>CAKXYN010000020.1:17267500-27267500 GCA_935064755.1 Tragelaphus eurycerus
TCACAAAAGCAATCTTCCTACCTAGCATATACTCATATGTACTGAACAGAATCAGGTCTGTAAAGACAAGTCTCTTCTGAATCCTTTGTGACTACTCCATTCCAATCTCTTTCCTTTTGTGTGCTGGAATTTTTCAATATTCTTTATTCAGTCTCAATAGGACATGCCCCCTGGTGGAAATGTTCACAAACCTCTGTATAGGATCTCTCCTCAAACCAGCTCAAAGCTCCGTACTTCTGCTTTAACACAGATTGAATTCGTATACTTAGTATTTACTTTCTCCCCATTAAAGTAACAACTAAGAAAAAAACTTTTAAAGGCCTAAGGACAAAGATAATGGGAAAGGAGACAAGGAATATAATAGACAAAGGATATCAACCAGGTTTTGGAAACTGGACACCTGGCAACTGACTTTTGTGCAACAGAAAAAGCTGAAATCGCCACAGTTGTAAAGCTGCAGTTGCAGGACTTGGAGAAGACCCTCTTATGGTAGTACTTCTGAAGGAAAAGGTGAACTAAAAACAAAGACTCAAATTAAAGTGTGCATCCCCCCAAAGTATAGCCAAGTAATCATCCTTCTCGAGTTAGCAAAAGATTTACAGCCTAGAGTGGTTTACAGGTATTATGGGGAGGGCTGAAGAACTAAGAAGAGAACAGGAAATGTCTTGGTGAAACCAGCATACATACTGAACTCTGATACATCCAGCCCAGTTCTCAAACACTAGGGGAAGATCAGAAAATTCTTTCATAGGAGGATAATTAACAAGACTGCTGATATTCTGTCAATCTCTTAATGAGAAAAGCCAGTCTGTGACTTTTAACTCCTGACAGAAAAGCTGCTACTCAACAAACTGTCCCACACACAGTCTCCTAATAGTGCTTAACTCTTTAAGAGTATGAATGGTTAGCCTCTTAGCCTGGTCGTCCAGTGGCTAAGACTCCTAGCTCCCAATGCTGGGGGCTCAAGCTTAGTTTCAGGTCAGGGAACTAGTTCCACATGCTACAACTAAAGATCCTGCATGCCACAACAAAGCCTGAAGATGCTCTGTGATGCAACTAAGAACTGGTACGGCCAAATAAATAAATTTTTTAAAAAAGGTTTTTTTAAAAAGGAGTATGAATGGTTAGCCAATGATCACCAAATATTTGAAGTCTTCACTACTAATGTGAGAGAAAGAAAAAAATTACAAAAGGAATAAAACCAAAAGCAATGCATGAAGAAAACTTTAAACAAAAAAACTCTTAAAATTCTAAAACAACATTTTGTATTTATGAAACCAGAATAGTACCTACACCAAAGAAACATTCAAAGGACAACAAACAAACAAACAAAAAGCAGAGCTCCTTTGAATTAAAATGTATAGGAATTTAAGGAAAAAAAAAAAAAAAACAATCCACAATTCCAAACATAAAACAGAAATAAGATCAAGTAAAAATTGTAACAAAGAAAAAGAGATGGACAACAGGAGAGAGAAATTATCAAAGAAATAATAATAAATATTTCCCAAAACTGTAGGACATGAATTTCCACACTGAAAGGTCCCACCAAACACCTAGCAAATGAATTTTAAAAAGGATGACACCACCCTTATGACAGAAAGTGAAGAGGAACTAAAAAGCCTCTTGATGAAAGTGAAAGTGGAGAGTGAAAAGGTTGGCTTAAAGCTCAACATTCAGAAAACAAAGATCATGGCATCCGGTCCCATTACTACATGGGAAACAGATGCGGAAACAGTGGAAACAGTGTCAGACTTTCTTTTTCTGGGCTCCAAAATCACTGCAGATGGTGACTGCAGCCATGAAATTAAAAGACGCTTACTCCTTGGAAGGAAAGTTAATACAATATAATTAATTGTATTATATTATACAATATAATAAATATTGTATTATCTGCAATACATATTCCACATACATTTGTTTTTTCAAATGCCCAATTTTCATCATTCATCAGAAAAATCTAAAAGCATACAGGAAAAAGGAAAACACAGTCCATTCAAAAGAACAAAATAAATCTCCAGAAACTCCCTGAAGAAACACAGGCATCAGATATACTAGAACAAGACTTTAAAACAACTGCCTGTGTATATGCTCAAACAGCTAAAGAGAAATACAAATAACTAAAGTAAATTTTAAAAACAATACATGAAGAAAGTGAGAACATCCACAAAGTGATAGAAATTATAAAAAGGCACCAAACTCTGGAGTTGAAAAATATAATAACTAAATTCAAAAATTCACTATAGTGTCAACAATATATGTGAACAACCAGAAGAAAATCAGGATCAATGAACTCCAAGATTAGACATTTGAAATCATCAAGTCTAATGAATAGAAAGAAAAAGAATGAAGAAAGTGAACTGAGCCTAAGGGATTCATGGGACATATCAAATAGAGTAATACGTACATTAAGGAAGTCTCAAGACGAAGAAGAGAAAGTGGCAAAGGGATTATATTTTTGAATATAATCATTCAGAAATATAATTATTTCTGAAGAAATAATGGGTGCCAAACAAATTCTAAATTTGCCCAAAGATCAACAAATCAACAAATATAAAAAGCTCAACTAATTCCAGGTAGAATAAACCCAGAGACCCACACCAAGATACATAATCAAATTTCTGAAAGACAGAGAATCTTCAAAACAGCAGAGAAAAAGAAAATCATCACAAGAGATCTTCATAACAATATAAGCAGAATTCTCAGTAGAAACTTTGGAAGTCAGAATTCCAGTAGGCTTAAAATGCTGAGAGAAAAAACTCTCAATTGAGATTCCCACATTCATCAAAACTGTCCTTCACATATGCAGGGTAAATTAAGACATTTCCAAATGAACAAAAGCTGAAAGAGTTCCTTAGTGTTACGCCTGCCCTACAGGAAAAACTTCAGGGAACTCTTCAGTTGAAATGAAAGGACACTAGGCAATAACTAGAAGCTATATGCCTCTGGGAAAGGCAAACACT
Organism: Tragelaphus eurycerus; assembly: GCA_935064755.1. Taxonomy (NCBI): domain Eukaryota; kingdom Metazoa; phylum Chordata; class Mammalia; order Artiodactyla; family Bovidae; genus Tragelaphus; species Tragelaphus eurycerus. The sequence continues at coordinate 17,270,461 of CAKXYN010000020.1, forward strand.
GGCAAAAATTACAAATAGTATAACTGCCATTATGGTTTGTAATTCCACTTTTTATTTGCTGCAGGATGTAAAAGAGAAGTGCATTAAAAAAATCATCATAAATCTGTTAATAGGTACACAATATAAAGGTATGATTTGTGACACTGATAATACAGAGGAGGGAAAGAGCTATACAGAAAAGTTCTTCCAAGTTATTTCAGTTAGAAAGTGAAAGTGAAAGTCGTTCAGTCGTGTCTGACTCTTTGCAACCTCATACTATACAGTCCATGGAATTCTCCAGGCCAGAATGCTGGAGTGCATAAGCCCTTCCCTTCTACAGGGGATCTTCCCCACCCAGGGATCAAACCCAGGTCTCCGGCATTGTAGGTGGATTCTTTACCAGCTGAGCCACCAAGGAAGCCCAAAGTGAAAGTGCAAGTTGCTCAGTCATGTCTGACTTTGCAACCCCATGGACTATGCAGACCATGGAATTCTCCAGGCCAGAATATTGGAGGACTGAAGTTAAGTTGGAACCAATTCAAAATACATTGTTACAATTTTACAATGTTGTAAGTAATCTCCATAGTAACTACAAACAAAATATGTACAAACCATTAACAAAGGAAATGAGAAAGGGGATCAAAACACATTACCACAAAGAAAAAAACCCAACTAAACAAAGAGGAAGGCAATAATGAAGGAAATGAGATATATAAAAGCTGTACAAAAGACATATCAAAAAATAATAAAACAGCAATACTCTATAAAGTTACTGTAAATGTAAATGTATTAAACTACAATATAGAGTAGGAAGGCACAGATTAGGAGAATGGACAGGCACATGAAAAGATGCTCATCATCACTAATTATTAGAGAAATGCAAATCAAAGCCACAACGAAGTACCACCCTCACACCAGTCGGAATGGCCATCATCAAAAAGTCTACAAATAACAAATGCTGGAGGGGATGTGGAGAAAAAGAAAGTCTTCTACACTGTTGGTGGGAACTCAAAACTGATGCAGCCACTACGGAAAACAGTATGGAGGTTCCTCAAAAAATCTAAAACCAGAGTTGCCATATGATCCAGCAATCCCACTCCTGGACATACATCTAGACAAAACTATAACTGGGGAAAAATACATTCACCCCTAAATTCATAGCAGCACTATTTATAATAGCTAGACATGGAAACAATCTAAATGTCAACGGACAGATAAATGGATAAAAGTGCATGAATATACAATGGAATATTACTCAGCTATAAAAACAATGAAATAATGCCATTTGCAGCAACATGGATGGACAGAGATCATCATACTTAAGTAAGCAAAGAAAAAAAGAGAATGACAAATACCTCACACTATCACTTATTGTGGAATCTAAACGAAGATACACATGAATATTACTATGAAATAGAAACAGACTCACAGATATACAGAACAGACTTGTGAGTGCCAAGGGAGCGGGGAAGTGGGGGAAGGAATGACTGGGAGCTTGGGATCAGCAGATGCAAACTATTATATACTGGATGGATAAACAACAAGGTCCTATTGTACAGCACATGGACCTATATTCAATATCCTGTGATAAACCATAATGGAAAAGAACATATGTATGTATAACCAAATCATTTTGCTGTATAATAAAAATTAAAACTTATAAATCAACTATACATCAATAAAATTTAAAAATATACGATTATAAAAAATACACACACCCTAACAACAGAGCCTCAAATATATGAAGCAAAAAATGACACAGTTCAAGTGGTTCTACAATAAGAATTGGAGATGTCAACAGAGGACGATAAAGGACAAATGAACCAAAAAGGAGACTGATAAGGAAAGAGGACTTTAATAATACTATAGAACAAATAAATCTAACAAGATATATTCAGAATATTCACCCAACAGGAACAGAGTACCCATTCTTCTAAGGGAAACACAACATTCTCTAAGAAAGACCACATGACAGGTCACAAAACAAGTCTTAAACTTTTTCACAAGATTGGAAAAAATACTTTGTATGGTTTCAATCCAATGAAATGAAACTAGAAACCAACAACAGAAGGCAAAATGGAAACAACAAACACAAGGAAATTTAACAAAACAATGAACACGTCAAAGAAGAAATTATAAAGGAAACTAAAAAATACCTTGAGATAAACAAAAATTAAGACACAACAGATCAAAATTTACAGGATGCAGAGAAACCAATAAAAAACCTGTACAAAAAGGTATATAACAACTCCGTTTGTAACTGCCAAAAATGGAAGCAAACCCAAGCGTCTTTCAATGGATAAACAGAAAACCTGTGGTACATGAGTGTAATGGAACACTACTCAGCAATCAAGTAGTGTTTATACTACTACCTCTTCATACACAGAACAAACTGGATGAGGCGTTATGGTGAGTCAAGGCAGTCTCAGAAGGTTATCTAGTGTGTGATTCCACTGATATGGCATTCTGGAAAAGGTGATAGAGACAGATCGGGGTAGAGATAGTATATGACCACAAAAAGGAAAACACAAGAGTTTTCGGTGTGGTCCTGTGTCCTAACTGACTATGGTGTACCCTGTATCCTATTCTGCTTCCTGATTGCAATGCTGGTTAAACACATCTTTAATTACAATTAGTTGTAACTAATAGAACAGTATACCAAATAAAATGCCAGCTTCACTCTAATCATTTAAAAAATTACAAAACTAAAAAAGCTGCTCATATTCACGTTAAATGACAAAATGCCAGAAGTGAGCAAAAGAGTAGGGCACTGAGCTTGCCATCTTTCTCTTAGAAATCATCTTCCTCTGAGTTACTGCCTCTGAATCCTCTTACTGTTGTTGTGTTAAACCCATTTTGTCCTTTATTTTTTACTACTTTTTAAACATTCAATGACTTCCCTTCACCTTCTCCCATTACCCTGTTGACCCTAAGGTAAGTATGTTTAACCTGTTATATTTCTTCTGCCTTAAGAAAAATAAAGTATCTTTTCTTAATAAATGTTAAGTAAAATAATATGCCTAAACAATTTCTTCAGTTATTATAAATTACTATAAAACTGTGAAGAAAACAACTATTTAGAATTCATTTACCAAAACAGATTCTCAAACATAATTTTATATATATATTCCAAAAAATATTTTAGATAAATATTGATCCCAAAAGTCATTGCTTTGGTCACTTCCTAAAACTGTATTTAACACTAGAAAGTGATTTACCAAAAAATATTTTGCTATTCTAGAGCTCTCATCTATTAAAAGTGTTCTTTCATTAATATAAGTCAAAATGATCCTGAAGATTTCTTTGCTGAAACATCCAAATGAAAATCAAAGTGAACAAATTTCAAAAAATGAACTGATTTCATATCAGCAGTTTCCCCAGTAAATAAAGCAAGCCTTCACCATTAAGAAAGACCTTTAAAGAATTATACCCATTCTCTTGGCTCTAATATACATGACTTACTTTAATGTGGTAATACCAAAAGAATTATCACTGCCAGGAATTATACACAGGCCAAACAATACAATTCTGATTAGTGTCACAAAAGATCAAAATATATATCAATTATAAACTTACAGGCTTTGACTTGCAATTAGAGTCTCCAAATATAGATTCCAGAATTTCACTGAGTGAATGAGTTCTCCAACTAGTACCCACTCATATATAAATGAAATAATTTCAGCTTTAGAAAACTCAGCTGTTTTCTATCTACATGACCTCATTTAAACAGAAGGAGCCTCAAAAGTTTGTTTTCAGAGACACATTTAAGTAGAAGAGTAAAAAGCAGGTATGGGTGATATTATGCTATCAATTTAAGTATGCTATTACAGAAATAAAAACATGTATTAGATATTAAACAGATCTAATATTAAAATGCAACTAAGTTAGAACCCAACTGAATCAATCCAACTAAAAAATGTATGTATAGATATATATAAACCAACAAACTATTTAAAGAAAACTAGAATGACCTCAATGAAATGAGGCAGAAACCTCAAACCATTTAAGAGTGATGTTGTACATAGCATTTCTCCACACCTGGCCTTTTCTTCTGTAAAATGGAAACATGAGTTCTTCCAAACCAAAACACACGTTTAAGAATTGTTTCTACTTTGCAAATAGGTATTTATCCTAGTCCAATAAGTAGGAAGCAAATTCCTCTGTGTTCTCGTATTCTGGGGAAAAATAGTCTTGAAAAGCAACTAAAGCAAACCAAAAAATAAAGTCTTGAAAATCAACTAAAGCAAACCAATTATTGTAAAATGACCCCAATTCTATCCAACTGCTATCTACAAAACCATGTGTGATGACTTTCACACCTGGTAATTTCTAAAAACATGCTAATGTGGGTGACATTTCCAACCCAGATGTTCCATTCTCCAGTCCACATTTTCAAATGCTGGATCTGCTCAAACTATCTCCAATTCAAAAGAATCACAAATAGCCTGGATATTTGTGACACTTATCTAATAAATCAATGCAAGGTACTGTTAATAACAAACAGTCCATCAGCCTGGCACTTTGTGAACCAATAATTATCCAGCAAAGAAACATCATTTACAATTAGTACATACGTTCTTTCCGGTGCTCAACTAAGCCAACAGCCTGCTTTGCTGAACATTTTGCAAACCAATTGTCCCCAAGTAAAACCGTGACTTCATTAGTATGGACAAGTTTTCCTGGCATGAAGGCAAAGGGGCCAAATGGTACCTATTGTTCAAAAAAAAGAGAAGGTTAAAAAAAAATTTAAAACACTAAAAACTAAATTTTATGAAACAGCATTAAAAGCTCTGTGTAGAGGTCTTTTTTAAAAATCTCCTCACTAAGAAAAATAAAGTGTCAACTTCATGGACATTTAACATTATAATTTCACTAGGAAAACCTTAGAAAAAATTTAGGTTAATTTATCAACATTAAAACAAGAAAAGAAATGAGCATATTTACAAAAATAGCTTTCAGAGAAATCAGGGTTGCTTCTAAACATTTATTTTTTGCTCAGTCATAAATCTAAATGAAAACTTAACTAGAAATAAAGTATTAATAAAGACTAACTTTGATTTTTTTTAACTGAAAATTATTTCTGAGAAAATATTGTCTTTGGGGGGCAAAACAGGAATTAACAAATAAAGAGCTTTAAAAGGTTTACAAAATTTATGAAATATTTGAGCTGGTGTAATAAAGAACAATATATTTTCAAAGTATCTGGTCTAAATTAAGAAAACAGTCTTCATGAAAAAGAATACTCATGCAAAGAAAGAATCTAATTCAGGGCTCACAAATAGACTGATATGTTGATATGAAGATCTGAATATTAAAAAAAAATTATCAGCACCTTTATAGATATAAAATCAATGTTCTAGGATTTAATTCTCCAAGATATATAACATTATGGTTTACTGCTGCTCTGGTTAACAGGAAATGACTACATGCCATATTTCTGTTTTAATTAGTTTGCTAACATAGTAAATTTGCATATCAAATACGTCAAATTTTATGCTAACATTTATGCCATTTATGTCATCATAACATAATTTTAAATCTAAAAAAGGAAAATAATACCAACTATTACCACAATTAGTGCATTATTATAAAGTAAAACAGAAACCTTTACTATGAGTTATCTCTCATCTAGTCCAGGGAGTCAACTTGTAAATCAATACACATAAAGCAAAGAAACACGTTTTTACTTTATTTACATAGTTAACATCTTTACAAGAAACAATATTCTACTTTAAAAGAAACACATCAAACATACCATGATATTATAAGACAACTTATCAGGCAAAGTACTGAGTCTTTCTTGAAGAGCATTATAGTCATTATCTACCTTCTTCCTGTTGACAAAAAAAATACCAAATACTATATTAATACCCAAATTAATGGTTCCTCAAGTAGGCTACATATCATAAGCTAATCAAAAACCTAATTTCAGCAATTTAAAAATTAAAGTGTTTAATTTTAAAATCATGTTTCTACAAAATTTAGCAATGGCATTATTCCACCATACATTTATCAAAGAATTAAGACTCCCAGCTTTTAGATGTAGAACACACGTATCTTGAGAATTATTGTTCCCTAAAGTGATCATCTGAACTAAAGAAAATTTGGAAATTAGGGGAGACAGTGAGTTTGGAGGGAAATGGGCTCAAGATGAAGGAAGAAGAGAGCTGAGAAAAGCTTTTGCGAGAATAAACAACTGGTTGTGAAACAGAAATCATCAACACAAAATATGAGCAGATGCTTCAGTCTGTCCTCCTCAGAAAACTTTGGGTTGAAAAATCTGGAGTCATCAACTCTTCAGTTATTCATACTAATGTTATTGAGGTGAGAGAGAATCAATCAGGAGCTAGAAGAAATTAGGTAGAAGTACTATAACAAGTATTTTCTTTGGGCTTTGGGGTCAATTCCATGGTATATCTAAACAGAGCTACCTGATAACTAATTTCAGACCATCAAAAAATTTAAATCTGTAGGAGCAGAAATGGTGATGTTTCCCACACTGTGAACCATACTCAGTTCTCACAGCTGCTGGAACTGAAGAGCCCTACACTGAACTTGTGTCAAACCTTCATATGCGGTTCCCAATGGGTTCCCTGCTAGGCTGCAGGCTGCAAGCAAAACCAGAGCACTGAAATTTTTTATAGCAGAGGGATGGTTCTCTCAATTAAAAAAAAATAACAAAAACAAAAACTCACCAATTCAGCAAGTAATTTAAAAGAACATGTAGAAATTATCAAATTAAAATTAGGATAAACTGCAGTATAGATAATCACTCTTCAGGTAATAAAAATGACTGTTCATGGAATTGGTTTCAGTTTACTCCTTAGCTCCCCTAAAGCAACAAACATAATTAATAAAAATCATCTTATTTAGTCTTAAAAATATCAAGGAATTTCACATATTTTAATTCATCGTAAAAATATTCCTGCAGTAAAAGTCACATCAATATTTTCCTCTTTACAAAAGAGAAAGCAGAAGAAAAATGGTAAAAAACCCACACATTTAAGAGAAATTAGATTTACTCTATTAAGGAGAGGTAGCAATGACCTTAACCTAGGTCTTCTGACCAGTATTCTATCAAGCAAGCCTTTTCATTTTCTAATGTTCAAGTGTTTTTTAAAAACTTTCCTCTCAAACCCCTTTATATAAATAAACATAAAATGTCTTTATTTGTTTAAGGCAAAAGTCATCTTTCTGGATATTTTTATATGAATAAAATGGTAGGAAATTTCAGGAACAGGCCTATGTACCAGAAAGAACATGGCTTCGAAGTCAGACCAGAGGATCAATCCCAGCTCCACCATTTAACAAATTAATCCTAGACTTAGTATCTTCAATGGTAAAAAAGTGAAATAATACCTATCTCACAGATTCAAAGAGGACTAAATATAAATGGTTTAACACCTTGTCCAGCACTGAACACCTAAATACACTGAGCCTTCAATGACCCTTTCCCCATGAAGTATCAAAAATACCAATTCTAAAATTTGAAAAAAAGACTGTATTACCCACTAAAATAATTCCACTGTGTACAATTCATTCAATTTGATACAAATAACACAACTTACTTAAAGACAGTTTAACTAAACCTAACAATTCAGGAAGCTTCTAGAAACAGGATTCCTGTGAGCAATAAATGGGACAGTTTAGAACTCAAGTGACAAAATGCCTGAACACCGTGAACTCATTAAATCTATAAATACTAGCAGTTTTACATAAGTAATTTGGCAAATGCTTAGATGACTAATGTTAGTTGCTAAGTTGTGTCCAACTCTTTGCAACCACACCACGCTGCTCTGTCCATGGGATTTCCCAGGCAAGAATACTGAAGTGGGTGGCCATTTCCTTCTCCAGGGGATCTTCCCCATCCAGGGATCAAATCCAGGTCTCCTGCACTGCAGGCAGATTCTTTATGATCTGAGCCATCAGGGAAGCCCTAAATGTTCCTATTAATTGTTAAAAAGCTAATATTAAAGTTAGCATTCAATATGTACTATTTTGGCAAATACACCTGAAAAGGGGGGCAGATTTCTAACAAAACATCTCTTATATATTAAAAGAACAGAAGATTCAATCAAAGACACTACAAGAGGTCAATGTCAGTATTCCAAAGCATATTCAGTTTTAAACTATATCAATAATTCTCTCTAGAAGAAAAAAACTGTGGCCATATTGAAGAACAATTTAAGATCAGAGTTGTTACTTCTAAATTTTGAATTGTTTTCTAAAAATACACAAAGAAAGGAGAAGATAATTTAAAAAACAGCTCATGCAGAAATCCATTTTGAAGGGAGGCAAGTAGAGTCAAGCAGTGCCACTGGAAGAAATTACGGCTTGAAGAACTCTCTCCCTGAAATTCCCACTACAGAAAATATTCAGGATCAAGTGCTTGGTCAAACAGTTATCTCCAAATAGTCCCTCCTCTAATACTCCGGGCTTAAAAAAAAATCCCATAAAAGATCACAAAGCCTATTGACTCTAAGAACTAATGTGTTATGGAAGGTATCTTTGTTTGTACCAAAATCTGAATAGACTTTTTATTTTTCTATTTTACCACTCAGAAATATATAACTAAATTTTTGGAGACTGTAAAATATGTAGTCAAAGAAGCCAACTGCTTAAAATAATTTTTTTTCAGATGAAAATAAAACCCAGATGTAGTTAGGATAAATCTCTCAAGCCTACTTATTTATTCCGTTACTAGATAAGACTTCTTTGTTTGGTTTCACCATATCTGATCCTTACAGATTAGGTTCAACCTTCAATTCTTAATTTAAAAGAATTACCCAATAAATAAGATTTAATTTGCACCAAACATTCTCATGCAATGTTACTTACAGAAAATAAGAACTAAAGCACTGTTATATGGCACAGAAGAAACTTACATAATCTTCTTTTCAAATCTTGCTAATCATATGCTATAAGCCTTCTGAGACACACCTAAGGTTTTTATTAAAGAGCAGCAGCAAAAAATGACATAACTGCAAACTAGCCTTAACCTCGGGGAAGGCAATGGCACCCCACCCCAGTACTTTTGCCTGGAGAATCCCACGGACGGAGGAGCCTGGTGGGCTCCAGTCCATGGGGTCGCTGGGAGTCGGACACGACTGAGCGACTTCACTTTCACTTTTCACTTTCACGCATTGGAGAAGGAAATGGCAACCCACTCCAGTGTTCTTGCCTGGAGAATCCCAGGGACAGGGGAGCCTGGTGGGCTTCCGTCTATGGGGTCGCACAGAGTCGGACACGACTGAAGTGACTTAGCAGCAGCCTTAACCTTAAGGATGAAGATCAGGACAGATCTCATGAGAAATATCTTACTTTCATAAGACTGTAAAAAGTATGAGAGAGCAAGTTAAATGACATGTACGCTGTAAATACATGGACATGTATGCAGATGTCCACAATTTTCTTTGAAACACATCATAAAAAATGGACTAAGGGTTGAGGTATGGATAGCTATGTGATCAAGTTTCATCTATATAATTCTTTGAATTTTTCTGTATGTTTGAAAATTTTCATAATAGAATATTAAAAAGGAGATGGAAGAAATATCAAAGGAACTCTTTAACCCTCTTCTTAAATGCATGGTAAAAAAGAAAAGCTTTGTAAAGCAAAAGAAACAAGTTCTACATCCCATGTTTGAGGCAAATGAGTAAAGACTCCACTTTCCAGCTTTCAATAGTAAAAACAGAAAATAAAACAATTCATTGAAACAAAATTTGTTCATTTTTCTCTTTAAAGTATGAAGTTGTAATAGGCACAAAGTATTGACATTAAGCTCATTAAAAAAAAAAAAAAAACTCCTATCATTCTCTTTACCTACTACCCTAAACAAAAAAAGGAGAAAACAACCAAGAGATGCTTAAAGGGAAAAGAAGGAAAGGGCTTTACATTAATGTTAATATCTAGGTTGATCTGGGGTAGAGGTAATTCTTTTTAGTTTGTTAATTTGAGAAATTATAAAACCCAAAGATTTTGGAATATATGTACAATTTTCTTTAGAAATGCTTCTTAGTCCATCATACCCACTCTGGGATGTCCTATTAAGGATCCAAGAAACCTTTGTTTCAATTCAATTCACCATTTATTGAGCGCCTGCTCTGCAACCAAGCATTATGCCATATGCTGCAGGGATCATCACTCAAATATAACAGGTCTTTTTTCTTTTTTTTTTTTTTCAATGCTTCTCCGTTAAAGATCTGCTGGCTTGATGGATGCCTGGGTTTTTAACCTCAAAAATTAAGAAAACAGAGGAATGCTGAATTCAGGCATGGTAAAGAGAGAAATTTTCTCATTTCTAAAGAATGGAATGACTGAGTTTTTTAAAGTATCCTCTTAAACAGCATAAACAAATTATCAAGGTTATACTAAGCAATAAAAACATACTTGAAAGAAGGATCTACATTGTTGTACCTTCTGTAATTGATGAGAAATACACTTTTAACCATTTAAAAGTATCTGTACTAAATCAATAGCATTTTTTTTAATGGTCATGGTAAAACATATTACTAGTAAGATAAATGACATCTACTACAAAATTCAGGCAATATGGTCACATATTCCTTTATCAACTCATACCTAGGAGACATATCAGACAATGTTGATGAAATAATCCATGTTCTTTATATTTTGAGTTCATGAGAAAACTTTATTTTTAGAAATAGAAAGATGAACCTAAATATAAAAACTTAGTAATTTTTCAGAAGTTTAATGAAACAAAACTATCTAAAAAAAGACAGATGCATATAACATTGTATGGCTCCTCTGCTTAGTCACTCAGTCGTGTCTGACTCTTTGCAACGCCATGGACTGCAGCCTGCCAGGCTCCTCTATCCATGAGGATTCTCCAGGCAAGAATCCTGGAGTGGGTTGCCATGTCCTCCTTTAGGGGATCGTCCCAACCCAGAGTTCGAACCCAGGTCTCCTGCATTACAGGCAGATTCTTTACCATCTGAGCCACCAGGGAAGTCTTAACATTTTACTAGATTTCTTCAATTTAAGTTTTCGGCAATGAGACAAGAGAGTACAATGAATATACACAGCAAAGGTGGGACAGGGGAATTTGTTTGTGCCCATACCAATAACCCGGGGAAGGCAATGGCACCCCACCCCAGTACTTTTGCCTGGAAAATCCCATGGACGGAGGATCCTGGTAGGCTCCAGTCCATGGGGTCGCTAAGAGTCGGACATGACTGAGCGACTTCACTTTCACTTTTCACTTTCATGCATTGGAGAAGGAAATGGCAACCCACTCCAGTATTCTTGCCTGGAGAATCCCAGGGACGGGGGAGCCTGGTGAGCTTCCGTCTATGGGGTCGCACAGAGTCGGACACGACTGAAGCGACTTAGCAGCAGCAGCAGCATACCAATAACCATGCATGTGTAACTTGAGATCTGTCAGTTAACCATAGGTGCCTGTTTCTTTATCAGCCCTCTTTTGATCTATGAATAAAATGAGACATGAATTCAACATAAGAAAGTTTAAATGTTACAAAAATGTATTACTCTAAGTATGAAAGAAATATCCTCAAAGTGCCCAACTGCTTTAGGTGATGAATTTAGAGGTAATTTTTATTTTATTTTCTAAATTTTCTACCACTGATATATATTTCTATAACAAATCAAAAGGAACTTTTAAGAAAAGATGACTTTAGATATGTTAAATTTATAACTGACTTAAGCTTTGAATATCTGCATCAGTTTCTACTTAGTCTAACCTAAGTTTTGTCATTTCTAAGTTTTGTCATTTCAACTTGTTTTCTATATTTTATTTCTAAATTGCATTTTAGAAAAAAGTAAATTGTATGTTGTTTTCTTAGAACAGTGACTCATAACTCTTTATGGCTACTGACACCTATGAAAGACTGATAAAACCTCTAGATCCTTTCCTCATAAAAAGGCCCTGCATTCTGCATCAATTTCAATAGAAGCCCACTCATAAATCCCTTGAGGTTACTATTTGTTTCAAGAGGTCTTCTATGAGTTTAAAAAAACAGCAATCTTGGCCTTGAACCCAGCAAACACTTAAAATTCTCAAAATTATTTTTAATTAGTTCAATTTAAATTTTTTCTAAAAAATGGGAAAACTGTCACCAATTTGGTCAAGAGTTCAAAATAAATAAGTAAAAACATTAAATTGTACACAAGCCGAATTTTTTTTTACAGCTTACATTTTCCTTAATCACATGCTGATCCCAACACCTCCTTTTGTCTTCAGTACATCAGAATTTAGGCTTTTGTATCTCAAAAACAAAGGCTTCCCAGGTGGCCCTAGTGGTAAAGAATCTGCCTGCCAATGCAGGAGAAGCAAGGGACAGGGGTTTGATCCCTCGGTCAGGAAGATTCCCCGGAGTAGGAAATGGAAACCCACTCCAGTATCCTTGCCTGGAAAATCCCATGGGCAGAGGAGCCTAGTGGGCTATACAGTCCATGGGGCCGCAGACAGTCGGATACGACTGAGCAACTAACCAAGGACACACATCTCAAGACAGAGCATGAACTCATGAGCGAGCCACCTCTCAGTCAAGCAGTACTGCTGCAATATTTAGCCTTCATCCTCACACAGTGCTCTGTGCTTGGAAATTTTATTGTAGGCTGCTCTCATTGTATAAAAAATAAGCAAAACTGAATGGAAAATGAAAAAACTCAGAATGCAAAGGAATGTAGTTTTCAAACCTAATACGGTTAACACAAAGATGAAAAATCATGAAGTAGCCAAATCAAATTGAAATGTAGCCTCAATCAGATATACCAAAATACTCACTGGACTTAAGATGATTCTGAGAAATTGTGAACCAAATAAAGTATATGGACACTGGAAACACATCATCAAAGACTATGTTCTAAATGATGAGATGTCATTAGGGATTCTTTTCATAATACTTTATAATACTCTCTGGGAGGAAAAAAATTCCCCTATAACATATAATTTTGCCTTTTATTTTCAGAAACGCTTTAAGTATCAAACTAGTGTGGTTTTTCCCAAAAAAAAGACATAAAGGCTAGGCAGGGGACTCCTAGAAATAACAAATTGCAATTACAGTTTACAAATCATTAACTCTTTTAAAAGAAAAAAGCCTTACCCATTTACAATTTGACATTTGTGACATAAACACACATATAGAATTAAGAAGCTGAAAGAAACAAAGTAAAATGTTTTCAAGAGAGGGAAAGAATTTAGCTCCTCAGAATTATGAGAAAATGTACCTTTATTCTTTTCTCATTTCAACCTTTTTATAAATGTTTTCATTTTATATACAGAATAAAAAATTTAATACAGATTTTGTTTCTTAAAAAATCATTCTTAAAACATTCAACTTGAATATTTTTGGGGGGGGATCTTAATTTGCTTTGAAACATCACACACAAAAATTTCAAAACTTACTTATTAACATCCCAAACCATGTATTAACACATGACATCAGAAAAAATAATAAAAATTTTAAAAACTAGTATTTTTTTGGTCCAGTTTCCCTTGAAAAATAACAAATGTCATGTCTGCTTTACATTCTCCCTCTCAAAGTTCAAAAGCTTCAGAATTTTTATCTCCAAATTTATTTTTTCCAAAATTAAACATCTGAGCAATATAAAATTGCTTATTTACTGTTTTCATTTAAGTGTGCTTCAGGTAATTTCATAGATTACTTAATACTTAAAATTCTCTTAGGATAATTTGCAGTAAACAAGACTTTTTTTTAACAATTCACATGCATATAACTTATGATTACAAACAATGCCTAAAATATAGATGATTTCTATGTGCCAGGCATCACATACCATATTTCATTTAATTCTCACAAATCAACACAGGTAATGAGACTTTTTTCTGTGGAATATGTTCAACAGAAGTCATCTATAGTGCATTAAAAATGACCATAAATTTGTTGTCAACCCACTCACCAATAAATGGAGTCTATTTCCCCTCCCTCTGAATCTGGTCTAGTTTTATGAGTTCCTTTGACCAACAGAACGTGACTTGGCAGCTTCCATTCTTGCTGCCCTTGTAGCATCATATAAAGTAAGCCAGATAAAAAGAGCCCATGGAAAGTGAGGCCCAGCTAAGCATCACACACTAGCCACCAGACTTGTGGGTGAGGCCATTTTGGGGCTACAACCACACGAGTGAGCCCAAACAAAATCAGCAGAAAACAACAGAGATAAGTTCAGTCCAATACGCACAACCAAAGAACATTATACAGGCAAATGGTTGTTGTCAGTATACTTGGAGTACTTTTATTAAAAAATAATAAAAAATGGATACAATAGCTTAGTAAGGATGTATTTTGAGTTGTAGAAGTTATACTCTGTCCTGTGGTCATTATTTCTTTTTAAAAAAATAATACCAAAAAGTATCTGGTAACTCTAAAAATTAGACATCTGACACAATGTAGTTCATAGGAACAAAATTAAGTAGTTAACTATTGTTTAAAAACAATCTCAAAAGTAGTACTATATAGTGTAATGAAGAGTATACAGTTTGATTGCACTTTAATCAGAGTGGGAGTATAATATATATAAACATGTGGAAGAATATACACACACATGTACACACATGCATGCATACATTCATACATACAGGCATACATACACACAAATATACACTCCTTGTGCAAGTAATTTCTGCAAAGATGTGCAGGGAACTGGTAAAAATAAGCAGTTATTTACCAAGAAGAGAAGATTTTCAAGACAGGTAAGAGGGAAACTACATACCATTTATATATTTTTGTACCTCTTAAAGTTTGAACTATATAAATATCAGATCAGTTCAGTCAGTCATGTTCGACTCTTTTCACCCGACGGGCTGCAGCATGCCAGGCTTCCCTGTCCATCACCTACTCCTGAAGCTTGCTCAAACTCATGTTCATTGAGTCAGGGATGCCATCCAACCATCTCATCCTCTGTCATCCCCTTCTCCTCCCGCCTTTCATCATTCCCAGCATCGGGTATTTTCCAATGAGTCAGGTCTTTGCATCAGGTGGCCAAAGTACTGGAGATTCAGCTTCATCATCAGTCCTTCCAATGAATATTCAGTACTGGTTTCCTTTAAGTTGACTGGTTTGATCTCCTTAAAGTCCAAGGGACTCTCAAGAGTCTTCTCCAACACCACAATTCAAAAGCATCAGTTGTTCGGTGCTCAGCTTCCTTTATAGTCCAACTCTCACAGCCATACATGACTACTGGAAAAACCATAGCCTTGACTAGACAAACCTTAGTCGGCAAAGTAATGTCTCTGCTTTTTAATATGCTGTCTAGGTTGGTCATAGCTCTTCTTCAAAGGCACAAACATGTTATAATTTCATGGCCACAATCAACATCTGCTTTCCATTGTTTCCCCATCTATTTGCCATGAAGCGATGGGACCAGATGCCATGATCTTCATTTTTTGAATGTTTACTTTTAAGCCAACTTTTTCACTCTCCTCTTTCACCAAGAGGCTCTTTAGTTCCTCTTTGCTTTCTGCCACAATGGTGGTGTTATTTGCATATCTGAAGTTATTGATATTTCTCCCAGCAATCTTGATTCCAGTTTGTGCTTCACCCAGCCTGGCATTTCACGTGATGTACTCTACATATAAGTTAAATAAGCAGGGTGACAGTATACAGTCTTGACATACTCCTTTCTAAATTTGGAACCAGTTGGTTGTTCTGTGTCTATTTCTAACTGTTGCTTCTTGACCTGCATACAGATTTCTCAAGAGGCAGGCCAGGTGGTCTGCTATTCCCATTTCTTTAAGAATTTCCACAATTTGTTGTGATCCACACAGTCAAAAGCTTTAGCTCAGTCAATGAAGCAAAAGTAGATGTTTTCCTGGAACTCTCTTGCTTTTTCCATGATCCAAAGGAGGTTGGCAATTTGATCTCTGGTTCCTCTGCCTTTTCTAAAACCAGCTTGAACATCTGGAAGTTGTTCACATACTACTGAAGCCTGGCTGGGAGAATTCTGAGCATTACTTTACTAGCGTGTGAGATGAGTGCAACTGTGCGGTAGTCTGAGCATTCTTTGGCATTGCCTTTCTTAAGAGATTGGAATGAAAACTGACCTTTTCCAGTCCTGTGGCCACTGCTGAGTTTCCCAAATTTTCTGGCATATTGAGTGCAGCACTTTCACAGCACCACCTTTTAGGATTTGAAATAGATCAGCTGGAATTCCATCACCTCCACTAGCTTTGTTCGTAGTAATGCTTCCTAAGGCCCACTGGACTTCTCATTCCAGGATGTCTGGCTCTAGTTGAGTGATCAGACCAGTGTGGTTATCTGGGTCATGAAAATCTCTATGTATAGTTCTTCTCTGTGTATTCTTGCCACCTCTTCTTAATATCTTCTGCTTCTGTTAGGTCCATACCATTTCTGTCCCTTATCAAGCCCATCTTTGCATGAAATGTTCCCTCCAGTTCAGTTCAGTCGCTCAGTCGTGTCCGACTCTTTGCGACCCCATGAACTGCAGCACGCCAGGCCTCCCTGTCCAACACCAACTCCCAGAGGTCACTCAGACTCACGTCCATCGAGTCAGTGATGTCATCCAGCCATCTCATCCTCTGTCGTCCCCTTCTCCTCCTGCCCCCAATCCCTCCCAGCATCAGAGTCTTTTCCAATGAGTCAACTCTTCGCATGAGGTGGCCAAAGTACTGGAGTTTCAGCTTTAGCATCATTTCTTCCAATGAACACCAAGGACTGATCTCCTTTAGAATGGACTGGCTGGATGTCCTTGCAGTCCATGGGACTCTCAAGAGTCTTCTCCAACACCACAGTTCAAAAGCATCAATTCTTTGGTGCTCAGCCTTCTTCACAGTCCAACTCTCACATCCATACATGACTACTGGAAAAATGTTCCCTTGGTATCTCTAATTTTCTTGAAAAGATCTCTAGTCTTTCCTATTCTAATGTTTTCCTCTATTTATTTGCACTGATCACTGAGGAAGGCTTTCTTATCTCTCCTTGCTATTCTTTGGAACTCTGCATTCAAATGGGTATCTCTTTCCTTTTCTCCTTTGCCTTTCACTTCTCTTCTTTTCTCAGCTATTTGTAAGGCCTCCTCAGACAACCATTTTGTCTTTTTCCATTTCTTTTTCTTGGGGATGTTCTTAATCATTGCCTCCTGTGCAATATCACAAACCTCAGTCCACAGTTCTTCAGGCACTGTTGTCTATCAAATCTAACCTCTTAAATCTATTTGTCATTTCCACTGTATAATTGCAAGGGATTTGATTTAGGTCATATCTGAATGGTCTAGTGGTTTTCCCTACTTTCTTCAATTTAAGTCTGAATTTGACAATGATCTGAGCCACAGTCAGTTCCCAGTCTTATTTTGCTAACTGTATAGAGCTTCTCCAACTTCAGCTGCAAAGAATATAATCAATGTGTTTCAGTAATGACCACCTGGTGATGTCCAGGTGTAGAGTCGTGATTTCAAATGTTGTAACTTATAATTTAAAAAGTTAATATGGAATCCTTTATGTCTCTAAGATGTATAGTAAAATATGTCCACATGGAATGATATGCTTCAGATTCATGCCAAAATAGATGAGAGATGGGGGAAGAGGATAGGATATAGGATACACTGTTTTAAAAGGAAACAAACAGTTCAGATGAAACCATGAGTTGACAATCATTGAAGCAGAGTGGTGGATACATGTGGGTTCAGTACACAACTCCATCACCCTTTGAAACTATAATCAAAGTTTTTTGAATACAATAAAAGCTTAACAATACCACTCAGTAAACCATCTCTCCATCAGGATAAAAGATAATGGTGTGAACACAAAATATTCAGGAATATTTACAAAGTTTTGGAGAGTTTTTGATTTTTCCTTCTTTTTTCATCTAACAATGAGTTTAAAAGTTTTCAAAAAAGATTTCAGAGTTACTGTATTTATTAAGGGCCAGTCTGGATAGTCTATAGACATTATCTCACACTTGATCTTCAAGTTAATCACTTTACAAGAAGAAAACTTAAGAATCTTCATAATTCACCCAAGGTAACAAAGTTAGAAAATGACAGAATTCCAACATAGGTCTGTGCCTCCAAATCCCTCCATGCTCTTTAGGAAAGAATTAAAAGGATAAAAAATTACAAATAATCTACACAGAGTTATCAGCCCCATGTGGATCAAATATTAGGAAGTACACTGACATTTTAATGAGAAAATAGTGTATGGATTTTATAATGAGTTAAGTAAAAAGAATTACATAGAAAAAAAGATGTACCTAAAAATTTTCTTAAATCTTCACTAAATTGAAAACCGCTCAGATCAGATCAGTCGCTCAGTCATGTCTGACTCTTTGCGACCCCATGAACTGCAGCACACCAGGCCTCCCTATCCATCACCAGCTCCCGGAGGTCACTCAGACTCGCATCCATCGAGTCAGTGATGCCATCCAGCCATCTCATCCTCTGTCGTCCCCTTCTCCTCCTGCCCTCAATCCCTCCCAGCATCAGAGTCTTCTCCAATGAGTCAACTCTTCGCATGAGGTGGCCAAAATACTGGAGTTTCAGCTTTAGCATCATTCCTTCCAAAGAAATCCCAGGGCTGATCTCCTTCAGAATGGACTGGTTGGATCTTCTTGCAGTCCAAGGGACTCTCAAGAGTCTTCTCCAACACCACAGTTCAAAAGCATCAATTCTTCGGCGCTCAGTCTTCTTCACAGTCCAGCTCTCACATCCATACATGACCACAGGAAAGACCATAGCCTTGACTAGGCGAACCTTTGTTGGCAAAGTAATGTCTCTGCTTTTGAATATGTGATCTAGGTTGGTCATAACTTTCCTTCCAAGGAGTAAGCATCTTTTAATTTCATGGCTGCAGTCACCATCTGCAGTGATTTTGGAGTCCAGAAAAATAAATTCTGACACTGTTTCCACTGTTTCTCCATCTATTTCCCATGTAGTGATGGGACCAGATGCCATGATCTTCGTTTTCTGAATGTTGAGCTTTAAGCCAACCTTTTCACTCTCCACTTTCACTCTCATCACTACTAGCTCTAAAAATGTTATTTACACAAATTCTCAACTATTAGGCTCAAACATTTCCTGTTTATCTGTTACTAATTAAACAAATACTATAAATGTCTTTAAGTAAAACAAAGTTCTGGGATCTGAATTAATTTTCTCAAAGAGATTTCTGGGGGCAGATCTCATTGCTCTGGACCATTTTTACTGGACCAGAGTAATTTTACCATTTTATATTTCTATAAATATTTTTATTTTGTGTCCTACATTTAAAAAAAATAGGATTATCTTTGAAGGGTAGTATTCTAATTCATTACTCTTCCCTTTAATAATTTTTTAAAACTTTACAAACATAAACATCACTAGCCTAAGACAACACTTCAAAAAAAATCACGTTTTGCTCCTCCTTATTATATTGGTATGTACTCATAAACAAGGGGAACTTAGTTACATGAATTGTATTTTAGACTATAATAACACCAAAGGTTAGTGAAAAGCAACATATTTTTTAAAGCAATGCATGAGACACCCTTAAAAACAATTTGTCTCTGTTTTGCTTCCTATCTCTAACCAACTAGCACAGATATTGTAATTCTGCTGTTTAGTGTCCAACTATGAATTTCTCCAGGGGTCTCTAACCTCCAAGATTTCCTGCTTGATGAATTGTAGTGGAACTAATATAATAATAATAGAAAGAAAGTACACAATAAATGTAATGCACTTGAATCATCCTGTAACTATTCCTCCTACCCCTAGTACATGGAAAAACTGTCTTCCACGAAACTGATCCCCAGTGCCAAAAAGGTTGGGGACTGCTGAATTTCTCCATAGCAGGGTCTTTTAATTCCAAACAGCAGTATAATACTGGCATATGGTAGAAACTCAATCATTGTTTCTGGAATTAAGATAATAAAAACATCACAAGAATCCACAGCACTCCCAAATAGCAATTTCCTGGCTTTCAGAGGAATGGAGACACTTGGTTTCAGTTTTTTAATGTAATAAATTGGTAAATTCACTGGCCATTTGGATACCAGCAATATCAGATCCTCATTAAAAACAAACATAAAAGTCTGTTTCCTGAGCCACATTAAAAATAATTCAGAGGAAAATGCAAATTAACTGGAAAAATTATTTTAGTTCTTTAACATGTAGATAAGGTACTATATTACTTTAAGATAAGTGGAGGCAAATATGCTAAGCTCTGTAGTTTGGAGCTACAGAAAATCTGGAAACTGAGACAGATTTATATGAATCTGCTCTGATATAAATGACACATTTCTGTCTATCAATGTTCATCAGGCTTGGGTAATGCTATACAGTACTTCTAAAAATGCTGTACATAACTATATGGTACTTGTAAAAATGTTATACATAAAATAATCAAATATTTGGTCTTTATAAGTGCCTATACTACGCCAAACACAGTAGGAGGTGCTATAGATAAAAGGAAGAAAACATGTCCCTTAGCCTTAAAGAACTCTCAGTCTAGAGGGGAAAGAATCTTAAAACACAACCAGAAGCAAGGTGTCATTCACACATTGTGTATATTAGTATCTGTTCTGAGTGAATCAACCTTTTACTAATGTCCTGAATTCTTTACCAAAACCAATCAAGTACACAGTGTAAAACTTCACCTGGGAATTACCTGTAAAATGGATCACTTTTGCCAAATTAGCAGGTGAAAAATATTAATTCTTTGACCAAGTACTTGCATTCCAAGTTTCAACCTGGACTGAATTTAAAATGAAAAGTAAATGGTCCATTATGGAAATACTGACAGACTTAAACCACCGGTGGATGCAGCTACGACTCTGCATTTATTGAAAATTAATGAAGTCTCTGAATTTTTATTTATAAAATGGATATTATTTAGTCTTAGATTATTTCTGCAAGCCAAAAGTCAGAATTTAATATGATGATGTGTACAGATGGCACCAATTTTTACCCTTATCCACTGCTTGCAGCCTATGTGCATTTAAACCAAAAAACATTTGATATACACTAACTATAAATTATTTCCTTGAAGATCTCTCAGGCATGAAGAAAAAGCCTCTTAAAATAAATTTAAAATATTATATGCTTGATGGTGTATAACCAAAGGTTTAATCTCACCACTAAAGGGGCAGTTATCATGATTCTGCAATAACCCTGCAGACAATAATCAAGACAGCTCCTGTTGTTCTCTCAGTAAAATCTTCGTAAACACAGCATGGATATATTGTAATTTGATATCTGTAAGATCAACAGCTATACCTCATGACAACTCATAAGATTTTATTCACCATTAAATTGAGCATTTTCCTCAGAAGACACAAGAAATGTGTTATTTACCAAGCACTGTCCTATTAACTATAGATTAGCACATTAAAATAGATATGCTTTCTTTCTCTATATATTCTAAAAAGCGTGGTCTCTAAAGCAAGCTCTGAGATGCCGCCAATTAATTAGATTTTTCAAACTTTGGGAAAATGTATCGTACATATTTCCATCATTATTTTAAAACAATTGATTCCAATTATTATTCTACTACATATACAAAAAACAGTCCCAAAATAAAGCTGATTAGTCAGGTTAAAAAATGCATCAGTCTCAACTTCATAACAATAGTAATATTATTCTAACTTTAAAAAAAGAAACAAAGGAAGGGAAAAAGAAAGCAATTAAAATATTAAAATAAACACAAATGGTGATGCAACTTCAGGAAATCAGGGAACACAGAATTCAATAAACAATTAAAGACAATATAAATTAGTACCAAAAGGATTCAAAATGGAGATTACTAGAAGAATTCAATTATAGGATTCAAAAACTGTACTTTTTTAAAATACAAATAAGTGATTCCATTAGTATTTCAGAAAGGTAATAAAACGATCTTTCACTCACCAATGCTGGATTTTCTCTTGGCAGTTAGTGACCACCTGTCATGAAAACAGATAACTACTCATGAAAAAACAGGGCAATGCACAAAGCTACAAAATCATTGTATCAGAAAACTACAGTAGTGGCTTTACAGATTTAAAAGCATCTCGATATACATTTTTATTTGTCAAATGCACAGAGATGCGAATGTTAGTTTTTAAGCAGCACACTTTATCATACCTCTCTAATGCAGGCTGATAACTGCAGAACAAATTACAGCTTTCCGATTCATACTTAGGTACAAAACCCACTTCATAACTATTAGGTGACATATGATATAAGATAACTAGTATTTTGTACAATCTTCAGGCCTGTTTTCAATGTTACATATTTTGCAGAATACACAAATGTTATAAATAACAAAAAACCAGTGTAACATCCACATTTCATCAGTTTTAAAAAAATGACAGCAGTGAAAGTATTTTATTTTGTCAGTTTATCTTCAAATGTTTTCACCTGTAATTTTTATTCTGATGCATTAAAAATGAGTTCAGTGATATTTTTCTACTACATTTCAAGAAGAAATACTTGGGATAAAGAGATGCTCTGAACGGCCTATTTTGTTCCCCTGGTGAATTATGATAAAATTTTAAGCACTTCATAGTCAGTTTAAGCTATGCTTATAATACTGAAACAATGAAATTAAACAAAACTTACTTGTTTTCCTTAGAGATATTTCAATAGATTCTTAAAATGCTCAAAAAATTAAGAACACTAACCAGTAAGTGGGAAAAAAAAGAACATGTGAATAGCAACTTAAAAAAAAAAAAAACCTTTTCAAAGATTACTAATTATAGTTTTTAAACTGCCCATTGATAACAAAATTTTAAACAATAATTTCAAATACTGTGGCACCATTTTAGAGAAAGAGAAACTAAGGGATGAAATCACTATGCTTAATATAATGCACCTGAAAAAGACTACAGTGTTACAGTCTGAAACTGTTCTCACTCACTGTTCCAAATACCAATACTGCATCTTATATAAGCACCATGTTTCATCTAAAAATCACAAGTCTTTTTTTTTTTTTTTTTTTTGGCCTGTCACTAAATTCCTCTATTATAACATTTAATTCCTGAAGTAAATATCTTCC
The DNA here is from genome assembly GCA_935064755.1 of Tragelaphus eurycerus. Classification (NCBI taxonomy): domain Eukaryota; kingdom Metazoa; phylum Chordata; class Mammalia; order Artiodactyla; family Bovidae; genus Tragelaphus; species Tragelaphus eurycerus. The sequence continues at coordinate 17,293,403 of CAKXYN010000020.1, forward strand.
TTTAGGACATTTTAAATACTAAGGCAGCAATCCTGTACCAAAATACATGTTGTAATCAGATATCCAACCATACTACACATTAACTCAGCATAAAAAGTCAGTTTTAGAATAAAGCTCTCTCAATAAGTATCAATCACATAGCAACACTTAATAACAGTGATAACATATAATAGAGTACTGACTTTACATCTGGAAGAACCAGGCTAAAGCTACATCAATCCATTTCACTGTTTCTGATTCAACAGTAATTATAAAATAGACAAACAAAATTAAATGTAAATTGAAAAAGAAAAAATCTTCATGAAATCCTTTTTATAAAGTTCTTATTTAACAACCCCATTAAAAGAAGAGACCCAAAAACAGTCAGGATGCTTTCCAATCCCAATGCATGTGTTTCCAAGCATGAAGTGAGCCAAAAGCACAAAAAGAAAAGCCCTGCAAACCATAAGAGCAGAATGTTCATTAACCTCTACATGATAATCCTTTCGTGGCTGCATATTAACTAGTTACATATTCATAATCATTTACATTATTTAAAGGACCTTCGATGAAATTTTCTATGCAATATCCATTAGTGACAGTGTTAAAGGTTATAGAAGATAAGTCTACTTAATGTTTCCAGGAAGCCTTTTTAATTAGTAAATATGTAAATTTGCCACATATGCTTTTTATGTTTAAAAAACAAGTTCCTGGTAGAATGGCATGTATTCTTGCCATCACCCTTTATGATCTTAACCCTCCATTTTGCTGTAGCTATTTTTCCCCCACCCCTTTTCTTTCCTGATATGTTTCCCCCAAGAACAGATATTAAAGGATAAAATAACAAAAATCCACTTCACAATTAACAAGAGAAATTTTCACTACCAAAATATTTTCTTTGTTAAAAGTATTTATTGGTTACATATAGGGGTGAGAACAAGAGTCTTCAGTTAGACATTATCCAAATGTAAGCTAGATATTTTGGAAACTCAAGAAATAAAGGAAAACATGAAAGAGGCAGGTATGAATACATACCATAGCCTTCTGATGATATGTCTACAGCTAAATCTTTGTTTTCATGATTTATAGCCCACCTAATTCCAACAAACATTTGAACCCAAGCGGCTGTATTTATACTGATATCTTTCTAGTTTGCTCCTTTTATTAAAAAAGAAAATATTAGTAAATTTTTATGACTTAGTTGCCAAGGAAATCTGTGGAAAAGAGACAATCTTATGATTAATCTGGGGTTTTACAGTCTCTTTTTTCTGTTAAAAGTAATGCCAACTAACCTTATTTCTTCTGAAATGGACTAGATTAATTATTAAATAAACGGACTATAAGATAGTGAGACTGGTTCTAAAATCAACTTTGAAAAACACAGTGAAACAACAAGACACATTTCATTACTATACCACTTTTTAAGACACATTCAATCTACCATTAGGAGTGTTTATCAATAGCCCAATTGTTTAAAAAAAAAAAAAAATCCTTCAGTATGCTTTCTTTATGACTCAAAATTGCCCTTTTCCTAAGAAGTCCCTTGGACTGCAAGGAGATCTAACTAGTTAATCCTAAAGGAAATCAGTCCTGAATATTCACTAGAAGGACTGATGCTGAAGCTGAAGCTACCATACTTAGGCCACCTGATGCGAAGAACTAACTTCTTGGAAAAGATCCTGATGCTGGTAAAGATTGAAGGCGGGAGGAAACAGGGACGACAAAGGACGAGAAGATTAGATGGCATCACCGACTCAATGGACATGAGTTTGCGCAAGCTTCGGTAACTGGTGATAGGGAAGCCTGGTGTGCTGCAGTCGACTGAGCGACTGAACTGAACTAAGAAGTAATAATAATACTGGTAAATTCCAGGACTTTATATGATGAAACAGTTCAATAAGATGAGTCTTGGCTTCTTAAAAAGAGGAAACTTAAGTTCAGAGATGGAGTAACTTCCTCGATATTACAAACTGCCTGAGAACTGCTAAGAGATAAAATCCGTTTTAATGCCAGGTCTATAAGAATTGATGCTTTTGAACTATGGTGTTGGAGAAGACTCTTGAGAGTCCCTTGGACTGCAAGAAGATCCAACCAGTCCATTCTGAAGGAGATCAATCCTGGAATTTCTTTAGAAGGAATGATGCTAAAGCTGAAACTCCAGTATTTTGGCCACCTCATGCGAAGAGTTGACTCATTGGAGAAGACTCTGATGCTGGGAGGGATTGAGGGCAGGAGGAGAAGGGGACGACAGAGGATGAGATGGCTGGATGGCATCACTGACTCGATGGATGCGAGTCTGAGTGACCTCCGGGAGCTGGTGATGGACAGGGAGGCCTGGCGTGCTGCAGTTCATGGGGTTGCAAAGAGTCGGACACGACTGAGCGACTGATCTGATCTGATCTGATCTAATCGCAAAGCCGATACTCACTGTACTGGACTGTTTTCAACCATCATAAATCTTACTGGGTACAAGGAAAAGCAGCTGCTTTGTATCTACAGTTTTCCTTAAAACACTGATTGATGCTGCTACTTCTTCACTTCCTCCACATACCCACCCACACACACTGACGAGACCTTGCCAATAATGTTAGGAAAAGAAAATAAGCTTAACTGGACCAACTCACTAATAAAAATTTTTATTTCTTCCAATGCCTCATACAACTCCTGGCCCTCTCAAGTCAAGCAACTCAGTACGAATATAAACAACAAATTTCCCAAGCCCCACATACACACATGCATGTGTGTGTGTGTGTGTGTGTGTGTGTGTGTGTGTGTGTGTGTGTGTATGTTTTAGGGGGAGAGGGTGGTGGGCCAACCCTATTATATATTTTTAAGGCACTTACAACTAATCAAGTTAGATGCCCAACATGACAATGATAGTCTACCCAATAACTTAGTTTTCTTTAGGTCAGTGTCCAGCTAACATATATACAATATTCAATTATAAAATAATTGGCAAGTTTTAAAATCAGTAAACTATTAATACAGGAATATTTTCCTCTTTTTTTCCTCAAGAGGCATTTTTTTAAAATTATTATAAAGAAAGGAATGAATGACTTACCATGTATTAAGATCTCCATTACTTAGTTCCATTTGTGCTATTTGCTTTCATTAACAGACCACAAGGGGGCCTCAACCTACGAGTTTTCCATGTTAAGAACAGCACCACATTAAAACGAGACTAGAACAGAAAGGCTAAAGGGTAAGTTTGTATAAGTCTTAAATGATATTTCTCTCAAAAATGCTTTGCTGCTGCTGCTGCTGCTAAGTCACTTCAGTCATGTCCGACTCTGTGCGACCTCTTAGATGGCAGCCCACCAGGCCCCGCCGTCCCTGGGATTCTCCAGGCAGGAACACTACACTGCAATTTCATATTCTCCCTGTACAGGTTAATGTATAAAATAACAATCTGAGGATTACACTAATCAATGCTTTCTACATTTACATGATTTGCTTCTCTTACTAGACTATGTCTTCATATAATTTTGGGTTTTAAAGCTACTGAGTAGTCAAAAAGGAAAAAAATTATCAATGGTGACTAAATCCAATAGATAGTGCACATGCACGTTTATCTGGCAGCTACTTAAATGGCTGAGAATAATTTCTTAAAGGACGTACTGTCAATTAATAGATGTATAAATGCCGTTACCAAAGTATATAATAAAGTACATGTAAAGAAAACTGGTAAAATATTATAAGTCTTCTAAATAAGCCTCTCTGCAAAGGTTAGAAATGACTACGGGTTCCTAACAAAGAAATAGCAATAAGCACTAATAAACTATAATAAACTGTTTCTGTATAAAAATTTTTAACAAATTTATTTTTAAATATGCTAAAAAATGAAAATAATAGAACTACTATCGAAAGTTAACAATAATTATAAGCTGCTGTTAAAACACTTAAATGTTTTTTCCAAAATCCAGGAAACTCTAAATTGTACTAGATGAAAGGTCAATGATATGGGCCAGGTCTCCTTTACTCATGTGCCATATAGTAAGTGTGCAACAAGTCCTTTTAAAAGAGTACAGATCGACAATTACTTAGCCAAAAATCTCAGGGAAAGATGTTTCTCAATTTAGAACTTTTCATAATTTAGTCAAGTTAAATCTTGCAGTAGTAGAACACTACCCTGTATCAAATACAGTGACATTTTCAGGGAAACATGAATATTCAAAGTAGAATAAAACACCTCACTCAAATCAGTTTCATCAACAAATGAATATGGCAGAACCTTAGGAATAACTTTGTTTTCAGTTTTTAAGACTTCTGAATTGCAGCTTGCCTGTCTATTGTTTTATTAGAGATATCAATCATTTATTCTCCATTCCCACACCTTACTTTCTAAAACCTCACCCTCCTCTCATCTGCAACAGGCAGAGGACCCCATTTCTCCATCTGGAGCCAGTGTAAATGGAGAGGATCCACACAAATTGAGCCAATCAAATTTACTCTGGACTCAAAGAGAGACTGAGGTGATTGCAGATTCTGGACCGGAAAAGGTGACTTTGCACAAGCTAAATCTAACAAAGTTCCCCACAAAGTAACGACATAAATGTACAAGAAAGTGAAACACACACACACACACACACACACACACACACACAAAATAATCCTATCCCTGAGTTCTTCCTAACTTTTTATAGTACTTTCCAAACTTTCTTCCAAGCATTTCTGTGGTTTATAATTGATTAAGAAAACTTCGTAAGTAAGCCAGCTACATAGATTAAAATGAGAGCATGCCTGTGAAGATCTCCAAGAAAACAAGTAATTCATTAAAGAACAGAAACAGTAGCTATGCTTAGTCACTCAGACATGTACAACTCTTTGCAACCCCATGGACTGAAGCCCATGAGGCTCCTCCATCCAAGGGAATTCTCCAGGCAAGAATACTGGAGTGGACTGTCATCCTCCTCCAGAGGATCTTCCCAACCCAGGACTGAACCCAGGTCTCCCACATTGCAGGTGGATTCTTGACCATCTGAGCCACCAGGGAAGCAGAAATAATAGAATGATAGGGGGAAAATATCTTGACAAGTAAAAAAGAAGTCAAATTGAAAGGCCCTTGCACCAATTAAAGAAGTACACTTTTATTTTAAAGAAACACTAACAGTGATTAGAGCAAAATTAATACTAAATCACTTGCAAGTAGCTACGTAACTAACCTCCAAGTTGGGACAAAAAGCGTACAACAAACCAGTAATTCCTCTGAAAACTAGCAAAGCCAGATGAACACAAAACCATCTCTTAGAAGGCACCTAAGAGCTGCCCAAGAAGGTGCAACAAGAGGGACTAAAATTCAGGAGATAACTATGGAGAATTAAGTCAATGCTCTTTTCTTGGACAACTCAAAGCACAGTGAAAAGGCTGAGAATTATACTTTGTCCTGAGCAGAAGTTTAAAGCAGTCTGAGAAGGCTGTAGTAACAAAATCAGAGACACGAGAGATCTTAAGCATGTGGCTGTCTTTTCCTCTCATGGCATGTATGAACTTCTGAAGTTGAAACAGCCAAAAAACTGAAAGGCTGAAAAGCAGAGCTCAGGGAACTGATGAAACAAAACTTAAGAGTTCAGAAGCCTTCAAGGGAAGAAGTCTGGTGAACAAACTAGGTTTTCAGAAGAAAAGCCAAGAAAGAATCAGATGAAAGCCAAGAAAGAATCAAAGATAGCTGATATTTTACAATAAACAAGACCCAACCTGCACACGATTCAGTACTTACCTGAATTGAGGTGTCCCAACTCCTAATTTATCAACCTTGTGAAGAAAGGGTGAAACTTTTCCAGAGGAAGATATACTCTTCAGGAGTAACCATAATTGTAAAGACTCTAAAATATTAATTAAATTAACATTTAATTGTAAATACTTCAGGAGTATTTACATTTCTAACCCCACCCCAGTACTTTTGCCTGGAAAATCCCACGGACGGAGGATCCTGGTGGGCTCCAGTCCATGGGGTCGCTAAGAGTCGGACACAACTGAGCGACTTCACTTTCACTTTTCACTTTCATGCATTGGAGAAGGAAATGGCAACCCACTCCAGTATTCTTGCCTGGAGAATCCCAGGGACGGGGGAGCCTGGTGAGCTTCTGTCTATGGGGTCGCACAGAGTCGGACACGACTGAAGTGACTTAGCAGTAGCAGCATTTAATTAAAAATAACTACATTACCAAGAAACAGGACCATATGAGCAAACCTCAAAAAGAAGAAAAACAACACAAAATAGAACCAAATAAGCAATCTACATATTCGAGTTAACCAACTAAGAAATTAAAATATAATTATTAATATATTCAAGAAAACAGTGGAAAAGATTGAAGAAATATATGAAAAGATGGCATATTTCCCTAGACAATTAGTATCTACACAAGAAAAGAATCAAATGGATAATCTTTAACTGAAACATCTAAAATGAGTTCAATAAATGGTGTTAACAGGAGATTAACACAAAAGTCAGAATTTTGAACTGGATGACATGTCCATAAAAAAATACCATAATAAAAGCCCAGAGATTAAAAAACAAAGTGGAAAATATAGAAAAGACCAATAAGAGACATATGAAACACTATAATTGAAGATCTACAGAGAGAACAGAACTGAAGAACAAACCTCTACAAGATTTTCTAAATATAAGAGGAAGGTATTAACCAACAGATTTAAGAAGCTCTAAGAATTTTAAGCAAGAGAAATTAAAAAAGAAAAATTATATGAAGGCATAATACAGTCCCACTGATGAAAATCACAGAAAAATAGAACAGAATTAAATATGACGTAAACAATAGGAAAGTAAAAAATACTCAGTGTTTAGAAATTAAGGAACATTTTCTAAGTAATTCCCAGGTCAATACATCTCAATAAGAATTAGAAAATATTTTAACTAATTAAATAACATTCAAAACATGTGGGGTGCCTAAGGTAATTATTAGAGAAAATTTTAAAACTCAAAAAATATATACTGTAAAGAAAAAATAGTAAAATCTCTGATTTTTGTGTCTCTAACAGCTTTTGTCTCAAGAAGCTAGGAAAAAATTATAGCCAATGAGAAATTTTTTAAAAAAAAAATAAAAAAGCAGAACCCAATGAAAATTAAACTTACAAAATAAAAATCAATAAAGTAAAAAACTGGTTCTTTAAAAAGACAGGACTAATAAATCCCTAGGAAGACATATCAAGAAGAAAAAAGATACACAAGAACTACAAATAACAGAAATTAAAAAGAGGACATCACTACCAAACGTACAGATATTTCTAAATTTTAAAATATCCATATAAGGAAAATACAAGGCCTAGACAGTCTCACTGGAAAATTAGTCCAAATATTTAAGGTAGAATCATACCAATAATAAAAGTCTTTTTACAGAATATACAAAAATGATAATTGTTTTATGAGGTCAGCATGATTCTGAAACCAAAACCCAATATGGACATCAAGGAAAGAAAATTACAAACCAATATGATACACAGCCACAGAAACAAAACACCATACTCTACAGAATTAGAGCCATGACTTAGAAGCTAGCAATGACTTCATGCTAGAAATAGGAGCAAAAATGAAACAGGCCAGCCCCAATAAAACCCAAAACTAACTCTCAATCGAGCTGTGTTGGTCCACTAGTACTCTGGCTGCTTAAAGAAAATTTATCCCTCTTTGAAGGATGGTAACAGCATCAGTAGCCTATGATATTTTCACTACACTGTCTGACATCCAATCAAAAATTACAAGGCAGTCTATGAAAACAGGAACAGCAGATGAGAAATCAAGAGAAGAAATAAACAGAAACATAGCTTCATTTAATTTACATACTGCAGTTACAAGACACACTTTTATGATTAATAAATATATTCATGAAAACAGAGGGAAGGTTGAAGATGTCAATGCAGGCCTCAAATTTATTAAAGAAATGTCAAAACAAATTCTTGCAAGAAATATACTATAACTGAGATTAAGCATTTAGTAAAAGAATTTACCAGCAGATTAGATCTGTAAGAACAAGATTAGTGAACAGGAATAGATGTCAGAAAGTATCCAAAGAGTCATATATATCAAGAGGAAGCAAGGAAATACAGAAAGAAGAGTTAAGACATATGAGACAGTGAAAATGTCTAATATGTATACTCAGAGTACAAAAAGTGAAGACAGTGACATAAAACCAGCATCCAGAAGAGCAGACAAGAATTTTCTAAACTGACAAGTCATCAAATTATAGATTTAATAAACTCCATATTCAAGGCAGGCAAACCAAATCTACATGCAAGGAAAATCAAAACTATACATCATAATCACTGCCTAAAAACCAAGATGCAAAGTCCAAAACCAGACAGAGAGAAGATACACCCAAAATTTTCAGTGAAGGAAACAGTAAGACTAATAGAAGACTGAAAGAAACCAAAGACGTCAAAAAGATAATGGAATGGCATCTTCCAAGTGTTGGGGGAAAAAATCCTCTCCCAGCTCAGAACTAAATAAAAATTACAACAAAATATCAACAAGAATAATCTTAATTTGGGGGGATGAGGTGAATCTTTTAAAACATGCAAAAGTAAAATGTATGACAATAGCACAAATGAGGGAGGGTTCATGAAATTAAGCCACCAAAAGATTTCTGAATAATTTCCTAAGGGGCAAAATTTCAGAAGATTTTGTGAAAAATTTCCTACTAATTTATGGTAGACTGCAATAAGTGATACTATAATTTCTAGGATAATAACTAAAATGAAAATAGAAACCATATAACTATAAAGCTAAAAGAATTTTAAATACAATTAAATATTTTAATAACACAAAAGAAAGAAATAAAGGAACAATAACAAATGTGACAAGTGGAAAATCTGTGGCAAAATGAGTAAATAAACTCCAAGTGACAGATGAGAAAACTTAAAGACTAAAGACATACATGTTCACAAATTAGAAGTGCAAAAATAAAAAAACAATCAGGTAACATCAGAATGCTAAAAATTCAAGACTGACAATATTAAAAAAACGCCAATATTTAACAGAAAAATCTCACATATTATTTTTCAAATAAGGGTTTAATTAAGACAAGTTAGACGGGGAAGGCAATGGCACCCCACCCCAGTACTCTTGCCTGGAAAATCCCATGGACAGAGGACCCTGGTGGGCTGCAGTTCATGGGGTCGCTAAGAGTCGGACACGACTGAGCGACTTCACTTTCACTTTCCACTTTTATGCACTGGAGAAGGAAATGGCAACCCACTCCAGTGTTCTTGCCTGGAGAATCCCAGGGACGGGGGAGCCTGACGGGCTGCCGTCTGTGGGGTCGCACAGAGTCGGATACGACTGAAGTGACTTAGCAGCAGTAGCAGTGGGTATCTTAAGACAGAGGTATAGATCATATAGAAAGAACTGACAGGGAACTCCTTGGCGGGCCAGTGGTTAGGACTTGGCACTTCCACCACAGGGGCCTGGCTTCAATCTCTGGACGGGGAACTAAGATTCTGCAAGCTATGACATACATCCAAAAAGTAACATAAGTTTTTAAAAAAGAAAGAACTGACAAGACTTAGTAAATCAGAAGATGGATCAGGGCAAGCTGAAAAGATTCTGGTTTGAATAATGCTGCCTAGAATCAGGATGAGTATGGATGGTGCCTATGTACCAACATTAGGGACAATGATAAATTAGTATTAGCAAATGAGACTGAGCTGCTTGTGGGCCATCCAAGTTAAGCTGCCCAACAGTTAACAGATCTGGAAGAGGCCTGGCATATAGGAGTATTCGAGGACACGCAGAGTGAGAAAAGACAACGGTCAATAATGAGAAGTATAGGGATTACCAACATTTAAGCATTAGATGAAGACACTAAAGAGACTTAAGTAGGCAGAGCCAGAAAAAAAGAAAAGTCACACAAGTTCCTACCATACAGAGAATTTCAAGTTTCCCAGGGAACAATTAAAGTTTCAAATAAAGCACAAAGGTCAAGTAAGGCTAGATCTGAGAAAGGGTCCACTGAGTTTGGCAAGTGAAAAACTTTAGATAGAATAATTTCAAAGAAAAGACAGAGGCAGAAGATAGTTTATAGCAGGTTGAAAAGCAAAGAATTAGAAGGAGAACAATTATCACACTACATTAAGCTTTCTGTTAAAATGTTTGCAAACAAATCCGTAAGTCCCTTGAGGGGAAAAAAGAAACCCTGTGTATCACTGTATCTAGGACAGTGCCTGTGTTCTTTGGGGAAAAGCACTCATTTTCTGTAACTCTTTAATAGTACTCAATTCACAAACATTAGGAAACTAAACACGGAACAATTTTTGCTGTACTGTATTAGGATTTTTTTAAAAGGTTTTTTGAAAAAAGAAAAAACAGAAACACATTTAGGGTATTTAGCTTTCAAACAGTTGACAATTCAGAAATTTTTGTTTTCTGTCCATAATAGGAAAGAGTAGATAAGTGACAGAGAAAGACACTTCACCATTAATAAACAGATTACAATATGAATAAAAAAGAGAGCAGCTTTCTTCACCAACGCCATTCAATAGAATTTTCTATTATGATGGAAATCTCCCAACTCCACACTGTCCAACGCAATAGCCAATAGCCACATGTGGCTACTGAACACTTGAAATGCAGCTTCGTAACTAAAAATTTTTTTAATTTTACTTAATTTGAATTTTAAATGTAACAGTCACATGTAGTTAGTGGCCATCATATTGGATAGCACAAACAGAGAGATGATGGTGAAAATATAAATGTAAAATAAGTCTTAGATTATGAGTCTTCAGGTAACAGTACCCTAGATAAACCTCCTCAAGTTTCAGCAATTGGGGAAGGAGACAAGATAGCAAAAATGGAAGACACGGAATTCGCCTCTCCTCACAAGCACGTCAAGAATACATTTACATGTGGCACAATTCTCACAGAGCACCTGCTAAACACTAGCAGATGACCTCAAACACATGAAAGGATACGAAAAATCCCATGCAGCCTCATCGGAGGATAAAAACACTAAAAAACATAAAAGAAAAACTAAAATGAATAAAAATTGGAAAAATAAATAGGAAATAAAGAAGAGAGGAAAGGGGGAGGAACTGCAGCCCTGGCAGAGATGAGCTGAAGGCGAGGAGAAGCTCATGCTCAGAAAAGCCCATTCGTGGTGGGGATGAGCTGGGGCAAAAAGTGACCAGAGGAGAATGCAGCAAGCAGTCTACAAAGTAAGAACTGCAGGCATGGCCCATGCTACAGCCCTATACACCCTAGCCTCAGTCACGTATCTTCTGCTGCAGCCAGGGCCAGGGTGCAGGGAAGTGGGGTTTGGAGAGTGGACCCAAAGAGGGGACAGCTGTTGGTTGTGAAGAGAGCCTGAAGGTACAGGAATAAGGAGCTCCAAAACCAGAAAAGTTTTCAGGAAAAATACAGGCCACTTCAGAAGCAAGGTGCCATCAATGAGTGGCACACAAAGGGCACTGAGTCCAAGATGTTGGACCACCAGAAAATTCCTGGCCCAAGGAAATATTAATCAGTGTGAGCTCCACCAGAGATCTCCATCACCCAGCTCCATCCAATTGCCTGTAGGCTCCAGTGCCGGACGCTTTATGCCAAACAACCAGCAAGACAAGAACAGAGTCCCATCGATCAGCAGACAGGCTGCCTAAAGTCATACTAAGCTCCTGTGAGTGTGCACCAAGTCACTTCAGTCGTGTTCAATTCTTGGCAACCCCATGGACCGTAGCCCTCCAGGCTCCTCTGTCCATTAGCCTCCCCAGGCAAGAACACTGGAATGGGTTACCATTTGCTTCTCCAGGGTACTGAGCTCAGACACTCCAAAACACACCACCTGATGCAGCCCTGCCTGTCCGAGAGACAAGACTCAATTCCACCCACCAAAGCACAGGCAACACTACCTCCCACCAGGAAGTAGACACAGGCCCCTGGACCAACCTCACCCACCAAGGGGCAGACACCAGAAGCAAGAGGAACTGCAACCCTGCAGCCTTCGAAGGAGAGACCACAAACACAGTAAGTTCAGCTTAGCTGCTCAGTTGTGTCCGACTCTTTGCGACCCCATGGACTGCAGCCTACCAGGCTCCTCCATCCATGGGATTTTCCAAGCAAGAGTACTGGAGTGGGTTGCCACTGCCTTCTCTAGAGGATCTTCCCAACCCAGGGATCGAACCTGGGTATCCCATATTGTAGGCAGACGCTTTACCATCTGAGCCACCAGGGAAGTCCTAACACAGTAAGTTAGACAAAATCAGACAACACAGAAACATGCTGCAGACAAAGGAGCAAGGCAAAAATCCACATGACCAAATAAATGAAGAGGAAATAGGCAAGCTACTTGAAAAAGAATTCAGAGTAATGTTAGTAAAGATGATCCAAGATCTTAGAAACAAAGTGGACTCACGGATCGAGAAGATACAAGAAATATTCAACAAGGACCTAGAAGAACTAAAGAATAGCAACATAGTAACTAACATGAAAAAATACACTAGAAGGAATCAACAGAATAACTGAGGCAGAAGGACGGATAAGTGAGTTGGAAAACAGAATGTTGGAAACAGCTGCCAAGGAGCAGAATAAAGAGAAAGACTGAAAAGAAATGAGAACGGTCTCAAAGACCTTTGGGACAACATGAAGGGCAACATTTGTGTTACGGGGGTCCCAGAAGAAGAGAAACAGAAACGATCTGAACAAATATTTGAAGAGATTATAGTTGGAAACTTCCCTAACATGAGAAAGGAAATAGTCACCCAAGTCCAGGAAAATCCCATACATGATTAGCCCAAGAAGAAACACATCAAGACACATTTAATCAAACTAAAACTAAATTCAAAGAAAAAATATTAAAACCAGCAAGGGAAAAGCAACAAATAACATACAAGGGAATCCCCATAAGGTTATCAGCTGATTTTTCAACACGAATTCTGCAGGCCAGGAGTGATTGGCAAAATATATTTAAAGTGATCAAAGGGGAAAACCTGCAGATTACCCTACCCAGCAAGGATCTCATTCACATTCAAGAGAGAAATCAAAAGCTTTGAGGAAGAGCAAAAGCTAAGAGAATTCATCACCACCAAAACAGCATTACAACAAATGCTAAAGGACTTTCTCTAGGTGGGAAACACAAGAGAACAAAAAGACCTACAGAAACAAACCCAAAACAATTAAGAAAATGTCAAAAGGAACATACAAATCAATAATTACCTTTTAAATATAAGTGGATTAAATGTTCCAACCAAAAGACACAGATTGGCTAAATGGATACAAAAACACACTGTCTACAAGAGACCTACTTTAAATCCAGGGACCCATCCAGACTGAAAGTGAGGGGATGGAAAAAGATATTCCATGCAAAAGGAAACCAAAAGAGTTGAAGTAGCAATACTCATATCAGACAAAATGACTTTACTGTTAACTGTTACTGTTACTGTTAAGTCGCTTCAGTCGTGTCCGACTCTGTGCGACCCCATAGACGGAAGCTCACCAGGCTCCCCCATCCCTGGGATTCTCCAGGCAAGAACACTGGAGTGGGTTGCCATTTCCTTCTCCAATGCATGAAAGTGAAAAGTGAAAGTGAAGTCGCTCAGTCCTGTCTGACTCTTAGCGACCCCATGGACTGCAGCCTTCCAGGCTCCTCCATCCATGGGATTTTCCAGGCAAGAGTACTGGAGAGGGGTGCCATTGCCTTCCCTGAAAATGACTTTAAAACAAAGACAATTATAAGAAATTGTAATTTGGACACTACATAATGATCAAGGGATTAATCCAACAAGACAATATAACAGTTATAATAAATATGCACTCAATACAGGAGCACCTCAATACACAAGGTAAATGCCAACTATACCATAGAACAGGAAATCAACAGTAACACAATAATAGTGGGGGACTTTAACAGTCCACCTTATGCCAAAGGATAGATCATCCAGACAAAAAAATTAATAAGGAAACACAAGTCTTAAATAACACATTAGACCAAATAGACTTAATTGATATTTATAGGACATTCCATCTGAAAGCAGCAGCATACACATTCTTCTTAAGTGCACAGACAACATTCTCTAGCATCCTGGGTCACAAATCAAGCCTCAGTAAATCTCAGAAAATTAAAATCATCAAAGTGAAAGTCACTCAGTTGTGTCCAACTCTTTGTAACCCCATGGACTATACAGTCCATTGAATTCTCCAGGCCACAATACTGGAGTGGGTAGCCTTTCCTTTCTCCAGGGGACCTTCCCAACTCAGGGATAGAAGCCAGGTCTCCCGCATTGCAGGTGGATGCTTTACCAGCTGAGCCACCAGGGAAGCCCAAGAATACTGGAGTGGGTAGCCTATCCTTTCTCCAGCGGATCTTCCCAATCCAGGAATCAAACCAAGGTCTCCTGCATTGCAGCTGGATTTTTTACCAACTGAGCTATTACAACTCAAGCCTCAGTAAATCTCAGAGAATTAAAATTATATCAAGAATCTTTTCTGACCACAACGCTTATGAGATTAGAAATCAATTACATGAAGAAAGACACAAATGCAGAGAGGCTGAACAACATGCTACTAAATAACCAATGGATGACTGAAAAAAATCAAAAAGAAATTTAAAAATATCTAGAAACAAATAGATTAGTCCAGAGAGGTTCCTAAGCAGATTTCATTTTTTCCACCAAATACCTCACTGATGTTGGTAAAAACTGATTAAGTTAAACGAAAAAAAAGGGGGTGGGGGGTGGGGATGATCTAAGTTCCCTCTTGTCCCTGTATCTTCTGAGAATTAACAGTAAATAAAATCTCCAAGGAAAAAGAAAAGGCAACCATCTAGGATAGACATTTGAATAAACTGCATCGATCCACTCCGGAAAAAGAAATAAACCTGCTTAACTGGTGTTCAAACCAACGAAGAACCATTTGTTAGGCCCAGAAAGTAGCAATTAAAAGATACAACATCCCAGCTTTCATTAATTAGGTAAAAAAAATCCTATTCAATGCACTCACTTTTAGGTAAATAATAAATGAAATTGTGTGCTTTTAAAACATTTAGTGGTACATTGCTCAGACAGTAAAGCGTCTGCCTGTAGTGCGGGAGACCCAGGTTCGATCCCTGGGTTGGGAAGATCCCCCTGGAGAAGGAAATGGCAACCCACTCCAGTACTCTTGCCTGGAAAATTCCATGGACTGAGGAGCCTGGTAGGCTACAATCCATGGGGTCGCACAGAGTCAGACACGACTGAGCAACTTCACTCACCTATATAAAGTGTTAATATGTATATACTGGGATGGCCAAAAAGTTCAGACCTGAACAAACTTTTGGCCATTCTAACACACATAAACATAATTAACCACACCACACA
The DNA here is from genome assembly GCA_935064755.1 of Tragelaphus eurycerus. Lineage (NCBI taxonomy): Eukaryota > Metazoa > Chordata > Mammalia > Artiodactyla > Bovidae > Tragelaphus > Tragelaphus eurycerus. The sequence continues at coordinate 17,308,676 of CAKXYN010000020.1, forward strand.
CTTCTATAATTTTTAATAACTGCATAAAAGTCTTCTCATACCAATCTCCTAATGTTGAATTTTTAGCTTTTTTCATTATTATAAACAAATCTGCAGGAAACCTTTCTGTGCATGTCTTTTTGCTAGATTCTTAAAAATAAAACAAACAAAAGTTTTCACCAAAAAAATTTTTTGAAAATGTCAGCAGTGATGCCATTAATGAGAACAATATTTAAATACTTGATCCTATTCATTTACTACAGATGTCATTCACTGAAGTTGTGGATCATCCTTGTCTCTCCTCTGTCTTTCCCCTTACATTACTAATTTTCCTTGTTACTCAATGCTCCAAAGGACAATTAAGGAAAAAAAACAGAGAGGGAACCAAGGTAAAATGTGTTATATTCCTTACTTGAATTAAAAAGCAAAAGATTTATCAGCAACATTTAAACCATCTCTACCTAGCCAGGTAAAAGCTTGATCTTCCCAACCCAGGGATAGAACCCAGATCTCCCACATTGCAGGCAGATCCTTTACCAGCCAAGTCAAAAGGGAAGACTAGGAATACTGGAGTGGGTTGCCTATCCCTTCTCCAGTAATTGATCCAGGAATTGAACTGAGACCTCCTGCATTGCAGGCAGATTCTTTACCAACTAAGCTTTCAGGAAAGCCTCTTTATCTAGGAGCCATTGTTAATCAAGATTTCCACAGAAAACAATGGCCTGAACCAAAGGTATCCAGTGAATATAAAGAGCTCATTTGTCTTCTCTGCAATTAGAGCCTACTAGTCCGTGGGGTCGCTAAGAGTCGGACACGACTGAGCGACTTCACTTTGACTTTTCACTTTCATGCATTGGAGAAGGAAATGGCAACCCACTCCAGTGTTCTTGCCTGGAGAATCCCAGGGACAGGGGAGCCTGGGGAGCTTCCGTCTATGGGGTCGCACAGAGTCGGACACGACTGAAGCGACTTAGCAGCAGTAGCAGGACTGAAGTGACTTAGCAGCAGTAGCAGCTAGCTACCGGAGAAGACAATGGCAACCCACTCCAGCACTCTTGCCTGGAAAATTCCATGGATGGAGGAGCCTGGTGGGCTGCCGTCTATGGGGTCACACAGAGTTGGACATGACTGAAGTGACTGAGCAGCAGCAGCAGCAGCTAGCTACTGGAGAAGACAATGGCAACCCACTCCAGTATTCTTGCCTGTAAAATCCCATGGAAGGAGGAGCCTGGTAGGTTGCAGTCCATGGGGTCGATAAGAGTCAAACACAACTAAGCAACTTCACTTTCACTTTTCACTTTCATGCACTGGAGAAGGAAATGGCAACCCACTCCAGTGTTCTTGCCTGGAGAATCCCAGGGACGGGGGAGCCTGGTGAGCTTCCGTCTATGGGGTCACACAGAGTCAAACACGACTGAAGCGACTTAGCAGCAGCAGCTAGCTACCAAAACTGGCGGGGGGAATCATTCAAATCATTTTCTTCATATTTTATTCTCTCACAGAGTCCTTTAGGGAAAAGCAAGTCCTAAAGCACATTTAATTAGACTTACATAAAGTAATACTAACTGCTATGTCTTTTTTCCCCTTTTTCCTTCAGTGTCCCAACACTTCCTACTAGAGTTCACTGTACTCCTACAGCTGCTAGGTCCCTCACAAATATATGACTTATTTATTAACTATTTACTAGATAAAGTTTTCCCACACTGAACTGTAATTAAAGGATAGCTAACTAACCAGTGTATTTTGTGGCCTTATAGGTCTCTCCTGTCCACTGAGGCCGACTGGTTAAAATATTTTTTGCTATTTACTCAGAGGCTTTATCACGAACTGAGAATGAGAATGATCTTACACATCCATGACGGACAAGCACACGCTTGTTTTATATGCCAAAATAACACTGATTTACATCACTCAGTCGTGTCGGACTCTTTGCAGCCCCATGGACTGTAGCCCACCAGGCTCCTCCGTCCATAGGATTTTCCAGGCAAGAATACTGGAGTAGGTTATCATTTCCTTCTCCTGGGGATCTTTCCCACCCAGGGAGTGAACCCTGACGTCCCACATTACAGGCACTCTTTACCATCTGAGTCACCAGGGAGGTGAAAATAACATTAACACTGCACAGAAATTTGGTAACACACTCAACTTTCTACTGAAACTGCTATTTGGGTTCCTACAGAACTGGAACTGAGAAGGGAGGTTTCAATGCAACTGGATACCAGACCCGAAAGCTGTTTAGAGCCCTCCAAACCGTATCCTTTGTATTTCAGCCTCACTAACATCAGAATAAAACTAAGGATTTCTCTTTTCAACATGCCAAGTGGGAGAAAACACATCAAGTCAGCAGTATGCAAACATAAACTACGAAGGAGGAGGGAGTTAATTCCTCAGCAGAAAGAAGGGCAATAGGAAAACTCTTTTTCTAGGGTCTGTTTCACATTTTCTAAAATAAAAAATGTAAAGTTTTTGCCAGAAATTGGTTTCATGAAGGACTGTCTTTTCTCTTTTCTTCTCTTGGGGTGGGGGGGAGGGTGAAAGTGTCTTACAATTTAAATGCAGTCAGTGAACCTGAATTTTTAAACCCCCATTTGAAAAAAGCCAAGGAAAAACGGCTCTCAGAAAGGGAAATCCAACGCACGAAATAATTTAGAACAGACAGAATATAGTAGGAAAGGTTCCCACAATTTATCCTAGCAGGTTGTTTCCAAGTAAACCAGGATTTTTTAGGTTCTATGAAGAGTCCTTCATCCAGCTAAAAATTTGTTTACCCATGTAAGTAGTCATTTTTATACAGAAATGCTCAACAGAAAAGTTAGGGATTCCCAGTGTCTACAGCTTTTGAACAACTTCCTAACCTTTATAACCATGATAATCTGAATAAGATCACAAGACATATATTAAGTAAATTAAAAGTTGCCTTTCAAAGTAAGAATCTCAAACTTTCGGAGATGGTGAGAAATAAATGATACGGAACCCAGAGGGGTAAAAAATCTCAGATTAAACTCAGATTAAAAATCTCAGATTAAAATAATACTGTATTTCTTAAATTGGTATACTTCGTATGCAATCCCATTAGGAAATACAAAACTTTCTCTACTCTTTATTAGAAGATTAACACATATAATTGAAGTTAAATTTTAACAAAACACCATTCAATTTTTACAAATACGAAACTAAACCTAGAAATGCACAAGAAGCGTTACCACTACAACAGAGTATACATTTTAGCAACGATTAGAGAAATGGCTTAAAAAAAGAGATGAACTCTTCCATTTACAGCGTGTCCTTCACCAAGAATATTCCACGCATCGCTGTACGCATTAAGGTTTAAAACCCACTTTCATACAGAAGTTAAACAGATTATTACATCTCTTTTCCCCCAACCCTCCCCTCCCTTCGAAGGTCGAGGGGTCCCAGACAAAAGACAACAAAAGCACGTGACAAAAGTTTCTCCTAACAGGCTTTCAGGCCTAGAGGCTACGCTTCTCCCTTGTTCCGGGTCCGGGGGGCCTGGGCCCAGACCAAAAGGCTGCGGCCCACTGAGGGCTGCAGGGGGTCAGCCGGGGGTCAGGCCCCAGCCACCGGGAGGGGGAACCGGGCGCCAAGGACGCGCCGGGGAGCGGGCGCCTCCCGAGACCACTGACTTAAGCGCGGACGGAGAGCGGCCTGTTACCTTTTCCTGCTCCTCACGGAGCCGCGCCACCTCCGGGGCGCGCAGCGGAGCCGCGGCCGAGGCGTGGGGCCTGGGGTCTGGCGGGGCCTCCATGAAGGGGATGTCGGGGCCTCAGCGGGGCGAACGAGTCCTAAACAAGTGTTTATGGAAGCGGCGTGGCCGGCGGCTGCCCAGCGCCCGCGTGCTCGCCCTCATGCACTGCGCGCCCCGCGCTGAGGAGGCCGCGCCCGCCTTCTCCGCTACCGCGGCGACCGCTGCTCGCGTCCGGGCTGCCCGCGGCCGCATCTCACACGCTCATGCCGCCCGCCGCTGCAGCCGCCGCCGCCGCCGCGGGCTCGGAGCAGCAGGCCGGCCGTTGAAGGCGAGAAGCGCCGATCCGGTAGCTGGGCCGAGGAACGCGTCCTGTAGCGGCCGCGCCTCCTCCGCGCCTCCTCCGTAGGCCCCGCCCCTCGCCCCGCCCTGCGCGGCACGCTGGGAAGCGCACGCAGCCTCCGCCCTTCGTCCAGCCCCGGTGAGTCACGTGGTGCAGGAGCGGCGCAGAGGCGGCTGGTTTATTCTGAGGCTGCGCTGCCTGGAAACTTTCATTCTAAGGGAGGATAGACGCTCAGCTCAAGGACAAGATACCTACCTTGACCTTGTGTCCCACATGTGCACTCAGTCGTTAAGCGCTGCATTTGGCCGTAGGAGCTTAATTCGTGTACTAATACTGCTTTATAAGTATATTTAATTTAAATAAATTCAACCTTTCACTGTACCTGTTGAATGAATTAAAATATGCAATTAAATTTTGCCTGTGTATTAATTACTGCACACATAATATTTACATATATAAAGGTATTGTGCTTTAATATATTGCTATGTATGGGCTGTTTAAGAGACTTCAAGGATAACGTTGCCCAAACTTTTCCTATTTCAAACTCCTGTGACCTCTTTCTAGTACAGCCTTTGTACACAGTAGGCACTCAGTTAATGCTTAATGAATGGAATGGGCCTTGGCGTAATAATCATCTCTGCTCCAGTACTTAACAGAGAACTTCAGTTCTCACCCTGCTATTCTTGCTTGCTAGACTTCTTTCCCTTCTAGCCAGCTCCCCAATTCAGATACACTCTTTTTACATTTCCTTCAAAGAAAAAAGGAAGGAAAATTTGGGCAGATGGTGAACGTTAACTGCTGTCTTTTCTTACTATATATCAAACATCCAATTCCTCCGAAACTGGCCATCTCCGACTGTTCTACCACCACCATCATCTGTGTATCCTCAGCTACTTCACTAGCTTCTGCTCTGGTCGCCCAGTTCTCACTTTCACCCTTTCTAATGGATGTCGGCAGCTGCCCACCCTGAAAGTGAAAGTCGCTCAGTTGTGTCCGACTCTTTGAGACCCCGTGGACTATACAGCACGTGGAATTCTCCAGGATACTGGAGTGGGTAGCATTTCTCTTCTCCAGTAGATCATCCCAACCCAAGGATCGAACTCAGGTCTCCCTCTCCGGCATTGCGGGTGGATTCTTTACCAGCTGAGCCACCGGGGAAGCCCAAGAATACTGGAGTGAGTAGCCTATCCCTTCTCCAGCAGATCCTCCCGACCAGGAATGGAACCCGAGTGTCCTACATTGCAGGCGGATTCTTTACAAACTGAGCTATCTGGGAAGCCCCATCCTATCTCCCTTCATTCAGGTATTCAAACCTAGCTTGTTTAGCTCCTGTGCCTGTGGGAAGCTGACCCACCCCCAGCTCCAGTAGAAGGATACATTTATCTTCTAAGTATTTGGTTCTATATGCTGTCTATAAGTGACTCACTCCAGAATTAAAATCACAGAAGAGTTGAAAGTAAAATGGAAATTTGGAGACACTAAGAAAAGCCAGAGGCATGCATGCCATGCATATAAACACATGCAGGATCAGCAAGAAGGCATCCAACTGCAAGCCAAGGAGAGAGGCCTCAGAGTTAGCCAACCCCCTTCACACCTTGATGTTGGAATACCATCCTCTATAACTGTGAGAAAATAAATTTCTGCTGTGTAGATCATCAGTCCGGTATTTTGTTATGGTAGCCCTAGCAAACTAATATATCAATAACCTAACTGTACTTTAAGGAACTAGAAAGAGAAAAACAAGATCCAAAGCTAGCAGAAGAAAGAAATAACAAAGAGACAAACAGAAAATAGAAAAACAACAGAGAATACAAGTGAAACAAAAATTGGCCCTTGGAAAGATTAATAAAACTGACAACCTAAATTAAGAAAAAGAGAGAAGACTCCTACTAAAATCAGAAATAAAAACGAGACAAAATTACCATTTTACAAAAAGAAACAAAGAACATGAGAACACTATGAACAACTGTAGAAACCAGATGAAAGGGACAAACTCCTAGAAAAAACAAAAACTAATAAAACTGACTCAAGAAGAAAGAGAAAACAATGAAAGCCAATTAACAGCTAAGGAGAATAAATCAATAATCAAAATCTTCCCGACAGAGAAAAATCCAGAAGGCTTCAAAGGTGAATTTTAAACATTTAAAGAAGAATTAGCACCAATTCTTCTCAAGCACTTATAAAAAAGTAAGAAAGAGGGAACACCTTTGAGGTCAGCAAGACCAACACACTGAAAGAAGGAAAACTACAGACCAATGTCCCTTATTACTATAAATACAAAATCTCTCAATAAGTACTAGCACACTGAATCCTGAATTTATGACCATAATAAAAGGATTATACACCAGGATCATGTGGAATTTATCCCAGGAACCCAAAGGTAGTTCACTATATGAAAATCAATCAAAACGATATACCACATTAATAGAATGAAAGGGGAAAAAACTGCATGGTAATCTCAGTTGATGCAGAAAAAGCACTTGACAAACATCCAACATCCTTATAAAAACACTCAATGAACTGGGAAGAGAAAGAAACTTCCTCAACCTTATAAAGGCCATATATGAAAAGCCTACGTCTAACATACCCAAGGGGGAAAGACTGAAAGTTTTTCCTCTGAGATCCGGAACAAGATAAGTATGTCTGCTTTTATCGCTTTTATTCAACATAGTACTGGAAGTTCTAGTCAAAGAAATTGGACAAGATAAGGAAATAAAACAATGCCAAAGGGATAGAGGTGTAAAATTATATCTATTGGTAGATGATATGATCTTATATGTAGAAAATTGTAAAGAATCCAGAAGAAAAAAAGCATGTTAAAGTAATAAAAAAAAGTTGCAGGACACAGAATCAACAGACAAAAATCAGTTAAACTTACATACACTAGCAGAGAACAATCTGAAAAGGAAATTAAGGAAACAATTCCATTTATACTAGCATAAAAAAGAATAAAATACTTAGTGATGAGTATAAGGAAGCACAAGAATTCTGAACTAAAAACTACAAAACATTATTGAAAGAAATTAAATGAAACACAAATGGAAAAACTCTATGTTCATGGATTGTAAGACTGAAGTTAAATTGAAATACTACAGTTAAGATAAAAACTGTTGTGAACTGAATGTCTCCCAAAATTTATATGTTGAAGCCCTGACCTTCAATGTACTGTATTTGGAGATAGGCCCATTATGGAAGTATTTAGGGTTAAATGAGGTCACAAGGGTGAGGTCCTGATCCAACAGGATCAGTGTCTTTTGAAAAAGAGAGAGCTTACTCTTTTCATACACATACATTGTGGACAGGCCATGTGGGACATAGTGAGAAGGCAGCCATCTTCAAGACAAGGAGAGTTCTCACTGAAAACTGACTTTGCTGTCATCTTGATAAAGGACGTCTACTCTCCTGAACTGAGACAATGAATTTCTCTTGTAGCAACCCGAGCAGATAAATACAAATTTTCTCCTTGATATAACTGACAGATTCAAAGCAATCCTTATGAAATCCCAATGACATTTTTTTGCAGAAGTACGAAAGTTCAGCCTAGTTCATATGAAATTGCAAGGACTCTCAATAGCCAAAACAAACTTGCAAAAATTAAAGTTGGGGAAAATCTCATACTTCCTGAGTTGAAAACTTAATAAAAAGTTGTTGTTCAGTCACTCAGTTGTGTCCTATTTCTTGTGACCCCATGGACTACAACACGCCTGGCTTCCCTGTCCTTCATTATCTCCCATGGGTTACTCAAACTCATGTCCATTGAATAGGTGATGCTATTCAACCATCTCATCCTCCGTCACCCCCTTCTCCTCCTGCCTTCAATCTTTCCCAGCGTCAGAATCTTTTCCAATGAGTCAGCTCTTGGCATCAGATGGCCAGAGTATTGGAGCTTCAGCTTCATCATCAGTCCTTCTAATGAATATTCAGGATTGATACCCTTTAGGATTGACTGGTTTGATCTCCTTGCAGTTCAAGGGACTCTCAAGAGTCTTCTCCAACACTACAGTTTGAAAGCATCAATTCTCCAGTGCTCAGTCTACTTTATAGTCCAGCTCTCACATCCATACACGACTATGGGAAAAACCAGAGCTTTGACTATATGGACCTTTATTGGCAAAGTAATGTCTCTGCTTTTTAATATGCTGTCTAGGTTTGTCATAGCTTTTCTTCCAAGGTGCAAGCATCTTTTAAATTCATGGCTGCAATCACCATCTGCAGTGATTTTAGAACCCAGGAAAATAAAGTCTGTCACTGTTTCCATTGTTTCCCCATCTGTTTGCCATGATGTGATGGGACTGGATGCCATGATCTTAGTTTTTTAAATGTTGAGTTTTAAGCCAGCTTTTTCACTCTCCTCTTTCACCCTCATCAAGAGGCTCTTTAGTTCATCTTTGCTTTCTGCCATAATAGTGGTATCATTTGCATATCTGAGGTTATTGATATTTCTCCTAGCAATCTTAATTCTAGCTCCTGCTTCATCCAGTACAGCACTTTTCATGATGTACTCCGCATATAAGTTAAGTAAGCAGGGTGACTATATACAGCCTTGACATACTCCTTTCCCAATTTGGAACCAGTCCGTTGTTTCATTTCTAGTTCTAACTGTTGCTTCTTGACCTGCGTAGTTTTCTCAGGAGACCATTAATACAGGTAAGGTGGTCTGCTATTCCAATCTCTTGAAGAATTTTCCACAGTTTGCTATGATCCATACAGCCAAAGGCTTTAGCATAGTCAGTGAAGCAGAAGTAGATGTTTTTTTGGAACTCCCTTGCTTTTTCTATGGTCCTATAGATTTGGCAATTTGATCCCTATTTCCTCTGCCTTTTCTAAATCCAACTTGTACAACCAGAAATTGTTGGTTCACGTACTATTGAAGCCTAGCTTGAAGGATTTTGAGCATTACCTTGCTAGCATGTGAGGTGAGTGCAACTGTGTGGTAGTTTGAACATTCTTTGACATTGCCCTGCTTTAGGATTGGAATGAAACCTGACCTTTTCCAGTCCTGTAGCTAAAAAGCTACTGTAATCAAAACACCATGTGATTAGCAATGTAAACATGTAGACCAATGTAATTAAATAAAAAATCTCAAAAATAAACTCACCCATATATGATAAATTGATTTTTGACAAAGCTCCCAAAATCATTCATTGAGGAAAGGACAATGTCTTCAACAAGTTATCCCAGGACAACTGGATCCCATATGCAAAGAATGAAGGTGGACCCTTAACTTATACCATATACAAAAATTAATTCAAAATGAGTTTAAGACTTAAACATAAGACCTAAAACTATAAAATTCTTAGACGAGATCATTGGGGCAAATCTTAATGATCTTGGAATTGGTAGTTTCTTAAATATTACATCAAAAGCATAGGCAATAAAAGAAAATAAAGGTAAATTTGACTTCATCAAAATTAAAAAACTTTTATGCATCAAAAGATACTATCATGAGAGTGAAAAGACAACAAAGGGAAGAAATATTTATAAATCATGACTTAAAGGATAACAACAAAACCAGTTTGAAAATAAGCAAAGGACTGAATAAACATTTCTCCAAAGAAGTTGTGCAAATGACCAATAAGCATTGAAAAAGTTGCTCAATGACCCTAATCATTAGAGAAATGCAAATCAAAACCACTATGAAATACAACCTCATCGCCACTATTACAAAAAAAATTTTATGTTATTATTAAAAAAAGAAAGGAAGGAAGGTAAGAAAGAAGAAAGGAAGGGAAAATAAGTGTTGGCAAGGATGTAGAGTAATTGGAGCCCTCTTTTATTGATGGTGGGAATTTGAAATGTTACAGTTTCTGTGGAAAAGTATAGCAGTACCACAAAAAGTTAAACATAAAATTACCATCAGATCAGATCAGATCAGTCGCTCAGTCATGTCCAACTCTTTGCGACCCCATGAACCACAGCACACCAGGCCTCCCTATCCATCACCAGCTCCTGGAGGTCACTCAGACTCACATTCATCAAGTCAGTGATGCCATCCAGCCATCTCATCCTCTGTCGTCCCCTTCTCCTCCTGCCCTCAATCCCTCCCAGCATCAGAATGACTCAGCAATTCTACTCCCAGATATATGTCCCCCAAAGAATTGAAAACAGAGACCCCAACAAATCCTTGTACAATTCTGTTCATAGTAGCATTGCTCACAGTAGCCAAAAGATAAAAATATTCATAATTCCATTAGTAATGAATGAATAAATAAAAGGTGATATGTATATATATAGTATATGTGTATATATATATAGTATATGTGTATATATGTATATTAATGCTACTCAGCCTTAAGGAGGAAGTTCTGATACATGCTACAACATTAATGAACCTTAAAAGTATTGTAAGATGAATATAAAATTATGAAAACTGAAATATGAAAGTATAGACAAGTAAAATATGCCTGACCCAATAGTTCAAATAGTATATTATTTCCCTTATATGAAATGTCTAAAATAAAAGAGATAAATCAATAGAGATAGAAAGTAGATTGGAGGTTACTAAGGGCTGGAGGGGAAGGAGAGATAGGGATTATTGCTTAATGGCTATAGAGTTTCTGTTTCAGTTCAGTTCAGTTCAGTCGCTCAGTCATGTCCGACTCTTTGCGACCCCATGAACTGCAGCACGCCAGGCCTCCATGTACATCACCAACTCCTGGAGTCCACCCAAACCTATGTCCATTGAGTCAGTGATGCCATCCAACCATCTCATCCTCTGTCATCCCCTTCTCCTACTGCCTTCCATCTTTCCCAGTATCAGGGTCTTTTCCAAGGAGTCAATTCTTCGCATCAGGTGGCCAAAGTATTGGAGTTTCAGCTTCAGCATCAGTCCTTACAATGAATATTCAGGACTGATTTCCTTTCGGTTGACTGGTTTGATCTCCTTGCAGTCCAAGGGACTCTCAGAGTCTTCTCTAACACCATAGTTCAAAAGCATCAATTCTTCAGTGCTCAGCTTTCTTTATAGTCCAACTCTCACATCTATACATAACGACTGGAAAAACCATAGCTTTGACTAGACAGACATTTGTCAGCAAAGTAATGTCTCTGATTTTTAATACACCATCTGGGTTGGTCATAGCTTTTCTTCCAAGGAGCAAGCGTCTTTTAATTTCATGGCTGCAGTCACCATCTGCAGTGATTTTGGAGCCCCCCAAAATAAAACCTCTCAGTGTTTCCATCATTTCCCCAGCTATTTGCCATGAAGGGATGGAATGGGATGCCATGATCTTAGTTTTTTGAATGCTGAGTTTTAAGTTAACTTTTTCACTCTCCTCTTTCACTTTCATCAAGAGGTTCTTTAGTTCCTCTTCACTTTCTACCATAAGAGTGGTGTCATCTGTGTAGCTGAGGTTATTGATATTCTCCTAGCAATCTTAATTCCAGCATCCAGTCAAAATTCTGTGCTTCATACAGCCCAGCATTTCACATGATGTACTCGGCATAGAAGTTAAATAAGCAGGGTGACAATATATATCCTTGATGTACTCCTTTCCCAATTTGGAACCAGTCCATTGTTCCATGTTCAATTCTATCTGTTGCTTCTTTACCTGCTTCTTGAGATTTCTCAGGAGGCAGGTAAGATGGTCTGATATTCTCATCTCTTGAAGAATTTTCCAGTTTTGTGATCCACACAGTCAAAGGCTTTGGCATAATCAATAGAGCAGAAGTAGATGTTTTTCTGGAACTCTCTTGCTTTTTCTATGATCCAACAGATGTTGGCAATTTGAAATGTAAAATAAAAAACTATAAAACTTCTAGAAGGAAATATAAGAGAAAATCTTCATGACCTTGTGTTTGGCAAAATAGATAAATTGAAAACATTTGCTCTGCAAAATATATTGCTAAAAGAATGTGAAAAATAATCCACAGATTGGGAGAAAATATTTTCAAATAACATACCTGATAAAGGACTTGTATGCAGAAAAAGAAAGAACTCAAAGTTTAACAGAGAATACAGACAACCCAATTTTTTAAAAAAAGTCAAAATATCTGAATAGACACTTCATCAAAGAAGATATGTAGATATCAAATAAGCATGTAAAAAATGTTCAACATCATTTATCATGCTGCTGCTAAGTCGCTTCAGTCGTATCCAACTCTGTGCGACCCCATAGACGGCCGCCCACGAAGCTCCCCTGTCCCTGGGATTCTCCAGGCAAGAACATTGGAGTGGGTTGCCATTTCCTTCTCCAATGTATGAAAGTGAAAAGTGAAAGTGAAGTCGCTGAGTCCTGTCCCACTCTTAGTGACCCCATGGACTGCGACCCACCAGGCTCCTTCGCACATGGGATTTTCCAGGCAAATTCAAATTAAAATAACAGTGAGATACTGTTACACATCTACTAGAAGTGCTGCAATCCAGCAAACAGATGATGCCAACTTCTGACTAGGATATGGAGCAACAGGAATTCTCTTCCATTACATGGGAATATAAAATGGTAACAGCCAATTTGGAAGACAGTTTGTTGATTTTGCACAAGGTTAAACTTAGACTTACCAGTGTGTGTGTGTGTGTGTGTGTGTGTGAATCTCTCAGTGATGTTTGACTCTTTGAGACCCCATGGACTGTAGTCTGCTAGGTTCCTCTGTCCATGGAATTCTCCAGGAAGGAATACTGGAGTGGGTAGCCATTCCCTTTTCTAGGGAATCTTCCCAGCCCAGAGATTGAACCAGGGCTCCCGTATTGCAGGCAGATTCTTTACCATCTGAGCCACTAGGGAAGCCCCTCTACCCAGCAATTGCTTTCCCAGGCATTACCCAACTGATCTGAAAATTTATGTTATTGCAAAAGCCTGCATGCAAATATTTATTGCAACAAAACAATAAATATTTGCATGGGTTTAGTTAACATAATATTGTGCAAATTAAGAGCTGCCTGTTTTGGATTTACTACTTCCTGTCTTGGAGCTTCACTTTTCTCCAACAAGGGAAGTGATCTGGAGATTTCTGAGTACTTTTTACCCTGGCATTGGAGGACTCAGGAGTCTATAGATGTCCCTTCTCTATTGAGGCCTGCTGCTGCTGCTGCTGCTAAGTCGCTTCAGTCGTGTCCAGCTCTGCGACCCCATAGACGGCAGCCTACCAGGCTCCTCCATCCTTGGGATTCTCCAGGGAAGAATGCTAGAGTGGGTTGCCATTTCCTTCTCCAATGCATGAAAGTGAAAAGTGAAAGTAAAGTCGCTCAGTGGCGTCTGACTCTCCACGACCCCATGGACTGCAGCCTACCAGGCTCCTCCTTTCATGGGAGTTTCCAGGCAAGAGTACCGAAGTGGGTTGCCATTGCCTTCTCCTATTAAGGCCTAAATATACTTTAATCTGGCTTCACACCGAGGGTTGCCAGATTTAGCAAATAAAAACATGGAAACATGGTTAAATGTGAATTTCAGATAAACAGTATATAATTTTTAGTATACTGCTGCTGCTGCTGCTAAGTCGCTTCAGTCGTGTCCGACTCTGTGCGACCCCATAGAAGGAAGCCCACCAGGCTCCCCCGTCCCTGGGATTCTCCAGGCAAGAACAGTGGAGTGGGTTGCCATTTCCTTCCCCAATGCATGAAAGTGAAAAGTAAAAGTGAAGTCGCTCAGTCGTGTCCGACTCTTAGCAACCCCATGGACTGCAGCCTACCAGGCTCCTCCGTCCATGGGATTTTCCAGGCAAAAGTACTGGGGTGGGGTGCCATCGCCTTCCCCGAATTTTTAGTATGTCTATATAATAACTGGAGCATCTCATGCATGCATGTAATATTTGGATCATACTTAAAAATCTTCATTGTTTATCTGAAATTCAAATTACCTTGTCCTCCTGTATTTTATCTAGCAACCTTATTCACACTCCTACCCCTGGGACCTTCCCTGCTTCCCTTGCATATCCATTCTCCTTCACTGCTTTAAAAATAAACATCTCATGCATCAAGGACTAAAGCACTGGTTTTAAAGTTCCTGTTGCTTAAATGGATCACTTTTATCTACCAGGAACTGAAGATGGAAACCAGTGACAAGGACAAAAGGAGTTGTGTAAGGGAAAGAGGGGGAATGAGGCGCAATGCATGGAATTAACCCAGCTCAAGCCTTAGGGTTGGTTTACAGTAGTGCTTCTCAACCTTGACTACGTGTTGTGGCTCAGAAGAATATTAAAGCTTGGATCTAGCCTGGATGATGGGAATTTTTTAAGCTCTTCTGAAAAGTCTTCTTAATAGTGAAGGTGCTATTTTCTTGCTGCCAACCACCCAAACTTAATGGCACAAATCACAGTTCTGGAGGTTGACAGGGAGTCCTCAGAATCTCATGCAATTGCAGTCATCTTGAAAACCTCTTCATGGACAGCTCTAGACTTGAGGTTAGCTGTCACCTGAGACCTCAGAAGAGTGGTCAGCCAGAACACGTATATGTGAGCTCTTCTCTCTCCTGGACTTCCTTACAGCATGGTGGCTAGGTACCAAGGGAGAGCCAACTGGAAGCAGTACCACCTTTTCTAATCTAGCCTTAGTAGTCACATAGCATCACTTCACCCACATTTTATTCATCACAAGCAAGTCACTAAAGCCAGCCCCTATTCAAGATGTGGGGGAGTTAGAGTCTATTTTTTGACTGGATAAACGTCAAAGAACTTGTGGTCATAAGGTAAAATCACCCAAGGTAACATTTGAAAAAGCTGTCCCGAATTCATTTCCTTTTCTACATTCCCCCAGCCCAAAGTCCTGTCGCTACTCACCTAGGAAAGTCCCGTGGCCTTGAGAAGGCCAGTGTCTCCCCACTTCCCATTTCCATCCTAGTCTGCCCTCCACACTGCAACTGGAGTCTTGAAGTCTTGAACTCAGCATCTTTCATGGCTTCTTACTGCCCAGAGCAGAATCCAAGGCCTCAGCAGGCCTGCAAAGATGTGTACAGAACACCCTTTGTGTCTCTTGCCTACTTCATGTCCAGCTCCAAGGCAGAGCCCTGCTCTCCTGAGCTGTGCCTCTGATCATCCCCAGGCTGACAGGCCTGCCTTTCTGCTGCAGGAACAGCCCCCCTCACCCCACCCCAGCCTCTGCCTTTTGCTTCTTCGGGACTTTCTTCAGATCCCAACTCTAGGAAGCCTTTTCTGAGCATCCTAAGTACCCTGTACTTCCTTTTACTACATGCATGTCCTTCCACACATTCTAACTTTGTACTGAAGTGTAACACACATACAGAAATGTGCACAGATCCTGTGCTGAGCTAGATGAATTTTCACCAAGTGAGCACATCTGCATAACCAGCTTCCAAAGTAAGAAACAGAACATTCTTGGACCCACTGAAGCCTTCCAAGGCCTTTTCTGTTCACTGTGCCCCACCCCGCTCCCTCCTCACTCAGCCCCCATAACTGCCACCCCTACTTCTACCCTTTAGATTAGTGTCACCTGTTTTCACACTTCATACAAATGGACTCACACTGTATGTGCTCTCAGTTCACACAGTGTTTTAATCAGAGTATGTGATTAAAATCACAGTATCTTAATCACTAAATAATTCGCAGGCCCAGTGGAAAATGAAAGTGCAGGACCCCTAGTTCAAAATTGTTAAGAATTTCAAGATGGTGAGAACAGAGCATAAACCAAGTGTGAGGCCCTTCTGAACTCCTGAGTGCCTGCCCCTGTTGCATGCCTGTACAGCCAACCTGTACAATCACCTGTCTGCTTGTGTGTCTCCTCCTTGGGAGCAGGGTGGTATGGTTTCTGTTTGCTGAATATGAAGGAGATAAGGTCCCTTCAGACTGGTTCCCAGGTAACTCATGGGACCCTCACATAGGCCTTGAAGCCTGGAAGGAGGGTAACCATTCTAAGCATCATACCCACTTTACAAATGCAGAGTCCAGACTAAAGATGCCACATGATGAAACCAAGCCCCACAGTGGGTGAGCACTGGGCTGAGCCTCATGCTCAAGCCCTCTGGCTCCAAAGCCCCTTTCTTGTCATTAAGCCACTCCAAGCTCTGGGCTCAGGAGGAAGCGGGTACTGCCCACAAGTACGTACAATTCAAGTGGAAACAAAAACAGGACTTATACACAGGAAGAATTATTTACCAAAAATTTATTCTTTAAGTATGCCTTGTAGCTACAAGAATTGGAGGTAGCCTCTTTCTCTCTCTCTCTCTCTGAGCAAGAAGACTCCATTGGAGAGGGCTTGGGTGAGGCCAGGAAGCTGAGGACAGACTGTGTAGGAACTCTGAAGACTGAGGAAGGGGAACACAGCCTGGCTTCAAGCACCCTGCATTCTCAGGGCCTGCATTGTTCTGCACAGTCTCAGAATAGAGTCTGATTAGGGACAGGTGCCCAGCCCCTGGCTGTCCTAAGGTTGGTGGAGGAAGGGCCTGGTCCTTTTAGTCCCCACAGTGGGAGATAAGAAATTCACCAGAAGGAAATAAAGGTCCACAGAATGGAAGGCTGGTGACTGTAAAATGGCAAAAATCCCAAGCAGCATACATAGCTAGGACGGGAAACAATGTTAAGGAGCTCCTGACCTTGAAAATCACTATGCCTTTGCTTGTGGAGCAGCTAATAAGCCATTTCAGAAGATGAATCTGCAAGACCCCAAACTCTGGTGGAAGCAGGACTGTGGTAAAGCCCATATGTTAACAGAGAAAAAGCTACAGCAGGGGCAAGACTCAACTCACCATTGTGCCAGCTGCCACTCTCTCCTGAGCGCGACGTGCTTGGAAGGAAGGCCATGCTAACAACAGGGGTGATCTCCAGAGAGCCTGGAAAAGAGCCGGAGGGTCAGTTGGAAGGAATTTGGAAAGAGCATCTACTTATGACACAGACAGAGGCCTAGAGTCTGACAGGCACGAAGATTCCAATTCTCTGTGAGGCAGGGGCACAACACCAGGCTTCAAAGGGCACAGCTGGGATAGAATACATGCCTAACTTCTCCCTGCTTTGGCTCCAGTCCCAGCTCACAGGACTGTCTGCTGAGAAGTAGATGATGAGGGTCCTCTGAGTTTGTGAAGGAGAGCCACCTCTTGCCCCTTGAACAGAGCAAAAATTGCCCTATCTTCTCCCTCTCCGCAATGCTGGAAGGCTAATATTACTGGCCCAACTAGGGTACAATTCCAAGGTGGTGCAGTGGTAAAGAATCCACCCACCAATGCAGAGATGCAAGAGATGCAGTTCCAGTCCCTGCATCGGGAAGAACCCTGGGGTAGAAAATGGCAAACTGCTTCAGCATTTTTGCCTGGAAAATTCCATGGAGAGAGGAGCCTGGTGGACTACAGTCCATGGGATGACAAAGAGTCAGCATGATTGACTAACTGAGTCACACACACACACACACACACACACACACACACACACACACACAGACATAACCAGGGAACACATTTGTGAAAGTTTGGAAATGCTTAATTCCACTCATATAAGCACTTCCTGTTCTAGGTCTGGGTAGAACACAGCCACAGAACAGGGATGGGAGCCAGGTGCTTCTTATCCAGGTGTCAGTTAGCTATTGCTGGGTAACACACCACCCCAAAGCTTGATGGCTCCAAAGCATAAGCAGGTCTCTTCTTCCTGAGTTTGTGTGCGAGCTAGGGATCTGCTTTAGGCTGTACTTGGCTGGAGCACCTCAGCTGAGTCAGCTCTGTTCCACTTGTGTCTGTCTCACATCTTCCTCCTTGGACCAGCCAACTTTGCTCTTCTCTTAAGAGAAAGCAGAAACACACAGCACACAGGGTCTCTTGAGGCTTGGGCTGGCACACCAGCACATTAGCCTCATTCTGTTGGCCCACAAAGATATCATGACCTGCCCGGGTCAGAATGAGAAGACACTGCAGTTACTTGGCAAAGAGTGTGGATATGAAGAGAGGCAGCAAACAAGGCTATGAGAGCAACTCCTACCTGAGCATAAGTGGAGCAGAAGGGCAGAGACTCAGAAGTCACCTGGATTTAAAGGGGCTGCAAGGGCAAGCAGGGGCCCTTGCAAGGCAAGGGCAGAGGCTGCAGGGCCAGAGGCCACCAAGTTGGCTGGCTGAAAGTGGCCTGAAGCAAGCAGGGACATGCACTGAAGACCTGGGAGGAGAGCTGTGCCGGGCAAGTCCCAGGCAGGGGACAGAGACATGAGAGGCAAGAGGCCACCAAGTCGGCTGGCTGAAAGTGGCCTGAAGCAAGCTGGGACTGAGGCTGGACCCAATCACCTTCTCCTTGTGCCCAGAAAGGGCTTGAGACAGGTACCCAGACCCATAAAAGACCCCTCCAGGGCAGACCTGTCCCATAAGTCCAGAGCAATTTTAGATGATATCTCTTTTTATTTAAAACCATGTTTTCTGAGCCTTATTCATTTATATTCCAATTTGATCATTTTTTGCCATATGTGCTTGCCACTTGTACTAATATTTACTTGATATTTCTATTTAAATCACCTCATTTCTAATGTAAAGGTGTAATTTAGCAACAATATCCATGAAATCATGAACCTATGTGCTAGTTATATTTTTATCTAATACCACAGTAAAATAAACATGTAACCTCTAGGATTTAAAAAAAGTACTCATGTTGTAGAATAAAGAAAATAAGTCATAGACTTATTTTTATAGATATCAAAAACAGTCAAAACTAATGAGATCCTTTTATATCCAGGGTAAAGTTCAAAAGAGTCATCTTCATGAGAGACACACAATTCGGGAGTGGACACCTGGGGTGGGGGTAGGGATAGAAAAGGGTGAGGACACAGGAGCTTCTAGAACAGCTGTGTGTTTTCTCATAAGCGTATGTTAGAAGTGGGGTTTTTAGATATTCTATGTTTAAAAAGAAAGAGCAAAAGAAAAAAAAAAAAGGAAGGAAACATTATTGTTGAAATTATTACTTATTAAGCAAAACCAAACCAAAAACTGCCTACCAGTGACACACCCAAAACGGTCTCTCTTGCTGTGCTTTGAAAAGCTTTAGGTGGAGGTCAGGCCAGCCTGTGCAGACACTTTTCCAGGTGCAGAGTGACTTTGGCGGAACCGCTGTATTTTCTACACTGAGACTCCCTTTGCTGAGCAGGGTGAAGAGCAGGAATGGGGCACACGCAGAGCTGGCCTGAGACAGCAAGAGGCAGGCAGTGACATGGAAGACACAGCATCAGGGCACCAGGTCAGAGCTGTGGGCAGCCCCTGGGAGCCATATCACCTGCTGGGTTACCAAAGGAGATGGTTTGTTGCCCAGATCTGTCTCCTGTGTCTGGAAGGATTGAAGATCCCTGGGCCTCAAGCAGATGTTGACATCCTGCAGGAAAACACCTATAGTTAGCAACACCCTGATTCCTAGGCCAGGCATAGTTCTTTCTGGGGCTCTGCTTCCTCTGGCTGGGTCTCTCATGGTCAGTACTGTACTTAATAGAGCTGCAATTGGGCAGTTCTCACAAGAACCCTAGGCTCTCATTAGCATTCTGTCAGCTCTGGTCAGCTCCTCCTAGAAACCCACTCCGTAGTAGACAGAGGGTCTAAGAATGAGCCGCAGCCATAGATGTTAGTGTCTGATGGCCTTTAGTTCTGGTGGGACTTGGGAGGTTCTTGGAGCTCCCAGGGTTGCTGAGAAGGAAGCTTGGCCCAAAGGGTGCTTTATTTTCCAGAGAAATGAGGCTCTCCAAATATGCCAGGATTTGGGAGGCATGTGTGTGCTTGTGTACATGTTTCATCTGAAATGTTTTATCCAAAGCAACTTAGGCTTATTTAAGTCTCTGACAGTAAAAGGCACATACTGATGCCAGCGTTTACTAAAGAATGACTATGTGAGTGGAAGCTTGTATTACCTTCAACCACAAAGGGTACCCATATTCCACTCTAAGACCAGATCACTCTAAGTGATGCCTTCGGATCTATTCCTTACTAGCTTGAGACCTTGGGAAAGTTTCTAAACCTCTTCTGAGCCTCAGTTTTGCAATATGGAAAATGAGGTGATAGTCATTGTACTTACCTTATATAGCTATTGTGAGGATTAAATGAGATGATGCATGCGAAGAACTTAGGACAGTCCTTGGCACAGAAGAATTTTTCATGATTCAGTATGTGGATGGTGCTGCTCAAACTGCTGCTGCTGCTATTGATAATAATGAAGTTAATGTTGATGAATATGTAAGTAAGTGAAGTGAAGTGAAGTCGCTCAGTGGTGTCTGACTCTTTGCGACCCCATGGACTGTAGCCTATCAGGCTCCTCTGTCCATGGGATTTTCCAGGCAAGAGTACTGGAGTGGATTGCCATTTCCTTCAGCAGATCCTCCCAACCCAGGGATCAAACCCAGGTCTCCCGCATTGTAGACAGATTTTACCGTAGACGCATTTTACCGTCTGAGCCACCAGGGAAGTCCCATAATTTACGTTTTAAGATAATAGAAGGTTTAATTCAGAGACTTTCCTTAATCTAGAGACTGTCCTCAGGCAGGATACATTATTGTTATATAATCCTAAGGAATGTGGAGAAAGAAAAAAGTTTGTCCTTTCTTCCTCCTTGAGAATTCCAGACCCCTTTCTCCTTGGGGACCCCTAGACTCTTTATCAACCTGCCTAGTATATGACTCTCTCATTCCCCCCCTTTTCTTTTAGGAGAATTATGTTGCCTAGGGAAAAGGGGCGTTGTTCTCATTCCATAACTGCTTCCGAGCTGACAAGGGGCGTTGTCCCTAAATTGGTGAGGCAACATATTCTACTAATCCTCATATTGAGGATATCAGATCCAGGGGCCCCAGGAATATGTAAGTTGCTTCTAATTCTTTGCTTCATTCATCTCTGTTTTTTCATTGAGCAGCATTCTCAAATATTTTAGCCTTAGATCCTTTGCATGCTTAAAAATTATTGACAAGAGTTTCCTGTTCAAGATGGCGGAGTAGAAGGACATGTGCCCATCTCCTCCCGTGAAAAGCACCAAAACTGCAACTAGCTGTTGAACAACCATTAACAGGAAGATGCTGGAACCCACCAAAAAAAGATACCCCATTTCCAAAGACAAAGAAGAAGCTGCAGCGAGGTAATAGGAGGGGCATAATCAATAAAATCAAATCCCATGCCCACCAGGTAGGTGACCCACAGACTGGAGAACAATAATACCAAAGAAGTTTTCCCACTGTTGTGAAGGTTCTAAACCCCATGTCTGGTTTCTCAGCCTGGAATCCAACAAAAGGACTGGGAATCCCCAGGGAATCCGGCCTTAAAGGCCAGCGGGACTTGATTATGGGACTTCCAGAGGACTGGGGGAAAGAGAGACTCCAGTCTTAGAGGGCACAAACAAAATTTTGCATGCACCAAGATCCAGAGGAGAGGAGCAGTAACCCCATAGGAGACTCCCTCCTGGTGTTGGAGGGCCTGCTGTGACAGTGTGGGTCAACAGGGGCTCACCACAGGGACCAGAGCACTGGAAGATCCCCCTTGACATATACCCTCTTGGAGTTTGCCATTAACCATAGAGCCTGTAGACCCCAGGGCTGGGTTACCTCAGGCCAAACAACTACCAGGGAGGGAGTGCAACCACACCAATCAGCAGATAATTAGATTAAAGGTTTACTGAGCAAGGCCTTGCCCATCAGAGAACGACCCAGTTTTTCCAGTCCCTCCCATCAAGAAGTTTACATAATCCTTTTCAGATCAGATCAGATCAGTGGCTCAGTCGTGTCTGACTCTTTGCGACCCCATGAATTGCAGCACACCAGGCCTCCCTGTCCATCACCAACTCCCGGAGGTCACTCAGACTCACATCCATCGAGTCAGTGATGCCATCCAGCTATCTCATCCTCTGTCGTCCCCTTCTCCTCCTGCCCTCAATCCCTCCCAGCATCAGAGTCTTCTCCAATAAGTCAACTCTTTGCATGAGATGGTCAAAATACTGGAGTTTCAGCTTTAGCATCATTCCTTCCAAAGAAATCCCAGGGCTGATCTCCTTCACAATGGACTGGTTGGATCTCCTTGCAGTCCAAGGGACTCTCAAGAGTCTTCTCCAACACCACAGTTCAAAAGCATCAATTCTTCGGCGCTCAGCCTTCTTCACAGTCCAGCTCTCACATCCATACATGACCACAGGAAAGACCATAGCCTTGACTAGGCGAACCTTTGTTGGCAAAGTGATGTCTCTGCTTTTGAATATGCTATCTAGGTTGGTCATAACTTTCCTTCCAAGGAGTAAGCGTCTTTTAATTTCATGGCTACAATCACCATCTGCAGTGATTTGGGAGCCCCCCAAAATAAAGTCTGACACTGTTTCCACTGTTTCCCCATCTATTTCCCATGAAGTGATGGGACCAGATGCCATGATCTTTGTTTTCTGAATGTTGAGCTTTAAGCCAACCTTTTCACTCTCCACTTTCACTTTCATCAAGAGGCTTTTTAGTTCCTCTTCACTTTCTGCCATAAGGGTGGTGTCATCTGCATATCTGAGGTTATTGATATTTCTCCCAGCAATCTTGATTCCAACTTGTGTTTCTTCCAGTCCAGCATTTCTCATGATGTACTCTGCATATAAGTTAAATAAACATGGTGACAATATACAGCCTTGACGTACTCCTTCTCCTATTTGGAACCAGTCTGCTGTTCCATGACCAGTTCTAACTGATGCTTCCTGACCTGCATACAGATTTCTCAAGAGGCAGATCAGGTAATCTGGTATTCCCATCTCTTTCAGAATTTTCCACAGTTTGTTGTGATCCACACAGTCAAAGGCTTTGGCATAGTCAATAAAGCAGAAATAGATGTTTTTCTGGAACTCTCTTGCTTTTTCCATGATCCAGTGGATGTTGGCAATTTGATCTCTGGTTCCTCTGCCTTTTCTAAAACCAGCTTGAACATCAAGAAGTTCACGGTTCACATATTGCTGAAGCCTGGCTTGGAGAATTTTGAGCATTACTTTACTAGCGTGTGAGATGAGTGCAATTGTGCAGTAGTTTGAGCACTCTTTGGCATTGCCTTTCTTTCCTCTTAGCCTCACCCATTAGAGGGCAGACAGAAGAAGCAAGAAGCACAGTCTCGCACTGGCTAAAACAAAAACCATATTACAGAAAGTTAATCATGATAATAAAGCAGAAAGTTATGTCCCAGATGAAAGGACAAGATAAAATTCCAGAAAAACAACTAAATAAAGTGGAGATAGGCAACACTCCAGAAAAAGAACTCAGAATAATGATAGGGAAAAATGGAGGTAAAGATTGAGAAGATGCAAGAAATGTTTACCAAAGACCTAGAAAAACTAAAGAACAAATGAACAGAGATGAATAATACACTAGAGGAAATCAATAGCAGAATAACTGAGGCAGAAGAATGGATAAATTCTGACCTGGAGAAGAGAATGGTGGAAATCACTCCCACAGAACAGAATATAGAAAAAAGAATGAAAAAAGATGAAGACAGCCTAAGAGACCTCTGGGACAACATTAAAGGCACCAACATTCACATTATATGGGTCCCAGAGGAGAAGAGAGAGAGAAAGAACCTGAGAAAATATTTGAAAAGATAATAGCAAAAAGTTTCAGGAACATGGGGAAGGAAATAGTCAACCAAGTTCAGGAAGCACCGAGAATCACAGGCAGGATAAATCCAAGGAGGAACACACCAAGACACATAGTAATCAAACTAACAAAAATTAAAGATAGAGATAAATTATTAAAAGCAACAAGGGAAAAATGACAAATAACATACAAGGGAACTCCCATAAGGCTATCAGCTGATTTCTCAACAGAAACTCTACAAGCCAGAAGGGATTGGCATGATATATCTAAAGTGATGAAAGGAAGAACCTACAACCAAGAATACTCTACCCAGCAAGACTCTCCTTCAGATTTGATGGAAAAATAAAAAGTTTTCCAGACAAGCAAAAGTTAAGACAATTCAACACCACCAAACCAGCTTTACAGCAAATGCTAAAGGAACTTCTCTAGGCAGGAAACACAGAAAAAGAAAAAGACCTACAGAAAGTAAACCCAAAACAATTAAGAAAACAGTAATAAGATCAATGGGAAACAGTAATAGGATCAGTGGTTCCAAATGGGGAAAGTAGTATGTCAAGGCTGTATATTGTCACCTTGCTTATTTAACTTATACGCAGAGTAAAACATGCAAAATGCTGGACTGGATGAAGCACAGCTGGAATTAAGATTGTAGGGAGAAATATCAATAACCTCAGATATGCAGATGACAGAACTCTTATGGCAGAAAGCCAAGAGGAACTAAAGAGCCTCTTGATAAAAGTGAAAGACGAGAGTGAAAAAGCCACCTTAAAACTCAACATTAAGAAAATGAAGATCATGGCATCTCGCCCCATCACTTTATGGCGAATAGATGGGGACACAGCAGAAACAGATTTTATTTTCCTGGTCTCCAAAATCACTGCAGATGGTCACTGCAGCCATGAAATTAAAAGATGCTTGCTCTTTGAAAGAAAAGCTATGAACTACGTAGAGAACATATTAAAAAGCAGAGACATCACTTTACCAAAAAAAGTCTAGTCAAAGCTATAGTTTTTCCAGTAGTCATGCATGGACATGAGAGTTGGACCATAAAAAAGCTGAACGCCAAAGAATTGATGCTTTTAAACTGTGGTGTTGAAGAAGACTCTTGAGAGTCCCTTGGACTGCAAGGAGATCCAACTAGTCTATCCTATAGGAAATCAGTCCTGAATATTCATTGGAAGGACTGATGCTGAAGCTGAAACTCCAATACTTCAGCCACCTGATGCCAAGAGATGACTCTTTGGAAAAGACCCTAATGCTAGGAAAGATTAAAAGCAGGAGAAGAAGGGGATGATAGAGGATGAGATGGTTGAATGGCATCACTGACTCAATGCACATGAATTTGAGCAAGCTCCAGGAGTTGGTGACAGACAGGGAATCCTGGCATACTGCAGTCCATGGGTTCACAAAGAGTCAAACACGACTGAGCAACTGAACTGAACAGGATCATACATATCAATAATTACCTTAAATGTAAGTGGATTTAATACACCAACCAAAAGACATAGACTGGCTGGGTGAATGAAAGCATGTGCATGTATGCACTTCCGCTTAACACATCACTCTGCTTGACCCCCCTAAAATTGTATGCAATTATTTTATATTGAAATATCAATAACCTCAGATATGCAGATGACACCACCCTTATGGCAGAAAGTGAAGAGGAACTAAAAAGCCTCTTGATGAAAGTGAAAGTGGAGAGTGAAAAAGTTGGCTTAAAGCTCAACATTCAGAAAACGAAGATCATGGCATCTGGTCCCATCACTTCATGGGAAATAGATGGGGAAACAGTGGAAACAGTGTCAGACTTTATTTTGGGGGGCTCCCAAATCACTGCAGATGGTGATTGTAGCCGTGAAATTAAAAGACGCTTACTCCTTGGAAGGAAAGTTATGACCAACCTAGATAACATATTCAAAAGCAGAGATATTACTTTGCCAACAAAGGTCCGTCTAGTCAAGGTTATGGTTTTTCCTGTGGTCATGTAAGGATGTGAGAGTTGGACTGTGAAGAAGGCTGAGCGCCGAAGAATTGATGCTTTTGAACTGTGGTGTTGGAGAAGACTCTTGAGAGTCCCTTGGACTGCAAGGAGATCCAACCAGTCCATTGTGAAGGAGATCAATCCTGGGATTTCTTTGGAAGGAATGATGCTAAAGCTGAAACTCCAGTACTTTGGCCACCTCATGCAAAGAGTTGACTCATTGGAGAAGACTCTGATGCTGGGAGGGATTGGGGGCAAGAGGAGAAGGGGATGACAGAGGATGAGATGGCTGGATGGCATCACTCAATGGACGTGAGTCTGGCTGAACTCCGGGAGTTGGTGATGGACAGGGAGGCCTGGCGTGCTGCGATTCACAGGGTCGCAAAGAGTCGGACACGACTGAGCAACTGATCTGATCTGATCTGATTTTATATTGTTAAGTTAATCATGTTCCCATTATGGCTTGCGATTGTAATTAACTTTTTTTTTTTTTTGGTCTGGCTATTGATTGTGAAAACTGACAAACATCTTTAGCTCTTGTGATTAGGTAACTATTACTCACTTAATACCATTGTATCATGATTGGTCAACAGAAAAATAATAGAACTCTACATCACCAAAACTAGGATCCAACAGAAAACCTGTAATCACTTTAAAATCCAGATGCATATCAGAATTATCTTGAAATTTTCTTGAAAAATACAAATGTTCAAGTATTGCTTTTTTATCCAGAGCTCCAGATGTGTCTCTGGTGAGCAGTCATATTTAAAAACAATTGGACTATATGATGACCTTTTATCTAGTTTCACGTTTTATATTTCATATTGATTGCTACCATTTCATTTAGTTTATATTCTCCGATTTCTTCATCTCTTCCTTTTTTTTATATATATTCTTTCTCAAGGTTTTATCAAGTGTAGTAGAAAACCTTTTGTATACATATATACATGTATAATATATATATTTTAGAAAACATGAATTTTTGCCTAACTAACAAAATTAAGGCATTTTGATTCTACTTGTTTGACTTAGTATGAATAGAATGCTGATTTCTAATTTAAAAATAGGTATACAATAAGCAACAAAGGTTTGCTGTATAGCGTTGGGAACTATAGTCAATATCTTGTAATTACCTAAGACGAAAAAGTTTCAAAAATAATATATGTGTATTGTATAACTGAATCACCTTGCTGTGTTTAAACATTGTAAATCAACTATGCTTCAATAAAATATATTAAAAAAAAAAATTATTGACAGGAATTCCCCAGTGGTCCAGTGGTTAGAGCTGTGGGCTCCCACAGCAGCGGGCAGGGGTTCCATGCCTGGTCAGGGAGTTAAGATCCTGCATGTCACGTGGCATGGCCAAAACAACAAACCACATTGACTCAAGGTCCCATTTCAGATTTACTGAATCAGACTCAAGAGGGGCCTTTTAAAAAACAATAATACGGGCTAAAATAAAAAGAATTCTACTTTTTGAAATTTAGTAATGTTTATCTTTTTGTTAGTTTTTCTAAATATCTCATGGAGATCTAATATTGTACGAGATACAAAATTTTAAATATATTTGAGTAGGATATAAGATTAACATCAGATCAGATCAGATCAGTCGCTCAGTCATGTCCGACTCTTTGCGACCCCATGAATCACAGCACACCAGGCCTTCCTGTCCATCACCAACTCCCGGAGTTCACCCAGACTCACGTCCATCGAGTCAGTGATGCCATCCAGCCATCTCATCCTCTGTCGTCCCCTTCTCCTCTTGTGACATCATTCAAGATTCTCCTATTCTTATTTTTTCTGCACTTGATAAGATATTCTCAGAGAAAAGTTAACATGTCTCATTATGATTATATATTTTTCTTTTCCCTATATTTCTTCTGGTTTTTGCTTTATTTATCTTTGTTTCTTTGTTGTTAGGTGTCTAATGACATCTTATGACATCTCTTTTCCTTAGAATTATACCTTTTATCATAAAAAAATTCATCTTTGTTTCAAATATGTATACATATAACTTAATCCATAACTTAAGTTCAAATTCTAAATTTTCTTAGTAAAAGGGATTTTAAAAGATAAAAAAAAAAAAGAAGGGTGAATCTGCCTTCCAAATGTGAGAGACATCGGTTCTATCCCTGGTCAAGGAACTAAGATCCCACGTGTTTGGGTAATTAAGCCTGCATGCCACAACTATTGAACCAGCCTTTGGGAGCCTATGAGCCACAACTAGAGAGCCCAGGCACTACAACAAAAGACCCCACGTGCCACACCAAGACCCAGTACAGCCAAATCAATAAATACACTGATGTTATTTAATAAAAATAAATAAATAAAAATTATTGATGACACCAAAGACATATTGTTTATGTCAGTTTTATCAATGATATTTACAGTAAATCAAAACTGAGAACCTAAATATATGTTTATTAATTCATTTAAATATAATGATAATAAACCCATGATCAGATCAGATCGGTCGCTCAGTCGTGTCCGACTCTTTGCGACCCCATGAATGACAGCACGCCAGGCCTCGCTGTCCATCACCAACTCCCGGAGTTCAGCCAGACTCATGTCCATCGAGTCAGTGATGCCATCCAGCCATCTCAGCCTCTGTCGCCCCCTTCTCCTCTTGCCCCCAATCCCTCCCAGCATCAGACTCTTCTCCAATGAGTCAACTCTTCACATGAGGTGGTCAAAGTACTGGAGTTTCAGCTTTAGCATCATTCCTTCCAAAGAAATCCCTGGGCTGATCTCCTTCAGAATGGACTGGCTGGATCTCCTTGCAGTCCAAGGTGTTGCTTGTTACTCAGTATTTCCTATGTCCTTGGGCCTCAGAGGTAGGCCTTTCTCAGTGGTCTCTCCCTTCTTCCCTGTGGCAGCTAAGGGGCTTTGTTCCGTTGCTGCTGCTAAGTCGCTTCAGGCGTGTCCGACCTGTGCGACCCCATAGACAGCAGCCCACCACGCTCCACTGTCAATGGGATTCTCCAGGCAAAAATACTGGAGTGGGTTGCCATTTCCTTCTCTAATGCATGAAAGTGAAAAGTGAAAGTGAAGTCGCTGAGTCTTGTCCGACTCTTAGCGACCCCATGGGCTGCAGCCCACCAGGCTCCTCCGCCCGTGGGATTTTCCAGGCAAGAGTACTGGAGTTGGGTGCCATCGCCTTCTCCATTTGTTTCGTTAGGGAGTAGGTAAGAGGGATCTAGATGGTGTTTTATGCTTTTCCTGCAAGAGTGACTAATCTTATCCTCCAAGCCTGCACTACCAAGGGTGGCTTTCTCTTGCACAGAGTTTCCAAATGCTATTATACAATATCAAAAGTCAAATTCTTTAGTATCATCCCTGATATCATCAGAAAAGTCTTTAAATGTTGAGAGAAACGGACAAGCTCATGGTGGTGGATACAAGTTTTCCCCAAATTTCAATGTTCAATGTGAAACTCTGAATTTTATCTTTGACAACACATACTGTCAGTTGTTTTTCTTGAAATGATAGGTTCATTTGGTTCATTTTTCAGAAAATGTCTGTTAAATACCTAAGTCTAAAATAACCACAGTTTTATGTGTAAAACTGTGGTTAGTTTCATTTCCAAGTGAAAATGATGTTCTATGAGAAAGAGCAGCTAGTTCAGCTCACAACTCAAACACTGCCCTGCGCTTTACCTGGAGATAGCTGGCATACCTGGTCAGGGCGGAATTGTTCTGTGTGATCCACATTCATTACATAGAGTCTGAAGAAGATGAGTACTCACGGGCTGAAATTTATGAAGAGTAATTTTTACTGCTTCAGTAGAGATTTTCTTAAGTGAAAGTAAATTATTTTTTTTTTTTTGGCTCTGAGTTAGTGGTATGAAGAATCCATTGGCTCCTAGTACACTTGGATGCCTTTGACTTGAGCACCAAGGCACCAGCAGTTTCACTCATCAATACAAATATCAAAAGAGTTTAAAAGGTAACTAGTGCTTGCTTCAGCAGCACATGTACTAAAATTGGAATGACTTAGGACTGACATATACACACTGTGTGTGTGTGTGTGTGTGTGTGTGTGTGTGTGTGTGTGTGTGCTCAGTCATGTCTGACTCTTTGCGATCTCATGGGCTATATAACCTGCTAGGCTCCTTTGTCCGTGGAATTTCCCAGGTAAGAATACTGGAACAGGTAAGCCATTGCTTACTCCAGGGGGTCTTCCTGACTCCTGGCCCAGAGACTGAACCTGCATCTTCTGCTTGGCAGGCAGATTCTTTACTACTAGCACTATCAGGGAAGCCCATCTACACACTGGGTGTCTGCTATGTCACTACTGTTTTGTCTGACTTTTTGTGACACTGGGGCTGTAGACCTCCAGGCTCCTCTGTCCATGGGATTCTCCAGGCAAGAATACTGGAGTGGGTTACTGTGCCCTCCTCCAGGGGATCTTCCCAGCCCAGGGATGGAACCCTCCATTCTTAGGTCTCCTCCATCTGCAGGCGGGTTCTTTACTGCTAGCGCCCGCTGGGAAACCCTCATACACACAGTACGATATATAAAATAGATAATAAGAACCTGCTGTAGAGCACAGGGACAGGGAGGCCTGGAGTGCGGCAATTTATGGGGTCGCAAAGAGTCAGACGGGACTGAGCGATTGAACTGAACTGAACTGAACTGTAGAGCACAGGGAACTCTACTCAATACTCTGTAATGAACTATATTAGGAAAAGAATCTTAAAAAAAAGTGGATATATGTATAACTGATTCACTTTGCTGTACACTTGAAACTAACACAACGCTGTAAAAAAACTATACTTCAATAAAAATTTTTAATTATAATAAAAAAGGTAATAGTATCTTAGTATTACTATAAATAATGTAAATTACAAAATATTTTTTATTCTGTTACCCACTAAATGGTCTTAAGGACCCCAAAAGGCCTACAGTCCATACTTTAAGAAACACTTTAGTAGAGCTTGGCATAGTGCCTGGCACACAGTAGGAATTCAACAAATAATTGTTGAATAAATAGACTAATAAATTTCTAAATTTATTTTCTTTTTCAAAATAAAGACAGGTTTCTTCCTATCTTTTTATAGGAAAATAGGTCACTTCTGTAAAGAAAAATAAACCTTTGATTCGAAATGCTATTCCCAGTTGGATGCAGCCCAGGTGATTGCTGTGGCTGTTCAGTCGCTCAGTAGTGTCTGACTCTTTGCAACCCCATGGACTGAAGCATACCAGGCTTCCCTGTCCTTCACTATCTCCCTGAGTTTGCTCAAACTCATGTCCGTAGAGTCAATGATGCCATCCTCTATCACCCTCTACTTCTCTTGCCCTCAATCTTCCCCAGCATCTGGGTCTTTTCCAATGAGTTCGCTCTTCACATCAGGTGGCCAAAGTATTGGAGCTTCAGCTTCAGCATCAGTCCTTCCAATGAATATGCAGAGTTG
The DNA here is from genome assembly GCA_935064755.1 of Tragelaphus eurycerus. Lineage (NCBI taxonomy): Eukaryota > Metazoa > Chordata > Mammalia > Artiodactyla > Bovidae > Tragelaphus > Tragelaphus eurycerus. Next base: position 17,339,515 of record CAKXYN010000020.1, read on the forward strand.
ATTTCCTTTAGGATGACTGTCTTACTGTTTGATCTCCTTACTGTTCAAAAGACTCTCAAGAATCTTCTCCAGCACCACAGTTCAAAAAGCATCAGTTCTTCGGTGCTCAGCCTTCTTCATGGTCCAACTCTCACATCTATACATGACTACCAGGAAAACCACAGCGTTGACTATATGGATGGATTTTGTTGGCAAAATGATGTTCTCTGCTTTTTAATAGTGGTCTAGGTTTGTTATAGCTTTTCTTCCAAGAAGGAAGTGTCTTTTAATTTCATGGCTGCAGTCTATGTCTACAGTGATTTTGGAGTCCAAGAAAATAAAGTCTGTCATGGTTTGCATTGTTTCCCCATCTATTTGCCATGAAGTGATGGGACTGGATGCCATGATCTTCATTTTTTCAAAGCTGAGTTTTAAGCCAGCTCTTTCACTCTCCTCTTTCACTCACATCAAGAGGCTCTTTATTTTCTCTTCAATTTCTGCCATTAGGGTGGTGTCATCTGCATATTGATATTTCTCCCAGCAATCTTGATTCCAGCTTGTGCTTCATCCAGCCCAGCATTTTGCATGATGTACTCTGCATATTGGGCTTCCCTGATAGCTCAGCTGGTAAAGAATCCGCCTGCAATGCAAGAGACCCTGGTTTGATTCCTGGGTCAGGAAGATACCCTGGAGAAGGGATAGGCTACCCACTCCAGTATTTGGGGGCTCCCTTGTGGCTCAGACAGTAAAGAATCCGCCAGCAACGTAGGAGACCTGGGTTCCATTCCTGGGTTGGGAAGATCCCCTGGAGAAAGGAAAGGCTACCCACTCCAGTATTCTGGCCTGGAGGAATTCCACGGACTGTATAGTCCATGGGGTCGCAAAGACTCAGACACGACTGAGTGATGTTCATTTTCACTCACTCTGTATATAAGTTAAGTAAGCAAAGTTACAATATACAGCCTTGACATACTCCTTTCTCAATTTTGAACCAGTCCATTGTTTCATGTCCAATTTAACTATTTCCATTCTGAAGGAGATCAGCCCTGGGATTTCTTTGGAAGGAATGATGCTAAAGCTGAAACTCCAGTATTTTGGCTACCTCATGCGAAGAGTTGACTCATTGGAGAAGACTCTGATGCTGGGAGGGATTGGGGGCAGGAGGAGAAGGGGACGACAGAGGATGAGATGGCTGGATGGCATCACTGACTCGATGGACATGAGTCTGAGTGACCTCCGGGAGTTGGTGATGGACAGGGAGGCCTGGCGTGCTGCGATTCATGGGATCGCAAAGAGTAGGACACGACTGAGTGACTGATCTGATCTGATAACTATTTCTTCTTGACCTGCATATAAGTTTCTCAGGAGACAGGTAAGGAGGCCTGCTAGTCCCATTTCTTGCAGAATTTTCCACAGTTTGTTGTGATCCACACAGTCAAAGGCCTTAGCATTGTCAGTGAAGGAAAAGTAGATGTTTTATGGGAATAAAAGGGAATTTGTGAAATCCCCTTGCTTTTATAATCCAGCAGATATTAACAGTTTGATCTCTGGTTCCTCTGCCTTTTCTAAACTCAGCTTGTATATTTGGAAGTTCTTGATTCACACACTAGGATTTTGAGCATTGCCTTGTTAGCATGTGAAATGAGCATAATTGTGCGGTACTTTGAACATTCATTGGCATTGCCCTTCTTCGGGATTGGAATGAAAACTGATTTTTTCCAGTCCTGTGGCTACTGCTGAGTTTTCCAAATTTGCTGCCATACGGAGTGCAGCACTTTAACTGCATCATCTTTTAGGATTTGAAATAGCTCAGCTGGAATTCCATCTCCTCCACTAGCTTTGCTTGTAGTAATGCTTCCTAAGGTCCCACTAGACTTCACACTCCAAGACACCTGGCTCTAGGTGAGTGATCACACCATTATCATTATCCAGGTCATTAAGACCATTTTTGTATACAGTGAGTGAAAGTGGCTCAGTCCTGTCCAACTCTTTGCAACCCTATGGACTCTCCATGGAATTCTCCAGGGCAGAATACTGGAGTGGGTAGCCTTTCCTTTCTCCAGGGGATCTTCCCAAACCAGGGATCAAACCCAGGTCTCCTGCATTGCAGGCAGATCTTTACCAGCTGAGCCACAAGGGAAGCCCAAGAACCTCTTCTTAAGATCTACTGTTTCTTTTAGGTCCATACCATTTCTGTCCTTTATTGTCCCCATCTTTGCATGAAATATTCCCTTAGTATCTCTGATTTTCTTGAAGAAATCTCTGTTCTTTCCCGTTCTACTGTTTCCTCTATTTCTTTGCATTGTTCACTTAAGAAGACTTTCTTATGTCTTCTTTCTATTTTTTTAGAACTCTGCATTCAGATGAGTATATCTTTCCTTTTCTCCTTTGCCTTTTACTTCTTTTCTCAGCTATTTGTAAGACCTCCTGAGACAATCATTTTGCATTTCTTTTTCTTAGGGATGTACTACCTCCTGTACAGTGTTACAAACCTGTGTCCATAGTTCTTCAGACACTCTATCAGATCTGATTCCTTGAATCTATTTTTCACTCCTACTGTTTTATCATAAGGGATTTGATTTAGGTCCTATCTGAATGATCTAATGGTTTTCCCTACTTTCTTCACTTTAAGTCTGAATTTTGCAATAAGGAGCTCATGATCTGTGTCACAGTCAGTTTCAGGTCTTGTTTTTGCTGAGTATATAGAGCTTCTTCATCTTCAGCTGCAAAAAATATAACCAATCTGATTTCAGTATTGACCATCTGGTGATGTCCATGTATATAGATTTGTCTCTTGTGTCGTTGGAAGAGGGTGTTTGCTATGACCAGTGCATTCTCTTGGCAAAACTCTATTAGAGTTTGCCCTGCTTCATTTTTTACTCCAAGGCCAAACTTGCCTGTTACTCTGGTATTTCTCAACTTCCTACTTTTTCATTTCAGTCCCATACAATGAAAAGGACATCTTTTTTTTGGTGTTAGTTCTAGAAGATCTTGTAGGTCTTCGTAGAATCATTCAACTTCAGCTTCTTCAGCATTAGTGGTTGGGGCGTAGACTTGGAAGTACTGTGATGTTGAATGGTTTCCTTTAGAAACAAAACAAGATCATTCTTTCGTTTTTGAGATTGCACCCAAGTACTGCATGTTGGACTCTTCTGTTGACTATGAGGGCTACTCCATTTCTTCTAAGGGATTCTTGGCCTCAATAGTAGATATAATGGTCATCTGAATTAAATTCACCCTTTCCCAACCATTTTAGTTCACTGATTCCTAAAATGTTGATGTTCATTCTTGCCATCCTGTTTGACCACTCCAATTTACCTTGATTCATGGACCTAGTTAATATTCCAAGTTCTTATGCAATACTGTTCATTACAGCATCAGACTTTACTTTCACAGCCAGACACATCCACAACGGGACATCATTTCCACTTTTTGGCTCAGCCTCTTCATTCCTTCTAGAGCTATTTCTCTGCTCTTCTCCAGCAGCATACTGGACACCTACTGACCTGGGGGTGGGGGTGGTGTTCATCTTTCAGTGTTGTATCTTTTTGCTTCTTCATACTGTTCATGGGATTCTCAAGGCTAGAACACTGAAGTGGTTTGCCATTCCCTTCTCCAGTGGACCACATTTTGTTAGAACTCTCCACCATGACTCCTTCATCTTGGGTGGCCCTACATGACAAGGCTCATAGTTTCATTGAGTTACACAAGGCTGTGATCCATGTGATCATTTTAGTTAGTTTTCTGTGATTCTGGCTTTCATTCTGTCTGCCCTCTGATGGATAAGGATAAGAGGCTTGTGAAAGCTTCCTAATGGGAAGGACTGGCTGAGGGGAAAACTGGGTCTTGCTTTGGTGGGCAGGGCCATCTTCAGTAAATCTTTTATCCAATTTTCTGCTGATGAGTGGGGTTGTACTTCCTCCTTGTAATTTGGAATGAAGCAGTCCAGTCCTAGAATCTGCAGTCTCTACAGTAGGCTCTTGGCTCTAGTTTGGTTCAGTTCAGTTCAATTGCTCAGTTGTGTCTGACTCTTTGCGACCCCATGGACTGCTGCGTGCCAGGTTTCCCTGTCCATTACCAACTCCCTGAGTTTGCTCAAATTCATGTGCATCAAGTCAGTGATTCCATCCAACCATCTCATCCTCTGTTGTCCCCTTCTCCTCCTGCCTTCAATCTTTACCAGCATTAGGGTCTTTTCCAAGGAGTCAGTTCTTCGCATCAGATGGCCAAAGTATTGGAATTTCAGCTTCAGCATCAATCCTTCCAATGAATATTCAGGACTAATTTCCTTTAGGATGGACTGGTTGGATCTCTTTGCAGTCCAAGGGACTGTCAGAGTCTTCTCCAGCATCACAGTTCAAAAGCATCAATTATTCGACACTCAGCTTTCTTTATAGTCCAACTCTCACATCCATACATGACTACTGAAAGAAACCATAGCTTTGACTAGACAGACTTTGCTGGCAAAGTAATGTCTCTGCTTTTTAATACACTGTCTAGGTTTGTCATAGCTTTTCTTCCAAGGGGCAAATGTCTTTTAATTTCATGGCTGCAGTCAACATCTGCAGTGATTTTGGAGCCCAAGAAAATAAAGTCTCTCACTGTTTCCATTGTTTCCCAATCTATTTACCATGAAGTGATGGGACCAGATGCCATGATCTTAATTTTCTGAATGTTGAGTTTTAAGCCAACTTTTTCACTCTTCTTTCACTTTCATCAAGAGGCTTTTTAATTCTTTACTTTCTGCCATAAGGGTGATGTCATCTGGGTATCTGAGGTTATTGATATTTCTCCCAGCAGTCTTGATTCTAACTTGTGATTCATCCAGCCCAGCATTTCTCATGATGTACTCTGCATATAAGTTAAATAAACATGGTGACAATATACAGCCTTGACATACTCTTTCCCGATTTGGAGCCAGTCTGTTGTTCTATATCCAGTTCTAACTGTTTCTTCTTGACCTGCATACAGATTTCTCAGGAGGCAGGTCAGGTGGGTCTGCTATTCCCATCTCTTTAAGAATTTTGCACTGTTTGCTGTGATCCACAGAGTCAAAGGCTTTGGCATAGTCAATAAAGCAGAAGTAGATGTGTTTTTCTGGAACTGTCTTGCTTTTTTGATGATCCAACAGATGTTGACAATTTGATCTCTGGTTCCTCTATTTTCTAAAACCAGCTTGAATATCTGGAAGTTCATGGTTCACATACTGTTGAAGCCTGGCTTGGAGAATTTTAAGCATTACTTTACTAGTGTGTGAAATGAGTGTAATTGTGCGGTAGTTTGAGCATTCTTTGGCATTGCCTTTCTTTGGGATTGGAATGAAAACTGACCTTTTCCAGTCCTGTGGCCACTGCTGAGTTTTCCAAATTTGTTGGCATATTGAGTGCAGCACTTTAACAGCATGGTCTTTCAGGATTTGAAATAGATCACCTGGAATTCCATCACCTCCATTAGCTTTGTTCGTAGTGATGCTTCCTAAGGCCCACTTGACCTCACATTCCAGGATGTCTGGCTCTAGGTGAGTGATCACACCATCGTGATTATCTTTGTCGTGAAGATCTTTTTTGTACAGTTCTGTGTATTCTTGCCACCTCGTCTTAATATCTTCTGGTTCTGTTAGGTCCATACCATTTCTGTCTTTATTGTGCCCATCTTTGCATGAAATGTTCCCTTGATATCTCTAATTTTCTTGAAGAGATCTCTAGTCTCTCCCATTCTATTGTTTTCCTCTATTTCTTTGCATTGTTCACTGAGGAAGGCTTTCTTATCTCTCCTTGCTATTGTTTGGAACTTTGCATTTAAATGGGTATGTCTTTCATTTTCTTCTTTGCCTTTTGCATTTTTTCTTTTCTCAGCTATTTGTAAGGCCTCCTCAGACAACCATTTTGCCTTTTTGCATTTCTTTTTCTTGGGGATGATCTTGATCACTGCCTCCTGTTCAGTGTCACTAACCTCTGTCCATAGCTCTTCAGGCACTCTGTCTATCAGATCTAATCCTTTGAATCTATTTGTCACTTCCACTGTATAATTGGATTATATAAGGGACTTGATTTAGGTCATACCTGAATGGTCTAGTGGTTTTCCTCACTTTCTTCAATTTATGTCTGAATTTGGCAATAAGGAGTTCATGATCTGAGCCACAGGCAGCTTCTGGTCTTGTTTCTGTCGACTGTATAGAGCTTCTCCATCTTTGGCTGCAAAGAATATAATCAATCTGATTTCAGTATTGATCATCTGGTGATGTCCATGTGTAGAGTCATCTCTAGTGTTGTTGGAAGAGGGTGTTTGCTATGACTAGTGCGTTCTCTTGGCAAAACTCTGTTACCCTTTGCCCTGCTTCATTCTGTACTCCAAGGTCAAATTTGCCTGTTACTCTAGGTATCTCTTGACTTCCTACTTTTGCATCCAGTCCCCTATAAGGAAAAGGACATCTTTTTTTGGGTGTTAGTTCTAAAAGGTCTTGTCTGGTGGAGTAGAAGGATGTGCGCTCATTTTCTCCTGCAAGGACTCCAAAATTACAACTCTCTGCTTGGCTCTATGGTGGGGGTAAAGATCACCTCCTCCAAGAGGACTTTTGCCAGCATGCCAGCATCCCAGAACTGCTGCTGCCAGTGCTCCGATCCCACGGCAGGTCAGTGTCAACCCATATCTCTGCTGGAGACTCCAGAACACTTACAGGCAAATCTGGCTCAGTATCTTGTGGGATCACTGCTCCTTTCTCCTGGGTCCCAGTGGGCACAAGGTTTTCCAAGAGTCTCTGTTTCACCAGTCCTGTGGAAGTTCTGTAATCAAGCCCAGATGATGGCAGGAATCAAATTCGTATGTCTGGAAATCTATCTGCAGAAGCTTTTCTTGTTACTGTATCTCATAGCTCCTGCTTCCAACTGGGGTAGGAACATGGCCCAAGCCTGGGTATTGTTATAGTTTTTGTCCCATGGAGGATCAGACAATAACTGGGAAAAGGGGACTTCTCTGATGGTCCAGTGGTTAAGACTCCACCCTTCCACCACAGGGGCCACGGGTTCCATCCCTGGTCAGGGAAGTTCTGCATACTGTGCAGGTGCGGCCAAAAAGAAAAAAAAAATTGTCACAAGAACATTTAATTTGAGCTCAAGCCCCTTAACTGACTTTTAAGCACACAATGCTGGTGCTGCTGCTGCTGCTAAGTCGCTTCAGTCATGTCTGACTCTGTGCGACCCCATAGACGGCAGCCCACCAGGCTCCCCTGTCCCTGGGATTCTCTAGGCAGGAACACTGGAGTGGGTTGCCATTTCCCTCTCCAATGCTTGAAAGTGAAGTCAGACTCTTAGCGACCTCATGGACTGCAGCCCACCAGGCTCCTCTGTCCATGGGGTTTTCCAGGCAAGAGTACTGGAGTGGGGTGCCATTGCCTTCTCCACACAATAGAGTAGTGCTAAATGTAAGTACAATGTTGTCCAGATCCCTGAAACTTAATCATTTGCTTAGTTGAAATTTTATATCTGCTAAATAGCAACTCCACATTTCCTCTTCCTCCCAGCTCCTGGTAACTACCATTCTACTCTATATGTGTTCAACTAGTTCCTCAGATTCCTCACCCAAGTGGAATCATACAGTACTTGTACTTCTGTGACTGGCTTGCTTCACTTAGTATAATGTCTTCAGTGTTCATCCAGCTGTTATGTGTGGCAGGATTTCCCTTTCAAAGCTAAATATTTCATTGTGTTTGTACTATATCTTCACTTTTCCCTTCAGCCATCACTGGACATTTAGGTTGCTTACACATGTTGGCTATTGTGGAAAATGCGGCATGAACGTGGGAGGGCAGGTATCTCTTTGAACTTCCAGTTTTCAATTCTTGTGTATAAATATCCAGAAGCGAGATTGCTGGATCATATGGTAGTTCTATGTTTAATTTTTTGAGGAAGCTTCTAATGGCTGTCTCAGTGTACATTTCTACCAACAGTCTACAGGGATTCCAATTTTGCCACATCCTTGCCAACACTTGTTATCTCTTGTTTTTTTGATGATGGCCATTCTAACAAGTGTAAGATGATATCTCATGGTGTTGATTTGCATTTCCTTGATGATTAGTGATGCTGAACATCTTCTCATACATATGTTGGGCATTAATAATTCCTAAATATACAATATCTAGTGAAGGTTCAAGTTTCGTAGTACTTAAAAAAAAATCTCCTGGACCTTGCTTCAGACCTGCTGAGTCACGATCTTTATATTTCAGCAAGCTCCTTGCTGGTTCTTCCATGGCCTGGCTTGAGGAATCTTGCCATGTCCAGAAATCTCAGTTGGACATGAAGTGATGGGAAACTTCCATTTGCTCTTAGTGGAGGCAAAACATGAATATATTTCCCTTTGAAATAAATAATTAAAACATTGCAGGTAAGACTGAAATGTCACTGGACCACAGCCTCCAATGCTGGTCTAAGCCTTCACCGCCTCAGAGCTATCACAGTTCAGTGAGTATCCTTCCATATTGTTGTCTAATGCTCTCAACATTCTTTGTCAAGGTGACCCCAAATTTGTTTTCCTAGAGTTCCCAAGCTTTTGAAACCTGTTTCCTTTGTTCCTTAAGTGCCTTAACAAAATTTGAAGATGGCCCTTGTAACCTTACAACCTTTTCCTTCTGCAGTCTGGTGTCCCCTCTTTCCCTGGCCTTGACAATGTCATGGACTTGTTGAGTCCATGGACTCAAGGACATGAGCCAGGACACTGGTTCTCTGTGTCCTGAAATCTTGCACAGGGATGTATTTCTCCCCAGGCCTCCTGGCTCCCCAGTCCACAGGCATGTAAAGAGAAGCAAATATAACCATGAGTTGATAATAGTTGAAATTTGAGGCATGGGCATGCAGAGGGGGTATTATACCATTTCATATTTTCCATAATTAAAAAGTAGGAGGTAAAACAACAATGAAATACCACTACACACCTATTAAAATGGCCAAAATCCAGAACACTGACAACACCAAATGCTGGTGAGGATGTGGAGCAACAGGAATTCTCATGCAGTGCTGATGGGAAAGCAAAATGGTACAGCCACTCTGGAAGACAGTCTGGCAGTTTCTTACCAACCTAAACATATGCTAACCATATAATCCAGCAGTCATGTTTCCTGATATTTACTCAAAGGATTTGAAAACTTATGTCTACACAGAAACCCACACATAGATGTTCGTAGCAGCTTTACTCATAATTGCCAAAACTTGGCAGCAACCAAGATGTCCTTCAGCAGGTGAATGGATAAATAAATAGTGTTAGATCCAGACAATGGCATATTATTCAACACTAAGCTATCAAGCCATGAAAAAACATGGAGAAAACATAAATGCATGTTACTACATAAAAAAAAAAAAACAATTTGAAAAGGCTACATGATATATTTTCCTACTACATGACAATCTGGAAAAGCCAAAATTATGGAAACAGTAAAAAAGATCAGTGGTTGTCAGGAGTTTTGAGGGACAGGGTGAGGGATAAAAGTGGTGAGCTCACCACTTTTAGGGGCAGTGAAAATACTCTGTGTGATACCATAATAATGGATACATGTCATTGTACCCATATAACGTATTACAACCCCAAGAGTGAACTGTAATGTGTATTGTGGTGATTACGATGTGTCACTGTAGGTTATCTGTTGTAACTAATGCACCACTCTGGGGGTGGGGGGGTGTTGATAGTGGAGGAGGCTATGCATATGTAGAGGCAAGGGATTATGGGAAATCTCTGTACCTTCTCTTCAATTTAGCTGTAAACCTAAAATTGCTCTAAAAAATTGCTTTAAAATTTTCCTGAGGGTGAGATGTGGAGAGTGACTCAGTGGAGTGCATCGTACTGGTCTAGCCCTGTGCCAAGTTCTAGTGTAGGAGATACAGTGCACGTAGAACAAGACCTGTCTGCCCTCAAGAAAATGACCTTTGCTTTAAAATAGCAAGTCAGGAGCTTTAAGATTAAGCAGGCCTTAGGCTACTGCCTGTAACCAGGCTTAGAAAGAGAGCCTGCTGCTTGCTGCTGCTTAGTCGCTTCAGTCGTGTCCGACTCTGTGCGACCCCACAGACGAAAGCTCACCAGGCTCCCCCATCCCTGGGATTCTCCAGGCAAGAATACTGGAGTGGGTTGCCATTTCCTTCTCCAATGCATGAAAGTGAAAAGTGAAAGTGAAGTCGCTCAGTCGTGTCCGACTCTTATCGACCCCATGGACTAGAGCCTACCAGGATCCTCTGTCCATGGGATTTTCCAGGCAAAAATACTGGGGTGGGGTGCCATTGAGCCTGACTTCCCCCAAATCACACACCCTCAGCCTCCTTCCCAGGTTGTTACCAGTGTAGTCGAATTATTGGCGGGGCAACTGCTCAGCACTGCCTTGGGGTTTAATGGGCTCCATCACCAAATGCTATAACTGCTACATCAGTCTTCTTCTTGAGAAACTGATTATTTCTTTTTTGCCATTTCATAACAATCATACCAAGAAAGAAATTTCTAACTTCAACTTTACAGAAACATATCATCCCTGTCTTTTCTAGAGAAAGCAAATTTCACCTGATGAATTGTATTTCCTTGCTCCAATCTATAAATGGTGCCCTCATATTTTTCTAATTTGTCTTTCTCATTCTTGTTTCACTTTTTTCCCAATGATACAAGTGGCCAAGCAGTACCATTGCTCATTATTTACATGCAAACCAGGACTCCAGGGTTATAGTCATCTATTCTCCCAGAGGAAGTGAGGTCAATGTTCTTTTTTGCTAGCTGCATATATTATTGACCTGGTGGACCTCCCAGCCCTAAGGGCTGCCGTATCTGTAAACGTACCCTGGGCATTGTAGCAACATATACTATATATCATCATAATGTAAAAACAACCTCAGGGACTGAAGAATTACTTTCCCTGGCTTCCCTCTAATTCCTCCTGATGATGTGGGCCTGGAGCTCAGCACAAGCACAGCCTTGGCTGATCAATAAGAGGTAGAAGCAAGGCAGAGGAATCCCATTTTACAGACTGTAAAACCAAGCCTCTAAAACTGGGATAACTTCATCCAGAGAGGTGAACAACCTGTCTCCCTAGACATTTTTAGAATCCACGTATTTTTTCCCCTTTCTAAAACTGACAAGTAGTAAACAATGTGCAGCTTACGATGCTCTTTCATTGTGGTTTCCAAGTGAAAATCATCTTCTTTCTTTTTTCAAGTACAAGATAATACACAATCACAAGAGAAAAATCAGGAAATACAGCAAAGCAGAAAGAACTTAAGGAAGCCTGTAATTCCGTACACTTCAGGTAAGAGATACTTATCTCATCTATATAGGTCCTTCAATATCCCTTTATTTCATTCATCCATTTGACAAAGGTGTTTTGAGATACTAAAATATGCCAGGTGCTACGCATAGGTAAGGAACAAAGTCATCAAAACGTGGTTCCTGCCATGAACAAGAAGTGAAGGCAGAAAACTAAACAAGCAGTAACGCTCAAAGCTTTTCTGTATATAGTATCCATGTACACAGAAATATTCTTTAAAAAATATAGAAGTACATGATAAATGATATTAACCTAATACATCAGGGTAAAATTCATATCAATAGTCATTTCACAACAACAAAGTAAGCCTAACAAGAACTGTGCAAAACCTACATGGAGGAAACCAAATACTTTTTTCTGAAGATTATTAAGGATTTCTAAAAATCAAGATATAAATCATATGTAATAACTCAGTGCTGTCAGGCTATGATTCTCTACAAATTAATCTATGTATTTGATGCAACCCCAAACAAAATCCACATAGATTTTGTTATGAACTTGTTAATATTCTCAAGTTCATCTAGAAGTGTAAATGCCAAGAATAAAAAATTTGTGTAAAGAGCAACTGGGAGTACTTTTCCCACAAATACCAAAATATAGTTTAAGACATCACAGTCAAGTAACATGGTATTGACATAAGACTATGAGAGATCCCGTGGAATAGGACAGAAATTCTAGAAACAACTCTTAAATAAAATTTAATTTTAATTTGGCATTCAAATTGAAGAGGAAATAATAATGGAATTTTTGATAAACACTGTGGAATAATTACCTACTGATTTGAAAAAGAATCTTATACTTAACACAAAATAATAACCCAAAACTAATGTAAGATGATTTGAAGATTCAAAACAACAAAAAGTATTATAAACATAATAGAAGAAAATATGATTTAAAAATTTAATACTTTTTAAATAAGAAAAGCATTCTTAGGCAAATCTACTAGACATAATGAGAGAGACTGATTTAACTTTTCATTAAGCTTCTCTCATGAAAGACACTACAAAGTTTAAAAAGAAGCTTCAGTGTCTCTTTTGCTGTCTCATAAGCAGGGTGATTGTTACCATCTTTCTAAATTCCATATATATGCGTTAGTATACTGTATTTGTGTTTTTCTTTCTGGCTTACTTCACTCTGTATAATAGGCTCCAGTTCCATCCACCATCTTGATGTATAGTAAAAGTAATACAATATTGTAAAGTTAAGAAAAAAAAAATAAAAGACATAAATGCCAACATAAAAAAAAAAATAAAATAAAATAAAATAAAATAAAATTCTGCTTTAAAAAAAAAAAAGAAGCTTCAGAATTAAAATATTTGCAGTATTTTTAACAGATTAAAGATTAACATGCTAGATATATAAAAATCTCCTACAAATAATCAGGAAAAAACAAAAATGAACAAAACCAAGCAAAGAACATATGGGGCAATTCAAAGGACAAGAAAGAATATGAAGGGGCAAATCAAAGGAGAAGAAATATAAATAGCCCATACATATATGAAAAATTATTAAGCCTCCCTAGGACGGAGGAGCCTGGGAGGCTGCAGTCTATGGGGTCACTAAGAGTCGGACACGACTGAGCGACTTCACTTTCACTTTTCACTTTCATGCACCGGAGAAGGAAATGGCAACCCACTCCAGTGTTCTTGCCTGAAGAATCCCAGGGATGGGGAGCCTGGTGGGCTGCTGTCTATGGGGTTGCACAGAGTCGGACATGACTGAAGCAACTTAGCAGCAGCAGCAGCAGTGCTCAGGGAAATAGAAAATTAGATAGATGTTAGATTTCACTTACTAAATAGATGAAAATGAAATTTTCTAGTTTTGGAAAGTGTGAGGAAGAGTACGTGCTCATAAACTACTGGTTGGGAACGTGAATCAGCATAGCTTTAGTGAGCAAAGTTTAGGAATGTGTGTGTGTGTGTGTGTGTGTGTGTGTGTGTGTGAATCACTCAGTTGTGTTCAACCCCTTGTGACCCCATAGGCTGTAGCCTGCCAGGCTCCTCTGTCCATGGAATTCTCCAGGCAAGAACACTGGAGTGGACTGCCATTTCCTTCTCCAGGGATCAAACCCACGTCTCCTGCATTGCAGGCGGATTCTTTACCATCTGAGCCACCAGGGAAGCCCAAGGTTTAGGAATATTATTTAAAAATTTTAAATGTCAAACCCTTTGACACTGAGGTTCTTTTAGAAATAAATCTTAAAGAAATGCTTTTTATTAAATGAGCCAAGCTTTGCTTAGCATGGTTCACTTTGCTCATTATCCTTCATTAGGAAACTGGTAGACCATAAACTGTATTAGTCAGCTATAGGTGCTTAACAAATCACCTCCAAAACTCAGTTACTTGAAACAAACACCTACTGTGTCTGTGAGATGGTGGATTAGGCTCTGTTAGATGGCTCTGTTTTAAGTGTCAAGGCCAGCTAGACTAGGCTGTGAGTTGGACTCATCTGTGCTCCACAGGTGTTTATTTTTTTTTTTTTTAAAGATCAGTAAAATTGATAAATATCTGCCTAGACTGATCAAGATAAAAAGAGAGAAATGGATAAGTTTCTTGAGAAATACAACCTGCCAAAATTCATAAGATGTGAGAAAGTCTTAAAATTCATAAGATGTGAGAAAGTCTTAATAGTCTTACATATCTATTAATGAAATTGAATTGGTAATTAAAACCTCTCAACAGGGGAAATTCTAAGCCCAAAAGTCTTCACTGGTGAATTCTATCACACTCTCAAGGAAGAAATAGCAACAATCATACACAAACCCTTTTGAAAAATATAGAAAAAAAAATCAGCAGAATCTAATGCCAAAATCTGACAAAGATATTTAGCATACAAATGTTAATCAGTTTGATTCATGATATTAACAGAATAAAGCAGAAAAACCTAATAATCATTTCAATAAATATAGAAAAAGCATTTGGCAAAATTTAACATCTGTTTGTGATTTTTAAAAGATTTTCAGCAAACTAGGAATAGAGGAGGAATTTCTCAATTTGATCAAAGACACTTGCAAAAAGTCTACAGTTAAAAGCATCCTTAATTATAAAATAGCAAATGCTTTCTCCCAAGATTGGGGACAAGGTAAGAATGCTGGCTCCTGCTACTTTTATTCAGTATTTTACTGGTATTAATAGTTCTTGCCATTGCAATAAGATGATAAATAGATTTTAAAAGAGTAAAATGAAATACAATTAAAATAAAATATGATGTAAAATAAAGTATACAAATACTGGAAAGGAGTGATAAAACAATCTCTTTTAAATTATTTGATTATTTACATAAAATATTCTGAAGAATCTATAAAACAACTGCTGGACTAATAAAGAAATTTAGTAAAGGTGACAAGATACAAGGATAACATAAAAATCAATTATATTTTGAGATTCTAGAAGCAAACAGTTAAAAATGAAATTTTAAAAATAACATATAAAGTGGCATAAATAACAAAATATGCCTTTGTAGTAAAAATAACAAAAGACAGTGAAATCTTCTATAATGAAAACTACCGAACTTTAATATACTGCAAATATACCACATCTGCATTGGATGTTTCAATACTGTTAAAATGTCAATTCTCCCAAACATATCCATAGATTCAAAGCAATTCCAATGCAAATTCCAACAGGACTTTTTACAGAAATTGACAAGCTAATCCTAAAACATATACAGAAATAGAAATAACCTGAAACAAAGTTGAAGAATTTACCCTACCTGATTTCAAGTCCTTCATCTGCAGCAATCAGAACAAGGAGGTATTGGCAAAAGGATTAAAAATGGATCAGAATCGAGAGTGCAGGGAAAGACATACATGTATATCTTTCATTGCTTTTGACAACAATGGCTAGACAATTCAATAAGGAAAAAAAGTTTTCAACAAATTGAACTACTAGGCATCCGTAAGAAAAAAAGCTCACTGTTCATTAACTCACATCATACACAGAATTAACTTAAAATGGATCAGCAAACTAACTGTAAATTGTAAACAGTAAAAATTCTAGAAGAAAACATAAGAGAAACTCTTAGAGTAGGCAAAGATTTCTTAGAATAGAAAAAGCATGACCCACAAAAGAAAAAAAAATACTCTTTACCTTATCATAATAAAAAATTTATAATACACATATCTCACAAAGTACTTAAACCTGGAATATATAAAGAATCCTTGTAATCAGACATAGGAGGATTGAAAAAAAAGCAAAACAACAAAAGGGCTAAAAATTTGAAGTTTATAAAAGAAAATATACAAATGACCAATGAAAACATAAGAAGATGCTTAACATCATTTATCATTAGGGAAATGCAAATGAAGCTACCATAAGATACCACTACATATTCATCAAGTATAGCTAAAATAAAAAGATTGACAATACCAAGTGTTGACAAGGATGTGGAACTAATGGAATTTTCATATACTGCTGGTTGGAATATAAAATGGTAAAACCACTTTAAAAAAACTGTTTGACTTTTTTTGAGGGGGGAGGTGGGTAGCGCTAAACATCCACCTACCATGCAACCCAGCCATTCCACTTCTGGTATCTGCCCAAGAGAAACTAAAACATATGTCCTATGGTAGGCAGAATGGCTTCCAAAGAACTCTGGAACTTGTGAATAGGGTAAAAGGGCTTTACAGATATAACTGCTGCTGCTAAGTCACTTCAGTCGTATCCAACTCTGTGCGACCCCAGAGACGGCAGCCCACCAGGCTCTCCCGTCCCCAGTATTCTCCAGGCAAGAACACTGGAGTGGGTTGCCATTTCCTTCTCCAAAGCATGAAAGTGAAAAGTGAAAGGCAAGTTGCTCAGTCATGTCCGACTCTTAGAGACCCCAAGGACTGCAGCCTACCAGGCTCCTCCATCCATGGAATTCTCCAGGCAAGAGTAGTGGAGTGGGATGCCATTGCCCTCTCCGTAACTATTCATGCCAAGTCACTTCAGTCGTGTCTGACTCTGTGCGACCTCATAGACGGTAGCCCACTAGACTCCTCCGTCCCTGGGATTCTCCAGGCAAGAACACTGGAGTGGGTTGCCATTTCCTTCTCCAATGCATGAAAGTGAAAAGTGAAAGGGAAGTTGCTCAGTCGTGTCCGACTCTTAGCAACCCCATGGATTGCAGCCTAACAGGCTCCTCCGTCCATGGGATTTTCCAAGCAAGAGTACTGGAGTGGGATGCCATTGCCTTCTCTGACAGATATAACTAAGGGAAGACTATTTTGAAGTATACAGATAGGCCAAATCTAATCTCATGAGCACTTAAAAACAGAGAAATTTTTCCAGCTGGTTACAGAAAAGGTGATGCAGGAAAGAAGGCAAAGATATTCTGAGCAGAAGAAAAATTTTACAATGCTTCTGATGCTCTGAGATACAGGCAGCCATCTACGAGGTCAAGAGGGCAATCTCTAAGAGCAAGACTGTCCCAGGCTGGGAGCTAGAAAGGAAATGAGGACCTAAGTCCTACGGCTACCGGAAATCAATTAGGCCAACAAGGAAATTAATGAACTTGGAAAGGGATTCTTGATTTCAAGTTTATTAAACTCCAAGTAGAAGATCCAGTTGAACCACGCTGTATCCAGACTTCTCAACTACAGAACTGTGGGTATGGTTTTAAGCATTAAATTTGTGGTAATTTGTTACAGCAGTGATAGAAAAACTAATGGATGTCCCCACAAAGACTCATACACAAATAGTCATTGTTTATACAAAATTATAAAAAATTGGAAACAACATAAATGACAAAACAGGTGGACTGATGAACCAAATGTGGTATATCCATACAACAGAAAACTACTTGGTAATAAATATGAACAAACCATGTGGTAAGTATCAAAAGAATTTTGCTGAGTGAAAGACACCAGATGCAAAGGAATGCACACTGCCTAATTCCACTGTATAAAATCTAGAAAATGCAAACTAATCTTCGGTAACAGAAAGTATTAATAGATTAGGGATGATGGGGGCCAGGGACAGAAGGATGGGGTGACTGCACAGGGTCATAAGGAAACTTTTGTGGATAATGGAAATATTCTGTATCTCAATTGTGGTAATGCTTTTAAGGGTCCATACGTTTCCCAAACCCATCAAAGTGCAAAGTGCACACTTCAAATGGGTGCAGTGGTTTGCGTGGAAATTGTACTTGACCCAATTAAGTTGATTAAAACAAATAGAATTCAGAGGCCTTGAGGGGTGCTTTTAGAAGTTTTTAAAAGAAAAGCATAAAACTTTGACAGAATGAGTTTTCTTTTGCTTTGATTGGAGTTATACTAAATTTGTAAATGAATCCAACAGTGGTGGACATAATTTCGGTAGCAAGTTACTCCACTTAGGGACACAGTAGGTCTTTGTCTTTGCTCTGGGACAGTTGAAATAGCACTCCCCAGTCCTTGTGTGTGTATTAAGTCGCTTCAGTCGTATCTGATTCTTTGTGACCCCATGGTCTGTAGCCCTCAAGTCTCCTCTGTCCATGCGATTCTCCAATAAAGAATACTGGAATGAGTTGCCATGCCTTCCTCTAGGGGATCTTCCGGACCCAGGGATTGAACTCACGTCTCCTGCAGCTCCTTCATTGCAGGCAGAATCTTTGCCACTGAGCCACCAGGGAGGCCCACCTCGTCCTTGTTCACCCATGAAATAATCTGGGCTGAGTGCCAGGGGAAGGGGTGGTCAGTGGCCAGGAGGGGCAGATGTGCTTTCATTGCTAACAAGGGTTGAGTTTGGTTATAATTCAGTTATTTTCAGTCACCGTTTAGCTTTTTACCACTTTACGAGTAATTCAAGTTTAGTGGTCTCCACTCAATTTTAGGTTATACACTCATTTCAGTGAAAATTTTGCAAGCACAGACCTTTATGCAAGTGCTGTTGAGGGCCACCCCTATCTTCTCAGCCCACTTCTAACTCACCTACAGCTGTGGTGGGCACTCCCACACAAGCAGCACTGGATCCTCTTTGTTTTTTAGGCTAAGGGCTTTTCCTGCATCAGGGAAGCTTCCTTGGCCAACTCACAGGGCAGCTTGAAAATGACAGGGAGTTAACATCCCAAGGGCGACTCTCACCCAATGAGGGAAAAAAGGTAAGTCTCCCAGCTTCTCCATCCCTTAATGGGACTGTCTGACACCTCAGATGGCCTCTGAGGGGGTGCTATGCTATGCTATGCTAAGTCACTTCAGTCGTGTCCGACTCTGTGCGACCCCATAGACAGCAGCCCACCAGGCTTCCCTGTCCCTGGGATTCTCCAGGCAAGAACACTGGAGTGGGTTGCCATTTCCTTCTCCAATGCATGAAAGTGAAAAGAGAAAGTGAAGTCGCTCAGTCATGTCCGACTCTTAGCGACCCCATGGACTGCAGCCTACCAGGCTCCTCCGTCCGTGGGATTTTCCAGGCAAGAGTACTGGAGTGGGGTGCCATGAGGGAAGCCCTTACCTTTGCTCCCCTCTCTGTCTCCCTAACCCTTCCCCTCCGTCCTGCTTCCCCAAATCACCTCCCAAATAAACAACCTGCACCCAAATCCTTGTATCAGTTTCTGCTGTATACTACAGTATTATTTCAATGTTTGTAATGAAACATACACTTTTTAAAGGATAAGATAGAGATAAAATAAACAGTATTTTAAATAACTTATTTATTAACAACACAATCTTTTTGCTCTCACCCAAATATTAATTGTGATATTCTTAGTAAGTGGCAACGTGATTAAACATTCTTCATTATTTTTTAAAATCTTGATTAACACTTTGTGATGCAGCAATTTGGAAGCCTGATTCTGAGTTTATTTATCTTGATGTTTGGTTTAATGGTTTTGATAACTAAAAAGGCATTTCAGAAAGTTATGTGGATCCCAATGGAGAATAGGCATCACTAAATTATGTGCTCACTTTCCAGTCCCATCATCAACCTTGCAAAGGTTTCTGTTAAAGTCTGGCCAGCAAACGCTGGTCTTCCTGATGTGGGTCAGTATTCTTGCTCACTGATTGGAAAACATCACACTTTTGTATTTTCAACTAACAGGTTTTAAAACCCATGGAAATTATGCATTTTGGGAGACTGTAAGTCTGGTTAGACAGGTATACATATTTGCCAAAACCTATTGACTTTAAGTAAAGTAATGCTCAAAATTCTCCAAGCCAGGCTTCAGCAATATGTGAACCGTGAACTTCCTGATGTTCAAGCTGGTTTTAGAAAAGGCAGAGGAACCAGAGATCAAATTGCCAACATCCGCTGGATCATGGAAAAAGCAAGAGAGTACCAGAAAAACATCTATTTCTGCTTTATTGACTATGCCAAAGCCTTTGACTGTGTGGATCACAATAAACTATGGAAAATTCTGAAAGAGATGGGAGTACCAGACCACCTGATCTGCCTCTTAAGAAATCTGTATGCAGGTCAGGAAGCAACAGTTAGAACTGGTCATGGAACAACAGACTGGTTCCAAATAGGAAAAGGAGTACGTCAAGGCTGCATATTGTCACCATGTTTATTTAACTTATATGCAGAGTACATCATGAGAAATGCTGGACTGGAAGAAACACAAGTTGGAATCAAGATTGCCAGGAGAAATATCAATAACCTCAGATATGCAGATGACACCACTCTTTTGGCAGAAAGTGAAGAGGGGCTAAAAAGCCTCTTGATGAAAGTGAAAGTGGAGAGTGAAAAGGTTGGCTTAAAGCTCAACATTCAGAAAACGAAGATCATGGCATCTGGTCCCATCACTTCATGGGAAATAGATGGGGAAACAGTGGAAACAGTGTCAGACTTTGTTTTTCTGGGCTCCAAAATCACTGCAGATGGTGACTGCAGTCATGAAATTAAAAGACGCTTGCTCCTTGGAAGGAAAGTTATGACCAACCTAGATAGCATATTCAAAAGCAGAGACATTACTTTACCAACAAAGGTTCGCCTAGTTAAGGCTATGGTCTTTCCTGTGGTGATGTATGGGTGTGAGAGCTGGACTGTGAAGAAGGCTGAGCGCCGAAGAATTGATGCTTTTGAACTGTGGTGTTGGAGAAGACTCTTGAGAGTCCCTTGGACTGCAAGGAGATCCAACCAGTCCATTCTGAAGGAGCTCAATCCTGGAATTTCTTTAGAAGGAATGATGCTAAAGCTGAAACTCCAGTATTTTGGCCACCTCATGCGAAGAGTTGACTCATTGGAGAAGACTCTGATGCTGGGAGGGATTGAGGGCAGGAGGAGAAGGGGACGACAGAGGATGAGATGGCTGGATGGCATCACTGACTCGATGGATGCGAGTCTGAGTGACCTCCAGGAGCTGGTGATGGACAGGGAGGCCTGGCGTGCTGCGGTTCATGGGGTCGCAAAGAGTCGGACACGACTGAGCGACTGATCTGATCTGATTGACTTTAAGCTTTAAAATAGGTGCCTTTTAAGGTGATTTGATACTGCTTTTCAGGTAACTTGATGATGCCTTAAAGGCTATGCCCAGGAAAGTCCTCAGAGGCCAAAGCCTCTAGGAACATTCAGGCAGTCACCTAGATGGCTCTCTTCTGTCTTGAGTGAAGCAGAGTTGTTCTGCTTTGGGGCCTTGGAGGCCTTGCAAAGCAGAGATAAGGCTGGGAAGCCAGGGAGCCTAGGGCAGAAATGAATCATCTGTCAGGTGTGTCCCCCCACACAGATGCTTCCTTTCTTTGCTGTCAGCCTGACCTGACCCTGGGCCTCGCCCCTCCTTCCTAGGTCTGCCAAGGACCTCAGGTGGGAGAGGCCAGATGCCTGGGCTGCACTGTGAGTGGATGGAGGCCTGCCAAGGTGCTCTAGCATCAGCACCAGCTTTGCCATGATGTAGGCTCCCCGGCCCCACCAAATGCAGCTCTAAAGATGGCACTTACTCTCCCCCACCTCCACCACCTTCTCCCCTTCAGTCTCTTGACAAGGAGAAGTGAGCTTTCTTTGGGAAAATGGAGTGCCATCTCAGCTTCAGGAGAAATTCTGCTTGACTTGAATTGCATCTAGGTCTCATCAATGCAGGCTCTGTGCTTCTTGACAAAAATGAAAGCGTAGTTCTAGACCTGACTGCTTGCAGGAGGACAGAGTGGGGTCTACCCATCAGCTTCTGACCTTACAAGACTGGAAGAACTGGTTGGAGAGCTGGTTGGTCTGCATTGTTTAAACCTCATGGGTTAGCCATTATTATGTCCATTTCACAGATATGGGTATGAAAGCTAAGGTGCTTACCTGAAACCCACAGCAGCTGTGGGCTCTTACAGGAGCCCAATCATGAGAGAAGGGAGTGATGTGATAATGATGGAACAATGTGATTGTAGGTTGAATTTTAAATGACATACAAAAAAGACACATGGGACATCCAGCAACTAAGGAGATACAAATTAATCAATCAGAAACACATATAAGAAGAAAATTTAAGTCCCAGTATTGGATAGGGTGGCGACCCACTCCAGTATTCTTGTCTGGAGAATCCCCATGGACAGAGGAGCCTGACAGGCTCCTCATGGGGTTGCAAAGAACTGGACATGACTGAGCAACTAAGCACAGCACAGCACATTAGATAGGGTGTTGGAAAACTCTCACCTTATGGTGGGGATGTACAGGGAGCAACAAAGAGCAAAGTTGAAGATGCACTGCGTATCCAGACACATAGGACCTTCCCTCACTGGAAATCAACTAAATGCCTATCAGTAGCCAATTGATATATTACTTTATATTGTCTGCTACTTTTTGGTCTTTAAAAAACAAGTCTGAAGCAGAAAGGACAAAAGTGCTAACTGGTATTTATCATCTTGCATTATTATCTAATGTTTTAAATTATTCAAAAGCACTGTGATGCCTTACAAAAGTCCAGCTTAGCTTGATTGAAATTGTACCAACAGCCCAAGAATGTCAACCACATGCTGATCCAAAGCTAAATCTCAACCAGAGTCTTCTCTGAGAACCAGAGGCTGGTGTCCCAGAGCCAGGGGATGTTTTCAGAGTCTGGAGTTTTCCCCTCAATCAACCTATCCTGATGGTGCCATGGGGCTGAAAGGAATGCCCGCTCTTTGCCTGCCCTTGGGGGCTCATGGTATAATAGGGGACCTGGATCACAGACCCAAGCCAGGTCAAGGACATCACCTTCTCCCTGGTGACTAGAAGGGCATGGCCTGAATACCACTCCCACATCCTTTGAAATGTCCCAGGGCCTTGCGGCAGATTCCCCGATTCACGTCTGGCTGAAGTGTTCAGCTTTAACCTTTTTGTTAACTCTCCACCTGCAGTCTAGGCCTCTGTCTCTGTTGCTGCCTCCACTCAAATATGGATGCAGCCTCTGCGCCTTGATTTCCTCTTTCCACTTCAGGGCACAGAAAGCAAAGGACCTCACGAGAGGTCTAAAAGTCCAGCCTCTGGGGCTTCAAAACAGGGAGAGGAAGTGGCAATGGAGCTGAAAGTGAAAAGTGAAAGTCACTCAGTCGTGTCCGACTCTGGGACCTCGTGGACTATACAGTCCATGGAATTCTCCAGGCCAGAATACTGGAGTGGGTAGCCTTCCCCTTCTCCAGGGGATCTTCCCAACACAGGAATCAAACTGGGGCCTCCTGCATTGCAGGTGAATTCTCTATCAACTATGTGAGCTATGTGGGAAGCCTCAGTGGCAATGGAGCTGGGCCATGCAAAAAGAAATGATGAGATGTGGCATTCCAGAGGACATAAAAGTTTATGGTGGACTAGCCAGCCACCCAAGGAATGCGGCTGGAGCAGAGGAACTAAAGATGCCTGGGAACACTAGGGATAGACCTTGGAAACCCAGGAATGCTGGACAAGAAGGGAATTCTTGCCAAAAATAGCTTGCGTCTTTGGTACTAGTCTTGCACGTAGATTTGCTAGAGTATACCAGCTCTGTGCACCTGTGACCGCACATCAAGCCACATTCCGGGCCACGGACCTCAGGATGGTGCTCAGCATGACCACAGCACACTCCCTGTAGGATCCACATTTGCTCCACCTGCCAGCCCTCAGGATGTCCGAGGCACCCAGGGTGAGGACACAGCCCTGCCAATCCTTCAAGAACCACACCCAGTTTCTTCTCCAGCTCCTTGTCTCATGTTGTCCAAGCTGCAGAAGCTGAAAGGCTGTATCCTCCACTTGACACTGCCCCAACCTCGTATTGTCTCAGAGTTCAGGTTGTACGGCTTCCATTTCTCTCCTCTATTAGCATGAATCTTTTGGTTGCAAGTGATAGAAAACACAACTCAAACTGGCTAAAGGGAGGGGAAAAACACAGGGAGCTCTAGTCTCGGGTATAGTCCCAAACATTGCTGGATTCTTGAGCTCATCCGATGTCCTAAGGACTTGTTCTCTCCTCTGTGCTGGCTTCAGTGTCAGATAGGCTGTCTCCAAGCTCTGGCCCCTGCCACTCCTCCCAGGTCATGTCAGCAGAAACAGGCTTCTCTTCCCTTATATTTCTGGCAAAACCCCAGGATTACACCTTGACCATGTTCTGCCTGTGAGTCAGTCACAGGGACTAGAGGATGGAGATCATTGTTGGCAGGCCTGGGTCACATGCCCACAGTCTCAAAACTTAGAGACTGTAAGTCGGGGAAGAGAGGCTCTTCAAAGGAAACTGGAGGTGCTGCTATCTGAAGCAGGAGCGCACATGACATACGAGAAAAAGCAACATAATTTCTGCTTCATTTCTGTGCTCCCCAAGCTTAGGAAGGGTCCAGCATGAGGCCTGGGACATAGTCATACCTCATAAATGTTTATAGGATGAATGGATGGATGGGAGGGACAATGTCTCCCATTTCCTATGGTGCACCAGTTGGAATGTTTGGCCAGAGCTGGGCCTGATGTTACAGGCTCACTCTCTCCCCAGAGCTGAGGTTCTGGCACGCATGGCAGAAGTGCAGTGTCTGGAGGACTAGAGAGAGAAAGAAGGAGGTCTGTACAGAATATCAGAACAGGAGAAGGGCCAACAAAATGAGTTGTGAGGACTGACAACCTCCCCGGATTAAGGGGACGCTTGGGAGCTACCCTGTGATGAAGCTGCCATCCAGGCATATGTGGATGCTGGGGTCTCTTGATTGCACAGCCAGAGGTGCCTGGTTTGAAACAAAGCAGGGGGTGGGCTCTCCCCTGTCTGTTGCTGCCTACTTGCTTTGGCCCAGCTTCCAGGCCTGGAATCTCCCACCAGGACTCCACACAGCCCAGGGCCTGGGACTCCCAGGGACCTTTCAGCCTTCTTTCCTGAAGTGTCATCTAAGGGAGGAGGATGAAGTAACTAGGCAGTGACCCCTCTACCTTATTTGGCCTGGCTTTGTCCCTGGGGTAGGGAGGGAGACGCATGGACAGCAAATCACCAGACCCAGAAAACTCCATCCAACCTCCACCAGGTTTCCAGGGGCCAGAGACCCCCGACTTACCTTTCCACCAGGCCTTGAAAAGGTCAGAAAACAAAAGATCAAAAAAAGTCTCTGGCTTTTCACTTTTCGCAAAAGTGAAATCCTGGGTCATGAATATAGTAAATCTTATTAGAATTTGCTGACTGATTGATTATAGACTCGCTAATCTCCTAGATTCAAATGTACCTGAAGAATATGTGAAAAGTTGTGAGACTAGTCAAATATTGCAGGACATTTCTGAACTTGTTTCCTTTAAAGTGACTTACCCAGCAATTTTTGACTTTAACTTCTGTATGAATATTTCATAAATATCCCATATATTTAATATTTAAAAAATTTTACACCATATCTACAGTACTTTGGTACCTGACTTGTATATTTATGTGACTATTGTTAGAAGTGACTAATTGGGTTTGATTAGCTCCATCATTAATATTCTGTCCATAATTTAACATGCTTCAATAAAATACCCTAAAGCAGTGTAATGATTAGATTTCAGGAATATGTGTTTTGCAATTAAGTTCCTCTTGATTTTGATATGCAGATGAAGAAATGGTGGTCTCATTTAAAAAAAAAAAACTGCCCTTATTAACTCAGCAGTATACTCTGAAGATTAGGTAAGAAATCCAAGATTTTCTCTTTGTATATGCTAGTTAAAATGTATTTCAATCAAGCCTATGTGGGCAAATCAGATTTGATTAGTTTAAGTTCACAGCCATTCTATCTAAATGAATAATGTGTCACCTAACATTGCAAAAATTTGATTAATAGTTTATCAGTTAATTAAAAACGGGGTTTAATTTTTCTTTTTTAGGAAAATGCAAGGTAGATATTCCTTGTGTTCATCATAAATGCAAATTATTTCAGCTTGAATCTATTGTTCCTTTTTTGCTTCTTAGCCAACTGGCAAGAAAAATAAAGCTCTTAGAAATACCTCTGGGAGGGAAGAGTAGTGAAACTTTCTTTGCTCCCACCAGGGCCTGTCACTTGTGCCCTGGCCACAGAGAGCTCGCTCTTGGGTGGAGTCGGTCCCCAGCCTTAGCGTCTCCAGGCATCTCACCTCCTTGACTCACCCTTCTCTCTTCATTCCCCCTGTGGCCACAAAACTTTTCCAGATAACAACTTTGTCACACTGTTCAGTTTAGCTATCTGTAGGGCAGGAGCCAGGGAACCAGAGGAGCCTCTTTCCCCAGGAACCTGAGACTCCCCAGAGCTGAAGGGGACCACCAGCTTCACTCCCAGCCCCCTCAGGGCTGGTTGCTCACGTCAGATACTTAGAACACCAGGGAGCCTCCTTTGCGGACAGTGGATCCATCACTGAGAGGCTGCTGGGCAGATTGAGATCGTTCTTCCTGGTGCTGTGGGGTGGCATGGCAAGGCAGGGAAGGGAAGGAAGCCTGCCCAGAGCAGGGGAATGAACAGGCTTGCTGCAGGCAGCCCAACCGGTGGGACCCGGGATTCAGCACAGACCTGGCGTCAGCCCATCTAAGGGAAAGGGAGCTGGGCAATTTATCCACAACTTCTCTTGTCACTGACTGACCTTAATTCCTGGCTTTCCCACCTGTCCTGCACACAGGCAGAGCAGGCTCCTGCTGCCAGAGCTGGTCCCCAGGAGAGTGCTCATCACTTGCTCAGTTACATGGAATGAAACAGTGAATGCTGAGGGAGCAGGGGCAGGGCACCCCTGCAGCCTCTCTCAGTGGGTCCTGTGCTAATGTGTCAGCCCCAGCCACTCTCCTAAATTCATTCTTCGCTTTGGGAGGACCTGCCATCCTCAGTGCTTATCAAGAACAATGCTTATAGGGACCCACCCTGCCCTGGGCACAACTGTAGGCACTGTGGCCCAGCTTGTGAACAAGTCTGCCCAGTTGTCACTTTCAGCCTTGCATTTCAGTGGGCAGGAGACTGACACAGATATATCAGTTGTGGGAAGGGTGGTCAGGGAGGGCTTCTCAGGGGAGGTGACCTCGAGTTGAGACTTTAAGGGTGAGAAGCAATGTGAAAGATCTGGGAGAATTTTCCAGGCCTAAAGGAAAGCAAGGGTCAAAGCTCCAGGGCAGGAATAAGTCCGGAGTGTGAGGGTCAAGGGGAAGTCTGTGGCAAGAGAGTGGGGAGTGAGGGGCACAGAGCGGAAGTGACATCAAGAAGGCAGGCAGGGCAAGGTCGCTGAGCCGTCCAGCCCCGCACCCCTCAGGGCCACTGCGGAGCTCTCCACACAGAGTGTAGCCAGTTACTCCCAAAGGCCCTGAGTCACCGGGGAACAGCAGGCACAGTTTGTCTCATGGCTCACACAGTAAATGCTCGAGTTTGACAACCTCCAAGCCAGACTCAAGGAGTTCTGAGTGTTCAGACCTGTGCTGACAACTCCGGTTCCCTGGGCGTGAACAAGCCCGAGAGACCATGGCACCCCAGGGCATTCTGCCAGTCCAGTGCTCCCTTTTTCACACAGAGCCCCTCTGGCCCCAAACTAATGAAGAGAGGGTGCTGTTGTGGCAAGAACCAAAGCTACAAGGCCCCAGCAGGAACTCGGCCCACGGTTGTCACCAATTCAAGCAGGCTGGATTTGGAGCTCAGTCTTAACTTGATCTGACCTACAGCTTCTCTGCTGTCTGGAAAGTCCTGGTGATGATCTTGGCCACCTTGTGCCTGTCTCCTCACACTGGTACTTCTGCTGTGGCTGCACTGGCGAGTCAGTACCTCTCTGGACCTCAATCCTCTGCTCAGGACCCCTCCAGAAGCAGCCTCCAGCCTGGGTTTAGATTCTGCCTTTGGGCATGCAGGGCACCGTGGACATCTGAGACGTGCCTGGGCCAAGAAACAGAGTGATGTTGTATGTGCCATTGTTCTGGAGTGGGGGGCGGGACAGCTGCCAGCTTTATGGACTCCCCCTAGGTGACAGTCATGCACAGCCAGGGTCGAGAAACCCAAGAGCTGGCGGGGTAGCGGAGGTTTCTGTGAGGAAGGTCTTAGCTGTGCCCTACAGACACCTGTAAGGCAGGCCACGCAGGCCACAAAGAGTCAAAGAGAGAGACAACTGGGAGTGGGTTCTAGAAGCTAGAGCTTCCTGCCACCATAGGACCCAAGCACTGATGACATTTATAAAACTAAACACCTGCCACTGAATACCAGGGAGAATGGGGACATGCCGAGAGCTGAAACTTGGACTTGTTTAAGCTGCAAGTCACCTCAAACTGTTCTCCACTGGCTTTTGGACAACCCTAGGGCCATCGTGGTGGAGGGGATGCATCCCAAGGAGGCCAGTCCAGCCACAGGGCCTGGCCACCTCTCCAGCACCCCTCCGCACACACCTGTGCAGGGCGCCCGCCTGCCTTCTCACTGTAGCTGCCTGGGCCAGCCTCTTCGAACAGCTGTTGTTCAGTCGCCAAGTTTTGTCCTGCATGACCCCACGGACTGCAGCACACCAGGCTTCCCTGTCCTTCACTGTCTCCCAGAGTTTGCCCAAGTTCCTGTCATCTGAATTGGTGATGCCATCCAACCATCTCATCCTCTGTCACCCTCTTCTCCTCCTGCCTTCAATCTTTCCCAGCATCAGGGTTTTTTTCAATGAGTCAGTTCTTCATATCAGGTGGCCAAAGTATTAGAGCTTCAGCATCAGTCCTTCCAAAGAGTATTCAGGTTTGATTTCCTTTAAGATTGACTGGTTTAATCTTGCTTTCCAAGGGACTTTCAAGAGTCTTCTCCAGCACCACAGTTTGAAAGCATCAGTTCTACCACAGAAGTGATGAGAAATGCATTAAGACCGAAAAAAAAAAAAAAAACTACAATGAAAAGGAAAAGTCCCCAAAGGGAAGTGCTGGGGTTCAAGGTTGGAGGGTAGGTAGGTGAGAGTTAGGAAAGATATTCTGGAAAGGAAGAACACTCACACTCAGATGGTTTTACATACAGACCAGGGAGTTCTATGAAGAGTAACCACTAGGCTGTTTTCAACTCTGTCCTTTCTCTTCTGCAGGTATCTTTTTCTTAATTACACCCAGAGAGCACAGGAAAGTGGATGCCAGCGATATTTATTTTCTGCTCTGAGCCCAGAACAGGTAACTCACCAGAGACATCTTTCTTAATGAGGGAAGAAAAATGTCAGAACAGCGATCAGCCACGATGCACCCATCGGATTTAAAAATAAGCAAAAATAACATGAACATTCATTTTGCACTAGCTGACTGTATAGATCATCACCAGATTAGACAAGGAGGATTTCTTTAAGCTGTGGTAAGATCTGTTACTAGGTATTCCCTCATAAGTGGACATGCCTCGTAGCGGGGATATTCATTCTGGGAGTTATTTTATCCAGAGCTGAAGTTGGAGGCAGAGGTTCACATTTGTTCCCCTTGGTCCTCCTGCTGTCTGAGGTCTGCATCCCCAGCCCCTCTCTCTGCTACCTCTTCACCCCCCAACCTAGGCGGGCTCACCTTCCATTTGAGGTTATACTTTTTATGTGTGTATGGGGGAGGGGGCGGGACAGAGAAGTCCCTGCCTGCCACTTAACAATAACAACCCCCTGTGATCTTGCATCACCCCTAAGCTAATCTGTGAGGTAAGGACTGTTACCCCTCTTTCGTAGAAGAGGAAACTGAGGTTTGCATGGGCTTATCCACTGTGCTACACAACTTCCCCATCTGTTCTGCCAAGGCAGACACTAAATCCCTCACTGCTATTTATATATCCAGGGTCTGGCCTGGAGCCCACGCACAATAGTGCATCCTGTCAAATGACTGCGTGAATGGGTGGTGGGGTCCTGCCCCGTTCTGGACCGTGTGCTCTGAGCACTGGCATCCAATGGCATTCACGCAGGCTGGGCACACAGTAGGAGCTCTCAGTAAGGGCTGCATGGTGGCTAGAGGTGGCATAAGGAGCAGGAAGCTCCTCCTCGATAATTCCAGGCAAAAGCAGCAAGAAAGATGAGAAGAAGTGGATGAGGAAGTCCTTGAAGTAACAGACAGAAAGTAATGCTGATTGGCCTCATTTAGTGGAGTTCAAAGAAGGCAGAGCCGGGGATTGCATGAAGCCCATCTCCGGGGCCTGACTGCTCCCCTCCTCTTGCTGGGGCAGGCCACAGTGGAAGGAGCTAGTGGGCCCCCCTGTAAGTGGATCACATGGGAAAGGCGCCCGGTACCCAACCTACCCTCCCCCTTCACAGAACTGAAAGTGGGGAGGATATATCTAGAAGAAAACAAAGAGATGAGTCAGTGAGAGATACAGATGGTGAGACAGCAAGAGAGAAATGAGGGCCAGCACAAGGAGAGGCAGGAGGGGGCTAGCAGGGTGGAGAAGCCCCAAGAAAGGAACCTCCCTTTCTTCAAGCTTAAGGTCTCCCTTCTGCCCTGTAGATGCTTCGTTACCCTCCCCTCTCTGCCCTGCACACCTCCCCACATAGGCTCCCCCAGACGAACACATGGGACACATCACCGCCTGCTGGATGGGTTTGAGCCTGGGTGAGGGTGGTGCCCCGTAGGAGCCTGGGGGCAGAGGAGAGTACTTGGGGTGGCCATTCCCTAGGCTCCCCCTCCTGTGGTCATCACACCTGTCACATGGCCCTCTCTGCATGGCCACCTCAGCATCCAAGGTCAGCAACTCCTCCTCCCCCGGACCCTAGTGCTGACCCTCCTGCCCAGGTTCATGATTCCTGAATGACCCAGGTGAGCATGCCACATGCTCCTTGTGGATCCTGGCTGATTCACAGGTCTCCTGGGCTTCTAACTTCGAGAGGAAAACAGACCCATCTGTGCAGGAGAAAGGGCTTCCCTGGTGGGTCAGTCAGTAAAGAATCCACCTGCAATGGGAGAGACCTGGTTCAATCCCTGGGTTGGGAAGAGCCCCTGGAGGAGGGCATGGCAACCCACTCCAGTATTCTTGCCTGGAGAATCTCCAAGGACAGAGGAGCCTGGCGGGCTGCAGTCATGGGGTCACAAAGAGTCGGACTCCACTGAACAACTAAGCGCAGCACAGAGGAGGAAAAAGGCCCCCTCCAGGTGCCTTGGTGAAACTGGCTGTTTCACCAACGTGTCCCTGCACTGTGATGCCACTGTCGCAAGCAGATAAACCCTGAGATACATAAAAAAGCCTCCCCTGACTGAGCATGCCAGTGTCCAGACTCTGTCATCTATTTTTAGAATGTAGGACAAGTTTCTCCCAGAATAGACAAGATGTGCTAATCCAGGAGGGAGGCCTGGGAGACAAGAAGACGACGAGTCTAGATATGAATTAGTCGTGAGTATATTATTTAAAGAAATGTTGAACAGCTAGGCAAATATTTGATACCTTTGAATTGGAGCCGGTGTTTTCCCAGGCAGAATGGCAGTGGCTGCTGGAGATGCCCCCTCCCTGCCGGGGTGCCTGGCTGTCACGCTGGTCTGTAGGCACCCCCTTGCTGCTCTCTGGGAAGTAATTAAAGCTGCTGTGCCTACTCGAACCATGTGTCAGACATGACAGGTGCACACACACACACTGGGCCCAAGTCTCAGGGGTTGCGCCTGGTGCAGGAATAAATGCAAAATGCTTTTTCTTTTTTAAGGAGAATGCGTTTTCCTTAAGAATTCAAATATTCCATCATATTATCTCAAGGGTGAGGTGTCTGCTTTAGTGTGGCCTCTTTTGGAAGGGGTCAGAAAGCATGACCCCTAATTTAGATCCACTGGTCTGTGGTTCCCAGAAAAGGCACGGAGATTCTCTTGGTTCAGAAAATAGGTCCCGTCTACAAGGTGCAAGGCCCCCAGGCGGGGCCTCCAGGTTTGGGCAGCGGCTGGGAGAATCTTTTCATTCTGGCGGAGAATGGAGAATTAGCCTCTGGGAGCTCACAGGCGGAAGGCTCAGAAGGCCAGAGACGCCAGGTGCACCCGTCCACGGAGAGGTGGGGTCATCTTTGTGCCAGTTACCAGGAGTGGAAGCCAGCGCTGGCATCTCCACTTTACAGATGGAGAGACAGAAAATTCATGGTACGGCCGAGGTTTCACACTGGCAAGTGGCGGAATGACATAGAGACTGTGTGTGAGAAGCGGTCTAGCGTTTTATGAGCCACAGCTATGGATCTGGGGCTTGATATGGGTCTGCCAAGGAGGCAATCCGAAGCCTCCCCGAGATCCTCAATTCTTTCAGCCCCACTTTACAGATGAGAAAACGCTGTTCGGAGAGCAAAGGGCCCCTGTGAGGCGGGGCAAAGCTCCACAGTCAGGTGTGGGCATCACAGTCCAGGCGCCGACCACTGCACCACACTGTATCTCTTGGGATGCCAGCCTTTCCCGTTCTGCCTAGGGAATCAGAGCCGCGCCACGGGGCAGAGGCGTGGGGCTTCCTAGATGTGTTTCGAGGCTTGGGCTTCGAGGGGCTCCGGATGGGGGTGTTCCTGACCCTGCCTTCCCGCTACGCGCCGCAGCTGCCCGGACGCCGCCACCAGATGGCAGCAGACGCTTTGCGATCGCGCCGCCGGGAGGGAGCGCAAGGCCCGGCCAGGCCTCAGGCCCGCGGAGGCCACCTGCGGCGCGCCCCGGGGGGGGGGGGGAGCAGGGCGGTCTCTTCCCTCCGCCCGCCAGGCCTGCGCCGTCCGCCACCCGTAGCTCAGGAGCTGGCCCTGACCCCTTGCCCGCTCCTCGGGCAGCTGTCTCCCACCGTTAAGGCGCTGGCGTGCTGGCTGGCTTGGTCCGGGCCGGAGAAGCCGAACGAGTAAGCAATTCCTACGGGGAGGGCGCCGGGGCTGGCGGTGGATAGAAGGCTGGAGGACAGGACTGGCTCGCAGCCCTCCCTCGGCCGGCCGGTTCACACCGCTTGCTCTGCTGCAGCCCGAACCCTGTGGGAGAGGAGCTGTCACCCCGTTTGACCCCCGAGGAAACTGTGGCTAGAACAAGACTGGGGCCTGGCTGAGGGCGCACTGGTATTTTGTCTCCACATCGACGGCGCCCAGAGCCTGAAGATGAACTAGAAATGATGCATGGAGCTGTTTGGTCAAGGATGGTTGCAGGCCCCCTGGGGCAAGCCACAGGCACTTTCTGAGCCCGCCCGAGGCCGTGTGCAGCGGGGAGGGAGAGCAGTAGAAGTTTGCCATGTGAGCCCTGTGCGCAGAAGGACCATGAACTGGGAGCCAGCATCCTCTCCGCCAGAGAGGGGCTCGGATTAGGGGCTCTTGGCCCTCTAGGCGGACCCTGGACCCCTCAGATGAGAAATCAGCCAGAGGAGCCGCCACACTCTGAGCTGAAAGCCAGGAGGCTGGCACTTGCTGAAGCCTTTTAAAGAAGCTGAAAACAGTGTCTCACAGGGAAAGCTGTGAAAGCCATTCATAAGAAAGACCTTGGACCAAACCATAAAAAGCCCACCTGGCTGCACACACTTGTGTCCCAGCCCTAGGCCTGCAAGCAGAGGGGCTGGGGGTGCTAAAAAGTAAATAAAATCTAAGAGATTTTGCTAGGGTCTTAGTTCAGTTCAGTTCAGTCGCTCAGTCGTGTCCTACTCTTTGCGACCCCATGAATGGCAGCACGCCAGGCCTCCCTGTCCATCACCAAGTCCCGGAGTTCACTCAGGCTCATGTCCATCGAGTCAGTGATGCCATCCAGCCATCTCATCCTCTGTCATCCCCTTCTCCTCCTGCCCTCAATCCCTCCCAGCATCAGAGTCTTCTCCAATGAGTCAACTCTTCGCATGAGGTGGCCAAAGTACTGGAGTTTCAGCTTTAGCATCATTCCTTCCAAAGAAATCCCAGGGCTGATCTCCTTCAGAATGGACTGGTTGGATCTCCTTGCAGTCCAAGAGACTCTCAAGGGTCCTCTCCAACACCACAGTTCAAAAGCATCAATTCTTCGGTGCTCAGCCTTCTTCACAGTCCAACTCTCACATCCATACATGACCACAGGAAAAACCAGAGCCTTGACTAGACAGACCTTTGTTGGCAAAGTAATGTCTCTGATTTTGAATATGCTATCTAGGTTGTTCATAACTTTCCTTCCAAGGAGTAAGCGTCTTTTAATTTCATGGCTGCAATCACCATCTGCAGTGATTTGGGAGCCCAAAAATATTAAGTCTGACACTGTTTCCACTGTTTCCCCATCTGCTTCCCATGAAGTGATGGGACTGGATGCCATGATCTTCGTTTTCTGAATGTTGAGCTTTAAGCCAACTTTTTCACTCTCCACTTTCTCTTTCATCAAGAGGCTTTTTAGTTCCTCTTCACTTTCTGCCATAAGGGTGGTGTCATCTGCATATCTGAGGTTATTAATATTTCTCCCAGCAATCTCCATTCTAGCTTGTGTTTCTTCCAGTCCAGCATTTCTCATGATATATTCTGCTAGGGTCTTAAGATTCCACCAAATAAATATACTAAAATCAATGGTTTTCTCTATGCCTACTATAAATGATTAGAAATAGAAAAGGGACATGGACAGTGCTCACAAGATCAAGAAAACAAGAATAAATTTAACAAGGAACGTTCAGCATTTATAACAAGACAAGTCTTAGATATTATTAAAGGAAAAGTAAAGGAATTATTTGTAAGACATACCATGTTTCTACATAGGAAGATTTAATATAATAAAACATTAATTCTTCCCAGAATTGTATTTCACAGTAATTGGAATTACACTACTAGTCTCTTCTGTCTTTTCTGCCATTAAAGTGGTATCATCTTCATATCTGAGGTTGCTGATATTTCTCCAGGTGATCTTGATTCCAGCTTGTGAGTCATCTAACCCAGCATTTCCTATGATGTACTCTGGATATACGTTAAATAAGCAAGATGACAATA
Organism: Tragelaphus eurycerus; assembly: GCA_935064755.1. Lineage (NCBI taxonomy): Eukaryota > Metazoa > Chordata > Mammalia > Artiodactyla > Bovidae > Tragelaphus > Tragelaphus eurycerus. Next base: position 17,373,857 of record CAKXYN010000020.1, read on the forward strand.
TACAGCCTTGATGTATTCCTTTCCCAGTTTTGAGCCAGTCTCTTGTTCCATGTCCAATTCTAATTGTTGCTTCTTGCCCTGATACAGGTTTCTCAGGAAATGGGTAATGTGGTCTAGTATTCCCATCTCTTCAAAAATATTTCAGTTTGCTGTGATCCACACAGTCAAAAGGCTTTAATGTAGTCAGTGAAGCAGAAGTAGATTTTTTTTTTTTTAAATATCTTTGCTTTAAAGGCAGAAACTGAAGAGGAACTAAAGAGCCTCTTGATGAAGGTGAAAGATGAAAGTGAAAAGGCTGGCTTAAAACTCAACATTCAAAAAACTAAGATCATGGCATCCCGTCCCATCACTTCATGGTATATAGATGAGGAAACGGAAAAACAGTGACAGACTTTCTTTTCTTGGGTTCCAAAATCACTGCAGATGATGACTGCAGCCGTGAAATTAAGATGCTTGCTCCTTGGAAGAAAAGCTTTGACAAACCTAGACAGTGTATTAAAAAGCAGAGACATTACTTTGCTGACAAAGATCCAAATAGTCAAAGCTATGTTTTTTTCAGTAGTCATATATGGATTTGAGAGTTGGACTATAAAGAAGAGCAGTGAAGAACTGAGGCTTTTGAACCATGGTGTTGGAGAAGACTCTTGAGAGTCCCTTGGAGAGCAAGGAGATCAAACCAGTCAATCGTAAAGGAAGTCAACCCTGATTATTCTTTGGAAGGACTGGTGCTGAAGCTGAAGCTCGAATACTTTGGCCACCTGATGCAAAGAACCGACTCATTGGAAAAGACCCTGGTACTGGGAAAGATTGTGGACAAGAGGAGAAGGAGGCTACAGAGGATGAGATGGTTGGATGGCATCACTAACTCAGTTGACATGCTGCTGCTGCTAAGTTGCTTCAGTCGTGTCCGACTCTGTGCGACCCCATAGACAGAAGCTCACCAGGCTCCCCCGTCCCTGGGATTCTCCAGGCAAGAACACTGGAGTGGGTTGCCATTTCCCTCTCCAATGCATGAAAGTGAAAAGTGAAAGTGAAGTCGCTCAGTCGTGTCCGACTTTTAGCGACCCAATGGACTGGAGCCCACCAGGCTCCTCCATCCATGGGATTTTCCAGGCAAGAGTACTGGGGTGGGGTAAGTTTGAGCAAACTCCAGGAGACAGTGAAGGACGGGGGAAGGGGGAAGCGCAGTTTCATGGGGTTGCAAAGAGTCTGATACAATTTAGCGACTGGACAACAGTAACAACTCCCGTCTTTTATGTATGCCATTTGTTTCATTTTCTCAGAAACAGTGTGGAAAATAAACCACCTCCTAAGGGCAGTACTTCTGTTGCTACAACTCTTCCTTTGTTCTTAGTTGGTTTAGTTTTTTTCTATTGTTGGTAGTCTATCTTTTTCTGCTGCTGCTGCTAAGTCGCTTCAGTCGTGTCCGACTCTGTGTGACCCCTTAGACGGCAGCCCACCAGGCTCCCCCGTCCCTGGGATTCTCCAGGCAAGAACACCGGAGTGGGTTGCCATTTCCTTCTCCAATGCATGAAAGTGAAAAGTGAAAGCGAAGATGCTCAGTCATATCCAACTTTTAGCGACCCCATGGACTGTGGCCCACCAGGCTCCTCCGTCCATGAGATTTTCCAGGCAAGAGTACTGGAGTGGGGTGCCAAGAAGTTACCAATTTTCCTCTAGATTATAAAGTTTGCTGCCATAAATGTATATAGCATGGGGTCTGTGCTTGTAACTACTTTTTCATTTCTAATATTTTTGGCTTTTTTCCTCTGTTTTTTTTTTTTTTTTTTTTCAAAATCAGATTTGAAGGAAGTCTGTTTATTGGGGTGTTTTTTAAGGCTCACTTTCAGAGAAGGCAATGGCAACCCACTCCAGTACTCTTGCCTGGAAAATCCCATGGGCGGAGGAGCCTGGTAGGCTGCTGTCTATGGGGTTGCATAGAATCGGACACTACTGAGCGACTTCACTTTCATTTTTCACTTTCATGCATTGGAGAAGGAAATGGCAACCCGCTCCAGTGTTCTTGCCTGGAGAATCCCAGGGAGGGCGGAGCCTGGTGGGCTGCCGTCTATGGGGTCGCACAGAGTCAGACACGACTGAAGCGCCTTAGCAGCAGCAGCAGCAAGACTCACTTTTGGGTTTGCTGCTGCTGCTGCTGCTGCTAAGTCGCTTCAGTCGTGTCCGACTCTGTGCGACCCCATAGACAGAAGCTCACCAGGCTCCCCTGTCCCTGGGATTCTCCAGGCAAGAACACTGGAGCGGGTTGCCATTTCCTTCTCCAATGCATGAAAGTGAAAAGTGAAAGTGAAGTCGCTCAGTCGTGTCCGACTCCTAGCAACCCCATGGACTGCAGCCTACCAGGCTCCTCCATCCATGGGATTTTCCAGACAAGAGTACTGGAGTAGGGCGCCATTGCCTTCTCCGACTTTTGGGTTTACCTTTATATTATTTTCAGTTTTCTATCTCATTATTTGCAACTTTTACTTTATTAATTCCTTCCTGCAATCCACATGTATGTGGCGTAGCCTTTTTCTAATTCATAAACTAAATACTTACATGAGTTTTTTCACTTTATTTTTAATATTAAAATATTTTATTTACTGTAAAATTTCCTTTGGTTTTTTCCTGTCGTTAAGTTTCAATGTGAAATGTTCTTCTCAATTCCTTTTTTTGATCCAGGTAATTCAAGATTGTTTAATTTCCAAATAGTACAGGCTTGTTTTCCTCAGTGGTTTTTTTTTTTTTTTTTTTGAAGGGTTTAAAAAAATATTATTGCTTTCTGTATTCACTGGGATATGATCAGAGAACGTAATGTGTAAAATCTGGATTTCATTGAGATTCCCTAAGGTTTTGCTTGTGGGCAAGAACATTCTTTATGTTTGGGACTATCCAGGAGACATAAGCAGAGAAGGCAATGGCAACCCACTCCAGTACTCTTGCCTGGAAAATCCCATGGACGGAGGAGCCTGGTGGGCTGCAGTCCGTGGGGTCGCTAAGAGTCGGGAATGACTGAGCGACTTCACTTTCACTTTCCATTTTCATGCATTGGAGAAGGAAATGGCAAGCCACTCCAGTGTTCTTGCCTGGAGAATCCCAGGGATGGGGGAGCCTGGTCGGCTGCTATCTATGGGGTCGCACAGAGTCGGACAAGACTGAAGTGGCTTAGCAGGAGACATAAGAGGACAGTGTACAGTCTCCATTTATAGAGTAAAAACTACAACAATTAACTATATTATTCAAATATTCTATGTCTTTATCTACTCAGATCTACCACTTTCTGGAAGAGATATAGGATATCATTATTCAAGAACAAGTGAACAAGGGAAAAAAGAAAAAAACATTTTGAAGTGAATCTACTTAAGGAAAGGCAAAATTTCATGCCAAAAGTAAAAAAAGGTTTTATTGGAACTATATGGTGAGAAATGAAGCAAAATATTATGAAAAAAATTATCCAATATTTACTAAAATTTGGGTTATAATGGTACTCAGTCCCTCAGTCATGTCTGATGCTTTGTGACCCCATGGAAGCCTGACAGGCTTCTCTGTCCCTGGAATTCTCCAGGCAAGGATACTGGAGTGGTTTGCTATTTCCTTCTCCAGGGGATCTTCCTGATCCAGGGATTAAATCCCAGGCTCCTGCCAGATCTGAATTTCAGGCAGATTCTTTACTGCTGAGCCACCAAGGAAGCCTAGTAAGGTTTTAGCTGCAAGGATGTAAATATGTTTGAGAACAAACAAATATAAATCTAGTGTATTTTTCCATATGTGTATTGTACTTAAATGAAAAGTTTGCTTAAAAACAGTAAACCTATTGTTGACTTTTTGGAAGTATTGTTCAGTTGCTAAGTCGTATCTGACTCTTTGCAACTCTATGGACTGCAGCATGCCATGCTTCCCTGTCCTTCACTATCTCCTGGAGTTTGCTCAAACTCATGTCCATTGAGTCAGTGATGCCATCCAACCATCTCATGCTCTGCTGCTTCCTTCTCCTGCCCTCAATCTCTCTCAGCATCAGGGTCTCTTCCAATGAGCTGGCTTTTTGCATCAGATGGCCAAAGTACTGGAACTTCAGCTCCAGCAGCAGTCTTTCCAGTGAATATTGAGGGTTGATTTCCATTAGCATTAACTGGTTTGATCTCCTTGCTGTCCAAGGGACTCTCAAGAGTCTTCTCCAGCACAATTTAAAAGCATCAGTTCTTCGGTGCTCAGCCTTCTTTGTGGTCCAACTCTTACATCCATACATGACTACTGGAAAAACCATAGCTTTGACTGTGGACCTTTGTGGGCAAAGTGATGTCTCTGCTTTTTAATACACTGTCCAGGTTTGTCATAGCTTTGGAATTATAAAGTTTCCAATAAAATTGTGTGATAGCATGACAGGACACGCTTCATGTTTGACTTTTGCAGTACTGCTATGTTTTAGAAAAGGTGGCTTGAGCTATCATCCGAAGGACTTTCCTTAATGTGTTGCTGTTTGTATCAGTAAGAATTGCACTTGACAGAAACCCAATTTAGCAATTTAAACAAGCTAAGAGTTTATTTTTCTCATATGACAGAAGCACTAAGGCAAATAGTGAGGCTGGGGCCCCACTACCCACAGGGAACATCACAGATGTGACTCCTCTGGCTTCTTGTTCCAGCTCAAGTGGCTAGAGCACCTCCGTGCATCATATCCATGTCCCAACTCAAAAAGGGGGTGGGGCTCAGCAAAAATGTTCACACCAGGTTAGTCTATTCCTTACTTATCAGGAAAACAGTAACTTTCCAGACACCGCACAAGCAGACTTTTATATCCTATTGTGAAAAATGTCATCACATGGCTACTCCTAGCTGCAAAGGAGTCTGAGATGCGAAACTTTTTCAACTGAGCACATCATCACCTTGAACAGAATTGGGTGCTGTCAGTGAGAAGGGAATAATATTGGCTAGCAATTAACAGTTCTGTCACAATAAGTAAACCATCTTCTTCTGAAATACTTTTTTAATTTTTGGCAAAATATCTCTGTTGCTTATTGGTCATACTCAAGTCAGTGGTTCTGTATGTGATTCTAGCAATTCTCCAATATCACTTTTAAAAACAAAATCCAAATACATTATTTTTAAAAGCCAATTAAAATTATACATATTTATCCCATTTCATAAAGTCCACTTAAAAAAAAACATTTATAGTTTCACTTTGCAATTGACTTGCATTATATTCTATTAAAGGACATTTTTATGGCCACAAAAATGTTGATGCATTTGTCTAGGATAGATGCTAACTGCAAACTGAAAGGAATGTTTGAATGGAGATTAATTTTATAAAAGCTTGGTTCATTGGTACCTAGATTCAAATCATGGCTTAATCTCATATTATGTGTGAAAATCTGGGCAAATTATTCAATCATTCTGTGCCTCTGTGTTTTTATTTGCAACATGGAGATTATTTATCACGTATCTTTTTTTTTTTTTTTTTAAAGAAACCACTCCAAAAAATTTGTAAACAACAACCATTTCCTTTTCTCATGATTCTTTTGGTCAGCAATTTGGGCTGGGCTTAGCTGGGTGTTTCTTCTGCTGTACTTCCGTGGGCTTACTCATGCAGCTACTGTCACCTGGCAATTCAACTGGGTCTGTTTAAGATGACTCCCTCACATGTCTGGTGATTAGCGCTTGACCACAAGTCCTTGACAGACTAGTCTACCTCTACATAATAGTGGAAGTTTTCCAAAAGAGAAAGAGTAGAAACTGCAAAGTCTTTTGACAACACAGCTCAGAAACCACACACAAAAAAAGAAAAAAAGCTTCTGCAACATTCTATAGGCAAAGCAGATTTGCCAGACCAGATTCAATGAATAGAAATAGACTCTACGTCTTAAAAGGCAGAATAGTAAACCCATATTTCAAGGGTTATGTGTACAGAGTGGGAAGGATTACTATAGCCATTGTGACAAACAGATAGCAATAATCAGGACATTCCCAGGTGGCTCCATGGTAAAAAACACGCCTGTCAATGCAGGAGACACGGGTTGACATGCATGTGATTCCTGGGTCCAGGAGATTCCCTAGAGGAGGAAATGGCAAACGACTCCAGTATTCTTGCCTGGGAAATCTCATGGACAGAGAAGCCTGGAGGGCTATAGTCCATGGGGTAGCAAATAGTCAGAGGACACAACTGAGTGACTGAACATGTAGTTTGTGGGAAGGGTTAATACGTGCAAAGTACTTAGACCCTTAGCTGGCCTATAGTAAGTGCTCAATGTCTGTTGCTTTTCAGTAGTAGTAGTAGTTTTGGTATTGTGTTTTATATGTCTTATATAAATAATATCTACTTGGATTTTATTCTTCCTAACTTTACAGGAAAATTCATAATTTATTGTGATAGGCATAAATTTGGTTAAATTCTTCAAATATATGTATGTACATATATATTAACTTCTTCAAATATTATATATGTTATGTACGTATGTATGTGTGTATACACACATACACACGACCTGGAGAAGAAAATCGCAACCCACTACAGTAATCTTGCCTGGAGAATTCCATGGACAGAGGAGCCTGGCACACTACAGTCCATGGGGTTGTAAAGAGTCAGGCATGACTGAGCAACTATCACTCTCATACAACACATGCTTGCAGGAGGGGAGTGATGGTAGTCAGGGAGGACTTCCTGGAGGAAATAATGAACTAAATTCTAAAGTGTAAGTGTATTAGTTTTCCAGGGCTGGCATAACAAATTATCACAAACATAGCAGCTTAAAACGATGGAAATTTACTTTTCAAGTTTTAGAGACTAGAAGTCCAAAAATCAAGCAAGACCAGGTGTGCGCTAAAGGCTCTAGGGGGTATTTTTTCCTAGTCTCTTCTACCTTTTGGTGGCCCCAGGCATTCCTTGGTTTGTGGCAGCACAGCTCCAACCTTCACCTCCATCTTCACAGGGCTGTCTTTGTTCTCTGCTCCTCTTGAAAAAGACACTTGTTATCAACTCTAGGGCCTACCTGGAAAATCCAGGTGGACCTCATCTCAAGATCCTAAATTAATTGTATGCACAAAGACCCTTTTTCCAATAAGACCACATTCTCAGGCTCCAGAAGGATTTATGTTTTAGGGGCAAGACCATTCAACCCACTACAATGAGTAAGAAATAGCCAAGCAAAGACAGATAGGAAGAATGCTCTCAGTAAAGAGATTGGCACAAAGGCATGACATGGCTTTCTGATCTGGGGAAGCCACAATGGACTCTTACTAGATCATGAATTGTGAGGAGGAATGTGGTAGAAAATGAGTGGAGAGGCAGTCTTGAAGGGCAGACTTGGCACCAAGAAGTTTAAATTGTATCACAGTGGTTCAGGTAAAGATGCTGAAGTCCTGAATGAGGGTTGTAGATGGAGTAAGCATGTCTGAAAGATAAAATCAGTGAGGCTTGGGGAAAATTTTTATATGGTGGAAAAAAGCAGGGATGGTTGCTGGATTGCTTTCTGGTTTGGGAATTGACTAGATGGTGATCTCATTAACTGAATTAGCAATAAGAAGGAAGATAAAGTCATTTGGGGGTATGTATATGAGGCCAAAGATATAGGAGATTTATTTAATGTTGGACATATCAGTTTTTAATTTCATATGGACACCCCATAAGTGAATGCCCAAATAAGAGTTGAAATATGAAACTGACAGTCAGAGATAAAAAGGCCGGTATAAGTCTTCAGGGACTCATAGACAATGACCATGGACAAAATCACTTAAGAAGAGCTTAAAGGAGAAGGGCAGGGGACCAAGGACAGAATCCTGGGGGATGCTGATGGGTAAAGACTGGGTGAAGGACATCAACCAGAAAAAGTTCATCAGAAAGTTAGGAGGGAAGCTCAGGACTTTAAGGAGGAAATGCTCAGCTGAATCTGCTGTAGGAGAGATCCAGAAAATGCGTAGAGGACTCAGAGGGTACCCTGGGGTTGGACATAGAGGTCATCATCAAACTCTGCAAGTTCCTGAAGAGTGGTAGAAACAAAAAGGTGGGCTTGGATTCTTTTCCCAACCTGAACTATGAATATGTGAGGGCTTCTCAGATGACGAATTCAAACTGCATGCTAGAAAAGTCAGTCCTCCTGGTAAACTCCCAGCTGGAGTCGATAAGGTATATTTTGTAATCTCCAAGACTCCAAGATCTCTAAGACTCCAGCCGTGGGTACTTGCAGGGGGGCAATGGTGGCCTGGCCTGCTCTTCTTTATCATACGCTAATAATGGGCAACACATAGACATCCTTTATCTCCAAGAAACTGTCCTCTTATAGGCACTAAGTGCTTTGCAGATCTTTGATCGTTTAACCCCTACAACAATGAAATGAGTATTATGGTTATTTTATAGAAAAGAGAACAGAGGCTTGAGGAATTTAAGGACACTCAACTCAAGGGCATATAACCATTAGGTAGTAGAGCTGAATAAAAGCTGAGGCTGATCTAACTCCTCAACCTGCCCTTTTCAGCAGGATACTGGTCAGTGCTATGCTTTCATCCCATTGAGATGAGAAGTCCTGAGAGAGAGTTCTAGCCAAGAAACACATTTCACCTTCCAACAATCAAATGTAGCTGCTCCATTGTAAAGCAGGGAAGTGAGTTCTCAGTATGTTCAATAGCCTTGTAGTTTCTCCCTCTTATAGCCCCCAAAGGTGCAAGTTACACAAGTCATCATATATTTGAATTCAATTCTCTCATTGTTGTTGTTTTTAGGATGTAATATACATTCTGAGTAGAAAGATATACCATGCTTTTGAATGACTATATCTAACATGAAACATAAAATGTCCCAAATTAATAAATGAATTGCATGAAATTCAAAATTGTTCCAGAGCTTTCTGTTTATGTGATTTTTAATTTGAGCAAAACAAAATACTCTAGAAATTAATGGAAAACAGAAATCTGAGAAAAACCTATGAAATGTGAAATAGAACACCTTTGAGGGGCTGGAACAGTGAAGTTGTCTTAGTAGCTAAAAAAACTATTGTGTCACACTAATATAGTTTACATAGGAATAGACAGATTCATACAAAAAAGAAGATAAACCAGAAAATGGCTTAAAGGCTTAAACATAAGACATGACACCATAGAACTCCTAGAAGAGAGCATATACAAAACATTCTCTGACATAAATCTCACCAACATTTTCTTATGTCAGTCTCCCAAAGTAATAGAAATAAGAATAAAGGACCTCATCAAACTTACAAACTTTTGAAAAGCAAAGGAAACCACCAAAATAATGAAAAGACAATGTAGAGAATGGAAGAAAATATTTACAAATGATGCAACAGATAAGGGCTTAATCGTCAAACCGTTCATGCAGCTCAACAACAAAATACATACCATCCAACTGAAAATTGAGCAGACCTTAATAGACATTTCTCTAAGGAGGACAAATGGCCAGTAGGCACGTGAAAAGATGCTCAACATCACTAATTATTAGAGAAATGTAAACCAAAACTACAATGAGGTATCACATCACATTGGTCAGAATGGTCATCATTAAGAAGTCTACAGATAACAAATGCTGGAGAGAGGGTGGAGAAAAAGGAACTCTCCTATATTGTTTGTGGGAATGTAAATTGGTACAGCTGCTATGGAAAACAGTATGGAGTTTCCTCAAAAAGCTAAAAATAGAGTTGCCATATGATCCAACAAGCCCATTCCTGAACATATGTACAGACAAAATTGTAATTCCAAAAGGTACATGCACCCCTATGTCCATAGCAGCTTTATTCGCAATAGCCAAATCATAGAAGCAACCTAAATGCCCATTGACAGATAAATGCACAAATAAGATGTGGAATGGAATACCACTCAGTCACCAAAAGACTAAAAAGAATCTCATTTGAAGCAACATGAATGCAACTAGGGATTATCATACTAAGTGAAGTAAGTCAGAAAGAGAAAAACGAATGCCATATGACATTCACTTATGTGTGCAACCTAAAATATGGCACAGATGAACCTGTCCACAAAACAAAAGGAGACTCACAGACACAGAGAACAGACTTTTGGTGGCCAAGGGGGAGAGGGGGAGAGAGGGAAGGACTGGGAGTGTGAGATTAGCTGACGTAAACTGTTATATATAGGACGGAGAGACAACAAGGCCCTTCTGTATAGCTATATTAAACATCCTGTGATAAACTGTAGTGAAAAGGAATATAAAAAAAGAATGTGAAAAAAGGAAGATAAACCAGAAATAGATCCTAATATATATGATAATCTAATACATAATAAAATTGGTGTTTGAGTCACTATAATAGAATGAAATATTAAATGGTGCTTCTGTTTCTGTATCTCTGTCAGAAAGAAATCAAATGTGACCTTTCAAACTATATTACAAAATGACAGTAATCAAAACAGTATGGTATCAGCACAAAGAATAGAAAACCCAGAAATAAACTGACACATATATGATCAATTAGCCTACAACCAAGGAGCCAAGGATATACAATGGGAAAAGACATTCTCTTCAGTAAGTGGTACTGGGAAAACTGGACAATGTTTTTAAATAATCACAATTCCATTTCTGAGTCTTTATCCAAAGAAAATGAAAATATTAACTCAAAAAGATATCTGTGCCTCATGTTCATTGCAGCTCTTTACAGTAGCCAAGATATGGAAACGTGTCCATGGATGGATGAATAGATAAAGAACAAGGATATTCTGCTATTTGTGCATTTGTAACATGGATGGACATTGAAGGCATTATGCTAAGTGAAATGAGTTAGAAAGGGACCTGTATAGTAAGGGTACAATCCTCTATTGAAACAAAGATCTCTTTATCTATAACCTTGGATTATTATTTTTCTATAAATCTACCTAACATTCTTTCCTAAACAAAATAACTTTTCAAGTACTGGAGTGGGTTGCCATTTCCTTCTCCAGGGGATCTTCCCAACTCAGGAATCGAACCTGGGTCTTCTGCGTTGCAGGCAGACACTTTACCATCTGAGCAACCAGGGAATCCTTTATGTAGTAAAATATGATTATCTTTTTTGTATGGTTTTGGTTGACAAAGTATGGTAAAGTATGCCTAATTTTACCCTAGATTGCACATGAATTCTTTGCACCATCAAGAACTGAATTTTAATATGTTAGATAGCTAGTGGGAAGGTGCTATATACCACAGGGAGCTCAATCTAGTGCTCTATGACAACCTATCTGTAAGACGGGATAGGGGATGGGAGGGAGGTTGAAGGGGGAAGGGACATGTATATACTTATGGCTGTTTCATGTTGTATGGCAGAAACCAACACAACATTGTAAAGCAATTATCCTCCAATTAAAAATTAAAAAAAGAATTTACCTTTAAGTATCATGTAATTTAGAGGTCTAATTGTATTGTCTTCATTTTTGTAATGTATTTATTGGTTTTATTCATTTTTCTTGTGTTCACTACATTATTGTCACTTTGCTACTTGCTCAGATTCCTCACCATTTCTTTCTCCTATTAATTTGGAAATTCCATGATACTTTTCACTCCAACTGATTGTTTCCTTCCCATCCCTAATAATCTTAGAAAGCAGTATTTCTTTACAGATTGTAATAGTTATCTATTGCTATGTAACAAATTACCACAAAACCTAGCAGTTTAAAACAATAAGCACTGATTATCTCACAGTTCTGAAGGTCAAGAGTCCAGGGGCAACTTAGCTGGGTGGTCCTGACCCATCATCTCTCAGGAAGCCGATGAAAGGCCTTGGTCATCACTCCTTCTTTCTTCCTCTCATTGTTCTCCATTTCTCTTCCACTTCCAACGTCTGGATTTTGCTGATCTTATTCTGAATTAAATTCCAAGTGTTCACTTGGTTTTCCTTGCTGTGCCCTGGTCCATCTCTCCATCAGCTTCCTCAGATGTGATATAAGATATAGTATACTCTGGAGCCTTGTGCCATCGTCCTGATACAGTCATACTTGGTGTGGACATAGGCTTCTTGGGTTATTGTCCTTGCCCTCCAGAGTCTGAAACCAACGGTGTGATTGGGTGGCAGAGCATCAATAAGAAAGCCAATACTGCCTTAATTTTTTTTTCCTTTGTGAGTAACCCTCCTTTTTGTCTGCTGCTGCTGCCAAGTTGCTTCACTTGTGTCCAACCCTGCGTGACCCCCATAGATGGCAGCCCACCAGGCTCATCTGTCCCTGGGATTCTCCAGGCAAGAACACTGGAGTGGGTTGCCATTTCCTTCTCCTGTATGCTAAGTCACTTCAGTCATGTCCAACTCTGTGCAACCCTATGGACAGCAGCCCTCCAAGCTCCTCTGTCCACAGGGTTCTCCAGGCAAGAATACTGGAGTGGGTTGCCATTTCCTTCTCATCCTTTTTCTCTGGAAGTTTATTATTCAGGAATTACATCAGGGTCTAAGTATATGTCTTTTTAATTAATATTTCCTGGAACTTTACAAGCCCTTTTAATCAAGGCTTTTCTTCGGCTCAGAAAGAGTTCTTTAATTAATTGTTCAGCTATTGTTTTCCTTTTATATGTTCTTTTCTCTTTTTTCTTTTTCTGAAACTCCTCTCCTTCAAACGTTAGATTGCCTGGATTTGTCCTCCAAATCTCTTTCTTGTTTTGCACTGAGATGAACTTTCAGATCAGATCAGATCAGTCGCTCAGTCGTGTCCGATTCTTTGCGACCCCATGAATCACAGCACGCCATGCCTCCCTGTCCATCACCAACTCCCGGAGGTCACCCAGACTCATGTCCATCGAGTCAGTGATGCCATCCAGCCATCTCATCCTCTGTCGTCCCCTTCTCCTCTTGCCCCCAATCCCTCCCAGCATCAGAGTTTTTTCCAATGAGTCAACTCTTCACACGAGGTGGCCAAAGTACTGGAGTTTCAGCTTTAGCATCATTCCTTCCAAAGAAATCCCAGGGCTGATCTTCAGAATGGACTGGTTGGATCTCCTTGCAGTCCAAGAGACTCTCAAGAGTCTTCTCCAACACCACAGTTCAAAAGCATCAATTCTTCAGTACTCATAGTCCAACTCACATAACTTCTTCACAGTCCATAATCTTCTTCCAGTCATAACCTTCTTCACAGTCCAACTCACATCCATACATGACCACAGGAAAAACCATAGCCTTGACTAGACAAACCTTTGTTGGCAAAGTAATGTCTCTGCTTTTGAATGTGCTATCTAGGCTGGTCATAACTTTCCTTGGAGTAAGTGTCTTTTAATTTCATGGCTGCAGTCACTATCTGCAGTGATTTTGGAGCCCAGAAAAATAAAGTCTGACACTGTTTCCACTGTTTCCCCATCTATTTCCCATGAAGTGATGGGACCAGATGCCATGATCTTCATTTTCTGAATGTTGAGCTTTAAGCCAACTTTTTCACTCTCCACTTTCAACCTTCATCAAGAGGCTTTTTAGTTCCTCTTCACTTTCTGCCATAAGGGTGGTGTCATCTGCATATCTGAAGTTATTGATATTTCTCCCAGTAATCTTGATTCCAGCTTGTGTTTCTTCCAATCCAGCATTTCTCATGATATACTCTGCATATAAGTTAAATAAGCAGGGTGACGATATACAGCCTTGACGTACTCCTTTTCCTATTTGGAACCAGTCTGTTGTTCCATGTCCAGTTCTAACTGTTGCTTCCTGATCTGCATACAAATTTCTCAAGAGGCAGATCACGTGGTCTGGTATTCTCATCTTCACTTCCACTTGAACTCCAAGGATACTGACTTATTTTTCAGCATTGATCACACTTTTTCTGAGCTAATCAGTTGAATATTTAAACTGAGAAGCCATTTTATCTTTTTAGTTATGGACAGTCCTTTCCTACCCCTATGCCACCCCCAGTTCATTTTTTTTTTAATTTATTTGTTTTAATTGGAGGCTAATCACTTTAAAATATTGTTGTAGTTTTTGCCATACATTGATGTGAATCAGCCTCAGGTGCACTTGTGTCCCCCCTATCTTGAACTCCCCTCCCACATTTCTCACCCCATCCCTCTGGATTGTCCCAGAACACCAGCTTTGAGTGCCCTGCTTCATGCATTGAACTTGCACTGGTGATATATTTTACATATGGTTCAATGCTATTCTCTCAAATCATCCCACCCTTGCATTCTCCCACATAATCCAAAAATCTATTCTTTACATCTGTGTCTCTTTTGCTGTCTTGCACATAGGGTTGGTGTTGCCATCTTTCTAAATTCCATATATATGTGTTAATATACTGTATTGGTGTTTCTCTTTCTGACTTACTTCACTCTGTATAAGAGGCTCCAGTTTCATCCACCCCATTAGAACTAACTCAAATGCATTCTTTTTTGTAGCTGAGTAATATTCCAGATTGTGACTGCAGCCATGAAATTAAAAAATGCTTACTCCTTGGAAGGAAAGTTATGACCAATCTAGATAGCATATTAAAAAGCAGAGACATTACTTTGCCAACAAAGGTCGGTCTAGCCAAGGCTTTGGTTTTTCCAGTAGTCATGTATGGATGTGAGAGTTGGACTATAAAGAAAGCTGAGCACAGAAGAATTGATGCTTTTGAACTGTCGTGTTGGAGAAGATCCTGGAGAGTCCCTTGGACTGCAATGAGATCAAACCAGTCAACTGAAAGGAAATCAGTCCTGAATATTCATTGGAAAGACTGATGTGAAGCTGAAACTCCAATACTTTTTTCACCTGATGTGAAGAGCTGACTCATGTGAAAAGACCTTAATGCTGGGAAAGATTGAAGGCAGGAGGAGAAGGGAACAACAGAGGATGAGATGATTAGATGGCAACACTGACTCAATGGACATGAGTTTGAGTAAACTCTGGGAGTTGGTGATGGACAGGGAGGCCTGGCATGCTGCAATCCATGGAGTCCCAGAGTTGGATACAACAGAGCAACTGAACTGAACTGAATATTCCATTGTGTATATGTAGCACAACTTCCTTATTCATTTGTCTGCTGATGGACATCTAGATTGCTTCCATATCCTAGCTATCCCAGTTCATCTTCTTCGGGATTATCACTTTTTTGTTGACATTCTCTTTACCCCTCACTAAGACTGCTACCCTGGTTTTGCAGTGTGGACATCCTCCCTGAGGTCCCTACCCTCTCACAGATGTGAAAATCACTGAGTCATGTCTGACCCTTCGATGACCCCATGAACTACACAGTCCATGGAATTTTCCAGGCCAGAATACTGGAGTGGGTAGCCTTTCCCTTCTCCAGGGATCTTCCCAATGCAGGGATTGAACCCGGGTCTCCTGCATTGCCAGGGGATTCTCTACCAACTGAGCTATCAGGGAAGCCTCTCACAGATGGGGTGCTCATTTTCCTGTCTCTTCAGGGCTGGGGGTTCCCTGGACACTGACAAAAATTCTCTCCTCCACCAAAGTCAACTCAGGCTTCCCTGAACTCTTTCTCAACTAGACTTCGGCTTTTGGACTTTGGTGTTTGTCTCTGCATTGTCCTGTTTTAGCAAGAATCCTGCTGAGTCAGTTTAGCCAGAACCCCCACCTTTGACAACTGATCACCCTCGAAATCTGGTTCCTCATCCTCCGTCACCCCCCAGGTGATGTCTAGTCATCCTGGCCTGCCTTCAGCAAGAATCCTGTTGGGTCGGTTTAGCCCAAATCCCCCTCACCCTTCATGTTTGCTTAGTAATTTTCCATCCACTACCTCCTCAGCCTGCTCCGTGGTATCAATTCCTACTTTTTCTCATTGCATTCAGAGTAGAGGTCCGTCTGTCTCCTCCAGTTCAAGAGCCCAGTGAAGTCATCCCAGCATCTATCTCAATGCTCACCCGCGCCTTGAGTAAAATCTGCCTTATCATCTTCAATAAGCACATGCATTAATTTTCTCTTTAACAACATCTCGGCAGGGCAGGCTGCTGACATCTTTTGGGCAGTGACGAGCCTGCCCTGCAGTTTCAGCCCTGGTGGGCAGCTTTGTGTGAACTGGTACCTTGTTATCCTCTGTCAGTGCTGGCCATGTCCTCCCAGGCCTCGCAGGTACCCAGCCCACTAGGTTTCTGGAGGACAGCAAAGATACCCCAACTGCCAGTGTCCCATTTAGGGGAGTTGGAAGGGACTCAGGGCAGGGAGGGCCAGTGGTGTCAGCCTGCTCCCTCATCCTCCACTGCAGGCTGGCCACTCTCAGAGCTTTGGGGATGGGGATTACTTGGGAGGGGGAGGTTAAGTAGAAAGGGCAGGGCCCTGTGTCTGAGTGTCCTGGGATGTAGCCAAGAGGTAACCAGGAATCCAGGCTTGAAATATTACCTGAGGACCTAAGTATCTTAAAATTGCCTGGGGATCTTCTAATTTAGGTTAAACCCCAGGCTATACGTCTGACCAGTAAATCAAATCTCTAGGAATGGGGGCGTCAGCATCAGCATTTAAAAACTTCAGGTGGATGCTGCTGGTCAGCTAGGAACAGAAGCACTGGTCTAAGAATATCATCTGAACCAATCTTACCTAGACCTCACTAGTCACATTTACCTGTCTATTTACACATCTAAGTAAGTCACCAACTGTATCGTATCTTTTCTGTGTGCACAGTGCCTGACACATCAATCAATCAGTAAATGAATGAATCTGTTTTTTAACTTGACCAGAAAACTACAGCACTAAAAATTGCCCTCAAGCCCATTTGGTCAACAGGCCCCATGCACACTCATTACTGATGGAGAGACCAAGGACAGGCCTGAGTGGAGCACGGACTCCCAGACTCTCTCCCAGCCTAGAAACTGGACTAGAAGGCTGCCATGGCCGTGAAGCCAATCTACCCATCATTCCACTTGCTTTATTTTTGATCTCATTTATATGCTTTATAAACTGTACATGTGTGTGGAGACATGCACACAGATTGTCATGCTATAAGCAGTGAGATAAGGTCACCGCACCCCAATCCTCTCTTGTGATCTAGGAACAAGTGTGGATAAAAGCTGAATATGGGCAACTTGAGTCCAATTCAATCATCAAACATTTATTGAACGTGTACTTTGTTCCAGGACTGTTCCAGTGTCCATGTTTGGGATATGGTACGTGGTCTCCAAGGATGGCAGCCCACGGTTCCACTGTGTGTGCATACACACGCCCCTCCTTCCATCAGGAAGAGTCTAATTCTCCTCTCCAATCAGGGCTGGCCTTGCTTTGACAATAGAACATAGCAGAAGTGAGGCTGTGCCAGCTCTGGGCCTAGCCATTGAGAGAACTGGCAGCTCCTGATATGGGTCTCTTGAAGCCCAGAATATAACATACAAAGCCCAACTAACCTGCCCAGAAAGAAGCTGAGCCAGCTCTTTGTCATCCTAGCCACACCAGCTGAGGCACCAGGTGCGATCAATGCCATCTTGACATTCCCTGCTCCAGCCAAGCTCCAAGCTGAATGTAGACATCTGATCAACCTCAGCCAATATCACCTAGGACAGAAGAACTGCCCACTGAGCCTAGTCACCCATGTGGTCACTAAAATTATAATTGCTGTTGCTTTAAGCCACTAATCCGTGGGGCAGTTGTACCAATAGATAACTAAAGCATGAGGGAAAACAATAAACAGTAAGCACAATAAATATCATTTATTCTCAATTGTATTACTTATTTTCAGTTATCAGTGCCTCCAGCTTCTTCTGCTTTAGGTGCCTAAATACCTACCTTCTCATCTCTTGGGGATGAACATCTCCATACTCAGAACTTTCCCCACCCAGATCTTCTTCTTCTGGGCTTGCTCAGGTGGCTGAACAGTCCCCCAGCAGCAGGGCCCCCAGACCTGGCCCAGTCTCTCCAGGTATCTGTTACACAGTAGGTGCTTTCTCAGTGCATTAGGCGGGCTGTGTCAGAAAGCCCTCATCATCAACTCCAGCCCAGACTATACCTACCCCATCTCTCCGCCAGGGGGAGGAGTAAGAGATGACATCCCCAGCATTTCTGCAAACTGTGGGCACGATTTGCTCACGCTTCCTGCCTCCTGTGCCAGGCCTGCCTCCATGCCCTGCACTGGCGGGCGCATGGCAGGGTAGGGGTCAAGGCAGGAAGGCCGCCAAGCAGCATGTCACCCTCTCTCCTCTAACTCTAGTCTAACAGCCTCCTGTTCCTCTTTGCTGCCCATATTCACTTGCTCTCTTTGTAGTAGCAGCCCTGTGGCATTTCTTGGGGACCCACCCTCCCAGAGACTGGGTCCATTGGACTCTATTCCCCGGTCTGTGGCTGG
Source organism: Tragelaphus eurycerus (assembly GCA_935064755.1). Classification (NCBI taxonomy): domain Eukaryota; kingdom Metazoa; phylum Chordata; class Mammalia; order Artiodactyla; family Bovidae; genus Tragelaphus; species Tragelaphus eurycerus. Next base: position 17,392,010 of record CAKXYN010000020.1, read on the forward strand.
CACATAACTAAGCCAAGCCAGTCAGTGTATTCTAACCGTGGTCTCAGTGACTGGGTCAGGATTCCTCTTTGTAAGGATAGCATAAGCCTGGACCTGCTGGGCTACCACAGGAAGAAAGGTTGCTGGAGGATGAAACCAGCATGGCAGGATGCACAGAGGGATAGACAGAGGCAGAGAGATGGGCAGAGAGACAGGGAAGGAGGTGTTGACAGTGTTTGAGCCCTGCATCCAGCTGTTCTGCATAAGTTCTGATCGCACCAGCAGTAGCACCAGTAGCAACAGGAGGGATTCATCCTTTCATACTTAGATGCCTCCATTTTTAAGAGCACAGGACATATTCAAGGAAACCCAGCATACTTTCCTGGCAAGTATATGCACTATTAACAACCATCATTTATAAGAACTAATAGTCATTTTATCTGTACACAAGTGATACGATGATGAGGGAGGGGATTGGTTTTGGTCAAGCCTCTTCTGATTACAACAAAAGAGAGAAAATTGATTTTGATTGACTTAAGCAAGGCACTTACTGATCACCTAGCCTGCCACAGAAAGAACAGGGGTGATTCTATCTTCAGGAGAGCTGGAGCCAGAGAATAGAACACTATTGAGACTGTTTTAAGTATTCTCTTTGCATGTCAGATTATTCTTTCTCTGGAAGTCAGGAACATGGCCTTACTAGAGAGAACAAAAATCTTTCTCCTCTAATTCCTGTTAGAAAAGTCCTGGGGAAGCATTCTGATTAGGCCAGCCTGGGTTACTCATCCATCGTGTGGCAAAGGTCAGAATCTGTTATCACGGAGGTGAGCCCAAGAGCCAGTACTAATCATGTGTCATTGGGGAGGAGGGGAGAGGAGACGAGGAAGGAGGTAGGGAGACTGTTTACAGCACAACCAGCCTGAAGTCTAATCAAACAATAATGCTCAGGGTATGGGTGCCCCGAGCCTCAGAACTGGGTTTTGTGATGGGCGGGGGAGGTGAGCACTGTTAGAAAGGGGTGGAGAACCTGGAGAAGAAGCTAACTGCCTTTGAGTTATGCAGAGTGCAGTGTCAGGGTAGCTTTCATAGCATCTAATTAAATATTTGCCACATTTAATTAATTAAATATTTAAACATTAAATAGGGAATCAGATGTGACTTAGTGGACATTATATCTCAATAGCCATTAACCATTCAACAGAATGGAACCTCTGCAGCCTCAGCTTCCCCTCCCCTGCAAGAGAGAAGCCTCCAGGAGACACTTGGGGAGCATCAGTAATTAATTAATGATTAAGGCTGTAGCGGGCTTTGCTGTTTTAGAATGTCATGCTCACTTAGGAGGAGGTCTCTTCTGTTGGGTTGTAGGGCCAACTTATAGGGAAGTGACAGAGCCAGGAGCCCAGTTCCAGGGCTCACACACACCTACACATACCTGACACCCCCTCCATCCAAAAATAGTTCCAATGCCCCAAATTCCATCATTAGAGATTACTTCCTTGGTTTCAGGCTGTGTCCTGTCCCCTTGACTTGCCATTATCCCAGGGGTTAGGAACTCCTTGACAACCTTAAAAAAGAAAAGTGCTTCCTTCAAATGGCCCAGCATGAGATGTGGTGACCTTCAGCTCCCCTTTGGTTAGTGCTCAAGGACCCTCTGATGCACCCACTTCCATCAGCTAGGAGGGCACCCTGAAGACAGCCCCTTCTAGCCCATCTTACAGTGTCTGCAAGGCAGGTCAGCTCCTAGTTATTCTTGGGGTTGAAGTTGTGCCCAGGCAGGGCGGGAGACTCAGGTTTGTCAGTGCCCTGGATGGGGAGAGGGGAGGTATAATGAGGTGTCAGGCAGCTGCATTAACAGTGATCTTTCCAAAGGACAGATCTGATGGTTTGGATGGGCTGGGAAATTTCCCACTGCCCTCAAGATAAAGTCTAGACTCTTCACTCTGGCTGCCCTGATCCTGCTTCCCCACCAGTGTCAACCATCATCTTTAACTCCCTAGCCCCCATCCCAATATTCTGCTTCCCAGCCACACCAGCTCTCTGTCAGTTCCTGGAAGCACCAGGGTTTGTGTTCTCTGGGTCTTGGCAAACTCTCTTCCCTCTGCCCGAAATCCTTTACTGCCTTTCAGGTTTTACCTAAGATGTCAACTCCTCCAGGAAGTCCACTTGCCTTGAGCAGGACCCAGGAATGGAGGCCAGGGAGGGTAGTCCCAGCCAGGGGCAGCTAGACGGCCATTCAGCTGGCCCTCTGGATTCCCTGCTCATCCCTGATCCCCTGCTATGTGGACTGAAAAGCTTAGGGACCCCAGACTGGAGGAAGGCTGCGGTCCAGGAGGGAGGCTCAGAACTGCCACCTACTGGCCTAAGAGGGCTGCCAGGGAAGTGCAAAGGGTCCTTGAGCCCCTTCTAACCCCTATCTGGGCTTCCCTGAAATGCATGGAAAGGGGAAGCCGGGCTACTCAGATTGCCAAAATGTTCTCTGGAGTCAGAAAGAAATGCTATGGGAAGAGAACGTGAAAAATAATGGATATATGCATAGGTATAACTGAACCACTTTGCTACACCTGAAACTAACACTACTGTGAATCAGCCACGTGCTGTGCTCAGTCACTCAATTGTATCCGACTTTTTGCGACCCCATGGACTGTAGCCTGCCAGGTTCCTCTCTCCGTGGGGATTCTCCGGGCAAGAATACTGGAGTGGGTTGCCATTGCCCTCCTCTAGGGAAATCAACTATACCCCAAAATAAAATACAAATTAAATTACAAAAATAAATGTTTAAAAAGAAATAAATGCTACAATGAGGTTTTGGGAGCCATAGTTTGCTTAAAATATTTACAATGGACAATATAAAACTTTTTAACACCAAAATATATGCAATGCAATGATAACTGAAGAATTCATCTAACACAACATTGTAAGTCAGCTATATCCCAAAATAAAATAAAAATTGTTTAAACTTCTAAAAAGAATGCTACAATGAGGTTCCAAGAGTCATTGCCCATTTAAAGTATTTACAATGAACAGTCTAACCGTTTTTAACACCAAGACATATACAATGCAACGATAATTAAATTTATCCAAAAAATATTTGCTCACAAAGCACAACAGGTGTTGGGTGGATGTCAGCTTCTCTCCCTCCTCTGACTCTACACACAACCTCATTTGGAAATGACAGTCCCTGACACCTGGGTCAAGTGGCTCACGTGCTCCTTGTATGGTTGGAAAACTGAGGCTCAGAGCAGGGAAGAAAACATCCCACACTGGGCCTGGCAAACCAAGCTACCCTCCCCATCCCACCCCATGTAGCTCCTCTCCTCCCCGCTCCACAGAACTCTGCACCCTCCTCACGGTGCCAGGCCTGGCCTGAACCTGCCTTCCAGGTTTCTTGGGTGCAGCCACCTCTCCTGTCTCCCTGGGGTGCCAGGCCACCCAGCCTCCTTTCTCTTGTATCCCTGCCCTTTATAAATATGCAGTGAGCCAGAGAGATGGGGGGTGGGACTCTTTTTGAGGGAAAATTAACCACAATGACAAACTTAGTTATTCATGCAAACCATCAGCCTGTTATCCTTGATTATGCAGGACGCAAACTGTGAGGATCTGAGTGACTGAGCTTGCTCATCAAAGGCACCATCAGGGCCGCAGCCCAGCCCACCTTGCCGGCCGCCTTTGTACGCTCTTCTCAGCCCCGTGCAGGCCAATGGGCCGCCTCCCTCTGACAGTGCCCATTCCTGACGAAGGGACCCCTCCATGCTGTATTTTAAAGGATTAATTAACCTTGTGAGATTGGCGAGGAAAGCTCCACCTGGCTATCTGCTGCATGAAAGCTTCCGTTCACCAGAGTATTTTAAGCTCACAGTGCAGACCATATGGTATTTCAAAGAACAGAAGTTGAAAGTACAGTACATATTTATTCCTTCCACAGAGAGCATTAAAGGGGTTTAAGTATTTTATTAAAGTCTATATGTGCGGACATGTGTGTGCACGTCTGTACGTGTGTGTGCGTGTCTGTGTGTGTGTACGTGTGCTAAGCAAGCGGAAATATACTTGACGCATAGAAAAAATAAATTACACAGATTTATTTTCATCTCTCTGCCAATCCGCCCCATAGCAACAGTGAAATCTTGGTCTATGTAAACTTGAGAAAACAAGAAATATTTTATCACATCTTCTCAACTCACGGCCATTGCCAATTTTTCCTGTCTTGTTTGAAACAAGATCAGACTCCTTGGTGTCAGGACTGCAGGCAGAGAGAGGGGAGTCAGGTCTAAGACAACAAAGGGGGCCAACTCGCACCCCAGGTCCTGCCTTCAGAAGGCAGGACATTCAAACACAGGGCCGCCCCACTTCTGCCCCAGGTACTTAAGCTCCCTAAACCTGTTTCCTTATCTCAAACCACACTGCTCTCACAGGGCTGGTGTGTGGATAAAATGAGAAATATGTATACAGAGCAAATGGCAGTCCTGCCTTGAAGGGTCTTAGATCTGGAATTTTGAGAACAATTAATTGTAGAAGTCTGTTGATTATTTTACATCTCCCTACTCTTGGGGGCAGCCCCACCATTTTTCTTGAAGTGGTCCCCTTTCTGTCTCCCAGTCCAGGTGGCTAGATTGGAATTAACCTCACCCCTGACCATAAGGGTTGCTACTGGCCAAGGATGGCCAGAGTCCTGCATTTCCCTGACCTCACTGACAGGGGTGGTCATGTTGCCCAAGACAGACGGATGAGGCTCAGTCCTGAGACTTTTGCTGGAATTACCAGGAAACAGGCTCTCTTTTCCCAACAGACTTGCTAGACTGGGAGCTTGCAGTTCAGTGCCAACCTAGTCTTGGGCAAAACCAAAGCAAAAGGAGAGTCTAGGGCAGATGAAGACTCTGTCCAAAGGACCACTCGTCACTCCTAAACAAGGCAGAAATTAAAATTCTCAAAATAAATTAATAACATTGTTAAGGAAAGAAATGAGATCGAGTTGGCAAGCTGGCCAGGTTCAGCTGCACAAGCTGTCTTCTCTTGACAAAGCCATAAGCCCTCGAAGCCTTGTGTGAGCCCTGCTGCTGCTCAGCCACGTTCAACTGTGGAACCCCATGGGCTGTAGTCTGCCAGACTCCTCTGTCCATGGGATTTCTCAGGCAAGAATACGGCAGTGGGTTGCCACCGCCTTCTATGGGGGATCTTCCTGTCTCAGGGACCAAACCCAGGCCTCCTGCCTGCATCTACCTGAAATGGCAGGTGGATTCTTTACCACTAGTGCCTACTGAGAATCAATCTGGAAAGAGCTCTAGAAAACGCCAGGCTGCTCCTCCCTTCAAACCACTCAGGCTTTTCCTGCATTTCCAAATCTCCCCTTCTGGAAGCAGTACTGAGTCAATGGGAATCTGTCACCTGAGTGAAATGATGTCTCAAATAGTCTTGTTTCTTCAGTCGCTAAGTTGTTTCTAACTCGCTGTGACACCATGGACTGCAACACTGCAGGCTTCCCTGTCCTTCACTCTCTCCCAGAGTTTGCTCAGACTTATGTGCATTGAGTTGGTGATGCCATCCTATATCACCCTCTACTCCTGCCATCACTCTTTCCCAGCATCAGGGTCTTTTTCAGTGAGTCCACTCTTCACATCAGATGGCCAAAGTATTGGAGTTTCAGCATCAGTCCTTCCAAGGAATATTCATGGTTGAATTCCTTTAGGAGTGACTGGTTTGATCTCCTTGTTGTCCAAGGGACTCTCAAGAGTCTTCTCCAAAACTAAGTTTGAAAGCATCAATTCTTCAGTGCTCAACCTTCCTTATGATCCAACTCTCAAATCTGTATGTGACTACTGGAAAAACCATAGCTTTGACTATACGGACCTTTGTCAGCCAAGTGATGTCTCTGCTTTTGAATGCAGTGTCTAGGTTTGTCATAGCTTTTCTTCCAAGGAGCAAGCATCTTTTAATTTCATGGCTACAGTCACAGTCCTCCGTGATTTTGGAGCTCAAGAAAATTAAATCTGTCACTGTTTCCACTTTTTCCCCTTCTATTTGCCATGAAGTGAAGGGACCAGATGCCATGATCCTTGTTTTTAAGTGTTGAGTTTTAAGCTACCTTTTTCACTCTCTTCTTTCACCTTCATCAAGAAGCTCTTTAGTTCCTCTTCACTTTCTGCCATTAGAGAGGTATCATCCACATATCTGAGGTTGCTGATATTTCTCCCAGCAATCTTGATTCCAGTTTGTGATTTATCCAATCCAGCATTTCACATAATGTACTCTGCATATAAGTTAGATAAGCAGGATGACAATATACAGCCTTGGTATACTCCTTTTCCAATTTGGAACCAGTCCATTGTTCCATGTCCAGTTCTATCTGTTGCTTCTTGACCTGCATACAGGTTTCTCAGGAGGCAGGTAAGGTGGCCTGGTATGCCCATCTCTTGAAGAATTTTCCACAGTTTATTGTGATCCACACAGTCAAAGGCTTTAGAATAGTCAGTGAAGCAGAAGTAGATGTTTTTTCTGGAACCCCCTTGCTTTTCCTATGATCCAATCGATGTTGGCAATTTGATCTCTAGTTCCTCTGCATTTTCTCAATCCAGTTTGTATATCTGGAAATTCTCAATTCATGTACTGTTGAAGCCTAGCTTGAAAGATTTTGAGCATTACCTTGTTAGCATGTGAAATGAGTGCAATATTCTTGGGCATTGTCCTTCTTTGGGATTGGAAGGAAAACTAACCTTTGCCAATCCTGTGGCCACTGCTGAGTTTTCCAATTTGCTGACATATTGAGTGCAGCACTTTAGCAGCAGCATCTTTTAGGATTGATTCAGCTCAGCTGGACTCCCATCCACTCACTAGCTCTATTTGCAGTGCTGCTTCCTAAGGAACCATTTGACTCACGCTCCAGGATTAGGAGAGGCTGAGGCAGTGGCACCTTCCGCTCTCTGATGCACAGCACTCTTCCACAAGACGACACTCTGCCAAAGACCGTTTATGGCCTAAAAATTTCATAAATAGCACACATGTTAAAACATGAATAGCCTTTGAAATCTTCCAGATCTAGTCCCCACACCATTCTACTAATGAAAAGACTGAATAACACAAAGATAATAATTACTTTCCACCCAGGCTCCCCCTGACTCCATATTTACCATCTTTATATACATAGGAGAAAAGATGTTTTCAGACCATAAGATGTAGATGGAAAAATGCAATTTTCTCTAATATTCTGTAAGTGAGAATTGAACCTCCACTTTACATGATGACAGAAAAGCTAATCCAGTTAGTTTCAGATTTTCTCAGATACTTGGTGCTTTGTTTAGCCATTTCAGATTAAAGTTAGTTTAGATTTTCCTCCCTACCCTTTTCTCCATGTGAGTTTCATGGGTAAAAAAATCATAGCAATGGGGACATGGGCAAAAAGAGAGTTCTTCTTGGCCATCCAGTATCATTCCTTGGAAGTTCTGCTCTGCTCAGGGGCAAATAGCTCCTGTCTGACCAAACCTTCTGTAGATAACAAAGTCTGACACTAACAGGAGAGTGACTGAAAGACAGATGTTGGGAGAGTCAATACTTAGAGGAAGAAAAGAGCCCTGGAAAAGTTTCCCATCTTTATGGGCTTAATCCTGATGGCAGGCTCCAGTCTGCCCCACATAGAACAACTAAAACTTAGAAAACTTTGGATAGAAAAGTCCTACTGGCTTGAAGAACCAAGGGTCAAGACAATTATGGGAAATAAAAAGTGACTGGACAAATCCAAAAGAAGAGAGAGTCATTAAAGAAGAGTCCCAGCTCAACATATAAAATGCCCAAATCTTATCAGTCCCAGAACTACACAGGACTGAGGCCGTCACCATCATCCAGAGGAAGACTAAAAGAACTTAATTGAGATTTCAGCTGCTATTCTCTGCAGGGAAGAGAGAGTTTACAGTTTGAATTCATCCAAGTTAATTGCCTGCTTAAATAAAAAATCAACATTCTTCAGAGGATTATAGACCACCCAGAGTCTCTGTAATGTATCTCCACGATGTCCAAGATAAAATCAAAGTTATCTGGTATATGAAGACACAGGAAAATTTCACCCAAACTCTAGAGTGAAGATAACCAATGGATACCAAACATAAATGACCTTGGAAATGAAAAGTGAAAGTGTTAGTCACTCAGTCATGTCTGACTGTGACCCCATGGGCTGTAGCTCACCAGGCTCCTCTGTCCATGGATTTCTCCAGGCAAGAATACTGGAGTGGGTAGCCATTCCCTTCTCCAGGGGATCTTTTTGACCCAGGGACTGAACCCAGATTGCCTGCAATATAGGCAGATTCTTTACAGTCTGGGCCACTAGAGAAGTCCAAAAGGTGTTGGAATTAGATAATTACTTCAAAGCAGCTATTTTAAGTATGCATATGAGCATAAGGGAAAATCTGATCATGATAAATAAAAAAATAAATTTTCTCAGGAGAGTAATAAAAACTGTCAGAAATAAACAAAAAATTGATATCACCTTCTTATGTGTGGAAAGAAAACCACTGGCTATAACTGAGGTGTTTATACCTCCTGACATCAGCTGAGAAGGCCATTTCTCCATTTGATCCACAGTCATCAAACCATATTAGCCCCCCTTCACCCCCATTTTGCAGGATAAGAGCTCCAATCAACCTACAAGCCCTCTTTTGAGAACTATCTTCCTCCTCTTTTGGGAATGGGAAAATGCAACTGAAGCCCACAAAACATGGGGTCAAAGTAGCTCTCCAAGCTTTTTCCCTTGACACCCTACACATTTACAGTATAGTAGAGTAGTGTACCCTACTGCAACCACGCCCTGTGACAGGAGAAACTTTCTCTGGATTAGATCTTTGAGCATTACACAGCACAAGTTTCTAGAAAAAGGAAGGTCTTACCCTGGAGCTTTGTTAGAATTCTGTTTGGCTTAATTTCTATAAATTTTTAATTTAAAACTTTATTTAAAGACTTTTTATTTCTACCCATAATGGAGTCATGCAGAATGAATGTGCTCTTCTACAATTAACAGTTAGAAAATCGAACTAAACATATGAAACAACAGGCATCAAAGAATCCATCCCTGAGAGAAGGGAAACCATATAAGCCTGTCATATGAACCCCTGGCTTTTGCATTTTGTAGACAATAAGTGTAGGGATCCAAAGAAGAGCATGGAAGTCCTACTGAGGAGAAAAGCATTAGAGTTCAAGAAAAGTGAAGCAGCTGGAATTTGCAAGACAGAGAACCACAGAATAGGAACTTCATAGAGAAAGAACTTTAAAAATCTGCTTAGCATTCCATTCTCAGTCCATGGTGGAATACTAAGCTATGGTTGAATAGGGTGAACCCTATTCCAGGTAAAGAATGACTAGGTTACGGGAAGCTGGAAACTGAACAATTTCCAGAGCTCATATAGGATGAGGAGAAAATTTAATTATGACCAGCCAGAGTAAATAAACAGAGAATCTTTAAAGCGGCCAGGGGAAAAAGAAGGCACCATGCATACAGAGAAACAAAAATGGGAGTAAATATTGACTTCTTACCAGAAACAAACATTTTAGAAGACAATGAAATGACATATGTAAAATGGGCAGAGGAACACTGCAAGATGGAATTCTGTACCTAGCAAAATGGTCCTTCAAAGATGAAGATGAAATAAAGATTTCTTTTGAGACAAACAAAAGCTGAGGGGATTTGCTATCATCAGACCCACACTACAAGAACTATTCAAAGGAGTTATTCAGAAGAAGGAAAATAATACCACATGGAAAGTGAATAAAGCAGAAATGGTTAACACATGGATAAATTTAAGAGGCATTGTTTTCACTTAAAATTTTTTAAAAAGATAATTGACTGACTAAGCCTAAAATGTTAGCAATATATTATAGGGTTTATAACATATGTAGAAATAAGACAGAAAAATGTCAAAAGGATTTGGGGAAAGGAAGAGTATACAATTGTAAAGTTTTTACATTATTTGTGAAGTAATAAAATATTCTTTAAATGTAGATTATTGTGATAATGTAAAATCATAAACCCTGAAACAATGACTGAAATGATCAGGAAGAAAGCAGAGAATTTCTCTCCTACTACTCAGATTCAACACAATACTGGAAATCTGGCCAATGAAATGAGACAAAGAAAAAAAATAGAGGACATACAAGGAATATCTAAAACAAGTTTTATTCACAGAGGACATAATTGTCTATCTTGTTGTTGTTTAGTACTAATTTGTGTCTGACTCTTTTGTGACTTCATGGACTGTCTGTAGCCCACTGGGCTCCTCTTTCCATGGCATTTCCCAGGAAAGAATACCATTTACTTCTCCAAGGGATCTTCCCGATCCAGTGGTCAAATCTGAGTCTCTTGCATTGGCAGGAAGATTCTTTACCACTGAGCCACCAGGGAAGTCCATCGTCCTTGTAGAAAACACCTAAGAATTAAAAAAAAAAAAGAAAAGAAACTGTTATAGTCAATACATTTAAAATAGGATTTAGGAGAAAAACTACTTTGAAATGAATCTAACAAAATATTTACAAGGTTTGGAAAACTCAGCAGTGGCCACAGGACTGGAAAAGGTTAATTTTTGTTCCAATCTCAAAGAAAGGCAACGCCAAAGAATATTCAAACAACCATAGAGTTTAGCTCCTTTCATATGCTAGCAAGGTAATGCTCAAAATTCTTCAAGCTAGGCTTCAACAGTCCTATGCTTCATTGACTATGCTAAAGCCTTTGACTGTGTGAATCACAATAAACTGTGGAAAATTCTTCAAGAGATGGACACACCAGACCACCTTACCTGCCTCCTGAGAAACCTGTACGCAGCTCAAGAAGCAACAGTTAGAACCAGACACGGAAGAACAGACTGGTTCCAAACTGGTAAAGGAATATGGCAAAGCTGTACACAATCATCCTGCTGATTTAACTTATGTGCAGAGTACATCATGAGAAATACTAGGCTGGATGATTCACAAGCTGGAATCAAGATTGCTGGGAGAAATATCAGCAACCTCAGATATGCAGATGATACCACTCTAATGGTAGAAAGTGAAGAGGAAGTAAAAGCCTCTTGATGAAGATGAAAAAGCTGGCTTAAAACTCAACGTTCAGAAAACTAAGATCATGACATCTGGTCCTGTCACTTCATGGCAAATGTATAGGAAAAAATGGAAACAGTGACAGTCTTTATTTTCCTGGGCTTCAAAATCACTGCAGATAGTGACTGCAGCCAAAAAATTAAAAGATGCTTGCTCCTTGGAAGAAAAGCTATGACAAACCTAGACACTGTATTCAAAAGCAGAGAGATCACTTTGCCAACAAAGGTCTGAATAGTCAAAGCTATGGTTTATCCAGCAGTCGTGTATGGGTGTAAGAGTTGGACCATAAAGAAGACTAAGCACCAAAGAACTGATACTTTTGAACTGTAGTGCTGGAGAAGACTCTTGAGAGTCCCTTGGACAGCAAGGAAATCAGACCAGTCAATCCCAAAGGAAATCAACACTGAATATTCTTTGGAAGGACTGATGCTGAAGCTGAAGCTCCAATACTTAGGCCACCTGACGCAAAGAACCAACTCACTGGAAAAGACCCTGATGCCAGTAAAAATTGAGGGCAGGAGGAGAAGCGGGTGACAGAGGATAGATGGTTGAATGGCATCACTGACTCAATGCACATGAGTTTGAGCAAACTCTGGGAGATGGTGAAGGACAGGGAAGCCTGGCCTGGTGTAGTCCATGGGGTTGCAAAGAGTCAAACACAACTTAGGGACTGAACAACAACAACAATTTCTTAAATACTAAAAAAATGTTTAGAAAAATTTGAAAAGATCTAAGTAAATGGAGAGATACATCATGTTCATAGATTGAAGGACTTGATACTGTCAAGATTCTTTCAAAACCAGCCTGTAGATTCAATACAATCCTGACCTATATCTCAACAGGCTATTTTTTTTTTTTTTTGTAGTTGATGGAAATCTGATTTTTAAGTTTATAAAGGAATATGAAAGACTTTAAATTGCTAAAGCAATTAAAAATAAAAGATAAATGTGGAGAAATTTTACTATGTGATTTCAAGATTTATTATAAAGTTGCAGTGGTCAAGATATAGTATATGAATAGACATATAAATTCTTCTGACTCCAAAATCACTGCAGATGGTGACTGCAGCCATGAAATTAAAAGACGCTTACTCCTTGGAAGGAAAGTTATGACCAACCTAGAAGCATATTCAAAAGCAGAGACATCACTTGCCAACAGGTTCGCCTAGTCAAGGCTATGTCTTCCTGTGGTCATGCATGGATGTGAGAGTTGGATGTGAAGAAGGCGAGCGCATGATGCTTTTGAATGTGTTTGGGAAGACCGAGAGTCCCTTGGACTGCAAGAAGATTCAACCAGTCCATCTGAAGGAGATTAGCCCTGGGATTTTTGGAAGGAATGATGCTAAAGCTGAAACTCCAGTATTTTGGCCACCTCAGTGAAGAGTTGACTCATGGAGAAGACTTTGATGCTGGGAGGGATTGGGGGCAGGAGGAGAAGGGGACGACAGAGGATGAGATGGCTGGATGGCATCACTGACTCGATGAATGTGAGTCTGAGTGACCTCCGGGAGTTGGTGATGGACAGGGAGGCCTGGCGTGTGGGTTTATGGGGTCGCAAAGAGTCGGACACGACTGAGCGACTGATCTGATCTGATCTGATAAGATTAATAGAATAGAATAGAGTCCAGAAATAAACTCATACATTCACAGCCATTTGACTTTTCACAGATATTCCAAGGTGATTCATTATATAAAGGATAGTCTCTTCAACTTCAACAAATGATGTTAGAACAACAGGAGATCCACATGGAAAACAAACAACTCTTGATTCTTACTTTGTGTCACACAAAATTAAATTGAAGTGTTAATAGTTCATAGATCTAAAGATGAAACCATAAAACCTCTAGAAGAAAATACAGAATAACATATTTGTGACTTGGCAGCATGCAAAAACATTTAAATGTCACCAAAAATCTTGACCATTAAAGAAAAAAACAGTAAGTTTACACTTCACCCAAATCAAAACCTACTCTTCAAAATTTATTGTTAAGAAAATAAAAAGGCAGGCCACAGACTGACCGAATATATTGTTGATGTAGGACTTGATCCCAAATACATAAGAACTTTTACAATTCAGTAATAAGGGGACAAATCACCCAATTTAAAACTAGGCGTGGGGATGTAATGTGTAGCACAGGAAACATAGTCAATAATATTGTAATAACTTTGTATGATGATAGATGGCAACTAAATTTATCATGATGTAATGTACTAAAACATTGATTCAGACCCAATCAAAAAATGGGCAAAGAACTCAATAGACATTTCTCCAAAGAAGACATACAGATGGCTAACAAACACATGACAAGATGCTCAACATCACTCATCATCAGAGAAATGCAAATCAAAACCACTATGAGATACCATTTCACGCCAATCAGAATGGCTGCTATCCAAAAGTCCACAAGCAATAAATGCTGGAGAGGGTGCGGAGAGAAGGGAACCCTCTTGCACTGTTGGTGGGAATGCAAACTAGTACAGCCACTATGGAGAACAGTATGGAGATTCCTCAAAAAACTGCGAATAGAACTGCCTTATGATCCAGCAATCCCACTGCTGGGCATATACACTGAGAAAACCAGAATTGAAAGAGACACATGTACCCCAATGTTCATAGCAGCACTGTTTGCAATAGCCAGAACGTGGAAGCAACCTAGATGTCCATCCACAGATGAATGGATAAGCAAGCTGTGGTACATATACACAATGGAGTATTACTCAGCCATTAAAAAGAATACATTTGAATCAGTTCTAAGGAGGTGGATGGAACTGGAGCCTATTATACAGAGTGAAGTAAGCCAGAAACAAAAACACAAATACAGTATACTAACGCATATATATGGAATTTAGAAAGATGGTAAAAATAACCCTATTTACGAGACAGCAAAAGAGACACTGATGTATAGACCAGACTTTGGACTCTGGGACCGGGAGAGGGTGGGATGATTGGGGAGAATAGCATTGAAATATGTATAATATTATATCTGAAATGTATTAATTGTTCAAACTAAACACTATCATGTTACAATTTATTCATACTAGATGTTTGTAATGTTTCTGATAATCAATAAAAGAGATTCTTGACTAAAAAAATAAAATAAACGTAGGCACATTTAATAAATGAATGCTTTTAAAACAAAAAAAAAAATAATAAAACATTGATTCACTATGCTGTACACCTGAAATTAATATGAGTCATTTATATTTCAATTAATTAATTAACTAGGGAAAGTTTAAATAGCCAGTTCACAAAAGAAGATATACAAATAGCCATGGCCACAAATTACATGAAAAAGATGTTCTGCTTATGAAGGAAATACAAATGAAATCCATAATAGCAAACTACTACACACTCAACACTCACAAAACTAAGATCATGGCATCTGGTCCCATCACTTCATGGCAAATAGGTGGGGAATGTCAGACTTTATTTTTCTGGGCTCCAAAATCACTGCAGATGGTGATTGCAGCCATGAAATTAAAAGACGCTTACTCCTTGAAAGGAAAGTTATGACCAACCTAGACAGCGTATTAAAAAGCAGAGACATTACTTTGTCAACAAAGGTCCGTCTAGTCAAGGCTGTGGTTTTTCCTGTGGTCATGTATGAATGTGAGAGTTGGACTATAAAGAAAGCTGAACGCCAAAGAATTTATGCTTTTGAACTGTGGTGTTGGAGAAGACTCTTGAGAGTCCCTTGGACTGCAAGGAGATCCAACCAGTCCATCCTAAAGGAGATCAGTCCTGGGTGTACTTTGGAAGGACTGACGTTGAAGCTGAAACTCCAATACTTCGGCCACCTGATGTAAAGAGCTAACTCATTGGAAAAGACCCTGATGCTGGGAAAGATTGAGGGCAGGAGGAGAAGGGGGTGACAGAGGATGAGATGGTTGGATGGCATCACCGACTCAAGGGACATGGGTTTGGGTGGACTCCGGGAGTTGGTGATAGACAGGGAGGCCCAGCGTGCTGTGGTTCATGGGGTCGCAAAGAGTAGGACACGACTGAGCGACTGAACTGAACTGACACACTCACTAGAATGGCTAAAACTAAAAAGACTGCCAATACCAAATGTTAGTGAGGATATGGAGGAGCCAGAACTCATATACTGCTGGTGGGCGTTCAAAATGGTAGAGCTACTTTGGAAAATATTATAAAAAGTTAAACATAAGATCAAATATATGCTTACCATACAACCCACCAATCCCATTCCAGAAATTTCCAAGAGAAATGAAAACACAGACTTCTACATAAATGCCCATAATAGTTTTATTCACAACAGCCCCAAGCTGAAAGTAACCAAATGTCCATCAAGGGATGAGCAGATAAACAAATTGTTATAAAAGGGTGTAACACTCAAGACAGAGGAAAGTACTAGTGTACAACAGCACAGATGAGTCTCACAGATATTTTTGCTGAGTCAAAGAAACCAGACACAAGTAGGTAGTGCAAGTGATTTGCATAAAACTAAAAAAGACAAAGTTGACCTACAGGGATGCAAAATTAATCAGTGGTTGCCAGCAATGAGGGTATAGTTGGAGACTCTGACTGCAAAGGAGTAAGAAGAAAACTTGTGGTAACGGAAGCATTCTGTATCTTGATTGTGATAATGGTTTCACTGATGCAACCCTTTTAAAAAAGCTTAAAATGGGTAAATTTTGTTAATATACATCAATAAATTTGATTTTAAAACATATATATGTTGGGACTTCCCTGGCCGTTCAGTGGTTAAGAATCTGTGCTTCCACTGCAAGGGCACAGGTTCAATCTCTGGTCGGGGAACTAAGATCCCACATGCAGCATGGTGCAGTCAGAAAAACAAAAACATGCTGTATGCTACTTCTTATTTTTCAAATAAATAGACTTGAAAAAAAATAGAAAAACAACAACCTAAAGGCCCATTCTTGGGTAAATCAAATCAATATTCTGCACATGCATAGCATAGAGCGCCATGTAATAGTTGAAGCAAACTAAAAGCACACCTCTGCATAAGGAAGGGAGGGCCTTGTACTTACAGCTTTTCTTGAGGACTGGCTATTAAGCGGGAAAAGATGGGCTTCAGGAGGATGTGGAGTTGAGTTATTAATACCAGCTGAGCTTAAAGACGGAGAAGGCAATGGCACCCCACTCCAGTACTCTTGCCTGGAAAATCCTATGGACGGAGAAGCCTGGTAGGCTGCAGTCCATGGGGTCGCTGAGGGTCGGACACGACTGAGCGATTTCACTTTCACTTTTCACTTTCATGCATTGGAGAAGGAAATGGCAACCCACTCCAGTGTTCTTGCCTGGAGAATCCCAGGGACGGGGGAGCCTGATGGGCTGCCGTCTATGGGGTCGCACAGGGTCGAACACGACTGAAGTGACGCAGCAGCAGCAGCAGCAGCAGAGCTTAAAGAACATTTGAAGGCTTCTCAGTTTACATAGTGTCCAGAGTCCCGAGGGCTTCCCAGGTGACGGTAGGGGTAAAGAACCTGCCTGCCAATGCAGGATACATAAGAGCCGCAGGTTCAATCCCTGGGTTGGGAAGATCCCCTGGAAAGGGGCATGGCAACCCACTCCAGCATACTTGCCTGGAGAATCCCATGGGCAGAGGAGCCTGGCAGGCTACAGCCCATGGGGTTGTAAAAAGTCAGACACAACTGAAGTATCTTAGCACACAGAGAGTAACTGGGAATTTGCAATACCATCAAGAATCAGGATGGTCATTTATTTGGTGTCAAGAAGGCTCACAAGTCCTTGCCCTAAGTGAGCATCCAAATGTTGAAGACAGGGTTCCAAGCCCTGTTCTGCATTACCTTGTTGATTTCCCTTGTCTGGCCTTCAGTTTCTCAATTTATGACATGGGGAGGTTGGACTAGATGAAAGCTTCCTGCAGCTATGACACTATGGCATTGAACATTTCCAGGGAATGTCTGCCCCTTCACTCAAAGCTCAAGGGCTGTGCTTACTTCACACACACCACCCTCCCAGATCAACCCCACAGAGAGTTTATGTCCAAGGCTGTAAACAGCCAGCTATTTCTATCCTACACCATCCTTCCCATCTGGGTTGTTGCAGAAATTCCAAATCCTAGTGAAACTTCATATTTAGGTAGGGTCCACATGAAAGGCATATCATGTCACATCAAAAATGTTCTCCCCAAACTATATTCATTGACATCTTTATCACAAGAGTATTTTTAAAAGTACCAACCTATAAACAATCAAATGGCCATCAACTGGGAATGGAATATACAGCCTATGAAAACTGTAATAACACCAAAATGTTCACGGTATGATGTAACTTTTTCCTTTCTTTTTTTTTTTTTGGCCATGCCATGCAGCATGCAGGATCTTAGTTTCCCAACCAGGATCAAACCTGTACCCCCTGCGTTGGGGGATGTGGAGTCTTAATCACTGGACCAGCGGGGGAAGTATTTTTTTTTTTAATGTAACTTTTAGAAAGCATATAACACTGTATGTGCCTTATGACTACAACTTAATGAATATGCATAAAAAGAATGAAATGTTCCCAGAATTTTGATTCTTAGCTGTATCTCACACTAGCTGAGGCCTAAGACAGAATGAAATGACTTGTGCTTCTGAGAGCTGAAGCTGAAGGACCTCACATTATGTGACCAGAAGTCCATTTCTCTCTGGACTATGTTTTCCCAGCAAGGGCTCTCCTCCTGGGAGACAAGGATAGCAGTCAACAGCTCCAGGTTTATCTTTTTATTGATCTAGTAATATAAGCATAAAGTGAGAGCCTCTTTCTGGCAAAAATTTTGAATTTCATTGGCAAAACGTGAGTCATGCACCCATTCCAGGGCTGGTTTCAGGGGTGCAGCCTCATAGGATCCTTAGTTTGGTTTAATGCTCTGCTGTGGCATCTTGAAATTCTTAAGAATTTTTGCATGAGAGACCTTGCACTTTCGTTTTGTACTGGGCCTTCCAGAGCTGGTCTGGGCTGAACCCAACTCAAATCCCACAGTGTGAGAACAAGAGGATTGGTTCCCCCCGGTAGAAAATAGGAAACTGTTACCAGGAGGATGAGAGGCTAAATAGAGAAACAGCAGACATTCACCACAGATGCTAACAACAGTTGGGCGAGGGTAGTGCTGATTATTACAATTTTTATTGATATTATTACTTTGCAATGTGTCTCTATTTCTCATTTAAATACAAAAAAGAAAATTCAGTTCCTCTCTTAGAAGTGAGAGTTGTCAGAGAGGTGAACTGGGGTAAGGAGCCCAGCTCCTACATGGGGGCTGCTCCAAAGCTTCCAGAGCTGAGCAACATCCAAAATAGTGCTGGTCCCAACCTCATGCTTAAAGTCTGGAGGGGTTGAGATGGAAATATCTGAATGTGATGGATGATTCTATTTGTCACCCACTGAAGTACATTCCCTGCCCTGGCTTCGGAAGGGCCTCCAGACTGCTATCAGGAGAATAGAAAAGTGTGATAAAGACCCCTAGAGAATCCTCACTTGCCCATGCTGCTTGAGAAGCAGATAGGTTTCAGATATCTTCTCTCCTTTGACTCCTATGTTAAGCCTTATTTTTACTCCCCTCTCACTGGGAACAAATTTGAAGTTCACTATGCTGTGCTTTCTGGCCAAGTTCACACCCACAGAAAGTCAAAAAGGGATTAGAACCTACGTATGTAAACTCCAAAGTCCAAGCTTTACCCTGTAGATATTTTCTGCCTCAACACAGGAACCAGATGTTGAAATTTCTGGCCTCTCTTTCTTTATGTGACAGTGAAAATATGCCTAATCCTCCTCAGGTAACCCCAGGGCAACTTCCAACTTTCTCTCTCCCCTGCCAAGACCAAATGCACCGCTTGGTGGAAGGGGCAGGAGGATCAGTGACAAAGGCCCAGAGACCTACAAACCCTCCCAGACAGAAACAGATGTCATCCTGATCTTGCCTCATTTGTGAGAAAATAAATGGAAGCCCTTTTCCTTGTTCTCAGTTTTACTCACCAGGTCCTCCTCCCCACAGAAGACCTTGTTATTATCTTCATTTACCAAATACTGTTTGTTCAGTTTCCTCCTGGGGGATCCTACATAACTATTGCCTAAATGATGATAAAGTAAAAGAGGAGAGTGAAAAATTTGGCTTAAAGCTCAACATTCAGAAAACTAAGATCATGGCATCTGGTCCCATCACTTCATGGGAAATAGATGGGGAAACAGTGGAAACAGTGTCAGACTTTATTTTGGGGGGCTCCCAAATCACTGCAGATGGTGATTGCAGCCATGAAATTAAAAGATGCTTACTCCTTGGAAGGAAAGTTATGACCAACCTAGATAGCATATTCAAAAGCAGAGACGTTACTTTGCCAACAAAGGTCCGTCTAGTCAAGGCTATGGTTTTTCCAGTGGTCATGTATGGATGTGAGTTGGACTGTGAAGGCGGCTGAGTGCAGAAGAATTGATGCTTTTGAACTGTGGTGTTGGAGAAGACTCTTGAGAGTCCCTTGGACTGCAAGGAGATCCAACCAGTCCATTCTGAAGGAGATCAGCCCTGGGATTTCTTTGGAAGGAATGAGGCTAAATCTGAAACTCCAGTACTTTGGCCACCTCATGCGAAGAGTTGACTCATTGGAAAAGACTCTGATGCTGGGAGGGATTGGGGACAGGAGGAGAAGGGGATAACAGAGGATGATATGGCTGGATGGCATCACCGACTCAATGGACATGAGTGTACTCCAGGAGTTGGTGATGGAGAAGGAGGCCTGGCGTGCTGTGATTCATGGGGTCGCAAAGAGTTAGACACGACTGAGCGACTGAACTGAACTGAACTGAACTGGAATACATTTCCTAAGGAAGTTTCTCTAGGTACATATCAAGATTGGAATTGTCGAGTCCACAGGTACAAGACTGGGACCAGACGGAGGCAGTGCGGCACCCAGAGGGCACGTGTAAGAAGGCCCGGCAGGTGGAGGGTTGGCTGGCACAGTGAGGGCCTTACTTTTCTCACCCTGGTCTGAGCCTTTAAATGTACCTGCATATTTAATCACACTATATCTGCCACATGCTTCTCCCATCCCTCCATGACAGCACTTAATGCCATATGACCCTCTGAGACGTGTCAGTTGGCTGGGGTAATGTGGCACCTCTTTCCTTTATTTTGCCTTTCTCTGATCACCAATGAGGGTAAGCCTCTTGAACACCTTTTGGGAATGACTTATTCATATCCTTCGCCCATTTTTAAAAAATTCAGTTTCCTTTTATAGACTGATTTTTAGGAATTCTTTGGTTATTCTAGTTATAGCTTGGACTATAAATATGTTGGTTTAAGACATGAAGAATATCTTCTCCTATCTCATCACATATATGTTGATTTTGTCTACAGTATAGCAACATTTCCCATTTTGGTGTCATCAAATCCATCACTTTCCTCCTCATGGATTAAGCTTCTGAGGTAATGATAAATCCTTTGCTATCACAGAGATTTTATCCTATGTTCTAGTTTATTAGCATTATACTCTTATCTTTACAATCAGATATTTAATTGATTTAGAGTTTATGTATAAGGTCTGAGGTAGGGATCCAATTTTATTTTTTCTGCACTATGGAAAAAAAAATCAATATTCCCAGAACCATTTACTGAATAATTTAGATCTTCTCTAATCATTTGTAATTTTTTTCTCTATCACATACCAAGTTATATAAATGAATTCATTTTGGACATTTCAAACTATTCCATTCATCTATTTGTTTCTATACCAATATCACAATATTTTAATTTCTTGGTCTTGTAATCTGTTTTAATGCCTATAGCACAAGATCTTCCCTTTGTTCTTCTTTTTCAAATTTGCTCTTAGTCTATCATGGAGCTGACTGTGGCTCAGACCATGAACTCCTCATTGCCAAATTCAGACTGAAATTGAAGAAAGTAGGGAAAACCACTAGACCATTCAGGTATGACCTAAATCAAATCCCTTATGATTATACAGTGGAAGTGAGAAATAGATTTAAGGGCCTAGATCTGATAGATAGAGTGCCTGATGAACTATGGAATGAGGTTCGTGACATTGTACAGGAGACAGGGATCAAGACCATCCCCATGGAAAAGAAATGCAAAAAAGCAAAATGGCTGTCTGAGGAGGCCTTACAAATAGCTGTGAAAAGAAGAGAAGCGAAAAGCAAAGGAGAAAAGGAAAGACATAAGCATATGAATGCAGAGTTCCAAAGACTAGCAAGAAGAGATAAGAAAGCCTTCTTCAGTGATCAATGCAAAGAAATAGAGGAAAACAACAGAATGGGAAAGACTAAGGATCTCTTCAAGAAAATCAGAGATACTAAAGGAACATTTCATGCAAAGATGGGCTCGATAAAGGACAGAAATGGTATGGACCTAACAGAAGCAGAAGATATTAAGAAGAGGTGGCAAGAATACACAGAAGAACTGTACAAAAAAAGAGCTTCACGACACAGATAATCATGATGGCATGATCACTGACCTAGAGCCAGACATCCTGGAATGTGAAGTCAAGTGGGCCTTAGAAAGCATCACTACGAACAAAGCTAGTGGAGGTGATGGAATTCCAGTGGAGCTATTTCAAATCCTGAAAGATGATGCTGTGAAAGTGCTGCACTCAATATGCCAGCAAATTTGGAAAACTCAGCAGTGGCCACAAGATTGGAAAAGGTCAGTTTTCATCCCAATCCCAAAGAAAGGCAATGCCAAAGAATGCTCAAACTACCGCACAATTGCACTCATCTCACACGCTAGTAAAGTAATGCTCAAAATTCTCCAAGCCAGGCTTCAGCAATAAGTGAACCGTGAACTTCCTGATGTTCAAGCTGGTTTTAGAAAAGGCAGAGGAACCAGAGATCAAATTGCCAACATCCGCTGGATCATGGAAAAAGCAAGAGAGTTCCAGAAAAACATCTATTTCTGCTTTATTGACTATGCCAAAGCCTTTGACTGTGTGAATCACAATAAACTGTGGAAAATTCTGAAAGAGATGGGAATACCAGACCACCTGATCTGCCTCTTAAGAAATCTGTATGCAGGTCAGGAAGCAACAGTTAGAACTGGACATGGAACAACAGACTGGTTCCAAATAGGAAAAGGAGTTCGTCAAGGCTGTATATTGTCACCCTGTTTATTTAACTTACATGCAGAGTACATCATGAGAAACGCTGGACTGGAAGAAACACAAGTTGGAATCAAGATTGCTGGGAGAAATATCAATAACCTCAGATATGCAGATGACACCACCCTTATGGCAGAAAGTGAAGAGGAACTAAAAAGCCTCTTGATGAAAGTGAAAGTGGAGAGTGAAAAGGTTGGCTTAAAGCTCAACATTCAGAAAACGAAGATGATGGCATCTGGTCCCATCACTTCATGGGAAATAGATGGGGAAACAGTGGAAACAGTGTCAGACTTTCTTTTTCTGGGCTCCAAAATCACTGCAGATGGTGACTGCAGCCGTGAAATTAAAAGACACTTACTCCTTGGAAGGAAAGTTATGACCAATCTAGATAGCATATTCAAAAGCAGAGACATTACTTTGCCAACAAAGGTTCACCTAGTCAAGGCTTGGAGAAGGCAATGGCACCCCACTCCAGTACTTCTGCTTGGAAAATCCCGTGGGTGGAGGAGCCTGGAAGGCTGCAGTCCATGGGGTCACTGAGCATCGGATACGACTGAGCGACTTAACTTTCACTTTTCACTTTCATGCATTGGAGAAGGAAATGGCAACCCACTCCAGTGTTCTTGCCTGGAGAATCCCAGGGACGGGGGAGCCTGGTGGGCTGTCGTCTATGGGGTCACACAGAGTCGGACACGACTGAAGTGACTTAGTAGTACTAGTAGTAGTCAAGGCTATGGTCTTTCCTGTGGTCACGTATGGATGTGAGTTGGACTGTGAAGAAGGTTGAGTGCCGAAGAATTGATGCTTTTGAACTGTGGTGTTGGAGAAGACTCTTGAGAGTCCCTTGGACTGCAAGGAGATCCAACCAGTCCATTCTGAAGGAGATCAGCCCTGGGATTTCTTTGGAAGGAATGATCCTAAAGCTGAAACTCCAGTATTTTGGCCACCTCATGTGAAGAGTTGACTCATTAGAGAAGACTCTGATGCTGGGAGGGATTGGGGGCAGGAGGAGAAGGGGACGACAGAGGATGAGATGGCTGGATGGCATCCCTGACTCGATGGACATGAGTCTGAGTGACCTCTGGGAGTTGATGATGGACCGGGAGGCCTGGCGTGCTACGATTCATGGGGTCGCGAAGAGTCGGACATGACTGAGCGACTGATCTGATCTGATCTGATCTGATCATGGACCTTTATTCTTCCGTATACATTGTAAAATCAGTTTCCCAAGTTCCAACACAACCAGGCTAGAAATTTTTTTTACTGGAATTGTGTTGAATATATAGATCATCCTTCCAACATTAGACATCCCATTATTTATCTATGTATTCAAGTTTCTTTTAGATAAGGAGATCCAACCAATCCATTCTGAAGGAGATCAGCCCTGGGATTTCTTTGGAAGGAATGATGCTAAAGCTGAAACTCCAGTACTTTGGCCACCTCATGCGAAGAGCTGACTCATTGGAGAAGACTCTGATGCTGGGAGGGATTGAGGGCAAGAGGAGAAGGGAACGACAGAGGATGAGATGGCTGGATGGCATCACTGACTCGATGGATGTGAGTCTGAGTGACCTCCGGGAGTTGGTGATGGACAGGGAGGCCTGGCGTGCTGCGATTCATGGGGTCGCAAAGAGTTGGACACGACTGAGCGACTGATCTGATCTGATCTGATATATATTTGAATTTTAGAGTTAGTGTCTTAAAGATCTTGTGCATTTTTTGTTAGGTGAATTCCTAAATAGTTCAGTATCATGCAAGATGTTTTTATTACAATTTCAAGAAATGTATTATTATTGCCGAGGGACCCATTGTTGGCTTTATATTCTGATTTTATAAAGTTACCTTTGTTCAGTGTTTTTATTAGGTTAATTAGCCTGTTGGTTCTCTTGTTTTCTATTTTGATGATGGTTTGACAGTAATATTTGACAAAATGGATGAACTTTGAGGACATTGGACTAAGTGAGACAAGTCAGAGAATGACAAATACTGTAGGAGAGCCCTTATATGTGAAATCTAAATTTTTAAAAAAGGAAAAACTGAACGCAAGTCCGGTTCAGTGACTAGGGGAATGGTGATGGTATTCACTGAGCAGATCTGGGGAGAAACCTGATGCGAAGAGCTGACCCATTCGAAAAGACCCTCATGCTGGGAAAGATTGAGGGCAGGATGAGAAGGGAACGACAGAGGATGAGATGGCTGGATGGCATCACCGACTCGATGGACATGGGTTTGGGTGAACTCCGGGAGTTGGTGATGGACAGGGGGGCCTGGTGTGCTGTGGTTCATGGGGTCTCAAAGAGTCGGACACGACTGAGCGACTGAACTGAACTGAGGTTCCACTTCAGATGTATTTATTCAGAGCGGCTTGTGGAACATCCAGTGAGGGATCGAGTGGGCATCTGGATGGAAGGATATGGAACTGAAGGCAGTGGTCTCGGATGTGAGACAGATTTAGGTGTAACATGTCCAAGCGGTTATTGGTGAATAAGTCACAAAGCACTTATAAAAGTGCCTAGCACGTGTGTGCTAACTACTGGTAGAACTATCGGACTACCCGCACAGAAGTGGAAGTTAAACCAGAGAGTGGACCAGGTCTCCCAGAGTCAGCCTAGAAGCCAGCGGTTCTGAGGCGGGAGATCTGTGCAACAGCAACTGTGGAAAGGCAGAGGAGGTCAAGGAGACAGGAGGAAGGCCGGCTGAGGAAGTCAAGGGGACAAAACCAAGGAGCCGGGAGTGGCTTTACTGAGATTGTAGAGGAATCTGAGACTGAATGTACACTTCCGCTAATGACCGAGCTTCAACGAATTCCACCTCTCCTGGAAGGATCTAGCCAACTGCTTCTAGCGTTAGAGCCCGGAGCTGCTGCGCCGTGGCACTGACACGGCCCGCCACGCCCCCGGAACGGCCACGCCCCCGGGCCCGACCTGAAGGGGCGCGTGCGCAGGAAGGGCCCCGCCCGCGGGCCCTCCCCCATTCGCCCCGGACCCGTCCCTTCCTCAGGGCGCACTCTGAAGAGCCCTGGCCCATGGGCCCGCCCCCAGTAGCTCCGGTCCCGCCCCTCCCTTGGGGCGCACTCCGTAGAGTCTCTGAGCTGGACTGGACCCATGGCTTATCCCGTTTCGGTGCGGATCCAGAGCTGCGCCCGCGCCCGGTGTGCCTAAAGAGTGAGCAGCCTGCTTAGTCTCTTGGGCAGGCATCGGGGCGGCGTGAGGTCGCGCTAGGTGTCTCCAGCGCGGAGCAGCCGTAGCCGACAGCTTTCAGCCGGGAGCCAGTAGCCTCAGAGGGGCGGGAGCGGGGGCGGGAGCGGGGGGCGGGGCCCGGGCACGGTGGGTGGGTCGGCATCACGTGGGTAAACACGCCGCACGTGGAGCGCAGCCTGAGCCCTGAAGGTGGTGTCAGCTAGCTGCTCTCAGAGAGAGTCGGGCAGGCTGCTGCGGCTCGCGGCCCGTAGGCTGGAGGCAGAGGCCAGGCCCAAGCCCCCGTGCGCCCCACTGAGGCTCAGTTCCGTCCATTCAGCTAAACCCTTGCTAGCAATGGCAGGCACTGAGGTCGGCTCAGCAGTGTCAGGCCCTGGTCTAAAGGACGGTAATAAACCTTTAGATAGTGCCCGACCTCACCATCCCATTCCCAGGGATAGGTAGGCACTATCCCATTTCCAAGATGAGGAAAGCGGAGCTCTCAGCGGCTAAGAATCTTTTCCAAAGCCATGTAGCCAGAAAGTGGTGCATCCAAGATCCCAATGCAGGCAGCCTGGCTCTTTTGTGCAGGGGCCGAGATCCTGCTCCTGGAGTCCTGCTGCCGCCCCTTGGGGCTGGGGCTGGTCTAGGGCACTCCGTGAAGCCTAAGATTCCCAGTTTGTACAACGAGGTTGCAGTGGTGCCCGCCTCCAGAGGAGGTTCAGAGGCGGCGCTCAGCGAATCGTCACGATAGCTTCCGCCAGGGTGTCGGAGTTGAGGGGATGGAGCTGGCGGGGACCTCTGGCCCTCCTTCTGGCCCATCCTTCTCTTGCCTGAGCCGGGGGTCTTCAGCGCCCCCTGCAGCGGTGCGCTAAGCACTCGGGAGCAGTCAGCGCTCCTTCCCAGAGCCGACTTCCACTCAGGCCCTCCTCCCTCCTTTCTCCTCCTCTTCCTCCTCCGCTTCCTCCATCTCTCTTCCTCCTCCTCCGTCCGCGCCGCGTGACCTGGAGCGCAGCTCGCAGAGTCGGTGGCCGCCAGGGGGCCGGGGTGACCTGGGAGGGGCGGGCAGAGTGCGCAGGTTTCTTTAAACAGAGTGTCCTGGGCACAGGAGCTGAGCTGCCCGGCTCCGGGGTGGGTAACAAGCGCTCTTCCCAGGGCCATGCAGCCAGGGCACCCTAGGAGCCACCATAGGGCCCAAGGTACCAGAAAGCAAATACTTGGGCCCCAACCTTCGGTTTGGTTTGGGGGTTCATGTAAACTGGTTAATGGAATAACCAGGCCCCGGCTTTTCATGAAGTGCAGCCACGGACCCTGAAACCAGCGTCTGTCGTGCCCCCTCCCCAGCCCCATGACCTTGGACAAGTTGCTGAATCTCCTTCTGTCTGTACCTTTTGTCTGAAACGGGGTTGTGGGAGAATTAAATGACTAAACTAGAGCCTTAACAACAGTGCCTTGCACACTGTTGGGAGAATTCAGGCCAGGACTAAGAACTTGGCTTTCTTGCTGTCTAAATCAAAACCCAACCCTTGAGGTAAATTCTTCCCTAAAGATCATTTTTATGGAAGGTACTGTGAATGCACCATTGAACAGCCACTTGCCCTGACCCACTCCCTGCGATGTGCCAGGGCAGTCACACAAGCCTGTGTGGTGGCCCAGAAACTGAAGCCTCCTATTTGCCTCCTCCCAGCTCACTTACCTACTAACCAGTGTCAGCATGTCTGTCTCTGATAATGCTACTTGCTTTGTCCCCACCCCCATCCCAGGACCAAGGGCCACACGTGTTTGGCTGCCCCTGTTTTGATAGTGCCTCCCTGAACTGTAGTGGAATGTTGGATTCATACCTTTATTCTACTAAGGAGGGCAAGTCTATGCGGAGTGGTCTTCTGGGTGGCAAACAAACGCTTTGTGCATGAGAGGCACAGGCTTTGGCTAGTGAGGACCTTCCTGATCTCTGTCTTTTTTCCTCCAGGCCAGATTGGGGATCTTGGGTGCTGGTCTAAGGAAGAGGAAGATGGAAGTAAAACACGAGAAAACCTAGCAGACACCAGAGAGGAAAATTGCAGGGTTTGAGGGGGAAGTGGACTTCAGTGTTAGGCTGCTCCTACCCTGAGACCAGGTGTGGGGCAGGCTTTCCCACAGGGGTGTCTAGAACCTTCCCTGCATCTTGGACCTGGAACAGAGACCAGGACTATGGAGTCAAGGGCACTTAAGGGTTGAATAACAGTGGCCACACACCTATAGTGAGATGAACATTGTTGGAAGCAGGATTTTTGCGGCTATCTCAGAGCATGCTCACATCTTGGCCGTCAACCATTGGGAGAGTTTTGTTATTTGTTTCTGTGTTTGCTGCTGTTTTCTCCACACTAGCATCCCTTCACCCTGTCTGTGAGACCAGGTAGTTCACAGGGCACTAATTCCATCCCGGTTGGCTCCTGCCTGGCTAATCAGAGCACTACATCCTCCTGGCCACAGTGATTAGTGAAGAGATAGGCATGTAACTCACTGGACCCATAAGAATCATCCCCAGGACTTTGGCTAGAGATTGAGGAAGGGCTTGCTGGTAGAAATATCAGCTTGGAGATACTGGCGGATATCACATGGAAGATGAGATCGGCATAGAACAAAGCTAAGCTGAGCAAGGGCATTAGATTCCAGAGGACAGCATGCAAACACCCAGATCCAGCCATGCCATGCCTGAGGCTAAATACGTCCCTGGGCTATCCAGAGGTCTGTATCCAAGAATTTCTTTTTTTTCTCCTGGCTGTTTGAATTGTGTTTCACTTGCCACTGATTGTCTTTCTGTCATATGACCCTCCACTGGAGCCAAGACCACAGCCACCATTTCTGGATGGGAAAGAATGTGAGCCTTGGGTACTCAGGGTCACATGGCTCATCAGAGGTGGACCCAGCCTAGAAGTGTCTCTCCTAGTGTCTCTAGCAGGGGCTTCTGCCTCCTCTGGCCTCTCTCTAGACCCCCTGCTCTGGCCTCCTTCAATGGCCTTCCTGACCAGTGGGTCTGTGGCCACCCAGCCCACAGGTGACCTCGACTCTGTGTTTGCTGGGCTTGTACCCCCTAGGTCTGTCTTGTCTATAACTGTATCTTCAGGGCCCAGCATAGATGCTCTTGGCAAATACTTGTGGAGAGAATTAATGGAAATTGTCATTCCTGTGGCCTGCTGGGATTTGAAGGTAGAGATTTCAGAAAATCAGGAACCCCCAGAGCTTCCTCTCTCCCACCCTGAGACCTGCCCTTGACATGCATGGCAGCCTCATGCCCCAACTTTTACTGACTACCTCAAAACCCTCCCTGGTGGCTCAACTGGTAAAGAATCTGCCTGCAATGTGGGAGACCTGAGTTCTATCCCTGGGTTGTGAAGATCCCCTGGAGAAGGGAATGGCTACCTACTCCAGTATTCTGGCCTGGAAAATTCCATGGCCATATACAGTCCATGGGGTTGCAAAGAGTCTGTGGGTTTGCAAAGAGTTGGACACAACTGAGCGACTTTCACTCAAAACCCTCAACAATTTCCCTGCACCATCTCATGTATGGCCATGTGGCCAGTCTTGGGTAGTTGAGTGAGGAATGAGTTTTCACTCTTCCTCCCCACCTTGGATCTCCCTACCGGACTCCAAAGGCCCAGGCATCACAGAAACACCCTGATAGGCCATGACTGCTCCCCACCAGCACACCAGAAGGGGTGAGTAGAATTGTTCAAGAGGTGAGGGCTTGCTGCCCATAAGCAGGCTGTGCATCTCCTGAAATGTGCAGCAGCACATCTGCCCAGAGAAAAAGGGAGGCCCGGAATTGCAAGCTTTTGTTATTTTTACTTTTTGGTGTGAGGGGCCATCTGTGCAGGTTTGAGCTTGTTTGGAGGAAACCAGGATTTGCAGATGAAATTCAAATGTAGGATTACTTTGCAGGCTGTCATGCTGAGACTTTCTCCAGGAGCTGGGGCAGAGTGCTGATATTTTTATAGCAGCAGAGTGTGCCAGAGGCCAGCAGCTGCTTGGGGTAAGTGAGCACATGGGGCCCTCCAGCAACCTCTCAGCGCTGGTCTTCTCTCAGTGTGGGCTCCACCAAGGGTGCCAGCCTGGGTCACCAGCTATGCAGATTGGTCCCCACTGCCTGTGAAGAGGGGGCCTGGAGGGTAGAAAGGCGGGTACAGCAGGAAGGAGGTTGGCGGTGCTGGAGAGTGGGAGCCAAAGCAGCTCTGACCCCCTCCATCGTCACCATCAGTTCCTCCCAAACAACCTCAATAAACACTAAATTGCAGATGCATCCTCAGGATATACCACAGCCCCTACCTTCAGCTTCAGGGCACTCTTAAGCCTCCTGCTTAGAAATTCCTGAGCTACAGGTGGATATGACCACATTGGGATCCCTTCTAGGGTCTTCCCACAAACCAGGGCTACCTGGCATGGGGATGAGGGCACATGCCAATGTGAAATGTGCAGGAGAGCCATCCAAACCCCATCCTGAAAGCCCTCTGAGGGGTGTTCCAGGTGAGGGTCTGTACAGAGCTCTGCAGCTTGTACACCACCCCATGCATCCTGGGCTAATGAAGTTGGTGTTCAGACAATGGCAGAGGTGTCAGGCGTGCACACTTGCCTCATTCATTTGTAACAGGAAACTTTGTTTGTCACCTACATGCTTTCCTTGGGCTTCTCTCCTGGGCTAGAGGTGCAGCAGCACATTATGGAGTAGCATAAGAAGAAGAAGGAGAAAAGACACTGAGGTTTATCACACTGGAGTGTGGAAACTCTTCGAGGCCATTGCTG
Organism: Tragelaphus eurycerus; assembly: GCA_935064755.1. Classification (NCBI taxonomy): domain Eukaryota; kingdom Metazoa; phylum Chordata; class Mammalia; order Artiodactyla; family Bovidae; genus Tragelaphus; species Tragelaphus eurycerus. The sequence continues at coordinate 17,422,089 of CAKXYN010000020.1, forward strand.
ACAAGTCCTCCTGGGTTCCGAGGTGGAAGGATGACAGCAGACATGGGCAAATAAATGATTCATGACAACTTCAGTCACTGCCATGCCCCTGGCACATATACCCTTTCTAACTTATGCTAAAATAACAAAATTTATTAATAAGAGATAGGGACTGTGAGAGGAAAGCAACTCAACCTCCTTTTTACTTTCTTCAAAAAGAACCCTTAGGTGAGGGATGTGATTTAAGGTATACCAAATAAAGCAAGAGAATTCCAGAAAAACATCTACTTCTGCTTTACTGACTATGCTAAAGCCTTTGAATGTGTGGATCATAACAAACTGTGGAACATTCTTAAAGAGATGGGAATATCAGACCACCTTACCTACTTCCTGAGAAATCTGTACAGAGGTCAAGAAGCAAGTTAGAACTGGACATGGAACAATGGACTGGTTCCAAATTGGAAAAGGAGTATGTCAAGACTGTATATTGTCACCCTGCTTATTTAACTTATATGCAGAAGACATCATGCAAAATGCCAGGCTGAATGAAGCAGGAGCTAGAATCGAGATTGCTGGGAGAAATACCAATAACCTCAGATATGCAGATGACACCACCGTTATGGTGTGTCCGAAGAGGAGCTAAAGAGCCTCTTGATGAAGGTGAAAGAGGAAAGTGAAAAAGCTGGTTTAAAACTCAACATTCAAAAAACAAAGATCATGGCATCTGGTCCCATCACTTCATGGCAAATAGATGGAGAAACAGTGACTACTTTATTTTCTTAGGCTCCAAAATCACTGCAGATCGTGACTGCAGCCACAAAATTAAGATACTTGCTCCTTGGAAGAAAAGCTATGACCAATCTAGGCAACATATTAAAAAGCAGAGACATTACTTTGTCGACAAAAGTCTGTCTAGTCAAAACTTTGGTTTTTCCAATGGTTATGTATGGATGTGAGAGTTGGACCATAAAGAAGGCTGAGCACCGAACAATTGATGCTTTTGAACTATAGTGTTGGAAAAGACTCTTGAGAGTCGCTTGGACTGCAAGGAGATCCAAACAGTCCATCCTTAAGGAAGTCAGTCCTGAATATTCATTGGAAGGACTGATGCTGATGCTGGAACTCCAGTACTTTGACCACCTGATGCTAAGAGCTGACTCATTGGGAAAGACCCTGATGCTGGGAAAGATTGAAGGCAGAAGGAGAAGGAGACAACAGAGGACAAGATGGTTAGATGGCATCAATGACTCAAAGGACATGAGTTTGAGCAAGCTCCGAGAGATGGTGAAGGACAGGGAAGCCCAACATGTTGCAGTCATTGGGGTTGCAAAGAGTGAGACACAACTGAGTGACTGAACAACAAAATACTGCTATGCACACGCGCGCGCACACACACACACACACACACACACACACACACACACACACACACCCCGGCCTGTCACTCCACCCAGAGGACTCATTACCCACATAAGAGTACCTGTACATGGAGTTATGGAGAAGCAGGGTGGAGGAGGATGGGGGCAGGGCCTGGTTGGGGACACAGCAAATGACCATCGCCAGGCAGGACTGCTGTTGGCATTGCCAAGGAGAGCCCGGGTGCGCAGATGATGGGGGAGGGCCCCAGAGAAGGGCTTCCAGGGCCTTGCTGGGCTCCAGGCTCATGCTGGGCCTGACTAACTGGGCAGACAGACCTTTTCTCTTTTTTTAACAGAAACAAAAGGATGAAATCATTAGCATCAATTGAGCACAGTCAGTGTAGATTACTGAGGTGCCATTGTTGTGAGGATAAAAGAAATATAATTAATAAAACCCATCCAGACAGCCTTTTGTGCTTCCCATAAATTCTTTATTGGCTTCTGCATCTATCTTGTCCACAGACAAGCCCTCTCTTTCTGCTGCCCTGGACACCGCTAAAATGAATAGTGCAGAAAATCGCTCCTGAGATGTGGAAACTCATCTTTTTCCATGGTAATTTGTCTTCTCAAGCCTCACTTTTCTCCATCACAGAGGCAGATGTAGAGCATTTTCCAGTAGCACAGGGCAAAATTCCATTCAGGGAAGAATAAAGCCCACCCTAAGGTCGAGGCTTCTGAGGGAAGCCCAAGGTCCCTCCCACTCAAGACCATGTTCAGACCACCTGGCAGGACCAGGAACTTTTCAGGCACCAGCCTTTGGGTAGAGGTCAATTTCCTGGCAGCAGCCCTGGAATCACACCTGCCAGAACTCTGGCCTTGATGTGCCCAAGTTGGGCTGAAGGTCAAAGGTCACCCTGAGGGTCACCAGGGAACCTGGAGGCCCAGGAAGAGGTGAGGCAGCTCTCAGCCCCTAGGAGGCTTCTCGCCACCTGCTTGCCAGTCTGACGTCTGCCGCATGCTATTGCCTTCCTGACATCTAGAGAAATGAAACTCGTTTGCATAACAGGAAGTAGGGGGTGGCCCCTAAAATGTGATTGTGAACCTGAAAATACCCTAAACCCATCTCTTATCACCACCTGGAAGACTGGAGTCTGAAGAGAAACAGAAAGCAATGCAACCCCTCAGAGGCACGTGCTGTGGCCACCCTGCCCGCTGGGTGGATGAGGAACCAGAGGCCCAGGGCAGGCAAATGATGAGTTAAAAGCCCTATATGCCTTCAAGTGATGGGCAGCTGAGATTCTCCTGTAAAATCCAGAAGTCTGACACTTTTCTGTGGGAGCCAGGCAGATAAAGAACATACCTTTGGACACCAAGACATTTTGTCCTAAAAATTAAACATGTTCAAATATTCTGTGCTTCCGAGAGAAATTTGCCCTCTCTGCCACTTTTCTTGAGACATTCCACTTTCTTGATCTATACTGTTTTCTCACTTTTGATAGAGTCATGGGTCGCCTAAGTAAAGATCAAAGCAGCGGGTCCTGTGAGGCAGCAGGGAGTGTGGTAGGAATGCTGGTTCTCTGCAGACTGATGGTGCCGCCCAGATCTGGGACCCATGTCTGTATGTGAACTCTCCCAGGTTTTAAATGTTGGCTCAAATGTTTTCATACCCCTTTTGCAGCCCAGACACAACAAACACGGCACACCAGCATAGGACATACAGCCCAGAGCTGGCACCTCTAGAGCCATTCTGTCTGCTGCAAGGACCCCCACAGCCTCTGGGATGGAGTACACAGAACTCCAAGGGACTCACTTCAGACCAAGTCATTACCTCACGCGGATCGAATGTTCACTGCTCATCTCTTAACAAGAGAGAGCTCGGTTAGGTGTTTAGCAAGGGAGACACAGAGAACCTTCTGGATGACCTAGGCTGTGACCGTTAGGATATGTTAACTTTGCACTTTTTTTTTTTTCTATTAAAGAAGGCACTGCTAGGCTGCTTCACCACAGTCCTGGAGAATGTGTGATGTCTGTCTGATGATGCACTGGAACCTGGGCACTTGCTTGTCATCCCACTCTTGCAACCCTCTCAGGAACTATGTGGCTCCTTTGCTCAGAGAAGGACTATAACAGAGACAGAGGCCTGACTCTTTGCTGTTGATGTTTAGCTTTTCAATCTTAATGTTGGTAGCATACATTCTCCTGAGCATGGAAGAGAAGAAACTTAATGAAAGTGATTATACATGTAAGGATCAATCCATGTACACATGGAGAAAATATTTAATGTGCCAGACCCTGAAATTATGTGCTAAGCCATGAAATAAATTGGCAAGCCACCACTGAAAAATAAAAACAAAAGAGCAAGTTTTTATGTACATTTTAAACTACTTAAGAGATGATACAGTTGAAGGAAACAGCAAATATGTTCATTTATTCATATGTTAGTTGTATGAACAGAAAAAATTCTGGAGCAATGTACACTCTTTTAACACCAAAACAAAATGGCATTTCTAGGGAGTTTTCACTTTTGATGTTGTATGTGTTTGTAGTATTCTAACATTACAACAAATATGCTGCACTATTATAATTATAGGAAAACCAATAAAATTAAATAATAGCAATTTTACTGAGAAGAAAAGATAACATTACCAAAAAGCTGGAGCAGATGTGGGAAGGCAGGAGCTCTCACACTCCTCACCTGGGAGAATAAATTGGCACAACTTGGGGAAGTAACTGATCACATCTAGCAAGTTGCAAGAGCACATCCCCTTTGACATGGTAATTCCCCATCTAGGAATGTGCCCTAGGGAATTAATACACATGGCACACATGTGCACAAGATGTGGACTGCAGCACATACGTGGAAACCTACATGTATACATGTAGAAGCTATACATTGTGGCATACTCACTGAAAACTCTTATCACAGTTGAAAATGAGTAAACCCTATCCTATAGGTATCAATGTGGATAAATGTTGAAAATAAAGTTGAAAAAGATAGCAAGTGGTATTATGATGTGTAAGGGGTTTTTTGTTTTTTTGTTTTGGCTGCATGAGCTATTCATTGTGGCATGTAGGGTGTATCTCTAGTTGTGGCTCTTAGACTCTAGAACATGGGCTCAGTAGTTGTGGCCCAAAGGGTTAGCTGTTCCAAGGCAGATGGAATCTTCCCAGACCATGGATTGAACCCACATCCCTTGTGTTGGAAGGCAGATTCTTAACCACTGACCACCAGGAAAGTCCTGATGTGTGAAGTTCTATTACACTTATGTGAATTTTAAAAACACCCAAAGCAGTGTTTCTGTAAATCTATTGCTTATGAATCCAGATATAAATGATAGAATTCTAAATATATGTGTGGAAATCATCCACCTGGACCTCAGGGTGGTGGTTTCCCTTGAGGAGGAAAGACACTGTGGGATTAGGGAGGGTTACCAGGGGGCCAGCAAGTGTGTCTGTGTGAGAAGTCAAGGGAGGGCAAAAGGTTTCTGGAAGGAACGTGGGGTCAGCCGTGCTAAGTGTGGCAAAGATGCCCCATGAGATGAAGGCTAAAGGGTACCACATAGCCATTAGCTTTGCCACGTGGCCATCTTAGGTGGCCTTGGCAGGGTAGTATGTGGTGAGTGGGGCAGAAGCCCCACTGGAGGAGCTTGAAGGAGGAGGAACAGCAGGTGTATATGATACTTTCCAGGAGGCTGCCCAGGAAGGGCAGGAGTGAGATGGCGCTGAAGCCTGGGGAGGGCCAGGGAGCAGGCTTGCAAGGAGGAGCCTATAGAGGCTAAGAGCACCTCAGAGCAAGTGCCACGTGTTCTTGGAGTCCCCACTGCAGGGCTACTCCTGGCTCAGGCCTCAGTCTGACTGCCTACCTTTGTATTACCACCACCACCACCAGCAATAATAGCAAGGGCAACCATCTATTACTGTTTCTTTTTAATGTTCTAGGTACTAGGCTAAGACTTTTTATGCATTCTCCTGTTTAACCTCTCTCTTAACTTATGGAACAAAGACTGTTATTATCATCCCCATTTCACATCTGAGGATTACTAGGCTTGGAGAACTTAAGCATGGTGCCCAAAATCACATTGTGAAACGGCAGGGAAAGGTCCCAGCTCCAGGTAACTGCCTCCAGAGCCCAATGAAGAAATGACATCAGTGAGGGTTCAGAAAGGGTCCTCTTACTGCAGGAGATGAGGTTTCAGCTGGCTGAGGTTGCAGAGGTGCAGAGCTCAAAATCACTGTTGCCTGGGAGTGATGCAGGGCAGTCCCCACGCAGGGCCAACTGGAAGCTACTTTCCTCGATGCCCCATCGCCTTCCTGCACAGTCACTTTCCTGTAGCACAGAAGCATGGCTCTGGGCTTGTTTCCTCAACCTGTGTCCACCCATTGCTCTGAGCCCTCACTCTCCTCCTCTCACACCAGCTCTTCTTGAGCTTAATGTGCAGAAGCCCTTTGTGATGTAGCCTCTGTCACCTCATCTGCCTTTGTCTCCTTCCACTCCACTTTTCCAGGACTGCTTGGAAGGACTCAACAGCCTCCCTCCTGAGCATAAGCACAGCTTCCACTCCATGCTCGCGTTTCATACCGCTGCCCTCCGGATTCCAGCTGTTCTTCTGTCTCCCAGGCTCTCCTGAGTTCCTGGACTCCTCCCGATGCTTTGATATCCAGGGCTAGTACAGCCTAGCACACGGCAGGGGCTCTCACGGGAGGCCAGCTCTGTGTCATGCCAGGGAAACCAGCATTAGACACTCAGATGCTACACAAATTTTTGGAATTGGCATTGATCAGGAAAATTATTTGAGGGGGCAGAGAGAGTGTTTATTGAATAAAGGACAGCATTGCTCTCTTGTCTGAGGCTCTTTGGAAATAGTACCTGCTAGCTTGTGAAACTGAGCACATTAGAGTCTTCTGAAGTTAAATTTGAAATTGGGATGAGGTAGGAAAAATCTATGCTCACTGAATACAAAATGCAATTGTCTGCCATTGCAGGAACTAAAGTATCTGCCACAAATTATATTTAAGACTCTATTGTCACAGGCAGATTAGCTAATGCTTGATTTTAAGTATAGGCTTCTAATGCTATTACTCCTGGTTAGCTCTGCCTGGCAGGTAACCTTGTGGAACAAATGACTGCATTGCTTGAATAACATATTTGATCAAACAGGACAATTCTTTCAAAAATTGAGTTCTCTGTGGCAATTTGAGACCTGTAATCAGCAAATTAGATGATTACAGCAGGGATAAAAATAGTCTTCTAACAATGTCCAAGGTATAAATGTGATTTGAATTTCAAAATGCTAAACATGTGGTAGGAAAATGTACGGTTGGATAAATATGACTAGACATTATCAGATTTGATTTCTCTTTCCATCCCTGCTCTGAGGTAGAGCCTAGTTTTGCCCAAATAAACTTCAATCTCTTTTGTGCCTGAGTTGGAGAACAGAAGTGCATCCACACACTAAGCTCCAAGTCTTAATGGACCCACAACTCTGCTTACTGGTTCTTGGTCTCAAGAACAAGTCAAGGTGAAGCTCAGCATCTCTTATTCTCCCACTGGTATAAAATGACCTCTGTGAAACAGGCTGTCCAGGTTCCACACACAGGAGATGGCCTTGGAAAACCTTCAACACCCACCACTTGAAGAACTGTGTTTTCTTTCTTGGGCACAGGGGCCATAGACCTGACAGCAGCTGTGATGAAGGCTGCAGTGTAAATTCTGTGAGCTGGGGTGCGACATGAGGATGTGGTGTGCTCTACCACAACCGGATCAGTCTTCATGATTGGCTGATAAATTACCGCTCCCTTCTCTGGGTCCTTCCTGCTGACACATCTTTGCCTCATAGCATTTGTTCACCAGGGGTGACTGAGCTGCCACTTCCACCCCTGCTATCTGTTTGATATCACATTGCCTCAGTTGGTTTCAGATGAATTGCAGAACAAATCTCATCTGGCAAATGGGTACAGAGCCAACGAGTGAGAGGTCAAAGTGTATACTGGAACAAGCTCCTTCAAGAGGGGAAACTTGATTTCACTTACTAGTGCCTTAGAGTTTCTGGCAGAGTCATAGAAAATATTGGATACTATGGATTTCACTTACCCACCTGGGATTTATCCTTTATTAGCACAGATTATCAAGAGCTGCCTGTGGCAACACTGCCATTTAAAAGAAAACCGATCTCCAGAAATACAGCACCCTGACAATTTACAAGTAAGGCAGCCTCATCTCAGCATACTCAGTAACTAATGCCCTTTGCAGTACGATGGCTCGCCAGTCCATGAAGTATTTACCTCAAACATGCTTTTGAGCCAGTGTTTCCTCACATCTGCCAAGCTCTCAAACTTATAAAACAGAAATGTATTTAGTGCCATATTTTTGCACAGAAAATGTCATATGTAAATTAACCCCTTTTAGGAATTTGAGTCACAAATGATCACCATTGAAAAGTCACTAAAGGCAAGAGTATCTGAGATGAATAATTAAGTATCATTTGCTAAATGCCATTACATGTATATTTATAATGCATTTATTAGGAAAACTGCATAAAAATAACAGAACTATAACATCACAATGTGAAAAAGTAGGACCTCTCTCAAATTTCATATAAATGTGGTAGATTAAAAGTGGCTGTTTTTCTTTCTACTTCAGATAGATTTTTGCAAAATAACAAATACCAAGTTGAAAATAAATGATATTTATTTGCTCATTCACCCTCCCTTAATGAACTCATACATAGACCAGAACACCGTGAGAAAGTGAAACGTAAGACTTGACCAGGCCACCGCTTTGAGAACGTCCCACAAAACGTGATCTGGACTGTGCACATCGGGCCTTAAAGTGGACAGTGACCTCTTCCGTTAGCAAGGCACTTGGGGAATCCATCAGTGATCAGGGAACAGACTTTACAGACATCACGGCCTTGAGTTACATGTAATTTTACTTTGCCTTTTCTTCTTCATAGTTTAGGCTGCTACATTAACAAGTTCTCCAAATAAAGATTCTTTAGGTTAAGCTTTGGATAAGGACACAAAGAGTATTAAATGACACTAATCACAGATACGTGACGACCTCTGTCCCGTGCTCAGGAAGAAATCACACGTAAGAATCCTCTTGGACGCAGATGTGACCTTACTGCTGCCACCACAGCCAGCCAGTGAGCCCGCCTGGAGTCACCGCTGCACAGGGCATTGCTGGAAGACACCAGTTAGAGCTTCATTCTACCTCAGGGGCCTTGGGAGGCCTGTGAGGCTGGCACCTGAAGCTCACTTCAGAAGTTTTCTTTTAATATATTTGTTTGAAAGGCTTGAGTTTTGAGAAGCATGAAGTTAATTAACAAAGAGAACTTGATACAGCCACATTCAAAGTTGACTCCTAACTTAAATTACCAGACATAGTTCATAAAACCAGTTGTCTCAAAGACAGTGTTTTATCTTTATTAAAAAATGGATAAACATAGCAGCACTTGCAAAAAACAATAGTTCATAAAAGGCATTGTACACTGTCAACTGATAGTATGGAAAGGGGAGGCCCCCAGCACAGCTGGTGGTGGGCTGTACATCACAACACTCACAACCACCTGTCCACTTAATACGACTCAGCCCAGAACAGCCGTGGGAAGACCAACAGCAACATGGCACTCCTCAACTTCAAGCCTTTGTTATTTGTGTGAATAGTCAATCAAGTCAAGTATCACCCTCCTTAGCAGCATCTGGAGCACTCATTGGTGTTCTGGAGGTGGCTGGTGTACTTGACCCACTCATTAAAAAAATCTAAGCATTCAATAAAAACACTTCTCCCTGTCCAATGCCATCCACAGAAACCTTCTGTCGTGGAAGAGACATGCTCTTCCTTCCATTTAAACATCTGTAAAAGCTAATGCACGTCTCTGCTGCAGTCGACAGGAGAGAACCTGGAGCAGGCACTTCTGCACAGCTGTCTTTGGTGAGGATGCTGGAGTGGTCATGCTGATCCCTGCCCACTGCTCTGCTTCTTGCTGCTCTGTGGGGGGGTGAGGACTCCAGTGGGGAGAGGAGAAATCCTGTTTTCTTCAGATAATATGGCTTTCTTTGCTTGGGCTTTGTCCTGTTGATAACAATAAAAGCAAGAAATAGAAATGTTATATTGGAAGAATATATCCTCTGGGCTTCACTCACTTTGTGCTTTTTCCTATGTAGGTGAGTGAAGGAAAAAAAAATAGCAAAGAACAATCTAAAAGCCTGTGGTCTATATATGATACTTAAGAGGTAGGATCTGTTGATCCCAGTTTTTCTTTTCCAAGGAATTAAAAAGAACTGGAATCTTTTTAGGATTATCTTGAGCCTGTATGAAGCAAAGTGAAGAGGCTGCCCAGGCAGTTTTAAGACTTTGTCTGGGAAACAAGGAACAGTACTGACCAGCAAATCCAAGCTGTTTATATGGGTCTGGATGTTGTGTGCATCTTCAGCAGGAACTCCCCTGAAGTGCTTAAGTTTTGAACTTCCTGTCTCCCTTATAACTATGGCAAATGGAACCATCCACTTGACACACTTCTCTATATCACACCACTGATACCCTGCAATGAAAATACACGTTACGCTCGATTTGAGACGAACAACTGGTTTGTAAGTTTCATATGTCTTGTTAATGGACTGGAAAGCCAACATACCTGAAACCTTTTGCATCAGTTCAGATGAAGAGAAATGATACAAGGCGGAAGCAGCAAGTACACCATAAGAAAATTCTAAGCAGCCGACATCCAGGACACAGAGATCTAAAAGCTACGGGGAAGCACAGAGCACTAAGGGACATGCCAGCACACGTCCCTCCTAGCGATACTCAGTCTAGTGGGGGGTTAGGGTGCCCCACAGAGGCAGCAGAGCCACTCACCTCCGCAATCTGTATGAAGATTTGCTGAGGATACTGAGGCAGGAGCACTTCATAAACATCGTTTAGATATGCAACCTGCATGTATACATTCAACCAGGACACAATGGTCAGGGGACTTAAATGCCACTTAAGGGCCTACGGGAAAACAGAAAACAGACCACTGGTTGGAAAAAGAAAAAGACACTTCTCTTCCCCTTGGTCCTCTATAGTGTCAGCTGCTCAGTCGTGTCTGACTCCTCGTGTCCCCACAGACTGTACCCCACCAGGGTCCTCCGTCCATGGGACTCGTCAGCCAAGAATACTGGAGTAGGTTGCGATTCCCTTGTCCAGGGGAACTTCCTGACCCCGGGTTTGAAGCCTGGTCTCCTGCATTGCAGGCAGATTCATTACCATCTGAGCCACCAGGGAAGCCCCTCTAAAGGAGTTTCAAAATGCAGCCATTTCCCCTGCCACAATGTGTCCAGCTGGAGAACACCTAGCCAGATGCACTCATGCTGAATGTAGAAAAGATATTATGTATGTATTTTTGAAAAGTACTGAAAAATTAACTTGTAACATACCTTCATAATGATTAATTCCATGGTGAGAATTTCATCTCCTGAACAAGCCCCATCTGTAACATAAGCAAACTGGTGCAACTTTGGAGGATAGATTTCCTAAAAGGAAATAAAAGAAGATACTACTAGCAAAATGCCCATCTCTTATAGTTTAAACTTATATTGTACCTCTCAAATTATTTTTTAGTATGCTAACATAAAAAGAAAGAGAGGGTACATTGATGGGATAAATATAAGAGCTACTCTAGTGGTTCAAAATGCATTAATTGTGAAAGAATTGAAACATTCACCCTCAACAATCAATCAACCTTTTACTTACTGAAGAGTTTTGAAAATTTCACCTTTTCAATACCTTTAGTAATGTGTTTGAAAGTTAGGCCCATCTACCCTTCTAATTACACCAAAATTTTTATCCTCTTAGGGAGAAGTTCAATTTTTTGATTAAAAGAATTATATTAATCTAAGCATTTTAAATACTCATACTTTTCTTGGTTAATTTCTAGCCTTTTTTTATGTGTGGCTAAACTTTAGAAGGCTTCAAATTATAAAAATACAAATACAGACAAATAGTTGATCCCTTCCCCTAATTCCAGTGGATCTCAAGAAAAGCATGTACTACATAAAAAAATTTGAAAATTATTCACCTCAAGTTTGGCAGCAATAAATAAAGATGAAATCCCAATAAGTTGTAAAAGTGTTTTTACAACATTTTGTTGTGTTGCCATATACCGATCAAAGAAATCCTGTGCCAAGTAAAATGTCTCTCGGTGAAGTTTATAGACTTCACATACCTGAAAAAACAGTAAGTTTTAGAATCATTACTTGAGGAAAAAAAGAAAGACAAACAAACTTGCCATGATTTTGGTGAAGGATAAAACCAAAGAGACCGAAGCTGGCTTTTCGTAAAGGATGGTTACCTTGTTTATCCCTAAGCACATGCACAATGAAAAACTGGAACTCAGGATAAGGATGAAGTGTTCTGTGATCTAATATAAGAGCGAAAGCTCACAGGCTGCATAAAGAAGGTACATTCACAGTACAGTAAAAGCAGCATTTCAAGGAAAAACAAAATGTTCTCAAAGATGTACCCCTGTGTAAGTTTCATTATGATGTGAGGAAAGAACTACAATATTTCTTCACAATGAACATCATCAGTATGAAAGTTTGAAAGCTGGAACATAGGTTTATTTAAAGACCACAACACTAAAACACTGTTAATCTAATCACAAGAGGCAAAAGCTTTATTAAAAAGCATTAAATGAAAGACTCAGAGACCTAGGTTCTATCCTGCTACTGCTAAGTCGCTTCAGTTGTGTCCAACTCTGTGCGACCCCATAGACGCGAGCCCATGAGGCTCTGCTGTCCCTGGGATTTTCCAGGCAAGAACACTGGAGTGGGTTGCCATTTCCTTCTCTAGGTTCTATCCTAGGCTCCCCTTTAGAAAAACTGATTATAAAATTGAGACATTATAAATTAGTCCTGCTTTGTTAACCTCATCAGGACTGCTGTGAGATATGGAAAAATAGTATACATGATGGAGTTGAAAAGGACCAAAGAAATATTAGACCTCAATTCATTACTATCATCAAATGTTTGATTATGCATTTAAAACTGCTATTCCTAAACAGTATATCCAAGTACACTTCACAGGGTTATAATAAGTAGGAAAGGCACCAGCGGAAACAACAAACAGAACATTACTATAAAACTCTTATCAATTACCAAAGAGTTTCTAAGTCCATGTGGAACCATGTTTAGAGTCAGTCTTTATTAAGCAACACAACTACAATCGGATTAGAAGTGAAACCAGAGCTTCTGTTCTCTACGGAACAAACTTTCAGACCTATTTTACCCAGCTCACCATCAGGCACACTGTGTAAGCACTTCTTTTCTTGCTACATACTTCTTGGCTGGGCTGGGGGCTGGGAAATTTAACATCACTGCAGATAAGACTGCCTGTGAACTGCAGACTCATGTTTTGTCCCACTTTAGACATAAAAGTTATCATTCTTTTCTATCCTTTCAATAATATTACATGACTTTTTTGATTGACTTCCAGGGGAAATCATTTCTTTAGAAAGTATCAATTGCATCAATTGCACTATATATAACAGATCTACTAAGTCATAACATCTTTTGAGTTGAAGCCTAAGAGATTAAAGCATACTATATCTAATGCTTCAAGGAATTATAAAAAGTTTCAAAAGGCCCAGGAGGGCTATGTGCCATGGTGGGTCTACAGACAACAGTAAGGCCTATAGTTTTAAGCAGGCCTGCCAAAGAATTTGTACATTTTCTATGTTGACATTTTCAGGGATCAATAAAGAAAAGGAAATTAAGAATGATAAAAAGATGTTTTTATGTAAATCTTACATGGCCTACTATGTAAGCTATTGTTTGGTCACTAAGTCTGACTCCTTTGCGACCCCAAAAGGAGATCTGTAGGCTGCCAGGCTCCTCTATACATGGGATTTCCCACTCGAGTATACTGGAGTGGGCTGCCATTTTCTTCTCCAGGGGATCTTCCCTACCAAGAGGCTTCCCAGGTGGCTCAGTGGTAAAGAATCTGCCTGCCAGTGCAGAAGACTTGGGTTCAATCCCTGGATCAGAAAGATCCCCTGGAGGAAGAAATGGCAACTCATTCCAGTATTCTTGCCTGGAATCCCATGGACAGTGGAGCTTGGCAGACTACAGTCAAGGGGGTCGCAAAGAGCTGGACATGACTTAGCATGCACGCACACACATGTAAGCTGTACTTCATATACACTATTTCTAATCCACACAAACTATGTCAGGAAAATACTAATAGAAAACATTACAATGAGAAAATCAAATTAAGTGGCTTGCCTGACTGAGGCACAAAGATGTTAAGTGGCAGCAGATTTGACTCTGGGACAAATAACTAGGGTACACATACCCCTGTCAATACAAACTTTCTGAAGGGTACATGGCACTGTTTTTAGGGAATACGTAGCCACTCAGCTTCCATATATACTTTCATAAAACGGATCTGCCTAAGATACCCTTCCACTCACAGAAGAAAGCTCATTTTGCACCCACCCAAGGTTTACAGAGGTGTCAGATATGTTTGTTAGTCACTCAGTCATGTCTGACTCTTTGCAACCCCAGGAACTGTAGCCTGCTAGGCTCCTCTGTCCATGGGATTCTCTACACAAGAACACTGAAGTGGATTCCCATTCCCTTTTCCAGGGGATTTCCCGACCCAAGGATCAAACCTGGATCTCCTGCACTGCAAAAGGGTTCTCTACCATCTGAGCCACAAGGGAAGCGGTGTCCAAGAAATGTCCCTTAATCAAGCCACTATTGAGACACCCACACTTCCTCCCAGAAAGAGGTGCACTGCCTATACAACGTAACTTCTTATATTTAACAATTATTTACTATAACTTATAATCTTGTTATTTGATCAATTTTTGTATGATAATGTGAAGTATGATAGTGTGATCAATAGAAGATTTGAACAATATATTTTGTTAGGATAAACTTCTGTGGGGAAAGAGAAATGGGTCCCAAGGAGTTAAAATGAAACAATACAGAATTTCTGACTGTTAAAGATAAATTTGTTCATATATTTTTAAGCATTTGGTAGTAAGCTATCAAATAGCTGTTACACATTCTATTGTGTACACTTAAAAAGCAATTTAATTAACAAAGATCAAATACCAATATTTATAATTAATTGGAAAATACAACTTTGCACTATTTAAACTTTGGAAAAAATATTCAGATGCCAATTTAAAAACATCTAAGGGATAAACAGACTTTAGAAATTCTTTTAAGGAAGTACATAAGCAAAAAAGTTAAACCACTGTAGTGTATATACCACAGTTCAGAGACACGGAATGTGTCAATGGAATCAAAACACATGAAGAGATTACAATGTCACAAAAGAATCTAGAAACGGTCAGTGCTTCTAGTTAACCAGAAGGCTCAACCTACCTCCATTAACCAATCCAGAAGAATTGCTCGCATTTTAGGCTGCAGAAGAGGGTGCCGTTGCATAAGGTGCTTGTCCCTCAAGTATGTCTTTTCCTTGTTTAACATGATTTTCCATACTTCCTCTCTATTTGCCCAGCTACAAAAAAACAAAACCAAGCAAAACACAAAAGACAGGTGTCAGTATGCATCCAACTAGCGAAGTGGAGTGCACACAGGGAGTAAGAGACCCAGGAGGCACTCGGTGGTTGGCTTACTTCAGTACAGGCAGTGGCGACGCTCTGGATGACGGCGGTGTGCACCTCTGAGGCTTGTACGCAGCATGTGGGTACAGAAGTTCATCTTCTTCTTTGTCAGGTGTGGGAATCAGGGAGCAGGGGTTTTCACAGGCTGTATTACTGTCCCAAGGCTGTAAAATAAAGACATGTTAAAAAACGTTTGATGTAAACCGGCTGTTTTTACATTCATTGATTTGTAAAACAGCCAGTAAAACAAAAAAATGTCTTCACACATCTAGAGCAATCTCTAGGCCTAAATCAATATTCCGGCCTAAAATAAGATGGAGATAGCATGGAAGACACAGTAATGACTCCAAGCTCTCATTTTCTCAGGAGTCTATACAGTAAGTACCTAAGAAAACTAGTCAGTAGCATTTTATTCTCCATGTCATCATCCTCGTTGAGGTGCATGAAGGCACAGGAAGGGTAAGACAAAATGTAAGCAGCTCTTACATTATCGAAAAAGAAAATCTACTCACAGTTCAGTAAGATACTAAGCATGGCTCCAAAAGGGTATTGTGAGATTTGGTCACAATTCAAAGGCTTGGGTTTTTTAACAAGTACAACTAATCTAATAAAATGTCTTAAAAGTGAAAGACAAAATTTCCAATAAAAGTATTTACATAAGCACTCCACAACCACAAGTATAAAACTGATTGCCATCTATATTTAGTCTCCTCATTTAATAAAAACCCACCAAATGTGACATCTTCCTTTGGTTCTAGGTCAAGACAAATATATTACATAATGAGGACCTTTCATTTTCCTTAATTCAA
The DNA here is from genome assembly GCA_935064755.1 of Tragelaphus eurycerus. NCBI lineage: Eukaryota > Metazoa > Chordata > Mammalia > Artiodactyla > Bovidae > Tragelaphus > Tragelaphus eurycerus. Next base: position 17,437,851 of record CAKXYN010000020.1, read on the forward strand.
ATGGAAAAAAAAGGAGTATCTGCCTACCTAAAACCACATCAAGCAAGAGTCACAGGATTTACTAAGTCTATAGAGATAAAGCCTAGATATTCCTGAAGACCTTTGAAACCCACCCCCAAAGGCTTATATAGTAATAAATGCTAAACCATCATTAAAAACCCAAACAATGCTTCTTTTAAAAAGTCCAGATATTTAATTCAATTTTTAATATTTGGAAAATGTCATTTTGCCATTTAAAGTTTTTTTCTTTTTAAAGCTACTGTTTATCATCTTACTCTAAACAACTATGATTGTTTTTTAAAATTATAATGAATTTATTGAAGATATGGCATGTTAACAATTCCTGCCAGCCTGGACACTCAGTTAAAGCTCTGAGACTCTTGGCAATTTTTTTTTAAAGCATAGAGATCATTAATATTGACTGGAAAAGAGACAACCGAAAGGACTATAAATGAACATGGAAACTTAGGCTCTCCAAGTGCTGCTTGGAAGATATGGGACAGGGTGGCTATCACAGCACACTGGCTACTTTCAGAGGAAGCCAGAGCACTTTCAAGGTACTGAGAAGAGCAAAGTAGGATAAAGCTCTCCTCCATCCAATGTGCACAGAATTGAGCATGCAAATTAACCATGACAGATCTTGCCAACAGCTGCTGGAGAAGGGCAACATCCTCTTCCAATTCTAGAATCATGTGCTGGTATCATTTCCTTGACTCAAAAGGATCATGTTACAACTGCTTTACGTTGTATTCGCTCAAGAATGAATTCTAGTTTTGAAAGCAGAAGCTGGGTATCACCCTCTACAGCCAAGATGGCTGAAATAGTTGAGAGAAGACTTTTGGAGATAAAATGGTAACAGTTCCCAACCTGCAGTACACAGACAAATCAGGTGAACCACAAGCAGACAAATGGTCCCCAGAGTTGGCCTTTGACCAGTGTAGGAAGCAGAATAATGAAGTCTATGTTCTTTAACTTGAATGTATACCATGTCTCAAAGGGAGCGAGATCAATCTGACTTTAGGAAGGAAGGCGATAATAGCAAGAGACCGATTTTGATTATTTCTAACCACCTCTGACTCTATGTGCCTCTTTTAATGAAAAATGAAACTACCTTATGGAAAATTATGTTCTGAGAAGTAACTAATAGAAATTCCAGGACTCCATTTCAATAAACAAGTTGGGTCTCATGCAAAAAACTGAACAAAATGGGATATGTTAAATAGACGTTAGACCAAAGAGCATTATTTTCATTGGGAAAAACCTAAGGTAAGAATCAAAGGTTCCGTGTGGTCCTGATGTAGCAGTATCACAGAGTTCAGCATGATGGCTACAAGTAACTCAGGGCTGTTGAACAGGGCTGAACTATGATAACTCCACAGAAAAATTCTATGTAATTAATTGGCAAAAAGGTTGTTAATCCACAATTCTAGCTTCATGAACCTACAGAGAAATAACATATGACACTGACTGCTTCATAAATGATGGGTAATTTTCAAGCTATCTACTTTAGACAATGTGTAGAAACCTGTTGTTATTAATCTCTGAACCATGAAAATGCCTTCTAGTGGGAAATAATATGGCTATTCACATATCACATCTATCAGCTCTCTGCAGTCCAGGGACAGGGCCAAAGCCCTGTTTTAGGCACCCTAGGCTCCGCTCCAGTTATCTCTGGAACTGAAACTACTCTAAACCCCCCAAGAAGTCAACAGGGACAGCTTTGCTTCAGCCTCAGTTAAAAATTCCAATTCAAAACATAGCTAGGAAGACAACCAATCTTGAATTTCACAAAGTTGAGATTCATTTTAGTACAGACCCACAAAAATTAACTTGCTTGATGTGAAGTCTTTACAGGGAGAAAAAAAAGGAAAGAACTTGAAATGCACTGTCTTATTTCTTTTCCTAAAACAAAGTTATCTATTCTTCTAATACAGCAAGTAGATCATCAAGCTGTTGTTCAATATTGAGTGGAGTCTCCCCAGAAATGCTAATTAATTACTAGGGTCTCGTGTGCAGTAACAATACCTTTACCGTGTGTCCCACGGCTTTGAAGACCTTCACTCTTCCAGGCCCAGCTGCTTTGGCTGCTGCTCACTGTCCTACAAAGTGATGTGCTGCCACTGCTAACCTCACCAGAACCACTTTCCTTGGCTCAAATACTATTCCTGCTCAGTTTTTATCTGTTATAGCGTCAGAAAGCCTAATCAGTTAGTTTAGAGATAGACTGCTTCTCCTACTGGGGCCATAACTACAGTCTCCAGCCATTTCTGGAGGCAGAGAGATAATACAAGCTTTTTTGGCTAGGGACTTCTGATATTATGATGCTACCATGAACATGCAAGAAATATGGCGGGAACTCCATGAAGGAGAGGCAAGAGAAATGGACTGACTAGTCAATTTAAAAAATGTGTTGAGATGCACATATCATTACACAGAATGTCTTACTAATACTCTGGTGGAGGTCAGATCAAGCTCCAGGCAGCAGTTACCACTGTACGTAATTGCTGAAGAGGCTAGAAGAACCATCAAAAAGGGGGAAAAAGTTTGAAACATGACCTAAAGGGGCTGGGAGCAAGGAAGGGAAGTCCTTAAGCACCATGAGGAAATAAACACAAGTGTGGATGGGGGAGAAGTTGCTTACGAACACACACAAACCCCCATCATCACAGTTACCCAAAGAGCTCTGTGTCAGGAGCCCTCCCACAGTTCACTAGCCTACAGCCTAGGCTATAGGACAGACTCCGCCCCTGGCTTGCACAGGACTCTGGGTTACTTTCCTCCTCTAACTGAATCTCAGTTTCCTCAAGGGCAAAAGGAGAGGACTGAGTTATGTGAGGTTCATTCTGGTTCTTCCAGACATCAGCGCATATTTGTAATCTCAGGGATGTCAGTCAGGAACACAGTCCTTCCTGGAATCCCAAGACTGGCAGAGGTCAGTGCCCACTGACAGGCACAGTGCTCGGTTATATGAACTGTGGCCATAGTTAGAGAAAAGCCTTCAGCAGGAGGCAATCAAGTATAAGACTCAATTTGATCCCAAACAAGGGGAGCCTCAACTTCGACCCAATCAGAAAATGTACCTACCTGACTGCCACACTGGCTTCTCACAGTCCTGTCAATTTTGGCAATTTCTTCATCTGGATCCTGCAAAAACTAACATAAAACAACCCCCATACACCAAGGAAACACACCAAACAGCCCAAAGACAAAAACAGAGACACAGAGAAGAAAAAGAAAGCTAGTAAGGTTATGATCACCATTTCTGCCAAACGCTCCCCCACCCTTGATCCCTTATCAACAAATACATGGGCAGAACCCATTCTGGTACCCAGGTAAGATTGGGGGGGGGGGCGGGGGCGGTTATACTCCCCCACCTGTCTCCTTTGTACTCACAACGGCTACATTTGCCTTTCTTTTCCTGGAGCGAACGGAGACATCGGTGCCACTTTCCTCTTTCATGGTATCCGGTTCCTTCGCATCCCTGCAAAACCAGGATGGCACAGAGCTAAGAGTCTACCCAAATCTCGGCCCACCCCTCCCCCACTACCGCACACCTTCCCCTTTCCCGCAGCGGCCAGGCCACTCACCTCTCCTTTTCCCTCGGCATGGCGCTGGGCGCAGGATCAGACCTCAAGCCTGCGGGCACGAAACGGCAGTGGGGTGAGGACGGCAGCAGAGGGGTCCAGGGGCCGCCGGCCTGTCCCGAGCACCCCCTCCCCCTCCCGCGCGGGCGGCGGCGGCGGGAGCCTCCCGGGCCGGTCGGGAAAATGGCCGATGGGCCCGGGGTGGCCTGTCACCCGCGGCGCCACCAGTGGCCCGCTACGCCGGGTCGGAACCCAGGGTGCGGGGGAGGCTCAACGCCCCCTGAAACTCTCTCCGGTCCATTGCCTCCATGGGGACCCCCAGCTGCCTCAGTCTTCCCCTCAACACCTCCCCGGAGCCCGCTTCTGAGTCGCCCTACCGGGGCACCCCGCGCTGACGCCTCCGGGGACCTGGGGACCCGGCGACCCGGCCTCGCCCCACCCCCACCCGGGCCCGGCCCGACCCGACCCAGGCGCTCCAGGAGTTCTCGCCCGCCGCGCAGTCCGGCAGCCCGAGGCAGGCTCCTCACCCGAAGCCGTCTCCGCGGCAGGCAGGCAGGCGGCACGAGCCGAGGCCGGAGGCAGGAGGCAGAGGCGAGCGGGAAGCCGGGAGGCGGGAGACGACGGCGGGCCGAGCGCGCGGCGGTGGCGGGATCCGCGCCTGCCCCCTACACCGCGCTGGCGGCCGAGCCGGCTGCTCCTGCGCCCGGCTAAGAGCGGGACATTTAAAAATCCCAGCGCGCGGAACCGGCCCCCGGACCGCCCTCGCGCCCTCCCGCCACCCTCCGCTCCGCCCCGGCCGGCTCGGAGCCCCTCAGCGACAGCCAGAGGGCTCGGCCCCGCCCAGCCACCGCCCTCAGGACCGCCCTGCGCGGCGCAGGCCCGCCCAGGCGCTCAGACCAGCCCGGGGCGGGGCCAGCGAGAGGCGGGGCTAAGTGACAGGGCCTGCGCGCCGGAGGGGAGGGGCCCTGGGGCCGTGGCGGGGCCTGCGCCGCCCAGGCTGCGGAGCCCGCGCGGGGCGGGACGCGGGGGCCGGCGGGCGCGCGGTGGGGCGGGGCTGCGCAGGCCGGGACGCCGGGGAGGTCTGGCGCGAGTGCGGCGGAGGGGCGGGTCGCGGGGCTCTGGGGGCGGAGCCGAGCGGCGCTGGAGCGGCAAAAAGCCGCGTGGCCGGCGCTGGTGGAATGTAAACACGGCGGGCGGCGAGGCTTTGGTCCCCGACTGAGGGGTCGGGCCACTAGACCTGAAGTCCGTAGGCCTGCAGCTCGCGCGCACTGTTTCTCTTTGCACGTCTCCCCCGCCCCCGAGACGCAGGTTTCCGGGCCCTGAGTCAGGGTGGGATGTGCCCAAGGTCACAGCGCATGGTCACAGAGCCTAGAATCAGGGCCTCAGGCCGCCAGATCGGGGGCCGCCTGTGGAACAGCTGTTACTTCTGGACGTGCGTCCATCCATCTGTCCATGCGTGCGTGTGTTCATTCAGCTAATAGTCTAGCACCTTACCTTCCATGTGAGCCTTTCGCCACAGACTTTCCCCTGAGCATAGGAAGATCTTTTTGATGCTGGGATTCCATGCAGCCCTCTTTACCTTAAGCATTTACTTAAGCAGGCAGTAAAATCAAATCCACACTCCATGCCCTACAGGACTCCACGTGGACCCACCCTCACCCCCTCTCAAACCTTTCCTTCAACTGCCTCCCATCAGAGCTCCTCTGGCCATCCTCTGTCCTTTCTCATCTCGGGACCTTGGAATTTGTTGTCCCTAGCTCTGGCCCCTTCCAGCTACATCTTTCCTGAGAATTTCCAAGTCTTCTCCAGGAGTTCCTCTCCACCGCATTGCCCTGCTGTGGCTCCTTCACAGCACTTGCTGCCATATGTCTCTTGTCCGTGTTTGGTTCTCTTCTCTCTGCCTTGTCTGTCTTGTTCGCTGCTGTATCCCCCAGATCTTGGCATACTGCCTGGAGGAAGGGAGGCACGTCAATCTTACTTGTGAAGGAATGCTTGAAAAACATGCTGACCAAGCCCTTGTGGATTTTACAGGCTAAGGAGACAAGTATTGAACTACCATCACTTGAAAGTACCTACTGTATTAAACTTCTAGAAAACACATATAGCACAGGGCTCCTAAACACTCTCAAGACCCTTCCTGATTTACAGTCTCAGTCTTGGGCCTCCTCCCTCCATGACTGTCTTTTTGCAGTTAGAGCCTGGATCTTACTGTAGGACACGGTTTGTGTCATCCTCAGAGGTCCCTGCTAGCAGATTCTTGACCTTCCAGGGGCTCTGAGGTCAAGGCTGCTGAAATGTCTTGCTCAGATTGGCTTAGGTAGGCATGGAACCCAGGCTCCTAAATGCCCAGCCTTGTGCCCTTAGGTAGTAACAATAATAGGTATCACAAACATTTCAAAAATAACAGCTTTGTCCTAAATACTTCAAAGTGTTATCTCAACTAAACTTCTCAATAATCCTATGACATTGATACCGTGATTGTCTTATTTCACATATGGCACTATCTACTTCTTAGGGTCACTGTAAGGATTAAGTGAAATAATGCAGATGAATTGCTGAGTACAGTGCCTGCTGCTGCTGCTAAGTACCTTCAGTCGTGTCCGCCTCTGTGTGACCCCATGGACTGCAGCCCACCAGGCTTCTCTGTCCATGGGATTCTCCAGGCTAGAACACTGGAATGGGTTGCTATTTCCTTCTCCAATGCATGAAAGTGGAAAGTGAAGAAGTCACTCAGTCATGCCGGACTCTTCGCGACCCCATGGACTGCAGCCCACCAGGCTCCTCCATCCATGGGATTTTCCAGGCAAGAGTACAGTGCCTGGCACATAGTAAATACCCAATAAATGACAATTGTTAACAATGATAGACAAGACAGTTTTCCTTAGTGGTTGTAGTAATTTATACTCCTTTCAGCGAAGAGTACCACCAGGACTTCTCTGGTGGCCCAGGAGTTAATAATGTGCCTGCCAATGCAGGGGACATGGGTTTCCCCTGGTCAGGGAACTAAGATCCCACAAGCTGTGGAGCAACTAAGCCAGTGCACCATAACTAGAGAAAGCCTACAAGCACCAATGACCTACCACAGCCATGAATAAATAAATTTTAAAAATTTATTTTTTTAAAAAAAGACAAAAACTGTGGTGGCAGCAATCAGACCCCTCTGGGGTGGGGGTCTTAGGTACTACTGTACACATGTTTTATATCTTGATCTAAGCAGTGGTTACATGGCTATGTTCCTAAATAAAACTTCAATGAGCTATATATTTGTTATTTGTGCACTTTACTGAGTGCATGCAATACCTCACTAAAAAATAAAATGGTTAGTTTTTTTAATAATTGAAAAAACAATAAAGTAAGATTTTAATAATCTTTACCCACTGGGAGCTTCCAGTCTGAAAAGGAGGCAGTCATGCAGATTGGAAGCTGCAGTTCAGAGTGATAAGAACTTGAATGGGAAAATTCTGGGGGGCTACGATTTCATGTGGAGTTGGGAGCAGGGGCATTCAATCTACTCTTGGACACAGCTGCTTGGAGGAAGCAGCATCAAGGCCAGAAAGATGAATGAATTCAGCAGGAGCAATATGAAACATATGTTTAAGGCAACAGAAACTGCCTGCACAAAGACTTGGAGTCTTCAGAAGTCACCAATGGTCACTTGTCTGGAGCAGTTCACCTTTGGCTCTTTGAGTCCGTTTCATTTTGTGTCCAAACACTCTCAGTCTTGAGGGAGACTAAGGATTACACCAAAGGTGACAAAACAGCTGCTGTGTAGTAGGGAGGACAGCACCTTTCTTCTGCCATGAGACTTTGGGAAATGTCCTTAACCTCTTGGTGCCTCAATTTCTTCATCTGTAAAATGGGTGTGATTTTAATTATCCCAACCTGTGAGGAATAAATGTATTAATACGTATAATGGATTTGACATGCTGCTGCTGCTGCTGCTGCTAAGTTGCTTCAGTCGTGTCCGACTCTGTGCAACCCCATAGACAGCAGCCCACCAGGCTTCCCGTCCCTGGGATTCTCCAGGCAAGAACACTGGAGTGGGTCGCCATTTCCTTCTCCAAAGCATGAAAGTGAAAAGTGAAAGTGAAGTCACTCAGTCCTGTCTGACTCTAGCAACCCCATGGACTGCAGCCTACCAGGCTCCTCCGTCCATGGGATTTTCTAGGCAAAAGTACTGGAGTGGGGTGCCATCGCATTCTCCTTGCCATAGTATCTAACATATAGTAAATGTTCAGTATGTAACAACTATCATTATTATTCATAAAGAAATTTGGGGCATTGGCTTAGCTTCATATGTGGTTTAGGCCCTGATGATGGTAGAGGTTAAGGAACCAGGATGCAAGCATTAAGAAGTAAGCCCATGGAGGTTGCAAGGGCCAAGTTCTTCCCAGATAGGATTCCTTAATCCAAGGCCCACAGACAGCCTTCAGGATCCCAGGAAACTGCCTACTGACAGTGCCAGCCCATCAAATCCACTATCCTGGGCAGCTGCTGCTGCTGCTGCTGCTAAGTCGCTTCAGTCGTGTCCGACTCTGTGCGACCCCACAGACGGAAGCTCACCAGGCTCCCCTGTCCCTGGGATTCTCCAGGCAAGAACACTGGAGTGGGTTGCCATTTCCTTCTCCAAAGCATGAAAGTGAAAAGTCAAAGTGAAGTCGCTCAGTCGTGTCCGACTCTTAGCGACCCCACGGACTAGAGCCCACCAGGCTCCTCCGTCCATGGGATTTTCCAGGCAAAAGTACTGGGGTGGGGTGCCATTGCCTTCCCCGATCCTGGGCAGCTAGCGCATAACTTTTACCAGCTCCTTAAAGGTACACACAAAAGTTAAGGAGCAGTGTAGAGGGTAGATCGAGGAAGGCGTGGGTTGTGACTAGGAGTAGAGCTGGCTCAGGCTTTGCTTTCAGGCAGAGCTGGACAACTGTGGCTGCCTGGCTGAGCCAAAGGTGTGTGTGGGGGGGTGGGGGGTGGGGGGTAGAAGGGGCAGGGGAGGGTCCTACACACAGGAAAACCAGAGGAAAGAGGGTCAGACTGGCTGCACTGGTGTGGGCTATGGGGTGGGGGCCAGGCAGGATGAGCAGGATTCAGCGCCAGGGAACTGAGTGTGGGAAGGCCTCAGAGGCTTGGCTCCTGTCCTCCTGTAGCCCTGGGGACCTATCTGCACAGGCCTGCCAGGTCAGTCGGAGCCCCTGGCCCAGCTATGCTCCCTAAGACTTGCTTATTGTTCAGACTAGGCTCACACTGTGGTGGATTCCAAGGGGGAGACTAGCAAACCAATGGGTGGCCAGCCCTGGCCTAACCTTCTCTTACACTGGAAAGCAAATCTAGTCAAGCCTTTAGACAGAAGTTCTAGTTAATTTAAAAACTCCAGTGAAAACTAAAATTTACCTTTAAACTCAGTGTACGATAGAACAATGATGGCAGCTGACATTTAAGGATTCTGTCCTAAGCTCAGAGTTGCAAGGAACAGAGACTAATTTGAAGACATTTCATGGAGTGGGAGTATGTGACCACGTTTTGTGGGGAGGAGGGGCAGTTATGCAGCAATAAGCAACCCCCTTAGTATGGGCTAAGACACAAGAGAGCTTTGTTCTGTGTCTGACCACCATATTCCCAGCTTTCAGTTAAATCGTCTCATCTTGGGTTTTCTGAGAGCAGTCACAGCTGCAAGATACAGAGCAGGGGCTTGGAGAGAGGAAGCCCTGGAATCTCTCTTCTGGTCCAGGACTCACATTTTCCTTACAGCACCAGGCTCTTGAACTTAACGGGGGAGGGGGACTTGGCCAATCAGAGCCCCGCATTCTTGACTATGTGATTGGGTCAAGAATAGGCACGTGACCCAATCTGGGCCAATGAAAATCCTTTGGAGTTGCTAAGCTGATGGGAAGAGGTCTGGAACTAGGAGGCCATCTTGCCACTCAAGGCGACCTTCCTTTGAGGGAGGTCCTTTTGGGGGAGGGGGAGGTTTGCGGGGAAGCAGAGCCAGAGGTGAGGGGAGGCAGCCTTGTGATTTGTTGAGCTGCTGGATCTAATCAAGCCCAAGACCAGATTACTAGAAATTTTCCGGATGCTGGAGCCAATTATTTTCATGTTTATTTAGACAGTAGGGTTTGGATTTCTCATAGCTTGCTGCCGAGAGTTACGAGTGTCATTTGTGCCCATAGAAGAGTGGTCTCTAGTGGTCTCCTGGACTCATTCAGGGCCCTTCTCTCTAAGATCTGTAAATCTGCAGTGGTGTGGCTGGCTGGCTGGCTGGCATGTGGTTCTGGTGGTGCCAGGGCTGGCTGTGGTCTCAATTCCCCCAGAATCCTGACTTCCATGGCAACCTCCTTCATTACTTGCTGCCACCAGTCACATAGAACTCTGCTTATTAATCAGCCTGGCAACCTCAGAATCCCCAAGTGCATGTTGGTTTGGGGTGGACTGGCTTGACTCTGGCCTCCAGGAGCTCCCAAGAGCACCTTACACCTTCTGGAGGCAAGTGAACTCTATCTGAGCAAGACTCACTCCTAACATGATCAGATAGAGGGTACAAGCTGATGCTCCTGGTCCACAGAGTATTAGCAAAAGCTTGAATCCTTATACACATGAGGATTTCCGACTTGTTGAGCAACAGGATAATTTGGCAAAGTTGGGCCCATATCTGTGCAGGGCAACAGCAGTCTGCTAACCTCTTTGGGTGGGGCAGCTTCACCCTATGTCTTTACTCCTTTCAGTATCAACCTTGGCCTCCTACTGACCTTGAGACCCTGCTGGGAATTCAGAGCTGAACCAGAGCTTGCATAGCAGGGTCTTAGATGAGAGAGGTCAGGATTAAATAAACAAGAAGGAGAGAAGGGAAGAAAGCATTGAGGAGCGGGTAGACTGGGAGGAACCCAGACCTAAGCATTCCCCAGAGACCAGCACAGAGTCTGGACAGCCAGGTTTGCTGACTAAATAAGTGCATGGATGAATGTATAGGGGGCAAAGGTGAGAGGTACAGAGGGCCTTTTCCAGATGGTGATGGGAAGCTGAAGGGCCCCAGTGCATGGAATGGGGGGGCACATTCCTTTTCTGAAGCCTACGTGGGGCTGGTATCAGGGTCACAGAGGGCTAGGCACAAGTAGACTCCACAGTCAAGGCTGGGGCTTCCCCCCGACCCACGCTCCCACCCTCTCTTCTCTGTCTGAGAGCCTCTATACCTTCAACGTTTCACTGTGAATTATTTTTCCCACTTAAATCTGTTTGTTTAAAAAGGGAAATCTACTGTCCCTATCCTAAATGAAAAACCAACATCACCAGCCACAAAGAGAAGGGAAGCTTCAAAGAGTTGATAACCGCAGACAGGACAATGTGAGACAGGCCATGAGCCTGAGGCCTGGTCTCTTTCTGTTTAAAACAGGAGATGATGGTATGATTCCATTTATACCAGGTAGTAGGGTAGTCAAATTCATAGAGACAGAAACGAAGAGGGCATTTGCCAGGGCTGAGGAGCGGGAATGGGAGTTGTTATTTAATGGGTACAGAGTTTCAGTTCTGCAAGATTCAAAAGTCCTGAGGATGATTTGTGGTGATGGTTACACAATATTGTGAATGTAATTAATGCCACCAAATTAGACATTTAAAAATGGTTATGGTGGTTAATTGTTATGTGTATTTTACCACGTCTTTTAGAGGAGTTGAGTAGACTAATTAGAGAGGTGTCAAAGCCATCTCTTTCAAACTGAGACTTTCTCCTTGATTGATCAGAACATGTGAAGAATTGAAAAGAGAGCGACTCACTCACCATGTGACGTGGTATTATTTCAAATCAATATGCAAAACTGTGGTCAGAGGAAGAAAAGGGATAAGCTAGAAGTTTAAGAAGGTGTGCAGAAGGGCAGCCCCTCTGTAGTGTGGGTGTCCACGTGTCCTGCCACGAGGCCCTGAGCTGCTGCAGGCTGTTGTGAGCCTGTGCTGAGGAGACACGGGTCCCAGCTGCAGGGTTCTTAGCCCAGCATGATCTTGGGAAAGCACTTCATCTCCTGCTGCCTCAACTTCCTCCTCTGGCCAAGAGGAGAGGAAAGGGTGGACATGAGGTTGTAGTGGGGCGCTATGTGGGAGAGCACTCCACAGGCTCTGTCCCCTGGCTTCCACAAGGAGCCCCCCTTGGGTTCTCTCTGGTCAGTTTTGGTGGGGAGATCTATGAATTTGGTTCCAGTGTCTGGGACAGTTAGTTGATCAAACTCCCTACTTTCACATCCTTCATGATGCTGGCCAATGGAGGAATCCATGATCTTGCCATTGTCTCTTTCAGTGTCTACTGACTGATTTCAGGGATGGATTCTGTCCTAGGAGCGTGAAGGTTGAACAAGCGTCCTATTCTCAAGACACTCATGCCCAGTGGAGGAGAAAAGCAGCCCACCCGTCACCACAGAGCAGAAAGAAAAATGCAGGGACACATCTGGCAGCAGGGGTCCTGCTCCAGGCAAAAAGTGGGGTCACCAAAACCATCTTTGTCAAGGTCTCCAACACCTTCCCTCTTGCCAACTCCAGAGGGCACTTTCCAGGCTCCATTGCTCAGCCGTCTTGTGAGTGTCGGCATGATAGCTCACTGCCCTCCCCCGAGAACACCACTGCCGCTCCTGGTGTCCCTCCTCCTTCCCTGGTGCTCTTCCTCACGGCCTTTGCTCCTCCTTTTCTCAGGCGATGTAGTTGTTCTTTCTCCCTGTGCTGTCTTAACACATCCAGTTCACACTGCTTCTCAGCCGCCTGGACCACAGCACGCTTCAGTCTCCCAGCCTCTCAGTGTAAGGTGCCGAGAAGTGAACTCTGATTATCCCCTCCCTGCCTCAAAGTTCCTCCACTGGGGCCACCATTCATTCAGTTGGTTAAGCCACAGACCTGATATTCGTCCTTCATTTTTTCCTTTTCTCTCATCCTCTGTACTGCACGCATCAGCCAAGCCCAATAGCTCTCTGCCCCCCAGATATCTCCAGTTCATCTACTTCTCTACCCTATGCTGGAGGGAGGCCACTGTCTGCTTCCTAGACAGGTGCAGTGTCTGCTGAACTACTTTCCCATCATCACTGCCTCTTGCATGGAATGGCTAGTCTTCTCAAATTCACTTCCATAAACTCGATCAAACATGCCTCTTTTGAAAACCATTTGTCAGCTTCCCAGTGATCGCAGCAGCACGGGGACCTGCCTGACTCAGCTCCCGCCTCTGCCCTCTCGTCCTGGCACCCTGGGCCCTCTTCCCAGCTCTGCCTCTGCCCCAGCCTGGCAGGCTCACAGCCTCTTTCCCTGCTATGCCAAGAGCTCAGTTGCTTTGGTGTGTTTGTACTTGTTCTCCACCCACTCCCCACTGTCTGTCAGTGGCAGTCTCCTTCTCCTTCAATATCCCCTCCTTAAGGAGGCCTTGCTTAGTTAACACCACCAAAATTCAGTTGTCTTCATTGCAGGACAGATATTTTCAATTTTTTTAAATAAAAAAAATTTTTGGCCATGCTGTGTGGCTTGTGAGATCTTAGTCCCCCAACCAGGGATTAATCCCTGGCCCCTGCAGTGAAAGTGCCCAGTCCTAACCACTAGCCTGTCCGGAAATTCCTAGTACACGTATTTTCTTTCTCAATGTCGCGAGTTTTCTCTGAGCATCTTTTTTGTTTTTTTAATTACAGAAATTTCACAGGTACACACAAGTAGAGATATAATAGTACAATGAACTCTCATAAGCTTGGTCTATAGATTTAACAATTCAGATTTTGTTGGGACTTCCCTGGTGGTCCAGTGGTTAAGAATCCACCTTCCAATGCAGGGGATTCAGGTTTGATCCCTGGTCAGGGAACTAATATCCCACAAGCCGCAGACCAGCTAAGCCTGTGCACCCAAGTGCCAGAGCCCAAGCGCCACAGCCGCTGAACCTGCACACGGCAACTGCTGAGCCCATGCGCTCGACAGCCGGTGCCCTGCAAAACGAGAGAGGCCTGAGTGCTGCAGTGAAGGGCCAACCCAGCCCCCACCAAAAAAAAAAAAAAAAAAGGATTTTGTTATATTTTCTTCTTTAAGCCTGCAGTTTTTATTCTTTTATTCTTTTTTTTTTTTTGCTCAAGTCTTCTAAGGCATATTTGAAACATTATGTCATTTCGCTTTTACATGCTTGAGTATGGATCTTTGAAAAATATGGATATTTTCTTACATAACCAAAATGCCAGGGACAGACACAGCAAAATGAATGATTCTTGATGTCATTCAGTACTCAGTCTAAAATCAAGTTTCCCAGTTATCTCAAATATGTCTTTGAACCATTGGTGTGGATCGCAACCTAAACAGGATCCACACACCGCATCTGGTTCCGGTGCCCTTTGCTCTCTTTACTCCAGAGCAGCTAGCTCCTCCTTTTCCACATTTGCCTCAGAAGCCAGGTCAGCCTCCTGCAGGATCATTCCATGCTCTGGTTGTGTCTGTTTGCTCCTCCGCAGAGCCGTCTTTCATGTTCCTCTCTTCCCTGTACTTCCTGAGGGTGGAAGTAACCCGCTGAAATTCACATCTGTAGGGGATGCCACGGGCTTCCTGTGGCATCACCCTGGAGGCCCATAGTGCCCTGCCATCGCATCTCGTGATGCTGAGATTGACTGATGGGGTCAGGTGGTGACAGCCTCTTTCTCCCGTCTTACAGCTTCCTATCAGCCCGTCTCCTGTTGTTTTCATCCATTGATAAGTGTTTCCTGAATCAGTTATTTGATGAGGGTTTGCCAAATGGTGACTTTCCTATTTCCTTCATTTCTTCCAAACTAGAGGTGCACCCAGAGGGGATGGTATGTGGGAGCAGTTCCCCCGAGGCAGGCAATTGGGGGTGCATTTTCTGTAAAGAATTTAAAAAATAATTTTAGTTGTTATTTTATCATCGCCATGGCCTTGCCATTCTAAACAACATCAGTGATGGACCACTGCTCCTGGCAGGGGCAGAATGCACCTTCCTGGCGCCCCATGATGTACATTGCTGTTCAGAATTTATTCACTGGAGTCTTCTGTAAAGAAATTTTCCCTATCAAATAGGGTTACTTGGTTGTCCTGAAATACGGCTCATATGGTAGAATAAATTCTGAATTCTCTCCTTTTAATTAGGCTCCATATTTTCATTCTTTATAGCACTTGAGATATTTCATAATTGTGCATTTGTTTACTTGTTCGGGGTCCTTCATCCTTCAGGAGGAATCTGCACGAAGGGTTGTGGGAGGCACTCGGTCTTCACACATTTGAGTGAAAGATTCACAGATGAAGGCTGGGAGGGGTGAGCTGGCAGTGTTAGAGGTGGGGTGGCAGAGGCAAGTGTTTGGGGAGAAGACCCAGAGGATGAAGAGAGCACAACACATTCTGGGAGGACAGGTGTTGAGTGTGTCTGGGGCCAAGGGCGAGGTGGGAAAGGGGGATTGCTGAGACTGAGGGGGGCCCAGGGACGGCAGCCAGAGGAGCACCCAAGTTGGACTCTATCCTGGGGAGATGGGGCCCTAGAATCTCTGTGGCCACCCCCCAACACCTGCCTCACGGCCTCCTGGATGGAGCCTGCTTCTCGGGGAGTGCACCCAGTATGGAGATTTGGCTGTGCTCTACATAAGCGCTCGCCTTGCTCTTCTCTCTAATTGCTGTTTTCCTTCCACTTCACAAGTGGGTTGGCTAGTAACACTGAAGTCTGTTTTATGTACATATAGATAGCAAACACAAAATGTGTGGTAAGCTGTGTTCCATCTTTATGTTATTAACACACAAAAGCAAGAAAGCTCCAAGTTAGAGCATCTGCAATTCAGCCAAGTATGCAGCAAGCCATATGGTTTAAAACTTGAAAAGGAAGACAACAGAAGCACGTCACCCAGCCTTCGTCTGAAAAGCTCCCTCAGCAAGTGCCCTGCCTGTCCTCTCTGAGGCCGGGCAGCCTTCATCCATCCATCCATCCACCCATCCATCCATCCACCCATCCATCCATCTGTGTATCAAAGCTTCACTGCAATCCTGTCATATGCCAAGTACTGCTCCTTTACTAGCAATGGAAGAACCATGACAGCAGAGATCATAGGGGAGAGAAGATTAGGACGTAAGGAAACCAACATGTGAAAAAGATAAGATGTTTCCCAGCTGTTATAAGAGCTCCTGAAGAAGTGATTAAATGAGCTGAGCAGAGGCAAATCACTTTAGCCATGTGGCTTCAGGAAGGTCTTTCTCAAGAGGAGACATATGAGCTAAGACCTGGGGCATAAGTAAAATGCAGCAAGAAGAGCTGTGGAAACAGTGTCCCCAGCAGAGGGAACAGTGTGTACAAAGGCCTAGAAGTGGGTGCAAATTCAGTGTTGTAGTGGAGCAGCAAAAAGGCTGGAGTGGAGTGAGTGAGGGGTCTGGGGAGAGAAGGAGTGGAGGGAAAGGAGCCAAGGTGTCATCAGCTGCATGTAGGTAGGAATTTGGGTTCTACTCTAATGCTATTAGAAACCCTTGAAGGGTTTTAAGTAGGAGAGTGGTTCATCTGCTTTACATGTTGAAAGTTCACCCTGCTGCTGAGGGGAGTGTGGACATGGAAAACAGGCATATCCTGGAGCCTAAGGACCAGTGGTGCAAGCCAGGCAAGATGGCAGCTTGGCCAGAGTTGGGGCAAGGTGGAGTGGACACGGGGATCAGATATGTTTGCAGATAGAGTGAGGGCTGGCTGAGAATGGGGACCTATGGCCTTGGGGCCCGAGAGGCTGATAAGAGCCAGACAGGTTTGCTGCGAAAACATAAATCTCTGCAGCAAGGTGCCCCATCCGTGTCATTCTTTGTGGAAAACCTAGCTTTCTTTCCTGTCTCCTCACCTCTGTGGTCATAAGCATAGTGACAGGCCACTGTCATTCTTCTGGCAGGAGGAGAGGTGACTGCGTGAGACCACACAGTGACGAGGCCACCTCCGGATGACCCTTCTCCAGAGACTGCAGCTAGCCCCGGGTGTCAGACTGCCCTTCCCAGGGCCACCTGGCTGTACTGCACACCAGCTGGTAAGAAAGCCTGGCCCTTTCACACCAGCAAGGCCTCGTGTTCCTATACAGCCATAGCCGCAGGCCTTTGCGTCTTAGTCATGTGAGTGCCCCTTTGCCTTATCCTAGAAGAGAGGCAAAGGCTTCCCCGGTGACTCATCAGTAAAAGAATCCGCCTATAATGCAGGACACCCAGGTTCGATCCCTGGGTTGGAAAGATCCCCTGGAGAAGGGAATGGCAAGTATTCTTGCCTGGAGAATCTCCAGGACAGAGGAGCCTTGCAGGTGACACTCCACAGGATCACGAAGAATCGTACACAACTGAAGCGACTGAGCATGCAGCACGTAACAGAGACAGTCTGGGTTCTGTGGAAGCACACGTCCAGAGATGTGTCAGGGAGTACCCTAGGGACCAGCCCCTGGTGAAGGAAGGAGGACAGGCAGAAGTAGGCAGGGGTCTCTGAGCTTTGGAGCTGCGCAGTGCTGGGCCAAAGCTGCTGAACCTTGCTATCTCTACTCCATCCAGGACTGGACCGTGGTTGGAGGCTGAGGGCCCGCAGCACTTCTAATAGCCAGGACAGTAGGACCTTCTTCAGAGGGGTCTTGGGCGGTGTGCTGTGTGTTCATCACACTTCACTAACTCAGACGTGACTGATTTGTAAACCAGCAGTTGGGCTTGTGCTCAAGGGTCATCTTCCTTTTCCTTAAGCAGGACTAGCCAAAGGTCCAAGGCCATGAGCAGCAGACTCAGTGGGAGCCCCAATTATCATACGTGCCAGCAGCTAGAGAAGCAAAGACAAATGCCCCTTCAGTGGAGGCATTGAGCCAGGCCCTATTAGACAGCCCTGGTCAATCTATTAATAATTCAGTTCTTTAGAACCATGCACTGTGTGTGTTACCAGTGTGCTCAGGACTGTCCTGCCCTCATGGGGTCCACAGGCTCGTGAGGCAGGGAGACATCAACCAGATGACCACACCAAGGACCACATCATGAATACTGATAACAGCAAACACTGCTGCTTTAGTGCATTAGCTGCATCATCTCAGTAAGTACAAGACACCAACACCGTCAACAACCTGATGCTGGTGTTAGTGTTAGCCTCTCTTCAGATCAGGTCACGGCAGCCCTCAAGGTCACCGGCTAGGAGACAGTAGAGCACAGGTGGATGTTGTTCAGTCGCCAAGTCGTGTTTGACTCTTTGTGATCCTGTGGATTGCAGCACACCAGGCCTCCCTGTCCCTCACCATTTCCTGGAGTTCTCCCAAATTCATGTCCATTGAATTGGTGATGCCATCCAACCATCTCATCCTCTGCCGCCCTCTTCTCCTATTGCCTTCAGTCTCTCCTAGCACAGGTAGGTACCTGTACTGAAAGCAGGAATGGAGTTATCTGGAACCCGATCTTATAGTTCAGATGGTAAAGAATCTGCCTGCACTGCAGGAGAGCCCGGTTCAATTCCTGGGTTGGGAAGATCCCCTGGAGAAGGAAATGGCAACCCCCTCCAGTATTCTTGCCTGGAGAATCCCGTGGACAGAGGAGCCTGATAGGCTACAGTCCATGGGGTCACAAGAGTTGAACACAACTTAGCGACCAAACCATCATCACCACCTGGACTGTGGAGGCAGGAGGAGGGTGGAGGTCCAGGATGGCTCCGCTAAGGAGTTGAGATTAGTTGATGCTTCAACTGAGAGGTACAGGATTGGAAGGAATTGACAGAGAAAGGAGGCACTCCTAGTGAAAGGAAGGGCATGGAAAAGGCCCTGGCACAGGCGAGACCAGGAGCTGGAAGGTGGCAGGGGCCCTGGGTGCTCAAGCTGGGGTTCAGGCCATGGTGAGTTCTCCCTTCTTCATACTGAGAGCCATAGGAGGAAATCAGAGGTGTGTCCTAGAAAGACTCCTTGGGCTGCCCTGTGGAGGACGAGCTTCTGGGGGAGAGAGATGCTGGAGACTACAGTGATCATCAGAGAGATGGTGGCTGCCAGAACCTGGGTATGGCAGGGCCGGGCAGGAAGAGGGTGGACTCAGTGCTGTTTGGAGTAAGATCAACTCAGCTTGGGTTGACCTGTGGTGGGGAGCAAGAGTCCAGAGATCCAGAGTTTCTGGCCTGCAGAGCTGGCCTCTAATGACACCCTTCACTGGGGTGGAGAACTCAGGATTCAAAGTCCTGGGAAGCAACACAAAGGCAAAAATGACCTTTTTCCCTCTGACTTTTTCATATCAAATATATTAAAATATTGAAGGAATAGTGTAATGAATACCTAACTCCCACTTAGGATTCCCAGTTGGTAATATTTCACTGTATTTGCTTGTTCTCATTCTTTCTCACACACACACACACACACACACACACACACACACACATTTTCTGCTATACAATTGTAGACATCCTGACACTTCACCCTAAATATGTGTACCTTCTAAGAATAAGGGCATTCCTCAATAAAACCCATAGCACTTTCAAAAATAAGAACACTAACAATGATCTCATAATACCACTTGATCCCTAATCCATGTCAAAAAGCCCCAGTTGTCCCCAGGTTTTGCTTTCAGCCAAGATCCAGTCAAAGTCCCTGCATTGCTTTTGGTGGTTGAGTCTACTCTTTGTTCTCGTTCAGTGCAGAGTAGCCCCTGCCCCATGCCCACCGCCCTTCTTCCCATGACTTTGGCTCTTTGACAAGTCCGGGCCAGCTGTCTTATAGGACATTGTCCACTCTGAATTTGTCTGATAGTTGCAATTCTTTTGCTTTTTCTTTTTTTAAAAGAGCTTTACTATGATATAATTCACATAGCACATAGTTCACCCATTTAAAGTGGACAATTAAATGGCTTTAGTTTATTCACAGATATGTGCAACATTCAGAAAACGAAGATCATGGCATCTGGTCCCATCACTACATGGGAAATAGATGGAGAAACAGTGGAAACAGTGTCAGACTTTATTTTTCTGGGCTCCAAAATCACTGCAGATGGTGACTGCAGCCATGAAATTAAAAGACGCTTACTCCTTGGAAGGAAAGTTATGACCAACCTAGATAGCATATTCAAAAGCAGGGACATTACTTTGCCAACAAAGGTTCGTCTAGTCAAGGCTATGGTCTTTCCTGTGGTCATGTATGGATGTGAGAGCTGGACTGTGAAGAAGGCTGAGCGCCGAAGAATTGATGCTTTTGAACTGTGGTGTTGGAGAAGACTCTTGAGAGTCCCTTGGACTGCAAGGAGATCCAACTGGTCCATTCTGAAGGAGATCAGCCCTGGGATTTCTTTGGAAGGAATGATGCTAAAGCTGAAACTCCAGTATTTTGGCCACCTCATGTGAAGAGTTGACTCATTGGAGAAGACTCTGATGCTGGGAGGGATTGAGGGCAGGAGGAGAAGGGGACGACAGAGGATGAGATGGCTGGATGGCATCACTGACTCGATGAATGTGAGTCTGAGTGACCTCCGCGAGCTGGTGATGGATAGGGAGGCCTGGTGTGCTGCAATTCATGGGGTTGCAGAGAGTCGGACACGACTGAGCGACTGATCTGATCTGATGTGCAACCATCACCACAATTTTATAAAATTTTTATCACCTCTAAAAGAAACTCATTACCAATTACCCTTCTAAGGCCCTCTCCTCAGCCCTAAGCAACCACTAATTTACTTCCTGTCTCTAGATTTTTCCTAACCTGGCTTTTAATAGACTGGAATCATTATATTAATAGTATATGGTATTTGTGTCTGCCTTTTTTCACTTAGCATAATGTTTTCAAAGTTCATCCATGTTACTTTTTATGACCAAATAATATTCCATTGAAATAGAAAAAAGCAAAAAAGCAAAATGACTGTCTGAGGAGGCCTTACAAATAGCTGTGAAAAGAAGAGAAGAAAAAAGCAAAGGAGAAAAGGAAAGATACACCCATTTGAATGCAGAGTTCCAAAGAATAGCAAGGAGAGATAAGAAAGCCTTTCTCAAAGATAAATGCAAAGAAATAGGGGAAAACAATGAATGGGAAAGACTAGAGATCTCTTAAAGAAAATTAGAGATACCAAGGGAACATTTCATGCAAAGATGGGCTCAATAAAGGACAGAAATGGTAGGGACCTAACAGAAGCAAAAGATATTAAGAAGAGGTGGCAGGAATACACAGAAGAACTGTACAAAAATGATCTTCATGACCCAGATAATCACCATGGTGTGATCACTCACCTAGAGCCAGACATCCTGGAATGTGAACAAAGCTAGTGAAGGTGATGGAATTCCAGTTGAGCTATTTCAAATCCTGGAAGATGATTCTATCAAAGTGTTGCACTCAATATGCCAGCAAATTTGGAAAACTCAGCAGTGGCTACAGGACTGGAAAAGATCAGTGTTCATTCCAATCCCAAAGAAAAGCAATGCCAAAGAATGCTCAAACTACCGCACAATTGCACTCATCTCACGTGCTAGTAAAGTGATGCTTAAAATTCTCCAAGCCAGGCTTCAGTAATACATGAACCATGAACTTCCAGATGTTCAAGCTGGTTTTAGAAAAGGCAGAGGAACCAGAGATCAAATTGTCAACATCCGCTGGATCATTGAAAAAGCAAGAGAGTTCCAGAAAAACATCTATTTCTGCTTTACTGACTATGCCAAAGCCTTTGACTGTGTGGATCACAATAAACTGTGGAAAATTCTGAAAGAGATGGGAATATCAGAGCACCTGACCTGCCTCTTGAGAAACCTATATGCAGGTCAGGAAGCAACAATTAGAACTGAACATGGAACAACAGACGGGTTCCAAATAGGAAAAGGAGTACATCAAGGCTGTATATTGTCACCCTGCTTATTTAACTTATATGCAGAGTACATCATGAGAAGCGCTGGGCTGGAAGAAACACAAGTTGGAATCAAGATTGCCGGGAGAAATATCAATAACCTCAGATATGCAGATGACACCACCCTTATGGCAGAAAGTGAAGAGGGGCTAAAAAGCCTCTTGATGAAAGTGAAAGTGGAGAGTGAAAAGGTTGGCTTAAAGCTCAACATTCAGAAAACGAAGATCATGGCATCTGGTCCCATCACTGCATGGGAAATAGATGGGGAAACAGTGGAAACAGTGTCAGACTTTGTTTTTCTGGGCTCCAAAATCACTGCAGATGGTGACTGCAGCCATGAAATTAAAAGACGCTTGCTCCTTGGAAGGAAAGTTATGACCAACCTAGATAGCATATTCAAAAGCAGAGACATTACTTTACCAACAAAGGTTCGCCTAGTCAAGGCTATGGTCTTTCCTGTGGTCATGTATGGATGTGAGAGCTGGACTGTGAAGAAGGCTGAGCGCCGAAGAATTGATGCTTTTGAACTGTGGTGTTGGAGAAGACTCTTGAGCGTCCCTTGGACTGCAAGAAGATCCAACCAGTCCATTCTGAAGGAGATCAATCCTGGAATTTCTTTGGAAGGAATGATGCTAAAGCTGAAACTCCAGTATTTTGGCCACCTCATGCGAAGAGTTTACTCATTGGAGAGGACTCTGATGCTGGGAGGGATTGAGGGCAGGAGGAGAAGGGGACGACAGAGGATGAGATGGCTGGATGGCATCACTGACTCGATGGATGCGAGTCTGAGTGACCTCCGGGAGCTTGTGATGGACAGGGAGGCCTGGCGTGCTGCAGTTCATGGGGTCGCAAAGAGTCGGACACGACTGAGCGACTGATCTGATCTGATCTGATCTGACTGGAGAAGACTCTTGAGAGTCCCTTGGACTGCAAGGAGATCCAACCAGTCCATCCTAAAGGAGATCAGTCCTGGGTGTTCATTGGAAGGACTGATATTGAAGCTGAAACTCCAATACTTTGGCCACCTGATGCAAAGATCTGACTCATTGGAAAAGACCGTGATGCTGGGAAAGATTGAGGGTAGGAGGAGAACAGGATGACAGAGGATAAGATGGTTGGATGGCATCACCGACTCATTGGAAATGGGTTTGGGTGGATTCCAGGAGTTGGTGATGGTCAAGGAGGCCTGGCGTGCTGCAGTTCATGGGGTTGCAAAGAGTCAGACACGACTGAGTGACTGAACTGACTGACTAACTGAATATTCCATTGTGTGGAAATACCACATTTTGTTTTGGATTGTTTCTACCTCTTGGCTAATAAGAATAATCCTACTATAAACCTCTGGGTACATGATTTTGTAGGACCATATATATTCATTTCTCTTTGGTATATACCCAGGAGTAGAATTGCTGGGCCATATGGTAATTCTGTATGGGCTTCCCAGGTGGTGCAGTGGTTAAGAATCCACCTGCCAAGGCAGGAAAGACAAGAGACGTAGGTTCGATTTCTGGGTCAGGAAGATCCCCTACTCCCCTGGAGTAGGAAATGGCAACCCACTCCAACATTCTTGCCTAGAAAATCCTATGGACAGAGGAGCCTGGCAGGCTGCAGCTCATGGGGTCTCAAGGAGTCAGACATGCACGTGAGGACATGCACACGTGGTAACTCTGTGCAAATCACACAAGGACCTACCAGACTTTTCCCAAAGCAGTTGCTCTGTTTTATACTCCCATCAGCAGTACGTGAGGGTTATGATTTCTCTGTATCCTGACCAACACTTGTTATTATCTGATGTAGTTACGTTCAGTGTTCCACAATGGAGGATTTTCTCTAGGCCCATCTGACCATCCCCTCCCGCAGCCTCACCTCACCCCAGACCATGGAGGATGCAAATGGTACACTGGACTGGATGGCATTGCTGTCTTATTTTTGTACTTTGCCAGATTCTGCACTTCCCTACCACAATTTCATTACATGCCCTAAAAGATCCCCAGGAAACATCCAGGGCAGAAGTTCTTAAGTTGGGGGACCTGAGGCCTCAGAGAGGTGAAGGTTGCCCAAGGGATCCAGTGCAGGAGAGCAGGCTAGGGCTCTGTACCTGCCCACTGGGTGCTGAGGCTGTTGCTATGCAAGCCATAGTGGGTGGCACTGGGAAGGTGGCAGGAAAGAGAAGTGTGCTGAGAGCAGATGACCCATAGAAATGAGCCCACCTTCCAAAGAGCGTCCTCGAACTCCTTCCACAGAATACCTACTGATGTTCCCACTGCTGCTCACCAAGGAGGTTGCTCGTGCTGCGGGGGCCTGGCCTCTCTGGCAGTGGCCAGGCCAGGATGAAACAGTCCATGAGCCTGGTCTTGAAGACAGAGGGCTCAGCTGGCAAGGAAGCTGGGTCCACATGTGGATCGCAGCCTCTGATGTCTTGTCCAGATTGCAGTCTGGCCAGTCTCCTCAAGGTGGCGCTGCGTCAGACTAGGCTGCCTACTTGAGGTGGCTCTTCTCATGGTATGCAGTGTTCAGGGGTTTGCTCCCCTAACAGGTGAGGCTACACCAGGCATATGTTTGCCCTGGCAGGGTCAGCCCCTCCTAGGGCCCAGTCTCCCAGTGCACCCCTGCACCAACTCTGCCACTTGGGAGCCAGATGCATCTGAGAGTCTAATCTCTTCTTTTGCTTCACTGCTTTCTCTCCTGATCTGTGCGTCTGTCCATCTTCAGCTGTCAACATGATTCAAGGCCCCGGTCAAATGCCACCTCCTCCATGGAGCCATCCTGTCTTTGCTCTCCCTGAATGTCCTGTGGAGCAGTACATTTGCACCTCATTTTGATGCCTAGCACTCTGTGCTCCAGGTGGCCTGTAACTTCCAGTCCCATCAGATACCATGGCTCTCCTTAATGACAGGAACCTGGTCCCACTTACCTCTGCCTTCTGTATTGACTTGGTCAGAATTGTTTTGGTTGCCAGTAGCAGAATCTTACTGCAAATTTGCCTTAGGAAAAGGATTTTCCGATTCATGTTACTTAAAGCATGGTACTTCAGGTATAGCTGGGTTCAGGGCCCCATTCATCAGGGCTGTGTCCACGTTTTAGTCCTGATGTCTGGCAGGCTCTCCGTGGGTGGTGGCAGAAATGGCCAGCTTAGCTATCCAAACAGAAGCTCTCCGACTTGATGTCCACTGGTCTGGCTCACATTGTGTGCTCATCTTGGGCCTGGGGGTGTTGCCATGGACCAAGAGTGAGAGGAGGAGTGCTTCCCAAGGGAAATCCTAGCTACTGGCAGACAAAACAACAGGAGCAGCCTGGAGGTAATCCTGCCTGACTCCTTCTTCCCTCTCAGTGACCCATTCAGGGGTGTGCACATCTTATTTACTTCCCTCCAGGCTATTTCTCACACTTGTGTCTTATTCTCACCAAGAACGTGTCCCTTTCCCATCTCTTCCCTGGTCTACCATTGTCCCTTCTCCCTAAAGGGACAGCCGAGTGGTTTTTCTAAAACCTAAGTTTTAGAAAATTTAGGTTTTTCTAAGACATAAGAAGATCGCATCCTGCTTAAAACCCTTGATGGCTCCTCATTGTCCCCTGGATGAAGCCCACTATTCTTTAAAAAGCATGTCCAGCTTGTGGTAATCTGATCCTGTGCCCCTCCAGCCCCATCTCTCTTTGCTCTTTCCTCCCTCTGAGACTTGCACAATAGGCTCTTCAAACCTCTAGTTGCCCCAAGCCACTGCTTGGGATGCCCTTTCCCAGCTTGTCTGACTGGCATATTCTTCAATACCTAGCTTAGTCATCATCTCCTCCAGGAAGGCCTCCAGGACTTTACTGAGCAGTTAAGAGCGCCCTCTGTTGGGTGCCCAAAGCCATTCACCCCTCTGAACTAGGCGGACTCTGGTGGCACACTCTCTGGCCCCTGCACGCCCTGAAGGTGCTTCTTCTCGGCCACTTCCCCAGTGCCTAGCCTGGTGCCAGGCCCAGTGATGGCACCTGGGCAATGTCTGTTGACAGATATGAGAAGTGGAGAGTGAGGAACCTGGGTGTGCCTTGCCTGCCTTGGGAAAACAGAATTACAAGCTTCCTTCCTCAGCCCTGTCAGCTCTCAGCTTAGGTGCCAACTCCTCCACATGGCTTTCCCTGCCCACCCTCTGACCTGTTGCTCTTCAGTCACCTTATCATAACACTGGTTTTCTTTTCTTCCTAGCATTCAACCCAGCTGTTGTTTTCCCTGTCTGTTTTCTTATTATCTCTCTCCCAAACCCCCACGCCCATGATTTTGCCAGCTTCCATGAGAGCAGATTTCAGTACCTATCCTATGCAATACTTGCACAGCCTCCCACACCAAAGGGCCCCAATAAATATTCATTAAATGAACGAACTCTGGGTGGTCACTCCAAGTGGGGCAATTAGACATACCTTTGGGGGAAATTGTCATGATTTTCAGGTTCAGGGAGCTAATACCAAACTGAGGGAAGTTCCAATAAGGTTGGTGATCCCTACCCTCCACCCTCAATCTGGGGCCCCCTGTCTACTTCAAAGCCCAAGCCTTCAAGTGGCAGAGGTTATTCTAGAGAGATAAGAACTGGCTCATTCCAGATTGGGCATCTCAGGACCTAATTCTCAGCAAAACCACCTATAATACCAGAGCAGAAGCATCTGCAGGTGGCAGGGGGAAGGGCTGAGCTTTCCAGGGCTCTGCCCTCCCTCTGGCTGACCTAGGCTGCACACAGGCTCCCCAAACCTCACCATCCTGTCTGTACAGCCTTGAGCCCAGTCTCTCTTTCTCCCCACCCCATCCCCCGCTTCCCTGCCTAGCTCTCTCTGTCTCCTCCCTTTTCTCTTGCTTCTCCCCACCCGCCAGGCAGCAGGTGGTACAGGGTAGTGCAGCAGTTATCTGCTGGCTGATTTCATCGACAACATTTTCCTCTTATTGGAAAAGAGAAGGAGATGCCCCACCACCCTTCCCCAACATCTTCCTTCGTCTCCAAGATTCATTATGCAGAGTAGCTTGACACCTAGGTGTCAGTCTACCTCTTCTGTTTCATTTTTCTGTTTATCCACTTGTCCACCCATCCAGCCATCTGTCTAACCATCCAGCGACCCACTGGGCATGGACTGGCCTGGCCTGGGAGTAATGTGATGCATCAGGTTGGATGGTAAGCGAAGGAACAAGACAAACGCACACCCAGATGTACTGTGAAGGAAGGACTAGAAACTCAGGTGCCACAGGACATGAAGTAGGCTAGATGCAGGACAGCCAGGCCTGCTGCCTGCACAGGTATGGAGCCTCTCAACCCACCGGGCTGACATCACAAAATACCCCTCAGCTTTCTAATTGTCAGCTGGCTGCCAGTCCGTGACTCTGACCGGGAGCTACTGGCAAGATGCTGTGCTGCGAGGCAGAGCCCACGTGGTTTGGGGAGGAGTGGGGACACTCAGTAGGATTTTCAATAAAAGGGGGCATTTGATTTGGGCCTGAAGGTTGAGCCGAGTCCACAAGCCCACGACAGGGGCTTTGCAGGAAGAGGCAGTGGCCTCCTGTCAGCTCATTTCCTGGCCAGTGTGTTATTTTCATATGCTCAAGGGAAGCCATTTTATTGTCCCCCTCCACCTCCATCAACTCAGAGGATGAAGGAAAACAACTGTCTGTTGTTCCTCTCCCCCTCCAGGCGCCCAGTGGGGCTGTGGAGGAGACACACATGCGTGAGTGTGTGTTTGTTCAGTGATGCAGCTTAGAACCTGGAGTAACAGTTAATGCTTCTTAAATAAGCAAGTGACAGGAGAAGGGTACCTATTGAATGAGTGAACTAATGTATGTATGAATGAAACAAAGGAATAAATAAGGAGGGCTTCATAATGGTTCAGGTTGGGGGGACTGTCCTGTCTCAGATGATTCTTTTAAAATAATCATTAACTTGTAATTGCAGAAACAGGCATGAATACATTCCCATAGTAAGTATGATCTAGACACTGCAGATAAGGCCCAAGCACCCCTTTCTCACCAACTCCAGAAGCTCCTTCACCCCAGAGGGAGATATGGTCGATAGCTGGTGACTTCTTTCCATGCTCTCTGCACATTTGACATATTTGTGTATGTGGGTGTGTGTAGGCATGCACACACCTGATCACAGTGTATGGCATCATTTTGTAAGACTTTTTTAAAAAGTGAAAAATTAAAAAGTAAAAAGGACAAAAATAAGTGAAATCACATTGCGTGTTGTTTGCATCTTGTTGCTGCTGCTGCTGCTAAGTCGCTTCAGTCGTGTCTGACTCTGTGCGATCCCATAGATGGCAGCCCACCAGGCTCCTCCGTCCCCGGGATTCTCCAGGCAAGAACACTGGAGTGGGTTGCCATTTCCTTCTCCAATGCATGAAAGTGAAAAGTGAAAGTGAAGTCGCTCAGTCGTGTCCGACTCTTAGTGACCCCATGGACTGCAGCTCACCAGGCTCCTCTGTCCATGGGATTTTCCAGGCAAGAGTACTGGGGTGGGGTGCCATTGCCTTCAATATACTTTCTTTGTCAGGAACAGCCTCTCCAGCAGTTTCCTCTGCAGGAGGATGCATCTCAGACTTCTCACCCACTGCTGCTATAGCCCATTTCCACGGCTGTCTGCAGCTCCCCTCCTGCTGTCAATTCAGGAGGTTCCTAAATACTAGCTCTTGTGGAGAAAGCTTCAGTGAACTCATCATGACCGGGTCATAGGTTGGTGTGACTATCACTCTTCTGATGATCCCAATGGAAACAAGGCCCCTCCCTACTGTCCCCGCCCACAACCCACCTGTTCTCTGAGCTTTGGTGTCAGTGAGCCCCCGAAAGAACAGGACTTGGAGATCCAGGAGCTGCAGGGTCTGAACATCCGTGTGAAGGGTCCATTCTTCAGAGGAGTGGTCCTCTGACCAGGTCTTGACTAAGGTTTGGAGGTACTTTTCTAGTACCTGTTATGTGCCAAGCCCAGGCAAGGCACCGAGGCATGTTACAGCCTCATTGTGCTCATGGGGCTCCCAGTCCACTATGCCTTGGGTCAGTGCTGGGCTGGAGGCTGAGACAAGGACCAGGGGGCCTGGAGTGAGTGATTTCTCTGGGACCACAAGGGCTGGGTGCTCGAGGGCTTGATGGTCACTGGGCCCCCTCCTTCCCAGCGTCTCCACAGCCTGAGGTCCCACTCTCACACCCCTGACCCTGGATGGCCCAGGGGCAGCCCAGTCCGAGCCCTCCAGCCCTCCCCTGTTCTCCCCTCTCCTTTCAGCCCATGCTGGAAAGCGGCTCTAATTCCGGTGGGCACCACAGTTTGCAGCTCCTCGGGCAAGCTCAGCACAGGTGCCAACTGTTATTTCACTCTCCCAGCTTCCATTTCCACAGCTCGGCACCTGCAAAGCCCCCCATTAGAGTCATGCCAACGAGAGGGGGCTGCGGCTGCATGTACGCGTGCCCGCCTGCGAGCCCACGTGCCCGTCTGCCGGTGCTTGCAGGAAGCCATGAGGGAAATTTCCAGCACAAAGACCGTATGCCTGAGAGAGGGGGGAATTGCTCAGCAAACTTCAGAAGCGATCAAAATGTCCTTTCCATAAAGTCCCGGCTTAAAAAATGTTAGCAGGTGCGTATACAATAGCGAGTCAGTTGGGATGGATTACTATAGAATACCATTTCCGCTCACTCCAGATTATGAATTCAGAGCATAATTTTCTGTAAATTGTCATTCTTGTCTGGTAAGGAAAGCTAATTTTTTCCTCATATGGAAAAAAAAAAAAAAAAACCCACCCCTATCCTGGGCCACTGCTCCTTGGAACAGGGCCTGCTGGAGCCCCCACCTCCAGCCCATCTGGGCAGTCCCAGAGGGCTGACAGGGGGTCCCCTGGAGCAGCTGTGGCCAGCAGCATCTCAGAAGGCATTTACTCCCAGGTTCGTCAGAGGGGCAGCCATGGGTTGGTGAGAGGACTTTGGGGATGGAAGAAAGACCCCTCATCACGGGTGCTGAACCTTCTCTGGAAGAAAGGTGGAGAATGAGGGTGGGTTGCTCTGATGTGCAAGTGAAGATGAAAGATGAGGGTGGCTGAGCAGGAGCCGTGAGTGTTGTTGGCAAGGCTTCAAGGCTAGGTTCACCCTATGCTCTTTCTTTCTTCCTTCCCTCCCTCTTTCCCTCCTTCCCTCCTTCTTTTCCTCCCTTCCTTCCATTCCTCCTTCCTCCCACAAGTGTTTATTGCATGCCCAATGTGTAAGGGCTCTCGTTCAGGCCCTGTGGTCACCGTAACGCTAACTATCTTCTGTTCCGGGGGGCAGCAGATTCACAAGGGGTGGTGGGAGAGGAAGGCAATCACAGGGCGACTGGAAGGGGCTGCTCAGGGAAGGCGCCCGGGGAGGTGCCAGCCTTGTGGGGTGAGCTGCTTTCCCACCGTGGGAGTGAGGTCTGGAGGCAGAACAGGCCAGAGGGGCTAGAGTCCAGAGAGGGGAGGAGTGGAGAGACCAGGCTGAGGCACAGCACCGGACTGGTTGCATTCTAAGTGCAGGGAGAACTGGATGGTTTTGAGCAGGGGAGAGACAGGGCTGGTGTCTGTTACAAGCTCCATCAGGCTGCTGGGTGGGAAGTTGACAGTAGAGGGTGTTGTGGTGGGTGAGGGTCCCCCTGGCCGGGAGAGCCACAGGCCCCTAACCAGACCTCTGGTTCTTAGCCTCCAAGGCGCCCTCAGTGGGAGAGTGAGGGGGTGAGTGGCTTCATGCTAGCTGCTCCTCTCTCTTGATGGAACTCAAGGAAAGACAGTCCCTCCAGGGTGTTAGAGCTTCTCTCTTTGTTGTGATGGCAGGAAAAGCCTTCAAGGCCGGGGAAAGCTTGGTGCTTTATTCTAGTGCAGATAGACCCATACTTGTCAGGATTCATTCAGGTAAGTGACAGAACCCTGAGTCAACAGGCTCAAGTGAAAACTGAAGTAACATCAACAAATTATTGCTGTCAAAACATGTACAGACTGCAGGTGTGGCTGGCTCCAGGGGCTTGAATTCTGCTGACAGGACTCTTTCTTCTTTGTCTCTGCCTTTCTCTGCATTGGCATTATTCTTGGGCAAGTGGTCCCCAAGTGGTGGTAGAAGAGCTGTCGACAGCTCCGGACTTAGCCTCCTGTCAGCTGAGGAGAGGCCTTTCTTCAAATGAGATTCCTTTTGGGAGTCCGGGAAGTGAAGGAGAACAAGAAGCACTGCTTTGACTGGAGTCGGAAGTGCCCCTTCTGCTCCTCGTCCTCGTCGCCTTGGACTCCAGACTCCGGAGACCGCACGTGCAGTCTGCATCTCCCCGGACATTCCACCTGTCTGTTCTGGCTCCCTCTGCTGATGACCTGAAGATCATTCTGAGGCCCCTCACCTGAGGTGGGGACCTGGGCCAGAGCAGCTCTGGGCATTCCACACACAGCCCACCGGGGCGGGGGATGACCCGGAAACTTGGCATGCTCCTACCCCACCAGGGCCCTCATTTTCACACAGTAGAGGAGGTTTACTATGGGGAAGTTAACTTCATCCACCTCCTCATTAAAGCATACACCCAGAGCCTGCAGCTTATTTCTGCCACTAAGATGCCAAGAAACCACTGTGATTTGTCAAGTCAGACCTGTGTGCTCGTCAAGAATGCAGAATCTGGGCACAGATGGCCTGAGTTGTTAGCTGTGTGACTTTACATAGGTTACTCAACCTCTCTGAGCCTCAGAATCCTTATTAGTGAAGTGAGGATAGTATTACTAGGGCCCTGTGAAGACGAGCTAAAGTAACGACCAGGGCACCTGGCACACAGCAGGTGCTCCATACGCGTTAGCTGTGATCGCCATCAGGTATGACTGACCATGGGGCCATGGTGCTCTGGGCTTTGATTGCAGGAACTGACTCCAGCCATCTCAAACCTGAAAGGGTGTCCCTGGAGAAATCTGACTTCCCAGGTGGACATTTCCTTCCTCATTGTATCTTTCGCTCAAGACTCACAGCCCTGGGAAGAGGCATGTGGTCTGTGAATCGAGCTCAAGGCCCCTGCCCTCTGGGTCTCAGAGAACCAGCCCCACACAGGTGCCGTCTGAGCTGTTTGATTTAAAAGTCACTTTTTCACTCACCACTCAGCTCATGCTGGCACTGATGTGGTGAAATGCAGGGAGCATGGGTGGAGAAGCCTGGGGCTTGGATCCTGGCTGGGTGTCCTGGCGTTAGCCCTGAGAGTTCCCCCTGTAAAATGTGTGGATTGGGCAAGACCTTCAGAGCAGTAAGATCGCCTGAAGTCGTGATGTTTAATCAGCATCACACTTGGTGTCCTGGCTCCATCCTCCCCCACTGCTGAGCTCCAGGCTCCCGGCACTTGGTAAGCTACGCTGCACATGGAATGCCGGAAAAGGCCAGCAACAGGCCTTCCAAGGAAGAGGACAACTCCCACCTTCATCCTGGAGCACTGAGACTCTAGAGGGGATGGCGCGGAGGCTGGCCCCTTCAGTGTACCGGCTCCTTTCCATCCCCAAAGCGGGGGTGCGACACCTTGCTCACGGGCCACTGTGATGCCGGGGGGGGGGGGGGGGTCTCACACCACGTGCTCTGAGTGTAACTGGAAAAGACACCAGCACAGCCGAGGTGCTATTACTGTTATTGACCATAAAATACTCAACAAATGATATTAGATCTGCAGGCAAGGACTCCTCCTCCTTCCTGGGAGAGATTTGAGGGCTGGTTTAAGAGTCTTTTGGAGCCACAAACCCCAGCAGTGGGAGCAGGCTCCGTGGAAACTTTCAGGAGCAGAGCTGTTCAGGGGCTGGGAAGTCTTTGATTACTTACATCTGTTTTTATGGAAACTTCTGGGAGCTGCGGAGGGGAAACGGAAGTATAAACAGCGCAGACGGCAGTGGCCTCCTTACCAGATTGTTGATGGGGAATTGCCCTCTCGGCTTCTCCGCACCCCGCGCAGATTTGGCCCTCGGTCTGTGGCAGGAGTTATTAAATGCTATGAGCACACGGAGAGCAGGATGGAGCCGCAGAAGAGGAATCAGGGTTTTATGCCCCTCGATTTTGTGCAGTAAAAGAAAATATCCCTGTTAAGTGCGAATTAATTGGCTCCTGTAATTGGCGTGTGTTGCTTCCCCCAGCCTCTTGGTGGGCTGGGAGGGAATCAGATGCCTGTCCGCTGGGCAGCAGAAGACCTAAAGCCCTGGAACAGGGTGGGAGTCCACGCAGGCCCACGTGGCTGATGAACTGCTTCCTGTGTTCCACCCCAGGCAGCTTCAAGGAGTGTGCAGCAGATGCATAGAGCTGCCTACCAGGCTCTCAGCTTCTCACCCATCAGCTGGGGGGCTGCCATCCTTGTTCCTATATTGATGATGTTGCTGCAGGAGGCTGCGTCCTGGTCAGACATTGTGGGACAGAGAGCTCCAGAGAGAAGGGCCCCCAAGCGAACTGGCAGGGTCAGCCCAGTCCAGACCCGACATCCTGGGCAGGGCTGTGGCACACAGCTGTGCATGTTGTACACAACACCACCTGGCCAGAACCTATTCTGCATTCATTTACCACGTCATCTGCCCCTGGACTGTACCAGCCCAGGAGGGCACCTTTTCCAACAGCACTGAGCTAACTGAGACCTGGTTCTGGTGTCTGGTCCCCTGACTTCCCTGATAGCTCAGTTGGTAAAGAATCCACCTGCAATGCAGGAGATCCCGGTTCGATTCCTGGGTTGGGAAGATCCCCTGGGGAAGGGAGAGGCTACCCACTCCAGTATTCTGGCCTGAAGAATTCCATGGACTGTATAGTCCATGGGGTCACAAAGAGTCAGACACGACTGAATGACTTTCCCTTTCCCTTTGCCCTGACTGTAGACTCCCCGTGGCATACTCGCCCAAGATCCCATGCCCCAGACATACCAGTGGGCCTGTCTATACCATCTTTCCAGCTGTGGCTCTCCTGTCCTCTCCCTGTGCATCCAAGCTGTCCCCACCCTTCAAAGCCCATGCAGATGCCACCTTTTCCTCTAAGCTCTTCCTGTTGTGCTTTGCCTGTTGGCCTCTCCTTCCTTCTGGAAACAGTATCCCTGCACCCCAACACACACACACACACACACACTCATGCTGTTTTGGGGGGAATTGCTCCTTCCTCTCTCCAGCCCCGCAGTCATCATCCCTGCTCCCACCCCACCCCTGCAGCAGTTGACTGGTCCCAGGTGGCCACACCACCCAAGTCAGGTCACTCAGAGCTATTCCCTGAGCTGTCTTGAAACTGCAGCTGGAACAAGGGATTTGGTCCTTTTGTGAGAGAGGATATGAGGGCTGGCAGGGGCCTTGCTTCCTTCCCTTGCTGAGAAGGCTGGCCTTGGAAACTTACAAAAATGGAAAGACGAGGCAGTCCTGGTCCCTTGGGCTGGGCCCTGACATGGAAGGGGCTAAGCAATGCCCTCTCATGGTTCAGGGAGTTGTGCTTACCTAAGGGCTGTGAGCAGCCCAGGATCCTGAGAGGGTCTAGAGGAAAAGTGGGTCAAAAGACATAGAAGAGGGTGGCCTCAAAACACAGCCCCTTGTCTGCCCACTGCTGCCCTCAGCTTCCCCTCCTGCCCCTTCACATGGGCACGGGCCAAAACCAACTGCTGGAAAGAACCCACGGAATCTTTTTGAAAATACTCAGGTCACCATTCAGGTGTCAGGCTGAAGTAAGGCATGTGGGCAGGGCCAGCTGGATTGTGAGGTTTGCCCACGGTGGGTGTGGGGGCTGTGACACAGGGACCCTTTGGGGCCATGGGGCCTCAGCTTCCCTGTTCTCTGATCCATTTCTGGGGAGGGAATGGCAGGAGCAAGGTCCTGTGAACATTGGTGACGTCCTTGCAGTAGGTGCCCAGGGAGTAATCTCAAAGCGTGGGCTGCTGAGGGGTCAGACCCTCTACGCCCAGCCAACGTAGTCTCAAGGGATGACTCTGCCACTTACAGCTCAGTGTGAGCTCGTGCCAGCACTTCCCTCTCCCAGCCGCAAGGTCCCCAGCACAGCGGCAGGGGCAGGGTTTCATCAGAATGTGGGGAAATGCCAGCCTCTCACACGCACCTGTCCCTTCCTTTAGGAAGCAGGTTCTTGGCTTAAAACTTTCACCGGTTCACATCCAGATGAGCCCTCCACGTTACCCTTGAAATGCCCCAAGCAAAAGAGGCCTAAGTCACTGGCCAGACAGCCCCTTGGAGAAAAGCCTCCCCCTGACAACTCTCCCAGACCTGGGAGCCCCAGGAGGTCTGGCACCACCTCCCGCGTGCCTGCTTCTGCCGCAGAAGCTGCACTGGTGCCGCCTGCCCTGCCCGGTGCAGGCTGAGTTGGATGGAGCTGTTGGAAATTACAGGCTGAGCAATATGTTGAAAAGTGTCCAATTGTGTCTACAATGCAGCAGATGTCTCCATTGCCTCACACAGAAGTAGTGTCAGAACTCTGCTCTATGGCGGCAGGAGCCTGGGGGGAGCGGTGTGTGTTCATAAAGGCTGCAGACTCCAGGGGGCTTCCCGGAAGACTCCCCTCCCTCCCACCACCGAGTCCTGGAATCTCAGAGCCTTAAGGACTTTCTTTCACACTGAATGACCTCCTATAGCTTCTCACAGCTCTTGGGGTAATAGCCAGCTCCTTTTCAGGGCCCCTGTCGCCCCCTCCCTCTGCTCGCCCAGACTCCCACGCCCCATACACAAGAGCAATCTATCTTCTAGAACATGCCACATTCGTTTCTACCAAAGGCCCTCTGCATTTGCTGTTTCCTGTTGGAAGAGCTCATCCTCCAGATATTGACATGCCTGACTTTCTCCTCATAAGAGACCTTCCTACCCCATCCCCAAGACACTCTTACTCACTCTGCTTTACTTTCATAAGATCACTTTTTTCTACTTACTCTCCAAGCTTTATTTGGGTCCTGGCCATTGCATCTTGCAGCCAGTCGTGGCCTCTGTGACAGCAGAGGTGGGTGCACCCTCATAACCCCAGATCAGCGATTGTCCACTGCATGGAGAGAACTGCACGTGTGCTGCCCCCACCCCTAGGCCAGGATGCTGCTCTGGCACCTCTTTGGGGGCAGCCTGGAGCTTCCGTTGTTTCCTTCCTTCTTTCCACTTGCTCACTGTCTCCTGCCCATGGTATCATCTAGCAGCTAATCAACAACTGGGCTCTCCCTGCTCTCCTGCCAACTGGACAGGCCTGCAGAGAGGTGGGTGCACAGACAGGCTGCCTTCACTAGGGGTGGAAGTTGTTCTTCCCCTGCTGGTAGCCGTGGCCTCTTCCTGGGGTAATTCCCATCTGAGAAACATACTTCTTCCAACCCACGTGGTTCAGCTGGGGCTGTCCCCACTGCCCTCCCCAGTTTCAAGATGGACCTGCAATGTGATGGTCATGTGATGCAAACTAAGACCAACAAGAGCTTTTATTAGCACTGTGTGTAATCATAGTCGTCATAAGTGTTGCTACTAGAAAGGCGGGGTGTGATGACAGCCCTTAAGGGAAAATCTGAGCTGCTCTGGGGAAAAGGGGACATGTCAGGGGAGCCTTCCTGTAGAAGTGAGCTTTGAGCCGAGGCTTGAAGAATGGTCAGGAATTACCCAGAAGAGGAAGTGAAGAGGATTCCAGACAACAAAGAGAGCGGCATGTGCAAAGGCCCTGTGGCCAGTATGAACACGTAAAGACTGGTGTGCCTGGGGTGTGGAACATGGAGACAGAAACAAGGAAAGACTGAGAGGTGGGTGATCTAGATCCCACAGAGCCTTCACACTCATGAAAGTTCTCTGGGAAGCCCCTAGAGGTTTAAAGTGTGTGTGTACTTTGTTGGGTGGAGGATACGATTTGTCTTTCTGGCTGCTCTCTGTCCATGGCTGCTAAGTGAAGACTCTTTTGAACTTCAGCCTTCAACAAGATGAACCAAGACTGCTATGGCCCTGAGTGTTGTTCTGGGAGCCCAGCTGTTCAGGAAACAGACCAAAAGTTTCCTTCTCCTATCTTCTTTGACCTTCCCCATCTTTTCTGTTCTCAGCCACCTCTCCTCTTAAGGTCACCAGAATCATGGACAGCTGGACTCCCCACGAGGGGTCCAGGAGGAGGGGCCCTTGGCAGAGCTGAGATAGCCATTTCCTCCTTCCATAGAAGGCATGACACACTCCATCACTTCACCCCACCACCCTCTCCCAGGGCTGTAGTTTCCTAAACTCACCACAGCATCCTTATTCAGGCCTCAGAATCCCAGGGGAAATCACAGGGCTGAAATGTATGTGTAGGTGAATTTAAAATTTTTCTAAACCAGAAGAGGAGGATGGGGAGGGGAAATGAAAGAGAAGAGTGGAGCTGAGATTGTACTGGCCTGGGTGGAAGCCTGATCTGCCCCAAAGAGGGGAGCCAGTAGGTGGGCAGACGGCACAGGGGAACACACAACCAGAGGGTCAGCACAGAGGGTTACCTCTGTGGGGCTCCTATGGAAGCCTGAACAGAGAGGCTTCCCCTTGTGTGGGAACACAGAACAAGTTACTTAACCAGGTCATGTGGCCCCCATACCTGG
Organism: Tragelaphus eurycerus; assembly: GCA_935064755.1. Classification (NCBI taxonomy): domain Eukaryota; kingdom Metazoa; phylum Chordata; class Mammalia; order Artiodactyla; family Bovidae; genus Tragelaphus; species Tragelaphus eurycerus. The sequence goes on from CAKXYN010000020.1 coordinate 17,474,671, forward strand.
ACCATCACTGGCTGGAATCTTGGTGCTAAGGACTGCAAGACCCTCTGGCTGCAAGATTATTTCATCTGGGGAAAGAGAAAAAGGCTTCAGCCTTGCCCCAGAAGTGGAGTGAGAGGTGCGGTCGACTCGGGACACATCCCCTGTGTGAGTCCCCTAGAGCTGCCTTAACGGCCCGCTATAGAACAGCAGACACTTATTCCATCACCTTTCTGGAGGCTATCAGTCCAAAGTCAAGGTGTCAGTAGGGCCATGTGCCCCCTGAAGGCTCTTGAAGAGGATCCTTTCTTGCCTCCCACTGGCTTCTGGGCATTCCCCCAAGTCCCACCACATTCCCAATCCAGAAATTTTCCGTGTGGTCTGAGAAGGAGGTTGGGTCAGTCTCAATGTTTATTGAGTGAAGCCTTTTCTTTCTTTGTTTACTGCTGCTGCTGCTAAGTCGCTTCAGTCATGTCCGACTCTGTGCAACCCCATAGACGGCAGCCCACCAGGCTCCCCCATCCCTGGGATTCTCCAGGCAAGAACACTGGAGTGGGTTGCCATTTCCTTCTCCAATACATGAAAGTGAAAAGTGAAAGTGAAGTCGCTCAGTCGTGTCTGACTCTTAGCGACCCCGTGGACTACAGCCTACCAGGCTCCTCCATCCATGGGATTTTCCAGGCAAGAGTACTGGAGTGGGGTGCCATGGCCTTCTCCGTTCTTTGTTTTACTATTGAAACCTAATTGAGCAGAATCCACTAAAACTGAAAAAGAGTGTACCAGTGAGGTAGCATTTTTACCTGTCAGTGCCTGAGGGAGGGGAACCCTCCCAGGCATGCCAGGAGGTGCCAAGGGTGCTCATGTGGCAGGCTCACGCACATGGGCAGCAGAAGCAGGGCAGGTGGACACACAGCCCTTGCTGTGGGATAAGGAGCAAACTCTCACCTCCTGGCCTGGGATTGAGGGCAAGTGGGATTCTGCCTCCCTAGACACGTGTATGTATGTACATGGGAGCAGTGCTGGGACGTTCATCCCCAGAGACACCAGCATTAGAACGAGGGGAAGGGAGAGCAGGGCCCTTAGCCTCATCTATGATACCTTTATTGATCTACCTAGAGAATGTCTTTAAAAATAATTTTAAAAACCATAATCTCCACTAGCCACAGTGACATCAGTTCAGGCTCTCCCTTCTCTTATCCAAGGGCTCCAGAAACAGCTGTGAGGTCCAGATCACCCCTCCATGGGCTCTTGGGCCCCAGATGCATGAAGGAGGGGTTTGAAAGGGGGTGGGGGCAGACCCAGGCCACCACAGTACATGCAATGTGCCCTAGAGGTCAGTCTCCATTTTTCTCAACCAGGCTGAATTTGATCTCACAGGTCTTGTGTTGCTGGCCCTGAGCAGAGGCCGCTGGAGGGGCAGGAAGTGCAAGATTACTGTGAGAAAGGGGGTCCACACCCCTCTTGGCTTCTGAGTGCTCACAGTCTGGTTAGTAGCCTTATAGTCTGCTGCTCCAGAATATTCTGGTTGTCATCTGTGGGGACGGCTAGACTGGAAGGTACGAGGCCTTCTCGGGTGGCTGCCCTGAGGAAGGCCCTGCCAGATGCTAAAGGAATATTTCACAACTATCAACCATGTCGATGTGAGTTTTTGTGACTTTGACACTTTCCCTCCCAGCTACAGAAAAGGATATGACACTGCTATTTAAAGGTTTTTTTTAAACGTATTTACTTGTTTTTTGTTGTGCTGGGTCTTTGTTGTGGTGCACAGACTTTCTGTAGTTGCAGCGAGTGGGGGCTGCCCTCTGGTTGTGGTCTACGGGCTTCTCATTGCAGTGCCTTCTCTTGTAGAGGAGCACGGGCTTCTAGGGTGCGTGGGCTCAGCAGCTGTGGCGCATGGGCTTAGTTACCCCGTGGGATGTGGAGTCTTCCCAGACCAGGGATCGAACTCTTGCAGGTGGATTGGCAGATGGATTCTTAACCACTGGACCACCAGGGAAGTCCTCCTGGTATTGATATTGGAATCAAGAATACCTCACCTCCAGAGGTATTCATCCCCTGGCTAGTAGCTAGTTCAATCCAGCTTATAAAGTGCAGGAAAAGGCAGCTTCTCCGACACTCCACGTCTCCCAATTCACCAGCACGTGTGCATGTCCACAGTACCTCAACAATAGCCTTGTGACCCCAGGAATCTGCAGGCTTGTGATGCATCTTCTGTTGTTGACAAAACATCTGAAGAGTTCCACATATATTCAGGAATCTCTTACTTACAGGATTAGTGTTTTTGAAAGTGGGCATGTAATCCAGTGGCTGTGCTGTACCTCAGAGCCCCCCACTGTTCAGGCAGACGTGGGCAGCAAGCTGGGGAGAGAAGGGTACTCCTGGTGTTGCCTGTTCTCCAAGAGTGTGACTCATGGCTCGTTCCTGGAAGAGGCCTTAGTTTCCTCTTTGACAAATGGAAACATACATTGATTAGGGCTGTGGGCTTCCCCGGTGGCATTAGTGGTAAAGAAGTGAAAGTCACTCGGTCGTGTCTAACTCTTTGTGAACCCATGGACTATACAGTCCATGGAATTCTTCAGGCCAGAATACTGGAGTAGGTAGCCTTTCCCTTCTTCAGGGCATCTTTCCAACCCAGGGATCAAATACAGGTCTCCTGCACTGCAGATGGATTTTTTACCAGCTGAGCCACAAGGGAAGCCTAAGAATACTATCCCTTCTCCAGGGAATCTTCCCAACCCAGGAAGCAAACTAGGGTCTCCTGCATTGCAGGTAGATTTTTTACCAACTGAGCTATGACGGAAGCCCTAGTGGTAAAGAACCCACCTGCCAGTGCAAGAGATGCAAGAAAGTAGGGTTCGATCCCTGGGTTAGGAAGATCCCCTGGAGGAGGGCATGGCAACCCACTCCAGTATTAGGTCATGAGGAGTCAATTAGATCAAACTACAATAAGAATGAAGAGTATTGTATGGGATTAACATACACACACAACTGCATATAAAATAATCAACAGCGGAGATAACGTGTGCTCCAGTACATCTGTTGGTGTGAAAGGGCTGCTGAGAGCCTGGGGATGTATGTGCGAGTATGTACATGGGGCCAGTTTTGGGGGGTGGGTGCGTGTACATATGGTAGTTGTAATAGCCTGCTAAGCTGCCGTGACAAGATGCGGCAGACTACAGGGCTTAATGAAGAAGGCAATGGCACCCCACTCCAGTACTCTTGCCTGGAAAATCCCATGGATGGAGGAGCCTGGAAGGCTGCAGTCCATGGGGTCACTGAGGGTCGGACACGACTGAGCGACTTCCCTTTCACTTTTCACTTTCATGCTTTGGAGAAGGAAATGGCAACCCACTCCAGTGTTCTTGCCTGGAGAATCCCAGGGATGGGGGAGCCTGGTGGGCTGCCGTCTATGGGGTCGCACAGAGTCGGACACGACTGAAGCGACTTAGCAGCAGTAGCACAGGGCTTAAACAACACACATTGATTCCTCACAGCTCTAGAGGCTGTGACAGGGCTTATCCTGAGGCCTCAGTCTTATAGATGCCACCTTCTCTGTGCACATGCAGCCCTGGTGTCTCTTGGTGTCCTAACCCCTTTTTATGAGGACACCCGTCAGTTTGAATCAGCAACCTCCGCCCCCATACAGACCTTAATTTAACTGAATCACATCTTTATTTAAGGCCCTATCTCCAAATACAGTGGCATTCTGAAGTACCGGGGTTAGGGCTCTGACATGAATTCTAAGGGTACCGTTCAGCTAACAGAGTGTTAGCTGGATGTGTGGGGTCAGTGTGTGGGCTTCACTCCTCAGCCCCACACTCCACCCCTGCCACCTCGAGTTACAGTAGCTGCTCTAAAGGCAAAGGCCTTGATTATCACAGAGAGGACCATTTTGTCCCATCTGGGATGTCCCAGCTTTATTTTCTTTGAGTTTAATTTAATTTTGTATGTACGATTCTGGGTACCCAGCCCACCTGCCTGTGAGAAATCTTCTGTCCTTTGGGGGCTCCCCATGCTCTAGTATTATGCAAAGTGTCTGGTGTCTTACACGAACATTCGAGAGTCCCCTCTAGTTGTGCTGAGATGCCTCCTCCTGGCCACTCTCTTGGGCATGGGCCTTTTGGGGGTGCTCAGAGCATCAGGGCAGAGGCCCAGCACATTCCCCGCTCACTGAGGTCCATGGATCTGGAACCTGAGCACCCCAAGTTCACTCATCTGCCTTTGTGCGTGTGGACCAGGGGATAAAGTGGTCTTGCAGGGTGGCTCCCTACGTGGAGGCCAGTAGGGAGTGGTGGGGACTGTGGCAGACTGCAGAGGGTACACGTGTACATGTCCAGATGTGTACATGTCCAGAGGTGGCTGTGGAGTTGGCACAGCCCAGCGTTACTACATCTTTTCGTTTCCGATAAGCAGGTAATCTTTATTTTTTAATGTAATTTCTCCCAATTTTTAAACATTGCCAACTATTTCAAATTCTTGTAAACCATTGCTTTAAAACAAACAAATATGCACCAAGCAGATGAAGACTTGACCCAGTTTTTCCCACTGGGGGAAGAATTCAAGTCCAGGGCCTGGGAACTCAAGGGGACTTTTGGTTGGGGTGGAAGGCTCCACCCAACTTCAGAAAGGTTTTATGAATATGGGGTTGAGACCCAGGCCTCACCTTAAGGAACTTTCCCCTCCCCATACCAGGAGGAAGTTAAGGCTGAAGAGGGAGGTGTCTGGCTCAAGGACACACCAGGAGTGGATGGCAGGGCTCTGGGACTCAGCGTCACCTGGCACCCTCACAGTCCCCTGGTTCATTAGGAGTCAATGTGTAAATGGTGAAGAAAAGGAAGCCTTTGAGGCCCTGATCACAGACTTCCTGCTGTCCACTGGGCGCAGGCATGAAGGCCCAGTGGCTGAGGTGTGGTGTGGGGAGAGGTCCCAGTGGATGGGAAAGAGGGTTGATAGAGGTAAAGGGTAGGTTCTGCCTTTTCTAAGCCAAGTGGAGCCCCCAGGGCCTGGGACACATTATACTCACCCATCTGCTGCACCACTTGGGGGTGGGGGTAAAGCGCGATCATGGATCTAGGACTCCAGAGTGGGGGAGGCTGAGGGATGGCCCTGAAGAGGTGATGTCTGAGGTCACTGTCACCCAGTTTAGCTCCAGGCATGGCTCCTCCTGGGCCAGCAGACCCACTGGCCTCTCTATGTCCTCTCTCCACACCGCACCTCAGCCACTGGGCCTTCATGCCATTCCCAGGCTATGCTGAGCATCTTCCAAGTCCAGTTCCCCTGCCTGGAACACCCTCCCTCCAGGTTGTTACACAACTGGCCCTTTCTCCACATTCAGGAGGTGTCACTCCCAGCAAGTCCTTTCCTAACCTCCCTCCCCTCCCGATCAGTTACATCACTTCCGTTGTTTTCATAGGACTTATTGCTTTACAGAAGCATCTCGTTTACTGTGGCCTCCCTACCCCAGAAAGTCGACTCCATGAATTCAGGGGTCTGTTCCCTGTTCTATCTCCAGCGCCTCGAATAAGGCCTTGCACATTGTAGGCACTTGGTAATTGTTTGTTCAGTGAATTATTCAAAATGGATAAATGGATGAACGACAGGTGGATGGATGGATGGATAGATGGACAAATGGTTTCATAGAATGTGAATGAGTACACGGACAGAGAGAGAGGGAGAGACAGACAGATGGATAAGGCTGTGGGATACGCTAGGTTGAGAGAATGGCCACAGCAGGCACGAGTCCCCAGGCTTGGGACTGTGATGAATAACCGGGACCGTAGCTCGGAAGCTGTGCTCCAGCCTGGGGCTGCTTTTCTAAAGCAGAGGAGCCAGCTCTGAGCTTAGTGCCTCAGGCTTTGCCCCAGTCCTGTTGCTCACTCACCAGCTGACTTCAGAAAAGTCCCAGGGTTCTCTTTGTTGCCCATGAGTTACAATCCCCCAAGCTGCCTTCCTCACAGGATGGTGGAGACTCAAAAAAGACCCACTCTGTGGCAGCTCTGGCAAGCTCAGAGTATCTGCCTGGAGACACATATGCCCAGGGAGGCAAAAACAAGGATGCTCATGGTACATTCATGCACGACCAACAGATGGAAACTCCTTAAATATTCAGCTGCTCAAAGTGCGATCTCTGCATATTGTAGGGCATTGAACAGCATTCAGAGGCCAGCCAACCCCTGTGGTACCTGTGTGAGCCTAGAAAGGCAAATCCCTGCCTCTGGACTGACACAGCAGGTCTGGCCAGTGAGCAAGACTGATTTCAGCTCCCACTCACCCCTTGCTTCAAGGCACAATGTGATAATAATACATGATAGCCGAAGAAGGACCTTCAAGGCACAAAAGAGGGTAAGAGGCAAATTGAGGAACAATATGGTGCCATGGTGCTGGAAAAAAAGCCCCAGAAAACAATTTCTGTGACTGCAAATCTATCTACTTATCCATCCATCCATCCATCCATCTACCTACCCATCTACCTACCTATCATCTATGCAGATGCATAAGATAAAGGTCTGGTAGTGACACCCCGAACTGGGCAATAACAGAAAGGTCTGAGGTACAATGAGGCTGAAGGGATCTTAGCTTTACTGACAATTTCAAGTATCAGCCAGGGGCTTAACAATAATATAATAAAAACCATGGGCTTCCCCAGTCCCAGGTTTTAGTAGCTGCTGGAACCAGGAGTCTGTGCTGAGCATTCAAATGGCACCACAAATGTCACTCCTTCTCAGCTAATTGTCAGGAGAATTCTGTAGCTGCCTGTGAAGATGGAAGAGCTTTGTTACCAGGAGCTGTAGGTGGTTTTACGAAGTTTGTTTGGAAGCTGTTAGAAATTTGCTGGTAATGATGCTTTGGTGAAAGAGGCTGTTTTTAAAAATATCAGCAAAGTTGCTGAAAGTCACATTCATTATGGGAAAGCGAGAACCTAATATATGGCTGGTGTTACTGCAGTGCTGGCGCTCCCTGGGATGACTGCACAGGGCAGGGGAGTGCTTCCAGCCTGCCCAAGACCAAGGCCCCGTGGACAGGAGTGTGAGGTGCTGGGGGCAAAAATAAGCCCCTGGCACTCTTCCCACCCACAACCCCACTGCTGCCCTGAAAACATGGAGGGGCGGGGGAGACAGGCCAGACCTGGTCCACTGACCTTCCTTTCTTCTCTCTCTGTCTTTTCACTTACACAACAGTACCTGAATGTATTCTTCTAGGAATAAACAGTTCGAACTGGACATGGAACAACAGACTAGTTCCAAATAGGGAAAGGAGTATGTCAAGGCTGTATATTGTCACCCTGCTTATATAACTTATATGTAGAGTACATCATGCGAAACACTGGGCTGGATGAAGCACAGGCTGGAATCAAGACTGCTGGGAGATATATCAGCAATCTCAGATATGCAGATGATACCACCCTTATGGCAAAAAGCGAAGAACTGAAGAAGGCTCTTGATGAAAGTGAAAGAGGAGAGTGAAAAAATTGGCTTAAAATTAAACATTCAGAAAACTAAGATCATGGCATCTGGTCCCATTACTTCATGGCAAATAGAATGGAAACAATGGAAACAGTGACAGACTTTATTTTGGGGGGCTCCAAAATCACTGCAAATGGTGACTGAAGCCATGAAATTAAAAGACGTTTATTCCTTGGAAGAAAAGGTATGACAACCTAGACAGCATATTAAAAAGGGAGACATTACTTTGCAAACAAAGGTCCATCTAGTCAAGGCTATGGTTTTTCCAGTAGTCATGTATAAATGTAAGAGTTGGACTATAAAGAAAGTTGAGTGCTGAAGAATTGATGCTTTTGAACTGTGGTGTTGGAGAAGACTCTCGAGAGTCCCTTAGACTGCAAGGAGATCCAACCAGTCCATCCTAAAGGAAATTAGTACTCAATATTCATGGAAGGACTGATGCTGAAGCTGAAATTCTAATACTTTGGCCACCTGATGCGAAGAACTGACTCATTTGAAAAGACCCTGATGCTGGGAAAGGTTGAAGGCGGGAGGAGAAGGGGACAACAGAGGATGAGATGGCTAGATGGCATCACCGAGTCAATAGACATGGGTCTGAGTAAGCTCTGGGAGTTGGTGATGGACAAGGAAGCCTAGCGTGCTGTAGTCCATGGAGTTACAAAGAGTCGGACATGACTGAGCAACTGAACTGAACTGAGGAAATAAAGTGAAAATATTACCCAGAGGAATTACAGTTCTCTTTGATCAGCACCCAAACTCCCCAGGCTGCCTCTGTTATCAGTTCGCTTTGTGCCTTTGCAGACATTTCCCTGCATTTAGAGCCGGGTTTCTCAACCTGGCACTATTGGCCTTTGGGGCCAATGATTCTGTGTTCGGAAGGGCATCTTGTGCCTTGTAGTATGTTTAGCAGCAACCCTGGCCTCCACTAGTTGGTGCCAGTAACAGTAACAGCTCCTGCCTAGTGTAACAATCAGAACGACCTTCAGACACTGGCACATGTGCCCTCGGGGGCAAAGTCACTCCCCATTGTGAGCCGAAAAGGTTCTTTGCGCAGTTTCCAACATCTGTAGAAGTTGGGGGCAGGGGACACGAGCAGCCCCGTGACACCAGCTGGTGCCCTACAATTTAACTCAGTTCTGACACTATTACCTGAGACAGTGTCAGGTCCCATAGGTTAAGGGTTCACTCCCACAACCCTCCCTTCCCTCCTCCCCCCACCCCCTGCACCCCCCCCCGACTTAAGGTGCCAAGTCCAGGCTGTAACCTGTGCTGCTGACTGATTAGCCATAGGATGAGGTTCCCACGACCTCCTCCTCGGGTTTGATTAATTTGCTCGAGCGGCTCACAGAACTCAGAGAAACATTTTACTTTCTAGATGACCAGTTTATTATAAAACGATATAACTCAGAAACAGCCAGATGGAAAAGATGGCAGAGCAAGGTCTGGGGAAAGGGCATGGAATTCCCATGCTCTCTGAGGGTGCCACTCACCCTGTGTCTCCACGTGTTCACCAACCTGGAAGCTCTCTGAACTGGAACCCATCCTTTTAGGGGTTTTTTGGAGGTTTTATTTATAAAGGTAAGATTGATTAAATCATTGGCCATTGCTGACTGGTTCAACCTCTAGCTCCTCCCCACTTCCTGGAGGTCAGAGAGTGGGACCTAAAGTTCTCACCCTCTAATCACTTGGCTGGTTCCCTTGGCCATCAGCTCCCACCCTCGGGTGACCTAGGGGCCTTCCAAAAGTCATTCATTAACACAGCAAAAGACAGCTTTATAGCTCTCCACACTTAGGAAATTTTAGGAGCTCTGTGTCAGATAAGTGTGCTTAGCCACTCAGTCGTGTCTGACTCTTTGTGACCCCAGGGACTGTAGCCTGCCAGGCTCCTCTGCCATGGAGATTGTTCAGGCAAGAATACTGGAGTGGGTTGCCATGACCTCCTCCAGGGGATCTTCCCAAGCCAGGGATTGAACCCAGGTCTCCCACATTGCAGGTGGATTCTTTACCATCTGAGCCACCAGGGAAGCCCCAAGTGTCAAACAAGGGGAGAAATCAATTATTTATTTCTTATTACAAATCATAGTGTCATAGAATCAGTGCCCAGAGGATTGGTAGAATTACTTTGTGGGGTTGGTTTTATTTTTAAAAAGTTAATAAAAACAAACATACAGTCTTATGCATGCGATTCTTCAACTGTTTCCAGCCCAGTGGTGTATCAGCACAGACCTCATGCTTCTTATTTTTTCTTGGTCAGGGTGGGAGGCAGCGAAGGGTCTGCCCTGGGTCTTCACCAGTGTACCAGCTTTCTCTAGTTGTGGCGAGCAGGGGCTCGTCTCATCGCCGTGGTTTCCCTTGTTGCAGAGCACCAGCTCTAGGGCGAGCAGGCTTCAGGAGCCATGGTGCACGGGCTTAGCTGCCCTGTGGGATGTGGGATCTTCCCGGACCAGGGATCAAACCTGTGTCCCCTCACTGGCAGACGGATTCTTAACCACTGGGCCACCAGGGAAGATTGTACGTTGTGCTTCTTCACCGCTGCATCCTGTTCGCTCACAGGGACCTCACCCTGGCTGTTTAGCAGGGCTCTCTATCAACATCTAGGCACCTTCTAATCCCTCACTTTCACGATAGGCTGCAGTGAGGTCATTGCCCCGCTCTCTGTTTAGAATTTCTCCAGGGTAGCTATGAAGTTGAGCATGTGTCTTTAAAGATGCCACAAGCTGCCTCAGAGATACCAATTTATACTCCCACCATTGATGTGTGAGCAGGCTTCAGTAGCCGTGGTGCACGGGCTATGCACCATATCCTTTGCAAGACTTGATATTATCATAATTTACATTTCCTTCAATTTAATGGGTAAAACATTGTACCACCTCGTTCCCCCCTCCCTTTCTGCTCAGCTAGGACTCCCACAGTAGTTTCTTCCTCATACATTTTAGGCTCTCTGCTGGGTACTGAGGCTCTGACACCTGAAAAGCAGAAGCAGTTCTTGCCCGAGAGGGGCCAGCAAAGAGGTCAGGGTCCACTTCCCTGAGGTGGGGGTGGGGAGAGGAGTGTGTCCCAGGCCAGGGCTGGGAGGTGGTGGAGCCTGGTGCCCTGAAGTGATGTGACCCACAAGTAGGGCAGGAAGCACAAGCTAACGTGAGCAGCGAGAGATGTGCAGACTGCGCTGGGGGCCACGGGAGCCTCTTAAGAGTCTGAGCCAAGGGGGTCAGGCCCTCGTGAAGCCAAAGGAGCACATGTGGGGGCCACCCACCACCCAGCATCTGAACTGCTGGCCACGCCCATGTGAGTTTCATGAGGCTGTTTAACAGATTATCACACATTTGGTGGCTCAAAATAATAGAAACGTCATCTCTCAGTTCTGGAGGTTGGAAGTTGGAAAGCCAGGTGTCAGCAGGGCTGCGTTCCCTCCGACAGTGCCAGGGGGCAGAATCCTTCCAGTCCCTGCCTCTGTCTTCACATCGTCTCTTCCCCATGTTATCCCCTCTCCTGTCTCTTATGAGGACACCGTTCATTGGATATAGAGCCTGTCAGCTTAATCTCTGGGGAGTCAAGCTATCTCCTTATCTGGGGAGCCTTCACTTAGTTACACCTGCAAAGACCCTTTAACAAACAAGGTTGTGGTCACAGGTTCACTGTCTCCTGGGGGAGCGGTGCCTCCTGGGTCTGCGAAGCCCACCGTGGTGCACATCCTGCCCTACCTGTGCCCAGCAGTGGGGCTGAGAGCGCTGGCCCAGCCCTTGCCCTCAGAGCTTTCTGTCGAGGTCAGCCACCTCCCTCTAAGTCCAGGCTACTAGTCGCCAGGCGGGGATTTGTCAAGGTCTTTAAGTGAAAACCCTAGATTTTTTTTTTAACATGTTTCAAAACTTTTAAAAACACCGAACAAACCGTCTGTGGGCCAGCTCTTGGCTCTTTCTGTTCTAGGTAGAGCCGGGCTCTGCTCACACCAGTCCGGCCCCTGCTGAACTGACACCACCCCTAACTGGGACGATTTTGTTATTTTCGTTCCTCAGGAGAAGTAATGGATGCTCAAAGGTGAGGTCACCTGGCCAAGGTCAGGCCAGGTGGAGCTGGGCTTTGAACTCAGGCTGCCTGATTCTCACACCCTTCGGTATAAGAGCAAAACACCACAAGACAGCTGAGAAGTCCTTGGCAGCATCCTTGCTGGATAATGTTCTCTGCCTTCATCCCTAATCTACTTCCTTCAGGCTCTGTGATCCCTTGTCCATCGATTCACCATCTCTGAGCCTTAGTTTGCCCAGTTACAGTGAAGAGCTGATGTCCCCAACCCTGTCCACTTCACAGAATCCTTTGGGAGCTCCCAGAGCTACAGTGCCTGAGAAAACACCTTGAAAATAGCCTATGCTGTGCATGGAGAGAAAGGCAGAGTCAGCGCACGTTTAGGGTAGTTCTGTCCCCGCTGTTCCTGTTACTAATCCAGGAGGGCGTCGAGGGTAGCAGCACTGATATTTGCTCATCCTCCTTGTCTAATTTTCTCAAACATCAGGCCGATATGCAGAAAGCTGCATTTTCAGATGCAAATTTTTCTCTGAACCATGGAAGCTTTAAAACCACCAGATGAAGTATAGAAAATGCTTGACAATTTCTTTAAGAATCTTTCATTCTCTGGGTTAGAATATCACGCGTGAGTATATGTGTGTGTTGTGTGTTTTTTTAATCCTGCTATCATGAGCAGCAGGTAGCAAAATGTTGATCTTTAATGTGTTAGTAAAACAGCATACATTTGAATATTGGCTTTTTCTGCCATCTGCACCAGTTGACACTGTTTTTCATACCAGCTTATTACATTTCTTGTACAAACATACTTTTGGGTGTCTCTGTTGATTTATGCTAGAATTGCTCTGGTATTTGTGTTAAAATAGCATTTTAAAACTTATAAAATATTGCTATTTATTCCTTCTTTGATTCTTTGCCACTTGACAAGCTCTGGAGCAACTTATACTTCCCAAGGACTGAGTTTCGACTGTGGTTCTCTCTCTGGAGGGGACAGTGGACTGGGAGGGGCCAGTCCAGATGGCTCAGATTCAGGCCACTGGGCACCCCTAGGGTGTAGACTCACCAACCCCCATTGGGTTCCCTGGTGCAGATTCTCCAGGGCTATTTATAACCCCAAAGGAGAAAAACAAAGGCAATATGGTGGGCCTTCATAAAGCTCAATCTGTTCAAAAACCTTTTAGTCTTAATTCTGTCCTCTCCTTTTGATGTCAAGTTTTCCTTTCTTTGATGAATTGAAGGAGATTTTGTTTTCTTTTCTTGGCAAAATCCTGCATTTTTCAGTTGGTTTGGGGGGTAATTTTACTGGTCTGTGAAAGTCACTCAGTCATGTCCAACTCTTTGCAACACATGGACTATACAGTTCATGGACTTCTCCAGGCCAGAATACTGGAATGTGTAGCCATTCCCTTCTCCAGGGGATCTTCCCAACCCAGGAATCTAACCGGGTCTCTTGCATTGCAGGTGGATTCTTTACCAGCTGAGCTACCAGGGAAGGCCTTACTGGTCTCTGGAATCCACAAATCTGACCACGTGTGCAAAGCTGAGGCGGGCACTGAGCCCCTCTGCAGAGGTGGTGGATAGGACTGGGGCTGGGGTAAGAGGTCTGGTCCTCACCTTCAGGGTAGGGGTTACTCTGTGGCAGTGGAGAGAGCCTGCAACCGGCTGGCACATAGATGAGGCATTCTGCTGCTCTAAAAAAAAAATCTGTGCAAACTGCCACAGATGGAAGGAAGAGCCAATATTCAGATTGGAGACTGTTTTGCTAACACGTTAAAGATTAACGTGCTTTTACTGGCTGCTGCATACTATAGCAAGATGAGCTTTTTTTCTGAAAAAGAAGAAGCAGCAGCAGCCTGCTTAGGGGAATGCCAGGGTGGGAGTCCTGGGCAGCCCCTTGCTGCCTCCTTTTTCACCCACAGCTGAGAGAGCCCAGGACTCTGTAGAGCTGCCTCATCTCCAGCTCTGATGCCCTTACCCTTTCACGCAGATACTCAGCCCACCTTCGTGGGCTTCACCCAGACTGTGTCTTCTTCCTTCTGGCTGGCAGATTCTAGTACTCTTTTATTTTATTCTATTTTGGCCTTACCATGCAGCTTTCAGGATCTTAGTCCTCTGACCAGGAATTGAACTCATTTCCCCTGCAGTGGAAGTGTGGAGTCCTGACTACTGGACCACCAGGGAAGACCCTCTAGTACCCCTTTATTAAGGCTCAGCACAAATATAATGATGGTACATATGCCCATATATAATGATGAGTAGAACTAAGATTTATTATGTGCTGACATCCACGCTAAGCACTTCCCTGCTTGGCCCTGCTGAATCCCTGAAGAGGCATTCCAATTGCCCTCACTTTTACAAAAGGGCAAATGAAGCACAGGGAAGTTCATTAACCTGTCCAAGCCATACAGCTGGGAAGTGGCGTTTGAGTCCACACAGAGGGGTCCAGAGTCAGACTTCTAACTCCCACAGCAAAGCTCAGCTGCTCCCCACCCTGCTCCTAGCCTCTCATCCCCAGCCAACAAACCCTCCCTCTCTGGGGTCCCACACCCACAGTCAGCTCACATTCCTATTCTAGGGGCAGAATTGGGACTCTTGTCTCTTCTTACCCTGAGCCTAGCCACAGAACAGGGTTGATATGGGACTCTCTGCGAGGAGCCTAATTTTAACTTTTGCAAAATTGGGCACAAGGTGTGGACCTGGTCAGAGAGATTTAACACCTAACAGAAAGAGTGACAAAAAGACCTGACAGCTCCCATCAGGCCAATGTGTGTGTGGGTGGGGTGGGGGTGGGGTGGAGGTAGAGGGGGAGGTGTCGGGGGGGGTGGGGGGGCAGTATCCATTCAGAGGTCTAGGGTCCAGTCTTAGTTGGCTGTTTTTTAAAATTAATTAATGTATTTATTGAAGGATAATTGCTTTACAGAATTTTGTTGTTTTCTGTCAAACATCAGCATGAATCAGCCACAGGGGTACATATGTTCCCTCCCCCTTGAACCTCTTCCCTCCCATCTCCCTCTCCATCCCACCCCTCTAGGTTGATACAGAGCCCCTGTTTGAATTCCCTGAGACATACAGCAAATTCCCATTGGCTATCTATTTACATAGGATAATGTAAGTTTCCATGTTACTCTCCTAGTTGTTTTCTTCTTGAAGATGCTATGGGCTGGCTCCTTGGAAAAAGGACCCACTCTGAGCATGCCACCTTTCTTAGGAGCCGCTGGGCTAGGCGCCCTCTGATGGTCAGTGATGGTAACACAGCTGACCTCTGCTCTCTAACTGAAAGCTCCAGCAGAGCTGGGACCTGGGATGTGTGGGCATGGGGCAAAGAAGGGCCTTCAAAAAAAAAAAGAAAGGCCTTCCAGTGGGGAGAGGGGGGCCCCACTGCGGGTAAAGCCCCTGACAAGCCCATCCTCTGTGCCCACTATGGATAGGGCCATCCCTCATGGGGCCAGGGGTAGGAACAGGCCAGACAAAGACAAGGGGACCCTAACAGTGGCTCTCTAATGAAGCAGAGCTGGACCAGCCCTGGGAGATTCAAGAATGTTACTATTTGGGAAAGCTCTCCCCACCCATATCCTGGGGACAGCTGGATGGGAAGGGATGTTGCAGCCCGTATAACACAATGGGAACCAGCTAATCTGGCTAAACCAGGCCCCTGCCCCTCCTTCTGTACCTTGGAGCCTCATTTCTTCATCTGTGAAATGGGCACACTGTCGATCTCAGAGGTCACTGCTTTGTGTGTCTGGACTCAGATTTCAGAGGACGCCTTTCCCCAGGGTGATTCTGGCAGTGCCCAAATCCGGTCTGAAAAGGGGAGATTCTCTCTGTGGGTAGAGGAGGACAGAATGGCCATGTGAAGGCCCACGTGGCCTGCAGTAAGGACTCTGCAGGAAGCAGCCTGGAAGTCCCAGAGTCATGGCCCCAGCCCCGGGCTCTGACAGGGGCCCACCGTCTCTTTCACATGCCTGGTGACAACCATCATCAATCAGGTATTGTCCTAGACTGACTGTAAGTTGCCCCTGCACCTAGCAACTCGCCTACACACAATCAGGGTTCAACAAGTGATGAATCCTGGGGATAGAAGACTCTCAAAGTCATCCCCGCCAAAGCCCTGCCTAAAGGGACCGTGGAGCCCCCTGCAGGCCCATTCCTCGCTCTCTCCAGGTCTGTGACCCAGCAGATTTTGAGAATGGTTATTTCACAAGTCCTTATCCAGAACAAGAGTATAAGGCAGAGGCCATATACCACATGTCTAAATATCTAAGTTACAAATATTTAAGTTTAAAATATTTTTTTAAATGCTTAAATATTAATAAGATGTGTTCTACACCCCTAACTCTTAGTGAATATAACTTCACAAAGACTTGGAGGACCAAGTTCCACTTTAGAAATCTCAGATTTGGGGGCTTCACCCTGGAGCATGGCTGCCTGGATAGCGACCCTGACCTGCCTCTCACCTACCCTCCCTTCCCACCCTCCACTCTACCCCGTGTTCTCCCACTTACGTGCATGAGGGCTGGGGTGCCTGGGTGCTCACTTTCTCTCCAACAAACATCCCTGGGGCCAATGGCAGAGCTTCTCGGCCGGGACACTACTGCCCTCTCGGGCCCCACTGCTGTTGTGGGGCCATCCTGTGCACAGTAGGATGTACGCACCCTACATGCCAACCCTCCTCCAGTTGTGAAAAAAAAAAAACGTCTGCATGGTGCCCAGTTGCTTCAGTCGTGTCCGACTATTTGCCATCCCATGGACTATAGTCTGCCAGGCTCCTCTGTCCATGGGATTTCCTAGGCAAGAAAACTCGCGTGGCTTGCCATTTCCTTCTCCAGGGGATCTTCCTGATTCAGGGGTCGAATCAGCATCTTTAAGTCTCCTTCACTGGCTGTGTGATCAGTCGCTCAGTTGTGTCCGACTCTGCAACCCCATGGACTGTCGCCCGCCAGACTCCTCTGTCCATGGGATTCTCCAAACAAGAATACTGAAGTGGGTTGCCACGTACTCCTCCAGGGGATCTTCCCGACCCAGGGGTCGAATCCAGATCTCTCGCATTGCAGGCGGATTCTTTACTGTCTGAGTCACCAGGGAAGCCCTGGCAGGCGGGTTCTTTACCACTAGCGCCACCTGGGTCGGGGACAGCAAAATCACTCCTCCCACCCCCTTGGGAATCACTGACCTAGAAGCGTGCAATCCTGAGGCCCACTCAGGCCACGAGCTGTCTGGGTAGGGAGTCCCAGGGTGTGGTCAGGAAGGGGCTGGGCTTTGGGTGGACACATCCCCCTGGCTGGGTAGAATCCTCATCCTGTAGGAAGGGGCTGGCCAGAGGAAGGCTGTCTACATGGCTACAGTGATGGGGAGACCATGGAGATAGCTGGTCCCCTCGTGGCCCAGTGCTGACTAGGTCAGTGCACTTTCAAAATGGAGCTGAAACCCTTCCCCAGATACCCACCCTCCAGCAGCCTGCCCAGGTCCTAGAGAATGGATGACTCCTTCCTCCCTGACTGCCTGTGGGGTCTTTAAGGCTGTGTAGCCCCCAAGTCACTCCTCAAGTCAGCTCCTCATTTCATGGAGATCCCCAATTCCTTTGGTGATCCACCAGGACAACGCATGGCTAAGTTGTGGCAGTGCAGGAGAAGAATGATGCTTATTTTAATAGTTCCAAGTGCTTTGCATATGTACTTAGAAAAAAAAATATAGCACGTCGGGCCTATGTTTTCACTTGTGTCTTAGGGAGAGGATGGGTGTTTAGAGGTGTTGATTTGCTACTGGCCAAAGATGGTGCAATCAGTGAGAATAATGGCTAGAGTGAATTGAAACCAATGAACTGTGCTTATGTCTGTGACTTTATAATGACATTTACAACAAAACAAAGCCTCACAGTTACTGTTGGATAGGATGAACATGTGTTTAGGTTTGCTGAGTGTTCTGATTTACACCCATTGCCCTTTTATTTGCACACGTATCCTAGTTTACACGATAAAAGTCACAATAAATCATATGGTCACCCTGCCTTTGCAGGATGCAGTCTAACTAAATCATTATTTTGAAAACCGCCAAAGGGGATGGACGCAGCATTACTCTATCTTTCCTCTCCAAACTGGATCTCAGGGGAACCAAGTAACTGTTGACTTAACAGGAGCAAATTCAGCTTCACAAAGTAAATAAGCTCATGAAGCCTAGTTCTTCCTACTCATGAAGACTCCTTGAGGGGCCAGCCCTGTTGGGGGCCACTGAGATTGTACAAGAAATACTGACTGACCCTGCGGATGCAGACTTGCAGGAGACATGCGCACAGGGGCTTCCTAGTGCCTGCCCTCCCCTCCCCCAATGCTGAAGCTCACAGCTGTGTTCAGTCTTGGACGCAGAGTCACATGAACGAACTTAAAAAGGACAAAACGTAAAGCCAAACATCTGGGCCCCAAACCCAAGTGTGTGACACAGAGGGGTGGACATGCTCCGTCACAGAGGCATGTGTAAAGTGGAGTGCGGAGTGCTCAGCCATAGTGGCCAATGTGGGGCTACAGTGCAAGGACTGTCGAGAGAACCAGTGCTCGAGTTGGTTGCATTAATAGAAGCACAGTGTCTGAGACAAGGGAGGTGAAAGCCTTTTTTCCCTGCTGGGCTCTGCAAAGCGTGGCTGAAGCTCTGGCACAAAGGAGAGCTGTGGAAGTCTGGGAGCTTGCTTGCCCCTTGACCCACCACCCTGCCTCCCCCACCACCCCACCCCTTTGGGAAGCAGAGTAAATGGGATAGGTGCTCCTTTGGTGTTAGCTGAGACAGCCTGGGGCCTTCACAGAGCTCTGGCCACGTGAGGGAGAGGTGAGAGGAGGGAAGGGTGTGTGTGAAAGGACCACATGCCTCCAGGCCCCCTTTGTGGAGCCTCTGAATATTTTTCTTGCTAAGGCTGCCATAACTAAGCGCCACAGGTTGGATGGCTTAAACAAGAGCAATTTACTTTCTTCACATTCTAGAGTTTAGAAGTCCAAGACCAAGATATCACCAATGTTGGTTTCTTCTGAAGCCTCTCATCTTCACGAGGAGATGGCCCGAGTCTTTATTTAGTTGTCCCCAGCAACCCACTCCAGTACTCCTGCCTGGAAAATCCCGTGGATGGAGGAGCCTGGAAGGCTGCAGTCCATGGGGTCGCTGAGGGTCGGACATGACTGAGCGACTTCACTTTCACTTTTCATTTTCATGCATTGGTGAAGGAAATGGCAACCCACTCCAGTGTTCTTGCCTGGAGAATCCCAGGGATGGGGGAGCCTGGTGGGCTGCCGTCTATGGCGTCACACAGAGTCAGACATGACTAAAGCAACTTAGCAGCAGCAGCTCTATGTGTAAGTGGCCATACATCCTCTTTTTATGAAGACAGCAGTCTTACTGGGTGCTGGCCCCCTAAAGACCTCATAAGCAACTCTGTCTCCAAATACAGTCACATTCTGAGGTACATCCCAACATATGAACCTTCAAGCTGCAAACATTCAGAGATGCTGATGTGTGTTTGCAGGTACAATTACATAAGTTAGTTCACTTGTCTGGTGTACTGTAAGATTAAAAATGCTTTCTTTATTTTTTGTGTTTGTTTTTTATGTATTATTTATGTTAGGTTTATAAACCTGTTACAGTACGGTGCTGTATAGTTGACTGTGTTAGTTGGGTACGTAGGCTAATTTTGTTCAACTTAGAAACAAAGTTCTTGGAACAGAACTTGTTCGTATGTTGGGGACTTCACTGTACTGAGGGTAAGGACTTCAACATCATGCACTATAGGCTAAAGAAGAGAGTGGGGCTAACATGTAGCTTAAATCTTTACAATCCCTTTATCTCAAACGTCAAGATTAAAATGGATGAATTCTCATTTTATCTCAAACATCTCTATGATCTAAATTCCAAAACTCTCCATTTTATCAATTCTCCCAGATCCATATGAACAAAACTTTCCCCAACATTGGAGGGGACACAATTCAGCCCTTAGCCAACCCAGGAACAGACTCATGTAAAGAAATTCCACTTTTCAGAGAGGCAGAACCCTCTGCTGGGAGGGTTCTGCTGGGAACCCCGCTCCTGTACAGCCTCAGCTCACTCCCAACCACGTTACCCTAAATGTGGGGCTGGTGCCCCAATACGTCCTCGTCGCCAGCCAGGTCTGGATCTGTCTCGGGAACTTGCTCCTGTCACGTTCTGTGCCCAGAGCCCCAGCAGCATGCTCCTTCTCCACACTATTCCTCTCCTCCAGTTGGTCCCTGCGTCTGCACACATTACCTTCTGGGTCACGTTACGACCCGTCCTGGAACCCTGACAAGCCCTGGCCCCCAGCCCAGCCCCCGCTGCCTCTCAGTTGGAGTAGCGAGAAGTCTGGCGCTGGGCAGCACTGATTCTGGCTTCCCTGGGCACTGTGGGACTCCGCCCAGCAGGTGCCCGCATCCCAGTCAATGTACCCTCTCCTCACTTCCCTGCTTGTCTCCTCCTCTGCCTGCCAGAACCCAGCAAGGAGAGCTCTTCCAGGCCCCCTTGTCAGGCCGCAGACCCACACCCCCTGGGAAGGGCAGGGCCCAGGTGTCAGACCTCCCGGGAGCCAGGCCTGCCGGGGAGCCACCACACAGCCAGGGCCTCGAAGGACCAGGGCCCCCAAGGCCCCACCAGCGAGACACAGAGTCCCCATCCTGAGTACTGTGGGGAAAGCACTTTGCTTTGTTGAACATTTGTTGGCTTTTTTTTTTTTTTTTCCCTTTTTAATGTTCAAGCTGTCAAAAAAGTATGTTTGCTGAGTTTGGCTGTTTGTTTTGGATTGTTGTTCTCTGGAACAACCCTGAAGGGGAGGAAGCGCCTGCTCTGCACAGCCGGGATGGCGGGCAGTGAGCCGCGGGGCGGCCAGCGTGCCAGGGACGGCTGTCCTCACTGTGTTCACAGAGCAAACCCCTGGGGCTTAAGGGACCCAGGCGCCCATGATGCCCGCCCTGGCCTGAGCCTGCCCTGCATGGCCTCCAAGTGGCCCTGGCCTCCTGTGGGCCAAGCCCCATCAAGCGGGTGTCGGTCACCTCTTCCCTGCTCTTTCCAGCTCAGACTTGCATGCATCTCCCTTCTCTGTGTGGCATCTGGACTTGAAGTGACATTTTGTGTCATGAGCTATAAAACAGTCCATTGACAGCACCAGATTTGGGAGAATAAAAGACATAAAGCCAGGCACACATTGATCTTAAGATGCACTCTGATTTCAACATGTTAAGTGGGTGGGAAAGAGTTTATAACCAAAGAAATCTCATGGTAATCCCCTTGCTGAAGGCCTCGTGGCCAGGTGGCTACAGAACTGAGAGAACACCTCCTATCTGCCCCTACAGCCCCACAGACTCCTTCTGTGCGTGGCTATGGAGCAGGCTGGCTGCCAGAGGCATCTTGGTCTCAAGAGTGCCTGCCTCACCTTCCCCAGGAGCCCAGGCAGTGAACGAGAGGCTGGTCTGGCCCTCTCTGGGAAAGGCGCCTCCGAACTGGGGAAGGGGGCAGACACCCGGGTCACAGTACCCCAGCCCTGTCCCTGTGCTGGAGGTGACTGCACCGCTGGGACAATGGCAGGCCTCCTGTGATGGTGACTGCACTCTGGGCCTGGAGAGTGGACATCTACTGGTGTGAGCAGCCCCAGGGCCCATGCCATCCTCCCACAACAAGGTCCTCACTTCCCCTTCCTGCTCCATTTGAATGGGAGGGGATTTTAAAGTCTGAAGCCCCTACAGCAAGATAGGCAGCCAGTGTGAGAATGGCCAGGTGAGCAGAGGGAACCTGGGTGGTGGTGGTTGTCATTCAGTCGCTAAGTCGCGTCCGACTCTTTAAGATCCCATGGACTGCAGCACCCCAGGCTTCCCTGTCCTTCACTATCTCACGCAGTTTGCTCAGATTCATGTCCATTGAGTCAGTGATGCTATCTAACCATCTCAGACCTCTGCTGCCCTCTTCTCCTTTTGCCTTCAGTGTTGCCCAACATTGGGATCTTTTCCAATGAGTCAATTCTTTGCATCAGGTGGCTAAAATATTGGAGCTTCAACTTCAGCATCAGTCCTTCCAATGAATATTCAGGGTTAATTTCCTTTAGGATTGACTGGTTTTATCTCCTTGTAGTCCAAGGGACTCTCAAGAGTCTTCTCCAGTACCACAATTTGAAAGTATCAATTCTCAGCCTTCTTTATGGTCCAATTCTCACATCTTTACAGACTACTAGAAAAACCATAGCTTTGACTAGACGGACCTTTGTTGGCAAAATGACGTTTCTGCTTTTAATATGCTCTCTAGGTTTGTCATAGCTTTTCTTCCAAGGAGCAAGCATCTTTTAATTTCATGGCTGCAGTCACCATCTGCAGTGATTTTTGAGCCCGAAAATATAAAGTCTCTCACTGCCTCCACTTTTTCCCCATCTATTTGCCGTGAAGTGATGGGACCCGATGCCATGATCTTAGTTTTTTGAATGTTGAGTTTTAAGCCTGCTTTCTCACTCACCTCTTTCACCCTCAAGAAAAGGCTCTTTAGTTCTTTACTTTCTGCCCTTAGGGTGATATCATCTGCATGTCTGAGGTATTGACATTTCTCCCAGCAATCTTGATTCCAGCTTGTTTGATTCATCCAGCCCAGCATTTCGCATGAAATATTCTGCATATAAGTAAGCAGGATGACAATATACAGCCTTGTCATACTCCTCTCCCAATTTTGAACTGGTCTGTTATTCCATGTTTGGTTCTGACTGCTGTTTCTTGACCTGCATACAGGGAGCCGAGAGGCATTAGGAAACTTGATGACATTAGGGGAGCTCCTGCCCCAAACTGCCTGAAGGCAAACTTCCTTAGGCACTTATCTACAAGAGCTAATATGTTTCCTTCTTTTTGCTTCAGATCAGATCAGTCGCTCAGTCGTGTCCGACTCTTTGCGACCCCATGAACCGCAGCACGCCAGGCCTCCCTGTCCATCACCAGCTCCCGGAGGTCACTCAGACTCGCATCCATCGAGTCAGTGATGCCATCCAGCCATCTCATCCTCTGTCATCCCCTTCTCCTCCTGCCCTCAATCCCTCCCAGCATCAGAGTCTTCTCCAATGAGTCAACTCTTCGCATGAGGTGGCCAAAATACTGGAGTTTCAGCTTTAGCATCATTCCTTCTAAAGAAATTCCAGGATTGATCTCCTTCAGAAAATGTCAGTTTTATTTGGGCTTTCTAGCTTACAACAGAAAGCATACCCACCAACACACTGAACTTGCATTCCTGTCTACCCTTTGCTCTCCCTGAATCTTACTGTAACCTACTGCCTCGGTTTCCTCATCTTTGAAATGGAGGCGATACCAGCACCCGCAACGTAGTTCGTTGCAACAGTTAAATGAGTTAAGACTTGAAGAAGGACTTAGAAGAATGCTTGGGGCTTAATAATTGCTACAGGAGAGCTGTGATTATTACCACTGGAGTTACCATCCAGGTGCCTCGAGGCAGCTCATCCCCTCCAGTGGTTCAGCCCCAGACAAGCCTAAGTTGGTCTTATGCCTCACCTGTGGAGCCAAAAACATTAGAGAAACTCCTGGGCTGGGGCTGGCTTGAATTTCCAATTATTTATCAGGAATTGAGAGCCAGATTTCCTCTGGGAAATATTAGTTCTTGGGTTTACAAAGTGCCTCGGTTGTAAATATCCATAAAAACGACAATATGTTGGGCCATATTTATTCTTAAGCCAGTCAAAAGATCTTAGTGCATCTGACTGTGTAAATCTGCCAGCTCCTGAACCCTCTCGTGCTCTCAGCATGCCCTTCCATGGGGGTGCGGGCAGGCAAGACCCCCCCAGTCGGACCACCGACCCTGAGCATGAGTGGGGCACCTTCCTGGGGGCTGAATCCCACAGGCAGAACCGGGGCAGGCTCCAGCCCAGTGAGGGGGAAACCTTCGCACAGGGTGGTCCCAGGGCAGGGAGAGAAGGGGGAGGCAGCTGATCTGACTGCTTGATGGAAGCGGCCAAGTTGGAAGAGACCAAGCTTCCTCCGGTGACTGAGAGAGGGCTCACGTTGCCTCTTTCGAGAGCATCTTCTGAACCAAAGCCCCAAGGCTCCCTGACAGTCAGGTGCTTCACCTCCGGACACCCTCCTTCCCTTGCTCCTTCCCAGCTGCCTTTGCCCGGCTGTACCCGCTGCCTGGAATGTCCTCCTCTCTCTGCCCTGACTCTCTCTGACTCAACTTCACCCTTCTCTCTGAGCCACCCAGGCGCTAACAATACCACCGTGCGTCTCCTCTTTCTTTCTTGTGCATGAGAGTTAGTATACCCTCCTTGAGACAGAACCTGGAGGCTCGATCTCCTTGGCCCTCTGAGCAGCTAAGACAGAGGTAGGCCTGTCACCTGGTCATACCTTTCGTGTCTCTGATGATGAAAATCAACAGATATTGTCACCATTTACTGCCTGCCCAACACGGTAAGTTCGTTTAATTCTGATTCCATTTAAACACCAGAGGCTGTGCGGGAGTTATACTAATTTTGGAGATGTGAAAACTGAGGCTCAGAGAGACTTTGATCAGCCAGTGACTGGCCAAGCTGAGACTGAAATGAAGGCTCCATCCTGCCCAGCCTGAAGGTCTTCCTCTGAGGCTGTGAGCCAAAGGGTAAAACAAACAGAGGAAATAATTCCTGAAGTGACGGGTAATTCAGGAAGAGAGGGCTGCTATTTAGGAAATATTTAGGATTTGGACTCTAGTCTCAACCCTCTGTTTGAGTGTAGACATGCCTCCTGAGGTCCTGGAAGTTTCTAGAAAACTGATTTCTGCCTTGGGAAATACTGAGTTGTATGAAATACAGAAATTGTGTAGAGTTCATAAGCAGCAACTGACACAGGTAAATGTTCGCAGTTGGCATTCAATAAAAGTTTGTGCATGGCATTGATCAGTGAGGCCCATGGCTCCACGTGGCCTCCCTGAAAACAATGCCCAGTTACGGCACAGGGTGTCCATCCCTTTTTCAGATGGGGTGCAGGCGCAGGCAGGGTTTTTAAGTGCAAGAAAGAGATCAGAGCTGGCCCAGCACTGGGGGCTGTGTTCAGGTAGCCAGGAGGGAAGGTGGAATGAGTCAGATACAAGATTTCATAGCTGAAGACATCGGGGATTGGAAAAGGCCTGGGTCCCCTCCCATACGAGAAATCCTCACCTTCCCAGGTAAGCACTGCCCAATCCCATTTGCCAGATTGCTGATGAATCATGGCTTCTTCCTTACACATAGAAACTCTCTGCATTTTTATTCCAAACGTTTAACTTGCCGAGTTGACAGAAAGGCTATAGATTTCCCCCCAAATATCCATTTGCCTTGCCATTTATCTACTTCGATCTGAAATACAGAACATGATGGGTACCCTAGGTAAATCAAGCATTTCCTGTCTTCCGAAATGGGTTTGCAAACGCTTATTTCATGCCATTACCATTTTTCTGTTTCTAACAGTAAATCAAAAAAGTACGGCCCATTCATCCACTTTAAAAG
Organism: Tragelaphus eurycerus; assembly: GCA_935064755.1. Classification (NCBI taxonomy): domain Eukaryota; kingdom Metazoa; phylum Chordata; class Mammalia; order Artiodactyla; family Bovidae; genus Tragelaphus; species Tragelaphus eurycerus. The sequence goes on from CAKXYN010000020.1 coordinate 17,499,601, forward strand.
TAATGCCTTTCTTATGCGTAATTACACATGCCCAGTGGAGATCTGTGTGTGTGCACTGTAAATCTATTCCTTTAAAAGGTTTCCCCTTAAGTACATTGGTGACATAAATTGGTGTAGAGCAAATTTATTTATTTAATAGGTTTATTCTTTTAACTGGTCTGATAACCATTACTGTTCACTGTTTGGTTTGGGGGGAGGAGGGAGTCCTTATTAATTTATCTGATTTATTTCTATGGCAGATATTTATGTAAAAGGGTTTCTCTGGAAATGAGGGTGAGTGTAATTTATTGGTTTAGCAGGTTTATTCTTAACTGGCCTTCAGGCAATCAGCACAGTATTCATAGAAGCCAGAAGAGTCTCTTAAAATAATTGAAATAAGAAAAGGAGGTGCAGCTGACCAGAGGGAGGGAATTTTGGAAGGCTGAATTTATATAAAACTTACCCCACATATTAAAATAAAAGAGCACAAGTCACAAAACTGAAGGGAAAGGGAGAAAGAAGGAAGAAAGAAAAGACGGAAGGGAGAGAAAGAGTAAGTCTCAGTAATAACATCTCTAAAATGTTTTGGCAAATTGAAGATAAAAGAGAATCTGCTAATCAGGCCCATGTAAACTTGTTCACTTTTGTAAATCTTGTTTGTAGCTCCTGATGGTGTTGGAGTGAAAGCAGACAGGCCCAGCTGGTGGAGGCGAGGGAGAGAAATGCTGAATTTTTAGCAGTTCAGGTTTATTTTTAGGCATAAGAGTATCTTTAGCTTCCCAGTAAATGAGTCCATCAGAAGGCCGTATATGAAATAATCAGGATGTAAAAACACAGAACAGAAACCAGAGGGGCCCCTGACCAGAGTGTGCAATGCAGGTCCCACCCCCGACACAGACAAGCCGGGTGAGCTCACTGCCCCACCCCCCACCCCCAACCTCCCAGCCCAGGCTGCCCAAAGCCACCAGGAGAAGGCTACAGGGGCAAAAGGCTCACTGCCGTCTAAGTCCCGCTCTTCCTCTGTCTTTGCCTGGGGGGTAGTGAGCTGGGACAGAGGCCAGAGATCCAGTGACCTCCTAGGAAACAGGAACTCTGTCCACAGGGACATGGCTGAGAGCTACGTGGATGACAGTGGCCTGGAACTTGCCTGGGGGAAAGTGGACAAGGCTGGGCTGTCACCATCAGGAACCAAGCCTTTCTGGGTATGGAAAGGCGAGGGAGTCTTGGCGTATCTTTGGACTCCAGAAAGACCTGTGAGGTCTCCTGTTTTGTTTTTTTTTTTTTTTTTTTTTGAGGCCCTGCCCAGCAGAGGCTGGTTACCAGAGGAGACCCATTTGCTGGGCCAAACACAATGACCCAGCCCAGCTCATCATGAAGAGCCTGGTAGCACATCAGACCCTCAGTTTCCTCCTGAACTCCTGGGTCTCCCCTAGGAGCACAGGCCCTGCGCCTGCTCCTCACACCTTCACATTCCCGAAACACTGACATCCTTTATAAAAGAAATACATGCTTAAGCTTGTGACAGGCCCTGTGCTGGCTTGGGGGTGATACAGTTTTTTTAAACTGTGCTCAGCCGCTACCCATAAAGTGAGGTCCAGGACCTGGGGGAGATGAACAGACCAACGGGTCTGTTGGACCAGGGGCCCCTCTGGTTTCTGTTCTGTGTTTTTACATCCTTTCGACAGAAAGGCCAGTTTCTGTCGACTGCTGGGGAGGCCACAGCACCTCTTCAAAACATGCAGCCACCCATTTCTCCCACGGCCTTCAGGCTGGGCACATGGTAGATGGTCCTTGTTGAATGTTGAGCGATGGCTGGACCCAGGGCACAGGCAGGAGACAGAGAGATGGATGGAGACAGGCAGGGCACAGAGAGCATGCCCGCTTCACAGATATGCAAGCAGGGGCATGCTAAGAGCTGTGTAGGACACCTGCAAAGTGGCCCCGGCCCAGCTGCCTGGCTCTGCCCTGAGGACCGTAGATGCTGCTGACCACCAGGGCTGGGCTCCACATCTCTTCCAGGTGGCCCGGGACAAGGCTCAGCAGCCCTGTGTCCCTGTACACCTTCCACCTTCATCGCCACAATCTCTGCCCATGTTCCATAGCCTTGGGGTCTTGTGCCTGGTGACTCCTTAAGTAATGGGACTTCCTGAGCAGCTGAGCATGCTGGGAGGGCCCTGAGAACAAGTCCAAGCCTTCTCTGAGCAGAAGGCAGGCTTGTACGTGGGTACAGCCCTCAGTGTTGAGGAGGTGAGCAGAGGCCAAGAAGCAGATATCAGTGGCCTGGACAAGGCTCTGTGACCCCCAGGACCTTCCCTGCTTGCCTACCAACCAATGTCTTAAAATCCACCCTCCAGCCTGTTCCATCATGGTACCTCTTCATTTTTCAGGCCTCCATGGAGGCCTCTTCATTTTCAGAAGACTGCTTCTAATTTTTTTTTTCTCTCCCCCTCTCTCTCTTAGAAATCATGGTTGCATTGTGCTTTAAAGCTTTCAGCAGTTTTGTTCCACGTGTGCATCAAAACATCAGACAGGTTATAATTACCAACAACACATGGAAAACATCACAGCTAGATTTTTTTTCAGGCCCACCCCACCGCTGGCCTGACCAGAGGTCACTTTCAAGCCTGTCAGTGAGCCTGGGGTGGTCCGATTCTTTCCTAAAATCAGAGAATCGATGAGCCTCCCAGGCTCCTCCTGCCCTGCCTGCTGAGGATTTAAAGGGGATGGACTAGGTAAGAAACGACAAACTTCGCCAGCTTGACAACGCTGCAGTGGTGTATTGCTTGTCTGTCTTACACATCTACTTTCTTGTTTGAGGAACAGCAACGGAAATGATTGTGTATGTGTTCTCAGGACAGCACCGGGGGAGCTGACCCAGCCTCTGTCTCTGACCGCCTCCCCCTCCACGTGTGGGTCTGTGTGCCCTGTGTGCTCAGGCAGCCCCTATTGGGAGGGAGAGTCCAAGGCCAGAGGGGTCCTTGAGAGAGACCCAGCAGGGGCCACAGCCCCTCTTTCAGCCCAGGCCTGTCTGAGGTGCTTTCACTCTGGCTGTTCCCTCTTCCCAGATCCTTTCTTGGCTCCTTGTTGCCATCTGGTGCTTAGTACAGGTGTTGCCTCCACAGGGAGGCCCTCCCAGACCTCCTGCCCCTAAGTGCCCGGCTCTCTCACCTTATTTTCTTTTCTTCCCTGCCGGTATCATCATCTGGATTACCGTTTTTCTTCCTGTCGTCTCTTCTCCCAAGCAGAAGCTGGGTTCTGTGATGGCAGGGACCTTTCCCTGGAGTTTCCGCTCGGAACAATGGTAAGCACAGGACTCGGCACCCACAGCAGGAAGCCGGTCCCTGTCTGTGGAATGGGCAGGATGAAGGAGAGACTTGCTCTAGAGACGGTCCATGCTGAGTGCGCAGCTGAGCCAAGACACCAAGGTTCCAGGCTGTGGGATTGGACTGTTACACAGTTATATGCCCTCCCCTGGCCTCACCCCCAGAGATGCTTTCCCTAGATTACTCTCATAATTCCTCAAAAAAAAAAAAAAAAAAATCTAGTTGATTGAAGGATAGGGTGGAGTAGCTGCTGCTAAGTCACTACAGTCCAGTCCGACTCTGTGCGATCCCATAGATGGCAGCCCAGCAGGCTCTCCTGTCCCTGGGATTCTCCAGGCAAGAACACTGGAGTGAGTTGTCATTTCCTCCTCCAATGCATGAAAGTGAAAAGTGAAAGTGACGTCACTCAGATGTGTCTGTCTCTTAGCGACCCCATGGACTGCAGCCTACCAGGCTCCTCCGTCCATGGGATTTTCCAGGCAAGAGTACTGGAGTGGGGTGCCATTGCCTTCTCCGAAGGGCGGAGTAGAGGGTAGTTTTTAAGACGCATATTCATTGTGGTTGCCTCACTTCTCTTGTTCTCTGGGCTCCGAGCACTCTGGTCTCTCTGTGTGCCTGTCCTTTGACGGGTTGGCCAGCCCTGGACTCCTAGCCAGCTGGTTGACCTGGGCAAGGCAGCCAGCCTTCTCTTCCTTCTCCCTTCATGGAGCAAGTTTGCTGCCCAGCCTCTGTTGCTCTTTCTGACAAGAGCGCGCCAGCTTTCCTGGGGAAGGAAGCCTTCTTCCCACTCCCAGACCTTATCCCAGGGGCCAGTTGTCACATTCCGTGCCCTCCCCCAGCCACAGTGAAGGTTTAGCCATGCCACAGACTGGGCCCAAGAGAGGGGAGCAGCCAGGATCTGAACTGGAGCCACAGGAAGGAGCTCTGGCTTCTGCCTGTCCTGGGCGTTGGGGGTGGAACCCAGGCTGTGACACTTGGAGTTGGCGCCCAGAGGAAAGGGCGAGGCCCTGAGGCAGCCCAGCTTGGGCCTCAGCCCTTTAGGACAGTGAGCATCCTACCACAATCAAGCAAGTTCTGCCACGTGCTGCCAAAGGCCCTTGTCCCATGTCCTGTGCAGACATGTCCTGTGGATACAGAGCTTCATGGGAGAGACCCCCAACTCCACAGATATGTGGAGTGATTGTACCCAAGGACCCCGGTGATCTGGGTCACCCATGTTAGCCAGCAGCTGTGATCGCGCACCCACAGAGCCTTGCTAGACCCTGGGTGTGGCTGTAAATATGTCCTGACCCCTAGGTCCCCAAGGTCCAGGGGCCTGACAATGAAAAGGATATGTGTGGGCTGGCATGAGGAGGAGTTGGGGGCCTAGAAAGCATGCCACACCCAGGCCCACCAGGCCCTCTGGCCTGTGAATCTTCCTGTACTGCATCCCATTGTCTTTGTCAGCCAGGTTCTCTGAGTGGCCCCAGGGGAGGCAGTGGGACTGAGACGCCACCAGTCAGCACCCCCACCGCCGCCCCGTGTCAATCTGTGCTGCTGGCAACAAGCGCATCTTTGTCTGGGTAGAGGCTCATCTTCACACTCTGGAGTGTGGAGGGTAAGCACCTGAAGCTGCAAATATTGTTATCCATAATAGGTTGGCAAATATTTTCAGATTAAGTGCCAAACTTTGGAATTATGTCAGTGAATCCTTTAGCTTTCCACCATCATTATTCTTGCTTTGTTCTTATGCAAGGAGGCTCCAGAGGGGGAAGGCCTGTGTGCAGTCTGACTTCCCTCCATTGAAAGAATCTCCTCACTCATTTCCCAGCCCTGAGAGGCTGCTCACCACCTTCAAAGGCAGAAAGAATTGCCTGGTGGGGCTGTTCTGACTGGCAGGGGAGTTTTCAGGTGACTTAGCCCCATCTGCCCATCTCGTGTGCTGACGGCATGCGTTCACATAGCCATTCAATAAATTTCCTCACTCATTTACCGGGTGCCTGACCCTTTGTTCAGAGGCAAAACCCTCTGTTCAGAGCATGGTCCCTGGGTTGTGAGAATCTCACCTCCTGGGGAAACAGACAAAAACACACTCAGCTCTTGTGTCAGCCAGAAGACGGGGATGAGGGGCTGGGGAATGCAGAGTAAAGAACTGGGAACACTGAAGAAAGCCTCAAGAATGCAGCCTGAATCTGTGGAGTTGGGGGCAATGGCTCAAAGTTGAGGCCCCTCCTCACAGGTGGGGCAACCAAGAGGGTCCCTTGACCCAGAGGGACCACTTGAGCAGACACGCAGGTTGGGGGGAAGGCAGGTGGGGAAAATGCATTAAACAAGCAGGCTGACAGGCAAGGCTTCACGTGGTGATTGACTGCTGCCTTCTCCTGAAGAGCCTCTGTGCAGCCTCAGTGACTTCCCACCCTCCTGACAGCCCGCTACCTCTCAGGCCCCTCCTTGCTCCTGAGCCAAACCCTGCACAACAGATCCCACGGTCCCTGCTGCCCTCCCCAGAACATGACATGTCCACTCCCCTACAGCCACAGCCCAAACCCAGAGGTCACTCCTGACATCCCTTTCCTCCCCTCCTGTCACCCAAACCATCACCAGGTGGGTATACCCTATAGCGTGTGTCTTGTACCGCATCTGCTCTCCTCCCGACCCTGCAGCCACTGGGCCCTAGGCCTCCCTTATCTCTCACTCAACCAGACCCCCAGCCTCCCGTCTCAGTCAGATCCTGCAACACCACACTGCAGGCTGGGGTCTCAAAGGACAGAATTGTACTTCTTGTAGTTCTGGAGGCTGGAAGTCGAGATCTGGATGCCATGGTCAGGTTCTGCTGAGGACTATCTTTCTGGCTTGCAGACACCACCTTCTTGCTCATGTAGCTGAGAGAAAAAGGGGGAAAGGGAGGGAGGAAGGAAGGAACGAAGGCAGGCAGAGAAAGAAAGAGAGAGAGAGAGAGCGAGCGAGCATGTCTCTCCCTCTTCTTATAAGGGCACAAACCCCATCACAAGGGCCCCACCCTCATGACCTCTTCTAACCCCATCACCTCCCAAAGGCCCAGCCTCCTAATACCATCATGCCAACACCTAAACCAGTGACTCTAGGGGAAATACAATTATCCACTCAATCCATAACACTCACCTCAGTCCTTTACTCCTCCTCCTCACACAGCTGGGCCATGTTTTAAAAGTCTTATCTAATCAGATTTTTGTAGGCCCGAGCCCCAACCCTGGGTTTCCCTGGTGGCTCAGATGGTAAAGAATCCGCCCACAATGTGGGAGACCCGGGTTCGATCCCTGGGTTGGGAAGATCCCCTGGAGGAGAGTATGGCAACGCACTCCAGTATTCTTGCCTGGAGAATCCCTATGGACAGAGGAACCCGGCGGGCTACAGTCCATGGGGTCGCAAAGAGTCGGACATGACTGAGCAACTAAGCACAGCACAGCCCCAACCCTGTGGCCCAGAAGGCCCTGCTAGCCTGGTCCACCGCCTGGCCCAGCTGCCCTGACTCTCCCTGGACCTCGGGAGCCTGAGGTACAGTGTTTGAGAGACTTGCTGCAGTCACACAGCTGGTAACAAGGAATGTTGCTGAAGAAATGAGTGAACGAGGCCTTATCCTTCCTGGCCTTCACCAATCCCAGTCGCCGCCTCTCCAGCCACAGTGGGCAACCCTGCACGTGGGTTCTGGGAGAGCTCCCTCCTTGGGCTTGGAGGCTCTGTACTCCCTGGGCAGCTGCCACCTACAGATCCCACCTCTTTCCACACCATGGAAAGCACCTTTCTTGTGTCCAGCACTTTCAGGATCCTATGAGACAGGCATCTAGTCAAGTAAACAATCCAGGCTAGCCGGCTGTTAGGGGCCCTTTGGGTGACGGTGCTGCCTCCTTCAGGTCAGATCTATAGGACTGTAGGGAGCTATCAGATCTTCACAAGGAAGGACTTGCAAAACGGTGGGCTTTTGGACAACACATCAGACTCAACTGGGTGGGGGGGTGCTATCTTGATCAAAAGGTATTTCTCTAGTAACTGCTTATAGCTGAAGTTGATCTCAGACACTTTAAAGCAAAACAATGAAAGGAGACCTTTGCCTCTAAGCATGTATTAGGAAAGCTGGCCTAACGACAGGGCTGGCCCTTGTCACGACTCATCCAGGTCCCCATTGGTGCCATCTCTAGCCTCCACCTTGGGGTCTGCACCTGAAGGGCACTGGCTGTGTGTGGACACGCACCTGCGTAGGGAGGGGGAAGCAGGCAGGGGTTCAGGAAACTGGCCTCAGTGACACCTCACTACAGCAGCTTCTCTAACCAGTGACCAGGGAGGTCCTGCCCACCCAAGCTTCATCTTTGCCTCTGTACAAGAAGCAAGGGGAGGCAGCAGGAACATGCTTCCTGCCTGTTCTCCTGGGCTTTGAACAGCAATCGCCAAGTTCTCAAAACAAGCAACAAAAGCCTGCCCCTTGAGAAGTCATCTGTAACCAAGGTGCAGCAGGCTTCTGGGTGAGAAGACTTCCCTCTCAGCCACCTGTTCAGCTGCTTAGGGTGAAAAGCGAAGAGGGGCCAGTCAGCCCCGGGGCATGGAAGAGGATGGCCCCAGAGCCAGAGCAGACAGTACAGGCTGTAGTCGCTTTAGTCATTGCACGCAGGACAATTTCTAGTGTCACTGGGGGCCAAAAGGACGTGGTAGAAGCCATTAAGCATCCTGTTACCTGGAGGCCTCGTTGTTCAAAAGGTAAAGAAGAAGATTTGCCCTCCAGGCAAGTCTCTGTCCAGGAGAAAGGGCATTGACCACTCAAGGACTCTGATCTGTGAGATGGCTCTTTCCCTGCTGCCCAGTTGGGACCTTGGCCCTGTGCTATAAGCCCCAGGCTCGTATGTCAGGTGCTGAGCTTAGGAGTCATCAGTGAGACTTCAGTGGGTCATCAGTGAGACCCTGGTGAGAGGGTAAAGCTCCCCGCTTCTGGTGGGAGGAGGCAGAGGGAGATGCTTCACCCAGCCCTCCCAAACTCCAGCAGAGCACTTTCCATATAGGGATCAGGATGCTGGCAGGAAAAGGGGGCCCCCACTTCATTTCCACTGAGTGCTGGCTGAGTTCAAGACTGTGTGTCCAGCAGAGGAAGTGAGCTGACATCCCCTCTGCGGGCTTGGTGTGTGTTCCTGGGAGCCAGGGGTGTCTGTGGACATGGACGCAGAGATGGAGTGCAATATTTGTCTAAAGGTGGAGGATGCTGGTGGGTCCTGAGCAGCGGAGGAAGTCTGCAAAGAAAGACAGGGTCACATGCCCACCCCAATCCCCTGTTGGCCTCTGAGGATGGGGACCTCAGCAAGGCACCAGGGAAAGGGACATGGATGATGGCAAGGGCAAGGGGCCTGGGATGGATGTGTAGATAGAAGACAGACCGTGCTGGGGCAGAAAGTATCCTAGGTTACCCCTGAGAGGGAGTCTTTAAGTACAGAAGGGGCCAGGGTGATGTTGTAATTACTGTAGCAATACCCCCAAGGGATTGGAAGGAGAAACTCGACATCAAATCACCAAAGGAAGTACTTGGTAGAATAAAGTAATTTTACTTTTTCCATTCATGAGATGAGATGGCGTAGAGAAGTAATCACAGACAATGCTCACAGCCCAGAGCTGGCGAACTCACAGTAAGAGGTGGCTCTGTTTATTGTCTCCAATTTCAAACACTGAAATAACTTTAAAATATGCTTCCATTTTCTAAGACGATTCTTTTAGAGCAGTTTTAGGTTCACAACAAAACTGAGCGAAGCACGACCCCCGTGTCCCCATATGTGCATAGCCATTCCCTTCAACAGCATCAGCAGCAGTGTGGTCCTTTCAACATCACGATCACCCAGAGTTCACAGTTTATATTAGGGTTTACTCTTGGTGGTGTGCATTCTGAGGATTTTGACAAATGTATGGTGACACGTGTCTACTGTTAGAGTATCATACAGAGTATTTTCACTGTCCTCAAAATCCTCTGTGCTCTGGCTATTCATCCCTCTGCGGCCTCCCTTTTAAAAAGCCCCAACCTTCACTTAGTACAACTTGTTTTGAGTGTTAAAAATTGAGGCACTCCCAGGAACCAGTTAGGAGGATTTTAAACTACACAATTAGAGCTGTCAGATAGAGAAGCCCTCGCCTTTTACGATAGTCTCCACTTCTCTCCCCTATCACCTCCAGCAGAAAACAGAAGCCATCAGACCTAAGGGTCCTTGATTCCCGTTAGAATTACAAGCAAACTGGGTGAGTGCTAAACTTCCTACTGACTCCTCAGAAGAAAAGTCCCCCCAACTATTCCACAGCCCTGAGGCTCGATCTGCTTACAGAGAGGAGCCCTCCTGACTCCAGAGTTCTGCAGATACGTGCTCCAAGGGAATAGAACAAACACACACACAAACGTATAAACACACACACACACACACACCACTCAAACTTCTTTTTTTTCTTAACGCCAGAGTCCCTGCCACATGTCAGCATCTTGGTCTGACAGTAGCATGTTCTAAATGTACACCAATAAAATTAACATGGGATGCAAATAATTTAGGAAGTGAGACTGAAAATTCTGACAAAGATGAAGGATTTCATGAAGTTGATGAAAATGATGGTAGGGAGAGTCTGGAATCACGTGAAAAGCCTTCGAGCATTTGGCCAAGTTAGACCAGATAAGGATCAAAAGAAGGATGTTGATGTGATAGGAGTTCAAAAGAGAATTATTTGTATGTCAAATAGTTGAAACCTCATATATCTACTCCTAAAATAGGGGTCACACAGAGTCGGACATGACTGAAGTGACTTAGCATAGCATAGCCTAAAATGAAACAGAAATGAAAGTTGTACATAGTATATGAGATAAATATATAGCAAGATAAATAAAATAAAGTTATAAGTAAAAAAATAAAAATCATAGTTGATTCACTGTCTTAAAATTTAGAGCAGGGTGGAGGTATAATTTAGATTTTAATTTAAGGAAAATATTGAAAATAAACTTATTTTCAATAGTTGATAGGTTTAATTTTGAAGATAATAACCAAATCATGTTTTGTATTCACTTTAAGTGGATTGTTTTGGGGCTTTTTGTCCACTTCTAGCTTCTAGCTCTCAGAAAATGAAGATGTTCTATATCTACCTTCAAGGGTATGTTCTTTGCTTTTGTTGGATTTGTTTTTTGTTTTTGATTTTAATAAAACTATAAATGGTTACATTGCTAATTAAAATTATTAATGTATTAATTTCTAGCTTATATTTTAAAATTATTTCAAACTTACATAAAAATTGCAAAAATAAAACAAAGAATTCCTATATATCCTTCACTCAGATTCTCCAAATGTTTTCATACTTCCAAATTGTTTTGGAACAAAACATTCTCTCCTGATAGATAGATAGATAGAAAATTTCCTTCCTGAAGCACTTGAGAATAAGTTGCAGATGTAATTCCCTTTCTTCTTTAATATTTCTGTGTATATTTCCTAAAAACAAGAACATTATTTTCCATGGAATTCTCCAGGCAAGAATATTGGAACGGGTAGCTATTCCCTTCTCCAGGGGATCTTCCCAATCCAGGGGTCAAACCCAGGTCTCCCGCATTGCAGTCAGATTCCTTAGCATCTGAGCCACCAGGGAAGCCCTTATTTTATACAACCACAGTTTAATTACCAAAATCAGGAAATAACCACTGATTTGGTACTACAATCTAATCTATGGGTCTTATTCATATTTCACCATGAGTCACTGTTCTTACCCTGTGGGAATCTACTTTATGTGACTGATGTCTTGGGACGAGTTCGAAGGAGATGGAATTCATTCATACGTTCATCTATCCATCCATCCAGCATTTACTGACCCCTTGCCATGTGCCTGGAACTCTGTGTCAGTGGCGGGGTAGGTGGGGTGGGGGTAGCAAGGGGGCTCAGAAAGGATTCCTACATAGACCTTCTCCTTAAAATGACTATTTAAACCAAGAATCAAAATGTCATGTATAAAATAATACTTGCGTGCTCTTCATTGCAGTGTAGTCTGAACAGCACGGTGGTGCCCTATTATGACATTATGCCAAGAGGACCTGCTGAGTGCCGAGCAGAGCAGCAAGCATTGGCGGTCCTAGTGAGAAGCCACTTACATGCCAAGGGTAGAAAGTAAACCTAGAAGCCTTCAGGGTGCATTCACATTGGCAAGGTTTGTAGAGGTCCGACTGGTCTGGAACAAGCCAGACATCTCTGGAACAAGCCAGACATCTCTTCTAAGGTAAAGCACATGTAGCAGAAATGTTGTGTCATCTACTACCAAGAAAGAAACACAGTGCTTGGCGCACCCAGCCCCTGTGACTTTAGGAGCAGCATACACTCCAGTACTCTTGCCTGGAGAATCCCAAGGACAGAGGAGCCTGGCGGGCTACAGTCCACGGGGTTGCAAAGAGTTGGACACTGAGCGACTAAATAAAATTTTTTCTTTTCTTCTGGGGAAGTCCACTGGGAACATACATACAAGTTACATGAACAGGTGGCCTAGACCTTCATGATCATTTATCTTTGCAGTGATGTTTCTCCCTCAGCTCACACTCAGGGCCTGCTATGTTCTGAATATCTTTGTCCTCCCAAATCCATACATTGAAATCCTAATGCCTAAAAGTGATGGTGTTAGTAGGTGGGGCCTTCTGGAGGTGGTTAAATCATGAGGGTAGAGCCCAACAAACCTCTAGAATGAGATTTGTTGCTTGTTGTTTAGCTGCTAACTCATAACCAACTCTTTGCAATCCCATGGACTGCAGCACACCAGGCTTCCCTGTCCTTCACTGTCTTCCACAGTTTACTCAAACTCATGTCCCATCCAATCACCTCAGCCTCTGTCACACCCTTTTCCTCCTGCCCTCAAGCTTTCCCAGCACCAGGGTTTTTTCCAATGAGTAGGCCCTTCGCATCAGGTGGCCAAAGTATTGGAGCTTCAACTTCAGTATCAGTCCTTCCAGTGAATATTCAGTGTGGTAAAGTGATGTCTCTGCTTTTGAATACACTGTCTAGGTTGGTCACAGATTTCCTTCCAAGGAGCAAATGTCTCTTAATTTCATGGTTACAGTCACAGTCTGCAGTGATTTTAGAGACCAAAAAAATAAAATATGCTACTTTTTCCACTTTGACCCCATCTATTTGCCATAAAGTGATGAGACTAGATGCCATGGCTTTATTTTTTTTTTTTTTTACTGTTGAGTTTTAAGCCAGTTTTTTCACCTTCATCAAGAGATTCTTTAGTTTTTCTTCACTTTCTGCCATTAGAATGATATCATCTACATATCTGAGGTTGTTGATATTTCTCTCAGCAATCTTGATTCCAGCTTGTGATTCATCCAGCCTGGCATTTCGCATGATATACTCTGCATATAAGTTAAATAAGCAGAGTGACAATATACAGCCTTGACATACTCCTTTCCTAACTTTAAACCAGTCAGTTGTTCCATGTCCATTTCTAACTGTTGCCTCTTGATCTACATACAGGTTTCTCAAGAGACAGGTAAAGTGGTCTGGTATTCCCATCTCTTTAAGAATTTTCCACAGTTTGTTGTGATCCACACAGTCAAAATCTTTATCATAGTCAATAAAGCAGAAGATGTTTTTTGGATTTCCCTTGCTTTTTCTATGATCCAGCAGATGTTGACAATTTGATCTCCGGTTCCTCTGCCTCTTCTAAATTCAGCTTGTACCTCTGGAAGTTCTTGGTTCATGTACTGTTGAAGCCCAGCTTGAAGGATTTTGAGCATTACCTTGCTAGCATGTGAAATGAGTGCAACTGTATTATAGTTTGAACATTCTTTGGCATTGCCATTCTCTGGGTTTAGAATGAAAACTGACCTTTTCCAGTCCTGTGGCCTTGCTGAGTTTTTCCAAATTTGCTGGCATATTGAATGAAGCTCTTTAACAGCATCATCTTTTAGGATTTGAAATAGCTCAGCTGAAATTCCATCACCTCCACTAGCTTTGTTCATAGTAATGCTTCCTAAGGCCCACTTGTCTCACACTCCAGGATGTCTGGCTCTAGGTGAATGACCACACTATCATGGTTATCCAGGTCATTAAGACCTTTTTTTGTATAGTTCTTCTGTGTATTCTTGCCACCTCTTCTTAATTTCTTCTGCTTCTGTTAGGTCCATACCATTTCTGTCCTTTATTGTGCCCATCTTTGCAAGAAATATTCCCTTGGTATCTCCAGCTTTCTTGAAAAAAATCTCTAGCCTTTCCCATTCTATTGTTTTCCTCTATTTCTTTGCATTGTTCACTTAGGAAGGCTTTCTTATCTCTCCTTGCTATTGTTTGGAACTCTGCATTCAGCTGGGTATATCCCCTCCTTTCTCCTTTGCCTTTTGCTTCTCTTCTTTTCTGAGCTATTTTTAAGGCCTCCTCAGACAAGTACTTCACCTTCTTGCATTTCTTTTTCTTTGGGATAGTTTTGGTTACCGCCTCCTGTACAGTGTTAAGAACCTCCTCCATAGTTTTTCAAGGTCTCCTGAGGAGGCGCGGACTGGTGGTGGCCTGTTACAAGGACAGAGGCACTGGCAGCAGCAGCCCTGGGAGATGAGTGTTGGCATAAGTCTTTTTTGGAGATTGCCAGTAGCCCTACCGTAGAGCCTGTAGACTCCAGAACTGAGTCACCTCAAGCCAAACAACAAACAGGGAGGGCGCATAGCCCACCAATCAGCAGACAATTGGATGAAAGATTTACTGAGCACAGTCCTGCCCACTGGAATGAGATCAGTGCTCTTTTTCTAAAAGACCCCTGAGAGCTTCCTAGCCCTTTCCCCCACGTGACAACACAGGAACAGGCTGGCAGTCTGCAACCCTGAGAAGCACTGCCACCAGGCACTGAATGTGCCAGTGTCATGATACTTCCCAGCCTCCGGCACTGTGAGAAATAAACATCTGTTGTTTATAAAAGCCACCTAGTTAGAGCAGCCTGAAAGGACTAAGATGTGGCCTTATGGGCAGGGGAGGGGGAGAAGTGTCCCCATGCCCAGTTGAGCTAAGAATAACTGCTGCCCTTGGGGCTGGAACAAGGGCAGCCCTCATCTTGGGTGAAAAATTTATCAATAGTCAAGATAAAAAATATGTTAATATAATATTTAAAAAGTCAAAATTAATGCAAAAAATCCATGATGAGCAAAATATCAAAGTTTTAAATAAAGACGGCATCAGTACCAGTGCCATGCTGAGGCGCACCACAGCCTGAGGCAAAAGGAGAATCAATGATACTCATCGGTGGAAAATGGGCACCTGTGGGCCAAACTTTTGGATTTATGCAAAGGCTCCCTAAAAAGCATCTCCTGCAGAGAGGTAGACAAGATGATTCATCCTATAGAGCCCCCATCAGTCACCTCATGCTTGGGCAATAAGTGGTCTCATGAATGGTATAGCCATGGTGTCAAAGATCAGGCTGTGCGTGGGCCCAGCATCAGAGTTCTCTCTTATTAAGGATGATCTGGCTACTGCCACTGCTGAAGACCTTACTTGCCATTAATATAGACCAATACTGTGTCCTTAATATGACACCATTTCTTAAGGAGACCAGGCAGCCACTGGTGAGAAGTTAATGACCTGAGATCCCTTCCACCATAGAGGACACAGTGAGTGGTTCTCACCAGAACTGACACTTACTCTAGACAAGGATTCCCTTCCCTACCATAGTGCCATCACCAGCATAACTATCCAAGGACTTACACATGCCTCGTTGATTGGCATGAGATCAAGCAACTTTACCTCAAGCCAAGAGATCTGTTTTGATTCACAGAAAAAAAAAAAAAGGCAGTAGACAATGGGTTCATGACAGCAAGACTCATCCAGAAGCAGCTGGCCTTAGAGAACGTCAGAATGGCATATTTCAGGGCTGTGTGAAGGCGAAGCTTAGGGACAGTACCTTGTACAGTCGGGGTTCTACCCTCTAGACTACAGCATGTGTGCTTTGCCACATATTGAGCCTATGTTCCCAACAACTGAACATATGGGTCTGGGAACCAAGGAGTGGGAGCTAGACTGGCTCCTTTCCCAATCGCTCTCAGTAACCCACTTGGGAAATATGTGCTTTTTGTCCCTACTTGGGTTGGGTTCTGGCAAATTAGCAGTCTTGGGAGTGGAGGCAGTGGAAGGAAGGTGGACTATTCTACTAAGGGACATCACAGATTCCACTGAACTTCAAAACATAACTACTGCGTGGTCACCTTGCACTTCTCATGTAAGTGAGGCAAAGGGAGGACAGAATAGGAGTGATTAGGACCACTGGGTTTCCACAAGCAGAAGAATTAAGAATTAATTATCTACCTCACACAATATACACATTTTAACTCAAAATGGATCGACAGCCTGAACATAAGAGCTAAAACCATAAATGTCTTATAAGAAAACATAGGGGTAAATCTTTATGACCTTGGATTTGGCAATGAATTCTTAGATACAACGCCAAAAGCATGAGCAACAAAGGAAAAAATAAACTGAACTTCACCAGAATTTAAAACTATTCTGCATTAAAGGACATTATCAAGAAATTAAAAATATAACCTAAGGAAAGGCAAAAATATTTGCAAATCACATAGCTGCTGCTGCTGCTGCTGAGTCACTTCTGTCGTGTCCGACTCTGTGCGACCCCATAGATGGCAGCCCACCAGGCTCCTCCGTCCCTGGGATTCTCCAGGCAAGAACACTGGAGTGGGTTGCCACTGCCTTCTCCAATGCATGAAAGTGAAAAGTGAAAGGGAAGTCGCTCAGTCGTGTCCGACTCCTAGCGACCCCATGGACTGCAGCCTACCAGGCTCCTCCATCCATGGGATTTTCCAGGCAAGAGTACTGGAGTGGGGTGCCGTTGCCTTATAGCTAGTAATCGTTTAAGGTTGTTGTTGTTCAGTCTCTAAGTAGTGTCCTACTCTCTGTGACCCCATGGACTGCAGCACGCCAGGCCTCCCTGTCCCTTACCAGAGTTGTCCATGGAATTCTCAAGGCAAGCATACTGGAGTGGGTAGTCATTCTCTTCTCCAGGGGATCTTCCTGTCCCAGGGATCAAACCCACGTCTCCTGCATTGCAGGCAGATTATTTACTCTCCAAGCCATCAGGGAAGCCCAATAGTTTAATATCCAGAATATATAAAGAACTCTTAAAAACCAACAACAAAGAGAAACAACTCAAACAATTGTCCGAAGCGCATGAAAAGATGCTCAACATCACTAATCATGAGGGAAGGACAAATCAAACCATTATGAGGTACCACTTCTCACCTATTAGAACGACTACCACTGAACAGAAAAAAAAGAACAAGTGGTGGCAGGGATGTGGAGATATTGGAGCCCTTGTACAATGTTGATGGTGGTGTAAAATGGTACACTTGCCATTGAAAATAAAGTATGGTGTCTCCTCAAAAAACTAAAAATAGAATTACTGTACAAACCAGCAATTTCATTCCCAGGCAAGAATACTGAATTTCCTTCTCCAGGGAATCTTCCTGATCCAGGGATCGAACCTGCATCTCTTATGTCTCCTGCATTGGCAGGCAGGTTCTTTACCACTAGCGCCACCTGGGAACCCCTTCTTGTTTCTGGGATCACCTCATAAATTAGCTATCCTTGCTCCAAGTCTTTTTTTTAAACTCCGCTTTTGGGAAGGACCCAGGTTAAGACAGTGTCTGCAAACTCCGATTTGCCCTGGGAAAGAACTAAAATCCGTAAGTGGGATTTTTCTCCATGAACATAAAGTACTTAAAATATTTGGTGTTGATCATACGACCTCGGTTCTTTAATTTAAAGCCAGTATCGAAATTCCATGTAATTACAAGGGAACATAAATTTATCAAATTGAGAACATATAGAAAAATTTCATTGTAGCATAAATAGTGAAGACTCAGGCCATTTCAGTGTACAGTTCTCACAAAGTGAAATGCTTAGTTTGTTAAGATTAAATTGGGTGCGTTTTGAGTTCTCCCCAGACAACAGTTCCTGGATTTCCTGATCTCGAGCATCCCCTAGTGGTATCTTCAATTCATGTCCTGAGCTCTGCAATGAAGCCTGGAACTTGGCTTCTGCAAAAGCTGAATTAGTGTAAATTTGTTACAGGAGAAGCTACTTTCACTGCTTTTTCTCTAAGGAGAGGTCATGAGGTGTTTGAATATTTGGAAGATAAATCTGTTCCGCTTCTATGTTTCAAATAAAGTGTCATGTTTTATGCTTTGCTTCTCCAGCAAATAATTGTTGCGTGTCTGTGTAGTTTGTAGCACTGAATATGAGGTTTCAACTGAAAATGCACCCCCTTCCTGGGATGAACAGTGAGGAAGGGTACCAGACCAGTGTCCAGACAGGTGCTGCAGGGAGACAGATGCCGCTGTCTGCCTCAATTTCTCATCAGAATTCAGCACCCTACCTGGCTCAGGAACAGAAACAGGGAGCATATGCTCTCTTTACAGTTCCTCCCACAATCGATTTCAGTACATCTGTGCAAGGTGATGTGAACTATCTTAAATGTCTTATAAAACAAAAAGACACCTTTGCCTTAATCAGGGCTTAGCAGCTTTAAATGTAGTTGAGTTAAGGCTTTAGCACACTCCAATGGGGTTGATTCTTATACACTTTGGGTAATTCATATGCATGAGAAGACATCATCATTTTTTGGTGCAGTTCTGAAAGGAAGTATTAAGGGCGAGAATTTGATTTTAAGAGATGGGAAGAAAAAAAAAAAGGTGTGAATTTCGCTCCAGACTCTGCAGAGGATGAAAGAAGATGTTATATTTCTGTTTGAGACATTGCAAATCACTCAGGAATGCCCTCTGAACTTCTCCCTCAGCCCACCTGTCCACAGAATGTCTGGGACTCACTCAGTTCTGCCACTTCTCTGATAAATAGTTTTTGAGAACACACAATCTTTGAAAGCCCCTGAAGTCACTACATGGACAACAAATTGTTTTGCAAAATGACAGTATATAATAGCTCAGAAGATCTTAAAGAAACATAAGCAGCAATCTTGAGGTTATGTATGTGTATCTACATACAATAAGAATGAAAAATTGCTATTAAAAAAAAAGACAGAAATATTGACTAGAGTGATTGTGTCCTCCAAAGAGAAGCTGGCGGGGCAGGGATGGGGATTTAATTCATTATGGGAACAGAGTAAACTTTTATACCCACCGCTTCCTTCCATTTAGAAGAAGGTTAGATATGAAGCCTAAAATTTTGGCCATGCTAAAGGTAAGGTCTCAGTTCAGAGCTTTGGACTCCCAGGACTGAGGCCCATATGAGCATGTTAATGACACTGGCTATGGGAACAGGAACCCAGGCAGAATGCGGGAGTGAGTTGATGGTGGCCCATCGGGAAGAGACTAGTAAGAGGTCCCCCGCCCCCCACCAAAAAATAAGGAGAGGCTGGCTGGGCCCCACTAACTTTAAAGAATCTGAGTAACTCAATATTCCCTCTCATGCTCCTTGATGGGTCATGTTATTCCATGGAAGTCTCTCTAGACACTGCGAGTCCTCAGCCAAAGTCTGCAGCACAAGGCATCTGCGTTAGAGATGCTTTGGGGAAGTGCCTGGGATACTCTAGAGTTCCCCCATTCATTAGTCCAGGCAGGCTGAGCAGGGAGAGGGTTGCTGATACAGGAGCTGGGAAGGGGGCTAGGAGAGGAGACAGGAAGTCAGGCTCCAGGGACTTCGGCTCAGGAGAAATGGCGTTTGTTTTCACCGCACCTATCAGCAGTCTCTGGGATTCAGTGCGGATGTTCTACTGTAAGTGGATTGAAAGCCTGAGTCACTTTCATTTATTAATGTTTAGGGTGACTTCCATTAAGCCTGAAAGACCTGGGGAACCAACTGGCTAATAGCTATTAAATAATTATTACTAACGGTAGTCATTAGTGAATGCCAGTTACATACCAGTCATTCTTTAGGCACTAGAGACCCAGGGGGAAATAAGACAGAATTCCTCTCCTGTGGTTATCACTTTCTGGGAGGGAGAGTGTTGTATACAATAGGGGTGGTCCGTGAGGGCTGTGATTGTATCAAAAGTCCATTTTATCTAGGTTGTTATTCTCCTAAAAGGTTTAGCTGGTAGCCACCTTAATGTGATGCCTGGGTTATTGGAGATTAACGGGGGTCTTTGAATTGGCGGGGAGAATCAAAGTATACAGGGGCTTCGCCTGGTAGCTCAGCACGGAGAGCTTTGTTGTGGAGGGTTTCCAATGGAAGGCAGATAGGCGCAGGGTAGAACCAAGGCCTGGAAAGAATCCTCCTGTCCATAAGCTTTCAAACAGGAGAGATGGAACCCTGATAAAGCCCAAAAGTTTCTGAGAGATGTTAGATGTTCCCAGTTTCTAGCCACTGGGGAGCAGCAATAATAACGGGAACAGTTTTTTTTTTTTTAACGCAAAATTTTAGAAATGAGTTTTAGAAAATATTGTTTTTTTTTAAGTTAAATAAAGTTTAAAAAAAACAGGTGTCCCTGCTGCTGCTGCTAAGTCACTTCAGTTGTGTCCGACTCTGTGCGACCCCAGAGATGGCAGCCCACCAGTCTGCTCCCCCACCCCTGGGATTCTCCAGGCAAGAACACTGGAGTGGGTTGCCATTTCCTGCTCCAATGCATGAAAGTGAAAAGTGAAAGTGAAGTCGTTCGGTCGTGTTCGACTCTTAGCAACCCCATGGACTGCAGCCTACCAGGCTCCTCCATCCATGGGATTTTCCAGGCAAGAGTACTGGAGTGGGGTGCCATTGCCTTCTCCGGACAGGCGTCCCAGGAGTCAGCAATCCTGCTCAGCACAGGGGAAGTTGAGATCTGGCCGGCGCAGGAGACCTTCCCTCCGGCCCACAGTGCACCCAGCTCCGGACAAATTATCTCAATAATAAAGGCAAGGAATGCTATGCTATGCTAAGTCACTTCAGTCGTGTCTGACCTGTGTAACCCCATAGACGGCAGCCCACCAGGCTTCCCCGTCCCTGGGATTCTCCAGGCAAGAGAGAATCACTGAGATTCTCCAGGCAAGAAACACTGGAGTGGGTTGCCATTTCCTTCTCCAATGTATGAAAGTGAAAAGAGAAAGTGAAGTCGCTCAGTCATGTCCGACTCTTAGCGACCCCATGGACTGCAGCCCACCAGGCTCCTCCGTCCGTGGGATTTTCCAGGCAAGAGTACTGGAGTGGGGTGCCATTGCCTTCTCCAAAGGCAAGGAAGCTCTCATTTAATGCAAATAAAACAAAAACTCGGCCATAATTCATTTATTTTATTGAAATAGTATGCAAATTACTTGATGAAACTGAGCAAAAATCAGCCCAGAGGAAACAACAGGCATTGTTTGGAGCGCTTCCCATAGGTCTCAAACCCACACCTGACACTCCATCCGGTCTGCCCTGCTTCCCCACCCTGCACTCTCTAGCTGGCTATTAGTCTGGCTGCTCTGCTTGTTTCACGTGGAGCCAGCAAAGCTCTCCACCCCCTCACCCTGCACCGCCCTCTCCTGCACGCCTCCCTTCCCAACAGGCCCCCAGCCTTTGTTTTCCGGGAGAAGCCACGCCATGGGTGAGCCCGCACTCTGCAGACCTGGGCCCGCACATCGACCTGGAGTGCCCCTCGGCCCGCTGTCTGCCGCATTATCGGAAGCCGCTTTGCTTGCATTGTGTGGGCGCTGTAATCTCTGAGGTTTCAGGAGATACTCTGAGGAGCTTACTTAAGTGAAATCTCTTGGCCAGCTAGGATCACTCTCCACAAGTCACTGGCACTGGTAAGGCCATCACCAAGGCATGGGTCTGTGATCCCAGCCCATCTGGCTGCCTCCTGCCCTGGGCTACAACAGCAAAGCATGATGGCAGCTGAGAAGGGTGGCAGGGATTCAACCAAGGAAGGCGAGGGCCCAGGGCCTAATACCTGTTTGGAGCCTTGGGCAAGTGGAGGGGGTCTCAGGTAGAAAGAGCTATTGGTGCCCTCTGCACCCCTGAAATCCTGACCTATGGAAACTGCCAGAGACAATACATGCTTATCTCCCCAGACCATCACCCCAAAGTCTGCCTAATCAGGGCCTGAACATTGAGGTCAATGGAGCATCATTGACCTGAGGTCCTGAGGTCCACAGGTAGATAAGCATTGACAGAACAGGGGACAAGTCTCTGCTTTCCTAACAGGGATGTGGCTTGCAAAGGGGCCAAATGTGTGCAAAGGAGATCCCTTTCCCCACCGGTGTCTATCCTGAAGTCAGGACTGTGTTCCCACAAGGCAGTTGGCATTTTGCAGTGGACGCAACACTGTGGGATAGGAGTGGGGGGAGGGGAGGAGGCAAGACCCCAAAGATCCCATCTCCCAGTGCTTCTGAGCCTCGGAAGACTGCCTTGAATTCCAAATTCCCCCTCTTCTGGGAGCTTCAAACTACCAGACTGCTTTCTATGTTGGAAGATTCCCTGAACAGTCTCCTTTCCAATTGTTCCATATTTACTGTGTGTGTATGTTTATCCACCACCCTGCCAGCCTTCAAGGGGATGTTCAGTATTCAGCACTCCACCCTCAGTACCCTCCAGGGTCTCCTCTCTTCCCTGCTGGAGAGTGTGCCGTGGGAGCAAGAGAGGCTGGGAAGCCAAGAGATTTGGACCATGATTCTGTTACTCAGTGTAACTATGCGAAGTCCCCTCCTCTCTGTTTCTTGGGAAGCCTAAGAAATCATTTGGAAACCTGAGCACCTAGATAATTTGAGGTCTGTCTAGTTAAAGACTGTGACTGGGGATCCTCTGTTTTTCTCAGGGCACCTCCATCCATAGTTCTGGACTCTAAGCTAGGGAGTGTGTTCTACCAGGGACACGTGGAAATGACGGCTAACCTCAGAGGCAGGTCCTGAGGGTGCTGGACCGGTGGGCAGATTTTGGGGGACCTTTCATGTGGACAGGTCCACTGGGCTTAGAGGTCAACCTGACATCTTTCAAAATCGCCTTTTCTCTGAGGTGGGATCTTCCTATGGACTAAACACCATGTTAGAGTCAATAAACATGCTTCCAGACCCCAGTTGGGGTGCACCAGCTGGGGGGTCTGAGGTCAGTGAATTAACCAAGAAAAAGTCCAGCCCCTCCCTTCTCCCCCAGTGGGGCTACCTTCAGAAATAGGATATTACCTAACCTAACTATGCTTGAAGTCTCAAGTTCCTTCTCAAAATATAGTTTAACAACTTTATTTAATACATGGGCTCTGGGAATTTCTTCCACAATAATAATAAAATGTATGTAGTTTTATGGACTAAACTATGTGCCTTTTAATTCGTATCAGTTCAGTTAAGTTGCTCAGTCGTGTCTGACTCTTTGCGACCCCATGAATTGCAGCATGTCAGGCCTCCCTGTCCATCACCAACTCCTAGAGTTCACTCAAACTCACGTCCATCCAGTCGGTGATGCCATCCAGCCATCTCATCCTCTGTCGTCCCCTTCTCCTCTTGCCCCCAATCCCTCCCAGCATCAGAATCTTTTCCAATGAGTCAGCTCTTCGCATGAGGTGGCCAAAGTACTGGAGTTTCAGCTTTAGCATCATTCCTTCCAAAGAACATCCAGGATTGATCTCCTTTAGAATGGATTGGTTGGATGTCCTTGCAGTCCAAGGGACTCTCAAGAGTCTTCTCCAACACCACAGTTCAAAAGCATCAATTCTTCAGTGCTCAGCTTTCTTCACAGTCCAACCCTCACATCCATACATGACTACTGGAAAAACCATAGTCTTGACTAAACAGGCCTTTGTTGGCAAAGTAATGTCTCTGCTTTTTAATATGCTATCTAGGTTGGTCATAACTTTCCTTCCAAGGAGTAAGCATCTTTTAATTTCATGGCTGCAGTCACCATCTGCAGTGATTTTGGAGCCCCCAAAATCAAAGACTGATACTGTTTCCACGGTTTCCCCATTTATTTCCCATAAAGTGATGGGGCCAGATGCCATGATCTTAGTTTTCTGGATTTTGAGCTTTAAGCCAACTTTTTCACTCTCCTCTTTCACTTTCATCAAGAGGCTTTTTAGTTCCTCTTCACCTTCTGCCATAAGGGTAGTGTCATCTACATATCTGAGGTTATTGATATTTCTCCCAGCAATCTTGATTCCAGCTCGTGCTTCTTCTAGCCCAGTGTTTCTCATGATGTACTCTGTATATAAGTTAAATAAGCAGGGTGACAGTATACAACCTTGACATACTCCTTTTCCTATTTGGAACCAGTCTGTTGTTCCATGTCCAGTTCTAACTGTTGCTTCCTGACCTGCATATAGGTTTCTCAAGAGGCAGGTCAGGTGGTCTGGTATTCCCATCTCTGTCAGAATTTTATGCTGAAGTCTTAATTCCCAAAGTGATTGTGTTTGGAGATGGGGCCGTAAGGAGGTTATTGTTGTTGTTCATTTGCTCAGTCGTGTTCAACTCTTTGCAACCCATGGATTGCAGCATGCCAGGCTTTCCTGTCTTTTACCATCTCCCAGAGCTTGCTCAAACTCATATCCATTGAGTCAGTGATGTTAGCCAACCATCTTTTCCTCTATCCTCTCCTTCTCCTCCTGCTTTCAATCTTTCCCAGCATCGAGGTCTTTTCCAGTGAGTTAGCCCTTCACATCATGTGGCCAGAGTATTGGAGTTTCAGCTTCGCGCATCAGTTCCTCCAATGAATATTCAGGATTGATTTCCTTTAGGATTGATTAGACCTAGTTTTACCCACAGCCATTCTCTCCCACCAGGAAGCTTCCAAAAGCCCCTTATCCTCATCCATCAGAGGGCAGACAGAATGAAAACCACAATCATAGAAAACTAACCAAACTGATCACATGATCACAACCTTGTCTAACTCAGTGAAACTATGAGCCATGCTGTGTAGGGCCACCCAAGATGGGCAGGTCATGGTGGAGAGTTCTGACAAAAAGCGGTCCACTGGAGAAGGGAATGGCAAAATGCTTCAGTATTCTATCCTTGAGTACCCCATGAACAGTATGAGAAGGCAAAAAGATATGACACTGAAAGATGAACTACCCAGGTCAGTAGGTGCCCAATATGCTACTGGAGAAGGGCAGAAAAATACCTCCAGAAGGAATGAAGAGGCTGAGCCAAAGTGGAAGCAACACCCAGTTGTGGATGTGTCTGGTGGTGAAAGTAAAGTCAGATGTTGTAAAGAACAATATTGCATAGGAACCTGAAATATTAGGTCCATGAATCAAGGTAAAATTGGAAGTGGTCAACCAGGAGACAGCAAGAGTGAACACTGACATTTGGGAATCAATGAACTAAAATGGACTTCAATGAGTGGGTTAATTCAGATAACCTATAATGGTTATCTACTATAATGGTCAAGAATCCCTTAGAAGAAATGGAATAGCCCTCACAGTCAACAAAAGAGTCTGAAATTCAGTACTTGGGTGCAATCTCAAAAGCGACTGAACGATCTGTTTGTTTACAAGACAAACCATTCAATATCACAGTAATCCAAGTTTATGCCCCAAGCAGTAATGCTGAAGAAGCTGAAGTTGAACAGTTCTATGAAGACCTATAAGACTTTCTAGAACTAACACCAAAAAAATATGTCCTTTTCATCATAGGTGACTGGAATACAAAAGTAGGATGTCAAGAGATACCTGGAGAAACAGGCAAGTTTGGCCTTGGAGCACAAAATGAAGCAGGGCGAAGGCTAACAGAGTTTTGCCAAGAGAATGCACTGGTCATAGCAAACACCCTCTTCCAGTGATATAAGAGATGACTCTACACATGGACATCATTAGATGATCAATACCAAAATCAGATTGATTATATTCTTTGCAGTCAAAGATGAAGAAGCCCTATACAGTCAGCAAAAAAAAAAAAAAAAGACCAGGATCTGACCGTGGCTCAGATCATGAACTCCTTATTGCACAATTCAGACTTAAATTGAAGAAAGTAGGGAAAACCACTAGGTCATTCAGGTATGATCTGATTCAAATACCTTATGATTAAACAGTGAAAGTGACAAATAGATTCAAGGGATTAGATTTGATAGAAGAGTGCCTGAAGAACTATGGACAGAGGTTCATGATATTGTACAGGAGGCAGTGATCAAAAGCATCCCCGAGAAAAAGAAATGCAAAAAGGCAAAATGGCTGTCTGAGGAGGCCTTACAAATAGCTGAGAAAAGAAAAGAAGCTAAAGGCAAAGGAGAAAAGGAAAGATACCCATCTGAATGATTCCCAAAGAACAGCAAGAAGAGATAAGAAAGCCTTCCTCAGTGATCAATGCAATGAAATAGAGGAAAACAATAAAATGGGAAAAACTAGAGATCTCTTCAAGAAAATTAGAGATACCAAGGGAACATCATGCAAAGATGGGCACAACAAAGGACAGAAATGGTATGGACCTAACACAAGCAGAAGAGATTAAGAAGAGGTGGCAAGAATA
Source organism: Tragelaphus eurycerus (assembly GCA_935064755.1). Taxonomy (NCBI): domain Eukaryota; kingdom Metazoa; phylum Chordata; class Mammalia; order Artiodactyla; family Bovidae; genus Tragelaphus; species Tragelaphus eurycerus. The sequence continues at coordinate 17,525,239 of CAKXYN010000020.1, forward strand.
CACAGAAGAACTATACAAAAGACATCTTAATGACCCAGGTAACCACGATGATGTGATCACTCAACTAGAGCCAGATATCTTGGAGTGTGAAGTCAAGCGGGCCTTAGAAAGCATCACTACAAACAAAGGTAGTGGAGGTGATGGAATTCCAGCTGAGTTATTTCAAATCCTAAAAGATGATGCTGTTAAAGTGCTGTACTCAATATGCCAGCAGGTTTGGAAAACTCAGCACTGTCCACAGATCTGGAAAAGATGAGTATTCATTCCAATCCCAAAGAAAGGCAATGCCAAAGAATGTTCAAACTACCATACAATTGCACTCACTTCACATGCTAGCAAAGTAATGCTCAAAATTCTGCAAGCCAGTACCTAAACTGAGAACTTCCAGATGTTCAAGCTGGATTTAGAAAAGGCAGAGGAACCAGAGATCAAAATACCGACATCTGTTGGATCATAGGAAAAGCAAGAGATTTCCAGAAAGATATCTATTTCTGCTTCACTGACTATGCTAGAGCCTTTGACTGTGTGGATCACAACAAACTGTGGAAAATTCTTAAAGAGATGGAAATACCAGTCCACCTTACCTGCCACCTGAGAAATCTGTATGCAGGTCAAGAAGCAACAGTTAGAACCAGACATGGAACAACAGACTGGTTCCAAATCAGAAAAGGAGTATGTCAAGGCTGTATACTGTCACCCTGCTTATTTAACTTCTATGCAGAGTACATCATGAGAAATGCTGGGCTAGATGAAGCACAAGCTGGAATCAAGATTGCCGGGAGAAATATCAATAACCTCAGATATGCAGATGACACCACCCTTATGGCAGAAAGCAAAGAAGAACTAAAGAGCCTCTTAATGAAAGTGAAAGAGGAGAGTGAAAATGCTGGCTTAAAACTTAATATTCAGAGGGGGCAGGCTCCCAATCCAGTTCCATCCAGTTCTCCCGCCGCCCACCCCACTACCCCCCACCCACAGTGGGTCCCAGCAGCTCAGAAGGGAAGAGGAGAGGCAGTGGTCAGGCTACTCAGCTTCTGGAAGGTTCTTGGCCTACCGTGGCTCTCAGGCACCCAGCTCTTGCCTGCCCTGCCACCAGGATGCCCAAGAGGAAGGTCAGCTCTGCTGAGGGGATGGTGAAGGAAGAGCCCAAGAGGAGATCTGTGAGACTGTCAGCTAAACTGGCTCCTGCAAAAGTGGAAACCAAAAATGGCGGTGGGAAAGGATAAATCTTCAGGCAAAACAGTGCAAACAAAAGGGAAGAGAGGAGCAAAGGGAAAACAGGAGGAAATGGCCAACCAAGAGACTAAAGTCTGACTTACCTGCAGAAAATGGAGAGACTAAAAATGGTCTCTGGTGTCGCAGAAGAGAAAGAAGCCAAGTTAGATTAATACCACACACCCAGTCCTGTCAGCGGTCCCTGTTTCTCTTCTTATACAGTTCAGAGGAATATTTTTATCAACTATTTTGTAAATGAAAGCTTTTTAGTAGCTCTAGAAACATTTTTGGAGAAGGCAATGGCACCCAACTCCAGTACTCTTGCCTGGAAAGTCCCATGGATGGAGGAGTCTTGTAGGCTGCAGTCCATGGGGTCTCTAGGAGTCGGACATGACTGAGCTACTTTCACTTTTCACTTTCATACATTGGAGAAGGAAATAGCAACCCACTCCAGTGTTCTTGCCTGGAGAATCCCAGGGATTGCGGAGCCTGGTGGGCTGCCGTCTATGGGGTCGCACAGAGTCGGACACGACTGAAGGGACTTAGCAGCAGCAGCAGCAGCAGAAACATTTTTAAAAAGGAAGGAATCCCATCTCATCCCATTTTTTAAGTGTAAATGCTTTTTTTTAAGAGGTGAAGTAATGTGCTGGTTGTTTATTTGTTTGGTACAACCAGAAAATAGTGGGATATTGAATATAGGAGGCTTTGATTGTCTTGGGTGCCAGCTTAACATTCCACAGATGGGGGATAGTTTTATATCCTATAATACAAAAGCCTACTAAATGGCCATTTGGAGTCAGTTGTGCATTTAATGTCTTAAACACTTTAAATTATTTCTCTTCCCATATTGTTTTGGTAGAATTATCTCCTACAGCAAACCATTCCTTGATCTTGGCTTTCCTGGTCAGAATTTTGTGCACTCCATTAACATCTTTGGTCATGGTTGTCCAGCTTTCCTATAACTTGGTTAATGTGCTGTGAATGATTGACAGTTTAAGTACGTAGTGTATATGATATTAAATTGTGAATCAGTGTGACTTATGATGGAACAGCATATCAATACTTGAGCATATTGATGCTTTCTATCCTGTTAAGGAAAATGTGCTCCAAATTTTAAGCTGGAAAGTCACTGGAATGACTGTTAAGAATCACAACTTACGTGATTTTTTAGATTTTTGGTACGTATGTGAAGAATTGTATACAAATTGAAATATCTTTATAGTGATCCTCAAAGCAACCAATAAAATCTCAACTATGAAAGAAAAAACAACGACATTCAAAAAACGAAGATCATGGTATCTGGTCTCATCACCCCATGGCAAAGAGATGGGAAAACAATGGAAACAATGACAGACTTTATTTCCTTCAGCTCCAAAATTACTGCAGATGGTGACTGCAGCCACGAAATTAAAAGATTTTTGTAATGGTTGCTCCTTGGAAGAAAAGCTATGACAAACCTAGACAACTTATTAAAAAGCAGAGAAATTATTTTGATAACAAATGTCCATATAGTCAAAACTATGGTTTTTCTAGTAGTCATGTATGGAACTGAGAGTTGGACCATAGAAAAGGTTGAGCGCTGAAGAATTGATGCTTTTGAACTGTGGTGTTGCAGAAGACCCTTGAGAGTCCCTTGGACAGCAAGGAGATCCAACCAGTCCATCCTAAAGGAGATCAGTCCTGAATATTCATTAGAAGGGCTGATGCTGAAGCTCAGAGACTTTGGCCACCTAATATAAAGAGCTGACTCATTAGAAAAGACCCTGATGTTGGAAAAGATTGAAGGCAGGAGGAGAAGGGGACAACAGAGGACGAGATGGTTGGATGGCATCACTGATTCAATGAACATGAGTTTGAGCAAGCTCTGGGAGTTGGTGAAGGACAGGGAAGCCTCGTGTGCTGACAGAACTGAGCAATTGAACAGCAACAACAACGGGATTGACTGCTTTGATCTCCTCACAATCCAAGGGACTCTCAAGAGTCTTCTCAACACCACAGTTCAAAAGCATCAATTCCTCAGCACTCAACCTTCTTTACGGTCCACATCTCATATCCATACATGACTACTGGAAAAACCATAGCTCTGACTACACAGATCATTGTCAGCAAAGTAGTATCTCTGCTTTTTAATATGTTGTCTAGCTTTGTCGTAGCTTTTCTTCCAAAGAGCAAGCATCTTTTAATTTCATGGCTGCAGTCACCATCTGCAGTGATTTTGAAGCCCAAGAAAATAAAATCTGTCATAGTTTCCGTTGTTTCCCCATCTATTTGCCATGAAGTAAAGGAACCAGATGCCATGATCTTAGTTTTTTGAATGTTGAGTTTTAAGCCAGCTTTTTCACTCTCCTTTTTCAACTGCATCAAGAGGCTATTTAGTTCCTCTTCATCTTCTGCCATAAGGGGGTGTCATAAGGAGGTAATTAAGGTTAAATGAGGTCATAAGGGTGGGGCCCTGATCTGATAGGATTCAGTTCAAGTCAGTTCAGTCACTCAGTCATGTCCAACTTGCGACTTCCCTGTCCATCACCAACTCCTGGAGTTCACTCAAACTCACGTCCATCGAGTCGGTGATGCCATCCAGTCATCTCATCCTCTGTCGTCCCCGTCTCCTCCTGCTCCCAATCCCTCCCAGCATCAGAGTCTTTTCCAATGAGTCAACTCTTTGCATGCGGTGGCCAAAGTACTGGAGTTTCAGCTTTAGCATCAGTCCTTTCAAACAACAACCAGGACTGATCTCCTTTAGAATGGACTGGTTGGACCTCCTTGCAGTCCAAGGGACTCTCAAGAGTCTTCTCCAACACCACAGTTCAAAAGCATCAATTCTTCAGCGCTCTGCTTTCTTCACAGTCCAACCCTCACATCCATACATGACTACTGGAAAAATCATAGTCTTGACTAGATGGACCTTTGTTGGCAAAGTAATGTCTCTGCTTTTTAATATGCTATCTAGGTTGGTCATAACTTTCCTTCCCAGGAGTAAGCGTCTTTTAATTTCATGGCTGCAGTCACCATCTGTAGTGATTTTGGAGCCCAGAAAAATAAAGTCTGACACTGTTTCCACTGTTTCCCCATCCATCTGCCATGAAGTGATGGGACCAGATGCCATGATCTTCGTTTTCTGAATGTTGAGTTTTAAGCCAACTTTTTCACTCTCCTCTTTTTCACTTTCATCAAGAGGCTTTTTAGTTGCTCTTCACTTTCTGAGAAACGCTGGACTGGAAGAAACACAAGTTGGAATCAAGATTGCTGGGAGAAATATCAATAACCTCAGATATGCAGATGACACCACCCTTATGGCAGAAAGTGAAGAGGAACTCAAAAGCCTCTTGATGAAAGTGAAAGTGGAGAGTGAAAAGGTTGGCTTAAAGCTCAACATTCAGAAAACGAAGATCATGGCATCTGGTCCCATCACTACATGGGAAATAGATGGGGAAACAGTGTCAGACTTTATTTTTCTGGGCTCCAAAATCACTACAGATGGTGACTGCAGCCATGAAATTAAAAGATGCTTACTCCTTGGAAGGAAAGGTATGACCAACCTAGATAGCATATTCAAAAGCAGAGACATCACTTTGCCAACAAAGGTTTGCCTAGTCAAGGCTATGGTCTTTCCTGTGGTCATGTATGGATGTGAGAGCTAGACTGTGAAGAAGGCTGAGCGCCCAAGAATTGATGCTTTTGAACTGTGGTGTTGGAGAAGACTCTTGAGAGTCCCTTGGACTGCAAGGAGATCCAACCAGTCCATTCTGAAGGAGATCAGCCCTGGGATTTCTTTGGAAGGAATGATGCTAAAGCTGAAACTCCAGTATTTTGGCCACCTCATGCGAAGAGTTGACTCATTGGAGAAGACTCTGATGCTGGGAGGGATTGGGGGCAGGAGGAGAAGGGGACGACAGAGGATGAGATGGCTGGATGGCATCACTGACTCGATGGATGTGAGTCTGAGTGACCTCCGGGAGTTGGTGATGGACAGGGAGGCCTGGCGTGCTGCAGTTCATGGGGTCGCAAAGAGTCGGACACGACTGAGTAACTGATCTGATCTGATCACTTTCTGCCATAAGGGTGGTGTCATCTGCATATCTGAGGTTATTGATATTTCTCCTGGCAATCTTGATTCCAGCTTGTGTTTCTTTCAGTCCAGCGTTTCTCATGATGTACTCTGCATAGAAGTTAAGTAAGCAGGGTGACAGTATACAGCCTTGACATACTCCTTTTCCTATTTGGAACCAGTCTGTTGTTACATGTCCAGTTCTAACCGTTGCCTCCTGACCTGCATATAGGTTTCTCAAGAGGCAGATCAGGTGGTCTGGTATTTCCATCTCTTTCAGAATTTTCCACAGTTTATTGTGGTCCACACAGTCAAAGACTTTGGCATAGACAATAAAGCAGAAATAGATGTTTTTCTGGAACTCTCTTGCTTTCTCGATGATCCAGTGGATGTTGGCAATTTGATCTCTGGTTCCTCTGCCTTTTCTAAATCCAGCTTGAACATCAGGAAGTTCACGGTTCACATATTGCTGAAGCTTGGCTTGGAGAATTTTGAGCATTACTTTACTAGCATGTGAGATGAGTGCAATTGTGCAGTAACTTGAGCATTCTTTGGCATTGCCTTTCTTTGGGATTGGAAGGAAAACTGACCTTTTCCAGTCCTGTGGCCACTGCTGAGTTTTCCAAATTGTTGGCATATTGAGTACAGCACTTTCACAGCATCATCTTTCAGGATTTGAAATAGCTCAACTGGAATTCCATCACCTGCACTAGCTTTGTTCGTAGTGATGCTTTCTAAGGCCCACTTGACTTCACATTCCAGGATGTCTGGCTCTAGGTCAGTGATCACACCATTGTGATTATCTGGGTCATAAAGATCTTTTTTGTACAGTTCTTCTGTGTATTTTTGCCAACTCTTCTTAATATCCTCTACTTCCATTAGGTCCATACCATCTCTGTCCTTTATCGAGCCCATCTTTGCATGAAATGTTCCCTCGGTATCTCTAATTCTCTTGAAGAGATCTCTAGTCTTTCCCATTCTGTTGTTTTCCTCTATTTCTTTGCATTGATGGCTGAGGAAGGCTTCTCATCTCTCCTTGCTATTCTTTGGAACTCTGCATTCAGCTTCTGATGAGATTAGTGTCCTGATAAGAAGAAACACCAGAGAGCTCACTCTCTCCCTGCATGTACACAGAAGAGGTCATATGAGCACACAACAATATGGCAGCTGCAAGCCAAGGAAAGAGGCCTCAGTATGAAACCTATCCTTATCATCGCCATGCTCTTGGACTTTCAGTCTCCAGACCATGAGAAATAAATTTCTGTTCTTTGAGCCACTCAGTCTATGGTATTTGCTATGCAAGCCTGAATAGGCTAATGTGTTCAGATATATTTAGAACAATCTAGATGGCATTAAAAAATATCCTGTGCACTACATGCTAAGAACAAACAAATAAACACCAGGGGTAACTTTTCAGCCACAGTATGTACTGGAACAAAAGAAAACATTCTGCCATTGAACAAAGTCCCAAATAGACCACAGTTTAAAAAATAAAAAACCAACAAAACCCAAAGCACTATTAAAGTAAAAACTACTTGGGAGAAAGAATTTCCATCCTATGAGCAATTTGAAATAAAAACTTCAGAAACATAATAGTGACTCTACTATAATTTTCTGTAATAAAACATCTATTATAACAGATATGGCAATACAATAAAAGTCCTATTGTTCCAGAAACTGTATTATAACTGAAACAGGATAATTATAGAAATACTTGCGTGAGAATTGCATGTTCAACAGAACCATTGAAAATCATTGTTCTCAGGCTGAAAATAAGTCTTCCGGGTACAGAAGAACTCTTCAGTGAGATCTGAAATGGAAGACAAGGTGGATTTTTTTAAAAAAATCTTTTATAGCAGCATAACCTTCCAAAGCCTCCTCAGGGCCATCTGTAACATGTCTCCAAGGGCCCATCCAGCTCTGAGTTCCACACTTTATTTGGAATACTAAAATCTAATAGTAGATTTTGAAGTAGGGCATCTCTATATTCTTTGCAACAAACAGATTTTAGGGTGAATCTCAGTTCTATCAAGTTCATTTTGTAAATCCTAACTTAGAATATGTAGCTGTTTAGAACAGCTGACCCCTGGAACTTTCTGCAGAAATCTAAACGTATGTTGAAGGCATTGCTGGTACTGCCACTCCCCTGCTTGTGGTTTACAGAGCACTTTTCCACTCTGTTCCCCGTGTAATCTTCATAGTAATCCCAGGTTGTTGAGAGTAGGGGATCTCAGCCTGATTTTATCATTGAGGAAATTGAGAGTACCTGGATGGAAGCAGGGGCAGGGAGATCCAACTGGAAACTTAAAATATTTGCCCTGTAAACACACTCTTTTTACTTCGCTTGTCTATTTATTTGACGTGGCTTTGGGGAAACTGGCAAAAATGACAAAGGATTTGGGGATTTTTTGTTTTATTTTTTAAATAGAGGGCCTGCAAGTCATCTCTTGTCACCACTACTGACTTTTAAAATTCCACACCAGGGAGCTTGGCACTTGAGAGGCTGCAGACCTGGAGGAAATTCACACAGCAATGATGGTGGCTATGGGACTAAGGGAGTGTGCCACGAGGAAATAATAATAATAATCATGACGATGAGGATAACACACACTCAACGCCATGGCAAATATGTAGAGTGGTGCTAAGTGATGACTAAAGGGACATGATAACCATCTACAAATATTTGAAGGATGTAAACACGAAGGAAGAAGATGAATTAATTATTTAGAAGAACAATGAGGAAGCCCAGGAGGAGCACATTACCAATCCCAAAGCCACCTCATCCCTCAACAACCTTTTTGGAATTAAGCTGAACTGAACTGAAGACTAAAAGCAGGGAGCTGGAGGGCCCCCTGCACACAACAACCTCAACACCAGGCATGGCTGAGAATAGTATTTTTTTCTCTTTTAAAAAATCTTTCTTTTTTAATTATCTGGTTGCACCGGGTCTTAGTTGCAGCATGTGGGATCTAGTTCCCTGACCAGGAATAGAATCCAGGCCCCTTGAATTGGAAGCGAGGAGCCTTAGCCATTGGACCACCAGGGAAATCCCTGAGAAAGGTATTTTTATCATGCTTGCAGGTACCCATGTGCCTATTTGGATAATAATCATCATAGCTAGCCTTTGCTGGCTACTTTGTATTATGGATTCAATTGTGTCATCCCCAAATATATGTGAAACTTTTGACCTCTCATACTTATGAGTATGACCTTATTCGGAAATAGGGTCTTTGCCGTTGTAATCAAGTTAAGATGATGTCATTAGGGTGAGCCCTTACTCCAATGAGATGGCAACTCACTCCAATATTCTTGCCTGGAAAATCCCATGGTCAGAGGAGCCTAGTGGGCTGCAGAGCACTGGGTCACAAAGAGGCGGACACGCCTGAGTGACTGAGCACACACATTACTCCAGTATGAGTGGCGCCATATAATAAGAGGGAAGTTTGGACACACGCAGACACAAGGGAGAACGTCATGTGACAAGAAAGGTAGAGACATAGCTTCAAGCCATGGAATGCCAAGGATTGATGACCACCACTAGAGGCTAGCTAAAACAGTCGAGGAAGGGTCCTCCCCTACAGGTTTTAGAGGGAACACTGCCTCCCAACCCCTTGGACTTCTTTTTTTTTACAAAAACATTCACTTTTATGAATAAACATGTTAAGTACACATATAGTGTAAGTAAAGCTTTTCACAATCCATCATATGATCCTCAATCAAAATTCAGATTACAAGAATTCAGAAACATTCTTTTTCTTCTGTTATAATGATCTGAGAATTGTGATTTCTATGATTTACATATTTAGTAAGCAAAGATGTACATTATTGTTAGACAATAAATTTCTCTTTTGAGCCACCCAGTTTGTCGGACTTTGTTATGGGACCCTAGCAAACTAATACACCTGGTGTATGCCAAAAAGTGTGCTGAACACTTCACAGGTGAAGGTGAATGCAACCTTGGGGGAAGGACTGGGAGATGAGGAGACTTCCTTTGCCTCCAGGGCTAAAGACTCAGAGGTTCTTAGGAAAGGTGCCGTGGACACAGCATGTACCTCTCCTGACCCAAAACCTTGGCTCAGTGAGAACCTTGGGATAAATGACTGTCTTCAATGCTAGATCAAGATCCCCAGGAATCCCTAATCACCAGACAGACTATGGTGTCCTTAGTGAATGGACTGTAACCCACCAGGCTCTTCTGTCCATGGAATTCTCCAGGCAAAAAAACTGGATTGGGCTGCCATTCCCTTCTCCAAGGAATCTTTCCAACCCAGGGATTGAAACCAAGTTCCCTGCATTGCAAGCGGACTCTTTGCTGTCTGAGCCACCAGGGACACTCAAGGAGGTAACTTAAAGAACACGATTTAGTTTTCAAAGTGACATCTGGTTTATACGTATGCTGTTATTAAGAGATTGCAGGGGTTTATGTATGTGTGGACCATCCAGCCCTGGGTCTGGGTGGGTTTAGCCTGAAAGAGTTGTGTAAGTTCAGAGCTCCTCACTCATCTTCTCAAAAAAGGGGAGGATGGGGTTGCTGGCCTCAGGGGATCCCACCTGAATTTTGACTCTGGCAGGCTCTTTGAACACAATCTAGCATCCTGGGACCATCAGGAAGAGAGTACACTGTGAAGGCTGGGGTGGAATTGCATTTCTCACCACTCTGGGCATATGAGGCTCATATTGGGGAATTTGGACATTCATTTTCATAATTTATGATATAATCAAGAATATTCTAGATTCCTTTGATCTTCAGAACAATTTTATGAGACAGGCACTATTATTACTGTTATTGGCCAAATGAGGAAACTGAGGCACAGAGAAGTTGAATAACTTTCCCAAGATCACCCAGCCAGACCTTAAGATCATAAGCATTCAGTTCAGTTCAGTTCAGTCGCTCAGTCGTGTCCGACTCTTCGCGACCCCATGAATCACAGCACATCAGGTCTCCCTGTCCATCGCCAACTCCCAGAGTTCACTCAGACTCACATCCATCCAGTCGGTGATGCCATCCAGCCATCTCATCCTCTGTCGTCCCCTTCTCCTCCTGCCCCCAATCCTCCCCAGCATCAGAATCTTTTTCAATGAGTCAACTCTTCGCATGAAGTGGCCAAAGTACTGGAGTTTCAGCTTTAGCATCAGTCCTTCCAAACAACACCCAGAGCTGATCTCCTTTAGAATGGACTGGTTGGATCTCCTTGCAGTCCAAGGGACTCTCAAGAGTCTTCTCCAACACCACAGTTCAAAAGCATTATGAAGGTACTAAATGGATGCTGGGCCAGTGGAAAGTCACCACACCATGATGGAGATCCCACTGTGCTCCTCATTCATGGAACCCACTTTGCAGGTGGCTCGGCTGCTGTTATACTGTGGGACGGTGTGTTACATTTATGGGCTTTGGTGTGTGCATTTTATTACTGTATTCATATCAGAATGAAGGTTCCAAGTTGCTGATGGGTTGAATGTTTGCAGGTCTTCCTATAGCTGACCTTCTCTAGCGGGCCCCACCCCTCAAATTTCTTTCCCTTCCAGCATTTTCCTCCAACCCTGTCCTTTCCTCCCCATCTCTCCAGGAGTGAGAGGGCCCAGTTCCTTAATGTGCCACCAGAGGGAGCTGGCCTGCGGAGAAACAGGAGAACCTTACCCAGGCCCAAGCCTGGAGACACCCCAGGGAGCTGGGCTATTCTTTACCTTGGTTAATTTTCACTTTCAGTTTTGGAAAGTCACCCAAACTCATAAAGCTCCTGTTCAGGAACAAATGGAGTTGTTTCAGGGGAACTTATTTGTGGCAGGGGGACTCTGGTTAATGCTATAGGCCTTTTCTCACATTAGGGACAGAGTGGAAACAGAAGTAACAAAATAATAAAGAATACAAAGTTTCAGTTAACTAACAACATACAAATTCTAGAGATCAACTATACAGAATAGTATCTGTAGCTAACAATACTGTATTGTACACTGAAGTGTGCTAAGAGGGTAGAACTTATGGTAAGTATTCTTACCACATCCCCACACACAAAAGATAGTAATAATAAAGGTGGAAGGAAACACTCAGAGGTGATGTATATACTTACGGCCTTGATGGTGGTGATGATTTCATGGGTATAAATTCATCCCTAAACTCAACTTTTGTATACATCAAGTATGTACAGCTTCTTGTATGTAAATCATACTTCAGTAAAGTGAAATGTCTATCTATACATCTGTAAGTGAAGTCGCTCAGTGGTGTCCGATTCTTTGCGACCCCGTGGACTGTAGCCCGCCTGGCTCCTTCATCCATGGGATTCTCCAGGCAAGAATACTGGAGTGGGTTGCCACACCCAAAGGACTTTCCCATTCAGAAAAAAAAATTTTTAATTGTCTGGTAGCATGAAAGAGGTCGACTCTCTGCGTGCCCACAGCACTCAGGAAGGCAAGCCAGAGGGCCGGTTACAAGCAGGGCTTTGAGCCAGGTGGACCCAAGATGGAGTCTGGACCCTGACACTCCCTACCTTGGTGGCCTTGGGTAGATCACCCTCTCTGAGCCTTGGTGCCGCCCTTCTGTCTATAATATGGCAATGGGAACCAGGCCTACGCTGCAGGATTGAGGGAAATAGCCCATGGAAATCCCCTAGAAGCCTTTTTCAGCTTTGAGATGGTTCCAGGCCAGGCTTTGTATGTGGGGGTTGGAGGAGATGGGTAGAAGGCTCCTCCACGTGCCGCTCTAAAGTATCCCCTGGTCCTTCTCTTACCTGCCTCCCTCACGCCTTTGCACCCTCCCAGGAGGCTCCCCAACCTCACCTTTTCCCTGGAAGCTGGACCTCCTCTTTCCTTGGAACCCCAGGAGCAAAGGGGCGCAAGATCTTTTCAAACCCCCAGACCCAGAGGCCGCCGGTGTCTGCACTGCGGCCGGCTGACGTTTGACTTTGCAGGGTACATTCACCGAATATTAACTCAGCCCCTCGCCGAGGCCGCGGTGTTCTCTCCGAAGCCGGGACCCCGAGGGGGTGGGGGAGTGTCTCGGTCCTGAGTGAAAGGCCAAAGCGAGAGAGGGCCTCCCAGGAGGCCCCCGGGCTTGAGCAAGAACCAAAGGAACTCCGACCTAGTATGGGTGTGAGCGGGTAGAGGGTAGGGCTGCGCGCGGCCTCGGGGCCCCAGCGATCCCGCTCCAGGCGCCCCATCCTGGCAGGCGCTCGCAGAGCGGAGCCGGGGCCGCGAGCTCAGCAGCGGGGGCGGTGGCGGCGCTACCGGTGGGCGGCGCCCCGGAAGGCCCCGCGCAGACGAGCCGGAAGGCGGGGGGGTGGGGCCTGCGCGCGGGGCGGGGAGGCCTGGTGTCCCCGTGCCTGCCGGCCTGTGACCTCGCGGCGCCGCCTCCGCAGGTAAAGGGCCCCGAGCCGCCGCCGGAGCCAAGGGGGCGCCCGGAGCAGCGCCAGGGCAGACGGTCTTAGTCCATTTATTTTCCTTATGGAGAAACGGGGGAACGAAGGGATGTATGTGCTGTCTCCTCCCGCAGGAACTCCTGTGTGTGTGTGCGTGCGCGCGCGCGTGTCGCTTCCCGCAGGAACCGGGGTGCGCGTGTGGCGGGTGTTATATCCGCAGGGTGGGGCACTCCTGGCCTTGCCCTCTGGGGAGAGAATTCGGACGCCAGATTAGAGATGATGAGGAAGGGATGTTAGTGATTTAGGGGCGGGGAGATTAGCCTATGGGAACTGATAGCTTCTTTGTCTCTTTTTTTTTTTTTTTTTTGCCCGCACTGTGGGGCATGTGGGATATTCGTTCCCCGACTCAGGATCAAGCCTGTGCCCCCCGCATTGGGAGCGGGGAGTCTTAACCGCTGGACCGCCAGGAAAGTCCCTCTTTATCCTTTTTGTTTGTTTAAAGAAATAGGAGTAATTTGAGAGGGTGTTGCTCAAGGGCCAAGTAGGTAGATAAGATGTGCTCCAGTAGGACCCTCGGAGAAGGCAGTGTCACCCCACTCCAGTACTCTTGCCTGGAAAATCGCATGTGTGGAGGGGCCTGGTAGGCTGCAGTCCACGGAGGTAGCGGATAGTCGGACACGACTGAGCGACTTCACTTTCACTTCGCTTTCATACATTGGAGAAGGAAATGGCAACCCACTCCAGTTGCCTGGAGAATCCCAAGGATGGGGGAGCCTGGTAGGCTGCCGTCTATGGGGTCGCACAGAGTCGGACACGACTGAAGCGACTTAGCAGCAGTAGCAGCAGTAGGACCCTGCTCAGCTCTGGCCTCGATTGCTGCAGAAGGCGGATCCCATGTGGCTTGTACTTTTGATTTTTCAGGGGAATCAGAAATCTGAGGTGTTTGTGAAATCTCATGACTTTAAAATTCTAGCAACTATTTAATTTAATTTATTTATTTGGCCTCAATTCATGTGGGATCCTAGATCCCGCACCAGGAATCCAACCCTCTCATCTCCTGCACCGGAAAGTGAAGTCTTAACCACTGGACTGCCAGGAAGTGAAAGTGTCTCAGTCTTGTTTGACTCTTCCCACCCCATGGACTATACAGTCCATGGAATTCTCCAGGCCAGAATACTGGAGTGGGTAGCTGTTCCCTTCTCCAGGGGATCTTCCCAACCCAGGGATCGAACCCAGGGCCTCCATATTGCAGGCAGATTGTTGACCAGCTGAGCCACTAGGGAAGTCCCTAATTCATTTTTTAAAAGTCTGATCTGACTGTATTTGCTGATGGGATCCAATGTCTGTACTGGGACATAGAGAGGTGGAAAGACATAGTTTATAGGAGCCAGAGGGCACACTGGAGCTTTATAATAAAGTCCACCAGAGAAGTAAAAAGTACTGAGGATTGCAGGTGAACAACATCACTGAATCTTAAGAGGCCCTGCTTTTTTAATTTTTAAAAAGACTTTTGTGCATGGAGGTCTGTGTTAGCTCTGCAGCCTTCCTCTCCTCATCTCTCACAATCTGGTCCATCTCAGAAAGCCAGGCTGCAGTCCCAGGGCCAGGCTCATCTCCCTCTCCCCTAGATCCGTGCTATAATCAGCAGACCAGCCTGGGTGCTTGCAAGAAACCAGGGCTTCATGTTGTTGGCATTTGCCTTCCCTGCGGCTGGCAGATGGACTTTCTGTGACCCGAATCTGTTTCATGGACAAATCTGATTCTGAAATAGGTGTAATATGGTTGTGGAGGGGGGTACCCTCCCACCCCATTGAGGTCTGTCCCAACAGAGTGCTGCTGCCTCGTCCTTCTTTACCCACTTGTCTGCCACTTACTTACTAAGGTAGCTGGAGTGGGAGAAGGAAAACGGGACTGGCTTCCTTCCTCAATCAAGCAACCCTGGAGAAGTTGGGAGGCTGAGCTTTTTAGCAGGGGCTCAGGAGATGGTCGGAGAAGGCAATGGCAACCCACTCCAGTACTCTTGCCTGAAGAATCCCATGGATGGAGGAGCCTGGTAGGCTACAGTCCATGGGGTCGCTAAGAGTCAGACACGACTGAGCGACTTCACTTTCACTTTTCACTTTCATGCATTGGAGAAGGAAATGGCAACCCACTCCAGTATTCTTGCCTGGAGAATCCCAGGGACAGAGGAGCCTGTTGGGCTGCCGTCTGTGGGGTCACACAGAGTCAGACACGCGACTTAGCAGTAGCAGCAGCAGGAGATGGTGCTGCAGACTTTTCTTCCACAACATGAATCTACTGATACTCCAGCTTCTAAAATGATTCTTACAAGGAAATTAAACCAGCGGTCTCTTGGATGGAGGCAGCCACAATGCCACTGGTCTACTCATGGTGTGGATCCATTGAACCCAGCTGGAGTTGGGCCACTTCTCCTCCCCTCCCACACACCATGACACCTGCTGGCCCACTAGTCATACTCTGGACTTGCACCTTGTGCCGGCTCAACTGGGCTAAGTGGAGGTTAAAAGTGGTGTTTGCACAATGATGCCCCATTAGTCCCGGTGGGTTTTGACTTAAAGTCATTCAGAGCAGATTGGAAGCTGGTTTTGGTGGTTTTTGTTTTGTTTTTAATAGACCATAGAGGGTGAAGTGGGTATATATCTCCAGCCTCTTTTACATGCCTTTTCTTGCTGTGCAGAAACTGTTTGGAGAATACAGATCTGTAATTCTGCAGAAAACCTGGCATATGGGCAGAATGTGCTGGCCTGGAAACCAGCCTTGCAGATCAGGCATGGCAAGGCTCAGGGTCTTCGTGCCTCTGGGAATGCAAGGGGCCTTCCCAGGACCTGAGTTTCATCTCCCTTTTTTCTGCCAAACTGACAGATAAAAAGCTAGACGTAAGTCAGAGCTAAGCTAGAAGGTGATTAGGTATTTTACAGGGTGATTTTTAGGTTTTTAAAAGGTTTTATCATGAGATTAATTCCTTTGGTTATCTTAATAGGTATCTGAAATTAAACATTTTGTTTGCATAGCTTTACAAGCCCATGGCTATTGGGTAAATCAGGTTACTTCCTCCCTCCTCCCATTTCTAAGTGCAATTCCTTAGCTGTTATAATGCTTCAATGTTATCTTGACATTTGTGCCTGGAAAAATTTTGACTTCTGGAAGGGTGGAAGGGGGCTCTCTCGCAGGTAGGAGGGGGGTTGGGGCATGTGCTATGCCTACATGTGGTCACCACTGGTGAGCAGAAGGGCCTGGAAGCCAGGAGGCATTTTAGCAGATCCAGGACACCTGGGAGCCAGAGCAAGGACAAGCACACCTGAATTTTCCTCTAGTCCCTTGGGCAACCCTGCAGGGGCCTCTTGCATTCTGAACTCAAGGACTGAGTAGCAGATATCAGACATCTTAAGTCATTCTGTCATAGAGTCTTGCTGTCCAAAAGTGAGGGCAGAATTTCAGCTGGGGGCCTATAAATACAGAATCTCACCCTACCTATATGGGTAGTATTTAACAAGGTCTTCAGTGACTCCTGTGTGCTGGTGGAAAATCACTGATATCAAGAATATCAAAAGAAGGAACTTTCCTGATGGTCCAGTAGTTAAGAGTCTGAGCTCCTAATGCAGGGGGCTACAGGTTCAATCCCCTGGTTGGGGATCTAAGATCCCCCATGCCACGTAGCATGGGCAAAAAAAATAAAAAGAATATTAAAAAGAAAAAGAGGGGACATTTTCAGGGCCTGGAGAAGAGGATCCCACTGACCTCCCCTGGGTCTACAAAGAGGTTCTCACTGGTGTAGATTCACACATTTGCTCTAAAGGCTGAGTTCTCTCTCAGAATTGGGAGGATAATTTTACATTAGGGTAATTGTGGTTTTTTCCTTGGGTTTAAAAACAACTCATATATCCAAAAGATATTGAACATTAGGTTCTGCTCCAAACTTCCATAATTAAATTCCTTGTAAATGTCTGTGTCTCACAGCCTTGATTGAAAAGGGAAGTGGTGGTGAGAGAGGAAGGTGCCCACCCAAGCCTTGGGCCCAGCCAAAGCTGGAAAAAGAAGCACCGCTCACTGCTGCTTTGATTTTACTTCCTGTCCTGCCAGGTGGCCCATCAGTGCCAAGGTTCTCCATTCCCACCAACCCTGGGGTAGTTAGTGCCTGCCCTACCTCCACCCTTGCCCCTGCCTGTTTTTTTCCTGCTAGTGTAGCAAACAGTTTCCTGACCCCAGAGAATTTTTCTAAAGGTCATTGTTCCAAAGTCTGTCCATCCATCTGTCATCTGTTCATCCATATGGAGTTCTTTGATTTCTTTTATTCTCTGGTCGTTTCATCTTACCATATCATCCTGCCCCTGCCTTTAATATCCCGTGATTAGAACTGAATTGACTCTGAGTGGTTGCTTGTTGAAGCCATTGGTATATGTTAGGAAGAGAATGTTCGTTAATAACCATCATGTCTGAGAGTCTGCCGTGTTAACAGTCTTGCTCCAGGTGAGACTTTGCATCCATTCTGCTTACACCTTGTAGGAATCCAGCCTGTAGGTGGTTTATCTTCATCTTACAGGTGAGAAACCTGCCACTCTGCTGGGTCATTCTGTGGCTACAAGGCTGTGTGGTTACAGAGTCCGTGCTTCCCCCTTCTCTGGCTTGGCGGGAGATGAGGTGCCCTGTCACACAGAAGTGGACCCAGCACTGGGACTTGTGCACTCTGCCTGGCTTTGTGCGTGGGGATTGTCTGGGCTAGCTGAAGGGCCCTAACGCAAGAGAGCTCAGAATTGCATCACTCGTAATGAACTGGTAGGGCATGTGGGCAGGGTTGTTCCTGAATCTGTCATAAATCAGAAGTTAGAGTGCAGAGAAGACCTTTCAACCACTCTGCTGATCCTGTCTACTTAATAACTGAATGCTGCCCTGCTTTCTGTTTGGCAAAGAACTTCCCACATGACTGGGGTTGCTGTCCATCCTGCACACAGCAGAGATCCTGTTCTCTACCAAAAATGGGGAACCTTCCTTAAAACTTTAGAAAGAGTAACATTTGGGTGGAAAGGCCCTTCACTCATTGCAACTGTCCTTAGGAACGCTTACCCCGAGGTCTGCCGCGATGCCTGTTGCGGTGGAGGACATCATGAGGTTGCTGTGCTCCATCTCCGAGGAGAGGAAGATGAAGGCGGCCGTCAAGCACTCCGGGAGGGGCGCCCTAGTCACTGGGGCCGTGGCCTTCGTTGGTGGCTTGGTGGGCGGTCCACCAGGACTAGCCGTTGGTAAGTGCAGATGCCTCACAGGGACAGTGCAGTTGTTGGGAAAAGGCCTATGAAACCACAGAGACATCGTAAAAGCCTCTGTCCTGTGTGAGAAGTTTGTCGAGTTGAGGTCACTTCTGTGAAGCGATCTTTGGGCACATAATCAGTCCTGTTACCAACACCAGCTTCTGCGTGAATGTCTCAGAAGTGCAGCGCTCTCTCAAAAGGCATCTGTGTCATAAAGGCTGGAGGACACCTTTCTCCCAGAATGTGTCCTAGAGCCAGAGGATTTCATGGTGTCCCGGGTTTTGGACAGTCTCCCTGCCCCCATCACCGTTAGACATCCAGAGAGGAAGCTGAGATTTGCTGTGCACCTGCTGCGGGGTGATGCTGTAGAGCCACAGAACATGAACTCATTCACAGAGTGCTTCCCTAGTCTGAAAGCAAGCAGTCCAGTTCAGGGAAAGCAACAAGCTAGCTCCTAGGGTGGTCATCATCCCTGCCCCTTCTTTTACCACCTGCTTCTATTTGGGAACTTGTTTCTGGCAGTAAATGAAAGTTTGGCTGATCTTCCCATCATTCTTTGTAGCTAGAATGAGGCTGCTTCCTTTGGATTAGGACCAGAAAGAATTCCTATGTGGTCTGAACTGTGGGGTGGGGGTGTTGTCAAAGAGCTGGCTGCTGTCCAGGCCTGACCTGTGGAGGGGCCAGATAAGGTTTCCCTTGGGGTGTGTCAGATGGACCCTGCAAAACAGGGCTAGGTCTGCTACCCTGGGCTCTGAAAATATTTACTGAATGCCTCCTTTGTGCTGGGGATACAGGGCCTGAGAAAGCTCACAGGCTGGTGGAGGCCCTTTCTATGTGGCTTGTAGTCTTCACATGAATACAGGCTAGAGAGAGGACTGCTTTTCTTCTGAGGTTGGCTTCTGTTTCCCAGCTCACCGGAAAGGCTTCCTGCTCTCCTCTTCCCTCCTGGAGCAGGATTGACATTCGAGGACATTGTATCAAGCTGAGACCACACTGAGGAGAAAAAAATCAGCTTGTGAGTGCCATAGATCTTCATCTATACATTTCCATTTCCAAACTCTGTGAGTTAGTGAGTCCTGACTTCAGCTTCTTGCCATCCAGGAAGTATTCCCACGGGGGAGGAGACAAGGCCATTGCCATCTTCCTCAGTGACATCCTTTATATCTTTGTCCCACCCCATCTGATTGCTCAGAAAGGGCTAGCTGGGATCATTTATCACATAGCTGTGCCCAGATGCCATTTTGGGAGCACGTATTTTGTTCAGATTGAGCAAAAGCTGGTAGAAGACAAGTTGTCGGCAAAGGGAAGCCTGGGGATTGGCTACTTGCAGCCCCTAGGTCATGGGCAGGAGCATCATTTTACCCAGAAAACAAAGAAATTTTCTCTCCTCCAAAGAGTTGGTGATTTCTTGGTCGATATTTCCTGGCAACTTTTTGCATTAAGTGCTGCTCTAAATCAAATATTGATGTTCTCATAAAGGTTTAGTGCAGATGAGCGCAACTCTTGTCAGCGCTAAGCGTTTCACTGGTGTCATGGGGGAAAGTTCACTAAAACTTGTAAGTGACTGACCCTCCCTTCCTCCCTGGAATGCTCCTTCCCTTCAGGGTTGGGGGTAGTCTGTCCAGGGCAGTGTTCAGCCTCCAAGACATGAAGCTGGCCAGTCTCCTGCATCTTAGGATGTGTGTGCGGCCAGGTGCTTCCACACTTGCTTTCCTAAAAGGTTGCAAGATGTACTTACTGATGGCTGCGTCCAGCCTGCAATTGGGTTCTCTCTGGCTCAGGCTGCATTCTTTTGGGTAAACTTTTTATTTTGGAATAATATTAGATTTACAGAGAAGTCACAAAGATAATGCCGAGAATTTCCATGTATATCTCATCCAGTTTCAGTTCCCCTAATCTTCACATCTTGTATTAACCACAGCACACTTGTCAAAACTAAGAAACCCACCCTGACATTACTGTTAACTATTCTTCAGGCTATACTTGGATTTTACCAGTTTCTGCGTCCAAGGTCTTTTTCTGCCCCAGGTCTAGCTCAAGACAACACGTTGCACTTAATCCTCATGTCTCCTTAGTCTGTCCAGTTTTATTATTATTTTTTCCACTCTTTATTTTCCCCCCATGTAGGCCATAACAGAGTGTTGAGTAGAGTTCCCCGTGCTGTACAGTAGTAGCTCCTTATTAGTTATCTGTTTTGTAGAGAGTAGGGTGTCTATGCCAATCCCAGTCTTCCAGGTTATCCCTCTCTCTCTCCTCATCCTCTGGTAACCATAAGTTTCTTTTCTATTTCTGTAGTAGAAAACCTCAGTAACTCTATTTCTGTTTTGTAGATAAGTTCTTTTGTACTTTTTTTTAGATTCCACATATAAGCGGTATCAGATGATGTGTGTCTTTCTCTGTCTGGCTGACTTCACTCAGTATGACCATCTCTAGGTCCATCCATGTTCTGCGGATGGCCTTGTTTTGTTCGTTCCTATGGCTGAGTGATATTCCATTGTATCTATGCACCACATCTTCTTTATCCATTCTTCTGCTGATGGGCATTTAGATTGCTTCCATGTCCAGGCTGTTGTAAATAGTGCTGCAGTGAACGTTGGGGGAGGGGGGGTGGGCGGCGCATGTATCTTTTCAAATAATGGTTTTCTCCGGGTATATACCCAGGAGTGGGATTGCGGGATCATATGGTAACTCTATTTTTAGTTTTTTAAGGAACATCCATGCTGTTCTCCATAGTGACTATTTGGCACAGTGGCACCTCACATCTCAGTGACACAAGAGATGCGAGTTCAATCCCTAGGTCGGGAAGATGCCCTGGAGAAGGAAATGACAACCTACTCCAGTATTCTTGCCTGGAAAATCCCACGAACAGAGGAGCCTGGCAGGCTACAGTCCATGGGGTCTCAAAGAATCAAACCTGACTGAGCACAAGCCGCAGCACACCGTGGCTGTACCCGTTTGCATTCCCACCAACAGTGCAGGAGGGGCCCCTTTTCTCTGCATCCTCTCCAGCACTATTGTTTGTAGATGTTTTCATGATGGGCTATATGACCAGTGTGCAGTGATTGCTCTTTGTAGTTTTGATTTGCATTTCTCTAATAATTTGTGATATTGAGCATTTTTTCATGTGCTTTTTAACCATCTGTGTATCTTCTTTGAATAAATGCCAAGTTGGATCATCCATCCACTTTTTGTTTGGGTTGTTTGGGCTTTTTTTTTTTTTTTTTAATAATGAGCTGCATGAGCTGTTGGTATATGTTGGAGACTAATCCCTTGTTGATTGCTTTCTCCCATTCTGAGAGTGTCCCCAGTGTTGCTTTCTGCTGCTTTGATACTTTTGAGGAATACTGGTCAGGTGTTTTGGAGAACTCCTCTCAGTTTGGGTTTGCCTGATGGCCTTCTCATGAGTAGACTGTGGATCTTTGGGCAGAAGACCGTGGCGCTTCCCATCACACATTCCAGGGACTCGCGGCACCCACAGGACCTCCTCGGGATGCTCAACTTGATCACCTGATCAACTTGATCACCTGACTAGTGGCATATCTGTCACTTTTCTCCACTACAGAGTCACTGTTTCCCCTTTCCTACTCTTCTCTTTTGAAGAAGGTCACCAAGTCCAGCCAGCCTGCATTTTTTCAGTATCTGATCACCAATATTTAAAACTTGTAAGACTTCTAAAAGACACAGACCTGGTATTCCATGTGGCAGCAGTTGGCTGCGGTGGCCACTCCTCCTTTAGACACGTACCTAACTCTCCAGGCCACCACAGTCCCACTCAGCCCACTTCACTCCTTTCAGTTACCTGCCTGGGCCCTGTAGACACTTAAGTTTGAGACCCTTTCCCTAAGACATCTTCCTGTAGCAGCCTTCACCTGACCTGCTTAAATAGAACTTTCCATTGAACTTGGGACTCTTCTGGTCCCAAGATAGCATGCTTTAACTTTGATAATAATAAATTTACATATAAAAGTAGTGTTTGTGCCCTTTTGGGGTAGCAGAAAAATAAATAGTTGAATACATTAAATTTGTTATTTATCATCATACAACTTTGGAAGAGTTGTATGAAAAACATTGCTTCAAGAGAAAATGCCTTGTCATCTGTCGCTGTCCCCAGGGTCCTTGAACCATGTGGTTCCACTAGAAATTTCAAAGCTCAGGGCTCAGGCACATGTTAGCCACCCAGTGGAGGAAATTCAGCCTCACCACTGAGATGGTTCTCCCTGAAAATGCATTTGCTTCTCAGCCCTCTCCTTTGAGGTGAGAGAGATTTTTATGGAAGCATGGAAACCTTCAGCCCATGAAGAGGATTTTAGTTAGCATAGCTCTCAGAGGGCGAGATGCTTCATGTTACACTGTGAGGGCTGAGCTTAGGAGAGGGCATGTGTGAGTGTCAATTATCTGAGCCAAATGGATCAAAGACTACGTAAACCTTTGCCCTCCGCCCTACTGGTGGAGCAGACATGAAGCTGAGCCTGTCCTGACCCGCTCATGAATGTGCTCACTCGTCATGCCGGTGGACATGCGCTCAGCAAGCACCCGTGGCCATCATTTATGAATAAGGCCGACTAATTGACTCCTTCCTGTTTTCTAGGGGGGCCGTCGGGGGTCTGTTAGGTGCATGGATGACGAGTGGACAGTTTAAGCCGGTTCCTCAGATCATAATGGAGCTACCGCCTGCCGAGCAGCAGAAGCTCTTTAACGAAGCCGCTGCCATCATCAGGCACCTGGAGTGGACGGACGCTATGCAGCTGACCATGCTGGTCATGGGCAGTGAGGCCCTGCAGAAGCAACTGCTGGCGATGCTGGCCAACTACATCACCAGGGAACTGCGGGCGGAAGTGCAGTACGACGACTAGGCCTCTGCCCTGGGAGGGGGGTCCGTTTGGATGATTCCCCCGACTCGTGGGAGGTGACCAGGGAGCTGCGGGAAGCCCACATCATCAGAATGTTACCTGAACTGTAGCAGCACCTCCTGCTGAAGAGGCTGCTGCTGTGCTAGGTCGTGTTGTGGAAATTACTGGAGAAGATGCTGCGCTTTATGGCCGTGTGCACCGTGTGTGTCCTGACAGCCTTTGAGGGGGAAGCTGGTGAATAGCAAAGCTGTGCCTGCTGCCATGTGGTGGTGGTTTTTTGAATGCACACTGGCTCACACAGGAGCCAGAAGGTCCTCACGTTCAGTCTCTCATCTCAGCACAAGAAGATGGCGCCTGTTCAGACACCCATTTCAGGAACCCACCTCTTGGGACCTGAGGGGCTGGCCCTTGTTGAATCATGTTTGCCTCTTGATTGTCCATTCACCACCCAGTGACTTCCGAGTGGCCTCAGGGAGGGGGCAGTCGGCCTGCTGAGTGAAGCCAGGAACGCCAGGGGCTCTCAGCCCCTCCCCGACTAGCTGCCAGACTGGCTTCTCACCCTCCCCGGGGGCTTACTTTCCCCATCTGAACAGTCACAGTAGTTCTTGTGTTCTGCGTTTTAAATTAAATATTTTCAGTAAAAGTATTTCTCTTTCTGAAGTGGTAGGATCATAACTTACCTAGACACAGGAAATGTCTCCATCCTAAATTTCCCTAATACTGTTTTTGCTTGGCTTTCAGAACCACAACTTGACTGTCATCAAATTACAGTAAATGTTTGCCGAATAGTCCTTTTCTCCACCTATTTTGTGTAAAGTGTCTCTCAGATTCAAAGTCGTATGCTTGGAACACAAAGGAAGAGAACGGATTTGTGGCTTTAAAGAGTGAGTGAAGGCTGAGGATTCCTGGGCCCGACACCCGAGCCTCCAGGCTGCTGTGGTTCCTTGTGCTGCCAGTGTGTGCACACTGCCCAGGCCTCCCCTGGCATCCACAGCATCCTGGGTCTCTCCAGGGAGCTGGAAGGAAGCTTCTCTGGCCTCCCTGGGGTACAGCAGAAGGCACTCGTGTGGAGCAGAGATAGTATACTGCTCCTTCTTGTGGGTCAAGAAAACTTCAGGGCAAACTTGAGCCTGTGGTGATTAAGGAAGGATCAGGCTTTTATCTGAGAAAAGTTGCTCTCTATCTGGCCTCGTCTAGCACTCATCAGGTGCCCTTTATAGGTCAAATGCCTGGGGCTGATGAGGCCACTTGGTCATTTGCCCTGCTTGGGTTGATGAGGGAGCAGGGCAGGGCCCTTTCAGATGATTCTCCTGACTCATAGAAGGTGACTGCAGAGTTTGGGGGATCCCACCCACTCATTACTTGTTTTGGGTCCTACTCTGCCAGGCTCAGGGGACACAGCTGGTCCCAGCTTAAAGGTCCTACACCAGTGTCCACAGGATCCCTCCCCTGGCCTGCCTGCCTTTACTCCTGGGGAAGCCACTCTGGGGAGATGGCCTGATTCCCAACCAGACAGGTGTCAGATGAAGCAGGCCTTACCGAATGAAGTCACTGGCCTAGCCACGTCCTGGGTGACTTGTGGTGGACTCTGGGCCCAAGAGGAGTCTAGACCTTGAGTCTCATCTCTCCCAGTAGCTGAAAGCACTTTTCTTGCTTTCTTTTCACGCTCTCCTCACAGTGACTGTGGCTTAGTATTTCTTCATCTTCTTTGACAATTTTTGACTTATTTATATTTGAAACTCGGAAGACACCAGAAAGTATAAATGGAAAATGAAGGCGTCCTCCTATGCTGACTGCTGCTCCAGCCCCTTTCCGGATGCAACCACTGTACCAATTTCTTCTGTATTCCTGTTTTTAGATAGTCTTGTTTGTCAGCGTTTATTGCTGAAAACAGAAAAGTGCAATGAAATAAAAACCATTAAATTATTACCACCCCAATAAAACCTACTGTTAACACATTTGGCATACTTTGTGCAAACTTTTTAATGGTATGTATGTTTCTAACCTATTTGCATCTTTACTGTTTAGACCCTTTGAACACTTTTACCAATTAACATTAAATAACACTTGTGATATAATTTGAACTCCCTTGTGAACCTATATAATGGTTTTATAATATTCCTTTGCACTAAACCATATACCGGCTATAGTGTCTTTTATAGGTCTTTACTATTATAGTGCTAACATTTTTATGAACACTTTTGTGTTAATATTCTGTTCATATTTTAGATTATGATAGTCTGTAGGATAGATTCCTCAATGTGAAATTGTTGCATTTAAAACTATGTAATATTTTTTACAATGGGTAGATAACATCACTGACTGAATGGACATGAATTTGAGCAAACTCCAGAAGATAGTGAAGGGCAGGGAAGCCTGGTGTTCTGCAGTCCATGGGGGTCTCAGAGAGCCGGACACAACTTAGCAACTGAACGACAACAGTATTTTTAAGGCTGTTATATTCAGTCAAAATTCTTCCAGAGAGGAAGTATCAATAATTTGTTCTTCCAACAGCAAGTTTTGGAGATGCGCATCTTATCACATCCTCACCAGGAAATTGAATGACAGTATCTTAAAGCTTTATTAATTTGATGGGTGATTACTGACATCTTGGTTTGATTCATTTATCTTTGGATTATGAGTGAGGTGGACAAGGGTGGGGTGAGCTCCTGGGGGCTACCTGCCCAGGTGGTACTGAGAGCTCCAGGACCCTGGGGCCCAGGCCTAGCAGAGGGTGAGGGGGCCCTGGTGTGAGCAGACAGCTCACTGGGGCAGCGGATGGCCAGGCGGTGGTCAGCAAACAGCAGGAGAGTGCCAGCGGGTTAAGGAGGCCGCTGAGGAGGAAGCCTTGGTGGGGGATCCAGTAATTATAAAAAGAAACCATCTGCTCTGGGCTGGTTATTAACCTGCTTCGAGTGTTGCTGTGACAGTGCTGGGCAAGATTTTTCTCAGGCAGATGGTATATTTTTAGCTAGAATGAATTTTTTATTTATTTATTTTTATTTTTGAGATGTCTGGCTTGGAAGTAAACACTAGGTTGTGTTGCAATGCTGGAGGCTGGGGGGACTGGCAGGGTGTGGAGGAAGGATCCTCTCCCCATTACTTATTGAGAGGCGCCATCTAGCGGCCAAGCGGGCACATCCTTTCTCCTCTTCCCGGGCCTGCAGAGCCTTCTCTGAGTCTCCAGCCAGGCCAGGATGTGGCTCCACAAGGACGCTGTTCTATGAGTTCCCCTTGGGACAGGGCTGCGACCTTCCTGAGGTTTTAATAAGCTGTGAGCAGAACATCAACCATGTCTCCTGCAACCTTTTTGCATATAAACCAGAATGTCTCTCAATCCCAAACAATCAACATATGGCAATTAAGCAATGCCAGGATTCATCTAAACCACACAGGGAACAGGGACTGTCTGATGTGCTTTCAGCTTGTTGGGAGGAGATAAATGACTTTATTAGCCGGGGGTGGCTTCTCGGACCATTACAGTAACAGTGGGTCAGGAGTCAAAGCTTGGGCCTGGCTGCCTGCATCACAGGCTCAGGCAGCTATGGTACCGCAAATGCTGGCGATGGAGGAAGTCGAGAAGTGTTTTTCTAAACTGTTGAAGTGGTGGCTATTTCTTTAATTTTTGTGGGTTTTCAGGGGAGGACTTTACTCTCATTCGAATTAAACAAATACAAGGATAATATCTAGGAGATATCTATTACATGCCAGTTAGTATAAGTGAATACAAATGATCCAACCCAGAATGGGCAGGTCTGTAGGTAAAGAATGTATATACCTACACACATGCCCTCCACCAGAGGAAGTACACAGTGATACAGTCTTTGGGGAGAGTGATTTGAAGGAAAAAACTCACAGGTATCATAAAACTGTATATACTTTCCAGCCCACAAATTTCACTCCAGGGAAAACATTACAATAAAATAATTCAAATGGCAAAAAGATAAATTCATAGCAGTGCTGTTTATGATAGCAAGAAGAAAGGAAAATAATCCCAGTGTTGAACAACAGGGAAATATTTAAACTGTACATGGGCAATATGATGGAATTGTTCAGTCGCTAAATCACGTCCGACTCTTTTCAACCACGTGGACTACAGCGTGCCGGGCTCCTCTGCTCTTTTTTATCTCCCAGAATTTGCTTAAATTCATGTCCATTGAGTTGATGATGCCATCTAGGCTTCTCATCCTCTGTCATCCCCTTCTCCTCCTGCCCTCAATCTTTCCCAGCATCAGGGTCTTTTCCAGTGAGTTAGCTCTTTGCATCAGGTGGCCAAAGTACTGGAGCTTCAGCTTCCACCTCAGTCCTTCCAGTGAATATTCAGGATTGATTTATTTTAGGGTTGACTGATTTGACCTCCTTGAAGTCCAAGGGACTCTCAAGAGTCTTCTCCAGCACCACAATTCAAAAGCACCAATTCTTAAGCACTGAGCGACTTCACTTTCATGCATTGGAGAAGGAAATGGCAACCCACTCCAGTGTTCTTGCCTGGAGAATCCCAGGGGCAGGAGAGCCTGGTGGGCTGACGTCTATGGGGTCACACAGAGTCGGACACGACTGAAGTGACTTAGCAGCAGCAGCAGCAGCCTTCTTTATGGTCCAACTCTCATATCCCTACATGACTACTGGAAAAACCATAGCTTTGACTATAAGGACCTTTGTCACCAAAATGACGTCTTTGCTTTTTAATATGCTATCTAGGTTTGTCATAGCTTTCCTACCAAGGAGCAAGTGTCTTTTAATTTCATGGCTGAAGTCACTATCCACAGTGATTTTGGAGCCCAAGAAAATAAAATCTGTCACTGTTTTCCACATTTCCCCCTTCTATTTGCCATGAAGTAAAGGCACTGAATGCCATGATCTTAGTTTTTTCAATGTTGTTTTAACCTAGTTTTTTTTTTACTCTCCTATTTTACACCCCTCAAGAGGCACTTTAGTTCCTCTTCACTCTTTGCCATTAGAGTGGTACCATCTGCATATTTGAGGGTGTTGATATTTCTCCAGGGCTTCCCTTGTGGCTCAGCACAAGGTAAACAGCTCACCTGCAATGCGGGAGACCTGGATTGGGCCGCTGGGTTGGGAAGACCCCCTGGAGAAGGGAGAAGGCCACCCACTCCAGTATTCTGGCCTGGAGAATTCCATGGACTGTGTACAGTCCACGGGGTCTCAAAGAGTCAGATACCACTGACTGATTTTCACTGTCACTGTCAACTTTCTCCTGGCAATCTTGAGTTCAGCTTGTGATTCATCCAGCCCAGTATTTTGCATGATATATTCTGCATAGAAGTTAAATAAGCAGGATGTCAATATACAGCCTTGATGTACTCCTTTCCTAATTTTGAACCAATCCATTGTTCCATGTTCTAACTGTTGCTTCTTGAACTGCCTTCAGGTTTCTCAGGAGACAGGTAAGGTGGTCTTCCCATCTCTAAGAATTTTCCACAGTTTATTGTAATCTACACTCAAAGGCTTTTACATAGTCAGTGAAGAAGTAGATGTTTTTTCTGGAATTCCCTTGCTTTCTCTATGATCCAATGGATGTTGGCAATTTGATCTCGCTTCCTCTAACTTTTCTAAACCCAGCTTGTATGTCTGGAAGTTCTTGGTTCATGTACTACTGAAGCCTAGCTTGAAGGAGTTTGTAGATTACCATGCTAGCATGTTGGAGAAGGCAATGGCACCCCACTCCAGTACTCTTGCCTGGAAAATCCCATGGACGGAAGGGCCTGGTGGGCTGCAGTCCATGGGGTCGCTAGGAGTCGGACACGACTGAGCGACTTCACTTTATTTTTTCACTTTCATGCATTGGAGAAGGAAATGGCAACCCACTCCAGTGTTCTTGCCTGGAGAATCCCAGGGATGGGGGAGCCTGGTGGGCTGCCGTCTAAGGGGTCACTACAGAGTCGGACATGACTGAAGCGACTTAGCAGCAGCAGCAGCAGTGCTAGCATGTGAAATGAGTGCAATTGTAATAAGTAGTAATTGGGGGTGGGTATATGAAAGTCAGTGGAATTTCTCCATGTGCATTATTTGCTGTGTAGCAACTTCATACGTCTGTGCTTGGGGGGAGTAAAGAAAAAGACAAGCTGTACTAGTGCTGGGGATGACCCCAGGCCTTCAGCGCCCCACGGCTGTGGCTCCCAGGAAGCAGCAGAGGTGCAGGAGAATCTCAGAGTGTGGGCATCTTGTGCCTGAGGGGAGTCTAGTGTTTAAACACGTGAATTAGATACCAGTCCAGAAACCAGCCAAGAACCAGCCTGGTGCCCAGCTCCCTGGGGCTGTTCCTCCCAGCAACAGTTCAAGGCCACCTCACGAACCCACTGTGGACCTGCCCCTCCAGAGGGGAGGTGCCACCACAGCACAGGATTCCAGAGCACAACCTGAAGGGTGGTCCATGGATCACTGACCAAGGCAGGAGGGCCAGCTGTGCTGGGAGCTGTTTAGACATAGGGTCTTTTCTCTAGGGTCTGTCCAATGAAATATAATATAAGCCACAAATATATTTTATTTTCTAGTAGCCACATTTTTTAAAAGAAATAAATTTAGTAGTATACTTTAACTCAATATAACCACATATTATCATTTCAAATGTAATCAATATAAAAGATTATTGAGATATTTTCCAGTTTTTTTATGTTATCTCTTTGAAACTCAGTGTAGATGTTACACAACACATCTCAAATCTGTGTTTTGAAATTTGTCAAAAAGACACATGTCAAGTCATGTGTGGCCACTGGGGACCTCATCAGGCATCACCACTCCATAAGATACACAATAGAAAACAAAAAGATGAAAGATGTTTCTTTTCCACCTGGGTTGCCAGTGATACAGACACATCACTGTAAGGGCCAGCAACCTCTTTCAGTCCTTTCTCTGTTCTGAAGTTCAGCATCTGAACTTGTTTGGGATCCTCCTAGAGGTCAGGGTCAGGCTGGATGGTGCTATGGATGGAACCGTGTCTCCCCCAAATTCATATGTGGAAATCCTAACCCCCAATGTGACAGCATTTGGAAATGGAGTCTTTGTAAGGTAATTAGAGTTAGATGGGGCTTCCCTGGTGTCTCAGACGGTAAAGCGTCTGTCTGCAATCATGGAGACCAGAGTTTGATCCCTGGGTCAGGAAGATCCCCTGGAGCAGAAAATGGCAACCCACTCCAGTACTCTTGCCTGGAAAACCCCATGGACAGAGGAGCCTGGTAGGCTATCGTCCATGAGGTCGCAAAGAGACTGACATGACTGAACGACTTTACTTACTTACTTACTGGTGGAGCAACCCCCATGATGGGATTAGTGTCCTTACAAGAGGAAACATCAGAAAGCTTCCTCTGTCTCTCTCTTTGCCATGTGAAGACCGAGAGGAGAGCGCCATCCGAAAGCCAAGAGCCCTCACCAGAACCCGGCCTTGCCGGCACCCTGATCTTGGACTTCCAGTCTCCACAACTGTGAGCAATACATGGGCATGATTAAGCTGCCAGCCTGCAGCGCTTTGTTATAGCACACAGAGCAGACTGGGACAGGTGGGGAGCAGGGTGGGTGAGGGCTTACCAGGGACTTCCTGGATCCCTGAATTCTAACCTGATTTAGGGGGAACAACATTTTTCCCCTGCCTGGAGATGATAAGTTGAATAGTGTGTGGGTGTAGACCCCCCTGGATGAAACTGAACATCCTCGGCCACTAAGAACCAGCCTTGACCTTCTGTCCCAGGCACAGGTGGCCCTCAGAGGCCTTGGAGGATGGCACCCCTGAATCTCTACCCCCTGCCTGCCTGCACCTGCCGAGCTGGATGTGGCTAAAGAAAACACCTGCCCACGCTGATGGTCTCACTCAGCATCGCTGTGTTTTCCCATCCACTCCCCCTCCTTCTGCCTCTTTTCAGCTGCCAACACTTCCTCCTCTGTCATCCCTCAGGTCATCACCTTAGTTCCTGTTTCCTTGAGAAAAGGAATTAACTGGAAGAGAATGTTCACTCCCTACGTCTGTGCCCACCTTTCCTCCTGGTATTACAAACTGCCCTTGCTCTTGACTCAGGCCAGCCCCTCTACTAGACACTGGATCCTACCCCCTCCCTCCTGAGGGCACTGGTCCAGTCATTCCCCTTCTTCCTCTTCATCACCACATCCCACTCTGCACAGAACTTTCCCGTCAGTGTGCACACGTGAATGATTTCTTCCATATTAAAAACAACACAGATTTCAACAAGGATACCAGGGAAATTCGCTGGGAAAGAACTGTCTTAAATGGTGCAGGGACAACATGTAAAAAAATGAACTTGGATGACCCCCTACCTTTTACCATATAAAACATTAACTTAAAATGGATCATACACCTAAACAGAGGAGCTAAAACTCTGAAACTCTCAGATGAAAACAGGAATAACTCTATGACCTTGGATTAGGCAGTGGGTTCTTAGATAAGACACAAAATAATAAGTGATAAAAGAAAAAATAGATAAATGGGAATTCATTAAGAGTAAAAAACTTCTGTGCTTCAAAGTGCCAGGTGAGTGTACACGCCTCGGTTCTGTCTCGTCACAACGAAGATTTGGAGTGACGGACATTAAAGCCCTTGGCATGTCACAGCTCTCGGGTGTTGGCCAGACCGTGATATAGCTCTCAGGTCTTGAACGGACCGTGTTATAGCTCTTAGAGAAATCAGTGTTACAGCTCAGTGTTACAGCTCTATTTTTTTTAGATAATAACAGCAATATCCATCCTCGAGGGGTGAGGGCATGTCGAGCCAAAGACACGAAGAGAAGAGTGTCCCAGCGCATGGGAGAGAGAGAGACATCCAGCCCTTTGGCGTCTCTTTTTATATGTTGTTTTTGTTTTTTTTTTTTCCTTTCCCCCTGGGCCTGCCCTGTGTAAATTGGGTTAGCCAGGAGTGTTGTTTGTTCTACCTGAGGTCCTCACTCCAGTGCTCAGACCTTTCTTTCTATTTTCGAGGACTTTTCTCTTCCTTATCTTTTAGCTGCTACCATTCTGGACTCCTTCTCCCTATTTTAACTGCCTAATAAAGGGACACCATCAAAAAAGTAAAAACACAAGCCACAGAGTGGGAGAATGTAACTGCAAATCATGTATCTGAGAAGGGACTGGTAACTAGACTACATAGCTTCCGGTTCAAGATGGCAGAGTAGAAGGATGTGCGCCCATCTCCTCCTGTGAGAGTGCCAAAATTGCAACTAGCTGATGAACCACTATCAACAAGAGGATGTTAGAACCTACCCCAAAAAAACATACCCCACATGCCCAAAGAGGAAGAAGAAGCTGCAGTGAGATGGTAGGAGGGGCAAATCCCATACCTGCCAGGTGGGTGACTCACAGACTGGAGAACAATAATACCAAAGAAGTTCTCCCACTGTTGTGAAGGTTCTAAACCCCATGTCAGGCTTCCCAGCAGGCCAGCGAGATTTGATTATAGGACTTCCAGAGGACTGGGAGAAACAGAGACTACAGTCTTGGAGGGTGAGAACAAAATTTTGCACGCACTAAGATCCAGAAGAGAGGAGCAGTGACCCAATAGGAGACTGAACTAAAACTACCTGCTGGTGTTGGAGGGTCTCCAACAGTGGCTCACCTCAGGGATAAGGGCGTTGGAAGGTCTCCCTTGGTGATACTCTCTTGGAGTTTGCCATTACCCCTACCATACAGACCTAGGCCCCAGGGCTGGGTCACCTCAGGCCAAACAACTACCAGGAAGGGAATGCAACCCCACCCATCAGTAGATAATTGGATTAAAGTCTTACTGAGCAAGACCCGGCCCACCAGAGCAAGGCCCAGTTTTTCCCATTGCTTGCCTGGAAAATCCCATGGGCGGAGGAGCCTGATGGGCTGCAGTCCATGGGGTCGCTAAGAGTCCACACAACTGAGCGACTTCACTTTCACTTTTCACTTTCATGCATTGGAGAAGGAAAAGGCAACCCACTCCAGTATTCTTGCCTGGAGAATCCCAGGGACGGGGGAGCCTGGTGGGCTGCCGTCTATGGGGTCGCACAGAGTCGGACACGACTGAAGCGACTTAGCAGCAGCAGCAGCAGTCCCTCCCATCAAGAAGCTTCCACAAACCTCTTAGCCTCACTCATCAGAGGGCAGACAGAAGAAGCACAGTTGCACAAAAACTGTATTACGTAAAGTTAATCACAATGAAAAAGCAGAAAGTTATGTCCCAGATGAAGGGACAAGATAAAATCCCAGAAAAACAATTAAATAAAGTGGAGATAGGCAACCCTCCAGAGAAAGAACTCAGAATAATGATAATGAAGATAACTCAGGATCTCAGGAAAAAATGGAGGCAAAGATTGAGAAGATGCAAGAAATGTTTACCGAAGACCTACAAGAACTAAAGAACAAATGAACAGAGATGAATAATACACTAGAAGGAATCAATAGAATATATAAAGAGCTCTCACAACTCAACAATAAAAGGCAAATAACCCAATTTAAAAAATGAGTAAAGGATTTGAACAGACATTTCTCCAAAGAAGATATTCAAATGGCCAATAAGCATGTGAGAAGATGCTCAACATCAGAAGTCTTCAGAATCACAATGAGATACCACGTCTCCCCTACTCGGATGACAAAAATAAGACAATAACAAATGTTGATGAGATTGGGAAGAAATTGGAGCCTTATATGTTGTTGCTGAGAATGTAAAATGGTGCAGTCATTTTGGAAAAGTTTGAGAATTCCTCAAAATATAAACATAAAGTTATCATATGATCCAGCATTTCCACTCCTAGGTATATACCCAAGAGAACTGAAAACATATGGCCACACAAAAACTTGTATATAAATGTTTATTAGCAGCATTTTTTATATTAGCTAAAAAGTGTTAACACCCCAAATGTTCATCACTTGGTGAATGGATAAATAAAATGTGGCATACGTATTGTATATAACATACAATGAAAGAAGAATATTTTGTGTATAATGATATATTTTGTACATAATGATATATGGATGAACTTTTAAAAAAATATGCTATGTGAAAGAGCCAGTCACAAAATACCATATATCTGATGATTGAAGTGGCTTCCCTGATGGCGCAAATGGTAAAGAGTCTGCTTGCAGGGCACAAGACCTGGGTTTGATCCCTAGGTCGGGAAGATCCCCTGGAGAAGGAAATGGCAACCCACTCCAGCATTCTTGCCTGGAAAATCCCATGGATGGAGGAGACTGGCAGTTTACGTCCATTGGGTGGCAAAGAGTTGGACATGACTGAGTGACTTCACTAGCCAGCTAGCTATTATTTGAAATGTCTGGAATAGGCAATTCCACAGGGACGGAAAATAGAACAGTAATTCAGGAGCCAGGGGAAGGGAGGAATGGCTGCTCATGAACGTAGAGTTTCTTTTTGGGGGACAAGAATGTTCGGACACTAGGTAATGGAGATGAATGCACAATCTGGCGACTATACTAAAACTACTGAATTGCATACTTTAAAGAGCAGGAGTGTCTTTTATGGGATGTGAATTATATTTCAATAAAGCTGTTGAATTGCTGCCCCATCTAGCCACTGTCCCATTTCTCTCTTTCTCTTTGCAGTGGGATTCCTCACAGGAGTTTTCCACGCTCGTTGTCAGCAGTTTGTCACTTATCGTAGCAGGCATCTGCTCCTACCCCCTACTACACGATCTCCTACCGAGCCACTGTCCTCCGTGTTACTAAGCCCCGCGGTCCTCTTCTTACCTGACCCATGAGCAGCACTTGGCCCCGCTGGCCTTCCCCTCCCCCACTTGGCCTCCTCGACCCTGCCCTCTCCTGGCCTCCTCCGGCCTCCCTGGTGGCTCTTTCTTGATCTTTGCTGCTTCCACTTCCAGTCCTGGTTTGTAAACACTGAGATGTCTGAGATTCATTTCCTGACCTCTTCCCCTCTCTATTGAGGGAACACTGGTATATAGCATTATATAAGTTACAGGTATACAATATTATAATTCAACATCTGTGTTCATTATAAAGTGGTCATCACCAATAGTCTAGTTACCATCCACCACCTTACACTTGACTCCCTTCACCCATATTTTGCCCACCTCCTCAACCCCCTTCCCCTCTGGTAACCACCAATATGTTCCCTGTGTCTATGAGTTTGTTTTTATATTTTATTTGTTCATTTTCAGAGTCTTGTGTGGGTTTTTTTTTTCACTTTTGTTTTTAGATTCCATATACTAGCAATATCATACCATACGATTTTGTTCTTTCAACTTTCAACTTTTTTCACTCAACATTTTATCCTCACAGTCCATCCATGTTGGATGTTGCAAATGGCAAGATTTCACTCTTTCTCGTGGCTGAGTAGTACCTCACTGCACATGTACACCACATCTTTATCCAGTCAGCCATCGACGGTCACTTAGATTGCTGCCATGTCTGCACTCACCCCTTTTCTTTTCTGTCTACATCACTCCCCCATGGCTCTCAACCTGTGCACAGCTTGCTCACTCACTGAAGATTCCCAAGTGTTCGTGAGGTCAGAGTTTCTTCCTGCAGTCTAGTCCCTTAAGTACAACTGCCCGCTCAGTCTTCCCAACTTTACATCCTGAAACTGAGTTCCTGATACCAGATTCCCCACTCCTCAAAAAACCCACAACAAATAACAACAACAACAACGAACAGCTCCTGCTTCAGCCTTCTGGATCTCAGAAACCAGGGGCTTTATGCCTCTGGTTCCTTTGATGTCTTTCTTTCACATTCCATATCCAGTCCATTAGCAAATTCTGTTGGTTCTTCCTTCAAATATATCTGTAATTTAATCTCTTCTCAGCACCTCCACTTGGACCCTGGACCAGACCACCATCATCTCCCAGACCACCATCATCTCCCCCTCCTCGATGGTCTCCCAGCTGCCCTCCCCACCCCTTTAGTCAGGCTTATTGTAGCCAATGAGTCAGCATGTGCCACTTCTTAGCTGAAAGCCTTCCCATGACTCCCATTGTCCAGCTCTAGAGAGAAGCCAGTATTTACAGTGCCTCCAGGCCCCTATTTCACCTCCCTTCCCCTTACCCCTTCTTTTCTTTCATCTCTTCATCTCTGGCCACTGGCTCTGGCCCAGCCACTCTGCTTTCCTCCATGCTCCTGGACCAGGCCAGGGACCTTCGCAACCTAAGGCATTTGCACTTGTTGCTTCCTTCTCCTGAACATCTGCCTCATTTCCTTCAAGTCTTGACTCAAATCCACCTTTTCAGTGAGACCCTACCTGGCCACTGGATCTGAAACTGTAGCTGCCCAGCCCGACCCTGCATTGTCCCTTCCTCTCTGCTGTCATCGTCTATAGCACTCAGTACCACCTATGAATTTACTCCATTACAGAGGTTTTTCCCCCCAAGATGATCTATATCAATAAGAGTGTTGGGGAGATAATCTTTTCAAAAAACAAAAGAAAAAGTACATTAGCAGAGCTGAACGAGCAAGGGACAGACATGAGCATTTCCAAATAGTGTGGCCCCTCTTGGCTGGAGATCACCCTAGTGCTGGAAAGATACCAGAGATAGGGTATAATATACTTTTTAAAAGTTGTATTTGTCTCTTTCCACTGGAGGATGAACTCTGGGAAGGGCGGGATTTTTGTCCAATTTGTTCACAGCTGTAATCCCAGTGCTTATAGGTACTCAATCAATACTTGCTGAATGAACAAATAAAAATTTAAAAGCTAGCAGGCAGATTTTCTCCTATTTCATTTTGCATCCCATACGCAGACATTTTGCAGACCAGACCTAACTCCCACACCATGTCCATCTCACACACCCACTCCACCTGAGGGTGAGAGAAAAGTCTGCCTCCCGTTGCCTGGGGATGCTGGTTCTAATGTCAGGGCAGTGTCTGAGGCCTACATGCAAGTAATCTTTCAGAATGATCGCAGTGGGAAAGACAGACAACACCAACTGCTGGTGAAAACATGGAGCAACTGGAACCCTGATCTACTGCTGGTGGTTTGCTTCTTGCCAAAAATTGCTGGGTAGCATCTGCTAAAGATGCATACATCTTTAGCAACAGCAACACCACTCCTAGTTACCTGTCTAAGAGAAATGAGGGCTTATGTGCACCAACAGACATTGATAGGATTGGTCATGAATCTTCATTCATGATAACCCCAACTGCAAATGCCCAACAACAGAATGAATAAACAACTGTAGAGAGTTCCCAGTGTTGTTGTTCAGTCACTAAGCCATCTCCAACTCTTTGCAACCCCATGTATCGTAGCATGCTAGGCTTCCCTGTCCTTCACAATCTCCCAGAGTTTGCTCAAATTCATGTCCATTGAGTTGCTGATGCCATCTAACCATCTCATCCTCTGCTGCCCACTTCTCCTTTGCCTTCAATCTTTCCTAGCATCAGGGTCTTTTCCAATGAATTGACTCTTTCCATAGGTGGCCAAAGCATTGGAGCTTCAGCATCAGTCCTTCCAGTGAATATTCAGGGTTGATTTCCTTTAGGATTGACTGGTTTGATCTTGCTGTCCAAAGGACTCTCAAGAGTCTTGAGCACCACAATTCTACACCAGTGTAGAATCAGATCAGATCAGATCAGTCGCTCAGTCGTGTCCGACTCTTTGCGACCCCATGAACCGCAGCACGCCAGGCCTCCCTGTCCATCACCAGCTCCCGGAGGTCACTCAGACTCGCATCCATCGAGTCAGTGATGCCATCCAGCCATCTCATCCTCTGTCGTCCCCTTCTCCTCCTGCCCTCAATCCCTCCCAGCATCAGAGTCTTCTCCAATGAGTCAACTCTTCGCATGAGGTGGCCAAAATACTGGAGTTTCAGCTTTAGCATCATTCCTTCCAAAGAAATTCCAGGATTGATCTCCTTCAGAATGGACTGGTTGGATCTTCTTGCAGTCCAAGGGACTCTCAAGAGTCTTCTCCAACACCACAGTTCAAAAGCATCAATTCTTCGGCGTTCAGCCTTCCTCACAGTCCAGCTCTCACATCCATACATGACCACAGGAAAGACCATAGCCTTGACTAGGCGAACCTTTGTTGGCAAAGTAATGTCTCTGCTTTTGAATATGCTATCTAGGTTGGTCATAACTTTCCTTCCAAGGAGTAAGCATCTTTTAATTTCATGGCTGCAGTCAGTGTAGAATACTGCAGTGAAAAACAACAACCACAATCATCCACAATGACAGGGAGGAATTTCACAGACACAATGTTGAGCAGAGAAACCTGAACAAAAAGATACAAAAAAATACAGTGTGATTCTACTCATACTGTCGATGAAAAATTAATCAGTCAATCTAAGAAAGAAAGTTTTACTTGAACCAAGCAGGATTATAAACTGAGAACAGCCGAAGAATTGATGCTTTTGAACTGTGGTGTTGGAGAAAACTCTTGAGAGTCCTTTGGACTGCAATGCAAGGAGATCCAACCAGTCCATTCTAAAGGAGATCAGCCCTGGGTGTTCATTGGAAGGACTGATGCTGAAGCCGAAACTCCAGTACTTTGGCCACCTCATGCGAAGAGTTGACTCATTGGAAAAGACTGATGCTGGGAGGGATTGAGGGCAGGAGGAAAAGGGGATGACGGAGGATGAGATGGCTGGATGGCATCACTGACTTGATGGATGTGAGTTTGAGTGAACTCCGGGAGATGGTGATGGACAGGGAGGCCTGGCATGCTGCAATTCATGGGGTTGCAAAGAGTCGGACACGACTGAGCGGCTGAAGTGAACTGAAGAACTTTTCCACTTGTTAGAGATCAAAGCATAGTTACATAAATTTTTTAGACAAAGGGCATTAAATGAGGTAGTATTGACAGTTTATACAATCCAGACCTGAGGACAAAGTGTGTAGAGGGTAATGGGTCATCATGGCCCCTTGCAAGATTAAGAAGAAAGGTTATCCTCTAAAAAATTGTGACCCTTGATGAGATTAAGGAGGAATGTTGTCTCCTAAGGTGGTCTGGTTAATCCAGATGCAAAACTCACATTAAAGGGAGGAGGCTCAAATGGGCAGAGAACATTTTCATATTTAAATTTTTCTTGTCTTGCCATAAAATATGAATTTTATTTCATCAAATGAAGTTTAAAGAAATAGGAAAAAAATCTATGGTGACATAGATTAGAACATCAATTATAGAACATCAGTTACCCTTGGAGGCAGGTACTGATGGGAGGGACTGAGGGAGGCTTCTGGGTGCTGGAGATGCTCTGTATCTCCACCTGGGTTGTGCTAGTAGGTGTGTGTGTGACAGTGTGCAAAGCTGAAATTTGTACACTTTTCTGAAGAGATGTTAGACCTCAACAAGAAAGAAAGGAAGGAAGAAAGAAAGGAAGAAAGAAAGAAAAAAGAAACTGAAGTCCCAGGGTGGTAACCCAGATATCTGCTCTATCTATTTACTGACCCTATGCTAATTTCCTCCTTGTAATGCTCCGGAGACTTGTTGATTTCCCTACCTATGCACTCCTTGACCTTTGGAGAGGAGGTCAATGTGCACAAATACCTTGGACCTAATCCTGGAAGACATGGTGCTTTCACAAAATACCTCCTTGAAGAGCTTGTGGTCTCTGCATCATCACTCTCCTAACTTGAGGAGGGCTGGACAGGCTTTGTTTCCTAAAATCAGATTTTCATCTAAATTATGTTTGTTTCTCCACTCATGTGATAATCAGCTTGCGAGACAGCAAGACTGCCTGAGATGTTGCGTTGTTTTTGACTTGAGTAAAGGAAACAATCACTGTGAATGTTCTGTTTTCATATCTTGGAGCTGTTCATCATTGAGTGGATTTCTCCCTAATTGGATTGAAATCTGAACAGTGTCTTGGCAACAGTGTCATACTGGGTGTAAATTGGGCCCCAAGACCCTCACCTAGCCCCTTTCCCTAGACTCCTTCGTCCTCTTCTCTTGGGCTGAGACCCTCTGTCACATGACTCTGGACCACTCCACTCTGCAAAGGTAGACGTGGCTGTGGACCCTCGAAAGTCTCAGTAGACCCCCTCACTTAGTTGCACTGGTTGTCCAGACCCGTGTACTATGCCTGTTTCTAGAGCCAGGATGTGAGTGAGTCAGCTGTACCAAAATGTGTGGCCGAAGGTAAGGTATAGGGCTTCCCCAGGGGCATGGGGAAACCACTCCGTGATTTCTTTTCTCTCACACTAACACAACATGCACACTTTTGACACCAGATGTGCGGGGGTTCCCACACATTGCACCAAGCAATTCTCTGCCACACCAACGGGAGATCCTATAACTCCGTTCTGTTCTAGCACTAATTGGTGTTTGTGCAGACCTTACAGGTGAAGGGCTCAGCCCCAAAAGGCTGTCCCCAGCTCAGATGCCAATCCCAAGTTGTCACCTGTACTTCGGACAAACTGTCTATCAGTGGAAGTTTCTCTGACTCTCCCCCTTGGGTTTAATAATTTGCTAGAACAGCTCACAAAACTCAGGAAAGTACTTGTCTGTTGGTTTATTACTAATGATTTAATAAAAAACAGTTCGAGGAAGTGATGAGTGGGAAAGGAGGCGGAGCTCGGATGCCCTCTCCTGGTCCGCCACCCTCCTAGCACCTCCACGCGCTCACCAACCTGGAAGTTCCCCCTACCCTATCCTTGTAGGCTTTATGGCACGTTAATCATGATTGATCATTAACTCAATCTTTCCCCTTCCGGGAGGATGGCAGGGAACGGGGGCGGGCTACAAGTTCCAAGCTTCTCATCATGGCTTAGTCCCACTCTCTCACTGCTTCCTTAGAAAAAAAGACACTCCTGTCATCCAGGAAATTCCAAGGAATTTAGAAGCTCTGTGTCAGAAATGCTTCTCTTAGTGCTCTTATCACTTGGGAAATCACAAAGGTCTTAGGAGCTCTGTGCCAGGAACCAGGGACAGAGACCAATATGTAATTTTTGTATTATTTCACACCAGGGGATACCAGAGTGTGACCACCCACAGAAGGAACACGCACTCAGGTGAGCCCCAGGTGCCCACCACCCCATGAACTCGCTCCAGCAGTCAGGGGTAGGGAGCGGTGAGCAAACTGATGATCCAAGTAAGGACACAGCATGAGTGCAGAAAAGAAAGAGCGTTGAGGAGACTGGGCCTCTCCTGGGGTGATGATCTGCACCCCAGCCCCACCCAGGGCTGGTCCCCTGTGAGCCCTGCCTCTGCTGTGGCCCCCAGGGCCGCCCCCCCAACCCCCCACTGAGTGCCTTTGTTTCAACTCTGACTTCTATTCCAGCTCAGGTCTTGGGAAAGAACATGTCAGCTAATGGCTGGTCCTGGCCCAAGGCTGACTCGTTCCTCCCCTTCCTGGGTGCGGGATGGGAACCCCAAGAGGCTTGGTTGGGATACCAAGG
The DNA here is from genome assembly GCA_935064755.1 of Tragelaphus eurycerus. Classification (NCBI taxonomy): domain Eukaryota; kingdom Metazoa; phylum Chordata; class Mammalia; order Artiodactyla; family Bovidae; genus Tragelaphus; species Tragelaphus eurycerus. The sequence continues at coordinate 17,566,253 of CAKXYN010000020.1, forward strand.
AAGGCATGTTGGCATTTTAGAATGTTGGTAATTTGCAAACTGCATAAAATCTGTGTGTGTGTTCCAGAATCCTGAAACCGTTGATTTCCACAGCCCTGGGCATTGTTGTGGGCATCCAGAGGGCCCCCGGTACTGAGAAAGGATGGGCAGCAAGGATGGGTAGCCTCTGACTCCCACTGCCCCCCAACCCCCCGTCACCCAGCTTGGGAGCCACAGTGGGCAGGAACTAGTCTCTGGGAAGCCTCTTCTTCAGGGTCAGAACATCTGGCAGGCTCCCTAAGTTGACGTTCCAAGGACTGAAATTTCCTCTTGTTTTTGCCCAGAAACGTCTGGCTTGGTCTGCCCTCGCTCTGTCCTCCCCGCCCCCACCCCCCTGCCCCTGCCTACCAGCCTGCCTTTCTGTCTTTATCATTGGAACATTCTGGTCAGAGCTGGGCTCCGTGGTGTTGGGGCAGCCAGCAGGAGATAGGATCTGGAGGACTCAGGACACTGCCTGGCCGTGGCTTCTCGCGAGGCATTGACCCTGACTCCCGAGGGCTGGGGATACGCCTGCCCCCAGGGCCCGAGAAGGGAGAGGGAAGAGCTCTGAGAGCCTCCTGTGGGCTTCACTCTCCTCTCCTTCCTGCGTCCTCACTGCCTGTTCCTCCCTTCTAGATTGATCCAAAGCCAGCCTGAGGTTTTGAGATGGGGAGCTCAGGAGGGGGAAAGTGGGAGGCAGGACAAGGAGTGGGTGGGTGTGGGGGAGAGGGGCACAGCCTGGTCCACACTCACCTCCATGGCCCTAAGGAAGCTCCTTCAGTGCCTCGGAGCGTCAAAGGCCGCCCCCCACCCCCCAGTTTGGACCTGGGTTGCCTGGATGGGCATAGGAGGGTGGGAGACAGGCAAGGGAAGGGCCAGGAGACACCTCAGTGTCTGGCTAGAAGGCCTGAGTGCAGGTGCCAATGGAGGCCAGACAGGCAGGTTACACAAAGCTGACAGGGTCAGTTGTGGCCACAGGGGCTGCCCCTGCAAACCCAGCATCCTGCCAACAGCCCCCAGGAGCTCGGAGAAGTCAAGGCCATCTCCTCCTAGAAGAGAAGCATCTATGGAATGGGCAGTGGCACAGGGCCTGGGCTGGGAACTGTGGGGGGATGATGGCCACAGATGAATGATGACTGAGCTGCCCCTGTCCTGAGTGGCTCAGGCTTGAGGGCTGGCTCTGATGGGCACAGGCCCACACAGGCACCTCCTGGAGGGTAGGGAAGCTGGAGCAGGGCTGCAGGTGCTCTGGGAGCACAAATGGGACAGCCGTGCTGACCTGGGGCATCCCAGGAAGGCAGCAGAGTGGAGGTGCAGCTGCACTGGGGTTCACAGGGGAGCTATGTCCATGGGCAGAGGGAATGGTGGGCACAGAGCTAGCAAGCAGCCCCGAGAAGCCCAGAGCCTGGCTCTGTAGGGCTTGATGAGAAAGATCCCTCTCCCTCACCTCTGGCCCTATGTTCTGGCCTCCGAGCACAGGTCCCACTGAATCTGCTCAGGGCTGAGGCAGGGCGGGCATGGGGAGGGTGGGGGCCCTTCACAAATGAGAGCCCGGGTACTGGGAAAGGCACGGGCCAGCCTACAGGTTCTGAGGAGGGAGGCTTCGGGGAACCCAGAGTGCCTGCTGATCAGGTGGGAAAAGCCCCAGACACAGCCAGGTCCCTGCCCTGCCTGCAGCCCTCAGAAAGGCCACTTCCTGCAGGCCTGGGACAGAGGCAGGCCAGCGGAAGTGACTGCTTTGCTCTGCGAGCGTGGCCTGAGAGACCCTGGGTTCTGGCTGAGAACTGGGTCAACCTCCTACTCACCCCCACCCTGCCCAGCGGCTGAAGCCAAGAGGCCCTAGCCCCCACTGCAGCCTCTTTCTGTCCGTGTCCCAGGGAACAGGCTGGGGCAGGAGAAAGACTAGGCCACCACAAATCCTCTGATGCCAACCTGGGTGACACCCCCAATGGCGCCACTGGGCCTCTACAAATAGGTGTGATGACAGCTTTCCAGAAAGTTCTGCCTGGGTAGGGGTAGGTGAGCACTTCCTGCCCTGCCTGAGAGGTCAACAGTCAGTGTCTTGGGGGAGGGGCTAGTCCTCAACCCTCCAGAAAGAGGCCAAGGTTCTCACCCAGGGCTTGACTGGAGGCTCCAGGAGTGAGACCCAATTCCCATTTCCTTGTCATCCCCTCTGCCCCAACGCCCCAGCCCATTTCCTACTTGATTCATTTATTCAATCAACAAATGTTTAATGCCAGGGACGAGGGTATGGTTAACAAAAAGACCCAGACTCCTAGACCTCATGGGGACTACCACCCTCTCTGATAAAGTCCTGTCCTTCTCTGAGGTTCAACCAAACACGACCTCCTCCAGAAAGCCCTCCATGACCACACAGCTGTCCTGGGACCTTAGGATAGCCTTGTGTGATTGGGTCTGCTTCCCTGGAACCAGTGCACAGGTGGGTCTCAGTAAGTGGCAGCCACAGCTCCCATCAGTACCAGTACCCACCATCATCATCATCAACGAGAGATAATATTCTTTGGGTCCTGTCAATCCCTTGCCTGCCTGTGGCAGAGAGCACCCAAATGTTATCAGCACACATGCAGTGGGCCCTGTTCAAGAAAACTCAGCTCTAAAAATCCCAACAGCCAAAACTTACAGGTAGAGGCCACGAGCTCACCCCCTGAGGAGGCCTCCCCTGATAGCTGAGTACTGCAGGAACATGGCACCCCTGCCTAGGGGTGTCAGTCCCAAAATGGCCTGAGGTCACCACTGCAAGTTCACTTTCCACCTGGAGCGACTTCCATCTGGGCTGCTTCCAGCAAGGGCGCTTCAGGCAACACTAAGGTGGTGGGGGCTCCAAGTCCTCTAAAATGCATGGGCCTGGTCCTCAGACCCTTGTCCATCTTGTTCCTCTGAGGAGGAGGGACAAGGCAGGCCCTCCCAGGGCTCAAAGCTTATTAGCATCCTTAGTGGCTAGCAAGGACACGGAGTCCATGCCCAGCTGAGGGGAAAGATTCCTGGGTGATGAACTGGAGCACTTGGCTGGCAGGACAGTTGGCTCTTGTGCCACAGGTAGAGGCCTGCAAGTGAAGCCCCAGGAGAGAGTGTGAAGGCCTGGATGAGGCCCAGCAGACCCAGCCCTGCAGCCAGACCTAAGGCATCATCCTGGGGAGAGAACATCCACGAGCAGCAGGCTCTGATTCGGCCTGAGAGCTCCTGACCTCTTCCTCCACTGGTGGCCAAGGGCAAGGGTCAGCTGTGTGACCCTGACTGAAGGCAGCTTGAGTCTTGGATGATACTTGCTGCTGGGGAGATAGGTAAGGAAGGCTCAGACCCCTGTGGCCTGGCTCGCAGCAGCCCCTTCTAAGAACAGTGGTGGGGGATGGGAGGTGATGGATGGGGTGTGAAGCAGGGTGGAGCCAGGACCTGGCCTGGCCCTTGACCCAAGTCAGGCTGATGAGGTTGTCTCTGAAGGGAAACAAAACCGAAAGGAGTCAGAGATGGGGTCTCCCAAGGCAGTGCCTTCCCTACCTGGACCCACGTCTTCCCTTTCCGCAGGTCCTGACTCCTCAGGCACATTCCTCTCCACGCTTCAGTGGCTGCAGCTGATCGTTGCTCCACCTCACGTGTTGACCCAGGGCAAGCGTTCTGCCCAGGGCTTTTACTTTGCTTCCAAGGGCACCATCTGTTATCATCAGAGCATCTTGTAGAACAGGGCATGGGCCAGCCCTTTGGGATAAGTTGAGGGCAGCCAAGGCATGCCTTCTGCCATCTACTGTGGTAGGCAGATGTGGCCTTACAGAAAGCCAAGGCCACCCCTTGGGGACCTCAGGGGGAGCAGGAGGCTTCCTGGCCACTCTCCCAACTCAGTCATCTGTATGTAGCCACCAGGGCAAGCTCCTGAAAGCAAACAGCAGACCTGCCACCCTGCTGAAGGCTCCCGTAGCTTCCAGTGCATTATCGCCCCCTCATCCCTCCCCGGCTTCAGTCCAGCCAAGCTGCTCCAGAACACACAGGCTCCTCCCCTCCTCACGGCCTCTGCACTTGCTGCTCCCCCCAGTGGAGTCTGGAATGCCATCCTGGCCCCCTGGCCTCACTCACTCATCTCACCATTTGGGGTTAGCTCACCCCTGCGATTACTGCCCTCCTCCCGCATGCTGCTTGCCCCAGTCCATGCCCCCCTCACAGCTCACACCAGAACCAATGCCACCTGCTTCTGGACCTCTCGGTCTCCCCTGCCAGGCTGCACGTTCCTTGAGAGCTGAGAACTTGAGCCTTTCACTCAGGTCCCTGGTGCAGCATATGGCCATGAGTGAGTCTGCGTGAATGAAGGCCCTCTAAAGGCTATTACTGGCCACAGGAGCCCTTGACTCCTTCCAGGACCTAACACCTCAGGGCTCAGGGAAGCCACAGTCTGGTGGCTGGGGTCACAAGGGAAGCAGACCTGAGGGTGGAAGGCTGAGGGCCAAGCCAGCCCCTGCCCAGCTTGGTGAATAGAGCACGGCCTCACCTGCCCAGTGCCCTGTGCCCCTCTGGCAGGCAGCTATGAGAAGGCCGCTGGCGCCTGGAATCAGCTGTGGAAATCCTCTCCTGTCCAAAGGAACGCTGTCCTGGTGCTTCTACTCCCTGTTTACCAGGCAAGAGAGGTTCTCAGGGAGTGGGGCAGTGCCCAAGAGACTGGTGGCCGGAGCTGGGCACTCCCTGTCTGGGCACCAACTCTGGGTGAAGGGACAGAACTGCTTGGCCAGGCCTTCCAAGCTGATCCAGCTTTAGTAAGTTGCCCTGCACCCTGAACCTGCCCTGAGCCCTCTGTCCAGGCAGAACCGCCTGAACCAGTTTGTGAGGCTCAGGGAAGCCAAGGGCTTGTAAATTCTTGGAAGCATTTCTGACCCTTGCTTCCTGGTCCCTCTGCCCTGCGGGTCAGACCATAGGCAGGCCCTGGGTGCCTCACACTTTGCCTTTCCCGCTCTCCCTCATGGCAGTGGTTCCACTTAAGAGCCGGCTGGAGTGTTGCCACCCCTGGCAGCGGGCCTGGCTTGCTGAATCAGAGTTAGCACTCGAAGGATATCTTCAGGGTTCTGTCTGCAAGTGAATGACTGAGAACTGGGCCGGGAGGACAACGGCTCACCCAGGGACTGGAGCCGATGGTGGGGTTTCAGGCACTGCACCATGTGGGCTGGGGGAGCTTTCCTGGCCTCAAAGTCACCACTTCTAGCTGACAGTGACCCCCTCTCTGCCACAGTGGCTAAGGCCAGCCAGGCTATGGGGGGAGGGGCTGGTACAGGAGACTGTCTTGACGGACCACAATTCCATGGCTGGGTGCGGGCCAGGCATCAGGAGGCTGCCATTCAAGCTCTAGCCCCAACACACACTGCACTTGGGATTTCCCCACTCGATGGCACCATACCCAGGGGCGGGCCTGGGCAGCAGACCACGTGGGAGAGCTTTAAACCTGGAAGGCTCATACATAGCTGGCTCCTTTTCCTTCCTTGCTGCCTGTTTAGATAACTCACACCAGGTGAACAGGGCTGCAGGTGCTAGGCCACAGCCACAATGCCTAGAGGGCCAGGGCTCCATTCCCAGGAACCAGCCATGGTGAGGTGCGAACATCTGAGCCCACTGGCACTGCCAGCGTTCTCAGGAAATGCCCAGCGTGGTGGACGGTTGTTGACATTGGCCACCTAGCATGGTTTCATTCCTTGATCACAGAGTTGCGTCTGAAGTTAAGAATACTCCTGGACTTTTCAATCACATCAGTGAATAAACCTTTTTATTATTAAGTCAGTCTGGATAGGGTTTCTGTCACTTGCAATAAGAGTCCTAACAGAAAACACTGCTTTCCCCAGCAGAGGGAGGGAGAAAGACAGGACTGAGAGGCATCAGATACCTAGAGGGAGCTCCGACTGGACCAGAGGCCTAGGCAGGCCGCCCTGGACCATGGAGAGCTCAGACTGCAGTCCCTGGGGCTGGCGGGCACCCACGGCATGGCAGTCTCCTGCCTTGCTCTGGGTGAGCTCACATGCCTGGCTTGACAAGGCCCAGCCAGCCAAACAGGTGGGCATCAGCAGGGTGGGTGGGCAGGTGCTGGTTTCCTGGAAGCCTCTCTGGACCCACAGTCTTCTCTGCAAGGGGGCAGGGCCAAGTGTGGTGGTTGAAGGCCTCAGATAACACGGACCTCACTCCAGTCCTACCTTCTCTCTCGTCCCTAAAGGTTCCTGGGATCATCTAATTCTGGAGCTACAGCTCAAAGGGCTGAGAAAGGACATTTGTTCCCAAGAGGCCTAGGTACTGGGGGCTTGCTAAATGAAAGGTAATTACCTTAAGTGGAACTAGAAGGATGCCAATGTCCAAAAAGAGGCACTGGAGGTTCGGAGAAAAGGAGCCACTTCCACTGTGCCCACTACCCATGGGGTAGGGAGGGCCCTTCGGGGGGCTGGGCAGCTTGGGGAACTCTGCCCTCTCAGGGGTCCGGGCAGAGGCATCTGCTTGGACCGAAGTGACCAGGGAAGCCCTCCCTCATGGCTGCAGACCTGGGGTCAGCTGTGGAAGGATGACCAGGACGTGCCCGAGGCGTAGAACTGCACGTGGCTGGGCCAGTCCCCATCCCCACTGCCCTCCCTGTCCTCGTCTGAGTCATCGTCATCTCCACTGGACGCCCCGCAGACGGCCCCCGCCAGGTGGGCCGACGACCCGGGGGACCCGAGGCCCTGCTCCTCTACGTCCTCCTTCCGCTTCTGGGCGGCCAGCTCGCGGAAGCAGAGGCTGCAGACGCGCAGGGGCTTGGGCGAGAGGCGCGGCAGGAGGAAGCGCTCGCGGGAGCACTCGGCGCAGACCACGAAGCCGCATTTGCGGCAGTGGTGCCGGCGAGTGAGCGCAGAGAAGCGCGTCTGCGTGCAGCGCATGCAGATGTCCGTGGCCTTGTCGGGGATCCAGGGCGCCGCGTGCTCCGTGCTGGGCTGCAGGCCTGTGGCCAGCAGCTGCCGCCGCACGCACTCCTCAATGTGGCTGATCCACTCCTGGCGTTCCGTGGCGGAGGCAGCCGACACCACGAAGGACTTCTTGGCCGTCTTGATCATCCAGCGGTTCTTGGCCTGCAGAGTCTCCGGCAGCGTCTCCAGTGTCACCTCCTCCAGCGGAATGATGTGCTGGCTGCGGTACTTGCGCTTGTTCAGCACGATGCTGCCGTACACCAGGATGTCGTTGAAGAGGAAGAAGATGCGCGGTTTGGCCTTCTTGCGGCACTCCTTGGTCAGTACGCCCTCACCCAGCAGCACTCGGCCCGGCAGGGCCAGTGGCTGCCCCGATGCCCCGAAGCAGCTCTCGACAGCTGCGATGCGCTGGCTGTTGATCTCCGTGTTTGCCAGGTGGTCCACCATCTTGGGCCACTCGGCTGTGGGAGGAGCGGCAGAGGAGGTGTCAGCTTGCTCTGACATAGCTTGGGGTCAAGACCACCCCAACCCCCAGTTCCCCAACCCATAGGTCAGACAACCCACTAATTACCCCCTCTGCAACCCAGGAGGCCCAGATGTGCCACTCAACCAAGGAAACTGGCTGCTCCAGAAGCCACCCCTTAGACATGGAGTTACTGGGAGGTGAGGGGTGTGTGGAAGCCAGTCCAGGATGGGAAAGCAGTAGTAAAAATGTCTGACTGAGTCGGGGCGGAGGCGCAACCCTTGGGGAGCCTTGGAAGACAGGGTAGAACAAGCCTCAACACCATCCACTGCCCAAGGGACAAGGACACAGCCCCAACTCCCATCAGGGGCTTGCAGAAGCACTAACTACCCAGTGCTTTGGGCCTGTCTCAGGCAGAAGGAGGAGCCTGTACCAGCTGGGGAATGCCGGACAATGGAATGCTGCAAACCCAAAGGTCACTGACTCCCCTATCTACCAAGCCAAAGCATCACAGACTCTGCAACCCACTCACTCAGCCCGTGGACCCACTCACGAGCCACTCAGGAAGCAACTACTGTGTGCTTAGCACCGTTCCATGCACTAGTGAATAAGAGAAGGCTCCTGTTCTGATGGAACACCACCAACACCAGCATCCCAGGCACCACTGCAGAGTGCTTCCATGTCAATCATGACTACCTCAACTTGTCCTCACACCAACCCTAGCTCGTAGAATTACCGTTGACAGAAGGAAACTGAGGCTCTGTTAGGAATCAGGCAGCCCAGAGCCTGCACCGCTGGAGACCACACTGCCCAGAGCCCTCCCGCAAGGAGCAAGAGGCCTCTATCCTCCTCTGCCAAGCACTCCACGTGGTAGCCCCAGATCTCACCTGGGCCTCCTCTGCTCTGTCCCTTTGACTCGCCAGACTCACAGAGTTGAAGACACCCAAACACTGTGGACCCAGGTCAAGCCTATAGTCCCAGCTCTCCCCTGAGCTGCCCCTGTGACCTCCCACCAGCTCCTCTTCTTTTCAGAAACAAACCACCATTCACCTAGTTGTGGAAGCCCGAAATCTAGCACTCATCCTTGAAGTTCCTCTTTCCTGTACTCCCAACATTCAACCAGTGAGCAAGCTCCATCATTTTTCTCGCTCACACTTGGCCCTAGTTGCCCCACTTCTCACCACACAACTCCAGCAAGGCTATCTCTCTTTCTGAAAGAGCCTCTCTGACAACCCCAACTCAGGCAACGTCTCCCGCAACCCAGGAAAGGGTTGGCAAATCATGGCCTGAGGCTCAAATCTGGCCCACAGCCTGGTTTTGTGAATAAAGCTTTATTGGAACAGAGCCATGTCATTTCATTTACAGTGGTCTGTGCTGCTTTCCTGCTGCAACAACGGAGCTGAGAGCTGTGATAGACACACACATGGTCACAGAACCTAAAATTTACTGTCTTTACAGAGAAAGTTTGCCGACCCCTTCTGTAGGATGTTACCCTATTTTGCTTTTCTTCACAGGATTTATCAGGACCTGATATTTTCTTGTCTATCCATCATTTGCTTGCATGTTTCCTATTTCCCTCACCCACTTCTAAATTCCATCAGAACAGGATTCTTTTCTCATTCACTGTATCCCCAAAACCTGGAACAGTGCTAAGCACACAGTAGGTGCTTCCTGAGTGGCTAGTGAATGAATGAACCAAAGTTCTCTCAGGCCCACTGTGGGAGGAATGAGACACTGCCTCCTGTCTCTAAAGAGGAAGCAGAAGAGAGCAGACCCCACAGCCGCCGCCACTGCCGCCGCCACCACCACGTGCATACAAGCAGAGGGCACGCCCCTGACCAAACCGATCACACTCAGAGTTTCTAGGTCACCACACTGCAGTTCCGTAAGTCTGGCCACCTGTGGGAGGCTGAAGTGGGGCCAGTGCGGAGGCTGGATGCATTACACAATAGGGGTGCTCAGCCCCGAGGCACGTATCGCTTGCCCCTTTCAGACCACAAGCTGTCCTGAGAAGTGCTGTCCAAACCACCTTATGTAAGAACCATTATTTTTAGGTTGCTGAACAGGGCTGCGTGTTGCAAACCCAGCTGATTATCAGTGACAGCCCTGGGCCATCCTATTAGGACCAGTCACCACGTCCCTGTTGTGGACGGTCTGGCAACATTCCAGAGGCTACCCCCAGGACCCCTGGGACGGGCTAGATGAGGGTTCCGCTGGAGAAGCTCAGAACAGAGCAGAGGGAGAGGCACCAACAGCAGTGACTTTGGGACCCGTGGCAGAGACAAAAGAGATTCTTGGCAGAGGGGAAAGGGCAGAACAAAGGGTGAGCTGGGTGCATTCACACAATGGGCTACTGTCAGCACCCAATCCACGTGGGTCAACATGGAGCGACAATAGACACCAAATGCTGAGTGGAAAAAGCACCCTGCAGAACGATCTGACTCTGTGTATGCACAAATTATGCATTTAAGAAGTGTTCACAAACTGTATCTGTAAATAAAAGTGGACAGGATGGAGCCTTGCACCCATGAGGATGGCTGCTACAAAAAAAAAAAAAAAAACAGGAAGTAAGTGTTGGCAGGGGAATGTGGAAAAGTTAGAACCTTTCATGCACTGTGGGTGGGAATGTAAATTGGTGCAGTCACTGGGGAAAAAAGTATGGAGGCCCCTCTAAAAATTAAAAATAGAACTATCATATGATTCAGCAATCCACTTCTGATTATTTATCCAAAGAATTGAAAGCAGGATCTCCAAATGGTATTTGCACACCCATGATCATAGCAGCATTATTCACAACAGTCAAGCAGTGGAAGCAACCCAAGTGTCCCTTGATGGATGAATGGATAAACAAAATGTGGTATGGACACACAATGGAATATTATTCAGCCTTAAAAAGAAATCCCATCACTTATTACAATATGGATGGATCTTGAAGACATTATGCCGACTAAAATAAGCTAGTCACCAAAAGACAAATACCGCATGATTCCACTAATATGATATATCTATAGCAGTCAAACTCATAGAAACAGAAAGTAGCAAGGTGGTTACCGGGGCTAGGGGTGGAGAAGGAGGAAGAGCAGGGGAGGAGGGGTGAGAGGGAGAGGAGAGTTGTTATTTAATGCATTTAGGGTTTCAGTTTTGCAAGATGGAAAGAATTCTGGAGATATTTCACACCAATAGGAATATATGTGATACTCCTGAACTGTAAGCTTAAAAATGGTTAAGATGTTTACAAAAAGAGATGGACACAAAGCAAGATCAGGAGAAAAATGGCCTGGGGGAGGACACCTGAATATCATCAGGCATGTTGGATCAAAGATTTCAGCTTTATCTACAGTATTTTATTTCTTTCATTTAAAAAAAAGGCAGCAGCATGTGTGATAAAGTCCCAGTACCAATCAATTCTGGGAAGTGGGAACGTGAGCTTTTTCTTTCTCTCTTTCTAAATATAAGGTCCTCAAAAAGCAAAGAATTATAGTATAATGTCTGGGTCAACAGCTGTAAGCTCTACTGGCCTCGCAGTAGGTGACCTGCCTGGGCCTCCCCTGAGCACACAGCAGCAGGGCCCAGGCTGCAGGACATGCTAGGATGAACATCTCAGGATGGAACACCACTTGTTCCCTCCAAAACTCCTGGGCGTCGCCCGCTAGCAGAAGTGGGTGAAACCCCAATCTTGTAGCCACACACCGAGGCCTAACACGCAGCACCGAGGCAGATGGACTTTATGTGGAGAGAAGAGCAGGCGTCCCCCCACCCCTCCTCCCCACCCCCTGCAACCCTGGCCTGGTGGGGTTGGGTGAGCTCTGGAGGCACACTTGCCCAGAATCCACCTCTGACTAGATGTGACCCGGGTGGGTGGCATGGAGGAGGTGAGGGGCAGCGCCCATGAAGGGGAGAGCTTTGGGCAGGGGAGGGCCTGTAACACTGTCTCCCTGTCCCTTGTAGGAGGCCCCAGGATGCCCCACGCTGCTGGGTCCCTCATCAGTGGTTTACAGACCCCCTCCAGGCCCTGGTAGACCCCGTTCAGCTGTTGGCAGCAAAACATGGCCCAGGAAGGATGGGGAGTACCTGGTGACCATGAAAAGGGTCTGGTCTCTGAGCTGAGCCCACATACTGATGGGGTAGTGGAAAGGCTTTCGTGCCGCCTCCTCCGGGGGCCTCCAGCAAGTAGCGGCTGGGGTGAGGGCAGCAGGGGCCAGCAGACGGCCTCCTCCTGGGGAGCTCCCCGACATCGGCCACCACCGCTGTCACCACAACCAGAACTTCCCTTCACACCTGGCTTAACATGGCCTGGAGATTTTTTTTCTTGGCCATGTCAACAGTTTATTTCCAAGCTGCACCCCCCTGCAGGGGAAGTGTGCAGTCTTAGCCACTGGACTCCCAGGGAAAACCCCAGGAGATTTTCTTGGTAAATGTGGCAGCAACCCCACCTCCCCATCCCCCAGCAGATGAGAAATCCTCTTTTTATTTTTCTCACTAAAGAAGTGAACTGCCCTCCCTTAGGACAGGGCGGAGGGAGAGCTGAGCCTGTGCCCATTCCTTTTGTGGCTGCCTGCCTCAGGACAACCTGTGCTGACCTCTGTGTGGTACCCCAAGTGCTGACAGAAGGTGGACACTCATGAAGGGCCAGTGTCTGGGAGCAAAGACGTAAACAGGCCAACTCTTTCTTGCTTGTTTTTGAAGTGGGGCAGGCTCCAGGGCTGGCCTTCCTGAACACCAGTGATCCCCCCATCTGAATTAGGCCAACGGCTCTCTCAGTGAGTAAGCCATGCTCCAAGTGTCACCGGGTGGCCAGGGTTCTATGCCTGACAGTTGAGGTGTCACACATGATCTACACCAGAGGTAGCAAATCTATACCAGGTCCAAACCACTGCCAGCTTTTCTAAAAACAATTTATTGGAACATAGCCACATGCAACAGAGATTGGCCTGCAAAACCTAGAATATTTACCATTTGGCCCTTCACAGAAAAAGTTTGCAGACCCCTGATCTATACCACCACATACTGTCAAATGCATAATGTGCCTGCTCCAGGGACGCACCTGACGTTGGGGCCATGTCCTGATGGAGCTAGTCTCCTCCACCTGGACACAGACTTTGAGATTCGAAGAGCTGTCTGGGGCCCCAACCTGGGAACCCTATATAGTAGGACCTGGGAGGGGCACTCAGGTCCATCCTTCCATTAAGAGTTACAGTTGGGGACGTTGCTTATCAGAGAGGGAGTTACCTGGCCAAGGTCACAGAGGGAGTCAGGGTGTTGACCCTTTGGACTATCCCTTGGCTTCCCCAGATTAGGGCAGGGCTGATGTATCACCTGACCCTCATTCCCTCCAGTCCCAACCCAGACCACATTGTCTTCATGCCTACCTGACTTTACCTTCTAAATATTTACTAAAGTCCTACTGTATGTGCCTGGCACAGCTCTACTAGGCAGGACTAGGCACCAGGTTACAGCCGGGAGCTAGGGACCAGACCTTTCAGTATCAGACAGCCTGGTGCAACAGCCAGACTAGAAAGTATCAATAAATCAACAAGGTGATTTCTGATTGTGAATGCCACAAAGAAAAGGGCTGATGTACTGAGCAAGGCTAGGGTGAGGGTGGTGGTCAGGAAAGGCCTGGTGAGGAAGTGACCCTGCACCAGCCTGAATGTGAAGGATTTTAGCCATGCAAAGGCCTGAGGGAACAGCTCAATGACCTGACTATGGAGGCAGGAGGAGTAACAAGTAAGGTTAAAGGTGCCGTAGGAGCCAGTCTTGCAGGTCCACAGGCCAAGATGAAGATCTGAGTTTTTCTCTGAGTACAATCCAAGTGTCCTTTCCTTCCAGAGGGGCCACCCCTTAGGCTTGTCCAGTTCTATCCTTCCTGGAAAGCCCTCCTCCATGAAAAGAATAGTAATACGGAAAATAAACCAGGGGTGCCATTAACTGAGAGCTTACAGCTCACCAGGCACAACGGTAAGCACCCTGCAAATATTATCATGCCGATTCTTCACAAAAGCCCGATTGGGGAAGGTGCCACCTCCATCATCACTGCCCAAAGTCCCAGCTCCAAGACAACCATAAGCTGCTGAAGACAGAATCTGAAATCCTCAAGTTCAGAGGGCAGGGCCCCTCTCCAAATGCCTGATCTCCAACCCCCAACCCTCTCCACCCAGGTCAAGGGGTGGCTTGGGCAGGTCCATTAGCTTGGCTGAGCTGCCCAGCCCCTTCCTTCCTTGTAGTGGGCTGGGTTGCACAAGTCCCTTAGCTCAGCTGGGCTGCCTCAATTGCCCATCCTGGCAGCCCTGGGGGCTGATGTGTGCAGGGACACAGACTGAAGTCAGAGACAACCCCAGTGGAAATTGCACGCCCAGGAACATGCCAACATTAAGTGGAAATTCGCCAGCAATCATCCTCCCCTCTTCCCTGGCTTCTAATCTCCCTGGTGGTGAGATAACAATGCTGTTCAAATTCCAAACGAATATATCCCTGATCAAGTTACAAAGTGACTCAGGGCATCCACTTTCCTATCTGAAAAAGTGGCTGGATGACAACTCTCCCCTGCACAGCTCTTCAGGTGTTCAGGGAGAGAGAAAGGGAAGGAGATTCCGGGTGATTCCAGGCTGGGAAGGAACTGCCACCTCTCTCTGGGTCAGCCTCAGTACTTCCTCTGTGAAATTGGAGATTAAGCCTGGCCTTGTTTCCTTTGTCACCTCCCACCAAAAGTCACAAACTCAGACGCTTCAAGAGCCAGCGAGCACCCAGGCCACCCAGAAAGCGCTACCACCCTGCCCCTCCTCCCCACTTCCCTGGGCCAAACTATCCCTGCCCACTGCTCCATACCCTGCAGAATGGGACCAAGAGTGGCGGCCCCCACGATGGCGTGAGTCAGGAATCCCCGAACCCTCCCCAGACAGCAGGAGCGCTGAGATCCTTGCTGCCCCGGGCCTCAACGCCCACAGGCGTCTCCAGACCCCCTGGGCACTCTGCCTCGACATCGGAGACCCCCTTACCTGTTTTCACCCCGCTGTCCTTGGAGCTCCTGGCAGCCCCCGCCCCGCCTCCAGCCCCACCAGCCAGCAATATGCGCCTTGGTCCGTGCCTTTGCTCGCGGCCAGAGTCTGAGATGGCACCGGGCGCGCGACCGCCCCGCCCGAGTCCAGGGGCCACCTAGACGAGGAGCCCGGGGGAGCTGGGAGGCAGTCGGCCGAAAGCTCGCCTGCTCCGGGCGCCCCGGCCTGACTGATGACCCTCACCTCCTCGGCCGGGGCCCCTCGCGTCTCGCGCCCCACCAGGCAGCGGGCCAGACAGACCGCAGTCGGCTGCCGCGTTCCGCTTGCCGGAGGGGGCCAACCCCTGCCGCCCAAGCCGCCGCGTTCCAACTCTCCTCGACACGCCCCCCGCCCCGGCGGCTCCGCCTATCGGAGCCTGGACGCCAACTCTCGGAGTCGGAGTTCCAGTGAAATGTGCGCGTGCCGAGCGGCCAGACTTCGAGTGCGTTTGGGTGTGTAGGCGCTGCAGGCGGTGCGGGCGTGGGGCTTCCTTGTCGCTCTCTCCGGGGACTGGCAACCCAGACTCAAGCCCCCGAGTCTCCCTTTCCGCCACCGCGCTCTGCACTCCGGCCCCGCAGGAGACTTCGAACTCACCCGACTGGGGCCTTCGGGCCAGGGAAGGGGTTTCGGAGGGAGGCGGTGGCATTACTGTGCCTTCCGCCGTCGCTGGTGAGACTCCCTGCTGCTGGCTGGTATAGTCCTGTCTCAGCAATCTAGAGATTGATAATCATAATATTAAAATTCTTCAGCATTTTATGTTTTATATTTTAAACTTGTATAGTGGAAACTTTCAAACATACACTGAAGAAAAGAGACTAATAGACTCCATGTATCCATCACCTAGCTCCAACATTATCAACCGGTTTTGTCCTCTTTCTCCACCCTCCCCCACCCACCCCGCAACACTGAGCTGAAATGGAAGTCCAAACCTCAGAGTCATCACTCCTGGAGGGTTGTCTTAACCTCCTTCTGGCCTCCTCTCAACACTTCATTTCACACTAGCTTCTTCTTCCTGTTCCTCAAAACCCCAAGGTTGTTCTCACCTCTGGGCCTTTGCACTTCCTTTTTGCCTCCAGATCTTCTCATGGCTGCATTTTTGGCATTGAGATCCAACTCAAACTGTCACCTCCTCAGAGGCTTCCCTGATCTCTGAGGTCATCCTCATCTGCCTCACTCCTGTTTTGTTATTTTGTAAACCACATCTCTCAACCTGAAGTCATCCAGTTAGGTTGCTTGTTTACATGTTCATGGCTTGTCTGCCCCACCTAGACTGTGAGCCCTGTGGGCTGGACTGTACCCATCTTGCTCATTCCTCCCTTTCTCCAGTGCTGAGAGTGGAGTTCAGCCTTTAGTAAATGTCTGTGGCATGGATGAGTTTGCCTTGCCAAATAGGGCAGAGCCGGGTAACTGTGAAGAGGGGCTGGCTCAGGCCAGGGCAGTGCATGCTGGGCCAGGACCAACGCAGGAGGAAGCGCCTGGGTCCAGACCTCAGACTCTGCCTGGAGGGCTGGTGCTGGGAGGCATGAGCTGCGTAGGGAGGTGACCTGCTCTCCTGGGTGGTGTGGGCAGAGGCTGTGAGGTGGGGCCCAGTGCTGGGGATCTGCCTTTCCCAGCTGGAGTGGTGTGGACATGGGCACATTCCCACAGGGGAAGGAGTTGGAGTGAGGGAGAAGAGAGCAGGGAGAGGCTAAGAGAAAGAGGGGGAGTGGAGGCGATTGAAGGGCAAGCAAGAGGGCCACCACCTGTGACCTTGGAGAGTCCACGTACCCCACCACAGCATCCCCAACTCTACCACCTTCCCAGCTATTACCCTCACCCAACTGAAGCCACACACTTGTAAAATGTATTGCCAGCACTTCATCTTGAGAGATTACACATAAATATCAGGATTTTTAGCTCCTCTTAAATCAGGATTTGAAAGAGCTGGTCCCCTATCTCCACTCGGGGCTGCCCCCTTTAAATGGGGCACGTGTTCTCCCACTCACCTCTGTCCCCACCATTCTCCATGGCTTCCCTCTCATGCCGCTTTACCCGCTTATGTAACTGCAATTGAATAGCATTTGAGTTTATGACTTCTGGTGGTAAAGTCAAGCCTCTGCACCAGAGAAGGGAGAGACAAGGCCCCAAGATCCCAGAAACTGAGTTAGAACCAGGAAGATCATTTGGGACATTGAGACACTGGGAAATGCCATACCAAGTGTACACACGCTTGTCACCCCAGGGGGCAGGGATGGGGGTGACCTGGAGGTTAGTTTTCAAGGCCATATTGGTGACTTCCTCAGTGCTGACCTACCACCTCCCTAACTGGAGGGGGGTCGGGGGGTGCTTCTCCAGGAAGGTGGGCCCTGTCTGGGGTGGGGTGGCTGTAGGAATGGAGCTGGAAAGCCCTGTGAACAGGTCTCTGGCATCTGACTGTGTGCTTGGCACAGGGCAGGTGTCCAGGAAAGGGAGGCCCTTACATGAGTCTGGAAAACCAGAGAGAATATGCACAGCTGTTGGTTCTGGAGTCAGGAGACCCCAGCTAGCCTTTCTCACTGCTGGTCCAGGCCCCACGGGGCCCTCAGTCTCCTTTCCTGCCCTTCCTTCCAGTGCTGACAATCTACAGAACTGGGGGGAACGCCAGGAAACCCCGGGAGGCATCATGGACTCCGATCCTCTGGCTGTCTACTGCTTCTCACCAGGGACGGGCTGTGGGTGGAGAAGACCGGGTGGAGGGCCGACTCCTCCAAATAAGAGGAAAAACTCGTGACTCAGGGAAAGGCAGAGGCTGAGTCAGCCAAGCCACAGGCTGTGGAAAAAATGAAGTCCGCCTGAAGCTTTTTCTGCACCTTGGGTAAGAAGCCCTTTCTCAGGGAAGGCTGGCTTCCAGACTTTAGGAACTAGGCTTTCAGGAGAGCACCAAGCTCAGATTAGGGGTTCTAGTAATTACTTCTATGGAAAATGCCAGGAATTTTTTTATTGGAGCAGTTCTTAAGTTCTGTGTGTCAGGCAGTGTGTGCTCAACACTTCACATCTTATCTCTCCCCAGGCTGGACCTGTCATTCCCAGCTTTGGGCTAGAGAAAGTGAGACAGAGGCCAAAGCTTGGAAGGGTGAATTACTGAGATGAAGGTGCAAATGTCTCAGCAAGAGGGAGAGAAAACAGAAGTGGCAAATAGTAACAACTGATGACCTTAGGTCAGAGGTCAGTGAAGGGTCAAATGGTAAATGTTCTGAGCTTTGGGAGCCAGGATCCCTGTGACAACTACTCTCCTCGACCTTTGTCCAGAGGACAGGACATTGTGCACAAGCCCTCCGAAGACTTCACTTATCTGATTGTCATGTCATTTTCAAGCGTCTTGAAAGTTTCTCCTGCGTTTTTTCCAACCACCTAAAGATATAAAACAAGCGACAGGCTGGAGTTTGCCGAGCCCTGACTTACAGCTGTTCATCATACTTTACCTGCAGCTCTTCCATTGGTTTGAAAATATTCAAAACAGAAAGTGGGGGAAAACAAAGAAAAAAGGGAAACAGGGGCCATCCTACTTACAACGGGCAGATTTGGAATTAGTCAAGTTTTCATGATTCTCCATGCTGCCTTATTTGTCAGCTACACAGCTGAGACTGGGTCTCAAGGCTATGGAAATGTGGACATTGGGGGAAATTTCTATTCAAATGGTTATGAAGATTGGTTTTAAGGAAGGACACCTGAGATATTAGGAAACTATGATGTCAAAGGAAAATATTTCAGAACGTTTGGATTTTGGATTGCTGAATTATTGGGTTTGAAACCACAAGGACATCTATACTCTGCTAAACCAGGAAACTGGGACTACGGTGGTTTCCTGTCCCCTCCCCCTCTCTGCAGTGTCAATATTTATTCTGTTCCGTGTGTAAGTTTGCCCCGTGTTTGTCATTCCCAACCTGCACATCCTTTTCATGTTTGTGGGCATTTTTGTTCCTGTTTCTCGTCATGGGTGTCTCCATGAGGCTCTGACTGAGCCAAACAGGAAAACAAGAGAGACGAAAAAAACAATGCCCTTTGAAAAATGCTTCGGGTGACGGAAATATACACGTTCACCTAAATATATTCTTCACAGTGATTTAGACACACCTAGCTTCTCAAATGGAGGAAAGCTAAGAGGCCTCTGCCAGTACTGGTTTAACAAGGTTCTATCTGCATCATCCATTCATTCAACAAATAGTTATTGGACACTCTTTTTGTCACCCCAAGCAGCAGATGCCGTGATGAATGAGGCACTGTTTCTGCCCTTGAGGCACTCACAGTGGAGCAAGGGCAGACCTGTGAACACAGGCTTATCCTTGAGGAGTGAGAACTGCTCGCCCAGAGCAGAGGGCAGAGGTCATCTCTGGTGAGAATGGTCTTGGATTCTTGGATCAAGACCAAGACCACATCTTGGATCACATCTTGGATCATTATTTTGGCATTAAAAAATTCAGCTTTGGGGGACTTGCTGGCAAAGAATTCTTCATCAGAAGCATTTGAGGCAAGAAGAGGAATTTTGAGGGTCAGGAGCAAGAAAGCTAGAGAAAAAGGCCCAGCTCAAGATGCAAGAGAGGGTCAGGGGAAGCCCTCTGAGAGGTGCGACCAAAGTTTCAAACGCCAAGGATGGGTGATATTCCATTTTTTTCCCTTCACTTTTTTTTTTTTTAAAACTTTTTACTGTATATTGGAGGACAGCCAATTAACAATGTTGTGCAGTTCAGGTGAACAGGGAAGGGACTCAGCCATACATACACATGTATCCATTCTCCCTCAAAGTCCCCTCCCATCCAGGCTGCCACAGAACATTGACCAGAGTTCCCTGTGCTGTACAGTAGGGCCTTGTTGATTATCCATTTTAAATAAAGCAGTGTGTACATGACCACCCCAAGTTTCCTAACCTTCCCTTCCCTGCATTCTTCGCCTCCCCCCTCCCCAGCAACCAGAAGTTTGCTCTCTAAGTCTGTGAGTCTCTTTCTGTTTTGCAAGTGAGTTCATTTGTATCATTTCTTTTTAGATTCCACATGATATTCCATTTTAATTACTTACTGAGCTGCCCAAGAGGTTCCACATTTTTGGCCATTACCCCTCAGTGCTTCATAAAACCCACATTTTTGCTGGTGGGAAGGTTAGTTGTTCTATCCAGCCTCCATGGATAGCAATGCAGCAGCAGCTACCACACTGAAAGAGGTCAGGACCCTTCTGTCCAGCTAGTCCAGTATAGACACGTATGTCTAATAAATTCTAGATATTTATTCTAGTGCAGAAGGACTTGTCCTCATTTATCCATTGCAACTTTGATTTCAGTGGAGAAGCAGTGAGGATAACCCAGATGATAATCAATAGGAGAATGGTTAAATAAATTATACAGGCCATAGAATGGCTTATCACACTTAAAGGGAAAGAGGCAGGTCATTATGTCCTGATGTGGAAGGATTTCCAAGATACAGTGAGGGAAAAAAGTAAGGTGCAAGAACAAGTGTGATTTCCTGTGTGAGTATGTATGAAAAATATTGCTGGCAGAATTCACAAAAACCGGTCCCCGTGGTTGACTGTGGAAGAGAGAATTAGTGACTCAAACCCATGAGAGGGAGACTCACATTTTATACCCTTGTGATGTTCACAGTCCACATTGGTGTGAACCTATGAGCCTGTATAACCAGTAGGGAATGACAGTGTGTGACTTTTCCAAAATATGTCGTAAAAGACATAGTGTCTTCTGCCGTGCTGTCTTGGATCACTGGCTCTGGGGAAAGGCAGCTGGCTTAGTCATGAGGATGGTCAGCAGCCCTGTGCAAGGAACCCTGGGGTGAGAAACAGAGCCCTCCTGCCCACAGCCAGCACCAGCTTGCAAGTGTGTGAGCAAGCCAGCCTGGAAGGAGAGCGTCCAGCCCCAAAGAAGCCCTGAGGTGGCTGCAGCCCAGGCTCTTATCTTAACTGCAACCTCCTGAGAGACCTTGAGGCAGGACCTTTCAGCTGAGCCACTTCCTAATTCCTGACCCACAGAAGTCATGTGGTATAATAAATGTTTATTGTTTCAAGCCAATGAATTTTGAGATAATTTGTTATGTAGTATTAGATAACTAATAGGTCTTTTGAAATCTGTACCTTTTACATTTGTGCATGTCCAAATAATGGTGGCGGTGATGATGACAATAATCATAATCATATTAACAACCTAATATACACCATGGACTTTGTGGGCAATAATTCAAGGATATTACTGTTGGGTAGACTTGGGGTGAAGAGTCTTTGCTGGTGGGAAGGTTAGTTGTTCTATCCAGCCTCCATGAACAGCAATGCAGCAGCAGCTACCACACTGAAAGAGGTCAGGACCCTTCTGTCCAGCTAGTCCAGTCTAGACACGTATGTCTAATAAATTCTAGATATTTATTCTAGTACAGAAGGACTTGTGCTCATTTATCCATTGCAGCTTTGATTTCAGTGGAGAAGCAGTGAGGATAACCCAGATGATAATCAATAGGAGAATGGTTAAATAAATAATTTAACCATTATTTAAACTGCCTGGGCGATGATCCCTGGACTACAAAGGGACTCCACTCGGATGCTCGGAGGACCTGGCTTCCAGGTGTGTATAAGGGGTGGGGCAATGGAGAGCCCTTTGGGGAAGAGGTTTCATACTAGCTGCCTGCAGGCTCACAGACCCTTTTTGCTTGGCTAGCACATTGGATTTTGTCTTTTTAAATTAAAAAAAAATTATTTATTTTTGGCTGGCTAGGTCTTCGTTGCTGTGTGCAGGCTTTCTCTAGTTGTGGTGAGTAGAGCCTACTCTCTGCCATTAGAGAAATGGTAGAAAGTGAAGAGGAACTAACGAACCTTTTGATGAGAGTGAAAGGAGAGAGTGAAAAAAGCTGGCTTGAAACTCAACATTAAAAAAACTAAGATCATGGTATCTGGTCCCATCACTTTATGGCAAATAAGAAGGGAAAAAGTGGAAGCAATGACAGATTTTATTTTCTTGGGCTCCAAAGTCACTGCAGAGAGTGACTGCAACCATGAAATTAAAAGACACTTGTTCTTTGAAACGGGGAAAGCAATGGCACCCCACCCCAGTACTTTTGCCTGGAAAATCCCATGGACGGAGGAGCCTCATAGGCTCCAGTCCATGGGGTCGCTAAGAGTCGGACACGACTGAGCGGCTTCACTTTCACTTTTCGCTTTCATGCATTGGAGAAGGAAATGGCAACCCACTCCAGTGTTCTTGTCTGGAGAATCCCAGGGACAGGGGAGCCTGGTGAGCTTCCGTCTATGGGGTCGCACAGAGTCAGACACGACTGAAGCGACTTAGCAGCAGCAGCAGCAGTTCTTTGAAAGGGAAGCTATGACAAAACCTAGACAGCGTATTCAAAAGCAGAGACATCACTTTGCCAACAAAAGGACAAAGGTCCATATAGTGAAAGCTATGCTTTTTTCAGTAGTCATGTATGGATATTAGAGTTGGACCATAAAGAAGTCTGAGTGCTGAAGAACTGACGCTTTTGAATTGAGGTGCAGGAGACTTTTGAGAGTCCCTTGGATTGCAAGGAGATCAAACTTATCAATCCTAAAGGAAACTAACCCTGAACATTCCTTGAAAGGACTGTTTATGAAGCTGAAGCTCCAATACCTTGGCCATCTGATACAAAGAGCCGATTCACTGGAAAAGACTCTGATGCTGGGGAAGATTGAAGGCAAAAAGAGAAGGGGGCGGCAGAGGATGAGACGGTTAGATAGCATCACTGACTCAATGCACCTGAATTTGAGCAAACTCTGGGAGATAGTGGAGGATAGAGGAGCCTGGTGTGCTATAGTGCATGGGGCCGCAAAGAGTCAGACACAACTTTGCGATTGAACAACAGCAAGGGGTTATTCTCTAGGTTGCAGTGCTCTGGATTCTCATTGCAGTGACTTGTTGCAGAGCACAGGCTCAGTAGTTGTGGCTGGCAGGATCAGGGAAGTCTGCATGCCATGGAGCAAGTAATCCCTTGTGCCAAAACTTCTGAAGTCCGTGTGACCTAGAGCCCATGCTCCACAACAAGAGAAGCCACCACAGTAAGTCCTTACACCACAGTGAAGAGTAGCCCTCACTCACTGCAGCTAGAGAAAACATGCAGGCAGCAGTGAAGACCCAGCACAGCCAAAAATAAAGCCATAAATAATTGATGGATTAAAGGAAAGAATTGTCAACTTTCAAAAAAAGTGCACAATGTGAGAGTTGTGAGTGAGGTTTTTATTTGGTGCAAAATGAGGACTGCAGCCCAGGAGATAGCACCTCAGATAGCTCTGAGAAACTCCTCTGAAGAGGCAAAGGGGAAAAAATCAGAATATACGTGATTTTGGTGAAGAAGGAATGCATGCAACCAAGCACATATTTTTCCAAAAGCTTTTGCTAGTGAAGCTTTTGCTAGTCAAGAGGAATAATCGTTACCATAAAGGAATTTAGTGCTTTTCTAGATATGGGAGGTACAAGAATTGGACTCATAAAATCTGCTCCTGAAAATATCTAACTATCTGAACACTTGTCTTGCCTTTTTTTTTTTTTTTCTGAGCTTCATTTCTGCTTTCCACCTTGAAGGTGTTAAAGGTCAGCAGTTGCAGCAGCGCATGTTTTAATCCTTGGAGAGGTAGATGGCAAGTGCCCAAGGCATGTGCCAGCTTGTGGTTGACAGAATGTTATAAGAACATTATTCATAATAGCTCCATAATGAATACAACTCGTGTCCACCAACAGTAAATGGGTAATAGACAGTGGTGTATTCATATAATTGGATACTCAATAGTAAGAAGAATGTGTGTGTGTGTGTGTGTGTGTGTGTGTGTGTGTGTTAGTTGCTCAGTCATGTCTGAATCTTTGAGACCCCATGGACTGTAGCCTGCCAGACTCCTCTATCCATGGAATTCTCCAGGTAAGAATACTGGAGTGGGTTGCCATGTCCTCCTCCAAGGAATAAAATTACTACTATACAAAAGAAAATATGTATCTCACAGGGATGAATGTCCCAGACACTATCTGGATTTTGGTGATGATTCTGCATGTGTACACACATATAGGGGCTTCTCTGGTGGCTCAGAATCTGCCTGCAAGGCAGGAGACCCGGGTTCAATCCTTGGGTCAGGAAGATCCCCTGAAGAAGGGAATGACAACCCACTCCAATACTCTTGCCTGGAGAATTCCATGGAGAGAGGAACCTGGAGGGCTGTAGTCCATGAGATCGCAAAGAGTCAGACACGACTGAGTGACTGACACACGCAAACACACATGCATATATAAACATTTATAGAACAATCCACTGAAGTTTGAACATAAATCTTAAGGTTTATCCTCTGTATTATATATATGCTATACCTCAATAAAGTAAAATCGATGTAGCTTTAAAAAACCTGCTCTGAGTGCTATCTGAGGGCACACATCCCACAGTCCAGCTCCTCCCCAGTGTCTCGATTCCGAGGACTGAGTGTGGTTCTCGCAGGACGTGCTGTCTGCTGGTGTTTCCTGGTGCCTCTCCCGGAGCAGCACTAGAGTCTGTGTGGGGCAGCTAACTAGGGACAGGAGAGAGCAAGCAATCTAACTGGGGTTTTCTCCCCTACGCTGTGCCCAGACAGTGAAGGCTGAATGAGAATGCATGTGACATGTGATATTGTGATTTATAAAAAATGTATATTTGGTCAGTCCCTCAGTCCCCTGTTTCTGGTACACAGCTCCTAAAACTCTTGGTGTTTCCTAAGTGTCCAGAGCTATAAAAATGTCTTTTGGTATGTTAATGAGGTGACCTTTGGGATGCACCTAGGTGTGGGGGCAGGTTGCTAAGAGAACCAATTGCTTTCACTTACGCCTCTGGCAACCACTGTACTCTATATCTAGGAGTTTTTTTTTTTTTTTTTTTTTGATGCCACATAAAAGTGAGATCATACAGTATTTGTCTTTCTTTGACTTATTTCACTTGGTTTAATGCCCTCTAGGCCCGTTCATATTGTCACAAATAGCAAGATTTTTTTCCCTTTCTATAGGAGTATAATATATTCGACTTCAGTTCAGTTCAGTTCAGTTCAGTTCAGTCGCTCAGTCATGTCTGACTCTTTGCAACCCCATGAATCGCAGCACACCAGGCCTCCCTGTCCATCACAAACTCCCGAAGTTCACTCAGACTCACATCCATCGAGTTAGTGATGCCATTCAGCCATCTCATCCTCTGGTGTCCCCTTCTCCTCCTGCCCCCAATCCCTCCCAGCATCAGAGTCTTCTCCAATGAGTCAACTCTTCACAGTAGATGGCCAAAGTACTGGAGTTTGAGCTTTAGCATCATTCTTTCCAAAGAAATCCCAGGGCTGATCTCCTTCAGAATGGACTGGTTGGACCTCCTTGCAGTCCAAGGGACTCTCAAGAGTCTACTCCAACACCACACTTCAAAAGCGTCAATTCTTCGGCGCTCAGCCTTCTTCATAGACCAACTTTCACATCCATACATGACCACAGGAAAAACCATAGCCGTGACTAGACGGACCTTTGTTGGCAAAATAATGTCTCTGCTTTTGAATATGCTATCTAGGTTGGTCATAACTTTCCTTCCAAGGAGTAAGCATCTTTTAATTTCATGGCTGCAGTCACCATCTGCAGTGATTTTGGAGCCCCCAAAAATAAAGTCTGACACTGTTTCCACTGTTTCCCCATCTATTTCCCATGAAGTGATGGGACCTGATGCCATGATCTTCATTTTCTGAATGTTGAGCTTTAAGCCAACTTTTTCACTTGCCTCTTTCACTTTCACCAAGAGGCTCTTTAGTTCTTCACTTTCTGCCATAAGAGGCGTGTCATCTGCATATCTGAGGTTATTGATATTTCTCCCAGCAATCTTGATTCCAGCTTGTGTTTCTTCCAGTCCAACGTTTCTCATGATGTACTCTGCATAGAAGTTAAATAAGCAGGGTGACAATATACAGCCTTGACATACTCCTTTTCCTATTTGGAACCAGTCTGTTGTTCCATGTCCGGTTCTAACTGTTGCTTCCTGACCTGCATACAGATTTCTCAAGAGGCAGATCAGGTGGTCTGGTATTCCCATCTCTTTCAGAATTTTCCACAGTTTATTGTGATCCACACAGTCAAAGGCTTTGGCATAGTCAATAAAGCAGAAATAGATGCTTTGCTGGAACTCTCTTGCTTTTTCGATGATCCAGCGGATGTTGGCAATTTGATCTCTGGTTCCTCTGCCTTTTCTAAAACCAGCTTGAACATCAGGAAGTTCATGGTTCACATATTGCTGAAGCCTGGCTTGGAGAATTTTGAGCATTACTTTATTAGCATGTGAGATGAGTGCAATTGTGCAGTAATTTGAGCATTCTTTGGCATTGCCTTTCTCTGGGATTGGAATGAAAACTGACCTTTTCCAGTCCTGTGGCCACTGTTGAATTTTCCAAATTTGCTGGCATATTGAGTGCAGCACTTTCACAGCATCATCTTTCAGGATTTGAAATAGCTCAACTGGAATTCCATCACCTCCACTAGCTTTGTTCATAGTGATCCTTTCTACAGCCCACTTGACTTCACATTCCAGGATGTCTGGCTCTAGGTCAGTGATCACATCATCATGATTATTTGGGTCGTGAAGATCTTTTTTGTACAGTTCTTCTGTGTATTCTTGCCACCTCTTCTTAATATCTTCTGCTTCTGTTGGTCCATACCATTTCTGTCCTTTATCGACCCCATCTTTGCATGAAATGTTCCCTTGGTATCTCTAATTTTCTTGAAGAGATCTCTAGTCTTTCCCATTTTTTTGTTTTCCTCTATTTCTTTACATTGATTGCTGAAGGAGACTTTCTTATCTCTCCTTGCTATTCTTTGGAACTCTGCATTCAGAGGCTTTTATCTTTCCTTTTGTCTTTTGCTTTTCACTTCTCTTCTTTTCACAGCTATTTGTAAGGCCTCCCCAGACAGTCATTTTGCTTTTTTGCATTTCTTTTCCATGGGGATGGTCTTGATCCCTGTCTCCTGTACAATGTCACGAACCTCATACCATAGTTCATTATACTATGCTGCTGCTACTGCTAAGTTGCTTTAGTCGTGTCCGACTCTGTGCTACCCCATAGATGGCAGCCCACCAGGCTCCCCCATCCCTGGGATTCTCCAGGCAAAAGAACACTGGAGTGGGTTGCCATTTTCTTCTCCAATGCATGAAAGTGAAAGAGAAAGTGAAGCCGCTCAGTCATGTCCGACTCTTCGAGACCCCATGGACTGCAGCCCACCAGGCTCATCCATCCATGGGATTTTCCAGGCAAGAGTACTGGAGTACTGCCTTCTCCACATTATACGTTAGGGAAAGACAAATTAAAACCACAGTTGGATATCACTGCATACCTATCTGAATGTCTCTAAAAATCAAACCAGATCCAAAAAAAAAAAAGAAATGGTAATACTGGGTGATGGTGAGAGTGAAGATCAATTGGACTGTCATACACTGCTACTAAGAATGCAAGATAGTGCAAAAGCTTGAGAAATAGTTTGACAATGTCTTAAGAAGCTAAACATACTCTCACCTGTGACCCAGCAATCTAATTCGTAAATATTTACTCAAGAGAAGCAAAGAGCCTTTGAGTCTGGGATTTTTTTTTTTTTTTTTTTTAGCATGATGCAGTTGAGATTTATCCTTGTTGCTGGGTCTACAATAGTTTATTCCCTATTTTGACTGAGTTCCTTTTCATTTAATTGTATTGATATACCATCCACCACATAAAGGATTTTTAGGCCATTTCCAGTTTCTTGTTTCTATTAATAAACCTGTTACAAGTATTTGTTAACAGATTTTTCTGTAAACAAAAGACTTCTCCTAAGAATTCTTCAGCTGTTTCCTGACTAGGAGCCCAGGAGTTAGGACTTCCGTTCCCTTTTCCAAAGTCACAGAAAAGAATTTCCCAAGTAAGAAGTCAGAATTTCCCTCCCTTGAGTCTTAGCAAGCAGAACACTGAATAAAGATAAATCACCAAAATCAAAACCAAAGACATACAGCAGTAACAAAATGCAAAAACTTCCCATATCAAATGAAATAAAGCACTACTGCTGCTAAGTCACTTCAGTCGTGTCCGACTCTGTGCGACCCCACAGACGGCACCCCACCAGACTCCCCCATTCCTGAGATTCTCCAGGCAGAACACTGGAGTGGGTTGCCATTTCCTTTTCCAATGCATGAAAGTGAAAAGTGAACGTGAAGTCATTCAGTCGTGTCCAACTCTTCGCGACCCCATGGACTACAGCCTACCAGGCTCCTCCATCCATGGGATTTTCCAGGCAAGAGTACTGGAGTGGGGTGCCATCGCCTTCTCCACCACTAGACAAAACAAAAAGCAACCTAAGAATAGAAATGGTCTTGCAAAGGCCAGGGCAAAATATCCTGCCAAAAATGTTTCTACAGGAGCAACCAGGGACTTCCCTGGTGATCCTATGATTAGGAATCCACCTTCCAATGCAGGGGACATGGGCTTGATCCTGGCTTGGGAATTAAGATCTCATATGCCATGGGGCAGTTAAGCCCGTGTGCCACAACTCCTGAGCCTGCCCAGGCACTCTGGAGCCCCTACTGGGTAACTAGAGAGACCACAGCAATGAGAAGCCAGTGCCCTGCAACTAGAGAGTAGCCACTGCTCGCCGTAACTGGAGAAAACCTGCGCACAACCACCGAGAACCAGTGCAGCTAAAAATCAATCAATCAATCTTAAAAAAAAAAAAAAAAAAGGAGGGGAGCAACCAGATTTAAGAGAAACAAAATTTCAGAAATGAACCTAGTTCGTAACTCTTCCCTAACTCCTGGTCTCCAAACCTCAGAGCTATAAGGGAGAAGAGAGAACAAGAGGACAAAGTCCTAGAGGGACTACTGAGTAGTACCTTCCAGTAGAGAAAACAAGACTGAGGTTATCAGCAGGCATGACTTTGGGAGGAGACACAGAAGTTATGCCTGTTTTCCACACCCCTGCTATCCCCTGGGTCTCACTGTAGGAAGCCACCTGCTCTCCCTCCTCATTTTGACTTTTCCTGAGTGGCAGTGCAGTTAGAGATGGATCACAGAACAATCAGGTAGCCATTGCTCTAATTTTCTCCAGATACAGATTCCACAAGGATTCAGAAAATAGATGACTGCTGTCTGAAGAAAAATGTAGAAATATCTCCCCACCTAGACATACACTGTACTTTGATTTCTTTTAATTGCAATGAAAAAAAAAATCTAGATACCAGGGCAAAACTTCTCCTATTTCCTATTTAAATCAGTACTAAGCTTTGCATGAGACCCATGAGCTGTTCCAACCTGGGAGGGGGAATGGAGGGAGGTTGGGTTAGTGTCTCTCCATGAGGTAAAGACACTGCCCACCTGTGCTAGCACGTCTCTCATCTCAACTGCTTTGCCATCGAGAATGAATATTGTTTATTTGGTAACTAGGAAGCAGACCTCAAAGCTTTGCCTGTAGGAACCATGGGCAACAGGTTGATTTAACCACCTAATGGAGAGACACTGACCCAACTCTCCCTTCATTCCCCCTCCCAGGAACAGCTCATAGGGCAGTCCTGAAAGCCTGGCATGAATATAAGAAATTACATACAGAGTTTGACATGGCTAGTGTCAGGATTAGCCTTTGCATTGCCTAGTGAAAGTAGAGTTTGTCCCTCAGTTGTGTTGGACTCTTTGCAACCCCAAGAACTGTAGCCTACCAGGCTCCTCTGTCCGTGGAATTCTCTAGACAAGAATACTGGAGTGGGTAGCGATTCCCTTCTCCAGGGGATCTTCCCAGCCCACGGATCAAACCCGGGTCTCCTGCCTTGCAGGCTGATTCTTTACCACCTGTGTCACCAGGGAAGCCCTTGTGTTGCGTAAAGATCCTTGGAAGTGTGTGTGTCTTTCTGAAATGAAAATACTGTAAAACAAGCAACAATAACAACAAAAGAGTAATCCAAAATCTAAATGTTTTACCAAATTGAATTGCAAAGTTTAAAAATGTAAACAGCACTGTACCCAAAGTTTATCTTGATGTACCTCCCTCATGTGTCCTACTCTCCCCTGACTCAGCCACTTTGATCTCATTTAGGTATTTTCTCTCAGCCATCTAGGCTTCTTAAAAAGCTTTTATAATCAGTCTCGTGCTTCCTAGGTGGGACAGTGATAAAGACTCTGCCTGCCAATGCAGGAGACACAAGAGACACAGGTTTGATCTCTGGGTTGGGAAGACCCCCCCCCCCCCCCCCCCCCCCTCTGCCGGAGAAGGAAATGGCAACTCACTCAGTATTCTTGCCTGGAGAATCCCGGGCACAGAGGAGCCTGACTGGCTCCAGCTATGGGGTCACAAAGAGACAGACACCACTGAGTGCACACACTGACTGATAGTCAATCTCAGACTGGACTGAGGGCTTCTAAGTACCTGTTTCAAAATTGGGAAAGGAGTATTCCAAGGCTGTATATTGTCACCCTGCTTAATTAACTTCTATGCAGAGTACATCGTGTGAAATGCTGGGCTGGATGAAGCTCAAACTGGAATCAAGATTGCCAGGAGAAATATCAATAACCTCAGATGTGCAGATGACCCTACTCTAATGGCAGAAAGTGAAGAGGAACTAAGGAGCCTCTTGATGAAAGTAAAAGAGGACAGTGGACAAAGCTGGCTTAAAACTCAACATTTAAAAAACTAAGATCATGGCATCCTGTCCCATCACTTCATTCCAAATATATGAGGAAACAATGGAAATAGTGACAGACTTTATTTTGAGGGGCTCCAAAATCATTGCAGATGGTGATTGCAGCCATGAAATTAAAAGACGCTACTTCTTGAAGGAAAAGCTATGACCAACCTAGACAGCATATTAAAAAGCAAAGCCATTACTTTGCCAACAAAGGTCCATCTAGTCAAAGCTATGGTTTTTCCAGTAGTCATGTATGGATGTGAGAGTTGGGCTATAAAGAAAGCTGAGCACTGAAGAATTGATGCTTTTGAACTGTGGTGTTGGAGAAGACTCTTGAGAGTCCCTTGGACTGAAGGAGATCCAACCAGTCCATCCTAAAGGAAATCAGTCCTGAACATTCATTGGAAGGACTGATGCTGAAGCTGAAACTCCAATCCTTTGGCCACCTGATGGAAAGAGACAATTCATTAGAAAAGAACCCAAGGCTGGGAAAGATTGAGGGACAGAGGAGAAGGGAGCAACAGAGGATGAGATGGTTGGATGGCATCACCGATTCAATGGACATGAGTTTGAGCAAACTCTGGGAGATTGTTATGGACAGAGAAGCCTGGCATCTTGCAGTCCATGGGGTCACAAATAGTTGGACACAACTGAGCGACTGAACAATAAGCACTTCAAGGCAGGGAAGTTAAGGCAGCGTGAAGTTAAGGACTGAATTTTCTGCTTCTTCAAGGTGGAGGTCATTCAAGTTCAGAGTGAATGAATTGACATACAGGAAGTGTCTACAGCAGGGCAGGCATATAACAGGCTGTGTGTAAGGATGAGCTATTTTTATGACTGCTTTCTGCATTGTGATCTGGGAGTGATTTGGGAATATCTATTTCCTGTTTGAGAAAGTAGGTCCCTTCTGCTTTTCATTCTCTGTATTATGACTGCCCAGAACCTTCTGTTCCCTTCCTCCCTGCCAACATGAGCATCAGAGTCACATGGGCCTCTGGCTAAAGTCAGTGTCAAGAGAGGGTTTCACCTGTCCAAAGCCTGTTTGAATTTCTGGAGTCCAAACCTCCTTATTCAACTTACAGTTTTCTGAATTCATCGTGTAAAGCACATAACAGAATTTCCCAATCAGCAGTATGGCATCTAACAAAAATCCAGAATGTATTTATTCTCCACTTTCCTTTGGTTTTGAGCATCCCCCAGTTCTGAACCCAGATGGGGCTTAATGGTCATTGCATACAGTTAGGAGGTTGTTCACCACACAAAGATGCCCAGCAGAGATGAGAAGGCTGAAATCCAACCTCTACTTGCCACGCTGTGTCCTATAGGCTATGTGAGTCCAGAGAGGGCACTTTTCTTCGGTTGTCAGTCTACAAGGAGAGTTTGGAGGTTATTTTTTTAAAATCCACTGCCACAACACAATTCTCTTTGAATTTTATAGGACTTGTCATTGAGCAAAACAACCCTTCAGGTTTATATGAGCAGGTCAGGCACCTGGGTCTCTTGAATGGCCTAAAGATGTTCCTCACAAGATTTATGTTTAAAACCAATGGTGTTCAAGTGTGGATGGTTTTCCTCCCCAGAGGACATTGGGTAAGGTCTGTGAGCATTTCCGGTTGCTACAACTGGAGGGTAGTAGTTCCGGCTTCTAAACAGAGGCAAGGGATGCTGCTAAACACCCTACTATGCACGGGGCAGCCCCACAACAAAGCATTATCCAGTCCCAATGTCTGCAGTGCCTCTGGAGAGAAACCTTATCCAAAGTGAATGGAGCAAAGCTACCAAATAAAGTGGGTTAGATTTTCCTGTTGTAGTTCTGAGTGCCCAGCTTATTGCCAGCTCTGCGGACTGTGGAGCCATGGCCATGATGACTGCTTCTTTGCTTATTTCTCTCTTGCTCCTGCCCAGTTTTGAGGAAGGTCTCGCCGCAGTGTGGGAGCCTTGGCCTGTGTCTGTTCTCAGATCAGAGTGCAGTGGTTGACCAGGGCCCTTCTTGACTCTGCTCCTTTTTACAGAGGGGTGGCAGGAGGTGGTGAAGATCTTCGGGGAGGGGGACAGGTGGACAGGAGCTGCAAGGCCCAGCCCCCTCTCCTGGGCTTCTCCCCGGGGATCACCTTGGATATCCAGGTCTGACCACAGAAGGCTGTGGCTCCCACACATACAGGCAGCCCTCTGGGGCTCCTTCTTCCTGAGCACTCAGAGGCTTGATCGGCCAAAGATCTGACCCTGGATATGGGGTCGTTCTTCTTCATGAGAGTTAGTACCCAAGGCTTGGTTCTTCCCCAGTGTACAGGCTGTCAGCGGCCTGGTTAGACGTGCTCAGTCACCCTCTCACATCTCTGAATCTCCTCTGCTTCCTCTCCTGAAACACCCTTCTCTTTGAGTTTCGCCTGGGAGATCCAGCCTTCAGGCCTCAGGTGAACCATCCCTCCCACTGCAGAGGCTTCCCCGACACCTGCTCCAATTCCTCTCTCCACCACGTCCTCGCTAATCCCCTCACTGCTCTGCTGCCCAGTGGCGTGATCTTCTGTGATTCTGCTTTCTTGGAGACAAGACCCAGAGGACAAGTGACTTGGGTTCTCTCCCCATGTGCACACCCATAACATGCAAAGCTGTTCCTATTGTGGTTGACTTGAGTCTCCCTTAGGAGCACGGCAGCCTACTCCAGTATTCTTGCCTGAAAAATCCCATGGACAGAGGAGCCTGGTGGGCTACGGTCTGAGGGTCGTAAAAGAGTTAGATCCAACTGAAGTGACTTAGCATGCACACAGGCATGTTGGAGCACAGGCTAGAGTTAGGGAATGTACTAGAAATGTTCTGGTGCCAACGTGTTGAGCTCTGCTTGAAGTTTCAGCCATACTCATTACATTCATAACTTGTTTTCTTTAAGATGGATCCCTCTTGACTGTTGGCATCACAATTGCTTTTGAAAGTGCTTGCATATGTCTGCTATTTATGAACGCTCTTTCCCTTAGAAATTTTCTTATGGAGCATGAAATTTAACCTTAGAATACATCTGTACCTCTCTTCATTACACATGTCCTCATTATCTGAGGAGAATCACTATCAGAGAAAAGCCCCTTGAAGTGAGTCAGCTCAAATGGGGACACAATAAGAAAGAAAATTTAAAAAGAAAAAAGTGCCTTTGTGTTAAAAAAAAAAAAAGGAAATAAAATTATGAAAACGTTTAGCTTCCATTTAACAAAATGTGGGTTATGCTTGCAACTACCCAAACATGCTTAAGATGAACAAAGGTTGAGTCATATTGGTTTGGAGGAGGCATATATCTTCAGACAAAATGTGATCACTTGATATGACATGCCCCTCTTCTGACTCTTCCTTGTGGGTTATAAGGGACAGTTTTGAAAATATATATGCATATATATATATGAAGTGATGCTCAAAATTCTCCAAGCCAGGCTTCAGCAATACGTGAACCATGTACTTCCAGATGTTCAAGCTGGTTTTAGAAAAGGCAGAGGAACCAGAGATCAATTGCCAACATCCGCTGGATCATGGAAAAAGCAAGAGAGTTCCAGAAATACATCTATTTCTGCTTTATTGACTATGCCAAAGCCTTTGACTGTGTGGATCACAATAAACTGTAGAAAATTCTGAAAGAGATGGGAATACCAGACCACCTGACCTGCCTCTTGAGAAATCTGTATGCAGGTCAGGAAGCAACAGTTAGAACTGGACATGGAACAACAGACTGTTTCCAAATAGGAAAAGGAGTATGTCAAGGCTGTATATTGTCACCCTGCTTATTTAACTTCTATGCAGAGTACATCATGAGAAACGTTGGACTGGAAGAAACACAAGCTGGAATCAAGATTGCTGGGAGAAATATCAATAACCTCAGATATGCAGATGACACCACCCTTATGGCAGAGAGTGAAGAGGAACTAAAGAGCCTCTTGATGAAAGTGAAAGTGGAGAGTGAAAAAATTAGCTTAAAGCTCAACATTCAGAAAATGAAGATCATGGCATCCTGTCCCATCACTTCATGGGAAATAGATGGGGAAACAGTGTCAGACTTTATTTTTGGGGGCTCCAAAATCACTGCAGATGGTGACTGCAGCCATGAAATTAAAAGACGCTTACTCCTTGGAAGGAAAGTTATGACCAACCTAGATAGCATATTCAAAAGCAGAGACATTACTTTGCCAACAAAGGTCCGTCTAGTCAAGGCTATGGTTTTTCCTGCAGTCATGAATGGATGTGAGAGTTGGACTGTGAAGAAGGCTGAGCGCCGAAGAATTCATGCTTTTGAACTATGGTGTTGGAGAAGACTCTTTAGAATCCCGTGGACTGCAAGGAGATCCAACCAGTCCATTCTGAAGGAGATCAGCCTGGGGATTTCTTTGGAGGGAATGATGCTAAAGCTGAAACTCCAGTACTTTGGCCACCTCATGTGAAGAGTTGACTCATTGGAGAAGACTCTGATGCTGGGAGGCATTGGGGGCAGGAGGAGAAGGGGATGACAGAGGATGAGATGGCTGGATGGCATCACTGACTTGATGGACGTGAGTCTGAGCGAACTCCGGGAGTTGGTGATGGACAGGGAGGCCTGGCGTGCTGCAATTCATGGAGTCGCAAAGAGTCGGACACAACTGAGTGACTGATCTGATACAAAGTGAAATGAACTTGCTCAGTCATGTCCAACTCTTTGCGACCCCGTGGACTGTAGCCAGCTAGGCTCCTCTGTCCATGGGATTCTCTAGGCAAGAATACTGGAGTGGGTTGCCATTTCCTTCTCCAGGGGATCTTCCCAACCCAGGGATTGAACCCTGGTCTCCCTCATGGCAGGCAGATGCTTTATCCTCTGAGCCACCAGGGAATTCATATATATATATATATACATATATATATATCTTCTTTAATTATTATTTTTTTTAAATATATATATTAAATTATTTTATCAATTTTCTTAACCCATTGACATTCAAATCATTCTCTTTTGAAGCAACTGTCCTGTCACTAATCTAGTGATTTTCTCCAACTGTTAACTGGTTTATTATATATATATATATAATATATATATATTATTTTCTATATATGATTTTCTCCAACTGTTAACTGGTTTATTTTATATATATATATAACATATATTTTTGATGAATTTTTTATCTTGTCAAAATGAAATATATTTTAAAAAACACTTAGAGATGAGAAATGAGAGACAGAGAGAGATGAGGATAAATGTTTGAAAATTCACAGACATTAACACTTTTAGTCTCTGTAGCACTGATGAGACACACTGAGCTGCCCTGGGAGAGGGGACAGCTTGCTGCTCTTGGCAGGAGAGGAGAAAGTATCTTAAAGTGAGATTTCCTTGTATCTCCCCCCAATCCCCCTGGCCCACTTTCCTGAGACACATCTTATTTCCTGTGTATCGGGACCCATTTGTTTTGAAAGATGTTCGCATTCATCCAGCTTGGTGGGTTCTGCCATTTGAGCAGGTGTGGTGAAGGAGGGGAGGCAGGGCCAGGCAGCTCAGGCCCTGAAGTCACCCTGACAGCTAGAATTGGCATTTTCATCTTTTCCAAGAAGCAAAGGCACTCCTCTCCCCTCCTGCCTGCAGACTTTTTATAATAGCAATAAGACAACTCTGGGGAAGATCATCTCGTATTAACTCCGGGGAGTAATCATCTAATCACATTCCAGGCTGATTTGAGGCACTCATCTGGACCGAATGCCTCCCCACACCCCGGGAGCAGCTTTATGAGGCAGCAGCCAGGCCCCATCGAGCCTTATTGTTTAATTAAAAACAAATTCCCGAGTAATTTATTTTTGGGGGGGTTTTATTATTTTTTTATTTTTTGTCTTCCCATAAAACCTCCAGCCGCACAAAGGGTGAGGGAGAGCCCAGGAGCTGGAAGAGGAAGCAGAGATTTATAGCTTTGGCTGCTGTGCTGGCCGCTGGCATTCAGGGTCGAGGCTAAACAGGAACATCCTGTGAGGCCAGTCTGCGGGCTGTGGAGGGTGACGGGTTGGGAGGCACGTGGGCGGGACACGTGGGTTATAAAACAAGAGCAACCCTCAGGCTTGACCTGGTGTTGGGAGCCCTGTGCTGTGACAGACCCTCCAAAATGCCACAACCCCAGCTGGGGCCTTAACTTGCCTGCCCAGAGCTGCTGGAGGAGCTCTAAGAGCTGCCAGCCCTGCTCAGTCCCTGCCCAGGGAACCCCAGTGGTTGGGGCCTGGCACCTGGAGCTCCTAGGATGCCTCTGGGCCACTTGCTTTTTTCCTCTGGGCCTCAGTTTCCCCAAGTGAACAGTTTCCCACCTGCCTTACAAGGTGATGAGGGGATCAGAGTGGATGGTGGTGCTGGAGAGGTTGGGGCTGCTCTCCCACACATGGGGAGTGAAGAAGATAGTGTGAGTTGGGGCTGGGCTTTAAACAAGGAGATGAGGGTCCCAGCACCCAGATGAGGCTGTGAGTACAGAGCCTTCCCTCAATCATCTGTGCCAGGACTCACCATGGTGTGGGAGAGAGGCTGCAGAAGGG
The DNA here is from genome assembly GCA_935064755.1 of Tragelaphus eurycerus. NCBI lineage: Eukaryota > Metazoa > Chordata > Mammalia > Artiodactyla > Bovidae > Tragelaphus > Tragelaphus eurycerus. Next base: position 17,602,826 of record CAKXYN010000020.1, read on the forward strand.
ATCGTGTGTGTGCTCGGGTGCACCGAAGCGCTGGAGGCATGTATGCATGTGTGTGGTGGGCAAGAGTGTGTCTGCAGAGGCCCAAGTGCCTCACTATGATCTATCTGTGAACGGAGAATACCATTAAAGGGCCCATACTCTGAGGCCAAGCTGCCACAATTCAAATCCCAGCTCTACTTTGGGCTACTGACTTAACCTCTCTAAACCTCAGTTTTCCTATTTGCAAAATAGGAATAATGATGGCACTGACCTCTTTGGGTTGTTGTGAAGCTTAAATTTGTTAATCCAAGCAACACTGCCTGGCAGGTGTTCCTTCACAAGCGTTCTGACATCTATGAGTGTGTGGATGTGACTTGTAAAAATTACATGTTATACAAATTTCTCCAGTTAGGTCACATTTCCCCATAGACTTTAATTTTAAAAATTAGGGATGAGACTTCTAGAAATAATTTTGTTCATATGATAAAATCACGAAAAATGTGGCAAATCTTTATAAGTCATGATTTTTAAAGGAATAGGATGGCTTACATTGGAGTACAAACCAGGGAGAAACTGAGTCCCAAACTGAAAATAAAGTTCTTTTCTCTATCTCACAATTCTGATTGACTGAAAAACTGCGTCCTGAAATTGCAGTTCTGTAGGAGAGCTGAGCCCCCAATGCTTGTCTTCTCCTCACTCTCCTTTCCTCCCACCCCCATCATCACTTTAGAAATGAGCCAAGTGGCCAAAATCAGCTCTGGGAAGATTGCAATCAAGAGCGGAGATCTTCAACCACTTCAAAAAGAGGCAGCCTTTCCTGGGAAATTTAAGGGTCATTCATTAGCATCTGCAGAAAAACACTCCTGAAAAGAGACTCTGGGAAGAGCGGCTATCACAGAAGGGGAGGCCTTGACTGTGATCACAGTGGGTGCAAAGAGAGCCCAGAATCAACCTAGAAAGTGACTATTGGTAAAGGCAGGCCCTCGAGGGTCTCTGAAGTGGCTGCTCAGTTTTCCTTCTTTGAGAAGTTGGCAGAGCCTGGTGGTGGCTTAAAATAACCCTGATGAATCTATGGAGTCTATGGGGACATCTTCCCTGGTGACTCAGATGGTAAAGAATCTGCTTGCAATGTGGGAGACCTGGGTTTGATCCCTAGGTCAGGAAGATCTCCTGGACAAGGGCAAGGAAACCCACTCCAGTATTCTTGCCTGGAGAATCCCATGGGCAGAGGAGCCTGGCAGGCTCCAATCCATGGGATCACAGAGAGTTGGACATGACTGAGTGACTACACTTTCTTCTTTCTTCTTCATGGGGACAGCATTGATCTCAGAGCCACACGTCCAGGATTCAAATATGTACCCTTTCATCTCACCAGCTGAGGGCCACTTCCTGAGGCTTTTCAGAGCACTTGGATATTGAAAGTTGCCCCTCCGAGTTGTTGGTAGGATTTGAAGTGGTTACTTGTATAGCAGACAGTGCTGGCCCAATCAGCGTTAGTTCTGTAGCAGATACTTGGTACCCACTTATACCCTGTAAATTGAAGGCCAACAACCAGTCTCTGGATCTATTTATCAGAGCTCACTGGTAAATTCCAGGACAAAAAATCCACAGACATTCCAGGAATCAAACTGCTGCGATAGCCCTCACCATTCGCTTTGGTGGATTAATACCCCAGCTTCCTCACACTTCAGGTAGGATGCCCGAGGTGGGGTCTCCTGCAGTTGCTAATAACTCCAGCATGCCTGGAAACCCTTTGTTGGCAGCCCTCTTTTACCTGTCTCATTTCCTCTCTCCCCTGCCAGTGTTTGTCTTTACCTCCCAAATAAACTACTTGCATTAAAAGCTTTGTCTCTGGCTTTTTCCTGGTGAACACCAACTAACATCCCTGGCCTAGCCTAGCCTCCACATTAAAACCAAGTACACCAGGCCTACACAGACATCTTTATTCACTGTTTTCTCCTGCATGGCGTCCTCTCTCCCTTCTGGCAGAAATACCCGTTTTCTTTGGGGAAACTGAGCTTTTCTCTCCCATCATTCCTTTCATTCCAAAAGGATTGACCCCAGTCTTGGCCCTGGAGGTGGTTATGAGATGTGAGTCTGCTGGACTAGAGAGCCGTGTCCTCCACCTGCAGTTCGTTCAGCGATGTGCACACGATCTGAGCCAGGCCAGGATACGACTCAATACTGTTGCTATGCTCCTGGGAAAGAGCTTCCCAACACTGGGGAAGCTTAGGCCAATCAAATATGACCAATGTTCCCCAAGATCAGTTGACCCGAGTAAGAGTAAAGCTGACATGGAGGAAAATGTGGTTGAGAGATGGAGAAAAGCATATTCCTAACAGAATCTTTGAGCCCTGAGTCCAGCCGTGTCTGAAGTTACAATGCCCTCATCCTTTTCAGTCACATAAGCCAATTTTTTCTGCCCTCCACACTTTTTTTTCACAGGGGCCAATTCTGAGTTTGGTCTTGACACTTCCAACTGACTAATACATACTTTCATCTTTCTTAGCTTTCAGATCTGGAGGAGAGGGCATGTGGCTTTGAGAGTTTTGTCCTTTCTGGGTGTAGATTATTCACAGGTAAGTTGGTTTGAAACTAATCCCTTCAAAGTTTGCCTGAGGAAGAAGTGTGTTGACACCATTTATCAGCTGGGGTGTCTTTGTTTATTTTTTAACTTTCTATTTTTGTATTGGGGTATAGCCGATTAACGGTGTGATAGTTTCAGGTGAACAGTGAAGGGACTCAGTGATACATATATATGGATCCATTCTCCCCCAAACTCCCTTCCCATCCAGTCTGCCACATACCATTGAGAGAGTTCCAAGTGCTATGCAGTCGTTCAGTCACTCAGTCGTGTCCGACTCCTTGCGACCCCATGGGCTGCAGCACGCCGGGCTTCCATGTCCTTCACCACCTCCTATAGCTTGCTCAAACGCAGGCCCATTGAATTGGTGATGCCATCCAACCATCTCATCCTCTGTCATCTCCTCCTGCCTTCAATCTTTCCCAGCATCAGGGTCTTTTCTAATGAGTCGGCTCATCACATTATGTGGACAAAGTATTGGAACTTCAGCTTCAGCATCAGTCCTTCCAGTGAATATTCAGAACTTATTTCCTTTAGGATTGACTGGTTGGATCTCCTTGCAGTCCAAGGGACTCTCAAGAGTCTTCTCCAACACCACAACTCGAAAGCATCAATACTTCGGCACTCAGCTTTCTTTATGGTTCAACTCTCACATTCATTCATGACTACTGGAAAAACCATAGCTTTGACTAGATGGACCTTTGTTGGCAAAGTAATGTCTCTGCTTTTTTAAAATACACTCTCTAGGTTGGTCATAGCTTTTCTTTCAAGGAGCAAGCGTCTTTTAATTTCATGGCTGCCATCACCATCTGCTGTGATTTTGGAGCCCAAGAAAATAAAGTCTGTCACTGTTTTCATTGTTTCCTCATCTATTTGCCATGAAGTGATGGGATGGGATGCCATGATCTTAGTTTTTTGAATGTTGAGTTTTAAGCCAGCCTTTTCACTCTCCTCTTTAATCTTCATCAAGAGGCTCTTTAGTTCCTCTTCACTTTCTGCCATAAGGGTGGTGTCATCTGCCTACCTGAGGTTATTGATATTTCTCCTGGCAATCTTGATTCCAGCTTGTGCTTCCTCCAGCCTGACATTTTTCATTATGTACTCTGCATATACAGTAGAGGGCTATACAGTAAATCCTTGTTAGTTATCCATTTTAAATATAGCAGTGTGTACATGTCCATCCCAAACACCCTAACTGTGCCTTCCACCTGGGGTGTTGTTGGGTGCAAGTAGCAGAAACTTCAACTCCAACTGGTTTAAAGAAGGGGTTTTATTACCTCTCATAACAGGAAGTTGAATGGTAAGAGAGTTTGCAGGGCTGTTTGACTCAGTGATATGGCCACATCCTTCGGGATCCGGTTTCTCTCAGTTCCTCGGCCCTGTGGTCTTCAGGGTGGTGGTTCCCTGTCAGGATGGAGGCTGAATTCCAGACTTCTCAATCCCATGGACGGAGGAGCCTGGTAGGCTGCAGTCCATGGGGTCTCTAGAAGTCAGACACGACTGAGTGACTTCCCTTTCACTTTCTACTTTCATGCATTGGAGAAGGAAATGGCAACCCACTCCAGTGTTCTTGCCTGGAGAATCCCAGGGACGGCAGAGCCTGGTGGGCTGCTGTCTATGGGGTCACACAGTCGGACACGACTGAAGTGACTTAGCAGCAGCAGCAGCAGCAGCATCCCTACATAGCACCATCTAGAGGAACAAAAAGTGAGTATTGGCTTTCTTTCTGTATGTACCTCATTCTTAGAAAGAGACACTGTCCCTGAGTCCCTAGTAGAATTTTGAAACAGCCAAGATAAATTAAATTACACAGCAGTAACAAAAAAATCTCAAAGTGCTAGTGACTTAAAACTACAAAGCTTTATTTTCACTTATGTTGCGCGACAGAGCAGATCTGCAGAGGGCTGTCTCGCTGAAGACTTTCAGATTCCTGGCTGAGGGAGTAGCCGCCATCTTGGATATTGTTGGTTGCTGTGCGAAGGGCTCTCAGCAGCAGTTAAATGCTGTGTCTCAGAAGTGACACACAGAGCTTTGTCTCATGACTCATTGGCTAAGGTTAGTTTTATCGACCCACTTGACCACAAGGAGACCAGGAAACAAATATTCCCCTGCTAGATGTGGGAAGAACTAGAAACAGTGCTAACGATTGTCACAATTTCTCTCGTTGGCCAGAATAGGGCTGTTTATAAACCAGTCCTTGCCAAGGAGAGTTGGATGACTATGATTGACTTAGAGTCTTGTTTGGATGGAGAATGGGTTCTGGCTGCTGCTGCTGCTGCTGCTACTCCAGTACTTCGGCCACCTCGTGAGAAGAGCTGACTCATTGGAAAAGACTCTGATGCTGGGAGGGATTGGGGGCAGGAGGAAAAGGGGACGACAGAGGATGAGATCGCTGGATGGCATCACTGACTCGATGGACATGAGTCTGAATGAACTCCAGGAGTTTGTGATGGACAGGGAGGCCTGGCGTGTTGCGATTCATGGGGTCACAAAGAGTTGGACACGACTGAGTGACTGAACTGAACTGAACTGAGACTTCAGCTAGACTAAGAGAATGTGAGGATTGCTGCTGCAATGAAGGGAGAATCTGTCTGAGCAAGCAGACAGCACAGAGCAAAGATATGACAAGAGAGAAGGGAATCTGAAGACATTGTTTCATTTGGATGAAACCATTCTTGAAGGCAGTTCTACTCTGACCTTTCAATTATGGGGTACAATAAATTCCCTTTTTGTTTCACCAGTTTGAGTTGGGTTTTCTGTTACTTTCAACCAAAACAGCCCCAGCTGATGCATTCAGTGGTCAAAGGCCAAAGTCAGGGATTCTTGGAACTGCAGCTCAGAGACCTTGTATGCACGGGACCAAAGTGGAGAAGACTCACCCACCTCAGTGCTCCTGAGCCAGAGCAGACCACTGGGTTCCACAGAGGTGTGGATGAATTAGGAGAATGGTAATGGAGTAAGAAACTGGAGCTGAAGTCCAGCTCCTATCTTGATCATTTGTAATGCCCTTTGCTTGGTCCCTCACTCTTCTGAACACTGTTTTCCTGTTTATGTGCCTTCACTGTCCCTTGTACCAGATATTGGTGCAGAGCTCCCTAACATGGACCCAGTTCAGTGTTCCTTGTGCCTGGAGACCTTCATTTTCACATAGGACTAAACAAAATGTGAGGAAATAAAGTTTCCCGACTTTATTACAATAAAATTGCAATTTGCTTTGGTATTTTATTCCATAGTTTATTCTATCTTTTCAAAAAGGAAAAAAAAAAAAAAAAGAATGATCATCACTACCTGCTAACATTGATTCACTGAAGTTTTTGGAATAGACTTTTTAAAAAACATATTTTCCCAAAGTGTCCTCTGCAAGGCATGCTTGGACATGTGCTGGCCTGCAGGTGGGTCACTAGGTGAAGTGTTCAAGAGAAGCTTTTCAGAAGCACGGTCCTGCCACAGAGGTGGCTTTGAGATGATCCATGAGCACCTGGCTAAACCAGCTATCTGTGCCCTAGCTGACACCCGCCCCCATTCACTCGCTGGGCACCTGCACAGAGCCTGTTTTGTGCTGAGCCCTGGGACTCAGAGTGGGTTTCTCAGAGCTCACAGTCAAGGAGGCAGGTGTGTGTTTATAACACCTGTAGAAGGGTCATGACAAATCCAGGCCCCTGGTATCTGGACTAAGGGGCACCTAGCCCAGTCTATGGGGAAGGCAATGGCACCCCACCCCAGTACTTTTGCCTGGAAAATCCCATGGATGGAGGAGCCTGGTAGGCTCCAGTCCATGGGGTCGCTAAGAGTCGGACACGACTGAGCGACTTCACTTTCCCTTTTCACTTTCATGCATCGGAGAAGGAAATGGCAACCCACTCCAGTATTCTTGCCTGGAGAATCCCAGGGACGGGGGAGCCTGGTGAGCTTCCATCTATGGGGTCGCACAGAGTCGGACACGACTGAAGCGACTTAGCAGCAGCAGCAGCAGCCCAGTCTATAGGACTTGGGTGGAGCTGTGGTCACCTTGGAGACCTGGGCCACATGTCTGCAGTGGCGAGGTGCAGCTAATTCCAAAGCCCCAGCTCTTAGACTGGTTCTTTTTTTTTTTTTTCCAGATTGGTTCTTGATGCTCACGAACTATCCATTCAGTGGTAGAAATTCAGGACAGAGCAAATCTTAATGAGACTTCTGTGCCTGGCCCTCTTCACTTCTTATGACACAGGGGAGACATTCCTACTGGGCAGAGAGGAAGTCCTGACTCTCAGAGGCCAAGTGACTTGCCCAAGGCCACGCCACTGGGGAGTGTCTCAGTTGGCATCTGAACCCAGATTTTTCTACCACTGATTAAAAACATGCAGATGCCAGGGCCCTGCCCCTGAGGAATTCTGGCTTAATTTTGGGAAGGTGAGGTCTTGCCTTCGGAACTGTTCTGGAAGCTCCCTAGATGGTTGAAATGTGCAGCCAGGATCGAGCAGCCACTGACCTGGATACAGGTTCTTCCGAAGAGAGGCCAGCTCTGACCTGTCCTGTGTGCCAACCATGACTGGGGCAGGGAAGTGTGGGCAGCCACTGCAAGGCCCAGCCATCGCTACAGGGTGGGGACAGACCTGTGGGCTTTGTTCCCTAGCACTGGGGGGAAGGGGATCAACTGAGGCAAGGTGGTCTGGGAAGGCCCTCCTGAGACCGTGGTATCTAGTGTGCTACCTAACTCCAGGAGCTAAAAGGAGCCAGACAGTGAACAGGAGAATCCATCCTGGTAGATTTGCTTGGGACTGCACAGTCTGGGCAAAACCTGGACAAGTTGGTCCCCTAGTCTGGAGGTGAGGGTGAGGTGAAGCCGGAGGTGGGCAGGAATTTTAGGATTTCACTCTCTGTTCAGTGTTTCTGGGAGAAACATTCCTTGGTCTCCCTGCAGGAAGGCCTAGGAAATGTTGCCACTGGGTTTCAGGGAACAGTTGAGCCTCTGGGTCTGAGAAAAAAGAACCTTGGTGGGAGTGTCTCTCTCATCTGATCTGGGGCCTCGAGACTAAGCTTCCTCAGTTCTTGGGGCCCATTAGCCCTCTGTCTTCATTATTTAAGGCCATGACTTACCTGTTACTCCACAAAGTCAGAATTGGGGCTGCCACTATAAACGTCCCTGGAATGGGGCCTGGGCGGCTGGCAGAGCCTCCTCCGAGAAACATCAGCCTCGGTGAGCGGACGGTAACTATCATTTACATTAATTAGGCAGCCGGATAATAGGATGTTCAATAGTTATTACAGCCTGTAAATTCTGCAGCAAACACCGCCAGGAGCCAGGAGCTGGCAGGGGCTCCTACTTTGCAAAAATCAGTCCTGTTCTTCCCCTGGCAAGCAACACCAGGGCTTTAAATTCAGGGGGAAAGGGAGTCTTTATCAAATTCCAGAAGAATAGCTGATGTCGGAAGAAAGGCCTACCCACGTGATCCAGCCACCATTGTGCGATCCTGGGTGGATTAATCTCGAGTGTCCTTGGCTAGCAAACAGATGACCAGTGCCAAGGCTCCACCAAGAGTGTAGCCACAGAGGGGCAGCCTGGACAAGTGACAGCGCCTGTGCGTGTGAAAGAAGAGACCATATATTGTGGGAACTCTCCAAATTTGGGGGTGATATGCACAGTAAATGGAAACCCACAGGAAATGGCAACCCACTTCAGTATTCTTGCCTGGAAAATGCCATGGACAGAGGAGTCTGTTGGGCTACAGTCCATGGGGTCACAAAGTTAGTCAGACACAACTGAGCGACTCAGCACACTGAGCACACACACACACACACACACACACAGTAAATCTTTAAATTATTTATTTGACTGTGTTGGGTCTTTGTTGCGGCACGTGGTCTCTTTGACGCAGAGTGTGGGCTTCTCTCCAGTTGTGGCATGGAGGCTTAATTGTCCTGCAGCGCATGAATCTCAATTCTCCAACCAGAAATCAAACCTGCATCCCCTGCATTGGAAGGCTGATTCTTAACCACTGGACCTCCAGGGAAGTCCCACAGAGTAAATCTTACTCATTGTGCTTATTTTATAAATGGGGACACAGGCACTGCAGAGGTGGTGGCTTGCCTAAGCGACAGGGCCAAAGGAGCAGAGGACATCTCAGAAGTGTGCCCACACCACTCCCTGTTCTTGGCCCAGCTTTCCCATCTTCCTCTTCATTTCCTGCTGCCCAGGGGTTCCTCCTTCATTCCCCACCGGCCCACTGGCCCTTTCTTATCCGAGACAGCTCAACTGCAGCCTCCTCCCGCCTCCCTGGCCCTGCTGGCCGTGCTCCAGCCCCTCCACTTACAGCCTGGCTGGCTGAGGCCACCCTCTGCTTATTGACCTGTAAGGCCACGAGGCTGTGAATGGAGACTCAGCCTCAGCTCATGCGGGAGGCTTGTGAACATAAGGCCTTGTCCGTGGGGAGTGGTGTGCACCCTTCAAACCTGCTTATGTGTATCCCTGAGGCTGGCACTCTGCTCCCTCACAGGCACAGCCTCCTTGCTGGTCTTCCAGGCCTGGCCACGGCCAGCTCCAGCTCACCCCTGTCTTCTCTCCTCCCCCGACCCTGGCTTCCCACTGCCCTGCCCAGTGTCCAAAACCTCCAGCTGCAGCCAGCACTCTTCCCCTACTCACACCCCTCTGCCTGCCTCCAGTTCCTCTGTAGGAGGTCCCTTTGCCTTCCTGGCTCCAGCTCAGCCCTCTGGCCTCATCTTAAGGTCAGGTCCCCAAGGAAACCTGCTCCACCTCCAGACCTACCAGCTTCCCCTGTACGTCCTGTTTCCCACCCCTGCCACCCCACTCTGCAGCTCCCAAGATAACCGTTCCCACCACTCACTGTCTGTCACATCCGCTAGAGCTTCTCATGGGCGGGGACGAGGACGTCTGTGGTGATCACACCCTAGTAATAGCACTGCTGACTTCTTGGTTGTGGAGGTCCAGGGCAGAGGGACAGAGCACATATTTTGAGAGGGAGGTGTTAAAACTGTAAAGTTAGTGACATACCACATTTCTCAGGACTTTGAATTTCCTCGCTTTCAATCCATGATCCTTGAGCAAGAGCTGTTAGGGTAACCCAGCTACCATCAAAAAAACAAGCTTTCCGGGAGATGCTTAACTTGTAGAAACATATGTAGCACCCATATAATAGACTCACACACAGAAAGGACACAGATCCTAAATTCATAGCCCTGCAAGTTATCAGACAGCAAATGCAAATCATGTTTCCAGTCCCCAGACCACAGTGTCCCATCTTCTGTGGGCTAGACATTAAACAACACTTCAGGCTCAAATCATGTTGTCACATCTCCTGCAGGGACAGGCCTTCCTCCCTCAGAAGGTCCTGCTCACAGGGCTGGAACTTACCACGACCTCTCCTGAACACAGAGGAGCTGACTGGTGTTTCTGGTGGCAAGCTGGAAAATGGTGAACAGGCCTGATTGGCAGTATGGTCTAAATATTCACACCATGGCTGGTCTTGAGTTGCCGATGTGAATGGTATAGTGGAGCTGGGAAGAGAGGCACACGTCAACTCTTCCGGGCTGGGGAGCCGCTCCAGCACACCTCAGGCTTAGGGTCTGTGTTGTTGTGAACAGCACCACAGTCACACACTTTCTGGGGAGGCAGAGGGCAACTGAGGATGCTTTCCATCTCAGCGCTGCAGGGCAAGCTTCCACTGAATGGGAGGGCAGGGCCATAGGCAGCTGCATCTGCAACATTTCTCTCCTCCCCTTTCTTCTGGCAGAGGATGCGCGTTGATGTGTATAGATTAAATAAAACTACCATGAACACACTGTTTTTTCCACATCCTTTGTGGATGAACCCGCAAGTTAAGAGTAAGTTGGACCTTGAGTTCGAGTTTCCTGATTGATTACTGAGCTTCTTGAGCTCAGCACCCTCTCGGGCCGGCTCACCTGCACCAGCCACACCTGCTCCCCCTCACACCCGGGGCTCCAGCGTGTGAAGCTGGGAAGGGCAGAGGAGCGCTGGCCACACACAGTGCATGTCACAGCTGTTCCTGAAGTGTAAGTGCATCTGGCTGAGTAGACAGAAGGGCAGGCCCGATGACACAGGGCATCCCTGCTGCCTGGGATGCCTGCCAGCGTGGAAGGTGTGGAGCCTCTGGGTGGCAGGACACAGTTCTGCTCTGCTGTGGACAATCTGTGGCAGTGGTTGGTGGGGTATTATCTGGGCTGGAGGGGGTCATGGCCAGCGTCACAGCTGCTGTGTGTCAACCCTTATCCATCATCAAGCCACACTCTTGGCTCTTTTTTTTTTTTTTTTGGTCAGACAGGAACTACTTAACTGAACGCTTATGTGCAACTTAACGTTCTAGATTGCACTGAGGAAACAATGATTATAATTGCAAACGAGACAGGCAAAGTCCAGGTGTTCACGGGACTCATATTCTAGTGGAAGATGACAGTAAATAACGGCAAGATTGTTAGATACTAAGAAATGCTACAGAAAATGTAAGATGGAATCATACGAGGGGCTGGCGTGGGGCTGCTCAGAGGAGGCTGCTCTGAGGGAGGCCAGTTGTGGAGAGCTGAATACAGAGGGGCTGCCTTGTGGTTTCAAGTCCAAGGGAAGAGCATCCCAGGCTGAGTGACAGGTGCCAACTCAGAGTAGGACTATGCAGAGAAGGCGTGGGGGTGGGACACTGGGGAGGTGGGCTAGGCCAGGGCTGGAGAGGGCCCTGATGACCCTGGTCAGAAGCTGGCTTTAATTCAAAGAGCACTGGGAAGTCTACCTGTGGGTTTTGAGCAGAAGGGCGATAAGATCTGAGTCATGCTTCACAAAGGTCATGTTGGATGTGGTGGGGCCCCACGTGCAGGCTGTGGGGGGGGGGGTAGGGAGGGGCTGTGGCTGTTGGTTGAGATGAGAGCAGGTGGGAGTAGGGCGATAGCAAGGAGGGCTGGAAGGAGGGCCCTTTATGGAAGCACTTTATGGAAGACGGGTGGGGGGCCTGAACGCGAGAGAGGATGATGCCTGGGTTTCTGGCTTAAGTAATGGGAGAGCCATGAGGCCATTCACTGAGGTGGGAGCAAAGGAAAGTCAGTAGCTCTGTGTACTGCCATATCAGGCTGGGGTGGGCTGGGGGGCCATGAGATCTGCAGGTGGAGCTTTCAACGTGCAGTTGCGTTCATTCCCTCATGGAGCACCTGTTAGGGTTCAGACAGTGTTTCTACATCATTGGGGAGACAGCAGAGATCAGTACAAAGTTGTCCTCCAGAAGTTCACACTGGAACGGGGCTGGGAGGCAGACTATACAGTTACAGACTTGGGTCTGGGGTTAGGAGGAAGCTAGGCTGCCCGTATGATTTTGAGTCAAGTGTATTTGAAGTTGTGGATGAGACCAGCTACAGAGCAAATGCAGAAGAGTCCAAAGCTGGAGTTCAGGGCTTAACTAACATTTGAAAGTTTGGAACAGGACAAGAAACCATGAAAGAACACTTGAAAAGGTGTGGCCAAGGAGGCAGGAGGAAAGTCAGGGAGTGTGGGGCTTCGGAGGTGTTTCAAGAGGCAGGGAATGTTTAGTCTTGACAAAAGCTGATGAGAGATGAAGTAAGAGAGAACTGACTACTGATTTTGGAAAGCTATAGTTCATTTAAGTGGGAGCTGTTTAGTGGAGCAGTGGGGCCAAAAGTGATAGAATGCTTTCCTTTCGTCCCATTTCACCCTATTCTGCCCACCCATTGCAGCCAGTCCTGCTTGCTAGAGTGTGCCACCTCTTCTGATCCACGCAGCTATGGTATTTAGTGAGAATCTCTGGCTGAGTCCCTCCTTCCTCCATTTCCTTCCCACAGCCAGGAGCTGTCTGAAGGACCCGGTGGGCAAATGTTTTCTGTGAAAGGTATATGAAATGGGAAGAGCAGGACTGTGCTCCTGAGAACTGCCTCCGATGGCTGGACCCTCTTTGGGCAGAGCTGACCAGGACACAGCACAGGTGAGCCGTGCCTGGGGCCTTGTCCATTGCGGACCCTGCTGGGGATAACAGCGCCAACACTCCCATCTCTGTGTCTGTCTACTTAGCAGTGCTTGTCCTTCACAGCTCAGGAAAAATTACCAAGAATGTTATTGACTCTAATTTTAATTTGTCTAGCACTCTTGTTAATGATGTCTATTTAAGACATCCATTAAAGGCCCATGAGGTTAATTAAATGGACAATTCCAATACAGTTCTATTAGAACCCCCTCTATTAAATTAATATTATAGACATTTAACAGATGTCTTAATTAGACATTATAGTTAAGAAATGCAAACTAAATTAGAACTAAAGCCATTGTCCAGAAAGCAAGCTTTTTACCATAATTTATGGCTTTTGGGGGGGAATGCTCATGTTTACTCTTCAGAACCTGAGAGATCAGTCATTTGACAATCTTTTCCAGCACGCAGAAAGCACCATCCCGAGAGGCCCAAATCTTAAATCACAGTCCAGATGTCAGAGCTGGAAAAGACTTCAGATACCATCTGGAGTCCAGCATCCTCAAACATCAACGGTTGGAGGAAGCATCTGGGGTCTTAGAGAAACAGAAAGCTGTCTGGGCTCCACCCATGGAGTCTGATCGCAGCTCAGGATCTGGCTGCTTTTAACACATATCCTGCAGATTCTCGCACAGGTAGTGCCAGAATCTCACTTCAGGAAGCCCTGATCTAGTCTCAAGGCCACAACTGACAGATGGTGACACTGAGGCCTTGGAAGACTTCAGAACTGGGTGACTAGATCAGCACAATTCCACAGCCTGCCCTGAAGCAGAACTTTTCTAGCAGGTCCCGCCGTTTCTCCCCTCCTGCTGGGCATCTCCTGAGTTTGGCAGTCATAACCCCACAGCCTTTCCTGTCTCTCCTCTGCTAGCCCCAGGCCCTCTGGGCAGGTGATTTCCTGGGTCCTCCACGTTGGCCCTGCCGAGCCTGTGTGACCGCGCTCTTAAACATCCCACAACTGCCTGGATCCAGAGCCACCTCCAGGGAGCCTCCCTTGTCCACCCGTGTGTTCCTTTCCCAACCAGACTCTGCCTGGCCCCAACAAAAGGGCTTGGGAAGAGGAGCTGTTCGCAGAAATGTAAGAGAAGCTGGAACCCTCTGAGCTCCTGGTATTGGAGGGAGCAGCTGAATCTAAGTTCCATGAGCAAATCCTGGAATCCTGTGGTGATGGGAGCTCAGGGTCCAGCAGCTGGGTTGAACTGGCTAATGGTCTGAGCACCCCATAGACGGGTGTGGGAAGGCTGGGCCAGGCCAGTATCTAAGGATGTGGGTCAGGGTGCAGGGCACAACTAGTCTGTTCCACCTGGGACACCTCAATGGCTGTTATAGACTGAATCATGTTCCCTCTAGTTTCCTCTGTTGAAGCCCTGGGCCTTTAAGGAGGTAAAGTTAAATAAGCTTAGGAAGGTGGGGCTTTAATTCCATAAGACTGGTGTCTTTATAAGAGGAAGAGACATCAGTGATCCCCTCACCTCTCCCCGAGTGCGCACAGGTGGGCATCTGAGGACACAGTGATGTGGCCAAGGAGAAAGCTCTTACCAAACAGCAACCCTGACGGCACCTTAATCTTGGACATCCAGCCTTCAGAACAACGAGAAAAGAAATGTCTGTTGATTAAGCTGACTCCCTGCAGTATTGTTATGGCAGGCTGGGCTAATAAGGCATGGCCCACGCTGCCCCTCTCATCCTCCAGGTGCTTCATCCTTCTCCTGCCCTAGAGGTGCTGGCCTGTCCTCTGCAGGCCCCCCACTGTGGCTGTGTTCCTTCTCAGAACTGGCCCTAGGGGATGTTAAGGGCCTGGGGCCCGCTTGCTCTTGGGGGGGACAGTGGGTCACTGTACCCGTGTCTCCTGTCTCGTCCCATGGTGTTAATGCTTCTGTTGCTTCACAGGCCTCTCTTGGGGCACAGGGTTCTCCCCTGCACGAAGGCTTATACATGAGGCAAATTTCACTGTGTCTCACAGTAGCCTATTTGTCCAAGGCCCCAGCTCCGCTGGCGCTCTGCTCCCGGGGCAGTGGAGATGGGAGAGACTGGACTGCAACGCACTACACCGCTCTCCAAGACAAGCCCTGTGCTGCAGCCACGGGGACATGGCCAGCCCCACGCACCTGCCTGTGCAATGTTTAGTACAGTTTCATCAGGATCACTCACCCACAGTCAGCGCCCAGCCCAGCCTGGGCCCTCCTCTGCCTTTGAGGACGGCGTGGTCCATGGGGCACAGGGCCTCATGGTCCCTAGGGACAAAAGGGTCTCCCAAAAACAGGCAGCACAGCAGCAGCGGCTTTGTGGCAGGTGAGCGTTCTCACCAAGTCTCCCTGGGGAGGGGGAGAGAAGTCTACAAACTAAACAGCCACTCACATGGAAACTTGAGTCTGAGCCAAATGAAAAACAGATTTCACATGGCAATTGGTTCCAACAACTTTTCTGGAAAGCAACTGTATATTTATACAACATTGGCCGCCTTTTACATTGCAGAGGGGTGGGTAAGAGCAGTGGGATTTAGGAAGTGATAGCATCTATGCTGTTACCAGTGTGGCACTGTCAGACAGCCGGAAGAACAGAAGCCGTATTATGGGAAAGACAGGAGATTCCCTAGGGAAGCGGGAACCCAGGGAATAAAGGATGCACTCTCGAAGTCTCTTCCCATCCTAAAAACCATGGCTCTGGAGCTAGACCATAGGGTTCAAATCCCAGCTCGACCTCTCTCAGGTGGTGAGGCCCCAGGCAAGCCAGTGCTCTGACTCTGATGTCCTTGTGGCCACACCCAATGGCTGTCACTGGGTCAGGATGCCCTCCCTGTCTGAGGTGGTGCTGGGAACTGTGCTCCAAACCACAGGCAACGGTGGCTAGACTGCGGAGAACACCCCAGGAGACCCAGACCCTCCTGCTAAGTGAGGGACAGCATGCACAGAGGGAAGCAGGGTCGAGCTGCCAGGCATGTATGACCGTGGGAGACTCTCGGTGGGCTCAGCCTTCAGGAGGCACAGCCAGGCCTTCTTGCTGTTCTCCAGCTGATGTGAAATCAGTGTTTACACTCCCCTTGCCATGTGTCTTGTCCCGTGTGGAGTCTGAGCGGGAAATGCTGAGAAAGCAAAGCTCTGGCATTGCTGCTTCTCTTGGTGTGGAAGCAAAATACGTGAATTTGCCACCAGTTTGTCATCAGGATCTGATCTGTCATCAGGAATGCTCTGCCTTCACCTTGCTGACTGGCAAACACCTGCTGCTCAAAGGAAAGCGGTGATAGGGCCTTCTAAGCCACACGGCTTTTTAAATAGCAGACCTGGAGGGCTGGTCCCCACCATTCTCATTCGGCAGGTTTGTACTCAGGCCTGCGTAGAAGGGCCCCATCTACTGGCCCACAGGCACACTGCCCACAGGCCTAGGGTCAGACTGGAGAGCCATGCTTTTTGGCAGCAAAAATGGAACTAAGCCACCTAAGGCAGCACCGTTGGGGACTCAGGCTTTCCTAGCAGGTTAGACCTTGGGAAAGGCTGCAGTCTTATTTTCCCTTCAGTCCACTTTCCTCTGGAGCCTAACAGACTCAGGAATTGAGAACACTTCATAGGCTTAAGCTCCCTGTACTGGAACTTTCTTCTGTTTTCTAGAAAGAGCAAAGTAAACCTTGGTTAGGTCACACAGCTTGACGGAAGGCATGACTTAAAGTGAAGCATCAAAGATGCAGGCACCTCTGAACTAGTGAGACTGGGGGCCTCCTGGCACCCAGAGCAAAAGTAAAGGCACAAGCCAGGGACAGCCTCAGGCCTCTCTTCCCTTCTGTCCTGGCTGTGCTGCAGGAATCAGCACAGGAAATCAGAACAGGAAATACGCCTGTTCACGACCACACGCGTATTTTATTATCACACAAACCACTGATTTATCAAACATTCTGAAAACACAGAAAAGTATGAAAAAGAAAAAGCAAATAAACTACTTAGGTCAACTTGTGTTAATCCTGGTGCTTTCTGCCAATCTTTTCTCTCCACGGGAGTAATATAAAAACAAGAGCATCTACAAAGACACATTCCTCTGGTCCCTGAATTCTGTGCTTAGTACAGTGTGCTTCTTGCCAGATGACTAAATGTCCTTAACGCTTATTTCAACTGGCTGGAAGTGGTCTATAACCAGAACTGGCCTGACCATCTCTTCCCTGAAAGGTAGATGTTTCCAGTCTTTGGCTGGCATAAATAATCCCCTTAGGCAGCAACAGCTCACAGGTCTATTGTTCCCTTGGCTTTGAACTTTTTGCAGACCGCTCACTTGACCGCAGCTGGAATTTGCTACCATAAATGTAGGAAATAAATCCATCGATCTCCACGGTGAACACACAGTTTAGCTTGGGGATAACTGAAAAAAAGTAAGAGAAAAAGGATAAGGAAAAAAATCCTGGCAGTTAGTTCACTTTTACAGAAGCTATCATTCCCAAGATGTTTGTATTAGAAAATAAACAAAGCTACTAGGGAGGACATTAGGAAATGGAGGAACCCACAAAGCTAACAATACCAGGATGAAGGTGATGATTCTACCAGAAGGCTAATTTAACCACATTTTAAATATAACTCAACACCTAGTTTTCAGGGTGAAAGGCTATGAACCAAACTCCCAGAATCAAAAACTCCCAGAAAAACTGCCAAAAACAGGTCTTACCACATAACTTGCAGACAGACTCATGGCTTTATGCTTCCTGGGGAAACCTGTACCCCACTTTGAGGTTTAAAATGAGAGCAGAGGAATATATAGGGAAATGGAAGCAAGCCGCAAGAAATCCAAGGGTCAAAAATTAAAGGAACAACCCCCACTGAGGTTCTGAAATCTCTGGATTCGTGGGCAAGGCGGGGGTGTGGGAATCCTGACAGACCAGGTACTCCTCTGCCAGAGCAGTGAGCACACCAGGCAGATGAGTGGGGACTCGCATCCCTGGATCCCAGGGCGCGGGCTCTGGGAACTCCAGGGGCAGGGCGTTGCCTTGGCTTCCTCTCTACTAGCTCCCTGGCTACAGTCTTCTGGAAGGCAGTAGCCTTTGGGCAGGTGGAGGGTGTCAGTCCTGGAAACAGATCCAGGTGTCTGGAGGCACAGCCAAACAACCCTTCCTTCCCTTGATCATATCTGGCCATGGCGGCTGGGCTGACAAGTATCTCAGGGAGAGCCTTGGGTGTCTCTGCAGGCTTGAGATGTAAGATAGGCAGGGATCTGCTGACTCGAAAGGCCAAACTACCTTTAGAGTCCTGGGGAAAGGGCCGATGAGTTGGCTGGGGCGGCCACAGCCACAGCCATCCAGTCACATACCTTTCAGGCGGTCTTCTTTAGTGATAATTTTGAAAACATGCTTTGTTTCTTGTAGAAGGATCCCTGTAACACCCACATAGGAGGGGCACTTGGATTTTGTAACTGCAAAGGAAAAGGGCAGTTCAGGACTCAGGCCTCTGTGCTATTACCGGAGCCACAGGCAGCCAGGCCTGTCAGGAATGAGGGCTCTGCTCCCAACCTTGAGCCAGCAGAGCAAGAGCGAGCACCAGGTGGGGCATGGTGAGGGGCAGCACTCCTAAGTGCTGGCTACTCAGCTGGGCATGGACAAACCCAGGTTTCCCAGTCCCTTACTGGGGGCCTTAGAGCCTCTGTGCTGCTATGATAAGGTGTCCTTCAGAGGGCCTGCTGCCACAGGGGTCCTAGGCAGGATTCTGGAGCCAAGAGGTCACACATGTATCCAATACCACCAAGACCCACAGATGGGTTGCTCTGGCAAGGCCAAGTCTCACTTACAGGACCTGAAAGAACACCTGTTCACCATAGTCTTCCTGTAACCTTCCACACTCTGGCCAGAATGGGCAGCCACTACAGGTCACCCAGCAATGAGCTGCCACCACGGCAGCAGGCCCCTCACCTCCTGCAACCCATCTCCCATGTAGCCAGTACATAGTCACGGAACACCTGCTGTGTGTCTGGCACTGTCCTAGGCAGGTGCTGGGCACAGTAGTGCAAAGGGCAGTCCTGGGTCCTGCTCTCAGGGAACTGTTGTTCTAATGGGGGAGGGGTAACAAATACAGGCAACTGTACTTTCTGAAGTGATGAGTGCTGTGAAAAAAAAAAAAAAAATAAGGGCCGGGTAATGGGGGAGAGGGGTCACCTTTAGTAATGGTACACCCCTGGGAAGTGAGATCTGAACAGAGACCCAAATAACGAGAAAGAATCAGTCTGTGAGCACAAAGAGCTCTTGTGCAGAGGGAAGAAGCAAATGCTAATAAGACCCTGAGGTAGGGCCAGGCCTGGTGAGAAGCAGAAAGCTGGCCAGTGTGGTTAGATCTGCTGCCCAAGGAGACTGGACAGGCTGTTTGGACCACAGTAAAGAGGCAGAAGGGACAGAACTTTTTCAGTTAAAAAAATCCTCCCTCTGGCTGCCTGGTCAGGGGAGGATCAGTGTGCTGGTAGGAAGAGGGTTAGGCGGCTTTGCAATAATCCAGGGGAGGAGCAGTGGCTTAGATTTGGATGTTAGGGTGTGCTCACGCCTTGGAGGTGGGGATGAGGAAAGAAATGGGGATGCCTCCTAGGCTTTTGGCCTGAACAACCAGGGTGAACAGTGCACTACTAACTGTGGCCCTCAGTAGTACTCAGTGGGATCACTGACACTGATCTCAGTGGCAACTGAGATGACAAAGACCAGGGGAAGGGCTGATCTGAGGAGAGGCCCAGAGTTCTGTTTTGGATGTGTAAAGTTTAGTGACTACTGCACATCTGGGTGGCTATATCCAGTAGACAGTTGAATTCAAAGAGTTCAAGGGTAAGGTCTGTGCTGGAGATGACAACTTGGGGACTGCTGGTCCAGAGCTGACATTTAAAACCACGGGACTGTTCAAGTTAGCAGGCTGTGTGTGGATACCAGCAGAGGTCTCTGTGTGGAGAAGGCACACAGAGACCATTTAAGAGTATCCAACAAGTGGCCAGAATTGACTAAGACGTCTATAGTCATCTCCTATCGTGAGTGCTGGTGATTTGGGGATATCAGCAGTGAAAGGAACTGGCACTGAAGGATGGCTTGGGCATCCTTGGGTAATTTATGCAAATTACCTGAAACAATAGCACCGTGAAGATCTGCCTTTAGAAGCTTGGCCTGAATCATCTGTGGCTGCCTATGAGGTAAAATACAAGCTTTCAGTGTATACCATGATGACAGATTCTGAAAGAAGTAAACAGGTCTACGGACCTCTGCAGCCAGGCAATGCTGATAGCAGGGTCCCTTGGGCTCTGCTCCAAAGGGCAAGGCTTCACAACTGCGACTCACGTGTCTGGTTTGAGGCCGTTGCACAGATCCCGGATGTACTGTTTCCAGAGTTCATGTAGAGGGAGAAAAAGACTGTATCTGTGGCAAATTCAGACAGAGGTAAACAGTTAGGCAGTGTGACATTTGTAATATATGACAATATAACATCCAAAGAGCACAGAGCTTGGCTTGATGCCAAAGACCATGACCTGGATCACTGGGGCCTGGGTGCAAATCCTAGTTCTACTTTCTATAACTGCACTGAAATCCAGAACTTTCACCTCTCAAATCTTAGTTTCCTCTCCAGTAGAACACTCTCAAGGCTAAGTTTTTGTTAATGAGAAGAGAAAGACGTTGCCTTCCTTTGCCCCTTCATTTTTCCTGCTGGTTAGATGCAGCCGTGACAGCTGGAGCTCAAGTAGACACCTTAGATAAAGACGGTGCAGCAGCAAGGACGCACCCAAGGCTGCACTCTGGGGTGTCTGATGGCTGTGGAACTGCCTGCTGCACCAGCCCAGGGTGGTATTCAACTGGACTTTTCAAAAGAGAAAAGAAGCCACTGGCTCATTGTTTAAGTAACTGCTGTTTTGAGATTTTCTGTTATAGGAAGTGGACCTCAATAAGCCTGCAGTAAACAGGAGTTGCTGGTTGTCATAAGTCCATGTGTAAAGTGACAGGGTCCGTCTGGAGGGTAAGAAGTGGTGGGGTGCAAGGGGGGAAGCAGGTGAGAAGACCCCAAATGGGGCTTCCTGATGCTTCATGAGGAATCTGCTTAACGAAGCTACTGGTTAGAGAAAATGAGAACCTCAAGCTGAAACCCAAAGTGGACTCCATCGGTAGGGACATGGGCGAGGCACACCAGGGGCAGGCAGCAGTCCCTTCCTCCTCCCAAAACCCAGCTGATTTTGTGAGGGGGCCATGAACAGTGACAGATTCTGTCTTATGGGATGTGGGAGGCTATTTGGCTACAGATCTTGGAGCCAAAGCATATGAACAGTCCTAAGACATGCAAATACAGAACTGTAGCCAAGGAGGGATGGAGTGTCAGCTGGAGGGAGGAACATGTCCTCCCACAGAGAGTGATGTCTCTCTCAGAAACTTCTGAAACACATGGGCAGCACGTTCTTTGGCAATAAAACCCCAATGGGTGACTCTGTCTAGTGCTATTAAAAGCTACAGAGAGATACATGTTAAGAAGTATCAGTTCCTTTTGTTCTAAGAAAACTGTCGCCCTGTTGTCATGGGCAACAGATTCACTTTTGGCACTGGCCTTATTAGTTAAGGATAGGACAGAAGCCAAATTCAAAAAGGTCTGAATTGGTAAAGGAAGGCTGCCCCCTTGTGGCAGAAATGGGAGAGGCTCTCTTAGCTTAGGCGGAGCAGGGGCTGCCTAGGTTCCCAAAGAGAAGTTGCTCAGCCATACCAGACTCCTTGCAACCCTATGGACTGTAGCCCACCAGGCTCCTCCGTCCGTAGGATTTTCCAGCAAGAATACTGGAGTGGGTTGCCATTTCCTTCTCCAGGGGATCTTCCCGACCCATGGATCGAACCCGGGCCTCCCGCATTGCAGGCAGACTCTTTGCAGTCTGATCCACCAGGGAATCCCCTAGCTTTCCAAATCTGTACTCAGTACTAGGAAGATTACACTGCTGGCATGGAAAGGCAGGAAGAGCTCGCCATACCTCTGCTGCTCTGGTTTAATGTCAAAGAGCCGCAGCTCCCTCCTCTGCTTGGCAGAAAGGCCTTTAGATTTCTTTCTCTTCTCCTTCTGCTTCCGGTGAGTGAAGTACTCCAGGACAACGGCCTTGCGTTGCAGGTGGTCCTCTAGGGCTTGCTGGCTCATGCGGGGCATGCTCCGCTTCAGGAAGGCCCTCACAAAGGCCTCGGCCCGCTGGGCTCCCGAGTGCTGCTTGGGGACAAGACGGTGCGGTGCTGCTCTGGCTGGGGCCACCCAGGGCCCTGGGCCCTCCCACACACCACAACAGCAGGTGGCCACCTTCACTGACCCACCTATCTACCCACTGAGGCCCACACAGCCTCTTGTTGGCCGAGTGTCCACCAAACCAGCTGGCCAGAAGTGAAAGCCACATTTAAATGTCAATTTGTGACTGCCACACAGATCAATCATCTCAGACTCCAACTTCCTACTCTACTTCTTTGAGGTTAGTTAAGAACAAAAACAAAAAGCCACAGCAAAAACCCAAATGGACAAAAACACTGTATTTGGAAGAAAAGACTTCTCTCATCCTTGGAAGGGAGCAAAGCTTGAGAAACAATAAGGCAACCGTATTTAATCAATCATGATCAAATGAAGGCAAGCAATGGCCTTGAAGGAAATGATCCCAACACTAGGAAAAAACAGCATCATCAAGGACTCCAGGTTGGGCCCAGCCACAGCATTTTTGACACTGGCCATATCATTAATACTCTTTATTGAGTCTTCAGCCTTGCAGACATGGCTTGGTACTCTCCTAGTTGGTTCTGGAATTGCATGAAAAAAGAAACTGTCAGCCCTGCATGTTCACGCTTCTCTACACAGAGCAGAGCATCATGTGGCTGTGACTGAGCGCCTGCGCTTAGACAGAGCTTCTGGGCAAAGAAACTGTCATGACTGCGTGTAATTCTTGAAAGAACATGCACTGCTGTCCCTCAAGCTAAAGTTCCTCCAGTCTCTTCCTCATTCCAGTGCCTTTGCCCAGATGTGTGCCACAGCCCTAAGGAGCACTGTCTACCGAGGCTCTCCCTCTTGGCAGGGCCATTTCTTGGACTTCTGTTGCACTAACTGGGCTACACACACCATGAGCTCATGTGTCAAGTGCAATCAAGCTCTCATTTCATGGAGCAGACATGGGCTTGGGGATGGGTGGGAGATGGGGATAAATGTGATACACACAATCTTCAAGGTTCCCCAGAGTAAGGAGGGAAGTCAGCTTCAGCTCTGTACTTTTAAATGCTAAGTAAAAATTCACTATCATCGCTATTATTATTGTAAGAGGACATTTGATTCTTTAAACACCTAAGTGGCCTACCTTTCATGCAGAAGTCAAATAATGGTATATCAGTCTTTCAAAATCTTGATTTCCTAAGTAACTCCCTCATTATGAGTCACCAGTGAAGCTTCTGCCCAACTGACAAAGTATGTCTGTAGCACCCAGATACGATCCATAAATTACACTTCTGAAATATGATCTGTCTTCCCTCTTTAGGAATGAAGCGGGCAGAGTAACAAGGTCAAATGACAGTGCTCACCATGACAGGCTTCAGGGGAGCACAGCCTGGTATCCCCCACATGGTGAGGTGACACAGCTCACGAAGTCCCAGTTCACCAAACCTGACTCTGGGAAAGCAGGCCAGCAGAACAACAGACCTTGATTAAACCTAACATGTCTGCTGGAGACGTGCCGAGTCAACTGTGGGAAAGTTAAGAGGGCACTGAGCCATCTTTGCCATGACCTCTGTTGCTCCCAGACCCCCTGCCCAAGCACCGTACCTGAACGTCGAGCTCTTTTGCCTCTTTCTGAGAAAAGGCATGGTAGACCACACCTGGGGGGGTAAAAAACACACACAAACAGGGAAAGATCAATCCTGTTGGCTATGGCTGTAAAACCCAAGACTTTTCTAACTGTGAAAAGCACTTTGCTTATCCAGGGACAGAAGACGGTGGTACAAAGAGCACAGCACCAGAGCTTTCTCAGATGCTTAAGGTCCTACCCTCCAGCCACATCCATCCACCCCAGCAGTCCCAGCGCTGTGCTTCAGTGCTTCTCAAACACGAATGTGTGTCAGAGTCTCTGGAATCTGTTGCTCTAGAACTCTAAGAATGTATCTCATTTAAAAGTTATGTGACAGGGCTTTTCAGGATGAGGACAGTTGAAACTATTACATTTTGTTTACTGTTTGATGTTTAAAAAGGACTTTTCACATTTTATTATCAATGAAACTGAGATGTATCATACAACTGATGGTGTCCTAAATTGATAAAATACCATAGAGCTTTCTTCAAGCTCAAAATACATATTGTTCAACATGGCTTCAACCTTCAAAAATTTTCACACTCTTGTTTCTTAATTTCTTCTGAAGAAGAAAACCACAGCATTGGGGACAGAATATGGGTGTGAAAAGAATGAGACAAAAGGCCTGGTTTAAGGGCCAAAGGACTAGAAAATATGGTTCACACTACACTCTAAATTCCATCCCAGCTCTGTTGTGCTTCCCTGAATACAGTTGAACAAACAAATCAAGGGGGTTACAAGTTTTATATACAGAGTATGATTCTCCCTCAACTGGAAGACAGGGATTGAAATCTGTTTGTAGAAAGTAACTTGCAGGGTATGGAACCCCAGGAATGACTGCAACTGTCACAGGTGCCTAGCATTAAACCCAGAAGCCTTTTTCATTCTCCTATAACAGACATCTAACAGATATTGAGCCCTCAATACTTACCATGCCCAATTGAAAGCTACGTATATTTTATCTCATACTTTCTGAGTGACCATTTTAAAGGCGTTATTATTCCTATTAGACAGTCCCAGGTGGCGCCAGTGGTAAAGAATTCGCCTGCCAACGCAGGAGATACAAGAGAAATGGGTTCAACCCTGGGTTGGGAAGATCCCTTGGAGGAGGCAACCCACCCCAGTATTCTTGCCTGGAAAATCCCATGGACAGAGGAACCTGGTGGGCTACAGTCCATGGGGTTGCTAAGAGTCGGACATGACTAAGCACGCACACACACATTCCTATTATGCCCTGAGAAAATTTGGAAGTTCAAATATGCTGAGGCACTTAACTCAATCATGTAGATCGAGAGGCAGAAGTGGAACTTAAAACCCAGTTTTAACGGTGTCTCTCCCCTGCCTATATAAATTACCTAGGGTGCTTGCTCACCTCCTCTATGCTCAAACTCTCAAAGCCTTGGGTTGGTGGTATTGTTTCCCAGCGCGCTCTCTGCGCTTTACACCAGAAAAGGGTCGTTCACAGAACAGCTGGCTGGTCAGGCACCATTACCAGTACCTTCAGTTCAGTTGCTCAGTCCTGTCCGACTCTTTGCGACCCCATGGACTGCAGCACACCAGGCTTCCCTGTCCATCACCAACTCCCGGAGCTTGCTCAAACTCATGTCCATTGAGTCGGTGATGCCACTAACCGTTACAAAAGGGGAAACCGGGTTGTAGAGAGGAAAAGGGACCACGCCATCACGGGAGACAGCAGCCAAGTCAGACGAAGGCCTTGGGCCCTCCTCTAGCACCACTCACCAGGGAGCAGGGCAGCCCGCCTCCCCCTCCTCCCGCCCAGAGAACCCGACATCAGTTTCTAGTTCAGAGGCTGCGCCAGGCTAATCGGGACTCCGGGCCACAGTTACACTTCTAGAAAGCGGGACAATGCCCACGGCAGTTCCGTCCAGACTCCCCTGCAGCCCTGCCACCCACCAATACCGAGACCTAGTCTCCGGCTCTCTAACACCCCACCCCTCTCCAGTTTCGTGGCCCTCAACCCGGCTTACTCGTCATTCTCGGACCGCTTCCGGGGCGCACTGCTGACGTCTCCTTCAGGCGTCGCTCACTCTTCACCCGTCTCTACTTTCTTCAGCAGCCCTCGACCACTAGAGCCTCTCTCGTCCAAGTTTGTGGCGCAGACGTTCCTTGTGCCCGAAGTCGCGCGGGAAGCAGGTTGACAGGCGGACGACCTGCTTGCTACTCGGAGATGGCGTCTCGGGCTCCTAGCTGGGGGATAGAGCCGCCCGTGACGTCACCGACGCGCGCCGATTTAGGATGACGCCTGCGCGTCGGGACGGACCCGCGCGCGGAGTTCTGTGGTCTGACCAAGGCCATCCCTTGTCTGATGGCGCTCTCTCATTTTGTGTGTTTTGTAGGCGAGAGACTGCCAGAAGCAGTAGGGTTGGAGTTGGGGAGTGTGGAATATTTGTCAAGTCCTGGAATAGAGCGAGACGAGTCGATTTGGAGAGGACGGAGGGAGGTTGGGGACGCGAGGATGGTGGAAATAAATGGGTTTGGGGGTGGTTGTGGAGGTGGTGGTGGAAATGAGTTCTGTGCGATCCCTAATCAGTGCTCTCTACAGGGTCAGCGGAGGCACGGAAGTTGGGGTAGGAGGTTCTTGGTTGTCTCTGCTGCTAGCTAGCTGTGTGATCTCGCTTAAGGCATTTTCCATCTCGGGGCCTCACTTTTCCCGTGTACTGAGTGGAGTTGGGCTTGATGGTCTCTGAAATATTAGGTTCTGTCAATAAGGTAAAAGGCAAGGAATGGATTATTATTGCCCTGGAGATGGGCTCAAGAAACGTGGCTGGAAGGCCTGATGGAGATCTCTTACAAGTGATCCGATGGTGCACAGAATCGTGCAGCCTGAACTTTTGCCCAGTGCTGAGCCTGGGCTGGGTGCTGCTCTGGAAGGAAAAGCAGTATGACACTTGTCTTCTAAGATGGTAGTTCTCAACTTTCAGTACGGTATAAACTCCCTTTAAAGGAAAAACTTTTCTCAAGGAACCCTGGGAGTATGTCCACACATCCTAGTTTTAGAAACACTGGCTTAAGTTTCTTTGAATGGTGACCTTGTATCATTTTGAAATTAAACATAAGACTGCAGGCCCTGATACTGAGTGACTTGTCTAGCATTTACCTTATATGTATCAGATCAGATCAGTCGCTCAGTCGTGTCCGACTCTTTGCAACCTCATGAATCACAGCACGCCAAGCCTCCCTGTCCATCACCAACTCCCGGAGGTCACTCAGACTCACATCCATCGAGTCAGTGATGCCATCCAGCCATATCATCCTCTGTCGTCCCCTTCTCCTCCTGCCCCCAATCCCTCCCAGCATCAGAGTCTTCTCCAATGAGTCAACTCTTCGCATGAGGTGGCCAAAATACTGGAGTTTCAGCTTTAGCATCATTCCTTCCAAAGAAATCCCAGGGCTGATCTCCTTCAGAATGGACTGGTTGGATCTCCTTGCAGTCCAAGGGACTCTCAAGAGTCTTCTCCAACACCACAGTTCAAAAGCATCAATTCTTGGGCGCTCAGCCTTCCTCACAGTCCAGCTCTCACATCCATACATGACCACAGGAAAGACCATAGCCTTGACTAGGCGAACCTTTGTTGGTAAAGTAATGTCTCTGCTTTTGAATATGCTATCTAGGTTGGTCATACCTTTCCTTCCAAGGAGTAAGCGTCCTTTAATTTCATGGCTGCAGTCACCATCTGCAGTGATTTTGGAGCCCAGAAAAATAAAGTCTGACACTGTTTCCCCATCTATTTCCCATGTAGTGATGGGACCAGATGCCATGATCTTCGTTTTCTGAATGTTGAGCTTTAAGCCAACCTTTCCACTCTCCACTTTCACTTTCATCAAGAGGCTTTTTAGTTCCTCTTCACTTTCTGCCATAAGGGTGGTATCATCTGCATATCTGAGGTTATTGATATTTCTCCCAGCAATCTTGATTCCAGCTTGTGTTTCCTCCAGTCCAGCGTTTTTCATGATGCACTCTGCATAGAAATTAAATAAACAGGGTGACAATATACAGCCTTGACGTACTCCTTTTCCTATTTGGAACCAGTCTGTTGTTCCATGTCCAGTTCTAATTGTTGTTTCCTGACCTACATACAAATTTCTCAAGAGGCAGATCAGGTGGTCTGGTATTCCCATCTCTTTCAGAATTTTCCACAGTTTATTGTGATCTACACAGTCAAAGGCTTTGGCATAGTCAATAAAGCAGAAATAGATGTATTTCTGGAACTCTCTTGCTTTTTCAATGATCCAGCGGATGTTGGCAATTTGATCTCTGGTTCCTCTGCCTTTTCTAAAACCAGCTTGAACATCAGGAATTTCACAGTTCACATATTGCTGAAGCCTGGCTTGGAGAATTTTGAGCATTACTTTACTAGCGTGTGAGATGAGTGCAATTGTGTGGTAGTTTGAGCATTCTTTGGCATTGCCTTTCTTTGGGATTGGGATGAAAACTGACCTTTTCCAATCCTGTGGCCACTGCTGAATTTTCCAAATTTGCTGGCATATTGAGTGCAGCACTTTCACAGCATCATCTTTCAGGATGTGGCATAGCTCCACTGGAATTCCATCCCCTCCACTAGCTTTGTTCGTAGTGATGCTTTCTAAGGCCCACTTAACTTCACATTCCAGGATGTCTGGCTCTAGGTCAGTGATCACACCATCATGATTATCTGGGTCGTGAAGATCTTTTTTGTACAGTTCTTCTGTGTATTCTTGCCACCTCTTCTTAATATCTTCTGCTTCTGTTAGGTCCATACCATTTCTGTCCTTTATCGAGCCCATCTTTGCATGAAATGTTCCTTTGGTATCTCTGATTTTCTTGAAGAGATCCCTAGTCTTTCCCATTCTGTTGTTTTCCTCTATTTCTTTGCATTGATCGCTGAAGAAGGCTTTTTTATCTCTTCTTGCTATTCTTTGGAACTCTGCATTCAGATGTTTATATCTTTCCTTTTCTCCTTTGCTTTTCACTTCTCTTCTTTTCACAGCTATTTGTAAGGCCTCCCCAGACAGCCATTTTGCTTTTTTGCATTTCTTTTCCATGGGGATGGTCTTGATCCCTGTCTCCTGTACAATGTCACGAACCTCATTCCATAGTTCATCAGGCACTCTATCTATCAGATCTAGGCCCTTAAATCTATTTCTCACTTCCACTGTATAATCATAAGGGATTTGATTTAGGTCATACCTGAATGGTCTAGTGGTTTTCCCTACTTTCTTCAATTTCAGTCTGAATTTGGCAATAAGGAGTTCATGGTCTGAGCCACAGTCAGCTCCTGGTCTTGTTTTTGCTGATTGTATAGAGCTTCTCCATCTTTGGCTGCAAAGAATATAATCGATCTGATTTCGGTGTTGACCATCTGGTGATGTCCATGTATAGCTTTGACTATACAGACCTTTGTTGACAAAGTTATGCCTCTGCTTTTGAATACACTGTCTAGGTTTGTCATGACTTTCCTTCCAAGGAGCAGGCATCTTTTAATTTCATAGTTGCAGTCACCGTCTGCAGTGATTTTGGAGCCTAAGAAAATAAAATCTGTCACTGCTTCCATTTTTTCCCCATCTATTTGCCATGAAATGATGGGACCAGATGCCATGATCTTGACTTTTTGAATGTTGAGTTTTAAGCCAGCTTTTTACTTTCCTATTTCACCCTCATCAAGAGGCTTTTTAGTTCCTTTCACTTTCTGCCATTAGATTGGTATCATCTGCTTATCTGAGGTTGTTGATATTTTTCTCATCAATCTTGATTCCAGCTTGTGGTTCATCCAGCCCAGCATTTCACATGATATACTCTGCCTATAAGTTAAATAAGCAGGGTGACAATATGCAGCCTTGACAAACCCCTTTCCCAATTTGGAACCAGTCCATTGTTCATGTCCAGTTCTAATTGTTGCTTCTTGATCTGCATACAGGTTTCTCAGGAGACAAATAAGGTGGTCTGGTACTCCCATCACTTTAAGAATTTTCTACAGTTTGTTGTGATCCACACAAACTGAACTAACATATCTGTATTTTTTTTTTCTTTTTTTATTTTTTTTGCAGGGGAAAATGGACAAAGGAAAGGATCAATGAGAGTGGGAGGGAAATGGGAAGGAAGAAGGGGAGTGATGGTGGGGAGGAGTATATGTAATTTCTTGACTAATGCCTTTCTGTTTTTAATCACAAAGAACAATTTAAAAAAATCATGTTGAATTCATCCTATATTAGGAGGTTTGATCTGGAAATGAAAAGTTCAGGAAACTAAAAGTCCAGTTTGGGTGTCCTCATCTTAGGCACATCTTGGTATTTTGTATTGGTAAGTCTATCTTTACCACAGTATATTATTTAGGACAGGATCACATCTGTCACTTCTTCCCCCTACTACCCAAAGTGGTACCAGACCCATAAAATAGTCAATAAACATTTACAGAGTGAACAAATAAGTCTATTTTTTTTTTTAAACTCTCCTGAGTGAACTGAATTTTTTGAGGCTCATAAGTGAATATGTTTTCCTCTTTACTTTGTCTATTACAGCCAGATTGTATAAGTATGAGTGGGGTATTAAAGTCTCCCACTATTATTGTATTGTTGCATATTTCTTCTATCATACTAATTAATGTTTGTCTTATATATATCAATGCTCCAATGTTGGGTGCATGTATATTTATAATTGTTATAACTTCTTTTTGGATTGTTCCTTTAAATTGTTATGTGTAACCTTGATTGTCTCCTTTTCAGGATCTTTAAAGTCAATTTTATCTGATATGAGTATTGCTACTCCTGTTTTCTTTTGGTCTATATTTGCATAGAAAATCTTTTTCCAGCCCTTCATTTTCAGTCAGTATATATCCCCTATTTTAAGGTGGTTCTCTTGTAGACAACATATATAGGGGTCTAGTTTTTGTATCCATTTGACCCATTTTAGTCTTTTGGTTGTCTCTTGTAGACAAGGTATGTAGGGGTCTTGTTTTTGTATCTATTTGGCCAGTCTTTGTCTGTTGATTAGGGCATTCAGCCCATTAATGTTTAAAGCAATTATTGATAAATAGGATTTACTTTATTGTTTTGGGTTCGAATTTATACACCCTTTTAGTGATTCCTATCTAGAGAATGTCCTTTAGTTTTTGTTGGAGAAATGGTTTAGTGGTGCTAAATTTTCTCAACTTTTGCTTATCTGTGAAGCTTTTGATTTCTCCTTCATATTTGAATGAGATCCTTGCTGGATACAATAATCTAGGCTGTAAGTTATTTTCTTTCATCACTTTAATTATGTCTTGCCATTCCCTCCTGGCTTGGAGAGTTTCTATTGAAAGATCAGCTGTTATCCTTATGGGAATTCCCTGGTGAGTTATTTGATGTTTTTCCCTTGCTGCTTTTAATATTTGTTCTTTATATTTAATCTTTGTTAATTTGATTAATATGTGTCTTAGGGTGTTTCGCCTTGGGTTTATCCTGTTAGGGACTCTGGATTTCTTGAACTTGAGTAGTTATTTCCTTCCCCATTTTAGGGAAGTTTTCAACTATTATCTCCTCAAGTATTTCCTCATGGTCTTTCTTTTTATCTTCTTCTTCTGGAACTCCTATGATTCAAATGTTGTAGCGTTTAATGTTATCCTGGAGGTCTCTGAGATTGTCCTCATTTCTTTTGATTCGTTTTTCTTTTTTCTCCTCTGATTCATTTATTTCTAGGATTCTATCTTCTAATTCACTAATCCTATCTTCTGCCTCTGTTATTCTACAATTCGTTGCCTCCAGGGTGTTTTGGATCTCATTTATTGCATTATTCATTATGTGTTGACTCTTTTTTATTTCTTCTAGGTCCTTGTTAAACCTTTCTTGCATCTTCTCAATCCTTGTCTCCAGACTCTTTAACTGTGATTCCATTTTGATTTCAAGATTTTGGACTAATTTCACTATCATTATTCGGAATTCTTTATCAGGTAGATTCCCTATCTCTTCCTCTTTGGTTTGGTTTGGTGGGCATCTATCCTGTTCCTTTAGCTGCTGGGTATTCTTTTGTCTCTTCATCTTGTTAAAATTGCCAAGTTTAGAGTGTCCTTACTATATTCTGGTAGTTTGTTGAATTCTCTTTCTTGAGGCGGTTTACAGGTCTTTCCAATATCTGATCTCTGCCCTGTTACAGAGGGGGTGGAGATGAACACCCAAATCTAAGCCGGCCAGGTTCAGGCACTTGGATAATCCTCAGAAGCACAGACTCTTGAGTCTGCGTTTTATGCCCTTCCCAGGTCCTAGTAGCGCAGGTGATGAAGTGTTTAGCGAGCGCAGCTGCTGTGACTTATCGCCTCCCCGCCGCTCAGTTTTCTGGGTATACAACCGGCGCACTTTCTCAGGCAGATGTTGACTATCAAGAGCCCCAAGAAGCGTGAGTCAGCACAGAAACCTGCTTACAGTTCTGTAGATAGTGTCTCTCTAGGGCTGTGATTGCCCGCCTCCGGCTCTGGCTGCCTGTCACCGGAGTGGGACAGCCTGCAGCCGGCCATCTCCGTGCAGTCCTTTGTTCCATAAGTAGTCCTGGTGGTGTCTTAAGTTAGGGCTGGCTTTTGATGTAGTAGATAACCGAAAGTCTGGTTATTTCGCTCAGATAGCGCTCGAGATAGCCAGGCCAAATCCTTTCTCAATGCGTTGCAGGCCGCGCCGCTCTTCCTAGCCCAGCCCCCACTTGCTAATAGCAAATGCTGGTGTCCACGCCGCTTCTCCGCAAAAGGAGTTACCGCAGGGCTCGTAATCTCCTTTTGAAGACAATGA
The DNA here is from genome assembly GCA_935064755.1 of Tragelaphus eurycerus. Taxonomy (NCBI): domain Eukaryota; kingdom Metazoa; phylum Chordata; class Mammalia; order Artiodactyla; family Bovidae; genus Tragelaphus; species Tragelaphus eurycerus. The sequence continues at coordinate 17,634,872 of CAKXYN010000020.1, forward strand.
ATTGTCTTTCTAAGTGCCTGATGTCCTCTGCTGGCATTCAGAAGTTGTTTTGTAGAATTTATTCAGCATTCAAATGTTCTTTTAATGGATTTATGGAGGAGAAAGTATTCTCCCCATCCTACTCGTCCACCATCTTAGCTCCTCCCCACATATCTGTATTTTAAAACAGCACACAATAGCAGAAGATAGCAAGAGCCAATTTCAGCGCTATACTTAAGGAGGCCCTTTTGAGCAGGACCTTTGTGATTATGGAGATAAGGGAGAAGGAAGACCTGTCTTTAAGACCTTTTCAAGGGTTGTTAGTAGTCTTAACTTCCAGTTGACCCTAGATGAATCTCCTGTAGAATTCTCTGATTGTGGTGGGGTGAGCACTCCCTGAACTGCAGTTATTCCGTAGTCCCTGATTACTAAATTCTTTTTAAAAAGCAAACAAACTACTTAATTGTCCTCAGGAAGTAATTGTATATGTTTGCAGAGAGATACCTGTCCTTAGAGGTATGTTATTGTGATTGTTGTTTAGCAGAAATTTGAAAACTTTTGAAAATAAGGGATTAAACAAGTGAAGTATGTGCTAATTAATTAGGTTAATTAAATGCATTATAATCACAGGATAAGCTTCAAAAATTCATATTCTTTGCCATCCCTGGAGATTCTTATTTAGTTGGTGGGTCCCAAAGAATTTTCCCAGGCGATTTTGTTGAATAAGTTTGGAAATTATAATATGATATCTTTATATAACTTATATCATGGAATTCCATGCAGCCATTAATCAAATGACATTCTATTTTTTAAAAAGTGTTCAAAATATTAGTGTATATAACAAGTAGCACAAATAGTATATATACAAAAAGGATTGAAAAGAACTATAATAATATACTGAAAGTTTCTGAAATAATAAACTGAAAGTTTGTTATACCTGTGTAAGTGAACTTGTGAGAGATTCTTTTTTGTGCATTTTCTAAATTTTACTCAGTGAAAATAAGACTTCCTTAAATTTTTTCTTTATAGCTTTCAAACATGGATACCCGTTTTCCCACTAGCATCCTTGCAAGCGATCCATGGGAAGTCAAGGTTTGTTAGTATCAAGCAGGTGACTTTCCCCTATCCCTGAACAACTTACTGTAAAGAACTTCAAATATGCAGGAAAATGGAAAGAAGTCTATAGTGACTATTCTTATGCTCTTAGATTATACAGTTAACATTTTGTTATATTTGTACAAGTTTCTTTTGATTGCTGCTTTAAGACGCTCAGGCTATTAGATTGAGCACTCAAGGAAAATTTCATATGTAAAGTCAAAAAGATTAAGCCTCAGCTATTAAATAAGTGCATATCCATGAAAATTAGGACACTTCTTGTGAATAAACACAACTCAATCAATAGAAATAATTTATCTAACAGCCTCTCACAATACAGTGGAAAAAATTTTTTTTCTGCATTCCCTTTCCTCCACTTTTGGATTAAAGAAAGACACCGTTACTAGGAGATTTTCTGCCATTCCTTTAAATGTCAGAAAAGGTAATGATCCTGAAGAAATAGCAGCACACCTGCAGTGAAAGCATGGAAAGCTTTAATTTCAATGAGAGTTGTGATCCTCAAAGTTCAAAAAAGTCAGCATGTTATTTTATATATTGTACATACTTATATATGTGTGTATACATAGATACACATAGGTATATACACATTTATACATATATTTGTAAATTTTTCTTCTGTGTTTCCTTTAAATGATTAAAGAGGGATAAGGCCTGTCCGTGCTGCTTTTCTACAACAGGAAGGCCTTGTCTGCAATGGGTTGACAGCAGTACCTGCTTCCTAGGGTGCCTGTGAGCACCCAGTGAGATGATGCCCATGTTCAGTGGCGTGGCATTGATAGCACGGTTTGAGAAACGAGAGTTATTGTCTTCATCCCTACAAAGCTGAAAGTCCCTCAGGCTCAAGGTTATGAACATCCCTGGCCCTGCTTTGCCTCTGGTCTGTAAACTGGTCCAGATGTGGCGTATGGACAAGAGGAGCTGGGAATGGTGGTGTCAGGGTGACCTGGAGACTGCGGCACCAGCGATCACTCTTTAGGCTTGCCAGTGTCACTGCCCACTCTGGCAGAGTGAAGAGACTAGGCAGTAAGGTCCTAGTGCTGACACTGGTCATTTCTTTCAGGCAAACCCTCTCCTGCTGGGTAACTTGGTGTTTTAGCTACAAGAAGCAAAGAACTGACGTGTAAAGGAGGATGCCATGTCAGTCTCTGGTCAAGAGGCAGTGCCATGCTCTAAATCAATTTCAGATCAGCCATTTAGGTTTTTGAATAGCAAGGACTATAATACATGCCATGTGTGGTCAAATTGCAGTGTCTGAAAGCCAGGTCCCTTAGTCAACATCCACATGTCACACTTCAATGCTACTTTGATCCCAGAGGTCTAAGGTGCAGCTCTTACAGATCTGCCCAGTTCCCTGAAGAAACTTCACTCTGAGCTAAACCCCCTGGGAAATGCTTGGCTTTGGTTTTTCATGATGCGGTATCTACATGGGATTCCCTGGTGGCTCAGCGGTAAAGATTTCCACCTGCAATGCCGGAGACCCAGGTTTGGTCTCTGGGTCAGGAAGATCCCCTGGAGAAGGAAATGGCAACCCACTCCAGTATTCTTGCCTGGGAAATCCCACAGAGAGAGGAGCCTGGAGGGCTACAGTCCATGGGATCACAAAAGAGACACAATTGAGCAACTAAACAACATGCGAATACACAGGAGGCTCTTTGGGGTCTTATGAGGTCTCCTTTGGTGGATGTGTGGGGTAACTCTTGAGGCACTTGAAGGATTTATAGGGAAACCACTGTGGGCTCATGGGGAATGTGTGCCTGCAGCTCCTATTTCTCCTCACCTGTGCTTAACTTTGGGAAAGTTGTCATTGGCTCCTGGCTGAAGAGCTGTGTGTTTACATATGTGTGTGTCCAGGCTAGTTCAAAATGTGGGGAACTGGGAGGGAGAAGGAGCTGATATAAAATCACCCCAAATGAATTGGGATAGACTGGAAAATGAAGAGACCTGGTTTTGTATTGCATCTCAAAGCCCTATGGGAAGTAGGAAGTCTTCTCTCTTCTCTTCTGTTCTTTAATATACACCATACAGCTTATGATGGGGAAAAAAAAAAAAAAAAACAACGGTATATAGGACATGCAGGACCATAATCAAGAGAAAAGAATGGCCACTACTGGAACCGTAGATGACCCAGATATTTGAATTGAAAGATGCAGCCTTTAAAATACTGTTATAGGACCTGCCTGGTGGGACAGTGAATAAGAATCCACTTGCCAGAGCAGGGGACACAGATTCTATCCCTGATCTGGGGAAGATTCCACATGCTGCAGAGCAACTAAGCTCGTGAGCTTCAACTATTGAAGCCTGTGCACTCTAGGCCCACGAGCCACACCTACCGAGCCCGCATGCTGCAACTATTGAAGCCCATGTACCTAGAGCCGAGCCTGTGCTCAGCAACAAGAGAAGCCACCCCAGTGAGAAGCCATGCGCTGCATGAAGAGTAGCCCCTGTCTCTGGAACTAGGGAAAGCCTGTGCGCAGCAACGACAACCCAGCACAACCAAAGAAATAATAAAGAAATAAAATGGAATACTATTACAAATACGTCAAATAGCTTAGAGGAAAAGAAGGAAAACATGGGTAAAGATGAGGAATTTCAGCAGAGATGTGGGAATTCGGAGCTGAAAAACACTTTCCGTGTTCCCTGTGATGGAGCAATATTGCAGTTGCATGTGTGTTCAAACTTAACATTTTCATATAGTGAGAATATGTTCCACATTCACCCTCCTTTTTAAACCCTCCTGATAAACATTTGTCTCGCGTAAGCCCCCAGGGCTCTCTAGACCCTTGTGTTTTGCTTGAAGGAGCGCTGGGGACTCTTACTTCAGCTCTTGTGTAACCTGGCACTAGAGCCCTGGGCAGGAGCCCTCTGAGCAGTCTCAGGCATCTGAAGCGCTGGGACGTGGAGCTGGCCAGCAGGAGAGTGATTCAGGCTGGACTCTGAATTGTTTTCCATCTTCTCCATACCCACATTCACGAGGCTGTCAGTGAAGTATTGGTGACCAGGCCCCCTTTATTTGCAGCGCTGGTCTTCAGTCAGGGCTTAGGGATTGGGGTTGGGTGCTGCAGCCCTCTTTGTGAGCTTGGAGTGGCTTCTCTGTCTCAGGCCTTTGGATTCTGTGGCGACCCTCAGGAGCTAAATATAGTGATGGAGGATACATCTTTAACACACACCTGGACGCCTGTTGATCTTTGCTTTCGGAGCATCAGTGACTATGAAGGAGGCCTCCACACTTTGCCCATAGGAGCCAAGAGGAGGGCTTCAGTCAGCCTGACACTGGGTTGGCCAGTACGAGAACCTGAGGTGGGGGGAGGCTCCAGGTGCCAAAGACAGGACATATATATATATACACACACACACACATATAATATTTGTACATTGAATTTTTAATCTGTTCTATATTTGTTCTGCCCTGTGCTCGTTGACTTAGGTATCAAAGAAAGCTATGAAGTCTTCCTCAAGGGAAAAAACCCTCCCCTAGTGGGAAAAAATGCCCTTTTGAAAAAGTTCACAATAAGTTCTACCAAGAAATGATAGTCAGTGGTCTCAGCATACTTAATGCTGTGTATAATCCTAGTAATTATATTGAAAGGGCTGGAATGTGTTCCTGATGGGCTAGAAGGCTGCTGCCACAGTGATGATTGTAAAGTAATGCTGTTACACTGGACACATAGGGACATCTGGGGAGGCGTCCTCTTATGCACAGTTCATCTCCCTTCTCACCACATAGATCTGATGGCTGCGTGCAGCTTGGTTGAGCTGATTGTCAAGGACTGACCCAATGGCCAGGCTCCCGTTGGATTCTGATCTTTGCTTCTTTTGCTTTCCCATTCTGTCCAATCCCAGGAAGCTCCTCTTTGTCCTCAAGGACATGGACAATGTGGAGACTGATCTGACCGTCAACCATGAATCCGCCATGTGCGGTGACAGCAGAAAGCAGGTGTCGCTGCCGCTGCTCCTATCCTGTTTGGTGAAAAGAAAGATGGTGCCAGGCTCCTCATTCCTTGTCCCCTCTCGGCCCGAACACGAGGCTGCCAGGAGAGCGTTCACAAAGGAGAACAACTACTCTGTGACCTTGAAGTTCCCCAATGAAAAGAGGAGGAAGTACTTCACCTTATTCTTCAAGGACAGATGGAAGGCCCTGACCGCCCCCAGGCTGGTGCAAGAGAAGGATGCATTTGTGGACCTGTGCCACGTGCCCAGCTTATGCTGGGTCACTTGCATGGCCCTAAGTTGGCAGATGGAGACAGGGGATGATGGGAAATTCCTATGCCAAATGCTCACTGACTTATATGCCCGCTTTCTTGCCAACACAATGGCTTGGAAGGCTGCAGTTAGCTCCTGTTGGTGCCACCAAGTCCTCCTGGAATGCCAGTGTTTGCTGGCCTTGGAAGGGTTGTGTCATCCTGCGTTTTAGTAATGGGGACCTCGGGAGTGCTGGGTTTACTGCTGCTGATGTTCCTGAGTTGAAGCCCCTGAAGATTCTTTTGCCAAGCAGCAGCTATAAAGACCATCACATGTTTGTACACTTGAAAATCCAGGAGTTGTGCATCCATAGTGTATATGATGATATTAACTGAGTGTCTGATTCCTTGCATCTGTAAATTGTGTAAAGAGAGAAGAGAAAGACACAATGACTTTAGCCTGGTAATTACTTCTGTTTTCGGTCTTCTTAATGAGAAAAGTTTTTGAGACAGCCTTTGACTATCACCTGTTGACAGGAGAATTTAATCAGTACTTCCTAGAGAAAACAAAATAATTTGAGTAATAATCCAAAAGCAGTGGATCACCACATGCTTTTGTTCTGTTGTCTCGTTGAGAATCAGGATGGAGAATTTGTGAAATGGATAACGGGTTCTTTTTTATTTTTTGACTGGCGACTTGTTTAATATATGATATTATACATATTTCAATGCCATTCTCCCAAATTGTCCCACCCTCTCCCTCTCCCACAGAGTCCAAAAGACTGTTCTATACATCAGTGTCTCTTTTGCTGTCTCGTATACAGGGTTATTGTTACCATCTTTCTAAATTCCATATATATGCGTTAGTATACTGTATTGGTGTTTTTCTTTCTGGCTTACTTCACTCTGTATAATAGGCTCCAGTTTCAAAGTTAGCACTTGTATTCAAAAACACAAAGATCTCTTGGTTTCATTATATTGTCTGGAGCACTGCCATCTTCTACAGAAAACTGAGTTGAGTATTCAGTACATCTTTAAAGACAAACAGCCAAAAAGGCTAACTTCCAGGTGAGTTTTCTTTTCTATCTTTTTTTTTTCTTTTTTTTAATTTTTAAGGATTTTAATTATTACTTTGGCCACCTGATGCCAAGAACTGACTTATTGGAAAAGACCCTGATCCTGGGAAAGATGGAAGGCAGGAGGAGAAGGGGACAGCAGAGGATGAGATGGTCGGATGGCATCACCAACTCAATGGATATGGGTTTGGGTGGACTCCGGGAGTTGGTGATGGACACAGAGGCCTGGCTGTGCTGTGGTTCATGGGGTTGCAAAGAGTCGGACACGACTGAGTGACTGAACTGAACTGAATTATTACTTAAATATTTTACATGTATTTTTAATTGGAGGATAATTGCTTTACAATGTTCTGTCGGTTTCCCCCATACAGCAACACACGTCAGCCGTAGATATGTATATGTCCTCTCTCTCTGGAACCTCCCCCCACCTCCTACCCATCTCGCCCCTCTTGGTCCTCACAGAGCATCGGATTTGAGCTCCCTGTGTCATACAGCACATTCCCACCGGCTATCTGATTTTCCACGTGGTAACGTATGTTTCCGTGCTACCCTCTCAGTCCGTCCTGCCCTCTTCCTTCCCTGCTGTGCTCACAAGTCTGTTCTCTGTGTCTCATCTCTCTTTCTGCTCTGCAAATAGGTTCATCGGTACCATCTTTCTAGATCCATATATATGTGTTGATATATGATATTTGGTTTTTTGCTTCCTGACTTACTTCACTCTGTATAATAGCTCTAGGTTCATCCACCTCATCAGAACTGACTCAAATGCATTCCTTTGTGTGGCTGAGTAATATTCCATTGTATATATGTACCGCAACTTCTTTATCCAGTCACCTGTCAATGGACCTATAGGTTGCTTCCATGTCCTAGAATAATGCTGCAATGAACACTGGGGTACATGTATCTGTGTGTCTGGGCACGGGTGGAATCTTCTAAAAAAAAGTTGCTCATTCCTGTATTCCTCAGGCCTGCCCATAATTCTACTGCTTGTTGACTAGAACAAGAAACTGAAGGCCATGAAGGAATTGATCTTACTGAACCAGTGATTTTTAAAATCTCTCTATTTCTGTTTAACTCAGGGTTTTTGGGTTAAACATCAATATTAATGACATTTTCAGCCAGATAATTCTTTGTGGTCGGGGACTGCCCTGTTCAGTAGTAACACTGATCTCTACCCACAAGAAAACACTAGAACTTATTCCCTGTCTCCAGCAGTGATGATAAAACATATCTTCAGACATTGCCAAGTGTTCAAAATGTCCCTTCTTTAAGAATCACTGGTTTGATCTCTGCTTTTCAGTTGTCCAGATGAACTGAAGTCATGCTTACGAATTTCTTAGAGATGTTCATAGTTGTACGTAGCGTGCAACATTTGTCATCCATATCGATGTTTCATAACAGTGAGCATCCTCACACTCGGAGTCACTGCCCTCCATAAGTTGTATCTGGCCTGCCTACAGACAGTGACTATTGATGCTTTTGTGGGTCTATCATCTTTCACACTTCACCATACTTTATTTCTTCCAAATATTAAGTCTGAGTCAGGTAACAGGCACTCTCAAAAGGTATTTTATTTACTTACTTATGTACTTATTTATTTACTTATTTTTTAAGATTTATTTATTTGTTTTGTTTTCGGCTGTGCTGGGTGTTCATTGCTGTGTGGGCTTTTCTCATTGTGGTGAGTGGAAGCTCCCCTCTAGCTGCAGCGCCTGGGCTTCTCATCGTGGTGGCTTCTCTTGCTTTGGAGCGCAGGCTCTCAGGCACTCAGGCTTCAGTGGTTGCAGCACTTGGGCTCAGTAGCTGTGGCTCCTGGGCTCTAGAGCGCAGGCTCAAAGTTGTGGTGCACGGGCTTGGTTGCTCTGCAGTATGTGGGATCTTCCCTGACCAGAGATTGAACCGATGTCACTTGCATTGCAAGGAGGATTATTAACCACTGGACCACCAGGAAGGCCCCTTATTTATTTACTTACTTATTTGCCTGTCTGCAAGCCACACAACTCGTGGGATCTTAGTTCCCCAAGAAAGACTCTAACTCACACCCTCGGCAGTGAAAATGCAGAGTCCTGACCACTGGCCCTCCAGAGAATACCCTCAAAAGATATTTCAGAGTATGTGTTATCTTTGAAATGGCTGGAGTTGAATTTGTTCCTCTAGAGAATGCTGTTTTTCCTCCAAGTAGTACAATGAGTGGACCCTTGCCTGTTGGAGAGACCTCTGCAACCTACTGCACACTAAGGAGAGCCTCTGGGAGCTGGAAATCCGTAACGGTGACCTTGATGATGTGTCAGAACAGATCCTGTGAAAGCTCTGAGACATCCCTGCTGTTGCCTTCAGATACTCTTGTAGGTGCTGGTTTACCCCACCTCAGATGTTCCCCCGGGAATAATAGTTACCCCCTCCCATCTCTGGGTTTCCCAGGTGGCTCAGTGGTAAAGAATCTGCCTGCCCATGCAGGAAGATGTGGGTTCCATCCCTGGGTCGGGATGATCCCCTGGAGAAGGAAATGGCAGTCCACTCCAGAATTCTTACCTGGGAAATCCCATGGTCAGAGGAGCCTTGAGGGCAGTCCATGGGGTCACAAAGAGTCGGACAGGACCGAGTGACTGAACATGCACGCATCTGTCTCTCTGCACCAAGCCTTAGCTGTGGCGTGTGAGCTCTTACTGATGGCATGTGGTTCTTAGTTCCTTGACTGGGGGTTGAACCTGGGCCCCCTGCATTGGGATTGCAGAGTCTTAGCCACTGGACCACCAAGGAAGTCCCCATCTCCCCATATTTGAAAGACTTCCTGTCAGAGCCTGGTATAGATTGAATAGAATATTCTTCATACATAGCTTATGTTACAAATGGTTATCTGACATTGAGATGATGGGCAGAGTTCTTTTCCCCTGTTGTAATTCTTCAGCCACTCAATCATGTCTGGCTGTTTGCAAACCCATGGACTACAGCACACCAGGCTTCCCTGTCCCTCACCATCTCCTGGAGTTTGCCTGAGTTCATGTCCATTGAATCAGTGATGGTATCCAACCATCTCATCCTCTCTCATCCCCTTCTCCTCCTGCCTTTAATCTTTCCCAGCATCAGGGTCTTTTCCAATGAGTAAAATCTTTGCATCAGGTAATCCAAGTATTGGAGCTTCAGGCTTCAGCATCAGTCCTTCCAATGAATATTCAGGATTGATTTCCTACCTCAGATATGCAGATGACACCACTCTTATGGCAGAAAGTGAAGAGGGGCTAAAAAGCCTCTTGATGAAAGTGAAAGTGGAGAGTGAAAAGGTTGGCTTAAAGCTCAACATTCAGAAAACGAAGATCATGGCATCTGGTCCCATCACTGCATGGGAAATAGATGGGGAAACAGTGGAAACAGTGTCAGACTTTGTTTTTCTGGGCTCCAAAATCACTGCAGATGGTGACTGCAGCCATGAAATTAAAAGACGCTTGCTCCTTGGAAGGAAAGTTATGACCAACCTAGATAGCATTTTCAAAAGCAGAGACATTACTTTACCAACAAAGGTTCGCCTAGTCAAGGCTATGGTCTTTCCTGTGGTCATGTATGGATGTGAGAGCTGGACTGTGAAGAAGGCTGAGCGCCGAAGAATTGATACTTTTGAAGTGTGGTGTTGGAGAAGACTCTTGAGAGTCCCTTGGACTGCAAGAAGATCCAAGCAGTCCATTCTGAAGGAGATCAATCCTGGAATTTCTTTAGAAGGAATGATGCTAAAGCTGAAACTCCAGTATTTTGGCCACCTCATGCGAAGAGTTGACTCATTGGAGAAGACTCTGATGCTGGGAGGGATTGAGGGCAGGAGGAGAAGGGGACGACAGAGGATGAGATGGCTGGATGGCATCACTGACTCGATGGATGCGAGTCTGAGTGACCTCCGGGAGCTGGTGATGGACAGGGAGGCCTGGCGTGCTGCGGTTCATGGGGTCGCAAAGAGTCGGACACAACTGAGCGACTGATCTGATCTGAGGATTAACTGATTTGATCTTCTTGTAGTCCAAGAAATACATATCTATTCCTTTTCAAATTCTTTTTCCCATTTAAGGTGATGCATAATATTGAACAGAATTCCCTGTGTGCTACAGTAGGTCCTTGGACAACCTGACTTTGAAATTAACAGACATCCCCTGACCTGGCTGGGAGTCTGAGGTGGAGAGCAGCATGTGATAAACGCTGACAATCTGTTTTGGCCTGAAGAGGGAGGGCGGGAAGAATGACACGGAGGGGAGGCGCACACCCCAAGTGGGACCGAGGCTGTAACTCTCCTGCGGCTTTGTCTTTCTGCAGGTTGACCTATATCTCGGTGCGTACCCGGTTTGAAGACGTGTTCAAGTCTATTGTTCATAACCAGAATCTGATGGCCCTGAGCCTGGACCGTGTGCCCCATTCCCTAGAGATGGTCTCACCGTTGGGTGAGGCCTTGGAGAATCCAGTTCACAGCGTGCACAGCACCTGAGGTGAGTTGTCCCCGGTTGGGTGCCCACTGTATGCAGGAGGCGGATGGCCCGACGTCGGCGGGCACAGGCACCCTTTCGATCATTCTTGTTTGTCGTTCAGTCGCTCAGTTGCATCCAGCTCTTTGTGACCCCGTGGACTGTACCCGCCGGGCTCCTCTGTCCATGGGGCTCTCCAGGCAAGAATACTGGAGTGGGTTGCCATGCCCTTCTCCAGGGGATCTTCCCAACCCAGAGATGAAATCCATGTCTCCTGCATTGGTAGGCGGATTCTTTACCATCTGAGCCACCAGAGAAGCCCCCCTTTAGATCATACCACCTGATATTTCTCCTGGATGCCTCTCATTCCTTAAATATTTTAAGCACATGGCTTGTTTCTCTCCCAACATTTATTCCTGTCATTTTGGATGGTTTCAATTTCTACATGGACTATTTTTCTTTTTTTCTTTTTAACTGGAGGATAATTGCTTCACAGTGTTGCGTTGCTGTCTACCATACGTCATTGTGAATCCGCTCTAAGTACGCATTTGTCCCCTCCCTCCTGAGCCTCCCTCGCTCGCATGCCTTCTGGGCCATCACAGAGCACCGGGCTGGGCTTCTTGTACAGCAGCTTCCCGCTAGTTGTACACGGATGATCTCTTCTATAACTTGGCCTCTCACTTCTTTGACCTGTGTGTCTCTAATCATTCTTGTCCCTCTGCCCATTCTCAGGCATAGAACACCCTGGTCAAACCTTAGAGCCTGGGGCTTCCGCAGAAGTTCAGTGGCTGGGACTCCACGTTGCCACTGTAGCGGGCACGAGTTTGATCCCTGGTTGGGGAACTAAGGTCCTGCTTTTCTATTTTGTGGCCAAACATAGAAAAATAAGTAAATAAATAATAAAGAAATTAAAAAAAACTACCTTAGAGCCTGCCTATATATAAAGTAGATAATCAATAAGAACCTACTCTATAGCACAGGGAACTCTACTCAATATTCTGTAATAACCTATATGGGAAAAGAACAGTTATATTTATATGTATAACTGAATCATTTTGCTATATACCTGAAACAGAGCATTATAAGTCAACTATACTCCAATATAAAATTAAAATTTAAAAACTTAAAAAAATTCTTAGAGTCTGCCTGATGGAAATTTTTTAATATTTATTTATTTCAATGGGAGGCTAGTTACTTTACAATATTGTGGTAGTTTTTGCCATACATTCACATGAATCAGCCACGGGTGTACATGTGTTCCCCATCCTGAACCTCCCTCCCACCTCCCTCCCCATCCCATCCCTCAGGGTCATCCCAGTGTACCAGCCCTGAGCACCCTGTCTGATGGAAATATTAAGCAAGCCAGAAAGATAATTTAACATCTTTGAGTAGCCACATTTGGGGAAAAAAAAGGAAACAGGTAAAATTAATTTTAATATCTTAACATACCAAATTTAGTTCAATTCAGTCACTCAGTCACGTCCAACTCTTTGAGACCCCATGGAGTGCAGCACACCAGGCTTCCCTGTCCATCACCAACTCCTGGAGCTTACTCAAACCCATATCCATTTAGTCAGTGATGCCATCCAACCATCCCATCCTCTGTCATCCTCTTCTCCTCCTGCCCTCAATCTTTCCCAGCATCAGGGTCTTTTCCGATGAATCAGCTCTTAGCATAAGGTGGCCAAAGTATTGGAGCTTCAAAGCCATGGATACCTGGAAAAGAATATATTACTTCTGCTGCTGCTGCTGCTGCTAAGTCGCTTCAGTCGTGTCCAACTCTGTGCGACCACAGAGACAGCAGCCCCCCAGGCTCCCTGGTCCCTGGGATTCTCCAGGCAAGAACACTGGAGTGGGCTGCCATTTCCTTCTCCAGTGCATGAAAGTGAAATGTGAAAGGGAAGTCGCTCAGTCGTGTCTGACTCCTAGCAACCCCATGGACTGCAGCCCACCAGATTTCTCCATCCATGGGATTTTCCAGGCAAGAGTACTTGAGTGGGGTGCCATTGCCTTCTCCGATATTACTTCTGAGTTTCCCACAAATAGATAGTAAGTCAATGTGAATATTTTTCAAGAATGGCAGCAGTAGGAAAAAAAATCTTTTCACAACCCCCAGAAGTCCTACCTTGTGCCCTAGGGGAAGATTTCCAAACCATAGATCTGAGATTAGCCTGCCATCTCTGCCAATGAAAATCTTTCTAGGGAGCGTTTGTACTGCGTGTGGACTGACGGCAGGTTTGAATTGGGTGTCAGCGCCACTGAAAGTTCCGAGTCTGCATCCAGGGTGAGGGCTGAGGTTCCACCCTGACTCGTACTGAGAAAGCCAAGCCCTGACCCTGTTGTTTGGTTGCTCAATCACGTCTGAATCTTTGAGATCCCATGGACTGCAGCACTCCGGGCTTCCCTGACCTTCACTATCTCCCTGAGTTTGCTCAAATCCATGTTCATTGAGTTGGTGATGCCATCCAACCATTTCATCCTCTGTTCAGTCTTTCCCAGCATCAGGATCTTTTCCAGTGAATCAGCTCTTAGCATCAGGTAGCCAAAGTATTGGTGCTTCAGCTTCATCATCAGTCCTTCCAATGAATATTCAGAGTTGATTTTGTATAGGATTGACTGCTTTGCTCTCTCTTTCCTGTTGAGAAATCTACACCAGGCACTGTTCTTAGGGCTTTAAAGTCCTAGCCAACAGAGGCAGTCTTTCTGCAAAGCCCCTTGCTTAACTTCTAGACATTCTGATTCATTCAGACCTTAGCATTCTCAATGGCAAAAAAAAAAAAAAAAAACACAAACCTTTGGTATTGTGTATTCCTGATCTGGGAAGAGGATTGGAGGACAGGGCCAGAAACTTGTTATGAACAGGTGTCAGCTGTTAACTGTGGGGCCTAGGTCAGTGTTTCCCGGTGGCACTGCCGACATTTGAGACTAGACACGTGTCTGTGGTCAGGTATGGACTATAAGGTGTTGATTACCACTCCTGCCTTCCACCCCTTAAATTACAGTAGCAATGCCCTCTTTGTCTGGTTATTGAATTCATTGCTGTTTTAGTCACCAAGTTGTGTCTGACTCTTTGCGACCCCATGGACTATAGCCCACCAGGCTCTTCTATCCATGGGATTTCCCAGGCAAGAATACTGAATTGGGTTGCCATGCTCTCCTCCAGGGGATCTTCCTGACCCAGGGATCTAATCCAAGTCTCCTGCGTCGGCAGGCAGATTCTTTACCAGTGGGCCACCAGGGAATCCCAATATTAAATTAATAATCAACTCAGTAAAGGTAGATATGGCACCCATGGAAGGTGTATGGAGAAAGAAGGAAATAATTATTTTTCCTGCTATGAAAATCAAACCTTCAAAGACAGGACCTGTGCCATATTAATTTTTTTCTAATATTCAGAGTAGAAATGAAGGGATAGATTAAACAGGATTTGAGACATGTATAGGGGTTGTAATCTATAAGCCTTGGAAAGTAATTGGTTGTGATTGGCGGTAGGGGCTAAGGGGAGTTACAGATAATTTCCACATTAACCTGATAAAAACAATGTTTACCTATTGAAATGAAGATGACAGAAGAAGCAACGCTGGTTTGAGTTTTAGGTGGAGTGAATTAGGCTTGGGGGACTCCTTAATGAAAAAATTCTGAGAGTCTAAGAAAGTGAAAGTGTTAGTCGCTCAGTCATGCCTGAATATTTGTGACCTCATGGACTGTCTGTAGCCTGCCAGACTCCTCTATCCTTGGAATTCTCCAGGCGAGAATACTAGAGTGGGCTGTTATTTCTTTCTCCAGGGGATCTTCCCAACCAAGGGATCAAACCCTGGTCTCCTGTATTGCAGACAGATTCTTTACCATCTGAGGCAGTAGGGAAGCCTAAGGAACCAGTTTAATCTGGAAAACCCACACCATGTGGAGCGCTTGGTCTGGGACAGAGATTTTTGATTCTTCCACTTGTAGGTGTCATTTTCGGCTAAAATGGGTTGATTTCTTGGGATCTAAGGCAAGAGTGGGCTGGCTGAATCAGGTGATACCTCTATATTATGGAGTTTGAAGGAATCTCCGTAGTGTCTCCCTTTGTGGGTGTACCCACCCGTTTGCATCTGTGCCCACAGTGTAGGAGGATTCCTTGTCCCCCTTGCCCTAGGCAGCAGTTTAATCTTCGTAGGTCTTTTGGAGGATGGTCATTCTGAGTGAGTAAGCTGAGGCCGTGTTGCAGTTTCCACCGGCAATTCTCCAACAGTGATGCTGAGCATCTTTTCACGTGCTTTGTGGCCATGTGGATGCCTTCTTTGAGCAAGTAATGTCCATTTAGAGCTCTAGCCTGTTTTCTGTTGGGTTGATTGGCTTTTGATATTGAGTTGCACGAACTGTTTGCGTGTTTTGGAGATGAATTCCTTGTTTTTAAATTCGGTGGCAAATATTTTTTCTTCCTTTTGAGGGTTCTCTTTTTCCTTTGCTTAGTGTTTTCCTTGCTGTGCAAAAGCTTTTGAGGTGAACAAGGTCTCTTTTGAGTTTTCTCTTCTTTTTCCTTATTGTAACAGTTGATCCAAAAAGAATTTCCTGTGACTTATGTCAAAGCTTGTTCCACCTGTATTTTCCTCAAGAGGTTTAGAGGAATCACCCCTCCCCTTAGCCCTTTAATCCATTTGAAGTTTCTTTTTCTGTGTGAGGTGAGGGAGTGATGTAATTGCATTTTCTTTTCACCATTTAAAGAACCTCCACCCTGTCTGCCATCCTGGCAGTTAACAATTTACATTCCCAGCATCATCATGGGAGGAAGATTTCCTATTCTTCATAACCTCTTCAGGATTTACTGTTTGTAGACTTTTTGACAAAGGCTATTCTGACCTGTGTGAGCTGATACAGCATAGTAATTTCGATTTGCATTTCTTTAAGATTTCATGATGTTGAAACCTGTTCATGTGATTAAAAAAAAAATCAATGTGAGTAAAACTGACCTCAGGACATTGGCCTCTTGACTGTCTGCTCTGTTTTGAATTCTTTTCCCAGGACCTATCTGAGGATGTTTGTTGAGGACAGGTGCATTTCCTTATATCCCCTTCAGTTCAGTTCAGTCACTCAGTCCTGTCTGACTCTTTGCGACCCTATGGACTGCAGCATGCCAGGCTTCCCTGTCCATCACCAACTCCTGGAGTTTGTTCAAACTCATGTCCATTGAGTCAGTGATGCCATCCAGCCATCTCATTCTCTGTCGTCCTCTTCTCCTCCTGCCCTCAATCTTTTCCAGCATCAGGATCTTTTCCAATGAGTCGATTCTTCCCAGTGCGTGGCCAAAGTACTGGAACTTCAATTTCAGCATCAGTCCTTTGAATGGATATTCAGGGTTGACTTCCTTTAGGTTTGAGTGGTTTGATCTCCTTGCTGTCCAAGAGATTCTCAAGAGTCTTCTCCAACACCACAGTTCGAGAGCATCAATTCTTCGGCGCTGAGCTTTCTTTTCAGTCCAGCTCTCACATCCATACTTGACTCTGGAAACACCATCGCTTTGATTAAGATGGACCTTTGCTGGCAAAGTAATGTCTCTGCTTTTTAATATGCTGTCTAGGTTTGTCATAGCTTTTCTTCCAAGGAGCAAGTGTCTCTTAATTTCATGGCTGCAGTCACCATCTGCAGTGATTTTGGAGCCCAAGAAAGTAAAGTCTGTCACTGTTTCCATTGTCTCCCCATCTATTTGCCATGAAGTAATGAAACTGGTCCATTCTGAAGGAGATCAGCCCCAGGATTTCTTTGAAAGGAATGATGCTAAAGCTGAAAAACCATTGCTAAATGATGCTAAAGCTGGAACTCCAATATTTTGGCCACCTCATGCGAAGAGTTGACTCATTGGAGAAGACTCTGATGCTGGGAGGGATTGGGGGCAGGAGGAGAAGGGGACAACAGAGGATGAGATGGCTGGATGGCATCACTGACTCGATGGATGTGAGTCTGAGTGACCTCCAGGAGTTGGTGATGGACAGGGAGGCCTGGCGTGCTGCAGTTCATGGGGTCGCGAAGAGTCGGACACGACTGAACGGCTGATCTGATCTGATCTGATCTGAATGAAACTGGATGCCATGATCTTAGTTTTTTGAATGTTGAGTTTTAAGCCAGCCTTTTCACTCTCCTCTTTCACTTTCATCAAGAGGCTCTTCAATTCCTTTTCACTTTCTGCCATAAGGGTGGTGGCATCTGCATATCTTAGGTTATTGATATTTCTTCCAGCAGTCTTGATTCTAGCTTGTGCTTCATCCAGCACGGCATTTCGCATGATGTACTCTATGCTGTGCTATGCTAAGTCGCTTCAGTCATGTCCGACTCTGTGCAACCCCATAGATAGCAGCCCACCAGGCTCCGCCGTCCCTGGGATTCTCCAGGCAAGAATACTGGAGTGGGTTGCTATTTCCTTCTCCAGTGGATGAAAGAGAAAAGTGAAAGTGAAGTCGCTCAGTATATAAGCTAAATAAGCAGGGTGACAATATACAGCCTTGACGTACTCCTTTCCCAGTTTAGAACCAGTCCATTATTCCATGTCCAGTTCTAACTATTGCTTCTTGACCTACATACAGGTTTCTCAGGAGGCAGGTCAGGTGGTCTGGTAGTCCCATCTCTTGAAGAATTTCCCACAGTTTGTTTTGATCCACATAGTCAAAGGCTTTGGTGTAGTCAGTGAATAAGAAGTAGATGTTTGGGGGAACTCTCTTGCTCTTTCTATGATCCAACGGATGTTGGTGATTTGAAGTCTGGTTCCTCTGTGTTTTCTAAATCCAACTTGAACATCTGGAAGTTGTCAGTTCACGTACTGTTGAAGCCTAGGTTGGAGGATTTTGAGCATTAATTTGCTAGCGTGTGAGATGAGTGCAATTGTGTGGTAATTTGAACATTCTTTGGCATTGCCTTTCTTTTCTGCTTACCGGGGGAATATTATTAATAAATGCCCACCAGCACAGGTTTTTCAGTTGTAGTTAGCAAAAGTGGCCACAAGGTGGCAGCATTTCTCCACGTTCCATTTTTTTTTTTTTTTTTTGACATTTAATTTTTGTTTTCTATTGGCATACAGTTGATTTCCGTTCTTGTGTTTGTTTTAGGTTTACTTTAGCAACTTGTTTCAGTTATACATAGATGTATGTCTATTCTATAGAAATAACTGTAGATGTATTTCTGGGTCTTTTCCCATATAGCTTATTTCAGTGTGTTTAGTAGATTTCCCTGTGGTATCCTGTAGGTCCTTTGGGACTTCTTGTGTGTATATGTTAATCCCAAACTCTTAATGTCTCCCTTCCCCTACTTTTTTTTTTTTTTAAATAATGATAAGTTGGTTTTCTTCATGAGTCTGTTTCTGAATTTGTTCGTTCGTATGACTTTATAGATTCCACCTGTAAGTGATATACTTTTCTCCCCCTCTCTGACTGACTCCCTGTGCATGATGAATCCCTTGGCCCACTGGTGCTGCTGACAATGGCAGTCTTCCTTCTCTTTGATGCCTGGGTATATCCCAGTGTCTCGATGGATCAGTGACTTCATTTCTCTGTTGATGAACATTTTGGTCGACGCTCTGTCTTGACTATTGTTAGTAGTGCTGCCCTGAAAAAAAGAGGGGCGTGTATCATTTAAAATGATGATTTTCTCCAGATTAAGACAAGGAGTGGGCTTGCCAGATCATGTGGTTAATCTGTATTTAATGTTTTAAGAAGCTTGCATATCACGTTCCTTTGTGGCTGCACTCACCCATCCACAGCGCAGGAGGATTCCCTGTTCCTCTCAGCCACGGCAGCATTTAATCTTTGTAGATGTTCTGGAAGATGGGCATTCTGAGGGGTGGGAGCTGATATCTTGTTGTCGTGTTGATTTGCATTTCTTTAATAATTAGTGATGCTGAGCATCTTTTAATGTGCTTCATGGCCTTTCTTATGCCTTCTTTGGAGCAGTGTATATTCAGATATTTGGCCCATTTTTCTGTAGGGTTGTTTGGTGTTTTGATATTGAACTGTCTGAGCAGTTTGCATGTTTTGGAGATGAAGTCCCTGTGGGTCTTAGTTTGCTAACATTTTCTTTCCCATTCTGAGGGTTGACTTTTTCTTTCCTTTAGGGTTTCCCTTGCTCTGCGGATGCTTTTTCGGTCCATGAGGTGCCTTTTGTTTTATTTTTCATTACTCTAAGTGGTGGATCCGAATAGAACTTGCTGTGATTTGTATCAAAGCATGTTCTATGTATATTTTCCCTCAAGAGGTTTATAGTAACCATCCCACCATTTAGATTTTTAATTGATTTCGAGTTGCTTTTTCTGTATGGGGTTAGGGGGTTGTCATGATTTCATTCTCTTTTCCCTGGTTTAAGGAGCTTCCGCCTCGTACTCCACGGTGGCTGTCCACATTTTACATTGCTAGCATCAGTGTTAAAATCCCATGGATGGAGGAGCCTGGTAGGCTCCAGTCCATGGGGTCGCTAAGAGTCGGACACGACTGAGCGACTTCACTTTCACTTTTCACTTTCATGTATTGGAGAAGGCAATGGCAACCCACTCCAGTGTTCTTGCCTGGAGAATCCCAGGGACAGGGGAGCCTGGTGAGCTTCCGTCTATGGGGTCGCACAGAGTCGGACACGACTGAAGCGACTTAGCAGCAGCAGCAGCAGCATCAGTGTATGAGGGGTCCCTTTTCTCCACAGCCTTTCCAGGATTTACTGTTTGTAGACTTTTAAAGAAAGGCCAATCCGGTTGGTGAGGGGCAATATCTCATTATAATTTTGATCTGCGTTTCTCTATGATTTCAGGAGGTGAAACTTCTCCACTAATTTTTTTTAAGCAGTGTGAGTAAAACTGACCCCTCCAGAGTGGCCTCTTGACCGTCTGCCCTGTTTTGAATCTCCTCCCAGGACCTACCCAAGGATGTTTGTTGAGAACAGCTGTTTTTTTCCTCTGTCCCTCTGCCTGCTGCTGCTGCTGCTAAGTCGCTCCAGTCGTGTCCGACTCTGTGCGATCCCATAGACAGCAGCCCACCAGGCTCCTCCATCCCCGGGATTCTCCAGGCAAGAATACTGGAGTGGGTTGCCATTTCCTTCTCCAATGCATGAAAGTGAAAAGTAAAAGTGAAGTCGCTCAGTCGTGTCCGACTCTTAGCGACCCCATGGACTGGAGCCCACCAGGCTCCTCCATCCATGGGATTTTCCAGGCAAGAGTACTGGGGTGGGGTGCCATTGCCTTCCCCGGTCCCTCTGCCTAGGGAATATGAAGTGCCCAGATAGATGTGTTCAGTTGTAGTTACCAAAAGTGGCCACAAGATGGCAGCATTTCCTCATGCTCCACGCTTTTTTTTTTTTAATTTAGTGGTTTTTTTCCCCACTTAGATAGATGTGTTCAGTTGTAGTTACCAAAAGTGGCCACAAGATGGCAGCATTTCCTCATGCTCCACGCTTTTTTTTTTTTTTTAATTTAGTGGTTTTTTTCCCCCACTTTGGAGTAGAGTTGCTTTCTGTTGTTCTGTTTGTTTTAGGTTTACAGGAACTTGATTCGGTTATACATAGAGCTGTATCTATTCTTTTTCAAGGTCTTCCCACAGAGGTTCTCTCAGGGTGTTCAGTGGACTTCCCTCTGCTATTCAATAGGTCCTTTTGGATTATCTTTGATAACAGTGTGTATCTGTTAATCTCCCAACCTCTTAAGGTCTCCATTCCTCTACCTTTCATTTTAATAATCATAAATGGGTTTTCTAAATCTGTGAGTCGGTTTCTGTTTATAAATTAGTTCAACTGTATGAATTTATAGATTCCACCTGTGATTTCGTATTTTTCTTTCTCTCTCTGACTGACTTCACTCAGTATGATAAATCTAGGTCTCTCCATCCTGATGACAAGGCGTTTTTTGCTGTTTTTGGTGACTGAGTGTATTCCAGTACGTAGATGGACCAGGTACTCTTCATTTTTCCCCTGGTGGACATTTTGGTTGGTGCGCTCACTAAATATTGTCAGTGGTGCTGCCTTGAAAACAGGGTTGCAACTATCATTTTAAATTACTATTTTATACATGGTGACTCTATATTTAGTATTTTAAGGAATCTCCATACTCTTTTCCTTCCTGGCTGCACACACTCATTTACCTCCCCATCCACAGTGTAGGGGGCTTCCTTGGTGGCTCAGCTGGTAAAGAATCCACCTGCAATGCCAGAGACCTGGGTTCAATCCCTGGGTTGGGAAGATCCCCTGGAGAAGGGAATGAATACCTACTCCAGTATTCTGGCCTGGAGAATTCTGTGGACTGTAGAATTCCCTGTTCCCCATGCCTTGGGCAACACTTAATCTTTGTAGATCTTTTGGAGGATGGCCATTCTGAGGGGTGGGAGTTGATATCTCATAGTTTTGATTTGTCATATTTCTCTAACAGTGATGCTGAGCATCTTTTCATGAGCTGTATTGCCATCTGGATGCCTTCTTAAGACAAATGTCTATTTAGATCTTTGGCCTGTTTTTCTATTGAGTTTGTTTTTTGATGTTGAGCTGAATGAATTATTTCCATGTTTGGAGATGAATAAATTGTTTTTAAATTTGATCATAACCATCCCCCCCCCCCACTTTGAGGGTTGTCTTTTTCTTTCATTTAGAGTTTCCCTTGCTGTGCAAAAGCTTTTGAGGTTAATGATATTACTTTTGTTAAATTTTGTTTTATTTTTCATTTTTCTAAGAGTGAAACCAATAAGTTTTCTGTGATTTCAAAACCTGTTTTGCCCATATTTTCCTCAAGAAATTTAGAGTATCCATCCCTCCATTTAGCTCTTTAATATATTTGGAGTTTCTTTTCTGTGTGAGGTTAGGGAGAGACATAGTTTTGTTCACTTTTCCCTTGTTTAAGGAACTTCCACCCTGTTCTCTGTTCTGGCTGCTAACAATTTACATTGACAGCATCAGCGCAGGATAATTTATTTTTCTCTAAAACCTCTCCACCATTTACTTTTTGTAGAGTTTTTAACAAAAGCCATTCTGACCGGTGTGAGCTCATACTTAGTTCTAGTTTTGATTCTCATTTCTTTTCTTTTTTTAAAATTTTTTAACTTTACAATATTGTATTGGTTTTGCCATATATCGAAATGAATCTGCCACAGGTATACATGTGTTCCCCATCCTGAACCCTCCTCCCCCCTCCCTCCCCATACCACCCTTCTGGGTCGTCCCAGTGCACCAGCCCCAAGCATCCAGTATCGTGCATCGAACCTGGACTGGCGACTCGTTTCATATATGATATTATACATATTTCAATGCCATTCTTGATTCTCATTTCTTTAAAACTACTCCATGTTGAAAGGTTTCCATGTGATTTTTAAAAAAAGGTATGAATGAAAAACTGACCTCTGGAGATTGGCCTCTCGACTGTCTGCCCTGTTTTGAATTTTTTTCCCCAGATCTACCTGAGGACTTTTGTTGAGGACAGGTGTTTTTTCCTTCCATCCATCCCCTCAGGCCTGCTGCTGCTGCTGCTGCTGCTGCTAAGTCGCTTCAGTCGTGTCCGACTCTGTGCGACCCCAGAGACGGCAGCCCCACCAGGCTCCCCCGTCCCTGGGATTCTCCAGTCAAGAACACTGGAGTGGGTTGCCATTTCCTTCTCCAGTGCATGAAAGTGAAAAGTGAAAGTGAAGTCGCTCAGTCGTGTCCGACTCTTAGCGATCCCATGGATTGCAGCCTAACAGGCTCCTCCGTCCGTGGGATTTTCCAGGCAAGAGTACTGGAGTGGGGTGCCATTGCCTTCTCCCGCTCAGGCCTGCTGCTGCTGCTGCTGCTGCTGAAAAACCTGGGCTGGTGGGTATTTAATACTCCGCTCAGGCCTGCTGCTGCTGCTGCTGCTAAGTCACTTCAGTCGTGTCCGACTCTGTGTGACCCCATAGACGGCAGCCCACCAGGCTCCCCCGTCCCTGGGATTCTGCAGGCAAGAACACTGGAGTGGGTTGCCATTTCCTTCTCCAATGCATAAAAGTGAAAAGTGAAAGTGAAGTTGCTCAGTCGTGTCTGACTCTTAGCGACCCCATGGACTGGGGCCCACCAGGGTCCTCCGTCCATGGGATTTTCCAGGCAAGAGTAGTGGGGCGGGGTGCCATTGCCGCTCAGGCCTGGGGAGTATTAAATACCCACCAGCACAGGTTTTTCAGTTGTTGTTACGAAATGTGGCCACAAGGCGGCAGCATTTCTCCGCAGTCTTTTTTTTTTTTTTTTTCCCTGTTGCAGTAGATTTGATTTCTGCTGTTTGTTTTCAGTGAACAGGAACTTGATTCAGTTATACACAGATTATCTGTTCTTCTTCAGGGTCTTTTCCCACATAGGTGTGTCAGTAGACTTCCCTGTGCTAACAGCAGGTCCTTTGGGATATCTTATCTGATAATAAGTAGTGTGTGTGTATGTTAATCCCAACCTTTTAAAGGCTTCCTTCTCCTTCCTTCTGATTTTAATAATCGTAAATTCGTTTTCTAAGTCTATGAGTCTGTTTCTGTTTACAAATCAGTTTATTTGAACGAATTTATAGATTCCACTTGTAAGTGATATTTCTCTTTCCCTCTCTTACCGACCTGATTCGGTACCTTAAATCTGTCGGTCCACCTATGCTGCTCCACTTTTTCCTTCTTGTTGACGGCTGAATGTATTCCAGTGTCTAACTGGACCAGTTACGTTTCACTCCTCTATTGATGGACGTTTTGGTTTATGTTCTGTCTTGGATATTGTGACTAGTGCCGCCCTGGAAATAAGGGTGCATGTTGCAGGCCTGGCAGAGCAGAGACCAGAACCTGCCCCATGACTCAAGGGTGCGGCAGACTGTGCCCTCGTGATTGCCCTCGTAAACATGCCGAACGGACATTCTTGGGGCGTGCTCTTTGCTCCGCTTCACTGCCTACTCCTGCGTTGTCCCCATGGAAACAAAACAAGATGTTGCTGATCAACAGCAGAGCCTTAACTTTACTCCCTCTTTATGGGGTGCTGATCAAACTCCCCAGCATAGCTATTCCTTAGTAATCTCATGTGACTTCTGCCAATAAAAGTGCCGGCTGAAAGGAGCCATTTTGTCTTCCTGCCACACAGAGCAGGAGGGCCTCCTGACACCCTGCTTGCCAAATTACACGTGTCTGTCTTCTCATTAGGCGCTCGCCCCCGTTTCAGATCTTTCTAACCCGCTATGCTGGACACATGTCATTTAAAACTTTTATTTTCTGTGGATCTCAGTGGGCTTGCCAGAGGGGGCGGAAAGTCTATGTTCAGTGTTTTAAGGAGTCTCCTTCGTGTTTCCTTTCTGCACCTACCCACGTACATCCCTGCCCTAATGTAGGAGGATTCCCTGCCCCCAACGCCCGCGGGCAGAGTGTAATCTTTGTAGATCTTTTGGAAGATGGTCATTTTCAATGATGTGAGCAAATACCTCGTTGTTTTGATTTGCATTTCTCCAATCATTAGTGATGCTGAGCATCTTTTCATGTGCTTTAAGGTATCTGAATGCATTCTTTGAAAAAATGTCCCTTTAGACCTTTGGCCCATTTTTCTGTTGTATTTTATTTTTTATTGAGCCGCACGTGCTATTTGCTCCTTTCGCAGATGAATTACTTGTTGATATATTTGCTTGCAAACTTATTTTTTCCATTCTGAGGTTCTGAGGGTTGTCCATTTGTTTATGTTTTCCCTTGCTGTGCAAGTGCTTTTAAGGTTAACGAGGCCCTTTTATTGAGGTTTTGTTTTGTTTTTCTATTTTTCATTATTCTAAGAGGTGGATCCAAAAAGAACTTGTTGTGATTTATATCAAGGCTTGTTTTTCCTACGTTTTCCTCTAGAGGTGGGGCCTAATCCTCCCTCCGTTTAGTTCTTTAATCAATGTGGAATTATTTTTCTTTCAACAGTTATGGAGTGACATAATTTCATTCTCTTTTAGTTTGTTTAAGGAACCTCCACCCCGTCCTCCATCCTGGCTGTTAACAGTTTACCTTGCCAGCATCAGGGCAGGAGGGCTCCCTTTTCTCCACATTGTTTCCAGCGTTTATTGTTTGTAGGCTTTTCAACAGAGGCCGTTCTGACCAGTGTGGGTGGTACCTCGCTGTGCTTTAATTTGCATTTCTCTAAGATTTCACGATGTTGAAATCTTTTCATGTGAATGTTTCTTAAAACAGTGAGAGTAAAACTGACCTCTTGATATTGGCCTCCTGCCCGTCTGCTCAGATTTGAATCTTTTCCCAGGACCCACCCCAGGACATTTGTTGAGAACAGAGGTTTTTTTCTTACTTTCCACAGGCCTGGGAAGTAAGTGCCCATCAGCACAGGTTTTAAGTTGTTACCAAAAGCGGCCACAAGGCGGCAGCATTTCTTCTCCCTCTTTTTTTTTTTTTTTGTTTTTGGTATTTTAATTTTTATTTTCTAATAGAGTTTATTTCCAAGGTTGTATTTGTTTAGGTTGTACTTGCATTAATTTATGCAAGGGAAAGCGTAATCAAAAGGAGAACCCTCAGAGCCTCAGGATGGAAAAAATAAGTTTGCAAGCAAATATATCAAGTAGAGAGAAGGCAATGGCACCCCACTCCAGTACTCTTGCCTGGAAAATCCCATGGACGGAGGAGCCTGGTAGGCTGCAGTCCATGGGGTCGTGAAGAGTTGGACACGACTGAGAGACTTCACTTTGACTTTTCACTTTCGTGCATTGGAGAAGGAGGTGGCAACCCACTCCAGTGTTCTTGCCTGGAGAATCCCAGGGACGGGGGAGCCTGGTGTCTGGGATCACAGAGTCGGACACGACTCAAGTGACTTAGCATAGCATAGCATAATTCATCTGCAAATCAAACAGCACATGCAGCTCAATAAAAAATCAGATCAGATCAGATCAGTCGCTCAGTCGTATCTGACTCTTTGCGACCCCATGAATCGCAGCACGCCAGGCCTCCCTGTCCATCAATAAAAAATAAAACACAACAAAAATGGGCCAAAGATCTAAATGGACATTTTTTTCAAACAGATATAGACGTATAATGACATTTTTTCAAGCAGATATAGACATTTACCTGTTCTTTTCCGGAGTCTTTTCTCATGAAGGTTATCCCAGTTTGTCCCATTGACTTCCTGCACTTTTCAGTTGGTCCTTTTAGATTACCTGTTTCATACTTAGTAGCGTGTACCTTTTAATCCCTCTTAGTGTATCCCTCCCCACAACTTAAAAAAAAAAAAAATAATCATGAGTTGGTTCTTTAACTCAGTCTGTTTTTATTTGCAAATTGTTTCATTTGCATGAATTTCTGGCTTCCCCCTGTAAATAATATTTTAGGATATTTGTCTTTCTATCTCTAACCTCACTTAGTAAGATAATTTCTTGGTCCATCCACGCTGCTGCCCATGGGGTTTTTCCTTCTTCTTCTTTTTTTTTTTTTTTTGATTCATGAGTATATTCCATTGTACAGATGGGCCAGTTAGTCATTTATGTATCGATGGATATTTTGGTTACTGTTATGTCTTGGCTATTGTGACTAGTGCTGCCTTGAAAGTAGCGGTGCACGTATTCTCTTTGAATTAGGATCTCTTCCAGGTCAAAGCAAGGAGTGGGGTTGCCCCAAAATGTGGTAACTCTCTATTTTGTGTCTTTGCTATGCTATGCTATGCTAAGTCACTTCAGTCGTGTCCGACTCTGTGTGACCCCATAGACGGCAGCCCACCAGGCTTCCCCATCCCTGGGATTCTCCAGGCAAGAACACTGGAGTGGGTTGCCACTTCCTTCTCCAATGCATGAAAGGGACAAGAGAAAGTGAGGTCGCTCAGTCCTGACTCTTAGCGACCCCATGGACTGCAGCCTACCAGGCTCCTCCGTTGTGTCTTTAGGAGACTCCAAATACTCTCTGTGTGGCTGCACCTGCCCACTTGCAGCCCTGCCCACAGTGTAAGATGGTTCCTGTTCCCCTCGCCCTCAGCAGCATTTAACCTTTGAAGGTCTCTTGAGGATGGCCATTCTGAGCCGTGTGAGGTGATACCACATCCTGGTTTTAATTTGCATTTCTTTAATAATTATTGATGTTGAGTATCTTTCCATGGGCTTTTTACCTTCTACCTTGTGAGTACAATTAACCTCTTGAAATTGACTTCAAGTTAGCCCCGTTTTGAATTCTTTTCTGGTGATTTGTCCCAGGGCATTTCTTGAGGGCAGGTGTCATTTCCAGCCCTGCAGGTTTTGTGAGTATTAAGAGCCCAACCGCCCAGGTTTTCAGGTGGTTGTTACAAGGAATGGCCACAAGGCGGCAGCATTTCTTCATGCCCAACTCTAGTTACCTGGGCAACCAGAGCCTTAGCGCAAGTCTAGTTCCTTGGCTGTCAGCTAGAACGGAAACACCCAAGGCTTGTGTTACCTTACTTCTTGCGCCTTAGTCTTCATCCCCGGGACACATCCCAACGATTGCCGCGCCACTCTGCTGAGGGTACTGTCCTCAAGTGGGCGACCCTAAGGAAGGAGGCTGGAGGTGGGAACCCTGCCAGCAGGAGACATGGAGCCCAGGGGACTTTGCAAAAGCTCTTCCAGGCCAGAGACTCCACCATCCTTTGGGGGCACTAGGCTTGGTTTTGCTGCAGGAGGGCCCCCCTGGGTCTGGATATTGTGGGCTCGTGCAGAGGGGAACAGGAAGTCCAGGTCCATGGAGGGTGGAGGGGGCACATTGCCTGGACACCCACCCCAGCTCCCTCAGCCCCACCAGTCCAGCTTGCGGACCCAAGCCTGCTCAGGCTCCACGGCTGTGACACCAAGCCCAGGTACCCAAGGCCTGAGGGGAATAGAGTCAGCAGTTCTTTTGTCTTTTTTTGTTTGTTTATTTTGAATTCCAGTGTATAGGTGATTTGCATTGTTATGGGGGGTTTTTGTGTGCTAATTAGCTTCAGTGTCTGTCCGACTCTGGGACCTGATGGACTATAACTGACCAGGCTCCTCTGTCCATGGGCTTCTCCAGGCAAGAATACTGGAGTGGGTTGCCAGGCCCTCCTCCAGGGGATCTTCTGACTACTGGGATCGAACCCACGTCTCTTATGTCTGCCTGCTTTCATTGGTGGATTCTTAACACTAGCACCATCTGGGAAGCCCCCTTTTCTCTTATGTGTGAAGTGAAGTCGCTCAGTCGTGTCCAACTCTTTGTGACCCCATGGACTGTAGCCTACCAGGCTTCTCGGTCCATGGAATTTTCCAGGCAAGAGTACTGGAGTGGGTTGCCATTTCCTTCTCCAGAGGATCTTCCCAACCCAGGGATTGAACCCAGGTCTCCCGCATGGTAGGCAGATGCTTTACTGTCTGAGCTACCAGGGAAGTCGTTCTCTTACGTGTATAACAACTTAATTACTTTGTATGTAGATGTATATACCTTCTTTTCAGGTTCGTTTCTCATCAGTTCAGTCGCTCAGTCGTGTCCGACTCTGTTACCCCATGGACTGCAGTGCACCAGGCCTCCCTGTCCATCATCAACTCCTGGAGCTTGCTCAAACTCATGTCCGTTGAGTCAGTGATGCCATCCAACCATCTCATCCTCTGTCATCCCCTTCTCCTCCTGCCTTCAATAGGTTATTAATGATTGTTGAGTAGGGCCCCTTGTGCTCTACAGTGGGTCCTTGGGGATTGTTTTGTAAACAGTAGTGTGTGTATGTTATTCTCAACCTGCTAACTTCTCCCTGCCCCCACACCTTTCATTTTTGGTAACCACGAGTTTCTTTACTAAGTCTGTGAAGCTGTTTAATCTGTTTTGTAACGAAGTTCATTGTGTCCATGTTTGGATCCCCCTAGAAGGGATAACATGTGAGGCTTGTCTTTGTCTCAGTGAGTGATCATCTCTCTTCTCTCTGTGGCTGGAGGTGGCGTTCTTCCATCCTTTTTATGGCTTGGTAAGGCAATGGCACCCCACTCCAGTACTTTTGCCAAGAAAATCTCGTGGACGGAGGATCCTGGTAGGCTGCAGTCCATGGGGTCGCTAGAGTCGGACACGACTGAGCGACTTCACTTTCACTTTTCACTTTCATGCATTGGAGAAGGCAGTGGCAACCCACTCCAGTGTTCTTGCCTGGAGAATCCCAGGGAAGGGAAAGCCTGGTGGGCTGCCGTCTATGGGGTCACACAGAGTCGGACACGACTGAAGTGACCTAGCAGCAGTAGCCCTGCCTTGGGTATGCGCGCCCCATCTTCTTTACCCCTTCACCTGACCTTCTACACTCAGGTTTCTTTCGTATCTTGGATATTGTACCCAGTGCTGCCATGATTGTTGGCATGCAGTATCTTTTGAACACTTGGTTTCTGAGGATCCACGCCCAGGCGTGAGATGGCTGGATCACTTGGCCACAGACCCTCCGTACTGTTCTCCAGAGTGGATGTGCTAATTTACTTTCCCACTCACAGTGTAGGAGGGTTCCCTCCTCTCCACACCCCCTCCAGCATTTATTGTCGAATTTTTGAAATGGCCACGCTGACTGGCGTGAAGTGATACGTCATTGAACTTTTGATTTGCATTTCTCTAATGATTAGGGATGCTGGGCATCTTTTCAGGTGTCTTACGGCCACCTGGATGCCTTCTCTGGAGAAATGTCCATTAGATCTTTGGCCCATTTTTTTTGTTGGGTTATTTGTTTTTTGATATTGAGCTGCATGAGGTGTTTGCCTGTTGTGGATATCTCCATTTGCAAACACTTTTCCCCCTCATTCTGAGCGTTGTCTTTTTCTTTCATTTATGGTTTACCCTGGTGCTCACGATGGACGTGAGTCTGAATGAACTCCGGAAGTTTGTGATGGACAGGGAGGCCTGGCATGCTGCGATTCATGGGGTCGCAAAGAGTCGGACACGACTGAGCGACTGAACTGAACTGCTGCTCAGATACTTTTAAGGTTAATGAGGTCCCATTTGTTTGGTTTTGGCTTTCATTATTCCAAGAATGAATCCAAAGAAAACTGGCTGTGATTTATAGCAAAGTGTGTTCTGCCTGTATTTCTCTGAAGAGGTTTATAGTGTCTGTACTTCATTTAGATCTTTAATTGATTTGGAGTATGTTTTTCTGCGTGGGTTTAGGGAGTGTCCCCATGTCATTCTCTTTCCACTTGTTTAAGGAACCTCCATGCTGTCCTCCATCCTGGCTGTTAACAATTTATCATGCCAGCATCAGTGTAGGAGGGCTCCCTTTTCTTCACACCCTCTCCAGCATTTATTGTTTGTAGACTTTTTGCCAAAAGCCAATCTGAGGTAGTTTGCAGTTTTGATTTGCATTTCTATAGGACTTAGAGGGGAGAAGGCAATGGCACCCCACCCCAGTACTCTTGCCTGGAAAATCCCGTGGACGGAGGAGCCTGGTAGGCTCTAGTCCATGGGGTCACTAAGAGTTGGACACGACTGAGCGACTTCGCTTTCACTTTTCACTTTCATGCATTGGAGAAGGAAATGGCAGCCCACTCCAGTGTTCTTGCCTGGAGAATCCTGGGGATGGAGGAGCCTGGTGGGCTGCCGTCTATGGGATCGCACAGAGTCGGACACGACTGAAGTGACTTAGCAGCAGCAGCAGCAGCAGGACTTAAGAGATATAAAATCTTTTCATGTGATTATTTTTAAAGAGTGTAAGTAATACTTACCTCTCAAGTTACAGTGGGCTTCTTGACCATCTGCCCCATTTTGAATACTTTTTCCAGGACCTACCTGAGGACATTTACTGAATGAAAGTGAAAAGTGAAAGTCACTCAGTTGTGTCCAACTCTTTGCCACCCTATGGACTATAGAGTCCATGGAATTCTCCAGGCCAGAATTCTGGGGTGGATAGCCTTTCCCTTCTCCAGGGGATCTTCCCCACCCAGGGATCAAACCCAGGTGTCCCACATCTCAGGCGGATTCTTTAACAGCTGAGCCACCAGGGAAGCACTCATAGACCTGGTGCCCATCAGCGGCAGCAGCAGCAGCACAGACTTTTCAGGTGTTGTTACTGAAAGTGCCCACAAGGAAGCAGCATTTCTTCATGCTCCTTTTTTAATTTTTTGGTAATTTTTAAATTTTCTATTGGGAGCAGACCTGATTTCTGATATCGTGTTTGTTTTTGGTGTATAGGAACTTGATTCAGTTATATACAGACATATGTCTATCTTTTTTCCCATATAGATTATCACAGTGTGTTCAATTGACTTCCTGTGCTATTCAGAAGGTCCTTTTTGTTTGTCTATTTGATATATAGCAGTGAGAGAAGGAGATGGGAAAAGAACCAAGCGTCCCCTATTCCTGCACGTTCCCTTATTCCTTGGGACCCTTCTGATAAAACTAAGACTCCAGCTGCCAGAGAGAAAGTCCCTGCTAGGACAGCACTTTACCAGCCAGTCTGCTTCTGTTACTAGGGCCAATCTGAGCATGTTTGGTCTGTATGTTAGTTATGAAACTAGGACTACAGAAAGGAGAGATGGCAGTTTCTGACACTAGATGGCCGTGATATTCTTTAGATTTCAGAGAAAATGGGTTAAAATGAAATTTTTTTTAAATTGCAAAACTGGTTCCTTCTGCATGTGCAGTTAGGAAAAGCTGGCTTGTTGAAATACTTTTTTTTTTCCAGAACTCTGACCCTGAGAAAAATATACCAAGAAAAAAGCCTGAGGCTTTTATCTTGACCAGGAGATACATAGCTCACTTTACCTGAGACTTCAGCCTTGGGTAAATTAGTAGAAAATCAAGCCAAGAAAAAGAAAAGGGGTAAAAGACATTTTATAATAAATCTTAAGTGGAAAACTATGAGATCGCTGTCTGTCTTGATTTATGTATGCCTCGGTGTGTGTCTTTGTCTTTGGATAATATTGCTGAGGTTAATTTAAGTGAGCTCTATTTAACTGACTTAAAGAAAAATAAGTACTTACAAATCACATAATTCTAACTACAAGAAAAAAACTAAAGATATTTGGGTTTATTAGACGCATCCCTCGGGGAAGGCAATGGCACCCCACCCCAGTACTTTTGCCTGGAAAATCCCACGGACGGAGGATCCTGGTAGGCTCCAGTCCATGGGGTCACTAAGAGTCGGACACGACTGAGTGACTTCACTTTCACTTTCCACTTTTCATTCATTGGAGAAGGAAATGGCAACCCACTCCAGTATTCTTGCCTGGAGAATCCCAGGGACGGGGGAGCGGTGAGCTTCTGTCTATGGGGTCGCACAGAGTCAGACACAACTGAAGCGACTTAGCAGCAGCAGCAGCAGACACACCCCTTGTATTATATTGAGAAAAGAAATTGAACTTTGGAAAAATACATGTTTTTAGAGATTCTAAAATATGTTCCTGAGTTTGCTAATTAGAGAATGCCAATATGATGAAAAGTTAACGATTGCTGTCTTCTTGGTTTTCACTAGGAGTTAAGGTTTTTTAAAGGTTAAAAATTATAATATGGAATCAAAGCTACTAAAGTGACAAGGAAATGATTTTGGTGCATAAAGCAAGTAAGATATATGTTGTCAGTGAGAGAAGATATAAAGACTGGAGATGTTTTTGTTGTAAAAAAGTAATGATAATAATTCTGTTCTACAGTTGGTTGTTTATAAATGGGAAAAAAAATATAGAAGAAATATAGATTTAGAAGGTGACAAAAGATTTGCATTAAAGGACCAAGAGGAAGATGCTTTGGTTTAAGTGTTAATAATACATCAAAACCAACTTAGATAAAACTAGACAACTGGCTACAAGCCTGCAAGTCTCCCTGAAGTGCCAAGGGTAGACTGGGATTCAAGCTTATTCTCCTGGAAATAAATGAGATCCACTTTGTGTATTAATATTCAGGTTGTCACTTCTCCAACTACTTCTGAAGTTGAGTGGCTTGTCACACCTACATCAGTCACTCTGGGCTGATAAAAATGATACCAAAAGTATGTAAGACCATAACAAAAGGTTCCGTTCCTGTGGACAGGGCAGCTCCAGCACTGACTATATCTGGACCAGGATTGAAACTTGTGAAAAACGTAATCTGCTTCTTACTCCCGCTTGGGCCCCTGGTCTAAATAATTCTTTTACTGACCTTTGGCTCCTGCCTTTTTAAATCTATTTGTTACATTTGTCTCTTTCAGATTACTACAGTGGCACATCAAGATGATGGTGATGCAGAGATTCCAGCGAATCCTCAGAACAGATCCTTCAGAAGTAACAACAGAAGTCCCTCTGAGGCCCCTAAATGAACAAGGTGAGAGCTCCATGGCCCAGCTAGGTAGGATCTACGAGCCCCACGCCAGCTTGAAGAAACTGCCGGAAGACAGACCTTCACTCTTCCAATAAAGGTTTCTGGGGTTCATGTCTCTCAGAGGGATTTGAGGTGGGAGACAGAGGGGCCTCTGGGCTGGACCGCTGGTGTTTGTCAAGTGCAGTGAAACTGAAGCTTTGTTTTCACCCAGACACTCAAGCTAACGGCAGAGGCTGAGCACTGCTGGAATAAAGATAAGGTGCCTACGCCTGAGGTCAAGGAAGACGTCCCTGTGTGCACAGGCGCAGGAGGGCTCCTAGGAGGCCAAGGAAGGAGGGGGTCCCACCCCATAATAAGTGTGGACATGCACCCACAGGCTTCTACTGTGGGGTCAATCTTAGCAAGAACTTGTGCCCACACCTTGGGCAGGGTCCTAGACGAGTCAGATGCGTGTGAAGCAAGAAACGAGACAGTTGGTGAAAGGTAAGCACAGGTGCGGAAGGGCTACCCGTGTGAGCGACTCGCTCTTCCTGTGCCCCTCAGATGCCCAGGCTTCTCGCGGTTGTGTCTCTGTCCTGCTTCTGTCTTAAACTGGGCCTCCGCGTGCTCTCCCACAGGTTGTGCTGTGTCTGTAATAGTGGACTTTATGTGTATTTACACCTCTCACCTCCTTAAAATAGTCTTGGTTTCAAACGGGGAAAAGACGCAGGGTCACTTTGCTTCTAGCCTCTGGCCACTGGTGGTCTCATGGTTGGAAATCCTGATGTTCATACAGGCTACCCAGGTTCAACTCCTGAGCAGGGAGCTAAGGTTTCTCTTCAGGACCGCTCACTGCTGTCTCTCCAAGATCATGATTATATGTTTTTTAGTTGCTGTGGCTGGAAAAGGCATTATTTGATTGTATTTTATGGCAGAATGACACTGCCTTGTGTATCTGAACTGCCTCTGCTTTACCGTCATCTCCCTCGTACCGTGGGCTGCTAAGCTGTCTTGGTTATTGTTCCTCGTGCTGCCAATGTCACTGAGGTGCAGCTGTCTTCAGAAAAACAGTAGCTTTCTCCAGATCTCTCACTAGGCATGGACGCTAAATAGATGACTGCGAAGAGTTGACTCATTGGAGAAGACTCTGATGCTGAGAGGGATTGGGGGCAAGAGGAGAAGGAGACGACAGAGGATGAGATGGCTGGATGGCATCACTGACTCGATGGATGTGAGTCTGAGTGAAATCCAGGAGTTGGTGATGGACAGGGAGGCCTGGCGTGCTGAGATTCATGGGGTTGCAAAGAGTCGGACACGACTGAGCGACTGATCTGATCTGATCTGATAGTCCTATGTTGATAATAGCTTTGAAATCTTGTGAGGGTTTTTCACTTACCTGCAGCCCACCAGTAATTTTAACTTATTTTTGAGTAGAGTTGATTTAAGATGTACAGGCCATAGAGAAGACTGACTCAGAGACTGAGGGAGGGACAGACTAAAGCCTTCCTTTGTGAGGACCAGAGTTAGACCTGTGTTACGACGAGACAGGCCTTTGCTACAACCAGACTCAGGTCTTGATGTGGACCAGAGTAAGACCTAAGACTAGAATCAGGCCTTAGTGTGGCCACAGTCAGGCCTGAGTAAGTACCAGAGTCAAGAATAAGTCAGGGTCAGGCCTTAGTGTGAACCTTAGTAAGGTGTTATTAGTATGGACCAGAGTCAGGCCTAAGTGAGTACAATGGTCAGGAATATGTGAGGACCAGAGTCAGGCCTGAGTGTGGATGAAAGGCAGGCCCTAGGGTGGGCCAGAGTTGCCATAGTGTGGACCAGTCAGGCCTCGGTGTGTATAGATTCAGGACTCAACGTGGATGAGGGTCAGGCCTGTGTGGACCAGAGTGCAGCCTCAGTGTGGTCCACAGTCAGGCCTTAGTTTGACCGGTGTCAGGCCTGAGTGTGGACGAGAAACAGCCCTCTGTATGGACCAAAGGCAGGCCTGATAGTGGACCAGAGCCAGACCTGAGCATGGACCAGAGTGAAGCCTCAGAGTGGACCACACTCAGGCCTCAGGGTAGACCAGACTCAGGCCTCAGGGTGGACCAGACTTAGGCCTCTGCGTGGACTAGAGTCAGGACTAAGTATCATAGTCAGCCTCCAGTGTGGACCAGGGTCAGCCGCAGTTTAGACACATTCAGGCCTCAGTGTGGACCATCTCTAGGTCTGAGTGTGGACCAGAGTCAGTCCTAAGTGAGTTCAAGAGTCAGGAGTCAGGACTCAGTGTGGACCAGAGTCATGTGTGGAGCAGAGTGCTGCCTCAGTGTGGAACAGAGTCAGGCCTAACTGAACCAGAGTCAGGACTTGGTGTGGGCGAAGGCAGGCATGAGTGAGGACTAGAGTCAGGCCTGAGTGTGGACCAGAGGCAGTCTGTAGTGTGGCCGAGAGCCAGGCCCTCCTGTGGAACACTGGCAGGCCTGAGTGTGGGCGAGAGCCAAGTGTGAGTGTGGACCAGAGACGGCCTGAGTGTGGACCACAGTCAGGCCTCAGCCTGGACTAGAGTCAGTTCTCAAAGTGAGCAGAGTCAGGACTGAGTACCATAGGCAGCCCTCAGTGTGGATGAGAGTCAGGCCTCACTGTAGACCACATTAGGCCTCGTGTATAGATTCAGGCCATAGTGTTGAGAAGAATCAGTCCTCAGTGGATCAGAGGCAGGCTTGTGTGGACCATAGGTAGGCCTGAGTGTGGACCAGAGTCAGGCCAAAATGAGTACCACACTCAGGGCAGACTCTAGTTTAAATTCAGGACTGACTCGAACAGAAAATAAAAATTACTTGAGAAGAAAACCCCACAAACCAGTGTCCACTGCGTTCTCCTCAGGTCTCAGACCCCTGTGCTGCTCTCTCGTCCCTGGGCCTTAATGGGCTTGACTTCCGGGTCAAACTGAGGTCTTCATGGGGAGCTGGAAAGGTTGGGCCAGCCAAGGAGCACAGTGATATCTTGACTGCCTGACCCAACAGATGGGACCACCACCTTAAAATTCAAGTGGTCCCGCTACACATAAAGCAAGCCTCCTGCACCTAGAAAATGGTGGACTCTCTGTGTTGGAAGAGATTTGAAAAGTCACCCTATCTTACCCTCTTTTTGCTCAGGGGTTCCTGCTTTCAGCCTCTGTGCCTAGAGAGGCTCCACCTGCCTAGGACAGCTGCCTCAGCGTAAGACTTTGCTAGGGGATGGGATGGGTCTGGAGGAGAAGGGTAAAGGGCAGAAGGAATGACACTCTGGCCCTTTGCGTCTGTTCTGCCCGTTCCACAATCATTTCCGGCCCAGGAACACGCATTTGCCAGGGCTCAGGTTTCCCCAGTACGCAGAGCAGGGCACGAATAAGTGCTGCCTCCTTGTGGCCATTTTAGGAAACAACAACCCCAAATCCAGGCCCTGTGGGCATTTCATATTCACCAGAGCTGCTCTGCTCTAAATGATCCCTTTGCTGGACAGATGACACGCAGGAGGCAGCAGAAACAGAATTCAAAAGAAGGCCGACCTTCAGGAGCCAATTTGAAATGGCAAATTTTGCTTATGCTTAACAAAATAGGAAGGAAAGCCAAATCCCCCTCCTGTGGAAATCCTGGGCCGCCCAATTGAAAGAGGAAGACATACCAGAACCACATCAGCTCTGGTCAGTAGCAGTTGGTGGAAAATGTACAAACAATAAGTACTGCAGCAGGCCAGGAGACCAGGGAACACTCGTAGAGCTGCAGCGGGGGATGCGCCTGACAACAGCCACTCTGGGCAGGCGCACGCAGGCTCCTTTAAAAGCGAAAAGCAGCCCAGGATGCTGCAGTCTGCCTCTGGGGCCTAGCCCCTGGGCAAAGCAGCCCTCCGGGACACAGATGCATGCCAGCGTTCTTTACGGCGCTGTTTACAACAGGCAACAAAACCCTCAAGCCACAGAAGAATGGAGGCCAAAGACGTGCCGCACACGTTCATGGGCTACGACCGAAATGCTCACAAGAGAGTAAAGTGGTGCCCGTTGCGGCAACAAAGATACGGACCTGGAGATGGTCACACGAAGTCTAGTCATCAGAGAAAGACGACAAGCGTGCGATATCACATACAGGTGAAGTCTCATGATGGATACAAATGAATTGGATCAAACAGAAACAGATGCTTAGAAAAGAAACTTTCCTTACCAAATGGGGAGACCAGGTGGTTGTGGAGAGAGAACCGAGAAGTTTGGGATTAACCCATATACTCTTCTGTACAGATAAATACACAGACAAGAGAAAAAGAATAATGAACTAGGATGTGCTCTATAAACAGGAAACTGTACTCAATACCCTCTCAAACTCCGTGGAAGAGAACCCTAAAAAGACAGGCTCATGTATCTGTTAACTGAATCAACTTGCTGTGCTCCTGTGATTAACACAACACTCCAAATCAATATGTTCCAACAGAGAATAAAAATTCCATGATAGGAAGCCAAAAATAAGTATCTCCTCCACTCCCCTTGGGCGTCAATCTCCGGGGCTGCTGTCTCATCCCTGCGGCCTGAGCAGTCTAGTCCCCAAGGCTGCCATGTATGTGTGGAGGGAGCTGGGGAGGATGTTCCAGCAAATGAGCCCCCTGAGGCTCCTGCGTGCCTGGTTCCCACTAGTTGGACCACAGCCTTCACTTCCAGCCAGGCCCTCTACACCAAGCCTCTTTCACTCAGAAATGGAGGGCACTCTGTGCTGGAACAGCTCTCAAAAGTATATAGTTCAATAAAATGAATTTTTTAAAAAAGAGCAAGAAACCCCCAAGTTACAAAACAAAGGGAATAACAAAACCAAGCTTACCTCAAAGAATGAAAATAATGCTAACACTTTCACAAAAGTGGAAGAAAAAGAACATACAAAATATTTTTTAAAATTATCATGATCAAAGCCAAATCAACGCGGCCTGCCAGGACACAGCCCTGGGTTGCCCATCTGTGACCCACGGATGAAGCAATTCGCTGAGATCCTACAGCTGGTAAATAACAGTGGTGGGTAGAATTCTGATTCATACTTGAAAAACCGTCTATGGCCATTTGGCAATAAATAGTTCTCCCTACTGAGGTGGTAGGTTCCAAAGATCTAGGTCAAACTCAACTATTCAGCCCTGATATGATCGCAGAGCCCAGTGTTCCCAGCCCCCCACCCCACCTTTCCAGCAGGCAGCAATGCACCTCTCAGGAGCTCCAATCCTGGGCCCCCCCTTAGGCTTTGATGTCCTCAGGGTGTGTGGCCTGGGCACCCTCCAAAGCTTGCTAGCTTTTGGAACTCGAAGTTCAGGAACACCAGAGACTTGGCAGTGAGCCCACCCCTGGTCACCATGAATGGCATCATCTCCCTCAGCCTGAAGTTGGCGGCCTGTCACCGCAGTGTTGGGCAGAATTCCCCGCTGAGGGAGCACCCACTGCGCTGGTCAGAGTGCCTGCTGGCATTTCTCCCCGGCTCAAGACTCTCCCGGAGAGCAGGGCCCAGGGTCTCACCAACCTTGTCCTCGGGATTGATCAGTGACTAGATCCCTTGAAACCCACAGCCTGAAGAACCTGCCACAGCCATTCTAAAACCTAAGCCTCAGGACCTTATCTTTGAGAAAGCTCGTGGGCGTGCCGGAGCCAGGACTGTGGGCTCTCAGCACTGTGCGCAACTGGCTCTTGAGATTCTAGAGTCCGGGGTCCTTCCGGCGAGCCAAACATCTGATTCTGTGTCTTCAGTGTCCGAGAGGCCTGCCATGGAGATAAAACTCCCTATCCTTATTAGGAATTTTAATCCCTCACTCCAGCAGCCTACGCAGCACCAGCTCTGTCACCTGCACAGATGTTTGGACTCCAGGTTCTAGCCGTGAAACCTTAGGAAGATGAATCAACCTCAAGGAGCCTCTGTTTCCTCATCTGTGAAATGAGGTGGCACTACCTAGCTCATTGGGCAGCTGCACAAGATAAATGAGATAAAGGGTGTGAGATGGCCAAGTCCTCCTCCCCTCAACTAAGGCAGGCAGTGTTTCACAATGATCACTTTTTAAAATGATCAATATTATGGACTAAATTGTGCCTCCCCTGCCCCCCAGTTCATATAGCCCTGGTGGCAGTGTTTGGAGACAGGACCTAAAGGAAAGTAGTTAAGTCAGTCATAATGATGTGGCCCTGATCCAACAGGATCAGTGTCCGTATAAGCAGAGACACCAGAGAGCTCTCAGGTAAAGCTTGCGTTAAGTCCCTCTGTCCCTGAAGAAGGCTACAAACTGAGTGCAGAGTCCTCTAGACCGGTGTTCTCCAACTCTACTGTGCGCCCAGATCATCACGGATGGTGTTAAAATGCAGATTCCAATCCATAGGATTCGGGTGAGGCTGGGGACTCTGTCCCTAATGAGCCTCCAGGGGACCCGGATGCTGCTGGTCTGCCGACTGTACTTTGGAGTAGCAAAGCCCTTAGACTACCGTCTTATTTCCCCACCAAAAATCTATGGTCATTTATTTATCTAGGTGCCAACTGTCCAGTGCTGTCAAGCACTGTGCCAAGTGCTGAGGGTTAATAAAACAGGGTCTCTGCTCTTGAGTTCATAGTCCAGTTAAGGCCTTAAGGGGTTTCCCTGACTCCACGAGTCAAGGGCAATGTCAAATACAAAACGCATCCCAGTGAAGACAACATCCTTCCAGAAGACCCTACATAGGATGTGCAGGAGGCAACAATCATGTGGAGATGAACGCCTCTGTTTAGGGACTCAACTCAGGCTATGATGAAACCAGGGGTTTTTGAGAAGCGGAGCTAGAGATGGACAAAAGCAGGTGCCACTGTACCTTCAGCCAGTAAAACCACGGACACGGAGACAAGTCTATACGTCAGTTCTGGGTCTCCCACTCATTAGAGCAATACTCTTCAGTGCAACTTGCTGGCACTGGCGAGAGGCCGGGTAATGACAAGCAGCAGTGGAGAAAGATGGTGCTCAAGAAAGCGGCACTTGATGAGAGAAGCAGCTAGGTGTTCTGGACATGCTGAGTGTTCGAGCCGAATGGGAGGGTCTTCTTATAGAAAAACCCACTTTAGTTGATGATGAAACTAAACCCCAAAGCAGTTAAGGCAGTGGTTCTCAACTGGGTGACTATGCATCCCCGGGAGACAAATAGCAACATTTGGAGACAGTTTTGGTGGCACAACTGATGGGAAGCTGTGATGCTTAGTGGACAGAGAACAGAGATGCTGCCAAAAGCAGGTCAAGATGGCCCACCACAGCCAAAAGTTACCTGTCCCCAGATGTCAATAGTGCTGAGGTTAAGAAACCCTGAGTTAAGGAATTTGCCCACGTCAAAGAATGTCACAGCACAGACTAGCTTGGAGCATTCTGCAGTGATGGATACATTCTACACTGTCCATTGTGGCAGCAGACAGCTACATGTGAGATATGGGTGGTGTGACTGAAGAACTTGTTTTACATTTTTTATTTGCCTTTGATAATGTAACTGTAAACAGCCATGCATGGCTGGTGACTACTGTACTGGATAGGACAGAATTACCATTTGTATTTCCTGATACATAGACTGGCATTCTTTCAGTTTCAAAGTCTGTTTCTACTCTTTTCTGAAACTGCCCACCCACCTGACTTTATCACAAAGATTCGGCTGGAAAAAAATACAAGTGTAAAATAACAGCAGAAGAATCTTAAAAAAAGGTTTGACGTTAAACACCTTATCTTGTAGATTCTGAAAAAAGCAGAATGTCAGATTATGGTGATACATACAGTGGTCCACCCATCAACTGAGGTTTCAGTTACCAGTGGTCAACTACAGGTCCATAATATTAAATGGTAAACTTCAAAAATAAATTATTTGGAAGTTTTAAGCTATATGTCATTCTGAGTGTTAAGATGAAATCGCATGCTGTCCCACCAGGACATGAATCACCCCTTTCTCCAGTATACTCATGCTGTACGTGATACCTGCCCACCTGGTAGCTGTCATACTGGACAGTCTGGGTTATCAGATTGACTGTCCAGGATTGCAGTGCTTATCATGTTCAAGGAACCCTTGTGTTAGTCGCTTAGTCGTGTCTGACTCTTTGCGACCCCATGGACTCTAGCCCACCATACTCTTCTGTTTATGGAATTCTCCAGGCAAGTAGACTGGAGCGGGTTGCCATTTCTTTCCCCAGGGGATCTTCCTGACCCAGACATTGAACCCAGGTCTCCCGCATTGCAGGCAGACTCTTTACCATCTGAGCCACCAGGGAAGTCCCTTATTTTACTTAATAACCATTCTAAAATGCAAGAGTAGTGATGCTGGCCATGAGGACATTCTCTTACTATGTCTAGTTTATAAATTAAACTTTGACCAAGATGGTGGAGTAGGGGGACGTGGAGTCTGCAGGTGCAGCGGGGTGCTGGGGGGAGGGTCTGGAGTGGTTCTTGCCCAGTGCCTGCTGGGCACCAGACAAAGATATCACACAAAAAGAAAATCACAGGCCAACACCACTGATGAACATAGACACAAAGCCTCAACAAAATGCTAGCAAACAGAATCCAACAACACATTTAAAGGCTCACACACCACGATTGAGTGAGATTTACCCCAGGGATGCAAACTGAAGAATAAAAACCAGATGATCAATTCAATAGATGCAGAAAAGCCTTTTGACAAAATTCAACAACCATTTGTTATGAAAACTCTTCAGAAAGTGGACACAAAGGGAAACGACCTCACCGTAATAAAAGCCTTATATGACAACTCCACAGCAAGCATCGTTCTCACGGGTGACAGGCTGAAAGCACTTCCTCTAAGAGCAGTAACAAAACAAGGATGGCCATTCTCACCACTGTTGTTCAACATAGTTTTGGAAGTGCTAGCCATGGCAATCAAAGATGAAAGAGGAATAAAATAAATCCAAATTGAGAAAGAAGTTAAACTGTTAGTGTTTGCAGATAAAATGATACTGTACATCGAAAATCCTAAAGATGCTACCAGAAAACCACTGGTGCTAATCCATGAATCTGGCAAAGTTGCAGGGTACAAAATTAAAGCACAGAAATCTCTTGCATCCCTATACACTAGCAAGGAAAGATCAGAAAAATAAATAAAGCAAACAACCCCATTTACCACTGCAACAAAAAAGAATAAAATACCTAGGAATAAACCTACCTAAGGAGGAAAAAAGACCAGTACTCAGAAAACTATAAGATACTGATGAGAGAAATAATAAAACCACACAAAGAGATGGAGAGATATACCATGTTCTCAGATTGGAAGAATCAATATTGTGAAAATGACTATACTACTCAAAGCAACCTACAGATTCAGTGAAACCCCTATCAGATTACCAATGGCATTTTCACAGAATTAGACTCAAAAATTTTTACAATTTATTTGGAAACACAAAAGACACCGAATAGCCAAAGCAATCTTGAGAAAGAAAAATGAAGTTGGGGGAATCGGGCTTCCTGAGTTCAGATCATACTAAAAAGCTACAGTAATCCAGACAGTATGATACTGGCACAAAAACGAAACAGACCAAGCCCATGCACCTGTGGTCAACTAATCTATGACCAAGGAGGCGCAAATACACAGTGGGGAAAAGACAGTCTCTTCAGTAAGTGGTGCTGGGAAAACTGGACAGCTACCTGTAAAAGAATGAAATTAGAACACTCCCTAATACCATACACTAAAATAAATTCAAAATGGATTAAAGACCTAAATGTAAAGCTGGACACTATAAAACTCTTGGAGAAAAACATAGGCAGAACACTCTGACATAAACTACAGCAAAACCTTTTTTGACCCACCTCCTAATGAAAATAAAAATAAACAAATAGGACTCAGTAAATGTAAAAGCTTTTGCACAGCAAAGGAAACCACAAACTAGAAGAAAAGACATCCCTCAGAATGGGAGGAAATATTTGCAAATGAAGCAACTGACAAGGGATTAATATGCAAAATATACAAAGAGCTCATACCAAAGAAACAAACAGCCCAATCAAATACCAAAGAAATAAACAATCCAGTCAGAAAAGGGGTGGAAGACCTAAATAGACATCTCTCCAAAGAAGACATACACATGGCCGAGAGACACATGAAAAGATGCTCAACATCTCTAATTATTAGAGAAATGAAAATCAAAACTACAATGAGGTACCTCCTCACACCAGTCAGAATGGCCATCATTAAAAAATCTACAAACAGAAAATGCTGGATAGGGTGGAGAAAAAGGGATCCCTCTTGCACTGTTGGTGGGAATGGAAACTGATACAGCCACTGTGGTGAACAGTATGCAGGTTCCTTAAAAATCTCAAAATAGTACTACCTTATGACCCAGCAATCTCACTACTGAGCATATACCCTGAGAAAACCATAATTCAAAATTACACACATACCCCAATGTTCATTGCAGCACTATTTACAATAGCCAGGACACAGGAACAACTTAAACGTCCAATGACAGATGAATGGATGAAGAAGTTGTGGTAAACATATGCAGTAGAATATTGCTCCCATCACTTCATGGCAAATGGAAGGCGAAAAAGTGGAAGCAGTGACAGGTTTAATTTTCTTGGGCTCCAAAATCGCTGCAGATAGTGACTGCAGCCATGAAAGTAAAAGACACATGCTT
This sequence comes from Tragelaphus eurycerus, assembly GCA_935064755.1. Lineage (NCBI taxonomy): Eukaryota > Metazoa > Chordata > Mammalia > Artiodactyla > Bovidae > Tragelaphus > Tragelaphus eurycerus. The sequence continues at coordinate 17,678,385 of CAKXYN010000020.1, forward strand.
GCTCCCTGGAAGGAAAGCTATGATAAACCTAGACAGCATATCAAAAAGCAGAGCTATCACTTTGCCCACAAAGGTGCACATTAGTCAAAGCTATGGATTTTTTCCAGTAGTCATGTATGGATGTGAATGCTGGATCAAAAGAAGGCTGAATGCTGAAGAATTGATGTCTTTGAACTGTGGTGCTGGAGAAGACTCTTGAGAGTCCCTTGGACTGCAAGGAGATCCAACCAGTCCATTCTAAAGGAAATCAACCCCGTATATTCATTGGCAGGACTGATGCTGAAGCTGAAGCTCCAATACTTTGGCCACCTGATGCGAAGAACTGACTCCTTAGAAAAGACCCTGATTCTTAGGAAGACTGAAGGCAAAAGGAGAAGGGGGTGGCAGAGGATGAGAAGGTTAGGTAGCATCACTGACTCAATGGACATGAGTTTGAGCAAACTCTGGTAGGTAGCGGAGGACAGAGGAGCCTGGTGTGATACAGTCCATGAGGTCAGGAAGAGCTGGACACGATTTAGCAACTGAACAACAACAAATTACTCAGCCATAAAAAGGAATGAAATTGGATCAGTTATGGAGATGTGGATGGACCTAGAGTCTGTCATCCAGAGTAAATCAGAAAACAGACATTGTATATTAATGTATATATGTGGAATCTATAAAAAGGGCACAGATGAACCTATTTCCAGGGCAGGAAGAGACACGGATGTAGCAAATGGACATATGGACACGGGGGTGGGGGGAGAGCCAAGGGAGAGGGGAGGGTGAGACGAACTGGGAGGTTAGGACCGACATATATACACAACCGTGGGTGAAACAGCTCGTGGGAACCTGCTGTGTACGCAGGGAGCTGAGCTCAGTGTTCTGGGATGACCTAGTTGGGTGAGTGGGGCCGGGGGAGGGAGGGAGGCCCAAGAGGGAAGATACATGTATACATATAGCATACATTTATGTATACAGTATATACATACATATGTACAAATACAATGATTCCCTTCATTGCACAGCAAAAACTAATACAACATTGTAAAGCAATTATAGTTCAATAAAAAAAAATAGCATAAAATGAGTAACTAATGAGAACCTACTGTGTAGCACAGGAGAAAAAAGAAGGCACATATTAGCCACTTGTACTATTATTTAACAAGTACTTTCTTTAATCAGTTCACTTTTAAAAATCTTAAATTCCTATTTCAACCTTCAGTTCAGTTCAGTCTCTCAGTTGCATCTGACTCTTTGTGACCCCATGGGTTGCAGCACGCCAGGCCTCCCTGTCCATCACCAATTCCTGGAGTTTATCCAAACTCATGTCCATTGAGTCGGCGATGCCATCCAACCATCTCATCCTCTGTCGTCCCCTTCTCCTCCTGCCCTCCATCTTTCCCAGCATCAGGGTCTTTTCATATGAGTCAGCTCTTCACATCAGGTGGACAAAGTATTGAGTTTCAGCTTCAATATCAGTCCTTCCAATGAACACTCAGGACTGATCTCCTTTAGGATGGACTGGTTGGATCTCCTTGCAGTCCAAGGGACTCTCAAGAGTCTTCTCCAACACCACAGTTCATCAGCATTCAATTCTTTGGCACTCAGCCTTCTTCACAGTCCAACTCTCACATCCATACATGACCACTGGAAAAACCATAGCCTTGACTAGAAAGACCTTTGTTGGTGAAGTAATGTCTCTGCTTTTTAACACGCTGTCTAGGTTGGTCATAACTTCCCTTCCAAGGAGTAAGTGTCTTTTAATTTCATCGCTGCAGTCACCATCTGCAGTGATTTTGGAGCCCAGGAAAATAAAGTCTGTCACTGTTTCCACTGTTTCCCCATCTATTTCCCATGAAGTGATGGGACCAGATGCCATGATCTTTGTTTTCTGAATGTCGAGCTTTAAGCCAACTTTTTCACTCTCCTCTTTCACTTTCATCAAGAGGCTCTTTAGTTTTTCTTCACTTTCTGCCATAAGGGTGATGTCATCTGCATATCTGAGGTTATTGATATGATATTTCTTCCAGCAATCTTGATTCCAGCTTGTGCTTCTTCCAGCCCAGCATTTTTCATGATGTACTCTGCATATAAGTTAAATAAGCAGGGTGACAATATACAACCTTGACATACTCTTTTCCTATTTGGAACCAGTCTGTTGTTCCATGTCCATTTCTAACTGTTGCTTCCTGACCTGCATACAGATTTCTCAATAGGCAGGTCAGGTAGTCTGGTAGTCCTATCTCTTGAAGAATTTTCCAATTTGTTGTGATCCACACAGTCAAAGGCTTTGGCGTAGTCAATAAAGCAGAAATAGATGTTTTTCTGGAATTCTCTTGCTTTTTCAGTGATCCAGGGGATGTTGGCAATTTGATCTCTGGTTTCTCTGCCTTTTCTACAACCAGCTTGAACATCTGGAAGTTCATGGTTCACGTATTGCTGAAGCCTGGCTTGGAGAATTTTGAACATTACTTTACTAGCATGTGAGATGAATGTAATTGTGTGGGAGTTTGAGCATTCTTTGGCATTGCCTTTCTTTGGGATTGGAATGAAAACTGACCTTTTCCAGTCCTGTGGCCACTGCTGAGTTTTCCAAATTTGCTGACATATTGAGTGCAGCACTTTCACAGCTTCATCTTTTAGGATTTGAAATCGCTCAACTGGAATTCCATCCCTCCCCTGGCTTTGTTTGTAGTGATGCTCTCTAAGGCTCACTTGACTTTGCATTCCAGGATGTCTGGCTCTAGGTGAGTGATCACACCAAGGTGATTATCTGGGTCATGAAGATCTTTTTTGTACAGTTCTTATGCGTATTCTTGCCACCTCTTAATATCTTCTGCTTCTGTTAAGTCCATACCATTTCTGTCCTTTATTGAGCCCATCTTTGCATGAAATGTTCCCTTGGTATCTCTAATTTTCTTGAAGAGATCTCTAGTCTTTCCATTCTATTGTTTCCCTCTATTTCTTTGCACTGATCAGTGAGGAAGGCTTTCTTATCTCTCCTTGCTATTCTTTGGAACTCTGCATTCAAATGGGTATAACTTTCCTTTTCTCCTTTGCTTTTCACTACTCTTTTTTTCCCCAGATATTTGTAAGGCTTCCTCAGACAGCCATTTTGCTTTTTTGCATTTCTTTTTCTTGAGGATGGTCTTGATCACTGCCTCCTGTACAATGTCATGACCCTCTGTCCATAGTGTCCATCAGGCACTCTGTCCATCAGATCTAGTCCCTTAAATCTATTTCTCACTTCCACTGTATAATTGCAAGGGATTTGATTTAGGTCATTCCTGAGTGGTCTAGTGGTTTTCCCTACTTTCTTCAACTTAAGTCTGAATTTGGTAATAAGGGGTTCATGATCTGAGCCACAGTCAGCTCCTGGTCTTGTTTTTGCTACCTGTATAGAGCTTCTCCCGGAGAAGGCAATGGCAACCCACTCCAGTATTCTTGCCTGGAAAATCCCATGGACGGAGAAGCCTGGTAGGCTGGTGTCCATGGGATCGCTAGGAGTCGGACACGACTAAGCGACTTCACTTTCACTTTTCACTTTCATGCATTGGAGAAGGAAATGGCAACCCACTCCAGTATTCTTGCCTGGAGAATCCCAGGGATGGGGGAGCCTGGTGGGCTGCCATCTATGGGGTCACTCAGAGTTGGACACGACTGAAGTGACTTAGCAGCAGCATAGAGCTTCTCCATCTTTGGCTGCAAAGAATATAATCAATCTGATTTCGGTGTTTGCCATCTGGTGATGTCCACGTGTAGTCTTCTTGTGTTGTTGGAAGAGGGTGTTTGTTATGACCAGTGCATACTCTTGGCAAAACTCTATTAGCCTTTGCCCTGCTTCACTCTATACTCCAAGGCCAAATTTGCCTGTTACTCCAGGTGTTTCTTGACTTCCTACTTTTGCATTCCAGTCCCTTATAATGAAAAGGATATCAGTTTTGGGTGTTGGTTCTAAAAGGTCTTGTAGGTCTTCATAGAACTGTTTCAACCTTGCTTATGCCTTAAAATCGTGGGCTTGAATAGTGATATATTTTTATAAAATACAAATTGTGCTTTCCTTTACTGGTGGAGTCTTCACAGCTTTTAAAACCCCTGCCAATATAACCTTACAAATAAAGGTGGGTGCAGCAACAATCTGAAAACTGCTCCAAATACAGATCCATCTCCAGAAGACAATGCATGGCTTAACAGCTTCCTCCCTGTACCTTGACACCAAGTAGCACTGATAAGGGCATTTCTAAATGTCTTATAAGGTTTATGTCTTTAGAATTTTGATGATGGTTGATGTAAAACAATGAAAAAAAAAATCAATGGGAACAATTTGCATCTATTTCTCTAGTGTGTGCTCATTTCCACTAGACCCATATCTAATATAATTTTTCATGTTTCTTTTGCTGTTTGGTTTGGCTTTTTCTTAAAGGTGAACTGAATTTCTCATGGGTCATAATGTGATAGAGTTTTTAAATAATTGAAACAATAAGGAGATGTTTATTTTTTTACCAGAAGGAACTCTTTTCTTCTGAAATCACATTCTGGCCTGGGTTGCTAAGAAACCAGTTTTTTGCTCAAGGCCCAAATCAATGTTTTGTCCTACCTTCAGTTCAGAAGTTCCTGGAAATAACTGCTACTGTTGTTTTTCTGATATCTTGGAAAGTGTTGACTAGCTAAGTTCTCCACCAGTAATTTGGCAGGGATACTGAGAACGAAGCCCAAGGGCCTCCACTGCCTTCTCTATGCGCTCACTTCTCTGTCTGTGGGGACCAGTCCTGGCCAGGCCTGCTGTGCTTAGACTTTTCCAGACTGGTGGATAATTAGTATGTCTGCTTACACATTGGCCATCATTTCACGGTTGCAACTCATCTGCACATGTGTGATGACACCTGGTTAGAGACACATAACTTACAGGTATTATATAGGAAGAAGGGGCTTGTGAGACTGTAAGACACTGTCCCTGAATCTTGAACTGCACAAAGCAGCTTCTCCAACAGCAGTGTGATTTTGCTGGAGTGTCAGGGCAATATGTTGAGGGTCTAAGAGGCTTGGGAAATGAGTGAGACGTCTCTCGGTCTGCTTTGCTGAGAAAGTGTTCTTTCAAATGCAACTTCTACGAGAGCTTTTGTCAGGATGCTTGTTTTCACTATGCCTCCCCTCCAGCCCTCTGTTAAACTATTCTGCCATTCCAAACTTAGAAATATGAAATGATTTTCATCACTGCCTTTTTTGAGGCCAAGGAAATGTAAGAACCAGGTATAGGAAAGCGATGTACCCCATCTCAAGTCATTCTGGAAGCGGGTTCATGCTGGGGCAGGGTCTGGGCTGGGTGCTTGGTCCCAGGGAGGTATGTCTCCAGGCCTATGAGGCTTGGGCCCTAGACTCAGTGGCTGGCGGGAGCAGGACGGGGCTGAAGCAGGGGTGTTCCCCCTGGCCACCTAAAGGCACTGTTTCACTGGTGGTCATACTGGGAAGTGACCGGTTTCTGTAGCAGCTAGTGGCTGGGAGCCCCACAGCCTCAAGGGAACATAGCTGAGTCTCGACCCTCATATTTAGAGAAATCTTGAGTCTCACTGCACTCGGACCATGGATGTTTTAGCCAGCTTCTGCACAGCTTCCTCCCTCTTTCCTGCAGTCCTAAGACCTGTTTATCATACGGGGTTTAAAGTGTTGAAAAGGTTTAGCCTTTTAGAAGCAGCTGGTGGTGGGCCAATGGCTCCCCTCCCCCAGATCTGCCTCTGGGGAATGGGTGGGAGGGGGGACTTTGTGGGGGAGGTCCCCATCTCACTCACTAGGCTGTAAGCAGAGTTGGTGAGATTCTCTCCAAGGCTCTAATGAAGAGCCTTAGGGGCTGTGGGCTCAGCAAAGGCTCCAGTTCTCCTGAGGCCTTTACAGCCACGATCTCTGCACTGTGCACACAACCCCTACCCTCACCCAGGAGGGCATTAACATGCAGATTCTGACTCAGTAGGTCCAGACGGGCCTGAGAGTCTGCATTCCTAGGTGCTACTGATGTGAGGAGGCCCAGGCTTCAGAGCTGTGCTGACCACGTGGGATCCTCACTTGGGCAGCGATGGCGTCCCTCAGAACCTGGCAGAAATGCAAATTCTCGGGCCACCCAAACCTACTAAATCAGGCCCTCTGAGGGTGGGGCCCGCAGTCTGTGGTCAGCAAGTCCTCAGGGTCATTCTGACCGATAGTGAGTTGAGAACCATCGGTTTCTTCGGACTCTCTTCTGGCTGTTAGAGGGCATGCTCCTTACTCTGTGCCCTCGGCCTGCTGCTCGTTTAATCACTGGGAGCACCCTGTCGTCTTGTTCTTCAGCTTTATTCCTATCAGCAGGGTCTTCAGGGGTCACAAAAATGAGCTCTCAAGCATGTGTCTGCAGCCTCTTTAGGAGAGGCTTCATCTGGTATAGCTGTGTGTCAAGTGTAATGGGCTGAGGGTTGGAGGGAGGTACAGAGAGGTGGGAGAATCTCTGTCCATTAGAAAACACCTCCAGGAGCCATAAGGTCTTGTTAAAAACACAGGTTTCTGGGCCACACCCCTGGGGCTTCTGACTCAGTAGGTCTGGGGCTGGCCCTGAGAACTTGCATTTTTAATAAATTCCCAGGCGATCCTCAGGCTGTCGGTCCAGGGATCATTTCTGAGTGCCACCTCTTGGGTGCATCCATTCCCAAAAGGCCATGGAGGTTCTTTTATGCCTCCTTCTTCTCTTGAAGGTGGAGTGGATGAGGAGAAGGGAGGAGGTGGAGGCTGGGAACCCTCAGGCATAGGTGTGTGTGTGCATTTGTGCAGAAGCCTTTGGCCCTCCACTCCTATGCCTGAGGGCCAGTCTTCAAGCACCTTTATGTCAACAGGTGGTGCCAAGAGGTGAGTAGCTCTATTAAGACCACTGCAGGGCCCCAGGGAGAGTCCATGGAGGCACCCTCCCCAGAGCTGGGGCCTCCATGGTGCCTTCTCTCTGAAGAAGGGCACCAACCAGACTGTCACCCTTTGTGAGCACACAAGACAGCTGCAGTTAAACCATATCAACCTGAGACATGGTCCCCCTGGAAGCAGATTCCTGACTGGCTGCAGCATGCCTGGCCAGGTGGCTTTTGATCTGTAGCACTGCTTATCAACTCTGCTATACAAGCTAAAAAGATGCCAGGTCCCTCCCTGGGCTGATTAAATCAGTATTTGGGGAGGTGGGGTCTGGACCAGAATTAGGCAGAGACTCACTGCTCCACAAGCTGAGTGGGGTTGAGGACCTGGGGTCTCTATTAGCATCTCTTCAGGATGTGGCCTTCTGTGAGAACTTTCTATGGGAAATAGATCAGGGACCCAGAGATGGGGGAGCGCCCTAACTTCCGTCCCTGAAAAAACTGGCTTGATGATGTATCTGCTCTTTGCCTTGAAAGTAGTGACTTGTTTGGCTTTCATATGAAAGCAGAATAAAATGCAGTGTCAGAGTCATGGCCAAGGGCTCTTGAAGCCATCGTGGGTTTTAAAAGCAACTGTGGGGCCCCAGAGTCATGTGCTAAGTGCCGTGTGAGGGAAGGTCACCTTATCAAACGTGGGGATTATTACAGTGCCTGGGCTTTGCATGTATATTAAGAAACCGAATTTAGAGACTTGGTCTTGCAAAGTAAAATATAGCTCTGTTTTATATAATTACCGTGTTAAACATGGAGTATCTGTATTTCATATGGATATTCGGAATTCATATAATGTGGAAATAAGTGCCCTTGTAATTGAATTGGAGATAGTACCTTTAGAGTTCTCATTATTTCCTCTATTCTTTGTGGGGCTTAGAACAACACAAAGGTCTTAGGGGCTGATGAGATGGCTTTTTGATGATGCTGCCAACCCTGCTTCTCGCTACAGGGTGATCCCCTTCAGGTAATAAACCCACTTAATTGCAGTGTCGCTGCCTTCTCCGGGCGGGCAGGTCACAATCAGCTTGCTGGTGATGGGGGTTTTGCTGCCCGATGGGTTTCCTTCGAAGTAGACCGTGATGTTGTTGATCTTCTTGGGCTTCACAGAGTCCGTGGCGCGGATGGAGAAAGCGTTGTTCTCCACGATGAAGGAGAAGGTGACCGGGCGGTAGAAGACGTTCTTGAAGGGGATGACGATGCTGTAGCCGGCTCGGATCAGGAAGGGGCCTTGCGGCTTGGGGGCCAGAGCCACCCCGAAGAGGGGGATGGTGTACTCGCCGCCCGCGAGCGACGACAGGGTCAGGATGCCCTTGCTCTCGCCCAGGTGGCTGGGCTCGAAGTACACCTCCACGCTGACCTCCGTGCCGCCCTGCGCCCCAGGCGCCGCGTAGATGACCTTTTCCGTGTGGAAGTCTGGACAGTCGGTCTGAAAGGGGAACACATGTGCTCGGCTCACCCTGGACCCTGAAGAGCAAGCCTGCAGCTCTGGGCCTCCCCAGGACCCCCACCCTCCGACATGAGCAACCTAGGCTTGTGTGAGGCAGGGCAGGGTGCACAAAAGTCCAGTCCTTGTGACTCTCTTGAAGAGTAGGCATTACTAGTTTATCCCTAGTGTACTAAGAAGAACTAAGGCCAAGAGAAACTGAGGCAGGGTGATGTGGGCAGCGGCCCTTGGTGCTGCTCCCCTGGTGCCTGCACCCCTTTCCTTCCACAGGCAGGAGGACTGGACATTCTGGCTCCTCCGGGATGGCGGGGCAAGTTCTGGATATTAAGCTGAGAACAGAACTGCAAGGTGTCCCTTCCACACCCGCGTGTTTAGGTGCCAGTTCAGGCCCCTCCGGGGTCTCTTCACCCCTTTGCTCCTATGACTGGAACATTTGAGTATTAGTAAGTTTTTCATACAAAGAATAAACAGTAAAGTGAGGATTCAAATCCAGGTCTGTTGGATTTCACAGCGTGTACTCATGACCACTGAGCTCTCAGTAGAGCTTACCAATAACTTACCAATACTCTCACAGGATAGCTGTCAGGATTTTTTAAATATGCACGTAAAACTGAGCCTGGCCCATAGCAAGTGTTCCATATATGCTGCCTATTACATCAGTGTGAATACAGGATTAACTACTGAAACAGAACCTCCTCCAAAACCAGCTGTCTCTGCACCGACCGCTGAGCAACACTGCCCACACCCCCCCCCCCCCCACCACCCGCCCTCCACACTCCAGCTTGTTAAACTAGAAAGTCTGTGAGGAAGAACCCAGACCTGATATTTTCTCTGATACTCTGTTTCTAGCTGGGAGTTTTCGACTAGATGAAGGCCCTGAGTAGGAGTTTCGGATTTCTGCACCTAGGTGTCCTGCTCCCGCTGTTTCGGAGCCTAGACTTCCGGAAAGCGCAGGGCAGAGTGTGGGGCCGGCTGCTCACCCTGCAGTAGTATTCCGTCTTCTGCCGGGTGTAATTGGTGAACTTGGCGAAGATGCTCTGGCCGCTGCCAAGAACAGCCTGGAAGTGGACGGGCTTTTCAGGCAGTGCTGGCAAGGCTTTCAAATTGAGCTCATATGGGTAGTAACCCAGCTCGCTGTTGTGCAGTGTCAGTTTCCCGAAGGTTTCTCCAGCTTTCAGGGGCTGGAATTCAAATGTGAAGGTTCCCTGCAAGAGAAGACAGAGGCTCCTGTGATGCTGAATGTCCGCTCCTCCTCTGCCCCTCTGGGGACCTCAGAGCAGGTTGGCGGTAGATGCTCACACTCATCTTGAGCCTGGGGAACCTCTGTCCAAACCAGCCCACTTTTCCTTCCTGGAATTTTTCCCTAGTTGGGGTATTTCTGGATCTGGACTCTCTCTGAATATGAAAATAGGTACTGGATCCTCTCTTGAGAAGCATAATTACAGAGACAGGAGTGGGTAGGCTGGGGGAGCAGGAGGGCTAAAGGTCAGGCAGCTCCTTCTCTGCTCATGGACAATCTCCAACCAGCTTCTGGGGTTCTACCATCATTTAGGGGAGGCATTCTGCTTCCTCTATTGTCATCCAAAGCAAAACAAAACAAGAACCAAAGAGTATTGCTTATAAAAGCAAAATAAGGGCAATGATGCCAATGTATTAGCAGTAAAAGACTGGATAAATAAATTATACTTTACTTACTTCAGGGGAATATTATGTAGCCATTAAAAAGGAAGCACCAAAGCTCTAATCATTGAAATAAAAGGTGCTAATAATATTTTAAGTGGAAAAAAAGAAGATTCCAGAAATGTATATGAGTTCATTGTTGTGGAGAGGAATATGTCTACAGATGTATAGAAAAGACACAGCAAGGCTATATTGAACTGTGACCAGTAATTGACTCAGGGTGGGGGAAATGAGATTTGGGGGACTTCTCTATTCTTTTTTTGGCCATGCCAAGTGGCACGTAGCATCTCAGTCCCCTGACCAGGGATTGTACCTGTGGTCCGTGCACTGGAAGCACAGAGCCTTAACTGCGGGACCACCAGGAAGTCCTGGGACTTTTATTTTCTGTTTCATGTACATAGAGATAAAATAGTCTTTTTTGTCATGAAGATATTGTTTCTTAAAAAACTGGGTCTTATTGAAAAACAAAGAGGATATCATTAAAGTTGTTGTAGATGTTTAACAGAAAAAAAATGCAGTGTTAAAATTTACATGATTTTACCACAATTAAAAAATTTAGATGAAAATGGACAAATGTGTAAACAAATATAACTTGCCACAACAGACTCAAAAAGATAAAGAAAACCCATATAGTCCTATCACCATTAAAGATATTTAATCAATAGTAAAAAAAAAATTTCCCTTAACAAAATTCCAGGACCATAAAGCTTTCTTTTTACCAATGTAATATTCCACAAATTCTCCCACAGAAAATAGGAGGAAACCTACCTCAACGAACATAACCTGTACATCAGACTCCAACAAGGCTAATAGAAGAAAGGAAAACTGGATGCCAGTTTCCTTACTGGACATATATACAAAACATCTAATAAAAATATTATCAACTGATCCAGTAACACTATTAAGTGTCCCTTGCTGTCCTTTTCACTACATATATTCCATGTGACTTGCATAACTAGGAAAAGTAAGAAAAAGAATTTAGATTGGGCAGGGCAAACAAACATGTAACAGAGACAGCTAGTATTACTCGCTCAGTCGTGTCTGACTCTCTGCGACCTCATGGGCTGTAGCCCACCAGGCTCCTCTGTCCATGGAATTCTCCAGGCTAGGATACTGGAGTGGGTTGCCATTTCCTTCTCCAGGGTATCTTCCCGAACCTGGGTCTCCTGAAATGAGGGCAGATTTTTACTGTCTGAGCTACCAGGGAAGCCCCAGAGGCTAATAAATTCCTTTAACATGCCTGAGCCAAAGCTCTATGTGGCCCTGGTTTATATGAGGACTCCGGCGGCAGGGGAAGGGAGAGAATGGGACCGTGATGGATCAGTCGTCCGCCCTCCTGACCACCGCCAGGCTGCCCCAACTCAAGGATGCAGAAGTGGGTCCAGAGGCCCCCTGGGCAGAGTCTCCATCACAGATGTCCAGTGGGGAGCCCCCACAGGCAGGGCCATACCTCTGAGTTGGCCGGCACCACGAACTGGGAGGGCAGGCTGATGTCGGGCATCCTGCATTCCGTGGAGAAGGTCACCATGTAGGGCAGGGGGTTTTCCACCTTGATGAAGGCCGAGGTGCTCTGCCGGACGGGACTCACCATCTCAATGGTTTTGATGACGCCTGAAGGGATGACCCTGAAACTCAACGTGTAGTATAAGAACTCGTTGGTCACCTCATTTCGGAAGATCACCTGGATTCACAGAGAGAGTGGGAGGAAGTGGGGTGGAGCAGAGGGGTTAGTTCGGGGTCTTCCACCATCGACCGGATCCTTCTCTCCATTAGCAATACCTGGGCATGTGAAGCATGGGCCCTCCCAGCCTACGTGAACCCTGCCACCCAGCCCTTCTCTTCAGGTGTTCTGCTCTGGCTCCTTCCAGGTACGCAGGCATGGAGGAACCTGGGTTGCTTTAGAAGAGGCAAGAGCAGCATGGTCTAGGGCTGAGGAGGAAGATGTCCTTAGTGGGGACAGCGAGTGGTCCCGGAGAACAAGCAGGACCTCAAGAGGTTCATGCTGTGGTGGGTTTCACCCCTATTCCTGCTACTGCTGGAACAGTTTATACATCAATACTACTACTACTACTAGTGGCATCTAACACTTAATGATTATTGTGTCCTAGGCACTGGAAGTTGGACCATAAAGAAGGCTGAGCACCAAAGAATTGATGCTTTTGAATTGTGGTGCTGGAGAAGACTCTTGAGAGTCCTTTGGAAAGCAAGGAGATCAAACCAGTCAATCCTAAAGGAAATCAACTCTGAATAGTCACTGAAAGGACTGATGCTGAAGCTGAAGCTCCAATACTTTGGCCACCTGATGTGAAGAGCCGACTCACTGGGAAAGACCCTGATGCTGGGAAAGATTGAAGGCAGGAGGAGAAGAGGGTAGCAGAGAATGAGATGGTTAGAGAGCATCACCAACTCAATGGACATGAATGTGAGCAAACTCAGGGAGACAGTGAAGGACAGAGAAGCCTGGTGTGCTGCCGTCCAAGGGGTCGCAAAGGACCGGACACAACTTGGCAACTGAATGACAACAACAAGCCCTGGAGGTACTTATTTAATTCACACAGCTTGTGGGCAACATTACTATTTCCCTCACTGATTTTTCTAAAGATGAGGAAACTGAGGCTAAGGAAGTTATCTTTCCCAGGGTCTTGTGCAAAAAAGTATCAGAACCAGGATTAGAACCCAGGTTGGCTTGACTCCAGAACGCACACTTGTGGCCCACATCTGACTTGTGGACAAGTTGCCCCCCTTTTGCAGTTCTTTTCCTGGATGTCTAATGACATTGAGCATCTTCCCCTGTGCTTCCTGGTCACTCAGACATTTACTTCTGTGAGGTAGAGGATTCCAGTTTTTTGTCCTTTTTAATACCTTGAGTTGTTTATCTTGTTAGGTGATAATAGTTCCTTACATACTTGCCTTTTTACTTTTGACCTTTTCTTGTCTTTCAAATGCTCTGACCTCCTCTGTATTTTGATAGGAGTGTTGTTGTACATTTAAAGCAATCATTTATACGTTTAGGTTGAAGTCAGCCCTCTTGCTATTCCTTTTCCATTTGTCTCTTTTATTTTTTAAATTCCTTCGTTGCTACTTTTCTGCCTTCTTACGGATCAATGTGAAATCTCTTGGAATGTATTTTATTTCCTCTATGGCTTGTTAGCTATATTTTTATATAACATAGTTTTAGTACTTGCTCTAGAACTGCCAACTTATCAACATTTAATGTAGAGTTGGTATTTTATCACTTCCCACTTCGTAACTGACGCTTTATGTTTCTGATCTCACACATCCTACTTCACAAATGCAGTAATCTTACTGAGGTATAATCTCATTTACCTTCGTCCCCCTTACAATGTTATTATATTTACTATAAACTACCAGTTGTCTTTTTAAGAAAGTTCTAAGAATAAAAATATGTATGTTTCATATTTATGCACTTATTTGCTATTTTTAGAGCTCTTCTTCCCTTTCAGTGGATATCCACGTCCCACCTGGCATCATTTCCTTTTGACTGAAGAATACGCATTAGTATGTTTTATAGCAAGGCAAGTGGGCTGGCAATGAATTCTCTCATCTTTTTTTTTTTTTTTAAATCTGAAAATGTCTATTTTACTGTCTGTTTTAAAGGATATTTTCAGTGAATAAAGATTTCTAGGTTGACAATCGCTTCTTTCAGCACTTTTCAGAGGGCTGCCATTATTTCTGAAGAGGAGTCAGTGGTCATTTTTTATTGGTGTCTCCCAGTACATAATAGAATTTTTTTATCTGGTTGTTTTCTATTTATTTGGTTTGGTTTCTATCTATTTGGTTTTCAGCAGTTTTACTATGATATGCACAGGCATGATTTTCTTTGTTTCTCCTGTTAAAACTTGGCGAAATTTCTTGGATTTGTACATTGTTTTTTAAAAAAATGAAATCAGGGAAACTTCAACAATTACTTTTTCAAATAATCTTCTCCCGTGTCCAACTGCCCCGACTGTTAACTTCCTCCTCCTCAGTTCACCAAACCTGATATGTTTTGCTCAGACTAGCTCACTGCACTGCAATCAGGAAACTGTTCCAAGGCAGAGGGGATAATCATGGGACTCATTTCATAAACTTAAGTTTATGAAATGGGCTTCTTCAACTAGCAGACTCAGACTTTGTCAAATAGCTCTGGATTTTTTTCCCCAAGCATTTTGAAGAGTATTTCTTCCCTTTATTGTCGTGTTTTTCTGTTCCAAGTGCTTCTATAAGATGGGTATTAGAACTTCTTGATTTGTACTTTATGGCTCATAATTCCTTTCAGCTTTATTAAGATACAACTCACGTGTTACAGAATCTACCCATTTAGAGTGTACCATTTAGTGCTTTTTCAGTATATTCACAAAGTGGTCCAACCATCACCACTCATCTTCATCGCCCTCAAAACAACCCCTTTATCCAGTAACAATCATTCCCCTGTCCCCCTAACCCGTCGCCTCTAGTCCTAGGCACCGCTAGTCTACTTTCTGTTCCTATAGACTTTCCTATTCTGGACATTTCATATAAAACAAAAACCACACACCAGGTAGCTGTTTGCGGCTGGCTTTGTCCACACAGTGTGATGTTTGCAGGGTTCACTGCATGCTGCCTGCAGCCATACTCACTTCCTATCACTTTTTATTGCCAAAGAATATTCCAGTGTAGTGTATTTCTCGGTTCACCAGTGGATGGAAATTAGGTCGTTTCCATTGTTTAGCTCTTATGAATAGTCTTGCTATGAACGTTTATATATAGGCTTTTGTGTGGACATATGTTTTCTCTTGTTTGGGGAATAAATTGCTGAATTTTATGGTAACTCTATGTCTCTCCATTTGAGGAGCTGCCAGACTGTCTTCCGAAGTAGCTTCACTATTTCACTCCCACTGGCAACGCATGAAAGGTCCATCTTCTCCACACCCTTGCCAGTACGTGTCATTATTTCCCTTCATTCTTGCCATTTCTTTGTGCTCATGTGCTATTTTTTTCACTTTAAAATCTTTCCCTGGGTGATTCCATCCTCCATCTTGGTGTCAAGCACTGTCTGTAGGTGGATAATTCCTGTAAGCTCTCTTCAGCCCTGACCTCTCAGTGAGCCACTGAACCATGTAGTCCTTTTCCTCAAAGCACTTACACCATTTGGAAATTACCCATTCAGAGTGCAATTACATGAGGAATGCTCATCTCCTCCACTGGACTGTGTGCTCCAGGAGAACAGAGACTCTGCCTGTTTTTGATCACTGCTACGTTATCAGCACGTAGTATAGCATATGGCACATGTGCTCAAGAGATGCTTGTTGAACTGATGGATGAGTCAGGAGGAACAATTCGTGCGTGAAGGACCCTGTGGAGTCCTGGAGTCACTGGCGCTGAGATGAATCCTGGCTCTGACGTCACTAGCTGTGTCGAGGGCTCAGCCTGATGCCGGGCGCTCTCTAAACCCTCAGAAAAGGGATCTTTCGCTCTTATTATTGTGGTCTGGTATCTGATGCCCAGTGTTACCTACTGCTTCAGGGTTTTCATGATTCTGCCACCTTGAGGGTTTGTTATGGGCCTACATGTTGGCTGGCTATCTAGTCTCATCTTTTTTTTTTTTTTCTTCTCATTTCTCTTTATTTTCTTTATTATATTTTATTTATCTTTACAATATTATATTGGTTTTGCCATATTATCAAAATGAATCTGCCACAGGTATACATGTGTTCCCCATCCTGAACCCTCCTCCCACCTCCCTCCCCAACCATCCCTCTGGGTCGTCCCAGTGCACCAGCCCCAAGCATCCAGTATCATGCATCGAACCTGGACTGGTGACTCATTTCATATATGATATTATACATATTTCAATGCCATTCTCCCAAATCATCCCACCCTCTCCCTCTCCCGCAGAGTCCAAAAGACTGTTCTATACATCAGTGTCTCTTTTGCTGTCTCGTATACAGTGTTATTGTTACCATCTTTCTAAATTCCATATATATGCGTTAGTATACTGTATTGGCGGGGAAGGCAATGGCACCCCACCCCAGTACTTTTGCCTGGAAAATCCCATGGACAGAGGAGCCTGGTAGGCTCCAGTCCATGGGGTCGCTAAGAGTTGGACACGACTGAGTGACTTCACTTTCACTTTTCACTTTCATGCACTGGAGAAGGAAATGGCAACCCACTCCAGTGTTCTTGCCTGGAGAATCCCAGGGACAGGGGAGCCTGGTGGGCTTCTGTCTGTGGGATCGAACAGAGTTGGACACGACTGAAGCGACTTAGCAGCAGCAGCATACTGTATTGGTGTTTTTCTTTCTGGCTTACTTCACTCTGTATAGTAGGCTCCAGTTTCATCCACCTCATTAGAACTGATTCATCATAAAGGGTCTGGTCCCCCTAAATGGTCAGTCTCGCAGGATAAGGGAGGGTATATCTTCCCTCCATCGTCAACCTCAGGGCCAAACCTCCAGGGTCCCGGGGCAGTGCCTTTAGTGTGTGGATACCTTTGCTGTGTACAGTCCCTCCTTGTAGGAGAAGAAGTTCAGCTTGTAATCTTTCTTGGAGGAGGACAGCACATCAATGTAATCAAGGCCCTTTAAAGTGACACTCAGGTCAGGCTTCTCTGGTTTCAATATTTCCACAATGACCCGGAATCTGGGGGAATACAAGGGTGCAAGAAGAGAGGACGAAATGAGACAGTTTGCCCAAAGGAAAGAGAGCAAGGTACCTTGTCCACTCTTGATCTCACAGAAAGCATGTGGGCCCAGGGTTCTAGCCTCCACACTGTCACTAGTAATAACAGGAACCACCACTTAACAACTCCTGATTATGTGCCAGGTACCGAGTCCTGCTCCACATGGGTTACATTACAAGCTTTTAGTCGCCAGTGTCTGTAGGAGGCACATCTCGTTATCCTCTCTATTTCACTAGGGAAGAAGTTGAGGCAGAGAGAAGGAAGACGCCATGCTCGGGTAATAATGCTGAGTTATAGGCAGAACTAGCATTCAAACGTGGGTCTGGGCCTTTATCCACTATGCCGAGCAGGTAGCTCTCTTCTCCCAGCCTTTGGCCCCTTTTCCATAAAAGAAGGGGACCTGGCTGGCCTCCAGCTCCTCCAGCTTATTTTCTCTCTGCAAGTACAAGATCCGAGGATCTGGCCAGTGGCTGATGTGATACGACAAGGCTCCCAATAATAACCACCATGATTATCATTTTGACAATAATAACAGCTAACATTTATCGAGCACTTATTTTGTGCCTGGCACTCTTCCAGGAGATTTACAAGGCGTCAGCTGCTCACAGGCAGCCCTGAACAGGACACGCTCTGAGGGGCGCAGGTCAGGCAATGCCTGGCAGCAGCACAAAGGGCCAGACTCGACACTGTGGGTCCTCCCTCCATCCACTCTTCATCTCCCACCTATTCTCTCACCTCTGGGGCTTGTTCAGCCAGTTGGTGACTGGAAGGAGCTCAGTGTAGGGTGTCTTACATGGCACTTCACGGTAGATATTGGCCACAGCCTTGGGGAGCTCGGAAGTCCCGTGCAGCATGTACAGCCAGCCAGTCCCATCTGGGAGGGGGAAGAAGAGGGTGCCCTAAGAGAAGAACAACTGTGGTGAGCATGACACAGAGGGGCCTTTATCAGCTACCTCTCAGGCATGGCAGCGACACAGGATTAACGAAGTTATGCAAATAGGTTTAACACTTTTGGAAAGCAGCTTCATAATATGTTTCCCAGAGTCATAAACATGTTCATGTGTATTCGAACCAGGAATCTCATCTCAGAGAACTTACTGAAGAAAAATCCCTGCAGAGGAAAAAATTTTACATAAATGTGTGCGCTCAGTCACTCACTCGTGACTAACTCTTCGTGACCCTTTGGACTGTGGCCCACCAGGCTCCTCTCTCCAAGGGATTTTTCAAGCAGAGATATTGGAGTGGGTTGCCATTTCCTCCTCCAGGGGAACTTCCCCAACCCAGGGATCGAGCCAGTCTTTTGCATCTCCTGCATTGCAGGCATATTCTTTGCCACTGAGCCATTGGGGATACACATGTATTTTAGAATCACTTCTATTCATGAATATTTAGAGATAACTTAAACATCCAATAACTGGGGGTGTTAAATAAATTATGGAACTGTCATTCAATAAAATATTAGTCAATCAGTAAAAATGATCATCATGAAATTTACACAGCTAAACAGAAACATGCTCATGATGTGATACAATGTGAAAGTAAACAGGATGCAGAACTGAGGATGCTGTGAGGGCAGCCACGGCTATCTCTGAGTAAGGATTGGTTAAGAAGACAGAAGAAAACAGTTGTTTTTTTGTGAGGGTAGTAGAAGATTGTGGCTTCCTTTTTTAATCTTTATCACAGTCACCTTGATGTTACTTGTGCACTTAAGTGTTAATTGCTTGATGCTTCATCCAGGACTTCATTTCAGAGATGAGCCTCTGGTTCCAAGAGAAGCCCCTCAACATGAAAATATATGGGCGAAAAGGGAAGCTTTGGTCTTGATAAGCTTTGGACATGGTTCCCTGTGGTTTCCACATTATTTGTAGGGTTCCCCCCTTGTCCTAACATTCTCTATCCCACAGCTCCTTCCTCCAATCATTCCAGGAAACCGATGCGGTAGGTGGGGCTCAGCCTACCTGATGTTTGCGGTTCTCCACGTTCATGGTGCGGGGCCGGTAGGTGATCTCGTAGGGCTTGTTTTGCTGGTGAGGCTCCAGGGTGATGAACTCGGGCCCCTCCCAGTGCTCACCCTCAATGATGGGGTGAAGATTCCAGGTCTGATTGGTGCGGTTCGAAATCATGATGGTCTGTGTGTGCTTGGAGCGCACCTGGCAGGTAAAATTCACCACCTGGAGGAAGATGGACACCTCACACAGGCGGCGGGATTTACAAGTCTGGGGTTCAAAGGGAAGTTTACACACACACACACACACACACACACACACACACATTTGGGAGCTGTCAGTATAGCAATTTTTTTTTTAAGGCCAAGAAACTGGATGAGATTATCAAGAAGTAAGTGTATTTAGAAAAAAGCAAGGAATTTTAGGACGAATTCTTAAAATCCTGCACACTCCAATGTTAAGAAAAATCAGAAGGGGAGATGAGAGGCAGCAACTATTAAAGTGGGAGGAAAACCAGGAGACGGCCGTATCCTGGAGGCCACATAATGAAGGAAGTGCTTGAAGGACGAGGGGCTTGTTCAAGGTGTTCAAATGCTATTGACAAGTCAAGTAAGATGAGCAGTGAGAACCAGCCATTGAATCTAGCAACATGGACAACGTTGAGCTGGTATAAAGGGAATCAGAGTTCACCAAGGGGATGAGAATAGTTTAGCAAGAGAGCCACACATATATGATCAATTGTTTTTTGACCAAAGTGCAAAGGCAATTCAGTGGAGAAAGGACAATCTATTAAGTAAATGGTTCTGGAACAACTTGGTATCCGTGTACAAAAAATGGAATTTTTTGAATTTTGATCCATAATCTTACACTACACACAAAAATGAACTCTAAACAGACTGAAGATTTAATAAATTCAAAACTTATGTCCTGAATATACACAGAGCTCTCAAAACACAGTAAAACAAGAAAACAAACAACCCGAATGAAAATGACTTGAACAGATACTTCAATAAAGAAGACAGATGGATGGCAATGAAGTACCTGAAGAGATGCCTGACACCATTAGTCACTGCTGCTGCTGCTGCTGCTAAGTCGCTTCAGTCTTGTCAGACTCTGTGCGACCCCAGAGACGGCAGCCCACCAGGCTCCTCTGTCCCTGGGATTCTCCAAGCAAGAACACTGGAGTGGGTTGCCATTTCCTTCTCCAATGCGTGAAAGTGAAAAGTGAAAGTGAAGTTGCTCAGTCATGTCCGACTCTTAGCGACCCCATGGACTGCAGCCCACCAGGCTCCTCTGTCCATGGGATTTTCCAGGCAAGAGTACTGGAGTGGGGTGCCATTGCCTTCTCCCCATTAGTCATTAGGGAAATCCAAATATGTATGTGATGATACCTTGTGGTTTTAAATTTGGACCCAAATTTAAAACCACAAGGTATCATCACATACATATTTGTATGTGGATCCAAATTTAAAACCACAAGGTATCATCACATACCTATTAGAATGACTCAGACTTTAAAAACCTGACCATATCGAGCATTGGCAAGGATTGGTGCAAGTAGAAATGTCTGAGGTGGCTGATGGGGACGTAAGATGACACAACCACTTTAGAAAACAGCTTGGTAAGTTCTTATACAGGCAAACACGTACCTACCCTATGATCCAGCCATTTCACTCTTACATATTCACTCAAGAAAATGAAAGCATATATTCTTGCCAAGACTTGTACATACACATTTATAACACTGCGTGATTCCACGTACAAAGCATTGTTGAAATAGCAAGAGATGGAGATCAGGTGTCATTATGACTGTAAGAAACGTTGCCAGGAACTATCAGGTCTCCACTGCTAGGGCTTCTAGCGACAGGGTGAGCAGAGGTTAACTCAGGTATCACCCTTTACTTTTTTTTTTTTTGTGCAGGGGAGGGAAATAGGAAGGAAGAAGAGGAGTGATGGTGGGGAGGAGTATATGTAATTTCTTAACTAATGGCTTTCTGTTTTTAATTACAAAGAACAATTAAAAAAATCATGTTGAATTCATCCTATATTAGGAGGTTTGATCTGGAAATGAAAAATTCAGGAAACTAAAAGTCCAGTTTGGGTGTCCTCATCTTAGGCACATCTTGGTATTTTGTATTGGTAGGTCTATCTTTACCACAATATATTATTTAGGACAGGATCACATTTGTCACTTCTTCCTCCCTACTACCCAAAGTGGTACCAGACCCATAAAATAGTCGATAAACCTTTACAGAGTGAACAAATAAGTCTATTTTTTTTTAACTCTCTTGAGTGAACTGAATTTTTTGAGGCTCATAAGTGAATATGTTTTCCTCTTACTTTGTCTATTACAGCCAGATTGTATAACTATGAGTGGGGTATTAAAGTCTCCCACTATTATTGTATTGTTGCATATTTCTTCTATCATACTAATTAAAGTTTGTCTTAGATATATCAATGCTCCAATGTTGGGTGCATATATATTTATAATTGTTATAACTTTTTTTTGGATTGTTCCTTTAAGTCGTTATGTATAACCTTGATTGTCTCCTTTTCAGGATCTTTAAAGTCAATTTTATCTGATATGAGTATTGCTATTCCTGTTTTCTTTTGATCCATATTTGCATAGAAAATCTTTTTCCAGCCCTTCATTTTCAGTCAGTATATATCCCCTATTTTAAGGTGGTTCTCTTGTAGACAACATATATAGGGGTCTAGTTTTTGTATCCATTTGACCCATTTTAGTCTTTTGGTTGTCTCTTATAAACAAGGTATGTAGGGGTCTTGTTTTTGTATCGATTCGGCCAGTCTTTGTTGATTAGGGCATTCAGCCCATTAATGTTTAAAGCAATTATTGATAAATAGGATTTACTTTATTGTTTTGGGTTCGAATTTATACACCCTTTTAGTGATTCCTATCTAGAGAATGTCCTTTAGTTTTTGTTGGAGAAATGGTTTAGTGGTGCTAAATGTTCTCAACTTTTGCTTATCTGTGAAGCTTTTGATTTCTCCTTCATATTTGAATGAGATCCTTGCTGGATACAATAATCTAGGCTGTAAGTTATTTTCTTTCATCACTTTAATTATGTCTTGCCATTCCCTCCTGGCTTGGAGAGTTTCTATTGAAAGATCAGCTGTTATCCTTATGGGAATTCCCTGGTGAGTTATTTGATGTTTTTCCCTTGCTGCTTTTAATATTTGTTCTTTATATTTAATCTTTGTTAATTTGATTAATATGTGTCTTGGGGTGTTTCGCCTTGGGTTTATCCTGTTAGGGACTCTCTGGATTGCTTGAACTTGAGTGGTAATTTCCTTCTCCAATTTAGGGAAGTTTTCAACTATTATCTCCTCAAGTATTTCCTCATGGTCTTTCTTTTTATCTTCTTCTTCTGGAACTCCTATGATTCGAATGTTGTAGCGTTTAATGTTATCCTGGAGGTCTCTGAGATTGTCCTCATTTCTTTTGATTCGTTTTTCTTTTTTCTCCTCTGATTCATTTATTTCTAGGATTCTATCTTCTAATTCACCAATCCTATCTTCTGCCTCTGTTATTCTACTATTTGTTGCCTCCAGGGTGTTTTGGATCTCATTTATTGCATTATTCATTATGTGTTGACTCTTTTTTATTTCTTCTAGGTCCTTGTTAAACCTTTCTTGCATCTTCTCAATCCTTGTCTCCAGACTCTTTAACTGTGATTCCATTTTGATTTTGAGATTTTGGATTAATTTTACTATCATTATTTGGAATTCTTTATCAGGTAGATTCCCTATCTCTTCCTCTTTGGTTTGGTTTGGTGGGGATCTAGCCTGTTCCTTTAGCTGCTGGGTATTCTTTTGTCTCTTCATCTTGTTAAAATTGCCAAGTTTAAAGTGTCCTTACTATATTCTGGTAGTTTGTTGAATTCTCTTTCTTGAGGTGGTTTACTGGTCTTTCCAATATCTGATCTCTGCCCTGTTACAGAAGGGGCGGGGATGAACACCCAAATCTAAGCCGGCCAGGTTCAGGCACTCGGACAAGCCTCAGAAGCACAGACTCGGTTGAGTCTGCATTTTATGCCCTTCCCAGATCCGAGTAGCGCAGGTGATGAAGTGTTTAGCGAGCACAGCTGCTGCAACTTATCGCCTCCCCGCCGCTCAGTTTTCTGGGTATACAACCGGCGCACTTTCTCAGGCAGATGTTGACCATCCAGAGCCCCAAGAAGTGTGAGTCAGCACAGAAACCTACCTACATTTCTGTAGACAGTGTCTCTCTAGGGCTGTGATTGCCCGCCTCCGGCCCTGGCTGCCTGTCACCGGAGTGGGACGGCCTGCAGTCAGCTATCTCCGTGCAGTCCTTTGTTCCGTAGGTAGTCCTGGTGGTGTCTTAAGTTAGGGCTGGCTTTTGATGTAGTAGATAACCGAAAGTCTGGTTATTTCGCTCAGACAGCGCTTGGGATCAGATCAGATCAGATCAGATCAGTCGCTCAGTCGTGTCCAACTCTTTGCGACCCCATGAACCGCAGCACGCCAGGCCTCCCTGTCCATCACCAGCTCCCGGAGGTCACTCAGACTCGCATCCATCGAGTCAGTGATGCCATCCAGCCATCTCATCCTCTGTTGTCCCCTTCTCCTCCTGCCCTCAATCCCTCCCAGCATCAGAGTCTTCTCCAATGAGTCAACTCTTCGCATGAGGTGGCCAAAATACTGGAGTTTCAGCTTTAGCATCATTCCTTCTAAAGAAATTCCAGGATTGATCTCCTTCAGAATGGACTGGTTGGATCTTCTTGCAGTCCAAGGGACTCTCAAGAGTCTTCTCCAACACCACACTTCAAAAGCATCAATTCTTCGGCGCTCAGCCTTCTTCATAGTCCAGCTCTCACATCCATACATGACCACAGGAAAGACCATAGCCTTGACTAGGCGAACCTTTGTTGGTAAAGTAATGTCTCTGCTTTTGAGTATGCTATCTAGGTTGGTCATAACTTTCCTTCCAAGGAGCAAGCGTCTTTTAATTTCATGGCTGCAGTCACCATCTGCAGTGATTTTGGAGCCCAGAAAAACAAAGTCTGACACTGTTTCCACTGTTTCCCCATCTATTTCCCATGCAGTGATGGGACCAGATGCCATGATCTTCGTTTTCTGAATGTTGAGCTTTAAGCCAACCTTTTCACTCTCCACTTTCACTCCCATCAAGAGGCTTTTTAGCCCCTCTTCACTTTCTGCCATAAGAGTCGTGTCATCTGCATATCTGAGGTTATTGATATTTCTCCCAGCAATCTTGATTCCAACTTGTGTTTCTTCCAGTCCAGCATTTCTCATGATGTACTCTGCATTTAAGTTAAATAAACATGGTGACAATATGCAGCCTTGACGTACTCCTTTTCCTATTTGGAACCAGTCTGTTGTTCCATGACCAGTTCTAACTGTTGCTTCCTGACCTGCATACAGATTTCTTAAGAGGCAGATCAGGTGGTCTGGTATTCCCATCTCTTTCAGAATTTTCCATAGTTTATTGTGATCCACACAGTCAAAGGCTTTGGCATAGTCAATAAAGCAGAAATAGATGTTTTTCTGGAACTCTCTTGCTTTTTCCATGATCCAGCGGATGTTGGCAATTTGATCTCTGGTTCCTCTGCCTTTTCTAAAACCAGCTTGAACATCAGGAAGTTCACGGTTCACATATTGCTGAAGCCTGGCTTGGAGAATTTTGAGCATTACTTTACTAGCATGTGAGATGAGTGCAATTGTTCGGTAGTTTGAGCACTCCTTGGCATTGCCTTTCTTTGGGATTGGGATGAAAACTGACCTTTTCCAATCTTGTGGCCACTGCTGAGTTTTCCAAATTTGCTGGCATATTGAGTGTAGCACTTTCACAGCATCATCATTCAGGACTTGGAATAGCTCCACTGGAATTCCATCACCTCCACTAGCTTTGTTCGTAGTGATGCTTTCTAAGGCCCATTTGACTTCACATTCCAAGATGTCTGGCTCTAGGTCAGTGATCACATCATCATGATTATCTGGGTCTTGAAGCTCTTTTTTGTACAGTTCTTCTGTGTATTCTTGCCACCTCTTCTTAATATCTTCTGCTTCTGTTAGGTCCACACCATCTCTGTCCTTTATTGTGCCCATCTTTGCATGAAATGTTCCTTTGGTATCTCTGATTTTCTTGAAGAGATCCCTAGTCTTTCCCATTCTGTTGTTTTCCTCTATTTCTTTGCATTGATCACTGAAGAAGGCTTTCTTATCTCTTCTTGCTATTCTTTGGAACTCTGCATTTAAATGTTTATATCTTTCCTTTTCTCCTTTGCTTTTCGCTTCTCTTCTTTTCACAGCTATTTGTAAGGCCTCCCCAGACAGCCATTTTGCTTTTTTGCATTTCTTTTCCATGGGGATGGTCTTGATCCCTGTCTCCTGTACAATGTCACGAACCTCATTCCATAGTTCATCAGGCAGTCTATCTATCAGATCTAGGCCCTTAAATCTATTTCTCACTTCCACTGTATAATCATAAGGGATTTGATTTAGGTCATACCTGAATGGTCTAATAGTTTTCTACTTTCTTCAATTTCAAAAGGGCTGGCTTTTGATGTAGTAGATAACCGAAAGTCTGGTTATTTCGCTCAGACAGCGCTTGGGATAGCCAGGCCAAATCCTTTCTCAGAGCGATGCAGGCCGCGCTGCTCCTCCTAGCCCAGCCCCCGCTTGCTAATAGCAAATGCTGATGTCCTCACCGCTTCTCCACAAAAGGAGTTAACGCAGGGCTCTTAATCTCGTTTTGAAGACAATGAATTGTCTTTGTAAGTGCCTGATGTCCTCTGCCGGCATTCAGAAGTTGTTTTGTAGAATTTATTCAGCATTCAAATGTTCTTTTAATGGATCTGTGGAGGAGAAAGTATTCTCCCCGTCCTACTCATCCGCCATCTTAGCTCCTCCCTCCCCTATCACCCTTTATTTACGGAGCTTATGACAGAATGTGATCTAGCCAGAGATGTCAGTATAACCTTCCTTGAGAATGAGATGCTTGGGTTGAGAGCTGAAGAATAAATAGGAATTAGCTAAATGGAGAGGGGAAAGGAGTATGTCAGCTGTGGGAAGAGCATGTGCAGCAACCCTGTGGTGGAGGGAGCAGGTCTGCATGCTTGATGTGGGCACTGAGGACTGTTTGAACAGTCTGATTGAGTTCTCTTGTGGGGCTTGCTGGGCCACTCCACCATTGGTTCATCTGTTGGCAGCACCTACTGACCTCTTTTACTGAAGGTGGTCCCACGCACACTCCAGACAGGGTTAGGCTCAGAGGACTGCCTCCCTGGATGAAGCAGAGAAAGTTTTTGTGGAGAATCTCCTTGCCCACCTCAGTAGGATGGTAAGTCACTTCAAAAGAAACCTCCATGCCTGCGGTGATATAGCCCTCTTCCGGGCTGATGGAGAACAGAGGCTCAAGTTTTCTGGCATCCCATTTGAACCTTTTCCAAGACAGGAGACAAGAGAGACAGTTTATTAATATCCCGGTGGTATCCTCAGTGCTGCTGAGGAGACTGTGTCTGGTTTTCAGGTGGTAGGTTCATCCCCTTGTGCCCTTCCTGGGACCTAGGAGAAGGAAGACTGCCAGGAAAAGCCGGGGTGTGGGACCAAGGCCAAGTCATTCCTGTGTGTGACCTCTTCACTCTCCCTAGGGGCTGAGAAGGGTGGAAAGTGGTGCATCTTATCTTTCTGTCCACAAGTGACACCCACTGGGGGAGCATGTGCATGAACACATTTAAATGGGTGCCTGAGGTCACACAGCTAGGACGTGGTCAGGCCAGGACTGGAACCCTCCAGAGCTGGTAGGCATGACCGATCCCTGCACACTGCCTCTCGGGTCTGATCCAGGAGGGTGGAGATGATCCCTTCACAGGAGAGCTGCCCCTGATCCTGGTGCCCCTGATCCTGGTGGCCCTGTGGTCACCCCTCTGTGGTCTGGCCCTTGGTCTAGGCAGGATGGTGCAGACCAGTGCTTCCAGTGCCAAGGCTGCCACACCACAGCTTCAGGGCACTGTTCCCCTGTGGCTGGTGTGAAGGGCGCCCCCTGCAGGTGGGCAGTGTGCAGCAGGCACGGCTGTGGCAACGTGCTGAATGGTGACCGGGCGGGCACCTGCTGGTGGGCACCATTTTGAGCCTTAACTCCATCTGTGGTATGGGGACCAACAAGTACCCACTTTAGAGGGTTCTGGGATAGTTAGTGGGAACCCAGGCCCAGGGGGCTCTCCTACCTTGCACCCACGTCACCCGTGTTCAACATGAGGATACGACGCGTGGCTTGTGTCTGACACACGACTGGTCCAAAGGGAAGATGCTCCTGGTCCAGGGAGATCTCCAGAGCCTGGCAGCAGCCGTTGATGAGGAAAAGGGGCCGCAGGAGCCCCATGCACTCCATGAACACCTCCTCGGAGAAGGGAGGGACACGCTTTAGCGGGGCGAAGGTGACTTCCAGCTTCCGAACCTCTTTGGGCTTCAGACTGATGTTGCGGAATGGTGACAAGGTGATGACCTGGACAAAATGACAACAAGTCTCAGCAGCTGAGGGTGGGGCACTCCTGGAGCTCCATTTCTGAGGTCCTGCTGTGAGGATGGATTACTGAGTAAATATAAGAATGAACTGAATGAAGGAATGGATACATCCTCAAGATGAAATACATCTGGTCCCGTTTCAAAGGGCCATCCAGACACTGTGAGAGGAAGCAGGCAGCCAGGGCTGTGGGTTCCTTATGCAGGGAACCCGAGGATATGGATTTAGCAACAGCCATGTTTCTCTCACATAGCGGACTCCAGTGGAAAGAGGGACAGCCTTTTGGGGGCAGATGAATGATGTATATTGAAACACACTCTTCCTTTTGGTCCAAGAAACCCACTTCTAGGAGTATATGCTCAGCAGGGAGTCATGGGTGCACACAAAGGTTTGTTTAAACGGATATTACAACGTTGCTTATAAAATAAAATAAAAAACCAGGAACACCTGAAATGAGCAGAAATAGAGGCTTGGTTCATTTACATAATGAAGGTACAGATGAACAAATGAAACTAAATGTTTAGGAGTTACTGGTAGATGGTAAAAGCAGGTTTCAAAACAATTTGAAAGTCAGTAATTTATTTTTAAAATGTGTAGGAAAAACAGGGGAAATAAGGGTACAATAATGTTAAGTGATTATTTCGGGGTATGACATTATAGGCCAAATGTTTTTCTTTGTGATTTTCCATATTTTTCAAATTTCCTGTCATGAAGATGTACGTATATTCATTTGCGCCCAGACCTTCTGGATCCTATCCAGGGCACTTCTGTGTGTCACTGTCACCCTCTAGAGGAAGAGGCTCTCCAAGCTGTGGTTTCCCTACATGAAAAAGGAGAGTAGCAGGGGCTCCCCTATACCGTTTTTTATGAAGGTGATCAGACAGGGAGAGCACTTGGAATGGCCTGGCCCACAGAAGCTGCCTGAGAATCGTGAGGTGCAGAGGCATGAAGACACCGCTGGGCCCCTGATCACCAACCTTGGTTTCCTGGAGTTCCGCCGAGAACATGACTGACAGGTTAAATGTGAGCTGGGCTTGGCTGTTGTTCATGATGGAAACCATTTTTTTCACCACCTGTCCAGGTAGGATGGCTCCTAACTTCAAAATCTTATTGGCTGGGTCTAGGACTAAAATCTGTGGACCAGAAAGAGAGCAGGGAGGGAGGGAGGGAGGGGTCAGCAGTTAATGAGAAAGAGAAATATAAAAAAACATCTATTTCTGCTTTATTGACTATACCAAAGCCTTTGACTGTGTGGATCACAATAAACTGTGGAAAATTCTGAAAGAGATGGGAATACCAGACCACCTGACCTGCCTCTTGAGAAATCTGTATGCAGGCAGGAAGCAACAGTTAGAACTGGACAGGGAACAACAGACTGGTTCCAAACAGGAAAAGGAGTTCGTCAAGGCTGTATATTGTCATCCTGCTTATTTAACGTCTATGCAGAGTACATCATGAGAAACACTGGACTGGAAGAAGCACAAGCTGGAATCAAGATTGCCGGGAGAAATATCAATAACCTCAGATATGCAGATGACACCACCCTTATGGCAGAAAGTGAAGAGGAACTAAAAAGCCTCTTGATGGGAGTGAAAGTGGAGAGTGAAAAGGTTGGCTTAAAGCTCAACATTCAGAAAACGAAGATCATGGCATCCGGTCCCATCATTTCATGGGAAATAGATGGGGAAACAGTGGAAACAGTGTCAGACTTTATTTTTAGGGGCTCCAAAATCACTGCAGATAGTGACTGCAGTCATGAAATTAAAAGACGCTTGCTCCTTGGAAGGAAAGTTATGACCAACCTAGATAGCATATTCAAAAGCAGAGACATTACTTTGCCAACAAAGGTCCGTCTAGTCGAGGCTATGGTCTTTCCTGTGGTCATGTATGGATGTGAGAGTTGGACTGTGAAGAAAGCTGAGTGCTGAAGAATTGATGCTTTTGAACTGTGGTGTTGGAGAAGATTCTTGAGAGTCCCTTGGACTGCAAGGAGATCCAACCAGTCCATTCTGAAGGAGATCAGCTCTGGGATTTATCTGGAAGGAATGATGCTGAAGCTGAAACTCCAGTACTTTGGCCACCTCATGTGACGAGTTGACTCATTGGAAAAGACCCTGATGCTGGGAGGGACTGGGGGCAGGAGGAGAAGGGGACGAGAGAGGATGATGAGATGGCTGGATGGCATCACTGACTCGATGCACGTGAGTCTGAGTGAAGTCCAGGAGTTGGTGATGGACAGGGAGGCCTGGCGTGCTGCGATTCATGGGGTCGCAAAGACTTGGACACGACTGCGCGACTGAACTGAACCGACCCTAGTGAGGCAAGGGTGGTTCCCTTTCTTTCTGTGTCCCTCATTCTTCACACTGGATGGGCCTTCGCCTTCACTCACTCAACAAACACTTATGTGCATAAAATGTGCACTAAACAACTTGCTGCACAATTACATACTTACAGCTGGGTTCAGAGATGTTAAGAAGGAAAGGCTCAGGGTACAAAGGGTTGAGCCAGTCTGAGGGTGAGGGAGGCCTCCCTGAGGAAGGCGTGCTCACACGGGGAGCTGCTGGAAAGGTAGCGTGTGGATTTAAGTCAGGGTGGCGTGGGGCTGCACCCCAAAGGAGGAGACAAGCTGTGGCAAGGCCCTGAGCTGGAGGGGGTGGCCTGGTCAGGCCTGTGGCTGGGAGCGAGGTGGGGAACACAGGAAGATAGTTTGGAGGGGGATTGGGTGTTTTTCTGGGAGAAGTGGGAAGCCAGTGCAGCCTGGAGCGCTGCCATCAGATGGGTGTCTTGTGAATGTGCCCTGGCTTGCTTCTCTGTGGAGAGGGACTGGAAGAGGGCAGGAGACAGAGCCTTGAAGAGAGAGAGATGACCATGGCAGCAGAGGTGGGAAAAGCAGGTACATCTTAAAGTCCCCATCTAAACTCTGATCCAAGTGCTGGCCTCCATCAGGCTGAGATCAGGCTGCGCCTTGCCCCCCATGATGGTGGGACCCACATAAACAGCACCCACGAGTCACTGTCACTTGACCAGTCAATAAGCAGCACCTCTCCCCCTAATGGAAAGATGGGATCTGTCCATCCCACCCACGGGTTTCCATGTTGTCTACAAAGGTAAGAGTCTCTGGCCCCAGTGTGTAAGCTCCTGGAGGTCAGAGAACACGTTTAAGTCTCCTGAAAGCACCTGACATAGATGAGTGCTGAGCGAGTGAATGAATGAACACGTGAAAGAAACCACGACATCAGAAGAGACCCCGACACTGGCTTGGGTGAGACACACCAGGTGGCCTGATCCTGTGGCTCCCCTGGATTGATGGAAAGGATGCCAGGAACATACCCCTCCCATTTCCTCTTGGTTGCTGAAATGTCCCATGTATTGCTAAGGATTACAGACGGTCTTCAGTCTTCTAAAACTACCTAATAAATGCAAAAACTCCCACCTGACAGACACGTGAAATGTATACTGGACATGGGGAAGGAAGGATAAGCAGTGGAACCAGACCATCCCCTTCCTTCCAGGAGCACCTGGTTAGAAGGAAGGCCCTCAGTCAGATGGGATCCTGGGAGTTGGGGCTGGCTGGAGAATGTCAGTCTATGTGGTCTTAGGGAACGATGTCCCATAACTGAAATTTATGTCTGTATACAGTGCTTCAAACAAACCTTGACTGTAACCTGAAAACACTACATGCTCTCTGTGGGAGGAAGAGGACTTGCTTGGGATACTGCATCTGATAGTCTCAAACTTCTCCAAGAAAAAGAATGTTTCTGCAGCGCCTGTGGTTACTTGTATCCTTTGATACAGTAACAGTTCGTACTGGCAAGATCTATGTGGTTCTGTTGGGTCTGATCTGTCTTAACGGGACTGGCTGACCTCTGACAGAGCAGCCAGGGGGCAGGAGACATGGAGTCAGAGGACTGTGGGCTCAGGTGGGTAAGGGTGGCTGAGAAGGGCAAGAGGGGGGTGGTGCCAAGCCCGATGATCCCCCAGGTGCTGCTCACCTTCATTTCCGTTCCTTTCCCTTTGATTTCAACTACTTGCTGGGACAGCCCATTGATTTCAAAGGGGATGAGTTCTCGATAACTGATAGTTTCTCGAGGATAAAAGGTGATGGGGATCTCCAGTGTCTTTCCTGGCTTTATCACATCGACTCGGAAGTTCACCTCGAGGTGGCTGGTGTTGGTGTACAAACAATCCAAGCTGGAGGAAATCAGAAGGAAGCTGTGTGAGCTCTCGAATGTGACATAGAGGGAATGAGCCCCTTGCTTCTCTGAGCTGGACCCACTGTGGGATGTGCTGCTGTGTTGTCCTGGAGTTGGAATTTCAGGGCTGGAAGGGACTGCAGCAGTGGTCCAGCCTACAGTCTCCTGGGCACGACTGAGTCACTTCCCCCAGATCACATCCTGAGACCTCGGCAGAATCAGGCCTCAAAGGCAGTCTCGTGACCTTTTACCCAGGGCTCCTTTCACTCTCTCACCCTCCCTTCCTTGATAACGCAGCTCATGTGTGGTAGCTTCCTGGACGAAGGGTGCGCTTCCTGGAGTAACTGGGTGGGAAAGCACGGTGGGGAGGAGGATGTGTCCAGAGTCAGACAAGAGTGTGGACCCAGGCTCCAGCCCCAGCTTCCATGTGGCCTGAGGGCAGTTAATCAGCCTGTCTGGGTCCCTGTTGCCTCATCTGTAAAATGAGAGTAGCGACCTCTTTCTCATGAAGCTGTTGTGAGGGTTAAACAAGATAAAGTGACTAAATCAGCCACTACAGGCACAGAGGAAACATTCTAAAGGTGAGCTCTTGTTATTATTATTACTAGTAGCTCAACTAGAAGGGACCTTCAAAGATCACGTCCACCCTCCTGCATCTGTGGATGGGAAGCACCTAGACCTCCATTACAATCCCTCCTCGCCTGTCTTCCAAGTATTTAGAGAAGGACTCTAGCTAAGTCAGTAAATAGAGTATAATGCCTAAAACAAAGGAAGAGTCAGATTCAATTAAATTAGGCAAGAAGGAACATAGGTAGATAAGATTTTAAATTAGTATTTAAAATTACATGACACTCCTGTAATGTAACATTCAGGAGAATCGTCATCATCACCAGTATCACTGCCACAAAAGTAGCAGCAGATAAAAATAGCCGAGCATTTCCTATGTTCCAGGCACTAAGTACTCTCTCTAAATGAACTAATGAATCCTCCTAATAACCCATGGGGAGGTACTATTATTATCTCCCACTGCAGGCAAGGAGAAGGAGGCACCAAGAGTTTATAAAGACCTAAACGCAAGGCTGGATGCTATAAAACTCTAGAAGAAAACA
Source organism: Tragelaphus eurycerus (assembly GCA_935064755.1). NCBI lineage: Eukaryota > Metazoa > Chordata > Mammalia > Artiodactyla > Bovidae > Tragelaphus > Tragelaphus eurycerus. The sequence goes on from CAKXYN010000020.1 coordinate 17,710,841, forward strand.
CAGGAAGAACACTCTTTGACATGAACCACAGCAAGATCTTTTTTCACCTAGAGTAACGAAAATAAAAACAAAAATAAACAAATGGGACCTAATTAAACTTAAAAACTCTTGCACAGTAAGTGAAACCCTAAATAAGCGAAAAGACAACCGTCAGAATGCGAGAATATATTCACAAATTAAGCAACAGACAAGAGATTATTAGTCTCCAAAGTATACAAACAGCTCATGCAGTTCAATTAAAAAAAAAAAAAAAATCAAAAAACGGTGGAAGACCTAAATAGATATTTCTCCAAAGAAGACATTTAGATGGCCAACAACACATGAAAAGATGCTCAACATTACTAATTATTAGAGAAATGCAAATCAAAACTACAATGAGGTATCACCTCACACTGGTCAGAATATCCATCATCAAAAAATAATACTAACAATAAATGCTGAAGAGGGTGTGGAAAAAAGGGAACTCGTACACTGTTTGTGGGAATGTAAATTTATACAGCCACTATAGAGAAAAGAATAGAGGTTCCTTAAAAATCCAAAAATATAACTACCCACATGACCCAGAAATGGGTCTACCATAGGATGCCTAGGCATAGATACGGAGAAAACCATAATTCAAAAAGATAGGGACTTCCCTGGCAGTCCAGCGGTTAAAAGACTTCGTCTTCCAACGCAGGGGGTGCAGACTCCATTAGTGGCTAGGGAGCTAAGACCCCACATGTCTCATGGCCAAAAAAACCGAAACATAAAACAGAAGCAATACTGTGAAAAGTTCAATAAGGACTTAAAAAAAAAAAAAACAAATAGACACAAGCACCCCAACGTTCATAGCAGCACGAGGTACAATAGCCAGGACATGGAAGCAACCTAAATGCCCATCAACAGAGGAATGGATAAAGAAGATGTGGTGCATAGGTGCAATGGAATATTACTCAGTCATAAAAAGGAACAAAACTGTGCCCTTTGCAGAAATGTGGATGGACCTAGAGACTATCAGACAGAAAAAGAAAAAAAAATCATATGTTATATTTGGAATCTAGAAAAATGATGCTGATGAACATTTTTTTGCAAAGTGGAAACAGAGACACAAATGTAGAGAATAAATGTATGGATACCAAAGTAGGAAAGGGTGGGTGGGATGAATTGGGAGATTGAGATTGACATATACACGCTACTATATATAAAACATAACCAGTGAGAAGCTTCTGTATAGCACAAGGAACTACATTAAATGCTCTGCAGGGATCTGAATGGGAAGGAAATCCAAAAAAGAGGGGATGTATATATACATACAGTTGATTTACTTTGCTATACAGCAGAAACCAATACAACATTGTAAAACAACGATGCTCCAATGGAAATTAATTTAAAAAAAAAAAGAAGCAAAAAAAATTTGCTTGAGGTCGCATAGCTAGGGAAGAACTGGGACTTGAACCTGTGCTATTTGATATTTGATATTGTAGCCACTAGACACGCGGCTATTAAATTAAAATTAATTAAAATAAAAAATCCTGTTCCTTGGTGGCATTAGGCACATTTCAAGGGCTCCATAGCCACATGTAGCTAACTGGCCGCCATACTGGACACTGCAGATAGACAACTTTTCTGAAACTGAAGTTTCAGTTCAATTGCAGCGCACTGATCTACAGAACTTTTAATAAACACAGGTCTCTGGGCCTATCTCTGGAGATTCTGTTTTGTTAGGTCTGGAATAGGGCCCAGAAATCTGGATTGGAACATTCTACACAGGGATGGTACAGCGAGGCTGGATTTGAATTAGAGAGCTAAGGCTCAGTATGCTACTGCTGCTGCTAAGTCACTTCAGTCGTGTCCAGCTCTGTGCGACCCCACAGATGGCAGCCCACCAGGCTCCCCCGTCCCTGGGATTCTCCCGGCAAGAACACTGGAGTGGGTTGCCATTGCCTTCTCCAAAGCTCAGTATAGATCTGCCTTTTACTGCAAGGTCACTGGCCCAAGAAATTAACTTTGTAACTCTCCAAATCTGAGTTCCCACATTTATTATGTGGGGAAAATAAATGCAAGTCATCAAGCCTCTTGTCAGGTCACCTGGCATTGTCCTCCTCACTTCCAGAAGAGGATTTTTTTTTTTTTTTTTTTAAGCAGAGTAGTTCATGGCTATCCAAATATCAGTATTAGAAGTGAGGAAAGGATACTCAGGATTCATGCCCATCTGTGCTAGAGGCTCTCTAATAATCCTTTCTCTGTCTTGGCAGGAACTCAGCTGTGTGGAGGCTGTAGGACCCACAGGAGTGGCAGAATCATCTGGAAGCTCTGGGAAGTCTGCTTACCTCATAGCTGTCTCCTCCTTGTTGGTGACAAGCAGGGTTTGCTTGTATGGGGGCATGCCAGCTTGGTAGATGAAGCAGGTGCCAAAGTTGTAGCTGGTGAAGGAGAAATGGACAGCTGGGCTCACAGCAAAGCCTGAGATGGTGCACGTAAATGTTGGACCGTGGCTGATCTGTTGGGGAGAGAATGTCCAGTGGAGATGACAGGGAGAAGTGAGAGAAAAGGGCCCTTACACCCCCAGGTGAAGGAGGGAAGCAGTCAGGTGCTTTAAAAGAATTCAGGTTCCAGGACTCCATGTGCAGAATCTCTACAGAGATTCTGATTAAGAGATTCTGATTCAGGCTCTAAAGTTTCTTTAAGGAAACCAAGGTGGATGACTGCAATAAATCACTGCAGCAATAACTCAGCTTGAAGGCAGAGGGGTGTGCAGAGACCTGTCAGTTCCCACCCAACATCTGCTTCCTGGGGTTTCCTCATTAGCAGGGCTCCGATTGGTTGCCAGCTTGCCTGGGAAACATGCTTGACTTCCCATCCTGCCTTGCAGCTAAGGGTGGACATCAGACACAGTTCTCAAGACAGAATGCTGTGAGTGCGTTCAGTGTCGGACAATGTTAAATACCTCACCTTGATTTTGAGTTCCAGACCCTTCAAGACACATTTCTTTAATGGCCGGAAAGACAAGGAGGCGTGTGCACTCTGCCCCACGTCCACACTGCCATCGGTGGGTGAAAATTCCAAGTACTGCAGCAGGGATCTGGGGCCGGACAGCTCCGCCTGGAAGCTGAAGTTGAACTTTCCAGTGTTGATAAAGCTGAATTCACACTGGACACACTCATTCAATTCCACCTGAGGGAGAACAGAGTTGTATGTTGAGTGACTACAAACTATGGTTCCCTTCTCTGGGGTCAGGGTATGTAACGTGTTGGGGGAAATACCCTTTGGGAAGCAGCGACAACCCATGGTGTTAGTGAGCTGAGTGAGTATCATTAGCATAACGCAGCCAGAGTCCAGTAGGGGCTACAAAGTGCTGGAGTCCTTCCTATCTGAAGAGGAAGGTGACAAGTGAATTCTTAGAGCTCACTTGGTAGCAAAACCTCCTTCCTGTATGTTTAAGATAAGCATTCTCCCCCTTCCCTATCATCTCTCTGCCCACTGAGAGTAAAATAAGAAAACCTTTCTTATCATATCATGTGAAAAGCTTTCTTTTCACATCAAAACCATACACATTCTGGGTTTGGAGCTGCTGCTGGCTTGTTTCTGTTCTCCTGATCTCTCTGGTATTTGAAACAGAGCTTCATCTAATGCTCACATGCACTGCTTTTCCCAGCCAGTGTGGAAGCAGAGAGAGCAGGGCCCTCTCACACCTTTACCTCATAGAAATTGACAGTGGTAGTCTGGTTGGGAGTCAGGAGAGTGACAGAGCCGTTCCTGTCCTTGCATTTGACCTCCACGTTCACAGAGTAGCCCTCAGCCTTGACATTTAAGGTCAGAGGGTGGGCTTTCTTTTTCACATTGCAGATCAAATTAAAGTTCACATCTCCTTCTTTCTTCGGTGTGAAGAAAATATCAATTGGGAACCTGGTTGGGGAAGATGACAGCAGATTGGGTAACTAGACCAATCTGTTAAAGAAGCTGAAGAAGATAAGCCCCATGGATCAACATGTACTAGGAGGGGAAGCAGCCTAACTCCAAATCAGGGTGAATTCTGAAAGTTTGCCAGGCACAGCAGGCCACTGCTTTAGGGATTCGCAAACACAGTGGACAGTGTGGAAAAGAATATAAACAAAAGAAAATACTGAGAAAAGGTGCTTAAAGTTCTCAGTGTTCTACGACTCAGCATGAAAATTATCAACATGGGATAAGCAGGACAGAGATGGAACTGTAACGTCTCAATTTTAGAACTGGCAGAGACTTCAGAGATGGGACACTCTGCTAAGTTGCTTCAGTAGTATCTGACTCTTTGTGATGCTATGGACTGTAGCCCTCCAGGCTCCTCTGTCTATGGGATTCTCCAGGCAAGAATACTGGAAAGGATTGCCATGCCCTCCTCCAGGAGATCTTCTTGACCCAGGGATCAAACCCACATCTCTTCTGTCTCCTAAACTGGCAAGTGGGTTCTTTACTACTAGCTTCACCTGAGAAGCTCCAAATTTTAGAGTTGGGAGAGACTTCAGAGACGGGGCACTCTAAAGGAACCTGATTCTCCTGGCTAATAGGCCTGGGACCCCTGCTGTGTTGGGCAAGGGCAGTCTTGGGGGCTTCCTTTCTGTTTACCTGGACAGTGGGGGGACCCAGCCTTCCATGGGACATACAACCAGGCTGTTGCTGAAAGCTTCAGAATACCGGGAGGTGTCCTGGAAGGCAAAATGGAACTCCTGCTCCTCCTTGTTGATGATCTTCACAGTCTCCCTGGCTTCTCTGCCTGAGGAGGAAACAGCACCCTCAGGGAAGGCCTCGTGCCTGCTCCTGACGCACCTCAGCCGGTGAGAGGAAGCCTGCTTAGAAGGGATTCTCCAGCTGCTTTTCTTCCCTCTTCCAAGCTCCTCAGCCTTTGGCTACCTCTCTTCCATCTTTTTATTCTACAAGTGAGTGTTCTTCCTCTCAAGGCGCTCCAGCTCTTCCTTCTAGAACAGTACCCCATCAACTGTCTGCTCCTCATAGGTGGCCACTCAGCCTGGGTTGTAGCTCTCCTGGGATCCTTCTTGCTCCTTTAGACTCAATGCCTTCCTGCTTTTGTTAATGGGGGTTTGTAGGCCCCTCCACTCTGCCCGTATCTCTATGAATCATCTGTGCGTCAAACTCTCTTGAATTAGATTTCAGATGTGTCACGGGTGTCCTGACAGGGCCCTGACTAACGTATCTCTTCTCACTAGCTTGCTTTTTCTTACTTTCCTTGACTACTGTGGAGCATTTATTTTTCTACATAAACTTTAGAATCATTTTACCAAATTCTTCCCTCACTTCAATTCTTTAGGACTAAGGTTGCCAGGTTTAGCAAACAACTTTTTTTAGTTTAAGTGTGTCCCAAATATTGCATGGGACATACTTACACTAAACAATCATTCCTTGTTATCTGAAATTCAAATTAAACTGTGCATCCTGTGTTTTTTTTATATTTTATTTTTTTTATTTTGCTTAACTTTACAATATTGTATTGCTTTTACTATACATCGAGATGGATCCTCCACCAGTATACACGTGTTCCCCATCCTGAACCCTCCCCCTTCCCCCCTCCCCACACCATCCCTCCAGGTCGTCCCAGTGCTCCAGCCCCAGGCATCTGTTATCGGGCATCATACCTGGACTGAGGACTCGTTTCAGATATGATATTATACATATTTCAATGCTATTCTCCCCAATCATCCCACCCTCTCCCGGTCCCAGAGTCTAAAAGTCTGTTCTATACATCAGTGTCTCTTTTGCTGTCTCGTAAATAGGGTTATTTTTACCATCTTTCTAAATTCCATATATATGCATTAGTATACTGTATTTGTGTTTTTGTTTCTGGCTTACTTCACTCTGTATAATAGGCTCCAGTTCCATCCACCTCCTTAGAACTGATTCAAATGTATTCTTTTTAATGGCTGAGTAATACTCCATTGTGTATATGTACCACAGCTTTCTTATCCATTCATCTGCTGATGGACATCTAGGTTGCTTCCAAGTCCTGGCTATTATAAACAGTGCTGCGATGAACATTGGGGTACACATGTCTCTTTCAATTCTGGTTTTCTCAGTGTGTATGCCCAGCAGTGGGATTGCTGGATCATAAGGCAGTTCTATTCCCAGTTTTTTGAGGAATCTCCATACTGTTCTCCATAGTGGCTGTACTAGTTTGAACAAAATAGAAAGCCCAGAGATAAATCCACGTACATATGGTCACCTTATCTTTGACAAAGGAGGCAAGAATATACAATGGATTAAAGACAATCTTTTTAACAAGTGGTGCTGGGAAAACTGGTTGAACACTTGTAAAAGAATGAAACTAGAACACTTTCTCACACCATACACAAAAATAAACTCAAAATGGATTAAAGATCTAAATGTAAGACCAGAAACCATAAAACTCCTAGAGGAAAACATAGGCAAAACACTCTCTGACTTACATCACAGCAGGATCCTCTATGACCCACCTCCCAGAATATCGGAAATAAAATCAAAAATGAACAAATGGGACCTAATCAAACTTAAAAAGCTTCTGCACAACAAAGGAAACTATAAGCAAGGTGAAAAGACAGCCTTCAGAATGGGAGAAAATAATAGCAAATGAAGCAACAGACAAACAACTAATCTCAAAAATATACAAGCAACTTCTACAGCTCAATTCCAGAAAAATAAACGACCCAATCAAAAAATGGGCCAAAGAACTAAATAGACATTTCTCCAAAGAAGACATACAGATGGCTAACAAACACATGAAAAGATGCTCAACATCACTCATTATCAGAGAAATGCAAATCAAAACCACTATGAGATACCATTTCACGCCAGTCAGAATGGCTGTGATCCAAAAGTCCACAAGCAATAAATGCTGGAGAGGGTGCGGAGAGAAGGGAACCCTCTTACATCCTGTGTTTTATTAGACAACACTAGCTGGGATTTTATTGAGAACTTGATTAAATTTGTATTTAACTTTGGGGAGAATGGACAAACGTTCAGATTTAGTTTGAGGGCATTTTAATAAGATTTAATAGTTTTATTCATATAGGTGCTGTGCTTTTCTTGTTACATTTATCCTTAGCTATTATATAGGTCTTATCAGTATTGAACGGAATTTTCTGTTTGTTTCTAGGTGCTTATTGCTAAAAGAAAGAGAAACCATTGATTTTTGCATACGACTTGCAAACAGCCACTTCCTAAATTATACTGCTGATTCTAGAAGTTTGTTTTGCTTTTCTCTAGAGTCCCTTGACCTTATCTATGTATGGCGTCATTGGCAATGGCATAATGAGACAATTTTGTCTCTTTTTTCCCCAATGTTTATGCCAATTATTTAATTTTCTTATTTTATTGTACTTGCTAAAATCACTAACAAAGTGCCCAATAATGACAGTGACAATGACCATTCTTGCCTAATTCCTGACTTTAATTGAAGTGACTTCAGTGGTTTATTTCCAGATAATATCTGCGTCTTGATTTTGGTTAATCTTTATTCAAGTTTTTTTCCCTCGATTTCCTATTTTACTACTAGAGTTTTTGCTAAGAATGTCTGCTGAATTTTTAGCAATGACTCTTTGGTATATGCCAATACCTGGCTCTTCTTTAATCTGGTGATGTAATAATTATATTTAAATGCACCACCACTGCATTCCTAAATTGTCTTGTTATTATTCTTATGCTACATTGCCCACTTACTTGTTCAAAACCTGATTAAATGCCACAATCTCCTCCTATCTATTATATGTATCAGTGTAAGAAATGTATGGAAATAATACACATCATACTGTTCACAATGGTTTCCTCTGACGGAAAGGGAAAAATAAGGGAGGCGGGCAGTGATTATTATATTTTTCCTTATACAACACCACATTGATTGACTTATAAAGAATGATACTTTTATAACTAGCCTAATGAATTACTAAAACAAATCCTCTGACTTCAGTTGTACTTCACACACACACACACACACACACACACAAAACATCACATCCATGTGATAGAGTCACAGTGTTATAGGGGGACTTGCCCATCCTTTCCTTTATTTCAAGTCTCTGCTCAAATGCCACCTTCCCACTGCCCGCTGGCACTCCTTTTCCCCCGACCCTATTTTATTCTTTGGAACACTTATCCACACCTGACATGCTACATATCTCACCTTTTCATTTCTTGGTAGCCTGCTTCCTGCTACTAGAATGTAACCATCATGAAGATCAGGACATGGGCTTTGTCCTCTGCATTCCCAGCTCACAGAGAGTGCCCGGCTCACATGTGGGGCTCAACAATATTTGCTGAACTGGGCAAGAGTGTGAAAGGATGGCAGAGGGGTGTGGCCACTGTGGCCCACAGTCTGGGAGCACATGCAAGTAGGATGGGGTAGGATGGGGCTCTGGGGACAAACTAGTCAATCCAGACCCCAAAGGAATCTTCCAAGTAGGCTCTGCAGCAAGCTTCCTCAATGTTCTTAGGTTATTAGTGTGTGGGTTTAGAAGACACTTGATGGAAATTAGATTGAGAGGTTAAATATTCTGTGGCCCTGTGAATAGCAAAAAGAGGCCCTCTGACATGCTTTTAGAAGATACCAGGAAGAGTTCCCCTGCTAGGGGGAACACCCCTCCCCCACAGGTCATGCCAACTCTAAAATATAAACCAGCAGGGCAGCCTTACCAATGAGGAGACAACTGAAGTTGATATGTGACTTGTCCAAATTGATGAGAGGGTCAGTGGCTTTGCCTACCAGCAGGAAAGGGACTGTGATGTTGTGTTCGGGGATTAAGAAAGTCCAGAATGCCTCTGAGATGTCCAGATGGGAAGGTGTGAACTGGAAGATAACCTAAGAAGACAGTTTGGAGCACAGTGGTTAGAGGCGCTTCTGTGTGTTTGCTCCACGTACTTTAAGGGCATGCCAGCCCTGGGGTTGTGCCCGGTGGCATTACCAGGTCATCACTTCCTCTCCCCTGTCTTTGTAAGGGTACGTAAGTTTGGCTGTACCAGTAACATCCATGTCTGTTTGCCCCATCCACCAAGTATTTCTAAGGACTTCTGCCCTGCTCATTTCTATTTCTAAGGCTCTGCTGGCTAGGCTGCCATGTCTTGGGATGGCATGTAAAAATGGAAAGATTCAGGTAGAATTCGGAATCTTCCTGAAAAGTTTGGGAGAACTGGCAACCCTGGGCTCACTGCTCTGTGTGGTGATTTATCCCCAGAGAAGCACTGTGGCCAGCCAACCCTGGTGCCCACCATTCCCTGTCATTGACCCTTGGCCTGTGCTCTCCATTTTTATGATCTTTCTGAAGGCATCTCAATTCGTTATCTTTGTTTCATGGATTTATTTCTGCCCCCAATATTCTCTGTAGAATTTACAGGACAAGGGGCCCACAGAGCTGCTTTGGCCAGCAAGATTGTATTTCTTTAAATCTGACCCTCTGCTCTAAATCACTGTGTGTACATTATGACTAAATCGTGGGACATGGCCCTGCTGTTCTCTTTTGCCCTTTGGCCTGACCAAGTAAAGATACATCTCTGTTCTTTCACGCTGTCAGTCCCTGGACAAAAATAACTCGGCTCCTTGCTATTGTATGAGTCCTAGAGTCCCCAGGCACTGGTGTCCAGCTCTCTTTTCCTTGCTTGTAAAATATCAATTTTTAAAACTTCAAATACTAGAGCTCTCTGTTTCTCCACGGCCAACCAAGACGGCTCAGGTTTGTCCTGTTCATGACTGGCTAACACACGGTGACCACCCGAGAAACACTTGTCGACAAAACACCTTCAGGCTGCTCTCCCTAACTCTGCCACGCTCTGCAGCACACCTGCTCTGCAGAGGCGGATGGGATGAATAAAGCCCTGGGTCGAGCGGTCCCCCATTCACACATACCTCAGCTTTCTTTTCAGGGAGGATGAGGCCCTTCTCTGTAAGGCACGTGAAGGCTGGAGGGTTCTGGAGACTTTCAATTTCTTCGGAGACCCAGGAGAAGGTGTAGGTGCTGCTGGTCGGGTTTAGTATTGTAAAGGTCCTGCCCAAGGGAAAGAAGCGACAGCAGAGAGTGAGAGAGGGGCTTGCATTTTAAGAGAAACCTTTCTAGACTGTTCCCTAGCACAGTCCCCTTATGTGGGGATCAGAACTGTTTTGGCCACTTTGTTACTGTAGAAACAAAAACCGCATCTCACTTAGGGGTCCCACGTGTGGCTCTAGTTCTGGACTTTGGAGTAATAACACCACCAAAGGCCCTTCTGTCCCAGTGATCATCTGTGGTCTAGGTGGTGGTCAGGGATCATGCTTTATGTCTTTCAAATTTCTTGAGAGTCAAAACTAAAGAGACAGAAATCCACTTCTTCACCGGAACAATTCTCTAAAGTCAACCCCTAGGACAGCAAGCGTGCTTCTAGTTGTCAGTCTAGCTTGCCGCTCTGAATTTTTTCCTCTGGGTTTTTAGATAGATGAACTGATATGAACTCAACTAGCGCAAACCCGGAAGAAGGCAATGGCACCCCACTCCAGTACTCTTGCCTGCAAAATCCCATGGACGGAGGAGCCTGGTAGGCTGCAGTCCATGGGGTCGCTAAGGGTCAGACACGACTGAGCGACTTCACTTTCATTTTTCACTTTTATGCATTAGAAAAGGAAATGGCAGCCCACTCCAGTATTCTTGCCTGGAGAATCCCAGGGACAGGGGAGCCTGGTGGGCTGCCGTCTATGGGGTCGTACAGAGCCAGAAATGACTGAAGCGACTTAGCAGCGCAAACCCACACCACTCACCGAAGATTCTTCCCTCCTATGCCCACGCTGGTGAACTCAATCACCCGGGTGTTTGGATCCAGAGCCCCACCACCAGGCCCTCGGAGGTCTGGGTTGCGCCGATGACCGATGATGTAGTCTGAATCTTTCAGGTCAAAATGGCAGATGGGCAGGGAGCTCCGCCCTTTGGCTGACAGGACTGGGCCGTGCTCTCCGGGTGGCAGGTTAGGAATCCTGAGAGAATAAGGTTATTTTGATCTATTTTTAACTCTTTAATCAGTTCTTGCTTTCATGGCTGGAAATGAATATGACACCCACCAGAATGTGAGCTCCATGAGCACAGAGAAGGGGTCTGTCTGGTTGACAACAAAACCGCAGTGTTTTGAGGAGTACATGATACATAGTAGGTATTCACTAATTAATCGTGACAGGGATAAATACATGCATGGGCTGAGTACAGGGAGCCTGAATTCTGGTTCCTTCTGGGTGCCTCAGAAAAGACCCTGATGCTGGGAAAGATTGAAGGCAGGAGAAGGGGACAGTAGAGGACGAGATGGTTGGATGGCATCACCTACTCAATGGACATGAGTTTGAGCAAGCTCCAGGAGACGGTGAAGGGCAGGGAAGCCTAGCGTGCTGCAAGCCATGGGGTCGCAAAGAGTCGGACATGACTGAGTGACTGAACAACAGCTTGCCTTATTTTGGCCTCAAGTTACTTCCTTTACCAATGTTGAGAAAACCTCCCTGCTATAAAGTCAGCACAGAGTCTCCCTCTGGGCTCTTTCATTGGCATCTTACAAAAAAGGACCTAGGCATCCTTAAGAAAACAAAACAAAAACCTACCCTGAGCTCCTTGGAGAAAGTGAACGAGATGTGAGCAGACCTCTATCCCCAGCACCGAGCTCAGGTGGCCCGGGTGTGGGAAGGGTCCCTGCAGTGTGACTGCACGTTTTCCACAGGTCTTACGGTTCACGTAGGTCTCTGCCACCCCACGCCATGGGTCACAGACTTCCTCTAAGGTAGGTGTCCTCCGTGGAGCCCCCAGAGACTTGCATTGCCAGATATTATGGGATCAGCTCTCCTCTAACTGGACCTGGACTCCATCTGCTCCTCTCTTCCTATGTTTCAGGTCCACCTCCTCCGTCACCACTAACACCTGATGTTTAACTGTACTTATTGTGCGCTGGGCACCGTTCTAAGTTCTTCACTTGAATTAGCTCATTTAGTTTTCACAACAACTCTACAGAGTGGGTACTGTTATTTGCATTTTACATCGGAGGAAACTGAGCCTCAGAAAAGGTAAAAGAAAGCTTTTCCAAGGCCATGCTTGCCCAGGACTGGAGCCTAGCTGGCTGCCCACCATTCTGTTGCCCCAGTGGAATCCTGTATGTGGCCAGGAAGGGGGAGGTGGGCAGGAGGCAGGGTCCTCAGAGGGTTGATGAACAATACAAAAGACCAGACTCCTCTTGTTCTCCGGAAGGAAATGTGGTAGTGTGGGGCTCTAGACGGGGCTGGGGTAAAAGAACAGTGGTCGTGGTGGGACAGAAGAGGGGTTAGGTGAGAGTCTCCTTACTGGCAGAAAAGACTGCTCTCGAAGTCTCCAACTTCCAGTGGGGAGAATTTTACTTTGAGCTTCTGAGTCTTCCCCACTGGCACGATACCCGAGATGGGCTCCACAGAGAAGGGAGGCAGGGAAGTTTCGTTCCAGTGGTCCACGGCACTGTCCACTGTGCTGGCTGTGTGCAGCGTGGCCTGGCTAAGCTGGTCTCTTTGGGAGAAACCTGGGGGCAGATAAGAGTGCCAGTGATGTTTTGCACTTGCAGTGGGAGGGCGGTGATGGCAGCCCACTCATATAGGTCCTTAGGCACCCTCTATGGGGTCTGTGGGCTCACCTCTCCTAGCTGGTATACTTAACTTTGGGCCCCACGGGTAAGGAATTAGCTGTGTCTCACAGGAGATTCATGAAAAATACTTCTATTAATTACATCAGGTTTTCAAGTGTTTTTCCTTTTTACTCAAGGATATGGATCAAGTAGATGTCTGTGGGTCATCTGCCTTAAGAATAATGGGCTGTGAAATAATTTTTTGGAGAATCATTGCTTTAAAGCAGGGGTTCACAATCTGGGGTGTCCATGAAAAAGAGTCCATTGGAAAGAGTCCATGGGAATCTCCAAACTCAAAGAGTAGTACTGGACATTTGCCACCAAGGGTAGGGTTCTCTTCACATGTACTAACTAAAAATTGGGCATGGGTGTGTGTTTTCCTGGGGAGTCAGTTCACAGATTTCATCAGCTTCTCCAAGAGTCTGTGATTTCTAGAAGGTTAAGATCTAAAAGAAAAGACTCGGAGGGATCTGTGAGAGGGGGTACCAGCTTTGTAGGGCCCAGGGAGGCAGAGTTCAGTTCTGGAGTTTCTTGGGCCCCTTTGGCTCTGCAGACGCTAGGGGGCCTCTGCTCTGCTTCTTTGCTACCAAGCGGGTGGTTGGAGCAGTGCTTACTTCTCCGTGAACCAGACTCTTCTACTAATTGGGGACCCAGCTCAAGCCCTGGGTTTTACCTGTCACCTCACTTACCTTGGTTGTCTGGCATGGCAAAGCTGACAGCCTTTGCTGTCTCTTCTGAGATCCAGTTGAATTCCAGCTGCACAGTTCCTGAATTAATCAGTTCAAACCTGCAAACAGATCAGGGAACAGATGTGAGAAACACGTTGAAGACAGTTTTTGTCCTGTCTGCACATCATCTGTACCATTAAATTTTTTTTTAAAGTCAAGTCACTTTGTTTCCTAAATGTTTCTTCAAAGGCAATTTTATTTGAAATCAAGCATGTGATTTAAAATTATAGTTCCTTCTAAAACACAAAAATGTATACATAGCTATTACAAGCCAAAGAATCCAGATGTTTAGCACTTCATTCGTCTTACGTACCCCTAGCACACTGTGCCTTGAGCTCTCAGCTTGCATCGTGGTCATCCTGAAAAATTCCCAAGGGAGAGGAAACAAAACCCATTCACAAGACAGTATCTCTCTCGGGTGCAAACTCCAAGGCCTCTACCTTCCTGAATCACTTTCCCCCAGAAACAATGTCCTCATGGTCAGAAATCATTTGACCCCCGCCTGAAGTGTCTTCACTGGCTGAGATACTGACTTGTCTCAGATTCTGAATCAGCGAATCCTCGTCTTGCCTCAAGTTTTCCTGCTCTGTGGTAAGAACTGGGAGACAGAAGCTTTTTCTGGAGTCACTGTTAAATGTGATCACAGACAGTCACAAGAGGATGATTCAAGGAAATGGTTGTGCAAGTGAGAGAAAAACACACACATTCTTCCCAGTTTTAGGGGAGAAGTGGGAGCTGAGACTCGGAGGCAGGGGAAATAGGTCCAAGGGAGAGGTTGAAGGATTAGATTCCCTATATCCAGTCCAGGTAGACTATGCAGTTGTGCATGAACTCAAGTGTTTTGGCCTCAGGGGCTTGTGTGAATTTACGAACCATGTGAATTTATGAGCACTGGTCTTTCGGCTAAAGCAAATTTTTACGAAGGGGAGAAATCTCAGCGGTACCGGATACTTCCAGTAGAAGCACTCTTGGTTTAGGCCCAGGGGTGAACAAACATTTCTGTAAAGGTTTTGGGCATCATGAGCCAGAGGTCTCCGCAGTAGCTGCTCCCTTCGCTGTAGAAGCAGCCTTGGATGATAACAGGCAAACGAGCGTGACTGTGTGCCCACACAACACACAGCATACCTGCATCTACAAAAACAAGCAGCTGCTGAGTTTGGGCCATGGGCCAGAGTTAGGTGACCCCCACGGTAGGTGAAAGGGCCACCAGCAGAAGATCCCACTTTCTTTCTCCTAGCTTTTGGTTCTATAATAATTTGAGAGGATACATTAAGGGCCAAAGTTCAGAATGAGTTGAACAATTAATTATCAATTTTTACAAAGTAGAAATGTCAGTGGTTTACACTTTTGTGTTTGTAATTCTCAAAAAGTCACAGGCCTTCTCTCTGCCTGAAGGCCCTTTTTCTCACTTCTTCACCTGGCCACCTCTTATTTGTCCTCTGAGGTTCAGCTGGTCCACCACTTTAGGAAGCCTTCCCAGACACTTGTCTCTCCCCATATCTTGGTCTGCTTTTGGGATGCTTACTGCAAACCCAGAGCATTGGACTGTAACCATCAATTCAACCATTTTCACCCATTCCCCCAACACCCACTATGAGCCCTTTGAGAGCAGGACCCATGCATTCTTGTACCAACTGAGTGTGAATAAAGGGTTAAAATAACCCCTTCTCCTTCTAAGTACAGTTTTGACTTTGAATTAGTTTTTGAGTTCTGTGTCCATGGAAGCCTGATAAGAGAGAAATATCATCTATATTATCAGACAACTTTGTTTACAGTAAAAATGACCCTTGATTGCTAACTTGCTTCGGGGCTGGGAGAAATCATGATACCTGGAGGGAAGCCATAGCACTGGTGTTCTCTGAGTGTAGTTACTCTTGTAACTGGGCAGGTCCCTTGCAGGAATCCTGGAAGCTATAGCCATGGAGTGCTTGTGAGAAATGTTGGCTTCTGTTGGTCACGGCCTTCCAAGCTAAGATGAACCTTATGCCCACCAACATGGATACTGTCTGAGCTGTCAGTTGGGGCAGAGGGTTGGGCAATAAGAATAGTTTTTGGGTGGTGATATGGATCATTGCAAGGACTGTTCCCACTGAAGCTGAATCAAGTCTACATCTTGATTTCAAGTGTGATCTTGAATAGTTTTGTGGGTCTGAGTGTTTCATTGGACCTACGAAGACCCTCTGGTGCATGCTACACAGATGTTATGTCTGGTCTGTGCTGTCATGGACACAGAATAAATGTTTGAGTGAGTGAATGATGGAATAAAAGGACTGCTCTCAGAGTGTCAGGAGGCTTCTGATGACTCACTCAAACACTCGAGTCTGGTAAACCAGGGTTTCCTTAAAGTGCACGTCAGTAGTCTGGCACTTATATGAGGCGAAATTCACATGGGCACTGATTTGCAGCTGCAGCTCTCGATAGTTCTCTTCTAGGACGGAGTAAGTCGGCTCGGGATCAGTCTCTATCACCTGCAACAAAGACAGCCATGTCCTCAGTGATGCAGAGCCAGCTGCCTCACAGGAATGATGGGGAGATGAGACAGTGCTTCATCCCACCCATGCAAGCGAGCACCAGCCCACACACCCAAGTTCCAGGATACCTGATGAGGTCAAACCTAAAATGACTCATAAACAGGAAAGGAAGAAGTTGAATAACACAAAATTACTGAGAGCATCAGACTGCATAGGCATGAGTTTTGGGGTCAGATACACTCCAAAAAAAGGTTAAAAAAAAAAAAAAAGGAATCATAAAGATAGGAACAGATATTAATAAAACAGAAAATAAATCTAAAACAGAGAGGATCAGTGAAACTAAAAGCTGTTTATTTGAAAAGATTAAGAAAAACTCTGGTGAGAATGATCAAGAAGAATAAAAGAAAGACAGAATAAAAATAACCAATATCAAATGAAAAAGGAGACATCACTGTCTACCCTACAGATACTTAAACATGATAAAAATATTATGAATAATTTTATGAAGATACATATGAAAACTTAGTTGAAGGGAAAATTCCTAGAAAAATAATTTAATAAAACAGACTCAAGGGACTTCCCTGGTGGCCCAGGGGTTAAGAATCCGCCCTGTAATGCAGGGGATGCAGGTTCGATCCCTCGTCAGGGAACTAAGGCCCCACATGCCACAGGCAACTAAAGCCTACACACCACAACTAGAGAGAAGCCGTCACAGTGCAACGACAGATCCCGCAACAAAGGCCTGCGTGGTACAGCTGAGACCCAGTGCAGCCCAATAAATAAATATTAAGAAAAGGACTCAAAAACAAATTTAAAAAATCCTAAAGAGTCTTTTTAATATTAAAGAAACAGAGCAGTAGCCAAAAAAAAAAAAAAAAAAATCTTTAAAAAGACCTAAAGAGCGACTTTCACTGTTTTGTATGGGCAGTGGGCTCCAAAATCACTGCAGATGGTGACTGCAGCCATGAAATTAAAAGACGCTTACTCCTTGGGAGGAAAGTTATGACCTACCTAGACAGCATATTCAAAAGCAGAGACATTACTTTGCCAACAAAGGTCCGTCTAGTCAAGGCTATGGTTTTTCCAGTAGTCATGTATGTATGTGAAAGTTGGACTGTGAAGAAAGCTGAGCACCGAAGAATTGATGCTTTTGAACTGTGGTGTTGGAGAAGACTCTTGAGAGTCCCTTGGACTGCAAGGAGATCCAACCAGTCCATCCTAAAGGAGATCAGTCCTGGGTGTTCAGTGGAAGGACTGATGTTGAAGCTGAAACTCCAATACTTTGGCCACCTGATGGGAAGAGCTGACTCATTTGAAAAGACCCCGATGCTGGGAAAGGTTGAGGGCAGGAGAACAAGGGGATGACAGGATGAGATGGTTGGATGGCATCACCGACTCAACAGACATGGGTTGGGGTAGACTCCAGGAGTTGGTGATGGACATGGAGGCCTGGCGTGCTGTGGTTCATGGGGTTGCAAAGAATCGGACACGACTGAGTGACTGAACTGATACTGATATTGAAAGAGAGATATACCTTGATGAATTAATGTTATAAAATGATCAATTTTTCTTAAACTGATTTATAAATGCAATCCAATTCCAATTAGGTTTACATCACGGTTTTCATAGTACTTGTTTGCTGCTGCTAAGTCACTTCAGTTGTGTCCGACTCTGTGTGACCCCACAGACAGCAGCCCACCAGGCTCCCCCGTCCCTGGGACTCTCTAGGCAAGAACACTGGAGTGGGCTGCCATTTCCTTCTCCAATGCATGAAAGCGAAAAGTGAAAGTGAAGTCACTCAGTACTTGTTTAAATGGATTCAAAAATTATTTAGAAAAATAAAGGGCCAAGAATAATCAAAATACCTTAGAACAAAATAGTATGGAGATAATCATGAAAAGATACACTAAAGAAAGTGAAAAGATAAGTGATAAATACGGTGAGGATATTTCCCTCATAGCTCAGTCAGTAAAGAATCTGCCTGCAATGCAGGGGACCTGGGTTCGATTCCTGGGTTGGGAAGATCCCCTGGAGAAGGAAATGGCAATCCACTCCAGTATTCTTGCCTGGAAAATCCCATGGACAGAGGAGGCTGGTGGGCTACAGTCCACGGGGTCACAAAGAGTCGGACACGACTTAGCAACTAAACCATAAACCACCACCCCAGGAACAAAAGAGTTTGTCAAAACTAAAATAACTAATATAATGTTTTTCCAAGATAATGTGTTGTTGTCCAAAGTGGGCTGTACCAATTTTTACTCCTGCTAGCAGAGACCTTCTGTGGAAACACTTGGACATTATCTTGGAAAGCTGAGCTTTCACGTACCCTATGGCTCAGCATTTCCACTTCCCGTGACTCAGTTTAGGAATATAAACTCTTGCAAATGAAGACCATGTGACCTGAATTATAACGCTCCCAGAAATACTGTCCACAGTAGCAAACCTCAAGTAATTTTCAAAAGAAGAATGGGTAAATAATAATGTAATTCTACACAGCAGTGACATGGGTGTGCTACAGCCAAACGCAGCAACACAGATGACCACATGCAATAACCTATCAAAAATAAAGTTCAAAACCACACTGAAACAATATGCAGCACACATAGGTTAATTTAAAAAAGAACTAAAAACAAAAATCAAGGGAATGAGCAAACAAGATCCTGGGATAGTGACCACCTCTTGGTTGGTGGGAAGGAATGGCTGAGAAGCACACAGGTAATCCTGGTTATACTTCCTGTGTTGGGAGTGGGTTCATCTCTGTTTATTGTTTTATTAAAAAGAAACCAACTAAGGAATAATTAAAGGAGTGGCATGCATGGACCAAACAAGAGATTAACCTAATTCTGGACACTGAGGGAAAAAGGAAGCAGCTAAAAGACTAGTCGTGAGGTTTCTGAAACAGAAAAAGGTGGGGGGACTTGCTCAACTGGAAACTAGATACCGAGACTTACATGAAAGCTCTGCAAGTGAAGCTGAGTGGTTTGTGTGGTATGTGTGGTGAGGATGGCAGGAGGCGTGCTTGGAAGTTCAGTTTGCCGCTTTGGAACCCCAGGTCAGGTGACTGGGGACTGTTTCTTTTTTCCATGAAAGAACGAAATGATGAGACACTGAACATGACAGCAGTAGGCATCTAAGCATGGCAGGCCTGGCCAGACCAGGGGCTTGGTGCTCCTACTCACTTTTCGTTTTGTAGTGAAAGTCCCGGGAGTGTTTCTGGGCACGTCCACCCACTTGACCGTCCGCATGCGGTCATCCCAGTCAGGTACTTGGTCTGCAGGGAGTGGAAACATGATCTTGGAGACCTTGCACTTGACCCCCATCTTCTTCAGGTTGATGGACACGTCCGACTTCATGGTCACCACTACGTCCTTGGCACAGCCAGGGTGGAGGTGGCCCATCTGTGGAAGAGCCTTGTATTAGTATTTGGGGGAATTCAATCTTGAGGACTCTTCATGCCTGATGGTGCCATTCTAGGGGTAGAGCCAAAGTCCTGGCAAAAATGTATCACTCAAGAGCATATACATAGATCATCTTAAATATGTACATGAGGTTCTTAGAAATAGAATCATAAAAGCAAGAGCAGCTAGCTATATAGCACAGAGAGCTCAGCCCAGTGCTCTGCGATGACTTAAGAGGGTTGGGATGGTAGGGTGGGAGGGAAACTCAAGAGGGAAGGGATATAAGTATACATATAGCTGAGTCACTTCACTGTACAGCAGTAACTAATACAACACTGCAAAGCAATTATAATCCAATAAAAAAATAAATATTCATACAATGCAATACTATGAGAAATAAAAACAAAACATGAGGAACTAATATTATTAAACTGTTACATGCTTCAGGTACTATTCTAAACCTTTACAAAATTCTACGAACCCCCATGACAACCCTATAGATGTACAGCTATAACCCCTATTTTATAGGCAAGGAAACTGGTAAGTTGCTCAAGGTCATTCCATTTATATTAGAATATCTGGATTCAGACCCAGGTAGGATGGTGCCAGATACCATACTCTTGACCATTTGTACTTCCTAATCATATGATCCATACAAATTATGGACAGATGTACACAGTACCTTAGCAGTTGTCAAGTGTGATCTAGTGACCCTTGGGAGCCCTGGGACCTTTTCAGGAGTCCACAAGGTCAACACTATTTTCATCATAGTGAAAACTATTTCATCATGGAATTTCTCAACATCGGCCTAGCCATCGACTTGGCAGACCTCACTCTCTTTTCTTAGGCCAGAGGGGATATTTCTGTTACCAAGTGTGAGTGAGGGACACATCCACCCCATCCCACGCATCTATGGGATGGGTCAACAATCAAGTCAGGGTTGGTGTAGGCCTAAGGGAGTGTGGAAAACAAGGACTGTCCTTCACTTACCTGCGGGGAGAAAGAAACAGTAGCCAAAAGTGGCCATTCAAACCGTATCACATTCGCTTGGCTGTGATTAGTGATGGTGAAGCTCACATTATAGCTGGTTCCAATGTAGCAGTCCCCAAACTGGATGTGATTCACCAGAGCAGCTAGGGGACAGAAGCAGGGGGCAGTGAATCCCTCCTTGTCTCTGCAGGCTCACTTCCCCTGAGGAGCCAGCACTTGAAAGACATTGTACCTCACCCTCATGCAACCCTACCCTCCTCGGATGGTCATCTGGGAAACCCTGGAGTCCCTTGGCAGCATGCTTTCTCTCCTACGGGAGCATCTATTTACCATCCTTCCATCCACCCACCCATTCTGGCCCTCACCTCCATCTGTACAAAGGAAAACACAACCACCCCCTCAACTCCATTTGCTGAAACAGTACTATTAAGGCTTGGAACTGCCATGCAGAATGCAGGAGTCCCCACTGAATTTGAATTTTAAATAAATGAGTAATTTTTAGTATAAGTAATGTCCGAGGCAAAATTTGGGGACATAAGTATACTCAAAGTTATATATGGTTTACCTAAAATTCAAGTTTAATATCTAAAATTCAAATTTAATGGGGACTGCTGTATTCTGATTTTCCAAACCTGATAACCCTATTAGAAGTAAATGGAATCTGATTTCTGAACTAGGGTTCATGGCTGGCTCCTGCTTGATCCCTAATAAGAGAGATGCCACCCTGTAGCTGCAGAGATGAGAACACCAGATACATGAGGAGCGCTGATTTTAACTCCTGCTGTAGGGACTGTCCGGAGAAGGCAATGGCACCCCACTCCAGTACTCTTGCCTGGCAAATCCCATGGACCGAGGAGCCTGGTGGGCTGCAGTCCATGGAGTCGCTGAGAGTCGGACACAAGTGAGCGACTTCACTTTCACTTTTTACCTTCATGCATTGGAGAAGGAAATGGCAACCCACTCCAGTGTTCTTGCCTGGAGAATCCCAGGGACAGCGGAGCCTGCTGGGCTGCTGTCTATGGGGTCGCGCAGAGTCGGACACAACTAAAGCGACCTAGCAGCAGCAGCAGCAGTAGGGACTGTCTGATGCTACATTCTGGGACTGGAATTAAGCTCCTAGAAAAACTGTGAGACTGTGTTTATAACTCAATTCACAGCAGTCAGCCACACAGTCAGGGTTTTGGCGGATGTTTTTTGATAATAATGATGAAGTACATTTTCTCCTGCCCAATGAACACAGTTAACCAAATGCAGCAGTGGTGCCTGACAGAATACAGAGCAGCACGTTTTCAGCTCTAATACACACACAGATCACCGAGGGACCTTGTTAAACTGCAAATTCTCTTTCAATAGGTCTGAGGTGCTGGGGTGAGTCTGAAACTCCCATTTCTAGTGACTACCAGGTGATGCCAGCAGGTTTAGTAGTGAGGCTGCAAGCAACAGTCTAGGGGAAGCACAAACTTACACGTTCTCTAATTCAACCAGCAGGCCATTTCCTTTAGAATGTCTAGGACACATGATACAGATGAAACAGACAATACCAACACAAGCCAGCTCGAAAATACAGACAGGGAGAACTCCAGAGATAC
The DNA here is from genome assembly GCA_935064755.1 of Tragelaphus eurycerus. Taxonomy (NCBI): domain Eukaryota; kingdom Metazoa; phylum Chordata; class Mammalia; order Artiodactyla; family Bovidae; genus Tragelaphus; species Tragelaphus eurycerus. The sequence goes on from CAKXYN010000020.1 coordinate 17,732,599, forward strand.
ATGCATTCACTTCTTAGCTAATCTGGAATTTAAATTTCACTTACTAACTAACTAAATTGGAATTTGAACTCAAAGAAAAAGCTCCCTATGGGGTAGACTCTCTTATTAATTACTCTGTGGAACTCTAGGCACACGCACACTGATGCTCAACAAATGTTCCTTGAGGGAACACATGGAGGATGCGGTGACTGAGTCAGGTGTGAGGGAGCAAACAGTAACAAGGAGGAGATGCCATTCTAAACTCCCAGGAAGCTAGCCAATCTGTTATTTAAATTTCATTCTTATTTAAAATGACCCAAGAGGGACCTCCTTGGTGGTCCAGTGGTTGAGACTTCGCCTTTCAATATAGGGGTTGAGGGTTCGATCCCTAGTCAGGGAACTAAGATCCCACACACCTCATGGTCAAAAAATAAAACAGGGGCAATGTTGTAATAAATTCAATATAGACTTTAAAAATAGTCCACATCAAAAAAAAAATCTTAAAAAATAAAATGATAAAAATGACCCAAGGGCCAACAGTCATCAATACTTGGCTGCTGCTTCTCTCACCTGCCACCAAGTCTTCCATGGTGCTTTCCTCATTGGCCTCAGAGATATCTGAGGACTCCTGGCTGGAGGAAGCCACCAGCCCGTGGATGTTGTCCAAGGTGATGTCATCCTCATAGCCCTCTCCCGCCATGTGGATGACTGTATCCTCATATTGGTTGTTGATCACTGACAAGTGAAGGGTGCCTGCCATTCTCCCGACTTTCTTGGAGTGGAAAACAACATCAAATTCAGCTATTTCTCCAGGAGGAACAACCAGGGAAGCTGTGTGAGCTTTCTTTGCTGCAATGAGAAGTGAGAGACATGACCTAGAGTCAATTTAAAGGAATATGTATCTGTAAAGACCTGGACTCAAGGGAAAGCAGCCCTTGTGTAGGAAGGAGTCTTGCCTAGAGAGGCCGTTGGTGACAAGGCTGAGCATCTGACTCAGGCTGAGTACATATTAATTCCTAACAAAACAGCTACCGGCACCCATTGCTCTCCAGAAGCTATACTCGCCCTGCGTACCTTTTGCCTGTGGTTTGTTTTCCTCTGTGATGTAGATGTAGGAGGTAGAAGGCTTCCCTTTCAGGGAGAAGACTCCTAGTTGGTCCTGTAGGTCCACATGCAGCTGGCAGAGGAAGACAAGACGGAGCGTGAGGCTCACAGGTTGCTCATGCACTTGGAACCGAGTGGGGGAAGTACCCCTCCTGGCCCCAAATCACTGTGCCTAGGCCTCACTGTTTTGAGTTTCTTATTGAGAGAGATAATAAATATTAGACCTGGAAAGGACAAATAAAAATTTTAGCTCAGCTCTTGCTATTCAAATAAGGAAGCAGAGGTCCAAAGAGTATGGGGATTTTCTGGAACACCCAGCTATGTAGTGTTAAAATGGGGCTGCCAAGCCCTCTGTTATTGACAAATCAGTTGTAAAATATAAATTAGACTAATAAAGTGGGAATGACAGCTTTCCTGGTGGCTCAGATGATAAAGAATCTGCCTGTGATACAGGAGACCCAGGTTCAATCCCTGGGTTGAGAAGATCCCATGGAGAAGGGAAAGGCTACCCACTCCAGTATTCTTGCCTGGAGAAATCCATGGACAGTGGAGCCCGGTGGGCTGCAGTCCATGGGGGTCTCAAAGAGTTGGACACAACTAAGCAACTAATGCAACAACAAAAATAAAATAGAAATGAATATTCATCACTTTATGAGGACTTGCATGAATGTGAGTTCCTAAAAACCAGTATCTTCTAGATGGGAGTAGGTCATTTTCAAAAGTCCTACAGTTCTTTGAATAATACTTACACGATTTATCACCTTTTTTGTAAAATAAAAACTTAAGTGTTGAACCCAAAGTCCCTTCAGATGTTATATCTCTCATCCCTGATGAAGTTTCTTTCATTTTTTTTTCTTTATTGCAAATGCAGTGATCATTACAGGAAAAAAAAGTGAAAACATAAAGACACTCAGAACACCCATAATCCTATTCATTCAGCCTGGTGTATATTGCTGCTCACCGCCTTGCACCGTCATTTCCAGCGTGCCATGCATCAGTGTCCCAGTAATCAGACCAAGCCTGGTTCCCTCTGCACGCCCCATGTCTTACCCATGTTCCCGCATGAGGAACATGAAAGAAGTCCTCACAAGTTAGGGATGGCAGAGACCCCAACATCAAAAGGCTCGCTTCTAGAAGACTCTCCCTTTTCGCCCCATGCTCACCCTCCAGCAGTACCTTGGCGGGGATGGCACCGCTGTTCTTGAGGATAAGAGGCAGTGTCTCTGAACGACCAAGCAAAAGCCTCTTAAAGAGAAGTAAGAGGTTTCCATACTGGTTGTAGAGAACTGGCCGCACAACGGTCACCCGAGGGAGGTTCCCCTCTCCAATGATATCAAACACAAGGCTTCGGTTCTTGGTCAGGTTGCTGCAGGGAATGGGAAGATAGAGGCCTGTCAGCCTAGCAAGGCAGGAAGGACATTCTACAGACAGCGTGGCCTGCAGCCCTGCTGGAGGAGGGGAGCTGGGTAGCTGGTACCTGGGCAAGCCATCCAAGGTGGCCTCAAAGATGCACTGGTAGGTCTGCATGGTCTGTGGGGTGAAGGACACTGTAGCAAAGGCGTGTGAGCGGCTAGCAACACACATCTTGTTGGGTTCCACTTCAAAGATGTCAGTGATGCGGGCAAAGACCTGGAAAGGGGAAGGGGAGCAGGGACTGGTGTGTATGCCACTTGATGTTTGCACAGGGCTTGCTGCTCATCTCTACTGGCCCTGCTGTGACTTCCCTCCTCTAAGCTCTGTGCAGGCATGTCCCACTACTTGGACAATCCTGCTTGGAAGGTGTGGCCTGGGTTCTCGGGGACCCAACCCTAAGCATTAATTGGCTGGACTTGGCCAGACTTGTGGTCTTTGCAATTAGATGAACTAAACTGTATCTTGGATAGCAGATCCACACCACCCCATCCCTACTTTTCTCTCTCTCTCACACACACATGCACACACAAATAAATTTAAAATGCCAGAGACTCCTGGTGGTTACTGATGCGAGGGTTGGGCTAGAAGCCAGATGAGAGAAAGGAGCAATGGAGACACCATGTATGAGAGACGCGTGGCCCTTGGCAGATGATCTTCGGAAAGTTTGATTTCAGGTGACAACTCCAGTCAGTCTCTCAGGCCTCTGGCTACAGGCTGTGTTCCATCCTGCATGTGAGGTCTTGGATTCACTAAAGTAAATCTTGTTATGGTGGGGCCATTCTGAGTGGGTTTCTGCTCTTTGCAATTTTAAGAGTGCTAGTTAGAACCACCTCTTGCAGCACTTTATCTGCTCTTGTCTTGCAGCAATGTTTGGGGAAGACTGTGGGCACGACCTCAAAAGGATTTTTTATTCTCATGGGAGGCAGGTGGGATTCAAGACTGACTATTCCTTCTTGAACTTAAGCTGAGAGTATAATTTCTTTCCCCTTTCCAAAGGATAATCTTCAAATTAAGGAAGGATGACAGTATGCATTTGTCTGGAAAAGTGTGGGCCTTGGTCACTGGGCCCCTGAGGCCATGTGAGGGCAGATTCAGCTAGGGAGGTACCCATCACCAAAGGTTAATACGGTGCAACCTCTGAAGCCTGGGCTAGAAGGTGAAGCACATCAGTGCCTACTGATTCATGGAATGAATGGAACTGCTCAAGAGGTGCTAGGTTTCTCTGTAGTCCCTTTTCCCAAAGGGGTGGAAGAAATACAGAGGAACTGGTGCCTGGGTAACTAATGAGTTATATTGTATGTTGGAATGATAAGACTTGTTCCATTCCTTTATTTTTGAGTTACTGTAAAAGGTCTTGTAAGAGCCAGAAATTAAAATTTTGCTTCATGTAAAAAAAGAAAAAAACAGAGGAGGACAACAACAGTAATGTCTACAAATCCCTGTTAAAAACCTATTTTTGTTTAGAAGTCAGACTTGCTCATTTCTTATGTTTTTAGCAATGGAACAGGGAGAAAGCTGCCCTTTCCTGTCCCAAGAAGGCCAGAAAGTGATGACAGTCTCTCAACCCCTGGCCCTCTGCAGTGACCGTTCCCCAAGAATGCACACTACTGTCAGCTCTAGGCTAGGCCAATCCTCTAGGTCACCTCCCTACCACTATTAGCTGTAAGAACTTACTCTCATGTGACTCTGGGGCACAAGGACCACCTGGGTCAAGACTCTACCTTTGGCTAGAGAACTGATGTGGCTGAGAGACACTAGGCAGTGTTTGCAGCACACTGATTGGAAATTAACAGGGAGTGAAACCCACTGACTCGGTCCTTTCTCTTGGACTCCTGAATTTTCTGTTCCATGGCAAGGAAATAGTGTCTCAGTGTTGTCCAACCCAGAGAGGGAAGACAGTTTTGGTCTGGCAGAGCCCAAGATAGGCACTTATTTTCTACCTGGTATTGACTCAGATGGTAAAGAATTTGCCTGCAATGCAGCAGACCTGGGTTCGACGCCTGGGTCAGGAAAATCCCCTGGAGAAGGGCATGGCAACCCACTCCAATATTCTTGCCTGGAGAATCCCATGGACAGAGGAGCTTGGCAGGCTACAGTCCAGGGGGGTCACAAAGGGTCAGACATGACTGAGCGATTCTCACTTCTGCTACTAAGCAGACGAAGCTTGTTTTTAAACCAAGCTATATATCCCTAGGCTCTGGGACCTAGGGGAAGAATGCAGCATTTTTGAGTCTCAATTTTCCTAACTATAAAATGGGGAGAAAATCTGATAATACAAACTTCTGAGGGTGAAATGAGATAAATGAACATCAGCGCAGTGCTCAGAATACAGCAGGAGCTCAATAAATGCTCACCTCATCTTATACTTTATAGAGTGACATCTCCCAAACCTCTTTCGCCAGCCCAATGTGTCCCTTGAGCAGCCTGCCAGAGCTGGCACTACATTCTGGCTCTCCCCACAGTGCTCTATCCTGTAGACATGGAGAATGTCTGATGCAGGAGTGCTCTGCTCTGTCACATGAACCCGTTTATCACAAGGTACCCAGAGAGACATCCACTGGGACAAACGTATGTCCCCTCACACAACTTCCAGGGAGGCTGAGAGCCAGAAAATTCCCACTAGAGATGCAGGCTCCACAGCTGGGGTTTCCAAGAGCTCCCACCCTGGCCTTACGCTAACCACGGTGGACCAGGGCCACAGTGGACCAGTCCAGTCAAATGGACTGGGGCTGTCTACCTTGCTGGAGATGGGTTTAACCACGAGGTTCACGTCACAGGCGATCTTTCCCACATTGCAGATCTTGAACCGAGCCTTGGCCTGATGGCCCACCAGGACGTTGCAGAAGATGAACTTGTTCTCATCCTCCACATACAAGCCCCCGCTCTCTATGGTCTGCAGGATGCTGTTCAGGTTGGCGCTGCTACAGAGCTGGTGCTCCTCAAATATCAAGTCGTTGTTGTCAGTCACAAAGGCTGGGGAGTGGAGGGAAGACTGTGAGATGGAGCCTAAGTGCCCAGTTTCTACTCTCTGTAATCCCTAACTTGGAGATTTAGACTCTGACAAAGGATGATCACAGGGGAGAGACAGGGGGATTCACACAAGGGAGTGTGAGGGGTGGGACAAATCTATCTTCTCTTCCTTTTTGGACTGCTTTTGCTGGTCTCCAGACTCCAACCACCTTCTCCTTCCAATAGAAAGGAGGATGAGATCTGGGGTGAGCTGAGGAAAGAAGGAGGCTTTCAGCTCACTTTGGTGCAAGTTTGCTGGGGACCTAGATCCAAAGCAAGAGGAGCTGTCTCTGTGCTCCAAACTTTCTCTGTCTGATCATTGTTCTCTGTGCACATTTGCACAGGGAGTGGCCTGGCCACTCAAACCCAGCAAGATCTCAGATGAGCAGAATTTGGTATTCCTGGGCCAACCTGTGCCACACCCCATCACACCACAGTTCCCAGATAACACTGTCCATCTGAGAATCCCGGACCAAACTCAGGAAGACCTGGAGTTTAGGTGTGCACATGCCCTGTAAGTCTTAAGGAAGACACCACAGGAAGTTCTAAGGTCCCAAAGGAAGAAGCCTAGCAATGTCTATTAGGTGCCTGCAGGGGGAGGGGTCTGTTACAGAGGAAGGTCTTTTAAGGGATGCTGCCCCATCTGAGTGCTCAGTACCTGGCTGACAGGCTTCAGCCAACAGGCTGTATGGGATGCCAGCGGGCTGGTCTCTTGGATCTCGGTCAGAGATATCAATTGCTATGAACTCTTCACATCTTCCCACAGGATCAGCTACACAGTCAACAGTGATGACCTGCATCCCTCCGGAAGGGATGGTACCAAACCCAGGGTACACAGTGAACATCCCATGGGTGAAGCGAGCCTGCAGGAGGGGCGGAGGCAGAGTAAGTGGCAAGGTCTGAGCCCTTCCATCAGCCATGAGATGGTGTCAAGAAGGACTGGGTGGCGGGGGTGGGAGGCCCTCCCCACATGCTTTCTCTGGGCCCCAGCTGTGCTCCTGGAGGCAGGGAGGGCCTGGGTGGGGCAGTCCTTCAGAAACAGGCTCTCTCAGTGCTTCTTTCTATACATATTCCTTCTGAATAATCATGGGTAAGTGGGGGTTTTAAGGAAATAGACACATTCCGCATAGTACAACACTTACCCAGATGGGAAGCTCCCAGCAGAGGGGCAGGGCTTAAGAGTATCGACCTTTGAGTCAGATAGTCCTGGGTTTGAATCGCAGCCTTCAAACCCTCCTGGGTATTAACTGTTGGACCTTGGTCAAGTGACTTCTCTGAGTCTTAGTTTTATCCAGAAAATGGAGCTAAAACCTTTACCCTGAGACCACCGGAGGCTTCAATGAAAGAATGTGCAAGAAGCAGTTAACAAGGCAACGGGCACAGAATCTGCTCAAACCATGGGATGTTATCATGCACTCCTCTGGAGTGCTCCTCTTAGGCGCTCCTCTGAGGAGCTTTCTTCCTTTTTTGCTATTTCCTATTGTAATTGTGTTTTGAAGCATTTTTATGTTGGTTGCTTTACCATCTTTGTCATATAACTCTAACATTTTGGTCATCTCAGTGTTGGCATCTATTGCTTATCTATTTTCACTTAGTTTGAGATCTTCCAGGTTCTTGATATGCTGAGTGATTTTCAGTGGAAACCTGGACATTTTGGATATTGTATTATGAGACTCTGGATTCTACTAAACTTCTCTTTGGGCTGGCTTTCTCTGACACCTCTTGGGTGGGGACAGTAGTCCAGATTCCACACTGGACTTCTTACTGCTGCCAGGCAAGAGTGGGAGTTCCAGTTCCCCACTAGTCTTAGACCAGTATCACCCTTGGGGCGGGCTGGGGGAAGGGTAATATTGTCTCATTACTGTTCTGCTGATTCCACAGAGTAGGAGGTCCACTGTGGGGAGGGGAAGGGCAGCTCATTTCCACACGGTTGGAGTGGAAGTCAAGGCTTCCCAACTGGTGTCTCTGTTGACAATGGCAGAGGTGGTGGTGGGTAATGAATGTCTGGGTCTCTGCTGAGTGTTCTTGGACATCACTTTGACCTCATTACAGCCTGAACTGAGTGGGAAGTCTAGGTTCCCTGTGGGTCTTTTCTTGAAATATGTGGTGTAGGACCACAGATTTCTCTGTCATGTTTGACTGTAATACCACAGCTCTTATTTGAACATTCCTGTCTTGCCAGACTACCCTTTTCCTGGTTCTTTGGCTAGTGACAGCAGGCTTTTGGTCTGTGCTTGTTGATGTTTCTGGATCGCTGGCTCCCTCAGTACCAAATCTGAGAAGTATGAAGTAAAAAGAAATCTCAGGGAACTCATCACTATGATGTCTATTGGGTCCCAAGAACCTTAGCTGGTGTGATGTGTTTTTCTCTGTTTCTCAGTCTTCTATGTTTGTTTTATACATAACGTTCATGGCTTTTAGTCGTACTTATTTGTAAGAATAGGGAAAACCCATCTACTTCATATTACGAGAAGTACAAGTCTTCAAATCTCCTTTTATTTAAGCTAATCTGAATGGGCTTCTGTTTTGCATCAACAAATGATTATCTGTGGCTGTGCTGTGTCTTCGTTGCTTTGTGTGAGCCTTCTCACGTTGCAGCGAGCAGGGGTTACTCTTTGTGGCAGCGTGCGGCTTTCTCGCTGCAGTGGCTTCTCCTGTCGCCGAGCACAGGCTCTGGGTGCGTGGGCTTTGGCAGTTGCAGCGCACAAGCTCAGCAGTTATGGTGCACAGGCCTAACTGCTCTGCGGCATGTGGAATCCTCCTGTGGAATCTTCGTACCCTTGTCCCCTGCATTGGCAGGGGGATTCTTATCCACTGCACCACCAGGGAAGTCCAACAAAAGATTCTTGATTAAAATACTTATGAAAAGTAGACACTAATTGTAAAGGAATGAGGAACCAATGAAGGTTTTAAAGCAAAAGATGATATCCAAATTAAGTCATAATTCCTTATTTTAATATGAAAGTGATAGTTTCATTATAACTAGTTAATGTTCCTGCCACAGTAGGAATGTTCAAAATTCAAATCTTGGTATCCTAGGGAGTTATCTGTTGGAAGAACTAGTTTGCAGGAGGCCTTACAGGGTTTCTGTTGGACAAAGAAAGGGGTGCTCACCTGGCTTGTGACATTCATGTCTTTCTGAACAGAGTCAGAGAACTTGGTTGTTTTGGAAGGTCCAGTCTTGTAGAAGCTCTCGCTTTCCCGGGATCTTGCATGTCTAACATGGGTGGCTCTGATTAAAGAAGTGGGAATACACTCTCAGGGTGGGGTGATCATGAAATACCACCTACCTGCTTGCTTGCAAGGTCCCTTCTTCTTGGAATGGAAGAAAGGGCCTTTCCTTGCTCAGAAGGCATCAGGGAGCATGGTCAGCTTATTTATTAACAGCTAAACTCATTTAACAAGTGTGAGAAAAGTATGCAGAAATTATGCATATTACATATGACTCATAAGGACATTAAAATTACTGCAAGTAAATAATAATTATAAATGTTTGCCAAAATGGAAGAGGAGACCCACAAAAATATGAAATTATTACAAACAATGTAAAGCTGTGTGATTTAAAAAATTAATTAGGAAGTCAGTCTTAAATGACTATTGACAAAGTCAGTTCATTACAAAGTCAAGACAAAGTGCCTGGGAATTGGCAAAAATAGTTCCTAATTTGTCAAAAAAAAAAAAAAAAAAAAGAATATGACAATCAGATCAAAGCCAAAAGCACTCAAAAACATGAACTGTTTCGGTTAGTTGACTGACAACCACTTTGTGATAATTACAGTTCTTTGTTGGAACAATTATTAAGTTAGTTATAGTGATTGTCTTCATGGGGACAAGGTAAAGATAGGCCCAGGAAGGTGGAAGCCTCACCAGGCCTTCTCTAGTCCAAATTTCTAGGGTACTCTTTGCCACCCCCTCATCATGAAACATCATGATTTCTTTTGATTTAGCTTGCTGTTATAATCATCCCTTGATTTCTACAGAATGACAGACAGGAAGTGACTTACTGGTAAGCAACGTAGCACACTCGGAGCACCGAGGCAACAGACACAATCCCATGCAGAGGACTTTACATTTATTCAATTAAAATGTATTGTATATTGGACAGCAGTTGAAAAGCATGTGAAATTTGGAGTCAGAGATGTGAGTTCAGAACTGAGATTCACTGGTGATTTTTTTTTATAATCTTGGATGTGCCATTTCTAAACCTTAGTAACCTCACCCACGAAGGGGGATTGGGTGGATGAGTTTAGATAAAATATATGAAAGTTCATGGGAGAATAAAAAGCACAAATTAACCAGGGGCTGTTTTGAGTTAAGTAAATACTTGTCTTACATTTTCTTCTGATGAAGGGGGCTCTCCCCTGTCAGCCTATACAGGGCATACTTGAAGTCGATCATGCCTTGATTTTCTATGGTGAAGAAGGCGCTTTTACGAGTGCCATAGATCAAAGCCCCGAAGTTGATGATGGAGGAGGGGCTGATGTTGTATTTGGAGAACACCGCAGTCACAGAAAACTTAATCGGGATGCTGGCAATAATTTCACCTCCTTCTGAGATATTAGGCTCAATAATCTAGAAAGGAAGACAGATTGGGAAGACGTCAGCTACCAGAATAACAGTTGCCAACACAGTTTCTATGGCTGTCTACCCCATTCCTTATTTTGTTCACTGACATGAAGCCACATTCTTTATTCTCTTTATATAACTGCATCGATAATACAAGCAAATGCTAACGTGAAACTTACTGTGTACCAGCTATGGGTCAACATGCACCAATCCTGCCTCCCATTTTCACTTCCCCCTTTTCTTTTGCACTTAATGACTGAACTCAGCCTCCCTGTCTCTGGTCTGGTCTCTTCCAAAGACCAGGGGCCATATTTCTTCTCTGGAGCTTCAATTTCTGATGACTCTGAACACCTCCCACCTGACCTATCTGTGCCTGTGAATCCCCAAGCCCTGGTGAATCCTTTCTGGTGGCCATCAAGTCAGCCCTCTCTTTCCCTCTTAGGGCGTGGGTTAGACTACATAGGCTTCATTTTGGCACCTGCCACCGTGTGAGACATTCCTTCAAGCTCTCCTACCTGACAGCGCAAAACTGGCTGGTTCTCGATTTTCACTTCCTTTTTTGCACGGAAGATCACCTGGACATTTGTGGGCTTTTCTGTCGTGGTCAGTGAGCCCTTCTTGGGTTGGACTGTGATCATGGAACTTATATTGGTTGCAGAAATCCCTAAGGAGTCCACAGAAAAGCTGAGTGACGAGAATAAAAAGTCAGTTTTAGTCATTATCTAAGGAGCTCAAGACACCAGAGATGAGACTCTAGATTGGTAAGTGCCTGCCACATCCCCAGCCCTGTTTAACCACTATGCTAGCAGTGTTCACTGTGCTCTGTATTCTGTGACCACTCCTTAGCCAGGATTGACCAGGCCAGGCACTGAAGCTTGAGGCAAAGACAGCCATCTCCAGCCCGTGGTTAAGAGATGTCCTTGAAGGAGAGCTCTGTCTAATAGGAACATGTGAGAAGAAGCTGAAATTGAACGGTTCTATGAAGACCTACAAGACCTTTTAGAACTAACACCCCAAAAGGTGTTCTTTTCATTATAGGAAACTGGAATGCAAAAGTAGGAAGTCAAGAAACACCTGGAGTAACAGGCAAATTTGGCCTTGGAATATGGAATGAAGCAGGGCAAAGACTAATAGAGTTTTGCCAAGAAAATGCACTAGTCATAACAAACACCCTCTTCCAACAAAACAAGAGAAGACTCTATACATGGACATCACCAGATGGTCAACACCGAAATCTGACTGATTATATTCTTTGCAGCCAAAGATGGAGAAGCTCTATACAATCAGCAAAAATAAGACCAGGAGCTGACTGTGGCTCAGACCATGAACTCCTTATTGCCAAATTCAGACTGAAATTGAAGAAAATAGGGAAAACCACTACACCATTCAGGTATGACCTAAATCAAATCCCTTATGATTATACAGTGGAAGTGAGAAATAGATTTAAGGGCCTAGATCTGATAGATAGAGTGCCTGATGAACTATGGAATGAGGTTCGTGACATTGTACAGGAGACAGGGATCAAGACCATCCCCATGGAAAAGAAATGCAAAAAAGCAAAACGGCTGTCTGGGGAGGCCTTACAAATAGCTGTGAAAAGAAGAGAGGTAAAAAGCAAAGGAGAAAAGGAAAGATATAAGCATCTGAATGCAGAGTTCCAAAGAACAGCAAGAAGAGTTAGGAAAGCCTTCTTCAGCGATCAATGCAAAGAAATAGAGGAAAACAACAAAATGGGGAAGACTAGGGATCTCTTCAAGAAAATCAGAGATACCAAAGGAACATTTCATGCAAAGATGGGCTTGATAAAGGACAGAAATGGTATGGACCTAACAGAAGCAGAAGATATTAAGACAGAAATGGTATGGACCTAACAGAAGCAGAAGATATTAAGAAGAGGTGGCAAGAATACACAGAAGAACTGTACAAAAAAGAGCTTCACGACCCAGATAATCACGATGGTGTGATCACTGACCTAGAGCCAGACATCCTGGAATGTGAAGTCAAGTGGGCCTTAGAAAGCATCACTACAAACAAAGCTAGTGGAGGTGATGGAATTCCAGTTGAGCTATTCCAAATCCTGAAAGATGATGCTGTGAAAGTGCCGCACTCAATATGTCAGCAAATTTGGAAAACTCAGCAGTGGCCACAGGACTAGAAAAGGTCAGTTTTCATTCCAATCCCAAAGAAAGGCAATGCCAAAGAATGCTCAAACTCCTGCACAATTGCACTCATCTCACACGCTAGTAAAGTGATGCTCAAAATTCTCCAAGCCAGGCTTCAGCAATATGTGAACCGTGAACTTCCTGATGTTCAAGCTGGTTTTAGAAAAGGCAGAGGAACCAGAGTTCGAATTGCCAACATCCGCTGGATGATGGAAAAAGCAAGAGAGTTCCAGCAAAGCATCTATTTCTGCTTTATTGACTATGCCAAAGCCTTTGACTGTTTGGATCACAATAAACTGTGTAAAATTCTGAAAGAGATGGGAATACCAGACCACCTGATCTGCCTCTTGAGAAATTTGTATGCAGGTCAGGAAGCAACAGTTAGAACTGGACATGGAACAACAGACTGGTTCCAAATAGGAAAAGGAGTTCGTCAAGGCTGTATATTGTCATCCTGTTTATTTAACTTATATGCAGAGTACATCATGAGAAACGCTGGACTGGAAGAAACACAAGCTGGAATCAAGATTGCTGGGAGAAATATCAATAACCTCAGATATGCAGATGACACCACCCTTATGGCAGAAAGTGAAGAGGAACTCAAAAGCCTCTTGATGAAAGTGAAAGTGGAGAGTGAAAAAGTTGGCTTAAAGCTCAACATTCAGAAAACAAAGATCATGGCATCCAGTCCCATCACTTCATGGGAAGTAGATGGGGAGGGAAACAGTGTCAGATTTTATTTTATGGGGCTCCAAAATCACTGCAGATGTTGACTGCAGCCATGAAATTAAAAGATGCTTACTTCTTGGAAGGAAAGTTATGACCAACCTAGATAGAATATTCAAAAGCAGAGACATTACTTTGCCAACAAAGGTTCGTCTAGTCAAGGGTATGGTTTTTCCTGTGGTCACGTATGGATGTGAGAGCTGGACTGTGAAGAAGGCTGAGTGCCGAAGAATTGATGCTTTTGAACTGTGGTGTTGGAGAAGACTCTTGAGAGTCCCTTGGACTGCAAGGAGATCCAACCAGTCCATTGTGAAGGAGATCAGCCCTGGGATTTCTTTGGAAGGAATGATGCCAAAGCTTAAACTGCAGTACTTTGGCCACCTCATGCGAAGAGTTGACTCATTGGAGAAGACTCTGATGCTGGGAGGGATTGAGGGCAAGAGGAGAAGGGGACAACAGAGGATGAGATGGCTGGATGGCATACTGACTGGATGGATGTGAGAGTCAGTGACCTCTGGGAGTTGGTGATGGATAGGGAGGCCTGGCGTGCTGTGATTCATGGGGTCGCAAAGAGTCGGACACGACTGAGCAACTGATCTGATCTGATCTGATATTGGATAAGGACCAAATTAATTCATTTCTCCTCTCCCTGCCTCTCTGTCTCCCTCTCTCTCTCTCTCTCTCTGTCTCCCTCCTTGCTCTAAGACTGAATGCAGTAGATATAGAGGGAACAGTGATGCAGAAGTTGGGGGATCTAAGAAAGGACAGAAAGGCAGAAGCAGAAATCATGCAACCGAGGTATTCAGAAGCGCAGCCCTGGCCCAGTGCAGGTGAGATGAGAGGCCGCAGAGAAAAGCTTGGGGACTGGAGCTGGAGCAAGAAACCTAAGCTGAGGCAAGACGCGTGGAGCTGCCATAGGGACCCATGTCACCCCCATGCTCACTCCAGGAGATCTGGCCCTTCACTGCAGCGTGCATGCTGCCCCCTCACCTCCCTGCACATCCTTTCAGTGAGCCCTGATCACCTGCTCCAACTTGAGGGAGACTGTTCCATGCAGCCTAAAAGAGCAGGGGTAGCACCTCTCATAATCTATAAAATAAAACTCACAACGGGCAAGATTCCATTTAGCACTAATTCCAAAGTGACTGTGGCTTTCTTCTAGGTTTGTTTAGCATTTATTTATATTAACTTATTTCATTTTCTAGTTCTAAGAAACAGCAGTATTGAGGTGGGACCTCTCTAGTTTCAGCATTCTTTGAACTGAAATGAAATACTCATGAATATACGGAGTTCCTATTAAGACTGTGTGGCTGGGGACGTCCTTTTATCAACTTCAAATCTTCTGGGCAAAGGACCACCTTCCATAACATCGACCAGCTGTGGGTGCTGGCGCTGCCTCAGGACCTCCTCCCTCCCTGCCCCAGAGCTATTTCTTCCTCCTTGAGGAGCCTTCTTTATTTAGGGGTTTTATTTTTAATCTAAAGAGCACAAGCTGGAGCTGTCTTCCACCAGGCTGTCATTTGGAATCTATAATATAATAGTTCTTAACATTAAGAAAGAAAAACAGACAATCCCTTCTTAATGTGAAATCTTACAAAGACCATCAGCTTATGAAACAGACAGGAGCTGGAAGGTGGGCAGGATGGCTTGAGGGCAGGGCCTCCATCTCCAGTCTCTCTCTCCCAGGGTCTCTCCCTAAAACCTCCCCCTAGCCCAGTATCTCCTCCTCCAACCTCCCCGCCAGGCTCTTCCCCACCCCCAGGCCCCTGTGGCTCAACCTGCAGAGCAGCTGGGATTCCATTCATTTGAAGCTAAGAGAAGCTAACAGCAGAGATGGTTCTTAGAATTTCCTTCATCGACTTTTTTTTTTAAAAAAAAACTCTCTCAGGCAACACTCCTCTTGCCATGAGAGGATGTGGACGACCGTATGCTCGATAATTTTTGGATTACCTGAACATGATCTCAAATTTCCCACGGTTCTTCAACTGCAGGGGCTGCTTCACCTCATCCATGACCTTCACAATCCCCAAATCAAGGCCTCCTTCAGCTCCTGAAGAAGGCAGGGGCCAGGGTGGGAAGGGGTGAGTGAGCATGGGAGCGAGAAGCAAAGGAACTTCCTATTGAAGTTCACATGGAAAATCCATGGTGACAATTTCAGAGAATCTGTTTTTTAAAAACAATGTGGCTAGAAAAACTTCTTGAAATTGAGTCTTAGCAAACAAACAACAGACACTTCTCCTGTACTCAGTTCAACTCGGTAGCTCCCTCTTGCTTCCACCTTAGGACTGCTCTTCTTCCTTTCATGTCTCTCATTAGCTAAATGGAGAAGGAAATGGCAACCCACTCCAGTGTTCTTGCCTGGAGAATCCAGGAAAAATCTCTGGGGTCGCACAGAGTCGGACACGACTGAAGCGACCTAGCAACATTAGCTAAAACTCCCAGTGTTTAAAAAAAGAATCTGATAAGTAAGACATGGGACATACTGCATAAATTCATATTGTTATACTTTGTATTACATCATAATCATTTCCCCATGTAACTAAAATCTCCCCATGTGGTATTAACAGTTGCACAATATACTATGATATGGCTATTTCATAATTTACAATATTATTCCTACAATAATAAATATTCCATTA
This sequence comes from Tragelaphus eurycerus, assembly GCA_935064755.1. Taxonomy (NCBI): domain Eukaryota; kingdom Metazoa; phylum Chordata; class Mammalia; order Artiodactyla; family Bovidae; genus Tragelaphus; species Tragelaphus eurycerus. The sequence continues at coordinate 17,748,197 of CAKXYN010000020.1, forward strand.
CAGATAGACACTTAGGGTATTCCTAATCTTCCATTATTATAAGTAATGCTGTATGTAAGACCAATGACATCAAGGCAAACATGTAGCTCTAACATTCTATGAGTCGTGCTGAGTAGGAGACCGATCAGAGAAAGGAGGGCCCTAACCTGGGTGTTGGGGCAGTGTAGTAGGCAGAATAAGGCCTGGCACCTCCCCCATCAAAGATGCCCATGTCCTAATGCCCAGAACCTGTAAATATGCCAGTTTATGTGGCAAAGGGGGAATTAAGGTATTAGGTGGAATCAAGATTGGCAATCATCTGTCTTTAAAATAAGGGATAATCTCCTGGAGTCTCTGGAGGGACCCCAAGTAATCACAATGGTTCATAAAGGCAGAAGAGCAAGACGGAAGTGGGAGAACCAGAGAGATGGCAGGGTGAAAAGGACTGGACCCAACATTGCTGGCTTTGAAGAGGGAGGAAGGGGACCATGAGCTGAGGTATGTGTGTGCCTCCCAGAAGGTGGAAAAAGCAAGGAAATGGGTTCTCTCCCAAAGGCTCCAGAAGGGACAACACCCTGCAACACTCTGGTTTTAGCCGAGGGAGAGCCATTTTGGACTGCTGACCTACAGACTGTAAGATAATAGATCTGTATTGTTTTAAGCCACAAAGTTCGTGGTAATTTGTTAGGGTGGTGACAGAAAAGCAACATAAGCAGGCAGATAAGAACTCACTCTCAGATGACTGCTCAGGAAAGAACTCTTCAAATTTTAAATTCTGACCGCCCATTATTGTTTCTAGTTGGAGAGATTAATATTTGTAGTAACACTGCTAACATCACTTGAGTTTGCCTGCTCACTATTTACCTCAATTCCACCTTTCTCTCCAATAATCACTGGTCTTTCTCTACACAGGAAACACACTGCCCTAAAAGATGTGACCTCTAAACACTCTTTCTTTGGCAGGGTCAACAGACCTTTGGGGAAGGTGATGTCTAAGGCAACGTCATAGGACTCAGCAAAGATCAGGATGTTTTCAATCTGAACGACACCAACAAGGTTGTCTGCGTCCAAAACCTGTCAGGGTAAGAGACATTCTTTAGTGAGGGCAAGACCCGCAGGGTTCTTGGGAGTCTGAAACTAAAGAACCTGCAGGAGGGGATCATTTAGAAGGGGCTATGGTAAGAAATGTTTTTGCAACGTATTTAGTTTTTGTTTACTGAGCATTTGTGTAGGCTGAGTGTTCTTTGTAACATCCTTTGGGGGAGGGCTGGTGTAGGCAATCAGTAAAAGGTTGACTGAGAGGGACTGCACTTTCCATCTTGTCTACTCCCTGGGTTTCAATAATCTGCATCAGTGACACTACCTTACTGAAGTTTGGGTTAAGTACACACAGTAGGAAAGTCTTCTTTGAACTTTTAAGTCAGATAAACCTGAAGAGCATTTTTTTCTGACAGTTGAAATGAAAATCTTTTATATTCTAAATTTCTTTAACTCACTTTATAAATCTGAACTGCTTTGTTCTTTATTTCTGATTCAACCTATGATAAAAGTGTCAGATTTTTCATATTAAATGAGGGCTTAATGTCTTTCTTTTGGAAATTTCAGATTAAAAAAAAAAGAACATCACTACTATTAAAGCTGGAAAAGTTGAAAAAAATAAATAAAAGCAAGATTCCTAGCCTCCAGCTGACTTCTGTCCCCTCTATTGTCCCTGATGGCGGTACCTCTCCTGATTGCTGTCCCCTCTGTGGTCATCCCTGAGGGCGGCACCTCCCTCACTGTCCTGAGGAACATCTGAACTGGTGTCAGTCTTTAGCTGGATCTGATTGTTGACTCTTGAGACTGATGACGGGGCAGTAAAGGGTCTGTGTTTCAAGGGGAAGAGCCACTGGGCAGTGGGTGTGGCTCCTTGTATCTGCCTGGAGACCACCTGCCTCTCTGCTGAAGCCCCAGGCTGGAAAGCTAAGTGGCCAGCTCCCCACAGCTGGTGTCTTATTAAGGGGCCAGGGGGGAAATCTGTAGCTGTCACCAAACTCAAGTTTTAATTCAGAGTTTCCATCTTTCCTTTCATCAAGCATTCTGCCCATGTTTCATGAAACAAATTGAATTTCTTGAGTTTATCTTCTTTCTTGTGATGCTCAGCCTCTGACAGAGATGACAAGAAGGGCTGGGTAGCAGGAGGGGAAGGTAAGACAAAGAACTTGGGTTGTCAGATCCAGAATTTATATAGTTCTTCTCTATTGACAGAGACCAAGTACCCAGAGCATCCTATTTCCTTTGCTACTCTACTGGATGGCAGGAGAAAGAGAGGGGGATTAAGTTTTGTAATTGGGGAAAATAAGGACAATTTAAGAGATACAGAAATCAAATAAAGTTCACCAGACTGCTTTTCAGAGTGACCAAAAAGCAAGGCATTTCCTCGTGTGGATGTTGAAGGAATATAACCTGGGAAGAGAAGCAGAGCAGGGCGTTGTGGGTTGTCAAACATAGATTAGACGGGAGCATGTAACATGGAGAATTGCTCTGGTGTGTCACTGAGTTGGTAGTGTGCGTGTCAGTGAACCCAGTGTGTACACATCTTGGTGACCAGGTCTGAAGACATATGAAGCCTCACCTCCAACCGGATCGCCTTCTTGACATTGACAGGTTTGGAGGGCTGGAACTGCACCTGAAGGCTATCCTCAGACTTGGCAGCTATGACCCCCTGCATGGCGGACACGGCGAAGTCTTCGCCCAGGTGCTCCAGGCTGGTGATCCTCCAGGCCAGGGGCAGGAGTGTGATGTTGCGGAGAAGAACTGCCTTGGAGTCTTTTCTGCAGAGACCAAAGGAAATTCTGTCAATTTCAAACAATTTTGATTTATTATGGCAAGTCAGAAAAAACACTTCTGGTTATTTCAATTCATACCAGTTTATTACTATTTATTGCAGGGAATGGGGCTTACCTGTGATGATCAGGGAATGTAGGATACATGAATCAATATACTCACCCAGCTGCCTCAGAAATAAACATTCCCTATTTAGAATAATATAATTTCCATGAATGATTGTGTAAGTTCTAGGTCTGGTCTAGTGTTTTCTTCTTGTCCTCTAAATTTCTAGAGCCAAGATTCTTAACCTTTTAGGGTAATGGACTGAAAATCTGAAAAAAGCTAGCCCTTCTGAAAAAAACACAAATATGCACACACTTTGGCAGTTGATCTTAGAGAAGTCCTTAAACACCCTGTAGTCCATTCACTTAACCCAAGCTGACAACCTGTGAACTCAGAGGGTTATCACCCATCCCGATTTGCACAGGACCAGAAGTCTCCCAGAATGGAGGACTTTTAACACTAAAACCAGGCAGGTCCCAAGCAGATCAGGATGAGTTGGTCGCTTTAGAACTAAATGTTCTTTAAATTTCATTCCAGTCCTGGAATTATCTAGAACTCTGACCTGTGCAACAAGAGCCGGTCAAAATGCAATTGTCTGGGATCCAGCTCCAATTCCGGGCGGACACCCTGGCAGCTTAACTTGAAGACAGCTGGCTCGGGGTTCTCCTTGATGCAGCAGACAATGCTGTCTTCAAAGACACCGACTGCAGTAGGGTAGGCCCATACATTCAGCATCTAATGGGAGAGTCAAAACAAAGAACATTTATATCCAGGATGCCAAGGCCTCAAACTTCAAAGAAAAGCCTTGCCCTGGTAGGCGTGTTTCCACGTGACTGTACCTGCTTCTCATTGGGTTTCAGAATCATGTTCATGGGCTCCAGGAAGTAGGTGTTTGCTTTGACGTCATTCTGAAAACAGAAGTACACCTCCACGACCATTGGGGAGCTGTTCAGGATTGTCAGTGTCTCCATGTTGCCTGGGAACAAGGAGGACTTGTACCTGGAAGTGAACAAAAATTAGGAATGTGGATGTGAGGACTGGTTGAGAATTCAGGTGGAAAAGCAGACTGTGAGGTGCAAGGCGATTTCAAAGGGTAAAGTGGCTACACAGAGGCAGTGGAGGCTACAAACACAAACCTTATGGTGAAGACTTGCAGCTGTGACCTGACTGCTCCCCCACAAACTCACCCCAAACCTTGGTCTCATCTTTAAGATGGGATGATAAAAATTCTTAGGATTTCAAGTATCAAATGAAATATCAAGAGTATATCTGATACTCTTGATATCAAGATGGAGCACCTAATGCTCCAACTGCAGATAACAAATGCCCAATAAATGGCAGTTGTTACTACGGCAAAGATTTCTAACTAAGAATTCTGCAGCTCTATCCTTCCCAGTGCCTATGCTTCCAAGAGAGATGATCATTTGAGTGACCTGTTATTTCATATCTTAGAGAAGACCTCATTTACCACCTTTTCCTACACTCGCACAGGACACTACTGTTTTGACATAGATGCATTTGACACTGCTCACTGTTCAGGGCTGTTTCTGTTCCCTAGTACTTTAGAGACAGACCCGCTGAGTGGAGCACTGTAAGCACTGCAAACTGCCCAGTTAATGGTACCAAACAGAAAAGCAGCCAGAGAAGGCACAGGGAACATCAACGGATACACACATCGCTGGAGGTGATAGCACAGGTCAGGAAAGCATGGCACCACTGTGCCGACAAACAGTCTGAAGAGCTCTGGACAGTCTGGACAGTCTACAATGGAGGAAGGAAGGAGAAGGCATGGCAGAGATTAAATCTGAGAGACAGAGCTTTCTCTGTGTAACTGCCAGAGAGGTGGCGGCCTTCACATCTCACTGTTAATTATCACCACCAAGCCACTTTGCTAAAAGTTACACGTGTACTCTCTAGTTCGGTCTTTCCAAAACTGTGCAGTAGGTGCTATTATTTTCCCGTTCTGCAGATGAGGATGTTGAGGCTCAGCAAGACTTAAAAGATAAATGACACTCGTTTAGGGACCACTGTAACTGCCCTCCTGGATCACGGCTGTCTGGCCTCATACCCTAGTTAATTCCAATGCTGCTCTGAACACAGGCCTCTCTGAACCGGCCTTCATTTCCCTGAATCCCACCTCCGGCTGCTGATGGGTGTACATCACGTCCATCAACCTGACTCCCACCCCTTCTCTTGTCTAAGCCTTTCTACTGGGTCTTAAGGATCCTCTCCATCAACAGGTAACTCTCTTCAACTTCATTTTCTAGTCCAATATCTTAGGAAATAAACAGGAGATTATGAAGGGAATGGAGAACTAACTTGGCTCATTAATTTCACCAAGTAAGCATAGAAATAATCATTCGCCACTTATCACAATAAATGCTAGATGGAATTAAGACATGGTTGAGATCCTGGTTCTGTTTTTGGTCTTACCTTCCTGCCTATATAATAAGCAACTTATATATGACTAAAAAAAAAAAAAAAACTTGTATCACTAAATATTTATGACCATTGACCTTAGCTGGGCCCCCAGTTCTGCCAGTTAATTTTAATCTATTTCTATAATATTCTCCTTCTCCTACTTTGTACAAAACCTGTTTCATACCTACTCCATTTCCCCAACATTTTAAACTGCCTTCCACTTGCCTCACTTTTAGGGATGACCTCACATCATTCACTATGGATAAAATGGTTGCATGGGAACCTCCTCAGCATTCCAGTCACATCTGTGACCCTACCTGCACCCGAAACCATATCACCTTCCTCCGATGTGATGCTGGTCCCTCTTCCTGGCAAAGCCAGCATCTCCACCTTTCGTGTTGTTTCAGGGAGCTGCACCACTCACCGCCCTGACTTTCTCTGGAAACTCTACCTTCTTCCTCTCTACTTCCCCCCTACTTCCCCCCTTGACATCTAAACATCATAACAACAGTGAACGAACAGCCTTCCCCGCACTCCAGGTCTCCCTCCTGTCCTCAGCTGCCTCCATCTCCCTTTACAGTCGCTTTTCCAAAGAACCACCTCCACACTCTGTCTCTATTCTCTCACCTCCCACTCACTCCTCAACTCACTTTACTTGGGTTTCATCCTCAGAAAGCCCCTGAGAGGGTCCTATGCCTTCTGTGTTGTTAAGCCCCATGGACGCTGATGTCATCACCTTTCCACCCTCCCTGCCACAATCAACATGGATGGCCACGCCCTCTCCTCGTGGCTCCAGGACACCGTGCTCCCCGGTTTCCACTGGTAGCCCCTGCCCTCTTATCTCTTGTGAGTGGTAGAATTCTTTGGGGCTTCATCCACGGTCCTTCTCGCCTTACTGTGTACTCTCATTTAGGTGATCTCATCAGACCCATGGCATTTTTTTTGTCTTGAAACAGACTCTCCTCTGAGAACCAAAACCATACAGACTATGCCTTGCTTTCTGTGGCTTCTAGCTGTCGAGCATCTCAAACTGAACACACACCCAAGTAAACTCTATATTCTACCCTTCCCCTACCCAAACTGGGTCTTCCTCCAGGCCACCCCATCTGGGAAAACAGCGTCCTCAATCACTTGAAAGCTTAGCAGAAACTTGGGGCACAAGAACCCACTTCTCCTGATCTGTGGAGCAGGGCTGCCTGAGGCAATGTCAGTAAGAGCTGGATCTACTATTAATAAACAGGCACCCTGGCTTGTACTCCTCATGCATCCAACCCAGGAGTCTGAAATCTGCTTTGAAATAATGGAACACTTACTTATCTCTTGATTTCCCACAAAGCAGTGGTCCGAAGTGAAACCTCTCCATGCTCACAATATACTTCTTAAAGATGACCTCATTTGCCTTCATTTCCATCTTCCGCTGAGGGAATACCACCCTGAACACAAAGGAGGAAGAGGAGAGGCGAAGTGTCTGAATGCCTCCACATGATGTATACATGAACCCAACATTCCCTGTTCAGCAAAGGGTCCAGGAGTCTGGAGACAGAACAACTGTTAATTTGAGGACATTTCTGGAATGACTCTTACTTTGAGGACATTTATGGAACCAACCCTGAGGGAAGACAGTACAGTTTGAACCTGAGAAAAAAATATTCCCAGTAGTGTCTTTCATAATGGGGCTGATGACGAAACTGAGCTGGACTTCCTGTTCTAGTGTGCCTAGCTAGAAAAAGTCCTGAGAAACCCTAGGGAAATCTAGTTCTGGTGGATCTTAACCAGCTTCTGAGTTCCCTGTCCAACATGGCCACTTGCTAAGAATTGCAAAAACAAAAACTCCTCTAGGTGTACAAGCTATAAAAAGTCCCCTGGCTTCCTCAAGCCAGGGGCCTTCATGTGGTGCATAAGGGGCTCAGTGTTTGGTACTCAGGAAAAAAATCTGCCTGTGGAGATACACACATATACTGAGGTTACAGGATAAAAGTCCTATAGCAAATATAAAATCTGTTTATATTTGCTTAATAGTTAAATAAACAAACTAACTTGCCACAGGAAGATATCCCCTTGTCCTTTACATCTGCTAGCATTCTATTTTAGCCACATGGTACCGTGTCATTTCTGTGACTCAGTGTCCATGGCTCTGGAGCCCAGTACAAGAGAGCCTGGGATGCTGCCCCAGTTCCACATTTCTTTTAAGACACACCTTGTTCAAAGTCCCATGGGGGAAAACAAAAATGTATCTGCCAATATTTTCTTTAAGAACAAAATACACTTACTTTGGGTCTTGGCAAATGTATGGGTAAGTGCAGACACCTCGGCAGTAAAGCTGGTACTGGCGGTGAGTTCCAAGGATCTCAAAGTTAAATGTTTGGTCAAAGATCCCAAGATCGTTGGAACAGAAGTGTAGGCGCAATGTCACCTCACCATTGGCAGGCACAAGCCACCGGAAATGATTCAGCCTGAAAATGACCACACATGCTTTTACTGTGAGGATGCTTCCTTTGGGCCAAGAGAAGACAGGACTGTTGCCTGGGAGAAGTCCAGTCCTGCTGCGGTTAGGCATGGCGATCCGTGACCGCCATGGAGGTCCTTAACAGTCAGGACAGCCCGGTTCCCATCTGAGGCTGTGACAGCCACACCCTCATTTGGAGCTTCGGCCTTCCCCTCCCTGGGTGGCTCCGAGGCCCACCTGGTGAATTTCTCCTGGGAGTGCTGCCCAGATAAGTTGTTCTGCTCTATGTCTAACAGTGGAGCAATGGTTCCGGAAGTTCCTGCAGAAAGGCCCTTCCTGTTGAAGGCCATTCGACGTTTCTCCTTCTGAGTCTCACGCGGCTGATCCGTTTTTTCCTTTTCTTTTTCTTTCGTTTTCTGTTTGCTCCCTTTAGACGAGGTGATTTGCTCCTCCTGGGTCTTAAATTGAAAATGAGCACAGGGTCTTAAACATTCATCCTACGACCACTGAAGCAGAAGACAGGAATGCCCATGACATTGCCTGCGGTTTGGGGTGACCGTGCCGCCTGCAGTCTGGGGTGACCGCGCCGCCTGCAGTCTGGGGTGACCTCACCAGGTTCAAGATGCTGGCGACTGCTGAGAATGGCAGGGCCCAGACTATGACACTACTGTAGGAGAGAAGTGTGGAGAGGAGTCTAGGGCTTTCCCTGGTACCCGATTCCCTGAAGGGAGGCCAAAGCTCCAGAGAAGCTGGAAGCTGGTCTGGAGTGTGTTCCCATACTGCATTTTGTTGTTGTGCTTCTGTAGTACTTTTTTTTTTTAAATCTAGATTTCTCATTCCCTCCCAATCACACTGATTTTTTTTCATAGACCAAATCTGTATCATGACAGAATATTCCATAGTCTGCAAATCTTTTGACTGTTCTCAGAGTGTCCCTTAAAACTTACTTATTTCCTGTATTTCATGTAAGCTGAAAAAAAGATTTAAAAACTTCATTAGATTCAGAGAGGATGCTGTGCACATCATACTCTGTCACACTGGGGGACAAATGAGGTCAGGTTGCCTCACGATTACAGACGCAAAGGGTGTCTGTGTGGCTGCAGTGATGCTCGCAGATCTTGGCCGTGGCAAAGCGGACTTCCCTCTCTGTAGCCAGCCAGCCACCCGTGGGACGACACTCTGGCTCAGAGTGAGTGCCTTGTTCTCCAGCAAACCAGCACTCCAGGAATCCCTGGCACTCCTTAATCAAGTACGTCATTGGGGATATCAGAACGGTGCCTTTCTAATTCTACCATTCTTTCTATAATTTCAGCTGTCATTCTCCTAGGAAGAAGAGCTTTCCTTCATGTACTGGAGATGAGCCTGAGTTCCTTCTAAAATTGTAATTTAAAGAAAGCTAAACTCTTTCCCCTTAAGGTTCAATTTTCAGAAAAGAGGTTGGTGTAATAGTCAACTCTGATGGTGGCAATATTTTCTTTTTTACCTTTTTATTGGACTCTGCCCAAGTAAGGCCTGCCCACCAGTGCTGAGACCTGATGTTGATTGTCTGTTTACTTACCAAACTGAAGTTTGGGGCTCTCTGTTACCTAACTGAGGGGTAAGAAGGGCCTATAGATAACTTTATTTGCTGCTGATTTTGTTTTTTGCTAACATGCATGGTTTATAGGAAGAAAGCTAGGAGGCAATTCAAATTTTGGCCCCCATACTCCTCTTTGACCACCTGATGTGAAGAACCAACTCATTGGAAAAGACCCTGATGCTGGGAAAGATTGAAGGAGGGAAGAGAAGGGGACGACAGAGGGTGAGATAGTCGGATGGCATCACCAATGCTACGGACATGAGTTTGAGTAGGCTCCAGGAGTTGGTGATGGACAGGGAAGCCTGGCGTGCTGCAGTCCATGCGGTCACAAAGAGTTGGACATGACTAAGCAACTGAACTGAACTACTCCTCTGGGGACAGAAAGCCCCTCTGTAATTTTTAATATCCATGCATTCTTCATATTACTAGTCAAATCTATTTTTCTTTTTTTATTTATTCCATTAACTGTATATGTACTAATCAATTTTCTACTTGTACATGATTTCATTTTGATCACTTATCCTTTTAATCTAGGTGGAATTACTTTTACTGCACTGTGTCAGGCAAGGAGATAAAAAGCAACTTTATCCAAAATATCCAATCTTCCCCATATAATTTCTTAATAGTCTTTTCTTTCTCTAATGATGTGTGTTTCCTGGTGTCTGTTGACTTTTGTATTCTTCTGCACTGTGTGAATTACCTTAGCTTCACAATACATTCTGCTACCTTTTTAAAAGAGCTAGTTTCACATTTTTTTTTTTTTTGCAAATGGGCTTCAGAGCGAATCAACAAATGTCATTTTTAGTCTCTTCTTGGGGGCATAGGAAGAGTCAGACCCAGGGAGGCTCGGGTGGAATCCCAAGTGAGTGGAGGCAAACACCCCAGTGAGCTTGACATCAACCCCGGGCTCAATTTTTGGCCACATGGAGGGGCCATGTGAAGTCTCGCCAAGGTCAGGAGGATAAGTTTCTCCATTTACCTTTGAGGAGCCTGGGGTGGTTGAAAGCTCTGTTTCTGCTTCCACTTCTCTTTTCTCCTCCATCAGGGAGAAGTCTTCAGAGGGTGGAGTTATAAACACGAAATGCTTCAGGATTTCTGTCATGGCCAAAGGCTGTCGCTTCACAGGGTAGGAGATGATTGAGTATAAAGCAGGTGGTGGGATAGGTGGTCCAGAGGAACCCAGGCCCAAGATGTCTAGGATCTAAAGGAAAATATCAAGATGAATTTCTGGTGTAGAGGGCAGGCTACCCCTAATAGCCTCCCTGAAAGAGCACAGGATGGTGAGACCCTCCCTCCTTTCTCTCAACTTTCTCAGGAGACGCCCTGATATAGGCATGCGTCAGGGATGGTGTGTAATAGGCCTCTGACACAGCTCTGCAGGTCTTTCCAGACCCCACACCTCCAGACCCAGCTGGGGCTCTTGCTATGGGCTTCAGGCTCCCTCTCTTATCATAACCTTTGTCACTTTATTATGATTGCTTGATGGTCTATCTCTGCAACTGGACTGTAAAGTTCATTAGGACTGGAGCTAGGGTGATGTAGCACATGGCCTAGCACACAGCTGGGACTGAAATCTCTATTTAAAGAGACCATCTCTTAATATTCTGATGTCTATAGTATAGAGCTGTTTCATTTATTTTCAGATCCCCTGTTAATATTTCTTCTACCTTTAAGTGTTCTTTCTTTTCAAAGGTAAAAGAGAGTTAGGGCTAGAGCAGGTCATATACAGCAAAGGAAAAAAAAGTGCATCAAGTTCTGGGAATGAGGTGAAAGATGGGAATGAAGAGAGAAGTCAAAAAAAAGAAACTTGAGAGAGTCAACTTATTCCTGTAGCATTTCCCATTCAACTCTGATATATAATGAATGAGAGCCATCCAGAGCAGATGGCTTCAAAATCTGGTAGCAATTTTCTCCTCAGCTTGTAAAACCCTCAGAAAAAGGATGCTAACCCTTGATTAATTGTTGTCATCACAACCATGAGGCCACCTGAGTGGACCAAACAGGCTATTAGCTCGAGCACGTAACTGTCTTCATGTAATCCTGTGTTGCTAATTCTCTTGGTCAGAAAGTTGAAGACACTTCCTGACTAACATGTAGCTAGAGTTAACTCCCAGGATTCAGAATATCTGTGGGGAATGGGATGAATAATTTGCAACCCCTATTAAATTAATAGAGGCAGGAAGTTCTTTAAACAAGTCTAACTCGTGGTTCCTCTCACACTCTGCTCGCTACTTTGAAGGTTGCATCTAGTTTCTGATACATACTAAACTAAACCAGTGGGTAGACTGCGGCCCCCCTGTTCAAGTCTGGCTTGCTACCTGCTTTTGTAAATCAAGCTGTATCTGAACAGAGTCATCTCCAGTCGTATCCATTGTTGAGGGTGGGTGTTCAGGACAGAGACTATAAGACCTGTAGCCTCAAATATTTGTTTTTGGTGTTTCACCGAAAAAGTTTGTCCCGGGATGAAAGGTTATAATAACCATCCCTTCCAAATCACTACCAAAGGGGTTTCTGAATATGATGTTTTTGTTTCTAGGAACAAGAAGCTGTCTGGTTGTATAATTTCTGTCATGGTGGGAAGCTTATGTGAAAGAAATTTTAGAATAGTTGAGCCATTTGCATCACCCCTGAAGTATACCTGCCTTGCCAACCCATAACACAGTATTGTCAATACTAAAATTAACTTTATGAGTGGCTTTTTATAAGGTTAGATGGAATAGTTAAGATCTGTGGAACTTCCTATGGATACTTCATCACATAGAAAAAGGTCCTTTTAGCCATTTTTGTTTTATATACAAAGGGATGTCAGAGATGAATGGAATTAAGGGGGTCTGGATTGTGTGTTAAAAACACATTCACAAGGACTAGCTCTGTACGTCTGCCTGGCTATCTGACCGTTACATCTCTGTCTTGGAGGAAAGTCTGTACCTGTTCCCCTTTAGGAAGCCTCTCATTTTCCAAGGCCTGCTTCCAGCTCGAGCCTTCGGAGTCAGGCGTCTGGATGTTTACGAACGGCACACCCAGATCCTTCTTCCCTTCGTGGTCCTCCTCCTCGCCCTCGCCTCCGTCGCTGCGCTCCTCCTGGGCGCGGAGCTTCTCTAGCCGCTCCCTCTCGGCCCTCTCCCGCTCCAGGCGCTCCCTCTCGGCTCGCTCCTTCTCGGCGCGCTCCCGCTCCCGGTCCTTGCGGCCTCGGCGTCCGCCAGAGGGAACCTGGCGCTGGTCGGCCCCATCCTCATGGCTCATGTCCTCAGCGCCGATGTGATGCAGCAGAACTCCCTGTTTCCGGTCCCAGTACATGAGGATGTTCTGGATGTCCTTCAGGGTCAGCTCGAAGGTCTTAAACTTCTGGGCCATGTTCTTGTCGGTGTCCTTCGGGAGGTCCCCCTCACTGTCTTCTTGCTCCTGGACAAGAGGAAACCAAAGCGTGTTGATATCTGACAAGAGGTTCCTCCTCCTCTTATCCATTCTTCTTTCTCCACAGCTACCTGCTCTCTGACGGACACTTTTCTTTCTACTGCATCAATCTTCACCTCTAGTTTGGAAAAAGTAAGAATCTAGAAGGCAAAAACACATAAAACATTCTTAGAACAGTTCTTTCGGGGAGAGCAAATCGCAAAAGAAGGAGAAAAGAGGGCATTCTACTTTCTAAGATGGCCTCAGGATTCCAGCCCCTCATATACACACCAGGGCTGTGCCTATGGATTGTGTGGGGGCCTTTCTCAGAAGATTCACTCTGTGGCCCGTCCTTGTCATAGAGCTGGCTGGGGCCGGGCATTATGCATAGCAGCTGTAATGTTCACTCCTGGCTGACAGCTGCTGCTCTGAAGGATCAGCAGGAAAAGATGCTCAGGACGAGCCTTTCCTCTGGAACGGCCACTGAGTTTAGTGGTCCAAACCTGGTCTCACAATTGTTAGCTATGTGACCATGATTGAGCAATCCACATCTTTGGCCCACCTGTATCGTGTTGACAGTGATATTAATAACTATCCCAGAGGACCACTGAAAGTTAAATGTGTGAGTACATGTAAAAAGCTTATATCAGTGTCTGTCACAGAGTAAAAGGTCTCGTAGTGCCAAGTTATTAAAATTATACAGATTATGTATACAGATTAATCAGTGCTGCTGGGAACAGACAGGGTTTCAGAATCTGGCTACACTCCAGCCTCTTAAACAAACCTGTATTTTATCTAATGAACCTTGCAGAGAGAAACCAACCTTATTCCTTTGCTTATTGCTTTGTGGGTTCTGATTTTCTCCCCTCCTGATGAAACCCTCCAGGAGGCTTCACAGGTCTGGGGGTTGTTCTTTGATGACATACAGTCCAGTTCAGCCCAGTGACATTCTTCTCTTGCCTAAGCTCAGGTGTGGAGGCATGAGAGGCCCAGGCTGGTTATCCCCTCTCTGCTCTGCATCAGCTCCCTGCTAAATGTCCGTCTCTACAGCCTGGAGAGAGCTGACACAACACTACTGACAACGCTGTCTCCTGGAGTGGGTGGATCACCTTATTTGTGTAGGGGAGGGGAGGGCTCGGTGCCTGCTGTATGTTCCCATCTACAGAGTTCTGCCTAGATATCCTTTTCCAAGTAGAAGTGGACTGAGTGTGGAAGAAGCGCCTACTGAGGGGAGGATTTGCATTTGGAAGGTTGCAGGAGCCTGTTTCTTATCCTTGTTTTGGTGTCTAAGTTTTAAGTGCTCAGACCTGCTCATTCTTGAGCTCTACCTGATGGGGACTCCTGGACACTAATTCCTGTGCTCTTCCACCTGCCTCCTGGGACCAGTCTGCACCTTGTCTGGGAGCCTGGCTTTAGTTTTACCCTCAGAACTTTTGAGGCTGGAATGGCCACTGTGCACCCCAGCTAGCCACAACCCTCAGCCACTAGCACCACTCTGGACATTGCTCTGGCCAGTCTGCACCAAGCCTGGGTACCATGTATCACAGTGGGCAGAGATGTGACAGGCAGACTGATACTCACAAGGACAGCTTATGCTGGAGCATCTCCCTTGACTGTGGTCAAGGATCAGCTCCTGGTTGAACACACTGACTTGGTGGCTCACTGCAAACAGCTCTTCACCACCAGTCTATTTAATACCATCCAGGGGGCTGCAGGAGACAGCACAAGGAGCCAGATCTGTGCACACACACACAACTGTTACAGCTCGTCCTGTTAAATTCTGGATGGGGTTCATGTCTCTGAACCTCTGAGGAAGGACAGGATGTAACAAGACAGGATTATGGGAAGCACAAGAAAGCACGGGACACACAGTCAGTGCTCAGAAAATGCTGATCCCTCTCCTCCTGCCTTTTGCTCCACCAAAGAGTCTACACAGTCCTAGGCCAGCTTTCTGGAGGGGGAGATGTGCTGGGCTGATATGCTAGCTGTGGTGGTGGGCCACTCTGCACCTGCCTGCCACTGAGGGGCCAGGGAGGGTTGCTACCTGCCGGCTTGGTATCTGAGATTTCTTCGTGGACGGCTCCTCCTTTACGGGTCCCTGCTTTGGCTTTTTATTCTTCCGTTTTAGCTCATCTTCTTCCTTCTGTCGCTCAAGTTCCTGCTGTAGCTTCTTTTCCTGCATCTCCTTTGCCAGTCTCTCTAGTTCCCTTCATTAAGTCAGGCAGAGAAGAAAAGAGTTCAGAGGGGCCTGCCCGAGCCCCTCCCCTGCTGCAATCACCTGCTGGGGGAACGTGGCGCAGAGCTTTCTTCAGCATAAAAACCAGGAAAGAACAAAAGAAAGCTGGATATTATAGGAAGGAAGGAAGAGGGAAGGGAAGAGAAGAAAAGAAGGGAAGAAAGGAGGAAAGGATGGTTCACATCTACCTTTGAATCGTCATTTAGTAAAACTGATATCTGAAGCTCAACCAAGAGAAATTCTCAACTGATCTCTAATTCTATTTCAATCTCCTTGTACAGGAGAGTGAGGCAAGGGCTGTAAATAAGCTGGATGTTATCACCCTTAAAAACCAACTTTCAAAGATTGTTCTGATATCAGTACAGATGAGGCCCAGCTTTGTACACTCGTGTCTGAGGTTTAGACAAGAGGAAATGATGTTTTTCACAGCGGTCGCCACTGTGGCCCACTTGGAGCCATGGTGCTAGAGCTGAAGGCCACATTCCTCTCCTCTCTCTTTCTTTCCTTTCCAGCTGTGGATTCAGCCATGTCTGCCCTGCTGCTAACGGCAGAGAGGGCACCAAACCTGGGCACATAAACAAAGAATGGAGGGGATGGCATTTCTGAAGATATGGAATCCATGGATGTTCCTGGCTGCTGTGGCTCTCTGCTCATTGAAGTTGAATTATCATTACTTCATCACTTTGTGTGTGTGCGCGTTACAAACAAGTCACTGCTGAGCTCTGAGAATCAGATTTGGATTTTCTAAGTCCACTGTGAGATGAATGCCTGAAAGTAAATGACCTGAATGAGAAGAAAAAAAAAAAAGCGATTCTTTTCGAATCCCAAAGCTGGGATTCCTGAGGCCCAGGCATGTTTACAGTAGATCATGCAAGAGATGTGGGTATATATATATATACTGATACTGTAGAGGACATAAAAGCTCTTTGGGGGCCAGTGGGAGGAGTCTGGAGGTAGGGGGAGAGGAGAAAAGGGGATTAAATTATAGGTAGCATCTTTCCGCCCCCCACTAGTGTTTGGAAGCCTAGGGAGGGGTAGGCAGTAGACCCTCCTCCATCCCTTGGCATGTCTGAAGATCTGAGGACAGGACACTGCCCACCTGTATCGAAGACAGCATGAAACCGTGGGCTATGTCTCGTGGGTGGTATGGAGGGGATTCAGTCAGTCCCGTGCGGTCCCCAGGGATGGATACAGAAGGTGGCTGAGAGCACTGGCCTGGGGGCCTGCCCAGGGTCTCTGCTGAACTGCCCAGACTAAGGAGCAAGTGGGAGTGGCAGTCAGACCTCGGGATGGACACCAAAGGCCAAGAGGCTGGCCAGGAAAGGAGGAGAAATGGCTAAGTTATGGAGGGCAACCACCACGCCCACGTCACAAGAGTGGCCCCCTGGGTCACCATCTGTGGACACCTGAGCACAGAGGCTCATGAGCCGTAGGTCTCAGGGAAGCCAGCAGGAGATTAGGGGCCAGAAGCCCCTCCTCTTTTTACACTACAGCCTCTAGCCCTGGGTCCCACAGGTCCCTCAGAAAGAAGGAAGGACAGAAGAATGGAGACGTGGGAAGGCTGCAGCAATCAGCATCCTGGTTGTGCGAGATACCTGTTTCTGCTCTCAGCAAGTCATCCTCCCAGGTCTCCCGTGGCCATTGCTGCCTGCTCCCCGGCCCCGATGGCCCTAGTCTCCAGGATGGGCCGTGTGCCTGACGGAAATTGCTCCCAGTGGCAGTGCTTCCCTTCTGACCAGCCCCGGACACTGACCTCCTCTTCCTCTCCCGCAGGGCTTGCTGAACCTCTCGGTTGAAGGTTATTTTCTCCTCCTCTGTCAAGGCATCATATTCTTCCTCGTCCATGCTTTGGAGACGCTCCTTCTCTCTCTTCTGTGCTTCTCTGCGTTTGTGCTCTGTGGGGAACAAACAGGACGGTGGGAAAAACTCACCACCTTTGGCTGCGGGGACCCCAGTGGTTTAGCTCTTGCCTAAGCAGGCTGTGGTGCGTGTGTGACAGGGAGAGGCGGCGGGTACCACAGGCGGCCTCCTAATCTCTGCTGGGCTTTCCTGCACTCACACAGTTCTCACAATGGTTTCCATCTGTGGTAGGCTGAACAGAGGCCCCAAAGAGGTCCACGTGCTATGCCCAGAACCTGTGAATATGTCACATTACATGGCAGAAAGAACTTGGCAAATGTAATTAAATTAAGGATCTTGAGTTGGGGTGATTACCCTGGATTATCTGAGTGGCCCCAATATAATCACAGAGGTCCACCAGAGGCAGGCAGGAGGGTCAGGGTCAGAGAAGAGGGGACAATAAGGCAGAGGTCAGAGAGTTGCAAGGTAGGAACCACGAGCTGAGGAATGCAGGGGGCCTCTAGGAGCCAGAAAAGGCGAAGCAGATTCTCCCCTAGAGCCTGCAGAGGAACATGGCTCTGCTGACACCTCAATTTTAGGACTTCTGACTCCCAGAACTGTCAGAGAACAAATCTGTGGTGAGTCATCAAGCTTGAAGCAGTGTATTACAGGAGTAATAGGAAAGTAATATACCACCCACTGACTTTACCCATTACTAACACAAGCCACCAAAGTGCTCAGGTGACAGAACTGTCAACTTCCACACCCTGCAGATTCCAGGTCCTAAAGTGTGGTTCACACTTGGCACGAAGGCTCTGGGCTGCTTCTGCACATATCACAGGCACCACGGTCTTGCGCTTCCCTAAGTTTGAGCTTTGGGCTCAGAGATCTACATCTTGAGTTCTTAGTCTCTAACACTTACCAGAGGATAGTAACAGATCAGAGTAATAATTCTTCCTTCACAGGGCTGTTGTGGGGATCAAATAAGCAATCATGTAAGGCACCTAGCCCAGTGCCTGGCACCTTCATAAATGTTCAATAACAACTAGATTCTAATATAATAATATTGTATGCTGCCTAAGGACTTTTAAAAATGATTAAGGGAATAGGAACCTATATTGCAACTGTGAAAACTACAGGTAATTGAGAAAATGAAAAGAGATACTTTCTTTGAAAAGTTGATTGTTGATGGGAAATGAGTTTTCTGGAAACTAGGGATCTGGAGGTTGATATATTGCTGAGAGATGCCTGGTCAATCTCTGGATGAGAATAAAAGGAAGCAGTCTTTAAGTTCTGCTTTGGTCCCTGGGTTGGGAAGATCCCCTGGAAAAGGGAAAGGCTACCCACTCCAGTATTCTGGCCTAGAGAACTCCATGGCCTGCATAGTCCATGGGGTCGCATAGAGTCAGATACAACTGAGTGACTTTCACTTCACTATGAACTAAGAGAGCTCAGTGTTTGTAAATATTTCCTTAAAAGGAAAAGGTGCAGACTGTTCTGGAAGACAGAGGCAAGGCTGAGTGAGGAAGGGCAGTGATATGACCAGAGCTGAGGCTGAAGCAGGATTCTGTCTCTGAGGGGTAGCGCCATCCCCTCCCTTGGGGGCCAAGATCTGCTGGGTCTGCTTTTGTCTAAATTTGGAACTTAAGCTAACATTACTTTCTTTGTGTATGTGTGTATGCACTTTTCAATCACTGAAAATTTTTTACAGGCCACTGGAATAACAAAAAAGCAAAGAACTCAAAGAGTTACACAGATCTTACTAATGTGCTCTGTGATCTTACACAAAACTTTTGATATCTGTGAGCCTCGTTTTCCACATCTGTAGAATGGGGGCAATAATCTTTGTCAGGACTAAATGACCCAAAGTGTCCTTTAAAGACATTTTAAGTGTACACAATCTGCTGCAGTGCCTGGTACACAATAGGCTAAAATGTAGAAACTGTTTCCTAAAGTTACAAGCTTTGCTCTGGTCTTACAGGAAATTCACAGTGGGCTTAAAACTGACAAGCTAATGAATGGGTCACCTGAGTCAGGATGGGACCTGTGATGTGGCCCTCTCAGTCAGTGCTCAGTTGCTCAGTCATGTCTGACTTTTTGCAGCCACATGGACTGAGCCAGCTAGGCTCCTCTGTCCATAGGATTTTTCCGGCAAGAATACTGGAGTGGGTTGCCATCCAGGAGACTGTCCCAAGCCAGTGACTGAACCTCCTGTATCTTCTGCATTGGCAGGTGGATTCTTTACCACTGAGCCACCTGGAAGCCCTGTGATACCCTCAGGTGGGCTGTAATTACAGAGAAGATGAAGGGATGTAATGAGATGCGGGGGAAAGAGGAAGGTGCCTATGGTGAGAAGAGGTGGGTTCCATCCTTCCTTCTATAATCTCTCAACAGGTCACTTGTGTCTCAATTTCCTCACAAGCAAAGTAGAAATAAGAAACCCCAGCCACCCTCCAGGGCAGAGGTGGGGCACCAATGAGATGGCAGATGTAGCTGCACGTAAGCCTAATGGGTGCTCACAGCAGGGAAGGACTGTAAAAATCCTAGAGCTCTTTTTAAAGGAAAGATCTATAGGGCTTGGAAGGACAGCCCAGGAGGGTATGGCCTTACCTTCTTGCTCATTTTTGGCTTTCTCTTGGGCCTTCATGGCTGCGTAATCCTGGGCCATGTTGATGACATAGATGTGCTCCCGATTGCCGATGGCCTTCAGCAGGCAGAGGAGAGCCGTAGCTGCGTTCCGAGCAAAGAGTGTCTCCAGGCTGTCGAACACCACTCCTCGGTAGCAGTCACTCAGCTGAAACCAGAGCACAAACAGTTACTGTGGCCACAAGATCATCTGTTCCCCAAGAAGGAAGCTATTTTTTCTTTTGCTGCTGCTTTTACAGGTGCTGCCATTGGTTCTGCAGACCCAGAACCATTGGTTCTGGGCCCAGATGAAAGTTCCACTGCCTTCCCACCTGCCAGATTCAATGGGGCTGTAATTAAACAAGAGAGAAAAATAAAAATGTTTCAGCAGTCACGAAAGATCTTTGCCATACATATCTGCAGAGTAAAGGATTTATTCTGTCTCTATAGAAATCAAGAAAACAAATAATGTTAAGATGAGAATCTGGGAAGATCCATGAAATACAGAGAAAGAAGATGTGTATAAAAGGTGTCCCTCTGCAGCAAAGGCAGCAGTAGCAGATGGGTAAGATAAAAAATATTTTATCTTAGTGGTTTTCCTGCCTTGGAGCATAATGATTTTGGTAACAATAACTACTGTAGAACAGGCCTTGGCTGTGCTGCAGTGTTACTTAAAGTGTAGTGCAGAGACTGGCCACCATGGGCTAGAGACTGATTGCTACCACTTTCTGATGAGACAAGAATCCTGTGTCAGAAAATCAACTACTGCAATCAGTACATATACTATTTGGTTTAGCTGTCATTTTTTTTTTCCCTCATAGGGAAGACTTTGTCAATAAAGGAAGTAGCGCAAACTCTGTGTCTCATCAGAGGCCAGCTCTCCTGGCTTACTTTGGGTTTTACCAGTGGTCTCAGCCTTTACTCTGGGTGCATGAAACACCTGCACACTTACTAGACCACTGTGTTCAAATGAGCTGAGAGCAATGGTACCTTTAATGCAGTAGCGAGTTCAAACCTTAACATGAATCATTTCTGGTGATTACATTCCTCCTCTTCCGGGAAACTCAAGTCTAATTTTTGTTTACTTAAATGTGCAATTAATATTGTGGCCCATTCTGGCAAGCCAAAGCAAACACAGAGCTCTAGGACCTGGTAAGCAATTTAGTTTTCTGTAATCTATAAGCAGCAAACCCTCCCAAATTCTGATGATCTAGTTTTCTTTTCTTTATAAGTACAATATCCATTTGGAAAATTGAGCAGTGGCCACAGGACCGGAAAAGGTCAGTTTTCATCCCAGTCCCAAAGAAAGGCAATGCCAAAGAATGCTCAAACTACCGCACAATTGCACTCATCTCAGACGCTAGTAAAGTAATGCTTCAAACTCTCCAAGCCAGGCTTCAGCAGGACGTGAACCGTGAACTTCCAGATGTTCAAGCTGGTTTTAGAAAAGGCAGAGGAACTAGAGATCAAATTGCCAACATCTGATGGATCATGGAAAAAGCAAGAGAGTTCCAGAAAAACACCTATTTCTGCTTTATCGACTATGCCAAAGCCTTTGACTGTGTGGATCACAATAAACTGTGGAAAATTCTTCAAGAGACAGGAATACCAGACCACCTGACCTGCCTCTTGAGAAACCTGTATGCAGGTCAGGAAGCAACAGTTAGAACTGGACATGGAACAATAGACTGGTTCCAAATAGGAAAAGGAGTAAGTCAAGGCTGTATATTGTCACCCTGCTTAATTAACTTCTATGCAGAGTACATCATGAGAAACACTGGGCTGGAAGAAGCACAAGCTTGAATCAAGATTTCTGGGAGAAATATCAATAACCTCAGATATGCAGATGACACCACCCTTATAGAAGAAAGTAAAGAAGAACTAAAGAGCCTCTTGATGAAAGTGAAAGAGGAGAGTGAAAAAGTTGGCTTAAAGCTCAACATTCAGAAAACTAAAATCACGGCATCTGGTCCCATCACTTCATGGGAAATAGATGGGGAAACAGTGGCTGACTTTATTTTTCTGGGCTCCAAAATCACTGCAGATGGTGACTGTAGCCATGAAGTTAAAAGATGCTTACTCCTTGGAAGGAAAGATATGACCAACCTAGACAGCATTTTAAAAAGCAGAGACATTACTTTGCCAACAAAGGTCCGTCTAGTCAAGGCTATGGTTTTTCCAGTGGTCATGTATGGATGTGAGAGTTGGACTATAAAGAAAGCTAAGTGCCGAAGAATTGATGCTTTTGAACTGTGGTGTTGGAAAAGACTCTTGAGAGTCCCTTGGACTGCAAAGAGATCCAACCAGTCCCGTCCTAAAGGAGATCAGTCCTGGGTATTCATTGGAGGGACTGATGTTGAAGCTGAAACTTCAATACTTTGGCCACCTGATGTGAAGATCTGACTCACTGGAAAAGACCCTGATGCTGGGAAAGATTGAGGGCGGGAGGAGAAGGCGATGAAAGAGGATGAGATGGTTAGATGGCATCACCGACTCAATGGACATGGGTCTGGGTGGACTCCGGGAGTTGGTGATGGACAGGGAGGCCTGGTGTGCTGCGGTTCATGGGGTCACAGAGTCAGACACGACTGAATGACTGAACTGAACAACATTAATGAAAAATCAAAACAAAAAGAAACAGTTACTATGCTTCTGACTTTAAGAGCCATATATCACTATAAAATAATTCAGAAATGTATGAAGATTAAAAACTTATAATTTTGCTAGCCAAAGATAACCACAGTTAACATGTATTTTAAGGATTTTTATTATGTGTATGATCAGATCAGTCGCTCAGTCGTGTCCGACTCTTTGCGACCCCATGAATCGCAGCACACCAGGCCTCCCTGTCCATCACCAACTCCCGGAGGTCACTCAGACTCACATCCATCGAGTTAGTGATGCCATCCAGCCATCTCATCCTCTGTCGTCCCCTTCTCCTCCTGCCCCCAATCCCTCCCAGCATCAGAGTCTTTTTCAATGAGTCAACTCTTCGCATGAGGTGGCCAAAGTACTGGAATTTCAGCTTTAGCATCATTCCTTCCAAAGAACACCCAGGGCTGATCTTCAGAATGGACTGGTTGGATCTCCTTGCAGTCCAAGGGACTCTCAATAGTCTTCTCCAACACCACAGTTCAAAAGCATCAATTCTTCAGCGCTCAGCCTTCTTCACAGTCCAGCTCTCACATCCATACATGACCACAGGAAAGATCATAGCCTTGACTAGGCAAACCTTTGTTGGTAAAGTAATGTCTCTGCTTTTGAATATGCTATCTAGGTTGGTCATAACTTTCCTTCCAAGGAGTAAGCATCTTTTAATTTCATGGCTATGTGTATGACACATATTTATAAATATTTTTAGAGAAATATAATTATGGTTTACATACTATTTAATAATCTGATTTTCTCAGTTAATAACATGGTGGTGGTAGTTTAGTCACATCCAACCCTTTGCGACCCCTGGACTGCAGCCTGCCAGGCTCCTCTGTTCATGGGATTCTCCAGGCAAGAATACTGGAGTGAATTGCCATTTCCTCCTCCAGGGGATCTTCCAGACCCAGGAACTGAACCTGGGTCTCCTGCACTGCAGGTAGATTCTTTACCAATTGAGCTGTGTAAACACTTATTTTTACCACAATTAACATCACTCCAAATTCTAACTTATCATGACTCCACGTTATGATTTTTAACATACTTCTGAGGGCTGTACCATGCCTCTGTATATGTGTGTGTTTTGAATGTTCTACCTTCTGCTCACTGGTCCTTAAGGTGAGTGTGGTTTCAGCCAGCAGACAGCCAGGGTCAGAGACTAACAAGGGCTATCCAAAGGACAAAAGTTGGTGGAGAAACCCATCTTTCCTCTCCGAGGCCCCTGGGTTCTGAGCTGCTGTGTGTGGGCAGTGGCTCAGAACCTCAGCTTACAGCAGGGGGACAGGCGTGTATGCCCTGCATCTCCATGCAGGTAGGTGTGGACGCACCTGAATTCGGTCGGCCAGGATCTGAGTGAGTAGCTCCTCAGGGAGCACGCAGCTCACGAGCCCAGTATCACCTCCAACACTGGCGCTGACACTGAGTCGACGCTGCGTGGGCCCCGAGGGGAGAGGGCTGGAGGAAACCTGTTTCAAGAGAGAAGGATCAGGAGTCAGAATCCAGAAGTCTGGTGTTTCAACAACTCCTCCACTTAACAGGCCATGTGACCTTGGGAAAATCATCTAATCTCTGGGTCTCATTTCCTTGTCTATAAAATGGGGGTTGTACTGTAAACTGGAAGATTCCTATCTCACTTGAATAACTGCTATAAGTTTCGAGTAGGAACACTGTGGAAGATGCCTTGTATGTGTATTGAACAGCAAACATTTGTTCATTCATTCAAACATTTGTTCACTTCCACTCTCCACCCTGCTTCCCCCACAAGTAGCTGTATCTATTTCTACACCTTTACTGACTCTAGAGGAAGATGGCACCCATTTCCTTCAACTATGCTTAATCCTGGTCTCCCCCGCCACATTTCCTTGGAATCTCTTTCCCTCTTGGGAAGATCATCATCTGATACTTCTCCAGGAGTTCCTATCTCTACAGAACCTGCTTGTGCCTCTACCTCTTTTCACAGAAAGAACTCTCTTGACCCTGGGTTTGCTCCTCTAATGATTATTTGATCTTTTCTCCTTTTCTTTCAAATATCTCAGAAGCTTACACTCATCTGACTCTGGTTCCCACTAACAATCCACTGTGCCACCCACTCTCTCTGGTTTCAGCCCCTGCTATTCAGCCGAGATTGTTCTTGAAGTCCCTCAGCACATGAGTCAAACTCTCTGGCTTCTTTATGACTTTTCAAGACTCCCCTGCAGCCCTCCCACAATTTATATTAGTGGGTCCATCCTTAAGATTCCTTTAGAAGTAGGTTGAACCATATGAAGTTGTTGCAACAGAGGTCTCAAGTGGTTGAATACTGTCAATTTCATATCAATTTCATATGGTTTAACCTAATTCTTTTTATATACCTCTTTTGTCCTAATCTCATTTTATTGCAAATAAAATGTGTGGTGATCACCCTCATCAGGCTCTTAGTTCAGCCTGAGTGCAGGGTTTTGCTTTATCTATCTTCACTTTGCCAGGACCTGACCTGCTTCACACACCTGGTAGAATACTCCTTTCAGGAGTGGTACAGGGCGGTACCCAGGCCTGCCTGGCCAGGGCACCTGTAGGAATGAGGCTGTGCTGACCCAGATGCAAGATGCCAAGAGGAGGAGGGATAGGAGAAGGAGGATTAGGGGAAAGGAGGAGGGGGAATCCCAACCCTCCTTTTGGGGAGCCCTGATTTGTACCTGGGGCGTTTCGGACGAATGCTGGTGATGCTGCTTCTGAGACCCAGAGCCGTGGCTCTCTGCCTTGCCCTTGGTGAGCAGCACACTCCCACGCACAGGCTTGGTAGGTTTCACTTCTGGAGTTACCAGAGTGCTTTCCGAAGTTAACTTGCCCAGGGTCTCATTGCTCAGTCGCAATTGTCCCATGGCATTTTGACTCGCAGCAGCAGCCTCCTGGGCTACACGGAGAGAGTGGGTTTATATTGAAAATCACCTCAGGATAATAAGAAAATAATAGGGAGGATGGCAAGTTGAAACCTAGTGTGATTCTTCTGGGGATGGCGCAGCCACCTCCACTTGCGGGGGCTCCACCACTGGGGGTGGATGGTGATGATGGTGGGTGTGTGCCCAGTCTGGGCTGGAGCCCCGGCCCACACTGCTCATCTTCTCAGGGGATCCCACGACACTCTGCCCCACCTTCTCTTCCAGCCCAGAAGGTAATCATTTCCGAAACTGCTGGTACGACTATAGCCCTGCCTGCCTGGGAAACCTCTCATGATTATTACTGTGCTGTTTTACAGTCTTTTATTCTCACTAAATCTTCAAAATCCAGCACGTATCATACACTTACAGCACATCTCAGTTTGGACTTGGCACATTTCAAGCGGCCAGCGGGTCCTGTGTGGGACCCATGGGTTTAGACTGGTCACTTCCACCTCAGTACAGCCAGCTGACTTCACAGCAAACAGCAAATGTAGGTCTGGGTTTAACCCCCACCATTGAAAGGGCTTTCTATGAAGTCACCAGTGACTTCTGAACTATGAACTATAGCTGTCCTCTTCTCAGGGATCATTCAATTTGAACTTTCAGCCACCTCTGATTATCTTCACTTACTGATTTAATACATGTTTGTAAATATTTACTGTGTCTGCTATGCGCCAGGCACTGCTCTAGATGCCAGGAATACAATAGTGACAAGAAGTAACACAAATCTCTGCCTCGGAAGCTCACATTCCCGTTGGGGTGGGGGGAAGACTGACAGCAGAGTAAGTAGAATAAATAGTATGTTAACTAGGGATCAGGGCTATGAGAAAATTAAAGTGGGAAGGGTCCCCCAGACTCTTAACTAGGGCTCTGGAGAGACATCAAAGTCCTTCTGGCCCCCTCTCCAGCAGCCGTTCTGATTGCCCCTGCCTCTGACCCTCACTCTGCCTTCTCCACCTCCCCTGGCTTCGCTGCCTCTGCCTCCTCCTGAAAGATAAGTGTTCTCCAAGGTCCCATCCTGCCTTGTGTCCATCTCTCTCTTCTCTTTCTGGAACTTTCTGGACTGACTGATTTCCTATACTTCAGCAGCCACATCTCTCACTTTGTTGAGGAAGTCTCTCCCAATCATTAAGCCTTTAGCTTGACATTACTTTCTCAGGGAGTTCAAACGTACGATTTGTCAAGGGACATCAACACAGCTCCAAAGACCTCTGAGTAACGCAGTTTGACAGAAAAGGAAATCAAAAAAAATCTAACAGAACTGAAATTATGATGCAGCTTGGGGTTCCCACTAAAGGGTGCCAGAATATGCCACCCCCAAAAAAGACTATAGGAGCTCAGGATACGCCACCTCGAAACATGCTGCTTTGATATACTGGCTATTCTAAGCTGTAGGCACTTGAAAAAAGCAGTAAATGCAAGCAGTGGCTTTCTCTGACCTCCCCCCAGCCACTCAAAGACAGAGTCTCCCTAAGAAGCTCCACTGTCACAAATCCCATCCAGGGGAGTTTCATCAACCAGGGAGATGCATTCTTATCACAGAAGGAAGACTCAAGTCCACACTACACCCAAACCATCAGAAGTCCTCATACCTCCCATCCATCCTCCTGAGGCCCCTTCATCTTTCCTAAAAACCACTGACCCTCCCCTAACAGGACCACAACCCCCTTTCCTTTCCCTATTAGGTGGTATTTACTTCTGAATTCTAAAGCCACTCATTTCCCTTCTGAGTATTGCCCATGGACACATGAAGCATCAGATCAGATCAGATCAGATCAGTCGCTCAGTCGTGTCCGACTCTTTGCGACCCCATGAACCGCAGCACGCCAGGCCTCCCTGTCCATCACCAACTCCCGGAGGTCACTCAGACTCGCATCCATCGAGTCAGTGATGCCATCCAGCCATCTCATCCTCTGTCGTCCCCTTCTCCTCCTGCCCCCAATCCCTCCCAGCATCAGAGTCTTCTCCAATGAGTCAACTCTTCGCATGAGGTGGCCAAAATACTGGAGTTTCAGCTTTAGCATCATTCCTTCTAAAGAAATTCCAGGATTGATCTCCTTCAGAATGGACTGGTTGGATCTTCTTGCAGTCCAAGGGACTCTCAAGAGTCTTCTCCAACACCACAGTTCAAAAGCATCAATTCTTCAGTGCTCAGCCTTCTTCACAGTCCAGCTCTTGTTCTTCTCTTGTTAATTTGCTTTTTATTACAGGGGCACTCAGTCAAGAAATCAGAAAAGTAGAGAGAAAATCATTTTTTCTTCCCTACACCACTAAAAAGCTGTTTCTCTCATCTTCCCAGCAAAGAATCTCCCATTTCTCCTGAAAGTCCCAGCCAGGTCTATGAACTAGTAAGCATGGGACACCATCAGGAATGACATCATGCTGTTCTAAGCATTCCTATTAAAAGAATGAGTCTACTCTCAGCAGGCACTCGGCTTTATAGTCTAGAGATATTTTTCCCAATGAGCAGCTGCTCTCCTGCCCTGCAGGTCTTTAGAGGATCTGAGGGAGTCAGGATTCTTAACCTCTGGTGGGTAGGGCCATACTACTTAGTACTTAGTAGTAAGTACTACTACTATGGGGTTTAAAAACCCAATTTTCTCTCCAGTAAGCTTTCTCCTTCCCCATGTTCCCTGTCTTGGTAAATGGTGTAACTCTCTTTCTTGTTTCTGTGACTGGCCATTGAGTGTGGCCACTTTGAATGCCTCCCCCTCTTTCAATTCCCTGCCATGCAGGTCACTCTCAGCCCCACTCACATTCAGCTTCACTACTGCTTTCTTTACAAGATACCACAAGAGTGCCTTTCCTCCTGTGACTTTCTGGCTATTTCTCCCACAGGGTGAAAAGTGCCCAATTCCTCTTTTCCTTCAAAATACAATCCAAATGCCTCATCTCAGCACTAAGGTCAACTGTGATTGCCCTCAACCTGTCTTCCCACCTCTAACTTACCGTCCCTGCTCTCTTGGTCTGGAATGTCCTTATCTTCATCTTTGCCTGTCAACATTCTCCTCCTTCAAAGCCCATTTCCCTGAAAACTTCCCCAAATGCTTGTTGGAACTCAATTATCTCAGAGTTGGTCTGCTGCGGAAGCTGGTACTTCTGCTACATACTGTCCTCTGCTCTGGAGTCCCCACCCCAGGGGTCACCCACAAAGATGTGGGCCATCCTCGCCCTGCTCCCTGTAGTGCCAAGTGCACTGGGCAGCCAGGAGAGTGGATATCTGTGGGAGAGAATTCTCTGGGCTGCTGATGGGCAACAGGTTATAAGTCAGCCTTCAGTGGAGCTGTGGAAGAAAAGCTCGGCGTGGGGGGTGGGGGTAAACTGAGTATCACCAGTGGGATTCGGGCCAGTTGGCCACAGAGAGTCAGAGGAAATGGCTCTCACCAGACTCCTCCTCCTTCATGGACTGCTCTATGGCAGCCCGAATGCAGAGCTCCCGGGCGCGGATGCCTGCGACGTTGTTGCTGTCAGAGATGGCTTCCAGGATGACAGAGTCAAGGTTCAGGCAGGCAGCACTGTAGTACCTGGCCATGTTGACTGCAGTGGCTGACTTTCCTACAAAAAAGGTCAGGGATTGAATTTCACAGCTCTCATTTGCTCACTGTTCTCAACAGAAGTTTCTAGGTCAGAGGCTCCTATAAAGTGACCTCTCCAAGGTCCCGGCCTCTAAATCTCTCATGTGGCAGCCAAGAAAAGAGGGAAGACTTGAGCCAAGAGTCATAACTAGGGGTTCTGGTCCTAATTCTACCCCTGAATAGCCGTGTGCCATGGCAATCCACAATCCCTCTGGATTTTCTCCTCAGCTTAAAAAGTGATTCAAAAGATGAACTTTAAAAATCTTGTAGCTCTTATTTCCCTCATTCTACTGGGAAGAGACTTTTTTGGTTTAAAGAATAATTTGTGTTGATGTCTTTTTTTCTCATTCAAAATACCTGCTCATTAAAAAAAAGAAAGCAGAAAACTCAGAAATAACAGAAGAAAAAAGATTCATAATTTACTCATCCAGAGAGATTATAGTTAACATATGGCTGCTATTTATGCATCTATAACTATTTTATTTTCATTTCTTATAAAAAAAAAAAGTAGTGGGCTAGGTGGTAGACTGAATAATCCCCCATCCTAGGATGTCCACATCCTGATCCCTGAAGCCTGTGATGTGCCGTGCTCAGTTACTCAGTCGTGCCTGACTCTTGGTGACCCCATGGACTGTAGCCCACTAAGCTCCTCTGTCCATGGAGATTTTCCCAGGCAGGAATACTGGACTGGGTAGCCTTTCCCTCCTCTAGGGGCTCTTCCCAACACAGGGATCGAACCCAGGTCTTCCACATTGCAGGCAGATTCTTTACTGACTGAGCCACCAGGGAAGTCCAGAGCCTGTAATATGGTACCTTATATGTAAAGGGGCTTTGCAGATGTGATTAAATTAAGGATCTTGATGCGAGGGAGTGCTCTGGGTTATCTGGGTGGGCCCAATGTAATAACAAGGGTCCTTACAAGAGAAGCAGGGTGGTCAGAGTGAGAACAGGTGATGTGATGATGAAAACAGAGAGCCAGACAGACTAGAAGATGCTATGAGGCTGGTTTTGAAGATGGAGGAAGGGCCCATGAGCCAAGGCATGCAGATAACTTTTCTAGAAACAAGAAAAGGCAAGGAAATGGATTCTCCCCCTATAGCTTTGAGAAAGGATGCACCCCTGTTGACCCATTTTAGACTTCTGATCTCCAGAACTCTTAAGAAAGTTTTAAGTCACTAAATTTGTGGTTATTGGTTACAGTAGCAATAGGAAATGAACAGAGATTACAAATTGTAAGCATGATTTTTTTCCACTTAAAACGATATATCATGAGCCTTTTTCTATTCATTTAATACACTTCAGTGGTACTTTTGAAAATTGTCATACATTCACAATTTACCATTTTAACTGTTTTTAAGTGCACAGCTTAAAAAGCTAAGTATATTCCCAATGTTGTGTGACCATCACCACCATCCATCTCCAGCATTTTTCATCTTTCCAAACTGAAATTCTGTACCATTAAACAAATAAGAGCTCATTCCTCCCTTTGCTCAGCCTCTGGAAATTACCATCCTACTTTATGTCTCTGTAAACACAATAATGCTAGGGTCCTTATGTAAATGGAATCAAACAGTAATTGCTATTTCACGTCTTGCTTCTTTAACTTAGCATAATGTCTTCAAGGTTCATCTGTGTTTTAGCGTGTGTGAGAATTTCCCTCCTTTTGTGGGTGAATCATATCCC
This sequence comes from Tragelaphus eurycerus, assembly GCA_935064755.1. NCBI lineage: Eukaryota > Metazoa > Chordata > Mammalia > Artiodactyla > Bovidae > Tragelaphus > Tragelaphus eurycerus. Next base: position 17,778,411 of record CAKXYN010000020.1, read on the forward strand.
ACTATACCACACTTAGTTTATCCACTCATCCATCAGTGGACAGTTGGGCTGTGTCTACCTCGTGGCTATTGTGAGTAATGCTGCCATGAAAATGGGTGTACAGGACACTGTTTTTAAAGGTGATATAATTCACCGCATGAATGCGTGCATGTATGCGTGTGAAGTCACTTCAGTCATGTCCTAGAGAATCTACTATGGTTTAATTAACTAGTCCCCCATACTAGTATACTGTATATACTTCATACTGTATGAAGTATACTTCTTACTGCTCCCAAATTTTTAGCACGGCCGACAATGTTGCAGAGAACACTGAATGTAGTTAGTCTTTATCCATATGATTACTTTCCTAAGAGAAATTTTTGGAAATAATACTGCAAGGTCAAAGAGTTTGTGGAGAAGGACATGGCAACCCACTCCAGGACTCTTGCCTGGAAAATCCCATGGAAGGAGGAGCCTGGTGGGCTGCAGTCCATGGGGTCATTAAGAGTCGGACACGACTGAGCGACTTCACTTTCACTTTCATGCATTGAAGAAGGAAATGGCAACCCACTCCAGTGTTCTTGCCTGGAGAATCTCAGGGACAGGGGAGCCTGGTGGGCTGCCGTCTATGGGATCGCACAGAGTCGGACACAACTGAAGCGACTTAGAAGCAGTAGCAGCAGCAGCAAAGAGTTTGTACATATTTCCCCCACCGCTCTTAAATGACTTAATGTCTTGGATTTTTCTTTAATATTTTAATGCTATTAAATTATTGAAAGAATACAAGCTCCAACAATTCAGAGATGTATTAATTAAAAATGAGATGTCTCTGCTCTTTCTCTAACTTTGTATCTTTGAAGTTGGCAATGTAACAATTTAGGGATAATCCTTTGTTACGTAAATCTCAAACAGAAGAGTATTTTATTGCCTCAAAAACTGCACATGCAAATTTCACTGTAAATTTATCCCAAAGAGGCAACTCTTTAGGTCTGTGCGTACCTGACAAGGGCGTCCCATGGATGATGATGGCGATGCCTTTCCGGTTCTTGGCCATGCGGCCTTCTGCAGAGATGTCAATGCCCAGGTAGTGAGCAATGGCCTTGCTCACTGGGTTGTTCTCTACTTCTCCAACCTCCTCCACAGGGTGGCTGTCAGTACTCTGAATCTTGTCAGCTACAAATTAAAAATACACGTGCACATATGCATGCATGTAGACACACCCACAATTCACACGGGTTCTGATGAAAATGGGATGACTTTTCTTAGTCTACATGTTTTTTTAAAACGACCAGCACAATCTGCTACAGATGTTGCTGCCAGCGTCACTCACCTCATAGCAGACGAAAGCACCCTTTTTGGCTAATAATTTGTCCGTAGCTACTAGAATTGAAAACACAGATTACTCTCTGATTCTTAATCCCGTTTGGGGGCATCTCTCCTGCTTAAAAATAACACTGGAAACTAGTGTTTGCAATCGTAAGGGACACGGCTAAATAAATGATGGCCTGCTCAAACTGTAGAATTAACGCATGACTGTGCTAGTTAAATGCGTTTTATAGAGAAAGGTGAAAGGCGCTGAACAGACTTTCCACTTTTGCTTAGAAGGAACTGGTACCCGCACGTTAAAATGCATGATTACCTTGCAATATGAGTTTTTCCAGGCTCTCCTCATCCTCCTCTTCCTCTGGGTAGGTCTTGGACTCGACCATTGGGATGTGCCGCTCTTCCAGGTTGGACGTGACAGAGATCCCTCGGCTGAGCGAGGTCCTCTTTGTGCTCGCCGAAGTACCCTGCTCTGACAAGGGACCGTCGTCCTCTTCTGCCGGGGCAAAAGGATGGAAGCACACAGGAAGAGTTAGGAAGAGGACCAGGGAGATGGGGCAAAGAAGGGAAGAGAGACAAAGAGGAGAATCACTGAACTGGTTACTGTCAGCCTGGGCCACCTGACCCAAATTGAAAAGAACTGCAGTCAGTCTGCCTTCAAGTTTCTCTGCCCAGTGTTATTTTAACATTAAAAAAAAAAAGATAGCAAAATTATACATTCGCTCCAGAAAATTTGGGAAATTCCAAAGAGCAAAAATGATAAAATTTAGCTGCAGAAAGCGATACCAAAAAATGCTAGTACAGGAATGGCAGCTTCATTGGATACCAGAGCGGAAGAGCCGCAGCTTCTCAGATTTTTAATTTTTCCAAACTGAAGATGGGATCATACTTCACGCACACCAATTTGTAGCCTGCTTTCCTCCTTTTCATGAGCATTGCTGAGCACATCTACTACTTTATTTGCCCCGAACCCTCCTCACTGTCCTGACTCCACAGAGTTTCAGTGGGTGCACCGGGTTGTCATCGTACAAGGTCCGCTCTGCCCTGGAGCTAAGGCATCCTCTTTGTTTAATTTTGGATTTGAGTCAGAGAGGTTGTAGCTCCCCTGGGAATGGCCGCACTGCAACTTGGAGCTGCTAGCCTTCCCTGGACGTGGTCTGGAAGCAGAGGAGGATGGCCCCTCTCTGTGACAGCAGAGTGAGCAGGAGCTCAGAGAGATGCTGGGGAGGAGCAGAGCGAGCGCTTCCCTGGACTCTTGCTGGCCCTCAGGTCACAGCTCCAGACCAACTTTTCATGGGCCAAATGGAAAGGTGCAGAGGACGGGGATGAGAGCAACAGGGCCCTTCCTGACCCTCACTAAATCCTCTTTGCCCTAAAGCTTCTCAGGGCTCTCTGCCTCGGGCTATCAGGCAATTCTGGGTCCATCCCCCAACCCTTCCTGACTGTGAGCTCTCAAAGGTAGGGACTGGTTTCACTGATCTCCCTTCCAGTATGTCAGCTCAGTGCTCAGAATACAATGGGTGCTTATTATGGACTTAATTAGTTTCCATAAAATTTATTTGCTGAAGTCCTAAGCCCCCCACCCCAACCCCGGTATGCCAGAATGTGACTACTTGAAGACACAGCCTTTAAACAGGTAATTAAGTTAAAATGAGGTCATATGAGTGTCCCAATCCATCCACAGCCCAACACGACTGGTGTTCTTACAGGAAGAGATTGGGACACAGACACACAGGGGTAAGTCCCTGTGAACACAGAGTGGGAAGACAGCCATCTACAAGCGAAGAAGGGAGGGTCACAGAAAACAACTCCACCAGCACCTTAATCTTGGATCTCCAGCCTCCAGAATCATGAGAAAATAAGTTTCATTTGGTTAAGCCCCCTAGTCTATGGTATCTGCAATGGCAGTTCTGGAGAACAATATGCTCAGTGAATACAACCAGGAGACTAGGTGGACAGGCAGCCTTCTTCTCTCCTCTCCTATTAGAGCAAACTAATGTTCTCCAACTAGCTTCTGTCTCCCTGAGAGACAGTAAGACAGCTTTAAGGGCAGGAGAAATGGATTTCACTCATTCACTTTAACAGCACACATTTATCGGGCACTATGATGTATCAGATATACAGATATAATAGATTGATAATATTCTTTGCAGCCAAAGATGGAGAAGCTCTATACAGTGAACAAAAACAAGACCAGGAGCTCAGATCATGAACTCCTTATTACCAAATTCAGACTCAAATTGAAGAAAGTAGGGAAAACCACTAGACCATTCAGGTATGACCTAAATCAAATCCCTTATGATTATACAGTGGAAGTGAGAAATAGATTTAAGGGCCTAGATCTGATAGATAGAGTGCTTGATGAACTATGGAATGAGGTTCGTGACACTGTACAGGAGACAGGGATCAAGACCATCCCCATGGAAAAGAGATGCAAAAAAGCAAAATGGCTGTCTGGGGAGGCCTTACAAATAGCTGTGAAAAGAAGAGAAGCGAAAAGCAAAGGAGAAAAGGAAAGATATAAACATCTGAATGCAGAGTTCCAAAGAATGGCAAGAAGAGATAGGATAAGCCTTCTTCAGTGATCAATGCAAAGAAATAGAGGAAAACAACAGAATGGGAAAGACTAGGGATCTCTTCAAGAAAATCAGAGATACCAAAGGAACATTTCATGCAAAGATGGGCTCAATAAAGGACAGAAATGGTATGGACCTAACAGAAGCAGAAGATATTAAGAAGGGGTGGCGAGAATACACAGAAGAACTGCACAAAATAGATCTTCACGACCCAGATAATCACGATGGTGTGATCACTCACCTAGAGCCAGACATCCTGGAATGTGAAGTCAAGTGGGCCTTAAAAAGCATCACTATAAACAAAGCTAGTGGAGGTGATGGAATTCCAGTTGAGCTATTCCAAATCCTGAAAGATGATGCCGTGAAAGTGCTGCATTCAATATGCTAGCAAATTTGGAAAACTCAGCAGTGGCCACAGGACTGAAAAGGTCAGTTTTCATTCCAATCCCAAAGAAAGGTAATGCCAAAGAATTCTCAAACTACCACAAAATTGTACTCATCTCACATGCTAGTAAAGTAATGCTCAAAATTCTCCAAGCCAGGCTTTAGCAATACATGAACCATGAACTTCCTGATGTTCAAGCTGGTTTTAGAAAAGGTAGAGGAACCAGACATCAAATTGCCAACATCTGCTGGATCATCAAAAAAGCAAAAGAGTTTCAGAAAAACATCTATTTCTGCTTTATTGACTGTGCCAAAGCCTTTGACTGTGTGGATCACAATCAACTGTGGAAAATTCTGAAAGAGATGGGAATACCAGACCACCTGACCTGCCTCTTGAGAAACCTATATGCAGGTCAGGAAGCAACAGTTAGAACTGGACATGGAACAACAGACTGGTTCCAAATAGGAAAAGGAGTACGTCAAGGCTGTATATTGTCACCCTGCTTATTTAACTTATATGCAGAGTACATCATGAGAAATGCTGGACTGGAAGAAACACAAGCTGGAATCAAGATTGCTGGGAAAAATATCAATAACCTCAGATATGCAGATGACACCACCCTTATGGAAGAAAGTGAAGAGGAACTAAAAAGTCTGTTGATGAAAGTGAAAGTGGAGAGTGAAAACGTTGGCTTAAAGCTCAACATTCAGAAAATGAAGATCATGGCATCTTGGTCCCATCACTTCATGGGAAATAGATGGGGAAACAGTGTCAGACTTTATTTTTCTGGGCTCCAAAATCATTGCAGATGGTGATTGCAGCCATGAAATTAAAAGACGTTTACTCCTTGGAAGGAAAGTTATGACCAACCTAGATAGCATACTCAAAAGCAGAGACATTACTTTACCAACAAAGGTCAGTCTAGTCAAGGCTATGGTTTTTCTGTGGTCATGTAAGGATGTGAGAGTTGGACTGTGAAGAAGGCTGAGCACCAAAGATTTGATGCTTTTGAACTGTGGTGTTGGAGAAGACCCTTGAGAGTCCCTTGGACTGCAAGGAGATCCAACCAGTCCATTCTGAAGGAGATCAGCCCTGGAATGTCTTTGGAAGGAATGATGCTAAAGCTGAAACTCCAGTACTTTGGCCACTTCATGGGAAGAGTTGACTCATTGGAAGAGACTCTGATGCTGAGAGGGGTTGGGGGCAGGAGGAGAAGGGGATGACAGAAGATGAGATGGCTGGATGGTATCACCAACTTGATGCACTTGAATCTGAGTGACCTCCGGTGGTTGGTGATGTCAGGGAGGCCTGGCATGCTGGGATTCCTGGGGTCTCAAAGACTTGGACACGACTGAGCGACTGTACTGAACTGAACTGAATGATGTATCAGGTGCTGGTCCATGCACTGGGTTTACACTGGGGAATACATGGTCACTGCCTTTATGGGGGCTTCTTGTCTAGAGGGGGAGATGGATGTGAAGAAAATACACATGATGACTATTATGCAGAAGAAAAAAAGAATGGGGAAGGTGAATTTCCAGGATGAGGGCACAGGGAAGAAGGGAAGACAAGCAAGCACCCCAACAAGCTACACGATCCTACAGGTCACCCTGGAACCTTGATGTTCAAGTGTACACAAGGGGGCCCCTGGGCAGATGACAGATAGTTTGGGGATGCTGGGCAAGAAAGGGCAAGATTATAAGAGCACAGTCTAGTTTTGTGATTGAGGTTATGATCATGGAGAGGTCCTTATGTGAACTCCCTCCCCTACCTCTCGTAGGGCACTAATATCTACCATGCATGACAGATTACCTTGCAGCACCTAGGCACACACTTGGAGGCTGTGGAGTAGAGTGGTTACTGTCGTGGACTCCAGAGTCAGAGAGATCTGGGCTTGAGCGCTGGTTCTGCCACTTAAAACTGTGGGCCTGGCTTTTCAGTGCTTCCTCTCTCATTTATATGTGTGAAGCCCCCAGCACAGAGCTTGCAAGCATCTAGCAAGCATCCTTCTGTATCTGCATTAGCTGTTTTTAAACCTTGACACCCCACCAGACTCCAGTGAGAGCAGAATGTGTCCCAGCGTGCGCATCCATACAATGGGGACAACAGGGCCATTCTGTAAGGGTTAGAAAGTAAATCCCCAGGACACCTGAAGCCTGCCTGGCACCCGGCGGGTGTTCAGTAACTGATTCATCTCCCAGTAGAGATATCTTAAAGAAGCGAGGGGCTCCAGAGCCGTTGAGTTCTCACCATTCTCTTGCGCCAGAGTCTCCAGATATTTCACCTTCATCTGCTCCTCTTTGGACCGCTTTATCTCCCTGAAGTACTCATACACCTCTGGGGGCAGCTTCTCCCCCGGAAGGCGAGGAGGCAGCAGCAGAGAGTTGTAGGAATCATAGCCCTTCAGTGTTCGCAAGATCTGCGCAAGGAGAACGGGAGTTGCTGTTGGTCTGACTGGAAGCTTCCTCCCCACAGCCCCAGGTGGGCCTACCATCCATCTCATGAAAGCCCTACTTCTACCCAAGGCTGGGGTGTGCACAAATACTTTCTGGACCTCAAAGGGTAGGGTCCTCTGCAGGGGTCTAAAGTGTAAAGTTGAGTCCTGGATATGGGGGATATGTACAGAGGGTATAGGATTTTGTGTATGGGCATTTCCCATGTGGAAAAGAATTTTCTCCTTGTTTTTAAAAACAACATTTACTGTTTTTCTTTTTTTTTTCCCCATTGACAAAAATATAGAACTCAATTATCCACTTTGAGTAACATGTTATTAAAAAAAAACGGTTGTCTCAAAAATAGAGGATATAGAGAAAAACAGGTAAAATGGCATTAGGCATGTATGTGCATACGTGTGTGTGTGTGTATGTGTGTGTGTGTGTGTGTGTATGTGTGTGCGTGTGTGTTTGAGAGAGAAACACAGAGACAGATGTATATTAGGGTTGTCGGATGAAGCATAAGATGCCCAGTTAAATTTGAATTACAGATAAAAAAACTGATAATTTTTAAAGTATGAATTTGCCCCACATTGTTTATCTGGAAGTCAAGTTTAATTGGGGCAACCTGTTTTTCTACTAAATCCAGCTACTCTAGGATGTATGTATATTTAGTATAGAAGACAGTAAAGTCAACTCCTAGAAAGCAATTACTTCCTAAGTTACTGGTGTGAAAAATCAGTTAGGTAACCATTCTCCAAGATCACCAATTTTAGTTGTTTGAAAACCAATATTAATGAGCTTATTCTAAAATTTACATGGAAGAACAGAGGGCTAAGGATAGTTAAAACGCTAATGAAGGAAAACAGAGAGGACTGTTCTACCAGATATCAGGACTTATGAAGCTGGAGCAACAGACTGGGAGGTATAGATGTTGGGACAGACAAACTGAAATAGAGGAGAGAGTTCAGAATAGACCCAGGTGTATGCAGAGCTCTGATACAGGACAGAGGCAGCACAGAAGATCAGTGGGGAGAGGAAGGACTGGTCCAAAGACTGGCTGATGTAGAGACACAAAGGCCTGGCCAACTTGCTTCAACCAGGCCCGCGTTAAAGAGCCAGCCCAGGTGCACAGCATCCTGTGGGATCCGCTCAACTCCCTGTGCCACGTCGTCACCGTTTATCTTCTCGTCTACCCAGGCCTACGGTCCTTATTCTTCACAGGATCATCCCCGAGACTGCTCCCTGATAAACCTTCTGCATGCAAATCTCAGAGCCTCAGATTCTGCTTTCCCCAGACCCTGGCCCACAGTGAAGGCTGTTGTGCCAACACAAGCCATTGAACACTTAATATTACCTAATGGAGAAGCTTCCTTCCAGAGGGACAGAGTCCCACTTGGAGGAAAATTTCTGGATATAGAATCCAAATTGGGCAGAGCGTAAACACTGGATGTAAAGACAATATTCAAAGGCCAAGTTGGTGGAGCGTCCAGAGGAAGCAGATCTTAAATGCATATTACTAAGTGAAAGAAGCCACTGTGAATGTCTACATACGATATGATTCCGCCTATATGGCATCCTGGAAAAGGCAAAACTTCAGAGACAGTAAAAAGATCAATGGTTACCAGGGTTTGGGAGGAGGGGGGATGAACAGGTGGAGCACAGAGGATATTTAGGGCAATAAAAATACTTTATATGACACTATAATTATGGATACTTGTACATTTGTCTACATCCCTAGAATGTACCGAAAGTGGACTGTAAACTATGGACTTGGGGTGGTTAGGATGTCACACAAGTTCATCAATGGTAAAAAATGTACCATTCGAGTGAGAGAGGTTGATAATAGGGGAGGCTCTGCCTGTGTGTGGGGAGGGGAGATATGAGGCATCTCTGCACCCTCCCCTCAATTTTGCTGAAAATCTAAAACTGCTCTAAAAAATTAAGTTAAAAAAAATGGATAAAGTGGAGCAATTGTAAAATACGCAGCCCAGAACCAACTGGGGAAAAAAGGCAAACTTAAGTCCTAACATGATTACATTAAATATAATGTAATATATAAATACCCCAATTTAGACACTGCCAGAGTATATTAAAAAGATGACCCAAATATATGCTGTCCACAAGAACCTCACTTCAAATACCATGACTGTGGCATATGTTCTTTACTGTTTTAACCATAAGCATGAATTAGTTTTTCAATTAGTTGTTTAAAATGTATAATGAGATCACAAAGAAGCAATGAATTCTCTCAAGGCAGGGGAAGTAGGTCAGGAAAGACTGTGAAGTGGTCTGTAAATTGATGGAAGGGTTCATAGGAAGAAGGAGAAAAGGTCAAGAGTTGTCTAAGCAGATAGGAGAGGATCTGGCAGGGCCCAGCATGTGTAGGAAAATGGAGTTTGGTTTTGGTCTGTGCTCACCTTCTCTTCTACAAGATATTGCTGGTCAAATTCTAAGGAGTAAAACTCAATGGGAAAGCTGCAGGGATTCTTCACCACCACCTCGGCCTCATCTCCAGCTGCATAGGGCAGCAGGGGCCCCAGCTCCAGAACCGAGGGACTAAATTCCAAGCGTGGTTCTAGACCTTGCCCCTCCGCCAGCAGAGTAAGCTTTTGAGCACTCTGGGCAATCTGGAACACCAAGGTTTGGCTGTAGAATTTCTGGGAAACATAAAAACAAAACAAGCCTCTGAATCTGTTTCTGTTGTGTGTCATGTAAAACTGATAACCACTGGAGAACAAAATGGATTCTGTTTAGATTAAGAAAGAAAACTTTTCTTATAAAACAGCATGAGAGCAATTTAGATTAGTGTTAATGCTGGGAATCTAGCATGCCAGGCACACTGTAGCAGTGCTTTATCACAGTCCTCTGAATGTTGTTCTCATACCCTTCAGGACCTCCAATGTGTTCAGATGTCCCACTGCCGTTATCTGCACCTCTGGGCTCTCCTTTCATGGGCCCTGCATCCCAAAGTATAGGGCAGGGCAGGGCAGGGCAGAAATGCCGGAGAAATAACACCTTCTGGGAACAATCCTCAATCAACGATTCCCAGGAGTTACTGTATGAAGACCTGAGCTCCCTCACTGCTGGGGAAGGAAAATTCTGAAATATGCATTTTGTATATTTTTTCTTTGTTTCCAGTGGGATTAAGGTCCAGTGTCCAAGGTAGCTGGCTTCACTCTCACACCCTATTAGCTGCCTTCCTTTTCCTCATCACTTTCTACTTCTCTATTAGTATCCCCTGCACTTCCTACAGCTTACACTCAAATTCTTGACTCCAAGTCTGTTTCTTAGAGAATCTGAATGATCATACTTCTATTATTTGAAGGTACAGTTAAGCAACTGGTCAGAGATGATCATCTAGGGCAATCAATTCATCTCATACAATTACAATCCAATACCAGGTGACAGTGACACCAGTTACCCTAATCTGGTTTCACTGAGAAATCTATTAAAATGCATATTCGCAGGCCCATTCCTAGAGACCTTGACTTGGCAGAGAAAGGGTGGGAATTCTGCACTTTTAACCAGATGCCCAGGTTATTGTGAAACTTGGGCCCATGGCTTGGGTTTGGACGGCCTGATTGACTGAGTAATTTGGGGAGCTTTTGAATACCTTAGTTTAAAGGGGAAAATCAGATGGATGGAATGTGTAAGGATGTAGATACAAGTTCAAAAAATACCTATTGTTGGAGAGAGTAAGAGAATGAATTATTGGCTGTGAAGCTTTTCTATATAATTATGGGTTTAGCATCTTATGTGATCCAAACTTCTATATTTTAACTGCTTTTTAGGGAAATATTTCTAAAACATTTCATTCATCTCCTTGTATTCAGAACACATTATAATGTCTAGGAGTTGTTAGTGGGGACATCAATAGTTTCTCTGTGCTCCCGGTGCTGGTGCAGACAAAGGTGTGGATCGGATGGATTGCAAGGCTAACCAGTTCCTAGTGTGTGTGTGTGTGCTCAGTCACTTCAGTCGTGTCTGATTCTTTGTGAACATATGGACTGTAGCCTGCCAGGCTCTTCTGTCCATGGGACTTTTCAGGCAAAAATACTGGAGTGGGTTACCATTTCCTTCTCCAGGGGATCTTCTGACCCAGGGATTGAAACTGCGTCTCATGTCTCCTGTATTGGCAGGTGGGTTCTTTAGCACTAGCTCCACCTGGGAAGCCCTTGTACACAGCCAATAAATTCTTCTCCCAACTCTTAATTTGAAAAGATGCATCCCAATGTTCATAACAGCACTGTTTACAGTAATCAAGACATGGAAGCAACCTAAATGTCCATCAAAAGATGAATGGATAAAGATGATGGGGTATATATGTACAATGGAATAAAAAAGAATGAAATAATACCATTAGCAACATGGATGTACCTAGAGATACTAAGTGAAGTAAGCCAAAGGCAAATATCATATGTTATCACATATGTGGAATCTAAAAAAGTGATACAAATGCACTCATTTACAAAGCAGAAACTCAGCCACAGAGAACAAATTCATGATTATCAAAAGGGATAGTGGGGTGGGGGCAACAATAAAGCCTTTGGGATTAACATATATATACTATTAACAAAACAGGTAAACAACAAGGACCTATTGTATAGAACAGTAAACTCTACTCAATATCTTTTAATAACCTATAATAGACAAGAGTCTGAAAAAGAATATATATTCTGAAAGAGATGGGAATACCAGACCACCTGATCTGCCTCTTGAGAAATTTGTATGCAGGTCAGGAAGCAACAGTTAGAACTGGACATGGAACAACAGACTGGTTCCAAATAGGAAAAGGAGTATGTCAAGGCTGTACATTGTCACCCTGTTTATTTAACTTATATGCAGAGTACATCATGAGAAACGCCGGGCTGGAAGAAACACAAGCTGGAATCAAGATTTCCAGGAAAAATATCAATAACCTCAGATATGCAGATGACACCACCCTTACAACAGAAAGTGAAGAGGAACTAAAAAGCCTCTTGATGAAAGTGAAAGAGGAGAGTGAAAAAGTTGGCTTAAAGCTCAACATTCAGAAAACGGAGATCATGGCATCTGGTCCCATCACTTCATGGGAAATAGATGGGGAAACAGTGGAAACAGTGTCAGACTTTATTTTTCTGGGCTCCAAAAATCACTGCAGATGGTGACTGCAGCCATGAAATTAAAAGGTGCTTACTCCTTGGAAGGAACGTTATGACCAACCTAGATAGCATATTGAAAAGCAGAGACATTACTTTGCCAACAAAGGTCCGTCTAGTCAAGGCTATGGTCTTTCCTGTGGTCATGTATGGATGTGGGAGTTGGACTGTGAAGAAGGCTGAGCGCTGAAGAATTGATGCTTTTGAACTGTGGTGTTGGAGAAGACTCTTGAGAGTCCCTTGGACTGCAAGGAGCTCCAACCAGTCCATTCTGAAAGAGATCAGCCCTGGGATTTCTTTGGAAGGAATAATGCTAAAGCTGAAACTCCAGTACTTTGGCCACCTCATGTGAAGAGTTGACTCATTGGAGAAGACTCTGATGCTGGGAGGGATTGGGGGCAAGAGGAGAAGGGGACGACAGAGGATACGATGGCTGGATGGCATCACGGACTCGATGGACATGAATCTCAGTGAACTCTGGGAGTTGGTGATGGACAGGGAGGCCTGGCGTGCTGCAATTCATGGGGTTGCAAAGGGTCGGACATGACTTAGTGACTGATCTGATCTGATATATATATTTATATATAACTGAATCACTTTGCTGTGCACTTGAATCTAACACGACATTGTATACTGTAAGTTAGCTATACTTTAATAAAAATGATGCTTAAAAAATTCCTTTCCCATTTGGTGGAAATATTTTAATTTTGATCAATTCTAATTCAGCATTTATGGAATTGTGCAAACAAATCTATGTTTTTTTACTATATTCACTGATAGTTCTCTCATTCAGTAAGACGTCCAAAATCTTGAGTGACCCCGCTCATAGTCTTAGGACTTCCTAAGAATGACAAACACGATAGTTTTCTTTTCTTTTAAAGGATCAGAGAGATTTTGACAATGGTAGAAACAGGGACTCTATTTTAGAATCAGATATGAAACCATTCACTTTTCTTTCTTCTCACTAGATTCTGAAGCATCTCATCAAAGCTGTTACCCGGAAAATAGGAGTTAACTATAGGTGTTTTATAAAACTCACATCCATTTATTCTTTTAAAAGAATAGAGGAAAAACATCTCCCAAATGCCTTAGGCCTTGAGCAAAAGTCTTTACAGTGTAACCTCTTGAGATCTTCTCTGGTTCTAGGATTTTATCATTTTCATTGTGTTCTTTGTCAGGAGTAGCTTTGTGTTGATGGTGTTTGCAAAAGAGATATTTGTGAGGCCCAGGGAGTATGTTAATCAGGAAGTACTTATTATTATCACAACTACTGATGATAATAGCCAGGACATACAGAGCAGAATGCTGTGCATTTTATTCACAGTAATTCATTTCCTCCTCAAAATGACCCTAGGAGGTAGCTATTGCGGGTCAATAATGTCTTACCTGAAACCCTAGGGGCCAGATGCTTTAAAAATTCAGATTTTTAAAAAGGTAAACATACCACATGCCCTATGTTATAAAGTCTCCTCTGCGGGGTCCCCTGGAATCAAGCACATTATTATTTCTGTGGCTGTAATGTTTGAGTCTGCAAACCAAGGCAGGTTAATAAAGGTTAAGTAGTTTCATGTCAGTTCAGATTAGGTTTTTCTGCCAAATGAATTTGGGTCTGAAACTTAGGAAATTCTACCGCCACCCGCCCCCCGCTTCCCCGTTTTTAGATCTTATTGGATTTTGAAATTGCAATAAGGGATTTGGGGACATACGATATTATTATTTTTCATTTCATCTGTGAGCAAACTGAGGTCTACTGAGGCTGAGTAATTGGCCCAAAATCATGCTCCCTCCAAGCACAAAGGAAGAAGGCCACTAAGCCAGGTCTACTGATAGAAGTCAGGGTGTTAGATAGGAATCAGCAGCAGCGGTGCTCCTAACCACCAGGACAACAGCTCCTGAATGAACCAGAGTATTGGATGTCATAATCAGAACAATGAGGGACAGGTCACTCAAAACTTCCCTGGAGATCAATTAAGCATGGACTTCGAGTAAATCTCAAAGAGATCCAGGGAGTCTGACTACATTTCTTTAAAGCTTACCTCCTCTTTGGGCATGAATTTCACTTGCACGTTGGACCTCTCACCAGGATCCAAGACCCCAGAAGTGGGCTGAATCTCAAAGATCCGTGTCTTTGGCTTTAATTCAGCACATAGTTTGCGTCTTAAGTATTTTGGCATGTGTTTCTCCAGCTGGTGAAGTAACATTAGACAATTAGATCATTTTCTTTGGAAAATGATTCCATTCTCCATTCACTCAACCTGTGTTTACTGATTACCTCCCAGGTGTCAGGGGATGTGTGGAACCAGGGACACCAAGATAGATAAGATATTCGCCCGATAGCATGACCTGATAGGCCCTTGAGTGTTGGGCCGAGGGCCGACATTTTATTCAGGAGGCAGTGGTTGTCACTGAAAGTCTTTGAGCAGGAGGGTGAAATGAAGAGAGTGAAAGTCTAGAATTATAAAACTGGCATAAATGGAGATGGGAAAAAAGGCGACAATGGGCCAAAACTCACTTACCTTGCTAACAACTTGCTTATGGCTCTGGACAAACCATTCACAAGGGACTTGGAGATGATTGGATAGCTGAATGGTTTCCACAAGGCACTGTCCACACTGAATTGTGGCAAACTCCACTTTTCCACAAGACAGTGTCATACTGGGAATGGTCACCTTGGCTTGGAGACAGATGTGAACTGGTGGCCCTCCAACCACCTAGAGTGGGCATAAAATTGCTGTTACCACATAGCACAGGCTTGGAGGAAGAATCACGGCTTTGAAATAGCTGTGGATCATCACAGGGTGGTCAGCAAGCTGAGCTGGAAGCTGGGGAGGATCCGCTGGACCCAGTGGCACATCTTACCTTGATGGGCAGAATGACCTCTTTGTTGCCAACAGAAACGTTGCCCCCTTGTGTGTCGAATCGCACTTCAAATGTTTCCGTTTCACAGTAAGGCAGATTCTTCACACGATCTAGCTCAATACTAAAGCCTGGACCAAGACAAACAGAACTTCTTTGTGGGAAGGAAAAGTAGCAATCAAGAGCTGCTCTAGAGAGAGCCCATCTGAGCCAGGACAATCCCTCAAAGTACTGACTAATAGCCCAACAGTTCTTTCAGTTGATCCCAGAAGAAACAACCACCTCTCCAGGACAGTACAGCTGGGCACCTTGTCAGAAATGACAGCATACAATAAGAAGGGTCTCCAGCCTGGTCACCTGTGTCATGAAGGACACGCTTCTCTGCATGGAAGGACACTGGGAAGTGACTGGTGTTGGTGATCTTGATGATGTGGGTTTGGACGTCACCGAGGATGATGTAGCCAAAGTCCAGAATGTATTCTGGTAGCTGGACTCTGAAACAGTGAACAAGCTCTCCTTACCACTCATGTTTCCATATGTGAGACAGGGTGAGGCTCTTATCTGTTCCCTCTGCAGAAGTCCCTTCTGTGGGGACTTCTGGGAGAACCACCACTCTCCAGAATGGAGGCTAGGGACGAGACACCTCCCCCAGGAGACCACATTTCTGCTTTAGCCCTCATCTCTAAATGCAGTCAGTGCTGGTCCTTAAGCACCTCAAGCCCAGCCTGTCTATTACACAAAGTGGGAGGTTTCTAAGAGGCAGAGACCTGGCTGGCTGGCTGGCTCCTGGAGAACAGCATATATGTGAAGCGAGTGGATTTCATCCCAACATGATCAACCATTAATTCAGAGAGCACTCTGGTGGAGGGCACCACCAGCTCTGCTACATTCTGAAACAAACATGACAGGGAAGGTCGCTCACTTGATTGGCTTACGGCGACTCCGATGGTAGAAGTCATCCATGGAAGCAGGGACAATTGATTTCTGATGTTCTATGGCATAGTCTTGGACTATAAGTCGCTCTACTTCCATCTGGAGGTGAGCATTTAACTAGAGCAACAGAGAAGAGCAAGTGAATAAACTCTTTTAGATTATGCATTCTCAGTGGGGGCAATACCACCCCAAGGGGGCAAAAACTACTTTGTGGAGGGAAAGTCAGAAAATCTTCGATATTACAATCGCTTGTGGCCCTCCAAGGAGTCAGAGTACATAAATAGATATACAGTATAACTATGGGGTTGAAATTTTTATTGTAGGATAGAGTGGGCTAAACAAACTGTGCATCTATGCCGTGGACTATTACTCAGCAATGAAGTAAGGAATGAACTATTTATGTTAATAGTTCTTAGGGCATTATGCTGAATGAAAAAAAAAACATCTCCAAAGGTTGCATATTTTATGATTCCATTTATATAACTTCTATGCTCATAACAAGAGTACAGAGATGGAGAACTATAGTGGTTGCCAAGCGAAAGGGGTGAGGAGCCTGGGGATGGCTACATCAATGTAAGCATGTAAGGGCAAAAACAAATTAAAAATAAGAGGCTCAAGGGAGTTCACAGTTGCTAAGTGGTTAGTATTCTGGACTTTCACTGTTGCGGTCCAGGTTTAATCTGGGAACTGAGATCCCACAAATTGTGCAGCACAGCCAAAAAAATATAGAGGCTCAATTCTCCCTGTTAAAAATAAGGGTGGAGACTTATTCCAGCTTCACTTTTCTTGAGCATTTACTTAAGAAAACTTGCAAGTTCTTTGTCTCTTGGAAATATATATATATATAAATATTTTTAGAGGGTAAGCTTTTTGTCAGCTTCATAACCCAGGAGTGTCTTTCTCAAGGACCTGGGAACCACCTCTTTGACATGGTTTGACATCTCTGTGTCACCATCAAGGAATACAGAGCCCCATCTCCCAGTTTCCATGGGGGGACAGAGTCCAACTTCAGAGGACTCTATCATAAAAACACAAGAGGTTTGTTTTCCCTTTGGGTAAAGCCAATTAGCTAACACAGATGGTCACTCCAATTACCATGTGAGTTCAGCATGAGCTAAGTGTGACAAATGGTGCTGTCTGGTCCTCTTACCCGAGGACTAGTTATAGTTCTTAAGGACTAGTTACTGTTTACTTTGAGAACATGCACATAATGGGTTATATATAGTGGGATTGCATCCGCTTGGCCCCATGAAAGACTGAGATTTCTTCCTGTCTTTGCAATCTCTTAGCAGATTAGCAGAAACATGGAGCACTTTCTACTTTAATGCTTTTCAATAATAAACTTGGATTCTTTCTTTATGGAGAGATTTTGTGGGTTGGAAAGAGAGTTTGTTTGTAATTCTATTTTCCCTTAACAAGCACAAGGGATACTTAGGAGATGAAACACTTCTGTGTTTTAATTGTGGTGGTATTTACACAAAGCTATACACGGAAAAAGTGGGTAGAATCGCACACACATACAGATATGCATACACATGTAGACATGCACACAGACAGATACACGAGTACATATAAAACTGATGAAATCTGAATAAGCTCTGTGGATTGTACTAATGTCAGTTTTCTAGTTTCTAATATGGTTCTATAGTTACATAAGATGTTACCATTGGGAAAAACTTTTTTTTTTTCCCTTGCAGCTTCCTGTGAATCTAGTTCCTGTGCAGAGTGAGGCTAATCTTACCTCAGAAGAATCATCGTCAGGAACAGTCTCCTCTGGTGTCTCTAAGTGATAAAGCGTTTCACATTTATTGTACTCTTTCTCTAGGTTTTTTCTGGCCTGATTTAAGAAGATTTCATATTTTTCACATCCTGTGGGGATTGGAATTAGAAGTAAATCTGGATGGCTAGAAATATACAAATTATGCCTAAAACATAGATTCTAAGCTCAGGGTCAATAAAATGAGAAGGGAAGTGAACTTTGTGATACCTCACCTACCATGTTTTCTCTGCTTCAGAGGATATTTTGTACCAAAGACCTCACTGAAGTTTATAACATTGTGCTTTAGTGAGGTACCACCTAGTTCTCAAGAACTTTATGGCAGTAACATCCTGAGTCAGTTGTGGGGGTGACCAACTGGATCCCAGCTTTCTTGATATTATTCCAGTTGAAGCACAGATGGCTGTACCACTTGGGAAACCTGTCCATGTTGGACAAACCCAGATGGATGGTCACCCACAAACCCAGATGGATGGTCACCCTTAGGTTGGTCTTCATGTTTGTTGATTATTTATTAACTAAAAGAATATATTTGATTCAAATTGCTTTAACAACAACTAAATAAGCTACAGTCCCCCCCCCCACCCCGAATCAGGGAGGATGGGCAATGGCGGGAGAAATGTCAGACACCCAAGTTCACCTGTAAACTAGCACAAATTCAAACACCCAAGTAGACAAAGTAATTAAAGTGCCTTCTGTGAAATCATAGGAAGTGCTGAGGCTGTGCTGAACTGGAGCAGAGAAAACCCAACTAATACTCAGATTTAAATTCTTTTAAAGCTCTGTATTGGTTAAACATGTGTACTGCCATAAAGAGGCCAGACTGGCATCCAGTTTTCAGCCATAAGGCAAAGGATTTCCTTCTTAAAACTGTATGTGGAGCTGGACTAACTTACGTCTGGTTGGAACTCTAGATGGTAGAGAGTAACATGGTCTTAGATTTACTAATATTTGTGTTCCTATTTTCAGGAAGCAGGCAATTGGGATATAATGAATCAACAGGTGAGTTAGTGACTTTAGGGAGTGGGGTAGGAGGAAAGGCTGAGGTGGGAGAGCTTAGTCTGAAGCTGCTTAGGTAATGTGGGTTTCAAGGAACCTGAAGAGTGAAAAGTTTCTCTTGACTCCTCATCCTGCAGCCCATGTCAGGAAGAAAGAGCCAGAGTCAGTCCATGGCTCAAAAAGCTGCTTAGTTGAGCTTCAGAATCTACTAAGCCAGAAATACTCTGGTCCAGAGTGATGGCTCCAAGAGTTGGATGTTGCCAGAAAAGCCTTGGCTAGGGATGTGGGCAGACAATTAATAACAGTCTTAAAAAAAAAAAAAAAAAAAAAACAGTCTACATTAGCCCAAACTGAGAAATGCCACCATAAGGGGTTAGAACCTTGGTTGCTTCTCTTTACAGTTTATATTTTGAGAATTGTACTCCTTGCAGTAAAATTAGCCGTAGCCTTCTCAATGGCCAACCGTGAGTGACAACTCAGGGAGAGAGTGCAGCTGGAAGGAACATGCCACGGAAGAAAGGCATTTGGAAGTATGAAGTTCTGGTCACTCTGTAATTTAATAATGGCGAAATTGGCCAAATGTCTTAATTTGGGACTGTCATGGACATATCTTGTTGCACTTATCTCAGGTCATCCAGTCAACTTCAACTCTTGATGTATTTTGCAACTGAGGAATAACACAAAAGGAGGACTGCCAAACAAATAATGCAGACTGCCAGCACTCTTGATAAGCAGCTAAAATGCATCTTGTCATCCCGTGGGGAAATATTACAGGGGGTAGAAGTACCTTTGAGGTTCCTGGGGAGATCGAGGCAGATTCGGGGAAAGATTCCCTCTCCACTCAGAGTAATATTTTCTGGGTCCAGGTGGGCAATCTGTATCTGGAAACTTCTTTGAAAGATCTCAGGCACTCCAGGTAAGTAATAAACCTTCAATACTTGCTCTTTATGGGAACTGATGAAACCCTATGCGGCAGAAAGATCAGACAGAACTTTACGTAAAATTTACAATAGACTCTTGCTTCCAGCAGTTTGATGCACTGAATAATCCCAAGGGCTTAGTGTATGCCATAGTGTCCACTCACACTCCTCTCCCAAGATTCATTCCTATGCAGATGTGAGAAAGAGACAGACAATAGAAAAATAGGAAGCATATATGGGCAGGCATTTCATAAAAGAGGAAACCAGAACAGCAAGTCAACACAGGGAAAGCTGCTTATTCCCATAAGTAATCAGGGAAATGAAAATTAAGATCATAATGAAAAAAATTTTAACCATAAGATTGGCAAACTTTGCCAAATTTCAGTGAGACTATGAACCAAAAGAAACTCATTTACATCTGGTGGGAAATCACCAGATTTTTCACAGGAAAAATCACCATGAAAACTGTGTTAGCACCTCCTTATAAAATTGAACAAATGCATAGCCTATGACCTCAAAATTTCACTCCTAGGAAAATTCTCTGTGAAAACTCTTCCACCTGTTGGCTGGGACACAGGTACAAGAGTATCTGTAGCAGAATTATTTAACAGCGAAACTTGGGTGGGGGGAAATCCCCAAATGTGTTTTGACAGGGAAAAGGAAAACTACTTTCCATGTAGTAGTTACAAAATGAGTAATGTACATTAGTGAAAATAAATGAACTATAGCTACATGCAACAATGTAGACTAGCCTTAAAACAAAATATTAGGGGGGAAAACTGCACAAATTACAGGTACTGATGACATTTTTATAAAGCTCAAGATAAAGCAAAATCCCATAAAATGAAATCTCTATGAGGGCATGATATATTATATGTTTCGTTTACTATTAGACTACAAGTTCTAGAAAAATACCTGGTCATTGCAGGTGCTTAGAAGTTTTGATAAATTAATAAACTAAAAGTACTTGATGTAAAGATGCATGCATATGTAATAGAACTGTATTTTACAAAGAAAATGACAAACGTGAAATTCAGACTAGTGGTTGCAGGCCCAGGGGTAGCCAGAAGGAGTATGAGAGACAAAAAGAGCCTGGGTAGATTGTAGTATGTTGAACTGCATGGACCAACACACAAGTGATTTCAAATATATTAGTGATGTTCTGAGGTTGAAGATGGGTGGTAGGTGGGGTATTCATTTTTTTATTATGCTCTATAAGTCAAACACGTGATATGGATATCTTCTACATACATCAAATATCATATAATAAATCTTAAAAATTGTGAATAAGGTCACATAATAAAAACTCTAGGTCAGTAATCAGAAAATAAAAGTGGGAGAATTTTATGGTAAAAAACTACCAGAAAAGGCAAATCAGCCTAGAATATAAACCAGGGAAAATGCTAATATAGATTCAAGTTATTTAGAAGTGCTTTAAAAGTCATCTTTGAAGGGGCCTCTAGTAATTTTTAAACATATTTTATTGTCTTTTGATGTTACAACTGATGTATATTCTTTGAGGAAAAATTAGAGAATGAAGATAAGAAAAAGCCTGAGTCATGCAAACTTATGACAGATCACTGTGGTTAATCCAGGTCAAAATATTAACTCAAAATCTGACCTCTTGAGGTACCTGGCAAAAACAAGTGCAACACTCTTGGTAGCGTCACATTACAATCCAGGGTGAATCAGGCTCTCCCAGGGAGAACACTCTCAGCTAAAGATGACCCCAAGTCAAACATTACAAATCATACAGGGAAAGCATTGATAATGAAAGAGAGTCAACAGTCACATAAATAGGGATAATAATAACTCAATTAGAAAAATTTAAAAGAATGTACAAAATGACTAGTGATAAATGAAGAGATTAAAATCCCAAGTGAAAGTGATGAATCAGATGGAATTTCTGAAATTAAGAGAGTAGGGTTAAACAGATTATACTCAATTGAAAAGAAAATTAGGTAACTGAAAGAGCTGAGGTAGTTATATAGAAAACAGTACAGAGAGATAAAGAGTAAAGAGATAGACATGTGAAATATAGGTTAAGAAACATGGACAGAGTGAGAAGGTCCAACATATATCTAACGTTTGCTTCAGCAGACTAGAGAAAAACTAGAGAAAGTAGGGTAGAAGCAATACTTGAAGAGATAAGAAATGAAAGACACATATCCTCAGAGTGAAGGTGTGCTGTGTACTTAGTTGCTCAGTCATGTCTGACTCTTTGCAAACCCCACCCACACTCCTCTCTCCACGGGGATTCTCCAGGTAAGAATACTGGAGCCTGCCAAGCTCCTCTGTCCATGGGGATTCTCCAGGCAAGGATACTGGAATGGGCTGCCAAGCCTTCCTCCAACGGATCTTCCCAACCCAGGGACTGAACCCAGGTTTCCCACATTACAGGCGGATTCTTTACTGTCTGATCCACCATGGAAACCCAAGAACACTGGAGTGGGTAGCCTATCCCTTCTCCAAGGGATCTTCCCAACCCAGGAATCAAACCAGGGTCTCCTGCATTGCAGGTAGATTCTTTACCAGCTGAGCTACCAGGGAAGCCAGAATGATAGAATGAACATATCAGATCAGATCAGTCGCTCAGTCGTGTCCGACTCTTTGCGACCCCATGAACTGCAGCACGCCAGGCCTCCCTGTCCATCACCAGCTCCCGGAGGTCACCCAGACTCGCATCCATCGAGTCAGTGATGCCATCCAGCCATCTCATCCTCTGTCGTCCCCTTCTCCTCCTGCCCTCAATCCCTCCCAGCATCAGAGTCTTCTCCAATGAGTCAACTCTTCGCATGAGGTGGCCAAAATACTGGAGTTTCAGCTTTAGCATCATTCCTTCCAAAGAAATCCCAGGATTGATCTCCTTCAGAATGGACTGGTTGGATCTTCTTGCAGTCCAAGGGACTCTCAAGAGTCTTCTCCAACACCACAGTTCAAAAGCATCAATTCTTCGGCGCTCAGCCTTCTTCACAGTCCAGCTCTCACATCCATACATGACCACAGGAAAGACTATAGCCTTGACTAGGTGAACCTTTGTTGGTAAAGTAATGTCTCTGCTTTTGAATATGCTATCTAGGTTGGTCATAACTTTCCTTCCAAGGAGCAAGCGTCTTTTAATTTCACGGCTGCAGTCACCATCTGCAGTGATTTTGGAGCCCAGAAAAACAAAGTCTGACACTGTTTCCACTGTTTCCCCATCTATTTCCCATGCAGTGATGGGACCAGATGCCATGATCTTCGTTTTCTGAATGTTGAGCTTTAAGCCAACCTTTTCACTCTCCACTTTCACTTTCATCAAGAGGCTTTTTAGCCCCTCTTCACTTTCTGCCATAAGAGTGGTGTCATCTGCATATCGGAGGTTATTGATATTTCTCCCGGCAATCTTGATTCCAGCTTGTGTTTCTTCCAGTCCAGCATTTCTCATGATGTACTCTGCATATAAGTTAAATAAACATGGTGACAATATGCAGCCTTGACGTACTCCTTTTCCTATTTGGAACCAGTCTGTTGTTCCATGACCAGTTCTAACTGTTGCTTCCTGACCTGCATACAGATTTCTTAAGAGGCAGATCAGGTGGTCTGGTATTCCCATCTCTTTCAGAATTTTCCATAGTTTATTGTGATCCACACAGTCAAAGGCTTTGGCATAGTCAATAAAGCAGAAATAGATGTTTTTCTGGAACTCTCTTGCTTTTTCCATGATCCAGCGGATGTTGGCAATTTGATCTCTGGTTCCTCTGCCTTTTCTAAAACCAGCTTGAACATCAGGAAGTTCACGGTTCACATATTGCTGAAGCCTGGCTTGGAGAATTTTGAGCATTACTTTACTAGCGTGTGAGATGAGTGCAATTGTGCGGTAGTTTGAGCATTCTTTGGCATTGCCTTTCTTTGGGATTGGGATGAAAACTGACCTTTTCCAATCTTGTGGCCACTGCTGAGTTTTCCAAATTTGCTGGCATATTGAGTGTAGCACTTTCACAGCATCATCATTCAGGACTTGGAATAGCTCCACTGGAATTCCATCACCTCCACTAGCTTTGTTCGTAGTGATGCTTTCTAAGGCCCATTTGACTTCACATTCCAAGATGTCTGGCTCTAGGTCAGTGATCACATCATCATGATTATCTAGGTCTTGAAGCTCTTTTTTATACAGTTCTTCTGTGTATTCTTGCCACCTCTTCTTAATATCTTCTGCTTCTGTTAGGTCCACACCATCTCTGTCCTTTATCGTGCCCATCTTTGCACGAAATGTTCCTTTGGTATCTCTGATTTTCTTGAAGAGATCCCTAGTCTTTCCCATTCTGTTGTTTTCCTCTATTTCTTTGCATTGATCACTGAAGAAGGCTTTCTTGTCTCTTCTTGCTATTCTTTGGAACTCTGCATTTAGATGTTTATATCTTTCCTTTTCTCCTTTGCTTTTCGCTTCTCTTCTTTTCACAGCTATTTGTAAGGCCTCCCCAGACAGCCATTTTGCTTTTTTGCATTTCTTTTCCATGGGGATAGTCTTGATCCCTATCTCCTGTACAATGTCACAAACCTCATTCCATAGTTCATCAGGCACTCTATCTATCAGATCTAGGCCCTTAAATCTATTTCTCACTTCCACTGTATAATCATTAGGGATTTGATTTAGGTCATACCTAAATGGTCTAGTGGTTTTCCCTACTTTCTTCAATTTCAATCTGAATTTGGCAAGAAGGAGTTCATGGTCCGAGCCACAGTCAGCTCCTGGTCTTGTTTTTGCTGATTGTATAGAGCTTCTCCATCTTTGGCTGCAAAGAATATAATCGATCTGATTTCGGTGTTGACCATCTGGTGATGTCCATGTATAGAGTCTTCTCTTGTGTTGTTGGAAGAGGGTATTTGCTATGACCAGTGCATTTTCTTGGCAAAACTCTATTAGTCTTTGCCCTGCTTCATTCCGTATTCCAAGGCCAAATTTGCCTGTTACTCCAGGTGTTTCTTGACTTCCTACTTTTGCATTCCAGTCCCCTATAATGAAAAGGACATCTTTTTTGGGTGTTAGTTCTAAAAGGTCTTGTAGGTCTTCATAGAACCTTTCAACTTCAGCTTCTTCGGCGTTACTGGTTGGGGCATAGATTTGGATTACTGTGACATTGAATGGTTTGCCTTGGAAACGAACAGAAATCATTCTGTCATTTTTGAGATTGCATCCAAGTACTGCATTTCGGACTCTTTTGTTGACCATGATGGCCACTCCATTTCTTCTGAGGGATTCCTGCCCACAGTAGTAGATATAATGGTCATCCGAGTTAAATTCACCCATTCCAGTCCATTTTAGTTCGCTAATTCCTAGAATGTCGACATTCACTCTTGCCATCTCTTGTTTGACCACTTCCAGTTTGCCTTGATTCATTGACCTGACATTCCAGGTTCCTATGCAATATTGCTCTTTACAGCATCGGACTTTGCTTCTATCACCAGACACACCCACAGCTGGGTATTCTTTTAGTTTTGGCTCCATCCTTTCATTCTTTCTGGAGTTATTTCTCCACTGATCTCCAGTAGCATATTGGGCCCCTACTGACCTGGGGAGTTTCTCTTTCAGTATCCTATCATTCTGTCTTTTCATACTGTTCATGGGGTTCTCAAGGCAAGAATACTGAAGTGGTTTGCCATTCCGTTCTCCAGCGGACCACACCCTGTCATCTCTCTCCACCATGACCCGCCCATCCCAGGTTGCCCCTCCGGCATGGCTTAATCTCACTGAGTTAGACAAGGGTGTGGTCCTTGTGTGATTAGATTGACTAGTTATCTGTGAGAATGGCGCTCTTAAATGGCGCGCCGGTCGCGGGCAGGCGAGGTCGCTCTTAAATGGCACGCCAATGAACATATAACCAAGAAAAAGATACAGTCATGATTACTATAAAATGTATAGAACCAAATCACAGTAAAAACAACATACCAAACCTTGTGAAAGACAGCTACTGTGCTACTTCAAAAGATGTGATGTTAATATTGTGAATTAATATTATTAAGCAAAGAAGAATTCAAAGTAAAAACCATTAAAAGGGAAGAAAGTGGTTATTTAAAATAGATAAAATATACAGTCCAGGAAGAACACTTAATAGTCATTAAATCTTGTGTCTTCCATAACACAGAAATAAAAAATGTATAAAATGAAACTTTATATACTGCTATATGCCATTTTATATACTCCAGGGTGTGGCTTACAGGTTTGAGTTTGGGCCCCTCCTACCACGATCAGTGGCTGTCATGGGTGGGTGTGGGGTAGGCTACTTACTGAGAGAGGCTGGATGAGGGGCACTCCTGGTAGAAGGTTGTCTGCTGAAGACTGGGGGTCAGTCAGAACCCTGAACTCAAAGCCAACTTTCCCAGTGTTCTTGAGAGTGATTTCTTTCTCTGTGACCAGGTCGAACAGCTCGAGAGGAGAAAAAGGAGATGAGTGATTCCCCTGCCACCCACCCTCCGAGATTCTGGCATCATTCTGACCAGGGTGGATAGACAAGCATGCCTCACATACGTGTATTTCATTTTCCATGAGGTGTGTGCTGTGTACTAAGTTGGTTCAGTTGTGTCTGACTCTTTGAGACCTCATGGACTGTAGCCCGCCAGGCTGCTCTGTCCATGGGATTCTCCAGGCAAAAATACTGGAGCAGGTTGCCAGGCCCTCCTCCAGGGGGTAGATGTGGGCCAATCCACATTTTAGTATCACAACCAGGTGCCTACTGAGTAGGAGGAGCACTGGACCCTGCAGCCTGGCTCTAGTCTTAGGTCTTCTAACAACTAATTTAGTTTAGTACAGCTGTGGGTAACCTCCTTAGACCTCTGTTTCTTCACCACAAGGAATTCATATTAGAGAAACTTAAAGTAAGCTTTTTTACATTAAGAAGATTTGGATAAGATTTGAGTTCAGAATTCTAGAGTGAATGTTTCTATTTTTACAGAGAGACATAGGAGTAATAGGCTAGACATGTTCTTTTTCCTGAGATTTTGCTAACACAATCCAAAAGGTCCAATAATCGCAAACTGAAGCCACTTAAGAGGCTCTTAGAATAAACTAGGGCAAGAACTAGCTGGTTCAAAGGAAGTACTCTAAGCTGAGCCAGAACCAATTGCCTTGGAGATAAGGAGTGAAAGAAAATTCTATTTAGTCAACATGATACACAAAGTGTCAATAGGTGTTGGGTGAATTTGATTTTCAGCACAGTCTTTAACTTATTAATATACATGTACACATGCAATTCAGTAATAATACATGCTGCTGCTGCTACTACTGCTAAGTCACTTCAGTCGTGTCCGACTCTGTGCAACCCCACAGACGGAAACCCACCAGGCTCCCCCGCCCCTGGGATTCTCCAGGCAAGATCACTGGAGTGGGTTGCCATTTCCTTCACCAATGCATAAAAGTGAATAGTGAAAGTGAAGTCGCTTAGCGACTTGTGTCCAACCCTCAGTGACCCCATGGACTGCAACCTACCAGGCTTCTCCATCCATGGGATTTTCCAGGCAAGAGTACTGGAGTGGGGTGCCATTGCAGTGGCTATATAATGGGGAATCTAATCCCCATTAAAATTTGGTAGGAGATACAGTATCTGAGTACATAACACTAATTCTAACTGGGAAGAGAAGCTGTACAGACATAGAATTGACAGTTATTCCAAAGTAAGATTTATAAAGTAAATTATATTATTATATTATGGCAAAGACTATACTTAAGTATAGCCAAGAGAATGTAGTGTAGGAGGAAGGCAACAGAGGGATGGAGCTGAGCTGGGTCTTACAGTATGTGTGAGTTTGGAGTTGGCAGAGTGGGGAATGAAAGCGATAATACAACAGGAAAGAGGGAGGCAGGAAGGGCCGGGGTGCATTAGAGCTAGTGGGTAAACCAGTCTGACTATAAATGAATAAATGGTTTATAATGGGAAATCATGAGAAATAAAGTTCAATATATAGGGAGTACCAGTTAATAGAGGGACTTAGGATACCCTTACCCAGGTGGAGGAACCTGACTCTGATCCACAGAGTGACTCATGATTGAATGCATTCTCTGATCCAGGCACAGTACTGACCAGACACTAAAGAAACCATAACCACTTGGTGAAATAGGAATTGCTACCCCATTCCCATTTTATAGGTGAGGGATGCTGAGACTTTGAGAGGTTAGGTGACAGTCACAGTCAGTAGGAAGTAAAAGTAAGATAACCTCCCAGTTCTTCTGACCATATAACAATGTTTTCTTCTCTATGCTGCCTTTCCAAATGCTGCTGGGGTTAACTGTACAGGGATTGATGGCATGAAAATGTAATCTGGGGGAAATCTATCTGACAGTGATATTTAGATGGGTTACAGGTAGAAGCTAGGAATGCATTGTAATCCCTTGTCTCCATGGGTCTGTGGACCAGCAGCGTCAACATCACTTGGGAGCTTGTTAGCAATGCAGAGTCTCAGGCTCCATCATGGACCTACTGAATCAGAATCTGCTGTTGAACAGGACTCCAGGTGATTCGTACACACATCATAGTCTGAGTAGTAATTCAGGCATAGCTTCATGAGATCCTGGAGTGTGATAACTGTATTGGTGATGGGAAAGGAAAACCAATTCAGAAGAATTATGCTTGATGAAGGAACAAACCCTGGAGGGTGTAAGGATGTGGGGAGGCAAGGGACAAAGGGCAGTGGAAAATTCCGTAGAGGTCGTAAACTCAAGGGGCTGAGAAAGGAGGAGTCCTACAGAAAGAAATAAAGAGCCTGGAATGGGTTTTTGGATTGAGAATAAAGATCCAAATTTTAGGGTCTAACATGCAGTATTTGAGGATACAATAAGAAAAGCAAGTGAAAATGTCTGGCACGTGGTTGGCAGTAGAAGGATGATCAGGGTTAGGAAGCAGATTAGGGATCAAGGACAGGGGTGATGATGAGACTATGAAGACTGAGGTTCCAGCAGAGATGAGAGCACAGGACTTTGACCAATATTGAAGGCAAACCCAGAAAATCTCCTCCCGATGGCTGGCAATACCTGTAATCCATAGTTAATATCCTTGGTGTCAAAGGAGTAGCTGACCAGGGAGGCCTCTCCCCTTAGTATGATCTCATAGGTGGGTCCTCCTTCCACTTCACACAGAGCCTTAGCCTGTGCAATGATGTCACAGTGTCCGTAGAAGGTGAATGATATCTGGTGGCTACTGTGTGGCCGCAGAACTCCATAGAGGGGCAAAATATCAAACACCTGCAGAGAAAGTCATTCCACAGGAAGGTCTTCTGCAAAGGGCAGGCTGAAGTTCAGCCAGCTTACAGACTGACTCCTCACTCTACCTTGCTTGATTCTACGAAAGGTGACTAACTCAGCACTCTGAAAATATATGGTGATAAGGCAGTAATGGTGCTTGGGAAATCTTCCATTTCTAACTTGGGGGCAGGTGCTCAGTAAAAAGAGTTAATATCAGATGACTTTAGGGCCCATGAGGTGTTAACTTACTTCTTCTACCCCAATGGAAAACATCTCTTCCCACTCAAAGCTCCATGGGGATTTCTGAAACTCCCTGTGGCTCTGGTTCACGTCTATTCTTTCTGTTTCAGCAGAGTTCATTCTCAATCCCTAGGGATTCGAGGTGTGAAGAAAGACTTGTAAGCATTCATAATTTGTCATCAATGTGTTTCTCCCCTTCTCTGACAGAAAAACGAAGCAGGTTGCATATATTTTAAAACAGCACCTTTCCCCTCCCACCTGCCCCCTGCCCCCCACCCCCATCCCAAGATAACTGGGCAAGCGTCCAAGATGTATGTACAAGGATGTTTACTGCAGTGTTATTTATAATAGCAAAACTCTGGAAGTAAACTAAATGCCTATCACTGGGCAGGTAGGGGGGTCGCTTTAAGTGAAGTGTGTGTGGTACCTCTATCTGTGGAGGATGATGCAGTGTGCATTTATGGGCCAAGGATGACGTGCATTACTGATATCGTCAGTAAAAAAACAGGTCCATTTGTGTAACATTCAGTTCAGTTCAGTTGCTCAGTCGTGTCCGACTCTTTGAGACCCCATGGACTGCAGCACACCAGGCTTCCCTGTCCATCACCAACTCCCGGAGTTCACTCAAACTCACATCCATCGAGTCAGTGATGCCATCCAGCCATCTCATCCTCTGTCGTCCCCTTCTCCTCCTGCCCCCAATCCCTCCCAGTGTCAGAGTCTTCTCCAATGAGTCAACTCTTCGCATGAGGTGGCCAAAGTAATGGAGTTTCAGATTTAGCATCATTCCTTCCAAAGAACACCCAGGACTGATCTCCTTTAGAATGGACTGGTTGGATCTCCTTGCAGTCAAAAGGACTCTTAAGAGTCTTCTCCAACACCACAGTTCAAAAGCATCAATTCTTCGGCGCTCAGCTTTCTTCACAGTCCAACTCTCACATCTATACATGACCACTGGAAAAACCATAGCCTTGACTAGACAGACCTTTGTTGGCAAAGTAATGTCTCTGTTTTTTAATATGCTATCTAGGTTGGTCATAACTTTCCTTCCAAGGAGTAAGTGTCTTTTAATTTCATGGCTGCAGTCACCATCTGCAGTGATTTTGGAGCCCAGAAAAATAAAGTCACTGACCTAGAGTCAGACATCCTGGAATGTGAAGTCAAATGGGCCTTAGAAAGCACCACTACGAACAAAGCTAGTGGAGGTGATGGAATTCCAGTGGAGCTATTCCAAATCCTGAAAGATGATGCTGTGAAAGTGCTACACTCAATATGCCAGCAAATTTGGAAAACTCAGCAGTAGCAACAAGATTGGAAAAGGTCAGTTTTCATCCCAATCCCAAAGAAAGGCAATACCAAAGAGTGCTCAAACTACCGCACAATTGCACTCATCTCACACGCTAGTAAAGTAATGCTCAAAATTCTCCAAGCCAGGCTTCAGCAATATGTGAACCGTGAACTTCCTGATGTTCAAGCTGGTTTTAGAAAAGGCAGAGGAACCAGAGATCAAATTGCCAACATCCGCTGGATCATGGAAAAAGCAAGAGAGTTCCAGAAAAACATCTATTTCTGCTTTATTGACTATGCCAAAGCCTTTGACTGTGTGGATCACAATAAACTGTGGAAAATTCTGAGAGAGATGGGAATACCAGACCACCTGATCTGCCTCTTGAGAAATCTGTATGCAGGTCAGGAAGCAACAGTTAGAACTGGTCATGGAACAACAGACTGGTTCCAAATAGGAAAAGGAGTGTGTCAAGGCTGTATATTGTCACCATGTTTATTTAACTTATATGCAGAGTACATCATGAGAAATGCTGGACTGGAAGAAACACAAGCTGGAATCAAGATTGCCGGGAGAAATATCAATAACCTCAGATATGCAGATGACACCACCTTATGGCAGAAAGTGAAGAGGAACTAAAAAGCCTCTTGATGAAAGTGAAAGTGGAGAGTGAAAAGGTTGGCTTAAAGCTCAACATTCAGAAAACGAAGATCATGGCATCTGGTCCCATCACTTCATGGGAAATAGATGGAGAAACAGTGGAAACAGTGTCAGACTTTATTTTTCTGGGCTCCAAAATCACTGCAGATGGTGACTGCAGCCATGAAATTAAAAGATGCTTACTCCTTGGAAGGAAAGTTATGACCAACCTAGATAGCATGTTCAAAAGCAGAGACATCACTTTGCCAACAAAGGTTCACCTAGTCAAGGCTATGGTCTTCCCTGTGGTCATGTATGGATGTGAGAGCTGGACTGTGAAGAAGGCTGAGCGCCGAAGAATTGATGCTTTTGAACTGTGGTGTTGGAAAAGACTCTTAAGAGTCCCTTGGAGTGCAAGGAGATCCAACCAGTCCATTCTGAAGGAGATCAGCCCTGGGATTTCTTTGG
The DNA here is from genome assembly GCA_935064755.1 of Tragelaphus eurycerus. Lineage (NCBI taxonomy): Eukaryota > Metazoa > Chordata > Mammalia > Artiodactyla > Bovidae > Tragelaphus > Tragelaphus eurycerus. The sequence continues at coordinate 17,809,578 of CAKXYN010000020.1, forward strand.
AAGGAATGATGCTAAAGCTGAAGCTCCAGTATTTTGGCCACCTCATGCGAAGAGTTGACTCATTGGAGAAGACTCTGATGCTGGGAGGGATTGGGGGCAGGAGGAGAAGGGGACGACAGAGGATGAGATGGCTGGATGGCATCACTGACTCAATGAATGTGAGTCTGAGTGACCTCCGAGAGCTGGTGATGGATAGGGAGGCCTGGCGTGCTGCAGTTCATGGGGTCGCAAAGAGTCGGACACGACTGAGCGACTGATCTGATCTGATCTGACACTACTTCTACTGTTTCCCAATCTATTTCCCATAAAGTGATGGGACCAGATGCCATGATCTTCATTTTCTGAATGTTGAGCTTTAAGCCAATATTTTCACTCTCTTCTTTCACTTTCATCAAGAGGCTTTTCAGTTCCTCTTCACTTTCTGCCATAAGGGTGGTGTCATCTGCATATCTGAGGTTATTGATATTTTTCCTGGCAATCTTGATTCCAGCTGGTGCTTCTTCCAGCCCAGCGTTTCTCATTATGTACTCTGCATATAAGTTAAATAAACAGGGTGACAATATACAGCCTTGACGTACTCCTTTTCCTATTTGGAACCAGTCTGTTGTTCCATGTACAACTCTAACTGTTGCCTCCTGACCTGTAATATAGGTTTCTCAAGAGGCAGGTCAGGTGGTCTGGGATTCCCATCTCTTTCAGAATTTTCCACAGTTTATTGTGATCCACACACTCAAATGCTTTGGCATAGTCAATAAAGCAGAAATAGATGTTTTTCTGGAACTCTCTTGCTTTTTCCATGATCCAGTGGATGTTGGCAATTTGATCTCTGGTTCCTCTGCCTCTTCTAAAACACAGCTTGAACATCTGGAAGTTCATAGTTCACTTATTACTGAAGCCTAGCTTGGAGAATTTTGAGCATTACTTTACTAGCGTGTGAGATGAGTGCAATTGTGCGGTAGTTTGAGCATTCTTTGGCATTTGCCTTTCTTTGGGATTGGGATGAAAATTGACCTTTTCCAATCTTGTTGCCACTGCTGAGTTTTCCAAATTTGCTGGCATATTGAGTGTAGCACTTTCACAGCATCATCTTTCAGGATTTGAAATAGCTCAACTGGAATTCCATCACCTCCACTATCAGGGATTGCTCAAAATCAGTTAAAAGAAAAAAAAAAGCTCTCATTTTCTAAAAAAAGGACTTCATCATATTGCCTTGTGCAAATGTAATATATTCAACCGGTCTCTCATTGGGAGAATTAAGTCATTTCTAATTTTCTTCCTCTTTTCAATAAAGCTGCTATGTACAAGGATAGTTACCTGTCATTATGTAAACCTAAAAGCATATGTGTAGAATACCACTGTAGTAGAGGAACTGTGTATTTTAAATTTTGATGTGCTCAGTCGCTAAGTGATGTTCGACTCTTTGCGACCCCATGGTGTATACCTCCAGGCTTCTGTGTCCATGGGATTTTCCAGGTGAGAATACTGGAATGGGTTTCCATTTCTTTGTCCATTCAATTTTGATACACCTGTGAAACTGCCTGTCATAAAGGCTCCACTAATTCATACCCCTATCTACAAAGTGTGAAAATGCTTGCTTCTCCCCACTCTGCCACTATAGAGACAAATCCTATTTTAAAAGATTGCAGATCATCATGGACACAAAGCAATTTACTGTCTCAATTCTTTTTTTGCTATTTCTAAAGTGTTTTAACATACATCTTTGTATATACATCTATGTATATACAATATACATATTGTATTGTATATTGTAATAATCATTCCTGATTATTTCCTTAGGCCATCATTCTAGAAGGAGAATTTAAGAGTATGAATTTATAAACTCTCTTTCCCTCTCTCTTTTTTTTTAACCATGTAAGACAGTTCCCCTTTTGTAGCCTCTATCTAGGGGCTGAGAAGAATGCATGATGCCCAAGGTCAGGGGTAACTGGCTTTTCCGTTACAGAGAAAGTCTATGTGCTGAGGCATCTGGCTTGTCACTGAGGTGATGGTTCTGTGGGCGTTTGGTTGGGAAGTGACCTGGAAAAAGATTCATAGCCCACTCACCCCAGAAAAAGGAAACTGTACGTCTGAGACGGCCAGGGCGGGCACTTGTGCTTTTTTGTTTTCTCTTTCTTCAGATCCGACATCTTCATCCACAATAATAGTCCTAGGGAGTTTAATGAAATGTGGAGAATCACTCATTCAGCCACCATCACAATACAGTCTTCAGCTGCATGATGGCCCTGGCTTCCTCTCTCCTCTGCTGCACCCCAAAGAATAAGTGAGGTTCTCACTCAAGAGACACTTTTCTCAAGCTGGTCAGTGCTCTGTTACTCCCTGCCCCCAAATACCCAGTCTACAGCATCAAACTGGCCAATTTTCCAGAGGCCCCAACCCTTTTTTCCTGGCCTATGAAGCGCTTATCTGATTTACAGAAGTTCTCAAAAGCTCAGGCAATTTGGATGTGACCCCGAGTGCTCAATGTTAAGCTTCATCATTTATTGGAACATTTTTATTGTGAGACTACCAGGTTTGGCCAATTGTCACATCCTTCTCTGCCTTCTAAAAAACTTGACCTGACCCTGGCTGCAGACCTTAGGCAGATGGAGAAGGCAACATGACAGGAAGGACTCAGTCCCTCAGGAATCAGGAGGCTATACTCTCTAAGAGCAGAGATGATTTTTAACTCTGGATCCCAGATAGATGCCTAGCAAAGACTCTAACACAGAGGAGGCACTCATTAAACTGCTGGAAGAATAAATGAAGGATATGAAGAATGAGTCTGAGAATATAATTCAGTGTAGAGAAAAGAATGCTATTTAAAGAAACACATTGTGGCTTTGAGTTTGCACTTACTTAACAAAATCACTTAGGTCGATCTCAGGGGACTCTATTGCTGGGACTGCAGCCGAGCTGCCAGACGCCAAGGTTACTGGGGTGGACTCCCCCTGGGACAGCGCAAACCTACAAAACATAGGGTGGATGGGGGAACACAGTTACATCAGCTGTTGCAGGTCAGTGCCTTGTGGGCTCTTTCTTGGAGGCCAAACTCTTAACTCCTAGACCAGGTAGGTGGAGAAGGGACTGCCCCACCCCTCTCTTGGACTGACCTTCTTCACTTCATAACTGAGGTTTCACTTTCTCCAAAAGTTTGCTGATCAGCCCCTTCCAGTATGGGTCAAGTGTCTTCTCTCTGAGAACCCACGGCCTCCAGCCTTCCCCTCACACACTGTTCTCCTTTCTGCTAGATTGTGAGCTCGCTGGGGACTGTATCTAATATGCCCTCTAACACAGTGCATGGCCTGCAGGGGCACGCAGGCATAGCTAGGAATTAATGAGTCACTCAGGCTCCTGCTCCCGGCTGAGCAGAAAGCAGGGTAAGGTTGCGAGGCACGCACTCTCAGGTCCTGTTAGTGAGGGCTTAGCCCTTGTGGGACCCTGCCTCCCATCATGCTTGCTCTGGGTGGCTTGACTGCCTCACCCTGGTCCTGGCCTGGCCAGTTTGCTTTGTCACCACTCAAGTTCTCAGAGCCCCCAAGGGCTGAGGGGGAAAGCGGGTGACTGCACCAGCTGGTACTAAAGGCCTTATGTCCAGGTCTTATGTTCAGTTTTCACAGAATGGACCTCACAAAGGCCAAAGTGGTGGGGTCACCCCCATTCTTACTGTTTTCCCAGGGTGTAGGGGCCTTTTCAGAGAAGGCAATGGCACCCCACTCCAGTACTCTGCTTGGAAAATCCCATGGATGGAGGAGCCTGGTGGGCTGCAGTCCATGGGGTTGTGAAGAGTCGTACACGACTGAGCGACTTCACTTTCACTTTTCACTTTCATGCATTGGAGAAGGAAATGGCAACCCACTCCAGTGTTCTTGCCTGGAGAATCCCAAGGGCGGGGGAGCCTGGTGGGCTGCTGTCTATGGGGTCGCACAGAGTCGGACACGACTGAAGCGACTTAGCAGTAGCAGCAGCATATATATATATATATATATATACACACACACACACACACACACACACCTTCCCAGTATAATCATTACCATATTAATGTACATAGCACTTAAAATGTTCACCATCTTAAGAAGTTCCCTTGTGCCTCTGCCCAGTCAACCCCCAACCCTGGCTCCAGATGAACACTCATCAGCTTTCTACTGCTGTAGATTAAGCTGTGCCTACAGTTTCATGTAAGTGGAATCCTAAATATGTACTCTTTTGTGTCTGACTTCTTTTGCTCAGCATAGTGGTTCTGAGAATCATCTATACTGTTGCAAGGGGCAGTGGTCTCTTCTTTTTCATTGCTGAGCAGTATCCCACAGTATGTGTGATGACTAGAGTGTTTATCCATCATCCTGTTGATAAGACACCTTGGCTTTTTCCAGCTTTTAAGACTATAAATAAAGTTGCTAACAACAAATGAGTACATGTCTCTCTGTGGACATTATGCTTTCATTCCTCTCAGGTAAATTCCAAGAAAGGGAACTGCTGGGTAGTATGGTATATGTATGTTTAAAATTATAGGAAAGTGCCCATTTTCCAAGGTGACTTTACACCAATTTACATTACCACCCATAGTGATGAGAGTTCTGGTTGGCCCACATCTTCACCCATACTTGGTATTCAGTATTTTAAATTATAACTATTCAAATGAGTATGAAGTGAAGGCACATTGTGGTGTTAATCAGTAGACTTATTTTGAAGGAAAACCTTGTATCATTACAGTAAATTAAAAACTAGTTTTATCTACCACATTTAGAAAAATCAGCATGATGGGAAAAATTAATGTCATTACTTTCTTGCCTGGTGAAGACTTGAGTTGACTCCTGCTTACTCTCTTCTAGAAGAGAGACCAGTTTGGTTTCCTCTTGGGGAAACACTGGGCTAGCACCACCCAAGCACTGTGAGCTCTTGGAGGGCAGGGTTCAAGGTCTTTCCTCTTCACCACTCACAAAACCCAGGGTCTTAGACACAGGGCATGAGCTCAGTACAGGTCTGACTGGATAGATGGATGGTTGAGCAAGAACAGGTAGGCAGCATGCAGAGTGATTTGGCTCTTCTGCACCTCCACCTCCACCCCTATCCCCATTCAGGATGGCCTCATAAGAGTGTGGAAAAGCTCTTTTCATCTTCCACAAGTTTCCATTTGGCTCCTTTCAGGTCAGGTGTCTCTGGCTGACATTATCTTGGGCTGAAATCACACCATTCTAGGCAAAGGACAGAGAGACTGGGTGCTGGGAGGCTAATTAGACTCTGGAACCTCATCCTTGGATAAATTCTGATTCTTCAGGTCTCAGTAGGGCCCAGGAGTTAGATGTTTAATGCCTTCCCAGGTTGATTTTAATGTAGAGCCAAATTTAGGGCCCACTGTGGGTAGGAAAGGCCAGAGGACAGTGAAGGGCTGGAGCTGATAATTAATGTGGGGCTATCACTCAGCCTAACCAGCTCGGGACAGTGAAGACCAGCAGAGGGTGATTCGGAGCATTTATTAAATCACCCCAGGGCAGCAGACTCTCTGGGGAGACTCTGCAGGTCTCTGCCCCACATAACAGCATTCTCATCCAAAATTCCCTCCCCGCCCTGGGATGTGGTTTGGATGGGGGAAAAAAGCATATGGGAATATCTGAAAAGCAAAAATACGAAGCTGTAGAGTGTCTGCAGACCTGAGGGAAAACAACACCTCAGCTGACAATGCTACCTGGACATCCGGGAAGCAAGAGGTCTTTTGGAAACAAAGGAGACTAGAAAAGCTGACCCACTGCTAACAGGCAGCAGATAGAGAAAGCTTCATCATAATGAAGGCTTTAACTTATCATTAAAATGGAAAACCTGCTTCAAAGAATTGAAATAGAATGTTGGGAGAGTTTTTTGGATCAAATTTCATTTTGCTCTCAGGAACAGATGATTACTTTCCTGTTATGCTGACCCAAACAGGATTAGATTCAGTTATTTTTAAAAGAGAATGCGTGGCAAACAAGGAAAATCAATACTGCTCCAGTTGCAGAGCTGCCCATGTCAGGATTGCTGAAGGAGCCAGCAAAGAAACCCTCCCCTCAGCTGTGACAGGGCTGTGTGAATGTTAGACACACTGTCCGTCAGCCACGTTGGTTTGGGCTCAGCGATTTCCCTTTCCATATTTTATTTTCAATTCATGAGTAAGTTACGATCGATGTACTCTTTTGTGTTACAAATTAAAAGAAGTCCACTTCTCTTCTTTCCTGGTCTCCCTTCACCGGATGCAGTGTTCCATCAAATCAAAACCCCAAAGAACAGGCTGGTGCTTCAGGTAACGCTGTGTGTCATGGTTTAGACCACATTTGGAGATGGAATGGTGTACGTTGCACAGCGGCTGAAATCTCTGAGGTGCAGACAAGGTCTTGAAAAAGAAGGGTACCCTTGTAGTAGACAGTGACTTTTAATTTGCGGATTCATCGAAACTTGGATTCTGGGAGCATCCATATAAGAGGGTGAAAATGGCCACTGGCTGGATAAAAAGGTCCTGCAGGTATGTTTTGTTTGGCTCATGTTTAATATTTTTTGGAATTACTGACAGCAGCAGAGGCTGGTGATGCACAGGCTAGCTAGGTGCACTAGGACGATGCACCCACCCCTGGGTGCTGTGGGTGCTGGTCACACCTTTCTCTGGCGCACTGCCCTGGCTCAGTGGGAGCTGCCTCACCTGCCCTGAGCTGCTGAGGTTATGCTTCTCATATTCTATAGTCTCAACTATGCAGTTGTGTCCCACCTCAGCATGGGTGGCCAGTAGGAATCTGCCTTCTGGGCCACAATGAAGGGCTAAGGCAGGCTGTCTTCCCTGTGTGCATGTCTGCAGTCCGCCTCGCCCACTCATGTGGCAGAGCGAATGCTGACGGGGAAGGTGCTGAGCAAGTCCCATCTGTCCCGTCTGTCATTTGCTTCCCAATGTGGAAAGATCAGCAAGTGTAAGACCACAAAGCCAGGCAATAAATATGGAAACGTGGCTGAGGCTTTGTGTTTGTGCTGAAAGGCTCTGAAATTTGCCTACTTTTAATGTGATTTAAAGTGATGATTATAATCTGCTCCCTTTAGAAGCAGGAGCTGGGGGGGTTGCCTATCTAATCTAGGGCAGTTTGTGAGGCGCAGTGTTGGAGGAAGGGCAGGAAGGAGGGAAAGAGAGAGGGTGGTTTAAGAAATTGTAGGTTTAAGGCAGGAAGGAGGGAAAGAGAGAGGGCGGTTTAAGAAGTGTAGGTCAGATAGCTGAGAGGAAGAATGGGAATGTAAGAAACCACCTGATAAGATCTAACAAGTAAAGATGTATGGTTTGCTTAATGCAGCACAGATTATAAATTAAAGCAATGGAAATAGGAGGTATAATTGTAGGAGAAGACACCTCAACAATGAAATCAGTCTTGTCAAACAGCACACATTCACAACCTTGGGTTGCTGGAACTCCAACTGGACCTCCGAATCCATGCTGAGAGCACTGATGGGACACCAGCGACTGCTGTGGGTCATTTTCTCATTTTGTTTTCAAAATAAGGGGAGGGCGAGGAGCAGAAGGCTTGACCCTGAAGTCTCTCTAAGGAGCTGACTTTATCCTCAGGAAAATGGGGAGTCTTCTAAGATGTTTTAAATGGGGAAGTGAAATGATCAGTAAGTTCATTTGGGCTGTAGAAAGGGGCAGGGATTTGAAGGGAACAGCCCTAGCATGACCAAACCTGTGAACCATGCTGTAAACAGTGATGGAAAATATAACCCAATGGGATGTTCTCTGTTTTTGTATGATTTTTTTTTTTTTTTTTACAAAATAAGAATCAGGAAGCCCACACAGAAAACAGTGTTAGACATTCAGACAAAAGATAATGGCGGCCTTGGTCAAGGAGGTGGAGGTGGAGATGGAGATGCAGACGGAGCGAGATGCTCCTGTGCAGATTAGGAGGTGGGATAGCAGGACCACGGCCCTGGGGTGAGGAGCTCATCCTGACAGACCGCAGCCCAAGATCCAGCCCCACTGCTGCCGCCTCCCAAGCCTGTCCATGAGCAAGGCTGAGTGGCTGGCTAGATAGAGGGGATGGAAATAGGAGAACAGTGGAGGAGGCCAGAGGGGCTGTATTACAATCACCTATGTTCCCCTTACATTTGGCAACTTTCCCTGCCTAATACCAAGAGGAAGAGACATGTGAAGACACTAAAAACCAAGCGGAAGGAGGACAAGCACCCTTCCCGCCACTGTAGCTGCTGTCCCCTCTCTTGTCATGTGCACCTCCACTGCAGCCAGCCCTGACTCCCAGCTCATCGCTTCTCTCGTCTCCATCACTGTCATCACTGTCAACAGCACTGGCATCACCATCGTCTGCTTCCATCTGGCACTTAACCACTTTCTCACATGGAAAGCAGCCTGCCTGAGCCCTTTGTTATGTCCCAGAATGCTTCCCAGTGACCTACCTGTTCTAAGGTGGAAGTTTGTGAGACACAATGGAACAGCCGAGACTCAAGTTAACTCATACTGTGTTTTTAAAGATTCTCAAAAGGAGCTGCTGCTTCCAGAACAATGGATCTCCCTGCAGCTATCTGCCGAATCACCCGTGGCTCTTTAAGAACAACTTGCCTACTCAAAACTGTAAGAAATAAATGTCTGTTGTTTTAAGCCACCCAGTCTGCGGTAGTTGTTTTAGCAGCCCGAATGGACTAAGACAGGCCCTAATAAAGTAACCGTAGCCAACAATTAGCATCTCTTATTCTCTCAACTATTACATCAAGCACTTTCTAAGGACTGCCAGTGTTTTAGTTGCTCAGTTGTGTCTGACTGTTTGGAACCCCATGAACTTAAGCTCACCAGACTCCTCTGTCCATGGAATTCTCCAGTCAAGAATACTGGAGTGGGTAGCCATTCCTTTCTCCAGGGGATATTCCTGACCCAGGTGGCTCGGGTGATAAAGAATCTTCCTGCAATGCAGGAGATTTGGGTTTGATCCCTGGGTTGAGAAGATCCCCCTGGAGAAGGGAATGGCTATCCACTCCAGAATTCTTGCCTGGAGAAGTCCATGGACAGAGAAGCTTGGTGGGCTACAGTCCATGGGATGGCAATGAGTCGGACATGACTGAATGACTAATACTTTCACTTTCTTTTCAATGACTGCTTAGTTAAATCCTCACAACAGGTTGATGAGGTAGGTATGATGATGGTCTTCAGTCTTCAGTTGACAAAACTCCAAGAGTAAGTCAGTGGCTGAGCTAAGTCAGCCTGGCTCCAAAGCTGATGCTCTTCACACTTTTCTGGACAACAGGAGAAGGCTCCTCCTTGGTTACTTCATGCCAAGCCATGCCCAAGGCAGTGACTCATAAAGTGAGCTTTTTTTTTTTTCACTGTAAAAGTAACTGGAATCTACAGCATAAAGAACATACAGTGCATTGTCTAGAAGCTTTCTCTGGAAGAGGAGGGACCCATTCTGATTGTATCCAAATATGGAAGGCAAGACACAGTTGACCTTGCCCCTGAAGTGACTTCCTATAGTTTTGCTGGAAGGTAAGAGTGGGGGGGGTGTGCCCAGAGTCTATCTTGAAGCTTTCCAGAGGGATTTCCGTGATAAATCACCACTTCTATAAAAGCTCCAGAAGGTGTCTCCACTGCTACATGCTCTTAGGAAGGCTGCCGAACAGGTGGGCTGTGAAATCTCCCTTACAATCAGCTTCAAAGCTCTTCAGAAATGTTTCCAAAACAGGAGAGCTTTTAAAGTCAATTTTTTCTTTTAAAAATTTTTAAGTTTTTTATTTTGTATTGGGGTATAGCCAATTAACAACACTGTGATAGTTTTAGGTGAACAACAAAATGACTTGACCATACATATACATGTATCCCTTCTCCCCTAAACTCTCCTCCTGTCCAGGCTGCCATATAACATTGAACACAGTTCCCTGTGATCTGATTTATCCACGTTTGTATTAATTAAGATTTCCCAACTCCCCCAAAGCTAGCTATATCTACTGGCCCTTAGTAGATATAGCTAGCTTTGGGGGAGTTGGGAAATCTTAATTAATACAAACATGTGGATAAATCAGATCACTATATGAAGCAAGCAGATGTCATCCTAACTCAGGTTCAGATCAGATCAGATCAGATCAGTCGCTCAGTTGTGTCCGACTCTTTGCGACCCCATGAATCACAGCACGCCAGGCCTCCCTGTCCATCACCAATTCCTGGAGTTCACTGAGACTCATGTCCATTGAGTCCGTGATGCCATCCAGCCATCTCATCCTCTGTCGTCCCCCTTCTCCTCCTGCCCCCAATCCCTCCCAGCATCAGAGTCTTCTCCAATGAGTCAACTCTTCGCATGAGGTGGCCAAAGTACTGGAGTTTCAGCTTTAGCATCATTCCTTCCAAAGAACACCCAGGGCTGATCTCCTTGCAGTCCAAGGGACTCTCAAGGGTCTTCTCCAACACCACAGTTCAAAAGCATCAATTCTTCGGCGCTCAGCTTTCTTCACAGTCCAACTCTCACATCCATACATGACCACAGGAAAAACCAAAGCCTTGACTAGACGAACCTTTGTTGGCAGAGTAATGTCTCTGCTTTTGAATATGCTATCCAGGTTGGTCATAACTTTCCTTCCAAAGAGTAAGCGTCTTTTAATTTCATGGCTGCAGTCACCATCTGCAGTGATTTTGGAGCCCCATAAAATAAAGTCTGACACTGTTTCCACTGTTTCCCCATCTATTTCCCATGAAGTGATGGGACCAGATGCCATGATCTTCGTTTTCTGAATGTTGAGCTTTAAGCCAACCTTTTCACTTTCCACTTTCACTTTCATCAAGAGGCTTTTTAGTTCCTCTTCACTTTCTGCCATAAGGGTGGTGTCATCTGCATATCTGAGGTTATTGATAGTTCTCCCGACAATCTTGATTCCAACTTGTGTTTCTTCCAGTGCAGCACTTCTCATGATGTACTCTGCATATAAGTTAAATAAACAGGGTGACAATATACAGCCTTGACGAACTCCTTTTCCTATTTGGAACCAGTCTGTTGTTCCATGTCCAGTTCTAACTGTTCATACAAATGCACCTATAACTTTCCACTGATTCCTTTAGAAGCCAGGTTGGTTCATACTGAATATCTAAAAGCCTGATGCCCTCCACTAAATTTGAGACATTGAGAAGATGCCTTAAAAAGAATGAATCTAAAATAAGGTAACTAGAATTCTTCTATAATAACATAAAAACAGTACTAGAAGTTTTATAACACTCAAAATTGAAATGAAAAGGCAGCCCAATTCATTTCTCTATGGGGTAATGTATCTCAGGAAATTGGACTAAATTAAACTGCAAACAGAAGCAGACTGTACAATTCCTCACATGGTGATCACTTTTAAGTAAATACGAAGAGAGTGAAAAGTTGCCCTTTTCTTGGACTGGAGTCACTTGCAGGCTGACTACAAAGGCAGGAACTTATTTCTGGAAGCTCAGACTTGAAACATGGTGTGAAACCCTCCCATTAGTCCCAGTGGCAAATGTGATCCCCTGTTTTTAGCTGGCCCATCATAGCAGGAGAGGAGATTGTAGATAAATGGGCTATGCGAGGCCTGGGGGTGGGGGGGCTTCCAGGGGCATCAGCATGGAGAATAAGCAGGACAGCTGGGGGCTGATCTCACACTGTTCTCTTTCATCAGGAGCTTCAGATTTACCAATGGTGTTATATTTATGATGAGGGTGATAAGATGTAGGTATTGAATTCATTATTATTCTTAAGCTATGTGCATGTGTTATGCGTGCTTTTGCCTACATGATGTATTTTCACAATACAACAAGAGTGAATGTCAGGGAACACTGTGGAGTGAGAAAGGGCTTCAGCTGGGTTTGAAATCATTACTGACCTAGAGAGGCAGTTTCAGTTAAGCAACGGGCCAAAGGCCAGCTTAACTTGAAAAAGGGAGTGAAAGGTGTGACTAGTGTACCGTTTCCCTCTGGCTTCTCATACAGAGATGGTGCTTGACACAAGAGTATTAAGAGGAGGGCTTTTCAAGATATGGAGTGCTTGTGCTGAGGGCAAAAAGCTAGAGGCCAAAAATCTCTCTGGTAAGACAGAGATTACTGATGGAGGGAAGCACAGATGGAAAGTCTGGCCTTGAAAAGCAACAGATGTCAGGAGAAGGAAATGAGATGATGAAAGCAGTAGCCCGAAGAAAAGCAGTATGTGGTGTGGGCTAGAGGGAAGCAAGCTGTCTAGCAGTGTGGTAGGAACCTGGAAGGAGGGATGCTTGAGTAAGAGGGTGGCTAGGAGCTAAAAGGAAGGACTGATCCAGGAAACACTTTCGAGGAAAAACTCATGGCACGTACTGACCAACTGGGCTGAGGACAGAAGCAGAACCAAAGAAAGATGGTACAAAACCAGACAGCATAGCCTTGGGAATATTCAGGATCAATGATCAGTGAGTGACATGTTGCTTTCCAAAGTAATTGTGTTGGTTTACACGCCTGTTATCTGCATGTGCTTCTAACCTCCACACCCTCAACAACATTCAGTACGGCCGTATTGCATTTAATATGGTGGGTGTGCAATGGTGCCCAGCTGTTGTTTTAATTTCCATTTTCAAGATTACTAATAAGATGGAACATCTTTTGATACGCTTACTGGCCATTCAGATCTCTTTTGCAAAATAACTGCTCATTTCCTCCCTTTTAAAATTGAATTACAAGAATACATTTGAATCAGTTCTAATGAGGTGGATGAAACTGGAGCCTATTATACAGAGTGAAGTAAGCCAGAAAGAAAAACACCAATACAGTATACTAACGCATATATATGGAATTTAGAAAGATGGTAACGATAACCCTGTATACAAGACAGCAAAAGAGACACTGATGTATAGAACAGTCTTTTGGACCCTGGGAGAGGGACAGGGTGGGATGATTTGGGAGAATGGCATTGAAATATGTATAATATCATATATGAAATGAGTCACCAGTCCAGGTTCAATGCATAATACTGGATGCCTGGGGCTGGTGCACTGGAACGACCCAGAGGGATGGTATGGGGAGGGAGGAGGGAGGAGGGCTCAGGATGGGGAACACATGTATACTGTGGCAGATTCATTTTGATATATGGCAAAACCAATACAATATTATAAAGTTAAAGAAAATAAAATTTAAAAAAATAAAATAAAATAAAATTGAATTACATATTTTTTCCTTCAAAGGCATGCTTTATGTATTATGTACTCTAATAATTTGAAGGTAATGTCTATGCTGAAACCTTTTTCAGTTTGTAACTTGTCTTTCCTTCTTTTCTATGGTGTAAAAAGGAATAAAAGTTTTCAAATTTAAGGCAGAAACCATGAAAAGTTTCTTTAAGGTTCTGTGCTTTTTGTTATCTTGTTTAAGAAATTCCCCTTTATTCAGAGATCATCAAGGCATCATCCCACATTTTTTTCATAAAGTTCAGACTTTTATACCTTTAACCCATATGGAATTAATTTTTTGTATAGTGTGAGTGTAGGGATGCATTTAGGCTTTTTTTCCTCCATGCTGCTGCTGCTGCTAAGTCGCTTCAGTCGTGTCTGACTCTGTGCTCGGATTATCCCTAGATCATTCACTGAATATACCATTCCTTCTCCTTTGTTTTATGATTTCAACTTGGTTATGTTTCCATACATATATGGGCCTGTTTCTGGACTCTATTCTGTTCTTTAGTCCATTTGCCTATCTGTGCACCAATACCACACTATTAAAATCACTATATTTTCATACTAATGTGTTATCCAGTAGAGAAAGACCTCCCACTTTGGAGGGACTTGACTAGTATTGTCCCTTTGCTCTTGCATATATATTAATATTTTAAAATCAACCTGTTGGGATTTTGATTATAAGTGCATTGAAACTATAATTTGGGGGCAAAATATAACATCTTTAACAAATTGAGTCTTTTAAAGCAAAGATCATAGTATGTCTCACCTTGTATTTACATCTTTTAAAATGAGTTTTAATACAATTATTTTATACAGAGATATTTGCAATTTTTGTTAAATTTATTCCTACATTTAAAAATTTGCATTCTCTTTTTAATTTGCTGCTGGTACACAGAAATGTATCTGGCTTTTATAACTCATACCCATCCAACATCCTCACTAAATTCTTTTCCTAATTCTAATAATCTGCTCTGGATTATTTTGAGTTTTTTATATAAGTAATCATAACATGACAGTTTCATTTCTTTCTTTCCAAATCTAGCTCCTTGTATTTACTTTTGTATCTTCTTGCACTGGCCAGGCTCTTTAGTAAATTACTGAATAGAAATGCAACTTTGTCTTGTTTGTGATATTAAAGGAAATAATTTTAACATATTATTGTTTTTCAAATTCTCCTTGATTGAGTTGAGGAATTTTCCCATGAACAGTTGTTTAGCTTTATTAAATGGTTTTTCCTTAATCTATTGAAAGAACCATATTTCTTTAAAATAGTAAAGTGATGAATGTTTAGATTTTTCATATCTTGAATCAACCTTGCATTCCTGGAATAAGCCCAACTTGGTCATGATATTCCATCTTTATATCCTTTGCTGGATTCAGTTTGCTAACATTTTGGTGGATGTTTTGCATTCACATTTTTAAATTAATGAGTGATAATGACATGAAATATTTATGTCTCTGATCTGGCTTAATTGGTTTTGGCTAGTTTAGTTTCAAAAAATGACTTAAGTAATATTTTCTCTTTTATTTCTCAAGAGTTATGTAAGTTTGTGAGTTGTGTAAACAAAGGAAGCCATCAACAAAATGAAAGGACGTACTAAATACTTGCAAATGATATCACCAATAAGGGATTAATACCCAAAATATATAAACAGCTCATACAACTCAACATCAGAAAAACAAACAATTTAATTTAAAAATGGGCAGACTACCCGAATAGACATTTTTCCAGAGAAGACATGCAGATGTGCAGCAGGCACACAAAGGGATGTTCAACATCATTAATTATCAGAGAAATGCAGATTTTTGAAACTATAATGAGCTATCACTGCACACCTATCAGAAGAGTTATAAAAAGGAACACAAATAACAAATGCTGGAAAGGATGTGAAGAAAAGGGAATCCTCAAATACTGCTGATGGAAACATAAGTTGATGCAGCCACTGTGAAAAACAGTATGGAGGTGTCTCAAGAAACTAAAAATAGAACTATCGTATGATCTACCAATTCCATTCTTGGGTATATATTGGAAAAAAACAAAAAACATGAATTGGAAAAGATACACGTATCTCAGTGTTCATAGCATCATTATTTACAATCGCCAAGATATAGAAGCAACCTAAGTGTCGATCAAGAAATGAATGGATAAAGATGTCGTGTGTCTATATATGTGTGTATATATATATATATATATACACACACGTGTGTGTGTGTGTATAATGGAATACTTCTCAGCCATAAAATAAGGAAATTTTGCCATTTCCAACAACATGGATGGATAACAACATTATGCTAACTGAAATAAGTCACACAGAGAAAGACAAATACTATATGATATCATATTTGAGGAATCTAAAAAATACAACAAACTAGTGAATATAACAAAAAAAGAACCAGAGTCACAGATACAGAAAACAAAATAGTGGTTACGAGTGGGGAGAGGGAAGATGGGATGGGCAATATTGGGGTAGGGAAGTAAAAGTTAGAAACTATTATGTATAAACTGAACTATAAGGACACACTGCATAACATGGAAAACATAGCTAATATTTTATAATAACTATTAGTGGAGTATAACCTTTAAAATTGTGAATCACTATATTATACACCTGTAATTTACACAATATTATACATCAACTGTACTTCAATAAAAAAATAAGTAATATAAAAAATAATTTGTGTAAGTTGGGAATTATTTGTTCCTTGAATGCTTGGAAAAACTTGCTTTTGTCTATCAGGACTACTGTTTTATTATAGAAAGACTTGAAACTATTCAATTTCTTTAATGATTAAAAGACTATTTGGATTTCTTTTTTTAAAGTTAAGTTTTCAAAAGTTGTATTTTTCTAGGAATTTATCCAATTTTTCAAAATTTTCCATAAAGTTACTCACGAAAATTTCAGCTTTTTAATATCTGCTACAATTGTAGTTATGTCACTTGTGTATTCCTAGCAATAGTTGAGTCTTTTTTTTTTGGTTATTCTTCCTTGAATCTATCAATTTTATTGATAGTCTCTTCAAATAGCCAACTCCTGGCTTTGTTGATTCTTTGTATTTTATTTAATTTTCTCTTTCATTAGTTTCTGGTCATACATTTAGTATTTCCTCCTGTCTATTCTCTTTGACTTTATTTATTATCTATTTACCCAACTTCTAAAGGTGTAAATGTTCAACTCAATTTTCAGCCTCCCTTCTTTTGTAACATAAGCATCTAAAGTAGAGTGTGTCAATGGAAGCACTATCAATATTTTGAATAGATAATTCTTTGTTGTTGGTGGCTGTCCTGTGAATTCAAAATTGCTGAGCAGCATGCCTGGCCTGTCCCCACAAAATAGGTGAAAATATTTGTAAACAAAGTGACTGACTGACAAGGGATTAATCGCCAAAATATACAAACAGCTCATGCAGTTCTATGTCAAAAAAACAAACAACCCAATCAAAAAATGGGGAGGAGATCCAACTAGACATTTCTCCAAAGAAGATATACAGATGGTCATAAAGCATATGAAAAAATGTTCAACATCACTGATTATCACTAGAAATGCAAATCAAAACTATGAGGTATAACCTTACACAAGCCAAAATGTCCATCAAAAAAATCTATAAACAGTAAGTGCTGAAGAGGGTGTAGAGAAAAAGGGACCCTCCTACACTGTTTGTGGGAATGTAAACTGGTACAACCACTATAGAGAACAGTATGGAGATTCCCTAAAAATCAGAACTACCATGTGATCCAACAATCTCACTCCCGGGCATATATATCTGAATAAAACCATACTTTGAAAAGACACATGCACCCCAATGTTCACTGCAGCACTGTTTACAGTAGCTGAGACATGGAAGTTACCTACATGTCCATCAACAGAGGAATGGATAAAGAAGATGTGGCACATACATATAATGGAACATTTACTCAGTCATCAGATCAGATCAGTCGCTCAGTCGTGTCCAGCTCTTTGCGACCCCATGAACTGCAGCATGCCAGGCCTCCCTGTCCATCACCAACTCCCAGAGGTCACTCAGACTCACATCCATCGAGTCAGTGATGCCATCCAGCCATCTCATCCTCTGTCGTCCCCTTCTCCTGCCCCCAATCCCTCCCAGCATCAGAGTCTTCTCCAATAAGTCAACTCTTCGCATGAGGTAGCCAAAGTACTGGAGTTTCAGCTTTAGCATCATTCCTTCCAAAGAAATCCCAGGGCTGATCTCCTTCAGAATGGACTGGTTGGATCTCCTTGCAGTCCAAGGGACTCTCAAGAGTCTTCTCCAACACCACAGTTCAAAAGCATCAATTCTTCGGCGCTCAGCCTTCTTCACAGTCCAGCTCTCACATCCATACATGACCACAGGAAAGACCATAGCCTTAACTAGGCGAACCTTTGTTGGTAAAGTAATGTCTCTGCTTTTGAATATGCTATCTAGGTTGGTCATAACTTTCCTTCCAAGGAGTAAGCGTCTTTTAATTTCATGGCTGCAGTCACCATCTGCAGTGATTTTACTCAGTCATAAAAGAACAAAATAATGCCATTTGTAGCAAAATGGATGCACCTAGAGATAGATGATCACACTAAAGACAGAGAAAGATAAATACTATATGATATCACTCATATGTGGAATCTAACTTTTAAAAATGATACTAATAAACTTATTTATAAAACAAACAAGACTTACAGATATTGAAAACCAAAGGGGAAGCATGGGGAGGTGGGGGACAAATCAGAAGTTTGGGATTAACATACACATACTACTATATAATGGAGAAGGAAATGGCAACCCACTCCAGTATTCTTGCCTGGAAAATCCCATGGACAGAGGAGCCTGGCAGGCTATACTCCATGGCGTCACAAGAGTTGGACACGACTTAGCAACTAAACCACCAACCACCACTACTATATAAAAGATAGATAACCAACAAGGACCTACTGTATAGCCATAAGAAACTCTACTCAAATTCTGTGACAACCTATGTGAGAAAAGAAGATGAAAAAGAATGACTATATGTATATACATAACTGAATCATCTGAAACTAACACAACATTGTAAATCAACTATAATCCAATAAAAAAATTTTATAACTACACTTTAGCTTTTATTACCACTATTTTTTTTCCCATCCTCATTCAATCTGTTGTTCTTGTTTATCTACTAAGTAGTGTCTGACTCTTTGTGACCCCATGGACTATAGCCCACTAGGCACCTCTGACCATGGGGTTTTCCCGGCAAGAATACTGGAGTGGATTGTGATTTCCTTCTCCAGAGGCTCTTTCCAACCCAGGGATCAAACCGACATCTTCTGCATTGCAGATGGATTCTTTACTGCTGAGCCGCCAGGGAAGCCCATCATTCAATCTAAGTATTTACTAAATTTCATTGTGATTTTTTTCATCCTAGATTATTCAGAAACGTATTTTAAAATGTCTAGGCCTATGTACTTGTTTGTTTTAAAATATCTATTTGTTATCAATTTCTAACGTATTTGTTGACATTTGCTTTAAGCCCTAGAATATGGTATTTTTCATAAACGTTCCATAGAGCTGGACGAGTTTTTTCTTAGTGAGATGTTCAACATATATCAATCATATTGAGCCTGTTAATCGTGTTCAAGTTGTCTGTAGCAGAGTTGTCTAACAAAACTTTCTGCAGTGATGAAATGTTCTATATTTAAATACAATAACCACGAACCCACATGTGGTTATCACCACTTAAAATGTGGCGAGTGTGACTAAGGAGCTGCATTTTTAATTAAAAAAATTTTAATTTAAATAGCTACATGAGCCTTGGTGGCTACTCCATGGGGCAATGAAAACTATATAGTCTTGCTGATTTTCTGTCTGCTTGAGAGAGTGTTATTAAAGACAGTAGATTTGTCTCCTTCTACTTGTGGTCCTCTGAGTATCTGCTTTAAGTGTTTTGAAGTTATGTTTTGAGACATGTGGAGTTTAGATTTATTATATCTTTCTGGTGAACTGAACTTTGAAAAAATGACCTAGTAACTTTCTTGATCTCTAGCAATGCTTTTTTTGTTTTAAAGTCTATTTTTACAGTTGCCAGGGTAGGGGTGGGGGAGAAGTGGGGAGGAGGGGAGGGATACACTGGGAGATTGGGATTGGCATATACACACTACTATATAGAAAAGAGATAACTAATAAGGACCTATTTTATAGCACAGGGAACTCTACTCAATACTCTGTAATGACCTATATGGGAAAAGAATCTAAAATTTTCAAGAGTGGATATACGTATGTGTATAACTGATTCACTTTGCTGTGCAACAGAAACAACATTGCAAATCAACTATTCAACAATAAAATTAAAAAATGATAATAAAAAAGTATATTATAGCTGACACGTCAGTTAAAATATAGTATTTTTTAACAGAAATAGTATGGACCTAACAGAAGCAGAAGATATTAAGAAAAGATGGCAAGAATACACAGAAGAACTGCACAAAAAAGAGCTTCATGACCAAGATAATCACGATGGTGTGATCACTGACCTACAGCCAGATATCCTGGAATGTGAAGTCAAGTGGGCCTTAGAAAGCATCACTATGAACAAAGCTAGTGGAGGTGATGGAATTCCAGTTGAGCTATTTCAAATCCTGAAAGATGATGCTGTGAAAGTGCTACACTCAATATGCCAGCAAATTTGGAAAACTCAGCAGCGGCCACAGGACTGGAAAAGGTCAGTTTTCATTCCAATCCCAAAGAAAGGCAATGCCAAAGAATGCTCAAACTACCACACAATTGCACTCATCTCACACGCTAGTAAAGTAATGCTCAAAATTCTCCAAGCCAGGCTTCAGCAATATGTGAACCGTGAACTTCCAGATGTTCAAGCTGGTTTTAGAAAAGGCAGAGGAACCAGAGATCAGATTGCCAACATCCTCTGGATCATGGAAAAAGCAAGAGAGTTCCAGAAAAACATCTATTTCTGTTTTATTGACTATGCCAAAGCCTTTGACTGTGTGGATCACAATAAACTGTGGAAAACTCTGAAAGAGATGGGAATACCAGACCACCTGACCTGCCTCTTGAGAAACCTATATGCAGGTCAGGAAGCAACAGTTAGAACTGGACATGGAAAAACAGACTGGTTCCAAATAGGAAAAGAAGTACGTCAAAGCTGTATAGTGTCACCCTGCTTATTTAACTTATAGGCAGAGTACATTATGAGAAACGCTGGGCTGGAAGAAGCACAAGCTGGAATGAAGATTGCCGGGAGAAATATCAATAACCTCAGATATGCAGATGACACCACCCTTATGGCAGAAAGTGAAGAGGAACTAAAAAGCCTCTTGATGAAAGTAAAAGAGGAGAGTGAAAACGTTGGCTTAAAGCTCAACATTCAGAAAATGAAGATCATGGCATCTGGTCCCATCACTTCATGGGAAATAGATGGGGAAACAGTGGAAACAGTGTCAGACTTTATTTTTTGGGGCTCCAAAATCACTGAAGATGATGATTGCAGCCATGAAATTAAAAGACGCTTACTCCTTGGAAGGAAAGTTATGACCAACCTAGATAGCATATTCAAAAACAGAGATATTACTTTGCCAACAAAGGTCCGTCTAGTCAAGCCTATGGTCTTTCCTGTGGTCATGTATGGATGTGAGAGTTGGACTGTGAAAAAAGCTGAGCACTGAAGAATTGACGCTTTTGAACTGTGGTTTTGGAGAAGACTCTTGAGAGTCCCTGGGACTGCAAGGAGATCCAACCAGTCCATTCTGAAGGAGATCAGCCCTGGGATTTCTTTGGAAGGAATGATGCTAAAGCTGAAACTCCAGTACTTTGGCCACCTCATGCAAAGAGTTGACTCATTGGGAAAGACTCTGATGCTGGGAGGGATTGGGGGCAAGAGGAGAAGAGGATGACAGGATGAGATGGCTGGATGGCATCACTGACTCCATGGACGTGAGTCTTGGTGAACTCTGGGAGTTGGTGATGGACAGGGCGGCCTGGCGTGCTGTGATTCATGGGGTTGCAAAGAGTCGGACACCACTGAGCGACTGAACTGAACTGAACTGACGTGTCATAGGTTTGTCAGAACTCCCCCTCAAGATATGCCTGGTTTATCTTTTCCCATCCTTTTACATTACCATGTCCTTATTTTTCAGATATCTCTTTTTAAAATAATTGTGAGTAAAATCCAGAACACAGACATTTTCTTAGCTAGTTTAGTTTACATTGATTTCAATTACTGATACATTTGGATTTATCATTTTATTTTGTAATTTTAAAAAATTTTCTCTGTATCTTCTCCATGTCACCCCTTCCCCTAATTTTTAAATTTATCTTTGGATTGACTGCAATTGTCCCCTTTACTTTTTCCCTCTTCTGGAATAATTCAAAGACCTAAAATCTTTGATTTCTCCTTTTTCATAGTGAACAGTATTTCCGTCCTATATTGAAATGATATTTCTCCCCCAGATTTTACATTACTATTATGATTTTATGTAGTTAATGCAGTTTAAGTTTACCCATAATGTACCATTTTCTTAGTTCAGAAATCTTTCTTGAATCTTAGACATTATATCAGATAATTTTCCTTCTTTCTTAAGTAAACCCATAGAAGTGTCTTTAATGAGTCTGTCCGTCCTTTAATGGGCTGGCTGATAATGACCTCTTGCAGTTACAGTTATTCTAAGGACTGCTGTTTCCGGTTCACAGTAGCCCATGTCGCTCTCTTACTTTAAACCCTTTCATAGCTTTTCACTATATTTTGGAAGAAAAATCAAATTTCTTAGCATGACCTGACTGGCCCTGCAGAACCTTCCGGTCATATTGTTACCATTTCCCTGGCGCATGGGCTTCTGATGTCATGACCTTTTTACTCTTCAAATATTTACTCATACATTTGCTGATTTAAATTTTTTAAAATTAAAGACTGTTATGAGCTGAATTCAAGGTCCCCCTTGAAATACTATGTTGAAGTTCTAACCCCCAGTACCTCTGCCCCACTGTTCAGGGGATATTCTTAGGTCAACTGCCCCTCAACCCTCAGCCATACATGACTCAGAAGAACAGGTCACAGGACATCCTGAAGTGGTGAGGGAGGCCATGGAGGTTCTGGTTAAGTCTCACCCCTTATCCCTTCCGGTCTTCCAGCTCTTTCTTAACCTCATCTAGGCTAATCCTTTAGGTGTGCTGTCTACTTCCTGCCAGCATCAGCTTATGGTGGTTTGTTACAGCAGCAAAAGGAAACTAATACAGGTGAAGGATTAGTCCCTGGTGCCCCTGGATCCATTCTTTGGGCTGTAAAATCGTCCTTCTGGGTCAAATACAAGCAGGGGGAGAATTAGAGCAAAAAGCGGGGGTGGGAGGGCATAAGAGCTTGTCTTGGCACTTTGCCTGAAGCCATCTGTGGCCACTTCTGTTCCCTTTTTTGACCTTCTTGCTCCCTCAACAGAGCTGCTTGTCCTCTAGCCCTCAGGCTCCATAATTTCTTGTACAAACTTCCTGGAAGGCGGAAAAGAAAAAACCATGACTGCAGAAGTTTAAAGGATTCCAAGAGGTTCAGGGCCTGGGGAGAAGGGAGAGGGTTATTTATGAAGGGATAAATGCTCAGGCCAGCAAGAGATAACCTGTGGCCCTCAGGCTCTGTAGCTTTTGACTGATTTCAGGAGAAGGTATCTCCAAGCCAACTCTGGGACCCTTCTTCTCAAATAGGTCCTGTGTTTGCACAGGGGTGCCAATCCACTGATTTCCTCAATAAAGGAATGACCATAACATCTGACACTTCCTGATCATTTATTACTTGATGCGTGAAGATCTAAGCTCTGAGTAGGGGTGGAGTCAATCCTCACCACGTCCATATGTGGGAGGTGCCATTACAATCGCCCTCGTTTCAGATGAGGAAGCCGAAGCTCAGGGACCCTCAGCCATCCACCAAGTCAGGTGGGGCAGGTGGCTGAGTGGGAGGCTGCCTCAGAGGCCAGGCTCTCAGCCTACTGGGCAGCCCTGGAAGGCTGCAGTGCAAGGATACCCAGTGCCTGCCCCAGGGGACTCAATAAAATTTTTTTTGTTTTGAAAGAAAAATAAAGCCTCGTTTTATTTTCCCCCTAAACATTTTTGTTTGCTTGTTTGGGCCCTTGGGCAAAGCAAGGGCTTGTCCTTGACTGTGAGTCTGGGCTTACCTGGCTGTGGAGAGGAGTGGTGGAGAGGACAGGGAGGCATGCTGGGCCTGGCCATCCTGCCCACACTCGGCCTGTGGCCTGTGCAGGCTCGGCTTCAGCCTTGGTGAATGTGGCCTGGTACAGGGAAGTGAGTTTCTACCCTTTAGAAGGAAAAGGGGTCTGAGTCCATTATCTCAGTGTCTAAAGATCCTGTGGTTCTAATGCTTAGGGTCCTGGGGAGGGTTTCGCTTAGCAGTCCTTGGTAGGAAGGAACAGAGATGAAGGAACCTTTTGAGACCTGAAAACAGCCACCAATTGCAGATTTTTCTTTCAAGTGTCATCTTGGAGACACAAGCACTTCATAAACATTTAGTGCTCACAACAACTCTTTTTGGTTTCTGCATTAGCCCCTTTTACAGGTAAGTAAACCAGGGCAAAGGGTCACACATTTAGAAGGACATAACCAGCCATGTCCAATTCCACAGCCCAGGACCTCAGCTACCACTGACTCCGTGTCTTTAAAAAGTTCCACTTCCAAGGCAAGACAGAGTGAGGAGTGATGAAGAAACAGACAGAAGCCTCCAGGCAATGAGCGTCCCTCTATCGCACCTCCAGCCGTTCCACTCTCCTCTTACAATCACATATTGGATAAATGACGCTCACCACAGAAAAATCAGTGTGAGGACAATACATGTCCTTTTGCTGTCAGGCTGGGCTCCCTTAGGCTCTTGTATTTGATTTATTTATAATCTGATTTGGAAATGAAAAGGCAAAGCTGTCCTTGGGGACCATGTGGCCCACATGCTCGAAGTTCTAACATCGTGTCAGCCTGCAGCTCTCAGTCTGGGCACAGATGCCAGCTGAGCCAGCATCTGTTTGGCTCTCTTTAGTCTCTTCAGAGCAAAGCCTGGTTTGAGTGTGGGTGTTCCTTTGCTCTCCTTCTACACGGATGCCATGAAACATCATGTTCTTATCCAGCTGAGCAGTCAGGCCAAAGAAAGGGTACATTCCTACAGCACTGGCCAGGCCGGCAGCCGTGCCCAGCCCTGATACGTCACCCCAGCTTCCTCACTACACGTGAGCAACTGGACTGTCATCTACCAGAGTCAGTCTAGAACCCTGTCATGCACAGGGACTCACACAGATGAGTGGGTTTCAGACAATGGCAGGCTTACAGAGTGCTTACCAAATACACTTGCCCACTTCACTTCTTTGTTTTTATGTGTGACATGAGATGGAAAAATTTTTGGAACAAAAATTATGCTCAAACAAGAGAGATGCTTTAAATGTCTGAGTCAGAATTGCCTACAAAGTCTCACACATATACACAAACTCCCAAATGCACAGACACATGCCTGCATACATGTACACGTACACACACATACACACTCCCTTGGGTGTGATATATGTGTGCTGTGACAGGCAGGAATATTGACAGTGTCAAGGTCTCCTCATATCCTGTCTAATAAAAAAGAAAATCCTCTTTTACGCTTCTGTTTCTTTATTAGTTGTGAGGGTTAGAGGAATTCTGATTGGAAACGAAAGGTTTGTGTTGATACAGCTGATGAAAGTGACCTTTAGTCATGAGTGGTTCATGCTTTCCTGACGGGCTGTACAGACAGAGTCTGTCTGGACAGCGAGTGGCATTTTTTTCTATGCAAGGTGACATTTATGCCTTGAACCTTTCCATTTGGCAGGTGCCAGGAAGCTGATAGAAAAGAATGTTAAACCAGTTATGAAATGACTCTCCTCTCACTACAAACACCAGGGGCAGGGAGAGAAGTTGATTAATTACAAAATATTCTTTGAGGACTCATTCTGTGCTCTGGACCATGCTGGGCCCAGGGATAAAGAGGCCACAGGTCAGATGTGCTCCCTCGTCTCACAGGGATTAGGAGCCAGCAGGGGAGCTGAACCTCAGCCAGAGTTCAAATGTGATGGGTCACGGAGGAGACGGGCTACCGGTGCCTATGACGGGGCATCTCCAGTAGGGAAGGGTCTTAGAGAAGGCTTCTCAGGGAAGGAAGTTTAAGCTGAGACTTGACGAGGCAGCAGGGCTAGCTAGGTGAGCAGGGAGAGCTTCCAGCAGAGAGAAGGCGTGAGGCAATAACAGCACTGGGTAGGAAAGAGGCTGGCATGTGAGCAAAGAGAAAGGTGTCAAGGTGGCAGCAGACAGCAGAGTGAGGAACACTTGGAGAGGAATGCAGGGGTGGTACATGTCGAGCCTTGAAGAGTACAGTGAGTATTTGTACTTAATCTCAAAAAGCACGGGTGTTCTCAAAGGCTGAAAACCCAGTCAGAGGCTATCACAATGGTCCAGGGAAGAGGCAAGGATACCTTCAATTAGTGTAACAACCATGGAAATGGGAATGAGAGGTTTTTAGAAGGTGGAGTAGGTAGAATTTGGTGATGGATTTGATGGGGCACATGGGATAAGAAAGAGGAAGAAATCTGGATGCCTCCCAGGAGGACAGTAGGGTCAATTTACTAGAACAGGGGCCCTGGGAGGAGAAGCAGGGAGGGGACTGAGCCTGAGTTTGGAGTGGGGTGCACTGGACATGAGTCACCTGTGAAACAGCCAAGAGGAGATGTCAAGAAGGCAAACTTGCAACTCCGAGGGTTCTAGGAGGAGATACACATTCAGAAGCCTCTGCCACAGGAGCTGAGTGAAGCTGTGGGTGGGGCAACTCCAGGAGGAGCAGAGGGCCTAGGAGGAAGCCCTGTGCCGCCACAACTCCAGCTGTTGCTGGCCAAGAGCTGCAGAATAGTCAGTCGAGGGGACAAGAAGAAAAGCAGGAGAGTATGGTGCTAGTCAAGACATGAAAGGAATTGTTTCAGGAAGGAAGGGTTGGACAACTGTGCTGAATGCTGCTAAGGGTTATTTTTCCAAGAAAACCTGTCTCTGTCACTCTCCTGATTACAAATCTAACCAGTGCCTCCAAGAAAGAGTCTAAGGTCCTTATCATGGAATCCCAGGCCTCTCACGTGCTTCCGGCAGTCTACCTGCCCAGACTCCTCTCCCTGACTGCCCCCTACCGATGAAGTCTGTGCTGCGGCCCCTGTGGACACTGACAAGGGTGTACCATCTGCTTTTCCCGCACTCCTCCCCCCATATTGCAGCTTTTGTCTGGAGATGTGCCCCACTCCCACCCCTTCAGTCCACGTGGTTCTGAGTCACCAGTGCAGCCCGTGGCACGGGGCACACAGTCAGGTCAATGCTAATCAAGTGCTTCACCCTCTCCCGATGGGACTGGTGAAGAGAGGGGACAGGAGAGGTGATTTGAGATGGTCCCATCAGAGTGAATCTCCTGGAAGTTCTGGGACCAAAGCTCATCTTCCTTTCCAGTGGCTCAGAATCACACAGACATGGCCCCAGGAATGCTGGGAGCTCTGAGAACATGGCTAACACGTGAAGGAGAACAGAGCTGAGACAGGGGGACTGGCACCAGGGATATTGTTTGCGTCTTTCCTTTAAGCCAGGCCAGAAGCCAAAATGAACTTGGAATTTTGAGCTGTGGCAACCAGTGAATGAACTCTGTTTTTCATTTTTACATAAAGCCAGGTTTCCTGTCACTTGGGACAGAATCCATGAATCCCAACTTCTATACATGCTATTTCTGTAACTGAGAATGTTTCTGGGCTTCTCTGACTAGAGCATTTAACTGTGCTTCTCAGCGTAGTCTTCTCTGATTCCTGTGAGCACTCATCCCCATGGCCTCTCATAGAGCCTGGCACCACCACGTGCCCACCATTGTTTACACTCCTGCTTCCCCAACAGCCTCAGTCCAGGGATCATGTCTTACTTCTGTATCTCTGATGCCTCACAAAGTATTTGGTGTATAAAAGTCAGTTATTAAATGGTTTCCAAGAGACTCTCTGAATGAACAAATGAAATATAAGCAAGAGGCTCAATATCAAGATATTAGAAGACAAAGAAGAAAGGGAAATAAAGGTCAAATGAGTGCTTAATCCAATGAAAAATTAAGTGTATCACCTCTAGTACTGGCCAAGTACATTTTCAAAATGTCATCATTTTAAATTATGGAAATGGCTTCTCAAAAACAAAAAAATAAATAAAGCATCTCCCCTGCTCCCAGATGGAATAAATTCATTTAGCTGTGTTTCATCAGAATAACTTCTACAATCTGTTAGTCGAAACTCATTAGGTCAGGTTGACTGATTTTTCCATAATTCTTTCAAACGTTCATCATCTACAGAATTTCATCCCAAACCTGAACAGTCAGTCGTTGCCACCTAAATGAGTAGGCTCCATCACTCAGACCCTGAACCAGCTTCAGTGCTACACTGGGTTATCATCAGATGTTTATGGAAGACATCCAGAGCAAGCCATAGTTACCATGGAAACAGGCATGCTAAAGGAAAGGATGGCTGTCATACACAAGATGAGGACTCTGTATAGGAAGCATCGACTAGCCAAGAAGCAACATGAGATAGTCCCGGTTAAGAATGGCCATTCATATTCAGGTGTTGAAAACTGAGCTGTCCAAACATCCAACAGGGAAACATGCAGGTGCCCATTCATCCTGGCCACCAATGTGGGTTTTGACCCAGATGAAACTGTTACTAAGGCCTGAACGAAATAGGCTGTTTCCGTTTCTATAAAGGAGTGTTTTTCAAATTAAGTTGGATTTAGCTTCTAAGTGAAAAGGAGAGACACTTTTAAATCTAAATATTGTGAAGACAGCTTTTCCCTTTCAGTGCTTGCCATGTCTCACATACACTCCCACGTATGAGTATATGTCTATACATATAATGTACATTTATGGGCCAGGACAAAACCCACTGAAATATGCAGAAGGTAGAGTTCAGGGGAGCACATGCCTCATGTATTGTCCCACCCGGTTTGTGCTTTGAGTTTGAAATGCTTACTAAGGAAACTCAACAAAGACTATTTTTAGTGATAAATCTCTAATGATCCATCCACTAGATTCAAAATTAGAGCAGGCTTAGGGATATCCCTTTGTTCGTCTAGTGGCAATCGGGACTTTCAAGGATATTTTATCTGCTTTTCCTGTGAAACCTAGGATGGACCATGGCTCTTTGTTCCTCTGTCAGTGATTGGCTGTGGAACTTTATCCCAACTGCAAGTATTATTGAGGGCTTCCCTGGTCCAGCAGTTAAGAATCTGCCAGCCAATGCAGGCAACACTGGTTCAGTCCTGGTTTGGGAAGATTCCACATGCCGTGGAACAACTAAGCTCATAAACCACAACTACTGACGCCTGTGCTCTAGAGCCCAAGGGCTGCAACAATTGAAGGACCACACACCCTAGAGGCTGTGCTCTGCAACAAGAGAAGCCACCACAATGAGAAACCCAGGCATCCCTACTGAAGAGTAGCCCCTGCTTGTTGCAACTAGAGAAAGCTCACATGCAGCAAAGAAAACCCAGCAAAGCCAGAAATAAATAAACAGAAGTTAAAAAACGAAAATATTCATGGAAGACCAGGACTCAGAATACAGGAAACTCAGTGCAAAGTCCAAAGGAGATTTAAAAAAATGAAAGCACAGGAGAGCTCTGCAGGATTGCCCTGCTGATTGGTACCTTATCTGATTTTCCTCGTCATCCACCAGGAAGAACCAGCGAAACTTCACAACCAGGGGGCTGCAGTTGGTGATCATGACATAGCGGATCACCTCAGTGTCATTCAAGATACAGCCAAAATCCAGCTCCCTGGTCTCAAAGGTGAGGTTGGGGTAATTCACTTCTCCACGCAGGTGCAGGATGTCCACTTGAGGGTGCTCCACATACTTGATGGATAAAACTTCTTCGGCCACCCAGTTGTTCAGATCATTTTTGTAGGAAGGGTCAAATCTGACCAGCAGGTCTTTCACTTCACCGACCTCCAGTTTAACAGGCTACAAAAAAGATAATGGGGAATTACCAACCTCTACACTATGCATTTCCAATCTGATATATGAAATAGGACAACCAAAGTTATTTACACATCAAGGCTTATTTAACTTCTATGCAGAGTACATCATGAGAAACGCTGGACTGGAAGAAGCACAAGCTGGAATCAAGATTGCCAGGAGAAATATCAATAACCTCAGATACGCAGATGACATCACCCTTATGGCAGAAAGTGAAGAAGAACTAAAGAGCCTCTTGATGAAAGTGAAAGAGGAGAGTGAAAGAGTTGGCTTAAAGCTCAACATTCAGAAAACTAAGATCATGGCATCTGGTCCCATCACTGCATGGGAAATAGATGGGGAAACAGTGGAAACAGTGTCAGACTTTACTTTTTTGGGCTCCAAAATCACTGCAGATGGTGATTGCAGCCATGAAACTAAAAGACACTTGCTCCTTAGAAGGAAAGTTATGACCAACCTAGATAGCATATTGAAAAGCAGAGATATTACTTTGCCAACAAAGGTCCATCTAGTCAAGGCTGTGGTTTTTCCAGTGGTCATGTATGGATGTGAGAGTTGGACTGTGAAGAAAGCTGAGCACTGAAGAATTGATGCTTTTGAACCGTGGTGTTGGAGAAGACTCTTCAGAGTCCCTGGGACTGCAAGGAGATCCAACCAGTCCATCCTAAAGGAGATCAGCCCTGGGTGTTCATTGGAAGGACTGATGCTGAAGCTGAAACTCCAGTACTTCGGCCGCCTCATGCAAAGAGTTGACTCATTGGAAAAGACCCTGATGCTGGGAAGGATTGGGGCAGGAGGAGAAGGGGACAACAGAGGATGAGATGGCTGGATGGCATCACCGACTCAATGGACATGAGTTTGGGTGGACTCCAGGAGTTGGTGATGGACAGGGAGGCCTGGCATACTGTGATTCATGGAGTTGCAAAGAGTTGGACACAACTAAGCAACTGAACTGAACTGACTGATGTGCACACACATACATATACATACATACAGACACACACACACATTAGCAAGAAACACATACACACATATATGTAAATATATATATACATACACACGCACACACACTTTATCCATAACCATGCATCCACAGTTTACATAAACAGCTGACATACTGATAGCAATATCTATATGTATCCATCTCTATCTCAATCTCTATGCACACACATATTTTTCAATAGTTGAAAATGAAAGCAAGAAAAGTTTGGAGAAAAATGATTTGAAAGAAGAGATTTTGATAAAGGCTGTGAGGTTCTAAGGACTGAGGAGTTGTGAAAGGAAAGTCTGCAATGAATAGCTATTATAAAATATTCTGAAAATAATATAAAAACTGAAAATAAATTAGATTGCAAAATGCTCTTCCTAGATAAGTGGGAAATGTTCTTTGCTTAAGAAAATTTTTAAAAAGGCTTTCTAAAGGACTGGGGGAGGGGTTCTGTAGATGGTGACCCAGAAAGGGATAGATTAGGTAATTTAATTTCTTTTCTAACGTCTGCAATTCTAACACTTTGCACAGTGTTATTCACTTTCCGCTGTTTTCTATTCAACTTAAAATGACACTCCAGAGCTGTACAGAGTTTGTTCAGGAGATTGTGTTTGTTCTCTTCTCTGATTCAAATCCCCATGTGTTCCTTGATACCAAGGCCACAGAAACACCTTCCCATAGAAAGCCTGGCCCTGAGTTCGCTTTTTTAGGAATCTCTTAATCCCCACATTTAATCGGCATGAAAGCCACCTCCTGGTTTTGTAGAAAGTGCCCTGAGGAAGTCAGGAAGAATACAGCACAGGAACAAATCTGTTTACAGAGCACTTTCCTCTCCACTGAGTTTTAAGGTTCAGGTATTTAACTGTGTACTTCACTGACATGATCAGATGGCTTCAGTGGATAAGACCAATTACCTGATTAAAGAGTCAGAGAGAGGGTAATGATTCCCCAGTTGGCTAATCTCCTCTGAGAGCCTTGCCAGCCACTTGGCACAGGTGGCTTGGCACAGTTTAGAAGCCATTCTTGTAGACCATGGCACCTGCAGCACTAGGCATTGTAATGCTTAGTGTTTAAATACAAAAGCACAAAGAAGAAGTCACAAACTTATCCAAAATTTCACCAGATATTATCTCTCAGAGATCATATTTGGTAAAACATTAGTCCAGACATGATGAATGGATAAATAAAATTTTACAAAAATGGAATTAGACTAATTTATTTTAAAATATCATGTTTTCACTTTTAAAATTATGAAAAATTCTTATTTAAGAGATATTAATAGTAAGATCATGGACTCTGGAGCCAGACTGCTTGGGTTCAAATTCTGGCTCTGCCAGTTAGGTACTCTGTGAACTCAGGAGAAATTGCTTGTCTTTCCTAGTCTTTAGCTTCTCTGTCTGTAAAACAGAAGCAGTAATAGTACCTAACTCTTTTCTAAGAGGATGAAATGAGTTAATATATTGGTGTTATGTTCACAGCAGTGCCTGGCACATCAGATCAGATCAGATCAGTCGCTCAGTCATGTCCGACTCTTTGCGACCCCATGAACCGCAGCACGCCAGGCCTCCCTGTCCATCACCAGCTCTCGGAGGTCACTCAAACTCACATCCATCGAGTCAGTGATGCCATCCAGCCATCTCATCCTCTGTCGTCCCCTTCTCCTCCTGCCCTCAATCCCTCCCAGCATCAGAGTCTTCTCCAATGAGTCAACTCTTCGCATGAGGTGGCCAAAATACTGGAGTTTCAGCTTTAGCATCATTCCTTCCAAAGAAATTCCAGGATTGATCTCCTTCAGAATGGACTGGTTGGATCTTCTTGCAGTCCAAGGGACTCTCAAGAGTCTTCTCCAACACCACAGTTCAAAAGCATCAATTCTTCGGCGCTCAGCCTTCTTCACAGTCCAGCTCTCACATCCATACATGACCACAGGAAAGACCATAGCCTTGACTAGGCGAACCTTTGTTGGTAAAGTAATGTCTCTGCTTTTGAATATGCTATCTAGGTTGGTCATAACTTTCCTTCCAAGGAGCAAGCGTCTTTTAATTTCATGGCTGCAGTCACCATCTGCAGTGATTTTGGAGCCCAGAAAAACAAAGTCTGACACTGTTTCCACTGTTTCCCCATCTATTTCCCATGCAGTGATGGGACCAGATGCCATGATCTTCGTTTTCTGAATGTTGAGCTTTAAGCCAACCTTTTCACTCTCCACTTTCACTTTCATCAAGAGGCTTTTTAGCCCCTCTTCACTTTCTGCCATAAGAGTGGTGTCATCTGCATATCTGAGGTTATTGATATTTCTCCCGGCAATCTTGATTCCAACTTGTGTTTCTTCCAGTCCAGCATTTCTCATGATGTACTCTGCATATAATATAGTGTAGGGTATATAAATGCCAGTTATTACATATCAGTGAACATCAACATTTTAGGAATCAGTGAACTAAAATGTACTGGAAAGGGCGAATTTAACTCAGAAGACCATTATATCTACTACTGTGGACAAGAATCCCTTAGAAGAAATGGAGTAGCCATCATAGTCAACAGAATCCCAAATGCAGTACTTGGATGCAATCTCAGAAACAACAGAATGATCTCCATTTCTTTCCAAGGCAAACCATTTAATATCACAGTAATCCAAGTCTATGCCCCTACCAATAATGCTGAAGAAGCTGAAGTTGAATGGTTCTATGAGGACCTACAAGACCTAGAACTAACACCCAAAAAAGATGTCCTTTTCATTACAGGGGACTGGAATGCAAAAGTAGGAAGTCAAGAGACAACTGGAGTTACAGGCAAATTTGGCTTTGGGGTACAGAATGAAGCAGGGAAAAGACTAATAGAGTTTTGCCAAGACAACGCACTGGTCATAGCAAACACCCTCTTCCAATAACACAAGAGAAGACTCTACACACGGACATCACCAGATGGTCAATACCAAAATCAGATTGATTATATTCTTTGCAGCCAAAAATGGAGAAGCTCAATGTAGTCAGCAAAAACAAGACTTGGAGCTGACTGTGGCTCAGATCATGAACTTCTTATTGCCAAATTCAGACTGAAATTGAAGAAAGTAGGGAAAACCACTAGACCATTCAGGTATGACCTAAATCAAATCCCTTACGATTATACAGTGGAAGTGAGAAATCGATTCAAGGGATTAGATCTGATAGACAGAGTGCCTGAAGAACTATGGACGGAGGTTTGTGACATTGTACAGGAGGCAGAATCAAGACCATACCCAAGAAAAAGAAATGCAAAAAGGCAAAATGGTTGTCTGAGGAGGCATTACAAATAGCTGGGGAAAGAAGAAAAGTTAAAGGTTAGGCGAAAAGGAAAGATATACCCATTTGAGTGCTCAAACTACCGAACAATTGCACTCATCTCACACGCTAGTAAAGTAATGCTCAAAATTCTCCAAGCCAGGCTTCAGCAATATGTGAACCGTGAACTTCCTGATGTTCAAGCTGGATTTAGAAAAGGCAGAGGAACCAGAGATCAAATTGCCAACATCCGCTGGATCATGGAAAAAGCAAGAGAGTTCCAGAAAAACATCTATTTCTGCTTTATTGACTATGCCAAAGCCTTTGACTGTGTGGATCACAATAAACTATGGAAAATTCTGAAAGAGATGGGAATACCAGACCACCTGATCTGCCTCTTAAGAAATCTGTATGCAGGTCAGGAAGCAACAGTTAGAACTGGTCATGGAACAACAGACTGGTTCCAAATAGGAAAAGGAGTACGTCAAGGCTGCATATTGTCACCATGTTTATTTAACTTATATGCAGAGTACATCATGAGAAATGCTGGACTGGAAGAAACACAAGTTGGAATCAAGATTGCGGGGAGAAATATCAATAACCTCAGATATGCAGATGACACCACTCTTATGGCAGAAAGTGAAGAGGGGCTAAAAAGCCTCTTGATGAAAGTGAAAGTGGAGAGTGAAAAGGTTGGCTTAAAGCTCAACATTCAGAAAACGAAGATCATGGCATCTGGTCCCATCACTGCATGGGAAATAGATGGGGAAACAGTGGAAACAGTGTCAGACTTTGTTTTTCTGGGCTCCAAAATCACTGCAGATGGTGACTGCAGCCATGAAATTAAAAGACGCTTGCTCCTTGGAAGGAAAGTTATGACCAACCTAGATAGCATATTCAAAAGCAGAGACATTACTTTACCAACAAAGGTTCGCCTAGTCAAGGCTATGGTCTTTCCTGTGGTCATGTATGGATGTGAGAGCTGGACTGTGAAGAAGGCTGAGCGCCGAAGAATTGATGCTTTTGAACTGTGGTGTTGGAGAAGACTCTTGAGAGTCCCTTGGACTGCAAGAAGATCCAACCAGTCCATTCTGAAGGAGATCAATCCTGGAATTTCTTTGGAAGGAATGATGCTAAAGCTGAAGCTCCAGTATTTTGGCCACCTCATGCGAGGAGTTGACTCATTGGAGAAGACTCTGATGCTGGGAGGGATTGAGGGCAGGAGGAGAAGGGGACGACAGAGGATGAGATGGCTGGATGGCATCACTGACTCGATGGATGCGAGTCTGAGTGACCTCCGGGAGCTGGTGATGGACAGGGAGGCCTGGCGTGCTGCGGTTCATGGGGTCGCAAAGAGTCGGACACGACTTAGCGACTGATCTGATCTGATCTGATCTGATACCCATCTGAATGCAGAGTTACAAAGAAAAGCAAAGAGATAAGAAAGCCTTCCTCAGCGATCAACGCAAAGATATAGAGGAAAACAATAGAATGGGAAAGACTAGAGATCTCTTCAAGAGAGTTAGAGATACCAAAGGAACATCTCATGCAAAGTGAGAATGAAAGTGAAGTTGCTCAGTCACGTCCAACTCTTTGCAGTCCCATGGACTGCAGCCTACCAGACTCCTCCGTCCATGGAATTTTCCAGGCAAGAGTACTGGAGTGGGGTGCCATTTCCTTCTCGAGGGGATTGAACCCGGGTCTCTTGCATTGCAGGCAGACGCTTTACCATCTGAGCCACCAGGGAAGCCCCAGAAGGAATCCGAAAAGAGAGGCCCCTTGCTGTGCCATTGTTGCCACAATGCTGTGACTCAGATTGGAACTGAGGTTGCTGCAGCCACAACACCAAGTACTAACCACTGTGTAATCACGGCCAGCGACTGGAGACCTATGTGAACCCGTGGACTATACAGTCCATGAAACTCTCCAGGCCAGAATACTGGAGTGGGTAGCCTTTCCTGTCTTCAGGGGATCTTCCCAACCCAGGGATTGGACCCAAGTCTCCTACATTGCAGGCAGATTCTTTACCAGCTGAGCCACAAGGGAAGCCCTCTTCATGCAAAGATGGGCTCAATAAAGCACAGAAATGCTATGGACCTAACAGAAGCAGAAGATATTAAGAAGAGGTGGCAAGAATACACAGAAGAACTATATAAAAAAGATCTTTATGACTCAGATAACTATGATGGTATGATCACTCACCTAGAGCCAGACATCCTAGAGTGTGAAGTCAAGTTGGGCTTGCTTAGGAAGCATCTCTTTGAACAAAGCTAGTGGAGGTGATGGAATTCCAGTTGAGCGATTTCAAATCCTAAAAGCTGATGGTGTGAAAGCGCTGCACTCAATATGCCAGCAAATTTGGAAAACTCGTCAGTAGCCACAGGATGAGAAAGGGTCAGTTTTCATTCCAATCTCAAAGAAAGGCAATGGTAAAGAATGCTCAAACTATTGCATAATTGCACTCATCTCACACACTACCAAAGTAATGCTCAAAATTCTCCAAGCCAGGCTTCAACGGTAAATGAACCATTAACTTTCAGATGTTCAAGCTGGATTTAAAAAAGACAGAGGAACCAGAGATCTAATTGCCAACATCCATTGGTTCATAGAAAAAGTAAGAGAGTTCCAGAAAAACATCTACTTCTGCTTTATTGACTATGCCAAAGCCTTTGACTGTGTGGATCACAACAAATTGTGGAAAATTCTTCAAGAGACTGGAATATCAGACCACTTTATCTGCCTCCTGAGAAATCTATATGCAGGTCAAGAAGCAACAGTTAGAACTTGACATGGAACAACAGACTGGTTCCAAATCAGGAAAGGAATACATCGAGGCTATGTATTGTCACCTTGCTTATTTAACTTTTATGCAGAATACATCATACAAAATGCCAGGCTGGATGAAGCACAAGCTGGAATCAAGATTGCCAGGACAAATATCAATAACCTCAGATATGCAGATGACATCACCCTTATGACAGAAAGTGAAGAAGAACTAAAGAGCCTCTTGATCAAAGTGAAAGAGGAGGGTGGAAAAAGTTGGCTAAAGCTCAACATTCAGAAAACGAAGATCATGGCATCTGGACCCATCACTTCATGGCAAATAGATGGGGAAACAATGGAAACAGTGACAGACTTTATTTTCTTGGGCTTCAAAATCACTGCAGATGGTGACTGCAGCCATGAAATTAAAAGATGCTTGCTCCTGGAATAAAAGCTATGACCAATCTAGACAGCATGTTAAAAAGCAGGGACATTATTTTGCTGACAAAGGTCCATTTAGTCAAAGCTATGGTTTTTCCAGTAATCTTGTAT
Source organism: Tragelaphus eurycerus (assembly GCA_935064755.1). Classification (NCBI taxonomy): domain Eukaryota; kingdom Metazoa; phylum Chordata; class Mammalia; order Artiodactyla; family Bovidae; genus Tragelaphus; species Tragelaphus eurycerus. The sequence continues at coordinate 17,846,291 of CAKXYN010000020.1, forward strand.
GGATGTGAGAGTTGGACTATAAAGAAAGCTGAGCCCCGAAGAATTGATGCTTTTGAACTGTGGTATTGGAGAAGACTCTTGAGAGCCCCTTGGACTGAAAGGAGATCAAACCAGTTCATCCTAAAAATCACTCCTGAATGTTCATTGGAAGGGCTGCTGCTGAAGCTGAAACTCCAATACTTTGGCTACCTGATGCAAAGAACTGACTCATAGGAAAAGACCCTGATGCTGGGAAAGATTGAAGGTGAGAGGAGAAGGGGACGACAGAGGATGAGATTGTGGGATGGCATCAACTCAACAGACATGAGTTTGAGTAAGCTCCAGGAGTTGGCAATGGACAGGGAGGTCTGGCATGCTGCAGTCCATGGGCTCGCAAAGAGTCGGACATGACTGAGTGACTGAATTGAACTCACTATCATCCTTTTATGATCAACCAAATTGATAAGAGAGTGTGGAGAGGTCTAAGGTAAGTCTAAAATCTTCCCTTGGTGTGTCTCCTTTCTTTAGAAGCCATTGAATTCTTTGGTCAATCGTAAGACTGGTAACTTCACTAAGATATATCTACCTGTTGAATATTCTACATCATTTTGTTCCAGGACAAAGTGTGGCCTTATTTTTTTTTTTAAATCTTAAAACAATATTTCGTTTTTATTTTTGAACAGACAGTACAATGAAAACCATGTTAAGCCCATCTCCCCTCCTGTAACTCAAGTGAACTCTTTTCCTTCCCTGAGGCGATTATGATTACACAAGTGTCTTATCTGTCCCTGTATGAACATGAAGATATTACATGAATATAAAATAACATGTATTCCTTTATTTTTTACATATATGATAGCATACTATGCACTCCTGTTCTGCACACTGCTTTTTCCACTGGGGAATCACTCGTCAGTGCATACTGAGCTGCCTCACTGTTTTTCAATAGCTGCATTTTATTCCAGCATAAAATTCTGCCATCATTTTCTAAGCAATTTCCTATGGACAGATATTGACTCCCAGTCTTTTGTTCTTATAATCAATGTTGCAATGAATATCCTTGTATCTATATTATCTTGTATATTGTGTCTACATCTATAGGATAAATTCCTAGGAGTAGAATGACGAGGTCAGAAGGTATGGGCATTTAAAATGTTGATAGCGAGAGCTCTACTGTCTTCCACTGTATACTTCCCCAACACAGCACCTGTTTCTACATGCCCCCTAACATAGAGCATCATCCAATTTTTGCTCTTTACCAGTCTGATAGGAAAAAATGTGTTTCATAGTCATTTTAACTTGCATTTCTTCTAACATGAGTGAAGTGGGACATACTTTCATATATTTAAGAGCTGTTTTATTTTTGTGAACTCTGTTCATTTCTTTTGCCTGTTTTTCCACTGGGTTGTTGGTACTTTTCCTGTTGATTTGTAGAAGTTATTTCTAAAATTATATGTATTGCTTTTATTAAAGTTACATGTGCAAGTAATATAAAAGGTCGAACTGTACTACACGATTTATTACAATAAACAGTTGTTCCTGACCCACTCTGGTGTTCCAACAGTCCCAAGGCCACCATTTCTCAATTCTGGTAGCAGGATGGGTCTATGGAAGAGCTTTTTTGGTCAGAGAGGGGATGATCAGGCATTGCACACAACTCAGATACCAGGGATTATTCTGACGTATCGACTGACACAGGGCACGTTAAATTCCCGGAACATTTTAATGAGTTTCTCTGCGGAAGAGCATTTACCTTTACGTCTTGGGATGAAAGCCTGCTGCCCATGTCTTCTGAGTGGAGCTGGTCAGGACAGCTGGCTGGTGCACACAGGGTCCCTTGTGTTCACAGCTGGTGCCTCTCAGCCCAGGCCATCTGAGCTGAAGGACTCACACTGCCTTGCCTCACTGGAGAATTTCCAGTCTTTACGTCTTTGCCTTTCTGTCTACCCACTCCCCTCCTCATTCTATCTTATAGAATTTAAATCTCTCATTAACTGGTTACACCCACCCTCTTCTCCTTTCATTTTATCGTCTGGGTGGCTTTCCTTTTGAACATTTCTACTTTTATCTTATTAAGATTTCAGGAGGGACAAGATGGGGTCTGACCTAGGACGGAGAAAACTGCTCGTGCCTGGATTTTCATTTTCTCATCCATTTGTTTTCCTCTGCTCTTCAGTCCACTCTTCGTGTCCTCTTGGAACCCTTGTATCATGTCCTTGAGCTCTTTTTAAAGACAGGTTATATCGTCTGTCATTTCTCTGAGGCTGTAGAAAACTCCCTGTTTGTACTTGGTGTTTTTCTTCTTTGCACAGGTTCCCTCGCAGGAGGTTTTCATCTGCCTCTTGCTTATAATCATCTTCTCCTTTTATTTTTCTGTTCAAAGACCTTAGCTGTTTCCCCCCTCCCAGCAGTCATGCTTGAATGAGACCCTAAAGAATCCATGAGGAAGGAAGGGCAGGGGAGGGTGGTGGTGCAGTACTGTCTGCAATGCCCTCTCATCCCCTGGCTCATCCCCCATCCTCCACAAACACTTGTCTCCAGGAGCATGTCTTCATGCCTCAGTCGTCTACACTGATGTTCCACAGCAAACATCCTTCAGGCACAGGCTCCCTCTACCCTGCCTGCCCTTCCTGCCTCCTCCATCTCATTTCTTCATTAGCTGTTCCCCTGAGAGACTGAACACCATGGAGTGTACGGCTGCTCTCTCCTTCAATCCTCTTCCCTCTGCAGCACCACCTGCTGCAGAACCCAGTCATTCCCTCTGGAGTCCACACATCCAGCCAAGGATGGATGATCTCGTGGGACTGTTCAGGGAACACCACATCCCCAGACAGTGGGCCAGGGGAGCTCACAGCCTCCTCCTGTGGCCTGGTTCCCGGTATTTCTTGGTATCTGGAGATGTGCTGGCTGGTTCAGGCCTGGGCTTTGAGTTTTGGTCAAATTTGAGGGACATTAAGATCTTTCCTCTCATTGCTGGGAAGTCACTGTTTCCTAAAGATCAGCTTCATCATCACAGGCAGAAAAGGAAGGATCAAAATAGTCAGTGAGACGTTCTTACATCATTAATAATAGCTTTCCTACCAACTGATACCGAAATTTGACTCATTTTACATTTTTCTCTCTGTTTCCAAGATTCTTTACACTTTTTTCTGGACTGAAATTTGGCAGTGCACTGATACTATCCTCTTCCTTTATCACACACATGGCTCCCTGCTGGGACTTAGGACAGCCTTTGTCTAGTTACCTCAGGAGTTGACGGCAGTGGGGATTTATCAGTCTCACAGACAAAGAAGGGTCCACCTGTTGAGAGCAACACGTTCACAGGCAGCGTGGAAATGTTCTTTATGGCCAAGGGCTGGTATTCAGGTTCTAGGATAGTGTTAGGTTTCTGCAAAAAAAAAAAAAGAGGAAAAAACCACAGTAAGTCTTTAGCAACAAAGGTCTGATATTCATTGTTAATAGCTGATTTAGCCTTCTCTCTGTTTATATCTATGGATGTATGGATTTATATTATCTCCATCTATCCACCCATCTATCTAAATATAGGTAATATGTATCTATATATTACATAGATTCATGTCTCCATGGTCTACCATACATTAACAAGGGATTGATATAGATGAAAATACAGGTATACAATTGTCCATGTATGCATGTATCTATCTCACTAGAAATGATCCTATGTTAAGCCAGAAAATACAGATTAGATTGTCTTACTTCCTTGTTACCTGGTTTAAAAAAACCCCATGCCTCTGAATAGAACTACTACTACTGAAGCTTCCACAGCATCATAAAACAAAAGTTTAAAAAGTTAGTGGTATCTTAAGGAAGAATCCATGCACCACTATAATGAATAAAACATTTTTTTCGTACACAATATTTTTTTCATTCTTAAAACACCCAATTTGCAAATATACTCACCTTGCTATATCAGAAATGTTCATAACTGTTTTCTGTGAATTTTCCTGATAACACTGGAAGAGATGATTTAGAAGCACCTTTTACTCTGTTAGATCAAATTTCATTTTTCAACTGGAGAAAACATCAGAAATGCATCTGGAACTGGAAGTTTCTGTTCAGACTGAAGTTTTCTCCTTCTGACTCTGGGATCCACATTATTCCTTGTGTATCTTAGAAAGGGGGTCCTTTAATATCAGTAGGAGGGGACCGGAAACCTTAGTCTCTGACCTCCAATGACAAGCTCCCTCTCACTCCCTGTCTCCTTCAACAACTCTAGCTTATTTTTCCCAGGCCTCAGTGATTTGATTTGCTTTTTCTCCTTGTTCGAATTTAAGGTAAATCCCTCTGATTCCATGTTTTCTCTGTTTCTGCTCCTTTGCCCAGCATAGTCTGTCCTCTACTGGGCTTTCTGAGAGAGCTAGGGTGACCAGTGTCCATGATGTCTTAGTCAGTTCAGGCTGCTGTAATGAATATCACAGATTGGGTGGTTAAAATCGGCAGCCATTGATGTCTAATAGTTCTGGAGGCTAGCCAGGCCAAGATCAAGGTGCCAGCACATCCGGGGTCTGGAGTGAGCGTATTTCTCGGTTTGTAGATGGCCGTCTTCTCACTGTGTCCTCCCATGGCTGAGAGACAGATCATCTCCCTTGTCTCTTCTTATAAGGGCACTAATTCCATTCATGAGGGCTCCACCTCCATGATCTTATACTCTCAAAGCCCACTTACAACACTATATAAGGAATTAGGGCATCAACATATGAATTTTAGGGGGACACAATGTTCAGTCCATAAAGTTGGCTTGAGCCTTCTGCCTCAATTGCACCCCACTAGCCCTTTGTGGATGCCCGAAGTTCCTTCAGTGTTCAAACCTCCCAAGAGAAGCTGCCACTGTTTCTCTCCCTCTAACATGGTGACATGGGTCTTGGGTTCACTGTGCACTCGCGGACTGCGTATTACAAGTTAGGGAGGGATGAAGCAGCACCTTCGACCTTCCCCCCGGCCTGCTGTGTCACTGCAGGTAACTTTGAAGAGAAAAAGCCACACTCGCTTGTTTTGGCAAGAGGCCATTTAGAGGACAGCGATGAGAAAGAGTCGATGCACGGAGAAACTGCTCTATTTTAAAATGACCCCTTCTGGCTTGTTTGTCTCGCCAAATATCAGCAGACAGGATTTGCTGGTGGACTTCATGAAGCAAACTGACTGCTAGTTTCAAATGACCTTTTCAATCCCACAGAGATGTGGTTTCATCTCTGTGGCTTATGAGTGGTACAACAGTTACACAGTAGATCAAAACTGAGGAAACGGTTATAGAAAAATTCTTCTCATAGGCAGGCTTGGTATCATTATAGTCTAATGTGCTAAATCAGATACATTGCCTTGAGCCAAAAACAAGGAGACAAGAATGGATAACTGGGTATTATGCAATTAAACCTGAATACCGAGACTTAACAGGTCTCCTGCACATCCTGGGTAATGAAGTCACATTTCTTCATTGCCCCTGATATGGATTCAACGTGAGCAGGAAACGAACAATGAAAAATACAGTAGTGGGGCAGATTGCAAACTTGTGACATTTGGGAGGAAGTAGAGAAAGGCAAAAACAAACGGGGCCTTATGACTCAATTCATTTCTTAGTTCAACAAGTTACTGTCACATTCAAAATATTTGCTGTTTTATTCCAGTGATAAATCCAAACAAAAGACATTTACACAGGAATATGGCTTGAGAAAATAAAGAAAAGAAAAGGAACGCTATCCACACATGTTTATGAGCTTTGGAAAAAAATAATCTAATAAGAAACTAAGCCGCATACACTGCAATGTCTTGCACAGAATAACTATTCAATAAATCTTCACTGAGTTTTCTCTGAATGGCTACATTTAGAGAAAATATGATGCCACCAAATTTGGTGCAGCTGTCACCAGTAAATATTCTTCCTGATTACTTTAAAAAAGGAAGAATTTAAAACAGCAATGAAAACTTGATAGCTGCAGCAGCAATTCTTGTAGTATTTTCTTGGCGACTCAGGGAGACTGTAAAGTCAGTTTTAGTTCAGCTCAGTCTCTCAGTCGTGTTCGACTCTTTGTGACCCCATGGACTGACTCTTTGCAACACCATGGACCCACTCTTTGCGACCCCAAGGACTGTAGCACGCCAGGCTTTCCTGTCCATCACCATCTCCTGTTCCTTGCCCAAACTCAAGTCCATTGAGTCTGTGATGCCATCAAACCATCTCATCCTCTGTCATCAACCTCTCTTCCTGCCTTCAATCTTTCCCAGCATCAGGGTCTTTTCCCATGAGACAGTTCTTCACATCAGGTGGCCAAAGTATTGAAACTTCAGTGTCAGTCCTTCCAATTAATATTCAGGACTGATTTCTTTTAGGATTGACTGGTTTGACCACCCTTTAGTCCAAGGGACTCTCCAGAGTCTTCTCCAACACCACAGTTCAAAAGCATCAACTCTTCAGCACTCAGCTTTCCTTATGGTCCAACTCTAACATTCATACATGACTACTGGAAAAACCATAGCTTTGACCAGATGGACCTTTGTCAGCAAAGTAATGTTCCTGTGTTTTAATACACTCTCTAGGTTGGTCATAGCTTTCCTTCCAAGAAGCAAGTGTCTTTTAAGTTCATGGCTGCAGTCACCATCTGCAGTGATTTTGAAGCCCAAGAAAATAAAGTCGTTCACTGTTTCCATTGCTTCCCCATCTATTTGCCATGAAGTGATGAGACGGGATGCCATGATCTTAGTTTTCTGAATGTTGGGTTTTAAGTCAACTTTTTCACTCTTCTCTTTCACTTTCAACAAAAGGTTCTTTAGTTCCTCTTTGCTTTCTGTCATAAGGGTGATGTCATCTGCATATATGAGGTTATTGATATTTTGGGGGCAATCTTGATTCCAGCTTGTCCTTCATCCAGCCTGGCATTTCACATGATCTACTCTGCATATAAGTTAAATAAGCAGGGTGACAATACATAGCCTTGATGTACTCCTTTCCTGATTTGGAACCAGTCTGTTGTACTATGTCAAGTTCTAACTGTTGCTTCTTGACCTGCAAATAGATTTCTCAGGAGGCAAGGAAAGTGTTCTGGTATTCCCACCTCTTGAAGAATTTTCCACAATTTGTTGTGATCCACATAGTCAAAGGCTTTGGCGTAGTCAATAAAGCAGAAGTAGATGTTTTTCTGGAACTCTCTTACTTTTTTTTTTTTTTATTTATTTTTTTATTTTTTTTTTTTTTTTTTTTTGGCTTATAATCACATTTATTTTATTTTTCCAACAGATGTTGGCAATTTAATCTCTGATTCCTCTGCCTTTTCTAAATCCAGCCTGAACATCTGGCAGTTCTAGGTTCACATACTGTTGAAGCCTAGCTTGGAGAATTTTGAGCACTACTTTGCTAGCATGTAAGATAAGTGCAATTGTGCAGTAGTTTGAACATTCCTTGGCATTACCTTTCTTTGGGATTGGAATGAAAACTGACCTTTTCCAGTCCTGTGGCCACTGATGAGTTTTCCAAATTTGCTGGCATTTTGAGTGCAGCACTTTCACAGCATCATCTTTTAGAATTTGAAATAGCTCAGCTGGAATTTTACCACCTCCACTAGCTTTGTTCACAGTGATGCTTCCTAAGGCCCCCTTGACTTTGCACTCCAGGATGTCTGGCTCTAGGTGAGTGATCATACTATCATGGTTATCTGGGTCATAAAGATCTTTTTTGTATGGTTATGTGTATTCTTTCCACCTCTTCTTAATATCTTCTGCTTCTGTTAGGTCCATAGCATTTCTGTCCTTTATTGTGCCCATCTTTGCATGAAATGTTCCCTTGCTTGTTATCTCTAATTTTCTTGAAAAGATCTCTAGTCTTTCCTAATCTTTCATTTTCCTCTATTTCTTTGCATTGATCACTTAGGGAGGCTTTCTTATCTCTCATTGCTATTCTTTGGAACTTTGCATTCAAATGAGTGTATATTTCCTTTTCTCCTTTGCCTTTTGCTTCTTTGCTCAGCTATTTGTAAGGCCTCCTCAGACAACCATTTTGCCTTTTTGCATTTGTTTTTCTTGGGGATGGTTTTAATCACAGTCTCCTCTACAATATCATGAACCTCCACCCACAGTTCTTCAGGCACTCTGTCTGTCAGATCTAATCCCTTTAATCTATTTGTCACTTCCACTATATAATCATTAGGGATATGATTTAGGTCATATCTGAATGGTCTAGTAGTTTCCCCTACTTTCTTCAATTTAAGTCTGAATTTGGCAATAAGGAGTTCATGATCTGAGCCACAGTCAGCTCCCAGTCTTGTTTTTGCTGACTGTGTAGAGCTTTTCCATCTCCGGCTGCAAAGAATATAATCAATCTGATTTCGGTATTGACCATCTGGTGATGTCCACACGTAGAATCATCTCTTGTGTTGTTTGAAGAGGGTGTTTGCTATGAACAGGGCATTCTCTTGGCAAAACTCTGTTAGCCTTTTACCTGCTTCATTTTGTACTCCAAGGCCGAACTTGCCTGTTATTTCAGGTATCTCCTGATACAAAGTCAGTTTAGCATCCTGTAACTGAAACCACAATCCTACTTCTTCTTCATTCTCCACCAGTAGAGTTTTCGCTTGTCTCTAAGTGCTGACACATTATTTGTTGACTTGAATTGAATTGTGTTAATACATTTCATAGAGCATATAGCCAATAAGCTCTCTTATTCATCTCCTGGCAGAGCACCTTATGCATGGTGGGTGTTCAACAGGTATTTATTTAATATGAACAATCTTACAGAACATGCTACTAGAACAAACGATTCTGAACACTCTCCTTCAAGCCTCTCTTAATAAAAGGAATCCCAGTTGGTTCTCTCACAACCTAGATAGATACTGCCATACCCAGACCTTTCGTATAACAGCACAGATCATACCTGTGGGATCTCCCTTAAGGCTTGGTCTTCCCTGTTGACTGTGAGGTTCATCAGGGAGGGACTACTCACTGTTGCATCTCTATGACCCAACACAGGGCCTGGCACACAGTAGGTCTGGAAACATATTCCACTCAGCGGCCTGTTTCAATGAATACATCTGACCATGTCACTCCCTTCCCCAAAGCCCTCCAATGGTCACCCGGAGCAAAACCCAAAGTTCACAACACACGTCCCAGTCATGCCACATACATCTGGCCCCTACCCACTTCTCCAGACGGACTTCATTGTCATTCTTGGCATAATCTCTGTCTAAGGTGGACTTCCAGCTTTTTTATGTTGACCAAGCTCTTTCCTGACTCAGGTGCTTTGCATGTGCTGTTCCTTACAATTCTCTCTCCATCTCTCATTACCAGACTGCTGTTTTTCAAGTCCCAACTTGATACATTTGCTCAAGGAAGTCATCTATTACCTCATGCACAAATAAGGTCATGTCTCCTGACACGTGCTCTCACTGCACCTTGTATCTTTTCTTCATAGTACTGTTTAGGACTGCCATTTAAACAATTAAATTTTCATAGTTTGTTTACAGTCTGTTACCTCAACCAGTGTCTCAGCTTTGACTATGTCCGATTTTCAGCACCAACATAGCCCTCCACACATACCTGGTTTGAATAGTAAATAATTTTCTGCTAGAAACCTACCTAGGAGTAGGCTGAGTCCTGCTGTGATATCTCCCTCTCCTCGCAACCATGCCTGCCCCCTGCCCTGAGCAGCAATCATACCATCTCTTCCTTGTCCTGGGCCTCCCCCACTTACTGCTCACCCTTAATGGCACATAAAGTCTTATACAGGTATAAGCACATGAATTAAAGAATGTGAATCAAATAGTTTAAGTCAATGATTTTCAGGCAGTATTAGGTGATCTACAAAATAGCTTAATTTGTCTCTCAGTTTCCTCCTGTATATCACAAGAAAGATATCAGACCTTCCCACATAGATTGTTGTGAGGGACAACTGGGAAATGTGTGTAATGAACATGGCTCAACGCCCAGTACATACCAATCAAAAATGTGTAGCTATTCTAACTGGTTACTGTAATTATCAAAAATTCTTCTCCATCCATTTCTGTACTATGATGTCAATTTTACCTATGTAGAGTAAATGATGGACTGAAATGCATTTTCAGTCCATGGAATATCCCTTCATTTTGGTCTTATACATCAGAAATGATGGAAATAGAATTTCCATGGCAATTCACCTTTCAAAGGAATGTAGGCTTAGATTAGGGATTTTTAGTTGAATGTGTACTGGCCTCTGAAGTTGAAAAAACACTTGTGGGGTGTGGGTGTAACAGGATTCCCATTGATTTAGCTTCCTAAATGAAAGTGTGAACATGTGGACCCCTGGCTGGAGAGTGCCCGGCCCTCTGTTGCACAGCCTCACTGACCTTCTCTAGTCGGTAAACGAGCTGCTTGGTGGAGAGCTGGATGAATGGCGCCACAAACTCACAGATGATGTTCACGGTCATCACCAGGCTCTTCCCCTTTTGTGCCCCAATGATGGTGTGGCACACCAGCTTTTCTTTGACTACCTGCAGACAAGATATACCAGCATTTGTGGACCCTCCGTAGTTCAGAAAACGTAATTCTCAACCATCAGCAAACATTCTCAACTACTTGCCTGGGGACACCAGGGAAAAGCACAGTTTTCTGAGCAGTGCATGTCAGGGAGGGGTCTCTGTCACAGTTAAAGTCTGATTGGTTAGATATGGCCAAGGTGGATCCTGTGTCTACTTCTGACTGTCCTTGAGGGCACAATCAATTTACATCCAGTTCATCCAGTATGTTTATGGAAGATCTATTATGCACTGGGGCTGTTAGGGACTGGATACAGGGATGGACGAGGCAGATAAAAACCCTTCATGGGCTATCACTGTGCTGTACACCTGAAGCTAACACAACATTGTAAATCAACTATACTTCAGTTAAAAAAAAAATCTTCACAGTTCAACAGTAGTTACACAATTTCTTACCAAGCTAGCTGGAAACTGACTGGAACAATTTTGCCTTACATATTTGAATATTTAAAAGTCATATATGGTTAACTAATACTTCTTTGGGCCCAAGAAGCCTAGATTTTTATAAAGTAGAAAGGACCCAAAGTGAATTTATATCATAAATAGCCCTTATTAAAGACTGGCTAAGGTTTCAGATGTTAATGAATTCAAGACTCATCTCATTCATGTAGCAGAACTTGGAAGAACATTCAGCAAAGCTTTTAGTAAGGCTACAACTGAATTTAGAACCCCAGCAGCTCAGATTTAATGGCTTTAAAAATAGGCAACTCCTGACCACCACATTGTAAACTTGTTCCTGCAATGGACCATCAGTATTGAGCTGAGGGGCTGCACTCTATTCATCTTTGCATCCTCAGTGCCCACTGTGCTGTCTGTCGTGTGCACATACTCAGTGAAAGCTGACTGAACCCCTCAATAACAGAGAGAAAGAACATATTATACACACCACCATGGGAAATAACTGTCTTTTAAAAATTGAGGATGTGTTTTACCTGAAAATATTCTGTGAAGAAACAATTTAAGTGAAACAAAGAGACCCTGTGACCCCAGAGGAGCTAAGCAGTGGACCAGATTTCCCATCTCATCTGCTAGGAGACAACTTATTACTGTTTCCTTTTTCATGAGGAGAAAGTTCAGCGTCACATCCTAATGTAGTAACACGAGCAGAAGCTCAGGTAACCACCATTTCTCATTCACAAAGTCTGTCTTTGTGAAGAGGCTTATAAATGATTTCAGATTTTTATGTTTTTGATGCTTTCTAACCTCCATGAGGTGATAAGAATAAACAGACACATGTCTCGTATACAGGGTTAACAATAACCCTGTGTGCAAGACAGCAAAAGAGACACTGATGTATAGAACAGTCTTTTGGACTCTGTGGGAGAGGGAGAGGGTGGGATGAATTGGGAGAATGGCATTGAAACATGTATAATATCATATATGAAACGAGTTGCCAGTCCAAGTTTGATGCACGATACTGGATGCTTGGGGCTGGTGCACTGGGATGACCCAGAGGGATGGTATGGGGAGGGAGGAGGGAGGAGGGTTCAGGATGGGGAACACATGTACACCTGTGGTGGATTCATTTTGATATATGACAAAACCAATACAATATTGTAAAGTTAAAAAATAAAATAAATAAAAAATTAAATAAAATCATCTCTAACCTAAAAAAATAAAAATAAACAGACACATGGTTGGATCTGCCTAAATGTCTTTAGCAGAATGGTGATAATGTGAATAACAGCAGAACATCAGAGTTGAAGATAAATGCGGCTCTTTTATCCATACATAAAAAGGTGGTGATTATAAATGTGAATCTTTCAACTCAGGCTGAGAGGAAAGGAAGTGAAGACATTCCAATACCTGGATAGGAGAGGCAGGCAAGAGTGACTATACAAACATTTTTAAAAATAAATATTAAGTGAATAGTGTTAAGTGTTAATAAGGGGCCTAGCTTTGGCTGAATGCTGGTTGTCCCTCCACCAGAGACCTACTGGCTTTGTTGATTTTGGGGATGAGAACCTACTTTAAATGGTATTTTAAGATTGGGTTCACGGCAGCTATAGAAACAAACAGAAAACTCCACAGTGCTGAACCTTGAATGGAATGGGTGCTGCCATGGTAACACAGTGCTGTATGCAATCCTTGAGAAACCATAGCCTTCTTTCAGATAAATGTCAAGAGACTCACCTAAGAAACAGAGTAAAGATTTATTTAGGAGAATAACAGCTTCTAAACATGGCATCCTCTTACCCTGGGAGTGGTAGAATAGCCTTCGAGTATCACATCGATCGTCTGGCCTGGGGACAGCTCCATCCTGACGGGGTGGAGCTGAAACACGGGCCCGTGAGGCTCCCTAGGTGCCTGGCAGCACTGGACCTGGGGCTGGCTCTTGGAATGATCCTTCTTGGCCAGCTTCTTCTTGCTCAACTTTTCTTTTGGACAGAAATCTTCATTCATCCAGAATAACTGTTGGGCCCGACGTCCCTTGTTGGTCAACTTGAAGTGGTAGTAATAGGTGTCCAGGCTGGAAAAGAGGAGGGAGGGATTCACAGGACTTCCCTGTGGGTTGTTCTGTTCAGGTCTACACCCTTGGGATTTGCTCACTTAAAAAGTGAGCAAAAAAATTGACATCAATATTTTTTTTTTTGGTAATGTAAAAAGGCTAAACAGTGATGCTATTAGGAGCTGCTACAGTAATAGGACAATGTAGCATCTACTCATAGGGTCATTAGTAGTCCCTGAGTTGCCATCGCCAGGGAAGCATTGTGGGGAAGTGGCTCCATCCGTCCTCAGTCTTTCTCATTAGGAGAAGCCACCATAGAACACAAAGATACAGATCATGTGAAAACCACTTCATTTGCAAGAAACGGTTCTGAGGAGTGAAAATAAAATACCTCCTAGAGAAGCTTATTTCAAATCGTGTTGAGTAAACTTCTAGTGACTAGTAAAATGCCTTGTGATGGACTCAATTTGAAGGGAACTTCAAAGAGAAACAAAACATCCTCTAAGCCTTACAGTCAAGAAGATTGTAATAGGACACCAGCCAGACTGGTCATTTTTCTTAGACTCATGTGCTTTAAAGATGCTACTATTTCATTCACTTATTCATTCATCTGTTCCACAAATAAAGTACCTCTTTATTGTCTGGTTCTTTGCCAGCTACAGGGATTTATAAGATTTTGGAGGTGGTTTATATATGTTTTTGAGTGTTTTTTTTTAAACTGATTATAAGCTTACTTTAAAATATTCTTTTCAGGGAAAAACTCATCTCAGGACTTTTTAAATTTATTTTTAATTTTGAGGGACTTTGAGTTTTCATCTCATCTGGCCCTTCTTTGGAAAGATGTCATATCTAATAAGCAAGCTGAACCTTGATAAAAAATGAGTGCCAGTTGTCTGGTATAACCATTTTTATCTAAATATATGTCCAACAGGGCTTCCTCACTGGAGTCTTTATAGTTAGACTTCACGGCTAAAAGTACACTTTTGGGGGAAATAACAAGTAATAAATACTATAAACTAGGTAGGGTCTCTGTCACTTATTCACAGTATATCTTTTAACCATCACAGCAACCCAGGAACAACAAGTATATTTACTCCCATTTTATTGACAAAGAAACAGAAAATCTGAAAACTGAAAGCTGTTGTTCAAAAATATGCCATCAGAAAAGGTGACATCGGGGTATTTCTTTAGATTTTATGCCCCAAAAGTTGGCAAATGTTTCCGGTAAGGGACTAAATAATAAATATTTTAGACCTTTTGGGCCTTGTGGTGCATTACAACTACTCTACTCTCCATTGCGGTGTCAAAGAAGCCATAGACGATACATGTATATGAGTAGCCATGGCTGTGTTCCAGTAACACTATTTTTTTATTTTTTAATCTGAGAATAATTGCTTTACAATGTTACGTTGGTTTCTGCTACACAACAACATGCATCAGCCACAGCACACATATGTCCCCTCCCTCCTGAGCCCCCCCTCACCCCCCTACCCCATCCCATCCCACTAGGTGGTCACAGAGCACGGGGGTGAGCTTCCTGCACTGTACAGCATCTTCCCGCTAGCGAGCTGTCTCACATATGGTATTGAACATGTTTCAATACTACTCTTCCACTTTGTCCCCCCGCTCCTTCTCCCACTATGTCAACAAGTCTGTTCTCTATATCTGCTTCTCTATTTCTGCCCTGAAAATATGTCCAATGACATTTATAGAAATAGGCAATGGACTATAGTTTTCCCATCTTTGCTTTTGATGACTCTTCTGCAGATTGCTGGCATCAAGATTTTATGTCAAAAAGGACAGTAGTGTTTAGGCAGAGCAGAAATTGGCAGTTAAAAGCTATAGGTTGCTTCTGTTTTCATAGAAAACTATCAGCTAACCCTCCAATTCTAGGCAAGCGTCAGAATATCTTTTGGGGCTCAGTTCATTTCAGTCACTCAGTCAAGTCCAACTCTTTGTGACCCCATGGACTGCAGCATGCCAGGCTTCCCTGTCCTTCACCAACTCCTGGAGCTTGCTCAAACTCATATCCTTCGAGTTGGTGACACCATTCAACCATCTCATCCTCTGTCATCCCCTTCTCCCACCTTCAATCTTTCCCAGCATCAGGGTCTTTTCCAATGAGTCAGTTCTTTGCATCAGGTGGCCAGGGTACTGGGTTTGAGCTTCAGCATCAGTCCTTCCAATGAATATTCAGGACTGATTTCCTTTAGGATGGACTGGTTGGATCTCATGCAGTCCAAGACTCTCAAGAGTCTTTTCCAACACCACAGTTCAAAAGCATCAGTTCTTCAGCTCTCAGCTTTCTTTATAGTCCAACTCTCACATCTATACATAACTACTGGAAAAACCATAGCTTTGTCAGCCAAGTAATGTCTCTGCTTTTTAACATGCTATCTAGGTTGGTCATAGTTTTTGTTCCAAGGAGCAAGCATTTTTCAACTTCATGGCTGCAGTTATCATCTGCAGTGATTTTGGAGCCCAAGAAACTAAAGTCTGTCACTGTTTCCATTGTTTACCCATCTATTTGCCATGAAGTGATGGGACTAGATGCCATGATCTTAATTTTTTGAATGTTGAGCTTTAAGCCAACTTTTTCACTCTCATCTTTCACTTTCACCAAAAGGCTCTTTAATTCCTCTTTGTTTTCTGCCATAAGGGTAGTGTCATCTGTGGATCTGAGGTTATTGATATTTCTCTCAGTAATATTGATTCCAGCTTGTGCTTCCTCCAGTCTGGCATTTCTCATGATGTACTCTGCATATAAGTTAAATAAGTAGGGTGACAATATACAGCCTTGTACTCCTTTCCCAATTTGGAACCAGTCTGTCGTTCCATGTCTGGTTCTAACTGTTGCTTCTTGACCTGCATACAGATTTCTCAGGTATTTGACACTATTTGTAGATTAAGGAGAACATGTAATTAAGTCTGGTTTGCAGTATAATGTTTTCTATAATTATATTTGAATGCACTTAACAAAGAAAGCTGGAAACAGAGGCATGGTACTCAATGACAGTGCCCTGGCTTATGGTTAACGTACAGGAAGAGACGGCTCCCCTAATATTATTTTGTCAGGTACACCTTCTCTTAACACAGTGTGTCCATCTTGGTTTCAGGGCATCAGACCGGAAGGCAAGAGCATCCCTTTGACATCTGTTCACAGTATTGAAACAAACAGGCACCAATTCAGCTGGCTCCTGAGAGTCAACTAGTGACAACATGTGACTCTTGTGAGGAACCATGAACAAATTCCCACACATACCCTCCATGGTTAGTATTCAAACCCCACACATTTTAAGAGTTACATTTACATCATTCTGCTCAGAGGTGTCTATACTGTACCACCTGTTATTTAAATATCTAGGCTCTCTAGTTTTTCCTGAGTGATCAGGTGAAGCCAACCACAATCATTTCGATTATTGGTGCTATGGTAAGGAGGCAAGCAGAGGACATGATACAGGAAAAAAATACTGGCTTTGCAACACCTGAAAAGACACATTTGCAATATATTTTTACCTTCCTAGTTATATTCTATTTATATTATCACTAAGTTATTATCATCTTTATTTTCTACATTCATGGAGAGACGTTAGCAATGTATTGAAATCAAAGAAGAGAAATCATGGTTGAGATTCGAAATCTGTCACAGAGAATCCACTCTAAGTTTTAGAGAAAAACACCCTGCTTATGAACCATCTCTTCTCTAGTGCAGAGGGACACAGCTTGCAGTATGTAACCAAACTAAGACTAAAAAATGTCTCCTTGTGGCTGATGAACCACCTGGAGGAGGGATAGTGAAGATGAGGAGGCTAGTTCTATAACTTAAAAATAACTTTCCAAAGTAGAAGTGGTGCTCAGCTTATGCAATATATATGATATGTATAAAAATTGGTCCATGATATTTCTTTACCTAAAGTGTGCTCCCAAATTGAGTTCTGGTGCAAAGGGCTTATCTGAAACAATGGTGGAGCCAACTCCTGAAGCCTGGACAGGAATTCGGTAGGTGTTGCTATTTTCAATGTCCAAAACGACTGTGTCTTTGAATGTCAGTATGTCGTTCAGGTTGGCGGTCAGTGTCAGTTCGACATCACCTTCCGGGGGAACCATGCCTTCCTTGGGCTCAATGGTCCAAAGGGACTTTTTGTGTGCCTGCAAAACAAGACTACAAGTTAACTGTGAAGATATTCTTGGCTTTTCATTCTGCACATGTCAAAGCCCTCTATACTTCAGATGCCTGGCACTGCAGAATTCAACATCGGAGACAAACATTATTTTTTTGAATCAAAGCAGCTGGGTGTTTGTTGGCTTTTCTTTTTTTCAAAAAGGAATACGATTCTGAAGAGCAAACCTACAATTCTACTTTTGAATGCTCTGGGAAGATTCTTTACATCTTTTTTGTAAGATGACAGCTCAGCTCTCTAACAAACTTATACTAATTATCTGCTCTAATCTCCAAATTCTGAGACACCAACAGAAGGTGCAAAATCCTTCCTGGAATTTGGAATTTTTAAAAGAAATGTTTTTCAAGTGCAAAGTTTCTGTGATGTTATAGTAGGGCTGAACAGCTTTCATTAATAAAAACAATGTAAAATTATCTTGGTTTCTATTATTTCAAAATAATCAATAGAATTTCATTTGCTAAAATTCCAAACTTATTTTAAAACATGTTACAGGACTAAATAATAGAGTTGGAAGTGACTTCCACCAATGTATTCCCTTTAACTGCTTAGATCTTCATAGCTCAGTCTCTTTCCTCCCCAAGGTCTTTGACTGAAAAACACTTCACAATGAAGCTTATGCTTACCATCACATTTTAAGTTGAAAACCTTCCCCCTTCAGTACTCTTTATACTTTTACTCTGCTCCATTTTTTTTTACCATATTCTAACATAGTACATGGCTGACTTATCATTATCCTTCTCTCCTTGCACTACAATATACATTCTCTGTAGATGGGATTTTTGTCTCTTTTGTTATAGTTTTATCTATACTTTTATCTATAATTATGCGTGGTACATAGTAGATGCTTAATAAATATTTGTTAGATGAACTCATATATCTGCCTTTTAATCAAATCCTGTGATGTTAGAGAACTCATTTATCAACTAAGGTAACATATCCCTGGTTTTTAACAATCCATAATATCTGGTATGTCTTCCTTACACTAAGCAGAGATCTGTTTGTTTTTGACCTTCCATATACTGGTATTTGGTCCACTCCCTTAGAGCTAAATAGATCAAATTGAATCTCCCTCTTTTGTTTAACAGCTCTTCAAATTACACCTCCAACTTAAGAAGAAAACCTCTTATGGCTCCAAAGTAAGTTGAAAATTTGGCTAACGTGTCAAGAATAATTTAAAAAATGAGCTATAAGCATAAGCTATAAGCATCTTATTTAAAAACATAAACTCTGTGTCTTTGGTGTTAATCTACTTTCCTAGGCTGTTTTTAAGATTTTCTCCTTGTATTTGATTACTTATGGTACAGTTTTACCACAGTGTGTGCAGTTATGAGTTTATTTGTATATCCTGCTTGGAATTTGCTACCCTTCCAGAATCTGTGGTTTGGTATCTTTATTTCCGAAAAATTCTCAGCAATTTGTGTTTAAATACAGTTTTGGACTCATTCTTTCTTCTTTCTTTATATTACTCCATTCTACATGGGTTTGGTACCCCACTCCAGTACTCTTGCCTGGAAAATCCCATGGATGGAGGAGCTTGGTGGGCTGCAGTCCATGGGGTCACTACCAGTCTGACACGACTGAGTGACTTCACTTTCACTTTTCACTTTCATGCACTGGAGAAGGAAATGGCAACCCACTCCAGTGTTCTTGCCTGGAGAATCCCAGGAATGGCAGAGCCTCATGGGCTGCGGTCTATGGGGTCAAACAGAGTCGGACACGACTGAAGTGACTTAGCAGTAGCATGTGGGTATAACTTTCCTAGTGTGTCCTCACAGGCTTCATCTGCATTTTCCATCCTTTCTCTCTCTGTGCTTCATTTTGGATGATTTCCTCTGAGCTGTCTTCCAGTTCAATAATTCTTTCTTTAGCTGCATATAATTCACTGTTAAACACATCTAACATATTTTAATTTCAATGTTTTTTTTAATTCAGTTTTATTATTTACTTTTCTTTTTATACATTTTTCAGCCCTTGGAGATCTTTTAAATTCTGATTATGACATTCAACTTATTAGCTACTTTTCCTCATCCTTCCCAGTCATCTACAAATTTGATAAGCAAATTGTTTTATATGTACTTAAAAGCAAATACTTTTTAAGTGCATATACCAAATACATGCTCAGTGGTTCTGAGGTCCAGATATTATGGGAGACACAAAAATGTCCAAAGCACAGTTTCTGCCCCCAAGAAGCTGATAATAATGACATTCAGAGACACAACTATGCAAAACAAAAATGCAAGTCAGAAAAAGGCTATGGTGAAAGTGTCTTAGGGAAATATAAAGAACAAGCTGCATTTTTGGAGCAGAAGATATTGAAATTCTTTGTATGACAAATTTCCAGACACATTTTCTTTTCTGTCTAAATATGCAATTGAGCTTAATTATCACAGAGTGTGATCCTTAACTATATTATGCCATTGCTTAATAAAATTCAATTTGTTCCACTCTCATTTTACATGTAAACAGTATCTCAAAATTAACACAAAGCACCATATCCCTATTTTGATTGTTATATTATTTAAATTAATTCTAACAGTACTGTTTTGTTTTGAGAAAAAAATTACTCAGAAATATTTATATGCATAAATATTCATAGAAAATATTTAACAATGATTAACAATGCATTGGGAAAAGGCTGAAAACAGAAAAGATGTAGAGATCATTTCAAAACTTCCAGGATAATAATGGAGTGACAAAATCAAGCTTTCCACTCCACTGAAGAAGAATCTGATTATTCCCTCATGAATCTTCCGTGGCTCCCTGTACTCTTCTGAGTAAGAAAGCTCAGAATAAGCTCTCTTTAAAAAAAGCAGAGAGAAGAAAACAACAATTTCAAAACAAATGTAAAATATACTCTACGGGCTGGATTTGAGAGAGCATTCTAGTCCAAAGTTATCCTTCCTCTATTTACTTTCTATGGTGTATTTCTCTTAGCAAAAGGAAAAAGAGAAATGTAAAAACACGTGTAGCTCCATGAGGGCTGAGGTTCAATGTAAAGTTACAGATCAGAAATCTCCTGGGTTTGGAATAGAGTTGTACTGATTGCTGTTCATTGTAAATAAGAGGAATGTATTTTGCAATTTGCAGGCAAGAGTTATAAATTTCAGTAGGCAGAATCTTGTAGGATGACAGTGCCTTGGAATGTCACCATAACCCACGTCTAGCCCCAGTGGAAACTCAGAGACTGAATTTGGTCAGTGGGCCCTGAATGGTCACCCTCTTGGGAACAGGGTCACAGGTACTTAAATAAGGAAAATCTAATATTTAAACCCAAATGCCAACTTTCCAATTAACAGCTGAGGAAAATCCTATTTCACAGATCAGAAGGCTAATTAAATTTTTTCTTGGCTTGAAAGTCTACATGGGAACTAATAAATTGCATTTTAAAATTCAAATAAATTAAATGAAGCAAAGAAGAACAGTTCTCAAGATTATAAATTGTTTATAAAGAGGATGTAGATGAATTATGAGAAATTTTTAATTTTAGTACTAAGGGAAATTATAGATTTAACTCTAAGTCACAAGTCCTACTATTATTCGTAACCTTTTAATATGGAACATTTCTAGAGACATAGATAGAAAAGAAAACAAACATTAAATACCACACTAGATAAACTAGGGCTGAGATAGACATTTGTGTGCTAATTATCTCTATTCAGAACACTTGCCAAAAGAAATGTTGATGTTTGTATGACAAACTATTTCTCCAAAATTTTTAAACTTTTCTCCTCATAGTAAATTAGTCCCAGTGAAATATTTTAATATTAAGAAAACAGTAAGCAAAGTCTGTCTTTCCATAAAATTGACTTGTACTTGTGTATAATTTTATCCTAAAATATTAGTAACAAAAAAAATTATTCTCATAAATTTAATATGATGGATTATAGATCAATTACTACTGGCAAGATAAACTACATGATTGAATATCACTATATTTTGCTCATGTTTAGGCTCAAAGAAATAACTTCTTTGCATCTTCTTAATTTATCCATTTAAAAAACAAAACAAAAAAAATAAAAAAAATAAAAAAAAAACAGTGTCTGATAGCCCAGTCACAGCAACGTAGGCTTATTCTAGCATGAACTTCAAAACTCTTACATGTATAACTGATTCACTATGCTATACAGCAGAAGCTACACAAGATTATAAATCAATTATACTCAAATAAATTTTTTAAAAAATAGATAACCAAAAAGGATCTACTACATAGCACAGGGAACTATACTCAATGTTATTCGATAACCTATAAAGGAAAGTATCTAAAATAGAATCAGATCAGATCAGATCATGAGTCTCTCAGTCATGTCCGACTCTTTGCGACCACATGAATCGCAGCATGCCAGGCCTCCCTGTCCATCACCAACTCCTGGAGTTCACTGAGACTCACGTCCATCGAGTCAGTGATGCCATCCAGCCATCTCATCCTCTGCCGTCCCCTTCTCCTCTTGCCCCCAATGCCTGCCAGCATCAGAGTCTTCTCCAATGAGTCAACTCTTTGCATGAGGTGGCCAAAGTACTGCAGTTTCAGCTTTAGCATCATTCCTTCCCAAGAATTCCCAGGGCTGATCTTCAGAATGGACTGGTTGGATTTCCTTGCAGTCCAAGGGACTCTCAAGGGTCTTCTCCAACACCACAGTTCAAAAGCATCAATTCTTTGGTGCTCAGCCTTCTTCACAGTCCAACTCTCACATCCATACATGACCACAGGAAAGACCATAGCCTTGACTAGGCGAACCTTTGTTGGCAAAGTAATGTCTCTGCTTTTCAATATGCTATCTAGGTTGGTCATAACTTTTCTTCCAAGGAGTAAGCGTCTTTTAATTTCATGGCTGCAGTCACCATCTGCAGTGATTTTGGAGCCCAAAAAAATAAAGTCTGACACTGTTTCCACTGTTTCCCCATCTATTTCCCATGTAGTGATGGGACCGGATGCCATGATCTTCATTTTCTGAATGTTGAGCTTTAAGCCAACTTTTTCACTCTCCACTTTCACTTTTATCAAGAAGCTTTTTAGTTCCTCTTCACTTTCTGCCATAAGGGTGGTGTCATCTGCATATCTGAGGTTATTGATAGTTCTCCCAGCAATCTTGATTCCAACTTGTGTTTCTTCCAGTCCAGCGTTTCTCATGATGTACTCTGCATAGAAATTAAATAAACAGGGTGACAATATACAGCCTTGACGTACTCCTTTTCCTATTTGGAACCAGTCTGTTGTTCCATGACCAGTTCTAACTGTTGCTTCCTGACCTGCATACAGATTTCTCAAGAGGCAGATCAGGTGGTCTGGTATTCCCATCTCTTTCAGAATTTTCCACAGTTTATTGTGATCCACACAGTCAAAGGCTTTGGCATAGTCAATAAAGCAGAAATAGATGCTTTGCTGGAACTCTCTTGCTTTTTCCATGATCCAGCGGATGTTGGCAATTTGACCTGTGGTTCCTCTGCCTTTTCTAAAACCAGCTTGAACATCAGGAAGTTCACGGTTCACATATTGCTGAAGCCTGGCTTAGAGAATTTTGAGCATTACTTTACTAGTGCGTGAGATGAGTGCAATTGTGCAGTAGTTTGAGCAATCTTTGGCATTGCCTTTCTTTGGGATTGGAATGAAAACTGACCTTTTCCAGTCCTGTGGCCACTGCTGAGTTTTCCAAATTTGCTGGCATATTGAGTGCAACACTTTCACAGCATCATCTTTCAGGATTTGGAATAGCTCAACTGGAATTCCATCTCCTCCACTAGCTTTGTTCATAGTGATGCTTTCTAAGGCCCACTTGACTTCACATTTCAGGATGTCTGGCTCTAGGTCAGTGATCACACCATCATGATTATCTGGGTCATAAGATCTTTTTTGTACGGTTCTCTGTATATTCTTGCCATCTCTTCTTAATATCTTCTGCTTCTGTTAGGTCCATACTATTTCTGTCCTTTATTGAACCCATCTTTGCATGAAATGTTCCTTTGGTATCTCTGATTTTCTTGAAGAGATCCCTAGTCTTTCCCATTCTGTTGTTTTCCTCTATTTCTTCGCATTGATCGCTGAAGAAGGCTTTCTTATCTCTTCTTGCTATTCTTTGGAATTCTGCATTCAGATGTTTATATCTTTCCTTTTCTCCTTTGCTTTTCGCTTCTCTTCTTTTCACAGCTATTTGTAAGGCCTCCCCAGACAGCCATTTTGCTTTTTTGCATTTCTTTTCCACGGGGATGGTCTTGATCCCTGTCTCCTGTACAATGTCACGAACCTCATTCCATAGTTCATCAGGCACTCTATCTATCAGATCTAGGCCCTTAAATCTATTTCTCACTTCCACTGTATAATCATAAGGGATTTGATTTAGGTCATACCTGAATGGTCTAGTGGTTTTCTCTACTTTCTTCAATTTCAGTCTGAATTTGGCAATAAGGAGTTCATGGTCTAAGCCACAGTCAGCTCCTGGTCTTGTTTTTGCTGATTGTATAGAGCTTCTCCATCTTTGGCTGCAAAGAATATAATCAACCTGATTTCGGTGTTGACCATCTGGTGATGTCCATGTATAGAGTCTTCTCTTGTGTTGTTGGAAGAGGGTGTTTGTTATGACCAGTGCATTTTCTTGGCAAAACTCTATTAGTCTTTGCCTTGCTTCATTCCGTATTCCAAGGCCAAATTTGCCTGTTACTCCAGGTGTTTCTTGACTTCCTACTTTTGCATTCCAGTCCCTTATAATGAAAAGGACATCTTTTTTGGGTGTTAATTCTAAAAGGTCTTGTAGGTCCTCATAGAACCATTCAACTTCAGCTTCTTCAGCATTACTGGTTGGGGCATAGACTTGGATTACTGTGATATTGAATGGTTTTCCTTGGAAACGAACAGAGATCATTCTGTCGTTTTTGAGACTGCATCCAAGTATTGCATTTTGGACTCTTTTGTTGACCATGATGGCCACTCCAGTTCTTCTGAGGGATTCTTGCCCGCAGTAGTAGATATAATGGTCATCTGAGTTAAATTCACTCATTAAAATAGAATCAGATCAGATCTGATCAGATCAGTCACTCAGTAGTCTCCGACTCTTTGCGACCCCATGAACTGCAGCACTCCAGGCCTCCCTATCCATCACCAGCTCTCGGAGGTCACTCAGACTCACATTCATTGAGTCAGTGATGCCATCCAGCCATCTCATCCTCTGTCGTCCCCTTCTCCTCCTGCCCTCAATCCCTCCCAGCATCAGAGTCTTCTCCAATGAGTCAACTCTTCGCATGAGGTGGCCAAAATACTGGAGTTTTAGCTTTAGCATCATTCCTTCCAAAGAAATCCCAGGGCTGATCTCCTTCAGAATGGACCCCAAGGGACTCTCAAGAGTCTTCTCCAACACCACAGTTCAAAAGCATCAATTCTTCGGCGCTCAGCCTTCTTCACAGTCCAGCTCTCACATCCATACATGACCACAGGAAAGACCATAGCCTTGACTAGGCGAACCTTTGTTGGCAAAGTGATGTCTCTGCTTTTGAATATGCTATCTAGGTTGGTCATAACTTTCCTTCCAAGGAGTAAGCGTCTTTTAATTTCATGGCTGCAGTCACCATCTGCAGTGATTTTGGAGCCCAGAAAAAGAAAGTCTGACACTGTTTCCACTGTTTCCCCATCTATTTCCCATGTAGTGATGGGACCAGATGCCATGATCTTCGTTTTCTGAATGTTGAGCTTTAAGCCAACCTTTTCACTCTCCACTTTCACTTTCATCAAGAGGCTTTTGAGTTCCTCTTCACTTTCTGCCATAAGGGTGGTATCATCTGCATATCTGAGGTGATTGATATTTCTCCCGGCAATCTTGATTCCAGCTTGTGTTTCCTCCAGTTCAGCATTTCTTAATACACATACACAAACATATACACTTCAATAAAAAATTAAAAAAAAAAAAAAAAACTCATAGCTTCAACCCATTTCCCAGTTCCAAAACCACAGTCTTATTTGTAGGTATTTGTTACAACAGTACTCCATTCTCAGCATCAATATCTGTCTTAGTCAGCTGCGGCTGCTATAACAAAGTACCATAGACTGACTGGTTGGCTTATAAACTACCGAAATTTATTTCTCATAATTTCAAAGACTAAATCCAAGATCAGGATGCCAGCATGGTTGAGTTCTCCTGAGAACCCTCTACCAGACTGAAGACTGTTGGCTTTTCCCTTGTGTTCTCACACAGTGGAGAGCGAGCAGAGGAAGTAGCTCTCTTTTGACCCTTATTAGGGGACTAATCCCGGAGAGGCAATGGCACCCCACTCCAGCACTCTTGCCTGGAGAATCCCAGGGACGGGGAGCCTGGTAGGCTGCCGTCTATGGGGTCGCACAGAGCTGGACACGACTGAAGTGACCAGCAGCAGCAGGGGACTAATCCACTCTTATGATCTCATCTAATCCTAATTACCTCCCAAAGGCCTCACCTCCTAACACCATCACATCAGAGGATAGAGTTTCAAATATGAATTTTGGAGGAATACAAACATCTGGTCTCTGACATTCTGCCCCAGAGCCCCCAAATCCATGCCGTTCTCATATGCACAATATATCCATTTCATCTAAACAGCCCCCAAAGCACTTGCTTGATTAACTTGTTTGGTTTCACAGGTTCACAGCTAGAGAGGAATTTTACCTTAGGATGAATGTACTCTGAGTCTTATTCATACCTGATTTAGTTGATAGTTAGCTAAGACTCTGGACCTTAGAGGTGATACTAGAACAAGTTAAGGCTGTTGGGATGGAATGAACTTATTTTTCATGTGAGAAGGACATCAGTTTGGAGGAGCCAAGATGGAATGTTATGAACTGAATGTTTTGTGTTTCCCCCTAAATTAATGTTGAGACCCTCTCCTCAGTATGATGTTATCAGGAGGTGGGGCTCATGAACCAGATTACTGTCATCCTTAGAGTCACAATCCCTAGAGGAGGGCATGGCAATCCACTCCAGTATTCTTGCCTGGAGAATCCCCATGGACAGAGGAGCCTAGTGGGCTATAGTGCATGGGGTTTCAGAGACAGACATGACTGAGCAATTAAGCACAGCACAGTACAAGAGTCATTAAAGATTTACTTCGTCTATTCCACTTTGAGGATACAGTGACAAGTTATGAATCCCTAGGGTGGAAGAGGGCCCTTGGCAGAACTCAACCACACTACAGAAATAAATTTCTGTAGTTTATAAGCCATCCAGCCTACTGGTACTTCGTTATAGTAGCCTGAACTAAGACACAGTCCCAAAGTGCAAATACTAATACCTTCTAACATATTGGGCTCCCCTGGTGGCTCAGATGGTAAAGTATCTGCCTGCAATGTGGGAGACGTGGGTTCAATCCTTGGGTTGGGAATATCCCCTGGAGAAGGGAAACCTACTCCAGTATTCTGGCCAGGAGAATTCCATGGACTGTAGAGTCCATGGGGTCACAAAGAGTTGGACATGACTGAGCAACTTTCACTTCTAACATATTAACCATAGTAAATAACACAAAAGTGAGTTCTAAAGAGCTATAAATGCAGATAGATGCTTTTAAATGAGTCATTATAGCTTCATTTCATTGGAGTTTTTATTATTGTACATAGGAGTCTTTGACGTATCATTTTCAGTCTGATCTACACAATCAAAGTTATATATGGAAATAGATATTCCATGCTTGAGCAACCAGCTCTTCTCCTTACTTAGAACTGCTTGTTTTACTTTCAGTCTTTTGATTCTAGGCTTTTATTTTGTCAAAGAGTTCTTTATCTCTTTAATGAGAAAATTAGTAAAATAATACAGCTGGTTCCAAGGAGAACACAGGGACTTGTTTATATAGCCAGTGAAAGGAAAAATTGCTGAAATACAATTGCCAATAAGTTAAATATTTAACTGCTTGATCTCCTATAGAACAATAAAAAGACAACATTTGATGTAATCTTTCACATTTTCTAGAGGTATTTTAGAATTTTAATGTCCAGATTGACTTTGAAAGACACACAGTAATCTGTTTAGGTGATTATTTTAGATAAAGTAATGTCAACTGCTATAAGGGAAAGACCCCTGACACTCAATGGCTTTTTTAAAAAAAAAAGCCATTTATTTTATTATTATTCCTGTTCACATGTATTCCAGTTGCTGGCAGGAGGGAGGATGGATTTCTGTTCCATTCAGGCATTCAAGGGCCCTAGCTAAATAGAAAAAGTCATGTTTAATTCATGGCTTCTTTGGCAGTCTGGACACTGACTGACATCTGCCCAGCCAATAAGAAAATAAAAAGAATGGAGAGTTGTAGGCCAAGATTTTATGCACCAAGCCTCAAAGTGGCACAGATCACTCCTGCTCACTTCCACTGGCCAGAGCTCAGCCATGCAGCCACACTTAACTCCAGAGGAGGCTGGGAAACGTCACCTGCTCTGGTTCAAGAGGAAAGGAGGACAGGCATAGTGAACTATGAGCCACTCTCTGCTACAGCGACCTTGTGGGTTCAGTCTACTGTCATATTCTTGGGTCTTCCCCAACTGCCTTAGATGGTAGATTTTGGGAGGTGAAGAGTTCACTCCACCAGAACACAGAAGTAGAAGTGTCACATTTCAACTTCTCTGGGAACTTCAGGCCTGGAGTTCATATCTATCTGCTGTTAGGACAAATGGAGGAGCAGCTAGGAGAAAAAATAAAAAATGTTCTAGGCAGGATCATCTCACTCTGATGGCCCTTCTCCCCAAATATGTGGCCTTTGAGCACTCTATTTAGTTTGAGGCTTAGCTTACAATTAAAACATAAATCAATGCCATTTTTGTTCTTCTTTTATCAAAAAAACAAATGCCTTTCTTAAGAGGGCATTGTGAATGTCAGCTTTCGTGTTCTAACCATTTATTTTCCTCCTCTAGCTAGTAACACAGCTGTCCCTCTGTCCACGGTAAAGAGAGGGTGTCACCAGCATAAGTACTGTTTCAAGTCAGGGGACATTAGTTTTCGATGGATGGGTACCATTTCTATTCTGATTCCTGCTGACACAGGTTGGCTGCTCTGGAAAGAAGACCTGACGTTGCTTTCCAGGGCTGAAGTGGTGAGTTTTCTTTTTGATGAAGCTTATTAATCAATGTTTGGCATAAAACCAGGCAGCAAAGTACATCCTAGAATCCAAGAACAAGTCACAATAAAATGCCTGCTGCTAAGGTATTGGACTGTCCTTATCAAAAGTCAGTCTCTAAACCACGCTCACCTTGTGTCTCTTTGGTATTTGGCTCTTAGGGGTGTCCTTTGCTTTTAGGGAGGACTTGGTCTTGTGACATTTTCTGTTATTAGATGGCAAATCTGACTAACGGGGGAACCGATGAATGATAATCTTGGCTATGGAGGACGCTCTGTAACCCTTTTAAAGGTTCCGATGGTTACAAAGGAGGGTTCTAAAGGAAGAGAGACATTGTGGTTTGAGTCCCAGATCTGCCACTTGCCAGCTCTCACACACGGGGCACGTCACTTCACTGTGTCCAGCCTCAGTTATCCCACCTGTAGCTCATGATACTGATGACAACTTCTGCAGAGTTGATGATTAAATGAGGTAATGCACATACAACTCAGAACATTGTCTCGCACATAGTAAATCCCTGTAAGTAACAGCTACTGTCATCATTTTACCAAGAGCTGAAATGCTCCACATGACATATAATTATGGGCTCAACAGTATTTCCTGTGACATGTATTACCAAACTCCTAAAACAAGGATAGATGCTAAGAAGAATTTAACATACAATACTCTTGTCAGAAGAGAAGCATCTCATAAGGGTTCACAGTAGGTGGACATCTAAGATGGCCCCCAAGATCTCCA
Organism: Tragelaphus eurycerus; assembly: GCA_935064755.1. Lineage (NCBI taxonomy): Eukaryota > Metazoa > Chordata > Mammalia > Artiodactyla > Bovidae > Tragelaphus > Tragelaphus eurycerus. Next base: position 17,875,207 of record CAKXYN010000020.1, read on the forward strand.
TCTCCTGGTGTCCAGTTATCTTTCTCCTAGTTATTCAATCAAACACCAATCTAGGTGCTACTGTGAAAGGTCCTGAGCCAGTTGATGTTAAGGGGGAGATTTAACTTAATCAGGAGAGCCCTTAGAAGGGACTGGGTCTTCCTAATGAGGAGATTCCAAGCAGGAGAGGGTCTGTAAGGGGGCTCAACAGCTGACAGTGGTCCCTGACTAATAGCCAGCAAGAAAATGGGGCCTCAGTCATTCAACTGCAAGAAAAGAAACTCTGCCAAATCTGAGGGGGTCCAGAATGGATCTTTCCCTCATCAAACCTCCAGAAGAGAAGGCAGATCAGACAGCAACTCCATCTCAGCCTTCTGAGATTCTAGGAGGAGGATCCAGCCAAGTCATGCCTGGATTTTGTATTAAGCCACTAAGTCTGTAGTAGTTATTTACTTAGCAATAGAAAACTAAAACAGAGTTTCAAGTATTTGTTCCTAAGATGATTAAAAAAAGACAAAGCTTTCCTAAGGCTTCTACCAAAATTTCAGCAATAGTTGCCTCTGTTTCTTCTATGAATTGGGGCTAAAATGCTTCAGTCATTACAGTAGCTCATGAACAACACATACAGGTGGTTGGTATGCATATGTGCATATGATTGTGCAGAACACAAAAAGTTGTGATCTTTTGCATTTCAGAATTCCAGGCCCACTGGTGAGGAGTGTTAATCCCTGCTCCCTGAGGTTACACATATCTAAGGCTAACATTTGCTGTTTATTTGACAACAGGGTATTAGCACACTTCTTAGCCAACACTCAGGTCCCAAGGTAAAGCAGCCAGTGCTTTTACAAGTTACCCTATCGTGTATTTCATATTTTCCACAAAAGACAGAAGTGTTTGCACATGTCATTTTATCAATAAATGAATGTGCATACACTCAGGCAGACCTTCTATCCTGCAGAGCTAATGACTAGGAAGCTTGAAGTAAACAGCACTGTGCACTTGTCTCCAGAATGACTCGCTTGCCAGTTGAAACCTGCAGGAATTTCCTTCCACAGGATGACAGGACACAAATAACAACAGGAACCAAAGTGTAGAGTGAGGGATTTCTTTGGATTTATACCATTATCTCAGCAGATGATCAATTCTTTGTGGAACAAAACAATGAACGTCACCGAGGCCTTTCTGTTTTTTTGTCCTCTAAATGGTATCTCTAGCCATATGGTTCTCTGCCCTGAAGTGAGTCACTTTGCTGCTTAAAATAATTAACTGAACGTTCGGAAATGAAATGCAAAAGAAATGATGACAGAGCTTTATAAGAGAGGCACAGAGGGTCATGATTAAAAAGAGGGCTTCAGAGTCACATGGAGACCGACAGGTCAACTGCAGACTCTGCCAATATGTAGCCAGGTGACTCTGTACTAATTTTTAATAAAATGGGTGTCAAGCACTTTGTCTACCACAGAATAAATACTCAGTAACTGGTGATTATTAGAAGGTTATCATTCAAAATTTCATGTCCAGTCCTCCTTCCTGTTTGTGTTCACCCCTGCACCCCGCCCCCCAATCTAACTTGTTGACAGGAATCTCTTTCACAGACCTGATCCTGTGCCTCTCCTACTGGAGATTCTGGATGGCTCTCCAATGTCTGGACTAGTAGTGCTGATTTTTCCCCTCTATGGAACCTCTTCAAAGAAAAATGTGCGCATGCAAACACATACCTTCCACGTACAAACATACTCTAAATACATATCCCAAATTTTACATATAATTTCCAGGGCTCAAGGACCTCCATACATGGTGGACATTTGCCATCTTCTCTTTTTGAAACAAAGGCACTGTGTGCTGAGTCGCTTCAGTCATGTTCGATTCTTTGCAACCGCATAGACTGCAGCCCACCAGGCTCCTCTGTCCGTGGGATTCTCCAGACAAGAACACTGGAGCGGGTTGGCATTCCCTCCTCCAGGGGATCTTTCCGACCCAGGGATTGAACTCAGATCTCCTGTATTTGCAGGCTATCTCAGCCACCAGGGAAGTCCAATTTGTTTGAAACAAAGGCAGCCTGCAGTCAAGACTGGTACATCAGATCGGAGTGTCTAGTCTGGAGGATCTGTTTCAAATTCTTTGGTAAGGAGCTCTTTTGTAGGCTTCCTTCCCAGGTGCTGTCAGTTTCCAGCAGGCATCCTTGGCCTCAGCCACAGTGGATCTGCCCAAAGGTGCTGTACACCATCACTGCATTTAACTGTGCTGCTCTTTGGAAATGTACACCCCATCTCCCTGTCTTCCTCCGCCTTATCCCTCAACTTGCCACTCAAATGTGCCCATCTATAAACATTTTTAATTTTGTGGGAGAGTTAGCCACTTCTTACAGGCTTCCCTGATAGCTCAGTTGGTAAAAAATCTGCCTGCAGTGCAGGAGACCCTGGTTCGATTCCTGGTTCTAGAAGATCCGCTGGAGAAGGGAAAGGCTACCCACTTCAGTATTCTGGTGTGGAGAATTCCATGGACTCTATAGTCCACGGGGTCGCAAAGAGTCGAACACGACTGAGTGACTTTCCTCACTCACTAGCTGCATCTTATGTGGTGCTTATATATAACGCTGCACACTGTAATACTGTGTTGTTCTTGTAATTTCTTTTTTTGAGATTGCAAATTCTTTGAAGAAAGAGATCATTCTTATGATCTTATGAACTAAGAGATCATTTTTCTGTCTCTCCCTTCAGTGAGCACAATTAGTCCCAGGCCCGGGAAGATTCTTAGAAATACTTGTTAGTCAACAAGTACATGAAAAATGTTTAGTATCGCCAGTAAGCCAAAGAAACACAAACTTAACTAGCAATATGTTTTGTTTTGTTTTTCACATCTGTCAGATTTAGCAAACAAAATGCCAGCAAGGGTCTGGGACAAGGTAACCTTCTTTAAGACTGAGGGGTGTAGGATATCAGATCAGATCAGATCAGTCACTCAGTCGTGTCCGACTCTTTTCGACCCCATGAATCGCAGCACCCCAGGCCTCCCTGTCCATCACCAACTCCCGGAGTTCACTCAAACTCACGTCCATCGAGTTAGTGATGCCATCCAGCCATCTCATCCTCTGTCGTCCCCTTCTCCTCCTGCCCCCAATCCCTCCCAGCATTAGAGTCTTCTCCAATGAGTCAACTCTTCGCATGAGGTGGCCAAAGTACTGGAGTTTCAGCTTTAGCATCATTCCTTCCAAAGAAATCCCAGGGCTGATTTCCTTCAGAATGGACTGGTTGGATCTCCTTGCAGTCCAAGGGACTCTCAAGAGTCTTCTCCAACACCACAGTTCAAAAGCATCAATTCTTTGGCGCTCAGCCTTCTTCACAGTCCAGCTCTCACATCCATACATGACCACAGGAAAGACCATAGCCTTGACTAGACGAACCTTTGTTGGCAAAGTAATGTCTCTGCTTTTGAATATGCTATCTAGGTTGGTCATAACTTTCCTTCCAAGGAGTAAGCGTCTTTTAATTTCATGGCTGCAGTCACCATCTGCAGTGATTTTGGAGCCCAGAAAGATAAAGTCTGACACTGTTTCCACTGTTTCCCCATCTATTTCCTATGAAGTGATGGGACCGGATAACATGATCTTCGTTTTCTGAATGTTGAGCTTTAAGCCAACTTTTTCACTCTCCACTTTTACTTTCATCAAGAGGCTTTTTAGTTCCTCTTCACTTTCTGACATAAGGGTGGTGTCATCTGCATATCTGAGGTGATTGATATTTCTCCCGGCAATCTTGATTCCAGCTTGTGTTTCTTCCAGTCCAGCATTTCTCATGATGTACTCTGCATAGAAGTTAAATAAACAGAGTGACAATATACAGCCTTGACGTACTCCTTTTCCTATTTGGAACCAGTCTGTTGTTCCATGACCAGTTCTAACTGTTGCTTCCTGACCTGCATACAGATTTCTCAAGAGGCAGATCAGGCGCTCTGGTATTCCCATCGTTTCCAGAACTTTCCACAGTTTATTGTGCTCCACACAGTCAAAGGCTTTGGCATAGTCAATAAAGCAGAAATAGATGCTTTGCTGGAACTCTCTTGCTTTTTCCATGATCCAGCGGATGTTGGCCATTTGATCTCTGGTTCCTCTGCCTTTTCTAAAACCAGCTTGAACATCAGGAAGTTCATGGTTCATGTATTGCTGAAGCCTGGCTTGGAGAATTTTGAGTATTACTTTACTAGTGTGTGAGATGAGTGCAACTGTGCAGTAGTTTGAGCACTCTTTGGCATTGCCTTTCTTTTGGATTGGAATGAAAACTCACCTTTTCCAGTCCTGTGGCCACTGCTGAGTTTTCCAAATTTGCTGGCATATTGAGTGCAACAGTTTCACAGCATCATCTTTCAGGATTTGGAATAGCTCCACTGGAATTCCATCACCTCCACTAGCTTTGTTCGTAGTGATGCTTTCTAAGGCCCACTTGACTTCACATTCCAGGATGTCTGGCTCTAGGTCAGTGATCACACCATCGTGATTATCTGGGTCATGAAGATCTTTTTTGTACAGTTCTTCTGTGTATTCTTGCCACCTCTTCTTAATATCTTCTGCTTCTGTTAGGTCCATACCATTTCGTCCTTTATCGAGCCCATTTTTGCATGAAATGTTCCTTTGGTATCTCTGATTTTCTTGAATAGATCCCTAGTCTTTCCCATTCTGTTGTTTTCCTCTATTTCTTTGCATTGATCGCTGAAGAAGGCTTTCTTATCTCTTCTTACTATTCTTTGGAACTCTGCATTCAGATGCTTATATCTTTCCTTTTCTCTTTTGCTTTTCACTTCTCTTCTTTTCACAGCTATTTGTAAGGCCTCCCAGACAGCCATTTTGCTTTTTTGCATTTCTTTTCCATAAGGATGGTCTTGATCCCTGTCTCCTGTACAATGTCACGAACCTCATTCCATAGTTCATCAGGCACTCTATCTATCAGATCTAGGCCCTTAAATCTATTTCTCACTTCCACTGTATAATCATTAGGGATTTGATTTAGGTTATACCTGAATGGTCTAGTGGTTTTTCCTATTTTCTTCAATTTCAGTCTGAATTTGGCAATAAGGAGTTCATGGTCTGAGCCACAGTCAGCTCCTGGTCTTGTTTTTGCTGACTGTATAGAGCTTCTCCATCTTTGGCTGCAAAGAATATAATCAACCTGATTTCGGTGTTGACCATCTGGTGATGTCCATATATAGTCTTCTCTTGTATTGTTGGAAGAGGGTGTTTGTTATGACCAGTGCATTTTCTTGGCAAAACTCTATTAGTCTTTGCCCTGCTTCATTCTGTATTCCAAGGTCAAATTTGCCTGTTACTCCAGGTGTTTCTTGACTTCCTACTTTTGCATTCCAGTCCCTTATAATGAAAAAGACATCTTTTTGGGGTGTTAGTTCTAAAAGGTCTTGTAGGTCTTCATAGAACCATTCAACTTCAGCTTCTTCAGCATTACTGGTTGGGGCATAGACTTGGATTACTGTGATATTGAATGATTTGCCTTGGAAACGAACAGAGATCATTCTGTCGTTTTTGAGATTGCATCCAAGTACTGCATTTTGGACTCTTTTGTTGACCATGATGGCTACTCTATTTCTTCCGAGGGACTCCTGCCCGCAGTAGTAGATATAATGATCATCTGAGTTAAATTCACCCATTCCAGTCCATTTCAGTTCGCTGATTCCTAGAATGTCGACATTCACTCTGGCCATCTCTTGTTTGACCACTTCCAATTTGCCTTGATTCATGGACCTGACATTCCAGGTTCCTATGCAATATTGCTCTTTACAGCATCGGACCTTGCTCCTATCATCATTCACATCCACAGCTGGGTATTCTTTTTGCTTTGGCTCCATCCCTTCATTCTTTCTGGAGTTATTTCTCCACTGATCTCCAGTAGCATTTTGGGCACCTATTCACCTGGGGAGTTTCTCTTTCAGTATCCTATCAATTTGCCTTTTCATACTGTTCATGGGGTTCTCAAGGCAAGAATACTGAAGTGGTTTGCCATTCCCTTCTCCAGTGGACCACATCCTGTCACATCTCTCCACCATGACCCACCCATCTTGGGTTGCCCCACGGGCATGGCTTAGTAGGGTAGGATATAAACTGATACAAATTTTCCAGGAGCTAATTTCAAAAGACTTACCAAGATTTAGTTACATTCATGTCATTTGATCCAGCAATTCCATTCTAGGAATTTAATCCAAGGAAACAGTTAAAGATGGGAGCAGCAATTAGGATGTGAACATTGCTTACAGTAGTGAAAAGCTGGAAACCACCTATCGGTAGGCAATTAGCTAAATCAACTGTGGTGAAGTCAAATGATGCAATAAAGTCAGTCACTGTAAATGATCTGTGTAGGAATATTCCTTAATAATTCATGTCAGAAACTGATTATACCACACCATTGAATGAAAATAGCTGGTAATGAAATAGTATTGATGGTGGGGTTAGGAATACACAGACAGACACACACCGTACAGTGTTGGAAGATGTACACCAAAAGCTTAATGGCAGTTATTGGTAGGGTGCCATATGAGTGACTTTTTTTCTTTTATTAACTTCTGTTTGTTCTATAAGGATACTAATTTGTGTAACAGGGAAGACACACTTTTGTTTCTTGAATAAATTACTCATTCTAAAAGGATATGATCACCCTTCTCTTTAGGGCCCATTTAATTTTAACTTTGCTTGTTCTCTTTAGTTTCATTCCCAGTTTCTTTCTTTCTTAGAAGCTTTTTCTTGAAAAAATAAATAATGCATGTCCCAGTGTTGAATTCAAATGGTGAGTCTCTCTCTCTCATGCACAGGACAACTAGTTACCATTCCCAGAAGCAGCCATTGTTTCCAGTTTTCTGCCTGTCTTTTCAGAGAAACTTTATAAACAAAACTGAAAAATATACATATTTATATTTTTTCTTATATACTTTTTCTTGCATAAATGGTAGCATACTTCTACATACTGTCTTGCTGCATGATTTAAATTTTTAAATCTTATTTTTATGAGATATATGCATTACACAATTTACAGAGTTAAATGGTTCTAGAAAAGGCATTTTTGTGAAAAACAGAAGTCTCTTGCACCCCCCTCCCACCCTTATCAATCCCCCTGTTGCTCATTAATGACAGCAACCACTGTCAATTTTCAGCATTTTCTTTTGCTGTTTGCCTTTTCATCTATAATCTGTTACTTCTTACCTGGGCAGTTTGAGCCTTATCCATCTGCTTCTGTGGAAGGCAATGACAACTTTTTACCCTTTCCCTCTCTGTCTGAGTTTGTCTGTTTTTCCAACTCGTCTACATTTTCATTTTGAGTAGCTCCTTCTGAACTTTCACTTCCACAGTTCTCTATTCATCTGGATCTAATGTGCAGTTAAACTCATCTACTGAGTTCCTAATTTCAATTGCATTTTTCAGGTTTTCAATTCCCATTTGTTCTCTTTGACACTTTCTAGATCTCTACCAAAATTCTAAATTGTGCCTTTTATTTCCTTGAGTATATTAAGCATATTGTAGTTTTATGTTAATTTGTATCCTATGCTTGGTAATTTTAAAATTAACTGTTTGACATTGTATATGAAAACTGTAGAGATTACTTTGAGGCTTAGAATCATGTTGTCATCTTCTGGTAAGAACATATATTTGCTTCTGGGAACTATGTGGAAGGAACTAGGAATCCTGGAACTCCTTCATCCAGACAGAGATTATGAGGTCTGCATTAGGTCACTTTTGTTTCTAGAATATAGTGTTTCCTAGTTGGAACCAAAAGTCGTAGAGTTTTAGAAGTTCATTTTTCTCCAGTTTTTAACTCTCTAGCCTGTTTTGATTCCAGTGTTTATCTTCTTAGATCAGTGAGTTTTCTGAAAGCTTCTTTTAGTTTTCAACCTCTTCTGGTACTATATAGAAAAGTGAAAGAAAGTGAAGTCGCTCAGTTGTGTCCGACTCTTTGCGACCCCACGGGCTGTAGGCCACCAGGCTCCTCAGTCCACGGAAATTTTCCAGGCAAGAGTGCTGGAGTGGGTTGCCATTTCCTTCTCCAGGAGATCCTCCTGACCCAGGGATCAAACCCAGGTATCCCGAATTGCAGGCAGATGCTTTACCATCTGAGCCACCAGGGAAGCCAGAGCAGTCATAAATGCTGGGTTTAAATTTCTTAACTTCCTTTTTCTTCTGGGTTGTTGTCACTGGCATTGTTGCTCCATCATTCCCTTAAACTTGTGATTTTTCATAATGTGCCCAGATTTTCTCCCTATTCTTAGAGGGAAGGAGTTTAGAATGACAGATTGATTGAAAGGGCTTGGTCACTGAGATGCTGAGAGTTCCTTTTGGTCAAGCAATTGTCCTATTTCTTAATTTGCCCCTTTGCAGGGAGTGGCGGGTAGGGAAGTCTGTGAGAATTTTAAGGCCAGCAGAGTTTGACTATATGAGGGAAGCAGGTTTCTGTAACTTACATAGCTCTTATGATTACACAGCTCTTAAGATTACCAATAATCTTTTAAGGCTACAAGGAGGTATCTTTCAACAGGGACAATAATGTTCTTTCTGAAAATCACTGCCTTCTCAAGACTCAGTCAAAGGTGTTCAATCAAACACAAGACATGAAGATAGTTAAATAAAAGAACTAGGAGTGCTCTGAGCACACAGATATGATTTACATGGTGCCAGGAAGCATCTGTACAAATACGTGAATAAATAAGCTCCCAGAATCAGAAAGCTAATGAACCTAAAATTTCTAAAGTAAGTTATTTGCTAATAAATCTCTTTTCTTTGGTGTAGAAGAACACATATGGATTCATCAATAAAAATGTTTTATATTTTATAAGCTGGCTTCACTGTCAAAAATTACAGAAACAAATGAAGAGTAAGAAAAAAGGCAGTAATAGTGCTCCCATCTGATAGAGCACTGTACTATGTGGATCAGTTAAATTTGAAATCTTAAGGCCTCTCTGAGTGTGCCTTATTTCTTTTTTTTTCTTACCTAAGAAATATAAAAAATCTTAAGATATAGTGTCAAAAACAAAAGTCTTTCCATAAGCCATTTCACCTAGATCTTTTTGTCTGTCAACATTCATAATCAAAACTACCATTTATTGAATGCTGATGTTTATTTTTCACCAGGCTCTTTCTACGTAGATTATCACGTTTAATCTTCTAGATGCCATTATTAGTTCCATTGAAAAAGAAGGAACCAAAGCCTCAGAAAGATTAAACAATGTGACCAGAATTAGCACACGCAGAGTTAGGGCTTGATTCCAGATGTCTGACTAGAACCCACCCTGTTGATAGTGCAGAATACCACTGCAGCTCTCAGATACTCAACCACTGTTTGCTGAGTGACTACTGTATGTAAGACAGCTGTGCAAGATGTATGACCGTGCCTACCCTCAGATAAATGTTGCCCTTCTCTCCCAGACTCATTTCAATTTAATATCCTCACATCCCAGAGGAGGATTTTTTCCTTCCAAAGCATGAAACAATGCTGCATACAATTTCATCACAACCAACATTTAAAAAAATATCCCAAATGCCATTCTACAGAGAACTCTACCATGTTACAGATGCCTCTCCAGTCTCTTTCCTTTCACTTGTGATGGAGAAGATAAAATGGCACTGAGGAAGAATATGACTTGCTCCCCGATCAACTTCATCTGATCTTTTTTTTTTTTTTTCTGAGACTATTTTATTATTTTATTTTTTTTCCTTTTTTTTTTTTTATTTTGCTTAACTTTACAATATTGTTTTGCTTTTACTATACATCGAGATGGATCCACCACCTGTATACACGTGTTCCCCATCCTGAACCCTCCTCCCTCCCCCCTTCCCACACCATCCCTCCAGGTCATCCCAGTGCTCCAGTCCCAGGTATCTGTTATAGGGCATCGTACCTGGACTGACTTGTTTCAGATATGATATTATACATATTTCAATGCTATTCTCCCCAATCATCCCACCCTCTCCCGGTCCCAGAGTCCAAAAGTCTGTTCTATACATCAGTGTCTCTTTTGCTGTCTCGTAAATAGGGTTATTTTTACCATCTTTCTAAATTCCATATATATGTGTTAGTATACTATATTTGTGTTTTTGTTTCTGGCTTACTTCACTCTGTATAATAGGCTCCAGTTCCATCCACCTCCTTAGAACTGATTCAAATGTATTCTTTTTAATGGCTGAGTAATACTCCATTGTGTATATGTACCACAGCTTGCTTATCCATTCATCTGTGGATGGACATCTAGGTTGCTTCCACGTCCTGGCTATTGTAAACAGTGCTGCTATGAACACTGGGGTACACGTGTCTCTTTCAATTCTGGATTTCTCAGTGTGTATGCCCAGCAGTGGGATTGCTGGATCATAAGGCATCTTTATGTATGTATGTCAGGATTTCATACCATTAGTAAACCTTTACACCATGCTCCTTAATGCATCTGTCTTTCCTCATTACATAAAATTGTGTTTCATTTTGTACTAGTTTATTATTGAGGATGACTGTCTACTGTCAGTGCACAAACAGGCAGAATAAATTCTTTAGTTTATAATGACAACGACAGGCATCCCTTAAGAGTAACATGAGTTGGTGTCTTAGTCAATGTAGACTGCTATAACAGAATATTATACTGGGTGGTTTACAAACAACATAAATTTATTTCTCCCTGTCCTGGTTGGTAGTCTAAGAGTAGAGTGTCAATATAGTCAGGTTCTGGTGTGAGGTCTCTTCCAGGTTGTAGACAGCCACTTTTTTCTTTGTATCCTTAAGTGATGGAGAGGGTGAGAGAGCTCTCTGGGGTCTCTTTTATTAGGGCACTAATCTCATTCATGATGACTCTATCCTCATGACCTATTTACCTCCCCAAAACTTCACCTCCTAATATCATCACATTGAGGGTTAGGATTTCAATACATGAATCGGTGGCGGGGGGGGGGGGGGGGTGGCACAGGGCAAAAACATTTAGTCCACTTATGGTGGACTGCTGATGGCAATGGGGAAGAAGCTATAGATTTGTATGGAGGAGGGAAAGTAGAACTTGAAATAAAAAAGCCACATTTGGTCCATATGAAGGAAATTTTGCCTTAATCTCCCTCTGTGGTGACAAGTATTAAGTGTATGCCTGAATAATAACTAATTAGCTAAAACAATTTGCTAAAGCTAATTAAGAGCTGGAATAGGCAGAATGAAGATGGAAAGGCTTATAAAGCATGCAGGAAACCAATATATTTTTCTTTTATTTTCTGGCTAGCTCTTTTGTGACAAGGAAATCAAGCCTCCTCTCATTCTGGCTCGAGCTTATACTTGAACTAATCATGTTTAATCAGTAGAGCTGGCACTCTAAATTCAGGGAAGGTGCTGACCCATCATGTAATCAATAGCTTTCCTTCTCCTAGAGTAGTTTATAATCAGTATGACCTGCTGGAATCTGTCTTATGAGTTTCACATTTAGTTATGCCAAAGTAAAAAAAGGCTCAAGTGAGGGTCGGCATGAGGGGCTTACAGCTGTCTGCCAAGTACAAACCTTTGCTTCTGAAAGTCTCTTGACATCACTGCCGTTGGTATCCTCTTGTGTCACTTGGTAGGCTTAGGGAGAGTGTGGTCCATTTTGGAATGGCTATGACTTTTACATGGTAAGAGACAAGATGCCCATCTTGATGAATTAGGATGTTATTCTCTTATTTCCTTATTCCTATGAGTTTATTCTATAGATTTTGTTCACAATTAAGGCTAAGACATAAGAACTCTGCTCTGTCATAAAGATACATTTTAGTGTCTTTTGTTGGTGCTCACTACTACTACTACTACTACTACTAAGTCGCTTCAGTCGTGCCAGACTCTGTGCGACCCCATAGACGGCAGCCCATCAGGCTCCCCCGTCCCTGGGGTTCTCCAGGCAAGAACACTGGAGTGGGTTGCCATTTCCTTCTCCAATGCATGAAAGTGAAAAGAGAAAGTGAAGTCGCTCAGTCGTGTCCGACTCTTAGCGACCCCATGGACTGGAGCCTACCAGGCTCCTCCGTCCATGGAATTTTCCAGGCAAAAGTACTGGGGTGGGGTGCCATTGCCTTCCCCGTGGTGCTCACTGGTAATATGTAAAACATTATAAAAAATAGTTAAGAGGTTTGACTATAAATCAATGAGTTTAAGTGTTAAAACATGTCTTTTACTTTAATACACAGAAAAAAGATAATACTTTGAAAAAATGAAAAGCCAGGCATAGTTGTCTCCATGTCTTAGCAATTGTCAATAATGCTGTTATAAACATAGGAGTGAGTGTGTCTTTTTTAATTTGTGTTTTTGGTTTTTTTTTTTTTTGAAGTGACTTAGCAGCAGCAGGAATGAGAATAACACAGTTTAATGCAATTGAACTATGTAAATCTCTGCTTCTGTAGATCATTTTCAAAGACATGTTGCTGAAATAAGGCCACTGCCTCCAAGATACAGGCAAAGCTGTGTTTTTGTCATGTGACAGCGCACAGTCTACTCACCATTTGTGCCTTGAATAACGCAGGGATGAAGGACTGGTTAGACAAGTTGAGAACCCTGAGGGAGTCCTTCAGGACGTAGATATTGCCAAAGTCAACTTGACTGGGATGTACATAGATAACTGGGCCTTCTCCGATGCTCTTTAAGTGACATACCTGCAGTCCATGCACGAGAAAGAATACAGGAATGGCTGAAATGGTGGGCCTTTAAAATCAAATTGATGGACTCTGTAGGAGAGGGAGAGGGTGGGATGATTTGGGAGAATGGCATTGAAATATGTATAATATCATATATGAAGCGAGTCACCAGTCCAGGTTCGATGCACGATACTGGATGCTTGGGGCTGGTGCACTGGGACGACCCAGAGGGATGGTACGGGGTGGGAGGAGGGAGGAGGGTTCAAGATGGGGAACACGTGTATACCTGTGGCAGATTCATGTTGATATATGGCAAAACCAATACAATATTGTAAAGTTAAAAAATAAAATAAAAATCAAATTGAAATGGAACCTTCTAAGCATCCCCTTATAAAAAGCAGGGACATAAAAGGTTGCTATTAGAATTGACAGTCCTTCTCCCTGATATTCTGTAGTGAAAGGTCACAAGGATGGCCCCTCTAATCAAACCCGTGGATCTAGCATGCAATTCCTCCCTTAAAATAAAGCTTTGCTTCCCTGAGTCAGCCCAGAGCTGCGCACCGATGGGAAACCAGAATAACAGTTCGGTATGTGCTACTAGAACTCCAGTCTCAGTAACACTGAGGGGTTAAGGACCAGCACTTCAGGGCTGGATGTGGCTGGACTGAGTTCCAGTCTTTTTGCTGTACTGGCAAAACGACAGGGGCACCCACCATGCAAAGCTGTGCAGGTTGGGGACTGAAATTCGCCTTGCTCTCCTTCCCTTCCGCCATACTCTCGGCCAGGCACTCTGTCTGCCCAAGGAAGGGGGTCTTTTTCTTTCATAAAATGTTTCCTGCTCAGCAAGGTACATCTGTGCTGTATCTGTGCAGGGTAGGCGAGTAGGCTAGCAGGTTACCTGGACTGTGGCACCTTTCAGCTGGCCTGCCTTAATGACGCTGCTTTATGTCAGATGGCTTATCTACATGATCTTATATGGAAGAGATAAAAGCAAAACCCTAGTTTATTATACTCTCTAAGCAATCAGAATCAGTTCAAACAAACACATGTTGACACCACCCAGCTTCCAAGTCGGAGAAGGCAATGGCACCCCACTCCAGTACTCTTGCCTGGAAAATCCCATGGACGGAGGAGCCTGTTAGGCTGCAATCCATGGGGTCGCTAAGAGTCGGACACGACTGAGCGACTTCACTTTCACTTTTCACTTTCATGCATTGGAGAAGGAAATGGCAACCCACTCCAGTGTTCTTGCCTGGAGAATCCCAGGGACAGGGGAGCCTGGTGGGCTGCTGTCTATGGGGTTGCACAGAGTCGGACACGACTGAAGTGACAGCATAGCACAGCTTCCAAGTAAATCCAATGTCTAGGAATTCATAGTGTATTGGGTAACTTCCTTCAAGATTCGTCCTTTGATTCAGCTCAAGCAGCAGTGAGCTTTCCATGTCTCCCTTTTCTCAGGCTTGGAGTAACTAAGGTTAATCGGTGATATAAGTCCAAGAATATAATAGGATATGCTGTAGCATAGAGTTGTGTATGCTGCTGCTACTGCTAAGTCGCTTCAGTCGTGTCCGACTCTGTGCGACCCCATAGACGGAAGCTCACCAGGCTCCCCTGTCCCTGGGATTCTCCAGGCAAGAACACTGGAGTGGGTTGCCATTTCCTTCTCCAATGCATGAAAGTGAAAAGTGAAAGGGAAGTCGCTCAGTCGTGTCCGACTCTTAGCGACCCCATGGATTGCAGCCTAACAGGCTCCTCCGTCCATGGGATTTTCCAGGCAAGAGTACTGGAGTGGGGTGCCATTGCCTTCTCCGACTTGGAAGCTGGGTGGTGTCCACATGTGTTTGTTTGAACTGATTCTGATTGCTTAGAGAGTATAATAAGACCAACAACTAGAGGATATGCAAATATGCTGAGTACCTTACAGGCAAAGGTTAGAATGTCCCCACAAGAAGTACGGCACTTAGAACTGCAATTCTGAAAACAGCCACTCACCATCGGGGGATCCTGGCTCCCAAAGGTTGAGATGTAAACTGTGGACCTGTACTCCCCAGGGACTTGGGTCTCCAGGGTCAGAGGTATGTGAACTGTGCTGTGCGGGGGGATGATCCCACAGGGTGTGGGACTAGAGAGCAGCACAGCGGGCACATCCTGATACACCTGGTGGGGGAGAGAAGCTAGAAGGATAAGCAAGCCTCAGGTTCAGTATGAAACCAGTAGCACGTTACATTATTTTGAAACAAGCATTGTCCTGAATCCACAGAGGGTCTTATAATATACCGTTGTTAAAGCAAATGAATGGGGATGACCACCTCAATTCAGCCAAAAGGAACTCTGGCTAAGAGAGGTGCACAAGCCCCAAATCCAAAGTGTGCGACCCAGAAAAGTGCAGAATCATCCATAATGTGAGTTAGCTCAGGACAACGGCTTCCCATGGCCAAATTCCTTGAACAGGCCTTTTGCACCTTCATGTTTTAATCCCTGTCCACTTCACCCCTTACACTCCATCAGTAGAGGCCACTGGCATTTCCTGAACACATGATACTGCTTTCACCTCCAACCCTTTGCAGTTACGGTTACTCTTTCTGCATTGCCTGTACCCTCTGACCTGCCCCCGAGTCATCAGGAAACCCCCAGGGGTGTCCAGGCCCCAAATCCAGGCACTTCCTTTGTTCTCAGGGAGCATCCCTCAGTCCCTTTCCTCAGCATGCACTATTAATATGTCCATCTTCTTCAAGGGTTATAAACGTCTTAAGCCATGACCTGGGCCTCTCTCCTCAATACCTGCCCACTTTCTGGCCCAAAACACATGCTCAGTATATGTTTTTTAAATGGAAAAAACAGGTAGGTGAATGAATGAATGTTGTCCATTGTTTACTAGTGTGTGTTCCTAAGAACCCTGTTCTGCAGCACATTACTAAGTTTTTATGTAACACAAATAAAACTTTAAAAATCCCATGGTTGGGAGCCCACACCCAAGCCACCGCCTGGGGCGCTCAGTCATCCACCTGGACACCGGAGTGGGCTGCCAGGCCACCACCGCAGTTGTTCAGGTTTGAAAGAAGCCACAACAAACAACTCTAAGCCACAGACATATAAGAGGGACATTTCCTTAAACAAGAGTCACCCCTGAACGAGATCAAGCCTGAGCCTTTGGAGTGGGAGCACTGACTCCAAGACCCTAGACTACCTGAGAACTAACCCTAGGAGGTATCCTATAGTGAGAATTTGCACAAAGGAAACCACCTGAATACAAGACCCAGCATCACTCAACCACCAGTAGCACCCTGTGCAGGACACCTCATCCAAACAACAAAAATACAAACCAAATCAACAGCAGACAGGATTACCACCTCACTCAGCCTTGCCCATCAGAGGAAAAACAAACAAACAAAAACTCAGCACAAATCTCACCCTATAAGAAGCTTACACAAGCCACTGGACCAACCTTAGGAGGGCAGAACCAAAAGGAAGAAAGAATTCAACCTTGAAGCCTGGAAAAAGGAGACCTCAAACACAGTAAGTTTATAAAAATAATGAAAATGCAGAGAAATACTACACAAATGAAGGAACAAACTAGAAACACAGAAGTCCAAATAAATGAAGAGGAACTAGGCAAACTACCTGAAAAATAATTCAGAATAGTGATAGTAAAGATGATCAAAAACCTTGAAAACAAAATGGAGAAAGTGCAAGAATCAATTAACAAAGACCTAGAAGAATTAAAGAATAAACATGCAGAAACAAACAACACAATTACTGAAATTAAAAATACTCTCAGTTCAGTTCAGTTCAGTCACTCAGTCGTGTCATACTCTAGAAGGAATCAATAGCAGAATATCTGAAGCAGAAGAATGAATCAGTGAGCTGGAAGATAAAATGGTGGAAATAACTTCTGAAGAGCAGAATAAATTAAAAAGAATGAAAAAAACTGAGGACAGTCTCAGAGACCTCTGGGACAACATCAAATGCACCAACACTTGAATTATAGGGGGTCCCAGAAGAAGAAGCGGGGAAGGCGATGGCACCCCACCCCAGTACTTTTGCCTGGAAAATCCCATGGACGGAGGATCCTGGTAGGCTCCAGTCCATGGGGTCGCTAAGAGTCGGACACGACTGAGCGACTTCACTTTCATTTTTCACTTTCATGCATTGGGGAAGGAAATGGCAACCCACTCCACTGTTCTTGCCTGGAGAATCCCAGGGACGGGGGAGCCTGGTGGGCTTCCTTCTGTGGGGTCGCACAGAGTTGGACACGACTGAAGCGACTTAGCAGCAGAAGAAGAAGAAGAGAAAAAGAAAGGATATGAGAAATTTTGAAGAGATTATAGTTGAAAATTTCCCCAACATGAAAAAGGAAATAGTCAATCAAGTCCAACAGGCACAAAGAGTCCCATACAGGATAAACCCAAGGAGAAACACGCCAAGCCACATACTAATCAAACTGCTGCTGCTGCTGCTGCTAAGTCAGTCATGTCTGACTCTGTGTGACCCTAAAGACAGCAGCCCACCAGGCTCCCCTATCCCTGGGATTCTCAAGGCAAGAACACTGGAGTGGGTTGCCACTTCCTTCTCCAATGCATGAAAGTTAAGACTGAAAGTGAAGTCGCTCAGTCATGTCCGACTCTTACAACCCCATGGACTGCAGCCTACCAGGCTCCTAATCAAACTAACAAAGACTAAACACAAAGAAAGAATATTAAAAGGAGCAAGGAGAAGCAATAAGTAACATACAAGGGAAATCCCATATGTTTAACAGCTGATCTTTCAGCAGAAACTCTGCAGACCAGAAGGGAATGGCAGGATATATTTAAAGTACTCAAAGGGAAAAATCTACAACCAAGATTACTGTACCCAGGAAGGATCTCATTCAAAACTGAGGGAGAAATCAAAAGCTTTTCAGACAAGCAAAAGTTAAGAGAATTCAGTACCACCAAACCAGCTTTACAACAAATGTTAAAGGGACTTAGAAGAGAAGAGAAAAGATCTACAAAATCAACCCTAAACATTTAAGAAAATGGCAATAGGAATATATATGTCAATAATTACTTTAAGTGTAAATGGAATGCTCCAACCAAAAGACACATACTGGCTGAATGGATACAAAAACAAGACCCATATATATATGCTGTCTACAAGAAACCCACTTCAGACCTAAAGACACATATAGATGAAAGTGAGAGGATGGAAAAATATATTCCATGCAAATGTGAAGCAAAAGAAAGCTGGAATAGCAATCCTCATATCAGACAAAATAGATCTTAAAATAAAGAAGATTACAAGAGATAAGAAAGGACACTACATAATGATCAAAGGATCAATCCAAGAGGAAGACATAACAATTGTAAATATCTATGCACCCAACATGGGAGCATTTCAATACATAAGACAAACACTAATAGACATAAAAGAAGAAATTGACAGTAACACAATAATAGTAGGAGACATTAACACCCCACTTACACCAATGGGCAGATCATCAAAAGAGAAAATTAATAACAAAACACAAGGCTTAAATGAAACACAAGGCTTAATTGATGAGATGGATCTCATTGATATCTTTAGGACATTTCATCCAAATGCAGAAGAATACACCTTTTTCTCAAGTGCACATGGAATATTCTCCAGGACAGACCACAACTTGGGTCACAAATCAAACCTCAGTAAATTTAAGAAAATTGAAATCATATCAAACATCTTCTCTGACCACAACGCTATGAGACTAGATATCAATTACAAGAAAAGAACTGTAAGAAACACAAACACATGGAGATTAAACAACACATTTCTAAATAACCAACAGGTTACTGAAGAAATCAAAAGGGAAATAAAAAATTTCTAGAAACAAATTATAATAAAACACAGCTCAAAACCTATGTGATGCAGCAAAAGCAGTTCCAAGAGGGAAGTCTCTAGCCATACAATCCTACCTTGAGACACAAGAAAAACACTGAATAGACAGCCTAACTTTACACCTAAAACAACTGGAAAAATGAAGGAAAAAAACTTCACAATTAGTAGAAGGAAAGAAATTATAAAGATCCGAGTAGAAAATGAAGAAGAAATGAAAGAAACAATAGTAAAGGTTAATAAAACTAAAAGATGGTTCTTTGAGAAGATAAACAAAATTGACAAGCCTTTAGCCAGACTCATCAAGAAAAGAGAGAAGAATCAAATCAAGAAAATTAGAAATGAAAAAGGAGAGCTTACAACAGGCAATGCAGAAATACAAAGGATTATAAGAGACTACTATGAACAATATATGGCAATAAAATGGATAACCTGGAAGAAATGCAAAAATTCTTAGAAAAGTTCAATTTTCCAAGACTGAACCAGAAAGAAATAGAAATTATGAACAACCCAATTACAAGCACTGAAACTGAAGCTGTGATCAAAAATCTCCCCCCAAACAAAGGCCCAGGACCAGATGGCTTCACGGGAGAATTCTATCAAACATATAGAGAAGAGCTAATGCCTATTCTTCAAAAACTCTTTCAAAAAATTACAGAGGAAGGAATATTTCCAAACTCATTCTACATGGCCACCATCATCCTGATACCAAAACTAGACAAAGACAACACAAAAAAAGAAAACTACAGGCCAATATCACTGATGAACATAGATGCAAAAGTCCTCAATAAAATTTTAGCAAACAGAATTCAGCAACATGTCAAAAAGCTCATACACCATGATCAAGTTAGGTTTATTACAGGAATGCAAGGATTCTTCAATATACCCAAGTCAATCAATGTGATACACCATATTAACAAATTGAAAGATGAAAACCAAATTATAAAGCTCAACATTCAGAAAACTAAGATCATGGCATCTAGTCCCATTACTTCATGGTAAATAGATGGGGAAACAGTGGAAACAGTGGCTGACTATTTTTCTGGGCTCCAAAATCACTGCAGATGGTGACTGCAGCCATGAAGTTAAGACTCTTACTCCTTGGAGGGAAAATTATGACCAACCTAGACAGCATATTAAAAAGCAGAGACATTACTTTGTCAACAAAGGTCCGTCTAGTCAAGGCTATGGTTTTTCCAGTGGTCATGTACGGATGTGAGAGCTGGACTGTGAAGAAGGCTGAGCGCTGAAGAATTGATGCTTTTGAACTGTGGTGTTGGAGAAGACTCTTGAGAGTCCCTTGGACTGCAAGGAGATCCAACCAGTCCATTCTGAAGGAGATCAGTCCTGGGTGTTCATTGGTAGGACTGATTTTGAAGCTGAAACTCCAATACTTTGGCCACCTCATGCGAAGTGCTGACTCATTTGAAATGACCCTGATGCTGGGAAAGATTAAGGGCAGGAGGAGAAGGGGATGACCAAGGATAAGATGGTTGGATGACATCACTGACTCAATGGACATGGGTTTGGGTAGACTCCGGGGGTTGGTGATAGACAGGGAGGCCTGGTGTGCTGCAATTCGTGGGGTCGCAAAGAGTTGGACACGAATGAGCGACTGAACTGAACTGAACTGATAATCTCAACAGATGCAGAAAAAGCCTTTGACAAAATTCAGCACCATTTGTGATTAAAACTTTTCAAAAAATGGGCATAGAAGGAACCTACGTCAACATAGTAAAGGCCATATATATAAGCCTGCAGCAAACATTATTCTCAATAGTGAGAAACTTAAAGCATTCCCCCTAAGATCAGGAACAAGACAAGGGTGTCCACTCTCACCAGTATTATTAAACATAGATCTGGAAGTACTAGCTACAGTAGTCAGAGAAGAAAAATAAATAAAAGGAATCCAGATCAGAAAAGAAGAAGTAAAGCTCTCACTGTTTGCAGATGACATGATACTATACATAGAAAACCCTAAAGATAGTATCAGAAAATTAATAGAGCTAATCAGTGAATTTTGCAAAGTTTCAGGATACAAAATCAATATACAGAAATCACTTGCATTTATATATACTAACAACGAAATATCAGAAAGAGAAATTAAGGAATCTATTCCATTCACCACTGCAATAAAAAGAATTAAATATCTAGGAATAAACCTACCTAAGGAGACAAAAGAACTGTACACAGAAAATTATAAGACACTAATGAAAGAAATCAAAGATGACATAAACAGACGGAGAGATATTCCATGTACCTGGGTAGGAAGCATCAACATGGTGAAAATGACTATACTACCAAATGCAATCTACAGATTCAATGCGATCCCTATCAAATTACCAGTGGCATTTTTCACAGAACTAGAACAAAAAATTCCACAATTCATATGGAAACACAAAAGACCCCAAATAGCCCAAGTAGTCTTGAGAAAGAAGAATGGAACTGGAGGAATCAACCTTCCTGACCTCAGATTATACTACAAAGCTACAGTCATCAAGACAGAATGGTACTGGCACAAAAACAGAAATATAGACCAATGGAACAACATAGAAAACCCAGAAATAAACCCATGCACCTATGGGTACCTTATTTTTACAAAGGAGGAAAGAATATACAATGGGGCAAAGACAGCCTCTTCAATAAATGGTGCGGGAAAACTGGACAGCTACATGTAAAAGAATGAAATTAGAACACTTCCTAACATCACACACAAAGATAAACTAAAAATGGACTAAAGACCTAAATGTAAGACCAGAAACTATAAAACTCTTCAGTTCAGTTCAGTTCAGTTCAGTCGCTCAGTCGTGTCTGACTCTTTGCGACCCCATGAATTGCAGCACGCCAGGCCTGCCTGTCCATCACCAACTCCCGGAGTTCACTCAAACTTATGTCCATCGAGTCCGGGACACCATCCGGTCATCTCATCCTTTGTCGTCCCCTTTTCCTCCTGCCCCCAATCCCTCCCAGCATCAGAATCTTTTCCAATGAGTCAACTCTTCGCATGAGGTAGCCAAAGTACTGGAGTTTCAGCTTTAGCATCATTCCTTCCAAAGGAATCCCAGGACTGATCTCCTTCAGAATGGACTGGTTGGATCTCCTTGCAGTCCAAGGGACTCTCAAGAGTCTTCTCTAACACCACAGTTCAAAAGCATCAATTCTTTGGCGCTCAGCTTTCTTCACAGTCCAACTCTCATATCCATACATGACCACTGGAAAAACCATAACCTTGACTAGACAGACCTTTGCTGGCAAAGTAATGTCTCTGTTTTTCAATATGCTATCTAGATTGGTCATAACTTTCCTTCCAAGGAGTAAGCGTCTTTTAATTTCATGGCTTCAGTCACCATCTGCAGTGATTTTGTAGCCCCAAAAGATAAAGTCTGACACTGTATCCACTGTTTCCCCATCTAATTGCCATGAAGTGATGGGGCCAGATGCCATGATCTTAGTTTTCTGAATGTTGAGCTTTAAGCCAACTTTTTCACTCTCCACTTTCACTTTTATCAAGAGGCTTTTGAGTTCCTCTTCACTTTCTGCCATAAGGGCGGTGTCATCTGTATATCTGACATTATTGATATTTCTCCCGGCAATCTTGATTCCAGCTTGTGCTTCTTCCAGACCCGCATTTCTCATGATGTACTCTGCATATAAGTTAAATAAGCAGGGTGACAATATACAGCCTTGACGTACTCCTTTTCCTATTTGGAACCAGTCTGTTGTTCCATGTCCAGTTCTAACTGTTGCTTCCTGACCTGCATATAGGTTTCTCAAGAGGCAGGTCAGGTGGTCTGGTATTCTCATCTCTTTCAGAATTTTCCACAGTTTATTGTGATCCATACAGTCAAAGGCTTTGGCATAGTCAATAAAGCAGAGGAATACTAATAGGCAGAACACTCGATGACATAAATCAAAGCAAGATCCTCTATGACCCACCTCCTAGAGTAATGGAAATAAAAGCAAAAGTAAACAAGTGGGACCTGATTAAACTTAAAAGCTTTTGCATAGCAAAGGAAACTATAAGCAAGGTTAAAAGACAACCCTCAGAATGGGAGAAAATAACAGCAAATGAAAGAACTCACAAAAGATTAATTTCCAAAATATACAAGCAGTTCATATAACTCAATGCCAGAAAAACAAACAACCCAAACAAAAAGTGGGAAAAAGACCTACAAAGACATACAGATGGCTAACAACACATGAAAAGATGCTCAACATCACTCATTATTAGAGAAATGCAAATCAAAACCACAATGAGATATCACCTCACACCGGTCAGAATGGCTGTCATCAATAAGTCTACAATCAATAAATATTGGAGAGGGTGTGGAGAAAAGGTAATGTTTTTGCACTGTT
Organism: Tragelaphus eurycerus; assembly: GCA_935064755.1. NCBI lineage: Eukaryota > Metazoa > Chordata > Mammalia > Artiodactyla > Bovidae > Tragelaphus > Tragelaphus eurycerus. The sequence continues at coordinate 17,897,999 of CAKXYN010000020.1, forward strand.
GGTGGGAAGGTAAATTGGTACAGCCACTATGGAAAATGGTATGGAGATTCCTTAAAAAACTAGGAATAAAACCACCATATGACCCAGCAATCCCACTCCTAGGCATATACCCTGAGGAAACCAAAATTGGGAAAGACACATGTATCCCACTGTTCACTGCAGCACTATTTACAATAGCTAAATGTCCATTGACAGATGAATGGATAAAGAAGTTGTGGTACATATACACAATGGAATATTATTCAGCCACAAAAAGGAACACATTTGAGTCAGTTCTGATGAGGTGGATGAACCTAGAACCTATTTTACAGAGTGAAGTGAGTCAGAGAGAGAATGATAAAACATCGTATTCTAATTCACATATACATAATCTAGAAAAATGGTTCTGAAGAATTTATTCACAGGGCAGCATTGGAGAAACAGACATAGAGAACACACCTATGTACATGGGGAGAGGGGAGGAGAGGGTGAGATGTATGGAAAGAGTAACATGGAAACTTACATTACCGTATGTCAAATAGATAGCCAACGAGAATTTGCTATATGGCTCAGGAAACTCAAACAGAGTATCAACCTAAAGGGGTGGGATGGGGAGAGAGATGGTAGGGAGGTTCTAGAGGAAGGGGACATATGTAGACCTATGGCTGATTCATGTTGAGGTTTGACAGCAAATAACAAAATTCTGTAAAGCAATTATCCTTCAATAAAAACTTTAAAAAAATCCCACCATCAAATAAGTTTGAATAATTCAGGGAAACACTTTTCAGAGCCCCCACTTCTGGAAGGAAGGACAGACAGTGCCAGTTTCACATGCCTGGAGCACCCCACGGCTTTTCTGTACCTGGTCTGGTCCAACTTGACCTAATCATAACTCAACATCCTTCTGTGGCAATGATCTGCCTAGCCTTCCTGGACCCTGAGGCCAAAGGAAAATCAGTAACACTGATTCCACCTTTACCAAATGTTTTGATATCTTATTTATCACAGATTTTTTTGAGATACTTTTGATTTCTTCAAGTGTGGCATGAAAACACTGTCTATCTTGATTACTGTTTTGGTCCCCCTGAGGCTGGTGTCTCACCCTTTTCCAGCCCAGCTGTGCAATAACAGCTTCCCCATCACTCTATGTGACTTGGGCTCTGTTCTGAGCTCTTAAGGTGACCATGTGCTGTGAGTGGCCAGCCTGTTCTGCTGTTGAACACCTGAAAGCTAGAAAAGGTGTCTCCTGTCACCCCCATTCTTAGCTTCTGGTTTTGTCTCAGAGAAGCCCACAGAATAATGTGAATTCCCTTTTTTATACAGTAGTCCTTTGCTGCTGCTGCTGCTAAGTCGCTTCAGTCGTGTCCGACTCTGTGCGACCCCAGAGACGACAGCCCACCAGGCTCCCCCGTCCCTGGGATTCTCCAGGCAAGAACACTGGAGTGGGTTGCCATTTCCTTCTCCAAGTCCTTTGACTAGGGGTAGCTATTTCATTCCAGTTAATCGTCTGTTCCAGGTTAGACACTGTGCCTGCTCCTCAGATGACTTGGGTTTCCAGATGATGTAGGTTGACCTTCTGGTTACTCTGAACATGATTCTCTATTTTTCAAGCTTCCATTAAAAAAAAAAAAAAAACATCCTGTCAAGAGCTGAAGACAACACTCCAGCACTGCTTTGACAGGTGGCTCTCTCCTTCCTTTAGCTGTGGAATACTGTGTTTCTCTGATGCTCCCTAAACCTGCCTTGGTTCTGTGGCCCCAACACCGGTCTTTTGGAAGTCCAGTGCACTATTCATTGCACCCTGGAGTCACCTCACTGGTTTTTTATTTTGCACTTGTAGCCAAATAAAACCATTTGATTTTCTGCATGAATTTTTATTAGAGTAGTACTTATAGAATTGAGTTTTACTTCCTTGGTAAACTGTATCTCATTAGTCACTTTCCATTTACTCGAGTCTATACAGATATTTTTGAATTGTTTTTCCAAGTGTTTAAGTGCTTATACCTAGATAGGTATAATGGCATGTGGATAGATCCATTTCATAAAACTTTAAGGGACAGTTCCTCCTTTCTCCTTCATATATTATCTCTAGCTTTCTGGTACAAAAAGTTCATTTATAAATACTGTATTAGCATATCTTAGTGATTCTGTTCAAGTCACAGCCGTAGAGATAAATGAAAACTCCTAGCTTTGCCTTATTTCCCATGCATGGTGAATTCACAGGCAATAATTTGCAGGTGCAACTTCTGCATGTTGGCCTAATTGACCCTTTCCCCTCTTTATCAAAGGCAATTTCCCTCGGAAATTAACAACTGTTTGCACCTGCAGCTGCTCACTCACACAGGGGGCAATCCAGCTGTGGCTTTATAACCCCACCCCAGGTTATCCCACAGTTAAAAATCAGAATTACGTAGATCATGTGGTCAGGAATATGGCTCTTTCAAAGGACTTCTCTTTCTCACCGAAGGAATTCAACTGAATGAAAAGCAACACTGAAAACGGATAGAGTAACTCGCCTGAGGCAGGACCCGGTAGCATCCTGGGAGGTTGTCATTGTTGACAAGCTGGATCGTTTTCTTATATGGATACTTCAGGAAGCAACGCCCGAAGTCCACCTCTGTATCAACCACGTGGAGGTTAGGTACAATACACCTGCTCGAGGGAAGGAACCCATTAAAAGATTCAAAAGGATGAAGGGAGAGCTTGTTTATATATGTAGGACACAGAGTCCCAAGTTAAACATATCTGTCACTGTCGCACAGTAGTTTTCCTCTAATAACTATATTAATCATTTTCACATCTTCTCTCCTGTCATCTCTCTCTCTAAGACCCTAGTAACCACTTTTTAATCAGAAAAGGGCTAGAAGCAGGACGCCTTAAACACTGTCTTCTGTGGGTAATGACTAACATTGTTTTCCATATTTGGCCTTTCTCTGGCAAGGAGCCCCCAAAGCACAAGTTCCTTAGGATACTGGATCTGTTTCCATGACAAACAGGGCCCACGCCACCAGCAGGGGGTCCTGACTCGCTGTGACACTTTGGACGAGTCAGAGTCCCCTGAGGACCAGCAACAGCTCGCACCATCTAAATAATGGTAATAATTCTGATTTCCATGCAGAACAGCTGCCTCGGATCAGTGGGCTCAGGCAGCTGCTCGACCCAGAACTGGCACTGTGACAGTGGTGCTCAGTGTGAAGGGGGTGTTGTGGGGGAGAGGAGGGAGGGATGGAAGGCCTGTGTGTGCAGACTGGCCTATTATTAGGTGACCTGGGTTTTATCTTGTGTCTGTTAAGTCCCCAGGTCTGCCCTGCCCTGCTGCACTTGCACAGCATAGTGCCATGGTGAGGAGTGCTGGCGTGTGAATCAGGCAGAGCCAGGTTCAGATACTGACCTCACCAAGCACAACCTGGAGCCAGCTACTCTCCCTCCCAGAGTCCCATTTTTGCTCATAGGTAGAAAGAAGATAATTCGAGGGACTGACATTAGCATCAACTCTCCTGGGGAAACACAGAAGGTGGTGTGAATGCAGGGATGGCGCAGGACCCCCTGATGGCTCAGCATGAGGGGATGAGCCTGCAGTCCCTGCTGGGCCAGTCGCACTGCTGGCTCTCTGGGAGAATCACTTTAGGGAGCACGTTCTAAAAGTAGCTCCTCTGTTGAGAGTCTCCGAGCGGTCCTTACAGACTGCTCCAAAAGTAGTGATATGAGAGTCTTGACCTCAAGTTTGGGTTTTAGCGCAAGATGAGGGTTCACTTTTAGTTAGAATGGGAGTTGTCAGTTGACCCAGTGATTTTGGTAAAGCTTATCCTTTACTACCTGAAACATTGGGGCTGACAGGACTCTCAGCATTTGACTTGGACACAGAGTATACATGCTAGAAAACTCATAGCCTCCTAGAACCCATCCCCCACCTTTTTAAAATTCAGGATTTTCTACTTAGAACTGCAGGGAAAAGGCATTGGAAACCATGAGAATAAAAGAAAAATAGAAAAGAAATGCAAGCCTAGACAAAAGGTCAAACTTTGGGATGGAGAAGACCAAACAAAACAGTTTTCCACTGTTATGTTGAACAAATGATTAGTGAAGTCTCTGGAGGGAATATTAAGCAGATTGTGGCAAGAACTTGACCTTCAAGTTATTTTAGGGCTGCCCCCTGACTTCACTCAAGCCCAAGTCAGAGGAAATGGTGCTGGTTATGATGACCCCACCAACCAGCATACCTGTACCTTCTTTAAGGTGCATCTTCCTAAGATTCATGAAGGTCCTACATTCTAGGTACTGCAATACTGCCTGTTTCCTTCAGATGGTATTTTCATACACGCTATCAGGTCCCAGATCTGGACACTTGTTTACTTTGGCAAGAGCATGGCCTATGATTTTATTTAGGACCATGGTCAGCATCAGTAGGCGACACACTACGCTGAGAAAGGCTGTAAGTTTAGTGAAGGAGACACAGTCAACAAATTTCAGAGCCAGGATCTTAACCTGACTCCAGGACCCACTGTTGCCTCTATTAAAAAAGAGAGACAAGCTGTGGTGGTTCTGAGGGGTTTATGATGTTAATGAGGGCCTCGTTTTGGGGGGCCACTTGCAGCCTGCCTTTAAGTCCTACTGACAATGTCCTGGAGCAGGGCTATGAGCACCACTCTTTCTGCTGCAGAACTCTGGAGTATTATCTTTAAAGATAAAAATAAAAGCCAGCAACTGCTCATCTCTTCCTGATAAAATCTTGTCAAGTATGTACACGGAAAATCAGGCCCATTAAAGAGCACTATTATACTTAACACCTAACATATGCATCCCTCCTCATATCTCCACCAAAGGTGCGTTTTCTTATATAAAACTTTGTCACTCCAATATCAAATTCTTCTTTCTTTCTCAGGAAAGACAGTAAACTGGTTGGTTGCTCCTGTGCTGTCTTCCTTCCCAAGAGCCAGCCCATTACTGGTGGCTTAGGGGAGACTGGGAAAGAGAAAGCAGGTGAGTGTGATACCTTGCTGTAATTAGGAGTGCCAGCACTTCCTCCCCGATGCCCTCCACATCTACCACCAAGGCCAGCTCATATTTCTGCACAGTGTTGGAGCATAAGGTCACCTGGAAAGAAAAAGGTAAAAAGCTGCTCTTCTAAAAGGCCACCTCTCTCCCTGCACAGGGGAGAAGGGGGCCAGGAGAGGACCACACGCATGAGTGTGGTTTCTAAGTACTTTATTAGAGGATGTATGGCATTTAACATTTTTAGTTAAACAGGTTCCGTTTCAGGGTCAGGGCATGCTGAGTTGTTTCAAAGGCCAGGTTAGATTCTAACAAATGGCTTTTGGTATAATAGGTCTGCTGAATTCTGAGGGGGTAGTATCAAAGGAGCCACAGATCCGGCATGAGGGAAAACCAGGCCCCGAAGGACATCAACATCAAACAAACTTTAATTACTGCAATTTAAAGTGTTCCCTATGCCTCTGAGCTATATAAATTCTGAAAATTCAGTACACCAATAAAACACTACAGCTAGATTTCATTTATGGCAAAATAAATGAATATAACCAAGTCAGTGATAGAAATGGTGTGAGAAATAAACTAGTCTTTTTTTTTTTAACCAAAATCTTGTCATTCCTCCCCACCTCCCGTATTCATTATTGGAGCAGAAAATAGGAAACTCTGAAGAAAGGTTAATCCAAGGACAATATCTGACCAATATATTTTACCCTATGTTTGTATTTATTGTTGTGAAACTTGACGTTTAGGCTTTTGAAGCCTTGTCACAACTTTTAATTGCTTTAAATGATTTGTATTGGAAGAGATACTTGTAAGTGTAGAAAACAGCTTCTGGCATAGGTTATGGCTCTTCTATCTATAAATTATGCATCAGGTACTAATTAAAATTTTTTTGGTTGGAAAGGGAATTGTTGGATGCAAATTTGAATCCAGATAGACGTGGTTAAAGTGCAGATCAGGAGGGAAAACTGAGGCTTGGAGAAAGTGTTCTGAAATACAAAGGAAAAATAAAGCAAAGAGGGAGTTGCTGATTTGGAAGGAAAACTTGGCAGCGTTGGAGAGAAGCAGCCACTACAGAGACCAGATTCCTGGACTGGCTCTAACCCTGATTTATGTCTCTGAGCTCTGGTTAGAGGAAGTGGTTCTGGCAGAAAACTGCTGGATAGATGCTGTCTTCTAGAATCTTCCTGAACCACACGGGAGAAGATCCATAAAAGGAGGGGAATGGTAGGTAATATGTAAGCTAAGCACTACTCTGTAAAAACTAAATTCATTCATTGCAGCTGCACCTCTCCTTGGGCAAGTCACAATTAGCAAATGCTTTGATCTGAATGCTGATGTCCCCACCTCCCACCCCAAATGTATACACTGAAATCCTAACTCTCAACATGCTGATTATTAGGAGGTTATGTGGTCATGAGGGTGGAGCCCTCTTGAGCAGGATGAGTGCCCCTCTAAGAGGCCCCAGAGAGCTCCCTTGTCCCTTCACCAGGTGAGGGTACAAGGAGACATCAGCAGTCTGAAATTTGAAAAATGGCCTTCAACCAGAACCCTACCATGCTGGTACTCTGACCTCGGACTTCCAGCCTTCAGATTGTAAGAATACATTTCTGATGTTTATAAGCCACCCTGTCTCTGGTATTTTGTAATAGGAGCCCAAATGGGAAGTTAAAACAATATGTGATATCAAACCTCACTGTATCCCTGAAGAAGCCCTTAGAAAAGCTGAAATCTCCTAGAATAGATTTAGGATGAATAAATTCATGGTGAGATATTATGAAGCATTTAAAGCAAATTTGGGGGGTAAAACTCACAGCTGAATTAAATATTGAAAGATAATGACTAAAGAGAAAATTATCACCTTAGCTGTGAAGTCATTTTTTTTTTCTTTTCCAGAAAAGATAAAATCATTTAAAATTAGCAGCCTTCAGTGTTGCTAGACATAACTGCTTCCAGAAGCAAAAGTAAATGATGGGAGACAGTGAAAACCTTTCTCAGTTAGCTTTGGAATAATTCTGCTGTTGGCACTATGAGGCCATAAGCCAAGTGTCACCCTGTGGACCTTAAAGCACTGCTGGGAACATCACGTCCACATTCACCAGGAAGCTCAGATTCAGGTTAAAAATTTGAATAAACTGGATATGATCTGAGGCATAAGCCTGGATACTTACTAGTATAAATGATTTGAGTCTAATGGAGGGCCTGCTTGTCAATGAGCTCTTAGCATTGATGAGTGAACTATTAGGCACCGAGCAGTGATTTCAGCAGAAATTGCTAGAATCCACTGTTCTGATACAGGCAATGCATTCAGACTGATGGAAACCTACTGAAGCAGTGTCAGTTCCTTGGCCCAATCTATTTGTATCTGGTTTCTTTTGCCACAGTAGTTTACTTCCTTGTAGAAATAGACCTACTTTTCCATGTGAATTAGAGACACTCCCTCTCATTGACACTGGGCATATAAAGCAAACGCTAGATGTGGTCTCAGTAACTATTTGACAGTTCAGCTGTATGGCTACATGTGCTGGAAGGCTGAGCGCTTTACCCTGATAGCAGCAAATCCCTGGGAGCGAATGGTGCCGCAACTGGGGGTTATGGTGAATTCTTTTGGTCTTATTACAGGTAATTCATCCTTGTTCCAAAATGGTTTTTGGTTGTCTGAATACCGCTCACAACTTGAAATGCTTTGCTGGCCAACGCCATCCCCAGGGACACGCAGTTTGAAGGTCATGGGGACCAAGGAGGTATTATTGAGGGAACATATCAAGGTATGAGGAAACCCTGGAAAACAAAATATAAGGTGAGAAATGAATGCTCTATGATAGCTTCCCTTTAACTTCAACCTCCCCTCTCAGTGCCAAACCTCTTAAATGAATTGACCAGGCAGTTCATCACTGCTATTTGTTTCCAATTCTCCCTGGTATTGTTTTCAGTTGCACAACCAATAAATACATTTCACTCATTCATTCAATGAGTACTTATTATGCACTTACTATGTAACAACAATAGACATGAAACACACCACTCTGTCATCATCCAGACCCCTCTCCAGAGGCAGTCTCTATAATCAGTTTGTTGAGTAATCTTCTAGAAGCATATTTTGCATTTGATTTTTACATAGAAATAAAATTTTCCCCAAGGAATAGCAGTATATTTGCTCTTTTTATTTGCTGGTGTGTGAAAGGAGAAGCCCACGCAGTTTTGCTTGCTGTGTGACCCAGAGCCTGCCAACACATTATATAATTCATCCTAGACTTGTCTGAGGCTCTTGCTCTTGGAGTGGATGACACAAAATCGAATAATAGTCTCTCCTGAGAGAGACTTTATGGTCTGCTTTTGAGCTGGCCAAAGCTTTCACCTCCCTGAGACGAAACTGCTTTTCAATGTTATTTCTAGCCCTCCTAGGTTCAGTTCAGGGAGACTCGTGCTCCTTTCCTAAGAGCTGTGGCTCCTCCTTGCCTGGCAAGCAATAAACCAAACTCTGATTTTGGATCCCCTAGGTGGTCATTGTATCTGCTACCATTTTCAGAACAAGAATGATCTAAAACCACAAGAGAATAAACATACATATTTCTACTGGATGTAAACACTTCTCTTTCTTTGTTGAAACCTACTCTGATGAAATACAACTGGTCTCCTGGAGTAACTGCTGTAGTACTGCTGGGGATATTTTGAACTGATCTACTTCTCCCTGTCTGAGCCTTTGTCTACACAGTAGGACTGTTGGAGGAAACACATCCACATCTCCCTTATAATTTCACACCTCCTTGGAAGAGACATTTTATGAGAGAATTGTGTGATTAAGGGCACTTGAAAGATTATTCTTGGAAATTCCAGAGATATTGCTAGAAAGTCATTTTCACAATCATATAATTGCTTCATCTGACTTCTCTGAACTTTTTCAAAATGACTCTTAAAACTACAGATTCTTTCTTATTTTATCTTACCATTTACAGGATAAACACTCTTCCAATGTATGGTGTAATTTGGAAGTGGATCCTATAAAGGTTCACATGTGTCTTTCCAAACCACTGCCGAGACTACGTTCCTGAATCTGTAAGTTTTTCTGAGAATAAAGTCAATTAAAACCTTCTGGCTAGAACAATTCCTTGTACAACTACTTGTAATAGCCTGTATTGCTTGTGTAGAAGCCCCCCAAAAGAGGATATTGCTTTATTAAAGATCAAACATTCATTAATACAAATGTTATTCCTAGGTTTCTGGCTGCATCAAATCCGAATTACTATTCTATTGTCTATCTGAATGCAAGTACTTTCCATCTAATACATTTAAAAAAATCAATATCTATGTACCTTTTCTTCAAATAATTAACACGCTTGGGCAGAATGCCTCAAAGACTCAAAGAGACACCTTCATATCTCTCCCAGTACTTAAATAATGATTTAAAAGATTGCAGTCTCAGGAGGTTTGATTCTCATTCAAGATGTGCATTTTCTTCTGACCTAGAAAGCCCTGAAGAAGAAACTTAAGGAAACTAGGGGCAAAAGATCGCAAGGCTGCAAAGGAAAATTTTCAATTCTGACAGCTGGAGATCTTAAGTGGAAATTTGCTAAAATAAACTTTCAGAAATCAGTGACCTTCAGCAATAGATTGTTATTCTCAGATCCTCAGAAGCAGCAGACTCTACATGAAGTTGAAAGATTCTGCTCGTGAGTGACAGAACAAGATTTTGCAACACACCTGCTATTACTGAGTTTCACACTTTACCTTGTATATTTTTATTCTTATCATTCTGCCATGTTATTCTCTATTGCTACCTTAAGGTCATATTAATCCTTAATCCTTCTCATATCTACTGTTGTGTTTCCCTTTACTACTAATGATCCCTTCCTCAAATCTAGGCTTTGCTTATGCCTACTATAATCTCTTCTGCCAATCTTTCTAAGAACTTCCTATGATCACGACAATTAAGCTTTGCCCATAACTCTCTACTTTATACCTTCCTAAAGTTAACTTAAATACTTCTCCTTGAGTAAAATACTGCTAGTTCATACCAGGCCGTGTGTATTTTTTGATGTTGGGATTTATTTATCCCAACAACTCTGCCCTCAAACCCTAATTTCTCTGTCTAAATTATCTAATGGTCAAATCCACTGAGAACCCAGACCCTTCCAAATTTCTTATTCTCATTCAGCAAGTTCTTGTACCTCCTGAAAAATAATGACTTTGCAGATATGTATCCTGCCCCATTTGATCTATCACCTAGCATACCACTGATGATTTGGTCCATTTCATTCCTTGATCAATCCGAGGAGTTATCAATGCCCTAGTGTTCCTTCAGGGACAATCACTACCCAAATTCTATAATTTAACTCTCTCAATACTGTACTGTTAGTCAAACTAATTAATTATTAGATATGTCATCCAGATCCAATCCTACCATCACAATCTCCAGCAGTTTAGTTCAGTCGCTCAGTCATGTCTGACTCTTTGTGACCCCATGGACTGCAGCATGCCAGGCCTCCCTGTCCATCACCAACTCCCAGTTTACCCAAACTCAGCTCCATTGAGTTGGTGATGCCATCCAACCATCTCATCCTCTGTCATTGCCTTCTCCCGCCTTCAATCTTTCCCAGCACCAGGGTCTTTTGAACGAATCAGCTCTTTGCATCAGGTGAACAAAGTATTAGAGTTTCAGCTTCAACATTAGTCCTTCCAAAGAACACTCAGGACTGATCTTCTTTAGGCTGGATTGGTTGGATCTCCTTGCAGTCCAAGGGGCTCTCAAGAGTCTTCTCAAACACCACAGTTCAAAAGCATCAATTCTTCAGTGCTCAGCTTTCTTTATAGTCCAACTCTCACATCCATATATGATTACTGGAAAAATCATAGCCTTGTGACTAGACGGACATTACAGCAAAGTAATATCTCTGCTTTTTAATATGCTATCTAATTTGGTCATAGCTTTTCTTCCAAGGAGCAAGTGTCTTTTAATTTCATGGCTCAAGTCACCATCTGCAGTGATTTTGGAGCCCAAGAAAATAAAGTTCTCCCACTGTTTCCCCATCTATTTGCCATGAAGTGATGGGACCAGATGCCATGATCTTCATTTTCTGAATGTTGAGCTTTAAGCAACGTTTTCACTCTCCTCTTTCACTTTCATCAAGAGGCTCTTTAGTACTTTTTCACTTTCTGCCATAAGGGTGGTGTCATCTGCATATCTGAGGTTATTGATATTTTTCCTAGCAATCTTGGTTCCAGCTTGTGCTTCATCCAGCCCAGCGATCCTCATGATGTACTCTGCATATAAGTTAAATAAGCAGGGTAACAATATACAGCCTTGACGTACTCCTTTTCCTATTTGGAACCAGTCTGTTGTTCCATGTCCAGTTCTAACTGTTGCTTCCTGACTTGCACACAGATTTCTCAAGAGGCAGGTCGGGTGGTCTGGTATTCCCATCTTTTGAAGAATTTTCCACAGTTTATTGTGATCCACATAGTCAAAGGCTTTGGCATAGTCAATAAAGCAGAAATAGATGTTCTTTTGGAACTCTTTTGCTTTTTCGATGATCCAGCAGATATTGGCAATTTGATCTCTGGTTCCTCTGCCTTTTCTAAAACCAGCTTGAACATCTGGAAGTTGACAGTTCATGTATTGCTGAAGCCTGGCTTGGAGAATTTTGAGCATTACTTTACTAGCGTGTGAGATGAGTGCAACTGTGCAGTAGTTTGAGCATTCTTTGGCATTGCCTTTCTTTGGGATTGGAATGAAGACTGACCTTTTCCAGTCTTGTGGCCACTGCTGAGTTTTCCAAATTTGCTGGCATATGGAGTGCAGCGCTTTCACAACATCATCTTTTAGGATTTGGAATCACTCAACTGGAATTCCATCCCCTCCACTAGTTTTGTTCATAGTGATGCTTCCTAAGGCCCACTTGACTTCACATTTCAAGATGTCTGGCTCTAGGTGAGTGATCACACCATCACGATTATCTGGGTCGTGAAGGTCTTTTTTGTACAGTTCTTCTGTGTATTCTTGCCATCTCTTCTTAATATCTTCTACTTCTGTTAGGTCCATATCATTCCTGTCCTTTATTGAGCCCATCTTTGCATGAAATGTTCCCTTGGTATTTCTAACTTTCTTGAAGAGATCCCTCGTCTTTCCCATTCTATTGTTTTCCTCTATTTCTTTGCACTGATCACTGAGGAAGGCTTTCTTATCTCTCCTTGCTATAGCCATACTTTAAATATTTTAGATACCAACCAATAGTACTATTGCCTCTTACCTACTTTATGGTAATTACAATATCTTAATATCATCAATACCAGCAGACCCTGTGATGCCAAATCTAGATCCTCATCTATAATCAAGTAAATGCCATGTCTCCACCACTAGTCTGTAACTGATGCCTCTTCAAGAATGGGCCTTAGTGCCTATAAGGGGATGATATTATCAACTTCAGTTACCCTAATGTACTACCCAGCCCTACTACAATCCCTGCAGACCTTGCTTAACTCCACACAATATATCCGTCATCCTGAAATAATTTAAGAAGTCCTCCAATGTCTGGCTGGCTTTGTAACAGTTCTTTTCTCTCTTGCATCTGGAACTACCAATGTACACCTCTATTAGTCTGTCATCCCTGAGCCAGAAACATGCTTTATTTTATCTCTCTCATCAAAGCCCTACCTGCATAGGTGGGGTAATAATGAGAGAGCTTCAAATAAATAATTCTCCAATGAACCATGTTTCTTTGTGGTAGGAGGCCAATCTACCTGGAGAAATACATGATACCTATTATTGGAGTCATGAAGACTCTAGTTCCAATTCTGGAATTTGAAAATATTATCACAAGATAATTTTGAAAGATTGTTACAAAACTGTTCCTAACTTTGGTCATTACAGTGCAGAATCCAGAAGCACAGAAAAGTAGCTTAAATTCACTGACCCAGCTGTTATGAAAATCAAACAGCCTTAGATTTCCTGGTGGCAAGAAAAAAGGGTATTCTATTATTAACCTTTCTTGTCATAACAGACAGAAGTTTAAGGAATCCGTCTCCAAACTCAAAGAAAAGGCAACTTGGGTTTTGAAGGTGGACTCAGGAGAGTAAGTTCTCAGATCTCAGACTTGGGTAGTCTTGGGTCATGGCTCTGTAGCATCTTCTAGCCTCTCACATGACAAGAGTCTAGCTTCTGCATCGCCTCTTATTGCGCATCTGTCACAGTTACCCTTCAAGTTGTAAGTCACTTTTATTTTCCTTCAAAGGAGTCTATCATTCTAATATGCCCTACAGATTTGTAAACATCTCTCTAGCCATTTTCGCATTCTACATGAAGAGACATTCAACTTAATTAATATAAACTTTCTTATGGTATGTGCCTTACCCAATATAACACAGGTCAGGGTGGGGGCATTGTATAAATACATGTTCTCTGAATTTTCAAAAACTTTTACAACACCCACATGTTAAAGAAATTTATAAAGGCATTATGATTTTTCTTAAGAACTATTTTTCCCCAAGTTAGATGGGACAACTTGAAATGAAGCAAAAAATTAAAAGTCAAAATGTAAAACAATAGAGCAAAATGGAAATAATTAAGGAATAAACATTCAGACTACGGTTTCTCAATTTAAAAAAAAAATGATCACCTCCTAAAAAGAACCATTGTGATAAACTAATTTTATATCATCAAATCAGTTAATTAAATATGATTTAAATTAGACTCAATTCTAACAAGAGAAATAAATACCAAGGAAAAAGATTCTGTTGGGTAGGGTGGAGCTTTGGACACAAACCATTGTTATATCTAAGTTTTCTCAACCCCCAGGAATCAATTTTTGCTTCTCTAGGTGCAACTGTCAACACCCAAGTTGACAAAATATAATTTAGATATATCTCAGCTGAAGTACTAATGCTGCTACTGCTGTGTGACCTTCGGGAATTATTTAACTGTTCCAGTGCTCAGGTCCTCTATCTTTAAAATGGGAACCTTAAAGAGTGCCTCCCCCTAGGATTGCTAAAGTGTTTAAATGTCATAGTTCATATTATTACTTAGCAGCAGTTGGAGTACAAGAAAGAACCAATTAATAAGTAAATTTGCTTCCACTGTTGTTATCATTTCTATTAGTGGAGAAGTTCAGATGGGAGAAAATGACTCAGGGAAGCAAGTGAGTAAAAAGTCGATACAACAATAAAGAAGAGTCTTCAATCTGAAGTGATAAAACACCTGACTTAAACCACCACTGGGTTCACTTTAAATTTGAGAGCATCTCTGTTGACAGGCTGTGTAGCCAAAGTGGCAAGTCAAAATCTGCATAAAAACAGAGTGTTCAGAATGTTCAGATAGTGGAGTGAAACATAAAGCATTCTATTGTTCTATTGCAGGAAGTGGGGTGGACAGCCATGGCCTGACAACTACTGTCCAGTACATGGCTAAAATGTTCACCTAAACACTAGGAAATGGCACCAAAGTGCTAGAGAGGAAGAACAATTCTAGAACCTCTTAGCTATTGCCCACACAAAATGGTAAGAGAAATTCTTTGTAAACGTTCTCCCTCCCACGTAGAGGGAAAAGGAATTTTTCTCAATATCTAATTTAAAATGGAAAAGTACTCACCAAAGGAAACATCACCAAAATGCAGAGCAGGAACATTAAAATGGAAGGTAGGTCCAATGACACAGCCTCTGGAAGTAAGAATATACATTGAGGGAATGGAAAGAGAATCCAGTGACTTCAAGGTAACAATCAAGAAGTGGGCAGAGAGTGAGCACTGAAAACCATAATTTGGCATTTAATCAATTACAGCATCATCTAGGACTCAAAGAAACTGTGAGATGATGGTCAATCACAATGGTTCTTAAAATTCTTTTACAACTCTCAAACCTTTGGGTTTTAGCAAATGATGCTATGGTTAACTTATCACCATATTCCTACCAGTGATGAGGCAGAGAAGACACATCACTGAACTAATGGCACAAAATGTTAATGTGGATGAGATACACAACATGAAAAGTTATTAACTCAGACAAGAAAAAATTATAGGTCTAATCCAGGTATAGCCATCAAAGACTATCAATGATAACCAATATTCCTTGGCCCATACTTTTATAAACCTGTTTTAATCCAGTTCCTGGCACCAACTAGCTGTGATCTTGGTCAATCACTTTACCTCTGCAGGTCTCAGTTTTTTCCCTAACATATAAAAGAGAAGATGGGAATAGGTGGGCTTTAAGGACTCTTTAGCTGTTGATTTTCTGTTTCCCTCTCATGCAAGGCTCTTGCAGTAATGATCTTGGAGTGATGCTCTAGCTTAAAATAAATAATAGAGATTCCATAGCTTATAGCTGACTTCAGGTGTGGTAGATAGTATAATGGTCCCCAAAGATGTCTATGTGCTAACAACCCCCAAAATCTATGAATATATTAGGTTACATGGCAAAGAGTAATTAAGGTAGCAGAAGGAATTGAAGTTGCTAATTAACTGAACTTAAAATAAGGAAATTGGGCTTACCAGGTGATGCTACTGGTAAAGAACCCGCCTACCAATGTAAGAGATATAAGGGATGTAAGAGATGAAGGTTCAATCCCTAGGTTGGGAAGATCCCCCACAGGAGGGCATGGCAATCCACTCCAGTATTCTTGCATGGAGAACCCCATGAACTGAGGAGCCTGGAGGGCTACAATCCATAGGGTTGCAGAGAATTGGACATGACATAAATGACTTAGCAGGCATGCACACAAGATACGGACATTAGCCTGAATTATCTAGTTGGGTTCCATGTAATCACTAGGGTCTTTAAAATCAGAACATGGAGGCAGAAGACAAGGTAGGAGTGAGGCAATGTGAGAAGGACTCAGCCAGCTTTTGCTAGGTTTGAAGATGGAGGAGGGAGACCATGAGCTAAAGACCGTGGGCAGCATCAAGAAGCCAAACAAGGTTAGGAAAAGAATGCTCCCCAAGAGCTACCATAAACAAACACAGCCCTGGCCAATACTTTGATTTTAGCTCAGTAAGACCTGTGTTGGACTTAAAATAATATGTGTGTATTGCTTTAAGCTACTGAGTTTGTGGTAATTTGTTACAATAGCAATAGAAAACTAATGTATCAGATATTTGCTTATTCTTGCCTTTTTCCATGGTCCATGTCCCTAAAATCTCTAGACCAAAGGTAAGAACTGAAATAATTCCCCATTTGTGTGCCAGGCTTTCAAAAGTTATAGACACACAAATATCAGAAATCCCACCAAGCCTGAGTCTTCTAATCCACCCAGACCCAGATGTTGGTGATGTAGGTGTGTCATGCCACGCTGAATGCACTTGGTGCCCCAGTGATACTTCTGACTGCTAGAGATCTGACTGTAATATGTTGAGAGGCTCCTGCAAGCCTGGGAGGAGAGATGACAACAAAGACTCAGTGTAGGAAGTTTCAATTCTAAAAGCCTTTCCCAGGACCATCTATTCCATTTCATGCTAATAATCCAAAGTGGTTTCAAAAGGAGCGGCTGGTACTCAGGAGGAATTAGGATCCAGCTGAGAATGAAGTCAAATGAGCCTACAGATCAGATACTTGACTTGTAAAAAAAGTTTTGGGGAGGCCAAAGTAACAAATAGATCAAAAGTGTCTGCGGTGCACAAAAGCATAAAGAAATAGGAAAGAAGATCACAAAACTGCACAGTGCAGTCGTTTAATCAGTGAAGCAGAAAAAAACCAGAGTTAAATCGCATTTGTTCAAAGGCACATATAACTAAGGGAATGGCAGCTGAATACCAACTGGGCCTAGACACTGTCACATCCATTCAAACAGGGATTCTGAATATTCGGACAGTCTCTGCCAAGATGGTATCCAACACCAAAGCAGTGGTCTGTTAAGATTAGAATTTTAAAGACTAAGAGAGAGTGATTGAATTATTATGATGTTATGTAAAACAGACTAAATGAAAAATATGCTACAGTTGAACTTCATAAAGTCACATATGTAAAAATAGGAAAGTACAAAATTGCTTATAGGTAATTTTAAAAAATCACTTCAATTGTACAGTATTGTTTATCCAACCACTTTAAGTACTGTGTCATGCAGCCGGAGAAATAAAGAGAAATAGAAAAAAATTCAGCAATAGTTTTGATAACTTTCAAGGTATACTAGCTAAAATTATGTGGTATTGAGGAAAGAAGATTACCTGACAGTAAAAGAATAAGAAATAAAATTTCAGAATCCACAATATAAACTTTATAGAGACTTCCTGGGCTATAAGGCCCAAGACAGTATCCCTGGCAAAGTCATAAGTAAAATGAGTATTACTGTGTGGAACTGAAAATAAATAATAAATTATATACGTATTTCAACCTTTATCATTAGACATTTATTTGTGACACTGGATATTTACCAAGTTTTCAAAATTACTGTTTGTGGTATGACATGCTAGAACAATTCTGGACAAATGCAATTTAGACAAGAATATTTCTCTTAGTAATTTGTAATTAGTTTTAGGATGAAATAAACATTCTTTCCACAGCCAGATTTTCCTTTCCTTTGCAAGAAACAAGGGGTGAACATTCAAAAAAAAAAAGAAGCATGGGAGCTGGTATGAATGGTAAGGTCCAGAGACTTAAGAGACCTAACCTTCACAGAATACCTGCAGTATTATCTACTCCAAACTTACTTGTGAGAAGGTTCCTAGAAGATTTCTAAACTCTGTTATTCACAGTGGAAAACCCAAGTACATTCTGATCTATTCAGACATTGTTGCTGCTAAGTCACTTCAGTCGTGTCCGACTCTGTGCGACCCCAGAGACGGCAGCCTACCAGGCTCCTCCGTCCCTGGGATTCTCCAGGCAAGAACACTGGAGTGGGTTGCCATTTCCTTCTCCAATGCATGAACGTGAAAAGTGAAAGTGAAGTCGCTCAGTCGTGTCTGACTCTTACTGATCCCACAGACTGCAGCCTACCAGGCTCCTCCGTCCATGGGATTTTCCAGGCAAGAGTACTGGAGTGGGGTGCCAGTGCCTTCTCCTAGTAACATGCAACACTACATAGTGCATGCTTGGGATCTTTAGGAGAAGAGAGGAGAGATTTAGAAAATTCACCCATGAAATGACAGAACTATTATTCAATATTACAGGCTCTTGGAAATTTAAAAAAAATAACAGCCTCATTCAAATATAATTCCTATGCTACAAATTCACCCATTTAACAGGTACCATGTTGCAGCAAGTACATCCTTCTTTCTTTTCTCATTCCTTTTTATGGTTTCAATAACATTCCATTATGTGAATAGACCATCTTTTATTTATCCATTCATCAGCTGGCAGACACTTGGATTATTTTCACCTTTTGGCTACTAAGAATAATGCAGTGTTAAACATTCACGTGCAAGTTTTTGTGTGGATTTCAATTTTCACTTTTCTTGGGTAGGTATCTAGGAATGGATTGCTAAATTATAAGGTAATTCAAAGTTCACCTCTTTGAAAATCTGTCAGACTGTTCCAAAGTGGCTGCAAATTTTACATGCCCACCATCAGTGTATGAGGCTTCTTATTTCTCTATATTCTCTACAACACTTGCTATTTTCTATTTTTAAGTTATAGCCATCCACACAGGTATGAAGTTGTAGCTCAATGTGGTTTCTATTTGCATCTCCTTGATGATTAATGATGCTGAGAGTCTATTCATATGGTATTAGTTATTTGCATATCTTTTTTAGAGAAAAGTCTGTTCAGATGGTTTACTCATTTTTAACTGGGTTGTCTTTTGGTTATTGAGTGTTAGTGTTCTGTATATACCTTAGGTAGACACCCCTTTTTAGATATATAATTTACAAATATTTTTTCCCATTTTGTAGTTTGCTTTTTTCATTTTTTTTTTTTAAGTTTGTAGGTTTTTTTAAAATTTAATTTTTTTTTAACTTTACAATATTGTATTGGTTTTGCCATATATCGAAATGAATCCGCCACAGGTATACACGTGTTCCCCATCCTAAACCCTCCTTCCCCCTCCCTCCCCATACCATCCCTCTGGGTCATCCCAGTGCATCAGCCCCAAGCATCCAGTATCATGCATCGAACCTGGACTGGCGACTCGTTTCATAAATGATATTATACATATTTCAATGCCATTCTCCCAAATCATCCCACCCTCTCCCTCATTTCTTAATAGTGTCCTTTGAAGCAAAATTTAAAAATTCTGATAAAGTCTAATTTACTTACTTTTCCTTTGATTGTTTATCCTTAGGTGTCATATTTAAGAAATCTTTGCCTAATCCCTAAGTCATGTATATTTGCACCTATGTTTTATTTTAAAAGTTTTATAGTTTTAGTTGTTACATTTAGGTCTTTTGTCTATGTGTGTGTTAGTCACTTAGTCATGTCTGACTCTTTTGTGACTCCATAGACTGTACCCCACCAGGCTCCTCTGTCCATGGGATTATCTGAGTAAGAATACTGGGGTGGGTTGCCATTCCCTTCTCCAGGGCATCTTCTTGACCCAGGGATTGAACCCAGGTCTCCTACATTGCAGGTGGATTCTTTACCATCTGAGCCACCAGGGAAGTCCATATTAATTCTGTATATGGTATGAGATGGAGGGGGGTTCCGTGGAGCTTTATTCTTTTGAATGTAGATATCCAGATGCTCTAGCATCATTTGTTGAAAATACTATCATTTTTCCAATTGAATTTTCTTGATACTTTCAATAAAAATAAACTGACCATAACCATATGAATTTATTTTTGGAATCTCAATTCTGTGCCACTGATCTATATGTCTATCTTAATACTAGTATAACACATTCTTGATTACTGCATCAAAACTGTAGTATGTTTTGAAATGGGATATAGAAGTTCTCCAAATTTAGGGTTTTTAAAAAAATTATTTTGGCTATTCTGGATTTCTTGTCTTTCCATATAAACTTTAATATCAGCTCATCAATTACTGCAAAAGGGAAGCTGGAATTTTGATAGAATCATGTTGAATCTATACATCACTTTGTGAAAGTTTGTCATCTTAGGTTAATATTAAGTCTTCTAATCAATGCACTTATTTAGGTCTTCTTTTAAATTCATTTTCGATGAAGTTTTGTAGTTTTCAATGTGCAAGTCTAACACTTTTTTCGTTACATTTATTTCCAACTAAACCTATATGCAGGTCAGGAAGCAACAGTTAGAACTGGACATGGAACAACAGACAGGTTCCAAAAAGGAAAAGGTGTACGTCAAGGCTGTATATTGTCACCCTGCTTATTTAACTTCTATGCAGAGTACATCATGAGAAATGCTGGGCTGGAAGAAGCACCAGCTGGAATCAAGATTGCCAGGAGAAATATCAATAACCTCAGATATGCAGATGACACCACCCTTATGGCAGAAAGTGAAGAGGAACTCAAAAGCCTCTTGATGAAAGTAAAAGAAGAGAGTGAAAAAGTTGGCTTAAAGTTCAACATTCAGAAAATGAAGATCATGGCATCCGGTCCCATCACTTCATGGGAAATAGATGGGGAAACAGTGGAAACAGTGTCAGATTTTATTTTTATGGGCTCCAAAATCACTGCAGATGGTGACTGCAGCCATGAAATTAAAAGACACTTACTCCTTGGAAGGAAAGTTATGATCAACCTAGATAGCATATTCAAAAGCAGAGACATTACTTTGCCAACAAAGGTTCGTCTAGTCAAGGCTATGGTTTTTCCTGTGGTCATGTATGGATGTGAGAGTTGGACTGTGAAGAAAGCTGAGCGTGGAAGAATTGATGCTTTTGAACTGTGGTGTTGGAGAAGACTCTTGAGAGTCCCTTGGACTGCAAGGAGATCCAACCAGTCCATCCTAAAGGAGGTAAGTCCTGGGTATTCACTGGAAGGACTGATGCTGAGGCTGAAACTCTAATACTTTGGCCACTTCATGTGAAAAGTTGACTCATTCGAAAAGACCCTGATGCTGGGAGGGATTGGGGGCAGGAGGAGAAGGGGATGACAGAAGGTGAGATGGATGGATGACGTCACTGACTCATGAGTTTGGGTAAACTCCGGGAGTTGGTGATGGACAGGGAGGCCTGGCGTGCTGCAATTCATGGGGTCACAGTGTCAGACACGACTGAGCAACTGAACTGAACTGAACTGATATCATTCTTTTAACTATTGTAAGAGGAATTTTCTTAATTTCATTTTTGGATTTTCATTGCTACTCTCCAGAAATACAAGTTATTTTTGTATATGAGCCTATATTATGTAATTTTTTTCTGAACTCAATTGCTAGCTCTATAGCTTTTTGGTGGAATCCTTAGAATATTCTACATATAAAATCACATCATCTGCAAAGAGAGATAGTTTACTTTTTCCTTTTCAATCTGAAAGTCTTTTATTTCTTTTTCTTGCCTAATTGCCTTGGATAGAACTTTCAATACAATGTTAAACAAAAACAACTTTGAGTTTTATTTTTTCTCTATTGTTTTTCTTTTTTATTTCATTAATTTCCACTCTAGTCTTTATTATTTCCTTCCTTGTGCTTGCTTTGGATTTAGTTAGCTCTTCTTTTTCAAGTTTCATAAGGTAGAAATTTAGGTTTTTGATTTGAGATCTTTTTTTCTTTTTAAATACAGGCACTCACAGCTATCAATTTACCTCAAAGCACTACTTTTACCACATCTCATAAGTTTTGGTACTCTGTTCTGCTTTCATTTATCTCAAAGTATTTTGTAATTTTTTTCTTTGACCTATTGGTAATTTAGGAGTGTTTTTTAATTTCCACATATTTGTAAATTCTCTACATTTTCTTCTACTTTTGATTTTTCATTTTATTCCTTTCTAGTTGAACACACTCTGCATGATTCAAATTATTTAAAATTTATTAATTCATTTTGATATATGGCAAAACCAATATAATATTGTAAAGTTAAATAAAATTAAATTAAATTTAAAAATAAATAAATAAATAGATAAATATGCCAGAAAAAAAAAATTATTGAGAGTTGCTTTATGGCTTCATGCATGGTCTATTCTGGAAAATGCTCCAAGTGTACCTGTTGGGTGATGAGTTCTACAGGTATCTGTTAGATTTAGTTGGTTTACAGTATTATTCAACTTTTCTATTAAGATATTCTGGTGAGCTGTTCTATCCATTATTGAAAGTAGGGTAGTGACATCTCCATTTATTACTGTTCAATTACCTATTTCTCTCTTCCATTATGTAAGCTTCTGCTTCATGTATTTTGGGGCTCTGTTGTTAACTGTGTCTATATTTATTTCTTCATAGTTCTGTGGGCTAGAAGTCCAAGATCAAAAGGTTGGCAGCATTGGTTTCTTATAAGGAACTTTCTCTTTCACTCACAAATGGGTACCTTCTCCCTGTGTCTTCCCATAGTCTTTTCCTATTTGTGTATCTGTCCTAATGTCCTCTTCTGACAAGGACATCATTCATATTAGATTAAGGCCCACTCATATGACCTCATTTTTCCTTAATTACTTCTTTAAAAGTCTTATCTCCAAGTGTAGTCACATTGTAAAGTACTGGGTGTTAGGACTTCAACATATGAATTTTGAGAGAATGTAATTCACCCTATAACAGAGATAGTTAGGTGAAAGAATTGAGAAGAAATGGTAATCACCTTTGAGTCAATCTTAAGATTCTACATTTTCAGTAGATACCTTAAGATCAATAAGTTTCCTAGGATCATTCAGTCCTCAGAAATGTGCCCATCTCTTTTCTATGTCATCTCTAGACCCCAAGGGAGAGACCTCAGCTGTAGATGGAGTGAGGTCCTGCTAGGCTGCTGCTGCTGCTGCTAAGTCACTTCAGTCATGTCCAACTCTGTGCGACCCCAGAGACGGCAGCCTACCAGGTTCCTCCGTCCCTGGGATTCTCCAGGCAAGAACACTGGAGTGGATTGCCATTTCCTTCTCCAATGCATGAAAGTGAAAAGTGAAGTCACTCAGTCATGTCCGACTCTTAGCGACCCCATGGACTGCAGCCTACCAGGCTCTTCTGTCCATGGGATTTTTCAGGCAAGAGTACTGGAGTGGGTTGCCATTGCCTTCTCACTGCTAGGCTACTGAACCAAAATAAGAGAGACTATCGGCTAATTAACAACCTGTTGCTGTGGGAATCCAAATAGAATCTGCAATCTGTTCTGAAGACATGAACTTCTAAAGCATCAGGAACCAATGGACTGGTCACAGAAAACTTCTTCTTAAAACCTGAAGACAAACAGGGCAGCCAGGGAAGGCATCAAAAGATGTCTAGCACAAAAGTTTCAAGTGTCTAGCACTGACTGACTGACACTATAAGTAGACTTTTATAATTCCTGGCGGCATTAGACATAAGACCATTTAAATAATTTCCTTAAAATAAAAACAAAAGATGGGAAAAATACAAAAGATGAAAGTTTAGAGAAACTATTAATAGGGTAACAGCTAAAGCTTAGTCATAGAAGATGATTTTATCCAGGTGTTAATAACTTACTTTCCCTAAACATACTAAAACAGAGAGAGTAAGCAGAAACTAATTTAAGTCTGTATTTTATAAGGTTATAATTTAAAGAAAAACTAGATCCCAAAAGAGCAACTGCATCCATGTTACAAGAAGTTATACATGTCTACTAGAGAAACACTGGTAGAAATTTAAAACACCCTTATATATTGACATATTCATATCAACAAAGACAGATATGGATGTTCAAGACATGATCTAGTTCTGGGTTGTTTTTTATTTTTTAACTTTACAATATTATATTGGTTTTGCCATATATCAACATGAATCCGCCACAGGTATACACGTATTCCCCATCCTGAACCCTCCTCCCTCCCCGTACCATCCCTCTGGGTCATCCCAGTGCACCAGCCCCAAGCATCCAGTATTGTGCATCGAACCTGGACTGGCGACTCGTTTCATATATGATATTATACATGTTTCAATGCCATTCTCCCAAGTTCTGGTTTTTAAAATAATTTTATGAGAGGATTTTATTTTTACATTTTATGTTTGTGCCTGCATTTTAAAAAGTAATCAGTAGGGGGTCATATTGTTATTTTCAGATAGGTATCAATAGTGTTATTAACAGCAACAACAAAAAAACATTCTGTTAACCTAGTAATTCTCCATTAATGTGTGAAGTGATCTAGTTTTGAAGTTTAAGAAAGCAGTAGGTAAAAACTTCAGTTTCCATATCACTTGTAGAAGCAACTTACCTAATGGTCAATTTCACAGGCTCAGGTGACCCATTCACATCGACCAGGAACTCTTCTTCAAAGTGCCCTAGGATGGCAGAACTGAAGGAGATCTGGACAGCCTGGACTCCGCTTGGTTCGATGATGCCTTCTTTGGGACTGAAAACAAAGCAGGCCCCCAGAGGTGAAACTGGAGGGATCACATTGAAGAAGGCATCAATGCTGCCTTTGTTGGATAGCACTGCCTGTATCAAAAAGACAAGAATGAAAAAAGTAGGCACCAGGACTCTGATTTATTTCCATATAAGCACCAACACAGAGACAGCTGCAGAGACAGCTCCAAAGAAAAACTTCAGGGGAAAAATGAACAGTGTTCTGTTTAAAGACAGGAGTCCCAAGCCAGAAAATAATTTTGTGTTTTTATCTCTTCTTTAAAATGGACTTAGTCATATGTATTATACTTATGCTATAAAGACTGATCATAATCACATCTACTGAAGAAGAACCTTAAAATACCTTTTATTCTATCCATGAAATTATCAATGGAAGGTAGGTCTTTCTCTTATACACATGAGAAGGCTGGGATTAAGTGACATGCTGAAAAGTAAAAATCACGTCAGAATAGAGGAGCAAGAACTATCTAAGCCTATCTTTATAATGCAGCTTGCATAATGTAGATGAGATATAATTGTGGACTCCAGATTGCAAAGACTCTCTTTGTTGCACCATTAGATTTCATTCTATTGTGATATTTTCATCTCTAACTCTAATGGAGGGATAACTGGGGATGCTTATGCAAGCTACTGTTTTACTACTGCTGCTGCTGCTAAGTCACTTCAGTCCTGTCCGACTCTGTGTGACCCCATAGATGCAAGTTCACCAGGCTCCCTCGTCCCTGGGATTCTCCAGGCAAGAACACTGGAGTGGGTTGCCATTTCCTTCTCCAATGCATGAAAGTGAAAAGTGAAAGTGAAGTCGCTCAGTCGTGTCCGACTCTCAGCGACCCCATGGACTGGAGCCTACCAGGATCCTCCATCCATGGGATTTTCCAGGCAAAAGTACTGGGGTGGGGTGCCATTGCCTTCCCCGGATGTTTTACTACAGAGAAGTTTTATTCCTATATATCAGTTTCTGGAACCAATTTGCCCATATTTGATTGTGCACTAGGTGTGTGTGTGTAAAAAGCTCATGCTTGGCATTTAGAGGCCTCTACGCTGGCTCTGTCCACTGCTCCTGCTGCCACTTGCCACAGTTGCTGCCGTGAACCTGTAGTATTGCCACACAGTTCTATTCCTGGACTTCTAGAACACAGTCTCCATTTCTTGCCAATGTTTACACCTGAACAAGTGAACAGCCATTTTCTCTATGTAGAAAGTGCCCTCAACCTGCACTTAAACACTGGAGGGAAAAAAAGAGGAGATAATTAAAAAAGATTCAAAAAGGTATGTGAAGCATGTCAGGAACTAAGCAAGCCAAGAGAGAATTTCCAAAAGAGGTTGAATGTGGACAGAGGTCAAGGAGAATAAGCTTTGAGAAAATGCTACAGATATTTTATTTTTAATTAGGTTGTCCCTGCCCTCAAAGAAGAAAGTAATTCCAAAAGAGCGTGATTGTGGAATCCAGAGTACAAATGTTTAGAGAGTGCGCAGGTGCAGAAGAAATAGTGGTTGACTGTTCCAGATTGCTGTTTTGACAGTATTAGTGGTAAAAAGAGAAAATGGGGATGGCAAAGCTGTAGGTAGGTATGGTAGAGGAGATCTAGTCTATTTGTATTATTAAATGAGATAATGTATTCAAGGCCCAGACTAGGTGTTTGATGTTATAATAAGGAAAGGGGACTAGGTAACCAAGGTAATAGGATTTAGGTGGGTGTAGGGGGTCCACTGGAGAAGGCAATGGCAACCCACTCCAGAGTTCCTGCCTGGAGAATCCCAGGGATGGGGGAGCCTGGTGGGCTGCCGTCTATGGGGTTGCACAGTCAGACACGGCTGAGCGACTTCACTTTCACTTTTCACTTTTATGCACTGGAGAAGGAAATGGCAACCCACTCCAGTGTTCTCGCCTGGAGAATCCCAGGGATGGGGTAGCCTGGTAGGCTGCCGTCTATGGGGTCACATAGAGTCAGACATGACTGAAGTGACTTAGCAGCAGCAGCAAGGGATCCACTAGATTAGGTTGCCTCCTGAGGAGCAGAGAAGAAGGAATCAAGAGCATAAGTAGGATAGAGACAGGGGCTCTTGCAAAGGAAGAAACTGCTCCTGCCAAGAGAAGATGGATGATTCACCAAAAGATACCTGTTACTTGATGTTACTCATCTTTTTACACTTATTTTCCATTTCCCTTGTTCTAAGTTCCTTGGTCATAGGAACCACGTTTTATTCTTTACTCCTTTTTAAAAGACCATGTAGAAAAGTGATTATGATCATGGTCTCAGAAGTCAAATGCCTGGGTTCAAATCCCAGCTTTTCCACTGACTTTACAAGCTGTGCGATCGTGCAGAACCTGCTTAGCGTCTCTGTGTCTATTTCCCTACCTGTAAAATATAAGTGCTACTAACTTCTCAGATTGCTATGAAAATGAAATTTATTAATTACTTTAGACTAGTGAGTGGCAATGAGTGTTCACAAAGGACAGTGATTGATATTTATATACCCAGTGTTGAGCCGAATGCGTTTAATATTTATCTGGGTTAAGATGCAACTGATATGTACTAGTGGTAACTTGAAGGCAACTCAAAGGTACTGGTGGTAACTTGAAGGACCTTTGTTCTCCTCTCTGAGCTGGTGCAAGGATTGCCTTTTATGTTGTCTTACTCAGGTTTTCTATAAGGGGCTAACTCTATTTTCAAGAATATGCATTTCATTCTTCTCCCCCTGACAAACCAGAAACTACTTATGTATATGGAATCCAGGAAATTGTTTGGCAGCACAATTCTGACATCTTCTGATTACTAGTAATGCTCTTACCCTGTAGTCCAACTCCTTGGAGAGGGGGACATTTATAGAAGATCTTCACCTCTCATTTGTTTTTCTTCTAATTACACTGGAGAACAGCGTATACTCTTGGGGATTATTCTTTATGTATCTGCTAAGCTCAGCAATGACTAAGAGAAATAGCTACTTATTCAAATTTGTCTCAAGTAGGTAATGTAATAAATTGAAACAGAGATGCAATGAGGCATCAGCATTAAATACGCAGAGTGTGCAAAATATTCCTATAAGAGGCACCTTACCATGTCCTTCTCTGGCACTGCACAGCTCTCAAAACTGTCCAGTCTAATGCTACACTTCATTTAACACTTATTTAGCTGGCTGTGGTTTGTTACTGTTTAAATGTGGGAGGGTGGGAAGTGACGAGCTCAAGAACACTTCTCTTAAAATTTGTAAGAAATTATTATTATATTCAGGCAAACCCTATCCATTTTGCATCAGAACTAAATGCTCTTTTCTGCTGCAGCAACTATAAGACACAGTCTTATAGATATAAGTATATAGATATAGATTAGGTATAAGTGAAATTTATTCTGGATAAACTACAGGCAGAATATCAATTCAATAAGAATTCATACCTGTTTCCCTCTAAGTGACTGTTTTTTTCAGAATGCAATACAAGCACAATGCAACATGGTGGGTGTGCCACTTTTAATTTTATGACAGTCATGCAACTGATCACTTCATTTAACGTGTGCTCTTAGGTATATTCCGCATCAACATGACATTAACATTTCCATTTACCTTTCAAATCATCCCATTTGGGCTATCCTTAACTCTGATGAATGTGATGACAAACGACATAGCATGAAGCTCTCAACATCAGCTGGGCACTTACCTTCCATGCCAGGTTAGGCTGGGCTAAGAGGTGAGTTGCCTGTAGACTGAATTTGCCCACAATGAGATGCCAAGAGATGGACAAGCCAGCAAAGGGCCTTATCCTCCCCCAGGATGTAGGGCCCTAGTCACTCACTGCTCACTAACATTTCCAAGCTATGTGACCTTGCCAAGTTACTTAACAAATGTGGCAGAGTCAAGTTGGCTGCTCACCGGACCCATGTCCTCTTCTTCCTGTGCCTACAGCTAGACTACATTTACCAGTCACCCTTGCAGTCACAGACCCTAATAGAATGTGAACAAAAGTGATACGTGCCACTGCTGGTGCTGCCTCCTATAAAAACCTCTTGTGCGCATCCCTCCATGCTCTTTCTTCTACTGTCAGTGTGATACATGTGAGACCACAATCTTGCAAGTCACATGTGAGGGGTAAGGGGGCAGAGCCATGAGACAGAAGGAGGCTGAGTTCCTGATCCTCCACAGGAGGAGAGCCCTCTGCTGATGAGCAAGCTTGTCTGGGACTTTATGTCAGGAACAAAATAGATATGTTATTGTATTTGTTTATTGTAGTATGTAGCATTACCTTATCTACTTTCCTCAGCTATAAAATGGGAACAGTCATTGTATCTACTTCATATGGGTTTTGTGAGGACCAAGAGAACTAATACATGTATGGTCCACACACCTGAAGGGAGAGAATGTTGAATTAACTGCTATGTGCCTCATATTTCTCATTTATAAAATGGTACATAAAAATTAGAAATGACACACGCATATGTAGGCATGCACACATAATTAAGCATGGAACCTGATGCCTGTTTGTGTCTCACTAAGTGAAGGCTTTTGTTTTTACATCTATACAAATATAAACACAATTTAGGAATCTTTCTACAATAACCTTTCTAGGTTATAGTTTTATATAGTGTAAACAAATGTCCTAGACACGAATTTAATGATGAAGTGACACTGCAGTAATTTTGATCCTCATGAACCCATGGGAACACCATGTAAAAAAATCATTTTCTATTTAATTGGAAAGACAAAACAGGGAAATTGCTTCCAGGAATCAGGATGATTGGTTTTTAAATCAGAGAAAATTAAAATTTTAAATTAGAGAAAACTCTGAAGTGTGAAAACAGCTCTCCTCATTAGGACATTCTGGAAAATGTAAAAGGCCCTCCATTCTCTGATCTGTAGGATTTATGTTGTCAGAGAACAAGAATTAAACAGATAGGGAGATGTATAATATTTATGGTGTCCTCCTTTGCCATTCATAAAATGATGCTGATAAAATAAATAAAATTATGAATTTGATGCCTTTTGTAAAGTTAGAAGGGCTGAAAGGGATGGAAAAAGTTGCTTCCTTCAGTAAGACCAGGACGGAGGAAGAGGAGTTTGATCATTTGGGGTCCAAATAGGTTTAACAGTTAAAAAAATATGATGGCAAAAATTTCCTATCAATAAAAACACATAAAATCAAACAAAAACAGCACATACTTTTGAGTCTCAGTGAACAATCCTAATGTTTACCTCATAACAATGTACAGAGCCAACAAAAACTTTTCCAATATCCAGCAACTCAAAGTTGAAATGAATCTTTGGTCCCATTCCTTCCCCTTTGATTCGGAGGGGCAGACGGATCTCTCGACCTGTAAAAACAATTTAGATTTTATTACCTAAGTGATGCTCTATTACCCTAGATCACCCACAACTTCTTATTAACAAAAACAGTCAAGATTATTGCAATGGACAGTCAAGTCCTGCAATGGACTGAGGGAATGTAACTTAACCAATGCTAAATAATTAGCTTATCTTTGAGAAACAAAAATACTATTCTCTTTTTTTTAATTTTATTTTTTAACTTTACAATATTGTATTGGTTTTGCCACATATCAAAATGAATCTGCCACAGGTATACATGTGTTCCCCATCCTGAACCCTCCTCCCTCCTCCCTCCCCAAACCATCCCTCTGGGTCATCGCAGTACACCATCCCCAAGCATTCAGTATCGTGCATCGAACCTGGACTGGCAACTCGTTTCATATATGATATTATACATGTTTCAATGCCATTCTCCCAAATTATCCCACCCTCTCCCTCTCCCACAGAGTCCAAAAGACTGTTCTATACATCAGTGTCTCTTTTGCTGTCTCGTATACATGGTTATTGTTACCATCTTTCTAAATTCCATATATATGCATTAGTATACTGTATTGGTGTTTTTCTTTCTGGCTTACTTCACTCTGTATAATAGGCTCCAGTTTCATCCACCTCATTAGAACTGATTCAAATGTATTCTTTTTAATGGCTGAGTAATACTCCATTGTGTATATTGTACCATTGCTTTCTTATCTATTCATCTGCTGATGGACATCTAGGTTGCTTCCATGTCCTGGCTATTATAAACTGTGCAGCGATGGACATTGGGGTACACATGTCTCTTTCAATTCTGGTTTCCTCAGTGTGTATGCCTAGCAGTGGGATTGCTGGGTCATATGGCAGTTCTATTTCCAGTTTTTTAAGGAATCTCCACACTGTTCTCCATAGTGGCTGTACTAGTTTGCATTCCCACCAACAGTGTAAGAGGGTGTCCTTTTCTCCACACCCTCTCCAGCATTTATTGCTTGAAGACTTTTGGATCGCAGCCATTCTGACTGGCATGAAGTGGTACCTCATAGTGGTTTTGATTTGCATTTCTCTGATAATGAGTGATGTTCAGCATCTTTTCATGTGTTTGTTAGCCATCTTACTTTCTTAACTTTAGAGGACAGCTTATATTGCAAGTGAGACTGATCTTTTAGTGGAAAAAAATTTTTTTAAATTTAACCCCATATTTTAACTGTATCCTTAAATTTCTTATAAAGGAAAATAGTATCTCTAAATCAAAGAGAAATGGTCTCTAAAATATGACCATAAGATGAGAGTTGACATGGGGCTCCAAGAGACTTGTTCACACTGATCTTTCCTAGATTTAGGAGGAGCCAGGGCATTAACAGATCTGAGTCCAGGAGTCTAATCTGACCCTCACTTTGCAGCTTCTTTCATGTAGAAGAAATGGAATCCAGACTTTATTTTCTTGGGCTTCAAAATCACTGCAGATGGTGACTGCAGCCATGAAATTAAAAGGCACTTGCTCCCTGGAAGAAAAGCTATGACCAACCCAGACAACATATTAAAAAGCAGAAACATTACTTTGCCTACAAAGTTCTGTCTAGTCAAAGCTATGGTTATTCCAGTAGTCATGTATGGATGTGAGAGTTAGACCATAAAGAAGGCTGAGTGCTGAAGAATTGATGCTTTTGTACTGCAGTGTTGGAGAAGACTGTTGAGAGCCCTTGGACTGCAAGGAGATCAAATCAGTTAATCCTAAAGGAGATCAGTCCTGAATATTCATTGGCAGGACTAATGCTGAAGCTGAAACTCCAATACTTTGTCCACCTGATGCGAAGAACTGACTCATTTGAAAAGACCCTGATGCTGGGAAAGATTGAAGGCGGGAGGAGAAGGGGACGACAGAGAATTAGATAGTTGGATGGCATCACTGACTTGATGGACATGAGTCTGAGGAAGCTCCAGGAGTTGGTGATGGACAGGGAAGCCTGGCGTGCTGCAGTTCATGGGGTCGCAAAGAGTTGGACATGACTGACCGATTGAACTGAACTGACTGAATACATCTGGAACATTTTTACATATCATCACCTAAAGATGTACTAAATACTTTTAACCAGTCCCTTCTGTGGATATTTAAGTGGTTTCCAACTTCTCATTACAACATATAGTGTAATTAATGTCATTGAATACATTTATGGTCAGTTTCCTATATTTTCTTTAAGTACTTGGAAGACATCATGCTATTCTTTCTTGTCTTCTACCATTTCTGTTGAGAATTCAGTTGATTATCTTATTGCTCATTTGAGATAATGTCTTTTCTCTGACTGCTTTAAGATTTTCTTTGTTTTTCTGCAGTTTTACTGTAACATTCTCGTGGTTAGGATTTATCCGTTGTGAGATTTACTGCATTTCTTGAATCTATAGATGAATATCTTTCAACAGTTTGGAAAAATTTTAAGTCATTAACTCTTCAAATACTGCTTATGCTCCATTTTCCCATTTCTTTACACACACACACACACACACACACACACACACACAAGCTTCTTGCCCCATTCCCCTCAGTTCTTATGCTCTTTTCTGTATTTTGTCCTTACATGCTTTAGTGTACTCATTATTTTATCTAATTTCCAGTTTACAAAATCTACCCCTGGCTATACCTAACAGGCTGGGGAGGCAATGGCACCCCACCCCAGTACTTTTGCCTGGAAAATCCCATGGACGGAGGAGCCTAGTAGGCTCCAGTCCATGGGGTCGCTGAGAGTCAGACATGACTGAGCGACTTCACTTTCACTTTTCACTTTCCTGCATTGGAGAAGGAAATGGCAACCTACTCCAGTGTTCTTGCCTGGAGAATCCCAGGGGCAGGGGAGCCTGGTGAGCTTCCGTCTATGGGGTCGCACAGAGTCAGACACGACTGAAGCGACTTAGCAGCAGCAGCAGCATACCTAACAGGCTATTAAATTCGTCTACTGAGTTCTTAATTTGCCATCATAGCTTTTCAGTGCAAGACTTCCTATTGGATTTTTTATAGTTCCCAGGCCTCTGCTCAATGTTTTCAGTGAGAACATTTAAAAAAATCTATGTCTGAAAAATTCTATTGTTTGGCTCTCTATGGGTTTGTTCTCATTGTTTATCTTAATATTCCATCAGTCTGTATTACCTCCTTATATGCTTGGTTATTTTTGATGGAGGGCTGGCTGGTCAGTGTACATAAGAAACTGTAGATATAATTTGAAACCCTAATAAGATGTTATCTTTCTCCAGGAACTGGGTGGTAACTAGGGGATATTAGTGATCCCAGATAACCGAATCTAACCACTGGCAACAAGAGTCTGTGACAGAATTAAGGCCTGCACCAAATCACTGAAGTGACTATTTTCTCAGTTCTACCAAGAAGAGTATGTAGTAAGGACCATCCTACATACAGAAGAGAAGTTAAATTTTTCATATATAAAAGATACCTTAGAACATTCAGTTCAGTTCAGTTGCTCAGTCATGTCCGACTCTGCAACCCCATGAACCGCAGCAAGCCAGGCCATCCTGTCCATCACCAAGTCCCGGAGTCTACCCAACCCATGTCCACTGAGTCGGCGATGCCATTCAACCATCTCATCATCTGTCGTCCCCTTCTCCTCCTGCCTTCAATCTTTCCCAGCATCAGGGTCTTTTCAAATGAGTCAGTTCTCCACATCAGGTGGCCAAAGTATTGGAGTTTCAGCTTCAACATCAGTCCCTCCAATGAATACCCAGGACTGATCTCCTTTAGGATGGACTGGTTGGATTAGAGATTAATTATCATTTGGAACCTTGGTGGAGAAGCATCTTAATCAAATCTACACCTGAAAAATGATCCAAAGCTGAGCTCTAGTTCTTTTAAGGACTTATTTCTAGTCCCCACTTTACTGACTCCCACCTTTATGCATGGGGAACTTCCAGGGCCCTTTCTCCTTGGGCATCCCATGAACTCCTATGTTTTCTTTCCTAACTCCATTTAATTTTTCAGTCTGTGCAGTATCTGCCCAAAAGTCAGTGTCACTAAGGATAAAGAGGCCCCTCAGATCTGACTGTTTTGGTTTCTTTCTTCTCATGGATCTTGGCCTGCAAATCCTTCAGTGTCTTGGCAGCTCTCTTTTGCTTTCTAAACAAGTTAAAAAAATATTTTTTTCTCGTTCTTTTATTCTTTTAGTTGCTCTGAGATTGTGTGTATGTGAGAGACAGACTGAGGAACTTAATCTAAATTACCCAGCTCACCACAATTGGAAGTATAATGCCAGAACAAATGGATGCACATTTGATAGTTTGACAGTTACGGCTGTATTATCTTCCAGAATGGTTGC
Organism: Tragelaphus eurycerus; assembly: GCA_935064755.1. Classification (NCBI taxonomy): domain Eukaryota; kingdom Metazoa; phylum Chordata; class Mammalia; order Artiodactyla; family Bovidae; genus Tragelaphus; species Tragelaphus eurycerus. Next base: position 17,931,859 of record CAKXYN010000020.1, read on the forward strand.
ATTACTTTACACATAAACATCAATAGTATTAACAGTGTTGAATAGTTTCTGTCTCTCCATGTTCTCCTTCAAAAATCAATGCTCTAAATATTTGATAATTTAATAGGTTTTCCTTATACCACTATAATTTCAAGCTATTTAAGGAAAAGTTATGTATTTGCTCTGCATGTAACATTTTAAACATCTGAAATAATTTTGATGCTACATTAGATGTAATTTTCAGTATTACAGCAAATATATTTTGAACAACCAAGTGATATTATTGGTTATTAATTAACTAAATATCATCATAATAACTCCTTGTGATATTTAATGTTTCATTGTCTTCTATTGCTATTTAGGTTCTGTATCTTTAGTACCTTCTCTCCATGACTATCCTTTTAAAAACAAGGATATTTGTCTCTGAGCTTCCCAGGTGGCCCAGTGGTAAAGAATCCACTTGCCAATGCAGGAGCCATAGGAGACACGGGTTCCATCCCTGGGTCAGGAAGATCCCCTAGAGAAGGAAATGGAAGCCCACTCCAGTATTCTTGCCTGGGAAATTCCATGGACAGAAGAGTCTGGAGGGCTACAGTCCATGGGGTCACAAGGAGTCAGACACAACTGAGCATACACACATGCACACACATGTTCGTCTCTGTCCCCTCTAGTGCTTGGCAACACAGTGGTCATTAGGCAAGGACTACTTTGATGACAAGAAACAAGAGCAATCTTAGTAATATTTAGGACAGTTGATTTATTCAAAGGGCTCCCTCAATTCATGTGATCCCTGGAAGTACAGATCAGGTGCTAGCTTGACAACAGTTAAGAACATCAGTAAAACTTTCAGAGAGCCCAAACCTAATTACCCTACTTCAGTATTTTAGACTTTTAATCTTCAAACCTGTTGTGAAGGCAGTGATTCATACTCCCTGGTTAAGAGAAAAGTATTTTGACAGAGATCCAACTTTCAGAATGGCAAAGAAAGAGAACTGCAAATGTATTGTGGAATAAACTGCAAGCCTATTCATTATTGTCAGGCTTAAAGCTTTCCCAATCTGTTACCTTGACTGCCTTCCTTTTAAAAAAAAAAAAAAAAAAAAGAGGAGAAGTGTTATAATAAAGCAGTGAGCCAATGTTTCTTTGGGAATTATTAATTACTTCAAAGGTGACTGTCTTATTTGTAGCTAGCCATTTCCCTAACCCAGAGCAGAACAGGAGTAAAGTAATACCCAGACTTGTATTTGCAAGAGTTAATTTAAATTTTAGTGTTACATTACAAATGCTACATTTGCACAAGATTTTTGAAGCAGGGATTTTTCTTGTTTTGGCATAAGGCAGCAAGGTAGACAAGCCTGCAGGAACTAGAAAGCTCTAAGGACAGATTCCTTAACAGAAGATCAAAATATTACAATATTTTTAAAATAGGGAAGCTTCTCATTTATGATTATAGTGTCCTGGTTTCACAGGTAAGAAGCAGGGAAATGTGCTATAAAATCTCTTTCCCGGCCCTAAAATCTGTGAATGTACTAGACTACATTGTATCAAACACCAGAAAATGTAACCATGGGCTTTCAAAAACCTGCCATCTAAGATATACTAGATGTTCAATATGATACTTGAGCTCCATTCTTGTGCAATGAGACAAGAAAAAGGGGGAAAATGTACAAACAGAAAGAACAAATCATCCTTACTAACATTTTAGGATGATCTTACCTGAAAAATCCTAAAAAATCTATAAACATTTTTTAAAATTAATAAGACACAGTAAGATTGATGGTTACCAAATTAATATACAAAAATCAACTGCATTTCTATAGAGGGCAACAGTCAAAAATTAACTTTCAAGATATTGTTTAAATAGCAACAAAAATATAAAGTACCTAGGAATAAATCTAATAAAATATACTTAAGACTTTCAAGGAACAAATTGTAAAACTTTACTGAAAGATATTAAGAAAGATCTAAATAAATGGAGAACTAGGTTATGTTTTGAAGAGAAGACTCAATGTTATAAAATTGTCAAGTTTCCTCCAACTGATCTAAGTCTATAATTTTAATGTGCTACTAAACAAAGTGCCAGCAGGTATAATTTGATGGTTCTTTATAAAATTTAAGTGTAAAAATTAAAGAGCCAATATTAACCGAGACATTTCTAAAGAAACACAAAGTGAGGGGACTTGCCCTTTCACATACTAAAATCTATAATAAATACATTGTAATTAAGAGAGTGTGGTATTGGGCAAAAAGTGCAAAATAACTGAGGTGACAGAATACAAAACTCAGAATAAATGCACACATATATGTAAATTTGACTTATGACATAGCAGGTGCTAGAATCAGTAGGAAAGATGGGCTACACAGTATAAAGAGCTAAAACAACTGGGCAGCAACATAGAATCTGTGGTGGCCAAACAACGGCCCCAAAGATAACCACGTCCTGATTCCTGGAACCTATAAATGTCACCTCATACCACAAAAGGGTGAATACTGTCTTACATGACAAAGGATGTGATTAGGAATTTTGAGATGGGGCTATTATCCTGGATTATCTTCACGGTGTGTATGCTCAGTCACTTAGGCATGTCCAACTCTTTGCGACCCCATGGACTGTAACCCACCAGGGTCAGTCCATGGAATGTTAAAGACAAGAATACTGGTTGCCATTTCCTCCTTCAGAGAATCTTCCCAACCCAGGGGTCAAACTTGCATCTACTGTGCATCCCGCATTGGCAAGGCGATTCTTTACCACTGAGCCACCGAGGAAGTCTCTATCCTGATTATCATAGCTTAGCCTTTCAATTTTATTCTTCTATCCCAAAGTTGTTTTGGTACAATTCTAAATTCTTTGCATTTCCATATGAATATGAGAATAAGTTTCTCAATTTCTATCAAAAAAAAAAAAAAACACACAACAACTTGGATCTTAATTTGAATTGTATTGAATCTATAAATGAATTTTGGAGAAAAATGACATCTTAATATTTAATTGACCTATATTAACAAGGTACAGTTCTTCATTCAATTTTGTCTTTAATTTCTCTCAGCAATGTTTTATAGTTCTCCACATCTTTTGTCAAGTTTATCTTTAAGTAATTTGTATTTATTAATGCTTTTGTAAGTAATATTGCTTGTTTAAAAATTCAATTTCCCATTGTTCTCTGTCTAGAAACACAATTGATTTCTCGTTATATAAATCATTTCCTGCAACTTTGCTACACACTTACTTTTTAGTCCACAATAAAACAGATGCTCTCTAGCACCATCTCCAGATTTCGATACCATAAACATAGATGAAACCCAAGAACCCACATTTTTAATGAGCAGCCAGAGTGACTCAATGCAGATTCTCTAAGAACGCTACCTCAGGAAATACATAAACACTGTTAACTACATTAACTTCTGACAACAGGGCAGAGTAAGCTGACTCAGCACATCCTTTCACTTTAAATACAAAAAGAACTTATTAAAAGTATGACAGACATGTAGCTTTAATACTTATCCAAGTCTAAAAAAAAGAAAGAAGAATTTATCAGGTGCTAGAAATAAAAAAATTCATGTGCCAAGCAGGAGACCTGGGTTTGATCCCTGGGTTAGGAAGATCCCCTGGAAAAGGAAATGGTAACCCACTCCAGTATTCTTGCCTGGGAAATCCCACAGACAGAGGAGCCTGGCAGGCTACAGTTTATGGGGTCATCAAAGAGTCGGACACGACTTAGTGACCGATTTCCATTTTCACTTTCAGAAATTAAAAAAAGAACTCAGAGATTTGTAAAGCATATACAATCTTATGATGTAATGGCTTAAGTTTAAGTACCTTCACAGAAACAGGGCATCTGGCTATGCTCCTATCTGGGAATGAGAAACTGAACTTAGATCCTTGCATAAGTCCAGGACCTTGGAAAAGATGCCTCTTTCCAAAAAGGGAACTAGAAAAATTATACCTATAGGGCTAGGGAGGCAGTGATGAAGCCTGTCCTCTACCCTGCAGTCCAAATAAGGGAAAGACACGCCCGGTAGAACTCCAAGTCCCATGTATAGGTACAGGATCCAAATCTACACTTTATGATGGATGAAAGGACTGATGCTGAAGCTGAAATTCTAATACTTCGGCCACCAGATGCGAAGAACTGACTCATTTGAAAAGACCCTGATGCTGGGAAACATTGAAGGTGGGAGGAGAAGGGGACAACAGAGGATGAGATGATTGGATGGCATCACCAACTCGATGCACATGAGTTTGAAAGATCACAAAGAGTTGGACATGACTGACCAACTGAACTGATAGGTGAAAGATTGAGTGCAGAAGGAGAAGAGGGGTCATCAGAGGATGAGATGGCTGGATGGCATCACCAATGCAATGGACATGGACTTGGGCCAACTTCGGGAGATGGAGAGGAACAGGGAGGCCTGGTGTGCCATGGGGTTGCAGAGTTGAACACAACTGGGCAACCAAACAGCAACATAAGTGAAAGAATTAGAAGCTGAGAAAATAAAAGTTGCAAGGTCTTGAAGAAATAAAAAATTGTTCTGAAGGACCACTCATGATCTAGTGCTTATGCTGTGCTAAGTTCGTTCGGGTTGCTATAATAAAATACCATAGACTGTGAGGGTTAAACAACAAACATTTATCTCTCACAGTTCTGGAAACTGGGAAGTCCAAGATCAAGGTACTGGCAGATTCAGCATATGGTGAGAGCTTGCTTCCTCATGTCCTAATCACATCCAAAGGTACTACCCTCTAATTACCATCACATTGAGAACTATATTTCAAAATATGAATTTGGGAGTGAGGGGGTAGGGACACAAACATTCATTCCACAGCACATGCTAAAGATGAGCTAATAACACCTACGTTTCAAGTCATCTGAAGAATCAATTCAATATGAGGAAAATCAGTGGTTACCACAAACATGTAAATTAGTATTCCAAAAGTTTGAGATAATAGAAAAGTCTAACATGTAGCATTCTCAAAATCTCTAAAGATGTAGATGAAGAAATAGAAACCATGTGAAGGAGATAAATGAAAGTATTAAAACCAAATAGAACTTCTAAAACCGAAAAGCCAAATTGCTGAAATAAAAACTAAATAAATGAAGTAGAAATAGCTGAAGAGTCAACTGGAAGAAAAATTTTAGAGAAAACTCAGAATGTATCACACCAGGAAAAAATGTAAAGGAGGGACTTCCCTGATGATCCAGTGGTTAAAACTCTGTGCTTTCATTGCAGGGAGCAAAAAAGAAAAAAAAATATAAAGGAGAAGTGAAAAGATTGTTTTGATTCCATGGGAAAGACATATATATATAAAAGAATTTCCAGAAGGAGAAAACTGAGATAATGAGATGAAAACACTGAAGAGATAACTGCTGAGAATTTTCCAGAATTGATGAAAGATACTTATATTAAAGAAGCATACCAAGTTTGAAGTAGGATAAATAAAGGTAAATCCATTTAGGTGAAATTATACAATATTAATATTTCCAATTGTTATGCTTAATAACAATAATTATTAATATTATTATTAATTCTTAATGTTATGTTGTTAAGAATTAATATTATTCTTAATAATAATCTTAATATTAATCTAATAAAAAAGACAGATAACCAAAAGAAATGACAATTAGACTGCAGGAGATTTCTCATCTCAACAACTGAGTCCACTGTTCACGCCACAAGGAAGCAAGCAGCCACATGCAGTGGCCACAACAGGGCTTGCAGCAAACAGACCCTGGTGAGGGCCCTGCCAACAACTAGGATCCAGTGCCAGATATGGGTGAGCTAAAAAATGCTATCAGCCTCTACTTTCAAGCTTGTCTAGTTGTCCTCATGTGGAGCAAATAGTGCTGTCCTTGTTGAATCCTAAATCACAGATCTATGAGCAAAATAAGTGATTGCTAGTTGTTTTAAACCACTAAATTGAGGGTAGTCTGTTTTGTATCAAAAGATAAAAAGAGCAAAGTGACTTAAGCAAATGAGGGTTTTTATTTTGCTGACATAGGACACTGGGACATATGGATTTGGGGGAGGATAGGATTTTAGGGGATTAGGACATGCTGCTGTTATGGATGATGATTAATAAGGATGAAAATAAAAATAAACATTGATTTGATGGTTGCTTTCTCTTCATGTTCATGAATCATACAATTGTATTTACTATAGGTTTTAAATAAGTTTCAATGTATAGTGTAGCTAATCCTCCCACATTATTCCTGTAGAATTTTCTAGGCAATCAGGAATTTATTTCTTCCCTAAAGGAGTTTTAGAATGAACCTAACTAAAAAAAAAAAAAAAAAAAAAAACACCTTACTGATATTATCACTGGGATCACATTGCATTTTCAGGGAGAACTGACTTATTTATAATGTTGATTTTCCTGACCAAAATCATGAGCATTTCTATTTGTTCAAGCTTTGTTAAATTTGGGTAAGTATAAAAGATGATACTGGTATATTATTCTCTGTATTTTTCTTTATGTTTGAAATATTTGATATCTGAGAATATAATTTAAAGTAGCTGATTAAGAAAATAATTTCACATTCATAGGAATAATGCACCTTATATTATCATCAGGGTGCAATCTGATGAGTTTTGAGAAAGCCAACTTACAACTACGTAGTATATCACTCACATGAAAGCAAAAGTGAAAGTGTTAGCCGCTCAGTCATGTCCAACTCTTTCACACCCCCCTGCACTATAGCCCGCTAGCTCCTCTGTCCATGGGATTTTCCAGGCAAGAAAACTGGAGTGAGTTGCCATTTCCTTCTCCAGGGGATTTTCCTGTCATAGGGTTCGAACCCATGTCTCCTGCATTGGTGGGAGGATTCTTTATCACTGAGCCACCAATACTCTGAAAACCCCCAAACATTAATGACTTGAGTAATTTAACTTTCTCTTTCCTAAACCTCGATTCTTTAATTAGGATAAACCTCAAAAGTTCCAAATTGTGCTAAAAACTCAGATGTTTCTCTTGGGATGCACAGAGTGAAAACGGACAATGAGGTTTCACCTTAAATGGGCCTTTCAAAGAAGTGGGTACATCTGGAGTCACTTCCACCATGTTGCTTTTCTGAATTTGACTCTGAAGCACCCATTAACCATGTTCTCTAGCAATATATTTCACAGTTTAAATCAGGAAGTGTTACTTCCTTTGAAGTTCTCATATGGTGATTCAAACCAAATATGTGTGGTTTCCCTTCGATTTTTTTTTTTTTTGTTTTAAGGGTAATCTTTGGCCACCTCATGCGAAGAGTTGACTCATTGGAAAAGACTCTGATGCTGGGAGGGATTGGGGGCAGGAGGAGAAGGGGACAACAGAGGATGAGATGGTTGGATGGCATCACTGACTTGATGGACGTGAGTCTGAGTGAACTCCAGGAGTTGGTGATGGACAGGAAGGCCTGGCGTGCTGTGATTCATGGGGTTGCAAAGAGTCAGACACAACTGAGCGACTGAACTGAACTGAACTGAATCTTTAAATTAGGTATTTTCACATTCCACAGGAAAGTCAAGATGGATGAAAGATCAGCTTTGAGACCTAGATCAAACCACCAGCAAGTTTTTATAAATATCTAATATACAGGTTTAACCACTTCTAAGAAAATCTGAAAATTTTAACTGAAAAAAATTCAGTATCAGATTAACTGAAAAGGTTTTAATGATGTTATATTTGCCATATTCAGGTCTGAGCTGGTCACTCCCCACTTAGAGCCCTTCAGGAATTCCCTGCTCCCTGAGGATAAAGTCTGAGCTTCTTAGTCAGCCAGTCAAGCGCAGGCCTCTGAGAACTGGTTCCCACCTACTATACACCAGCCTACAGCTTCATTTCCTGCCCCTGCCTGTCCCCTCCCAAGTCTCAGTTTCTCTCTGATTCACACCCTAAGAACTTACAATTCTTTGTCATTTCATGCTCGTCATATTTTTACATACTGTTTCTCTGTTTTCACAAGTGTTTCCCTGCCTGTCACGCCGAGGCCCTCCTTTTTTTGTCCACCTGACTAACAAATATTTCAAGGGTCACTTTCTCTGGGGCCTTCCATGCAAACTGCAAGACAGAGCTATTCTTTTCAATAATTTTCATTCATTCACTGTATGGCATTATATAACTGTTAGTTTCTGCCTCAGTTCCTCCCACTCTGTTCTATCTTTCTGAGGGCAGAAGCTATGCTTTTGTGCATCTTTGTACTCATGGTGCCCAGTTATAGAAGCTTTCAAATGAAGAAAAAGTTGCAGTTGGAGATGGGGGTTAAATTTCATGCATTCCAAGAGGCCTCCCTCAAGACCAATGACATCGGCCTTCCCTGCTACTTTCTGTCTCTGACCACACATTCACATAATGGAATACTTCACAACAATGAAGATAAAATGCAACTAGAGCTATAAGCAGCAACGTGGATGAGACATGTAGATTGATTCCAATCATGTACATTCCAGGAGCAGGCATACTAAATTATATTTAGCTACACAACATTCAGAAAGCGAAGATCATGGCATCTGGTCCCATCACTCCATGGGAAATAGATGGGGAAACAGTGGAAACAGTGTCAGACTTTATTTTTCTGGGCTCCAAAATCACTGCAGATGGTGAATGCAGCCATGAAATTAAAAGACGCTTACTCCTTGGAAGGAGAGTTATGACCAACCTAGATAGCATATTCAAAAGCAGAGACATTACTTTGCCAACAAAGGTCCATCTAGTCAAGGCTATGGTTTTTCCAGTGGTCATGTATGGATGTGAGAGTTGGACTGTGAAGAAAGCTGAGCGCCGAAGAATTGATGCTTTTGAACTGTGGTATTGGAGAAGACTCTTGAGAGTCCCTTGGACTGCAAGATCCAACCAGCCCATTTTGAAGGAGATCAGCCCTGGGATTTCTTTGGAAGGAATGATGCTAAAGCTGAAACTCCAGTACTTTGGCCACCTCATGGGAAGAGTTGACTCGTAGGAAAAGACTCTGATGCTGGGAGGGATTGGGGGCAGGAGGAGAAAGGGACGACAGAGGATGAGATGGCTGGATGGCATCACTGACTTGATGGATGTGAGTCTGAGTGAACTCCGGGAGTTGGTGATGGACAGGGAGGCCTGGTGTGCTGTGATTCATGGGGTTGCAAAGAGTCAGACACGACTGAGCAACTGAACTGAACTGAACTGAACACAGGAATATAAACTATAAGTGAAAGCAAGGAGATAATGATCGTGAAGGAGAAAATGATGATTACGTAGGGGGAAGTTGGAATGAAGGGAGTGTGATGGGGAAGGAACACACAGGAGCCTAACGAAGGTTCAAAATATTCTATTATTGATCTTGGTGGCAATTACATAATGAATGCTCCATAATTCGGAGAAGGCAATGGCACCCCACTCCAGTAGTCTTGCCTGGACAATCCCATGGACGGAGGAGCCTGGTGGGCTGCAGTCCATGGATGGGGTTGCTAAGAGTGCAACACGACTGAAGGACTTCACTTTCACTTCTCACTTTCATGCATTGGAGAAGGAAATGGACTGTACTTGCATATATATTAGTCCTCTAATGCTGCTACAACAAACTACCACAAACTCAGTGGCTTAACATATAAACTTCTTCTCTTAAAAGTTTGGTAGGTCCAAATCCAAAATGGGTATCACTGGCTTAAAATCAAGGTGTTGGCAGGGCTGTGTTCCTCTCTAGAGGGTCTAGAAGAAAACACCTTTTCTTGCCTTACCTATTTCCTAGAGGCTGCCTAAATTCTTTGGTCTTTCTAGCTTCAAAGCCAGAAATGGCTGGTATAATCTTTCATACAGGGCAGCATTCTGACACTGAGCCTGATATTTCGGCCTCCCTCTTGAACATTTAAGGACCCTTGTGATTATTATTGATTGAGTCACCCAGGACATTTTCCATACCTTAAGGTTAGCTCATTAGTAACCTAAACTCCATTTTCTACCTTAATTCCCCTTTGCCGTGCAATGTAAAATATCCACAGATACTGGGGACATGGACGTCTTGGGGAGGCCATAACTCTGCCTACCACAGCACACAATATGTACATTTCTAAATCTGTGTTCTATTTCTCAGTGACAAAAGGTTAAAAGTAAAATTTGGTATATAAATAGAAAGAATTCCTATACAACCATGAAAAAGACTGACCCTTTTAAACTTGGTGTTATGGAATAGTCTCTAAGAAGCATTTAAAAAGTAGTGTTAGAACTACTGTGTAAAGTATGCTGTCATTTCTGCAAAAAAGTATGAGGAAAAGCATATCTGTATGTTTCTCCTTTAATGTGCTCAAACCATATACGAAAGCAAAATTAAAGCAAGGGAAGGAGCTTTTCTATTTGCCTAAGAAGTATTTCTTAGTGACCTAAAATCAGGAGGTTTCACCAACCCTTTGAAGATAATAGTAAGGAATCAGAACCAGCCCTTGAAAAGACACACAGAATTGCATGGAATTTACAGAGAAGATAATATGGAATTACTATGCAAACAAAACCCTTTCCCAGCAATCATAGCTTTAAATAAATCACTAACAAAATAAAAAAGAATGTCATGCAGATGGAAAATTACACCATTCACTTTAACCAGGATGTGAATTCTGTGGCAGAATTCAGAATTGCAAAGAAAACAATAGATAAATACAATTAGTTATGTAATGTTTGGGAACCTCCTGGAGAGCAGCCAGCCCCCTGGAATAAGGCCAAGCACGACGACATCCCAGGGGAGCCATGGATGGGAGGGAGATCCCAGCACCTGTGATGTGGGGGCCACTGGACCATTTCCAGCCTGTCTGAACACTGATGTACCAACATCTCCTCTAGATCCACTAAGAAGTCTGAGGTCGATGATGCTAATCTGAAGCGTGGAAACGGGTCAGTCCAGAAATTTGTAGTGCGTTCTACATTCATCCTAGTGCCATTTTGAGAATCCCGCATCTATGCACAAGGGAGAGCCCGGATCAAACTAGGATTCATTCATTTCTTTTCACTTATCTGCTCATTCATCTAATCAGTATTTACTGAGTGGCTTTATCTTTTTTTTCATTTTTTGAGTGTTTATTTATTTATTTATTTTAATTTTATTTTATTTAACTTTACAATATTGTATTGGTTTTACCATATATCAAAATGAATCTGCCACAGGTATACATGTGTTCCCCATCCTGAACCCTCCTCCCTCCTCCCTCCCCATACCATCCCTCTGGGTCGTCCCAGTGCACCAGCCCCAGGCATCCAGGATTGTGCATCGAACCTGGACTGGCAACTCGTTTCATATATGATATTATACATATTTCAATGCCATTCTCCCAAATCATCCCACCCTCTCCCTCTCCCACAGAGTCCAAAAGATTGTTCTATACATCAGTGTCTCTTTTGCTGTCTCGTAAACAGGGTTATTGTTACCATCTTTCTAAATTCCATATATATGCATTAGTATACTGTATTGGTGTTTTTCTTTCTGGCTTACTTCACTCTGTATAATAGGCTCCAGTTTCATCCACCTCATTAGAAATGACTCAAATGTATTCTTTTTAATGGCTGAGTAATACTCCATTGTGTATATGTACCATTGCTTTCTTATATCCATTCATCTGCTGATGGACATCTAGGTTGCTTCCAAGTTCTGGCTATTATAAATTGTGCAGCCATGAACATTGGGGTATACATGTCTCTTTCAATTCTGGTTTCCTAAGTGTGTATGCCCAGCAGTGGGATTGCTGGGTCATATGGTAGTTCTATTTCCAGTTTTTTAAGGAATCTCCACACTGTTCTCCATAGTGGCTGTACTAGTTTGCATTCCCACCAGTAGTGTAAGAGGGTGCCCTTTTCTCCACACCCTCTCCAGCATTTATTGCTTGTGTACTTTTGGATCGCAGCCATTCTGACTGGCATGAAATGGTACCTCATAGTGGTCTTGATTTGCATTTCTCTGATAATGAGTGATGTTCAGCATCTTTTCATGTGTTTGTTAGCCATCTGTATGTCTTCTTTGGAGAAATGTCTATTTAGTTTTTTGGCCCACTTTTTGATTGGCTCATTTATTTTTCTGGAATTGAGCTGTATGAGTTGCTTGTATATTTTTGAGATTAGTTGTTTGTCAGTTGCTTCATTTGGTATTATTTTCTCCCATTCTGAAGGCTGTCTTTTCACCTTGCTTATGGTTTCCTTTGTTGTGCAAAAGCTTTTAAGTTTAATTAGGTCCAATTTGTTTATTTTTGCTTTTATTTCCAATATTTATCTTCCAAGTACTAACAACGTAAGACAAAATTTTTTAAAATGGGTAAGACTATACTGTTTTGCTTAGGAATGAATACATAGGTGATAATACATGAAAATAAGAAAATGACTATCTTAAAAGTCAAGGTGATGGCTACATCCAGGGGAGGTGAGGGAAATATCATCAGGAAGGGACACACACTTAGAGTAAGTGGAAAATGGCACAGTCTTGGGCTGGGCAGCCCATTCTAAACTGCCTGACCCCTGTACACAAAGAGAATACTGACTGTATAGATATGAACTGGAAACACGCTGGTTTTAACAGAACAGTGGGATTTTTGCACTTGGGGATACTAATGATTGTGCACTCTTGTTACTCTCCCTCCAAGTTTAAAATAACCACCACAGCCATATTCCTGGGAGACCTACAAAGAGGTCTCCTAGGATAGCACAAGCTATTCTGAAAATTAAGCCCATTTTTTTATTCTTATATACAAATATACAATCACAGACCAGAAAACACTGGAAGGAGTCCTTTGAATGCAAGATACAAGCTACCTGGATTTTTCTGACTAATAAATGTCAGAAATGTATTTCTCTAGGCATCCTTATTTAATAGCTTTAAATGGTGTTTAATATCATTTACTATTCATGTTTTAGGATTGAAATCTTGTTCTTTGACAAAAGATGATAAATTCTGTATGTTTAACTTTGGAACATTAAAATTTCCAAAAGGATAAAATGAAAAAGATGGAGGAAAGTATGTTAAAAAAAAAAAAATTCCCAGAACTGAAGTAACATACAAGTAATCAGACTTGGCCCATAGAAAGCTGAGGAGAATGAACTAGAAAAACTCACTCTTGGACATACCTTCACAACATTTCAGATCCCAAATACAAAAAGAAAACCCTAGAAAATATGAGAGAGAAATACCAAGCCACCTATAAAAGAATGAGAATTGAGTGACTTCAAGCTTCTGAATTTTTTTTTTTTGATCAAGAATCTCTTTTATTGATTATCAGAAACATTACAAGCATCTAGTATGAACAAATTGTAACATGATAGTGTTTAGTTTGAACAATTAATACATTTCAGATATAATATTATACATATTTCAATGCTATTCTCCCCAATCATCTCACCCTCTCCTGGTCCCAGAGTCCAAAAGTCTGGTCTATACATCAGTGTCTCTTTTGTTGTCTCATAAATAGGGTTATTTTTTACCATCTTTCTAAATTCCATATATATGCGTTAGTATACTGTATTTGTGTTTTTGTTTCTGGCTTACTTCACTCTGTATAATAGGCTCCAGTTCCATCCACCTCCTTAGAACTGATTCAAATGTATTCTTTTTAATGGCTGAGTAATATTCCATTGTGTATATGTACCACAGCTTGCTTATCCATTCATCTGTGGATGGACATCTAGGTTGCTTCCACGTTCTGGCTATTGCAAACAGTGCTGTTATGAACATTGGGGTACAGGTGTCTCTTTCAATTCTGGTTTTCTCAGTGTATATGCCCAGCAGTGGGATTGCTGGATCATAAGGCAGTTCTATTCGCAGTTTTTTGAGGAATCTCCATACTGTTCTCCAAAGTGGCTGTACTAGTTTGCATTCCCACCAACAGTGCAAGAGGGTTCCCTTCTCTCCGCACCCTCTCCAGCATTTATTGCTTGTGGACTTTTGGATAGCAGCCATTCTGATTGGCGTGAAATGGTATCTCATAGTGGTTTTGATTTGCATTTCTCTGATAATGAGTGATGTTGAGCATCTTTTCATGTGTTTGTTAGCCATCTGTATGTCTTCTTTGGAGAAATGTCTATTGAGTTCTTTGGCCCATTTTTTGATTGGGTCATTTATTTTTCTGGAATTGAGCTGTAGAAGTTGCTTGTATATTTTTGAGATTAGTTGTTTGTCAGTTGCTTCATTTGCTATTATTTTCTCCCATTCTGAAGGCTGTCTTTTCACCTTGCTTATAGTTTCCTTTGTTGTGCAAAAGCTTTTTAAGTTTGATTAGGTCCCATTTGTTCATTTTTGATTTTATTTCCAATATTCTGGGAGGTGGGTCATAGAGGATCTTGCTGTGATGTAAGTCAGAGAGTGTTTTGCCTATGTTTTCCTCTAGGAGTTTTATGGTTTCTGGTCTTACATTTAGCTCTTTAATCCATTTTGAGTTTATTTTTGTGTATGGTGTTAGAAAGTGTTCTAGTTTCATTCATATGGAGGGGTCTTGTTTTTGTATCCATTCAGCCAGTCTCTGTCTTTTGGTTGGGGCATTCAACCCATTTACATTTAAGGTAATTAATGATAAATATGATCCCGTTGCCATTTACTTTGTTGTTTTGGGTTTGAATTTATATATCCTTTTTGTGTTTCCTGTCTAGAGAATGTCCTTTAGTATTTGTTGGAGAGCTGGTTTGGTGGTGCTGAATTCTCTCAGCTTTTGCTTGTCTGTAAAGGTTTTGATTTCTCCTTCATATTTGAATGAGATCCTTGCTGGGTACAATAATCTGGGCTGTAGGTTCTTTTCTTTCATCACTTTAAGTATGTCTTGCCATTCCCTCCTGGCTTGGAGAGTTTCTATTGAAAGATCAGCTGTTATCCTTATGGGAATTCCCTTGTGTGTTATTTGTTGTTTTTCCCTTGCTGCTTTTAATATTTGTTCTTTGTGTTTGATCTTTGTTAATTTGATTAATATGTGTCTTGGGGTGTTTCGTCTTGGGTTTATCCTATTTGGGACTCTCTGGGTTTCTTGGACTTGAGTGATTATTTCCTTCCCCATTTTAGGGAAGTTTTCAACTATTATCTCCTCTAGTATCTTCTCATGGTCTTTCTTTTTGTCTTCTTCTTCTGGGACTCCTATGATTCGAATATTGTAACGTTTAATATTGTCCTGGAGGTCTCTGAGATTGTCCTCATTTCTTTTAATTCGTTTTTCTTTTTTCTCCTCTGATTCCTTTAATTCTGCCATTCTATCTTCTAATTCGCTAATTCTATCTTCTGCCTCTGTTATTCTACTATTTGTTGCCTCCAGAGTGTTTTGGATCTCATTTATTGCATTATTCATTATATATTGACTCTTTTTTATTTCTTCTAGGTCCTTGTTAAATCTTTCTTGCATCTTCTCAATGCTTTTCTCCAGACTATTTATCCATGATTCCATTTTGCTTTCCAGATTTTGGATTAATTTCACTATTATTCGGAATTCTTCATCAGGTAGGTTCGCTATTTCTTCCTCTTTTGTTTGGTTTGGTGGGCTTTTATCCTGTTCCTTTACCTGCTGGGAATTCTTCTGTCTTTTCATCTTGTTTAAATTGCTACGTTTGGGGCGTCTTTACTGTATTCTGGTAGTCTGTGGAGTTCTCTTTATTGTGGCGTTTCTGCACTATATGTGGGTTTGTACCGGTGGCTTGTCGAGGTTTCTTGTTTATGGAAGCTTGTATCGGTGTTCTGGTGGGTGGAGCTGGATTTCCTTTCTCTGGGGTGCAGTGGAGTGTCTAGTAGTGAGTTATGAGATGTCTATGCTTTTGGGGTCGCTTTGTGTAGCCTGTGTATTGGAGCTCAGGCTGTGTTCTTGTTTTTCTGGAGAATTTGCTTGGTATGTCTTGTTGTGGAACTTGCTGGTCTTTGTGTGATGCTTGGTTTCAGAGTAGGTATGGAGGCTTTTAATGAGCTCCTGTCAATTAGTGTTTCGTGGGATCAGGGTATGGACTTAAGCCTCCTGGTTCCAGTTATTGGTCTTATTTTTACAGTAGTCTCAAAAACTTCTTCTTCTATAATGCATTCCACAACTGGACTGCTCAGAGATGTTCACGGAATTATACATAGAAGGAAAAAGGGAGGAAGGAGACAGAGGTGGTCAGGAGGATAAAAGGAGGGAGTGTGAAGGAGAGAGACAGATCTAGTCAGTAATCAGTAAAGAAAAGAAAAAAGGAAAGGAAAAAAGCAAAGGACAAAAAGGAAAAAAAAAAAAAAAAAACAAAAAACAAAACAGGGTCGCAAAAGTTATATCTAAACGTGGAGATTAAAGAAGTACTAGAGGATAAAAAAAAAAATAATAATAAAAAAATAAAAGAAACAAAACAAACAACAACAAAAAAAAATTAAAAGGAAAAAAAAATTTTTTTTTTCCTTTTTCCAATTAAAAAATAATAAAAATTTAAAAAATATATATATATTAAAAAAAGAAAAGAAAAAAAAAAGGAAATAATGATGGTAAAAATAGTAACAATATATATAAGAGTTTCTCTATTATTGTTGTGGGTTCAGTTCATTTTCAGCTAGTTCCTTGTTCCGGCTTAAATTTCTCAAGATCTATAGGCCCCTTTCTCTGTGGTTGGTCTGTATAGTTCTTTGTTCTGTGCACGGTTCGGCGGTGTTCTGAGCCAAGGCCCGCCACTCATGTGGTCGGCGCTGCACAATCTGGATTGCCGGCCCAAACTACTCCAGTTAGGCAGCACTCCAGACAATCAGGCGAAGGAAGTCTGCGCTGAGGCCCGCAGAGGGGGAGGGGTCGGCGACGGGAATGGCGGGCGGGCGGGTGGGGGGAGGGGATGGGGTGGCCGTCGTGGGAGCCGCCGGCACAGCGGGCGGGGGCACGCCTGCGCGGGAGTGGCCGGCGGGGGAGCATCCAGTGGGGGAGAGTCCCGCGGGGGAGCGTCCCTCTGGGGAGCGCCGGCAGCGGAGCGTCCCGCGTGGGAACGGCCAAGGCGTCTCCCTGCCCAGCCCCGGCTCCCCAATGGCAGATGCAGGCGTTTGCAGCGGTGCTTTTCCGCTGCGGAAGTTACCGCAGGGCCCGCAGTCTGTGGGTTCTAATTGCTCAACTGTTCTCCTCCCTGTTATGATAGTCTCCGTGTTTCCCAGGTTCGGCGCAGATTCCGCAGGGAGAGTGTTTCCTGGTGTTTGGAAACTTCTCTTTTTAAGACTCCCTTCCCCGGACAGAGGTCCGCCCCTCCCTCTTTGTCTCTCTCTGGCTTCTATATTCTTTCCTACCTCCTTTAGAAGGCAGTGAGTTGCTTTTCTGGGTGTCCGATGTCCTCCGCCAGCACTCCGAAGCTGTTTGTGGTATTTACTCGGCGCCCAGATGTCCCATTGATGAATTTGTGGAGGAGAAAGCGTATTCCCCGTCCTAATCCTTCGCCATCTTAACCGGAAGTCTCTGAATTTTTATAATAAATTTGGCACAAGGCCTTCACAGTTCTGAGGAGGAATTATTTTGAACCGAGAATCCTACAGTCAGCTGAACTATCAAGTGGGTGCACGCGTGCATGCTGAGACGCTATAGTCGTGTCCGACTCTTTGCAGCCCTATGGACCGTAGCCTGCCAGGCTCCTCTGTCCATAGGATTCTCCAGGCAAGAACACTGGAGTGGTTTGCTGCCCTCCTCCAGGGGATCTTCCTGACCCAGGGATTGAACCTGTGTTTCTTAAGTCTCCTGCAATGGCAGATAGGTTCTTTATCTGTAGCGCAACCTGAAAAGCCCATCAAGTGGGTATGGAGGGAGAATAAGACATTTTCTTGCATGCAAGGATCAAAGTTTCCCATCTAGATACACCTTCTGAGGAAATTACTTGAGTAAAATGAGAGTCAAAAGATATAATGGAACGCACATGGAAATTAAAAAAAAAAAAAACTCCTAGATATAAACTGTGCAGGAAGTAAATGATCTAAATTTGAGTAGAAAGCTGATGGGCTCTGAGGAAATATCTTCAAGGAGAATAAGACCATGAACCCTAAATTTAGATACAAATTTTAAAAATGAGGAATTAGAAACCACAGGGGGAAAAATACCAAAAACTGTATGGAAGAGTCAAGTCAGTTATGAAGTGAGTTAAAATGAGGTATAGTTGTGAGAAGGTGGTGGACAGTTAAGAAAGAGAATCTACAAGATTCCGACCTTAAGGACGTTCTTTGAGTGACCTAAGGTCAGAACACTCAACCAATAGAGGATAAAATGTAATCCCAGAGTACAGTTTGGCTCTCCAGTGTATAAAATTTATGTAGACAAAACATAAGGCTTGAATGTGGTTATCAACCATGACAACACAAAAGTAGAACAACTCACAGAAGAGGGAGAACTATAGTGGGCAGACAACTCACCCAAGGATATTGTAGAGCTGATAGATACAAATGTATAGTTTTAAATATAAGGCAGTGGCACCCCACTCCAGTACTTTTGCCTGGAAAATCCTGCAGACGAAGGAGCCTGGTGGGCTGCAGTCCATAGGGTAGCTAGAGTCGGACACGACTGAGCTACTTCACTTTCACTTTTCAGCTTCATGCCTTCGAGAAGGAAATGGCAACCCACTTCAATGTTCTTGCCTGGAGAATCCCAGGGACGGGGAAGCCTAGAGGACTGCCGTCTCTGGGGTCAGACAGAGTCGGACACGACTGAAGCGACTTAGCAGCAAAAGCTATTTAAGACCATAAGTAAACCTCATAAAGTAAAATAAATATAATAAAAATAATTGGGTTACCAGGGATTAAGGTGGGGGATAGAACTGTCTGCAAAGGGGGTCATGAGGAAATTTTACTGGGTGGTGGAAATATTCTATGCTTGCTTTTGGTGGTGGCTACATCACTGTTTATGTCTGCCAAAGTTCACAGAACTGTATATCCAAAAAGAGTGAATTTTACTGCATGTAAATTATAATCTATTAATTCCACGAAGGGGTAGAGAAGATAGAAGTGAACTGAATCCTCATTTTTTATATTGAGGACTCAAAAGTAGTATGTGAAGTTGATAAATCAACAACCATATAAGCAAGAAACAGCTAAAAGTACTTTTTGGAAAGCAGTATGGAAGAAATAAGACTTTATAATCTTACTATATGTATTTTTACTTATTTATTGATATCAGCTTTTTTTTTTTTAATTCTGAAACACTTTTAAAATACATAAAACTCTCCTTAGTAGTACAAAGAACTTCTATATATTCCTTTGCTCTCAATAATCTCCTTTGTAGCAAAGGATCCAATCCAGGCTCACACGTTGCACCCAGATGTCATCATGTTTTGTCCTCCAACTTAGGTTAGTCTGAGGCTTCCTTGTGATTAGACCCAAGTAAGTATTTAATATCATTGAAGAGATGCTGTGTTTCCACTGCATCCTAGCAGGTGCTATATGAGGTTGATTTGCTCTGTTACTGCTGGTATTTACTAAGATGACATCTACCATTCCGTTCCAATAACAAAGAGCCCATCTTAGGCTTCCTCCTTCCCCTATCTCTATTTCCCTTCTCTGAGTGAAAATCACTAGCTCTTGTTATCCTCAATATACTTACTTTTTTGCTTAATTCCTCTATATGTATCCAATCTCCTGAAGCCATCAGGTTGCCACCCTACCAGTACACCTTCTTTGTGGCTCTGGCCACTGCCAGGCTACCTTCCCATCTCACTTGGCATGCATTATTCTGATAAAAACTTAAAAAGGAAATAATTAACTATCCAAATACTATAAAAATAATAAAACATAACATTGTGAGAATTTGTGTCAAGTAATATTCTTACTCTGGGACTTCCCTGTAGCTCAGATAGTAAAGAATCTACCTTCAATGCAGGAGACCAGAATTCAATCCCTGGGTCAAGCAGATCCTCTGGAGAAGGATGTGGGAATCCATCCCAGAATTCTTGCCTAGAGAATCCCATACACAGAGGAGCCTGGAGGGCTATAGTTCATGGGGTCACAAAGAGTTAGATATGATTGAGCAACTAATACTATTACTATTGAGCAAATACTACTGTTACTACTAATATTCTTCAGTTCAGTTCAGTTCAGTTACTCAGTCATATTCAACTCTTTGCAACCCGAGACAGGTTTCCCTATCCATCACCAACTTCTGGAGGTTGCGCAAACTCAGGTTCAACAAGTCGGTGATGCCATCCAACCATCTCACCCTCTGTCATCCCCTTCTCTTCCTGTCCTCAATCTTTCCCAGCATCAGGGTCTTTTCAAATGAGTCAGTTCTTTGCATCAGGTGGCCAAAGTATTGGAGCTTCAATCTCAGCATCAGTCCTTCCAATGAATATTCAGGATGGATTTCCTTTAGGATGGACTGGTTTGCTCTCCTTGCAGTCCGAGGGATTCTCAAGAGTCTCCTTCAACACCACAACTCAAAACCATCAATTCTTCAGTGCTCAGCTTTCATTATGGTCCAACTCTCACATCCATACACGACTACCGGAAAAACCATAGCCTTGACTAGACAGACTTTTGTTGGCAAAGAAATGTCTCTGCTTTTTAAAATGCTGTCCAGGTTGGTCATAGCTTTTATTCCAATGAGGAAGCATCTTTTAATTTCACGAGTGCAGTCACCATCTGCAGTGATTTTGGAGCCCCCCAAAATAAAGTCTGACACTGTTTCCACTGTTTCCCCATCTATTTGCCATGAAGTGATGGGACCAAATGCCATGATCTTAGTTTTCTGAATGTTGAGTTTTAAGCCAACTTTTTCACTCTCCTCTTTCACTTTCATCAAGAGGCTCTTTAGTTCCTCTTTGCTTTCTGCCATAAGGGTGGTGTCATCTGCATATCTGAGGTTACTGATATTCTCCTGGCAATCTTGATTCCAGCTTGTGCTTCATCCAGCCCAGTGTTTCTCATGATGTACTCTGCATATAAGTTAAATAAGCAAGGTGACAGTATACATTCTTGACATACTCCTTTCCCAATTTGGACCAATCCACTGTTCCATGTCTGGTTCTAACTGTTGCTTCTTGACCTGCATACAGATTTCTCAGGAAGCAGGTAAGGTGTTCTGGTATTCCTATCTCTTAAAGAATTTTCCAATTTGTTGTGATCCACACAATCAAAGGCTTTAGCATAGTGAAGCAGAAATAGATGTTTTTCTGGAATTCTCTTGCTTTTTCTGTGAACCAAATTATTCCTTGATATATCCAGCAATAAGAATATTAGTTGGAATTCTCTCGCTTGGATCATAGAAAAAGCAAGAGAATTCCAACTAATATTCTTACTGCTCTAAAAATCAAGCGGTAACCTAGATCCGTGGTTTTCCATCCCCACCCAGCACACCACAATTATAAGGTACTTCAGAGTTTGATCTGTTCTACAAAGAAGTATGAAGTACATAACTTGCCTCTATTACTCTTCTCCTGATATCATGTACTGCACATAAACCCCAATATTCTCACACACACAGCACTTTATCACTTTATGCTCTGGGCACTTGGTAACCTGAATTTACCACATGAAGGAAGTCTTTACCTGAAATGTCACAGTAGATGGTCTGCTGGTAGAGCTTGGCTTCCCGGGGATTAAAGTACACAGTGATTTCAGCTGATGAATTGGGCCAGACATCGCCTTCCTAAAAACATGAAATAATCATTAAAAAACAATATGATGAAGGGAAGACACTGCTTTTAAATGCTGTCATTATAACTCTAGGAAATTTGAAGGAAATATTGACAAAAATTAAAAGAAAGCACAACTTTACCCAATAGATAGGAAATTTCTATTACTTGTCAAGAGGTCATACAAGCTGGAAAAGAGCTTCAAAGATCATTTCAGTGAGTAAATGGATTTATAATTACTTACTAAAGGAAGCTAGAGTACTTAGGGCATTTTCTAAAGTTTGTAGATTCAACTAACATTCATTGTATGCCAATGCGTGTACAGCATTGGGCTTCAGAGATTAAGAAAGGCAAGGTCTAAGATTGCCTAAGTACTCCAGTTCTTTGGCCACCTCATGCTAAGAGTTGACTCATTGGAAAAGAGTCTGATGCTGGGAGGGACTGGGGGCAAGAGGAGAAAGGGATGACAGAGAATGAGATGGCTGGATGGCATCACTGACTCGATGGACGTGAGTCTCAGAGAATTCTGGGAGTTGGTGATGGACAGGGAGGCCTGGTGTGCTGCGATTCATGGGGTTGCAAAGAGTCAGACATGACTGAGCGACTGATCTGATCTGAAGATTGCATGGAGCTCATCTCTTAGAGGGATGATAAACAACATCTCTTAGAGGGATGATATCGAACAAGAGGGCAAGGAAGAGAAAAGTAGAGTCAATTTGGGTTTGCTTATGAAGGTAACTGTCTGGTGAGTGTGCTTCTCAGGCTGTATGCCCCTGCTTCAGGAGAATAAAGGGCACAGAGACTCCAAGAAGGAGCAGTGAGGGCTGTGGGGGGTCACGTGGGTCCTGAGAGCTCTCACATCCCTTCAGCCCACTAGGATGAAGGCTCCGTGAGGGTGTGTGCTAGTCTATCTCCAGCACCTAAACCAGAGGTGGCTCAGAGTAAATGTTCAACATATTTATTGAATTGGTTGTATCCATTCAGTTTGCACAATGTGTAGTTATTGGCAATCGCCTACTCATCTTTGCAACCTATTTCTGCCACCTTCTCCTCAACTGGAACCCAAAAGTCATACAGTTTTAGATTTGACAGGGACTTTTGAGATCATGCAGGGAAGAGGGAAGTCCTAAGCACTTTCGCTTATTTGGGCATCTCACTGTAGCCCTTTTCTAAACTTGTAACTGGTATCTGCTCTCTTCTGATAAATAGTGAATACCTGGCCCATTTTGATTTGTGCAGATTCTGGTGATATGGAGTGCCAGGAACGTTTGTGGCTAGAATGAGCAGAGAGGGCAAGCAGAAAAGGTGGTTCATCCATTCAGTGGTATATCAGTGGGTAGTCCATCTTAGAATGGTTGAAGACCTGGGCTTACTCCTAACCCACAAGACAAATGTATTCCCCTGGAGGGATCAGGCTCTGATTTGTTTGGAAGTGTAGAATTGGATACAGCTAACCTGTTTCCATTCAGACTACTTGACCACAGAGGCCATCATGGATCCCTAGAAAATCTCTACTGGAAAAGCCTCACCAAATGGTAGGAAATGCCCCAAAAAGGATATGCTGGAAGACAGATAAGCTCAGTATCTGTGGATAAATTCAAGTCTTATGGTTTGGCCTGGTCCAAACCACTTTCAAAAACTTCACTTCAAGCAAGAAAATCCAGGGCCCATGTGCACACAAGAAGGGAATACACTTAAGTATTATCCAAGAGGCACTTTTGCACACCCCATCTTCAAAGAAGTCTGATTATCAGACTGTGCTTACTCACTCAGTCATGTCTGACTCTTTGCAACCCTATGGACTGTAGTCTGCCAGGCTTCTCTGCCCATGGGGATTTTCCCGGCAAGAATACTAGAGTGGACTGCCATGCCTTCCTCCAATTGGTGAGCTGGGAAAAGGTGGGACAGACATGCTCCAGAGAGGCTATCAGAATCTCCCAGAGGAAGGAGCACTAACATCTGGATGTGACCCAGGAGCAAACTGTCTGATATGGATGGCTTGGAGGCTGAGAAAGCCTTCTGCATGGCGAGGGAAGACCAATACGAGAGAATCTGAGCCCACCGGGTGTTCAGACTGGGCGAATGCGACTGTGGGTACCTTGCTTTCTTATCCTAAGCTGCAGTGGTTTTATTGTATCTATGACATCTGCTAGTAATTTACAGCTTTTACTGAGCCCCAGGAGATAATTCAAGGACAAATCCTATTTAAAGCCTCTCCTGGGCTTGTAGCAGCTAATGTACATTAAGAGTGCTGAGTGTATCTGTAAAAACAGAAGTATGGTCATTCAGTTTTCTGTCACAGAGGGATGCTTCTCACACAAGGTCATATCAAGGAGTTAGGAACATGTAGAAGGACACTTTTATATTTTAGCTGGAATTAAAATAAAAGTTAAAGAACTTAATTTTTTAACAGAAAAAACTCACTACAGCATTTCCTACCAAATCAGAGAGTGCAAATACCAGAAACAGGTCATCAACCTAAGATGATCCCATTTTTACTTATGTATCTTTGATATATTTCATATTAATTTTCAGACATTTCTGAAGTTAACTACCATGTCATTTATGTCATCTCTGAAAAGAATTTTTCTTTCTTTATTGCTCAGTTCTAAACTTTCTTTCTGAGAGCCAAAACACTCAGAATGTTCCCCACTGGCTCTGACATCAGTATCGTTTCCTCCCAGGCCTGTGAAACCAGCCTCATCACCCAGAACCCCCTGCTGTTCTCCTTTGCCTTCCACAAACGACTCCTTCCCCATCATTGTCCATTTTCCTGCTCCAAATAAGAGACTGAGAATGTAGAATATAATCTGCAGATGCTCATTATCTTGTTTGTTGAAAATAATTGGTAAAATGGCCTTCAGTTTTACTGTAATGATCTTCCTTCTTGGTCTTAATCTTTTGTTTTCCCCTCAGAACCACCACTACATTTCACTTATCAATCAAGTGACCTGCTAGAAGAAATCAACTTTGAATTTTCAAGTTTAAAGTTAATTTGCTATGTTTGTGTTTTTGGCCCAAATATTAAATATTTCTGGAAATGGAACTTCTGGGACAAGAACAACCAAGTGTCTTGACAGGGACAGTTTAGAGATGTTTTGAAAGCTATTTATGAACATACAGCCACTGGCTCATGATAAGCAATTAATATGATCATGAGAAGGGTATCCCATTAAAATGATCTCCTTAAAAAATGATACTGGCAATGATTAAATAGGACCTTTAAAAATTCTTTATGATGTCTCTATGATGACCTACAAGACCTTCTAGAACTTACACCAAAAAAAGATGTCCTTTTCATCATAGGGGACTGGAATGCAAAAGTAGGAAGTCAAGAGATACCTAGAGTTATAGGCAAATTAGGCCTTAGAGTACAAAATTAAGCAGGGAAAAGACTAACAGAGTTTTGCCAAAAGAACGTGTGGGTCACAGAAAACACCCTCTTCCAACAACACAAGAGAGGACTCTATACATGGACATCAACAGATGGTCAATACCAAAATCAGATTGATTATATTCTTTGCAGCTGAAGAGGGAGAAGCTCTATACAGCCAGCAAAAACAAGACTGGGAGCTGACTGTAGCTCAGATCATGAGCTCCTTATTGCAAACTTCAGACTTAAATTAAAGAAAGTAGGGAAAACCATTAGACCATTCAGGTATGACCTAAATCTCAGATCAGATCAGTCGCTCAGTCGTGTCCAACTCTTTGCGACTCCATGAACCGCAGCACGCCAGGCCTCCCTATCCATCACCAGCTCTCGGCAGTCACTCAGACTCACATTCATCGAGTCAGTGATGCCATCCAGCCATCTCATCCTCTGTTGTCCCCTTCTCCTCCTGCCCCCAATCCCTCCCAGCATCAGAGTCTTCTCCAATGAGTCAACTCTTTGCATGAGGTGGCCAAAATACTGCAGTTTCAGCTTTAGCATCATTCCTTCCAAAGAAATCCCAGGGCTGATCTCCTTCAGAATGGACTGGTTGGATCTCCTTGCAGTCCAAGGGACTCTCAAGAGTCTTCTCCAACACCACAGTTCAAAAGCATC
Source organism: Tragelaphus eurycerus (assembly GCA_935064755.1). Taxonomy (NCBI): domain Eukaryota; kingdom Metazoa; phylum Chordata; class Mammalia; order Artiodactyla; family Bovidae; genus Tragelaphus; species Tragelaphus eurycerus. The sequence continues at coordinate 17,957,376 of CAKXYN010000020.1, forward strand.
AATTCTTCGGCACTCAGCCCTCTTCACAGTCCAGCTCTCACATCCATACATGACCACAGGAAAGACCATAGCCTTGACTAGGCGAACCTTTGTTGGCAAAGTGATGTCTCTGCTTTTGAATATGCTATCTAGGTTGGTCATAACTTTCCTTCCAAGGAGTAAGCGTCTTTTAATTTCATGGCTGCAGTCACCATCTGCAGTGATTTTGGAGCCCAGAAAAATAAAGTCTGACACTGTTTCCACTGTTTTTCCATCTATTTCCCATGTAGTGATGGGACCAGATGCCATGATCTTCGTTTTCTGAATGTTGAGCTTTAAGCCAACCTTTTCACTCTCCACTTTCACTTTCATCAAGAGGCTTTTGAGTTCCTCTTCACTTTCTGCCATAAGGGTGGTATCATCTGCATATCTGAGGTTATTGATATTTCTCCCAGCGATCTTGATTCCAGCTTGTGTTTCTTCCAGCCCAGCATTTCTCATGATGTACTCTGCATATAAGTTAAATAAACATGGTGACAATATGCAGCCTTGACGTACTCCTTTTCCTATTTGGAACCAGTCTGTTGTTTCATGACCAGTTCTAACTGTTGCTTCCTGACCTGCATACAGATTTCTCAAGAGGCAGATCAGGTGGTCTGGTATTCCCATCTCTCTCAGAATTTTCCACAGTTTATTGTGATCTACACAGTCAAAGGCTTTGGCATAGTCAATAAAGCAGAAATAGATGTTTTTCTGAAACTCTCTTGCTTTTTCCATGATCCAGCGGATGTTGGCAATTTTATCTCTGGTTCCTCTGCCTTTTCTAAATCCAGCTTGAACATCAGGAAGTTCACGGTTCACATATTGCTGAAGCCTGGCTTGGAGAATTTTGAGCATTACTTTACTAGCGTGTGAGATGAGTGCAATTGTGCGGTAGTTTGAGCATTCTTTGGCATTGCCTTTCTTTGGGATTGGGATGAAAACTGACCTTTTCCAATCTTGTTGCCACTGCTGAGTTTTCCAAATTTGCTGGCATATTGAGTGCAGCACTTTCAGAGCATCATCTTTCAGGATTTGGAATAGCTCCACTGGAATTCCATCACCTCCACTAGCTTTGTTCCTAGTGATGCTTTCTAAGGCCCACTTGACGTCACATTCCAGGATGTCTGGCTCTAGGTCAGTGATCACACCATCATGTCCCTTACAATTGTACAGTGGAAGTGACAAATAGATTCAATGGATTAGATCTGGTAGACACAGTGCCTGAAGAACTACGGACTGAGGTTCATGACACTGTACAGAAGACAAGGAACAAGACTATCCCAAGAAAAAGAAATGCAAAAAGGCAAAATGGTTGTCTGAGGAGGCCTTACAAATAGCTGAGAAAAGAACAGAAGCCAAAGACAAAGGAGAAAAGGAAAGATATACCCATCTGAATGCAGAGTTCCAAAGAATGGAAAGGAAAGATAAGAAAGCCTTCATAGTGATCATTGAAAAGAAAAAAAGGAAAACAATAGAATGGGAAAAACTAGAGATCTCTTCAAGAAAATTAGAGATACCAAGGGAATATTTCATGCAAGTTCAGTTCAGTTCAGTTCACTCAATCGAGTCCGACTCTGCGACCCCATGGACTGCAGCATGCCAGGCTTCCCTGTCCACCACCAACTCCCAGAGTCTGCTCGAACTCATGTTCATCGAGTTGGTGATGACAATCATCTCATCCTCTGTCATTGCCTTCTCCTCCTGCCTTCAATATTGCCCAGCCTCACAGTCTTTTCCAATGAGTCAGTTCTTGGCATCAGGTGGTCAAAGTATTGCAGCTTCAACATCAGTCCTTCCAGTGAATATTCAGGACTGATTTCCTTTAGGATGAATTTCAAAAGCATCAATTCTTCAGTGCTCTGCTTTTGTTATGGTCCAGCCCTCACATCCATACATGACAACTAGAAAAACCATAGCTTTGACTAGACAGACCTTTGTCAGCAAAGTAATGTCTCTGCTTTTCAATATGCTGTCTAGGTTGGTCATAAGCTTTTCTTCCAAGGAGCAAGTGTCTTTTAATTTCATGGCTGCAGTCACCATCTGCAGTGATTTTGGAGCCCAAGAAAATAAAGTCTGTCACTGTTTCCATTGTTTCCCCATCTATTTGCATGAAGTGATGGGACCAGATGCTATGATCTTAGTTATTTGAATGTTGAGTTTTAAGCCAGCTTTTTCATTCTTCTCTTGCTGCTGCTGCTGCTGCTAAGTCGCTTCAGTTGTGTCCGACTCTGTGCGACCCCAGAGACGGGAAGCCCACCAGATTCCCCCATCCCTGGGATTCTCCAGGCAAGAACACTGGAGTGAGTTGCCATTTCCTTCTCCAATGCATGAAAGTGAAAAGTGAAAGGGAAGTCGCTCAGTCGTGTCTGACTCTTAGCGACCCCATGGACTATAGCCCACCAGGCTCCTCCATCCATGGGATTTTCCAGGCAAGAGTGCTGGAGTGGGGTGCCATTGCCTTCTCCGGGACTGTAGTGCATAGGGTCGCAAAGAGTTAGACATCACTGAGCAACTGAGCTTACATACATGGACACATTGTTTTATCTGGAAAGTAGTTTACAATATGACTCTGCCTATATTTATCATAAAATAGCTGCATTTTAATTCCCAACTTACATTTAGAAGAATAATCCAAACGTTTGCCCACTCAAATGTTACACTTTCCAATCATACTCTCTAATCTGGCAAGAGTTAGACACAACATAAGACTGAATTGTATTTAACTTCAAACCATTATATTTTCTATTAAGTGAGAGCTCATGTTCCCAGTACAGTGTTAAGTGCTGATGTACACTATCTAGTTCAATCTTTACAACCTTGTGAAGTAGTATTATCCCCATTTTAAACATGTGAAAGCCAAGGCAAGGAGAAGTTAAGTATGTCACCCAAGGCTTCATCATCAGTTAAGTGGCAGAGCTGGGATTCTGTAGTACTTTTTTCTTTAATTTCCTGAACCCTGCTGCAATTGTAACAAAACGTGGGGGCCTCTCCTTTTAAAAACTGCCAGGAGAAATTTTAAAACACTACACCCAACAATCAGGCTTAATTAAAGCCAGCGGGACCTGGTGTTCATCCAGTGGACATAGTAGGACATGCTGCATACTCAAACATTCAGTTACTTTGGAAGGTGACTCGCAGGAGGTTCCTATGAACAACACAGGCAACGTTAGCATGGTGCAGCTCTTGAGAAGTGCACTGGATGATCTTCACCAACTTGTCCTGGTTGGGTCAGGGTACAGCCGATTCAGAACAAGGTTACTGAATAATGACTTCAAGAGCAGCTATAATGTGTCATGAATTTCATAAGGTTCTACCAAAATGGAAATATTCTTTTGGTAGAATGGTTTCTGCTATCTTATCGTATTTAAGAAAAATTTAAAGAATTTCTCTTGGGAAATAAAAATATCCCCTTAAAGTCAAACTTCTATAAGACAATAAGAGAAAAAAATAGAAGCACTGATTAGCAGCTATAATCCACAATGACTTTCTTAGAACCTTCCAGATCAATGGAAGGTTCTCTTTATTGTCACCTGGGGCAAATATTAATAGAAGTGTCTCAAAGAGAAATAAGAAAAAATAGAAGCTAAAAATTAACTATTCTAATTATCATTGAAAGAAAAGACTGAATTGGTACATGGCATGCAAAGAGATTTTTCTCTTTCAGTATATCTCCTGGGAGAGGAAACTGAATTTAGGCAAGTTTTGATTCTGATCAGAAAAGTTTTTAAGATAAGGTTTTGAGATCTGGCTATCCCGGGAGACATCCCTGGAGGTCCAGTTGTTAAGACTTTATCTTCCAACACAGGGAGTGTGGGGACCATCCCTGGTCAAGGACCTAAGATTCCACATGCCTTGTAGCCAAAAAACCAGAACATAAAACAAACAATATTGTGATAAATTCAATAAAGACTTTAAAAAATGGTCCACCACATCTAAAAAAAAATCTTAAAAAAAAGATTTGGCCATCTCTCAGAGAATGTTTCACAAAAGATCTCTTTTGGGTGAGATACTCCAACCCGTGTACAGCAAAAACTCCAGTGGAATTTTGTGGAGCTGAGGTAGTTGTGGGTGATGTTCCTGCTTTCCTCTGGAGAGAGCCAGACCTGCATCACTTTCAACAAAGAAGGGTCTTAATTTATTTAACAAGCCATGAGGAACCGTGATGGTTCTAAGACTTCCCTAAGGCTCCCTCTACCTCCACTGGTTCTCAAATACAACAGTGAATATACCAGCACAAATGGAAAAGATTTAGCTGAGCACAAAGATCTGAGAGGATGAACAATAATAAAGGGAGGGTGAAGAATGGGAAAACCACGCTGATGGAAGAGCCATGACTTGTCAAGGACAGTTTGTTCTCAGCACATCCCTGTCCTCTTTTCTCCTTTCCGGTGTCCGTTTCCAAGAAGTCAGCGCCCACATGTTTGCAATGTGACTCACGACTAATGGTACGAGAAGTGGAAGGGGTTTGAAGTAAAAAGCTCCATCCTTCCTCTTTGCTAGCCATCTGGGCTCCCACCCAACCTAGTTCTGCTGAGCTCATATGCGATGCCAATTTGAGAAAAATAAAGTAAACTAAATTTGAGCTGTGCTTTCAAAGTCTGAATTGCTGAATCCCCTGTTTTCTGCAGGCTTAGGTGACGACAAATCACGGTTTACTGTTTCTTACATGGTAATAAAGAAATTATCAAGTTTCTCTCCCTTTAAAAGACTTAGTTAAATTAAGCTGAAGCTTCCTAGGAATACTGGATGAAGTCTGCTTTGATGAAAGACACTTGCTAAAAGAAGCAGAAATGTTTTCCCTGATGTCAGTCAGTCAATCAGTTAGGGCCAGTTTGGGCAAATATCTTTAAATTCTCAGGCATTTCTCTTTGAGAAAATATCTAGTGTTCAACATTCAGAAAATTGCTGCATTTTAAAAGTGTGACCTGAGCTAGCAGTACCAGAGTTCAGAAGCAAGGCTATCACACCTATGCTGTGATTTCTCAGAGGACTACTAGATGCCCATGAAAATCGAAAGCTTAATTCTCTCTTTTGCCCTGTAATATTCTTCTGCCTCTCAATTCTCAGAATTGTGCTTTTTGTCTTTAAATCTCTCTCACTCAGGGTACTCAAGAGACATAAGCAAAGGAAATTAGAGAATAAGACTGTCAAAATTCTGTACAGCTAGAGTCCATCTAGTAAAATAGAATATTACATTTCTGAAAGTAGTCCATTTCACTTGTTTTTCTGGAAGGCACAAAACATGCATAATAGACTCAATTTTGTGATTCTTTCCCAAAGGGGAAATAAACCTGTGTGGATGCAGGTGGCTTGAGAAATGATCAGTATTCTATAGAACCTAGTGCCTTCCCTAGGTAAGGAATAAAGGGAAATTTTAGGTTAAGGACATTAGTATTTTGAGATGTTATCAAAAGAACTGACATGAGGAACTTGATATAAATAGCAATAATACACAACACGTTTTAATGACTAGAACAACAATTTTTGTTACTATTAGAATATCAGTGATTACTATTAGAATATCAATAAATTACAAACTAAGTTGAAAAAAATCCCTTCCATCTAGTTTTCATGTATTTGTCCAAAACTGCCTACTTTTTGTGTTTTTGCCCATACCCTTCTTCCACCAATGAACATGTCTGGGGTCTCTCAAAAGACAAACTTCCACTTCTATACTCTGTGACCACACCAGATCGAAAGATGCCGAGGCATAACTCCCCAAGATTCTGCCAAGAGACCCTATAACAATGGTATTCAATGAGCATGATGAGAAGAAAGTGAACTGAGACAGTGGAACCAACCAGGTGTCAAGTGGTGAAAAGGTTATAGAATAGAGTAAGAATCTGTAGTTCCAGAGTTTTGGATCATTCTTACAGCACTGAGTCAAACTACTTCTCACAAGATCATATAAACAAAATGTGATTTAAATTCAAACCCTCACCACCTTTTGACAATTTATGGACAGTGATTGATCTCTTAATCTTGAATCTACTTGCTTTAAATTGAAAGAGCCTCTAAAAGAGGAACAATGTTCCCATAAAACACTCAATATGCAAGGAACACAATAAGGGCTAAACTAACCTCTATTTTAGCTGATGCATTTAAAGAATCAGACAGATATATAGACAAAGGTCTGAGAAAATAAGTGTATCATTTCTTACTTATTTTCAGACCCTAAAGTACCATTTTTTTTTTCTTTTTGGTTTTTAAACTTATTTTTTAAGTTTATCTCATTTGAAAAAAATATCCTTCCTTAGTGGACAAAGAGGGTGAAGAACCTAACAGAAAGCAAGGTAGTCTCTAAACCCCTACATCAACCTTTAATTTTATTTTTTCAACAGGCCATCAATTAGAGACTGACTGTTAGATCAGTAGGTGGCACTGCTTGGTTTTAATCATCTCTGCTTCTATTGTGAACTCAGATCATATCAAGAAACTAATTAAAAAGAATCACATCCTAATAAAGAAAACTAATCACTGATGCATAGCTCAACTGTCAGAAATTAAATAGTGGCCATTTGGCACAACTGATCTTATACATGAGCAAGATTCAGAAGATCCTTCAGTAGAAAATGGTGATGGACAAGGCATAATAGGGTAGAAAGACATACAGGATGGCCTGGTGAGTTCTCAGTCAGCTGATTCTCCTCTTGGCCTTCCTTCTCTGTGAATTAACAGCCTCTCCCCTCTTTGCAGGGCCTCTAAAGGTGAGCACCTGGGGGCTATCTTAGGCCTGCTGCAAATTTCTTCCTGTGCTCTGTTGTTATTTTAGAATTTCCATCTGCTCTTCATCCCTTCTGTGAAGACCTCCAAAGGATACTCACAAATCTTGCCTCCAGACCTGATTCCCATCCCACAAATTAAGTACTGTATTTTCAAAATTATTTGGACATCTAGTGTCATCTCAAATTCAACCTGTTCAGAACCAAATTCATCACCATTAATTGATTTCCATTTGTTCATTTGTTCTTTCATCCATCCATTAATTGGTACTGTGCTATGCATGGGGTACAGATAAGGATAATTCTTGATTTTAAGGAGCTCAGAGTCTGTCACACTAGAGAATCATAACCTACTAGCCAAAAAGAATCAACATGCCCTACCCAAATATCCTTATCTGGTATACGAGGCAACTGATGCCACAGGAGATGAAATGGCTTGCTTAAGGTCACATTTGTTATTGGCAAAGCTAGGAGTGAAACCCAGGACTTCTGGCTTGCCAGTTCCTATTAAAGTCATAATTCTCCCAGTCACTCTAGTTCAGATCTAAGAAGACATGTGATTCTTCACCATGTCTCACCCTCAATGGCCAGTCTACCAAAAAGCACTTTGGTGTCTTTCTTTTGAGCATCTCTCACATCTGCCATTTCCATTGCTTTCTGACTGTCATCAGGCTGTTTCAGGTCAGCATCACCTTCACACAGCACACCTTCCACTTGCCAGCAGATGTTCAGTTTCCTGACCTTCCCTGCATTAGTGAATTTCCCCTGCCTGACCTGCACTACACATCCCACCTCTATGCATCCTCCTCCAATTTGATCCACACATGGATGCTAAGATAATTTTTCTGAAACACCCTGAACACTCCCTGTGCCTGATCCAAAACTTAACTGAGTCTCACAAACCCTCAGTATCAGTTACCAAACTAGGATCCACAGAACACTGACTCCAGTATATATTTTGTGGGAAAAGGGGTCTCTGGTCATGGGGAAATACTGTTTGCACTTTGCCCTTTGAGAGTCATAATCTCTTGAACCAGTATTTCCCAAAATTATTTGACTGCAAAATTCCCTTTTTGCAGGGAACATACACTACCACCTTTCAGATCCAGTGTTTACAGAAACACACTGTAGGAGACAGTCAGCCATAGCATAACAGGTTGCCAGGGCAGCCCAGACATGCCAACTCTCCTCCTCAATCTCAGTTCTTATATTCTCCATGACCACAGGCTCCAGACAAACTGATCGTTTCACTGCTATTTAATATGGTATGAACCTAACACTTTCTCTTTTCTTTGTTTTCATAACTTTACCAGTTGGAAACATTCTTCTTTCTTTCTTAAATCTTACCCTTCCTCCAATATTCAGGTCAGATCTAATCTCTACTATAAATCTTTTACCAGCTCCTTCATAGAATTCATTTACCTGTATCATAAAACCAAAATCTCAATGGTGGAAAATACTCATAGTTCACATCTGAGTCAAGAAGCTAATGTTATAAAATTTTCCCATCAAATAACTTCAAAAGTAATTTATGAGGTAAGATTGCATTACACTCACAAGAACTGTATTTCTATAAAACTATCAGGGTCTCTAAGTAGGAAAAAAGGAAATTTAATATCAATAAATAATTCACTATAACAGATACTGAGTTCTGCTCTTTCTACCAGAAAAACACTAAGGAAGACATTAGGAAAAATTCATGACTTCACTTTTCAATTTGCAAAAATTATCAAGAGTCAGCTAATAAATACTATCATGAGAAGAAAGCCTGAATATTGTACAGAAAAGATAAAATCATTACAGATGCTATAAGCATCACTTATATACTAAGCAAATATTATCCCCTTTCTGGAGATTCTTTTCATACAACATAAACAAAATTAGTCTCATTTATTTAAAAGATATCATATCTGTGTATCACTATCTTACAAAGTGGTTTTCTTCCTAATGGTAAAAATATGCCTTGTGCCCAATTCAGTTTCTATTTTAGAATTCAAAAATAATCATATTAAATGCCACATATTAACACATTTAACATCTGCAATGAGAAGCTTTGGGTTTTGTGCATAAGAAAATCTGAGGTTAAGCCTAGTCTTTTTACTTCCGAATTTAATATGTACAAGCCTTACCTGTGGGCCTCCCACCTCCTTTTGACTACCAATCTTTGTCATCCCAGAGTCACCCATCTCCAGAAGGCTATGAGAAAAGGACAGCAGTCATCAACCTGGATTCTCTATACCAGCTGGGAAAAATCCTGGACTGCCCACACTCTGGGCCTTCCCAGCCATGTCCAAGATTGCCCTGACTGATTCCTCCTCCCTGCCTCTGTCTCCGGAGAAGGCAATGGCACCCCACTCCAGAACTCTTGCCTGGAAAATCCCATGGATGGAGGAGCCTGGTGGGCTGCAGTCCATGGGGTCACAAAGAGTCGGACACGACTGAGCAACTTCACTTTCACTTTTCACTTTCATGCATTAGAGAAGGAAATGACAACCCACTCCATTGTTCTTGCCAGGAGAATCCCAGAGACGGGGGAGCCTGGTGGGCTGTCGTCTATGGGGTCGCAAAGAGTCGGACACGACTGAAGCGACTTAGCAGCAGCAGCAGCAGCAGCCTCTGTCCCACTCAGCAACTTACTTGCTTGGGATTTGTAATGCATTCTTGAGCTTCTCACATCTTTGGGTATGGCTTACTTTTTACAGGTACATGTCCTGCCCTTCCAAGACTATATTTTCACCTTGACTTAACCTCTTTCTGGTCTAACTCATTATATCTGAAGATCCCTTGGCTCAGTTGAACCCTAGATTGTCTTCTGACATGAGAGAAGATTGAACCTCAATCCACATCTCCAACCTCATTTTCCTACACGAACCCTTTACTTCAAGCAAAATTGAAGCATTAATGGAGCTCTAAACGAACCACGCCTTGAACAAAACCCCAATTTTGTTTTCCAAAAATTCCATTCTGCAAGATCCAACTCAAGGCTCTGCTCTCAAAAAGCCTACTCTAACTTTGTAACCTATGATAATCACCTCAGCCTCTGAATTAGTGTCCTGACAATCTTTACCAGTGATTCACATAGTCAATTCTACTAAATATTAGTTCCAAAGGATATCTCCGAGGGGAAGGCTCCCTCTTAGAGATTTATAATGCTGATTATCATATGAAAGACTTTTAGCCATCTAACAGCAAAATAAACCTTTCAAACAATATGGAACCCAGTGTTTCTCAAACTTACTTAGCCATGGAATACCTTTTCTATATTATATCTTGTAATCATAATTTTGAGGTACAGATAAAAGGAAAACTGCTACATATAAGTCAGTGGCATTTCTCAAAAATGACTTTTTATTCTAATGTGTCCTTGTGCCTAACAGGTCTGAATGGTAACAATTCAGCAGCTCTAACTAGTTGTGGGCTTTCTTCAGATCAGATCAGATCAGTCGCTCAGTCGTGTCCGACTCTTTGCGACCCCATGAATCGCAGCATGCCAGGCCTCCCTGTCCATCACCAACTCCCGGAGGTCACCCAGACTCACGTCCATCGAGTCAGTGATGCCATCCAGCCATCTCATCCTCTGTCGTCCCCTTCTCCTCCTGCCCCCAATCCCTCCCAGCATCAGAGTCTTTTCCAATGAGTCAACTCTTCGCATGAGGTGGCCAAAGTACTGCAGTTTCAGCTTTAGCATCATTCCTTCCAAAGAAATCCCAGGGCTGATCTCCTTCAGAATCAACTGGTTGGGCTTTCTTAACTTCTATTATTGTCTTTATCCTCACATCACTCTATGCTTGCTAAGTTTAAAATAATATACAGTGCCTAGCACATATAGAAGATGCTGGTTATTCATTTTGAGGCAGTGGGGCAGAGTGGTCAGGAGTTTGTTCTGTGATATAGGCACATAAAAGTATAAAACATATTAACAGACATAAAGGGAGGAATTTATAATAATATAATAATAGTAGTGGACTTCAACATCTCACTTACATCAATGGACCGATCATCCAGACAGAAAAGCAATAAGGACACTATGACCTTAAATGACATATCAGACCAGCTGTACTTCATAAATATCTACAGGATGTTCCATTCAAAAGCAGCACAATATACATTCTTTTCAGGTACACATGCAACATTCTCCAGAACAGATCACATGCTAAGTCACAAAACAAGTCTAAACAAATTTAAGAGATGGAAATTATATCAAGCATAATGTCCAACTGCAACAGTATGAAAGTAGAAATCAATTACAGGAAGAAAAATGGGTAAAACACAAACACATGGAGACTAAACAACATGCTGCTAAAAATCAATGGGTCATGGAAGAAATCAAAAAAGAAAGCATCAAAATGCATCAAAATAAATGACAATAAAAACACAGCTTTCCAAAATCTATGGGATACAGCAAAAGCAGTTCTAAGAGAGAAATTTATAGCAATATAGTTGTACCTCCGGAGAAGGCAATGGCACCCCACCCCAGTACTCTTGCCTGGAAAAGCCCATGGATGGAGGAGCCTGGTAGGCCCAGTCCATGAGGTTGCTAAGAGTCGGGCACGACTGAGCGACTTCACTTTCACTTTTCACTTTCATGTATTGGAGAAAGAAATGGCAACCCACTCCAGTGTTCTTGCCTGGAGAATCCCAGGGACGGGGGAGCCTGGTGGGCTGCCGTCTGTGGGGTCACACAGAGTTGGACAAGACTGACACAACTTAGCAGCAGTAGCAGCAGTTGTACCTCAAGAAACAAGAAAAATTTCAAATAAATAATATAACTTATTATCTAAATGAATTAGAAAAAGAAGACCAAACAAAGCCTAAAATCAGTAGAAGGAAGGAAAAAATAAATATAAGAGGGGAACTAAATAAAATAGAGAAAAAAAAAAAAAAATCAATGACACCAAGATAAATAAAACTGATAATCCTTTAGCCAGGGTCATTAAGAGAAAAAGAGAGAGAGTGCAAATAAACAAAACAAGAAATGAAAGAGGAGAAATTACAACTGATATCACAGAAATACAAATAATTGTAAGAGAATACTATGAATGGTCATATGCTAACATATTAGACAACCTAGAAGAAATGGGTAAATTCCCAGAAACATACCATCTTCCAAGATTGAATCAGGAAAAAGAATAGATAATCTGAAAGATCGATTACTAGTATCAAAATTGAATTAGTAATCAAAAAAATTTTAAGAGAAAAAAAGTCCCAGACTGCATGGCTTCAAGGGAAATTCTATCAAAGGTATAAAGAAGAGTCTATCAAACTACTTATCAATCTCAAACTAATCCAAAAAATTAAACAGGAGGGAACACTCCCAACCTCATCTTATGAGCCCATTACCCTGATACCAACGCCAAGAAAGATACTGCCAAAAAAAAACAAAACAAACAGGAGACCATTACAGGCCAATATCTATGAAGGACACACATACAAAAATCATCAACAAAATATTAGCAAGCCAAATTTAACAACATATAAAAAGGATCATACATCATGATCAAGTGGGATTGTTCCAGGGATGAAGGGACAGTTCAGTATACACAAATAAATCACTGTGACATGCCACATGAACAAAATAAAGGTTAAAACCCCACACGATCACTTTTCAAATGATTCAGAAGAAGCATTCAACAAAATTCAATTGCCATTTATGATAAAAACTCTGAACAAAGTTGGTATAGAGGGAACATATCTCAACATAAAGCCAATTTACAATAAATACACAACTAATATAATACTCAGTGGCAAAAAGCAAAAAGCTGTTTCTCTAAAGTCAGGAATAAGACAAGGATGCCCACGCTTGACAATTCTATTTAACATAGTATTAGAAGTTCCAGCCTCAGAAATCAGATAAGTAAAAGAAACAAAAGGAATCTAAATTGGAAGAAATGAAACTGTCAGTATTTGCAAATGACATGATACTATATAAAAAGAATCTTAAAATCTCTTCCATAAAACTGGTAGAACTAATAAATGAATTTGGTAACATTATAGAATATAAGATTAATATATAGAAATCTGTAGCTTTTCTATACACTAATAATGAACAATTTAAAAAGAAATCAAGAAAACAATTCCATTTACAATTGCATTAAAAAGATTAAAATTCCTAGGAATAAACTTAATGAAGGAATTGAAAGACCTATACTCTGAAAACTAAAGACACAGATGAAGAAATAGAAAATGATACAAATAAGTAGAAAAGTATCCTGTATTCAAGCACTGGAAGAATTAATATCGTTAAAAAGGCCATATTATCCAAAACAATCTACAGACTTAATATAATCCCTATTAAAAATACCCATGACACTGCTCAAAGAACTAGAACAAGTTTACTAAAACTTATTTGGGACCACAAAAGATCCCAAATAACCAAAGCAATCTCAAGAAAAAGGAACAAAGCTCAAAGTATCACACTCCCTGACTTCAGATCATACTAAAAAGCTAATCAAAAGAGTGTGGTACCAGCACATAGATCAATAAAACTGAATAGAAAGCAGACATATAGATCAATGAAACAGAATAGAGAGCCTAGATATAAACCCACACACCTATAGTCAATTAATCTTTGACAATCTAATTCCATCAACAGACAAACAGATAAAGAAGATGTGGTGTTGTGTGGCGTGTAATACAGTTCAGTTCAGTCCCACAGTCGTGTCTGACTCTTTGCGACCCCACGGACTGCAGCACGCCAGGCTTCCCTACCCATCACCAACACCGGAGTTTACTCAAACTCACGTCCACAGAGTCGGCGATGCCAACCAACCATCTCCTCCTCTGTCGTCCCCTTCTCCTCCTGCCTTCTATCTTTCCCAGCATCAGAGTCTTTTCCAATGAGTCAGTTCTTTGCATCAGGTGGCCAGAGTATTGGAGCTTCAGCTTCAGCATCAATCCTTCCAATGAATCAGTCCTGAGGACTGATTTCCTTTAGGATGGACTGGTTTGTTCTCCTTGCAGTCCAAGGGACTCTCAAGAGTCTTCTCCAACACCACAGTTCATAAATATCAATTTTTCAGCACTTAGTTTTCTTTATGGTACAGCTCTCACACCCATACATGACTACTGGAAAAACCATAGCTTTGACGAGACAGACCTTTGTAGGCAAAGTAATGTCTCTGTTTTTTAATATGCTGTCTAGGTTGGTCATAGCTTTTCTTCCAAGGAGCAAGTGTCTTTTAATTTCATGGCTGTAGTCACCATCTGCAGTGATTTTGGAGCCTAAGAAAATAAAGTCTGTCATGGTTTTCATTGTTTTCCCTTCTATTTGCCATGAAGTGATGGGACCGGATGCCATGATCTTAGTTTTTTGAATGTTGAATTTTAAGCCAGCTTTTTCACTCTCCTCTTTCACCTTCATCAAGAGGCTCTTTAGTTTCTCTTTGTTTTCTGCCGTAAGGGTGGTGTCACCTGTGTATCTGAGGTTATTGATATTTCTTGTGGTAATATTGATTCCAGTTTGTGTTTCATCCAGTCTGACATTGCGCATGATGTACTCTGCATATAAGTTAAATAAGCAGGGTGACAATATACAGCCTTGATGTACTCCTTTCCCAATTTGGAACCAGACTGTTGCTCCACATCTGGTTCTAACTGTTGCTTCTTGACCTACATACAGATTTCTCAGGAGACAGGTAAGGTGGTCTGGTATTCCCATCTCTTTCAGAATTTTCTACAGTTTATTGTGATCCACACAGTCAAAGGCTTTAGCATAGCCAATGAAGCAGAAGTAGATGCTTTTCTGGAACTCTCTTGCTTTTTCTGTGATCCAACAGTTGTTGGCAATTTGATCCCTGGTTCCTTTGCCTCTAAATCCAGCTTGAATATCTGGAAGTTCACGGTTCACGTACTGTTGAAGCCTAGCTTGGAGAATTTTCAGCATTACCTTGCTGGCGTGTGAGATGAGTGCAATTGTGCAGTAGTTTGAACATTCTTTGGCATTGGCTCAGACGGTAAAGCATCTGCCCGCAATGCGGGAGACCCAGTTTTGATTCCTGGGTCGGGAAGATCCCCTGGAGAAGGAAATGGCAATCCACTCCAGCACTCTTGCCTGGAAAATCCCATGGACTGAGGAGCCTGATAGGCTACAGTCCATGGGGTTGCAAACAGTCGGACACAACTGAGAGACTTCACTTTCACTTTTTCTGGAATTGGAATAAAAACTGACCGTTTCCAGTCCTGTGGCCACTACTGAGTTTTCCAAATGTGCTGGCATATTGAGTGCAGCACTTTCACAGCTTCATCTTTTAGATTTGAAATAGCTCAACTGGAATTCCATCACCTCCACTAGCTTTGTTCGTAGTAATGCTCCTAAGGCCCACGTGACTTCAGGCTCCAGGATGTCTGGCTCTAGGTGAGTGATCACACCATCATGGTTATCTGGGTCATGACGATCTTTTTCGTATAGTTCTTCTGTACTCTTGCCACCTCTTCTTAATATCTTCTGCTTCTGTTAGATCCATACCATTTCTGTCCTTTATTGTGCCCATCTTTGCATGAAATTCTCCCTTGGTATCTGCAATTTTCTTGAAGAGATCTCTAGTGTTTCCCATTCTGTTTTCCTCAGCCATAAAAAAGAATGAAATTCTGCCATTTGCAACAAGTGGATAGACCAAGAAAGTATTATGATTAGTGAAATAAGTCAGATGGGGATGATAAATACTACGTTATCACTTACATGTGGAACCTGAAAAATAAAACAAATATATACAGCAACATAGAAACAGACTCATAGGTATAGAAAATAAATTAGTGGATACCAGTAGGAAGAGGGAGTGGAGAAGGGCAAGATAGGGGTATGGAATTAAGAGATACAAACTACTGTGTATAAAAAAGATAAGGAACAAGGATATATTGCACAGCACTGGGAATTATAGTCATTATTTGTAATAACTTTAAATGGAGTACCATCTATAAAAATATCAATTCACTACATTGCATACCTTAAAAAAAAGAGAATTTAGTCTGTGGAATCAGACAGATTCTGTTCTAACTCTAGCTCAGGTCTCAGTCGTTAGACAGTGAGGTCAAGGACTATGTCTGTTTTGTTCATCAATGCCCAGTACGCAGTGCCTGGTACAGAACATGCAGTCAATAAGTATTTATTGAGTGAATTAAGGACAAAACAGTTTTCCACTCAAATGATTTTGCCCACAAGAGGACATTTGACATCTGGATGGAGATTTGGTTCTTGCAACTAGCATCCAATGGGTAAAAGTCAGAGCTGCTATTAAAATATCCTACAGTATACAGGACAAAGAATTATCCAGCCCCAAATGTCAATAGTGAAGACGCTGAGAAACCCGGATCTAGAGTGAGGCCAATCAGGGATAAATTTCTAACTACTAACACTAATTGCTTGACCTTGAATAAGTTATCAAATTTCTCTAACTCTTAATTTCCTCATCTATAGAATGGGAGACTAATTATAACTGATAATAATATATATATATATATGAGATAAAGTAGGTATCATGTATGAAGTGCCTATCAGCAACTGGTGCATAGAGTGTGACCTCTATAAATGTCACCTCTGAGTGTTCTAACCATTAACCTTCATTCACTGGCACCTAATGACAATGACATCCCTCAGATGGAATCTTTATGCTCTCGGACCACACCGTTATCAATCTCAGAGTGAGTACTCACATCACATTAAGCCCTCTTCCCCACTACATTTATTGCAAGGTTTATTGTATTTATGTGCTTACCAGAGGCTCAATAGTGAAAATGGTATTCAAAAAGGGCATGCTGTCTGCCTGAACCAGATTTCTCTGATTCTTAAAAGTTCGGGAGAGAATGGAAAGACATTGTCGGAGAGAAGGATCAATAATGCACTCCTCAAGAAACTCATCAGTCTCACTCTTTTCCTTTTTGCTAAGATCATCACAGACTCTAAAAAAAAAAAGAAGATGAAGAAACATGAGATTTATTCTGGTACTTCCATGAAGTGAAGGGCTCCCCTCCAGCCCATCCTCTTGTGAATACTCTCATCCATGACCTTGAGGTGGTCCTTTCTTGCCTGAGACTGTAATATACCAGTTGAGAGACCTTATACCTTATCCTCTTGAGAACTTCAGTTTGTTTCCTTCAAGAAGTCCCCCAGGCTTCCTATCCTACTCAATGCTCATTTGCTTACTCCTGAGCCCTTACAGATATTTGCACAAATATTATCCTCTAGGTAATTGCATTTTCCAGGATGCTTTTTCAATATTTAACATCTACTCTGCCTCTCATACTTCAAGGGGAATTTTTTGTTTCTTCTAAACTTGCTTAGCTTGAAATCTTTCCTAGCCATTATTACCTACAGAATCTGGAGCCAGCAAAGACTAAGTTTTGATACTAAGTCCACTCTCTATTTACTCATTCTGTGACTTCAGGAGTTACTTAAACCCTCTAAGCCTCAGCGCCATCATCAACAAAATGGAAAGAATAGAAGATCCTCCATCATAAAAATGTGTTCAGAATTAAATATGATCAAGGACATGGGGTAATTCTTAGAACAAAGCAGTTGTTCAAGAAATGCCAGTTTTCTCCCTATATGAACCACAGGCAGTTGCCAAGCTGTCAAGTTATAAAATACTCAGACTACAAGTGGAAACACATCCTTTCTCTCTCTCTCTCTCTAGATCTTCACATCCCTTGTGATAAGTCAGAAAAGCAGCCTTCACGACCGTCTACTCATTACTAAAGGTATGCTCACATAACTCCTTGTGTCTGTGACTTCATCTGAAGGCTGAACTTCAAGTCCTGCCAGGATACATGACCATTTTTCTGGTATTACCAGTGGTGAGAGACATTATTTAGTAATGTGAATACTGAATGAGAAGCTAGGGTCACTTAAATCCAGTCCCAGCCCCAATTATTTTGTAACTGACTTCATGCAAACCATATGCTCAGCAATGTCAAATAACTCTTTCTAAAATAACTACAGTGTCCAGGGTCCTTCGGTCACATAGCATAAAGAAGTCGAAGAAGTGGGTTCAGTGTGTTCTGGTCCCAGTGAAGAAAGCATCGTGTGCTCCCTTTTTCTTGCTTGATGGGACATAAGGTAACCAAAGCAGCCATCGTTCCATACTGCTGGGCAGGTCAAGGCAAATTAAAGGCAGCTCAGTCCACAGGAAGAAAGGGAATCATGTATTCCCCCAGGTGGAATTTATTAATACATATCTATTCCTTAGGAACAAATCCTAAAGAAACAATCATGAATGTAAATAAAGAGCAACAAAGAGGTTCACCAAAGTGCTTGTAATAACACAAAAAAAGTGGGTAAATTTGATGTACCAGATTGAAGTATTGGTTAAACAAATAATGGGACTCATACACATTACATTTATATATGAGGGTTAATGGGAGTAGGGTATGGGGATAAAAAGCCTTGTGTGGACCAAAGAGGATAACTCTTTATGAATTGAGGAGGAGGATGAACTCAACCCTTACACCAGGGAACAAAGGAGGACAACACAAAAATGCTGCTTTTCTCCCACGCTGCTGGGACTCTTGAGTCAGTGACCACTGTATAATGAGAAGTGGGGGGGGGGGGGGGACACCAGCTGTCATCTTCTCTACCATCTATGCAGAATTACAGCCATGGCCGAATGTAAGAAGGGAATGTATCACGCCACTGTGAGCTGGGTTGACTCCAACAAGGACTTCTATATACCTCAGTCTACTGTTTTGCCATCTTGTCTGGCTGACACTCATTGGCTCTTGCACTCAGAGGTGTTCTGTTTTTCAGATGAAGATGCCTCTCATCACAGAATGTAACAAGACACTAGCCTTCTCTTCCAGTAAAATCATGGATTTAACCCATTTTGCAAATGGTCTGGTAGCCCAAACATCCATCACCTTCAGGCATCAACTACGGTTCAGTCAGTAGACTATACTCAGTGGGGAGTGTAGTGTGTCTCAAGTACAGTAGTGTTGAACCAGTACTGCCCTCTCATCTTAGGTTCCTAGAGACCTGCACTCCGACCCTTTACAGCACCCCAAGAGGTGGTAATTGAATGCCGAGATTAAAAAATAAGACCCTCAGCCATCATGGCTGACAGAAACATTCCCCTCCACACCTGGTATGGAAAGGATGGAGCCATCCAACTTCAAATGGACTGTGTGATACTGGACAGAGAGTACTAATAACTCTGTGATGCCTGTCATAAATGAAGTACTAGAGGTCCTCTTCCTGCTTACCAAGTACCACTCAAGTCTTTAGGTTCTTATATGACTAGGAAAAGGAGTGTTGTGCTAGGTCGTTTCAGTCGTGTCTGACTGTGTGACCCCATGGACTGTGGCCCTCCAGGCTCCTCTGTCCATGGGACTCTCCAGGCAAGAATACTGGAGTGGGTTGTCATTTCCTTCTCCCGGGGATCTTCCTGACCCAGGATCGAACCAGAGTCTCTTATGTCTAATCTGCATTGGCAGGCGGGTTCTTTACCACTAGCGCTGGAAGAGCTCCCCAAACCCAACTGAGATTAAATTTATTACTACCTGGGTGGTAGGCTAAAAGCCAAAATACAACTGATTTATTCAGAGAAATGTGTCATCTCCAACACTGTAATGCTTTGGAACACATCCATGCTAATCACTTTCAGGGCAAGGGGCTCCACTGAGGATTCTGTGTTCTTGTACACAGTGAATCCAGAACCAGAGCAGCTGTTATTGAGAGAATGGCCATGACCTTGATGGAGAAATGGGGAGCAGAAATTCTCAAAAGCCCATGCTGTGTCTCTGGAAATAATAAACTGTGATGAGAATGAGGATGGAAGTATCGTGTAGGATATTTTATAATCCCTCAGGCCAAGATAGAGGAAGTAAGGAGGAATGAATTCAGTCTCAATTTTTGAAGGGATTAATTTTCTATAACTCCTAGAAAAATGTCAGAAAAGAGAGAGAACCAAAAGATCATTTTCAAAGGCTCTTATATCTGATTTCTAAGGTTCAAAAAAATGGAAAAAAAAAAATAAGTTCAAAACTTCTTCCTAGGGGAAATGATATCACCATTGTCAGAGTCTGGAGCCTGAGATTAGCCTGAGGTCCCCAAATCTGAATGTGTATTCTAAGGTTCATACCAACATGTTTTGGAAGGCAGAGAGGAAGACTTCCTTTGTAGAATGAAAGTGATAAATTGCCAGAAAGGTAGAGGGCTCAGATGTGCCTTTGCTCAGGCACAGCATCAAGATGCTGGAGAACAATAAACTATGATGGCTGGAATAGGACCTTGAGGATGTCCATAATACTAAAGGGATTAGAATTCTCGAAGTGATCACGCAGCAAGTTTCAGCCCCTTAGATGAATGCCTTGGGATGAGTTTTAAGCCATGTTATAACTGGAAAGCAGTGAGAAGACTCTTGAATTCACCTAAAATCTACACTACAGTTTTAAAATCTTAAGTCACTGGGATACTGCAAAGGGAAACGTGAATCTCCTAAAGTATGCCTAAGGCCCGTTTAGACCACCTGTGTTGCAAGTTCAGGACAGAAGTCAAGCTTTCTCTCTACACCTTAACTACAGAGGTTACTGCAGGAAGAGGAGAAAAAAAGAGCTCGCTCACCACTAGGAGTAGCAGAGTCAAACATAAAAAGATTATTCCAGGGATTCTTGCACTGGTCTTCCTGGAGAGCTCAAGAGAGAATTTATGCCAAAAGCATAAATCTCACTCCTGTTTCTTAGGGACAAGCAAACCTTGGCCCATAAGCAAGCTATCCAAGAACATTCTGCATAATCTGCTGCTGATGTGAGCCTAAGATACAAGCTAAGGGTTTGTTACACAGAGGAGGAGAGGATCTACACTCACAGCAAGAGTACAGCCACCCATGAAAGGGGCACCTATCCAAAGATATGAACCAGATGTTCAGTAAAGAATAGCCTCTTTCTTTGCTTTTTGAGATGATGGGCATTTTGTTGCTCGTTAGTCTAGGACAAGAATACATGGCTAATAATATGAAACTTGGTGGCATGCTTGGGAATGTATCAAGGAACAAGAGAAGCATGAAAGAGAAGAGATAACTGGTCAAATAAGAGATAAGGCATCTTACCCTAAGAGAAAGGAAGGAAGAGGGGATGGGGCAGAAAATTCAATCCATTCTTCACTTAGACAACCAATTCAGTCTGTAGCAATATGAACTATGTTGCTGTGTGTCACCCCCACACAGCAAAACTTTCTTATTTAGCCATCTGAAGCCACTTTTCAAGTTCATCGTTTAAGGGAGGGGTATGATCCAAGATGATAAATTTGGGCTTCCAATTGTGATGGTTAAAATGCTCTATTATATTGTTTCCTTGCTACAAAAAAAGCACAAACAAACAAAACAAACAAACAAAAACAGCCAGGAGGATCTAACAGAAAGAGCAAGGGAGACAATGCAAAAGAAAAGGAAGAATAAGCCTCAAAGATAATATTACAGATAGGGCCATGAGTGTTTGCAGGGACAAGAAGTGTGGGGGAGGGTACAAATGTCCATTCACGTGTGGTTAAAATTATAATCTCTTAGAATTTCTGACAGCAATTGGTTTGAATTTTTCCTGAATTTCACTATTGAATAACTTCCTTACATATCTTTTGGACACAGGCATGGCATCAGTCACGTCCTATACATTTGGTCAAACACAAAGACACAGTTGAAATTAAAGCTGGCTTTCCCTCTGATGATTTTCCCTCGTGGCCCAGACAGCAAAGAATCTGCCAGCAATGCAGGAGACCCAGGTTTGATCCGTGAGTTGGGAAGATCCCCTGGAGAAGGGAATGGCAACCCACTCCAGTATTCTTGCCTAGAGAATCCCATGGACAGAGAAACCTTGTGGGCTACAGTCCATGGGGTCACAAAGAGTCGGACATGACTGAGCCACCAACTAACGCTTCCTCTCTGATGGTGCATACTCTTTTCTCCCAAAAGGTTATGCCCACAGCACAAGGAGGGTACTGAAACACTACTTTACTGCTGTTTCTGCATTTGTACCTGCTCTGTTTTTTAACTTTGAACATACCTGGACCATTCTGATTGTTGGTACATACGTGTCAGCTGAAGAATCAGGACTGATGAAGCAATGGGCGAGAGGTCTCCTCTTGCCTTTTTAAACTACTGGTGTTTCTATGCTGTGAGGCAACATGAAGTTTTTAGGCAGGAAAGCCTTTTCTTTTCTCACTTTTTAAAGGTGGCACAGTGGCAATGCGGTGATTAAAGCTCATTGTCTGGATGACAAAGAGTCTGGTCCGCGGTGTCCTATCACTGTCACCGCTCCTTCTGATTCAATTAGGGACAGCTCGCTGGGGGATTTCTGCCTGGTCTCCACAGACCTAAGACTCTTTATTTTTATCACATACTAACTTGGTGTTGAACAGGGCTTTGAAGCTTCTTGGGGCTAATCTTTAATGAAAATGGAGAGGCAAATAAAAAAGATTGAAATAAATTCCAATGAAAGCGGCAAAAGTGCTAATTCAGGGAGGATGGGGGAAGCTAACACTGCAAATGGAGTTTAAAAGAGTCAATGACAGATTCAGTGAAAAAGAGAAATATTAAAAATTTAACAGTGATGAGATTAATTAAAAGTTTGGCTTTCCATTTTATTAACTTTCTCCACTTCCTGAAGTATCATTTTAAAAAGCAGCAGATTAAAATACCAGCAAGAAACCTCTATTAAGTTATACAGTTAGTGAGGATTGAGCAATGCTACTAAAACTGAAATTATTAAAGCCATTATGTCTAAGCCTTCATTTCCCCCATTCTTTGTCTTTTCTGAAAGTTTCTTTGCACTGGGAAAAAAGTAGTCCACAATGATCCCAATCCAAAAGAGATTACTTTTAGAAACTCTATAAAAACTGATTGATCTGGTTAGGGTTATGAAAAGAAATAAAGACATGTAGATTTGTTTTGAGAGAATAGTGAAGAATGATGTATTTGGTCTTTAAAATTCAGAAAACCAGCTACTGATAAATTATTAACAAAGCAGGATAAGATTAACTGAGGACAGACAATGTGTTTCACATAGTTCCGTCTAGGTTCTTTAAATGAAACAAGGGGCACTGTATACTGGACCCAAATGATAATATATCTGACATTGGTTGAGTTGGTTAGAAACTTACCACAAAAGCCACGGAATTTTCGTAACTAAGTTTCATGTTCCTTCAAAAAATATGGATAGTGATTTTTCTTACAAACCTGTACTTTTCTTGGTCTTCCTCTTCCTGGGTTGCAAATATCTTCCACTGGAAATGGGCAATGATGCTACTGTGGTTGTGAATAGTTACAGTTCGCTGATTGGCCAGAGATATGTAAGTTTTCTCAAGGATCAAGGAATTCTTGTCCAACCTTATGTTCATGTCTACAGCAGCTCCATACAGAGATATAAACACTTTTTCACCTAGAATATTAACAAAGTATAGATGCACTTTTAGATTTATTCTAGAACTATGCTACTAAGCTATTTTTCCCCTCATGGTGAAGTCAGGGAATATTGCACAAGTATTAGACAAGACACTTCATTCTCCCATCTTCCCCATCTGTCAGAGATAAGATGTGATCAGAAATCTGAATTGTTATGTTTGGTACAATTATAGAGAAATAAACTATCTTTCTTGATTACTGTAAAAAGAATACATAAAATATGAATTGTGGTAAGTGCTACCAATTTTACTTATTTGTAATAGTTTAAAATCTAACAACCTGACCATGAGGACACCTGAGTTCTAGAATTATAACTATTAGCCTCATCTTTATTCTAAGCATAAACTGGATTTCTTAAATTAACTGCACCAAGTACATCTTAGAAGAGCTTTTCAGCATGAGAGGATCTAAATCCAAACAAAGGGGATCAGAAAGGTGGCATTAATAACTTCATTAACAGAAAACTGACTATTTAAAAGGAACCACATTCCTAATAACAGTAATTATAACAAAACAAAAATGAAATGAAACACATGCACATACATACATACTATGCCTGGATAGTGATTACATGAAAAGGAAAAAATAGAAAGACAAAAGTATTGGTTAAAACTTTAAATGTTTTAATGCTAAGAACACCTTTATTCAGCATAGTAATTTAAGTTTTGATTTCATTCAGGATGCATCAACTGCCTTGAGTCTAGGAATATGAAAGTCCTTGGGCTTCCAAGAAGACACATTACAAACTTTTATTTTGTCTGATCTCTGCAATGTCACAGCAAGTACCTTACTCTGACATCAAGGTAGAAAAAGGAAATCCTTAAATATCATGAATGTCTGTTGATCTGTGCTGCTACCATTTTAATTAGAACTCAGAAGTTCTAATCACTTGGACTTTTTTTAGCAAATATTTTTGCTACATTTACAACTATATGAACTTAACAGGTATTTAGTAAACTGATAGCCCTTTATATAGTGCAAACGTTTTTTAGGCCCTATTAGTTGACCACATCAAAATGTTTCCCAAAGTTTAAAGAAAAAGTTAAGTATCTAGAAATTTGCCTCTAAAATGTTCCATTTTTATTAAAATTATATATATATATGAGGTTAAAAATTTAAGTACTAAACAGCACATACAATGAAAAGAACACATCTCCTCCTTCACTCAACCCTAGGCCTGCTTTTTAGAGGAAAGAACTGCTAATATTTTCATGTACTTCCTTTCCAAATAAAGATATGCATTCTTGTCAACTTTTAAGCTTTTTAATGAGTTAAATTTAACATTCTGATGAATGGGATCTTGTTGCTTTAATTTGCATACTCTTAATTATGGATCACAATAAACTGGAAAATTCTGAAAGACATGGGAATACCAGACCACCTGACCTGCCTCTTAAGAAATCTGTATGCAGGTCAGGAAGCAACAGTAGAACTGGACATGGAACAACAGATTGTTTTCAGATAGGAAAAGGAGTACGTCAAGGCCGTATATTGTCACCCTACTTATTTAACTCATATGCAGAGTACATCTGGAGAAGGCAATGGCACCCCACTCCAGTACTCTTGCCTGGAAAATCCCATGGATGGCGGAGCCTGGTAGGCTGCAGTCCATGGGGTCACTAGGAGTCGGACACGACTGAGCGACTTCACTTTCATGCATTGGAGAAGGAAATGGCAACCCACTCCAGTGTTCTTGCCTGGAGAATCCCAGGGACAGCGGAGCCTGCTGGGCTGCCGTCTATGGGGTTGCACAGAGTCGGACACGACTGAAGCGACTTAGCAGCAGCAGAGTACATCATGAGAAATGCTGGGCTAGAAGAAGCACAAGCTGGAATCAAGATTGCTGAGAGAAATATCAATAACCTCAGATATGCAGGTGACATCACTCTTAACGGCAGAAAGTGAAGAACTAAAGAGCCTTTGATGAAAGTGAAAGAGGAGAGCTAAAAAGTTGGCTTAATGTTCAACATTCAGAAAACTAAGATCATGGCATCTGGTCCCATCACTTCATGGCAATAAGATGGGGAAACAGTGGAAACAGTGGCTGACTTTATTTTGGGGGGCTCCAAAATCACTGCAGATGGTGATTGCAGCCATGAAATTAAAAGACGCTTACTCCTTGGAAGGAAAGTTATGACCAACCTAGATAGCATATTAAAAAGTAGAGACATTACTTTGCCAACAAAGGTCCGTCTAGTAAAGGCTATGGTTTTTCCAGTGGTCATGTATGGATGTGAGAGTTGGACTATAAAGAAAGCTGAGTGCAGAAGAATTGATGCTTTTGAATTGTGGTGTTGGAGAAGACTCTTGAAAGTCCCTTGGACTGCAAGGAGATCCAACCAGTCCATTCTAAAGGAGATTAGTCCTGGGTATTCATTGGAGGGACTGATGTTGAAGCTTAAACTCCAATACTTTGGCCACCTGATGCAAAGAACTGACTCATTTGAAAAGACCCTGATACTGGGAAAGGTTGAGGGCAGGAGGAGAAGGGGATGACAGAGGATGAGATGGTTGGATGGCATCAGCAACTCAATGGACATGGGTTTGGGTGGACTCCGGGAGTTGGTGATAAACAGGGAGGCCTGGTGTGCTGCAGTTCATGGGGTCACAGAGTCAGACACGACTGAGCAACTGAATAACTAACTAATTATATATGATGTTGAACGTCTTTTCATGTATTAATTGATTTTATACACACACACATACACATGTGTGTTATATCATTTTTTCATCATTCATCAAAGAAGATATCATTCTGAAGGGGGCAAGAGACATAGAAATCCAAGTCCTAAGCCTATCGAAAGGAGAGGTTATCACACAAAAAGTTTTATGGTGGAACTGCCTATGTCTTTTAGAGGACTTTAAACCTTGATATTGGTTATTATGAACTGGTTTTGCCCTCAGAAACCTGGATAAAAGAACTCATTTCTCTTTATAGTAAGGTACCTGATCCAATGTTTCAAATTGTTCAAAATTTTTTTTAAAAAGCCAAACACAACCAGACATGCAAAGAAACAATGCTTTGTAAGTTAAAAACAGCATACACAACAAAAATAGAAGTAGACTCACAAAGAATCAAATACTAGAACCAAAGTACAAAACTATCCTATGGCCCACTTCTAGAAATTTATCCTATAGATAATTCAGAACAAGATGAAGAGTATTCCTTACAATATTGTTCCTTATAACAACAAAGTGGGGGAAAAAAAAAACACAGAGCATTCATCAAGAGAAGGCTGGTAAGAAAATCTGTGTTACACCTAAAAGTAGAATATTGTGCAGGGATTAAAAAGTACCTAGTGAAAAGAAAAGAGCTCCAAGATGTACAATTAAGTGGAAAAATCAAGGTTTAGATCAATATACATACTGGTTGGCCAAAAGGTTCATTCAGGTTTTTTTTCATAACATATTACACAGAAAAACTCAAAAGAACATTTTGGCCAACCCGATAGTATGTTATTTTTGTGTAAGGTGGGAAAATAAGAATATGAATTCAAGTTTGTATCTATTTGTATAAAAACACTGGAAAGATATACAAGAAATCAATAAAATGAAAGAAGGGTCAGGGGAGTGTGGTAGGATGGAAATAGTACTTTTCAACATGCACTTTTCAAATATTGCTTTATTTTTTGGCTATCTGATTACATTACTTATCCAAAACTCTGATGTAAAAAAAGGACTACAGGGCATCCAGGAAACATTTAAATGTGCTAGACAGCACTAGTAATAAGAAAAATATAAAAGAAAAAACAGAAGATACCATTTCATAACCATTAGATTAACAAAAATCAAACCATTTGACAATGCTGTTTTGTCAGTATATTTTCAAGTAGGTAGAAAAACATGAATTTTCATATACTGCTGATAGAAATACAGATTGGTACAACCACTTGACCAATGAATGTCATATACAGTAAAGCTCAAGATGAGTTTGAGTAAACTCCAGGAGTTGGTGATAGACAGGGAGGCCTGGAGTGCTGCAGTCCACGGAGCTGCAAAAGTTGGACATGAGTGAGCAACTGAACTGAACTGAAAACTCAAGATACATTTGCCCTGTAAATCAGCAATCTCACTTCTAGTTATTTATCCCTAAGGATAATCTAACACAGCTGCATAAGACATATACAAAGACACTCATTGCAGCATTGTTTATAATAGCAAAAAACTAGGAATATCCTAACATTCAACAGGAGTACCGATAAACTATAGTATTTTCACATGCTGGAGCATGCTGCATTAGTTAAAATGAATCAGAGCTATATATCTATGTGTTTAAATCTTTAAAACATAATGTTGAAGGACTTCTCTGGTGGTCCAATGGCTAAGACTCCACACTCCCCATGTAGGGGGCCAGGGTTCAACCCCTGGTCAGGGAACTAAAGATCCCTGCATGCTGCAGCTAAGACTCCGCACAGCCAAATAAATTTTAAAAATATTTCAACAAACAAAAAACCCATAATATTGAATGAAAAAGTCAAGTTGGGAAATGGTATACACAATATAATATCATTTACAAGAAGTTTGAAACTACTCAAGACAATGGTTTGTGAAAAAGTAATATGCAGGAATGGCATTAATATGCACCCAGTATGGCTCCTCTGAGGACTAAGACATGAGAATTAGATTAGAAAAGAATAACAGAGCAACTGCACATCTATAATCAGTTTAGTTATCTATAAAACATCTGAAAGAAAAGCATATGGCAAAATGTTGAGATATGTTAAATATAATGGCTGTTGATTACATTATTTCTGTTCTTTTCATTTATTTGAAATATTTCACTGTTTAAAAATCTAACCAAGGAAAAAAAGATTCCAGGGCTTACTTATTTCAGCCAAATCCAGGCGTCAGACAGACTAATGTCATCAGTTTAAGTTGCTCACTGCAAAACGTTCCTTCCCAGAAATATAACAAAAGCCACTGTATTCTTTTCAAGAGCCATCTAATATTGATTTTTTTCACTACTATTTTCCAAAAGTCATCAGATTACAAAGTGAAGGAAGCAATAACTCTTGTCTTGCTTCCATAGCTGTTGAAGAACTTGCTATTCACATCTACTTTCATGAAGACAACAGTAAATAGGGTCCCTCTCCCCAGCTAGATGATTGATAGGAAAGACAGCAAGGGTGTTAAGCCTGGGAGAATGGTTAAGGTTACTGTACCTCACCATCGGTATTTTTTGTGCCCTTGGAGTGCCTGTTACCACTATAGTTTCTTATTAGTTTCAGGGGTTGAATTCTGCAGTCACTGTAGATGAGGTTAGCCACAGTCATTTCTTATGTTCTAGTAAAGATGTATTTTGTGGAAGGTCTCATTACTTCTTGCACGTTTTGCTACTATCAATCAAGCAAAAACAAACATGAGCAAAACTAATTTTGCCCCCAAAATGTGAAGCCAGCTATATCCACAATACATTTCATTCTGTGGTTTCAGTTACTTTCAGACAATGGAGGACAGTAAATAAACTATATGAGCAGAGCCATAGATTCTCTAGGGAACTAGCAAGTTGATGGAAAGAGTGTTTCTCATCTCCTGGTCACGGCAAGGTCAAATTCACTTCTCATGTGAACTGCTGAATCAAACATCTTCAGAAGTACTCCATCTCTGAAGGGTTCAGGAAACAAATTATGCAACTTGATTTGGGCTTACCCAGCACACCAGTGTCAATGGCAACGCCAAAATCGGTATTCTTAACCTGCACAGAAGGCAGTGTGCAGATTATTAGTAGTATTACAGTATACCATAATACTACAGTATTACAGTATTGTTTTTGCTGTTCAGTCGCTCAGTTGTGTCCAACTCTTTGTGACCCCATGGACTGCAACACACGAGGCTTCCCTGTCCATTAACCATCTCCTGGAGCTTGCTCAAACTCAGGTCCATCGAGTTGGTGATGCCATCCCACCATCTCATCTTCTGTTATCCGCTTCTCCTCCCACCTTCAATCTTTCCCAGCATCAGGGTCTTTCCAAATGAGTCAGCACTTCACATCAGGTAGCCAAAGTATTAGAGCTTCAGCTTCAGCATCAGTCCTTCGAATGAATACTTGGGACTGATCTCCTTTAGGATTGACTGGTTTGATCTCCTTGCAGTCCAAGGGACTTTCAAGAGTCTTCAACACCACAGTTAAAAAGCATCAATTCTTCAACACTCAGCCTTCTTTATGATTCAACTTTCACATCCATACATAACTACTGGAAAATCCATAGCTTTGACTACGTGGACCTTTGTTGGCAAAGTAATGTCTCTGCTTTTTAATAGGCTGTCTAGGTTGGTCATAGCTTTTCTTCCAAGGAGCAAGCATCTTTTAATTTCATGGCTGCAGTCACCATCTGCAGTGACTTTGGAATGCAAGAAAATAAAGTCTGTCACTGTTTCCATTGTGACCCCATCTATTTGCCACGAAGTGATGGGACTGGATGCCATGATCTTCGTTTCTTGAATGTTGAGTTTTAAGCCAGGTTTTTTACTCTCATCTTTCACTTTCATCAAAAGGCTCTTTAGTTTCTCTTCACTTTCTGCCATAAGCATGGTGTCATCTGTATATCTGAGGTTACTGATGTTTCTCTCGGCCATCTTGATTCAGTTTGTGCTTCATCCAGCCCGGCATTTTGCATGATGTACTTTGCACATAAGTTAAACAAGGAGGGTGACAATATACAGCCTTGATGCACTGCTTTCCTGATTTGGAACCAGTCCGTTGCTCCATGTCCAGTTCTGTTGCTTCTTGACCTGCATATAGGTTTCTCAAGAGGCAGGTAAAGTGGTCTGGTATTCCCATCTCTTTAAGAATTTTCCACTTTGTTGTGCCCTAAGGAGATCCAACCAGTCCATTCTGAAGGAGATCAGCCCTGGGATTTCTTTGGAAGGAATGATGCTAAAGCTGAAATTCCAGTACTTTGGCCACCTCATTTGAAGAGTTGACTCACTGGAAAAGACCCTGATGCTGGGAGGGATTGGGGGCAGGAGGAGAAGGGGACAACAGAGGATGAGATGGCTGGATGGCATCACTGATTCGAAGGACGTGAGTCTGGGTGAACTCCAGGAGTTGGTGATGGACAGGGAGGCCTGGCGTGCTGCGATTCATGGGGTCACAAAGAGTCGGGCACGACTGAGCGACTGAACTGAACTGAACATAGTCAAAGGCTTTAGCATAGTCAATGAAGCAGAAGTAGATGTTTTTCTGGAATTCTCTTGTTTTTTTCTAAGATTCAGTTAAGAAGAGGTAGCAAGAATACACAGAAGAACTGTACAAAAAAGATCTTCACGACCCAGATAATCATGATGGTGTGATCACTGACCTAGAGCCAGACATCCTGGAATGTGAAGTCAAGTGGGCCTTAGGAAGCATCACTATGAACAAAGCTAGTGGAGGTGATGGAATTCCAGTGGAGCTATTCCAAATCCTGAAAGATGATGCTGTGAAAGTGTTGCACTCGATATGCCAGCAAATTTGGAAAACTCAGCAGTGGCCACAAGATTGGAAAAGGTCGATTTTTATCCCAATCCCAAAGAAAGGCAATGCCAAAGAATGCTCAAACTACCGCACAATTGCATTCATCTCACACACTAGTAAAGTGATGCTCAAAATTCTCCAAGCCAGGTTTTAGCAATAGGTGAACCGTGAACTTCCTGATGTTCAAGCTGGTTTTAGAAAAGGCAGAGGAACCAGAGATCAAATTGCCAACATCCGCTGGATCATGGAAAAAGCAAGAGGGTTCCAGAAAAACATCTATTTCTGCTTTACTGACTATGCCAAAGCCTTTGACTGTGTAGATCACAATAAACTGTGGAAAATTCTGAAAGAGATGGGAATACCAGACCACCTGATCTGCCTCTTGATAAATCTGTATGCAGGTCAGGAAGCAACAGTTAGAACTGGACATGGAACAACAGACTGGTTCCAAATAGGAAAAGGAGTACGTCAAGGCTGTATATTGTCACCCTGTTTATTTAACTTATATGCAGAGTACATCATGAGAAATGCTGGACTGGAAGAAACACAAGTTGGAATCAAGATTGCTGAGAGAAATATCAATCACCTCAGATACGCAGATGACACCACCCTTATGGCAGAAAGTGAAGAGGAACTCAAAAGCCTCTTGATGAAAGTGAAAGTGGAGAGTGAAAAGGTTGGCTTAAAGCTCAACATTCAGAAAACGAAGATCATGGCATCTGGTCCCATCACTTCATGGGAAATAGATGGGGAAACAGTGGAAACAGTGTCAGATTTTCTTTTTCTGGGCTCCAAAATCACCGCAGATCGTGACTGCAGCCATGAAATTAAAAGACGCTTACTCCTTGGAAGGAGAGTTATGACCAACCTAGATAGCATATTCAAAAGCAGAGACATTAGTTTGCCAACAAAGGTTCGCCTAGTCAAGGCTATGGTCTTTCCTGTGGTCATGTATGGATGTGAGAGCTGGACTGTGAAGAAGGCTGAGCGCCAAAGAATTGATGCTTTTGAACTGTGGTGTTGGAGAAGACTCTTGAGAGTCCCTTGGACTGCAAGGAGATCCAACCAGTCATTCTGAAGGAGATCAGCCCTGGGATTTCTTTGGAAGGAATGATGCTAAAGCTGAAACTCCAGTATTTTGGCCACCTCATGCGAAGAGTTGACTCATAGGAAAAGACTCTGATGCTGGGAGGGATTGGGGGCAGGAGGAGAAGGGGACGACAGAGGATGAGATGGCTGGATGGCATCACTGACTCGATGGATGTGAGTCTGAGTGACCTCCGGGAGTTGGTTATGGACAGGGAGGCCTGGCGCGCTGCGATTCATGGGGTCACAAAGAGTTGGACACTACTGAGCGACTGATCTGATCTGATCTGATTATAGTATTATAGAAAATTTGCTGGCCTCAGAGGGAACCAAAGAGCTGGTTCAAGTTCAAACTTTACTTAGATGTACCGTCACTTAATGCCTCTGGGCCTCAGTTTGTTGTTTGTTAGTTAAGTCATGTCTGACTCTTTTGTGACTCCATGGACTGTAGGTCACCAGGCTCCTTTCTCCATGGGTTTTCCCAGGCAAGAATACTAGAGTGGGTTGCCATTTCCTTCTCCAGGGGCTCTTGCCAACCCAGGGATACAACCCTCGCCTCCTACATTGGCCAGCAGATTCTCTACTACTGGGGCACCAGAGAAGCCCGGGCCTCAGTTTACTTACCTTTAAAAAGAAGAGAGTTACAGAGATGGTCTCTGTAAGCACTAACATCTAATGATTTGAGACTTTCCACTTGCTATGTAATTTTCAAAAACATTCCACTTAACTATCTCTAACCATCTAATCTCTGCCATTCCCTATCCTAAACTGTGGAATAAGAGGCAAAGAAAACAAAATTGTGACCAAAATATAGACAAAAAAATATTCCTAAGTCAAGGAATATTTGCACTGATTCTAAAGCCATGTTAAAACATTTCCTTTTTTTTGTAACAGTAATGATGTTTTGCTGGATTTTGTAATTCTAATGGCACATGTTTATAATTCATTACAATAATTGCACAACTGACGCAAAGCTCATACAGGTAAATCTGCATGAGTATAGTCAGTTAGCAGGGTTTTTTATTTTTTATCTTTTTGGCCTAACCTGGCAGCATGCAGGAAATCTTACTTCCCTGACTAGAGATCAAATCCAGACCCCTTGCTGTGGAAGCTCAGGGTCCTAAACACTGGACCACCTGTGAATTCTGCATGGTTATGTTAGGGGAAGCACACTGATTGAAACCGCCCACCCTGACCAGGCACCATAGTAACCATTTGCATGAGTTGTTTTATGACAGGAGATCCTGTCATAAGGAATATGGAACTAATAAGCCACCACCAACCGGAAGAGTTTGGAAAAGGTTGAAAGGAGACACCGCGTGTCTGTCCACTTCCCAGAATCCCTCTCGCTAGCATCCATCTTCGGAGAAGGCAATGGCGCCCGACTCCAGTACCCTTGCCTGGAAAATCCCATGGATGGAGGAGCCTGGTGGGCTGCAGTCCATGGGATCACCGAGAGTCGGACATGACTGAGTGACTTCACTTTCACTTTTCACTTTCATGCATTGGAGAAGGAAATGGCAACCCACTCCAGTGTTCTTGCCTGGAGAATCCCAGGGACAGTGGAGCCTAGTGGGCTGCCACCTATGGGGTCGCACAGAGTCAGACATGACTGAAGCGACTTAGCAACAGCATCCATCTTGGCTGAGCGATGCGTGCGCCACCAGGAAAGACCCTTGAATTAGAATGATTGGCCAAAGACCACCCGAAAACTAATCCCATCACCATAAAACCCGAGACTGTGAGCCACAGGGCAGAACAGTTCTCCTGGGTTCCCTTACCCTATTGCTCTCCACTGGGTGCCCTTTCCCAATAAAATCTCTTGCTTTGTCAGCACACATGTCTCATCCGACAATTCATTTCCCAGTGTTAGACAAGAGCCCAGTTTTGGGCCCTGGAAGAGGTTCCCCTTCCTGCAAGAGTTATATTCAGATGTATATTATTTAGCAATTTTAACTGCAAGACAGCATATCACACTCAATTACTGTATCATAATTTGGTACTCATTTATTAGCTTTTAGGAGGAAAAAAATAATTTATTCATGGTTTATTAGAGTAAAATATATAACTGACCATAAAGCTGCTCTGTGAAGTATTAATATTATGATTGCTTATATATTTAATAAGACATCATCACACCGTTGGGGAAAAGAGCCTATTTGCCAGCTTCTGATCTTGAACTATCTCTACTTTAATAAAAGACATAACATTTTCAAAAGTGCTGAATAAGTGCATTACCTCTGTTTCCTATTTATGCCCGTAATGTCAGCTCTAAGTTATAGCAACATTACCAGGCATTAAAGAAAAAAACACTGCTATGCTCCTACTTCTAACGCTCATTCAAGTAACCAAAATCTTAGAACCTATGTCTTTTTAAGCCTATTCTGAATACTGATATTTCTTTGAATCCTTAGATTATATAAAGTTTCTCAATGCCCAGTTGAAAAGTGTGAAAGTTAAGCAATTATTTCTTTGTCTCCTGGGCATGTGTGCATACATGCTCAGTTGGGTCCGACTCTTTGCAAGCCCATGGACTATAGCCCTCGAGGCCCTTCTGTCCATGAACTTTCCAGGCAAGAATACTGGAATGGGTTGCCATTTCCTACTGCAGCTATTTGTCTCCCAATAGTCAACATTTTCACTTCTCAGTTTTAATCAAATGATAGAATTAATTTACTAGTTGTTCTGGTTTTGTTTTAGTTTGGTTTTTGTTCTGTTTCACTGTTATTAATGTAGCCTTGAGAACCTGTATTCCTAATCTCTTCTGGAAGTTTGTAGTTTGTAAAAACCATCAAGTTACTTCATTTCTCTCCTAGTTTTTGACTATAATAAAAATATAACTAAATCACCCCTGGGGTACAATCAATTGCTTGAACAAACTTGCTTTCACTATGGAAGGGCATACACAGGAGGAAAGGAGGGGAGAGACACGATTCAGGAAAATGATAATGAGTAAAATATTAGATATTTGTGAAATTTACACTTGACCGCCATAATTGCTAGAGCACTGGTTCAAGCTCTAGATGTCAAGAAAACAATATGTCCTAGCTGTATTTAATCAATAATTAAATCCAGTGGAGAACCAGCAATGGAAGGGCATAAACACAACTGTTAGAAAAGTGATTGAGTACTTCCTGCTGAGGAGTATCACTGCTTCTCCTTCTGGAACATTGTTTCAAGAAGTATGAAGAAAAAATGATGTTAAATTTCCCTCCTCAAATCAATTCATACTTCAAACAGCTGCAGAAAGTTCAATCAGATGCTTATTTAGTGAGATGACAAGCCAATGTGATCAAGGCTGCTTAGAAAAGCTCTGTGATTAATTGTGTTTAGGTAGTCATTACTGTTTCACTAATGAAAGGTTATAAGTCCTGGTCATTGATAACCCACAATAAAGATGAAAGCATATTCTTATCAACAGTTCTTTTCATGTAAGGAAAATGCTACAAGACAGTTTATCTCTGTCTGCAATCTTTAGAAAATTGACTTTATTCAAAAATCAAAGCTGACACCAGAACCTCAGTGTACAGAAATCAACTTTCGTATGCATGACTAAATTTTAATATACAAATATTCACTTTCTTTAGCAAGGGACTATAAATGTAAGTATGTGTGTCAATCCAAATACTCACATAAAAGTGAAACCCAGATTGAGGGCTGCTAGGAGAATGCACAGATAGCTGCATTTTAAAGCCAACAGATTAAGGGAGTAAAAATATGTATGTAGTATTATAAGAGATTAGGGAGATGATCCACTATGGAGGAAAAAGCACTGTGCGAGAGTTGAGAGCCTGAGTTTGGGTTCTAACTGTGCTTCTGACTACTTATATGAGCTACAGGCAAGCCACTCAATTTCTTAGGATGTCAGTTTTCCATGTGCAAACAAAGCTAAGGACTAGATTAGATTCTCACTGGTCTTCTGTCAAGTTTTGATTCTACTGATGATGTATGGGCAATCTAACTACTGCATAAATACAGCTGCTTATAATGTGAAAAAATACATACATTAGAGTCAGTTTTAAGCAACATATTAAACTAGAGATTGAAATAACTAAAATACTCAATAAAACATTTTTCAAACTACTTTAAAATTGATCACTAACCTGATAGGAAAATAAGAACATTAAAGCAAAATGAAGAATATCAGGAAATAATCTAGTGCCAAGGCTGTCTTTTGCCCTACCAGCCTTTGTTATCCTGTGAACTTCTGTTTGGCTTTGACTGTGTGGATCACAATAAACTGTGGACAATTCTGAAAGAGATGGGAATACCAGACCACCTGACCTGCCTCTTGAGAAACCTGTATGCAGGTCAGGAAGCAACAGGTAGAACTGGACATGGAACAACAGACTGGTTCCAAATAGGAAAAGGAGTACATTAAGGCTGTATATTGTCACCCTGCTTATTTAACTTATATGCAGAGTACATCATGAGAAACGCTGGGCTAGAAGAAGCACAAGGTGGAATCAAAATTGCCAGGAGATATATCAATAACCTCAGATATGCAGATTTTATTTGGGGGGACTCCAAAATCACTGCAGATGGTGACTGCAGCCATGAAATTAAAAGACGCTTACTCCTTGGAAGGAAAGTTATCACCAACCTAGATAGCATATTGAAAAGCAGTGATATTACTTTGCCTAGCATATTGAAAAGCAGTGATATTACTTTGCCACCAAAGTCCGTCTACTCAAGGCTATGGTTTTTCCAGTGGTCATGTATGGATGTGAGAGTCGGACTGTGAAGAAAGCTGAGAGCCAAAGAATTGATGCTTTTGAACTGTGGTGTTGGAGAAGACTCTTGAGAGTCCCATGGACTGCAAGGAGATCCAACTAGTCCATCCTAAAGGAGATCAGTCCTGGGTGTTCTTTGGAAGGACTGATGCTAAAGCTGAAACTGCAGTACTTTGGCCACCTCATGCGAAGAGTTGACTCACTGGAAAAGACTGTGATGCTGGGAGGGATTAGGGGCAGGAGGAGAAGGGGACGGCAGAGGATGAGATGGCTGGATGGCATCACTGACTCTATGCACATGAGCTTAGGTGAACTCTGGGAGTTGGTGATGGACAAGGAGGCCTGGCGTGCTGCAACTCATGGGGTTGCAAAGAGTCAGACATGACTGAGCGACTGAACTGAACTGAACTGAACTTCTGTTTTTAACTATCACATTGGATGCCTAGGACAGGACATAAAGTCCAGGACCTGCCCAAAGTGATGACGCTAAATCCAAAAATTATAAAACACAAAGATGCATAAGATATGAGATCCATAACATACTACCACAAAACAAGGCACCTTGACATATTAAATGTATCAAATTGAAGGAATATGAGAAATGTCAGGTGCAAGAGGGACTTTGTTAACCTCCCTGAAGCAGGTAATAAGATCCCCTATGTGAGAGGTGCCTTTCAATACTAGGTAGAAAGAAGTATGTTTACCTTCAAATACAGAAGGATACCAAGAGGAATCTGAATCAACAGGCCTTACTGTCTCCCTCAATTTACTATGCTTAGTTCAAATACTGTTTGGTCCTATCACATTTTCCCACAACTTTTCGCCCTGAAGGGCGAACCTAGCATAAAGAAATTCAGATTTTACTACTTCTTCAGATCATTTCTTTATGAAGGCTCAAGTAGGTTGCAAGTGAAAGTTGCTCAGTTGTGTCCGACTCTTTGCAACCCCATGGATATACATATACAGTCCATGGAACTCTCTAGGCCAGAATACTGGAGTGGTGGCCTTTCGCTTCTCCAGGGGATGTTCCCAAACCAGGGATCGAACCCTGGTCTCCCTCATTGCAGGTGAATTCTTTACCAGCTGCTCACATATCACATAAAACTTATATTAAAAACATTTTTATGTTCTTCTCTTGTTAATCTGTCCTTTGTTACAGGGGCCACATCTTAAAAAACAAAACAGAGGATAAAAGACATTTTTCCTCCTCTACCAGATACCATTATGCTGCTGCTGATAAGTCGTTTCAGTTGTATCCGACTCTGTGCGACCCCATAGACGGCAGCCCACCAGGCTTCCCCAACCCTGGGATTCTCCAGGCAAGAACACTGGAGTGGGTTGCCATTTCCTTCTCCAATGCATGAAAGTGAAAAGTGAAAGTGAAGTAACACAGTCGTGTCCGACCCTCAGCGACCCCATGGACTGCAGCCAAAAGTACTAGAAAGTCCCGTGGACTGAGGAGCCTAGTAGGCTGCAGATACCATTATAGAAAACCATAAGAAACAGCAAACAACAAAATAAACAAATAAATAAATAGATGAGCAGACTTAGTATGCTGAATTACTAAATATACAATATAACTATATTTACTAATTAAAGAAATAAAAGGGAAACATGGAAAACAAGAGTAGAGAGAAATCAGATTTGACAGAACCAAATAAACTTTCAGAAATTAAAATAATTATAAATAATCGAAAAATTAAAATTCAGCAGATGAGTATTCACTGAAGAAGAAATTACTGAATGGGATAATGCATAGGAAGCATTCAGAAAAGTCCACAAAAAATGGGAAACATAAAATACAGGTTAAAAGGAATAAATAATAGACAAATAGTAGAATATATAAGAGAATAATATAGTAAGTAGTTGTGGAATTCCAGAATAATGGAAAGGAGATTGGCTAATAACCCATAGGGTAAAAATAAAGAAGCATGATCCACACCTGACACATATGCAAAAATGAAATAAAGGATAAACCATTAACTTAAACAAAGTAGCTAAAACTACTGCCCTTATAAAAGTGGACATAAGAGAACATATTCATGATCCTGGAAAAGGTAGCGATTCCTTGGCAAGAAGGCAAAAAGCATTAATCTTAAAAAAAAAAAAATTATAATAGAGATTTCATCAAAATTTAAAATGTCAGCTTGTCAAGAAATATCATTAGGGCAATGAAAAGGCAATCTACAGAATAGAACAGAAGATTAGCAATACATACACTTGACAGATGACTAGTATTCAGAATAACAAGCTGTAAAGTACTCTTAAAAATTAATGATAAAAGGAAAAACAATAAAAATGAGCAAAAGACTTGAAACTTAATTTTAAAAGATAAATTAAAAGCCAGCAGGCACATGAAAAGGTGCCCAACATCATTAATCATTAGAGAAATAAAAACTAAAACCACCAGAAGACATCACTTTATATATCCAGTATACCTAAAATGAACAATACAACACTGTGGGCAGGCAAGGGTGTGAAGCAAATGGAACTCCCATGCTTTGTCAGTGGGAGACCAAAATGTCACTAGTTTGAAATACTGACTTCCATGATGGTTTATGTACTCTGGTTTTAATCCTCCACCGTTGGGTTATCCGGGCTGAAACTTCCCCCTTCTGCTTAAGCTAAGTCCAGGCTAGATCTGTCTTGCTAGCAGCCAGTAAACTGTGGACACATTCAGTTCAGTTCAGTTCAGTCGCTCAGTCGTGTCTAAGTCTTTGCGACCCCATGAACTGCAGCACGCCAGGCCTCCCTGTCCATCACCAACTCCTGGAGTTCACTCAAACCCATGTCCATTGTGTTGGTGATGCCATCCAACCATCTCATCTTCTGTCAACCATCTCATCCTCTGTCGTCCATCCAACCATCTCATCCTCTGTCGTCCCCTTCTCCTCCTGCCCTCAAACTTTCCCAGCATCAGGGTCTTTTCCAATGAGTCAGCTCTTCGCATCAGGTGGCCAAAGTATTGGAGTTTCAGCTTCAACATCAGTCCTTCCAATGAACACCCAGGATTGATTTCCTTTAGGATGGACTTGTTGGATCTCCTTGTAGTCTAAGGGACTCTCAAGAGTCTTCTCCAACACAAGAGTGGTCTAGTGTTTTTCTCCACTTTCTTTAATTTAAGTCTGAATTTGGCAATAAGGAGTTCATGATCTGAGCCACAGTCAGCTCCTGGTCTTGTTTTTGCTGACTGTATAGAGCTTCTCCATCTTTGGCTGAAAAGAATATAATCAATCTGATTTTGGTGTCGACCATCTGGTGATGTCCATGTATAGAGTCTTCTCTTGTGTTGTTGGAAGAGGGTGCTTGCTATGACCAGTGTGTTCTCTTGGCAGAACTCTGTTAGCCTTTGCCCTGCTTCATTCTGTACTCCAAGGCCAAATTTGCCTATTACTCCAGGTGTTTTTTGACTTCCTACTTTTGCATTCCAGTCCCCTATAATGAAAAGGACATCCTTTTTGGGTGTTAGTTCTAGGTCTTATAGGTCTTCATAGAACCGTTCAACTTCAGCTTCTTCAGCGTTACTGGTTGGGGCACACACTTGGATTACTGTGATACTGAATGGTTTGCCTTGGAAACGAACAGAGATCATTCTGTCGTTTTTGAGATTGCATCCAAGTACTGCATTTTTGGACTTTTCTGTTGACTATGATGGCTACTCCATTTCTTCTAAGGGATTCCTGCCCACAGTAGTAGATATAATGGTAATCTGAGTTAAATTCACCCATTCCAGTCCATCTTAGTTTACTGATTCCTAGAATGTCGATGTTCAATCTTGCCATCTCCTGTTTGACCACTTCCAATTTGCCTTGATTCATGGACCTAACATTCCAGGTTCCTATGCAATATTGCTCTTTACAGCCTCAGACTTTACTTCCATCACCAGTCACATCCACAGCTGGGTGCTGTATCTGCTTTGGTTCCATCTCTTCATTCTTTCTGGAGTTAGTTCTCCACTGATGTCTAGTAGCATATTGGGTACCTATCGACCTGGGGAGTTCAACTTTCAGTGTCCTATCTTTTTGCCTTTTCATATGGTTCATGGGGTTCTCAAGGCAAGAATACTGAAGTGGTTTGCCATTCCCTTCTCCAGTGGACCACATTCTGTCAGACCTCTCCACCATGCCCGTCTGTCTTGGGTAGCCCCACATGGCATGGCTTAGTTTCACTGAGTTAGACAAGGGTGTGGTCCATGTGATCAGATTGGCTAGTTGTCTGTGATTGTGGTTTCAGTCTGTCCACCCTCTGATGCCCTCTCTAAGCGCCTACTGTCTTACTTAGGTTTCTCCTACCTTGGACGTGGGGTCTCTCTTCACGGCTGCTCCAGCAAAGCGCAGCCACCGCTCCTTAAAGATAAATGTAGACTGTGCCACTGATTATGAGTTGCTGTTATGTTGGGCTTTGTGGAGCCAGGACCACTTATCCACAGGTCCTTAAGCAAGGGCTGATTGGTCCGGCTCAGACACATATCCACAAAGCCAGCAATTCTGAACTGTGACCTAGATGTTATTTGCTGATTTTTCCCTGACTGTGCACTGTTTTCTCCCTACAATGCCCTTCTGATGCAGACAATCTGGGTCAATCAACATAAATTGGTAAAGAAAAAAATGAGAAAAAGTGAGAAAAATCATGAAATAATAAATAGTAGGACAGAGGAGCCTGGGGCTACAGTCCATGGGGTCGCAAAAGAGTCAGATGCAACTTAGAGACTGAACAACAACAACACGATAACATATATTAATTTGCAAACCAATTTTGGAGACTGGCATAATGTACATGCAATCTACATGACCACAGAGCAAATACCTGCAAAAACAGTAAGTGAATATTCATTATTATGCAGGGCAGGGCCTCTAAGAAAATGCTAGCAGCAACAAAGCCCCAGATTTAAGTAAGATGCTAAGTAAGACATTTGCATATTCTAAGCATTAAATAACCAAATCTTACACAGACTAGAGGGCACGCAGAAGAACATTTTGAACTGGAGTTTATATTTTTTAAATGTTAGACAAAGGCAGCAATAAACTGAAAGCTCAAGGAATATTAAGTTAACTTCAAGTTTGCATTGACATATAAATAACCTCAGTCTACCAGTGTAACTTCTGGGTAACTGTTTCCTTCCCTTCCTTCTGAGCCCTGTATTTCTCAGGCTTTCAAGCACTGGAGAAATTGGTAGGTGGGATTTATATGTGGCTCAACATTATTTCTGCTGGAGGCATTTACTCTTTAGCTCTTTACCTTGTGGGTCTTATCTTTAATCTAATGCATTCAAATTAACGATTTCCTATTTTGCTTAATCATGTTTTCCATCCAACCTTTCATAACATGTAGAACTTTTACCAAAGAATAATGCATACCTGTGTCATAATGCACAATAAGTCTTTCACTGTGATCGCCCACAGTCTGTGGTTCAAAATCCACTTCCAGTTGCATGGACTCTCCTACATTAAGAGTTCCAACAGATGGCTCTACAGAGAAGGGCCTGCAACACACAAGGAGACACACACCATCAGAACACACTGCTGACTAGTGTGAGGGGAAGGCAAGAGGAAACATGAGTTCCAGGTCTGCAGACAGAGCACACCCTACACCACAATTCAGTGATTCAGAATTATACTTTCTACTTAATGTGGAAAAACCTTATATTAATATTAAAATGACAGATATAGAACAACAAATGTAAGAAAAACTTAAATGGTGCATAATAGTCTTGTTTGTATCCTTGCCATTTGGCCATTCTTTGAACATTCACTGACTGATTCCAGTGAAGGATGGACTTATAACATGTATGTAAATACTGTAATTTGCAAAAGAACAGTACCTTCAAAGAGATAAAAACCAAGTTTTGGGAAGAGTTCAGAGAAGAGAAGGTTTTACAATGGAAAAACCATATCAAAGTCTCAAAAGGAAAGTGATCACACAATTGCATGAGGATGAGATGAGTGCAGTTTAACAAACGGTCTATTTATAATAAAAGGGTGAAGGGATATAGGGAAACTACAAGAGACGATGCGACCACTCAGGGTTATTAACAGTAGAAAGCTTACCAAACAGCACAAATACCCAAAGAGCCAAGAAGGAGGAGTGGTTTTGAAACCCACCAGTGGCCTAAGAGAAGGCTCCAAGGGCTTTAGTCAAGAGTTACAGTCATTCCAGGGAGCCTCACACATAAGACTCTGGGGAGAAAAGTGTTTTGACCTCATATGCTTTGTCTGATTGCCTGCTGGGGCTCCCATTGACTGACCCCAACCGAAAGCCAAAGGCATAGAAGCCTACTGACCTCAAATAGGTCAGCCTCCTGGGTGAGAGTAAGCTGGAAAAGGATGGAGAGCATTTGGAAAGGGGACATTTGTCTCTTGAAAATAGAATTTAGGCAAGGAGACCTTATGAGGAGGTAGGGTAGATCTGGGAACAGGAAATAATTGAGTTTAATTGCCCTGGAAAGGAGCAGTAAGAGAGAAGGTGGATCTGATCGTGATGTACCTTAAATAACTTACAGAGCTATTCCTTTTAAACAGGAAATCCAGCCCATTTAATTCTTTCCATGGTCCATTTCACTTCTTTAAATTGCTTGTTTTTCAAAGTAATGTGCTGGACAATGTATCTGGCAGGCTAAGCTGTTTTTGATTATTTACTTCAATGCAACAAACATTTTTAGAGTCTTCATTCCTTAAAATCTTCCCTTAGATAATGAACTTAATTTCAGAAAACCTAATCTTTCTTCTTTGAGGGTATGGAACTTACAGTCTGGGTAGCACTTGGTGGTACCTCAGATTATCATTGCAGGATCTCAAGTGCTTCCTACCATGGACAATTGTTAATTTTCTCTGGTGCTCTCTACTTGGACTGCCCTTTTCTTTCACTAATTTCCCATTCCTTTGTCCGTCCTTTTCCTGTACCTTCAGCACCAATCCTCCTCCGACGAGCTCCAGGCACTGCTGTAGGGGCACCTTAAGGTAGTAGTTTTACTAGCCTGGAGTCAACTGAATAAATTCAAAACCCAGATCAGTCATGAGTTTGGGTAAGTTACTCAACTCAACTTTAAAGTCTTGGGACATTTAAAGTCCCAAGAAATCTGTTTCCAACCAGTTTTGGCTTTCTCATGAAACAGATGCTACTGCTGCTGCTAAGTCACGTCAGTTGTGTCCGACTCTCTGCGACCCCATAGACAGCAGCCCAACAGGCTCCTCTGTCCCTGGGATTCTCCAGGCAAGAATACTGGAGTGGGTTGCCATTTCCTTCTCCAATGCATGAAAGTGAAAAGTGAAAGTGAAGTCGCTCAGTTGTTTCTGACTCTTAGCGACCCCATGGACTGTAGCCTACCAGGCTCCTCTGTCCATGGGATTCTCCAGCCAAGAGTGCTGGAGTGGGGTGCCATTGCCTTCTCTGCATCAAACAGATACATCTGTCCAAATGTCCTGTATACCTGTCACATTTCACATCAGGCTAGGGTGCACAGGATGGGAGGGCTTTAGTCTCTTCACCCATAACACTCCCCAGCACTGCATCTCCTCTTCCTTCCAGCCAGACAGTACCCTCTATATACACATTCCACAACTGCTTGAGTTGTATAGGAACATTCACTGTTTTCCCCATCATACTTCTTCCAAAGTCACCTATCAGAGCCCACACTCAGAGTTACCTCTTAAATTGAATCTTTCCAGATTCTTCCTCTTATTAATAAAGTCTCCTTCCTCTCAGGGGAAGCTGCAACTTTATTTTTACTTTTTACTTTGTACTATAATAAGTTTTCATGCCTGTCTCTCTCAATAGCTAGAGACTTTTGAAAGGAAAAACAAACAAAATTTCAAGAGCATGTACTTTATGCTGGATACTACAGTAGGCATTTCATATATGTCAATTCTTTTAGTCCCCAAAAACCTTGAGAAACCTTGAGAAAGCAGGTCCTGTTATTTGTATTTCAGACATGAGAAATGTTTGCTCTAAAAGCACATGCAACTGGCCCAAAGTTACCCACCTAGTGAGTGGTATAGCAGGGATGGAAGCCTGCCCTCAAGTTCAAGTTCTCCCTATCTCCCCAAACTATCCCTGAACGTGGAAACCACCCGGTTAGATTTATCTTTGTGTCTCTCACCAGCCCATGCACAGCTATTCACTCATAAGAGCCTCTCAAAACATGTTGAATTGAATTATAATTAACTTTTAAAGGGAAATATAAAATATATCTAATTTTTACTTAATCTTTCTACCATTTTGGTGGAATACAGAAGGAGCAGACTTCTGGTATCTCAAGAATTTCTACTTGATGGGAAATAAAGGTGAGTCTTACTGTCTTTAAAGTTCTTTCCTTTCTTAAAGGCTCAGAAAGAATCAAGAACTGGCCCCAGCTTCCTGGCTTTGAGAAAAACACTGTAGTATTTTCTTCTATCT
Organism: Tragelaphus eurycerus; assembly: GCA_935064755.1. Classification (NCBI taxonomy): domain Eukaryota; kingdom Metazoa; phylum Chordata; class Mammalia; order Artiodactyla; family Bovidae; genus Tragelaphus; species Tragelaphus eurycerus. The sequence continues at coordinate 18,002,164 of CAKXYN010000020.1, forward strand.
CCGCTTCCCTAGTTCCTAATATTTTTCTTCCTACACTGTGTTTTCATTTTCTTTTCAAACATTTCTCAGTAGCAAAATAACAATTTTGGAATGAATTAGTATTACATTACAGAACCTAAGTTAATTTTCTGTGGACAAAGGGACTCTTCTTAGGACCTCTAGAAATTCTAATTCTAAAGAGTGGTAACAGTTTCTTCCTTTTTGTGCTAATTGTTGGGCTTATATTACACTAAACTTCTTCAGTGGTTAGAAAGTCACCTGGGAGAGCCATTGCTACTTAGAGCTGCCTAAGCTTCCTCAATAAATCAGACGTTAATTGGAGAGAGTGTGTTAAGTTCTGGTGCTTAAACATGTCTATAATTTGATTCTGTACTTTATTTTACTAAAGGCAGACAGACTGAAAAGGCTAGAGAATACCAAGTACCAGAAAATGATCTTGCAAAGAGGTAAAAGGTGCTGTTCCTCCAGGGTATAAGGCTGGCTCTGTCTACCAGAATGTCTGGTTTTGATATCACATCCTCATTAATGCTGCATACTTGATCAGGGAGGGAATTCAGGTTTGTGAAAAATCATGAGCCATGAGAAAGATTTTGAGTTTTTGTTCAATTCACGATGGACTGCTTGTAAGAACTAAAATGATCCCATCCAAATGATTCAATATTTTAGCAGAAGACTAAATATTGGTTGTATTATATTAAACGCCGAGTATAAAATTAGATTTTTTTCCTTTAGAGAATCTTATTAATTGATTCCTAAATTGAGATTTTAGATTTTGAAATTGCTTCTTCATTCTTTCTATTTCACCTTCCAAAATTAATCCTACTTTAATAGTCAAAGTTATGCTGGTACCTACAAGAGTTTTAGGTCAAATCTGTAATAAAGTTGAAAAGTTATTGTTTGTGTTCTCTGTATATTTTACAGCACATTGAGGTTCCTTTTATAGTGTAAAAAAACATTATGCCTCTTTTATTGTACTTGGAGCATGTTTTTTATTTTAAATTATTGTAGAGGTTTATAGTTGTAGCTCTGTTGTTGTGATATACTGTTGGTTAGGCATCCTATAAACATTTATTGAGCACTTATTTATTCTAGACACTTTGCTAGATGCTGGGGACATACAAATGAAAAGAGATAAAGTCCTTGCATTTGAGAAGCTCATATTCTAATGGGAGCAACAGACACATAAAGAGAGTTTTATTTTTTGTTATTTATATGAACCTATTTATAAACTTAGCCATTAATTAAACTATTATTTCAATGAAAATAATATGATTTGCTTTTTTTAAACAATTTCCTGAGAGATATTTCTAACTGTATAACGACCATAAAAGAAGCAAGACGTTTTGACTTCCCAAACTATTACTGCTCCAGTATGTCTGTTGACAACCATGTTGTCAATGAAAGAGGGGTCCTCAGTCCTGCCTGGGCAACATAATCACCTACACATTTTTTAGGATAGTCATCAGGGGATCTCCCCAGACATTCAGATTTAATACAATGTGACCACAAAATCAGCTGCATTCCTCAGAAACCAATTCTGGCTAACTTAGACAGAAAGGGGATTTATTGGAAGGATTTGGAAGTAACTCAGAATCGACATTATGGTTGGAATACACACATTTAGAGGAAAGAACCTAAAAGTACCATTTGGTGAAGAATCTACACAGGCAAACAAAAATGAACAGGAAATTCAACTGAAAGATTTGATTATACAGAAGATGAAAGCTATGAAAAGCCCAACTTAAGATGGCAAACTAGCTCAGGGATTGGTAACAGCAGTAAGCCATTTCCATCCCTGGGCTGGAGACAAAAGGAGAGGAGGAAGTGTTAGCAGATCCTGGGGACCGGGTGGAAGTTAGAACCATGGCAGGTCTGTCTGACAGGAACTAGAATGGTAGAGGAGATGCACCTGCTTGCTGGGGACTCTACTGAAGTCAGAGAGGGAGAAAGAGAAATACCGTGACTTCTTCTCACTCTCCAACCTCCTTCTAGTTCCTACCCCCGGACACACACAGCTGGTGGTGTGCAGGCTAGAGGGGCTAACACAGCCCAACACTGATGCTGAGCAAAGTCTGAAAGGGTGAGGAATGGATCTTAAGGTAAACAAGGCTAGAACTGGCCCATGTTGGTTTTTAATCCAAGTTTTATTATTAACTTACTGAGAGAACTTGAATAAGTCATTTTCCTTCTCAGACCTTACTTCTTTCATCTGTAAAATTAAAATGTGGGACTATGAGTTTCTAACGTCATTATGATTCCTGGCTAGTCCTTGAGTTAGCTCACCATTTTACCTCAGAAGTGCGTCTATATTATGATTCACTTTCAGTTGTATGGATACAAAAGTTTTAGATCTTTTCCTGCAAATTCATACTATTAAATCTGTGATTTCGTTTTACTTTATATGAATGTATTGCCATTTATGTGTAGTTTTGAAGATTCAGCCAAACAATTCAGGAAGATATGCTGCCTGTGTTTGTTTTTCCACCTTACGTGGATTCTCTTTCACTGTAACAATATCAATGTAACAGGAAGTTTTTAACGTGTATTATGGATGGCAGTTATGAAGAGTCTTTTTTCTTAATGTAAAGAGATTGGTTCTTTCTAAGTGACACTGAGCCAGTTGAACAACTTGCTCCCTTCCCTTCAATCAAAATATGAGTCTCACCACAAAACGCAAACCAAAGCTTTATAATTACTTTGACAATGTGAACAGACACGAATTTACAAGAGTTCTTCCTTTGCTTCTGCTGACTGATTTATCTAAAGTGGGTCAGAGTCCTGCTTCCACCCAGGAGGAAGAAAGCTTGAAAGAGTGTTTCTCCAACCCTAACAATGAAAAAAACCAGATAAACCACAAAATCACAATTTTTCTCAAATCCATAAGAGAGCTGACATTGCAGGGCAAACAAAGATGGGCAATGCCCTGCTCCTAATTAAGATGAGACATGCCGAGGAGTTCATCTGTGGCAGACAGAGCATTCCTACAAGCAGAAGAAATGAGGAAAGAGGATGGAGCAAAAGCAAAAGACATATTTGAAGAGATAATAGCTGATATCTTCTGAAAATAGTGAAAGATCCAAGGAGCTCAGAGAATGTCAGGTAGGATTAAAACCAAAACAAAATAAAAGCAAAATAAAATTCTTAAAACAAAAAATAACCAAAAACAAAATCCACACCTAGATTCATCACATTTAAACTGCTAAAAAAATAAATATCTTCAGAAATCTTGAAGGTAGCCCAAGAAAAAGATATAATTACCTATAGACCTATAGACGAACAAAGCTAGAAATCTCTAAAATCTCATTTGAAAAGTGTAAGCCAAAAGCCAATAAAGTGACATCTTTCCAGTACTAAAAAATGTATATATAATTCTATATTCATCATATGTATACAGAATTCACAATTCTATAGAGAAAAAAACCTTTCAAAAATGAAGACAATATGCTTTTTCTTCAGGTAGACAAAAACTGATAGAATATCCACTAAATTTGTGCTACAAGAAATATTAAAGTAGATTTCAGCCAGGAACAAATGATGCCAGACAGAAACTTGAATCTACATAAACTGGTTTACAGATAGTGATGCTCCCGGGACACTGTAAGAATAAGCACAAATTCCCTCCTGTGGGATATGCCTCAACCTATATTATGGCATCCCTGCTACTTATAACATAGCAGACCAAGTAACCTGAAAACCCACCCACCAGAAAATACCTAGGAAGTCTGGATTAAAAAAAATAATAATAACTTATGTAAATGTGTAGCTAAGTGTGTAAAAAAAAAGAAAGAAAAGGCATATCCATAGGATTCAAATCCTCAGGAAAATAAGAACCAGAGCAGTAGGCTACTGAGGCCTTGAAGCCTGGGTTTTAACAGCCCTGCTAAAGCAGGAGCCAAGGTCTTGGGATGGTGAAGTCAGGGGGACTGGTAACAAAATCCCCAAATAAACCCGAGAAACGTCAAAGGCTACCAAAACATTAGCACAAGGAAAAATGTCTATCTTGGTTCCGAGGGAAGGAAAGAGGGACTCTAGGGAATTCATATTGGACACGTGTCTTCTACAGGTTTGGGGTTTGGACATGCATGCTCAGTCCAGGAAACCCTAAGCCAAGAAAGTCCCAGAAAGGCAGTCTATGTGGTCTAACCTTTGGTAATCAGGCAGAAGTAAATGCTAATCCTTTCTGAAGATATGTATTGTTAAACTAGCAAAGGATTCCACAGATAAAGCCCTTATGAAAATGAATTCATGATTCAGCCCAAGATCTGCACTATTTTTCAAAAGCCACAGAAAAGAACTTGACCTTCTGTCTCCTGTCTTCCCAAGCTGGCCATTCTTATTATGGTCCTGCTAATCAGCCAGCATTTTCATGTCCCATAATAACTGTTCTTTCCTGCCTTATAAGAGAGGTCCTTGAAGGCCATATTTGTACCGTCTCACGGTCTACTATACTGTAGCTGCTGCTGCTGCTAAGTCGCTTCAGTCGTATCTGACTCTGTGCGACCCCATGGACTGTAGCCTACCACGCGTCTCAGTCCATGGGATTCTCCAGGCAAGAACACTGGAGTGGGTTGCCATTTCTTTCTCCACTGTAGCCACCAAATAAATAACCAGACTAACACTGAACACCTTCGCTTACTAGCTGTGTGCTCTTGAGCAAGTTATACAATCTCTCTATTGCTCAGTCTCTTATCCAGAATTTCAGAAAACCACCTTACCCAAACAGGTAATCTTGAATTTTGGTTTTCTCATGGGATGAAGAGGAAGTCTGCCCCATATCAAGGAGGTCTCCCATCCTTGCAACTGAAGATTGTAATAAGCAGTTGCATCTTGACTGCTACTCTGGCAAATTACATGTGTGGACTAGATTTAGCTAGAATCAATCAAAACCAAGAGCTGAAGGAATGCATACCTATGAGTTTTGATGTGAAATACAGAATCTTTGTTGCCAATGTTTCGTACCAGCAGGATCTTCTGAGTGCTATATTTGACAGGGCAAGTGGAAAAATTCAGCTTGTCAGGAAAATCTATGATGGCTCGTGCACCTCTAGCTTTGATGGGCACAATAAACTTTTCTCTTTCAGTAACACAGGTCAACATATGGGCATAATCCTACAAGAGAAGGAGACAATCATTACTTGTGAAAACATCAACATGATCAAGATAACTACAAGAAATATGGCTGTATGCCAAGCATCTTGGAAAACAGTGTACTGTATGTGTATATATATATATATATATATATATATATATATATATATATATATACATATTTTATGAAAACTTCTCAAGAAAGATGTACTTTCAATGATATTAATTAAAATTCAATGAGATTAATTAAAACCTACAAGCCAATAGAGAAGCTTGTACTTCTTGTATTTCTCAGACATTAGGGAGGTGGGATGCAGGATAGTTGAGGTGTATCCTTCTTTAGAACAGAGGAGGTTCACACCAGTAACTTCATATCCTCCATCTAAACCCTACCTACTTATCCTTCAAGCCATCTATTAGACTGATAACTCCAATGAATGGTCTCTAACCACACTCTTGAAATATGACTGTACAGCTCCTCCATCATGTGTGGAGTCTATTTCTTCAACTGTGTTCTGACCAATGGAATTTGGTAGAAGGTATGCTATGCCAGGTCCAGGCTAAAGCATCAAGAAGTTTTGGGCATTTCCGGTCTAGCTCTTGAAATCATGCCATGTAAGTAAGTCTGGTCTAGCCTACTGCAAGATGGCAGCCCAGTTATCCCAGACAAGGCCATGCTAGACCAGACTGAGGCACCAGATATATGAGAGAGCAAAGCCAAATTAAGCAGTTGCTTACTCAACTCATGAATGGGTCCCATCAAGTTTAGCTAAACAATAGTCTTATGAGCCTTAATACTTGAATTTGGGAGTGGCCTGTCATTCTACAACAATAGATAAGAACACAGAACCATTTCAAACCTCACCTCATGTACAAAGCCATTACTGACCATTCCAAATAAAAATGCTGAGGTCTTGGGCATCTGTCTTCCCCTGTCTTAAGTTTAAATGCATAAATGCAACAGAAGTACTGAATCAAGTCACCCTTTACCTCCTCTCATAAAATTGGAATTCTTGCCCTCAATGCACCAAAGTTAAAAGTAAACCCTCTTCTCTAAATTTTTTGTAGAATTCAATGCAATCCCCATCAAGCTACCAACGGTATTCTTCACAGAGCTAGAACAAATAATTTCTCAATTTGTATGGAAATACAAAAAACCTCGAATAGCCAAAGCTATCTTGAGAAAGAAGAACGGAACTGGAGGAATCAATCTGCCTGACTTCAGGCTCTACTACAAAGCCACAGTCATCAAGACAGTATGGTACTGGTACAAAGACAGAAATATAGATCAATGGAACAAAATAGAAAGCCCAGAGATAAATCCACGCACATATGGACACCTTATCTTTGACAAAGGAGGCAAGAATATACAATGGATTAAAGACAATCTCTTTAACAAGTGGTGCTGGGAAAACTGGTCAAACACTTGTAAAAGAATGAAACTAGAACACTTTCTCACACCATACACAAAAATAAACTCAAAATGGATTAAAGATTTAAATGTAAGACCAGAAACCATAAAACTCCTAGAGGAAAACATAGGCAAAACACTCTCTGACATACATCACAGCAGGATCCTCTATGACCCACCTCCAAGAATACTGGAAATAAAATCAAAAATAAATAAATGGGACCTAATTAAACTTAAAAGCTTCTGCTCAACAAAGGAAACTATAAGCAAGGTGAAAAGACAGCCTTCAGAATGGGTGAAAATAATAACAAATGAAGCAACAGACAAACAACTAATCTCAAAAATATACAAGCAACTCCTACAGCTCAGTTCCAGAAAAATAAATTACCCAATCAAAAAATGGGCCAAAGAACTAAATAGACATTTCTCCAAAGAAGACATACAGATGGCTAACAAACACATGAAAAGATGCTCAACATCACTCATTATCAGAGAAATGCAAATCAAAACCACTATGAGGTACCATTTCATGCCAGTCAGAATGGCTGCAATCCAAAAGTCCACAAGCAATAAATGCTGGAGAGGGTGTGGAGAAAAGGGAACCTTCTTACACTGTTGGTGGGAATGCAAACTAGTACAGCCACTTTGGAGAACAGTATGGAGATTCCTCAAAAAACTGGGAATAGAACTGCCTTATGATCCAGCAATCCCACTGCTGGGCATACACACTGAGAAAACCAGAATTGAAAGAGACACGTGTACCTCAATGTTCATAGCAGTACTGTTTACAATAGCCAGAACTTGGAAGCAACCTAGATGTCCATCCACAGATGAATGGATAAGAAAGCAATGGTACATATACACAATGGAGTATTACTCAGCCATTAAAAAGAATACATTTGAATCAGTTCTAATGAGGTGGATGGAACTGGAGCCTATTATACAGAGTGAAGTAAGCCAGAAAGAAAAACACCAACACAGTATACTAGCGCATATATATGGAATATAGAAAGATGGTAACAATAACCCTGTTTACGAGACAGCAAAAGAGACACTGATGTATAGAATAGACTTTTGGACTCTGGGAACGGGAGAGGGTGGGATGATTTGGGAGAATAGCATTGAAATATGTATAATATCATATCTGAAACGAGTCGCCAGTTCAGGTACGATGCCTGATAACAGATGCCTGGGGCTGGTGCACTGGGATGACCCAGAGGGATGGTATGGGGAGGGAGGAGGGAGGAGGGTTCAGGATGGGGAACACATGTATACTTGTGGCGGATCCATCTTGATGTATGGCAAAAGCAATACAATATTGTAAGTTAAGCAAAATAAAATTTAATTAAAAAAAAAAAAGTAAACCCTCACCAACAAGCAAACCAAAACGTGAAAGCGAAGTGTTAACAGTCCCCTCAAGAATAGGCCAGAAGCTCAGAATCACTGTGAAAGGAATTTTCTATCTAAACCAGGATCATTCTCTTTCAGAAGTGTTAACAGTCCCCTCAAGAATAGGCCAGAAGCTCAGAATCACTGTGAAAGGAATTTTCTATCTAAACCAGGATCATTCTCCTTCAAGTTTCCCCATCATTTTAGTATGTGGTTTTGGCTGCAAGGCAATCCTGATTAAGTATTATGGCCTCTTGGAACTCAAGTTTCCTTTTGGTAATCACATAACAAATGGTTTTCCGTGGTGAGGGTTTTAAAACCTCTTTGGACTTGAAGTACTGAGCAGAAAACGGGAATGTCTGACAAACTGGCAACTAGAGCTTAAGGCCATGCACTCAATTTCATGAAACCCACAGGACAAGTAGAAAGCAGTGGTACCCCCAATTAGTGTATTCATCCAATCATGTCAATCAGTGTTTAGGTGCCAGGCACTGAGCTGGGTCTGGGTGTACAATTGAGTAGTAAACACAGACATGGATCACCTCAAGCTTACACAGTGATGGCGGAGACAATAAATGAGTAAATAAAGCATATCTAATGTACAATGTAATACATACACAAATATATTTAAAAATATATAAAAATAAAACAGCTAGGAGTGGTCTCATGCTGCTACTCCTGCTGCTGCTGCTGAGTCACTTCAGTCGTGTCCGACTCTGTGTGACCCACAGACGGCAGCCCATCAGGCTCCCACGTCCCTGGGATTCTCCAGGCAAGAACACTGGAGTGGGTTGCCATTTCCTTCTCCAATGCATGAAAGTGAAAAGTGAAAAAGTGAAGTCGTGTCTGACTCTTCGCGACCCCATGGGCGACACAGCCTTAAATCTGCAGTCTCTCTGCCTCCCTGAACTCCAAACTCACACCCAGCAGCCCAATCAGCATCTCAATGGCTACAAACTTACCATGGCCCAGAGCAAAGTCCCTGACTAATGCCATTGCCTACAACTGTGCAGAGAGACCCTGCCAAGGGAAAGAATGGGGCCTGAAATCCAGTTCACTCTGACAGTGCCTATGAATCAGTCTATAGGAACAGCCTTTTCCCATGCCCACAAGAGCTCCACAATGCTGACTGAGATCCTGATCATGACCTTCTTTCCACTTTAAATCTGTCCCTTTACTGCCTCCCCATCTCGGTATTGGCATCTACATCCTTCCAGAGGCCTGGATTTAATATCTTGGCATGAGACATCCTTGATTGCTCTATTTCTCAATTTCTTAGTAAACATATAGGACTGACCTTCAAAATATATCTAGACCACAACTAGGGCTCACTATCACTACTCCGCCATCCTGACCTGACCCAACCCTCTCCAATCTTTTCAGGGCTAACTGGGCCCTTTATTTCAAACCTTGCTCCCCAAAAGTCTATTTTCCACACAAGGGTCAGACATGTCAGCTCGGGAGGCTCCTTCTTCAAAATCTCCCAAAAAGAGAGGTGAGGTGCCCTGAGTGCCATTATCTGGCACCCCTGTCATTTCTCTAGCCATACTCCCTCCCCCGCTGGCTCCTATCCTCCAGCTACAGCCTTCCCTGCTGCTCCTTGGGTATTTTAGACATGTTCTCCCTTCAGAGCCTTCAAATTCAATGTTCCTTCCATGCAGAACACGCTTCCATGTAGTTATTCACATCGCTCGCTCCCTCACTTTCTTCAGGACTTTGCAGAATGTCCACTGTCTCCCCTAGGTCTCCCCTGACTGCCCTACTGTAAACTTAACTCTCCCTCTCCTGTCCCATCAACCTGAGCCTTTCGTTTGCCCTAGCTTTCCCAAAGTGACCTTACGTGCTTCCTATTTATTTAGTCTATTTTGTGCTTACCCCATATCTCCATGCTGACAGGGATTGTGCCCATTGTACTGACTTCACATATCCAGTGTCGAGAACAGGACTTGGTATTTAGTAAACACTCAGCATGTATTTTGGGGAAGGCAATGGCGCCCCACCCCAGTACTTTTGCTTGGAAAATTCCATGGACAGAGGAGCCTGGTAGGCTCCAGTCCATGGGGTCGCTAAGAGTCGGACACGACTGAGCGACTTCACTTTCACTTTTCACTTTCATGCATTGGAGAAGGAAATGGCAACCCACTCCAGTGTTCTTGCCTGGAGAATCCCAGGGATGGGGGAGCCTGATGGGCTGCTGTCTATGGGGTCGCACAGAGTCGGACACGAGTGAAGCGACTTAGCAGCAGCAGCAGCACCAACACGTATTTACTGAAGACAGACAAATGAGTAATATGATGCAGAGTGAAGAGAAATGAGGTATAAGTGAGTGGGGAAAGGCCTCTATGAGAAGGTGACATTTCAGCAGAAACCTAAGTGAAGGGAGAAATGACATCATGGGGGTGGGTGGTAATTTGAGCAAAGGATGATTCAGAGACCGTGGCCAGAGGGGAAAAAGGCAAGGAGAGGTTAGAGATACAGCAAGGAAGTGGTGGGAGGCCAGATGACATAGGAGCTTGTAAGCCACTGGGAAAACCTGAGAACGGCCAAAAACACGAATGATGCTGAAAGCTGATCATGATGTACCTGACTTGTTTTAGAAGAATGACTAGCTGCTATGCAGGCAATGAACCATAAGGAGGCTGAGATGAAAAAAGGGTGCCAGTTAGGAAGCCACTGCAGCAGTCCAAGCAAGAGATGACACTGACCCAGCTTAGTACAATAAATGCTTAGCCTAGTGCTTGGTGAGTAGTAAGTATTCAATGAATGTTAGTTATCATTACAAAAATGTTGCATAAAACACAATGATTTGCACAAGGCATGTAGGAAAAACTCAATTTGTACTCTTGTTAGGATAATAATGGTAATCCTGGTAATTAATGATGATAATGATGGAACGGGATAATTTTGGAAAACAACAAGGACTTCAAAGAAAGTAAAATGGTGAAATGACATTACAGGAAGGGGTTGCTTTGGGTTAGAACAGCCAAGAAGGCCTCCCTGAGGACGTGACCTCTGAATGGAGACCTGAAGAGGAAAACATCCAGTCACGTAAGATCTAGAAATGCAGTGCTCCTGGTGAGGGGAGTTGCAAACATAAAAGTCCATAAAAGTCCTAAGGTAGGAGCAAGTCATGAAAATTAGTGGGCAGTATTCATGAAATTTAAATAAATTTCATGAATTTCATGAATTAGAATTTTAGTTCTTCAATTGATTCTGGTTTCTGCACAGTAATAACAGGCTCAAAAATTATGCCATTCAGATATAAGGAAGTACAAGTCACATGAAGCATACATGATCCTAGAAAACTCCACAGAATTCAACAATGAAATAGTCTAGTCTGATTACATCAGAACCCTAAAGAGATAAGTACTGTTTTCACTTTTTCATAGGAGATCAAACCCAGCAAGCAAAGGTTTTGTTGGGAATTAGAAACTGGAAAGCTGCTGGCATATGTGGAAACTTAATATTAACTGAGGCTTTGACAGAGAGAACAAAAGATGCTGCTGAATCCACAAAGAGAGGTGATCCGCAAGTAATGTTTTTTATGTTTACATAATTCTCTATCTTCTTCTATAAGGAATTGAAGACAGCTGAAAATAGTGTAGGAGGCTAGTTGAAATATTCACAGGGATGTGTTCAAATCTTTTCAAATTTCCCAATGAGGAAGATTTGAAATTTTATCAGAATTATATACTTTTTCATAATCAATTCACATAAAAGAATATGAAGGAATTCTTCAAACAACTCCTTAAAAATGTATTCTAATCGCTAAAGTACTATATTTAAGATGACTATATTAGATTATATAATATATAATTATACATTGCTCTATTGGCTTAAAATTAATCCATGTGTTGTGACTTGGGAGGATTTGTCAGCTTGCAAGCTAAGCAACTGCTTTATCTGATGTACTTCCTTCCACTGTACTTAAATTCAGAGCAACCAGGTCACCATTCAGAACCAAAATATTTATTCCACACTCTTTCTCCTCTACTATGAGAGACTTAGTCATGAATTACTTTACATCCTAAAAATGCTAAATGGTCTCCAGATGAAATTTCCAATCCAGTTTTTTGTCCATTAGCCTTCCTTCCAACATGCCTATCCTCCAAACTTAAGAAAAAAAAATGCAGTGGAATATGAAAGTGGCAGATTTGACTCTGAGAAGTGGAAAGAATGAGTCTTGATTTTATATTAGCTCCATGACAGAAAGCAAATGTGGCAATAATTCTGTCCTTTAATGTCTTAGGCAAAGAAAAATGATGTCTTCTACTGCAGCAAACAACTCCCATGGCGTTCAGCCCATGGTTAAGCCCTCACAATCCTCTTTCTGCCTTTTCTCCACTCCTAAACTTGAGGTGGAATGGCCAACACAGTAAAACCAGGTGTGATTAGGACTCAGCACATCTAATACTCACGATCCTTGAAAAACATTATAAATTTCCTATCCAGTTAAAACTACTTTATAGTATATTCTCAATCTGAAATTCACCTTTCTAAAGAGAAGAATCAGTTCTCAAGTCCCAATCAGTTTAAAAACAAGACTAATCAGGTCTCATGAGCCTTATTTTCTATCACTCTTGAGTCTTCATATGATTTAGCTGAGGTCTCAGCTTCCTAGGGGCACCTACACTTTTCCATCTACTAAAAGGGAATAACCTCTGATATTTGGCTTGTGAAGACACCCAAGGAATTTCAAATTTATTTTGATCACTTTTATCAATAATGTGGTTACCTCATGATTCATGTACAAATCATCCATTTAAGGTAGTTAATATCCTCTTGAGCTTTTTTGCTAAGTTACCTTAAATCTACCAGTCTGCCTGTATCTAAGTCCATATACTCTGCCTTCATTCCTGTTCTTATCTAAGACCAACTTCTTGCCTCGAATACTAGATCAACCTTCTTACTCACCTCAGGATTTTCCTGAAGCAGCAATTTTCCCTCTTCACTGAATATTCACAGTTTATAACAATGCTTAAATTGCTTAAATAAACATCAGCTTATAACAATGCTTAAATTGCTTACATAAACATCAGCTTATAACAATGCTTAAATAGCCTCACCTTAAATAGTAAATAAACAACCCTCAATTTCAACACCCACCTCTAGCTACTGCCCCATTTTCCAATTACTCTTTTTAGCAAAGTTCAACAGTGTTATTTATACTCAATATCACCACCTCCTCATTTTCCATTCTTTCTTCTACCCACCACATCAGGCTTCTGTACCCAACAATCCACAGAAACTGTTCTCACTGAGGTCACTAATAACTTTCCTAAACCCAAAGGCTAAGTCCACATCCTTGCTTTATTCTATTTTTAATAGCTTTGGGCACAGTGGATTACTTCTGTTTTTCATAATAAATTGATTTTATTGAAGTACAGTTGACTTACAATATTTCAGGTGCACAGCAAGGTGATTCAGTTATACATATACACATATATTATTTTTCAGGTTATTTTCTATTATCGGTTATTAGGGATCAAAACCATCCCCAAGAAAAAGAAATGCAAAAAAGCAAAATGGCTGTCTGAGGAAGCCCAACAAATAGCTGTGAAAGAAGAGAAATGAAAAGCAAAGGAGAAAAGGGAAGATATACCCATTTGAATGCAGAGTTCCAAAGAATAGCAAGGAGAGATAAGAAAGGCTTCCTCAGCGATCACTGCAAAGAAATAGAGGAAAACAATAGAATAGGAAAGACTAGAGATCTTTTCAAGAAAATCAGAGATACCAAGGGAACATTTCATGCAAATATGGACTCAATAAAGGACAGAAATGGTATGGGCCTAACAGAAGCAGAAGATATTAAGAAGAGGTGGCAAGAATACACAGAAGAACTGTACAAAAAAGAGCTTCATGACCCAGATAATCACGATGGTGTGATCACTGAGCTAGAGCCAGACATCCTGGAATGCAAAGTCAAGTGGGCCTGAGGAAGCATCACTATGAACAAAGCTAGTGAAGGTGATGGAATTCCAGTTGAGCTATTTCAAATCCTGAAAGATGATGCTGTGAAAGTGCTGCACTCAATATGTCAACAAATTTCGAAAACTCCCGCGGTGGCCACAGGACTGGAAAAGGTCAGTTTTCATTCCAATCCCAAAGAAAGGCAATGCCAAAGAATGCTCAAACTACCGCAAAATTGCACTCATCTCACACGCTAGTAAAGTAATGCTCAAAATTCTCCAAGCCAGGCTTCAGCAATACATGAATTGTGAACTTCCAGATATTCAAGCTGGTTTTAGAAAAGGCAGAGGAACCAGAGATCAAATTGCCAACATCTGCTGGATCATCGAAAAAGCAAGAGAGTTCCAGAAAAACATCTATTTCTGCTTTACTGACTATGACAAAGCTTTTGACTGTGTGGATCACAATAAACTGTGGAAAATTCTGAAACAGATGGGAATACCAGACCATCTGACCTGCCTCTTGAGAAATCTGTATGCAGGTCAGGAAGCAACAGTTAGAACAGGACATGGAACAACAGACTGGTTCCAAATAGGAAAAGGAGTACGTCAAGGCTGTATATTGTCACCTTACTTATTTAACTTACATGCAGAGTACATCATGAGAAACGCTGGGCTGGAGGAAGCACAAGCTGGAATCAAGATTGCTGGGAGAAATATCAATAACCTCAGATATGCAGGTGACGTCACTCATGTCAGAAAGTGAAGAGGAACTAAAGAGCCTTTGATGAAAGTGAAAGAGGAGAGCGAAAATGTTGGCTTAACACTCAACATTCAGAAAACTAAGATCATGGCATCTGGTCCCATCACTTCATGGCAATAAGATGGGGAAACAGTGCAAACAGTGTCAGATTTTATTTTGGGGGGCTTCAAAATCAATGCAGATGATGATTGCAGCCATGAAACTAAAACATGCTTACTCCTTGGAAGGAAAGTTATGATCAACCTAGACAACATTTTAAAAAGCAGAGAAATTACTTTGTCAATAAAGGTCCATCTAGTCAAGGCTATGGTTTTTCCACTGGTCATGTATGGATGTGAGAGTTGGACTGTGAAGAAAGCTGAGCGCCGAAGAATTGATGCTTTTGAAGTGTGGTGTTGGAGAACTCTTGAGAGTCCCTTGGACTGCAAGGAGATCCAACCAGTCCATCCTAATGGAAATCAGTCCTGGGTGTTCATTGGAAGGACTGATGTTGAAGCTGAAACTCCAATATTTTGGCCACCTGATGCAAAGAGCTGACTCATTTGAAAAGACCCTGATGTTGGAAAAGATTGAAGGCAGGAAGAGAAGGGGACAACAGAGGATAAGGTGGTTAGATGGCATCACCGACTCAATGGACATGAGTTTGGGTAAACTCTGGGAGTTGGTGATGGACAGGGAGGCCTGGCATACTATGGTTCATGGGGTCACAAAGAGTCGGATATGACTGAGTGTTTGAACTGAACTGATAGGTTATTATAAAATCTTGATTACAGTTCCCTGTGCTATACAGTAAATCTTTGTTGCTTGTTGCATATCTATTGTTTTAATTAGAAATCTAGCATTCTAGTCATACTAAGTCAAAACAGATCAGATCAGATCAGTTGCTCAGTCGTGTCCGACTCTTTGCGACCCCATGAACCGCAGCACGCCAGGCCTCCCTGTCCATCACCAGCTCCCGGAGGTCACTCAGACTCGCATCCATCGAGTCAGTGATGCCATCCAGCCATCTCATCCTCTGTCGTCCCCTTCTCCTCCTGCCCTCAATCCCTCCCAGCATCAGAGTCTTCTCCAATGAGTCAACTCTTCGCATCAGGTGGCCAAAATACTGGAGTTTCAGCTTTAGCATCATTCCTTCTAAAGAAATTCCAGGATTGATCTCCTTCAGAATGGACTGGTTGGATCTTCTTGCAGTCCAAGGGACTCTCAAGAGTCTTCTCCAACACCACAGTTCAAAAGCATCAATTCTTCGGTGCTCAGCCTTCTTCACAGTCCAGCTCTCACATCCATACATGACCACAGGAAAGACCATAGCCTTGACTAGGCGAACCTTTGTTGGTAAAGTAATGTCTCTGCTTTTGAATATGCTATCTAGGTTGGTCATAACAAGTGGAGTCAAAATGTCATAAGTATTTTAGTGCTTCTTTTTTAATATACTTTATCTATTGACTACACTAAGGCCTCTGGCTGTGTGGATCACAATAAACTGTTAAAAATTCTTAAAGAGATGGGAATAACAGACCACTTCACCTATCTCCTGAGAAACCTGTGTGCAGGTCAAGAAGCAACAGTTAGAACCTAACATGGAACAATAGACTGGTTCAAATTGGGAAAGGAGTACAACAAGGCTGTATATTTTCACCCTGCTTATTTAACTTCTATGCAGAGTACATCATATGAAATGTCAGGCTGGATGAATCACAAGCTGGAATCAAGACTTCTAGGAGAGGTACCAACAACTCCAGGTATGTAGATGATACCACTCTAATGGCAGAAAGTAAAGAGGAACTAAAGAGTCTCTTGATAAGGGTGAAGGAGGAGAGTGAAAAAGCTGGCTTGAAACTCAACATTAAAAAAATTAAGATCATGGCATCTGGTCCCTTCACTTTAAGGCAAAAAAAAAAGTGAAAAAGTGAAGCAGTGGTAAAGTTTATTTGGGGGGCTCCAAAATCACTGTGAATGGTGACTGCAGCCATGAAATTAAAAGATGCTGCTCCTTGGAAGGAAAGCTATGAGAAACCTAGATAGCATATTAAAAAGCAGAGATATCACTTTGCTGACAAAGGTCTGTGTAGTCAAAGCTATGGTTTTTCTAGTATGTATGGATGTGAGAGCTGGACAATAAAGAAGGCTGAACACTGAAGAACTGATGTTTTTGAATTGTTGTGCTGGAGAAGGCTCTTGAGAGTCCCTTGGATAGTAAGGAGATCAAACCAGTCGATCCTAAAGGAAATCAACCTCAAAAATTCACTGGAAGGACTGTTGCTAAAACTGAAGCTCCAATATTTTGGCTACCTGATGTGAAGAGCTAACTCATTGGAAAAGACCCTCCTGCTGGGAAAGACTGAAGGCAAAAGGAGAGGGGTGGAGGAAGAGATAGATAGCATCACCAACTCGATGGACACGAATGTGAGCAAACTCTGGGATATAATGGAGAACAGAGGAGCCTGGTGGGCTTACAGTCCATGGAGTTGCAAAGAGTTAGACACAACTCAGTGACCAAAAAACAATCCATCTGGACTATGAAGCACTGCAGTCTCTGGGTTTCCCTCCTACGTCATGACTACCTCTTCTTAGCATCATACTCTGCTGACCACCAAGGGTGGTACTTACATTTATGATTTATGATTTTTAAATGTTTGCCTGTAGCCCCAACACTTCCCCTTTACTGAAGACCATTGTGTCCAACTGCTTCCTTGATATTTCTACTTGGATGTCTAAAGGGAAATTTAAACTTTTTAACATATAGAACTGAGTTCCTGGTTCCCTTCCTCACTTCTCCCACTGGGTCAGCTTCCATCAAGTACATGTGTTGTAAGTCCTGCTCAAGTCTCACTGGCCAACACTTAGACACAGCAGCTATAAAGAAGGCTGGGGAAATGCAACCTTTTATCTCTGGCATCTATGAATCCAATCAAAATTTGTGACTCTCTTACCAATGAGGAAAGAGAAAAATAGATGTCAAGGGTACACAGCTAGCCGTTACACCTCACACTCTCTTCAGTCTATTCTCCACAGAGCAACCAGAGTAATTTTAAAATGTAAGTCAGATATGTAATTCCTAATCAAAACTCACCAGGGTAGATAAAGGGGAAGAATCAAGCATTTATTCTATCTTTCCTGTATGAACTGTACCTCAGGAAGTTCATTATATTGTTACAAAAATAAAGCGTAATAATAGACATTTTGTGCCTTGATGTGATGCAACAGGACATACCACATCACCCAAGAATTCTGGCCCCTCAAAAATCAAACATGAATCCAACCAAATCTCTAGATCTAACTACTGGTCTATAGGAAACAGGGGGGATGGAGGATCACTCTATGGAATCTGGTGAAGATGCACTTAGTACCTTGTTTGGATCCCAATTTGAGAAAATGAACTTAAAAAAATAAACATATACATATATACAAATCTACATACACATATACACACATCTACATCTACAAAAATAAACATACACATATACATCATATACATATGTGTATTACTCAACTGGGCAGATCTGAATACTGACTAGATATTTGATGATATTAAGGAGCTACTGTCAATTTTTACATGTGATAAATATACTGTGATTTAACTTTTAAAAAGGACCTTATCACTTAGAGACAAACAGAGAA
The DNA here is from genome assembly GCA_935064755.1 of Tragelaphus eurycerus. Lineage (NCBI taxonomy): Eukaryota > Metazoa > Chordata > Mammalia > Artiodactyla > Bovidae > Tragelaphus > Tragelaphus eurycerus. Next base: position 18,020,345 of record CAKXYN010000020.1, read on the forward strand.
GTACAATGAAATGATGTATGGGACTTGCTGCAAAATCCTCTGGGGCAGGGGACGGGATGATGAAGCAAGAGGCTCATATGCTGATAGCTTGAAAATCTGGATGATGACACTACACTATTCCATTTTCTATACTTCTGCATGCAGGTGAAAGCTTCCACACTAAAAAATAGCTTAAGTACTTTATGATGGCTTCCTATTCTACTCTGTATGACTTCTAAGATTCTTCATGGTCTCACCCTCTACAAACCTTGTCTCCTACCATTTTCTGAGCAGTTTCCTCTCCTCCAGTCACACGGACCATCCACTTCCCTGACCTGCTGCCAGACATGCTTCTGTCACAGGGCCTCCATAAGTGATGCTCTGCTCCCAGAAAACAATATCTGCCCAGTTCAGCTCTCTACCCAAAAGTCACCTCATTGAAGAAGTCTCCCTTGATCTTCTTACTGAAAGGAAACAGTCTCCATTCTCTACCACTTTCTGTTCCCTATCATGTCACTATCTGATATTAAATGATATGTCTGTTTATTCATTGTGGAATGAATACGCCACAGAAAGGCCAAGCTTCTGCTATTCTCCACTGGATCCTGGCTTATAGCACTGAGCCTGGTGTAGAATGAGTGAAATAATATTCATATTAATATCTTTATTTGGATACTACACTATCAAGAGTTCTTAATAAAGAGAATGCCTAAGAGCCTCATTAGCCATATTACAAAATGACATTTATCAAATCCGGAAAGCTAGAAAATAGTGATGTGACTCATTACGAAGACATGAAACAAAGTGGGGAGAAACACTTTTAAAGAAGACTTCTTAGACATCTTTCTCCTGGTTGAAAAGACAGGGGAAAAGTCAACATCTAATACATTGATACATCTAATACTTTGCTGAGAGAGGTCTATCTAGTCAAAGCTATAGTTTTTCCAGTAGTCATGTATGGATGTGAGAGTTGTACCATAAAGAAAGCTGAGCATTGAAGAATTGATGCTTTTGAACTGTAGTGTTCAAGAAGACTCTTAAGAGCCCCTGGGACAGTGAAGAGATGAAACCAGTCCATCCTAAAGGAAATCAGTCCTGAATATTCACTAGAAGGACTGATGTTGAAGCTGAAACTCCAATACTTTGGCCACTTTATGCAAAGAGTTGACTCACTGGAAAAGACCTTGATGCTGGGAAAGATTGAAGGCAGGAGGAGAAGGGGACAACAGAGGATGATAGTTGGATGGCATCACCGACTTGATGGACATGAGTCTGAGCAAGTTCCAGGAGCTGGTGATGGACAGAGAAGCCTGGCATGCAGTCCATGGGGTCACAAAGAGTTGGACATGACTGAGCAACTGAACTGAACAGAATACATTGATGGCACAAAAAGATATTTGAGCCCCTTTTTCTTATGCCTTTGCTTTTATCATCTCTAGGCCATCTTCAAGTTGAAGAAACTACCTTTTATTTTCTTGAGATGAACTTATTTACCTCACTTTTCAAATATTTATCACAATTTCCTATATGTTAGGCCCTATGCTAAGCACCTGGATTACAAAGGGAACCTAGACAGAACCAGGGAGGGAGAATTCCAGGCAGGAAGAAAACTAAATCCCTATCATTATTTTTGTCAACAAGAATTGCTGATTGTGGCAAATCTTATATTTTAATATTTATATTAAAATATATTTAATTTTAAAAATACCTATATTTTAATTCAAAATGCTAGCACTATACACTTATGGCTGATTTGCATTGCTATATGGCAGAAACCAATACAACATTGTGAAGCAATTATTCTCCAATTTAAAAATTTGAAACTTTTTCAAAAAATATGTACACCTAGATAACAAATTATTGTAACGTTTTTTTATTCTTCTTGGGCCATGTTCTTTAAATTTCATAGTAACAAACCAAGAAAACTATTTTGACAACAAGCTATGCATTTTCTTAAAACACAACTGAGAAAAAAAAAAATAGATCACTTCCTATTTTCTGTAAACCACTGCTACCATTTTCATATGCCAACACTGTTGCAAACTGATGCTGTCTTAAGTCCAAAGATGTACCAAGTTTTGCTTTCCTACAAAAGCCTAGTATTTCTTACATTCTTTTTAATAGTAAAGATACAAATTTAAGAGGTCAAGAAAAATGCCAGGCTCCAGAATTTTATAGTGTTATGATAACACTGACTACTATATTTCTACTTTCCATGACATGTACACTAGGATTATTAGATAAATAACATATCCAATCTTTTTTTTTCAAGTCCATGTGAAAAGAGATAAGGAAAGCTGAAACGAATTTGCTGCACCTGTTATCTGGGTATTTGGCATCCTTAACAAGTTAAATCTCCAGGAAGCTAGATTACTAGATGACAAGATAAAAAATGTATACTGCATTATAATCTTCGACATGCTAATATACAAAGAGGGCTGAAAATCCAATTGAAAGAGGACTGGCTTATTAAACTGTGGCATGCTGCAATTTACATATCTCACCCTCCAGATGTGAGGAGGGTAAATGAGAATGAAGTGTGTTCAGATCAGCAGGGGACAGGAGGAAAAACACATGCACTTTGGCTATCAATTTGGCCAAGTGGAGAAAAAGTGACACAGTGAAAAGATTGACTTTTATTTTTCCTAAAATAAATCTGGTCTTGCTGATGCTTTGCTACATTCTGGATCAGCACTGAAGACAGCAGGACTAACCCTAGCTGGTTGTTCTGTGCACATCCTGTTGGTTTTCCAACAGTAAGAGTGAATGTATATGCCCAGACAACTGGAAAAACTACTGCAATGGGGCCCTGCTGATGGTGCGGGATGGCAGGATCTTTGTGGAAAAATGGGGACCAAAACTAGCAGCAGGTGGTTCTCCAAATACCCACCATTAGTCTTAGTCAGTAAAAGGAGAAATCACTATGTCCTCAGAAACACATATTATGTCAATTATTTCATAGCTTAGAGCCCAATCCAACACAAAATCCTAATGTACTGAAAATGGTATAAATTTCTCATAGTCAGCCACTACTCTCAGCCTATCTCCTCTCACACATGCATGTAACCCTTGATAACTTTCAAATACTTAGAAGAAATACTAAAGCAACATTTAACTGATTTATTTCTAATTAGGGCTTTCCCAATAGACCACAGGCAATGTTAGTGAAATGGAATGGTAAGAGGGAATAAAAAAGCTAGGAGTAAGATAAGCAGCCACAAAATACAGCCATGGAGTAATCCTCAGTGGGAATTTCATATTTATAAAGTAGATACAAACTCACTTAAAATATATTATTTGCTGTATAGATAAATAGTTCTAAAAATCTCTCCCTTTGCTTTTAGTTTTTGATGAGGGGAAATTAAAAACATTTATAAGTAAAACAGAAGAGTGTAACAAACCCCATGTACTCATCACCCAGATTCAACAGTAACTAACGTTCTAGCTTTCGGGCTTCATCTGTACCTCTTGCTATTACTACATTTTTAAGTTTTTAGGGTAAAATTTAGATATTTAGAAAGCATAAATACTGAGTGTACAACTTTGATAAATTAATTCATCCATGGAACCCACACACCTACGATGACACAGTACATTCTACCTCTTCAGAAAGTTCTGTGTATCCTTTTCTCAGTCAGACTGCCTGCAGGTAGAATAATACTTATTCAACAGAAGACTTTTTTTTTTCCTCCAGCACAGAAAAAAATTAAGGAAAGCCAACCCCTCGAATCCAGCAAGCTTTACATTTCAAGCTGCACAAAGGCTTACTATGGCCAGTTTTTATAATAAAATGACAGTGTAGGAATTTGACCCCCAAACTAAATCCAACTATTATCTTCACAGATAATATTCAGATATAGAACCTGGAGGAAAAAAAAATCAGAACTTCAGTAATGTACAGCAAAAAGCACTACTTCTGGAGCTATTTATCTTTTTGGTTATTTCAGTAACACCCCAAACAAAATTAAAAGTTCATAAACACAATTCAAGAAATAAACAGTAATGCTACAAAGTGGAAAATTAATAACAACAGTATTATATAATGAAATTTCTAACCACTCACTACAGTGATCCACGCTTGGCAGGTCACATTAAATCCTCTATCCCTACTCTCTAGAAAAGTAGAAACAGTAGGAACAGCAGCAGGAACACCGCTAATGACATTTACAGCAGCTAAAAAGTATTAGTGATAGAGAAGAAAGGATTCAAAGCTAGTTCACTATCCCCATTATGTTCTTCTGATTCCATCTGTAATGGCACAACACAGATAAGCACATACACTATTAACATTACATATAAACTGACATTTTGTTATGCTTATTTTAGCCTTGGTGTGTTGTTTTGTTTTTTTGTTTTTTTTTTTGTCCTTGTTCCTGCAGTCATGCTGGCAAAATCCTTTTCTCTTCCACACAAGTCCCCACTTTGCCCCTTACAGAGGAAAACTCAACCCGCAATCTTGTACTCTTGGAGAAGGGGTGGGGAGAAGCCACCCTCCCACAGTCCCTCAGGCTAGTTCTTCCTTCCAGTAGTAACTGGAGTTTACACAACTGAGGAGAGAGAGCCTGAAAATGGGCTAGATGCCTGACGGCTGTGGTGGTACTGGGCGGAAATGGCTTCTTTTTGAACTCAGGCTCTGTGCAGACAGGGGTAAGAAGACAGGGCGGGCCTCTGCTTTTGGCTCTAGCTTCCCCACTTACACTTGGGCGGAGCTACTGGTGAGGTGAGCCCTTCCCTGAGGACTGGTTACCCACCGTCACTAGGGAGCGGAAGGAGGCCTACTCTGGGCCTCAGGTCCTGGTCACATTCTTTGCCATTAATGAGACCGATACTGTGACCAGCATTTGAATCTTAGGTCTCTCTCCTAAACTAGTTACAGGGTGGGGAGGAAGGATGTAACTAACTAGGATCCCAAACTCCCCAGAAGCCGTGACCTCTCCCCTTGGTCTCAGCTCACTACACTGGACCACGTCTTTCCCTTTTTGGTGCCTCTCCAGCTGCACTGTCCGACATAAATATGCTGAGGTAAGTGCCAACCACCGCCACCACCTCCGTGAACGTGCAGAATTGCAAACTGCCAGCAACAAGCATCCAACCACTGTCTTGCCAGCGCTGCTGTTACCTTGTTTTCCTCTGGAGTAAAGAGGATTCGGAACACGGATGGCACTCCTGGAGCGACCTTGTGGCTGATATCTTTGGGGCTGATTACTTTAAAGTAAGGTGAACTTTCCTCAACAACTTTCACCATCCTTGGAATCTGCAAGACAAACCCAATAACGGGCACTGTTACTGAAAATTTTTATTTTATTATTTAAATTTGACTATTTTTCGAAAGCTAACTGCTTAATCATCTAAAACCCCACCTATACTGGGGAGCTGCACTGGACTTTTCCACATCTGAGAACTGCTCTGGGAGAAGAAATCACACCGCACTCCTGCTATGGCTCATCCGCTATACATGAGGCACCACTTGATCCTCGCAATAACCTTTGAGCTTCATTACAATTCATTCTTCAGATGAGGAAATAGACACTTGCCCTAAGAGTTACAGCTTCACCAAGCAATGGTGTTCAGAATCAAATCCTGGCCTAACTACCTTACTTCCCTACAGGATTGCCCCACCCAACACTACTGTGAAGCAAGAACACAGAGGGCAGTAGAATATCCGCAAGGCCAGTCTTGGAGCAGGTTCAAACAGTTCCATCCTTTTAAAGTCTTATTCTTCTGCCCTGCTTGCCTCACCCAAAGTACGTACACCTATCTTGGACAGCCCCCGGCAGTAAAGGAAACGTAACTGTGAGAAGAGAGGTGGTCAGAGGTAGAGGTTCTAGGGACACAGGAACAGGAGAGGATTTTTTTTAAAGAAAAAAAAAAAGATTTAAAGGCAGCAGAAGAAAGTTAACTATAGCTAAGTCCGTCCTAGGAGTCTCAGGTGGAAAATGACTAAACAAGAAACCCCTCAGCCTCTCAAAGCTGGAGCCCAGATGTGGAAGGGAAGAAGAAATGCAGAGAGAATTCAGACAGATCTTAAGACTAGAGACTGGGCAGGTAAGAAAGAGATGTGTGCATATCTGATAGGAATAGAACTGGCTTTGTTGTTAAGAGAAAAGTTCAATGGCATTCATGGTGTGTTAAATGATGTCATATAAGCTTGTTGGGAATACTTTTAGTAAGGTCATAACTGTGGATTAAAAACTAGAAAGGAAAACAATAGCAACACTAGTAATAATACTAACACTGCTTTAGTACTTACTAATGACAGGCACTGAGCTGAATACTTTACATCCATTATCTCATTTAATATCCCAAACAACCTATTGAAATGGGTGCAATTATTATCCCCATAGCTTGGAGAAGTGAAGTGAGTTGCCCAAAGTCTACAGCTAGGAGAGCACCCACCTGGAATTTGATCCCAGATTAATCTGACTCTGGAGTCTAGGTGCTTATAAATTGTACCCCAAGTGAATTGTGTTGTGGCTTGTAGAGTGTTCATGGCTTACTTTCAACTTGTGTGTTCAAGAGAGACAGAACAAGAACAACCAGGCTGTCTTTGGCATTCCAAGCCAGCGAGGAAGCCCAAGGTGAGTGACACAGAAAGCATTTCTCAGTGTCCTAAATTTATCTCAGTGGTTCCTTCATGAAATGGGAAGTAGAGAAGCAGGCTTACATCAGCCACCTCGTACAAGGGTCCTGGGATTAACTTACCTAGAACAAGCCTGCCTGGCCTACAGAACCCGTCTGCTTGTTGGCAGCTGAACTTCCTTGGATGAGGACTCATGGGGTCCAATACTCCAACAGCATCTGACCAAGAGGTGTGGGTTTTACCCACAAGAACTGAGTGTCCTTTGGTAGACAAGGCTAACACATGCCTCTTATCCTTGACATGCTCACTACACCCACTCACAGTCATTTCTTGTTGATGGCCAGGGAGGAGTGCCTTTTGTTCTAGGTCCTCTCTGCTTTTAATAGCCTAAAAAAACTTGAACAAGAGTCAAAAAGTAGTGGAAAAAGGGAAAAAGAGAACTCAAAGGCTGCCAGGTGGCAGCCTTATGTAACTGATCTCTTCTTGAGATATACGAATCTGAGTATAAACATCTGGGGTTCTTTTTCTTCCCTCTGCCTACCCTTTAGCTTCCATCCCATGAGCTTCTCTTGCTAACTCTCTGCAGTGAAGAACTAAATGTTCCATCTTCTAAAGTCTGACTTTGCTGTCACTAAATAACCTCATTGATCTCTGAAAGGCATCACTGATTCCTTTAATCAGTTACTGTAGTAAATATAACTGCAAGTCTTCTCATTTGCCTTGAATTCTTGCATAGTCTTCACTTAATTTCCCACTTTTATTATACCTAGAATTTTAGTCTCAATGTTCTAAGTCTCCTATAAGTATTTCTACTTGTCCTTAACACCTGATATTTAGCATCTCTCTAATGCCTTCCTCCCTATCTGATTACTTTTCATGCTTAACTGTGCTTCATGCTGACATTCTGCATTATTCTTTCTTTCATCATTGTTGTATGTGAAAAAAATCTTCGGTCATTTAATACTCTTTCTTGAAATAAACTCTAATTTATCTCTGAAGGGAAAAGGCATCATGATGGAGAAGAAATCCTCAGTTGCAACCACAAAGAAACAAGAAACAGACAGTGGGAGAAGCCATCCTAGTCAAGGCTATGGTCTTTCCTGTGGTCATGTATGGATGTGAGAGCTGGACTGTGAAGAAGGCTGAGCGCCGAAGAATTGATGCTTTTGAACTGTGGTGTTGGAGAAGACTCTTGAGAGTCCCTTGGACTGCAAGAAGATCCAACCAGTCCATTCTGAAGGAGATCAATCCTGGAATTTCTTTAGAAGGAATGATGCTAAAGCTGAAACTCCAGTATTTTGGCCACCTCATGCGAAGAGTTGACTCATTGGAGAAGACTCTGATGCTGGGAGGGATTGAGGGCAGGAGGAGAAGGGGACAACAGAGGATGAGATGGCTGGATGGCATCACTGACTCGATGGATGCGAGTCTGAGTGACCTCCGGGAGCTGGTGATGGACAGGGAGGCCTGGCGTGCTGCGGTTCATGGGGTCGCAAAGAGTCGGACACGACTGAGCGACTGATCTAATCTGATCAAATTAAAGAGCTTATCTAAGATCTTACAGGATCCCATTCTATCTAATCCCTTCTTATATATCCATAAAAGGTACAGCCATCCCAGCAAACATACTCACTGTGTCAGTGTTCCTCAAAACCAGTGGAACCTCATAGACTTCACAGGGAGTGTAGTTCTGAAATATGATTTCTGATGGAAAGGGCTGGAATAACGCCTGATCCAAGTCAATTCCTGGAAACTACAGTTGAAAGAATAAATTAATCATATAGTCACAAAGTGGCAGAAATGACTGGAAAAGATAAGAAATTACTACACATATCTATGAATATTAACACTAAGAACCAAAGAAACACTTTAAAAGGAGTAACAGAATGACAAATACTGTATATTAATGTACATATATGGAATTTAGAAAGATGGTACTGATGATCCTACATGCAGAGCAGCAAAGGAGACACAGATGTGAAGAACAGACTTTTGGATTCAGTGGGAGAAGGCGAGGGTGGGATGATTTGAGAGAACAGCACTGAAACATATGCATTATCATATGTAAAACAGATGAGCAGTGCAAGTTTGATACATGAAGCAGGGCACCCAAGGCTGGTGCTCTGGGACAACCCAGAGAGACAGAGTGGGGAGAGAGGTGGGAGAGGGGTTCAGGATGAGGGGGACACATATATACCTGTGGCTGATTCATGTTGATGTATGACAAAAAACCATCACAATATTGTAAAATAATTATCCTCCAATTAAAATTGATTAATTTTAAAAATTCAAAATAACCCATAAGTTAGAATTGATAAGTGACTTATCAAGGTCACTGAATAAAAGGTCAACATAAATCAATTATATTTCTTTGTACTAGCAATGAACATTTAGGAAATGAAATTTATAAACAATACCATTTAAAACCACATTCTAAAACATAAAATACATAGGAATAAATCCAATGAAAGATGTGTAAGACTTTTATCTGGAAAATCTACAAACCATTATTGAGAGAAACTAAAGAAACTCTATGGACTTCCCTAATGGAAAGAAATACCCAATCACTTTATTTTAAAAGAAAGAAAAAGAAAATCTACCCTGAACCACTGGCAGGTGTGTGGAAAATACACTAATATGCATATTTATAGGAAGAGTCCATCATTTAGACAGACTAGAAGAACCACAGCTGGGGAACTCTGGGGGGAGAAAAGGCTAACACAATTCTGTCACATCTCCTCCCTTCTTCCCATCCCCCTTCCAAATAAACACACACATACAATCCTCTTTCATAAAGAGCTGCCCCTAGAATCATGGCAAATTCCTACTGGACTGCAATACTACCAGCCCTGCCTCAGCATCAACTACCTGAAAACAGCAAGTCCAGGAAGAATTCCCTTCTTTATTTCAAATATGAGTGATAATAATAATCACAATGACAAATAAGCCAGGATCTATACAAAAACACTCACCAAAAAAAGAAAAAGAGAAGTAAAGAAAACATCAAATGAATATCCACTTTTCTGGTTACCATGAAAATAATAAGAATCTTAACTACACCACTTCATCACGCGCTCAAAGAACATAATAGAAAAAAAATCAAAGAGCACAAAGCAAATATTCAAGAGTTCCAGGGAAGATTAAGCAATCAAAAGTGATGAAAAATTCAAGTGTTAATTCAATAAATGCTAATTGAATTTCTAATGCTTTCCATATGTTGAGCATATAGTAGTGAACAAAGCCAATAAAACCACTGCCTCATGATGCTAAAATTCTTGAGGAAATGGATAAAAAATAAAAATACATAAAACAAAGTCGGGCAGTGTTAAAGCTATAAAGAAAGCCGAAGCAGGACAAGGAAATGGCATGAGTGGGGATAGGCAGTCAAGGGATGGCCTCTCTATGGAAATGATTTGAATTGAAGTAGGTCATGCAAAGATCTGAGAAAACAGTTAGAAGGAATAACAAGTGCAAAGACCCTGGGGTAAGAAGTATCTTTGAGAGTTTGAAGAGCAGCAAAAGGAGGTACAGTTAGAGGAGAATGAGCTGCGGAAGAAACAAGACTACGAAGGATGCAGGCTCAGATGCTGCAGGACTTTCTCATTATGAGGGTAACAGGAAGCTTCTAGGCAGTTTTCAACATGGAAGCAACTTGTTCTAGTTTACATTTTAAAAAACCACTCTTCTTTGTGGAGAACTGATAATGGGGTGATTGGAGGGACACAGGGAGGCTACTTTAGGAGTCTAGATGATGATGGGTTGAAGGGGATGGTGGTGGCAGAGGTGGTGAGAAGTGGTTTGATTATAGAGATGTATTTGTGATTACTAGCCCTTGTTGGATTTCACAAAAGATGTGAGAAAAACAGAGGCATCAGAGATAACACCAAGGCTTGGGCCTGGGAAAACAGATCAATGGAGGTATTACATGGTGGAGGGAGGGAAGATCATGATTTTAGGGAAAGAATGTAATGCAAATTTAGATCTTCAAGATTTTAAGTTTGAGCTGCCAATCATACACTGAGCTGAATATATGATCCAGAGTTCAGGGGCTAGACCACAGTAGGAGATATAATTATGAAAGTAATCATTTAAAAGGTGAAATTTAAAACCTTGTTCCTACAAGGGGCCACCTAAGGAGTGAGTGCAGAAGAGAAAGAAGTTTAAAGAGCGGAGCTTCAATGTTTAGTGATTAGGAAAAGGAGAAAGAGCCAACAAATAAGAAAAAAGCAACCAGTGAAGTAGGAAGAAAGCCAAAGGAGTGTGATATCTGAGACACAAGTGAATTAAAAGGTACAAAAAAGACACTATGTAAAATGCTGTGAGATGATCCAACTGTGTTGAACTGATCAAGCTTAAGAATGAATTTTAAGACACACACACACACCTCAAAGAAGGGATACAGAGGATGCTGACCAATGTAATTACAATGAAATAGGAATGAACAAAGTTTAAAATGGATTAGAGAGGAAATACAAGGTGAAGAAGGGCAAAGAAGATACAGCATCTTCACCACTGATATCTCTAAAGGAAAATAAAAAATGGCATGAATATTTGATAATCCAAGAAAATCTTTCTAGCAAAAACTAACAGACATAATATTTTAGGAAAACTTTAGTCACATCCTAATAATATTGTGCATGCTGCATGCGTGCTAAGTTTGACTCTGTGCGACCCAATGGACCATAGGCCACCAGGCTCCTCTGTCCTTGGGATTTCCCAGACAAGAACACTGGAGTGAGTTGTCATCTCCTGCAGGGGATCTTCCTGACCCAGGGATTGAACCCACATCTCTTACATCTCCTGCATTGGCAGGCAGGTTCTTTACCACTAGCACCACCTGGGAAGCCTCCCTAATAAAATCACTGGATATCAAATAAGAATAAACAATCTTTGGGCACACAAGTTAATATTATAGCTCAGCTGGTAAAGAATCCACCTGCAATGCAGGAGACCCCGGTTCGATTCCTGGGTCAGGAAGATCCACTGGAGAAGGGATAGGCTACCCATTCCAGTATTCTTGGGCTTCCCCTAGTGGCTCAGCTGGTAAAGAATCTGGCCCCAATGTGGGAGACCTAGGTTCGATCCCTGGGTTGGGAAGATCCCCTGCAGAAGGGAAAGGCTACCCACTCCAGTATTCTGACCTAGAGAATTCCATGGACTAGGTCTATGGGGTTGCAAAGAGTCAGACACGATTGAGCAATTTTCACTTTCACTGTTTCCTCATATCATCATTTAAAACCAGAAGGTAGTGAAGAAAATGCCTGCAAAGCTCTTATAAGGAAAACATGTGGGCCAAGAACTGTACATCCAACAAGTCTACAGTTCACCTCTAAAGGCAATAAGCAAATATTGTCAAACATATAAAATAAAGGACATACAGTTTCCATAATCTCTTCTTGAGGAAATGAGAAGGGTATGACTCTCATTTAAATAAGAAACAAACAAAACTCAGGAAAATAAAGTAAAAAAATAACTGACCGAGTTAACAGAAGATGAAAGAAGATGAGATGTGGTACACTAAGAGCCTCAATCAAAATACATTAAAACACATACACAAGCAGTAACACACACAACAATATACACAGTCTGGTTTTAGTTATGCTCTGGGAAAGAAGCAGATAGCCCTTAATTATGATGAACTAGCTTTGGAAGAAGCTGTGTTCCCTGCCTTGAAGCTAGAGGGTGGCTTTGGAGAAGGAAATGGCAACCCACTCCAGTGTTCTTCCCTGAAGAATCCCAGGGATGGGGGAGCCTGGTGGGCTGCCATCTATGGGGTCTCATAGAGTTGGACACGACTGAAGTGACTTAGCAGCAGCAGCAGCATGGGAAAAAGAGGAAGCAATGAATAACTAAAATTGGCAGGGCTCAGAAAAAGAGTAAATTGCATGCATATCCTAGACAGGAGAGGCAATGGCATGCCAAGGAGAGCAAAACAGCCTGAAGCAATCACTCCTCTCGAGGGAAATCACTCTGAAAAACCCTCAGGAATAGCTAGGAACCCTTTGAGAGGAGGCTAATCTCCAGGAGTTCGACTAAGGAAGGCTCATACCATAATTTGTGCATAAAAACTGAAGCATATAATTTAAGAAATTAATTAAAAAGTAGGAAATAAGACTCACTCTAAAAACATGTTCCTAAAGCCTGGAATATATGGTTTACATTCAAAAACAGAAACATTAAAATAGCTATTCTTTACAGACTAAAAGGATGTATTTGTTATTGGAAATGAACCAGAACAGACAAAAATGCCTGTTTTAATAAACAGTTCCTCCTTCTTCCTTTCTAGTAATGACAGCTCAGTTAAGCAGGGACTTCTTTTTCTAGAAAGATAACCTAACTGGGCTTGACTAATACAATTTGCAGGATTACTCTTCTTCTGTAAACCATAGAGTTCAGAAGTACCTAAGGAAGAAATGTGACTAATCAAAAGTTACTTATACTCTGCAATTCTTGGTATCAAATTATAGATACCAACATCAACAGAGGTAGAAAAAGAATATATAAAACAAATCCAATAAGGGATTAGTTAGCCCCAAAACAATAAGTACTGCTTAGTTCTTACTGTTTTAGAACAGTCACATTATTCAGGATCTACCTTATACACAAATACACCAGAAAGCAGCTACCTTTTGATGTGTTGTTTCCCTCATATCTAAAAGTTCAATGATCTGTGGTCGGCACATCACACGGGTGTTGGCCAGTCTCTGCTCTGTGGTGAGCGACATTTCCTTCAGGAACTCCGAGGGTGTCAGCTAGAATTGAAAACAACAGGAGCTGAAGATTCATAAGTGGTAATACTGAAAAAGTGTTTTCATAAGTGCCAGTAATGAATAATTTGTGTTTATAGCTTTCAGGATAATTCTGGAATGCCACTAAGTTCCTTTATAAAACATTTAAAATAACTAAATAATACAAACAAGAGAAGGACTCATGCACTTCTGAGCTTTTTACACAATAATTTGAAATGACATATGGTTGCCGTTTCCTTATGATTTTAAAGGAATCACACAAAAGAACATGGGGTTGGGGAGAGGAAGGGCAAGAAACTGCACAGGAGCATGTCCAATGAGCTTAACATTTATGCTCAGAAGAGCATAAAACTCTAGGTTTCTAAAATCACTTAAGGGCTTCAGAGCTAAAGAGTCTGAGACATTTCTATTTCTCAACTGAAGCTACAACATGCAAACAAAGCTTTTGGGTGTTTATCATGTTATACCTGGTTAAAGAGAAGTCTTAGAAAATGTAAAGGATCTGGGAAGTGTGACTGTGCTGCCTAGGAATGAGTTTGAACTTTTTAGAAATCATAAGAGCACATTCATATCTTGTTTCCAAAGAGCTCTCAGCTGATCATCAGATACAATAGCCAATCACATCCACTTACCCAAATAAGAACATAAAATGCTTTAACAATTTCTAATCTTATGAGAAAAAATGTTACCTATCATTTAAATAACTCAGCAAGGGCTTACCCAAGACCAACTACTACTATTCATTGCTTTGTCTGTATAGTCTTACTTCAACTGATTAACGTAAGCAATTTAAGCCTCTACTTTGATATATGTAATTTCAAAAACTTCCCAGGCTTTAAAAGATATCTATGCTCTGTAGCAAGCTACCATGTTAACTAAACTGAGAATATTTGATATTCTGTTTGATATTCTGAAAATGCCAGGCAGCCATTGTCATTCTCTGAGAGATACTTCTCCTCTCAGAGGAGATACTTTACTCTGAAATTCTCTGATACATTACCATTCGATTTACTTCATCTTCTGCAACCACCTTTGGACTCAGTGGTGGTAAAATCTTGCTTTGGAATCCTTTGAGTGTTCTGACTAACCCCATATGAACAGCCCCCATGGACTCCTCAATACTTCTACTTGTCATTTTTAGCTATTTCCTCTGTTTACCTAAGAATGAAAAACAAAAAGTTTTAGAACAAATGCAGTTAATTTCTTAATATAGGTCACATTTTTTGAAGCTTTTTCAAATACAAGAAGGTTTAGAAAATACTGATCTTCAAAAATACATCCAGTACTTGGAACCAATGCCTTAACTGTAGGAGTCTATTCCATGAGCCAGTCTAGAGTTAGCCTTATCCCAAACTCTGGGACCCCTTGTAGACAAAACAAGTGATTCTGGACTAAGCTCAGGGAAGACATGAAAACACAAGCAGCTCTTACATTTTGGTACTTTTATCTTCCCCAGATAAACAAAAACTGCTCGATAAATATACTTCATAGTTTGCTACTTTATCTGCTTATTTGACAATTCTCTCTCATGACACCCTTCAAACAGAATAAATATAAGGCTTCAGGCCTTCGCAGCTGGCAGAGAATTGAAAAAGGAAGCATGAGATGATATGGGGAAGAAGTTTCTGAAAATGTTCTGAACTTTATAGTAATAAATAAGACGTTAGTCAGCCACCCAATACCTCCAAATCAAAGAAATATGACATTTCCCCATTGCATATATTTCCTTATACTTCTACCAGGACATTTGCAACTTTGGGAATCCATTTATGACTAAGTAGGGGCTTCCCTTGTGGCTCAGCTGGTAAAAAACCTGCCTGCAATGCAGGAGACCTGGGTTCAATCCCTGGCTTGGGAAGATCCCCTGGAGAAGGGAAAGGCTACCCACTCCAGTATTCGGGCCTGGAGAATTCCATGGACTGTATAGTCAGTCCACAGGGTCACAAAGAGTTGGACATGACTGAGTGACTTTCACTTTCACTTTCACTTATGACTAAGTAGGGATTTCTATTTTTAGTAATAGCAGGCTAGATTTTTTTAACCCTCTGGGGGAGAAATGCTGGATATAACATCAAATAAAAAAACCTTAAAATCATTAAAAGTTCAAAAGACAGTAAGGCATTACCAGACCAAACTGAAAGGGAAAGTGGTGCGTAAAGGAAAATAGATATGAATGAAAATGTAATAAGGTACACTGAAACAAAGCAATAAAACACCCAAAGAAATGAATATGAAATTTTAAAATAAGAAAAACAATCAGAAAAAAAGATGATTGAAATAGAAAACAGCCAAAAAGTTCTAACATGCTATAACTGGAGCCAATGAAGAAGAAAACTAAAGTACTGGAGGAGGAGAACTAATATTTAAAACTATAATCCAAGAAAATTTTCCATAAAAAAGCAAGCAAAAGGGATTGGTGGTTACCCAGGAAGATTGACCCAAAATGATCAACTCCGAGTCATATCTTGGAAGAACTGCTGCTAAGTCACTTCAGTCGTGTCCGACCCTGTGCGATCCCATAGATGGCAGCCCACCAGGCTCCCCCATCCCTCGGATTCTCCAGGCAAGAACACTGGAGTGGGTTGCCATTTCCTTCTCCAGTGCATGCAAGTGGAAAGTGGAAAGTGAATGTGAAGCTTCTCAGTGGTGTCCGACTCTCAACGACCCCATGGACTGTAGCCTACCAGGCTCCTCCGTTCACGGGATTTTCCAGGCAAGAGTACTGGAGTGGGGTGCAATTGCCTTCTCCACTTGGAAGAACTACTAGAGTGTAAAGAATTTTTAAAATTAGCATCCAGACAAAAAGTCAAAATAATGTATGAAAGCAAGAGAACTAGATGTCAATACACTGTGTAAAAGCAATCCATGAAATGGGCAAACAGAGGAGGAATATTTTCCAAAAACTTTAAAAAGCCTGAGCCAGAGATTTTACAAGCAACCAAGCTCTCCTTCCATCATCAAGGCTACAGAAAAGGAGTTTTGAACATGCCAAAGCCCAGGGAATATTATAAACATATTCCCTTCCTGAAGAATATAATAGAGGATAGGCTCATCCAACCAAAAGGACACAATTTTACATGAAAATTAAGAAAAGAAAGCCAAAAAGTAGATTAAGATTAGTAGTAGTCATATAAGAAGTAGTAATCAAACCAGTTAATGAGATAGAATAAAGAAGAATTAAGGGATTTGTGGTAGAAAGCCCCTATGATGGCAGCCAATGATACCTGTTTCTAAGCATTCAGGTATTTATATAATCCTTCTCCCCTTGCTTGTGGGCTGTACTTAGGTACTGTAACAAATATAAAACACAAGTGATGGATGTCACATATGAAATCAATTATAAAGAGAACTGGTTCCATCTTGGGCCCTGTCTGGCTCTCTCTCGGATCACCAGTTACTAACTGTAAGGACACTGAGAAACTGACAGAGAGGCCCATGTGGTGAGGAACCAAGGCCTGCCAGCAGTGACATGAGTGGGCTTGGCAGTGGGTCTTCTAAGGCCTGCCAACCACCATGGGAATGAAGGCAGAGTTGCCAGCCCCAGTTGAGCCTTGAGATGACTGCAGTCTGGGCCAACAGCTTGACTGGAGATGCATGAGAGACCCTAAGTAGGAATCACCCAGCTAAGCATCTAGATTACTGACCTATAGAAACTGGGAAAACAAATATTGTTTTAACCTATTAATCTGGGGTAATTTGTTATACAGCAATAGATAAAAATATAGGCACTAGAAAGGGTTTACATACAAAGAAAACTGCTGAACATAAAGATTAATGTTCCTAAATACCAAAAGTAATTTTAGAAAAAGCAAAGATGACATACTAAATAAAGACTAATGATAAATCACATACAATATACATAATTATTATAAATAGGAAGTGTGATATCACCAACATGGTAGAATATGTAGTTGCCAACTTCAGTCCCACTCACAAAAAGACCATCTATTAACAGCAATTATCCATAGACAAGACACCTTTGTGAAAATCCCAGAACTGAGGGTGAGACTGAAGAACTTTCTTGGATCACAGAAACTTGGAAAAACCTCAGAAACATTTTGTTAAGTAAAATGAGCCAGTGACACACACACAAAAATATATATTGTGTGAGTCCATTCACATGAAGTTACCAGAAAGGGACAATCTCTATAGAGAAAAAGTAGATTAGTCATTGCAAAGGTCTGGGAGGAATGAAGGGATAGAAGAGTGCTAACTAAAAGGTATGGGATTTCTTTTTGAAATGAAAATGCTTACAACTGACTATGGTAATAATTGCACATGTTTGTGAATATACTAAAAACTGTGAACTGTATGTACACTTGAAATGGATGAATTGCATCCTGAATTGAATGTGAATTATTATATCTCAATAAAGCTGTTAAAATATATTTTAAAACATTAAAAAAAATCAATCCTTAAAAGTTGAAAAGTGAAACAAATAAACCTTGCTGTATATCAAGTTGGTATCATAACTACAAAGAGAAAACAGTTATTCTAAACAACCTTAAAACATGATTTTTGACTACATATCATCATTGGATAATAGTCTTATTGTCATAATATTAGTAATAATATTTTAAAAACAAGTAGCAATATCAATATTGTTAGGAATCAAGCATTTCAACATTACAAAAAATAAAACCATAAAAGTTCTTATATTAAGAAATACTATAATCTTAAATTTAAATTGCAAATATGAGTTTCAGCTCATGATTATTTTCTCCTTTTAAATAACTTGCCCACTAAAAGACCCTCGAAGCAATGAAAGCTCAGTAAGCGATGACAGTCCCAGGATGTAATGTGGTCTTTAAATACTACTTCCCACTAAAAGAAACCATACTCCTTAGAGAAATGAGTAACTCAAGGTCTGGGGCATGAAATGTGTAAGATGAACTTGGGACATTCTACTATACTGAAAAACAAAGACGTTACCAAAGGCTACTGGGGTAGAGTCTAAGAAGCCTAGAGCAACTTGAAGGAGTTTTCATTCACCAAAGACAGGAAAATTTGGGAAAAACAAAAACAAAAGTGTGCAATGGATTCATCTTTAAAACTTTGAGTTCAAAAAAGATACTAAAAAAAAAATCACTGGACACCTTTGGAAGTTGCTAGGACACAAAACTAATTAGTTTGGAAATAATAACAGGGACGAATCAACCATTTATCCTGTCCCTTTCTGTACAAATTGCATCATAAGTTATCCAAATAGTTTATGAGGGAAAATTATTCTTCATAGACAAACTCCAGCTAATAAATGCAGAAGAAATGACAGAAAAATAATCACCATTTTCAGCCTCTAATGAAACGAAGGATCATCAATGCCAGAACCATTAGGAAGAATGTTGTTAAAGAACTTTATAATGGCTCAAACAGGCTAACAACACCTGAGCCCTCTACATCAATCTTAACACTAAAAGAGTGAAAACCAGACATATTATGTGCCTCCTGACGTGATGTAGTACACAGCACCACCTGTGTAGCACTATTAACAAAAATCTTAACCTAAATCTAATTAATCTCTAGATCTACCAGCTAGGGTATGGGAGATCAGGAAATGAAGGAACACGTGTAAGAACATAATTAAGCCATATCAAGAATGCAGAAAATGTTACAGGAAAATGACCCACTTCACTAAACTAGTAAATAGTGCTTGCGTGCAAACATGAACACCTGAGAGGGGATGGAGACGATAGTTATGGTTAAGAGAATCACTTCAACAATAATGACATACATAGATTATAAGCAAAAGGAGGGAAGAGGTATATCATGCAAATGTTGGTCAAAAGAAAGCAAGAAGGGCTATAGTAATATTAGATAAAGTTGACTTCAAATCAAAGAAAATGACCAGGAACAAAAAGGGACATTAGGTAATGTCAAAGGGTGAATCTACCAAAAAGACACAACAATCATAATTATAAATGCACCACACAACTTTTAAAATATATGACTTGAACCAAGCTTCAAAATATATGATGCAAAAAATTAAAACAACTATACAAATTCACAATTGTAGTTGGAGACTTCAACATTCCTTTCTCAACAATTAACGTAAGTATTAAGCAGAAAATTAACAAGATATAGAGGAACGTAACACAACCAACATGATTTAATCAATATTTATGAAACAGTCTGCCCAACAGCAGCAGAAATGTACATGCTTTTCATGTATCCAAGCAACATATACAAAGATAGATAATTTTCCAGGCCACGAAATAAAATTCAAAAAAGTTAAAAGAACTGGAATCATACAGAGGGTGCTGGTTAACCACTGTGAAATCAAATTAGAAACACACAACAAAAAGATAACACAAAATCTCCAAATACTTAGAAACTAAAGAACACATTTCTAAATAAACATAAATCAAAGAAGGAAAACCAAAAGTATGTTGAATTGAATGAAAAGGAAAACACAACAGTTCAAAATTTGGAGGAGGTTGAGTTATAACACTGAATATTTAGATTTAGTTCAGTTTGGTTCAGTGCAGTCACTCAATCGTGTGCGACTATTTGTGACCCCATGAATCGCAGCGTGCCAGGCCTCCCTGTCCATCACCAACTCCTGGAGTTCACCCAAATTCATGTGCATTGAGTCAGTGATGCCATCCAGCCATCTCATCCTCTGTCGTCCCCTTCTCCTCCTGCCCCCAATCCCTCCCAGCATCAGGGTCTTTTCCAATGAGTCAACTCTGCACGTGAGGTGGCCAAAGTATTGGAGTTTCAGCCTCAGCATCAGTCCTTCCAATGAACACCCAGGATTGATCTCCTTTAGGACTGGTTGGATCTCCTTGCAGTCCATGGGACTCTCAAGAGTCTTCTCCAACACCACAGTTCAAAAGCATCAATTCTTCGGCGCTCAGCCTTCTTCACAGTCCAACTCTCACGTCCATACATGACCACAGGAAAAACCATACCCTTGACTAGACAGACCTTTGTTGGCAAAGTAATATCTCTGCTTTTTAATATGCTATCTAGGTTGGTCATAACTTTCCTTCCAAGGAGTAAGCGTCTTTTAATTTCATGGCTGCAATCACCATCTGCAGTGATATTGGAGCCCAAAAAAATAAAGTCTGACACTGTTTCCACTGTTTCCCCATCTATTTCCCATGAAGTGATGGGACCAGATGCCATGATCTTCATTTTCTGAATGTTGAGCTTTAAGCCAACTTTTTCATTCTCCTCTTTCACTTTCATCAAGAGGCTTTTTAGATTAGAAAACAGTAAAAGTCAATTATGTCATCTAAGCACCTAAGTCCAGAAAAATAAAAAGATGATCGAATAAAAGCAAATAATAAAAGCAAACAAGAGCAAATAATAAAGATAAGAACAGAAATCAGTAAAATTAAAAACAGAAAAGCAACAGAAAGAATTAATCAAAGATCTGATTCTCTGGAGAAACCAATAATACTGACAAACCTCTAGCAAAGAAAGAAGACACAAATTACCAACATTAGGAATTTAATAAAAAAGGACAAACCATATAGCTATCAGAAGAATAATAAGGAAACACTATAAACAACTGCACACTCATAAATATGACAGATGTATTGCTTCGATTTCTCAAAGAACATACTACCACAACTTAATATGAACAGATAATCTGAATAACTCAAAGTATTATGGAAAAAGAATTCATAATTTTATAACTCAAAAAAGAGAGAAATCTCTAGGCATGGTTTCACTGGAGAATTATAGGAAACATTTAAAGAAGAATTAATGCCAATACTACCAATCTTTTTCAGAAAATGGAAAAGAAGGGAACATTTTACAATTCATTTTATTAGGCCTAAGACAAAACCAGACAAAGAAAGTAATACCCCCCAAACACCTAAAAAACAGTATCTGTCATGAATATAAGTGGGAAAAAAAGTTTAACAAAATATTATCAAAATCTTAAGTTATTTAGCCATATAAAAAATAATTATATGTCATGACCAAATAGTTTAATTCCAGGAATATAAGTCTAGTTCAACACTCAAATTTCAATGTAATCCATCACATTAGCAGGCTAAAGAAGAAACATCATATGATCATATCAATTTATGTAGTAAAAGCATCTGACAAAATCCAACAACATACATGATAAAAAAAAAAAAAAAAAAACTCCCAGAAAACTAGGACTATAGAGGAACATAATAAAGAAAATATACAAAAAACTTTACAGCTGACATCCCTGTTGCTGATTAGTCACTAAGTCATATCCAGCTCCTTTGCAACACGATGGACTGTAGCATGCCAGGCTCTTCTGTCCATGGGATTTCCCAGGCAATAATACTGGAGTGGATAGGCCATTCCCTTCTCTGGGATTGAACCCCCAACTCCTGCACTGGCAGGAAGATTCTTTACCACTGAGCTACCTGGGAAGCCCAGTTGACATCATCCTGAATGGTAAAGGACTGCATGCTTTCCCCATAAAGACTGAGAACAAGGCAAGGAAGTCCTTGCCACTCTAACCATGGCTATCAGACATAGTATTGGAAGTTCTAGTCAGTGCTAGAAGAAGGGGAAAAAGAAATATAAAATATATAGAGCAGAAAACAATAAAAAAACTCTCCTTAGATGCAGATGGCCTGTCTACATAGATATTCCCAAAGAATTTACAACAAACCTCCTAGAACTAACAAGTGAGTATAAACACACAAACATTATTCTGGCAGAAAGTGAAGAGGAACTCAAAAGCCTCTTGATGAAAGTGAAAGTGGAGAGTGAAAAAGTTGGTTTAAAGCTCAACATTCAGAAAACGAAGATCATGGCGTCTGGTCCCATCACTTCATGGCAAATAGATAGGGAAACAGTGGAAACAGTGTCAGACTTTATTTTTGGGGGCTCCAAAATCACTGCAGATGGTGACTGCAGCCATGAAATTAAAAGACGCTTACTTCTTGGAAGGAAAGTTATGACCAATCTAGATATAATATTCAAAAGCAGAGATATTACTTTGCCAACAAAAGTTCGCCTAGTCAAGGCTATGGTTTTTCCTATGGTCATGTACAGATGTAAGAGTTGGACTGTGAAGAAGGCTGAGCGCCAAAGAATTGATGCTTTTGAACTGTGGTGTTGGAGAAGACTCTTGAAGAGTCCCTTGGACTGCAAGGAGATCCAACCAGTCCATTCTGAAGGAGATCAGCCCTGGGACTTCTTTGGAAGGAATGATGCTAAAGCTGAAACTCCAGTACTTTGGCCACCTCATGCAAAGAGTTGACTCACTGGAAAAGACTCTGATGCTGGGAGGGATTGAGGGCAAGAAGAGAAAGGGATGATAGAGGATGAGATGGCTGGATGGCATCACTGACTTGATGGACGTGAGTCTGGGTGAACTCCGGGAGTTGGTGATGGACAGGGAGGCCTGGTGTGCTGTGATTCATGGGGTCGCAAAGAGTCAGACAAGACTGAGCAACTGATCTGATCTGAAGGGTCATTGGGAGCCATCTTGGAAGCCATCTTCCACATCTATCTCATATGTTTACTAGGAGGATTACATGACATAATAACTGTATGTCACTTTGTACAGTACTTGACATATAATTGTTCTTAGTGTTACTAGCAGAAAGTTTGGTTTTTAAAAAAACTAGAAAAGATGGAAATTCCATTTAATTAAACCTTGCTTGCTAAAAATAAGAGCATCATATGAAACTGCTCACATGTCTTCAAGTTCTGCTACTGCTAACGTGAGGACAGGGGCCATTACATACTCTGGGATGTTGATAAATATTTCTTTATCCCAAAGTACCATTTTAGCAGGAAAATATCAAAGAAAAAAAAACGCAGAAAATGCTCAAGTAAATGCAACATGACTTGTTACCAGTGAGGGGTTCTCTAGGCACTTGGAGTAAAAGGATTAATTTTCATATTTTAATCCTGCTGCTGCTTCTGGTTTTCTTCTGTTTCTAAAGCTGCTATGCTTCTTGGTTTCTTATGTGTCGAATCTCTTTTAAATTGGACTTCTTCAATTTCATGGGTTTCATATTGGGCTTTGCTCTTTTCCCCTGAAATACATCATGAAAACAATCTGTCTCTGCAGGATGTGTGGCTTATAGCCTAGGCAGATAAAAGAGAGACAAATTTCAGAAAGAATCCTCTTATTTGACCAGGCTGAAGAAAAGAAAAATAGAGATGTATTTTGTATTTTGTTTTGGTCACGAATTCCAACATGCATGTGTGTTTGTGTGTGTGGTGTGGCAGGGGCAGGAGGGGTGTTCCCCACTATAGCAAGTAATTTATCTACATAGAGATGGCATCAAATCCCAAAGGTTAAGTGTTACTTTAAGTGTTAGTCCTATAGACTGCCCCCACACTTCAGACACTAGTCACAAGCTCAGTGTGTGTGCTTCTGACCCACTGACTGTAAATCAGAAGTTTCCACAACCCCAGCCTCAGGTTCAATTAGTTTGCTACAGTGACCCTCAGAACTCAGAGAAACATTTTACTTACTAGATCACTGGTTTATTATAAAAGGATAGTCCCTGGGTTACTGTTGCCCTTGGACGTGGCCTGATAACTTCACTATTCGTTAACCTTCTAGTGAATTGAAGCAGGCCTTTGTTTATAATCTGTCCACTTTTTCCAGTCACCCTCAGCATGAGGATGGACCTGTATTACCTAGTCTACCATTCTTAGAAGCAGAAATCCTCATTCACTGAGTGTAGATGGTATAAGGGGAGAAATCCTAACCCACGCCTAAAGAATTTTCCAATACGCCAACTTTTTTGAAACTTTGAAGATAAAATATAAAATAAGCACAATACAAATAGCACCCAGGACAAGGAGACGTCTACTTAGAGGCTTGATGTCTGAAATTACCTGGATATCCCATTCATGCCACTTACCAGAGATATACAGAGCTGATATCTTGACATCTTGATTGTCTCATTTCAGGTAAAAGTTGAGATACAATTACCGTTAGCTGAGATGCACACTTAATGTGCTAACACTGAATAGCTACTTGCAGAATTTAAGTGCCCCAAAGTAAACATTTTTAATTTGTCTATCAAGCAGCCAAAGGCATGTTTTTCTAGCTCCTTCTCACCGTAAGAACCCCAAAAAGCAAAAAATTTGGACAGGTATATTAAAATCGAGACTCTCCGAGCTGTGTTGTAATTCAGTCCTCAATCGTGTCTGACTCTTTGTGACCCCATGGATTGCAGCACGCCAGGCTTCCCTGTCCATCACCAACTCCCGGAGCTTGCTCAAACTCATGTCTGTTGAATTGGTGATAATCTGGTCCTCTGTCATCCCCTTCTCTGCTTTGCCTTCAATCATTCCCAGCATCAGGGTCTTTTCTAATGAGTTGGCTCTTAGCATCAGGTGGCCAAAGTATTGGAACTTCAGCATCAGTCCTTCCAATGAACATTCAAGACTGATTTCCTTTAGGGTTGATTGGTTTGATCTCCTTGCAGTCCAAGGGACTCTGAAGAGTCTTCTCCAACACCACAGTTCAAAGCATCAGTTCTTCAGTGCTCAGTCTTCTTTATGGTCCAACTCTCACATCCATACATGACTACTGGAAAAACCATACCTTTGACTAGATGGGCCTTTGTCTTTCAGAAGGAGTCTTGATCCATGTATGGATCTGGATTATGAGACTCACTTATCACAGACACCCTCGGATGACATGGTGAAAGGCACTGTTCTCATCTCTGGAATACCTAGCCTCTTCTTCCAAGTCCATTAGCCCTGCTGGTACACTCTGTCCCCATTTTGACTAGGTTCTCAGGCTTCTCCATTTCCCCTGATCCAACTATAGGGTTACTTAGGGATACAAACTTCTGAAACTCTCTCCTCCCATTCTATACCCTTTCCCCTTCTTGGACTCATCCTACAGGTCTCAGTTGAAACATCACTGCCTCTAGAAAGCCTTCCCTGACCACCCTGAAAGGCCCCGTGTTATATGTTCCCAGAGTAATTGCACTTCTCATATAATGAATAAATTGCCTCTGTCTTCACCAGAGAACAAATTCTCTTGAGTTCAGACACCTCAACCATTGTGCTAACCACTAGTATATATGCCTAATATATTAACAGTGCCAGGCATGGAATCAATAAATATTTGTTTAATGATTAATGGGCAGTTGAATCATTTATTGTTTTCTTTCTCAATGATCAGTCCAGTTCAGTTCACTCAGTCGTGTCCAACTCTTTGCGACCCCGTGGACTGCAGCACACCAGGCTTCCCTGTCCATCACCAACTCCTAGAGCTTACTCAAACTCATGTCCATTGAGTCGATGATGCCATCCAACCATCTCATCTCTGTCGTCCCCTTCTCCTCCCACCTTCAATCTTTCCCAGTATCAAGGTCTTTTGATATAAGTCAGTTCTTCACATCAGATGGCCAAAGTATTGGAGTTTCAGCTTCAGTATCAGTCATTTCAATGAATATTCAGGACTGATTTTCTTTAGGATTGACTGGTTTGATCTCCTTGCAGTCCAAGGGGCTCTCAAATATCTTCTCCAGCACCATAGTTCAAAAGCATCAATTCTTCGGTGCTTGGCTTTCTTTATAGTCCAACTCTCACATCCATACATGACTACTGGAAAAACCATAGCTTTGACTAGATGGACCTTTCTTGGCAAAGTAATGTCTCTGCTTTTGAATATGCTGTCTAGGTTGGTCAGAACTTTTCTTCCAAGGAGCAAGCATCTTTTAAATTCATTGCTGCAATCACCATCTGCAGTGATTTTGGAGCCCAAAAATATAAAGTCTGCCACTATTTCCACTGTTTCCCCATCTATTTGCCATGAGTGATGGGACCAGATGCTATGTATGACCTTAGTTTTGTGAATGTTGAGCTTTAAGCCAACTTTTTCACTCTCTACTTTCACTTTTATCAAGAGGCTCTTTAGTTCTTCTTCACTTTCTGTCATAAGGGTGGTGTCATCTGCATATCTGAGGTTGTTGATATTTCTCCTGGCAATCTTGATTCCAGCTTGTACTTCATCCAGTCCAGCATTTCTCATGATGTACCCTTCATATAAGTTAAATAAGCAGGGTGACAATATACAGCCTTGATGTACTCCTTTCCTAATTTGGAACCAGTCTGTTGTTCCATGGCCAGTTCTAACTGCTGCTTCCTGACCTGCATACAGGTATCTCAAGAAGCAGGTCAGGTGGTCTGGTAGTCCCATGCTTTAAGAATTTTCCACAGTTTGTAGTGATCCACACAGTCAAAGGCTTTGGCATAGTCAATAAAGCAAAAGTAGACGTTATTCTGGAACTCTCTTGCTTTTTCAATGACCAACAGATATTGGCAATTTGATCTCTGGTTCCTCTGCCTTTTCTAAATCCAGCTTGAACATCTGGAACTTCACAGTTCATGGGCTGTTGAAGCTTGGCTTGGAGAATTTTGAGCATTACTTTACTAGCGTGTGAGGTGAGTACAGTTGTGCGGTAGTTTGAGCATTCTTTGGCATTGCCTTTCTTTGGGATTGGAATGAAGACCGACCTTTTCCAGTCCTGTGGCCACAGCTGAGTTTTCCAAATTTGCTGGCATATTGAGTGCAGCACTTTCACAGCATCATCTTTTAGGATTTGAAATAGCTTAGTTGGAATTCTATCATCTCTACTAGCTTTGTTCATAGTGATGCTTCCTAAGGCCCACTTGACTTTGCATTCCAGGATGTCTGGCTCTAGGTGAGTGATCACACCATCGTGATTATCTGAGTCATGAAGATCTGTTTTGTATAGTTCTGTGTATTCTTGCCACCTCTTCTTAATATCTTCTGCTTCTGTTAGGTCCATACCATTTCTGTCCTTTATTGTGCCCATCTCTGCATGAAATGTTCCCTTGGTATCTCCAATTTTCTTGAAGAGATCTCTAGTCTTTCCCACTCTACTGTTTTCCTCTATTTCTTTGCACGGATCACTGAGGAAAGCTTTCTTATCTCTTTTTGCTATTCTTTGGAACTCGGCATTCAAATGGGTATATCTTTCCTTTTCCTCTTTGCCTTTCACTTCTCTTCTTTTCATAGCTATTTGTAAGCCCTCCTCAGACAACCATTTTGCCTTTTTTGTATTTCCTTTTCTTGGGGATGGTCTTGATCCCTGCCTCCTGTACAATGTCATGAACCTCTGTCCATAGTTCTTCAGGCACTCTGTCTATCAGATCTAATCCCTTGAATCTATTTGTCACTTCCACTGTATGGTCATAAGGGATTTGATTCAGGTCATACTTGAATGGTCTAGTGGTTTTCCCTACTTTCTTCAATTAATTAATGTAATGTATTACTATAGCATAAATAACTTGAGAGTTATGGTTCTAGACCATAACATGTAAAAGCAGTTTTTGACAAACCTGTTCATTTTGTCAAATATACTAATTTAAACATGGCAGACAAGCTATTTTAAATCCATGTTTGCTTTACTAAAATAAAATAACTGCTAATTTACATGCCATTGATTCTGTTACCACCAGAGTCTAAAAACCAGTAGGCTTGCAAAAGCACAGTAAGAATGCCTTTGGTTTCTGAATGCCTTTGGTTTCATGAAACACATGATGAATGTTCATTTGGAGAATTTGCTTCAATCCACATACAAATGCACATCACTCAAAAGTAATCTGTTTTATATGCTATGAATGCTAGGCAATCATATTATTTTCATTGTAGAAAATTCATAAACAAATGCTTATTTATTTATGATGTTGTTTTTTTATTATTATTTTTTCTTTACAATATTGTATTAGTTTTGCCATACATCAACATGCATCTGCCACGTGTACACGTGTTCCCCATCCTGAACCCCCCTCCCACCTCCCTCCCCATACCATCCCTCTGGGTCATCCCAGTGCACCAGCCCCAAGCATCCTGTATCGTGCATCGAACCTGGACTGACGATTCATTTCATATACGATATTATACATGTTTCAATGCCATTCTCCCAAATCATCCCCCCACTCCCTCTCCCACAGAGTCCAAAAGACTGTTCTATACATCCGTGTCTCTTTTGCTGTCTCGCATACAGGGTTGTCGTTACCATCTTTCTAAATTACATATATATGCGTCAGTATACTGTATTGGTGTTTTTCTTTCTGGCTTACTTCACTCTGTATAATAGGCTCCAGTTTCATCCACCTCATTAGAACTGATTCAAATGTATTCTTGAATTTGTTGCAGTGAAGAAGAGATTTTGAAATGATCATTTACTGCTAACTAAAATCCCTATTTTGGATCTAACAATTACATCAATGAAGACTTATTTTAATAATAACAGATGAAATGGCACTCCTGCTGGTTTAGCAAAAATAAAAAATAATTTAAAAATAAGCTACAGTCTCTGATCTCTTAATGACTTCTTTGTGAAAGAAATCTAACTAAGGAAAGGAAAACGTTGGGTGTATTAATTTCTCTTCCTAACTAAAAAAAAAAAAATCCTTAATTAAATTGTTCTCTCCTCCAGTGTGCTGTATCAATTCCTCTACAGAATTTTTCTAACATGAGAAAATATCTTCTCATATGATACTACAACGGGTTTAGTGGATCATTTTCTCAAATCTGCTTATGTTACTTGGATTCAAGAATGCATACTCAGTTAGAAATACTTTTTAACAGTATTTAATGCTTTTTAAATATTGGAGGAAACACAAGCTGGAATCAAGATTGCCGGAAGAAATATCAATAACCTCAGATGTGCAGATGACACCACCCTTATGGCAGAAAGTGAAGAGGAACTAAAAAGCCTCTTGATGAAAGTGAAAGTGGAGAGTGAAAAGGTTGGCTTAAAGCTCAACATTCAGAAAACGAAGATCATGGCATCTGGTCCCATCACTACATGGGAAATAGATGGAGAAACAGTGGAAACAGTGTCAGACTTTATTTTTCTGGGCTCCAAAATCACCTCAAATGGTGACTGCAGCCATGAAATTAAGAGACGCTTACTCCTTGGAAGGAAAGTTATGACCAACCTAGATAGCATATTCAAAAGCAGAGACATTACTTTGCCAACAAAGGTTCGCTTAGTCAAGGCTATGGTCTTTCCTGTGGTCATGTATGGATGTGAAAGCTGGACTGTGAAGAAGGCTGAGTGCCGAAGAATTGATGCTTTCGAACTGTGGTGTTGGAGAAGACTCTTGAGAGTCCCTTGGACTGCAAGGAGATCCAACCAGTCCATTCTGAAGGAGATCAGCCCTGGGATTTCTTTGGAAGGAATGATGCTAAAGCTGAAACTCCAGTATTTTGACCACCTCATTCGAAGAGTTGCCTCATTGGAGAAGACTCTGATGCTGGGAGGGATTGAGGGCAGGAGGAGAAGGGGACGACAGAGGATGAGATGGCTGGATGGCATCACTGACTCGATGAATGTGAGTCTGAGTGACCTCCGGGAGCTGGTGATGGATAGGGAGGCCTGGCGTGCTGCAGTTCATGGGGTCGCAAAGAGTCGGACACGACTGAGCGACTGATCTGATCTGATCTGAATGCTTTTTAACAATCTATTTTTGTAAAGGATTTGAATTGTCCAGTATTAATTTCTCCCTCCCATTCTTGTTCCTTCTATAAGAACCTACTGCCCTCTCCTGAGGCAGAGGCAGACCTGGCCAATCATGGTAATCTGTTTTCCTATGCTCTGGTTGTTCCTGAGTGTGAGTAATGTGACCCTAATAATGTCAACTGGAATCTTCTATTGCGTGATAGTTGAACACTGAGAAAGAGAAGTTCTTTCCTTGGACCTTCTGGGCTCAAAATGAATTTAAAGATATCAGCAGGCATCTTGTCCACTACATGGAGAAAGTTTTCTGCAGGACAATGCCATGTAGATAAAAGCGGAAATGTCAGCAGGATGGATGGATGACAGGCAGGAACAAAGATGAATATAAGTGAATCATAATCATATTGAAAGCAGTTCTAAACTTTGAGGCCCTGATATCTACAGCTCATCTTTTGATCTTATAAGCCATCCTAGTGTCTTAGTGTCCCAACTACACAAACTAATAAATTTCTTATTTTGTTTGATTAGTACTGAAACTTGAAGTAAGATTCTGTCACTTGAAATTCATATCCTAATAGAAGTGAGGACACTCTCTAGTGATAACTGTTATATTTTTAGGACTTTTAGATTTACCTGAAAATTACTCCTGGCAATTAGGAGGATGATTTATAAATAACTACTATGCAAAGGCATGAGTTTTATTTCCAAAACCAGTAGAAAATGCCTCACTTCTATTAGGATATGAGAGAGTAAGTTTATACATCTTGTATTTACACATACTATATAGATTAATTCATTTGTACCATCAGTTGTACTCTCCAGGATGCCTAGAAATCTGGAAATCATGAAAAATCATCAGATATGAGATTATAAAACCCAGGACAGGAATTCCATATATAAATTATTCTGCTCTTACCAAGCCCATATTTGAATATGATTGGCATGTAACAAGGTCTCTGCAGAAGCTCACATGGGTCCAAATATTCTGGTCATCCAGAATGTGTGAGTCCAGAAGAAAGAACTAAAATTATTTCATTTTCACACTTTGAAGGATGAAAGTCATAAAGAGCTACACAGAAAAATCCTTTATGGAAATTGATACATTTTACATCATTTTCTCCAAGTACTAACAACTTAAGAGTTATTTGCAACGTTATTTAAAAGTGATCATATTTGTTAACCAAATTCTCTGACAAAAATAATGCCTGGGAATCAGATTTCCCTTTTCCTTTCTGGGAATCACAGAGTCTCTTTAATAAAAGCAAGCCACATTCACATAAGAGCAAATCTGGATTTACTCAGTGACCCTTCCATGGTTTCAACAAACATGAGTGAAGAAAGGGACCAATGCTTTCATCATTCTCCACTGGCCATTAAGGATGTGGTGAACCCCAGAAGAAAGTGAGCAGCACCTGCCCAACCCTGCTCAACAGAGAGCTTTCCACACTGATCACTGTCTCATACACCCTCACAAGCAGCTACTTGTTAAATCCTGCATGTCCACCTTTTATTAAAATGTCAAATGGAATTCTTTTAATTCATATTGGATGGCTGTCATAACAGAATTCAGTAATGAAAACCAATGACAGAGATTGGTTACAAACTAAAACACTATACTCGAGCTGTCTAGTGTATACAGGGCCATTTTTCTTCTTTCAGTTATTACAATGTTATATATCGACTAGAAAATTCTGAGTGTGGTGCTTTCAAAGGGCTTGGCCAGATCAATTCCCATTAACAGTATGAAAAATATCTGTATCCAGCCTATATCTCGAATCAGAACAACTTTCTTCTAAAACTAAACAGAACCTCCATTTCCAGTAATGGCAGCTAACAGGTGAACCAACAAGTCCTATGAACACAACTAAAAATCCCTTCTCCAGGGGATCTTCCTGACCCAAGAATCAAACCACGTCTCCTGCATTGCAGGCAGATTGTTCACCGACTGAGCTATGAGGGAATCCTTTCAAAAATTTTAATCTCCTTTAAAGTATTAAAGAGTTTTCAATATAATCTCCAATTTCCAGACCAAAATTTAAAGGAAATCAATCACCAGAGAACTGAGCAAAGCACTAGAATTCATAACAACTTTTGCCCTAGATTTTTGCCCAACTTTTGCTAATCCAGATAAATCTGGGCTTTGGTTTTGGTGACCTTGGTGGGCAATAACATAGGAAACAACGATCATACTCCACTCAAGATGGGAAGTATAATTAGAGAAGTTTTTCACCTTAGCTTGGGGCCCACAATGAAAACTGACTACTCCATCACCATCCCCAGAAAGACACAATAAAATCTATCATGGTGCTAAAAAGAGAAAGAGAATAAAAATAAAAACAAGGGGGAAAAAATATCCGAAAAGGTGGGGCCACTTCTGACTCTAATTTGCAGCCCAGGTCCTGTCACTTAAGTTGTCCACAGAACTTCAAGTCATGAGCTAGGTTCAGGGTCATCCCAAACTAACAAATCCTGAGGTGCCTGGCAGAAGCAAATACAAATCTCCTATGGAGGAAGGCACCATCCTATCAGAGACTAAAAAACTAAAATCCCTGCAAATAATATTTCAAGGACAATGAAGAAAAAAAACAAGACCTCACATAAGAAAACAAGACACCATGAGCAAAATTAACAGAAACTACAGACAGTAGAAGCTAGAAGCAGAATAGAGGTAACAGAAGCAGAAGATATTAAGAAGAGGTTGCAAGAATACACAGAAGAACTATACAAAAAAGATCTTCATGACCCAGATAATCACGATGGTGTGATCACTCACCTAGAGCCAGACATCCTGGAATGCAAAGTCAAGTGGGCCTTAGGAAGCATCACTATGAACAAAGCTAGTGGAGGTGATGGAATTGGAATTCCAACTAGGCGATTTCAAATCCTAAAAGATGATGCTACGAAAGTGCTGCACTCAATACGCCAGCAAATTTGGAAAACTCAGCAGTGGCCACAGGACTGGAAAAGGTCGGTCTTCATTCCAATCCCAAAGAAAGGCAATGCCAAAGAATGTTCAAACTACCGCACAATTGCACTCATCTTACACGCTAGTAAAGTAATGCTCAAAATTCTCCAAGCCAGGCTTCAACAGTACACGAACTGTGAAGTTCCAGATGTTCAAGCTGGATTTAGAAAAGGCAGGGGAACCAGAGATCAAATTGCCAACATCTGTTGGATTGTTGAAAAGGCAAGAAAGTTCCAGAAAAACACCTATTTTTGCTTTATGGACTATGCCAAAGCCTTTGACTGTGTGGATCACTACAAACTGTGGAAAGTTCTTAAAACATGGGAATACCAGACCAACTGACCTGCCTCTTGAGACACCTGTATGCAGGTCAGGAAGCAGCAGTTAGAACTGGACATGAAACAACAGACTGGTTCCAAATTAGGAAAGGAGTACATCAAGGCTGTAAATTGTCACCCTGCTTGTGTAACTTATATGCAGAGAACATCATGAGAAATGTTGGGCTGGATGAAGCACAAGCTGGAATCAAGATTGCCAGGAGAAATATCAACAACCTCAGATATGCAGATGATACCACCCTTATGGCAGAAAGTGAAGAAGAACTAAAGAGCCTCTTGATAAAAGTGAAAGTAGAGAGTGAAAAAGTTGGCTTAAAGCTCAACGTTAAAAAAACTAAGATCATGGCATCCAGTCCCATCACTTCATGGCAAATAGATGGGGAAACAGTGGAAATAGTGACAGACTTTATATTTTTGGGCTCCAAAATTACTGCAGATGGTGACTGCAGCCATAAAATTAAGAGATGCTTGCTCCTTGGAAGAAAAGTTCTGACCAACCTAGACAGCATATTCAAAAGCAGAGACATTACTTTGCCAAGAAAGGTCCATCTAGTCAAAGCTATGGTTTTTCCATTAGTCATATACGGATGTGAGAGTTGGTCTATAAAGAAAGCTGAACGCCAAAGAATTGATGCTTTTGAACTGTGGTGTTGGAGAAGACTCTTAAGACTCCCTTGGACTGCAAGGAGATCCAACCAGTCCATCGTAAAGGAAATCAGTCCTAAATATTCACTGGAAGGACTGATGCTGAAACTCCAATACTTTGGCCACATGATGTGAAGAAGTGACTCATTTGAAAAGATCCTGATGCTGGGAAAGATTGAAGGAGGGAGGAGAAGGGGACAACAGAGGATGAGATGGTTGGATGGCATCATCGACTCAATGAACATGAGTTTGAGTAAGCTCTAGGAGTTGGTGATGGACAGGGAGGCCTGGTGTGCTGTAGTCCATGGGGTCACAAAAAGTCAGACACAACTGAGCAACTGAACTGAACTGAACAGACAGTAGATCATTAAAGACTTCATAGAGGGTACTTAATGGATACAGACTATGAAATAACTATATTACTCGGCCTGAAGTACTAACAGATAAGCCTGAAGATCTCTTTAGGACACAGGAATCTATAACCAAGAAATGATACAACAATTCTGTGAAAACAAATGGACTCTTAAAAAATGTTAATATTCGAAATAGCAAAAACCTACACCGTCCCCCTGCCCCCCTCCAATACGTCAGGGGAACTATTCGACACTAAGGAGACTAAAAACCTTAAAAACTCAATGAAGCACATGACTCTTGACTGAATCCTGAATTTAATTTAAAAAGCAAAAGGAAACATTTTTGAAAACTGGGGGGAAATGAATACAGAATTTATTAACACTGCATTAATTTTAAGCTTATGGACTGTGATAACAATATTGTGATTACCTGAAAGAATTTTGCTCTTCTTAGAAAGTATCTGTTAATGTATTTAAAGGAGCAATGTGAAAGGACACAAAAGCAGATGTGGCAGAAAGTTAACAACTAATGACTCTAAGTAAAGGGCATTTAGGTACTATTATTTCAAGTTTTCTTTAGATTTGGAAACTTTTAAGAACAAAACATTGTAGGGGGAAGTCCTATAGAAGATTTCATAAGATCCCAAAAGAACATCTAACAATAAGAGGTATAGCAGCTAAATATCTTGCTTGGAGAATCCCAGGGACGGGGGAGCCTGGTGGGCTGCCATCTATGGGGTCGCACAGAGTCAGACACGAGTGAAGCGACTTAGCAGCAGCAGCAGCTAAATTTAGAAATTTCTTAAGTATACAAGTGAAGTTAAGAGACATGGAGGAGAAAGATCTGATATCATTGGAGCCTTGAGAGCAAAGAGGTGAGTCAGAGGCAATATCTAAAAAAATGATAGCTGAGGATTCTACAGAAATGTTGAAAAAGACCAATACGTAGATTCAAGAAGTCCACTAAATCCCAAGCTAGATAGATGGGAGAAAATCCATACCTACACTCATCTTAGAGATGGTAAAGAAAACTAAAAATAGATAAATCATTTAAAAGACCAATTAAAAAAAAGACAAATTATGTTCAAAGAGGCCATGGTTCAATTGAGAGCTAATTTCCCAATATAATGGAAGATAGAAAATGGTAGAATTATGTAACCAAATTTACTGGAAGAAAAAACTGCCATCTTTTAATTCTATAGCCAGCGAAAATATCTTTCAAGAGTAAATTAAGGACAATTTTGGATAAACAAATGTGGGAAGATTCCCCATAGCAGATCTCCTTCAAACTTAGTTAATTGGTATTGACTGCAACTTTAACCTACACTGATATTTTAGATTCTGCTCTCCAGCATTTTGTTGTTCTCTCAAACAATCCATCCAATAAGTTACATGAAAAATGAACAACTATTGCTGAAACTGATTTTGAGATGGTTAATACACAAATCGTTCCATTTGAAGTCTCAACGAATGGTCCGAGTTGTCATTTATACAAGTTCATTAATACTTGTAAATCCATACTAACGAACAACTTTTCCAAAGTAAGAAACCAAAATAATTTGAACTCAGCAGGGATATCATTTGTGCCTGACTCATAATAAAGGACGGGGAAGGCAATGGCACCCCACCCCAGTACTTTTGCCTGGAAAATCCCATGGACGGAGGATCCTGGTAGGCTCCAGTCCATGGGGTCGCTAGGAGTCGGACACGACTGAGCGACTTCACTTTCATTTTTCTCTTTCATGCATTGGAGAAGGAAATGGCAACCCACTCCAGTGTTCTTGCCTGGAGAATCCCAGGGACGGGGGAGCCTGGTGAGCTTCCGTCTATGGGGTCGCACAGAGTCGGACACGACTGAAGCGACTTAGCAGCAGCAGCAGCAGCATAATAAAGGAAGTCTGTCCTCCGGCTCTGCATTCATTACTTACCAAATAGAAACATCATTACCCGTATATAAATTTCTCTTCTAAACAAAAGAAAACAAACCCATGAGTGGTGACCTCAAACTGAACTAGTTAAATTTAGGGACTCATTTGTAAAGGTCAGTGTCCTTTGCTGAAAATCCACTTTTTATGGAGATGAGAAGTTTAACCTGCCCTACGAGTGCCAGGCATAATTAGCCAGCTGTACTCTCATAATAAGGTACAGATGGTTAATTACACCAGCAAATAACTGTTTACTTGTGGGCACAAAAGCCTGTACCTAAAAATCATTAAACGTATACTTGGGCCTATCTATGCTCATGCAAACAAAACACTTATTTCCAAGGTTTCACCTGTGAGCAAATCACCACAGGCTCCAACTCCACCGCTCTGCGGGAGACCCATTAACATTGCTGAGGTCTGGTTCAAGGAAGGGACACTAGCCGCAAAGCCATACATAAGAGAGCGAAATATTTCATGGGGTGCTGAGTCCTTGTTGAAAAATCTCCTGAAGTTATAATTTGTTGTAACAGAAACCTAAAGTAGAATTTGTTTTCCCTAGAGCTCAAAGTAAATTCTATCTTCTTTAGATTAAAAACGCTAAAGAATTTTTTTCCCAAGCAAAAGTCAACATTAGTTGTCTGACAAAGAAAAAAAGACAAATTTTCCTGTGCCCTTGAGAAATTTCACTGGCTAGCTGAGCTCCCAGAATTTAGAAAGCCATATCAGAAACAATACATCCAATGGTTGTTAGGTTGTTCCAAAGATCCCACTTAAAAACAAATTCTAATAATCCCCATATGGTGAGAATAGGACTTGGGAAGAAAGCAGATGAAACTGGAGCCTATTATACAGAGTGAAGTAAGCCAGAAAGAAAAACACCAATACAGCATACTAATGCATATATATGGAATTTAGAAAGATGGTAACAATAACCCTGTATACGAGACAGCAAAAGAGACACTGATGTATAGAACAGTCTTTTGGGCTCTGGGAGAGGGAGAGGGTGAGATGATTTGGGAGAATGGCATTGAAATATATATAATATCATATATGAAATGAGTTGCCAGTCCAGGTTTGATGCACAATACTGGATGCTTGGGGCTGGTGCACTGGAAGGACCCAGAGGGATGGTATGGGGAGGGAGGAGGGAGGAGGGTTCAGGATGGGGAACACATGTATACCTGTGGCAGATTCATTTTGATATATGGCAAAACTGATACAATATTGTAAAGTTAAGTAAAATAAAATAAAAATAAATAAAACCCAAGTTTGGAAGTTCTCTGCCAGCTTCACTGTTCTCGACTTGCAGGGTTTAAAATGTCAGGGCTGGGGAAGAGAATGCTCATCTACTTGAATCTGCACAGAACCTTTACTCAGAGGAATCCACAGGACATGATTCTATTCAGTTTAATTGTATGTTGGGGAAGAGGAAAAGCTGCCTGCCATGATTTTAATTGATAAGAGCACATGATCTTTTTAGGAACCATCTGTTTAATTGTAATTACAAATAGCGATGCAAAAACACAAATGATTAACAAGTACAAAACTTCCCTACCACTAACAGTTTTAACATAACAAGCCATATAGTGAAAGAGAGTGTTGTTGCCTTTTTCCTCGCTGTAATATTTCATGATTTAGCAACAGGCAGTCTACTATTTATTACAGAATTTCATTCTGGTGGTGCTAAAGTTATTAATTAGTATTCTTGGATTATATTTCTCTGTTACTCCTTTTTATTAAACTTTAATTCCCTCTGAGAATGACAGAGATTATATCAGAAATGAAATACCTAAGGCTCCTGTTTTCTACCTCCTGTTCAAATCTTTGAGGTTTCATATAATCACACATCACCTATAATTAAGTACCTGGGACATTCCAAAGTATTGCAAGACTAATTTTTTGCTTTCATAAACATAAATTTCAGCCTTCTTGGTTTTGAAATATGCTTACCACACTGTTATTATTCTAAAAGCCACAAGTATTGGTGATTGTTTCCAGGCATGAATAAAAATAGCTTAACCTTGAAATTTATTTTAATTAAGGATTTTTCAAAGTCATTGCTGCAAACCTGGTGGATTGTTTATAATAAACACAAGCATCAACAACACAGTTGTACAGAACACAAAATTAGGGGCAAAGTTTTTAACTTGGTTTTATAAGAGTAGTTTAAAAAAATAAAGAGAGATAAACACTGTGAGATCATAATGTTAATAGTGCAACCTTATATTTAGAACATTTTTAGATTGCCTATTAAAGCAAGAAGATGCCATTTAAAAATAAAATTCAGGGGAGATTTATGAACTGACAGTGAAATTACATGAGATTTCTTTCTTAGTCATGTCACACTAATTTTTCCTCAAAGTAAGATGAGTTGACTTTTTGGTATTCATTTTAAGATGAAGATCACCACTAAACAATACCATATACTTTCTGACAAGTCTTTCAGTCACACATGAAACACTTTTAAAAAGCCCTCTCTCCTATATCACTGCAACAGATAAATATTACCCTTAAAAAATCAGAGAACTAAAGCACTTTAAATCCTCAAAGATGTAAAAAGACTGACTGCACAGCTTTTCAAGTTAAATTGCAGTAGAGGCATTACGCGATATGTCAATTCCTCACTTCTGCTCTGTCCAACTCGAATCCTTCTAGTCATGATCTTACAATGATTTTTGCCTTATTTCAAGCCTGGCTTCCCCTTGCAAGACATTTGATATGAAGAGCAGCCAAAAGCTAAGCTCCTTTGCAACTGTTAATGACGAAATAGATCTTGGGAGAAAATATATGAAAGAAAAAATCTGCCCCCGGAAACAGCTGCTTCTTCACTTTTAACAGCAGCAACTGTGATGGAGCGTGTCACTGTGCCCTGCACTCCGAAACGTGCTATCCTAAACCTCCAAGGTTCAAATCAGTTAAAAGCTATGAACACTGTTCCCCAAAAAAAGAAAATAAACATAAAATCTAAACTAAACATAAACATAAGAAAACAACTAGAACCATATGGGAGGATTCCAGCCCATACCAACTCAAAACAAGAAGTCGTGCTGCCCCTGGGGCCCCTAGATCAGGCATGCAGAAATGCTTACCCCCTGACAGGCAGGGTCGACGCAGCACTTCAGTAACTACTCAGCACTGAAACAGCTACAGAAGACTGTCGACTTTCTGTTCCCCAAAAGATTATGGGAGTAAAATCTCTGAAGGAGAATGAGGCAGGAAAGTAGGCAGGGTACAACCTTTAAAAGAATGACATAGCCTGAGGGTACAACAAACTGAGTAGAGACAACAGGGAGAAGGCAGTGGCACCCCACTCCAGTACTCTTGCCGGCAAAATCCCATGGACGGAGGAGCCTGGCAGGCTTCAGTCGATGGGGTCGCTAACAACCGGCCACGACTGAGCGACTTCACTTTCACTTTTGTGCATTGGAGAAGGAAATGGCAACCCACTCCAGTGTTCTTGCCTAGAGAATTCCAGGGACGGGAGAGCCTGGTGGGCTGCCATCTATGGGGTCGCACATAGTCAGACACAGCTGAAGCTACTTAGCAGCAGCAGCAGCAGAGACAACAAGGTCCAGGATGGCAGACCAGTTGTCTTCCACTAGACTCTGAGTCTTAGTGGCCGCAGGACTGGAAAAGGTCCGTTTTCATTCCAATCCCAAAGAAGTGAAGTGAAGTGAAACGAAGCTCAGTCGTGTCCGACTCTTTGTGACCCCATGGACTTTAGCCTGCCAGGTTCCTCTGGCCATGGGATTCTCCAGGCAAGAATATTGGAGTGGGTTACCATTTCCTTCTCCAGGGGATCTTCTCGACCCAGGGATCAAACCCGGGTCTCCAGCATTGCAGGCAGACTCTTTAACCTCTAGGCAATGCCAAAGAATGCTCCAACTACCACACAATTGCACTCATCTCACATGCTAGTAAAGTAATGCTCAAAATTCTCCAAGCCAGGCTTCAGCAATACATGAACTGTGAACTTCCTGATGTTCAAGCTGGTTTTAAAAAAGGCAGAGGAACCAGAGATCAAATTGCCAACATCCGCTGGATCATGGAAAAAGCAAGAGAGTTCCAGAAAAGCATCTATTTCTGCTTTATTGACTATGCCAAAGTCTTTGACTGTGTGGATCACAATAAACTGTGGACAATTCTGAAAGAGATGGGAATACCAGACCACCTGATCTGTCTCTTGAGAAATCTGTATGCAGGTCAGGAAGCAACAGTTAGAACTGGACATGGAACAACAGACTGGTTCCAAATAGGAAAAGGAGTACGTCAAGGCTGTATATTGTCACCCTGCTTATTTAACTTACATGCAGAGTAAATCATGAGAAACGCTGGACTGGAAGAAGCACAAGCTGGAATAAAGATTGCTGGGAGAAATCTCAATAACCTCAGATATGCAGATGACACCACCCTTATGGCAGAAAGTGAAGAGGAACTAAAAAGCCTCTTGATGAAGATAAAAGAGGAGAGTGAAAAAGTTGGCTTAAAGCTCAACATTCAGAAAACAAAGATCATGGCATCTGGTCCCATCACTTCACGGGAAATAGATGGGGAAACAGTGGAAACAGTTGCTGACTTTATTTTTGGGGGGCTCCAAAATCACTGCAGATGGCGACTGAAGCCATGAAATTAAAAGATGCTTACTCCTTGGAAGGAAAGTTATGACCAACCTAGATAGCATATTCAAAAGCAGAGACATCACTTTGCCAACAAAGGTTCACCTAGTCAAGGCTATGGTTTTTCCTGTGGTCATGTATAGATGTGACAGCTGGACTGTGAAGAAGGCTGAGCACCGAAGAATTGATGCTTTTGAACTGTGGTGTTGGAGAAGACTCTTCAGAGTCCTTGGACTGCAAGGAGATGCAACCAGTCCATTCTGAAGGAGATCAGCCCTGGGATTTCTTTGGAAGGAATGATGCTAAAGCTGAAACTCCAGTATTTTGGCCACCTCATGCGAAGAGTTAACTCATTGGAAAAGACTCTGATGCTGGGAGGGATTGGGGGGCAGGAGGAGAAGGAGACGACAGAGGATGAGATGGCTGGATGGCATCACTGACTCGATGGACATGACTCAGAGTGAACTCCGGGAGTTGGTGATGGACAGGGAGGCCTGGCATGCTGCGATTCATGGGGTTGCAAAGAGTCGGACATGACTGAATGACTGAACTGAACTGATACACTCAATGAAGCACATCAGCATGCTAAATGACACACCCACAGGCACCATGACCATAAAAGTCAAAAAGTGGGCAGTGGCCCAATTCCAGGAAGTCCCCATCCTTTTCCTAGAAGAGCTGGAATACTCCTCGCACTCATTAGCCTATGAAATTACCCATCCCTATAAAAATTGACAACCCCATAACCTGGTGCCTCTAATGCCTCTCTTGCCTTCTGAGACAGCCCACACTCTGTCTATGGAGTGTGTCTCCTCCCTGAAAAAACTTTCACCTCAAAACAAACAACAAACAAACCTATTAACATAAATCCAGAGTCAAGCAGATCCCAGTTTATCAGTTTAAACATAGCTTCAATACTCACTCATAGGCTATGTCGGTTCTCTCACACGATTAGAGTTTTCCTCTTCTAAATATTTTTGATGTTAACATGTAAAAACATTCTCAAAGCTACTGTGAAGTTTGTAAAACTATACCACTAATTAATAATAGATAATTACTTTCCCTATCCTGTGTTATCACATGAATCACTCTCCCACACAAGCCAGAGGGATTGTTTGGCCTTCCCCTAAATAATTCTAAATTTTCTCATATACAAAACATGAAATAAAATGTAAAACTAAATCTGTAAAACTTCAAGAAGAAAATACAGAAGAAAATCTGTGTTACTTTGAGTGAAGAATTTTAGATAACATGATACATAATAGAAAAAATAGTAAATTGTACTTCATCACAATTTAAAACTTTTGACTCCAAAAGGCAACTCAATAAGAAGACAAGTGAATAAGACATGGGCAAAAGATACAAAGACAAACTTCACCAAAGAAGAGATAAAACAATCGATAAACTCATGCTGTTCAATGTCATTAGGCATCACGGAAACACAAATTTGAAACAGAATGAGAAACCACTACACATCTACAGAAATGATTAAAATGAACAAGACTGTCACTAGATGTCATGGATGTGGAGCAGATGACGCTTTCATACTGTGCTGGTAGAAATGCAAAATGGTACAGTTAATTTGGAAAACAGTTTCTCATAAAATTAAACATATACTTACCATAGAACCTAGTAATCACATTCCCAGGTATTCATCCAAAAATTATAATAACATATGTTGATACAAAGACTTTTCTGGGAATGACTACAACCAGCAACAAGAGAACTTTCTGAGTTAACATTATCATTCTATACATTTACATGGATACATAGCAATTTTTCAAAACCCACAGAGCTGTACATCTACACCTAAATGGAATAAATTTTGGAAAAGGGTCAATTCAGATCCTTTGCCCATTTTTAGTTGGGTCTTCTGCTTTTTTGACGTTGAATTATATGAGTTCTTTGTATATTTTAATATTAATCCCTTATCAGACACAGCATTTGAAAATATCTTCTCCCAGTCTGTAAGTGCCCTTTTATTTTGTCAGTTTCCTTCACTGTGCAGAAGCTTTTTCATTGACGTATTCCCATTTGTTTATTTCTGCTTTTGTTTCCCTTGCCTAAGGAGACATGGCCAAAAAATATTTCCAAGATCATTGTCAAAGAGCACACTGCTTATGTTTTCTTCTAGAAGTTTTATGGTTACAGGTCTTACATTTCAGTCTTGATTCCATTTTGAATTTATTTCTGTGCATAGTATGAGTGAGTAGTCCAGTTTGATTCCTTTGGATGTAGCTG
Organism: Tragelaphus eurycerus; assembly: GCA_935064755.1. NCBI lineage: Eukaryota > Metazoa > Chordata > Mammalia > Artiodactyla > Bovidae > Tragelaphus > Tragelaphus eurycerus. The sequence goes on from CAKXYN010000020.1 coordinate 18,063,151, forward strand.
TCCAGTTTTCTGAACACTGTTTACTGAAGGAGCTGCCTTTTCCCCTTGATATATTTTTGCCTCCTTTGTCATAGATTAATTGCCCATATAAGTGTGGATTCATTTCTGGGTTATTTATATATGATCAACAGGTACACGAAAAGATGCTCAAGATCACTCATCAGATCAGATCAGATCAGATCAGTCGCTCAGTCGTGTCCGACTCTTTGCGACCCCATGAACTGCAGCACGCCGGGCCTCCCTATCCATCACCAGCTCCCGGAGGTCACTCAGACTCACATTCATCGAGTCAGTGATGCCATCCAGCCATCTCATCCTCTGTCGTCCCCTTCTCCTCCTGCCCTCAATCCCTCCCAGCATCAGAGTCTTCTCCAATGAGGCAACTCTTCGCATGAGGTGGCCAAAATACTGGAGTTTCAGCTTGAGCATCATTCCTTCCAAAGAAATCCCAGGGCTGATCTCCTTCAGAATGGACTGGTTGGATCTCCTTGCAGACCAAGGGACTCAGAGAAATGCAAATCAACTCACGAGATATCACCTCACACCTCTCAGAAGAGCTATCATCCAAAAGACAACCAATAAGTTTTGGTGAGGATGTAGAGGAAAGGAAAGCCTTGTGCACTGTTGGTGGGAATGTAAATTGATGCAGCCATTATGGAAAACTGTGGAGATTCCTCAAAAAACTAAAACTAGAACTATAATGTGACTTAGCAATTCCACTCCTTGGTATTTATCCAAAGAAAACAAAAACACTAATTAGAAAAGACAAATGCACCCCAATGTTCACTGCAGCATTATTACAGTAGCCAATATATGGAAGCAACTCAAATGTCCATCAATAGAAAAATGGATAAAGAAGATGTGGTATATGTATACAGTGGAATATTACTCAGCCATAATAAAGAATGAAATCTTGCCATTTGTCACAACATGGATGGATCTAGAGGGTATTGTGCTAAGTGAAATAAGTCAGAAAGAGAATACTAAAAGTAATCACTTATATGTGAAATCTAAAAAATAAAACGAATGAGTAAACATAACAAAACAGAGATAGTCATAGACCCAGAGAACAAACTGTACGGTTTTTCTGGTGGTTGCCAGAGAGGAGGAGGTGAAGGGAGGAGAGCAGTCAGTGATGGAGATTAGGAGGCACAAATTTCCAGTTGCAAAATAAGTGGGTCGTGGGTATTAAACGTACAGTGTGGGGAATGTATTCAGTAATTATATATCCTTGAGTGGTGACAGATAACTAGATTTATTGTAGTGATCATTTTTAAAGGCATAGAAATATTCAATCATGATGTTGTGTAACAGGAACTAACAGTGTTGGAGGTCAACTATACTTCAGAAAAAAGCAAACTCATAGAAAAAGAGATCAGGTTACCAGTAGTAATGGGTTGAGGGAGGGGGAACCAGAGGAAGGCACTCAAAAGGTACAAACTTCCAGTTATAAGATAAATAAGTACCAGGGATGTAATGTACATGATATATACAATTAACTCTGCTGTATTTTATACATGAAAGTTGTTAAGAAAATAAACCCTAAAGAGTTCCCATCACAAGTAAAACTATTTATATTTCTTTAATTTTGTATGTATATGAGATGATGGATGATAACTAAGCTTACTGTGATAATCATTTCATCCTGAATATAGGTCAAATCATTATGCTGCACAGCTTAAACTTATATAGTACTGTATGTCAATTATATCTCAATAAAACTAGAAGAAAAAATAGAGGTGAATTTTACAGTATGTAAATTATGCATAATAAATCTGACTTTTTAAAACAGCTAAGAACATACTGGGATAAAATATTAATTTAAATTATATCTCAATATAGTATCAATATCTCAAAGTATCAATACCAAGGGTATGTAAAATACCCCAACAGATCAATATAAAAAGGACAGTCAGATTTAAATTGGACAAAGATAAAGAGTGACAACCCACAGAAGATCAATTATCAGTAGTAAATAATCATAAACTGCTTTATCTCACTAGTAAGCCAGCAAATGTAAATTACAACAAAGTGGTAAACATTATTTTCCCATAAGACAAAGTTTCAAAAGACTGATAATATCAAGTGTTGATGCCTATGCAGGGCAAGTACAATCTCTACAACAAGACTTCAAAAGAGTTATATCAATGGGGATGATGGAAATTCAATTTATTCATATTCAGCTAAATAAAAAGACAAATAACCTTTATAATAGCTGGGTGATTGTCTTTGCTATTTAGTCAGTGGGCTGTAGAATGAGGTGAGATGGTCGTTAGTCCTGAGAATACTTGTGTCCATTTCATCAATCAATGCTCAACAGTCAGTCCAGTGCAGACTGAGGAGAGCCCAGAAGGATGCATGAATGATTCTAAGGCTTTAGCAGTCCACCAAGCAGAGTGATGTCCAGGTAGCCACATGAATAGCAACAGCCTCCTCAATGTTCTCAAGGAAGAAGCTGAAGAATGAAATGAAGGCTACAGCAAAATTTAGAAGAACAAAGACATATGAAACAGGGACTTCCCCCGGTGGTCCAGCAGTTAAGAATGCCTGCCAGTGTGTGGGACACCGGTTCCATCTCTGGTCCGGGAAGATCCCACATGCCCTAGAGCAGCTAAGCCCACAATTACTGAAGCCTGTGCGTCTAGAGCTAGCGCTCTGCGACAGAAGCCACCACAATGAGAAGCCCACGTACCTCAACTACAGAGTAGCCACTGCTCACCACACCTCGAGAAAGCCCAAGTGCAGCAACGAAGGCTTTGCCTTTAATGTTGACCTTAGCATCCCCAACCTAATAGAGTAGTAAAACATGACTCTACTAAATAAGCTCATCAAGAGCACAAATCCTGTCTTAACATTACATTTTTTTTCCTGCAAAACATCTAGGTTACTACTAAACATTAAGTAGGATCTCAATGACTTGAAGAAGTAAAGCAAAGGAGAGTGGGGAAGAATCATCTAGATAAAATACATACTGGTTGAAGTATTCTGAAGAGAAAAGGCCAAGACCCTATAGAGGCCGGGAGCAAGAAATCTAAGGTAAAACAAGCGAGGACATGTAGAGAACGGGACACCAGGTGGTTAAGAGTTATACTGACAGCTCTAACCATGGGGCACTCTATGAACTCAGACTGCAGAACTGTAAAGGGCAGTTAATCATAGTAATTTCACAGGCGCAGCTATGAAGTGAGACCACACAGGTAAATCATATCAGGGTATACCAGGAATGCATTTGAGAAGAAGGGAGGAGCGGGCACGGCACCCCATTTTCCCGTTAAGGAAATACAGAAAATGACTTGCCCAAGGCCGAGCTAATTAGAAGTTAGAAGCAAGGTGAACTTCTAACTCCTTCAGGCTGATGTCTGCTCCTCATCCACACAGGTAGTCTGGGGAACCAACAGAAACTGGAGGCTCCACTATTGAGGGGAGGGGGTGAAGAGAAAGAGCATAAGGAGGCTGGGGAGAGATGGGATCTGGAAAGCTTAGGGAACCCCTGGGACAAAGAGCTGGAACACAAGGGGATGCCCCAGCCAGTCTTCATACCCCTCATACCCCTCATATTGCGACCCCACGACCACTGAAAGGGCCTTCGACCCCGGTGACCTCCACCCTCTGTCAATTCTGTGCCCCTTTCCCCACCAAGACCCCGCGTCCAACTCACAGACGCTGTAGCAAGGGCTTCCCAACCCGGCTCCAAGCAGCTGGCTCTCCTGTGCCGCCTGGTAGCAGAGCTGTTACCATCCGTTGCCACAGCAACCACGCAGCGCCGCACAGCTTAGCAAGCCGCTTGATGATTGGAGAAGGCAAGCGTCCATAGCAACCGCCAGGCAGCTGTCCTTGTACCCCATGGTCTGTAGCCTACCAGGCTCCTCAGTCCATGGGATTTTCCGGGCAAGAATACTGGACTGCGTTGCCATTTCCTTTCCATCAGACACCTTCTCTCCCCAAAGGTACCCTCTCTCACCAAACACTTGTCCTAGTTCTTTAAAAGTACATCATGTATTATCTTATTTAACGCCTGTCTGCCAGTGTTGCAGTGAGGTTCTTCGTCTCTCCATAAATTTTTAAGGGTTCTTTTCCCTCTTCAGGAGGTCTGTGAACCCTTAAGTTATCTGCGAAAATTTATGTCCCTGTATCAAGTAGGATGGTCCATAACTACCGAGTCTCAAAGGAGCCAGAAACAGAACCCAGGCTGCCAGATGCCCAGGAAAGTCCAAGAGAATAACTACTGTATGCATTTACCCCCATCTTTCTTCTCAGAGGATGCAGATAAAAATATAGTGCGGTTTTTCCCAGATTCCACTTAGACTGTGGCCTCATTCAAATCCTGCCTTGAGACACCTCCCAGAGACTCTAACTCTTGACCTTTATTCATTCATTGAATAAATTATCTATTGATCACTAATTATGGGTTGTACATTTACTACAGAGACACTTTTCTAGCCCCTGGAAGATAGCAATCATTGAGACAGAGTCCCTAATTTCTTAGAGTTCTCCTTATGGTGTGGGACACAATAGGTGAATAGACAAGATCACTTTACAATGCAGTAATAAAATATGGTGATACGATGGAGATGTCTAAGGCAAAGAGCCCTTTAGACACGATGGTTAGGGAAGTTCACATTGAGGAGATGGTATTTGAGCAGAGACACGAGAAGACAACACTTCCTGGGTAGTTCAGCTGGTAAAGAATCTGCCTGCAATGTAGGAGACCCGGTTCAATTTCTAGGTTTGGAAGATCCCCTGGAGGAGGGCATGGCAACCCACCCCAGTATTCTTGCCTGGAGAATCACCATGGACAGAGAAGCCTGGCAGGAGGCAGGAGGCTGCAGTCCATGGGGTCACAAAGAGTCAGACATGACTGAGCGACTAGGCACACATGAGAAGACAATACCTACACAAGAGCAGACAGTAACACATGAAGTGTATAAAAGGGGCAGGAGTAGGTGATTAAGGAAGATCTGTTCAAAGAGCTGTGAGCCCCATTTCCTAACCTCTAGTCCACAAAGTGAGGTTTGAGGGGACCACTAGATAAATTTAGTATATTAAGAGGCACAGTGGCCTTGTGTCTGAATCCTATCTAATTGTTCTAAAGAGCAAGAGTTGAGTGGACCAGTGTGCAGAGACCAGAGCAAGGGAAGAACTGCTTGGTTGGGAACAAACCATCACCTTCTCCTAGGGTTTATTAAGGGTAAAGCTACGCATGAGTGCTTTCTCTGGTGCTACAGATTCCTCTTAAGAAATGTGTATAGCTATTTGGGGTCCTTTCTAACAGCGAAATTGGTGAGACAAGGAATGCCTCAGCACAGGGAAGCTAAGGGTCAGGTTCTTTGGACCAAGAAAATGCAAAGAACCAACCAAAACAGAAATGAGCTTGACCCCCACCGAGAGAAATGCAGAATACAGATGCCCAGTAATGAGGGTGAGTTTTCTGACTCTTGAAAGTGCCCCATAAGAGGAAGTATCAACCTAATCAAGCAGGATCAGACAAGTGACAATTTCCTTGATGCCTTCTCTATTCCCTCCTCCCGATCTAATCTCAGAGGAGCCAGAAAAAAGTAACTCAACTGGAGGCACAGGTACAGTGGCTGGCAATGAACCCAAGTAGAAAACACCAGGGAAAAAAAGCAGAAAGTGACCATGCTTTCATTCCCCACTTGCAGGTTTCCTGTTTGCATCAGGACCAAACTGAAAAAGGAAGAAGCCATAATTTTAAGTTAAAAGTTTTGATTATCACTTTAGACAAACATATTGAGGCTGTGTTTTGACCCCCAAGAGTGTCCATAAGAGTCTTGGCATCCGATTGAGTTCACCTAAAAGCAGGAAAATAATTTGTCCCACAGACCATTTTAAAGGGAGACTAGAAGAAAAAAGTTAAGCAGCTTTATGACTGTGACCCACAAGTCATGCTTGCTTAACTTTAGGGTTACATAAGATATATGAGACAGGCTCTAATATAGGCAGTAACATGGGTTGTACTTGAAGTGTATGGAAGAGTAGATGAAAAAAGTTAAGGATTAAAGTGTATACTATTACGGGGAGGAAACCACTTATCCAGTCACGCAGAACCTTGGCATCAGACCTGAGACTATATAAGCCCCCATCCCCAGAGGCCTTGCCAGGGCTGCTGAGAGCTGTGGCCAGTGACCATGGCCGCTCCTCCATAGGGCCCCGCTGCAGCTGCTGCACGACGATAGAAGCCTGGTGTGGCCTCAGTGCCAGAGCGATGGAGGGGCAGGCAAACATAAGGGAAAACAAACAAGAAACATGCAGAAATGGATATCCAACTGAATGCTAATTATGGTATTAAAAAATAGATCAGATTTAGGAAGCATTTTTGTTAACCTACACTTCTCTTTAACCAAAAAGGCTAACAGGAAGTGTGAAGAGTTCTCCATTTGTCTTAAGCTGCCTGACCCCTCAAGGAATCTTACATTTTGATCAAGTGAGAGAGATGAGACTAGGGCCTTGTTCTTTCTAAGTTGTGAGCAAATAATTGGGTCAGTGAGCAGACAAGATTATGAAGACAGAGGGCTTTTTCAGACTTCTGAGCAAAATAGGACAGTAACCCTGAGGACCTCAAGACACCAAGCCCACCCCAGCAGTCTTGGCCCATGGGATCCATGCAGAGAAGGACCCTGGGTAAGAACCCGCAGAAATCACAGACTTATCATTATAAAAGGCCTTAGAGCAAAATGTGTATAAGACTCAGAACACAGTAGTTGCTCCATACATGAGCAGTGATTTTTCTTACTATTATAAGATGACTCCAGCTCTGAACTTGTTCCTTATGTGGAGTTTGCTACTTAACCTCTCTGTGCTTCATGTAGCTCCCACATCTATCAAATAGGGGCAAGCACCCCACAGGTGCTTGTTGAAGATTAAATAAGACAAGTTTGCTCCTTGGAAGAAAAGCTATGACAAACCTAGAGAGCATATTAAAATGCAGAGACATGACATTACCAACAAAGGTCCGTATAGTCAAAGCTATGTTTTTTCCAGTAGTCATGTATGGATGTGAGAATTGGACCATAACGAAAGCTGAGAGCTGAAGAATTGATGCTTTTGAACTGTGGTGTTGGAGAAGACTCTTGAGAGTTCCTTGGACTGCAAGATCAAACCAGTCAATCCTAAGGAAATCAATCCTGCATGTTCATTGGAAGTGCTAATGTTGAAGCTGAAGCTCCAGTACGTTGGCCACCTGATGCAAAGAACTGACTCATTGGAAAAGACCCTGATGCTTGCAAAGATTAAAGGCAGCAGGAGAAGGGGACAACAGATGGTTGGATGGCATCACCGACTCGATGGACATGAGTCTGAGCAAGCTCCGGGAGTTGGTGATGGACAGGGAAGCCTGGCATGCTGCAGTTCATGGGGTTGCAAAGAGTCAGACACAAGTGAATGACTGAAGTGAACTGAACAAACACCAAGCAAACCAAAAATAGAAAGTGATAAAAAAAAGAATACATTTGAATCAGTTCTAATGAGGTGGATGAAACTGGAGCCTATTATACAGAGTGAAGTAAGCCAGAAAGAAAAACACCAATACAGTATCAGATCAGATCAGATCAGTCGCTCAGTCGTGTCCGACTCTTTGCGACCCCATGAACTGCAGCACGCCGGGCCTCCCTATCCATCACCAGCTCTCGGAGGTCGCTCAGACTCACATCCATCGAGTCAGTGATGCCATCCAGCCATCTCATCCTCTGTCGTCCCCTTCTCCTCCTGCCCTCAATCCCTCCCAGCATCAGAGTCTTCTCCAATGAGTCAACTCCTCGCATGAGGTGGCCAAAATACTGGAGTTTCAGCTTTAGCATCATTCCTTCCAAAGAAATCCCAGGGCTGATCTCCCTCAGAATGGACCGGTTGGATCTCCTTGCAGTCCAAGGGACTCTCAAGAGTCTTCTCCAACACCACAGTTCAAAAGCATCAATTCTTCGGTGCTCAGCCTTCTTCACAGTCCAGCTCTCACATCCATACATGACCACAGGAAAGACCATAGCCTTGACTAGGCGAACCTTTGTTGGCAAAGTGATGTCTCTGCTTTTGAATATACTATCTAGGTTGGTCATAACTTTCCTTCCAAGGAGTAAGTGTCTTTTAATTTCATGGCTGCAGTCACCATCTGCAGTGATTTTGGAGCCCAGAAAAATAAAGTCTGACACTGTTTCCACTGTTTCTCCATCTATTTCCCATGTAGTGATGGGACCAGATGCCATGATCTTCGTTTTCTGAATGTTGAGCTTTAAGCCAACCTTTTCACTCTCCACTTTCACTTTCATCACTAACGCATATATATGGAATTTAGAAAGATGGTAACGATAACCCTGTATGCGAGACAGCAAAAGAGACACGGATGTATAGAACAGTCTTTTGGACTCTGTGGGAGAGGGAGAGGGTGGGATGATTTGGGAGAATGGCATTGAAACATGTATAATATCATATAAGAAACAAATTGCCAGTTCAGTTTCGATGCAGAATACAAGATGCTTGGGGCTGGTGCACTGGGATGAACCAGAGGGATGGTACAGGAAGGGAGGTGGGAGAGGGGTTCAAGATGGGGAACACGTGTACACCTGTGGCAGATTCATGTTGATGTATGGCAAAACCAATACAATATTGTAAGGTAATTAGCCTCCAATTAAAATAAATAAATTTGAAAAAAAAGAAACTGAAGCTAAAGTAAGCCTGGTTTCTCTGTCTACATATTTCTCTCTGGACCCAAATGTCCCTTTGTTTCTGCTTCACTATGTATGTCATTTTTCTCCTTTATCTTAGATTTGTCTTTCCCTACTTTTCTACCCAAATCTTACAAAACCGTCAACCTAGTGCCCCACATACCCATACTCTCAGTTCACATTCATCTCTAAGTGTAGTGAGTTAAATGGTAACTCTAAAAGGATGTGCCTGTGTCCTAAAATCCAGAACCTGTGGATGATATCTTACTTAGAAAAAAGAGTCTTTGCAGTTGTAATTAAGTAAAGTGTCTCAAGATGAGATTATCCTCAATTACCCAGGTGGAGCCTTAAATCCACTGACTTTGTAAGACAGAGAATAGGAGAAGACACAGACACATAAAGGGGAAACAGCAGTGAGACCACAAAGGCAAAGCCTGAAGAAATGTGGCCAAGGAAGCCAACGACCACCAACAGCCATCAGAAACTGGAAGGAGCAAGGAAGGATTCTCTCCAGAGCCTGCCAAAGCAAGTGCAGCCCTGTCTATGCCTTGACTTCAGACTTCTGGCCTCCAGCCTGTGAATTATTTCTATTGCAGGAAGCCACCTGGTTATTGGTGGTTTGTTGCAGCAGCCATAAGAAACAACTGCACTAAGTTTTCATTCCAAATCCCTGGGAGAGAAAATCTAACTGGTTTAGGCTAACTCACACAACAACATATCCCCTGAGCCCATTCACTTCTGCCAGAGAGAGGGATCACACTGGATGAACCTGACTGCCAGGGCTACTCCTGTGTAGAGGGTGGCTGTCAGTTCTCCAGGAAGTGAAGGTGGGCTGGGCAGAAAGCCATCTACTACATATGAGTTCTCCAAACATCCAGGTGCCAGACTTCATTTTTCAAATCTTTTTCCCTTTATCTCCACATCTTGTTCATTTACCATTTTTGGACCAGCTCTCCTTGCCTTCAATTTTTCACTTCTACTGCTACTGTTGTTAAGTCGCCTCAGTCGTGTCCGACTCTGTGCGACCCCATGGACAGCAGCCCACCAGGCTCCCCCGTCCCTGAGATTCTCCAGGCAAGAATACTGGAGTGGGCTGCCATTTCCTTCTCCAATGCATGTAAGTGAAAAGTGAAAGTGAAGTTGCTCAGTCTTGCCCGACTCTTAGTGACCCCATGGACTGGAGCCTACCAGGCTCCTCCGTCCATGGGATTTTCCAGGCAAGAGTACTGGAGTGGGGTGCCATTGTGGGCCCTAAACCCATTCACTGGTGTTACTATAAGAAAGTAAGGTGAAGACACTTGTGCATAGACATACAAAGAAGAAAGCTATGAAATGACAAGGGCAGAGATTGGAGGAGTGCAGCCATAAGCCACGGAATATTAAGGATTGCCAACATCTACCACAAGCTGAGAAGAAGTGAGAGGATTCTTCCCTAGAACTTTCAGGCGGACCACAGCCCTGCCAACATCTTGAATTCAGACTCAGGCTCCAGAATGATGAAAGAATAAATATCTCTCACAATAAACTGTTTAAGGGACTTTGCAGGTGGCCCAAGTAGTTAAGACTCTGTGCTCCCCAATCCCTGGTCAGAGAGCTAGATCTCACAAGCTGAAACTCAGAGTTTGCATGATGAAATGAAAAATACTCCCTGCAGCAACTAAAGATCCCACCTGCCACAACTAAGACCCCACACAACCAAATAAATTTTAAAAATAATAAATTGTTTTAAGTCACCTTATTTGTGGCACTTTGGTACCACAGTCCTAGGAAACTAACTTGCTGATTGAAATGATTCAATAGAAAGAAAAAAAGTATGACTGAGAGAGAGGGAATTGCTGTGAAGAAGTCCTTGAGTAAACAAAAAGAAAAGGGTTTTAAGGCACAAATGGGCCATCGCACTGTAGAGGAGGGAACAGAGCAAGTTTACCTAAGATAGAAGATGGGAATGCAGAGATAATGGCTACTTTAAGAAACCAACAGAAAAGGATGGGAAATTCACCAGGTGCTAGTAATTAACCTAACCACTCCATCAAGCACACCATGATTTTTAAAAAGTTACATGTGGTGAATACTTAGAAAAAAATACTTAGAATTTTACACCTCTGTTCCATTTAACCCTCCTAACAGTGCCAGGAGTTTGATTCTGTCTCACCAAAAATTTACCCAAGGTTACCGTCACTCTGGTTCAGTGGTAAAGAAACGGACTGCCTATGAAGGAGATGCGGGTCTGATCCCTGGGTCTGGAAGATCCCCTGGAGCAGGACAAAGAAACCCACTCTGGTATTCTTGCCTGGAGAATCCCATGGACAAGAGGAGCCTGGCGGGCTACAGCCCACGGGGTCACACACAGTCAGACTCACTGAGCAACTGAACAACAACATCAGTCACTTTTCACCATAAAGACAAATGTACAGTGTTCCTTCAAGGATTCGCTTGATACCATTCCAAGCATTTTAAAGAGACATTATTTCACTTCTACCTCTCTGCAAATCTTCCCACTTCTTTCTAACTCCCCTGCCACCGCTCTATCTCAAGCCAGTATCATATCTTGCCTGGTTTGCTGCCACAGTACTTGCTGAGTTTCAAGTCAACTCAGAAAGCATACACTGAGGCACCTCAGGTGCCACCGTCAACTCAGAGGGGTGTCTCAGGTTATTTTAAATCGTCATGGAAATCATAGCAACATCTGTCAGAAACTACTAGCTTGAGGTGAAAGTGAAAGTGAAGTCACTCAGTCGTGTCTGACTCTTTGCGACCCCATGGACTGTAGCCTACCAGGCTCCTCGGTCCATGGGATTCTCCAGGCAAGAGTACTGGAGTGGGTTGCCATTGCCTTCTCCAGGGGATTTGTCCAATGCAGGGATCAAACCCGGGTCTCCTGCACTGCAGGCAGACCTTTTACCGTCTGAGCCACCAGGGAAGCCAGTGCTGAGGTAGTTCAGTTTTGATATTAGTTTATTTTACTGTTTCCAAAGACCAAATCTTTTCAAAGGTGGTTTTTAGTAATTGCTGTGATGAAAGCAAGCACCACTTGAAAATTAGTGTGTAGCAGAAAATAAGACTGGTGGTGGCCGACATGATTCCAAGGCTTGAGAAGGTGTGCAGTGTTCAACAAGCACGAAATTGTTAGAACAGGAGTGCTTATTAAGCTATTTGGATGTGTTTACTTAATAAATGGAGTTGTTAGTTATTCCTTTTGGCCCAGGCATGCTGTGAAACAATTACTAAGACACTAAAATACTGCTCACTTTTCATTCTTATTTTACCAAGAGTAGGAGATGGAACCAACTCCCATTTCAAAGATGAGCCAAGCATCATTAATGGCTCTTGAGAAGGCTAGCTGGATTCTTCTGAATAGACTGACTTTCTGAGACTGTCTATTGGTCACTTAGGAAGTATTTGTTTCCTCTTGTGGGAATGTCTAGTATGTTCAAGTCAACTCAGAAAGCATATAATGAGCATTAAGAAAAAAAAAAAAAAAAACTACAAGACTGAGGAAACCTATGTTTGAGACTCAGTTCTATCATCTATTACCTTCATGTCCTGAGGCCAGTGGCTTCATCTTTCTGAACCTCAGTCTCTACAGCTATTAAAGGGTGTAATGTAGTCACTCAAAGGAAAAAAAAAAAAAGGTATTTATGAGCCTACTCTGTGTTCATCATTGTTCTATACTGTGAAGCAATGTTCTCAACCTTTATTTCATTATGCTCCTCTAAGTGAAAGTAAAAGTCACTCTAGTCATGTCTGACTCTTTGCCACCCCATGGACTGTACAGTCCAGGGAATTGTCTAAGCCAGAATACTGGAGTGGGTAGCCCTTCCCTTCTCCAGGGGATCTTCCCAACCCAGGGATCGAATCCAGGTCTCCCGCATTGCAGGTGGATTCTTTACCAGCTGAGCCACAAGGGAAGCCCATGCTCCTTTAAGGAGACTTTTTTGGTCCTAATTCTGCCTCCTAGATTTGAATGCCATATATATACTGCATATTTGTTTGTGTACTACACATAAATCTGTGCTAGATATATAAGAACAGTGAGATAATTGACTCCTCAAGAGTGAGATAATTTTGCCTGCTAGGGATAATATCATCCCTGTTGAGAATGTACACCCTAAGGGAAGAGAGGATATTTCTGTTCTAATGAAACCTGTATTCTAGCATGAGAAGTTGGATAAGAAACAAACAAACAAATAAATGTATCAGATGTGAAAAGTGCTTGAAACAGTACAACAGGGCGCTCTGCTGAAGAATGACTGAGGGGATGAGCCAGAGGCCTCTCTGAAGAGGCGACTCCAGGGGTAAGATCTGAATGACAACAGGGGCAGCTGGGCATCTCCACAGGAGGAGCCTCTAGCGAGTGGTCCTCTGCTGGGCTCCAGCTGGGTGAGTGGCAGCAGAAGGGCGGAGAACACCAGAGACTGGTTTTCAAGACTGAGTTATACAGCAGAGAAAAACATCTTGGAAATAGTAAATTGCTGAATGAATGGGAGGGATTATTATGTGCAAAGGGATGTTTTTAGGCATTATTTAGGCAGAAAATGACTAAGCCCTGGCCCCTGCTATCAAGAGTTGTTTTTGAAAAACAGCTGAAGAAGCTGGGTTCTGGTAAAAGGTTTAAAACAACCAAAGATATGAGAGAGATATCTATCTAGATATATAGAACTAGAAGAGACAGAAACATTAGAAGTAAATAAATGGTACCTAACATTTCTGAAGTGCTTACTATGTGCTTCTGTGCACAGTGCTTTATACACGAATTCTCACAATCCCATGGGATTATTCTATTTCATTTCACAAGTGAGGAACAAGCTCACAAAGTGTAAGTGACTTGCCCCAAATCACACAGGTACTAAGTGGCAGGACTTAGGTTTGTCCGATTTGGGTCTAAAGTCTTAACCAAGATGACACAACTCCCAGTTTCCCCTCTGGTTCTCTGTGGCATGCCATCTCCCATGCCTGCCCCTTTAATATCGGTGATTTATAGTTATTCAGTTAGTAGAACTGAACTTCTCCTGCTAGAACATCAGACTCAGCTCAAACAATTAAAAGACTAACTACAAAGTTATTACAGGGCTTTGGAATAAAAAATTGTCCACACCATGTTTAATTACCCACCGTTTTTTGCTTGTAGGAGAGAAATATATCTTATCTCAGGTCCTGAGGATGACTTCATGCCCTTAGTCAATACAGTCAATGTCTGGGTTAGAAGGAAATTTAAAATCAAATTTTATTCTACCTTGGACTTCCTAAAAATGCAAATCCAAGAACAGTCAACAGAAATATACTGCTAGTGATTAACTGTCAAGAGAAGACCCAGAGACCAACACTTGTTAAGCGAAGACAGCAGACACTTGCTATGTCTGTAGGCCGTGAGACATAATTGAAGAAATAGTAGATGAGAACCCCCAGGATCTAGGATTGATTCATGATATGAAAGTGTCATGTGGCTCTGGAAAAGTGTGTGGTAGAGAAGATTTACAGTTTAAAAGAGGTGTAGCCAGAGCTAGTCTGTGAAAGATTCCTCCTATCATGGGACGTGGACAATCAACTGTAAGCAGAGCTTTTGCTTCCTGTCAATGTCCTGGCAAAGTAAAAATCATCCCCTATTAGGAAAACAGTTGATAATCCAGGTACACAATTAGAGATGCAGTATTTTTTTTTCCTTTCTTTGATGAAAATCTCACAAAACAGAATTCCTGTTTTTGTAGGATCCAGAGGTATAGCAGTACAACAAAGACTGAATATGTCTGCATGTGAGATAACACACATAGATATGTAAGCAACTATCAATAGTAAACATATAAGTTTACATTAGTCATGCCTGAGGGGGAAAAAACAATTATCTATTCTCTCTGGAAAATTATACTATAAAATCACTGGGAGAGAAGGGACACAGACAAGCAAATATTAACGTACAACACATCATAAAATAAATAGCACTGTAAAATTCTATAAAAACATTCAACAAACACAAGAGTGGTTAAGAAGAGCATGACGATGGTTGGCTGTAGTTGTCATGAAAGTGTTAAAAGAGGTTGAATTTAAAGTGGCTGTTGAAAGACAAGTAAAATTCTGATTCACTTACTAATAGGTTCTTTGATGGATTCATCAAACATTGTATTGAATCCTCACTCTAGAACAGATCATGCCTAAAGCAACCTAAAATGTCCATCAACAACAGAATGGATATATTATACAACAGAATATTACTCAGCCACAAAAAGGGATGAGATCGTGCCATTTGCAGAGATGTGGATGGACCTAGAAGACTGTCATACAGAGTGAAGTAAGTCAGAAAGAGAAAAACAAATATCATATACTAATAATATCACTTATATGTGGAATCTAGGAAAATGGTAATGATGAACTTATTTTCAAAGCAGAAACAGACACAGATGTAGAGAACAAAGATATGGATATCAAGGGGAGAAGGGGAGGTGGGATGAATTGGGAGATTGGGATTTGACATATATCCATTACTATGTATAAAATAGATTACTAATGAGAACC
Source organism: Tragelaphus eurycerus (assembly GCA_935064755.1). NCBI lineage: Eukaryota > Metazoa > Chordata > Mammalia > Artiodactyla > Bovidae > Tragelaphus > Tragelaphus eurycerus. Next base: position 18,078,333 of record CAKXYN010000020.1, read on the forward strand.
TACTGTATAGCCTGGGGAACTCTCACTCAATGCTCTGTGGTGACCTAAATGGAAAGGAAATACGGCAGAAACCAACCCAACACTGTAAAGCCCATTCAGAGATCAGATCAGATCAGTCGCTCAGTCGTGTCCGACTCTTTGCGACCCCATGAACCGCAGCACGCCAGGCCTCCCTGTCCATCACCAGCTCCCTGAGGTCACTCAGACTCGCATCCATCGAGTCAGTGATGCCATCCAGCCATCTCATCCTCTGTCGTCCCCTTCTCCTCCTGCCCTCAATCCCTCCCAGCATCAGAGTCTTCTCCAATGAGGCAACTCTTCGCATGAGGTGGCCAAAATACTGGAGTTTCAGCTTTAGCATCATTCCTTCTAAAGAAATTCCAGGATTGATCTCCTTCAGAATGGACTGGTTGGATCTTCTTGCAGTCCAAGGGACTCTCAAGAGTCTTCTCCAACACCACAGTTCAAAAGCATCAATTCTTCGGCGCTCAGCCTTCTTCACAGTCCAGCTCTCACATCCATACATGACCACAGGAAAGACCATAGCCTTGACTAGGCGAACCTTTGTTGGTAAAGTAATGTCTCTGCTTTTGAATATGCTATCTAGGTTGGTCATAACTTTCCTTCCAAGGAGTAAGCGTCTTTTAATTTCATGGCTGCAGTCACCATCTGCAGTGATTTTGGAGCCCAGAAAAACAAAGTCTGACACTGTTTCCACTGTTTCCCCATCTATTTCCCATGCAGTGATGGGACCAGATGCCATGATCTTCGTTTTCTGAATGTTGAGCTTTAAGCCAACCTTTTCACTCTCCACTTTCACTTTCATCAAGAGGCTTTTTAGCCCCTCTTCACTTTCTGCCATAAGGGTGGTGTCATCTGCATATCTGAGGTTATTGATATTTCTCCCGGCAATCTTGATTCCAACTTGTGTTTCTTCCAGTCCAGCATTTCTCATGATGTACTCTGCATATAAGTTAAATAAACATGGTGACAATATGCAGCCTTGACATACTCCTTTTCCTATTTGGAACCAGTCTGTTGTTCCATGACCAGTTCTAACTGTTGCTTCCTGACCTGCATACAGATTTCTTAAGAGGCAGATCAGGTGGTCTGGTATTCCCATCTCTTTCAGAATTTTCCATAGTTTATTGTGATCCACACAGTCAAAGGCTTTGGCATAGTCAATAAAGCAGAAATAGATGTTTTTCTGGAACTCTCTTGCTTTTTCCATGATCCAGCGGATGTTGGCAATTTGATCTCTGGTTCCTCTGCCTTTTCTAAAACCAGCTTGAACATCAGGAAGTTCACGGTTCACATATTGCTGAAGCCTGGCTTGGAGAATTTTGAGCATTACTTTACTAGCGTGTGAGATGAGTGCAATTGTTCGGTAGTTTGAGCACTCCTTGGCATTGCCTTTCTTTGGGATTGGAATGAAAACTGACCTTTTCCAATCTTGTGGCCACTGCTGAGTCTTCCAAATTTGCTGGCATATTGAGTGTAGCACTTTCACAGCATCATCATTCAGGATTTGGAATAGCTCCACTGGAATTCCATCACCTCCACTAGCTTTGTTCGTAGTGATGCTTTCTAAGGCCCATTTGACTTCACATTCCAAGATGTCTGGCTCTAGGTCAGTGATCACACCATCATGATTATCTGGGTCTTGAAGCTCTTTTTTGTACAGTTCTTCTGTGTATTCTTGCCACCTCTTCTTAATATCTTCTGCTTCTGTTAGATCCACACCATCTCTGTCCTTTATTGTGCCCATCTTTGCATGAAATGTTCCTTTGGTATCTCTGATTTTCTTGAAGAGATCCTTAGTCTTTCCCATTCTGTTGTTTTCCTCTATTTCTTTGCATTGATCACTGAAGGCGGCTTTCTTATCTCTTCTTTCTTATCTATTCTTTGGAACTCCGCATTTAGATGTTTATATCTTTCCTTTTCTCCTTTGTAAAGCCCATTACACTCCAATAAAAATTCTTTAAAAATTTTGTTCTGATAATTATATCCTTTTACAGAATAGAAAGGAATACATAAGGACTCATACATTCATTCACTTAAGCCCAGATTTCTCAAACACCTACATATCAAAGACTCTATCAATTGTGTCTGATACTAGGGACAAGAGAGGAAAATTCTCAGGGGTTAATTTTCCAGCTAGACTAAACATCAAAGGGTACAGCCTCCAGGCTAATGACGAGAAGGCAAAGGAGCCAGAAGGAGGCAGACCCTGAGCCAGTCGTCTTTCATTAGCTGTCCAGGCTAACTCTTGGGAAGAAACAAGACAAGAAAGTCCAATTTAAAAGTACCCATTGCCCTTGTCTTCTCATTAGACCAACCCTGAGGCTTCAGAGAGCCCTTAGCCCCAGGCCTCATTAGGAAAGCAGATGGCCATATCAGAGAGGTTAATAGCAGCCAAGGATGACCCTGACATGACTTGGTCCTAGCTGCTGACCGTCTGGAGATGGTTATGACTTTGAAAACTGAAGGCAACAACTTTTGGTGGGGAATGAACAACAGGGTAAAATCTAAAATTATGCTAGAGTTTAAGAAAATAATCCGCCTACAGAAACAGGAGAAACAAAAATTTAAAAGAGTAGTAGCAACATGGCTGACCATTTGTATAATCAAATATTGCACACCTACACTAACAAAGGTAGTCATGGCATGGATAATACACCAAAAATTAGTATCTTGAAATATCCTTAGCTATTCTACTAATGTGGACAAAACCCAGTAGAGGAACTTGACTGACATATACATGGTGGATAGTGCTGTGTGTGTTGTTTCTTGAAAGCCAAAATTAAGATGAGGACATGGAGTCTAAGTCTGCATGGATTAAGTGAAATTATTAATATATGATGTGTTCTATGTATTCTTCCTGTTTCTCACCAACTGTCTTGGTCTGTCAGTGTCTGCACACCACCACCTAAACTCTTAATAAACAGCCCTTACCTCTGTTGCTGGCAACACAGTTATCAAAAGCATGTGAGACTGAAGGACTCTATACTGTGGACAAATGGGATCCCCAAAGAGTGTGGAAATACTGGTGGTTTGGTTACAGTTGTTGCTCTTATCAGGTGAGCTGCGGTTGTTTCCCATCCCAGAATCACAGTTTTTGTTCCACTCTCATAAAACAGTTTCATTATTTAGGAGATCAGGAAATGAAAAGTTTCCAAACCAGTGGTGACAATTTCTGCACAATCTCTGCCTTTCCCCATAACAGAGCTGCAAACAGCTCAATATGCTTAAATATGCAAAAACAGCAATGACCTTCCTGATTGACTAATCCAATGACTTATCCAAAGTCTTGGGTGTGAGCACTCTCAGAGCCGTGGCCCCTGCTTTCCCCATTCTTGTTTCTGCATCTCTGTTAGCCCTTCTCTGTCTAGCGTTGGGCACAAAAGTGGTCCCTGACCCAGATGGCCTTACGCATTCCTCAGCAGACTGCCCAAGAGACTTTCACAACTTCCTTGTGCACTTTAAATTTTAATAATGAAGACTGTAGACTTACATAAATAATTTGCAAATGGAATTTGAAAGCTAATTTCTTTTGCTCATTAAAATTTAGGATAGCCATATTATACAATCAAGCATAATAGACTCAGTTCATATCTTGTGACATGGACAACTGGCTCTCCCAGGCAGGAAAGAATTTAATTTACATTTAAATACCATTCCCACAGTGTGACAAAAGCTCTCTGCGGTAAGGAAGTCTGAAGTACTTTAAGTTTAGTCAGTGAATTTAGAAAGGGTTTTGTGATTGAAGTGCAAAGCAAAGAGTAGAGACGCTAATACCTTGACTGCAGCACTGGGAGAAACACCGAACCACTTCTGCCCCACAGAAACTGAGATGACAGATGCTGTGGTTTTCAGCCACAAAAAAAAAAGGAAAAGGAAAACGAGTGGGTGCTTTGTTAAACACCCATGTACACTTCTGGGAAAGGCTATTTTCTCCTCACCTTATTTTCCCCTCTCATCTTTTCTAACTTGATACAAACTATGCAGCAAATGAACTGGTCCTATTCATTCTAGACTTGAAGCCATGCACATAGCTCTTTTTCCCAGCTAAAGTCATGACCAGAAGAGGTACACATACCCAGGGAGGTGTGCACATCACTTGTGCATGCACACACACACATGCACATATCATTTCATTTATTTTTCGGGGGCGGGGGCAGATTTAAGAAAACACCCATTTATTTTGAGATAAATAAATTCTCCAAAACCATTAAACACAGAGTAAGGGAACTAATATTTAATATGGGAAATGAGGTCATTTGGAGCTAGCCCCAGAAAAGCCTTGAATTCCACATCAAGAAATTTAAACATTATTACATTGATAAAGCCACTATGGAAAACAGTATGGAGATTCCTTAAAAAACTAGGAATAAAACCACCATATGATCCAGCAATCCAACTTGTAGGCATATACCTGGAGGAAACCAAAATTGAAAAAGACACATGTATCCCACTGTTCATTGCAGCACTATTTACAATAGCTAGAACATGGAATCAACCTAGATGTCCAAGTGAGATGGCTATGGGCAGAGCAAGTTTAGGAGGAGAGATCAAGTGTTCCATATAGGATATGTCAAGGAGAGAGTTCTAAACTGGAAATATAAGTTTAGGAGTTACTGATATACAGAGAGTATCTGAAGCTGTGACCAAACAACGTCACCAAGGAAGTGATGGCAGAGACAGAAATGTCTGTGTGTCCATGGGTATGCCACAGGGGTGGGCAGACCAGTATCGTCCCCACGCTCCCTCTCCCCCTACATCTATGCTCAGTCAGTTCACACAGCCGCACGTGCTCTTCCATGAGAAGCCAGTACTGCTGTCGGCCAAAGAACTTCAGGCTTGGAGATAAAAGATGGACTCAAGCCCAGATCTGCCACCCAAAGGTACTATGCTATGCTAAGTCACTTCAGTCGTGTCCGACTCTGTGTGACCCCATAGACGGCAGCCCATCAGGCTTCCCCGTCCCTGGGATTCTCCAGGCAAGAACACTGGAGTGGGTTGCCATTTCTTCTCCAATGCATGAAAGTGAAAAGAGAAAGTGAAGTCGCTCAGTCGTGTCCGACTCTTAGCGACCCCATGGACTGCAGCCTACCAGGCTACTCCATCCGTGGGATTTTCCAGGCAAGAGTACTGGAGTGGGGTGCCATTGCCTTCTCTCGCCAAAGGTACTACCTTAGGCAAATCACCTGATTTTGATGAGCTTGTTTCTTCACCTGTAAATTGAGAGACAATACTATCTCCCTATAGAATATCTGTGAGTGTTAAGTTGAATAAAAACACTTTGCAAAATGCTTTACACTCTGCAAATTAGTATTATTTATCTCATAATCTCTGATAACTGAAGGGAGAAAATGCTGTGCTTATATTAGTGATTATATTTAAAGTTTAGGATGGTATACATCAATGTTTAAAACACATAACCCTTTAAAACATGTATTTCCTCCTCAGCAACATTCAAAATACACATACTCTTTGATGCAGCAACTCCAACTGTCCTACAGAATATAGCTGTACAAGGATAAAGATAAATGTGTTAGGTGTTGGAAATAATAATAAGATATTGGAATTATCATGTATCATTAATGGGTTGTGTAAATAAATCATTGTACATTCATACAGTAGAATATCAGGTGTTAAATGTAAGGAGAAAATATATGTGTACTGACATGAAAAGCTGCCCATGACATTTACGTAAAATAATAGCAAGCAAATTGCAGACGATATGTATAGTATTAACCGAATTTGTTTTGCATTTCTATGTATTCACATTGCACATTTTGATACGTGCATAGTAAAAAGCTAGAAGGATACAAGCTACACTGTTGAGAGCCGTCACTAGGGTCACTGTGTGTGGCTGAGGAGGTCATGCCCCTCTGAGGAATGTGACTGGCACAGCAGAGAATTACTTTCACTTTCTCCTTTTGATACTTTGGAACTCTTTGAAGTTAAAAACAAAAGCTGTTTTAAAGACATACCACAAACCAATCCTGGCACCCCGAGGTCCTTAGGAGGGTGGCTGTATACATTCAAGACCAGAAGATCTCTGTTGGGTTACTGATCATATTTCAATTTGGCAGGCCAGAGCTTTCCGTCCCACCAATGCATGGGGGTGCCAGTGGAAGCAGTACCCTGAGGGGAAAACACTGGAAGCAAAGTAGGGCCGTTTGGGAAAGGAAAAAGGAAATGCAAATATATTCTGAAAACAGATGGTGTCTGGAAGAGAAAGTGTGTTTTGGCAACAAGAAAGGAAAATCACAGGGGGAAGAGAGAAAAAGAGTAAAAGAGAAACAGCCAAAGGAGGTGGTAATTAAGTGCGAAGCTGAAGATTTCCAGGGGATTTTTCAGCTTTGGCAAAAGCAGGCCTCTGGACAATTCTGCCGAAGTGCATAGACACCAATTTATATTTCTTTTATTTATTAGAAGTATTCCAAGAGAGCAGTAAGCCTGAACCATGATATCCTGACACTACTTTGTCCCCAGTGTTTCCAGTATTAAAGTTTTCAAATAATGTACTTCTCAGTTACAGTTTTAAAAGGGGACCAAAAATTAGCTCTCACTCAGTATCATTCTAATATATTTCATATGGTGTGAGACAAAGTTTTGAGTCACTGCCAGTGTTGAGGGGGTTGTGTATGATCCACAGGCTGCCTACTTTGGCCACCTGATGCGAAGAGCCAACTCAGTGGAAAAGACCCTGATGCTGGAAAGATTGAGAGCAGGAGGAGATGGGGATGACAGAGGATGAGATGGTTGGATGGCATTGCCAACTCAATGGACATGAGTTTGAGCAAACTCCAGGAGATAGTGAAGGACAGGGAAGCCTGGTGTGCTGCAGTCCATGGGGTCACAAAGTATCAGACACAACTCAGTAAATGAACCACAACAATCTGTCTCACCAACTCCTAACACCGTTGCTATTCTTCTCTGGGCTCTGGAGGTCCCCATGGGTCACTGGTTGGGTAGGGGACAGCCATCCATTGAGAGATGCATGACAATTAGGAGTCATGCCACATCCCACCTCATTTATAGTATGAACAAAGGCACAAGCATCTCAAATGTCCAATAATAAAGAGATTAATTGATGAATTATTCTGTACTAAATTGCTTGATGTCACAGCTGCTCAGGATATCAAAGAGCACCCAGCAACTATGACTGTTCTAGCAGGGAACAGCTGTGAGGGCCAGAGGCCAGCTCCCCTACCCAGTGAGGGAAGGAAGTCCTTATGTCTGCATTGACCCCTCCTGTTAATACCACTGACGGTTCACAGACAGGATTACAAAGAAGAGGTTTTTGCAGTTGGTCCCAAATAATCTTTTAATGTCACAAAAAGCTGAGCCAAAGCCAAGAATACATTGAGTTCAGTTCAGTCGCTCAGTCGTGTCCGACTCTTTGAGACCCCATGGACTGCAGGACACCAGGCCTAAGCTTACTCAAACTCATATCTATTGAGTCGGTGATGCCATCCAACCATCTCATCCTCTGTCGTCCCCTTCTCCTCCCGCCTTCAACCTTTCCCAGCATCTGAGTCCTTTCAAATGAGTCAATTCTTCACATCAGGTGGCCAAAGTATTGGAGTTTCAACTTCAGCATCAGTCCTTCCAATGAATATTCAGGACTGATTTTGTTTACAGTGGACTGGTTGGATCTCCTTGCAGTCCAGAGGACTCTTAAGAGTCTTTTCCAACACCACAGTTCAAAAGCATCAATTTTTTGGCACTCAGCTTTCTTTATAGTCCAACTCTCACATAACCATAGCTTTGACTACATGAACCTTTGTGGCAAAGTAATGTCTCTGCTTTTGAATATGCTGTCTACATTGGTCATAGCTTTTCTTCCAAGGAGTAAGCATCTTTAAAATTTCATGACTGCAGTCACCATTTGCAGTGACTTTGGAGCCCAAAAAAATAAAGTCTTTCACTGTTTTATCTATTTCTCCATCTATTTGCCATGAAGTGATGGGACTGGTTGCCATGAACTTAGTTTTCTGATTGTTGAGTTTTAAGTCAGCTTTTTCACTCTCGTCTTTCATTTTTATCAAGAGGTTCTTTAGTTCTTCTTCACTTTCTGCCATAAGGGTGGTGTCATCTGCATATCTGAGGTTATTGATATTTCTCCCTGCAATCTTGATTCCAGCTTGTACTTCATCCAGTCCAGCATTTCTCATGATGTACTCTGCATATAAGTTAAATAAACAGGGTGACAATATACAGCCTTGACTTACTCCTTTTCCTATTTGGAACCAGTCTGTTGTTCCATGTCCAGTTCTAACTGTTGCTTCTTGACCTACATACAGATTTCTCAGAAGGAAGGTAAGGTGGTCTGATATTCCCATCTCTTAAAGAATTTTCCACAGTTTGTTGTAATCCACACAGTCAAAGGCTTTGGTATAGTCAATAAAGCAAAAATAGATGCTTTTCTGGAACTCTCTTGCTTTTTTCATGATCCAGCGGATGTTGGCAATTTGAGCTCTGGTTCTTCTGCCTTTTCTATAACCAGCTTGAACATCAGGAAGTTCATAGTTCACGTATTGTTGAAGCTTGGCTTGGAGAATTTTGAGCATTACTTGCTAGCACGTGAAGTGAGTGCAATTGTGCAGTAGTTTGACATTCTTTGGCATTGCCTTTCTTTGGGATTGGAATGAAAACTCACCTTTTCTAGTCCTGTGGCTACTGCTGAGTTTTCCAAATTTGCTGACATATTGAGTGCAGCACTTTCACAGCATCATCTTTCAGGATTTGAAATAGCTCAACTGGAATTCCATCACCTCCACTAGCTTTGTTCGTAGTGATGGTTCCTAAGGCCCACGTGACTTTGGATCCCAGGATATTTGGCTCTAGGTGAGTGATCACACCATCGTGATTATCTGGGTCATGAAGATCTGTTTTGTATAGTTCTGTGTATTCTTGCCACCTCTTCTTAATATCTTCTGCTTCTGTTAGGTCATACCATTTCTGTCCTTTATTGAGCCCATCTTTGCATGAAAAATTCCTTTGGTATCTCTAATTTTCTTGAAGAGATCTCTAGTCTTTCCCACTGTATTATTTTCCTCTATTTCTTTGCACTGATCACTGAGGAAAGCTTTCTTATCTCTCCTTGCTAGTCTTTGGAACTCCGCATTCAGATGGGTATATCTTTCCCTTTCTCCATTGCCTTTTGCTTCTCTTCTTTTCATAGCTATTTGTAAAGCCTCCTCAGACAACCATTTTGCCTTTTTGCATTTCCTTTTCTTGGGGATGTTCTTGATCCCTGCCTCCTGTACAATGTCATGAACCTCCATCCATAGTTTATCAGGCACTCTGTCTATCAGATCTAGTCCCTTCAATCTATTTCTCACTTCAACTGTATAGTCATAGCGGATTTAATTTAGGTCATACCTGAACGGTTTAGTGGTTTTCCCACTTTCTTCAATTTCAGTCTGAATGTGGCAATAAGCAGTTCATGATCTGAGCCACAGTCCGTTCCCAGTCTTGTTTTTGCTGACTGTATAGAGCTTCTCCATCTTTGGCTGCAAAGGATATAATCAATCTGATTTTGGTGTTGACCATCTCGTGATGTCCATGTGTAGAGTCTTATCTTGTGTTGTTGGAACAGGGTGCTTGCTATGACCAGTACATTCTCTTGGCAGAACTTTGTTAGCCTTTGCCCTGCTTCATTCTGTACTTCAAGGCCAAATTTGCCTGTTACTCCAGGTATTTCTTGACTTCCTACTTTTGCACTCAAGTCCCCTATAATGAAAAGGATATCTTTTTTGTGTGTAAGTTCTAAAAGGTCTTATAGGTCTTCATAGAACCGTTCAACTTCAGCTTCTTCAGCATTAATGGTCGAGGCATAGACTTAGATTACTGTGATACTGAATGGTTTGCCTTAGAAATGAACAGAGATCATTCTGTCATTTTTGAGATTCCATCCAAGTATTGCATTTTGGACTCTTTTACTGACTATGATGGCTACTCCATTTCTTCTAAGGGATTCTTGCCCACAGTAGCTGAGTGGCACTGGAACAGCAGCTGCATGGTGCTGGAGCGACTGTAAGGAGATAACCAATACCCAAGGCCAGAGAAGCCCCAGCAAGATGGTAGGAAGGGCAAAATAGTGTTTAGAACCAAACCCCTTACCCACCAGAGACACTCAGAGGGCTCAAACATACTTTGTGTGCACAGGTGCCAGAGACCTCACAGAAACTGAGACAGAATTGTGTTTGAGTATCTCCTGAGGAGATACGGGTCAGCAGTGCACTGCTGCAGGGGAAGGGGCTCTGTATGCAGTAGACTTGGGTATGGCATAAGCCCTCTTGGAGGAGGTTGCCATTGACCCCACCACAGAGCCACCAGAATTTACACAGGTGGGAAACAAACTCTTGGCAGGCACAAACAGAACCTTGTGCGCACCAGGACCCAGGAAAAAGGTGCAGTGACCCCACAAGGGACTGACCCAGACCTGCCCAGGAGTGTCCAGGAGTCGGTGGTGGCCTGCTGCAGGGTTGGGCGCACTGAGAGTATCAATGCATGCATGGGACCTTTTGAAGGAGATCGCCATTATCTTCATTCAGATCAGATCAGTCGCTCAGTCATGTCCAACTCTTTGCGACCCCATGAACTGCAGCACGCCAGGCCTCCCTGTCCATCACCAACTCCCGGAGGTCACTCAGACTCACATCCATCGAGTCAGTGATGCCATCCAGCCATCTCATCCTCTGTCGTCCCCTTCTCCTCCTGCCCTCAATCCCTCCCAGCATCAGAGTCTTCTCCAATGAGTCAACTCTTCGCATGAGGTGGCCAAAATACTGGAGTTTCAGCTTCAGCATCATTCCTTCCAAAGAAATCCCAGGGCTGATCTCCTTCACAATGGACTGGTTGGATCTCCTTGCAGTCCAAGGGACTCTCAAGAGTCTTCTCCAACACCACAGTTCAAAAGCATCAATTCTTCCGTGCTCAGCCTTCTTCACAGTCCAGCTCTCACATCCATACATGACCACAGGAAAGACCATAGCCTTGACTAAGTGAACCTTTGTTGGCAAAGTGATGTCTCTGCTTTTGAATATGCTATCTAGGTTGGTCATAACTTTCCTTCCAAGGAGTAAGCGTCTTTTAATTTCATGGCTGCAGTCACCATCTGCAGTGATTTTGGAGCCTAGAAAAATAAAGTCTGACACTGTTTCCACTGTTTCTCCATCTATTTCCCATGTAGTGATGGGACTGGATGCCATGATCTTCATTTTCTGAATGTTGAGCTTTAAGCCAACCTTTTCACTCTCCACTTTCACTATTATCTTCATTACCTCCACCATAGTTTGGCCCCAGGTCAAATAACAGGGAGAGAACACAGCCCCATCCATCAACAGAAAATTAGATTAAAGATTTAGCATGGCCCTTCCATCAGAACAAGACCCAGTTTCCCCCTGTCAGTCTCTCCCATCAGGAAGCTTCCATAAGCCTCTTATCCTTGTCCATCAGAGGGCAGACAGACTGAAAACCACAATCACAGAAAACTAACCAATCTGATCACATGGACCACAGCCTTGTCTAATTTAATGAAACTATGAACCATGCAGTGTAGGGCCACCCAAGATGGACAGGTCATGGTGGAGAGTTCTGACAAAACCTGGTCCACTGGAGAAGGGAATGGCAAACCACTTCAGTCTTCTTGCCTTGAGAACCCCGTGAACAGTATGAAAAGGCAAAAAGATAGGACACTGAAAGATGAACTCCCCAGGTCAGTAGGTGCCCAATATGCTACTGGAGATCAGTGGAGAAATAACTCCAGAAAGAATGAAGGGATGGACCCAAAGCAAAAACAACACCCAGCTGTGGATGTGACTGGTGATAGAAGCAAGGTCCAATGCTGTAAAGAGCAATATTACATAGGAACCTGGAATGTTGAGTCCATGAATCAAGGCAAATTGGAAGTGGTCAAACAGGAGATGGCAAGAGTGAACATCAACATTTTAGGAATCAGCGAACTAAAATGGACTGGAATGGGTGAATTTAATTCAGATGACCATTATATCTACTACTGTAGGCAAGAATCCCTTAGAAGAAATGGAATAGCCATCATAGTCAACAAAAGAATACATTATAAAGTCTCAAATTATCAGTTCTACCTTTGGGATAAGATGTATACTATGCACCAAAATGAAGGTCAAGAGACAAATCTTTTCAAACATATATATATGTACAAGTTTTTTTTTTATGTACACACATAAATATATATGTATGTATGGTGTATGTGTATGTGTGTTGCTTGGGGCTCAGTTCTAGACAAATAGCTTTGAAATGTCTATTAAACATCCAAACAGAGATGTCAAGTAGGTGGCTGAATATATGGTCTTAAGAGTTAAGGAGAATGGTCTAGGCTGGAGACATTTATTTGGACACTGCAGTAAGCAGAACAATGTTCTTCCAAAGATGTCTATGACCTAATCCTCAAAACTTGTGAAAATATTCTCTTAAATGGCAAAAAAAGACTTGGCAAATGTGGTTAGGGTATGGACCTTGAGGTGGGGAGATTATCCTGGATTATATGAGTGGACCCAAAGTGCTGCACTCAATATGCCAGCAAATTTGGAAAACTCAACAGTGGCCACAGGACTGGAAAAGGTCAGTCTTCATTCCAATCCCAAAGAAAGGCAATGCCAAAGAATGCTCAAACTACCGAACAATTGCACTCATCTCACACGCTAGTAAAGTAATGCTCAAAATTCTCCAAGCCAGGCTTCAGCAATATGTGAACCGTGAACTTCCTGATGTTCAAGCTGGTTTTAGAAAAGGCAGAGCAATATGTGAACCGTGAACTTCCTGATGTTCAAGCTGGTTTTAGAAAAGGCAGAGGAACCAGAGATCAAATGGCCAACATCCGCTGGATCATCGAAAAAGCAAGAGAGTTCCAGAAAAACATCTATTTTTGCTTTATTGACTATGCCAAAGCCTTTGACTGTGTGGATCACAAGAAACTGTGGAAAATTCTGAAAGAGATGGGAATACCAGACCACCTGATCTACCTCTTGAGAAATCTGTATGCAGGTCAGGAAGCAGTGGTTAGAACTGGACATGGAACAACAGACCGGTTCCAAATAGGAAAAGGAGTACGTCAAGGCTGTATATTGTCACCCTGTTTACTTAACTTATATGCAGAGTACATCATGAGAAATGCTGGACTGGAAGAAACACAAGTTGGAATCAAGATTGCCGGGAGAAATATCAATAACCTCAGATATGCAGATGACATTACCCTTATGGCAGAAAGTGAAGAGGAACTAAAAAGCCTCTTGATGAAAGTGGAAGAGGAAAGCGAAAAAGTTGGCTTAAAGCTCAACGTTCAGAAACATACAGATGGTGACTGCAGCCATGAAATTAAAAGACGCTTACTCCTTGGAAGGAAAGTTATGACCAACCTAGATAGCATATTCAAAAGCAGAGACATTACTTTGCCAACAAAGGTCCATCTAGTCAAGGCTATTGTTTTTCCTGTGGTCATGTATGGATGTGAGAGTTGGACTGTAAAGAAGGCTGAGTGCCAAAGAACTGATGCTTTTGAACTGTGGTGTTGGAGAAGACTCTTGAGAGTCCCTTGGACTGCAAGGAGATCCAACCAGTCCATTGTGAAGGAGATCAGCCCTGGGATTTCTTTGGAAGGAATGATGCTGAAGCTGAAACTCCAGTACTTTGACCACCTCATGCGAAGAGATGACTCATTGGAAAAGACCCTGATGCTGGGAGGGATTGGGGGCAGGAGGACAAGGGGACGGCAGAGGATGAGATGGCTGGATGGCATCAATGACTTGATGGACATGAGTCTGAGTGAAGTCCGGGAGTTGTTAACGGACAGGGAGGCCTGACATGCTGTGGTTCGTGGGGTCGCAAAGAGTTGGACACAAATGAGCAACTGAACTGAACTGAACTGACATACCTGAATATGCTGCTTTGTAACCTGCTATGTTGGAATGAAGATATTTTCATGCATATGTGTGAAATTTCCCAATCAAAAAATAGACCTAGAGAATGTGTCAAAATACAAAATGCAGATGCTAATAACAAGGAAAACTACCTAAAACAAAACTCCACCAGATGATTAAAATAAAGCAAAAGTCAAAGATACATCAAGAAATGCTAACAGAAAGCAGGGGCCGGATTTTAATATTGGACAAAAAAGAATTCAAGGCCGAAAGCACATGGGATAAGGACGGCTGCGTGAATGTCTTTGCTTCCAATGCATCATCACAAACGTGCTTCTTATTCTTCTTATCTCTTCCCTAAGCCTTTCCAACTCATCTGTTCCTCTTGTCGTTTCTTCAGGGTCTAAATGCTTAATAGGAACATCCTCTTTATATCCCTAACCAGGCTGAGTCAGCCCTCCTCTAAGGTTTCCTTCTGCTTCCTGGCTTAAACCTTCTTCAGAAGGTTGAGGATTTCTTTCTGCCTCCTGTGGTACAGCTTCCAAAGGGCAGTCTTCCTCAGCCTGTGGCATGTTCTGTGGTTTTCCTTTATTTTCTTCACAAGACTTTTGCATGTAGACTATTTTTCAATTTCCTTTTTGAATAAATTAACCCTGCAGGGATCCCAGGAATTTTCCTCCATCTTTCTTCAGTCAATTTGGGTGGCTCCCCGAAGACCAAGGGGAGCCAAGAGTCTGGTTCCCTTCAAGCAAGGAGTGGGTGACTCAAGTTATTTCTAAATTGTTTCTGTGTCTCTCTTGGGATCCTCAACTAGCTCTGGTCCATTCTTTAAACAAAGAAGATGGCATCTTCTCTACTGGTATCCATAAGGAGGCAGTTTTCCAAATTAATAAATTCAATGTACCTCATACTTTAGCTCCTTTAGAAACAAGGAGCTGGAAGTCTGAACACTTGAGGCTTCACAAGTGATTCATTGTGCCGTGAAGGATTATTTTCCCTTCCTGTATCCCAGTTTCTCTAGTCAGGTTAAAATCCTACACTTAGTAAAAACCTCAAAACAGTTTTTGAGCTTTTAAGAACGAGTATTAACAGAAGTGAGGGCTTCCCTGGCTCAGACGGTAAAGAATCCGCCTGTAATGCAGGTGACCTGGGTTCAACCCCTGGGTCGGGAAGACCCCTTGGAGAAGGAAATGGCAACCCACTCCAGTATTCTTGCCTGGAGAATCCCACGGACAGAGGACCCTGGTGGGCTATAGTCCATGGGGTTACAAAGAGTTGGACACGACTGAGTGACTATACAAGATATGACAATTAACCTAAACAGAACTAAAGCAATCGTTTAGAAGTGAATCTCAAATTCACAAAGGTTTGTATTCCATAATCTATTTGTAGCTGACTCAGAAGGTAAAATAAATTATTGGGTAAGTCTAAGGTAAAACCAGTCACTGCCCTCGGTCTGATCTTCTGACTGGACTGGCAATCCCCATGGTGTTCCCAGCTTGCCTGGTATTGCAGCCAAGGTCCCCAGGGGTCCTGAGTGCTTTAGAATCTGAATAAATCACACATCCTAAGGGTCCATTGAGACCACCAGAAACTCAATTTATTTTTGACCTGAGACAAGATTTTATTGCTTCTCAGATTAACAGTTAAAAATGGTTTGCTTTTCTGCCTCTGGGGTGTTAGTTTGATATATAAGGCAGAGAGATTATTAAATCTTCGGTGCCTTCCAAAGATGTAAATTAAACCACAGCATCTCCTTAGCCACCTCCCCTGTATGAGCTGGAGATTTATTATTAACTTGTCCCTCTTGCATGCTCATCAAAACAAGTAGCAACATGATTAATTACACCTGTTTATTTAAGGGTACCTGTCATTTCAACTTTCTGTAGACAGGATATTACAGTCTCTTGATTTCTTGGCTGAACTAGAGCTAAGGACTTTTAGAGGGGAAGAGAGAATCACTGTCCTCTCCTAATTATTTCCATAAATATATTTGAAAGAAAGGTGGTCTATATGCAACTGTACAATGTTGTTTTCATTTTCAATGAAGCTGACATAAATCACCCATTACTTATTAAATGCTTTTCATATACAGTAATGGTACTAGGTATACCTAGTTCAAAGCAGTGAATAGTCCTTGCCCCCATGGAGTTTATAGCCTTGATATCCCCTTTCCAAGGCATTTGTCTCTCCATATTATGAAAACAGGAGAGAATAGAGCAACATTGAGAACCTGGATAAAAGAAAAGCAAAGCAAAACATACCCCTTCTAAGTTAAGTTTACACGAAGTGAAGTGAAAGTCGCTCAGTCGTGTCCGCCTCTTTGCAACCCCATGGATGTGGCCTGCCAGCGGGCTCCTCTGTCCATGGAATTCTCCAGGCCAGAATACTGCAATGGGTAGCTGCTTTCTTCTCTAGATTTCTTCCCAACCTAGGGATCAAAACCAGGTCTCCCGCATTGCAGGAGGATTCTTTACCATCCAAGCCACCAGGGAAGCTCAAGTTTGCACAAAATAGACACTGAATTGAACCAGGATTAATAAGACACGGCAAGGTTCATTCCCTCCTCTGGGTCCAGTGTAGGTCTGCATGACTGAACTACATTAAAACCATCGCATTTCACCTCTTTTTTTCCCCCTCCCTAGACCTGTAATGTAACATATTATCTGATTACCTGAATACCCACTGAAGCACAGGAAGCTTTCAAATGAAATTTTAGGCAGGGTTGCCTGACCTCTGATCTACCACAAGAAAACTCCACCTTTACCACTTTAAATTTTAGGATAGGAAGTGTGAAAGAAAGTGAAGTTGCTCAGTCATGTCTGACTCTTTGCGACCCCATGGACTGTAGCCTACCAGGCTCCTCAGTCCATGGAAATTTTCCAGGCAAGAGTACTAGAGTGGGTTGCCATTTCCTTCTCCAGGGGATCTTCCCGACCCAGGGGATGAACCCAGGTCTCCTGCATTGCAGGCAGACGCTTTACCATCTGAGCCACCAGGGAAGCCCAATTTTAGGATAATTACCTTTTAAAAAAAAAAAGATTCCTGATTATATTCCTGTTTCTCTTTTTTAAAGTATTTATTATGGAAGTTGACAAAAACTACAATAAATATGAGATAATAAAATAACTACCTATTATCTAGCTTCAGTAATTATCGATATTTTGTCATTCTTGTTTTTACCTATCAAATTTCTCTCTCCCTTCACCTTCATTTTTATTTTTGAGCATTTTTAAATAAATTCCCACTATCATAACATTTCATCTCCAAATACATCAGAATTTACAACAAATAATATTTAAAAAAAAACATAACTGTAATATCTTTATAATACTTAACTGAATAACAATATTTATACCTAAGTCCATGTTCAAATCCTCCTGATTGTGTAAAAATAATTATTTTGGACTAAAACAGGACCCAAACAAAGTCTACACATTGGATTTGGTTGATGTGTCTTTCATTTACACCTCCATGTCCTTTTGAATATAGCCAAAATGACCTTCAATATTTGATTTTTATCCAAGATAAACAAATTCATCCAAAGTTAACATATGTTCCCAGTGAAACCTCATTATGTAATATTTTCAAGGACAGGGTGATCATACAATTTGCCATTCAAATAAAGAAAACTCTTGAGTGAAAGGGGGACTATACTGGTATAAACCAGGACAAAGAGTCATCCTACCAGCAGAGATTGTGGGGGGAGGCGGTGAGCGGGGTAAAAAGAAGGAGTAAGTTTGGGGTTTCTGGTTTCTACTTGGGTATCAATAGCTGGAAAAAGACCTTACAATTGAAAAAAACATTCAACAAATTGCAAGTCAATGACCTTTCTGAATCCATCAAAGAGCTGAAGTTGAAGAAATGTCAACCAGCCCCAAATCTGAGAGACAAATGCTTACAGGAAGATGGGAAATGCAAGCATTTGTTTATTTGGGGCATTTGAATACTGGTAAGAAGAATTCACTTAGAATTGTATTGGTGGAGGCTAAGTACTGGCTGGTGACAGAATTTGGAGCTCTAAAGGCTGCACATAAAGGGGACTTCACACCACTCACTGGCCCCTCTTTCAACAGATTTCAATGGGTACTCACAAAAAAATTATGACAGGAGTCCTGAGAAAGCAGTTCTCATGGTACAGGCTTAGGGGAGGGCAAGAGCAGCTGTGCAGGAAGGCTATGGAGCCCTGCGCAGATCCTTCTCTATCTCCCCTATTTAAAAAGTAATAATAATACCACTTATGTAATAATATCACTTACATGGTATTCAAAAAAGCAAGAGAAAGAATCCACAATGCCAAGAGACAAAACAATTAAGAGAACCAGACTCACATATGACACTGATATTGATACTATCAGATAGGGAATTTTAAATAACTATGAAAAATATTACAAAGTCTCTGGTGGAAAAACTAGACAATCAGTTCAGTTCAGTTCAGTTTAGTCGCTCAGTCATGTCCGACTCTTTGCGACCCCATGAATGGCAGCATGCCAGGTCTCCCTGTCCATCACCAACTCCCGGAGTTCACTCAGACTCATGTCCATTGAGTCAGTGATGCCATCCAGCCATCTCATCCTCTGTCGTCCCCTTCTCCTCCTGCCCCCAATCCCTCCCAGCATCAGAGACTTTTCCAATGAGTCAACTCTTCGCATGAGCTGGCCAAAGTACTGGAGTTTCAGCTTCAGCATCATTCCTTCCAGATAAATCCCAGGGCTGATCTCCTTCAGAATGGACTGGTTGGATCTCCTTGCAGTCCAAGGGACTCTCAAGAGTCTTCTCCAACACCACAGTTCAAAAGCATCAATTCTTCGGCGCTCAGCCTTCTTCACAGTCCAGCTCTCACATCCATACATGACCACAGGAAAGACCATAGCCTTGACTAGGCGAACCTTTGTTGGCAAAGTGATGTCTCTGCTTTTGAATATGCTATCTAGGTTGGTCGTAACTTTCCTTCCAAGGAGTAAGCGTCTTTTAATTTCATGGCTGCAGTCACCATCTGCAGTGATTTTGGAGCCCAAAAAATAAAGTCTGACACTGTTTCCACTGTTTCCCCATCTATTTCCCATGAAGTGATGGGACCAGATGCCATGATTTTTGTTTTCTGAATGTTGAGCTTTAAGCCAACTTTTTCACTCGCCACTTTCACTTTCAAGAGCCTTTTTAGTTCCTCTTCACTTTCTGCTATAACGGTGGTGTCATCTGCATATCTGAGGTTATTGATTATTTCTCCCAGCAATCTTGATTCCAGCTTGTGTTTCTTCCAGTCCAGCGTTTCTCATGATGTACTCTGCATATAAGTTAAATAAGCAGGACTC
The DNA here is from genome assembly GCA_935064755.1 of Tragelaphus eurycerus. NCBI lineage: Eukaryota > Metazoa > Chordata > Mammalia > Artiodactyla > Bovidae > Tragelaphus > Tragelaphus eurycerus. Next base: position 18,097,561 of record CAKXYN010000020.1, read on the forward strand.
ATTGTCAAATGAGTCATTTCAGCAGAAAGGGAAACTAAGGGAAAAAAAAATGAGAGGCTAGAAATAAAAACACAGTAATAGAGATCAAGACTGTTACTGACAGTCTCTTTGGTAGACTTTAACAAAGCTTAATCAGCAAATTTGAAAAATATACAAACTGAACAAAGAAAAAAACATTTAAAAATAAAAACAGTGTATAGCATCCAAGAACTGTAAGACAACAAATGATCTAATAGATGTGCAATTACAACTCCAAAAGGAAAAAAGATAAAGAATGGGATAGAATAAATATTTTAAGGGATAATGGCTAAGAATTTCCAAAATTAATGGCATATATCAAACTATAGATCTAAACTACCAACCAAGATAAATACCCAAGTCAGATGTATACATATTAAAATTCAACCTCTGAAAACACAAAATAAAGAGAAAATCTTGAAAGCAAAGGTGGAAAAAGACATATTAATTACTAAAGAGAAATAAATATATTAATAACAACAGTCATCTTGTTAGAAATCATGCACCTAAAAGATAATAGTGTGACATTTTTAAAGGCCTGAACAAGAGTGACTTCATCAAGACTGTGGAGTAGGAAACACCCCCCACAAAGGATAACAATTAGACACCGATCCATGAATGAAAATAGCTCTGGGAGAGCTCAGGAGTCCACTTAAGAAGCATCAGCAACACAGTTAAATTCAGTTGCTCAGTCATGCCAACTCTTTGTGACCCCATGGACTGCAGCACACTCAGCAACACAACGGAGCCAAAAAATTGAAAATAACCACACAAAAAAGATAGGAAGAATAGTTTCATTTTGTCTGCATCATTGCCATCCCCTAGGCTAGCCCTGCTCAGTGATAAGAGGAAACTCCTCAGCCTGAGAAAGTTTCCCTCATTAATAACAGGAACCAGCTTCCCCAGCCTTCAAAAAATTAAAAATAAAACCATCATGTAATCCAGTAATTTCCCTTCAGGGTATATACCCAAAGAAAACAAAAACACTAATTCAAATACATATATACACACACACACACATATATATATATGCATTTCCCTCATAGCTCAGTTGGTAAAGAATCCGCCTGCAATTCAGAACCTGGTTTGATTCCTGGGTCGGGAAGATCCGCTGGAGAAGGGATAGGCTACCCACTCCAGTACTCTTGGGCTTCCCTTGTGGCTCGGCTGATAAAGAATCCACCTGCAATGTGGGAGACCTGGGCTCGATCCCTGGGTTGGGAAGATCCCCTGGATAAGGAAAAGCCTACCCACTCCAGTATTCTGGCCTGGAGAATTTCATGGACTGTATAGTCCATGGGGTTTCAGAGTCAGACACAACTGAGCAACTTTCACTTTCATGTTCAATGTTCACTGCAGCATGAAATTTAGAATAGCCAAGATATGGAAGCAAGCTAGCCATCAACAGATGAGTGGATGAAGGATATGTAGTATATATACAATGGATTACTCAGTCATTAAAAAAAATTATTTTGCCATTTGAGACAACATGGTTGGATCTAAATGGCATTATGTTAAGTGAAATATTAATAAGTCAGAGAAAGACAACCTATGATCTCATTTATATGTAGAAGATACAAAATTAAAAATGTAAAAGCAAGGTCCCGTGACCTATACAGGGAATATAGGTCCCAGGTCCCAGGTCCCCAGGACTGAATTTTCATGCAGTCAAAAATTCAAGTATAACATTACAGTCAGCTGTCCATATACATAGTTCCATAACCACGAATTCAAACAACTGTGGATAGTGTAGTATATATATATAATATCTATTAAGTGAAAGAAACCCACATGTAAGTAGACCCATACAGTTCAAATCCATGTTGGTCAAGAGTCAACTGTCTGTAGTTAATACTGTAATCTTGAAAGTTGCCAAGAAAGTAGATCTTCAAAGTTCTCACTGTAAGAAAAAGAAAATTTGTAACTTATGTATGATGACAAATGCTAACTAGTGGTGGTGGTCATTTTGCAATATATACATATACTGAATCACTATGCTGCACACTTGAAATAATGTTATATATAAATTATACCTCAATTTAAAAATTTAAGCAGAAATTGATGAGTTAGAAAACAGAAATAAACAGTAAGTAAACCAAAAAAGCTGGTTCTCTGAAAATTAAGCAACAAAATAGAAAGAGTTAACCTGATTTTTAAAAGTATAAGCACACAAAAGAAAAACTCAACACAGCAAATTTTTTTAAATTATGAGACTACTTTATGCAATTCAGAGAAAATGCTTGAGAAAATTTAGATGAAATAAACAAAACTCTAGGTAAATATATCAAAACTAACACTAATAGAAACAGAGGCTCTAAACAAATGAATTTTGTAAAAAGAAATACGTGTGCATGCACACATGCTCAGTCGAGTCTGACTCTTTGCAAATCCATGGTCCTCTGTCCATGGGATTTCCCACTCTAGATTTCCCATACTAGAGTAGATTGCCAGTTCTTCTCCAGGGGATCTTCCCAACTCAGGCATCGAACCTGCATCTCTTATGTCTCCTGCATTGGCAGGCAGATTCTTTACCACTAGAGTCCACCTGGGAAAAAGAAATAAAGGAAATCATAAAGAGTTCCCCTGCCAAAAACATACCAAGCTAAGCTTGTTTCACAAAGAAGTCTACTAAACCTCAAAGATGATGCAAATGCTATTTAAACTACTTCAGAGAGCTGGGGAAAAAAGAAAACATCCAAATTATTTTTACAAAGCAAATATAATATTGATTACAAAACCAGAAAAATACTGCTCAATAAGACAAAGATACAAACCAATCTCATTTGTAAATATTAAAGCAAATATTGTAATTAGTATTAGCAAACAGAACCCAATAATCCATCAAGATAAAGCAGTGCTTATTTCAGAAATGTAATAAGAGTTCACTATTAGGAAATCCATTAATACAATTAACCATATTAGTAGAGAGAGCCAAAGAGAAAAATATGCTCTATGCTAATCTTCACAGATTTTAAAAAATGGAAAAATGAAACACTCATTTATGCTTTTAAAAGCCTCAAAAATAGGAACTACTACCTCATTAATATAAATAAAAATAAATTTGTAAAATCTCAGCAGCTGATATAATGGGGAAAAGAGCCCCAGTTCTCAAAGTGTGGTGTGTGGACCCAAACCAAGACATTATTTATTTCCCTTTTTCACTATGTTAACAGTAAATGTAATACAAAAGCAACGAGCAAACTGCTGGTGTCAGCATAAATCACCATAGTGGCAACAAACTATACTAGAGTCCTTCTTCATCACCATATTATAGTGGGGGGAGGAGAAGCCATTTTTACTTAAGAGTATCTTTGATATAACACATATATATGGAATCTAGAAAAATGGTACTGATTAACTTATTTGTAGGGCAAGAATACACATGCAGCCATAGAGAACAAACTTGTGGACACAGCAGGAGAAGGAGAAGGGGGAAGAAACTGAGAGCAGCACTGATATATATACACTTTTATGCACTCGGTTCAGTTCAGTCGCTCAGTCGTGTCTGACTCTTTGCAACCCCATGGATTGCAGCACACCAGGCCTGTCCCTCACCAACTATACACACTACCATGTGTAAAACAGATAAATAGTGGGAAGCTGCTATATATAATATAAGGAACCCAGGCCAGCACTCTGCGACACCCACAAGAGTTGCATTGGCAGGGATTCCAAGATGGAGGGGATATATACACACTTAAAAGAAGCTTACTCCTTGGAAGGAAAGTTATGACCAACCTAGATAGCATATTCAAAAGCAGAGACATTACTTTACCAACAAAGGTCCGTCTAGTCAAGGCTATAGTTTTCCAGTGGTCATGTATGGATGTGAGAGTTGGACTGTGAAGAAAGCTGAGCACCAAAGAATTGATGCTTTTGAACTGTGGTGCTGGAGAAGACTCTTGAGAGTCCCTTGGACTGTAAGGAGATCCAACCAGTCCATTTTGAAGGAGATCAGCCCTGGGATTTCTTTGGAGGGAATGATGCTGAAGCTGAAACTCCAGTACTTTGGCCACCTCATGCGAAGAGTTGACTCATTGGAAAAGATTCTGATGCTGGGAGGGATTGGGGGCAGGAGAAGGGGACGGCAAAGGATGAGATGACTGGATGGCATCACTGACTCGATGGACGTGAATCTGAGTGAACTCTGGGAGTTAGTGATGGACAGGGAAGCCTGGTGTGCTGTGATTCATGGGGTCATAAAGAGTCGGACATGACTGAGCAACTGAACTGAACTGATGGCCGATTCACACTGTTGTACGGCAGAAACCAACACAACATTGTAAAACAATTATCCTTCAATTACAAATAAACAAAATAAAATATTTTAAAAAAAGAATATCTTTGATGAAGTAATAAACATGATGAATTTCATTAAGTCTCGACCGCTGAGCACATTTCTTTAATATTCTAGGAGAAGAAATGGGAACTATACCCAAAGCACTTCTGCTGCATATCCAAGCATGATGGCTGTCTTCAGGAAAAGCATTTGTGAGACTGAGTTGTAAATTGAAGCTTTACACTTTTCATGGAATACCATTTTTACTTTAAAGAACAACCAGCAGATAAACTGTAATATTTTCTCAAAAATTGATAAAATGATCTATCACTTCAAGGAAAACAACTGACAATATTTGCTGCCATAGGCACACAAATGAAAATCAGAATTTAAGAAAAATTTTGTTCACCATCGTGAGCATGACAGTTTCTCAGTAGTTAGATTACATTGGAGACATTAGTTGAGATGTTTAAAAATGTGATTCTTTTTTGATACCATATAATCAAATGTGTCAACATTTACAAGATCTGCAAAACTCAAGGAACTGATATTTTCCAAAGGACAAATTCATGGCATTACAAAACCACGTGTGGGTAAGGGACCCACTCAAAGCTCAAGACAGACCAATGGATATTAGTGTAACAGAATACAAAAGGTCATTAATTTAGTTTAACATTCTTCATTGCAACTGAATTTTAAGAAACTATCATCTGTCAGATTCTGGTGTGGCATCAAAGAATATTCCTAACTACCTAAAGGGGCTGCTTAATACGCCTCCCTTTCCAACCACATAGCTATGTGAGGCCAGATGTTAAGTACTTCAACAAAACAAAAAGTGTGTTGCGACAGACTGAATGTAAGAACAGATATGAGAACCTAGCAGTCCTCTATCAAAACACATAAACAAAAAAAGATTTGGAAAAATGTAAACAATGCCATGCTTCTCATTGACTTTTGTTTTGAAAATTATTTTTCATAAAAAATATTTCTTAACATAAAAGTTTTATCATTATTTTTGAATTAATAAAACATTTCTCAGTTTAAATTTCTGATATGGAAATTATCAACAGATATAACTCCCATAAACTAAAGTTCTTTGGATTCCTCAATAATTTTTAAGAGGGTAAAAGGGTCTTAAGACCAAGTTTGAGAAGCACAGTACTACAGACATTCCCACTAAGGTCAGGATGGTAGCAGGTATGGGCAGAAAATATAAAAGATGGAACTGAGTTGTGCCAGAAAGTATGGAAACTATCAGAGACTTAATTATTTAAAAAATAACCTAGTATCAACTTGAAGGATCCTCTCTCTGACCCACCCATGCCAATTAGGATAACTTGAGCATCGAGTGAAAACAATAACTGTAATTCATTAAGATATATCTGAATAAGCATCCAGAAGTTTCTAAAGATAATTTTTTTAAAAACTATAAAAAATTTTCACTGGTCACCCCTAGAAGTTACTAAGACACCATCTTACTTATCTGAACACTGATTAAGTGTTTTTTTAAATTAAGTATTTATAAGACCAGAAACTATAAAACTCCTAGAAAAAATATTTTTGGATCTGTCTTCTACTACAAAGGAAACAAAAATAAATGGGACCATATTAAAAGCTTTTACACAGCAAAAAAAAAAAAAAACAAACACATCCCATCAACAAGAAAAAAAAAGTTCTACTGAATGGGAGAAGATATTTGCAAATGATATGACTGTGGAAAATTCTTCAAGAGATGGGAATATCAGACCACCTTACCTATCTCCTGAGAAATCTGTATCCAGGTCAAGAAGCAACAGTTAGAACTGGACATGGAACAAGAGACTGGTTCCAAATTTGGAAAGGAGTATGTCAAGGCTGTATATTGTCACCCTGTTTATTTAACTTATATGCAGAGTACATGAGAAATGCCAAACTGGATGAAACAAAAGCTGGAATCAAGATTGCCAGGAGAAATATCAATTACCTCAGATATGCAAAATCACCATAGATGGTGACTGCAGCCATGAGATTAAAAGGTGCTTGCTCCTTGGAAGAAAAGCTATGACAAACCTAGACAGCATATTAAAAAGCAGAGACATTACTTTGCCAACAAAGGTCTGTCTAGTCAAAGCAATGGTTTTTCCAGTAGTCATGTACGGATAAGAGAGTTGGACCATAAAGAAAGCTGAACACTGAAGATTGATGTTTTTGAACTGTGGTGCTGGAGAAGACTCTTGAGAGAGTCCCTTGGACAGCAAGGAGATCAAACCAGTCCATCTTAAAGGAAATCAGTCCTGAATATTCATTGGAAGGACTGATGCTGAAGCTGAAGCTCCAATACTTTGGCCACCTGATGCAAAGAACTGAAGATAATTTTGAAAAGACCCTGATGCTAGGAAAGATTGAAGGTGGGAGGAGAAGGGGACAACAGAGGATGAGATGGTTGGATGGCATCACTGACTCGACAGACACGGGTTTGAGCAAGCTCCGGGAGTTGGTAATGGACAGGCAAGCCTGGCGTGCTGTAGTCTATGGGGTCGCAGAGAGTCGGACACAACTGAGTGACTGAACTGAACTGATGACTGATAAGGGATTAATATCTGAAATATATAAACAGCTCAAATTCAATATATATAAAAAAAACTGATTTAAAAACAATCAAAAAAAACCTGATTTTAAAATGGACAGATGATCCCAACAGGCATTTTTCCAAATATACAGATGGCTAAAAGGGACATGGAAAGACACTATCACTCATCATCAGAGAAATGCTAATCAAAACCACAATGAGATCTCACCTCACCCAATCAGAATAGCTATCTTCAAAATGATCACATATAACATGTTGGTAATGACGTGAAGAAAAGGGAACCCTTGTATGTTGTTGGTGGGACAGTAAATTGGTGCAGCCACTAAGAAAAACAATATGGAGGCTCCTCAAAAAATTAAATATAGAACTACCATATGATCCAGCAATTCCACTCCTAGGTATTTGTCTAAAGAAAACAAAAACACTAGTTCAAAAATATGCATGCACCCCAAAGTTCATAGCAGCATTATATATGATAGACAAGACATGGGAACAACCTAAGTGTCCATCAATAGATGGGTAGATAAAGAAGATGTGGTATACATACACAATGGAATTCTACTCAGCCATAAAAAAGAACGAAATTTTGCTATTTCTAGCAATATGGATGAACCTAGAGAATATTAAGTTTAGTGAAATATGTTAGAAAGACAAACACTATATATTATGTTGTATGTGGACTCTAAAAATTAAACTAGTGAATATAACAAAAAAGAAACTGACAGGGACTTCCCTGGTGGTCCTATGACTAGGACTCTACATTCCCAATGCAGCAGGCCAGGGTTTGATGCCACTCATGAAATTAGACCCCACGCGCCACAACTAAGACCCTGAGCAGCTAAATAAATAAATTATTTTTTAAAAAAGAAACTGACTGACAGATATAGAGAACAAACTAGTGGTTTCCAGTGGGGGACAAATGCAGGGAGGGAAAAACAGGGGTAGGGAATTAAGAGGTAACAGACTACTATGTGTAAATTAAATAAGCTACAAGGATGTATTGTACAGCATAGTGAATACAGCCAATATTTTTAAACTAAAAATGGAGTATAAACCACAAAAATTTTGAATCACTATGTTGTATACTGAAACTAATATTTCACAGTCTTTTGGACTCTGTGGGAGAGGGAGAGGGTGGGATGATTTGGGAGAATGGCATTGAAACATGTATAATATCATATATGAAACGAGCTGCCAGTCCAGGTTCGATGCACAATACTGGATGCTTGGGGCTGGTGCACTGGGACGACCCAGAGGGATGGTAGGGGAGGGAGGTGGGAGGAGGGTACAGGATGGGGAACACATGTATACCTGTGGCAGATTCATTTTGATATATGGCAAAACCAATACAATATTGTAAAGTTAAAAAATAAAATTAAATTAAATTTTACAAAAAGAAACTAACATTATATATCAACTAACCTCAATTTTTATGAGGTTTAAATGGGGCTTCCCTGGTGGCTCAGATGGTAAAGCATTTGCCTCCAATGCGGGAGACCCAGGTTCGATTCCTGGGTCAGGAAGATCCTGTGGAGAAGGAAATGGCAATCCACTCCAGAACTCTTGCCTGGAAAATCCCATGGACGGAGGAGCCTGATAGGCTACAGTCCATGGGGTCGCAAAGAGTCAGACACGAATGAGCGACTTCACTTCACGTTACTAATATGGCAACCTGTAGGTAACAGGCCAGTATAGGCAGTATAATTAAGAGAACTGTTAATAAGTAGGTAATATATATATAGATCTAGTAACCTCAATTTTAAAAATTAAAAATTCCTAAAGGACCTAACAGAAGCAGAAGAGATTAAGAAGAGGTGGGCAAGAATACACAGAACTATACAAAAAAAGGTCTTAATGACCCGGATCACCACTATGTTGTGGTCACTCACCTACAGGCAGACATCCTGAAGTCTGAAGTGTGAACTAAAGTAGGCCTTAGGAAGCATTACTACGAACAAAGTGCTAGAAGTGACAGAATTCCAGATGAGCAATTTCAAATCCTAAAAGATGATACTGTTAAAGTGCTTCACTCAATGTGCCAGCAAATTCGGAAAACCTGGCAGTGGCCACAGGACTAGAAAAGGTCAGTTTTCATTCCAATCCCAAAAGAAAGACAATGCCAAAGAATGTTCAAACTACCACACAATTGCCCTCATTTCACATGCTAGCAAGGTCATGCTTAAAATTTTTCAAGCGAGGCTTCAACAATATATGAACTAGGAACTTTCAGAGGTACAAGCTGGATTTAGAAAAGACAAAGGAACCAGGTATCAAATTGCCAACATCCACTGAATCATAGACAAGGCAAGGGAATTCCAGAAAAATATCTATTTCTGCTTCATTGACTACATGAAAGCCTTTGACCGTATTGATCACAACAAACTGTGATCAATTCCAAAGATGGGAATACCAGACCACCTTACCTGTCTCCTGAGAAGCCTGTATACAGGACAAGAAGCAACAGTTAGAACTGGATATGGAACAACACAGTGGTTCAAAATTGGGAAAGGAGTACGTCGACGCTGTATATTGTAACCCTGCTTATTCAACTTATATGCAGAGTATATCATGCTAAATGCTGGACTGATGACTCACAAGCTGGAATCAAGATTGCCTGGAGAAACATCAATACTCTCAGATATTCAGATGACATCACTCTTATGGCAGAAAGCAAAGAGGAACTAAAGAGCCTCCTGATGAAGGTGAAAGAAGAGTGAAAAAGTTGGCTTAAAACTCAACATTCAAAACACTAAGATCAAAAAAAGGGCCAAAAAACTCATTTGAAAAAAAAAAGATGAGATGTTTGGATGGTATCACCAACTCAAAAGACATGAGTCAGAGGAAACTCTGGGAGATAGTTAAGGACAGGGAAGCCTGGCATGAAGCAGTTCATGGGGGTCGCAAAGAGTCGGACACAACTGAGCAACTGAACAACAGCAAGCATTTCTCCAGCTTCTCCACAACAAACTATTCAGAAAAAAACAAACCATTCAGAAAAAAACAAACAGCTAACTTCAAGAACATATTATAAAGTCCAATTACTACATAATATGGTTGCTGCTGCTGCTGCCAAGTCACTTCAGTCGTGTCTGACTCTGCAACCCGAGACGGCAGCCCACCAGGCTCCCCCATTCCTGGGATTCTCCAGGCAAGAACACTGGAGTAGGTTGCCACTGCCTTCTCCAATGCAGGAAAGTGAAAAGTGAAAGTGAAGTCTCTCAGTTGTGTCCGACTCTTAGCGACCCCATGGACTGCAGCCTACCAGGCTCCTCTGTACGTGGGATTCTCCAGGCAAGAGTACTGGAGTGGGGTGCCATTGCCTTCTCCGCATAATATGGTTAGAAACCACTAATTTGGAATTTGTTGTTGTTGTTGTTGATATTTGGTAGGGATTTATTTTTTTTCTTTTGGAGGTTAATTACAATATTGTATTGGTTTTGCCATACATCAACATGAATCCACCACAGGTATACACGTGTTCCCCATCCTGAACCCCCCTCCCTCCTCCCTCCCCGTACCATCCCTCTGGGTCGTCCCAGTGCACCAGCCCCAAGCATCCAGCTTTAGTAGAGCTAAAAACCAATATTCAATAGAAGCTAATGCTATTAAGTGAAAGACTGATAGAAAACTTAGTAGTGTAGAAATAAAATTAGTATCTGAATCTCTAACTAATCCTAACATCACTCAGACAGGGCAATCAGTCATTTCGTGCTTTGTGACATGATAAAAAAAAGTATACAACACAACACTGCTTACCAAGTACCAGGGCCAAAGGCAATCAATTCTCTAGATCTAACTATCAATTCACAGAAAATGTGTGGCACAGAGATACAAGTTAAAAGATAAATTAGCCAAATCCAGAATGTACAAAATTATACAAGAGTTAAATTGGCATGGAGAAGAAAATATTGGGATAGGGACTCAACAGATGGAGAGACTCTGGAGACATACTAAGTAAATGCAACATCTGAGCTTTATTTGGATCCTTATTTGAATCAACTGAAAAAGCCATTTTTGAGACAAATTGTAAAAATTAAACACAGACTTAAGTATTGGGTGACTGTTAATTTTGTCAGGTGTGGTATGTTACAGATATTTGTTTTAAAACACCCCCAGAAAAAAAAAGTGGAAGAATAAAATAAGTTTTAACAAAATATGGATAGTTATTGAAGCTGGGTGAAGGTACATGGGAGGGTTGTTACCTAGTTTTAATGTTGCATATGTTTTAAAGTTTAATATAATTTTTTAAAAATCACATATATTCTGTAGATATCTGTATTGACAATATGAGATATAAAATCAGTATATCATTGTGCCTTGCCCTTGAGTTTGTAATTCTGGTAAAAAATGAAAGAATGGAGAAAATAAAGAAAGAACAATGTAAATACCACTCAGATGGAATATCATCTTTACAAATTGTGAACTACTAAGTTATGCTCCTAAAATTTACAAAATACTGTACACATCAACTAGCCTTCCTCAGTGATCAGTGCAAAGAAATAGAAGAAAATAGACTGAGAAAGACTAGAGATCTCTTCAAGAGAATTAGAGATACCAAGGCAACATTTCATGCAAAGATGGGCTTGATAAAGGACAGGAATGGTATGGACCTAATAGAAGCAGAAGATATTAAGAAGAGGTGGCAAGAATACACAAAAGAACTGTACAAAAAAGAGCTTCATGATCCAGATAATCATGATTGTGTGATCACTCACCTAGGAATGTGAAGTCAAGTGGGCCTTAGAAAGCATCACTACAAACAAAGCTAGTGGAGGTGAGGGAATTCCAGTTGAGTGATTTCAAATCCTAAAAGATGATGCTGTGAAAGTGTTGCACTCACTATGCCAGCAAATTTGGAAAACTCAGCAGTGGCCACAGGACTGGGAAAGGTCAGTTTCATTCCAATCCCAAATAAAGACAATGCCAAAGAATGCTCAAACTACCACACAATTGCACTCATCTCACACGCTAGTAAAGTAATGCTCAAAATTCTCCAGGCCAGGCTTCAGCAATATGTGAACCATGAACTTCCTGATGTTCAAGCTGGTTTTAGAAAAGGCAGAGGAACCAGGGATCAAATTGCCAACATCCACTGGATCGTCAAAACAGCAACGGAGTTCCAGAAAAACATCTATTGCTTTATTGACTATCCCAAAGACTTTCACTGTGTGGATCACAATAAACTGTGGAAAATTCTGAAACAGATGGGAATACCAGACCATCTGACCTGCCTCCTGAGAAATCTGTATGCCGGTCAGGAAGCAACAGTTACAACTGGACATGAAACAACAGACTGGTTCCAAATAGGAAAAGGAGTACGTCAAGGCTGTATATTGTCACCCTGCTTATTTAACTTATATGCAGAGTACCTCATGAGAAATGCTGAGCTGGATGAAGCACAAGCTGGAATCAAGACTGCTGGGAGAAATATCAATAACTTCAGATATGCAGATGAACCCACCCTTACAGCAGAAAGACAAGAAGAACTAAAGAGCCTATTGATGAAAGTGAAAGTGGAGAGTGAAAACGTTGGCTTAAAGCTCAACATTCAGAAAACTAAAATCATGGCATTTGGTCCCATCACTTCATGGGAAATAGATGGAGAAACATAAAGCAGTGAGAGACTATTTTTTGGGTCTCCCAAATCACTGCAGATGGTGACTGCAGCCATGAAATTAAAAGACACTTGCTCCTTGGAAGGGAAAGTTATGAACAACCTAGACAGCATATTAAAAAGCAGAGACATTACTTTGCCTACAAAGGTCCATCTAGTCAAAGCTATGGTTTTTCCAGTGGTCATGTATGGATGTGAGAGTTGGACTGTGAAGAAAGCTGAGCACTGAAGAATTGATGATTTTGAACTGTGGTGTTGGAGAAGACTCTTGAGAGTCAGTTGGAACTGCAAGGGGATCCAACCAGTCCATCCTAAAGAAAATCCTGAATATTCATTGGAAGGACTGATGTTGAAGCTGAAACTCTTACTTTGGCCACCTGATGTAGAGCTAACTCATTTGAAAAGACCCTGATGCTGGGAAAGATTGACGGCGGGAGGAGAAGGGGATGACAGAGGATCAATGGTTGGATGGCATCACTGACTCAATGGACACGAGTTTGAGTAAGCTCCAGGAGTTGGTGGTGGACAGGGAGGCCTGGCATGCTGCAGTCCATGGGGTCGCATAGTCGGACATGACTGAGCAACTTAACTGTACATCAACTATACCTCAATAGTGTGTTGTTAGTCATTCAGTTGTGTCTGACTCTTTGCAACTGTGTGGACTGTTAGTCCACCAGGCTCCTCTGTCCATGGGATTCTCCAGGTAAGAATACTGGAGTAGATAGCTATACCCTCTCCAAGGGATCTTTCTGCCTCAGGGATCAAAACAAACTCTACTGCATTGCAGGCAGAATTCTTTACCATCTGAACCACCAGGGAAGCCCTATACTTCATTAAAATATATATACTATAAATGAAATGTTTTACAGAATAGAAAAATCAATTAATTTCAAATTGAACAACCCAAAAAGTATGTGCAATGAAAATAGCTCCAGGAACAGATTAACATTACTAGAGTTATTAAATAGTTGCAGGAATAATGTTTACTCTAAAAAAAAAAAAGGAAATTTTTTAGGATGTTTGTGCTTGTTTTGAATTTTCTCAGCTAGCCTAATAGAAAGACTAATTTTTCAGCCCTGGAGTTTACTGGCAACAGAACAGAAACTCCCAAAAGTCTAGACAATAAAAGCACGTCTGTCTTGCCCAGTAAATTAATTAGGTGTTGACATACAATCTTAAAGAGGAAAACAATGTAGATATACATGTAAAAATAGGGTTATCCACAAAGCTACGAAGACTTTTTAAAATGAAAGTATCTTCTCAGCATAGTGTACATAAATAGTTTAGAGAAAAAGAACAATCTCTACAAATGTGTTTAACTATGTCATAACAAATTTAAGCCACAAACCAACAATGTGTCTGCAATATTCAGTTCAGTTGCTCAGTCATGTCCAACTCTTTGCAACCCCATAGACTACAGAATGTCAGGCTTCCCTGTCCACTACCAATTCCCAGAGCTTACTCAAACTCATGTCCATTCAGTCTGTGATGCCATCCATCTCATTCTGTCATCCCCTTCTCCTCCTGCCTTCAATCTTTCCTAGCATCAGGGTCTTTTCCAGTGAGTGGGTTCCTTGCATCAGGTGTCATGATGGAGACATCACAGGTCACGGTGAAGAGTTATGACACGTGCGGTCCACTGGAGAAGGGAATGGCAAAATACTTCAGTATTCTGGCCTTGAGAACCCCATGAACAGTATGAAAAGGCATAAAGATATGACACTGAAAGATGAACTCCCCAGGTCGGTAGGTGTCCAATATGCTACAGTGAATAAATAACTCCAGAAAGAATGAAGAGACAGAGCCAAAGCAAAAACAAAACCCAGGTGTGGATGTCTGGTGATGGAAGTCAAGTCTGATGCTGTAAAGAGCAATATTGCATAGGAACCTGGAATGTTAGATCCATGAATCAAGGCAAATTGGAAGTGGTCAAACAGAAGATGGCAAGAGTGAACATCAACATTTTAGGAATCAGTGAACTAAAATGGACTGGAACGAATGAATTTAACTCAGATGACCATTATATCTATGTGGGCAATAATCCCTTAGAAGAAATGAAGTAACCATCACAGTCAATAAAAGAGTCTCAAATGCAGTTCTTGGGTGCAACCTCAAAAACGACAGAATGATCTCTGCTCAATTCCAAGGCAAACCATTTAGTATCACAGTAATCCAAGTCTATGCCCCAACCAGTAATGCTGAAGAAGCTGAACGGTTCTATGAAGACCTATAAGACTTTCTAGAACTAACACCGAAAAAAGATGTCCTTTTCATTATAGGGGACTCAAATGCAAAAGTAGAAAGTCAAGAGACACCTGGAATAACAGGCAAATTTGGCCTTGGAGTACAAAATGAAGCAGAGCAAAGGCTAACAGAGTTTTGCCAAGAGAATGCTCTGGTCACAGCAAATACTCTTTTCCAACAAAACAAGAGAAGACTCTACATATGGACATCACCAGATGGCTGCAATATTAAATATTATTAAATCCCTGGTAACAGGTTAAACTCATGCTCTTGCACTTGGTGTAAGTGAACACAGAATGACTACACTAGGTTAATCTATTAGGCCGCTATAAAGACATGACAATCAAGATCTTGAGAAAATTAGAGAAACACTGTATTTGTAATTGAGTATATAACCTATTGGGCTTCCCAGGTGGCACTAGTGGTAAAGAACCTGCCTGCCAATGCAGGAGACTAAGAGACGCAGGTTTGATCCTAAGTCGGGGAGATCCCCTGAAGGCAGGCCCAGCAACCCACTTCAGTATTCTTGCCTGGAGAATCCCCATAGACATGGGAGCCTGGAGGGCTACAATCCATAGGGTCACAGAGTTGGACAGGGCTGAAGCAACTTAGCACACATGCACATACAACCTTTATGTGACCATAAGCAGATTACACTTTTACATAAAATCTTCAGTTGAATGAAACCAAATGCTAACCTATGCTCAGTCACTGGTAATTTCCAAATATTTTCACTAAAATATTTCATATTCATAAAGAAAAGTTGGTATCTTCCATATTTGCAGTTACAAATCAAAACATTCCAATATAAACTTGTGCTTATCTAAAGATAAGTTACCTTCATTTTCTGTATTGGCCAAAACTAAGAAAAAACAACAGAATGAGGAGAAAAATTCCTTCTTATTAAAAACACTAATATAAACTGTTTTATAGAAAGTGTGCACTGATTAGAAATACAAAATTATAAATTTATTGAGGATTATTGTTTTAATCACATGTCCTAAAACATACCAAGATATTATAAGCGACTATACGCAGTATTGATCTTTTAGCTTTTTGGTACTTGGCCGTTAGGCCAACCAGAAAAGCATCTACTATCCAAACAGAAATTTATTCGGGAACCTTGAAATTTTTGTTTTATAGTTAATTCTGCTAAGATGAGCCAGAAATGAGTTTTAATCTAACTTAAGGAAAAAAAAAAAAAAAGTGGGTAGGCCTATTACCAAATAATTGAGTCTCTTTGCAGTAGTAACTTATGTATAAACAAATATTCAGCCAGGCCCTGCAAATCTGTAGTACCATCTATGTATAATTATTTTTCATCATTTTAATAAAGGATATACTAGGTATTACTATATTAAATCTAAAGGGAATTTAAGACCTAATTATAAGTGTAATTAATGGTTTTATTTTTTTATTAGGCTTCCCCAGTGGCTCAGCAGTAAAGAATCTGCCTCCTACAACACAAGAGACGTGGCAGGAGCCACGGGTTCGATCCCTGGGTCAGGAAGATCCCCAGGAGAAGAGATCCACTCCAGTACTCTTGCCTGGAAAACCCCCTGGGACACAGGAGCCTGGTGGGCTATAGAACATAAAAATTAACAGAAAATCTCTCATGCTTCAGTTAAAATCTTTATAAGCATGTACTGGTTTTATAAAAATAATCATTTATTGCTTAAAATGACTCAAAAAACTGAAACAAAACTAAAACATCTCCTTTTTCTTACTTTTATCTTAAAAAGCAAAAATACACTAAACAAAATACATTGCCATTTCTAAAGAATCAATGAAAAATATTAAGTATTTAAACAAGAAAAATAAGAATTTAATTGGGTTTATAATCAACACTTTCATTCTAAAAAAGTGAGGTATTAAAAAAAGTGAGGTATTTCATATACTCACACCACAGTACCTTAACAAATGTTAAAAATATTCAATTAAATATCTGGAAATAAAAGGTAAGGTTTAAATATTTAAAAGGACTTGTATTCTCATCAAAGATTAAATAAAATAACAAAAGCATAAAGATTTTCTTCAACTCTAATAACTTGTAACTTTTGTTCCACTTAGTTATCTTCAGAGTAGAAAAAAACTTTTAATGCAAATCTTTTTAAACAAAATAATGAGTATAAAGATGGAGAAAGTCCACAAACTTGGATTTTACATTGACTCAGAAATTTTCAAAACTTTGTCATTAGCATGATATAGAAAACCCCCCACTAAAATACAAGACTTTTCTCTTGGAAAACATAAGACAATATTGAAGAAATTAAATGTATTTTAAGACTGCTTTCTCTGAGTTTGTCAGGAAACACAACTGTGATGTTTAAATTTCCTGGCTGTTAAAAATTCTTTTCAAAAAGCATCACAATTAAGTCAAAAATTTCAAGACTCCCCCAAATTTTTAGTAACAGTAACTACTACCTTGATAACCTACACAAATCATCTCATCTTATGGTCTTCCTCTACTTTCTTATTCATTTCTCAGACATTATTTTTCCTTCCCTTTTTCTCAGAGCAATTTCTACAAATCACTGGTACCTGTCAGCTGCTGCTGCTGCTGCTGCTAAGTCACTTCAGTCGTGTCTGACTCTGTGCAACCCCACAGACGGCAGTCCGCCAGGCTCCGCCATCCCTGGGATTCTCTAGGCAAGAACACCTGAGTGGGTTGCCATTTCCTTCTCCAATGCACCCCGTTCAATTCGAATCTTCCTTGAGTTCTATCTCACGTCTAGAGCAACTCTGAATTCAGTCAGCCAGATGAAAAGCAACTGATCCCAAACACTGATTAAAAACCAAATACACTCTAGTATATACCAGTATGTTACATATCCCAACATAGGTTAACAGTAAAAACAACTAAGTATTCAATACTTATTTGAGGGGCTTAAAGTTTTAATATCAGAACCTGGCCCTAGGCTTTCAACTTCATTCTAATCAAATAGTTAAAACAGGTAAAAATAAACTGAGTCACTGTATTGGACCATATTAATCAAGGCATAAAGTCTATTTAAGTGCAAAATGGTTTCCCAAGAGTGGTTTTTAATTCTCTTGTGGTAACCAATTTTCCATCAGATGTCTACCATTACACAACTGTAACAGCTTTCATAAAGTCACCAGTAGAAAATCACATTTCTTTCAGAAATCTACCTCCAACACTCACATACTCCCTGTCAAGAACTAAATATAACCTCTTCCTCTGTCCCTTAAGTATTCCATTTCTTTCCCGAAGTAGAGCTTCTGTAAATATTGCAACATTAAGGAATAAATTTTAATGAATACAAATCAGAGAAAATGAAGGAACATTAGCTTCCATTAAAGCTTTCCTTAAAAAAAAGTGTTTCCAAGTTATATTTTTAAATTCCCCTATGATTCTCTTTAAAAGAAGGAACACAAAATTTCTCTGCTAATGACTTTATTCATGAATCTATAATGGAACTCAAAATAGCAAAGAACATGAAAAACTTCAGGTTAATATTTATCAACAAAATACATCAAAGAATATTTATTTTTTTTATATAACTAACAAAAATCTCTAAAATGCACATGTGAAAATACAAATACATCACCTTGTGAAATTTCAAAGTACAAAGATCTGCTTAACATAGTTGGCCATAACAGCCTGATTATACTGACACATACATTTAATGCAAAAGAAATCAAACATAACTGAAAAATAAACATCACATGGTTAATCTTTTGGTAAAGTGCTACTCATATGGAAAAAAGGATTTATGAAGATTAAAAAAATGTTCATGTTATACCATCATTCTCAAAGTGCCAAAATTTCTCAGTATTCACTACGTTCATCACATTTCTATGTCCCCAATATGAGACCATAAACATTATTTTGCAATTTAAAAAAATCTTTTTGTTCACACATTATTTCCTGGAAGCTAAAAATCACCACTCCATTGCTAAATGAAACTTTTCACTCATATAAGACTGTTTTAGACACAATAATTCATTGTTTTAAATATGATCTTTGGTTTAAAGCTGTCCTGATAGCCGTTCTAATTGGACTTTAGTTAGTAAAATATTTATAAAACAGCACAGTAGCTTCATTTGAACCACACAAGTAAATTGCATCAGTGGCCTAAACGCAATGAATGGCACACGTCAAGATGTCTAGAATGATGAGTTCCCCAAATTAGTAACGGACATGGTCAATATTAAATGAAATTAATGTTGCTGAGGAGTGGCTCATCTCTTTTCATCAAAGACCTCTATCAATTCATAACAGTATTAGCCATTGAGAGAAAATTAGTTGGAAAAAAAATCTAACCTGAAGGCACACAGGTGCAAATCTTAAGCAGATAAATAAAACCAATGCAATGGCACCCCACTCCAGTACTTTTGCCTGGAAAATCCCATGGACAGAGGAGCCTGGTAGGCTGCAGTTCTGGTAGGCTGAGGTCGCTAGAGTCGGACATGACTGAGCGAGTTCACTTTCACTTTTCACTTTCACGCACTGGAGAAGGAAATGGCAACCCACTCCAGTGTTCTTGCCTGGAGAATCCCAAGGACAGGAAGCTTGGTGGGCTACCACCTCTGGGGTCGCACAGAGTCGGACATGACTGAAGTGACACAGCAGCAGCAAACTGCATATGCACGCATGGGTATGTCCAAGCATATACACACTTCTCTGCATGAGGCTGAATACCATCATTACATATCTTCTACCATATAGGAAGCTCTATGCCTGTGTGTGTATATACCCTAGAGGTCAGACTAGCTGATGGGTTTTCCAGAAAAAAGTGAGACTTTAAATGATGCAAAACTTAGCCTTTCTTCAAAACAGAAGGTTTTAAATAGCAAAGGAATGCAATAACAATGGAAACTGTAAGAAGCCATCAAGTTAAATCTCAGAAAGGACAAGATCAACTTCATAACTGAAGGCTGCCGATGATTTCTTCTCTCTCTCCTTGAATAATCAAATGCAAATACCTTTTAGCAATGGCAGCATTCAAATCCCACAAAAAATCAAGTAGTGAGCCCTTAAGGAGCACCTCCATTGGCACAAACTGTAAAACCTGCTGGGGTGCCTCAGTGTTAATCAAATCTCTCAACAATTCATTCACATTTTGCAGATACTGGAAAACTGGGTTTGGAAGATCCTGATAACCAACACAAAGCAGGACTGCACAAGTCTTCAGGGGCTCAGAGGATATAGGACAAGAAAATGTGATGAATCTAAAACAGCTGTGGAGTACAAAGATCAAACCAGCCATAAACCTGGTAAAACAAGAAAGTATAGGCAAAATCATAACATCTCCTGTATGAAGCTGCTGCAATGAATGTAGTACGCAGTCCAAAAATACTTGCTGGTAAGTGGGGTCTCCATCATGAAGCAATGAACAGCTAAAAGTCATGAGTGCAGCTGATTCCAAGAGTCGAACTTCCAGTGGTATGGGCATTTTGATATTATGGAGAGCTGGGAAACCCACTAGCAGGCACTTTATCTGGGTGCTGGGTTCTTCATCCTGATGATCCTGAATGCACTTGGTAAGGCTAAACAACTCAGAAAATATCAATTCTTCAGAAAAAACGTGACAAGAACAACAATTCTGCTGTTTTGGCCTAAACTTACGATCAAAATTCAAGGCTCCTCCTAATGACTTTTCAACTGATTCATTAAGAGCCTTTAAAATCTCACCATCACAGAAAGGAGAACACTTTACCTTTGGCAGTTTTTTCCCCTGTAAAACCTGCCATAAGTGACACTCAAGATTGAAAGCTGTCCCTTCCAAAAGAGAACTTTGCCCAGGATGATATGTAGCATGTTCTTCAGCCCAACTGTTAAAGTACCCTTTGGCCACCTTATCTTTCCAGGAAAGGGTTTCCAGCATTTTCCTTTCATTGTAGGTTTTAAAATATCTGTTTCTCTGCCCAAACCATTTTGTATTTGTACTACAGCCAATATTAGATTTTTTCACTAGCCAGTTATTTCTGGAAAGAGGCTTCAACTGAAACTTCTGCATGAAATACTGAACAGCATAGTCCCTTAAGCTATTCAGCTTTGCTTGTTCCCCTTTTCCCATGCACTCAAACAGACGAATGTTCTCAGAAATAGTCTCTAGTTGGTATTTATGAAAGAACGTGCAACATTCTTCATGTTTTCTAAGAAAAGATTCTGGAATCATGTGATGGGGAAAGAGAGCTTTCTTGGTCATTTCAGACCCAAAATTCAGCACCATCTTAGATAAAAGAGGATGGATTGTCTCTCTTCCCTTATAGTAGAGACATACCACATAGACTTCTGAGTTTCCTGCCTTGCTAGTAGCTGGTTTGAAAACATGAACTTGATCAAAAGAACAGTTTAGTAGGTACATAAGATTTATGGAACAATGTTCAAACAAAGTAAACATCTTCAGAACAAAAGAGCCACCATTTCCAAGAGTCATCAGAGCAGTGACAGCTTCACAATAATGCAAACAAGAGACTAAAGCTTCTTGTTCACCTGGGTTTCCTTGGCAATCAAAACTTCCATCTGCAGTGATCAAGTGAATGGTACCCATACTGTTTATGAAATTCTGAAGTCCAGTCAGATATTTCAAGGTCATGATATCACCAGTGTTATCTGGACCAAAGTACCAGCAATGCAAGGTATTTGCAATAAGTCGGTCATCCATAATCATCGTAAGATTGTCATTTGCCTCATGGTAAGGATTCAGAGTATTAGCTACCCAATTCCAATCACAGGGGAATCGATGGGATTTTAAGTAGTGATTGAGACTAGCTATAAAAGCTCCAGGAGCTTCACAAAGGTGTAGAGAATTCAGTTTTCCATTCTGAAAAGCTTCCTGTGGAATAAGTGGAAAGCTGCACAAAATTTCATGAAACTTACACCATGCTTGAGTACAAAGTTCAGCATTTACAGATTTTCTCACATGAGAAATTATTTTCCCAGCTTTGTTAGTGAAAGCCGTGTGCTCATGCCACTCATCCAATTTCTTATCACTCAGTAGGTTTTTCACTTCATTTTAGGAGTTCTTCAAGTCAAGGAATGCACTGAATTCAGTGTGGTCACAGGTGAAAATCTCACTGGGATCTGGTAACTGCCACTCATTATTAAGTGGTTTGTCATAAGAAAAGTTCTTGGCAAAGAGTTCAGGAATGTCAGCAAGAACATCTGGGCTGAATGTCACAGGACTTGAACCCAGTGGTTGCTTTCTGGACTTACTCATTTTCAAATCAAATTAAAATCTAGAAAAAGAAAATACACAATTAAGTGAATCAAATTTTATTAGTGAATGAAATCTAATCCACAGCAAACTGGATCACAATCATGACAAATCACATAAAATAGGTAGATAATGTGAGTACAATTCATTACATATTGAGGCAATTTGGAATAAAGAAAGAATAGAAGCACTGATGTCCAATAAACCTAGGCTCAAATTCCAGTACTGTTATTTACAGCTTACCAAAGTGGCCATGGGTAAATAACTTTACATCAGTTATTCTTTAAAAACTTGAGGTATTATTTTTTAAGACGAGGATGAAACACGTTAGCATACATGAATGAACGAACGTTCATCAGTGAATGGCAGCTCCTATTACCAAAGTAACCCTCCTAGTTCCTCCCCAAAGTTCTGAACCCATGGCTGAGACCACCACCCACAGGGACCCAAATACATGCTTAGAGGAAGATTTATCCTTTTGCTCAAACTATTAACAAATGACTTTTAGCTCTGTTTTTTAGCTCCCTCCAAATCTCACTTCCTTCCAGGAGACTCCAGCACCTGAACCCAGCACCGGTCCTGCTATGACCTCTCTGTCCCCACCCACTTAAACTCACCTATGAGGGCTGCCAAATATGCCCTCTGTCCAGGTTTGACTCCTGCTAAGTCATGCACTTTGGTGGTACCAAATCACCTTTACAGGCCACCCACCAGCAAACACCCGTCACCGTACTACTTGTCAACTGTGGTGAACTTGACAGGTTAGCCTCTTGCTCAACACTGAAACTGACCTATAGTTCACCCTGGTGTGTCTCTAAACTTCAGATTCCTGCCTCCTATGATCGGTCAGACAGCTCCATGTTTATATTACAAAATATTATCTTTTTATTGCCACAAAAACTTAATATACTTTGATAGAATAATTTTAAACTGAAGAAATATCCTTAATGAATATATAAATTACAAATAGTCACTCTACATTGTGTGCTGTAATACTAAGAAACCAAAAACATCTGTCCACTGGAAACGGAAAGGGGTGCAAGAGAAGGAAGCAAGGCTTAACGGCATAGTGTTGGAAAAGTTCTAAATTCCAGCAGAGACAGCAATGAGTATTACATAGTACTTGTTGGCAGTGTTAATCAACAGGTGCTTCAGTTGATGACTTCTGCGTTTATTTAGCATATTCAATACATTCTACATCAGTATCAAGATTAAAACAGGAGATAAAAGACAAGTGAGCACCACAATAAACAGTAACAAAAGAAGGCTGCATTCCATTAGCATTTACTTTGTACTCAAAATACTTTTTCATCCTTTTATATTTTGTTTAAATTACTTACAAGTCTGTCTGTGCCATTCTGTGCTCAGTCGCTCAGTTGTGTCTGACTCTGCGACCCCATGGACTGTAGCCCGCCAGGCTCCTCTGTCCATGGGGATTCTCCAGGCAAGAATACTGGAGTGGGTTGCCATGTCCTCCTCCAGGGGATCGTTCAAACCCAGGGATTGAACCCAGGTCCCCTGCATTGCAAGAAGATTATTTACTGTCTGAGCCACCAGGAAAGCCCACGAGCTTGCAAACTTCCTGAAGTAACAATTATCTTAGTCATTTCTGTTTGCCACCATATATTTACCCCAGAATTGTGGATAACAGTCACAATTACCTATTACTGTATTTTTCTTACCTTAGATCTATTTTTCTTTTTTTACTGTTAGAATATTTAGACAAATTTCTGAAAGAAGGCAAAAAGGAAGCATTTTCACATTCACTAAAATTTTAATTAAAAGTAAATGCACGAGTACTACAACAAGTTATTCTGTCCTAATTCACACTTTGCGTACTGGAAACTACAACTTTTAGATTTCAACTATATTCTATTTTGGAAAAAGTCTGACTTTAGTCATTAACTTCACATACCAATTAATGGCTGTAAGTAAGCTCTGAAATCTTACCTAAGCTAATAAGTAATTACTTTCACAGGAGAACAACTAAAGTGATTCAAACACTCCACTGTTCTTCCTACCTATACCTGTGGAACATGGACCAAAATTATGTATTTATAATAAACTGTATATCATGTTAAAATGGAGAAGGCAATGGCACCCCACTCCAGTACTCTTGCCTGGAAAATCCCATGGACAGAGAAGCCTGGTAGGCTGCAGTCCATGGGGTCGGTCGCTAAGAGTTGGACACGATTGAGTGACTTCACTTTCACTTTCCACTTTCATGCACTGGAGAAGGAAATGGCAACCCACTCCAGTGTTCTTGCCTAGAGAATCCCAGGGACAGGGGAGCCTGGTGGGCTGCTGTCTATGGGGTCACACAGAGTCAGACATGACTGAAGTGACTGAGCATAGCATAGCATGTTGAAAAATGTTCAGGTTGATAACACACATCTTATCCAAACATTGTTTCCTACTACCAAATTCCCAGAATCCAACTGCTTCTCACTCACTCCAGCTACCAATTTTCTGATTAGAAACACTTGTCAACTCTCTTCTGAACTACTGACACAGTCTTGTCACTCCTCTCTTTGCTTCTACCCTTGTCTCCACCATTCTATTCTGAAACACACCCATTAGAGCGACTTAGCAGCAGCAGCAGTAGAATAACTCTGAAAAAGCTAAGTTAGATTGTATGGCTGCTCTGCTCAAAACTGTGCTGCCATGGCTCCCCATTTCACTCAAAGTGAGTAAGTGCCAAAGCCTTTACAATAGCCTACAAGGCCCTTGAAGATGTCTGTTCTCCAGCCCCATCCCATGTCTAACCTAATTTTCTCCTACTACCCCTTTTTCTCTTGCCTGGAAAATCCCACGGATGGAGGAGCCTGGTGGGCTGCAGTCCATGGGGTCGCTAAGAGTCCGACACGACTGAGCGACTTCACTTTCACTTTTTCGCTTTCATGCATTGGAGAAGGAAATGGCAACCCACTCCAGTTTTCTTGCCTGGAGAATCCCAGGGGCAGGAGAGCCTGGTGGGCTGACGTCTATGGGGTCACTCAGAGTCGGACACGACTGAAGTGACTTAGCAGCAGCAGCAGCAACCCCTTTTTCTCATTGTGTTCCAGCCCCACAGGCTCTCTTGCTGCTCACTTAAAAGCCCAGACACACAGCAAGGGCAGTCTGGACAGTCAGTCCCTCCACCTGGAACGCTCTTCCCTTCCCTTATCTTCTTCAAGAATTTACAGAAGTGTCATTTTTTCTATGAAGCCTAAGTTGACATTCTAATTTAAAATTGCATCTTCCATTAACAATGGTAAAGGTAAGAACTTTGCTGTTTTTTCCTATGACACTCTTTTCCTTCTAATATGTGAAAGTGAAAAAGTGAAGGTCAAGTCACTCAGTTGTGTCCAACTCTTTGCGACCCCCACGGACCGTGGAGCCAGGCTCCACTGGAAATTTTCTAGGAAAGAGTACTGGAGTGGGTTGACATTTCCTTCTCCAGGGGATCTTTCCGACCCAGGAAATGAACCCAGGTCTCCGGTACATCAGGCAGACGCTTTACCGTCTGAGCCGCCAGGGAATTTACTTATTTATGTTTACTATTTTTTATGCCTTCCCAAAACTACAACCTAAGCTGCAATGGGCAACGATCTTTGTTTTCTTTACTCACTTATTAAGAAGTAAGAACTGTGCTCAGTACACAGAAAGCATTCAGTAAGTATTCATGGAATAACTAAAAGGATATCAGACTAGCCCAAAAGGCGTGCCTCTTATCAGGTTCTGAATATAAGTCTTAGCTAAAGACTTCAACGTCACTGTAGCACCTCACACAAAACAAAAACAAAAATGCATATGGTTTACGAGATACAAGGAAAAAGTTTTCAGTATGATCCTCTGGAAAAGGTTCCTCTGTCCCTCTAATGAAGCACTCCATTGAGCTTTGTAGCATCATCATTCTGCTACGAGGGTCAGTTTTATCATTGTTTCTTTGCAGAATTGAGTAGGAAGTCATATACCCCTGCCCAAAGCCATGAAGGGAATACCCGCAAAATTCACCGGCCTAACACAAAGTCTCATTAATAGTTGTCGCTCCTCCAGTTAACACTTGCAAAGTAATTTTAGAAGAGGTGCCAACAGCTCCACCTCCTCACAGCAACAGCGAAAATAATGCCTAGTGTGTATCCGGCGCCTTACTTTGCGCCAGGGGCACCCCAAACCTCGTTTCCTCTAGGTGGAAATGAGTCTCAAGTTCCAGTCGAGCGGCCCAGCCCCTGACTCGGCCCAAGCCTCTGCCTAATCCACTGTAAAGTCGAAAGAAGACCCGGGTTCAGAAAGTGGGCTTGGATTACCTTCGTTCACGCCCACCTCAGCCCCCAGGGTCTAGAGAGGCTGCGCTTCACTCGCTCTCCTCACTCAAGGAGGGCATTCTCCACTTCCACTCCTGGGGATGATTCCCAAGATCATCGCTACTTCAGGTCTTCCGAGCCCCTGGCACAGGGAAGAGAGGTAGCGCGCCGGAAGGTCGAGAAGGAGGCAGGAGCGGCCCTAAGAACACGCAGACCGGAAGTACAACTCCAGTCCGCTCCGCCGCGAGACGCCGGCGGACAGAGGCGCAAAAGCCCTAACACACGCATTGCGCGTGCGCCTCAAGGCTGAGCTGGCGTCTTACGTCAACGTTACGCACGTCGGCGATGCTCGTAAGAAACCTCTGCTCTCTCGGTTTCGTTTCTCTGCTGGGTGCTGACCCTCTCGGTTTCGTTTCTCCGCTGGGTGCTGACTCTCTCGGTTTCCTTTCTCCGCTGGGTCCTGAAGCTGGGAAGGGCCAGCCTCCCGCCCAACGGCCGCTATGGCAACTGCGCGCTCAGACCGAGCGTCCTTTGGCCCCGCCCCCCGAAGGTGGAGGCGTGGAATGGAGCGAGAACAACCTGTCCCAGACACGCTGGCCCCGCCCACCTGGGCCCTGGACGCCCGAGGTTCTCTTCGTTTTGCGGTGGCATTTAGCTCTTAGCACTGGCTGAGTTAAAACTGGTGCTTAGAAGAACATGAGGTTAAAAAGCCAAACTAGGGAAACTACAAAAACACTGTTAGCATAACATCAGATCAGATCAGATGAGATGCTCAGTCGTGTCTGACTCTTTGCGACCCCATGAATCGCAGCACGCCAGGCCTCCCTGTCCATCACCAATTCCCGCAGTTCACTCAGACTTACGTCCATCGAGTCAGTGATGCCATCCAGCCATCTCATCCTCTGTCGTCCCCTTCTCCTCCTGCCCCCAATCCCTCCCAGCATCAGAGTCTTCTCCAATGAGTCAACTCTTCGCATGAGGTGGCCAAAATACTGGAGTTTCAGCTTTAGCATCATTCCTTCCAAACAAATCCCAGGGCTGATCTCCTTCAGAATGGACTGGTTGGATTTCCTTGCAGTCCAAGGGACTCTCAAGAGTCTTCTCCAACACCACAGTTCAAAAGCATCAATTCTTTCGCGCTCAGCCTACTTCACAGTCCAGCTCTCACACTCATACATGACCACAGGAAAGATCATAGCCTTGACTAGGCGAACCTTTGTTAGCAAAGTAATGTCTCTGCTTTTGAATATGCTATCTAGGTTGGTCATAACTTTCCTTCCAAGGAGTAAGCGTCTTTTAATTTCATGGCTGCAGTCACCATCTGCAGTGATTTTGGAGCCCAGAAAAATAAAGTCTGACACTGCTTCCACTGTTTCCCCATCTATTTCCCATGTAGTGGTGGGACCGGATGCCATGATCTTCGTTTTCTGAATGTTGAGCTTTAAGCCAACCTTTTCACTCTCCACTTTCACTTTCATCAAGAGGCTTTTTAGTTCCTCTTCACTTTCTGCCATAAGGGTAGTGTCATCTGCATATCTGAGGTTATTGATATTTCTCCCCGCAATCTTGATTCCAACTTGTGTTTCTTCCAGTCCAGCGTTTCTCATGATGTACTCTGCATACAAGTTAAATAAGCAGGGTGACAAGATACAGCCTTGACGTACTCCTTTTCCTATTTGGAACCAGTCTGTTGTTCCATGTCCAGTTCTAACTGTTGCTTCCTGACCTGCATACAAATTTCTCAAGAGGCAGATCAGGTGGTCTGGTATTCCCATCTCTTTCAGAATTTTCCACAGTTTAGACAACCTCCCTGGAAAAGGAAATGGCAACCCACTCCAGTACCCTTGCCTAGAAAAATCCCATGGACAGAGTAGCCCGGTAGGCTCCAGTCCATGGGGTCGCAAAGAGTCAGACATGACTGAGCGACTTCACTTTCACTTTTCACTTTCACAAGACAACGTCAAAGAAAAATGGGAGAAGATTGAACAGGCCATTCAAAAAACAAAATAACCGATAATTATATAGTACCAAGCTATTTGGGCTTCCTGATAGCTCAGTTGGTAAAGAATTTGCCTGCAATGCAGGAGACCTAAGTTCGATCTCTGGGTTGGGAAGATTCGCTGCAGAAAGGAAAGGCTACCCACTCCAGTATTCTGGCCTGGAGAATTCCATGGACTGTATAGTCCATGGGGCTGCAAAGAGTCAGACACAACTGAGTGACTTTCACTTCACAAAGCTATTTGACTTTAAAAAATAATAATAATAAATAAGGTTTATTTTCACTCAACTTAGCAAATAGTTTAAAAGATCAGAAATGGCTGTTGGTGAGAATATGGAAAACAAGTTTACATATTTTGGGGGAGAGCAAAAATTGTTACTACCTTACAGAACACAAGGCCTTCCCTGGTGGCTCAGCAGGTAAAGAACCCACCTGCAATGCGGGAGACCTGGGGTTCATTCCCTGGGTTGGAAAGATCCCCTGGAGAAGGGAATGGCTACCCACTCCAGTATTCTGGTCTGGAGAACTCCATAGACTGTACAGTCCATGGGGGAGCAAAGAGTTGGATATGACTGAGCAACTTTCACTTTCACTTTTACAGAAGGCAAACTTTAAAATAACCTTGTACCTTAGCCCAGCAATTCCCACTCCTAGCAATTTAGCTGAAGAAAACAACTGACACTCACTTTGGGAAATGTTTATCGTAGCATCTTAATAATATCAATAACAATACTGGAGCCTATTATACAAAGTGAAGTAAGTCAGAGAGAGAAAAATAAATATTGTATACTAACGCATATATACGGGCTTCCCTGGTGGCTCAGGTGATAAAGAATCTGTCTGCAATGCAGGAGACTGGGTTCGAGCTCTGGGTTGGGAAGATTCCCTGGAGAAGGGAATGGCAACCCACTCCAGTATTCTTGCCTGGAGAATTCCATGGACAGAGGACCCTGGCAGGCTACAGTCCATGGGTCACAAAGAGTTGGTCACAACTTAGCAACCAACACTACTATGCAGCCATTAATAGGTTATATATGCCAAAAGTGTCATATGAAAATAGGAGAATATAGAACTATATGTGGAGTTTGACCCATTTATGTCATATATATACATATGTGTGTGTGTGTGTGTATACACATACAAATTTTACAACTCTTCCAGCATATGTATCAGTGGAGAAAAGTCTTTTCAAAAAAAAATAGTGGGGCTTCCCTGGTGGTCCAGTGATTAATAATCCACCTGCCAATGTAGGAGACATTGGTTTGATCCTTGGTCAAGGAAGGTCCCACATGTGACAGGGCAACTAAGACTGTGTGCCACAGCTACTGAAGCCCACACACCTAGAGCCTGTGCTCTGCAAAAAGAGAAACCACTGCAATGAGAAGCCCCTGCTCGCCACAACTAGAGAAAGCCCTCATGTAGTAACAAAGACCCCATGCAGTCAAAAACAAATAAATAAATAAATTATCTTTTAAAAAAGGATGCTAGGACATTTGAATATCTATTTTATATGGAAAAGACTTTATCTGAACTCTTATTTCACATAATAAACAAAAACAAATTTCATTTGGATTGTCAATCTATATCTTAAAGATCAAACAATAACTCTTAGCACAAAATGTAAGAGAACATCTTCATGATCTTGAAATAGGCAAAAAGTTTATAACAGGACAGAAAAGGCACTAATGCTATGCTAAGTCACTTCAGTCATGTCCGACTCTGTGCAACCCCATAGACAGCAGCCCACCAGGCTTCCCCGTCCCTGGGATTCTCCAGGCAAGAACACTGGAGTGGGTTGCCATTTCCTTCTCCAATGCATGAAAGTGAAAAGAGAAAGTGAAGTCGCTCAGTCATGTCCAACTCTTAGCGACCCCATGGACTGCAGCCTACCAGGCTCCTCCGTCCGTGGGATTTTCCAGGCAAGAGTACTGGAGTGGGGTGCCATTGCCTTCTCCAAGAAAAGGCACTAATCATAAAATATATACATATATATATAAATTGACACTAAAATTAAGAATATTTATTCATCATAAGACAGCACTGAGAGTGAAGGGGAAATACATATATATATGTATATTTACCATACACATATGTGACAAAGGATTGCATCCAGAGTATATATCGCCTAAAACAAATGATAAAAAACGTCCCATTAGGAAAATGGGCAAAAGACTAGAACAAAAACTTCAAAAAGATGATATCCAAAAGGTCAATAGACATAAATACATGCTCAACTCCATTAGTCATTGGAGAGATGTAAACCAAACCCATAATGAAACAGTTACACACTGAGTAGCTAAAATGAAACACTGAAAATATAACTGTTGGAGAGTTTCATGGGCAACCAATGCAAAGCTGTTTGGAAGAAAAAAGATCTTCCAAAATCTTCCTAACTCACCAGTTGGTTGCCATTTTTAGAAAAATTTTCCAGGTGTAGTTTTATTCCAGAAAGTTCCCTTGAGCCCCTTCCCAATCAATCTCTCACCCCCAAGAAGCAAACATTGATCTGTTTTCTAACATTATATTTTAGTTTTGCCTATTCTAGATGTCATATATATTCTATCATTACAGTCTGAAATTTTAATTTCCAGCCCCTTTCCACTCACTGGAATTTTTTTTTTTTTTTAGTATTGTAGGAGAGGGAAAAAACTTTCTTTTACTAGTCTAGGATTCTTGGCTTGGGCTCTGTAACAAAAGATAAATTAACAAGAGAAAAGCATATGAATTTATTAATGTTTTGCATGACAAGAGAGCCTTCACAAGGAAATGAGGATCTGAAAGACACTGTTTCTCACACTAGGTTTAAACCTGAGTGTTTTTATACTAGGTTTGATAAGAAGTAGAATGTCATGGCAAAGTGTGACAAATGAGTCTGAGCTAAGAATGAAAAAGCTGGCTTGAAACTCAACATTCAAAAAACTAAGATTATGGCATCTGTTCCCATCACTTCATGGCAAATAGATGGGGAAAAAGTGGAAGCAGCGACAGATTTTATTTTCTTGGGCTGTGATTTCCAAAATCACTGTGGACAGTGACTACAGCCATGAAATTAAAAGACGCTCGCTCGCTCCTTGGAAGAAAAACCATGACAAACGTAGAAAGAGTATTCAAAAGTGGAGACATCACTGTGCCAGGAAAGGTCTTGTATAGTCAAAGCAATGGCTTTCCCAGTAATCATGTATGGATGTGAGAGTTGGACCATAAAGAAGGCTGAGCACCAAAAAACTGATGCTTTCAAACAGTGATGCTGGAGAAGACTCTGGAGAGTCCCTTGGACTACTAAGAGATTGAACCAGTCAATCCTAAAGGAGATCAACCCTGAATATTCATTGGAAAGACTGATGCTGAATCTCCAATAATTTGGCCACCTGATGCAGAGAGCTGACTCATTGGTAAAGACCCTGATGTTGGGAAAGATTGAAACCAAAGGGGGAAGGGGTGGTGGCAGAGGATGAGATGGTTAGATAGCATCACTGACTCAATGGACATGAATTTGAGCACACTCCAAGAGATAGTGGAGGACAGAAAAGCTTGACGTGCTGTGGTCTATGGGGTCACAGATAGTTGGACATGAGTTAACGACTGAACAACAACAAGAGTACTAAACTGGGGAAAATTTAACAAGGTATGTTTATCCAGATTCCTCTTGGAGTCCTCCTATCTTTGGAGAGAAGGATGTTTCTTTCTTCTAGGTATAGGGAGGGCATCTCTCACTCAAGGTTCTTATAACCTGCTTCAGAGCAGGGTCAGAGTCTTTCCTGTGCCTACCACTTCTTACATTCCTTTAGCTTAAAATATTCAATATGCCAAGGCACCCTATTTAGGGGTAGTATGTTCGGAACCCTGACTGTATTCATCCATGTTGTCTTCTGTATCTATAGTTTGTTCCTTTTTATTAAGTAGTATGCCATTGTATGGATAGAATACAGTTTATTATTCTCCTACTGATGGACATGTGAGTTTTATTCCCAGTTTGGGGCTATTATGAATGAACCTATTGTAAGCATTCCAGTGGGGCTTCCCTGGTGGCTCAGTGGTAAAGAATCTGTGCCAATGCAGGAGACACGGGCTCAATCCCTGGGTTGGGACGATCCGCTGGAAAAGGAAACAGTAACCCACTCCAGTATTCTTACCGGGGAAATCCGATGGACAGAGGACCCTGGTGGGCTAGTCCATGGGGTCACAAAAGAGTCACACGACTTAGTGACTGAACAACAACAAAGCATTCCAGTAAAGTTTTTTTTTGTGAGCATATGATGCTGAAGCTGAAACTCCAATACTTTGGCCACCTCACGCGAAGAGTTGACTCATTGGAAAAGACCCTGATGCTGGGAGGGATTAGGGGCAGGAGGAGAAGGGGACAACAGAGGATGAGATGGCTGGATGGCATTACTGACTCGATGGATATGAGTTTGAGTGATTTCTGGGAGTTGGTAATGGACAGGGAGTCCTGGCATGCTGCAATTCATGGGGTCGCAAAGAGTCGGACACAACTGAGCGACTGAACTGAACTGAACTGATTTTCTGTACTCTTGGGTAAATACCTTTGGGTAAGTATCTAGCCATGATATGATTGGGTCATGAAGCAGATCAGGATTTCTCAACCTCAGCATTATTGTCATTTTGAGAATCATTGAGGAAGATATAAGTGTAACTCTTTAAGAAACCCCCAAAGAGTTTTCCAAATAGCTTGCACTATTTTACATCTCTATCCACAGTATGCAAGCATTCTGGTTGCTTCACATCCTTACCAACTTTGAGTGTTGTGAATCTTTTTTATTTTAACTACTGGTGGGAGTTGGTTGCTTTTTACGTCTGATTCTTAGTAAATATTAACTAAAAGCTATAGCTATTGCTCTTTCACGGGACCAAAGACTAGACAAAGGAAACAATCACCAAGTTCCTCAAGGTTTATAAATATCAGAAACATCCCAAACAAAAAAACTTATAGTGAGTCTGTTTTTACTAAAATAATCACAACATTAACCTTTTTTGAGTACGTAATATGTGCTAACCCCTGAAAATTGCCATTTTTCACTTATTCTTCTCAACAGCTCTATGAGGTCAATATATGTATCATCTCCATTTTATAAACAGAGAAATCAAGGACCAGAGTAGTTAAGAAATTTGCTGAAGGTCATGCAGTCAATTAGTAGTGGAGTCAAGGTGTGGACCTAGGTCAGCTGACTCCAAGGCTAATCTGTTCCAGAGAGAATTCCTAGAAATTGCCTCCAGTAATTTAAAAACCACTTTATAGTCCACATTCATGGCAAAAATGCTTATAGTAGGCCAGTAATTTTTTTTAAAGATGAGTTTTATTCATTTTGTCCTAAAAGCAGGAAGATGGATTGCTGCAAATTTGGAGGGAATAGATGAATTGTTATGAATGAATTAAATTAATATTTAAAACTTTAAAGAATTGAAAGAAAATCACCAGGCCCTGTACTAATTTGCACATTTGTATTAAAATGCACAGTTATGTGAATGCACTTAGTATCAACTTTTAAAAATATATTTTAATGATCATACACAGTGTCTGAGTGCAAGCCAGGCACAGTTGGTTATTCTTTCCAGTTCCTAAGAGCTCTTTACGTCTTCAATTGGCATGATACAACATAAGTAGCATACAAGAATTAAAACAACTGGCTCCCCAGCCTCTACTCTGATTATAATTCTCTGTCAAAGCAAACAAAACATAAACTGCCTCTGTGATCATTTATCACCAATCGACTTGCTGAGTCTCTAATTACATCCTCAGATTCTCTGAGGCAACAATGTACAAATCGTGGTTCCAAAACCCCAGAGGGAGTTTTCTGGGGTAATAGAAATGCTCTGTATCTTGATAGGGGATTTAGGTTAAGAGGTGTATGTATTTGTCAAAAGTCATCAAATGGTACAATTCAGATTAGCATTCCACTAAATAAAAATTTTGCTTTATAAAAAAGAGTCATAAGCAAATATTGAGCTTTAGGTTAACCATTTGCATGCTGAAGTGTTTAGGGGAGAAGTATATCTGCACCTTTGAAATGTACTACACAGAAGATGAGTTGATGGATGAATAGAAGGATGGATCAGTGATAAAGTGAGTATAGCAAAATGTTCACAACTGTAAAATCTAGGTAGTGGACACATAATTCTTTCAGCTTTTCTCTATTAAAATTTTTCATAATAAAATATTGAGGGAAATAGAGATTCGTATCACAAAAGACAAAAATGGCATCTCTTTCCATTAAAAAACAAATAGAGGAACCTCCCTGGTGGTCCGGGCTTCCCTGGTGGCTCAGACAGTAAAGAATCTGCCTGCAGTGCAGGAGACCTGGGTTCAATTCCTGGGTTAGGAAGTTCCCCTGGAAAAGAGCATGGCAACCAACTCCAGTATTCTTGCTTGGAGAATCCCCATGGACAGAGGAGCCTGGCGGGCTACAGTCCATGATGTCGCACAGAGTCAGACACGACTGTACGAATAAGCACAGCACAGCACCCTGGTGGTCCAGCAGCTAAGATCCCTGCTCCCAATGCAGGGGGCCCAGGTCTGATCCCTGGTTAGAGAATGAGATCCCACAGGCCATAACTAAGAGTTCAAATGCCACAATTAAATATTTCTCATATTGCAACTAGACATCCCTCATGCCACAATGAAGATCAAAGATTGAGCATGCCACAACTGAGACCCAGTGCAGCCAAATGAATAAATATTTTAAAAATAAATATTTTTACATTAACAAAATATATATTAAAATAAATATTTTTTCAAGCCAGGCTTCAACAATATGTGAACCGTGAACTTCCTGATGTTCAAGCTGGTTTTAGAAAAGGCAGAGGAACCAGAGATCAAATTGCCAACATCCGCTGGATCATGGAAAAAGCAAGAGAGTTCCAGAGAAACATCTATTTCTGCTTTCTTGACTATGCCAAAGCCTTTGACTGGGTGGATCACAATAAACTGTGGAAAATTCTGAAAGAGATGGGAATACCAGACCACCTGACCTGCCTCTTGAGAAATCTGTATGCAGGTCAGGAAGCAACAGTTAGAACTGGACATGGAACAACAGACTGGTTCCAAATAGGAAAAGGAGTATGTCAAGGCTGTATATTGTCACCCTGCTTATTTATCTTATATGCAGAGTACATCATGAGAAACGCTGGGCTGGATGAAGCACAAGCTGGAATCAAGATTGCCGGGAGAAATATCAATAACCTCAGATATCCAGACACCACCCTTATGGCAGAAAGTGAAGAGGAACTAAAAAGCCTCTTGATGAAAGTGAAAGAGGAGAGTGAAAAAATTGGCTTATAGCTCAACATTCAGAAAATGAAGATCATGGCATCTGGTCCCATCACTTCATGGCAAATAGATGGGGAAACAGTGGAAACAGTGTCAGACTTTATTTTTCTGGGCTCCAAAATCACTGCAGATGGTGACTGCAGCCATGAAATAAAAAGACGCTTGCTCCTTGGAAGGAAAATTATGACCAACCTAGACAGCATATTCAAAAGCAGAGACATTACTTTGCCAACAAAGGTCTGTCTAGTCAAGGCTATGGTTTTTCCAGTGATCACGTACGGATGTGAGAGTTGGACTATAAGGAAAGCTGGATGCTGAAGAGTGATGCTTTTGAACTGTGGTGTTGGAGAAGACTCTGAGAGTCCCATGGACTGCAAGGACATCCACCCAGTCCATCCTAAAGGCAATCAGTCCTGAATATTCATTGGAAGGATTGATGTTGAAGCTGAAACTCCAATACTTTGGCCACCTGATGTGATGAGCTGACTCATTTGAAAAGACCCTAATGCTAGGAAAGATTGAAGACAGGATGAGAAGGGGATGACAGAGGATGAGATGGTTGGATGGCATCACTGACTCAATGAACATGAGGTTGGGTAAACTCCGGGAGTTGGTGATGGACAGGGAGGCCTGGCATCCTGCAGTCCATGGGGTCGCAAAGAGTTGGACATGACTGAGCAACTGAACTGAACTGAACTGAAGGAGGAACTGGAAGGGAAAAGAGACTTTAATTTTTTCCTTAAAAGGCTGCTATTATTTTGGTAGAGGAAGTACCAGCCTAGTTCAGGAAAATAACACAGGTGCGAAAACAGGCAAGAGGAAGGATAATTGCTCAAAAGGGATAGAAACTTAATAAGATTAAAATGCTATATAGGTAGTGTCTTAGTCAAACTTTAGGCTGCTATAACAAATACCCTACACTAGGTATCTTAAACAACAGAACTTTATTTCTCACAGTACTGGAGGCTGGAATCTGAAATCAAGGTGCAGGAAGATTGGTTCCTGGTGAGGGCTCTGTTCCTGGCTTGCAGAAGGCTGCCTTCTCACTGTGTCCTAACAAGACACAGAGAGAGTGAGTCAGCTTTCTGGTCTCTTCATACAAGGGCACTAATCCCATTATGGGGATCCCACCCATCAGAGATCAGATCAGATCAGTCACTCAGTCGTGTCCGACTCTTTGCGACCCCATGAACCGCAGCACGCCAGGCCTCCCTGTCCATCACCAGCTCCCGGAGGTCACTCAGACTCACATCCATCGAGTCAGTGATGCCATCCAGCCATCTCATCCTCTGTCGTCCCCTTCTCCTCCTGCCCTCAATCCCTCCCAGCATCAGAGTCTTCTCCAATGAGTCAACTCTTCGCATGAGGTGGCCAAAATACTGGAGTTTCAGCTTTAGCATCATTCCTTCCAAAGAAATTCCAGGATTGATCTCCTTCAGAATGGACTGGTTGGATCTTCTTGCAGTCCAAGGGACTCTCAAGAGTCTTCTCCAACACCACAGTTCAAAAGCATCAATTCTTCGGCGTTCAGCCCTCTTCACAGTCCAGCTCTCACATCCATACATGACCACAGGAAAGACCATAGCCTTGACTAGGCGAACCTTTGTTGGTAAAGTAATGTCTCTGCTTTTGAATATGCTATCTAGGTTGGTCATAACTTTCCTTCCAAGGAGTAAGCGTCTTTTAATTTCATGGCTGCAGTCACCATCTGCAGTGATTTTGGAGCCCAGAAAAACAAAGTCTGACACTGTTTCCACTGTTTCCCCATCTATTTCCCATGCAGTGATGGGACCAGATGCCATGATCTTCGTTTTCTGAATGTTGAGCTTTAAGCCAACCCTTTCACTCTCCACTTTCACTTTCATCAAGAGGCTTTTTAGCCCCTCTTCACTTTCTGCCATAAGAGTGGTGTCATCTGCATATCTGAGGTTATTGATATTTCTCCCGGCAATCTTGATTCCAACTTGTGTTTCTTCCAGTCCAGCATTTCTCATGATGTACTCTGCATATAAGTTAAATAAACATGGTGACAATATGCAGCCTTGACGTACTCCTTTTCCTATTTGGAACTAGTCTGTTGTTCCATGACCAGTTCTAACTGTTGCTTCCTGACCTGCATACAGATTTCTTAAGAGGCAGATCAGGTGGTCTGGTATTCCCATCTCTTTAAGAATTTTCCATAGTTTATTGTGATCCACACAGTCAAAGGCTTTGGCATAGTCAATAAAGCAGAAATAGATGTTTTTCTGGAACTCTCTTGCTTTTTCCATGATCCAGCGGATGTTGGCAATTTGATCTCTGGTTCCTCTGCCTTTTCTAAAACCAGCTTGAACATCAGGAAGTTCACGGTTCACATATTGCTGAACCTGGCTTGGAGAATTTTGAGCATTACTTTACTAGCGTGTGAGATGAGTGCAATTCAGTATGCAATTGTGCATACTGAAAGAGAAACTCCCCAGGTCAGTAAGGGCCCAATATGCTACTGGAGATCAGTGGAGAAATAACTCCAGAAAGAATGAAAGGATGGAGCCAAAACAAAAAGAATACCCAGCTGTGGATGTGTCTGGTGATAGAAGCAAAGTCCGATGCTGTAAAGAGCAATACTGCATAGGAACCTGGAATGTCAGGTCCATGAATCAAGGCAAATTGGAAGTGGTCAAACAAGAGATGGCAAGAGTGAATGTCGACATTCTAGGAATTAGCGAACTAAAATGGACTGGAATGGGTGAATTTAACTCGGATAACCATTATATCTACTACTGTGGGCAGGAATCCCTCAGAAGAAATGGAGTAGCCATCATGGTCAACAAAAGAGTCCGAAATGCGGTACTTGGATGCAATCTCAAAAATGACAGAATGATCTCTGTTCGTATCCAAGGCAAACCATTCAATGTCACAGTAATCCAAGTCTATGCCCCAACCAGTAACGCTGAAGAAGCTGAAGTTGAAAGGTTCTATGAAGACCTACAAGACCTTTTAGAACTAACACCCAAAAAAGATGTCCTTTTCATTATAGGGGACTGGAATGCAAAAGTAGGAAGTCAAGAAACACCTGGAGTAACAGGCAAATTTGGCCTTGGAATACGGAATGAAGCAGGGCAAAGACTAATAGAGTTTTGCCAAGAAAATGCACTGGTCATAGCAAATACCCTCTTCCAACAACACAAGAGAAGACTCTATACATGGACATCACCAGATGGTCAACACCGAAATCAGATCGATTATATTCTTTGCAGCCAAAGATGGAGAAGCTCTATACAATCAGCAAAAACAAGACCAGGAGCTGACTGTGGCTCGGACCATGAACTCCTTATTGCCAAATTCAGACTGAAATTGAAGAAAGTAGGGAAAACTACTAGACCATTCAGGTATGACCTAAATCAAATCCCTTATGAGTATACAGTGGAAGTGAGAAATAGATTTAAGGGCCTAGATCTGATAGATAGAGTGCCTGATGAACTATGGAATGAGGTTCGTGACATTGTACAGGAGACAGAGATCAAGACCATCCCCATGGAAAAGAAATGCAAAAAAGCAAAATGGCTGTCTGGGGAGGCCTTACAAATAGCTGTGAAAAGAAGAGAAGCGAAAAGCAAAGGAGAAAAGGAAAGATGTAAACATCTGAATGCAGAGTTCCAAAGAATAGCAAGAAGAGATAAGAAAGCCTTCTTCAGTGATCAATGCAAAGAAATAGAGGAAAACAACAGAATGGGAAAGACTAGGGATCTCTTCAAGAAAATCAGAGATACCAAAGGAACATTTCATGCAAAGATGGGCACGATAAAGGACAGAGATGGTGTGGACCTAACAGAAGCAGAGGATATTAAGAAGAGGTGGCAAGAATACACAGAAGAACTGTACAAAAAAGAGCTTCAAGACCTAGACAATCATGATGATGTGATCACTGACCTAGAGCCAGACATCTTGGAATGTGAAGTCAAATGGGCCTTAGAAAGCATCACTACGAACAAAGCTAGTGGAGGTGATGGAATTCCAGTGGAGCTATTCCAAGTCCTGAAAGATGATGCTGTGAAAGTGCTGCACTCAGTATGTCAGCAAATTTGGAAAACTCAGCAGTGGCCACAGGACTGGAAAAGGTCAGTTTTCATCCCAATCCCAAAGAAAGGCAATGCCAAGGAGTGCTCAAACTACCGAACAATTGCACTCATCTCACACGCTAGTAAAGTAATGCTCAAAATTCTCCAAGCCAGGCTTCAGCAATATGTGAACCGTGAACTTCCTGATGTTCAAGCTGGTTTTAGAAAAGGCAGAGGAACCAGAGATCAAATTGCCAACATCTGCTGGACCATGGAAAAAGCAAGAGAGTTCCAGAAAAACATCCCACCCATGAACTCATCCAAACCTAGTGTTAGGTGCTCAGTCCTGTCCCTAAACCTGACTACCTCTCAAAGGCCCCATCTCCAAATAGCATCCCATTGAGGGGAAGTGCCGCGGCCAGCGCTTGTAAGGCGAAACCCCCAGGAACCCTGCTGTCGAGGAGCTTAGAAGAAAAGAATGAAAGCAAGATGGGGTTGAGAGGATCGGACAACACTGGACCGATCCCAGTCTTTATTGAAGCTCACATTTATACCATGTAGTACGTGACATTTGACATACAAGACTCTTGCTTATCTCTAGGCCTGGTTTTACATTAGCAATACAAAAGGTTTCTTGCTCCTTGAAGTGTAGCCACAAGCCAGACTCGCTGGAGTCTTAAGGTTGTAAAAAACATTCTTGAGGAAGGCGGGACAGAGAGCTACAGGGGGGCCTCAAGCTGAAATCACATAGCGAGGCAAGAGGGCCTCAAGCTGAAATCACATAGCGAGGCAGCCCCCTTATCAGGTCAGTCCCCCGCAGTTCTCTCTTC
Organism: Tragelaphus eurycerus; assembly: GCA_935064755.1. Classification (NCBI taxonomy): domain Eukaryota; kingdom Metazoa; phylum Chordata; class Mammalia; order Artiodactyla; family Bovidae; genus Tragelaphus; species Tragelaphus eurycerus. The sequence continues at coordinate 18,137,906 of CAKXYN010000020.1, forward strand.
TTTATTTTTTAAAAGCTCCACTAATTGTCTATGATGCAAGGTATTTTTATGTACCATAGCTCTAACTGAGAGAATCTCTTGAAAGAGAGTACGAATAAGGCAAAGAGCTAAACACATCAGGAGCAAAATCCCTGCTAGGCCTATACCGACTGCCAACATACCATGCCAAAGTGAACGTAAATTTGGAAAATTAGAGAGAAGATTATGTACAAAATCTTCAGTTTTTTTAGCAATGTCTAGGGTAGCTTTAGGCCCGTCTTTTATCTGTCGAATTTCATCATGGAGTAGTAGTAAATCGAAAGATACATTTGAATCATGCCAAATTCTCATTAAATGTCTTTTGATTTTAAACCAAGGAAAATCAGTTTGATTATATTCTTTCTTAGTAACACATATCCATTTATAATTAGCATGACACCTAATTTTTGTACGTAGATTTAGACTCTGAACTTTTTCCCCAATAACTCGTACGGTATCGTAAAGAGCTGATAATCGATCTTCAATTTTCTTATCAATATCTTCTTGGGTTTTCATTATTTTGGTTACATTGTGAGACAAAGAATCAATAACATCAGCGTCTTGTACCGATTGAGCAAGGGAAATAGAAGCGGTAACAGCAGTAGCAATTAAAGTGATTAAAGATACAATTCCTAACACTATTAAACCAATCCCTCTTTTTGGGCGCGAGAGGGTGGTATTAATTTGCTGGATAAGTTTTAGAGCAGTTTTATCATACCAAGTTTCCGTGATTTTTATTGGCAGCATGACAAATGTAGGCTGCCTTACAACTATTACTTGTTGTCCAATTGGGATCCCTCTAATACAGTTAGTAAGTGTACAATCATCACATTTAACATGGTATTCATTGTTAGACAAGGATATTTTAGTCACTCTTACTAAGAGCATAAAAGGGAAAGGGAGACAAGCTCTCGGGTACCGGCGACCCAGATTTCCTATGTTTCCATACTTGGTTCCAGTGACATTTTTTTCTAATTTATATAGCGTGGGACCACTGGCTCTAAAAGCGGCCAATAGCTTCCAAATCTCTGTCTGAAATGTCCCTTTTGATCTAAGTCCCAATATCGGAGGATGTAACCCTCGACATTCAGGGCACACGCTGGCTCTGGACCCCAGTCCCAGAGTTGAGTGGTGTTGAGGTTGTAAACTGTAGCATTGGTCGAACGGCATCGAGTCCATGGAAGCGCTATTTCCAGAGGAGTCGCTAGGTTATAGCTATAAAAGGGAACATCTCGTGGCCCCGTACTGTTGTGCACTGTAGTTGTTGTTCCTGTGAAGTTGTTTATTCTGGGGAAGCTTGTCTGAAGATATGACACGATGGGGGCCACGGTGATGCAATTAGGGATGGTCTGGCTGTAAGAAAAACACATGGGATATTTCGTAGTCAGTCCATAGTAAGACATGTTAGCCTTTTGAGGTGTTATATGGTTGTCAGAGGGTTCCCCTAGTAAGATAGTATCATTAACATATACAGGGATGACTTTTCGCTCCCATTTAACCGGTTGGATAAGTGGAGGATCTGGAACATAAGCCCAATAGACAGATGAATTGCAGCTATGGATTTGTTGTAACAGCATGAGTAATATCATAATAATATTAGTAGGGGAAACGTTGGCCTGTGCATGTGCTGTATTCTAAACTCTCTGTATCAGCGCTTTTACTTGTTGAGGAGTGGGCAAATTGTCGTCCTCATTGTGCAGCGTCAGGCGTTGTATCTGCCAGGTTAGTGTTTTGTGTTGTTGTGCGTACCAACCTCTCCGGCAACCAGCGCGGCGCTTTGGCATCCTGTGGAAACACACATACATGACCTCTACCCCAAATTAAAACGGGGTCAGGGCCATGCCACTGGCCTGTAAGGGGATCTTTCCAGTTTACTAAGAGTTTTTTCTCATTGATCTCCTTTCTCCAAAATCGTTGAGCAGCAGACAAGCCCTTTGCATCTAGAGACAAGAAATTCAGAGTAAAAAGTGCATGATTCAACAGGTTAGGAGGTGAAATTTGGTAACAGTCAGCTGGATTCCCCCGTTTTAACTTTAAAAGTTGATGTTTGATGCGTTGATGAGCACACTCAACAATGCCCTGTCCTTGTGGATTATAAGGAATGCCAGTCTTATGTTGGATACAGAAGCGAGCACAAAAAGTCTGAAACAATTTACTAGTGTAACCGGGACCATTATCAGTTTTGATCACCTTAGGAATTCTCATAATAGAAAAACAGTTAAGACAATGATGTATACATTGTTTTGAGGATTCACCTGAAAGCAATGAACAGGACAAAAAATTTGAAAAAGTGTCAATAGTAACATGTAAATACTTAAGTTTTCCAAATTCAGAAATATGGGTAACATCCATTTGCCAGAGATCGTTGGGGCGCAGACCACGGGGGTTGACTCCATAATGAGGCACAACAAAAAATTGAGGACACGAAGGGCACGCCTTTATTATCTCTCTAGCGGCTTCTCTAGAAATCTGAAATTGTAAACGCAATGAGTGACTGTTTTGGTGATGTAATGCATGAGAAGCCCGTGCCTGTTCAATAGAGGAAGGAATATTAGATTGTGAAAGAAAGACTCGGGTTAGCAGATCAGCTGTTTGATTGCCTTCAGTTAGAGGTCCGGGTAAAGATGTATGTGCCCGTATGTGTCCAAAATAACATGGATGATTTCGTTTATGAATTGTAGCCTGTATGGAAGAGAATAAGTTAAAGACCGTAGGCGAATCATTATGAATGGCAGGAACAGTTTTAATACAGGAGAGAGCACGAACAATATACTGGCTGTCAGTAAACAAGTTAAAAGGAGCATCAGATACTGTCTTTAAAGCTTGATCAACAGCAAACAATTCCACGATCTGTGCAGAAGAATAGGATGTGTCTGTAAAATAAGCAGCGTTATTAATAATCAAAGCAGCTCTACCATTGGAGGAACCATCTGTAAATATGTTAGTAGCATTGGAGATAGGCTGTCGTCGTACCACCTTTGGAAAAATAAACTGGTGAAGTTTAGCAAACTGTAAAAGTTTATGAGAAGGGTAGTGATGTAAAAGCTGACCAGGAAAATTTGCCAAGGCAAGTGCCCAGTTGTCTGAAAATTTAAATAACCATTTTTGCTGTTCCAAAGCAAAGGGAACACAAATAAAATGAGGTTCTTTTCCAAAATATTGAATAGACTCCAGACGGCCTTTAGCAATAATTTTAGCTACCAATTCATGGTAGGGGGCAAAATTTTTTGAAGGAACAGAGGCTAAATAAATCCAACGTAGTGGATCATTCTGAAACAGAACACCTGTAGGGGAATGCGGAGAAGGCAGTATATACAAACCCCAAGGTTTAGAGTAATCACAGTAGGTGGTTTGTTGATCACGAATAGCAACTTCTACCTGGGATAAGGCTGAGCGAGCCTCAGGGGTTAATTGTCGTGGAGATGTCGGATCAGGATCTCCCTTTAAAATGTTAAACAAAGGCTTTAAAACGTCTGTCGGGAGTTTCAGATAAGGGCGAATTTAATTTACATCCCCCAGCAATTTCTGAAAATCATTTAAGGTACGGAGATGAGTAGTTCGCAGTGCAAGTTTTTGTGTGGCAAAAGTTTGGGCATATAATTGAAAACCTAAATAAGAATAAGGATGGTGTACTTGCACCTTATCTCTGGCAATGATTAACCCATGGTTTTGTAGCTGAGATCTCAAAAAACAAAATATTTCAGGTAACAAGACATTATCTGCATGAGCTAACAGAATATCATCCCCAATCTTCTTTGTGATAATTAGCCGCCTCCTCATCGAGGAAAGACTCCTCATCAGGAGATAGTTCATTTTCTGATTTTGGCTGAGATTTTGTTAAGAAAGCATTTTGCATTGTATTTTCTAAAAGGGGAGGTTGTTTTAAGGGAGTTTTTTCAGGGACAGCATATTCGTGTTCCCCCGCGGGAGGCACTTCAGACTCTCTGTTATTGGTCGCATTATCTTTCAACAGCGAACTGAAACGCTGAATTTCTTTATGGTCAAAATCTAAACAGTCTCTAATCAGTGACCACAAAGACAGAGTTTCTACAGGAACCTTTTCTGGACCAAACAGAGTGTAGTGGTTTTTAATCTGTTCCCCCACCTTTTTCCAGGTAGTTATATTTACAGTGCCTTCCTTGGGGAACCACGGACACACCTCTTCCACGAATGACAGAAAAGAAATTAACTTAGACTTAGAGACTGTCACTCCCCTGTGGTGCAGCATTACATACAACATATAAACAAACAGACTACGACTATGTGATTGCCCCATTATTTATACTCTCAACTATAACCCTTACTACTCCTCAATTAAAATCTGTTGCAACTTCACAATCGAACGTATACTCACGTTTACCGAGATTACCGAGTAGTGGCTCCGTACACAGCTCGAGCCCCACGTTGGGCGCCACCTGCCGCGGCCAGCGCTTGTAAGGCGAAACCCCCCAGGAACCCTGCTGTCGAGGAGCTTAGAAGAAAAGAATGAAAGCAAGATGGGGTTGAGAGGATCGGACAACACTGGACCGATCCCAGTCTTTATTGAAGCTCACATTTATACCATGTAGTACGTGACATTTGACATACAAGACTCTTGCTTATCTCTAGGCCTGGTTTTACATTAGCAATACAAAAGGTTTCTTGCTCCTTGAAGTGTAGCCACAAGCCAGACTCGCTGGAGTCTTAAGGTTGTAAAAAACATTCTTGAGGAAGGCGGGACAGAGAGCTACAGGGGGGCCTCAAGCTGAAATCACATAGCGAGGCAAGAGGGCCTCAAGCTGAAATCACATAGCGAGGCAGCCCCCTTATCAGGTCAGTCCCCCGCAGGGAAGGGCTTCAAAATATGAATTATGTGGGGACAATTCAATCCACAGCAGGCAGTGAAGAACCAGAGTATAGACAGCCATGGACACCAAGCTGAAGTGCCAGAATTTGCAGCAACTAGAAATGGTCAAGAAGAAAAGAAATAACTGTTTGGTACTTACAGAGTAAGGGATGATAGAGGAATAGCCAAGCAGTAATATCCTGGCAGGAGTTTGAAATCAATGGGTGCCTGAAGTTCAGTTGAGAAAATTAATCTGAGGTTAACTCTCAAGCTTGTGAATTAAGTAAGTACTTTGTTATTATTTATTATTAACAATCATTGTGATACCTAACTTAGAAGTGAGATCAATACCAAAAGTTATTAAAGCACTAACCCTGGGGATTCTTACTGTTAATAGCTCACCTAACACTGTCCCTACTTGGGCTCAATATGGCTTCTCTTTTTGAACGGTTAAGCCTTTATCAGCTCTACCATCTGAGTGTCTAGGTTAAAATCTTGACAAACTTGCTTTGTGACTTGGGGCAAGGAAGACCTCCAAGGGTCACACTGAGGATTAACAAATGAATATAAAGCACTTAGTGTAGGTTTTTACACTTAGTATCTGATAAATGTTAGCTGCTCCTGGGGGGGTGGGGGGAAATCTATTCTTTTCTGGAAGATAGGGTGCAGACCTTCCTTTTAGGATTTTCCTTCTTTCACTATTTCTTTTTACATTCAAAACCCATAACTGAGCAGGAGAGGAAAAGAGGGAGGGAGACGAAGAGAAAACGAAAACTGAGAAGACAATTGAGACCAAATTGCTTCATATCTGTCACTGAGAAGCTGTCAAATGTATTCACTGTCTTTAACAATTTGGGCAGGTTTCAAAGAATGGAAAGAGGACCAGCTTTGTAAAATGAATGAACACACAAATCAGCACAGCTGCTGCTCAGAAACAGAGGAGAATGATAAAGGCAAGTGGCACAAGTGTTATACTGCCTTACCATTTGTGTAATGTTTAAAAACACATGAAAAAAACTGGCGTCATGTTTATTGATACAAATGTAGGGAAAATATAAAACCACAGAGGAGGAAGATGTACACTATAACTTTCAGAGAGTGGTAAGCTCTGGGAAGACAGAAGGGATGAGAAAGAGGCACAAAAGGGACCTCGACTGTATCCACAATGTTTTTACTCTTATTATTAAGTTCTGAAGCAGTGGCAAAATGCTAGCACTTTAAAAAATCTAAGTAGTAGATACACGGGTGTTATATTATTCTCATTACTTCTTTGAATGTTTGAAATATTTCCCAAAACTTTTAAGCATAAAAAAAGAGGACAATCTGCCTCATGCTTAAATCCATTCAAACTCCCACACACTGTAGAAATCCATTTGCTCAATGAAATCATATGTCTGAATGATTTTCAGGAATAAGTATGCATCTCAGATTCAATTTGAAAAGAGTATAATGAATCTATTAAAAATAGGTTATGTTTTGTGTTATGTTTACATTATCAAAATAAATTTCAATTCTGATATCTGGGTTGAATTACACATATTACCATATTATTGAGTTTTTCTTGCATTTTATTTTACTAACAGTTGATAGTAATACCACATTACAATTTGGGGGTGCTTTGTAATTAACAAATCGATTGTGTATACTTTAAGATCACCCTGGGTTTCATCACGGGGGCAAATGCCGATTGATGGTGCCTGCTCTGAATACTGTTGAGTCAGTTGTGAAACCACATCTGGGCCCTGCTGGACTGGCAGTGATCAGCTAGGCAGGGCAGGGTGTCAAGGGCAGGGTGGTAGAATCGGGGGGCCCTGTGTGTCCCACTGGTACTCCTGACACTTTCCTGATTCTCCTTCTGCCTCTCTCACTGCTCCTTCTTTGTTTCCCTTCACCTACCCTTTCTATCTTGGTGCTTCCAAGTACTCACCCTCCTTCATTCCCCTTGATCTCCCCTCAGCCTGCAAGAATCCCTGGCTGATTTCATCTTCATCCACAGCAATCCTCCATGTGATGAGTCCCTCCTCTTCCATTTTCCTATGAAGCCTTCCCAGATCCATCTGGGCCAGGTCAGACACCTCCCTTCATCCCCATGGCACGCACAGAGCATTTATCTCTAAGTATGCCAGCTATTTGCTTATCCATTTATCTCTGCTATTGGGCTTTGAAAGAACAAGGCTGGGTCTTTATTGATCTCTCTCTCCTAGCTTCTGGCACATAGTGAGCAATCGATAAATGTTTGTTAAATGAAAGAACGATTTAATGAATGGTGTCCTTATTTTTCAGAAAAGGAAACAGACTCAGAAGTTGGGATTTTCTCAAGGTTATCCTTCCTCCAAAACATTCCCAACTTTCCTCTAGAACAGAGGTTGACAAACATTTTATGTAAAAAGGCCAGATAGTAAATATTTTCAGCGTTGTGGGCCATAAGGCCCCTGTCACAACCATTTAACTCTGATGTTACAGCTGAAAGCAACAACAGACATAGCTGTACTGAAATGCATTTGTTATACAAGCAGGCAGTGGGCCAGATCTGGCCCACGGGCCATAGGTTAGGGACTTTGCTGTAGAAGATAGTAAGTAGACACTCCTATGTGTCTAGTTCCTTCACTAAACATCCTCTCTGTCTCATCCCGAATCCCAGCATCCTGATTCCATTTCCACAGTCCCTGCTGGACTCACATGAACAATCCCTTCACACCTCCAAGCCCAGGAGCTGAGGAAGGCTCATGAGAGAACCAACTAAGGAGGCGAGGAGCTTGTTGACAATGACTCTCAGGACACCTAGAGGAATCCAAGACCAACTGATCCACAACCTTCTTCATCACTCATTTTGAATGCCCTTTCAGTTCGGTTCAGTCGCTCAGTCATGTCGGTTGTGACCCCATGGACTGCAGCTTGCTGGGCTTCCCTGTACATCACCAACTCCCAGAGCTTGCTCAAACTCATGTCCATCGAGTCGGTGATGCCATCCAACCATCTCATTCTCTGTCGTCCCCTTCTCCTCCTGCCTTCAATCTTGTCCAGCATCTAACTCAATGAAACTATGAGCCATGCAGTGTAGGGCCATCCAAGATGGACGGGTCATAGTGGAGAGTTCTGACAAAACATGGTCCTCTGTAGAAGGGAATGGCAAACCACTTCAGTATTCTTGCCTTGAGAACCCCATGAACAGTATGAAAAGGCAAAAAGATATGATACTGAAAGATGAACTCTCCAGGTGGGTAGATGCTCAATATGCGCCTGGAGAAGAGTAGAGAAATAAACACAGAAAGAATGAAGAGAGGGAGTCAAAGCAAAAACAACCCAGTTGTGGATGTGACTGGTGATGACAGTAAAGACTGATGTTGAATCAATCCCCTTAACATTTTGAAAAGAGAAGAGGTACATTTCCTGGGCTTCCCTGGTAGCTTGGACGGTAAAGCATCTGCCTACAATGCAGGAGACCCGGGTTCAATCCCTGGGTCAGGAAGATCCCCTGGAGAAGAAAATGGCAATCCACTCCAGTATTCATGCCTGGAAAATCTCATGGATCGAGGAGCCTGCTGGGCTACAGTCCATGGGGTCGCAAAGAGTCAGACACGACTGAGCAACTTCTCTTCACTTCAGTAGACAAAGAAGAATATGGAACAAACTCCCTTCTATTTCCCTGATTCCCTTTCTGTGTTTCCAAATGACTAGTCTTTTTCTTTTCCAGAGACTTTGGACTTCTCCCATTCTTCTCGTATTTCCTACCCTATCATCACAGGAGATGACCTCACCTCCTCCCTCACAAAGGAAACAGAAGCCATCAGGAAAGAACTCCTTCAGAATTCTGCCACTCATCCCAAACTTGTCTGTACCCACTCTCTGGTCTTCCTGTCATAATTCAATAGAAGCTAAGCCCTCCTTCTGTTCTCTGTGTCCCAGGTCTTTCCACCTTATCAGGGGACCTGATTCAATCAATCATTTCCCTCTCCTGTATCTCTCTCGCTGAACTGCATGCCATAAGCACAGAGGAGCCTCTCCCCCCACCCTCTCTCCTGTTTCCATCAACATTTACATATGCATGTCTCTACCATCTTGAAAATAAGTCTCTCATTCTCATACTCATGCTTTGCTTCAATCATTGTCCTATCTCTCCGCTACTTCCTTCATGGGCAAAGTTCTTGAAAGAGTTGTATGCTCATGGCTTTCATATCATCACCTCCCGGTAATTCTTTAACTCATGAAAAATGTGTTTCTCCTCTTTCATATGCCTTAAAGTCTCTCACTGAAGATCTGAAATAACCTCCTTTATTGCTACATCCAACCTGGACTTCTTTGTCCTTATCTTTACTGAATTCCTGGCACTATTCAACCCTGTGGTTTTCCTTCTTTGAACATTCTCTTCCTGTGACTTTGGTGACAACACAACCTCCTGGTTTTCCTCCTATGCTTCTTCTTCCTTCAACTTCTTTGTGGGCTCCAGTACCTCTGGCTATGCATTATATGTTGGTGTCCCCAGAGCTCTCCACTAGACCTTCCACTCTTCTCAGTCTACATGCCCCTCTAAGATGGCTCATTGATCTCCAGGCAATCCTTAAATAAGCTGATGACTGTTTGAGTTACTTCTTCAACCCAGACCTCACTGCTGAGGCTAGAGCCAGCTGGCCAGTTTAACTGCTTAAGAGAATTAGAACTGTCCCTCTTCTCTTTTATTTACCACATGCAGTCCCATCTTAAAGAGCATTATCCTTGGAACATAGGGGATTTTTTTTTACAGCAGTGAAACTATTCTGTAGGATACTATAATGACACAAGACATGATGCATGTCAAAACCCATGGAATTGTGTGACACAAAGAATTAACCCTACTATAAATTAGAGACTTTAGTTAATAATATTGTACCAATATTGGCTCAGTTGTAGCAAATATACCACACTAATGCAAGATGTTAATAAGAGAGGAAACCCCGAGAAGAGGGGAGAGAGAACTCTGTACTACTTGCTCAATTTTCAGTAAACCTAAACTGCCTTAAAAAAATAAAATCTGTTAATTAAAAAAAGCATTATCTTGACTCCACCATCCCAACCAGTCACCTCCTCTTTTCTTTGCCTAAAATACAACAGCATTTCTTGAAAACTGTCTCTTAAATTCTCTCCAATCAAGCTTTCAACTATACAACTCCCCTGAAACAGCTCTTGTTAAGGTCACTTGTGATTCCTGCATTGCCAAAGGTGGGGGACAATTTTCAAGTCTCATCTTATTCTGATCTCTCAGCTACATTTGACACAGTTAATCATCTACTTTTCCTGAATACCCACTCTTCCCTTTGCTTTCCTGACACCACCACCTTCTGGTTTACCTCCTTCCTCACTGACTTTCACGCTTAGTCTTCTTTGTTCATTTCTCCTTTCTCTTGATTCTTAACATTGAGATTAACCACAGCTCTTTCCTTGACCTTCTCTACACTAATTCCCTGAGTGATCTCATCCAATCTCAAGCCATAAATATCACCTCTACCTCTATGATTCCTAGATCTATACCTCCAACCTAGATCTCTCTTCCAACCTCTAGTCTCTTATATACAAAACTACCCACTCAATACCTCCACTTGAATGCATCCTAAGCATCTCAGATTTCACTGAGATCCAGTGAAATTTGAGTCCCAAATACCTCTGCTTCCCATAGCCTTCCCCGTGTCAATAGATGGGAATGCACTCTTGCAGTTGAACAGGCCCAAACCTTGGTGTCATCATATAAAAGCTGATTCATTTCCTTTTACTATGCTTTCTCCATTTATGTCTTTTTATCATGGTTCCAAGAGTTTTGTTTTGTTTTGTTTTGTTTCTCAAGAGGGCACCTAGGTGCAAAGTTTGAGCAAGCTTAAAAATGTCTCCTTTATTCTCAAAGGACATGTAGACTTTCTTTCCCTCATGAGCTTACAGAATTTATTCCATGATCACCTGGTAATTAGTGTCGTGTTAGTTCTTCTCTCCTGACCTCTCCATTCATCTTGTGGTTTGTTAAATTTCATTACTGAAGTAGGTGGGTTTTGTTTTGTTTTAAGCCTTGTCTTACTGAATCCATGTTCTTATTAATTTCCTCTGTAGACTTTATTTTGGGGGGAGGGGCAGTCCTTTATCTGTTTTATGCCTGCTGTGCTGTTGCTATCTAAATCAGGGGATGGTGGGAATTCTCAAGGTTCCCCTATGTATCACTCTCTGGGGGAAAGGGGGTATAGGGACTGCACAAAGTCACACCAAAATCTGCTTTTCTTTTTGTTGGATGCTTTTCAGTTTATAGCATGAGGATAAGCTCCTTCCCTGTTTGGTCATTGCTGGTAATTATTTTTAACTGGCTTATTTCATTGAGTGACAGGCAAGAGTGATTCTGAAAGCAAAAAAGCAGTGTTTTTTCCATTGTGAGGAGACTGGTTATCTCATTCTACCATCCTTGGGGACAAGGTTGGGTGGGGGAGGAGACGAAATGTGATGAACGTAGCAGACGCCAGCCTTGTGGCAGTGGCAGGCCCGTTTCAAGAATCTTGGTATGTTTTTTAAAGGGCATCTGACTACACCTCTCATTTACTCTTTCTTCTGCTCTGTGCTTTCTCAGCCAAGAGTACTGTCACCGTTAACACAGAAAGGGATTCTGTGGTACTTGACAGAAAAGAGTGGGGACAGCAAAAATGGGTGAGCCGAGCTGCTCCCCACTCAGCAGCCAGCTCAGGAAGGAAAGGAGTCCAGCAGAGTGAAGGAGTAGAGATGATAGGAGGCAGGCTGAGCCCCAGACACTGTAATAAACCCACAGCCTGGCAGGAGACGCATGGGGAAGCTGGGCTTGGGCAGTGGTCCTGGGATGAAGTAGAGGGGGATGGAGGTGACATGGGTGGGAGATCTGAAAACCTGACATCTCCCACCATCACACAAAGTCCACAGCTGCCAGTGGGAGAAAAACAGCATCCCCCAAGGAGTAATGAAAACATGGCAACTGAGCAGTGGAGCTTGGAATTAATGAGCAAATCCCATCAAACCTTTGACACAACGGGCTTTGGCTTCAGAAGGCAGAAACCTTTTAAGCACCAACGATCATCCCCCTGCTCTTCATCTTCGGGCTCCGTCTTGGTGATGGATTGCCACCTGCCTAGTGCCCTGGCATTTCCACGCACAAAATAATTGGTTGCAGAAGGTTGTTGGATGCCTTTGTGGGAAGGAAGCTGCAAAAACAAATTCTATCAACTCAAATATTTTTTGATATCTTGGAACTGGAGAGCACGAATTCTGTAATTTAACTTCTCCATGATATGAAATTGTTCTTTACCAGGAAACCAAAAAGAGTAAAAGGAAAACAGTCCTCCATATTTACCAGTTAAAAAGCTATTTGCTTTAAAGAGATTTGGGGGTATTTTATGTTCCTCTCTATATCATTCCTGTAAAGGGCACAGAATTCTCCACTTCTCTGAAGAAACTTAGGCAACCAGTAACCCAAGAGTATAGAGTTAGCAGAGCTGTGAAAGCTCAGTAACAATAGCTAAACTTGGCTGATATTGCTAATATTAATATTAGAGAATGAATGAATATTAATATAACAACTTGGTGCTGGCACTGGGTTACTCATTTAGCCCTCCCAGCAACCATATTACTGTTGTCATTTCTACAGAAAAGAATAAGACTTGAACAGGTTCAACAGTTTGTACAAAACCACACAGCTGGCTCACGGTAAAGTTAGGACAAGACATGAACCTAACTGACCTCAGAGCCCCTCCAGTCACCACATTCCTAGCTGGTTATCTACCACTGCATAACAGACTAGTCCAAAATGTAGGCGCTTTGGGGTGGAACTTCTAGAATGGTGGAGTAAAATTTAATGGCTAAACACAACATCTATTATCTTACAGTTTCTATGGGTTTGGAATCTCAGCATAGCTGAGTGCCTCTGGCTCTGGGTCCCTCACAAAGCTATAATCAAGGTGTCAGCTGGGACTGTAGTCGTCTCAAGAGAACGGGAATGGGAAAGGATCTGCTTCCAAGCTCACTCCCAGGGTTGCTGGCAGGATTTGGTTCCTTGCTGGCACTTGGCCAGATGGCACCCTCAGTTCCTTGCCCCATAAATCTCTCCACAGAGCACAACATGGCAGCTTGCTGTACCAGAGCAAATAAAACAAGAACCAGAGAGAAAGAGTCTGAACAAGATGAAAGTCGCAGTCTTCTGCAACCTAATTTGGGCAGTCTGTTCACTTTAGAAGCAATAGTCACCAGACCCAGTTCACATTCCATAGGAGGGTATCACACAGAGGATAATTCCTGTGGATGCCAATAGTCACAATAATCACTGAGAGCCATCTCAGAAGCCACCTATCACCATGTCCTTCTCCGCTAACTGCCTACCCCATCACTCACAGGGGCCAGCAAGATGGTAAGATTACATAATGTGACTGGGACCCCCAGGCCACCAAACCTGGCCAATTAGATACTTTACCCCAGGAATTCAGAATTATGATTCAGAGACTCTGATTAGTTTCTACTAGAGCCTTGAAATGGACAGAAATAGGAGCTATGAGACAGCCATCTTTTGCTATGCTCAAAAACAAGCAGAGAGCCGCATATGGGTATGGGAGTGGGGGGAGAGGAAGAAACCGAGAGATAGACAGACAGACAGACATGCAATGCTTCCTGGATTTGGAGAGGTACAATAAAAACCTTAGGTTTCTGTCACTTGTAACCATGGGTGATAGTCATAATATTTAACCACTGATAAGGCCCAAATGCCAACTAAGCCAGGGGGAATGCTCCATAAACATGTGGAACAGCCCCACTGCTGGACTCTGGTTGCCCAACAGCTCTTTCCCACCCGCCCACACTGCTGCCCTCCGGGAGTGAAGCTGCAGGAAGGTGTGACCCAAGAACCTCAGGATCACCCGAGTGGGAGTCGCACGGCAGCCTAGCACAAACTTTGGTGTGATCACAGATTTCCTCTGTAGCCCACTGGGGAGTCAGTATCTCTCCCAGACAACTCACAGATAAATGTTTGTGATAATGTCAAGTGCATTCACTGTGATTCTTGGAATAACACACACAAGTGGCCTACAGACGGAGAGCCTCCATCTGATCTGTGTGAGGAGGGGTGAGATCCACTAGTGGGTAACGGGATTGGAGGAACTTTCCACTCCCTCTAAAACAGGACCCTGGAGCTCCCTGATACACTCCAGGGATCAGGAACCCCTAAACTGTTATCAGCAGTACTGTGGATATTCACAGGCATGTAGGTAACATCACATACTCCAATTACATGATGAAGACAAAATGAAAGAAGCAAAGCTTTTAGGGAAAGGGTCAGTTTTATTTTGATTATTTTTTAAATTAAATCAACTGAGAGTCAACAGAATCAGTGAATGCTCATGCAGCCTGATTCTGCTCAGGAACAAGGAGTAGACACAGCATGCCTCTCTCTAGACTGGGAAGACTTTCTACCTGGACTCCTCATCACCGCCCCCCACCCCACCAGGAGAGACGAGCTTTCTTTCTCCAGCAGGAATAAACATCAGTGAATGCCATCTGAAAGCCAGTGAGGAATTGATCATGGCAGGAAGTTTTGTCCTGAACATTAAAGCAAAATCTGATTTCCTTTTGAGATATCCTGCCGAGTTAAACTTTTACATGAGAGCTCATATAGTCGTGATTTTCTTCCTACATCATATATTGTGGATAATTGCTTTGCTTCCTTGGTCAATGAAATATGAGATAAATTGTTATAATTTTCAACAAAGATAGATTTATGCCCCTGTCTCACAACTCAGCATGGTGTGCACATTTCTTCCTTAAAAATAATAAGGTATACTTCGATGCACTGAAGTAGAGATCAATATTCATAATTACAAGTCACAGCTCACAATACAAGTTTTCTCTGAATCAGGAATTTCCCCCTAGATTCCCTTTTGCTTAAGGTATGTTACTTTTATAATTTAAAAGGGGATGAATATATATGTAATCATAATTTTCTTATCAAAGCTTTAAATGAATCAATTGCAAAATCCTTCCTATGTTACCCACTGGACCTGCAGCAACCACAGAGTTCTATGTAGAGATGTCCTCTGGAGATTAAATTCACCATCACCAGGAAAACTGGGGGACGTCCCTGGTGGTCCAGTGGCTCAGACTCTGCGCTCTCAGCGCAAGGGGCCTGGGTTTAATCACTGGTGGCGGAAATAGATCCCACATGCTGCAACAATCCTGCGTGCAGCAACTAAGACTCCACACAGCCAAATAAATAAATGTTGAAAAACAAAGGAAGAGTAGGTAGTCTTTCTTGAGCACTCAATGTGTACCAGGCACCATCCTAAACACGAGGCATACATTTGCTTTATTGTCACAGCAACCCTCCCAATAACTATTATTATCTCCATTTTATGGGAAAGGAAATTGAGTCATAGAAATGGTTCAGAAATTTGACCAAAGGTACACATTCAGTAATTGGTAGAGCAGGGATTTGGAACCAGGTCTGTTTTATTCCAGTGTTTACTGTGAACCACTACATACGATCCCTAAACTTGAGACTCTATACATATCAAGTTCTCCTAAGTACTCAGTAATACAGTTAGTACTCTTCCAAATAGTAATATAGTTACTAACCTTTCAAATAGTCTCACCTAGCATAACCCCCCTTCTTCAACTGGCACACATAAAACTTTAAGTAGCATATTAGTTAGCTATTGCTGCATAGTAACCTCTCTCAACAGAGAAGGCAATGGCACCCCACTCCAGTACTTTTACCTGGAAAATCCCACGGACAGAGGAGCCTGGTAGGCTGCAGTCCATGGGGTCGCTAAGAGTCGGACATGACTGAGCGACTGCACTGAGCGACTGCACTTTCACTTTTCACTTTCATGCATTGGAGAAGGAAATGGCAACCCACTCCAGTGTTCTTGCCTGGAGAATCCCAGGGACGGGGGAGCCTGGTGGGCTGCCATCTATGGGGTCGCACAGAGTCGGACACGACTGAAGCGACTTAGCAGCAGCAGCAGCAAACTCTCTCAAAACCAAGCAACATGAAACAGTAAGTACTTTTTATTGCTCATGAGTCTGTACAGGCCAGCTGAGCAGTTCTCCTGGTCTCTGCTGGACATACTCAAGTAGCTGAGGTCAGCTATGGGTCAGGTAGGCAGTCCTGTTGATCTTAATTGGCCTCTCTCACACCACTGGGGGTCTATAGGCTGCAGCCCAGTCTGATGGCCTCAGCTGGGACAAGTGGCCTGTGCTCCGTGTGGCCCTCATCCTCCAGGGGTCCAGCCCAGTATTTTTCATACAGAAGTGGCAGGGTTTCAAAACAAGTAAGAGACTGCAGAAGATTACAAGGCCCTGGAGGCTTGAGGCTAACAGATGCCACAAAAGCAAGACCCAAGCCAAGCCTGAGTCAGAAGAGGGCAGGGACTAGAAATTCTCAACCACAAAGGGTGTGGATATGGGGAGTCATGAACCGGGCCATCAATGTAATCCGTCTCCCACAATGAGTAACTATGGAAACAGTAAACCTCCTGTTTCAACACCAGTAGCAATACTGGCTGAATGCAGAGTATATGTGGACTCTGTCACAACTGCTCTATTATAACTGCCCCTCATATGAAAGGAAACTGAGGCTTAGAGGGCTGGAGAAACGTGCTGGCAATACGACACTTCTGCACAAAGGACACAGCCTTAGCATTGGCTGGCTCTCTCCAACCACCTGGGCCCTGAGCCAGAGGCTCTGGTAGCTTCTTTTCTTAAAAAGCATAAAGATTGATCTGTACCTGTCTGGTCCCAAGTGTGTATTCAAAGGTTAGCCCTTTGATTTTTCATCCTTTCTGTGGAGGGCCCTAGGAAATTGATAGGACCTGAGAGTCCACAACTCTGATCAAGCCCCTTCTCAGCTTACTGCTCTGGCAGCTTTCACTCTAATTCCAAAGTGCCCGTGGTGCCCTGGGGGCATAACAGCCTTCCCTAGAATGGTAAATGAGATCAGTCTCAGCTATTGGCTTTCATATCCTATGAGTACACTGGAGGAAAGGACAGGGGCTAGGGACCAGGCACTGCCTTCGGCCTTCATCTGCAAATGACAAATACTTAACCTGACCCTGTCTCTCGCACAGAATATTTAGGAGGACCCAAGGCAATGGCACCCGACTCCAGTACTCCTGCCTGGAAAATCCCATGGATGGAGGAGCCTGGAAAGCTGCAGTCCATGGGGTCGCTGAGGGTCGGACACGACTGAGCGACTTCACTTTCACTTTTCACTTTCAGGCACTGGAGAAGGAAATGGCTGCCCACTCCAGTGTTCTTGCCTGGAGAATCCCAGGGACGGGGGAGCCCGGTGGGCTGCCATCTATGGGGTCGCACAGAGTCGGACACAACTGAGGCGACTTAGCAGCAGCAGCATCAAGGAGCACGTTTTATGAAGATAAAAGGTCTGGGGATATGAGGCAGAGCAAAAGAGGTGAGGAAGCCAAGCAGAACAGGAGACAAATGGAAAGCGGGTAGAATAGGATCTTGGACCAGAGAAAGGGTGGATTCATCCACCCAGAACCTGCCCAGATAGGCACAGTTGTAAGGCACAGAAACTCTTCCTCAGACCCTTGTGTGAAAAGCAGGCAGCCCCTCACTCACAAGCAACACGTTGGCTGCACTGCCCCCTGCTGACCTTCATGTGTAAGAGCACAGACTCTGAACAAACTGAAAACAGTGAACTTCGGTTTCAGAGACCAGACCACAGGTGTACCAAGGAACCTAGGAGGCCTTTCTGCCTACTCGGCCCCAAGGCTGCTTACTGGGCCTAGTTCACAATTTCCCTAACACGTCTCCTTCTTCCCAGGGATCCAGAGAATCAGCTTCTGTTCCCCTGCAGGCACCATCTACTCTCTAAGTTGTGGCTGTAACAGGGGACCCAGTCTTCCCAGCTTTTCCATTCTTTGCAAAGACAAAGCCCACGGGTCATTATTTCTTTCCAGAGTTTTACTGCTAATCACAGTGGGGAAGTGGCAGGGGGAAAGGGTGGAGAGGGATGTAATACAGCAAAAAATTCAAGCATCTTAGTTAAAAAAAGGAAAGGACTTGCCCAAGGTCACAGAGTTAGTAACAAGGGAGCTGGGATATGAATGCAGGCTTTCTGGTTCCAACACTCACCAGCTTAACCTTTAGGCAACACTGCCTTTACTACAAGTAATGAGCCTCATCTTTGTGGCCTGTGGGCTCTGGGACTTAGTTTGCATTTTAACCCCCAATCTGCCTTTCTGTCACTTGCCATGTGTGTGAACTTGGACAGTACACTGAAATTCTTGAAGCTTACATTTCCACATCCATAAAATAGAAAGAAAAACAGAATCTACCTTACATAATTATGATAAAAATTAAATAAGATGCTGCATATACAGCATGTTGCACAGAGCCTGGCAATAACAAGCACTTAATAAAAGATATTTCTTATATTTTTAAAATTTTTAAACTGTACCAAATACATTAACTATTGGAACGAATCTAATCTTTTACCCCCAGGCTCTGCCATTAACTCACTATATGACTGAGAGGTTATCACTCATTTGGCTCACAGCAGAAGTCTCTTTCCTATACTCCACACTCCTCTGTTGCCACCTCCAATGGACTGTTTTTCTCAGACAGCTAGAGTAGCCCTTTAAAAAAATAGATCAGATCACTTTGCTGCCCTGTTTAACACTTTCCAGTGGTTCCCAGTGCACGAAGGACGAAATTCAAAACACCCTGGCCATGACTTGCAAAATCATGCATGCTATAAGCACTGCACCGCCTCCCCTGCCCTCACTGCAATCCAGTCATGCTGGCCTTCCTTCTGTTCTTAAATATAACAGCTTATTCTCACCTTGAGGTATCTGCCAGAGAAGCAACCAGAAAATTCTTCACTCTGACCTTTGCAAGGCTGACTCCTCATTACTCAGATCCCAATTCAAAAATTCATCGTAGAGGCGCGTTCCCTTATGCCCAGGGCCGTCCCCTTGCCCAGTCCCTGTCTCAGTACCTTGCTTTGCTTTGTTTCTTGGCTTTAAAAAAATTCTCTTTATTGTGGTAAAAGTCACATAATATAAAACATACTATTTTAACCATACTTAACTGTGCAGTTCAGTGGCACTAAGTATACTCACATTGCTGTGCAACTCTCACCATCACCCATCTCTCGACCTTTTTACTTTCCTAAACTAAAACTCTGTCTCCGTTAAACTCTAACTCCCCATTTTCCCTCGCCACCTCCCAAACCCCTGGCATCTACCAATGTACTTTCTGACTCTAAGAATTTGACTCATCTAGGTACCTTGTATAGGTGGAACCAAACAGCATTTGTCTGCACCTAGTGTATACTGGAATGCATTTTTAAGGTTAATTTAATATATATGTCCTACAAACAGATCGTACCTTCTTTTTCCCCCGTGCTCTACAGCAGGCCCTCAGCAGCCATCTACTTCATACACAGTGTACCTATGTTGACCTTGACTTCCCAGCCCATTCCTCCCTGTCTGCCTTGTATTATCTTCTTCCCAGTGTTCATCACGACCTGAAACTCTCTCATTTTATTTATTTATTTGACTGGCTTTCTCTCTGTATCACTCCATCAGAATGTAAACTACCAAAGAGCAAAGAAGATAGTCAGAACTCTGTTTTGTTTACGACTGTGGCCCTGTAGCAACACAAGCTCAGTGCCTGGCATTCAGTAGCTCTTTAAGATGAGAGACTGAATTAATGAACAACTGAAGGAATTAAATTAGCCCAAGATTCACTTATAAAACAAGATCTCTTGGATTCAGTGATATTGAAAGTTATTTCTAGCTCTACAATTCTAAGACCCTTGGGGCATTCTGGGGTCCTGAGAGAATAGGGGAGAGAGAGCACTCTGTCTGGATTGTGGAATTCTAGGAGATGTTGTTGAGAATTGATGTTTGCCTAGTGATGGGAACGAAGTTTTAATCATCTTCCAGATAACTCAGTCACCTTTTGTCCACATGTCCCTCAACCTTCTCTCACTGTAATATTTCACAACCTTAAGTTTAGCCTTCCTATCATTTCTATATTTCTATAATCCCTATAATCATATCCTAGGACAAGCAAAGGGCACTGTAAGAAAAGACGGTGGTTGACACTGGCTGATAGGACCTTAGCCTCTAATCCAAAGAGCTTTGCTGACTCTCAGAGTTCTCATTTTATCAATATTTTGTTTTGAGACTGTTCCGTTTTATACCATCCAGGAACATGAAAACCCTTTCGAGACGGACCTGGGCTGTAGCCAACATCTTGGCACTGAAACTGTCATGGTGGTGCTTGCCCAGATCAATTTTTAAATGAATCAATTCAACAAACATGTATTCGGCACCTGCCATATGCAGTCAGAGGGAAATCGAAAGAGACAACAGTACCTATGCTTATAAAGTATCAGTTGATCAACCACCGAAACTATGTAAGTGCTACTTGTCAACTCTGATAAAGATGATGTCAAAATAGTCTCCAGAATCCTGTATAGTAGGTAAGAGATTGCAGGTTGAGAGCAGAATAATACATATAGATGGAGAACATAGAGTAAGAAATATTAACCCACATGGGACTTCGCTGGTGGTCCAGTGGTTAAGACTCTGCACTTCCACTGCAGGGGTTATAAGTTCAATCCCTCATTAGGGAACTAAGATCCCACAAGCTGCATATATTGGCTAAAAAAATAAATATTAACTTACAGTGTTAGCAGAGTTCCGAACAACTTTCTATGTTGAACCGTTTTGAAATCACTCTCATTTGACATGCTGCTTGTTTATGGAGATCTAATCGGCCTGTCTGATTGGAAGCTGAAGAACCATGGGGAGACAAGCCTACAGTGTCTACACAGGGAAAATTTCCTTTCTTAAAATCCTGCCTGTCATCACGTGCTGGTCTCCTTGCCCACATTAATTTGTGATCATCTCTGGGGAAAGTAGAGAGGAGTTTACAGAAACATAACAGAAAAGCAGAGACAAACAGGTGAGGCCTCAGGCAATGCACAAAGCCCTGTGATAGGCAGTTCTGGAAGGGAGGAGACTGCATCAGCTTCAAGAGCAGATGAGCCTTGCCTTATTTTTCTTTGCTCATCTGACCAGGTACTCCATAAATGTCAGACAGAGGATGAGAAGAAGTAAACATGTTATTATGAAAAAAGAAGGGAGCCATCTGGTTCATGTCAGAGGTCTGGACTGTAAAATATTGCAATTCCCAGGTGACCTTGGGGAAGCTTGCATTGGTATAACACCAGCCATCTATGAAGCTATGGTAAACTCCTTGGTTTGAACTAGGGGGTGTATTTACATGATGGCAAATGCAGGTGCTCTTTGAACATGTGTGCTCTCTTCTTACTCTCTGGAGTTGTCTGTGTTGTCTCTGGCTGGGTTTTCTCAAAGCCAGCAGATAATCATGTGGAAGGTATGTTTTGCTGCAGGAGGTCTTGCTGTGTTTAGCAATCCCTCAAAACATAAAAGAAGCATTTCTCCAGATGGCAGGGTGCTTTGAGTTCACAGGAAGGTGTTTTTGGCCATCAGCAAGGCTTAGTCCTTGGTGTTGGCCAGTCACGCACGGAGCATCTCATGCAGCTGTGCCCTGTGACAAGCTGCCACAGTTCTGGGCCCTGGGCTGAGTACTGTTATTTGAACCTTCTGCTAAAAAGTAAATACTACACTGTGGAATTGATCTAAATTATTCAACTCTCATACTCACACATCTTAAGGAGAATGTTTTATTAAAAATCTTTGAAGTCAGAGAGGTCTAGATTGAATTTCAACTCCACCCCCTTGTAACTGCGCAACCTTGAGCAAGTTATGAAATCTCCTTGGGAATTCACTTATTTATCTTTAAATGAATATTAAGAATGATGTCCACCTCTTGCAAACATGGTTATTATGAGGATTAAGGGAGATAACATAGGCAAAGTTCTCAGAACAGTGACTGACAGTAAGCAAGGGCTGTTTCCACTGCACAGAGTTCTGCATTAATAAATCCAGCCCTGCAGTCAGAGAATATTTTTCAAGATGGGAAAGAAGAGAAACCAAGCATAAAAGCGCATCTCCTGCTGGCTAACTCAAGAGATTTTTAGGATGCCTTTTTTCACATACCAAATCTATTTAGTGGGCAGAAATCAGCACTGCGGATCGCTCCACCAACAGCAAATAGGGCAGAAGATGCTGGCTTTGGACTTGGACCATCTATACTAGTTTTTTTAAAACTGTGGATATATGATCCAGCAATCCCACTGCTGGGCATATACACTGAGAAAACCAGAATTGAAAGAGACACGTGTACTCCAATGTTCATAGCAGCACTGTTTACAATAGCCAGAACGTGGAAGCAACCTAGATGTCCATCCACAGATGAATGGATAAGCAAGCTGTGGTACATATACACAATGGAGTATTACTCAGCCATTAAAAAGAATACATTTGAATCAGTTCTAAGGAGGTGGATGGAACTGGAGCCTATTATACAGAGTGAAGTAAGCCAGAAACAAAAACACAAATACAGTATACTAACGCATATATATGGAATTTAGAAAGATGGTAAAAATAACCCTATTTACGAGACAGCAAAAGAGACACTGATGTATAGAACAGACTTTTGGACTCTGGGACCAGGAGAGGGTGGAATGATTGGGGAGAATAGCAGTGAAATATGTATAATATCATATCTGAAATGAGTCATCAGTCCAGGTACGATGCCCAATAACAAATGCCTGGGGCTGGAGCACTGGGACGACCTGGAGGGATGGTGTGGGGAGGGGAGAGGGAGGAGGGTTCAGGATGGGGAACACGTGTATACTGGCGGTGGATCCATCTTGATGTATTGTAAAAGCAATACAATATTGTAAAGTTAAGCAAAAAAAAAAAATAATAAACTTATTTAAAAATAAATAAATAAATAAACTTATTTTAAAAAATAAAATAAAACTGTGGATATAGCAAAATCAATACCAAAGCGGTGTGACCAGAATTTTTAAAAGAAAAGAATGAAATTTTAAAAGCACAGTGTATTTGCACAAAGTACTATTTCATGAATCTTGCATGTATGTATATACTGAGATATATATATTCATATACACACACACACATATATGTGTCAAAAGCTAGAAAACCACTGATTCATTTTTTTTTTTTTTTAGAAAAATCCATTCTCAACTATTTCTGGCTTGACTAACTACTGGTGTCTCCCTTTGACTGAAGTCACACATGCCATTTCTCCTGGTCTAGCCACAATAAAACAATGACCCAACACACCACAACTCTGGAGAACTGAAGTTAGCATTCCAAATATCAAAACTACTGAGTCAAAAATTCCGTCAGATATCTGGGGTTTGTTCTGCCTGATGCTAAATAATCAAGAAAACTATTTTTCCCCACAAGGCTGATAAACTGAGGAGTAGTCCCTAAAAGTCGGTTCATCAGGAGGAATGCTCATGAACTGGGGAGGCCTCACAAGATCTGGATGCTTCCGAATACCAATCTGGGTAACATCAACCCAGGAGAGACACTGGGAAATCTGTCTTGGCTTCAGGCCACAGAAAAGCTTCCTAGAAAGCATCTTGCCAAAGATCTCTTCTCATAAGCTACTCAGTGAGAGAACTGGGATAAATATCCTACTCATTAAATCCTACCTCTGCGAGGACAGGGGTGTTTATTTGTTTTACCTAAATGAAGTCAGAGAGGAACTCCTGGAGAAATGAGAAACTTTCACTCCAGGTACAATGATCTTTCTCATTAAATATGCAGCTTTACTCCAATTAAATAAATAAATAGGCAGGTTTGGTCAGTCAGTCAGTCAGTTCAGTCGCTCAGTCGTGTCCGACTCTTTGTGACCCCATGAACCACAGCACGCCAGGCCTCCCTGTCCATAACCAACTCCCGGAGTCCACCCAAACCCATGTCCATCGAGTCAGTGACGCCATGTCAGTACAATCATGCAACGGAGATACAAAATCGCTGAGAGAGAAAAATGCACTTCTTTCTGATAAATGATTAAAGGGTAAATATTGCCATTACTTTCCAATGCTGTGGTTTATGACAAAACTCATCTTCTTCCCATCTCACAATTATTCCTCTGATAAACAAGTTTTAAGCTTTTCTAAGTTTAGAAATACTAAGTTTTTCTCTGCCAGATCTGAAAACGCAATATATCTGGATTCATCTTGCCTTTTGATCACCCGGCCTCTACCTCTCTTTTCTAAAAGCACCTCTATTTCCTTCTGAGAACTTACTTCTTTTCTTTAAGATATAAATACCTGTGCCTAGCACTCTGCTTCTCAAGTTGTGTCCAGCTGACCGAAGCCTGAGGCAGTCAGGCACGCTCTGGATTTTATGTTCTGATCGGTGAGTCAAGAGCCCGACCTTTGTGGGGTCCGTTCCTGGGCAGGGTCAGGTGCTGACCGTGCTGGTGTCTCCCGCACCACTGCATTCCAGATTGGCCTTGGCTCCACCCAGCCTGATTCTTCGGCCTTCAAAAAGTTCTGTAGCTCTCAGTTCCTTCCAATGAACGCCCCTTTGCTTAAACTAATTTTAATCAGTTTCTTATGCTTGCCACTAATAGTTATATTCAAAAAAATTAGCAACCAACCCATTTGAACCAGATGCCCTGAACAATCAGGGCGGACAGCAGTCATGCCCTGAGGAACTGGTATGACTGTAATGGTGTGTTCTGGCTGAAGATTAGCCCAGTTTGCAGCCAAAGAAGCTTGACAAAATATCAGGGCAATACACCCCACCATTCATGACCCAAGGAAACAATCTCACTCAGGAGAGATAAAAAGAAAAAGGGGGAATCACAGGGTTGGGAAACTGCATGGTTCAGAGTGGGGATCTAATGACTGTCAAGTCAATGAATGCGTGAATGAACCAACAGCTACCCAGAAAGAGATACAGGAGAAAGCTGAACCTGACCTATTGCTTACACACACTCAAAGCTAGGCATACTCTTTCCTCACAGAAGGGTTTAGACAGTGCATTCCACTAATGGCGTGCAAAATAAGTACAATTAATACACGGATAAACATTTACAAAGCTGTAATGCTTATGTAATTTTATCATACCTTATTGTTAGCTTCTATTCATGGCCAGTAATAATGGTTTCAGATTAAATGGTGGTGAGATAAATTTTCCTTATAAAATTAATTATTTAAGCAAAAATATGGGGCATTTTTTTAAATTGTGTAGCTAAGAACACAGGTGGTACAAAGCTGTGATAAGAATCATGGCAATATAAGAACACGTGGTGTATAGGAAATACTGTATTATACATGGTAGACAAAGAACATAAATTCAAGATCGAAACTTAAATCTTGGCTTCTTCTTGGTCTCTCTAAATACAGAAGCCCATCCTCTCTCTACTTGGGTGTCTGCAGCCACTAAACAGGGAATGACCATGCTGGTAGCGTTTACGCATAGCTTGGGTGAAGGGCGGCACCTAAGCTCAGCCACAAAGTGGTATAGAAAATCTAAATACGATAGCAAATCAAGATCCGGAGTCCTTCACACAGTCCACTGAGCAGCAGTTGATGGTTACATGTTTTAGACAGCTTTGCCTTCGGGTGGATTCAATTCAGTGACCTAGACATTAAGGACTGGCTGTGTCCCAGTTCCAAGTTTCTGAGGTGTGTTGTCCTGTTCCTGTGCTCTGACTGTTCCTATCAAAGTGGGCTCCAAAACACCAAAGAGTTTTCCTATATTTCTTTCAAGCTTTTTACTTAAACAAGGTAGCTTTTAAAATTAAATAACACCCACATAGCTAAATGCATGTTTATGCATGCATTCTCTGGGAATACTTCAGTAATTTCACTAACCAGAAGGCATATTTCAGAGAAATTATTCTTAAGTGGTAATAGTTGCAGGGCTAAAGTCTCACCTGAATTTTTAATAAGATCAAAGAGTAGCAAGGATGAAATCGCATCTCCTAAACGGGGGCTATCAAGCTAGGTAATCCACTTCTTGCTGTAAAGCAAAAATTGCAAACCAACAGCCTATAGAGTGAATCAGACCCACAGATGGGGGAGAGGGGAATGTTGGGGCCACAAAAAGGGGGAACAGACAGGGGAAGATTTATTAGAATGAGTTGCGTAGATCTTTAAATTGGGAGTTCTCACATAAAAATGTTAATTTTCCACCTTCTTTGGACAAAATACAAATATCTGACAACACTGACAATATGGCCTGGGGACCATATTCAGGAGGAATTCAGGAGTGGCTTCCTGCTTGAGGTAGGGCACGCGCTTTTCAGTTCACCAGAGTCCCTGCTTATCCGTTTTGTGCTACACCCAACCCCTCTCTGCCTTCCTTATAGTACCTGCCTGAGACCAGAGGACAGAAAAAGGTCAGTGTTACTTTTCACCACAAAACTGGCCTCCTTTGTCCAAAGGTCTCAGGAAGGAGATGGTAAGTTTTGTGAGGGCAGGCATTCACTGTGTCCATTTTCTGTCGTAGCCCTAGCATCTAACATTTACCAGGTGCTCCGTATATTCCTGGGCTAGCTGGCTGGCTGGCTGGCTGGCTGGGTGGAGAGTTCTTGGGATCCACACTGGAGAAGAGGAACATCAGAAATTATTGCTTTGTTTATGTGGCTCAAGAGAAGTGTGGTGGCTCCATAGCCCAACCACAGAAAGGGTTATCGGCCCACATGGTGTCCACTGTTCTAAAAATTCTTTCTTCTGAAGAGGAAAGAAGCAAATGAAGGAAAGAGAAGAGGAAATTTCCCAAAGATTTAAGAGAGAGTATATTGGCTAAGGGAGAAGGCAATGGCAACCCACTCTAGTACTTTTGCCTGGAAAATCCCATGGACGGAGGAACCTGGTGGGCTGCAGTCCATGGGGTTGCTAAGATCATGAACTTTGGTTTAAAAAAATACCTGGATTTGAATCTTGTATTCGCCATTCACAAGCTGTTAGACCTTGGCCAAGTTGCTTGATCTCTCTGGCCCTCAGTTTTCTAGTATTTTAAGTAAGAATCATGTTTACCTTGTAGGGTTTTGTGAGTACCTGATAAGATGGTACATGCAAAGCATTTAGCAGCTAGCAAATAGTAAATTCTCGATAAACACTGTAGCTATTGTCCCCAGTTGCTACTGAACCATTGTTTATCTTTTCCACTGGATTATTCTAAGAATAAAACACATAGTAATAGCTATTTTTAAAAGGGATAAATTTTAAAATCCTTCTCTTATAAACTTATAGTCACCAGAGGGAGAAGGATAGATTGGGAGTTTTGAGCACTGCTATCTTTAAAATAGATAACCAACAAGGACCTACTGCCTGTAATAATGTAAATGGCAAAAGAATTTGAAAAAGAATACATCGTGTATATATATAACTGAATCACTTTGCTGCACACCAGAAACTAACACAACATTGTTAATCAACTATACTCCAATATAAGATTAAAATAAAAAAAAATACTTCTCTTGATCCACATCCCTCTCCATCTACTGCTCCATTTCTCCACTCTTCTTTAGAACAAAACTTTACAAAGCTATCCAAACTCAGTGTCTCTGGGTTCTCTCTTCCCTGTCTCCTCTGAAGCTGTCAGGCTTTTTTTTTGTCTCCACCACTTCTCTAAAAGAGGAGTGGTTAGGATTACCAATGACTTCCCCATGGCTATATCCACTGATCAATTCTCAGTGCTCATTTCACTCAACCATCTCATCAATATTGTCAACACTTGGCACAACTGATCACTATCTCTTTCTTGAAAAATCTTTCCTCTTGCCTTTCTATCTCACTGGCCACACCTCACCTTCTTTGCTCACTCCTCATTCCTCCTTAATTATTTTTCGCTTGCTAGAAGTCTCATCCAGTCTTGTAATTTTATGATCATTTCCACCATGATGAGTCTCAAATGTGCCTCTGCAGCCCAGATCCATCCCTCAACTCCAGACCTCTAACCAGAACTGCCATTTGTGTACACATGTCAACTTAGACATCAAATGAGAGGCTTGAATTTAATATTACCAAATTTGAGCTCCTGGACTAGAAACAGCAATGTCCCAGTAGCAACTAGCAGAACTGGCTTCTAGATCTTGGTAATACCATTCTTCAATAAAAGAAACCAGGGATCCTTGGAGAAATAGCTAATTCTAGAGACTAACGACAGAGAAGGCAATGGCACCCCACTCCAGTACTTTTGCCTGGAAAATCCCATGGATGGAGGAGCCTGGTAGGCTGCAGTCCATGGGGTCATGAAGAGTCGGACACGACTGCACGACTTCACTTTCACTTTTCACTTTTATGCATTGGAGAAGGAAATGGCAACCCACTCCAATGTTCTTGCCTGGAGAATCCCAGGGACAGGGGGGCCTGGTGGGCTGCCATCTATGTGGTCACACAGAGTCAGACACAACTGAAGTGACTTAGCAGCAGCAGCAGAGACTAGGAAAGAAATTATACAAGATGAGCCTGGAGCATACTAATTGTAAGGAGGCAATAATGATAGGAATATGTCAAAAAGACACAGGAGCCAAATGAAAGAACTCTCAGTGGCCAAACAACTTCAGCAACAAAATAAAGTGGTACTAGATTATAACCCAAAGTATACAGCAAAGTATACGTGAACCGTGAACTTCCAAATGTTCAAGCTGGTTTTAGAAAAAGCAGAAGAACCAGAGATCAAATTGCCAACATTTGCTGGATCATCGAAAAAGCAAGAGAGTTCCAGAAAAACATATATTTCTGCTTTATTGACTATGCCAAAGCCTTTGACTACGTGGATCACAATTGACTGTGGAAAATTCTGAAAGAGATGGGAATACCAGACCACCTGACCTGCCTCTTGAGCAATCTGTATTCAGGTCAGGAAGCAACAGTTCGAAATGGACATGGAACAACAGACTGGTTCTAAATAGGAAAAGGAGTCCATCAAGGCTGTATATTGTCACCCTGCTTATTTAACTTATATGCAGAGTACCTCATGAGAAATGCTGAACTGGATGAAGCACAAGCTGGAATCCAGATTGCTAGGAGAAATATCAATAACTTCAGATATGCAGATGAACCCACCCTTACAGCAGAAAGACAAGAAGAACTAAAGAGCCTCTTGATGAAAGTGAAAGAGGGGAGTGAAAAAGTTGGCTTAAAGCTCAACATTCAGAAAATGAAGATCATGGCATCTGGTCCCATCACTTCATGAGAAATAGATGGGGAAACAGTGGAAACAGTGTCAGACTTTATTTTGGGGGGCTCCAAAATCACAGCAGATGGTGATTGCAGCCATGAAATTAAAAGACGCTTACTCCTTGGAAGGAAAGTTATGACCAACCTAGATAGCATATTCAAAAGCAGAGACATTACTTTGCCAACAAAGGTCCGTCTAGTCAAGGTTATGGTTTTTCCTGTGGTCATGTATGGATGTGAGAGCTGGACTGTGAAGAAGGCTGAGTGCCGAAGAATTGATGCTTTTGAACTGTGGTGTTGGAGAAGACTCTTGAGAGTCCCTTGGACTGCAAGGAGATCCAACCAGTCCATTCTGAAGGAGATCAGCCCTGGGTGTTCATTGGAAGGACTGATGTTGAAGCTGAAACTCCAATACTTTGGCCACCTGATGCGAAGAGCTGATTCATTTGAAAAGACCCTGATGCTGGGAAAGATTGAAGGCAGGAGGAGAAGGGAATGACAGAGGATGAGATGGTTAGATGGCATCACCGACTCAATGGATGTGAGTTTGAATAAACTCCTAGAGTTGGTGATGGGAGCCCTGGCGCGCTGCGGTTCATGGGGTCACAAACAAAGAGTTGGACAGGACTGAGCAACTGAACTGAACTGATACAGCAAAAATCCATGAGTCCATACTAACATAAATGATTGAATGAATAAGTAAATGGAGGAGATTAGCTAAATGCAGAAGAATTTCCAAATAATTTATGAAGATACTCTGCCCTCAAGGAGGTGGATCATAACATTTCTTAAGTGTAAATTGTACAGAATGACTTCCTTTCAGAGAGTACAGCCCGGAAAAGGTATAAGAAAGATGCTTTGTTGTAGGGAAGCCTGAGAAACACCATTTTATCCAGATGATGATCAAATTTAACATCAACATGATAAGTCATGTTGGTAGAATATACCTTTGGTGTGATATGATAAGAAGAGCACTCTAAGGTCTTACTCCAAATAAATCACAGCCCTAATTATGAGGGGGAAAAAAATGAGACAAATCCTAGTTGAGGGATATTCTACAAAATACCTGACCATCACTCCTCACATTTGCCAAGTTCATTTTTTTAAAAAGCCAACAAGGAAATGTTGAAAAACTGACACAGAGAGGCTTAAAGACACATGACTGTTAATGTCCTATGATACCCTGATGGGATCCCAGAACATAAAAAGGGCATTAGGTAAAAACCAAAGAAATCTGTATAATGGATGGACTTCAGTCAACAATAATGTATCAATACTGATTCGTTAATAGTGATAACTGCATACTAATACATAATACAAATAAGGGAACCTGGGTGTTAGGGGATCTGTAGTATCATCACAATTTTTCTATATATCAAAAACTATGCTAGTGTCAAAAGTTTATTAAAAAATTAAATTCTTCCATAATAAAATACAGTTCTTCTCATCTCAATAAATGGAAAGTCCATTCTTTTTCTTAGGCCAAAAACTATCGAGCCCATTCACTTCTTCTCACATGGTACCCAACATCAAAGAGCATCCCCATATCAGAGCATTCTCACTTGATAATCCCTCCACCTAGACTGCACTCGGAGAAGGCAATGGCACCCCACTCCAGTACTCTTGCCTGGAAAATTCCATAGACGGAGGAGCCTGGAAGGCTGCAGTCCATGGGGTCGCTGAGGGTCGGACATGACTAAGCGACTTCACTTTCATGCATTGGAGAAGGAAATGGCAACCCACTCCAGTGTTCTTGCCTGGAGAATCCCAGGGATGGGGGAGCCTGGTGGGCTGCTGTCTATGGGGTCGCACAGAGTCAGACACAATTGAAGTGACTTAGCAGACTGCACTACCCTAGGACCACAAAGCCTCTTCCTCCATATCCTTTAAGTTTCTGCTCAAACATCTACTTCATCAGTGAGGTCTTCCCTGAAGAGACTGTATAATAAGAGCAGAGCCAACCATTGCATGACCTCTCCCCCTCAAACTGCCTTACTTTTCTTCATAGAATTCTTTACCAGGGGGAATATGCATGTACAGCTATTGCTCCATTCTGCTGATGAACAAACTGAATCTCTAAAAGATGAAGTAATTTTCTTAAGGTCACAGCTAACAGGTGACAGAGGCTGGATTTGAACCCAGATGTGCCGGACGCTGAAACTCACTGTCTCGATCACCATACTACACCCACCAGATACAAGGAAACCTGATCAGGTAACAGGTCCATGCTCAGTGAGGAGAGTGTCAGGAACACCCAGGTGCTGGTTTCTTGAGCTCACACTTGTCTCGACTCCTGTACAGCTGATGTGAGTTCTCAGAGTTTCCTGCAGAACTTCATAGCTAAGTCATTCATTACAGCATTGTTCATATTTTCATTCATTCAGTGTTTATTTACTGAGTGCTGAGGATGTGCTGCCAAATGATTTACACCCGGAAAATGTTCCCAGTAGGTCTGCTTTGCCACAGAGATTCAGGAGTAGACAGGTTGACTATAGCATTCCCTTCCAGCTTTGGGTCTGCTGATCCTAGGTGCTCCTGAAACTGATCAGGTGGTCAGTAAAATCTTCTGAGCGACTGACAGGACAGACGGGCCCCAGGCTGCAAATGCCTGGCTGGTCACAGCGCTCAGTCCTTGACCAAGGCTAAGGAGTCTTGAAGTAGTCCTATGGCGCTCCCTGTAGCGTCTCCAGGAAGTTTTACTATGGTCCAGTTGGCATATTCTATAAAGACCTCTTAAATCCAGGCCTTCATCCTACAGCTATGACTCTGGGACAGCTGCCCCTACTAGACAGTGGGGAAGAGATACTGAAGTCACACTAGGGGCTGGAATCAGTTAAAAAACTGCCAGTTTGGTGCTGGCAGAATGATAACTCCATCTGCTGCCTGTTTGTCCTCAGGGGCCAGTGCAGAGGCCATCCTGGGGGAGTCACAGTGCTGGAGGACAGCAGCGAGTTAAAGAGCTAGTGCATGCAGGGCATGGCAGAGAAAGGCTTCTCTGGTTCTAACCAATTTACTCATATTGATTTTCAGATCAAAGGGGTTTAGCTCACAAATCAAAAGATGCTTCTTGCTCCCTCCTGCTAAGTCTGCAGCTTCTCCTGGAACCTTACCAGTCCGCCTCTGGCCTTGATCAGCCCGGATGCCTCTAGGGTAGAATGGCACAGGGCGGGTAGGAGCCTGGGGATGATCTGGGCCACATCAGTCAGCTTGCCCGGGGTGCTGCTCTGAGGTTCTGGGCAATGACGTCAGCAGCTCAGCAGCAAGTGTTGGGAGCCTGGGTCCTGATGGTGTTCCTACTCACTTGGTTTATAATCTTTTCCAAGTCATTTTAAGTCTCTCAGGCCTTCTTTTTCCCAAAGGGGAAAAGTGAAGTCGCTCAGTCATGTCTGACTCTTTGCGACCACATGGACTGTAGCATGCCAGGTTCCTCCGTCCATGGGATTTTCCAGGCACAGGTACTGGAGTGGGTTGCCATTACTTCTCCAGAGGGTCTTCCTGACCCAGGGATCAAATCCAGGTCTCCCCTATTGCAGGCAGACGCTTTCCCGTCTGAGCCACCAGGGAA
This sequence comes from Tragelaphus eurycerus, assembly GCA_935064755.1. Classification (NCBI taxonomy): domain Eukaryota; kingdom Metazoa; phylum Chordata; class Mammalia; order Artiodactyla; family Bovidae; genus Tragelaphus; species Tragelaphus eurycerus. Next base: position 18,170,417 of record CAKXYN010000020.1, read on the forward strand.
GCCAAAGGTGAGTAAGAGCCATTCCAGCCCGATAGTTAAGGAACAAGGGCTTCAGAATCAAACAAAACTGGTTCAAATCCCAATTCCGTCTTTTGTGACCTCAGGCAAGTGAACTCAGCTCTCTAAGCCTTCATTTCTTCATGTTAAAACTGGGTTTCTGGCAGCTGGGACCTCTCATAATGCAGCCCCCCAGAAAAGAAAAGCAGATAGATGGGAGCCAGCCCCCATTCTCAGGCCCTGACCACCATCTCTGGACTTTTTCTATATGAGAGAATTAGCCCTTATGTTTTAATCTGCAGTTTGTTTTCAGCTTTTAGAAGATAGCAAGGAGTCATACCGCCTTGACATGTTTAAAATCCTGCTCAAAGGTCTAACATTTGTGCAGGTTATCCCCACCCTGAGCCCTGACCTGAGCCTCATTTCTAATGGCCTTCTGATCAGCCAGAAACAAGCCTGGAATCAGTTCACCACCCTTATTGGTAAGTAGTAACTAAGGTTCCACCTGTGCCTTGGAGCTAAGAAGGAATGCGGGCTCCTCCCCCTGAGGCTTCCGTGGCCCAGGAAATCTTAAGGGAGAGGACTGCTCTCTCCTGCCTCAGCTGGGAATGTTTCACAGAGGAGAAGTTAGGCTAGTTCCCAAAGAATGAGCAGAAATTCAACCAGCAAACAAGGAGAAGGGGCACCAGGAAAGGGAGTGAGGTAAGCCAAGGCTTAGGCAGACACTCTGCAGAACGATGGAGCAACACTGGTTGCAGGCTGCTTTGGAAGTTACACCAGATTATTCAGGCTGTATTATACAGAAGTGTCCCTCTGAGAAGTTCAGTGATGGATAATTACTTTTAAAAAAATTGCCTCAAGTCACAATTGTTAAGAGCGCAATCATAATTCTGTAAAAACATTTATTATATGTATATGCATGTAACACACAGATCATATATAATACAAAAAAGTTTTTAAAAGACTGGAATGAGCTAAAAATAGCTAACATATTGAACATTTATTATGTCTAGATGTTCTTCATGCATTATTTCATTTGATCCCCATGACATCTTGCCAAGATAAGTATTGTTATTATTATTATTATTCACCCTTTGCAGAACTTTAATCATTTTCCCAGTTTTTACCTTTAGTATAAGGCAAGGGCCAAGATCTGAATCTGGCTGGGTCTGTTTAACTCCCAAGTCCACTTCTTAACTACCAAGGTCAACTCCTTCTAAAATGATTCCCACCAAAATGTCAACCGTGGTTACTTTCAGAAGGAGTGATCATAGGTGGCCTGTCTTTTTCTATTTTGTACTTTCCCTATTTTCTGAATTTCCTACAGGCAAAATATATTGTTTTTATATTTATATTGTGAAACACTACACATCTAGAAAGATATAAATTTGCAGCTTAATGAAGAGCAGAATAAACACCCATGTGACTACTCCCTATGTCTCCACCCCAGAAGCCCACCATGACCTTTCTGATCCCAGCCCCCTCCTTCCTCACTAAAACTAACCACTCCCCTCACCATCTTATTGTTCAAACACTTGTTTTTCCTCTAAATCACCACTTGATCATGTATCTCTAAACAAACATAGCTTCAAGCATTCTTTTTGAATTTTATATAAATGGAATAATATCTTCTGTATTCTGTTGTGTCTAACTCCTTTTACAAAACATTACACTTTTTACATAATGTGCTATTTTATAACATAGAAGATCTGCACAAAAAAGATCTTCAGGACCAAGATAATCACGATGGTGTGATCACTCACCTAGAGCCAGACATCCTGGAATGTGAAGTCAAGTGGGCCTTAGAAAGCATCGCTACAAACAAAGCTAGTGGAGGTGATGGAATTCCAGTTGAGCTATTTCAAATCCTGAAAGATGATGCTGTGAAAGTGCTGCACTCAATATGCCAGCAAATTTGGAAAACTCAGCAGTGGCCACAGGACTGGAAAAGGTCAGTTTTCATTTCAATCCCAAAGAAAGGCAATGCCAAAGAATGCTCAAACTCCCACACAATTGCACTCATCTCACACGCTAGTAAAGTAATGCTCAAAATTCTCCAAGCCAGGCTTCAGCAGTATGTGAACCATGAATTTCCAGATGTTCAAGCTGGTTTTGGTGATGGAAAGGGAGGCCTCGCGTGCTGTGATTCATGGGGTCGCAAGAGTCGGACACGATTGAGCAACTGAGCTGAACTGAACTGAATGTTAAGAATATGTTATTTTAAAATAGATAATAAGAACATACTATATCAAAAAGGGAACTCTACTTACTGCTTTGTGGTGACCTGAATGAGAAGGAAGTCCAAAAGGAAGGGGCTGATTCATTTTGTTGTACAGTAGAAACCAACACAACATTGTAAAGCAACTATACTCTAATAAAAATTAATTTAAAAAAAGAATATGTTTTTAAAATCTGAAAAAAAAAAAAAAAAAATTTGCATTACAAAGTATTTTAAAACTGGAATCACATAGTGTCTCCAGAGCTTGACTTAGGTGAGCCCTTCGCAGTGATATCTTCTAAGTAGGACCATACTGCTGCCACTGGTAAGTCGCTTCAGTTGTATCCAACTCTGTGTGATCCCATAGACGGCAGCCCACCAGGCTCTCCGGTCCCTGGGATTCTCCAGGCAAGAACACTGGAGTGGGTTGCCATTTCCTTCTCCAATGCATGAAAGTGAAAAGTGAAAGTGAAGTCGCTCACTCGTGTCTGACTCTTAGCGACTCCATGGACTGCAGCCTACCAGGCCCCTCCGCCCAGTGGGATTTTCCAGGCAAGAGTACTGGAGTGGGTTGCCATTGCCTTCTCCGAGTAGGACCATAGTGCCTTAAAAATAGGATTTGTTCCCTTTAAAAGCCATGGCCAGAGAGAAGAGGGACCATGACCCCTCAGTTCCCTCTGCTCACGCTCCCAGCTGCCCTCCCACCAGGCCAGTTCAGCCAGCTGCTCTAAATGGATTATCCAACTCACTGCCATGGTTTTCAAATCACTGCCTGGGTCACCAGTCATGTGTCCCTCTGCCTGGCAGGCACTGGGACCTCTGGGCAGAGGGAAGTGCCTGTGCTTTGTGGAGGTGTCTGGACTTCTCTCTTGGAGGACAACCTAAGAATCCTTTGACTTGGGAGATATGTGGGATCCCCTCTTCTTTCTTCTCCTACTCCTTCTTTTCAATTTAAAGCAATTTTTTGATGGAAATTTTCAAACATATGTGAAAATATAGAGAATAATAAAATGAATGCCCGTGTAACTAATGATTTCTGCATGTCCAGTCTTCTTTTTTTCTATACCTTCCCCTAATTTTCCCCCATTCCTACTGAAATATTTTGAAGCAAACCCAAGAGTTGTCTTTTGTGAATACTTCAGTATATACCTTTAAATCGGAGAAGGCAATGACACCCCACTCCAGTACTCTTGCCTGGAAAATCCCACAGACGGAGGAGCCTGGTGGGCTGAAGTCCATGGGGTCGCTAAGAGTCGGACCTGACTGAGCAACTTCACTTTCACTTTTCACTTTCATGCACTGGAGAAGGAAATGGAAACCCACTCCGGTTTTCTTGCCTGGAGAATCCCAGGGACGCAGAAGCCTGCCGTCTATGGGGTCACACAGTGTCGGACACGACTGAGGTGACTTAGCATAGCATAGCATAGCATAGCATACCTTTAAAATGATAAAGCCTCTTTTTAAAAGCATAGCCAAAACACAGATACTATCATAATTGGATTAATTTCATCAAATATCAAACAGGTCTTCAAATTTTTCTAATTATTTCAGAAGAGTTTCCTTATAGTTGTTTTGCTCAAACTAGGATCTAAAGTTCCACATGCTGCATTTGGTTGAAATGGCACCCCTTCCAGTGTTGAATGGGATTTGGAGACTAAAAAATGAGTCTGAGCCTTGCATTGCTATGGGATTGGTCATCATTCTAGGCTTCTGGGGCTTACAGATGTAAGAAACACAAATAGTGTGCACGTGTGTGTGTATTTTAAGAGAAAATATATCATAAATCTAAAATATTTCCAATTCAAATTTTAAATTACAGAATTTTTCCTTGAAGTGTTACATTTGTTATCTTTTCTCATGCAGAAAATCTTGGTTTCTAATAACATCGTTACTTATTTACTTTACTCTGTGCATGACAGAAAGTTTTGAACAATAATTATTCCTGATGATATTTTTACTGAAAACAGTGGAAGATTTATTTTTTTAGTTGTTTTGTTTTTAGGATATATTCTACTGGGTATATACAATTATTGTGTTTTAAAAGTCCTATGAAATAATTTATCTTTGTGCGCCTCCAACCTGGTATACAATCAGGCTCCAGTGTTTCATGTTTCTCTCAATATTCAACTATGGCTATTTTCATTTTTCAGTTACTTCGGGGCTTTTTCCCCATTTATTCAGTTCATTTTGTTCTGTAATCATGTACAACATTTACATTGTTTGCAAGTCAAATGCACAGAAAAGGTACAACCTGAAAAATTCTGCTTTGGACCCTGTTCCCTCCATCTATTTCTTCTCCCTTTATAGGTAGCTAGTTTTATTACTCAAGGAAGGCAATGGCACCCCACCCCAGTACTTTTGCCTGGAAAATCCCATGGACGGAGGATCCTGGTAGGCTCCAGTCCATGGGGTCGCTAAGAGTCGGACACGACTGGGCGACTTCACTTTCACTTTTCACTTTCATGCATTGGAGAAGGAAATGGCAACCCACTCCAGTATTCTTGCCTGGAGAATCCCAGGGACAGGGGAGCTTGCTGGGCTTCTGTCTGTGGGGTCGCACAGTCGTGTGGGGACACAACTGAAGCGACTTAGCAGCAGCAGCAGCAGCAGTTTTATTACTATTATCATCATTTTATTACTTCATCTGTTAATATTAAAGAATTAATTTCTAAGTGCCAAAGACTACTTTTTAAACAGTAATAACGATGCAAATCAAAACCACTATGAGGTACCATTTCACACCAGTCAGAATGGCTGCGATCCAAAACTCTACAAGCAATAAATGCTGGAGAGGGTGTGGAGAAAAGGGAACCCTCTTACACTGTTGGTGGGAATGCAAACTAGTACAGCCACTATGGAGAACAGTATGGAGATTCTTCAAAAAACTGGGAATAGAACTGCCTTATGATCCAGCAATCCCACTGCTGGGCATACACACTGAGGAAACCAGAACTGAAAGAGACACGTGTACCCTATTATTCATCGCAGCACTGTTTATAATAGCTAGGACATGGAAGCAACCTAGATGTCCATCAGCAGATGAATGGATAAGAAAGCTGTGGTACATATACACAATGGAGTATTACTCAGCCGTTAAAAAGAATACATTTGAGTCAGTTCTAATGAGGTGGATGAAACTGGAGCCTATTATACAGAGTGAAGTAAGCCAGAAAGAAAAACACCAATGTAGTATACTAATGTATATATATGGAATTTAGAAAGATGGTAACAATAACCCTGTATACGAGACAGCAAAAGAGACACTGATGTATAGAACAGTCTTTTGGATTCTGTGGGAGAGGGAGAGGGTGGGATGATTTGGGAGAATGGCATTGAAATATGTATAATATCATATCTGAAACGAGTCGCCAGTCCAGGTACGATGCCTGATAACGGATGCCTGGGGCTGGTGCACTGGGACGACCCAGAGGGATAGTATGGGGAGGGAGGAGGGAGAATGGTTCAGGATGGGGAACACATGTATACCTGTGGCAGATTCATTTTGATATATGGCAAAACCAATACAATATTGTAAAGTTAAATAAAATAAAATTTTTTAAAAATTAAAAAATAAATAAAGAAAATTTAAAAAATAAAAAGAAACAGTAATAACGGAATGCTTTTTTTTTTTTTTTTAATGAATAGCATTGCTATATATCTCTTTTAAGATCTCTCTTCTGAGGATTTCTGAGTGTTCAGAGTCACTCCCAAGAAGAGAGATTTATCCTCTTTTATAAATAACAAAACAAGAAAAAGGGTAAGGAATTTTTCCAAAAGCACACAGCAAATTCCACAAAGAAAGACTCTCTCTGGTTACTTTTTAGGCACTAATCTAGCCAACAGAATATAAAGACCAACCCCATCTGAGACAGTCTGCTTCTCTAAACCTAAAAGCACTTGTGTGTTTTTGCAAGCTCCCTAGGTATTTCTAAGAAACAGCCCTGGTGGATAACTACCAACATAAGCCAGTGACAGCCAATCAGGCTTCTTTTCCTGACTCTTGAAGCAATTTCTTGTTGGAGGAAAAGTCTTGTATCCAAGATTCAGGCCTGACTGCAAGAAACATTACCTTGTTTTTCTTTAATGCAACTTAATCTCTACTTTGACCTCTCACCCCAGTAGAGTAGACATCTTGCCCAACATGAGAATCCAAATTCCACTTCCCCACAAACAGGCATCTATGTTCCCAGGAGTGTCAAGGTCTGGGAGTGGAGGAAGGCCTGACTCTGGCTGTTCCCTGTCCACTCAGGCCATCACCCCGTCCATCTTCATCGCTGATCCACATAGAAGGTGGCCCAGAAAACTGACCCGGCCATGGGCTCGGTCAGTTTCAACAACTCCTTGACCAGCTCAGATTCTATGCCCAAAGCACTGAAATCATCCCACTGCCCCTGCTTTTGAAGGTCCTGCCTGCCTAGAATTGCCATGCAGCCCTTTCTTTCAGGGGCTCCACAGGGAAATGGAGCACACATCACTGAGGTTCTTCATTCTGCAAACTGACCTGAGGTTCTCGCCACACACTTCTGCCCTAACCAGGACTTGGCCAGGGAGCGGGGTGAAGGTCCTCTTCCCAGAGAGCCGCTAACTTCTATGCACTTGTCTCTTAGGCCTCTGACAGCTGATGGAATCTATCTTTATTTAGACTGAGGCTGAAGAATTCTTGTTTCTAGTTATCCAACATTCTCTTACCCTTTTTATCTATACTTGGAGTTCATTTTGTTCCCCTAAGGCCAAGGCTTTTGAATGCCAAAGTCCCTGAGGCAGCTCCACTTTCTTTTGTTGTTAAATCCTTTTTTAGGGCTATCACATTGCATAATTCCGGGGAAGGCAATGGCACCCCATCCCAGTACTTTTGCCTGGAAAATCCCATGGACAGAGGATCTTGGTAGGCTCCAATCCATGGGGTCGCTGAGAGTTGGACACGACTGAGAGACTTCACTTTCACTTTTCACTTTCATGCATTGGAGAAGGAAATGGCAACCCACTCCAGTGTTCTTGCCTGGAGAATCCCAGGGACGGGGGAGCCTGGTGAGCTTCCGTCTATGGGGTCGCACAGAGTCGGACACGACTGAAGCGACTTAGCAGCAGCAGCAGCAGCAGCATTGCATAATTCAGGGAGCACCAAGTGAACTTATGCACAACCTGAACAGCTGTATGCATATCCACAGCTGTGCGTGTTTCAAAATGTTGACAACACATTCGTGCAGTCTGAATGGGGAGAAAAAATGTCATGGGGAAATAACATTAGTTAATATTTCAAAGATACTGTCCTGCCACTTAAGAAAGCTTCAAAAAGAGGCACCCATGAGATTGTTAGTGGGAAGTTTGACTGGAACAGAATATGAAAGGTATGTGTGACATCATCCCCCTGTTTTACCATATCTCTTCCCCAGTCTTGCCACCTCGGTGTACCAAGGAAAATCTAAGTCTGCCTCATCTGAGCCCCAAACAACCTGGGATCCAAGAGGTCAAGATGATGAGGCCACAAACAGTGAAAGTCCTTAAAGATCCCTTCCCAAAGAGAGGGACGAGCAGAGACCCGGCATCCTGGGACACTTGACAAAGTCAGTTCTCACTGGTGAGCTTCCAAACACCAGCACAATTCAAAAAGAGCCCTTTAAAAGTCATCTGATCTCTTGTCTGCTCTAGTCCCCAAGTTCTAAGATTCACCCAGTTACCATGGCAGCTGCAGCCTGATTCAAATGTTCACATTTATAGAAATTGGCCAAAGCATTTGAATCTAATAGGACTAGGACACCAAGCAAAGAATGTTGCTCCCCCAGACACACAAGGATGCTTTATCCAGAAACCGTGGAAGTACCGGCCTTGAAACCAAGCAGAATCCTTCAGGATCCTCTCTGGTGTACATGCCCTCCAAGTCCCCTGTCTCTTTAAGTAGCCAGTTTCTATAAATATGAAGGCTTCAGGCTTCCCCTGAATCTCAAAAGTCTGAATTAATGATTAGGAAAGTGTGAACATGTTGTAACACGTATAGCTATTGGGCCAGTAAACTGGTAGTAATTTAAACAATAGATCAGCCGTATAGCAATCACAAAACGTTTGGTTCCTCCCTGACAGACACAGATAACAACGTTTGATGCACACTCCTAAGTTGTTTTTACAGAAACCAGACTCCCACGAAATGAAAACTGCTGATCACAAGCACACAGACCACAGACCAGTTGGGACCGGAAAGTTGATGATGTTGATTCCTCAAACATCACCTTTGCTATCTCACCACCAACCAATCAGAAGAATGTCCATAAGCTGGTCAGACATCCTGCAACCCACACCTCTATGTTGCTTTTAAAAAAACCTTCCCTGAAAGCTGTTGGGGAGTCAGGTCTTCTGAGCACTAGCTGTTCATTCTCCTAGCTTGGCACCCTGCAATAAACACTGTACTTTATTTCATCACAACCTGGTGTCAGTAGACTGGCTTCGCTTCATATCAGGCAAACGGACCCAAACCCAAATTCAGTAACAGCCTGGGAGAAGAACCCGAGACTCCGGGTCCTGGCATCAATTAACCACGTGACTGTAAACAGGCATCCCCATCCAAGAGATGTCCCCTGCTGATACTTAATGGTGTCTATTTTATTAGTAATCCACTCACTCAACAGCACCAAACTCTTTCTCTGTGTTGAGCAAGGCACTGAGGATAAATGGTGAGCATTGCTGTGTTCACTAAGGCAGTGTAGTCAGGGAGGCCGATAAGAAAACAGAAACAGCACAGCACGAGAAAAGCAGGCAGAAAAGAAGCGTGGGGGCAGGGAAGCACCAGACTGGGGAAGGGCTGCTGGGTTCTTTCCAGGCAAAACCTAAGCTGAGTCTTGAAGGCTGGACAAAAGTTAGCTGTGATGGAGGGAGCAAATGGACAGAACGAAAGAAAGGTGCTCCAGGCAGAGTGAACAGCATATGCAAAAACCCAGGGATGGGAGAGAGCACTCAGGGTGCAGTAAGCAGTTCAGTGCAGCTGTATGTGGCATGGAGAATGAGGATGAGAGAGAGGAGGAGAAATGTAGCTCAGGAAGAAAGCAAGGGAGGAAAGGGAAAGTCCCTCGGCTTTCCACGGGCTTCCAGCTACTCAACTACCCCTTAAAACCAAACAGCAAAGGAAGAGATTAGTTAAGAGGTGGCTCTGCATCAGGGCAAAGAGGGCCAGCGTCCCTGAGAGGAAGGGCACTGGCAGGACACAGCAGGCCAGGACGGCCATGCCTTCCCGAAGCCCGTCACCCCAGCCAGCCCCAGCTCCTGTCCCACCGCGGGCTGCCTGTCACCAGGACATCCCTCCTACCTCCCGCCTCCAGCCTCCTCAGAGCGTGTCCACTGCTTCAACGCCTGGAGCACACCTTTTCAACTTCTCATTCATTCCATTCAGCTCTCCTAAGAGATAAGTAACAATTTATTGTACATAAGTTCAGGCTTGGCACTGTACTCAGTACTCGAAAAGGCAAAATTCAGTCATCCCCAAAATTATGTTTGAGCACCTTCTATAAGGCAAACAATGTAATTCAGATACTGCGGACATGGCCATGAACAAACTCCTAGCCCTCTAGGAACTTATATTCTCAGGATGGGGGAAGTGATAGACAAAAGAAAATAGACATGTCATATGTCAAGAAGACATAGTGGTCTAAGAAACATACCCAGTAAAGTGAGAGAGAGTGATGGACAGTGGATGGTCAGAAAGGAGCATGAAAAAAGAGGAACTGAATCGCCTCATTAAAACTGCATTTCGAAAATAAACAGGTCAGACTCTTCTCATCTGAACCATGACCTGAGAGAACTGAGGCAGTGAGGGGACCAGGCCAGATCAATGGAAGAGAATCAGATCTTCATAACCGTGACACGAAAAAGTCGAGCACTCTCGTTCAAACATTACAGACAGAGAAACTGAGGTTAAGTAATATACACGCAGGTTCTCAAACCTTTTCCAGACACAGCTGGGAATCAAACCCAGGGGTCCAATCTAAAACGCATGCCCCGGTTGCTCCTTTACAATGTCTTGTCAAGAAACTGTAGGTAACCAAGAACAGATTAAGACTCCAGCCTCCTCCATGTTACCCAAAGCCCCAGTGATTCCACACCTAAAACTATAAGGGGATCATCAAAGATGAACAAAGACTTAGCTACTTTATTTACGCAAGCAAACTAACTGGAAACGATACCTTTTTCCCTAGTAAGCAGGAATTGGTAAATAAAGCTAGGATGCATGCATCAAGTGTCTCATGCGTGGCCATTTTAAAAGACACTGGAAGAATATGCAATGACATGGAAAGATGGTCAAATTATGTCTTTGAAACCAAGCCATTTGCACAGATCAGATCAGATCAGTCACTCAGTCCGGTCCGACTCTTCCCGACCCCATGAATTGCAGCACACCAGGCCTCCCTGTCCATCACCAACTCCCGGAGTTCACTCAGACTCACGTCCATCAAGTCAGTGATGCCATCCAGCCATCTCATCCTCTGCCGTCCCCTTCTCCTCTTGCCCCCAATCCCTTCCAGCATCAGAGTCTTCTCCAACGAGTCAACTCTTTGCATGAGGTGGCCAAAGTACTGGAGTTTCAGCTTTAGCTTCATTCCTTCCAAAGAAATCCCAGGGCTGATCTCCTTCAGAATGGACTGGTTGGATTTCCTTGCAGTCCAAGGGACTCTCAAGAGTCTTCTCCAACACCACAGTTCAAAAGCATCAATTCTTCGGTGCTCAGCCTTCTTCACAGTCCAGCTCTCACATCCATACATGACCACAGGAAAAACCATAGCCTTGACTAGATGAACCTTTGTCAGGAAAGTAAAGTCTCTGCTTTTGAATATGCTATCTAGGTTGGTCATAACTTTCCTTCCAAGGAGTAAGCGTCTTTTAATTTCATGGCCGCCGTCACCATCTGTAGTGATTTTGGAGCCCAGAAAAATAAAGTCTGACACTGTTTCCACTGTTTCCCCATCTATTTCCCATGAAGTGATGGGACCAGATGCCATGATCTTCATTTTCTGAATGTTGAGCTTTAAGCCAACTTTTTCACTCTCCACTTTCACTTTCATCAACAGGCTTTTTAGTTCCTCTTCACTTTCTGCCATAAGGGTGATGTCATCTGCATCAGATCAGATCAGATCAGATCAGTCGCTCAGTCGTGTCCGACTCTTCCCGACCTCATGAATCGCAGCACACCAGGCCTCCCTGTCCATCACCAACTCCCAGAGTTCACTCAGACTCACATCCATCGAGTCAGTGATGCCATCCAGCCATCTCATCCTCTGTCGTCCCCTTCTCCTCTTGCCCTCAATCCCTCCCAGCATGAGTCTTCTCCAATGAGTCAACTCTTCGCATATCTGAGATTGTTGATATTTCCCAGCAATCTTGATTCCAACTTGTGTTTCTTCCAGTCCAGCATTTCTCATGATGTACTCTGCATATAAGTTAAATAAACAGGGTGACAATATACAGCCTTGACGAACTCCTTTTCTATTTGGAACCAGTCTGTTGTTCCATGTCCAGTTCTAACTGTTGCTTCCTGACCTGCATACAGATTTCTCAAGAGGCAGATCAGGTGGTCTGGTATTCCCATCTCTTTCAGAATTTTCCACAGTTTATTGTGATCCACACAGTCAAAGGCTTTGGCATAGTCAATAAAGCAGAAATAGATGCTTTCTGGAACTCTCTTGCTTTTTCTATAATCCAATGGATGTTGGCAATTTGATCTCTGGTTCCTCTGCCTTTTCTAAAACCAGCTTGCACATCAGGAAGTTCACGATTCACATATTGCTGAAGCCTGGCTTGGAGAATTTTGAGCATTACTTTACTAGCGTGTGAGATGAGTGCAATTGTGCAGGAGTCTGAACATTCTTTGGCATTGCCTTTCTTTGGGATTGAAATGAAAACTGACCTTTTCCAGTCCTGTGGCCACTGCTGAGTTTTCCAAATTTGCTGGCATATTGAGTGCAACACTTTCACAGCATCATCTTTCAGGATTTGAAATAGCTCAACTGGAATTCCATCACCTCCACTAGCTTTGTTCATAGTGATGCTTTCTAAGGCCCACTTGACTTCACATTCCAGGATGTCTGGCTCTAGGTCAGTGATCACACCATCATGATTATCTGGGTCGTGAAGCTCTTTTTTGTACAGTTTTTCTGTGTATTCTTGCCACCTCTTCTGAATATCTTCTGCTTCTGTTAGGTCCATACCATTTCTGTCCTTTATCGAGCCCTTCTTTGCATGAAATGTTCCTTTGGTATCTCTGATTTTTCTTGACGAGATCCCTAGTCTTTCCCATTCTGTTGTTTTCCTCTATTTCTTTGTATTGATCGCTGAAGAAGACTTTCTTGTCTCTTCTTGCTATTCTTTGGAACTCTGCATTCAGATGTTTATATCTTTCCTTTTCTCCTTTGCTTTTTGCTTCTTTTCTTTTCACAGCTATTTGTAAGGCCTCCCCAGACAGCCATTTTGCTTTTTTGCATTTCTTTTCCATGGGGATGGTCTTGATCCCTGTGTCCTGTGCAATGTCACGAACCTCATTCCATAGTTCATCAGGCACTCTATCTATACCATTTGCACAGTATGACCCCATTTTTGGAATAAATCAGATCAGATCAGATCAGTCGCTCAGTCGTGTCCGACTCTTTGCGACCCCATGAACCGCAGCACGCCAGGCCTCCCTGTCCATCACCAGCTCTCGGAGGTCACTCAGACTCGCATCCATCGAGTCAGTGATGCCATCCAGCCATCTCATCCTCTGTTGTCCCCTTCTCCTCCTGCCCTCAATCCCTCCCAGCATCAGAGTCCTCTCCAATGAGTCAACTCTTCGCATGAGGTGGCCAAAATACTGGAGTTTCAGCTTTAGCATCATTCCTTCCAAAGAAATTCCAGGATTGATCTCCTTCAGAATGGACTGGTTGGATCTTCTTGCAGTCCAAGGGACTCTCAAGAGTCTTCTCCAACACCACAGTTCAAAAGCATCAATTCTTCGGCGCTCAGCCTTCTTCACAGTCCAGCTCTAAATGTGTATGCTGCTAAGTCACTGCAGTCGTGTCCGACTCTATGTGATCCCATAGACGGCAGCCACCAGGCTCCCCCGTCCCTGGGATTCTCCAGGCAAGAACACTGGAGTGGCTTGCCGTTTCCTTCTCCACTAAATATGTATAAGTATAAGCAAAAGACTGGAAAGAATTAAACCAAAATGTTGATAAATCACTAACCCAGGGCATAGGATTGTGGGTGGTTTTTCTTTTTGTTTAGCAGCATTTACTACAATGAATATAAAATATTCTTGCTCAGGAAAAGTTTACATATACACAAACACACAGAAAGCTAGCCAGAAAGCTTCCTGGGCTGGTCGTCACGGGGTGGGACCAACCTGGGCTCCTCAAGCCTCCACCCTACTCCCTGGAGTGTATAGAAAGCAAGAATCTGCCACAACCCCATCAGAATTACATTCAGGTTAGAAGCTCTTATTATGATGCAGCTCCCTGACCTGACTAGAAAATTCGGGACACAGTGACAGCCTCACATCACTCCCCAACAAAGACTTGAGGATTCAAAGCTGGGGGAGAGCCCCAAGCCCACGGGCAGACAGTGGTGGCAGCACTCAGGCCAGGGTGCTGGATCAACAGGGTAATTAACACTTCACTTGTCAAAAAATCTGGGGCTATTTTTAAAATCTTTCCACCTCATAGTTTCACAAAGGATTCCAGGAGTTCTGCTCAGTCCACCCAGTGCTTTAGGAAGGCAAATGAAACAATTAATGATTTAGTAGAAATCGCCCAGAACTTTAGAGGAGACACTCCATCCCACCCTCACCCCGGGGATATGTTTGCCACTGTTGCTTCTGGAGATGGAGGGAGTGAAGCCAAATAGAACTTTCTCCCTTCCTCCTTGCTTCCTTTACCCTGGAAGGCACTTGCCTTGCCCCCACCAGCCCCCGGTTTCAGGGAGCAGTTTAGTACACAGGCTTCAGAGCTAGGCTGCGGGCCCTGCTGCTCACCAGCACGTAACCTTGGGCAGGCTACTTAATTCTCTGCACCTCAGTTTTTTTGTCTATCAAAATGAGGGTGTGGGGACTTCCCTGGTGGTCCAGTGCTTAAGACTCTGCTTCCAGTGCAGGGGGTGTGGGTTCGATCCCTGGTCGGGGAACTAAGATCCTACAGACCAAGTGGCACAGCCAAAAAATAAAAATAAACTCTCTCTGGAAAAATAAAAAAATTAGGATGTGACAGAGCACCAAGCTTCCAAGGCTGTCGTCTTTAGTCTAAGGTCAGCAAACCACGGCCCCCAGACTAAATACAGCCCACGTGCTATTTCTTTAAATAAAGTTTTATTGGAGCACAACCAGGCACATTCATTCACGGAATACCTATGGGTACTTCTGAACTAGGACAGCAGAGGTGAGTGACTATGAGAGCCCACAAAGTTCAAAACATGGATTAAGTACTTATTATCTCACCCTTTATGGAAAAAGTTTGCTGGCCACATCTTACGTTAGAATCTCCCAGAAGTGGGACAAAGATTTGGGGGAAGTGGCCTATCAAGGAAATGCTGCCAGGAGGGACCACTACAGGGGTGGAAGGAACAGGGCAGGGAAGGGAAGGAGGCCAAGCCAGGGCATGACTTTAGGTAAAGCCCCAGCCTGGCTTGAGCCCGGCGTGAGCACTTCCCTTGAACGTGGTGTGGTTCAGATGGTCCCTGAGGAAGGGAGCAGGTGTGAGCTGAAGCAAAGCTCACAGAAGCAATCCCAGGCACAGGGCGCTGCGTCAAGCACTCTGGGTACACTTCAGTGTTGACTCCTTGGTGCGGTGGTAGGAGGTGTAAGTACATGATGCTCTTGTCGTAGCTGAGAGTTAGGTGATGTCATCCAGGTGGGATGCTCAGTCCATCACCCACCACGGAGGAAGCTCTCACAAAAAGGTGCTGCTGTATCTGGTCGTGTGCTGAGTTCTGGGGCCACCGAGATGAACAAAACTAGTCTAGGAGAAACATGACTGGTCGCCGGGGGACCTAGGATATAACTTCCACCAGAGCCCTGCTTGGCGGTCTCATCACAGAGGTGGGAGGAGGTGATCCTGGGAAGGAGTCTCGAAGGAGAGATGGGAGTTGCCAGGTTGGGGAACAAGCTTTCTGACACAGAACGCAACACGTGCAAGGGCCTGGCCTACAGGGAACAACACACACGCTGGCAACTGTGAGGACTTCGGCAAGGGGGGATGAAGGCTGAGTTGGGGGTGGTAGAAGATGAGGCCGGGGCACGGAGGCCGCACAGAGAGCAGATCTAAGAGAATGGACGGCCGATGCAGATTTCAAATGGTGAGCTCTGCAGTTCAGCTGGGGTGTTAGTTCTCCAGGGATGCCATGAGAAAACCCCACAGAAAACCCGCTGTGTCCTTATATGGTCTATCCTCTGAACATCCTCGGTCTCTCTCTCTGTCCAAACTTTCTCTTCTTAGAAAGACACCAGTCAGGCTGGACTAGAGCCCACCCCAGAGGCCTTGTTTTAACTTAATTACCTCTTCAAAGATCCTATCCCCAGATACGGTCCCAGTCTAAGGTGCTGGGGGTTCAAATATCAACATGGAAATTGGGGTGGGGGGAAACAATTCGGCCCATACCAGTAAGCATTTCAGAAAGCTCTCCGTGGCTCTGGTAGGAGAAACCAGAGGCAACAGGCTGGGTGAAACCAGCCACTCAGAGCCTGAAGTCAGGGTGGCTGAGTCCGCAGTCTGTGGGATAGCTGAGCAGTGGTGCTGCACTGACCCTGCCCTCTGGCTGCAACCGACCTTCAGATCCAGGCAGCAGAGAGAAGAGGAGAACAAAAGTATGCCTCTGCATAAAGGCAAGCATCTGGTACCCAGGGCACCAGAGCCCACAGAGCAAGTGTCAAGGCCAATACATGCACAGAGCCAGCTGTCACCTGTCCCCTGGCCATGCCATGGGGGTCTGACCTCCTGGGCAGCACCTGAGAGGAGGTGGTGCCCCCACTGCCCTGACTTGTTCACAGACTCCCAGCGCCATCCGGTCATCAAAGACACCTTGGACCATCTGGGTTGAAAGTTCACACCAGAAGCACTGCACCTTCTCTAACCCGCCCTCAGAAGTTCTGGGGGCTGCTAATGGGGGCTCTCACTGCTCATTCCCAGGTAGGCCCTTCCCAAGAAAGTTACTGATCTATTATACCCTTAGGGCCAAGGCTCTACAGCTGTCGTCCTTTGTCATTACTCATCTCTCTCTCACTCTGCCCCTCTCTCTTACTCTCCCCCTCTCTTTCCCTAACTCCTTCTTTCTTCCCATCTCTCTCTCTCTCACTCACACACACACACACACACACAGGGTCAACTGTTCCCAAATTTCACCACTCGAAGACTTACTCCTTCAGTCCAATCTCCTGGGAGAAGGAGGGTGCAATACATTAAGTCACCAACACCTTAGTGTGAATTTATTAATCAGATTCTTCCTTCTGCCTTAGCCAGGCGTTAAGAAAATACCAAGCATTTGAAGGGAAAGGTTATTGAAAAGAGATGGAAACATGGAGGGAAAGCAAATGTAAGCGAGAGTGAAGCATCATTCTCTTCTATCCAGCCTGGGGCTCTAAGTCAGAAGTCAGCCAGCTTTTTCTGAAAAGGACCAGACAGTAAACGTTTTCAGCTTTTCTGGCCACAGAATATCTGCTGTGATCACTGGACTCTGCCATGGCAGCATGAAGGCAGCCACAGACATTATGTAAGTGAATGTAGTGGCAGGCATGGCTGTGTCCCAGTAAAACCTTACTTACAGACACTGCAATCTGAATTTTGTATCATTTTCATAAAATATTCTTTAACTTTTCCCATCACTTACAATGTAAAAACCATTCTTAGCCTGCAGGCCAGGCAAACATGGGAGGTGGCTGACTTTTGCCTGAGAGCCAGAGCTCGCTGCCCCGTCCTTCGCGGAAGACAGAATTTGCGCTTTTTCCATCTTGTCAAACATCCTCTCTGCAAGGACAAGCCCGTGGTCATTCTTTGCTGCTCGCCATCCTTGCCTCCCCTCTCTAGCCCTCGAGAAAAAGAATCAGCTCCTTGTTTGGCATGCTTTGTCTGTGATCTCTGGGGATCTGCTTTCAAGTGTGGAGGAGATGACAGGGTGACAAATGGGCTGGCATGCTGGCAAGCCACCGGCGGCAGGCTGCTGACGAGCAGCGGCCTCAGGTTCACGCCAGCTGATGGGGGTGGGCTCCATCTGCCCTTCAGCCCACCTCCGATGTTGTCAAGTCCTGAGGGTTCCATCTGCCACACTATGGGCCACTCTTTAGGTGCCTCTCCCAAACTACCAAAGGTATCTATTTTTGTTATCACATCTGACTTTAGACATACCACCTCATTACCAAAACAGCAATCAATACTCACTGGGTACTGGGTGCTCGGTCTGGGCAGGTGCCATATAAACCTTCCATGGCTAATATTCCCTGGATGGACCAGGCTCTGCTGCAAGTGCTTGGCAAGTACTTAGGGCTCTCAGGAACCTATGGCTTTAGTACCAATATCACTTTTATCTTATGGATAAGAAAACAGAGGAGAGTGGTGTTAACAGCACACCCAAGGCATGGAGCTTGGGGGAGGGGGCGGCAGGGTTCTATCTGACTCTAAAGCTGGTTTCTCTGTCGCCAGCTCCCCTGACCCTCTCTGTCTCACAGCCACATTCCAAGATTGTGTCATGATCCCAGTTTCTCAGATGTAGAAATATAAACCATGAGAAGCTCAAGTCTTGGTCCAACTTCATGCAGCTGATGAATGGCGGTGGTAAAACCCTTTGTTAGAACCTCTGGCATGTTGGAAATATCCTGCCCTCTTTTGAAAACACGCATTTCTAGATAGTGTCAGAAACCGGGGTCCTAGACTAAACAGTGTGGCCTTTCAGCGAGTGGTGAGAGAAGATTCTTTGTCATCTTATTCTGAGAGTGTGTCTGAGGTCTGACCTAAAAGCAGAGCCTGCAACAGGGATCCTGTGCAAGGAATTATTGGGGGAGGCACCCAGGAGGAACGCTGAAGAGTGAGGGGAGAAGGCATAGGTTCAGCTGAAGTCTGGCCTCAGTCTGACCTCTGGCAAGCTCCGGAGCTCCCCAGTGGAGCTGGGATGGACCACAGAGTTCTCTCATCTTGAGGCAAGGAGCCAGACTGGGATACCCTGTATCTGTCAGTCATTGATCATGGGTTGTCCCCCAGTAAGGATGGGGGAACATCTCTGGGCAAGGTGGCAATTCTCCAGAGAATGGAGCAGCTTTGAAGCCCTAGCAGTCAACACTCACAGCAGCGAGGGAACATAGTCCCAGAGTTAGAAGGGTCCTCAGCGGGACACAACTGGCATGTACTCTGGGCAAGTGACCCTGGAGGCCCCACCTTATCCATCTCTGTGACTCCTGGAAGACCACACTTCCTTCCCTCCCCTCTCCTTGCTCCTCCTTTTGCTCCCTTCCCCTTGGACCTCCTCCTTTGTCACCATCCAGCACTGGCTGGGCTGCGCTTGGCCCGGGCTCTGGCTCCTGTTTGAGACCATCAGGAATCACAGCCAGAGCTGAAGTTTCCAAGAAGTGCCCAGTGAGATCCTTCCAGCCTGAGCCTTCTCCCCAGAACCCCATCCTGTGTTCTGCCTGTAAGGGGATCTCCACTGACGTGATGGGTGGGGAAGCAGCCATGAGCCAGGCCTGGGGATTAACGAATGAGGGAGAGGACGAGTGCAGGCGGCTCCTCCTCCCGAGACAGTGCTTCCGCCCCTAGCAGGGTGAGCAGCTGCCCTCTCGAAGGTGACCTGCTGAGGCCTGCTGCCTGGCACTTGATCACCAGGAGCTGCACTGGCCACGTTGGTACAAGGGGTCATTTCTAGGGCTTTCAGAGAGTTGTGAGTCTCTAAGTAGATATATCTCTTCCTCCCTGCTGCCTTTCATTCATCCGTCCATTCATTTGCTCAGCAGTTATTCACTGATTGTATATGGGCCACACACTGGGCTAAGAGCTGCAGAAAAGTGATGAACAAAATAGACAGGGTCCTCACCTCCATTCTAGTGAGGGTGACAGGGAAGGACTGTGTGTGGTAAGGCCACAAATCACTCAGATAGATGCGCAGGGAAGAAACAGTTTCTCTGTATCCCATAACTGGTTCAGTCTTCCTCAAATGCCTTTGCTCTGCCTGGCAGTGGGAGCAGGAATGGGGGAGCACACTTTAAAATTGCCCATTTGTGGAACCGCCCTGCTGTTTTGCTCAGAAGTGCGATTTGAAGGAGTTGGTTTCCTTTGGAGAACGTGCAGTCTTTTCTATCCTCTCCTCACCTCCATCTCCAGGGCAGTGTCTGAGGGTGAGGGAGGGCAGTGATAACTGGATAACTAGTGGTGAGGGGTGGACATCGCTTGGAGGAACACTGGGTCCTCCCTGCTGGCTGCTGCTCCTGAGTGGCTGGCCTGGTCTGCTACAGCTCCGCTACACCTGTCCTGCCGGGGGTGCAGCAGCCGCTGCTGGGTCCCCATCCACCCCCTTCACTAACCAGGGCTCCCACCTCACAGCTGCTAACCTGTCACACCAGGACCCTTCTCCAGGGATTGCCCTTGATGGAAGGAAGGCACCCATCTCCCCTGGAGATGGACCCTGGCCAATGCCTGCCTCTCCAGGGTCTTCCCCACCACACCCCCCACACCCTCTATGCTCCAAATCCACTGGTCTTCTTACAGTTCCTCCACCACGGAACATGGGGTTCAAACCCCAGGAATGCTCCCCACCTCCCTTCTCAGTTAACTCCCTCTCAGAATGACTTCTCTTAAACACTAGATATTTCGGGGATCCTACATTCCATTGTGTAGTTTGATTAATACCTGTCTCTCCCATTTGAACTGAAACTCCCGAGAGGAGGGACTATTTCTGATTTTCTAACCAGTGAATCCCTAGGGACTACTACAGTGCCTGGCACAAAGCTGGGACTTATTAAATATATCTGTGAGAGCATGAACAATTCTGATTTTAAATGAGCTTATGAATAAATGGAAGGAATCCCTTGGCTTTCAGTATTTCACTCCAACTCCCTGCTGCATCCTGGAAAGTCCTGGAAGTGGGACCCTGCTCCCCTAGGCACTCTTTACCTATCCTTAGAGAAAGGATCCAAACTCACAGTCATCAGGAAGTCCCCTTCATCAGGAAACAGAGCAGGTCTGTTTGCAAATAAAGCTTAGGGCTCCCTGCCAGGTCCCCAAACCAAGGCCAAACCAGCCTCACCCAAGGCCCTGCACCCTGCAGCTTCAGATTCCTGTGCAGCTGTATTTCCCTCTGCGCTCCTCCCGAGCCTTGTCTTTCTCCATCTCCTTCAGCCCGGTCCTTTAGTGATCTGTAATCTTCTACAGGGAGGCATTATCAGGTCAGAAAAGATGAAGAGACTCTTCATCTTTCATAAAGCGAACCAGTGGATCTAGAATCCAGTTATGACACCATCTCAGTGGTCCAGGGGTTAAGAATCTGTCTGCCAATTCACAGGTTGGGTCCCTGGTCCGGGAAGAGTCCACGTGCCACTGAGAACTAAGCCCGTGCGCCCCGGCTACAGAAGCCTGCACACTTAGGGCCCATGTTCCGCATCAAGAGAAGTCACGGCCGTGAGAAGCCTGAGCACCGCAACTGGAGAGCAGCCCACCACGGAGAGCAGCCCACCACTCACAGCAACCGCACAAAAGCCCTCTAGCAGCAACGAAGACCCACAGCCAATAAATAAACAGAATCCAGTTATTCTGAGATCCCACCCAGCGATAAAGAGAATAAATGCAGCCAGTATCCATCTACTCTGTGCCAAACACTGCAGAGTAGTTTACATCATCATTTTACTGAATCATTACTATTCTTCTCTGGAGATTCTGTTAGTGTCCCTAGTTCATCGAAGAAGAAACTGGGGCTTTAAGAAGTTGGAGATAGCCTAGGAGTCATTCATTCAGGGGTTAGCAGTCTACGTCCCACAGGCCACATCTGGCTCAGGGCATGTTTCTGTAAATAAAGTTTCACTGAAACGGAGCCAGGTTTGTTTACACATCATCCTTGGCTGCTTTTGTGTAGGGTAGCTGAGACAGACACTCTGTGGCCTAAAAAGCCAAAAATATTACTATTATGGCCCTTTACCAAAAAAGTTTGCCAACCCCTGTTCTAGATGACACCCCCTCTCTGGGCTTTTTCACATTTGGACTCATTGGTCAGAGTGTTTTATATGGAGATTTACTGCAAACACCTCCCACTGCATGTTTGAGTTTTCCACACTGAGCACCCAAGCCTAGAGGTGTTCATTAATGCCACTGTGCCCATAACTCCCTCCAAGAGCAACAGCCCTTTCTCTGTACTGCTTCACACCTCAACTCCCCTCACCCTCTTCTGATTGGATCCATAGCTAATGGGATCAGGGAGTGGGTGTTATCTACAGCTGGGCAGTAACCTATGATATGAATGACTTGATATAAAAAAGTGAACGAGACCAATCAGATCCTTCTCTTGGGCATTTAGAAAAGGGAAACTGAGAGACCCAGGCCACTAAGGGAAATGGAAAATGTGACTCTTGAGGACAAGTGGAGACCAGGTGGGTATGATAGACAACGAAAGGCAAAGCGATAAGGACATGTGCTATGGGACAGAAGAAACCGGAGGAACTGTGCTGGCTGTGTAGACAGAACCCTGGCGGGAGCGGCTTGTGCATAAGATAAAACGAAAGAGAGGGGCCTCGGTCCCGAAGGTTTCCCAAGTCCAGGTCTCATGAGAAAAACTGTCCTCTTCTTGGATTATCAGCTAAGCTTTTTTTGGTTACAAATGAAAGAAAATCTAATATAAATGGGTTTAAACATCAGTGTGTATATATCAATTAATATGACTGAAAAGGCCAAGATGCTTCGGGTTCAGCTTAATCCAGCAGCTCAAATGATGTTACTACATACGATCCAATTTCTTGCAGTTTCTCTGCCTTGCCTTTTGTGATTGGACTTCACCCCCACTCCATGACCTTCTCCACCTTGGGCCACTCTAGACTCTTAGCTCATGGTGTCAAGATGGCTGCAGCAACTCCAGACCCCACAGCTGCATACCAGTCTGTCTGCCATAGAGAGGGCACCCCTTCCAGTAGCTCCCTCCCATTCTGGAATGCGATCTCTTACTGCCTATCTTTGATTGCACTTTGGCCAAGCAGTGGCTGCACTGACTCGATGAAACCCCCTAGCATCTGCTTTCCGTTTTCTCGCCAATGATAACAACATTGGAGTGTTCCTTATGTCCTAGGCCCTCACCACTCTTTACGTGCATTCCAACTCTTAATGTTCAGAATGGTCAATGAGGAAGTTATTAGAATTATCCTTATTTTACCAACGAGGACAGGAAAGCACAGAGAGGTTAGAGGCCTCGCCCAGGGTCACATGGCCATCATGTGGCAGAGCTGCTGATTAGCAGCAAAACCAAGAGCTAAAAGGGGCCAGGGGATCTTGGGGCCAGAGCTCTCAGCCTCCTTTGTGTCCCTGACTGTTGGGGGAGGGTGTTACTCAACAGCCCCAGCTACTGTCCTTCCACTTCGTATTGCTATCCTGGTGACCCAAATCCTTGGTTCAGAGGGAAGTATTTTGTCCACAGATTCTCTGGCTTCAGACCAAATTTACTCAAAAGTCCTGCTCCCACCTCTGGGTTCCTCTGGACTCTTTTCTCCCTCCACCTGATCCGTTGCCATGGAAACTGCTGGGCTCCTGCATCCCTTTCATCCTTCTTCCTGGGAAGCAGGGCCAGCTCTCGGGCACCCCAGTAGCCAGGCCTAACCATTATTAAGACCAAAGAGGTAATATCTGGAAGAAATATTTCCAGGCAGAGGGAAGAACCAAACGGGGTTTCTGATTTTTTCCTTTGATGGTCTCCAAAACAGCACCAGGTGCTCTGAGCAGCTCTGCCAATTACCTCAGCCCAGTGGATACTGGCTGGAACGTGGCTTGTCATCTGTTCTCCTGCATCTCACCATTTCAGTCAGCCGGCCGCCCTCCCTTCTTGGGGGTGCAAGTCTGGGGTCTGAGGCAGAGGGCAAGACTTCTTGCCAATCTTTGGTACTGGACTGTAGCACTCACGATGCAGCTGGTGGCCAGGGGGTGCAAAAGGGAGGATGGACCCAGTTTGCCCCTTCTGGAGAAGGAGGAAGCAACCATCAGCTGTGCGCCTGGGCAACTCAGGAACAGGAGACATGGCAAGGTTCCTTGCCACTAGGAGGTGCCCTGCAGCTCCAGTGGTCAGAAAATGGGAAGTATTTTGTGCGTACTGTCTTCCCCAGCAGCTTCCGCAACGGCTCAGCAGGTAAAGAATCCACGTGCAGTGCAGGAGACACAACAGACATGGGTTCAGTCCCTGGGTCCGACAGATCCCCTGGAGAAGGAAATAGCAACCCACTCCAGTATTCTTGCCTGGGAAATCCCAAGGACAGAGGAGCCTGGCAGGCTATAGTCCATGGGGTTGCAGAGAGTCAGACATGACTGAGTGACTAAGCACATCAGGGCCTGGCCACCTGGTCCACAAGATCTCTATATACCAGAGAAGCCAGAATGTTCCCTACATCCCACTTCTGCCAGGTCATGGTTGGGTGTTAATCTCTCTGAGTTTTGGTTTCCTTATCTTTAAAATGCGCCCAATTCTTGCACTGATAAGATAGCTGTGAAGACTTCACCAAGCAAGACACAGTGAAGCCCTCTTTTTAAAGTCATCTAAAGGCATCCTTGTGGTCCTCATCGTCATCGTTATAAATCATGTGGGGAGATTCTGGAAGAGTAGCAGAACTTCAGATGCCCAAAAATAATCACACTACTCAATTTAGATATAAACATAAAAAGAATTTTGTTTCTATAGTCACTGCTTTCAACTATGCCCATTGACTTTCTTTCTTATTCCTGAGTAATTTCTGTATCCATGCCCTTCTTCTCACATTCAGGTATTTAAACTTGGTTAGGTCCAGCTTAAAACTCCAGACTCTCTCTTATTCAAAGCTCTCCTCCTCCCCCATTGCAAACTGGATGAGAGACTTGAGAGTCTTGGGTTGGGGCTGATCATGGAAAGGAGGGGTGGGCTGGTTTAGAGATGTCTCCTCCCTCAGTGAGTAGCAGGCCCGGGGCCAGGAGAAAATCTTAGCTACCCAGTCACCTCAGGTTGCAGGAACTGTGGGCTGGTCTCTAGGGAGTTTGAGAGCCCCTTGCACAGTAGAATGAAGGTTTTATTGGAGCTGTTTTCAGCTCTACCCTAGCTTCCTTCAACACCAAGAATCAACCAGCAATATCTGGCTTCTGCTCCTGCTTTCAACTCCATGCACCTTTCACAGAAACACAGTGACCTCCAGGGGCTGCAGAGACCAGGAACAAGGTGGGGTGTGATCACTCCCATCTTCCTTCTAGGCCCAGGACTGGACAGCCTGAGCCTTCAGACAGCTCTGAGTCAGACAAAAGCACCAGTTCTGTCCTCATGTGCAGACTCCAGAATTCTGCTCAGGGAAGAGGCGGGCCTGCCAGTGTCCCCTTACAGAAGGCACCCCTCATGACCTGGAGAAGTTTTCTAGAGTCTCCCCAACAGAGTGTGGCTTCAGGGAAACCACACATGCTGCACTCCCTGAAGACTAAGGTGCCTCCCTCTCCCCCAGGCAGCTTCTCCTTTCACAGCCCATGGCTTTAGTTGGAAGCGGAGGGCAGCCCAGCAGACAGAACACAAGATATTTGGCTCCTAGGGAGGAGCTTTGCAAGTAGGGTAGTCAGTCCTTTTTGTGCTACTATTTCAGAACAACAAGAAAAAATTTCTAACATTCTATATTAATAATAATATCTACTTTTTAAGTAAGCACTTATTGCTGCCAGGATTCTTGCTAACTAACTTTGAGTACATTATTTTTAGACCTTACACTAACTTTGCGCCACCAGTATTATTATGACTTGTATTTCTACTAAGGATCAGAGAGGTTAAATAGCTTGCCCAAGGTCTAAGATCTCCCAGAGGAGGAAATGGCAACCCAGTCCAGTATTCTTGCCTGGAAAACTCCATGGACAGAGAAGCCTGGTGGGCTGCAGTCCACAGGGTCACAGAGTCGGGCGCGACTGAGCACAGGTCTCAACGTAGGTTTTGCGCCCACATCTCTCCAATCCCAGGGCAGAGACTTGTCACTACTAAATGTGACTGTTTCTGCAGGACTCATCTTGGGGACAAAGGGACTTGCTTGGGCTCTGCCACCCCTCCTGGGCTTGTATCTGGGAGTGAGGGATGCGCCTCCCAGAAGGAGACTCCAAGCATGCACGAAAATGAACAAAGCAGGGCTGTCCCAGTGCTGGGTTTGGAGGCCACTGTGGAACCCTGCAGTCATACTCAGGACCTCTCCTAGTCAGGCCAACATCGTCCCCCATCTCAGCAGTTCTGAAAAGTAGCAAGCATGAGTTCCACTCTCTCTTTCTCGCCAGGAAGACCAGCAGCAAAGAGGTACTGGTTTGGATCTTTAGAGAACTGGAGCTGAGATCTCTCGCCCCTGTCTGGGCCAGGGGAGGGCACAGGAGGTGAGCCGAGGAGCCCAGATGACAGTGGCAGAGCCAAAAGTGGCCGGCAGCACAGTGTAACGTTAAGAGTCTGGTTCAGTGTTTCCTCGGTCTCACTCTGGGGTCAGCCCCTCTAGAAGCTATTAGCTCCCTCAAGGAGGGATGCTGGCCAAGAAATTTCTTGCCAAGCCAACTGCCACTGATCTCTGTCTCCACAAAGGGCAGCTGGAGTGTGAGCTCATTTAATCCTTGCAACAATTCTTGTGAGGTAGATACCTACATTCCCATGTTTTAAAAGAGAATAACTGAAGCACAGATAGGTTATGTAATTTGCCCAAGGTCACACAACTTAGTCTGGGGTTCAGATCCAAGCAGCCTGATTATAAAGTGCCTGCTCTTAACCATTGAACAATCCTACCACCCTAGACCCAGCGGCTTTGGTGAATTCCTCAGCCCTGGACCAGACAGCATGGGGGCAGAGGGTACATACAGGCCTGGAAAGCTGGCTTTTTATGACAACTTCTCTCTCTTATTCTGTTCCTGCAAGTAACTTGAAATACTTTTGTGCTAGGCAAAAAAAAAAAAAAAAAACACAAACAAACAAAGGGGAAAAAACAAAAACAAACCACAAGTGGTTTTGGAATCTTCATTGTGTTGCCTATTTCAGCCCTGCTCACTCAGGGCTCATCCCTCCTCTAAGGGGCAGCCTGCCCCTCGGTCCGCTGCCGGCTCCTCCTGGCATTCCTCTCTCCCCTGGTGACCTCCTTTTCATTCTCACCTCCCAGCCTCTGCTCTCCCTTTGGAAGGCAGTTCAGCTAACACTCATTAGCACATGCTAATGAGCATCAATTCATTTCTCAGTCACTCAGCGGGAAAGGAGAGAAAGGTGGGGACAAGCTGCCACTCTGGGGGAGATGGTTCACAAGGACAGGGCAGCCCCCCAGGCTCAGGCCCCCCAGGAGAATGGGAGGGAGCCCAGTTTCCAGCTGAGGGAGACCTGTCAGTATTTTCGGGCTGTACCCTGAGCAGCTGCTTCCATCTTCTCTGAGACCAGCATTTTGAGATCATTCCTAGGTCAATGTGGGACCCTCTGGGCCCACCAGCCTCAGCAAATTCCCATGATGCCCGTAGGTGGGAGTGGCTAAGACCTGGGATAGGAGGATCTAGTTCATGGACAAGGGCTTGAAAGCCCCCAGGGCCTGTCCTAGGTACTAGCAGGCATCAGAAGGTGGAGCGAGGTACCCAGGTGAGGGCAATCAGTGGAAGCCCCTCCTCCACTCCCTGGGGGTCGCTGATTCCAGCCAACCCCAGTAAAGCCTAGAGAACCTTGGCTACTTCCCAGGCCTTGGCCATTAAGGGACCATGATAGCAAGGAGAGAGGGCTGGGCAGGGCAAATCATTTAAAGTCTCAAGTCCCCCTATCAGAAAAGTGGTCCCTGGTCTTCCTGCTGAGGAAGGGTCAGACGAGACAACACATGAGAGAGTCCTAGAAGGACTCCGAAGTGCCAGGGCTAAAGGTTTATCAAACTTTTATTATTACTACTGTTGGTCGTGGTGTTGTTACTACAGTTATTTATTATTGCCGCTGCCAGAGAGGATACGTGGTGGCTGCTCTCAAGATGATCAGAGAGTGGGAGAGGGAAGGCAAGGTCAACTTCTCCTTTGCACTTGAGGGCCTTCTCCCTGTCCAGATCCACAGTGGTCTCAGCACAGACAGGCATCCCCACCCAGAAAACGCCTGCAGAGCCCCTGGGCGGCCGCCGCCCCGCTGAGACACAAGCCGATTCTCTGAGCGCGCGCGCCCTCTGCTGGCTGCGGGGCGCGGGCGCAGCCTCTGGATTGTATATAAAGGCAGCGCGGCGCGCAGGACCTGGCGAGTGCCTGGAGCGGAGCCGGCGCGCAGGGAGAGCGCTGTGCTGCCTGAGGTCTCTGAGCGGCTCGCCATGGCTGGCCCACAGCAGCAGCCACCTTACCTGCACCTGGCCGAGCTGACCGCGACCCAGTTCCTGGAGATCTGGAAGCACTTCGATGCAGACGGTCAGTAAAGCTCCAACTTGTGTGCCCGCTCGCCCCCAGGGGACCTGCAGTGGAGGGAAGGGGTCAGTGATGATGTGGGCAGGTGTTAGATTGCCCCCAGGGCATGTTTTGGCCGCAGAACCTGCTGAGGTCGGGGTCCTGAGTTTGGAAGACACCTCGCTGCCCAGTAACAACTGTCAGGAACTTTTCTCCCCTGACAGAGCCCACCGGCTTTTGCAGCCTCATTCTGGGCAAGTTGGGGCTTTCCCAGATAGGATGCCTGTGCTGGCAAGGCTCCCCAAGACTCCCCCTGCAATTTTATCTTCCCCCACCTTCCCCTTCAAGGTAACAGCCTGCCTTCAGCGGCTGCAGCCACAGGTCTCAGAAGCCCATTCATTTCTTCCCCCAAGTTCCCCTTTTGTTGAATACCAGGTTAGCCAAGTAGGGGTCCAGGGGGCTGGGGCAAGCTGGGGGGTGCTGAAGGAACACCCTTGGCCTCCCCAGCCTGTTTGGTATGAGGAGGAATGGAGAGGACAGCCGGGCAGTGAGCATCCTCTGGGTTTCCTCTGCCATTTTCCATCCCTCACTGGCATGCAGGTCCCACTCACAGCAGCAGTGGGTGTGGTGGGGGGCAAGCCTGGGGTGCCAGCCTGATGCATTCTTTCGCGGTGCTAATCCTGGGTGCTTTGGGTGACTCCTTCCTTCTCTGGGTCAGGGGAGGCACCATATTAAATGCCTCAGTGACTGACCCTCTGGTCTGTGTGGTCTTGATACTGACTAACCAAAACCCAAGGGCTGGACTGGATGACCTTTGGAAGCTGGTTTGAGGGATTCCAAGGGTCTAGGATGGTCTGACTTAGGCATAAAGGGAGGTTCCCTTTTAGAGGCTTCAGATATCACTAGAGACTTTTTTCTCTACCACTCCCCCTGGAGAAGGAAATGGCAACCCACTCCAGTATTCTTGCCTGAGCATCTCATGGACAGAGGAGCCTGACAGGCTACAGTCCATGGGGTTGCAAGAATCGGACACAACTTAGCAACTAAACCACCACCACCACCCCCACCCCAACTTAAGTGATCTTATTTCCTTCTCAGAAGTCCTGCCTGGGGTGGGCATTTGAAATGTTCTGGTATCTCACACCACTGGCAGGATGGTGGTCCAGGGTGTTTATCCTGGGACTAAGAGCGAAGGGGATGGGAACCAGAAGGAGGATCAGGTGGAGGGTCCCTCCATGCTTCTCCCTTCCCTTCCTTGCCTCAGCAGGGTGGATGGAAAGGTGGCCAAGCAGGTACCTTGCCCCAGAGTGCTGTGGAGAGGCAGGGGTTAACGGGTATGCTGATGAGTGAAGATTTGTTCCCTAGGAGCCAACAAGAAATCTGGGGGTGAGGGGCCGTGTGATCTGCCTAAGAATTACTGCAGGAGGAGGGTAGATTGTTAAATCTGTAAAATGGGGCTAAGGAGGGGTTGTGTCTCCAGTCCATGGCTGGTGCCATAAAACTCCCTCGGGGGCAAGGGCTATGAGAAGATTGTCTCATATTCCAGGTGACATGACAGTCCCGAAGGCTTCTCCTGCCACTTTATCTGCACCAGAGACTTGCACGATTCAAGGAAAGTTACCAAGTGGCCAAGGTTATACCACCGGCCTCCTGCCAGATGAGTCAGCTATAAACAGAGGACTCCACAGTTCTCCTCTCCCCCTGTTCTCACAGGGACAACCAATAGCACTCTCGATAATCAGGCAAACCCTCACACGTGTCTGAGACTTTGTACTTTTCAAAACACAATCACACCTTCTTGAGCTCCACACAGAGAGGCTCTGGGCAAATCATGACTCTCCTCATGCAGATGAGGGAACAGACATGAAGTGTGACTTTTCTAAGGTCATGGAGCAAAGTGGCCCCTGGCCACTCTGATTTCCCCACTCTGATTTCTGGACTCCTGCTTCCCCTGCCATTCACTCACAGAAGAGCCCCTGACCCAGCCCTGGAGGTTATAGGCAGTTCCTTTAATACTAGAAAGGGGTCCTTCGCATGGCTGGAGCACAGCTAAGCTAGCATGAGGCCAAAGAGTCATTAAAGACTCCCAACACTGTGCCTCTGGCTCCCTCTGCTCCTCCATGAAAGGGAGCTAGGTTGCTTCTTGGTTCATTGTCCCACTTGGCATATCCCATTGCCCTCTCTGATCACTGCTTCAGGGAAGTTCCAAGGAGGGACCGTGGACCTCACAGAGAAGGAAAGCATAGGAGATTAAAACGCCAGAGGTGGTAGAAAATGATGCTACAGTCAAACTGAAATTCCACTAAAGGACCCAGAATTATCCTGTGGGTCACCTTGCTCTGGATCTTCGATATCTGTCCCCTCCTGAACTCTCAAGGCTGCCAGTGAGCTTCCCTCTCACCCCTGAGGTGCTCTCTGCCCTGGCCGGGCCTCCTCTTACTAACTCTGGCTTCTGTTTTTATCTTGGGATTCTTCCCGACTCTCCTGCCACTCAGAGAGTTAAAGACCTCTGGGAACACTCGGCTCACCAGGTCTCTGGAGTGAGCTCACTGGAGCCCAATTAGTCCCAGTCCCCCTAGGGAGCACCGACCCACCCCTCCTGGACTTTAGTAAACAGAGGCCAGGAGTCCGAGGAGAAGCTGGACTCTGAGGAGAGTGAGGACAAAGCAGGGGATCTAACCCTTACTCAGCCCATTTCTAACAAGGAGGGAAAGCCTGCAGCATCCTGGTGACGTTGCACAAAGAGAATATCTCCAAGATTATCATCAGCCTTGTGGAGAAAGGAAGGAGCAGGTGTCTGGAGAGGGGAAACTGGGCCTCAAAGAGGCACCATTCTTTTCACAATACCACATCGCTAAGTGAGAGGGTGGGGGCCCACGACTCCTCTCCTGGTCCCCTCCCCACCCCTCCTCAGTGGCCACCCAAGCCACGCGCTTGGAAGGGTTCAGGTGTCGTCCTCAAAGGCAGTGGTGAAGGAGACGGCAGCCGAGCGCACTCTGCAAGCCTGGCTGAGCAACCTTTACATGCCTACACCACTGAGCCCACCGTTTTGTTGCTTCCTGGTCACTCCTTTGTCAGAACCTTTCTCACTGTGCAAGATTGGGGCTTCAGAGATGCCCAGTACCAAGCTGACACGGTCCTGTCTGTGGTTCTGACCACACGGCCACCAGGCTCCTATTCTGCTGACCATCAGGAGGGAGTCTGTGAGGAGCCAAGATCTGCCCTTGGCCTTCGCTACTCTTTGGAAGCTGGTGCAAGCCTGGGGATTCTGTCTCTCCCAGAGGCCCACAGACATTCGCAGGTCAGCACAGGGAATCCCACTCATCCCAGGAAGCATCCTACACAGATACACTCGTGTGTATACATAAAGCTGTGTGAACACAGGGGTCTATTACCAAGTTCTTAGGGAGACTGAACTTTTGAGAAAGAATATGCTTCCCTAGGGAAAAGGAAAATGAATCTTCTAATCTCTACAGTGGAATATTATACAACCAATGGGACTGAGATGGGGCTTCTATACTGACATGGAAAAACGTCCAAGGTGTATTACAGACATTTTTTTAAATTGCAGCATGACACTATTATAGTATAAGCCCATTTTAACTATTAATGAAACAAGTATGATGGAAAATATTAGAAAGAATATAACAATAGTGGTCTTCTCTGCAGAGCAGATGATGTCAAATTAAAAGGCATTTTCTTTAACTTTTGATGTTAATTTCTATAGTGTTTTATAAGAACCTGTGCTTCTTGTATAATTAGCAAAATAATAAAAAGAGTCAAGAAGAAAATTTTATAGGCACTGCCCCCCAAAAGAAATACATCTCTCTCTCTAGTTGTGGGCCTCTGCCCAGAGTTCTGTAGGCCTCTGTCTGCCTCCAGATGGCCCTGGTGATGCGGGAGGCTCTCAAAGCCTTGCACAGGGCCTGAGCCTTGCTCCATACGGTGTTGCCCCAAGGACTGAAAATTACTGACAGGGAGGACCACCAAGAACTAAGGAAGGCCCTGCCCAGTCTTCCCACCTCTCTCCACAGGAGTAATAACAGAAGCATCCTCCCAGCCCACCCCCTCCAGGGAACACTGGCCAGCCAGACGGAGAGTGGCCAGCCAGACGGAGAGTGGCCAGGCCAGCTCTCAGTCACCAATGAGCTTGTGTCCCTGATGGGGGAAGCTGAGGAAAGCTGAACAGCAGTGCCTCTCAGAGGTGGAGAGAGGCCTGGGCAGCTTGCCCTGGAATTCTCAATGAAGAAGGCTTTTGAGATACTGAAAAGAAGACCTCTGTGCATAAAATAGGGCTTCCCTGGTGGCTCAGACGGTAAAGAATCTGCCTGCATTGCGAGAGACCTAGGTTCGATCCCTGGTTTTGGAAGATCCCCTTGAGGAGAACATGGCAACCCACTCCAATGTTCTTGCCTGGAGAATCCTCATGGACAGAGGAGCCTGGCAGGCTGCAGTCCATGGGGTCGCAGAGTCAGACATGACTGAGCAACTAAGCGCAGCACAGTGAATAAAAGAGATAAATAATGAGAACCTGCTGTTGATCACAGGGAATTTTACTCAGTGCTCTGTGGTAACCTAAATGGGAAGGAAATCTAAAAAAGGGTGGATATATGTATAACTGATGCACTTTGCTGCACAGCAGAAACCAATATGACAATGTAAAGCAACTATACTCCAATCAAACTCAATAAATGGAAAAAAAAAAAGAAGACTTGCCCTGAAAGGGTTACAGAGTATCCTGTACCTAGGCATTTACACAAACACGACAACTGTTACTGTGCAACACAGCTGTGCTGTCCACAAGATGATCGCAGGATTTATAAAAATGACTGCTTCTTAGAACATTAAAGTCAGAGGGTCTGATGCCAGGAGGGAGCCAGTGCTGAGGGTGGTTTTCTTTTAACCCTGTCGGTGTTTCTCTGTGGGGTCCATGTGTCCCGTTTGTGCCTGAGGTCGAGATTTGGGGTTCTTTGGGAGCAGCATCCCGCCCCACCTGGGTAAGCCCTAAGGATAAGGCCCCACCCCACCTCCGCTCTCACCCCCAAGTCCCTGTTTGCTTTGCCTACAGTGCCCTTTGGTGTGGATGGCCACAGCGCGCCAGCCCTCACAGGGTGCCCTTTGTGTGGACTCGTGCCCCATGGCCCAACCTCTCCAAAGGTGATGGTGCCAGCTGAGTGGGGAGGCAGCTGTGTCTGAGAAGAGTTGGGGCTCCCCAGGGAGGCAGCTATGGGGACGTTTGCACAAACAAGACACTTCAGCCTGCCCCGCAGCCAGCAGCGATCCCGTATCCCTGCCCTACTCGCCTTGTTTATCTCCCTCTAGACTTGAGTAGTTTCAGTAGCTGAGCCCCTGGGGGAGGTTTCCAGGGCTAAGGAGACCTCTCGGGGAAACCTCTTCTAGTACCCAGGGAGCCAGAATTAATAGAGCAGGCGTGCGGCTCTTCAAGAACTGAGCCTTTTCAGCTCTGACCCATGGGGCTGTCCTGGCAGATTGCATCAGATCCCACCTCTGCCCAGCCGGGGCCTCGCTTCAGCCCTCTGCCTCCCCTCCTCTCTCGCCCAATCTGTCCCATCCTTCTGGCCTCCACCCCTGGGAGCTGGCCCAGCATTAGGCTGCCAGATGTCCACAGGTTCGGGGGACTCAGCTCCAAAGCCAGTGTTCCAGAAGCAGCTCGGCGCAGAAACACAGATAAAGTCAAGTGTCTGAATATTCATCCAGTAGCTGTGCGCACTGGGTTCTTCCCCCAGGAGCCTCTGGGAGACTTACGTCTGTGTCTGTCTGTCTGTGTCTGTGTAAGACTGATAAAGAGAGAAACCAAAACAAAACAGAGATATGGACAGAGGTTGTCCCTGGAGCAAGTCAAAGGAAAACAGGCTGTAAGCTGTGGTTCGGTCTCTTTCCCCTCAAACGCCTTCTCTCTAACATGAGGTCGATAATACCCGTCTGCTTACCTGGCAGGGTCCTGAAGACCAGATGGGACAGGAATTGGAGAGCTCTTTATATGGTGAGGACTTCCCTGGTGGCTCAGATGGTAAAGCGTCTATCTATAATGCGGGAGACCTGGGTTCGATCCCTGGGTCGGGAAGATTTCCTGGAGAAGGAAATAGCAACCCACTCCAGTACTCTTGCCTAGAAAATCCCATGGACAGAGGAGGCTACTGGTGCATGGGGTCTCAGAGAGTCGGACACGACTGAGCGACTTCACATTCACGTTTATATGGTGTACACGGTGCAAAGGCATATTATTAATACTGGAGCAGAGCAAGAGGAAGCCCGTTTCTTGCCACAAAGAGTGAGATGTGTCCCAGAGAAAACCGGGGCCGAGGGTAGAAGGTTACTTGCCCATTCATAAATTTGAGCTCCTGACAGGGAGCCAGGAGGCATGGCCTTCTGGGTGCTTTCTTGGGCAGCTAACTTGAAACTGCCTAACTGCCCTCTTTGATTTCCTTAAACAGAAACACATAGAATAATACAGACTGGTGAGCATGCACCGCCACAGTCCCAGGTCCATGCTTCTCAAAATGGGGCATACAGGAGGGCTGGCTCAACAGCACATTTTCAGGCCTCACTGCCAACAATTCTGATTCAGCCAGTCAGAGGTTAGTTAGAAATTTGCATTTCTAACAAGCTCCCAGGTGATACTGACACATTAGGCCCTGATCACTCTCTGAATAGTGATGGTCTAGGCCACTCTAGGCCACTCGGGGAAGGCAATGGCACCCCACCCCAGTACCTTTGCCTGGAAAATCCCATGGACGGAGGAGCCTGGTAGGCTCCAGTCCGTGGGGTCGCTAAGAGTCGGACACGACTGAGCGACTTCACTTTCACTTTTCACTTTCATGCATTGGAGAAGGAAATGGCAACCCACTCCAGTGTTCTTGCCTGGAGAATCCCAGGGACGGGGGAGCCTGGTGAGCTTCTGTCTATGGGGTCGCACAGAGTCGGACACGACTGAAGCGACTTAGCAGCAGCAGCAGCAGGCCACTCTCAGAGAAGGCAATGGCACCCCACTCCAGTACTCTTGCTTGGAAAATCCCATGGACCGAGGAGCTTGGTAGGCTGCAGTCTGTGGGGTCGCTAGGAGTCGGACACGACTGAGAGACTTCCCTTTCACTTTTCACTTTCATGCATTGGAGAAGGAAATGGCAACCCACTCCAGTGTTCTTGCCTGGAGAATCCCAGGGACGGGGGAGCCTGGTGGGCTGCCATCTATGGGGTCGCACAGAGTCGGACATGACTGAAGCGACTTAGCAGGCCACTCTTGTCAAAAGAGGTGCTGTCACTTAAAAGGAAACCCTGGTCTACCACCTCAGGGTTCACACCAGCCCTCCATCTCAACCTCAAAGGTGAAACCAAAGGCATGGTCTCTCTAGGAAGGAGAGCTCACATTCAAAAGCAGCAGTTCCCAAATGTTCATGCTCCTACGTTGTTAAAATGCAGATTCTGATCAGCAGGGCTGGGGTGGGGCCTGGGATTCTGCATTTCTAACAAGCTACCACGTAATTCCAGTGTTCCATTCCACAGACCACACTTTGACATCAAGCTTTCATACTCCAGATCTGCCAAGTTAGAACTTCCATTTTAGCAAGCTCCCCGGGTAATTCTCACATACCTTAAAATTTGAGACAGGCTGCTCTAAAGCAGTCCTTAGTCCTGACTGCACCTCACAACTGCCCAGAGAGCTTTGAAAACATGCCAGTGAGACACCCCCACCCCATTAAATCAGGAGCTCTGGGGGTAGGGTCCAGGCACTGGTGCTGGTTTAATAGCTTTCTGGGTGATTCTAATACCTAGCCTGGGCTGAGAACCAGGATGCTGAAGCTGAGCAGTAATGCTGCAACTTGGGCCAAAGGGTTTATAGCCATGGATTGGTTTGGAAGACCTTAAGAGCACAGAGCATAAAATGATGCTTTAAAGTTATGTGAGATTTTACATTTTCCAGAATGCTATCACAGCTTTATGTTGTATGGCTGTCACAATGACTCTATATAAAGTTTTTTTTAAAAAGCCTAAGTAGTTTTGAGCATAAACAGTTACAGCCGTTTTAGAGATCAAGAAAGATCAAGAGTTCAGAGAGACAGACTGGCTCAGCATCACATGAACAGTCACAGAAATGGTGATAGACTTACAGCTCTTACTCAGGCTCCTCTCACCTGTTCAACTCTCAGAAAATCTGTACACACAAACGTCAGTGAGAAACAGACCCCTTTCCGCCATGGGGCAGGCATTCTTCACTCAAGGTCTTCCAAGTGTCTGTGGCCAGATTAACTGTAAAGAAGTGCTGACTCACTTCAGAATCTCGGGAGGTATGATGGTGGTAAAGAATGGTAGCGACCCTAGAATGAGGAAAGATGCAGGGTCCCTGGCTCCACCCAGCCCCCTCCCTAATGTTCACAGGGTGTGGTTTGATGTGGAGATTAGAAGGGATGGTTGTTATCAATGCCAATCCTCGAGGTCGGTGGGGTGGCCAGCCACCCCACCCCCATATAAGATGGTCATAGAAAAAGCAAACCACCTGCCTAGTGTTGAAGTCCTCCCTGGAAGCTGGCAGGCCAAGCTGTCCCCTACTCCAGCCTTGGATAACAGGTGCCTCCTGCCTGATGGGCAGGGAGTCGCTCTGAGGGAAGCCAGAGTAGCAGGGGCCCTTCTCCCACGCCCCGGTGATGGAAGATGCCTCGTCTGCCCCCTGCAGCCTACCTAACCTCTGCTCCTCACCCTCTCCCTTCAGCTGGCAGATACCTCTGTCCTTGTGTGGCTTCCTCACCCCAGGAGACCATTAAATGCTCTTGGGGAACAGGCCTATATCTAAACTTGGCTATAGTTCCCACAGTGTTGAACTTGTTATTCAGTTCAAAACAAAAAAACCACAAAGGCTGTAGAATTGAACCACATTTCTTTTCTTCTGCACAGAACAAGGTGCTGGTGCCAAGAGGGGTCATGCAGCCCCCTGCTACTCAGCCTGCACAAGTCGGACTCAAGGAGGAGTTTCTTTCCACAGGGGTGCTGGCCGGCTCCTGGCCCCCTGCTGCCTCTGCTAGTAGCTGGGGTTCTTCAGCGAGGCCTTCCCGCCCACGCTGTCCAAGTAGCCCCATAGTTATTTCAGCCTCCTCCTAGTACACTCGTGAAACAGATTCACAGCCACTGACTCACATGTCCATCCAGCCCTGGAGCAGCCCACCTCTGAGGCCTCTGCTACATTTAACCCCAGTGCCTGCTCACTGTACAAGCTCCACACACACCACCCCACTGCAACCTCAGCCTCGGGCTTCTCCTGGACCCAGAGGTGAGCTCAGCTTCCTGCCCGAGAAATATAAGAACAGCCAGATCACAGCAGGGAGCGATCCAGGGAGACACAACGTACTGGTTCCTCCAACTCGGAGTCACTGTCCACTGGCGACTGCCTTTTTGTCTAGAAATCCCTTCATCCCCGCCCCCCTTTCCGCCACCCCACTCCAGCTGGCCTCGCTGGCAGTAGGCACACACTCATAAAATTCCAGCTCTCCTAAGAAGCTTTGCAGAACATCCTAGAAGAAAGATGACCTCCCTAGCCTAAGGGAAAAAGGGGACTCAAATCTTTCCCCACCATGCACTATCCCTCCACCCACAGTTACAATCGTTATCTTTTCCCTGCAGATAAAAATTCATAATTTATCTCACATGATGCCCTCCATACACTCTCCATATTGTGGCATTTTTCCTACTAGAGGGAGCTAGTAAGGTTACTTATTATCATGGGGCACTGGAGGGGAGGCTGGGAAGAACATACACCTTCCCAAAAGCCCCCACCAAGGCCAGGGTAAACACTTCTTTATTCTCTTTGTTTAGTTTGTAACTCCATAGGCCCCTGATACAAGCTACCACCTCCCTTTCCAAGTTGAATACTTCCCTGGTGGCTCAGACGATAAAGCGTCTGTCTACAATGCAGGAGACCTGGGTTCGATCCCTGGGTCGGGAAGAATCCCTGGAGAAGGAAATGGCAACCCACTCCAGTACTCTTGCCTAGAAAATCCCACGGACGGAGGAGCCTGGTGTCCATGGGGTCGCAAAGAGTCAGACACGACTGAGCAACTTCACTCTCTATGAGAAAC
Source organism: Tragelaphus eurycerus (assembly GCA_935064755.1). Classification (NCBI taxonomy): domain Eukaryota; kingdom Metazoa; phylum Chordata; class Mammalia; order Artiodactyla; family Bovidae; genus Tragelaphus; species Tragelaphus eurycerus. The sequence goes on from CAKXYN010000020.1 coordinate 18,208,231, forward strand.
TTCCTCAACTGCTTCAGTTCAGATTTGGAACTTGACCTTTAGCCAGTGGCTTCCAAATCTTGCTATAGGCATGAAAATCACTTGGGGAGCTTTTTAAAACATCAGGTACCCCCCATACCATGGAAGAGACACTCTGCCTTTCTCCTTCCACTCTTCCCTCTGCATCGGTTTCCTGGAGCTGCCATGACAAAGTACAACAAACTGGGGTTAAAACAACAGGAATCTATTCTCTGACTGTCCTGGAGGCGCAAAGCCCAAAATCAAGGTGTAGGCAGGGTTGGTTCCCAGCTCTGAGGTGTAATATGTTCCATGTCCCTCTCCTGGCTTCTGGTAGTGGCTAACAACCCACAGGACCCCTTAGTTTGGAGATGTACCACTCTGATCTCTGCCTCTCTTCACGTGGCCTCCTTTCCTGAGTATCTTCCTGTGTCTTCACATGGACTTCTTTTAAGGACACCAGTCACTGGATTTAGGGCTAGTATGATCTCAACTAATTACATACGCAAAGACACTATTTCCAAATAAGGTCACATTCTGAGTTCCAGGTGGACAGTCTTCAATTCAGTATAGCCTCCAACTTGAGTACACCAAAGACTCAAGTTTTGCCTCTGACCCAATCCACCCTGTGGCCGGGGCTTGCCACCTGCCCACAAACCTTGAGGCTGATGACCTGTTGTTCCCTGTTAGAGCTCCAGCTCCTGCTGCTTGCCCAGCGGGCAACGGAGGGACAACTGCCAGCCCCCGCTCCCTCTGCGACATGGTCCTGACACTGGCCCCTCCCAGTGCTTTCTGACTACTAAACGTACACTCCAAACATAACATTGTTATTCATCTTGGATTTCTATGGTTGCAAATGCCTGGAGGACAGGACCCACATCTCTAACAGTCCAGGGTTGGCCCAGACACCTGCTTGATGACCAGTGAGGAGAACAAGTTCTCCATGAAGCCCCCAACCTCCCCACCCCACCCACTGTAAATCTTACTATTTCACTTGGAGATTCATTGCTTTTTTTTTTTTTTTTTCCTTTGCTATCTTTGCAGGAAATGGGTATATTGAAGGTAAAGAGTTAGAAAACTTTTTTCAAGAATTGGAGAAAGCAAGAAAAGGCTCTGGCATGGTAAGCCCAGTCCCCTCTCCCATTGCTTGGAATTTTCTGTCATCCTGACCATGGCTTTGAGCATTATCTGTCCTAGGTCATGCATTCCATCAGCAGCCTAACATCTCTCGTCTTGACCCTTAAAGTTTTTCTTTTATTTGGAAGGATTTTTTTAATTGATATAGTCCATAAAAAGGGTACCTTACCTCACTATCCTTGGGTGTTTGGAACTGAGGGGTGATCATGGCTACCATAGGTTGTTAAATGCCCCCAAAACTGCAAATTTTGTGTCTGTGTCTATAAACATTATCTTTTCCCAGAGAAGAGTCCATAGCCTACCTAATATGCTTAAGGGCATCATGACTCAAGATTGGATGCCTAGGGGGTTTCCAGTGCTTTTATTCAAGACTAGAGTTTCTTTGCCAACAAAGGTTCGCCTAGTCAAGGCTATGGTTTTTCCTGTGGTTATGTATGGATGTGAGAGTTGGACTGTGAAGAAGGCTGAGCGCCGAAGAATTGATGCTTTTGAACTGTGGTGTTGGAGAAGACTCTTGTGAGTCCCTTGGACTGCAAGGAGATCCAACCAGTCCATTCTGAAGGAGATTAGCCCTGGGATTTCTTTGGAAGGAATGACGCTAAAGCTGAAACTCCAGTACTTTGGCCACCTCATGCGAAGAGCTGACTCATTGAAGACTCTGATGCTGGGAGGGATTGAGGGCAGGAGGAGAAGGGGACGACAGAGGATGAGATGGCTGGATGGCATCACTGACTCGATGGATGTGAGTCTCAGTGACCCCCCCGGAGTTGGTGATGGACAAGGAGGCCTGGCATGCTGCGATTCATGGGGTCGCAAAGAGTCGGACACGACTGAGCGACTGATCTGATCTGAGAGTTTCTCAGACTGAGTACTACTAATATTTGGGGTAAACGACCCTTTATTATGTGGGGCTGTCCTGGACATTGTAGGGTAATTAGCAGCATCCCTGGCTTCTACCCATGAGATCCTAGTACACCCCTCCAAACTGGGACAATCGAAAGTGTCTCCAGACGCTGCTAATATCCCCTTCAGGGGATGCAGAATTGTCCCCACTTAATAATCACTGTTGTAGACCAACCCATGCTGGAACCTCAGCAAGGACTTAGAGGAGAATGGAGGATTGCTCCAAACCAGTATCTGAGCTGGATCGCACTGGCTCATTTGTGCAGGTGTTAGACTGCCCTTCATGGCCTGGAGTGACTCCAAATCACATCCCAGCCCCTTAATGGCAGGTACCCTGTTCCCCCTGGTGCCAACCTGGCACTACTGATACTAAAGCCCTTTGGGGGACATCTAACATATTGAAAAGGTAAGGAGATTGGAGCTAGTCCATTGCTATTCTCATGTCTGGCTCTCAAGTATATGGAGTCAGACCAACTCCCTCCCTCCAGCTCCTGTGGGTCTTTTCACAGGAGGTCTCTCCATTCTCCCCTTATGCGTGTCTGCTGGCTAATCCACTGCTTATTAGCAAGTCTTCATGGAGCCTTTGGGAGATGAGTCACAAGCCCACTGGTGGGCACTCGGTTCTGAGCTCGGCAGTGGGCCCCAGTGAGGAGGATGTCCCAGAGATGGGCTTAAGTGGTGGAGGTGATTCATGGGTTTGTTTATCAGCAGTCCTCTATCACTCCTCAATACTAGGATAATGGAGCCCAGATCATGGAAAACACAGGCTTCGCAGCTGGCTCTGGGGTCTTGAGGTAGATGGGGAGGAATGTGATTTTGTGAAGTGCCTCAAATCTGAAATCCTTCTCTTAGTCATTGCCTTCCTCAGATGGCATCAGGGGTGATTTTCAAGTCTGTCAACAACACTCAATTAACATCATCCTGGACTGGTTCTCAGAGCAGCTGTTACATGGCAGGAAAAATACTGGTCTTGGAAACGGGAATCATGAGTTCACATTCTGGCTATACTAACTGGTGACCTCAGGAGAAGCCACTGCATCTCAGCCTCCATTTGTATGTAAAACAGTCAGGTTACTAGCTTCATGGGGATTGTTGTGAAATGTAAATAGGGTAAATAGACCCTTACTTGTAATAAGGGTCTAGGATCATTCCATGCACATCTGCAAATGTAAAGCAATAAATATTGATAAACAAACACATATTGGCAAATTGAGACCAGTCCCAAAGATTAAAGGAAAAAAAAAAAAAAAGACAATAGAAGGGATTCAGAAAAGACTGTGAGAATTGGTAGAATTCTTCTAGGCCCAATCCTAGGAAACACACACCCACTAGAAAACCTTCAGTGAAACAAAGAAAAGGCATCAAATCTCAAAATAATTCATCACTGATTAAGGATAAGGAAGAGCTTATTAATGCAAATAATCAATCAGCAGCACCCCAAACCAAGAGAAGCTCTGAGAACTTCAAGAAGGGCTTAAATTTAAGTTAGGTGATGATGGCCCAACAGAACTTTTGAAGTTCTATGCTTTTTAGTAGTCACACTCATCTAGTGGACTATTTAAATGACCCCTCAGCTAATACAGACTTTCTCTTCACATTCTTCCTGGCCTAAAATCACCGTGAAAAGCATTGTAGAATTGCCAATTAGTCTTTAAAGAAGAAAACGAGTGATTCCCCTTGCTCTGGTGGAGTGCTGAGAACCTATTGGGGGGCCTTGCAATAAGCTGGGCTTATTAGAAGCTGCCTCAGTAAAATGCTAGGACTTGAGTTCTCACATCTGCAATGGGAATAAAGCCTCACCCTTCCATTCCAAAGGCAGAGGGTGTGTTTACCTATGTGCTACACAGTATCTCCACATGTCCTGTTCCCCTTTGCAAATTATGTGACTGAGCCTCAAAGAAGGCTTCCCAGGTGGCACAAGTGGTAAAGAACCTGCCTGCCAAGGCAGGAGATAGAAGAGGCACAGGTTCAATCCCTTGGTCAGGAAGATCCCCTGGAGGAGGGCACGGCAATCCGCTCTAGTATTCTTGCCTGGAGAATCCCGTGGACAGAGGAGGCTGGCAGGCTACGATCCACAGGGTCACAAAGAGTCAGACACAGCTGAAGCACCTTAGCAGGCATGCACAAGCCTCAAAGAAGAGAACACTGAAAAGGAAGGACCCTGAAAAGGAAAGAGTACAGCCTTGATTACTCAGACCACTGGTTCAACCCAGTTGAACACAGGTTCAACCTGCATATTTGGGGTGCAAAATAACTCCCTATCATTGCCACACCAAAAGGGTGAGAGATCCCTGGTTTGAAGGGGACCTAGTGGCAAAATCAGTCCCCTTTGTCTTTCTGCAGGTGTCAAAGAGTGACAACTTAGCGGAGAAGATGAAGGAATTCATGCAGAAGTATGACAAGAACTCAGATGGGAAAATCGAGATGGCGGAGGTGAGTCCTAGTGTCTAAGCTGCTTATAGTCATCAGACCTGAGTCCTAGCTGCTAAGAGCCACGTGGGAAGGGTCATCAGTTGCTTGTATCTTTCCCACGCACGAGTATCTTTCCAGGAGTCTGATGAGGTGGTGGTCTTAAAGCCCCTAGCACTCCAGCTGATCAAAGAGAACAGATGGAACTTTTTGTCTTACAAAGAAAGGGGAACAAACATACATTGGCCTAAGACAGGGTTAAAGAACTTTAATGCTCTCAGGGTCCCATAGGCACTGTAAATGTGTGATGAACTTAAGACAGAAAACAGGGTGAGCACTGGGGAGTTAGGAGAGTTCGTGCCCCACCTGAAGGCATTCACAGGAGGGTGTATGTGTGTATAATTTACATATGTAGTATGTATAACATTTATATATATACACACATACGTTTATATATGCATAGATATACACATATTGCTAAAAGATAAACTGAGGCATATTAAAAATTTTAAGAGTTCAAGCAAAAATCAATTCAAATGGGGCAGTTCCAACCTGAAATAGTTAGGAACACTCTACCAACAGAAGCTAAGGGAGACTTATATAAAGAGACAGTAGCAAACAAAGAAATTCTTTGACTGGCTATGGCCTAAGTGGTTACATTATTTGGGAAAGCCTAGTTGGCTGTTTCGCTTGGTTGTTTAGATTTTGGTTTGCTTATGTAGGCTACTAAGGCATTAAGGCCACCTCAGTCTGAAGACTTCCTGTTTAACAATGGCAGAGGAGCCTGGTGGGCTACAGTCCATGGGGCTGCAAGGAGTCGGACACAACTGAGGGAGTGATGTTTTCACTTTTCATATGCACACTTATACATACACATATTCATGTGCACATGTGTGCAGGCCTAACCAAACTCTTCTGGAAATCAGTTTGCAACCCATGGTCAAGGGATCCAGAATGACAACTGGGCACATACAGAAGGACACAGTTCTTCCGGGGTGGACTGGTTACCGTGGCGCCTTAGGTCAATGCCCTGGAAGCAGATACTGAGACAGAGATTCGAGTGGGTAGGACTTCAAGAGGAGGGAAGAGAGAGCAGCAGGAAAGGGCAGAGGAAGAAGCTAAGCAAGGCTGTGGTCTCAGCTGATCTCATGGGGGCCTCTGGAGGGTGGACTGTGCCACAGAGCTGGTCCCATCTTGAAGTAAGGGGTGGTAGGGTGGTCTTTGAACCCCTATGTCAATCAGGTATTGGATGCAGGCAGCCCACTCCAGGATGGGGGTTGGAGGGGAAGATGGCTGAGGCAGCCAGTTTGGTGCAGGGCAATTCTGCAGGGGGCAGCTATGAGCCACTAGCTCACAGCCTTCTCTGCAGCTGGGGACAGCCCACCAGCCTTGCTAAAGGGGATCTGCAAAAGGCACCAAAACAATCCACTATCGATGCCTAAGGTGCAGGTGTTGGAACATCCTGACTCAAATGGGCTTAAAGCAGGGGTCAGCAGGCTTTTCCTGTAAAGATACAGACTATGGTCAATGTTTCAGAGTTTGCAAGCTGTACAGTCTCTGTCATGACTCTTCAACTCTGCCACTGTGGCACAAAAGCAACAACAAACAGAATGTAAATAAAAGGGCCCTGGTGGGCTGCCGTCTGTGGGGCTGCACAGAGTCGGACACAACTGAAGCGACTTAGCAGCAGCAGCAACAGCCACACTCTAATACAAGTTTCTTTACAGAAAGAGGCAAAGCAATTTGAGATGGGTAGTTGCTAGTACACAGAGGACCCTTTTTGGGGGGTGATGGAGAGCCAGATTTGGCTCATGGGCTGTAATATACTGACTCTTGGCTTAAACTGTGAGAGACTCCTAAGGAGAAAGGCCATGAGAAGGATTGGTGGGTGGTAAAGGAGGCCAGGTCTCCAGCCTGGCTTCTCTGCAGTTCTGGTTCTGTTCTCTGCCCCACAACGGTTTCATCCCCGGGCTGGATAAGAAATCTAGCTACAGCAGTTCCAGACATCACATCCAGATGCAGAAAGGGCCCACCTCACTGGTCCCTGATAAAAGCAAGGAAACCTTTCCCAGGAATGCCCTCAGCAGACCTCCCCTCACATTTCACTGGCCAGGACTAGGTCACTCCTACCCAGAAGCCAATCACTGGCCAGGGAAATGAGATTATTACTTTTAACAGACTGATTAGGATTTGCCTGTGACTCCAGCATGCTGGGACCAGAGAAGGGGGCAGGCGGGGCATGGTGGAACATCCTGCATTTTTTTAAAAACCAGATTTGTTTGCAGTATAATTTATATACAGTAAGTAGAATCAACTTGAACTGTAAAATTCCATGAGTTTGGACAGCTGTATATAGCCGCCATCAAAAGAGAGCATCTCCATCACCCGCAAAAGGGTCCTCTGAGCACCAGCAACCTCCCATCTCAGATTGCTTTGCATTTTCTAGAATTGTGTATCTATGGAATCATTAAGTATTCCTTTGAGTCCTAATACACGCATTTTTAAGTGGCACAACTTTTGGTCCCCCCAGCTACTCATACCCAGAGGCTTGGGGGCACCCAGAAGCGCTTCTTAGAAAATCCTTCTTCCCATTTAAAGGGCTGCCAGCCCCTATTTTCAAGGAAGGAAGCAGAATGGAACAAAACGTAACTCCCATGCTGCCTTGCACTGGCTGTTCTCCGTCCTTCCCTGGCAGGGTTGTAATGTTACTGTCACTCTCTGATCCCCACAGCTGGCACAGATCCTGCCGACCGAGGAGAACTTCCTTCTGTGCTTCAGGCAGCACGTGGGCTCCAGCACTGAGTTTATGGAGGTGAGACCAAGGCACTGCCTTCTCTCTTGCACACTGGGGCCTGCCTTTCTCTCACATTCAGAGACAGGCCCACCCTATGCCTAGTAATGGTCTCTGGAAGATACCAAACCCCTTCTGAGTAGCTCAGCTACTCCAAGTGTGGTCTGTGGAGCATCAGTGTCCCCATTAGCTGGGTGCTTGTTAGAAATGCCGAGTCCCTGACCCGCTGAATCAGAATCTACATTTTAACAAGATCCCCAGCTGATGGGTGTGCACATTAAAGTGTGCACGCTTTAATATGTGTGGAGGATATGGTGAGAAGTAAGCTTGGGTAAAGTACCTGTTTGCTTCCCTTGTGTGGTTCACCTGGTAAAGAATCTGCCTGCAATGCAGGAGACCTGGGTTTGATCCCTGGGTTAGGAAGATCCCCTGGAGAAGGGAAAGGCTACCCACTCCAGTACTCTGGCCTGGAGAATTTCATGGACTGTATAATCCATGAGGTCACAAAGAGTCGGACACGCTGAGCAACTTTCACTTCACTTCACTTCAAAGTACCTTTGGGAAATCATGTGTACACTCTGCTTGCTTTTGAGTATCTGACATAGATATTTGCATATTACAGGCTCTAGGAAGTCCTGCAGTAAACAGACCCATTTTACTCAGTTTGCTTCTAGACTCTTTCATGTTTTCTTCTCACTCAGTAGCATTAGTGTTCCTAGAATTCAGAGTTCCAAGAAGCATTCTTGGAAAGGATGGATTCAGCTACCATTCTAAAACTGAAAAAGGCCAGTGAGAATTCCAGTTTCCAGTATCTTCCAGGCTTGATCTTTGACTGTGGTCATGGCTTCACTGTCCATCTTCAAAGGGATGTGGCCATCTCTGCAGTAGGGATTCTTTGAGGTCTTCATGTGAACAGGACAATGAAATTCAAGTGTCTTCTGAGTAATATTCAAATAGATGAAACCATGAGAAACTGCTCTATTTATTCATTCTTTATTTACAAAAATTGGAAATTCCTTATAGTTTAACCAAATACATTACTAATCCAGCAAACTACCAAATATTTTTTCCTATTTTTCTGGGGCTCTGCACCCTAGCCACTCAATGTATGTGTCCGTCAAGGTGAGATTCAACTCATCCCTTCATCATCCCAACACACATACACACACACACACACACACACACACACACACTCTGCCTGCTGTGATAACTAACTGGCCTTCAACACAACTCCAGTTGCCATTTGTCATGTTAAATCCATTTCCAGCCACCAGTAATCTCCTGTCTGTGATTCGTGCTTAAAAATGACTGGAGAGCCAGTCCAGAAACACGCATGGCAGTGAGTTCCCCACACGGATAGAAAGTCAGTTAGAAATAATGGATTCTCAGGGTAGAAGACTCATTTTTTTAAGTGGCAGTGTGCCTAAGCATTAGATATGGGTTTAATTTTATGGTGCTTTAAAGGATTTTCTCCGGTTTTTTCAAGATGGCAAAATCCCATAAGCTGGTAATTTGACATGCTGGATTCTGTTCTTAGCCCCCCTTGCCTATCTAGAAGGAGAAGTCGCATATACATAGAACTTGTCAAGGGGGCTACTTTTGTGAGTGTCAATTTTCTGTCTATAGATATGGGGCTTCCCTAGTGGTCTAGTGGTTAAGACTCTGCGGTTCCACTGCAGGGGCACAGGTTCCATTCCTGGTCAGAGAGCTAAGATTCCACCTGCCACACCGTGTGGCCAAAAAAGAGAAAAGAAAAGGGAGCATTTATACCTGATTGCTCCTTTCTTGATAGGGAGGCAGCCAGACATTGGCTCTGTTCCACTTATGATCAGGAAAATGGGGATGATAGCTTACAGGGTATAGAGACGCTTAAAGAGGAGCAAAACAAAACCCAAACTGCCCCCCTCTAAATCATCAGTGGTTTCTTTCTGTGTAGTTGTCATGGTTCCATGTTTTACCCATCTTTATCCTTTAAGCTAAGCCCAGCATAACTACCAATCCCCACTCCATCCCACAAGTTTCCGGGAACCCGCTGCCTTACAGGACCGTCCCCTCCTGGAGTTGTGCATTGGTTCCATCTTTGTCAGCTGGAAACCTGAAAAGGCCCCTCTGTAACCCCGAAAGCCTTGTGCTCTTGGATGGTTTCCATCCCACTGCTCAGAACAACATTTTAATTTCTAATTTTAGTGACACCTCAGGATTTCTTTGAGATTTCACAAAGCCCAGGTCTCCTGAACTCTTTTCTTTGAATGGGAAGAGAATAATGACCCACTGATGGCAGCACACAAAGTGCTGGGAGGGAAGAGAAGTCCAGCATGAGGTCACGGGGCTGGGGTGGACCCAGGGAGGCAAGGCAGACCTGCTGGGAGGCTCTCACTCTGAAGGCAGCTGAATGCCTTGCTTTCTGTGAGCACTAGAGTCCCTTCAGGTTATCCTCCCTCAAGCAATTTGGGGGGCATCTGACTTTTCTCCCAGTCAAGACTCAACCTAGAAACCAAATTCTAATGCACTCAATGCATGCAGGTGGTTGGTGAAGTCATATTTGAACATCTGCACATATTTCTTTGTGCTTAACTCAAGGGTGGGCTTTTGGAGCATGAGATGGAATATTTTGATAGATCTGGGCATTTCTTTCCCCAAAGAAAGTTCCCTTCCCAAGTTAAAAGCTATCTATCCAAGTTTCATGTAGAATAAGTCTACAAGCAACATAACTTTCTAAAAAACCAGGATCAAATGTTTGAGTCACTACTATACCAAAGAGTTGGACACAACTGAGCGACTGAACAAGACAAGACTTACACCATGAGAGTCACAGCCCAGTTTGGTGGTATGGAAGGAAGATCCTCACACACCTCACAATAAAGGGGGACTGCCACAGACAGATGCATGTGTGGTGCATACATACAGTGGAATATTACTCAGCCATAAAATAGATAATGCCCTTTGCAGCTACATGGCGGAGAAGGCAATGGCATCCACTCCGGTACTCTTGCCTGGAAAATCCCACGGACAGAGGAGCCTGGTGGGCTGCCGTGGGGTCGCTAAGAGTCAGACACGACTGAGTGACTTCACTTTCACTTTCATGCATTGGAGAAGGAAATGGCAACCCACTCCAGTGTTCTTGCCTGGAGAATCCCAGGGACGGGGGGAGCCTGGTGGGCTGCCATCTGTGGGGTCGCACAGAGTCAGACACGACTGAAGCGACTTAGCAGCAGCAGCTACATGGATGGAGAAAGAGATTATCATACTAAGTGAAGTCGGTCAGAAAGAGAAGGACAAATACCATATGATATCACTTACACGTGGAATCTAAATTATGACACAAATGAATGTATCTATGAAAGAGAAACAGACCCCCAGACACAGAAAACAGACTTGTGGTTGCCAAGGGGGAGGTGAGGGGGGCAGGCACGGATTGGGAGTCTGGGATTAGCAGATGCAAACTATCATATATAAAATAGATAAACTATATAACATAAGCCCCTGTATTTACAGGGAACTGTATTTATTATCCTCTGATAAACCATAATAGAAAAAAACATGAGAAAGAACATGTGTGTGTATGTGTTTATATACACACACACACACACACACGTATAACTGAATCACAATGCTGTACACCAAAACTAAAACATTTTAAATCAACTATAATGAAAAAAAAAATTTTAAGTGGAGGGCATGATGTGGAGGAGTTAGGGAAGCAGGAGATCAAATCTGGGAAAAGAATGAGTACTTGATGACTCTTAGAAAATCAAGTGTCTAGATGTGCTGTTTGGGGCCAGGGGAGAAGGGAGTGAAAATTAAGGGAAGAAGACTTGAAAGAAAATCTAAGAACTATGGTCAGGCACCAAAACAGACCGAAGTTTAGGGAAACAGGGTTCCCTGGGCCTTCTGTCACAGATACACCCACGTCCATCACCACCACCCCTCAACATGGCATTCCCTCCTCCCCGCCAGATGGCTTGGGTCTCAGGACAGCTGTACTCAGGACCAGATTTTTTTTTCAGGACCACTGTATTAGTTACCTACTGCTATGTAACAAATTGCCCCCCAAAACTTACCAGCCTAAGGCAACAACCATTTTATCATCTCTCAGTTTCTGTGGAAATTTGGTAAAGCTCAGCCAAGTGGCTCTGGCTCAGAGTCAAGATGTCAGCAGGGCAGCAGTCATCTGAAGGCTTGACTGCGGCTGGAAGGTGCACCTCTGGGGTGGCAGTCACCTGTGGCTGTTGGCAAGAGGCCTCAGGTCCTCACTCCATGTATCTTTCTATGGTGCTGCTTGAGTGTCCTTACCGTATGGCACCTGGCTTCCTCCAAGGTGAGTGATCCAAGGGGGAGAACAAGAAGGCAGCCTCACTGTCGTTATGACTTAGTCTGGGAAGCCACAACCTCCACATCTGCCACATTCTATTCATTAGAAGTGAGTCACTGAGTTCAGTCCACATTCAAGGAGAAGGGAATTAGGGAGGTGCAGAATGTATGGACATTTTAAAACCATTCCAACTGCTTTTCCTTGTTTCTCCTGTGTAATGTCTGCTCCTGCTCAGATGGACAGAACAGAGATGAAAGAGGTGGTCAGAACCACATCACCTGCTGAAGCTCTGTTTCTCTCTGATCCTTCAGATGCTGTGGTCAGCAGGCAGTTCTCTGGTTTCTCACAGGGACCCAGTGCATGTACCAAATAACTGGGACGCAGATCAGAACCAGTAATGGAGCAAAGTCCAGGGAGGGACTGACTGTCCAGGACTAGGTCACATGTCTACCTCTAGAGATTGGTCAGCCCTTCTTGAACCATGTGTACTGAGCATGAGAGAGGGATAGTTTCCTAAAAAATGAAGGAGGGGAGATGATTTTTATTAGAAAGATGGTGGAGTGGCCTTGGGATAGTCTAAACAAACTGATCACACCACCAGTTCTGTTCCATCCTCAGACATGGCTGTCACAGGCATCGTGATGAGGGGTAGAGGACACAGTACAGTGAGGAGTGACCAAAATCTGCTTCTGCCCCTTCCAGAGGGGTCTTACCCTTGCCCCCAGGGCCCGCGCAGAGAATGAGAGGCTTCCAGAACAGTAAAAGGACACTCAATACACCCACAACAAAAACAGGATCCACAGATCCCAGTGCTAGTCCTGGCAAAATCTGCCTGGCTGATATCCAAGAGAACTGCAACCCTGGTTACAAGAGGATCGTGAAGCCAGCTGGAGTAGGCAGACCCTGTTCCAGCAGGGTTTCTTCCTCCTCTATGTGACCTTGGCCAAGACACCTGGCCTCGTTTCTTCATCTGCAACATGGAAGGCACTGGGCTAAACCATCTCAATGTCCCCGTCCCACTGCGATATTCTTGAATATCAAGACCCAGCCTGGCCCGTTAGATGGAGAGGGAGGGAAGCTTATAGGTGTGGATAAATCTTTGTGAATAGGTTGACATTGCCGTTGCAGGCTTGGCGGAAGTATGACACAGACAGAAGCGGCTACATTGAAGCCAATGAGCTCAAGGTAGGATGGGCCTTGTCAGGGAGGGTGTGGAAAGATGGAGAATGGGCCTGAGGCCCAAGGGGTGGTAGGCTTAAGGAACCTGGGGAGGAAGGAGAGGTTGGGTGAGGAAGTTGGGCGTGTGGCCTGATCAGGGATACCCAGGCCTGGCTCTGGATGGCTGGAGGTACTCAGCCATGTGAATCAGCAACCTGGAGCTGCAAGATCGCAGAGTACAACCAGTCCACATGCCTCAGCACATCAGTGCCCAGAACAGGCATCCTCAGTCCTCCAGCAGTTTGGCCTTCTGGCTTGTACGTCTACCAAACTCCTCTAGACCCAGGGATCTCCAGGCATGACTTAGTATGTGTTCTGGGCTCTCTGAGGAGCCAGAGCTGGTTTCTACCACCTGTCCTATGGGATGAGGTTGGATTTAGCAGCTCCTGCCTCCTTTGGGGTTACTCCACAAGCATTATGGGGTGAGGGAATTATGAGGGCTTCAAGCTATGCAAATGATGGGCTTCAGAAAACAAGATCGAGTAACTGTCTGAAGGAACAAGTGAGTGAGTCGGGGCAGAGAGACTGGGGCAGGAGCTCTGAAGAGGCCTTTCATATTCCAGGGATTCCTGTCTGATCTGCTGAAGAAGGCGAACAGACCATATGATGAACCCAAGCTCCAAGAGTACACCCAAACCATAGTGAGTGGCCAGGGCACAGGACATGGGACCCAAATCAGTGGGATTTGGGGTTTGCGGGGTCATTAGTTGGCTGATTCTTCAGGCTGGGGAGAAGTGATTCCCAGTGGCAGCTGGCAAGAGAGATGCCAGTTCATGGCCCCAGCGCCTTCTTTCTGAGGTTCCCACTCAACCAGATGCTCCTGGGCCAGAATATGACCAGAGCATCTGTTTGTGTGGCAGCCTCCACAACTCCAGGAGAGGGAAAACTTGGAGAGGGGGGCCTTCAGTGTTGGCCTCTGTCCTCTACAGCCCTGTCCCTCAGAAAGGGGACAGGAGAGCTGTGACCAAGTCCCTGCTGATTTAGCCCATGCTGTTCCCTGCCTCCAGGCGACCTCAGAGGACACATGAGCATGCTCTGCCATGTTCCTCCCTCTCCAGTACAGGGGATGGCAGGTCAAGATCTCACATGAGAGAAGGACAAAGCAAATAATCCAAGCACCACTTTCTGTCCCCAACAGCTACGGATGTTTGACTTGAACGGGGATGGCAAACTGGGCCTCTCGGAGATGTCCCGGTAAGTGCCCGACCTCACTCACCGCAGCATCACTTTTCACAAGACCCTGGCAGATAATCCCTGTGCTACCGTTCCATCACCAAGATCAACCAGCGGGGAAAGTGACAGGTCAGGTGTCCCGAAGCTCAAATCAAAGTTAGATCAAATAGTGACCATCATCACCTCAACGTTCCGTCTCCCTCTTTTTTGAACTTTCCTCTAAAGTGCTCAGAAATCATTTCTGTAACTACGGATGCTACTTCTGCATCCTCCCCACAGGTCCTCGTTGTTCCTGCCTCTGCTCTGTCTCCTAATTACTGCTCTAACATTATCTTTCCAGACTCTTGCCTGTACAGGAAAACTTCCTGCTTAAATTTCAGGTAAAAGAGCGACTTTGCTTTTCTTCAATTCCTCCCTTCCCCTCGTCCCGCTGAGCTCACCCTTCCTCAAAATACACACACACACACACACACACACACACACACACACACACACACACACACTCTGCAGGGCTTTGGCTTCTGTCTTTAATACCTTGGGCCTTCTAGGGCATGAAGCTGACCTCGGAGGAGTTCAACGCGATCTTCACATTTTATGACAAGGTAAGATAAGAGGACAGTGTGGATGGAAAAGCAGGAGGCCCATCCCAGTCACCCCCTCCCCCCAGAATGCTCACCTCGGTCCTTAGAAGTAAACAAGCTGTTGGAACAGCAGTCTGGGCCATGCAGTTCCTTCCTGCCCCTCTGGATTCCCTGCAGCATCTTCTGCTGTATGAGAAGATAAATGTCCTTAACAACGTGTGGCTTGTGGGACCCAAGGTTTTGGTTCCTTCAAAGTACAGGAGAGAATAGCTCGTGGAAGGGAAGAGGGTCATGCCCAGGACTAGGATGCGATTACACTGTTGGGGCCCAAAGGCAGGAGGTGCTTAGTACTGCCCCCTGGTGCCAGGTCATCACCTTGCTGTCCTAGGAAGTGGGGAGAGGCCCTCTGTACCACGGTCACCCCTCTCTTAGCTGCCCTTGCCTGGTGACTCCAGTGGTTTTCCTTAGAACTACAGGTTTGGGGTAAATAGCCCCATGTTATCCTGACATATTATTGCAGGATTCAACACCCAGGGAGTTAGCTAAATGCTTCTTGAACCTCATTTACATTTTCAACGCAAATGTAAAATACCAGAAGGGAAGGTTGCCAACAGTTTGCCCTGGGCCCTCACATTGCTGCAGTGACTGGCAAAGTCAGAAGGGACGTGTTATTTGGGTGCCTCTTTTGCTCAGAGTAAAGACCCTTAGCAAAGCTAGACTCTGGTCAGGGGTTAGCATGAGTTTTGAGGTATTGTGCTGACACTTGGCTCCCTTCCAGGACGGAAGTGGCTACATTGATGAGAATGAACTGGATGCCCTCCTGAAGGATCTGTATGAGAAAAACAAGAAGGTGAGGGGCCGAGCCCAGAGGTGGGGTGCTGTCACGGAGGTGGTGTGGAAGTGGGAAGGCTGGCCAAGGAGTGTATCTTGCTCCCATCTGATTACCCCTAACAAGGCAAGAGCAGTTTTTTGGGTTCTTTTCATGGTTGATTTTTTTAAAAATACACATACCAAAGTTTGCCACCTTAACCACTTTTAAGTGTTCAGTTCAGTGGCATCAAGTACACTCACAGCGTTCTGCAGCCATCCCCACCATCCAGCACTCTTTTTGTCTTCCCAGAATTAAAGTCTGTACCCAGTAAATGATAACTCCCCTTGCTGCCTCCCCCCAGCCACTGGCACTCACCATTCTACATTCTGTCTCTGTGAACCTCACTGCTCTAGATACAAGTGGGATCATACAGCAGTTGTCTTTCCGTGTCTGGCTTATTTCACTTCACATACCTTCCTCAAGGTTCATCCATGTTATAGTATATGTCAGAATTTCCTTCCTTTTTAAGGCTGAGTAACGTAGTGCGTCTATCCCACATTTTGTCTGTTCGTCCACAGACATACATGTGGGTTGCCCCCACCTGCTGACTGAAGTAAACAATGCAGCTATGAGGCCATGGCAGTTTTGACATGGCACACTTCTTGGAAGTGTCAGTCACGTGGCCAAAAAAAAAAAAAAAAAGGACTTTCACACTAGGAGAGATTTGGAGGAGCAGGGCCAGTGGGAGTTGAGGGTATTCTGAATTGACTCTAGAATCTTGAACTGGGGAAGGGGCTAACAGAAGACCCTGACAAATTTGTTCCCTGGAAGGAAAGGCTGGGAACTGGACTCCATTACTTTGCTTGGTCATGTTGCCTCTTGGGCAGTCCTCAGGGGCTCATCTCAGTTCCCAGGATGGGAGGACACAGACAAAAAAGGAACCAGGAAACAAGTCTTGGCAGCGTCTTCCTCCACCTCCTGGAAAATGACTTTCTCTGAGCAAATAGCTTTTTTGCTGCTTTCTTTAATTAGATGATGAGTGATCTATAATTCCCTGCATTGTCTAACTGCCTGGGCAGTCAGGCAAGAACTAAATTTAACTCCTAATTTCAGGGAAAAAAATTCATCGTAGCCGCTGAGTCTATCTGTCTCCCTTTCTAATTGTCTTCTGACCTCTTTATCCTAAATATCATCTATTTCTTTCACCCTAAGTTTATTTTTTTTAATGTTACCTATAATAGCTTTTTGAAAGAGGCAGAAAATAAATCATGTGCAAATACTTCCTAGGAAGAAGAAATTACTCATCACGTGCTTGAACTTGGCAAACTTTTTCCTGCTACCAAACTCTAGGAGAAAATTGTTTGTGTATCCTTATGTGTTCAAGGGATGTTGGGCATCATAATGAAAAAATATGCTTAACTGTAATTGGAATAATGAGGTATAGTTTTTCTCCATATGACCCTGCATTATGCCTGAGGCTGATGGGCCTTGACGGCAGGCATTAAATCTTGGGAGAGACCTGAATTCTGTGGTCATCATCTAACTAGGCTCTTCCCTGATTCCCACGAAAGACAACTCATATGGCTACACAGCTTGACTTTCTGAGATGTGCAAACAAACAAACAAAAAGTCAGGTGTTGTGGTTAAGAAAAATTTTGAAAGTTAGAGAACAAGGATATTAATAATGTGTTTATCTGGGAACCTTCCACCAGTACTAAGCTCGAGACTTAGCACATGGAGATCAAGAAAAAGGAATCAGTAGAGAGGCAAATTGGAAGTGGTCAAACAAGAGATGGCAAGAGTGAATGTTGACATTCTAGGAATTAGCGAACGAAAATGGACTGGAATGGGTGAATTTAACTCAGATGACCATTATATCTATTACTGCGGGCAGGAATCCCTAAGAAGAAATGGAGTGGCCATCATGGTCAACAAAAGAGTCCAAAATGCAGTACTTGGATGCAGTCTCAAAAACGATAGAATGATCTCTGTTCGTTTCCAAGGCAAGTCATTCAATGTCACAGTAATCCAAGTCTATGCCCCAACCAGTAACGCTGAAGAAGCTGAAGTTGAACAGTTCTATGAAGACCTACAAGACCTTTTAGAACTAACACCCAAAAAAGATGTCCTTTTCATTATAGGGGACTGGAATGCAAAAGTAAGAAGTCAAGAAACACCTGGAGTAACAGGCAAATTTGGCCTTGGAATACGGAATGAAGCAGGGCAAAGACTAACAGAGTTTTGCCAAGAAAATGCACTGGTCATAGCAAACACCCTCTTCCAACAACACAAGAGAAGACTCTATACATGGACATCACCAGATGGTCAACACCGAAATCAGATCGATTATATTCTTTGCAGCCAAAGCCAAAGATGGAGAAGCTCTATACAATCAGCAAAAACAAGACCAGGAGCTG
Organism: Tragelaphus eurycerus; assembly: GCA_935064755.1. NCBI lineage: Eukaryota > Metazoa > Chordata > Mammalia > Artiodactyla > Bovidae > Tragelaphus > Tragelaphus eurycerus. Next base: position 18,225,980 of record CAKXYN010000020.1, read on the forward strand.
ACTGTGGCTCAGACCATGAACTCCTTATTGCCAAATTCAGACTGAAATTGAACAAAGTAGGGAAAACCACTAGACCATTCAGGTATGACCTAAATCAAATCCCTTATGATTATACAGTGGAAGTGAGAAACAGATTTAAGGGCCTAGATCTGATAGAGTGCCTGATGAACTATGGAATGAGGTTCGTGACATTGTACAGGACACAGGGATCAAGATCATCCCCATGGAAAAGAAATGCAAAAAAGCAAAATGGCTGTCTGGGGAGGCCTTGCAAATAGCTGTGAAAAGAAGAGAAGCGAAAAGCAAAGGAGAAAAGGAAAGATATAAACATCTGAATGCAGAGTTCCAAAGAATAGCAAGAAGAGATAAGAAAGCCTTCTTCAGCGATCAATGCAAAGAAATAGAGGAAAACAACAGAATGGGAAAGACTAGGGATCTATTCAAGAAAATCAGAGATACCAAAGGAACACTTCATGCAAAAATGGGCTCGATAAAGGACAGAAATGGTATGGACCTAACAGAAGCAGAAGATATTAAGAAGAGGTGGCAAGAATACACAGAACTGTACAAAAAAGAGCTTCATGACCCAGATAATCATGATGGTGTGATCACTGACCTAGAGCCAGACATCCTGGAATGTGAAGTCAAGTGGGCCTTAGAAAGCATCACTACGAACAAAGCTAGTGGAGGTGATGGAATTCCAGTGGAGCTATTCCAAATCCTGAAAGATGATGCTGTGAAAGTGCTGCACTCAATATGCCAGCAAATTTGGAAAACTCAGCAGTGGCCACAAGATTGGAAAAGGTCAGTTTTCATCCCAATCCCAAAGAAAGGCAATGCCAAAGAGTGCTCAAACTACCGCACAATTGCACTCATCTCACACGCTAGTAAAGTAATGCTCAAAATTCTCCAAGCCAGGCTTCAGCAATATGTGAACCGTGAACTTCCTGATGTTCAAGCTGGTTTTAGAAAAGGCAGAGGAACCAGAGATCAAATTGCCAACATCCGCTGGATCATGGAAAAAGCAAGAGAGTTCCAGAAAAACATCTATTTCTGCTTTATTGACTATGCCAAAGCCTTTGACTGTGTAGATCACAATAAACTGTGGAAAATTCTGAAAGAGATGGGAATACCAGACCACCTGATCTGCCTCTTGAGAAATCTGTATGCAGGTCAGGAAGCAACAGTTAGAACTGGTCATGGAACAACAGACTGGTTCCAAATAGGAAAAGGAGTACGTCAAGGCTGTATATTGTCACCATGTTTGTTTAACTTATATGCAGAGTACATCATGAGAAATGCTGGACTGGAAGAAACACAAGTTGGAATCAAGATTGCTGGGACAAATATCAATAACCTCAGATATGCGGATGACACCACCCTTATGGCAGAAAGTGAAGAGGATCTAAAAAGCTTCTTGATGAAAGTGAAAGTGGAGAGTGAAAAGGTTGGCTTAAAGCTCAACATTCAGAAAACGAAGATCATGGCATCTGGTCCCATCACTACATGGGAAATAGATGGGGAAACAGTGGAAACAGTGTCAGACTTTATTTTTCTGGGCTCCAAAATCACTGCAGATGGTGACTGCAGCCATGAAATTAAAAGACGCTTACTCCTTGGAAGGAAAGTTATGACCAACCTAGATAGCATATTCAAAAGCAGAGACATCACTTTGCCAACAAAGGTTCGCCTAGTCAAGGCTATGGTCTTTCCTGTGGTCATGTATGGATGTGAGAGCTGGACTGTGAAGAAGGCTGAGCGCCGAAGAATTGATGCTTTTGAACTGTGGTGTTGGAGAAGACTCTTGAGAGTCCCTTGGACTGCAAGGAGATCCAACCAGTCCATTCTGAAGGAGATCAACCCTGGGATTTCTTTGGAAGGAATGATGCTAAAGCTGAAACTGCAGTATTTTGGCCACCTCATGCGAAGAGTTGACTCATTGGAGAAGACTCTGATGCTGGGAGGGATTGGGGGCAGGAGGAGAAGGGGATGACAGAGGCTGAGATGGCTGGATGGCATCACTGACTCGATGAATATGAGTCTGAGTGACCTCCGGGAGTTGGTAATGGACAGGGAGGCCTGGCGTGCTGCAGTTCATGGGGTCGCAAAGAGTCGGACACGACTGAGCAACTGATCTGATCTGAGAGAGACCTACATGCCTGTAAATAACCTGAGTTGGGAAGGGAAGGACCATTTTTAGGTGACCCCACATGGCAGATGCACATGCCATTTTGATGGTGCCTACATGGACCATGCGGAAAAGGCGATGGCACCCCACTCCAGTACCCTTGCCTGAAAAATCTCAAGGACAGAGGAGCCTGGTAGGCTGCAGTCCATGGGGTTGAGAAGAGTCAGACATGACTGAGCGACTTCACTTTTACTTTTCACTTTCACGCATTGGAGAAGGAAATGGCAACCCATTCCAGTGTTCTTGCCTGGAGCATCCCAGGGACAGGGGAGCCTGGTGGGCTGCCATCTGTGGGGTTGTACAGAGTTGGACACGACTTATCAGCAGCAGCAGCAGCACATAGACAGTGAATCGGTTTCAAAGCAGATTAATGTCTGGGGCTCCTGCAGGACAGGCTGATCGGCTCAAACGCTGACATGTTCTTAGCATTCCTAAGACAACTGCAACTGCTAAAGCCTTCCCCAGCTTCACACAGTGCTTCCAGACACAGAAAGGAAGCAGCCTCCTCCCTTCATTCTGCTTGAACTCCTCAGGCCATGCTGAATCAGAGGATTTTCTCAGGCTCATGGCTGATATATGGGGTCCCTTCCTTGGCTCCTGATGGAGGGATAGGTCGTTCAGGCACACCTCAGTGTTATGGACTAGGTGACATTTCCAGGAACGTCACAACTTTAGGGAAGTTAGAGATGTTTGCAAAGTGCCTTGGGACTGGCTGTAGCACAAACCCAGAGATCAGTCATGTGAGGAGAGGTCACCAAAGAATGCAATAAAAGACTGACCTTCAAGCACTGAGTACGGGTGAGCCAGTAAAGAATTACTCAGCCTTCAGGACTCAGGGGACTAAGACTGTTCATGGCTGCAGGGTTGGTTCCATCCTTTAGCCAATACCTTAGTCTTCACACCTCAGTTTTCTCGTGGGGCTAATGACCCATTAGCGTAGAAGTATTTAAAAAAAAAAAAAGATCTGCCAACAGGTTTAATACAAGAGGAGGAGGAGGGGAAAGGAAGGAAGGAGGGAGGTGTAGAGGGGGAAGAAAGAGGTGTAGAGGGGAAGAAGGAGGGAAGGAAAAAGAAAAGTGCTTAAGTGATCTTCCAGTGGTGATGACTTTGCTGTATTTCAGCACTACTGGCTATTTGCATCCAAAGCAACACAGGCGTATCAGATGCTGGTGTTCTGTCTAGTGCTGGCTTCCAAACCCCATGGGCAGAGGAGCCTGGCAGGCTACAGTCCATAGGGCCTCAAAGAGTCGGACATGACTGGATGGCTGTCGCTTTCAGTTTTCCATTTTATATGAGACCGTGAGTCACCTGTCTTAGAGCCTCTGAAGGCCTCAAGGTGCCAGTGAACAAGAAGCAGGCTGGTAGGCTTTGCCCCTGGAGGAGAGAAGAATTAGAATTCCTTGTTCCGCTGGGTGAGGCTTAGGGCAAAGACAAAACCATGGAGTTTCCCTGGCATTCTCTTTCTCACCCAAAGGGACCCAGCAGACTGAGTGGATGGAAGCCCAGTGAGGTAGAGGAATTTAGCGAAGCTGTACGGAGATAATGACTGGTATCAACAGCTGCTGTTTGGTGCGCATGCCGAGTGTCAGGGCCTGTGCTCGATGCTGTTTACATTCATTTCTCATCTAATCATCGTAACACCTCAGTGAGGCAGACTTATTCCTGTACTGATTTTACAGATGAGGCAGCTGAGACTTAGAAAAAGCTGAATACTTTCCCCAAGGCAATGCAGCTAGTAAGTGAAAGGGAGAGCGTGTTAACCCAGGGCTTTCTGACCCCAAAGCCCATGCTCTGTATGCCTCTCAGCTACATGCACTGAGATGGGATAAGGGAAAGGTTCTGGTGAATGAACACGAGGGCCATTTGGGGAGGGGGGAGGCGGGGGCACCTTCCCCTGAACCTGCTCTTACCCTCTCCCTCTGTCTCCCAGGAAATGAACATCCAACAGCTCACCAGCTACAGAAAGAGCGTCATGTCCTTGGCTGAGGCGGGAAAGCTCTACCGCAAGGACCTGGAGATTGTCCTCTGCAGCGAGCCCCCGCTGTAAAACAGGGGATTGGGGCTGCTTCTCCACCTCCCCTCAAACCTGCCCCTGCTGCCCTGCCACTGCCACCCAGACCCAGAGATCCTGAGCATCCCTGTGACTGTCCCTGCCACCTGCACACACCAGCCAGCAGAGCAGGACAGGAGAAATGGAGAAGGGGCTGCTGCCGGGCCCCCTGGAGCTCCCTGCAACCCCACCCTGGCTGACCGGGCACAGCACTCTGTGTGCAGGGAGGCACCAACCTCGTGGGAGGTGGGCGGGGGCACGGACAGGGGTGGTCCCTGGTTCTCTTTGCTGTGATGCATGAGCTCGCTCGCTGTATGATTTAGACTTCTATGTCCAACCGAGTGGACCCTCTCCTCCGCCTCTCCCCCATGCCACCGGCCACCCCAACCCCCCAGGCCCCATTGCCCCACCTTGCTAATGGTGTAGCTGTCTCTCAGAGCTCCTTGTTCGTGGTGGGCGTCAGCCTTGTCCTTTTCTTGATGCAGTGTACGCCTTTTCCCTTTGGGTTTCTTGTTTACCAAAGAAGAGTTTACAGACAATAAAATGTTCTCCTGTGTAAGCTCTCCCAGTTCTGGCCAAGTGGTCAACTTTCTCTCTACAGCCAACTCTTGACAGAGAGAGAGCCTCTTCTCAAGTGAGTGGGGAGGCTGGGGGGAACCACCCAACTGGGGTGTAAGCACTGGAAGCAAGGGCACAGGACCCCAGGACTCTGGGCTTACCCTAGCCACGCACCACCTGCTCTCCATCAACCTGTCGTTTTTCTGCTCCGTGTTTGCTTCTAGGTTTCTGAGATCATAACAGCAGTTATCGGTTCACTGCAAATTTACTAAATGCCAGGTATTGTGCAACACAGCTCACCCGCAGTGTCTCTCAGTCCCTGGAGAGGGGTGCTGCGACCGTCTCCACTGAACAGATGAGGAAAACTCAAGATTAAAGAGGTTAAGTAATGAGCCCCGTGTCTCAGGGCCAGTCGGCGGAGCAGAGCCAGGGTATGACTCCTGGGCATCAGATCCGCATTTTTTTTTAATAGGCCATGCTGCATGTCTTGCAGGATCTTAGTTCCTTGACTGGGGATTGAATTCATGTCCCTGGCAGTGGAGCATGGCGTTCTGACCACTGGACCACCATCTTCACAACAGGGATACCGTAGTCTATGGTAATGGGACTAGGTGTCCCCTGAGTAGGGGTGACCTCCACCCAGGAGTTCCAGACACCAAAAACTTAACTTCTCCCCACAAAATGCAATCTACCCCACAACAACACATCAGGTGCCCCAGGGTCAGCATGGCCTTTGGGTGCAGAGAACTCTTTGGGACCTCAGAATAGAGAGAGAACTGTTTTTGTGTGCGTGTGGTTTTGTTTTTTTTAATGCTATCGGGTTTGACTGTCTACAAGATGAGTTTTGACATTACCTCATTTCATGTCCCAACAGTCCTTGCAATGAATACTATTTCAGGTGAAGAAACTAAAGTTCAAAGACATTAAGTAACTTTGGAAGTGTCCATTTGATAACCAGGAACCTAGCTGGAGCAACAGAGCCCCCAGAGTGGATAAACCTGGGTCAGATATACGAATCTATTTTAGGTTTTCTGAAAAGAGAATCTATTTAGGTTCTCAGAGAAATGAATGAAGTGAGAGGAGTGGGCCATGCTGCCATCGTGGGGCTGGGGGAGTCCAGATGGAGGAAACAGCAAGTGCAAAGACCCTGAAGAGGGAGAGTTCAGAAATGAGGTCACTGGGGCCAGAGCAGAATAAGGGAAGGGCGTGAACAGTAAATAGGGCTGGGGGAAGAAAGGGTAAGGCCAAGTGGAGGCCAGGACAAAAGGGACTGTGTCAAGGGAAGCTGCAGAGAGGGGGGACGTCAGAGAAATGACATGATCTCTAAGGTCACTCTGACTCCTACGTCAACACTAAACTTAGGAAAGCCGAGACATCAGTTAAGAGGCCAATGCACTAGGGCTGCTGAGAAATGCTGATGACTTGGACCAAGGAAGTGATGGGAGGTGACAGCAAATATCAGATTCTGGACCTATTTCTAGGATTGAATCAAAAGGGCTTGTTGAAGACTGGATAAGTCATATGGGAGAAAAATGAGTCAGGAATGGCTCCAAGGCTATTAACTGGAGCAAGTGGGTGCATGGTGAACGCCAGTAACCCAGCAGGCAGACAGCATGTTGGGGGATGGGGCAGGGGTAACTGGGATATGACTGTGGCTTTCATTGTCTGCCCTCTGATGGGTAAGAATAAGAGGCCTGTGAAAGCTTCCTGTGGTTGTGGGGGAATCTGGGTCTTGCTCTGATGGGTGGGGCCGTGCTCAGTGAATCTTTAATCCAATCTTCTTTGGGGTGGGGCTGCAATCCCTTCCTGTAGTTTTGCCTGAGGCCAAACTATGGTAGGGGTCATGGTGGTAATGGCGACCTCCCTCACCAGTACGCCACAGCTCCCGGGACTGCTGCATTCAGCGCCCCTAAGCCCGTGGCAGGCCACTGCTGACCCACGCCTGCGCCGGAGACTCCTGGACACTCACGGGCAAGTCTGGCTCAGTCTCTGTGGGGTCACTGCTCCTCTCTCTTGGGTCCTGGCACAACAAGGTTTTGTCCGTGCCCTCCAAGAGTCTATTTCCCCAGTCCTGCAGAAGTTTTGTAATCAAAACCCACTGGCCTTCGAAGTCAAATGTCCTGGAGGTTCTCAGTCCCTTTGCCGGATCCCCAGGTTGGGATATCTGTTGTGGGTCCTAGAACTTTTGCAACAGTTCAAGACCTTCTTTGGTGTAATTCTTCTCCAGTTTGTGGGGCAGTGCTCAGTGGCTCTATGGTGGGGCTAACAGCCACCTCCTCCAAGAGGAATTATGCCACACGCTGCGCCTCCCAGGTCTGCTGCAGCCAGAGCCCCTGTCCTTATTACAAAATTCAGACTTAAACTGAAGAAAGTAGAGAAAATCACTGACCATTCAGATGAGATCAGATCAGATCAGTCGCTCAGTCGTGTCAGACTCTTTGCGACCCCATGAACCGCAGCACGCCAGGCCTCCCTATCCATCACCAGCTCCCGGAGGTCACCCAGACTCACATTCATCGAGTCAGTGATGCCATCCAGCCATCTCATCCTCTGTCGTCCCCTTCTCCTCCTGCCCTCAATCCCTCCCAGCATCAGAGTCTTCTCCAATGAGTCAACTCTTCGCATGAGGTGGCCAAAATACTGGAGTTTCAGCTTTAGCATCATTCCTCCCAAAGAAATCCCAGGGCTGATCTCCTTCAGAATGGACCGGTTGGATCTCCTTGCAGACCAAGGGACTCTCAAGAGTCTTCTCCAACACCACAGTTCAAAAGCATCAATTCTTCGGCGCTCAGCCTTCTTCACAGTCCAGCTCTCACATCCATACATGACCACAGGAAAGACCATAGCCTTGACTAGGCGAACCTTTGTTGGCAAAGTGATGTCTCTGCTTTTGAATATGCTATCTAGGTTGGCCATAACCTTCCTTCCAAGGAGTAAGCGTCTTTTAATTTCATGGCTGCAATCACCATCTGCAGTGATTTTGGAGCCCAGAAAAATAAAGTCTGACACTGTTTCCACTGTTTCCCCATCTATTTCCCATGTAGTGATGGGACCAGATGCCATGATCTTCGTTTTCTGAATGTTGAGCTTTAAGCCAACCTTTTCACTCTCCACTTTCACTTTCATCAAGAGGCTTTTGAGTTCCTCTTCACTTTCTGCCATAAGGGTGGTATCATCTGCATATCTGAGGTTATTGATATTTCTCCCAGCAATCTTGATTCCAGCTTGTGTTTCCTCCAGTCCAGCATTTCTCATGATGTACTCTGCATATAAGTTAAATAAACATGGTGACAATATACAGCCTTGACGTACTCCTTTTCCTATTTGGAACCAGTCTGTTGTTCCATGACCAGTTCTAACTGTTGCTTCCTGACCTGCATATAGATTTCTCAAGAGGCAGATCAGGTGGTCTGGTATTCCCATCTCTCTCAGAATTTTCCATAGTTTATTGTGATCTACACAGTCAAAGGCTTTGGCATAGTCAATAAAGCAGAAATAGATGTTTTTCTGGAACTCTCTTGCTTTTTCCATGATCCAGCGGATGTTGGCAATTTGATCTCTGGTTCCTCTGCCTTTTCTAAAACCAGCTTGAACATCAGGAAGTTCACGGTTCACATATTGCTGAAGCCTGGCTTGGAGAATTTTGAGCATTACTTTACTAGCGTGTGAGATGAGTGCAATTGTGCGGTAGTTTGAGCACTCTTTGGCATTGCCTTTCTTTGGGATTGGGATGAAAACTGACCTTTTCCAATCTTGTGGCCACTGCTGAGTTTTCCAAATTTGCTGGCATATTGAGTGCAGCACTTTCACTGACCATTCAGGTATGACCCAAATCAAATCCCTTATGATTATACAGTGGAAGTGACAAACAGATTCAAGGGATTAGACCTGATAAGAGTGCCTGAAGAACTACGGACAGAGATTCAAAACACTGTATAAAAGTAGGCGATCAAAACCATCCCCAAGGAAAAGAAATGCAAAAAGGCAAAATGGTTGTCTGAGGAGGACTTAATAGCAAAGGCAAGAAGAGAAGCAAAAGGCAAAAGAGAAAAGAAAAGATATATCCATCAGAACACAGAATGTTAAAGAATAGCCAGGAGATATAAGAAAGCCTCAGTGATCAGTGCAAAGAAATAGAGGAAAACAACAGAATGGGAAAGACTATAGAGATCTCTTCTTGAGAAAATTAGAGATACCAAGAGAACATTTCATGCAAAGATGGGCACAATAAAGGACAGAAACAGTATAGACCTAACAGAAGCAGAATATATTAAGAGGGGGTGGCAAGAATACACAGAAGAGCTATACAAAAAAGATCTTAATGACCCAGATAACCACGATGGCGTGATCACTCACCTGCAGCCAGACATCCAGAGTGTGAAGTAAGTGGGCCTTAGGAAGCATCACCACGAACAAAGCCAGTGGAGGTGCTGGAATTCTAGCTGAGCTATTTCAAATCCTGGAAGATGATGCTGTGAAAGTGCTGCACTCAAATGCCAGCAGATTTGGAAAACAGCATCAGCCACAGGACTGGGAAAAGTCAGTTTTCATTTCAATCCCAAAGAAAAGCAATGCCAAAGAATGTTCAAACTACCACACAATTGCACTCATCTCACATGCTAGTAAAGTAATGCTCAAAATTCTCCAAGCCCGGCTTCATCACTACATGAACCGAGAACTTCCAGATGTTCAAGCCAGACCTAGAAAAGGCAGAGGAACTAGAGATCAAATTGCCAATATCCATTGGATCACAGGAAAAGCAAGAGAATTCCAGAAAAACATCTATTTTTACTTCATTAACTACGATAAAGCCTTTGACTGTGTGGATCACAGCAAACTGTGGGAAAATTCTTCAAGAGATGGGAATACCAGAGTCACCTTACCTGTCTCCTGAGAAATCTGTATGCAGGTCAAGAAGCAACAGTTTGAACTGGACACGGAACAATGGACTGGTTCCAAATCAGGAAAGGAGTATGTCAAGGCTGTAAACTGTCACCCTGCTTATTTAACTTATATGCAGAATACATCATGCAAAATGCTGGGCTGGATAAAGCACAAGCTGGAATCAAGATTGTTGGGAGAAGTATCAATAACCTCAGATATGCAGATGACACCACCCTTATGGCAGAAAGAAAAGAGGAACTAAGGAGCTTCTTGATGAAAATAAAAGAGGAGAGTGAAAAAGCTGGCTTAGAACTCACCATTCAAAAAATGAAGGTCATGGCATCTGGTCCCATCATTTCATGGCAAATAGATGGGGAAACAATGGAAACAGTGACAGACTTTATTTTCTTGGGCTCCAAAAATCACTGCCGATGGTGACTGCAGCCATGAAATTAAAAGACGCTTGCTCCTTGGAAGAAAAGCTACGGCCGACCTAGACAGCATCTTAAAAAGCAGAGACATTACTTTGCCAACAAAGGTCCCTCTAGTCAAACCTATGGTTGTTCCAGTAGTTGTGTATGGAGATGAGAGTTGGACTATAAAGAAAGCTGAGTGTTGAAGAATTGATGCTTTTGAACTATGGTATTGGAGAAGACTCTTAAGAGTCCCTTGGACTGCAAGGAGATCAAACCAGTCAATCCTAAAGGAAATCAGTCAATACTCATTGGAAGGACTGATGCTGAAGCTGAAACTCCAATACTTTGGCCATATGATGAAAATAACTGACTCATTGGAAAAGACTGATGATGGGAAAGATTGAAGGCAGGAGGAGAAGGGGACGACAGAGGATGAGATGGTTGGATGGTATCACCGACTCAATGGACATGAGTTTGAGCAAACTTTGGGAGATGGTGAAGGACAGGGAGGCCTGGCGTGCTGCAGTCCATGGGTTGCAAAAAGTCAGACATGACTGAGTGACTGAACTGACTGAACCAGGATGTGGGACATGCTGCCTGATATCAGGTGTCTGTTAGGACACCAACAGAAAACAGACGGCAGGTTCACGGTATTTGCTTTTGACAATCTGCAAGATAAACAAACGCTAGGTGCTGGGGACACAGGAGCGAACATACCAGTTCTTGGCTGCTGAGAGCTTAAAGGCTCCCAGGCCCGAGGGACGAGGAAACTAGCAATTCAGCCTGGTAAGTGGTAGGTCAGAAAAAAAGTAGGGAAGAGGCCCCTAAGGGTGGAGGAATTCCTTGGTGAGGATACCTGGCAGGCACCAGAGCCAGATGAAGCCAGACTCAGTGGGGTGGAGAGTGGGGTTGGTGGTGAATGCTAGTCCCTTGGGAGCTGAAGCTGAGAAGGGAGAAGCTCAGAGGATAAAGCTCAAAGACCAGACAGGAACAGCTCTTGCAGGGCCCTGCAGCCCTAAAGGCTTAGTCATCAATCTCTCCCCAGGCTGCTTTGAAGTTTCTCTCTTTTCCTTCTGATCTTGTTGAGGAGCCACCTTGAGGAGGTGGCTCAACTGTCACCTCCTCAATGAGGCCCACCCTGATGAAACTGCAACCCACTCATCCACACCCCATACCCCATAACCCCTTCCCCAGGAACATTTCTCTCCACAGCACATGACCACATGCCCTAATGTGCATTCAGGCACTTCCCCAGCTAGAAGGCAAGTCCTCCAGGGCAGCTCTCTCTACTGCCCCGCCCGTACCTGCTCCACCACATACCTGGGGGCACCAGTCCGCCCAGCCTCCTCCCCACCTGGTGTCCTCAGCTCCACAGAAGAGTGGCCCCAAAGATGTCTGAGTCTTAATCCCCGGATGTATAGTGAATATATTATGTGGCAAAGGGGAATTACTTGTAGAAGGAATTAAGGTTGCTAATCAGCTGCCTTTGGTGATGATCCAGGTGCACCTGAAATCATCACAAAGGTCCCTGGAGATGAAAGATGGAGGCCAAACCCAGAATGAAAATGATGCATAAGTGAGAAGCATCTAGAAACTAGGAAAAGCAGGAGAATATTCTTCCTTAGAGCCGCCCCACAGGCCTGCTGATACCTTGATTTTAACCCAACTTGGACTTTTGACCTCCAGATCTGTAAGGTAATAAATCTGTGCTGTTTTAAGCAGCCAAGTTTGTAGTAACTGGAAGTGAATACACAGCAGTAACATGAAGTGAAACACAGGCAAAAACACAGACCTACCTCTTCCATATTTGTGTTCCTGGCACATTATGAGATAGGGGTAAGGATGTGTCTTCCTGCAAGTGTTTCTGTGAGGGTCCAGATCATCCTGGCTTCACACGCTTTGCATGGTGCCCAGCATGGAGCCTCTCTAACTGGCATCTACAGGGATGATGTCTGCTGTGGCTGGCGTGCAGGCTTCCTCTTCTTCATGCTGTGTGACTGGGGCTGCCCCAGGACTCATGGGGACCCAGCTGGCTCCAAATTTGGGAAGTCTCACCTTTTAGAGAAGCCCCCCTCCCGCCCCCCGCCAGTGTACCACCTCCTCCCTCGGGAGTGGGAGTCTTCTGAGCCTGGTGGACACGCCAAGGGGATGGTTCTGTCTGCTGTGGCCCGGCAGCTGACCTCATACCCCAGGCCTGTGAGGGTCCCAGAAACTGCCCAGAAGTCTGGCTCAGGGTGCTCAGTCCTCCTTACGCCAGTCCTTTGTGTCCATGCAGAGATCACAGTCAACCAAGAGAACCCAGCCAGACAGCCCTGGTTTTGCTCTCCAGTTCCCCATCTGTAGAATGGGAAGCTTAGAGTGGACAGTGTGCAAGTATCCTTCAAATTCTTACCCCTACGTTTCACTGAAGAGTATTTATAAGTGCAAATAAACACACTGGAGATGACTGACATCATCAGCCATTAGGGAAATGCCACTGTGAAAAACGGAGTATCATTTTTAAGTGTCTTGTTCCCATTTACAAAAGCAAAATCTACGCAATTGTTGTGGATGACAGGGAGCTGAAGAAGAAAAAAGGCTGCCTCGTAGAGCCAGGAAGCACAGTGTTATAAAACACTACCAAAAATTTAAAAAAAAAAAAAAAAAAACAATGAAATTCCCACATCCCTCCACGCAGTGCTCTGTACCTCATTCTTACCTGCTTCTGGACCAAAAAAGTCCTGGAAATCCCAACTCAGTCCACGGGGATAGACTGAGACCTGCCTAACTGAAGTCAACTCAGAAGCCCAAGAGTCTGTTCTTCGTATAAAGTATGGGCAGTTTGAAGTACCTGGTATGGTCTTTTATAACGAGGCTCTAAGACCATCCTCTTTAACTGAAGACTCAAGCACTCTGCAGCTTAGAGCAGAGCCTTCAGGCAAACACCAGACTAAACAAAAACATCTCTAAGATGACAGAGATTTCATGGCTGCAGTTAACGTATTACGCTAACCAATAAGATCAGAACAGAGAAGAGTACACTTCTCTCTCAGACTATAGCCCAGAACAATCTTTAGATGAGACTTCAGATGAACTGCACCCCTAAGGGTAAAAATATACAGGCAGTGAGGCACAGACAAGTCACCAGGAGCTTCTATAAATCATATAATTTCTAAGACACTCACATTAACATTTCATTTATATAAGCATAACCACAAGAAGGCCAAAAACACTCTCTGATCTGACAAGTCTTATGCAAATCTTAAAATAGTAATATATTAAATAAACCTAATTTGTTCTGGCACCTCTCTTTTAATGCTATGCTACGCTAAGTCACTTCAGTTGTGTCCGACTCTGTGTGACCCCATAGACGGAAGCCCACCAGGCTCCCCTGTCCCTGGGATTCTCAAGGCAAGACCACTGGAATGGGTTGCCATTTCCTTCTCCAGTGCATGAAAGTGAAAAGAGAAAGTGAAGTCGCTCAGTCGTGTCCGACTCCCAGCGACCCCATTGACTGCAGCCCACCAGGCTCCTCCATCCATGGGATTTTCCAGGCAAGAGTACTGGAGTGGGGTGCCATTGCCTTCTCCGTCTCTTTTAATAAGATGCAAAAATAAATGTTTGTGATTTTCCAGGGCTGCCCTGAGAAATAAATGTCAGAGAACACAGTACATGTAAATGATATCCCGAAAGTTTCCTTCTTTTACTATGTTTATTATTTGAAAAGAAAATCTACAAAGAGTCATCATAAGAGATATAGACACTTGATTAATATATGACTGTGGGTGCCTGAGAAACAATCCCTGGTTACCCCTTTAAATAACATTGAAAAGTAGACAGACCCAAGAGTATTGAAGGCACGTTGTTTGTTTTTGTTCAGTCGCCCAGTCGTGTCCAACTCTGTGACCCATGGACTGAAGCACTCCAGGCCTCCAGGTCCCTCACCATCTCCCGAAGTTTGCCCAAGTTCATGTCCATTGCATCAGTGATGCCATCCAGCCATCTCATCCTCCGACACCCTCTTCTCCTGCCTTCAATCTTTCCCAGCATCAGGGACTTTTCCAATGAGTCAGCGATTCACATCAAGCGACCAAAATACTGGCATACTGAACACTGAAGGCGTAGTCCACATAAATATTTGCACACAAATGTCCACAGCAGCATTGTTCATAATAGCCAAAAAGGGGAAATAAACCAAAATGCCCATCAACTGATGAATGGATAAATAAAATGTGGCATATCCATACACTGGAATATTAATCACTCATAAAATGGAATGAAGTACTAATACAGGCTACAACATGGATTAGCCTCAAAAACATTACACAAACAAGTTACACACAAGAGGCCACATGCTATATGGTTTCATTCATATGAAATGTCCGGAACAGACACATCCACTGATACCAAAAGCAGATTTACGGTTGTCAGGGACTGGGGCAGCGGCTGGGGACAACGAAGGGTACTGGGGAGTGAACGCTAACCGGTGTGGGGTGTCGTTGTGAAAATGTTCTGGAATGAGGCCGAATGACATCGTAGTGGCAGTGCTGACGGTCGCACAACATAATAAGATACTAAAAGTCACTTTCCAAATAAGGAGTTTGTATTTTTTGTGTTATAAAATGGTCTATTCTAGGATTCAACAAATATATACAACATAAAGCACCAAAAAGTTTTCTGGTGGATACAGCATCTCTGCTGTCAAAAATAGCCTTCTATGTTGTAGGCAATGGTATTAATCGGTAAACCAAGGAGGCAAGCCCATCCAACCTGAGCAAACTTTGCTAAAGTAGAATGCACTGCACAGTTTATTTCCAGACAAAGAGAGTGTAAAGTCATACAAACAAAAGGCAGACCTTTCACTCTGGGGAACAACCTGACCCTTTACTGTGGGACAGGGAGTCTGTGAGGTCAAAACTATTTTCATAATAGTGATAAAATGTTATTTATGTCAACACAATGTGTTCATCATTGCTATTTTCAAATGACTCAATAAATAATTTTCAAAATGTTTCCATTCTGATATCAAATGCAGTAAATACCAATAGTTTTAACCCACATAAACAAAAGCTCTTTGGGTAATCTCAATGAGTTTTAAGAATGTGGAGTGGCAGACCACATTTGCCTGAAAGCTGTGTTAGGTGAGAAAGGAAACAGATTAAGAAGCGTGCTGAAATTCACCCTAGGCCCTGAAGGTGCCCACGCCCCCTCCCAAAGGAAGCTGCAGCTGCCCAGGACACACACACAGAGACCCCTGTTCTGGGCTCTGAGCATCATCACCTTCCTAGAGGTGCTTCATCCTGGAGAACTTTCTCCAGCAATCCACACACAGAGAGAGCAGGGGAGAGCTGGCCTTGGAGGGAGCAGCTCCCAGGAGAAGGAAGGCAGGTGGGGCTGGGTGGACACCAGAGAGGCAATGCAGGCGAATTAATCGTGTATGGACCACCTGCATTAACCAAAGAGGTTGTATAGTTGCAGGGATAAGGCTGGGAACACTGGCCAGGTGGGAAGCGTGTACCTAACATGGAAACAGGCAGGAAGTGACAGAAGTGGCTGGAGGGAGCGCCACACCGTCTGTCATCCTGTTAAGTGTACGTTTTTAAAAGGTGCATGAGTTGGAGCACCACGGTGCCCACAGTGAGAGGTGGGGGAGGAAAAAGAATCCAGGAGAGACACACAGAATCCCGACTGGAGGGCCAGGACCTGAGAGAAGAAAGGTCTTTAAAAGGTGCAGAGAGATCCACGGGGTCAGCGCCACAGGCTCAAATCCTATGGATATGTCCTGAAGCATATGTACATGCTCCATCACATTAAACCAATGATAGAAATATCAGTGATCAACGCCAAATCACCAGCTGGTTTCCGCTTAATCAGGCCCCTGACCGATCAGGACCTGGCTGCTTATCAAGAGATTTCACTGTCACTCAGCTCAGTTATGAAGTTTGCCATCACTTGACAACTACTGTTTGGAGCAATAACCACAGGCCCTGAGCTACACTCACACTGGAGTTTATATCATGAACAACCTGCCCATATCGGGCTCCTAGTGGAGGAGACAGCAAATACTTCCAGGGGTTGTCCTGCCCTTGGATTGCAGGAGTGTCCTTGCCTTTTTTGAGTCCCATACAAAATGCTAATCTCTCATACTCTTCATCCCATTGATCCCCTTCCTCTCCCTCCAGGCTCACCCTCCACTCTCTCTCTCCTCAACCCCAGCATCTGTGCACAACTCTTTTTCTGATGACCCCTTCCCTCTTCCTTCACTGCCCTCCGTAATATTCCAGGGACACACTGTGGTCTGTTACTGCCCTTCTTCAGGACTAACCAGGCCAATGATTTATAGGGCTGATTAGTGCTAAAAGGAAACAGGGGGTTTCCCACTTCAGAAGATTAGGAAGAACTACAAGGCAACGACAGCAGAGCATTAAACAAGCAAGGGGCCCTTTGTGGCTGCTCAAGTTGTGCGCTCCAAAAGCCAGCCCGTACCCCTGCGACATGGATTCAGAAATGAGCTCATTGACCATCAGCCCAGGGCAGAAGAGAATCATCAGTCTGTGACCCCTTAGCTTGTCATAAGCAGGGGATGGGTTCTCATCCCTGACTGTCCCCAACAGGACCCAGAATCTCACCAACTCCCTATAAAAGAAATCGCTAACTCTTGTTAGAGCAGAAATTGCAAATGAAACTTAAGTTAAAGAAAAGCAAGGCTCCTGAATATTAATTTTAAAAACCAAATTGAAGTTGTGAAGGGTGTTTCATGACCACAAAACTACACTCTCAATCACAAAAGCCTGCATAGCAGGCCCGGTTTTGGGACAGGTGTGGTCAGGGCAGTGCGTCCTCAGGGGGGATATTGTCAGCAAACAGAGAGATGAAACTGAAGGGGTGCCAGCTGTGCTCCCCTCACCCCAAGGTAGCCTCTCCAAGTCCTGAAGGAAGGAGGCTGCTGCCCCGGACTCCCCTCTCTTGGCTTCTACTTTCCTGAAAGATGACTGACATCAGGAGACACTCCTCTGAAGTAGGGTATCGTATCAAAGACTAAGCAGCTGAAACCATGGCTGGGTTAACTGGCAGAGCTGAAGAGCCCCAGGCAAAAGTATAAAGGGGAAAGAAACGGACCCAAAAAGGCAGGGAGGCCACACAATCGGAAGAGTTAGCACCTGAGGAGCATCCCTCAATCAAGGAGAGACTGGAGTTGGCAAGTAAATACCCCAACTTCCTGGTGCCATTTCCTGCAGCTCACACCCCACCCCCAACCCCGTGCCCCCAACCCCAGCATCCAACGCACCACAAGCCAGAAAACAACTGAATTCCAGGGTGAGAACATCAGAAGTCTGATGAGTTCGATCATGATGAAACGATCCCAGAACAAAATACTGCTCACAACGGTTCACAAAAGATAGCCTCTTTCCCATCCAAATGGAGACAGGGGACATCACTGTGTCATAGCAGAGAGACAAGGAAGGCACACAGGCCACATTCTACTGGAAAATCAAGAGGAGAGTCACACAGGCCTTCAGAGGCCATCAGCAGCAAGTCATGGCTCCATAACACAAACAAATCAGGAAGAAAGGGAATGGTTTGAAAAAAGACGCAGCCTCCCAATCCCAGGTAAGATGATGTGCCCAGCGAGCAAGTGTTGGAAGAGGAAAGGAAGCAGTGAAGGAGGCAAGGGTTCCCTGCATCTTGCCAATCGATGCACCCCTGACAGATGAAGCCAAAACCACGTAGGACTTAATGAAGGCCATCGGCCACGAGGCTGCACTGGTGCACAGCCAGCCAATCAGGAAGGAGAAAGAGCAGACGCTCCTTGAGAAATTGAAAATGGGCAATCAGAAAATCCAAGACCTGGAGAAAAAAATTAGAAAAACAAGAAAGATCCTCTAAAATTTACATTTGCCATCTAAACAGGAAAGCCACCAACTCCTGTTCTGGGCAAAGGATGTTAAAAGAGCTCTTG
The DNA here is from genome assembly GCA_935064755.1 of Tragelaphus eurycerus. NCBI lineage: Eukaryota > Metazoa > Chordata > Mammalia > Artiodactyla > Bovidae > Tragelaphus > Tragelaphus eurycerus. Next base: position 18,244,015 of record CAKXYN010000020.1, read on the forward strand.
CCACAGAGGAGGTGGGAACTGCCAACTTGAGACATGTTTTAGGACAAACACACCAAGAAAAAGAGAGACTCTCCAACAAGCCATCTCTTCAAGAAGTTCCAAGATGTAAGCAGTCCGCCAGAAACTTCCTGGAAGATGCCTGCGATGACCAGAGGTTCCTGTGGTCTGTCCAACCATCAAAACGGGTGAAATCTGGCTCTCCAGGCCAACGCGGGGTGGGGGCTCTCTCCCTGTTGACCCTGGGCTGGACTGGAAGCCCCAACAACCACTCCCAGGGGTCACCTGAGGCCTGTAGTATGGCATCCACCTCCTGGCTGTTCAGCTGGGTTCCTCCACAGATGCAACAAACCCTCCTCTTCTAGGGAGCTGGATGCCACAGGCTGCTTGTCATTTCCACAATTTCCATGGTCACACCGAGACAAAGACACCCACACCACCAGGAAGACCCCCTGCACCCCCTTGCATCCTCCCACCTATGGTTCCCCTCAGACCTAAAGAGAAAACACAACCTGTACTCTCCCCTGCCCCCCACCTAGTAAGAACTTCCTTTGGCCCAAGAGAGTCTACGCAGACAACAATCTGAGGTTTGGGTTTCAAACAACTATCTGACCCCTGTAAAGACCACCGGCTGAACTGTTTCTTCCCACCATCAACAATGAGACAGCCTATGAGCCCCTCCTAGCCCTTCACTGGAGGAGGTCAGCCTGAACTGGGGTCCCGGCCTGCAGAGGAAGCCCCTACACCTTGTCCTGGGCTCCTCCAACGTCTCTTCTGGTCACATAGCTGTGCTCTGCTGAAACCCTTCACTTCTGCAGAGCCGTGTAGAAGAGCCACAGTGTCATAGCATCAAAGGGGAACCGACTCGATTCCACAGGCATAGCCAGTCCCCGGCCAACCCCATCATCACCTTCCTCAGCCTCCTCCCTGACTCTTCCAAGTGAGAATTCTAAGATGGGGCCCCCCACCCTGTGGAGCCTGGGCACACTCCAGCATTGGCTCTGCTGTCTACAGAGCAAATCAGAGGGCTCCACACTCTTGTAATTATTCACACCACAATCCTTGGCGCAGTCTGACCAGCGTGAAGAGGTGTCATCTGCAATTAATGCCAAGACTGATAGCCCCGGCTTCACGGCTACCTCTCATATGGGAAACCAGAATCTCTGAATCTACACATCGGGGATGATCTGCAACCTTGACTTGGGTCTATAGCACGCAGCCCTCAACATCCCAGTGGCATCTTTAGAGACTCCATGATAACGGCCACATTCGCTCCGCAGAGAACCACCTCCATGCTTTAAAGCACCCAGCAATGTTGCGAAGGAGCACACATCTTTCCCAATGCACCTCCATGTACATTACATCTGTCGTGGCACGGCCGTGATGTCACAAGGCGCTAGCTAGGATCTTCATTTGCAAACTCACAGGGACAGCTGTGCAGACGATCATTCAGGTACACAAAATGGGAAGAGCGACACAAATGGCCACATTCAACGCTACTGACACGCACCTCCCAGAGCCTGACTTGATGCCAGTTCTTATGCCTGGGGTCTCTGTCAAAATCCCCAAATCCCATAGAGTACAGAAGCAACTCAAGGCAAAAACTGGCACCCCGTTCCCGCACCCGGAGGGGCTCCCTGCTGCACCCTGAGCATTTCCAAAACTTGCTTCTCCTGCCTGGTACCAGACATCACAGTCCCACAATGAGGGAACTGCAGGCTGGCAGACTTACAACTGAAGGACTGCCCGAAGCAGGCCACACGTGAGCATTCAAACAAAAAACTTCCAAAGCCTAGAGGAACATTCCTCCTGAGCAGCAACACATCCTTGGGTTTGGAATTCCTGGGGAAGAGCTAGAATAGCTATACAAAGAATTAAGCAAGAAAAAGAAAGCCTGATTCGACTATGGAGGACAAATCATTATTAAAAAAAAAAAAAAAAAAAGGCCAAAGATCCTCAATAGCATCCAGGATGCCCCAGCATGATGGCACCGCAAGTGCATGGCACTTTTACATCACCTCCTAAATAGTGGGGACCTCAAATGTTTCCAATTCATCTTCCACATCCCTTCCTTGCTGGGCCTTCTCCTTAAAACCCTTCTCCTCTGGTCTCTCCCCTGAATAAGCAACTCCCACTTCTGAAGTCTGTGATTAAAAAGAAAATGTATTCATCACACAAGGTTATCTCAAGACCTTATTCCCCACAGAATTATTTTAATAGTAAAGGACTTAGGGATTTAGAGCACTACGTATAATGCTCTAATAAAAACGCTTTGGATTTGAGTAAAAAGAAATACAATAAAAACCTAGTTCCAGTCCATGCAGATACCCAACCAGATTTAGGAACCAGTAATTCACATCTAAAAGGGCTAGGGTTTAAAAAGTCTGTGTCCGTCACCTTTGAAAACATTTTTGCCATGCCTTCATTGGACCCTCCAGACGGTGCACAGGAGAAGTGGGCAGAGACCACCAAGGTTCAGAAAAGTAATCTTGCGAGAGCACCTAACTGCCGAGTTCTGAGGGCTCACTCCACAGAGAATGTTGCAAAGCAGTAGTTCTCAACCAGAGGCAATCTTGTCCCCATCTCTCCTCCCTGAGGATATCTGGCAATGTCTAGAGACATTTTTGATTGTCACAAACTGGACGGGATGCTACTAGCATCTCATGGGGAGGGCTAGGGAGGCTGCTAATCACTCTGCTAATGCACAGGGCAGCACACTGCCCACGACGACAAAGAACAATCCAGCCCCATGTGTCAGTATTTCAGAGGCTAAAAAATTCCCAACCAAAAGTCACTTGAAATGCCCGAGGCATCCACTCTTGAATCACAACCCCTCTGAGCAGCTTAGTCTGGAGACCGTCTCCCTGGCAGAGAAACACTGTACCCAAAGACTCCAAGCTTGGCCGTTTCGAAGGGGTGGGGGGCGTCAACAACCCCTGATGGCCATTCGCGACCACTCTCCCTCACCCCACCCTGCAATGCCAGGCACCCAAGGAGACTCAGGTCAGATACTCTTTTCAGAGTGTATTCCAAAACTTTTGAAGATACTTCTAAAAACAAAAACAAAACCCTGTTCAAAACAAGCTTCAGTACTTATTACCTCATTTAAACTTCATAGTCATCCTGTCAGGTCGGGACTCGGAGTCACTATGTGACAGAGGAGGAGACTGGAGTACGCAAAAAGGTTCAGGCAACTTTTCCCAGGCGACACAGCCAGTGAGTGGCAGACCCGCAGGCCGGGGAGCCCTGGGGTTCCGAAGCCACGTGCGAACTCGCCGAAGGATCCCAGCCCACGGCGGGGCTGGGGGGCGCGCCGACCACAGCCTGGCTTCCACCCAGCTCGCACCTCCGCAGTGGCCGCCCTCCCCTTACTGGTAGGTAAAAGCCTCAGAAGGGCCCCACACGGCCCTCCCGCACCCCCGCACCACAGAGGGCGGCTCTCGGCGCAGACGCGGAGACAAGAACGTGGACGTGAGGACGTTAACAGGACGTGCGGACTTGACGTTGACACATTGACGTGGACACGCAGCGTGGGGCGTGGGCAGCTCCTCCTCCCACGGGCCGGCGCTGCTTCTGCACAGAGAAGGCCCTGTCCCGACCTTCCCCGCGGTGTGGGTCTCTGCAGGTGCCTCTCTGGCTGGCAGCTCCTTTTCCGCTGCAGCCACGCCTGCCTGTGGCACCTGTCGGAGCTACTGGTTCACGGAGCAAGTCAGCGCCAAGGCTTGTGCATTTAGGGTCCCCCAAACTTGCCTGCTCACTCCATCCGCCAGGACCCTGTCTGTGCTCCTTGGAGGCCAGAAGCCAGCCAATACCTAGAAATCAATGAGCAGTGGCGAATCCCTGAGGTTTCCTTATTTTTCCTTCATTAAACTTCTCCTCTCTTCCGTCAGTTTGTCTCTGCTTTTGTTTCACAGGAAGAGGTTGCCTGTGGATGAGGCGGGCTAGCGGTCCTGCAGGGGAAAACTTCACTTTCCTCCTCTGGCTGGGAATGATGCAGCACATTCATGCCCCTGGGTTCGTCCTGAGTCCTCACTTCCTGGTGGTCGAGCTTTAATTTGATCACGGGGTTCCTGCTGAAAACCACCCAGCAGGGCGCCTTTGTATCCAGAGGCCTGTGACAGTCAAGAAATGGCATTTGGGGAAACTGTTCAGAGGCACATTTTTTCTTCTACGTTACATGTATTCAGATCTAAAATTTGTGTTTCAGAAAACAACAGCCAAACAGATTTAATGGATATTTACCCCTTTGCCCTCTGTGCACCAGATCAGTTTTTTAAATGAGTAAACGTTATTCTAAAGCTCACCCACCACCACTACCCTGCTATTCCTTTCCATAATGCACCCCTACTCTGGGACAGTCACTATATGAGTCGACAGAGCATCCTTTCTCTGGGTATTTCTTACTGGTATGGGACACTAGTGTAGCCAGAGATCAGCATGTCATACCTGTCCAGTGAGTTCTGACAACTTACAGAAAAGGCATTATAATGCCCACATCTGGACCCTAATGGACTCATTCTAAAACAGCCCCAGCTCCTTTTCTTGACTGGATATCGGATGCCTGCAACTGGGCAAGGGTGGCTTTTTCCATTTCAGGCTGGATGGGATGAACCCTGACATCTGATGGAGGAGAAACAGGCCCAGAGAGGAAAACTGAACATGTCGAGATCACAAAGTCAGTGGCGAGGCAGGGAATAGACCTGAGCTCTTGGCCTGGGCCAAGGTGCATTCATGATCTGGTGACATCATCAGAACCTTCTTCCTCTCCATCCCACAGAGAGTGGGCTCTGTGGACGGGGCCCTCCTTCCCCACTGCACTCAGCCTGGAGAGGAGCCAGCCAGCTACAGGAAGCCGTGGTCTGAGGGCATCCTGCCACTGGAGTCGGCATTTCTAGTCAGGAGGGAGAGGACTAGGGCACCCAGGTTAAGATCTAGGTGGAGCCAGAGCGCCATCTGCTGGCCAATTGCTAAGTAACCCAAACCTTAGATCTGCTGCTGCTGCTGCTAAGTCGCTTCAGCCATGTCCGACTCTGTGTGACCCCATAGACGGAAGCCCACCGGGCTCTGCCGTCCCTGGGATTCTCTAGGCAAGAACACTGGAGGGGGTTGCCATTTCCTTCTCCAATGCATGAAAGTGAAAAGTCAAAGTGAAGTCGCTCAGTCGTGTCCGACCCTCAGCTACCCCCATGGACTGCAGCCTACCAGGCTCCTCCATCCATGGGATTTTCCAGGCAAGAGTACTGGAGTGGGGTGCCATTGCCTTCTCCGAACCTTAGGTCTACCTCTAAGACTTCTTGTGATCCCCACCCAGGAAAGCTGAGGGTTCGATTCAGGTCAGACCCCTCCTGGAGAGATTTTCCTTTTTTCTCTAGATTACACTTGGGAGAATCCCCAGGATTCCAACTGATGATAAAATCATATCCATCGTGTACAAGACCCTTTTTCTCTCTTACTGCATCCCTAGCCCAGCATCATCTATTGATGGCTTTATATGACCAGCCACTGGATACAGTACTTTGAGGACTGGAAACAAGATACTGTTCTTCCCTCGGTGGAATTTCTTGAGTGAGGCAGAAAAAGAAACACAGTGAGACAAAGATCTGATGGTAGGCAGTGGGATGGAGGGGGTAGAAAGGAGGACCAAGTACCATGGACATGGATCAGAGGGGCTCTAATGACAGGGTGTTTTAGCTGAGTTTTGAGGAGGAAACAGGTAGACAGATGTGGGGAGAGGGGAAGGCACCTGTGAGGGGTGGAACAGACATAGCCAATACCCCTTCTCACTAGTCCCACGTCCCAGCTGCTTTCTCTTCCTCCCTCCCTCCATCCTAATTCACCATGGGTCACAGTGGCTGTCCACCTAGAGAATCCACCCACCTTTCCTGGCTGCAGCTCCCCTCTCCCACCAGGTCTGTCTCCAGTGGGATTCCTGTGACTCTCCCAGCCCCCATACCTTGACCCTGCCCATGAACACTCACAAGCCCGTCCACAATCTGGACACTTGAGAATTCAATACGTGGGAAATATTTCTTATGCAGGGGATTCAGCAAAGCCTAAACCATCCTTTGTCCCTAAGAAACAGAATTCATCCCAGGAAAGGAGAAAAAGTATGAAGGTGTCATGCCAAGAAGTGTTTTGGCAGGTTCAGAGGAAGGAGCAAGATCCCTGCAGGCTGTTAACGGTTGTTATACGTCCTCACTCATGGCAGGGTGGGTCCTGAAGGTGCAGGGAAACCCGGTCACCCAGGACAACAGCACTGTTTTCTCTGCTGCTGAAGTCGCTTCAGTCATGTCCGACTCTGTGCCACCCATAGACGACAGCCTGCCAGGCTCCCCTGTCCCTGGGATTCTCCAGACAAGAACACTGGAGTGGGTTGCCATTTCCTTCTCCAATGCATGAAAGTGAAAAGTGAAGTCACTCAGTCGTGTCCAAATCTTCACGACCCCATGGACTGCAGCCTACCAGGCTCCTCCGTCCATGGGATTGTTTTCTCTGCTGCTGCTAAGTCACTTCAGTCGTGTCCAACTCTGTGCGACCCCATAGACGGCAGCCCACCAGGCTCCCCCGTCCCTGGGACTCTCCAGGCAAGAACACTGGAGTGGGTTGCCATTTCCTTCTCCAATGTATGAAAGGGAAAAGTGAAAGGGAAGTCGCTGCAGCCTTCCAGGCTCCTCCATCAGTGGGATTTGCCAGGCAAGGGTACTGGAGTGGGGTTCCATTGCCTTCTCCAACCTTCTGATATTCCTATCTCATCTGGGTAAAATCAGCGTGAGCTAGAAATCTGTGCTGCCAGCAGAGGGCAGCATAAGACCACAGTTTGACCAGAAAACAGCTCCTTTGTTACATTCTCTGTCCACGAGGTGGAGCAGTGGTTCTTTACCTTGGCTGCAGATCAGATTGACCTAGGGAGATTCATAGAAACAGTGACACCAGGATCCCATCCTCAGAAATTCTGATTGTCCCAGGGTGCAATCCTAGCATCACACGTTCTGGTCTCCCAACAAAATATTTATTTTTGTTTAATGGGAAAAAATAAAGAAGGAGAAGCAGCAACCTCTCAGACCACTTTTTTCAGCTAGGGTTGAGAATCACTGAGTTAGGCCTTTGTAACCCAATCGTGGTTCACAGACCAGCAGCATCAACATCACCTGGGAACTTGTTAGACATGCAGAAACGCAGGACTCATCCCAAATCTCTTGAATCAGAATCTGCATTTTAACCAGATCCCTAGGGGTTTTGTGTGCACATCAGAGTTCGAGAATCTGCAAATCTAGTTCAGAAATGCAGAGACTGAAGCAAGAGGGAAAAGTCCATTTTCTCAGCATCACTGGCCATGCACTGGGTGGAATGGCACAAACCTCAAGACACCGACTCCCAGTTAGTACTCTTTTTCCCACAGCACCCAGAACTTGGGCCTGGGCATCAGATGGCCGGTGGTGGGAGTTTGATGGGGTTTTGGAACTTCCCCATAGCAATTATTGCAAGGACAGTGGGTATCCCAGAGATGGCGAAAGTACCATTGGCTCAAGGAACTTCCACCCAAATAAACGACTCAACACACATACATGATATCACCCAAATATAACTTCTCACCTTGAGTGACGCTGTGGGACCATCTCTACATCTAGGAAAACAGAGAAGAGAAAAACATCAGTGTGGACAAAAGTGTAGCCAGGGAAGGCTTCCTGCATGCTGGGCTTGTGAGAGGGGTGGGTGAGATTTCAGTGGCTGGTGGAGGGAGAAGCAGGTTTCAGGCAAAAAGGCCAAGCTGAATGAAGGGTATTAACAGGTCAGGAAGGGGATTTGGTAAGACTAGGGAACCAAGTAAGTGTTGGGCAGCTGTGAGAGAGAAAGCTGGGTTGGGGGAGTGGCTCGGGGCTTCCCTGATAGCTCAGGTGGTAAAGAATCTGCCTGCAATGCAGGAGACCCCAGTTCGATTCCTGGGTTGGGAAGATCCCCTGGAGAAGGAATAGGCTACCCACTCCAGTATTCTTGGGCTTCCCCTGTGGCTCACCTGATAAAGAAGGCACCTGCAATGTGGGAGACCCCGGGGTTAGGAAGATCCTTTGGAGAAGGGAAAGGCTACCCACACCAGTATTCTGGCCTGGAGAATTCCATGGACTGTATAGTCCATGGGGGTCACAAAGAGTCAGATATGATGAGCGACTTTCACTCACTCACTCACTGGGGGAGTGGCTCAGAACACAGACAAGACCCTGAAAGCAGACAGAGAGCTGCTTGGTAGAGCTCATGCAGATCCTGGGCTGGAGGCCACAGGGAGCCATAGAAGGTATTGGAACCAGAGGGCAGTCTGGGCCTTGAAAAGGCCTTCTGGGATGTATTGGACATGGTTCAGTGGAGGAAGGGGCTATAGGAACCCTTACCCTGGGAGCTTGCTGAGGGCAAGACTAAAGGCTCATTCATCTCAGGGTCACCAGCACTTTCATAGAGACTTGGCCTTGAAAGGTCTCCTCTAGCTGACCATATCCACGGGAGGCCAGCCTTCAACAGCGGCCATTTAAGACTCAAGGTCTAGATCAGAACAGGAAATGTAAGTCAATGCTCTTGTGACCTTGGGCTTGTTCCATCATAGAGTGGGGACCATAACAGAAATTCCCTCATAAGGTAAGAATTGCCTGTGATAAGACACATTCTACACCTGGTGTCTAGCCGGTGCTCCATATCATGACGACTCTATTCTACTTAACCCTTGTTCTTCCCAGGTAAGATAGCACTGCCTTGGTTATCTCTCTGAGTTACTCCTTCCATCTCTTTCCCCTAATTAATGCTAGCATCTGTTGAGTACTACACCCATATCAAAGCACAAGCTCTTTTAATCCTTCAATAATGCTTTGAGATCAGTTCTATTCATTCCCTGATTTAAAGGTGAGAAAACTCAATGACAGAGTTTTACATGCACCCAATAAGGGTTTGAATTGGGTTACTGGATCAAGCACCCCTCTCTTAACCACACTTTCATACAGCCTCCTAATGAGATGGCCCAGGACTCTGTGGCTCCTCCATGACTCTCAAGCTACACATTCTCCCTTAATAACTCCTCCTCTGGCAGTTATAAGGACCAATCTCAATTTTATTTTGTTTTTGGCCTTCATCTTCTTTGATCAACAGACCTACATTTCCAAAGGCCAGTATCTACACGGATGTCTGTCTTCTTCTGAAGCCTAACCAGTCCTCCCAGCCCCCTCCTCTAGCCTGAGCCTGGGTAACTCATGCCTTGTACCTCCCAACTTCATGCTGTCTAAAAGGGTGGCCATGCTGGTCTCCATTCCCAGGGTGGGGTCCTGGAGGACAGACTGTCTCCCAGTGCCTCTCAAAGACCCGAGCACACTCAACACAGCCTACCTGTCTCTCCAACCAGTGTCCCCTCCCTGCTCTCCCATGTTGAATCACAGCACTGTATCCTTCCTTCATCAGGTCCTCTAAGATCTGAAACTTTTCCTGGACCATCCCTTTCCAGCAGGCTTCTCATTCCCCCAACAGTCTTCTCAAATCATAACTGGCTCCCAACTGCCTCTTAGATTGTTCCCTTCCCCCACATTCCAGCAGCCCAACTGCTCCCTGCCCTCCTGCAAGCTCAGGCCAAATTCAAGCCCGCTTTCAGTTCTGTCCACACTCTGGCCCCTGTAAGAGTTAGTTCCAATTATGTGTCTTATTCAGTGAACGATAAACTCCTTGGGGGCAGGAGCTGTGTCTTTTTAATTTTTGTCCCCTTAACACAGATCACAGTAACTAGCACAGAAAACCACTAATAACATATTTGAATAAAAGAATTTGGGGATTCAGTTAAAATGGCATAGTGAGCATTTTATTAAAAAAAAAAAAAACCTAACAACTTGGAAGTCATATGTATTCATGACACAGAAACTTATAAAACTGCCCACTCCCACAGTCCAGGTCACTCTGGCCCTTGCATTGCACACCTGACCTGTTTTTATTCACTTATTTCTGTTTTCACCCACTAATGTGTGTGGACTATTCAAATACTTCTTGAGCTAATGAATCAAAGAGATGTTAATGGTTACCTGATCCAGGAGAATTTACAGCTGAATACTGGAAATACCTAGGAAGTTTGCTAAAAGTACAATCCCCAAGCCCATTCCCAAAATTTACTGAATCAGAATCTCTAAAGGAAGGTCTGAGGGCTTCCACTGTGATTCATTTGTTTTCAACTTTTTTCCTTTTAGAGTACTTTTTAGACTTACAAAACAGTTTGGAAATAATAAAGTTCCCATATACCCTTTACCCAGCTTCCCAAAATATTAACACTTAACCTGTCATGCAATGATCAAAACCAGGAAATTAATAGATATATAAACTCATCTACAGACTTTATTCAAATTTATGCAGTTGTCCATTGATGTCCTTTTCAAGTTTCAGTAGCCAATCCAGGATCCTACTGAGCACTCTAGACCCCCGTTCCTAACTCCCCTCCCTCCCGCCATGCCCTTGGTCACATCTCCCAACCCCAAATCCTCGGATCTCCCAGTCCTTTGTAGGCCTTTCTATAGAGAACTCTCTAGGTAATCAATCAATAAGCTAAAACTAGTTCTTATGTATCTGCTGCAGAGGATTTAGAAAATTCCAGAGCAACCTCTGCCACAAAGGTAAAGGAATCATCTCAAGGGAAGAGTAAAGATTCAGGTAAGTGAAGGAGAGGGAAACATTCTGTTGGTTCTGGGCCGCTGAGCAAGAGGAGTTCAGGACAGAGCGGCTTTGTGGGTGACCAACATCGGATTAGGATGTATGGGTCGGTGGAAGGAAGGCAGGAGCAGAGACTGGGAGGGGGCTGGAAGGTTCCGAGTCGGTGTGCAGGATGGCGCATGGCCTAACTCTTCCAGCTGAGAGACCAAGCTGCAGAGCTCTGAAAACTATTTCTCCAAATGTTGTGAGGTGCCATTCAGGATTGGGCGCAGGGATACTTTGAAAAATGTGTTTAGAGAGATTCCTGGAACAAACCGTGTCCTTTGCTCAGCAGCTAGCTTCTCAAGGCTGGACGGCGGAGCGGAGGGGGAGGCGGGGTTGGGGGGGGGCGGGGGGCTGCGGGGAGGGAAGGGAAGGGAAGGTTGGAGGGAGCTCTGGCAACACAGCTCTCACAGCTTCCGAGAACCTGGCTCGCTGGAAGAGCTGCCTGTACCGCAGCCAGTTTCTTCCTGTTCTCGGGGCAGAATTTGTACTAGGCTAGGATGACCCGGAGAAGGCAATGGCAAGCCACTCCAGTACTCTTGCCTAGAAAATCCCATGGATGAAGGAGCCTGGTAGGCTGCAGTCCATGGGATCGCTACCAGTCAGACGTGACTGAGCGACTTCACTTTCACTTTTCACTTTCACACAATGGAGAAGGCAATGGCAATCCACTCCAGTGTGCTTGCCTGGAGAATCTCAGGGACGGCAGAGCCTGGTGGGCTGCCGTCTATGAGGTCGCACAGAGTCGGACACGACTGAAGTGACTTAGCAGCAGCAGCAGGATGACCCGGAGGGGAAGCCACAAGGTCAAGATTGGGTAGTGGCTGAGAGAGAACATATGCCAAGCCCTGACTCCCGGCCAAGTGAACTCTTTGTTTGCTAAACAGGCGCACTGCAGGAGGTAGCAGTAGAGAGGGGCTTAGGGGTGGGGTCCAGAACCTCCACGACTATCTTCTAAAAGCAGTGTTCCCAGGGCTGGCTCAGATTCTGTCCCTGCATTACAGAACACCCAGTCAAGGGAGGAGACACATAGGGAACAACTGAGAACAACCTGGAACCACAGGATGCAATACAGTCACTTAAGTGCCCTGGGAAATCAGAGCAGCAAGAGGGAACCAGTGTGAACGACTGTCCAAGAGATGACCTGAAACCTGTGTTCAGCTGAGCACCAAAGCCCTGAAAGGGGCCAGTGGGGGCAAGGGGGCTTAGACCCACCAGATACAGTGTTCCCTGGTGAAAACAATAATTCCACAAGGGCTGAAAGAAAGAATAAGCCGCCCAGCCCAAGGCAGTAATCGTACCTCGTAATAATCGTTGGATAAACGGGATGGGGTAGTGATTCCTCGGTAGTCATGCCTCCTGGGCATCGGCAGCAGAAAGTCCCGTGAAGAAGGAAGGAATGCCTTCTGACTTATATGTTCTATGTTCTGCCCACCCGCTCATTCATCCATCCACCCTGCATTCTTGTAAAAATAAGATTTTAAACCCTACCTAGAGGGAACGCTGCTGCTCTTCTGCTCTTCGAAATGCAATGCTCTATATGTAAAAAGGACACGAAATGATTTGAAGGAGAAAGCAGAACCACAGGGTTGAATAAACGAGTAAGATGGTAAGTCCAAGGCAATCATGGTTTCTCCCTCCGTCTTTCCAACTGAATTCACATCCAAGTCTTCTGGAATCTTCTCTTCCTTCTCCTAACTCATCCCCACTCCTAAGGCCGGCTCAGGGCCTGGAGAATTCACGCCCCCAATTTTTCCGAACCCCTCTCTCCTCCTCCGGCCCACCTGCCCTCGCCCCAGGTCCCTTCCCACCCTTCAGGGACACCCCCCCCCTCCCCGATGCCCATCTGCAGCAGGTGTCGCCCCCTCCAGCCTTCGTCCAGCCGGACACCCTCCGTTTGTCAGCAACACAAGCCCGAGCTCACGCCCCGAGCGCTCCGGCGACGGTGGCTGTCAGGGCGGACACCCCCAGGGCCGCCCGCCGCTCGCGCCGCCTCCTCCCTGCTCTGCGCATCCCTGCCGCCCGTCCTCCCGCCAAAGCCAGGCGGGTGCTCTCCGGTTTCCCTCGGAGCCTGTGTCCGCGCGGGACCCTCGCGTGTTCTGCCGCGCCTACTATTGCTCACTCCGCAGAACCCCACCGGCCGCGCGCGCCTTTCCACCCCCGGCGAGCGCGGCTGCACGAGCCCACCTCCTCTCTCGACCCCCTGAGCTCCAGGCAGGTGCGGGACTCCCTCCTGCCGCAAGACGGCTCCTCTCCCGGAAGAAGAGAGGAGCCGTCCTTCCCCAGCTGTCCCGGGACCCACCGGCGCTCTGCCGGCAAACACCGACCCTTGTGAGGCCGGTTAGGCCAAAGGAAGCGGCTGCAGGCACTTTCCCTTTAGCGATAAGGAAGATTTTCCGTTTGTCAGCCTTCTTAGCGCAGTGGGCAGCGCGTCAGTCTCATAATCTGAAGGTCCTGAGTTCGAGCCTCAGAGAGGGCATGACATTTTGCTGCCATTCATAGAAAATAATCTGCTTTCTGGGATGGCATTTACAGAATAATCTGCTTTCCGGGATGGCGTTTACAGAGGCCCCGCGGACTCGGCAGGTAGAGGGATCCCCCACGTGCTGCCAGAGAACGAAGTAAATGCTTAGGTCCACAGAGACCCCATTCAACCACAAGCCACAGCCAAGAGGGCCGACCATTGTCCCATCTTCCTGCGGGGAAATGGATACAGCACTGCTGTGCGATTAAATTCGTCTCCCAATATCTGTGAAAAATCTGTTTCCTATACCACTTCTCGGAGAAGGCGATGGCACCCCACTCCAGTACTCATGCCTGGAGAATCCCCGGGACGGGGGAGCCTGGTGGGCTGCCTTCTATGGGGTCGCACAGAGTCGGACACAACTGAAGCGACTTAGCAGCAGCAGCAGCATACCACTTCTGCCTTCCTTTCCCCCAACTTCCTTTGTGTGCTCCCCTAACGGCTCAGCGGTAAATAATCCGCCTGGAACGCAGGAGACAGCAGGAGACGCGGGTCCAAGCCCTGGGTGGGGAAGATCCCTTGGAGAAGGAAATGGCAACCCACTTCACTATTCTTGCCTGGAGAATCCCATGAACAAAGGAGCCTAACTGGCCTCAGTCCATGGGACTGCAAAAAGTCAGACACCACTTAGCAACTAAAACACGACCGCCTTCCTCTACTCGGATCAAGGCCGGGTCTCCACATTCTTTTTCTGCTGTCTCCGGAGACTGTATCCTTTCTCCGGTCCAGACCAGTTTTCAGTTTCTGGGAAGACCTGGGCTGTCAGTGCAAGTCGCCCACGTGGCCCCGGAAAGCAAGGTGAAGCCTGGCATTGATGACCTAGGAGTGGCCAGACTTTAACTATAGCTTTAGCTAAATCCTTCCATTCTTTTTAGATTTTTTTTTAATCCTTCAATTTGTGATTATTCAGTTGACAATAGCTTCCAGTTTCTTTGTGATTTTGCCTCTACTATTTAGACATATATTTCTTAATTTCCAAAACAAGGACATTTCTAGTTTCCTTTTTATTGTTAATTTCTATCTTAATTGCATTATGGTCTTAGAATATATTCTGTAAGAATTAAATACTCTGAACTTTATGGCTCAATATTTAGTCACGTCTTCTGTTTGTCATTATTACATAATTTTATTTAGATTAACATCAAACAATGTACTGAGTTAATAATAAATTATAAATATAAATAATAAAACTTATTATATTATTATACTCTATTATTCCAGTAGTTTTCCTCTATTAACTTGGAAGTTGTACCCTTGTTTAGTATTCTTTTAGTAACTAGCCTTGAAATTACAGTACTCTTTGACTTATTGTAACTACTCTTAACTTGGACTTTACCTTCTTTCCACAAAAGAAGAAAAAGTACAGTTCTCTTATTTTATTTTTTCAAAGTCATACTCTCCCAACTTGCATGCCTTTTTTTTTTTTCCCCAGTTCTCTTGGGTATACATCTAGTTGAATTGCTGAGTCTTTTAACTCTACCTTTAGCATTTTAAAAAGCTACCAAACTGTTTTCCAAAGTGGCTGCAATGTGTTCTATTAATACAATCCCACCAGCAAGTTATGAGGGTTCCAGTTTCTCCATAAACCCAGCAGATTTGTTACTGTCTGTCCTCTTTATTCTAGCCATCCTGCTCATGCAATATTCCTTTGCACTGTGGGTTTGGTTTGTGTTTCTCTGATAATGTTGAGCTTATTCCTGTGCTTATTGCCATCTATATACCTTCTTTATAGAAACAGCTATTCAAATCTTCTGCCCTTTTTTAAACCGTTTTGTCTTTTGTTGTTGAGTTTTAAGAATTCTTTACACATTTTGGATATAAATCCCATACCAGAAATATCTTCGCAAAGGTTTTTACCCCTTCTGTAGGCTGTCTTCACTTTGTTAATGGTCTTTCTTGAAGCCAACTCTTCTTTGACAAACATTACCCTTATGGCAGAAAGTGAAGAGGAACTAAAAAGCCTCTTGATGAAAGTGAAAAAAGAGAGTGAAAAAGTTGGCTTAAAGCTCAACATTCAGAAAACTAAGATCATGGCATCTGGTCCCATCACTTGCTGGGAAATAGATGGGGAAACAGTGGAAACAGTGTCAGACTTTATTTTGGGGGGCTCCAAAATCACTGCAGATGGTGACTGCAGCTATGAAATTAAAAGACGCTTACTCCTTGGAAGGAAAGTTATGACCAACCTAGATAGCATATTCAAAAGCAGAGACATTACTTTGCCAACAAAGATCCATCTAGTCAAGGCTATGGTTTCTCCAGTAGTCATGTATGGATGTGAGAGTTGGACTGTGAAGAAAGCTGAGCACCGAAGAACTGATGCTTTTGAACTGTGGTGTTGGAGAAGACTGAGAGTCCCTTGGACTACAAGGAGATCCAACCAGTCCATTCTAAAGGAGATCAGCCCTGGGTGTTCTTTGAAAGGACTGATGCTAAAGCTGAAACTCCAGTACTTTGGCCACCTCATGCGAAGAGTTAACTCATTGGAAAAGACTCTGATGCTGGGAGGGATTGGGGGCAGGAGGAAAAGGGGACGACAGAGAATCACTGACTCGATGGACGTTAGTTTGAACTCCTGGAGTTGGTGATGGACAGGGAGGCCTGGTGTGCTGCAGTTCATGGAGTCGCAAAGAGTTAGACACGACTGAGCGACTGAACTGAACTGAACTGAACTGACCTTGAAGAAATAAACAATGCATATAGAGTTGAATCTGTCCTTTTTATCCTTGCACGATCCAGTTTCTCTACTTAAGTCTCCAGAAATTACCCATCTTGTGAATTTGATCTTTAGAATTCCCTACCTTTTAAAAATACTGTGTAAAAAACATATAGACACTTGGAATCTAATTGTTACTATAGCCCAGAACAGGACTACTATTGGACCCTACTCTTTGTATATTTTTCCATAGAAGCTAAATAAATATATTATTGAGAGGCACAATGGCTATAGCAGGAGTCAGCCAACTATAGCCAGCAGACCAAATGTGACCCACTGCTTATTTTTATTAACAAAGTTTTAATTGGCACACAGTCACATTCACATATGTGAATGCTACAACAGAGCTGAGCAATTGCATCAAGGCCTAAAATATTTACTATCTGGCCCTTTAAGTAAAAGTTTGTTATTTCCAGAGTTATAGTGACAAATACACTTCAACATGTATAACAATTCAAATACAAGTTTATTTCTCTCCCCTGAAATATTCCAAAGGGGGAAGCTTTTCTCCATGTTTGATTTGGGGACACAGGATGCTTTCATCTCATTGTTTTGTAATCCCCTTGGACCTTCACATCACTTTCCTGGAGCTGGTAGAAGGAGACAGACAGCCTGGAGGGGGCATCCCCCTACTCCTTTAGTCTTGGCCCAGAAAGGAGGCACATTCTTCACTCATTATCTGTCAGCAAGAACCAGTACTGGACAGTATATCAATGCAAAGGATGGTACAATTGGTCCCAGGCTTCGTGCCTCTTCCAGGTGAATTTTAACCTACAAACTTTAGTAGGCTACTAGCTGTCTCAGCCTGGAGAGGGCAATGGCACCCCACTCCAGTACTCTTGCCATTTTATCCCATGGGCAGAGAAGCCTGGTGGGCTGCAGTCCATGGGGTCGCTAAAGAGTCAGACACAACTGAGCAATTTCACTTACACTTTTCACTTTCATGCATTGGAGAAGGAAATGGCGACCCACTCCAGTGTTCTTGCCTGGAGAATCCCAGGGACGGGGGAGCCTGGTGGGCTGTGGTCTATAGGGTCGCACAGAGTCGGACACGACTGAAGCGACTTAGCAGCAGCAGCTGTCTCAGCCATGCCAACTCCAAGCAGAGGCTGGAGTAAAGCAGGCCTATATGGCTTGATTCAGGGAGCTGGGTCTTTTTCAGTTTGGTGAAGGCCACACAAAATATCACATCCACCAACATGAGAAGATGCCCTGAAACAGACAGGCAGCTTCTGACTGGCACCAGATGCCAGATTGGGAATCGAGACCTTGGATATGGTTAGATCAGCTCCTGGTGTCTTACCCTGCGTCGAGTTGAATTTTGTTGGTCTACCAGCATCCTGATACAAACTGAAAGTTTGTATGTGGACATACATTGCTTCCTGAGCTTTCTTAAGAGTCCAAGAATTCCCTGACACACCCAAAAAGAGTTATAAACAAAACTAAGTATGGTCTAAAATATTTTACCCACCCAGGAATTTGCTGAAAGGGAGTGTAAGCAATCCATCATGATGAGTTTGTTATTTGAAACAACTGACCACACACCCAAGCCACTTTGGTTTTTGCTTTTCTATTTTATTAATTACAAAATCCAGAAATCAGTGGTAGAAAAATAACAAAGGAAAAATCCTTAAGCTGTATAATAAAAACCTGGAGGGCAGGCTAGGCATGTGCTGTGCAAGAGGGGAGTGGACAGATGACCAACAAATGAGGAGAAGGAGGGGGAGTGGCAGGTGGCAGAGTGGCCCAGCACCCCAAAGTCACCCCTCCCAGCACACTGGCCTTCTTTGGCTCTTCACCAGCGGGACCTTCAATACAAGAGCTGGTAAACCGTGGCACTATTCTTGGAGCCCGTGACCACATACTGGTTGTCAGAAGATATGTCACAACACAGGATGCGTGAAGACTCCTCTACCTGGAGAGAAAGAGAGGCCACGGAGGAACAACATGCGGGGCGTTTCAGGCATCATACAGGGCTCTTTTCAAGGCTCCATGTAGACCTGATGGTCCGGAGGCCAGACTTGGTTCGGGGCTCAAGGTGGAGCCCAGGAGTTCCCAGGGCCTTGAGTCCTCGTTCCCCTTGATGTACTCAATGGCCCTGGGTGCCATCTCAGAGGTACTCTCCAGCACTATCTCTGGGGCCCCACCATCTGGGGTCTGGGGTTTGTGAGTTCCAAGTGCCTGGGTTTGTACACCCCTCCACCCAGTACCTGAAACAATCTATGCAGAGAAGGTGCAGCTATGCAGCGGATCGTCTCATTCATTGTGGCCACAAAATAGCTCCCTGGCAGAGAAAAGACAGATGGAGGGGCCAGAGACCACGCCTGCCTTCCAGCCCCAGCTCTGCTCCCAACAAGACCAGGGAGGAACCACTCTTTCTCTGCCTCAGCTTCCCCCATCTATAAAACTCAGAGACATGACCCAAACCATTCCATCTTCAGTCTGCTCCCTCCTGCCACACCCAGGATCCCAGAGAGAGTCCCTGAACAACAGGACGATCACAGGGGGCTTCGTTCCTCCTCTGTCTTTGGTTGGTGTCTTTGGGCTGTGGTTCTGTGTAGGAAGCTACCATTACAGACAAAGTCAGAGAAGCAGAGGGAACAAGCAGAGAAACAAGGGAGGAAAGAGACTTCCCTGGTGGTCCAGTGGCTAAGACTCTGCACTCCCAACGCAGGGGGCCCAGATTTGATCCCAGGTCAAGGAACTAGATAGATCCCACATGCTGCAACTAAGAGCTTGCCTGGTGCAACGAAGGCCTGGTACAGCCAAATAAATAAGTGATAAGAAGAAGAAAGAAGAAAACTTAGCCATGCCAGCAGGGGAGAAAAACTGGTGGTGGGAGGAAGCAGAGGCAAAGGCAATGGGAAGGTGGCCCGAGACCTTGGTCCAGCCAGTTCTGGGGCCAAAGAGTGGGGAACTAAACAGTCTGAAAAGAGGCTAGGTCCAGACTCCCCAGATGAGCAGACAGCTTGTCAGGCAACGGGGCACCCAGAGGTGTCCCCAGCCTGCTCACTCACCACAGGAGGCAAACTTGAGATTGTGATGGTAGACGTATTTCTGTAGGACAGCCTTAAACTTTTCCTTCCGGTGTGTGTGCACGATCACGATGTCACTCATTCTCAAGCCTACTAACAACCACTCCTCACTGGGGTCATGGGTGATGCTGAGGATCTGTTGGGGAGGAGGTTTGGGGTCAGCACTCAAAGAGGCTATGCTCATCATTCATCACACCCCACTTCTGCAGGCACCCACAGCTCCCGGGCCCCAGGGACCGCACTCAGACCCGCGGTAGCCATGCGAGCACCTCATGCCGTAAATCATGTTGCTGCAGCCTCTGGTAGCTCCTCAGGTCCCAGGAATATAGCTTGGTGTCTTCACCTCCCGTCCAGAATTTATTGCCTGTGATGTCCACACACTGGGATCCATATATGGGGACTTCATGCTTCCTGGTGGGAAAACAACTCAGAGGTTCGTGCATTGGTTGAACCCTTAGAAGTCTGGGGCCCAGGAAGTCCCTAGATACGCAGTCCATATGCGTCCTCCACACGGACTCACCTTGTCCTACTGCAGAGGAGAAAGTGAGGTAGAGCAAGCAGCCCAAGCTTCCCAAAAGCCTCATCGTTGCCCCCAACCCCTTGGGGTCATACCTGATCAAGATTTGGTTCTGCAAATCCCAAATTTCAACAAATCCTTTGAAACAAGCCACACAGATCTGGGCGTTGGAAGAGAGAGCCAGGGAATAGCACACAGGGCCAGTGGAGGCCAGCTGTGCCCTGACACGGGGGGTGGGTGCCAAGTCCCAAAGTGTCAGGCTCTGGGACAGACCCCCCGTGATCAGGCTCCGCTCATCAGGGAACAGCTTGCAGGTGAAGACACAGCTGTCACGGTCCTGTTGGAAGGGTCAACATTCTCAAATGATCTTTAGGAAGCACAGGCTCTCAGTGTCAGGACAGAGGTCATCCCCGAGCTCCCCCAGCCTTCTGGAGGACCCCTCACCTGGAAGTTGAGCTGGGCCTGGGGCGCCTGATCCCAGGCATGCAGGGCACTCTCATTCCACACTCTGATGTAGCCGTGGCCACACGTGTACACATGGTGAGTCGAGCCGCTGACGGCCACTGCATAGACTTTCTTCCCGTGGCGGAGTTGGCCAACCTTCCAGAACTTATGTGGGGCCCTCTGCCTGACCACTAGGTCATCTGGAACGGGAGGCTGGGGTGGCCATGAAAGGGTCACAGCCTTGACCTGCTCTCATCAATGGGGGCCAGCCTGTTCCTAAGCTTGCATCCACCAGCTCCTCTCTGATCCCCAGGCAGGACCGTGTCCTCAACTGGGGTCCCTAGACCACTGACATCCTTTTGCACCAGCCCAGGGTGGCCTCTCTGACAAACAGGCCATATCTTAGACACCTGAGTTCAGCGATGACAGCAGAGCTTGGCTCAGAGTCCTTCTGAGGATGTCACTCTAAATGTGACCCTGAGAGCTGAGCCCCTACACACTGCTGACAGAAGGAGGGCAGCCCGGGTCCAAAGAAGCAGGGGCTCCACGCACCCACCACCTATGGGGGAGAGAGTGAGGGTACAGACATACCTCACACCCTCACCCTCTTCCTACTAACTTCTTGCTGGGGCAGGAGAGGGGAATAGGAAGGGAAAGATGCCAGGTTTAAAAAAAAAAAAAAGACACGTACAATTGCTCTGAGGAATGACAAGACTTCTTCACCGGGACCAGGCGAAGGACAAGGCTGACCTACAGGGAGAGACCAGCGGCCACCCGCTCAGAGAGGTAGGGTCTGGCAGCAACAGCATCACAGGACCCAGGGAGAAGGCTGCTCTCACGCCCCAGGGTACCCCCACTCTGAAGCCCAGCCGCTGGCTGCACCCTGCCTGCTCACACCGTCCCAGCTAGGACTTACCAAACTCTGCTCCTGGTGGGGGGCTGTGACACAGGAAGGAGAGAGGGAGGAGACAGACAGGAAGTGAGATGAGTGGAGACTCCCTCTCCTGAGAAAGCTCACCGCCCCAGGCCAGCCTGGTTCAAGGGAGACTTACCTGAAACCGCATGCTGCATCTTCGGATTCTGCCTTGGAGAGCCGAGTGGCTGGCAGCTCAGATCCGTCCAGGGCCTCGGGGGCCCACTGCTGGGGACTCGCACAGGTCATCTCTTGATAAGCTGGGCCATGCTGCCTCGGGGAGCCCAGGGGCTGCTCCGGGGGACCACACACCCCACCCAGCTGAGACCGTGCATGGTGCTCTGGCTGGGAGGAAGCATCAGGGCTCTCTGGTATGTCCCTCTTTTCAGGCTCATCATAAATTAGGAGCACATCAAACGAGGTCTCTTCCTTCTCTTCACTCATGGTTTTCAGTCAATGAAGTGCCTGAGCCACCTGGTTCCAGGGCTTGAGAAATGAATGAGTTTGTCACACAGATCCTGAGTCCCCAATTCGTCCCGATCCCCTGCAGCAAAAGAGAGAAGAGATGCTGACATGTGGATGCGATCTTTGAGGTCTATTGAGAAGACTGTGAGAACACTCCTCTGAGAGAGAGGATTCGCAGTTGGTCACAGACTCATTTTTGATACTAAATGTTGGCAGCGATGGTGCTGAGGGTGAAACGTCGCTTGGACCCTTTGAGATGTTACAATAGTACCAGGTGTGTGTTTTGTTTTTCCTTCTAGACACACAGACTGCACTTCCTATCCTCTAAAATCAAACTCACCCTTCAATTTGAACATACATATCAGGTCAGTGGCATTAAGCACATACACACTGTTGAGCAATGATTGTACTTGCACGCTCAGTAGAGTCCAACGCTTTGCAACCCCATGGACTGTACCCCACCAGGCTCCTCTGTCCATGGGATTCTCCAGGCAACAAAAATGGAATGGGATACCATTTCCCACTTCACAGGATCTTCCTGACCCAGGGATCGAACCCGCGTCTCTTGTGTCTCCTGCACTGGCAGGCAGATTCTTGACCATTGCATAGTGTTTTCAAGTGAGGGTTCATCCACCGGGCAAAAGAAACATGAGGCCACAGGAAACCATACACACATCACAGGGTCTCTCTCCCCTACAGGGGACAGCATGGAAGAACTCAGCGGTCATGCAACAAGCCTTGGGCGAGGCTGCAGAAGGATGAAGAGGTTGGCTGGTGGGGATTTACTCTTTTCCATCCTAGGAGTTAATTCTGAGAACTGAATGCAAACATGCATGTGGAATACTCAGAATGATACAAGGCCAGTGGCAAACACTTAATACATGGCAGATAGTGTGTTTATCTGAGGGCTGTGCCAGGGAACAAAGCTTTGAGGATTGAAGGCAGACCAAATGCCTTCCTTCAGGCTGCCCAAAAGCCAACCCCAGAAGTCCCAGGCGAGACCCAGTATTCTGCTGACAGGACAGATCAGAAGCTGTAGGGACAAGACGACAGGCAGGGCTGAAGACGGGATCTTCCAGATAGAACCAATGCCTTGAAAACCAGGCTCAATCCTCCGCTCTCAGATACAATGGGGTACCCAGGCTGCCTGCCCTTGGGAAGCTCCTCCTGACACGTGGTGGTCTCACTGTGCCTGTGGCCCTGACTCAAATACTTCACACAGCTGGTCCCATTTCATCCACACACCTGTGCCCGCCACATTTGACAGGCTTTAAACACTGAGGTTCTGAGTGGGTAGGCAAACAGCTAGAAAGCATGGAGAAGAGGTTCAAATTCTGCCGTGTCTGGCTCTCAACCGTCTCCTTCCTTCCTTCCCATCAGAGGAAGGAGGGTACTATCCACCACTGTCACGATATAGTTACCTAACCCCCAGCAGTTCCACTTTCAGCAATTTATCCTCAAGTTGCCCTCAAATATAAGCTAAATAATCTATGTCTAAACGGAAGCATTATAGCATTGCTTGTGATAAATAACTGGACAAACCCAAAATCTATAAGAAGGGAGTGGTAAAATAAGTCACAGTAATCTGTGTAAAGCAGAATGGGACACAACTGTGAAAAAGAACAAGGAAGCTGCTGTCTGGACGTGGAAAATTCCAAGGCAAGTTAATGGGGAAGGAGTTGATTCAATGTGTATAATGCACAGCTTTGGTGTAAAAGGATGGAAATTAGAGTCTATCTTTGCATATGCTTGTATAGACTTAAGAAATTAGGAAGGGTGCTGCCCTTAGGAATAGAAATTGGCAAGTAGGAAAGAGGAATGGCAGGAGGATGTCACTGCAAAACTTGGGATATATTTTGCATGCCTGTGGCTCTTTAGACGTAAATTAAAATTGTTGGACCATGAGCCTTTTTCCTCAACCAGGTCCTTTCTTTGTCACTTTCCCCAACTGGCAATTTGAAGTTCTCGTGATTCTTAATTGTTGTTATTGTTTAATTGCTACGTTGTGTCCAACTCTAAGACCCCAAGGACTGTAGCCCCCCTGGCTCCTCTGTCCATGGGATTCTCCAGGCAACAATACTGGAGTGGGTTGTCATTTCCTTCTTCAGGGGATCTTCCGCACCCAGGGATCAAACCCAGGTCTCCTACACTGGCAGGTGGATTTCCCACCACTGAGCCACCAGGGAAGCCCAATTCTTAATTACTTGTTTAAATAATTCAGCAAAGTTGTCAAGACATGCAGCAGTCTCATTTAACTGGCACCCCAGGTCCGGGTTGGCCCTGAGGATGGTGGAAGGGCAGAGCACACACCTTCCCAGCCAGGGGGATGGGGATGTGAAGAGAGAGACGGGCAGGAGCCCAGGCCCACGTGTGGGTAAAGCTTAAAGGCAGTGAAGCCATTTAGACAGGATTTCATGGATGAGAAGGATTACATGCTAAGAATAAGACAAGGCTTTCTGAAGTGTCCAAGGAAGAGTCAGCATCACCAATTCCCTTCTCTGCTCCACCCTCAGAACTGGGAATAAAGGCAACTCTCTTTCTCAAGCTTCAACACAAAATGCTAGAGCAGAGATTCACCCTGCAAGCAAGACGAGCACTCACCAGTCCCTCACAGCATGCAAGTCACCTCTGTAGGCAGGTCAGACCCTGGAGACAGGAGGTGAGAACTGCACACATCTGGTTAGTAATGGGAGTCTCTTCCTCCAGCTTCGTCCACTCCTCCTTCATTCAGGCACTGCCCCTTGTGCTGCAGGCTGCTAGTTTAGACTAATTGATAATTAAGCCCTGGGTCAGAACCTGGGTCAGGTGTAGGGCCCTGGATGGCTCATCAGTTACTGGGCGTGACCTCAGCCACGGCCCACCACAGAGCTGGGCTGCCTTTACCGATAAGGCTGGGATAAGAGTCCTGGGATAAGACTGGGATCTGCCTAATAAATTCACAGCAGGAGGCCAGGTGCAGTGAGACATTTTTCAGGGGATGGGTTCGGGGCACCCCATGCGAAGCAGTGTTTGCGCAAAGATGGAGAGCTGGGTGGAGCTACACCCGGAAGCAGTTTCACATTCTTATCTCCAGGTGAACCCCCTGGGCACGGGGAGGCCAGCCCTGTCACCTCTCACCTCTCACCAGTCTCTCTCGGAAAATGAGGATCAGGGAAGTCTTCTCTGCGGAGGCCTCACCAGTGATTTTTACATTGGAATGCTCAACACCTGGAGGGCATGTTAAAACCCAGCACTGGGCCCACCCCAGGAGATTCTGATTCTGAGGCCTGGGGTGGGGTCTGGCTCTAGGTGAGTGATCACACCATTGCAATTATCTGGGTCATGAAGGTCTTTTCTGTATAGTTCTTCTGTGTATTCTTGACACCTCTTCTTAATATCTTCTGCTTCTGTTAGGTCCATACCATTTCTGTCCTTTATTTTTCCCATCTTTGCATGAAACGTTCCCTTGGTAATCTCTTATTTTCTTGAAGAGATCTCTAGTCTTTCCCATTCTATTGTTTTCATCTATTTCTTTGCATTGATTGCAGAGGAAGGCTTTCTTATCTAGCCTTGCTATTCTTTGGAACTCTGCATTCAAATGGGTATATCTTTCCTTTTCTCCTTTGCCTTGGGCTTCTCTTCACATCCTAAAGGAAATACGTCCTAAAGGAAATCAGTCCTGAATATTCATTGGAAGGACTGACGCTGAAGCTGAAACTCCAATTCTTTGGCCACATGATGCAAAGAACTGACTCTTTTAAAAAGACCCTGATACTGGGAAAGATTGAAGGCGGGAGGAGAAGGGGATGACAGAGGGTGAGATAGTTGGATGGCATCACTGACTCAATGGACATGAGTTTGAGTAAGTTCCAGGAATTGGTGATGGACAGGGAAGCCTGGTGTGCTGCAGTCCATGGGGTCGAAAAGAGTTGGACACAACTGAGTGACTGAACTGAACTGAACTGAACTGGTGTGGGGTTTGAGACTTGATATTTCTAGCAACTTCCCCAGTGAGGATGACGCTGCTGCTGGCGGTCTGGGGACCCCACTGGAGAGGCACCATCTAAATCCCTCTGTTTGGTGGTCCTTTTCTGGCATGAGGGGAAAGGGTGATGAGCCCGGACCTCTCCTGCTCTGCTCCCCTTGTTCACCTCCAGTCACGGCCCACCCCTCCCACTGAACACACTCACTTCTGTTCTGCTTTTTCTTTTTGCCTTCCTTCTTTTGAAGCGTAAGTCCTGAAATTGCTGCTGCTTACAAAGAAATTTTTTTACCACCCCTGACTTCCAATATACAAAGCTCTCTGTCTCTCCCTTTCTCTCTCCCCACTCATGAACACAGCCCTTGTCTCCAAAACTATTACCGCTGCCTATGGTCTAGTCAAGGCTATGGTTTTTCCAGTGGTCATGTATGGACTGTGAAGAAAGCTGAGCGCCAAAGAATTGATGCTTTTGAACTGTGGTGATGGAGAAGACTCTTGAGAGTCCCTTGGACTGCAAGGAGATCCAACCAGTCCATTCTGAAGGAGATCAGCCCTGGGATTTCTTTGGAAAGAATGATGCTAAAGCTGAAACTCCAGTACTTTGGCCACTTCAGGCGAAGAGTTGACTCACTGGAAAAGAGTCTAATGCTGGGAGGGACTGGGGGCAGGAGGAGAAGGGGATGACAGAGGATGAGACGGCTGGATGGCATCACTGACTCGATGGATGTGAATCTAAGTGAACTCTGGGAGTTGGTGATGGACAGGGAGGCCTGGCGCGCTGCGATTCATGGGGTCGCAAAGAGTAGGACACGACTGAGCGACTGAATTGAACGGAAGGTCTTCTAGATAATGCCTGTATTTAAGGTGTATCCCTAGGTGACTTCCCTGGTGGTTCAGTGGCTAAGACCTGATGCTCCCAGCTCCCAACGCAGGGGACCCGGATTTGATCCCTGGTCAGGGAACGAGATCCCACATGCAGCGGCTAAATAATCCCACATGCTGCAACTAAGGCCGGGTGCAGCCAAATAACTAAATACTTAAAAAGAGAGAGAGAGAGTTGTCCCTGTCAGGACTCCATGTTTCCACCCTCATGCTGTTTGTTCTCTCATCTAGGACCTCTGTTTTGAAAAAAAAAAATTATTAAAAATAAAAAAAGACCACGTCTGTCACTTTCAGACAGCCTGCCAGCCTGAGAGAGGCCAGTGAGAGGATCCCAGTGGTCAGCGAGGCAGCCCCTGGAGAAGAGGGTTCATAGAAGGGGCCTAGGGTCTGGATCACAATCCAGAGCACTGCTGGGCACTAGAGGTTCATTTTCTGCATCATCATCATAGCCCACTCTCAGAGCTGACCCAGGAGGGAGGTTTACACTGAAGGGAGCTAAAGCTTTGAGAGTTTGAACAACTTGCTCAAGATCACACAGCAAGGAAAGGCTAGAGTTAAGAGTTTGAGACCAGGTTTGCACAACCCCCCACAGCCTTCTATTGGAGTGCAGGGAGGTGGAGGACGATAGGAACAGGGGCCACTTGGCTGCAGCAGCCTGGAGGAGTGCCTCTGGGCACTCTCAGGACAGACATGAGAATGCTAAGAGTTGAACTGTCAACTTCTGATAAGAATGGAAGTGGGGACTTGCCTGATGGTAAAGAACCTATCTTCCAAGGCAGGGGATGTGGGTTTCATCCTTGTTGGTGAACTAAAATTCCACAGGGCAACTAAGCCCACACATGCATCACAACTACTAAAGCCCATGCACCCTAGAGCCTGTACTCGGCAACAAGAGAAGCCACCACAGTGAGAAGCCCGCCCCACCACAATTAGAGAGTAGATCCTGCTCACCACAACTAGAGAAAGCCTGTGCGCAGCAAGGAACAGCCTGTGCACTGCAACAAAGACCCAGAGCAGCCAAAACCACTAACTTAAACACAGAATTACCATATGACCCAGCAATTCCACTCCTAGGTATATAACTAAAAGAACTGAAAACAGAGGCTCTAACAGATTTTTGTATACTAGTGTTCACAGCAGCATTATTCGCAATAGCCAACAGGTACAAACAACCCAAGAGTCTATCAACAGATGGATGGATAGGCAAGATGTGGTATATCCATACACTAGAATATCAGTCACCAATAAAAATAAAGGAAGGACACATACATGCTACAACTTAGATGAACCTTGAAAACATCACACTAAGTAAAAAAACAGACACAATAGCTCCATATTGTATGAGGCCATTTACATGAAATACCCAGAATGAAAATGAAAGTGTTCTTCAGTCAGTTGTGTCCAACTCCTTGTGACCCCATGGACTTAGCCCACCAGGCTCCTCTGTCCATGGAATTCTCTAGGCAAGAATACTGGAGTGGGTTGCCATTCCCTTCTCCAAGGGATCTTTCTGATCCAGGGATCAAACTAGGGTCTCCTGAATTGCAGGCATATTCTTTACCATCTGAGCCACAACAGACATCAGAGACCATTTACATGAAATACCCAGAATAGTCAAATCTATATATAGAGAAAGCAGACTAGTGGTTTCTAAGGATTGGAAGGTGGGGGTGAGGGTACAGGGAGCAACTGCTTAATAGTCATGGGGTTCTTTCTGGGGTGATGAAAAGGTCTGAAACTAGATAGTAGTGATCAGTGCACTGTGAAAGTACGAATGCCACTTTAAATAGTTAAAACGGTAAAGTTCATGTTACGTGTGTTGCTGCTGCTGCTGCTAAGTCACTTCAGTCGTGTCTGACTCTGTGCGACCCCAGAGACCCCTGGAGCCCACCAGGCTCCCCCGTCCCTGGGATTCTCCAGGCAAGAACACTGGAGTGGGTTGTCATTTCCTTCTCCAATGCACGAAAGGAAAAGTAAACGTGAAGTTGCCCAGTCGTGTCCGACTCCCAGCGACCCCATGGACTCCAGACTACCGTAGCTCCTCCATCCACGGGATTTTCCAGGCAAGAGTACTGGAGTGGGGTGCCATTGCCTTCTCCGCATGTTACGTGTATGTTACCACAATTTGAAAACAGACTTTGTGTCAATGAGTTAGAGGCCGTGCAAGTCCCAGTAGCATTTTCCCCTTCTTCCTCTTCATCCACCAAACCCCAAACAGTTTAGCTGGTAGTTTTCTCACCTTTGCTTCGGTAAGAGAATCAGCAAGATGCAGGTAGGTACCCCTCCGCGCCCAGAGACCCTGGGCAGCAACAGCCTAAGGGACAAGGGTTTGTTCGCCCTCTGGTGGGCAATCGAAGAGCAACCCAATTCTAACCACTTAGCATCTCTTCATGGGAAATAGATGGGTAAACAGGGAAAACAGTGTCAGGTTTTATTTTGGGGGGGGGGGTCCAAAATCACTGCAGATGGTGATTGCAGCCATGAAATTAAAAGATGCTTACTCCTGGGAAGGAAAGTTATGACCAACCTAGATAGCATATTCAAAAGCAGAGACATTACTTTGCCAACAAAGGTCCGTCTAGTCAAGGCTATGGTTTTTCCAGTGGTCATGATGTGAGAGTTGGACTGTGAAGAAAGCTGAGCACCAAAGAATTGATGCTTTTGAACTGTGGTGTTGGATAAGACTCTTGAGAGTCCCTTGGACTGCAACGAGACCCAACCAGTCCATCCTAAAGGAGATCAGTATTGGGTGTTCATTGGAAGGAATGATGCTGAAGCTGAAACTCCAATACTTTGGCCACCTCACGCGAAGAGTTGACTCATTGGAAAAGACCCTGATGCTGGGAGGGATTTGGGGGCAGGAGGAGAAGGGGACGACAGAGGATGAGATGGCTAGATGGCATCACTGACTTGATGGACATGAGTTTGGGTAAACTCTGGGAGTTGGTGATGGACAGGGAGGCCTGGCGTGCTGCAATTCATGGGGTTGCAAAGATTCAGACATGACTGAGCGACTGAACTGAACTGAAGATATTTGTACTCACATCCCAAAGCACTTGATGGTTGTACTCAGGGTGCCACTCCCCTACCCTGGAATGTCTCTTTCTGCAAGAGAGCCTCTGGAGAACTGACTAGGGCCCCTGCTGTGGATGAAAATGTATAAACCATATAAACATAGGCACGAAACACTTCTTCCCTTACTAATTCACTGACATCATCCACTCAACAGAAATTATTCATAGGCAAGTTCCACCCAGCTTGTGAATGTTGGAGGTGGTGTTGGAACTGTGGTGTTGGAGAAGACTGTTGAGAGTCCCTTGGACTGCAAGGAGATCTGACCAGTCATCCTAAAGGAAATCAGTCCTGAATATCACTGGAAGGACTGATGCTGAAGCTGAAACTCCAATACTTTGGCCACATGATGTGAAGAACTGATTCATTGGAAAAGACCAGAATGCTGGGAAAGATCGAAGGCAGGAGGAGAAGGGGACGACAGAGGATGAGATGGTTGGATGGCATCACCGACTCAATGGACATGAGTTTAAGTAAGTTCCAGGAGTTGGTGATGGACAGGGAAGCCTGGTGTGCTGCAGTCCATGGGGTCACAGAGTCACACATGACTAAGCGACTGAAGTGAACTGAAGTTCCGGCCTCACCCAAAGAGTTACCCACGATAAGCCTGTGGTTCGCAAGGTGAGTCAGTAAGCCAGCAGCTCCAAGTAGAGAAGGCAGAAAATGATATCAATTAGACGGAGGTGAGGTGAGGACCCAGAACAGGAGACACAGTGCTAACCAATCAAGGAGATCAGGGAGGCCAGCAAAGGGGAGGTGGCCTTTGGCTGAGGTGTGTGAAGGGGGAGGGGAAAAGTTCTCCAGGTAAAGGACACTCCTCACAGTTTCCTGGGTCCCTTTGCTTCCTCTCTCTTCCTCCCTTCCTGTAGTCAGGAGCCTCCAACTCGCCACTCCTTACTTTGAGCCCTTCCCAGGAGAGCATGGTGGTGGATCCCACCTCCCCCATCTTGTAGATTCTTCCTACCCATCTCACCCCCACAGCCTAGCTACTGAACGCTTGTGTTCTCAATTCTGCATTTCACTTTTCCTGATGGAACGACCTCTTACCTTCCAAGGGATGTTTAAGCAAAGCCCTTTCCCCTTACTCCCAGGGGCCTGGAACTGCCTCCTCCTCGAAGTCCTACAGCAGTTCTATTTACCTGCATTCACCTGGTGGCTCAGATAGTAAAGAACCCACCTGCAACATGGGAGACCTGAGTTCAATCCCAGGGTTGGAGGACAGCATGGCAACCCACTCCAGTATTCTTGCCTGGAGAATCCCCAAGGATAGAGCAGTCTGGCGGGCTACAGTCCATGGGATCGCAGAGTCAGACACAACTGAGCGACCAAGCACAGCACGCAGTCCTACAGAAGGTCTATATTGTGTTCACAATATAAGCCTCGAGTCAGATTTCATGGGGGGCAATGGCACCCCACTCCAGTACTCTTGCCTGGAAAATCCCATGGATGGAGAAGTCTGGTGGGCTGCAGTCCATGGGGTCGCTAAGAGTCGGACACGACTGAGCGACTTCACTTTCACTTTTCACTTTCATGCACTGGAGAAGGAAATGGCAACCCACTCCAGTGTTCTTGCCTGGAGAATCCCAGGGATGGGGGAGCCTAGTGGGCTGCCGACTCTGGGGTCGCACAGAGTTGGACACGACTGAGCGACTTAGCAGCAGCAGCAGCAGCCGCAGCAGGAGTGAGGGTGGGGGTGGAAATAGGTTGTGCTTCTTTTAAGAAAAGTTTGCAATGCCTTCCATGCGTCCTTCTGACTGACCTGCAGAACTCGGGGTCCTTGCCGCACACAGTCCAATTCCGTGGCTTCACGCACCCCAGCATTCCCCCACCCCGACTCCCACCCCCGCGCCCTGGTCTCTAAGATCGTGTCCTCCCCCACCCCCGCTCGGCGGATCAACAGGAGACTTACTGTCAAGGGCTCAGACCGGCTGCCCCAGGACTCCACCCGGGAGATTCCTCAGGACCACAGCAGGGAGAGCCGGCCCGCGCCAAAGTGACCCCCGGCAACCTCGCGCTCCTAGTCGTTTCTTCCCGCCCTGCAGTGAGCAGACCGGCCGCCGGGGGCAGCAGGGGCCAAGCTGGCGGTCTATGCGTCTTAATGGCTGGCTCCTCGTGCCCACAGCGCGGGCCTCCGAGCCCTGGACCCGCAGGCCCGTCCTCTCCGCTCGCTCTCACTTCGAGGCCAAAACAGAGTCCCAGGGCGACGAGGCGCGCGCCCAAGGGTGACAGGAAGGGAGGCAACCACTGGAGGCGGCCACCGGCTGCCAGCGCCGCACGTCTGTGGCCCAGGACCGATGGGACCCAGAGCCTCAGGCCCCCACCTGCAGCAGGTGGGCCCCGGAGCCCTGGCCAGCACGGCCGGCAGATGCGTCAAACCCTGGGCAGAACGACCCCTTACCTTGGCTAGCCGAGGAGAGGGGCGAGAGAGGCGAGTGTGCCCGCACCGCTGGGAGGGCTTCCTGGAGGCTGGGCTTCGGCTGAGTGTGGGTGGGATTTGAGTGGCCAGGAGGGGCGGGGCGGGGGGCACGCTTCGGGGGCACTGGAAACACTTGAGCACCGACCTGCACAGGGCAGGGGCTGGTGAGCGGGGAGGGGAGGGTGGAAACCAAAGCCGGAGCGGGACTGAGTCGGCCCGGGAAGCCTAGGAGCGGGCGGAGACCGCCCGGCCCCCGCAGAGCGGGCTCAGACCTCAGGCGGAAGCTCAGGAACCCTGTGAGGTGTGGGAATTTGCTGAGACCACGTGGTCTGTGGTGCGAATCGGGCCGAGAGAAGGCGGAAGGGGCTTCAGGGAGCTCGTAGCGGCGAAGACTGAAGTTCGCTCCTCTCGGATTCCCCAGGCACTTGGTAACCCTGGCCTGTGGATGGGTCCGCAAATGTTCAATTGAACTGAGTGGACTGTGTAAGGGAAGGGGTGTTCTCAGTTCCTTGTCAGGAGAAAGAACAGCAGAGCGGCGCCCTGGTCTGGGAGGAAAAGGGATGTCAGAGGCGGAAGTGGAACATCTTAGGAGCCTCTTCTCAGAACCCCTGGCCCCACCACAAGGAGACGGCTGCCACCCAGGAGGAGCTGTGCTGTCTCTTGTCCCCCCACCCACCCACCCCACCCCAACCAGATGTCACAGAAGCCCTGCCTCCACCCATTGCACACACCCTCCCTCCCTGATTGGGCCTCTGCTCACCAGGCTTCCCAGACCTGCTGGATGCCCTGAAGCTGCCATGTTTTCTTCTGAGCCTCAGTTTTCCCTCCCCATCTGGACAGAGCAGGATCAGGTATTCTTTGAGGTCCCTTCCAGTGTGATAGGCCTGGGCAGAAGGGTTGCCCTGTGCTGCAGGGATGGAACATGCTTACCTGGATTGAGAGAGACACTTGATTTAATCCTGACCCTTCCAGGCTCATGGCTCCTGTTGAGAAAAGAAGCGCTTTTGCGAGGTCTCCAGTGCCATGGCTCTTAGTCTCTGGAAGGCCTCAACTGGACCCAGGCAGCTTCTTCGCTGGAGTAGTAAACATCGAGGCGACAGGGTGTCAGAACTTCTGGGCCATAGGAGCCACATGACTGCATGAGACGGCGGTTATCTGCTTTCTTCACCCCCGTATCCTTGGGATCTAAGCAGGGGACCTGCCATGGATAGTAACAAAGCTACAGAGAGGGAGAAAACTCTCAGGAGCCATCTGGGTGAGATGGGCCTTACGCCCTAGGTCCAGCCCCAAACCTGCTGATCAATAACCTTGAGACCCAGAGGGCAAGTTCACACAGGATTTGGGGGCAGATCTTGAAGACAGGTTCCATCCTCAGTGATTCTCAGCCTTCCTAGAGTCCCTGCCTTGGTCCTGCCACAGCAGAGACAGTGCTAAGACTCTACCTGGAGCCAGGACTGCAGGACTTTCTGTCCCCATCTCCCCTGTCACATCCAGAGACTAGCTGGAGAATATTCATGACCTAGGTGGGGTGGGGTGAGCCACAGCCTTCTACCCTCTTCTCTGGCCTGGGTAATGGGACACATTAGCTAGCCACTGTTTTGCTGTGTGACCAGGGGCAGTGGCATCTATCTCTGGTTTTCAGTGTTTCTGTAAATAAAGAACTTGGATCCTATGGCCTGGGGCACTTCTGGGTCTGTGTGGTCTAGAACTGCCCAGAGGAAGAGGCCAAGATGGTTGGGTGAAGGACTATGCTCTCCCATGTCAGGGGGCCTCCAGGGTCTGCCTCCACCCATGTGCAGCTTCCAGAAGCTGGAGTTGGGTGGGTCACTTACACAGTGGTCCTGGACATTCTGCTGAGGTACTACACCATGTCATTAGCTTTCTGGCAAGAGTGGTTCCTCTGAGATATACAACACAGTACTCCCAGAAAACACTAGTCTTCTGAGCTAGAGTGCAGGAGCAGGTATGGGGAAAGGGGTGCTGTGGGGTATACTGTGTGTCTGAGAGTCTGTGTTCATCTTGATGTAGGACAGAGATTTGAGGGCTTACTATGTGTGACTGTATGCTTTTAATTTTCACTCCTTAGAGTACTCCTGAGACTGAACATCTTCCTTTATTAGTCACTTTTATATCTTTTTAAAAAGCTGCTTGCTATTGTTGGCTAAGTTTTAGAATTTCTCTTTAACTGTAAGATCCCTTTGTATATTGAATTCCAGTGGAGCTATTCCAAATCCTGAAAGACGATGCTGTGAAAGTGCTGCACTCAATATGCCAGCAAATTTGGAAAACTCAGCAGTGGCCACAAGATTGGAAAAGGTCAGTTTTCATCCCAATCCCAAAGAAAGGCAATGCCAAAGAATGCTCAAACTACCGCACAATTGCACTCATCTCACACGCAAGTAAAGTAATGCTCAAAATTCTCCAAGCCAGGCTTCAGCAATATGTGAACCATGAACTTCCTGATGTTCAAGCTGGTTTTAGAAAAGGCAGAGGAACCATAGATGAAATTGCCAACATCCGCTGGATCATGGAAAAAGCAAGAGACTTCCAGAAAAACATCTATTTCTGCTTTATTGACTATGCTAAAGCCTTTGACTGTGTAGATCACAATAAACTGTGGAAAATTCTGAAAGAGATGGGAATACCAGACCACCGGATCTGCCTCTTGAGAAATCTGTATGCAGGTCAGGAAGCAACAGTTAGAACTGGTCATGGAACAACAGACTGGTTCCAAATAGGAAAAGGAGTACGTCAAGGCTGTGTATTGTCACCCTGTTTATTTAACTTATATGCAGAGTACATCATGAGAAATGCTGGACTGGAAGAAACACAAATTGGAATCAAGATTGCTGGGAGAAATATCAATAACCTCAGATATGCAGATGACACCACCCTTATGGCAGAAAATGAAGAGGAACTAAAAAGCCTCTTGATGAAAGTGAAAGTGGAGAGTGAAAAGGTTGGCTTAAAGCTCAACATTCAGAAAACGAAGATCATGGCATCTGGTCCCATCACTTCATGGGAAATAGATGGGGAAACAGTGTCAGACTTTATTTTGGGGGGCTCCAAAATCTCTGCAGATGGTGACTGCAGCCATGAAATTAAAAGACGCTTACTCCTTGGAAGGAAAGTTATGAGCAACCTAGATAGCATATTCAAAAGCAGAGACATCACTTTGCCAACAAAGGTTCGCCTAGTCAAGGCTATGGTCTTTCCCGTGGTCATGTATGGATGTGAGAGCTGGACTGTGAAGAAGGCTGAGCGCCGAAGAATTGATGCTTTTGAACTGTGGTGTTGGAGAAGACTCTTGAGAGTGCTTTGGACTGCAAGGAGATCCAACAAGTCCATTCTGAAGGAGATCAGCCCTGGGATTTCTTTGGAAGGAATGATGCTAAAGCTGAAACTCCAGTATTTTGGCCACCTCATGCAAAGAGTTGACTCATTGAAGACTGATGCTGGGAGGGATTGGGGGCAGGAGGACAAGGGGACAACAGAGGATGAGATGGCTGGATGGCATCACTGACTCAATGGATATGAGTGTGAGTGACCTCCGGGAGTTGGTGATGGACAGGGAGGCCTGGTGTGCTGCAGTTCATGGGGTCGCAAAGAGTTGGACACGATTGAGTGACTGATCTGATCTGATGTTAATAACACAAATTTTACAAATGTATTTCCACTTTTGGTGCTTTATCTTTTATTTGGAGTTATTCAAAACAAAAGCATAAAGATTCAATTTTGAAAAGCCAATTTATCAGTATTTTCCCTCATGGTTGGTTTCTAGCTTTCATCTGATGCTTAGAAAGGTTTTCTCCATTCCATGAAAATAAAAAGATTTACTCATATTTTTCCCTTAAGGAAAGCTTTATTGTTATACCTCTTTACAAACTGATGCATGCTTATTGTCAAAAATTAAAGGGCAATTAATTTAGGTAAGTAGTTAAAGAGTTTTTCTATCAAAGAAGAAGGTATTGCCCTTTTCCATTTATTTAACTTCCCGTCTGTGGCCCTCAGTGGAGATCTCTAAATTCTCCACAAATATTTTCCTTCATTATATTTTCTATTGGTTGTTGGTATAAACCAAACTATTTATTTTTGGATGTTATTTGAAAACTGGTCATCATTCTTGATTTAAAATTGAGTAAAATGAAAAAGATTTGTTTCCTTATGAAGACTCGGCCATATTAATTTCCCTTTCAGGGTTTTCCACCATGGTGAATCTGACGACACTTGATCCAGTTCAGCATTAATGCTGACAATTTTCTACATCCCTTTCATTAGGGCTTTTCTTCTCTGTGGATGCTCTGATGCTGACTAAGTTGGAAGCTAAACCTGAAGGCTTTCCCACACACATTACACACAAAGGGTTTCTTCCAAGTATGAACTGTCTGATGTATAATACAGTCAGAACTATAGCTGAAGCCTTTGCCACACTCCACACATCTGAAGGGTTTCTCCCCAGTGTGGCTTCTTTGATGCCGAATTAAATGAGCATTAACATGGAAGGCTTTTCCACACTCCTTACACTGAAAGGGTTTCTCTCCAGTATGGATTCTCTGATGCACAATATAGTCAGAACTACAGCTGAATGCTTTCTCACATTCCATACATTTGAAAGGTTTCTCCCCAGTGTGTATTCTCTGATGCCTAGTTAGTTTGGCATTGATGCTAAAGGCTTTCCCACATTCCTTACATTGGTAGGGCTTTTCTCCAGTATGGATTCGGTGATGATCAAGTAAGTTTCTTTTAGAAGTAAAGCATTTCCCACACTCATTACATTCAAATGGTTTCTCCCCAGTGTGAATCCTCTGATGCTGCATTAATTTCGCATTAACGTTGAAGGCCTTTCCACACTCATTACACTCATAGGGTTTCTCCCCAGTGTGGATTCTCAGATGCTGCCGAAGCTGGGAGTTACACCTGAAGGTTTTGCCACATTCTTTACACTCATAGGGTTTCTCACCCGTATGGATTCTCTGGTGCTGGATTAATTTCCCTTTGACACCAAAGGCTTTTCCACATTCGGTACACTCATAGGGTTTCTCCCCTGTGTGAATTCTTTGATGCTGAATGAGTTTTGCATTACTACTAAAGGCCTTTCCACACTCCTTACACTGAAAGGGCCTCTCTCCAGTGTGGATGCTCTGATGCTGCCTAAGCTGGGAACTGCACCTGAAGCCTCTCCCACACTCAATACATTCATAAGGTTTCTCTCCAGTGTGGATCCGCTGATGTTGAATTAATTTTGCATTAACATTGAAAGCTTTCCCACAGTCATTACACTCATAAGGTTTCTCTCCAGTGTGGATTCTCTGATGTATGATATATGCAGAACTGCAGCTAAAGCTGCTCCCACACTCCTTGCACTGATAGGGCCTCTCTCCTGTATGGATTCTCTGATGCCTACTTAGACTCCCATTAACACTAAAGGCTTTTCCACACACCTTACACTGATAGGGCTTCTCCCCACTGTGGATTGTCTGATGTGTAATATAATGGGAACTGTAACTGAAGCTTTTACCACACTCTACACATTTGAAGGGCTTCTCCCCACTGTGAAGTCTTTGATGCCAAATTAATTTTGCATTGATGCTAAAGGCTTTGCCACACTCTTTATACTGATGGGGCTTCTCCCCAGTGTAGCTATCTTGACCCTGATTAAGTTGAGGGTTATAGCTAAAGTTTTCCATTAATTCCTCACATTTAAAAGGTCTTTCCCCAGAATTAATTATTTCCTGTTGAATACGTTTTGTGTCAAAGCTAAAGGCTTTCTCCAGTCCTGTACACTCAGGGGGCTGCTCTCCATTGGAGATGATATGAGACTGATTCAAATTTGGACTCTGACTAAAGATACACTCCTCCATGGGGCTAGTACTGTCTTTCACCATCCTGTCAATGACATTGCTGTTTTCTTTCTTCACACTTTCTATCGGGTGGACGTCCTGCTGTTTCTCTAGAATATAGGTTTCTGAAAAGTCTGTTTCCTTAAAAGAGTTCCTCTGAAGTTCGTATGATATATTATATTTTTCTTCATACATTTCTTCTGTCAAATTATTGTCAGTCTGGATATCAGTATCTAATATAAAAAACAAAACATAAAATATCATGTAAGAACCATGTTAAAAAAAAGAAAAAGAACTGTGACAGAATACATGATCAAAGTAATCGAGAGGGCTCTTTAAAATCACCAGATTGGGCCAAAGACTCTAAAGCTGGAATAATATGTAGCTATTTAAAAAAATGAAATAAACCCATGTGTGCTGATGTGAAAAGATGTCAGATACATTTTTTACTGTAAAAACAACTTGAGATATGGTATGTAAAATATCTTCCATTTGTGTACAGAAAGTAAAAGGGCCTGACATACGTCTATTTGAATATGGCTAGAAATCTACTGCAGGAATACACAAGAAACTGAACAAACTGGCACAGGAATTTTGGGAACCTTCCCTACTGCTTCCACTTTATGCACTTTTTGTACTGTTTTGAGCATGTGCAAATACTACAAATAGTAAAGTAATGATTTTAAAAGATCATCGGTCTCTAAACCAATAGCCAATAACAAGAAGGTTAAGAGTAATAGCAGTGGGACAAAATTCTAGGTCTTAACTGCCAGATCAAGATTCCTTCTATCACATCATATTTTACTACACTTTGCAGTTTCTGTTAATAAAAATGGAAATTGCTTAAGAAGGAAAAGGCACAGAATCCAACATGTGGCAACACGGGATGGCAAGTATTGACAGCACCAGGAAGCAAGTGGGAATGAATTTTGGTTTTCTTAGAACTGAATTTCTAGGCTTTCCAAACTTTCTCCTTTAACTTCTTTTTTCTGTACTTGTGAATGGCTCTGTTCAGGCCCATTTGATCCCTTTGACCCAAGCTCTTGCCACCCACACCAGAACACTGCTGTATTCACCTTGTCTTTCCTCATACCTCCTACAATCCTAAAATTGGTCACTCTCCAACATTCTTTCTGTCATCTTATTAGTTCTTCTGTAATCCCCACAGTCCTAGAACTAATGGATCTCTACACTTACTCTTAAATTTCTCAAAATTGGCCCCAAAATGTTGCCTCTATTTTTTCAAGTCTCATCTCTTCTCAATCACATGTAATAAGTCCCCTACCCCAGTATTTCATTATAATACCAAGACCGTAATGCGAAACAGTAATCCCAAGTCATCTTTCTCTTCCTGCAGGACATGGGTTCAGTCCCTTGTCTGGGAAGATTTCACATGCCATGGGGCAACTAAGCCTGCATGCTGCAACTACTGAAGCTGGCAAGCCCAGAGCCCATGCTCCACAATAAAGAATAGCCTCTGCTCACCACAAGTAGCAAACACCCACATGAAGCAACAAAAGACCAAGTGCAGAGATAAATTAATTAATTAAAAAAGAAATAAACTCTGCTGACATGTCTTGTGCCCTATGATTTCCCCTTCTGCCTGCCTAGAACCCATTTGGTTCCTTATCCCAATTAACCTACATACACTGATGAGATGAATGTTTCTACCTCTGCTGACATCATGATGCATTGTTCAAAGACTTCAGGACTGTAGGCTGCCTACAGAATGAAATCTAGACTTCTCTGACTGAGAATCTCGACAACATCACTGACTTCCCCCTCTGTTTGGTTAAACACTTTAAACTCTCCATTTCATTTCCAAAATATGTCTTCCTTGGTCAGTAAACATCTGGTTGTACAACCACAAGGAACAAAAATCCAATGAAACGATCTTTAAAAAAAAAAAAAAAAAGATTTATCAAAAGGATGCAAGAGTATCTTGTGGACCCCAAAGGCAGGAATTAAAGCTGGGCCTCATGAGAAATGGGAAATCACCTGGCAGCTACTCTGTGAGCCCATGAGAACCTCATTACTTCAAGAGAGAATCTTGGCCCTGCCCCAAACTAACTGAATGACAACCTGCACATCTGCAAGATGCCTAGGTGATGCATTCATTCTTCTTTTGAGAAATGCCAAACTGATAGCAGTACTTCCTCCCACTTTACTTCCTACAGCTTATTATATATCTGCTAAAATACATTCAGTTCAGTTCAGTTCAGTCGCTCAGTCTTGTCTGACTCTTTGTGACCCCATCAATTGCCGCACGCCAGGCCTCCCTGTCCATCACAAACTCCCGGAGTTTACCCAAAAACTCATGTCCATTGAGTCAGTGATGCCATCCAGCCATCTCATCCTCTGTTGTCCCCTTCTTCTCCTGTCCCTAATCCCTCCCAGCATCAGGGTCTTTTCCAATGAGTCAACTCTTCGCATGAGGTGGCCAAAGTACTGGAGTTTCAGCTTCAGCATCAGTCCTTCCAATCAACACCCAATACTGATCTCCTTTAGGATGGACTGGTTGGGTCTCCTTGCAGTCCAAGGGACTCTCAAGAGTCTTCTCCAACACCACAGTTCAAAAGCATCAATTCTTCAGCGCTCAGCTTTCTTCACAGTCCAACTCTCACATCCATACATGACCACTGGAAAAACTATAGCCTTGACTAGACAGACCTTTGTTGGCAAAGTAATGTCTCTGCTTTTCAATATGCTATCTAGGTTGGTCATAACTTTTCTTCCAAGGAGTAAGCGTCTTTTAATTTCATGGCTGCAGTCACCATCTGCAGAGATTTTGGAGCCCCCCAAAATAAAGTCTGACACTGTTTCCACTGTTTCCCCATCTATTTCCCCTGAAGTGATGGGACCAGATGCCATGATCTTACTTTTCTGAATGTTGAGCTTTAAGCCAACTTTTTCACTCTCCTCTTTCACTTTCATCAAGAGGCTTTTTAGTTCCTCTTCACTTTCTACCATAAGGGTGGTGTCATCTGAATATCTGAGGTTATTGATATTTATAATAAAACCAAATTTAACTGAGCACACACTATAAGTTAGGCGCTTGGTACATGTTCTCTTTTATCACCAATCCACAACCCACAGGACTATTATCTCATTTTATAATTATTACTCCATTTTCAAGAGTGAGAATACTATTAAGAGAAGGCAAATAACAGACCTGCTCAAAGTCACACAACTATAAAGTAGCACAGTTAGGACTGGATCTGAGAAAGTCTACTCCAAAGCCTAGGTTAAAAGACTTAATTCTGTATCCTTCATATTAAGTGGATCAGATCAGATCAGATCAGTCGCTCAGTTGTGTCCGACTCTTTGCGACCCCATAAACCGCAGCACGCCAGGCCTCCCTGTCCATCACCAGCTCCCGGAGGTCACTCAGACTCGCATCCATCGAGTCAGTGATGCCATCCAGCCATCTCATCCTCTGTCGTCCCCTTCTCCTCCTGCCCTCAATCCCTCCCAGCATCAGAGTCTTCTCCAGTGAGTCAACTCTTCGCATCAGGTGGCCAAAATACTGGAGTTTCAGCTTTAGCATCCTTCCTTCCAAAGAAATTCCAGGATTGATCTCCTTCAGAATGGACTGGTTGGATCTCCTTGCAGTCCAAGGGACTCTCAAGAGTCTTCTCCAACACCACAGTTCAAAAGCATCAATTCTTCGGTGCTCAGCTTTCTTCACAGTCCAGCTCTCACATCCATACATGACCACAGGAAAGACCATAGCCTTGACTAGGCGAACCTTTGTTGGCAAAGTGATGTCTCTGCTTTTGAATATGCTATCTAGGTTGGACATAACTTTCCTTCCAAGGAGTAAGCGTCTTTTAATTTCATGGCTGCAGTCACCATCTGCAGTGATTTTGGAGCCCCCAAAAATAAAGTCTGACACTGTTTCCACAGTTTCTCCATCTATTTCCCATGAAGTGATGGGACCAGATGCCATGATCTTTGTTTTCTGAATGTTGAGCTTTAAGCCAACCTTTTCACTCTACACTTTCACTCTCATCAAGAGGCTTTTGAGTTCCTCTTCACTTTCTGCCATAAGGGTGGTGTCATCTGCATATCTGAGGTTATTGATATTTCTCCCAGCAATCTTGATTCCAACTTGTGTTTCTTCCAGTCCAGCATTTCTCATGATGTACTCTGCATATAAGTTAAACAAACATGGTGACAATATACAGCCTTGACGTACTCCTTTTCCTATTTGGAACCAGTCTGTTGTTCCATGGCCAGTTCTAACTGTTGCTTGCTGACCTGCATACAGATTTCTCAAGAGGCAGATCAGGTGATCTGGTATTCCCATCTCTTTCAGAATTTTCCACAGTTTATTGTGATCTACACAGTCAAAGGCTTTGGCATAGTCAATAAAGCAGAAATAGATGTTTTTCTGGAACTCTCTTGCTTTTTCCATGATCCAGCGGATGTTGGCAATTTCATCTATGGTTCCTCTGCCTTTTCTAAAACCAGCTTGAACATCAGGAAGTTCACGGTTCACATATTGCTGAAGCCTGGCTTGGAGAATTTTGAGCATTACTTTACTCGCGTGAGAGATGAGTGCAATTGTGCGGCAGTTTGAGCATTCTTTGGCATTGCCTTTCTTTGGGATTGGGATGAAAACTGACCTTTTCCAATCTTGTGGCCACTGCTGAGTTTTCCAAATTTGCTGGCATATTGAGTGCAGCACTTTCACAGCATCATCTTTCAGGATTTGGAATAGCTCCACTGGAATTCCATCACCTCCACTAGCTTTGTTCGTAGTGATGCTTTCTAAGGCCCACTTGACTTCACATTCTAGGATGTCTGCCTCTAGGTCAGTGATCACACCATCATGATTATCTGGGTCGTGAAGCTCTTTTTTGTACAGTTCTTCAGTGTATTCTTGCCACCTCTTCTTAATATCTTCGGCTTCTGTTAGGTCCATACCATTTCTGTCCTTTATCGAGCCCATCTTTGCATGAAATGTTCCTTTGGTATCTCTGATTTTCTTGAAGAGATCCCTAGTCTTTCCCATTCTGTTGTTTTCCTCTATTTCTTTGCATTGATCGTTGAAGAAGGCTTTCTTATCTCTTCTTGCCATTCTTTGGAACTCTGCATTCAGATGTTTATATCTTTCCTTTTCTCCTTTGCTTTTTGCTTCTCTTCTTTTCACAGCTATTTGTAAGGCCTCCCCAGACAGCCATTTTGCTTTTTTGCATTTCTTTTCCATGGGGATGGTCTTGATCCCTGTCTCCTGTACAATGTCACGAACCTCATTCCATAGTTCATCAGGCACTCTATCTATCAGATCTAGGCCTATCTATCAGATAGATCAGATAGATCTATCTATCAGATCTATCAGAGTAAGTGGATAGTGCACAGGAAATAGCAAGGACCCAAACAAGTACTGAATCCATTCCTTTTGTTTCAGAAAGGTAGAATAACAAAATTAGGATTGAAAATTAGAATGAAGCATTCAAAAAAAGATCTGTTCTTGGAATTATAAAGAAATAGCAAACTACAAAAACAGAAAGGTCTCAAATGTTCCTATCTTTAGAAATCAAAATTTATTTAAATGTTACTCTATACACCTGGCCAATAAACATGGCATGCTTCTATGCTGCTGAAGTTGACTTTCTTCCTAAAGGGTTAAACTGCTTTCCAACATAAGGGCAATGCGTGCCTCCCTTACCAGTCCAGAGGCCCTGGGGGCCTGGGCCTGCTGCAGAGGCCAGTGGAGATGGGCCCTCCAGCTCACCTCCTCCCTCCAGTTGTGAGATCACAGCAGGTTTGAGAAGGGGAAATCCTGTTTCAGGGAAAGGAAAAAGGAA
This sequence comes from Tragelaphus eurycerus, assembly GCA_935064755.1. Lineage (NCBI taxonomy): Eukaryota > Metazoa > Chordata > Mammalia > Artiodactyla > Bovidae > Tragelaphus > Tragelaphus eurycerus. Next base: position 18,287,314 of record CAKXYN010000020.1, read on the forward strand.
AGGCAGGTGAATAATCTCCCACAGCTGATTTCCTAAACCTCTTCTCAGATTGTGTCAGTTAATGGGGAGAGAAGGAACGAGCCCTAGGGTGGTCCTGTGTCTAAGAACTATGGGAAAGGGGATGGGGTGTATGGGTAGGAAGGTGTATGTATAGGGTGGGGTGGGAGGCAGAAGCTTGAGAAAATGTGGGAGGATTTGGGCAGGGCCAGACTGAGACACTTCATGCAGGGCAAATAAAGACATTTTGCCTAAAGGGACAGATACCATTTTTTGACCATGGCCTAAATAATATTCCAAGTACACTGAGATTCCTAGAAAGACTCAAGATATGCAGGTTGGGTGAGGGGGAACCTGAAGGTAATACCGCAGAATAGGAAGTTACTTTTTTTCCTCTCTGTATCCAGAACAGCCTATAGGGTGACTCAAGAGTGCATGCCAGTCCCAGCAGAGTCCTATATTGGCCCCAAAAGGGCTTAGGGGTCATCCTTCTCAGCAACCCCTGGGTCTAGGGGATTAGGAATCCGCTCCTGAGGTTCCTACTCCGTAAAGGATTAACAGAAGCCCCCCTGCGACCAGTAAAGGGAAAGGAAGCCAGGAAACCCTAATAAGGAAACCCTAATAAGCAGTCTGAGCCCTGGGGAGAGAAAGTGCTTACCCAGGGAAGCCATATTCCCATAATTCTCCAGCATCACATCCCTGTACAGAGCCCTCTGTGCAGTGGACAGGCCATCCCACTCCGTCTGGGTGAAGTACACAGCCACGTCCTCGAAGGTCACCGACTTCTGAAACAACAGGTTCCTGCTGCCCTACGACCAATTCCATGGCTCATGCCCTAGGTGAGGGGCAGAGGGCAGTATGAGGGCTTGAGGAGGAGCTTGTGGAGAGCACAGAGGTAATAGGGGAAAATATTTACAAAAAATACCTGGAAAGTAAGGCATGGCATATCTGGCTCACAGCAGAGAAACCTCATACCATTATTTCATACTTACAAAAGATGACATTAAGTTGAAATGAAAGAAAACAAATTCACATGACTGAGTTCTCCCAATGCAATTGCTTTCTTTCAGTTAAGCTACCATGCCCCTCACTGATGGAAGCAGCACTGGACCCACCCATAGGCCTTACACTCCTGGCCTTGGGGTCTTGCCTTCTGCGCCCAGCTTACCACACCTCACCCTCACCCTCAAGCCAGCTCCAAAGCATATCCATGGCTTCTATCCCATCCACCCCCACCTGCCACAGATTTCTATCATGCTCCGTCTATGAGAGGATGCACAGCCTCTGCTCCAGCACCTCTGCAGAGGAAGCTCAGTGCTGCCCATATCAGCTGAGTGGCATGGGGGTGGAGAGTAGGGTAAGAGGAGGCTGCCCATTCTGCTTCCAAATGGGTTTCACTGAAAGCCTGTTTTCTGTTACCCTCTCCCATTCAAGCCTCATCCTGTCCAACTTCACCCAAGACTTCGCTGTCTCTCCAAGGAGGTTTGGGAAAGAAGAAAGGTCACCATCTTTTCAGTTACTCCTCTGCATCACTCCACACTCAGCACAGACTCCTTCCTCAGCCTTCTGAAACACCTTTGGGACACAATGGCAGCGATCTGCCTCTCAACTATTCTCTACCAGGATGTGTCTTGTTCAGTTGTACTGGCCTCCAACCCATCAACTATTGTAGTCCAACCTGTAAGCATTCCTGTGAGTCACTCATTGTGTGACCTGGATAAGTCAAATAACTTCTCAGTACAAAATGAAATGCCCTCAACACCAGCCACCACCCGCTTTGGTGCTTCTTCCTGAATTCAAATCTCAGCTGGTGTCTCCCAACATAATCCGCATAAAAAAGAAACCTGGTGATTCATTCCTGGCTCCTCCCTCCTTTACCCCACCCAATCCTTTGACTCAATGTCCTAGAGATTTTTATGTTAGGCATTACCTGAATTATGTTAAGCATCCTCCTCTTTAGCAACCACTTGTCTTAATGAAGCCTACATCACCTAGACTGATGGGATTTTTTCTGAAATGGTCACTCGGCTTTCAAATCTCCCCTCAAAAAACTATTCCCTATATAGCCATAAGAAATCTGAATACATTATGGTCCCACATGTGACACAGGGCTGGACAGTAGAGTCATGCAATGACTGTGTGACTGTGGACATGTCACTTCGATCCCCTTTGCCTTTTGTTTCTTTTGTGGCAGAATGAACACAACACAGTGCCTATCTCCCAGCGCTGCAGTCAGGACTGAGTGATCCATGTAAAGTGCTTACTATGGTGGCTGCAGTATAGTAAGCTTCAAATGGTGTAACTAGAGTCACTGTGACTATGATTATTCCCAAATTATATGAAGAGTTGACTTATTGGAAAAGACCCTGACACTGGGAGGGACTGGGGGCAGGAGAAGAAAGGGATGACAGAGGATGAGATGGCTGGATGGCATCACTGACTCAATGCACATGAGTTTGGGTGAACTCCGGAAGCTGGTGGACAGAGAGGCCTGGTGTGCTGCAATTCATGAGGTCGCAAAGAGTCGGACACAACTGAGTGACTGAACTGAATTGGTAGTCCATGGAGGTCCATGGATGAGCATCAAGGGGTCCGTGAAATCCCTGAAATTGTATGGAAAGTTCTGTTTGCTTGTTATTCTGGGGGAGAGTATTCACAGCTCTTAACAGAGAACTAAACTTTGACCACTGCACCCCAAGCCCTGAAAGCCTCTCCAGGACACAGTGAGACATCCCACCCCACAGTATATCCTTTCTTTTTTACTTCACTTGACCCCACTCTCATCTTCTGCTTGCCCTGGAATTATAGGCATAACCATTATGTGGATCTGGTCCTGCTATCCCTCTTTATCTATATTCCCCTTCCTGGAATCCTAGTCCTCTGCTATTTTCCTCCATTCACAGGCAGCTTCCTCTTCTCTTATTCACCAGAGCCCTCTGCCGGTAGAGCAAGACAAACTGCTGTGCAGAACACTATACCTCTGCCTTCCCCTCACTCATGTCTTTCCTTTCTTGGTCTCTGGACCCCATCCCTTCACATCATCTCTCTTTCCACAAGCTCCAGCCCAGCAGGCAGAAGCATGGAGGCCCCCTCCAGCTTTCACAGCAAGGCTCACCGGCTTCCCTTCTCAGTTTTCTTCAATGTGAAACTGCTCAGAGGAAGAGATGAAGGACCCACAGCTCACCTGGGGCCAGGATGTCAGGAGCATGGCTGCCATCACCTGATCTCCCTCTCAGAGGAGGACTGGAGCTGAGGGAAAACAGGGGAACAAGTACAAGACAAGTCACCCCCACCAGGAACCATATAGACCTTCACAGAAGGTTTGAGACACAGGGAGCCAGCATCCAGACAGACGTGCGAGCAGAAGCTACCAGCCATGGTAAGAAAGGAGGAGTGATCTGTTCAATGGTTCTGTGCCTGGGGTCCTCCCAGCCATGATATCGATGCTCACTGCCAGGAACTCTGGGATTTTTACAACTCTGACATATACTGTACACATAAAAGTGTGTACATAAAATGGAGGTAGAGCCTGAAGAATACTAAAACAAAGACTCATGTAGCAACAGTTCAAATCAAGGGACAGAACATTCCCAAGGTCTTGGGCTTATTTGTCTTTCTCTAAACAAGCTTCCCCTTCTATTTTACAAGAGAAGCCAAGATAGAGAGGCTGCAGCCCCCATACAGAGGCCTCAGAGTCAGGCCCCAGGGAGGCAGTTCATGGAGAAAGGTACAGCTGCTCTCTCCCATGCCTGTTCCCCCATACAGCTGAGAGCCCTCAAGAGTACTGATATCTCTGTACAGATCTTGGAAGTTAGGCTCCTGTCAGGCCCAGCATTACGATGAGGATGCTGGGCTGCAAGTGAGATACCAGGCTGGCTCCTCATACCTTCCAGGCTTCTGATGGCAAAGAAGCCAAGGCCTCAGCTGCCTGAGAGAGGGAGTCACTATACTATCCAGGGTCCCATGGCGTAGCACTCCTTGTTCATTATATTCCAAATGAAAGGAGTGATCTGTTCAATGGTTCTGTGCCCAGGGGTCCTCCCAGTCATGACATTGATGCTCACTGCCAGGAACTCTGGGATTTTTACAATTCTGACATTACTGTACACACAAACATGGACTGGTTATTTCCTGATTTTTACTGATTCCAAAGTCAGTCTTGAGATGTTATATTTTCTTAAAATATTGTCCATGTCTTTCAGAATTTAAACAAGTGTAGGATTATGGGAAACACTGGCTTGTAATTTTTTCCCCCACTTTTTTCCATACCTGAAGCTTCTCTGCTTTTCCTACTTCTTTTGATATATGTGTTCTTGAGACCTTTTAGCTTTAGTTAATGTTATGGACTGAGTGTCTCCTCTCAAGATTTGAATATTGAAGCCTTAATTTCCAATGTGACTATATTTGGAAACAGGACTCATGAAGACATAATGAGGTTAAACAAGGTCATAATTTGATAGGACCAGTGCCCTAAGAAGAGGAAGAGACTCCAGAGCTCTCTGTCTATGCCATGTAAGGACACAAGTGAGAAGCAGCCATCTGTAACAAAAAAGAATCCTTACCAAGAATCAAATTATCTAGTGCTTTGATCTTGGACTTCTAGCCTTCAAAATTAAGAGAAATCACTTTGTTGTTTAAGCAAACAGTGTATGGTGTTTTGTTATAGCAACCCAGGCAGACTAAAAACATTAGACTGAATTGTGGTTTATCTATGTTAACTTTGTTTTATTTTTAAACAACCAGCTTTTTAATTTTGAACACCACTTCCTTTTCTACTTTTTAATCAAGCTCTGCTTTTTTTAAAATTAATTAATTCATTTTAACCACAGGATAATTACAATATTGTGTTGGTTTTTGCCATATATCAACATGAATGCATGAGTGCACAAATGTCCCCCTAAGCTCTGCTTTGTAAAATTTGTTTCTCTAGCTCTGTAAGAGATACCTTATGCACCTTACCAAATCCTCTTGTCTACTCTTAGTCCAGTTCCAGAGGCTCTGACCAGCTTTGCATAAGTACAACCTACCAATGCTTCCTCAAGGGTCCATACCACACAACCACACATGGTAGTGGCTCCTGCCCTGGGGCTTCTCTGTCCTGTGTGGGACATCTGCACACATCCACTGGGTCCTGAAGGACAGGGAAGTTAAAATCTGTGATGCCACTCTTGACTAACAGCAGATAGAGGTCAATGGATAAACATTTTCCCCTTTAGTCTCCCAGGTGGGCAGCCATGAGACTCCAAGGCTCTTCAAAGACCCTGTAAGTCAGAGCACCACTCTCCCATTGAGAGACCAGCCTGGCAACGCATCCTTGTGTTGGTCCCTCCTTCTCCGTTTCATTCCCCTTGTCTTTAACTCTGTCCCAGGACTAAATTTCCAAATGAACTGCCCGCCCACAAGCCTCTGTCCAATGTTCTGCTTTTAGGGAATGCTAAACTACAAGAGGTTCTGCCAATTTTATTACATAACGTTTTCTCCATAACCCATGATTACTTTTACCCAATTGTTTAGAGACCCAGTAAAGAGTGAACTCTTAGAAAACTCTGTCATTATATATCATGGGCAAATCCTTTCAAATCTTTAAAAAATGAATAATTCTAACACTATTTAAACTGTAGCAGATACCAGCAAAATAAGTTAGTAGTAGTTTATTAACAGGACATCATGACTAAGAGGGAACATTCCATGAATGTAAGTAAAGTTCAATACTGGCATACAGGTTATACTTTTCACATTAATAAATCAAAGAAATAAAAACATACTCTCCATCTCAGTGGATGTCAAACATGTTTGATAAAATTCAACATTCACGCCTACATTTTAAAACCTATACCCTAGGGAACCTCTCATATGTAGGTGATAAACATACAAAATTATTCATTATCAGCAGTATTTTAGTAACAAAATAATTGGAAAGACCTTATATGTCCACTGAGAATACATGAACAAGCAGTGTTAGGGAAATTAAATAAATAGTCTTGTTTAGGCTTCAGAGACAAAACAGAGCAGGCCTCTGACCTCGCTTCTGACCTACCTGCACACTGCCCTGACTACTGCTGTGGGTGCCAGCCACACCTGCTCTGAGTGTCAGAAGAGAAACACAATAGATAGATAGGGAGCAGATCTTGGAAACTGTTAAGTCCCTGGAGGAGGTCTGGCCAAACACTCCCAGACTTAGCAACATTCCAAGATTTGCAGAACAAAGCAAACAGAACTAAAAAAATTAACATCACTACCAGTGCTGCAGTTTTGCTCAGATTGACAGTGATATCAGTTTGCTTCCTGGATCATAAAGGCGAACCCAAACTGCAATCTTTGAAGTCTCACCCATGGAGAGGATGCCCTGCCTGGGACCTTTTCCCAACTGGGACTCCAGATATGCTGTGACATGGGACTTCTCAGTGCTGTTTGAGTCTGGACATTGGTCAAAACCCAATTTGGTGATGTATCCTCTGCTGTTTCTCTTTTCTTTTAATGTTAGTATATTAAAAGTAAGCTATATAATTCTCTAATAAATATTGCTATTGTTTACTTGTATGTAACAAGTGGCTCATTTTGTTAACAAATCTTTTGACCCTGAGATGAAGTGAAGACTTTCAGCAAAACAAGCTGTCATACTATTTTTACAATGGAACATCACCCAGTAGCAAAAATGAATGACTCAGCAACACACACAATCTGGATGAATTTAGGATCATAATACTGAGTTAGGTAAGTCTCAGAAGACTTGCCCAGAAGACTTACAGACACCACAACACTACCTTCACAAAACTCAAAAACAAACAGAATTAATCATATTATTTACAGAAACAAGTATATGTGATAAAATTATTTTTTAAAATAGGTAAGGGAATGATGGATTTCCCTAGTAGCTCAGTAGTAAAGAATCTGCCTGCAACGCAGGATCAGATTCAATCCCTGTGTCAGGAAGATCCCTCCAAGAAGGTAATGGCAACCCACTCCAGTATTCTTGCCTGGGAAATCCTATGGACAGAGGAGCCTGAAGGGCTACTGTCCTTGGGGCTGCAAAAGAGTCAGACATGACTCTTAGCAACTAAACAACAGCAGCAAAGGCTATGATTAACACAAAATTCTTTCAAGAGAGTACCTCTAGGGGACACAAAGTGGGAGCTGGAGTGAAGAGGAGCATACGAACACATGCAGCCATATTGGCAATGTTCTTTTTACTGGAGTGTTTCATGGGTGCTCACATCACTACTATGCTTCATAAATGCCACGCTAGATCAATCTTCTGAATACATGAATTACATTTAAAATATATACTTATCTATATGATATGAAATACTTTTTAATGTGCAAAAGGTACTGTGCTATCTTTTGTATAAAACAAAAAGGAACTGTAAGAAAATATATGTATATCTGGTGATTTGTGCAAAAAGAAATAAAAGGAAAAACCAGAAACTAAGGAGAATGGGTGCCTCAGGCGTGGATCAGAAGTCGGTGAAAGCAACTCAGGGAATGAAAACAGGGTAGAAGGAAACCTGGGGCGTAGAAGTAGAAGGGGTGACAGGAAATGACACCTCACTGAGTGTGTCTTTTTGTTCTTTCTAACCATAGTACTGCTTTGCATATCAAAATACACACACACACACACATATACACACATACATATATTAAAAAAAAAAAAATCAGCGATGGGATGGGGGTGACAACCTCCAAAAACTAAAAACAACAGCAAGTGAGGCTAACCATACCACAACATTACTGCACTGAAGCAGTAATGGGAAGTGATGGCTCTGAAAAATAATATTTTAACTAAATACTGTAAGGCTAAAAAGACCTGTACCCAAAGGCTTCTTGAGGTTGTATGATTTTTAAATTTATTTCCATTCTTCCCTATTTGGCAGTTAAAACCTAAGACCACAAATTTCCCTTTGAATACACTACAAACCACATTCAAAAGCTTTTCAAATATATATATATATGTCTTCATTACTACTTTACATTTTTAGTAAACTTGCTTTCCTGAGGGTATAAATGAGCAATTCAACAACTATTTTATGAGTATTCTAGGACTGAGAAAATCAGTATATCACAGCCCCAGAGACGTTGGGGCCAGGTTACCTTTTGGAACTAACATCTCTTCAGAAGACAGTGCCCTCCAAAATCCGGGCTTCTTCCGCTCTCGGGTGCCCTGGAGGGGCTTGGCTTTTTCTGTTCCCCGACTGACCTCGATTCACCCTGTTAAGAAGTAAGGCACATAAAGCTTATACTTGAAACGCATACAGATAAAAGCCCCTGCACTAACCCAACACATCGAAAGACTCGTGATACTATTTTAGGCCTCTTCACCTCTGCAAATATTCCACCCTCTGGCCGCTCTAACACAAGCTCCCAAAAGGCCAGTAGCATCTTCTCCTAAGTGCTAATTGCTCGAGGATTCGCGGCTGTGACAATAACGCAGGCTTCGCCTTCTACCCGACGGAACGTAATCGGGTACTAAGTCTAAAGTAGGCGCGAAGAGGAGCGGAAGAAGCCCACAGACACAGGAGATCCACCTCAACGGAGATTGGAGCATCACAACCGCAACCAGAGGGTTTGACCAGGCACCGCCCCCGCCTCCCGCAACCCACACTCACCTCCGATGCTGGCCGCTCCGCGGCGCGGCCGGAAGTACGTCAGCAGACCGCGGCCGATTCTCTCTAGCAGCAGCATCGCTCCTTCTCGGATGTGCTCTGCCCCCGCCCCCTGCAGCGGAATCCCGGGTACTCTAGCCTAACTTCCTTCTCCCGGCTGCGGATTTATCTAATAGAGAAAGCAGTGCTCCTCGAGGTGGGATAGGGAAGGCAAGAATGAGGCGAGCGATGGACCCAAACCAGGGGCTGGCGTCGGGGATCTTTATCGTAGTAAAACTGCAGGTGTAACCAGATTTGGGAGTTTCCGGACTGGACCCCTGATCACACGACGTCAAACCTAAGGCCCCCTTTTTAAAACAAATACTTCCTAATGACCACCATAAGCTCCTGTCATGAAACGCATAGATAATAGCTTAGAAGATCATAGACAGTATAAACAACCTACTCTTTAAAAAGTAATGTTATGTAATAAAGGAGAAATAATTTATAATTTAAAGTGTATGTATTTCAGTAGTTAAATGTTTGGTAAGTCTGCTGTAGACCTAATAGTGAAATTGCTCAGTCGTGTCCGACTCTTTGGATCCCATGGACTGTGGCATACCAGGCTCCTCCTTCGTGGAATTTTCCAGGTTAGAGTACTAGAGTGGGTTGCCATTTCCTTCTCCAGGGGATCTTCCCACCCAGGGATTGAACCGAGGTCTCCCGCATTGCAGGCAGATGCTTTACCATCTGAGCCACCAGGGAAGCCTGTAGACCTAATAAGTCCTCAGAAAACTTGCCTCTACATATAGAACATGCAGGGTCCACAGCCATAATGCTGTATCTTTTATTGGTATTTCAAAAAACTACAAGGTGTGATCCACAATGGTTGACCACAGAATCTCCTGATTACACACATACAGTAGTTTGATTTCTGAAGAATCAGCTATGTCAAAACTGTGCAAAAATACACTGTTTATCCTAATTAAAAAAAAAGCTCTAGATTCAGGTCATCTGTAAGCATTCACATTTACCTATGTGAATGTCCATCAAGACATACGAAAGCTGGTGAAAACTTTTCATAGGCAGGTCTGTGTTGTGCACTGCAGGATTTGTTACTCCTGGCTCCCAATCAACACCGCCAAATCATGTGACAAAAACAGCCCTGTTAAACTGCAAAATGATCATTAAAATATAATTTTTACTTTTAATTTTGTTGAAGGTAAATGGCAGATTGAGGTAGGTGGCTGTCTATATAAGCCTTATATATGTAAATAACTCAATGGTGTATTTAGGAGACAAGTTTGGAGTTCAACTAACTTTGGGTTGGTGAATTGAGGGCAGTATGTTTGTTAGGTGAGTTAGCAGAATCTTATATGCTTTGACTTATTTGGGGGGTTTGGCAGGGGGATAATGGTATATAAAGTATGAGAATTAGTGGGAGGATGGTAGGGGTTTGGTTAGTCAAGCTATTTATCAGATATAAGTGTGCATGTAGATATAAGTGTGCAGGTGTGGTATGTGTATAACTGCTCTGAATCCTGTGACCACTGACACAGTAACACATTGTGATAGATGATGTTGGAAAATAATACTCAATTTAAGCTCAGCTACTTCTTGTACAAGGGCTTCCCTTGCAGCTCAGCTGGTAAAGAATCCGCCTGCAATGCAGGAGATCCTGGTTCAATTCCTAGATCAGGAAGATCCACTGGAGAAGGGATAGGCTACCCACTCCAGTATTCTTGGGCTTCCCTGGTGGCTCAGCTTCCCTGGTAAAGAATCCGCCTATAATGTGGGAGACCTGGATTCAGTCCCTGGGTTAGGAAGATCCCATGGAGAAGGAATACTTCACTCTAGTATTCTGGCCTGGAGAATTGCATGGACTGTATATCCATGGGGTTCACAAAGAGTTGGACAAAACTGATCAACTTTCACCTTCACTCTCAAAGTTCAGCTACAAGATTCTTGACTGTGTTAAGGCCTCTGATGGCTATAGCTGAGTCCCAGCATCCCCCTCAACTTAAAAATGCCAGAAGCATGAAACGAGTGAGCATTGCTGATTAATCATTAATCTATTGAGGTGTATTACTGAAGGGGAAAGAGTGGGTGATTTTAAGTGAGATAATCTTGAAGTAACCAGATGCCAGATATAGTTCATTTATAGAAATCCTCATGCTTCAGTGGCCTAGTACAAGGAAAGAGGCACATTTGTGGGTGAGCTGATGATTTATCATGGCTTGATAATTATGCTCTGCCTATTATGATAAGCATGATGACTGGGAATGATTAGCTTTATGTGATATGCATGATTAAATATGTCCTGTGCAATATTAATCACTTCAGTTACCCCTGTGAATGTTTGTGGGGACTGGAACCTAATGTGAGTTGAACTGTTAATGTGTATGTAATATCAACAGGCTGATGTACATACTTATATACATAGGATACATAAATTATTCATGATTATACATATCATATACTATGCATGAGAAGGCATATATACTTATTTACATTAGTGGAAGAGCACAAAATGCACAGAGCACACCATAATATTAGTATTTAGATGTGATTTTTAAATACTCACACAGTACTCAAAGATAATGTAAAATGTTCCATAGGCAAGTTGTTCAGGGAATCGTTGAAGTTGAGTTCAGCTTTGGGTGTTGATGGAGGGCTGGAACATCTTCCTTGAGTCTTAGGGGAAAATGTTATTTTCCTTTTCTGTTTTAGAAGAACAAACTAATAAATACACTACAAAGACTCTTCATTTTAGGAGGGTCTCTATAATAATGCTTGTTAGTGGTATAAGGACTACAATTATAGGAAAATGCAGAACAGATCCTCTTTGTCAAATGATAATAAATGAGTGATTGACAGTTTTTCCTCCAGTTCATGTCACTGTTAGGAGGTCCCCTACAAGTATGCTGTTAATAGATCCCCTACAAATACTTTGGCCACCTGATGCAAAGAACTAACTCATTGGAAAAGACCCTGATGCTAGGAAAGATCTGAAGGCAGAAAGAGAAGGGTTTGACAGAGGATGAGATGGTTGGATGGCAATCACCGATGAGATGGACGAGTTTGAGCAAGCTCCAGGAATTAGTGATGGACAGGGAAGCCTGGCGGAGAAGGCAATGACAACCCACTCCAGTTCTCTTGCCTGGAAAACCCCATGGGTGGAGGAGCCTGGTGGACTGCAGTCCATGGGGTCACTAAGAGTCGGAAATGACTGAGTAACTTCACTTTCACGCATTGGAGAAGGAAATTGCAACCCACTCCAGTGTTCTTACCTGGAGAATCCCAGGGATGGGGGAGCTTGGTGGGCTGCCATCTATGGGGTCACAGAGTCAGACATGACTGAAGCAACTTAGCAGCAGCAGGGAAGCCTGGTGTGCTGCAGTCCGTGGGGTCACGAAGAGTCGGACATGACTGAGCAACTGAACTGAACAAGTACTCAGGATGAACACTGGCTAAGAGGTTATAATGTTATACTTCGCTGTTTTACTATATGAAGTATTGGGACCACTGATAAAATTAGGAACAAGATGGTTAATGCTAGTACACCTATTTGTTATAAATAGATCACAGAATTGCATATGAAAATAAAAAATTTCATTCTTATTTGATGTGAGGGAGAGCACTGAGGAGATTAGGTTGAGTATAACTCTCTGGGTGCCCTAGAAGGTCAAGTGAGACTAGTATTATTAAGATTAGATTAGTAAAATTAGAAAGATTAGTAAGATTAAGATTAGAAATAGGAACAAGGCACTCAAGATATATTTAATTGTGTAGTATAGTATAGATGAAATGTGATATTGTTCATTCAGGATGAGATCCATTTTGGACTATTAGAGCCTGTTTCATGAAGGAATAATAGGTGAAGAACTGCTAAAACTGCAATAATGAAACACCGGGCTGGAAGAAGCACAAGCTGGAATCAAGATTGCCAGGAGAAATATCAATAATCTGAGATAATGACACCACCCTTATGGCAAAAAGTGGAAGAACTAAAGAGCCTCTTGATGAAAGTGAAAGAGGAGAGTGAAAAAGTTGGCTTAAAGTTCAACATTCAGAAAACAAAGATCATGGCATCTGGTCCCATCACTTCATGGCAAATAGATGGAGAAACAGTGGAAATGGTGGCAAACTTTATTTTGAGGGGCTCCAAAATCACTGCAGATGGTGACTGCAGCCATGAAATTAAAGGATGCTTGCTCCTTGGAAGAAAAGCTATGGCCAACCTAGACAGCATATTAAAAAAGCAGAGACATTACTTTGCCAACAAAGGTCTGTCTAGTCAAGGCTATGTTTTTTCCTGTAGTCATGTGTGGATGTGAGAGTTGGACTATAAAGAAAGCTGAGTGCCAAAGAATTTATGCTTTTGAACTGTGGTGTTGGAGAAGACTCTTGAGAGTCCCTTGGACTGCAAGGAGATCCAACCAGTCCATCCTAAAGGAAATCAGTCTTGAATGTTCATTGGAAAGATTGATGTTGAAGCTGAAACTCCAATACTTTGGCCACCTGATGCATAGAGCTGACTCATTTGAAAAGACCTTGATGCTTGGAAAGATTGAATGTGGGAGGAGAAGGGGATGACAGAGGATGAGATGGTTGGATGGCATTACCGACTCAAAAGACGTGAATTTGAGTAAACTCTGGGAGTTGGTGATGGACAGGGAGGCCTGGCGTGCTGCAGTCCATGGGGTCGCAAAGAGTCAGACACAACTGAGTGACTGATCTGACTGACTGACTGAGCTATTTGATAGGGCTAGTAGATCAGTAAATGCATTGTTAACAATTTTGATCAATGGGTGGGATTTAATTAATGTTGGTCATTGGTGTTACTGCAGTTGGGACACAATGATTTTTCAAGTCATGGGCTATGATTACATTGCATGTAAGACTAATGACGACACAATATATTTTCTTTAAGTACTATTTTGGTAGTTTTGTAGGTTTTTCTTCAAACCCTTCACAAATTTATTGTAGGCTTGGGTATTCTAGATTGAAAAATTCCATGGACACAGGAGCCTGGCGGGCTACAGTCCATGAAATTGCAAAGAGCCAGACACAACTGAGCACGCACTTCTATGGGTTAATAAAATGATTGTGTACTGTAATAAATTTTGGTGTATTGTTTTGTGCTTAATGTATTTTTAAAATTTGTTTAAGGGGAATATGTTTAATAGTTTTAAGGGGAATGTTTAATACTGTTTGGTTATACAACAACTATGTCTACTGAGCAGTATCCTGAGGTTTGAGATTCTAATAAAACCTTCTTACGTATACTTCTTTCATGTTATGATAGAAATGCAAATTAAAACCACAAAGTGACATCCATTCACATACAATAAATGGTTATAATCAAGAACAAACAAAGATGTTGGCAACAATGTAGAGAAAATGGAACCTTTGCACATTTTTTGTGAAAGTGTAAAATGGTGTGGACAATATGTACAGTAGTTTGACATTTCTTCAAAAAAGGTAAAATACAATTCAAGTTTGGTTTAAGAACTCCATGCCTAGGTATATGCCACAAAGAACTGAAAACAGTTGTTCAAACAAAAACTTATAGATGAATATTCATAGCAGCATTATTGACATTGGCCTAATGGTAGAAATAATTCAAATAATCCATCAGTGGATGAATAGATAAGTAACATAGGGTGGATCTATAAAGTTCCATATTATTCTGCCATACACAGAAATAGAGTAAAATGGTGCATCTGCTGTGGAAAAGAATACAGAATGGTGGTTCGTCAAAAATATAAATTAATGTATGATTTGTCAATGCCACTTCAGGATATACATCCAAAAGGTTTGAAGGATGGAGTTAAATGGATATTTGTACACCCATATTCACAGCAGCATTACACTGGCCAAAAGGTGGAAGCAACCCAAGTGTCCATGATACATGAACTGATAAGCAAAATGTGATATATACACAAAGGTATATTATTTAGCCTGAAAAACTAAGGAAATTCAAACACATGCTGTATCATGTATAAGCCTTAAAGTCATTATGCTAAGTGAAATAACCTGGGCATAAAAGGATGAATATTATATGATTCTACTTCTATGAAGTATTCAGAGAAGTGAAATTCAGAGACAGTAGAATGCAGCTGTCAAGGGTTAAATGGAGTTAATGTTTAATGGATGCAGTTTCACTTGGAAAAACTTAAAAAGTATGGGAGATGGGTGGTGAGGACACATTTGAACAATGAAAATGTAGTGAATGTCATAACTATATACTTTAAATGGTTTAACTGGTAAATGTTATGTTCAATAGATTTAATCACAATGGAAAATGTGACTGAAGTATTGACAAAAGTTACAACATGCATGAACACTGAAAATACCCTAGAAAGAAGCCATATAGAAAAGGCCACCCAGATCATACTCGTCTTGTGTGCTTTAAATCCATCAAGATTGTGAAAATGAAAGTCTCAAGATCACTTCCAGAAAAAGAAAACTGGACAGAATGGAAAAAGACATTTTCATACTTTGGGACAAGTGGTACAAGTGGGCCTGTAGATTGTATCAGAAGGTAAAAATCATAATGATTTCTCATACTGGGGTTATAGGGGTGTTCCCTGGGACAGTGTCCCTTTGGGGGGTAAAACACAAAGGAAATTATCATTTAAACTGGCATATGTGGCAAATCAGTGATGACTGGGAAATGCGAAGTGAAAGTTGCTCAGTCATGTCCAAGTCTTTGCAACGCCATGGACTATACGGTCCATGGAATTCTCCAGACCAGAATACTCAAGTGGGTAGCTCTTCCCTTCTCCAGGGATCTTCCCAACCCAGGGATAGAACCCAGGTCTCCCACATAGGAGGTGGACTCTTTACCAGCCGAGCCACAAGGGAAGTCCAAGAATACTGGAGTGAGTAGCCTATCCCTGATATCGTGAGCTACCAGGGAAGCCCAGGGAATGTGAACCTACAGATAAAGAATACATCATACTGCTACTTCAAGTTTTCTATATGTTTGAAGTTACCAGAAAAGTAAATAACTTTTCAAAACAAACACGTCATCTACTTTTCTGACACAGTATTAAGACATCAAACTTCATGATAGGTGCCAAGCCCTACCCACATTCAGCTCTCCAAAAATGGTTAAGTTAATTACTCTTATAGGAATCCAAATATTATTAAGAGGTACTGTGGGAAGATTATATTAGAAGCCACTATGTCTTGGGTGTTGTGGATGACTTAGAATGTGGTAGAAATAATGAGATTTTTGAATTACAATTTTCCACATCAGACTTCCAAAAGTTACAATACATAAATTTAGTAAAGCTGTATGATACAAAAGTAATACACGAAAGTCAGTTGAGTTTTTAACACACTAATAAAGAAGTATCAGAAAGAAAAATTAAGAAAACAATCGCATTTACAACTGCATCAAAAAGAAAATATCTAGGTGTAAATTTAACCAATGATATGAATGAAACATTTGCAAAATGAAAACTGGAAGACAGTAATAAAGAAACTGAAGAAGAAATAAACAAAAATACTCCATGACTGAGCATTGGAAGACTATTGTTAAAACATTCCACCAGCCAAAGCAGTGTACACATTCAATTCAAACATAATTAAAATGGCATTTTTCACAGAAACAGAATTAACAACTCTACCATGTGTGTAGAACCAAAAAAGACCTGAAAGAGCCAAAGCGATTCTAAAGAAGAAAGCACAGCTGTAGTCGACTTACTCCCTGACTTCAAATTATACCACAAAGCTTCAGGAACCAAAACAGTGTGGAACTGGCACAAAAACAAGCACACCCACCAGAGGAACAGAACAGAGAACCCAGAAGTAAACTCAAGGACATACACTAGGATCAAGTCCCCTCAATAAACGGATGCCCAGGAAACTAGATACTACACACCAAAGACACTGAAAACTGTCAACACCACACACAAAATTACCTAAAAGCCACAATTTTCCACATCAAGTCCTTTTCTGGCTCCTGTGAAAATGGATCACTGCCCCCTACCCAGGAGTCAGCCACAGACAGGAAGCTTCACCCCACTTTTTCTTTGCCTTTTACTCCTGCAGCAGTGCCTCCTAGCAGGTCTTGAAAACAACGAACTCCTGTCTGTACATGTGAGGGTGTCCTGAGGAGACTGAACCTCTGTCTGCGTTAGCCAGGCACAGTCTGGAAGTCAAAGCCCTGGCGAATCCTGAGACAACCAAGCTCCTGTCAGCTGCATGGAATCAAGTCCTCCAGATGAACATGTAGGTACCTCAAAAGTCAGAGACATAGACTTGGCTCTGCCTGCTAGGAAGTGCAGGCTTCATCCACTCAAACCTTTCAGTTGAGGCCCTGTGCCCATCTGAGAGGTCTGATGAATCCACTAAGTTTCAAAACTCAAATTCCATGACAAGCCACAAATGGAAAGAAAACGAATTTCAAAACACTTACCTGATAAAGGATTTGTATTCAAATTATACCAACAACTATAGAACAAACAGCCCCATTAGAAATGGCTTTATATCTGAACAGGAGACCTACTTGGCCAATGAAGATAGTAAACAAGCATATAAAAATATGTTCAGTATCACATACCATTCAGATCAGATCAGTCGCTCAGTCGTGTCCGACTCTTTGCGACCCCATGAACTGCAGCACGCCAGGCCTCCCTGTCCATCACCAGCTCCCGGAGGTCACTCAGACTCACACCCATCAAGTCAGTGATGCCATCCAGCCATCTCATCCTCTGTCGTCCCCTTCTCCTCCTGCCCTCAATCCCTCCCAGCATCAGAGTCTTCCCCAATGAGTCAACTCTTCACATGAGGTGGCCAAAATACTGGAGTTTCAGCTTTAGCATCCTTCCTTCCAAAGAAATTCCAGGATTGATCTCCTTCAGAATGGACTGGTTGGATCTCCTTGCAGTCCAAGGGACTCTCAAGAGTCTTCTCCAACACCACAGTTCAAAAGCATCAATTCTTCAGCACTCAGCCTTCTTCACAGTCCAGCTCTCACATCCATACATGACCACAGGAAAGACCATAGCCTTGACTAGGCGAACCTTAGTTGGTAAAGTAATGTCTCTGCTTTTGAATATGCTATCTAGGTTGGTCATAACTTTCCTTCCAAGGAGTAAGCGTCTTTTAATTTCATGGCTGCAGTCACCATCTGCAGTGATTTGGGAGCCCAGAAAAATAAAGTCTCACACTGTTTCCACTGTTTCTCCATCTATTTCCCATGTAGTGATGGGACCAGATGCCATGATCTTCGTTTTCTGAATGTTGAGCTTTAAGCCAACCTTTTCACTCTCCACTTTCACTTTCATCAAGAGGCTTTTTAGCCCCTCTTCACTTTCTGCCGTAAGGGTGGTGTCATCTGCATATCTGAGGTTATTGATATTTCTCCCAGCAATCTTGATTCCAACTTGTGTTTCTTCCAGTCCAGCATTTCTCATGATGTACTCTGCATATAAGTTAAATAAACATGGTGACAATATGCAGCCTTGACGTACTCCTTTTCCTATTTGGAACCAGTCTGTTGTTCCATGTCCAGTTCTAACTGTTGCTTCCTGACCTGCATACAGATTTCTCAAGAGGCAGGTCAGGTGGTCTGGTATTCCCATCTCTTTCAGAATTTTCCACAGTTTATTGTGATCTACACAGTCAAAGGCTTTGGCATAGTCAATAAAGCAGAAACAGATGTTTTTCTGGAACTCTCTTGCTTTTTCCATGATCCAGCGGATGTTGGCAATTTGATCTCTGGTTCCTCTGCCTTTTCTAAAACCAGCTTGAACATCAGGAAGTTCACGGTTCACATATTGCTGAAGCCTGGCTTGGAGAATTTTGAGCATTACTTTACTAGCGTGTGAGATGAGTGCAGTTGTGCAGTAGTTTGAGCATTCTTTGGCATTGCCTTTCTTTGGGATTGGGATGAAAACTGACCTTTTCCAATCTTGTGGCCACTGCTGAGTTTTCCAAATTTGCTGGCATATTGAGTGCAGCACTTTCACAGCATCATCTTTCAGGACTTGGAATAGCTCCACTGGAATTCCATCACTTCCACTAGCTTTGTTCGTAGTGATGCTTTCTACGGCCCATTTGACTTCACATTCCAAGATGTCTGGCTCTAGGTCAGTGATCACATCATCATGATTATCTGGGTCTTGAAGCTCTTTTTTGTACAGTTCTTCTGTGTATTCTTGCCACCTCTTCTTAATATCTTCTGCTTCTGTTAGGTCCACACCATCTCTGTCCTTTATCGTGCCCATCTTTGCATGAAATGTTCCTTTGGTATCTCTGATTTTCTTGAAGAGATCCCTAGTCTTTCCCATTCTGTTGTTTTCCTCTATTTCTTTGCATTGATCACTGAAGAAGGCTTTCTTATCTCTTCTTGCTATTCTTTGGAACTCTGCATTTAGATGTTTATATCTTTCCTTTTCTCCTTTGCTTTTCGCTTCTCTTCTTTTCACAGCTATTTGTAAGGCCTCCCCAGACAGCCATTAGGGAATTACAAATTAAAACAATGAGGAAGTACTGCACAACTATTAAAACTGCTGAACTCAAAAAAAAATGATATTGCCAATTGATGCAAGTGTGAGGAACAATAGAAACTATCCTTCACTGCTGGTGAAATGGATATACAGCTACTTTGCAAGACATTTGGGAAGATTTTTGCAAAGCTATACAAATCTCACTATGGAAAGCAATATGGTAGTTCCTTAAAAACTTAAAGTTAATATATCAATTTCACTCCAGTATAAATACCCAAAATATTTGACAGCAGAAACTGAAATAGATATTTGTACAACCATTTGATAGCACCATTATTCACAATAGACAAAGGTGGAAGAAATTCAACTACCCACTGACAGGTGAATGAAAAACAAGATATGGTACAAATGAATAAACACAATGGGATATGATTCAGCCTTTAAAACTAAAGTAATTCTCAAACGTGCCACAACGTGGATGAAGCTTGAAGTCACCACACTAAGTGAAATAAGTCAGTCACAGAAATACAAATATTGTACAATTCCACTTACACAGATATCCAGAGAAGACAAAAATAATGTGGTTTCCAGGGGCTGAGGGCACCATGTTAACAGATATAGAGTTTCACTTGAGAAAGATAAAGTTCTGGAGATGGAGGATGAGGGTATTTGTACAACAGTATAAAGGTAGGTAGAGCTGGACTGTGAAGAAGGCTGAGCGCCGAAGAATTGATGCTTTTGAACTGTGGTGTTGGAGAAGACTCTTGAGAGTCCCTTGGACTGCAAGGAGATCCAACCAGTCCATTCTGAAGGAGATCAGCCCTGGGATTTCTTTGGAAGGAATGATGCTAAAGCTGAAACTCCAGTACTTTGGCCACCTCATGGGAAGAGTTGACTCATTGGGGAAGACTCTGATGCTGGGAGGGATTGGGGGCAGGAGGAGAAGGGGACGACAGAGGATGGCAGCTGGATGGCATCACTGACTCGATGGATGTGAGTCTGAGTGACCTCTGGGAGTTGGTGATGGACAGGGAGGCCTGGCGTGCTGCAGTTCATGGGGTCGCAAAGAGTCGGACACGACTGAGCGACTGATTTGATCTGATCTGAATGCCACAGAACTGTACACTTAAAATGTTTAAATGGTAACTGTCATGTTATATATTTTTAATCACAATACAGAAAAATGAATTAAGTACTGATAATTGTTACAATATGGATGG
This sequence comes from Tragelaphus eurycerus, assembly GCA_935064755.1. Lineage (NCBI taxonomy): Eukaryota > Metazoa > Chordata > Mammalia > Artiodactyla > Bovidae > Tragelaphus > Tragelaphus eurycerus. Next base: position 18,307,576 of record CAKXYN010000020.1, read on the forward strand.
AAACTAAAAATGTTCTCTGTAGAAAAAAGCCATATAGAGATGGCCACTCAGATCATATGTTCATCTTGTGGGCTTTAAATCCATCAAGGTTATAAAAATAAGGGAAAATCTAGGTAATCATTCTAAAACAAGAAAACTGGATCAGAACAGAAAAAGTTATTTTCCCACATTTGGACAACTGTTAAAAGTTGAAGTGGGCTTGTGGATTAAATTACAATGTGGGAACCACAGAATTTCTTGATTAGAGGGTTATGTGTCATTCTGAGCAGAGAATTTCTGTTGTGGGTATAACATACTATTCTGTGTGAAGTGGCAAATGTGAATACTTTTTACTGCTGTGAAATTCTGTTTGAAAATATTAGAAGGTAATTTACTTTTCAAAACAACCATGTCAATACCATGCCAGAAAAACAGAAGACCTTAACTCTGTTATAAATGAGACTTAGCTAGATTCAGTTTAACCAAAGTTGTGATATTAACTGGCCTTGTAGGGGCCACATGTTAGTAAGACATATCATAAGAAGATTACATTAGGAGCCACCATGTCCTTGGTATTATGGATGACCTGAAATACAGTAGAAACAGTGGGATTTTATTTTTTTTAATAATTTTTAAAATAATTTATTTGGAGGCATGGGGTCTTAGTTGTGGCATGTGGGATATAGTTCCTTGACCAGGGAACAAGCCTAGACTCCCTGCATTGGGAGCAGAGTTTTAGCCACTGAACCACCAGGAAAGCCCAACAGTGGGATTTTAGAATTACAATTTTCCACTTCACTCCACATTAAAAAAAAAATTGGTGGAATAAAATTCAATGAAGTTGCAAAATATAAAATTAATATGTAAAAATCAGCTGAGTTTCTAGGCACTAATAACAAACCATGAGAAGGATAAATTTAAAAAGCAATCCTACTTATAACTTCACAGAAAAGAAAAAAAATATCTAGGATAATTTTAACCAAAGATATGAGACTCCTATTTGTACTTGGGAAACTATAAAGCCCTGATTTAAAAAATGAAAGAAGACACAAATAAATAGAAAAATATTTTGAGCTCATGTACTGGAAGAATTACTATTACCAAAATGTTCATTCTACCCAAAGCCATCTGTGGATTCAATGCATTCTTGATCAGATTTTCAAAGGCTTTTTTCATAAAACTAGAAATAATCATCTTAATATTTGTATGGAACCACAAAGGACCCTGAACAGCCAAAGAAATCCTGAGAAAAAAAGAAAACAGCTGGGAGACAGAAGTCTGCCTCCGACTTCAAACTATATTGTGGAGCAAAGGTAACAAAAACAGTGTGGAACTGTCACAAACACAGATGTGCAATAAAGGAAAAGAATACAGAGCAAGCCCAGCAAAAAACTCACATGCAGATAGTTAATTCATGAGAATAGGGCCAAGAACATACAACATGGACAGTCCCCTGAAAAAAAACGGTGTTAGGGAAACTAGACACTATACACCAAGTAATTAATTAGAAAACACATGTGACTAAATGAATATAGACAAACTTTACAACTTATACCCAAACTTACCCCAAATTGTCCACAGACAAACTTAAATTAGGAAACTATAAAAATTCTGAAAGAAAACATAAAAGAAAGAATCTATATGACCTTGGATCTGGGGATGACTTTAACACACACCACCAAAAGCCTATCAACAAAAAAGTTAATAATGTGGATTTCATAAAATTAGAAACTTCTGTGAAAGATCTTATTCAGAAAGCCAAAGACAAACCACAAATAGAAAGATGTTTGCAAAACACATATCTAGTAAAGGATTTGTTCTCATTTTGTCCTAAGAACTCTAGAACAAAAAACCTCATTAAAAATGGGCAAAGATCAGAACAGACTCCTGACCAAAGAAGATATGTAGAGCAGAAATAAGCATACAAGAATACACTCAACATCACAAAAACTGTTGTTCAGCTGGTAAGTCGTGTCTGATTCTCTGCAACCCCATGGACTGTATGTAGTCCATCAGGCTCCTCTGTCCATGAGGCTCTCCAGGCACGAATACTGGAATGGGTTGCCATTTCCTTCCCTATCACATACCATTAGGGAAATACAAATCAGAATGTGACAGTACTGCACATCTATTAGAACTGCTAAACTTTAAAACATGAAAATATCTATTGCTGGAACGGGGAAGAACAGGAACTCTACTTCTCTGCTGGTGGAGTACAGGTACAATCATTTTGGAAGACAGTTTGGAAGTTTTTCCTTTTAACTAAACAAGTCCTACCATGGATATAAAAATCAGACCTCCAGTATTTAGACAATTGTTTTGAAAAACTGTGTTCAAACAAAAATGACATAAATTATATACATAAGCTCTATTCATAATGGCTAAAAGCTTAAAGATATTAGGATGTTCTTCTATAGATGAATGCATAAACATATTGGGGCACTGACTTGTGAAGGGCAAGAGCATATGCACCCCAAATATGCCTGTTTAATGTAAGAATTATTTTAGGCTGATTAATTTTTTAAACTGCAAACACATATCTATAAACCCATCAGAAGTTACCTTTTTATGAGGTCATTACAGAGAGGGCCTCAGCCAAGAATGAAGAAAAGTATAGGGAAAATCATTTTTCCCATCCTACATAGGCAATGGAATAGTTTAGCTATTGAAAGAAATGAACCACAAACCCAAGCAGAGACAAAGATGACTCTACATATATATTGCTAAGTGTTAAAATATAAAATAACATAATGCAGGAGACAACAAACAAAATAATTTATTTGGGGTCTTAAGAATTGCTATTCGGAAGACAGACTGAGGTAACCCTGAAAGTGTTCTTCGTGAAAGGTTCTTGTTTTATCCCAGAAAAATTCAGAGATAAGACAGAGAAATCAAGGATTTATTTATGTTAAAGTACACTCTCAGTGGGAAGAGAGGAGACAGGCTCAGGTGAATAGCTGCCCTGAGTTTTTTTGGCAAGCCAGGTATATGGAACATAATATTCACTGGGTTTGGGGGTCAAGTTATCTGATTTTTATCACAGCACCATCTTCCTGGAGGGAAGAAGGACTTTTGCCCTTATTTAGCATTGATCAGAAATGTCATGGCATCAGAGTGCAGGATGGACACTTATCTGCAAGGCTTATTTTATTGTAATGAAAGCATAATGAGCAAAAGGTTACATTCAGACATCAGATATTCCTGCATTTTCCTTCTGCCTCCAGGACACTTATCTCCAAATGTATGGTTTCCAGTATGGAGGTTCCAAGGATCCCCCTCTCCTCTGCACAAGATGCATAGCTTCCCGCCACCTGGCCCACGCTCCCCTTTCTCTGCTCATACCTAGCTTTCGTTGTTGTTCAGCTGCCCAGTCATGTTCGCCTCTTTGTGACCCCATGGACTATAGCCCCACCAGGCTCCTCTGTCCATGAAATTTCACAGGCAAAATAGTGGAGTAGGTTGCCATATCTAGCTACCTTCCTGTTTTAACAAAAAGATTCTGGAGGGAGAGAGACAGGGACTTTTAAAAACAGAAGGCAATGAGGGTGATAAAAGCGGCCTGGCGACAGTCATGACTGACTCTGTTCGAAGTCTGGAAATGTTTGTCCTTAAAGAATCACCAGTTGTTTCAGGGTACAGGTAAAAAAAAAGTCGATAGATTTTCATGAATTACAGTATAAGAAGCCAATAAGTAAATAGGCTGTCATGAGTTTCTAGCAGATGTGCTGAAAGACTTCAACAGGTGAAAGACACAAATAAAATAATCCCTAAAATATGGAAAATACAAACAGACCAACTGACCATCCTCTGGCCCTTTCTCCCTGCTAGTTCTCCTCTCAGTGTTCTGGGACGTCAAGAAATTAGGAAGAGTTTGTCTGGCAGCTCTCCTTAGACCTGACTGCACCTAGTGTCTTCACCTCCCCTAAACATGCCCCACCCATCAGAGACACCATGCCAGAGAAAGCCTCAACAATCAATGATCCTGATGTATCAGGGCTTTTTGATTACAAGGGACTAGACACACTCAAGTGAAATAATTATTATATTATTATCTTTACAAGAGACAAGTTGAAGAGTGGGTTCAGAGGTGTCAGATCCAGGGGCTCACAGACAGTGTTGGCCCCTCTCTGACTGTCAGTCCTGCTGAGTGCCTTACAGTGACTCCACTTAGGCAGTCTCTCACCCAGCACCTCCAGGATGACACAACCTCAAAGTCCATTCTACTGGGAATGGTTTCTCCTTCACTAGGGTTCCATGAAAACTCATGACTTGGAATGCCTTTGGTCTGGGTTGGATAACATTCTCGCCCTCATAGCAATCAGAGGACAGAAAATGGAACTGGCTAGACATGTATCATATACTCATCTTCCAGATGGGTGGAGTGTGGGGTCAGCCCTCTGATACTGTCTGGACTAGAAGCACTTGAGATGTAGCTCCCTAAGGAAAGCTGAGGTGCTGTACTTGGACATGTGGACAGATTCTGGCTCGGTGAAAGCAGCAGATCCCACTGCACAGCTCGGTGAGAGCAGCAGATTCCACTGCACAGCACAGAATCTGAAGCACAAGGTAAAAAGGGATTTACTTAGAGTCGGGCTATAGCTACCTGTTGAATGCTCTTGCTATCCAGTCACAGCAAGTTTTTCCATTTGCTGAAGAGCAAGGATGATGATGGTGGTAAACTCCAGGCTCCAGCCTTGAACATCAGGTTCTTGCATCTCAAGAGACTGGCTCAGAATAGGTCTTGTGCCCTTCCAAGGCCCACAGACCTATCTTGTTCCTGGGAGGTGGGAACTCAGGATTCAAGCCTACGCCCGGCCACATTAATCAACCACTCCCCCAAACCGCTCATTTTTCCAGCCTCTTCTCCCTGTGCTACAAAGAACAGACACCAAATGCTAAGGGTGTAACGAAATCCTTGCTCAATGAAGAACCTGGAGTTTCAAGGATTATTCAATACCATGGAATTCATAACTGGCAGGCTTTCCAAAGTCCGCATGGGTGCACATGGTTCTCCAAAGAGCAAGAAGCCTGTGAAACCATCCATTAGGAGGCTGCACTGTTCACATATCTTTGACTCTTAAGAAGTACGAATGTCAAAAGTCTGCAACTGGAAGGTGAAAGGATTACAGGGCCACAGTCTGCTGTCTGGTTGCTGTGGCCAGGGCCACGCTCAACATTAGGAGGGTTATTAACTCAGTCTGGGATTCTAATTGGACTATCATGGGTCATCTACTGACATATGAACCAACAGCTATAGCTTGAGGGAAAGAATCTGCAGCTAAGCTGGGCCTGTGTCACACATTCTACACGAGTGGAAGATGGAAGGCAAAGGAAATATAGTGTACTGTTACCAGTAAAAGGGGGTAAAAAATTCTGGGAGCCCAAAACAACCAACATCCAGAACAGGCTTCTCTCCAGGGTGGACACAATCTAGCTGGGAAGATGTCCTAAAGGTTTTTTCATACTTGACATATTCACAGGGTTTCTTTCTAGTATGGACTCTTTGATGCTGAAGCAGACCTCTTTTGCTAGTGAAGACTTTTCCACACTCATCACAGGAGGTCTCCTGAATATGGATTCTTAGATGCCTTTTCAACTGAGCCTGAGTACTAAACACTTTTCCACAACATATACAGTCAAAAGGTTTCACCTCACTGTGGACTTGCTGGTGCTGAGTTAGTTTTGTATGGAAATTGAAGGCTTGCCCACATATTTTACAAGAGTAAGGCTTTTCCCCTGTGTGAATACGCTGATGCTGACTAAGATGAGAAGTCCTTCCAAAGCTTTTGCCACACTCATTACACTCATATGGTTTCTCTCCAGTGTGGATTTTCTGATGTCGCAGAAGTGGTGAATTACCAACAAAAGCTTTTCCACACTCATTACACTCATAAGGTTTCTCTCCAGTGTGAATTCTCTGGTGTATAATAAACTCAGAACTACTGGTGAAACCATTTCCACACTCCCTACAGAGATAGGGTCTGTCCCCACTGTGGATTCTCTGATGCCTGATCAGATTTGCATTATCATTAAAGGCTCTCCCACATTCTTCATACTGATAGGGTTTCTCACCGGTGTGGATTCTCTGATGTCGAATTAATGAAGAATTGCCATTAAAGGCTTTTCCACACTCATTACCCTCAAAGGGTTTCTCCCCAGTGTGGATTTTCTGATGTCTAACATAGCAAGAAAAATAGCTGAAGCATTTCCCACACTCCTGACATCTGAAGGGCTTCCTACCATAGTGAATTCTTAGAACCTTTTCTCTAATATTTTTCACTGTGGGGATTTCCTGGTGTTGCTCCAGTTCACATGTTTCTAGGAAGCTGCTTTTGTTAAGAACATTCTTCTGTGGCCCATGTGACATCATCATGTCTCTTTCTTCAGAAATTCCCCATGTTGGTGTTAACTCACTGTCCATGTGGGTCCTGGCATCTGACATAACAAACAGAAAACAAAAATGCCACCTGAGAATTATAGCAAAAACAAAAGAATATTGAAAATTATAGTGGTTATCCCTTATCTGCAGTCCCTCTTTCCATAGTTTCAGTTTCCTTGTCAACCATAATCCAAAAATATTAAATGTAAAGTTCCAAAATAAATAATCCTTAAGTTTTAAATTGTGCACTGTTCTGAATAGCATGATGAAACCTAGCACCAACCCACTCCAACCAGATGTAACTCATCCTTTTGTATATGCTACCTGCCTATTAATAAGTAGCTGATTCAGTTATCAGATAGACCTTAGCAGATTTCAGTACTTGTGTTCAAGTAACCCTTATTTTACTTCATGGCTCCAACATGCAAGAGGAGTGACACTGGCAACCTGGATATTCTCTTACTGTGTCTAATTTATCACAGGTATGCATATATAAAAAAAGACATGATAGATCAGATCAGATCAGATCAGTCGCTCAGTTGTGTCCGACTCTTTGCGACACCATGAATTGCAGCACACCAGGCCTCCCTGTCCATCACCAACTCCTGGAGTTCACTCAGACTCACGTCCATCGAGTTAGTGATGCCATCCAGCCATCTCATCCTCTGTCGTCCCCTTCTCCTCTTGCCCCCAATCCCTCCCAGCATCAGAGTCTTTTCCAATGAGTCAACTCTTCGTGTGAGGTGGCCAAAGTACTGGAGTTTCAGCTCTAGCATCAGTCCTTCCAAAGAAATCCCAGGGCTGATCTCCTTCAGAATGGACTGGTTGGATCTCCTTGCAGTCCAAGGGACTCTCAAGAGTCTTCTCCAACACCACAGTTCAAAAGCATCGATTCTTTGGCGTTCAGCCTTCTTCACAGTCCAGCTCTCACATCCATACATGACCACAGGAAAAACCATAGCCTTGACTAGACGGACCTTTTTTGGCAAAGTAATGTCTCTGCTTTTGAATATGCTATCTAGGTTGGTCATAACTTTCCTTCCAAGGAGTAAGCGTCTTTTAATTTCATAGCTGTAGTCACCATCTGCAGTGATTTTGGAGCCCAGAAAAATAAAGTCTGACACTGTTTCCACTGTTTCCCCATCTATTTCCCATGAAGTGATGGAGCTGATTTTCTGTACCCAAGAAAGCAGACCCCAGAGTTACAAAGGTTCTGGAGTCAATCCCCTGTGGATACCCAGGGATAACTACATAGGGTTTGATACTACCTGAAGTTTCAGGCATCCACTGGGGATCTGAAAACATATGCCCCATATGTAACTATCCTTGGTGGCTCAGTCAGTAACGAATTTGCCTGCAAAGCAGGAGACCTGGGTTCAGTCCTTGGGTTGGGAAGATCCTCTGGAAAAGGAAATGGCTACCTACTCTAGTACTCTTGCCTGGAGAATTCCACAGATAGAGGAGCCTGGTGGGCTACAGTCCATGGGGTTACAAAGAGTTGGACATAACTGAGTGACTAACACTTTCACAACAGAGATTTTAGAGATTACTGAACTCCCAACCCACTCCGGTACTTTTGCCTGGAAAACCTGTGGACAGAGGAGCCTGGTAGGCTGCAGTCCATGGGGTCGCTAGAGTCAGACACAACTGAGCGACTTCACTTTCACTTTTCAGTTTCATGCTTTGGAGAAGGAAATGGCAACCCACTCCAGTGTTCTTGCCTGGAGAATTCCAGGGATGGGGGAGCCTGGTGGGCTGCTGTCTCTGGGGTCGGACAGAGTCGGACACGACTGAAGTGACTTAGCAGCAGCAAACTCCCAACATCAGCCTGCTGTCCAGATAAGGCTAATAAAATGAAAGTGTCAAATATTTACAGGTAGAGAACAGTTGACAAGGAAATAGATTTGAAAATTATGAGATGCATTAATCGGAAATATGTGGAAAAGAGTTATGGTTGGTGGAAATGGTTTCATATTTGGCTGTCTTGAGAAATCATCTATTTAAATCCTTCCCAGCATGGTTCACTTAAAACATACTGCTCTGTAAAGCTCTATAGTCACTGCCTCACTTACTTTTATAGATGTCTCTGGTACCCTGTGCAGGAGAATTATCCTGTGTCTCCAGGCCCACAGGCAAATCCCCTCTCTCTAGAAGAGAGATTAACGCAGGTTTGGGAACTGGGTATCCTGAAAAGGGCAGAAAATGGCACCTGTCAGTCCTGTGTCTGCTGTGTCAAAAGAATGAAAAGCTCAAGAGTCTCAGTGAGACTAGAACAGATCCACAGTAAAGGGCTCAGGACTAGGGAAAGCCAAGATTTTTGCTTAAGTGGAAAATGAGCATTTGTGATCACTTCCTAAAACTAGACCCACGAGTAAGTTAGTGATCCTGAGGGACGTATGCCAACAAAGGGAAGGGGTCATACCCTTCCCTAGACTACAGGGAGACAAAAGTAAGGCGAAAACTTATCTAACAACAGACACTACTTACCCTGCAGAGGCCCTGGGAGGATGGAGCATACTCATACCAAGCGACAACAATTCCCTACATTGGGACCAAACTGACCCAAGACTTGTCCCTACCTAGTAACCTCTCAAGTGGGTCATTTGGTCTCAGTCCCAGGACCATGGAGGGTACAAGAGATAACTCCCCACTTTCCACACCACACCCCTGGCTGATAAGGAGGAAAAAAGGAAGGAAACAGGAAAGCACAGATCTGAGCACCAGAGAAAAGCAGCCTTACCCAAGGATGTCAAGTTCCCATAGATCTCCAGCATCACACTTCTGTACAGGGCCCTCTGTGCAGGAGAAAGACCAGCCCATTCTGTCTGGGTGAAGTAAACAGCCACATCCTCAAAGGTCACGACCTCCTAAAACAAGAGGTTCCTGCTATGCCAGAGCCAATTCTCTGGCTCAGAGTGCGGGGCACAGGGGACAGGGACAGTGAGTTGATTGTTAATGACTGTTGCTACAACAAAAAATCTGGAACTTCTCTCACTAAAAGTTAGAGCTTCCATTTGGACACAAAATTTAGTCTCATGAAACGTTAACATCGTGTTTTGAAAACCCCGGAAAGTCTCCCATGAATTAAAATCCCTAGAGCAAAATCTCTTTGATTCTATAAAACTTTCAATCTTTTATTGTTGTACCTACAAGTTAACAGCTTTAATCTCTTCAGACACCCACTCAGAAGTGACACTGGAGGACCAACCTGTTCCCCCTTCATTGCCCCAAGTGCCCAATCAATCCATATGCTCCCCACGCATGCTCATTCTACCCCAGACCTCAAGTTCAAATGACAGGAACAGAGTCATGGTTTGCCCTGATGACTGGCCTCATCCGACCCTCATCTCCTGCTTGAAGAAGGGGTTGTGCAGCCTGTGCTCAAGAATGTCCAGCAGAGAGAACTCAGTGCTGCATGGGACAGTGTATTCTGCTTCCTGATGGGTTTTCCTGGGAAAATATGCTTCTGGAATCAAATTGCTGCTGGGTAGTTCTTTTAACTGCTTTTCTTCATACACCTCCAAAACAATCTGTAAATGTTTCTGTCAACTAAGTATCATGCTTTTTCAATAGCCACCCTTTCCCATCCCTGATCGCCCCACTCTACCTTGCCAGAAAGCTCAGGATCTGGCTTAGAATTTTTATTCATTCTCCAGACTTTGGTATCTAACTTGGTTACCTAAATGTGCAGGGAATGCCCTCCCACCTTTCAATACCTCAACCTGACTCTGCAGATCTCGTCAGCACTGTCACCATCTAACACCAAATGCATCCACTCTATCTGCCTCCTGTCAAACTGGTTCTATCTTCATGTAACTAACCAGCACAGTGAGTGAAAGTGTTGTTTCTCAACACAGAAATAGTACGAATTTCATCCCAGTCTCCTAAGTTAGAAATTTGAGATTCATCGAGGACTAACTTGCCCTACTCACTGCTCATTTCCAATAAGTGGTCAGTAATCAAATCCTGTCAATTTCATTTTCTAAATATTTCTGGAATCTGATTCCTCTTCACTATCATACAATCAGTTCACTAGTACCTGCTAGGAATACTTAACTCCAATTCTAGGCCTGTCCTGCATTGAATCCATCCTCAGCCAGCTATACAATCATGGACTTGTAACGACAAACTGACTCAGTCAACTGAGTGACTTCCTTGAATGAGTCATCAGGAACTACAACAATGGTTCTCAAGGTGTGGTACCCCACCACACTAGCAGGATCACCTAGGAACTTGCCAGAAAGGCAAATTCACAGGCCCCATCTGAGTCCAATCTGTGCTTTCATAAGCCCTCCAGGTGATTCTTATGCACACTAAAGTCCAAGAACCCTGGACTACAGGATAAAATCCGAGCTCAGGAAACCAAGCTCTGTCAGGTAACAAATGATGAGGGCAAAGCACAAGACTGTACAGAGAAACTATCTGGGAAGCTCTGCAAACAAAATCTAAGAAAAGGAATGATAAACCCTGAAGGAGGTCAATATAAAAGATGAGACAAATGGAAGATAGAGTAGCCAGAAAGAGTCAGACTCTGAAAATGGTATCCAGTGAGAACAGAGTCAACAACTGCTCAGCAACCTAGAAACTGAGTGGTCAGGATTGTGACCCAGTGATACCAGTAACTGACAACTTGTGTAAGATCAGAAGATGGGAGCAGCAGGGTAGACAATGTCAGGCAGAGGGACAAGCCAGATATCAGAAATCCAGGACAGGGACCTGGGATATGGTTCATAGATGCTGAGTTAGTAGATAAATAAGTCCCAGAAAGAAGGAAATAGTTAAGGAACACCCAGCAATTCATCAGTCTCAAAAAGTGACATCAACTCAAGAAATCAATTTCCTTATCCCATATATGTAGTTAATGTTCACTTCACACATGAAGTTAAGGTACAAAGAAGCTAAGTAACTGGCTTAAGGCCACAATGCCAGAGAGGCTTTACAGGATCCCTAAATTCAGATGTTTTGTTCTAGTGCAGATTTTTCCTGTCATAGGCCCCGGCCTTGATTAGCCAAGTCACCTTCTGAATAAATGGTACAAGCTCCCTTCTTCTTGTCTTCTTGCTATCACTCTGGCCCTGCTTCCCAAGAACCTTGTGGTCTCCCTGATCTTGATTACTCCCACTGTGTAATGGACACCTATAATGCCAATCTGAGTACCTCATTCTCAAAGGGCCCTCTGCAGGAGGAACCACTAAACCTGGGAACCCACTAGATCAACAGAGATCCTCAGAGTACAGGAGACTATCCTTTTGCATCCCTGGACACTCTATGCACCCACTGTTGCTAGACTTCTGGCTGCTCATTCCCGTGTCATCAGCTTTCCCCCAGCATCCAGTCCTACTGAAGAGAATCAACAAGGGTCTTCCGATTGCTTTGGCTCTAAGACTTCTTGCCAGAATCATCTCTCTCATCCCCCTCTTTCTTCACATCAGATCTCTCCAAGGCTGACCTGAGGGAATCACAGCTCACCTGGTGCGAGACTTTCAGGGGCATGACAGCCATTATTGGGCTCTCTCTCAATGAAGTGCAGGGGCTGAAGGAAGAAGCAAAGAGAAATAAGAGTGAGCCCATCCAGACAAAGGCTCTTTTTTAAAACAAATCTGCCAATAACAGCAAGAACCATTTACTAAATGCCACTGAGTAAATGGTATATGAATATTTCCCCACATTATGCCATGAGGTTTGAATTCTTAGGAAATTAAGATTTTGAAAGGTAAGTAACTTGACCTTGGGTACCAGAGCTTGTACTCACCAACATTGTGCAACACTGTCTGTCCTAAGACATGAGAACAGGGGAACACAAATACACAAAAAGCAAACAAGCAAGACATCAGAAAACTCAAAGCAAACCCTATAAGGGTTTGCTATAAGCAAACCTCCTAATAAGGAGGAACCTAGACCTTTATTTTTAAAAATAAAATTTTACTGAGAAACATAAATGGTTAAAAAAAAAAGAAATACGTTTTTGGATGATAAATATATATCCACTCATTCAATTACCTCAATAATTCTTTAAACCTTTTCTTTCCCAAATAAGAAAACAGTCTTAAGAGAATAATTTTCTCTATGAAGGTCACTCAGCCAGTGGATGGATGAACTTGGACCCCAAACCAGATGGGCCTGATTTCCAAAGGTCAAGCTTTTAATAACTATGTCAAATTGCTTCCAACAGTAATCCCAACAGAATTTTTTTCTTTTAGAACTCAATAAAGGGATCCTAAGGCTAAAAAAACAGATAAAGGTAGCCCGCCCAAATCAGAAAAATCATCTTAGAGTTAGGTTTCCTTTTCTTGATCTTGGGGCACACATTTTTTTTGTTCACTACCCTCTTCTAGGACGCAGTGATAACCAGAAACCAATTAGCAAAAAACCATGAAAAGACCAATGGCACCCCACTCCAGTACTCTTGCCTGGAAAATCCCATGGATGGAGGAGCCTGGTAGGCTGTAGTCCATGGGGTCGTTAAGAGTCAGACACGACTGAGGGACTTCACTTTCACTTTTTCACTTCCATGCATTGGAGAAGGCAATGGCAACCCACTCCAGTGTTCTTGCCTGGAGAATCCCAGGGACGGGGGAGCCTGGTGGGCTTCCGTCTATGGAGTCACCGCAGAGTCAGACACGACTGAAGCGACTTAGCAGTAGCAGCATGAAGAAACCACTTCAACAGGCAAAAATGTCTGGGTCACTACTTTAATTATATCATCCCCTACAGACACTTTGTATTCTTGTTAAGCAGTCATATCCTACCAAAAAGCCAGCATTTTCCCAAATGAAATTCACTGCATGCAGCCATTTCCTGCTAGCCTCATCTCTGTGCCACCCTCTTTTCTTTTAGTTTAGCCACACTGGTCTTCTTTCAGCTTCTCTATTATGCTAATTCAGGACCTTTGTACCTGCTGTTTCCGCTGCACGAACCACTCTTCTCCAACCTTCAGAACCTTTGTAACTGATAGACTGTGTGCAATACTTTTCAGAAGTCGGCCCTCTGTTCATATAGGTAACTGCCAGCTCACCACAGCCTGTCTCTACAGACCAGGCCAGGGCCCCTGGTTACACACTCCACTAGCACTGTATTCTCTTTCTTGTATACCACCTCTCTCCGTTTAAGACACTGTGTTTTCTCTATCCAACATTTATCACAAACATATTTCATTCCAGGCCAAGTGTGAGACACAGGACAGTCGAGAAGGGTGTGATCCCTTCCTTCATGGGGCTTAAACTAAAAGAAACACAAATAATAATCAAAGATCCTCAAAATTACCTTGAAGACCACAATCGTGACTGGTGACAGGGATACTTTATCCTAGATGCGTAAGCCTAAGAATAGAAATTACTTAAGTTGAAAGGAAAATCTTTCCAAAGTTAACAGTATGTGCAAAAACATGTTCTTGAAGTGAAAGTCCAAAGAATCAGGGGGAATGTGCTTAAGAGGAAGGTAAAGCAGTTGTAAGAGATCAAGTCCTGCAAGGACTTGTGAACGTCAAGAATGATCGCATTGGATTAACAGAGGACTTTTAATTAAACTGAAAGGTCCCTGGGAGAGGGGCCCACGGCCCTCTCATTCACAGCTGCATCTTGGGAACCTAGAACAGCAACTAGCATATAGCGGCTCAGTTAGTAGTTGCTAGCCCAGGGAGAAGGCAATGGCACCCACCCCACTCCAGTACTCTTGCCTGGAGGGTCCCATGGACGGAGGAGCCTGGTGGGCTACAGTTCATGGGGTCGCGAAGAGTCGGACACGACTGAGCGACTTCACTTTTCACTTTCCAATTCATGCATTGGAGAAAGAAACGGCAACCCACTCCAGTGTTCTTGCCAGGAGAATCCCAGGGACGGGGGAGCCTGGTGGGCTGCGGTCTACGGGGTCGCACAGAGTCGGACACGAGTGAAGCGACTTAGAAGCAGCAGCAGCAGCCCAGGGAGCAGGGGAGGCTGTGGCTGTGTGAGATGAAACGGCGTCGCCTTTTCATCCACAGCCTTACACAAGGCGGCCGCTAAGGACTGGGGCAAAGGCACCGAGGGCGCGGTAGAGACTGGCCGGCGGGGGCGTTAGCTCCCCGGGCCAGGTGGCGCCGCCCGACTCCCTCCACCTGGACACGAGGGACTAAGCGGACAGCCTTCTCCAGGGTGAAAGGTGTGCTCCCAGCAGGCTCGCTGAGGCGACAAGACCCAGAAACTTACCTCAGGAAAACGGCAATATGTGGTGTGAGCAGAAGTGCGTCACTACGTCGGCCGTGGCACCCAAGTATCGCGAACTTCCTCTCTAGGAAGCCAGAGCGCACGTCTCTGTGATCCCTGGCTTTCCTCTCCAGGCGCGCGACTTTAACCAGCGACATCAAATAGAAAAAGCTTATTGTTAAGCTAATCTCTAGCTGAAATTTAGAATTTCCTTCAATTTTGTGTTGGCGAGGATCACAACAGTATCAGCAGTACTGACTTTATCAGCAATAGGAATCCCACGTTTTCATATCACATTACAATTGCAATTATAGGGAAACTTCTTTTTCATGCACTATCATTTTTGCCTTAGCCGACCAAAAAGTATTTAAACTGTTTTGTTGCAGTGTGTATATTGATATGATTTGACGTGATTGTGACCTTGCTGCTGAAAACATAATGGTCAGAGACAGAATGCCTTCCCTCTAAGGTTGGCAACAAGGCAGGTATGACCGCTCTTCCCACTACTATTCCACATCGCACTGGAATCTAGAAAGTGCAGAAAGGCCAGAAAAGGAAATAAAAGGCATAGAGATTAGGAATAAAACTGTTAAGATTTGCAGAGGATGTTATTATCTACATAAAAAAAAAAATCCAAAGAAAGCTACAAAACTGCTAGAACTAACAAATGAATTTAGCAAGATCACAGAGTTAAAGGTACAAAAAGATAAACTGTTGGAAACTTAAATATGCAGCAATAAAATTTCCTGTAATACAACTTCAATAAAATTTTTAAAATAGTACCATTTACAACAGCACAGACAACATGAAATAGATATAAATCTAACAAAATATGTGTAAGATATACATGATGAAAATTATGACAGAAGAGATGAAAGAACACCTAATAAATTGAGAGAGATACTCTGTTCACTGATTGAAAAACCCAATACTAAGATGTCAATTACCCCCAAATTGCTCTATATATTTAAAGCAATCCAATCAAAATCCCAGCAAGACCCTTTAATAGAAATCAACAAGCTGATTCAATTCAATTGTATGTCAATCATTTGATAGAGCTGAAAAAAGCAGTGGAGAAAGGAGGGGTTTCTTAGTAAATTATGCTGAAACATTTGGATATCACAATAGGAAAAGAAAATAAGATTCTTACTTCACGCCATACTAAAATAAATTCTAACAAGGGTGTCCACTTTCACCACTATTATTCAACATAGTTCTGGGAGTCCTAGCTACAGCAATCAGAGAAGGAAAAGAAATAAAAGGAATCCAGACTGGAAAAGAAGTAAAGCTCTCACTGTTTGCAGATGACATGATATTGTACATAGAAAACCCTAAAGATGGTATCAGAAAATTACTAGAGCTAATCAGTGAATTTAGCAAAGTTGCAGGATACAAAATCAATACACAGAAATCACTTGCATTTCTATATCTAAAAATGAAAAATCAGAAAGAGAAATTAAGGAATCAATCCCATTCACCATTGCAACAAACAGAATTAAATATCTAGGAATAAACTTAACCTAAGGAGACAAAAGAACTGTACACATAAAATTATAAGACACTGATGAAAGAAATCAAAGATGACATAAACAGATGGAGAGATATTCCATGTTCCTGGGTAGGAAGAATCAATATTGTGAAAATGACTATACTACCAAATGCAATCTACAGACTCAATGAGATCCCTATCAAATTACCAATGGCATTTTTTCACAGAACTAGAACAAAAATTTCACAATTCATAGGGAAATACAAAAGACCCCAAATAGCCAAAGCAGTCTTGAGAAAGAAGAATTGAGCTGGAGGAATCAACCTTCCTGACCTCAGATTATACTACAAAGCTAGTCATCAAGATAGTATGGTACTGGCACAAAAACAGAAATACAGACCAATGGAACAAGATAGAAGGCCCAGAAATAAACCCATGCACCTATGGGTACCTTATTTTTGACAAAGGAGGAAACAATACACAATGAGGCAAAGACAGCCTCTTCAATAAACAGTGCTGGGAAAACTGGACAGCTACATGTAAAAGAATGAAATTAGAACACTTCCTAACACCATGCACAAAGATAAACTCCAAGTGGATTAAAGACCTACATGTAAGACCAGAAACTATAAAACTCTTAGAGGAATACTAATAGGCAGAACACTCAATGACATAAATCAAAGCAAGATCCTCTATGACCCACCTCCTAGAGTAACCAAAATAAAAACGAAAGTAAACAAGTGGGACCTGATTAAACATAAAAGCTTTTTCACAGCAAAGGAAACTATAAGCAAGGTGAAAAGACAACCCTCGGAATGGGAGAAAATAATAGCAAATGAAACAACTGACAAAGGATTTATTGCCAAAATATACAAGCAGCTCATACAACTCAATACCAGAAAAAAACAACCCAATCAAAAAGTGGGAAAAAGACCTAAACAGACATTTCTCCAAAGAAGACATACAGATGGCTAACAAACACATGAAAAGATGCTCAACATCACTCATTATTACAGAAATGCAAATCAAAACCACAATGAGATATCACCTCACAGCCCTCAGAATGGCCATCATCATAAAGTCTACAAACAATAAATGCTGGAGAGGGTGTGGAGAAAAGGGAATGTTTTTGCACTGTTGGGGGGAATGTAAATTATACAGCCACTATGGACGACAGTATGGAGATTCCTTTAAAAACCAGGAATAAAACCACCAAATGACCCAGCAATCCCACTCCTAGGCATATACCCTGAGGAAACCAAAATTGAAAAAAACACATGTATCTCATTGTTCATTGCAGCACTATTTACAGTAGCTAGAACGTGGACACAATCTAGATGTCCACTGACAGACAGATGTATGGATAAAGTTATGGTACATATACACAATGGTATAATACCCAGCCATAAAAAGAAATGCATTTGGGTCAGTTCTGAGGAGATGGGTGAACCTAGAACCTATTATACAGAGTGAAGTGAGTCAGAAAGAGAAATATCATATTCTAACACATATGTATGGAATCTAGAAAAATGGTACTGAATAATTTATTTACAGGGAAGCAATGGAGAAACAGACATAGAGAATAGACTTATGGACATGGGGAGGGGGAGGAGAGGGTGAGATGTATGGAAAGAGTAACATGGAAACTTAATTACCATATGTAAAATAGATAGCCAAAAGGAATTTGCTTTATGGCTCAGGGAACTCAAACAGGGGCTCTGTAAGGACCTAGACGGGTGGGGTGGGGTGGGTTGGGATATGGGGAGGGAGGTTCAAAAGGGAGAGGATATATGTATACCTGTGGCTAATTTATGTTGAGGTTTGACAGAAAACAACAAAATTCTGTAAAGCAATTATCCTTCAATAAAAAATTAAAAAATAAATTCTAGTTTGGAGAAAAATCTGATTGTGACAAATCTCCATCTTTAAAGAGAAAGTAATGGCAGAATCCCTGGTGGTACAGAGAATAGGAATCCACCTGCCAATGCAGGGGACACAGGTTCAGTCCCTGGTCCAGGAAGATTCCACATGTGGAGGGGCAACTAAGCCTGTGCACACAGCTACTGAAGCCTGAGCGCCCTAGAGTCTGTGCTCTGCCACGAGAAGCCACTGTAATAAGAAACACACACAAAGAGTAGGCCCCTCTCGCCACCACTAAAGAAAGCCTGCACACAACAAAAGACCAAGCACAGCCAAGACAAAATAAATAACTTTTTTAAAAAAGAAAGTATGGGCAATATGATTTCTACAATGTGCTTTATCTTGTCTGTCCCCACATGTAATTTCTGAACCCCGTAATGGATACCTCAAGCTGAGTACACTCCAGCACACCCAGCAGACGGACATGTGCATTCAGAGGCATCTCCCATGGCCTCCCTGTACATGCTTCTACCCACCTGCTGCCTACTGTGCCATAATACCCAGTGGGACTGATAACCTCTTGGTGGTCTGGGTTGTTTTCTGTGAATACCCCTTTTGCCCTTCTGCAAGCCAAGGAGAGAAGCCTCAGGAGAAATCAAACCTGGTAACACCTTGATTTTGAACTTCCAGCCTGCAGAACTGTGAGAAGATAAATATCTTGTTATGTAAGCCTCATAGTCTGTGGTGTTTTGTCATGGCAGCACATGCAAACTACTTTAGACATCTGACGTTAAGACATACTGGTAGTGTCAGAGGCTGCTGGTTGCCTACATGAACATCCATTCATCCGTCTTGTTTAGTAACAGAAAACTGAATTCGGGATTGGCACCAGTGTCTCTCAGCCAAGGACATTTCTTGCCACCCTTGTAAGTCTGTGGGTCTCCCAGGACCAAGGTCTACACATTGAAGAGGAAGTATTTTCAGTACTCATAGAATATTCCCTTGAAAGGAAGGTGACATGATCTTCTTCCTTCCCTCCATCCCACATCTTGGAATGGCTAGAGCTCCAGTTGTTGCTTTAGACCATGAGACTATGGCCACATCTGTGGATGGCAGTGTAGTGAACCTGAAGGAACCAGGATTCCCGCTGATGGTATGCAGCTGCTTATCTCCATATTTCTTTTTTAAAAAAGGAAAAAATCAACTCCAGTCTTATTTTAAGCTCTATTATTTTGGATTTTCAGTTATATGCATGTGAACCTAACCAAGTCTGAGCCAAAGATAGTAAATCAGTTGGAGAGGGCCTCCAGCAGTGGCACCTAGGTCACATATCATGGATAATCTGCTAGATCCTCAAGTTCCAGGAAGATGGAGCTACTCCAGTGCCTCAGAAGTGAAAGGCACCTTGGGGGTCCAGCTCTCTAGCTCAGACACTTACTATGAAGGCACTATTTTCGAATAGTGTAGCAACAAAAATGCCAGTGCCCACTAAGCCTTAATGGGGAATCTAGGAACTGGGTCCACTGCCTCCTAGAGCTGTATTTTCTTCCGCATGCGCCTGGTGTTCTTGGAGCCCACCCCATGAGGTGGTCCTCCTATCTCCTCGCAAGGTCTCCTTGTGGTTTTGGCATCACCACATGGCTAACTCAGATGCCCAAGCAACTGTAAAGAAATAATGTTGCCTGCCATTTTAGTTCTACAAGGATCAAGACACTAGCCACTGCAGTCTCCTACCCATAATGCACCCAAGGGCAATTTAGGGTGGAGAAAAATAGGAAGCATTCTGTGCTTTGGGTAGAACCCCTGGTTTCATAGATACACATTCAAGGAAAATTTTCAGTGAACCCAAATTCTTGAATCTTTCCATACAAAGAAAAGCATTAAAATCATTAACTTGAGGTGCCTGTGCTTTGTGTTTAGCAGTAATCTTTTAATGTTTGATATGGTTTTTTTGTTATTGTTGTCCCCTACTCCCAGCAGAAGTTTATATATATATACTGGCTCCTCCTTCCTTATCTCTTCAGAGTAGCAGAGGATCCCAAGAAAAAGTAAACTCTACTAGAGATAAGCACACAAACTTAAAAAAAAAAAAAAAAGCAGTTTTCATTAAGGTTAAGTGGATGAGACAAAAAGCAAGGTCCAAGATCTAGGGTTAATAAGAAAAGAGAATGTAAGATAAGTCCAAACATAAATAAAGACGTAAAAGAAGAAATCAAAACCTTGAGGAAAGTGATGTTTTATAAACAGACATGAAAGTGAACTAAATAGAATTTTACAAGTGAATATAGACACTGAAGTTAAATCCTCAGTGGATGGGTTGGACAGCAGAGCACAGTCAATGAGAAAGTGAAACTGAATACAGACCTAGACTATAGCACAGCTAGACAGAGATGGAAAATATAAAACCACGATACTAAACATCAGTGAAAATGAATGAACTTGAGCTATATGGTTAAATATCAATTCTATAAAGTTGAATTTAAAAAGTAAGTGGTGCTCTAGTGGTTAAGAATCCACCTTGTGGTGCAGGGGACACCGGTTCAATCCCTGGACCAGAGAGATCCCACAGGCCACAGGACTACTAAAGCCTGTGTGCCACAACTACTGAGCCTGTGCTCTGGAGCCCTCCAGCTGCAACTACTGAGTCCGCGCATTTAGAACCTGTGCTCCACAACCACGGCAATGAGAAGCCTGTACACTGCAACTGGAGAATAGCCCCTGCTTGCCGCAACTAGAGAAAACCCACAAGAAGCAATGAAGACCCAGAGCAGCCAGAAATTAAAAATGATATTTTTTAAAAAGTAAGCTGCAGAAGAAAACATAAAGTTTACTACTTATGTAGATTCAAAACATGTAAAACAGTATTATGATGCTTATGGAAATAACCATGTATAACAAGTGTAAAAGCATCTATGGGCATGAATAACACCAAATTCATATGGTAACTACCTCTGGAACCACAGAGAGGGAAAGCAATTCAAAAGCGGTACACAGGGGACTTCAATTCCATCTGCAATGGTTTAGTTCTAAAAAACATACGTAACAGCCATGACAAAATGGTCAGAAACAAAGCTGAGGGCAGGTACACAGGTGTTTGTTATTCTCTTTATTTTCCTACACCTGAAATATTTTAAAGAATTTTTTTTAAACCTCAACAGTTTTACTAGTAGAATAAAACCAGGAGAAATATCTTTAAAAAAAAAATGATGAAAGAGCAAAAGAAAAAGCAAAAGGGACACAAAACAGGATAAAAGTAATCATTACAAACTAAAAGCATTCAAGATGACAGACATCAGACCAAAATTCATCACGAGTATAAGTTGGGGGATTCCCTGATGGTCCAGTGGTTAAGAACTGTGCTCCCAATGCAGGGGGCCTGGGTTTGATGCCTGGTTAGGAAATTAGATCCCGCACGCCACAACTAAAGATCCTACACGCTTCAACAAAGATCGTGACTGCCACAACTAAGACCAGGCACAGTCAAACAAAATTTTTAAAAAGTGGGTTAAAAATTCTTAGATGCATCAATACAGAAAACAGATGAAACATACTCTGCCTAGATGACTGGGGCTACTTTCCTTAAATCCAAAGGTAAATAAGCCTCTGAATAAGCCTTTACCAGGGCATCCCTCCCAAGCCAGACCAGTTCTGTTTCTAATACCTGGAGAGCCCTTACTCTTTTCACTGAAGGCAAGACCCTATATACTCATGAACTACACTATCCTAAACATAAATTTCTAAATAACTAATGCAACAAATTAAATGTGAGGTCTCATTAACCATTTTCCTATATTTCATATGCAATATGTATTTCTTGCCAAAGCCCAGGAATCATTAAAGACTTTGGAGACAATAGGTTCTGTGTTACATGTGGATTCTTGTACCAAACTGGTGGGTTTGGATGCTCCAAGACCACTGGACACTTCAACAACTGTGGTTAAAGCCTTAGCTTTTGGTAACAGAACCCAGGGAACTGTTCATCTCCCAGGGCTGAGGCAGAGACTCCAAGGTGGGAACCACTGCACCAGAGAGGCCCTCCACCAAGAGCACTGAGGCCAGTGCCCTCCCTGGTCTCTTCCTTCCAGCATGGATAGCCTCAAGCATTACCCAGCTCAAGGGATATAGAATAAATCATATACAAGACACAGTCAGGGTTCAGGGAGTTTTAATAAGGCCACAGCAATCGCATCCTGCGATAAGGAGAGGGGAGAAATGGAACAATTTGAAACACTGGATGGCCTCCCTTGGTTCAGTTCAGTTCAGTCGCTCAGTCTGTCCGACTCTTTGCAACCCCATGAACTGCAGCACATCAGGCCTCCTTGTCCATCATCAACTTTCAGAGTTTACTCAAATTCATGTCCACTGAGTCAGTGATGCCATCCAACCATCTCACCGTCTGTCATCCCCTTCTCCTCCCGCCTTCAATCTTTCCCAGCATCAGGGTCTTTTCAAATAAGTCAGCTCTTCACATCAGGTGGCCAAAGTATTGGAGCTTCACCTTCAGTATCAGTCCTTCCAATGAACACCCAGGACTGATCTCCTTTAGGATGGACTGGTTGGATCTCCTTGCAGTCCAAGGGACTCTCAAGAGTCTTCAACACCACAGTTCCAAAGCATCAATTCTTCTGCACTCAGCTTTCTTTATAGTCCAACTCTCACATCCACACATGACTACTGGAAAAACCATAGCCTTGACTAGACGGACCTTTGTTGGCAAAGTAACGTCTCTACTTTTTAATATGCTGTCTAGGTTGGTCATAACTTTTCTTCCAAGGAGTAAGCATCTTTTAATTTCATGGCTGCAGTCACCATCTGCAGTGATTCTGGAGCCCCCCAAAATAAAGTCTGCCACTGCTTCCACTGTTTCTCCATCTATTTGCCATGAAGTGATGGGACCAGATGCCATGATCTTTGTTTTCTGAATGTCAGCTTTAAGCCAACATTTTCACTCTCCTCTTTCACTTTCATCAAGAGGCTCTTTAGTTCTTCCTCACTTTCTGCCATAAGGGTGGGTTCATCTGCATATCTGAGGTTATTGATATTTCTCCCGGCAATCTTGATTCCAGCTTGTGCTTCTTCCAGCCCAGCGTTTCTGATGATGAACTCTGCATATAAGTTAAATAAGCAGGATGACAATATACAGTCTTGTACTCCTTTTCCTATTTGGAACCAGTCTGTTGTTCCATGTCCAGTTCTGACTGTTGCTTCCTGACCTGCATACAGGTTTCTTAAGAGGCAGGTCAGGTGGTCTGGTATTCCCATCTCTTTCAGAATTTTCCACAGTTTATTGTGATCCACACAGAGAAAGCCTGGCATAGTCAATAATGCAGAAATAGATGTTTTTCTGGATCTCTCTTGCTTTTTCCATGATCCAGCGGATGTTGGCAATTTGATCTCCAGTTCCTCTGCCTTTTCTAAAACCAGCTTAAACATCTGGAAGTTCACAGTTCATGTATTGTTAAAGCCTAGCTTGGAGAATTTTGGGTATTACTTTACTAGCATGTGAGATGAGTGCAATTGGGCAGTAGTTTGAGCATTCTTTGGCATTTCCTTTCTTAGGGACTGGAATGAAAACTGACCTTTTCCAGTCCTGTGGCCACTGCTGAGTTTTCCAAATTTGCTGGCATATTCACTGCAGCACTTTCACAGCATCATCTTTTAGGATTTTAAGACCTTCCTTGGTCCTGAATATTAAATAGCACACATGACCATCAGCTACATTTTTTTAAAAAGCACAATGGTGACACCTAGTGTTAGCTAGATAAATCTCAGCTAGCCCTGCAAGTGACTTAAATTCAGAGAAACAGATGCCTCCTTTCCTTTCAGGATTCTGACTTCAGCTTCCTGTAGGGCTGAGAAATTTGTTTCTTTTTTTTTTTTTTTTCATTTTCTAATTTGCCTTTTAATTTTCTTAACAACTGTTCTTTTTTCACTGTTGAAATAAAATTGATATACAATAGACTGAACATTTAAATTTTTTAAACTGAAATATATTTGACACAGCATTGTGTAAACTTAGTTCAGTTCAGTCGCTCAGTCATGTCTCTTTGCGACTCCATGAATCGCAGCATGCCAGGCCTCCCTGTCCATCACCAACTCCCGGAGGTCACTCAGACTCGCATCCATCGAGTCAGTGATGCTATCCAGCCATCTCATCCTCTGTCATCCCCTTCTCCTCCTGCCCCCAGTCCCTCCCAGCATCAGAGTCTTCTCCAATGAGTCAACTCTTCCCATGAGGTGGCCAAAGTACTGGAGTTTCAGCTTTACCATCATTCCTTCCAAAGAAATCCCAGGGCTGATCTCCTTCAGAATGGACTGGTTGGATCTCCTTGCAGTCCAAGGGACTCTCAAGAGTCTTCTCCAACACCACAGTTCAAAAGCATCGATACTTCGGCACTCAGCCTTCTTCACAGTCCAACTCTCACATCCATACATGACCACAGGAAAAACCATAGCCTTGACTAGACGGACCTTAGTTGGCAAAGTAATATCTCTGCTTTTGAATATGCTGTCTATACTAAGTCACTTCAGTTGTGTCTGACTCTGTGTGGCCCCATAGATGGCAGCCCACCAGGCTTCCCCATCCCTGGGATTCTCCAGGCAAGAACACTGGAGTGGGTTGCCATTTCCTTCTCCAATGCACGTGAAAAAAGAAAGTGAAGTCGCTCAGTCATGTCCGACTCTTAGCGACCCCGTGGACTGCAGCCTACCAGGCTCCTCCATCCATGGGATTTTCCAGGCAAGAGTACTGGAGTGGGGTGCCATTGCCTTCTCCGATGCTATCTAGGTTGGTCATAACTTTCCTTCCAAGGAGTAAGCGTCTTTTAATTTCATGGCTGCAGTCACCATCT
Organism: Tragelaphus eurycerus; assembly: GCA_935064755.1. Classification (NCBI taxonomy): domain Eukaryota; kingdom Metazoa; phylum Chordata; class Mammalia; order Artiodactyla; family Bovidae; genus Tragelaphus; species Tragelaphus eurycerus. The sequence continues at coordinate 18,332,314 of CAKXYN010000020.1, forward strand.
GTAGTGATTTTGGAGCCCAAAAAAATAAAGTCTGACACTGTTTCCACTGTTTCCCCATCTATTTCCCATGAAGGTATATGTTAATTTGGGACATTTATATATTGTCATATGATTGCTATTATAGTGATAATTAGCACTTCTTCCAGATTACATAATTATCCTTTCTTTTTAGTGGTTGGAATTTTTAAGTTCTAATCTCTCAGAAAGTTTGATGGTTATATGCTGCTACTAAGTCACTTCAGTCGTGTCCGACTCTGTGTGACCCCATAGACGGAAGCTCACCAGGCTCCCCCGCCCCTGGGATTCTCCAGGCAAGAACACTGGAGTGGGTTGCCATTTCCTTCTCCAATGCATGAAAGTGAAAAGTGAAAGTGAAGTCACTCAGTCGTGTCCGACTCTTAGCTGATGGTTATATAGTGTATTTTTATATTCACTATGCGTGCATGCTAAGTTGCCTCAGTCCTGTCGGACTCTTGGACTATAGCCCACCAGGCTCCTCTGTCCATGAGATTCTCCAAGCAAGAATACTAGAGTGCATTGCCATGCCCTCCTCCAGAGGATCTTTCTGACCTAGAGATTGAAGTCACGTCTCTTATATCTCCTGCACTGGCAGAAGGGTTCTTTACCACTAATGCCACCTGGGAAGCCCAATATTCATTATTCATTCATTTATTTAGTTGCTAAATAGTGTCTGACACTGTGACCCTGTGGACTGCAGCACGCCAGGCTTCCCTGTCCTTTACTATCTTCTGGAGTTTGCTCAAACTCACGTCCACTGTGCCAATGATGCCATCCAACCATATCATCCTCTGTCACCCCCTTCTCCTCCTGTCCTCAGTCTGTCCAAAAATCGGGGTCTTTTCCAATGAATCAGCTCTTCACATCAGGTGGTCAAAGGATCAGAACTTCAGCATCAGTCCTTTCAGTGAATGTTCACGGTTGATTTCCTTTAGGACTGACTGATTTGATCTCCTTGCTGTCCAAGTAATTCTCAAGTGTTCTCCAGCACAATTAGAAAGCATCAATTCTTTAGCACTCAGCATTCTTTATGGTCCAACTCTCACATCTGTATATGACTACTGGAAAAACCACAGACTCCCGGTGGCTCAGATGGTAAACAATCTGCCTGCAATGCAGGAGACGTGGGTTCCTGGGTTGGGAAGATTTCCCTGGTGAAGGGAATGACTACCCACTCCAGTATTCTTGCCTGGAGAATTTAATGGACAGAGGAGCCTGTCAGGCTACAGTCCATGTGCAGTCACACACGACTGAGCGACCAACACTTTCAAATTCACTATTTGTGCATTAAATCTCTGGGACCTATTTACTACTTGTTGCAAATCTGTAGCTTTAAACATCTGTCATCCTCCCACCAAACTGGACATTTTTAGGGTGTACAATTTGATGAGTTGTGACCAGCAGAGAACAAAAGAGACAAAAATCCCTGGCATCACAGTCTTACATTCTTAATAGCCAAAATTATGTCACATGGCTATTTCCAACAGCAGAGGAATTAGGAAGGCAAGATTTTAGCTTTTTGGCTTCCATAACAGAAAGAAAATGGCAAGGGTTTGCTTTGAGCCAACCTACAGTTCCCTCTACAATAGAAGCACACTTGAAATGTATAAATGCTTACGTACACGTTAGGTTTAAAATACGTTTCAAAAGTATTAACATACCTACTCCTTCACTCAGTCTCTTTCATTATGATTATTATTAACTTAGATTTCTTATTTGATAACATGTAAATAGAGTTCCCTAGACTTCCCAATGGCTCAGCAATATAGAATCCACCTGTAATGCAGGAGAAACAGGAGATGAGGGTTCTATCCCTGGATCGGGAAGAGCCCCTGGAGGTGGGTATGGCAATCCACTCCAGTATTCTTGCCTGGGAAGTCCCATGGACAGAGGAATGTGGCAGGCTACAGTCCATGGGGTCGCAAAGAGTTGGATATGACTGAAGTGACTAAGCACGCACACACACACAAATAGATCCCCTAACACAAATCCTTGCCCACAGGGCTCCCCCGCTCAGTGGTAAATACTATCTTAGCACCAATAAGGTACACACCCCAATGGTCCGCAAGTGTTGCTCAGGTCCCTTTCATTAGCTCACTGTAATGATGCCCTGTTAAGTTATAGGCTCAGCTGGCTTTGCTGACATCTCACCACACTCACAGCCTCTTTGCTTTCCAAAGTCCCCTTAACTGAAAGAAACAGATGCTTACTACATAGGATGAATGGAACTGCTCATGTGACTTAGAATATATCCATCCTTACTGAACCAATATTAAATCAGTTTATAAAAACCCATTCCAAAAGTCCCGGGACTTTCCACCAGGATACACTTCCCAAAGGAAATTCCATCAACACAGCTCTTAAACTGGGATGCACGCTGGAATCACCTGGGAAGATTTTTTAAAACTGTGATGCCTGGGTCTTGCCCCCAGTGCAGTAATTTTCCTTCAGCCTGACACAGAAATGTCTCTCCCTTAGCACTCCCACGCAGTCTATGAGAAGCACAGTTCAGCACAGCCAGAGGTCTCTTCCGGTTGTCATGTCAAACTAACAAATCAGCATGAAGAAAGGTTGCTATGTGCAAGGGGCTAGCTAACTCTGGCATTATTTCATCATAGAGGCTTAGAAGCTTAGCATTTATAAGGATGTCATCAAAACAGAAAAGGGCCAATCTAGTAAGCAGCAAAGAAAGAAAATTTTGTTTTCTTTGCTTTTTTTTTTTTTGGCTCTGCCATGCTGCATGTGGGATCTTAGATCCCCAACCAGGGATTGAACTCATGCCCACCACAGTATAAGCAGAGTCTTAACCACTGAACCACCAGGGAAGTTCCTAGATTTTGTTTTCTAATTGTAGTTTAAATAGAATTCTCAGCAACTTTACTGCTAGGTATAGATCCAAAAGAACTGAAAATAAGTATTCAAACAAATATCTGTACAACTATGTTCATAACAACAGCACTGTTCATAACAGCCAAAAGGTAGAAATAACCCAAATGTCCATCAGCTGATGAATGAATAGGCACAATGTGATATATCCACTCTGGAATATTAATCAACCATGAAAAGGGAGTGAAATATTGATACATGCTACAACTTAGATAAACATTGTAAACATTACAGTAAGTGAAAGAAGCTAGTCAGGGTTATGGGTTGTATGATTCCACTTATATGAAAAGTATTAAATCAACAGAAACAGAAAACAGATTAGTGGTTGCCAGGAGGAATGACTGCTTAATGGGTTCAGAGTTTCTTTTTGAAATGATGAAAATGATGTGATGGAAATAGATGTGATGGTTGTACAACACTGTAAACATACTAAATGCTACTGAATTGCATACTTTAACATGGTTAATGGTTAATTTTATGTTTTGTGAGTTTTATTCAATAAGAAAGAAATAAAAGGAAAAAAGACCTAAGTAGTCTCCCTACTCATTTTTGAAAGTGAAAGTGAAAGTCATGTCTGACTCTTTGCGACCCCATGGACTATACAGTCCATGGAATTCTCCAGGCCAGAATACTGGAGTGGGTAGCCTTTCCCTTCTCCAGTGGATCTTCCCAACCCAGCAATCAAACTGGGGTCTCCTCCATTGCAGGCGGATTCTTTCCCAACTGAGCTATCAGGGAAGCCCCAAAGTGAAAGTGAAAGTTGCTCGGTCGTGTCCGAGTCAATGGCATCCCACTCCAGTACTCTTGCCTGGAAAATCCCATGGACGGAGGAGCCTGGTAGGCTGCAGTCCATGGGGTCGCTAAGAGTCGGACTCAACTGAGTGACTTCACTTTCACTTTTCACTTTCATGCACTGGAGGAGGAAATGGCAACCCACTCCAGTGTTCTTGCCTGGAGAATCCCAGGGACAGCAGGGCCTGGTGGGCTGCCGTCTATGGGGTTGCACAGAGTCGGACACAACTGAAGCAACTTAGCAGTAGCAGGACTACAGTCCATGCAATTCTCCAGGCCAGAATAATAGAGTGGGTAGCCTTTCCCTTCTCCAAGGGATCTTCCCAACCCAGGGATCAAATCCAGGATCTCCCGCCTTGCAAGTAGATTCTTTACCAGCTGAGCCACAAGGGAAGCCATTTTACTCATTTTTAGCTAATATTTAACATTTCTGAATTTTAAAGAGTTACAAAAAATGTAATTTCTGGTGTATTATACTTCACTGATGCTCTGTTGGCTGTGCTAAAAGGGCAGCTCTCTGTTATACTATAAATAATGATAATTTAAAATAAAACTGTTACATCATTCTTTTAAATATATCCATACAATCTTAATGCTCTAACTTGATACCCCATCAGCTATTTGTAAAAATACATAAACTCTTCTTTAACTCTCAAATATTTTATGTTTCCAGAGTAGCTACATTATTTTACTTTAAAATATTCAGTTTTCAACAACAAAAAGCCACTTATATATATGAAGAAACCAGAATATATGGCTCATACACATAAGAAAAAAGAACTATCAATATTTTGCATCATTCCTATTTCTCCTTAAAATGATACTGCCATTAAATTCCCCATGTATTTTTATCCTTGTGAATTTTTTAAGGTTTTTGTTTTTGTTTTAGTTTCTTGAAACTAAGAGCTCCAAATATTAAAAATTTCTTCTGGATTGGATTATAATAATTGGTATTAGTATACATTTTTCAAAACAGCATAAGCATTATACATTTTTATATATAATACAATGATTAAACATAAAAAATTGGTGACAATACAGATCTCTTAATAGATGGATAGGGTTTTTTTTCCCTCTTATTCATGAATTCATGGGTAACTATTCAGATCAGATCAGTCGCTCAGTTGTATCCGACTCTTTGCAACCCCATGAATCACAGCACACCAGGCCTCCCTGTCCATCACCAACTCCCGGAGTTCACTCAGACTCACGTCCATCGAGTCAGTGATGCCATCCAGCCATCTCATCCTCTGTCGTCCCCTTCTCCTCCTGCCCCCAATCCCTCCCAGCATCAGAGTCTTTTCCAATGAGTCAACTCTTCCCATGAGGTGGCCAAGGTACTGGAGTTTCAGCTTTACCATAATTCCTTCTAAAGAAATCCCAGGGCTGATGTCCTTCAGAATGGACTGGTTGGGTAACTATTACCTCTTGCCAAATGAAACAGTTCAAAATAAACTCCTATTTCTTGATTTTGCTTCTGTATATTCAAGCACTGTTCACATAAACAAGTGGATGGGAATAGAGTTTTGTTATATCAGTGTGAGTCACAGCCCTTCCAAGGTATGTGCCAAAAGCCACTCAGTGGTTAATCATCAAAAAATTAGTTTCAGTGATCTATCTGCTGACAGCTAAATTAGGTATTCCTTCAGTGAGTTTATTTTTTTAGACTCCTTTTTAAATCTATCTTTTCATTTTTTGTTATTGAAAAGCTCATGTATATAAATGTAGAAGAATAATAAAATGAACCTCGATGTGACCAGTATCAAGCTTTAGACAATTTTATCAACCTATGGCCAGTCCTGTTTGATCTCTCCACTCTCCCTTCTCCAACTCCCACCCTTCACCAGTGCTGGATTATTCTGAAGCAAATCCCAAGTATCATGCCATTTCATGTGTAAATACCTCTATATATAGCGCTAAGAAGAGTTGACTCATTGAAAAAGACTCTAATGCTGGGAAGGACTGGGGGCAGGAGGAAAAGGGGATGACAGAGGATGAGATGGCTGGATGGCATCACTGACTCGATGGACGTGAGTCTGAGTGAACTCCGGGAGTTGGTGATGGACAGGGAGGCCTGGCGTGCTGCGATTCATGGGGCTGCAAAGAGTCAGACACGACTGAGCAACTGAACTGAACTGATAGCTCTAAGACATAAGGACTCATTTAAAAACAAACTAGTATCCCTAAAAACTGTGAGTAATCCAGTATTCAGCCAACATTCAGATCTCTGGTTGTCTCATTTGTGCTCTTGTTTTTTGTTTTGGTTTGGATTTCAGTGTTGTTTTTTTCAACTCAAGATCCTAACAATGCCCACGAATTGCTTTTGGCTGATATTTCCCTTGTCTCTTTTAATGATAGACTCTTCTTCCTGTTTTTCTTTTCCTCTTGTAAATGGTTTGTTGAAAAACCAATATTTGGATCATTCTTCTTGTATGGTTTTCCACATTCTGGATTTTACTGATTCCATCTCGCTGGCCTCTGTATTTCCTGAAAATTGATATTTAGGCTTGGTCAGATTCTGAGTTGATACTTTAGCAAGAATCCTTCAGAGGTGGTGTCTGCATGCTTCTGGTTTCGCTGCAAGCACATAAAGTCTGAATATATTTTTTTTTCACGACAGTACTAATCAGTGGGCTCAGTGTATCCACTCTTATCAAGGTCCCGATCAGCTTTTCATCTAATGGTTTTAGCAGTCACTAGTGATCATTTCTTAGATCCATCATTTCGTTACAAGTTCCTCCTTTGATTTTGATGAAAATAAATCACTAACTTGCAAAATAATTTGTTGCCTTCTTATTAGATTCATTCACTTTTTAAATTCCTGTAAATTAGCATAACTTTTATAATTTCAAGAATTATTATACATAATTATTAATGTTGAGGATTATATAATCGTAATGTATTATATATTACTCCTTCACTTAAGAGATATCTTATTTAATTTGATAAACTCAGAAGATATTGAGAAAATAAAAATATTAACTCTAATGCATCACAACCAACTCAACATTTTTCCAATAAAAATAATTTCATCTCACCCCACATTTAAAATATATTTTTGTCAATCTTAAGAGATTTATATCATCCTATTTATGGAAAATATTCATCATAAAACCTAACTGGCAACTCTGATCCTCATTTTGAAATCAATAAACTAAATCAGAGATAATTTCTCTACTTTTAATATCTAAGTAAATGTGTTAATAGGCATTTTGGGGGAATATATAAAAATTACTGAAAAATAAATCATGAAATAGATTTTACAAGATAGATTATTAAACACTAATATTAACAAATTATTCTAAATGTGAATAAACTATATGAGCCCCTCAATAACTCTTATATAATTTATTCACATTTAGAATAATTTATAAAAACAACATAATCATGCATTTGTCATCAAGTATACTTTAAGGTAATATGCAGTTAACATTGTAAGTTATTTATAAAGCAAGAAATATAAGGGAAAATATGGCATTTCTGTGATGTTTGCATGTGTGTATATCAATGCTAGGTGTTCAGCTTTTGAAAATAATTAAATAAAATGATGTATAAATATCACAATTAACTTTACTAATTTTGCTTTATATCAAGATTGAACTTTTACTATGAAAGAGAAATGTATATATTGCACTAATTTGTCCAGCCTTTGTATCATTAACATTTTATAAGACAAAAAAAAGATGAGGATTGACTGCTATTGGAATAAATATTTCATGATATGTTTTGAAAAAATTGCCTTCATGAACTACCAGACTGATGCAAAGAAAATCTGGGAGAAATTACATAAAACTTTTGTTGGTAAGTTTATCCAGTATATCTTGAATAATTTATTAGTCCCAGAACACACGTCTCATTGAAAAAAATCAGCATTTTAACTTGTACCAATCCTTTCCATAAAAGACTTGTCCTGGATTGAGGATTCAATGGAATCCTAAAAAACAGGAAAGGCATTCTGAGGATCTGATGTTTGCTTTGCTTCCATGAGTTTGTTGTTAGGAGTGAGGCTCTCTTCAATAATAAACTAGAGACAAAAGAGATGAAGTCATTCCTACTCTATTATCACACTCCATAATATCTGAATTCAGAATATTCCAATGCAGGCTAATTCCTTCCAATAAAAAAAATACAAGACAATGGAAGACATATCGTGGGCAGTTTGTTTTTGCTCTTGGACTAATTATTCAAGGAGCCTTTTCAGAAATCTGTGTTTTCAAGTGTCCCATTGTGTGGGGCCTCAGAGGTTTTCCTGGGGGCAGTCCAGGACAGAGAAAGAGTATTTAAGAGAAGGTCAGATTATGAAAGAGACTTTGGAAAGGGAAGAGCCACCTGAGCAAGCAGGCCTGCTTTCACAGATGAAGCATGAAATGAGAATCTGGAAATGGGTTCCCTTAGGACTGTCTATGCTGCTGCTCCCACTTAGAAGAACACGAAGTGCTGGCCCCTAGCTCTGAAGTCATTTCCGTGGACTGGGAAGAAGTAGATATAGCAGACCACTAGTTTGCTTTGGAACTCATGGAACAGTCTTTAGCTTTGTTGTTCTAATCTGAAAAGTGGAATCAATATCTTGTGACCTGTTTCCTTCCCATGGTATTTTGAGAACTAATCAAGAGGAGCAGTTAATAATACCACTCAGGTTTTGAATAGTTCTTTCAACTTTCTAAAAGACTTTGTTGTCTTGACCTTATGCTTTCCTCCTAAGTGGCTTTCAAAGATGTGGGTCATGGAGACGCAGGACAAGTCTTGCCAGAGATCTCATGATGGGAAGGGATACATGTATATGTATGGCTGAGTCCCTCGGATGTACACTTGAAATTATCACAACATTGTTAATTGGCTATATTCCCATGAAAAATAAAAAGTTTTTTTTTTTTTTTTTTAAAAAAAGATGTCATAGCCAATAAGTGACCTCTTTGGGAACAGCACCTACTTTCTCCAAATACATCAGCATGGGAAAATACTGAGAAAACAACAAAAGCAGAGCCCAAGGAAACCATCAATTAAATTAAATACCAGCAAATACACACAAAGTATGAAGCATATCTAGCATGTATATTCTAAACAACACATAGGATACCTACGTAGATCTAAGTTTATACTACGTTCAAATTGTTTTTAAATCATTTTTTTAACAGTAACAGAGGCCAAGAAATATTTTCTCAGTTTACTCCACCAAAGCATGACTCATTTAACTGAAAAGGAAAAGAAACAAAAACCTGAAGCCAGGAAAAGGTAGTCTCTGTCCTCAAATGCACATTCATTTTTGATTGTGCAGTGATCTATGACATATTTCCTATTTCTGTCACCACCCTGCAAGGTGATGCCCCTGCTGCAAGGAATGCCACTGACCAAACAAGGAAGTTTGCAGAAATAATTACTTTTCAGGAGACGTTGGGGGTGGGGTTTGTTTGTTTTTGTTTTTGCTTCACTTGAAACAAAGTTTTCATTTATTTTTTGACTAGTAATGCAAAAGGTATTACAAAAGAGGTTTCTTGTCCACTCTTTTTCTCTTCCACCCCGTTCCTTTTGCCAGAGGTAATCAATGAGAAAGAATTTAAAACATGAAATCCGTTCTAATTTTGTCCATGGAAGGGGAAACATGAGATAAACCATTTGGGGCTAATCTGAAGCCCAGGAAGTGTTCGGGTACTATAAAACCTTAGCTATGGAAGACTAAGTATAGAAAGTGGGAAGCAGGGTTGAGATAAAAAATGCCACGGCACACAAGCAGAAAAGAGGATGAAGGATAAAGGAATGAAATAGTAAGACTGCAAGATATCCATAAGTCCAAGGCAGGAATGGGAGTTTTCAGAAATCTACAGAGCAGTTAAGTTCTGCTGTTAACCAGTTAAGAATAAATCCAGGTAACCAAGACTAGTCAGACTATGTAGAACCTCAGCATGGAGTCAGGCCTCAAGACTGCCCCTCTTTTCTGACAATGATTAATGATCTTGAGCTCCTGTCCCTGCACTCCAAAACTGCTTCATGGATAGAGAACTCAAATTCTAGAGCTGAGAAAAAACTTAGAAATTATCTAACACATCTATTGTCAAAGAATTTGGTCTCAGGGCTCCATAATACTTTATTATTATTTCTTAATTTATTTCTGGCTGTGCTAGGTCTTTGTTGCTGCATGCAGGCTTTCTCTAGTTGTGGGAAGCGAGGGTTACTCTCTAGTTGCTGTGCGCGGGGTTCTCATTGCAATGGCTTCTCATTACAAAGCATGGGCTCTAGGGTGCATGGGCTTCAGAGCTGTGGTACATGGGCTCAGTAATTCCCAGGCCCTAGAGCACAGGCTGAGTAGTTGTGGCACATGGGCTTAGTTGCTCCCCCATAGCATGTGGATCTTCCTGGACCAGGGGTCAATCCTGTATCTTGGGCTTTGGCAGGTGGATTCTTTACCACTGAGCAACCAGGCCCATAATATTCTTAAAGATATTGAGAACTCCAAAGAGTTTTTCACTATGTGGGCTGTATCTATGGACATTTACCATATTAAAAGTGGACACTGATGGATTTTTAAAAATATTTATCAATATAATTTTTAATGATAATAAGCACATTGCATGTTAACATAAGTATGACTTTTCAGGTTTTAAAAAAAACTATATTTTCCAAAACAGAAAAAAATAAATGAAAAGATTGGCATTATTTTTGAAAATCTTTTGAGTGGCTGACTTAACAAGAGATAGCTGGATTCACACCTCTACTTCTGCATTCAAGGTGTTTGCTATCACACAGCATGGAGTCTCAGGGAAAACTCTATATACACACAAGAGCGGTTTTGAACGTACAAACTCAACTGTCTTGGGAACCTCAGAGGTTCCTGGATCACAGTTTGAGAACTACCGGTCTGATGTAATTTAGGGTTACACTTTCTGTTAATGCCAGTTATTAGCAAAGTGACCTTAAGCAAGTTACCTGATCTCTCTACACCTCAGCTTCCTTAGCTGTGAAGCTAGACTAAAATAGTCTTTTTTATGACTGTGTGGATTCCTATAAATGTGTTTCCTCATAGTCATTTAAAATATATAAGTGAGGAGGTAGTCCTAAGATGGCAGAGAAAGAGGACAGGGAGACCACTTTCTCCCCCACAAATTCATCAAAAGATCATTTGAACGCTGAGCAAATACCACAAAACAACTTCTGAACACTGGTGGAGGACACCAGGCACCCAGAAAGGCAGCCCATTGTCTTCGAAAGGAGGTGGGACAATATATAAAAGATAAAAAGAGAGACAAAAGAGTTAGGGATGGAGACCTGTCCTGGGCATAGAGTCTTAGAAGAGAAGTTTCCAAACACCAGAAGACCCTCTCACCGGTGGGTCTGTGGGGAGTTTTGGAATCTCAGAGGGAGGAAAAAAATAAATAAATAAAACTCACAGATTACCGGTCTAACTCCAACTTCCAGAGGAGAAGTAGCCCAGATGCTAGCCTCCGCCACCAGCAAGAGGGGGCTGAACAGGGAGGCACGGGCTGCATTGCTTAGGGTAAGGACCAGGCCTGAATGCCCTGAGGGCAATCTGAGGGAGCTAAAGTGAGATAGCAACCCAAACCATGGAATAGCCAGAGAGGAGGAAAAAAGAGAGAGAGAACTTTCCCACGAAAAGCTGTAACCTAAGGTACTGTGGTCCCACTCACAGAACAAACAACTGAGCGAATACCAGAGGAGAACTAGCTGGCTGCAGACAGGCCCATCTCCCGCTGGAGGCAGGGAGGCAGGTGGGTGCCAGCCCGAGCCAGAAGGAAAGGGGCAAACTCAGCCCCAGAGACGGCATCTCCTCCCAAACTGTGCACAAGTTCTCAGTCGCTAACCACATCTTCCTGGGATCCTGGACGGTTGACATCTGTCAGGAGAGTTGCAGCCAGAGATTAGCTCCCCAGAAGAGACACACAGCATACCACCGAGGAAACCGAGCAGCTGGGACCGGGGAGGTGATAAGACGCACCGCACCTGGGGAGTGTGTGCTCGCCAAGCACCTGGTTGCCTGAGCTGCTGAGAGCTGGGAAGGGCACAAAATGTAGGCCCAACTAAGTCTGTACCTTTGTGGAGTAACTGAGAACCTGAACTTGAGCGGCATAGATCTGGGAACCTGCCCTGGTTCTGGGAAGTGCACGCAACCCAGGGCCCACCCCAGAAAGTTCCCCAGCACAGCAACCTGGAGCCTAAGCAGTGTAGACTGGGAAAGCACAGACACCGTGAGCAGGGGCAAACCCAGTGTGACCCAGACACAGAGCACTCCCCACACCCACCAGTGATATTTGTTTGCAGCTCAATTGAACAAGTGAGTCTAAATAAATGACCACTTTCGCCCCCTTGTGTCAGGACAGAAGTTAGATACTGAAGAGACCTGCAAACAGAGGAAGCCAAAATAAACCAAGAAGAGGGAACGGCTCTGGAAGTGACAGATCAGATCAGATCAGATCAGTCGCTCAGTCGTGTCCTACTCTTTGCAACCCCATGAATCGCAGCACACTAGGCCTCCCTGTCCATCTGGGAGTTCAACTCAGTGAACTCCCAGAGTTCACTGAGACTCACATCCATCAAGTCAATGATGCCATCCAGCCATCTCATCCTTTGTCGTCCCCTTCTCCTCTTGCCCCCAATCCCTCCCAGCATCAAGGTCTTTTCCAATGAGTCAACTCTTCCCATGAGGTGGCCAAAATACTGGAGTTTCAGCTTTAGCATCAGTCCTTCCAAAGAAATCCCAGGGCTGATCTCCTTCAGAATGGACTGGTTGGATCTCCTTGCAGTCCAAGGGACTCTCAAGAGTCTTCTCCAACACCACAGTTCAAAAGCATCAATTCTTCGGCGCTCAGCCTTCTTCACAGTCCAACTCTCACATCCATACATGACCACAGGAAAAACCATAGCCTTGACTGCTGCTGCTGCTAAGTCACTTCAGTCGTGTCCGACTAGACAGACCTTAGTTGGCAAAGTAATATCTCTGCTTTTGAATATGCTATCTAGGTTGGTCATAACTTTCCTTCCAAGGAGTAAGTGTCTTTTAATTTCATGGCTGCAGTCACCATCTGCAGTGATTTTGGAGCCCAGAAAAATAAAATCTGACACTGTTTCCACTGTTTACCCATCTATTTCCCATGTAGTGACGGGACCACATGCCATGATCTTCGTTTTCTGAATGTTGAACTTGAAACCAACTTTTTCTCTCTCCACTTTAACTTTCATCAAGAGGCTTTTTAGTTCCTCTTCACTTTCTGCCATAAGGGTGGTGTCATCTGCATATCTGAGGTTATTGATATTTCTCCCAGCAATCTTGACTCCAGCTTGTGTTTCTTCCAGTCCAGCATTTCTCATGATGTACTCTGCATAGAAGTTAAATAAACAGGGTGACAATATACAGCCTTAATGAACTCCTTTTCCTATTTGGAACCAGTCTGTTGTTCCATGTCCAGTTCTAACTGTTGCTTCCTGACCTGCATACAGATTTCTCAAGAGGCAGATCAGGTGATCTGGTATTCCCATCCCTCTCAGAATTTTCCACAGTTTATTGTGATCCACATAGTCAAAGGCTTTGGCATAGTCAATAAAGCAGAAATAGATGTTTTTCTGGAACTCTCTTGCTTTTTCCATGATCCAGCAGATGTTGGCAATTTGATCTCTGGTTCCTCTGCCTTTTCTAAAACCAGCTTGAACATCAGGAAGTTCATGGTTCACATACTGCTGAAGCCTGGCTTGGAGAATTTTGAGCATTACTTTACTAGCGTGTGAGATGAGTGCAATTGTGCGGGAGTTTGAGCATTCTTTGGCATTGCCTTTCTTTGGGATTGGAATGAAAACTGACCTTTTCCAGTCCTGTGGCCACTGCTGAGTTTTCCAAATTTGCTGGCATATTGAGTGCAGCACTTTCATAGCATCATCTTTCAGGATTTGGAATACCTCCACTGGAATTCCATCACCTCCACTAGCTTTGTTCATAGTAATGCTTTCTAAGGCCCACTTGACTTCACATTCCAGGATGTCTGGCTCTAGGTCAGTGATCACACCATTGTGATTATCTAGGTTGTGAAGATCTTTTTTGTACAGTTCTTCTGTGTATTCTTGCCACCTCTTCTTAATATCTTCTGCTTCTGTTAGGTCCATACCATTTCTGTCCTTTATCAAGCCCATCTTTGCACGAACTATTCCTTTGGTATCTCTGATTTTCTTGAAGAGATCTCTAGTCTTTCCCATTCTGTTGCTTTCCTCTATTTCTTTGCATTGATCGCTGAAGAAGGCTTTCTTATCTCTTCTTGCTATTCTTTGGAACTCTGCATTCAGATGTTTATATTTTTCCTTTGCTCCTTTGCTTTTCGCTTCTCTTCTTTTCAAAGCTATTTGTAAAGCCTCCCCAGACAGCCATTTTGCTTTTTTGCATTTCTTTTCCACGGGAATGGTCTTGATCCCTATCTCCTGTACAATGTCACAAACCTCATTCCATAGTTCATCAGGTACTCTATCTATCAGATCTAGGCCCTTAAATCTATTTCTCACTTCCACTGTATAATCATAAGGGATTTGATTTAGGTCATACCTGAATGGTCTAGTGGTTTTCCCTACTTTCTTCAATTTAAGTCTGAATTTGGCAATAAGGAGTTCATGGTCTGAACCACAGTCAGCTCCTGGTCTTGTTTTGCTGACTGTATAGAGCTTCTCCATGTGGTCCACTGGAGAAGGGAATGGCAAACCACTTCAGTATTCTTGCCTTAAGGACGTGACAGATGCAACAGATTAAAAGCCGGTACTTAACACTGACTGCATTGGAAGAGACCTATAGACTTTGAGAAGACGTATAAGGTGGAACAAGGAACTATCTGAAACTGAACTAACCACCCATTGCCCTCAACAGCTTCAGAGAAATTCCTAGATATATTTTACTATTAAAATTTTTTTAATTTATTTTTTTCTTTTTAAGTTTTTTATTAATCCTTTACTTTTCACTTTTAAAACCTACTATCACCTTGAAAAATAAGACCCTATTTTTAAAGCAAATTTCATATTTTTTATATAACTTTTACGATTTTGTTTTTTTTTTTTTTAATATTTTATTTTTGAGAGTCTAACCTCTATTCTAGATTCTTAATCTTTGCTTTTTGGTAATTGTTATCAATTTTGTACCTGTAAGAATCCAATCTTCAGTACCCATTTTTACTTAGGAGTGTGATTACTGGCTTGATTGCCCTCTCCCCTTTTGACTCTTCTTTCTCTCCCCCAGGTCACCTCTATCTCCCCCCTCCCCCTTCTCTTCTTTACTTAACTCTGTGAATCTCTTTGGGTGTTCTGGGCTGTGGAGAAAACTTAGGGAACTGATTACAGGCTAGACTGGTCTCTCTCCTTTTGACTCCCCCTCCTTTCTTCCAGGTCACCTCTATCTCCTTCCTTCCTCCTTTTCCTCTTCTCTATGGAACTCCATGAACCCCTCTGAGTGTTCCAGACTGTGGAGAGAAAATAGGGAATTGATTACTGGCTAGACTGCTCTCTCCCCTGTTGATCCCCTCCTCTCCTCTTGGTCACCTCTCTCTCCCTCCTCCCTCTTCACTTCTTCATGTAACTCTGTGAACCTCTCTGGGTGTCCCTCACTGTGGACAATCTTTTTACCATTAACCTAGATGTTTGTCATCAGTGCTGTATGGATGGAGAAGTCTTGAGGCTACTACAAGAATAAGACTGAAAGCCAGAGGCAGGAGATCTAAATCCAAAACTTGACATCACCAGAGATCTCCTGACTCCAGGGACCATTAATCAACAAAACCTCATCCAAAAGCCTCCATACCTACATTGAAACCAAGCTCCACCCAAGACCCAACAAGTTTCAGAGTAAGACATACCAAGCTAATTTTCCAACAAAGCAGGAACATAAACCCGAGCACAAAAATATAGGCGGCCAAAAGTCACACCAAACCCATAGACACCTCAAAAGTCACTACTGAACGCTTCATTGCACTCCAGAGAGAAGAGATCCAGCTCCACCCACCAGAACACTGACGCAAGCTTCCCTAACCAGGAAACCTTGACAAGCCATGCATCTAACCCTACCCACAGGGAGGAACCTCCACAATAAAGAGGAACCACAAACTTCCAGCACACAGAAAGGCCACCCCAAACACAGCAACCTAAACAAGATGAAAAAGCAGAGAAATATTCAGCAGGTAAAAGAACATGATAAAAGCCCACCAAACCAAACAAAAGAGGAGGAGATAGGGAGTCTAACTGAAAAAGAATTCAGAATAATGATAGTAAAAATGATCCCAAATATTGAAAACAAAATGGAGTTACAGATAAGTAGTCTGGAGACAAGGATTGAGAAGATTCAAAAAAAGTTTAACAAGGACCTAGAAGAAATAAAAAAGATCAATCAATAATGAATAATGCAATAGCTGAGATAAAAAGCACTCTGGAGGGAACCAATAGTAGAATAACTAAGGCAGAACATAGGATAAGTGAGGTGGAAGATAGAATGGTGGAAATAAATGAAGCAGAGAGAAAAAAGAAAAAAGAATTAAAAGAAATGAGGACAACCTCAGAGCCCTCTGGGACAATGTCAAACGCCGCAACATTCGAATCACAGGAGTCCTAGAAGAAGACAAAAAGAAAGGCCTTGAGAAAAACACTTTAAGAGATTAATAGTTGAAAACTTTCCTAAAATGGGGAAGGAAATAGCACCCAAGTCCAAGAAACCCAGAGTCACAAACAGGATAAACCTAAGGTGAAACACCCCAAGACACATATTAATCAAATTAATGAAGATCAAACACAAAGAACAAATATTAAAAGCAGCAAGGGAAAAACAACAATTAACCCACAAGGGGATCCCCATAAGGATAACAGCTGATCTTTCAATAGAAACTCTTCAAGCCAGAAGGGAAGGGCAGGACATACTTAAAGTGATGAAAGAGAAAAACCTACAACCCAGATTACTGTACCCAGCAAGGATCTCATTCAAATATGAAAGAGAAATCAAAAGCTTTACAGAAAAGCAAAAGCTCAGAGAATTCAGCACCACCAAACCAGCTATAACAAATGCTAAAGGATCTTCTCTAGACAGGAAACACAGAAAAGATTTATAAACCTGAACCCAAAACAACAAAGTAAATGGCAAAGGGATCACACTTATCAATAGTTACCTTAAATGTAAATGGGTTGAATGCCCCAACCAAAAGACAAAGACTGAATGGATACAAAAATAAGACCCCTATATATGCTGTCTACAAGAGACCCATTTCAAACCTAGAGACACATACAGACTGAAAGTGAAGGGCTGGAAAAAGATATTTCATGCAAATGGAGACCAAAAGAAAGCAGGAGTAGCAATACTCATATCAGATTAAACAGACTTTGAAACAAAGGTCATGAAAAGAGACAGAGAAGGACACTACATAATGATCAAAGGATCAATCCAAGAAGAAGACATATAACAATTATAAATATACATGCATCCAACATAGGAGCAATGCAATATGTAAGGCAAATGCTAACAAATATGAAAGGGGAAAGTAACAGTAACAATAATAGTGGGAGACTTTAATACCCCACTCACATCTATGGATAGATCAACAAAACAGAAAATTAGCAAAAACCCACAAACTTTAAATGATACAATGGACCATTTAGACCTAATTGATATCTATAGGACATTTCACCCTAAAACAACGTATTTCACCTTTTTCTCAAGTGTACACAGAACATTCTCCAGGATATATCACATTCTGGGCCATAAATCTAGCCTTGGTAAATTCAAAAAATTGAAATCATCTCAAGCATCTTTTCTGATCACAATGCTACAGATTAGAGGTCAACTACAGGAAAAAAAAAAAACTATGAAAAATACAAACGTATGGAGGCTAAACAACACACTTCTGAATAACCAGCAAATCACAGAAGAAATTAAAAAAAATCAAAATATGCATAGAAATGAATGAAAATGAAAACACAACAACCCAAAACGTACGGGATTCAGTAAAAGCAGTGCTAAGGGGAAGGTTCATAGCAATACAAGCCTACCTCAAGAAACAGGAGAGAAATCAAATAAATAACCTAATTCGACTAAAGCAGCTCGAAAAGGAAGAAATGAAGAACCCCAGGGTTAGTAGAAGGAAAGAAATCACAAAAATTAGGGCAGAGATCAGATCAGTCGCTCAGTCATGTCAGACTCTTTGCAACCGCATAAATCGCAGCACACCAGGCCTCCCTGTCCATCACCAACTCCCGGAGGTCACTCAGACTCACATCCATCGAGTCAGTGATGCCATCCAGCCATCTCATCCTCTGTGATCCCCTTCTCCTCTTGCCCTCAATCCCTCCCAGCATCAGAGTCTTCTCCAATGAGTCAACTCTTCGCATGAGGTGGCCAAAATACTGGAGTTTCAGCTTTAGCATCAGTCCTTCCAAAGAAATCCCAGGGCTGATCTCCTTCAGAATGGACTGGTTGGATCTCCTTGCAGTCCAAGGGACTCTCAAGAGTCTTCTCCAACACCACAGTTCAAAAGCATCAATTCTTCGGCGCTCAGCCTTCTTCACAGTCCAACTCTCACATCCATACATGACCACAGGAAAAACCATAGCCTTGACTAGGCGAACCTTTGTTGGCAAAGTAACATCTCTGTTTTTGAGTATGCTATCTAGGTTGGTCATAACTTTCCTTCCAAGGAGTAAGTGTCTTTTAATTTCATAGCTGCAGTCACCATCTGTTTAATTTCATGGCTGCAGTCACCATCTGCAGTGATTTTGGAGCCCAGAAAAACAAAGTCTGACACTGTTTCCACTGTTTCCCCATCTATTTCCCATGAAGTGATGGGACCGGATGCCATGATCTTCGTCTTCTGAATGTTGAACTTGAAGCCAACTTTTTCACTCTCCACTTTCACTTTCTTTTTTTTTTTTCCATTTTCTTTGTTTTCATTGAAATTTATCATATTATATTGTTTATAAAATCATAAGTATTAAGGATAGTTAAATTCTTTAAGAGCAAATTAGCTAAATCTCTCACTTTTCAAAAGTCGCAATGAAGACCTCGAAATGCTAGGTTACCAAAGACCACCTTGAAGCTGGTCTGCTTTTGAGAAGAAGGTAGTTTTGAGTACTGCGATGTTTCTTAGGAGATCAGATACTTCTGCTCTCAACACAGTTGTGACAGCTATGATTGATTCCTTTTTTAAAGCATTTTTATATTCTAATATATCTAAATTCAATTATACATTATTGAATGCACCTCCTCACCCTCTTCTTTCTGTTCTCTTTGCCTGTTCCTCCTTCTGCTCCTCTTTCATCCCTTCTTCCACTTTCACTTTCATCAAGAGGCTTTTTAGTTCCTCTTCACTTTCTGCCATAAGGGTGGTGTCATCTGCATATCTGAGGTTATTGATATTTCTCCCGGCAATCTTGATTCCAGCTTGTGTTTCTTCCAGTCCAGCATTTCTCATGATGTACTCTGCATAGAAGTTAAATAAACAGGGTGACAATATACAGCCTTGACGTACTCCTTTTCCTATTTGGAACCAGTCTGATGTTCCATGTCCAGTTCTAACTGTTACTTCCTGACCTGCACACAAATTTCTCAAGAGACAGATCAGGTGGTCTGGTATTCCCATCCCTCTCAGAATTTTCCACAGTTTATTGTGGTCCACACAGTCAAAGGCTTTGGCATAGTCAATAAAGCAGAAATAGATGTTTTTCTGGAACTCTCTTGCTTTTTTGATGATCCAGCGGATGTTGGCAATTTGATCTCTGGTTCCTCTGCCTTTTCTAAAACCAGCTTGAACATCAGGAAGTTCATGGTTCACATACTGCTGAAGCCTGGCTTGGAGAATTTTGAGCATTACTTTACTAGCGTGTGAGATGAGTGCAATTGTGCGGGAGTTTGAGCATTCTTTGGCACTGCCTTTCTTTGGGAAGGGCAGAAATAAATGCAAAAGAAACAAAAGAGACCATAACTAAAATTAACAAAGGATAAAAGCTGGTTCTTCGAGAGGATAAATAAAATAGACAAACCATTAGCCAGACTCATCAAAAAACAAAGGGAGAAGAATCAAATCAACAAAATTAGAAATGAAAATGGAGAAATCACAACAGACAACACAGAAATACAAAGGATCATAAGAGACTACTATCAGCAACTGTATGCCAATAAAATGGACAACTTGGAAGAAATGGACAAATTCTTTGAAAAGTACAATTTTCCAAAACTGAACCAGGAAGAAATAGAAAATCTTAACAGACCTATCACAAGCACAGAAATTGAAACCATAATCAGAAACCTTCGGACAAACAAATGCCCAGGACAAGATGGCTTCACAGTTGAATTCTACCAAAAATTTAGACAAGAGCTAACACTTATCCCAAACTCGTCCAGAAAATTGCAGAAGGTAAACTTCTAAATTCATTCTATGAGGCCACCATCACCCTAATACCAAAACCTGACAAAAATGCCACACACACATAAAAGCTACAGGCCAATATCACTGATGAACATAGATGCAAATATCCTTAACAAAATACTTGCAAACAGAATCCAAAAATGTATTAAAAAGATCATACATCATGACCAAGTGGGCTTTACCCAAGGATGCAAGGATCCTTCAATATTCACAAGTCAATCAACATGATAGCCCACATTAACAAATGAAAAGATAAAAACCATATGATTATCTCAATAGATGCAGAGAAAGCCTTTGACAAAATTTAACATCCATTTATGATAAAAAAAAAAAAAACCTTCAGAAAGCAGGAATAGAAGGAACATACCTCAACATAATAAAAACCATATATGATAAACCCACAGCAAACATTACCCTCAATGGTGAAAAATTGAAAACATTTCCCCTAAAGTCAGGAACAAGGCAAGGGTGTCCACTCTCACCACTACTATTCAACATAGTTTGGGAAGTTTTGGCCACAGCAATCAGAGCAGAAAAAGAAATAAAAGGAATCCAGATTGGAAAAGACGACGTAAAACTCTCACTGTCTGCAGATGACATGAACCTCTACATAGAAAACCCTAAAGACCCGACCAGAAAATTACTAGAACTAATCAATGAGTATAGTAAAGTTGCAGAATATAAAATTAACACACAGAAATCCCTTGCATTCCTATATACTAACAATGAGAAAACCGAAAGGGAAACTAAGGAAACAATTCCATTCATCATTGCAACAAAAAGAATAAAATACTTAGGAATCAGATCAGATCAGATCTGATCAGTTGCTCAGTCGAGACCGACTCTTTGCGACCCCATGAATCGCAACACGCCAAGCCTCCGTGTCAATCATCAACTCCCAGAGTTCACTGACACTCACGTCCATCGAGTCAGTGATGCCATCCAGCCATCTCATCCTCTGTTGTCCCCTTCTCCTCTTGCCCCCAATCCCTCCCAGCATCAGAGTCTTTTCCAATGAGTCAACTCTTTGCATGAGGTGGCCAAAGTACTGGAGTTTCAGCTCTAGCATCAGTCCTTCCAAAGAATCCCAGGGCTGATCTCCTTCAGAATGGACTGGTTGGATCTCCCTGCAGTCCAAGGGACTCTCAAGAGTCTTCTCCAACACCACAGTTCAAAAGCATCAATCCTTCGGCGCTCAGCCTTCTTCACAGTCCAACTCGCACATCCATACATGACCACAGGAAAGAACCATAGCCTTGACTAGGCGAACCTTAGTTGGTAAAGTAATGTCTCTGCTTTTGAATATGCTATCTAGGTTGGTCATAACTTTCCTTCCAAGGAGTAAGCGTCTTTTAATTTCATGGCTGCAGTCACCATCTGCAGTGATTTGGGAGCCCAGAAAAATAAAGTCTGACACTGTTTCCACTGTTTCTCCATCTATTTCCCATGTAGTGATGGGACCAGATGCCATGATCTTTGTTTTCTGAATGTTGAGCTTTAAGCCAACCTTTTCACTCTCCACTTTCACTTTCATCAAGAGGCTTTTCAGCCCCTCTTCACTTTCTGCCATAAGAGTCGTGTCATCTGCATATCTGAGGTTATTGATATTTCTCCCAGCAATCTGGATTCCAACTTGTGTTTCTTCCAGTCCAGCATTTCTCATGATGTACTCTGCATATAAGTTAAATAAACATGGTGACAATATGCAGCCTTGACGTACTCCTTTTCCTATTTGGAACCAGTCTGTTGTTCCATGACCAATGTCACAGTACTCTGCATAGAAGTTAAATAAACAGGGTGACAATATACAGCCTTGACGTACTCCTTTTCCTATTCGGAACTAGTCTGTTGTTCCATGTCCAGTTCTAACTGTTGCTTCCTGACCTGCATACAGATTTCTCAAGAGGCAGATCAGGTGGTCTGGTATTCCCATCCCGCTCAGAATTTTCCACAGTTTATTGTGATCCACACAGTCAAAGGCTTTGGCATAGTCAATAAAGCAGAAATAGATGTTTTTCTGGAACTCTCTTGCTTTTTTGATGATCCAGCGGATGTTGGCAATTTGATCTCTGGTTCCTCTGCCTTTTCTAAAACCAGCTTGAACATCAGGAAGTTCATGGTTCACATACTGCTGAAGCCTGGCTTGGAGAATTTTGAGCATTACTTTACTAGCGTGTGAGATGAGTGCAATTGTGCGGGAGTTTGAGCACTCTTTGGCATTGCCTTTCTTTGGGATTGGAATGAAAACTGACCTTTTCCAGTCCTGTGGCCTCTGCTGAGTTTTCCAAATTTGCTGGCATATTGAGTGCAGCACTTTCATAGCATCATCTTTCAGGATTTGGAATACCTCCACTGGAATTCCATCACCTCCACTAGCTTTGTTCATAGTAATGCTTTCTAAGGCCCACTTGACTTCACATTCCAGGATGTCTGGCTCTAGGTCAGTGATCACACCATCGTGATTATCTAGGTTGTGAAGATCTTTTTTGTACAGTTCTTCTGTGTATTCTTGCCACCTCTTCTTAATATCTTCTGCTTCTGTTAGGTCCATACCATTTCTGTCCTTTATCAAGCCCATCTTTGCACGAACTATTCCTTTGGTATCTCTGATTTTCTTGAAGAGATCTCTAGTCTTTCCCATTCTGTTGTTTTCCTCTATTTCTTTGCATTGATCGCTGAAGAAGGCTTTCTTATCTCTTCTTGCTATTCTTTGAAACTCTGCATTCAGATGTTTATATCTTTCCTTTTCTCCTTTGCTTTTTGCTTCTTTTCTTTTCACAGCTATTTGTAAGGCCTCCCCAGACAGCCATTTTGCTTTTTTGTACTTCTTTTCCATGGAGATGGTCTTGATCCCTGTCTCCTGTACAATGTCACGAACCTTATTCCATAGTTCATCAGGTACTCTATCTATCAGATCTAGGCCCTTAAATCTATTTCTCACTTCCACTTAAGAATAAATCTACGTAAAGAAACAAAAGACCTATAGATAGAAAACTATAAAACACCGATGAAAGAAATCAAAGAGGACACATATAGTTGGAAAAATAGACCATGTTCATGGATTGGAAGAATCAATACAGTGAAAATGGGTACACTACCCAAAGCAATCTATAGATTCAATGCAATCCCTATCAAGCTACCAATGATTTTTTTCATAGAACTAGAACAAATAATTTCACAATTTATATGGAAATACAAAAAACCTCAAATAGCCAAAGAAATCTTGAGAAAGAAGAATGGAACAGAAGAAATCAACCTGCCTGACTTCAGGCTCTACTACAAAGCTACAGTCATCAAGACAGTATGGTACTGGCACAAAGACAGACATATAGATCAATGGAACAAAATAGAAAGCGCAGAGATAAATCCACGCACCTATGGACACTTTATCTTTGACAGAGGAGGCAAGAATATACAATGGAGAAAAGACAATCTCTTTAACAAGTGGTGCTGGGAAAACTGGTCAACCACTTGTAAAAGAATGAAACTAGAACACTTTCTAACACCATACACAAAAATAAACTCAAAATGGATTAAAGATCTAAATGTAAGACCAGAAACCATAAAACTCCTAGAGGAAAACATAGGCAAAACACTCTCCGACACAAATCACAGCAGGATCCTCTATGACCCACCTCCCAGAGCAATGGAAATAAAAGCAAAAATTAACAAATGGGACCTAATTAAAATTAAAAAGCTTTTGCACAACGAAGGAAACTATAAGCAATACGAAAAGACAGCCTTCAGAATGGGAGAAAGTAATAGCAAACGAAGCAACTGACAAAGAATTAATCTCAAAAATATATAAGCAGCTCCTGCAGCTCAATTCCAGAAAAATAAGTGATCCAATCAAAAAGTGGGCCAAGAACTAAATAGACAGTTCTCCAAAGAAGACATACAGATAGCTAACAAACTCATGAAAAGATGTTCAACATCATTCATTATCAGAAAAATGCAAATCAAAACCACAATGAAGTACCATCTCAGGCCGGTCAGAATGGCTGCTATTAAAAAGTCTACAAACAATAAATGCTGAAGAGGGTGCGGAGAAAAAGGAACCCTCTTACACTGTTGGTGGGAATGCAAAGTAGTACAGCCACTATGGAGAACAGTGTGGAGATTCCTTAAAAAGCTGGAAATAGAACTGCCATATGACCCAGAAATCCCACTGCTGGGCATACACACCAAGGAAACCAGAATTGAAAGAGCCAAGTGTACTCCAGTGTTCATCACAGCACTGTTTACAATAGCTAGGATATGGAAGTAACCTAGAGGTCCATCAGCAGACGAATGGATAAGAAAGCTGTGGTACATATACCCAATGGAATATTACTCAGCTATTAAAAAGAATGCATTTGAATCAGCTCTAATGAGGTGGATGAAACTGGAGCCTATTACAGATTGAAGTAAGTCAGAAAGAAAAACATCAGTACAGTATATTAACACATATATATGGAATTTAGAATGATGGCAATGATGATCCTATATACGAGACAGCAAAAGAGACACAGATGTAAAGAACAGACTGTTGGATTCTGTGGGAGAAGCCAAAGGTGGGATGATTTGAGAGAATAGCTTTGAAACATGTATATTAACATATGTGAAATATCACCAGTCCAGGTTGATGGATGAGGCAGGGTGCTCAGGGCTGGTGCACTGGGATGACCTTGAGAGATGGAATGGGGAGGGAGGTGGAGGGAGGGTCAGGATGGGGAACATATGTAACCCATGGCTGATTCATAGGAATGTATGGCAAAACCACCACAATATTGTAAAGTAATTAGCCTCCAATTAAAATTTTAAAAATTAAAACAAAACAAAACAAACAAATAAATAAACTCTTGGAAAAAGAAAAATATAGATAACTAATAAGAACCTATTTTATGAACAGAGAACTCTACTCAGTACTCTGTAATCACCTATACAGGAAAAGAATCTGAAGAAAAGTGAATGTGAACTGATATAACTGATTCATTTTGCTGTACACCTGAAACTAACACAACATTATAAATTAACTATACTCCAATAAATTTTTTTTAAAAAGGAAAAAAAAATAAAGAGGTTAAACAAAAAGTAAAAAATAAATAAAGTATATAAGCTAGATGATACTTCTATGTGTTTAATGCAGTGCTTGAGAAATCACTCAAATGATGGCTCTTCTAATACTGTTGTTAATATTTTATATTAACAACACTTGCACTTGCTTGCACTGTGCCAGGCACCAAGAATCATATCAAAGTAGATAGCCTGAGTCATTTAAGATAGGGGAGATAAAATAAATATATAACTGTAGAACAAAATCTTATGTCAAGAGTGATAGAAAGAGGGAGTGGTTCCACTCATTCTCAACACATATTAATGAATTGCTTCCTGTGTTCCAGGAGTAATAGCTAGTAGGAGGCCAGTATATTGGAGAAAAAGGGTAGCAGGAGGTAAGCAGGGATATGGAGAGATGGGAGTGGCCCATGGACACATGGTGTAGGTCTTGGTAGGCCAGTGTGATCTGGAATATAAGGAAATGTTTTATCAGAAAGTGGCATTGAGTTAGAATCTGAGAAGAGGTAGGGTTTGGGAACAGAGTTGACGATGAGAATCAAAGAAGAGAGCAAAAAAACTGGCCTGAAAGTCAACATTCAAAAAACTAAGATGATGGCATCTAGCCCCATCACTTCATGGCAAGTAGACAAGGAAAAAATGGAAGCAGTGACAGATTTTGTTTTCTTGGGCTCCAAAATCACTGTGGATGGTGACTGAAGCCATGAAATTAAGAGATGCTTGCTCCTTGGAAGAAGAGCTATGATAAACCTAGACAGTGTATTAAAAAGCAGAGACATCACTTTGCTGACAAAGGTCCTTATAGTCAAAGCTATGGTTTTTCTAGTAGTCATGTATGGATGTGAGAGTTGGACCATAAAGAAGGATGACAGTTAAAGAACTGATGCTTTTGAATTGTGGTGATTGGAGAAGACTCTTGAGAATCCCTTGAACTGCAAGGAGATCAAACCAGTCAATCCTAAAGGAAATCAATCCTTACTATTCACTGTAAGCTGTTCCTGAAGCTGAAGCTCCAGTACTTTGGCCACCTGATGTGAAGAGCCAATTAACTAGAAAATCCCTGATACCGGGAAAGATTGAAAGCAAAGGGAGAAGGGGGTGACAGAGGATGAGATGGTTAGATAGCATCAGTGACTCAATGGACATGAATCTGAGCAAACTCTGGGAGGTGAAGGACAGAGGAGTCTGGCATGCTACAGTCCACAGGATTGCAAAGAGTAGGACATGATTTAGGGACTGAACAACAACATACATTCTTTACTCATCCAACAAACATTTGATTTTTCTGCCAAGTCTTCCCCACGTTGTACAAACTAAGGATCCCTCCTTTCAAAGAAGATATCTTGCACGTGACTGTTTTTATAAAAAATATATGATCGGGACTTCCCTGGTGGTACAGTGGATGTTGACAGCCAATGCAGGGGAGGCAGGTTCGATCCCTAGTCTAGAAGAATTCCCACATGCCGCCAAGCAACAAAACCTATGCACCACAACTGCTGAGTCTGTTCTCTAGAGCCGAAGAGCCACAACTACTGAGCCTGCATACTGCAACTACTGAAGCCCATGCACCTAGAACCCATGCTCCACAAGAGAAGCCACCGCAATGAGCAGCCCACTCACTGCAACTAGAGAAAGTCCATGTGCAGCAATGAAGACCCAGTGCAAACAGAAAGAAACATAAATAAATAAATTTTAAAAAATAAATAGATAATCACTTAAAAAAAAAAAACAACTAGAATATACTAAAACTAGGTGAGCAAAAATGAGAAAATAAGAACCTCACATAATACCCCTAATCCAGAGAGCACCATTTCAGGGCCAGGATTGAGGTCAGGTGAATTTTGCCTCAGGTGTAAAATTTAAGAGGAAGGGGAGGCAAAAAAACAATCAGTAATATTTTAATTTTTAAAAAATCAAAATTATTGTAAATAAAGTCCAGGATGATACTGAGAGGGTAACAGGCAGGAAGGCCAGGGGTTTCCAAACAGAGGAAATAGGCTGCAGCTGTCAGACATTTTTATCTCTCTTAAGTGGCAGGAGAAAACAAACTAGCGATATTTTTTCCTTCTCTATACAAATTTAAAAGGTTTCTCTAAAATACTGTGCTGCCATAATGACACCTGGTTTCACCTGAAGTTAACTATTCTCAAACCTTGAGTTAACCAATGCATTTTTCTTATGGAAATCTTTGTCTTAAGCTATGTTAATGTACTATGCATTTACCCCAGACTCTGTCTTCAAGTCAGTTCCACCTAATGGCTCAGAACCTACTTGACAAACCAGTATGTTATACTCAGACATTGTTCCCCTCATCTAGGTAAATGAAACTATTTGTATGATAATCTGCCCTTCTACAAGATTCAAGTCAATCGTTTTATGGCCTGGGATGAATCATCTGGTGCCAAGATTATTCCAAAATGCATCTTCTGGATGGGGGGCCTGGTGCCATTCTGAGTTTTAAGACATTTCTTCCTTTCATTAACAGACTGCTAGTGACTATTTTCGCTTTCATGCATTGGAGAAGGAAATGGCAACCCACTCCAGTGTTCTTGCCTGGAGAATCCCAGGGACGGGGGAGCCTGGTGGGCTTCCGTCTATGGGGTCGCACAGAGTTGGACACGACTGAAGTGACTTAGTAGCAGCAGCAGCAGTGACTATATAATATCCAGCTGAAGACTAGCAGGGGGTACTCTTTCTGCCCGCTTCTGATGCCTAAGTCAGAAGCTTTCTCTACCTCCTTTATACTTTAACAAAACTTTATTACACAAAAGCTCTGAGCGATCAAGCCTCATCTCTGGCCCCAGATTGAATTCTCCTCCGGAGGCCAAGAATCCCAGTGTCTTTTCGCTCAGCAACAACCTTTCAATACAATACTTAAGTTTTAAATAAAGGCAGGCTCCACCCCTGTGCATGCCCCACTCAGCCTCACTGACTGTGCTCAGTTATTCCCTGTATGTTCCCTCTTCCCAGCAGATCTATTCTCTGCCCTCCTCTGCCCAGTTCTGGTTCCCCCTGCGGGGGCTGGTCCCTAAGGACTGCATCGATGGGCTTCTTTGTCTTCTGGCTTCCAGCTGGGCTCAGCCATTAGGAGGCACCTGTTAGAAACTGGAGGGTGGGAGGAGAGAAAGGTTGGCATATTTCTCTCCCAACTCCATCCGTTCTCATCATCTACTAGAAGGAGACCCTGGAGTTGGAGCAGTTGGGGCCACTTGGGCCCAGCTTTGTTACAGATCTGAGGAGTTCAAGTGGGGAGCTGCACACCTGTGCCAGGTTCTTTTAGCATCCTGGGAACAGGATGTGTGTGAAGCTTCAGGACTCAGCTTTCCCAAGGTCCACCTGCTCGTTTCAGCCCTAAGCCAGCTGACCAGTGGTTCTGTCCACAGGGAACCTGAAGAAGCTGGAAGAGCAGGCCTGCCAGGGGAGACTTCCTCCTCACCCCCTAAGTAAATTGTGCTCACTTTCATTCAGTACTCACCACCTGTTGATTACACTTCATGCCTGACTGCAGATTTGAAAAGTTGAAAGGAACGTTCACCACGTAAAAGAAAACACACCCTGGGGCCCAGAGGAGTTAGCCCTCTCTGCCCATTCTCCCAGGGGGGCCTGCTCAGGAGGCAGTAGGTGGAGGAGGATGTGGAGGGGAAGACAGACAGACCTCCTCAGAAAAAGGAAAGTTCCTGGGTGACAGAAATGTGAGAAAACAAGGGCAAAGTGAAGTGAGGAGAGAGCATCCACGCTGGAAACACAGGAAGGCAGAAAAAGCAACTGTGCCCTGAGGGACACCCAGGAGGGGTCCAGGTGGCGTGAGGAGAGAAAAGCAGGTGAGAAGCAAGCAACACAGCAAGTTGGCATGGGAGCCCATGGAGTGAATACCATTCCCCTGATGGCTACTGGAGGGCTGTGAAAACTCCTTCTCAAACAGTTTAAAGCAGGAAGAAAATGAATCTAACTAGGGATGGCTTCTGGTCCTATCACTACATGGGAAATAGATGGGGAAACAGTGGAAACAGTGTCAGACTTTATTTTTCTGGGCTCCAAAATCACTACAGATGGTGACTGCAGCCATGAAATTAAAAGACACTTACTCCTTGGAAGGAAACTTATGACCAACCTAGATAGCATATTCAAAAGCAGAGACATTGCTTTGCCAACAAAGGTTCGCCTAGTCAAGGCTATGGTCTTTCCTGTGGTCACATATGGATGTGAGAGCTGGACTGTGAAGAAGGCTGAGCGCCGAAGAATTGATGCTTTTGAACTGTGGTGTTGGAGAAGACTCTTGAGAGTCCCTTGGACTGCAAGGAGATCCAACCAGTCCATTCTGAAGGAGATCAGCCCTGGGATTTCTTTGGAAGGACTGATGCTAGAGCTGAAACTCCAGTATTTTGGCCACCTCATGCAAAGAGTTGACTCATTGGAAAAGACTCTGATGCTGGGAGGGATTGGGGGCAAGAGGAGAAGGGGACGACAGAGGATGAGATGGCTGGATGGCATCACTGACTCGATGGCATCACTGACTCGATGGATGTCAGTCTGAGTGACCTCTGGGAGGTGGTGATGGACAGGGAGGCCTGGCGTGCTGCAGTTCATGGGGTCGCAAAGAGTCTGACACGACTGAGCGACTGATCTGATCTGAGGGATGGCTTTAGGTGTTTCCTCTTTATCTTGTGCTTAGACTGTTAGCTGAATTTAGAATTCTCTACTTGGCCTTTAGATTCTCTCCCCATGGATTCCACAACACCCTCAACACCCTGTGGTCCAACAGGGGAGAAAGACATGTAAAATAATGTGCATAATTACAGAAATTCGTACAGCCCAGAGAATGATCATTTCAGTGGGGGAGGGGAGGAGACTGAACTGAGTGTGGATAAGGAAACGTGGCATAGACAACGCATGTCTGAACAGGGTTTAGAAGGCTTAACAGAAGCTTCTTTCGTGGCTCAAACAGTGAAGTATTTGCCTGCAATGCTGAAGACTTGGGTTCGATCCCTGGGTTGGGAAGACCCCCTGGAGAAGGGAAAGGCTACCCCCTCCAGTATTCTGGCATGGAGAATCTCATGGACAGAGGAGCCTGGCAGGATACAGTTCATGGGGTTGCAAAGTGTCTGACATGACTGAGCAACTAACACACATCACTAACATAAGATTTTTGATATTCTTCCTTCCTGACTCTAAGTTCTGCCTGAATAAACAGTGACACATATCTGGTAATAGAATCATTGGATTATGAAACACCTTTTGAGGACAAAATGACACCCTCACACCTGAAAGGTAAATGCAACCACAACACAGGTGAGATGTGCTCTTAAGAGCTTAGAATAGTTTCTTTCAATGTTGATTTTGGTTTTGGTTACATGGAGTCTCATTCATCCTTACATTTGACTAGGATCCAGGAGAGTGTATCAAAGGCAGAATAGAAGAAAATGAGACAACCCAATGGTTGATGGGCGGGGTGGGGTGGGGTGGACAATTCATGTACTTCCAACAGACAAAGGCTAAGACAGTCAGGGAGAGAATAGCAAACTTTCTGATCTCAAAATAATTCCTTGGTCATTTGCATCCAGCAGAAATCCAGACTTATTCAAGACATGGGATTTAAAACAGGAACAGGGACTAACCTGGTGTTACACTGGATTAGAATCTCCCTGCCAATGCAGGGGACACAGGTGTGATCCCTGGTCTGGGAAGACTCCACATGTTGCAGAACAACTAAGCCCATGAGCCACAGCTACTGAGCCCATGTGCCACAACTACTGAAGCTTGTGTGCCTTGAGCCTGTGCTCTTCAACAAGAGAAACCACCACAATGAGAAGCCCGAGCACTACAACTAAACAGGAGCCCCTACTCTTCACAACTAGAGAAAGCCCACATAAATTAATTTAAAAATGGGAACTGAATCTGAATAACAGTACTTTGTATTAAATTATTTAATATGACTATTAGCCATATGTCTGCAAAAACCATCCATACACCATGCTGCTAGAATCCAGCAGCTAAGACTGACCCAATCCTTCATTATGTCACTCCCTTGCTCAAAAATTAACTATACCCTGATGAGAAAAAGATAATGTGAAAATGCCCCTAACCTTATATTCAGGGATTTCCACAACTGGGTTCCATCCTGCTCTACTACTCCCAGACTTTTTGTTTGTTTTTAGTTTTGTTGTTTCACTATTTCTTTGCAAAAACTCTCTTCTTTGGCAAAACTAGTTTGCTCCCCAAAACATGCCCTACCATATGATTATTGCTGATCTTTCATAACAATAATATTCTTTCCTTCCCACCCCCATACTTAACTAGGCTATTAGATATTTTTCCTCTGTAGACTCCTAGCAGAAATTCTCTCTTTTTTATACTCATACAATTTTTTTTTTTTAAGAAATGCAAGTCTCTCGACATGATTTCGGAAATGTCTGTAGTTAACAATGGTTTAGTATTATGTACTGAAGATAACAGCAAGGATCTCTAGACCAAGTCATATCCACTTACTTACACTCTAACCTTTAAAGTGTACTTGTAGGATTTATATTATCTTTAGATTGATCTATAAAACATAATAAATTATAAAATCGATTGCCCAATGTTTAAGAAATGGCCATTAAACCTGAGGTGGAAAAGCGCTTTAATCTGTGATGAGAGTTTATTAGGTACTGTAGCTTCATGTATCTTGTTGAACCAGGTTTTCCATGGGTGTGTCTGTTTGATTATGTTGTTTAATTTGGGGGAATTTTGCAACTGTTGTGCATGAAGCAGTGAGGCCCTTTGTGAAGGCTGAACAAAGGTTCTTTCATTTATGCCTTCACAAGCTTTCACTGAGCACCTTCTATGTGCCAGGCACCGTGCTAAGTGCCAGCTGTATACAGATAAAGGTGTCCTGTCCTAAACGAGTTAACATTAGTTTAGGAGACAGGGTTAAGGCTTGTGACAAAGCTACACCCAAGGGGCTCTGTGTCAGAGATCCAATGCCATAATAATGCTGAGTAGCAACCAAGCCCATAACTTTAGAGGATAAAACAGTAACTGTTAATTTCTTATGCCTCTGGAGTGGTTGCCTAGGCAGTCCTGCCCATTTTGGTTGGGTTCAATGAAGTGTCCAGGGGTTAGTTGCTGTTGGCTGATCTAGGATGGACTCGCCATGTTGATTCATCTCTGTTTCAAGGATCTCATCCTCCAGCAGGTTTGTTCTCATGGCACTGGCTTAGACACAAGAGGAAGAGCATGCTCAACTAACTGTACAAATTATTTTTAAGCTTCTGCTTTAAACTATCCCACTGGTCAAAGAAAGTTGCATGGCTGAGACGAATCAGAGTTATACAGCACAGGGCATAGATCAGAGATGGGAGAATTGGGCTTGTCACTGCAAACTACTGCAGGTTCTGAATACACATACCAGAGGCACCTAACTCAGCCTAGGGAGATAAGGAATAGCTTCTCCAAGAAGGTGGTGCTGACTTGAGCAGAATTTTGAAAAAGAAGATAGAAGTTAGCTAGGGAATAAAGAAGATGCTTTAAACAGAGCAACCCACATAAGCTAGTGTAAGTACTTCCACATGTTTGCCTCAAAGATGCATATACCCTTTGCCTGTGAACCTTTTCCTCCTTTCCCATTTGGAATTTAGATGTGAGTTCTAGATGTGTGGCAACCTTCTTATGACCATGAGGCAGTAAGTGTCAGGTTGAAGGTCTGCAGAAAGATGGCACTTAACAGCAACATCAAGTCATTGTAACAGCCCTAACTGACTATGCCCCAACTTCTTTGTCAACTGTCAACAACTTCTTTGTTCAACTTTGTCAGCTGAACATAGATGCAAAAATCCTTAACAAAATTCTAGCAAACAGAATCCAACAACATATTAAAAAGATCATACATCACGACCAAGTGGGCTTTATCCCAGGAATGCAAGGATTCTTCACTATCTGCAAATCAATCAATTTAATACACCACATTAACAAATGAAAAGATAAAAACCATATGATTATCTCAATAGATGCAGAGAAAGCCTTTGACAAAATTTAACATCCATTTATGATAAAAAAAAAAAAAAAACCTCCAGAAAGCAGGAATAGAAGGAACATACCTCAATATAATAAAAACCATATATGACACACCCACAGCAAACATTATCCTTAATGGTGAAAAATTGAAAGCATTCCCCTAAAGTCAGGAACAAGGCAAGGGTGTCCACTCTCACCACTACTATTCAACATAGTTTGGGAAGTTTTTGCCACAGCAATCAGAGCAGAAAAAGAAATAAAAGGAATCCAGATTGGAAAAGAAGACGTAAAACTCTCACTGTCTGCAGATGACATGAACCTCTATATAGAAAACCCTAAAGACTCGACCAGAAAATTACTAGAACTAATCAATGAATATAGTAAAGTTGCAGGATATAAAATTAACACACAGAAATCCCTTGCATTCCTATACACTAACAATGAGAAAACAGAAAGAGAAGCTAAGGAAACAATTCCATTCACCATTGCAACAAAAAGAATAAAATACTTAGGAATATATCTACCTAAAGAAACAAAAGACCTATAGATAGAAAACTATAAAACACTGATGAAAGAAATCAAAGAGGACACATATAGTTGGAAAAATAGACCATGATCATGGATTGGAAGAATCAACACAGTAAAATGGGTACACTACCCAAAGCAATTTATAGATTCAATGCAATCCCTATCAAGCTACCAATGATATTTTTCACAGAACTAGAACAAATAATTTCACAATTTATATGGAAATACAAAAAACCTCAAATAGCCAAAGAAATCTTGAGAAAGAAGAATGGAACAGAAGAAATCAACCTGCCTGACTTCAGGCTCTACTACAAAGCTACAGTCATCAAGACAGTATGGTACTGGCACAAAGACAGACATATAGATCAATGGAACAAAATAGAAAGCGCAGAGATAAATCCACGCACCTATGGACACCTTATCTTTGACAGAGGAGGCAAGAATATACAATGGAGAAAAGACAATCTCTTTAACAAGTGGTGCTGGGAAAACTGGTCAACCACTTGTAAAAGAATGAAACTAGAACACTTTCTAACACCATACACAAAAATAAACTCAAAATGGATTAAAGATCTAAATGTAAGACCAGAAACCATAAAACTCCTAGAGGAAAACATAGGCAAAACACTCTCCGACATAAATCACAGCAGGATCCTCTATGACCCACCTCCCAGAGCAATGGAAATAAAAGCAAAAACTAACAAATGGGACCTAATTAAAATTAAAAAGCTTTTGCACAACGAAGGAAACTATAAGCAAAACAAAAAGACAGCCTTCAGAATGGGAGAAAGTAATAGCAAACGAAGCAACTGACAAAGAATTAATCTCAAAAATATACAAGCAGCTCCTGCAGCTCAATTCCAGAAAAATAAGTGACCCAATCAAAAGTAGGCCAAAGAAATAAAGAGACAGTTCTCCAAAGAAAACATACAGATGGCTAACAAACACATGAAAAGATGCTCAATATCACTCATTATCAGAAAAATGCAAATCAAAACCACAATGAGGTACCATCTCATGCCAGTCAGAATGGCTGCTATCCAAAAATCTACAAACAGAAAAGGGAACCCTCTTACACTGTTGATGGGAATGCAAAGTATACAGCCACTATGGAGAACAGTGTGGAGATTCCTTAAAAAACTGGAAATAGAACTGCCATATGACCCAACAATCCCACTGCTGGACATAATCACCGAGGAAACCACAATTGAAAGAGACACGTGTACCCCAATGTTCATCACAGCACTGTTTATAATAGCCAGGACATGGAAGCAAGCTAGATGTCCATCAGCAGACAGATGGATAAGAAAGCTGTGGTACATATATACAATGGAATATTACTCAGCCATTAAAAAGAATGCATTTGCATCAGCTCTAATGAGGTGGATGAAACTGGAGCCTATTATACAGAGTGAAGTAAGCCAGAAAGAAAAACACCAATACAGTATACTAACAGATATATATGGAATTTAGAAAGATGGTAACAATAACCCTGTATGCGAGACAGCAAAAGAGACACAGATGTATAGAATAGTCTTTTGGACTCTGTGGGAGAAGGCGAGGGTGGGATGATCTGAGAGAAGAGCATTGAAACATGTATATTATCATATATGAAATAGATCGCCAGACCAGATTTGATGCATGAGACAGGGTGCTCAAGGCTGGTGCACTGGGATGACCCAGAGGGATGGGATTGGGAGGGAGTTGGGAGGGGAGTTCAGGATGGGGAACACATGTAAACCCATGGCTGATTCATATCAATATATGGCAAAAACCACTATAATGTTGTAAAGTAATTAGCCTCCAACTAAAATAAATAAATAAAAACTGTCAGCAAAAGGAACTTGATAAAATCCCCTGAAGAATTATTACCTTGTTCTTCAGTATTTCACACCCCACCATGACTTCCCTTTCTTCCTTCAATCAGAGCCCCCATTCCTTTAGTCAAGCCAACTCCAGAAACTTTGCATCATTTGCAGCAGTGGTGACATTTCTCTCCAGATAATTTATTTCCAAAATGACATTTCTAAATTTTTAGAATGTCAGGTGCTCTGCATAAGACAACATCCCTCCCCAGGCCTCATCATCGACAAGAGTAAAGATAGGTGCACCTTGGATTCTCCTGGCAGGTCCTTCACACTTCCCTTTCCTCAGTACCCAAAGTGTGGCCAGCGTTACCTGCCTTGAAATCATCATTATTTGTCATCATGATTCTCTTTATGCTGCTTGATGCTAGTCACACAAGAAGCCCAGGTTTCTAGGTCATTCCTTATCCCTTGCATTACATTTCATCCCAAATGGTCCTTTACATCCTGTTTTCTAATCCAATTTCATACCCTATCTTCTTAAACTCTTCAGGAATTGGTTGTTGGGATCAGTAAAATCCTTCTTTTCTCAAAGTCTTTTAATTTTCCCTTCTCCTTGCTCTAAAGGAAATCTGGCTCTTCTTTGAAGACAATGCTTCCTCTGTAGCCCTCTCATGGGATGGCTGTGTTTCTCCCACACCGTGCAATGGAAAAGGTGTCCACCTTGTCCTTATTGCTACTTCCAGGCCATTCTGCTTTCCTCCTTCCCAAACATGCCTAGCTTTGATTCTGACATTAACCAGACTATGCTACCCACTGGAGTGGGTTGCCATGCCCTCCACCAGGGGATCTTCCTGACCCAGGGATCAAGCCTACATCTCTTAATGTCTGCTGCACTGGCAGGCAAGTTCTGTGCCACAAGCATGCCACCTGGGAAGCCCTCACTGCTGTCATGTAGCCATTATCACTCTCCAACTCTGCTCCCACATGATCTCAATACCCTTACAGACAATCCTTCCAGAACACTAATTTCTAAAATCTTTGACCTCCTCCCCTCCAAACATCTGTCCTTCGTTTTAGCCCATTTATTCCCTTTGTATACTTGACTCTCTTCCTATCTCACTTAGACTCTGTGTCTGTTATTATAATCACTCCTTCAAATGCAACCTTGGTTCTCTTTTCAAGTACACTTCATTGTAATTTCCTGATCAAACATAAGCCTTTTAATTAAATCTGACCTTCTTCCCCCATACATGCACAAGTGTAGCAGCTGAACGTGACTGGAAAATTCACATCTCTCTGCTAACTGCTCTCACTTTGCGTTTACGACCACTCACCTTAAAAAGGCCTTCAATGTCACTCATCAGTTCTACTTATATTATCCTGGCACAGTTATTAAACCATTCTCACAGACAGCCATTCTACAACTCCCCTTCTCTTGAAAATTTCCATAACATCTTCCTTATCCTAAGATGACAACCTTGTCTCTTAGTTCACCAAGGAAAAAAAAAACAACAAAAAGAAGAGAAAGTCCATAAGGTCTCCACCTCCCTGCATCCATGCTCATGCACTCTGCCTTCCCTCCTATTAATAATGATTAACATTTGCTGTTGTTGTTGTTTAGTCGCTAAGTCGTGTCTGACTCTTTTTGATCCCATGGACTGCAGCGACGATGAACAGTATGTGCTCCTAACTTCAGCCAACTCCTCCACCTGTGTACACCTGGTTCCATCATTCCAACCATCCTCTCTCTCCTGGACCATTTTCCATTAGTAAATAAACAAGCGGTTACTTTCTCATCTTTAAAAACAACTCACTCTTGACCTCACTTCTGTAACGACAATCTCATTTCTCCTCCCCTTTAGACAATAAGAATTGGCATCTCCAATCCTTTCCTCTACCACATTTTCATCTTGACTTCACAGAATGTCCTCTTGTCAAGGTCATTAATGACATCCACATTGCTATATCTAATGGTCAATATCTATCCTTAATCTTTCTTAAGGTTTAAATACAATTGATTACTCCTTTCTCCCTGAAACATTTTCTTCTCTTGGCTACCAGGGCACCACACATACTCCATGGCATTATATGTGTGTGTGCATATATATATTTATTTATATATATATATGTATATCCAACTGCCTGATCAACATTCCCACTTGGTTGTACAATAGGCATCTTGAACTTAACACATCCAAAATCAAATTCCTGATTTCTATCCCCAAACCTAATTCATTTTTTTTTTAATGGCAACCATATCCTTGAGTCAGCCTTGACTCCTCTCTTGCTTTCACTTCCATATCTGATCCAACAGTGAACTGGTTGACTCTACTTTTAAAATATATGTTTTAATAGATATTTAAGGATCTACTAACTCCACTGCTTTTACCCTGATCTGACACACTGGTCTCTTGATTCACCTCCTAGCTGACCTCTCAGTTCTGCCCTTGATCCTCTTATGGTTTATTCCCCTCCCTGTAACCCAAATAATCCCCTTAGAATATGTTATTCTTAAACTTATACCCTCAAGTAGCTTCCCATTTCACCCTAAGTGAGAGTCAAACTCCAACTAACAGGACTCCTACACAATTTGTTCCATCCTGACTTTGTTACCTCTCAACCTCCTCTTTCATACCATCCTGCTTCCTCACTCTGATCAGTCACACAGCTTTCCTTGTGATTCCTGGCTTAGCACCTCTGCACTTGCCTGTTCCTTTTGCCCAGAATGGTCTTTCCTTGGGTATTTTCCTTACCTCCTTTAGGTCCCCACCAAAATGTTACTTTTCCTGATCTTTCTATTAAAATTTTGGGACTTCCCTGTGGTCAAGTGGTTAAGAATCCACCTGGCAATGCAGGGGACATGGGTTCAATCCTTGATCCAGGAAGATCCTACATGCCACGGAATAACTAAGCCCATGCACTATAACTAATGAGCCTGAGCGCTAGAGCCTGTGAGCTGCAATGAAAGTCCCCAGTCACCACAACGAGAGAAAGCCCGTGATCAGCAGCAAAGACCCAGTACAGTCAAAAATAAACAAACAAACAAACTTTTTAAAAAATAAAAGTTGGTCACAATCTCCTTCCCTTATTTTTCTCCATAGCATTTATCACGAGCTGATACACTACACATTTTACTTGTGTTTGTCTCCCACGCAACAGACTTCAAACTCCACAGACACAGAGAATTTTTTCCGATTTGTTTCCTGCTGTTTTCAGGGCCTAGAGTAGTGCCTGGAGTGTAAGAGATACCCAAAAAGTATTTTTGGAATATATCACATGAAGATTATGAAGGAGCGTTGAGAGACAACAGCACTTTTTCAAAAATGCTTAATGGCATGCCAAGTTTTCATCTCGTCCGTGATGAGCTCCACTGCAGCATTTCCATCAGAAGAGTGACAGGGATCAGACCTGGACAATGAAAGATCAGTCTAGCCACAGGGTGGAGCAGAGACTGGAGGGGTGGGATTGGAGGTGGAAGGAATACTTGAGAGGATGTTGGCAGAAATTCAAGTTAGAAAAATTGAGAGCTGAGCAAAGACAGAGGCTATGGACATAAAGAAAGGGAGTGAATTTGACAGTTACTTAGGGGCAGAAGAGACAGACCCTGGTGATTAATGTGATATATGGAATACAGCCCACCAGAAGACACTCTTTTATTCTCCCCAGATTTCACTCCCAGAAATCCCTAGACTGGGCCATTATGGATCACCAGAAGCAGTCCCTGCAGATTTTTGAAAGCCTGGAGCTAGAATTCTTAAATTCCACCCTGTCCTGATTCCAGGTAAGGCACTGTCTAACAATGTCAAGCTCCTGAACCACTAAGAATTTACAGGTTTGAGCTTTACCAGGAACTCCTGGTCTATTTCCCATTTTCTCACCCACTCTGTCTGCCCTGTTAAGGAAACTCAAGAAAGCAAGAACCACCAAGAAACTTAAAACCATGTTTACTTTTTTCCTTCTACTGACCTACCTTAATTCAGCTTCTTCTCCCACTGTTGACATAGTTACTTCACAGATGCAGAGAGATAAGGGCTATCCTATTGCTAGGAAACACCCTCCCCCCACCCCGCCCACCCACCCCTCCCACTACCACCTAGGGCCCAGTTCAAGGAAGCAAGTGCTATTGATGGAAGTTGTCCATTTGATAATAGGATTTATAGTAAAAGATTCCCTTCCTGGCATACTTCTTCAGAAGGTCTTGGCTTCCCAGGATGCTAAGGTCCAACTACTATAGTCTATACATGCTTAGCCAAAACAAAAAGCTCTAGTCCTCCAGAACTCATTCTTTAAACCCAACCCCTTAGCCAATATCCTAATTGGGACTGACATCAGGCTTTCGTAAGCCACACAGTGCTGTTGACCAATAGAGGGAGTTTAAAATCACTTAAGTTTCAGACCTTAACATCCACATTGCAGGCTGCTGCATACTGAGTGAAAAGAGGTGAGCTGGAGCCTCCACATGAAAAGGAACACAAAGAAAGCTGGACTGTCCTTTCAGTGTCACCGTGGACAGGAAAAACAAGTAGCCAAGTACATCAGTGAGGAAACTCCAACCCTAGTACACAAGGATTGATGGTCTGGGTGAAGGTAGCAAGTATAGGTAGTGTAGCTGGCACAGGGCTTCTCCTTGATCTCTTGAGAAAATCAGACTTTGTTTCAGGGGCTGACCCAGGATCTCTTCACCATTCAGGTGAGTCCCCAGACTGTAAAAATCCAAGAGCAACTGTTAGAGCTCAGAGCTCTGCTGCATATGATCCATGGGAGACAATTGGCCCCACAAATTACAGTTTGAGAAACACCTGAAGGGCATGCAGACTTCTGTAGGGATCCTTAACTTGGGACCTCCTTGAAATTGAATATGATTTTCTGTTTGTATGATGAGCACATGTGCACTTTATTTAGAGAGAAGGTCATTATCAGATTCTCTGCGACTTAAGAAAGAGACTGGATCTGTACAACCTTAACTCCATTTTCCAAAATGGTAGAATTAGTCACACTTCAAGTGTTCAATGTCCACATGTGGTAGTGATCACCGTATCTGTGCAAAAACATTTCCTCACCACAGAAAGTTCTATTGGACAGTGCTGCCTTAAAGAAATGGTCCATGGGATAATAAGAAGGTAATATTACCTGATGAATAAGCCTAGGCTTTGAACTCAGACTCAGGGTGGAGTCCAGACTCTGCCACGATAAACCATGTAACTGTGGATACATTGTTTAGCTTCTCCAAACCTCTATTCATCACCTGGAATTTATGGAATTTATCTCCCGAGGCCATGGCAAAGACTAAAGGTGAAAACCCAAATAAGTGTAAGTACAGTAACTGACTTGTAGCAAGCTCTCAAGGAGTGGTAGCTACAATGGTCTTTCATAGTCTTCATGCTCCATAATTCCTTATTGGGAATGCCCTCTGTTTTGGATACCCTAAGTTTTTGATTAATTACTGTGAATACCTATTTCTTAACTACTGCTTTCAGCCTGATTTTCTAAAAGTTATTCCTAACAGATTTATGAGTCACAAATGAACGAGGCTAAGATCTGTGGTATTATCGATAAATATAAGGAAGGAGGCGAGAACGGCCACTTGTACCCAGGACTATGTGAGGTGCTTCATTAGTCATTGAAATCAGTGCGACTTCCCTGGTGATCCAATGACTAAGACTCTGTGTTCCCAAAGCAGGGGCCTAGGTTTGATCCCTAGTCAGGGAGATAGATCCCACATGCCACAATTAAAAGATCTTGCACGCTACAACAAAGATCAAAGATCCCACGTGTTGTGGCTAAGACCCAGCACGGTCAAATATTAATAAACAAAAATTTTTTAAAAATCATTAAGATCACCATATTTGCCACAGTGTTATATGTAATAATGAAAAACTGGAAATATTACACAGTAACAAAAAACAAACAAAAAAAAACCCATAATTGCATGTAACAATGTGATGAATCTTACAAGGATAACATGAAATGTAAAAAGCAAATCTCAAAAGAATACATGTGGTATAATTCTACCTAGAAAGAGGTAAAACTGGGGAAAATTCAATTGTGCTGCCTAAGGTGATAAACTGTAAGGAAGAACAAGGAACCGCCTACCATGGTCACCTCTGAGTGATGAGGGGAGGGATATTGAGGCAGCTTTGGCAATGTTCTGTTTCTTTTTTTGTTTTTCCTCCCAGAGTGGTAGTTCCTTTATATTATTTGTTAAATTGTACCTTTATGCCCTAATTTTAATTCACAATTTAAAATATTTTAAAATAAAGACAAAAGGAAAATAAACATAAAACTACATTTTCAGTGTTATTTCAATTATACAGATGTCTGCAGGCATGGGAAAAATTATCAACAGTGCTCTTCTCTGGGCAACAAAATGTAAAGAGATTTATGCTGTCTTCTTTATACATTTTGCATTTTTTAGATTTTGTATAATTAACGAGTATTACATTTACAATAAGAATAAAAGCAGAACTACCGACCGCCAGTTTTGCGCTTCAATTTGTATCTCTGCAGTGGTAGAGTCACTTTGAGGAAGAGAAATGTCTCTGACATCTGCTAGAGAGAAAGAGGAAGGGAGCAAGGGCCACACAACTGAAATCAATACAAAGCACCACCACAGGTCTCCCTATTCATGTTGACGATAGGCCTTCAGGGGGCTCAGCTGATGGAAACCAGAAAAGATACTACTGCCTGTCTTATCCCAGAACCCACACAACTCTGCCTATTCTCTCTCTTTCAAGGCCTTGGAAAATGAGCCAACAGTCGAGAAAGAAAAAAGAGACATTATTACGATTCGATAATAACTACCACTTTAAAACTCATTACTGTCATAACAGGGCTTCCCTGGTAGTTCAAAGGGTAATGAATCTGCCTGCAATGTGGGAGACACAGGTATGAACCCTG
The DNA here is from genome assembly GCA_935064755.1 of Tragelaphus eurycerus. Lineage (NCBI taxonomy): Eukaryota > Metazoa > Chordata > Mammalia > Artiodactyla > Bovidae > Tragelaphus > Tragelaphus eurycerus. The sequence goes on from CAKXYN010000020.1 coordinate 18,374,663, forward strand.
AGTCAGGAAGATCCCCTGGAGAAGGGAATGGTGTAATATTGTGTTAGGGGTGTTACATGCATTAATTCAATCCTAACATTTGCAAGCATTCTATTAGGTGACTATATACTTTGTGCTGATATTCTAGGGTTGGGGAGGTGGAATGACTTGTCCAGATGTCTGACTCCAAACCAGCTGCTCTCACTCCACCATGATTTATCTTTACTCCTGTACATGTTGTAAAGAGCTTCCTCATCTTTTTCCCCCTACTCCTAGCCAAGAGGAGCCAAGTTAAACGTAGGTTCCATTTCCCCAGGGAGTGACAGCTCATTTAATTACAACAACAAACTTGCCACCAGGAAGAAGAGACTATTTAAAGGTCTGTGTCAATGACACAGTGATTGTGGAATTCATAATGTGACAAATCCAGTGGCTGAACCTATGATTAGCTGACAAAGAATATACAGTGGAAGAGGCCCTCTGCCTGCCAACAAAGAGAAGGCAGTCAGTCTGTCCCAGTGCTGCACTATCTGCGACTTCTCTCCCGGAACTCCCTTCTCCATGAAAGGGAGCAGCTGTCTGTCAGATGGTTTCTGAATTAAATTCCTGGAAACTATACAGGCTATTTTGCATGGCTGACTCAAGGCTTGGGAAATCTGGTGTGTTCCTTTATATAATTCAGCCTTTGACCTGAAGAGTTCCCTTTAATGATCTGCATTTTCTCACCTGTACAATCACCTCTTCCTCTAAATCTACAGGTGAACTGGTTCCAGGACTCTCACTGAAGCCATGCTCTAGTCTGTTATAGAGAATGGTGTAGTCTCTGCTTATAATCTATACACATCCTCCTGTGTACTTTAAATAATCTCGAGTTTACTTGTAATAGAATGCAAATGCTATGTAAATAGCTGTAAATACACTGTAAATGCTATAAAAATAATTGCGTGTGCCTGGCAAATTGAAGTTTTATTAAGTGCTATGTAGAACTTCCTGGCAAAAAAAATTTGTCTGCACATTTTTAAACAAGGTTGTTTGACACCTCAGATGCAGAAGCTAAGGACAAGGCGAGCTGACTGTACTTCAGTTCAGTTCAGTCACTCAGTCATGTCCGACTCTTTGCAACCCCATGAATTGCAGCACGCTAGGCCTCCCTGTCCATCATCAACTCCCGGAGTTCACTGAAACTCACGTCCATCGAGTTGGTGATGCCATCCAGCCATCTCATCCTCTATCATCCCCTTCTCCTCCTGCCCCCAATCCTTCCCAGCATCAGGGTCTTTTCCAATGAGTCAACTCTTCCCATGAGGTGGCCAAAGTATTGGAGTTTCAGCTTCAGCCTCAGACCCAGGACTGATCTCCTTCAGGATGGACTGGTTGGATCTCCTTGCAGTCCAAGGGACTCTCATGAGTCTTCTCCAACACCACAGTTCAAAAGCATCAATTCTTCGGCGCTCAGTTTCCTTCACAATCCAACTCTCACATCCATACATGACCACAGGAAAAGCCATAGCCTTGACTAGACGGACCTATGTTGGCAAAGTAATGTCTCTGCTTTTGAATATGCTATCTAGGTTGGTCATAACTTCCCTTCCAAGGAGTAAGCGTCTGTTAATTTCATGGCTGCAATCACCATCTACAGTGATTTTGGAGCCCCAAAAATAGAGTTTGACACTTTTTCCACTGTTTCCCCATCTATTTCCCATGAAGTGATGGGACCAAATGCCATGATCGTCATTTTCTGAATGCTGAGCTTTAAGCCAACTTTTTCACTCTCCACTTTCACTTTCATCAAGAGGCTTTTAGTTCCTCTTCACTTTCTGCCATACGGGTGGTGTCATCTGCATATCTGAGGTTATTGATATTTCTCCCAGCAATCTTGATTCCAGCTTGTGCTTATTCCAGCCCAGCATTTCTCATGATGTACTCTGCATAGAAGTTAAATAAGCAGGGTGACAATATACAGCCTTGACGTACTCCTTTTCCTATTTGGAACCAGTCTGTTGTTCCATGTCCAGTTCTAACTGTTGCTTCCTGACCTGCATACAAATTTCTCAAGAGGCAGATCAAGTGGTCTGGTATTCCCATCTCTTTCAGAATTTTCCACAGTTTATTGTGATCCACACAGTCAAAGGCTTTGGCATAGTCAATAAAGCAGAAATAGATATTTTTCTGGAACTCTCTTGCTTTTTCCATGATCCAGCGGATGTTGGCAATTTGATCTCTGGTTCCTCTGCCTTTTCTAAAACCAGCTTGAACATCAGGAAGTTCATGGTTCACATACTGCTGAAGCCTGGCTTGGAGAATTTTGAGCATTACTTTACTAGCGTGTGAGATGAGTGCAATTGTGCGGGAGTTTGAGCATTCTTTGGCATTGCCTTTCTTTTGGATTGGATGAAAATTGACCTTTTCCAATCTTGTGGCCATTGCTGAGTTTTCCAAATGTGCTGGCATATTGAGTGCAGCACTTTCACAGCATCATCTTTCAGGATTTGGAATAGCTCAACTGGAATTCCATCACCTCCACTTGCTTTGTTCGTAGTGATGCTTTCTAAGGCCCACTTGACTCCACATTCCAGGATGTCTGGCTCTAGGTTAGTGATCACACCATCATGATTATCTTGGTCCTGAAGATCTTTTTTGTACAGTTCTTCTGTGTATTCTTGCCACCTCTTCTTAATATCTTCTGCTTCTGTTAGGTCCATACCATTTCTGTCCTTTATCGAGCGCATCTTTGCATGAAATGTTCCCTTGGTATCTCTAATTTTCTTGAAGAGATCTCTAGTCTTTCTCATTCTGTTGTTTTCCTCTATTTCTTTGCATTGATCACTGAGGAAGGCTTTCTTATCTCTCCTTGCTATTCTTTGGAACTCTGCATTCAGATGCTCATATCTTTCCTTTTTTCCTTTGCTTTTTGCTTCTCTTCTTTTCACAGCTATTTGTAAGGCCTCCCCAGACAGCCACTTTGCTTTTTTGCATTTCTTTTCCATGGGGACGGTCTTGATCCCTGTCTCCTGTACAATGTCATGAACCTCCATCCATAGTTCATCAGGCACTCTGTCTATCAGATCTAGGCCCTTAAATCTATTTCTCACTTCCACTGTATAATCATAAGGGATTTGATTTAGGTCATACCTGAATGGTCTAGTGGTTTTCCCTACTTTCTTCAGTTTAAGACTGAATTTGGCAATAAGGAGTTCATGATCTGAGCCACAGTCAGCTCCTGGTCTTGTTTTTGCTGACTGTATAGAACTTCTCCATCTTTGGCTGCAAAGAATATAATCAATCTGATTTCAGTGTTGACCATCTGGTGATGTCCATGTGTAGAGTCTTCTCTTGTGTTGTTGAAAGAGGGTGTTTGCTATGACCAGCGTGTTCTCTTGGCAAAACTCTATTAGCTTTTGCCCTGCTTCATACTGTACTTAGTGTCTGTGATTAGATAATAGGCCATCATGACAAGCCCATAATTTCCTGAGGCATTTTTTATTTAGTTATTTTGGGATATTTTATAATTTACTTTCTCTTTAGAATATTTTGTAAATGGCAACTAAAACTCATTTTTAACAAACACCTATAAACAACCCAGTGTTAAAAGTAAGGAAGCAAAAAAAAAATATTGCCCAAACTCTGAGGTCACTGACACTGTTTTTGAAGAGCAGTCTAACAACCACTGAACGCACGCCACCTCCCAGCCCCTTTCAGACAGAAAAGTCTGTGGTTCCTAAGCACTGTGGTGGGGGAAGGTAGTGGTCATTTTTAAAAATAACTTTTATTCAATTTACTTAGTAAATTGAATTATTTGTAATTAACTAATTAAAATTAATTCATATTAATTTATTTAATAATTTGGATGACTGAGTTTTTCATGTTTAAGTTAACTGAATAAAAATATTCAGCTAAACTGAGTCACTTTGCTGTAGAGATCAGCAAAACACTGTAAATCCAACTATACTTCAATTAAAAAATGCTCAAACTACCACACAATTGCACTCATTTCACACGCTAGTAAAGTAATGCTCAAAATTCTCCAAGCCAGGCTTCAGCAGTATGTGAACCATGAACTTCCTGATGTTCAAGCTGGTTTTAGAAAAGGCAGAGGAACCAGAGATCAAATTGCCAACATCCGCTGGATCATGGAAAAAGCAAGACAGTTCCAGAAAAATATCTATTTCTGCTTTATTGACTATGTCAAAGCCTTTGACTGTGTAGATCACAATAAACTGTGGAAAATTCTGAAAGAGATGGGAATACCAGACCACCTGATCTGCCTCTTGAGAAATCTGTATGCAGGTCAGGAAGCAACAGTTAGAACTGGTCATGGAACAACAGACTGGTTCCAAATAGGAAAAGGAATACGTCAAGGCTGTATATTGTCACCCTGCTTATTTAACTTCTATGCAAAGTACATCATGAGAAATGCTGGACTGGAAGAAACACAAGCTGGAATCAAGATTGCTGGGAGAAATATCAATAACCTCAGATATGCAGATGACACCACCCTTATGGCAGAAAGTGAAGAGGAACTAAAAAGCCTCTTGATGAGAGTGAAAGTGGAGAGTGAAAAGGTTGGCTTAAAGCTCAACATTCAGAAAACGAAGATCATGGCATCTGGTCCCATCACTACATGGGAAATAGATGGGGAAACAGTGGAAACAGTGTCAGAATTTATTTTGGGGGCTCCAAAATCACTGCAGATGGTGACTGCAGCCATGAAATTAAAAGACACTTACTCCTTGGAAGGAAAGTTATGACCAACCTAGATAGCATATTCAAAAGCAGAGACATTACTTTGCCAACAATGGTTCGCCTAATCAAGGCTATGGTCTTTCCTGTGGTCATGTATGGATGTGAGAGCTGGACTGTGAAGAAGGCTGAGCGCTGAAGAATTGATGCTTTTGAACTGTGGTGTTGGAGAAGACTCTTGAGAGTCCCTTGGACTGCAGGGAGATCCAACCAGTCCTTCTGAAGGAGATCAGCCCTGGGATTTCTTTGGAAGGAATGATGCTAAAGCTGAAACTCCAGTATTTTGGCCACCTCATGCGAAGAGTTGACTCATTGGAGAAGACTATGATGCTTGGAGGGATTGGGGGCAGGAGGAGAAGGGGAAGACAGAGGATGAGATGGCTGGATGGCATCACTGACTCGATGGATGTGAGTCTGAGTGACCTCTGGGAGTTGGTGATGGACAGGGAAGCCTGGCGTGCTGCGATTCATGGGGTCGCAAAGAGTCGGACACAACTGAGCGACTGATCTGATCGCTTTATACTCACAACAATCATGTAAATTAGTTCAGAGTAGTTACATGATTTGCCCAAGTACACACAGCTAGTTAGAAGCTATAATCTTTTACAATAACTTTTTTTTTTCCTTATGGGGGAAATTTCCCATACCCCAACTAAAGGCCAATACATCTACATCCTCCTCCCATAGAATGAGTTACTACATCTAGGCAGGACATCTAGTTATTACTTCGCACAAGGAAGGGTGAAGATGTTGAAAAAAAAACACAGAGGCCAAAAAAAAAAAAAAAAAAACACAAAACTTATCTCCCTGAATACTGTGGGGTGAGTAGGAAGGTACAACCCAGAAATACTTTCTAGGTTTTCTCTTCTCTTTTTGCAACAGAGATTAAGAGTAAGGTATCACATTGGGTCATTTTGGCTGTCATTGTCCTGTGACTTCCCTATCAACCTCAAGTACTTCTGGAGTCCCTTTCCTTTCTCCACTTTGCCTTAAGAGAGTTAACCCTTCCCCTGCCTTCAAGGAATTTAGCATCCAGCATCACCTTCCAGTTGTGGGAGAGAATACTTCCTCCTTTGCTTCTACAGGCCCAGCCCATTCAAGCAGCGTCTCCCCACCCCCTTGAGTCTCTTAGAGTTAAAACTGCTGGGATCACATCTCCCTGGCAGCCAGTGCTTTCTTAACCCTGTCTTGGAAGGTAGCTGATTTCCGGCCAGAGGAAGAAGACAGTGAAATGTGCTCTGAGTAGGGATGGTTATGCAAGATTCGAGGAGGAGAAGGAAGCTGAGAGAGGAGCTGGTGAGTCAGAAGAAAAAAGCTGTACAGCTTAGCTGGCAGAGCCTTCAGAGTGGTGGAGAAGCCCAAGCTGTTGACAAGGTAAGGAGAGAATTTCCTGTGTACACCTCCAGAGCAGGGCCATTATTCCCAGGTCCTTGGAGCAGAGTTTCAGATAACATGGGACAACTAATGGGCATTTCTTTGTGAATGGCAGAGAGGAGGTGTTGGAGAGGGGATGGATCAGAATCACCTGGATAATATTCCCCAAAAGCACAAGTTGCCTGCCAGCAGCTCTCCTAACCCTACCCACCCCCATCCCTAAGAAAGAGCCTAGAAAGTGAGTGGGGCTATTCTGATGTATACTTTATGGCTGGTTTGTCTTACTTATTCCGATGCTGGCTTCTGTGTTTTCTGTAGCTTCTCCTCTGCTCAGGTGCTGGGAAGTGAGGACCAGAGGTGCTAAGAGGTACAGATTTTCTCTAGCTCAGCTGACATTTAGTGTGATAACTGAATTCTCAGATCTGGGACCCAAAATATTCAGGTCTAATCAGGTGGGGCTGTTTTTATCATTGAGAATTAAAGTTCACTTATTCTGAAACACAGAGGTGTGGCTCATCACTGTTCTATGTGATGTATTTAATTGGAGTGTTGTCATTACTGTGACTAGAAGGGCTTTCAAAGTTGTGGAGCTCCATTCCGATGTAAAATAAGATTAAATTATGAGGCCAGTGAGTCAGCCAAGGTAGAAGAGACTTCTGTCTTGTAAGGCTGTGGACAAGTCTGGAACTTCTAACTGTGAGTAAAATACCTTTAAAAAAAATTATTTATTTTGGGTCTTCAGGCTACTCTCTAGTTGTGCTTGGGCTTCTCACTGGGGTGGCTTCTCTTGTGGCAGAGCACAGGCTCTAGGGGCACAGGCTTCAGCAATTGCGGCACAGGGGCTCATCAGTCATGGCTCATGGGCTCTAGAGCACAGGTTCAGTAGTTGCAGCACCCTGGCTTAGTTGCTCTAATGCTTATGGGATCTTCCCAGATCAGGGGATCCAACCTGTGTCTCCTGCATTGGCGGGTGGATTCTTGGGTGGCCATCAAGGAAGCCCCATGTGGAACATTTTTAAAATCTTTAATGCATGTGTTACAACACTGCTTCTGTGTTACATTTTGGTTTTCTGGCCACAAGGCCTATTGGATCTTAGCTGCCCAACCAGGGATTGAACCTGACCCCCTGCCTAGGAAGGCAAAGTCTTTACCACAAGACTGCCAAGGAAGTCCCAATAGAGTGTTTGTTTTTTCTTTATTTATTTTTGGTTGCACTGGGTCTTTGTTGCTGCACTTGGGCTTTCTCTACTTATGGAAGTGGGGGCTACTCTTTGTTGTGGTACTCAGGCTTTCTCACTGTGGGGGCTTCTTTTGTCGCAAAGCACAGGCTCTAGGCATGCTGGCTTCAGTAGTTGAGGCAAACAGGCTTAGCAGTTGGAGCTGTTGGGCTCTAGAGCTTGGGTTCAGTAGTTGAGGCACACAAGCTTAGTTGCTCTGCAGCATGTGGAATCTTCCCAGATCAGGGGTCAAACCCATGTCCTGTGAATTAGCAGGCTGATTCTCATCCACTGCACCACCAGGGAAGACCCCAATATGTTTTTAAATTACGTTTTTTGGAAGGAGATGACAGGTTGTGCTGTGAGTGTTTTTTTCCTTCTGTTTTCTTCTTTTACTAATGGACCCAGGGAAGTTTTGTGAGTAGTCTATTGCCCCTCAATGGGGCTTTAATTTCTTATTAATAAATATATTTTTTAATGATGCTCATGGTTTTTACCCCCTTAGTTCTAAATAATACATGCTCTATATAGAACTTAATTTTTTGGAGTTAGGTTCACTGTGCCATATTGCTTCTAAACTATGGTTCTGACTTAATATATTGCTCCATGCAGTTGAGATAGTATTGGTTTTGTGCTCAATACTCAATAAAATCATCTAAATTTTAGTAACTAATATGGGTTTGATCCCTGGGTCAGGAAGATCCTCTGGAGGAGGAAATGGCAACCCACTCCAGTATTCTTGCCTGGAGAATCCCATGGGCAGTGGAGCCTGGCAGGCTACAGTCCATGGGGTCGCAAAGAGTGGACATAACTGAAGTGACTTGCACACATGCCACTTCTCACACTCATTTAGTCATTTGTTCAACAAGTGTTTAATGAGCCCTAATCAGTTGTGTGTTTTATGTGCCTGTAAACAAGATAAGATATAACATTCATCTTTAAGTAATAGCAGCCCAGTGGAGATATTCATTCTTCACTGTACTACAGGGGCTTCCCCTGTTGTTCAGCTGGTAAAGAATCTGTCTGCAATGCGGGAGACCTAGGTTCAATCCCTGGGTTAGGAAGATCCCCTGGAGGAGGAAAAGGCTACCTACTCCAGTATTCTGGCCTGGAGAATTCCATGGACTCTATTGTCCATGGAGTGACAAAGAGTTGGACACGAATGAGCAACTTTCACTTCACTTAACTGTACTACAGAGAGAGAAATGGATGGGAATGGAAAGTTCGGAGGAAAACTAAATCTTGGGAGGAAATAAGATACCTTTCAGGGAGAAAGCTGAGAGGTGGGCAGAATCTTGAGGAAAGAGTGCTTGTCTTGCAAATGTCTCAGAGCTTGTAAACAATGGGGCAGGGGTTTCCCTGGTGGCTCAGTGGTAAAGAATCCACCTGCCAATGCTGGAGACACAGGGTTCCATCCCTCGTCTGGGAAGATCCCACTTGCTGTGGAGCAACTAAGTCCATGTGCCAAAACTACTAAGCCAGTGCTCTAAAATCCGGGAGCCACAACTGCTGAAGCCCACCAGCCCTAGAGCCCATGCTCTGCAACAAGAGAAGCCACCACAATAAGAAACCTGTACACCACAACTAGAGAGTAGCCTCTACTCACTGCAACTAGAGAAAAGCCCTCGCAGCAATGAAGACCCAGCACAGCCAAAAACAAATAAAAGTATTAAAAATAAATAACAGGGCAAGTTGGAAGAACTGGAAGTAAAATTCAGAACCTAAGGTGTCAGAAAGGGAAGGGAGTGACAGAAGATCTAAGATCGGATTATGTAGGGCCCCCAGACATGAGAATTGGGGATTTAATCCTATATGTGTCAGAAAGCTACTGAAGGACTTTAAGGAAGGGAATGACAGGCTTGTGCTTTAAAAAGATAGATTCTGGCAGCAGTGAATGAGGTGGAGAGCTGAGGGAGAGAACTGAGAGACAGAAGTGAGAGGCTGCTGCTGCTACTGCTAAGTCGCTTCAGTCGTGTCCAACTCTGTGCGACCCCATAGACGGAAGCCCACCAGGCTCCCCCGTCCCTGGGATTCTCCAGGCAAGAACACTGGAGTGGGTTGCCATTTCCTTCTCCAATGCATGACAGTGAAAAGTGAAAGTGAAGTCGCTTGGTCGTGTCCAAGTCTTCGCGACCCCATGGACTGCAGCCTACCAGGCTCCTCTATCCATGGGATTTTCCAGGCAAGAGTACTGGAGTGGGTTGCCATTGCCTTCTCTGAGAGATGAGCAGACTCATTTTGATAACAGGGAGGGCAGGGTTCAAGCATGCATCAAATAGCTACAAAAGAACACTCAGGAAGGTGCACTAGGGACCTCTCATAAGTGCTTCCCAACCTCAAGGAGAGTCTACAGAGGAGGTAGTGTAGGACAGCCGAGGAGAGGTGATGGTTAGATGAGAGGAGACTGCCATGAAAAGCCTTCAGTTTCCTGTTCTTTCTGGGCCGCCTCTACACTGATTTCAGTGACTGCAGAGATGATCTTTCCCTGAGACACGCCCTCAAGGGGCTCTGGCTGAGCTCATCAGCCCTATCATGGGTTGCTTATATCCAGGTTGTATCCAGATCTCAGTGACAAGAGATGGGATTCACTTTACAAAAGCACACTTTCCTGCTGGGCAGGGAAAGTGCTCATGGAAGAAAAAACAGAGAAAGTGAGAGGGTTCCCTTGACAGTCCCTGAAAACTGTGGCCAATTAAAGCCTGAGGACAACTGAGGACGAGTCTGAAGGCCGGGCACCAGCTCTGGGTGAGAATGGGCATGAGGTCAGGAGCCACAGGCAGGAAAGGAGACCCTGAGCTGGCCCGAAGCCACATGGGGGCAGGAGGTGGACTTTTGAAAGGTCCATGTTACCAGTCCCTAGGAAATGTTATCTGTTTCCTGAGCCGATTATAGGCCCTGTCTATAAAATTCTATCCTTATATTTCTACATAGGTCAAGTTCTTTCCTTTCTCTTTTGCTCCATTAATTCCTATATTTGTTCTAAACTTTTCCTCATACTCAAATTGTCTTTGGGAAAAGGTCAGTTCCTCAATACTTGGCTCAATTCTTGAGTCATTATCAAACATGGCTTAATTTCTAATCATTTCCTCTTGGGCTCAAGTTCAAAAGAACTAGGTCCTGTTCTTACTAGCTGGTCCTGCTGTAACCTTCAGGGCCAAGACAGGAATTACTATTCATTGATATGTTCCTGGCATATAACAATGTGCTTTTTTTGGCACCTGGGAGATGATCCTCACTGGATCTGTTGGCACATGTGGAGGAAATGCATTGTTGTCATGAATGGAAGAGAAAGGTTTCTAGGCCACTGCCACTTAAGGTTTGATTGAGGTCATCACACACTTCCCAGAAGGTTCAGGGGACTTCCAAGGGAAGCCCATGGGCTGGCAAAGCATGTTCTACCTCTTCAGGAAGCAAGCCATAAACTCCAAGAGGCACATCTGTGGCTGTCCAACTCCTCCTCTAAAATCTGCTCCCTAAAATCTCTGGAGCTCTAGACACAGACAGTGGTTTATGACCAGTATGAAGCCTAACTGGACAACAGATACCAAAGGTACACATACCCATACTCTCTGACTCAGCAATTCCACTTCTTGGGAGTTAGCTTACATGCTTGGATAATGATGTGTGAACATACAGGTCATTATTGAAAGCTCTGAAATGGCCAAAGACTGAAAACAACCCCAAAGCTCACCAATGAGGACACTGGTTAAATACTGATAAACTGTGGTACATCTGTACAATAAAATTCTATGTTGTGATAGCCTAAGATAGCCCTCTGTTTGTTCTTCCACGGTCTTCCACTTCAGCATGATACCGCCCAAAAGAATGAAGCTCCTGCTGTTCCTGGCTTCCCAGATGGCCATCTTCATTCTGTTCATCCTTGTGTACTCCCACGATGACAACTCCCTGCAGGTGAAGGAGGAACCCAAGTCCCCGCACACGCATGTGCTGGTCCTGTCTTCATGGCGCTCTGGCTCCTCTTTCGTAGGGCAGCTTTTTGGACAGCACCCAGATGTCTTTTACCTGATGGAGCCCGCCTGGCACGTGTGGATGACCTTCACACAAAGCACAGCCCAGAGGCTGCATATGGCTGTGCGGGACCTCATTCGGGCTGTCTTTTTGTGTGACATGAGTGTCTTTGATGCCTACATGAATCCTGGCCCCCGGAAACAGTCCAGCCTATTCCAGTGGGATGGCAGCCGGGCCCTGTGTTCCCCACCTGCTTGCAACCTCTTCCCACGAGATAAGATCATACCCCAGGCCCACTGCAGGATTCTGTGCCACCAGCAGCCCTTCGAGGTGGTGGAGGAGGCCTGCCGTACCTACAGCCACGTGGTACTCAAGGAGGTGCGCTTCTTCAACCTCCAGGTGCTCTACCCTCTGCTGAGAGACCCTTCCCTCAACCTGCACATTGTGCACCTGGTCCGGGACCCCCGCGCAGTGTTCCGGTCCCGAGAACACACCACGAATGAACTTAAGATTGACAGCCACATTGTGATGGGGCAGCACTGGCAGAAACTCAAGAAGGAGGATCAACCTTACTATGCAATGCAAGTCATCTGCCAAAGCCAGCTGGAGATCTTCAAAGCCGTGCAGTCCTTGCCCAAAGCCCTAAGGCAGCGCTACCTGCTCGTGCGCTATGAGGACTTGGTCCGGGACCCCCTGGGCCAAACTGCCCGAATGTATGAATATGTAGGGCTGAAATTCTTGCCCCGGCTCCAGACTTGGGTATATAATATCACTCGAGGCAAGGGCATGGGTAAGCACGCCTTCCACACAAATGCCAGGAATGCGCTCAATGTCTCTCAGGCCTGGCGCTGGTCCCTGCCTTATAAAAAGGTTTTCGACTTCAGAAAGTCTGCAGGAATACCATGAACCTGCTGGGCTACCACCTTGTCACATCAGACCAAGAGCAGAAAAATCTGTCGCTGGATCTTCTGTCTACCTGGAGCCCCTATGAGCTGGTCTACCAAGAGGATTAAGGAGGCTCCTTCTCCACCCAGCACCAGCTTCAGCCACGTTAACTGAAGGCTGTTTCTGAGCTTTGACAGTATGTTCAGTGTATGCGTGAGAACGGGTTTGCCCACACATTTTCAAATCAAGAGATCTCTGTGTCCCTGCTTATTTCTAGAAAAGAGACTTGGGAACCTTATGTGAGAAGCACATACCAACCAACAAAACAGAAGTGATGTCTTTCTTCTCTTTTTGGCCTTCCTACCTGTGTATACCTCAGAGATTCTGTGGCCTGGGTCCTACATAGTACAAGCAGTATCACTGGAGGAAATCCATAAACTCCTCTGTCCACATCTTGCCCAATGGGAAAGGACAGAAACAGGAAAAAAACAGGGAAATGGGTCTTCTGCCAAAGAGCCCACCAACACGTTCAATAGGCATGTGAACTCTGAGCCCTCAGAGCTCCCAGTAGATTCAAAAGAGAGCAGGGATCAGGCTTGGACGCTTACCAGTGAGCCTGGCCATAACAACTGTCAATTACCACAAACACAGAAGAAAACCTCTGCACAACAAAGCAAGCTTTTAAGTTCATGGGGTGGCTGGACTCAATTTGGACATCAGTTCCCCTCAGTGTTTTCCTATTTTAAGCTGTGAAATTGCCATCTGTTAACACTAAAATTTTAAAATAAGATTCTGTTTGGAGTGTACCTTTTTATGCTTTCCAATTAGTTAGTAGCAAATGTTCATTCTTATGGGATCTTAACTAACAGCTTAATCATCTCTATAGATTTCTTTTACTGGAATATTTTATTTTTTTAATTAAAAATTTTTTTTTACTATAATATAGTTGATTTACAATGTATTAATTTCAGGTGTACAGCACAGTGATTCAGTTTTATATATATTTACATATATATATATATATTCTTATATTTACAGATTCTTAATAAATACTTATGTTATTATCTATCACCCACACATAGAACAAAATTTTGTTAAGACAGTGTTTGGTTCAGACGATGGACTAAGTCTAACTTGGTCAATACTGATCTACACTCTGCCCTGTCAAGAACTTGTAGAAAGTAGACAACCACAGCTAAGCCCACTCTCATGTGAGATGTAAGCTGTAATAATACAGGATGCATCACTCTAGGTTCTGCTGCTGCTAAGTCGCTTCAGTCATGTCCGACTCTGCGACCCCATAGACGGCAGCCCACCAGGCTCCCCCGTCCCTGGGATTCTCCAGGCAAGAACACTGGAGTGGGTTGCCATTTCCTTCTCCGATGCATGAAAGTGAAAAGTGAAAGTAAAATCGCTCAGTCGTGTCCGACTCTTAGCGACCCCATGGACTGCAGCCTACCAGGCTCCTCCATCCATGGGATTTTCCAGGCAAGAGTATTGGAGTGGGGTGCCATTGCCTTCTCCAACTCTAGGTTCTACAGTTCTTTTAATCTCATACCTCAGCCAGAGGACCTCAGTTATAATTGGTGCCATTCAGTTCTTCCTGGTCACCTCCCCTAACAAGAAAGGTTGTTTCCTTCAGTCTTTGCAGGATTCCTCACATCTAGTTGTGTATCAGAATCACTGTTAAAGATGTGTTTTCTCATGTCCGACTTCAGATCTGCTGAAGAAGCTGGGATTTTGTGTGTTTATCACATGACTCTGTAACTCTTCCACAGCCAGTCTGACAGTGGTACCCCCTACCCTGGGCAGCATACTCTTTGCCTTCTTGCTCCAAGACATATGACTTCTCCAGTGCCTGCCGAGTATCTAAGCACTTATTCACAACACAGGTGCTATCCTTAGGTTGGAAGGAATAGGAAGAAGGCCCCTGTGTGTCTGAAACTCTGTGTCTGAGTCCTGACTCTATAAACATTTTTCTTTGTTCATTTCTGAGAGGTACCATCATTTCACCGTTCCTTTTGTTCCCAGGCCCACTTTTGGCATGGTCCTCACTTGATGAAGCTCCCTCCACGTCAGATGGGAATTTTCCCACTCCATTTTGCTCCTGGGTTGTGCCACCCCTGAGATGCTTGAGTAGATAGATACCTCTGCCATCTGGGTCTTTGAAGTTAATTTATATGGGTTTTAAATGAGTGAATTTATTATAATATCTAAACCCATGCCACTCTAGACCCTCCTCAAGAGCCTGGAATCTCTCAGGCATGTGCTTCTTGCCACTACAAACCTTTCAAAACTATAAAAATTTCCCCAACGTTGAAAATAAGGCCACGGCAGTAGGTGATGGTGGAAACAGAGTGAAGACGGTCAGGGAGAGGAAGAGATAATGATATACGACCATCTCTGATTTTCCCTCTGAAATTCCAGCCTCTACCTCTGTCTTAAAGTTAGAAACTTCCTTAGGAACCATCTCTATGGAAATGTACTCTATGTACATGTCTCTCTATGTCTCTGTGTACTCTATGTATGCCAGAGTACAGAGCAGTTTGCTTTTCCATCTCCAAAAGAGTCACCCCTAGACAAGGACAGAGTGAAATCTCAGAATCTTATATAAAATTAAGATCTACTTTAAAATAGTTTTAAATTTCCAATATTCCAAGTCCTGTTGTCAGATGAGGTCCACCTTCTTGAAGAACAGTCTTATACATGACCCCATATAGCAGAGGTCCCCAACCTCCAGGGAGGACTGATAGGACTGGTACATCCTATCAGATCACCAGTAGCATTGATTAGAAATAAAGAGTACAATAAATGTAATGCACTTGACTTATCCCCAAACCACGCACCCCCAACCCGGTCCATGAAATTGTCTTCCATGAAATTGATGCCAAAATCCCTGGTGCCAAAAAGGTTGAGGACCACTGCTATATAGAAGCCACTGGTGGCTGTTTAGATTTAAATAAGTTAAAATTAAAATGAAATTCAGTTCCTCAGTTGCATTGGCCATGTTTCAAGTACTTAATAGCAACATGTGGCTAATGGCTACTGTACTGGACACCACAGATATAGGTCATTTCCATCACTGTAAAAGTTCTATCAGATAGCTCTGGTCTAAATTAATTTCTATTTGTTTACAGTATCATATTCTTAACCTCAAACCACAACCCCCCCCCCAAAAAGTTTGGAGAATATAATATTGTAATGGCATTCTTATGTAAGAATGTGTAGTATAAAATCACGCTATATTACCTCTGAAACTATGACCCAGTGCTGAGCAATATTTAGAGAGCAATGGATTGTCTCCTACTGAAGCATTCAGGAAGCTGGCACTGGAGTTCAGGGGTGCCAGGGGCAGTACAATCAATTATGGGACATAGGGAATTTGGGAAGCTGAGAACCCACGATGAGTACAGAGGACTGTGTTCTGCAGAACAGCCTTACTACTCTGGAGGCATCTGTTCCAGCCCTCCACCTCCGCCAAACAGGGAGGTATTTGTTTGCTTGCCAAGCCTATTTGAGCTGCATGGGATCCAAGGATTAGTTTGAACACAGATGAGGGTTGAATGTGATCTAAATTTCTTAGGACTAGTAATCAGGCTTGGGGAATGAGCTATTTCATGTCTAGAGAAAAATAATGGCCTAAAATGCCTAATTGCAGGAAAGTGATTGATAATTTTTATAAAAAGACATACTGGGCAAGTGCCCTAAGCCCACCACTTTGGGGAGAGAAGGGAGCCCCAAAATTTTAAATATGTGTTTGGAGGGTGAGAAAAGGTTAGCTTGGAAACAAAGTGGTATTGACTGTGTTTCTCTGTGGCTACATTTTCTATATAATGAGAGCAATTGCTAAGTTTTTAAATTACTTTTAATTAAAATTATATTCTTTTCAGCTTATGAACAGTAGTTATAGGGACAAATGAGAAGGTAGAATCAGATTTTTGTGCAAAATCTGTAACTGAATAGTATATAACATCTTTCTTAAAAGAACAGCTTATAATTTTTCTATGTAAATATAAAGCAAAACATAAGTTAATTTCTCTGAGTATGCATATTGTAATGACTCTATTGAATTATGTTCACAGACCAGCAAAGCTAAATTAAAAATAAACATATGTAAGTGACATAGGCCACCAGTATACATCTGGTCAGTATTAGTGGGGGATCCCCAATACCCTGGCATTTCTATTGAGGGCTAGGCCCCTGTCCTGCATAAATGTTCCTGTTCATTCAGAGGAAGATTATTTTCTAAAAGCAGTACTGAGGAAAAAGTAAGGACAGATAATCAAAGCAAGGATACTGGATATAGGATTAAGTTAAAGGATTTCTTCATTCATCTCATATATTTGATGGGCATGCCAAGGAATGTTGAAGGTGCTGTGGATATAGCAGCCAACACCATAGGCAAAGCCCCTCCTTTCATGAAGCTTCTATTTCAGTCTGTTGGGGAGTGGAGGAGTAAACAATAAATACATGTCAGATGGTGATAAGTACTGTGGGGAAGAATAAAGCTGGTTAAGTGTTTGGGAGGTGAGGGAGAGTAATGTTTTAAAGAGGGCAATAAGGAATATCTTTGCTGAGAAAGTGATATTTGGGCAGAGGCATTTGTGGAGCAGAGATCTGGGACAAAGTGCCCCAGTAAATGCCAATGTCAATATGCACAGGATCCATCAAGGTCCAGTGAGAACCTGTTATATGCTTGGTAGTATGCTGGGTGTTGTGGAAGATAAAGAAGTGCAGATGTTACAGAAAGAACAGTATGACCAAGAGGTTATGTGTTCATAAACATGTGGGCTCTAGAACTGGGTTGTCTGGGTGACTCTGCTGTTACCAGTTGGGTGACCTCAGCAAGTCTCTCAACATCTTATGTCTCAGTTCCCTTAACTGTAGGGTGGGTATAATAATAGCAGTACTGACTCCTTGGAGTTGCCAGGATAGCTAATGAGTTGATATACAGAACCTGCTTAGAAAGCATCTGGTGCTCATTACTGCAAGCTGTGAATATCCTGGTAAAAACACTGGTCTCAGCTCTCAAGGACTGTCTTCCATCATTTCTAGTAACATCCTTATTAAGGTGAAGTTTAACAGCAGATCACAAACCCTTTATTTAAGGCATTTCTTATCATGATACCATTAGGAAATTGATAATTTTCTGACATTTTAGGTTCTCAACATCAGTAGTTCTCAACCAGAGGTGACTCTGCCTCACAAGGGACATGTGGCAACATCCAGAGACATTTCTGGTTGTCACACTTTGCAGAGGGGGCATTTCTGGCACCTAGTGGGGATCAGATCAGATCAGATCAGTCGCTCAGTTGTGTCCGACTCTTTGCAACCCCATGAACTGCAGCACGCCAGGCCTCCCTGTCCATCACCAACTCCCGGAGGTCACTCAGACTCACATTCATCAAGTCAGTGATGCCATCCAGCCATCTCATCCTCTGTCGTCCCCTTCTCCTCCTGCCCCCAATCCCTCCCAGCATCAGAGTCTTCTCCAATGAGTCAACCCTTCGCACGAGGTGGCCAAAATACTGGAGCTTCAGCTTTAGCATCATTCCTTCCAAAGAAATCCCAGGGTTGATCTCCTTCAGAATGGACTGGTTGGATCTCCTTGCAGTCCAAGGGACTCTCAAGAGTCTTCTCCAACACCACAGTTCAAAAGCATCAATTCTTCGGCGCTCAGCCTTCTTCACAGTCCAGCTCTCACATCCATACATGACCACAGGAAAGACCATAGCCTTGACTAGGCGAACCTTTGTTGGCATAGTAATGTCTCTGCTTTTGAATATGCTATCTAGGTTGGTCATAACTTTCCTTCCAAGGAGTAAACGTCTTTTAATTTCATGGCTGCCTGGAATACTGCTAAACCTACAATGTACAGGAAAGCCCTCCCTTAACTAATACATGATTAATACACGAAGGACAAAGAGCTGAAGATTCAAATAAATTTCTCTTCCACCTTCATTCAATTACATTCAGTCTCACTCAAATGGGACACCAGCAGACCAAGTGTTATGACTGCAGTGATGTTATAACCTGGGCTCATCTGAGACCCACTCAAGTTATCTCAAAGGGAGAAGTGGTAGACACATTATAACAACAAGAATAGCA
Source organism: Tragelaphus eurycerus (assembly GCA_935064755.1). Taxonomy (NCBI): domain Eukaryota; kingdom Metazoa; phylum Chordata; class Mammalia; order Artiodactyla; family Bovidae; genus Tragelaphus; species Tragelaphus eurycerus. The sequence continues at coordinate 18,392,935 of CAKXYN010000020.1, forward strand.
CCACAGAAGTCTGACACGAGGAAGTGACTGCAGCCAGGCTTCCCGAGACCAGCCAGTCATTCACAGGCCAATTTATGCCTTAACTGATCTTCACTCATGTCCACCCTAATTCAGTTAGCTGCGGCTTGAAGAGGAGAGTTTAAAGGCACAAAACAAGGTCACACAGGGCCTTGGGCAAGACAGGCAGACTAATGAAGCCAGACGCAGACACTGTGCTAGACAAATGAATTGTCTAACATTTCTGGGAACAGAAGACACACTGATAGTTGTCAAAAAGTTCCATAGGCACCACGGAATTTAAACCACAATACCTGATCACTACCACCATCACCACCCCTAACCAACAAGCCTTCTGAGATCTTTTGTCCACTAATTGCCACCCCCACCATGAAATGTTAATACCACTAACACATGGCATGTCAGTTTTTTATGGTGGCCCTTTGGAGGGTCCAAAGCACCGTAATATTTACTCATTTTTCTGCCTCCCCTAAACCACTTTTTACACCCATGGTAATTTTGACCTTCACTGAGAATGCATGCTTTAGACCACTGTCTCAATGTTTTTTAAGCTCCAGTCCATGTAGCTCCTCTCTTTATTTCCTCATCATATCTTTTCATTTGTCATCTCCCCAAACTATGTTCCTTGTGCTCACCAATGATAGCTGTACCTTGCTCAATAATGACTGAATATGGCTTTGAAAAATAAAACATATGAGAACAATTTGTAAACTGTAAAGACCATGAAAATTTTGGTTAGCAGTAGTAGTAAAATAATAAAAGTAACTCTGACTGTTGTCCTCCCTGCTAGCCCTAATCCTAATCATTTGGGATGGTCCGGCTTTCCTTGCCAGTTCTCACATTGACTTCTTATGGTCCTGGAAGAACAATAAGGAAGCCAGTTTACGGTCTGTTTGTTTTTTAAGTTTATTATAAGAGTTGGTAACAAATGGAACAGGCACATGAAATAGGTTCGTAAAGAATGAGGAGCGTTTCAGAAAATAGTGGCTATTGCTCTACCCTAAATCAATGTGAATCTAAATGGCTAACTACAGATCATTTAAACATGTTGAATGAAAAGAAAAGTTCCTACCATTTTACATGGCAGTGAGGTGAATGACCCAACCTAAACCAAACTGTAAGACCTTAGCAGATGCAATACACACACACCACTCGAGATGCAAATAAGCTTGAAAAAGTTGACTACACTAAATTTAACTGAGTATTCAAATGTGAGACCCTCAGAACTTCAAATATGTTAATATGCATATTAAGAAGGGATTGGAGTATACAGCAGTTCTCCCAAACTTCTTTGACCAAGGAAGTTTTCTCCTGTTAACATCTGTCAGGGGAATATTTTGAGAAAGACCAGTTAGAGAAATGCTGAATTGTCTTCAGCCACCATAACCCTGGATGGCCCCAACACTCTGGCTTAAACTTGCCTCCTGCCAAGCCCAAGCAGGCAAAAGCTGAATGGAGAAAAATCACAGGAGGGCAGCTTAGTTCACAAAGAATTAGAATCACCTCCATCAGTTTATGATCACTTCAACACTCAATTGCAATCTTGCAACCCTTTCCCACCTCTCCAGAAGAACTTTCCACAACCATCTTCTGACCACATGCCTTCCCCTCCTTCCCAAAAGAAAGGAAAACCATCAGATACAAATTTATCAACCACTGTGTACAAATAACCAAACCTCCCTTAGGATTCTGTCTTCCTTCTTATCTTGGGTTACAATATAGATGTTAGTCTATCTACTGTTAAGACCATCATAGTTTTTTATTTCAGCCCCTTCTCACCTTTTTAAGAACTATATATTTTTATTATTCACTACCTCTCTTCTGAACTCAGGTTCTTTTCAACTGAATCCTTCTCCCTGGCTTTTAACTTACTCAAGTCTCTACCATCTTGGAAAAACTCTCCCTCATTCCCACATCCTTAACCAAACACTGGCCACTCTCTCAGCACCTTCACAGCCAAACTTCTCTAAAGAATTATCTGCATTCACTGAATTTATTTTCTTACCTTCTACTTCCTCCTCAACTCACTTCAATCTGGATTTTTCCTCCTTCTCTAAACAGCTCTAACAACAAAAATTAAATTCCGTTTTGCTCATTCAACCCTGCGAACACTTCCCAATTTTCATTTGATTTGAACTCTCAGCAACGATTGACTTTATTGACCATTTCATCCCCTGGAGAAGGGAAAGGCTACCCACTCCAATATTCTGACCTGGGGAATTCCATGGGCTGTATAGTCCCAAGTGTCGCAAAGAGTCGGACATGACCGAGGGACTTTCACTTTTACTTTGCTTGAAATCAGTCAGTTCAGTCATTCAGTCACGTCCAACTCTTTACAATCCCATGGACTGCAGCATGCCAGGCTTCCCTGTCCATCGCCAACTCCCAGAGCTTGCTCAAACTCATGTCCATTGAGTCAGTGATGCCATCTAACCATCTCATCCTCTGTTGTCCCGTTCTCCTCCCACATTCAATCTTTCCCAGCATCAGGGTCTTTCCCAATGAGTCAGTTTTTCTCATCAGGTGGCCAAAGTATTGGCGCTTCAGTTTCAGCATCACTACTTCCAATGAATATTCAGGACTAATTTCCTTTAGGATTGACTGGTTTGATCTTCCCGAAGTCCAAGGGACTCTCAAGAGTCTTCTCCAACACCACAGTTCAAAAGCATCAATTCTTTGGCACTCAGCTTTCAACTCTCACATCCATATAGGACTACTGGAAAAACCATGGCTTTAACTAGATGGACCTTTGTTGGCAAAGTAATGTCTCTGCTTTTTAGTATGCTGTCTAGGTTGGTCATAGCTTTTCTTCCAAGGAGCAAGCGTCTTTTAATTTCATGGCTATACTCACCATCTGCAGTGATTTTGGAGCCCAAGAAAATAAAGTCTGTCACTGTTTCCATTGTTTCCCCATCTATTTGCCGTGACGTGACAGGATCAGATGCCATGATCCTTGTTTTTTGAATGCTGAGTTTTAAGCTAGCATTTTCACTCTCCTCTTTCAGTTTCATCAAGAGTCTCTTTAGCTCTTCTTAGCTTTCTACCATAAGGATGGTGTCAGCTACATATCTGAGGTTATTGATATTTCTCCCAGAAATCTTGATTCCAGCTTGTGCTTCATCCAGCCCGGCATTTCACATGATAAACTCAGCATATAAGTTAAATAACCAGGGTGACAATATACAGCCTTGACCTACTCCTTTCCTGATTTGGAACCAGTCCGTTGTTCCATGTCCAGTTCTAACTGTTGTTTCTTGACCTGCATACAGATTTCTTAGGAGGCAGGTAAGGTGGTCTGGTATTCCCATCTCTTGAAGAATTTTCCACAGTTTGTTGTGATACACACAGTCAAAGGCTTTGGCATAGTCAATAAAGCAGAAAAAGTGAAAATCAAAGTCGTTCAGTTGTGTCTGACTCTTTGCGACCCCATGGACTATACAGTCCATGGAATTTTCCAGGCCAGAATACTGGAGTGGGTAGCTGTTCCCTTCTCCAGGGTATCTTTCCAACCCAGAAATCGAACCCAGGTCTCCCACATTGCAGGTAGATTCTTTACCAGTAAAGCGGAGGTAGATGTTTTTATGGAATGCTCTTGCTTTTTCTATGATCCAATGGATGTTGGTAATTTGATCTTTGGTTCCTTTGCCTTTTCTAAACCCAGCTTGACCGGGAAGTTCTCAAGTCATGTACTGTTGATGCCTAGCTTGGAAAATTTTGAGCATAATTTTGCTAGCGTGTGAGATGACTGCAATTGTGTGGTAGTTTGAACAGTCTTTGGCATTGCCTTTCTTTGCGATTGGAATGAAAACTGACCTTTTCCAGTCCTATGGCCACTGCTGAGTTTTCCAAATTTGCTAGCATATTGAGTGCAGCAATTTCACAGCATCATCTTTTAGGATTTGAAACAGCTCAGCTGTAGTTCTATCACCTCCACTAGCTTTGTTCATAGTGATACTTCCTAAGGCCCCCTTGACTTCACACTCTAGGATGTCTCACTCTAGGTGAGTCCATTTTAAAGGAGATCAGCCCTGGGTGTTCTTTGGAAGGAATGATGCTAAAGCTGAAACTCCAGTACTTTGGCCACCTCATGCAAAGAGTTGACTCATTGGAAAAGACTCTGATGCTGGGAGGGATTGGGGGCAGGAGGTAAATGGGATGACAGAGGATGAGATAGCTGGATGGCATCACTGACTCAATGGACGTGAGTTTGAGTGAACTCCGGGAATTGGTGATGGACAGGGAGGCCTGGTGTGCTGCGATTCATAGGGTCACAAAGAGTTGGACATGACTGAGCAACTGAACTGAACTGAGGTGAGTGATCATACCATCATGGTTATTTGGGTCATTAAGATCTTTTTTGTATAGTTCTTCTGTGTATTCTTGCCACCTCTTCTTAATATCTTCTGCTTCTGTTAGGTCCATACCATTTCTGTCCTTTATTGAGCCCATCTTTGCATGAAATCTTCCCTTGTATCTCCAATTTTCTTGAAGAGATCTCTAGTCTTTCCCATGCTATCTTTTTCCTCTATTGTTTTGCGTTCATCACTTAGGAAGGCTTTCTAATGTCTCCTTGCTATTCTTTGGAACTCTGATATATATATATATATATATCTCCTTGAAATACTATGCTGGTTTTCCTCTGGCCCCTTCTCAGTTTTTTGTAGAATTTTTCTCTTCTATCTAGCTGTTAAATGTTGCAGTTACTTAACACAGACTCAGCACAGATTCTCTTCTCTCTTCACTGTATGCTTTATCTTTAGACTATCTCAACCATGCCCACAATTTTAAAAACCACCTACATATAGATGAGCCACAAATGTATATTCTCCAGCTAAGACTTCTCTGAGTTCTATATCTGTAAGTCCAACCACCAATTCAACATATCTTGAACATCTCAGAAGACACCTCAGACTCAACATGTCCAAACACTGTGCTCATGAGTTTCCCTTCCACCTTCAATCACAGCACATATCATCTCTCCTGGGTCTCCTTTCCACGTTTTCAACCTGCTACTTTATCAAAAACCTGTACTTTGCCCTTGACTTCTTCTGCTGATCAATGCTACCTCATGAACATGTCTTAAGTTCATGTACATCTCCACCCTGCTGAAGCTTCTCTGTACTACTTTGTTCATGCCACCATCATCTCCTTCCTGAAGCACTGACTGGTCTTCCTGCCTCTAATGCTGCACACATCAATCCAATACCTACACTGTTACTGAAAACTCAGAAAGTCCAGATTCCTTAGTAGAGTTTAGGAAGCCTTCATGATTTGTCCCCCCATATCCCTCTCCAATAACCCCCTCTTAGACTTGACTTTCCCCATCTCATATTTGAAGTTCTACCAGTGTCCCCATCTCATATTTGAAGTTCTATCAGTGTACCACATACATGTCTGAATTTTAAATCATGCTGCTTCTCCCACCTGGAATATCCTATTCTGTTCCACCTTCAACTTTTCTGGCTCGTTTTCTTTTTTTTTTTTTTTTATCCCTTAGTCCTCAATTGAAATAGATCCTCTGTAATTTTTCCTGGTTGAACCTTAAGCCTCTGAGTGCAACTTTTACAGGCTTTCTTTCTATTACAGTATTTATCACATTGTAATAAAACCTCCCAATTTGAGCTCTTTTAGGGTAAGGTCTATCTTATTCACTGTGGTATAACCAAGGTCTAGTACAGTTCTCAGCATCTAGAAGGCACTCAATAAATAAATACTAGTTTATTTAATGAAACCTTGATCTCAGCCTCATTACATGTAAAGGGATCATTCTTTACGTAATACTTTTTTAAAGGCCAATCATGAAACACAGTGGCATATTTAAAGATTCAGATAAGAAATAACCAACATTTAAGAGTTTCCTGTCAGAGAGAAATAAGGGAAGTTGAATCTTAAAGTCAACAGCTCTGAAGTGTTAGGTCAAGTGAGGTGGCAGGGTGGATGAAACAAGAGGTTCAAAAATTAACTTGACTTGTATTTTTAATAGTGATATTATCATAGGAAGAGAAGCTGAAAATAATGCTGGTTGTCTAAGGAGCTGCATGTGTTCACAGAATGTAGCATATAAACTAATCGATTGCCCCTGGAAGCATTTGGCAAATACTTGCTTAGCGATTACCTTCCAAGTGTTTTTTAGCCAAATCTCTAAGCAGAAAGTTCATGGCTTGTTTTTTTATTGCTTCTCCACCTTCACAGTGGCAAAGTTTGATTTTAGGAATGGCTTGGGGGAATAGAGTCCTCTTTGATTCTTTCTTTTCTTTAACTTTCTACATCTTGTCCATCAGCAAATCCTATTAGCTTGACTTCCAAAATATACCCTGAATCAGGTCACCTCTCATCATCTCCAATGATAATGTTCATTCAAACCAATTTCAAATCTCACCTAAACTGCTGCAAGAACCCCCTACCAGGTCTCTTCCTGCCTGCCCTCATGGTTTGCCTCCAATTTACTAACCAGAATAACCTATCTTAAGGGTAAATTAGTGTCAATTCTCTGCCTAAAGTCCTCCAGTAAATTATAGCCCAGGTGACTGTAAAAGCAGAATGGATAAATAAGTTGTTAAATTCATACCATGTACTATTATTCAGTAATAAAAAGGAATAAACTACTGATACATGTAACATGGATGCCTCACAAAAGGATCAGGTTAAATGAAAGAACTTTTACATGAAAGAGTTCATGTAATATATAATGTCCTAATTTGTACATACTATATAATGTCTTAATGTGTACAGTTCTAAGCCAGGAAAAAAACTAATAAATGGTAGGGAAAAAAATCATAATGGCAGTTGCCTCTGGGGGCAGAGAGGTGGTGGTGACTGACTGGGAAGAGACATGAGGGAACTTTGTTGTGTGATGGAAATGTTTCACATCAGGATAGAGGAGTTTGGGTTGCACAGGTGCATGCATATATCAAAACTCAATGATTATACTCTTAAGATTTATGTACTTCATTGTATGCAAATTTAATCTCACAAGAAAAAAACTGTAAACAAATACTAAATTCTAGTTAATGATATAGATGCTGGAGAATTCAGAAGTTACTGACGTCAGTAACTCTGCACTTCATCCAAAAATACCTTAGAGTGATTGATAGACAAATAGAGAAGATACATAATACAACAGCTATAACAAAATGTTAATGGTAGAATCTTGGTAAGGAGAGTATGGGTATTCACTGTCAAATTTCTTTCAACTCTGCTGTTTAGAATTTTTCACACTAAAAAGTGATGGGGAGATGAAACTTCCTAAGGTGACCACACTTCTGGAATGGCAGTGTGAGAAGCTCATCTCCCCACTGAAACAAACATTTAACTAGTGAAAATCATTTTTTTTTAAACAACCATTTATAATTTCTGGATATTGTCCTAAAGTATACAGAAAATGAAGAAACATTTATTCAAGAAAGTTTGGTAAATCTTGATAAGAACAGGAAGAGTCTATGGTATTTGAGCCACTCTCTAATCCTATCTCCTCTCAGCTCAGTATGACAGAAGTTCTACTTCAAGCAGGGAGGTCAAAGAAGACAGGACTCCCTTTCCCCTCAGCTCTTAGTCTGTGACTATGGATTCCACCCAAGGAAGGGCAGATGGCCAGCATACCATCCCTGTTTCAGCCAGGAGCCTGGACTGGGATTCCCATCCAAATCCCAGGTCCCACTCATAGAGTGGAAGCTAGCCACTAAAAGCTGAGAATTTTGGGTCCCAACTTCCCCCGACTACCCAACTCACTCAAAGGTTCTGTGGCAGGAGGGCAAGCCAAAAAGACTAGGGCTACCATGCACATCCAACGCTCTACTCGTGGAGCAAGGCAAGTTTATCATTTAGCAGTGGACCACGGTCCCCACTTCCACATTACTCCGATGTGATAGTACAGTTTCTGCTTAGGGGATGGGGGAGAGGAAGGCCATAAGAACAGAGAATTCAGCAGCTCTCCCTAAGAGGACATAACGTTTCTGGGAAGACAACACGGGATGTTGTCAAAAACAATGGAGATTTTGGTGGTTAACAGTTAAGAGGAGTCTATAAGATGATGCTTAGAGAAAGCAATGGCAACCCACTCCAGTACTCTTGCCTGGAAAATCCCATGGACAGAGGAGCCTGTGGTCTATGGGGTCACAAAGAGTTGGACATGACTGAGCGACTTCACTTTCCCTTTTCACTTTCATGCATTAGAAAAGGAAATGGCAACCCACTCCAGTGTTCTTGCCTGGAGAATCCCAGGGACGGGGGAGCCTAGTGGGCTGCCGTCTATGGGGCTGCACAGAGTCATACACGACTGAAGCGACTTAGCAACAGCAGCAGCTAAGATGCTTTAAACCAGTAGCAGCAAACAAAATGGTAGTAGAGGCTCTTCTACTCTCTAGAAGTTTAAGGGAGTAAAGCGGGGAAGAGACAGGTAAGAAGAGCCCTTCTGAGCTCAGAGCAGTAAACAAACGGGCCTGACTTTAGTTATATTAAACTGTGGAACAATTTATGCCTCAGACTTTGCCAAAAACAAGAGAGTAATGAGTTAGCAACTACTGGAGGCTTAAGGCTATGAGTGTTACAGTCAAGTCAGATCAACTAGTAGCTTAACAGGGATACCAGGGAAACAGACAGAATACTGCTAAAACCAATATAATCCCTGGTGGTCAGAGAGACTTTGCACATGATCAAAACATCACTCTTTGAGGAGTAACATCAAAGATTGCACACTGGGGAAAAGAGATTTCTGTGAACTGTTCCAGCCAAGTCATTGAAGAAATAAATAAGAAAATAAGCCCCAGGTAAGAGAGGGGTCAAAATCCAGAGTTACTACAATATGTTATTGTAACTGTGTTCAGTTTTCAACAAAAAAGAAATCATGAGACATGTAAAGAAACAGGAAGTGTGACCCATGACAAGAAGAAAACAAAGAGTAGGCTCTAGAAACTGCTTTGGTGGGGTCCTAGATGTTGAACTTAACAAAAATTTCCAAGCCCCCCTATTGTAAATATGTTCAAAGAATTAAAGGACATTATATTTGAGGAATTAAAGTATAAAGGAGATCAGTCCTGAGTGTTCATTGGAAGGACTGATCTTGAAGCTGAAACTCCAATACTTTGTCCACCTGATGTGAAGAGCTGACTCACTGGAAAAGACCCTGATGCTGGAAAGATTGAGGGCAGGAGGAGAAGGGGACGACAGAGGATGAGATGGTTATGAGAGGGTAACAGGCAGGAAGGCCAGGGGTCTCCAAACGGAGGAAATAGGCTGCAAATGTCAGACATTTTTATCTCTCTTAATTGGCAGGAGAAAACAAACTAGCGATATTTTTTTCCTTCTATACATATTTAAAAGGAGGTTTCTCTTAAAATACTTTGTTGCCACAATGACACCTGGTTTCACCTGAAGTTAACTATTCTCAAACCTTGAGTTAACCAATGCATTTTTTTTTTATGGAAATGTTTGTCTTAAGCTCTGTTAATGTACTATGCATTTACCCCAGACTCTGTCTTCAAGTCAGTTCCACCTAATGGCTCAGAACCTACTTGACAAGCCAGTATGTTATACTCAGATATTGTTCCCCTCATCTAGGTAAATGAAACTATTTGTATGGTAATCTGCCTTTCTACAAGATTCAAGTCAATCGTTTTATGGCCTGGGATGAATCATCTGGTGCCAAGATTATTCCAAAATGCATCTTCTGGATGGGGGGCCTGGTGCCATTCTGAGTTCTAAGACATTCCTTTCTTTCATTAACAGACTGCTAGTGACTATATAACATCCAGCTGAAGACTAGCAAGGGGGTACTCTTTCTGCCCCCTTCTAATGCCTATGTCAGAAACTTTCTCTATCTCCTTTATACTTTAATAAAACTTTATTACACAAAAGCTCTGAGCAATCAAGCCTCGTCTCTGGCCCCGGATTGAATCCTTCTCCTCCGGAGGCCAAGAATCCCAGAGTCTTTTCATTCAGCAACAACCTTTCATCTTGGGGGCTCGTCAGGATCCTTCAGGACAAGTTAAGGATGCTTGGAGCTCTAGTTCTTTGTTCTCCTAGCGAACACATTTTCTGCTCTACTTTACTAACTCTACAGTGTGCTTGAGTGAATGAACAAAACGCCCTGCACGAAGCAAGTGAGGAGCCCTGCTCTGTGGTTCCGCAGTGATCTCATACAGCTTATGGCAGAAACCTGTTGGGGGTTTATACCAACCTGCCAACGCCAAGAGGCACCCCATGTCTCCTTCGGGAACCAACCAGAAATGGGCAAAGTGTGTGGATTGAACTCTCCTTTCTCAAATGTTTCAGTCTCTTTGACCATTTCATAACTCCTTGGGAATTAGAAGTACTAACCTAATCTATCGGACCATAGACTTTCAAGGGACTTGTGATCTATGCTGTTACTGTGTACTGTGACTTAGGTCCGAAACTTGGATTGGTAGTCAGGAAGTGCCTAGCCTCACTGGGAATCAAAAAGTTTGGAAGCTAGATGGAGCTCTAGCTCCCAGAGCGTCTCTGAGGTTAAAGGTTACTCAGATTGGAACTGCAATGGGTTTTTTCCTTTGGTATCACTGGCTCTTAGTGGACCAGAAGCGGCTCTTATACTGGTGTGGTGACACTTGGAAGGAACATCTCAGTATTATGTTTGTATTGGTCTTATTGTGGTCAGGAATATACTCAGGGTCGTGCACAGGCACTCAGGTGATGAATGTTTCCCCGAGCAGTTTAGCCTGGGAGGTATTCCGGAAGGTCACTATGATTGCACCCTGGCTGGCATCAGAGGCAAGCAAGGTTTTAATGGTGAAGAGCTGGACGTCAGTCAGGCATGCCATCAGGTCTACCCCTGCTGCATCCCCACCCCGTCTCAGTGGTAGAACCGGGAGGGACGAGTATGACGCCTCCATCGGTCATGCAGGGACAGACTAAGTCTGACGAGGAAGGAAAACCTTTTGGTGTAAAGTCTGTCTACACTCCCATCTAGAGCAGGGAGGGATGCCTCCAGTAGAAAGATGGCACTGGTCGCTTTTTTCTCTCTTAGAGATGGGAGCTAACAATTCCAGCCTCACTCCTTTGAACTGTATCCTGAAAAACTGGGATAGATTTGATCTCCAGGGCTTAAAGAAGACACACCTCGTCTTCCTATGTGATACTGCATGGCCGCAGTACCCACTGGAGGATGGCGAACAGTGGCCAGTTGGAGGGTCTCTTAAGTATAATACTGTTTTACAATTAGACTGGTTCTGAAGAAAATAAGGGAAAAATGATCTTAAAAGATAGATTCGCACTCAGTCAGCTCCAGATATCCACCGTAAGCTATTAAAACGGGTGTATGGACCAAATCAGTCTTTAGAAAATCTATTACAACTGGCTCAGACAGTCTATCGGAGAAGGCAATGGCACCCCACTCCAGTACTCTTGCCTGGAAAATCCCATGGATGGAGGGGCCTGGTAGGCTGCAGTCCATGGGGTCACTAAGAGTGGGACACAACTGAGCGACTTCTCTCTCGCTTTTCACTTTCATGCCTTGGAGAAGGAAATGGCAACCCACTCCAGTGTTCTTGCCTGGAGAATCCCAGGGACGGGGGAGCATGGTGGGCTGCCGTCTATGGGGTCGCACAGAGTCAGACACGACTGAAACGACTTAGCAGCAGCAGCAGCAGCAGCAGACAGTCTATTATAGTAGGGAATATGAGGAAAAGAGCGACCTCGCCTGCCCGCGACCGGCGCGCCATTTAAGAGCGACCTCGCCTGCCTGCGACCGGCGCGCCATTTAAGAGCGCCCCGCCGGCTGCGTCGCGCACTAAGAGCGCCCCGCCGGCTGCGTCGCGCACTAAGAGCGCCCCGCCGGCTGCGTCGCGCACTAAGAGCGCCCCGCCGGCTGCGTCGCGCACTAAGAGCGCCCCGCCGGCTGCGTCGCGCACTAAGAGCGCCCCGCCGGCTGCGTCGCGCACTAAGAGCGCCCCGCCGGCTGCGTCGCGCACTAAGAGCGCCCCGCCGGCTGCGTCGCGCACTAAGAGCGCCCCGCCGGCTGCGTCGCGCACTAAGAGCGCGGCCGAGAGGAGCTACCCCATGACCGAGGAAGGACGGCGGTGAGGGCCAACGCACTAAGCACGGCCGAGAAGAGCTACCCCACGACCGAGGTCAGGAAGGGCGGCGGTGAGGAGAGACCCCTCGTCCAAGGTAAGGTACGATGGCTGTGCTTCGCTGGCCGGGAGCAGCCAGGAGCAGCCGGGATGAGATACCCCACGCCCAAGGTAAGAGAAACCCAAGTAAGACAGTAGGTCTTGAAAGAGGGCATCAGAGGGCAAATACACTAAAACCATTCTCACAGATAACTAGTCAATCTAATCACACAAGGACCACACCCTTGTCTAACTCAATGAGATTAAGCCATACCCAAGGGACAACCTGGGATGGGCAGGTCATGGTGGAGAGATATGACAGGATGTGGTCCGCTGGAGAAGGGAATGGCAAACCACTTCAGTATTCTTGCCTTGAGAACCCCATGAACAACATGAAAAGACAAAATGATAGGATACTGAAAGAGAAACTCCCCAGGTCAGTAGGGGCCCAATATGCTACTGGAAATCAGTGGAGAAATAACTCCAGAAAGAATGAAAGGATGGAACCAAAACAAAAAGAATACCCAGCTGTGGATGTGTCTGGTGATAGAAGCAAAGTAGGATGCTGTAAAGAGCAGTATTGCATAGGAACCTGGAATGTCAGGTCCATGAATCAAGGCAAATTGGAAGTGGTCAAACAAGAGATGGCAAGAGTGAATGTTGACATTCTAGGAATTAGCAAACTAAAATGGACTGGAATGGGTGAATTTAACTCGGATGACCATTATATCTACTACTGTGGGCAGGAATCCCTCAGAAGAAATGGAGTGGCCATCATGGTCAACAAAAGAGTCCGAAATGCAGTACTTGGATGCAATCTGAAAAACGATAGAATGATCTCTGTTCGTTTCCAAGGCAAACCATTCAATGTCACAGTAATCCAAGTCTATGCCCCAACCAGTAACGCCGAAGAAGCTGAAGTTGAAAGGTTCTATGAAGACCTACAAGACCTTTTAGAACTAACACCCAAAAAAGATGTCCTTTTCATTATAGGGGACTGGAATGCAAAAGTAGGAAGTCAAGAAACACCTGGAGTAACAGGCAAATTTGGCCTTGGAATACGGAATGAAGCAGGGCAAAGACTAATAGAGTTTTGCCAAGAAAATGCACTGGTCATAGCAAATACCCTCTTCCAACAACACAAGAGAAGACTCTATACATGGACATCACCAGATGGTCAACACCGAAATCAGATCGATTATATTCTTTGCAGCCAAAGATGGAGAAGCTCTATACAATCAGCAAAAACAAGACCAGGAGCTGACTGTGGCTCGGACCATGAACTCCTTATTGCCAAATTCAGACTGAAATTGAAGAAAGTAGGGAAAACTACTAGACCATTCAGGTATGACCTAAATCAAATCCCTTATGATTATACAGTGGAGGTGAGAAATAGATTTAAGGGCCTAGATCTGATAGATAGAGTGCCTGATGAACTATGGAATGAGGTTCGTGACATTGTACAGGAGACAGGGATCAAGACCATCCCCATGGAAAAGAAATGCAAAAAAGCAAAATGGCTGTCTGGGGAGGCCTTACAAATAGCTGTGAAAAGAAGAGAAGCGAAAAGCAAAGGAGAAAAGGAAAGATATAAACATCTGAATGCAGAGTTCCAAAGAATAGCAAGAAGAGATAAGAAAGCCTTCTTCAGTGATCAATGCAAAGAAATAGAGGAAAACAGCAGAATGGGAAAGACTAGGGATCTCTTCAAGAAAATCAGAGATACCAGGGGAACATTTCATGCAAAGATGGGCACGATAAAGGACAGAGATGATGTGGACCTAACAGAAGCAGAAGATATTAAGAAGAGGTGGCAAGAATACACAGAGGAACTGTACAAAAAAGAGCTTCAAGACCCAGATAATCATGATGATGTGATCACTGACCTAGAGCCAGACATCTTGGAATGTGAAGTCAAATGGGCCTTAGAAAGCATCACTACGAACAAAGCTAGTGGAGGTGATGGAATTCCAGTGGAGCTATTCCAAGTCCTGAATGATGATGCTGTGAAAGTGCTACACTCAATATGCCAGCAAATTTGGAAAACTCAGCAGTGGCCACAAGATTGAAAAAGGTCAGTTTTCATCCCAATCCCAAAGAAAGGCAATGCCAAGGAGTGCTCAAACTACCGAACAATTGCACTCATCTCACACGCTAGTAAAGTAATGCTCAAAATTCTCCAAGCCAGGCTTCAGCAATATGTGAACCGTGAACTTCCTGATGTTCAAGCTGGTTTTAGAAAAGGCAGAGGAACCAGAGATCAAATTGCCAACATCCGCTGGATCATGGAAAAAGCAAGAGAATTCCAGAAAAACATCTATTTCTGCTTTATTGACTATGCCAAAGCCTTTGACTGTGTGGATCACAATAAACTATGGAAAATTCTGAAAGAGATGGGAATACCAGACCACCTGATCTGCCTCTTAAGAAATCTGTATGCAGGTCAGGAAGCAACAGTTAGAACTGGTCATGGAACAACAGACTGGTTCCAAATAGGAAAAGGAGTACGTCAAGGCTGCATATTGTCACCATGTTTATTTAACTTATATGCAGAGTACATCATGAGAAATGCTGGACTGGAAGAAACACAAGTTGGAATCAAGATTGCCGGGAGAAATATCAATAACCTCAGATATGCAGATGACACGACTCTTATGGCAGAAAGTGAAGAGGGGCTAAAAAGCCTCTTGATGAAAGTGAAAGTGGAGAGTGAAAAGGTTGGCTTAAAGCTCAACATTCAGAAAACGAAGATCATGGCATCTGGTCCCATCACTGCATGGGAAATAGATGGGGAAACAGTGGAAACAGTGTCAGACTTTGTTTTTCTGGGCTCCAAAATCACTGCAGATGGTGACTGCAGCCATGAAATTAAAAGACGCTTGCTCCTTGGAAGGAAAGTTATGACCAACCTAGATAGCATATTCAAAAGCAGAGACATCACTTTGCCAACAAAGGTTCGCCTAGTCAAGGCTATGGTCTTTCCTGTGGTCATGTATGGATGTGAGAGCTGGACTGTGAAGAAGGCTGAGCGCCGAAGAATTGATGCTTTTGAACTGTGGTGTTGGAGGAGACTCTTGAGAGTCCCTTGGACTGCGAGAAGATCCAACCAGTCCATTCTGAAGGAGATCAATCCTGGAATTTCTTTAGAAGGAATGATGCTAAAGCTGAAACTCCAGTATTTTGGCCACCTGATGCGAAGAGTTGACTCATTGGAGAAGACTCTGATGCTGGGAGGGATTGAGGGCAGGAGGAGAAGGGGACGACAGAGGATGAGATGGCTGGATGGCATCACTGACTCGATGGATGCGAGTCTGAGTGACCTCCGGGAGCTGGTGATGGACAGGGAGGCCTGGCGTGCTGCGGTTCATGGGGTCGCAAAGAGTCGGACACGACTGAGCGACTGATCTGATCTGATCTGATGAGGAAAAGAAAGAAAGGCAGAGAAAGACGAAGGAACAGGCGGAAGCCTTTACAATGGCTATGAAAACCGTTCTTAAACAGCCTGAGAAAAATGCCCAGAGGGACCCAGGTGAAAAGGGATGGGCTTGCTATTACTGTGGAAAGGAGAGGCACCTCAAGCAGGTTTGTCCTCAGGCATCTAAGCCACCCCCGGCTCCATCTCCCGTCTGCAAAGGACCACACTGGAAGAGATACTGCTCCCAGAGGCATAGGTCTCAGGGGTCAGACTCTCAAGACAATCAGGACTGAAGGTGCTCGGAGGTCCCCACACAAGCTCCCATCCTAATTACACCTGAGGAACCCCGAGTATTAATAACTGTGGGAGGCCAATCTGTTGATATCCTTTTAGACACTGGGGCAACTTACTCCGTACTTATTGAAGCCCCTGGTCCACTTTTTTCCTGATCTGCTTCCATAATGGGACTGTCTGGACAAGCCAAAAGGTATTTTTTTCTGTAAGTTGTGACTGGAATTCTGTGCTATTTTCACACGAGTTTCTGATCATGCCAGAGTCTCCCTCACCCCTTTTGGGGAGGGATATACTGAGCAAGGTCCGTGCCTCTGTTTTCATGAATATGGAGCCCTCCCTTTCCCTTTAGTTGAACAAAATGTAAATCCTAGAGTGTGGGCTGATGGAAAATCTGTGGGTCGAGCAGAAAATGCTATTCCTGTAGTTGTCAAGATCAAAGACCCACACTTATTTCCACATAAGAAGCAGTATCCACTGAAACCTGAGGTTAAGGAAGGGTTAAAACCCATCACTGAAGATTTAAAGGAGCAGGGACTATTAGTTCCCTGTAACAGTCCATCCAACACTCCTATTTTGGGTATAAAGAAATCAAATGGTAAATGGAGACTAGTTCAAGATTTATGAACAACAAATGAGGCTGTAGCTCCTTTACACCCCCATGGTGCCTAATCCTTATACTCTATTGTCTGAAATTCCTGAATGAGCCAAATATTTCTCAGTAATTGATTTGAAAGATGCCTTATATTCAGGGCCTTTGGCAGAGGAAAGTCAATTTCTATTTGCCTTTGAAGACCCTACACAGCCAGCTTCTCAGTTAACCTGGACAGTTTTGCCCCAGGGATTTCGTGGCAGTCCTCACTTACTTGGACAAAGTTTGTCACGGGATCTACAAAACTTTAATAGCTCTGAAGCAGTGGTGTTACAATATGTTATGTAGATGATATCTTGCTCTGTGATGAGACAGAGGAAGCTTGTTCACGAACCTCAGAAGATTCCTTAAACTTTCTGTTGGGCTACGGTTACAAGCATCAAGAGAAAAGGCTCAGCTTTTTCAGCAATCTGTTAGATATCGATACCTGGGCCTAATCATATCAGAAAGGGGCAGAAAGTGACCCCCTGCTAGTCTTCAGCTGGATGTTATATAGTCACTGCAACAACAACAATTGGCTCATTTGTGTCCAACTCTTTGTGACCCCGTGGACTGTAGCCCACTAGGCTCCTCCGTCCACGGGATTCTCCAGGCAAAAATACTGGTGTGGGTTGCCATTTCCTTCTCCAGGGGATCTTCCTGACCCAGGGATGGAATCCAGGTCTCGCGCATTGCAGGCAGATGCTTTAACCTCTGAGCCAGAAAGGAATGTCTTAAAACTCAGAATGGCACCAGGACCCCCATCCAGAAGATGCATTATGGGATAATCTTGGCACCAGATGATTCATCCCAGGCCATAAAACGATTGACTTGAATCTTGTAGAAGGGCAGATTACCATACAAATAGTTTCATTTGCCTAGATGAGGGGAACAATATCTGAGTATAACATACTGGCTTGTCAAGTAGGTTCTGAGCCATTAGGTGGAACTGACTTGAAGACAGAGTCTGGGGTAAATGCATAGTACATTAACAGAGCTTAAGACAAACATTTCCATAAAAAAAAATGCATTGGTTAACTGAAGGTTTGAGAATAGTTAACTTCAGGTGAAACCAGGTGTCATTGTGGCAACAAAGTATTTTAAGAGAAACCTCCTTTTAAATATGTATAGAAGGAAAAAAATATCGCTAGTTTGTTTTCTCCTGCCGCTTAAGAGAGATAAAAATGTCTGACACTTGCAGCCTATTTCCTCCATTTGGAGACCCTGGCCTTTCTGCCTGTTACCCTCTCATTCAGATGGCATCACCAACTCAATGGACATGAGTTTGGGTAAACTCTGGGAGTTGGTGATGGATAGGGAGGCCTGGCGTGCTGTGGTCCCTGGGGTCACAAAGAGTCAGACATGACTGAGTGACTGAACTGAACTGATATTGACAATATCCTATCCAACAGAGAATACCAATAAGGGACATAGAAAATGTTAGGAAAAAAAAGAACAAATAAATATGAAGACACAAAAAAACAAAACTTATAGAGATAGAACAGTGCCTAGAGGAAAATTTTTAGCTATAAATGCCAATACACACAAAAAAACCTCAAATCTATAAACTAAATCTCCACCTTAAGTAACAGGGAGGGGGTGTGGAGGGAAAGCACACAAAACTCAGAGAAAGCAGAAAGAAGAAAACAATAAAAATGAGAGTGGAAATTGTGGACATGGAGAACAGGGAATGGGGGAAGAAAATAAAACCAAATTTCATTATTTGAAAAGATCAACAAAAGTGACAAAGTTTTAGCTAGACCGATTGAGAAGAGAGAAGACTAAAATTACTAAAATCAGAAATGAAAGAAGGAACATTACTACTGAGCTTATAAGAAAAAAAGAATTATAAGAGAATATCATCAACAACCATATGCCAACAAATTACATAACAAACAAACAATCAGAATCAACTGAAGAAGAAACAGAAAGTCTCAAAAGGCCTAAGACAAGAGACTAGATTAGTAAATTAAAATTTCTACCAAAGAAAATCCCAAGCCCAAATGGCTCAACTGGTGAATTTCACAAAACATTTAAAGAATTAATATGAATGCTCTCAAACTCTTTCAAAATACAGGAAAGGAGGAAACACTTCTCAATTTTTTTCTATGAGGCCAGTATTATTCTAATACAAAAACCAGAAAGACATGTTTGCCAAAAACCCTACATACCAATATCTCTTATGAATATAGATGCAAAAGCCTCAACAGATACTAGTCAACTGAATGCAGTAACATATAAAAAGAATTATACACTAAAACCAAGTGGGAATTATCCTAGGAATGCAAGGTTCACTTTACATTGGGTAATCAATTAATTTAATGCACCATATTAATAGAATAAAGAACAATAATCATTTGATCACCTCAATAGGCACAAGGGGGAAAAAAAAGCACTTGACAAAAATCTGAAAACCTTTCATGATTAAAAATACTTAGTAACCTAAAAATAGAAGGAAACTTCCTTAAACTGAAACAAAGACCATCTATGAAAACCCCACAGCTAATCATAATGGTGAAGGAATGAATACTTTCCCCACCAAGACCAGGAACAAGATAACGATGTCCATTCTTATCCTTTTATTCAATAATATATTGAAAGTTCTATCCAGGTCAATTGAGCAAGAAAGAAATGGTATGCTGCTGCTGCTAAGTCACTTCAGTCGTATCCGACTCTGTGCGGCCCCATAGACGGCAGCCCACCAGGCTCCCCGTCCCTAGGATTCTCCAGGCAAGAACACTGGAGTAGGTCGCCATTTCCTTCTCCAATGCATGAAAGTGAAAAGTGAAAGTGAAGTTGCTCAGTCGTGCCCGACTTCTAGCGACCCCATGGACTGCAGCCTACCAGGCCCCTCCGTCCATGGGATTTTCCAGGCAAGAGTACTGGAGTGGGATGCCATTGCCTTCTCCAAAGAAATGGTATAGAGATTGAAAATAAGTAAGTGTTACTGCTACTGCTAAGTCGCTTCAGTCGTGTCCAACTCTGCGTGACCCCATAGACGGCAGCCCACCAGGCTCCCCCGTCCCTGGGATTCTCCAGGCAAGAACACCGGAGTGGGTCGCCATCTCCCTCTCCAATGCATGAAAGAGAAAAGTGAAAGTGAAGTCGCTCAGTCGTGTCCGACTCTTAGCGACCCCATGGACTGCAGCCTACCAGGCTCCTCCGTCCGTGGGATTCTCCAGGCAAGAGTACTGGAGTGGGGTGCCATTGCCTTCTCCCAAGTAAGTGTTAGTCACTCAGTTGTGTCCGACTCTTCGCAACCCCATTGACTATATCTCGCCAGGCTCCTCTGTCTGTGGGATTTCCCAGGCAAAAATACTGGAGTGGGTAGCCATTCCCTTCTCCAGGGGATCTTCCCAACCCAGGGATCAAACCCATGTCTCCTGCATTGCAGGCAGATTTTTTACCATCTGAGCCACCAGGAAGCCAAAAAGATTGAAAAGGAAGAAGCACAATGATCTCTATTTGAAGATAACATGGTCTTATGTAGAGAAAACCCTAAGGAATTCACTTAAAAAATATTAGAACCAATAACAGAGTTTAGCAAGGTTGTAGGATACAAATGAATAAACAAATACCACATCTACTCCTACACATTAGTGAACAATCCGAAAGTGATATTCAAAAAACAAACTAATTTACAATAGCATCAGAAATAAAGTACTTAGTAATAAATTTAACAAAGGTGTAAAACCTATTCATTTAAAAGCATAAAAATATTGAAAGAATTAAAAATCTAAATACATGGAAAAATATCTATGCTTATTGATCAGAAGACTTAATATTGTTAAAAGGGTAATACTCCCCAGGCTGATTTACAGATTCAAAGTAACTCCTATCAAAATCCCAGGTGGCCTTTTTTTTTTTTTTTTTTTGCATAAACTGACAAGCTGATGCTAAAATAGTACAGGAAAAAACAACAGTTCTGATTTCAAAATTTACTGGAGCTACAGAAATTAAGACAATGTTGTAGTGGTATGAAGACAGACAACTAGATCAATGGAATAGAAAACCCCTAAAAAACCTACACATAAACAGTGAAATGATCTTTGAAACGGTGCAAAGACCATTCAATAAGGAAGAGTAATTTTTTCAATAAATTATGCTAGGGTAATTTGACATCAATATATAAAAGAATGAAGTTGGACCTCTACCTCACACCACATACAGAACAAAATGAACTCAAATAGATCACAGGCCTTTATGTAAGAGCTGAGAGTGTAAAACTCTTAGAAGACAGCATAGAAGCAAGTCTTCATGACTTTTGGTTAGGCAATGGTTTCTTAGATATGACATTAAAAGCACATGCAACTAGATAAAGAAAGAGATGTCAAGCTTAATTAAAATTAAACACTTGTGTTTCAAAGGACACCATCCCAACAAAAAACTAAAAAGACAAAGTAAAAGGAGGTGCCAGCCCTCACTGATGGAAGATTTGTCACCGGACCTGTTAGGGGGTGCCAATTCCTCCTCCCCACAGGACAGAGGCCCAGGGCTCGTCTGGGCACATCGGGATATATTTCAGAGAGAGTTACCACGTTACAGCTCTGTTCAGAAGTGGTTTCGACGCTGAAATTCTGAAAGAGGAGTGCGAGACCTCACACCTACATGTGTGTCAGCGAGCGAGTCCCTTCACAAGGTAGAGTTCTCTGGTTGTCTTGTTCACTGCTGTGTCCCCAGCACCGGGCACCCAGTCAAGGCTGGCAGAGTTTTTTTACTTTTGGCTCAGTCACTGAACTCAGGACAGATCCTGGCTCTGCCTAATGCTATCGGGGTGGCCAGGGGCTGATCATTTCACCTCTTTGAACCTCACCATCTCACTGACCTTCAGGAGTTTTGAGGATGAAGCCAAAGATCAAGCCCTGAGCCTTTGGAGTGGGAGAACTGACTCCAAGACCCTAGACTGCCAGAGAACTAACCCTAGGGGGTATCAAATAGTCAGAATTCACACAAAGAAAACCAGTTGAATACAAGACCTGGCATCACCCAACCACCAGTAGCACCCCATGCCTCATCTAGACAACAAACAAAACAAAAACACAAACCCAATCATCAGCAGAAAGGATTACCACCTCACTCAGCCTGGCCCATCAGAGGAAAAACAAACAAACAAAAATTCAGCAAAAATCTCGCCCTATAAGAAGCTTACACAAACCACTGGACCAACCTTAAAGGGCAGAAACGAAAAGGAAGAAAGAATTCAACCTTGAAGCCTGGGAAAAGGAGACCTCATACACAATAAGTTAAAAAAAAAAAATGAAAAGAGAAAGAAATACTACACAAATGAAGGAACAAACTAGAAACACAGAAGTCCAAATAAATGAAGAGGAAATAGGCAAACTACCTGAAAAAGAATTCAGAATAATGATAGTAAAGATGATCAAAAACCTTGAAAGCAAAATGGAGAAAATGCAAGAATCAATTAACAAAGACCTAGAAGAATTAAAGAATAAACATGCAAACAACACAATTACTGAAATTAAAAACACTCTAGAAGGAATCAACAGCAGAATATCTGAAGTAGAAGAACGAATCAGTGAGCTGAAAGATAAAATGGTGGAAATAACTTCTGAAGATCAGAATAAAGTAAAAAGAATGAAAACAACTGAGGATAGTCTCAGAGACCTCTAGGACAATATTAAACACACCAACACTCGAATAATAGGGGTCCCAGAAGAAGAAGAGAAAACAAAGAGTATGAGAAAATTTTGAAGAGATTATAGTTGAAAATGTTCCCAACATGGAAATGGAAATAGTCAATCAAGTCCAAGAGGCACAAAGAGTCCCATACAGGATAAACCCAAGGAGAAACATGCCAAGACATGTACTAATCAAACTAACAAAGACTAAACACAAAGAAAGAATACTAAAAGCAGCAAGGGAGAAGCAACAAGTAACATACAAGGGAAACCCCATAAGCTTAACAGCTGATCTTTCAGCAGAAACTGCAGGCCAGAAGGGGATGGCAGGATATATTTGAAGTACTGAAAGGGGAAAATCTACAACCAAGATTACTGTATCCGGCAAGGATTTCATTCAGAACTGACAGAGAAATCAAAAGCTCTTCAGACAAGCAAAAGTTAAGAAAATTCAATACCACCAAATCAGCTTTACAAAAAATGTTAAAGGGACTTATATAACAAGAAAAGAAAAAAAGAACTACAAAATCAACCCCAATCAATTAAGAAAATGGCAATAGGAACATATATATCAATAATTACTTTAAATGTAAATGGATTATATGCTCCAACCAAAAGACACAGACTGGCTGAATGGATACAAAAACAAGACCCATATATATGCTGTCTATAAGAAACCCACATTAGACCTCAAGACACATATAGACTGAAAGTGAGAGGATGGAAAAATATATTCCATGAAAATGGGAAGCAAAAGAAAGCTGGAGTAGCAATCCTCATATCAGACAAAATAGACCTTAAAATAAAGATGATTACAAGAGATAAAGAAGGACACTACATAATGATCAAGGGATCAATCCAAGAGGAAGACATAACAATTGTAAATATCTATGCACCCAACATAGGACACCTCAATACATGTGCTATGCTATGCTATGCTAAGTCACTTCAGTCGTGTCCAACTCTGTGTGACCCCATAGACGGCAGTCCACCAGGCTCCCCTGTCCCTGGGATTCTCCAGGCAAGAACACTGGAGTGGGTTGCCATTTCCTTCTCCAATGCATGAAAGTGAAAAGAGAAAGTGAAGTCGCTCAGTCATGTCTGACTCTTAGCGACCCCATGGACTGCAGCCTACCAGGCTCCTCCGTCCATGGGATTTTCCATAAGGCAAACACTAATAGATATAAAAGGAAAAATTGACAGCAACACAATAATAGTAGGAGACTTTAACACCCCACTTACACCAATGGACAGATCATCAAAACAGAAAATTAATAAAGAAACACAAGTCTTAAATGATACATTAGATGAGATGGATGTCATTGATATCTTCAGGACATTCCATGCAAATGCAGAAGAAAACACCTTCTTCTCAAGTGCACATGGAACATTCTCCAGGATAGACCACATCTTGGGCCACAAATCAAACCTCAGTAAATTTAAGAAAACTGAAATCCTATCAAGCATCTTCTCCAACCACAACGCTATGAGACTAGGTATCAATTACAAGAAAAAAACTGTAAGAAACAAATACATGGAGATTAAACAACACGTTTCTAAATAATCCACAGGTTCCTGAAGAACTCAAAAGGGAAATCAAAAAATTTCTAGAAACAAATGACAATGAAAACACAACTCAAAACCTATGGGATGCAGCAAAAGCAATCCTTAGAGGGAAGTTTACAGCAATATCCTACCTCAAGAAACAAGAAAAACATCGAATAGACAGCCTAACTTTATACTTAAAACAACTGAAAAAAGAAGAACAAAAACCCCCAAAATTAGTAGAAGGAAAGAAATAATAAAGATTCAAACAAAAATAAATGCAAAAGAAATGAAAGAAACAATAGTAAAGATTAATAAAACTAAAAGCTGGTTCTTTGAGAAGATAAACAAAATTGACAAACCTTTAGCCAGACTCATCAAGAAAAAAAGAAGAGTCAAATCAACAAAATTAGAAATGAAAAAGGAGAAGTTACAACAATGCAGAAATATGAAGGATTATAAGAGACTATTATGAACAACTATATGGCAATAAAATGGATAACCTGGAAGAAATGGACAGATTCTTAGAAAAGTTCAACCTTCCACAACTGTATCAGGAAGAAATAGAAATTATGAACAACCCAATTACAAGCACTGAAATTGAAGCTGTGATCAAAAATCTCCCAAAAAACAAGACCAGTGTAAAGAATACTCTATGCACAGGCCTTTACTATAATTTACAGGGCCTCTTTGAAAAATAAGAATGACTTTTCATTACCCCAGGCAAAGGGCTGGGAGCAGTAAAAAAGTACATTGGGAAAGACATCTTGAAAACAAGATGTTGAAGTACTTATGTGACTGACGGAAAACCATTAGTGACTATTCCCATAACCAGAGCCTTGAGGGAGTTGCTGAGAAAGGGCATCACTAGCCAAAGGGCTAAACAAAGTCATGAAAGGCCTGACGATTCGACATTGGGGACTGTACATTCTATATCTTTATCCCCTATCTGAGATTGTAAAGAACAGATATCTCTAGAGCAGGAACAAAAAAAAGTAGAAGTTAACAATAAAAGGCATGCAAGGATTAGGATCTGGGCTTTTGCCTGCGAATGGCATCAGCTCCCTGATCCTCACTTTATTTCTGAGTCTTTTTCTTATTGTTCTGTGGGACTGCTCCCTCAGGTCAGTTCATTGTCAGTTCTTCATAGAAGAATTCTATCAAACATTTAGAGAAGAGCTAAAGCCTATTCTTCTAAAACTCTTTCAAAAAATTGCAGAGGAAGGGACGCTTCCAAACTCATTCCACGAGGCCACCATCACCCCGATACCAAAACCAAACAAAGGCAACACAAAAAAAGAAAGCTACAGGCCAATATCACTGATGAACATAGATGCAAAAATCCTCAAAGAACTTTAGCAAACGGAATTCAGCAACACGTCAAAAAGTTCATACACCATAATAAAGTTGGGTTTATTCCAAGAATGCAAGGATTCTTCAATATATGCAAATCAATAAATGTGATATACCATATTAACAAACTGAAAGATAAAAACCATATGATTATCTCAATAGATGCAGAAAAAGCCTTTGACAAAATTCAGCACCCATTTATGATTAAAACTCTTCAAAAAATGGACATAGAAGGAACCTACCTCAACATAGTAAAGGCCATATATGATAAGCCCACAGCAAACATTATTTTCAATGGTGAAAAACTGAAAGCATTCCCCCTAAGATCAGGAACAAGACAAGTGTGTTCACTCTCACCACTATTATTCAGCATAGTTCTGTAAGTCCTAGCTACAGCAATCAGAGAAGAAAATGAAAAAGGAATTCAGATCAGAAAAGAAGTAGTAAAGCTCTCACTGTTTGCAGATGACATGATATTGTACATAGAAAACCCTAAAGATGGTATCAGAAAATTACTAGAGCTAATCAGTGAATTTAGCAAAGTTGCAAGATACAAAATCAATACACAGAAAACACCTGCATTTCTATATCTAAAAATGAAAAATCAGAAAGAGAAATTAAGGAATCAATCCCATTCACCACTGCAACAAACAGAATTAAATATCTAGGAATAAACTTACCTAAGGAGACAAAAGAACTGTACACATAAAATTATAAGACACTGATGAAAGAAGTCAAAGATGACATAAACAAATGGAGAGATGTTCCATGTTCCTGGGTAGGAAGAATCAATATTGTGAAAATGACTATACTACCAAGTGCAATCTACAGATTCAATGTGATCCCTATCAAACTACCAATGGCATTTTTCACAGAACTAAAACAAAAATTTCACAGTTCATATGGAAACACAAAAGACCCCAAATAGCCAAAGCAGTCTTGAGAAAGAAGAATTGAGCTGGAGGAATCAACCTTCCTGACCTCAGATTATACTACAAAGCTAGTCATCAAGACAGTATGGCACTGGCACAAAAACAGAAGTACAGACTAATAGAACAAGACAGAAAGCCCAGAAATAAACCCATGCACCTATGGGTACCTTATTTTTGACAAAGGAGGCAAGAACATACAATGGGGCAAAGACAGCCTCTTCAATAAATGGTGCTGGGAAAACTGGACAGCTACATGTAAAAGAATGAAATTAGAACACTTCCTAACACCATACACAAAGATAAACTCCAAATGGATTAAAGACCTAAATGTAAGACCAGAAACTATAAAACTCTTGGAGGAAAACACAGGCAGAACACTCAATGACATAAATCAAAGCAAGATCCTCTATGACCCACCTCCTAGATCAGATCAGATCAGTCGCTCAGTCGTGTCCGACTCTTTGCGACCCCATGAACCGCAGCACACCAGGCCTCCCTGTCCATCACCAGCTCCCGGAGGTCACCCAGACTCATACCCATCGAGTCAGTGATGCCATCCAGCCATCTCATCCTCTGTCGTCCCCTTCTCCTCCTGCCCTCAATCCCTCCCAGCATCAGAGTCTTCTCCAATGAGTCAACTCTTCGCATCAGGTGGCCAAAATACTGGAGTTTCAGCTTTAGCATCATTCCTTCTAAAGAAATTCCAGGATTGATCTCCTTCAGAATGGACTGGTTGGATCTTCTTGCAGTCCAAGGGACTCTCAAGAGTCTTCTCCAACACCACAGTTCAAAAGCATCAATTCTTCGGCGCTCAGCCTTCTTCACAGTCCAGCTCTCACATCCATACATGACCACAGGAAAGACCATAGCCTTGACTAGGCAAACCTTTGTTGGTAATGTCTCTGCTTTTGAATATGCTATCTAGGTTGGTCATAACTTTCCTTCCAAGGAGTAAGCGTCTTTTAATTTCATGGCTGCAGTCACCATCTGCAGTGATTTTGGAGCCCAGAAAAACAAGGTCTGACACTGTTTCCACTGTTTCCCCATCTATTTCCCATGAAGTGATGGGCCCAGATGCCATGATCTTCGTTTTCTGAATGTTGAGCTTTAAGCCAACCTTTTCACTCTCCACTTTCACTTTCATCAAGAGGCTTTTTAGCCCCTCTTCACTTTCTGCCATAAGAGTCGTGTCATCTGCATATCTGAGGTTATTGATATTTCTCCTGGCAATCTTGATTCCAACTTGTGTTTCTTCCAGTCCAGCATTTCTCATGATGTACTCTGCATATAAGTTAAATAAACATGGTGACAATATGCAGCCTTGACGTACTCCTTTTCCTATTTGGAACCAGTCTGTTGTTCCATGACCAGTTCTAACTGTTGCTTCCTGACCTGCATACAGATTTCTCAAGAGGCAGATCAGGTGGTCTGGTATTCCCATCTCTTTCAGAATTTTCCATAGTTTATTGTGATCTACACAGTCAAAGGCTTTGGCATAGTCAATAAAGCAGAAATAGATGTTTTTCTGGAACTCTCTTGCTTTTTCCATGATCCAGCAGATGTTGGCAATTTGATCTCTGGTTCCTCTGCCTTTTCTAAAACCAGCTTGAACATCAGGAAGTTCACGGTTCACATATTGCTGAAGCCTGGCTTGGAGAATTTTGAGCATTACTTTACTAGCGTGTGAGATGAGTGCAATTGTTCGGTAGTTTGAGCATTCTTTGGCATTGCCTTTCTTCGGGATTGGGATGAAAACTGACCTTTTCCAATCTTGTGGCCACTGCTGAGTTTTCCAAATTTGCTGGCATATTGAGTGTAGCACTTTCACAGCATCATCTTTCAGGACTTGGAATAGCTCCACTGGAATTCCATCACCTCCACTAGCTTTGTTCGTAGTGATGCTTTCTAAGGCCCATTTGACTTCACATTCCAAGATGTCTGGCTCTAGGTCAGTGATCACATCACCATGATTATCTGGGTCTTGAAGCTCTTTTTTGTACAGTTCTTCTGTGTATTCCTGCCACCTCTTCTTAATATCTTCTGCTTCTGTTAGGTCCATACCATCTCTGTCCTTTATTGTGCCCATCTTTGCATGAAATGTTCCTTTGGTATCTCTGATTTTCTTGAAGAGATCCCTAGTCTTTCCCATTCTGTTGTTTTCCTCTATTTCTTTGCATTGATCACTGAAGAAGGCTTTCTTATCTCTTCTTGCTATTCTTTGGAACTCTGCATTTAGATGTTTATATCTTTCCTTTTCTCCTTTGCTTTTCGCTTCTCTTCTTTTCACAGCTATTTGTAAGGCCTCCCCAGACAGCCATTTTGCTTTTTTGCATTTCTTTTCCATGGGGATTGTCTTGATCCCTGTCTTCTGTACAATGTCACGAACCTCATTCCATAGTTCATCAGGCACTCTAGAGTAACCACCTAGAGTGCCTAGGTGGTTACTCTAGGCACCTCCTAGAGTAACCAAAGTAAGGCACCTCCTAGAGTAACCAAAATAAAAACGAAAGCAAACAAATGGGACCTGATTAAACTTAAAAGATTTTGCACAGCAAAGGAAACTATGAGCAAGGTGAAAAGACAACCCTCAGAATGGGAGAAAATAACAGCAAATTAAACAACTGACAAAGGATTAATTTCCAAAATATACAAGCAGCTCATACAACTCAATACCAGAAAAACAAACAACCCAATCAAAAAGTGGGAAAAAGACCTAAACAGACATTTCTCCAAAGACATACAGATGGCTAACAAACACATGAAAAGATGCTCAACATCACTCATTATTAGAGAAATGCAAATCAAAACCACAATGAGATATCACCTCACACCAGTCAGAAAGGCCATCATCAAAGAGTCTACAAACAATAAATGCTGGAGAGGCTGTGGAGAAAAGGGAATGTTTTCTTACTGTTGGTGGGAATGTAATTTATATAGCCACTATGGAAGACGGTATGGAGACTCCTTTAAAAACTAGGAATAAAACCACCAAATGACCCAGCAATCCCACTCCTAGGCATATACCCTGAGGAAACCAAAACTGAAAAAGACACATGTATCTCATTGTTCACTGCAGCACTATTTACAATAGCTAGAACATGGAAGCAACCTAGATGTCCATCGACAGATGAATGGATAAAGAAGTTGTGGTACCTATACACAATGGAATAGTATTCAGTCATAAAAAGGAACACATTTGAGTCAGTTCTGATGAGGTGGATGAACCTAGAACCTATTATACAGAGTGAAGTGAGTTAGAAAGAGAAAGATAAATACTGTATTCTAATGCATATATATGGAATCTAGAAAAATGGTACTGAAGAACTTATTTACAGGGCAGCAATGGAGAAAGTGCACAATTGCACTCATCTCACACGCTAGTAAAGTAATGCTCAAAATTCTCCAAGCCAGGCTTCAGCAATATGTGAACCGTGAACTTCCTGATGTTCAAGCTGGTTTTAGAAAAGGCAGAGGAACCAGAGATCAAATTGCCAACATCCGCTGGATCATGGAAAAAGCAAGAGAGTTCCAGAAAAACATCTATTTCTGCTTTATTGACTATGCCAAAGCCTTTGACTGTGTGGATCACAATAAACTATGGAAAATTCTGAAAGAGATGGGAATACCAGACCACCTGATCTGCCTCTTAAGAAATCTGTATGCAGGTCAGGAAGCAACAGTTAGAACTGGTCATGGAACAACAGACTGGTTCCAAATAGGAAAAGGAGTACGTCAAGGCTGCATATTGTCACCATGTTTATTTAACTTATATGCAGAGTACATCATGAGAAATGCTGGACTGGAAGAAACACAAGTTGGAATCAAGATTGCCGGGAGAAATATCAATAACCTCAGATATGCAGATGACACGACTCTTAAGGCAGAAAGTGAAGAGGGGCTAAAAAGCCTCTTGATGAAAGTGAAAGTGGAGAGTGAAAAGGTTGGCTTAAAGCTCAACATTCAGAAAACGAAGATCATGGCATCTGGTCCCATCACTACATGGGAAATAGATGGGGAAACAGTGGAAACAGTGTCAGACTTTGTTTTTCTGGGCTCCAAAATCACTGCAGATGGTGACTGCAGCCATGAAATTAAAAGACGCTTGCTCCTTGGAAGGAAAGTTATGACCAACCTAGATAGCATATTCAAAAGCAGAGACATTACTTTACCAACAAAGGTTTGCCTAGTCAAGGCTATGGTCTTTCCTGTGGTCATGTATGGATGTGAGAGCTGGACTGTGAAGAAGGCTGAGCGCCGAAGAATTGATGCTTTTGAACTGTGGTGTTGGAGAAGACTCTTGAGAGTCCCTTGGACTGCAAGAAGATCCAACCAGTCCATTTTGAAGGAGATCAATCCTGGAATTTCTTTAGAAGGAATGATGCTAAAGCTGAAACTCCAGTATTTTGGCCACCTGATGCGAAGAGTTGACTCATTGGAGAAGACTCTGATGCTGGGAGGGATTGAGGGCAGGAGGAGAAGGGGACGACAGAGGATGAGATGGCTGGATGGCATCACTGACTCGATGGATGCGAGTCTGAGTGACCTCCGGGAGCTGGTGATGGACAGGGAGGCCTGGCATGCTGCGGTTCATGGGGTCGCAAAGAGTCGGACACGACTGAGCGACTGATCTGATCTGAATGGAGAAAGAGACATAGACAATAGACTCATGGACATGGGAAGAGGGGAAGAGAGGGTGAGTGTGGAAAAAGTAACATGGAAACTAATATTGCTATGCTATCCTATGCTAAGTCACTTCAGTCGTGTCCGACTTTGTGTGACCCCATAGACGGCAGCCCACGAGGCTTCCCCGTCCCTGGGATTCTCCAGGCAAGAACACTGGAGGGAAACTAATATTACCATATGTAAAATAGATAGCCAATGGGAATTTGCTGTATGGCTCAGGAAACTCAAAGAGGGGCTCTGTATCAATCTAGAGGGGTGGGATGGGGTGGGAGATGGGAGAGAAGTTCAAAAGGGAGGTGATATGCGTATACCTATGGTTGATTCATGTTGAGGTTTGACAGAAAACAACAAAATTCTGTAAAGCAATTATCCTTCAATAGAAAAATAAATTAATTAAAAAAAACTGAAAAGACAACTCACAGAATGGAAGAAAATATGTGCAAATCATATATCTGATAAGGAACCTGTATCTGGAATATATGAAGAACTGTTATATTTCAACAATAAAAAGATACTCTAGTTTAAATATGCATGTATAACTGAATTACGTTTCTGTACACCTGAAACTAACACAACACTGTAAATTAACTATATTTCAATTTTTTTTAAAGTTATACAGTGCTGTATGTCAATTACATCTCAATAATACTATTAAAAAAAAAAAAAGAAAACAGTAAAATAAACACAGGGATTTTCCTGGTGGTCCAGTGACTAAGACTTAGTACTCTCAATACAGGGGGCCCAGGTTTGATTTCTGGTCACGGAATTGGATCCCATATGCTGCAACTAAGACCTGGCAGAGCCAAATAAATAAATAATATTAAACACACACACAGTGAGATATCCACTAAGACTGCTGAAATGAAAAGATGATAAATGTTTGACAGTTCCTCTAAACATTAAACAGAGTCACCACATGAAATAGCAATTTCATTCCTAGTTATGGGCCCAAGAGAAATAAAACCATTACCAACAGTTTTATATGAAATCTTATATGTAAATATTCATAGCAACATAATTCATAATAGCCAAAAAGTGGAAACAACCCAGATATTCCTCAACTGATGAATGAATTAACACAAGTAGTATATTTACACAATGTAATACTATTCTGTAAAAAAAAAAAAAAAAGGAATGAAGTACTGATACATGCTACAACATGGATGAACCTTGCAAATGTTATGCTAAGTGAAAAGTTATTTACAAAAGACTGTATATTGTATTATTCCATTTATATGAAATGGCAAGAATAGGCATATTCATACACACAGAAAATAAACTGGACTTCCCTCGTGGCTCAGCTGGTAAAGAATCTGCCTGCAATGCAGGAGACCTGGGTTCAATCTCTGGGTTTAGAAAATCCCCTGGAGAAGGGAACAGCTACACACTTCAGTATTCTGGCCTGGAGAATTCTACGGACGCTATAGACCATGGGGTCACAAAGAGTCAGACATGACTGAGTGACTTTCGCTTCACTTCACTAGGACTGGAGGTGGGCTTCCCTGGTGGCTCAGCTGGTAAAGAATCCACCTGCAATGCAGGAGAACCCGGTTTGATTCCTGGGTTGGGAAGATCCCCTGGAGAAAGGGATAGGCCACCCATGCCAGTATCCTTGGGTTTCCCTGGTAGCTCAGATGGTAAAGAATCCACTTGCAATGTGGGAGATCTGGGTTCTATCCCTGGATTGGGAAGATCCCCTGGAGGAGGGCATGGCAAATCACTCCAGTATTCTTGCCTGGAGAATCCCCATGGACAGAGGAGCCTGGCAGGCTACAGTCCATGGGGTCACAAAGAGCCGGACATAACTGAGTGAGCACAGGGCTTGCAGTGAGAGTGGGCAGCCACATGGCTCACTGGGTTCCTAGTTCCCTGACCAGTCCCTTGGCAATGAAAGCACAGAATCCTGACCACTGGACCACCAGGGAATTCCCTGAATTATGTCTTAATAAAGCCATTTAAAAAAACAAAACATAAATCTCTAGGTTTCTAACCCACATGGCCCTTCTTTCCTCACTCGCTCACCTGTATCCATGTTCTCTTCTGTCAAATTTCCTATACTTTGTAAGTATGGTTCCTACTCAGAACATTCTATCCCAAATTATCTGAAGCTGAAATTATTTACTCTCAATTCAAGTGAATCCTCCTCAGAGACATTTTCCCTGACCATCCCAATTAAAGCAGTCTCTCCTCCTGAAAATGGTCTCTTTTATATTCTGTTCAGGAACAAAAAATAAATTCAGCTATTCAGCTGATGCATGTCAGGTGGCACCTCAAAATTAGTTAAGTCCCTGAGCTGAAGCAGAATAGGAGTTTTTATAAGGCAGGAGAAGAGAGGGGTATATGGTTATGGTATTGTCCCAAGTTGCAATTTTCTTAATCTGTAAATGCTGCTGCTGCTGCTAAGTCGCTTCAGTCGTGTCCGACTCTGTACGACCCCAGAGACGGAAGCTCACCAGGCTCCCCTGTCCCTGGGATTCTCCAGGCAAGAACACTGGAGTGGGTTGCCATTTTCTTCTCCAATGCATGAAAGTGAAAAGTGAAAGTTGAAGTCATTCAGTCGTGTCCGACTCTTAACGATCCCATGGACTTGAGCCTACCAGGCTCCTCCATCCATGGGATTTTCCAGGCAAAAGTACTGGGGTGGGGTGCCATTGCTGCAAAACACTGCAATTTAAAAGGGTGGGATATGTTGGGGTATTCATGCCTCTTTCTCATAAATAACAGTACTTTGGTAGCAGTTCAAAGGACTCCTTTGAGAGCTATCTTTGTAAGCCATGTTGAAGATCTAATGTCAGTTAAGGTTCAAGGGAAGGACTGACAGAAAGGGGAAAAAGAGAAAAGAAAGAAGAAAGAAAAAAAGGAGGTAAAGGGACTTCTCTGGCAGTCCAGTGGTTAAGACCCCAAGCGTCCAATGCAGGGGATTTGGCTTCAATGCCTGGTCAGGGAACTGAGATCCCACATGCTTTGCAGCCAAAAATAAAATTTAAAAATTTTTTAAATTAAAACAAAAGGAGGTAAAGACTGAAACAAGGAAAAGCAGGATCTGTTTCAATTCTTTAGTACACATCTCAGTACCTGAAATTGTCTTAGTTATTTGTTTGCTGCATGTTTATTTTCTGTCTCCCCTATCACTAGGGCATTTCTGTCTTGTTCGTCCACATAGTAGATGCTTACTATGTGGTGGCTGATTGACCAAATTCCACACCAACATGATAATCAAAGATGAAATCATGAGCAAATATTTTGGAACTTTCCAGCCACTCCTCTCATTTCTCATGACTATAACAAACTCTGCCTAGTCTCCATCACCTGGGTGTTTAAAAGAATTAAAAATTTGGGGGCCACACCTCCATAGACTGGTTCATCTGTGCTTTAACTATATCTGCCTGCCTACAGAAACAAATATTTTAAAAGGTAAGGAAAAGTCTGTGTGACAGTCTGGGCCGTGCTTCAGTGGAAGTAGACACTGGTCATTGAACTAGACACTGCTGCTGCTACTGCTGCTAAGTCACTAGGACTATTAATTGTACAGAAGAAACTGGGTCAAACTTACTGCAGTTTTTTTCAGGGCTCTTAAGTCCTTAATTCAAGCATGCTCTTCTTCCCAGTAGTAGCG
Organism: Tragelaphus eurycerus; assembly: GCA_935064755.1. Lineage (NCBI taxonomy): Eukaryota > Metazoa > Chordata > Mammalia > Artiodactyla > Bovidae > Tragelaphus > Tragelaphus eurycerus. The sequence continues at coordinate 18,427,141 of CAKXYN010000020.1, forward strand.
AGGGCCACTGTGCTTAGTTACTTCTGCAATTGCTAGAGGATAGGAGCAAAGACTCAAAGAATTTAAGCTCTGGAAGAACTTCCGGGCACTGCTTAGCTTGTTTCCTTCTTATCAGATGTTTCTTTCTTATCATTTGTACCCCAAATGTCAAAATTTCACCTTCTAAGAACACTTCCCAACTCAATGAATTTTCTCAGACCAGCATCACTGGCAGTACCTAGACGTGTGTTTGGAAATGCAGGATTTCAGACTTCATTCCAGAGGCATAGAATGTGTCGTATCACAAGGCCCCCAGGTGACTAGTGCACAGTTTGAGAGGTACATAGTAATTCTGGACATGCTGAACCAGTGCTACTATCTTCAACAGTGTGTACTGATCATTAGCACTTACCTACAAGCTGGACTACTGGAACAAGGAGAATTCAAAAGTGAAGTTTTCCCAAATGCCCCCTGTAGAATTCAGGACCTGTGTATTAGGGAAAGAAAAGACAGGCTCAAAGGATAAAACTCAAAAGTAATTACAAAAGTTATTGGCAAAATGCTGATCTTTTTTTTTAAAGATTCATTAAACTACTCTACTTTACACTGAGATTCATTAAACTACTCTACTTTAAAAGTTTTTTAGGAGAATATTTTTTTAATTATATTTACACTTGTGTATTTGCTTGTTTGGTTGCACCGTGTAGCATGTGGGATCTTAGTTCCCCAACCAGGGATCGAACCTATGCCCCTGCATTGGGAGTCTTAGCCATTAGACCACCAGGGAAGTCCCCTGAAAAGTTTCATAATAAATTTTTTTTTAAGTAATCTCAAGTTAGTGATAACTACCAGTCCCATCAAGAGGCATTTGTGGTGGGAAAGTATAGTCAAGAATGTGTATCTGCCCAAAGTGAAGACTGACAGGGAATGGGGAAAGAGTAAGGTTTATGAACCAGGCCCCCTGGGTCTTTCATTTAATCCCCCATCACAGCTCTGTTAGGTAACACCACTTTAACTAAGTGATTGAATTTAGCATCAACAATCCTGGGACAAACAAGTATTGTATGCCCCCTGGTAAAGCGTATGGGGAAGTAAACATCCTCATTGACGTGGTCCTCTCCTCTAAGCAGTAATTCAGGCAGTTGGGCTCCTTCCATTCTGTGCTCTGCCATCTTCAACTGAAGGCTTCTAAAGCAGCACTAGTAAAAGGGTTTTCAAAGTGAGGCTGGAGACCATGCACCAATAGCACCAATTTACCCTCTTTTTGGCGGGGAATGGGGTATAGAAATGGAGAGGGTTCAGGGTTAGATTAATTTCTGGTGAAGACTGCCCACAGCAGATGCTACCCAAAGTTAAGGAAGTTGAGAAGTTCAAGTGGCTAGCAAGAATGTGGCTGAGTACTGCACCAAGGGGTAAATGCTGGGGAAAAAAAGAGAATAACAAAAAAAAAATAGAACAACAACAATGCAGGGGAGTTGATGGACTTGGGAGAAAAGTGTGGAGAGATCAGAATGTTGAATAATGTCTAAGTATAAACTGTGATCAAGCTGGAGGGCAAGCAAAGTGTAGGGAGTTACTTTTATATCTGAGTTTAAGATTCCTAAAATAGTCTAGTTCAAGATCACCATAAGGAACAAAGGTGTGGCTGTGGGAGTGGGTGGCCATAATAAGGGTAGGATTTACAGTGCCTCCAGTCTGAGATATGCAGGAGGCCTTAATAGGTGTTGGTTGGATTATCCACAGAAATACTGAAACTTCCCACATGTCAAGGCCCTAAGTAAACAGAGTATACAGAAAGGGTATAAAGTAATATAGCCTATATTTTATTTTTCAATTTTTATTGGAGTGTAATTGATTTACAGTGTTGTGTTATAGCCTATATGTTAAAGGATAGTTATTGTGTGACTCAGAGAACAGAGATCCTGGGAGGACAATCAATATGTTAGACTTCTCAATTCAGTTCAGTTGCTCAGTTGTGTCCAACTCTTTGAGACCCCATGCAGTGCAGTACGCCAGGCTTCCCTGTCCATCACCAACTGCCCGAGCTTACTCAAACGCACGTCCATTCAGTCAGTGATGCCATCCAACCATCTCATCCTCTGTTGTCCCCTTCTCCTCCTGCCTTCAAGCATTCCCAGCATCAGGGTCCTTTCAAATGAGACTTCTAGACTGAGAAAAAAACCAATTTCAAACAGGCTATAAGGATGGCACTGTCTTTCAGGAAACAGCCAAGTTACACTTAAGGAAAAAAGGTGAAGGAAATATTCTCAACAATTTGGGAATGGTACAGAATTTTATCTGCCATGGAAGAACTCCAGAGGAAGAGAATGGAAGGAGGAAGCATGAGGTGGGAGGGACAAAAAAGTATGGGAATTTCTATAACAATATCACAAACCAGATAATGTGAAAATAAATATGTGGGCTTCAAAACATCTAGATATGTTAAATCAAATCTAAAAGACATACTTTCAGATTCAGAGCTAATTTTTTCAAGAGGGTAAAGGTACCTCTCAAGGATCACAGAGAGAGAACTAAAAACTAGAAGGAAAAAAAAAAAAAAGAGTATGGTTGGGACTTCCCTGAAGGTCCAATGGTTAATAATCTGTCTTCCAAAGAGGGGACGAGGGTTTGATTCCTGGTTCAGGAACTAAGCCTGCTCATGTCACAACTACTGACCCTACTTTCCACAAATACTGAAGCTCTCTTGCTCTAGAGTCTGTGCTCTGCAACAAGAGAAGCCCCTGCATGCCACAACAAACACTCAATGCAGCCAAAAATAATACTTATTTTTTTAAAAAGAGTATGGTTATGCTGGTGCTATCTCAGTAACCAGGCTTCCCAAGTGACTCAGTGGTAAAAAATCCACCTTCCAAAGCAAGAGACACCAGTTTGACCCCTGGGGCGGGGGAAGATCCCCTGGAGGAGGAAATGGCAACCCACTCCAGTATTCTTGCCAAACAAATCCCATGGACAGAGGAGCCTGGTGGGCTACAGACCATGGGATCCTAAAGAATCAGACACAATTGAGCAATTGAACCCAGCACACATCTCAGTAATCAAGAGGCTTGGGTTTTAAGACGCGGAAAGGAGGCCTTAGGCCCAAGTAAGGCAGGGAGTCGGAATTTAAACTCTGCATGAAATCAGGACCCTTCAAATGCTAAGCTTGAATAAAAGGATGAATTAAAAATTAATCTCCCTTGGTCTGCCTTTTGGAAGAAAAAAAAACCTCTCCCATGAGAATCTAACCATAGGCATTCCTTCACATGGATTTAGTATTCAATTGCATTCTACCTACCTGAATGGTCTGGAATCCCAAGCTGAGAAATTCACATGAGAAGTGGTCCTAATCCAGGAGTTTTAATTATAGAAAAGATGAGCAGAAGGGGCGTTGGAGGATATTCTAAAACAGAGTTAATGGTGGTATGATTGTCCTTCGTTCTCTTACTGTGCTTTATTTCATTGATTGATTTTTTTTTTCATGTGTTGAACCATTCTCATATTCCAGGAATAAATCCCACTTGGTCAAATCTGCTGTTGAATTCGGATTGCTGGTCCTGTGCTCATCTTCTCTATATTGCTCCCATTTTAGTACATGTGCGGCTAAAGCAAGAAGTCCCTGTGGGTTTATTTTTTAAATAGAGGATAATGTACTTTCGCATTTCAATTTTCAAACGAGTAAATGTCTCAAGGAGCAAGAATTATTTTCTATGCCTGAAACGCTGACAAAAATTAAGACCCATATGCTCGTTTGCAGACTTTTCTTCCCAGAACTGGCATCCCTCCTTCCTACATAATACACCTCAACTGGAATATCAGAAAGCGACCGTTTCTACAGAAAGTGCTGTGCAATAACCCACAGAGAGAATCCAGATTTGAGATTTCTATGTCACCACATGAAACCCATCTGCAAACTGTTTAAAATAAGAGTATGAATAACATGTCCCTGGAATTCACTTCTCCAAAGAACTCAATAATTCAACTTTTAGGGTACTTAAAATTCAGCCCCTCAAGCACAGTAATGTGTGGTGTGCGTGGAGTTCAGCGGAGGATTCATTTTTCTGGCTCAACAGAAATCCAAACACGTATGTCAGGTACTCAGGACCCTGAAAAGCAAGATTCTTTGAAAAAAAGTTCCAGGGACCATACTTTTGAAAACTGACAACAGCTACTGGGAATTTCTTTTTCCGTTTCACAACTCAAGCAACTTGCTGGCACCTGCCCAGAGCTAGAAATAGGTTAACAGGTGTTCACAATACCTAGGGATGACTTGTCGACTTGCTGGAAGCCTCCCGCCTGACGAGGCCCGAAAGGGAGGGGGCGGGGAGGAAGGGATTCTCTCAAGGCGTGCGGTCAGGAAATAGGCTAAAGAGGAAACAATACCGAAGACTGAGAAGTAACCGCCTCACCAACAGAGATGAATTATGGCCGTCGTCTGCTTCCAGAGCACTGCGCCGGGCCCCAAGATCGCGCATGCGCCCTGAGCAGTGCGGCACGCGCCCCCCCCACCCCCACTCCGCCATCTGCGCCTGCGCAGGCGTGGGTTTTCCCCCTCCCCGCCCCTCGCCCCCACTATCCACAACATCCACTTCACTCCACAACATTCACTTCACTCCCCAACCCCAGTCTTCGAAAGCCGCCACCCAGCCCATACCCTGGCGTTCGTGGTTGCTAGGGACTAGAGTGGGGTGGTTTGTGTATTGGGTCAGTGATAACTCGCCAGTTACCGGGTAAACGATGCTTTGGTTAGAATTCACAGCCGCAAGCCCTTGTTTCCGAACTGTTAACGCATCCTTCGTTTTATCCTCGGATACTCGGACGTCCTGCTGTCGCCATACGCGAGGCGGCTAGAAATTGTCTCTTGAGAATTTTAATTTTGTTTGGAAGCAGCCCCGGCTGCTTTTTTTTTCTTCCTTTTTTTTTTCTAGGATCACCCATGACGTGATGGACACCTCAGAAATGGCATCCCTCCTTTGATTTCCATCAGATCAAATCAGTCGCTCAGTCGTGTCCGACTCTTTGCGACCCCATGAACCGCAGCACGCCAGGCCTCCCTGTACATCACCAGCTCCCGGAGGTCACTCAGACTCGCATCCATCGAGTCAGTGATGCCATCCAGCCATCTCATCCTCTGTCGTCCCCTTCTCCTCCTGCCCTCAATCCCTCCCAGCATCAGCTGAAAGTTGTGCGTAGTCACTTAGTCGTGTCCGACTCTTTGCGACCCCATGGACTGTAGCCCACCAGGCTCCTCTGTCCATGGGGATTCTCTAGGCAAGAATACTGGAGTTGGGTTCCCATGCCCTCCTCCAGGGGAATCTTCCCAACCCAGGGATCGAACCTAGGTCTCCCGCATTGCAGGCAGATTGTTTACCGTCTGAGCCACCAGGGAAGACCAAGTAATAGTTAACTTTGAAGGAAAAAAAAAAAAGGAAAAGGAAAAATTCATGTAAACATTTACGTGTACATAGAATAATCTCGAAGAACTGGACAGCAACTGCTACTGTGATTACCTCAGGAGAGAAATGGGTAGCTGAAGGATGGGCATGAATGTTTTGGGGGTTTTGTGGGTTTTTTTGCATCGTTTGAAATGTGTCCAATATGTTTGTGTGTTTTAATCTTTGAATGTTCATTTGACTCCCTTACCAAAATGTAGATATCAAAGAAATTTGGAAACTTAAGACGTCTGTCTAGATGCCCTAATGCTAGATAGAATTATACATTATGTGTGAAGATAAAACGTTTTGTGTAAACCACTAAGTTTTCCTGTTTATTTCTGGACAAACATCCTTGGGAATTGGGGCAGGAAGTACAGGAAAAGAGGAGCCAGGAATTTTCGAAAAGTCGGCAGGGTTGGCATACAGGAAACAAATTTTCATCATCTGAATCAGTTGTATATTCCTTTTGGATTTGCTGAAGAAAATTGAAGGGTAAATTTTAGTTGATTTCACTAAAGCCCAACTAGATTGGAAGGGGGACATTTGATGTTTATTTTTGTAAAGGAAGTTAATTGAGTGTGGTTGGCAGAGTTGGGACTCTAAGTTCCTATTCTAGTCAAGGAAAACATCCCTTCGTAAGGATTCTCCAGGATGATTATGATACATTCCTTCCCCTAACTTTGTAAGATAATTTCAGGTTCCCTCCTCCAAGGGAATGGTAAGGAAAAAAAAGTAGGCAACTGTGCCTAAGAGGATTTGCAGACAAAAAGCTCATATTGAAAAAAGATCCTGGACACACCTCATTTTCTTGGTTAGCTGAACCAGTTTAACTTGTTACCCAGTAAGTGGTTAGTGGATCTAGGCAACAAAGAAATAAATGAAACCTACTGGGTAATACCAAAGAAGGCGATGGCACCCCACTCCAGTACTCTTGCCTGGAAAATCCCATGGACAGAGGAGCCTGGTAGGGTGCAGTCCATGGGGTCGCTAAGAGTCGGACACGACTGAGCGACTTCACTTTCACTTTTCACTCTCATGCATTGGAGAAGGAAATGGCAACCCACTCCAGTGTTCTTGCCTGGAGAATCCCAGGGATGGGGGAGCCTGGTGGGCTGGCGTCTATGGGGTCACACAGAGTTGGACACGACTGAAGTGACTTAACATAGCACAGTGGGTAATAAATCAACCAGGTTGAGCAATAAGCAGCACCTGGGGATAGAAATGCCCCACAGAGGAGAAAAATGGCATCACATAAAAGAATACTTAGTAAAATTTATTAAAATAAAAAAAGAAAAACAATAATTTATGCCCTTGGGAAAATAAAAGATCTTGTCAATATAAATGTTTCTTAGAAAACATATGAAAAGATAATATAATATATATATATCAATAAATCAGTATCAATGTTACAGCAAAAGTAATAATGATTGTATAACACTGACAAGTGAGGATAATTCTGGCCCTTACACAGCAGCATTTCTGGAAGGTCCTCCGATTCCTCCTTTTTTTAGTACAGATATGCCTTCATTTTAAGAAAGCCTGATATACATATATCTGTATTTAGAAACTCTATCAATTAAATTTATTTGTGTCACAAAATAATTCTCTACCAAAAAATCAACAAGTTTCTGTAATGTATCCTTCAAATTGGCAAATTTTCTTAATGTGTTTAGAATTAACCAAATACATGTGTCCCCAACTTCTCTCCTTCGAGCACTATTACATACAGTGAGGTATACCTGAAGTGAGCCAGAAGAGTTGGGCTTCAAACCTGACTAGAGAGAGTGTGTTCTTACTTAGAAGAAGAAGAAATGGTTGGGGGCATATGTTCCCTTAATCTTTTGCTTCTTGCATCCTAAGCTCTTTCTTATCCCTGCTGTTTCCTGGGCAACTTTGTTCACATGATACTCTCAAGATAAAAGCAGGAAGTCAAATGGGAGAGGGATGGATTAATGAATTAGTGAGTCACTCCACCAGAGCACAGTGAGATGAAATATGGGGTTTAGAGTGTGTGTGTGCGGCTATAGCTAGGGAAAGCCAGAGCAATTCTCTGCCCTTGATATGGTGTTTGTGAGGCTCCTCTCCCAGCAGGAGCACCTGATTCCTGGAGGGGCAGCAGGGCTCAGTCCAGTTTCCCCAGCCAGACGGGACAGGTACTCTGGAGAATGGACTCCATCCTATTTGTCACATTCCTCCTGGCTCCCTTCAGCACAATGGTAGTGCTGTTCACAGAACTCCTGGATCCGGCTACAGGCCTCCAGCATCATCACTTCAGGGACTGTGATTACCACTCGGAAGAAATTTGGATACTCAAAGCACTGCAAAAATAAAAGCCTATTATTCTCAGAGCAGTTCAATCAGTGACTAGACCACCCTAGTATGGTCAGGGCCCTAATCAGCAAGAGGCAGCAATACCATTTACTCAGGGCTATCAGTTCCTACCATTGGGATGCTGAACCAGTAACTGAGTTAATTTATCTTAAAAGGAATTTGTGGAACAAGCTTGATTTCCTCTCACTTAGAATGTCCAACTACAATTTTTCTTCTTGAAAAATTCAGATGGGATAATGATGAGGAAGAAACAAATTTTAAATAGAGGTCATGACACCCAACAGTAAGAATCTTTTCAAAGGAGAATACAGTAGTCCCTTAGTATCCATAGGGGGGTTGTTCCATAACTGCCGAGAGGACTAAAATCCAAGGATGCTCAAGTTCCATATATAAAATGGCATAGTACTTGCATACATACATACATCCTCCTGTGTACTTTAAATAATCTCTGGGTTACTTATAATACCTAATACAATGTAAATGCTATGTAGCATTTACATAGGCTGCAGCAGATTCAAGTTTTGCTTTGGGGCACTTTCTGGAATTTTTTTCTTCTAATATTTTTCCATCCCCAGTTGGTTGAATACTTGGATGCAGAACCTGCACATATAAAGGCCAACTGTACACTTTGTTGGGGGAGGAAAAGGCTAAACACCAGCTCAGGGAGAGCTCCCAAGGCATACACCATTAAGAGTTTCTAGAGAAACCTAAGAGGGATGTAAGCGCTCACCGTTGCTGGGAGGCAGTGGACAGATTGCTCAGCAAGTAACTGCTCTGTGAACTCTATATCATTCTCAAATTCTGGGAAATGTTCCATCTCAATTCCAACCTATACCAATAACAAGGAAAGGCAAACTGATCATAAGGGGGGAAAACAGGCCACTCCCTATGCCAGAAATCAAGGCAGAGACTGCTCTAAAAAATATCTTGGAACTCCACTACTGATAACTAAGAGTTCTTGCTCTTATGAGCTTGTGGAATCTCTCATAGAGAAGAGAGGATATATTCACATTAATATTTTAGCTTATTGAAGGGTTCCTTCTTGGATGCTGATAAATGAAAGCTGAAAATAGGATCCTAGTGTTCTTTAAAAAAGGCACTATTGGTACTATGGGCCAGGCTAGTTTTGATTACATGGAACTACCCTGACCATTGAAAAATATTCAGCATTGCTGGCCCACAAGATGCCAATAGCATCTTTCAGTCCTTCTGAAAACAAATAGCATTCCTATATATCCCAAAACACTCCAAGGAACCAGATCTCTCCTAGTTGAGAGCTACAATAGTGTGGAAAGCCTCTTATTTGTATCATATCATCTCTGTATCTGCATATAAAATAATTCTCTGTATTGAAAAGTTGTCATTTTAAGAGTTTTTTTTTTTTTTTTTTTTTGCTTCTTTCTTTTTTTTAGCACTGAGTCAGTGGGACAATTCAGAAAAAGACAGTTCCTAAACTGACTGGCTCAGGAGCCCATCTGGTTGTCTTTGTGAGCCTTGCAGACTGGCTTCCCTCACCTGCCACCCACATACTCACCATGAGGTACATGGCCCCAGAAGGGCGAATGGGCCGGAGTCCGGGGATGGCAGCCAATGCCCCATAGCAGAGATCCGCATTGGACTATGAGAAGAGGCAGAGACATCAAGGATGAAAACTTAAACTAAAGAAAAGCCGGGTCATTAAAAAGAGAGCCCACATCAAAGGCAGGGAACCTAGGTTTGCTCTGCTGGCATAAGGAGTTAACAAGAAAAAAAACTCTGCCCACTCACAGCTTTAGGCTAGGAGCAGAGTGGATTGCCAGAAGTTAGAGAAATGTATGGATGAATGTTGACAATGATGCCACCTTTTGGCTTGGAAGTCCCATAATGGCGCAAAATTCCACTGGAGGCATTCCCTGACTCCCAGAGTGGAAGGCTACAGGCTGCCCTTACCTTGAGGAAGCTTAGAGTGTTGTGGTAGAACTCACGAGGGGTGCGACACAGGATGCTTTTCAGAGCTCCTTGGACAAGGGTGCAGGGGCCCAGGATCCGTTGACTTAGCTTCATCAGCCCATCTCGGATCTAAAAGCCCCCCAGCAAACACATTATTTAGCCTTTCTTAAACATCCCTGCTGTGGAGATTCTTGTTCTGACCATTCTTTCTATAAAGTGTTCATTTTTATTTATTTTTAATTTTGTTGTTGTTGTTGTTATCTTCTATCTAGGCAGAGTTAGGGTTAGTTTTTCATCTCTGGAGATGTGGTGGTGACTCGTGTCATTCTTAAATCAGACCACCTGGGTTTGTAGCCCAGCTCTGCCACACACTGACTGTGTGGCTCTGAGAAAATTATACAACCTATCTGAGTTCATTTTCATCAGCTGTAACACGGAGATAATACCAATACTGGCCTCACAGGGTTGTTGGGAGAATTACATTGAAATAAAGTACATAAAGCACTGGCACCTTGTAAACCCACAAATAGTATTAGGGATCATTACTGCTTGTTGCTTCTTTTTGTGTGGTAATAAAATTGGAGGTAGATGGAACTTCCTCACCAACACATAAAAACTGAGTGCTGGAGAGAAATAACTAGTACTATCTTTATCCAGTGTCTCTCCAGGCACACACAACTACAGGGCCAAGAAAGGAAAATCTCACATCTATACCACCACTGTGAGATAAAGCAAGCAAGTAGTAAGTAAACAAATAAATAAATATTTAGTGTATATTTATATATTCTTACCTCATTGCCAAAAATATCTCTTCGGTCATGTATAAGGATCCAGCCCATCCTCCAGCCAGGAACCAGCCAGCGCTTGGCCAGCCCTCCACAGGACAGGATGGGGACATTGCTGCTGAGAGTGGCCAGAGGCTCAAATTTGGAATCTGAAAACACCTGAGGAGAAGAGGTGCTTCTTACAGTTGTTTTCTGGCTTCCCTCCAAATCCCACGCCTCCCCAATTTTTCCTTATATCATTAAGCACAGGGTTTCAGATTTACAGGTTCTTTCTACCCTGAAGCATGACTGGGATCTCAAGAAGCTTCAAAGGGAACTATCCAAAAACATTTAACGTGGTGTCTTGTCTGGGTTAAAAGAAGCCTAAAATGAGGAAACTAGTCCCAGCCCAGTAATATGTACAACCCCTGACTCTAGGGAATGAATGAAATAATTAGATCCTGCCCGAGACTCACCATGTCTCCATAGATCTCATCAGCTAAGATGGGGACACACTGCCTCGCAGCCACTGAAAACAAGAGAAACATGCTGATGTCATTTTTAATATGAATTGCCTTAGCACTTAAATAGTTACCTGGGCTTATACTTTACACTTGATGTTTGTGGGGTTTGTCTTCCTCTTTAAGAACTACAAATTCTTCTCATACTCTTCCAGGGTACAGAGCCTAAATTTGCTGTTTAATTAACTAGATATTTCAAATCCTTTCTTCCACATGATGGGAGTGATAAAGAGGCAAGTCTTTTTCTCCTTCTTTCTACCTTTCCAGTGGCACACCACTCACTAGGGACACCAGTGGAGCCCTCCGACCTCTATCCTAGTCTCGTTCGTGAAGGACTTCTTTCTCACTCCAGGAAACACCTAAAGGATTCCATCCCCGTCTTCTTTCCTATCGAGTGAAATCTGTTGGACTTACCTGCCAAAATTTTCTGGAGATGACGTCTACTGAACACTGACCCACAAGGGTTTGATGGATTATTGACAATAAGACAAACTGTCTTTTCATCAATCAGAGATTCTAATTGTTTCAGGTCAATTTCCCAATTCTTCTCTGGCTGGGGAGGAAAAAAACAGTGAGATCAAGACAATTCTGAAAAATTTAGGAAGACTACCCACTTCACTCAAAGGTATAATATAAGTCACAAAATGTGTCTGTGGCCTCAGACTTTTCAGATCTTTCTCTGCTAAGATAATGGTCATGTATTTTTATGAAGTTAGTAATTGAGCATTTGTATCTAAAATTATCTAATTTGTATCTAAAATTAAAAAGTCATTTACCAATAAATTGTAGAGTTTGACCTCAATTCCCATAGATTCAGCTAGAGTCCTGTAGAGAGAGAAGCCAGGTCTCGGAACTAGGATGTTTTGCCCTGGGTTGGCCAACACAGCCAAACACAGTTCAATAGCCTGACTGCAGCCACTTGTCAGAATGACATCCTGTGAAGAAAAGTTTTGTTTTGTTAGGGGTTCCAACAGCAACAGGAGAAAAGAGATTATCAGATGAGTGAGTGGGAAGCAAAAATAAGCTCACTTTTAAAAATCCTATGTAAAGTAGTGGGGACTGTACTAGGCCAAAATTGAAAGAAATGAATATGTTTATATATGTCCATATCTAGAGGTTGTTGAAAATGCTGGCCACTTAGAAGAAATAAATCACTTTAAAAAGGACAGGTTGGCTGTGACTCAGCAGACCTCCATGAGAGGTCATTATGACCTTGGACTTTTTCACCTAGTTATTTATTTACTTTTGACCAGAGATTTGAAGCACGGCTCTCTTCTGAAATACAAAGAGCTCCCCTTAACGTTAAGAAATGTTGACCTCCACCCTATAAACAACAGAGTGGAGGGCATTTAAACTTGACCCTGCCACCAGTCCAATATGCCATGGAAACTCGATCCTCCCATCTAAGTGACCTTAGGTAAGTGAAGGGAACTACAGATTAATAAAAGACCCTATTGGTAAAATTAAATTTTCCAATTATTTGGTATTTATGAATTACTGTTTTTCAATGATCGTTTGCAGATAATCAAATATAGGGTGACCTCTGAGTCCTTTGGGCCTCCTTGAAACAGACATCACATAAGTTGTATGCAATGTTATTATCATACTATAATTACTGTCTAGTAAATATAATCACTGACTAGTGGCCTCCCTATATAAAAAGTCCTGGAATTGCCAAAGGGAAATTATTCTTAGTTTTTGTTTCCCTTGAAACCATTATTCCTCATGGAACAGAAACAAAGGGTAGAATTTGCCTGGTATTGCTTTAGAGCTGGCACCTTGTCTAGGGCTCACCTTTGCTTCCAGAGGTGCTTCGGGACAGTGGTAATAAGAAGCAACTTCCTCCCGACTGGATAAGTAGCCTGAGAGAAAAGAGTAGAAGGAGAAAGCTGGAAGTTTTCATCCCACAACTGACAGCAATGCCCTTAAGTCACAGGGCTTCAAGGCTACCTTCTGTCCCAGATCAGAGCACATAGCATTCGGTTTAGCTCTCAGTCACTATAGTTAAAGATTAACTTTGTACCTTACAATTTTATAATGAGCACACAAATGTATAAATAATAACAAAAAGAGTTCTCAAAACTATAAAGTATTCTGCAGCATCTTGGTTACTGTGATTATGTTTTATTTTCTTTTAGATTATTTAATCTAAAATACAGGATTTAGATTATTCTCAAATCCCTTTCAGGGATTATATTTGAAAACTTGTAATTAATGAGTTCATTACACTGAGTTCATTTTAACTTTTTCACATTGTATTGTATACCTATTAGTATTTTCCTTTTATATTATATTCAAATTAAAATATTTTCCTTTTAAATTGTATTCTCATGCAATGTTTCCAAATGTTGGCTTGAAAGCTTGAAGTATAGAGAGTTTCATACCAATTATTATGTTTTACAGAATTGCTGTCCAAAAAGATTATCTTCAGTTACCAAAGCTAGAGGCAATATTTCCTAATGTTTGTTAACTTAATGGGTACAGATAGTTATCTTGAAATTAATCAGCATTTCCTTAATTGCTAAGAAAAAACACAGATAAACATTATTTGTGCTTCCTTTGGTATGAAGTGTTCATATCCTTTGAGTATTTGTCAAATGGAGACTTGGTTTTAGGTTTCAGGTTAAATCAGTTTCCTAATACTTTGAATATAAAAGTCATAATAAACATTTAAAAAAATTGTATTGAAGTATAGTTGATTTACAATATGGTGTTAATTTCTGCAGCACAGCAAGGTGATTCAGTTATACATATATATATTCTTTTTCATATTCCCTTTCATTACGTATAAACTCTTTTTAAAACTAACTTTTGGTCTTATTTTGTTTTGATTTTTATTTATGAAGCTGTATAAAATGTAAATAATCAACCTAAAAATCATGTCCCTGATATCTCTTTAAAGTGTTTTTAAATTCTATTTTAGCATGAAGCACATACACACAGTGGGGAAGTGTGTGACACTGAAACCAAGTCAAGGAGTCACTTATTTTATCAAAATGCTTAGGGTAGGAACGTTCAATACATGGAGAGAGTTGCTGCTGCTGCTGCTGCTGCTAAGTCCCTTCAGTCGTGTCCGGCTCTGTGCGACCCCAGAGACAGCAGCCCACCAAGCTCCCCTGTCCTTAGGATTCTCCAGGCAAGAACACTGGAGTGGGTTGCCATTTCCTTCTCCAATGCAGGAAAGTGAAAAGTGAAAGTGAAGTCGCTCAGTCGTGTCCTACTCCTAGCGACCCCATGGACTGTAGCCCACCAGGCTCCTCTGTCCATAGGATTTGCCAGGCAAGAGTTACACCTAAATAAAATTATTCCTGTTTTAACCTTCTGTCCTCTAATAGAACAACTCATTCTTTGCTGTTGTTTTTGTTTATTTTTGCCTTGAAACAAGCACAGTTACATTGAGAGTGTGACCAGGACCATAATTAAAATAAATCTTGAATGTGCAGAGGAGGAGAAATAACACCAAGAAGTATTTACATAGGGCAGTAAGTAAATTGATTTAGGAGCTGAACAGCTCTGTCAAGCAGCACCTGCAGCCAAACTCAAGGCCTCCGTGGAGAATGAGCAATGATAAGATAGGTGTGTTATTTGAGCAGAGTATGTAATGGGAACCTAGAGCAGGGAGGTGCCATAATGCCAGAGGAAGCCAGGAAAGAAGTTGGACCTTGACGGCTTGAGGTTAAGCATTCTGAGACTCCTTTCCCCAAAATCAACGTTATATTATCTTAGCCTCTCCTTAGAAATTATGCATTAGGAAAGCAAAGAGAGCTGCTAGAAATTTATTCCTGTCAGAAGAGCACAGAAGATTTGGAAACTGCTAGATTAGAGTCTCAGGGGGAACTTACCAATGGAGGGGACATAGCCATTAAACTTCCCTGAGTCGAGGGCATCTTTAATTGCTTGGGTAACTTCAGGATCTGTCGGCAGGTTTCCAAACACAGTAGGGTCCCCTTTTCAAGAACCACCAAGAGGTTATTCTTCCACGCCCAGTACCCAGACCCACCCTCCACTTCGATCCTGTCTGCCCAACCCATGAGGATGGGGTGAGAGGAACAATGCCTGCCTCATGGTTAAGTGTACTCAACTCACCAATCGACAAAGCAATCATGGTCTTGTTTGGATTTGGCTTCACCTTCATGTTGTCCACAATGGCCCGGATGGGATTGAAAGTTTTGTTGGACATGTCCGAGGGCCTCACGGACCATCTGGCCTTCCTGCTTTTCACTTTTCCCAGCACAGAGCTTCTCCCAGTGACATTGACATGCACATCCAGAACTGAGGGGAGGCTGCCATGATCCTGCTTCTGAATCACATATGGGTCCATGACTAGCAAAGACTATGGGGAAAAGAAGGGGTCATTGTGACTCTAAGAACAGATACAGTCCAGTGGGGCAGCTACAGTTGGACCTAAACACTGGGGTGACTTTGCCAGACATCTCTTTTCAAAATCCTTTCACATGTAAAGTAGCTTTGAATGAATGAGGGCAATTTTAAGACTTTTCACTCAGATGGAAAATAAGCAAAATAACCATTCTACAATATTAGCAGAGTGTTCCATTGAATGCTTATCTACTGTGAGATTCACTATGTGCTACATCATTGCCATGAAAATTTAACCATGCTGTCAGCAAAACCAAGGAAGAAGGACGTGAAAACTAATGTTAAACAAGGTTTAACTAATGTTAAAGCATAGGTATCCCTTCCTTTCCATGCAAGGAAGAGTCTCCTTACACTTCAACAGACTGTGTCTTGTCCTGTGCAAAGAATAACCAGGAAGAACTATTCCATATTGTTAGAAATTTAGTGTTAACATTATCATTAGTAAAACTAAAGCCCTATTCTATAAGCAACTTACTGTCCTGTGGAAAAAGAAGTCAATACACCACAAAGAAAAAAACATGCGTCCCAAATCATAAGGTTAGCTGAGGCTTGAGATTTTACCTTCCCAGTAAAGGAGAAGCAGACTCCAAGCAGCCAAACCAGAAAGTTGCCTAAGTTCTTTGACAAGTGATGGTGACGGTAAATTCAGATGCAACCTCTGATGCCTGAAATAGTCCCACAAATGGGCGTTGAGCCTGAAACTCTCATGCTATTGGTTCAGGTAAGAACGGAGCAACAAGCCCTCTTCTTTCCTCCCCTCCTCACTTTTTGGTGCTTTTTACCTCTAACCCTGCCTCCACCTCTACCACCAAATCAGGAATTTGAACACTTCAGCCTTCTGGAATTGTCTGTGTTAACTCTTTCTAGGTAATTTGTGAGATGTTTGAAAAGATTGTCAGAGAGATAGTTAGGATTACAGTTGGTAATTTTTATTAAATTTTTTTGTGACAAAATGACCTATTAAAATGTTAATAGTACAGAAATGTATAGAATAAAAAGTGAGAGTCTTGCAAGGGCCAGGCAGTGGTAATGATCTGGCCATTTCTATCCATTCATCAAGATAGATAGATGATAGATCAATAGATCTGCTGCTGCTGCTGGTAAGTCGCTTCAGTCGTGTCCGACTGTGTGTGACCTACAGATGATAAATAGATAGGTGATAGACAGTAGATAGATTAGGTGATGGATACATAGATACAGAATTGTAAATATTTTCACAACACAGCTGAGATCACACTCTAAAACTTGTTCAGCAGCATGCTTATTTAATTCCTACATCTAGGGCTCCTTTCCTTGTTAGTCCACAAAGTTCTACTCCAGTTAGAGAAAACTGTGCAGCTAGAGTACAATGGCACCCCCACCCCAGTACTTTTGCCTGGAAAATTCCATGGACAGAGGAGCCTGGTAGGCTCCAGTTCATGGGGTCACTAAGAGTCGGACACAACTGAGTGACTTCACTTTCACTTTACACTTTCACGCATTGGAGAAGGAAATGGCAACCCACTCCAGCGTTCTTGCCTGGAGAATCCCAGGGACGGGGGAGCCTGATGGGCTGCCGTCTATGGGGTCGCACAGAGTTGGACACGACTGAAGCGACTTAGCAGCAGCAGCAGCAGCAGAGTAAATGAAGGCCCACTCCATAAACATTTAAAAAGTACAGGGTATCTAAGGCCACCAAAACCTGTGCAATTTTATCCTTATGCTGTGAATTCTTAATTTTTCTGTTATGAAGTTATTGGAAAAATAAGATGTCAGGTGAGATCTAAACAAAAACCTTTGCTAAGCCAGCACAGCAGACATCTCAGAATTCCTGTGAGCCTATGGAAAGTATCATCCACCCAAGGGTTAAGAGAAACCTCAGTGACCCCATGGCTCAAATCTTATCGTTTACTTATTGAGAGACAGAGAGTTGTTTCATAAGCTCTGTCTTCTTCAGCTGTTTATTGGTGATTTGAGTCTCCACTGGGGTTGAATAACCTTTAATTTCTCTGGTCCTTCCATCTTCTTCTTTTCCCTCCATTTATTTATGTCTTTATTTTTAAAATTGGAGGCTAATTGCTTTACAATGTTTTGTTGCCTTCTGCCATACAATGATGCTGCTGCTGCTGCTGCTAAGTCGCTTCAGTCGTGTCCGACTCTGTGCGACCCCATAGACGGCAGCCCACCAGGCTCCCCCGTCCCTGGGATTCTCTAGGCAAGAACACTGGAGTGGGTTGCCATTTCCTTCTCCAGTGCATGAAAGTGAAAAGTGAAAGTAAAGTCGCTCAGTCATGTCTGACTCTTAGCGACCCCATGGACTGCAGCCTACCAGGCTCCTCCATCCATGGGATTTTCCAGGCAAAAGTACTGGGGTGGGGTGCCACTGCCTTCCCCGATACAATGATGAGAATCAGCCATATGTATACATATATCCCTTCCAACTCTTAGTGCTTTGAAAAATTCACCTAATGCAGTCACTTCCCCACTTCACTGAAGCAAGCATTTACCACTTCATCTCACCAGTGGAGAAGCAGAAGCACCAGGCAGGTACAGGAAGCCAGCCAGGTCAAAGAAAATTTAGGTTAATTATGAAGCCCTGAGCCCCGAGCTGGACAACCCAGACTGCTTTATTTCAAAAAGCTATGTTTAAAACATCTAAAAGACAGAAAAGGAAAGGTTTAAGTCTGCTACTTGGCACCCTATACATAGGCAAATGGCTCGTTTTCCTAAATACAGTTAACCATTTTACAGATAGACACACGCTTCGCAGGCTGGATCTACTACCCTTGGTGAGGTTGCCAAGTGAGAACATGGTACTGTTTCCAAAACACATAGATCTTGTCAAGAGAGAAGACCACCCTTTCATAAACACGTTTATTCCACCACCAACTCCATTTAAAATATATGTGTGCTGGAGAAAATCAGAAAAATTTAAAAGCATTTATAATCTACCACCACTCTTAATACATTAGTTTTACTTTTTCCCTACAAAGTTGGGGTCTTGTTCTATGTACATATTTTTTAAACTGAGAAAAAAAATTATATAACATAAAATTCACCATCTCAAAGTATAAGATTCAGTGATTTTTAGTTCATTCATAACATTGTGCAACAATTGCCACCATCTAATTCCAAGACATTTTTTTTTCATTGTTCCAGAGAGAAACTCCATACCTATTAACTAGCCCCTCTTAATTTTCCTCTTCTTAGCCCCCAGCAACCACTAATTTACTTTCTGTCTCCATGGATTTACCTATTCCTGATGTTTCACACAAATGGAATCATACACTATGTCATCTTTCATATCTGACTTCTTTCACTTAGCAAATGTTTTTCCAAGTTGCAGCATGTTTCAGCGCTTCATTCCTAGTTATGGCTGAATAGCAGTCCATTGTGTGAATATATTCATTTGCTCATCTGTTCATCAGCTGCTGGACATTTGGGTTGTTTCCACCTTTTGGCTATTAGAAATAATGCTGCTATTAACACTTAGATCCAGGTTTTCGTATGAACATACGTTTTCAATTCTCTTGAATATATACCTTGGTATAGAGCTGCTGGACCATATTATGGATAGTTTTGCATTATGAATTTTTAAATTATATCATGAATATTTTCTCATGTTCTGAAAAACATTCCATCATAGAGAATTATCAGAATTTATTGAATAATTTTCCTATAGTTGGACATGATGTGGAGTCTAGCTTTTCCTATTGTAATAAATGCTGCCAAGAGCATCATTGTATATAGATATCAGTTCATACATGTTCATACATGTCTCTTGTAGTTCAGTCAGTAAAGAATTTGCCTGCAGCGCAGGAGACCCAGGTTTGATCCCTGGGTTGGGAAGATCCCTGGAGAAGGAAATGGCAACCCACTCCAGTATCCTTGCCTGGAAAATCTCATGGATAGAGGAGACTGATGGGCTGCAGTCCATCGGGTCGCAAAGAGTCGGGCACGACTGAATGACTAACACTTACTTACTTATTTACATGTTATTATCTCCTTAATGTAAATTTTACTATACATGGAAATTTTACTTACTGCATTGAAGACAGCAAACATTTTGCTTTCCCTCTTCTATTAATTAAAGTATAATATGTAATCATATAATAAATTCAAATTCAGATGTTTATGAACTAAACTCTTAAAAATTTCTTTCCCCATAATCCCATTTCATAGAGACAGCCAGTTTAGCCATTTCTTGGTTATCTTTCCAAGTGTCTTCTATGTCTACACAGTGCTTTTACAGCTGGTTTTGGAGTTGTTCAAAATTATATATATACTATATGTTCATTCTGCAGCTTCACTGTCTCTTATTGTGAGCACTATTCTTAAGTGGTAATTGAGTACTTGAAATGTGCTTTATCTGAATTGAGATGTGTCATTGGTGTAAAATACACAACAAGTTTCAAAGACTTATATAAAAATGCAAAATGTCTCACCAATAATTTTATATTGACTACATGCTTAAATAATACTTGAATCTATTGGGTGAAATAAAGTATATTACTGAAATTAGTTTCATCTATTTCTATTTTTTTGACATTTAAAAATATTCCCATTAGAAAATTTGAAATTACTATGTGGTTTGCATTCCATTTCTACTGAACAATGTTGTTCTATAGCTTGCTTTTTAAAAACTCAGTAATATGTTGCATGGACATCCTTTTCATTTTCATACATGGAGATCAACTTAATTCCTTTTAATGGCTACGTTATGTTCAGTTAGCCATTCCACTCTTTTTGGACATGGGGCAGCTTCCAATTTTTCTTTCTATTAGAAATAAATCATATTGCATACACTTATTATTTATGATTGGGAATTTTTATGAGTATCCTGCGATTTGTGGGATAATTTCCTTGAGGCAGGATCACATTTCAAACACTGACAGACCTGACAAATTGGTCAAATAATGGACTATAGGAAGAAGGGAAAACACAAATATATCTTATGACAACTTTTTGGAGTTCAAACCAGCTGTTAGAACTTGATGGGTGATAGAGGGAATCAACTGAGTGTTACAGCAGGGGTTTTCCAGGTGGAGAGAATCTCAGAGTTTAAGGCCTTTGGAAGAGTTAAGTCAAGCAAGGATGAGGTTGTCTCAAAGTTAAGAGCTACTGTGACTATTCTGTCACTCCAGGTTTAAACTTTCAAAGACCTCAACTACACTGGAGACTCAGGTTCAACTTGCTCTTCCACACACCCACACAGCCAATAGGCTTGGTGTCCTGTCCCCACCTCAACATTAAACCAGGAGTCTTAGACTATTCAAATTGATAATCTCGGTGGGGCATCAGCAGTGTCAGCTCATCTGTGCCTCTGGTTTTCAGTCATTCTCATTGCTTGGCCTCTGGGGCATTCCATTTTTATCTTTGGAGCTAAGTTAGGCATTTTGTTATATTTAACCCAACATTTCTAGATATTTTTATAACTGGAGATCTTCCAGGTCCTCCAGACCTCAATATCACCAAAAATGAGAGTCTCTCTTTGTTAATTTGAAATGGCACCTTTATCTCATACTAAATTCTTCTATCTTCCTAACCCTTTATGGAAAATTATATTCTACAAGTACAGTTCTTCTCACACATTGCCAGCTTCCTTTCAGAATGGCCATTTACCTTCCTATTAGCAATTGCTTGCAAACCCTGAGAGTTATTTTCTGAAAAAATCTTTGCTCAATTGATCAATAGAAAAAAAAAAAAAGGGTATTAAACGTTGTTGTTATTTCTGTTTCTTTTTATTTTAGTGAGGTTAGTCATTTTTCATGTAGTCAGAACTGGACATCGAACAACAGACTGGTTCCAAACCGGGAAAGGAGTTCGTCAAGGCTGTATATTGTCACCCTGCTTATTTCACTTATATGCAGAGGAGCCTGGTGGGCTGCCATCTATGGGGTCACACAGAGTCGGACATGACTGAAGTGACTTAGCAGCAGCAGCAGAGTACATCATGTGAAAAGCCAGGCTGGATGAAGCACAAGCTGGAATCAAGACTGCCGGGAGAAATATCAATAACCTCAGATACACAGATGATACCACCCTTATGGCAGAAAGCCAAGAAGAACTAGAGTCTCTTGATGAAAGTGAAAGAGGAGAGTGAAAAGACTGGCTTAAAACTCAACATTAAAAAAACTAAGATCATGGCATCTGGTCCCATCACTTCATGGGAAATAGATGGGGAAACAAGGGAAACAGTGACAGACTATTTTCTTGGGCTCCAAAATCACCGCAGATGGTGACTGCAGCCATGAAATTAAAAGACGCTTGTTCTTTGGAAGAAAAGCTATGACCAACCTAGACAGCATATTAAAAAGCAGAGACATTACTTTGCCAACAAAGATCCATCTAGTCAAAGCATGTTTTGAACTGTGGTGTTGGAGAAGACTCTTGAGAGTCCCTTGGACTGCAAAGAGATCAAACCAGTCAATCCTAAAGGAAATCAGTCCTGAATATTCATTGGAAGGATGAATGATGCTGAAGCTGAAACTTCAATATACTTTGGCCACCTGATGCAAAGAACTGACTCACTGGAAAAGACCCTACTGCTGGGAAAGATTAAAGGCAGGAGGAGAAGGGGACGACAGAGGATGAGATGGTTGGATGACATCACCAACTCGATGAACATGAGTTTGAGCAAGCTCCGGGAGTTGGTAATGGACAGGGAATCCTGGAGTGCTGCAGTCCATGGGGTCACAAAGAGTGAGACATGACTGAGAGACTGAACTGAACTGAATAGCTCTTCACATTTTGTGAATTACCTGTTTACAACCCCTCACCTGTCTTGCCCGAGGGCTAGATTTTTTCTTGGGTGAGACCTGGGCCAAGGAAGGCACTGCAAGGCAACAAAACAGCTGCTCTGAGATCACTGGCCTAGCCTCCTCTGTCTCAATCCAGCTGGCTCAGACTCAGGTTTACAGATCAAAGAACAGCCAGCAGCACGGGGTTTTTGAGGGTGGTCCTGCAAATAGTGCAACTGACGCAGAACCAGCAGGGCTTGAGGGTGTGTGAAGGGAGCAGGGGCCGTTGGGTCAGAAGGCCATCCCTGGGCACGCCCTCATTCAGTAGCTGACAAGCAAACCCAGATGAAAAGGGAAAAGAGACAGAGCAAACAAGTTTCAGTAACACCCCTCTTCTGTAGTTCACGTTTTCTCTCCATAGAAAGCGGAGCAGGGAGAATGAAAGAGAAAGCCCAACCATGCCTATGGAGCCTAACGGCCACCAGCCAACCTTCTCCAGGCAGTCAGGGCCCAGTAAACCATAGAAACACTCACTAAAAGGTACACCAACCAACCATTAAGGCTTTCATTTAAAAATCAAACAACTTGCACTGAGTTTGTTCTTAAATATGACACTATTGTGTTTGCCATAGAAAAGTGGTTGTGTGTGTGTGGCAAAAAAAAAAAAAAGCACATAACATTAAATTTGCCATCTTCATCATTTTTTAAGAATAAAGTTCAGCACTGTTAGGTATATTCATTTTGTGCAACAGTTCTCCAGAACTTTTTCATCTTGCAAATCTAAAACTCTATACCCATTAAACCAATTCTCCTCCTCCCCTCCCCCAGCCCTTGGCAACCACCTTTATACTTTCCACCTTTTCATTTTCCAATAAGAAAGTATTTTAAAAATAGTCCCACCCATCCAGAGATAAGCACTGTTAACTATTTTGCCCACAATTAATATTCTGAAATATTTTTCCTTAGGGGTACATCCATAGGCCTTATATATCAGGAGAAGGAAATGGCAATCCACTCCAGTACTATTGCCTGGAAAATCCCATGGACAGAGGAGCCTGGTAGGCTACACTCCATGGGGTCGCAAAGAGTCAGACACGACTGAGTGACTTCACGTATTCACGTATGATACTGTGGTCTTAAACTAAGACTGTAAAAAAATTTTTGAATCTGGTTTTTAGGAATCACCTATAACCCTATGTCCCCCCATTTTTATACATCTCTTGCCACATCCTTCTTTTCTTGACCCAGGCACAAGAGTTTATGCTCATGGCTATTTATCCTATAACCAGCACTATTTGATACAATGGCACCCCACTCCAGTACTCTTGCTTGGAAAATCCCATGGACAGAGGAGCCTGTTAGGCTGCAATCCATGGGGTCGCTAAGAGTCGGACACGACTGAGCGACTTCACTTTCACTTTTCATTTTCATGCATTGGAGAAGGAAATGGCAGCCTACTCCAGTGTTCTTGCCTGGAGAATCCCAGGGACAGGGGAGCCTGGTGGGCTGCCGTCTGTGGGGTCGCACAGAGTCGGACATGACTGAAGTGACTTAGCATAGCATAGCATTCAAATCAACTCATAATCCTCACCTCCTTCCCAGAAGTAAGGCCTGTTTCATTTCCATTTTAAAGATGAAAACAAGTCCCATAGTAGTGAATGGTGAGTTGCAGTTCCAATCTTACCATCTGCTTCCAGATTCCACTACACAAGTCTGCCCCGCTTTACAGCACCAAGTGAGTTGAGAAATAGAGTCCTTTCTTTCTCAAATAGAAAAAAAAAAAAAAAAAATCAAAAAAGACAGAAAAAAAAACACACCATGGAGAGTCACTGGGTTTAACTTTAAGAAAATAATGAATCAATTATGTGGATTAAGAATGGAAGACTCACCTTTTATTACTCATTACTTGTCATTTTCTAACTTTCCATCCTGAATCATTCCCAGTGATCATTCATCTGTAGGGTACAGAGGAATTCATAAGTTTTAACTCCCCTGGTGGACTGTAAGCTCCCTGAGGAAGTGCAAGGTCGAGAGCATTCCTTCCACTTCTTGACAACCTCCTTCAGGTCTGGCCTGATACCTTCTATCAGCCATACCCAGTGCTTGCTCGCCAGCTGGTGGTGAATAGTACATAAACCAGAGGGAGAGGAATGGCAGAAGGGGTGATCAACAAGGCGAAACTGAAGCCTTTGCCCAGTTATAGACGATGAGGTGAGGGATGCAGAAGGGGATAGGTGGCTAGGTTGAGCTTTGTCCATTCGTGGCGCCATCTTACATTCACAGAGAGAGCTTCACAGTTTGTCCCCACGTTCACTATCAAGTAATTAAAAACCAACGCACATACAAACCACAGACCTGTGAGCTAGACAAAGAGAAGGCCGTCAGAACAGAGAGGTTACTCTGGTTGAACCTTTAAAATTTAAAGTAAATATTTAATTTTAGGATAGACTTAGATTTACAGGAATGGTAATGAAGATGGTACAAAGAGTTCCCACATACCTTCACCCAGTTTTCCCCTTATTTTTAATATCTTACATTACCATGGCATGTTCTTAATCAGAACTAAGAAATAAATGTGGGTCCATTAATACTCACCAAACTCCACATTTTATTTAGATTTCACTAGGTTTTCCCACTAAAATCCTTTTTCTGCTCCAGGAGACCACTTTATATGTAATGGTCATGTCCCCTGAGTCCAATCTAATCCGAAAAAGTTTCCTCTAATCTGGAACAGTTTCTCAGACTTAGTTTTTCATGACTTTGGCAATTTTGTGTAGAATGTTCCTCAACTTGGGTTTGCCTGATGTTTTTCTCATGGTGAAAGGGGAAGGCAAGTTGAGCTTTTAACGTTATGGCCATTCACTTCATGTCAGGACACTAAAGGCTAAAGAGAAAATAAAGCTTTCATCTGTTTGCTGGTTGAAGCACCTGCTGGCTACTTCTTTCATGGAGCTTAGCAAATAATACCAACCTGTTTATTTTGTACTTTGCATAATCATTTAAACCATTCTCACATTAACTCAGTCATTTCCCCTTATTCAGAACTTGGGGTTCTTTCATTTGAGAATGTCTAGGACCTCAGTCCCACGCCAATTCTTGGCATTCATCAAGAAAGGGTGTCATTTGTGCTTACAGAGGGAGTCACCAGGCAAATAAGCTTAGATTCTTGGGAAATGATTCTGTGTTCTTGCCATTCTGATGTTGAGCATAACCTAGTGTCTAAACTATGCTCCAATCCATCAGCCTGTCTCCAGACTACAATTTCTCACTGTTTTTCTCATAATAAAAATATTATTTGGGGCTGTCTTTAAAAATTGAGATATAATTCGTATTCTGCAAAATTCATCCTTTCCAAGTATACAATTCACTGGGTTTTAGTATATTCATAAGGTTGTACAATCATCACCACCATCCAATTCCAAGACACTGTCATCATTCCAAAAAGAAATCCTGTACCTATTAGCAGTCTTGCTCTACAGCTCAATCTTGCCTTGCCTCTTGCAACCTTTAATCTACTTGCCTATTCTGAACATTTCCTATAAGTGGGAACTGTATAATAAGTAGTCTTTTGCGTCTGACTTCTTCCACTTAACATAATGTCCTCAAGTTTCATCCATTTGTAGCAAGTATCAGGCAATGGCACCCCACTCCAGTACTTTTGCCTTGAAAATCCCATGGACGGAGGAGCCTGGTAGGCTGCAGTCCATGGGGTTGCTAGAGTTGGACACGACTGACTTCACTTTCACTTTTCACTTTCATGCATTGGAGAAGGAAATGGCAACCCACTCCAGTGTTCTTGCCTGGAGAATCCCAGGGATGGGGGAGCCTGGTGGGCTGCCATCTATGGGGTCCCACAGAGTTGGACACAACTGAAACGCCTTAGCAGCAGCATCAGAATTTCATTCTTTGCATGGCTGAGTAATTTTTATTGGATGAATACAGCACATTTTGTTTATCCATTCATCTGCTGATAGACATTGAAATCATTCCATAATTGATTGTGTTTTGATAGCTGTTCAATATTTACCAGTTGCCTCAGCTCCTGGCGTCATACCTTATCTTCCTAATTCTTAATCCCCATTCATGTCTTACCTCGAGCTGCCATGAAAATGTAGCCAACAGTGGCTATCGCTGAAAATGAATATATTTTTAAAAAATGAATGACCACTTCTATAGAAATCAGAGATTTTTCTACCATATTCATTCAGTAATTGACTCATCTCTGCTTACGGAGTACCTACCATTGGTTAAGCATTGTTTTAAGTTCTACAGATACAGGATTCAAGAAGATGGATACAAACCCCGCTCTCAGAGTACTATTATTAAAGTCTAGTGAGAGACTTTAAGCAAATAATTATACAGACATTTACATAGCTATTAGAAATTTTTGAAGCTGTTCAAAGTTAGGCAGTTTTTCTTCCAGCCCTATGAGGCTCAATGTCCGTCCTGAATCTCATTCTTGCCCATGGGTCACGTATTCTTGATATTCAGTCATCTACTAGGATGCTGAATGCCTGTGAACGTTTTAGAAAGTCTCAAGAATTTTTTTAATATTTATCTCTTTGGCTGCACCAGGTCTTAGTTGTGGCACATGGGATCGCTGATCTTCACTGCAGTATGTGGGACCTTTTTAGTTGCAGCACACGGGATCTAATTCCCTGACCAGGGATCGAACCTGGTCCCCCTGCATTGGGAGAGTGGAGTCTTAGCCACTGAACCACCAGGGAAGTCTCACTCCAAGTACATTTTCATGGGTCTGCAGTTCTGAAGAACTCTCTCAGCCAAGAAGCACAGAAATGTCCCAAAGTTTAAAGGGTTTGCTGCTCTCATCCCCTAGTGAGGCCTCAAGGACACTCCTTTGCTCTTCTGCCTGGAAATAAGTGCCAGAGGTGATGCAACCCAGCAAATTTTATCTGGATTCACTGCTCAGATCCATGAAAGGGAGGGGACCATTGACAGGGGCCAAACTACAGTGAATTACCCAAGTCTGGGAACATTAAGTTCCCGCGAGACTGACGAAACAAAGACATGATGGGGGTCTCTAGAGACTGCGAAGAGTACCACAGGGTACACATCACCCTCCATGGGAGGACTGGGAGGGAGAGAATAAAAAAGAACAACATGGTTACCAAAGGTGAAAGAGGGTGGGGTAGGGTAAGTTAGGAGCTTGGGATTAGCCGATACAAACTACTATACATAAAATAGATAAACAACAAGGTCCTAATGTATAGCACAGGGAGCTGTATTCAATATTCTGTAATAAACAGCCATAACAGAAAAGAATAGGAAAAAGATATATATCTGTAACTGAATCATTTTTCTGTACGCCAGAAACTAACACTAACATTGCAAATCAACTACATTTCAATGTAAAAAAAAAAGAACAAGTTAGGATAATAGGATTTCAGGTTTGAACCAAAACATGGAGAGAAGTGGGGCATTGTGCCTACTTGTCACTTAAAGCCCTTCTACAGCAAGAGTTCTGCAACCAATTTTAATTAATAAAGTCACTCCATAAGTATCTATGAGCCATGCACATGCCTAATACTGGGGAGACGGCAGTGAAGGAACAAGGCAAGCCCTGCCCCTACATTCTTGGAACTCACATTCCTGTGGGGCAAGAGAAGCAATGAACAAAGAAACATATGTCAGGAGGCATCAATATCACGGATAAGAATGAGGCAGAGCGTGAGATTAGACTAGTGGTATTTTGTGTAAGATCATTAGAACAGCTCCCACCGCCTACACCCTCCCTGAGGCAGTGACATTTAATGGAGAAAGGAAAGAAGAGAGAGAATGAGTGCAGTGGATGACAGCAGAACAGGTATTCCAGGCAGAAGGAACAGCAGGGCAAAGCCTTGAGGTGGGCTGGCACCTGGTGTGTTCTGGGTGTGGCCAGGCCAGTGGGCTGAGTGAGCCAAGGAAAGGGCGGCAGCAGATGGAGTAAGAGAGAAAGTGCTTTAGTCTTGCTTCCGAGAGGACTAACTAGGGACACTGGTTTAAGACAGGAAAATTTGTTTCACCGCCAGTGCTGACCCCACGCAAACTAAAATAAAACCTGCAAAGGACACGTGCTGTTGCTGGTGGGTCAGCAGGATCACCTCATTTTGTAGTTGCCGGGCAAAGGCCAGAGGACCAGAGAGAGATATAGGGGGAATTAGGAGGTTATCCTTCTGGTTGAGTCTGCAGAGAACTGGGGCTGTGCTGGGGAGATCCCTGCAGTCACCCCCAGGAAGTGAGTCCACCCCAAAGGGACTTCACACACAACTGCTCCATCTCTCCCGAGGCCCTTCCAATCCAGCTGTTTCCTGGGCTGTCACCTGAGAGTCCTGCAAAGTGCTGCTTTGAGGGAACAATATCACTGGTTATGGTGGTAGGACTCTGACCCTAGGTTTTATAAAAGGAATGGAAAAGCTGTTAATTTATTTTTAAATATCCCACTCTGGTTCTAGAAATTATTAGGCGATCATAGACTGTCACACCATGGAAGGACACCACCCGGGAGGCTGGACTGCATGGCTCCCAAGTGCTGGGGCTGGCCTCCTCCCACCCACACTGAAGCAGCCTCCAGCCTTCCTCCTCCCTTCTCCCTGCCTCAGGTAATGGGCCCACCTCTTATATCCAGGGTGTAGTGAGTATCCCTGGAACTTCATGGCAATAGAAGAGGAAAAATTGGAAACAGTGACAGATTTTCTTTTCTTGGGCTCTAATATCACTGCAGACAGTGACTGCAGCCATAAAATTCAAAAAACACTTGCTTCTCAGAAGAGAAGCAAACCTAGATAGCATATTAAAAAGCAGAGACATCACTTTGCCAAAAAAGGTCCACAGAGTCAAAGCTATGGTTTTTCCAGTAGCCATGTATTGACGTGAGAGTTGAACCATAAAAGAGGCTAAGTGCCGAAGAATTGATGCTTTTGAACTGTGGCGTTGGAGAAGACTCTTGAGAGTCCTTTGGACTGCAAGGAAATCAAATTTGTCAATCCTAAATGAAATCAACCCTGAATATTCAATGGAAGGACTGATGCTGAAGCTGAAGCTCCAATACTTTGGCCACCTGATGCAAAGAACTGACTCACTGGAAAAGACCCAGATGCTGGGAAAGATTGAAGGCAAGAGGAGAACAGGATGATAAAGGATGAGATGGTTAGATGGCATCACTGACTCAATGGACATGAATTTGAGCACACTCCGGGAGATGGTGGAGGACAGGGGAGCCTGGCATACTGTAGTCCATGGGGTCACAAAGAGTTGGACATGACTTAGCGAATGAGCAACAATAACTGGCAGCCGAAGGGCTGGGCCTCCAAGTTCAGTCTCTGTGTGGGAAGTCTTCTGCAGGATAACTAGGGAAAGGCACAGAAAACCACAGAGTTCCTGGCACCTTGACCCCCTCACCCCTACTCACCTCCCACTCTTACCCCCTCCTCAGAGAAAGGCAGTTTGCTTTTTCCTCTTGTCTTTCTTTTCAATCCACTGCATAGAGATAAACCTTGACCTTTCATTCGATTTGCCGAAAGCCTTTTCCCTTTCTCTCATAAAGTAAAGAAGATCAAAAACTCTGGTTCTCACAGCTAATGTCTTTAAAATAAACTTTGAGAATCCTTTTTAGAAGTCAGAGCTGAGCTTAGATTCTCCCTCTGCTGTAACACTTCCTGGTCTTCCCTGTGAGATGGGCAATTCTGAGTAAAAGGCAAATGAAGGTCACAGATGATGAAGAAAAAAGAAAAGTATCTCAATGCTCCTTCAAGATAATATTTAATGCTCCATTAACCCTACTACATTTATTATTGTGATACTAACAGAAACTTCTTGAGCATACATATAAAGAAAACTGATGTTCTTTTTTTAAGATGAGTACTCTGGATTGGAAAACAATGTTTTTTCATGAAGTTCCACATACTTAACTGTACAACACTAAAAGTCACCTTACTGTATTACAGGAAAAGATTTTTTTTAAGTTATTTCACACAAAACCCTGGATGTGAATGTTTATAGTATACTTGTAACTGTCAAAAATGGGAAACAGCATAAATGTCCTTAAGCTAATGAATTAAATATTAGTACATCCAAATAAAGAGAAACTACAGAACAATAGAAAGGTATGAACTGCCAATACACCCATCACCAGGAATGAATCTCAAATGCATTAGGATAAGTTAAAGAAGCCAGACTGAAAAAGTGATAGTATGATTTCATTTGTAGGATATTCTGGCAAAGGTTGAATTACAAGGAGAGAAAACAGCTCAATGGTTTCCCAGGGGCTGGAAGTGGGGGAAGGGATGGCTACTGGTAGGAATTTTGGAGGACACTGTCCATATCTTTTTTGGGGTGCTGGCTATATGACTGTACACATTTGACAAAGACTACAGAACTGTATACACACACACACACACACACACACACACAAAGTGAATTTTCTACTCCAATTAAAAAAAAATAACCCAGAGCTCACTTCGGCAGCACATATACTAAAATTGAAACAGTACAGAGATTAGCATGGCCCCTGCACAAGGATGACACACAAATTTGTTCCATATTAAAAAAATAATAATAATCCATAGGTTTGTTTGAGATTTTCCAGTTGTTTCCCCTCCACTATATTAAAAAATCTTTACAAAAAAAAGCTCTTGACTACTAAAATCTTTTTTAAAAAAAAAAGTGAATTTTCCTGTTTGTAAAGTACATCTTAATTTTTTTTTTTAAGGAAGAATAATAACAGGTTACCTCAAAAAAAAAAAAAAAAAGCTAAAACCAACCCAGACCAAAACATCTGTGCTGAGAAGGATGTCACTGACAGTAATTTTGCAGAAACAGATAGGATGACATCACCTGAAGGGTGGTTTGTTGTTCTTTTAGGAAACGGAAGTGTCCTTTGTGGACAAAACACTACATCCTACCATACATGCCCCACCCCTCAACTTCTCCAAGCTTGGCCACACTGGTTCTTTGGGTCCTTGAACAAGTGAAGCTCATCCCCACCTGAAGACCACTGCCCTAGCTAGGTTTGGACCACAATTTCATCATTTCCTAAATTGAGCAAATTACTTAATCCTTGTGCTTCGGTTTCTTCACTGGTGAAAATGGGAATAATGATAGTACTACCATCATAGGGTTGCAGTGAGATCTGGTCAATTAACATGTATAAAGGACTTTAACCAATGCTGGAACTGTGTAAATATTTGATAATTGTTAGCGGTTATTACTTCTGGTTCCCGAAAATCTTCTTGTCCCCGAAACTCTTCTTGTCTTTTCTACCTTTCAGCCTTGTAATCCAAACTGTTTGCATGCATGAATGTGCCTACTGGGTAAAATATCTAACAAAGAAACTGCGTCCAAACAAATAGGTTATTTCTTGGTAAACAGAGTGGCTTCAAGTTCACTAATAACATTTTTTGTTAAAGTTTTTATTTGATGATAAAAGTAAATATACAAAAAAATTGTAAAGAAGGTACAGATTTTTCATATACCCTTACCCAGTTCCTGCTAATGTTATTACATATAACCACAGTATAACCATCAAAATTAAGAAATTATCATTTATTCAGCCCTTAATTATACTTGCTGCAAACTTCATTTGGATTTCACTCTTTTTCCACCAAAGTCCTATTTCTGTTCTAGGGTCCCATTCAGGATACTACATTGCATTTGGCACAAACAATGTTTTTAAACTATTATTTGACTTAATAATTGTGGTTTTGACTTCTAAAATATGTGAATATAAAAAGACACAAAAGTATATGCCATTTTTAAGTTGCAAAGCTTCTCAAGTTCCCTACCCTCATCCTCCCTTATTTTTTCTATATCATTTATTATATCTAACATGCTCTCATGTGTGTGTGCATGCTAAGTCGCTTTGTCACATCCAACTCTTTGAGACCCTATGGACTGTAGCCCACCAGGATTCTCTGTTCATGGGGTTCTCTAGGCAAGAATACTGGAGTGGGTTGCCATTCCCTTTTCCAGGGGATCTTCCTGACCAAGAGATTGAACCTGCATCTCCTGCTGTTCCAGGATCACAGATGGACTCTTTACCATTGACCACCGAAGAAGCCTAACATGCTCTCAGATCAGATCAGGTCAGTCGCTCAGTCATGTCCGACTCTTTGCAACCCTGTGAATCGCAGCACGCCAGGCCTCCCTGTCTATCACCAACTCCCAGAGTTCACCCAGACTCACGTTCATTGAGTCAGTGATGCCATCCAGTCATCTCACCCTCTGTCGTCCCCTTCTCCTCCTGCCCCCAATCCCTCCCAGCATCAGAGTCTTCTCCAATGAGTCAACTCTTCGCATGAGGTGGCCAAAGTACTGGAGTTTCAGCTTTAGCATCAGTCCTTCCAAAGAAATCCCAGGGCTGATCTCCTTCAGAATGGACTGGTTGGATCTCCCTGCAGTCCAAGGGACTCTCAAGAGTCTTCTCCAACATCACAGTTCAAAAGCATCACTTCTTCGGTGCTCAGCCTTCTTCACAGTCCAACTCTCACATCATACATGACCACAGGAAAGACCATAGCCTTGAGTAGACGGACCTTTGTTGGCAAAGTAATGTCTCTGCTTTTGAATATGCTATCTAGGTTGGTCATAACTTTCCTTCCAAGGAGTAAGCGTCTTTTAATTTCATAGCTGCAGTCACCATCTGCAGTGATTTTGGAGCCCAGAAAAATAAAGTCTGACACTGTTTCCACTGTTTCCCCATCTATTTCCCATGAAGTGATAGGACCAGATGCCATGATCTTCGTTTTCTGAATGTTGAGCTTTAAGCCAACTTTTCCACTCACCACTTTCACTTTCATCAAGAGGCTTTTTAGTTCCTCTTCACTTTCTGCCACAAGGGTGGTGTCATCTGCATATCTGAAGTTATTAATATTTCTCCCGGCAATCTTGATTCCAGCTTGTGTTTCTTCCAGCCCAGCATTTCTCATGATGTACTCTGCATAGAAGTCAAATAAACAGGGTGACAATATACAGCCTTGACATACTCCTTTTCCTATTTGGAACCAGTCTGTTGTTCCATGTCCAGTTCTAACTGTTGCTTCCTGACCTGCATACAAATTTGTCAAGAGGCAGATCAGGTGGTCTGGTATTCCCATCTCTTTCAGAATTTTCCACAGTTTATTGTGATCCACACAGTCAAGGCTTTGGCATAGTCAATAAAGCAGAAATAGCTCTCATATAACATCAAATTTAAGATGCCATTGCATGAAACATGTATCACCATTTTATGTACAAAAGAAAAAATGCCAGCAATTATAAGCGCAAAATGCCATCAATTACAAGACGCATCCCAAGTTCTAAGATATTAAGACATGAAAACATGTGTCGTAAAATCTATGAAATATGATATGAATTTTACATGTTCTATTTATTGTCCTTTTGCCTCATTGGAATGTTAATTTCTTTGTTCCCCAATGTACCCCTGGTTCCTAGCACATAATGAAAAGAAAGTGAAAGTGAAAATCACTCAGTCATGACCAACTCTTTGCAACCCCATGGACTATACAGTCCATGGAATTCTCCAGGCCAGAATACTGGAGTGGGTAACCTTTCCCTTCTCCAGGGGATCTTGCCAACTCAGGGATCAAACCCAGGTCTCCTGCATTGCAAGCAGATTCTTTACCAGCTGAGTCATCAGGGAAGCCCAAGAATACTAGAGTAGGTAGCCTATCCCATAGCTATGAGGTTCCCTCATAGCTCAGTTGATAAAGAATCTGCCTGCAATGCAGGAGACCTGGGTTCTATTCCTGGGTTGGGAAGATCCCCTAGAGAAGTAAATGGCAAGCTACTCCAGTATTCTTGCCTGGAGAATCCCATGGGCAGAAAAGCCTGGCAGGCTACAGTCCATGAGGTCGCAAGAGTCAGATATGACTTGGTGACTGAACCACCACCAGCCTATCCCTCTCCAGTGGATCTTCCGACCCAGGAATCAAACTTGTATCTCTTGCATTGCAGGTGGATTCTTTACCAACTGAGCTAGAGCACGTAATAGTCACTCAGAAAATATTTGTTGAATGAACAAATTGATAATATAATGCCAGCTAAAATAGAGCCCTTGTGTCAGGCACCATTCAAAGCTCTTTGCTTATATTAACTCTGTTCATTGTTTAGATGCCTGGTGGGCTATAGTTCAAAGGGTTGCAAACAGTCGGACATGACTGAAGCAATTTAGCACATGTGCATGCAGCAATAACCCAGAGTGGTATTTTCAATACCTAAGCTAACCAGAATATAAAATTAAGCAACCGGGAAATTCCTGGCATTCCAGTGTTTAGGCCTCCACATTTACACTGCAGGGGACTCAAGTTTGATCCCTAGGAGAAGGCAATGGCACCCCACTCCAGTACTCTTGCCTGGCAAATCCCGTGGATGGAGGAGCCTGGTAGGCTGCAGTCCATGGGGTTGCTAAGAGTCGGACACGACTGAGCGACTTCCCTTTCACTTCACTTTCTGGGGAACTAAAATATGACGTGGCACATGGTTCAGCCAAAATATAATCATATAATAATAAATAAATAAATAAAATTAAGCAGCTGAAAGAAAAACCAAAAAAAGAGTATGAGTATCTGGTTTAACAATGTACTGAGAATTTAAAATAATTTTACTCATCAACAAATATCGATTGAGTACTTGTACAGTATCAGCCCTTTTGCCAGGCAATCCATTCCAGTATTCTCACCTGGAGTATCCCCATGGACAGAGGAACCTGGCAGTCTATAGTCCATAGGGTCGAAAAGAGGTGGACATGACTGAAGCGACTAAGCACACAAACATTTTACAGATGTTAACTCATCTTATTTTCACAACAACAACAACATGAGGTACGTACTATTATGAGCCCTGTTTTACAAATGAGAAAACCCAGGTGCCTAAAGGTTAAGGAATTTGCTCAAGGTCACACAGCTACTAATGGCAAAGTCAAAACTCACACCAAGGCAGCTTATTCTATGTATCTGCATTCTTATCCGCCAGACCACATTGCTTCATACCAACTAGAAGAGCCTATATTTATGGTACTTAAGTGGTAGTCTGAGCTTCTCTGGTGGCTCAGATGGTAAAGAATCCGCCTGCAGTGTGGGAGACCTGGGTTAGAAGATGTCCTGGCAGAGGACATGGCAACCCACTCCAGTATTCTTGCCTGGAGCATCCCCTTGAATAGAGAAGCCTGGTGCACTACAGTTGATGGGGTCACAAAGAGTCGGACACTACTGAGTGACTAAACACACACACACAAGTGGTAGTTAGTTCAGTTTAGTCGTGTCTGACTTTTTGTGACCCCATGGACTGCAGCACACCAGGCTTCCCTGTCCACCACCAGTGAAGTTGCTCAGTCATGTCCGACCCTTTGCAGTCCCATGGACTAGCCTACCAGGCTCCTCCATCCATGGAATTTGCCAGACAAGAGTATTGGAGTGGGATGCCAGTAAAATAATAAAAATCATGAACTTCTGTGACTAAAGTGACTCCTTTACTCTCTGGCCATTGCATTTTCTGGCCAATGATTATCAAATGAAAAAACCTACTTTGGTTGACTTTTGTCCTATTAACATTTGTTGAATGCCCTTGATGTGACTAGTACTGTGGTATGTGATGGAGATAGACAGGTAAGACACAGGCTGGGAAACCAATGATTGTCACCATGGAGGTCTGTAAGGAGCTTCAGGATGAGCCCAGAGGAAAGGAGAAGACTTTATGAAACCTTGAGTGGAAGCTTGAGGGAGGGGTCAGTTTGCCAAGTGAGAGCAAAGGAAGGCTAGACTCACTGCCAGGCAAACCTCCTAGCCTCCAGACCTGAGGCTGGGTGGACTCCTTCCCCTCTCTTTACAAAACGGTTTTTGCTGCCTTGGAACAAAAGATCAGCTCTGGCTGCCTGTCGCTGACACAGAGCAAATATTGAGAAACATCAGACTCAGTGACTCCACTGTTGCACCTTATTGCATGTGCCACAGAAGACATCTCTTCTCCTGCCCCCAAACCCTCAAATGAGCATCAGGTAGTCGAGGCAGAGCTAGTAAATGAGATGGGATAATTAGAGGCTGCCGAGGGACACAGGGAATGAGGAAAGAACCAAAAAAGAGTGACTGGAGATAGATCCTGCAAATGTTTCCCACCCACAGGGACCCTGGGCTTGTGGAATTAGTGATGAATATTGCCTGACATCAAAGGAATAATCCATAACTACAAAGGATGTGAATATTAGCTGTTCTGGGATCTCCCAGGAACCGCTATCTCCTTTCTTTAAAATAAATTAAAAAAAATAAAGTTACAGTTTTAGGTACACACACATATATACAGTAGTGTTTTCTCAGATTTTATGTATGATCAATCTATCAAAGTGACCAATGAAATTGCTTATAGAAGTTCCTGATTTTTACTGTTCTATTGATTTTTAACTGCTACTAAGTTCTCACTTAGATGTCAGTGTGCCCTAACATGAAAATTATTAACTGTAATGGTTATGTGTCTTGTAAATATTTGATGAACCTGTTCCTGGCCTGTGCTTTTGCTAAAGTGTGGACTCTAGGAAAGGGTATATATCCCTGTTTCTTTCCATGTTTGTGCATTTCTGAGGGCAAGGGCCATATTTGTTTAACTTTTTTTAAATACAGTTCTAGATAGTTCCATGCTCAAGGGAGTACTTAAACAACTCAGTTTAATCAAGAGGTGAATGTTCATTTCCAAGAGGAAGTAAGATATGAACACATTCAAACATTTTGATGTTTTAAAACTCATAAAAAATGTGATTTACAAGTACCAAATAAATCAGGCCAAATATACATACTCATTAATAAAAATGACAATTTGGACAAGTTTGTATATTTTGGTTTTTCATCATGGAGTGACACTCCAAAACTGGCAGCCACAATTTGTGTCTGATGTAGGCAGAACTGGAAGAACATTCCAGCACAATGGTAATACTTCAACTCCAACTGTCCTTTTCCATGTATCTTCAAGTCATGTCTACCATGATTTTTCCTTCTTTCTTAAAAAAATTACTTATTTATTTGTTTTTGGCTGCTGGGTCTTCATTGCTGCACGGGCTTTCTCTACTTGGGCAGGATTGGGGGCTACTCTCTAGTTGTGGCGCGCAGGCGTCTCATTGCAGTGGCTTCTTTAGGGCCCAAGGGCTTCAGCAGTGGGCTCAGTAGTTACAGATCCTGGGCTCTAGAGCACAGGCTCAATAGTCGTAGCCCACAGGCTTAGTGGCTCCATGGCATGTGGGATCTTCCAGATCAGGGATTGAACTCATATTTCCTGCATTCACAGGTGGATTCTTTACTACCGAGCCACCAGGGAAGCCCCCCACTTCTTTAAAAAAAAATTCAAACTTGTGCTTTCCCTTCTGTACAAACTATGGGAAGGTTCAGGTGTGAAGCGACACAGGGAAAATAAATATGACAGCTAAAACTTACACAGAACTTATCATATGTCAATCCCAATTCTAGGTGTTTTGCATATTAATCTGTTAACTTCTTACAACAATCCTATGAGGTCAGTTTTAATATTATGCTCATTTTCATGAAGGAAAGCTTTTCATTTCTTTGAAGGAAACAGGTCCAGAAAGATTAAATATCTTGCTCAAGTTCCCAAATTTATCAGGTAGTGGATCTGGGATTCAAACTTAGGTAGTCTGACTCATAGATTTATCTTTTTTTTTTAATTTTTAAAAATATGTATTTGACTGTACTGGATCTTAGTTGTGGCACACGAGATCCTTTAGTTGCAGCATGCAGGATCTAGTTCCATGACCAGGGATCAAACCCGGAACCCCTGCATTGGCAGCGCAGAATCGTAGCCACTGGACCACCAGGAAGTCCCTCACAGATCTATCTTAACCACTAATATATGACCAGAAAAAAGCCCTTCAAGAATTTGCCAGTCACCTTTATCTTTACCATGAGTGGATCTGACCTGCATGCTAAGTAAGTGGCACAATAACTCTCAAACTTCTTAAAAGTCATGGCCAAACCACACGTGGAAAAATGAAACAGCGATGAAAATTTCAAAGTATATAAAACTTACTTTCAGTTATTTGATATGTTGACGTATATGTCATGTGAATTTTGGTAACATGATACCTTAGAATAGAAGCTCCCAAAAGCTTAGGGACCTGCAATGATACTCAAGCTATTTCTTCAGCTTCTTCCAATCATCTGGCATTTACACCTGCCTCCTCTATGTCCTCTCAGACATAACAGAGTTCACATGTCCCTAGTAGTCAGGCCAGATGGCAACAGCTGCTGGACACTTCATATGATATGTTGTAGAAACTCTAAACTCTGATTTTTCTCTTCACAGGTTGTTGCTACTGCTGTTCTTTTGGTTATTTATATTGACTTGATTGTACTAATTCTGTAGAGTCTGTTTACCCTACAAAATGCAGCCCCAGATACCTATGGATGGTTTGTTCTTTTTTTCCATTACTTTAAAAGTCTGGCTTCCTAGGAGTTGTCCCTTGATCAGGATAACTTAACACTCAATACTAATCCAGAAACAACTGGATAGCTGTTTCCGTACATGGCCTTCTGGATCACCAGAGGTCTGTGGGAGCTCATCAAGATCCACTATGCCTGTCTCAGTTCTTGATTTCACTATCAACTTTCTGGCCAATCTACTGCCCTGTTGCTTGCCCAAACCCTCAGGATAGCTATAGCATTTGCCTTCCTTATTTGTTTACCACTAAGATAATTAGAGATACCAAGGGAACATTTCATACAAAGATGGGCTCAATAAAGGACAGAAATGGTATGGACCTAACAGAAACAGAAGATATTAAGAAGAGGTGGCAAGAATACACAGAAGAACTGTACAAAAAAGATCTTCATGACCCAGATAATCACGATGGTGTGATCACTGACCTAGAGCCAGATATCCTGGAATGTGAAGTCAAGTGGGCCTTAGAAAGCATCACTACAAACAAAGCTAGTGGAGGTGATGGAATTCCAGTGGAGCTATTCCAAATCCTGAAAGATGATGCTGTGAAAGTGCTGCACTCAATATGCCAGCACATTTGGAAAACTCAGCAGTGGCCACAGGGCTGGAAAAGGTTAGTTTTCATTTCAATCCCAAAGAAAGGCAATGCCAAAGAATGTTCAAACTCCTGCACAATTGCACTCATCTCACACGCTAGTAAAGTAATGCTCAAAATTCTCCAAGCCAGGCTTCAGCAATATGTGAACCGTGAACTTCCTGATGTTCAAGCTGGTTTTAGAAAAGGCAGAGGAACCAGAGATGAAATTGTCAACATCCGCTGGATCATGGAAAAAGCAAGAGAGTTCCAGAAAAACATCTATTTCTGCTTGATTGACTATGCCAAAGCCTTTGACTGTGTGGATCACAATAAACTGTGGAAAATTCTGAAAGAGATGGGAATACCAGACCACCTGATCTGCCTCTTGACAAATTTGTATGCAGGTCGGGAAGCAACAGTTAGAACTGGACATGGAACAACAGACTGGTTCCAAATAGGAAAAGGAGTACGTCAAGGCTATATATTGTCACCCTGTTTATTTAACTTCTATGCAGAGTACATCATGAGAAACGCTGGACTGGAAGAAACACAAGCTGGAATCAAGATTGCCGGGAGAAATATCAATAACTTCAGATATGCAGATGACACCACCCTTGTGGCAGAAAGTGAAGAGGAACTAAAGAGCCTCTTGATGAAAGTGAAAGAGGAGAGTGAAAAAGTTGGCTTAAAGCTCAACATTCAGAAAACAAAGATCATGGCATCTGGTCCCATCACTTCATGGGAAATAGATGGGGAAACAGTGGAAACAGTGTCAGACTTTATTTTTCTGGGCTCCAGCTATGAAATTAAAAGACGTTTACTCCTTGGAAGGAAAGCTATGACCAACCTAGACAGCATATTGAAAAGCAGAGACATTACTTTGCCAACAAAGGTCCGTCTAGTCAAGGCTATGGTTTTTCCTGTGGTCAGGTATGGATGCGAGAGTTGGACTGTGAAGAAGGCTGAGCACCGAAGAAGTGATGCTTTTGAACTGTGGTGTTGGAGAAGACTCTTGAGAGTCCCTTAGACTGCAGGGAGATCCAACCAGTCCATTCTGAAGGAGATCAGCCCTGGGATTTCTTTGGAAGGACTGATGCTAAAGCTGAAACTCCAGTACTTTGGCCACCTCATGCGAAGAGTTGACTCATTGAAGAAGACTCTGATGCTGGGAGGGATTGGGGGCAGGAGGAAAAGGGGACAACAGAGGATGAGACGGCTGGATGGCGTCACTGACTCGATGGACGTGAGTCTGGGTGAACTCTGGGAGTTGGTGATAGACAGGGAGGCCTGGCGTGCTGCGATTTATGGGGTTGCAAAGTTTGGACAAGACTGAGCGACTGAACTGAACTGACTGAAGATCTTTCCCTGGTGGCTCAGAGAGTAAAGAATCTACTTGCAATGCAGGAGACCCAGTTTTGATCCCTGGTTTGGGAAGATCCCCTGGAGGAGGGCATGGCAACCCACTCCAATATTCTTGCCTGAGATATCCCATGAGGAGTCTGAAGGGCTATAGAGTCACAAAGGGTCAGACACAACCGAGGGACTAACAGAGAAAGAGAAGATCGTTGCTGTTTTTAACAAACTCTTGGGCATTGGGTTTCCTCTGTGTCCTGATCCAAATCAAATTGGTCCCCTCTGGCAATGAGGGTGCTATTTTATAGCTTAGCCCAGTTGTAGTCCATGGGGTCTCGAAGAGTGAGACATGACACGGAGACGGAACAACAACTCTGGCGGAATTACCAGCCTGAAGAACTGGGTCCCAAGGTGGAAGCTGTCCCAGACAAGAAGTTATAAACTCTCACTGCTCATACCTGATTATGAGTAGTTTTTCCTGAATAAACACTTCTCAATTTGTTGTACACCTCTGCTCAATTTCCAGAATCCCTAAGTGGTTGTTTTTGATCATTTTATTCAGTTTTGTTATTGCTTTGAGGGGAGAGGATTTGTCTGTCACATTCCTCGCTCTGCCAGTCCAAAGTCCTACTCCCCTCACTCTCAAATACAATCAACCACACAGTTCTAGCAAACTTACTTGTCATAGATCTCTGGAATCCACTTCCTTCTCTTTATCTCCACTACCTCCTCCTAGTCCCAGCTACCATCACCTCTTAAGTGAACTATTTGTAATCATCTCTTTGGAAATCTACTCTTATTCTAAGTGTTATCCATGCTGTACCCACTCATATTGTCCAAAGGTATTTTCTGATCATGTCACAAGTGTCTCCTTCACCCTAGCTCAAAATCTTTGACTGACTTCCCACTGCTCTCAAGACAAAAAGTCCCTAGCACTCTCTCAGAAGACCTGAGTTCTCTAACTGCCCATGGTAGGGCTTCTTTTTCCTAGACCCACTGGTTTTCCCATCATTCTGGGATTATTCCCATCTCCTATCTTAGGGCTTTTGCACATGCATTTTCATCTACCTTGAACTCCCCAGTCCTTCTTCATCTAGCTAAGGCTCACTCTTACCCCACACACCATACTGCAAGCATCATTTCCTTGGGGAAATCTTTCCTAACATGTCCTATGTCTGCTCCCACCAGAGTTTACTTCTTGGTCCTAATTGCAAGTGTGATATTACATTTATGGTGTGATTGTTTCTTTGTTTTCCATTGCCTCCTTCACTGAATTGTAAACTCGTGAAAGTAGGAACCATATTTACCTCTACATCTCCAACACTGAGCTCATAGGATGTGCTCGAACAGAATGAATGCGTGTATCACCCAAAATACATCAGTTCAGTTCAGTCACTCAGTTGTGTCCGACTCTTTGCGACCCCGTGAATCGCAGCACGCCAGGCCTCCCTGTCCATCACCAACTCCCAGAGTTTACCCAAACTCACGTCCATTGAGTCAGTGATGCCATCCAACCATCTCATCCTCTGTCATCCCCTTCTCCTCCTGCCCACAATCCCTCCCAGCATCAGAGTCTTTTCCAATGGGTCAACTCTTCGCATGAGGTGGCCAAAGTTTCAGCTTCAGCATCAGTCCCTCCAATGAACACCCAGGACTAATCTCCTTTAGAATGGACTGGTTGGATTTCCTTGCAGTCCAAGGGACTCTCAAGAGTCTTCTCCAACACCACAGTTCAAAAGCATCAATTCTTCGGCGC
Source organism: Tragelaphus eurycerus (assembly GCA_935064755.1). Taxonomy (NCBI): domain Eukaryota; kingdom Metazoa; phylum Chordata; class Mammalia; order Artiodactyla; family Bovidae; genus Tragelaphus; species Tragelaphus eurycerus. Next base: position 18,469,307 of record CAKXYN010000020.1, read on the forward strand.
TCGGCTTTCTTCACAGTCCAACTCTCATATCCATACATGACCACAGGAAAAACCATAGCCTTGACTAGACGGACCTTTGTTGGCAAAGTGATGTCTCTGCTTTTCAATATGCTATCTAGGTTGGCCATAGCTTTCCTTCCAAGGAGTAAGCGTCTTTTAATTTCATGGCTGCAGTCACCATCTGTAGTGATTTTGGAGTCCAAAAAAATAAAGTCTGACATTGTTTCCACTGTTTCCCTATCTATTTCCCATGAAGTGATGGGACCAGATGCCATGATCTTCGTTTTCTGAATGTTGAGCTTTAAGCCAACTTTTTCACTCTCCTCTTTCACTTTCATCAAGAGGCTTTTTAGTTCCTCTTCACTTTCTTCATAAGGGTGGTGTCATCTGCATATCTGAGGTTACTGATATTTCTCCCGGCAATCTTGATTCCAGCTTGTGCTTCTTCCAGCCCAGAAATACATCACTTCATGGCAATTCAATCTAAATATCAAAGGGGACATAAAAGCAAAGTTCTAAACTTGATGTTATTAAGAAAAAAAGATTTAATATATATATTACAAAGGAAACTTGTAGAGAAAAAGGACCTGATAAACAAGAAACCCAACTATTTTTATCACACAAAAATCACTCCTCATATTTTAATATAACTTTTTTAACCTTTTGGCCACACTGTATACCATGAGGGAACTTAGTTCCCTGACCAGGTATCAAACCCCTGCCCCTGGCAATGGAAGCACAAAGTCTTAACCACTGGACCGCCAGGGAAGTGCCCTGATATATTTTTAATATATATATTTTTAGAGATGTTCTAGATTCACAGCAAAATTGACCAAAAGGTATGGAGATTTTTCATATATCCTCTGCCCCTACATATGCATAGCTTCCTTCATTATCAACATCACTCACCAGAGTGACACAGTTTTTTCTTTTAGCAAGAATGAACCTACATGGACACGTCATCATCATCCAAAGTCCATAGTTTACACTGTGGTTCACTTTTGTTGTTGTACATTCTATGGGTTTGGACAAACGTATAATGACATGTATCCGCCATTATAGTATTATAAAAAGAAGTTCCAGAAAATTCTCTGTGCTCCACCTATTCATCCCTCTCCACCTAACCCTTGGCAACCACTGATCTTTTTACTGCCTCCATAGGTTTGCCTTTTCTAGAATGCCATATAGTTTGAATCATACAGAAAGCAGCCTTTTCAGGTTAGCTTCTTTCACTTAGTAATAGCCGTTTATGTTTCCAGTCTGTCTTTTCATGGCTTGATGGCTCATTTCTTTTTAGTGCTGACAGGGAGGCCTGGCGTGCTGCGATTCATGGGGTCGCAAAGAGTCGGACACGACTGAGCGACTGATCTGATCTGATAATGCCGTTGTCTGGATATATCCCCCAATTTATTTATCCATTCACCTAGTGAAGAACATCTTGGTTGCTTCCAGGTTTCACAATTACTAATAAAATTGCTATGTGGAAGTGAAAGTCACTCAGTCACATCCAGCTCTTGAGGACCCCATGGATTATACAGCCCATGAAATTCTCCAGGCCAGAATACTAGAGTGGGTAGTCGTTCTCTTCTCCAGGGAATCTTCCCAACCCAGGGATTGAATCCAGGTCTCCTGCATTGCAGGCGGATTCTTTACCAGCTGAGCCACCAGGGAAGCCCCAAAATTGCTATAAACAATTGTATTTAAAATCTCTGTGCAGGTTTTGCTTTGTTGTTGTTGTTTGGCCACTAAGTCATGCCCGACTCTTTACAACCCCATGGACTATAGCCCACCAGGCTCCTCTGTCCATGGGATTTCCTAGGCAAGAATACTAGCGTAGGTTGCCGTTTCCTTCTCCAGGGGATGTTTCCAAGCCGAGGTCGAACCCGTCTCTTGTGGCTCCTGCATGGGCAGGCAGATTCTTCACCACCTAGTTACCAGGAGTGCCCTCAGACTTTGGTGGGACCTAAGTTTTCAGCCCCTTTGAACAAATACTGAAGAAGGTTAGTGATTACTGGATCATATGAAAAAGTAAGTTTAGTTTTGTAAGAAACGGCCAAGAAAATTTTTCTAATGGCTTACCATTTGCATTCTCTCCAGCTATGTATGAGGTTTCTGTTATTCCTCATTCTCATCAGTAGTTGGTGTTCAGTGTTCATTGTTCTGGATTTTAGTCATTATAGTAGGGATGCCCTGGGTTTACTTCACTTTGAATTTCCATTTTCCTAATGACATATGATATGGGCATCTTTTCATGTGCTTATTTGCCATCTGTATATCTTCTTTAATGAGATAATCTGTTAAGGTCTTTGGCCCATTTTTTAATCTGGTTGTCCATTTTCTTATTGTTGAGTTTTACGAATTCTTCATATGTTTTGGATAACAATACTTTATCATATGCATTTTTTGCAAATACTTTATCCCAGTCTGTGGTTTGTCTTCTCATTCTCTTCATATTTCGCAAAGATTTTTAATTCTAACGAAGTCCAACTATCAATTATTTCCTTCATGTCTCTGATGATAAAAAGTTATCACCACACCCAAAGACATCTAGGTTTTCTCTTGCTATCTACTCGGAGTATAAAACTATAAAGTTTTGAATTTTGCATTTAGGTCTGTGATCTGTTTTGAATTAATTTTTGTTAAGAGTGTAAGTTCTGTGTCTAGGTTCATTTTTGTCTGTGTGTGTATGTCCAGTTGTTTCAGCACCATTTGCTGAAAAGACTATCTTTGTCCCATGGTATTGCCTTTGCTTCTTTGTCAAAGATCAGTTACCTATATTTATGTGGGTTATTTTTGAGCTCTCTATTCTGTCCCATTGATCTATTTGTCTATTGTGTCACCACTATCCCACAGTCTGACTGCTGTTGATTCATACTAAGTCGTGAAGTCAGGTAGTGTCATTCCTTAAGTTTGTTCTCTTTCAATATTGAATTGGCTATTCTTGGTCTTTCCCCTCCAGGTAAATTTCAGGTTTGTCAATATCTATAAAATGACTTACTGGGATTGCACTGAATCTTCTAGATCAATTTGGGAGGAATTGACAATTTGACAGTAATGACTCTTCCTTCCCATGAATATGGAATATCTCTCCCATTTATTTAGTTCTCCTTTGATATTTTTCATCAGAATTTTGTATTTTCTTCATATAAATCTTGTACATACTTTGTTAGATTTGTGTCTTTTCATTTTTTTTTGCAGTACTAATATAAACTGTATTATGCTTAAATTTCAAATTCCACTTATTCACTACTTGCATATAGGAGTTGATTTTTGTAAATTAACCTTGTCTCCTGTAACCTTTACCATAACTGCTGCCTTAATTGCTTATTAATTCCAGGAGTTTTTTTGTTTCCATATTTTCTACATAAATAATCATGTCATCTGTGAACAAAGGTAGTTTAATTTCTTCTTTCCCAATATGTATACCCTTTATTTCTTTTCTTTGTCTTACTGCATTAGCTAGAATTTTCAGTATGATATTGAAAAGCAGTAGTGAGGAGGAAAATCCTTGCCTTGGTTCTAACCTGTAGGATTACAGAAATGTAGTGGTGAGAGGGGACTTCTGAGTGGGAATGCTTCTAGCTTCTCACCATTGAGTATGATATGAGCTATAATTTTTTTATAGTTATGCTCTAAATTCAGGAAATTCTCCTCTATTCCTAGTTTACTGAGACTTTTTATCATAAATGGGTGTTTGAGTTTCTCAAATGCTTTTTCTGCATCTAAGATATGATCATGTGTTTTTTCTTCTTTAGCCGACTGATGTGATGAAGTGAAATTGTTAGTTACAAAGTCGTGTCTGACTCTTTGCAATTCTATGGACTGTAACCCACCAAGCTCCTCTGTCCATGGAATTCTCCAGGCATGAATACTGGAGTGGGTTGCCATTCCCTTCTCCAGCAGACCTTCCTGACCCAGGGATCAAACCTGTGTCTCCTATATTACAGGCAGATTCTTTAACATCTGAGCCACCAGGGACTTGTCTGATGAATTACACTGATGTGATGGATTATATTATTTGATTTTCCAAGTGTTGAACCAGCCTTGCATACCTGAGAAAATTCCCTCTTGGTCATGGCACATAATTCTTTTGATTTGCTAATATTTTGTTGAGGATTCTTACATCTGTGCCCATGAAAGAGATTTATTTGTAGTTTTCCTGTAATCTTTTTATCAGAGTTTGGTATTAGAGTAATGTTGGCCTCATAGAATGTGTGAGGAAGTACTCCCTCTGCTTCCATCCTCTGAAAACAACTAGACTCAATTTTCTTCAATAAATGTTTGGTAGAATTCACCATTGAATCCATCTGGGCCTGGTACTTTCTGTTATATCAATTTGATTTATCTTTTCAAAGAACGAGATTTAACAATACTAATAATTTAATAATAATCCACTAATATCTAAAATAATAATGATATTACTAATGAACAATGATAATGACATCAATAATAATGATTGATTTTAAAGATGAAGATGTTTGTCTATTCAACAAACGTTTGTTGAGCACTTAACTCCATGCCAGGCACTGTCATAACATAAAAACAACAGCTCCTATGAAGATTCCGTGCGGAAGTGAAGTGAGTAGCTCAGTTGTGTCCGACTCTTTGCAACCCCATGGACTATACAGTCCATGGAATTCTCCAGCCTAGAATACTGGAGTGGGTAGCCTTTCCCTTCTCCATGGGATCCTCCCAACCCACATGCAGGTCTCCTGCATTGTGGGCAGATTATTTACCAGTTGAGCCACAAGGGAAGCCCAAGAATACTGGGGTGGGTAGCCTATCCCTTCTCCAGGGGATCTTTCCAATACAGGAATCAAACTGGGGTCTCCTGCATTGCAGGCGGATTCTTTACCAATTGAGCTATGAGGGAAGGAGGAGAGGTAATGTTATCAGGCAGAGGTCATTCATCCCTCTGTGCAAAAGCTTACTTTGGGAAGATTCTGGGGTGGGGGTGATGTGGCAGAAGAGACTGCCACCTGCTGGAGGGAACATGTGCCCCAAAGAAGGAAAGGATGCTGTGTGGAGAGGTCTGAAGGTAGTAATCAGTGTGCTTCCTCTGTGTATACACCTTGCCTGAAGCTGGCTCTTGGAGTCAAGTCAGAGTTCTACCCTCCCTGGCCCAAGGCTGGCCTTTGCACTCAGCCACCATCCCTGGGACATTATGAATCACCTGCACCCGGTACTACTGATCAAGATGGGGCTGATGACAGGACGTCAGCACACAGAAAGCCTCAAACACAGGTCAGCTGATGCAGGTGCCATTTCTGGGCAAGGCAGTGGTTTCTTTCTGAGTCACTTTTGGAGGCAACATACCGAATGTTTAATGAGATGAAACGGTCGGAGGAACCTGTTTTTGATTAGTGTACACATTACTGACATCCTACGGTTTAGTGAACGGCTAGGTTTTGCTAGTGCCTGGTGGACTTCTTCACTGGATGCTAAAATGGAAACTATGTCCAGTGATGCTCAGAGGGCATGACAAAGAGCATGAAGGGAGAAGCCTGGAATAGTGAAAAACAATTACATGGGACTTTGCCCTGCCACGGCCATGTTACAAGAATGTCTCTTTGAAAAAAGAAAACGGCAAGACACAACTGGACACAAAAGATCCATATTCTTGAACCCCAGGAATTCCTCTTCAGAGAATTTATCCCAAAGAAGTAATTTATTTCTGCCTCAGCTCTAATACTGAAGGATTGAAAACATCCTCTGCTGCTAAGTCTCTTCAGTCATGTCCGACTCTGTGCGATCCCCACAATTGGGGGGCAACTAAGTGAACTATGATGATACAAACTGAAAGTACAGTTGTTCCTCAGTACCCAAGGGGTACTGGTACCAGGACCCCCACGGACACCAAAATCCAAAGATGCTCAAGTCTCTTACATAAAATGGTACCATATTTGCATAAAGTCTATATGCATCCTTCTGTAAACTGTAAATCATCTCTAATTACTGATAATACCTAATACAATGTAAATGCCATGTAAATAGCTGTAAATACCATGCAAATGCAAGGTAAATAGTGCCAGCATGTGGCAAATTCAGGTTTTGTGTTTCGGAACTTCCTGGAATTTTTTTCCCAATATTTTTGATTTGTGGTTGGTTAAATCTGAGGATGCAGAACCCTGCTGATACCAAGGGCCAACTGTACCATAGATTGAGTGGATTCAACAACCAAAATTCATAGACAGGTCTACTCTGGGCCTCTCTCACTGGCCGTCTTCTCCCTGTCTCTTCACATCGTTGTCCCTCTATACACATCTATCTCTGTGTCCAAATTTCCCCATTTTTTATAAGGACAACAGCCATCTTGGATCAGGTCACACCCTAATGACTGCATTTTAAATTGATTATTTTTGTAAAGTCCCTATCTCCAAATAAAGTCACAGTCTGAGGTACTAGGGGTTAAGACATACAGGCCGTACTGCACATAGCTTGCAGGACGTTAGCTCCCAACCAGGAATTGAACTCATGCCCTTGGCAGTGAAAGTACGAAGTCCCAACCACTGAACCACCAGGGAATTCCCCTTTTTTTCTTTTTGAGGGGAGATACAACTTAACTCATAATAGTGTTTTATGGCACAATGCTAAGGGAAATAATAATAGCAAACTCTCATTCAGTTCTTTCCCTGTATCAGTGTTATAATTGCTTTAGATATGCTAATTCATTCAGTCCTCAAGACATCCCTATGAGGATATCATTATCCTCATTTTGTGCATAAGAAAATTGAGGTATAAAAATGTTAACTTATTTTCTCAAGGTCACATGAGTAATAAATGGTGGAATCAGGCTTTGAACCCAGGCCATCTGGCTCCAGAGACCATATACTTAACCTTGTCACCATGCTGCAAAATTTCATGTATGTTAGGATGCCAACAATACTTAAACATGTAAAAAATATTTTTGCAGGCAAAGCCTTAATAAAATACACAAAAGTAATAACAATTTATAGTCAGGAGCCAGGTTATTTTTATGTAACATTACTTTTACAATTAACATATGCACATGCCTCTATAGACTTTTCCTAAAATCAGAGACTGCTGTGAAAAAAGTTTTCACAATCTGGGAAAATTCTTACAGATAATATACACCAAAAGATGAGTGATGAAAACCATTAGGATAGCCAGTCTCCAAGATGGCCCCGTTGACACTTGCCTGCTGGTAGCCAAGCCTTGGTGTGGTCCTTCTACATTCAATGAGCGCTGACTTGTGTGACCAATAGAATACTGTATGACTTCCAAGGGAAAGGTCAAAAAAGGCACTGCAGCTTCCACCTTTGTCTCTTGGATCTCCAGCCCTGGGAAAAGTCAGCTGCCACGTCATGGTGACACCCAAGCAGTCTGGTGGAGAGCCTCACTTAGGGATGAATTGATGCCTCCTGGCCACAGCAGCATCAACTTGCCACCCTGTGAGTAATCAACCTTTGGAACAGATGGATTAAAATCTGGTTAACTATAGACTCAGCTACAACCTCATGGGGGACCCATGAGCCATCCAGCCCAGTCATTGCTGAATTTCTGACCCATAGTGTGGTAAACAGGATAATGTCACTTCCCAAAAATGTCTACATCCTACTCCCTGGATCCTGTGAATACGTCAGCAATACATGGCAAAAGTGACTTTGCAGATTTAATTAAGGATATTAAAATAAGAAAACTAGTCTCAATTATCTGAGTGGGCCCACATTTGGGGCTCAAACTCTAACCTGCCTGGAATTACAGCCTTTGCAACCTTAGGAAATGGTGGATATTATGGGAGAGATAAATCTTAATTATGCAAATGGACAGCTTATATCAAGAGGAGTCCCCCCAGGTTCAAAAGGACCAGGCTTGCCCTTGACAACTCTTCTTTCCTCTAGAGACATGGGTATTTGTGGATAAGGTATAGAAAAATGATTTAACACTTGGAAGTAAAGAAAAAATAATTGTATGTCTTTAACATCACATGGAACATTGTTTAACGGGCCTGCCCAAAGCTATTGATTCTTAGGACTTCCCTGATGGTCCAAGTGCACTGATAACTTTTATTCTGTGTCACTGAAAACAAACAAAAACCAAAAAAACACACTTAAGGGACTGCTCTGGTGGCCCACTGGCTAAGACTCCATGCTCCCAGTGCAGGAGCCCAGGTTCAACCCCTGGTCAGGCAACCAGATCCCACGTGTTGCAATTAAAGATCCTGCAAGCCAAAGAAGACTGAAGATTGCATGTGCTGCAGCTAAGACCCAGCACCGACAAATAAATGCATACTTTTAAAACTAAAAAAAAAAAAAAATTTCTTTTAAATATGAGTATTTTTGACAAGAGAAGGAATTTCTCTGGTGAGGGGGTAAGTGGAGAGGTGCTTCTAGGAGAACAGGCCCTGAAGTTCTATACAAGAGACATCGTTTCTGTTTTTCATGCTTTTATTGATCCCCTTTCTCTTCAGTCCATAGGTATGATTAAGTCTCTCCTTTCTAGAAAATAGCTTCCCTTCCTTCTGGCTGTGGTGCTGTCTCCTACTCTTCTCACCTGAGAATGCAATCTGGTTCCTCCTTAGCAACTCTCTCATGATCAAGCCAAACTCATTGTTGTTTAGTCACTAAGTCGTGTACGACTCGTGACCCCATAGACTGTAGCCTGCCAGGCTCTTCTGTCCAAGTGATTCTCCAGGCAAGAATACTGCAGTGGGTTACCATTTTCTTCCTCACCCAGGGTTCTTCCTGACCCAGGGATCAAACTTGCGTCTCCTGCACAGCAGACATACTCTTTACACTGAGCCACCAGAAAAGCCCAGCCAAACTCACTAAAACTGTCCAAATACAACAGACTTTCCAATCTTGAATTCACTTAGCTTTTTGTAAAAAATATTTATACCAATTGGTAATATTTTACCAATATCTGACATTCATTGAGCACCTGACACTCTTTAGACTATTTATCTTTCATTGAGTGATCATGCTCTGATCACTTGGCACTTACTGATTGGTTGCTCTTTCTCATTTACTATATACTTCCTTCCAATAGTGTTAATTGCTCAGTCATGTCCCACTCTTTGTGACCCCATAGACTGCAGCCTGCTAGGCTCCTCTGTCCATGGAATTCTCCAGGCAAGAATACTGGAGTGGTTAGTCGTTCCCTTCTCCAGGGGATCTTCCCGACCCAGGGACCAAACCCAGGTCTCCCACATTGCAGACAGATTCTTTACCATCTGAGCCACCAGGGAAGCCCAAGAAAACTGGAGTGGGTAGCCTATCCCTTCTCCAGGGGATCTTCCTGACCCAGGAACTGAACTGGGTTGTCCTGCCGAGTCCACAGGGTCACAAAAGAGTTGGACATGACTTAGCAACGGAAACAACAACCACCACTGTAAAAATATATTGCTTATATTTATATACAATGAATTAAGTATAGAAGAAAAATTTCCAAAGAAATAGCATTTACAATTAAGTAGAAGTTCTCATTACTTTCCCTTCAGTGCAGGAGGGGTTTTGTGCACTTGCTTAGAAACCACAGACCCATAGCGGTTAAATTCAAGAACTTATGGCTGACTTTCAAGGCTTCTCTCAGTCTGGCTCCTGCCTGTCTCTTCTGTCTCTTTTCCCTTTGCTTCCTCTCTCACTCCTAATGGTGTGGTCCAAATGGAAGGATTTAAACTTCAAGCTCCCCAGATCTGCCTGCTTTCCATTTCGTGCCCTCTTTGGAAGGCTGTCCCCTGCCTTGGCTCCCCCAAGCCCCTCAATCTTATTTATTCTTCAGGCACTCCCTCTGGAAAGCTGTTTTTGTGTTACTTCTGCCTCATACTCCCTCAACACACCTCATACACATCTCTTTTTTCGTAGTCAAACACAACGTGGGAACTTCCCTAATAGTCCAGTGGTTAGGAGTCCGTGTTCCCAGGGCAGGAACACAGATTCCATCTCTGGTCAGCGAACAAGGATCCTGCATGCAGACTGGCACAGTCAAAAATAAGTAAATAAACAAACCCACAATGTTTACCTCACTTCCTCTCATTAAGCTGAGAGCTCTGTAACTGTCTTCTCACTTAGGAGTCCACAGTGACTTATAAACAATAACAATGACAGTAATAACAGCCAATATTTTTATAGTGTTAATATATGCCATGCTATGCTATGCTATGCTAAGTCACTTCAGTCGTGTCCGACTCTGTGTGACCCCATAGATGGCAGCCCACCAGGCTTCCCCGTCCCTGGGATTCTCCAGGCAAGAACACTGGAGTGGGTTGCCATTTCCTTCTCCAATGCATGAAAGTGAAAAGAGAAAGTGAAGTCGCTCAGTCATGTCCGACTCTTAGCGACCCCATGGACTGCAGCCTACCAGGCTCCCCCATCCGTGGGATTTTCCAGGCAAGAGTACTGGAGTGGGGTGCCATTGCCTTCTCCATAATATATGCCAGCTATATATTAACTTGACTCCAGTCAAGTTACTGTACACATATTTGCTTTATTTAATCCTATGAAATGGTATCATTAATCCCTGTTGCTCATATGAGGACACTCTGTCACAGAGAGACTAAGTAACCTCCAGAGGTCACTTACGTAATAGGCAAAGTTCAGGAAGTACTGGACTAAACTGAACTGCATCTTTTCTATCTACCTGTGATGAGAGTACAGTCATCCAGGCCCAGGAGAGAAAGAAAAGTGAAGTTGCTCAGTTGTGTCTAACTCTTTGTAACCCCATGGACAGTAGCCTGCACCAGGCTCCTCCGTCCATGGGATTTTCTAGGCAAGAGTACTGGAGTGGGTTGCCATTTCCTTCTCCGGGGAATCTTCCTGACCCAGGGATCGAACCCAGGTCTCCCACATTGTAGACAGACGCTTTACCCTCTGAGCCACCAGGGCCCAGGAGAAGGTGTATGGTAAATGTGGGCAGCCCTGGCCTGGACCTCTGCTGCTCCCTGCTGGCCAGATCTGCCCTCACTGCAGGCTTAACCAGTTCCCAAGTCCCCTCTGCCACCTGAGCTTGAGCCTGGGTTCTGACAAGCAGAGGATCTTTTCCAACGGGGAGAAGAGGCCATAAGATCATGCAGAGAATATACACATATGTCTCCTGATCCACACACATAAAGGCCATCTCCCTAATGAGGAGCCGAATGAAACCCCTCTGAGTTAGAACTAAGCAAGCAAACTCTCTGCCACCAAACGTCGAAGAATTTACCGAAAACCAACACAAATGTTTATTTTTTAAGAAAAAAATTAGGTAACTATTTGGATTATTCTTATGTTAAACTTTTTTAGGATGGAGAATTGAATGCTAATTTGTATTAACAGATTGGTTTGCCAATGGGTTGCCCCATGGAACAACTGAAAATTACTGATACCCAGGCTCCATCTCAAGCCTTAGAACCACTGGTGTTTTACTATTTCTTCATATTCTACATTTTCCCAAACCCCCAGATCTCTAAGACCCTTCAGCATTCCACTTTTCCAGTTCAAGCAAAGGCAATGCCTTTCCATTTGTGCTTCACTAGAAAACTAAGCTATTTTTTAGAATTCTGTGTATTGCAGGTAACTGATGGTGATGAAAAGAAAATTCTTGTCTGTAGACATACAAATTCTATCCTGTCTGATGGAGGTTCAATTGATTTTCCTCTCCCTTTCTGGAAGAAATAAGTTTTTCTTCCTTTGTACATTGATTTCCTTATTCAGATCAGTCTATAATGAGTCTGTTCTTCAGATTTTCTCCCGAACCTACTGTAACATTGGCTGATTCCCTCAGTGATTACTGAGTTAAATAAAATCTTTAGCATGTGGTCATTTTATATCTGAATAAGACTTGTGATTTTACCTCTTTTGGAATATCATCTCTAACACCCCAATGGCAAGTATTTTCCTTCTCTCTACTCTTCAGCCATCTGCTACTGTGCTCTTTGCTTTAGGTGAAAACTCAAGAGGGTTTCCTCAGAAAAGGGCCCCTGCCTTTAAACCTTCTACCATATGCATAATGTCTAACCAAGCATTCCTGAAATAACAGTGGAGTGACCAAAGTATGTCACATTTTTAAGACAAAAGTGAGGTCAGGGCATTGGTTCCAAGTCTTCTACAAAAACTAAAATAAAAGGACATAAATTTTAAATTAAATAATGAGCATCATATTTTTAACTCTCAAATACCTTACTTATTTACTTATTTCTTCCTTACCTGTGTTGTTGATGGATTTAAGAAAATTATATACATTAGGATTGTTTTATTTTTAATGCACTTTATGCCATCTTACACCTTATTCAAGATGCCATGGAAAATATAAGGTCCCTGTCATCTTCCTGAGTAGACAAATCCATCTAAGAACTAATAGTATTTACTCAACAATTACTGGGACTTCCCTTGTCCAGTGGCTAAAACTCCAAGTTCCCAATGCAGGAGGCCCAGGTTTGATCCTTGGCCAGGAAATTAGATCCCACATGCTGAAACTAAAGATTTCGTGTGCCACCCGGTGCAGCCAAACAAATAAGTAAATACATATTTAACAATTACTTATTGAGCACCAACTGTGTGCCATGCATAATAGCAAAGGCATTGTCCCAGGCAGCTGACAGACTAGAGAGAGGAATAGACAACAGAAACAAATGTATAATTTCAAATTTTGAGAACAACAGATGAAATTCCTGTTTTCCATTCTTCCCTCACTCTCGTGGTTTTATGCCCCAATTTTTAGTTGGGTACATAGCTATACTTCCCAGCTTCCTTTGCAGTTAGCTACAGTCATGTGATTATCTTTTGGCCAACAAGATGTGAACAGAAAGTGATGTCTCCAACTTCTGGGTCTCACTCTTAAAGAAATGAAAGGAGCCCTTACTAATCCCTAATTTTCTTTCCTTCCTGTGGGCTGAAATGTCCCTGGTTGACATTTTGGAGCTTATACAAGAGGGCAGCATCTGGAAGGGTGACAGAACAGCATAGAAGGAGCCTAGACTTCCAAGAACTTCACAGAGCAGAGCCACCAAATAGGCTCAGATTTTTCCAAGAGAAAAATAACTTTCTATCGGAGAAGACAATGGCACCCCACTCCAGCACTCTTGCCTGGAAAATCCCATGGACGGAGGAGCCTGGTAGGCTGCAGTCCATGGGGTCGCTAAAGTCGGACATGACTGAGCGACTTCACTTTCTCTTTTCACTTTCATGCATTGGAGAAGGAAATGGCAACCCACTCCAGTGTTCTTGCCTGGAGAATCCCAGGGACGGGGGAGCCTGGTGGGCTTCCGTCTCTAGGGTCGCACAGAGTCGGACACGACTGAAGCGACTTAGCAGCAGTGGCAGTAGCAGCATCATGTTTAAGATACTGTTACATTGGGTCACTGGCCCATCCAGCCCATCTTATGATCTAACTCTAACAAGCCTCAAAGGAACAGAGGATATTCTGTGGAAGTTAATAGAACATTCCTATGGGATGCAGGGATCGGGAGTGAGCATTCTCCAAATGAGGGAACATCAAGAGAAGTGAGCTCAAAAAAAAAAAAAAAAAGGAAAGAGAGAAAGAAAGAGAAGTGAGTGCTTCAGGAAAGGGGCAAATCAGGCAAAGAGGCACAAGATGAAACTACAAAGACTGATGAGCATATCAGCATATTTCTCCTGATGTCAAAAGCACACTGGAGACAGCGTGAAAGGATTCCCGCTAGCCAAATTTGGGCAATGTTAAATATCAAAAAATTAATACATTATGACACATTGTCAGGGAAAAAATAAGTCTATCAAGTTAATAGTCTGACATCATTTTTGACTCTGACTACTGACATTTTTCAAGTCCCACCAGTCTCCTGCCCCTTCTGCCCCACATCTGAGAAAGCTGATAAGAAAGCTTAGGTCAGTCCTTGACACTGACAGAAGTTCACATCAGGCAGGTTCTTGATGTGAACACACAAGAATCTTCACCCCAGATCTATTCCCTAATCACAAGAAAACCCCAAGGCCAGCCACCCCTTCCTGCTTTCTCAAGTCATTCTCAAATCTATTTGGGAATCTGTTCTGCTCTCAGAAAGCCTCATTATGTAAGCAACAAATACACCCAACTGGTGCATTTTTGGCATCATCAGTCTTGACATGAGAACTAAATTTGGGGTGGTGTATAGAAACTACTACTGCAGGTTGATCACAGTAGGTGGAAGGGAAAGTTCTGCATTATTGGAAAATGCCAACAAATCAATAAATATAGAAGGATTGATAGAATTAAAAAACACAAGTTTGCAACCACCATTGTAATAATACATTCAGGCAAGAAAGGTTAAGAAGGAACATAAAGTCTCAAAGTTATTAAATACAAATGGAGGATGTTTATTTTAAAATGAAGAATCTGATGGATACTACTTTATCCGAGTGATCAAATTTAACATCAACAATCTTGGGACAAACTGACATCTTGTGCCTCCTGATAGAACACAGCAAGAACGATATAGCATCACCTATTTTAATATTCCTGCCAAAATGTTAAACTAGAAGTTAATCATAAGGAAATGACCAGTAAACTCAAGTTGTGTATAAGCAAGTATTTAGTGGGGACACTCATGTGTCTGCAACTTATGTTTCATAAAAAAGATTTTATATCTATATATAAAATTGTAGAACAAATGTGGCAAAATAACAAATAGCTTATTAAGGTAAAGATACAAAATAAAACAAAAACAAATGAAACAAAGGATAAGCTGGTATGGGGGTCTGTTTACTCCAAAAGAAGCTTCCAGAGGGAAGGTATAAAAGAGAAAGGACCATGACACTTCACAAACCATCCTGTGTCTGCTTGTTCACAAAACTCTTCTATAGCCATAGCAGTCCTAGGCTCAGAACAGGTTTGTTCACATAAATTTTGTAGACAGTCCTAGGATTTGGCCCATCTTCTCTACTCTGGGAAGCAAGGCTGGTGGAGCTCATAGGAGCCCATCTGTGGGATGAGGGATGATGTCTATGCAGATAGGCCTGGTGACCCCACCCTCCTGGATTTTCTACCTCACTCCTCACTTCTTAATCTTCTTGCTTTTTAAGTCTAAATGTTAGTTTTCCTGCAGCTCTGCCCAAGCCCTTCTCTATTCTAACTCCCTCTCTCCTTCAGATCAGATCAGATCAGTCGCTCAGTCGTGTCCGACTCTTTGTGACCCCATGAACTGCAGCACGCCAGGCCTCCCTGTCCATCACCAACTCCCGGAGGTCACTCAGACTCACATCCATCGAGTCAGTGATGCCATCCAGCCATCTCATCCTCTGTCGTCCCCTTCTCCTCCTGCCCCCAATCCCTCCCAGCATCAGAGTCTTCTCCAATGAGTCAACTCTTTGCATGAGGTGGCCAAAATACTGGAGTTTCAGCTTTAGCATCATTCCCTCCAAAGAAATCCCAGGGCTGATCTCCTTCAGAATGGACTGGTTGGATCTCCTTGCAGTCCAAGGGACTCTCAAGAGTCTTCTCCAACACCACAGTTCAAAAGCATCAATTCTTCGGCGCTCAGCCTTCTTCACAGTCCAGCTCTCACATCCATACATGACCACAGGAAAGACCATAGCCTTGACTAGGCGAACCTTTGTTGGCAAAGTGATGTCTCTGCTTTTCAATATGCTATCTAGGTTGGTCATAACTTTCCTTCCAAGGAGTAGATCAGTCGCTCAGTCGTGTCCGACTCTTTGCGACCCCATGAACCGCAGCACGCCAGGCCTTCCTGTCCATCACCAGCTCCTGGAGGTCACCCAGACTCGCATCCATCGAGTCAGTGATGCCATCCAGCCATCTCATCCTCTGTCGTCCCCTTCTCCTCCTGCCCTCAATCCCTCCCAGCATCAGAGTCTTCTCCAATGAGTCAACTCTTTGCATGAGGTGGCCAAAATACTGGAGTTTCAGCTTTAGCATCATTCCTTCCAAAGAAATCCCAGGGCTGATCTCCTTCAGAATGGACTGGTTGGATCTTCTTGCAGTCCAAGGGACTCTCAAGAGTCTTCTCCAACACCACAGTTCAAAAGCATCAATTCTTCGGCGCTCAGCCCTCTTCACAGTCCAGCTCTCACATCCATACATGACCACAGGAAAGACCATAGCCTTGACTAGGCGAACCTTTGTTGGTAAAGTAATGTCTCTGCTTTTGAATATGCTATCTAGGTTGGTCATAACTTTCCTTCCAAGGAGCAAGCGTCTTTTAATTTCATGGCTGCAGTCACCATCTGCAGTGATTTTGGAGCCCAGAAAAACAAAGTCTGACACTGTTTCCCCATCTATTTCCCATGAAGTGATGGGACCAGATGCCATGATCTTCGTTTTCTGAATGTTGAGCTTTAAGCCAACCTTTTCACTCTCCACTTTCACTTTCATCAAGAGGCTTTTTAGCCCCTCTTCACTTTCTGCCATAAGGGTGGTGTCATCTGCATATCTGAGGTTATTGATATTTCTCCCAGCAATCTTGATTCCAACTTGTGTTTCTTCCAGTCCAGCATTTCTCATGATGTACTTTGCATATAAGTTAAATAAACATGGTAACAATATACAGCCTTGACGTACTCCTTTTCCTATTTGGAACCAGTCTGTTGTTCCATGACCAGTTCTAACTGTTGCTTCCTGACCTGCATACAGATTTCTCAAGAGGCAGATCAGGTGGTCTGATATTCCCATCTCTTTCAGAATTGTCCACAGTTTATTGTGATCTACACAGTCAAAGGCTTTGGCATAGTCAATAAAGCAGAAATAGATGTTTTTCTGGAACTCTCTTGCTTTTTCCATGATCCAGCGGATGTTGGCAGTTTGATCTCTGGTTCCTCTGCCTTTTCTAAAACCAGCTTGAACATCAGGTAGGGGAGTCCTTTTACTATCCCCCCCAACCACCCAACTCCAGACTCTTTCATATATTCCATTGCACCTGGGCACGTGGATGAAGCATACCATCTCAAACTTTACACTGAGACAGGAGGGAAAGAGGCAAGGCACAATCTTTAAAAGAATGAATGACATAGCTATTGAGGATATGACAAAAACTAGTTAGAACCTACCAGGCCCAAGATGGCAGAAGATTCTCTTTCCTATAGACCTTGAATCTCTTTATATGCTTATTGTACTACATTAACATACGCTAAATGGCACATGCACATGCACCATGACAATTCATAAAAGGGAAAAACATGGGCAGCGGCCCAATTCCTGGAAATCCCCACCTCTTCCTCCCAAATAGTTTGAACAATCCTCCTGCTCCTAAGCCTATGAAATTACCCTATTAGCCTATGAATTTGCCCATAAAAACTAACCACCCCATATTTGGGGGCTGCTCTCTCCTTCTGAGATGAAGGGCATTCTGCCTATGGAATGTGTATCTCTCTCAATTACCTGCTTTCATTTTACTATGGCTTGCTCTTGAATTGAATTCTGTCCTGTGCGTAGCCAAAGACTACTATTTGGTGGCCCATCCCAGGAACTCACCTGGGACCTGATCATCCTTTAATGTCCTATTTTCCTGCAACATCTTTACAAAGGGAGAGGAAGAAGGTAGTCTTCTCTTCTTCCCTACTTTTCCTTTGATTATAAAAATGTAGCCCACTTATTTCCTGAAGCAGCGCCCTTTGCCTGCTCACCTGTATCCTTCATAACCATTCTATATTAATAAATCTACTTCTTATCTATCACTTTGCCTTTCGCTCGCTGAATTCCCTCTGACTTGAGACATAAAGAATCTGAGCTTCATTAAGTCATGAGTGGAGTCCTGTGGTTTCAACAAGTCCAAAATGGAACCCTCCAATTTTCTTCAAACCTGTTTCTCTCCAGTCTTCCCAACTCAGTAAATGATTCCTCCATCCACTCATCTTTTAAGTTCTTCCTCCAAACTGCAACCTACATCTGTCTACTTGTCACCATCAACTCAGCCACCATCATTCCTTACCTGGAATGCTTCAGTAGCTTCCTAACTCATCTCTTGACATTGGAAGTCCATCTTCCATACAAAAGCCTGAGCAATCTTTTTTTTTTTTAAAAAAACAGGTAAGTCAGAGCAAATCAGAAGTCACTCTCCTGGCTCAAAACATGTCAAAGTTTCCCCACTGCTCTTTGAAAATGACTCTTCACCATGAAGGTCCTATTCCAGCTCCTGCTCCATTTCTCAGCTTCATCTCATCCCCACCTCACTAGCCTCACAGTGACCTTCTTGTCCAGCCCTCTGCATAATGCAGGCTTTTTCTCTTTCTGGAACGTTCTCTCAGCTGTTCCCAAGGCTCCCTCCTTCTCTTCCAGGACTCAAGTGTCCTCTTCCCAGATCTATATAAAGAAACCTGCTCCGTCAAAGTTTGTCTCGTCTTTTGATTGCCTGTTTTCCTTCTCCTTACACAGTAGAGTGGAAGTGCCGTAGGAGAGTTCACCGCTGGATCTCTCAAGCCCACTAAGCTAGACGCTCACACATATTTGTTGAAATAATTCATTAACAGACAGCAATTTTGTTTTAAAACATCCTGATTTGACAAAAAAAAGCTGTCAATTCTGTGTTGGTCATCATTAAAAAAAAAAAAAGCTTTATAAGTCCTGCTGCTGCTGCTGCTGCTACTGCTGCTAAGTCGCTTCAGTTGTGTCTGACTCTGTGCGACCCCACAGACAGCGGCCCACCAGGCTCCACCGTCCCTGGGATTCTGCAGACAAGAACACTGGAGTGGGTTGCCATTTCCTTCTCCAATGCATGAAAGTGAAAAGTGAAGGTGAAGTCGCTCAGTCGTGTCCAACTCTTAGTGATCCCATAGACTGCAGCCCACAAGGCTCCTCTGTCCATGGGATTTTCCAGGCAAGAGTACTGGACTCTTATAAACGGATGAATTGGCCTCAAGTCCCCTAAAACACAGTTGTAAGGACAGCAGGAGAGGGAGGAAGAAGACAACCGCTGGCTGGCTGGCTGGCTGAGTGGCTGAGGGAGAAAGCAGATGGAAACAGTCTGGGAAAGCAAACCCAAGGTGCTAAGTTGAGGGCACAGTCCCCCTGGCCACCATCTTGAGGGGTCACGGCGCAGATACCTCACGGTTGACGAGGCACGGAGGGCTGGCAGTAGTCGCTTTCTCAGTGTGTAAAGCTGCACGACGCTCTAGGCTCGCACCCAATCCGGGCTCACGCGCGCCCAGACCCCGGGCCGCACTCACCTGCTCCCCCTGCCGGCGCGGGTCCTCAGGTGAATGCTCTCCCGGGCCGCAGCGGAATTAGTGCGCGTGCGCGCAGGTGAGCGTCCCGCCCCCAAGCTTGGCCACCTGCCGTCGAAACTTGTGGATTGTTGCCCTAGGGTCGCTCCGGGGCGGGGACGCGCAACCGAGCCATGGAACAGACGTCGGGGACTCGCGAGTCCCGGGCCCGGCCGAGAGAGCGGGACCCAGACATGCATCCTCGCCCGGAACGAGACCGCCACCCCGAGAGACAGCGGGACAGAGCCGGGGACCAGCACAGGGAGAGAAACGGGGGCAGGCGGAGGGACGGGGACCGGGACAGGGAGAGGAACCGGGAACCTCGCCAGGACAGGCCCAGGGCCGGGGACCATCGCGGCGGCGAACAAAGAGTTTGGGAAAACTCCCGCCAGAGTCGGACGCGGGACGGACCTCGGCGGCAGACCAGGGACGCGGCCCCGCCCCCCTGGCCCGCGACGTTGGAAACCCCAGAGCCGCCGCCCCTGCGGAAGGAGGGCCACGGACGCCGAGGACCCGAAAGGTGAGGTGGGGCTGCGGGGGCCCTGGATCTCGGCCCTGAGGAAGCCTGGATCTGAGGCCCGCCTGCGGTCCCGACTACTTGTCCTAGGAAGCGGGTTTAGAGAAAGTGCCATTCTTCCCGTTTGAGCTTTTAGAGGTGAGGAAATGGCAACCCACTCCAGTGTTCTTGCCTGGAGAATCCCAGGGACGGGGAAGCCTCGTGGGCTGCCGTCTATGGGGTCGCACAGAGTCAAACATGACTGAAGCGACTTAGCAGCAAGGAGGGAAGGAAGACTTTACAGTACCCACCACCACACCCTCTCCCCTCCCCCCGCACACACACTTCTTGACCTGAACCCGGTTAACAAAGCAGAGACCCACTACTTCTTTCCACTCCCCGCCGCCCCACTCCCCGTTGAAAGTGGAAGGGCCGGGGTTCCAGGTAAAGAAGAAAGGACTGCAGGACCAGAAGGGGAAGGACTAGGAAGAAGATTAAGCGGGTGGGGTTAATCTGAGGCTCCTCCCTGATACAACACCCCCCCCCCCAAACACTGGGTCACAGGACTGCCCCCTTGAGGCTTCAGACCCTTGTCCTGTTTTCCAAAACAAGCCCTCCCCGTTCCCTGGAGGTCCAGGCCTAATAAAGTCAGCCCAGTGAAAAGTTAATACCTTAATATGTAACCCTTTCCAGGGCTATGTGCATTTCAAAACCAGACAGCTGGGAGAAGCTAGACTTTTAGCCAAAGAACTGAATGAACCTAAAACTGCACAGAAGGGCAGAGATTTCCCCCATCTTTGTCAGTGAGGTCCTTCTGGGCAGCTTCATTTAAATCCCATGATTGTCTCAGACCTCACCTTCCTGAATGAACAAATTTTGCCATCCCTATCTTTAGAACAGAGTTCCCACAAGGCCTGTGGAGTGACAGCATCATGATGTTTTAGAAGACTTGGTAAGCTGGGAGAGAGGGTTAGGATGGAAGGAAGGAAGGAGAGGCAGTATTCCCAGGCCCCACTCTTTCTCTAGGGAAGTGGTCTTTTTCCCATTGCATGTTCTAACTCCACAAATATTACTGAATGCCCAGATTAGAGGCCAGGAGACAGGCAGGTACTAGAGTGATGATTACTGTTTTTTGCCCTCATCCCTAGGAGGAGTCCAAGCTCCTGTCTGCTATGGGACTTGGAGGCTTTAGCCCAGTCTCTCTCCCAGTTGTGTCCACAAAGCGGGAAAACTACTATCCTGAGTTTATGTTAAATTATCTAGAACTAATTAGCCAAGGTGTAACAAAGGATGTGCCCAGTTACAGTCACAGGCACTGGTCATTGTTTCCCTACCTAAAGCCAAACTGCGCTACAACTGCCTGACCTAGGAAACGGAGAAGGCAATGGCACCCCACTCTAGTACTCTTGCCTGGAAACTCCCATGGGCGGAGGAGCCTGGTGGGCTGCAGTCCATGGGGTCACTAAGAGTTGGACACGACTGAGCGACTTCCCTTTCACTTTTCACTTTCATGCATTGGAGAAGGAAATGGCAGCCCACTCCAGTGTTCTTGCCTGGAGAATCCCAGGGACGGCAGAGCCTGGTGGGCTGCCGTCCGTTGGGTCACACAGAGTCGGACACAACTGACGCGACTTAGCAGCAGCAGCAGGCCTAGGAGAAGCCACAACTTCTTTTTTTAATTTCCTTTTAAAATGGTGTCCTGGGTTCCCTGACCACCACAACCACCACTACCCCTACTAGCCCCAAAGCTAGTACTTTTGCTGCTTTTGTTCACAGATAGTTGGTGGTTTAAAATCAAAAGCCATTTATTTGACTCTCCTCCACATAACAAGCATGTATTTAATGGATGGGAGGCAGGGCCAGGAACTACAGAGGTCTACTCAGGATGTCCATAGGACACTGACAAGTAGATAGCCCAATTTGCAGCACATGTGAAATGTGCTGCTCCAGGAGAAACCGATTCAGAGAGAACTAAGCTGAAGCCCCGATTGGGCTCTGGAATGTTTGCCAGAGGAGACAGACTCAAAGCTGAGTTCTGGAGAAGGAGCTCCAGGCTGTCTCTCACAGTGACACGGTGATCTAGAGGCATGAGAATGCAGATCATCTTTTGGGGCAGGGAAAGGGGCACTATGGCTGGGTCTGTAAAAGTGAGATTGTGAGTGGAGAGTGATGAACAAGGGCCCTCTGGCACCGTGCTTAAAGTTTGGACTTTATGGATTTTGAACCCAAAAGGTACATGATGAGATCTGTATTCTATAAGAATCCCTGGAGCCCAGGTAGTAGAATGCAGCCCCCACCATTCACCACAGAATCTTGGACAAAAGCCCAAGATGTGCTGGATAAAGTGATGGGGAAGGTTGGGAGTAGGGGATGAGGAGAAGGGGCAGAATAGAATATGCCAGGGCTGTCAGAAGAAGAGGGAGAGCTATGATGTCCAAAGTTGTCTATATCACCAGAGCCTAGAGAATTACTGCTGATTCACCTCTTTCCAAAGTAACAAGGGAAGGAAGAGAATCCCAGCCTGGACATCAGTCTTGTGAATGCAAACTAGTATTGAAGAGAGCCCATCCTCAATGAACTGAAAAGCTCCCCCAGGTTGTTCCCAGCTACCTGTTTAATAGCCACCCTCCCCGTTTCCCCAGCAGGCCAACAAGCCAGCATGAGAGGTAGGGCTCAGAATCACTGGGATAAGTGATGTACTTAGCAGAATTGGGCCAAGTGTTTGAACACCCTTTGGAACCACTAAGCCAGAAAATTCTCTGGAGTATGAAAACTGTGGCAGATTTTCTGTTCTGTGCATTCTTTAACCTCTGGGCCCAGCATGAGGTGTCCAGACTTCTAATACTGAACAAGCTATTGAATTTGAAGCCTGCTAATGGCCATGTATGTGTTTGGTTATAGTGAACCCACTTCAGGGAGATACCCACTCTCGAACCCCCGGCCTGGACTACAGGAAGTGGTATATTACCAGTCAGAGGCTGAAGGGCTCCTGGAATGCCACAAGTGCAGATACCTGTGCACCGGGAGAGGTGAGCCATTTTGAAGGCAGACCATTTACTTACCTTTGGTGGTGGTCCTGGAAGGGGTCCAAGCTGGTGGGGCAAAAATTCAAGCAGACCTCCCTTTTGGTTTCCTAGCATTTTTGTTTTCATACCCACATGAGGATCACATGTTTTAAAAAAACAAAAAACAGGTGGCCGGGTTTCCCATGTTTCTTCTTGGACATGCCTCGGGGTGATGAGGCAGCCATGCCTGCAATGTTCAGGCTGCAGATGGACCTCCAGGCAGAGCCAGCTCTGAGATGCCAGCTGTCAGAGTGGGGCTCATCAGGCAAGGTGGTCAGAACTAGAGAGGGAAGATGACCTGGAGATGGCAGACAGGTTGAGCTCATGCCACAGGACAGGAGATCTGATGCCCAAACATGCCATCATGGCTTTTAAATGTTGACTGAAACCCACGGTAAGAAATACACACACATCATGAACCAACTTCTGTCCTGTTTTGTGTTATTAATAAACAAAAAAACACACTTAAGGGACTTCCCTGGTGGTCCACTGGCTAAGACTTCCACTCCCAGTACAAGGGACCTGGGTTCGAACCCTGGTCATGGAACTAGATCCCATATGCTGCAACTAAGGGTTTGCATGCTGCAATAAAGATTGAAGATCCTGCATGCCGCAACTAAGACCCGGCACAGCCAAATAAATAAAGGTAAAATAAAATATTAAAAAAAAAAAAACTTCTTAAAATCCACAGTTTGAAGAACTGTGATTTTAAATAATATCATGTGTCAGCTCCAAATGTGGTTTTCCAGAGTTCCCATCCTAGCACCAGGCTTGGCCTTGCCAACAATGAAGAAAATCAGGTTTGTCAGGGTGAGTCCTTATGGCTCACATGATTTGGTGAGAAATTTACCTCAGCTGCCTATGATTAAGAGGAGAAAACTTCTCAGCCTGAGGGGGAGAAATCATGAAACTTACACCTGAAAGTGTCTCTTAGAATGATTACAGTGAGATACGGTGTTATAGGATTACATAGAACTCTTATTCGGGGAAGGCAATGGCACCCCACCCCAGTACTTTTGCCTGAAAAATCCCATGGACGGAGGAGCCTGGTAGGCTCCAGTCCATGGGGTCGCTAGGAGTCGGACACGACTGAGCGACTTCACTTTCACTTTTCACTTTCATGCATTGGAGAAGGAAATGGCAACCCACTCCGGTGTTCTTGCCTGGAGAATCCCAGGGACAGGGGAGCCTGGTGAGCTTCCGTCTATGGGGTCGCACAGAGTCGGACACGACTGAAGCGACTTAGCAGCAGCAGCAGAACTCTTATTGAAGAGCTCTAGGTAATCTGGGTACAAGAATCCTTACTCTGGTTTACATATGTTGGCACACCCCATTGCTTTTAATTCTCTCAACAACTCTTGAGGCTCAGAGAGATACAGTAAGTTATACAAAGTCACACAGCTGTGAAGTGGAAGAGCTGGAATTGAAACTTAGAGCCTAACGCTAAGGCCTGATATGGTTTATGTGCTTGACCTTCTTTTCTTGATGATGTAAATAGTAGGAACAAGCCAGAGGCTGTTTAACAGGTTTCTCTCTAGAGGTATTCTTCTTCGGTGATTGATTTACCAAGAGAGAGGAGAGGGCCGAGCTTGAGGCCCCTGATTTAGCTTTGATTGCTTCTGGTTATTTGGCTTTGGGCCTAGAGGTTGGGTTTCTGAGTCAAGATAGTGAAAGGATGGCTCAGCAGTCAGAAGCTAACAGATGAGAGCTTATAAAGATCTCTGGACACACAGAGACCCGTATATATACACAACGTTGTATTGTTTTGAGAGCAGCAGTCATTGAACACCAGGAACTTGTCTCAGCAGGAAAGGCACACCTGGGTAAAGGTCACCTGAAGAATTTCAGCCTTGTCTTAGATCTTTTGTGACTTCTTTTCCTTATCGGTGAAATCACGTCCTCCTCCCCCAGCAAACCGGCAAAGAGGGGAGGCAGCTGTGGCTCTGACTTCTTAGGGAGACCCTGCAGTTTGGGCTGAGTCACCCTTAGGAAGTTCAGTGGAACACTGACAAAAAGAGATAAGCCCTGAATTCACGGTTTGGGGCAAAACGCCTCAGCTACCAAAATCTTTAAAGGCTGAGGATAAAGATCAGATAATAAGCAAGTACAAATATTACATGTGCATATCAGATCACTAGGAATCCTGTGTGTGTATTGGTTGTGCTATGGGTTTATTATTTGAAGGGATGGTGAGGAGTTACAGGTTCCCTGGGAAGGAGATACATCACCTGCTGTCCTCCTGGCTCCCTCTGATTTGCATTTGGGGCAGCTTCTCCTTTCCCTTTTTGTCTCTTTCCTCTTCCTTTAGGCCTCTGTTGCTCAAATCATAATGGAAAATATCATAAGAGGAAAATTAGGCCAGTATAACAAGGAAAGTGTGTGTGGTTTTTTTAAAGGTAACGTTTGCATTCAGCTTGCAGCCTTACTTGCAAACCATCCTTTAAAATTTAATTTCTGTCTCCAAATGTTATAATCTCTATAGTCAGTGGTATTGTCTGTCATTCAGAGCCTAGAGGTTTAGTTCTGAGATGGCTTCTTACTGCCTATGGAATTGACTTGTGACCATGCTGAAAAGGTTCAGGGGGACAATTGTGGAGATTTTGCTCCTCAACTTGCTTTCTCAGTACCCTATTACCCTTGCATTCTCAATGTCCTTACCCAGTGCCTATGGGACTGAGCCTATGTCAAGATTTCAAACCATGGCTAACTCTAAGAGTGTTAACTCATTAACAGATCTGAAGTATTCAGCCAGAATCAGAGGAATGAATGACCTGAAGTGCATAACTGCTTCTTAAGAGAGAGGTGCTGACTCAGTGAGCCAGATCCTTTAAGGGGCAAGTAAGGCCTAGAGAGGCTCTGGGCTTTTATTTTTAAAAACGTATTACCAGACATCTCCCCCATCCCTGGTGATTTTTTTCTGGTTCTATTTAAAGCTACAACAGGAATAAGGAGTTTGTGGAGCCTCTCCAAATTCTATTAGGAAATACATAGCATATATCTGCTCCCATATAGCAAAACACTGCGAAAAGCCTAAATATCCTTTACATTGAAATTATTTAAATTCATCGTGGCATCCTATAACCGTTTAACAATATATTTATATTTGCTATGGTAGAAAAACTGTTCACACTATATTAAGTGAAAAAATGGGTTATATAATAATAGAGAGACGAGAACCCTATTCTTTTTTTTTTAATAGTAAAGAAATATGTTTAATATTTTTATGAACCCCATTTGGTATTATAAAATAAACTTGACTGGACAATAACTTTTAAAATTTAAGAAAAACAGACATGATGAAAAAGGTAATAATGTATACAAATAATTTAAAGATATTATCATAGATATGGAAATGTAATAATCATTTGAATGTAAGAAAATGCTACAAAACCAGAGGGTTATCAAAAGAGAGAATGAGAGATATTCTCAAACAAATGAAAAATCAAGATCTGGTAGTAAAGGCAAGTATTTTTAATATATGACAGATACTAAAATGCCCAGGGGAAAATGAACAGACTGTTTCCTAAAGTGGTAGTGACAATGGACAGATGTAGCTTTTAAATATGCAAAGGACACAGCAGATTAACTTACCACCTCCTTCAAAATAAAGTGAGAATCTCTTGGGAGAATTTAAGCACCGATAGCAGATACATCTTATGACAATTCATGAAATGCTCTGTATATCACTGGAAAACTATTTCAATGGTGAAAATGATGTAGGAATCAGAAGCATATTCTGCTGAGACTCAAGGAAGTTAACACTTTCCCGAACAGCTGTCACTACTCTGGGATCCTCATGAGACTGATGTCTCCCAGCTGCATGGCTGTCTGCACTCTGGTTCCACCAAAGAACATGAACTCTGTTGAGTACTCCGTATTCTGCATGGAACACTCCAACTAATTTTGTGTAGCCTTGATTGACATGAGTATGAACTGCCCTTTTAAATGGATCACCCCACAGAGCTGGCCCACCAGGTTTCATCTGAAAAGTAGCCAGTTCATAGACTCCTTCTTTTGGAGGTTTTACTAATTTGCACCATGGCACCAGATAAGTGATTTCACTCTCTTGTTTATCAATAAGAGCCAAATTTGGAATGAGAAATTGTTCTTGCCATTCCTTATCTTTGGCCAAGGCTTTCCGAACTTCACTTCAATGAGCAAAATTGTCATACTTCCAAATATGAAGCACTTTATTGATTCTGCCTCCAAATTCTACACTCCAGTATCCAACCAATTCAGAGTGAACTATCCGAAGATGAATGTTTTTCTTAACATTTTCCAGGAATTCATTCATCTTTGAGGGCTTAAGATAATAGGTACGAAATTCATAGAATGTTCCATTGTATTGTCTGGGGCCTGTAGCAAAAGATGAATACACCTGAGGCGCCATCGTTGGAGCGGCCAGGGCCCTAGTCAGGCTCCTTCGGAGGGCAAGCATGATGCGGCTTCGAGCCCTGAGAAGGGCAGCGGCCGGCACTCTTCCTTAAATTCCTCCTCTTGTGTCTTCCTGACTGGCAGGGAGCAGTGCCTGCACTATTGCAGGAGGCCGGCTCTCGGCAGGGGAACCCTATTCTTACTTAAAAACAAATAAACAGCAAAAATTATGCACATGTGGCAGAAAAGTCCAAAAGAAAAAAAAAATGGTAACAGTGGCTTCTCCAGTTTTATTGATTGGACTTTAGATCATTTTTATATGTTTCTGTTTCATCTAGATTTTCTTTCTTTCTTTTTTTTTTTTACCATCCTTGTGTGTTACTTTTATAATTAAATAAAACAGTAATGCCATTTGCATTTTGGAGGGGGAATGGCAGACTGTAAACATAATACTTTAAAGTGCTTGGTTTCAATTAGCAAACATGCAAGTGTAGCACACCTTCATGCTTAGACCACCTGGTGTTCGCTGTTTAGCTGACTCTTTGGGACCCCATGGACTATAGACCAGCAGGCTCCTCTGTCCATGGGATTTTCCAGGCAAGAATATTGGAGTGGGTTGCCACATCCTTCTCCAGGAGATCTTCCCAACTTCCAGGGATCAAACTCATGTCTCCTGCATTGGCAGGCAGATTCTTTATCACTGAGCCACCAGGGAAACCCTAGACCAACTGGACCCAGGCCCAAAATCTGGTTCTGTAAAAGCCAGGGAGATGCAACAGCCTGATCCTACAGTCAGCTGACCCATAGAACCATGCCAGCACATACAACTCCCAGCTTTGTATTATGAAGAGAAAAAGAAGCCATACACAAAAGAGCACATAACTGTATGATTCCATTTGCATGAAATTTGAGAAAGACAAACCTAGTTTCTAATGGCAGAGAGCAGATCAGTGGTGGCCTGAGGAGGAGGGCGAGGTATTGACCCCAGAGGGCTTTAGGGAACTTTCTGGAAGGATGAAAACAGTGTATATCTTGATTATGATTACATGGCATACACATTTGTCAGACTCTATCAAGCCGTGGGCTTAATGTGGGTCATTTTGTTGTGTATAAGGTATATCACAATAAAACTGACTTTAAGGAAAGCAGCCAGCTTTGGTAGAAAAGCTGGAGCTCTTTGATTGTCCAGCCAAGGATCCTGAAAAAATCCAGCTCTGGGAAAGTATCACAGCCCAGATTTGCTCTTTGAAAGTGAAAGTGCTAGTGGCTCAGTCATGTCTGGCTCTTTGTAATGCCATGGACTGTAGCCCACCAGGCTCCTCTGTCCATGGGATTCTCCAGGCAAGAATACTGGAGTGGGTTGCCATGCCCTCCTCCGGGGGATCTTCCCAACTCAGGGATCAAACCCAGGTCTCCTGAATTGCAGGCAGATTCTTTACCATCTGAGCAACTACTTCTTAAAGTCTAAGAACAGTAAGTTATGTTTTACTGTTTAATTATATTTCAGTAATTAATTAACTTAATCTTTCCTATCTCTGGTATTTGTGAACCATGATTAATATTTTGATGGATAACTTCCATGCTTTTTTCTGACTTAATTGCAATTTTTAAGCACTATAATCTTTTTCAAACTTGAAGAAGTTTCCTCTTCCAAACTGAAAGAAAGTCGCTCAGTTGTGTCTGACTCTTTGCAGCTCCATGGACTATATAGTCCATGGAATTCTCCAGGCCAGAATACTGGAGTGGGTAGCCTTTGCCTTCTCCAGGGGATCTTCCCAACCCAGGGATCAAACCCAGGTCTCCTGCATTGCAGGTGGATTCTTTACCACCTGAGCCACAAGGGAAGCCCAGGAATACTGGAATGGGTAGCCTATCCCTTCTCCAGCAGCTCTTCCTGACCCAGGAATCAAACTGGGGTCTCCTGCATTGCAGGTGGACTCTTCACCACCTGAGCCACAAGGGAAGCAAATTGAAGATGGCCACAAACATCTAAAGAGGACATAACTATTTTTTCAGCCTTTGTGGCAGGTCAGGGCTATGGCAGAGAATCTTCTTGCCTTCCATAAACAACACCTTTCTTCCTACTCCCTGGCCTGACTTCTCCCCTCATTGTCCTGCAGCCACTTGGACCGGCTGCTTTGCTGTTTTTAGAGTTACCCTTTTCAGTCCAAAGTACCTCTGACATAATTTCTGGAGGCCACGGTTCCCTGCTACCACCTAGTGCTAATCCTGCAGCTTTGGCTGCTCAGGGCTTCCAAGGGGCAGAAGAAAGAGCTGGCTCTGGCATGAGCTGCCACGGGGAAGATAAGCCTTGAGGTGGAAGTCTTCAAGTGTAAAACAGCATCTCTCAAAATGGTAACACGCCCTTCTTTTGCAGCCTGCTGCCAAATGCTGGAGGTTCTCCTGAACTTGCTGATCCTGGCCTGCAGCTCTGTGTCTTACAATTCCACGGGGGGCTACACAGGCATCACCAGCCTGGGGGGAATTTACTACTACCAGTATGGAGGGGCTTACAGTGGTTTCAGTGGTGCTGACGGGGAGAAAGCGCAGCAGCTGGACATTCAGTTCTACCAGCTAAAGCTGCCCACGGTCACTGTGGCGATGGCCTGCAGCGGAGCCTTCATGGCCTTCTGCTGCCTCCTCCTCATCCTGGGCATTCTGCGGGTACCGTGGCACTGCCCCCCTTTGCTGGTGATTGAAGGTGTGCTGCACATTCTTATTGCTGGGGCATACATCCCGGCCTTGTACTTCTATTTCCACAACCTCTCAGCTGCCTACGCCTCTCCCGTGTGCAAGGAGAGGGAGGTGCTGTACCAGAGCAAAGGATACAGTGGCTTCAGCTGCAGTTTCCATGGGGGAGACATTGGTGCTGGAATCTTTGCTGCCCTGGGCATTGGGGTCTTTGCAGTGGGGGCTGTGCTGGCCATCAGGGCTTACCAAAAGGTCAGAAAGCTGAAGGAGAAGCCTGCAGAAATGTTGGAGTTTTAGGCTTTTTAAAACATTCCGCCAAACTTGAGTGATGGAAGTTACTCTGAACTACCGTCTTTCATGGAATGCTTTGTTGTAGAACTTGCCAGCCCTCTGGAGGTAAACAGTCCAGCTTTGGTTTGCTGGGCCGAATTCCAGGGTACTTGGAACATCACTGCCTGATGTAATAAATCCTGGTTCTGGAGCTCTCTGTTGGTGAGGGACTGACCAAAATGACTTTAAAAAACAAAGATGAAAATAAAACAATAAAAACACACCAAAACCAGAGCCCAGGAGCCACAAGGAAAAGGCATGTGCTGTGGCAAAATGCACTCTTGATTGAATAAAGGGAGATAACCAAGGGTACTTGAAGAACCTTATCCTCAGTGTGCATGAAAAGCCACATAGACATGAAAAAACATTTCATCCTTAAGTCCTCTAAACACAGCTGTCTCAAGCAGATTAGCCTCAAACTTTTTCCTCACTGAACTCTAGGTTCTTCACTTCTTTAATGCTCTGGGTGAGGGTGGGTGGGGATGCTGGGGAGACCACTTCTATGAGATTTAAGTTGGAGGAGACGTGGGCTGAGGAAAGAGGAATCGGATTACTTCACTGGGTTGCAAAAGAGGTTTTCTAACAAGCCCCCTTACAATGGCCTTGAAAGCTCAATACGGTTTTTGTACCTCTTATAAATGTACCATTGTACAACAGATTCAACTCGACAACCAGAATTCAGGATCCATCCAGAGTCAAAGAATGTAAAATCTTTCCCAGCAGAAGAATGGTACTGTTAGCCAGACAACCTCATGGGTTCTTACTGCATGTTAAATTAGGACTTATGGCCCATTATAATATATTCTTGGTACAAGTGAATATGTTCTTTGCTTTATGTGACACCAATAAAAATCCAAAGAAAAAATTTTGATTTGGAGGTGATGGTTCTCTTTATATTTATAATAATTTCCTTACTTGGCACATTTAAAAGGTGAGTTCCATTTGGGTTTACAAAAGGAAATACATATATTTGTTTGTATATGATTAGAAAGCTTCTTGAAGAATATATAAGAAAGTATTAACAGTATTTGCTTTTGGAGAAGAGTTTTAATTTGATTAGCCACAAAAGCAGCCTCACCCAAAAAAGATGCTATTTTACAACAAAAATCTATTTGTTTCAGTTTTCATTTCCCTCTACAGCTTATCCCTAACTGCTGGCTCTAGTGGTGGTTGTGGTTTAATTACTAAATCCTGTCCAATTCATGGCTATTCCATGGACTGTATGTAGCCCACCAGGCTCCTAGCAGGCCACCCTTTTCTTTTCTCCTGATGTCTGAATCTTTCTGCACTAACCGCATGCTTGGAAATACTTGAACCTGTTCATTGTTTTCAGCAAAGCCAGGTAGGCCAGTGCTCTGAGTAATACCCAGTGGCCATATTTCTTCATCATTGGACCTGGCAACAGACCGTTATTCCTCTGGCTTGTTGTAGTCAATGGAGTGATTGACAAGATCCAGATATATTCCATTCCAGGCTGGCAGATATGTGCTCTGTGTATTATGACTCTGCTGTTTTGGCAGAATCTGTCCCAGAAGGAGAGGTTCAGATTGCCCACATCTTGTATTAGCATAGCATTCTTGCTTCCCTTCAGAGGGTGAGAGATTAATTGCATGCAGAAGGAAAACCAAGGCAGAGAAAGGTATGGTTAGGGGAGATAGCTACTCGCCATGAATTAGAATAATCTCTGGGTCAATTTGCTGTAGGGAGAGAGTAGCCAGTAGTTTATGGTGCCTGGGGTAGGAGTATGCAGTTCTGGCCTGATGTTATTTTCAGATTTAAATTAGAGGAATGTAGCTTCTCAACTCTCAAGAGTCCTTAATTATTGCTACTTCTGTCCTGTGGACCTCCTTGGAATTTGTGTGGGCCCAGCAGGAGATAGAATCAGCAAGCCCAGTAGCTGTTGCCTAAGTACTTTAGACACACTCGTGTTTAGCTGCTCAGTTTATAAACACTGTGGTACCCTTTTGTGTGTTAGAGGGTTTTTCTGATTTCTGGAATTCATGCTTTTCATAAGCTTGTCCCATTTCCTAAATCTCTTACTAATCCTCTTTCATTTTATAAATGTTACTAGGTAGCATCAACGTCCATTTGCATAACATTTTATGATTTTCCAGGTATTTTCACATACTTGTTTTCATCTGGGCCTCACCCCAGCCCTGTGGGATAAGACAGACAAAAGAAGGCATTACCTTCATTTATTTGTCAGATGAAGTATCTGAGGCTTAGAGCCAATGAGGGGCACAGTCACAAGAGTGGGGAAGTGAGCCTGCACTCCCACACTAAGTTCTTATGCCTCCTCTTTGTTTTCATCCCTGACACCTGAGGGAACCACAGGAGACCTTTTCCCAGGAATATGCCTCACGAGAGGCTGAGGTCCCCTTCAAGGAGAAGTGAAGGGTGACTCTGGACAAGACAACATTTATCTCCATTCACCTGCTGGTGTCCCCTGCCTCGTGCATGGCATTTGTGGGTTCCTTAAACTTGTAAGAACCCCCCAGGTGAACAGGCTAGGTATCCAGCAATAGGATCCTGGTTGAGTAGACTGGTCCACCCACAGGTGGGGTTGGAGGCCACGTCACAGGGCACAGGGACCTTGTCAGAGCTGATCTGAAAACATCTGTAGGAATGAGTCAATGAAAACAGCACGATGCAGAGCAGTGTGTGTGGTGTCCCAATGACACTAGCAGGGGAAGGTGGGGGGGTGAAATTCAGACTTGAATATTTTTATTTGCATAAAGGAATGCTGGAAAGTTGTATTAGAAAACACTGAAAGTGGTTGGGGGTAGAAAACAGGGTGGA
Source organism: Tragelaphus eurycerus (assembly GCA_935064755.1). Lineage (NCBI taxonomy): Eukaryota > Metazoa > Chordata > Mammalia > Artiodactyla > Bovidae > Tragelaphus > Tragelaphus eurycerus. Next base: position 18,502,168 of record CAKXYN010000020.1, read on the forward strand.
CAGTGATATGGGTGAATTTTTTTCAGTTTACAACCTTATATGTCACTTGTATTATTTTAAAACCTTAAAATTTGAAATAATTATACATTCACTGAGCACTGCTAATACAGCACAGTACTGCGCTGCATGGCATGAACTCGGTTTATCCCAATGGTGACTGTAGTACAGTATCACAACCAGAAAACTGCCAATCTTCAGAGCTTTTTAGGATTGACCAGTTTTATATGTGCTCGAATCTGTGTGAGTGTAGGTCTCTGAGGTTTTATCACACGTGCAGATTCGTGTGAGCACCACCACAGTCAGTTGCAGAACTACCCCATCATCAGGTGTCTCTTCTCTCTGGCTTCCCCACTCACAGTCCCACCCCTCCCATCCCCCAACCCCACTCATCCCTATCCTCCGACAACCATGAATCTGTTCTCATTTTGAGACTGTTATGTAAATGGGATCATACAATATGTAACCTTTGGAGTCTGGCTTTTTCTTTTTTCTACTCATTATGAATCCCTTGAGATCCATCTGAGCTGTTCTGAGTATCAACTGCTCGGAACTCCATTTCACCGGTGAAGCTCCTTTTCACCGCTGAGTAGAGTTTCCCCTCGGGAGGGCTGTACCAGCTTGTTTAACCATTTGCCCATTGGAGAGCATTTGGGTTTGCTCGGACATCCATGTACATGTTTTTGTGTAGACCTAGGTTTTCATTTCTTTAGGATGAATGCTCAGGGGTACAGGTTGCAAAGTCACATGGTTAAGTGTATGTGTAGTTTGCCAAAACTTTTTCCACAGTGGCATTTTGATTTTTCAAACACAAGTGCTAAAACGAAATAAAAAACGGGGACTTCCCTGGAGGTCCAGTGGTTAAGACTCCGTGCTTCCATTGTAGGAGGCATGGATTTGATCTCTAGTAAGGAAAGTTCCACATGCCACATGGTGTAGCCAAAAAGAAAGCACCCCCCAAGATGAACCAAACCCCCCCCCAAAACCAAGGATGTTAATGTTGAATCTGTGTCCTCACAATCAGCTCACTGATGTTATTTCTCTTGTCTGATCTAGGGAGCTTTCCTGGGTGAGTGATCAGTGCTAAATCGCCATCTCTCTCCTCCTAGGTGTGATACAGATAGTGGAGGTGATACTGAATGGGATGGTTCTCATGTGTATCGTGGCCTCCTACTTTGTCCTGGCCGGATTCAGTGCCAGCTTTGCCAGCGGCGGCGGCTTTGGGAACAACTATTACTCGCCATTTGAGGGCACGGAACTGGAGCAGGTTCGGCAGCTGGACCAGCAGTACACAATCCTCCGGGCACCCCTGATATACGGCGGCGTGGCTGTTTCTCTGGGGCTCGGTGTCCTCACCTTGGGTGTTTTACTCCAAGGAGCCAAAAGTCTACACAAACTGCCTGGGAAGTGGCTCCTCCTGGAGGCCACCTTCAGCCTCCTGGCGGCAGTGGGCTACTGCGTGGGCATCGGCATTTACCTCCATGCAGCCTTGCAGATCAATGCCACAGACACTTGCAGGACAAGAGAGAGGGTCTATGCCCGCAAGGGTCTCACCTGGATGAACTGCCAGCTGGCAGGCACTGATGGAGCGGCTGCCACCTTTGCTTGTCTTTTGGTGGTAATGTATGGCACCAGCGTGGTGCTGGCCCTACGGAGCTACCGAGAACAGAAGCAGTACAAGGACAGCCAGGAACAGCAGATAAATTACAATGATGCACCAGAATACGTGTGGTCTGGAGTACTCTGAGATGCACTGGAACCTAAAGTCAACCCACCTTGTTTTTCTCAAAAAGATGGGTCCATTAAAATCGCACTTTACACGTATGTGGTTTTCACATATTTGATTTCATAAATGCTCCCTCTGGAACCAATACAAAGCTAGATGATCGTCCCATTTTTCTATCCGTGTCTTTGTTGGCTGAAAGCGTGCAAAAAATACCTCCACCTTTACTACAAAGAGCAACATTAGGAAGTCTGCATATATGCTTATGGTTTGGCTCTCTTGCCAAATGGTAAGGTAATAATAATAGCTTAAATATTAGCCAGAGGAATTCTGAAAGATGAAAATAACACGTCAGGCAGTAGCAGGCAGTAGAAATATCTTGCCTGTCTGAACTAGAGTCATTAAGAAAAACATGCCATTTCCCCCTGTATATGATCCCAGAGGAGTGATTTTAAAGCCTTTGTGTGGTTAGATTTTAAACGAGTAATTCCATTCTGACTCTCTCCCTAGAAGAAAAATCTCCTGCCCCCTAGATAAAATAGTGTGCCATGACCCCAAGAAGCCTTCCTCTATTAGAGATGGAGGGCTGGATCCCTGATACCTGAAGGCAAGTGCTTTTAGCCTGCATGGTCCTCCTGAGGATTCCTGCGTTAGGGCTCAGAGAAGGTGGTTTTTGCCACCTTTCCAGGTTAGTTTCTTTCTAAAGTTATTTGATTGGAATTCACTTTCCTGGAAGATTTTTATCATTTCCTGAAATATGAGGCCTCCAAACAGTGAGAAATAATTCATAAACTTCTTAAAACATGTTAATCAGCTGAATGCAAAGATAAAGCAGATGATTTTCCTGGAATATACAGGTATATTGGAGGCGTCTTTATTTCTGCATCCCTTCCAGTGCCCTACAGATTAGGCCTTCAAAGGTTAATTATAAATTCTTCATGATCCTGAATTGTTTCCATAATGTAACAGTTCATTAACACAGAATCTCAAAAATAAAGTTCTTTTGATAATTTTAATCTAAAGTTTTATAGCTGTTCTTATACTTTACAGCTAGTCTCAGATATTCAGTTCGTGTGGGATGCAACTAGAAATGTTATTATATAGTTTTTTTCTAGTTGCCATCTTTTTTCATAACTTATTTTCATGAGATTAAATAAATTCAAACTGAATTTTTAGTACATTTCTAAAAACAGAAAATTTGACATAAAGCTCAGACTGTCTATACAGTTAGTAAGAAATCAGCCAACATAAGCCTGTTCCAACATATGCCAAAATGACTATGAAAACAATTGTCAACATCATCTCCTCTGACATGGGTTGGACATTTTTACTCCTGCATGTTGCTAGCTCTTCTCCCCAGAATATACCATCTTTCCTCTCACCTCTTAAATCTGTCCTACTCTTAATTCTTGTAAAACCTATCCCAGACGAAGGATCAAAACAGGGGGGAGAAAAATCTATATTATACTTTTACAAAAAGTAAAGCTTGGAGGAAAACAATCAACTAGAAGTCCACACTGTGACCTTAAAATACAAACACCTATGCCACAGAACGAAGCTTCCGTTCCACCACCTTAGCCCAAGGCAATGGCTGGAGTCCCTGGCAGTTTTCACTGAGTGGTAAGACAGGTTTAACAGCAGCAAAAATCAAACAACCCATTTCCTACCCCAAGCACCCCCCACCCCCCACCAAAACGTCCGAACACACACTATTCTCACCTAGGATTTATTCCCTCAACTATGTCCTGAGTAGATCTTTGCCATGTCTGGGTCAGGAGCTTGGGAAAATGAGGACTTCTGCCTCTGTGACCCCCATATGGTGCCCAGGCCCAGCTATACATCAATTCAGCTCCTCTCATCACTACAGTAACACTCCATCACATTCAAAATGCCTTAGCCAAACTTGCCTTACTATCATTTGTCAGGTCAGTCGGTCAAGATTTCTTACACTTCACAGATGAGACGAAGGCTCAGGAAGGCTTAAGTGGCTCACCCAATGGTTGACATTTCATTGTCACGACTGCTCAGTGCCAGGTCCAGTGCTGAGCTAAGAAGTATTTGTTGGCATCATCTCATTTTAACTCAGCTGATGAGACTCTCATTTCCATTTAACATAGAGAAAAAAACTGTGCCTGGGGAGATGAACTTGCCTTAAAAAGTTAAATCTTTTTTAAGTAGCAGAGGCAAAACTTAGACCCCGTGGATCACACACTGAAACGTGTTCCGAGTGACTTGGTTCTTGTGGTGTTTGATGTACCAGGGAAATTATGTCACATGAAGTACTTATGCCACCCTGGAATAGGTGGGTTTGTGTGTCATGGAACTGAGGTATGAAAGCAGATGGCGGCGTTGGGCCCAGCACATTGGGAGGTGTAATAAATTCTGCTAAATGAGGAGGAAACCTGCAAAATTATTTGAACTGGGTCTTTATTTGGAGTAAGAGGTAGCTGATCTTGCCTGGACATTCAGAAATTATGGAAGACAACCAATAGGGAGAGGGGAGGGGAACAATTTAGAGGCTTACCTAGATCAGAGGTATTGTGAGCCCAAACCCACGGCCTTAAAGTCTAACACCAAAGCCATTAGGACAGACACGATGACCAGATTATCCACTTAGTTCCACTGTATCGTCATAGCTCTGTGGTTTAAGAAGAGCTGTAGATTATTCACAAGTTGAGTTCCCTTTCATCAGCTAATAACCTGCATGGAAATAAGGACCATGCTTCTTGTCTTTGGGATTTCTTTAAACATATAAACCAAGTCAGAATATAATATTTCTTAATGTAAAAAACTTTATTGCTATTTCAGCTTAAAAGGTGATCAAAAATATTTATTCTTGCCTTAACTCATAGCTTCATATTTGTCATGGAATGTGATTTCACTTATCTTCCCCTAAAGCAAGAAAAAGCAGAAAAATCCTAAAGGTGCCAATTAAAAGTTTCTTAATTGGTTAAGAAACTAATTCTACATACAAGTTAGAGAAAATTACAGTTCCAAGCTAAAATAAAGTACTTATAAAATAACAGGTATTCCATTTTAAAACAAAGCCATGAAAAAGATATTCCATTTTATTTTATTTATTATTATTATCGTTATTTTTATTTTTTTACAAACAATAGATTTGCTGCAACATGCTCTGGCTCATATTATTGAATTAAAAAATTTAACACATTTCAAAAATATCAAAAATACACTATAATGAGTCTTAGGACTACAATACGACAATGATTGCACAAAACCATAAGATATGAACTCACTGTCTGGATGACCTCCACTGGCAACAGTGAGAGAAAACCCTATAGCGTCTGGGAGAAGTGCATGAAATTTAGAATACAAGGAGCTTATGTGTGATTGAATGGTCACCAAATGAGGGAAACAGAGCAGGATTTACTGTAGCTGCTTTTCTCAGTCTAGGAAGTGCTTACCCAACTATGGGGCAAAAGTCACTAACTGGAGAGAAAGATTAACTTGCCTCCATGAACAGGAGAGTCTGAGAGGCCCCGCCCAGAGGGAAGTAAAAAAGTGACACAAGACAGTTCTAGAGTGATGCTGCAGACATCACTGAATGGCTTGGAGACTATTTAATAATTGGTATGTTTATCGACAACAGCCAAGTGCTCCCTTGTGGAGGTCTCTTCATTAGTGATTATTGAGTAGACAGAGGAGGGGAGCCTGTGGCTTCCAAGTACCTGCTTTTGCTGAGAGCTGACATGGAAAGAAGGGCATCATCTGATATTCAGCAGATCAGCCAAACCTAACTGGCTCCATCTCCTAGAAAATAGCACTCGCTACAAACAATTAAAATAGCACCCAATGATTACCAAGCTGCTTGTGTTGGCTCTTCTATACATCAGGAAAATGAATTCATCAACTTATTGCACATACACTCTACAGTAGTATAAGAAAGCCCTCACTTGAATGAGGAGTAATAATTCAATGACTCTATGGTATCAGGGTAGCTCTATGACATACTAGCATTCAAATTTTCAAATACATTTCCAATCCATCTGGATAAGAATAAAAATACCATGGCTGCCAAGACTTGTATAGTTTTCTTTCTTCCATGGGACTCCTGGACTACTCCCATAAGCAGGAGTGATGTTCTTTCAGAAACTCTCTTAAACAGCTCCATTAAATGGGAGGTACACACAGGGACCTGAGTATCGTACAGAGGCCGGGACCTCTGGGCTATAGATCAACGGGCCTCTGCCCACCTGGGGAACGCGTCCTCTGGGTAAAGTCCTGGGAAGCAGATTACATTCACCTGGAGACAGATTACTGGCTTTCACCACCTGACAACCTAATCAGCTCACACAGTAAGTGTAAATGACTTCATAGGTCAAGAGGGTTCTGTGTATTTTTGGTGATGGGCTATGGCCTTTTCATCCTCTGTTTTAACAAATAGCAATTATAGAGGGAAATGAATCAAAGGAACTTAAAAAAAAAAAAAAAAGAGCAATCGGTTTTGGTACAGCCTATATTAAAGATTTTCATACAACCTAATGTTTCCTGAACATAAACCTGGGACATAAACATAAAAGAACACTGGGAATTTGAAGGTTCTTCTGATTACAAAGTAAATACATTTACTTTCCGTTAAGTAGTTTCATGACTGGGCTTTGTAGTGGTTCCAATTAGCGTAGGGTGGGAAACAAAGAGACAAGAAACAGTTCACAGATAAAGGACAATTTTAAAAAGACTATACTATTAAAGTGGTATCGTCCCAAAATAATTTTCATCACTATCATCTTGGGTTTTCCCTTCATTTTTCCTTCATTTTCCCCCCATTTTCCCATAAAAAAATAAGGTGGCAACACACTATTGTTCCCATCTTTCTTACAGCACCTGAACTTTGTATGAACCATATTATGTTCCTCACTTCAAATCAAGACCTGAGTTCTAAAACTTTTCAGTAGCTAACAAGTAGTTTGACACAGAAAAAAGTGTTCCTGACAATCTGGGGACTCAAATTCATCTTAGAGAGGGTTAACACCAGACACTCATTGGTATGGAATCTTCCAAGAGTGTGTGCCCCACTGACACATACACATGGGTACAGGCCTCTGAGAAGATGAAGATACCTAACTATCTGTGGAGAGGTCATCTGGTTTTCTACTACTGCTTCAGCAAAACTTAAAAAACCCCCAACATATGTATGTATAGATCAACCCTATCTTTAACATTTCATTTCTCATGAAACAGATTAAAAATGATTCTACTCTATTTTCTTTTTAATTGTCAAAGTGTTCTAAAAATTCAAAGCACATTCCCCACTGGGTAAAATTAAGCAATGTCAAAACTTTGTAGGAAAAGGCAATGGAACAGAAATATGGAAGGAACTGCATTTTGCTAGGCTTACATGGAATGTGCAAAAAAAAAAAAAAAAAAATCAGTAAACTACGTTTTCTGTAAGCTTAGGATTTTCTCAATCAAGTTTTTCAGAAATTGAGCCCAGTACTGTGAAGCCATGTGAGGTGGATAAGCATTTTCAGAAGACTCTGTTAACTATTAAAAGTTGAAACTTCAACTCACTCCTAATGTTTTAGAAAACCATCTCTAGGCTCAAGAATGAGAGAAGGAACTTGTCTAACTGGAAGCTCCATCCATCCATCTGTTCTCATTCAGCCTCAGTCTGTTCAGAGTCGTCTGCTATAACTCAAGGTTACCTGGATGTGAGCAGCAGCATCAGCCTTGGGCCCTGTGTACTAGAAGGCTGACTGCCATCTCCACCTCATGTTATGGAAAGAGGCCAATCACCAAATGCCTCACTTGTGATCTTCTGGGAGATTCCTAGCAGGTGTCGCATTTGTCAGTTATTCTCTTTTTGTGATTTGGGGTAAGTAGTCTTGTTCCTCACCCCTTCCCCATCTTCAACCTCCAAAGAAGATCCTACTCCCCTGTTTCTCAGGAACTTTCACAGTCTGACATCCAACAGTCCATTTCCCAGGGCCCTTCCTCGTACCCTCACAGCTGGCCCCAACTCCCAATGATCATCCTACCTATGGACAAAGGATCTGGGCTGCCTCTAAGAAGATTGGCTCGAGTGCAGATTTGAAAATAAAAAGTTCACAGTCAGTGGAAAGTGCTCTCATTACATCACAAACATAAATTATCTGTTTGATTGGTTCTACATTTCCAATAAATCATTTCAATAGGCTGTATTCTCGTAGAGAAGAAGGAAAAGCCATGTGACTAGTCACATCACATCCCATCAGGTTGAGATAGGTGATTTCTCTGTCACAGAAATCCATCAGCAGCAATCAGTAAAAGGAACCAATCTTCAGTTATTCCTCCATAGAAATAGTCCCTTTCCTGCCCAGGCAAATTCTCAAAATTATCCTAGGAGAGAAAGGGTTAACGGCAGGTGGCAGGACAGATACAGAGTAATGCCCACCTGCTCCCCAGGAACCTGGGGATCCCTATGCAGGTTAAACGTGAAACTTAACACTGATGGTGTTGACTAGCTTATCCAGAGCAAGACCCTGACAGCTCTCACCATTTCCACCTCTGAGATCCAGCCCCCTCTCATCTGTGGTTGAGATAGAGGCAGAACGCCCCTGGCAGGGTCCCCTACCCTACACCATGCAGCCTCACGAGATGCCATGCCCCTGGAGGAGGACTACAGCGCCGTGTCAAACTCCTCTGGGAGCTCGGTCCGATCCTCTTCACTGGGCTCAGGCTCATGCCTGCTTTCCTGGTGGTGTTTCATTTGTTCCTTCACTTCTTCTTCTAGGTCACGAGGTATAACAAACTGGTCCTCTGGCTCCAGCTGAGTGGGGGCAGCAAAATAGCCGGTTTTCTTCTTGGGTGCTTCGGTGGCCACCTCGATGAGGTTCAGGCTGTCTTCCAGGGGTACGATAGAGCCATTGGAGAGCTTCTTTCCATAGAGACAGGAAGTGGAGGGAGACTTCTGTAACTCGGTCCGGTCTTTGCTCACTGGCAGAAGGATGCCACTGTTCACACTGTTCTGTCTTCGGATCCCAAATAACGATCCTCTAGCACGGTCCTCAGGGCACGGGGCAGGAAAATTCTCTGGAAGGGTGGGCGAGGTCTCAAGATCCCTCCCTCGACAGCAGTGGATATCTACTTCTACTTCCACCTTGCTGCCGTTGGTTATGACCCCTTCTACCGGCTGGTCATCATCACTGTCCAGGCCATTGTCAGACTGGTTACTTGAGAAAGTTGCACAAGAGGGCTGGCGCTGGAACACCCCCAAAGTAGGTGCTGGGTGGAGGCTGCAGCGCCTCTCTGGCCTCGGAAGCAAGCCAGCATCCAGGCCAACAGTGTTATGTTCATCAGAAGCAGTGGACCCCACCTCACTGCTCACTTCTGAAGTGGACATCTCACTACTGAACTCAGAGGCAATACCACTACTGGAGGAAGGAGTGGTCGGCTTGGGTGGGTCCTTGATGATGGTGGTTGCAGCAAATCCCATAGGACCTGGGAGCGAGAGCCCATTCATTTCACAAGTACAGCCTTCCTCACCAATGTTCAAATAAACCACCATCGCCCCCACATTGTCCTGACAACCATAGCTCTGGGCTAATGTGCACAGCTTCTTGGCAGCTGCTAATGGGTCTTGCACGTGGCGTACTGCGTTGACCGCTTCTGTATATGACAAGTGTTCCCACAATGCTTTGTTTCCCAGAATCAGCAGCTCATCCTCAATGGTGAGTGGAGTGGAAGATATGTGGGGCTTGGGGAGGATCCAAGGGTAGAGGTATGTACAGCCCAGCAGCCGGGTACAGCAGGTCACCCCATTCACTTTGTTGTCCTAGAGATAAGCAGAATGTAAACTTTGAGAAACAAGCAACAATGACACACAATTTTATATCTTTCCAGATCACAACACTTAGGGCTCTACAATAGAATAGCAATAGAATAGAGTTGACATGGTATATGGTTTTCTCCTAGAGTCTGTGCAATTTTAAGTGGATTTATAAGAAATAAATGTATAGAACTCCAAAAGGACAGACTATCAAATGGGTATTATACCACAAATAGTTGAGAGGACTGAGTTAAAACCAATAAAAATTAAGTGGTAAAAAGGCACCTCCATCTCAAAAGATATTTGCTCTAACATTAAGTATAGGTCTCAGCATGTTCTTAAATATAGAAACATCTGTTAGGAAAATAATAAGCAAAACTATCATTAATTCTCCATCACTCGTATTCTGGCAGGGGCCAAAACTCAGATGGGTCACTAAAAATGACTTCTCATTTAAAAGCAGAGTTGGGGGATTTTTCTGGTGGTTCAGTGGTTAAGACGCCACACTACCAATTCAGGGGGCCCAGATTCGATCCCTGGTCGGGCAACTGGATCCCATATGCTGCAACTAAGACCCACCACAGCCAAATAAATAAATAACAAAGGCAGAGTTGGGACTGAATATATTAACTGGGTAAGAGAATCTTTATAGCTAAAGCACTGAATAATCCCTGAAGTTACTTGGCCTAGAAAAGGAAAGTCTGAATCCATGGCATAATTTACCTACTCTCTAAGGGTCGTATCAAGAATGATATAACTCTAAACTCAGAGGAAAAGGAATAACCCTGGTTGCAAGCTGGGCATGTTCATCTGCCAGATGCTTCATACTGATTTCTTAAGAGAAAACCAAACAAAACCACCTAAGCCCTCAATATATTAATTTCATAGCTATAGTCATTCTTTGGGTGAAAATCCTGGCACTCTTATTTATCAGAACTTGTCACAAACTCTAAAAATTTGTAATTTTATTTTCCTCATCTGTGAAATAAAAATAAAAGCACTTCTTTCATGGGGGTTATTGTGAAGGTTAAACAAAACAATGAAAGTACAATGCTTAAGCAGGTAACAAACAAACAATACACATCTATAAGTATAAAAATGTTTCCTACTTGTCTAGGACTCTCCCTAAGAAAAATCTTAACAGCATTATTTAAATTCTGTAATAGACTAATCAAATAAAAAGTTATCTTTTATCTTTCATTTGTTCTGACTGAAAGACCCTCCTAAGATCATAGTTCCAGAATCTTCATAGCATCAACCACATTAGCAGGATAATTTTTTGGTTTTGTGCTTCCTTGGATGGAATTTTTAGACAGTCCTTATTGTAAAATTCTGATAGGACAGCCCAGAAGTGGACCCATACAAATAAAGAGTCCACTGATCTTTGACAAGGAGCTAAGGCAATTTGCTGCTGGGACAACTGGACATTTACATGTCCAAAATAAATAAATAAATAAATAAATAAATCTGGACATGGAGCAAGCTACATTACTACAAAAAAAAAAAATTAATTCAAAATAAATCAGATCTAAATGTAAAAGACAAAGCTTCTAGAAGACAACACAGAAGAAAATCTAGGTGACTTTGGGTTTGGCAATGAGTTTTTAAATACAACACCAAAAGCATGACCCATGAGGAAGAAAATTGGTAAGTGGGACTTCATTAAACTAAAAACTTCTGCTCTGCAAAAAACACTACTAAAGGAATGAAAGACATGCCAAAGACTGGGAAAACATTTGCAAAACATTTCTGATAAGGACTTGTATCCAAAATACACAAAGAACTCAACAGTCAAGAAATAAACAATATGGGCAGAAGATCTGAACAAAATTCTGCTTTGCAGTAAACAATGTTCACATGTAATTGCTAAAGTCTCTTTGAAAGCAAAAGTCCTATGCTAACTTCTGAAAAAGGAGAAGAGTTATGAAATACTAGAAATACTGATGCTTCTTTATTAAAAAAAACAAAAAACAAAAAACAATACCAGAATATTTTCAGCCATAAACAGGAAAACTACTGTGAAACTTTGCACTTCAGAACAGGGATGTCAAACTATAAACTTTTTCTTCTTGTGTTTTGGAATAAGAAACCAGATGAAAATTAACCAAGGGGGGCATTTACATTTATTTTACATGTTAGGTATAAGTCTAAAGACCACAATTTTGGATTTTTCATTTCCAATTACTTTGCTCTTTCTTTCTGCTAGTCATTAGCTGCTCATTGGATTTTCTTCTGTTACTATTATCTGGATTGAGTACAATTTACAAGGCTTGGTAGGAAGAAAATGGACTTTCGTTGTTCTAGGTAGAATAGCATTCATTAGATTCAAGAAGTAGAAGTGACTGGTGGAGAGTAAGATTTACTTCTGTTATGATGGCTTTTTGGTCCTTCACCCTCTGAGCCTCCTCTGGATCCTGTTCCAGGCTGAAGACTTTAGAGAGTGGCACTGGCTTCCCACCTCGACACAGGACTGCTTGGCATGTGCCAACATTAGCCACAGTCAAGCTAAAGCTATTCATTGGATCGGCAGTGTCAGGACGGATGTAACAAAGCAGAGCCGAACAGCCTAGTTTCTGGCCAGCCATTCCTAATTTCCTGTTTAGAAAGAAAAGAAAATGAAAATGGCTAGTTTTAGAAGAAAGCAGCGTCCTTCATATCCAAGACTTCCTCATTTTTCTGTTGACCATGAACCCACCTCACCCTCATCCATCTTGATACAAGTGATGATGGTGAAGAGAGCTTTGCCTTCTACTCTTAGCTAAGAAATTTTACCAAAAGGGTGGGGTCAGAGAAGGCAATGAAGAGGTAACTTTCTCTGCTGCTTCTGATTGATCATAATTGGCAATGACCTAACTCAGTGGCTTCCAAATGAAGCAAATCAGAATCATCTGAAGTGCTTGTTAAGTTTCTGATTTAGTGGGCAAAGGGCTGGCCCAGTAATCTACATTCCACCAAGCTTCTGGTGATGCTGACGCTTCTGGTCCTAGAACACTCTGAACCACTTACTTGGGTTGTAAGTTCCCCAGAAGAAGGCCCACAGTTTTCCTTCTATTTCTCCCATGCACATGGTGTCTACCCCTAACTCCCAGCACTTGGTACACAATGCTAAGCACAGAGCAGATGCTATCAGAAAGATCTGGTTTCAGATTCCAGCTCTCTTATTTATGGGCTATAGGTCTTCAGCAAATTAATGCTCCAAGAAATTTTTCCGATTAAAATACTCACCTCCTCAGCTTATTTAGAAAATTAAAGATACAGTATGAAAAATGCTTGAAACTGTGCCCAGCTCTTGGGAAGTGCTTCATAAATTGAATTTCCTTTCCCAAATGCTTTATTTTGCCAAGTCCCTAGGCTCAATTCTATTACTGAAAAATAGACTACTTTCCCAACATCTTTGTGTTATAATGACAGGTGAAACCAGCTTGGGCTCTAGGCTGTTCCATCTGAACCTTGAGTATGCAAAGGGTCACTCTCTCAGTTGTACGTATGCTTTAAGCAGCCCACCTGCTGGGCAAGATGCTCTACTAGCGTGAAGAGATTTTCAACATTTGGTTTATAGGGTGTTTGCCTTTAAGTGGCTTAGGCATCAGCGAGGAGATTAGTTGGTAAATCCTCAATAATAAGTATTTTAAAAACAAGAATCTGATGAGTGCTTAACCTCTGTAGGTCATTGACCCTTAGGAGAATCTTATAGAGGCTTAACCACCTTCCTTCTCCGAAATGCACATAACACATACATAACCTATTACACATGCTGTCTGGGCTTTCCAGATTCTCAGCAGCCTTTGGCTTCAAGAGAGAAAATAGACGGCTCCCACAGGCTCTTTAAAGAGCCACAGTCCCCATGTTCCATGCTGATGGACAGAATGGTCATGAGACAAAAATCAAGATCTCACCTTGCTCCCGTACTTATAATTGAGACCCAGACCAACCCATCTGCTTACCTGTGAGATACCAAGAAGGTGTTAGCCATGAAAACTGTGTCATTTGTTGACTGCTGTACCTCTTCCAAAAGCACATCTGCCATGGTACACTGGAGAAGGCGAGGGAGCTCCTCATTCCGGTCACCATCAAACATGCCATACACAGCTCCCACCCCCTCTGCAAAGTTATCCACAGCTAGAGCAGATACACATAACCTATCACAGAAACAGAAAAAAGACAGAGAAAGTCGGTGGCAGAGTATTCTTCTCCAGGGAGCCTTCTTTAAAAAAGGAAGGGAATTTCCTAGCAGTCCTGTGGTTAGGATGCACTTCCAACACTGGTCAGGGAACTAAGATCTTGTATGCCATATGGTGCCCCCCAAAAATTAAAAAATTAAAAATTAAGTGCTGATTGAGAGTGGAGAAGAATAGTGGTAAATCCCCATCTACACATGAAAAAAGTGTTACACAGAAGATAAGTAAGCAACATCTTAAAGAGCTGATGTCATAAGAAATGGTGGAATTCAGCCACATTCAGGAGCAGTGTATATTACCTTTGCAATGTAATATTGCGAAGGTAATATAATTACCTTCTGTAATGTATTACAGACCTGAAGAAGGAAATGGCAACCCACGCCTGTACTCTTGCCTGGAAAATTCCATGGACAGAGGAGCCTTGTAGGCTACAGTCCATGGGGTCACAAAGAGTCGGACACAACCAAGTGACCTCACTTCACTTCACTTCAATGTTACAGAAGGCTACAAAGATGTTTTTTCTCAGTAGTGATAAAGGCCTACTATCAACACTCTTCAGTCAAAGATTTCCCCAAAGTGTACAACACACTTGTAGCTCAACAAGTTGGGTTTATCATGTAACAACAAGAGAAAGCACACCATGGGACTCAGGAATATATTAGTGGGTACTGGAAAAAACCTAGTACAGGATTTGGGTTTGGCTGGATCACTTTGGGGAAAGTCTAACAAAGTTAGGGGTCATACTAGATTGGGTGCTGTCAGAAAGCAGGGCTATTCTGGGACTTTCCTGTTGGTCCAGTGGTTAAGAATCTGCCTTCTAAGGCAGGGAGTACAGGTTTGATCCCCAGTCAGGGACCTGCCTCACGGTGCAGCCAAAAATTTTAAAATATACATATTAATAAGAGAAAAAAATGTTTAAAAAAGTTAAGAAAAAAGAAAGCAGGGCAATTCTATGGTTGATAATCAACAAATCTTAACTACAGGGAAAGAAGGTTAGCATGGGGACAAAGCTGTGATTGATAAAGAAAGGAGCAGTAACCCATCTTAGTCATGAGTGGGGTGCGAGTGTTCTGTGCACATTCATCTTGTTGTGTCTTACCGGATCACGGTCTCAGAGGAATCTTATCTGATGTTGACATTCTGTGATTTGTTTATGTCAAACCAGAACAACATGGCCTAGCTTTCAGCATTAGATCTATTCCCAGATGTCAGGAGAATTTTCTCAGTCTTCATGGCCATGATACTCACTTGTTTCTCTGTCCTGCCATCTCAGCCAGTCCATGGCTCCAAAAGGTTGATGTAACTGTAGAATCAGTTGTTGGCAAAGGTTTCTGATCAATTTTCAGGGTGGTGATATGGCTGTGGGAAGTGGAGGAAGGGAGGTTTAAACCTTACATGTGTTTCTATTTTACAAAGGTTATCCCAACAATAATTTGTTTTTACAAAATAATCTGTTGACATACCAAGACTCATTTCCAGAGAGACCCAAGAAAGTAGTATGCTGACCCACAGACCAAGAAGGAAGAGAAAGAAAGAAAAGGGGTAGGAGGTAGACATATGGGCCAATTTTGTAATAACTGATGCCATTCATTTAACTCAAAAACTAAGCACAACAAAGATTTCTAGTTTCAACCAACTGTCTACTTAGTTGAAGTATTTTGATACAGTGAAGTCTTGGTACAGTGAGTGATTCTGCACTGTCTTAGATGTAACACAATGTAATCTGTGCCACCTAAATTACCTATGCCTGCTATATGATCAGACCACTCAAGATAGCTGTTCTCTTGCTCTCTGTACCTCCCCTGCTTGACCAATTCCTGTCTCACTCACACCCTACTCACCGGACTAACCTTCCCTCTTTAATCAGAGAGCCTAATCATAAACTCATACATAACGCCCCACCCCACCCCTGACCTCCCACACTTCACCCAGCCCTAGCTAGTGACTGTTCTGATCTTTAGATGTGAACTAACTCTACTATGACAGTTTATCAAAGGCACAGTGA
The DNA here is from genome assembly GCA_935064755.1 of Tragelaphus eurycerus. NCBI lineage: Eukaryota > Metazoa > Chordata > Mammalia > Artiodactyla > Bovidae > Tragelaphus > Tragelaphus eurycerus. Next base: position 18,517,839 of record CAKXYN010000020.1, read on the forward strand.
GGGGGCGTGCTCCTCTGCTGTTTCCCAGGTAACCGATGCCCTCCCCCTCTGTAGTAGATACTACCGTGTCCTGCACGCCATCTGTTGCACATGGTGGTATTGCTCTAGGACCTTGGTTCAAACAAGTAAGAACCCCCTACCCTTTAAACCATGATGTCTCTGTTGCCACCTATGGGCTTTTTCTTTGGCCGTGAGGCTGGGCAAGTATAGGCTTTGCAAGCCTGTGGGATGCAGCCCCCTGTAAAGGTACTGGGGTGCAGCTGAGCAGCAAACATGATGCTGAGCTTGACTGTTGGACAGAACACCCAACACAAACTGGATCAAAGAAGAGAATCGAGGGGCTTTATGACCTAAGTCATCCTACAGCTTTAATAAACTGAGGTCTGCACAGTCATTATGAAGAACCACACAAGGCTGGTGGGATTAAAAGCACACGTGGATTCAACTTCAGAAGTCTTCCTACCTAAATGTGTCCAGTGTCTTGTGTTCCAGAACGAGATTTGTATTTCCAGTCAGGTCCAGGTCTTGTAAAGTAGCAGGCAGAGCCTCTGGAATCAGGATTTCGGTCAAGTCATTGCAACTTAGGTCTACAAACTGAAAGGAAAAGGGAGAGATTAAGTTAATTCTTAACTCCCTAATGTTCAAACTCCCATTATATCCTCAAAGGGAATTTCATTTCTTCCCAAGAGTCAATTAAATATACTGTGATCCCAAACTGCCACTTTCTTAGGAGTCACACTCCAGCCATCACCCCAGGACACAGCAAACAGAAGTACCTGGATCTGAGGCAACTGCAGTATTTCTGGAAAAATACTGATGTGGTTGGAGTGGGCCACCAGAGTGTGCAGCCTTTTGCAGTTCGCAATGGTCGTAGGGATGGTTTTAAGCTTGTTACCACTTAGGTTTAGTTCCTCCAACTGTTCCAATTTATTTAGTTTGCTGAAAAAGAAACACCAAAATACCATACTGCACCTAAACAAGCAGCTGCCAAGCAAGTTCTACAGCAGCCAGAGTACAGATGGGACCAGCCTCTGGCCTGATTAACTGGCCATAATGAACAACCACCACGGTGAACGAATGTTCCCGCTGAGCCTCAGCCTCATCTGCAGCCTCATCTGCCTCCCTCTCAGCGCACTTTGAGAGCTGGAGTGTCCCATGGTTCGACTGCAGCTGCTGGATCTTTGGGGCAGGAACATCTTCCCAGGGTTAACCAGTCAACTAATTACGGTACTGTTTTGCCACTAACTGGTAGCAAAATACTGGGTAAGTTAGTGTCAGTGGACATCAATATCCTCAGCTATAAAATAAAAAGTTGTACTAAATTATCACTAACATTTCTTTCAGTTTTAATTTCCATAGTTATTCATAACATAATCTAGCTTCCATAAACATTATCAAGTGCCGAGTATAAACACAACCCTGTGCCATGGGCTGTGAATGCAGGCCATTCACACTGTCCCACTGGAGTAAGCCAAGCTTTCTATGCAGTAAGCAGAATAGCTTCAGAGGGCCTAACATCTTTATCTCGATTTTTTAAAACTGTAAAGATAATAAACTGCTGTAACAGAAAGTTTGTTATTGCTGTTTACTTGCTAAGTCAAGTCTGACTCTTTGTGACCACATGGACTGCAGTCTACCAGTTTCCTCTGTCCATGGGATTTCAGAGGCAAGATTCACTAGAGTGGGTATTCCTTCTCCAGGGAATCTTCCTGATCCAGGGATCGAACCCACGTTTCCTGCATTGCAGGTGGATTCTTTACCACTGGTCTACTAGGGAAGCCCACAACAGAAAGTTCAGAAAATGAAAAAAAATAAATCCAGAGTACTATCACCAATCTGAAAAAGTTATTTTCATTTTGCTGAATTCCCTGTCAAATTTTTCATAAGCAGATTTTGCATTAACTCTGCCCTTTTCATATATCACAGATAATTTCCATTGCTAGAATACTGATAAATACTTTGTAATAATTGAATTCTGTGAATTAAAATTGCTTTCTTATTACAACAATAATACTCACTGAAAAATACTGAAAAATAAAGCTGAACATAAAAAAAAACTTTTAACTCCATGACCAGATTTAATCTCCGATGATAATTTGGTGGTGAGTATTCTTGTCCTTTTTAATGGATGAAACCTTTTTTTTTTAAATTAAAACATGATGCTTATTACATGTACTGTTTTATAACTTTAAAAACTTAATCATTTGTATTTAAGGTGTTCCCATGTCCAAACCTCATGCTTTTCTCCTACACAAAGACACAGCATCTATATCTCAATCAGACTGTTACTGAGCACCCAGAACTGTGCTGGATTCTGAACACAGTCCAAAGGAAACAGAAGCCTTGGACTGTGCCCATGCAATTATAACGCTGTTCAGGAGATGACAGCAGACTTATGATTCAGGTTAGAACACATATTTTCCTTAAAACTCTGCTCCTGAATTCCATTTAGTTTTATTATCTATATTCAGATTACTCTAGTTCAACATTCAGAAAACTAAGATCATAGCATCTGGTCCCATCACTTCATGGGAAATAGATGGGGAAACAGTGGAAACAGTGTCAGACTTTATTTTGGGGCTCCAAAATCACTGCAGATGGTGACTGCAGCCATGAAATTAAAAGACGCTTACTCCTTGGAAGGAAAGTTATGATCAACCTAGATAGCAGAGACATTACTTTGCCAACTAAGGTCTGTCTAGTCAAGGCTATGGTCTTTCCTGTGGTCATGTATGGATGTGAGATCTGGACTGTGAAGAAAGCTGAGCACCGAAGAATTGATGCTTTTGAACTGTGGTGTTGGAGAAGACTCTTGAGAGTCCCTTGGACTGCAAGGAGATCCAACCTGTCCATTCTAAAAAGGAGATCAGTCCTGGGTGTTCTTTGCAAGGAATGATGCTAAAGCTGAAACTCCAGTATTCTGGCCACCTCATGTGAAGAGTTGACTCACTGGAAAAGACTCTGATGCTGGGAGAGATTGGGGGCAGGAGGAGAAGGGGACGACAGAGGATGAGATGGCTGGATGGCATCACTGACTTAATGGACATGAGTTTGAGTGAACCCCGGGAGTTGGTGATGGACAGGGAGGCCTGATGTGCTGCAATTCATGGTGTCGCAAAGAGTCGGACACGACTGAGCGACTGAACTGAACTGAACTAGTCCAACAGTAAATGTCATCAAATTAGGACCTCATAAGCTTCAAGAGTATTACATCTGGTATTTCTCAAGAGCTTCATAAACTCATATAACTTATCAGTGGTGTGTCATTTTCACTTTATCTGAACATATTTGAGGCCAAATGAACTAATCTGCTAGGATTTCAAGAGATCTATCACATCTTGAAATTAAGATTCTGCATTCACTTTAAAAGCTATTGTTCCAAGTTCTTTCAAGGAAGCAATCAAGTTTATTGCACTTGTCTTCTATAAGCTCCAAATATTTTATAAACAATCACAAAAATTACAATCTGTGTTTTCCGTGTTTAGCACATTTCTAAGAAAATTTGTAAAACAAAACTAGAAAAAAATAGTTTTCATTCAAATTGTATCAAATGATATAATTTTATGATATATATATAATTTCACTCAAATTATATCAAATGTCACTTTCCTATGTGTTTAGGTTTTGAAAACACAATTTTTAGTTAACTACCTTCATGGATTTTTCTGGCGTCAAATTTTCTAAAAAAAATTCTTTAGTCAAAGGTATTTTGGAAGATACTTATTTCTCCACTGATGCTGTTTAAAACTTTGACAATACCAAATGTCTCTCTTATGTCTTATAAATGTAGCCTGGCTGAATACTATTCATTTTTGCAGTGCAGCTACCTGCACATATCTTTAACATCCTGCGTTTATTACACTGCACTGCAACTGCCAATATTATAATACTCGTTTATTTCCCTAATTTAAATTCAAGTTCCTTGAGGACAGAGACTGCAACTTAATTATCATTGTCTCCCTAGTATGTACACAGATCTTGACATACAGCAGACATTCAACCTATATACTAAGAATTAAACACATTTTAACCACAACCTCTGTGGTTAATGATACTTACAAAAGGGTACAAACAGACCTTCTCATTCAAGTAAGGGATCGGTAAGTCGGTCAAGACAAAGAAAGAGCACCCAGTAAAAGATATGTGACATAGTCTGACAAATGTGGAATCATGTTACATGTCTGAAACGATCAGAGTCTGGATCTGTTTACCTTGCAGGAAATGTCTGTAGCTGGTTGTTTGCAAGATGCAGGATGCGCAGGTGTGGATGCCCCACCAGGACGGGCACACACTGATCTGTTAGGAGGTTGTTGGTCAGGTAGAGCAGCTGTAGCGCACTCAGACTCTCCTCCCCAGCACAGGCAGATGGCAGAGACTCCAGACTATTCGCGGATGCATTCAAGTATCTGAGACTGACAGACACATGCAAACCATCATTTCCTTTATGGCTATTTGCTGCCTTCTGATGTGGAAACCATCATGCTATCTTAGTATGTAACAATGCCTTTCCATGCTCCCAAACTGATGACAAAATAATTTCCTCCAGGGTGTTTTCTCTGCTTGGCTTTATCTATTGAATGTTCCTTTTACTCAACTCATGCCAGTTAAGTTCCTGGGCTTCTGCACTGGCTTGATTCTAACCCAGCTTCATGTTTTTCTGTCTGTATGTCCATTGAAAGGAAGCTGCTGAGTATTACATTCACAAGTATGTGAACTGTGAAGTCACCCTTTGGAAAAATTTTTGTCTGATTTTAATAATCATTTATTTAGCCACTCCCTCTATAATCCCTTAATTATGGGCGTATTGGCTATTTCCAATTGTTATTATAAACACTGTAATGAATATCTTTGAGCCCATACCCAATTATTTCTTTAGGCTACATTTCCAGGAGCAGAAGCTGTGGGGTTAAAGGCTGCTGCTGCTAAGTTACTTCAGTCGTGTCCGACTCTGTGCAACCCCATAGACGGCAGCCCGGGCAGCCCACCAGACTCCCCTGTCCCTGGGATTCTCCAGGCAAGAACACTGGAGTGGGTTGCCATTTCCTTCTCTAATACATGAAAGTGAAAAGTGAAAGTGAAGTCGCTCAGTCGTGTCCGACTCTTAGCGACCCCATGGACTGTAGCCCACCAGGCTCCTCCATCCATGGGATTTTCCAGGCAAGAGTACTGGAGTGGGGTGCCATCGCCTTCTCCGGGGGTTAAAGGCTACATATATCTTTAAGATTTTTATACATATATTGCCAAAATCAGCTCCAGAAAGGCTATAACTATACTCCCACAAGAAGGATACAAAGAATGCATTGGCTCATAATTTCGTCAACACTGAATATCATTAATTCACTTTAACCTTCACCTATCTAATAAGTAAAACATGGTATGATTTTAAAAATCTGCCTAGCATGGAGTTTGGTACATATAGAACATGCTCAATAAAAAGGCAGTTGATAAACTTACGTGTTCTTAAGTCATCCTCAAACTGTGTGATCTGTATCTCCAGTTAGCTTTTAAGTTATTGAGGGTACTGTGTGTCTATCTTTGTATGTCCCAAATTCTCTGTGCAGAGATACTAGTAAATATTATTGACAGTTTGCTACAACCTCTAGGTAACTTCTTTACTGCAGATTCTAAGGCTGTAAACTAATTTTATTCAGAATTCATCAGAATGAAAGGCATTGTAATGCATTCCTAATACTTGCTAATTAACAAATGTTACTGCACTAAGACTCCATGTAAATTTTTCAAAGAGAAAATTTCCTTCATGCATTTTTTAGAATTTCCAAAGATTTTTAGGAAAATCCAACCAAATATATGCTGCAGTCCATGAGGTCGCAAAGAGTCGGACACAACTGAGCAACTTAACAACAACAAAGCTGCCAAAGAACAAGCCAGATGCTTGTGGGCTAAATGCTTTTTGTACCTGTCCTGCAGCCTTATGTTAATTACTACTGCTTCTCTCTGCTTTCTCCATGTCTAAACTGAAGACAATACTGCCTTCTCCATATTACAGAAGACTATAATTAAAAACTAGTTTTCACTGAATGGTGACATACGTGTTAAATAAACCTGATTATGGGTATTAAAATAGGAAGATTTACTATCTGTTAATTTACAATGAGAAAGCAAGTAATACTTTTGGAACAACGTTGCATTTAAATGCACAGTTTTCAAAGCAGGGAGTAAAAAAGGCCTGCAGATAAAGAGTGTAATTTAATGATAGCTTGGCAACGTTAGAAGCAAAAACTAAATTAACTTCAGTGGTATGTCCTTTTCTCTTAAGGCAAAAGCTGAAAAGTGCCCAAAGAAGCTGTACCAGAACACTGCAGCCTCTCTTTGAAGATAACTGTATTCCTTTTTTGAGATGAAAGCCTGAACCTTCCCAAGGTCTTGAAACCTGTTTACAACATCATAACTTCCCAAGTATTTGATGGTTATTTCACCTTTTGAGTTGAAGCTTCCTGCCTCCTAAGACAGTGTCATATTTTATTCCATACAAACTGCAAATAAGTCCACCCGTAGCCGGACTATGAAGTAAACACTATGTAAAGATAGTTTCAAAGGTCACTCCAATGACAAGTCCAGGTAGTTTGCTTATTCCATTGTCCTGATCTTCTCAATAAAATCTACAGCACTTACTTTAAGGCCTTAGAGAAGAGAGTATCTGGCAGCCTGGTGAGCAGGTTATGCTGGACATCCAACACCTCCAGAGGGATGTGCTCCACCAGCATGGGAAGGCTCTGCACATGATTGTGTCCCACCATTAATTTCCTAAGACTCAAGCTACTAAGGATTCTAAGGGAACAGAGCACAAAGAAACACCACCACCAACAACAAAAAAACAGGCTTAAATCTCTCTTCCTGAGTCTGCCCTTGGCTATTTAACTAAAATCAGTAAATGTACAGAAACGTGTTCTTCTAGACAGTATCATCACCGACAGGTGCCTGAGCCAAGAAAGCAGCCACAACCATATGTTTACCCACCACCCACCAGGAAGTCATTCAGGTCATTCTGGGGAAAGATGAACTAATGAAAGCACACAGCCCCAAACACAAAAAGCCCCAAACAAAAAAAGCAATTTGTGTCATAAATCAATTTAGATTTCAAGTCTAGACAGCACCAAAAATTCAGTGAATTTATCAACATGAATATAATCAATTATAATAAGTTCATTAAAAAATTTATTGTAACAAAAACTATGATTTATTCAGTTCTTAAAATGTGCCAGACCATTTAACAATTAGGTTAGAAGGGTTAAGTGACTTTGGTTTGCCAAAGATCTCACATCACATGTAGTAAATGGTACAGTCAGGATTTGGATTAAAGGCTGACTCTAATGCCATGTTCATACCTACTATGTACAAAGCCTCCCGTATACTTTTAAAGATTCTGCTAGGTAATGACCTCACATTACACATCTTGGTACCACCCCGCATCCCCCAATGTCTGTATTTTTCCCCTCCACATATAAAAACTCCACCATCTTATAAAGGTCAATTCAAACAGGTATTCTCCACACAGCATCCCCTAATTATTCAAAGTTCTGAATTTCTAAGGCATGTTATTTATACAGCACAGTGGCCAAAAGTGAGGTTTTGGAGTAAGAATGACTACATTTAAACGCCAGCTCCTATCACTTCCTAGTTAAGTGCAACAATGGACCAACTATCTAACCACTCTAAGCTTTAGTTTCCTTATTTGTAAGATGAAGTAACAGCACCTATAAAATAAGGTTAACACAGGATTAAATAAGATAATGAAAGTAAAATTCTTAGAACATTGCCCAGCTCATAACAAATCACTCAGTACAAATGTTCTATTATCACTAACAAGTCACTGACCTCTGCCAGCAACTCTTATACACTGTATCACAGTTATCTCTGCACAGGTCATTCTTACTGTCTGCTTACTAAGTTCCTTGCCAGCCAAGACTAGGCTTGACGTGTTACTGTATTCCTTACAGCACTCATGCTGTCCTGCACTCAACAGATGCTCAATGTTTACTGAATCGATGAATCAAAGCATCCTTGACAGGCAACCCAAATACAGGAAAATTATTTAATTAAATGCATACATAATATATATATTAACACATGAATACCTCATGGGAACCTCTGTCAGGAGATTATAGCTCACATCTAGTATTTCTATCTTCTTTGCTTCACAGGCCCAGTCAGGGACACACTCTAGCAGGTTTCTGCAGAAAATAAATGATTAAAGGGTATCATTTTGAATGAGGAGGAACTCACACCATGTCACCAGTCTGTAACACATCCACCCCTGTGCTCCCCGAGGGCAGAAGCACAATCCCCAGGGCACCCCTGGCGTGCTGCCCAAAATACAGTAGATGCTCAATGAATGTCGCTGACAGAAAGGTGGAGAGAAAGAAGCAACATGTGTGTGATACTGGATCAACTATGTTGGGATTCAATGACAATATGAAGACCTTTAGCACTTAAAGCACACACGTGGCAGGATGGGACAGGAGACAGAGGGGAGGAAGCCTTAAAGGAAGATGAGGCACCGTACACATATCTTCAAAGCTGAGGAGGATACCCCCAGGTGATGATGACTCAGGGAGAAGAGAAGTGAATTCTGGGGGAAAAGAACCAAAGGAATAAAAGTGAGGAAGCAAGAACAAAAGGTAACACGTCAGGGGAAAATTGCCAGATCGTTGAGAATGTGAATTCAAATCTTAGTAGAGAACTGGGCAGATCTTCAGTCACAGGAATTTTATTTTCAGATGTTACTTAGTTTCCCTAAGCCTCAGTCTCTACTGATGGATGGATCAGTACGATGAGGCAGAGTGAAGTAAATGCTGCAAGAGAAATGCAGAAACTGCTCTGACTACTCAGTGAAGGAAGCCCTTCAAGGCAAGCCCCCTAAGAAATATGACATCTGTGGTAGAATGTTGCACAATGCCCTGAGGTGTGGCGGGCATGTCCAGCAAGAGGTTAACAACATGCGCTAGAGCACAGAGGCAAGAAAAGAATAATAAGTAGTTTGGTGATGCTGGAGCAGCAAATATGGAGCAGAGTGAGAAGAAATAAGGCTGGAAAGACCTAATCATCTCTCGGAGGCTGTGACCTTATCCTGCAGGTGTAGGGGGATCACTGAAGGGTTTGTGAGCATCCAGGAGACAATGTCGGTTTTGCACTTTAAAGAGCTCACTCTCTGAATACACAAGAGGTCTGGCTGAGGTGGCTGTATTATTAAAAGGAAGCCTCATCAGGAAACTGTGAGAAAATTTTATCCCGAAAGGAAATGATAAGGGCCTCAATGAGTACTGATACACCTGGAAGGGAAGGGAAAGAAGCCAGAAACACTTAGGAGGCAAAAATTAAAATGATTTAGAAATGGAGTAAACATGTGAGTAGCGCAGAGAGAAGAATCAAAAGTGACATCAGAGAGGAAATCCCATCCAGAGAAAGGACTGAGAAGCTCCAAATGAGGCTGAAAATCATGAATTTCAGCAGTGTCCATCTTGAGCTGATCATCTCATGATAACACCAAAAGGTGAAACAGAAAACAAGACAAACCAGTTAAAGTGCTGGTGGAGGGGTGGATAATAAATCTCATTTTGCACATATCTGAGGTATTTGGAGACATGCAGGAGGAAACATCTATTATGAAACTGGACACACAGGTCTGAGGCTAAAAGAAGGGAGTCTGGACTGGTTCTTTGGGTGATGCTGACACTCAAGTGTAGTGAGATCCTGGGAGTAAATGAGATTGTGTCAAATGAGAAGTGCAGTAGCCAAGGACAGACCCTGAGACGAGTTACCTTTAAAGGGCTGGCTATGCATTGGAGAAGGAAATGGCAACCCACTCGTGTTCTTGCCTGGAGAATCCCAGGGACAGCCGTCTATGGGATCGCACAGAGTTAGACACGACTGAAGCGACTTAGCAGCAGCAGCAGCAAGAAGAGACAGGAGAAATGGTCAGAGGGGCATGAAAAAAATCAGACTGTATCAGCCAGCCAAGGAAATAGCTTGTCTGAATAAAAGAGAGCAAGGTGAACAGTGTCAATATAGAAAAGTTCCACAAGAGGAGGTTTAAAGCCAGCTGTCGTGAACAACTGGAAACAGGAAAATGTGCCAAGAAATACAGATAATTCTTGAGAAATGTGGACAAAAAAAGGGTTGAGCAAGATGAAGGAACAGAATAGTAGCTGGAAGGGGTGCAAGATAATGGGAATGTTTATTTGTTAAGACAGGAGATATAAACGTGCATAGAGACCAAGAAAGACACTGAGCACATGTGAAAGGAGAGAAGGAGGGCTGACTAACAGAGCAAAGTTCAGGGCAGTGGGAGTGGATGAGATCAAAGGCACAGATGGCTGGGCTGGCCTGGAATAAAGAAAGCTGAGAAAGCATATGGATCTACGTGAATTTTAGCAAGGGGGAAGGAGATCACCCATGATGACCTCTATTTTCTCAGTCAAGTGGAAAGCTGAGCTTCAGAGCAGAGAACATAAGAAGGGGAGGGGTCGAAAGAAGCCAAGCAATTTGGAACAGATCCAGGACCCTGGAAAGAAACTCCAGATGAGGCTGGAAACTGAATTTAGGGTGGGTCCACATGATTTTCTTCAGTAATGATCAAGTTCAGTGAGGAAGGTAAATCTTCGTCACGAACCATGTAGAGGTTTTGCTGACAGGAAGATGACAGAAAGAAATGGATGGAAGGGAATCTAGAACAACAGCTTAATAATAATGATGATAAAGTCACAACAACAAAAGGAAACCTGGCTATCATGGCTAATATTTCTTGAGAGACTGTATTATGTGAGGTACTAGGCTATAATGTTGCATTTATTGTCTCATTTAAACTTTGTGGCAACTCTGACCATACAGGATTCCGCCCACTGCCCGTTCCACATGCTGCTACCACTCTATACTCTATACAGCACTTATGATGCTGCCCTCTCACTGTTTGTCTGATTGTCAAGACAAGCTAGACTGTAAAACTAGACTGTAAAACTCAGCCACTGACTCCTGAATGCCTAACACAGTGTTAAAAATGAATGAAGGAAAGAAAGCAAACCTCATTTATGTTTATTCTTGACCACTGACAGAAGAAATAAAATCCTGAATATAATTAACATCGTTCTGCAAATCAGATCGACATGGCTTACAAGAGTAAGAGAATAACATTTTAACTCACTCAAAACCAAGAATTATCTGATTCCAATTGGAAAAATCAATGCCCATGGAAGGGAAATAGGTCTTTGTTTGCAACTCATTCTAAATCCACAAACTGTAACAATGAGTAATTCAGAGGCACCTTTCCTTTAACTAGATCAGTTCAGTTCAGTCGCTCAGTCATGTCTCTCTTTGTGACCCCATGGACTGCAGCACACCAGGCTTCCCTGTTTATCACCAACTCCCAGAGCTTGCTCAAACTCATATCCATAGAGTCGGTGATGTCATCCAACCATCTCATCCTCTGTCATCTCGTTCTCCTCCTGCCTTCAATCTTTCCCAGCTTCAGGGTCTTTTCCAATGAGTCAGTCCTTCACATCAGGTGGCCAAAGTACTGGAGCTTCAGCTTCAGTACTTTGACTAGATAGTATGGCCATTAAATGTACTCCTTTAGCCAACCTTTTGCCCTTCTCTATTATCCAAATATTTCAACATATTGGGATTTCCTGTATCTCAAAATTGCCAGAGTGCCCACAGACATCTCTTAAGTATAGGAATCCAACAACCACCACTCCATGAGACACACTCACCGAGAGAGTTCTAGAGACGTGAGCAGACTGGGTACTGGATAGACATTCACTGTTGTCAATCCTAATCAGAGAATAGATTGGTGTTAGTGACATTCTCCAAAGAAGAATGTAACTCAGAGGAAACGTGGGGGAAAATCAATAAAAATTTGTGTCATCTACTGAGATGAACTAAAGATAAAAACCAGTAAGAAGGGACTTCCTTGGCAGTCCAAAGACTTTGACTTCCAATGCAGGGGACACAGGTTTGATCTGTGATTGGGAAACAAAGATCGTACATGGCTTATGGCCAAAAAATCAAAACATAAAACAGAAGCAATACTGTAATAAATTCAATAAAAGACATCCCTGATGACTAGGGAGGGCCTTTCCCTCTGTTAATTGGCTATTTGAATAAATCCTTCTGTGAAGCTGAAAGCTGAGTTCTTTACTCTTAAGGTGTCAAAACCTCAAGTGTTGGTGTGAATTCTTCTAGGTTGTAGAATTTAAGGATTCTGTGAACAGAACAATTCTTTTGCTCTGTTCTGTGATAGAAAGGTATTACCTAAATTTGCATTTCTTTGACACTTAGTGAAACTGAATATCTTTTCTTCTTTAAACACAGAAAAGCAGTTACAATTGACCCTTGAACAATGTGGGGGGGGCGGTTACAGGCACTGACCTTCTGAGCAGTTGAAAATCCATACAAAATTTTATATAGTGTTTATATATATATCTGTACACACACATACATATGTATGTATATACATATATATAAATACTACAATACTACACAATCCATGATTGGTCGAATCCACAGATACAGAATCATGAAAACAGAGGGCTGACTGTAAAGTTACACTCAGATTTTTGTCTGAAGGGTTTGAGGTGCCCCTAAACCCTGCATTATTCAAGGACCAACTGTATTTACTACTGAAAAAACTCCATGTTTAAGTACACCTGTACAGGGAATTTCCTGGTGGTCCAGTGATTAGAATTCAGCATTTTCACTGTCATGGCCCCAGTTTAATCCCAGATCAGGGAACTAAGATCCCCCAAGCCCCATGGCATGGCCAAACAAAACAAACAAACAAAAACCAGACCTGTGCATTTCAAACCTATGTTTTCCAAGAGTCAACTGTATAACTTCCTCAGTAAAGAATTCTCTATAAACAGAATGGCCTCAACAAATATGAAGCCTTTTACATTGAAAACTAGCCCTGGGGCAAATAAATCACTAGTGAAGTGAAGGGCTTCTCATTCTGGAACTAAGGCAGCACAAGGTTTTAGACTAGAGACTGGTAATCTTCTGTCAAGGGCTAAGCATTTAGTAACATTTTGGCCTTTGCAGGCCATGTGGTCTCTAGCAAAACTACTCAATCATTTTGCCACTGTAGCAGGAGAGTGGTTAACATGTGGAGAGTGTAACAGTGGGTTACAGTGTTCCTATCAAACTTCATTCAATTATATTTGAATTTCATATAACTTACCCAAGTCAAAATTATTTTTCCTTTGATTTTTTTAAAACCCAACCATTAAAAAACATAAAAACCCATTCCTCAAGGGCCACACAAAATGAGATGTAGGCCAGATTTAGCCTCTGGGTTGCAGCTGGCCAACCCATGTTGCAAGGCTATTACTGATATTCTCTTTTGAACATGCTTGCCCACCCTAACATCCTGGCATTTTGCAAAATGCCTCTGATTATTATAACGTTTATTTAGTGAAGCTCAAATAATCCTGCAATGTCTTTTTATGCTTATCTCAACCACTGAAGTGCTGACTACAAACTTAAAGCTAGGTCTCCATGAACCTCAAACTCCACTTGGCAAAGTGGCTGAGGAACACCTCATATGCCACTGTTCTTGGATAGCTCAGACAAGAGCTACATGAGGAAATACAAGAGGTTGGGTAGAGAACTCACCGTTCGAATTGGCGTAGAGAGTTCGAAGGGAGAAGCCACTGAGCGTCAGCTCCCTCAGCTGGTTCCGCTCACAATGCAGCTGCTCCAAGTTGCACAAGGAGCTAAGATCTAAGTCAGTCAGCCGATTGTCCCGCAAATCCATGTGGGTGATGTATTTATTTCCCTCCAGATTTTCAATAATCATGGTTTTTAGATGGTTCATCCTTAATATTCAGAAATAAGAAAATCATTAGAATAAATTCTACAAAATGTGCTTACCAAAAGAAAAAACCGGAGAAGTATGTTCTTCTTTGTCTCTTCCGAAACAACTTAAGAATTTTACTCCTTGCCTCATTTTGCAAGGTACTATGTAAATAACCACAGAGAGCTGGACCTTGGGTTCTTTGTTTACAAGCCAAGTTAGAGACTGTGCAGATTGGCAAACACATGTACAAATTAAAGAGAAAGAAAAGGGGACCATGTCCACAAACAGTTAGTCTAAAACCTGCATCCAAATACCTAGTAAGGTTAGGCAGGGATGAAGGAATAAAACAAAGAAACGAGAAGATGAGTATAACCTTTGGGGCTGGGACTAGCAGGACAGTCACAGAGTAAGTACCACATAAAAGCAAGAGCAAACAGTCACACTGCCTCTCACTGCTCTGCCTACTCTCCAGTGCCAAGATTCCCATTACATTAATTAAGGGAGAGGAAAACAGTCTGTTATCTATATGGAATAGTTCAAGGGCAAGTAGAAAACAGTCTGTTATCTATATGGAATAGTTCAAGGGCAAGTAAAAGAAAACGATGACGTCTTTGATTTCTTCTATACAGGTATATGATTTAATGCATGCAGGCTTGTTCTCATTTTCCTATTCTTCAATAAATTTTTGTTACTATGTCTTTATGAGGGACATCAATGGCTTAGTGTAAATGACAGAACATTCAGTATGTGTGTTTTACTACTTTCGTTTAGGAAAAGATTACAAATAAATAATTTTAAAAAGGAATAAAACTCATTAAAATATATTACTAGTAAAACTGGTAACATTTCAATTCTAATACCACATATATCAAGAAGAAACCCAACGATTCAACAGAAAGATGGTCAAGTTTATTATAGAAAAATACAAACCACCAATAAGCATACAAAAAGATACTCAACCTCATTCGTAATAAATGCTGATTAAAATGATGAAATACTATTTTCTACCTACTACAGTAACAAGGAAAAAAGACTGCTAAAATCCAACATTGGTAAGGATGAAAGGAAATGGGAATTCTCATAAAACGTTGCTAGGAGGTAAGTCAGAACAACCTTCATCTCTACCACATGGTACACCTACCTCATTCATAAATCTCTCTATCATTAAGTGAAAAATGAAGCTTTACTACAGCTTTAAAAACATACATTGTTCTAAAATCCTAATGGTTTCAAGAGTATTTTTAAAAAGAAAATGTAAAGAAACATCAGAGGTAGACAAAAAGAAAGTGCAGTGAACAATGAATAAAACAGACTTCCCTGGTGATGCAGTGGGTAAGCATCCCCCTGCCAATGCAGAGGGCACAAGTTCGATTCCTGTTCTGGGACACATGACACAGAGCAACTAAGCCCGTGCACCACAACTACTAAGCTGGTGCTCTAGGGCCCACGAGCCACAACTACTGAGCCTGCATGCTGCAACTACTGAAGCCCTTGTGCCTAAAGCTTGTGCTCTGCAACAAGAGGAGCCTCTGCTTGCCGCAACTAGAGAAAGCCCACAAGCAGCAGTGAAGACTCAGTGCAATCAAAAATGGAAAAGAATGACCTCACCTCAAATCCACATGTTTGACATGGCTCATTCGGTTCAGTACCCCCAGGTTTAGCACTTCCACTCGGTTTCCGGCCATAAACACTTTATCTAACATAGTGAGTTTCTCATAAACCTCGGGAATTTGACTAAAGTTGTTGAAGGAAATTCCCAGGGAGGATAGCTGTTGTAGATTTCCCATTTCTTCAGGTAAAGTGGTCAGGAAGTTGCCATCAAGACAGAGGGTTTGAAGACTGCAAGAAGAAAACAACATAAAACTCCCTGATGAAACGTTTTAATTGGAATGGATAGAACTAGAATTATGGATTTTTACTTGACACTTATTTATTATAAGTCCAATATGATTAGATGCCCTCAGTCTATCTATGGAGACTTACTAAGATGACTTAAATACAGATGGTCCCTTTAACATCAAGGGTAGTCAGAGCCTCTGTGGTTAAAACTGAGGGACTAGTCTCTTCTGTAGGCAAGTAACTGCTGCTGACTAGAATTCTCATAATTACATGATCTATTTCACTGCAAGACCTCATGGAACTATCTTTATTCCAAATACCAGACAAGTTCCTTACACTGCAAACAAAGGAAAAGACAAACCCAGTAAAAATCAGGTACTTACTTCAGCAGACTGCCAATCTGACTCGGCAGGTCGTGGAATCCATTACAGGAAAGGTTGAGCTCAGTCAGGGTAGGAATTTCACATAACAGTATAGGAAATGACCCAAGCTTATTATGGGACAAGTTCAGGCCCTTCAGCTGAGAAAATCTAAAAAGCAAAGGCACATTATACTACTGAATGAAAAAGTGATGTTATAAATGTCCATCAAAGAATGTGTTCTGCATATATTTACTGAATATTCAGTATGTGTCAAACTGTGTGTGGCACAGACACCAGGATGACTAACGCCCAGTCTGAGCTGTCAAGGAAACCAGGTCTGGTGAGATGGGAGCTGTTCTCTCTTCTTCTTAGAAAGGCAGAAACTCTTGAAAAACTCACAATGGTACAATTATTTTCTATCAAGTTGAATCAATACCATTATTGATATGCTTCAAATTATTTCCTTTATTAAATGTCTACATGGAATATACAAAAGCCTTACAATTAATCAATTCATAGACACAGGACTAGCTAACAAACCTGTGGATCAAATCTTATTACAAGCAATTTCTCTTTTTGTAAATGACTGAGCTAGTTAGTTTAAAAATACGTAGGTGATAAGCAGTTTTACTGTAATGTGATGATACACAAAATAGTAATTTTCAACACTTCAAATTTTTGTAGAAATATCTACATAATGTCTCACTGAGAGACAGTATCATCATAAACTGGATCCTAAAGAGTCACTCCTGTAATTCTACTTAAGAGTATATACTTCATTATTATACCAGTGCAAGATGGTACGGCTAAGGTGACAATCTCCACAATGATGAACCGTATCATCTGCTTCCAGACTTGAATCCATGGTACCCTCCTCTAACATTTCTCTTTGAAAATTTCAACTTTTGTCTTCCATATATGCTGACTTTGAGTACTGATTGTTCCTTTGGTTTGGCACCTTGACTTCCAATTTCCTAAGCCAGCCCTCACACAAGATTAACCCTATTTTCATAGAAATTCAGAAGGAAATACTAGAAGTCCACTTCCTTAAAATTATAGCTTGTTTTAATTTTTAAACATCAATATTATTAAAATAATTATCTCATTACGACATAGAGGCTTATATTTGAAAACTTTGCAAAACATTTCAGATGAGGTAAAAATCATACACTTTTTGAAAATTATGAAATACTAGTTACGAAGTATGTAAAATACGTCATTTCAATGTGCCTTTATCTTTTTGATTACCATGTAGTTTGAATGCTTTAACTTTCAATTTCTCCCCTCCCCACAAGAAGCCCAACTACTTATACCATATATTTATTCACTTCTACCCATTTTTTAAAGAAAGGAAGGAGATGAAGTTGGAAGGTGGGAATGGGGAATGTATTCTAACAAAGAAGATGGAAAAATATATGGGTCATTGTCACTTAGGACTGAAATGGTTCCTTTATTAGGAGAGAGAGGTTTCATCACTGACAAAAGGCTTGTGAGTTGGCAATAGCAGGTGCAAAGGAAAGATAAAAGCCCTAACCTGGGAGTGGAATTCTTGAAATTTGGCCTATTTCCTTGAAGTTATTTAAGTCTGAAACTTTTGATTTAAAAACTTCCCAAATATGGTATCTCTCTATTTACCCTGGCTGCAGATCATGCTCCACTGTCAATGACTTATAGAAAAAGATAATCCAGATCAAGGACAGCTTGATGCTGCCTCCATGTAGAAACTTTACATCTATCATATCTTATACAGAGGGAAAAGGGGGAGTGGGAAAACTGAACAAAAATTCTTACTTCTTCAAAAGGGAGGGGAAATTTTCAAATATGTACACAATGGGTAAACATGCTTATCTACAGATATTGACTACAGTTAGATTTTAGTAAGGTGGTCTGGAAACCTGTGCCCCACATACTTGTAGAAAGTGTCAAGGCCCCCTGGTCTTTCTAATTGCATGAAGTTGTGTCGCAAGTTGAGGTAGGTGATATCTTGACTGTAGAAGAGATGTTCAGGAACCTCCTCAAGGCTGTGACACGAGAGGTCGACGGTACTGATGCGCTGGGACACCACCTGGATGAGGTCACAGAGAAGAGCCATCTGAGCCAGTGCTGAACGTCTCCCACCCGTGGAGGTTGGAATGGCATTGACACAACAAGGAACCAATTAATAAGATGGGGAAGACAAGAAAGGTCACAAGATCTGAGTATTCATTTATAAGAAGCAGTGAATTTTTACTTTTTCCCCCAAACTGTAAGATGCTTGAAAAACATAAAGGTATAAGCTGTAAAGTGTCTACAAGTTAAAAAAAAAATCATAAAGATGGAAAGTTAGTAACAGCTCATGCAGGAAGTAAAGTTAAGATGATTCCAAGTAACTGTTCAAAACTTTAGGAGGGAATGTGATATTAAAAGATCTTTTAATATGGCCTTTTGCAGCCACACACGCTCAGTTCCTAACTTGCGCAGTTTCTTCATCTCTCATGAGGAAAATTAAAAAACCAAGTATGCAGCACTGCTACTTAGCATGTAAAAGATGCTCAAAAAATATTAATGTGCCTTTACAAGGGCAGAAGAATAGAGAAGCTGTTTTAAATTGAAACTAGTTTTATTCATAGCAGATTTTATTACTATCACAAATACAGAAATAACACTGCAACAAGGTTTATACTGCTATAATAGTATACTAATATAACATGGGCTCTGAAAACGGATCTAAAAAAAACAAAATATCACTACAAAAGTCATTCATGTTTTGGTGGCATGTCATTATACTGAAACAATCTTTAATGCAACTACCTAGCCCCATAAAGAAAAATGCATTTAAATCCTGAAAAGATGGCTAAGAAGACCAGAGAATTTGGAAAATGAAATATAATTTTAGAGCACTTCATCTTTAGGGGACAACTCCATCTATCACGGACCACCACGGTGCGGGGAGAGTCATTTGAATCTGTGTCTTTACTCCTTCAAGCCCCTACCTTCCTCACAGAGTTGGTACCTGAAAACACTTTTGAAAGTGTTCTGCACTGTGCCAATATAAATAATAAGTTAAGGACCTGGGAGGATTCCATTTCATTCACTGCTGCTGCTGCTGCTAAGTCGTTTCAGTCGTGTCCGACTCTGTGCGACCCCTGAGACGGCAGCCCACCACGCTCCCCTGTCCCTGGGATTCTCCAGGCAAGAACACCGGAGTGGGTTGCCATTTCCTTCTCCAATGCATGAAAGTGAAAAGTGAAAGTGAAGTCGCTCAGTCGTGTCCAACTCTTAGCAACCCCATGGACTGCAGCCTACCAGGCTCCTCCATCCATGGGATTTTCCAGGCAAGAGTACTGGAGTGGGGTGCCATTTCATCCACTATATATTCAGAAAAGCCTGGAGTGATGTACGTAAGAATTATAATTCGATCTCTTGGGAGTAAGTTCAGTTTCAAAATATCTTTCTGTTGGTTTCTCTGCTCTCATCTCCCCATGAGGACGTCTGACAGCTTTTCACCTTGGAAGCTTGCCGCTGCCACCTCTGGTACTCAGCCAAAGTCTCAAAGCTGACAAGATAGGTCTGCGCTTGGGCTCCAGCTGAGCTGAATGCGAGGGAGTACTGACGTCGCTTCACTTCTTCTACCTGAAGAAGCGGGGGAGAAAACCAGAATAAATTAAGCAAAACAATTCCAATCCAAAAAACCACAGGACAATAACAAAGACAAACAACTCAAGTTTTTTAACTAGGCAAAAGATCTGAAAAGATATTTCTCCAAAGACAGAGGAATGACCAATAAGCACATGATACAATGTTCTACATCACTGAGTATGTGCTCAGTCGTGTCTGACTCTTTGTGACCCTGTGGACTATAGCCTGCCAGGCTCCCCTGTCCTTGGAATTTTCTAAGCAAGAATACTGGAGTGGGTTGCCATTTCCTACGCTAGGGGATCTTCCCAACCCATGGATCGAACCTGCCTCTCTTCTGTCTCCTGCATTGGGAGGCAGATTCTTTACCACTGCTGCTGCTAACTCGCTGCAGTCGTGCCCGACTCTGTGCGACCCCATAGACGGAAGCCCACCAGGCTCCCCCGTCCCTGGGATTCTCCAGGCAAGAATACTGGAGCGGGTTGCCATTTCCTTCTCCAATGCATGAAAATGAAAAGTGAAAGTGAAGTCGCTCAGTCGTGTCCGACTCTTAGCGACCCCATGGACTGGAGCCCACCAGGATCCTCCGTCCATGGGATTCTCCAGGCAAAAGTACTGGGGTGGGGTGCCATTACCACTGCACATAAGTGCTAATCAAAACCACAAGGTACCACCTCATATCCGCTAGGATGGTTAAAATAAAAAACACAGATAATAACAAGTGTTGGGTAACAAGCATTAGCAGGGATGCAGGGAAACTGAATCTGGGAATGTAATATGGTACAGTCATTTTGAAAAATAGTTGGGGAGTTCCTCAAAAGGTTAAAAGTAACCATGTAACCCCGGAGAAGGCAACGGCATCCCACTCCAGTACTCTTGCCTGGTAAATCCCATGGATGGAGGAGCCTGGAAGGCTGCAGTCCATGGGGTCGCTGAGGGTCAGACACGACTGAGCGACTTCCCTTTCACTTTTCACTTTCATGCACTGGAGAAGGAAATGGCAACCCACTCCAGTGTTCTTGCCTGGAGAATCCCAGGGATGGGGGAGCCTGGTGGGCTGCCATCTATGGTCACAAGAGCCGGACATGACTGAAGTGACTTAGCAGCAACCATGTAACCCAGCAATTCCATTCCTAGGTATATACCCAAGAAAAAAATGCATCCACACAAAAATTTTCTGTGAATTACAGCAGAGTTATTCATAATACGAAAAAGTAGAAACAGCCTCAATGTTCATCAACAGGTAAATGTATAAACACAATGTAGTACATCATACAATACTATTCAGCCATAAATGAGAATAAAACATTGATACACACCACAACCCACATGAACCTTGAAAACATTACACTAAGTGAAAGAAGCCAGTCACAAAGAACCATACATTGTATGATTCCATTCATATGAAATGTCCAGAGTGAGCAAATCTATAGAGACAGAAAGTAGATTAAAATGGATGCCTGGGGCTAGAGAAGGCATGGGGAGATGAAGGCTAAGTAGCGCAGGGTTTCTTTTCAAAGGGTCATAGAAGTATTCTAAAATCGATTATGGTGACGGTTGCTCAACTCTGTGAATTTACTAAAAGCCACTGAGCTGCATACTTTAAATGGGTTAACTGTACAGTATATGAATTTCATCTCAATAAAGCTGTTTAGAAAAAACCAAAGGGGGAATTCTCTGCTGGTGCAGTGGTTAGGATTCTGTGCTTCCACTGCAGGGGAGTTTCAGAACAGCAGAGTCTGTAGGCCCACAAGGTAAGAGCCAAAGTTTCCACTTCAAAGGTAAGACTGCTCCAAACCTTTTTGCCACCACTGTGGTACACTGGAGATAGCTGTCTGCCTGCCTGCCAGGGGTACCCTGGCCTCCTGTTTGGACTCACCCCCTCTCTTACTTGCGAGGTGATGGGCTAGAAGCCATTTCTGACCCCGTCCAGCACAAACATGGGGCAGAATGAAGAACAGGGAACATGGAAACCCAAAGGTTATTACTAAACTAGCAGAGTCATAACCTGACTCCATGCTCTCCAGACCTACTACATTTTAAAGGGGATGATCTTCCTCAATAGGTCCTTTTGAAGGTTCTTTAGATACCAGCCCCCTAATTCAACCATTAGTGTCTTCTCACCTACAGATTCCTTAACCAGGCTAATGCATGCTATTTCAATAGGCGACCACTCCCTCCTCAGACATGAAGGAACCTGGTGGTCCACTGACAGCTCGTCCTCCGGTGATGTTTGCTGGCCCCTCCAGGTGGCCCCACCAGACATGAGGATCCACCCACCGACCCAATGGCTAGTGTTTCCTCTCAATCCAGTTGGCTCACATACTAACAAACCCAAGGAATACACAAGGATCCCAACACATGAGTTAGGCTCTGTGCTCTATCAATCACTAAAGCAGCCTATCTCATCCTCAAGACTTCCTGGTCAGAAGGCAGGACACCAGTGCACTATGTCCCCCTTACTGCAGGGAACCTCAATCAGGATTCCACGGGTTCTTTTGAAACCTCTTTCACTGGGCTTGAGGAAAGAGTCAGAATTTCCTCCAGTCCTACTTGGGGTGATGGTACGGATTCATAGCACAATAGCAGCTTTCTTCACCAACCCAGCCTATATACCATTTATGAAGATGAAGTCTTTTTATAGCTATGGAACCACTTACATCTTTGTCTGACATCTCACCTCTGTATGTCATAGCTACTGAATCTCAGTGAGTCAGCTGGAAACTTCCAAGTTATAAACCATTAGACTTCTGGTGCCAAGTAAAGACTGAACCAAATGGCAGAAACACAAAATACTTTTAAACGAATAAGAATCATATTAAGAAGATCTAATAACATTAAATAATATTCATAACATTCAATTGTGATACTTACAACTTGGCTATTTTTATTAGTAATAAATCACCACAATTCAATGGGTTTGTGTCAAAATAAAGGACTTTGTTGAAATGAAGAAAAGGCATTACTGATTGCTTTAGAATAAACTTTTCTTCTAAATATTTTTTATGGGATGTTTGACGCAGAAAAATAGTCACATAATGTCAAATTCTGAGAAAGGCTTGTAAATCTTCCACTAGAAGTTAATTTGTCAACTTGGGAGTAATTTTGTTAAGTTTTGCAATATGTATGTTGAGACTACATGGTAATACACATAAAATATTCCTCTCATCAGCTTCCAGTGAGCCTCCTTATCCCTATTAACGCTTCTGCACATTAATGTGCAAAAAAAAAACTTACCTCCTTTCTCAGGAGGCAAGTTTTACTGAGGTGTAAATACACTCAAACGATACTCACAGAAAACTAGTCAATCTAATCATACCAGGACCAAGGCCTTGTCTAACTCAATGAAATTAAGCCATGCCCATGGGGCAACCCAGGATGGCGGGTCATGGTGGAGAGATCTGACAGGGTGTGGTCCACTGGAGAAGGGAATGGCAA
This sequence comes from Tragelaphus eurycerus, assembly GCA_935064755.1. Classification (NCBI taxonomy): domain Eukaryota; kingdom Metazoa; phylum Chordata; class Mammalia; order Artiodactyla; family Bovidae; genus Tragelaphus; species Tragelaphus eurycerus. Next base: position 18,540,903 of record CAKXYN010000020.1, read on the forward strand.
ACCACTTTAGTATCCTTGCCTTCAGAACCCCATGAACAGTATGAAAAGGCAGAATGATAGGATACTGAAAGAGAAACTCCCCACGTCAGTAGGGGCCCAATATGCTACTGGAGATCAGTGGAGAAATAACTCCAGAGAAGGGATGGAGCCAAAGCAAAAAGAATACCCAGCTGTGGATGTGTCTGGTGATAGAAGCAAAATCCAATGCTGTAAAGACCAGTATTGCATAGGAACCTGGAATGTCAGGTCCATGAATCAAGGCAAATTCGAAGTGGTCAAACAAGAGATGGCAAGAGTGAATGTTGACATTCTAGGAATTAGCAAACTAAAATGGACTGGAATGGGTGAATTTAACTCAGAGGACCATTATATCTACTACTGCGGGCAGGAATCCCTCAGAAGAAATGGAGTGGCCATCATCATCAACCAAAGAGTCCGAAATGCAGTACTTGGATGCAATCTCAAAAATGACAGAAAGATCTCTGTTCGTTTCCAAAGCAAACCATTCAATGTCACAGTAATCCAAGTCTATGCCCCAACCAGTAACGCTGAAGAAGCTGAAGTTGAATGGTTCTATGAAGACCTACAAGACCTTTTAGAACTAACACCCAAAAAAGATGTCCTTTTCATTATAGGGGACTGGAATGCAAAAGTAGGAAGTCAAGAAACACCTGGAGTAACAGGCAAATTTGGCCTTGGAATACGGAATGAAGCAGGGCAAAGACTAACAGAGTTTTGCCAAGAAAATGCACTGGTCATAGCAAATATCCTCTTCCAACAACACAAGAGAAGACTCTAAACATGGACATCACCAGATGGTCAACACCGAAATCTGACTAATTATATTCTTTGCAGCCAAAGATGGAGAAGCTCTATACAATCAGCAAAAACAAGACCAGGAGCTGACTGTGGCTCAGACCATGAACTCCTCATTGCCAAATTCAGACTGAAATTGAAGAAACTAGGGAAAACCACTAGACCATTCAGGTATGACCTAAATCAAATCCCTTATGATTATACAGTGAAAGTGAGAAATAGATTTAAGGGCCTAGATCTGATAGATAGAGTGCCTGATGAACTATGGAATGAGGTTCGTGACACTATACAGGAGACAGGGATCAAGACCATCCCCATGGAAAAGAAACGCAAAAAAGCAAAATGGCTGTCTGGGGAGGCGGTACAAATAGCTGTGAAAAGAAGAGAAGCGAAAAGCAAAGGAGAAAAGGAAAGATATAAACATCTGAATGCAAAGTTCCAAAGAATAGCAAGAAGAGATAAGAAAGCCTTCTTCAGCGATCAATGCAAAGAAATAGAGGAAAACAACAGAATGGGAAAGACTAGGGATCTATTCAAGAAAATCAGAGATACCAAAGGAACATTTCATGCAAAAATGGGCTCGATAAAGGACAGAAATGGTATGGACCTAACAGAAGCAGAAGATATTAAGAACAGGTGGCAAGAATACACAGAAGAACTGTACAAAAAAGAGCTTCATGACCCAGATAATCATGATGGTGTGATCACTGACCTAGAGCCAGACATCCTGGAATGTGAAGTCAAGTGGGCCTTAGAAAGCATCACTACGAACAAAGCTAGTGGAGGTGATGGAATTCCAGTGGAGCTATTCCAAATCCTGAAAGATGATGCTGTGAAAGTGCTGCACTCAATATGCCAGCAAATTTGGAAAACTCAGCAGTGGCCACAAGATTGGAAAAGGTCAGTTTTCATCCCAATCCCAAAGAAAGGCAATGCCAAAGAGTGCTCAAACTACCGCACAATTGCACTCATCTCACACGCGAGTAAAGTAATGCTCAAAATTCTCCAAGCCAGGCTTCAGCAATATGTGAACCGTGAACTTCCTGATGTTCAAGCTGGTTTTAGAAAAGGCAGAGGAACCAGAGATCAAATTGCCAACATCCGCTGGATCATGGAAAAAGCAAGAGAGTTCCAGAAAAACATCTATTTCTGCTTTATTGACTATGCCAAAGCCTTTGACTGTGTAGATCACAATAAACTGTGGAAAATTCTGAAAGAGATGGGAATACCAGACCACCTGATCTGCCTCTTGAGAAATCTGTATGCAGGTCAGGAAGCAACAGTTAGAACTGGTCATGGAACAACAGACGGGTTCCAAATCAGGAAAGGAGTACGTCAAGGCTATATATTGTCACCCTGTTTATTTAACTTATATGCAGAGTATTGTCACCCTGTTTATTTAACTTATATGCAGAGTACATCATGAGAAATGCTGGACTGGAAGAAACACAAGCTGGAATCAAGATTGCTGGGAGAAATAAAAATAACCTCAGATATGCAAATGACACCACCCTTATGGCAGAAAGTGAAGAGGAACTAAAAAGCCTCTTAATGAAAGTGAAAGTGGAGAGTGAAAAGGTTGGCTTAAAGCTCAACATTCAGAAAACGAAGATCATGGCATCTGGTCCCATCACTACATGGGAAATAGATGGGGAAACAGTGGAAACAGTGTCAGATTTTATTTTTCTGGGCTCCAAAATCACTGCAGATGGTGACTGCAGCCATGAAATTAAAAGACGCTTACTCCTTGGAAGGAAAGTTATGACCAACCTAGATAGCATATTCAAAAGCAGAGACATCACTTTGCCAACAAAGGTTTGCCTAGTCAAGGCTGTGGTCTTTCCTGTGGTCATGTATGGATGTGAGAGCTGGACTGTGAAGAAGGCTGAGCGCCGAAGAATTGATGCTTTTGAACTGTGGTGTTGGAGAAGACTCTTGAGAGTCCCTTGGACTGCAAGGAGATCCAACCAGTCCATTCTGAAGGAGATCAGCCCTGGGATTTCTTTGGAAGGAATGATGCTAAAGCTGAAACTCCAGTATTTTGGTCACCTCATGCGAAGAGCTGACTCATTGGAGAAGACTCTGATGCTGGGAGGGATTGGGGGCAGGAGGAGAAGGGGACGACAGAGGATGAGATGGCTGGATGGCATCACTGACTCAATGGATGTGAGTCTGGGCGATCTCTGGGAGTTGGTGATGGACAGGGAGGCCTGGCGTGCTGCAGTTCATGGGGTTGCAAAGAGTCGGACACTACTGAGCAACTGATCTAATCTAATTTACATAAAATTTGTGTTTTTTAATTCATAAACTCTAAGTGAACAATTTGATGAGATACATAGTTGGACAACCCCATCACCCACAAAATGTCCCTCGTGGCTGTTTTGCGGCCAATCCCCTTCTTCCATATTCTGGCACGACCACTGGTCTCTTTTCTATGACTATAGTTTTGTTTTTCTTAATTTCACGTAAATGGAAATCATACAATAAATAGACTTTTATGTGTCTGGCTTTTTCCACTTAATGTTTTGAGACTCACCCTTTTTCCTCTATGTATCAGCAGCTCATGTCTTTTCACTGCTCAGTGGTACAGTGAATACAACACATGTGGATACAGCACATCTGTTTTGTCAATTCACCACTCAGTGAACATTTGGGTTGCTTCCAGTTTGGGTCAATTATAACCAAAGTTGCTATGAACATTCACTTATACTTTTTGGAAATATTTGTGTTCATTTCTCAGTATCTAAGAGAAATGCTCAGTCATCTGAAAAGCAGATTTTTAACTATAAGAAACAAAAAAACCTGTTTTCCAAAGTGACTGTGTTCCCAGTTGCTTCTCAACTTTGCCAAAATAGGTTGTCTATTATCAAGTTGTAAATGTCTTGACACAAGTCCTATGTTGCATACAAACTTTCATGTGCTTTGTATGATGTTAATATAACCATACCAATTTTCTTTTGGTTGCTATTTGATTAGTGTGATTTTTCTATCATTTCACATTCAACCTTCTAAGTTTTAGGTATGTCTCCTATAAACAGTAATTAGTAGAAAATATTTGAATTTATTTCCATGTCACTATAATATGTAATAACTTACCATGCTAATTATTTTGTTCCTTTTTCTCAACGCTTTTCCTGCCTTCTTTTAGCATTACAGAGTTTATATTCTCTTTTTCCACTCTACTTTTAGTACTCATCCTTAAAATTTTTAAGTTTGTACTTGACCATTTTTCTAACAAAGCGTAAAGCTATTTGGTGGTGGCTCAGAGGATAAAGCGTCTGCCTGCAATGCAGGAGACTCAGATTCGATCCCTGGGTTGGGAAGATCCCCTGGAGAAGGGAATTGCAACCCACTCTAGTACTCTTTGCCTGGAAAATCCCATGGACAGAGAAGCCTGGTAGGCTACAGTCCATGGGGGTCGCAAAGAATCGACAGGACTGAGTGAGTTCTTTCTCTTTCTTCCTTTCCTCTTATCCAAAGACTGCATCACATGTTCCTCATGGAACACATCACTACATCCTGAATGCTGTTCAGGAGTTTGAGCTTTAGTTGTTGAAATTTATATTTAAAATATAAAAAAATTTAAATCTTTTTACAATCAGTATTAAATTTACTACCATATTTTATCAGCATTTGCATTCATCATCTATTCTTATATCTTATATAATTTAACAGTGTTTCCACTCATCATTTGTTCTTATATCTTACACCTTCCTTTGAATTTACTTTCCTTTGTTCTTTTGTCGTTTTCTTCTTTTTTTCCCTGTTTGTTTTATTTGGAGGGGTGTTGTTTTTTAGATATATGTCTTTAGTAGTTCTTTCAGTGAGGATATATATATGCCAGCTCATTTATTTTATATTGGTTTTTTTCCCCCGCTTCAGCTGTGCAGTGCAGCTTGCAGGACCTTAGTTCCCTGACCAGGGACTGAACCCAGTGAAAGCACCGAGTCTTAGCCACTGGACCACCAGGTAAGTCCCTCATTAGTTTTTAAATGTCTGAAAATGTTCTATTTTGCCTTCATTCTTACAAAGTAATTCAACTGGATATAAAATACAAGTTGACATTTATTTTCTCTCAGTAGCATTATCTGTTTCCAGTCATCCATCACTCTGATGACTTCAAACTGCTTTTCCTATCATGGGGAATTCTCTTGTACAGATGCAAAAAATGCAGGTCTCTCTGGCGGCTTGATAGGAGCTAATGAGCACTCCAGATTCTGAATTTCAGTCTAATGGGGGAAAAGGAGAAATAGGAAAGAATCTGTTTTGGTGGAGGATGCTAAGTTTCCAAAGGCAGCCTAGTTTCCAAAAGTAGCCACTACTTCTAGTTTCCAAAGGCAGCTGCTAGTGGCAGCAGCCCCTGGCTACTCTTGGTGGTACTACTGACAGCATTTAGTGCCTAGCAGTGGAAGCAGGGGCTTCTTCAACAGATGGGTTCTGCAGCAGAATCTGGGCCATGGATAGTCTCCATGAACATGAATTTGAGAAAACTACAAGAGATGGTGGAGGACAGAGGAGCCTGGCATGATGCAGTCCATGGGGTCACAACAGTCGGACACGACTTAGCAATTGATCAACAACATAGTCTTTGGACCTCCAAGGGGGCTCTGTAATGTAAAAAACTTGTTTTATGTGTAAATTAGCCTGAGTCGGTTTCATTTAAACCTAAGAATGCAAAAACTTTGTGATGTAATCTTTAATAATGTTCCGAATGGCTTCTTTGAAAAGATGTGGAAAAAACTCTGAAAAGCATATGTGATTTTTTTTTTTTTAAATTAAGATGACCAAAGAAAGAGTAATTTATCTTTGTGGGTCTTACCTTTCCCCCAACCAGAGGCAATATGTGCATTTTCCCAGTCTGACAATCCTTCACTGAGGACACGATGAGGCAGGTGCCACAGAGAACAACCAGGCGTTCAGCCCACTTATGCAGCTGGGTCTTTCCCTTGCGTACATTATAGATGCCAGACAGAAGGATTCGATCCAGATGATCCATCTGGCATGGTTTTTCTGAAAAGAAAAGAGTACATCAGAAGCCACCATTAAGGTAGTACAAAAATAATGAAAGGGAAAAAAAAAAGCATTACATGTCAATATTCAGCAACCCTAATACAAATTTAAGTAACCAAGCAACCTAAGTATTACAAAATAAGCTCTCAGTCTTAAAATGTTGTCTAGCCCTGAAGTTATATAATGGGAACACTATGAATTTCAGATGCCACTGTCAATCCTTCTTCCAGTCATAGCTCCCATGTACACAAAGAAAGGCAGTATGACAGAGTAGTTAAGATCATGGACTCGGGAGTCAGACACTCAAACTTGAGTTCTGCTACTTACTTTGATTCCTTGAACTACATAATCTCACTGACCTTGACATTCCCCATTTATACAGTTCAGATCTTAATACTACCTACCTTTGGAAGGTCCTTATAAAAAATTAAGATAATGAATGTAAAGTACTAAGTATGGTTTTAGATACAAAAGAAGTATAGAATAAGAGACAGCCTCTATTGTTGTGCTTAGTCTACTGCAGAAGGAAGAAATTAATAACTAGTTCTGTACACAATCCTCCATCTTCCTGCTCTTTGTGAAGAAAAGCTTTTGGCTGATATTTCAATCAACTATCCCAATCACGGTAGCAGAAGCTGATATAGACATGCAAGAGTGTCTCTATCTTTTACCACCCTTTATAAAACTTTACACGACAGGTAACAGTGAACAAAACAGCATTATGACAGAAGAAATGTTCTTGGTTAAAGTACTACTGGAAATAGACAGTAACTCTACACAGAAACGAACAGAAGTAGTAACAGTATGAAGCTGAGCAAACAGCAACAGACTGGGAAGTGAAAAAAACTGGGTTGTACTCAATACTATTACATAATTGATTAAACCCTGGGCATCATGGTACCCTTTTGACTGTGTGTTTCCTGTATAAAAAATGAGGAAATGGTTTGGCTTACTTCAAAGCTTTAAACTTAGTATGTTAACACCACCATTTCTCCTTCTAGTCTAGGACAATCCTTTCATCTATATTCTAAATTCCATGTTCCTTGGGGAGTTTGGTTCTTCTTTCTTCTCACTCTTCAACTCCACCCTCCCTATTGTTTCTATCAAAGCTACAAAAGCACTCCAGTTTTCTCCAGTTCCCTCTCAGTCTCAACTGTAGAATTCCTTTAGATCAGGGATTCTCCAATTTCTATGTGCCCAAGAATTATCTGAGAATTAGTTTACAATGCAGAACGCCAAGACCTACCCACAGAGAATTTAATTCAGAGGATCTGGGATGGAACAAAGGAAAGTATGTTTTCAACAAGTATCTCAAGTAATTTAAATGCAGATGGCCCACAAATCATATTTTAAGAAACTCTATCAGTTTATCCTTTTAAGGCTCTTTTCTTCTCATTTGTGCTTCTATAGTAGCTATCTGTAGCTACTCTCAGAAAGGTATATTCAATTTTGGGGGGAATAAGTTATTTATACACAAAATAATATGCTGTCTTATTATTTTTGGAGGGTTTGCTAAGTCTCTGATCTTCTGAAAGTGGTAAAAAAACAGAATGAGGAAGTTCTAATAAATGTTTGCAATGACTAATAGTTCTAGTTAAAAACAGACTTACAATCTCAAAAGTCAAGACTCTAAGTGGAAAATTATGGTATACTTTGAAATGTCTATAAAGAAAATAGAAAATAGGGGCTTCCCAGGTAGCGCTAGTGGTAAAGAACCCACCTGCCAATGCAGGAGATGCAAGAGACACAAGTTTGATCCCTGGGTCAGGAAGATCCCCTGGAGAAGGGCCTGGCAACCCACTCCAGTATTTCTGCCTGGAGAATCCCACGGACAGAGAAGCCTGGTGGGCTATAGTCTGAGCAAATAACACTTTCATTTTTATAAAGAACATGGATTATTTTATAATTTAAGAAAAAAAATGTTTCTAAAAAATCAAGGAGAGTTCTCTAACAATGCCTATAGTATAATCTCTAAACATTAGGTTTCATTAAAATTAACCAGGAGCCCTTAGAAAAATCACCTATTCCTGGTGTGAATCAGATGATGAAAAGATCAGCTTAGGACATCTTTTTGTGTAAGAACTTAATGGAAAAATCTAGAATATTACCAAAGACTGTGCTGGGCTAGGCTTAGTCACTCAGTCGTGTCTAACTCTTTGCAACCCCATGGACTATATCCCCTCAGGCTCCTCTGTCCATGGGATTTTCCTAGCAGGAATACTGGAATGGGTTGCCATTTCCCCCTCCGGGGGCTCTTCGTGATCCAGGTATTGAACCTGCATCTCCTGTGGCTCCTGCACTGACAAGCAGATTCTTTACCACTGAGCCAACTGCATAGCCCTACTGAGGTCATGTTGGAAGGACAACCTGAAAGAGCTCCCAGGAACTGAGATGAGACAAATTAAGCATCAGAAAGAAAAATGTCTGCAATGACAGACCTTGTGAATATAAACTGAAAGGTAAAGCAATATAACTTCTAGAAAATAATAAAGGGAAGGACTGCTAAATTGGACTCCATCAAAATGAAATACTTCTTTTAATCAAAAGATACCACTAAGGTTCTGGTTCTGAGTTAGAGAAAGCACACTTGGCCCTCTCTCCCACTGAATTTACCTATAAAACCTGGACAGAACATGTGGAATGCTGGAGAACCTCAAACAGGCTGAACACAAAGAAAGTCAAGCCCAGACAGTTCATAATCAAATTGCTGAAAATTAAAGACAAAGGAAAAATCATTAAAGAAGCCAGAGGAAAATGAAGCACTGTTTATATGAGAACTGCTCAAGCAACTGCATGAAAGCTGTGCAGGAGCATTCTGTGCTATCTTTCCAACTGTTCTGAAAATCTAAAGCTAGTTCAAAATAAAAAGTTAAACTGACAAATAAACACTGGCTGATATTATCGGGGGTAAAAATGAAACATTTACTTACATCACAAGAGTAAAACAGGAAACTTCAAAACAAATTTCAAACTTGGAAGCAGTGGTTGGTGAAGCAATCCCACCATCTGGTTTCGTGACCCTGAACAAGTTCTATTAATATATTTTTAGGCCTTAATTTCCCAAGTTAAAGACCAAGGAGCTGGATTAGATGATCCCTAGTCCTGCCCAGGTCTCACATTTTATGGATCCTTTTTATTTCTCTAAACTGTTTCTCTATCAACTAAATACTAAACGTACCTCAGAGGTTAAGAAGATGAAATTCAGAATCAGTTAAGACCTCTCCGGAGTAATAATATCTACCTGAATGCTTGTAAGGATGAAATGAAAAATAGTACACAGAGTGCTCAGCACCTTAGTATGTGCTCAGCACATAGTGAGGGTATATAATAAAAGATAGTCATTATTAATATAATGAAAGTCCTGCCTTAAGCCTTCTTCTTTTCCTGTATTTTAAGTATTGCTTTCAATCTTTAACAGCTTCCACAGATTTAACACTCCCATGTACCTGACTCCCAGATCTGTATTTCCAAAGCTCCTGGTTCCACATATCTGACTACCTGCCAGACATCTCCAACTGGATGTCTACCACTGCTTACAGTTACACTTGCCTGAAACCAGATGCTTCTCACAACTGAAGTCCTGTCATTCTCCCAAAGCCGCCCAGGCTCAAAACCTCAGTCTGTTTTGCCTCTTAGGATCTCTTCCTCAACTTCTTTTTTTAATCAACCACCAACACTTACTATTCCTTCAAAAAGTCTCTATATGAATGATTCCTTCCATTCCCTAGTTCAGATCCCTAATTCAAGCCTGAATTATTATCCATTCTGGTGCCAGAATCATCTTTCTCAGCCCCACTTGGATCCCATCACTTCCTCCACCATCTGTCAAATGAAGGGCAAATTTCTGATATTGCACTCAAGGCCCAGAACAATCTGGACTCAAATTATCTGATTCACAGAACATGCACTGAAATTCCTAATCCCCTTCCTCTGTCCTCCTTTTCCTTTGTGATTATTGAAATTGTGCCCATTTTTAAGGAACCAACTCAAAAACTACTTCTTTAGAAAGATTTCTCTGTTTCTAGAGACCTTCCTGATTTTCTGGAAGAACAGTAAAGGGGAACTTCCCCATCATCCATTACAATCTATCATGTAGGTATATTAATAAAAAATAGTGTTGGTATTAGCATTAGACAAAGAGATCAATATAATAGGATAGAGTCCAAAAATAGACCTCTCCTATATAGGAACTTAATAAAGGCAATGCATCAGATCAGTAGGAAAAGGATGAGCTATTTCATAAGTATTGTTGGGACAACTGGCTAGAGAAAAAAAAATAAAGTAAGATTCCTACCTCATATCACATTTTAAAACTATAAAAATACTTCAAGAAAATATAGAGGATGTTTACGACCTAGGACAAGAAAGGAATGTAAATGTATTAACGGAAAATATTCATAAATATGATTAAGTAAGTCTTCTGTACCATAAAAAACAATAAAACTGCAAAACAAGTTACAAGCTGGAAGAAAAATATGTCACAAATACAGCATCCAGAGGATTTATATTCATAATATATACACAAGTCTTTCAGATCATAAGAAAAAAAGATAAACAGAAATATATAAAGGCTAATTCAAAGAAGAAACTAAGATCTAATATAACTATGAAACAATATTCCACCACTCTAGTAGTCAAGGAAGCAAAATTAAAACAATGAGGCCATCATTTAATCCATCAGATTAGTAAAAACTTTAAATGCTAATAATATTAAAAGTCCCAATAACTTCATGTTTAAAGATATACTCTGAAGAACAGGTGTACAAAGATGCAATTTTACCATCAGATCAGATCAGATCAGTCGCTCAGTCATGTCCAACTCTTCGCAACCCCATGAATCACAGCACGCCAGGCCTCCCTGTCCATCACCTACTCCCGGAGCTCACTGAGACTCACATCCATCGAGTCAGTGATGCCATCCAGCCATCTCATCCTCTGTCGTCCCCTTCTCCTCTTGCCCCCAATCCCTCCCAGCATCAGAGTCTTCTCCAATGAGTCAACTCTTCGCATGAGGTGGCCAAAGCACTGGAGTTTCAGCTTTAGCATCATTCCTTCCAAAGAAATCCCAGGGCTGATCTCCGGGAAAACTGTTATATAAACGCTAATACATATGTGATATTCAACAGTATGCAACGTAAAGAAATGCATGTAAAAGAGTTTTAAAAAGACCTCCAAAATGCTGCTGGGAGAAAAGAAGCATGAAGACCAATACCAAATGATAGGATTTATGTAAAAAAAAAACAACCATATTTCTAGAAATACACATTAGATAGGAATGAAAGTTAGAATATTCTCAACAGGTATATACCAAATTGATTAGTATATCTTAATTATCACACTATATGTCATTGCTTAATAGATAGCCACTATTGGTATATACTTGTACTGACTCAAAAACACCACTTGTAGAAATCACTTCCTCCCTCAACCCTAGAGGTCAGCCATTCTCATGACTTTTAGAATAATCATTTCCTTGTTTTCTTCGTATTTTTGCTACTTATGTATTAGTTATAGCAGTTTTAACTACTGTAACAAAAAGAATGTATCTAATTCAACAGAAATCTAATTCTCTGCTAGGCTGCGCAGTATGGGTTGCCAGGAGTCAACTCTGTTGAGAAACTCCAGCTGAGGGTGGCTTTGCCATTTCAACACATGACTTCAATGTTGCTCGGATGACTGCCTTCCTAGCCTACAGGAGAGGAAAAGAACAAGAATTCTGCATGGGAAGGTTTAGGAACCAGGTGTAAAAGTGACACACAACAATTTCATTCCTTACCACTGATGAAAATTTTGTCACAGGCGCACATCTAACTGCATAAAAGATTGAGAATGAGGTATAGCTGAGCAGTCAAGCCCAGTGTTGTTACGGAAGAAGGAAAGAGCAGATCTGATGGACAAACAGTGGTCCTGTCACACGTCTCTAAACAATATGGCTGAGTTTTGCTTGTTTTCAAATTTTAAATGAATGGGAACATAATATGTGATTCTTTTGTATCTAGTTTCTTCTGTATGTGTTTATGCCCCTTGGATGGAAGTGTCTCAGACAACCAGTGAGAGAATATGGGACATAAAGAAACGCTCAGGCTGGGTGCTATGCTACCTAACTATTCAGTCCCAGCAAATCACACCTCCCAGACTCCACTTCCTCATACATAATAAGGAGTTGATTAACTGACTATCTTAATCAATCTGTGATCAATCATAATACCCACTCATCTTTAGTCACACATGTTATTTCAAGGCTTTTATATCATGAATCTGCACTGAGTCATTCTACTCATTTTCCCCCAGCACCCACACCAGCAAGACTGATAACTGGCATTTGCACAACGACCCTCGAAGTACTGAGCAACTTTTATATTCGGCAAACACATCAAAACTAACTGGCCTGAACTTGGGCCCCTCTGACCCTTGCCTTATTAAGACTATATTCTAACCGAAGGTAACTCACCAAAGGCTCTATACATGAAATATTGAAAGCTGATTGATAAGCTATTAATATTTGCTTCAAAAAATACTTCAAATTGTTTAATACTCCTTTCTTCAAAAGGTGAGGCCTAATTCCCCACTCAACAGTGTGTGCTGTTTTTGGTGACACAATTCTAATGAACAGAAAGTGGTTTAAAAAAATGGTGACTTATGAAACTAGATCATAAAAAACTGAAGTCGGTGTGTGTGTTTGCATATACATGTATGCACATGCTCATGTGCATGTGTGTGCGTCTCATTGCTGGGGGCAGCTAGCTGCCACAACATGAAGATATTTACACAGCTTGAGAGAGGGGTCCACATAGCGAGGAACTGAGATCTCCTGCCAAAAGCTGGTGAGAAACTGGGGCCTTTACCAACAGCCACATGAGTGAACCATGTTAGACATGAATCTTCCAGCCCCACTCAAGCCTATACAGACAGCTTCAGCCAATATAAAGAGTACTATCTCAGGGCTTCCCTGGCAGTCTAGTGTTTAAGAATCCACCTGCCAACGGAGGTGACACAGGTTCGAGCCCTGCTCCAGGACAATTCCATATGCTGTAGGGCAACTAAGCCCATACACCATAGCTCCTGAGCCTGCACTCTAGAGCCTGTGAGCTACAACTACTGAAGCCTGCATACCTAGAGCCTGTGCTCCACAACAAGAGAACCACTGCAATGGAAACCCACGCACCACAACTAGAAACTAGCCCCTGCTCTCTGCGACTAGAGAAAGCCCGCACACAGTAGGCTTGCATTGGAAAGATCTCTAGCAGGTTGCATTGGAAAGATCCAATGCAACCAAAACTAAAAAAATAAATATTTTTTTTTTAAAAAAGAATAAAGTACTTAGGATAAGTTTAACCAAGGAGATGCAAGACTCATACAGTGAAAGGAAAAGCAATCCCCCCAAAAATAAAGCTTACTAAATTCAACAATATACACATCTGATGAGTCCATCAAATGTTAAGTCATATATAATAACTACCTACTTCTGAACATACTCAAACTATCCAGAAGTTCATGAACCTTATAAGGAATTTAAAAATCTGAAACTAAAGCTCTGATTTGATCGAGATGGTGGCAAAGGTACATAATAATTCAGAAGTCAGCAAAACACTAGAACAAAAAGAGCAAAAATAAAAAGAGAAGACTTCTGCTGTTGTTCTCTGACTGCCTAAGTTAAGGCAACTTTGAATAAAATATTTTTAAAAGGCTGAAGTTACAGGTACAAATAATCAATTAAAAATAGTTAATGCTATGTTTAAAATGGATAACCAACAAAGACCTTCTATAAAGCACAGGGAACTCTGTTCAATGTTATATGGCTGCCTGGATGGGAGGAGAGACTGGGGGAAGAATGGATACATGTATATGATTGACTGAGTGCCTTTGCTGCTCATCTGAAACTATCACAACATTGTTAACTGGCTATACCCTAATACAAAACAAAACGTTGTTTTTTTAATCAGTTAATATATTCACAAAGCCACTGAAAAATTCTTACCACCATAAAATCGGAGCATACAGCCAAGGTCAGGATTTGCTGCCTCCTCTTGTATTCGTGCAGGGTCATCAAACCCCAGCCTGGATAAGTAATCATAAACAATCTGAAGAGGTCGTTCAGTAGGTTCCAGTCTCCTGCTTACACAATTCAGAAGAGAAATATTTGGTAAGTTATAAACACACTTTATTTGATTTTTAAAATCTTCCAATATGCTCTAGATTTTTACTTCTGTATCAATTTTCTTTAATATCTTATGATACAACTAGTGGTGCTCAAAGTTTCTGGTCTCAGGATCCCTCTGTAGTCTTTGAAGCCCCCAAAGAGCTTTTGTTTACATGGGGTTTATCTACTGATAGTTACATGGGGTACACCTATTGACATTTATCTACTTATTTACTGAGAAACTAAAATTAAGAATTTCTAAATATTTATTCATGTTTAAGTAACAATAAACCCATTACATGTTAACAAATATTTCTGAAAATTGTATTTTCAAAATAGGACAAATGTAGTGATAAGATCTATACTGTTCAGCACTTTGTAAATCTATTTAATAACTGGATAACAGAAGGCAGATAAGCTCTAAGATATGTAGTCTCTAGAAATCTCCATCGTATGCTTATGAGACTGAAAATTAAAAAGAAAATTAATACCCCATTATTATTATGAAATAGTTTTGACCTCATGAACCTCTAGAATCTTAGAGACCCCAGAGGGTCCTTTGAGACTCTCTGGTTCAAACTTAAAGGCATCAAAACTATGAGGTGTAAAAGATTATACTCGCCCATAACTGATTTCACATAAGCTGGAACACAATTAGAAATGGAGACTTTGGATTGCTGACCTCTGGCTTCATAGATGGATTTTTCCAAAAAAGTTAGGAATGAAACTGCCCAGTAATTACCCAGAAATCATTGTTTCATGGTTATGACTGAAAGCAAGGAAAAACCAGAATGTCAGTAATCATTTGTGGCTTCTGGGGAATACTGCATACTTTAAAATCACACCAACTTAATGCTTCCTTTACAATTATTTTAGGAGAAAGCAAACAGTTGTAACAATTACAGCAGCTGAGAGCATGAACTCCAAAAGTCAGACTGCCTGGGTCTGAGTCTTACTTCTGCCACTTATCAGCTCATGTGTGTCCTAAGACAAATTATTTAACCTCAATGACTTATTCATCAGCAGCCTAATGGGAATGACAACAGTGCCTAACTCACAGGATTGTTACTAGAAGTATTTATTTATTTGCTTATAAGAAGATATCATGCAGTACATAAAGGGCTTAGCAAATTATTTCACATGTAGTAGTGTTCGATACGGAGAAGGCGATGGCACCCCACTCCAGTACTCTTGCCTGGAAAATCCCATGGATGGAGGAGCCTGGTAGGCTGCAATCCATGGGGTCGCTAAGAGTCGACACAACTGAGCGACTTCACTTTCACTTTTCACTTTCACGCATTGGAGAAGGAAATGGCAACCCACTCCAGTGTTCTTGCCTGGAGAATCCCAGGGATGGGGGAGCCTGGTGGGCTGCCGTCTGTGGGGTCGCACAGAGTCGGACACGACTGAAGTGACTTAGCAGTAGCAGCAGTGTTCAATAACGTACTGACAATTATTATTCAAAAAATTCTTAGGAATGGAATAAAATTTTAATGAGAATAAAAATACAATGTCTCCCCCAACTGAAACAACAATCAAAAAACAAGTATAGGAAAGCCTATGTGTTTAAAAGATCTTGAAGAACATCACTCTTTAAAAGGATTCTGTTTAGAAAACTTAAGACCTGTATTAATCGCAAGAAACATGATACACCTTCCATCAAGGCATAAAGACATGAAGGATCTGTGTTTTGTGGTTCAAGAATTAGAAAATACTAGTTGGCAATAAGATTTACTTTTTAAAAACATGAAATGAAAATACTACAAGGTGAAATATAAACAACTGCAAAAAAAAATTATAATGTAGAAATGGAAATCATATTGATGCATACCAAAAAAAAAAAAAGATAAAAATAAAAGCCACGATGTGGCCTCTCCTGACCTTCCTGGCTCAGTTCTGACTTCCAGCTTCTGTAAACTCAGAACTACTACATGGGGAATGACCAAAAAACTAAAAGCCTACAAAGATCAGCAAATACTGAATTTAACAGAAATGGAAAAATAAAAACATCAGTTTCAGAATAAAAACATCAGTTACAATGAATCTCCTATCAAAGAAAAGTCCACAAATGGCTGTGACAATACTGGGCACCTTCCTCATACAATGGTAGAATCCTTCAAAGAAGGATACATTTTAAGAGAGATTTGTAATAAACTATCCTGGAGGGGTCAATTAGTCATGTAACAGAAGACTGGCTGAATGATTAAGCTGAAGACAGGGTGACCAGGGGCATAAACAGCTCCGTCTTTCCATGTCAAGAATGGTTATTAGATTTAGTCTAGATTGATCCAAAGAAAGGGACTATGACCAGTGAGAAGTTGCACAGGTAGACTTGGATTAAAAATGACGCAGAACCTTATTAATTAGAGATGCCCAAAAATGAAACAGACTGTCCATCAAAATAGCTCTGAGACAGCCACCTGTCACAGACAATTTAGAAGAGTCTGCTCTAGGAATCAAGTCAAGCCAGAGGGTCTTCTACAACTCAGGGGTCTATGATGTACCTAAGACATCTTCCTGCTGCTGCTGTTGCTAAGTCGCTTCAGTCGTGTCCGACTCTGTGCGACCCCATAGACAGCCTCCTACCAGGCTCCTCTGTCCCTGGGATTCTCCAGGCAAGAACACTAGAGTGGGTTGCCATTTCCTTCTCCAATGCATGAAAGTGAAAAGTAAAGTCAAGTCGCTCAGTCATGTCCAACTCTTAGCGACCTCATGGACTGCAGCCCACCAGGCTCCTCCGTCCATGGGATTTTCCAGGCAAGACATCTTCCTAGTATAATACAAATTCTACCTAAACACTGCTATTATTTTTGGATATAGAGTTCAATGTATTTAATTATAATTCCACATATATGGCATATATATATGACTATATATACTATGCGGAGAAGGCAATGGCACCCCACTCTAGTACTCTTGCCTGGAAAATCCCATGGACGGAGGAGCCTGGTAGTCTGCAGTCCATGGGGTCGCTAGGAGTTGGACACGACTGAAGCGACTTAGCAGCAGCAGCAGCATATATACTATGACTATTTATACTATGACTATATATACTATAACTATAATGATCACATATTAAGACCAAGAAATTTTACTTTCAAGCTCTATCTTATCAGCTCAATTTTCTTATTTCTCTCTGGAAAACCAAGAGAATTGGAAATATCCTAACATATTTTGCCTCATCAGATTTCCTGATCTAAAAAGGCTCTGTAGATTTTGGAAACCCTCTTTAACTATTTCCACCAAAAGAAAGTATTTTCCCTGGGAGAGAGGGAAAAAAACTAAGAGAATCTCTACATCTGCTCTCATCAATTTAGCATAAATGAGCAAACAAGAAATATTTCAAGAACTGCAAAAACAAGTAAAATGAGGAACTAATTCTATTTACTCATTAAACTCATCTGCTTAAGGGAGTAGAGAGTATGGGGGAGGGAAAATGCTATCATATGCTTATGGATCAGTTCTGTGTCTCAAAGTTCCAAAAGTTTAACAGGCTGCTAATTAGCTATGTGTTAAATCTCTCATAAATCAAAGGAAATACATCTGTTGCAAAACAGGTGTAAGACAGAATATGTTAGCAAAGAAAGGTTCCATTCATCATTTGAAATACTTCCGTTAAGGCTTTAAGAAGAGACAATAAGACTATTGTTGTTAACAGTGTGTTTCTCAGGCTTCCAGAAGCTACAATAGTCCTTGTAAATCTGAATATATGTGCATCTGGTTATTTTTCTCCAAACCAGCCAACCAATACAGTAATGCTATCAACAGTGTTTGTAGCTCTTGCGTGCTAAGTCACTTCAATCATGTCCAACTCTTTGCAACCCTGTGGACTGTAGCCCTTGTAGCTCTTAGCCAACAGTTATTCTGACAGTGCCCACAGTTAAGTTACAGGTAAGAGAAGAGTAAGTTTCATTTCAGGGATCACTCCATATCAAGGAACATGAA
The DNA here is from genome assembly GCA_935064755.1 of Tragelaphus eurycerus. NCBI lineage: Eukaryota > Metazoa > Chordata > Mammalia > Artiodactyla > Bovidae > Tragelaphus > Tragelaphus eurycerus. The sequence continues at coordinate 18,558,814 of CAKXYN010000020.1, forward strand.
ACCGAGCAAACTCCAGGATACAGTGGAAGACAGAGGAACTTGGTGTGCTATACAATCCACGGGGTCCCAAAGAGTAGGCCTTTAGTGACTAAACAACAACAATCACTCCACAAGAACTCTAGTTAATAGTGGGAGTACATTCTTGCAACCCAGCACATTGTATCCAAGACCCTAACACAGCACAGAGCAGCATTTTATACATCAAAGTCAGGTTAAAACTCAATCTCTGGCCAATAACGTAAAATCTGCAAACTTTTAAGACCAACAATACATATAATGATATAGAAAATAAGGATACTTTGATGAATGTTTACTCCACATCTGACACTATGCTAGAAGTGTCTCACATTTTACAAAACTAGGAAATAACTAAAAGAGAGAGTCTCATAATTAGTACACATGACATCAGAGTTTGAACCTATGTCAATTTCCTTACAAAGCCTCGCCTTTAGGCAAACAATATTATTTTTAAAAGTAGTTAAAATAATTTATGCAGAAGAGAGCTCAAAGTACTTTCTATGTAAACTTATACTAGGAATGTAAAAAGTTATATTTTAAAATTACTATACATCATTAGTCTGATACATCCTCATTTCAAAGATACACTACTTTTATGCATCACTGTTGTATAAGAATCCTGCTAGTCTTTGTAGTTCCTGGTTTCTGTGAGGGGGATTCTAAATGCTTGAAATTTCCTGAGTAATGGGAGTGTCTTAGTTATTCACAAGCACCTTGGATCACCTCCCAGTTTATGCTAAGAGATGAGCTGACACAGGATGGGAGCTGGTCACAGAAAGCCCAACCTCCTGAAGAGAGGCTTGGGGCTTGACATGAACCCAATCTTGGGGGAGAAGAGGGCTGGAGATTTAAATCTGAGTTGAAGCACAAGATCAATGATTAAATCAATCAATCCTACCCTATAACTCAACAAAAACTCTGTACTGAAGCTTCCTGGTGGATGAACACACTCATGTGCTGGGAGGGTAACATGGATGCTCCCTGTATGTATATTCATTTGGCTCAGACAATAGAGAATCAATGCCTGGTTTGGGAAGATCCCCTGGAGAAGGGAATGGCTACCCACTCCAGTATTCTTGCCTGGAGAATTCCATAGATAGAGGAACCTGGTGGGCCACAGTCCTTGAGGTTACAAAGAATCAGACATGACTGAGCGACTAACACCTATACTTAAATAGTAATCTTAAATACTGCTTCCTTCAGTTCGGTGAGACATTCTAGTGAATTACTGAACCTGAAGGGGTGCAATAACGTTGTGATAGTTGCAGGTGTAATGTCCTTTAACTTGTGAAGGAAGTCTGTGCAAAGTCTAGGCGGTTAGTGTCAGAACTGTATCATAGTAAACCAGACGGCACTGTAATAACCATTAAGAAAAAACACTGCCAATTAGACTATGACCTACCAACAAATGTAAAATACACACTGATTTCAGAAGTGGAAAACTAAAATGTAAAGACAAAAGTTTTAATAAAAGACAAATTACTTAATGTATAACACATTCTTTTATAGTTTAAAAGAGTACAGAAATATGAAACGAAACAAAAATAATCTTTTTCCTTCCTCAGAGTTAATCAGCTCAGTACGTATTCTGAAACAGGACTTTCCACTCCCCTTTTTAATGTTAAAATATGGTAAACGAAACTTCAGACACTTGTAAGAGGTCACCCAGCAAGTCAGTGATAGTAAAGGAATTACAACTCAGGATTCCAAATTGCAAGGGCATAACTTTCTGCTAGACATATCTTATCAATTATTAACTTATCTTAAAAAATAGTGTATCAGACACCGAAATCTTCGTCATTTTGATGACTAAAAATAAAAGTAAATATATGACCATGAGCCAAAGGGCATCTCGTTTTGTTAAGGTATGTTGTTACAACTTTTCAAAGAGAAGGCAATGATTACACTAAGCTTCACTAGTGAGTCATTTATCACTTAAACAGTCCAATAAAACAGACAGACCAAATATTATGTAAAGAACACTGGACTGGGAGACAGGACACCTGTGTTCCAGCTATAGCTCTAGCACCAAGCAGCTGCAGGAATGTGCTGTGGACCTGACCTCTCCAGACCTCAGTTTCACATCTATAAAACGAAGGAAAATGGTTTCTGTGACTCCCACGGGAAAGTTGCTAGCCTTTTAGGCAGGACAATTTTTGCTGTACAAGACTTTCCCACACATTGAGGATATTAAGGCTCTCTGGCCCTTGTTCCCTAAATGCTGGTAATTCTCTCCTGTAGTTGTGACGACAAAAGCGAGGCCCCACACATATTCCCAGATGGAAAAGGCAGGAGGTGGCAGGGCTGTTAAGTTGGGTTCATTTTCCTAGTAGGTATCTCTCTCAGGTTCCTTCAAGTGCTAAAATTCTATAAATTCATAACCCCTCAGTTAAATTCAAGTGACAAGTCCATAACTAAAAAAGAGTAAGCAAATAAGAAAATCATGGATGATTTAGGAAAAATAATGGGGTAATTTTAGTGCCAATAATCCCATTTCTAGGACCCAGCCCATGGAAATCAACAATTTAAGATTCATGGGGAGAAAAAAAAAAATTCATGGGCAAAGTTTAATTATCACACTACTTCTGAGTGTTGAATGACTTGAAGCAACCCAAAGAGGTTAACACTAACTAGGACCAGGCATCATTTTAAGTACTTTACTTCCTTGCGACTCAAAACGTAGCACATCACGTAGGAGCTTAACAGAACATAGACAGACCCCAGAGCCACTGAATCAGAATCTGATTTTGAACAAGCTCCCCAGGTGGACATTAGAGTTTAAGAAGCCTTACAAATATAAACTCATTTAATCTTCATAACATGTATAATCTATTTAACCCTCGGCTAACTCTATAACATAAATATTATCATCCTCCATTGTATAGATTAGTAAATTGAAGACAAAGCATTAGGTCACTTGCACAGTTAACAGTCTGAGCCAGGATTTGAACCCACAAGCTTTCAATCCAGAACCCAAACTCTAAGCCATTACTGCGTATTAGTTCTCAAGTTTTAAATAAGTTACAACATATGCATAAAATAGAGTATTCTGTAGCTATTAAAACTGGTATCTAAGGGATTTTTAATGACACAAGGAAATTAGTTGAGGTAAGCAGTAAATAAAATTGAATAAATAAATGGTATGAGTCCAACTATGTAATTTTTAAAAATCAGACATACCTACTAATTTTGAAAAAGATCTGGAAAAAAATGTTGGGGTGTTGGGGGAAGGGGAAGGCAATCATATGGAAGCTAGTGTCAGAATCTAGAGTTCAAATTCCAGGTCTCACCAGCTGAGTGATTTTAGATGAAATGATTAATCCTTTTAAAACTCATTTCCCTCATCTATAAAATGGGGAGAATATTTACCACACAAAATTCTCATGAGGATTAAATGAGATAATCTACTAAAAGTCTAAGTACTGGAAATTATTATTTCTTTGTACATTTTTTCATTTTTTCCAAAATCTCTACAGTGATCGTAAACTACACTCCAATAAACACCAAAAAAGTTATTAAAGGAGATACTGACTGACCTTGAACATACTACCGGACCTCTCAAAAAGCCTCAATTTTCCTCAATGAAAAGGAATAATCCTACCTCTCTTACAGTTACTGTGAGGAGTTAAGGAGAAAAAAATGCATAAAGCACTAAGCCTGCTGCTAAGTCACTTCAGTCGTGTCTGACTGTGCGACCCCATAGATGGCAGCCCACCAGGATCCCCCGTCCCTGGGATTCTCCAGGCAAGAACACTGGACTGGGTTGCCATTTCCTTCTCCAATGCATGAAAGTGAAAAGTGAAAGTGAAGTCGTGTCCGACTCTTAGCGACCCCATGGACTGTAGCCCACCAGGCTCCTCTGTCCATGTGATTTTCCAGGCAAGAGTACTGGAGTGGGGTGCCATGGCCTTCTCCTAGCAAGCCTGCTAACTAGCAAAAGAAAGCACTTAATGTTAGCTTTGGAGAAGGCAATGGCAACCCACTCCAGTGGTCTTGCCTGGAGAATCCCAGGGACGGGGGGAGCCTGGTGGGCTGCCATCTATGGGGTCGCACAGTCAGACACGACTGAAGCGACTTAGCAGCAATGTTAGCTAAAATCTATCATCATCATTATTGTTTCTTTGGCTAAATGAGACTTCTTTATCTCCTACTCCAGCAAAGTAAATATATTCATATCTCAAATACTGTATGATACCACTTATACATGGAATCTAAAAATACACAACAAAACTAGTGAATGTGTAACAAAAAAGAAGCAGATTCACAGACACAGAGAACAAACTAGTGGTTACCTGTGAGGGGGTTGGGGGAGGTTTGGCAGGGTAATATAGGGGTGGGCGAGGAGGAGGTACAAACTATTGGGTATAAGACATGCTATAAGGATGTACTGTATAACACAGGGAACATAGCCAATATTTTGTAATAACTGTAAATGGAGTGCAACCTTTAAAAATTGTATAAAACATTTAATTTTTTTTTTAATTTTAGGAAAAGGAAAAAATATATTCATATCTTCAAACCACAGTTCAGTAGTGTTTTCATTATTTTCTAATCAATTCATTGTTTTGTTTCCAAAGAGCTTTTTCATTACAAAATTATCAAAGCTACACTCTCCATTTTAAGAACAGCTTAGGTTCACAAAAGTAAATTGTATTGTATTTGAACTCTTAACAACTAACAATACAATTAGTAGTAGCAAGCCAATTCTAGTGGGCTTTTGTCCACTTTTCTAATATCTCTGTATACATAGACACTGGTATACAGATGAGTAAGTCTAAGGTTTAAATACTTGAACTCCATCAGTCACTACCAGCTATAATGTAGGTCAAGGCTTTCCACCTGATAAAATTAGATCAGAATCAGTGTTAAGATTTAGAAAAGCCTAAGGATCACCCAGTCTGATCCTTTCGTTTTACAAATGGATTTAGGAAATGTAGTTAACTGGTGAACAAGGAAAACATTAAGTGCTAATCTACTTTTTCAGGAATTAGTCCAATTTCTAAAAGGAACACATAATAAACCTCAGTTTAGACTTTTAAAATGGTATCAATTTTTAGCTCAGCTAAATGTGTTACTATAATTACCACATTTTTAGGTGGAAGCGGGAGCCTCCTTTCTCACTTTCAAGAGTACTGAATCCACAGTTTTGAAATTCTATTTGGAGACATTTACTTATTACTGAGAAAGGGGAGGCGAGAAAGGCACTTAAGGAGCTCTTATCTGAGATCTAACTCAAAGAGCTAATAGAGTTTGTTTTTTTTTTTTAAAGCTGAATCAAAGAGTTCACATGCACAGTATAAGACTACTTTGAGACTACTTTGTTTCTTCACATTTATATAAGATTTTAAGGAAAACACAAATGGCTTTTAAGCTTATGAAAATATGCTCAACCTCACTCTATCACAAAAATGAAAATTAAAATAACAAAATTCCTATCAGATTTCCAAACATCTAAGTTTTCAGGCTTAAAAAAAGATTTGTCCTTGGAATGCTGAATTTACAATTCTCTAAAAACTGTTGACAATCATTTCTAGTCACAATCAAGTATGTGCTCATGCGTGAGGATGTCAAAACATGTAAAATTTAACAGTAACGTGTTTTGGAGAAAGTAAGGGGGGAAATAGGTATACTTTTACATTATTCATCAAAGTGTAACTTCTATGAAGAGGAATTAGACAATATCTATCAAAATAAAAAATGCACATATCCTCTGAGACAGCAATTCCATTCCTAAGATAACTTCCACATGGGAGAAATATCACAGGTACAAGGATATTCACTGCAACAGTGCCTGTAGTAAAAAACAACTGCTAACAACCTACAGGCCCACAAATAGGAGACTGGCTAAATTTATGGTAGACTTGTAGAATGGAATACTATGTAGCCATTAAATAAATGAAAGTTATAAAATATTAATATGGAAAGGTATATAAGATAGTGAGTTGACAAGGTGCTGCATATAGCACCATCAGATTTAAAAATTTATATACAAAGAGTGACACATACTTATGCATGAGCATAGGTACTTGTCATTCTCTATTTCTTTTTACACCTTTTTATTTCATTCTAGGTTGGTCATAACTTTCCTTCCAAGGAGTAAGCGTCTTTTAATTTCATGGCTGCAGTCACCATCTGCAGTGATTTTGGAGCCCAGAAAAATAAAGTCTGACACTGTTTCCACTGTTTCCCCATCTATTTCCCATGTAGTGATGGGACCAGATGCCATGATCTTCGTTTTCTGAATGTTGAGCTTTAAGCCAACCTTTTCACTCTCCACTTTCACTTTCATTAAGAGGCTTTTTAGCCCCTCTTCACTTTCTGCCATAAGAGTCGTGTCATCTGCATATCTGAGGTTATTGATATTTCTCCCAGCAATCTTGATTCCAACTTGTGTTTCTTCCAGTTCAGCATTTCTCATGATGTACTCTGCATATAAGTTAAATAAACATGGTGACAATATACAGCCTTGACGTACTCCTTTCCCAATTTGGAACCAGTCTGTTGTTCCATGACCAGTTCTAACTGTTGCTTCCTGACCTGCATACAGATTTCTCAAGAGGCAGATCAGGTGGTCTGGTATTCCCATCTCTTTCAGAATTTTCCACAGTTTATTGTGATCTACACAGTCAAAGGCTTTGGCATAGTCAATAAAGCAGAAATAATGTTTTTCTGGAACGCTCTTGCTTTTTCCATGATCCAGCGGATGTTGGCAATTTGATCTCTGGTTCCTCTGCCTTTTCTAAATCCAGCTTGAACATCAGGAAGTTCACAGTTCACATATTGCTGAAGCCTGGCTTGGAGAATTTTGAGCATTACTTTACTAGCATGTGAGATGAGTGCAACTGTGCAGTAGTTTGAGCATTCTTTGGCATTGCCTTTCTTTGGGATTGGGATGAAAACTGACCTTTTCCAATCTGCAGATGGTGACTGCAGCCATGAAATTAAAAGACGCTTACTCCTTGGAAGGAAAGTTATGACCAACCTAGATAGCATATTCAAAAGCAGAGACATTACTTTACCAACAAAGGTTCGCCTAGTCAAGGCTATGGTCTTTCCTGTGGTCATGTATGGATGTGAGAGCTGGACTGTGAAGAAGGCTGAGCGCCGAAGAATTGATGCTTTTGAACTGTGGTGTTGGAGAAGACTCTTGAGAGTCCCTTGGACTGCAAGGAGATCCAACCAGTCCATTCTGAAGGAGATCAGCCCTGGAATTTCTTTGGAAGGAATGATGCTCAAGCTGAAACTCCAGTATTTTGGCCACCTCATGCGAAGAGTTGACTCATTGGCGAAGACTCTGATGCTGGGAGGGATTGAGGGCAGGAGGAGAAGGGGACGACAGAGGATGAGATGGCTGGATGGCATCACTGACTCGATGGATGTGAGTCTGAGTGATCTCCAGGAGTTGGTGATGGACAGAGACGCCTGGCGTGCTGCGGTTCATGGGGTCTCAAAGAGTCGGACACGACTGAGCGACTGATCTGATCTGATCTGATTTCATTCTATTTACCTGTATCACTTAAAAAAATAAAACTTCAGGGACTTCCCTGGTGGTTCAGTGTAAGAATCTGTCTTGCAACATAGGCAACACAGGTTCCATCCCTGATCTGGGAAGATCCCACATCCTGCGGAGCAACTAAGCCCATGCACCACAACTGCTGAGCCCATGTGCCTTAGAGCCCATGATCCACGACAAGAAAAGCCACTGCAATGAGAAGCCCATGCACCGCAACCAGAGTGGCCCTGGCTTGCCACAACTAGAGCAAGCCAGTGCACAGCAATGAGGATTCAGCACAGTCAAAAGTAATAAAAATAAAACAATTTTTTAAAATGAAAATAAAACTTGTTAATTTAGATATTCAACCTATGCTGTAACCCAAATGAAGTAACTATCAAATTTTCCTCCTCTAATACTTTTTAAATTCAAGGATTCTAATGTCAGCATCCTAAGGCCAAGTCTATTTTCAAGCCTTGTGATAACCATCATCAGCTCCAGCACGAATAAAATCCTAAAGCCCAGTTCCAAGCAGAAACACATATGACTTATACTGAAGTAGAATTAATGGTAAAACTCTGACCTCACCTGACCAGGTCTCCATGAAGCTGCAAATAAAGACTTTCCTTCCCTCTCCAGCACAAATTTCTGATGCTGGTGTCTCTACTGTGCAAAGGACAAGATGCAAGTCAGAGGAGGAGGAGGCAGCAGAGGAAGTGGTGGTCGTAGTGGCAGTGGTCGTGTCCGCTCCATACAGGTAAACACAGCCTCTCTTCACATCTTCTCTCAGCCAGTCTCTCTCCCGAGAACCAAACCTACTTCTCCTATTCAAACAATTTCTGCTCCCATTGCGCTTCATATTTCTCTAAAAAAAAAAAAGTTAAGAAAAAGAAACTGTTAGCCCAACTGTCCGACTGAGTTAGACACATTTGGTCCTTCCTTTTCACTTATTCACCAATACTCGGCTGGGTTCTACTTCCTCTCAGGGAGCCTTCTGCACCTGTCATGCCCATCCCTACAACTAGAAAATTTCATTCTCTTTACTGGCAGCTGTTCATGTCTCTGCCCATCTTCTGACCCTTTTTTTCTTCGTTTTCAGAAAAACTTCAAGAACAATAGTAGTATGCATACTACCTAACTTTCACAAACTTATATTTTGCCAGATTTAGTTCAGATCATTATTCTAAAGAACATATATACAATACAACCTTACATATATAGCTAAAGCTACCCACTACCTAAAACCCCATTTCCCTTCTCCCTCCCCAGAAACAAACACTCCACTATACTTAGTGTTTATCATCCCATGCATTTTTTTACATTTGCCCTATATGTATACATCTATAAACTCTATCTAATATTGTTTTACCTAATTTAAAACTGTATCTAAAACCTGACATGTATGTTTTACCATCATTTTTTTCCCCTTGATTCAACATTGGTTTAGAAATACATTTGTGATATTACACCTAGCTCATTCTTTTGAATACCATTCCACTGCATGAACACATCAAAATTTATCCCTTCTCCTGCTAAAGGCATTTAGATTGTTCCTAATTTTTCATTGTTGGAAACAGTGAAAAGCAATGCTGCAATAAACATTTTTGTATATCTCCATCTGAAGACTTGAGATGGAGATATACATCTGAGGCAGAGGGTCCTCATCCTCTGCCTTATATCCCAAATAAGCAAGTACAGAATCAACACAACGTTGCACAAATATTCTTTCCATTCTCATGTTTCAAAAAAAAATAATTCCTGGTGCATTTGAAAACTTAGGTATGCATATACATTGTAAAATCACATCACCTCAAAGCAAAAACAACTGCTGCAGCAACATAAGAAGTCTCTAAAGATCAATATTTACCTTCTCTATTTTTATAATGGGCCATTTCTATTCCCTTTAATAAAAAAACCAATTTCCACAAATAGCTACCCTGATGCACCTCTCCTGGTCCACTCCTCCCTGCATTTCGCTCTGTTTCAGTCACATCCAACTCCCCCAAATACCAACTATTTCACAATTCCATGACTTATCTGAAAAGTCCTCCTCCGCCTTGTCCACCTGAGTAGTTATTCCTCAAAGTTACTCAAATGTCACCCTCTCTATGGAGTTTTCCATGTCTCCCATTCCCATTTTCTCTTCCTATACAGAACGAATTAACTACTCTCTCCTCAGTAGAACTTTTTCACCTTAAACATAATTCCACTACTATGTAAATCACCATATGTTTTTAATTATGTATTTGGTATTTTCTCCTCTGTTATATTTGAGAACCTATTATAGTGCCTTAGAGCCTACGTGGCACAGAGATGCATGCACAACTCAGCTGATATCACAGAAATTTATCCCCAGTCCCTACTGAAGCCTGACTAGCTCTGGCAAGAAGCTGAATAAACTTGGGGGGAAAAAAATCTCCATTTTTTAATAGGAAACCTTACAATCTTTCCTTTGTATCAGCCACAAAGCAAATACTTTTGCTAATATTCCTCATTGGAAAACAGAAATATCTATAATAAAGCTGATATTATTCTTGTACTTACTGAGATTAAATATTTGAAGATAACTGTAGCACCTAATGGAGAGGGCAATGGCACCCCACTCCAGTACTCTTGCCTGGAAAATCCCATGGATGGAGGAGCCTGGTGGGCTACAGTGCATGGGGTCACTAAGAGTCAGACACAACTGAGCGACTTCCCTTTCACTTTTCACTTTCATGCATTGAAGAAGGAAATGGCAACCCACTCCAGTGTTCTTGCCTGGAGAATCCCAGGGACGGGGGAGCCTGATGGGCTGCCGTCTATGGGGTCGCACAGAGTTGGACACGACTGAAGCGACTTAGCAGCAGCAGCAGCACCTAAAATTCAATCTCTGAAGATGTTAAAGAAAGGGCAAGAAAAAGAACATATTCCCCATGTGGAGAGAAAGAAAAATAAGAAATGAGAGTGGCTTCATTGTTTAAATTTAGGATAATAGGTAAATTGATCATCTTATAAATCTTAGGGATTGCAGTATGGCTAAATCAAAACCATGAGGATTATTACTGATACTAACTTCAGATAAATAGAGTAAAGCCCTGCTACAAGTGGAAATTAGGTCTCTTTATTCTCACCAAGAGCATTTTCTCGCTGAACATATTAGAATTAACAAAGGGCTTACAAGCACATATAAACACAGGGACCACCATATCTGCACGACTAAATAATCTTAATCAGTACATAATTAACCAACTGATTTTAAGTATTTCTTATTTTTACTCTTTGGGAAAGATCAACTGATCCTCTGAAAACAGTGTTCCATATGGTACAGCTACATTTACGCAAAGAAACCATGCATTTTCAATGGAGAGAAAGTTTGCTCACTGCTGTCGAGAGGGCCATGGACACTACTCCACAAATCCATCAGAAAGCATCCTTAAAAAAACTTAAGGTCAAACAATATCCCACTAACCTTCTCAATCTTAGAAAAGTCAAGACAGACTCCAGGAGGTATTACATTACACCCATGATTCTTCTTCGGTGAGAATGTTTAACAGTCATTTTTTAATGTGAATATCTATTTCCCTTAAAAGACTATATATAAATTCTTTAAGAAAGTTACGCTCTTGAAATACATGTGTTGTTGGTCAAAAATGTATCTCCTTTTATATGACATATTCTACCCTATGAAAATAAACCGCTGAATTAGAACTTCAGTAGATATCATTCTTTTAAACCTGTTCAATGGGCATTCAAAGGCCTAGATACCAAGGCATAGTCTTCTGGGAAAAATCTAGATGAACTGCTTAGCTATAATTATTGTTTAGTCGCTAAGTCATGTCCGATTCTTTTGCAACCCCATGGACTGTAGCTCCTCCGTCCAGGGGATTTCCCAGGCAAGAATGCTGGTATAGATTGCCATCTCCTCCTCCAGGGAATATTCCCAACCCAGGGATTGAACCTGAGTCTCTTACACTCCAGGTGGATTCTCTACCACTGAGCCATCAGGGAAGCCCTTAGCTATCATCAGTCACTGCTGAATTACCGATGGTAAAGCGTCTTCCTACAATGCGGGAGATCCGGGTTCAATCCCTGGGTCAGGAAGATCCCCTGGAGAAGGAAATGGCAACTCATTCCAGTACTCTTGCCTGGAAAATCCCATGGACCTAGGAGCCTGGTAGGCTACATTCAATGGGGTCGCAAAGAGTCGGACACGATTGAGCGACTTCACTTTACTTCTTTCTCCACTACCTAAACCATCAAGGAAGTGTTGGGAAGGTCAGTTCTCTCCAAGATGCCTGCAGCTTTTTCAATCACTATTCCACTAGAATTGCTAGACTGAAAATACTTTATTTCCTCACTTACTCTTCTTAATTAAGAACTACTGACAAGCTTCTCTAAAAGGGAACACAACCATAATCATTCTCCCATCAAACAAGTGTATTAAGAGCACATTTAAGATTTAAAGATATTTCTAGATAGTAGAAATCTGCAGAGTAAGCAATGAACTAAGTACTTACTTCAGTTTTACACTTTCCACCCTCTAAAAAATGAAGACAACATTGAGGGCTGGCTCTGATTAGTTCAAAGGTGATAAACTATTAAACGCTCACACACAATTAACTCTAAGATATGCATGGTAGAACACAGTCTACTGAAGTAACTCCATACTCAGTGAGTTCTAGATTGTGAAATATCCTAAAGTAGGATATGTGTTCCCACATTCAAAAGTTCAGAATGATACAGGTTTATCTTGGAATACACATGCTAAGGAATATCTTGAAATGGATGGAAGAGATAAAGAGAGGAAGATCTTTAAAATCTTTAAAATCATTAAAATCTTTGTTAGTGATTGATTTTAAAAACCACATGTGCACATCATTTTGATAAAAACTTGAAACTACTATTGAAAAAAACCAGTCTCATAGCAGTCACTGACTTGATGAACTATAACTTCATTTATTATATAGACTCAGTAAAAAAACAAAAGTAAAAGAGTTAGACACGACTGAGCGACTGAACTGAGTTAAAAAAAAAAAAAAAAAGCCAAACTATAGCAAACATCTGGAAATTTTTGCTTCAAGTGTACTCCTGATAATCTTAAAGAATATTAAAAATATCATACTTATATTCCAACAACAGTTATGAAGGACTATATTCTAAATAGCAATTTGCTAAATAAGATTCTGAATCCAAATTCTGAATCAAATTTTCCAACACTCCATACAGTGGTGTGTGCGTGCTTAGTCACTTCAGTTGTGTCCTACCCTTTGTGACCCCACGGATCATAGTGCGCCAGGCTCCTCTGTCCATGGGATTTTCCTGGCAAGAATACCAGAATGGGTTGCTATGCCCTCCTCCAGGGCATCTTCCTGGCCCAGGGAATGACCTGACATCTCCTGCATCCTGTATCTCAGGCACAATCTTTACCACTGAGCCACCCGGGAAGCCCTAGATTTCACCTAAGTTACACCAGCTTAGCTATAATTGATGTTCATGATTTGATATTAAGTATTAGAGAAGGGGGCGGCAGAGGAGGAGATCATTAGATGGCATCACGGACTCAAAGGACATGAATTTGAGCAAACTCCAGAAGATAGTGAAGGACAGAGGAGCCTACCGCGCTATAGTCCATGGGGTCGCAAAGAGTTGGACATGATTTAGTGACTGAACAGCAATAGAAGAGTTACAAAAAAGAATGATGTCTTTGTCAAAGGGTTTTTGGAGAAGAGTATTAGGAGACTGACAGATTCTGAAAGTCTTCTACTTACATATTCCTTTCCCATTTCACCTGGCACAAAATTCAACCACTCAGCTAATGAAGTCAACTTTTGTTTGTTGAAAAAACACACAGCACCTATTCTTCAGTCAATCCCGTTTATTTGCAAGGATGCAAAGGTCTTAAGACACTGTTAGCCTCCCATACCACTGGATCAGCACTAGACCAAGCATCAATTTCTGGAATCTTTCTAATGGCCTCCAAATTGGAATCCCAGTAGTAGGGTGGACCTTTTCCTGGAACTGTAGGACGGTGGGAATCTTCAATAAAGATCCTTATTTCTCAATTCCTTCCCTCCCACATCTCATTCCCCATGGAAAAATAGTTGCTGTAAAAATAGCAAAGGCTGTTTACCTTCAAGGCCAGAGGGCATTACCTATCTCTCAGACTTGCCCTTTCCTGATAAGCCAGGCCAGCAGAATTTTTTAAAGTTCATTCACAATTTATAATTTTGTGAAAGGGAAAGGGAAGTCGCTCAGTCGTGTCCGACCCTCAGCGACCCCATGGACTGCAGCCCTCCAGGTTCCTCTGTCCATGGGATTTTCCAGGCAAGAGTACTGGAGTGGGGTGCCACTGCCTTCTCCGAGCATTTACTTGGGAACTGCAAAATACTCTACATCTTTGATAATTTTGTGACCTTACAGTAAATCCAAAAGCCTTTGAGTAATTCAATTTAAAACTTGATTAAATAGTTTACAATAAATATGTAAAAGGTCTATGTGGAAGCAAGAGTTAACTATGAAAAGTTATTTCAAGTTCCTGTATTAAGATTGGAAGGCAGTAGCAGAAAATTTTTTTTATTTTACAGAATTCTAATTTATGTGCTTTCATGGATTCACCAGATGTTTCAAATCTACTATTTTTTTCAGTGTTGCCATCTTTGTAATGTCCTACGAATAACCTTAGTAGCGAGTACTTGGTGCGCACTCTCAATCCCAACGACCATTACTTAATAAATTTTTCAACATGATGTATTTTCCTTGTCTTGCAAAGTATTTTCGAAACACGCCAAATCTAAATTTTCTTTGCTCTCTTCCTTTTCTCTGGCAAGTTTTAAATCCTGCTGATTCCTCTTCTAGAACTTTAGAAGGAATTCCATTCCTTCTTCAGGACACCTAGTTTACATATTTGACCTACGGAAAAATTTCTCTCCAACTAGATATTTCGAAGGCTAAAACTCCCTCCAGTGAATCTTCCACAATCTCTCCTTCTAACCACCTTCACTGTCCCCACCCCACCCTACATTCCTTGTGCATTTTAACTTCTCGTCATCACCCTGAAGACTCCATTCCCCCCACACCTTGCCGGCATCTGCCTTCATTTCCTCCTACTCCCCCTAATTCCAATTCCTGCCAAAAAGCCCCGTTAGCTGCCTGTTGCATAACTGCTCCCCCATCACCGTGTCCCTGGATTGTCAGCCCCGCTCCCGCCAGCAGGAATGCCCCCTTTTTGTCCAACCCCTCCTCCCTCCTGCAACACGCCCAGCGCTTCTCCGAGATTAAGCTCCTCCGGAGATTCTCTCCGCAGGCGGGGCGGGTCGTGCTCCCAGGCCGGCGCTAGGGTGCGGGGAGCGGGTCTTAACTTCGGTGGGAAGCTCCTAGAGCAGAGGCTGCCGTGCCAGCCGGCGCAGCCCCGAACACCTCAGCGCCGGGCCAATCACCGCCGCCATCCTCCCGCTGCGGTGATGTCTTCAGGTGTCCGGGGAGAAAGCCCTGCGTACTTCCAGCTCCGCTCTCGGGCCAGGAGACGCCGGCCCCGGGGCCGCGAGCGCGGCCGGGGGGAGCAGAGGCGGGCCCCCAGGTCCTGAAGGAGCCGAGTGGGCGGCGGCGGCCGGGTGGACGCCAGACCCAAGGCGTGGGCCTGTGAGGCGGGTGGCGCGCGGCCAGGGATGGGCAGCGGTGGGGACGGAGGCGGCCGCGGCCTCGGCGGGGGCCCGGCCCAGAGGCCTCAGCGGGTGCAGCGGCCCCTCCAGCCGGGCTTGGGGGCGACCGAGCCGCGAGGCTGACCGACCGACGCGAGGCGGGGGTCGCCTGCTACCTCAGCCACCGGGCGGGGCAGGGGCGGCCTCTCCCTGCTCTCTCTCCCTCTCCAGCCCGCCCGAGCACCTCACCTTCAGGACCCGAATCCCGCCCGGCCGACGGCTCGCGGGCGCTTCAGGCGGCTCCGGGGGCTCGAGCGGGCCCGCGGGTCCCGGCTCCACCTCCCCCATCGGCGGCTAGCGGCGGCTGCACAGGGACGCCCGGCCGGCGCGACGCCGTGCGGAGCCTCGGCGGCGCGCGCGAACACCCAGCAGCCCCGCCCTCCTCAGCCCTCTGGCCCCGCCCCGAGTCCCGCCCCCTCCCTGGCGTGCGTAGCTGCGGGTCGGGTGCGTCCCGGGCGCTAAGGGACGCAAGCCGCCGGCAGTCGGCCGGGGACTTCACGGGCGGAGCCCGGCGCCGACGCAGGGCTGGGCCTTTACTGTCAGCTGCCTTCAGTTTGGAGGACTGAGGCGCAGGGAGAGTTATTTTCTGCTCTCCGCGACTCCTAAGTAGGGGCTGGACAAGGGGCAAGGGAGGTTTGCACCTGTCAACAGAGATGGGAAGATGCTGCCTTCTGCAGAAGGTGGCTTTTGTAACTTACCTCTCCCAGACGTTTCCTCTCTACTCTAAAACTGGCCCGTCACCCTCACGGGTGCAAAGCCATTGGACGAATTGAGAATATCCACCTTAGCAAGGCCCTTTCTCTTTGTTGTAGATGGTCACAGCCTTCTCTCACCTCCCAGCCACATTTGAATTCCCTTTCTCTTCATGTAGTAGAATTTTCTGAATATTGTTCTCTGCTTCAAGCAGTAATGTGGTCTGATCTCTATTTTGTTATTTGCAATTCTAATTCAGAAATTTTAAATTTTCTTTTAGTTCCTGCAGTGATAGTTTTGTGGCCAGCCAGTGAGCCAAATCAGAGAGCCTGATTCCAAATTTCAGCTCTACCCCTTATTATCTCTATACCCTTGTGGAAGTTATTTGATCTAAGCCTTTGGTTCTTAGCTGTGAAACAGAAAATTGTCTGCCTAGTAGTTAAGTCTGAAGATTTTGCAAATGCATACAAAGTACTTGACACATACTAGTGATTCATAGCAGGCACTATTATTCTGAATTTTCAAATTGAAGATACACTCAATTCCTCAGAGTCCTATTCTTAATTCTGCTCTATATTTTCCTAGGAAACCCTCTAGACCTCTGAATTTTTAGGTCTTCCCCTCCTACACAGGTCTGAATTGTCAAGCAACTGCTAAGGAATGAAGCAGAAAAAAAAAGTTTCTTACACTTTGAATAATTGGTATAAATGGTATCACCAATTATCCACTCCTTCAGCTTACCTAGTCCAGACCAACTGTATGTTAAGAATATTTTAATTACAGGTTTAGTACAAGAGTTTGAGGTCGAACACTGCAAACTGTTCCCCTCTCTTCTAGGAGATTGCTCCATTTATAGACATTTTAAATTCTAAGACAAAATTTGACTCAAAGATTCTGACTCTGTACAAATTATTTCTTCTGTGGAAGTTTGGTCACTACTTTCTCCCTTCACTTGAGTTACTTTATATATACACCAAAACTCCAATCTCCAGTTATCTTCATTTGTTTCATTTTAGTGAATTTAAAATAATGTCTCTGTCAGTCTGGCATAAAATGAAAAAAAGCTCTTATGTTGTCTGCCTCTGAGTTTTCCTTCTATCCTGAAATTACCTTCAAGAAAGCTACTCAAGAGTTGTTGGGATTCCCATTTCAGTGCTTACTGAGTAACTTGCTCCAGCAAGGACACTCATATGTAAGGGACAGGCATCAATATGGGGACAGAAGTGGACTTCATCAAGGGCAAAGAGGCAGAAAAAAGAATG
Organism: Tragelaphus eurycerus; assembly: GCA_935064755.1. Taxonomy (NCBI): domain Eukaryota; kingdom Metazoa; phylum Chordata; class Mammalia; order Artiodactyla; family Bovidae; genus Tragelaphus; species Tragelaphus eurycerus. The sequence continues at coordinate 18,575,958 of CAKXYN010000020.1, forward strand.
ACTGCAGCTCAGGGTGTTTCTAAAAGCCCATTTCTTGAGGTATTACACATTACCTTTTCCATGTTTCATGAGCAGAAGGTCTTTCCAGGACCACCATTAGAAGTTGTGCTGGGAAACAGCAGCAGTTAGATGATGGGTTTGCTGTTGTTATGATTAATGGAATAGTGGGCTAAAGCATCAATTCAGAATACCAGCACATGCTGAGTTATGTATTTACTACTTTTTCAGCAGCAACAGTAGTACCTCTTTCAAAAGCAGAACAACAAACAGCTACGAGCCCAGGTGTTGCAGGGGTAACTTATGATACAGCTCTCTTTAACCAAAGAGTCTCCATTGTTAAGATCCAATCCAGTTGAGTGGTGACGACCAGTTGATTCTGAGTTTTCTTTCAAATCATGTATTGCCATTAACATTTTATACTGTTTCAAGGGTCACATATCCATTTTCTCCCCCCAGTTCAAGGCAGTGTGTATTATGTATGCCAAGGGTTATGTAACTACAGTTTCTGGAAATGGTAAACAGCTGAGACTAACCCTAAAAATAAATTCCTCTGGGATTTTTTGTGCAAAAATCCATCTGCCCTCACTGCAGGTTCATCATTATAAAAATCACTGTTTGAATCAAGCCAAGAGACAGAGAAGTCTTTAGACTACCTCCTTTCTGTATTCTTCCTATAAGCAGCTATGCATACCTCTCTCCACCTGAAAAGGGTTGGGGCGGGACACACACACAGTTTATTCTAGGAGCTCTTCCTAATCCTCACTACAAAATGGAAAGAGAAGTCTGGGAAAGGAGAATTCATGTCTACCAGATTTTGGTAAAGGAGTCTTAAGAGCTTTCTGCATGTACTTCTTTATAGTTAGTTCCCACTCCTTCAATGATCACAAGTCATCTTTAGGCCTCAATCCTTTGTTATTTCTACCCTAGGCTGAGCAGATGTAGATATTCCTTCTTTTAGTTTTGAATAAACAAGGTGGACTTAACCTGGCCTCCAGGTTTATAGGACTGTTTTTTCCTTTGAACATTTCTATATTTTTTGAATCTGGAGACAATTGAACTGGGGCAGGAAATAGCATGAAAAATACTTAAAAGTGATAAAAATTAATTTGGTCCTTCTGGAAGGAAGTTCAAATCTGCTCATCTTCATTGTATTGTTAGGAAAATGTCTGGAGTCTATTACTGCCTAATATTTTCTAATGTAATTCTTATATTTTCATCTCATTACACAAAGATGAAAATGTCAAGTAAATTTAATATTAGAAACAAATATGAATTTTAACTAAGCCACATACAAGGAAAGATTATAGAAATGTCACTTATCAAACAGCACCAAGGGGCACTTCTGCATAAACCAGATTAATTGCTAAGGCGTACTTCCTTCTACTTTTCAATTAGGGGACTATCATACTCTCCCCCTATCTCAGTCAAGGTCAGGGATCATGTATAAGCTCCCAACTTTCAACCACTTTCACTTCTATGGAAGAGTTTGTATAAAATAGATCAGGAAACAGAATTCATTTTGGCTGGTCAAGGCTTCCTCTTCTAGTCACAGATAAATAAGCCACAAACAGAAGCTTATAGCTAAAAGTCCATGACCACCCTCAAATACATACTTCATCTAGACATGATTCAGTATTTTTACTTTGAGAATTCACCCATGTGGAGAAGATCAGCATGAAAACAGTCACTAGTTAAAATTTCCAACTGCACTTTTCACTGTTAACCACAAATTTTTTTTGGTGGTGGTGGGAGCAAGGGGGAGCTTCTCTTGTGGCTCAGCTGGTAAAGAATCTGCCTGCAATGCGGGAGACCTGGGTTCAATCCCTGGGTTGGGAAGATCTCTTGGAGAAGGGAAGGGCTACCTACTCCAGTATTCTGGCCTGGAGAATTTGGGGTCACGAGTCAGACACAACTGAGCGACAGAACTGAACAAATTTTTTTAAATTTGTTTAAATTTCTCTCTTGGTAAGTTTTCTGTGGAGAAGGAACACTAACTGGTTAGTGGGTTTAGCTCAAAGCTCTGGAATAAGAACCCATCCAGGGCTTCTCCAACCCACTTGGAAGAAGTGAGGAAGCAAAATTTAAATCATTGAGTATTGACTTTTTATTATTAGTCACTGTTCATAATTTGTTTCAACCAAAAGACAATACACACAGCAGAATTCTAATGCATCCCATGTAAATGTTTACATCCATTTTATTCCTCACTCGCCTCGAAGACTTATCATTTAATTTTAAATTTTTTTTACATCTCAAAAATATGTCTGCAATAATTAGAACTTCATTAGCCATCCCACTTGGAAACAGCCTTTTAATATTTTTACAGTAAAGAAGATGTGATGGGGCTTAATGAAAATGTAACTTACAACATTATGAAAGAAAAGGGACTATACAGGGACACACTGGAGTTCACAGAGGAAAGAGTTCAGAAGCTCTTTCCCATGAGGCCCCCAAAGAGAAAACAAAAACAAAAATACACAAAGCGCAACAGCAGGTTCCAAAAACAAAACAACGAAAAAACCTCCAATGCTCCATCTGGAAGCCAGAATCAGCCTTCGTGAAGCAACTCTGCAAGCTGCTTCAGCCTTTTCTTCTGTTTGAATGTTTCAGGTCCTGGAACCCTGTAGATGGGACCCACTCTCTGCTATTGCTTGAAAGAAGTTATTCACTTCCAGTTCTACAAGCAGCCCCACCCTCCTGAGCAAGAGATGGACCAAGTGTTTTCAACTTCAGGACTTTCTGAGCTAGTCTCTTCAGTGATCCTCCCCATTCCCAAACCCAAGTGCACAGACATGTACCACCTCTCCACCAACCACAGAGTACATGAATATCCACTTTTTGCTTTCTAGCTCCCTCTCTGTTTAGGACAGTGGGGATAAGATACATTTACTAGAAAAAAATTTACGCATTCAGACTTTCCTTCCCTTAGTTCTCATAGCCCGGTATTTTCCAATGCAGAAGATAATGAAGTTGAACCTTAAAAACAGTGTCCCCTCATTTCCAACCTCTTATAAGAACGTAAACACGGAAAGCATGTTATATGATAGATGGAAACACTCAAACCATTAGTGCTGACAGTTTTCTTATATCAATGGGACAAACAAGGGGTACGAACCACCCTTTAACCTAGCAAGAGGGGAGAATCCTCTCCCAAATGTTATGCTGAGGAATGTTTCTTTAAATAAGAAAGACCTTAAAATGAACAGATGATCACTATACACAGCATGAAGCATTCCATGGCTGTCCAAATCACCTCAAGGTAAAGCACCGGAGCACTGGGGCAGAAGTTTCTTGGGTAGAGCACCCTTCCTACAATTTTTTGAGATTACTTAGATGAATTATCACGTAGGATTCCTGTGAGGGCAGGGAGGACATAGAGAATAAAAACTACTCTAGAAGAGGAAGAAAAAATGAGGTAAAAGTGCTTGTGAAATTATCCAGGTTAAGTGCTTGTAGGCTCAACGGCTTATCATCCTAGAGTTATTAGAGCAGCCATGGAAATCACTCTTTCCTCACAATGGCTCTGAAGTTGTAAATCTATCCAAATTTGCTCCCCCTTGGATGGTTATACTAGGGAAAGAACGAACTAAAATGTGCAAGTATTGATAGAAAGTAAGACATCTCTCCTTTAGCACTGAGGCCAAGTGAGAGGAGAATGAATTCTGATCCTAGAAACTAAGGCACGCTGAAGCTTTCCAAGATCCTATCATTTGAAACAGTCTTCACAACCATCAGTGTCCTAGGCAAGTCATCTGGCTGCTAGTTCTTCAATATGGTGCTTAGGTTCACTCTCTGGAATCATTACATATTCTACACAGCACCCTTTGTGTTAAGGCCAATTTTTACTGTCTGGACGAAGCCATGGATGATCACATAACTCTACCTCAAAACTACATTCACCCAAGGAGACTTTGTTCTGAGAGTAGCCCCTTTTCCAGCCCCATCAGATAGCGCTGTCTCATAGCATGATCTTCAGCAGACTTCTGAGATTCAGTTTGGTTCAACTAAAGAAACTTGAGCTGGTTAACTATAGATGTGAGAGAGAAAATAAACCCTCAACCACAAAAAGGAATGTTAGACAAATTCTATTCAAGAAATCCACCAATATTATGTTAATCCTATCATGTTTCACAGCATTAAATACCCATCCAATGAAATCTGTCTGCAAAGAAACCTTTAAAGGTTACTTTTCATCATACAGGCAGAGCAGTTGTCTGAAACGCACACTAGTCCACACTTACTTTACTGAAAACTATGCACAAGATAATGTTCTGTTCTTGACTCAGTCAACCATTTACCCGGTAGAGTAAGTCTTAGCAAATCTTGCTCTTATATACTAAAATAAGACCAGAAAGTTCCCCTATTGGAGCCTTTAGTTCAACTCCTACTTGTCAAATGTTAGGAATAGTCTAGCATCTGATACAGAGCTAGATTTGACAAGACACTGAAGATTTTCAGTAAAGGCTTGGTGAAATGGAAAGGAAACAATGGCTATCTGTACCCAGTTCTAAGATCAAAGCCAAAGTAGTCCTTATACTGTACTCAATACAGTACCATTTGAAAATGTTTTAAGAGCAAGGTGGGCCTGGCCTTTCTTCTTCTTTAGCACATCAGACATAGCGCCTGTGCGCCTGAAGGCACATGGTGCATCAACGTGCGCCAAAGGAGAGCCACCTTACCTCATGCCGCACCTCAGCGCTAAGACTGGACACCACGAGGGGCCTTTCGAAAAGCACTAGGCATTCTCACTAGTTTAAAAAGCTCCAGATCTCAAGGCTTTGATGTAGATATTCATGAGACTGGCCTCTCAAGAGAAAGACTAACTTCTCAGACTCAGGAAACGATACTCCTACCCTACAGTGTCCCTGAGACTTCCTCTGACAGAGGGGACAAGGAAGCTTCAAGGCTTCATTCCAACACCATAAAGTACAATATAGGAAAGATTTCTTTAACCGTGTGGTCTTTATTTCAGTGCCAGTGTTACAGATACAACACAAATGTTCCAGTTAGAAGAAGGAATTCAAACGGAATGCCAAGGTCCAAGCCAGGCTCAGGAAATAAAAAGGGAGGTTTGGAGTGATGGAGAAGATGACTCCAATACGCTCTAGGGTGAGTCAGATACTCACTCTTAATATGGGCAAAGGTGCTTTTGTTGAGGAGTCTGTACTTTAGAAGTGGCAAACTCCTCTTTCCACCCATTTACCATAGTTCATCAGGCAAGTTATGGGTTTAGGAGAAACTTTAAAATTTGTGGTGGAAACAGGGGCATTAATAACTATTAATATATCTTTTAGAAGTTGTCCACTTTGTACTTTAAGGGTAATCAGTTTCGAAAATCATGGAGAGAATTCATGACTACAGCTAAAAGAATGGAGAGAAAGGGGAGCTGGAAGAGCCTTGGAAGTTTCTATTACAAATAGAGCACCATAACCTTCATGCCAAATCTCAACACAAGCTCTTCTTAACTGCATCCGTCCAGTGTTTACAAATAACCTCTCAAGGTCTGACCAGTCCTTGGTAACAAACATACATATACATGTGTGTGTCTGTGTATATACAGCAATGCACAGAAAAGGCTACCAGGAGCCTAATGCCTCTTTCAAACATCGGGGGAACCGGTAGAAAAAGGCATGGCTCCCTCATGTCCACTGTTACATTTCCATTCTGAATGCCAGATGTAAGAAGCGCCTGAAGATGGTAACCCTGCTAGTGAGGAGTAAGTACCCCACCTCGGCCAGTCCACAGAGAAACACGGTAGAAAGAAGGGGCAACTCTTTGCTGCAGAGACAGAGTGAGTGTTTTCTTGTCATGGATTCCAGTCCTCTCCTCCAGACCAGCTGCTTATTTCCTCGGGGGCCCAGGGAATGTTGATTCTGGCTGTAAATGTAGGAGGGGTGGAGAAGTGCGGAAACAGGAGGAGAGGAGGAAGAGTGCAAAGTAGTCTCCAGAAGCAGCCGGCCTCAACAGTGGAGGAGAGGAGATTAGTCTTTAACAATGCTTCAAGGTCAGCAATAACTTCAGGAAAAATCCTCCTCAACAGTTCTCTTCAGTTCCTCATGCCCATGGTACAGTTGGGGGGGACTTGCCAGCGATCACAACCTCCTTCCCAGAGTTCCTTTGATTGAGTGGGATAAGAATGAGAATGGTGCTGGACCCTCATTGCCAGGACTGAGGGGGAAAGTTGTTCACCTCTGCTAGATCTTGCATTGCTGAGCCCTTGTGATTATATGTGAGCTTGATCCGCATCCGCAGCTGTTGCTGAAGAGAGGAAAAAAAAAAAAAAAAAAAAATGACACACTGAAATAAAATCTTCAGAATCTGTAGAGTCTACAAATAGACTTTTTCTTTTGTTTTGGCCACAATGGGTAGCATGTGGGATCTTAGTTCCCTGACTAGGAACCGAACCTGCATTCTTTGCAGTAGAAGCATGGAGTCTTAACCACTGACCACCAAGGAAGTCCTACAAATAGACTTTTGATCACAAAAAACACAAATTATTTTGAAGCAGAACTGTCTCTTAAAAATGACACACAGGCAAACAACAACAATGACAGAAAACACCTAGCACTGCACCACTGGCCAACGTCACGCAGTCAAGTACAGAAAACGACCTCCAGAACGCAGCATCAGCTCCAACCCTAGAATCACATGAACAGGACAAACCACTCGGGAGCATTTGCATCGTAACATTTGCTGAGTATTTTTCACAAGGATCAACCCTTATATCCAATTTTCTAGAAAAATGAGGTAAACATACTCATCTATTATACTCTACGTTCAGATATACTGGATGTTTTGTCCGTAAAACTGACAGTAAATGTGAATATCAACTTGTTTTGTTCTCAAGGCATAAAAGAAAAAAAGAAGAGTTAACCTATGATAACAGTTGTATTTTAAGAGAACTCAATTATACATGCTGTTCACTTTATAAGGCAGATTTCAAACATTAATACACTAAGAAAATGTTCACTCTTTGTATCAGATCATCAAAAGAATTTGTACTTGTGCTTTGGACAGACAATCAAAATACAGTGGACAGCAGAGGAGAACCAAGGTGTTTTAAGAGGAGGAAATCATACTGGTATTTATGAGACACTACTAGAGATCTCTCAGAAGTCTCTAGAAATCCTCTGAACCATTTTCAAAAACTGCTGAAAACGAGTCAACTGATCAATATTAAGTGGAGCCAATATACTTCTTTGAGAAGATGTAATAAAAATATTGCTTACTTTCAGGTGTTTGAAGTTATTTTTCATTGGGCTGCTTCATTAAAAATGTCTCCACTTCTGCTCTGCATACTTAATAATTACCGTAGTAAATGTGAATATCTGGTTCAACAAATGCTCTCAACCTCAGACAACAACTGTATAAAGACTAAAATGTGTAAGCTTCCCACCCTCCCCATGCAAAAGACTAGATCTTTAAGCCTCTAAATAAAGAAATATTTAAATGTGTATTTTAATAAGATGCCATTGAACCATTTCATATGTCTGGGCTTCATTTATTGTCTACAAAAGAACAAGGAGGTAAGGCCACACATTTTAACAGATACCTTTTCTGCTATGAGTGGGAAAAAAAACAACTTAAGAGAAACAAAGTAAATTTTATTTTAGGGAAATGCTTATGTCTTGCTCAGATACTGTCTTTGAATGTGGTACTCACCTTCTGTGGGTTCAGAACTTTAATGACCTGTGTGATGGTCCCCGTGTTAAATGCTGGGACGATGCTGCTGCTAGGAGACAGAAGCTGCAGCTGGAATGTCTGGTGGGGTGGAGGGGAGACAAAGGGCACTCTTCAGAAAATAAGTTTAATACTATGTCAGAGATATCAACAAGTCAAGTCAGACACCCAGATGATGGTTCAATTAACCGATATACCTACTACTAAATTCTATTTGTTTTCCAGATAATCAGCAATTCCCAGCATGCGGACTATCACTTCATGATATTTATAAAACACTATAGTTTCTAGCAACGAGCTACCTTCTCCTTTCTGATAGAAGCAACTTTAGCCAAACACTTTTCAAAAGGTAAACAAATCTTGTTCTAGTAGCCTCAGTGATCAGTAACTGATCAACTATGTAGGTGAAAAAACAAAAAACCCGGGTGCCTGTGGCTAAAAAAAAACTAGAAAGAAATGAAAAGGATTCTAAAAATAGTAAACCAGCGCACTAGTCACCAACAACAAGTCTTCATGCTTTTGTGTATTTGGACAGTTGAGGTCAGGGACTTGAACTTTGTTTTCTAAAGCCTATATAATCTGGAATGTGTCAAGGGTCACTCCTACATGACGGAGGTGCAGGAAAGGCTGAAAAGGGGCAGCTTGTTCACACGGATGTGAAACACCTCAGGGTCTCCACAATGAAACACCACAAGTACTAGCAGAAAAATTACATGCAGAACTAGCTTATACAGTGAAAGACCTGAAAAAGCAAACACTATAATTTGTTGAGTGTTGGTAGATTTGTTTGTGTGTTTACAGGGAAGAGAGATAAAAATGCTATGAGCAAGACAGGTAAGTCATAGTTGGCACAGTAAAGTATATATGTCGATATATATATATGTTGCTATTTTATAGACTAGGCTTCTTTTTTTTAATTTCCTAAAGTTTAGTCTCCTAAAATATTGGAGAGGAGAATAAGAGAGAGAAAAAGAAAAAAAAAAAGAAGAGGGGGAGAGGCAGGGCAAAGGGGAAAGAAATGGTGGGAGGGAGGAAAGAAAGAAGGGAGGAAGGTCCATGGTACACCTATCCTGGGCTTTATAAGTTTACTGTCAAGATAAATTACATAAACTATTTATTTGTTTACATTTAATTGATTAATATTAGATGCCATCAACTGTAATCCACACCATTATTTTATACACCACTGAGAGAGAGGCTGCCAATGAAACTATGACAAGAGCATCAATTTCAAAATATACCCATACGGATTAAAACTATTTGCAGGGCAGGAATGGAGATACCAATATAGAGAACAAATCTGTGGACACAGGGAGGCAAGAAGAGGGTGGGACGAACTGAGAGAGCAGCACTGACATATATACACCACCATATATAACACAGACAGCTAGTGGCAAGCTGCTGACCAGCACAGGGAGCTCCGCATGGTGCTCTGTGATGACCTAGATGGGTGGCGCGTGGGGAGGGTGAGAGGGAAGCTAAAGACAGAGGGGATATATGTATACTTATAGCCAATTCACGTTGTTATACAGCAGAAACTAACACAACATTGTAAAGCAATTATACTCCAATTAAAAAATTTTTTAAAAAAATGTACCTCAATTTCAGAAGTAACAAAAAGCAAAATCAGTATTAGTAGAATCTATGAAATATACAATGTTTTGAAGTTCCAGATACATCATAATATGCAAACAGGCACTGTATAGTACAGCACCAAGAATAAGGCCATGCTTTAAAGCAGAGGGGGTATGCATTAAAGCGGCAGCCTAAAGTAATAAGTATAAAACCCTAATTTGTAGAAGCTAACACATGAAAAGTGCTTAAAACAAGACTACCTGGCACATAAAACTCATTTATTCCTCAAAGAAACCCTATGAAGTAGGTATCATGATGACAGGCTCCCTTTGCAAATAAATAAACTGAGGCATAAAGATTAAGTAACCTGCCTAATGTCATACAACTAGTATTGAAACCACTAACTCTACTGCTTCTAAAACATCTACACTTTTCTAACTCCTAAAAATTAAAGTAAAGACAGATGCAAAGGCAGCAATAACCACAAATAAAAGTCTTCAATTTCCAAAATTGTGTTATCTGAATGTCATACCTCACAAGTCACTGAAAAGATCAGATTAGCAGAGTACATCATGAGAAACGCTGGACTGGAAGAAACACAAGTTGCAATCAAGATTGCTGGGAAAAATATCAGTAACCTCAGATATGCAGATGACACCACCCTTATGGCAGAAAGTGAAGAAGAAATAAAAAGCCTCTTGATGAAAGTGAAAGTGGAGAGTGAAAAGGTTGGCTTAAAGCTCAACATTCAGAAAACGAAGATCATGGCATCCGGTCCCATCACTTCATGGGAAATAGATGGAGAAACAGTGGAAACAGTGTCAGACTCTATTTTTCTGGGCTCCAAAATCACTACAGACGGTGACTGCAGCCATGAAATTAAAAGACGCTTACTCCTTGGAAGGAAGGTTATGACCAACCTAGATAACATCTTCAAAAGCAGAGACATTACTTTGCCCACAAAGGTTCGCCTAGTCAAGGCTATGGTTTTTCCTGTGGTCATGTATGGATGTGAGAGCTGGACTGTGAAGAAGGCTGAGCACCGAAGAATTGATGCTTTTGAACTGTGGTGTTGGAGAAGACTCTTGAGAGTCCCTTGGACTGCAAGGAGATCCAACCAGTCCATTCTGAAGGAGATCGGCCCTGGGATTTCTTTGGAAGGAATGATGCTAAAGCTGAAACTCCAGTATTTTGGCCACCTCATGTGAAGAGCTGACTCATTGGAAAAGATTCTGATGCTGGGAGGGATTGAGGGCAAGAGGAGAAGGGGACGACAGAGGATGAGATGGCTGGATGGCATCACTGACTCGATGGATGTGAGTCTCAGTGACCTCCGGGAGTTGGTGATGGACAGGGAGGCCTGGCGTGCTGCGATTCATGCGGTGGCAAAGAGTTGGACATGACTGAGCGACTGATCTGATCTGATCTGATCCCACGGGTTGGTAAAATATGGCCCATGGGCCAAGAACAAACCCACACCTGTTTTTGCAAGTGTTTTACTGAAACAGAGCCATGTGCCTTTATGTATTATCACAATAATGGCACTTTGACAGCATATAGCCTAAAATACTATCTCATCCTTTACAGATAAATCTTGCCCACTCCTCATTCTGAATTCTCCTTTTTCAAAATTTTTCGTAATTCAACGATGAACATAAACACTCCTTAAACTAAGAAGTGGTATAAACAAAACTTCAAGTTACAAAAACAAGCAGTCATTGCATCAATAGTTAGCTATATGTTAATGAAGGAGGAATGTTTCTCTCACACCATCAAGAGACAAAAACTTTAAATTCTGATCTGATTCTGAAACTTTAAATTTCTCTTCTGATTCTGTGACTAGAAGAGAATACATGAAGTCTCTCTCTTGATTGAACTTTAATTCCATGTTAGAATTTATGTTTCTTAGGTCTTCACCACTGTATTACAGAACTCCAATCTATCCTCAATACTCAGAGCATTAATGAACCACCTTGTAGAATTCTACTCTCTTACTACTTTTAGACTGTACTTCCTTTATCCTATAATACTTACTGTAAGATACTTATGACTAAGCAAAAGTATTCATTAAAAATGACATGCTCCAATGGACTGTAACAGTTACATTACTGTTAGTTTGAGTTGAATCTGCAAATTTAATCTCTAGGCACTAAAATATATCCCTTACCAAACACATAAAAAAATAATCAGCAATTTGTAATTCAAAGATAAAGGCCAAGAAGACAATTATAGTACCTTTGGTACTGCAGCCTGGAAAACAAAGTCCGTCATGTCCAGCTCTGTGCTGTTGGAGGCCTGTATCGTGATCACTGTGACACTGGGGTTGGTGTTTGACCGTTCAAAGGTGAATTCAATCTTCAAGCCATTCTTACTGTACGCTGTGATGGAGGGGATGCCTGGGAGAGCACAGGAAGATCAGTCGAGTTGCAGTCAGCCTAAGGCTTGTCAAATCACTACCTCCTTTCTTCAACAACTACTTCTCATAGGTCTAATGATGATAGCACCAGTAACAGTACCTGTAGCAATGTCATTGAAGAGAGGCTGTGATGAAAGCCCATCCAACAAGAAGGGGGCTGGGATATCTGTGGGACTGAGGCAGGGGCAGGAGCAGCAGCTGGAGCACCTAAATGACACATCCCACAGTTAAATCCATCTTAGCTGACAAATGCCACCAAGAGAACACATAAGAAAATTACCACGATCTCAAATTAAGGGAAGGAAGCCTTAAACAATTTCATGCAAAAAGCATGAACCATAAAAATAAAGAATTAAAAATTTCAAATACTTTAAAATGAGTAACTTCTGTTCACTAAAAAATACCACCAAAAAATGGACCAAAGACAGAAGAAAGTGTATGCTACAAAATAACAAATGGATGAATATCCAAAACTATAAATATCTTCTACAAGTCAATAAAGATAACCCAATTTAAAAGTGGTAAGACAAATATGCAAGCAAAAAAAAAGAAAAAAGAGAAACGTACAAGCAATTCACAGACGAAACATGAATGAAAAGGGAATATTACAAAAAGAGATAATCAAATTTATGAGTAATGAGGGAAATGGAATTTAAAACCATGATGAGGTGCTACTTCACATCCCCCCAGCAGGTGAATACTTCAGTGTCTGATAATACCAGATACTGGTAAGACTATGGAGCAATGGGGAATTCTAATCTCTGCCACAGGGTTGTGAACTGAAGAACAATTTGGAAGTAGCAGAGCTGAATACAGGCTTTCCTGGCGGATCAGCGGTAAAGAATCCTGCAATGCAGGGGATGTGGGTTGGATCCCTGGGTCAGGGAGATGCCCTGGAGAAGGAAATGACAATTCACTTCAGTCTTCTTGCCTGAGAAATACTATGGACAGAGGAGCCTAGCGGGTCTACAGTCCATGGGGTTGCCAAAGAGTCAAGACACTACTTGGCAACTAAACAACAGAGTTGAATACAAGTATACCCTTAAACTAAAGGTCCTCAACTGCAAAACTAACAAGATTTCAGGCTGGATAAGACTTGGGTGTGAGGGGCTGTCTTGTGCACTGTAGGGTTCAGCACCACTGGCATCCTCTCAGTTGTGACAAGCAAAAGTATCTTCAGACACTGCCAATCCCTGGTGGGCAAAATTTCCCCCAATTGAGATCCACTGCCTTTCTTAGGAATGCTTTAATTCTTGCATATTTACACAGGGAGACATATACAAAAAATGTGCAGGGCAAGATAACTTCTAACAAGGAAATTCTAGAAACAATCAAAATGTTCACTATCAAAATAATGGGTAAGTAAATTGCAGTACACTGACAAAATAAAATACTATTCACTGTCTGTTGTTTTTTAGTCATTAAGTCGTGTCCAACTCTTTGCAATCCCATGGACTGTAGCCCACCAGGCTCCTCTGTGCATGGGATTTCCCAGGCAAGAATACTTGAGTGTGTTGCCATTTCCTTCACCAGGGGATGTTCCTCACCCACGGATCGAACCTGTGTCACCATATCTCCTACACTGACAGACAGATTCTTTACTGCCAAGCTACCATGAAAGCCCAAAATACTATACACATACAGCAATAAAAATGTGAATACACTTAATACACTTAACATAGATTATTCACAAAGTCAATGTATAGCAAAAGAGCAAGGTACAAAAGTACACAATCGATTGGATATCAGTTCTAAAAAGCCAAAATACTACTATACACTGTAACATTCCAAAAATACACAGTAATGGTAAACACCAAAGCTAACACTATTTTAGGATAGATAGTAGTTACCTCTGGGATCAAGAGGGAATGAGAAAAGGAGGTAGTACACAGGGAATGTCAACAATCTTAGCAACATTTTATTTTACAAGCTAAGAAGATCAAGACAAGACTTATTTATGGAGTTTTACATATATTAAATATTGCAGAATATTATGTTAACACACACACATATCCTGGGAAAGGTGGTATGAAGTGGGGAAACAAAATCGTCAGACTATCATTTTTATTTGATCCTTCCAAGTAAGAACAAGTTATGGAGGGCAAATGATAGAACATGACCATGAACTGACAGAAATCAAGATTCTAAGAAGCATAAGAAAATTCACCAAAAGAAACAGAATGCATTTTATGCTTAAACTGGTGTCAAACTACTTATGAAATTAGCTGAAATTACACCATTTTAAAATTCACAAAATGAAATAAAGGTTGAATCAGCTTTAAAAAAAATACCCAAGTACACTAGGAAAAAAAAAAATCATATAGTAAAAATTAGCAAGTAAGGTAGAAATACATATGACTAAGCAAAGCACAAGGACCTAAAACAAAGGAGGACAACACAGGATGTGCAGTCAGATTACCAATGAAGAATATGAATAAATATTCAGACAGCTATCCTAGTTTTTATAAAACTAATCTAGTAATTTCCCCACAATTTCCATTTCAAAACAATTTTAGAAACGTCTTTCCATGGAAAATCATAGGCCACAAGACACAGAGGCAACATATGGGTCCCTGCTGCTGCTGCTGCTGCTGCTGGTCCCTAGTCCTTCAAATCGTAGCTTTTTTCCCCTCCTATAATGGTACAATAGGTAGTTCTGAAAAAACAACAGAAACTCAGTGCTCAAGTTTTTCTAAAAGCACATACTAAATTTATTTTCTAATTTATACTGATTTATATGATGGTACATCAGGATTTGACTGTAATGATGGCTTAAAGAATCTAGATCTCAAAACTTTACTTAAAATTGTAAAAAAAAAATGGGGAATTGCATTTAAAACATTTGCATTATGTTATACAGAGTGAAGTCAGAAAAACAAATACCCTACATTAACATACTTAATGTATGTTACTTAATGTAAGTATTATGTTACATACTTAATGTATGTTACTTAATGTAAGTATTATGTTACATACTTAATGTATGTTACTTAATGTAAGTATTATGTTACATACTTAATGTAATACCCTACATTAACATTAACTTTACTTAAAATTGTAAAAAAAAAAAATGGGGAATTGCATTTAAAACATTTGCATTATGTTATACAGAGTGAAGTCAGAAAAACAAATACCCTACATTAACACATATATATGTAATCTAGAAAAATGGTACTGATGAACCCACTTGCGGGGAAGGAATGGAGATGAAGATGTAAAGAATGGACTTGTGGACACAGTGTGGGAAAGAGGGTGGGACGAATGAAGAAAGTAGCATCAACATATGCACATTATCACATGTAAAATACATGGCTGGTGGGAAGCTGCTGTGTAACACAGGGAGCCCAGCTCTGTGCTGTGTGATGACCTAGAGGAGTGGGATAGGGTGAGGGGAGGGAGGCACAGCAGGCAGGGGATGTATGTGTAATTATGGCTGATTCATGTTGTTGTATGGCAGAAACCAACACAACACTGTAAAGCAGTGTTCCTCTAATTAAAAAATAAATTAAAAAAGTAAAATACATTATGAATAAGGGAAAAAAAAGCTAGATTTCATTATTTTGCTTTTTCTTGTTAACACTAGAAAAAAAACAAAGTTAGAACAAAAACAAAACATTAAGGCTCCAGAATAAATGAGTTAAAGGAGACAAAAGGAATGTGCAAAAAGGAAATCCACGTATAATACAAATATGGACAAATATAAAACATTCCCTAGATTGAAAAAATAAAAATTAATAAGATAAGAGGGTCAATCTTTCACTGTAAGAGCTTTTTTATTTATGACTATACAGTGAAATTCACAGACATTGAGGAAAAGGTAAGTAACATCTACCAAGTGCCTACTATGTGTCATGCACGCACGAAGTCACTATTCCTCACAAATACCCTGTGATGGTAAGAATCATTTTTATTTTAAACAGATTCAGAAAGAGTTAAGTCTAACTTAACTGAGCCTAAGAATGTAAACCCAAAATAAATTTGGGCAAATTTATGTAATAACAGTATTTACTCAGGTATCAGTTATGATAAGAAAAATCTGCAAACAAGCAAAATGCCCAATAGCAAGTAACTGAATAAATAATGGTTAAACTTACCAAATATTAGACAACCATTCAAAATTATAATTGTGAAGATTATACACTAACATGGAAATGCTAATATGTTAATAAGTAAAGCATATCATCTATACACTGTGTTTCGGTTTTTTGTTTGTTTGGTCTTACCACACAGCCTGTGAGATCCTAGTTCCCTGACCAGGCATTGAACCTGGGCACCTGGTAGTGAAAGCACATGAATCCTAATCACTGGACCGCCAGGAAGGTCCCCATACACTATGTTTCAAATGGGGTTGTTCTTGTTTTTCCATATATCCAGGACAGCTTTGGCACCCTGGGATTTGAAACTGACTGTGAATGGCCCTAAGCAATGACAAGCAATATTTTGAAATTTTAAGACATAAATATAAACCATAAGTTCTGGGAGGCAGTTATGTAAGGAAAAAACCTTTAAGCCTGTGATAGCCAGTCTATATAAGCATCCAACATCCTTAACCTATGGCCATTTTCCACTCAAGGTCATGCTATAACTCTCCATTTCACTTTTAGAAAAGTCACTTAAGATAGAAATTATATGCTACAGTGATATTCTCTTGATCTCCTGTGTTTACAGTATCTCTGAACACACTAATTATAAATGTCTACTACATGTCAATAAAGATATCCTCAAATGAAAAGTTACGTTTGAACATTATAATCCTGGATAATTTTATCCTTCCATTGCTTTAACACGAAGGAGAAAGAAAGGGGGAGAGGGAAAGAGGAAAACAGGTTAACATCTTTCCACTCTCCACAAATGGCCACAGCTCTTGGAAACTAACCATGAGTAGAAAGAAACCTAAAAAAAGTAATGTATTTCTTGGGATGTGCTTCTTTTCTAGCCTGAGACTTTTCTTTCTGTCTTAAAACACTGTGAGTAATTTACTCTCCAAAAATTAAAAATTAGACTTTGAGGAATCCCTATGAATTACCTCTAGAGTATTAGTATGGCAACATAGGCCAGATGTTGTGAAGATTCTTGTTTTTTTTCACTTACCCTCTCCCATCTTCAACTGTCTCATGTGCTAGACAGAAAGTCTACATTCAAGGCCCTTATCCCTGGCCAAGCATGAAATTAACTCTAGTCTGGCCTCACCTGTAAGGTTGATGTCTCCCAGCAAATCAAGAAGCTCTCCACCAGCAGAAGCTGGTTTGCTTGTAGGTGCAGTTGGAATAACAGGTGTTATGTCATTTCCTCCCAACAAATCCAATAAATCATTGGCCTAAACAAGGAAATAATATCTTATTCATTGTCACTGTCTAATCTGTTATCTAACACAAAGCACTTTCAATACTTAAAAATAGGGAACAGAATTATCAATCAACCCAGAACACTGAAGGGAATCACCTAAGAGATAAAGTCTAAAGAACCAGAAGATCATGAGGATAAGCAAGGGAAAAGCTACCTGGCTGGTGGGCTGTGGCCCCGAGGGCGGTGGCTTTGTCTCTAGAGGAGTTGGGTCTGTCTCTCCGTTTGTCTGTACAATCTCAGTAGGGCCATTTGTGGTCACTTTCTCCATGACAGGCATTCTCTCAAGCAGGGCAGACCTGGAAGAATCTGAAGTGGTTAAATTCTAGGCAGTTAACCTAGATTCCCTACCCAAAACAATCACTGTTAACTATACTCCAGCCAAATGTGGAGAGACATCTCCCCTCCCCACATCCCAACACATATACTAAAATAGAAGCTGGATTACAAGAATACGTGACCTACATTCCTGACTGGATTAAGGGCAAGAAGGAAACCTTTAACGGACAAACTGTCCATCTAAACCCCAAGGGTCTGAGAATTCTAAGTGACAGAGAAATTGGAATGAAAGAAAGATAAACAAGTACATATTAGCAGTTTCCAATCAAGAAGATACTGCACAACAGAAAGGGGAAAAAAGATACACACAATGGTAATAGTAAATGATATCTCAATGAGATTCTCCTGAGATAAAACAACTCTCACTTCTTCACCAAATAAAATGGAAATGAAGAAAACTTTCCTTACCAAGAGGAAGGGGAAAAGGGGACTAAAAGAACACGGTTCACTTATTTCTTTAGAGGCTAGGCATAACAGAAGACAAACAAAACACAAGTAGCCAAGCCGTGAGAACTGAACGGGGTTGTGATGTCCCACCAATAAAGCATGAGGGATGAAACTCCTTTACAGGTTATCACAACAAAGTGTTTGGGATGCTAAGAGGCACATGCATTGTTTGGTTTCTTTTACTTACCTCATATGGTCATATTTCTTGAAAAGTGCATTGTATTCTACTGCCCTCTGCTGGAGTTCCACATCAATGCTGCTTCCATAGATGGAAACCACTTTCTTAATTCGGCTTTGGGATAAAATGACAAACAAATTCAAACATCCAAAAGAAAATTCATAAACAAGCAGAAAGAACAGTGTTTAAAACAGAGGTTTCTGGTTAAAATTTTGAAATGTTCATCTTTTCTTAATGTACATAATTTTTCAAAAACAAAAGACCGTTCCTTTACGGTCATCTAATAGATAGCTCAAGACCATCAGAGTTTATTCTAGTTCAAATGCTAGATTTTGTCTGTTGAATATCTCATACCCTAAAATTTGATAAACAGAAGTACCAATTATTAATTTGCTACAAAACAACAAATTTATAGTATTCATTCCCTTCTTTAGTAAGTTTACAGTAATAAGCTTTTATCAACAAAAGGGTCATAACATCAGACTTTTATAAGTCTGATGTCACTGTCTAACACCAAATTCTTATACTTTACAATTTAAATGGTAAAAAATATCATTCTTCATGAGGCTTTACATTATAAACAAAAGCAGCAGGTCTGAGAGAACCAAGTCTGTATTAAATATGATTGGCTGGGAAACTGACCCAAGAATTGAGTTCTATTCAAAACAGTGTTTTTTAAAAAAAAAAAAAAAAATTTAAAGATTTAAACACCAAAATGATTTTCTTCCAATTCAGATATCTCAAAATTACAATAAACCAGAACCCTTACATGGGAAAATAACTTCAATACTTTAAAAAAGAAAACAGACATCAGATACCTGATTTTAAAAACATTAGTTTTTACCTTCAAATTAAGCAGTGGTGGGATGAAGAGGTAACAGGGAACAAAGTATATCAGAAGGATTAACCATGAAGTGATGACTGTTACTGAGGAGTAACAGATATAGGCAGTTGACTTTACGATTCTACTTTTAGCTTTGCTTGAAGTTTCCCAAAATAAAAGTTTTTTAAAATTATAAAATGCGTTCACCCTACTTTTTCTCCATACTCACTTTACAGTACAGGTGAATCGAGTAGAAAGCTTCATAATGGCAGTGAGGGCATAACCTCGTGTCACAGAGGTGGACATATTAGATATTAGGACACTTTCTAAAATATCCAACACTTCATCCTCTGTTACCTGGGGAGAAAAAAATGGAAACATGACACTCTCACTTCTCTTCAGCCAGAAGGTAAGAGAAACAATGTAAGTCACTATGATAGGGTGGGGAGAGGGACCTAAAGGTGAGTTTCAAATCTCACAATGGCCCAGTAGGTTCCAACTGAAAAATGAGCAAGTTTTCCAATGAATCTATAATTCCACCACTGCTTCTTTAAAAGGTTTTCAAGGAATTGACTTCAACTCATTAAACACTACTCTTAAAACCAAAAACACTGTCTTCCCTTTTCTTAACCAAAGGTGACAAAGGGTACCTGAATAGGCTCTTCCTCTTCACATTGGCCAGATACAAGAAGATCTCCATATTCACCTATACACCATGCAGCCACTTGCACCAAAGGTTGCTGTCAAAAGAGTCACAGTTTGAAAAAAATTTTTATCCTTTAAAGGATTAATACAAATCATATAGGTCATCCAACCATAAAGGTCACAACTGAGGCACCTCTAGAATGACAGTAATAAGAATATATCAGAAAAATAACAGCAATTTCCCCCCGAAAGTAAAAGTACTTACCTGAGAATAATCACCAAGAATTGCTTTGTACAAGCGCTGGACAGTATAGGCATGCATCTCCACGCTATTCGTTATTAACTGGATCAAGTTGGGAACTGCATCATCACGAACATAGCTTCCTGCCTAAAAGGAAATGCAGACAGTTACCCCAAGAAACACACAGTAATGATAAGAAAAGTCAGCTAGTGCTGTTGTTGCTCAGAGGAGACGACTATAAAACACCCTCCAAGATAAAAGTTGTTTCCAATTCTCATGCTCAGAAGCAGCTCAAATTTCAAAGTCTTATTTAAATGAATATTCTAAGTTCTAAGGCTTTATAAAAAGATAAAATCTTCTCTTTGTCCAAAGTAAAATTAAAATATAAAGGTTTAGAATTTCAAGAAAAGCCCTTTCTACTCAAGATAGAATGTCTACTAATGCAAAAATGTAAGAAATACATTCACTGGGAACTTAATTAGAACAACCTCTTCCTCCCCACAACTCTTCAACACAGGTGTTCAAAGTGTACAAGCGAGGGAGTCCTAAAATGGCAGAGGAATAGGACAGGGAGACCACTTTCTCTCCCACAAATTCATTGAAAGAACATTTGAACACCAAGCAAATTCCACAAAACAACTTCTGAATGCTGGAAGAGGACATCAGGCACCCAGAAAGGCAGCCCATTGTCTTCGAAAGGAGGTAGGACAAAATATAAAAGATAAAAAGAGAGACAAAAGAGGTAGGGACAGAGATCCGTCCCAAGAAGGGAGTCTTAAAAGAGACAAGTTTCTAAACACCAGGAAATACTCTCTTTGGCAGGTCTGTGGCAAGCCCTGGAATCTCAGAGGGCAAAATAACCAGGAGGAAAAATAAATAATTAAACCCCACAGATTATGTGCCTAACAGTAACTCCCATCGGAGCAGCAGCCCAGATTCTTGCATCCCCCACTAGCAAGAGGGGAAAGGACAGGTGGCTGTATTGCTTAGGGTAAGGACCGGGCCTGAATGCCCTGAGGGCAATCTGAGGCAACTAGCTTCAGACAGCAACCCAGACTGTGGGATAGCTATCCAGGGAAAACCCCTAACCTAAGATACTGCCAGGCCCACTCACAGAACAAAGGACTGAGCAGAGCTAGCAGGCTGAGGACCGATCCATCCCCTGTAGGAGATAGGCAGGCGAGGGAAGCCAGAGCTGGAAGGGGGCAATTGCAGCCCAGAAAGGCATCCTATACCAAACTGCAAGCAGACTTCCTTGCCATCCAAAACTTCTTGGGATTCTGGATGGTCGACATCCACTGGGAGGGTCACAGCCAGAGATCAGCTCCCCAGAAGAGACACACGGCACACCTGAGAAGGCACACCCATTGTATACCCAGAAAACCAAGCAGCTGGGACGGGGGAGGTGATAAGCCGCAGCCTTCAACTGGCGGCGACATGCTCCCCAAGCACCTGGTCACCTGAGCTGCTTGAACCTGGGACAGACACAAAACACAGGCCCAATCAAGTCTGCGCCTTTGAGGAGTGCCCGAAAACCTGAACCTGAGTGGCTTAGACCTGGGGAGTGCATACAACCCAGGGCCAGCATCAGACAGTTCCCAGCAGAGCAACCTAGAGCCTGAACAGGGTAGACTGGGAAAGCAACACGCTGTGAGCAGGGACAAACCCAGTATGGCTGAATCACTGTGAGCACACGCCAGTGATATTTGTTTGCAGTGTTCCTCCCTCCTCACAACACGACTGAACAAGTGAGCCTAAAAAAAGTGACCACCACCGCCATCCTTGTGTTGGAGCGGAAATTAGACACTGAAGAGACCAGCAAACAGAAGAAGCTAAAATAAACAGAGGGAACCGCTTTGGAAGTGACAGGTGCAATAGATTAAAACCCTGTAGTCAGCACCGACTACATAGTAAGGGGCCTATAGACCTTGAGAAGTACAAGCTGGACCAAGGAACTATCTGAAAATGAAGTGACCCCACACTGTCCGCAACAACACCAGATAAAGTCCTAGGTATACTTTTACTATTATCATTTTCTAAATTAAAAAAATTTTTTTTTCATTTTTAAGTCCCCTATTACTCCTTTAATTTTCATTTTTATAACCTATTATTACCTTGCAAAAAAAAAAAAAAAAGAAGATCCTATTTTTAAAGCAAACTTCATATATATATATATTTTATAATTTTTGTGACTTTTTTTTTAACATTGTATTTTTGAGAATCTAACCTCTATATTTTTAATCTTTGCTTTTTGGTATTTGTTATCAACTTTGTGCCTTTAAGAACCAAATCTTCAGTACCCATTTTTACTTGGGAGTAGATTACTGCCTTGACTGCTCTCTCCCGCTTTGGACTCTCCTTTATCTCCACCAGGTCACCTCTATCTCCGCCCTCCCCCTTTTCTTCTCTACTCAACTCTGTGAATCCTTTTGTGTGTTCAGGGCTGTGAAGAACACTTAGGGAAATGATTACTGGCTGGATCTGTCTCTCTCCTTTTGATTCCCCTCCTTATCCTCCTGGCCACCTCTGTCTCCTTCCTCCTTCTCCTCTTCTCTATATAACTCCATGAACATCTCTGAGCAGTCCAGACTGTGGGGTGCACATAAGGAAGTGATTACTGGCTAGCTTGCTTTCTCCCCTTTTGATTCCCCCTTTTCTCCTCCTGGTCATCTCTAGCTCCCTCCTCCCTCTTTTCTTCTCCATGTAACTGTGTACTTCTCTGGGCATCCCTCACTGTGGAGAAACTTTTCATCATTAACCTAGATGTTTATCATCGGTGCTATATAGATGGAGAAATCTCGAGGCTACCATAATAATAAGGCTAAAAACCGGAGGCAGGAGGCTTAAGTCCAAATCCAAAGAACACCTGAAAACTCCTGAATCCAGGGAACATTAATCCATAGGAGTTCTATACCTGCACTGAAACCAAGCACCACCCAAGGGCCAATGAGTTCCAGAGCAAGACATACCATGCAAATTCTCCAGCAACACAGGAACACAGCCTTGAGCTTCAATATATAGGCTGCCCAAAGTCACAGCAAACCCACTGACATCTCAAAACTCATTACTGGACACTTCACTGCACTCAAGAGAGAAGAAATCCAGCTCCACCCACCAGAACACCGACACAAGCTTCCCTAACCAGGAAACCTTGACAAGCCACCAGTCCAACCCCACCCACAGCGAGAAACCTCCACAACAAAGAGAAACCACAAACTGCCAGAATACAGAAAGGCCACCCCAAACACAGCAATATAAATAAGATGAAAAGGCAGAGAAATACCCAGCAGGTAAAGGAACAGGATAAATGCCCACCAAACCAAACCAAAGAGGAAGAGACAGGGAATCTACCTGATAAAGAGTTCCGAATAATGATAGTGAAAATTATCCAAAACCTTGAAAACAAACTGGAGTTACAGACAAATAGCCTGGAGACAAGGATCAAGAAGATGCAAGAAAGGTTTAACAAGGACCTAGAAGAAATAAAAGAGAGTCAATATATAATGAATAATGCAATAAATGAGATCAAAAACAGTCTGGAGGGAACCAACAGTAGAATAACGGAGGCAGAAGATAGGATAAGTGAGGTAGAAGATAGAGTGGTAGAAATAAATGAAACAAACACAGAAGAAAAAAGAATTAAAAGAAATGAGGACAACCTCAGAGACCTCTGGGACAATGTTAAACGCCCCAACATTCGAATCATAGGAGTCCCAGAAGACAAAAAGAAAGACCATGAGAAAATACTTGAGGAGATATTAATTGAAAACTTCCCTAAAATGGGGAAGGAAATAATCACCCAAGTCCAAGAAACCCAGAGAGTCACAAACAGGATAAACCCAAGGCAAAACATCCCAAGACACATATTAATCAAACTAACAAAGATCAAACACAAAGAATATTAAAAGCAGCAAGGGAAAAACAACAAATAACACACAAAGGGGATTCCCATAAGGATAACAACTGATCTTTCAATAGAAACTCTTCAGGCCAGAAGGGAATGGCAGGACATACTTAAAGTGAGGAAAGAAAATAACCTATAGCCCAGATTACTGTACCCACCAAGGATCTCATTTAAATATGAAGGAGAAATCAACAGCTTTACAGACAAGCAAAAGCTGAGAGAATTCGGCACCACCAAACCAGCTCTCCAACAAATGCTAAAGGATCTTCTCTAGACAGGAAACACAGAAAGGATGTATAAACTCAACCCAAAACAATAAAGTAAATGGCAACAGGATCATACTTATCAATAATTACCTTAAATGTAAATGGGTTGAATGCCCCAACCAAAAGACAAAGACTGGCTGAATGGATACAAAAACAAGACCCCTATATACGTTGTCTTGTACAAGAGACCCACCTCGAAACAAAGGACTGAAAGTGAAGGATTGGAAAAAGATATTCCATGCAAACAGAGACCAAAAGAAAGCAGGAGTAGCAATACTCGTATCAGATAAAATAGACTTTAAAACAAAGGCTGTGAAAAGAGACAAGAACGACACTACATAATGATCAAAGGATCAATCCAAGATATAACAATTATAAATGAAATATATATGCACCCAACACAGTAGCACCACAATATGTAAGACAAATGATAACAAGTATGAAAGGGGAAATTAACAATAACACAATAATAGTGGGAGACTTTAATACTCATTCACACCTATGGATACATCAACTAAATAGAAAATTAACAAGGAAACACAAATTTTAAATGATACAATAGACCAGTTAGACCTAATTGATATCTATAGGACATTTCACCCGCAAAAAATGAATTTCACCTTTTTCTCAAGTTCACACGGAACCTTCTCCAGGATAGATCACATCCTGAGCCATAAATCTAGCCTTGGTAAATTCAAAAAACTGAAATCATTCCAAGCATCTTTTCTGATCACAATGCAGTAAGATTACACCTCAATTACAGGAGAAAAACTATTAAAAATTCCAACATATGGAGGCTGAACAACACGCTGCTGAGTAACCAACAAATCACAGAAGAAATTAAAAAAAAAAACCTTAAAATATGCATAGAAATGAGTGAAAATGAAAACACAACAACCCAAAACCTATGGGACACTGTAAAAGCAGTGCTAAGTTCATAGCAATATAGGCTTACCTCAAGAAACAAGAAAAAAGTCAAATAAATAACCTAACTCTACACCTAAAGCAACTAGAAAAGGAAGAAATAAAGAACCCCAGGGTTAGTAGTAGAAAAGAAATCTTAAAACTCAGGGCAGAAATAAATGCAAAAGAAACAAAAGAGACCATAGCAAAAACGAACAAAGCCAAAAGCTGGGTTCTTTGAGAAGCTAAATAAAATTGACAAACCATTAGCCAGACTCATCAAGAAACAAAGGGAGAATAATCAAAACAATAAAATTAGAAATGAAAATGCAGGGATCACAACAGACAACACAGAAATACAAAGGATCATAAGAGACTACTATCAGCAACCATATGCCAATAAAACGGACAACCTGGAAGAAATGGACAAATTCTTAGAAAAGTACAACTTTCCAAAACTGAACCAGGAAGAAACAGAAAATCTTAACAGACCCATCAGAAGCACAGAAATTCAAACTGTAATCAGAAATCTTCCAACAAATGAAAGCCCAGGACCAGATGGCTTCACAACTGAATTCTACCAAAAATTTAGAGAAGAGCTAACACCTATCCTACTCAAACTCTTCCAGAAAATTGCAGAAGGTAAACTTCCAAACTCATTCTATGAGGCCACCATCACCCTAATGCCAAAACTTGACAAAGATGCCACAAAAAAAGAAAACTATAGGCCAATATCACTGATGAACATAGATGCAAAAGCCTTAACAAAACTCCAACAACATATTAAAAAAATGATAAATCATGACCAAGTGGGATTTATCCCAAGGATGAAAGGATTCTTCTATATCTGCAAATCAATGTAATACACCACATTAACAAATTGAAAAATAAAAGCCATATGATTATCTCAATAGATGCAGAGAAAGCCTTTGACAAAATTCAATATCCATTTATGATAAAAGCCCTCCAGAAAGCAGGAATAGAAGGAACATACCTCAACTTAATAAAAGCTATATATGACAAACCCATAGCAAACATTATCCTCAATGGTGAAAAATTGAAAGCATTTCCCCTAAAGTCAGGAACAAAACAAGGGTGCCCACTCTCACCACTACTATTCAACACAGTTTTGGAAGTTTTGGTCACAGCAATCAGAGTACAAAAATAAACAAAAGGAATCCAGATTGGAAAAGAAGAAGTGAAACTCTCACTGTTTGCAGATAACATGATCCTCTACATAGAAAACCCTAAAGACTCCACCAGAAAATTACTAGAGCTAATCAATGAATATAGTAAAGCTGCAGGATATAAAATCTACACACAGAAATCTTTTGCATTCCTATACACTAACAATGAGAAAACAGAAAGAGAAATTAAGGAAACAATTCCATTCACCATTGCAACAAAAAGAATAAAATACTTAGGAATACATCTACCTAAAGAAACAAAAGATCTATATAAAGAAAACTATAAAACACTGATGAAAGAAATCAAAGAGGACACAAATAGATAGAGAAATATACTGTGTTCATGGATTAGAAGAATCAATATAGTGAAAATGAGTATACTACTGAAAGCAATCTATAGATTCAATGCAATCCCTATCAAGCTACCAATGGTATTTTTCACAGAACTAGAACAAATAATTTCACAATTTGTATGGAAATACAAAAAACCTCAAATAGCCAAAGCAATCTTGATAAAGAAGAATGGGACAGAAGAAATCAACCTGCCTGACTTCAGGCTCGACTACAAAGCCACGGTCATCAAGACAGTATGGTACTGGCACAAAGACAGGAATATAGATCAATGGAACAAAACAGAAAGCCCAGAGATAAATCCACGCACCTATGGACACCTTATCTTTGACAAAGGAGGCAAGAATATACAATGGAGAAGAGACGATCTCTTTAACAAGTGGTGCTGGGAAAACTGGTCAACCACTTGTAAAAGAATGAAACTAGAACACTTTCTAACACCATGCACAAAAATAAACTCAAAATGGATTAAAGATCTAAAGGTAAGACCAGAAACTATAAAACTCCTAGAGGAAAACATAGGCAAAACACTCTCTGACATTCATCACAGCAGGATCCTCTATGACCCACCTCCCAGAATATTGGAAATAAAAGCAAAAATAAACAAATGGGACCTAATTAAAATTAAAAGCGTCTGCACAACAAAGGAAACTATAGGCAAGGTGAAAAGACAGCCTTCAGAATGGGAGAAAATAATAGCAAACGAAGCCACGGACAAAGAATTAATCTCAAAAATATACATGCAACTCCTGAAGCTCAATTCCAGAAAAATAAACGACCCAATCAAAAAGTGGGCCAAAGAACTAAACAGACAGTTATCCAAAGAAGACATACAGATGGCTAACAAACATATGAAAAGATGCTCAACATCACTCATTATCAGAGAAATGCAAATCAAAACCACTATGAGGTACCATTTCACGTCAGTCAGAATGGCCTCGATACAAAAGTCTACAAGCAATAAATGCTGGAGAGGGTGTGGAGAGTAGGGAACCCTCTTACACTGTTGGTGGGAATGCAAACTAGTACAGCCACTATGGAAAACAGTGTGGAGATTCCTTAAAAAACTGGAAATAAAACTGCCATATGACCCAGCAATCCCACTGCTGGGCATACACACCAAGGAAACCAGAATTGAAAGAGACATGTGTACCCCAATATTGATTGCAGCACTGTTTATACGAGCCAGGACATGGAAGCAACCTAGATGTCCATCAACAGACGAATGGATAAGAAAGCTGTGGTACATACACACAATGGAATATTACTCAGCCATTAAAAAGAATACAGTTGAATCAGTTCTAATGAGGTGGATGAAACTGGAGCCTATTATAACAGAGTGCAGCCAGAAAGTAAAATACCAATACAGTATACTAATGCATATATAGATTTATATATATGCATTAGGAATTTAGAAAGATGGTAACGGTAAGCCTGTATGTGAGATAGCAAAAGAGACACAGATGTACAGTCTTTTGGACTCTGTGGGAGAGGGCAAGGGTGGGATGGTTTGGGAGAATGGCATTGAAACATGTATATTATCACATGTGAAACGGATCACTAGTCCAGGTTCGATGCATGATACAGGGTGCTCGGGGCTGGTGCACTGGGATGACCCAGAGGGATGGGATGGGGAGGGAGGTGGGTTCAGGGTGGGGAACACATGTACACCCATGGCGGGTTCATGTCAATGTATGGCAAAACCAATTCAATATTGTAAAGGTAAATAAATATATAAATAAAACTGAGATTAAAAAATAAATAAATAAAAGCATACAAGCCAGCTATGGTAGTCACACTACTCTGGGATATGGAGAAAGGGCTGTGTATGAACAGTTCAAAAAGGCTTAATAAATAAGATAAAACTGAAATAAACAGTAACTTTCTAAAAATCCGAATTTCTTTAAAACATAACAGTCCTTCAAAAACTAGAGTTTATAAATATAGAACCAATACATAGCCCCAGCAATGGGAAGTATTTTGTATTTCATTATCCACACTTCAAAACAAAAACAAAAAAAAAAAGATCTCTTTATTGTGCTATTGACAAGTGGAATCTGAGATTTACCACCATGGAGACAAAGTAAAACTATTTAACCTATGAGGAAACTAAATTTTGGCCTCACAAGAGCATTATGATAACCAAGCTGCACAGGGCATACAAACTGTGGAAGCTGTGCCCACCTTGGTCAATCTCCCATTATTGGATAGAAGAGTGGATCTGATTTACAGGACCAAGACCTGGCCTACACACGTGTACTTTGAAGAGGAAACAAAAAGACAAACAAACAAAATCCCAGATGGGTAGGATACCCACTGCTGTTAAGAAACACAAAGATGGAGGGAGAAGTTTGGGAAAACTAGCAGAAAGAAAAGGTAAGACACTAAAAAGCAGGTAATTAGTGGTGTGACTTAGACATGTATATTCTTCCCTAATGGGAAAAAGCAGAATGTTTTTAAGAGAAAGCTTCAACATGATCTAATTGACATTTACAGACTATGTCATTCAACAACATCATAAACATTCTTCTCAAGTTCACATGGAGCGTTCATCAAGACAGATCACATTCTGGGCCATTAAGTATGTCTTAAATTTAAAAGAACAGAAATCATACAAAATTAAACTAGAAATTAATAATACAAAGATAGCTGAAAAGTGGAGATTAAACAACACACTACTAAATAACACAAGGGTCATATAAAACATCAGGAACAGAAAACTATAAACCAGTATCTCATGAACACAGGTGCAAATATCCTTAAAATTTTAGCAAATCAAATCTAATAATGTATTAAAGAAAATTATACACCACAACCATGTCGTATTTATTCCCGATATGGAAGGCTGATTCAAAATTAAAAATTCAATTAATGCAAGCCAACTAAACTTCAATTAAATAAATTATTTTTTTAAATCAATTAATGTAACCTAGCACATCAACAGGCTAAAGAAGAAAAGGCATATAACCGTATAATAAGAGAATATAAACTCACTGGAAAAATGAAAAGTTGGAGCATTTTCTTAAAGAAAGGTTTTGACTTTCCTGGTGGCCCAGTGGTTAAGACTCTGCGAATCCACTGCAGAGAGCATGGGTTCGATCCCTGGTCTGGGAACTAAGATGCAGCATGCTATACAGTACAGCCAAAACAAAACTAAACAAAGCTTCCCAGTGATTTCCCATCGTATCAAAATAAAATCCTAACTCCTGTGAGGCCTTATAGAATCTAGCCCCTGCCTTAAACCATTCCCTGCCTCTCTCAGTCTACTGGCCGCACGGGCCTTCTTGATGCTCTCCAAACACGTCAAGCTTGTTATTTACCCTCAGGCTTTGCAACACCAACTGTTCCTTCTGGTTTGTACACTCTTCCCCCAAATCTTTGCACAGCTCACCACTTTACCAAGTTCTTTACTCAAATGTTACCTCCTCTAAGTGACCTGCCCTGACTATTCTACCCAAGAACCTGGCCCACTGCTCCATATCCCATTCTCCTCTGTCATCATTATAGTTCCTCATGCTGCTCTAGTATTTTTCACAGCATTCCCCTCTGCCTGACAGGAGCATACCTCTTTCCCCATGAATTTCCTATCTCCCCCACTAGAACATAAGCTGCATAAGAATAAGAGCTTTGTCTGTCTCATTAACTGACACATCCAGCACTTAGTACACACTTACCTAAAAAAACTACTTACCGTTGTCAGAACGCGCATAATCGTGTCTATATGCCACCGTTTGGAAGGTGCATACCTGAGAAAATAATGGCACTGGTGAAAAAAACTGGAACCTGTAAATTAAGTTCTGCTCAGTGACTTTCATGGAGAAGGAAATGGCAACCCACTCCAGTATTCTTGCCTGGAAAATTCCATGGATGGGGGAGCCTGGAAGGCTACAGTCCGTGGGGTTGCTACGAGTCAGACACAACTGAGAGACTTTTCTTTCTTTCTATAGTTCCTTTTGGAGAACGAAATGGCAACCCACTCCAGTGTTCTTGCCTGGAGAATCCCATGGACAGGGGGGTCTGGTGGGCTACAGTCTATGGGGTTGCAAAGAGTCAGACACAACTAAGCAACTCTCTCACACACACACACACACACACACACACACAGAGTGACTTTCAAAACTCCTGTCCTATAGTCTTGAGGTTCACAGATTAAGTGGCTGTATCTGGACACATTTCACCTTCAAAATTACCAGCAATTAAACTAGCACCAATTCCCATTTCAATGGATAATGAAACAGTACATGGTCAAATTCAAATGTAAATACTGCAATAGGAGTTGCTGAGTTGAGAACTGAGGACTCTGTCTCCAGTTTTTTTCTTAGAAAACAAATTATAAAGTCAGGACAGGAAAGGACAGAGAAGAAAGAAGAAAGAGCACTGTTCCCAGACCCAGGTAACACCAGGTCTAGGAACTTGCCTCCCCTTAAATTCACAGTGAAAAGAGGAGAAATAACCATACTATCAAAATCCTGAGGACTTCATCCCAGAAAGTTTTACACAGAACCACAATTCAAATGTTGTAACTTTTCTATTCTCTTCATTAAAAGGGAATCATAGAAGAGAGGTTAAAGAACAGATACAAGAGGAGATTTTATAAAAGTGGGATTATTTTGGTCTTAGTATAATGCTTAACATAAATACCGACTAGAATGACCTTCTCAAACTCAATTTCTAACGGGAAGCCTGAAATAAACGTTACATATTTAAACATGTTTACAACATTTCCCACATGTTTTAAAGATGCTTTCCAAAAAGTTCCAAGCATTTTTTACCAATGAATGTAAAAGTTAAATCTTACTTTTCTGCAGCAAGGAAGATTCCAGATGCACAGTCTGCTTTAAATTCTGGCTCACATGAATCCAGAAAATAAAGTAACTCCTTCATCATGCCTCGAATATTATTCCCATTTACCAGGGCAAAACTCAATTCCATTGCACGCCTTCCATGGAGGGAGGGAAAAAAAGTTATGAAATTTACAGTGGGAATGAAACAAAGACCTAGGTATGTTGTCCCTGAACACCAAGCACCAGTGGATGTATTGATGTCTTTGTGTGATCTTGTAATCCCAATCTTTGCACATGAGATAACTGAAGTTAACAAAGTTATTGTGAACTTTCATCAATGCTTTTCTTAAAAAATTCCCAAAAGATACACACTACTAAAGACAGTTTGGATTCAACAGTCTATTCTATGAAGCTGAAATTTAGAATACCTAAAAGGCTCAAAAAGAGAGGCAAAGAAATTAATACTCAAAGATACTATCTCTCTGCATCAACAGTTAAAAATGTGATATATAGTCACCAAACTCTTTTACTACATCTACTTCAACCCAAAGATGATGTAACATACATCGAAAGGTATACAAGTGATTAGAATAAAAACAAACCCTGAGGGCTAAGTGAAATAAGTTAGAGAAAGATAAATATTGTATGATATCACTTATATGTAGAAGCTAAAAAAGCTGAATGCATAGAAATACAGCTAGAATGGTGGTTACCAAGGTCTGTGGGGTGGGAAAAATAGGGAGATATTGGTCAAAGAGCATGAACTTCCATGTGTAAGATAAATGGGCTCTGGAGATTTAATGTACAGCATAATGGTTATTATTAATAATGATGTATTAATAAACTTGAAAGCTGCTAGATTTTAAATATTTTAAAAATATTTTAAAATAAGTAGATTTTAAATATTTTCACCACAAAAAAGAAATGATAATTATGTGATATGCTGCAGGAGTTACATTTTGCAATAAAATGTGACAAAGCAATGTGATGTACCATCTTAGACTCATACAATTATATACCAATAAAGCTGGAAAGAAAAACGAAAAGACAGAAAGCGCCATGAAAAGGAAAAAAAGATATGCGCTATGAGAGCAAACAAGAGTTTCTATAATAGCATCACCATGACATGAGTTTGAGCAAACTCCGGGAGACAGTGAAGGTCAGGGGAGCCCAGTGTGCTGCAATGGGCTTGCGAAGAGTTGGACATGACTGAGTGACTGAACAACAATAACAAATAGCTGCCTATCAAATTTGGCAACCAAGGTAAATATGGATATGCTAGTTACTACACTCATCTTTTCATATTTGGTCAATAATGTCAAACTATGGCATATAATTTACTTTCAAAAATACCAATTTAATAAGTTGAAAATACTTTCATCTTTACAAGCAACAAAAACTCAATCCTTAAGATTGCATTAAGAAATGCAATAATAGCTAGTTCTTATACAGTGGTTAAGTGCTTTACATATGCTAGACCAGTTAATCCCACATAACCTTTGGAAGTGGGTGCTCCTGTATCTACACTGTACATGGAGACAACTGAAGCACAGAAAGACTAAGTAACCAGACCAAGTTTATTAAGGGCAAAGCTAGGATTGGAAATGAGGCCTGCTGGCTCCAGAGTCTTAGCTGCTATTGCTATACAACCTGACAAAAGACCCAGATTTTCCTTTTGAAATGCAAAGCCCAGTCAAGAGCTATAGAGAAACAACACAATAGGAGTCAGAAAGTCTGATTTCTACTCCGAAGTCTGCCTTGTTCAGGGAGTAAGCTTTAGAGTTAAGTCATTTGATTTCTCTGGGACTGTACTTTAATCTGTTAACTGAGGAGAGAAGTAATTGCCTAGTTTCTCTTACTGGCTTGCTCTGAGAACCAACCAAGAGTGTGCTCATAAATCCTTCACAAAGCTTTATATAAAAGTCATTATTACTGAGACCAGGTCTTATTTTTAGTTTGCCCAAGCACTTAACACCTGTTCTCTACAAATAAAAGGAACTCAATTATCAATAAATGTTTGTTAAGTGAATAGTTTCAGAGATCAGTTCAAATTAAATTTTTTCTGGTTTGAACAGTAAACCAAAAGTTCATTGAAGCCTACTATAACTAGGTTTTACAAACACGTACAGTTATTCTAAGAGGAGGACCAGTAGTTAATTGATCAAGGAAAAAAAAATATGCCTTTCAAAGTCATATGCTGAGTAAAATGAGTTATACAGAGAAGGAGAAATATCATATGACATCCTTTATATGCAGAATCTAAAAAGAAATGATACAAATAAACTTATTTACAAAACAGAAACAGACTTCAGAGAATGAACTTACGGTTGCCAGCAGAGAAGATCGGGGAAGAGATAGGGAGTTTGGGACCAACATGTACACACTGCTGTATTTTAAAATGGTAACCAGCAAGGTCCTACTGTATGCCACATCAGTGTTATGTGGCAGCCTGGATGGCAGAGAAGTTTGGGGGAGAATGGATACATGCATATATATGGCTGAGGCTCTTTGCTGCTCACCTGAACTATCAGAACAGTGTTAATCAGCTATACTCAAGTTGTTTGTTGTTTTTTTTTTTTTTTAAAGTCCTATGTGCTGCCTAAAAGTCATTCCCAGATGCACTGTTTTAACAGGCTGCCTCTAGTATCTTGGGGCATAAGGACTGTGAGAAAATGTGTGCTGTCAGCCATTCGAGTCTCAGCATAGTGACAGAACACTCAGCCGATGGATCACTTCGTATCTTCATCCTCCAGCACACATAACACAGTACCTCTGATGAGTAAACGTATGCCCAGCCTACTTGCACCTGTTTTATTTAACAAAGAACCAAAGGTAACTTCAGGGTGCACTTAAGTATTCCTTACTGGTCTCTTTCATTGATCTAAGCTTCTCCCTGCCAATCCTTTTCGAAAAAGGATTTACTCTGTCAAAATAATGACTAAATACACAAATGTCAACATTCTCCTTCTCAAAACTCTATTACAAAGTTATCAGGTGGAGGATGGGGCGGGGGGAAGCACAGAACTTTCAATTATCTGTTACCGTTTTATGGAGACATCCAAATCTTTTAGACAGTCCACAATTGTGCTTCTGTGCCTCTGTACTGCATTGTGATCTGTCTGCACAGTCTTCAACAAAGATGTCAAAGCTACATATCTGGATGAAACAAAGTTGCAGAAGAACAGAATTAAAACGGAAAATTCAGGATAGTTCTCTGCTTAATGACAAAGATGATGCTCAATGACTACTGAAAACCGTACATGGTTAAATATTTAAAAGACACAAGAGACTTAGTAAAATGTAAACGCTATAAAGCCATAAACAACACTATAATCAAAAGCCGTGGCAACCAGAAGCATGGGATTTAGATCTGCATTCATGGCCAGGTCCATTTAAACTTCTAAAAGTGATGGATTTGATTCTTCCAAACTCTTTCAAATAGCACAATAAAATAAGCATACAGTATGCCTTTTCAGGCTGCCTGAGCCCCAGAATGCAAGAGGAAATTAGTTCAATTTTACCATTTGTATTTTCTCTGCTTTTGATACCAGTACCAAAACTGCCCCTACAAAACTTTGAATTTACCATCTAAGTATAAAAAATTCTTCTGGAAGGAGAAGATAATTGAGGGTACCATAATGATTATTTCCACATTTTTTTTCAATCATAACATGATAAGAAAGAATAAAAAAATAACACTGATAAGTTAATTCACTTTTTTAAAGTAGCTGGAGTTTACAAACATATTCTAGGTTTGTAACCGAAATATTCTGTTTTTCTTCTTAATTGAGAGGGGTCAGCAAACTAAGCCTAGAACAGCCCTCTGCTGTCTGGTTTGGTAAATCAATTTTTATTGTAATGCAGCCATCATTTACACAGTCTGTGGCTGCTTTCACACCAAGAGGCAGAGCTGAGTAGTTGCCAAAGAGACCCTAAGGTCCATGTAGTTTATAATACAGACCATCTGTTCCCGGACAGAAAAACTTTGCTGATTCCTAAAGGTAAAGCATAAATAGGACTAAAAGTTAACTCATGAGGCAAATCCTCAAATTCTTACCAAAACAGTCTTTAGACTAAAAATAAAAATCCTGAGTTGAAGTTCTAGATATGTCACTCTACATGTGTGATCTTAAGCAAAGTCACTCATGAATACACTGAGTTTATAATAGCCAGATACAAGATATTTTTCAGCGTACTTACCTGATATTCTTGTCATTGTTTAATAAGAAACGACCCAGGATATTTATGGCTAGGACCTACAGAAAAATAGCACAGGTTAAGAATTTAAGAAAATCAAAAATCTATATTGTTTAAGGATCACTTTCTGGCCTCTGATGAGTGCAAACTATTTAAAGGTGGTAGTTTAATCAGCATTTCTATGGATTGCTAGCCAAAAAAAAAAACCTCTGAAGGCAAACTCTTAAAATCATATTCTATTTCAACAGTCAAAGCTGCAAGAATGTTTTCAAGTTTTTATACTGCTAGCAGGAAAATACTATTGGTACAACTTCACTGGAGGAAAATTTGGCAATAGCTATAAATAATAAAAATAAGGTATTTACTGGATGGTTAGGTTAGGACTCCGAGCACCCACTGAAGGGGGCACGAGTTTAATCCATGCCTCATGACACAGTCAAAAAAATTAATAAATAATTAAAACTACAAAATGAAAATATATCCCCTGCTTCAACAATTTCACGTCTAGGAATTCAGCTAACAAATATACTTGAACATATGCACAGAAATCTACTGCAACACTATCTGTAATCACAAATGACAGGAGTGTTCATTAATAGCAATTTTCCTAAATGTACTGTGGTACATTCACACAATGGAATGTTATATAACCATTAAAAAGAATGAATCATGACACATGCTATGACAGGTATGTACCCTGAGAATATTATATTAAGTCGAATAAGCCAGACACAAACACTCCATATTATATGATTCCATTTAGGTGAAATGTCCTGAATAGGCAAATCTATAGAGACAAGAAAGTAGAATGGTGGTTGCCAGGAATTGGGGTCAGGGGATAATGGGGAATTACTGTTTAAAGGGCACACAGTTTCAGTTTGGGAAATTAAAAATTTCTGAAGATGAACGGTGGGTGTTGGCTACACAACAGTGTGAAGGTACTTACTTAACGCCACTGAACTACAAAGTTAGAGATGGTTAAAATGATAGAGTTTATGTTATGCGTATTGTACCAATCTTTTTAAAAATGAGAATGGTCTCTATATATGTGAATATAAACTAGCTCCAGCATAATGTTTTCATTTAACATGATAAGCATAAGGTGCAGAACCACCCAGATGTCCAAAGACCTATATCCAAATACTGTAGTGTAGTTAGTCTATTTGTTTCTCACAAAGCAATGGATTAGCGATCATTATATTAATAAAAGGTTGAAAGAATGAATAAACACTTGAGGGAGAGTTCTTCCTTACAGAAGAATTCCAATTAAAGAAGAAAAAGTGAGGAGAATAGAAAAGTATCATTAGAGCACCACCCAAAAAATTGTTAAAGACAAGATCCTCAGAAGGATACTAAAATTGGTTGGCAAAAGTCTGAGAACAGAGTATCTGCATAATGTCAAAAGTGTTTCTTCCAAAATATTTTTAATTACATAGACGAAAAATAACAATTATACAGTGGAGAGACACAGCAGACACCACCTTACCCAAAAGATCAAGGTTAAAATCACCAGTAATGAGACAAATAAAGAGCATGTACCTCCTGATATCAAACTGTAACGGGCACAACACTTCTGGGGTAGTCTCGCCAAAAAAGCGTAACTACAAACTAATTTTTATAAGAATATATCAGACTGTCAAATTCAGGAATATTCTGCAAAATAACTGATCAGTGCTCTTCAAAACTGTCACAGAAGACAAAGAAAAATGAAGGAAATGTCAAGATTGGAGGAGACTAAGGAGACATGACAATCATTGCAACATGGGATCAAGGATTGGTGCTAGAAAGGAAAAAGGACATCAACAGAAAAACTGGTACAATCTGAATAAAATCTGTAATTCAATTAATGGTACTGAACCAATATTAATTTCTTAGTTTTGATAATTACACCACAGGTAAACAAGATGTTAACATTAGGGGAGGCTGACTGAATGGTATTATGGGAACTCTGAACTATTTTTGAAACTTTTCTATAAGCCTAAAATTATTTTAAATATTAAAAGGTTTAAAAGTGGGGAAGATAAGAAATACACACATAGCGATATGTTTAAATATGAATAGAATACCATCCCAAAATGTACATTAGAAAATGGTAACCACTTCTGACTAGAAGAATTAAGTCTAAACATAAAATCAATAGGCAGACATTTTTCTCCCTGTATACCATTTTCTTTGAAGTGGTCAAACAGGAGATGGCAAGAGTGAATATGGAATTTTAGAAATCAGTGAACTAAAATGGACTGAAATGGGCAAATTAATTCAGATGATCATTATATCTACTACTGTGGGCAAGAATTCCTTAGAAGAAATGTAGTAGCCCTCATAGTCAAAAAAGAGTCTGAAATGCTTGGGTGCAATCTCAAAAATGACAAAATGATCTCTGTTTGTTTCCAAGGCAAACCATTCAATATCACAGTAATCCAAGCCTATGCCCCAACCACTAATGCTGAAGAAGCTGAACAGTTCCGTGAAGACCTATAAGACCTTCTAGAACTAACATCCAAAAAAGGTGTCCTTTTCATCATAGGGGACTGGGAATGCAAAAGTAGGAAATGAAGAAACAACTGGAGTAACAGGCAAATTTGGCCTTGCAGTACAAAATGAAGCAGGGCAAAGGCAAACACCAGTGTGTTCTCTTGGCAAGCACCCTTTTCCAACAACACGAGAAGACTCTACACACCGACATACTCAGATGGTCAATACCAAAATCAGATGATTATATTCTTTGCAGCCAAAGACGGAGAAGCTCTATACAGTTAGCAAAACCAAGACCAAGAGCTGACTGTGGCTCAGATCATGAACTCCTTATTGTCAAATTCAGACTTAAAGTGAAGAAAGTAGGAAAAATCACTAGACCATTCAGGTATGACCTAAATCAAATCCCTTACGATTATACACTGGAAGTGACAAATAGATTCAAGGGATTAGATCTGATAGATAGAGTGCCTGAAGAACTACGGACAAAGGTTCATGACACTGAACAGGAGGCAGTGATCAAGACCATCCCCAAGAGAAAGAACTGCAAAGAGGCAAGATGGTTGTCTTAGGAGGCCTTATAAATAGCTGAGAAAAGAAGAGAAGCTAAAGGCAAAGGAGAAAAGGAAAGATATACCAACATGAAAGAAGAGTTCCAAAAATAGCTTCCTCAGTGATCAATGCAAAGAAATAGAGGAAAACAGTAGAATGGGAAAGACTAGAGATCTCTGAAAGAAAATTAGAGACACCAAGGGAACATCTAATGCAAAGATGGGCTTGATAAAGGACAGAAACGGTATGGACCTAACAGAAGCAGAAGACATTAAGAAGAGGTGGCAAGAACACACAGAAGAACTATACAAAAAAAGATCTTCATGACCCAGATAACCACGATGGTGTGATCACTCATCTAGAGCCAGACATCCTAGAATGTGAAGTCAAGTGGGCTTTAGGAAGCATCACTACAAACAAAGTTAGTGAAGGTGAAGGAATTCCTAAAAGATGATGCTGTGAAAGTGCTGCACTCAATATGCCAGCAGATTTGGAAAACTCAGCAGTGGCCACAGGACTGGAAAAGGTCAGTTTTCATTCCAACAAAGAAAGGCAATGCCAAAGAACGTTCAAACTACTGAACAACTGCACCCATTGGCAAAGTAATGTCTCTGCTTTTTAATGTGCTATCTAGGTTGGTCACAGCTCTTCTTCCAAGGAGCGAGCAAGCATCTTTTAATTTCATGGCTGCAGTCACCATCTGAGGTGATACTGAAGCCCAGAAAAATAAGATCTCTCACTGTTTCCATCGTTTTTGCATCTATTTGCAAAGTAATGCTCAAATTCTCCAATCCAGGCTTCAACAGTACGTGAACTGTGTTCAAACTGGATTTAGAAAAGGCAGAGGAAGCAGAGATCAAATTGCCAACATCCACTGGATCATAGAAAAAAAGCAAGAGAATTCCAGAAAAACATCTGCTTTGTTGATTACACCAAAGCCTTTGACTGTGTATATCACAACAAACTGTGGAAAATTCTTTAAGAGATGGGAATACCAGACCACCTGACCTGTCTCCTAAGAAATCTGTATGCAGGTCAGGAAGCAATAGTTAGAACTGGACATGGAACAGACTGGTTACAAACTGGGAAAGGAGTACATCAAGGCTGTATATTGACACACTGCTTACTTAACTTATATGCGGAGTATAACATGTGATATGCTGGGCTGGATGAAGCACAAACTGGAATCAAGATTGTTGGGAGAAATATCAATAATCTCAGATACCACCCTTATGGCAGAAAACGAAGAAGAAATAAAGAGCCTCTTGATGAAAGTTAAGAGGAGAGTGAGAAGACTGGCTTAAAACTCAACATTCAAAAAATCAAGATCATGGCATCCGGTCCCATCATTTCATGGCAAATAGATGCAAAAACGATGGAAACAGTGAGAGATCTTATTTTTCTGGGCTTTCAATATCACTGCAGATGGTGACTGCAGCCATGAAATTAAAAGATGCTTGCTCGCTCCTTGGAAGAAGAGCTATGACCAACCTAGATAGCACATTAAAAAGCAGAGACATTACTTTGCCAACAAAGGTCTGTCTAGTCAAAGCTATGGTTTTTCCAGCAGTCACATATGGATGTGAGAGTTGGACTTTAAAGAAAACTGAGTGCCAAAGAATTGATGCTTTTGAACTATGGTGTTGGAGAAGACTCTTGAGAGTCCCTTTGACAGAAAGGATATCAAATCAATCCTGGTTTGGAAATCAGTCCTGAATATTCATTGGAAGGACTGATGCTGAAGCTGAAACTCCAATACTTTGACCACCTAATGCGAAGAGTTGACTCGTTTGAAAAGACTCTGATGCTGGGAAAGACTGAAGACAAGAGGAGAAGGGGACGACAGAGGATGAGATGGTTGGATGGCATCGCTAACTCAATGGACATGAGTTTGATGAGTTCCGGGAGTTGTTGATGGACAAGGAAGCCTGGCATGCTGCAGTCCACAGGGTTGCAAAGAGTCAGACATGTCTGAGTGACTGAACTGAACCGATACCATTTTGTATTGAATTTTTTTTACTCTATGTGTTCATTTTTTTAAATAAAAATAAAAATTTAAGAAAAATAGATTAACTCAAACATGTTGCCATCTTGTTTGAAGTGAATGAGGCCAACTCAAATCAGGGCTCCAAACAAAAGCTTATTCTGAAATGGTTCCTTCATTCAACATCATCTGTATCTGTAACATACGTAAAATCTTCCAATTTCTACTATAATCAACATTAATCCTACAGTGGATAGAATGATACTTCAGGTACCAAAACATTATACATTCAGCATCATTCTTTCCTAAAGTTAATTTCCAAAGTCCAAATCAATTATTTTAAAATAAAATGTTTAAAGATTAAAAACTTACTCGCAGTCCACTCTCTGACTTAATATCCATGATAGTCAAAACCGTTTCATAAAGAATAGCATTTCCTACATTTTTACTAGTTTCCGTATTAGTGGCAACCTGAAAAGACACAGAAGGTGTTACGTGACAAAACAATGTTTCCAAAAAACATCCAGAGGTAACGAGACATTTTGTGACTGTTTTCAGCCACCAATGAGAAAACACAAATAAAAACTGCTCCATATAATCACAATCAATCCGCTCCCTGTTATACTAAAATGAGTGTTTACAAAAACACAAGCTTTGTTCTACTCACCTGTGCTAATATATCATTCATAGCTTCACTTGAATCATCATCATTTCGTCCTAAAATTCTTAATAACCGCAAAATTCGTACCTAATGTGCAAAATATGACAAACATCAACAAATTCTGTCTAGCACAAAGGAACTTTGCTTGATATGAAATTCAAATAACTTAAATGAAGTCTTAGATCCCAATAGAAATGGTCAAAATTCAAACAGAAGAATTTTAAACATGATCTTTAGAGCGGTTATGTATGGTTCTATGTCTTAATGAAGCTGTTAGACAATCTACACTTCACAGTCAAAGGATACCATTACCTGCAGAAATATAGCACACTGGAAAATCACGTTTCTATGTGGTATATGATTTGACTATTACAAATATAATTTTATCCTATTAATCTAATATAGAATCGTATCACTATTCATTTATTAATGTAATTAGCTTAATCAATTAACTACCAAAACTACTCAACACAAACATAAGAGGAAGGAAAACTTCATTCCAAAATATATCATTTATCCTAAACTTTCTTTCAAGCTCACCTGCAAAAAGGGGTCACTGATCCCAGAAACATCATGTTCTGGTGAATATCCGGACATGATGAGGTTCTTTAGAATACGAACTAATTGGGGCACAAGCTGCAGGGAAGAGAGATGCATCAAAAAACAGCGAACATCAAAAAATTTCTCAGGAATAGGCAGAGGTTAACTTGGCTTAGAAAAAACAGATTCAAGAGTCTGAGTCCAAGCAAATTCTACTGATAGAATATCCTAGTATATTGCTGATGTTTCATAGACATACTTAGAAGTATTCTGGCCCAGAACTCAAGAAGGAGTATATATGTTATCTGAATTAAAACCAAACCAGACATTTTTACTCCAGAGTAATATATGCAAACATACTACAAATAACAATAGGTCAGAAAGCCTATGAGAACCGAGTAGAACAGATGTCTATGGGGACTTCTATGGGACTTGACACACCTAGGTTGCACAAACATGTTCAGTTTTTAATCTATCTAACACATGTGGCTATAAAATGCTACCACATCCAAAACTCTGGTAATGTTATGAAAATTAGTTTTAAAACAAACTATCTCAAATAAAGAAAAAAAAACTCTCTTATTATATTGTCAGTTATATCCTTTCCCAATAAACAACAGGGAATACACAAGTCTCCAACACCGACCAAGTGGAAAAGACACATGAAAAACTGTCTCCTTCCCCTGAAGAAGACAGCAAGGCCATGAATGCTGTTTTTGTCCTATTCTTAACTCACAATTTTTGATAAAATTTAATTTCAGCACCTAATC
Organism: Tragelaphus eurycerus; assembly: GCA_935064755.1. NCBI lineage: Eukaryota > Metazoa > Chordata > Mammalia > Artiodactyla > Bovidae > Tragelaphus > Tragelaphus eurycerus. Next base: position 18,618,219 of record CAKXYN010000020.1, read on the forward strand.
ATACATTTGTTGCCTATCTTATCTTACTAATGAAATGATACATTCCTTATGGTCAGAATGCCCTTCTTTTTTAACTCTGTCCATTAAACTGACTGATGACACACAGTAGAGGCAATTTTATTGCCAAGCTGAACTTAAAAATGCTTTAAATACTATTATTTATTGTACTTCATTGATAAATCATTTAAGATTAAAATCCCATTTCAAAATGTTTACCACAGTAAGAACCTTTCCAGTCTCCAACTACAAACTCAATTTTGCTATATAAACAACTCTAATCATCTAACATTAAGACCCATCCAAAGCAAACTGAATCTTATCTGTCTTGGAGGCAATCAGAACAGCCCCAACTTTGCTGCAACTCAATTATCTTTTTCTCATTGAATCTGGATTCCTTTCTAAGTGGATCAAGACTGAAACAAAAGCCAAGCTGGGCTCAAGGAATGCACTCAAAACACAATACTAAGTCTACTGCTGCATATAAGACAACATAATCTGTGTGAATAGGTTTGGCCATAACACTTCAGAATTTAGCACTTCCTAAGTCACCTAAACAAAAATCTAATTTGGACAACTCCAAGATTCAAACAAATCTAAGCTTACAATGGTCTGTAAATTCTAAACAGAATCCTCCTTAAATCTCTCAACTCTGGACAGATTCAGTAAGAAGTCAGAATAATATAACTGTATAAACTGCTTTAAAATGTAATAAAACTGGGACCATCTAGTTACCAAGCTCTGCACTAAAAGTCGGAGAAGGCAATGGCACCCCACTCCAGTACTCTTGCCTGGAAAATCCCATGGACGGTGGAGCCTGGTAGGCTGCAGTCCATGGGGTCGCTAAGAGTCGGACACGACCAAGCGACTTCACTTTCACTTTCATGCATTGGAGAAGGAAATGGCAACCCACTCCAGTGTTCTCGCCTGGAGAATCCCTGGGACGGGGGAGCCTGGTAGGCTGCCGTCTTTGGGGTCACACAGAGTCGGACACGACTGAAGTGACTTAGCATAGCATAGCATAGCACTAAAAAGTAGTTCACCTGGCATACTTCTCAATAGTCTACTTTTTTGTACTACACACATCCTTCATTATTTTTTTAAATCTGGTTTCTGTCTCGGAAAAATTCTTTTTCCTTCAGCTACAAAGCTCACACCATATAAGAGCACTCTGGGACAAAAAGCACAAATATCTCTAAGTGTTCAGCATACAAATTCTTGGAACCAAGCTTTATTTTTCAGACAAAAAAGCAAGTTACTAAAACTGATGACAAGACAAACAAAATAAAATGACAAAGGGAAAAGCTGCAGCCATGAAAATCAGTTGATGCCCACCCACTCTACCTCAAAAATCTTTTAACACTCCAAAACTTCAAGGCAAGATCGAGTGCAAGTCAGGAAGAAATTAAAGCTCTAAGTCTGAACTGAAAGTTCAGAAGTAGTACTGAGCTTTTTAAAGTATGAGGTTACCCACACATGGTTCTAAAGTGTATCTACTTCAAAAAGAAGTAGTGTTTGGTGTTTTGGTTCCAAACTGCTCTGGACTGCCATAACCAATGCCACTGGGAAACTGCTCAAAGTTCCTCAGGTGAAGATAAAGGAAAGGCAGAGAAGGAGGCTTAAAAATCAGGAAAGGCTGCAACTGAAATCCAAGGCTGACTGTGGAGTCAGGAGTTTAAGTGACAAGACAAAATCTGGACTAAGGAGTTAGCCAAAAATGCTATGATAAATAACACAGTATTAAGCACAGATTCAGCATTAGTATATTTTTTAAGCCACATTCGTGGATGGATACACAAAAGCTACTAAGGACCTAATGCCAGCATGCACCATCTAAATGAGGGTTAATTCTTACCTTTTCATTCTAACATACAGCAGGATTCCAAACAGACAACAGGAACAAAACATACAAAGCAAGCATTAGGGACAGATACGGGCCTCATACTATATTTATAATATTTTAATCAAGACACGACCATCTAAGGAGGAAAAAAAGCTCCCCCCCCACCACACCGCCCAAAGCGCTGCTATTAGAGCTTCATTAGATCTAAAGTACAAAGTAAACCCAATATATGGAGTGGTCAGCATCCTACAGAAGGAACTGAATGCATGTAATTATCCAAAAAACAGTCTTTCTCTGAGTCCTGCTTACTAGTGCCTTCTGAACATAAGTGGAAAAAACAAAAATCTCCATTCTAGAATGCTCTAAGAAAGGGAGGGAGGGACTTCAGAAAGCCAGAGACATCCACCACTGGAGTCACCACAGCACAAAATGAACAGAGGGGGACTCTCTGTTAGGTAAAGGTAATGTCAAATCTCAGTTTGCAGTTTTCACCTTAGAGGGTGATAAAAAAAAAAAAAGAAATCACCTGCCTTAAAACACACACACACACACACACACACACAATTCCTGCTTGTAATTCGACCTCAGGTTACATTTCCTAACTTCAATGTGAAAACAGTAGATAAAGCACAGGAGAGATCGGCACATCTGCCAAGGAGAGAAGACTTCTATTATGAAAGGGGAAACACTGTACTACTGCCAGTTCTATGCCTAAAGCTGACTTCCTACCACACAGAAGGGTTGGTTAAGTCCTTTACTCAGTTCCATACCTTTCCTTCAAAAGAAAATTCCTAAGTGAGAAAATCATGTCCTTTAGGAAAACCATTTTCAATCAAGAGAGGCTTAGATATACAGAATGGCACCTACCTTTCTGAAATGTGCAAGCATGTCTGGGCTTCGCTCACACATTTCTGTGAGGAGGACTACAGAAGTGTGAAGGACACCTGAAAGAAAAGAGCCAGTGAAAACTAAAAATGAGGCTGTATTCTTCAGTTTCATACCACAGGGCTTTCAGTTTTGAAGGTCAATTCCCAAAAGGTAGCTGCTACTTTTGTTTTTTAATCTCCCAAGAATCTAAGCATTGAGCTGAATACAAAGAAGGTATTAATAGATACCTGCTGATTTAACACAGACGATCTGTCAAATCAGAATATTCTAAAGTTATGTGGCCAAAATAATTGCTTACAAATGACATCCAATGTACAAGCCTCTCCATTTGAGAATATCCATAAAGATATGCTCAGTCAACATAAACTGGATATCACCTGCTCTAGATTTAGTAAGCTCTTAGCTGATTTTTGAAAGATATTTCAAGAAGAAAAATCTTACTAAGACTTTAAATTTCCAGACAAAATATAGTCATGAATGACAAAATAAATTTGCTTGTTCAAGAGTGAGTGAAAAGAATCACATACTTTACACTAAATATGTGCCCTAGACATTCATTTGTTCAACAAGTATATTCTGAATCTTCTAGGCAGAGGACTGCATTGATCAAATTAAATACATGTTACCACTTTTTTTCTTAGCATTTAGGACACAAGAATTTTCCTCACTCAGAATCTGTTTCATTAAATTCAAAACAAGAATAAAATGTTCAGTAAAGAACAGCCACATACATTCTATTTAATTCCTCATAAGTTTTATATATCTGAGTACCCATTACAAACTCCTGTTACAAGTAACCTACAAAGAGTTTCACAAATCTTACACTACAATGGCAAAGAGATAAAGAAATAGCCAAGAAGTCAAACGGTTTCACACATGAAAATCAAGGCTAGGATCATTTGCAATTATACTGAGTATTAGTTAATATAGTATTTTTGATATAACAAAAGGGGACCAGAAATGAAAAACAAGCTTACTATAAAGGAATCAATCTCTAATTACAAAACTAGTATTTGAGAGTAGAAGAGAGATTCAACCCATTGGCCCTTCCTGGAAAAGGTGTCCAAGCACAGCAGAAAGCTGAGTCCACTGTGTGAGACAGAGGCCAAGACTGCCTGAAAACTATTCTCTTTCTCCTTCTCCCTCAGTACTTCGTGAGTGCATCCAAATCACATTACCATGGTTCTTTTCATTCAACAAATTTTTTGTTGCTGGTAAAAACATCTCCATAAGTTCAGGAACCTTCCTGATGACATGAACAGCACAAAGTGCTGCCTACAAAAAAAAACAAAACAAAACATAAAAAGGACAAAAGAAGATTTATTTCAATTAAAGTTAGGACAACCAATCTTACAAACAAAAGAATCTTGTCAACCAGTTCACCTACATGAAAAAAGAAAGAAGGTATAGATCTGATTATTATCAGATTTATTAGTTATTAATTGCTTAGGGCTGTCCAATTTATACTACTGCATTAATGAGAACTTCTAACTCACCTGTCTCTTTGGTCATATATTACCAAATAAGTAGACAACTTTTTTCAACCAGACCATCTGTTAACACAAGCTTACCAATTGTGCTAAATATAATTTATCTGCAGCTTTGCAAAGTTAAAAAATAAAGACTCTGTCAGTGATCATCCTTCTTCTGAGTAAGAAAATCAAAAGGTTTTATAAAAACACTATGCAGGTGAAAGCTACATATATTGCAGATGCTTTAAATGTACTGCTACTTTTAATAATACCTATACTTTCTCCATTCAACCTCTACTGAAATTAAGAAAATCATTTGAAAGTTACTTAGTATCTTAGTTAAGTCTCTCTGTTAGCCAGTCTCTACTAAAGAAAAGATGGCCCTAGCTTGTTCACAGGAAAGAAAGGGACATTCAAAGACTGATTTCAGTTACTCTCCTCCAATCCCCACAAAGGAACCATAACTACTACTTGTTGGAATTGAATATCATAATTTAGGTACTTAATAAGAAAAGATTTCAACTAATTCTTCCCATGCTACAGTTGAGGAAAACAGTTTTTTCCTAATATGCAGGGGTATTTTATTTATGTAATCTTTCTGAACAAGAGCAGCCCACACATTCTTTAAGAGAAAGGACTGGCTTTTGCTTATAGCCATCATTAGCAGCACATGATCCTGGAAAACAGCTTGGCCCTTTTTAACAGCTTTGTCTACACCATTAAATGCAAAAGGCACAGTCAATGACAATCAGATGATTTTATGTCACTCACTTCTAGAGTCCTAAATTTTATACCGCTTATTTATGAAGGCTTTAAGATTCAAGCACAATAAAATAACAACAAAATATCTATACCAACAAATAAAAGCATATAAGAGAATAAGATCACTGTCTTTCATTACTATTCCACTTAGATAAACGAATTTTAGGAAGGAGGTTCTAAATCATTCCCTAATAATTATCTAGGTCCCAAGGAACTACACTTCCAAGATTCAAAGGCCCTAATACAGAGGTATGGGCACTAAAATAAATTTGTAACAATCTGTTCATTATCATTTCGTCTAATACTGGTTAGAGTCAGGTAACTTAGGAAGTAATTAGGTATGCCATCTGTTTGTTGATAAACAATTTTCTTGAAAAGTGAGGAATTAAGAGAATTAAAGTGTTCACAATCACTTACCAACTGGAGAGTTAAATAGCAATAAAAAAATCACCTCCAAAATTAGTATAAAAAATAGATTTTGACTTATGAACAACTGATTCATATACAGTCATTTAAAACACATTTAATGCACAGAGAAAGTTATATTATCACTTGCGCTTTCAAGAATGAATAATGTGCCTTCTCTCCATAATACTCCCTAATCCAAACACAGACATTCTATTTCATGGAAAGTTACCTTTTTTCTTAAGTAAGAGTTGGAGGTTTTCAAGAGTTTCTCTACCTCTCCTGCAAGATCTCTGCACATCTCTGAGGACCCCATGCAGCCGAGGGTACAAAGTGCTAGCCCTTGTACATACTGTGTGCTATGATTGAGATCACTGCAAAAGAAAGAAGGCAGCAGAAATGAATATGCCCTGCCCGGTGCTCCCAATGAAGAAGCTTCACAATCGAACAGGAAAGCTCTGAATGATTCATGATTTCTCTCATAAGGAAAATATTAATATAATTTTTGCCAAAAAAAAAAATGTTTATTCTAACCTTATTATTAATACAAATTACAACACAGTAAACTGACAGTTTGTTCTACATGTTTACAACCCAGCATTTCCAAACACCACGAGTAACAGAAACTGTACAACATACTATCTATGGGATGCCGAAAGAACTTTCTTTACTAGCAATGACAGAATATGAAGCACAACTCTAAAGATTTTAATATGCTCTACTACTAACCACAAAAAAGTAAGATATTAACCAAAATGTTAAAAAAAAAAATTTAGAAAACACAATCTCTACTGCTAGAGCATTTAAGATGACAAACATCACAACAGAAACACTCTAAAATCTTATCAGATCAGATCAGATCAGTCGCTCAGTCGTGTCCGACTCCTTGCGACCCCATGAACCGCAGCACGCCAGGCCTCCCTGTCCATCACCAGCTCCCGGAGGTCACCCAGACTCGCATCCATCGAGTCAGTGATGCCATCCAGCCATCTCATCCTCTGTCGTCCCCTTCTCCTCCTGCCCTCAATCCCTCCCAGCATCAGAGTCTTCTCCAATGAGTCAACTCTTCGCATGAGATGGCCAAAATACTGGAGTTTCAGCTTTAGCATCATTCCTTCTAAAGAAATTCCAGGATTGATCTCCTTCAGAATGGACTGGTTGGATCTCCTTGCAGTCCAAGGGACTCTCAAGAGTCTTCTCCAACACCACAGTTCAAAAGCATCAATTCTTCGGCGCTCAGCCTTCTTCACAGTCCAGCTCTCACATCCATACATGACCACAGGAAAGACCATAGCCTTGACTAGGCGAACCTTTGTTGGTAAAGTAATGTCTCTGCTTTTGAATATGCTATCTAGGTTGGTCATAACTTTCCTTCCAAGGAGCAAGCGTCTTTTAATTTCATGGCTGCAGTCACCATCTTCAGTGATTTTGGAGCCCAGAAAAACAAAGTCTGACACTGTTTCCACTGTTTCCCCATCCATTTCCCATGCAGTGATGGGACCAGATGCCATGATCTTCGTTTTCTGAATGTTGAGCTTTAAGCCAATAGTATTAACCTTGATATTAATTTTTACATTTATTCAAAAGAAGAAAAACAATAACTTAAAAAACAGCTAATTAAACCATCTTAAACTAAGGTAGATGTTACAGTGAGGCTCAATATCTAGTAGATGGCTGGATGGCATCACTGACTCGATGGACATGAGTCTGAGTGAACTCCGGGAGTTGGTGATGGACAGGGAGGCCTGGCATGCTGCGATTCATGGGGTCGCAAAGAGTTGGACACGACTGAGCAACTGAACTGAACTGAACAGATACAAAAAATTCTAACAGGCACTGATTACTGCACAAAATTATTTCTAAACCAGCCAGGAAGTATTTTCAGAAAAGTTGAAGCATTAAAAGTTTGAATAGTAAATGCATTTATATATTATAATCAACTCTTACTATGCAGAAGCTGAATTCCTATGTTGAATTATGTTACTTCTACCAGCCTTAAGAGTATTTTAAAATCCTTTAGTTCAGATCAGATCAGATCAGTCACTCAGTCGTGTCCGACTCTTTGCGACCCCATGAATCGCAGCACGCCAGGCCTCCCTGTCCATCACCAACTCCCGGAGTTTACTCAGACTCACATCTATCAAGTCAGTGATGCCATCCAGCTATCTCATCCTCTGTCGTCCCCTTCTCCTTCTGCCCCCAATCCCTCCCAGCATCAGAGTCTTCTCCTATGAGTCAACTCTTCGCATGAGGTGGCCAAAATATTGGAGTTTCAGCTTTAGCATCATTCCTTCCAAACAAATCCCAGGGCTGATCTCCTTCAGAATGGACTGGTTGGATCTCCTTGCAGTCCAGGGGACTCTCAAGAGTCTTCTCCAACACCACAGTTCAAAAGCATCAATTCTTCGGTGCTCAGCCTTCTTCACAGTCCAGCTCTCACATCCATACATGACCACAGGAAAGACCATAGCCTTGACTAGGGGAACCTTTGTGGGCAAAGTAATGTCTCTGCTTTTGAATATGCTATCTAGGTTGGTCATAACTTTCCTTCCAAGGAGTAAGCGTCTTTTAATTTCATGGTTGCAGTCAACATCTGCAGTGGTTCTCAAACGGTGATTAGAGAATCTCTGGAAGTTCCCAGGACTATTTCAGGGGGGTCCATGAGATACAAATACTTTCACAATACTAACTCATTATTTGTCAGCTTTATTGCACTATTACTGCAAATGGGAAGAACTAAGGCACATTAGCACGTATGAGGAAAGAGGCACCAAACTGTATTACCAGTCACTGAATTCACTGCCACACACTTACAGTGAAAGAAGGAAGGGAGGGAGGCAGTTTCACTTAATACTCCCCATTTTGTTGTTGTCTGCTGTTCAGTCACTCATGACAAAGCGGTAAAAATGACTGGCTTAATTATACCTTGACTTTTTTTCTTTTTGAAGCCATGCCATGCAACTTGTAGGATCTCAGTTCCCTGATCAGGGACTGAATCTGGGTCACTTCAGTGAAAGCCTAGAATCCTAAGCACTAGGCCACCAAGAAACTCCCTCATACCTTGACTCTTGAGTGCAAATTTTTTAATATTCTGTGTGACAAAATGGAAAGTATGCATGAAATACTTCTGATGCATAATGAAATAAGGTACAATCTCAGAGAAAAGCACTTGTGTATCTGTTTCATTTGCAAGCTAAACTATGAACCAGCTGTTTTTAAAATGAACATCACTTTTACCTGAAAAATAACAATTATAATTACTAAGATGTGGTTATTTTCTTAAACATTCTTAAACATTTTCTGGAAGAAAAGCCAAGTAAGCCTATCACTTCAAGGGCAACAAGTGACAATATTTGTTGCCAATGATAAACCTAAGCTTTGAAAGTGAAAATTAGAATTTTGGAATATTTGTATTGCCATCATGAACCTGATAGTCTATTAATACTTTAAAACTCAGTGAACCAATTTTCTCCAAATGCTTTAAGCATGATGTTTAAAAACTAAGCAAAAGAGTCAAACTGTATGGATGGGTTTCAATATAACAAAAAAACCAAACTTCACTGATACGGTTTGAGATTCTACACTAACCTAATGAAACCACCACTTGTGGAGTTTGGTATGGTATCATGGAAGATTATCCATAGTTATCTGAAAGGTTATTAAAGCCCTCTTCCTTTTTCAAACATTATCTGTGAAAGGCTAGATCTTCATATATTTCAACCAAAACATAAGAAAATGAATGCAGAAGCAAATACAAGCATCTAACCTATTCTATTAGGTTAGACATTAAAGATATTTACAAAAGTGTAAAATAATGCCATTATTCTCTCTGAATTATTTTTGTTCTGGAAAACAGCTTATATTTTATAACAAAATGTATTGCTGTCAACACTGTAAAGGTTTCATTAACAATAATTTTTAATGAACCAATGAATAAATCCCTGAAGGACAAAGAAAGGAAAAGAAACAAAAGGAAAGTGTCAGTCAGGTTTGCTACTTTCTACTAATTTGAATATTTAAGATAAAAATTACTAATAAACTTTAACTTAATTATGGCCCTGGTTCCCAAAAAATATTTCATTAACTCTTCATTCATTTTTCAATGATTAAGAATATCTGTATAAGGCAAGCTCTTAAAATAATGTGTCTGATTTTTAAAGATTTAAGTCCAAGATCATTAATGTCTTAAAAGTTTTTCTGGACCAATGAACAATGAGGTAAACATGCCATCTTTAAACAGAAAAACTGCTAGCACACTATGATGCCCTGTAATACAAACAAAAAGCAAGAAACCTCAAAAATAAACAAAAAACCCATTCATTAAAAGGTTTTAAAAAACTGAATGATCCAAAGTCCTTTGACTGAACTTAAACTGAAGTATCAGATCAATTCCCAACTATTAGTAGCTCTCACCTAAATTCACTTGGGGTTTGGCTGGGTCTCATTATACACACAGACTCCTTCATTGCCTATATGCCTCATTCTTCAATTTTAATCAAGCTACAAACCTACTAAGTTTGCTCAAAACTTGATGCTAGGCAGAACTGCCAAATTATCAGCATGTGACTAAAGGCTTGAGTAATAAGGGCAGCAGAGCATGTAAGAACAAAAATTAAAGAAACTTTCAGAGACTTGTCGAAAATAAGAGTATAAAGTCATGTTAAACATCTAGAATGTAACCTCCATGACACCAAAGATTTCTGCTCACTTTTTTCATTCTCCCTCCTCAGCACTTACAACAACAGCTCCTGGCATACAACAGGTATGCAATCAATGTTTGTTGAATAAACTGAAGCAACTTAGTATTTTTATTATTAATATTTATTTCAAGGCCAAAAAGAACATAATTTTCCCAAATTAATCTGCAGAGTCAATGTATTTAAATGAGACACTATATTTTTACAAGCAAATCTTAACTCTCATTTAAAATTTTTTCATTATCGGGAAATTTTAAATTACAACATTTACCACAGCAAAATATATGAGTTCAATGTCTACAAACTGATCGCCTATAAACCCCTGCTTCTTTCTGTCAATTACAGAAATACTGTAAACTAAAAATGAAATCTAAAAAAGGAGATAAACTGGTAGACATACCAAAACCAAAAGAAACCAAAGAAACCAAAAAGAACCTTAAATCCATAAGGCCATCAGAACTTTCATAGCTTTTTAACAGAAATTTATTATAAGAGGGATACTTAGAATAACTGTTAACTCCCTACTCGCAGGTCTTCTACTTTTTCTAGAATGGCAAGCATTCCTCAGCTTCTAAGGTAAACACATAACTGGACTAGTAAATCAGTAAAGCACCTGTTAGAGAAAAAAGGACTTATGCACAAAAGCTCACAGGCTAAATACAACCGTCAGCAACTGAAATCTGGGATTAGACTGCTGACAAGCAAGACCTCTCTTTTTACCTTTAAATGGTATTCATTTAGAATATACTGGTAATTATTTAATAAATACAGTGCCTCATAATTCATGGTATTCAAAAAATTCTATAAGAAAGCTCAGATTTACCAATGCTTTTTCTATTCTATCAAAGTCCAAATGCTTATTCATTGCTAAATAGTTGCTATGACTCAAGATGTACAACAATACTTTCATTTAAATTATCCCCTACAGTTTTACTTTTTTTCTACAGAAGTTTTAATCCTTTCCTTATCCTCTTTATATATAAGCTCCAGAACCAAAAGCAACTCAATTATATTCTAGACAGCAAATATAAAATCAATAAACAGAAGCCTTTGATGTCATATTATTAAAAAGACCTAAAAAAACAAAGCAGTTATTAGAAGAAAGAAATTAAGACTTACTTCTTGATACAGTTGGTCATGAGAAGATGGACATCTTGTCTTTCGTCTAACAACAGCATTGCCCCTAAATAGCCAATGCGTTTGTCTGTGAATTTTTGAGAGGCGATAAGCTTGAGGCACTCCAACTATAAATTTAAAAAAAAAAAAAAAAGAAAGAAATTACAATCAGGAAAGCAATGTTTTTAATCCAGAGTCAATGGATAACTAAAGTACATAGGTATAACCTATATCATCAAACCACAAAAATAAAAGGCAAAGACTTAAGATATTTCAATATCTTAAAGATAATAATTAAGCTCTGAAATAGAGTATCTACTTAAGGCCCTATCGTACTTGCCATCCAAATAATCTGTGAAGTTTATGTTAGATCTAAATATTCGTACAGACTATGGGAGTGTTATCATAAGGGTTTAATAAACCTTATTCTTAATTTAATTCCTAGGGTACATTAAATGAGCACCTAACACATGTGCGTATTTAATGTCTGGTTCCTATTCTGAAATATCAAAAGCTCAGTAACTGAAATGCACCCAAGTGTCAAACAGTCCTAAACATCATGGAAGGTACAATTAAAAAAGAAGGACAATTAACTAACTTTAACATTATGTGGAAAAGTGCTGCATTTGAGGCTTGAACTATGAAGAGGAGAGGTTTTAGGAATCAAACAGAAGTAAACAACAACAAAAAGCCACAGGAAAACTCAGTAATAGAATTAACCTAAAATATTTTATACAATTTTCTTTTACATAATTCTTTCTTTACACAACCCTCAGAATTTAAGAATCCATGAAGTTATTTACAATAGCCAAGATACAGAACAACCCATGTGCCCATTAACAGATGATTGGTTTAAGGTATGGGGGGGGGGGGGGGGGGGGGGGGCGGTATGCGCGCACCTGAGCACACATGCACGCACGTGGGTATAATAGCGTATTAAAGAACCAAGCATTTTTATTAGCCACATGGATGGACCTAGAGAGCATCATATTAAGTGAAGTGAAAGGCAAATGGTACATGGCATCACTTACACGTGCAATCTAAGAAGTAATACAAATCAATCTACTTACAAAATGGAAAACAGATCAAGGTAGAAAACTTATCTTTACCAGAGGGGAAGAGAGAGAGAGGAGTAAGTTAGGAGCAATTAAAACAGATACAAACTGCTATACATAAAATAGATAAGCAACAATCATTTACTGTATAGCAGAGGGAACTATATTCAGTATCTTAACATAATGAAAACTAATCTGAAATATATACTCTCACACACACATACGTATAACTCAGTCACTTCACTGTACACGGGAAATACAGACAATACTGTAAATCAAAAATACTTCAATAAAAAAAAAGTCCTTGTAATTAGTTTGTCTCTCTACTTAAGACTTTCTTGAACTTCATAATCACTGATATATATGGTCTTTCCTGTGGTCATGTATGGATGTGAGAGCTGGACTGTGAAGAAGGCTGAGCGCCGAAGAATTGATGCTTTTGAACTGTGGTGTTGGAGAAGACTCTTGAGAGTCCCTTGGACTGCAAGAAGATCCAACCAGTCCATTCTGAAGGAGATCAATCCTGGAATTTCTTTGGAAGGAATGATGCTCAAGCTGAAACTCCAGTATTTTGGCCACCTCATGCGAAGAGTTGACTCATTGGAGAAGACTCTGATGCTGGGAGGGATTGAGGGCAGGAGGAGAAGGGGACCACAGAGGATGAGATGGCTGGATGGCATCACTGACTTCATGGGTGTGAGTCTGAGCGACCTCCGGGAGCTGGTGATGGACAGGGAGGCCTGGCGTGCTGCGGTTCATGGGGTCGCAAAGAGTCAGGCACGACTGAGCGACTGATCTGATCTGATCTGATCTGATCTGATACTTTATGATTTCATCTTGACTAACAAGGAAGAAGCCAAACATTCCCCCTAGGGCAGTGGTTTTCAAAGGGTATACACAAGTTAAAACTCTTTAAGAGGAGTTTTTCAAACTATGCTCCCATTTAGACTCACTGCATTCCAAGGAAAGGTGCTCAGATGCAGACCAGAGTACATGGCCATGTGAGAGCTCATGAGACTACTTCCCACAAGAATCTGCCTGTAAGTATGAAAGTCAAATTGAGGAAAGTAAAAGAGTTTACAAATAAATCCATCTTGAGCTATTTAAAAACTGCTCTCTCAATGTACCTACAGTAAAAACACCAAAAGGTTGTGGGATGACTATAGCATCATGAGCAAGTCAAAGAAGCCTCTAAGAGAGAATAACCAGGATCCCAAGGAAAAGTGAAATGCCTCTGAGATCAACAAAGATTATCTAACAACCCTTTCTATCTACACAATTTAAATTTCAAAGAACAATTTCTGAAGTAGAGGATTACAGTCATTCTTAACTGTCAGCAGAAAAGCAACTGCTGAGGTGAATGAGGAAATCACAAGTTAAAACGTTATTAGAAAAATCTTTTCTCTTTTTCAAACTGAAGGCTTTTAAATCTTCTCACTTAATCATTCTATAAATAATATTTTAACAGTGAAAGAAAATGTTCTAAGAATCAAGATATCACCGAAATGCTTTATCATCCTTACTGAATCATGCTTTTGACAAACATCAAGCATTAAACAAATAAACCACCCAAAATCTTTTTATTAAGATGAACTAATGAGAAGGACCTTTTTAGGCATTAATATTACTTCATATTTTTAAAGGCCAAGTTTAAGACTGTGTGTGTGCGGGCATGTCTGTGTGCACGCGGCGCATCACGTGCTCAGTTGCATCCGACTCCATGCAACCCTATGGACTATAGCCCACCAGGCTTCTGTGTCCAAAGAATTTTCCAGGCAACGATACAGGAGTAGGTTGTCATTTCATCCTGCAGGGGAACTTCCCGCAACAGGAATCAAACCCCTATCTCCTGTGGCTCCTGCATTGAGCAGGTGGATTCTTTACCACTGAGCCACCTGGTAAGCCAGGTTTTAAGATAGATCAAAATTCATCAATGACTAGTGAATACAATTTGCTGTTTTTTTGTGACAGCTGTTAAAACTACTAACTAAATACCAAAAGAAAAAGTAAAATTAAAGAGACAAATACTAAATTCTTTCTTTTAAATATTCTCCATTGGTACAGTGACTTTGCTTCAAGAATGAGCTGCTTTTTTTTTTTTTTTGAAGGTGACAAATTTGAGGGGAAAATGTAAGATTATATACTGGAAATGGTCTCTGAAATACATCTTCAGGTGAAGGACTGACTCTGATCACACTTCACACTTACGTGGCAGTGGCCAGCAACTGAACTCATAATGTACCACGTGTTATTAAGACTGTTACAAAGTTTTCAAATATTGAAAAAGAAAATGACTGAAGCAGAACACAATGGGATGTGGGTAGTGAGGAGAGGGCATTCATTTTTGAGTAGCCCTCACTAAAAACACAACTCAACACATAAGTTACAGAAGAAAAGTAGTGACCAATTAAATGTATCCATTCCTTAGACAACAAGCTTAACTTCATCCCAGTACTTCTACTCCTTATTTATAGCTACCTAAAACTTCCACCTGAAACATAGCTAACCCACATATCTACCTTTAAATCCACCATAAACAGTCCACCACCAAGATAAAAGAAAGCTTTTCCTTTTATCCCAAACTCTGTGAACAAAGCAAAAGCAAATGACAAACTTAGAAAAACTACTTGCAACCAGACATGAAATCCTGTACAACAGGATTCTATACTTACTTTTAAAAAAGACTGACAAAGAATATGAAGAAGAGTTCAAACTAAAAAAAAATAACTTAAGTACAAAAGGAAGTTCAATCTCTTCACAAAACAAATGCAAAACCAACTAGGAAAATTTACTGGAAAAAAAAAATGGACCTGTATACCTGAAAAGGATGAGTTATATGATATGCAAAATATGATTCAGTGAAGTTATTAGAAAAGAAAAAGAAATGCAAATCAAAACCAGACTGAGATATCACATTTTAACATATTATATTTAAAAAGATTTTAAAAAACCTGTTATTATATAACAGTGCAAGGACATTAGTAATGAGAGTATAAACTGGCACAAGATGTAGTGAGAAAGACTGTATCTATCTACATTACAAACACACATATCCTTCTGACTCAACAAATCCACTTTTAGGAATTGACAAAGCATTTATATTCACACATGAGCAAGATAATGGATATTATTCCACTGTACTATTATTACTTCAAACAGTAAAATTGCAAATAAGTGTCCATTAATAAGACATCAGTTTAATAACTTATGATTCATACATAAATGGAATACCATGCTGGATTTACTACCATGAACATGTCAAAAAAGCTGGAAAAAAAAATATGTACAACTCTTTATATACTGGTATGGACTAATCTTCAAGATGGATTAGTAGGTGAACGGTGCAAACAGTATGTTACAATATAATTTTGGAAGAGGTAAGAATATACCAAATGATGCTAAAGCTGAAACTCCAGTACTTTGGCCACCTCATGCAAAGAGTTGACTCAATGGAAAAGACTTTGATGCTGGGAAGGATTGGGGGCAGGAGGAGAAGGGGACGACAGAGGATGAGATGGCTGGATGGCATCACCGATTCGATGGTCATGAGTCTGGGTGAACTCCGGGAGTTGGTGATGGACAGGGAGGCCTGGCGTGCTGCGATTCATGGGGTCGCAAAGAGTCGGACATGACTGAGCGACTGAACTGAACTGAAGAATATATATGTCCACTGCCTGGAGATGTATAAAGTATCTCTGGAAATATAGGCAAGAAATGAATACCACAAGTCACCTGTAAGGAGGGAAACTAAGTGACTGGAAGAGGATGGAAAGCACAGTTTTCATCATATATCCTTTTGTATCTTTTAAATTTTGCATCAGTGAACTGTCGTTGTTTATTACAAAGATGAATAATATTGGGCTGGGAGAAAAAAAATTCAGGACAAAGAGAACTTATGGTTAGAAAAGTTAATACAATAACATTATAATTAAACGGGGGGGAGGGGAACAGATGAAATAATTTGTTGTCCCTCCAAAGTTAAACAACATGTTTCAAAAAAGCATTTAAGTCTTGGAATCATTTCATGAAAAAGCCTTCGAAAATTTAAGACCAGAACCCTATGCAAATATAACTCAGTAAATGGAAGCAATCAGTCTTTTAAAGATAACAAAATCATGAGCAATTTCTGTGCTATTCTATCATATCTGTGATGCTATTGTCAGAGCCTGTTAAGTACACTCCTTTCTTATCTCTATACTCCACGAAGGCTATGCTTTTTCTGCTGAGTTATTTTGTATTCCTCACCTACTATCAATTTCTCCCTTAACAACACCCTCAATATACCTGCTTATCCACAGCAACCTTCTCCCTGTCTCCCCAACTATCATGCCAAAGGGCTGACTGTGACAACTCTTCGCTACTCACTGATTTTTTTTATATTTACTTTGCAAGTGTTCTGAGTCATTGGTGGTTTTGCTTTAATTTGGTAAGTTCCTGCTGTGCCCAAACCAATGTACCAGTCATTCTCACTGATACTGTTAGGACACATAAAAGAAAACCAGCATTTGAATATTTATCAGAAAATATGATATATATACCATGACAGTCAGGCACAAGCTACTGTGAAAACAAGGCAGGAAGGACACCAAATTCCAGTTAGTAATTGAAAGAAAACATTTGAGAAAAGTTTCTCTCTGTACATAACACAGAGTGGAAGAGAAAGAAATCAGAGTTAGGAGCTGAGTCTAAAGACTGGTTCTAGCTAAGAGACCTAAGCCAGCTGTTTCACCAACATGGGCCTAGTTTCTCATCACCAAGGTAACAGCCACATCAAGGAAGACAGCACCCAAACAGTTGTCCTACATGCCACGTCTTCAAGGCAAATAGCTACTAATTATCTCCAGCTGATCCTTGAATTTTTCTCAGAATATTTTCTCAGCAGAAGCATTCCAAAACTCCAGACAGTCATTAGCAGCAAGCCTTAAGGGAATGAAATCATTGTCCCCCTTTACAACAAATACAGTAGATTTGGAGGCAACAGATTAGATGGAAAACCTAACAACTTAATTTTCTACATACTTTTTCTAGACTCAATCCTCCAATTTTCTTTGAATTGCAAAACAATTTTTAAAAGGATAATTTTACCAAGTTTCTGGCTTTGTCACATTTTTCTGAACCAAGTAGAAATACTGCCTTTTATCAACATTTAACCTGGTTGCCCTTTTAAAAAAAGCTGCACTCATTTTGTCAGCTTTTAGAATAATTTCCCAAAAGGTCAAATGCACACATGACACTTGCTTTTACTTTAACACCAAGCTTTATGATGTTTACACTCATCTCGATGAAAAGATGCAATTAAAATATTGGTATGGGGAGGGGAAGTGGGAGGGGGGTTCAGAATGGGGAACATGTGTACACCCGTGGTGGATTCATGTTTATGTATGGCAAAACCAATACAATATTGTAAAGTAATTAGCCTCCAATTAAAATAAATAAATTTAAATTTAAAATAAATAAATAAAACTAGAAAAAAAAAGCTGTGGTACATATACACAATGTACACAAATACAGCCATTAAAAAGAATATATTTGAATCAGTTCTAATGAGGTGGATGAAACCGGAGCCTATTATACAGAGTGAAGTAAGGTTCTAATGAGGTGGATGAAACCGGAGCCTATTATACAGAGTGAAGTAAGCCAGAAGAAAAACACCAATACAGTATACTAAAGCATATATATGGAATATAGAAAGATGGTAACGATAACCCTGTATGCGAGACAGCAAAAGAGACACAGAGGTATAGAACAGTCTTTTGGACTCTGTGGGAGAGGGAGGGGGGATGATTTGGGAGAATGGCATTGAAACATGTACAGTATCATACATGAAACGAATCGCCAGTCCAAGTTCGATGCATGATACTGGATGCTTGGCGCTGGTGCACTGGGACAACCCAGAGGGATGGTATGGGGAGGGAGGAGGGAGGAGGGTTCAGGATGGGGAACACATGTATACCTGTGGCGGATTCCTGTTGATGTATGGCAAAACCAATACAATACTGTAAAGTAATTAACCTCCAATTAAAATAAATAAATTTATATTAAACAAATAAAAATTTAAAAAATATTGTAAATATTAATGGATCTGCAACTGATTGGTTAGATCTTTTTTAAAAGTTACTTTTATTTCATTTTAATATTCAGAAATAACTTTCTAGTTTACAAACACACACACATGTTTGAAGAACAAGGTTATAACTGCTTTACCACTATATAGACGGGCAACATAAAATCTATATGAACCAGAGCCTGTTTTTTCATTCTTCTGGTTGAGAGGAAAATACATATTAACATTCCTATTGTATCCCATTTTTTTTCTCTTGAGAAAATTTATTATGAAATATTTCACTCAAAAATTTGACCCACCAACAAGCTTCAACAAATCTTACCATTTTACCCCATTTATTTTTAAAAATTTAGTATGATGAATTCAATTAAATCCCTCTGAATAGTCTGCCTCAGTCTAAGTTCCCTCTCTTCATCCCAGGAGTTACCAAAACTCAAAATTGCTGTTGATCACTGTCATGTCATATGTCCTTAGCTATAAGTGAAAAAGACAATTGTTTTTGAATGCTTTAAACTTTCCACAAAGTATCATATTGTATTCCTGCCCTTTTCACTCAACATCTTTTGAACATTTTCTACATCCAGACAAGAAGCTCCAGTTCAGGCATGTTCATTGCTATAAAGTATTTCACCTATGAATATACAACTTATCTATTCTCTTTGTGGACATACAGATTGTTCCCAAGACTTTCCTGTTAGAAACTATAGCAATGAACACTTGTAAATGTCTCTTTTTAAATGGACAAGGAGGCTTGATCAGATTCATGTTTATCAGTTTTGTTTTGATTTAGCCAATATAATTCACAGGTGGTGATATGAACTTTTAACTGGAGGCTTTAATTATTGCTGGTGGTTTTATCTCTTTTGTGACATCAGCAGCACTGATGATCATCAGGGGTTGAAAATGGTAATATTCTAATTCTTCTTCCATCCCTTCTTCATTTATTAGCTGGGCTATTCCTCTAAGGAGCAACTTTCTCTATATATACCATTGGATTACCAATAGTTCCTTTGGAAAGAACTTAGCAATAATTACTTTACAAGGAAAAACTGGACAGAAGAGGCAGGATAAATGTTTCTTTCCTTTTCTTTACCAGTTTTCAAAATAATGAGTCATTTCCCTAGTATTTTCCAAAAATGGCCAATAACGCTTTCAAATTTAATTATTATGAACTATTGATACAAACTTATTTGGTATGTTTCAACTACAATTATTACTTTTTTTTTTTGGCTGCACCACATGGCATGTGGGATCTCAGTTCCCTAACCAGGATCAAACCTACCTCCCCTGCAGTGGACACATAAGAGTCTTAACTGATGAACCACTAGGGAAGTCCCCAATTATTGCTCTTTTATTAAAGCTCAAACTTTCTCATTTTGAGGAAAGACAGCCTTCTCTCATGGCTACCAAATCCTTTCAAAATGACCTCTGTAGTTTCTCTTAAAAAAATGCCACCTAGTTAGACTCAGAAAACATATTTTATTTAAATATGTCGTAGAAATGAATCTTAGACATATGTATGAAGTTCCTATACAAAATGAAGTATCACCAAAGTCTATCCTATGATTTTAAATTCAAGAGTTTGTCTTTAAAGAACAGCCTTCAGATCAGATCAGATCAGTCGCTCAGTCGTGTCCGACTCTTTGCGGCCCCATGAACTGCAGCACGCCAGGCCTCCCTATCCATCACCAGCTCTCGGAGGTCACTCAGACTCACATTCATCGAGTCAGTGATGCCATCCAGCCATCTCATCCTCTGTCGTCCCCTTCTCCTCCTGCCCTCAATCCCTCCCAGCATCAGAGTCTTCTCCAATGAGTCAACTCTTCACATGAGGTGGCCAAAATACTGGAGTTTCAGCTTTAGCATCATTCCTTCCAAAGAAATCCCAGGGCAGCATTCTCTGAGTGGAAGGATTAGGAGTCTTTCCTCCACTTGACTATCTAACTTAATGTGTCTACTTAAAATCAACCAACAAGAATACATGAATAGCTATCTGTTTTATACTAATTATGTCACATGCTACATGGATAACCACCTAGATCCATTTCTGATATGGCAAAAGCATATAATGTTTATTTATAGGAGACAGCTGTTGCTTTTGATTGCCTAGTATCTGGTCCTTTCCTCGGATATTAATACCTCAATTCTCCTTTGTGGAATTAATGCTCTCCCACTCTTAATCATGAATTTCTGAGAGGCTGATCTCATTTCCTGCCCCAAAATGAGCATAAAAGTCACCCAAGTCAGCCTAGGAAGATTCAATCCTATTACTGTTTTAACTCAATGGTACAGGTATATTCTTCCACTGAAGTTAGTGAGCTGAACAGAAAATAAACTGATGGCCATCTTTCCTGACAAATATGTCAAAACATTAACAATATTATTGTTGAATAATGCAAATATGGGTGGTATTTTTTCTCTTTGTACCTAGTATTGCACATTCTTTCATTTTTTTACATTCTTTCTTTTAATTTTGCAGTCTTTTCCTTAGAAAGACTACTTAGCACAAAATTAAATTTTCAAGTGATAAAATTTAATAGCATTCATAAGAATAAAAAAACAACCCACTACACCCTTCTCTGTAGCTCAATCTCCCTTACCATGTATAAAAGTGGAAAGAAGAAAGTACTTATCACCAAGACTATCAGGCCCAGACTGGCTGTATCAAGCAATATGTGTTTTTTTTTAAAAAAAGAAATATGTGTTTGTGTGTGGGAGTGAAACAAGAGGCAGACCTGCACAGTGGCTACAGCTATCAAGGAATGAGGTTAAGGACAAAATCCTTAAATGCCATTACTTGGCGTTCATCAAATTTCTTTTACTTAAACACAACTGTCAACAGTATTGGTAGTGTTATAATATTACTGCACTGAGAAAATAATTAGGAAAACATTTAGTAAACTTTTCTTAAAAGCGTACTCATCATAGTCCAGGATGTGTGACAGAACAATCACAACCTACCAGTTAATCCCAGTCAATCTTTAAACGCAATGCCACCATCAAAACATACTCTAATCCACATAATTAGAGATTCCCAATGGAAAAGACAATTGATGGCAATATCATGCCTTCCCAGGTCAGCAGCTTTCTCTCTCAATTCTACCCTCAGTTCCATAATAATAAGACTACTGGGACATCAAAAATATCCTGTCTTCCTTGACAGGAAAGACTAACAGTCCCTGACCTACTGACATTAAAATAAGAGTCCCCTTGTTAGCCTGGAAGAGAGCATGGCAACCCACTTCTTGCCTGGAGAATCCCCAGGGTCAGAGGAGCCTGGCAGGCTACAGTCCATGGGGTCACAAAGAGCTGGACTGAGCGACTAAGCAGAGCACAGCACCCTTTGCTAGATGTGGTCTCACCCCAGCCTACCTGTCCAAAGTGAGCAGGGTAGCCCAGCATGTGCATATATAGTAATTTTGCCACATTCCGACACCGGTATGTATTGTCTTCTTCTCTAAAAGATGACCGAATTGCAGCACACTCTTTCTGGATCATTTCTCGTTCTTCGGCTTGGGTTCGGGCTGTCCGGATGGTCCGGATCAGCTCCCGCAATCTGATGGGGGCTGGCATCCTCTGGATATAGAAAGACAGTAAATAAAGATGTTCACATTTTTTTCTACCAAAACCATACACACAACTTTCCACACACATTTCTGATTTTTAAGAATTTAAGACCTGTTAAGTCCAGTAATACAATGTTCCAGCGAAGCAATTACATACAAACCCCTCAATTCATTAAATTTATGTAAAGAACACTAATAAAAATGTTAAGTGGTAATTAAAGCAAAGTAAGAAATAAAATACACCAACAATGAAAAGTCTATCACTACTATCAAAATATCTTAGGAACTAAATCAAGCCAAATCTTTACACAATCCTTAAATTAACGAAAGGACTATGCCTAACTTTTTTTTTTTTTTTTTTTTTCGGTTTTCCCACTAAGTTTTATGTGGGCAGCCCCGGGGACAGAGGGCCTGCACCTATGCCTAACCTTAAAAAAGATAGGTATTTTCTGCTCAACTGTCATTAAACTCAACATAGTTCAACAAAGTATGAGATGAATACTGAATATCATAATCAAAGCTCAACTCAACAAAATGAGAGATGAGGAGAAAAGATCAAATATCAAATGTAAACACCTATCTGAGAAACATAATCATCTCAATATATACTAAGTACTCTTTGAAAACGTGGTGGAAAAAAAAACAATAAACCAATCTCAGCAGACAAAACCGTCAACTGAAAAACATGCACAAACTAAAAGCTGAGAATTATGTTTTATTAGTGAAGACTACAGCCCAGAATACAGCCTCTCAGATGGGTCTTTCAAAGAAGGAAGGAAGGAGCAAGGATACACAGGTTTTGCTGTGAAAAAATAACAAACATGTAGTTGAACATCACAAGATGACTGCTAATCTCGAAAACTGACATCTCAAAGTAATAATTTTAATGCTTTTGTATGTTTGACAAGATTCAAGAATCTGGGCTTACTGAAATGATTCCTTTGATATATATCTTAACTATCCAGGGCCAGGATCCTATTTTTCTCCATCCAGAATTCCCCTCAAGGTACACCATCAGGGGCAGCTGCACAGGCTGATGTCTTCACAGTCACAATATTCTGTGTTTACTGAAACGGCAGGTAACATTTTTTTGTCCAGAAGACTACTAGTGTCATGAGAAAAAATAAAAATTAACCCTGCAGCATAACCTTACACAATATAAAAAAATTAACTCAAAATGGGACCCAGAAGGAAATCTTTGGAAACATGGGTTAAACAATGATTTCATATATAAGAACAAAGCACAAAAGAAAAATTAATAATCTGGATTTCATAAAAATTTTGAACTGTTACCCTTCAAAAGATGTCATTATATCCTATCTTACAAAGGACTTGTATTTAGAATACATAGTCTTACAACTCAAAAATAAAATAATCATAGTTAAAGTGGGGAAAAGATTTGATGAGACACTTCTCAAAATAAAATATATGAATGGCCAACATGAAAAGATGCTAATGTCATCAGTCAATAGAGAAATGTAAATTAAAACTATTAAGGAGATATCACTCTACACCCTTAGAATGCCTAAAATTTTAAGCAATAATATAGAACAAATGAACTTTCACACATAGCTCACAGGAATGTAAAATAGCTCAAATACTTTAGAACAGTTTGGCAATTTCATATAAAGTTAAATATACACTTAGCATATGATTCAGCAAATCCACTCAGTGTTTACCCAAGAGAAATGAAAATATGTGTTCTCAACAACACATGAACAAAAATGTTCAAAAAGTTTCATTT
Source organism: Tragelaphus eurycerus (assembly GCA_935064755.1). Classification (NCBI taxonomy): domain Eukaryota; kingdom Metazoa; phylum Chordata; class Mammalia; order Artiodactyla; family Bovidae; genus Tragelaphus; species Tragelaphus eurycerus. Next base: position 18,641,828 of record CAKXYN010000020.1, read on the forward strand.
ATAACTGCCCAAAACTGGAAACAACCAAAATGTTCATAAACAGGTGAAGCATGACTGGCATACCCATATAAAAGTATACTTGTCAGAATAAAAAAGAACCAATACACAACCCACAAGGGTCTCAAAAACATTCTGCTGAGCAAAAGAAGTAAGACCAAGAGAGCACATATTGTATGATTTCACCTATATGAAATCTTTAAGAAAGACACGTCTCATCTACAATGATGAAAAAGAGATCAATGATTACCTGTGGGGAGAGGGACTGGACTGGGCAGCAAGGAAATCTTTTGGGGTGATAGAAATGGATATATACACTTCTGAAATTCACCAAACTGTATACTTAAAATAGGTGCATTTTATTTTATACATATTATACCTCCGTGTTAATAAAAATTATAGAATTAGACAATCATTACAATCACCTTCAGTACCTATTAGCTGTGGAATCCTAAACCAATAATTTTCTATGTTGCTCTAATCTAATAAACGCGTAGGATATCCCACTCCAATCAGTTCACTATGGTATCAATCCTCAAGGTAGGGATGGTACATTAGGAATTCAGAAAAGTTCCCTAGGTATTGATAAGCTCCGGCATACCGGCCCTCTTAAGACTATGTGTCCTAAACTATACAAAGCTACCTGTATAATACCATTTTGTCATTTTTTTTCTCAATTAAAGATCTGATTTATTCAAGCATCTGAAAACATTCTACAATGAAAACTGTTATCAGATGCTGCCTGTACTATGCTATGGACCATGCACATACTGCCATACTGTTTTCAGAAGACTTGAAATGCCCATGATTGGTAGTTTAAAAACTGTAGACCTGATGGAGAAGGAAGACAATTTAATGTTTCATCCAGATCCAGAGGTGCAGCAAATTAAAGGACAGCTCCAACTAGCAAACAGATATCTCACAATGGTCTCCAAGAAGAAACAGTTGGCAATAGTTCAAAAGCGCTTCTCCAAAAGGTGGATGGTTCTCTATAAAGTTTCAGGTTGCAACACTTGCAGAAGACACTGACGCCCAAGACACTGATTTTCGGTCCAGGAAACATAGGTCTTCCCTGTTCCATGTGGCTGGGGAGCCCCTAACAATCATGCTTCTGTGCTGTGACCAAGAGGGTCCTCTGGACCGGGCGGGGAGCAGGTGGGGCCGTGCACCATCAGTCATAGTGGACGGCAGTGTAGAAGATGACCCAGACGACCAAGAACAAGGTAAACGACGTAACAAACCCTTCTTCTGTGAGCTCCCATGTGCTGCGATATTCTTCCTCATCCATCTGAAGGTAGTTGCTGAAGTAGAGGTACATGACACCCACGTTGATTAGGAGAACACAGCTATTCCCAAGAAACCTCACAGTGGTAACACTCCCCAAATGGTACCTAAGACCACAGCAATGGATCTGTCAGAACCAGTAGGTCACATCTAAAAATTCATCCTTGTCTTCCCAGGCCGTGTCGCTCCACAGCACCTTGCTCCAGATAGAGACTTTTGAGGGCCACACTGGCCTGCTACCCGCCACTCATCCCCCGGACATGCCACCCGGGCTGGGCCTGAGGCGCCTGGGCCAACCTGAAAGGGATCTGGAGTCAAGGGTCACAGAGCACGGGTCAGCAGTGAAAGCAATAGGCTCAGCTGATCAGTTCAGCAGCGCCCCTCCAGCTGCTTGCACTTGGCTAAACCCATTCTGTCACTTTTTAATAAAACTATTTGAGGGTTAATGTCTGTAGTTTACAAAGCACTTTTATGTTTATTATCTTCATTATTTCATTTGTCCCTTACATCATTTTAAAATAAGGATGGAAAATCACTTATCCTCTCTTTGCCTTTGAGGAAACTTGGTCTCAGAGCAACTATTCAATCTGCTTAAGGTCACAAAGCTGGCAAGTGACAGAGCTCGGCACTTGAACCTGGTCAGATCAGATTAGTCGCTCAGTTGTGTCCGACTTTGCGACCCCATGAATCGCAGCACGCCAGGCCTCCCCGTCCATCACCAACTCCCAGAGGTCACTCAGACTCACATCCATCGAGTCAGTGATGCCATCCAGCCATCTCATCCTCTGTCGTCCCCTTCTCCTCCTGCCCCCAATCCCTCCCAGCATCAGAATCTTCTCCAATGAGTCAACTCTTCACATGAGGTGGCCAAAATACTGGAGTTTCAGCTTTAGCATCATTCCTTCCAAAGAAATCCCAAGGCTGATCTCCTTCAGAATGGACTGGTTGGATCTCCTTGCAGTCCAAGGGACTCTCAAGAGTCTTCTCCAACACCACAGTTCAAAAGCATCAATTCTTCGGCGTTCAGCCTTCCTTACAGTCCAGCTCTCACATCCATACATGACCACAGGAAAGACCATAGCCTTGACTAGGCGAACCTTTGTTGGCAAAGTGATGTCTCTGCTTTTGAATATGCTATGCAGGTTGGTCATAACTTTCCTTCCAAGGAGTACGCGTCTTTTAATTTCATGGCTGCAGTCACCATCTGCAGTGATTTTGGAGCCCAGAAAAATAAAGTCTGACACTGTTTCCACTGTTTCCCCATCTATTTCCCATGTAGTGATGGGACCGGATGCCATGATCTTCGTTTTCTGAATGTTGAGCTTTAAGCCAACCTTTTCACTCTCCACTTTCACTTTCATCAAGAGGCTTTTGAGTTCCTCTTCACTTTCTGCCATGAGGGTGGTGTCATCTGCATATCTGAGGTTATTGATATTTCTCCCAGCAATCTTGATTCCAACTTGTGTTTCTTCCAGTCCAGCGTTTCTCATGATGTACTGTGCATAGAAGTTAAATAAGCAGGGTGACAATATACAGCCTTGACGTACTCCTTTTCCTATTTGGAACCAGTCTGTTGTTCCATGTCCAGTTCTTACTGTTGCTTCCTGACCTGCATACAAATTTCTCAAGAGGCAGATTAGGTGGTCTGGTATTCCCATCTCTTTCAGAATTTTCCACAGTTTATTGTGATCTACACAGTCAAAGGCTTTGGCATAGTCAATAAAGCAGAAATAGATGTTTTTCTGGAACTCTCTTGCTTTTTCCATGATTCAGCGGATGTTGGCAATTTGATCTCTGGTTCTTCTGCCTTTTCTAAAACCAGCTTGAACATCAGGAAGTTCACGGTTCACATATTGCTGAAGCCTGGCTTGCAGAATTTTGAGCATTATATTAAGACGCAAAAAGTTCTTCCCAGTACTTCAAAAATAAATAATGTATCTATGTGAAATTATATGATTGCTAGGATTTGTTTTAAAATACTCCCAGGGTGGAGAAGGAAATGACAACCCACTCCAGTAATCTTGCCTGCTAAAGTCCACGGGCAGAAGAGCCTGGCAGGCTGCAGTCCATGGGGCTACACGACTGAACATGCATGAGGAAGGTGGAAGGAGATGGGGTGATAGCAAAAAACAAGTAGAACTAAAAATAAATAAATACATAAAATACTCTCGGGGAAAAACACTGAGGAAAGAGAACAAGAGGGGGTAAAAATGAAACAAAATGGGCAAATGTTGATTACTGATGAAGGTATATGATGAATACATGAATACATTATATTATTCTCTATTTTCTTGTGTATTAGAAATTGTTCATCACCAAAAGCTTTTTAAAAATCAAAAAGCTTCAACAAGGCATCTAAATCCTTAAAATTTTCATAATAAAAAGTATTAATAGAGGTCCATTTAAAGAACTACTACTTTCACAATAATCATAAATATCAATGACTTTAGGACAAAACAAAATCTAAAGCAAAACTAATGTACTATATACATACTTTCAACACAGCTAAATAAACTAAGAAAAGCGTAAAGGTATTACAGCTCTGAAAGATCAAGAATCAAATGTAAAATCAGGTGTTGACCGTCTAAAGCCGAGTAACTGCATTTTCAAAAAGAATCTTATTTACTGTTAACCTTAACTTGGTGTGTGGGGAATAAGAGACATCTAAAATCAATCAAGAGCTTCCCTGGTGGCTCAGTGGTAAAGAATCTGCCTGCCAATGCAGGAGATAGATTCAATCCCTGATTCAGAAGATCCCACATGCCGCGGAGCAACTAAGCCCATGTGCCACAACTATAGAACCTGTGTTTTCGAGCCCAGGAACTGCAACTAGTGAAGCCCTTGCACCCTAGAGCCTGTGCACAGCAATAAAAGAAGTCTCTGCAAGAGAAGGCTGTACCCACAACCAGAGAGTAGCCCCCATTCTCTGCAACTGGAGAAAAGCCCATGCAGCAACGAAGACCCAGCAAAGCCAAATAAAGAAATAAATCAGATCAGATCATATCAGTTGCTCAGTCGAATCCAACTCTTTGTGACCCCATGAATTGCAGCATGCCAGGCCTCCCTGTCCATCACCAACTCCCGGAAGTCACTCAGACTCACATCTATCCAGTCAGTGATGCCATCCAGCCATCTCATCCTCTGTCGTCCCCTTCTCCTCCTGCCCCCAATCCCTCCCAGCATCAGAGTCTTTTCCAATGAGTCAACTCTTCACATGAGGTGGCCAAAATACTGGAGTTTCAGCTTTAGCATCATTTCCAAAGAAATCCCAGGGCTGATCTCCTTCAGAATGGACTGGTTGGATCTCCTTGCAGTCCAAGGGACTCTCAAGAGTCTTCTCCAACACCACAGTTCAAAAGCATCAATTCTTCGGCACTCAGCCTTCTTCACAGTCCAGCTCTCACATCCATATAGGACCACAGGAAAAACCATAGCCTTGACTAGATGAACCTTTGTTGGCAAAGTAATGTCTCTGCTTTTGAATATGTTATCTAGGTTGGTCATAACTTTCCTTCCAAGGAGTACGCGTCTTTTAATTTCATGGCTGCAGTCACCATCTGTAGTGATTTTGGAGCCCAGAAAAATAAAGTCTGACACTGTTTCCCATGAAGTGATGGGACTGGATGCCATGATCTTCGTTTTCTGAATGTTGAGCTTTAAGCCAACCTTTTCACTCTCCACTTTCACTTTCATCAAGAGGCTTTTGAGTTCCTCTTCACTTTCTGCCATGAGGGTGGTGTCATCTGCATATCTGAGGTTATTGATATTTCTCCCGGCAATCTTGATTCCAGCTTGTGTTTCCTCCAGTCCAGCATTTCTCATGATGTACTCTGCATATAAGTTAAATAAACATGGTGACAATATACAGCCTTGACGAACTCCTTTTCCTATTTGGAACCAGACTGTTGTCCATGTCCAGTTCTAACTGCTGCTTCCTGACCTGCATACAAATTTCTCAAGAGGCAGATCAGGTGGTCTGGTATTCCCATCTCTTTCAGAATTTTCCAGTTTATTGCTACTTAAAAAAAAAATCAGTATCAATGGTAATACTCTGCTAGTAACTTCTCTCTAGAAGACCTCTACAAAGCCAACAAAGACTATCAGAAAAAGCCTAAATCTAGTCTCAAAATATAGGAGAAATCACAGAAGTTTAAGACAGCTGAGAGAAAAACAAGTTACCCTAAGCAACTTCTCAGCTATCAGCCTGAGAGTCACAGAAATATAGTTCATGCCACTAGCTTTTTTCTTCAGTATTTTTTTTTTTGCTATGGGATCTCAGTTCTCCAGCCAGGGATGGTCCCTTGCATTAGAAGTGTGGAGTCTTAACCACTGTACCACCAGGGAAGTCGCAATGCCCCTAGCTTTGTAAATGCTAGGGGGAGGAAATGGAGGATTCAGGATGTTAACTACCTCGTACAAGGTCACAGAATTAGTCACTAGCCTTACTCATATCTCATGACTCCCCCATTCAGCACTCTTCCTCCAACACCAGGCTGCCTCTAGCTTAGAGAAACACAAGACTTTTTTTTCCCCTTGGGCTGTGACAACTTACTACTACTTGATTTCTTTCTGTATCACAAGAAAATATCTTAATAGGTGTCAAGTGAAAAAATGCACAACGTAAAAAGTTGAGAACTATGTTTTATTCGGGGGATTACTGAAGACTATAGCTCAGGGCTTCCCGGGTAGCTCCGATGGTGAAGTTTGCCTGCAGTGCAGAGGACCCAAGTTCAATCCCTAGGTCGGGAAGACGCAATGAAGAAGGAAATGGCAACCCACTCCAGTACTCTTGCCTGGAACGAGTACTCATCCCATGGATGGAGGAGCCTGGTGGGCTGCAGTCCATGGGGTCGCGAAGAGTCAGACATGACTGAGCGACTTCCCTTTCACTTTTCACTTTCATGCATTGGAGAAGGAAATGGCAACCCACTCCAGTGTTCTTGCCTGGAGAATCTCAGGGACGGAGGAGCCTGGTGGGCTGCCGTCTATGGGGTCACACAGAGTCGGATACGACTGAAGTGACTCAGCAGCAGCAGCAGCATAGCTCAGGGCTTCCCTAGTGGCTCAGATGGTGAAGAGTCTGCCTGCAGTACAGGAGACCCAAGTTTAATCCCTGGGTCGGGAAGACCCCCTGGAGAAGGTAATGGCAACCCACTCCAGTATTCTTGCCTGGCGGAGGAGCCTGGTGGGCTACAGTCCACAGGGTTGCAAAGAGCGGACATGACTGACGACTTCACTTTCTCTATAGGCCACGGATACAGACAGCTCAGAGGGCACCTTCCAAAGAGATAAGGGAGGAGCCAGGACATATGAGTTTTGACTGGCGGGATGGGCAAAAAAACCAAAAACATGTAATCAAACAAGCATCACAAGATGACTGCTAATCACAAAAACCAGACATCTCAAGTTAATGATTTTAGTGCTTTTCTGTGTATGTGAAAATGCCAAAGTCTGGGTTTATTGAAGTCATTCCTTTGATCCGCATCTTATCTGCTAGTATTCTCTCATCTCCATCCTGAATTCCCTTTAGGGTACATCACCAGATGGCTGCAGTAGCAGCAGTGGCTGATGGCTTGATGGCAGGCAACACTTGTTTACGGAAACTTTTGTTTTTGGTTTACACAGGAATGAATGAAAAAGTAAAGGATTTAGTATATTTCAGAATATATTCTAAGAACAAAACTAAACAAAAAGTTCTGGTTCCAGTGAAAATGGGATTAAACAATGGAGTCCTGCCTCTCTCTCCTTCTGAATGCAACTATAAACACTAGAAAAAACACATGCCACAGCTACCTGAGAACTCTGCAAAGCAAATGACAGTGAGCAGACTAGAGAAAGCAAGAAACCTGAAGCTACATCAAACTGGCAAGAAGCTGTCATTTTCCTCCAGTGTTGCCCAGCTTGTACCCAAGGGCAGCCCCAAATCTGGAAGTGCTCAGTGGGTACAGAGAAGGAGTTCTAAGAAAAACCCTCTCCTTCTGGTCCAAGGAGCAGGAAAAGAAAGATAAAGGACAAAGGAAGAAATTCTGTTTTGTGTTTTCCTTCCCTCTCCCCTGCCCCGGGGTAATACCGCTGGTGGCTGCTGCAAAAAAGCAATGGCAGTACCTTCCAGGCAGGCACCTAAAAACCGGAAAAGGGAAACGCCTCTTGACCACAGAAGCTGAGACCCTACAAGCATGCAGTAATCTCTCCCTATCCTCTCACTCAGATCAGATCAGATCAGTCTCTCAGTCGTGTCCGACTCTTTGCGACCCCATGAACTGCAGCACACCAGGCCTCCCTGTCCATCACCAGCTCTCGGAGGTCACTCAGACCCACATCCATAGAGTCAGTGATGCCATCCAGCCATCTCATCCTCTGTCGTCCCCTTCTCCTCCTGCCCCCAATCCCTCCCAGCATCAAGAGTCTTCTCCAATGAGTTAATTCTTCGCATGAGGTGGCCAAAATACTGGAGTTTCAGATTTAGCATCATTCCTTCCAAAGAAATCCCAGGGCTGATCTCCTTCAGAATGGACTGGTTGGATCTCCTTGCAGTCCAAGGGACTCTCAAGAGTCTTCTCCAACACCACAGTTCAAAAGCATCAATTCTTCGGTGCTCAGCCTTCTTCACAGTCCAGCTCTCACATCCATACATGACCACAGGAAAGACCACAGCCTTGACTAGGCGAACCTTTGTTGGCAAAGTGATGTCTCTGCTTTTGAATATGCTATCTAGGTTGGTCATAACTTTCCTTCCAAGGAGTAAGCGTCTTTTAATTTCATGGCTGCAGTCACCATCTGCAGTGATTTTGGAGCCCAGAAAAATAAAGTCTGACACTGTTTCCACTGTTTCTCCATCTATTTCCCATGTAGTGATGGGACCGGATGCCATGATCTTCATTTTCTGAATGTTGAGCTTTAAGCCAACCTTTTCACTCTCCACTTTCACTTTCATCAAGAGGCTTTTGAGTTCCTCTTCACTTTCTGCCATAAGGGTGGTATCATCTGCATATCTGAGGTTATTGATATTTCTCCCGGCAATCTTGATTCCAGCTTGTGTTTCCTCCAGTCCAGCATTTCTCATGATGCACTCTGCATATAAGTTAAATAAACATGGTGACAATATACAGCCTTGACGTACTCCTTTCCCTATTTGGAACCAGTCTGTTGTTCCATGACCAGTTCTAACTGTTGCTTCCTGACCTGCATAATGATAGGATAATGATAGGCAAAATGATAGGATACTGAAAGAGAAACTCCCCAGGTCAGTAGAGGTCCAATATGCTACTGGAGATCAGTGGAGAAATAACTCCAGAAAGAATGAAGGGATGGAACCAAAGCAGAAAGAATACCCAGCTGTAGATGTGTCTGGTGATAGAAGCAAAGTCCAATGCTGTAAAGAGCAATATTGCATAGGAACCTGGAATGACAGGTCCATGAATCAAGGCAAATTGGAAGTGGTCAAACAAGAGTTGGCAAGAGTGAATGTTGACATTCTAGGAATTAGCAAACTAAAATGGACTGGAATGGGTGAATTTAACTCAGAGGACCATTATATCTACTACTGTGGGCAGGAATCCCTCAGAAGAAACGGAGTGGCCATCATGGTCAACAAAAGAGTCCGAAATGCAGTACTTGGTTGCAATCTCAAAAACGACAGAATGATCTCTGTTCGTTTCCAAGGCAAACCATTCAGTGTCACAGTAATCCAAGTCTATGCCCCAACCAGTAACGCTGAAGAAGCTGAAGTTGAACGGTTCTATGAAGACCTACAAGACCTTTTAGAACTAATACCCAAAAGAGATGTCCTTTTCATTATAGGGGACTGGAATGCAAAAGTAGGAAGTCAAGAAACACCTGGAGTAACAGGCAAATTTGGCCTTGGAATACGGCATGAAGCAGGGCAAAGACTAACAGAGTTTTGCCAAGAAAATGCACTGGTCATAGCAAATACCCTCTTCCAACAACACAAGAGAAGACTCTATACATGGACATCACCAGATGGTCAACACCAAAATCAGATCGATTATATTCTTTGCAGCCAAAGATGGAGAAGCTCTATACAATCAGCAAAAACAAGACCAGGAGCTGACTGTGGCTCGGACCATGAACTCCTTATTGCCAAATTCAGACTTAAATTGAAGAAAGTAGGGAAAACCACTAGACCATTCAGGTATGACCTAAATCAAATCCCTTATGATTATACAGTGAAAGTGAGAAATAGATTTAAGGGCCTAGATCTGATAGATAGAGTGCCTGATGAACTATGGAATGAGGTTCGTGACATTGTACAGGAGACAGGGATCAAGACCATCCCCATGGAAAAGAAACGCAAAAAAGCAAAATGGCTGTCTGGGGAGGCGGTACAAATAGCTGTGAAAAGAAGAGAAGCGAAAAGCAAAGGAGAAAAGGAAAGATATAAACATCTGAATGCAGAGTTCCAAAGAATAGCAAGAAGAGATAAGAAAGCCTTCTTCAGCGATCAATGCAAAGAAATAGAGGAAAACAGCAGAATGGGAAAGACTAAGGATCTATTCAAGAAAATCAGAGATGCCAAAGGAACATTTCATGCAAAGATGGGCTCGATAAAGGACAGAAATGATATGGACCTAATGGAAGCAGAAGATATTAAGAAGAGGTGGCAAGAATACACAGAAGAACTGTACAAAAAAGAGCTTCACGACCCAGATAATCATGATGGTGTGATCACTGACCTAGAGCCAGACATCCTGGAATGTGAAGTCAAGTGGGCCTTAGAAAGCATCACTATGAACAAAGCTAGTAGAGGTGATGGAATTCCAGTGGAGCTATTCCAAATCCTGAAAGATGATGCTGTGAAAGTGCTGCACTCAATATGACAGCAAATTTGGAAAACTCAGCAGTGGCCACAAGATTGGAAAAGGTCAGTTTTCATCCCAATCCCAAAGAAAGGCAATGCCAAGGAGTGCTCAAACTACCACACAATTGCACTCATCTCACACGCTAGTAAAGTAATGCTCAAAATTCTCCAAGCCAGGCTTCAGCAATATGTGAACCGTGAACTTCCTGATGATCAAGCTGGTTTTAGAAAAGGCAGAGGAGCCAGAGATCAAATTGCCAACATCCGCTGGATCATGGAAAAAGCAAGAGAGTTCCAGAAAAACATCTATTTCTGCTTTATTGACTATGCCAAAGCCTTTGACTGTGTAGATCACAATAAACTGTGGAAAATTCTGAAAGAGATGGGAATACCAGACCACCTGATCTGCCTCTTGAGAAATCCTCTCACTGCTTGATGTGAATTCACCAAGAAAATATAACAATTCCAATTGAAAACATACTCAACAATAGTGTTAAAAAATATGAGACAAAAACTGACAGATATGAAAGCAAAAATTAACAATTCCTCAATTATAGTTAAGAGACTTCACCATGTTCTTCAAGGATAAAACAAAAAATTTGAATGACACTGTCAACTAACTGGATCTAACGAATATCTACAGAACACCCCAACCAACAACAGAATATACATTCTTCTTAATTACAGAACATTCACCAAGACAGACCATGTCCTAGACCATTTGGGGGAAAAAGTTAGGGAATTTCATAGTAGTCCAATGATTAATACTTGGCACTTTCACTGTCTGGGGTTCAATTGCTGGTTGGGGAACTGAGATCCCACAAGCCACACAGCCAAAAAAAAAAAAAAAAGTTAATAAAGTTAAACGAATCGAAATTTTAAAAAAAAAGGCCTCTGACCATAATGGAATTAAACTAGAAATCAACAACAGAAAGCTAACTGGAAAACTCTCCATCTACCTCGAAATTAAACAATACATTCCCAAATAATACATAGGTGATAGAGGACGTATCAAGGGAAATTAGTAAACATATCGAACTGAACAAAAACACACATCAAAATCTGGGGTATACATAAAAGCAGTGGTTAATGGGCAATGTATAGCATTAAGGACTTGCTGCTGCTGCTGCTAAGTCACTTCAGTCGTGTCCGACTCTGCATGACCCCATAGACGTCAGCCCACCAGGCTCTCCTGCCCCTGGGATTCTCCAGGCAAGAAAACTGGAGTGGGTTGCCATTTCCTTCTCCAATGCATCAAAGTGAAAAAGTGAAAGTGAAGTCGCTCAGTCATGTCCGACTCTTAGCGACCCCATGGACTGCAGCCTACCAGGCTCCTCCATCCATGGGATTTTCCAGGTAAGAGTACTGGAGTGGGGTGCCACTGCCTTCTCCTAAGGACTTACATGTCAACAATCTAACAACTAAGGTTCTACTTTAAAAAAAACTAGAGGGAATTCCCTCGCGGTCCAGTGGTTAGGACTCCTTACTTTCACTGCTGAGGGCATGGGTTCAATCCCTGGTCAACCCTGGTCAGGGAAGTGAAGTGAAAGTCACTCAGTTGTGTCCAACTCTTTGCAACCCCATGGACTATATAGTCCATGGACTTCTCCAGGCCAGAATACTGGAGTGGGTAGCCATTCCCTTCTCCAGGGGATCTTCCCAACCCAGGGATCAAACCCAGGTCTCCCACATTGCGGGTGGATTCTTTACCAGCTGAGCCACAAGGGAAGCCCAAGAATACTGGCGTGGGTAGCCCATCCCTTCTCCAGAAGATCTTCCTCACCCAGGAATCGAACCAGGGTCTCCTACATTGCAGGTGGATTCTTTACCAACTGAACTCTCAGGGAAGCCCCTCAAAAATGGAACGCTTCATGAATTTGCGTGTCAGGGAGCTAAAAAGTAAATAAAAATAACCCAAAAGAACTAGAAAAAAGTAAACAATAAGCAAATCAATGAAATTAAAAACAAAAAAAAAGTCAATGAAGCCAAATCTTGTTAGAAATGATCAATGAAATTGATAAACCTCTGGCCAGACAATAAAAGAGAAAAAATACAAATTACCAATATTAGGAATGAAAGGAGATATTATGACAAACATTAAAAGGATAATTAGTTATTAGTATGAACAATTTAATGCACGTCACAACTGAACATACATATGCAAAAAGAGAAGGAAAAAAAAACTGAACCTTGACCTAACTCTCACACCTTATTAACTCAAAATGGATCCTAGATCTAAATATAAAACATACAACTATAGAACTTTTAGAGGACATAGGAGTAAACCTTCATGACCTAGGGTTAGGCAGAGTTCTTGGAGGTTATACCAAAGGCACAATCCATAAAGGAAAAAAATGATAAAATTGGATTTTATAAAAAATACACAACTTTTACACTATGAAAAACACTGTTAAGAAAATGAAAAGACGAGTTACAGACTGGGATATTTGCAAATCACGTTTCAACAAGGGATGTGTATTTATCTAGAACACAGACACAATTCTCAAAACAGTTAAACTAACCCAATTTTTTAAAACAGGCAAAAAACTAATATGGACACTTTACCAAAAAGCTATAAGAATAGTAAATAAGCATATTTAAAAGATGCTCAACTACATTAAGCATTAGAAAAATACCAATTAAAACCACAATAAGATAACTTTCTTGCCTGGGAAATCCCACGGACAGAGGAGCCTGGCAGGCTACAGTCCATGGCCTCACAAGAGTTGAACACGACTTAATGATTTAACAGCAACAACATACACCTTTTGGAATGGCTTACACACCAAGTGCTGGAGAGGATGCAAAGCAACTGGAACTCTCTTTCACACAGTGCTGGAAGGCAAGCAAAATGGTACTGCCACTCTGGAAAAACAGTTTGACAGTTTCGTTTAAACTTACAATATACACTTACCATATGACCCAGCAATCCTACATCTAGGAATTTATCATAGAAAAATGGGGCTTATGAGGGACAGGGAACTAATAGGGGCCCTACTGAGCTAATCTCCATAGAGGTAACAAGCCATCTAGAAAGGAGATCCTGAGTACCAGGTTGAAAGGGAGTGCTTTTCAAACCCAGGCAGTTCAGAAAGGGTGCCTGTCAAGCTACAGCCATTTTGGACTTCTAAACAAGTGAACTGAGACTTAAAGAGAGGGTAATGCTTTAAATACGTAGAGAAGGACAAGGACAAATCTTTGAGAACTTGTATTTCTCTTTATTTCTACCTTAGATATGTAAGAAGGTTTATTCTAAAAATTGAGAAAAACAAAATGTCAGGTCTATGTTTTGCCCAAAGCACCAAAAAGAGGGAGTCACACCACAGGAACTATGCACTGGAAGCAATAGTAATTGAAGTCAAAGAATTACAAGTGAAGGAAAAATTACTGGGGAAGAGAACTGGGCCCAGTAAGCTAGCCTCTCCTCTTGCCTGCTCCCCAAGTCTTCTTACATTAATAAACCTTAGCGACTATGGTTTTATATTTTGAATAAGAAACTTCTTAAATCGTTCAAACAAAAACTCTTAACATGTTGAATATCCCTCAGACACAGTGTCTATAAAGAAAAGAACATATTTAAAAGAAATGTTAGTGCCAAAACAGTAAAAAGAAGATCCTAGTACTTAACCACCCTGTTGGCCCAACTACCTACAGCAAGGCACTTGACTTCTCTAAGCCTCTCTTCCAGCAGTATAAGGGTATTGAATAAATGAAAACTGAAAAATTAAAATAAAAAATAAAGAGTATTGAATCAGCTTTAAAAATCTATGAGAACAAATATTTAATGATCATACTACATATCATTCTATTTTCAGTCTGTCAATTTTAAAAGCATCATTCTTTACAAATCAAAGGTAGCCTCTTCAGCTGACTGCTTGTACAGTCAGGTAATTCTGTACAAGGAAAAAATAAGTTAAACCAAACTTTAATAATGAGCAAAATATTATATACTATACTTAACATTAAGTTTGAGAATTCTGAACTGAGAAAGCAGCAAGATCAAGGTCTTTAAACAGAAAATGAACAGCAACAACAAAAAAAGTTGAATAGCTAAAGGCCCGTTTATAAAAGAGACTACAATATCATAAACAACATCAACACATCAACATAAGCATCATTTAAATCCATTTCAAAATGGAAAGGGAAAATTTAAAAAATACAGAATCAGAAGTTAGCTTCATGTACCTCTTCTTTTTCTTCCTTGTTCAATTCACTTAGTCACACTACCCCAGAGATGACCTAAGTAACAGGGAAACATGTTATACCAGTAAGTGCCAATCACTCATTGAACAAATATTTGCTGAGCCTTTGCTATGCCAGGCATTGTAATAGGTGCTGGGGACTGGCAAGGACATAGCCTCTATCCTTAAGATCTCAAAGTCTACTGAAGAAAACAGATTTTTAAATTCCAGCCACATAATAAAAAGCAAAAATTGCTAATCAATGACAGAACACTGTATTTATGATAAGCCAACTTTTGTCATGGCCAAACTAACTCAATATATTTGGACATTTTTTCCTTTTTGAGCGATTTCTGAATCAAACAAATCCAAAATCCCATACATATATAGAAAGAGATTTGTAGCACAGTCGTTTATTCACTCAGTCCTGTTCGACTCATTTGCAACCCCATAGACTGTAGTCTGCCAGATTCCTCTGTCCATGGAATTTTCCAGGCAAGAATACTGGAGTGAGTTACATTTCCTGTTCTAGGGGATCTTCCTGACCCAGGGATCAAACCCTCATCTCCCGCATCTCCTGCACTGACAGGTAGATTTCTCAACACGAAGCCACCAGGGAAGCCCCTACGTAGCATAGTACCAGTATTCGTTCAAAACCTTCAGGGGAAAACTGAAAATTTTCTGGATTTTAGAAAGGTAATATAGTACCTACACAATACGTCATAATTTGCCCATTAGGTCTGGAGCATCTGTTCTATTATCAAACAATATTTCTGCAGTAACACATAAGAATATTCACACCAAGGAGAGAAATAAATACTACAAACAACCTCGCATCTGGTCAGATCAGACATTTAACACCAAAAGAATTAGGAAGAACGTCTTTTGGCAATTTCAGGACTGATAAGAGATGATGTACCCTTATTCAATGACCCTATCACTGTTTAAAACAACGTACAATTACCTAGGTTTATATGCCAGCTCCACAACTTATTAGCTGTGTCCTTGTGTAAATGTCTTAATCTCTCAGAATTCAGTTTCCTCGTCTGTAAAATGGGGAGAGTATCTACCTCAATGGATTGTTACAAGAAACAAACCAGAATACACATAAAAGTCTTAGCAAAGTGCCTAGCACATCATATCATATCAGATCAGATCAGATCAGATCAGTCGCTCAGTCGTGTCCGACTCTTTGCGACCCCGTGAATCACAGCACGCCAGGCCTCCCTGTCCATCACCAACTCCCGGAGGTCACTCAGACTCACATCTATCCAGTCAGTGATGCCATCCAGCCATCTCATCCTCTGTCGTCCCCTTCTCCTTCTGCCCCCAATCCTTCCCAGCATCAGCGTCTTCTACAATGAGTCAACTCTTCCCATGTGGTGGCCAAAATACTGGAGTTTCAGCTATAGCATCGTTCCTTCCAAAGAAATCCCAGGGCTGATCTCCTTCAGAATGGACTGGTTGGATCTCCTTGCAGTCCAAGGGACTCTCAAGAGTCTTCTCCAACACCACAGTTCAAAAGCATCAATTCTTCGGCACTCAGCCTTTTTCACAGTCCAGCTCTCACATCCATACATGACCACAGGAAAGACCATAGCCTTGACTAGGCGAACCTTTGTTGGCAAAGTGATGTCTCTGCTTTTGAATATGCTATCTAGGTTGGTCATAACTTTCCTTCCAAGGAGTAAGCGTCTTTTAATTTCATGGCTGCAGTCACCATCTGCAGTGATTTTGGAGCCCCCAAAAATAAAGTCTGACACTGTTTCCACTGTTTCCCCATCTATTTCCCATGAAGTGATGGGACCGGATGCCATGATCTTCGTTTTCTGAATGTTGAGCTTTAAGCCAAACTTTTCACTCTCCACTTTCACTTTCATCAAGAGGCTTTTGAGTTCCTCTTCACTTTCTGCCATGAGGGTGGTGTCATCTGCATATCTGAGGTTATTGATATTTCTCCCAGCAATCTTGATTCCAACTTGTGCTTCTTCCAGTCCAGCGTTTCTCATGATGTACTCTGCGTAGAAGTTAAATAAACAGGGTGACAATATACAGCCTTGACATATTCCTTTTCCTATTTGGAACCAGTCTGTTGTTCCATGTCCAGTTCTAACTGTTGCTTCCTGACCTGCATACAAATTTCTCAAGAGGCAGATCAGGTGGTCTGGTATTCCCATCTCTTTCAGAATTTTCCACAGTTTATTGTGATCTACACAGTCAAAGGCTTTGGCATAGTCAATAAAGCAGAAATAGATGTTTTTCTGGAACTCTCTTGCTTTTTCCATGATCCAGCGGATGTTGGCAATTTGATCTCTGGTTCCTCTGCTACATGAACAAATCATCCCTGAATAAAATAATCTTGAGTAAAAACAAGTCGCCGAAAGACACACAGCATTAATATTTATAAAAGTTTAAAAGAGATGAAAGTATGTGTTCTTTAGATCTACTACAAAAATGCAGTAAGAGTATATGTGTAACTGGGGACTGCCCTGGGGGTCCAGTGGCTAAGACTCTGTGCTCCCATTGCAGGGGCCTGGGTTCAAACCCTGGTCAGGGAACCAGATCCTATATCCCACAACCAAGACCTGGGGCAGCCAAATACATAAATATTAAAAAAAGAGTATATGTATAGCTGAATCACTTTGCTGTACACCTAAAACATAACTCAACTGTGAAAATGCAGTAAAAGAATAAGAATGTGTATGTGAAAGACAATCATCTGGGAAAGAGGAGAATCTGACTGGGGTAGTATTACATAGGAAGCTTCAGCTACATTGGTGGTATTTTACTTCTTGGACTAGGCAGTAGGTAAATGAATGTTTATTATTATTTTCCATGTGCTTTATATCCGAAATATTTCTAAAAATTAGATTCAAATACATCCATGTATTAGACATATGTAATGAATACTGTAGACCATATTACCTACTTTAATTACAATGTAGATTTCCTTATTTTTTCAAAGTGTTTACTTGCTTTTCAAATACTCAAAAACCATGAGATTCCTCAACATATAAGAGCTTAAACATCTATCATAAAAAACAATAATTCTATCCTTTAAAATAAAAACGTTAAGAATATAATGGATAGTAATGACTCAGCTATACAGAACATAGCTGAGAATCCAAAACACATTTTTATAATCTCATGCAGCCAACAGAGAGATTCACATCAACACATATCTATCGACCTGGAACATCTACTTTATTTGCAGGTTCTTATTCAGCTTTTTCCAGAATAGAACAAATTAGAAAACTGGAGGAAAAAGTGAAGAGAGTGGGAGCCAGGAGAAAGTTGTTTTGGGAAAGGACACTGATGATAGTTAAACTGTCACCTAACAGCAAAGGGAAAAAAAAAAAGGTTGCAAAACAAATAAAACTTATATCTAACTGAAGCAAGCATTCAAAAGCATAATAGCAAGATTTATAAATTCTGGAGATCTGCTGTAACAATACAGTGCCTGCTGTTGCTGCTGCTAAGTCGCTTCAGTCGTGTCTGACTCTGTGCGACCCCATAGATGGCAGCCCATCAGGCTCCCCCGTCCCTGGGATTCTCCAGGCAAGAACACTGGAGTGAGTTGCCATTTCCTTCTCCAATGCATGATAGTGAAAGGGAAGTCGCTCAGTCGTGTCCGACTCTTCGACTCTTCGCGACCCCATGGACTGCAGCCTACCAGGCTCCTCCATCCATGGGATTTTCCAGGCAAGAGTACTGGAATGGGGTGCCACTGCCTTCTCCAATACAGTGCCTATACGATATTATATTATGCAACTGAAAATTTATCAAAAGGACATCTCTTGCTATGCTATGCTAAGTCACTTCAGTCGTGTCCGACTCTGTGCGACCCCACAGACAGCAGCCCACCAGGCTCCCCGGTCCCTGGGATTCTCTAGGCAAGAACACTGGAGTGGGTTGCCATTTCCTTCTCCAATGCATGAAAGTGAAAAGTGAAAGTGAAGGCGCTCAGTCGTGTCCGACCCTCAGCGACCCCATGGACTGCAGCCCTCCAGGCTCCTCCATCCATGAGATTTTCCAGGCAAGAGTACTGGAGAAATACACACAAATATTCTAAAAATTCCACAATCTAGAAAAAAGCCTGTGCCCTTTACCGATTTCTCTTATTAAAAATTATAGATGATTAATCAAAAAGGAAAAGACCAAATCACTGATAAATCTCTACCTTTGACTTCCACAATAATTACCTTGATTTACAACTTTTTAAAAAAAAATCCAAAATTAAAGCATTTATCTTATACACACTTAAGACACACACAGAGCATAGCAGTCTGAGGATACATAGTGTGTAGTAAAAAGTCTTCAACTCTCCCTGAAGTCCTAAGAATATTAACAAGTTAAAAACAGTACCATATTCAGTTTTTTAAAATAAGACCCTGGCTCATCAAGGAATGGCTCATAAAGATCAACATTTAACATTTAAAGCAGAAGGTAGAAAAAAACTGAATATAAAGTTATATCCTAACTCATCAAATTATACACATTGTTGTTTAGCCTAAATTGTGTCCAACTCTTCACAACCCATGGACTGTAATCTGCCAGGCTCCTCTGTCCATGGGATTTCCCAGACAAGAATACTGGAGTGGGTTACCATTTCCTTCTCCAGGGGATCTTTCCAATCCAGGGATCGGACCCAACTTTCCTGCACTGGCAGGCGGATTTTTTACCACTGAGCCACACGGGAAGCCCAAGTTATACATTAAATATATACAATTATGTGTATATCTCAATAAAGCTGCCCTAAAAACTAAAGCTAACGGTTATATGAAAATAAAACAGTATCCATGGAATAACCAATTTCAAAAAATAATATAGTTCAAATACTGTCCACTCTCATTCATTTAACTACCTGATCCATCAAAGACTGAGAAAGATATATTTAAGTCTATTACCATGATTATGTTTTTGTCAATTTCTCTTTTTACATCTAACACATTTAGTATTTCAATGGTTTTAGTCAATGCCTAAACATCCACATGTTTCATATGTACATGCTTGTACATGTTTTCAAAATAAAATGTCCCTCTTTGTCATCTTTTTAAAAACTAAAAAGTAAAACACTTATTAGGACAAGGATGAAAAGCAAACACAAAAAAATTAAGTCTGATTTGTTAAGGAACAGGAGCTGTGGACAAATGTATTCTATTTTATTAATGTATTCTATTTTATTAACATATTCTATTTTTAATAAATGTATTCTATTTAATAATTTGATAAATAAGGATGAAAACAAAAAAGGAAGTATGAAATTCATTTTGGAAAAATTTCTATCCAAAATGGTTAAACAAAATTGGGTTTTGAGGCTTAAAACTAAATTAATATTATTTTACATATCAAAGTAATCAAAACTATAAATGTTTCATATAGAAAAGAAAATTTTTAAATAGTAGAAGAGACCAGGGGGAAAAAAAGACTGCAAATATTCCAATTCACCTAAATCTTATCCCTGAAATGGAGAAAATAGTTACTTTCCAAAGTTTCCACAAAACCCTTTGTGGGATAAAACCATCAATACCATCTCCAAGCCATGATCACCTCTTTTTTTTTCTCTGAAATACCTATTTTTCCCACTCACATATAAGCTCCCTAAAGCCTGATTCTTGATTATTAATCCTTATATTCCCCTTGCCTTAAAGAGTAGGAACTGAATAAATACTGCATTTATTGAATTCTAAAGAGTAGAAGAGCTTCATTTAAAGAAAATGTACTTGTCCTTTCCAGAGAATACAAAATAAAGTGCACTGGATCCTCACTAACAGCTATAGAAAAGGCATCAGGACTTGACCCAGTCCTCTATTCTATCATACTTAGTTAACTTTCTTCCCACTCCTGACCTCACACTCTCTGGCTGTCAGCTCAGCGCTCACAGATCAGATCAGATCAGATCAGATCAGTCGCTCAGTCGTGTCCGACTCTTTGCGACCCCATGAACCGCAGCACGCCAGGCCTCCCTATCCATCACAAGCTCCCGGAGGTCACCCAGACTCGCATCCATCGAGTCAGTGATGCCATCCAGCCATCTCATCCTCTGTCGTCCCCTTCTCCTCCTGCCCTCAATCCCTCCCAGCATCAGAGTCTTCTCCAATGAGTCAACTCTTCACATGAGGTGGCCAAAATACTGGAGTTTCATCTTTAGCATCATTCCTTCCAAAGAAATTCCAGGATTGATCTCCTTCAGAATGGACTGGTTGGATCTCCTTGCAGTCCAAGGGACTCTCAAGAGTCTTCTCCAACACCACAGTTCAAAAGCATCAATTCTTCGGTGCTCAGCCTTCTTCACAGTCCAGCTCTCACATCCATACATGACCACAGGAAAGACCATAGCCTTGACTAGGCGAACCTTTGTTGGTAAAGTAATGTCTCTGCTTTTGAATATGCTATCTAGGTTGGTCATAACTTTCCTTCCAAGGAGCAAGCGTCTTTTAATTTCATGGCTGCAGTCACCATCTGCAGTGATTTTGGAGCCCAGAAAAACAAAGTCTGACACCAACAGTCAAATACATAAAGGGTGGGATTCCCACTGCTATCTGATCCTGCTTCCTCTAAACCTAAAGGTATTTGAGCTCTAAATCTAAAAAGAAATCCCAAATTAAAAGTGATTTTTCAATATGAAAATTATCTCCTTTTCTAGCCACCCACTATACTTGAAATCTTTCTTGATAAACAGTAAGAAAAGAAATTAAGATTTCTGTTAACTTTACCACCAATCACAGACTTGTAAGTATGGCTGAGAGTGCTCAAGGGACCCAAATTAACACTGGGCAAAACCCTCCAAAAGAAGTTGCCATGTTTCTCTCTCACTCTCCATATGACCTACACTTTCAAATTACACTCCACACAAAACCCCTATTTCAGATTTTTATCTCATATGTATATTTGAATTGCTTTAGTATATTTAAAACTTGCAAAAATACCATGACCAAAATAGTAAGAAAGCTTAATAGTAAGAAACTGAAACCAAACTAATCAACAGCATTAGGCTTCAACCAGACTTTTACTTTACAATGTATCTTACAGACACTGCTGCTGCTAAGTCACTTCAATAGTGTCCGACTCTGCGCGACCCCACAGACGGCAGCCCACCAAGCTCCTCTGCCCATGGGACTTCCCAGGCAAGAATACTGAGGTGGGGTGCCATTTCCCTCTCGATTACAGACACTACCTGTCATTAATCTGACTTAGCTGTGCTCTCTCACTGTCTGTGTTCTTGTGGTTTTCTTTCTTTGGGGTAAAGTGGGCAGGGTGGGGGAAGCAGCACACATCTATTTCTCCTGTATGAAGAAATGTGTTCACAGAAAGGAACTGTTCCACAGAGTGAAGAAAAAGGGGTGGCCAGTGTTAATAAATCACTGTTTGAATAGAAGAGATTAAATCTGGGGATGAGTATTTTGGTCTCTGGAGAAGCAAAACACCATTGTCAGACAGGGACAGTTCTTTCAAGTTTCACCTTGGCCTAGAATGATAAAACACTCAAGCCCATCCAACTTTATAGGATGTGGTTTCAGACTCACAATGCAACTTTCTGATTATTAATCACCTTCTGAAGCACCTTGCTTCCCAAACACCTCCATACAAGAAACAGAGGACCCCACAAAGTAGATACAGGTAATTCAATAGAAAAGTATAACCCTTTATGAATTGTAACATTGTTATCCTAACTTATACATCAGTGAGTCTGATCAGGATGAATCATTCCTAGGTGAAATACTAAAATGGAATTTCTGGATCTTCAGGGGGAAGGCTGTGAAATGTGTGACCGCATTAGGATATTACCACACCCTGTCTAAGCAGTCACCTGGTATCCCTCTATGAGATCTTAAGCTCAATTGTCCCTCAACTGTCAGTGTTATAGGAATCTTCTTTTATACTTAATTATCCATAAGCAAAACTCACCAAACCTGAGATTTTAAAATTAGATATATGTAAATGTAAATATGCCTACTGAACAATTCAGTCACTTTAATTCATATGAAAAGTAATAAAGGTGAAATAAACTATGACAGATGAACATGATCAATTTGACACAAATAAGATAAAAAGCAATTTTTCACTCTCTTAACCCTAATATTAGCAAAGATATACCATAGAGGTCTCAATTATCAAAAACAGTCATAAAATGCTTCAAATAAAATCTTAATTTTTTTAAAGATATGCCCTAAAGGGTAAGATGTACTCTCATGTGAAATGCTGGGCTGGATGAAGCACAAGCTGGAATCAAGATTACCAGGAGAAATATCAATAACCTCAGATCACCCTTATGGCAGAAAGCGAAGAGGAACTAAAGAGCCTCTTGATCAAAGTGAAAGAGGAGAGTGAAAAACTTGGCTTTAAACTCAACATTCAGAAAACTAAGATCATGGCATCTGGTCCCATCACTTCATGGCAAACAGATGGGGAAGCAATGGAAACAGTGACAGACTTTAATTTTTGGGCTCCAAAATCACTGCAGATGATGACTGCAGCCATGAAGTTAAAAGATGCTTGGTCCTTGGAAGAAAGGCTATGACCAACCTAGACAGTATATTAAAAAGCAGAGACATTACTTTGCCAACAAAGATTCATCTAGTCAAAGCTATGGTTTTTCCAGTAGTCATGTATGGATGTGAGAGTTGCACTATAAATAAAGCTGAGCACCAAAGAACTGATGCTTTTGAATTATAGTGTTGGAGAAGACTCTTGAAAGTCCCTTGGACTGCAAGGAGATCCAACCAGTCCATCCTAAAGGAAATCAGTCCTGAATATTTACTGGAAGGACTGATACTGAAGCTGAAACTCCGATAATTTGGCCACCTGATGCAAAGAACTGACTCCCTGGAGAAGATCCTGATGATGGGAAAGATTGAAGGCAGGAGGAGAAGGGGACGACAGAGGATGAGATGGTTGGATGACATCGCCGACTTGATGGACAAGAGTTTGAGTGAGCTCCAGGAGTTGGTGATGGACAGGGAGGCCTGGCAAACTGCTGTCCATGGGGTCACAAAGAGTGACTGAACTGAACTGAATTGGAAGGGTAAGATAAATCTTAAGGAAGATATTTGTACCTCATGTAAATAAAGGTGCTTTAACTTCCATATATTTTGATATCTTTCATATAATGAACATGCATAATGAGAATTCTTGCTTTAAAGATTCAAATTGACAAAAACCACAAGAATGGATAAATAAAGCAAAACTGCAAACTTTCAAAATAAAAAGGTGGCACTTATCCTAAAAGGACAGAGTCACAGTTACCTATGGGCACTTTTCTACAGATGACTTTAGAAAGCTATGAGAAAGTGACGTAATACTAAGACAACAAATTTTCCCTAGCATGTTCTTCACAAATCCAAGTTCTGTTAATTTGAGATAGCCAAGAAGTGGGTGGGGAGGAGAAGCACTGGTCTATAGGAAATGAAAGATTCATTTTTAACCTATGTTTGACATTAGTTAGAAATGGGGGGGGGGGGAGTGGGGGTTGAAGTCCCACTGATAACAGAGTCAAAAATTGTAAAATATCTAGGAATAAATTTAGCAAGAAAGGTACATGAACTAGATGAAGACAACTACTAAATCTACAAAATCTTTACTGAAGAAACTAAAATAAGACCTCAAAATAAATGGAAACATTATAATATGGAAAAGTTATTATTTTAAAATGCCAGGCTTTCCAAAATTAATACATGAATATAGTTCAATTCCAAACACTGACTTGGCTTTTTTTTAAGCTTTCTGAACTCAACAGAATTATATTCAACCAATATAGATAAGAATAAATATTTAAGAATAGTCAAAAAAACTTAAAAGTACAGTGACAGGAGCTCTTCTTAACAGAGCGTAACTTTCTATATAAAGCTATAATATTCAAAACAGTAAAATAATGGTACAGGAAGAGTAAAACAGAACATCCAGAAATAGAGCAAACATATATGGGAACGTAACATACGATAAGGCAGCACTTAATTCATTGAAGAAAGGATGGTTTATTTAGTTTGGACATAGCTGGCTCTCTACACAAAAGAAAATCATATAAGACCCCTTACTTTATACCAGATGAAATTTAACTCTAGATTAATAAATTCATGTGTTATACACGAAGAATTAATATACCATGAGATGTTCCTGCAAGATACGAGAAAAAGAAAAATGAAGCAAGGGCATGAACAGGCAATTCACAGTAAAGGAAATCCAAAAGACCACAAAACATAGTAAAAGAGACTAGCTCCAGCAATAATCAAGGAAATTAAAATTAAGACAAAACTGAGAAACCATTTAGCAACTAGCAGACCAGCAAAAATAAAATTAAGTAATGTCATCTAAAGATGTGACATTATGAACCCACTGCTAGTGGAGACAGAAATTATGACAACCTACTAAAAGAGTAATCTGGCAATGGTAACATTTAAAATATAATTCCTTTAACTCAGAAATCCCACCTAAGAGATTCCACTCTGTAGAAATAAGAGCATCAGCAAATAAAGGGATATGTAAAAGAATGTCTAGTGCACTACTGTTTGTAGTGCAAAAATCTCGAAACAGCCCAAATGTATACAAGAAAATGACTGAATAAATTATGTAGAGTACATCCACACTGTGAGGCTTCCTTTTTTAATTGGAAGATAATTACAATGCCATGTTGGTTTCTGCTGTACAACATAAATCAGCTGTAAGTATACATGTTTCTCCTCCCTCTTGAGCCTCCCTTCCACCCTCTCATTCCACCCCTCTAAAACAAGGTAGCATTATACTTACTGACCATGATGTGCTAAGGAAAGTTTCAGTCACAGAGTAACATAAAAAGTATGATCTACCCTTTGTAAAAACAAAGCACCCCGTGTATGTACATTAATGTTGTATATACAGTACTTAACCAAGCGTGGACAGATACTGAAGTATTCTCAAAACCTGGTAAAATGGTTGGGGAATAATAGCAAAGCGGCTGGGGAAATGAACAGGTTTTTTTTTAGAAGTGTGTCTTTAGTTTTTTTTTTTTAATTTATTACAGTGGACATCTATTATTTTGTAAATAGATTAAGAACTTTTTAAGAACACCTCAGCACTGTTAAAGTAGAGCCTTCAGAAACAGTGGGAAAGTCAATAACAAATCACTAGACTATCAACATATTTCCATTCTGAGGAAAAAGACTGAAGTTCTCAGCTTACTATTAGTTCCCTGAGCATAATGAATTACATAACAGGTATTCAAAAGAAAGAAAAAAGATGGCAGGCAGAGCAAATTTCTTTGCTGTCACTTAAAACTTTGGCAAAACAAAGAGTCTGAGTAAATTACAAGTAGAAAAGGAAAATATCCATTTTGGATTAAATATCTAACTAATATTTCCAAAGACACACAGATAAGGTTTTGTATATGTTCTAAATCTGAAAATAAATTTCAATAACATCAACTTTATCAGTCACAAATAAATGACCTGCAGTAAACTCCTGTGAGCTTCCCATGTGGCTCAGTGGATAAAGAATCTGCCTGCTATATCGGAGACACAAGAGACTTGAGTCTGACCACTGGGTTAGGAAGATCCCCTGAAGGAGGGCATGGCAACCCACTCTAGTACTCTTGTGTGGAGAATCCCAAGGACAGAGGAGCCTGGCAGGCTACAGTCCATGGGGTCACACAGAGTCCGACACAGCTGAAGGGACTCTGCATGCACACACGATGCACACACGTGCTATGTACTAGGGATGCCATAAATTAGATAGTTCTTGTCCTGTGAAGATCAGAACTAGTAAACAATTCCACAAACATTAAAAAAAAAAAAAAAATACTACAATCCTTTGCCTGGGGTAGAGAGGAAGAAAGAATAGATTCACTAGTTGGAAGGGAGAAAGAAAAGCATTCCAGGTGTAAGCAGAACAGGTACAATGAATGGAAGAACACTTAAGTGCTCAAGGAACAACAAAAGTTCAGTGTGCATAAATAAAATAACACACCCAAATGACAGCAGAGTCAAATTATAAGCAACTTCCTCATTCTACTTTCTTAATGAACACCATTTATTAAACATTCACCATGTAAAGGTTCTAAAGAAAATACAGTGCCCATGCCTTCATTGATAGAAATACACATTTTCAAAAGCTACATACATTGATTGAGTACTAAGAGAGGAGTCCCAGGTGGTTCACTGGTAAAGAACCCGCCTGCCAACAGAGAAGACAAAACAGACACAAGTTCAATCCCTTGGTCAGGAAGATTACCTGGAGTTAGAAATGGCAGCTCACTCCAGTATTTCTGCCTGGAAAATTTCATGGACAGAGGAGCCTGACAGCCTTCAGTACATGGTGTGACAAAAAGTCAGATACAACTGAGCGACTATTAGAAAAAGAGGCTCTTCCTTCTTCTTTTGTTTCTTGTTTATTTTTTGGCCACACCATGATGCATCTAGGATCTTGGTTCCCCAACAAGGGATTGAACCCAAGCCTCCTGCAGTGCAATCAAGAGTCTTAACTACTGGTCCACTAGAGAAATCCCAAGGCTCTTTCTTCTTAAAATAGTTTTCCTTCAATACTCAGACCCCAAAACCCCTAACAATAACTACAAAGATTCAATTAACTCTACACAGTGTACCTATTTCTTCCTTAGTTTCCCCATCCATCTCAAACCAGTATTTTCACCATATTTTAAAAGTATCATGTTTTCAAAAATTTCAAAAAGTGGGAAGGGAATCTCTTGTGCAGACTTTAGAAAGAATTTTAAAAATTAACTTCCCTTCCTTCTCTTCAGCTTGAAACTGAACAATTTCCCAAGAGTAAGGTTTAGAAGGGAGAAACTAAACTGAGATGTAAAAACACTAGTGGAACTTCTTTTGAGTTGTACAACTGTGTGATCATTTATGAAAGTTAAATCTTATAATCAAATAGTGTACACCGTCTATGCTATGACAGTCTTAATTTTAACCCAAATACTGACAAGGAGGAGACTACAAATGTTTTACAACTCCAAAGATTAATAAGTACATGTCTTTCTTGTATTTGCTCTTTCCAAGAATCTATAACATTAATCTCAAAGCCAGACAAGCTGCACAGCCTAGGATGCTCAACCCAACACAATCAGCTACACGCGCAAACTGGTGAGCAAAGCAATGGATTATCAGGTTACACTGTGACTGTTGCACTGTAACAACAAAAGGGGGGTGAAAACTACTTGCCTTTAAGATGTCTTTAATTATTAATAAAGTACAAAGGTCACATATGTTTTCTTCATCTTTTAAAAAAAATCTTTTTTCTTTCTAAACCTGTTTTTCACTGGCAACATTTATAACTCATTAATTTTCTTCTCCAATAGTTCGAGTAGTTAAAAACAAAACCCCACCAAAAAAGGCTAAACTTCAAAGTACCTAGTAAAAAAAGCATTTCTCATTTTAATCATATTATCCTAAACCTTGCCCTTTTTGTACAAAAGTGTTAGTTAATACTGACTCAACAAGTTTGGCAAGTGTGGGTTTTTTTTTTTTCTTCCACTTTTGGACCCTTCAAACTCTGACAAGAGACTGTTCTAGTGACCAGAATTCATAGCAAATTAAGTATTTTCAATGACTCCTTCAGTGAAGAAAAACCTTATATGTATTTTAAATGTAGAAATGATGCCTTTACTAAAACAAAATTTTCTATACAAAAAAGGTAAATGAAAGAATTCAAAAGAATCCAAACTATCACTTTTTGCCAAAAATGATTTTCAAAACCTGTAAGCCAACAAATATAAGCACTTACATAAATCTATATGTTCTCTTAATTTTAAAACTGCTTACTACTTTAATGGGCTTCAAGAATTCGCCTGCAATGCAGGAGACTTGGGTTTGGTCCCTGGGTCAGGAAGATCCCCTGGAGAAGGAAATGGCTACCCACTCCAGTATTCTTGCCTGGAGAATTCCATGGACAGAGGAGTCTGGCGGGCTAGTCGATGGGGTCACAAAGTCAGACACTACTGAGCAACAAACACACAGCTACTGTAACATCATCCTGCATGAAAGAAACTGAACAAGGAACAAAAGGATGAAAGTCAAAATCAAGCACTGAAAACAATTCATAAAGGAAGACCGAAAGACAAGCCCCTAAAACAGATAAAACAAGTTGCTGCAGGTTGAAGAAAGGTAATAGTTTTATATTTTCTGAAGCTAAATCCAAATTAGTTTTGAAGTTTTGATATCAATTACATCCTGCTGTATATACAAAATTTTTAAATCCTCATCAAATGCAAATAAGGAGATTAAGTATTTTGATAATCTGTTTTGGTATGTGTTTTCCCAATTCCATTTTTTTAATTAAAAATGTTTTGGAAAATATTTGTTCAACTTTTTCAATTTGCATAGAATTATTACAAATCACATAAAAACATAAGTTTTTGTTTTTGCACACGACTAATCTCAAGACCACTTTTAAAAATAAATAGTATAATGAAATATCACCAAAGTATTGCTGACAATTTTTGTACTTTATATTTTCACTCTAAAATTCATCTTCAAATCTAGAACTGCTGTCAGTGAAACAGATCAAAGAACAAGCAACTGCTCCAAAAGAAATTAAGGTTTCCTAAAAAATATTTATTTCAAGTATGGAACCCCAACAATCCCTTAGACCACGTAGACATTCAAGTACGATCAATCAAAGGTGCACTAAAATAAACAACACTTATCATTTGCAAGGCAAAAGGATGCTTTCTCCAACTGAATGCAAACTACCCAAAAATGAATGACATTTAAATACCAGTACTTAATGCCATGAAATGAACTAACACCCCATGTGATAGCTCTCCCAATATTTAATATTGGGAGTATCTGATAGTGTAACTCAGAAATGAACATTTCAGTAGCAACTACAACTCAGTATATGAGTGCTGCTGTGTTTAGTCGCTCAGTCGTGTCCGACTCTTCAGAACCCAACAGGCTCCTCTGCCCATGGGGAGATTCTCCAAGGCAAGAATACTGGAGTGGGTTGCCATTTCCTCCTCCAGGGAATCTTCCCAACCCAGGGATCAAACCCAGGTCTCCAGCATCACGGGCAGATTCTTGACCATCTGAGCACCAGGGAAGCCCAAGTATATGAGTGAGGATTCCATTTATCTTGTTAGACAGCCCTTTAAACCAAAAAGAGACTCCATGGCTTTAAAGTAGATATACAAACAGGAAATAAAACATTTTTGAAAAGTCTCCTGAAAACAAATACCAAGAACACTGACTATTTACTATGAAACATTCACTATTCTACTGAGATATCAAATGACTAGTACAGGAATTTACCTGATAATAACCTGATAAGAACAATGCACTTATACAGGGATTAGGATTTCAAGTATTGAAAGATTTAGTCAAGTTCAAGTTATAAATTTAAGTTTCAGCAGTCACTAGGGTACCATCTCAAATAATTTACATCTCTCTTTTGCAGATGTGAAAACCCAGGCTGAGGTGCAACAGAGGTGACTCAGTCACACTCATTTAACTTGAATTATAGGAAATAATCGGTGAATTACAGCGAAATGCTTTTTATTCAAGTATGCTATCCTGCAAACATACCTCAAGAATAGACTGAAAGTGGTGAAACTACGGGTGCCTGGAGAGTCTATATTTTTAAAGCAAAGGTTAAAGCGTATACAGTATGATAAGCATTATGGGGAACAGTAAAAGTGAATATTTAAAATCCAACTATCCCCATAAAAATACCATACACGAAGTCAATCCAAGTATTTTTTCGGAGTTAATCAACGAAGAACACTACTGTACAAACCACCTGAAAGTTAAAATCGCTAAGAAATCTTCACTCCTCTTCTGTTAACTAATCCCTACAGTATCTAAAAAAAGATTACTTTCCCTTCTACCAATGTCAGACTAAGATTCTTTTTCACAGGCAGATTGCCCTGGGCAGGGATACACAGCATCAAGAAAAATATGTTAAGTGTCCAAAAGTACCCAGAAGCTACGTATGCAGCCCAGGAAGGGATGAGAAAATACAAATGAGAAAACATTTGACAGCTCTCCCTACCACCTTCCCCTAAAAAACCCTTTACTCAGCTTTATAAGCATGTACTGTTGAAGCACACTCTTGAGCGAGTGGTTCGACGAATTTCCTACACCAAAGCCTGAGAAACACAACCGACCGTCCCGACTCTGTCAAGCCGCCAAGAAAATCGGGAGAACTATTAATAACTGATGCCTGCAGGATCAGGACTTTGAGAGAAGGGTAACCAATGTATTCGCAGGTGAGTTTAAGAAAATAGATGAGGGGAACCCCAGAAAATTGGAAAAGAAGTTGGTCGGAAGGTTAGAGAGACGCGAGGCCGACGTCCAGTTCAAAGAGAACGGCAATGCGGATGCAGACAACGATTAACTAACTGAGCATTTGGAAATACAGAAGAGAGTTTCACGAAAGATCTGACTAGGATGCAAGATACAAGAACACTGATACGTGGCACACAGAAGACACGCGGAGGTGGGACCCGCCCCGCTAACCCCAGGCTCTCTCAATGAGTCCTCAAAGGAGGAGTGCAGCCCGAGAAAGTCAATGGGTCCAAGGAGGCCCGTACCGGCCCGGCAACGCCATAACACAGACGCAGCCGCTTGCGGAGCCTCCGGGTCTGAGGCCTCGGGGTTGGCCCTCAAGAAGTCGGAACAACCCCTGTGCTCCCGGCCCCTCCTGGCCCAGTCTCTGTCCTCTCTTCTCACCCTCCACGATCTGGGACCGGACCCCTGGAATAGACAGGAAACTTCCGGCCGAGCGCTGCCGGCAGGCGCAGAGTAAAACAAGAAGTATTCTCTTAGCGCCGCGACTGACACTCACCGGCCCGAAACCTCGAATGAAACCAGCAGCTCCGGGGGCGGTGGCAGCAGTGGCAGCAGGAACCGAACATCCAAAATGGCGGCTCCCTCGGCCTCACCACCGCTACTGCAGGCGGAGGGATCTTAGGTGGGAAGTTTTTAACTAACTTTGCACACTATCAAAGAAACTTAGGTCCCTATCTCTCTCTGCTTGTTGGTCCCGCGTACCCAGACTGCAACTTCTCGTGCTTCCCTTCTCCTATTATCCAAGAACTCGGACCCCACCGAGGACTATTTGCCAAGGAGGAGGTGACTGCTCCTGGAAGAGCGACGCAAAGCGTAGCAAGGTTCGGGGCTGTCACTGATGACGCGAGACGCCGCTGCCGAGTCACCGCTGCGAAGAGTCTGAGCGAGAAAGATCCGGTGGACCCCAGAGCCCACGAACATTGGTTCCGCCTGCGGTGGGGTGGGAGCTGGGCTACCAGGAAGTGGCGGGGCCACCTGAAAAGGGTGGGGCCACCTGAAAAGGGTGGGGCTAGCAAGGTAGCGGAGGACATGGGGAGGCGAGGCAGGTAGAGGTGGAGAATACTGAGCCTGACCGAGCTGGTCCTAATCCACCAGAACCCCAAATTCTTACCTATCACTTTAGAGACCTTAGCTTTCTCTGTAGTTAACATTAGGATCATGCTCCAAGTAGTCTTGGATTCTGAAGTTTTATGTCATCTTTGCAACGCATTTTATAAAAATAAGAGAGGATGTCACAGAAGAATAGATTTCAAGCACACCATCACCTGTCAACCTTTGGCATTGAATAAGACGGTTAGATTCTCTGGGTCTCAGTTTCCTCATTGTAAAAAGAGATTTGTACTAGTGGTAGCTAAAACCGTTGCAGAATGGGCTTTCCAGCTGTCACTCCATGTACCAATGACCTGAGCTGAAGACAGCCCAACCATACAAGTCTTGGCTTGATAAAATTACTAACACCTGACACGAATATTTTCCATGTGAACATAAAAAGAGCCAAGATATCATTGCTCTTTCAAAGAAAAGGTGACCTACTATTCCTTCAGATGAAATGGCAATAAATATTCCCAAAAGTGAATAAAGCAGAGCACCTAGCTAGATGTCAAAGAGAACAGAACTAACCACAGATCTTGAGTTTAGGACCTGTCACAGGCAGGAGGTCGTACATTTTATCCTTAGTCATTTTCATGCAGGGAATTTCAAAACAGTTAACAAAAATTGAATTGGGTAGCCCCACCTGTGCAATTTCGTTCTTGAGTTCTTGAGCCAAGTAGCTGTAAAGAAAGGAGGCCAAGGACCTAATACTAGTAATTATCACTTTTTATTATTAAATATTGATATCCCATCTTCATATATAATCTAATTTGACCCTTGAGACAACCTCCTGAGTCAGACTAGACAAGCGTAAGGAATTTAGTTTTACAAACAAGGAGACTGAGGCTCAGAGAAGCTGAAACTTGCTAAACGATCCTCCCTCTCCCCTCCCCCACTGGGGTTCCTCTCTTTGGTACACACCTACTCACCCTCCCCCACACTCAGAGTGCTATAAACCGAGACCAAATGATTTAGGGAGCAGAATGCTTATGGAATTCAGTTGCCTCATATCCCCTTCATGCACAGTGCAGCTCTTGATCACAGGGGAGGTAAAGTGTAAAACTCAGCAGCTCAGTCCTGTCCAACTCTTTGGGACCCCATGCACTGTAGTCCACCAGGCTCCTCTGTTCATGGAATTTTCCAGGCAAGAATACTGGAGTGGGTAGCCATGTCCTACTCTAGGGGATCTTCTCCACCCAGGGATGGAATCAGAGTCTCCTACGTTGCAGACAGATTCTTTTACCACTGGGCCACAGGGGTGGAAGCAAAGTGTAAAACTAGAACACCATAATCATGCCATAACATAGATTTCACTGTTTCACTGCATGAACACATGCTAAAGTACAATATGGAGCGCCCATGAAAGTAAGGCGGAGAAGGCAATGGCACCCCACTCCAGTACTTCTGCCTGGAAATCCCATGGGTGGAGGAGCCTGGAAGGCTGCAGTCCATGGGTCGCTGAGGGTCGGACACGACTGAGCGACTTCACTTTCACTTTTCACTTTCATGCATTGGAGAAGGAAATGGCAACCCACTCCAATGTTCTTGCCTGGAGAATCCCAGGGATGGGGGAGCCTGGTGGGCTGCCGTCTATGGGGTCGCACAGAGTCGGACACGACTGAAGTGACTTAGTAGTAGTAGTAGTAGTAGTAATGAAAGTAAGGAGTTTGCAGGTTGCAAAACAGTTACCTAAAACATTGTTTGCAAGTCACAAAAATTTGCTTAGAAATTGAATTTAAGTGTTTCCCATTGTAAACCACAAAAGGAAAGTTAAACTAGCTTCTTAAGAAACAGGAAGGAGCTTCTTTTCTACCATGCCAAGTGGTAGAACATTAAAGAGAAAATGACAGACATTATAAAATGTAAACCCCCTTCATGTACATTTTTTTACTTATATTGATCTTTATAATTACCAAACTCCTCCCCTAATGCAACTGAAAATTTAAAGCAACTGACCTAACATAAAGCACGATTATTTTCCTGAGATCTTTGATCTCTGCGACTAGCTATTAAAGATTGGAAAGACTTATTCCCCACCTATTCAAACATAATCTCAAATTTCAGATAAATAAATTACAGCAAATCAATAA
Organism: Tragelaphus eurycerus; assembly: GCA_935064755.1. NCBI lineage: Eukaryota > Metazoa > Chordata > Mammalia > Artiodactyla > Bovidae > Tragelaphus > Tragelaphus eurycerus. Next base: position 18,675,567 of record CAKXYN010000020.1, read on the forward strand.
AGTGGAATATCATGCCACTGACAAAACTGGAGTTCCAACTATCTTTATGAGCATGGTATGGCAGGTTTTCAAAAACATTGCAAAATGGTATTATAAAATGAGCTTGTAAAAAGTATGAAGTGAAAAAAGTGAAAATGTTAGTCACTCAGTCCTGTCCAACTCTTTTCAACTCCATAGATTGTAGCTCACCAGGCTCCTCTGTCCAGGCAAGACCACTGGACTGAGTTGCCATTTCCTTCTCCAGGGGATCTTTCTGACCCAGGGATTGAACCCAGGACTCCCACGTTGCAGACAGATTCTTTACCGTCTGAGTCACCAGGGAAGCCAAAAAGTGTGTATATGCAGAGAAGTTGAAGAATAAAACTAAAATGTAAAAATGATTATCTTGGATGGTGGGATTATAGAGGACTTTTATTATCTTATTATATTTTTTTTCAAAAGCATATTGTGTTTTTAGTTGGGAAAAAAGATTTTCATATTTTGAGGGGGAAAAGTCTTATAAGATAATGCAGTTTTATGGATCCAAATACTAAAGGAGATTTTTGTTTTTAAAACAGCCATAGCCAGAAACGAATCAATAAACTTCTAGGAATAGGTAACAGTTGGGTGGGAGATCTTTTTTTTTTAACAATTTTTTAAATTTTTTAATTTATTTATTTTTGGCTGCACTAGGTCTTCATTGCTGCACTCAGGTTTTTTCTAGTTGTGGCTAGTAGGGGCTATACTGCAGTTGCAGTGTGCGCCTTCTCATTGCGCTGGCTTCTCTCGTTGCTGAGCACGGACTCTAGGGCTCCACAGCATGTGGGATATTCCTAGATCATGGATGGAACTCATGTACCCTGCATTGGCAGAAGGATTCTTTACCGCTTAAGCCACCAGGGACGCCCCTGTGTGTTGTCTTACAGTTTACAAAAATATTTTCATATATATGGATTCATTTGCTCCTCACCCACCATGAGCTGGTAAATCATGCAAACACAATAACATAGTAGTCAAAAGTGTTTTCAGGCTTCTCTAGTGGCTCAGTGGTAAAGAATCCGCCCACCAGTGCAGCACATACGGATCTGATCCCTGAACTGGGAAGATCCCACATGTCGTGGAGCAACAGAGCTCCTGTGCCACAACTGAGCTTTTGCTCTAGAGCCTGGAAGCTTCAGTTACTGAAGCCTGCACCCTGGAGCCTGTGCTTTGCAACAAGAGGAGCCACCACAATGAGAAGCCTGAGCACGACATCCTGAAAGTAGCCCCCACATGCTGCAACTGGAGAAAAGCCTGCACAGCAATGAAGACTCAGCACACCCAATAAAAATAAATTTAAAATATTATTTTTAAAAGTGTTTAAAAAAAAAAAAAAAGGTTGTTTTCTGGTAATAGACTAATAGACTGCCTGGATTTAAATTTGCTCTTCCTCTCTTTATTGTGTGGCCTGCAACAAGTTACCTAACATCTCTCAGCATTTCTGAACCTCAGTGTATCCATCTGTAAAATGGAATTAATGATAGCATCAACATCTTGGGACTTAACTGCGGGTCCAGTGGTTAAGACTTCACACTTCCACTGCAGGGCGTGTGAGTTCCATCTCTGGTAGGGGAACTAAGATCCTGTGTGCCAAGGGGCTCCACACACATCCCCCCCCCCAAAAAAAAAAAAAATAGCATCAGCATCTTAAGGCTGGTGTGATCATCAAATGAGCAGATACATTTAAAGTACTTAGAAACAGCAACTGGCACAAAATGCCAGTAGATATAAGGGCGCAATAGATATTACCTGCCTTTAGGATAAATATTATCATCCCTATTTTAGATATAAGGAAACAGAAACTCATGAAATTTAAATGATTTGTCACACCTTCATGCAGCAGAGATCAGATTCAAATCTAGATCTTCCAACCTTGGATATATCTTTCAGTCCATACAGTAACCATTCAGTGAATGTACTTCCTGAGTCTTTCCACTACAACACACTGACCTGGGTGCATAGAATCTGTAATAGACATTACAAAAGAGACAGTCCCTACCCTGTAGATAATTACAATCTCATTGAGGGAAACAGGTTGGTTTTTTTTTTTAATCCAGAAAAATATCAGTGATATTACTATTCAGCAGATAAGTCCTAGTTTCAAAAGAAGCAGAAATATGAGAAGTCACTAGGAGCTTGAGCAGTGAAAAGATAGCTTCTGGAAGACATGGCATGTCTGATAGAATCCATGGGACTAGAAGGGAACCCATTCTCTTGGGCTTAGATGCAGCAGGATTTTTAAGTATCAGCAGGATTTGATTCAGTATCAGCAGCTGAAACCACATGACCTTACAGCGCATGGGGAAAGCCCTCTCTACAGAAATGTGGTCAGTCTTTCATAACGAACTCTTTCTGCTCCTGCACTTGCCAAAGACCTCAGCCTAGAAAGGAGAGTGAAAGGGGAGGCAATCCCAGAGAAGATACACTGACATGAGTCAAAGAAACAGCTCTACTAGTCTGTTTTGCTATCGTTTGAGTCACCGAATCTATAAATAAGCCTGAAAGTGGAGTAAAATTAGTCCCTCTGATGTTTATGTAATGTTTGCACAAAAAGTATTTCTTTACAATTCTTTTAAGGGTGGTCCCTAATCACAGTTTTTGCTATCCTGAGAAAAGGTTTTAGGAGTCAATCCTACAGTTATGATAGAAACCAGAAATGATGTAAAAATTAATATTCCAACAGCCAATTCTGACCTCCTAACATGATAATGAAAGTGGCTAAGACAATAAACCCTAAGAGTTCCCATCACAAGAAAAACAATTTAATTTTATACCTATATGAGATGATCAATGTTCGCTAAACTTAAGATAATCACCTCATAATGTATATAAATCAAATCATTATGCTATATGCCTTATTCTTATACAGTGCTATGTAATCATATCTCAGTAAAACTGGAAGAAAAAAACTGAGACCACCAGAGAAGGACGTACCAACCAGAAATAGAGCAGGGCTTCTGACTCATTGTTTCCTGCTCAAGTAATTTTATTTCCTTAATATGGGCACCATCATTTGCCTGGAAGGATTCACAATAAAATAGTTTGGTTTTCCTTTAAGTGTATAGCACCATCCTTGTTCCTCTAAAATCAGTCAGTCCTACAAGATGCTTTAAAATTAGTCTGAGCAGTCCATGAAGTGTTGGGACATCTACAGGAACTGGGGCGGCCAGTTCCTGGTACCCAATTCAGGAAACACCAAACTCCTCTGCTAAGCCACTCACACACACACCAGAGGATGATCCAGGACCTGAAGAAGGGCCAGGATGAGGTGCCTTAGCCCAAGGAGAGGCAGAGAACCATAAAGTTCAAGAGATGGAAGGGATCATAAATGAGAAAACTTCAGACCTAAACACAGGTGGCTGTATTAAAATCTGTGCTCAGGAGCTCTGATTCCCAGTCAGTCAGTTCAGGACTAAGGGAGATTCTGACTTAGGAGAAAGTCATTAGACTTAGAATTCCTAAGTCTAATACTTAGAAAGTATTAGAGATGAAAAGATTTAAAAGACAAACCAAAACCAGGTATTCTCTGGTGATCCACTGGTTAGGGGTCCACACTTCCCCTTCAAGGTACATGGGTTTGATCCCTGGTTGGGAAACTAAGATCCTGCATGCCTCCTGGTGTGGCCAAAAAAGAGAGAGACATATAAACTAAATACAATGTGTGGGTCTCTTTGGATTTTGATTTCAACAAAATACCTGTAAAAATGCATTTTTGAGATAGTGAGTATTATAATAATAGGGAATTATTTTTCATTATATTGGGCATCATAATAACATTGTTTCATATTATGAAAGTAAAAAGTATATGTTATAGATATAAACTGAAGTATTTACAGGTAAAATTACAAGTATAATGTTTGAGATTTAAATTAAATTTCTTTTGTCTCCAAAAAGAGTGTTAGGAAGAGGTAAGTAGATGAAATAAGAGCAGTAGAATATTGATAAACATTGAAACTGAGAGATGGGTACATGAAAGCTCATTTTATTATTTGCTTTAATTTTGTACGTTTAAATTTTCTATAATAAAGCTTTCTTCACTTTATTTATAAAGCAGAGGACTTGAATTCCAAGAGTAGAAGCTGAGCAATACACAAAGTGATTCAGGCAAATAAATTCACAAGGAAAACCAGAGTTAAATTATGACTGAAATATAAAATCTTTTAAAAGAGAACTTCATGGGGCAGAAAAGCTTCACAAGATGAAAAGAACAATCCTTCATACCAAAGGAAACAAAGAGTAAAAAAATTAATGTCTATGGTTCTTTAGGTTTTTTTTTACTTCTCCAGAATTATGTACACAAATAATTGCGATTTTTATACTATTTTCAACATAAGAGAAAATTGCTTTCATTCTAGAAAAACTGAACAGATCTAATCTAAATCACTATACATTAACACTTCAAATAGACCAGCTCTTAAAAATGTTCTTTGCAGTCTCTACTGTGGTATTGTCAAGAGGTAGATAAAAGACTATAGCCCTATTTTCTCATGAATTCATCATAAAAATACATCAAATTTCAGCAATATCAGCAAATATCAGCAATCAGCAAATACCAGCAATTTACCAGATTGTAAATATGCCCCCCTTGCCTTAAAAAAAATGTTAACAGTAGACTTGTCTGGCAGTTTAGCAGTTAAGATTCTAAGCTTACCCTGCAGGATGTGCAGGTTCAATCCCTGGCCCAGGAACTAAGATTCCCACGTGCCTCGTGGTGTTGCCAAAAACAAAAACATAACTTCGGACAGACCATTTTACTATTCAGGAGCCCGTTTAGAAATATATTCTAAAAAAAAAAAAAAAAAGAAATATATTCTAGCACTATTTGTAGTCCCATTCCAGATTCTGTTTCCCTAACCATATTGACCTTTCAGGAGGAAGAGATGAGAAATAAGGGGCTGGAGATGACACAGGTGAGGGCCCTGGTGCTAATCTGGTGGTGCCCCAGGTAGATCACCAGTCCTGGGACAGTTCCACGGCTTTTGTCAAGAGTACCTCTCTTGACATCCTCAGAAAGTCCAATATTGACTAGGTCTGCTGGGGCTTCAGCCTGAGGCAAGAATCACATTGGCATCTCGATGTATGACAATCGATGTATTTATCGCCTGCCACTTTTATATGCCAAGTACCCTTAGAAGCCCTGAGGGGGCTGTAGGGGGAGAAACAGCAACCCCAGGAGGCATGATTCTTGCCTTCATGAAGCTTAGAGTCTAGGGCAAGTCAATGACAGTTCAAGCAAACTTCAAACTTTCTGGCCTACATACTTCTTTCTCTCTGTTTCAATGACTATGTTTCGAGTACCTGTGAGGTCAGACATTGTGGTGCACCAGTATTTAAGAACCAGATATCAATATGCATAGATATGTCATTGGAAGAACTGATGCTGAAGTTGAAGCTCCAATACTTATGCATAGATATGTCATTGGAAGAACTGATGCTGAAGTTGAAGCTCCAATACTTTGGCCACTTGATGTAAAGAGTCGATTACTGGAAAAGACCCTGATGCTGGGAAAGATTGAGGGCAAGAGAAGTGGGCAACATAGGATGAGATGGTTGGGTGGCATCCCTTACTCAATCGACATGAGTTTGAACAAACTCAGGGAGATAGTGAAGGACAGGGAAGCCTGGTGTGCTAAAGCTCATAGGGTCATAAAGAGTCAGACACAACTTAGCGACTAAACAACAACAATGTCTACAAGAAAGTTTCTCATATTTTAGCCTCATATTTAGTTTATTTTAGTAAACTCTGGATTTATTCATTCATTTGACAAAAATCTGTTGACCACATAATATAAACCAGGCACAGAGCTGGGGATGCCACAGCGAACAAAACAGAGAAAAGTCCCTGTTCTCATAGAGCTGATGTTGCAAGGTGAGAGACAGACGAGATCACTAAGTGAAGGATACAGTGTGTTAGATCTCAGAGATGAGAGCAGTAGAGAAGAAATATAAAGTGGTGAAGAGGGAAGAGAAGGTAGCTTTGGAGGGCTTCCCAGAGAAGAGAACATTCGAGTACAGACCAGAAGGAAGTGAGGGAGGGACCAGGCAGAGAGCCGGAAAACACAGAGTCCCCAAGTACAAAGGTCCTGAGGAGGGAGCAGGTGTGTGTTTGAAGAAGCACAGGGAGGCCAGTGTAGCTGAGGCAGAGTAAACAAGCAGAGAGCTGAGGGAACGAGGCCAGAGAAAAAAGGTGAGAGTGGACGTGGGCAGCCTCCTGGGTCATAGGAAAGCTGGTGCCTATTATCCTAAGTGAGGTTAAAAAGTCACTGGAGGTTTTTAAAAAGCAGAGGAGATACACAACCTGATCTAGGTACTAGCCAGATCTCCAAACATTGGTTAATGGGGAAAAGGAATAGAAGCAGAAAACACTGAACATCAGTTTATGGAGAAAAAGGGGTAAAAGCAGAAAAACCAGTTAAGGGGGTATTGCAATCATCCTACTACTACTAAGTCACTTCAGTCGTGTCCAACTCTGTGTGACCCCACAGACGGCAGCCCACCAGGTTCCCCGGTCCCTGGGATTCTCCAGGCAAGAACACTGGAGTGAGTTGCCATTTTCGTCTCCGATGCATGAAAGTGAAAAGTGAAAGTGAAGTCACTCAGTCGTGTCCGACTCTTCGCGACCCCATGGACTGCAGCCTACCAAGCTCCTCTGTCCATGGGATTTTCCAGGCAAGAGTACCAGGCCAGAGATTATTCCATGTTAGCTCAGGGTACTGTCAGGTTGAGAGAAAGGGAAGAGTCAAGAAAGATATGTCCCTAGCATAGCATCACCATTAACTGTAGAATGAGTAGGTTCTTGGAAGGGCACTTTGGGACACGTTAGTTTGAGATGCCTCTGAAATATCCAAGGAGATATCAGGAAGGCAGGCAAATACATCAGCTTGCCGTTCATATCAGCCTAGAGACCTTAGCTAGTGATATACATGTTGAAGTCCTCACCACAAAGGGGAGTAAAAGCCACAATGTTGGGGACTTCCCTTGAGGTCAAATGGCTAAGACATCACACTCCCAATGCAGGGGGCCTGGGTTCAACCCCTGGTCAGGGAACAGGTTACCACACACCACATGTGCAACTAAGACCCAGCACAGCCACATAGATAAATAATTTTTAAAAATTAAAAAAAAAAAAAACCCACAATGTTGGATGAGATCACCTAGAGAATAGGGAGGAAGATACTGAGCTGTTAGGCACAACTCTGGTGGCATTCCATATGGCTTTTTCTTCTTCTTAGTCCCTTCCTGTATTGTCTAAATTTTTTTTACATGTCATTTTTCAACAAACCACATAACTCTTTGGAAGAGAAAAAAAAGAGTAAAAGAGCCCTTTTCAGGAAACCATCGGAAGCAAAGCATCAGAAAAGACAAGTGTGCCCTTTAACCACAGTCCAACATGGTCCATGCTGTCAGTTTGAAGGCATTAAGGAGAAATTTCTCCTGGCCTTAAAAAATTCATGACCACCTTTTGGAAGCTTAATCCATTCTCTGTGATAATGATGTGAGGATGAAAAGCAAAACTTGATTATGTTTGCTCTGTGCCAGGCCCTGCAAGTATAAATTCCTTATACATATTAGCTCATTTAATCATCTCAACATGCTTTTGAGATCTGTTAATAACTCTTAAATGTTATTACCCCGCTTCTTACAGTCCAGACAACTGAGTCTTTGTGAGGGTAAGTCACTTGCCTGAAGTCTCACAGTTAATAAATGCTGGATCTAAATAAGGGTCCTTTTACTACTGAACTCAAACTCTGAACCAAGGCTCAATGATGGTACCTTGTGCCTTTGGATTTTGTGGATTTTATTCCAAGAGCTCTTTATTTAATTGCAAAATAGGACTTCCCTGGTGGTCCAGTGGCTGAGAACTCATGGGCCAGCTCATGGGATGCGGTTCAATCCGAAGTCTGGGAAGATTTCACATGCCATGGGGCAACCGGACCTGTGATCTGCAACTACTGAACCCACGTGCCCCAAATACAGAAGCTGGCACACCCTAGAGCCTGTATGCCCCAACAATAGAAGCTGCTACAACGAAACGCCCATGCACCACAACTAGAGAAAGCCTGTGAGCAGCACCCAAAATCCAGTACAACCAAAAAGAAATAAATATTTTTAAAAATATATAAAAATAGTAGATTTTTTTAAAATGTAAAGTAATGCTCACATAAAGATCTTAGATAAAGAGATCTTAAGAACTAAATATGCTTCTGGGCATAACACTTTAGATATCTTCATCTTTGTTTTCTCCTCTATTGCTAACAACTTATTAAATAGAAGGGTCATCTGACCTTAGAAGTCCATCTCTGCTAGAAAAAGTATGTGGATGGAGAAAAGGTGCAGAGGTCACCTGTTTACAATCCTGCCAGAACAACTCTGGAAGCCACATTCTTAAGTTAAAAAAAAAAAAAAATCTAGCGCATAATAAAAATCTTAGCTTTAAGTCAGTTCTCTCTTCTTGAAAGTGCTCACCATAAACGTTGCTTTGGATTTAAATGGCACATTATAGTGGTAAAGAACCTACCTGCCAATGAGGGTTTGATCCCTGTGGGGAAAATCCCCTGGAGAAGGGAATGGCTACCCACTCCAGTATTCTTGCCTGGGAAATCCCATGGAGGAGCCTGGCGGGCTATAGTTCATGGGGCCGCAAAGAGTCAGACTGAGCATGCACACACATAGTTCTTAGCCATTTCTATAGGTACTGCTCCACTGGAACCTGAGTTTGAGTGTTCTCATTCAATTTACACATCAGCTGCAAAATAAAGAGCAGAACAAATCTGGTCACACACATACCTACAAAGAAAGAAACAAAAAGATTTTAAGTAGTATTTCAGTTTTGAATCATAATTCTTCATTTTTCTCTTCTCTGTTATGTAAAATGCATAATTTTTAAAAGATGTATAGTTTAGCAACAACAAGGAGATGCTCTGCTTGTATCATAAGGCAGCCTCATCTAAGGGACACAAGAAAAGATATTTTTGATTAGTATTATCTGATTTTATGATAAGTATTTTGAATTATATCAGAGGTAATAGTCAACATATTCAACAAGGCACAGTCCAATCAGAATGGACACGCTGAATGATGAGAGTGTCCACCAGCCTGAAAACAACTTCTGAGGCCACCTCCCTGTGTCCCAGCTGAGTATCAGTCCTCAGTTAAGTATGTGGTCATGATTAAGATGTTCAAAAGTTGAAACTTCTAAGTTGGATTAGATTCTTTCATATTACTAGGCCAGTTATATTTAGGAAAATGTATGCTTGGGCTTGGGCTTCCCTGGTGGCTCAGAGGTTAAAGCGTCTGCCTGGAATACGGGTAGACCTGGGTTCGATCCCTGGGGCGGGAAGATCCCCTGGAGAAGGAAATGGCAACCCACTCCAGTACTCCCATGGAGGGAGGACCCTGGTAGTCTACAGTCCATGGGGTTGCAAAGAGTTGGACATGACTGAGCGACTTCACTTCACTTCACTTCATGCTTGGGCTTCCCTGGTTGCTCAGCTGGTAAAGAATCTGCCTTCAATGAAGAAGACCCAGTTCAATCCCTGGTTGAGAAGATCCCATGGAGAGGGAATGGCAACCCACTCCAGTATGCTTGCCTGGAGAATTCTGTGTACAGAGAAGCCTGGCAGGCTACAGTCCATGGGGTCGCAAAGAGTTAGACACAACTTACCAACTAAGCATGCACGCACACAAACCTTTATGTGTCTATCAGTATAAATAAGTATATATACAGACACAGAGATGCATACAGATAAACACATACAGACTGAAATAAATATACCAAAATTCTTATCTCCAGATTCTTTTTGTCTGTACTTCCTAACTTTTCTACACATTTATACTACATCTTTACAGCTCAGGGTCAGGAAAGACAACTAGTTGGTTTTAAAAATGGTTCTGTGGACTGACATATTCTTGTCAAGCAGGACTAGTTCTCTACTAAATGGAGACAGTGCTTTTTGACACAGTCTCAACTTCCCAGGTGGCTCAGTGGTAAAGAATCAGCCTGCCAATGCAGGAGATGTGGGTTCAATCCCTGGGTCAGGAAGATTCCCCTGGAGGAGGAAATGGCAACCCACTCTAGTATTCTTGCCTGGAGAATTTCATGGATAGAGGATCCTGGTGGGCTACAGTCCATGGGGTCACAAAGAACCACACACAACTGAGCATGCACACAAGTTAGAGCCCAGTGCCACCCTCATTAGGTGGCAGAAATGCCTTGCAATTTTGTTGAGCCTGACAAATGATGCAAGTTCAATAGGTCTCACTCTGTGCCCTGGATCAAGCTAAAGTAAGCCAGCAGCAGATCCCCAGTACAGTTCCAAGATCTCCATGGCCTCCAGGGGTAGTCTTATCAGGTAATGTGCTCTGATCCGAGCTTGTTCCTCTTTCCCAGAGGCCAGATAGTAAATCACCTCCTTCCTATTTTCTGGGCCTGCTCTGCTGCAGCACAAAGCATGTATTTAGGAAAATGAACTGACAAAGAGGAGTTTTTTAAATAAATAGGGCCATATATGACATAGTGTGAAATAATGTTTTTATTTAAAACAAAAAACTGAAAAAAAATCAATATGTATCCTTGATTGTCAGAATTAAAGGACACTTGGATAAAGTTCACAAGTTCTGTGTACACCATCAATGTCATTCTCTTTGTTCACAATAATAAAGAGTACCACTAGATTTCTCTATACGTCATTTGTTTTGAATACTCTCTACAGGTTCCTTATATAAGTAATGCCCAAACACCCTCTGCAAGATTTGGTTAAAGAATGCCTAAAAATCAGTTTGAAAGTTTAGGTAATATCTGCCTCTCTGCTATCATAATCTAATAGACCATAGTAATTCAATAACAAACAGTGCTATTTATGCAGCACTGAGAAAACTGTGTTTACATGCATTACTTATTTCATCTGAACCCTTCTCATAATCAGAGATCCTCAGTTTCTCAGTTTACTGAGGGGGTCATGGCACATGGGACCCACTGGAATAAGGAAAGAGCAAAAGGCAACATAAATTACAGAAAGAAGACAACAGAAATCAGCTACTACTCATATTCATGGGTATAACATGACTTAAGCTGTCATCTGATAGAAGAAAGAGCATCTTCTGTGTGTGTTTGAAAAAAGCTAAGGAAGCTCTTTCAGAAAAATTTGCCCAGGAGCTCAAACTTAATAGCTATTACACATCTAAAAAAGGCTTGGCTAGATAAAGCACTGTGCTTTGGTGGACAGAAGTCCAGTCATTTGGACATAACATTACATCTTAAACCTTCGGAGATGTTTTTCTTTCTTTTGGCCATACTTATTTCCCTGACCAAGGATTGAGCCTGAGCCCCCTGTAGTGGAAGTGCAGAGTCCTAACCATTGGACCACCAGGGAACTCCCTGGAAAACGCTTTATTTATTTATTTATTTTTAAACAAATGTTATTTATTTTTAGCTGTGCTGGGTCTTTGTTGCTGAATGGGCTTTTCCCAGCTGCAGCAATTGAGGGCTACTCGCTAGTTGTGGTATGCAGGCTTCTCATTGCCGTGACTTCTCTTGTTGAGCATGGGTTCCAGGGGCTCACAGGCTTCAGTAGCTGCAGCACGTGGGCTTAGTGGTTGTGGCTCCTGGGCTCTAGAGCACAGGCTCAATAGTTTGGTGCATAGTCACATGGCATTGTTCCAGCTCACGGACTGAACTTGTGGCAGGCAAATTCTTTACCACTGAGCCACTGGCAGGCAGATTCTTTACCAATGAACCACTAGGGAAGCCTGAAACTTCTTTTTAAATAAAGTTTTTATTTTGACATAATTGTAGGTTAACATGTGGTTTGTAAGAAGTAATACAGAACAACTGAGGACCCATTTTATCCAGTTTTCACAGGTGGTTTAACATCTTACAAAACCATGATTGGTATTGAGACAACCAAGATACAGGAGAGTGTTTGAAAATTTTTAAACAATTTGATCTCTGTAATAATCAGTCCCACAATTCAGGAACATGCCTTTCAACTTCAGAGTTGCTAAGTAAGGTCTTATGAGATATGCCATGGGACTGGGAGGTGGCAGCATGAAGTGCACAGGAATCTGAGGGACAGCTTGCTATGCTCCCTCACTCTAAAAAAAAATTTTTTCCAGAAATTCTAGGCGACTGACAACCAGCTGCAAGTTGTCTGCAAAGGGCATAAGCTTTGAAGGCAAAGCTGAATGTGATTTCACCACAAGGCACAGCAGCTCGCAAATCACCTTGCTGAGAAGTTTCCCAGCCAAAGAGAGAGTTATCAGAGGCTCTAATTTTTCCACATCTACTTTATTTATTCAGGAGCCTGGCAGGCTACAGTACACGGGGTTGCAGAGTCAGCCATGACTGAGCACGCACACATTTATTTATTTAACAAATCCCGTGTAAGGAACTCCTGGCTGCTTAGTACTGGCCTGAATGCACTTGCTTCTCTGTGGACCAGTTCCCCAGATACGGCGCTTGTGATTCAAATAAGGGCTAGATCTCATTCAGTTTATTCTAATCGTCAGTGTTTTTACTGCAACTTTTGAGAGTTCTGCCGGAAGTTTCTGACAAAAAGTGAAAGTCTCTGGCAAGTGTCTGAGGAAGTAGACAACAGAGGGATATTCTCCTCCCCAGAGGACATAATAGTCACTTACGGAGAAGTTATAAGACCTTCTTCTAAATAAAATGTTAATGAATTTGAAAGGGCAATCCCCATTGGAACCTGGAGAGGTTGCATAACATTAAAGGCACGTGGAAATGAGAACACTGGGAAGGAGATAAAACAGAAGCCTGAAAACTGCACATTCCTACATTTGGAAACAACTAGAAAACTTCCCCAAATAATCTAATATCAGGAACCAACATGTTTCCAGGGAGAGTCAAATCTGCTAAGGATTCTATAATTTCAATATATGCTTAAGATTGGTTGTCATTTCTGCCATAGGATCTAAGGATAGAAGTTCCTTTCTTAAAACACTCTGGTATGCTAAAGCATATAAGCAGGAAGATAAAACAGTATGAAAAAAAGCCACCTACTCCTCTTGTGACAAACATGGCTTCCCAAGTTTTTATCCCAAAGTTATCTCTGATTGATTCCTTAGCATCACAAATAGTTGGGATAGTTGTCTGAGCTTACCCTGCCTGTGGGCCTTCCCTGGTGGCTCAGTGGTAAAGGATCCACCTGCCAATGCAGGAGATGAGAGTTCAATTTCTGGGTTGGGAAGATCCGCCTAGAAAAGGAAATGGCTACCCACTCCAGTATCCTACCGGGGAAATCTCATGGACAGAGGCGCCTGGCGAGCTACAGTCTATAGCGTCACATAAGAGCCAGATATGACTTACCAACTAAACAACAACCATCAATATGTACATCCAAAGAAATGAGGCTTTCTTGGAGTAAAGAGTTCTAGAAGAAGATACAGCAGATATGAACTACCCTTTTGGGACTGCAGCATCAAACCAGGAAATCACTAGTGTTTTACCATTCAGAACACCCTTTAACAAAAATAGACAAACACCTTTGAACCATGTCATTATGTTAATGACTGGCAGCCAAAAAACATTTTGCTTGCATCAATTTTGCCTGAAAACCAGGTCTCTGATTGCATATCTTGATCTGGGAGAAACTGGCTATCGTTGAATACACTTTGATGGTCCAAAGGTCTTGATCTTGGCAGTTTCAATGCCAGTTTTGTGAGCGAAGAAATGAACCAGAAACCATTCTGCCAGTTAGCACTAAAACAGGGTCCTTAAGTAACCACAGAACTTCCTTCTTGGCCAAATTGAGAAAATAATTGTTATGTATAATATTAATATTCACAAAGCAAAGTTCTCTGCTGATTTAGATGGCTACGAATCAGTAGTGTCACTATGTTTTACCCATTTGGGTGTAGGGGGTGTGTGTGTGTGTGTGCACACGTGTGTGTGTGTGTGTGTGTATGTAGTATTCAATAATTTTGATAATTCTTTGGACCCACCCAAGTGAGAAAATATCAAATTTGAGGCCCAAGTGTTTCCTAGAAAGAATGTTAGAGATCATATACCTTGTTTTTTAACTTGCTCATTTAATATTTCTAAGGTAATATTCTCATTTAAAAAATCCAAACAATAACAAAAAGTCTCTTTTGTTCCTCTTGGCCACCACCCAGTTCCACTTTCCTCTCCTGAGATAGCCAATGTTAATTAGTTGATACATAGCCTTCCACTCCTCTTCTGTACAAATACATAAATATATGCAATTGTAACATTATATGTTGTTTAAAATAAATACATGATCTCACAATGTATATCTTTGCTTATTTTTTCACTTATAATGTTTCGTGATCTCTCCTATCTGTGTTTTACTCCGGCCCCTTCACCCAGTTCGGGAGAAGGCCACGGCAACCCACTCCAGTACTCTTGCCTGGAAAATCCAATGGATGGAGGAGGCTGGTAGGCTGCAGTCCATGGGGTCGCTAAGAGTCGGACATGACTGAGCGACTTCACTTTCACTTTTCACTTTCATGCATTGGAGAAGGGAATAGCAACCCACTCCAGTGTTCTTGCCTCGAGAATCCCAGGGACAGTGGAGCCTGGTGGGCTGCCGTCTATGGGGTCGCACAGATTCGGACACAACAGAAGCGACTTGGTAGCAGCATCAGCAGCTTCACCCAGTTCAAGCTCTTCATTTCACATAAAAGGAAACTGAAGTCTAAAGTAGTAAAACGATTTTCCAAAGGCTTAATAGCAAGAGCCCAGCCAGTAGTACTTTTAAAATTGAACAAAAATCAGTGATTATTTACTGAACAAAGTTTGCAGAAACTAAAAAGGAACAAAATTTACTCAGAATCCAGACTCTCCAATAGTTTTTTTTTCTTTCTTCTGTTCAGCTTTTGTCTGTATGCAGAACTACCTTTTTACATAGTTGTAATCAAAGCATAAATCAATTGGTGTCCTTTTTTTTCTTTCCATTTTGGCCACGCTGCAGGGAGAAGGTAATGGCACCCCACTCCAGTACTCTTGCCTGGAAAATCCCAGGGACGGAGGAGCCTGGTAGGCTGCAGTCCATGGGGTCGCTAAGAGTCGAACATGACTGAGCAACTTCACTTTCACTTTTCAATTTCCTGCATTGGAGAAGGAAATGGCAACCCACTCCAGTGTTCTTGCCTGGAGAATCCCAGGGACGGTGGAGCCTGATGGGCTGCCGTCTATGGGGTCGCACAGAGTCAGACACGACTGAAGTGACTTAGCAGCAGCAGCAGCAGCAAGAGGGCTTTGCAACATGCGGAATCTTAGTTTTCTGTTCAGTGAAAGCCACGATTCCTAACTATCGAGCCATCAAGGAATTCCCTTTCTTCATTTAAGTTAATCAGATGTTAATATTCCTATCAAGTCGACAAGTTAATTGTCAATGATTGGTGACCAAACAGTTCATCTAGCAGTCAAGCCCTCTTCCCGCTAAGCTGCTTTCCACTGTACTTCCCCCATCCTCTCATTCGTCACAGACTTTCAAGTCACTAACTTCACTTTCCCCTAGATCCTGGTTCCGGTCCATTTTTCGTCCCCCCTCAGAGGCATTTCTCAACTCTTAAAGTGCTCCCCTCTCCATCCTGGGTGTCTAGGGGAAATCTCAATACTCTCCCGGACCTGGGTCGCCTCAGTGTTCCCCGAGGTTCCCAAGAGAAGGTTTCACAAAGTCAGTTCCCGAGGTCCATGAAACGCGGGTCACTGATGGCCGCGCTTCGGGGTTCTGTTTGGGAACCTCCAGAATTGACTGGAGTAAGCGACTGCAGGGTCCTTGTGGGGTCAGGGTTTTGAGGCCGGGCCCAGTCCTTATTCACGTGACCCGGCCCCAGGGAGAGGAGTTCGTTTTCCCACCAGAGGGGGCGCTGGGAGTGACAGGCGGGGAGCCAGCCCTCTCCCCTCCGGGGTACTCCTGGGCGTCGCTCTCCGATAGGGGCTCTGACGTCATCTTTCCGCGCCGGGGGCGGGGCGTGCTTGACGCCATCTCCGGGCGCCCGGCTGGGGGGGCGCTGGGTGTGGGGCGGCTCCGGGGCCGGGGATGGCGGCGGCCGCTGTTGCGGCGGCTCCGGGACCAGCGGGAGGAGCCCGGGGAGCGCCGTGAGATGGGCCGGTGAGTGTCGCCTTGATTGAGGCCGCCGACCTCACTGGGGCCAAGCAGGCCTGGGCTTGGTGCTCTGAAGGAAGTGGCCCCCCAAAGCCCGTTGCCCCGCGGACCGAGGGAGCGAAAGAGGCCTCGCCTAGACCCCGGATCGCTTCTCACCGGCCCGGCCCAGAGAGCTGCCTCAGGTTCCTGCGCCCCCGCGGCTGTGTCCTGGCGGCCCGGGCTGTCCAAGTCCTCGGGGCGGGAAGGGGCCCCCAAACAAGGAAGCAGCGCCTGCGGGGCCTCGCCCTTACTCCTCTGCTTGAAAGGTCGACCCTCCACTCTCTAAACGCAGAATTCCCAATTTCGGGCCTTACCCCTTTTGGGGCAGTGATTGGGGGATCAAAGGAAGCCTTAGTCCCTGTCCTAAGCTCCTCGCCCCCAGCGAATTCGAGCCTGGGGCTGGATTCAACCTCTTGATTCTGGGCTGTGCTGGCAGCTCCAGCAGCTGTCCGGAATGGTCCTCCTTTCCCGTTAGCTCCGTTAGGGCCACAGGCTGCGTCTTGCCCTGGAGAAATCCTCATTGAGCCTCTTAAGAGGCTAACGTTTCAGATTCCACAATGTGTTTTGCGTTGTGGGAACCTGGTGCACAGTCTTGGCTCTTTGTTTCTCCCGCAGACCTTTTGCCTCTTTCAGTCCTTTTATTAGCCTCTGTTTGGCTAACCCCTCTGTGACCCAGAGGCAGGTTCTCTTTAATGTTTTAGTCATGAGAGGCAAGTATCATTCTGGAATTGAAGATGTGACCCCATTTTCTGTTGGAAATGACAGAGAAAGCGAACAGCTTTTCAGGTACTGGAACTGCTGGCAAAGAAGGAATGCAAGACTTGTGCCTTCTGTGTAACTTTGTGTTTATGGAACGAAGAATTTATCTTTCCACCTTGTTTTCCTGTCTTCTTTGTTTTCTTCCTTTCTTTTTTTTTTTTTTTTTTTTAACATATCTGCACCTTGCTGATCTTAAGGGAGAAATACCTTCAGTTTGGTTTGAGGCTTGCAGTATTCTGTAGGACTTGGAAAGCACAGTGGGTAGTATCAACAATTTCTCCAAGTACTGGTCAATATTACTTTCTTTGTTTTTAGAGATTAAGGCTCTGGTCTTCGGTGCATAATATTTCTGACAGGTGTAGATTCAGATGTTGACAGTTTAGCAGTTTTGTTTCCCATTGTTGCAGTACCTGAGGATGAAGGCAATACTTTCAGTTTCTGTCACACCTGATTCAGCACTTAGTACAAAGTTGTCACTTAGAAATTTTACACACACACACAGGAGCCTGTTGTTGTTTTTTTTTTTTTACCCTGGAAATTTGTTAATAAGGCTTCCCTTTGAGTGACTCCCCCTTGACCTCTTTTTCTGCCCCAGAAACATAAATAATTGTTCTTTTTCCTCCAGTGCCTCTTTTCTCATTTAAATAACCTCCACATCTATGTTTTCATTAGCCCAGAATAAAAGTGAAATCCATGAGACTGATTTTTTTCCTGCTTCCCTTTGTTCACATGGGGACAATGCTGAGTCTTCCACTTTGTGCATTTACCTGAAACTGGGATTGGAAATAAATTTAACCTTTGGTGGAATAGGTACAGTTAGAGAATGAAGAATGCGATGTTAAGGAAAACAGTGAAGTTTGACACTTGGAAATTTTTTTCCCAGAAACGTCTTCCAACAAATTAGAATTTAATGTGTTGTTAGCCCTAGAGAAGAGGCTGAGGCAGGGACTCCTGGACTTTAATGTCCTTGTGGCTTTAGAATTCGCTTTCTTCATGATCCTGGGGATGGTCAGAGGCTAGGTTCCCGCTTACTCTATTCCTGTTTCTGTCTTCTAGGCTCCCAAGCCAGTGGGGAGGACACTGCTTCTTATTACAACTTCTCAGAAGCACCACTGGAAGCTCAGGTAATAGAGGTGCTTTGGATACCTTGTTGCAGAAAAACATCTGGAATCAACAGTGGAAAAGCAGAACAGAGTGTAATATCATAGAAATCTTTTTTTCAGAGCCAAAGAACTGAAGCCTGATTGGAAGAAATAGGTGACAAATTTCATAGGTGTTCAAGTATTCAGACCAAAATGATAAGTTGTGACATTGGCCAAAAGCGTGTATGAAAGGTGATAGACAAAGGGGAGAGAGAACTTTCTTATGAATCACATAGACCTAAGATAGCGATAAAGAGGCATGTTTTGGGGAATGGAACCAGAATCTTAAGAAGTGGTGCTTAGAACCTCCCTACCAAAGAAAAGGAGCCATTGGCAAAGGAAAAAAGAAAGGGAATGAGTGAAGAAGGCAAATTGAAGGTGGTCCATGGGAGGAAAAGAAGTCTTGCCAGACTAGGGAACACAAAGTCTGTGTGAGGTCAGAAGAGTTCTGTTGCTCTTTGAAGAAAAGGAGAAATAAATAAATTCTAGAAAATGCTAGTACAATCACTTTCCTCATAGGGCCCAAATTTGAAGGTAGTATTTTATGGGGCAAAGAAGATACTTATTTTCGTAACATACTTAGGGAACAGCATTTTTTTAAAAAACAAGCAGACCTCAGGACCTATTGACACCTGGGTCCTTGGGGTAGTGGTGATATGAGGCAAAGGAGGTAAGGCCTAGTACGGAGGAGGGGGATAGATGAGATCATAACCCAAATTAGGCTGGGAAAAGGAAGCAAGGATGAGCTCATATGTTCAGGAAAGAAGATAGCACAGTAGTGTTTGGTGACAAAAGGAGAAACTTAAGGACCCAGCAGCAAAGACCATGTGTTCAAATCCCCCTTAGGGGAAAAGACTCCGAATAGTTAGGATTCGCATCAGAGACACAGCTAATCATGATGCTGTTGGTTTCCCTGGGGTCTTGGACCAACAGGTTACGTTCCACATTTTTGAATGCTTGACCTTGTAGCTGTGTGCTTTCTGTGATTGTTTCTTTCATGTCCTTGGCTGGATGAGTGAGGCGGGTAGCATCCTTGTCTGCCTCTTTCTCATTCCTCTTTTTTTCCCAGCAGTCCCCTTGGTTCCATCTTCCTCCATGGATGCAGTTCCTGCTCTTCCATTTTGACTTGGTTTACCCCTGGGTTACTGTTCTTTGCCTCTGATTTGTTCCCTAGCAGATGTGGGCGCCCCAGCCAACAGCACAGAGGGGTGCAGGGGAGCCACAAAGAAGCCCCTTCTGATGCCCCAAGGAGCAAGCCGACCCCTTCCAGGCTCCAGGAACACCACAAAGCAATATGAAACCTGTTCATGAGAGGAGTCAGGAATGCCTTCCACCAAAGAAACGAGACCTCCCCGTGACCAGCGAGGATATGGGGAGAACCACCAGCTGCTCAACTAACCACACACCCTCCAGTGATGCTTCTGAATGGTCTCGAGGCGTTGTGGTGGCCGGGCAGAGCCAGGCAGGAGCCAGAGTCAGCCTGGGGGGTGATGGAGCTGAGGCCATCACTGGTCTAACGGTGGACCAGTATGGCATGCTGTATAAGGTGGCTGTGCCACCTGCCACCTTCTCCCCAACTGGCCTCCCATCTGTGGTGAACATGAGCCCCTTGCCCCCCACATTTAATGTAGCGTCTTCTCTGATTCAACATCCAGGAATCCACTATCCCCCAATCCACTATGCTCAGCTCCCGTCCACCTCTCTGCAGTTCATCGGGTCTCCGTACAGCCTTCCTTATGCCGTGCCACCTAATTTCCTCCCGAGTCCCCTCCTTTCTCCTTCTGCCAACCTTGCCACCTCTCACCTTCCACACTTTGTGCCATACGCCTCACTCCTGGCAGAAGGAGCCACTCCTCCCCCGGCTTCATCCCCAGCCCATTCGTTCAGCAAAGCCCCCTCTGCCAGCTCCCCGCCTGGGCAGTTGCCACATCACTCGAGTACTCAGCCACTGGACCTCGCTCCAGGCCGAATGCCCATTTATTATCAGATGTCCAGGCTCCCTGCTGGGTACACCTTGCATGAAACCGCCCCCGCAGGTGCCAGCCCAGTTCTTACTCCTCAGGAGGGTCAGCCTGCTCTGGAAGCAGCCGCTGCCAATGGACAGAGACCGCGAGATCGGAATTTAGTGAGACGGGAAAGCGAAGCCCTTGACTCCCCCAGCAACAAGGGCGAGGGCCAGGGACTGGCGCCAGTGGTCGAATGTGTGGTGGACGGACAATTGTTTTCAGGTTCTCAGTCTGCACGGGTGGAGGTGGCAGTGCCAGCACACCGAGGGACCCCGGACACTGACCTTGGAGGTCCAGCGGGTGGTGGGTGCTTTAGCTTCTCAGGACTACCGGGTGGTGGCAGCTCAGAGGAAGGACGAGCCCAGCCCCCTCAACCTGTCCCACCATAACCCCGACCACCAGGGCGGGGGGCGAGGGCCAGCCAGGAGCGCCACCGAGATGGCCGAGAAAAACCAGGCCCGAGGGGTCTCCCCTCACTCCCATCAGGAACCCCTGAAGCATAGACCTTTCCCCAAAGCAGTGGTTGTAGCCAATGGCAACCTGGTGCCCGCTGGAACTGAATCAGGCCTGCTGCCTGTGGGTTCGGAGATCCTGGTGGCATCAAGTTTGGACATACAGGCCAGAGCCACCTTCCCAGACAAGGAGTCGACGCTACCCCCCGTGACCTCTTCCCATTTGCCCTCGCATTTCATGAAGGGCGCCATCATCCAGCTGGCTACAGGGGAGCTGAAGCGGGTGGAGGACCTCCAGACACAGGATTTTGTGCGCAGTGCCGAAGTGAGCGGGGGGCTGAAGATTGACTCAAGCACAGTTGTGGACATTCAGGAGAGCCAGTGGCCTGGATTTGTCATGCTGCACTTTGTGGTGGGTGAGCAGCAGAGCAAAGTGAGCATCGAGGTGCCCCCCGAGCACCCCTTCTTCGTCTATGGCCAGGGCTGGTCCTCCTGCAGCCCCGGGCGGACTGCACAACTCTTCTCTCTGCCCTGCCATCGGCTCCAGGTGGGAGATGTCTGCATCTCTATCAGTTTACAAAGCTTGAACAGTAACTCAGTCTCTCAGTCCAGCTGTGCTCCCCCAGGCCAGCTGGGTCCTCCCCGAGAAAGACCTGAGAGGACAGTCCTGGGACCCCGAGAGCAATGTGACAGTGATGCGAAAAGCCAGCCGTCAGGCGAGGGCTCCCGGTCGGTAGAGCCCTCGCAGCCGGAGCCTGGTGCTCAGGCCTGCTGGTCGGCCCCGAGCTTCCAAAGATACAGCACGCAAGGGGAGGAGGCGCGGGCTGCACTGCTCCGTCCCTCTTTCATTCCGCAGGAGGTGAAGCTGTCCATCGAAGGGCGCTCTAATGCGGGGAAATGAACTTATCCTAGACCTGGCCTGGGGCTCCACCCCAGAGCTGGGCCTCACCGTGAGCGAGCAGAGCAGAGGATTTGCACATGCCAAGCAGGGGGTAGCTCTCTGGGCAGTGAGGTTGGTGGGGAAGAGGCGGCAAGAAGGCAGCCTCCTGAGGCAGGGTCTGTTACCTGTCACCCCGTGGCATCCTTTCAGAACAGCCCCCACTGGGGTGTTGTGATGGGGAGCAGCAGGCCTGGGCCAAGGAAGGAAGGGGGTGCACGCAGGATAAGAAACATTCCAAATATCAGGGCCCCCTGTTCTTTCCTCTTCATCCCTGGCTCCTGCGAGGAGAGAGTCAGGCTTTGGGAGCAGATGGCAGAGGGAGGGAGCAAAGAAAGAGCCAAAAATGATGATCCACAGCTTATAGTAGCAGTTCAGCTGTCTGAAGTTTTTTTTTCCCCCTTTTTTTTTTTTGTGATGGGAGGGCAGGAGGCCCCATGGTTGGAAGTAAGAGGGTTCCCATCCAGAACTCTTCTTTTGAGAGCTGTGCACTTTAAAGGGTAGTTTTGTTACAGATGTTGGAGGCTGGGTTTTTTTGCAGGGGACTCTGCGTGACCCTCTGCTCCAGCTGTTTCCCGTCTCTCCCCACCGTTCCTCCCACAAGGCTTCTAGCATCCCACCAGGAGAGAGAAGCCCCTCCAAGGCTCAGAGTGGAGACCCACCTTGGCGGGGACCCAGTTGCGGGATATGAGGAGAAAGACCTGATGGCCAGACTGACCAGGCTCTAGGCAGAGCTTCTGGAAGGGCAGCTGACTTAACAAAGCCCCTCCTACTCAGTGTTCCAGACCCACTTTGAAATTGTCCTGAATCTTGAGTTGGTAATGGTGACTTTCAAAAGAACCAGTGGATCCTTTGCCCCAGGCCTCTACACCTGCTCCTCTGTCTTTGTTGTGCCTAAGTGCCTGCGCTGCCCCCACCCTCTGCTGACCTAACCTGTCTGCTTGGTATCTTGACCTGGGCCTAATTTTTAGCTGCATTGCTGTTCCCTTTCTACAAAACTGGTTTTGTCCACTCTGACCAAGACCTCTAGTTTTTGGTGTGTAGAGGGTCTCTCTGGTTTCCCTTTCAGTTATTCTCTAGTTTTAAAAACTCAGAGTCATGTCCCCTCCTCTCCTGTAGTTGAACTGTTTGGCGGGGAAACAAGAATGGAACTATGCCCTGGGTCGGGGCCAGTATCAGTGGCTGGGCAGTGCCCATCCTTAGGTTTTTACAGAGTCCCTCCCACCTTACTCCACTCCCTCTCCCAGCATTTGGGCTTCCCCAAGCTGTCTCCTCCCACAGCCAGCTCTAAGGTGTTGGGATAATCTATTTTTTTTTTTTAAATTTTGTCCATGGGATTTTAGTTCCTCAAATCAGGGACTGAACCTAGATACTCAGCAGTGAAAGCATGGAGTCCTAACCACTGGACCACCAGGGAATACCCTGGGATACTCTTGATAATATTTCAATACCTGAAAAGTCTCCTAGATTTCATTTCGTGGTGGAGTATTCCTCTGCAAAGAGTTTTTTCGATCTTAGTTGCATGTGCCCCCGTGTCTTAAGCCCATTTTTTTCTTCATGACTTTTTAGCATCAGCTTGGACTGTGGGATTCCAATGGATGTTGAGAATTAGGCTTCCCCCATCAGCTTTCAGGTGGGTGGGTGGGTGTTCTGTTTGTATGGGGGGGAGGTCTTTAGACTCTTGAAACAACTCAGGGTATTGTCCACTCAGTTCTCTGGTGAGGCTTCTCCCAGGGTATGACCCTGGCCTTTCAAGATGGACTGGCTGAGGCCTGGCCTGTCATCCAGAGTCCCGAACCTCTGAGGTCTGATCTCTGCTCTGTCAAAGACTTTAGGCAAGTCTTGTGACCTCTCACTCTTTCACTTCCTCCCCAGCTGCCAAATGGGGATAAATAATCTTACCTACCTCCTGGGGGGAGGGGGCGTTCTGAGAATGGAGTCATTCTTAGTGTTCAGGTGCTAAAGGTTGTTCTCCTGGGGGAACAAAGTGACTGAGACCGGCTTGTTTGCTCCAAGCCCTACACTCCACGGTTTCATTCCTTGAAGCAGTTTCCTGGTCAGTCAGCTTCTGGAGGCCTGTCCAAAGGAAACTGCTGACCTGATCACTTCAGTCTCCAGTTCACCTCAGAACCAAACACCAGCCATGTCTGGTGAACACTCAACCTTGTACACATTTGGGATCATGTCCTTTCCCTTCTCTGTCCCCATTCTCTCTCAATGCTGCTTTTTCTGGCTTGTTTCTACACTGGGGCCCTGTGGGGCTGAGTCTTGAGGAATCCTCTCAGAGGAGGCCTCCAAAGAAGGCCTCATTTCTGGCTGCTCCACAAGCAATTCATTCCCAGTTTCTCATACCCACGTTTCTCAGAAACCTCCTTTCTCATTAGGAAGGCTCATCCACTGAATATAGTGACAGGCACACAGTAAGCACTCAAAAAATACCCACCACAGATACCAACCGAGCTTCTTCCTTAAGGGAGCAAACCTGTCTAACCAGATAAACGCCAAGTAGTTTAAATACAAAAACCCCTCACTGCCTAGCCTGGTAACTTCCACTTAATTCTGGAAAGAGAAAATCTTGTGCACCTTGCCGAGCTGGGTCCTGAGCTTTCTGCTGCTGTTGTGCATCTTGCTGGTAAGGCAATACCAGCACTTCCCCTGATACTGTGCCATGCATATGTAATATATTGATTACTTGACTTTGCTGAGCTGCAAAGGTGTCTTGTGTAAAGTATGGTCTCCCGGGGAAAGAAGCTCTGTGCTCCAGATCCTGGTCAGAGCACTGGCATTCCCCTTACCTTTTCCCTCTGGTTCAGTCTTTTCTTCCAGGCGTGAGGAATGAATAACCTATGGTGTGTCCAGTCTTCCTTGTGAAGATTTCATAAGTGTTATTATAAGAGACCTAAGAGCATTTTGAAAGAGTGAGCGTTTTGGTGGGAAGCTGTCAGCTTTAGGGGGTAATGGGCAGTTGGAGAAAGCCAGTGTCAGGGGTAGGACATCCTAGAGGTTAGACATAGGAAGATGGCTAACTCTGGCATTAAACAGAAATGCCTACACCGGTTTGGGAGTAGGGGGACCAGGTGAAGGACAAGTAAGACATCCAAGTCTTGGATAACCATTTCTATCAAGATTAATGTACAAGGAGGGGGTTTGGCATGGGGGAAGGGGAAACTGGGAGGTCAGAGCTGAGCACTGGTAGCCCAGCGAGGAGGGGCGGCCAGTAGATCTGGACTGATCCTTCTATACTCTTGGTTCAGTTGGTTGTCACATCAGGGGCTTTGGACTGTGCTGCTTTGCCACTGCTGCTGTCTATTCACTGTCCTGCCTGCTGCCCTTCACAGCACTCTTTCTGTGTCTTTGGCCATATAGGTGAGACCCAGGCATCCTGTCCATCCTTACCTGTGCAAGGGTTACTTTGTAGCAAAGTTATGTTGAGTAGGGATGGTATGAAATGCTGCTGGTGGGCTGGTGAATCCAAAGGGATGTGGCTTCAGTGCGTCTTGGGAGCCCTTTGGCTCCAAATAATCTGACTCTTGAAGAAGAGACAAGTGGGTCCTGTAAGTGGTGTTTTCTGTGTATTCGCTTCTTTCCTTTATAATACCTTGTATCCTGTTTTAAAAATTAAATGATGGGGAACCAGGTTAGGACCTGTGTCAGCATCCCAGGGAGGTTCATCTGGCTCCAGTTAAATGGATTCTGGGGTTGGGGGAGGGTTTGAAATAGACCCTCAGGTGGGGTTTAGTTTTATTTTTACCACTGGGCACCATAGAAGATGCACAGGGTGGTGGTATGATTTCAGCCTGCAAGAAGCAGGCATGTTGCAAAGTTGAGTGATCACACTGGAGATAAAGGGTAGACATGAGTTGACTGGGAAAGGGCTTGGGTCCATTGGGGGAAAGACAACCTGGTTGATTGAATTGGCTGAGGGAGATTTAAGTTACAGTCTTAAATAGTGCAGAGGCCAAGTTTTAGGGAGACTTTTTGGCCTCTGAGGCTAAGTTTACTAAACCACACTGAAGCTACAATACTTTCCAGATGGGAAGAGGTGTACACTACAGTTGAAGATCTGAACCATGTGAGGCTGGATGTTGACCAGGAACCTATTAGCCCTTTGCTGGGAAGCCTTCACCCTCCAGCTTCCCTGGGATAGACAGGGCCTCCCGCATTATGCAATAATAAAAAACGCATCTGGGTCTTTGCAGCTGTCAGTTGCTCTTTCAACTCTAGGATCCATCTTTGGGCCACACGTCTGGTCTGGGCCTGGGATGATGCTGGCCCTTGAGATGCTAGAGTCGACTGCACTCTCTCCGTACCTTCAGACTATGCACAGTGCCTGGGGCGGAAGGAGGAGAGGTGGTGCGTGTGTGCCCTGCTGAGCCTCCCCAGCAGGAACAGTAGTAATAAATGCACTTTTCACACTAAGGTTTCTTTATTAGTTCTCCTATTAAGCCTAGATCCTCCCCTGGTAGACTGCAAACTCGAAAGTCTGTGTGATTCCCCCAAGCCATTCTACTGCAAATGCCCAGCAGTGAAGATGGCCTCAAATTGAGTTCCTGTCTGCAGTGTGTGTGGCGGCAGCCCATGTGCCTTTACCTATTGTCAAACTTGCAAGCATTTATTTTGGTCTTTATGACTGTCATGGGGACTGAGATTCTTCAAAAAGAGAGAGCGAGCGCGTGTGCGAGTGTGAACGAGCTGATGACACAGTGGTTTTATATCCACTCCCCGCACAGGGAGTTTGCACATAGTTGTGAGCTACGAGTGGTTAGTGCATCACTGAGGTTGCTAAAGGGAGGGTTCATCTCTCATTTGCTTGACACTTGCATTCAAGAGAAGCTTGTGTTGGGGAAGAGACTGACAGTACTCTTGGCAAACTTAAAAGTATTAAAAATAAGGCTGTCCCCTACAACCTCCCTCGTCACACACAGGATCCCTGTAGCCAAAACAGTATATGTTCCAGCTGCAGAGAGCAGACTGCTCTCAGCTTGCACAGCACCTTAGGGGAGGGAAGAATATATGGGTAGGGAATGGGGTGGAGAAGGGAGGATGGGGATGACATCCAGGTGGCTTTAGGGTCCTGAGTAGTAGAGGACGGCACTGGGGAGGTCTGATGGATGGATCTGATTTGTGTAGGAGTTCCCTGTAGATAAATTACTGATCCCCCAACTACTATCCCCAGTATGTAATGGCTAAATTAATATGTAATCAACTGCATTGTATCTAAAGCCTTAGAACTAGTCAGGTGCTCCCCCCACCCAATACCATTTCTTACCCTCTAATCCTACCTGATCTTTAACAAAGCATTAATAATTCTAAGGATAATCTCTATTTTGTTGTGCTTTTTTGTAACTGTTTTAAATAAATCAATTTGTACTGTATATTTGTACTTTTGTGAGATCCTTTTTGCTGTTTTACCATTTTAAGTCTCTGTACTTGGCTACACACAGATTGTATTTTTATTGTTAATGCTCTTCTTATGGATACCTGCATTTAACTTGTGGACTATGTAAACACAATATATATCAATATCTATATATCTATATATCTATCTATATAAACTACTAGCTTTTCCTTTTGGTGTTTGCGCCTTCTTCATATCCCAGCCTTAGATGGTGGCCCTTGGGTGGGGGACCGCAGCCATGTGTGGCAGAGCTTGAACTGGAGAGCAAGTGGCACCCATCTTTATGTGGTGGGCTCGGGGCAGGTTGTGTGAACTAGTCCTGAACCATGGTCTACACATTCTGTTGTATCTCAGGGACCCAGAAGTCTGCCTAGAGACAGAGATTCTGTACTCGCACAACCACAAGGACCTGTAGATGCCCTCACTGTTGGTCTCTTTTCTAATTCTATTCTCAGAAACACTGCCAGAAACTTTTGGAGTAAGTCATCTCCAATCCCAGCTACCACTTCTAACTTAGCTCGCCACTAGTAAGGGGTGAAACACTCAAGATACATAATAGTTACTCAAATTTATTGAGCACTTGCCGTGTGCCACAAAATCTACGTGCATTATGTATTAACAGTTGTTGCTAGTACCATTATTTCCATTTTGTGGGTGGGAAAATGAAGAGGTTTAAGTATGTGCCCAAAGTTACACAGCGGTAATTAGCGGTACAGAATGTTAAATCCAGGCACTTAATTCCTGAGTTTATGTTAACTCATAATTTGTTGTAAAAATTAAATGAGATAATCCATGAAAGTGCTCAGAACAATCTTTGACACATAATTAGTGCTCAACCATTTTTGAAACATCCCAGGTAGAACTTCCAGTGTGGGGCTCTATGAGGAAGCCATTCGGCTCAAGTATTTTCTTTAAAATGTCCAGTACTTTTTAATAGGCTTATTACAATTTTTCAAAACAAGTATTTCAGCCAGCCTGGTAGGAATTAACCCTAGTTTTGTGGGGGGTCAGT
This sequence comes from Tragelaphus eurycerus, assembly GCA_935064755.1. Taxonomy (NCBI): domain Eukaryota; kingdom Metazoa; phylum Chordata; class Mammalia; order Artiodactyla; family Bovidae; genus Tragelaphus; species Tragelaphus eurycerus. The sequence goes on from CAKXYN010000020.1 coordinate 18,703,418, forward strand.
TAACACTCTTTAAAGTAGCCTTGAACCTACAGAGGTCAGGGAGGAGTCCAAGTTTCCTTGTTATGATATTGGAAGAGGTCCACATTCCTGGCATAGTTATTTTTCTGGCTACAACTTAACTAGGGCACTTCCTTCTGGACCTCAGGATCTATAATTATCTAAACTGTACACAACCTTTGGTGCAGGCTAAGGAAAGTTTTGTGCTTATTGTGTACCATCATAGGCGGCTTTTTAGAAATGACCTCAGCTCTTGTCTCCTCCATGGTTTGGCAGACATACAAACTGCCAGAGTAGTCATTTTGCTCCGGTCTTGACCACTACTGACTTGAGCTCTCAGTATCACCTTAACTCTGGATTTTCCTCAGTGGGTTTTATTATCCTACCTTGGCTCTGGGGACGACATAAAAAGATAAGCTGTTACCTCTTCTCTCAAATATTGAGTTCGCTGGCACTATGTACCTTAATATTACAGCTGTTTCTATGACTATCCCTAAATGCAAATGACTGCTGTCTAGGGTAGAATTTTAAGTTGGGCAGACTGAATTCTGCTGGGCAAAGCAGTTGGTACCTAGTCTAAATACTACATCCTCTTTAGCAAGTGTCAGTCATGAGGAAAGGTATCTGCTTCTGAGTTTGGAAAAGGTGTGCTCAATATTGCTCAGTCACGTCTGACTCTTTGCGACCCCAGGGACTATACAATCCATGGAATTCTCCAGGCTAGAATACTGGAGTGGGTAGCCTTTCCTTCTCTAGGGGTTCTTCCCAACCCAGGGATCGAACCCAGGTTTCCCACACTGCAGGTGGATTCTTTACCAGCTGAACCACAAGGGAAGTCCAAGAATACTGGAGTGGGCTATCCCTTCTCCAGCAGATCTTCCCAACCCAGGAATCGAACTGGGGTCTCCTGCATTGCAGGCGGATTCTTTACCAACTGAACTATCAGGGAAGCCCCAGTCATGAGGAGAGGTGTCTACTTCTGAGTTTGGAAAAGGAGAGCTAAGTTGAAATAGCTCTTGGGACCACAGGTGAGGCTCATTAGGGTTGTGGGCATGGACCCTCACAAAGCTGGCATCGGTTCTTTCTCAATGTTGTCATTAACTTGTGAAGGGCCAGATAAGGGATCTGTGCTTGGACAGCCTAAGTGGAGAAGCACCTTCCCTTGGAAAAAGACAATCACTAGAAGTTCCTGCCTGAAAACTTCCATCCAGGTCTTAAATCACTTCATTTGCTAGAATGAAATCAAGAGAAGAGCAGGAAAGGGCAGTAAAGATAAAATTAATTTATTTGCCCTCGTAACTCCACAGGCCGTGCCGGGACCCCACAGTCCCATGCACAGACCTTGCAGCAGTGGGCTGGAGAGTTGAAGTGTCTGGAGTGCCTGCTCCCTCGTGCACAGCTGCCTGGAGCCGGGTCCCTCCTGACCCCATCATCCTGCTCCCACATGCAAGGGGTATGCAGGTCCACCTGCAACAAACCCGGGCCTGCCTCCACTGCAAGGACAGAATCTGAGGGTGACTGAGTGCAGATCCCTGTGGGCTCGGGTGGGTGGAGAGTGGGAAGGCAGGCAGGAGGGTGTGGCTTCAGTGCAGAGAGCTGCTGTTCTGCTCTTCAAAGGCCATCTTGCCCAGGAGTTGGCTGTCCAACTCCACCCCACTCACAGGTAGCTGGAAGAAGTTCATTTCGGCTGCTAAGGCTGCCATGGCAGAAGGGTCCTGGCCAAACTGAGCTCGCAACATCATGTCCATTTTCTCCAGCCTCCTCTTGAGCCGCTTGGCCTCCCGCTCCCGGATGAGCCGGGCCTGCCGCTTCTCGGGGGTCTCGTTGGCTCGCTTCAGCCTCATGGCCTCCCGATCTCGTTGCAGCCGGCGTGCCCGCTGCTCATCCGTCTCCTGCATGCGCTGTAGGCGCTTGGCTTCTCGGTCCCTCATGCGCCTCACCTCCCGCTCCTCGGGGGTCTCATTGTCCCGCCGGCTCTTCTTGGCTGTGCGCTCTCGTTCCAGTCGCTGCAGCCGGACTTCCAAAGGCTCATTCTGCCGACGCAAGGCCCATTTGCGGACGCTGGGGGTCTGGGCTTCCAGCAGCTTCCGGTAGGCAGCACAATTGTTGCACACAAGCAGAATTCCAGCAGGGTACACTGGAGGAGTAAAGGCAATGTCCTTCCCCTCGGCACTGGAGGGGCCTTCACTGTGGGCTGGTGGTAGGGATTCCATATTAAGGACTTCAGGGAGTTTCTCACTGGAAAGCAAAAATTTTGTACGGTTAATGCCATGGTCTAACAAGGCCCTGATTTATTCTGACCTGCCAGGCCAGTCGCTCCAAGTTCACCACTAAGGATCAGTTTGAGTACTTGGGAGACCTCCACCTTTCTACTCTTGTCCTTCTTTGGGCCAGGATATCTACCAAGTCTTGAAGCCCACCTGGAGTTAGGGACTGAGCCAACCGCCACACCAAGCCACCAGAAATCAGAGGAGGAGCCCTTACGACGTGCAGTCCTGTTCAAGCCAAACTGATGTTGTCTGTAGTTGTGCAGGGCAGTCCTCCTTGAGGTGGCAGCTGCCGTAGGGCAGGTCCGGTCCACTGGCTTCACCTCCCCTCCGCGACCCTGCCTTGTACACTAACTAGCAAATGGTTCGGACAGTGCACACAGCCCCAGTCTTCCTGGACACGGTGGAGACTGTCCTCCTGTGAGGGTCCTCATGGCCTCTCTAACTTCTTTCTCCATGCTTTATCATGAAGGTTCTTGGACGTCCCACATCTCTTTCCAGATGAAGATATTCTGATCGAGGAAAGACACGAGAATTCCCTTCCCTTTGGGGGTGCTTTAACGGAATGGACGTATCTACTAGCCTCCTTCCTTGTATTTCCAGAGTCAAGAGTCAGTTGCCTTTGCAATGCCAAGTCTTTGACTGGGAAAGGAGAACCCACACGCAGTTATCTGCTCGCAGCATAGAGGTTTAGGTGCCCGGCTCACCTGTTAAATGTGGCATGGCTAGTGAAACGGGCTCCACACACAGCACAGTTTGACCGCTGGTCCTCCGAGTGGATTAAGAGGTGGCGACCCAGTGACCCTGGGGAGCTGAGGGCCCGGCCACAGACAGGACACATGTAGCTCTTGGCGCTCACCACAGCTGCGGTGTGCTGGAAAAGACAGCCTCATCTGTCAACTCACATCAGCTCCAGGACAAGTTCTACCCACTGAAGAACTACTTTCTGGGAAACATCCCTCTTTCCTTAGTCTTAGAACAAGAACTCTTCTTCCTATTTAGCATCCAGAAAGGAACAGGCTCATGTTAAAGGGCCTTCAGAAGGGCGAGGCCATCCACACCACTGCTCAGATTTCACCGATTTGAGTTCTGACTATGTTCTGGGATGTGGGGCTGGCTTGGGGAACAATGAGATGCCACATTCCTCTTCAGAGCCAGAGAAGAATTTTTGCTCAGGATAATTTCTCATGGTCTGTTTGCCCCATGCTGTATAGGTACAAGTGCACTTTACCATCTTGAGCCACCAGGGAACCCAACAAGTGCACTTTAAAGGAGCATTGAAGGCCAAGTCTAGAAGCTGGCTGGGAAGAATGGTACCCAAAAGGTATTTAAATGCACAGCCTCTCCTTCCATCTTTCAATATCAGTCTTCTGAAGAAATGCTTCCCCTCATGAACGAGTGATCTTTATGGTAAAACCCAGGCTGCCATGTGTGCTGATGCCTATTCACTACAAATCATGACACGTGTGTTCTGCGACTGGACGGTTGTCTTGTTCTGATGTGTTGGTTTACACTAACTTTCGCCAGTCTTTCAGAAACATCTGTTAATTCATTTTTTTCTTCTTTAAAACAAAGCCCATTTCTCTCTCACTATATAAAATATACATTAATTACTTTAGGAAAAAAATGATACTTAATTTTCACAATGTCTGCCTGGGAACCCAGAACATATTCACTCAATGTATCCCACTTATTCTCTAAGAGTGGAATCTGGGTGGAAGCAAAAACAACCCAAGGTTCTTTCTGGGGTTGGAGGCAAAGGCTAAACAAGTCACTGGCCCCTGTTTTCCGGAGCATGTGGCTCCCCAAACCATACCTGGTACACATGAGCAATCAGCTGTTCCCGACTTCCACAGTCGAGCTGGCAGAGGGGACATTGGCAGAGTCCAAGTAATGGGTCAGAATGCAAATTCTCTGTGACCTGCAACACAAGTAGGCAATTCACTAAGATGGTTTACCAGTCTCTTCCCTGCCCCTGCTTCTTTTAAAAGGGTATCCTGTTAAAAGGAACACAACCTCTTATCATACATTATTCTCAGGTTCCCATCGAGGGTCAAAGGAGAGTGACGGGGGAAAGGGAATTAAATTTGTTCCCATCTTCATTTTTTCCAAGGCTTCCTGCCATGAAGACATAGAATTACTCCAGAGAGCTTATCTAATTTTCCCCCCTAAGGAAAACTCTGTAGGGAGAAGACTAGCCTTCCCTCCTGCCATGCCTCTTGCAAGAATCCTCAAGAGACAATTTAGTGAAAAGATGGCACCTCATTTAACACTGTGACTGAAATTTGCAAGCATATTCAAGAGTACATCTCAGCAAGTCAGCTAATAGTTTTACAAAGATGGACATTCTGCCGGAAAGAAGTGGGGAGCTTTGGGAGCAGGAGCTGCGTGTGGGTAAAGTGATATGTGGGCGGGTGGAAAAGGAAGGCTGGGTGTGATAAGAACTGTGTGCCTGAGGGTCGGGTACCTGGTGCCGTGAAAGAAGAGAGGCTACATCTGAAAACCCGGGAGACCCTCAGAGGCAAGAGTTGCCTTCAGGTGGAAGAGAGGCATCTGGACAGAGCAGAAGGGGAAGGGGTGCCCAGACTCAGGAGCCATTTGTCACTTGCCTCATGCTCTACCACTTTCTTTCCACTAACAGGCTGTTCTACATTTTCTAACTCTTTTTCCACTTTGACCACTCCTCCATCTTCCTCTGACGTATGGGAAGAGACTTCATCTTGTGTGGTCTCCTCTTCATCTCCCTCACTGTCACCTGGAACACACAAACTGGTCACTTGTTCTGATTTTTGCATGAGTACATCTTGTGTTGCTTTCCACCCAAGAGTTTGCAGCTAAAATGGAAAACACCCCCAGATCTTCCATAATATAGTTGGTATCAGAGCTTTTTTTGAGTACAAATCATGTTAAGTGGAAGCCAGCTCTAACTGTTCCTTATATTGTCATTGTACACAAAAGAGAAAATTGGAGGTAAAACTGCATTGGAAAATGGTTATTAGGCCTTGTATATTATCAAGAAAGTGATAACTTTTTACACACGGTTCCCAAATATCTCACATTTCAAATCACACCTCCCATGCACCTCACACCATGCTTATTCCGACAACACACCACTTTCAACTTACCAACACTTATCACTGATTTTATTACTTACATTTGTCCCTAACCTCGCTGCAGTTTCTCCATATACTCTGTTCTATTCTGAGACCCACTAGTCTTTTCTCTCCCAACAAACCCCAAGGTGCACTTGTAGAAAACACCGACAAGTTTTTCTTTCTTCTTATCAATAAAGAAGGTAGTAAGAAATTAGGTAAAAATGTCACTTTCTAGGGGGAAAGCTGCTCAGGACAGTGCAAGAGTTAGTACAGCAACCAACCTCTGGCATTCTGCAGTGGTGTTTGACTCATGGTGTCCTCACCCTGTCTAGGCTAAATAACTCCATTATTCCTGGTGGTTCCTTGGATTATCTGATGGATAACTGAATGCTTAATTGGAGGGAACAGGATATTCTTTACTTTGGGATGAAACATCATTTCTCATGACTAAAGTAAGAATAGAGTTTGTTTTAGTTTAGGCGTAGGATGTGGCTGTGCAGAGGTCTGCCTGTGGCTGGGGGATCTACAAGGTTTGTGTGAGCTGATTATTTTTTTCCTCTCTATTATAAAATAGGAAAAGAAATTTTTTTTTTTAACGTAGTAATGTAAGGAGTTCTTTCTGAAAGGGAAAAAAAAAAGTGCTAGTACACTGAAGATCCCGAGAGGAAGCCAAACCTGGGGAAGCTATCAGACTCTAGTCCCGTCCCAACACCACCTGGATCTTGGACTCCTGGGCCTGAATGTCAGCGAGAAGAATACAGGATGGAGCTTCACCAGGCTCTCTGCATTGGCAGTGGGACTCGGCTTTCTTAACTAACGAAGCTTATCTTCTACTATCCCTTAAGTAATTTCTAAATCTACCAGTAACTGGGCAAAACTGGTCCCATTCCCTTTCTTCCAAAGAAAATCTATTCATGTCACCTGCTGGTAGTTACTTGTGTCTCTGTTAGATACTCCACTTGGTTAGTGGCCTGGATTTGAGCCCTGGAAAGATCTGCAGTTCGTGCACTACTCCTCAGTCCAAAGGTTTAGTTTGAATCCACTTCAGTAAATAAGGATTGGCACAGATTAAATGATACAATGTTTTCTCATCAACTTATTTAGAATACTTGTAGTCTAAGACAATACTGTATCAAACACTTTTTGTAATTTGTCAAAAATTCAAATATATCTACTAGAAAGGTTAAAAAAAAAAAAAAAAAGTCTGCCATGTAAAGGGATGATACAACTTTTCCAGAATGGAAACCTACCAGACTTCTATAGATTTGGCATTCGCACCTACTACTAAAACTGGTGGCTTTCACAGATTTTCTAGAAATATTTGGGTTTATTTTTCTGTACCTAAGCAATGACTTGCTAAATTACTTTTCATTGCTAACATGTTAGTTTAAATAGAAAATGTAGTACGTAGAAGAGTACAGAACTCTCTCCTTTTCTTTCCTTTCCAACCCCAAATGTGGAGAAAAATCAGAAATGTCAATCTGAATTGATACTAATAACAACCAATATCAGAAGGATCAAATTAGTAAAGTAAGGGTATCATCCTAGAAAATAATACATCTCAAAGTGTATTTGTTCAAGCAAGTCATGGAATAGATGATCCCTGAGGTTCAACCAGTTACCAGCCACTGTCTTTTCAATCTCTTAATCAAAGGGATCTACTCAGGACGTGGGGTGGAAAGACCTCCACATTAGCATTTTATATGCTATGTAATCTCACTAACAAGCAAATCCTCTTACAGAGCATTAAAACTGGGTCCTCAAGCAAAACTTTCAAGAATACCATGCTTATATTTTATTAATTATGAATAAATAGATTCTAAAGGACAGGGATTTTTTTTTTCTTCTCATTTGATCTAGACCAGGGGCTCCTTGCATACTAAACATCCCTAAACATCCCTATGCCCTTATCAGAGTTATCACAAACCTATCTATGTATGGCACTATGCCAAGTACTACAGTCCTTCAGTTTAAAAAAAAAAAAACAAAAAATGTCAAACCTGTTCTCTCTCTGAACAAGCATATGCCCATACATCTTAGAACACCTGTGGGAACACTGAGGATCCACAAATCTCCTTCAGATCTTCCTCCCAACCCCCATGCACAATCCCCAGAGCACACACACTCTGATAGTTCTTCTCCCATTGCCCTGAGTCATTACCAGAAGGTGCAGAACTCACTGCTACTGGAGTCCTGATCTCTTAGTTGTTGGATAGCTTGTCGCTGACTGCCAAGGTCTCCAGGAAAATCAGTTTTCATCATCGCCTGGCGGGCTTGCTCTTCTAGCCCAGCAAATACTTGATCCCCTGGTGGTCACAAGGAAAAATAGTCAGGCCACCAGCTGGGCGGTACATCCCCAGACAAGCTGGTTGGAAAGGCAGACCATTCAAAGGTAGGAGACAGGCAGGTACCCTGTGGTGGGGTCATTCATCTCCAAGTCAGCTGGTGGCCTCCAGTGGTTTCTGGGCACAGCTACTCTTCCTGGGCAAGAAGCCAGATGCTCTAGAAAGCAGCATTTGCTTCTCTTAAATCCTCCTACTCTTGACTCCTTTTAGAAGTGATAAATTGCTATTACAATGTTCCATCAGGAATGGAGAGACAGAGACAAGAGGAGGCAAAGCGATGGGATGAAGATAGGGTGACAAATCTGGGCATAATTTTGAATCTTAGTGTATTAGCGACATGGCCCTGACTGCCAACTTCTGACTATGTAAACAAACGCTTCAAATGATCCATCTAAAAACAGTATCTCTGACCCCATCTTTCATCCATTCTCCTTACAAGACATACTATGGACGTTTTCCCTTGACTCTCTCACATCTATAAAAATTAGTCACGAGCAAATAAAAAATTGGTTGAATGATTGATTAAAAGGAAAATGGATAATATGTGAACCCACTTCTGCTGAGGAACAAACTTCCTGAAACATACCAACCAGTTCGCAACAGGATAATATTTCATCTAGTCTCCTTAGTTTAGTATGATCTTTTTTTTTTCTCTTTGTATGGAGTATCCAAAAGCCCTGGAACCATCCTTGATTGTGCATTTACCCCAAGGAACTCCGCCTGGTGTCTGTGTGGTTATTGAAGAGTTAACATTTAAGTGCTCTTTTATTTCCAAGAGGCCAGGCATAAGGAAAAAAAAAAGAATTGGGTTTCTCAGGGTTTCCATTATCTCAGTCAGAGTGGAAACTACAATCCCTATTCTCCAGCCACCAAGGAAGAATAATAAAAGCCCTAGTGAAATGTCTGACAATAGGCCAGGTGCTTTCTTAATGAAGAGAGAAGGGAAATTAAACAGGCTCAGATTCCAAGGCTGATACAATGATTTAGTAGAAATAACCTGGTCAAATGACTTGAACAACTAGTCTTCGGGCAGTGAAAAAACTGATGTGAAGTATGACTTCCCAGGTGGCTCAGTGGTAAAGAACCCGCCTGCCAATGCAGGAAGCCATGGGAGACTCCGGTTCAATCCCTGGGTCAGGTAGATCCCCTGGAGGAGGAAATGGCAACCCACTCCAGTATTCTTGCTTGGATAATTCCATGAACAGAGGAGCCTGTTGGGCTACAGTTCATGGGGTCGCAAAGAGTTGGACATGAATGAGCGACTGAGAACACACACGAGCTTTGTGGTTCACTCAGGTATTTGTTCAGCAAATATTCAGTGAACATGTCCTATATGTTAAGTGCTCAATGCTAATAATAGTGACTATTTGGCACTTCCGAGTTCCAGGCTGTGTTAAGTTCTTTATAGTTGCTTTGTTGTTCAGTCGCTAAGTCGTGTTTGACTCTTTGCGATCCCATGAACCCAAGCACACCAGGCTTCCCTGTCCATCATCTCCCGGAGTTTGCTCAAACTCATGTCCGTTGAGTCAGTGATGCCATCCAACTATCTCATCCTCTTTTGCCCCCTTCTCCTCCTTTATAGTTGCTACTTCACCTTAATTCTCTGCAAGAGTCTTTGTTGTGGGAATTACTATCCATATTTTACTTGGGAGAAAAACTAAGATCTATAGGGGAAATAAAGATTCAAACTCAGTCTATCCAACCCTTAACAACCATATTTTTCAACTCCTTTCTGGCATAGTTGTAAATAGAACTTTAAGTGGTTCACTAGAGTAATTTTACCAAAAACAAATGGTTGTCTCTGTGTGATAAGAATAGCTCTGATCCTACCGTCCGTGTTACTTTCCTTCCAGGAGAAACTGATATACACAATGCAAATCAAAATAATATTCTCAAGGCCAGTAATGACGGAAGGAACCATCATTTTCCTGGTTCTGACGCCATGTGATGAGTTACCATGCCCGGCTTAGAGTGACATTATGCTACTCTGAATGACACTGTGAGTGGGAACAGAGATGCTGAAAATCTAAGTGCACTTCTAGATACACAGCCCTCAAGTAAAGGAAAAATAAGCTGCTTCACGTCGACTTTCATAATATTCAGGATGACACACTGGGTATAAATTATAGAAAGGGAGAGCAAAAAATGAATTCTTTGTTACAGTGCCTCCTCTTTCCTCTCTGTAGGAGTAAAATACTGAATTTCTCCTTGTTGGTTCCTCTGTAACCACAAGACCATGGCCAACTGGAACAGTTAATGAACTCTGGGTAAATGCATGTTTTTGGACCTGGTGGCCGTGGCAGGTATGACACTAAGGAATAAGTTATGTACTAGCATATAATTATCAAGGGCAGACCATCCGCATCAAAGACATCTCTAAAGAAGCCTATATAGAAACCAGCTAGGTTTTTAACACACCAAGAATCTATACTTTCCCCTCCTTTCTTAATGGGGAATCACCACTGGATTAGAAAGACATCTAAAAGGATATGTACTTTTTAAGATCAGCTAGTAATTCAGTCTAGTCTCCATTAACCTGGGCTAAAATTTTACTTCTCTTGATGTTATCTAAATATTTAGGCCTTCACAGAACAGAGAAGAGTCTATATAATACAGCCATCCTATCCAGGACTTTTGGGAGCATTCTCACCTTGGATGCTATGCTAAATCACTTCAGTCGTGTCCGACTCTGTGTGATCCCATAGACGGCAGCCCACCAGGCTTCCCCGTCCCCAGGATTCTCCAGGCAAGAACACTGGAGTGGGTTGTCATTTCCTTCTCCAATGCATGAAAGTGAAAAGACAAAGTGAAGTCGCTCAGTCATGTCTGACACTTAGCGACCCCATGGACTGCAGCCTACCAGGCTCCTCCATCTGTGGGATTCTCCAGGCAAGAGTACTGGAGTGGGGTGCCACTGCCCTCTCCACACCTTGGATAGTTGGGCTATATTAATTCTGTTATTCTTTTCTTTGGCAGTTTGGAAAGAAAAGCTATGGTCCCATATTTTATTCCACTCCTGACCTGGGAAAAAGGCTAAGGTAAACTTTACTCCTCAGGGATTTTAAATATCAACATAAAGCAAACTATATAAAAACTATAAAAAAGGATTCTTTCATAAGAAGGTAGTGATACTTGCTAAAAGTATGTCATATTAACTCAGGTATAATACGATCTATACAGATACTAGTGATTAAGAAGTGTTACACAAATGCCTGCTTTTACAGTGTAGAATTATTATTTCCTTCTGTCTTGAGACTATTGGAGTAGATTAAAAAAAACATCTGGTTTTAGATATCAATGTAAAGTAACCATCTTATTTAATTAACATGGGTATTTATTTGTCTATTGATAGTTGAGAAAAAGTCATCTAAGCTCAACAGTAAAAAGCAAGGTGCTACCTCTCATTTTTATGGTATGAAATCTAGATACTGTTGGTCTGATTTGGCTAAGGTTTTTTAGACCAGATAAGAATAAAATCACACAAGCAAGTCTGTAGAACAGATGAGAAACCTGAGATGAAAGTTACTGGAAAGAAAAAGATTTTACTATTCTCTTTCTTGAGTCTTTGGTGCAGTTAAATAAATGCAATGTCTGGTGGAATGAAATTAAGTATAGCAGTTGAGACATTTTCTGGGAGAGCAGATGTCGAATACAGAATAAAATAAGTTAGTGTTAGGAGTGAGGTGCTTAGGATTCTTTTTCTAGCTGACAGTCTCCGTAACTGAGGTACTACCACATGTTGGGAACAGAACCATTATCTTACAAGGATGCTGACAATGAATAAAGACAGAACAAATTGCACTTTTTAGAAGATGAGGGACTTTAAAGCCTTTTTTCCTACTTCTCTGTAAAAGTTAAAAAACTTTAATTGAAGTTGGAAGTTCTCAATCTCATATATAATTTGAAAACAAAAGTCTCTTAAGAAAAAGTTTTCCTTTATTTAAGTGGTTTGCTTGGTATAAATACATCAAATGAAAGTGTGCAAAGGACTGTATTCGAAACCACTTTTGAAACAGTTTACAGACGTTTGTACTCAGAAGAGGGTGAGATGAGGAAGGAGGGAGGGAAGAGATCTAACAGAGATCTCAAGCTATCAGCAGTTCCTCTGTAACTAACAATAATTCTAGACTTCTATTCCAAAGCTCTGCATCAAGTCTATTAACCAACTGGGCAAAACATAAAGAGTGCCTAGATGTTTCTGGGACGAAGGAGATATCATGACGATAATTTAGATCCAGAGACAGTCCTGAGGAAAGCCAAGTATATGCCAGAGCACCCTGCCCGTTGGCTTCTAAAGTAGATCTGACAGATGCTGTTGGGCTACAGCAGTGCGATTCTTAATATATTCTTTTAGGCGGGCTTTGAGCTTCATGCCACACAATCCTCTTCTTCCCAGAAGGCAGATCTGATGGAGCTCAGCCGTTACTCTGTTCAAATGCCGATTGGCTTTGACATTTAAGCAAAGCTTCTGCAGACCTTCCCGCCTCCCAGAACCTGAATCCATTCCATTTACTTTAAATAGAGGAGAGGCATTAAATTCAATATATTTGATTGGTTCTATTTCACTGCAAGGGGATAGAAGGCTCACGTGGTCAGAAGACTGAAATTACTAATTTCCACTTGTCATTATTATCATGGGCAATGAGAAAATGACCTTTTAAAAAAGGGAGGATCAGCTTTAGTCCCCAAATAGTAAATAAGCAGGAGGTCCCCAAAGACTAGCAAATCTCAGGGTCTTTCTTCTTTCTTAGTCCATCATGTGAGATGCATTAACAATTTCCTGCCCAAAGGTCTCACTGAAAACAGCCCCTCCCTGAAGGTCCGCTTTTTAGTTGCACCCGAACCCTGCTGTCCATAGCCCTCTTAATCGTTACCAGTGCAGAGTCTGCAAAGTCCTACCCGCTCCACCACTGTACTACGATATTTACTAGCTCAGATCTAGAAAACTGCATTTCTGCAGCTGTGGATATGGTATTCCCTTCTTCTCTATGGCGTGTGTTCCAACTCCAGTAGCAGCTCACCCTGGCTTTGAGTGACTACAGTGGGAAGAGATGCGACTATGGATTTATGATATGTGGGTGTAGGAATCTGCCACACAAGCATTTACTGGCTCCCCTGGACTGATCACAGTCATATATCATCTCTGTGAGCTACACTCCTCCAAGTCTCTTTAGACAGGTGGCTTTTATAGGTAAATCCCAACTCCATTGACTGCCTTATTTGTGAACTCATCACTCTACTAAGAGTTCTTTTCCTACCCTGCCTTCTTGGGGAAACATCTGTGTCTTTATCAATATTCATCTTCAAACCAGAGCAGAGAAGACAATCTTGAACTTCTGTGTTCAATTACCTATGCTACAGATACTTCATCTTATCTCTTTTGATAATCCTCACATTTAGGGCCACTAAATTTCACTGTTTTGGCAGCAATTTCTAAATTGCTTCTTAACAATTTCTAATTGTTCAGAAACTGAACCACTCACTTTTATATTAAGCAGCCTTCCAGATCCACTTACTATAAAATACACTCTGAGAAGCATCCAAACTTGCTCTATTTTATACAACTCTTCCGGGACTTGAATAGAAGAATTAATTGTATATGAATGTTTACCACCCTAATCTCATTTAATCTATAACATACTGAAGTCCTCTTAATTCCTCCGTACCTATGGTTTTCTCTCCTACTCTTGAAATTACCCAATAAAATAAAATAAGGTACACACTGTTTGGCATACAGTATCTTTTTAATAAATTTAACTCCTTTTAACTCCTTGACTAACCTAACCTCTCAAATGTAGGATTTCTTTCCTTTAAAAAAAAAAAAATCTTTCAAATGTTCTAACACTGCTGCTACTAAGTCACTCCAGTCGTGTCCGACTCCGCGTGACCCCATAGACGTCAGCCCACCAGGCTCTCCTGCCCCTGGGATTCTCCAGGCAAGAAAACTGGAGTGGGTTGCCATTTCCTTCTCCAATGCATGAAAGCGAAAAAGTGAAAGTGAAGTCGCTCAGTCGTGTCTGACTCTTAGCGACCCCATGGACTGCAGCCCACCAGGCTCCTCCATCCATGGGATTTTCCAGGCAAGAGTACTGGAGTGGGGTGCCATTGTTGCTGTGCTTTAGTAAGTCCTCCATAACAATAGGGGGCTATCTGCCTCTTTTTTACATTTGAATGAAGATGTTTATCTGCTCAGAACAAAAGAAATTGGTTAATTGTCTCAAATCTGCATAAATATGTCAATGCTCATTTAATAAGGCCCTTTTGAACACCCACTCTGAGGAGTGCTGCTTCCCTGATGGCTCAGTGGTAAAAAAAAAAAAAAAATCCACCTGCCGAGCAGGAGATGGGTTCGATCCCTAAGTCAGGAAGTTACCCTGGAGGAGGAAATGGCAACCCACTCCAGTATTCTTGCCTGGGAAATCCCATGGACAGAGGATCCTGGCGGAGGATCCATGGACAGAGGACCCCAGTCCATGGGGTTGCAAAATAGTTGGATATGACTTGGTAAGTAAACAACAAATCTGAGCAGTGCTAAAAGTTGAAAGGGATAGCAGGAATTATATGTGGGACATAGTGTCTGCCCTCCAGAAGTTTACAATCCAATTACTGAACTAAAACAAAGATATGAACCTGCTGAGAAATAACGCGAGGCAGTAAAGCACAGCTGTTTTCTGTTATCAGTCTCTCCTTCATGTGATCCATCCCGCACACTACTTTGTAGTCTAAATGTCACTCCACTCTCCCTGTTTAAAAACCTTACAGTATCTCCTTACAGTCACAATGAAGTATGAACCTGGCCTGGCCTTAAGGCCTCTGCAATGTAGAGTTAAACATCTCCAACCTCATGGTCTGTGGTTTCTGAACAAATGAAACTTTTGCTTCATACAAAGTCTCCTTGTTCCCTGAATATGTCATATGCATTCCCTCTTTGTATCTTTGCTCATGCAGTTTCCCTTACCTGATTTTACCTCTCCTTTCCTCTCTTTTAAAAAACCCACCTTCTACCTTCTAAAGCCCAGTTCAAAGTCATGTTGTGGGGCCTCTTCCATCAAGCATTCCCTCACTACTTCAGTCCATGGAGTTCTCTCCCTCCTCTTAACTTCTGTAGTACACACAGTGTACAGCATCCTTATTTGACACTTAGCATAGATTATCTTGCTGTATGCTCATCTACCTCTCTATATATGTGTGGCTACATTTTAGTCTTACATATCATTTTACTGTTTTAATGCCTTGGCATCTAGCACAAAGCTTTGCACAAAGTAGGAACCCTATAAATGTCTGTTAATGTGAATACTAAGGATGAATCAAGAACACCTATTCCTAAGACAGGTTTCCAAGACTTCCCCTAGCACAGACACACTTTAAATTCATCACATTTGACACCTTTGACTCTTTTTTGCTTCAAGAATTAGTGTGAGCCAATCACCTAAATTCAGACTACTCTTCCATTCCAACCCTCAGCATTCCTAGGTTTTGGAAGAGAAAAGCCCCATACTCACAGTGAACTTTATTTGGATTTGTCTGTTTCCGACGGGACATGTTTCCCTGATCCAAGAGCTCTGGCTTTTCCCAGTTTCACGACTGGATGTTACCACCTCCTTCCAAGGTGCTGACCTACAATAAAAAGGATAATGTTAGCATGTGTCATTCAGCCTGGAAATTATACACAATTAAAAGATAAAAGACTTTTTAAAATAGTTTTTGAGCATATAAAACTCATCATTTATAAATTACTGTACTACTTAAAGAGAGAAATGAATAAATCTCTAGCATAACATTAAAGTCCCAAGAAGTTTGAGAGGGGACTCTAAAGGATTTAGAGAATTTCACTCTAAATCCACTTGTGGAATCCAGAATACTGTTAAGTAATCATGTTCAAGGTCACAGGGTAGAAAGGACAGTGAAAAAATCAGGCAACCAGCGTTAGAGACACTGTGGGCTCACCCCACAAATTGTAAAAGGAAGCAAAGGAAGGTCAAGAGGGTGGCAGCTCACATGTCACATGCCCTCTGGAAGTCAAGCCCTGCAATCTGCACCAGTGGGAGCCTCCAAATGTTTTTTTCAAGAGGTTATCTCTCCTGGAGGGGACAAAGGCACCACATTCCTGTGAAACAGGAAATATCTCAAAACTCTTGGGCACCTGTCAATGAAAACATGGGAAGTAGAGCCTCTATCTAGTGATGTAGGCACAGTGCCAGGCACTGTGGATGACAGGGCACTAAAGCAAATCAGACTTCCAATGCTGAAGATGGGCTTTCACCAGAAGAGCTGGGCGCCATCCACACTGTTGAGTACTAATTCAATACCCCAATGTGAAGTATCAACCTGGCCCTGCTCACATGCTCCCAGGTGGTGGTCAAAGTTAATAACTGTAGTGCCTCTTCTCAATCCAGCCTTTGTGTAGCAAAGAGTGGGAAGAACAAAGAGAAAAAGTCCCCAAATGAGAAGTGTTGCAGAGACATGCACCTGCTTCCCTGAAATAGGAGGAAACAGATACTTACGCCTACAGTTCCTGGTTAGTTATAAGAAAGGCTTTCCCAGCATTAAGTGTTGTTAGAGAGTCTGAAATGGATTAGTAGAGGAAGCTGTGAATTTTCTTTGAAAGACAGAGTGAATAAACAGACATAGATTGAAAAGAGAGATATTCTCTTTCCTACCAAAGATAAGAATGTGGACCTGATCACCCTTGAACTTTTCTTTCAGTTCCTGCCTTCTCAAATTGTACTCACACTGAATAAGCAAATATAAAATTGTAGTTTACTGCCTTAAGAGGCATTATGAGAGGTTACTTACTACCATCTATACTCTGCACTCAAGTTAGTGAAGACTTGCCTCCTGTTATGCCAACTAACTCCTCTATGTAGCTAGAAAGGACCTCAGACCTGTAATCAGATCCTGTCTCCCCTTACCAAAAGAAGAAAGAAACCGCAAATGGCAAAGACAGGCCTCCACAGGAAGTGGCAAAGGAAGCAGCTTTCAGGCAGTCTTCTATCATATCTGCATATCAAACACAGTTCTTTTTCAGACCTTTAATTTAAAAAAAAAAAAAAACAAACTCCAAATGTATACAGTAAAAATCAATTTTAAGGTAGAATGCTGAGTGCTAATGTTAATGAAATGTGTTCTCTAAGTTTTGTTTGTGTAGATGATTTCTTTTTAATCAAGTAGTTATGTCATAAACTGAAGCGGTGAATGAGTATTGCACTTTGGGTCTTTTTCTATAAGTCTGTGGAATCACAAAACAGAAAGTTGAATGAAATGCAGGTTGCCTATTATTTTTTCCCCCAAAATTTGCAGAGCTATAGCTCTCTAGTGTATAAGGAAGAAATGAAATCTTAACTAATATTTATATTTTCTTCCCATCAAGATCTGAAATTGAAACTATGAGATAAAGGCAATAAAGATCCTTCAAAAGAAGGCCAAATAATTTGAGACAGGCTCTATTCAGATCATCTTGGTGAGGCAACAATTCTAAATACTGAACAATACTAAAGCTACAAGTCTGAAACACAGATGAGTATTTGCATATTTAAATCTCCAGTGTCCACTGCATCTCACAATCCTCCTAGTGGTCAAATGAGGAACCAACTAGATGGTACCCAATGGGACTGACTTCACACCTGAGGGATTGAAGGGAAAAGAGAAGCAAATATTCTTACCTCCCTCAAAAAAAAAAAAAAGAAAGCCTGTAGGGTTTTGGACTCTTGAAAATAAATTTCATTTAATTAATTAACAATTAAAAAATCTAGCACTGGAGGTACATTCTTGACTGCACAACAAGATCTCAGAGATTAGCTAATTGTTTTACAGCAGTAAAAGCTAAAGAATTCCATAGACACAGTGCCCTAAAGTTCACTAATTCAGTTTTACTTTCAACACTGACTTAGTTCCCAAGTCGTAATCCGAAACGCACACAAAAATGTAAATGGATAGCCTGAACATCACCATCTGGAAGAAAAAGGAGATGGGAAGAAAGGTAACCGGTGAGATTCAGGTTTACAAGAGATTCTATTTTAAAACGGAGGCAACTTTGTCCATCTTTAGTACAAGGTTAAGAATCCTTGGGAGGGAGGCCAACAACTCCTCTTAACGCTGTCCCTGATCTCTCACAGGTGTTAGGCTGCAGGTTCCAGGACACGCCACAGACTTCGGCAAGGAAAAAAATGGGTGAAACCCAAGCTTTAAGAAAAGAGGCTTCACTCCCACCTCCAGATCTGGTGCAGTTCCCACGGAGCAAAGTAAACTCGCCTGAATCCCAGTGTTTTGTACCTGCCAAAAAGGAGAGGACAAGAAAGCTGGTCACGTAGCCGCCTCCCGGTTCACCCTGTTCCCGCTTCTGTTTGGTCCGGAGCTTGTGTATACTCAGCCGAGACGGTCCCTCTGGCTTCCTGAAGCAAGAGCACAGGTAGATTCCCGGGAATTATCAGCCAAGAGCCAGAGGTCTTCCGAGGCGGCTCAGACAAACGCTCAGACAATACAGTCTTCTCAGAAATCTAAATTTAGAAGCCTTTCTGGAGACGGCGGCACCGGACTGATACGCGGGTCGGCACCCTCACGCCCATCCTCTCCCTCCCCCAGCTCCAGCCCAGCCTGTCAGACGCCGGGGCCGTCCCGGCGGTGCCCGGCTGAAACCGACCTAGGCCCACGCGGGGAGGGCGGCGGCGCGGACACCCCTCCCGCGCCCGCGATCGCCAGAGGGACGGGAAAGAGGAACGGCCGCGGTGGGGAGTCAGCCGGGTCCAGCCGCATCGCGGGAGCCAGGGGCAGGGGGAGGGTCGGAGCCAGGACGGCCCCCGCCCCCCAGGCCAGAGTGAGCCGCTGGCCCCTTCCCCAGACACAGACTGACAAAAAGACCGACAGCCGGAGACCAAGGGAGGGGGCAAGGAGCCCCTGCATCCTCAGCCTGGTCCCGGATGGAAAGAGTCGGGGGTCTTTTTACCCGGCGCATCGGCGCTCCGCAGCGCTCCGGGTCCCTGGGCCCCGCCTCCGGACAGACAGACCGCCGGACAATGGGCCCCGAGCCGTAGCTCGGGCCCGCCGGGCCGGGGCTCTCCGCGACTGGGCCCCGGCGGGCAGAGGGCAGCTCCGGGTCGTGCCGGTGGTGGGGAGCCGAGGGGCGGCGCTGCAGACGGACAAAGCCAACAGTAGACAGACAGACTGAGGGGGAAAAGATGGCGACGCGGGTGGCGGGAGCGCGCTGCTCGCGCACCCGCCGCGAGTGTAGCGCGTGCACGAGTCTCTCCTTTACACCCCCCCCCTTCTGCTTCGTCCCCCTCCCCGCTCCCCAGGCGCGCGCCCGGAGGCGTGGGCGGGGCTTATAGGGAGGGGGTCCGGGGAGGCGGGATCTAAGAGAGCATCCAATCACAGACATTCGAGAGGGGCCTCGTCTGCATCCTCGCGCCGCGGAGACCACCCGGCCTCGCACTCTCCAAGGTCTTTCTCTGGTCCTGTCAGCTCCTCAGCTCCCCTTATCCTCTCCTGAACCTTTTAATTTCACCCTGACTGTCAGCTCTGATCCTGGTTTCCTACCCCACCTTCGAGTTCAGCCACAAAACCCACATCCCCCAACCACAATTCCACCACAGGCTCCCCCTCTCCTTAGCCCAGCCTTAGCCTCCCCGTTTCCGCAAACCCAAACACTCTTCCCTTCATTTCCCCACGTCTCCTGGTTTCTTCAGGCCCCTAAGGCATTAAATGTGACCGAGACCTAGGGGCCACGGACCACTGTGGGAGGGGCTAGGTTCAGCTGTCAGAAACTTGGAGGAGAAAAATCTTTAATTCCTTTTAGACATGTAAATCTCGAACATGATTCTCGACTAGTAACAGTAGCTGTACCCCGGCGGCATAGGATTAATTCAGAGAAGGGTAACTTGTAGCATTGTTGCTACTTAAGGGACATTTGGGGCAATTGAGAGTGGTTAGACTCATTTCCTAATAAAACACTTCTTTCCCCTCTCATCGTTCCCTTCTGTTTCCTCACCACTTCCTTTCCTTAACCTCTCATTCTGTCATCCCTCTCATTGTAGAATGTCTAAGTCTGCCTTTGATAAGGCTCACTTGGAGAAGTAGGGCATGCTGTGGAAAGAAGGTGAAATCTGATATTAGAAGATCCAGCTTTGAGTGTGCTGCTTACAAGCCTGGTTACATTGGGCATGTCACTTCTCTATTTTGAACCCCTGCTTCCTAAAATGTGAAATGGATAATAGCGTAATAATTCCTAGTCTCTACTGTCGTAGGGTTGGTGTGCTGATTAAGTAAAATGAATATATGAAAGTGTTATGCATGTATCCCGTATGATCACTGACCTCACAAAGAGGAGGCTAAAGAGAATGCTGACCTTTGCTTATAAAGCAACAAGTTCTGGTGTTTGCATAAAGCATTCTTGCAAAATGGCTTTTCCAGAAATCTCTCAAGAGATGATATCATTGTCTCCATCTTGTGTTTAATGTGAGAGGATCTTGTTCCTTCACAATTCTTTGGTAAATGGCTTATTCATTCATTGTGGCTGGGATTTGAGGTAGAAATTATTATTCTTGAACTTCAGTTAAATTTTATTTTAAAATAAAAAATTAAATTTTCTTTTAAAATTTTAATTTCTGGGTAGATAACCAGAAAATGGAATATTCTCATCCAACCAGAAGGTTTCTAGACAGTGTAAGAATGTAAGCTGGAATAAACACTGGCTTTTGTACTTAATGGTAATTCTTCATGAGTTTAGACTGAGGGATACAAATACGGCTGTATTATGTCACTTTAAAACTGACATAGTTGACATTTTCAACATGAAAATAGCTAGCAGGTAAAGCTTTAGGAAAGAGCCTCCAGGGATATTTCTTGGTTTCATCATATAATAATGTGTAATACTGGGTGGTTGGTTTCATCTACTTGAACTGCAAGTAAAATAGAGTCATAATAATGCTATTTTTAAAACCTTCATGTACCCTAGAGATGGACTTACCTGGTGGCTCAGACAGTAAAGAATGTGCCTGCATTGCAGGGGACATGGATTCAATCTCTAGCTTGGGAAGATCCCCTGGAGAAGAAAATGGCAACCCACTCAAGTATTCTTGCCTGGGAATCCCATGGACAGAGAAGCCTGGTGGGCTATAGTTCCATGGGATCACAAAGAGTCGGACACAACTGAGCAACTAATACACACACACACACATACACCCTAGAAATGCCTCTGAGGTGTTATGATTCAGGGTTATAGTCAAATAAGGGAAAAATTATTAAATAATAAATTCATTTATTTTTTCTCCGCTCTCACCTAAACATGTTCTGGATCTATAAGACTTTTTCATTAATCTTGAGGTTTTTTTCAGCTTCACTTTTACTTTTACTTTCCCAGTCTACTTATGAACTAATGCTATTATTTTGCCACTTTAACTATATTAACTTTCCCTTGAAATATCCTCTTGTTTATATTTATTGGCTCCTGCAAAAACCTTGTTAGGGCTTTACATTACAACAATATTGGTAGGATAACTTAAAGAATTTCGTTAAAAAATTATTATGATTTATAATTTATAATTCACATACCATGAAATTCACCCTTTTAAAGTAAAGCTCAGTGGATTTTAGTATGTTCACAAGGTTGTGAAACATCACAAGTATTTAATTCCAAAACGTTTTCATCACCTTAAACAGAAACCCCAGACAGCTGTCAATCCCTCTTCTTCCTCCTTCCAGCCTCTTTCAATCACTAATCTTTGGGTCTTTATGGATTTACCTATTCTGAACATTTCACATAAATGGAATCATTCAATAATGGGTCTTTGTGGCTGGCTCCTCTCACTTAGCATGAAGTTTTCAAGATCATATGTGTTGCTATGTGTGTGTCAGTACTTCATTCCTTTTTTGGCCAAATAATATTCCATTGTATGGATATACCACATTTACTTCCATTCATCTGTTGATAGATATTTGTGTTGTTTCCACTTTTTTGGCTCTTCTGAATAATGTTGTTGTGAACATGTGTGTACAATTTTTATGTGGTCATGTTTTCAGCTCTCTCAAGTGTACACCTAGGAGTGAAATTGTTGGTTGATATGTTAACTCTGTGTTTAACATTTTGAGGAACTGTCAAACTTTTGCCCAAAGAACCTGCATCATTTTACATTCCTACTAGTAATGAATGAGAGTTCTAATTTCTTCATGTCCTGTGCTACACCTGATAATGTTTGTCTTGTTCATTATAGACATTGTAATGCAGTGAAGTGATATCTCACTGTGGTTTTGATTTGCATTTCCCTGATGACTAAGAATGTTGAACATCTTCTTGGGCTTATTATTAACAATAATTTGGAGAATGTCTTCACAAATGCATTGTGCATTTTTGAGTTCAGTTATTTGCCTTTTTATTGTTGTTTTATAAGTGTTTTTTAAAAAATATTCTGGATACTAAACTATTATAGCATATGTGATTTGCAAAATTTTTTTTTCCATTCTGTAGGTAGTCTTTTCAGTTTCTTGATAATGTCCTTTGAAGCGCCAAAGTTGTTCTATTTTTCCTTTTGTTTGCCTTTGACTTGGGTGTCATATCTAAGAAACCATCTCCTAGTCCTTAATCATAAAGATTTCCATGTATATTTTGTTCTAAGAATTTTATAGTTTCAGCTCTTATGTTTTACTCTTTGATTAATTTTGAGTTAATTTTTGTATAGGTATTAGGCAGGAATGTTCAACTTTATTCTTTTCCATGCATATATCTAGTTTTCTCAGCACTGTTTGTTGAAAAGTCTGTTCTTTCCCCATTGAACTCTCTTGTTATCCCTGTTCAGAATCAAGTGAAAATAAATATATTGATTTATTTCTAGATTTTCAGTTCTATTTTATTGTCCTATATGTCTATCCTTATGCAGGTTCATACAATCTTGATAAGATCATCATATTTTAAGCAGATGGAGTTTATATTTAGAATATAGAGTTATAAGTTTTCATGTCTTTGAATTTATTTAAGGAAAAATTAAGTTTTATAGGATGATTACAATCAGGATAAATGTCATGAAAAGAATCTGATTTGAGAATTCCCTTTTGATCTGATATGTGAACTCAAATGAAAGTTTATAATTGTGATTTATTACATTTTTCTTTTTCTTTTTTGATAAACTCATACACAAATTGAAGGTAAAAGAAGGATGCAAATTATTATGGAAATGTGGATCTATGAAAATTATATCATGTCGAGTCTCAAGATCTGGGATCAAGATCTGATCCTGGCACTTACTGCTCTTGATCTTGGATTGGTCACTTTATAGCTCTAAGCTTCACTTTCCTCTTATAAAAGTTAATAGACATTTCTGACCTACAGTTCCTCACAGGAATGTTGTGAACCTCAGGTTGAGTTAATATGCTTGTAAGTACCCTATAAACTGCAAAATGCCATGGAGATATTTAATATCTGTATGTAGCCCAAATTATTGATGTTCATAAGTTCTCTGAGGAGTCATTTCCTAAGTGCTCTAAAATATGCACTTGTTTTTTTTCTAGACCTTATTAGGAAGATATCCAGAGTGGTTTCTATTTCACTTTACAATTTTTAGCTTAAAAACTTTCTGAGACTTTGCCCCTTTGTAAATGTTAGTCCTTAAAAAAAAAAGGCAAATTACTATGTTGCTTCAGTCATGCCCAACTCTTTGTGACCCCATGGACTGTAGCCCACCAGGCTCCTCTGTCCATGGGATTCTCCAGGGAAGAATACTGGAGTGGGTTGCTCTGCCCTCCTCCAGGGGATCTTTGTGACCCAGGGATGGAACCCTGTCTCCTGGGTCAGGTTCTTTACCACTAGTGCCCCTGGGAAGCCCTTCTTCTGTTGTGTGTGAAAGTCGCTCAGTCATGTCCGACTCTTCGTGACCCCACGGACTATACAGTCCATGGAATTCTCCAGGCCAGAATACTGGAGTGGGTATTTGCTCCTTTCTCCAGGGGATCTTCCCAACCCACCGATCAAAGCCAGGTCTCCTGCATTACAGGTGGATTCTTTACCAGCTGAGCCACCAGGGAAGCCCCAGCACTCAGTAAACTTTTTCTATGAAGTTTACAAATAGGCTTTGTGGGCAATATAAGGGTTCTGTCACATATTATTCCGCGCCCCCCCCCTTTTTTTAAGATTTATTTATTTATTTATGGCTGTGCTTGGACTCTGTTGCTTTGTGCAGGCTTTCTCCAGTTGCAGGGCATGAGGGGTGCTCTTCATTTCAGTGCACAGGCTTCTCATTGTGGCTTCTCTTGTTGCAGCTCATGGGCTCTAGGGCGCAGGCTTCAGTAGTTGTAGCTCCTGGGCTCTAGAAGACAGGTTCAATAGTTGTGGCTGCTGCTGCTGCTAAATCTCTTCAGTCATGTATGACTCTGTGTGACCCTATAGACGGCAGCCCACCAGGCTCCCCCATCCCTGGGATTCTCCAGGCAAGAACACTGGGGTGGATTGCCATTTCCTTCTCCAATGCATGAAAGTGAAAGTGAAGTCGCTCAGTGGTGTCCAACTCTTCTCGACTCCATGGACTGCAGCCTACCAGGTTCTTCTGTCCATGGGATTTTCCAGGCAAGAGTAGTGGAGTGGGTTGCCATTTGCCTTCTCCACAATAGTTGTGAAGCATGGACTTAGTTGCCTAGTGGCATGTGGCATCTTTCTGGATCAAGTATTAAACCCATGTGCCCTGCACTGGCAAGCAAATTCTCAACCACTGGACAGAGAGGGAAGTCCTGTTTTTTTTATTCACAGTCTCTTAACACTGTAAAAACCATTCTTAGCTGGAAGGTCTGTACAGAAACAGTGTGAGTCATTTTGTTTTTTTTGGATTATGTTTTGCTTTGATCAAAACTGGTCTAGTCAGCCAGGGATAGAGATACTGTTTTGAATAATTGGCAGGTTGTGGTACAATTCACATCAATACATTATAGGACCTAAATAATTAGACAGGATAGGACACAGGTGACAATTGCTGAATCCAAGAAATTGCTGAGTTAGAAGCAATTTTTCTAAGTGAAGCATATCATTTTTTAGCAAGACAGTGGCTTGATGACACTTTTCACTCATCTTTACTGTTATGGTTTGTTCAAGGGTGCAAAAATGTCAAGGATCCCAAAAGTTATGTAAACACACTATTATTGATAGCATGGGGAAATAGAAACTCTCAACACATTGGTGGTGATGGTGTAAACTGACACTTCCTCTTTGTAGGGTGATTTGGCAATATCTATCAGCATTAAAAATATACCTACACTTTGACCCAGTTCTTCTGCTTCTGGGAATTTACCCAATTTGTACAATCCACACAGGCAAATATTTAAGCATCGCAGCATTGTTTATATGGGCAAAATATTAGAAATAATGTAAACACCCATCAATAAAGCAGTGCTTAAAATATATGGTTCACATAAAATGGAATATTATGCAGCTCTTTAAAAGAATGAGAGTTATTGATAATTGCTGCTATGGTACAATCTCTGAGATATGTAGCTTAAAGCGAGCTATAGTACTAAACAAGTTACAGTATAAGGTCAGCTCTCCATACCTAGGAGTTCTTCATCCATGGAACCAGTCAACCTTGGCTTGAAACAATTGTGAAGAAAAATTGGAGAAAGTACCAAAAAGCAAAATTGAATTTTTGACTCACTGGCAACTATTTACATAGACTTTACATTGCATTGGGTATTATAAGTAAATCTAGAGATGATTGGAGTAGATTGGAGGATTGTGTGAGGCTTCCTGGTGACTCAGTGGTAAAGAATCCACCTGCAGTGTGAGAGAGACACGGGTTTGATCCCTGGGTTGAGAAGATCCCCTGGAGCAGGAAATGGCAACCCTCTCAAGTATTCCTATCTCAAGAATCTCATGAACAGAAGAGCCTGGTAGGCTACCATCTGTGGACTTGCACAGAGTCAGGTGTGACTGAGCATGTGTGCATGGAGGATCATAGGTGATATGTGAGAATATTAATACTACAGCACTTTATGCAAGGGACTTGAGATTTTGGTATCCTTGAGGTTCCTGGAACCAATCTGCTGATACCAAGGGACAACTGTAGAATATATAATATGCTGCTGCTGCTAAGTCGCTTCAGTTGTGTCCGACTCTGTGCGACCCCATAGACTGCAGCCCACCAGGCTACTTTGTCCCTGGGATTCTCCAGGCAAGAACACTGGAGTGGGTTGCCATTTCCTTCTCCAATGCATGAAAGTGAAAAGTGAAAGTCAAGTCGCTCAGTCGTGCCTGACTCTTAGTGACCCCATGGACTGCAGCCTACCAGGCTCCTCTGTCCATGGGATTTTCCAGGCAAGAGTACTGGAGTAGGTTGCCATTGCCTTCTCTGGTATAGTATGCTACTACATGTTTAAAAATAAAAGTCATATTTATGTATATGGCCTTACAGATAGTATCACTGGAAGGACTTCAATAGCATTAACATTGTCAGACACTGTTCTAAGAGCTGTTTATAACTGACACATTTAATTCTCATAACAACTTTATTAACGTAGGTGATATTATTCCCATTTTACATATGAAGAACCTGAAGCATCAGATCAGATCAGTCGCTAAGTCATGTCCAACTCTTTTCAACCCCATGAATCACAGCACGCCAGGCCTCCCTGTCCATCACCAACTCCCGGAGGTCACTGAGACTCACATCCATCGAGTCAGTGGTGCCATCCAGCCATCTCATCCTCTGTCGTCCCCTTCTTCTCTTGCCCTCAATCCCTCCCAGCATCAGAGTCTTTTCCAATGAGTCAACTCTTCGCATGAGGTGGCCAAAATACTGGAGTTTCAGCTTTAGCATCAGTCCTTCCAAAGAAATCCCAGGGCTGATCTCCTTCAGAATGGATTGGTTGGATCTCCTTGCAGTCCAAGGGACTCTCAAGAGTCTTCTCCAACACCACAGTTCAAAAGCATCAACTCTTTGGCGCTCAGCTTTCTTCACAGTCCAGCTCTCACATCCATACATGACCACAGGAAAAACCATAGCCTTGACTAGACGAACCTTTGTTGGCAAAGTAATGTCTCTGCTTTTGAATATGCCATCTAGGTTGGTCATAACTTTCCTTCCAAGGAGTAAGCGTCTTTTAATTTCATGGCTGCAGTCACCATTTGCAGTGATTTTGGAGCCCAGAAAAATAAAGTCTGACACTGTTTCCACTGTTTCCCCATCTATTTCCCATGAAGTGATGGGACCAGATGCCATGATCTTCGTTTTCTGAATGTTGAGCTTTAAGCCAACTTTTTCACTCTCCACTTTCACTTTCATCAAGAGGCTTTTTAGTTCCTCTTCACTTTCTGCCATAAGGGTGGTGTCATCTGCATATCTGAGGTTATTGATATTTCTCCCAGCAATCTTGATTCCAACTTAAGTAACTTGCTCCAAGGCACAAGAATCTGGTAACAATGGTTACTTCCAGAGTCAAGAGACTGAAGACTAAAGGTCAGAGAGACTTAATTTTTGCTGTCCATCTTTTTCAGCTGTGTGTGTGTGGTTTGCCATGTTTATGCATTACTTAAAAATTATTTTTAAAATAATTTAGGAAAATGGTAAAAAGACTCTTAGGAGTGCTGATTACAAGACAGTCAATTTTATTTTCAAAGATGTGCCAATTAACATAACTTCTTAGCTTCCAAAGGATGATAAAGGTTGATAATGTCTACAGTTGGATAGTAGGAGAACCTGGATCCAAGGTAGATACAGTTATGGAACCTTTTTGGAGAGCAGTCTGGTGCTGGGTTGTGCTAGATTGCATGTGCTGCCATAACAAAGTACCACAAACTGGGTGCTTTAAACAACAGCCATTTATTGTTTCATAGTTCTGGAGGCTGGACAGTGTAGATCAGACTTAGTAGGATCAGATCCTTTTGAGGGCTGTGAGGAAGAAACTGTTCAAGGCCTCTCTCCTAGCTTCTGGTGGTTTGCTGGCTGTCCTGGGTGTTGCTCCACGCATAGACTCTTCCGCCAGTCTCTGCCTTCATCTTCACGTGGTTTTCTTCCCATACCTGTGTCTGTTTCCACATTTTACCCTTCTTTAGAGGTCACAAGTCGTATTAGGGCCCACCCTAATGAACTCATTTTAACTTGACTACCTCTGTGAAGACCCTATCTCCAAGTCAAGTTACATTCTGAGATACTGGGGCTTAGAACTTCAACACATGTATTGGTGGGGAGACATAATTCAACCCATAAATAACATGGGTATCCAAATTTCAAACATGCATACTCTTTAACCTTGCAATGCCACTTATGGGACTGCATCCTTAAGAAATAATCTGAAAGTATGTATAGATATTTTTAGAAGGATATCCACAATGGCACCTATCGGAATGTTGGAATCTACCTAAATATCAGTAAGATTGGCTAAATAATGATATACCTGCTTCCATTGTTAAAGATAATATGGATTGATATGCATTGATATAAAAAGATATGCAGAATATATTAAGTATAAAAAGCAGGTTTACCTAATATTGTGTAATAACCTAAATGGGAAAGAATTTTAAAAAGAATAGATATAGGTATATGTATGGCTCAATCACTTTGCTGTACACTTGAAGCTAATACAACATGGTTAATCAACTATGTGTGTGTGCTTAGTTGCTCAGTCATGTCCAGCTCTTTGTGACCCATGGACTGTAGCCTGCCAGGCTCCTCTGTCCGTGGGATTTTCCAGACAAGAATCCTGGAGCAGGTTGCCATTTCCTACTCCAGGTGATCTTCCTGACCCAGGATTTGAACCCGGGTCTCCTGCAGTGGCAGGCATCCTTGACCACTGTGGCACCTAAGAAGGCCTCTAATCAACTATACTCCAATATAAAATAAAAAGTCAAAAAAAAAAAAAAAAAAAAAAGGTGATTTCAAGTACTTTACAACCTTGCATATCAATCCAGTAAGGAATAAAGATCTTTCCAACTTAAAGATAAAAGCAAGTTTACTGAAGAAGTGAAGTGAAAGTTGCTCAGTAGTGTCTGACTCTTTGCGACCCCATGGACTATATACAGTCCATGGAGTTCTCCAGGCCAGAATACTGGAGTGGGTAGCCTTTCCTTTCTCCAGGGGATCTTTTCAACCCAGGGATCGAACCTAGGTCTCCCACAATGCAGGCTGATTCTTTACCAGCTGAGCCACAAGGGAAGCCCAAGTGTACTGAATAGAGTGTATATTGTTACCCTATTTGTGTCAAATCTTAAATAAATAAAATTTTGAATATATACCCAAAACTAACAATGGCATGGAGAGTGTGCATAGGCCTTCAGTTTACTTTACATATATATCCTCAAACTAGTAAAAACAATAAACATATTTCTGCCCTTAAAAAACAGAGTATTGAAATCAGTCCGTTTTATTCTGTTTTTAAACTAAATGCAGAACAGAATCAGAATATACTTGGGCTTCCTTGGTGGTCCAGTGGTTAAGACTATGGGTGCAGTTTCGATCCCTGGTTGGGGAACTAAGGTCCCCACATGCCATGTGGCACATCCAAATATATATATGTGTGTGTGTGCATGTTACCTATATATATATATACTTATCGCTGAGATCTTAGCTTAGTCTGGTAGTTTCTGGAGGAAAACCTAATAATTCCCATTATGACTTATAATAGCTAGTTGTGCACACACACTTCCTGTTTTCTGAACTATATGAAAGTTAAGTTGTAGACACCATGATCCTTCAGTTCTACACAGTTCAGCATGCATCTTCTAAGAATAAGGGCATTCTCCACTCAGTGACGTGATTATACCAAGGAAAATTAACAATAATTCCATAATATCTATTATCTAGTACATATTCAAATTTCCCAAGTTGTTCTCCCTAATATGTATTTTTTTATCCTAATCTGGATCCAATTGAATTTTATGCATTTCATTTGGTTATTGTATCTCTTAGCCCTCTTTCTGTAAAGCCAGTTTTCTTGTAGATGCCACATTTAATTCACTAGTATATTATTTAATTCTCTCCCATGACACAGCGGAGAAGGCAATGGCAACCCACTCCAGTACTCTTGCCTGGAAAATCCCATGGACGGAGGAGCCTGCTGGGCTGCCGTCTATGGGGTCGCAGAAGTCGGACACGACTGAAGCGACTTAGCAACAGCAGCAGCAGCATGACACAGACGTCATTTGAAAATTTTTACAATGAACATTTTTTATTGTGATAAAATACACATAAAAGCTACCATTTTAAAATTTTTAGTTGTACAGTTTAGTGGCATTAAGTACATTCACGGTTGTGTAACCATCACCACCATCAGTCACCAGAACGGTTTCATCATCCCGAACTGAAATTCTGTACTTATTAAACAGTAACTCCCCACTCTCTCTTCTCACACCATTCTACCTTCTGTCTTGAGCCGATCTCTTTAAATTCCTCAAATAACTGGAATCCTGCAGTCTTGACTCTATGCGAGTCCATAGACTGTATAGCCTGCCAGGCTTTTCTGGAGTGGGTTTCCCAACTCCCAACCCAGGGATCTAAGTCATGTCTCCTGCATTGCGGGCAGATTCTTTTACCGTCTGAGCCACCAAGGAAGCCCATAAAAGACTATAAATTGGTTTCAGGCTATGTAAACAAGGTCCATATAACATGTGGTTGCTGTGTTTCTAAGCCTTTTTAGATCCAAGCAATTTGCTCACTTTTTTTTTTTTTAGACGCTATTGCTTTATTGCAGAATGGACTCGATTCTTATATGTATGCATTTACCAACAAAAATCCATACATTTTAAAGGAACCACGCACTGTATACTGAGGTTCTGAAGGCTGCTTCTAATTTAGAAATACTGTAAGTAGTTATAGAGACATAATACTTATAAATTCATATAAACCTCATATGGTGACTCTTAGTTCCATCTTTGTCAGATTACCTCATCACAATTTAGCAAACCACAATTTTGGTCTTGGTAGATGCACCCAGTACAGCAGGGGGCAGGATGACCTCCTTCTAGAAGCCAAGTGCTTAGGAAACCCCTTCTAACATTAATCAGAGAGAATGGTTTTCAAGTTAAGCACAAAGATAACTAAAAGAAAAAGTTTTCTCTGAATACAGAGATAACGTAAATTCCCAGAGAATGTGCTGCTGAGAGGAAACATCTTACTTAAAAAATAAAAAACTATCGGTATTCTGTTTGAAAGAGCAATCAGACTTGGTTTAAAAGCAGGGCAGGAGAGAGGGTGGACGACTAAGGAAGGAGGGCGAAGAGCCGGAAAGAGAGTCGTCAGCTGCCAGAGAAGAGTGGAAACCTGCTTAGCAGGTAATTTGACGAAATGAACTGAGACGCAGGAGGAAAGTCCCTGTGGCGAGTGAAGTCGAGCGAGGGACGAGAGCAGGAGACTAACTCCGGATGTTTGGAAGGCCGTGCTGAAGCTGGTTTTTCCACGGACTGGAACAATCCCAAACAAGGCACTGGGCGCGGACTCAGAGAACAAGCCTCAGCAGCCAGCCTCCCCGCGCCCAGAGAGTAACCTGCGAAACCCAGGGCACGCCCCAGCAGGTGATTCTGTAGGCGTGACGAGTCTGCTCTCTCCTTCCGTGCCTCCGCCGCGGGAAGTAGTCCCCGGCTGCGCCGGCTCCGAAGGAATCTGGGCCGAGGAGCCCGGAGGCCCTCAGGGCATGAGTCCCAGGAGCGGCGGGCGCGCAGCCAATCCCTGGAAAGAGGGCGTGGCTAACTCGGTCCCGCAGATTCTTCCGCCTGTGCTCGCTGTGCTGAGGCAGAGGGAGCCGCCATTTTGGATGCTGAGTCTTGGTTCCCAAGTGCGTCTCTGCCGTTTTCACGTCCGGATTTGGCCAGGTGAGTGGGCTTTTTCAGGGTCGAGCGTCTTTGTTTTCTTCCCCACGCTGCGCTTCGGGTTTATAAGTCCATAGCCATGGATTTGGACGACTCTGAGGTGGCAGGTGAGGAGAAACAGAATGATCCTGGGTCAGGCCGGAGGTCGGGCCAGAGGGGCTGCGGCGCGGAAGACCGCCGAAGGCCGGGCTCGGGGGCGTGGCAGGGCTGCGAGCAGCTTGGAGACCGCTAGTCGTGGATATATGACACCGCCAAACTTTCTTGTCTTCACTCTTTCGAGCCGTCTCTACCCCGGGGTGGAACTGCCGCGGCCTAGGCTTTGGCACCCGACGCGGACAGGGCCGGGCCGGCGCTCTCGGCCACTCCCCTCACCCTATCTCTAATGGCCCAGACAGACTTCGGTTCGGTTGTGTCCCTGGTGCCCGAGGGAGTCCGCGTCCGAGCCGGGCAACCTGCCCTGGGCGGCGCGGGCTCCAGGGAACATACCTGGGGGCCCTGGGCGAAATTGCCTTTTTCTTTAGCGGAAGCAAAACGCGACCTTTGACCCCTTTCGCTGACCCCTTCTTGTCTGATGAGCGGTCTTTTGAGGAGCCTGTGGTCCTGTCCATGCGCCCCTCTTTCAATTCTCATTGCTCCCCTTCCGCGGTGCTGCAGGTGAGAGGACTGGAAACTCGACCTGCATAAAGTTTTACAAGGATCGGGACCCAAGAGCGCCCGTTTAATAATTAGGTAATAGGAAAGAGAATCACTTTCGTTGTTTGTAGTAGTAAAACTGAAATTAATAGGTGGTCATAGTTTTTCTATTATGTTAGCGTATTCATTATTTTTCTAAACTTTTTATTATGAAAATTTAAAACCAAGGTAAAGACTAATGAATTCCCTCCTCACCCAGCTTCATCAGCGATTATTTTCTTGCCAATCTTGTTTCGTTTATACTCCTATTATGTATTCGTTTAATAAAGTAATAGTTAATATATGTGTCGTCGTCGCCCGACCAATCCCCGCCCCGCGCAAGTAGTAGCCTTTTTGACTCCTGTACTTAGGAGAAATTTCCACCGGAAATTTTGTTTTTACAGCTTTCTCAACACCCCATCTTCTGGGATAGGAGGACTTAGTAATATCCTTTTATTCGAGGATAAAAGATTGTTTTGAAACCCAGTTTCCTAAGTCTTGTGTTCTGTCCAGATTGTTTTCGTTCTTCCTATCTTCCTTTGTCTCTGGAATTTCAATGATTGGAAGCCCCAGAATCCCCAATTCTTTATAGTCTACTTAATTTAAAGTTTCATTCCTTTAAAATCATTTCCCTGGTAACTCAGCTGGTAAAGAATCCTCCTGCAATTCGGGAGACCCTACTTCGATTCCTGGGTCAGAAGATGCGCTGGAGAAGGGATAGGCTACCCACTCAAGTTTTCTTGGGCTTCCCTGGTGGCTCAGCTGGTAAAGAATCCGCCTGTGATGTGGGAGACCTGGATTCGATCACTGGGTTGGGAAGATCCCCTGGAGAAAGGAAAGGCTCCCCACTCCAGTATTCTGGCCTGGAGATTTCCATGACTGTATAGTCCTTGGGGTCGCAGAGAGTCGGACATAACCGAGCGACTTTTCACTTTTCCTTTAAAATCACAATTAAGTCCCAATTGACACAAAGTCTATCCTGATTTAAAAATAGAACTAGAAGAGAGTATAGTCTAAAGAGATAATTTAAAATACAGAAAAAATAGTATACACATGGATACTAACTTCAGCATTATTTTATATGGTAAATATAAAAAAGATTGGGAAATTATTAAAAACGGTTACTCGATGTAGTATTAGGCAGCCATTAAAGTATAATACTAAAGACTCTAGCAGATATGATGTTAAGTGATAAAAGAATTCACTAGTGATTGGAGTCCATGATTACAACTTTGTAAAAATATGCCTTAAGAGAAACTCTTTGTGGCAGTATGCCCAACGAATTTTTTGTATTGCTTTTTATATTACTCTTATTGAGAAACAAGATTAAGGTACTGTCATAATGCCTTATGAATTTCAATATTTAGAGCTCCTTCTGGAAAATCTTGATGGTCCCTGAATTCTGAAGTATGTACTTTTCTTGTGAGTTATACATGATACTGCTGGTTTTGTGGTCTTTTATTAAATTTTCAATCTTGGTTAGTTTGGTCACTGATGATTTTAGTACAATTTGAAAATAAAGTAAATGACGTTTCTGTATGTGAAATGGTTT
The DNA here is from genome assembly GCA_935064755.1 of Tragelaphus eurycerus. Classification (NCBI taxonomy): domain Eukaryota; kingdom Metazoa; phylum Chordata; class Mammalia; order Artiodactyla; family Bovidae; genus Tragelaphus; species Tragelaphus eurycerus. The sequence continues at coordinate 18,737,110 of CAKXYN010000020.1, forward strand.
TAAGAATTGGGCTGTATTATTGTGAAAATGTCTTCTAGCTTGTTTGTACTTTTTTGTCACTTATTCATATCTGCAATGCCTAAATCATACCTGAATCTGTTCATATCACTTATAAGAAAGAGGTATTCAGGATAAATAAAATAATGCATTTCAAATAATTTTCCTATATACTAAAAAATGGCATTCTGTGTACTGTAGACTGTTGCCTCCCTTCCCAGTTTGGTTCTTTTGGAGCTACAAGACTCTAAAGTTGGTTTCTTGGGACTTAATGGTCTATTTTGCTATTTTTTAGCTACTTTAAAGTTTTCAGGATTACTGTCTCTAGGCAGCTTCACTAATTTGGGAAGCTGTTGTGAGCTGCAACAGTCTCTCTGTTCTCTGTCCAGGGGTAACATGAGGAATGGCCCAATCCATGGTTTTACATTTTCCCTTATTCAGAATGGAGAGTTTATCCAGTTTTAAAAGGCTCCTGGAGCTGGGTGATAAAAGAAGGACTAGATCGGTTTGTTCCAACTTTAAGGACTGGAGTAAAATGAAGGATTTGAAAGAGCCCAGAAGAGAACATGAGGTTGCTGACCAATGTGTGACATAATGGTGATGTAATTAAAATACTGAGAAGTAATTTCACAATCACTAGTTCATAATCCTTTTAAAAGATTTATAGTTTCCTTTTTTAATTTTTGGCTGCACTTGGTCTTCGTTGCAGCGCATGGGCTTCTCGTTGTGGTGGCTTCTCTTGTGCAGTGCATGGGCTCAGTAGTTGTGCTGTATAGGCCTAGTTGCCTCAAGGCACGTGGAATCTTCCCAACCAGACCAGGGATTGGACCTGTATCCCCTGCATTGGCAGGTGGGTTCTTAACCGCTGGACCACCAGGGAAGTCCCTGTAACATTTATGTACCTTATAGTTGTTTTTGTGTCACTTAGCCCATTAAACTGTGAACTCCTTAAAACACTAGGGTATTACTTAAGTGTCTGTTGTCTCCATCTGCTTGGCACAGTACTTGATAAAATGTGTGCATGTGTGTGTGCTCAGTTGTATCTGACTCTTTGGGACTTCACGGACTGTAGCCTGCCAGGCTGCTCCAGGCAAGAATACTGGAGTGAGTTGCCATTTACTACTCCCGGGGAACTTCTGGACTCGGGGATCAAACCTAAGTCTCCTGCATTGGCCAGCAGTTTCTTTACCACTGAACCGCCTGGGAGGCCCTACTTGATAGCCACACTCAAAAATGTTTGATGAGTGGACGAATGGCAGTAAAAATCTTGAGGTACAAAATGAGTTTAGAATAAGCTCTGAATCAAATGACAGTTTTAGATTAGGTATTGGGCAGTATTAGTATGTGGTAATATATATGTGTACACATATACATGTATTTATATATGTTTTTTCCTGTATATAATTATTTGTATATGTATAAAATAGTGATTTGACCAGAATAGTTTATTTACTTTTAGGTTATTCCTAAAATTAGTATTCTGAATCATTCAGGATACAAAGTTGATGGTAGCTTTGGAAACACAAGTTCAGATCCTGAATTGGAAGAATTCCGTGGCGGTTCAGGGGTTAGGACTTGGTGGTTTTACTGCCGGGACATGAGTTGGCTCCCTGGTTGAGGAATTAAGATACTGCAAGCTTCGAGGCAGGGCCAAAAGAAAAAAAAAATCCTGAAATGATAATTATATTGACCTTTTTTATTAGATAAGCTTTGAGTCTAATTTTTTTATATATATATTGGTAATTATTTTGGACATGTCCTAAATAAAAATAATAGTTAATTACCTTGTGGTTTAGTGTCATTGTCCTTAATGATTAGTTTTTGTAGGAGTCTAATTTCTGAAAGTTGAAAATCCTCAGAACTCAAGTTGACAAAGTATTTTGGCAAATTATTTTCCTTTCCTTAAATCTAAAACAAAACTAGAGTCTGTAAGTTTGTGGAACTCAAAGACTTATTTTTAGTTAAATTTCCTATTAGCATAATAAACCAGTGACAGCTTTGTATTAAGTACTGTACGAGACAGCGTGGGAATAACAGTGGAACCTTAGAAATAGTGTGTGCTTTGAGAAGAGTCAGACATGGCATACTAAAGGCAGCAGCTAGCTTGAGAAGAGCAAAACTGATTACAGCTGAAATCCTCCAATGAGGTTGAAACAGTTAAAGCAAGGGAAAACAGAAGCAAATACATGTTTACCTTTTAATTTTAATCCAAAAGATATAAAATTCCATGTAATAATGGAGTATAACCTTTAAAAATTGTGAGCCACTGTATTGTATACCTGTAACTTATATTGTACATCAAGTATTCTTCGTTTTTTTTTTTAATTAGCAGTTGTGGCACTTTAGCTTAGCTGCACTGAGGCATGTGGAATCTTCCCAGACCAGGGATTGAACCTGTGTCTCCTGCATTGGCAGGCAGATTCTTAACCACTGGACTACCAGGGAAGTCCTAGTCTTCAGGTTTTAAAAAGTTCATTTATCAGTGAATCTTTATTTTAAAATTGTTTATTTTTGGCTGCGCTGGGTCTTCATTGCTGGCTTTCTCTAGTTGCAACGAGTGGGGGCTACTCCGGTTGCAGTGTGCTGGTGTCTCATGACAGTGGCTTCTCGTAGCAGAGCACAGGCTCTAGGGCCTTCGGGTGTCAGTATTTGTGGCACGGTGGGCTTAGTTGCCCCACAGCTTGTGGGATCTTTCTGCACCAGGGATTGAATCCATGTCCCCCGCGTTGGCATGTGGATTCTGAACTAGTGGGCCACTAGCTATTAGCTAATAACCTATCAGCTAATCTTTAGATGATTAGACCTTTTCTTTTAGTATGAGTCTGTTGACTGGAGTTTTACTTATTTTTTTGCCACCTTCCAGGGCTTGCAGGATCTTAGTATCCCCACCAGGAATTGACTCTAGCTCTAGTCAGTGAAAAGTGTGGAGTCCTAGCCATTGGACCCCCAGGAAATGCCCTAAAAGCCACAAATTTTCATTTAATCCTCCTATTAGCATGTTGTTGTCTTTGGACACTCAGTCTAGTGTCCTCCTCTTTTGTGACTCCTTGGACTGTAGCCCGCCAGGCTCCTCCAGGCAAGAACACTGGAGTGGGTTGCCATTTCCTTCTCTAGGAGATCTTCCTGACCCAGGGGTCATGCTTGGCAGGTGGATTCTTTACCACCTGAGCTATCTGGGAAGCCCTTGAGGTGTGAGGGTTCATGTAAATATTGGTGCTAAGTTTCCTTAAGTGTTTGATAGAATTTTCTTAAATGTTTAATAGAGAAGCCACTTGGGCCTGGATTTTCTTTTGGAATGGTTCTTAATTTTAGATTCAATTTTTGTCATGTGTAAGGGGCAGTTATATTTTGTATTTCTTTTGAGTCCGTTTAAAAAAAAATACTTATTTTACTTTTTGGTTGCGCTGGGTCTTCATTGCTGCACTTGGGCTTTCTCTAGTTGTGATGAGTGGGGGCTACTTTTAAATATGCTGCATGTACTTCTCATTGTGGTGGCTTCTCTTGTTTTGAAGGACAGGTTCTAGGCTTTTGGGCTTCGATAGCTGTAGCATGAGGGCTCAGTAGTTGTCACTCAAGGGCCCTAGAGTGCTCAGGTTTCAGTGGTTGTGGTGCACTGGCTTAGTTGCTCCGTGGCACATGAAATCTTCCAGACCAGGGATCAAAATCATGTCCCCTGCATTGGTAGGCAGATTCCTAGTCACTGTACCAGCAAGGAAGTCCAGCTTTTTTTTTTTTAATTGTAGTTGACTTACAATGTTTGTTAGTTTCAGATGTACTGCAAAGTAATTGTCATTCATATATTTACTTTTTCAGATTCTTTCTGTTATAGGTTATTACGAATGTTGAATATCGTTCCTTTATGCGTCAGTTTTGGTAAATTGCATTTCTGACAGATTTGTCCATTTTGTTTCATTGTTGAATTTATAGGTGTAAGTTAGTAATGCATGTGTGTACTTGTGTTCAATTGTGTCTAACTCTGCGACCCCGTGAAATGTAGCGCTTCAGGCTCCTCTGTCCATGGAATTTTCCAGGGAAGAATACTGGAGTGGGATGCCATTTCTTATTCCAGGGACTCTTTGTAACCCACATCTCTTGAGCTCCTGCACTGGTTGGCAGATTCTTGACCACTGCATCATTTGGGAAGCCCAAGTTAGTAATAATGTCCCTTTTAATATTTATAGGCCCTGAAATGATATCCCTCTTTTTCAGTCCTGATACTGGTAACGTGTGTGTCCCCCACCACTTCTGTCCTTCCTCTTTCCAAAGAACCTGTGTTTAATTTCATTGATTTTCCTCTTTTTAGTTTCATTGGTGTTTACCTTTTGTTTCTTTCTGCTTGCTTTGGGTTAAATTTTCTCTTTTTACAGTTACTTGTGGAAGCTTGTTGCTGCTACTGCTGCTAAGTCGCTTCAGTCATGTCTGACTCTGTGCGACCCCATAGACTGCAGCCCACCAGGCTCCCCCATCCCTGGGATTCTCCAGGCAAGAACACTGGAGTGGGTTGCCATTTCCTTCTCCAATGCATGAAAGTGAAAAGTGAAAGGGAAGTCGCTCAGTCGTGTCCGACTCTTAGTGACCCCATGGACTACAGCCTACCAGGCTCCTCCATCCATGGGATTTTCCAGGCAAGAGTACTGGAATGGGGTGCCATTGCCTTCTCTGCTTAGTTTACTAATTTGAGACCTTTGTTTTTGAGGGCTGGGGGCATACTAATTTGAGACCTTTGTTTTTGGGGGCGGGGGGTGGGGAGTGGGCAGGAAGTAGAAAAGAATAACTTTATTGCTCTGTCAGCCAAAGAGAGAGACACCAGGCTTCTGCCTTGAAAAACTTCCTCAGACCTTCCTTCTTTTCTAATGTGAGCATTTAAAATTGTAAAATTTTCCCAAGCACTGCTTTAGCTTCACACACACATTTTGATGTTATATTTTAATTTTCATTTTTTTGCAGTTTAAACTTTAAAAAATAATTTCCACTTGAAACTTCCTCTTTGACATGTATATTTAGAAGTATAGTGTTTAATTTACAAGTGTTTGGAGATTTTCTGTTATATTTCTTATTACTGATTTTAGGTTAATTTCCATTGCAGTTAAAGAATATACCTTGTGTGACTTCAGTTCTGTTTAATTTGTTAGAGCTTGTTTTATAACCCAGGATGTGGTCTGTGTTCATAAATGTTCCCTGTGCATTGCTGTGTTGAATGAAGTGTTCTGTAAATGTCAGTGAGATATAGTTGGTTATTATTGGTGTTCAGTTCTGTACTCTTGCTGGTATTCTGTCTGCTAGTTTAAGAAATTTCAAAGGGAAATATGTTGTGTCCAACTTGAACATATTTGTTGAAGTGTTAAGAATTTGTTTCTTTGTCCTGTCCTATCTGTCTTTTGTTGTTTCTTGTATTTTGAGGCTTTATTGTGCATTCACTATTAGGTTGTTACATTTTATTTTTTAATTCACCCTTCTGTGATTATATAATATTCCTTTGTATCCTGGTTTTTCTTGCTAAAGTCTACTTTGTCTAACAGTATAGCCCCTTCAGCTTTTTTAAAAGTTGAAGTATTATTTATATATAACCTTTTATTAGTTTCAGGTGTACAACATAATGATTTGATATTTGTATGTATTGCAAAATGATTACCGCATCAAGTTTTTGTTGTTCGGTCTCTTGAGTCCAACTCTTTGCGACACTAGGCTTCCTTGTCCTGCATCTCTTGGAGTTTGCTCAGATTCATGTCCATTGAGTCAGTGATGCCATCAATAAGTCTAGTTAACATCTGTCACCATACATAGTTACAGTTTTTTCCTCTTTTGATGAGAACTTTTAAGATTCATTCTCTTGGGATTTCCCTGGCAATCCAGTGGTTAAGACTCTGCATTTCTATTGCAGGGGGTGCAGGTTCAATCTCTGGTCGGGGAACTTAAGATATCACATCCCACATGCCCGGCAGCAGGGCCAAAAAAATGAAGAAAAGAAAAAAAAATTTTTTTTTATTAATAGCTTTGTAATTTGTTGTTGTTGCTCAGTTGTCTCTGACTGTGACCCCTTGGACTGCAGCATGCCAGGCTTCCCTTTCCTTCACCATCTCCCGGAGCTTGCTCAGACTTATGTACACTGAGTCGGTGATGTCATCCAACCATCTCCGTCCTCTGTCGTCCCGTTCTCCTCCTGCCCTCAGTCTTTCTCAGGATCAGGATCTTTTCCAGTGAGTTAGCTCTTTGCATCAGGTGGCCAAAATATTGGAGCTTCAGCATCAGTCCTTCCAATGAATATTCAGGACTGATTTCCTGTAGGATGGACTGGTTTGATCTCCTGCTGTCCAAGGGACCCTCAAGAGTCATCTCCAACCCCACAGTTCAAAATATGTAATACAGTATTAATCATAGTCACCATACCACATTGTACGTAACATCCCATGACTCATTTACAGTATTTTATAACTGGAAGTTTGTAATGAAATGGGTGGAGGGGATTGAAAGGTACAACTTTCAGCTTTCTTTTGACTACTGTTTGCATGATATACTTTTTTTCATCCTTTTAACCTTCCTACATTATCGATGTGAATTTAATCTTGGCAGTATATAGTTTGATCATTTTTTGAACCATCTGGTAAGCCTAGTTAACATCTGTCACCATACATAGTAACAATTCTGACAAATTTTTTTTTAATTGTTATGTTTAGATCATTTCTACTTATGTAATTTTAGCATATTTGAATTCAGGCCTGCCACTTTATTATTTGTTTTATGATTTTCATTTCTCTTTCTGCTTGCATGCCTTATCTTGGGTTATTTGAACAGTTTAGTCATCAAGTTTAAAATTTGTCCAGCTTTTTAGTCTTTTTGATATAGTATGTTTTACTAGTCAATCTAGGAATTATAGTGGACATACTTAACTTTTCACAATCTACTTAGTATTTTATCACTACTTGTGGAATATATTAATAGAAATATCACGTAGGTCCCTTTACCTTGCTCCCTACCCCTTTATACCATTAGGTTTTGGTTATCTTATGTATTAGGTTTACATGTGTTGAAAGCAACCCATCAGGGTTAATAGTTTTGCTTTTAACTGTCAAATACATTTTAAGAGACTGATATTTACCCAGTTATTTGCCATTTCTGTAATGTAAGATATAAATATGTGCCTTTTCTTCCTTTATTTTAGTGTTCCATGTTTTCTTATTAATGTTCCCTCATCTGAGAGTGACTTGTGTGTGTGCTGAGTAGTATCCGACTCTGCGACCTAATGGACTGTAGCCTACCAGGCTCCTTTGTCCATGGGAGTTTCCCAGCAGGAATACTGGAGTGGGTTGCCATTTCCTCCTCCAGTGGGTATTCCTAACTCAGGCATGGAAGTTGCATCTCCTGTGTCTCCTGCATTGGGAGGTAGATTCTTTACCACTGAACTACCTGGGAAAACCAGAGAATGACTCATTTCCCCTGTATTTCTGAAGGGTATTTTCACTGGGTATAGAATTCTGGGTTGACAGTTCTTTTCTGGTCATACTTCCTTTTGGCCTCTGTGGTTTCTGATGGGAAGTCTTACTATTTGAATAGATGATCTGTAGGTAATGTGTTTTTCTTTGGCTGCTTTCAGTATTTTAAAAATTTGTCTTTAGTTTTTAGCAGTTTGATTAAGGTGATTCTGAGCATACATTTCTTTTGGATTATTCACTTCAGAGCTCTCTTGAGTTTTTCAGTCTGTAGATTTATTTATTTTGCTAAATTTGGAGAGTTTTCACCCAATATTTTTCCAAAAGTTTTTGGGTACCAAACTGTTTCTCCCATCCTTCTGATATTCTGATGATGCAATATTAGACCCTTTGCTATTTCTACAGATATCTGAGACTTTGATCACTTTTTTCAGTGTTTTTTTAAAATCTCTTTTTCAGATTGAATACTTAGTACTGATCTATGTTCAAGTGCATTGGCACTTTCTATTGTCATTTCCTTTCTGCTGTCCAGCCCATAGGGTGAGTTTTTAACATTTTTTAAAAACAGATTTTATTTATTTTTGACTGTGCTGGATCTTTAATGCTGTGTTGGCTTTTCCCTAATTGAGGCAAGCTGGGGCTACTCTCTTGTTGCTGTGTGCGAACTTCTCATTGAGGTGGCTTCTTTTGTTGTGGAGCACAGGCTCTAGAGCATGCAGGCTTCAGTAGTCGCAGTTCCCCAGCTCTAAAGCACAGGCTCAATAGTTGTGGTGCACAGGTTTAGTCGCTCTGTGGTATATGGGATCTTCCCAGGTCAGGGATCAAACCCATGTCTCCTGCATTGACAAGCAGATTCTTTACCACTGAGCCACCAGGGAAGCCCCTCTTTTGATTATTGTATCAGTTTTAAAGTTTGTTTCCTCAGGAATTCCCTGGTAATCCAGTGGTTCTGACTTGGTGTTTTCACATCCAGGACCTGGGTTTAGGGGCTGGGTTTGATCTCTGTTTGAGGAACGAAGATCTCGCAAGGTGCATAGAGGGCCAAAAAAAACCTGTCTCCTCTTGATATATTTTGTTTCTTTACTGAGATTTTCTAGTCATTCAAGAGTATTTGCCTTTACTTGTTGCAGTGTTTTCTAAATTTATTTTTTATTGAAGTGTGGTTGAATTGTTGAAGTATTTTTACAGTAGCTGCTTTAAAGCCTTTGTCAATTAATTCCAGCAACTGTATAATCTCAGCATTGATGTACGTTGATTGTTTTTTCTGTGAGTTGACTTTACTGATTTGGTGTATTTCACTCAGTCTGTCCCCACCAAGGATCCTCTTTCTGGCTTCTCAAGACATGACTAGAGAGTTGAGCTTCTCTTGCTGTTCATACTTTGCTGTGTCAGTGCTCACTTCTGGTTTCAGCCTTGCATCTAGGAAATACCAGAGGGAAAAACTGATAACTCACTACCTCTTTTTTGGTGTATCAAATTTGGTCTCTGTCTAGCTTCTATTATTCACTTTTCAGAATCCTCAAAAAGCTGCTCCATGTATGCTTTTCAGGATATAACTTCATTCAATGAAAGGAATTGAACCTAGAACCCTCCTTATTCTTTACTTTTTTTTCTTCTGCTTTTAAGGACTATTCATGTTGCTATTGGAGAGGGAAATGGCAACCCACTCCAGTGTTTTTGCCTGGAGAATCCCAGGGACGGGGGAGCCTGGTTGGCTGCCGTCTATGGGGTTGCACAGAGTCGGACATGACTGAACGACTTCACTTTCATCTTTCACTTTCATACATTGGAGAAGGAGATGGCAACCCACTCCAGTATTCTTGCCTGGAGAATCCCAGGGACGGGGGAGTCGGGTGGGCTGCCATCTATGGGGTCGCAAAGAGTTGGACACGACTGAAGTGACTTAGCAGCAGCAGCAGTTGCTATAAGTGTATATAGCTAGTTCATTAATTCTGTTGGCTGGGTAGTATTCTGTCACATTTGTTACATTTTATCTTTCTTTTTGTAATGGAGACTTGGCATTCCTCTACCTCCTTACTACCACAGAATCCATATACCTGTGTCTTCATGGCTTCTGTACAAATTTCCTTGGGGGTATATGTCCAGGAATAGAATTGCAGGATCCTAAGGTATATGTGTACATTTACTATTAAGACATACATATTATTAAATACTAATAGGCTAATACAGTTAGAATACTGATAGATGAATAGAATATTATTTAACCTTAAATGGAAGAAATTTCTTTGATGTGCTACAACATGGGCTATTGGAGTATGTTAATATTAGTGCTCACACACATATATATACGTTTGTTTATCCATTCATGTTTCATTGGACAGATTGTTTCCGCTTTTTAGCTATAATGAATAATGCTGCTGTGAACATGGGTGTACAAATTATGTTTCTTTCAAGAAATAAGATGTTCAAGAGCTGTCTTGAGGATTAATCTTCATTGTTTATGCCTTTTTGCCTGTTTCAGTACAATAGAATATTTAGTGTCCTGCAGAACCTTAGGGTTGAAAGGGACTTTAGAGATTATATTGTAATAACTTAAATTATGTTCCTGTATAATTGTAGAAACACCACTTAGCTTAAGTTTTCTAACTTGGTTAGCAAGTCTTAGTACAGTGTGAACCAGAGGTTGCTTTGTTAGATCTAGTTTCTGACTTCTTTGGTCTTGTGTAAAAGTCAATTCTTTGGCTGGATATCTTCTGTTTTCTCCTCCAAAGCCACATACTTTTTTCTCTCTGATCTATATCCCTGGAGGCTCATTCATGTGTACTGTGTGTGTGGGCCCCTTTGCTTCCTGGCTTCCAGTTAAGGAATAGATGGACCTGCAGGAGGAATGAGGTGCGAATTGTCTGTGCCTCCACCAGTGTAATTCTTTGCTGGTGGCCCTTTCTGGATAGCTACCCTCCCCAGGTTCCACTTCATCTTGCCCATTCAGGCCTAGATGTATTTATGGTTCTGGGGCAATTCATTATCCTTTGTTCTTTTCTTTAAATGTTACCCACATCTTTATAAGTAGTATCTTTATTGAATTCTCCTCACTTTAACCAGGTGTGGATACTGTGTGTTTCTAGCTGGTACCCTGATTGTTAGACTCCTTTAAAGGGGCCTTATGATTTTACTTTTGTAAATCTGAAAGATGTTATTCCTGAATCATCAGATTAGTAATTTAGGTTTATTTTTATCTATTTTCTGTAGTAAGTTTACAGTAGGGTTTTGAGAGGAGAGAAAGTCTCTCCTCACATTCCCAGCCAAAAGACTCACTGTGAAATATAGACACCTCTTCAGGATTTCCAACTTCCTTCGCAATGTTGGATTTATATCTGTAGCATAAAACATTCAGTTCCTCTTTCAGGGAATTTTAGCACCTAAGTCCCTGATCGTGTGATTGATTGGGTTCCTTTTGTTCCCATGCTGTTTGAGCATGGTCCCAAACTACCATTTGTAGATGTTGACCCATCTTTGACAAATATGTGAAATAGAGGTGTCTTTATACCCTCCAGAGTTTCTTCATGTTACTAAAGCTACGCTTTATTACCTGTCTCTTTGTGTTGTGTCCTTCAGTGTGTAGCCACTTTAGTTACCTATTCTGATTATGTTTACTGAGGAGTTAACATTTTACTTTTCTAAGGAGGCAAATGAATTTATATTACTTGCTTTTTGATAGAAATTCCGAATTACATCTGAGGTAGATTTGGTTTTAGTGTTAGTCCAAATTCCTTAGATTTGAAAAGAGTTTACATACAGGTGTTGACTAAAAAATATGCACAACCTGAGAGTTGCTAGTTAAGTTTTATTTGGGGCAGAGTGATGACTGCAGTCCAGGAGATAGCACCTCAGTTCTGAGAGACTCTTCTAAGGAGGCAGGAGGGGAAATGAGGCTATGAACCAGTTTGTAACAAAAGGAGTGGGCAGTTTGAACATCAGAGATGAGGTTGTCAAGTTAAGGAGTTTCGCATTCTATGTATGGGAAGAGGCAAGCCTCTGGACTCAACTGAATTCATTCCTTTCATATGCACCTCATCTACCCAGGGCTAAATTGTTTCCGTGTTCACTTGAAGGAGTGATAGATGGCTGCTTTTTTGCATCAACATCTCCGCCTCCCCGCCCAGCAGTTACCGTTGTTGGATGGCAGTTTCTGGACCCCTCATTCGCATTTGGAGGCCAGAAATCACTGATGGCCGTGACATTTCTTGTTTATTGATAGGGCAGGAAGTATTTTCATTTCCTAGCTCCTCCCCATGGTAATAGTTCTCTGTATTCTTGCCACCTCTTCTTAATCTCTTCAGCTTCTGTTAGGTCCATACCGTTTCTGTCCTTTATTGTGCCCATCTTTGCGTGAAACTATACAAAAAACTATACAAAAAAGATCTTCACTACCCAGATAATCACGATGGTGTGATCACTCACCTAGAGCCAGACATCCTGGAATGTGAAGTTAAGTGGGCTTTAGAAAGCATCACTGCAAACAAAGCTAGTGAACATGATGGAATTCCAGTTGAGCTATTTCAAATCCTAAAAGATGATGCTGTGAAAGTGCTGCACTTGATATGCCAGCAAATTTGGAAAACTCAGCAGTGGCCACAGGACTGGAAAAGGTAAGTTTTCATTCCAATCCCAGAGAAAGGCAATGCCAAAGAATGCTCAAACTACTGCACAATTGCACTCATCTCACACGCTAGTAAAATAATGCTCAAAATTCTCCAAGCCAGGCTTCAACAGTATGTGAACCATGAACTCCCAGATGTTTAAGTTGGATTTAGAAAAGGCAGAGGAATCAGAGATCAAATTACCAGCATCCATTGGATCATCAAAAAAGCAAGAGAGTTCCAGAAAAACGTCTATTTCTGCTTTATTGACTGTGCCAAAGCCTTTGACTGTGTGGACCACAACCAACTGTGAAAAATTCTGAAAGAGATGGGAATACCAGGCTACCTGAGCTGCCTCTTGAGAAATCTGTATGCAGGTCAGGAAGAAACAGGACACGAAACAACAGACTGGTTCCAAATCGGGAAAGCCTGATACATGTCAAGGCTGTGTATTGTCACCGTGCTTATTTAACTTATATGCAGAGTACTTCATGAGAAACACTGGGCTGGAGGAAGCACAAGCTGGAATCAAGATTGCCGGGAGAAATATCAATAACTTCTGATATGCAGATGATACCACACTTATGGCAGAAAGTGAGTCAGAACTAAAGAGACTGTTGATGAAAGTGAAAGAGGAGAGTGAAAAAGTTGGCTTAAAGCTCAACATTCAGAAAACGAAGATCATGGCATCTGGGCCCATCACTTCATGGCAAATAGATGGGGAAACAATGGAAACAGTGACAGACTTTATTTTCTTGGGCTCCAAAATCACTGCAGATGGTGACTGCAGCCATGAAATTAAAAAAGATGCCTACTTCTTGGAAGAAAAGCTATGACCAACTAGACAGCATATTAAAAAGCAGAGACATTACTTTGCCAACAAAGGTCCATCTAGTCAAAGCTATAGTTTTTCCACATTACTTTGCCAACAAAGGTCCATCTAGTCAAAGCTATAGTTTTTCCAGTAATCATGTACAGATGTGAAAGCTGGACCATAAAAAAAACTGAGTGCTGAAGAATTGATGGTTTTGAACTATGGTGTTGGAGAATACTCTTGAGAGTCCCTTGGATGCAAGGAGATCAAACCAGTCAATCCTGGTTTGGAAATCAGTCCTGAATATTCATTGGAAGGACTGATGCTGAAGCTGAAACTCCAATACTTTGGCTACCTGATGTGAAGAGCTGACTCATTGGAAATGATCCTGTTGCTGGGAATGATTGAAGGTGGGAGGAGAAGGGGATGACAGAAGATGAGATGGTTGGATGGCATCACTGACTCAATGGACATGAGTTTGAGTAAACTTCGGGAGTTGGTGATGGACAGGGAGGCCTGGCATGCTGCAGTCCATGGAGTTGCAGAGTCGGACACGACTAAGTGACTCATCTGAATTGAACCCCATGGTGATAAATTTGACCATATTTGGGAGACATTTCATGACTTTTTTTTTTTTTTTTTTTTAGTCCCATGGTGCTGGAAGGCTCATCCCAGATCAGGGAAAACATCTTTGTTGATATGTCACTCCAGGTGTTAATTTCCTAATCAATGGACTTAGGCCCATTTATAAATAAAAAAAGAGTCTCTATATATAGGATCCAGGAGTCATTTCCCTTGTTGCCTCTTCCCATACCTAGAATCACATTATTGCAATTATTCTGTGTTATAAATGTGATCTATTTCTTCAAGATATTCCATTATCATTAATTTGGATGCAGGCCTTGATTATGCATCATATAGTACAGAAGATGGCAATCTTATAAACACATTACAAGTAATAACAGTTAATAATGTGATTAAAGTTTCAGATAGGGATTTAAGCCATGAGCTTTCAGAACCAAATCATCTTCCTAAAACAGCACCCATTAGAGGATTCATCTGGTATATAAACAACATTCAGTTTGAATTATAGCACAGGTGCCCCTTTGAGATGCTGTAAGGATAGTAAAGGCCATATGATTTTGTAAGACAGCTTTTCTTATTGCAGAAATCTCAATTTCGTGGGCTAATAGCCTGGTTGCATTAATCATTTAATGCCTTTTGAGTGAATTTTGGTAAGGCTTCAATGTGAGAAATAACGTTTTCCAGTCCTATGGAAGGTGGAAAAATAGCTGCTAAGTGATCATACCAGTGAAAAAGAGATCTCTTGGTCCATCAAGTTCGTATTGATGGTAAATTTGCTGGAGTCATATCTAAGTTTATACATAACTGGCCTTGAACCAAGGGAATCCTAAAGTATACCTTCCTAGCCAGTCTGGTGGAAGCCAGGATCATAGATTGGACCCACAAAGCCATTTAGTTCTGTTAGGTGCCAACCAGTGTATTTCTGGTCTTCTAACCCAATCTGTTCCATATCAATCACTGTCTTTTACGAGAAATGGTACCTTGGCAGTTTTCATAAGACAGCCTAATTTTCTAGTGCTATTAGGTTGATGCTCAAGCTGAAACTCCAGTATTTTGGCCACCTCATGCGAAGAGTTGACTCATTGGAGAAGACTCTGATGCTGGGAGGGATTGAGGGCAGGAGGAGAAGGGGATGACAGAGGATGAGATGGCTGGATGGCATCACTGACTCGATGGATGCGAGTCTGAGTGACCTCCGGGAGCTGGTGATGGACAGGGAGGCCTGGCGTGCTGCAGTTCATGGGATCGCAAAGAGTCGGACACGACTGAGCGACTGATCTGATCTGATTAGGTTGATTATCTTAGGTATGATTTAATTGTTCTCAGCATAAGGGTGGCCTTTAGGATAAAGGCCTGGTATTTATCCTGACCATAGCCTGGTATTAGCCAGATAAACCCATCCCATAACTGAGGAAGCATTTTTCTTAATAGTCTAGAGTTTACTTTTTCTCTTTTTTTGACTAGGATTTAGCCTGTTGTTCTTATTGAGCTTAAGTAACCTTAAGGGAAAATTCATATTTATGGCCAAGGTCAATATAAATATGTTTATTTGGCCAAATGAGTTGGTCTTATCTAATGATTATCAGTAGTAGCCCGGACAGAGCTATAATTCCTTTATTCTAAAATAAACTTTTTAAGAGCTAGCCAATCAGAGCCTTGGAGGGGAGAAACCCACCAAGGTAAACTGGATACAGGTAATTGACCACAACCCAACAGTATGATTGATTTATAAAGTTTGCATAAGATCATGCCCATGATACACAGACATTTGATTCATATCTAAGAGTCCAAAAACCAGGAAGAAAACGTAATGAACAATTGTACGAATCAGATCCAGGTCTTGGATCAGCTGTCTATTTCTTACGTTGTCACCTTCACTGAAGAATTGATGTTTTCGAACTATGGTGTTGAAGAAGACTTGAGAGTCCCTTGGACAGCAGGGCAAGCAAATCAGTCAGTCCTAAAGGCAGTCAACCCTGAATATTTATTGGAAGGACTGATGCTGCAGCTCTAATACTTTGGCCACCTGATGCAAAGAGCCAGCTTATTAGAAGAGACCCTGAGACTGGGAAAGGTTGAAGGCAGGAGGAGAAAGGGATAACTGAGGAAGAGGTTGTTGAATGGCATCACGAACTCAATGGACATGAGTTTGAGAAAGCTCCTGGAGATGGAGAAGGACAGGGAAGCCTGGCGTGCTGCGATCCATGGGGTCACAAACAGTCAGACACGACTGAGTAACTGAACAACAGCAATGGCCTGGGGCATATCTTGTGGTTTTGTTTATGGTTGGATCATGGAAAAAGCAAGAGAGTTCCAGAAAAACATTTATTTTTGCTTTATTGACTATGCCAAAGTCTTTGACTGTGTAGATCACAATAAACTGGAAAATTCTGAAAGAGATGGAAATACCAGACCACCTGATCTGCCTCTTGACAAATTTGTATGCAGGTCAGGAAGCAGCAGTTAGAACTGGACATGGAACAACAGACTGGTTCCAAATAGGAAAAGGAGTACGTCAAGGCTGTATATTGTCACCCTGCTTATTTAACTTCTATGCAGAGTACATCATGAGAAACGCTGGACTGGAAGAAACACAAGTTGGAATCAAGATTGCTGGGAGAAATATCAATAACCTCAGATACGCAGATGACACCACCCTCATGGCAGAAAGTGAAGAGGAACTCAAAAGCCTCTTGATGAAAGTGAAAGTGGAGAGTGAAAAGGTTGGCTTAAAGCTCAACATTCAGAAAACGAAGATCGTGGCATCTGGTCCCATCACTACATGGGAAATAGATGGGGAAACAGTGTCAGACTTTATTTTTCTGGGCTCCAAAATCACTGCAGATGGTGACTGCAGCCATGAAATTAAAAGATGCTTACTCCTTGGAAGGAAAGTTATGACCAACCTAGATAGCATATTCAAAAGCAGAGACATTACTTTGCCAACAAAGGTTTGCCTAGTCAAGGCTATCGTCTTTCCTGTGGTCATGTATGGAAGTGAGAGCTGGACTGTGAAGAAGGCTGAGCACCGAAGAATTGATGCTTTTGAACTGTGGTGTTGGAGAAGACTCTTGAGAGTCCCCTGGACTGCAAGGAGATCCAACCAGTCCATTCTGAAGGAGATCAGCCCTGGGATTTCTTTGGAAGGAATGATGCTAAAGCTGAAACTCCAGTATTTTGGCCACCTCATGCGAAGAGTTGACTCATTGGAGAAGACTGATGCTGGGAGGGATTGGGGGCAGGAGGAGAAGGGGACGACAGAGGATGAGATGGCTGGATGGCATCACTGACTCGATGGATGTGAGTCTGAGTGACCTCCAGGAGTTGGTGATGGACAGGGAGGCCTGGTGTGCTGCGATTCATGGGGTTGCGAAGAGTGGACACGACTGAGCGTCTGATCTGATCTGATCTGCTTCATTGAACACTGTTCCAATAGCTTTTTTTAACTTACAGTGACCTCCCAAAGGTTCCTAGGTTTCCTTCTCTATTTATAGTCCCCTACTGGGACTTCTGCAACTACTTGTGTAACTATCTTCTATCCCTATCATGATTGTTTATTTAGATTTTGAATTCAGATGCACTTAGATTTTATTCTGAACTCTTAACCACTTAGTTGCTGGCTGATCTTGGGTAGGTGCCTGGTAGAGTAAATGACAGCCCTGTTTACTGTTTTTTCTGCCTGTCTTTCTTCTTCCCATCTATCTCTGGTTATGAATGCCTTCAGAACAAGGATACCGTATGGATCTAGGCAGCACCTGACATCTTCTAAGTTTTGAATTTTGATGTTTTCAGTTTAGGATTATGAGGCGGGTGGCATAAACTGTAATTAATGTCATACTTCAACTGTACTGAACTTGTGTTTCTCATAAAACTTCTTGTTTTCTCTGGTACCTGGATTTTAGATGCATCATTCCCTCTGCCTGAGACAGTCACACCGTGTTTTTACTTTATGAATTTTGTTTGTCCTTCAGGACTTGGCTTAGGCTTTCCCTTCTTCTTAGAAAGAATTCTGTAACATCCCTGAGTAGGTTGCGTGTCTTTTCTGTAGAGTAGGTTTCTTAATCGTGACACTTGACAGTTTGGGCTAGATTTTTTTTTTTTTTATCTGGGGCAGAGGCATGCTGCTGCTGCTGCTAAGTCGCTTCAGTCGTGTCCGACTCTGTGCGACCCCATAGACGGAAACTCACCAGGCTCCCCTGTCCCTGGGATTCTCCAGGCAAGAACACTGGAGTGGGTTGCCATTTCCTTCTCCAATGCATGAAAGTGAAAAGTGAAAGTGAAGTCGCTCAGTCGTGTCCGACTCCTAGCGACCCCATGGACTGGAGCCTACCAGGCTCCTCCGTCCATGGGATTTTCCAGGCAAAAGTACTGGGGTGGGGTGCCATTGCCTTCATGGTCCTGTTCATTGTAGGATGTTAGCATCTCTAGATGCCTACTATATATGCTAGTAGCATCTTCTCCAATCATAACAACCCCAAAGTCTTCATTCATTGCCAAATGACTGTGGGCAAAATCATTTTCAGTTGACAACTCCTCTAGAGGTAAAGTTTTTAGCAAATAGTATTGTAGTTGCCAGATTTTCTTCTGGTAGAATGTAAGGTTCTCTGATCACAAGGATTTTTTTGTTTGTTTTAATCTCTAGCATCTAGCCATTGTCTGTCATAATCAGTAATATTTGTTAAATGGATTGAACATAATTTAGTATAATGGATCCCAGATATTTACCATTGTAAACTAGAGCTTGGATTAATTTTTAAGTGAAGGATGAAGGATTCTGAAGGGCAGTTTCACAAAAAGAAGTTAGTGGGTATTGGTTTATACATAGGCAGACATAATATTCGTAATGTTCGTCCTTACATTGGGAATCTTTTTTGATTTGTCCTTTGGTTACTTTGTTAGACCTAGCTTTTTTCCCCCCATCTTTAAAGATGTATACTATATTGAAGTATAGTTGTTTCAGGTACACAATGATTCAGGTACACAGCAAGGTTATTTTGTTATACAAATACACATATATTATTTTTGAAATTGTTTTCCATAATAGGGTTTTATGATATTGACTATAGTTCCCTATCCTGTACAGTAAACCTTTGTTGCTTGTTGCATAGCATAACTTTTAAAATTAGAAATCTAGCATTCTATTCCTACTAACTCAAACAGGTAGAATCAGAACATCGTAATTTTTAGTTAGGCAAAAATTCATAAGTATTCTATCTAATATATATATTATACATATGTATATGTATATGAAAGCTTTTCTGTTCATCTTTGTTCTTTAGTGCTTGTAGGTCTTTGGTAAACATTTCTTATCAAGCTTCACTTGATAAAGGCTTGAGAAAGAACATCAAAAAAAAGAGATGGAGAAATTGGAGAACATAAACTAAATGAAATGGAAGCACTGAATATGAAGTAGAAAAAGTGAAACAAACTCGATAAAAGTAAAAGATAATCATATACCAGTTGTTTTAAAACATGACTGCTCATTAGAAGCATATCTGGAGCTCTGAAGGAAAAAAAGCAATACCTGAGCATTTGTATTTTTCAAAAATTTCAAGATAATTTTGATACGTATCTGGATTTTAAAAAGTGATTACAGATTTTTCTGTTAGATCCTAGTTTTGGTGATATATTATTTTTCTGTTCACCAATCTCAATAAAATAGTATTAAGTGAGTAATAGTTACATAATCACAGTAGTAAGAGATGTTTGTCAGTTTTCACAATCAATAGCCAGACAAAAAATAAAAGATAATTACAGTTGCAAGCCATAATGGGAACATGATTAACTTAACAATATAAAATAATTACATGTGATTTTGGGGGGATCAGGCAGAGTGATGTGTGTGGTAAGTGAAGTGCATATATGCACATGTTTTCGTTCACCCAGTCAGCCTCTGTCTTTTGGTTGGTGCATTTAATCTGCTTACATTTAAGGTGATTATCTACATTTAAAGTGATTATCAATATGCATGGTCTTATTTCTTAATTGTTCTGGGTTTATTTTCTGTAGGTCTTTTCCTTCTCTTGTGTTCCCTGCCTAGAGAAGTTCCTTTAACATTTTTTGTAAAGCTAGTGGTGCTGGATTCTCTTAACTTTTGCTGTCTGGAAAGCTTTTGAATTCTCCATCAAATATGGAGAGTCTTGCTGGGTAGAGTATTCTTGGTTGTAGGTTTTTCCCTTTCATCACTTTAAATATATCATCTGCTTCCCTCTGGTTTGTAGAGTTTGTTGAGAAATCAACTTGATAGCCTGAAGGGAATTCCCTTATATGTTATTTGTCATTTTTCCCTTGTTGCTTTTAATATTTTATCTCTGTCTTTAATTTCTGTCAGTTTGAATACTGTGTGTCTTGGTGTGTTCATTAGGTTTATCCTTCCTGGGACTCTCTGTGTTTTCTGGACTTGACTATTTCCTTTCCCATGTTCAGGAAGTTTTCAGCTGTTATCTCTTCTAATATTTTCTCAGGTCCTTTCTCCCTCTCGTCTCCTTCTGGGACCTGTTTAATGCGAATGCTGGTGTGTATAACGTTGTCCCAGAGGCTTCTTAGGCTGTCTTCATTTCTTTTCATTCTTTTTTCTGTATTGTTCTATGGCAGTGATTTCCATCATTCTGTCTTCCAGGTCATTTATCCGTTCTTCCAACTCAGTTATTCTGCTATTGATTCCTTCTAGTGTATTATTCATCTGTTTGTTCTTTAGTTCTTGTATGTCTTTGGTAAATATTTCTTATATCTTCTCAGTCTTTGCCTTTGTTCTTTTCCCAAGATCCTGGATCATCTTCACTATCATTATTCTGAATTCTTTTTCTGGAAGGTTGCCTATCTCCACTTCATTTAGTGGTTTTTCTGGGATTTTATCTTGTCCCATCATCTGGGATATAATATACCTTTCTGCTTTTTCATCGTGATTAACATTCTGTAATAGGGTTTTTGTTTTAGCCACTGTGAAAGTGAAGTCACTCAGTCGTGTCCAACTCTTTGTGACCCATGGACTGTAGCCCACCAAGCTCCTCCATCCATGGGATTCTCCAGGCAAGAATACTGGAGTGGGTTGCCATTTCCTTCTCCAGGGGATCTTCCCGACCCAGGGATCGAACCCAGGTCTCCCACATTGCAGGCAGACGCTTTAACCTCTGCGCCACCAGGGAAGCCCTTAAATACAAGAATACAGTCTCTCCTGTAGAGACAGAGAACTTCAGATCCAAGTACTAACATCAAAGATTTCAAAGGGAGGAAAGGAAGCCAGGTTGAAAGAAGAAGGGGGAGGAGGCGGGAGAGGGGATACTGTGCATATTCTTACTTCTATCTGCCCTCTGATTGATGAGGCTAAGGGGGAGGGACTGGGAAAAGTGGGTCTTGCTCAATAAAGCTTTAATCCAATTATCTGCTGATGGGTAGGGTTCCTTCCCTCCTTTGTAGTTGTTTGGCCTGCAGGTCAGTGGGTTCTGTCATTGTTCAGTCGTTGTTGTCCAACTCTTTGCGACTTTGTGGACTGCAGCACGCCAGGCTTCCCTGTCCTTCATGGTCTCCCACAGCTTGTTCAAATTCATGTGCATTGAGTCGGTGATGCCATCCAACCACCTCGTCCTCTATCATCCCCTTCTGCCTTTAATCTTTCCCAGCATCAGCGTCCAAAGAGGGGGCTCTTCGCATCAGGTGACCAAAGTATTGGAACTTCAGTTTCAGCATCAGTCCTTCCAATGAATATTCAGGACTGATTTCTTATAGGATTGACTGGTTTGAAGTTCTTGCTGTCCAAAGGACTCTCAAGAGTCTTCTTCAACACTACAGTTCCAGAGCATCAATTCTTCGACACTCAGCTTTCCTTATAGCCCAACTCTAGCTTTGACTAGGCAGATCTTTGTGGGCAGAGTAATGTCTGTGCTTTTTAATAGGCTGTCTAGATTTGTCACAGCTTTTCTTCCAAGGAGCAAGTGTTTTTAATTTCATGGCTGCAGTCACTGTCTACTGTGATTTTGGAGCCCAAGAAAATAGAGAAATAGTCTGTCACTGTTTCCATTGTTTCCATATCTTTTTGCCATGAAGTGATGGGACCGGATGCCATGATCTTTGTTTTTTGAATGTTGAGTTTTAAGCCGGCTTTTTAACTCTCCTCTTTGACCTTCATCAGGAGGTTTTTTAATTCCTCTTCGCTTTCTGCCATAAAGGTGGTGTCATCTGCATCTCTGAGGTTACTCATGTTTCTTCTGGCATTTCGCATGATGTACTCTGCATATGAGTTAAATAAGCATGGTGACAATATACAGCCTTGATGTATTCCTTTCCCAGTTTGGAACCAGTCCGTTGTTCCATGTCTGATTCTAACTGTAACTTCTTGACCTGGATACAGGTTTCTCAGGAGGCAGGTAAGGTGGTCTGTTATTCCTGTGTCTTTAGCTATAAGAGGGTTTACACCAAGGGGGACCTTCCCGTGCCCCTATCCCTGTGGTCAGCGCCTGCTGACCCACATCTCCACAGGAGGCCCTCCTCCACTAGCATTTAGTTTTGGTTCAGTCTCCTCTGTGGTCACTGCCCCTCTCCTCTGGGTCTTGCTGTGTTCAAAATTCTGTTTGTGTCCTCCAAGACTGGAGTCTCTGTTTCCCCCAGTCCTTTGGAAGTCCTATAATCAAATCCCACTGGCCCTCAATGCCAGATTCCCTGGGGATTCTCCAGGCTGGGAAGCCTGACATGGGGCTCAGAACTTCTTTGGTATTATTGTTCTGCAGTCTGTGGGTCACCCACCTGGTGGCTATAGGATTTTATTTTATTGTGATTGCACCTCTCCTACGGTGTTAGACTTAACATTTATTTGGATGTTGGGATTGACTGATGGCTCATTGGGTAAAGAACCTGCCAATGCAGCAGACATAGGAGATGCGGGTTCGATTCTTAAGTCAGGAAGATGCTCTAGTGTAGGGCTTGGCAACCGACTCCAGTATTCTTGTCTAGAGAATCCCATGGACTGAATAGCCTGGCGGGGTACAGTCCAAAGGGTCACAGAATTGGTCTGGACTGAGTGACTAACACTTTTGCTCTTCATTTTTTGTTTGGATGTTACGTTTTGAAGTTCATGTGTCCCTAATTAATAGGAGAAATAGTGCTGTGTTGATAGAGAATGCATAGTGGTCAGTGCACAGTGTTATACCCTAAAGTCTTATGGATGATACAGGAGTGGTTTTGTTGACTGTAAATCATCTATTCAGCAAAAGTCTTGGTAAATAATAGCCTTCTGTTGTCGAATTTATTTTATTTTGGTTTTTGTTCTTAATTTTAACTGAAGTATAGTTGATTTACAGTGTCAATTTCTGCTATACAGCAATGTGATTCTTGTACATATACTTTCTTTTTTTAAAATTCTTTTCCATTATGGTTTATCATAGGATACTGAATTTAGTTCTTTGTGCTGTACAGTAGGATCCTATTGTTTATTCTTGTTGTTGAATTTTATATTAATACATAAAGTTTTTTTTAGCTTTTTACCCCTTTGTATGTTTCTTTGTGAGTAGATATTAATGATATTTCTGTGATCTTTGGCTGTAGCTTTTCTAAAGGTTGAGACTTAGTAGGAGGATTTGAGGACTTAAGGTGGTAGTATTTTTGAATTTGGATATAAATTTGATAATCTCTTCTTAGCACTACCTTTGTGCTTTATGGGAGAGTAGGAGGCCTTCCTGGAGAAGGCAGTGGCACCGCACTCCAGTACTTGCTGGGAAAATCCCATGGTCAGAGGAGCCTGGTAGGCTGCAGTCCGCGGGGTCGCTAGGAGTCCGGACACGACTTGAGCGACTTCACTTTCACTCTTCACTTTCATGCATTGGAGAAGGAAATTGCAACCACACCAGTGTTCTTGCCTGGAGAATCCCAGGGATGGCGGAGCCTGGTGGGCTGCCGTCTCTGGGGTTACACAGAGTCGGACAGGACTGAAGCGACTTAGCAGCAGCAGGAGGCCCTTCCTGCTTCTGTTTTTTAATCACCTTACTCCTATGCCAGTACATAGATTCGGGGAAGGCAATGGCACCCCACCCCACCCCAGTACTTTTGCCTGGAAAATCCCATGGACGGAGGAGCCTGGTAGGCTCCAGTCCATGGGGTCGCTAAGAGTCGGACACGACTGAGCGACTTCACTTTGGCTTTTCACTTTCATACGTTGGAGAAGGAAATGGCAACCCACTCCAGTATTCTTGC
This sequence comes from Tragelaphus eurycerus, assembly GCA_935064755.1. NCBI lineage: Eukaryota > Metazoa > Chordata > Mammalia > Artiodactyla > Bovidae > Tragelaphus > Tragelaphus eurycerus. The sequence goes on from CAKXYN010000020.1 coordinate 18,760,716, forward strand.
CTGGAGAATCCCAGGGACGGGGGAGCCTGGTGGGCTTCTGTCTGTGGGGTCGCACAGAGTCGGACACGACTGAACTCCTTTCATCCATCACCAAGTTCTTTCATCGCTGTGTTCAAAATAGATCTCAGTGCAATCACTTCTACCATTACTGCTGACTCTCCCATCCTAAGCTGTTTTCATCTTTTGTTTAGACTGCTCTAATAGCCTTGTCCTTGATCCTCATACTTCCATTATTATCCTCCCCCAATCAATTCTCCACACAACAGCCAAATGACCTTTAAAAAATGTGAGTCACATCATGTTATTTATCTGAATTTAAAAATTACTCTGGTTTATAATGTGAAATAATTCACTATCTTACTGGTCTTAATTCCTGAACTAATTTTGACTTGAAAGTAATCACCATGCTTCTTATCTTTTTCCAGGAGGAACAACACAGCATGCTGGGCTCTGGATTTAAAGCTGAGCGTTTACGAGTCAATTTGAGATTAGTCATAAACCGTCTTAAACTGTTGGAAAAAAAAAAAAAGTGAGTAGTGCATGCTTGCCTTACATTTTTTTTCCTAGAATACATCGTTGAGTCCTAGCACCCTATTATTAGCTCTTTCAGGCTAGCAGTCTGAAGTCTTAGGGATCCCATATCCTCTAAGTTTTGGGTACATCTCTGCTGTCTTTTGTGACTAGTTAGACTGAGTCACTTTGTAACAGGGAAAGGGACATACTCTTTCTATGGAATAGATAAATGACTACACAAACACCATTCTCACCTAGACAAGGTAGCAAATTCTAGAATAGATGAGATGAGACTAAGTTTGCTAAGGAAGAGTGAGCTAGGATATAGTAGAAACACCGACTTTTCTCTTTTGGGGTGGATGTCTGCCTGCAGGCCAGGGCCCATGTACTACTGCTGTGTGACTGGAGTGGGATTTGTGCTTTAGCGGAATTGGCCCAGAAAGCAAGGAAAGAGATTGCTGACTATCTGGCTGCTGGGAAAGATGAAAGAGCTCGAATCCGAGTGGAGCACATTATTCGAGAAGACTACCTTGTGGAGGCCATGGAGATCCTGGAACTGTACTGTGACCTGCTACTGGCTCGATTTGGCCTCATCCAGTCTATGAAGTAAGCTGTTTTGTCCTTTTTTTTCCTTCATCGAGGTGTAGTTGATATCGGAAGAAAATTCACGTATTTAGTGTGTCAAGTGTACAATTTGATGAGTTTGGGCATAGGCATATATATACCTATACACGTCATCATAAGTTAAAAAAGCAGTTGTCATCTCCAAAAATTTCCTCGTATCCCTTTTTTTTTTTTTTTGATAAAAACACAACATAATATCTGCCTTAAACTGTTTAAAAAATTTTTTTTTATAAAAAAATTTATTTTTAGCTGCTTTGGGTCTTTGTTGCTATGCATGGGCTTCGTCTAGTTGTGGCAAGCGAGGCTGCCCTCTAGTTGCAGTGCTCCGGTTTCTCTGTGGGGACTTCTCTTGTTGCAGAGCATGACCTTGAGAGCTCATGTGCTTAGTAGTTGTGGCACACGGGCTTGGTTGCTCCATGGCTTGTGAAATATTCCGGGACCAGAGATCAAACCTATATCCCCTGTATTGGCAGGTACATTCTCAACCACTGGACCACCAGGGAAGTCAGTTCTTAAACATTTTTAAGCACTCAATACAGTACTGTTTAACTGTAGGCACAGTGTTATTCAGTAGACCTCTAGGTCTTTTTCATTTTGTAGAACTATAATGAAGTAAGGTATTTTGATTTGAAAATTAAATCAAATCACCTCTGGAATTTGAGAAAGGAGTGTTACTGGCCTCTTCCTGTGTGTGGGGAGCTAGCACTCAGGGCCTACCACTTCATATACCCAATGACGTTTTTCCTACTGCTCACTTGAAGGCCTGATCTCAGTGTAGACAACTGTTGAAAATGTGGAATCTGAAATCAAGAGGCCTGAATTTGAGCCTTGGCTCAACCATTTGCTGACTTTGTGACCATGGGCTGGTTTCTTAGTTTGAGATTTTCTCCCAAAATTGGATGACAGAAATGTCTGTAAGCCTAGAGTTATTATGAGGATCCAGTGAGATTTGTGGCTCAGACGGTAAAGCTGCTGCCTATAATGCAGGAGACCCGGGTTTAATCCCTGGGTTGGGAAGATCTGGAGAAGGCAATGGCAACCCACTCTAGTATTCTTGCCTGGGAAATCCCATGGACGGAGAAGCCTGTAGGCTATGATCTATGGGGTTGCAGTGAGTCGGACACAGCTGAGCAACTTCACTTTCACTTTTCACTTTCAGTGAGATTTGTGAAATTGCCTTAGAGGAGGTTATCAAGTATGTGATACAGATGGGGTTTTGTTTGTTTGAAAGAATATTAAATTTTACTGATTTCCCCCCTTCCCCCAACGTTAATTAGGGAGTTAGATTCTGGTCTGGCTGAATCTGTGTCTACATTGATTTGGGCTGCTCCTCGACTCCAGTCAGAAGTGGCAGAGCTGAAAATTGTGAGTACAACCAGTTTCAGTGATGCTGTAGTTTTTCCTGTTGTTACGTTGATTTATATATGTCACTTCTGCTTACTTGCCCAGGATATTTTGTACCCTTCTCATGCTGCCTTTGAAAAAGGCTTTGTGAAATGGTTCATAGAATGGAACTGTTCATAGAGTAGCACTGTTTTCCAAACTTGAATAGTTTTTCTAAGAGGCAAAGTTACATATAACCAATGTTTTTTCTTAAATTACTTTGTAATGTTATTTAAGTATGTTTTTAAACAACTGTAAGTCAGTAAAGTTACAGTAATATTAAGGGAACAGATGTTTTGTTTCATTCATTTGTCCCAGAAATATTTATTGAGTCGATGTTGTGCATTACATGGCTACTGAGAGTGCAGTGGTGAGTAAACTATGACACCAGCCTTACTCTTGTAGCTTAGAGTCTGGCGGAAGAGACAGACATTAACTGAAAAGTTACCTGCCACAACATGGATATGGTACTGACTGCTCAGGTACAACTTCAGTCGAGTTGTTTTCTCTCCTATTTTCTACATCTTTGCCAGTTATTCACTTGGATATTGTCTCAGTCTTATCTCCTACCTATCTTATAAAATTTCCTTGTCCTCTGTATATTTAAGAGCTCTTTTTAAGTCTCTGAATATTTTTTAAATAACCTATTTTTTTTGTTGTTATTGTTTCATGGCTTCACTGTCTTCCAACTCTAGGAATATTATAGTCTTTATATAAACTTTTATTGTTTCTCTAATGTGTTTTTACAGAATTTTGTTTCTTAGATTTAAATTGTTTTTATAGTAGAGGCTTTTCTGAAAGGTTTGGCTGTTTATTAAAGACTGAGGTACTGAAAATGGATTGGAACCTCTTGTGTGCTTAGGTGGGTCTTAATGCCACATGCCAATTTTTTTGTCTCCTTTTTTTTTCCTTCCAGTTTTAATGGAATATAATTGACAATACAGCACTTATATAAATTTAAGATGTATAGCATAATGATTTGACTTATATCATGAAATGATTACCACAATAATTTTGGTAAACATCCATCATCTCATATTGTTGTTTAGACGCTAGTCATGTCTGACTCTTTGTGACCCAGTGGACTGCAGCACACCAGGCTTCCCTGTCCTTCACTATCTCCTGGAGTTTGCTCAAACTCACGTCTATTGAGTCGGTGATGCCATCCACCCATCTCATCCTCTGTCACCCGCTTCTTCTGCCTTCAGTCATTCCTAGCATTGGGGTCTTTTCCAGTGAGTCGGTTCTTTGCATCAGGTGGCCAAAGTATTGGAGCTTAAGCTTCAGCATCAGTCTTTCCAATGAATACTCAGGACTGATTTCCTTTACAGTTGACTGGTTTGATCTCCTTATTGTCCTAGGGACTGAAGAGTCTTCTCCAGGACCATAGTTCAAAAGCATCAGTTCTTTGGTGCTCAGCCTTTTTTATGGTCCAGCTGTCACATCTGTACATGACTACTGGAAAAACCATAGCTTTGACTGTACAGACCTTTGTCGGCAAAGTTATGTCTCTGCTTTATAATACGCTGTCTAGGTTTGTCATAGCTTTTCTTCCAAAGATCAAGCATCTCATCGATTTGGGCATTTCACATGGTATGCATAATGCATGATATGCTTATTTCACTGCATATCAGTTAAACAAGCAGGGTGACAGTATACACCCTTGACATACTCCTTTCCCAATTTTGAACCAGTTCGTTGTTCCGTGTTTAGTTCTAATGGGGCTTATTGACCTGCTTATGGGTTTCTCAGGAGGCAGGTAAGATGGTCTGATATTCCCATCTCTTTATGAATTTTCTGGTTTGTTGTGATCCACACAGTCAAAAGCTTGGATATAGTCAATGAAGCAGAAGTAGATGTTTTTCTGGAATTCTCTTGCTTTTTCTATGATCCAGCAGATGTTGGCAGTTCGATTTCTGGTTCCTCTGCCTTTTCTAAATTCAGCTTACATATCTGAAAGTTCTCAGTTCATGTACTGTTGAAGCCTAGATACAAAATTAAAGAAATTGAAAAAAAGTTTTGTGACGTGAACTCTTTATAATTTACTCTCAACAATTTCATGTATAACACACAGCAGTGTTAATTATATTTATCACTGCATCTCTAGTCCTTATTTATCATTTTAAAATTAATTTTTATTGGAGTGTAGTTGCTTTGCAATGTTGTTTGTTTCTACTATACAGCAAAATGAGTCAGCCATATGTCTCCATATATCCTGCCCCCGCCCCCCTTCTTTGGAGTTCCTTCCTGTTCAGGTCACCACAGTGCATTAAGTAGAGCTCCCTGTGCTCCACAGTATGTTCTCAGTAGTTACCTGTTTTGTATAGAGTATCAATCCCAGTGTCCCAGTTCCTCCCATCCCCTGCCCTTTCCTCCTTGGTGGCCATATGGTTGTTCTCTACCTCTGTGTCTGTTTCTGCTTTGCAAATAAGATCATCAATACCATTTTTCTAGATTCTACATATGTGCCTAATATATTTGTTTTTCTCTTTTTGACTTACTTCATCTGTATGACACTCTTATGTCCATCCATATCTCTACAAATGACTCAACTTCTTTCCTTTTATGGTTGAGTGGTATTCCATTTTATCTGTATACCAAATAAAATATATTTTATACCAGATAAAATATATATAAAATATGTATACCATCTTTATCCATTCCAAAATTCATGGACAATTAGGTTGCTTCCATGTCCTGGCTATTGTAAATATACTGCTGTGAACATTGGCTACATGTATCTTTTTGAATTATGGTTTCCTCTGGGTTTATGCTCAGTAGTGGGATTGCTGGGTCAAAGGGTAATTCTGTTTTAGTTCTTTAAGGACCCTCCATACGGTTTTCCATAGTAGTTGTATTAATTTACGCTGCCACCAGCAGTGTAAGAGGGTTCCCTTTTCTCCACACCCTCTCCAACATTTATTGTTTGTGGATTTTTTTTTTTTTTCATGATGGCTATTCTGACCATGGTAAGGTAATACTTTACTGTAGTTTTCATTTGCAATTCTCTAATAATTAGTGATGTTGAGCATCTTTTCATGTGTTTGTTGGCCTTCTTAATTACAACTGAAAGTTTGTAGTACCTTTTGACTGCCTTCATCAATTTCCTCTTCTCATCTCTAACCACAAATCTGATCTCTTTTTTATGAGTTTGTTGCATGTTTGTGTGTTTCTTTTTTAAGTGTAATTGACCTACAGCACTATGTTGTTCCTGTTACACAATTTAGTGATTTTTCTATACATTTCAGAACGATCATGATAATTCCAGTTATGATATGTCACCATACAAACAGATTAGTTATTGACTATATAAGATCATGACATCTGGTCCCATCACTACATGGGAAATAGATGGAGAAACAGTGGAAACAGTGTCAGACTTTCTTTTTCTGGGCTCCAAAATCACTGCAGATGGTGACTGCAGCCATGAAATTAAAAGACGCTTACTCCTTGGAAGGAAAGTTATGACCAACCTAGATAGCATATTCAAAAGCAGAGACAAAGGTTCGTCTAGTCAAGGCCATGGTTTTTCCTGTGGTCATGTATGGATGTGAGAGCTGGACTGTGAAGAAGGCTGAGCGCCGAAGAATTGATGCTTTTGAACTGTGGTGTTGGAGAAGACTCTTGAGAGTCCCTTGGACTGCAAGGAGATCCAACCAGTCCATTCTGAAGGAGATCAGCCCTGGGATTTCTTTGGAAGGAATGATGCTCCAGCTGAAACTCCAGTATTTTGGCCACCTCATGCGAAGAGTTGACTCATTGGAGAAGACTCTGATGCTGGGAGGGATTGGGGGCAGGAGGAGAAGGGGACGACAGAGGATGAGATGGCTGGATGGCATCACTGACTCGATGGATGTGAGTCTGAGTGACCTCCAGGAGTTGGTGATGGACAGGGAGGCCTGGCATGCTTCGATTCATGGGGTCGCAAAGTCGGACACGACTAAGCGACTGATCTGATCTGATCTGATCTCTGATCTGATATTCTCCAAACTGTACATTTCCTGCTCATGACTCATTTGTTTTGCAAATGGAACTTCATATCTCTTAATCCCTCTATTTCCTCTTCTTGCTCCTCTCTTGTAACCACTTTATCTATAACTGTTTCTGTTGATTTGTTCTTTTGTTTTTTAGAATTCCACATATAAGGAAAATCACGTGATACTGTATTTCTCTGACTTATTTCACTTAGCATAATACCCTACAGGTCCATCCATGTTGTTGCAAATTGCAAGATTTCATTTTTTTTTTTTAAGTGGATAAGTAATATTCCATTGCATATATATACTGCATCTTTATTCATCTATTGATGGTCACTTGGGTTGATTCCATATCTTGGCTTTTGTAAATAATTCTGCAGTGAGAATAGGTGTGGATATGTCTTTTCTAATTAGTGTTTTCATTTACTTTGGATAAGTACCCAGGATTGGAATTACTGGATCAGCTATTTTTAATCTTTTGAGAAATCTCCATACTGATCTCCATAGTGGCCACACCAATTTACATTCCCACCAACAGTGTATGAGTGTTCCCTTTTTCTCCATATCACCACCAACACTTATTTGGTGGTGTTTTTTTTTACGATAGCCCTTCTGACAGGTGTGAGGGGATATCTCATTGTGGTTTTGATTTGCATTTCCTTGATTAGTGATTCTGAGCATCTTTTTATGTGCCTGTTGGCCATCTGTAGGTGTCTTTGGAAAAATGTCTATCTGCCACTTTTCTAATTGGATTGTTTTTTGGTGTTGAGTTGTATGAGTTCTTTGTATATTTTGGATAATGACCCCTTATCAGATACGTTGTTTGTGAGTACCTTCTCCCACCAGTAGATGGAGCCTTTTTATTTTGTTGATAGTTTCTTTCACTGTACCAAAGCTTTTTAGTAGGATATAGTATCATTTGTCGGAGAAGGCAATGGCACCCCACTCCAGTACTCTTGCCTGGAAAAATCCCACGGATGGAGGACCTGGTAGGCTGCAGTCCATGGGGTCGCTAAGAGTCGGACACGACTGCGCGACTTCACTTTCTCTTTTCACTTTCATGCATTGGAGAAGGAAATGGCAATCCACTCTAGTGTTCTTGCCTGGAGAATCCCAGGGACGGGGAAGCCTGGTGGGCTACCGTCTATGGGGTCACACAGAGTCAGACACGACTGAAGTGACTTAGCATAGCATAGCATAGCATAGCATAGTATCATTTGTATATTGTTGCTTTTGTTTCTTGTGCCTGAGACATACCCAAAAGAATATTACTAAGACCAGTGTCAGAATAGTGTTCTGCTATAGTTTTATGGTTTCACATCTTATGTTTAAGTCTTTAATCCATCTTGAATTCATTTGTGTATGGGTTGAGAGAGTAGTCCAGTTTTCCCAGTATCATTTATTGAAAAGGCTTTTTCATGTTCTTTCCTCCTTTGTTGTAAATGAATTGCCCATGTAACTGTAGGTTCATTCTTGAACTCTCCATTCTGTTCCATTGATCTGTTTGTTTTCTTCGTGTGTGTGCGCACGCACGTGTGCCAGTACATAGTGTTTTGATGACTGTGCTTTTTTAGGATAGCTTGAAATCAGGGAGCATGATACTTTTGGCACCAATTCATTGTTAGATAATTCAAGCCATTTCTCAAGTGCCCCCAGACTGTCAGGAACTAGTTTCCTTTCCGTGGGTTGGTCGTTTTCCTCACAGAGAAATTTTCCTATCTTCTACATGGAAGGTATAAGCTAGCTAGCTGCATTTTTGAGAGCATGGGGGAGAAGGAAGCCAAAGGTATCATTCTCTTGGGGAAGACTTTCATTTAATTCTCCTGTTCCAGTAGATATTTCTGGTCTCTGCTGTGCAGTTCAGTGGATGGATGAATACACAATAACTAAATGAATTAATATGTACCTTTTAGGGCTTTGCAGGTCCAGTCTTTTGGAAATCCTGAGTAGAAGTGTGTTTGCTGTTGATAGGAGGAAGCTTGAAGCTTCTTGTAGGAGTGGTTTCCATTTTTATTTACTGTTCTTTTTCTCTGTAGGTTGCTGATCAACTCTGTGCCAAGTATAGCAAGGAATATGGCAAGTTATGTCGGACCAACCAGATTGGAACTGTGAATGATAGGGTAATGAATGTACTTGTTAAACATGGACCAGTGGGTGGGGTGGGAGCAGGTTATTTTACTGCTTGCAGTGTTTCTAGTGGGTATCACTGAAATGTAGCGTTCATTTAAGATTGCACATTTCATAGAGAGAAGGCTGGCTGGCAGTGCAGTCAGTCAACTCCTTAACCCTGCCTGACACCTCTGATTGTGAAGTTGTGTCATCCTGCATCTTTCCTGACTCTGTCCCCTGTCCTTTGTGCCACTTGTGATGGAGGTAGAAGTGAGGTGGGGAGAAAGATGGGTGAATTCAGATGTGGAATGCCACAGTGTCAGTCTTTGGGCATAAGTAACCAGAGTGTGAGACATACATCCACATTGTGCTTTGTGACTGAAGAAAAGAATAACTGGTTGGAACTCTTCTTTTCTCTCCATTGACTTGTAAAATGAGAGAAACAAAGTTTTAAAGTGATACAGGATAGGCTTAGGCTGGTTTATACAGATGCATGTTAACCCTGGATCTTTCACTTACAGCTAATGCACAAACTGAGTGTGGAGGCCCCACCCAAAATCCTAGTGGAGAGATACCTGATTGAAATTGCCAAGAACTACAATGTGCCCTATGAGCCCGACTCTGTGGTCATGGTGAGTTTAGAGTCCTTAGAATACAACAGAAAATGAGTCTCTGTAGGTCACTGTCTTTGAAAAAGAAGCATATTCTTTGCACTCAAGTTTGGGTGTGAGAGTTGAAGCCTTTGTCCAGTTAGTGGTTTTGGGGTAGCCATAAATAAGCCTGCATCTCTCTCACAGAATGTTTAAGGATCAGAAGAGATGAATAACTAAAAGCACTTTGAAAAGGTACAGACTTTGATACAAATATAAAATGGCATTATTGCTACTTCTCAGTGAAGTTGAAGGAATTGGGTAGCAAGAAAAGCCCCAAGACCCAGAATAGATCTTGAAACATTTTTCGGGCGCCTGTCATATGCCCCAGAAAGCTGAGAATACAGAAAGGATATAAACAAGGCCACTGTCCTGAAGTGGCTTACAGTGAAAGGCAAATATGGAAGTAGTAATTCAGGGGTAATGGTTGATGGGGTATAGTAGATGTTTTGGTGTGCTGCCCAGATGACCCTCCCGCATACTCCCTGCCCCAGTTACAGACACACTTCAGGACAGAAGCATTTATTCCCCCATCTCTTTGATGACTGGTGGCTCACACAGCTGAGTGGCCCTCTTAGAAGAGAGCTTCCTTACCCAGGGTCTTTCCTGGGGGCAGCTTGTATCTGGTCATTGCAGGGGATTAAAGACTGCCCCATTGCCCCAGTTGGGAACATGTGCTGTAGGCCCGTCCTAGCTCCAGAACTCTCTGGGGGAATTAGCCAAGCCCTCTGTTGTGAAGGCATGGCAGTCCAACTTCTTACTTTGCTCAGGCCTGCTTCCTTCATCCCACAGGTCTCTATCCCAAGAGACCTCTCCAATAAGCTTCGGTCATACTGGTCTCCATCTCAGAGCTTCCTGGGGAACCTAGCCTGTGACAGGGCCTGATGATATGGGTTTCTCTCTTTTTCTTAGGCAGAAGCTCCTCCTGGAATAGAGACAGATCTTATTGATGTTGGATTCACAGATGATGTGAAGAAAGGGGGCCCTGGAAGAGGAGGTGGAGGTGGCTTCACAGCACCAGTTGGTGGACCTGACGGAACAGTGCCAATGCCTATGCCTATGCCTATGCCATCTCCAAACACTCCTTTCTCATACCCGCTTCCAAAGGGACCTGTAAGTATACATACAAATAAGTGTGGATGTAAACTCTAGAAAATGTAATAGATGACAAGCTGGTTCTGTGAGCGCACTCAGGAATTGTAGGTAACATTTGGTATAGGTTATTGATTATACTATGGAAAAAAACAGCATTGGGATTTGGAGAAAGTCTTTTGGTTAACCTACAGGTAATGAAGCAGGAAAACCTAGAGAGATGGTGCTAGAAAAAACTTCGTGTAGGTTTTCTGGGACTTGAATAATGATCACTTATTCCCAAGTAGAAAAACATCTGTTGTAAACACGAAGAAGAAAGTCACTGCTAGTAAGAAGGTCTGGGGACTTTCCTGGTAGTCCAGTGGTCAAGACTCATGCTTCCACTGCAGGGGCGTGGGTTCAATTCCTGGTTGGGGACTATGATCCCACATGTAGTGTGGCACCCCCCACCTCCCCAAAGAAAGTGATAGTAATCTCCGTTTGTGGACATAAAAACAATTATGAGATGAATAAATAGTTTTTGGCTACAGGTCTTTAAAAATCTAGGTCTTCCTGATCACATGTTGTCATGTCCTTTTAGGCACTTTTTTCTTTTGGGGCTCTTGAATACACATTAAATAACTATCTTAAATATATATTATTCAATATGAATATATTCACGGTGAGAAAATAGTTGTATACACAGGTATTTATTTCTCTCTTCCCATATACATACTTCAAAAATTGCAGATGGGGCAATGTCTCTTAATGTTGCCTTTCTCCTCTTGCAGTCGGATTTCAATGGATTGCCAGTGGGAACTTATCAGGCCTTTCCCAATATTCATCCACCTCAGATTCCAGCAACTCCCCCATCGTATGAATCTGTAAGTGCCTGAGCCTTTTATAAGCAGCAGGAGAGTGAATCCCAGGAAGAGAGAGCAAAATAATGGCCACAGGGAAGGCAAAGTTTTGATCAACTCCTAGTACTGGCATTGCTGTATGCTTTGGATTTTTGTGTTGCTTTAATATTACCCTGGAAATGGGGCGTGGTGGTGGTGGCAGCATCATTGGTGGCAATGCTTTGTCTGCAGTTAAAAGCCCAGGAATCAGGAAGGAGCCGTAGACCCTAGAACGTTCTAGTGGGGCACGAAATCATTTTTTTTTTTTTTTTAATAGTAACTAGGCTGAGAATCATTTTGACCTGGTACAGTCTTGGTGGTAGAATATAATTACAATACCAGTTTTATAAATTCTCAACACCTTATAAAGGAATAACAGCCAGATATTTGTATTAAAACAGAAGTATCAAGTTTAGTAAATTTTGGCCTATAGCATTAATTTTATTTTAGTCTTATACTTAAAACTGGCTGGTATCAGTAATATGCTAATGACGCCTTGAACTGTACATGGTTGTCACAGCTTTGGTTCAGAATTAGATGACTTTCCTGCCAGCCTTCTTTCCTTATCTAGGGAGATTCCCCTGTTCCTGAGCTTGCTTAGTGTCCTTTCCTTTGGTTTTTACCTTGGGCCTGAGTTTTTATGTTTTGGCTTTGCACGCATTGAAGCTTTGCCCACAACTGTTCCTAGGAAGGAAGTAGATGATCTATATTAGTATTTGAGGACTTGATTCTTGGAGGTGAATGTAGTGTTTTAGAATGCTTTCTCACTGTCTGGAAGGTGAAGGTATCAGATTAAAGAGAGATGTTAATGATGTGCTAAGAATTTTCTTTTCCTCTGTTTGGCAGTTAAAGAGTTCAACATGGTATCTGTCTGGTGGAAAGGAGATCAGGAAAGGAGTACAGGGGGGCGGAGGGGCAGTTTCTTGGAGCAGGTTTGTTGATTTTGCTGAGCAGCTTAGCTTTTGCCACACACATGGGCCTATATACCATTACCTTCACCAGTGAGGCCATTGCTTTCTCTTCTGGTAATGATCTCTTGTGTTTCAGGTTGATGACATTAATGCTGATAAGAATGTGTCTTCTACACAGATTGTTGGTGAGTGTGAGTCAGAAATCCTTTGAAGGTTTTCTCAGTACTGAACTCTTTGTTGTTTGCTGTTTTCTCATCACTGTTCCTTCCTCAGGTTGTTTTTATGCTTGTGGGATTCTACCCACATGCCCCATTGTCTCCCCAAATGCAGTATGGTGGAAATAGAACTCAGGATTTCCCACTTCCAAAAAGAAAAGGTCTATCCTGGCTCCAAGGGATCTCCCAAATTACCTTTTTCTGTTAATAGTTATCATTATTCTTTGTCACTTTCTAGTTGTCCATCACCCTCAAGTTCTTTATGTTCCTGCTGCTTCAGCTGCCACTTTGCTTGGAAATACCAAAAAAGTTTTTAAATTTGGGCATTAAAGAGGAGGAAAGAGGCCATATATATCATGAGTGAATGGCTTAGTGATTTTTCACAAAGCAAGCATGTTCATGTAGCCATTCACTGAAAAAATACTACCAGCACTCCAGAAACCCGTTGGTTGGGGGGAGGGTTACTTAAAAAAAAAATTTTTTTTAATCTTTTATTTTATATTGAGGTATAGCCAATTAACAATGTTGTGACAGTTTCAAGTGAACAGTGAAGGGACCCAGCCATACATACACATGTATCCATTCTCTCCAGAGAAACATACTTTTTAAAGTTGGGGACAGTTTTATTGAGTTACAATTTACATACAAAAAAATACAGAAATGTATATTACCATTTTTTAGGTGTATCTACACACACATTATGTAACCACCACCTTAGTAAAGGGAACATTTCCATCACCCCAGAAAGTTACCTTGTGTTCCTTCCCAGAGCAAGCACTGTTCTTATTTTCTAGAACTTCAATAGAAATGGAAACATACAGTAGGTAGAGAGGGTGATGATTTTAACTTGTTAAATATAAAATGGAAGATTAGAAAAAAGATCACATTCCATTACATCGCAGTGTGGATGTTAACATTCCTTATACATTTTTTTTGCTCTTCCCAGTACAATTCTAGTACCACGCCTTGGACTTTCTTATTACGGGAGCAGACTTTTGTGAAAGGGGGACAGTCCATTTAAATGAATCCTGTGTACCTAAGCCCTATGCACCACACTTTGACTTCCCCTTAAACTTTTTCTCACTGTAGGAAAAAAAAACAGATATATTCAACTATAATTAGAAAATCTAGCCGTTAATTGTCCTGAAAATTTTTGCTGACTTCTAGAATTTTTTTTTTTAAAGCAGTGTTTCCTTCTGGGCTTTGAGCTGTTTTTCTGGTGTGTGTAACACTATGTTCCTTACTCTGATTAGGTCCTGGGCCCAAGCCAGAGCCTCCTGCAAAGCCTGCTTCAAGGCTCACAGAGTCCTACGACAATTTTGTACTGCCAGAGCTGCCGTCTGTGCCAGACACACTCCCAACTGCATCTGCTGGTGCCAACACCTCAGCGTCAGAGGACATTGATTTCGATGATCTATCCCGGAGATTTGAGGAGCTAAAAAAGAAAACATAGGCCGCCTAAACCAGGCAAGGTCCAAGTTCTGGGAGTTGAGACTGAGCAGTTTTTCCTTGTAACAAAGAATCTCCATGAAATTCTGTTTTATCTGTTAACCATCACTGAGCACACTCCCTCTGGGCTCTCTTCCTGCTCTACCAGACTCTGCTGCTTTCCAGTTCTCCATTGCTCCCAAGAGACTAACAACTGGGGATGATGAGGTTGGAGCAGCTGGCTCCTGGCAGCCTTTCTTGTCCGTTTCCTGTCAGTGTGATCCCAGATTCTCTCCTTCCTGTCCCACCATCCCTCCACAGGGCAATGAGAAGGTGAAATCATTGTGGGGAGAGATGGCTGGATGGTGGTGGAGAGGACTTCCTGAAGCATCTCAGCTCTGTGCTGAGGTTCCAGACTTAGAAACAAACTCTGTACAGAGGGATTTGTGGTGTGTGAGAGTCAAGGCCAAGGTGTGTATTTTCACACTCTAACATGAATGGGGGGAGAAAAAAAATGGCTCAGGAAGCCATTCTAACAGTTCTCAGAAGCTGGGTCTTCGCATTGACATGCACACTACTCCTTGCTACAGGGCACTGTTCCATCTGGATCCAGTTGTAAAGTTTATTTGGAAAATTGAAGGCCTCTCTTAGTTCTACTGGATTCTCAGGGAGCCCTCTGTGGCCTTTGCTTTATTTTGAGTGCTATGTTTCCCTTTTAATAGAGGGCAGCACTGTGTAAATTCCTTTTTCCCCATGGCATTCTGTTGGATTTCATTTGGCTATGTACTGAGCAGAAGTCACCAGTCAAGGCTAAGGTGGGCTTCCAGTAGCCTTAATTAGAAATATTCAAGTCTCTTGAGTAGTGAGCTGGAAAGCCTACAGATTATTGAAGAGGGATTCCTGTTTTCATTTGAAGACTTTATGATCAAGAAAACCTCTACAAACTGATCTCAAATAAATTTTTGGTGCCTGTGTGGCTCTAATTGTTTTGCTGCTTCCCTCAATGGATGAGACTAACCCTTTTGCCCCCCTAGCTAAGGCCATCTTTCCCCACAAGGGTGGCGTTGGAATCAGAAGATAAGACTTCGGCTTCTGTGTGGTAAATCTGTATATACTCCATTCAAGCAACTTTAATGTTTTTGGTTGATTTGTATCTCATGGCTCAGTAGCTGCTAATAAAGTTAAAAATATTGTGCCCTGGTTTCTCCACTGTTTGGGTAAAATGATGAGGGGCAAATTCAGCTTTTAGTGGAGAGTATTTTAAGCAAGTAACCAATATTGGGTACAAGCCAGACTTTACTTTTGCTCCCCGGATATTGTGGATGGACAGTTGGGGAGTAAGAAGCCCATTTTGATCTCTGTATGTAAGCCCAGATAGTAATCTGGGAGCTGGCATGGTTACTTCTCTGTGACAGCGCTCCCCTGAGCCAGATCTCATGCTTGTGTCTTTGATTATAAAGTTGCAGTGAGCTTACTTGTGACTCATATTTTTGGAACATGAATGGTAAGTGCTCTCTAAGTTGCTGCTGGGCAGCAGAGTTGGTTCATCCTGCATCACCCTTATAGTGTTAATCCTTTTCTGGTAGTGCCAAGGGGATTTTTGATTCTTCACTAGGAAAATTAACAGTATACTATAAACATTTAACAAAGTGTACTATAAACATTTCCCAGAGTACACACGATGCAAAGATCAGTGTTAATATGTGCTAAGTCACTGTAGTCGTGTCCAACTCTGTGCGACCCCATAGATGGCAGCCCACCAGGCTCCCCTGTCCCTGGGATTCTCCAGGCAAGAACACTGGAGTGGGTCGCCATTTCCTTCTCCAATGCGTGAAAGTGAAAAGTGAAAGGGAAGTTGCTCAGTCGTCTCCGACTCTTAGCGACCCCATGGACTGCAGCCTACTAGGTTCCTCTGTCCATGGGATTTTCCAGGCAAGAGTACTGGAGTGGGGTGCCATTATACTCAGAAGTAATAAGCCACGTGGGGAGACAACAGGATTACAGTAACTCACCTTTTAAACCTTCATTTGTCCATGGCTGTTGCTGTTAGGGCTGTTTGCTTACATGCGCTCTGATGCTGCTGGATCCCTAACAAACTTGACAGCTTCAGCAGCAGCATATCCATCAGTGTGGCCTCTCTCTCAGTCTGCAGGAAGACAAAAGGAAAAAAGTGAGGAAACTGAAGTTGTTGCTAATGTTGGAAGGAAAAAGTACCAAAGATGTAATTTTTTAAAGGAGATATAAAGATACTGTTTCCTTTAATGGTTTATTGTCAGGCCTCATCAGCAGTATTTCTGCTACTTAACAGTTGAGAACCAGATATTTTAGGACACTGGATATAGAACATAATGTCAGTCGCTCAGTCGTGTCCAACTCTTTGTGACCCCCTGGACTGCAGCACACCAGGCTTCCCTGTCCATCACCAACTCCCGGAGTTTGCTCAACCTCATGTCCATCGAGTTGGTGATGCCATTCAGCCACATCATTCTTTGTTGTCCCCTTCTCCTCCTGCCTTCAATCTTGCCCAGCATCATGGTCTTTTCCAGTGAGTCCATCCTTGGCATCAGGTGGCCAAAGTATTGGAGCTTCAGCATCATCAGTCCTTCCAATGAATAATCAGGACTGATTTCCTTTAGGATTGACTGGTTTGGTCTCTTTGCTGTCCGAGGGACTGTTAAGAGTCTTCTCCAACACCACATTTCAAAAGCATCAATTCTTCAGCGCTCAGCTTTCTTTATGGTCCAACTCCCACATCCATACATGACTATTGGAATAATGTACTTTTAGTAAATTGGGTTTCCTAGTAAAATTGTTGACAGCAGTATGGAGACTAAGGGAATATGCTGATGCCGTGTGTTATATCAATCTGTAATCTTAAGAAGAGCTAAATCTGAGCTTTTCCAGGGATAAAAAAATCATGATACAGCTTATAGCTTAGTTACTAAGTTACTTACCTTAAGGGATTTCCTTTCTTTACCAAAGGCCATTAAAATGGCAGAAATAAAAAGGTTAATGATCACAAGTACCATCAAAACAACATAGGTGAAGATAAGAAAGGAGCCCAGGACTGGGTTTACAGCAGTAACCTGGAAAGACAATGGAACACTTAGGGTTTAAACACTGATAGTTTAATTTCTGCTTTAAAAATGTAAAATATGTGCTAATACTTGGGATATATTCACATAAGAAAACATTTCTGCCTGGTGGAAACTAGAAAAGCAAAAATACTAAAAAGGAAAATACTTCTGAGTGGACAGAAGAGCAAGAGTGACTGACTCTAGGGTATATAAACAATTATGCCTTCAGGGCTTCCACAAGAAGATAACAGGTAAGTTGTAGTAATGACTCATGGGAGTTTCCTGGCAGTCCATTGCTTATGACTCTGCACTTTCACGGGCTTCCCTGGTGGCTTAGACGGTAAAGCGTCTGCCTGCAACGTGGGACTCCTGGGTTTAAACCCCAGGTTGGGAAGATCCCCTGGAGAAGGAAGTGGCAACCCACTCCAGTACTCTTGCTTGGAAAATTCCATGGACTGAGGAGACTGGTAGGCTACAGTCCATGGGGTCACAAAGAGCCATGACTGAGTGACTTCTCTTTCTTTGTTTTTGCACTTTCACTGCTAAGTGCCCAGATTCAGTCCCTGGTTGGGGAACTAAGATCCCACAAGCTGTGCAGCTAAATAAATAGACTCAAAGCCCTTGTGAGTTTTGGCAAATCTAGAAAATACATCTAAATACAGAAGCTTCAAGGAATAGCAAGAGCGTATTGAAAGAATACATAGAAACCAGAAATAATAATGGAGATGGTCTCTGCTATTCTATGCAATTTCTACTCAACATAGGGTACCAATCAGAATGATAAGCTTTGATCAAAATCTTGCCAGTTTCACTAATTTGAATTGGAATCAGGGAGTTTTTTTCTCCCTGATCAAATCTATATATGCTAAGTTTTGGAGACCCAAAACCTCATCTGGGTTTCCTACTTTATTTTTTATGTCAAATAGAAAGGGATTTGTGTAGGTAGTTCCTGGGGGGAAATGACACCCCTCTGTGACATTCAGTTCAGTTCATTTCAATCACTCAGTCGTGTCCAACTCTTTGCGACCCCATGAATCACAGCACGTCAGGCCTCCCTGTCCATCACTAACTCCCAGAGTTCACTCAGACTCAAGTCCATTGAGTCAATAATGCCATCCAGCCATCTCATCCTCTGTCATCCCCTTCTGCCTCCAATCCCTCCCAGCATCAGAGTCTTTTCCAATGAGTCAACTCTTCACATGAGGTGGCCAAAGTACTGGAGTTTCAGCTTTAGCATCAGTCCTTCCAAAGAAATCCCAGGGCTGATCTCCTTCAGAAGATCTGTGACATTAGTATTTGTAAACATAAATACTGTAATTCTTTGTAATTAACTATTTCAGGTCATTTCCAGCTGTATACTTCAAAAGGCTATTGAGAAAGCAGCAGCAATCATGTTATTTTGTCTAGGTATGAGAGCCCTGTGTCTTTAGCAGTAAGATTGAGGATACACAAAATGAGGAATGTGGGACTATGTGCTTAGAAAAGGAAGTATCAGCCACTCAAAAGCTGTATCTATAGGTAGTACCATAAAATGATGGCAAAGGTTCTAAATTTCTCCCTTTTCCAGCATGTAATGGTATGTAGGGGTTGCTTTTAAAGGCAGTTCTTGTTTGATGTATTAAACCAAAAACATAATTCTGCAAGGAAACCAGGAAGAGAGTTCTTTTTACCTCCTTGTGATGAGAGATTCCCATCAGGAGACTGACAACAGTTACTGCTGAACTGAGAAAAGTTCGGTAGTCGGAGATGCTCCATCCAAACAGCAGGTTAAACTGAAAAAGAACAGTCAGGTGGGGCTGGCAAGCAGCAGAGGGGGCTGCAGTTTGGTCCTGAGATGGTTATAATGATGAGGTCAATGTAGACCCAATGGAATGGAAATTAGTATCCTTAGTGGCCATTCAAATTACTGTGCCTAAAAACTATACAGAATTCCTATGTGATTAGTGTTTTCATAGAAAGAAATTTACTTGACTTTCATATCTTGTGAGTTAAAATGTTATCCCCATTTTAAAGATGAGAGAAATGTCTTGAGCTTATAATACTGCTGGTTAAATAAGGACATAACACAACTAAAACCAGCTCTTTACTATCTTCTCCAAAACACTGCCAGCTTGGACTGTGACTTTCCATTTAGCAACCTTTTCTAAGGAAAGCAGCATGTACTCCAAGACCACAGCACTCAGGACAACACTCTAGGAGGGGTGCTTACCGCAATGGCATAGCCTGTCAGCAGGATCAAGATGACCAGCAAGAAGCCCACGACCTCGTCCCAGGTTTTGCTGAGTGTTCTGCCAATGACCCGCACCCTGGGGTTTTGATACAGCAGGCTCCATAGCTGAACTGTTGCCAAAAGAACTAGGAAACCCATGAGGTGAATGACAGCTGAGTTGACTTTAACTGCTTCATAGAAGTTGATGAACCTGTACCAAGGAAAGCAGACACTCAGTATGAAGTCTGTGCCATCAGTTCCTGTGATGTCAGTGTCTCCAGGGCTCCTCCTGCTCAAGTGCAGCAGCTTTGTAAGTCCCATTCTTGTTGACAGAGAACGCTTCTCTCTAGTGTGACTTACCGTGGATGTGAGCACACTGGCACAAGGCCACATACTCAACTGGGAGCAGTTCTGTAGAAACCTTGGAATGCAGCCTCTAGCTGGTTACTCCTGATTTCATCCTATTGATCCTGAGTCTGGAGTTATCAAGAATCGGGGCCAGCCTCCACCACTGCTCTAGTTTCAGATCTCTCCTTTCAGAAGAGATGAGTTAACCTAACGAGATGTGTAATAATGCCAGTCTGTTTTCTGTAACACTCTAATCCTATGTTGTTCTCTAACTGGTAATTGATCCTCTAATAGATTTAACAGTGCTGAGTAGAGAGATGATTAAACTATAGAAGTAAGGGGTGGTTGGTTTCTGTAGTTATGTGAGAGATGCATTGATAATTTTATGCTGCAGCAACTAGTTTACTTAGAAAGACCTCCACAGACATGAGTGAACTGGCACTTTTATTGTGATAAGATGTAGGCATTGCCACACAGCAGGCAGGACCTCAGTGCCAACACCATTCAAACTGCACACTACACCACTGTCCCTGCACAAACAACCCTCTATAAGGCCTTCCTGGGACACCGCCTCAGTCTTAACACATCTGCAGACTGGGTTGTTGAGCACTGAAAGGTTAGACAAGCACCACATGGCAGTACTTTGGGAAATAAAATACTTTGTCTTTCCCATGAGAAAGACCAGAGAGGGTACCCCAAAGGGGCACCAGACTGCTGCTTGGTAAGGATGAGCTAAAGGATAAACATCCCTTCCCAGAAAGCAGCCCTCTTTGGAATTAGAGGTGTTCCATGTGTTGTGGTTCTATTCAAAGAAGATCATGTGTCATGTCAGGACTTCATTCCTTGGCCAAGGTGCAAAATGACCCCAATTCCAGGCCCTTGCTATGTGAAATTTAATTGTATTATCCTAGATTAACATGTACCTAAGTACTATGAAGGCAGAAGAGCTTTTCATATGTAATTAGCAGTTGTCAGTTTCTAGTTGTGTTCTTCACTATGGACAGTAGTCTGTGTTTAACTGTAATATTAAATAGAGATCTGGCAGAGAGGAAGAGGGGAGTTTGAAAGAACACTTGGGTAGCCAGTAAATTCTGAGCATCAAGTGAGAATATTCTTTACTCCCTCAGGGTCCCTCTTACCTGTCCCGGTCATAATGGTATTGTACCATGTGTTTTCTATGTAGAGAAATAAGTGTCAAGTCAAGTCCCAAGATGACAAAGCTAAGGAGGATTATGCTCATATCTAGAAGGTTTCTTTTCCTCATGAAGAACCTCCACCTCTGCTGTTTCAACTGGCGACCCTAAACATAAGACACCACAGTCACTATTGTTTGCCTGAAAGATTACCTAGGTCTTTCCCCAATGAAGTGTTACGAACTCTGGGAAAGCACTCAGCCAGGGACCTTTCAGATCCCTAACTTGGACACAATCAGTTCTGGTCTCGGTTCTGCCTTGTAGTCATTCAGAGCTGCCACTTACAGAAGAGTTGGCCTTCCTTAAAACAACTGTAATTGTATACATTCATCATGTTGTGTAAACTTAATAATTAAGTTTCTCAATGAATTAAAACCCTGAAAACAAAATATTGTATGTGGCCTTAAGAAATGCTTTTTGGATGTAGTCATCTGAGTGTTAGCTTATATAGGGGTCATGTGTGTGCTAAGTCGCATCTGACTGCAACCTGTCAGGCTCCTCTGTCCATGGGATTTTTAGGCAAGAATACTGGAGTGGGTTGCCATGCCCTCCTCCAGTGGATCTTCCCAACCCAGGGATGGAACCTGCGTCTGTTAACATCTCCTGTGTTGGCAGGTGGGTTCTTTACCACTAGCGCCATCTGGGAAGCCCCAGATAGGGGTCATATAACTGTACAAAAAATTCTTTCTAGAAACTTAATTTTTTAACTCTAGAAAACTGAAAGAACTACTTGGTGGAAAGCCAGTAGGTTTAACTGAACTCAGTCTTCCGGAAAGGACCAAAATCATGGCCATAATCCTAAAAGCAGCTCACTGTGGTTCTCCAAGTAATACCTGGCAACACTGAGAATTTCTTACATCTAATATTTTCAGTTCACCTGTGCAAAGGCATAGTAACAGACCAGTAGATAGTAGATGACTTGTGACGTGACAGACCAGGCAAAATTCCTTGATATCTGAAGGGAAGTTAAAACGTCCAGTCTCATGGAGGTGAAGAAAGCACCTGAGAATAAGAAAGAACACCTGGAGTTAAGAGCCTTTAAATTTGCCTTCTGCCCTTCCAACTCTCTTTCAGATAACCCCAAGTGTTCCTGGACCATCCGTTTCAAATTTTCCTGAGTCTCTACATGTCACTTAGTATTTCCTCTAGAACTGTCATGAATATTAAATAGGATCATGTATGCACAGCTGCTGGAAGAATGTGTGGATTGCACTGAAAGTCAGGAGAGGATTATATACTGTTGATCCCACATAGAGGACAGTGTCTTTAACAGCTAACAGGTTTCACTCTTACCAAGTCAGAATGGCTACAGAAACAAACTGACCAGCAGTACTGTTGCAAAATGATGTTTCAGATAATTGATGATTGCATTGTAAACTGTGGGGTGAATGGAATTAAATGGAAGTGTGGTACCTTTGTTTAAAGCTTTTAAAAATACATTTCAGAAATTAGTATGATGAAAAAGATTTGAACCTTTTCAAATTTAGACACTTAATATATGTAAAGCACTAACATTATCCCATGAATACTAACAGTATACCCTGCATACACAGATGTTTATGAAGACAGACCAAAAAGCTTTATAAGATCATGAAATGTTTATAAATTTTTCATAAAGCCCCTAAATAACTAGAACTAAGATGCACCCCTTGTAGTAGAAAGTACATTTAAGAACAAAAGGAATTCCTGCCTTACATAGCTAGCTCTCATGGGGAAAGCCAGGACTTTCCTCATGTTTATTTTACCCCTAGTTTTTGAGTAGTTAAAATAAAAACCCTACGAAAACTCTTGGGAAGCTTTCATGTTTCATTTTGAAACAAGTAGCAGAAGTGGTCTACTGTGTGTGGGCCTGGGAGGAAAAAAATTCTGATTAGAAGTAAAACCTATGGTCATAGGACACTTGTGGGCAAATTATGGGGGAGAGGGGAAAGGAAGGAGTATTAGGGCAGACTTCCTGTTAAAGGGGGAGGAATTGAACATACCCAGTGTCCCTCTACGGGGAAGGCGATGGCACCCCACCCCAGTACTTTTGCCTGGAAAATCCCATGGACGGAGGATCCTGGTAGGCTCCAGTCCATGGGGTCGCTAAGAGTCAGACACGACTGAGCGACTTCACTTTTACTTTTCACTTTCATGCATTGGGGAAGGAAATGGCAACCCACTCCACTGTTCTTGCCTGGAGAATCCCAGGGACGGGGGAGCCTGGTGGGCTTCCTTCTATGGGGTCGCCCAGAGTCGGACACGACTGAAGCGACTTAGCAGTAGCAGCAGTTAGCAGTGTCCCTCTAATCCCTTCCAAAATGCCGCAAACAGTAAAGGAATAAAAAAAACGACCCAAAGATAAAGAGGAGGTGGGCAGATGAGCCTAGGACTGGAAAACAGCCGAATGACACTGCCTGAGAAGACTCAAGAAAGCTGAAACCTAAGCCAGCAGCCCAGGAACACTGCCTGAGAAGACTCAAGAAAGCTGAAACCTAAGCCAGCAGCCCAGGAAACCCAGAAGGCAGCTGGTTCTTAGCACAAAACCCCACAAAGGCTGAGAAACTGGAGGCATCAGGTGGAAGGTAGAAGTTCAAATAGAACTAACAGAATCATAAGTCTGGACATAAACAGTTAAAACCCAGATTTCCTCTCTCCCCTTAAACAACCACATTATTTACTACCCATCCTGCCTTCCTAGTAACATTTGAGTCAGAGAGAATCTGAACTCAGGACACCAGGGACATCTGTGAGTTGTAGTCCACTGGAAAAGGGAATTCAAAGAAAGTTTAAATATTGCATGGTGAGACCCTTCCCATTCCCCTTCCCTTAGCTGGCTCTGAGGAGTCTTAAAGGCTTACATCCTCAAGGCAGGAGAATGGAGGAGTCTTCTCTCTGCAGACTGCTCCCCAAAAGGACAGATACTACCTGACTATTTCTGTCCATGCACATGGTGCTTCTAATTAGCACTTACTTGATTTTTACTGCCTCCCTCTTAAATATGACAGGACACTTGAATCTCTAACATTGAAAACTGGAGATCAAAACACCAAAAAATTAAACTCAGGAATTACAGAAAGCCTTGAAGGAGCAGAAAAAACCATAAACCTGTAATATCTTTAGTGAAGAGGATATTACATCCAAAAAGAACAGTAGGAAACAATGAAAAAGAAACGACAATTTTTAGAAATCAAAATATTCCAAAAGTGGTTTGGAAATTGAAGTAATTGCTCAGAAATCAGAAGGAAAGGATGGAAAATAAAAACATGAGGCAATCAGAGGCTCCATCTATGAATTCCAACATCAAAATGCTAAGAATATCAGAAAAAAAACAGAAAAATGCAAGAACACCTCTTAGAACTTAAGGGATACATTTCCAGATCAAAGGATGCACTGTGAACTCCATTCCTAACTCTGGGGACAAAGAGATTATTCTGAAAACTTTTGGGAGTAAGGAGATCATCATACTTGCTAATAGCAGTATAAGAAGCTAGAAGATAGTGGAGCTAAACTTTAAAAAACTACTGTATCCAGCCAAATGATTGATCAACCAAATGTGATGGCAGAAAAAAAGCTTTTGCGGGGGCTCCAAAATCTCTGCAGATGGTGAATGCAGCCATGAAATTAAAAGATGCGTGCTCCTTGGAAGAAAAGCTATGACCAACCTAGATAGCATATTAAAAAGACATTACTTTGGCAATAAAGGTCTGTCTAGTCAAGCTATGCTTTTTCCACTAGTCATGTATGGATGTGAGAGTTGGGCTATAAAGAAAGCTGAGTGCCAAAGAGTTGATGCTTTGGAACTGTGGTGTTGGAGAAGACTCTTGAGAGTCCCTTGGACAGCAAGTAGATCAAGCCAGTCAATCTTAAAGGAAAACAGTCCTGAATATTCATTGGAAGGACTGATGCTGAAGCTACAATACTTTGGCCACCTGATGAGAAGAACTGACTCTTTGGGAAAGACCCTGATGCTGGAAGATTGAAGGCAGGAAGGGAAGGGGACAACAGAGGATGAGATGGTTGGTGGCATCACCAACTCAATGGACATGAGTTTGAGCAAGCTTTGGGAGTTGGAGTTAGTGATGGACAGGGGAGCCTGGCATGCTGCAGTCCATGGGGTTGCAGTCAGACACAACTGAGTGACTGAACTGAACTGAAGGCTTTAAGAAAATTTACTTCCCTTGCTCAATTCCAGGAAGTTACCAACAAACATACCAGCTGGATGTGCTCCAGCAAAATGAGAAAGTAAACCAAGAAGGGAAGACATGGGATTTAGGAGAAAGGTGATCCAACAGAGGAGAGAGGAGACAGGGAAAGGAGAGTCCAAGTTCAAGCAGGCCTACAAAATAACCAATCTGGACTATACCAAAAGAATAGTAGGGCTGAGACAGGATGTTTCTAAGGAAAAGACAAAATGATAGGTTACTTGATAGTTGTGAACAGAATTAAATTTTTACTTCTAGGAAGAGTCTGGAGGTGAATCAATGATAGATGCATGTAAAACCAAGAAAGTGAAAAAGAAGTAACTATAAACTCTAGGGGAAAATATTATAAGAGAAAAGATATTTTATTATAATACAAGGAGGTTGGTGGTTTAGTTGCTCATTGGTATCTAACTCTTTCCAACCCCATGGACTGGCCCACTAGGTTTCTCTGTCCATGGGATTTCTTAGGCAAGAATACTGGAGTGGGTTGCCATTTCCCTCTCCGGGAGATCTTCCTGACCCAGGGATTGAACTGGGTCTCCTGCATTGCAAGCAGATTCTTTACCAACTGAGCCATGAGGCTCATACTTAGAAAATATTTATATAATCACTGTAATAGAAATATTAATCATAAGTTACATTACTATACTGGGAGAATGATAACTACTCTATTGGGAGAATGTTTTTATGTGTGTGAATGTTGGGGTATGTGTGGGTATAAAACAGTTGAATTATCATCATAAGAAGATACTATTGGGACGTCCTTGGTGGTACAGTGGATACGAATTCACCTACCAATGCAGGGGACATGAGTTTGATTCCTGTTCCAGGAGGCTTCCACATGCCTCAGAGCAACTAGCCAAGCACAACTACTTAGCCTGTGCTCTTGAGCCTGTGCGCCACAACTACTGAAGCCCCCACACCACAAGAGGAGGCCTGGGCACTGCAACTAGAGAAAGCCCACATGCAGCACTGAACACCCAGCACAACGCACCCCCTCCCCCAAAAAAAGAGACTATCTAAAACTGAAGATTAATGACATATTTAATAAGCATGCCGCATTTTTACAGTAATTTTTAAATACCAAAGAATCAGTTAAATCTGCCTCTGAAAAGTAGGAATGAAGTGAGGATGAAGAGAGGCCTGCTAGTTTTTGCCTTGAAATTGTCTGACTTTCAAAATTATGTGCAATAGGTTTAAATAATTTCTTTTAATGACATAAAGAAATGGGGCCTTTAGTGATACCCAGTCACAGAGGGAAGTGAGAAGAGGCCTTCATACCTACATTGTTGGACTCCAAAATCATGGTCACTACACAGAACAGGTTCACATTAGCATTGAAGACCACAAATTCCACAAAAAGGCTTTTGGTGCAATGGTCTAGCCAGTGGCTCTGTTCAAGTTGCTGTAGAACTCTGGAAAAACAGGACAGACCATATATTCTCCACTGAACTCTGCAGAGGAAGAAAATGCTCTGCCTTTCTAGTATCACAGAGGAGGTGAGAAATGACATTTCCCAATCACCTGTAAAATGCTTACTAGTGCCCAAACTTTCACTGGTATTCACACCAAAGTTAAATGTTCAAGAAAAGGTATTTGGCATTTAAGGTCTGAGGTAGAATTAATTTTAACTCAATTAAGAATTTTACTTCAAAATTAATTATTTTAGACTAGAATCTTTTAAAAACATTTTCAGTTCAGTTCAGTCGTTCAGTCGTGTCCGACTCTTTGCGACCCCATGAATCGCAGCACGCCAGGCCTCCCTGTCCATCACCAACTCCCAGAGTTCACTCAGACTCATGTCCATTGAGTCAGTGATGCCATCCAGCCATCTCATCCTCTGTCGTCCCCTTCTCCTCCTGCCCCCAATCCCTCCCAGCATCAGAGTCTTTTCCAATGAGTCAACTCTTTGCATGAGGTGGCCAAAGTACTGGAGTTTCACCTTCAGCATCATTCCCTCCAAAGAAATCCCAGGGCTGATCTCCTTCAGAATGGACTGGTTGGATCTGCTTGCAGTCCAAGGGACTCTCAAGGGTCTTCTCCAACACCACAGTTCAAAAGCATCAATTCTTCGGTGCTCAGCCTTCTTCACAGTCCAACGCTCACATCCATACATGACCACAGGAAAAATCATAGCCTTGACTAGATGGATCTTTGTTGGCAAAGTAATTTTTCTGCTTTTCAATATGCTGTCTAGGTTGGTCATAACTTTCCTTCCAAGGAATAAGCATCTTTTAATTTCATGGCTGCAGTCACCATCTGCAGTGATTTTGGAGCCCAGAAAAATAAAGTCTGACACTGTTTCCACTGTTTCCCCATCTATTTCCCATGAAGTGATGGGACCGGATGCCATGATCTTTGTTTTCTGAATGTTGAGTTTTAAGCCAACTTTTTCACTCTCCACTTTCATCAGGAGGCTTTTTAGTTCCTCTTCATTTTCTGCCATAAGGGTGGTGTCATCTGCATATCTGAGGTTATTGATATTTTTCCCAGCAATCTTGATTCCAGCTTGTGTTTCTTCCAGTGCAGCATTTCTCATGATGTACTCTGCGTATAAGTTAAACAAGCAGGGTGACAATATACAGCCTTGACGTACTCTTTTTCCTATTTGGAACCAGTCTGTCATTCCATGTCCAGTTCTAACTGTTGCTTCCTGACCTGCATACAGATTTCTTAAGAGGCAGGTCAGGTGGTCTGGTATTCCCATCTCTTTCAGAATTTTCCACAGTTCATTGTGATCCACACAGTAAAGGCTTTGGCATAGTCAAAGCAGAAATAGATGGTTTTCTGGAACTCTCTTGCTTTTTCCATGATCCAGCGGATGTTGGCAATTTGATCTCTGGTTCCTCTGCCTTTTCTAAAACCAGCTTGAACATCAGGAAGTTCATGGTTCACATGTTGCTGAACCCTGGCTTGGAGAATTTTGAGCATTACTTTACTAGCATGTGAGATGAGTGCAATTGTGCGGTAGTTTGAGCATTCTTTGGCATTGCCTTTCTTTGGGATTGGAATGAAAACTGACCTTTTCCAGTCCTGTGGCCACTGCTGAGTTTTCCAAATTTGCTGGCATATTGAGTGCAGCACTTTCACAGCATCATCTTTCAGGATTTGCAATATCTCAACTGGAATTCCATCACCTCTACTAGCTTTGTTCGTGGTGATGCTTTCTAAGGCCCACTTGACTTCACATTCCAGGATGTCTGGCTCTAGGTCAGTGATCACACCATTGTGATTATCTGGGTCTTGAAGATCTTTTTTGTACAGTTCTTCTGGGTATTCTTGCCACCTGTTCTTAATATCTTCTGCTTTTGTTAGGTCCATACCATTTCTGTCCTTTATCGAGCCCATCTTTGCATGAAATGTTCCCTTGGTATCTCTAATTTTCTTGAAGAGATCTCTAGTCTTTCCCATTCTGTTGTTTTCCTCTATTTCTTTGCATTGATCGATGAGGAAGGCTTTCTTATCTCTTCTTGCTATTCTTTGGAACTCTGCATTCAGATGTTTATATCTTTCCTTTTTTTCCTTTGCTTTTTGCTTCTCTTCTTTTCACAGCTATTTGTAAGGCCTTCCCAGACAGCCATTTTGCTTTTTTGCATTCTTTTTCCATGGGGATGGTCTTGATCCCTGTCTCTTGTACAATGTCACGAACCTCATTCCATAGTTCATCAGGCACTAGATCTATCAGATCTAGTCCCTTAAATCTATTTCTCACTTCCACTGTATAATCATAAGGGATTTGATTTAGGTCGTACCTGAATGGTCTAGTGGTTTTAGATAGTATCCAAAAATGAAGATTCATGAAATAGCTAATAATACAGTGTCAATCACTTCTTTTTGAAAAGTATTTTTAACTAAGCTATTTAGGTGTAAGCAGTCAAAATGCCATTTGGTTGGTATTGTTTTTGAGAAGTTAGTTTCTTGCTGAAAAATTCATTGAAGAGATAATCATTTTAATTTGGGCTTTTTCACACATAATGACAAAGACTCAGAATTTGTATATAACACCATTCTAACTCTGGCATTTTAATTTTGGATTGTTCATGACATGGTGTCTCCTCTTATTTGAATACAGTTTGCTTAAGCTAGAGTTGAGTTTAACTGCAGCTAGAATTGAAACTGATGTGTTTTTCCAGATGAGAAAAGGAAGGAGATTTGGCAAAGTGGCAACCTAAAATATACCTTTAGTTTGAGGTTGAAAAGGAATTTTTAAACTTAAAGATACGTTTCCTTAGAAATCTAAAATAAAAGTGTCTTCAAGTGCCATACACAGTATAGTAGCATAATAGTGGCTGTCGAAACTACTCAAAAGGGTCCTTAATTCGTAATTGTTCTAAGAATCGACAGGAGCAAATATCTTGGACCTCCTGTTCAGGTTCACTCACCTGCTTGCATTACTGGAGTTTCTTCCAAGTCTTACAACATACCCTCCTCCAGAGTAAGTGGCAAATTCTCCCTGAATGGGGTAGCTACCCAGTGCCTCCTGATTCTGGTAATGCCAGATCCTGTCGGATTTCGTGTTGTTTATATCAGGGGGCCCCCAGTTAACCCCATAGTTCTCTGTATCCTCCTGGACTTGGTGAGATGGCTTCACTTGTTCTTGGAGAGATAGTCTAGTTGAAAAGAATGTGGCACCAGGAACGCGAATCTGACGAAGTAGAACATTGCCCAAAAGAAAGGAGTTTCCATCAGTAATAAATCCTAGTGAGAGAATACAAGAAGCCATTTAAAAAAAAAAAAAATTGCCTCAGTAAGTTAGTAACAAAAAAAAGGGCCTATTTTCACCAATATTTTTAAAAACATTTCTGGAGTTGCTAGCTAGCTAATATAATCAGATAAGCAAAAGAAATAAGATATGAACATTTTTAAAAAGGATATGAAATTATCACAATTTGTAAAAACTAATGAGGGAATTCCTGGTGACCCAGTGGTTAAGAATCCACCCTGCAATGCAAGGGACGCGGGTTTGATCCCTGAAGGGGAACTAAGACCCCACATGCTTCAGAGCAACTAAGCCCACGTGCCACCGTAATAAGCCCTTGCACCACAACTATAGAGTTTGTGTGAGCAACTGAAGATCTTGCGTGACACAACAAAGAACAGCCTGCTGCAACTAAAACTCGATGTAGCCAAATAAATAAATGAAGAAGACAATGATCTAGATAAACATTAAGAAGTGAAGTGTGACATCAAGAGCATAAAAAGGATAATTAGAGTGTAGTTTTTGTATGTGATGAAGATAAGTTGTTATTGGCTTAAAATAACTCATAGTAATAACGTAAAATGTTTTATGTAAGCCTTATGGTAACCTTACAGATTTCCCTGATAGTTAAGTTGGTAAAGAATCCCCTGCAATGCTGGAGACCCCGGTTAGATTCCTGGGTTGGGAAGATCTGCTGGAGAAGGGATGGGCTACCCACTCCAGTATTCTTGGGCCTCCCTTGTGGCTCAGCTGGTAAAAAATCTGCCTGCAATGTGGGAGACCTGCGTTTGATCCTTGGGTTGGGAAGATCCCCTAGAGAAGGGAAAGGCAACCCACTCTAGTGTTCTGGCCTGGAGAATTCCATGGACTGTATAGTTCATGGGGTCACAAAGAGTCAGACATGACAGCGACTTTCACTTCACTTCACTATGGTAACTGCAAAACAAAAGCTATAGCATAGCATAGTAGATACACAGAAGATAAAGGGAGAGAGGAATCAAAGCCTACCACTACAAAAAATTAATCACAAAAGAAGATGAGAGAGGAACAAAGGAACTACAAATCAGAAAATAATGCACAAAATGACAGTTTTAAGCGTAACCTATCAATAATTACTTTGAATGTAAATGACTAAATTCTCCAGTCAAAAGACAGAGAGTGGCTAAATGGAAAAAAATACAAGATCCAACAATATGCTGTCTGTAAGAGACTCACTTAAGCTTTAAAAGTACACATAGGCTGAAAATAGAAGCATGGAAAAAGATGCTATGCATATCAACAAAATATTAGAAAACCAAAATTCAACAGCACCTTGAAAGGGTCGCACACCACAGTCAAGTGAGATTTATCCCTGAGATGCAAGGATGATTCAAACTGCATAAGCTAACAAATGTAATACACTATATTAGAATAATGAAGGATTAAAAACTTATCATCTCAACAGACACAGCAAGAGCATTTGACAAAATTCAACATCCTTTCATGATAAAAACTCAACAAATTAGGCAAGAAGGAATGTACTTCAAGAAAATAAAAGCCATATATGTCAAGCTCACAGCTAAATTTTATACTCAGTTGTGAAAAACGTAAAGCTCTTCCTCTAAGATAAGGAACAAGACAAGGATGTCTACTCACCACGTCTATTCAACACAATACTGGAAGTCCCAACCAGCGAAGTTAGGCAAGAAAAAGAACTACAAGGTATCCAAATAGGGAAGGGGAAGCAAATGGATCTCCACATGCACAAGAATGCAACTGAACCCTTTTGTTATGCCATATACAAAAAATCAACTCCATATGGATCAACGACTTAAACCTTAGGCCTAAAACTACAAAACTCCTACAAGAAAACAGAAAAAGCTTCTTAACACTTGGTCTTGACACTTTTTTTTTTTTTGGATATGACACTAAAGGTTTAGACAACAAAAAACAAACAAGTGGGAGTACATCAAACGACAAAGTTTCTGCCCAGCAAAGGAAACAATAAACCTATGAAATGGGAGAAAATATCTGCAAACTATGTATCTGAGAAGGCGTTAAAATAAAAAATCCATAAAGAACTCATACAACTCAATACCAAAAAATAAATAAACCACACTTTTCTAAAGAAGACATACAAATGACTTACAGGTATACATAAAACTCACTAACCACAGGGATATACAAAAATCAAAACTGCACTGTGATATCACCTCATACTTATCAGGATGGCTATCATCAGGAAGACAAGAAATAACAAGTATTGATTAGGATTTGGAGAAAGGAATCCTATTAGTCGGAATGTAAACTGGTTACAGCCATTATGGAAAACAGCATGGAGTCTCCTCAAAAAATTAAAAACAGAGCTACTGTATGATTCAGCAATCTTATTACTGGCTATATATATGGAAAGGAAATAAAGTCACCATCTTGAAGAGAGATCTGCACTCCTGTGTTCATAGCAGGATTGTTCACAAAAGTGAAGATACAAAATGAGCCAACTTAAAGAAGCATGTATGATCTTTCCTAAGTGGAACTTTAAAAAGTCGAACTTATAGAACCAGACAGAATGGTGGGTACCTGGGACTGGGGTGGAGAGGAGGATGGGTGGATATCACAAGCTTTCAATTTTAAAGTGAATAAGTCCTAGAGATCTAATGTATAGCATGATTACAGTTTATAAAGTTAACAGCAGTAGTGATATATTATATATTTTAAATTTGCTAAGAGAATAAAAGTTCTTATCACACCAAAAATAAAGCACGTAACTATGTGAAAAGATGGATGTGTTGATTAGTATGATTGTGGTAATCATTTCACAGTGTACTCATATCAAAACAGCACGTATACCTTAAATACATACACAATTTCAATGTCTCCATTGTACCTCAATAAAGCTGGGGAGAAAAGAGAATCAACCTAAAAACTCTTACCAAAAAAAATTCAGCAAGGTATCTGGGTATTAAATATAGCAAAATCAACAGCCTTCATATATTCAAACACTAATTACTACAGTGAAATCTTATTTACCAGAGGAAACAAAAGATAAACCTAACAAGATGTACAAGAATTATATGAAGAAAATTTAATATAATTGAGGGATCAGTCCTGGGTGTTCATTGGAAGGACTGATGTTGAAGCTGAAACTCCAATACTTTGGCCACTTCATGCGAAGAGCTGACTCATTTGAAAAGACCCTGATGCTGGGAAAGATTGAGGGCAGGAGGAAAAGGGGACGACAGAGGATGAAATGGTTGGAAGGCATCACCAACTCAATGGACATGAGTTTGGGTGGACTCCGACAGTTGGTGATGGACAGGGAGGCCTGGCGTGCTGTGGTTTGTGGGGTCACAAAGAATTGGACACGACTGAGCAACTGAACTGAACTGAGGGATACAAATGAAGATGAGAACAGAAAAGCATATCACACTCTCAGGTAAGATATCAACAGCTTATCAGCTAAGCTACTGTTATGCTATCCATTCTCTAAATTTTTGTACCTTATTTTGTTTCTGTATAAATATCTAAACCTCTATCTACAACTAAATAAGCTCTTAATATATAAAAAGCTCCCATTTATCAAAGC
The DNA here is from genome assembly GCA_935064755.1 of Tragelaphus eurycerus. Taxonomy (NCBI): domain Eukaryota; kingdom Metazoa; phylum Chordata; class Mammalia; order Artiodactyla; family Bovidae; genus Tragelaphus; species Tragelaphus eurycerus. Next base: position 18,793,771 of record CAKXYN010000020.1, read on the forward strand.
AAGCAAACAAAACCAAGCAGCCCAATGAAAAATAGGCAAAGGTTATAGAATGACACTCATTCATTCTTTGTCTCCGTCAGTGTGTACCGAGTGCTCACATACACCAGGTCCTATTCTAGGTGCTAGGCACAGCAGTGAGTGAGAGAGTCCCTGTCCAGAGCACTCACATTTGAGGAGGGAGGCAGACAGGCAATGACCAAACAATATTCAAGTAATAATAGTGCTATGAAGAAAAGCTGAGTAGGATGAAGGGATAGTGTCCTGTGGGGAGGGAGCAGTGCTACATTTATTCACAGGGGTGATTAGATGTTTCTCTGAGGAGGTGGCTTATGAGAGTTTGCTGTTTAGTTATTAAGTCCGTGCGACTCTTCTGCAAACCCATGGACCGTAGCCCTCCAGGCTCCTCTGTCCATGGGATTTCCCAGGCAAGAATACTGGAGTGGATTATGAGAGAGATCCTAACAAAGTCTGGAGAACCCGATGCAGACATCAGTAAGGGCAAGAGCAAGTTCCAAGGCACTGAAGCAAGAGTGTGTGTGGCCTGGTTAGGGAGAGCACAGAAGCTCGTGTGGCAGAAGTAGAGTGAATGAGGGGCAGAATGAGGTTAGGAGAAGGAACAGAGGCAGGTGCAACAGCCCTGAGCGGGGAAGGCCCTAGAGTAAGCTTTAGAAAGGGTTTAAGCTTTTAAGTGTGATGGAATCCATTGGGAGCGTTTGAACAGGGACTAAACACGTTTACATGTTAAAAAAAAAAAAAGAAAAACGATATGGGGAAAATGGAATGAAGAAGGGCAAAAGCAGAGGTAAGTTTTGTCTCTATGAGAGGTGAAAAATGTCTCCTCAGTGTAGTTTTGACTTGCATTTTCTTGTGAGTGCAGTTGCAAACCTTTCGTGTATTTCACAGCGACCTGTATGGTGAACTGCTGGGGACGTGGGCAGATCTTACATGGTGCTCATGGAAATGTTAATTGGTACAACTGAGGAGGATAATTTGGCAATAGCTTTTTAAATGAAAAATGAATATACAGTTTTATCAAGTCTTTTCAAGGTACTTATCTTACAGATATAAAATTATGTATGTAAAAGGATATTAATAATAGTACTATTGTTAATAGCAGAAGACTGGAAACAATCTAAATGTCTATCAATAGGGAGTTGGTTATACAATTTATGGTACATCCATGCAATGGCATACTATACAGTAAATGAATAAAACATAGAAAGGGACAGCTTTACATATGCTGATGGAACCATCTCTAGGCAACCTAAGGGAAAAGGCAAAAATGCACGACAGTGTTTATAGCAGGATGCTGTTTATCATCAAATATATTTGCAAATGTACAGATTACCTCTGAAAGAATTTATAAATATAGCTTGGAGATACTATGTGTTTAGTTCAAAATCACTGCTGCAAAGCAAGTCACATGAGTTTTTTGGTTTCCCAGGGCATATAAAAGTTATGTTTAGGAAATTCCATGGCTGTCCAGTGGTTAGGACTTGGCACTTTCATTGCCAGCACCCAGGTTCAATTCCTGGCCTGGGTACTAATATCTAGCAAGTCATGTGGTATGGCCAAAAGGAAGAAAAGTTATGTTTAGATTGAAACATAGTCTGTTAAGTATACAATACCATTATGTCTAAAAAAGCAATGTACATACCTTAATTACAAACTTAATTGCTAAAAAAGTATTTCTATAAAAAAAATGCTAACCATCATCTGAGCCTTCAGTGAGTCATAATCTTTTTGCAATAGTAACATCCAAGATCACTGATCACAAAGTCACCGTAATAAACAACTAACATATTTCAAGAATGATTAAAATGTGACAGAGTCACAAAGTGAGCAAATGCTGTTGAAGAAATGGCACAAATGAAGTTGCTTGACACAGGGTTCCCAAACCTTCAATTTGTTAAACAGACAGAGCAGTATCTCTGAAATGTAATAAAGCAAAACACAATAAAATGAGGTATGCCTGTATAATGAATTGGGAATGAGCTTGCCTCTCAGAAAGATAGAAGGGGGATCAGGGGATAGAGAGTTGCACAACATACCTTGTGGGATATACTGTTTTTCTCCATATTCATGTTTTAATTATTTAAAAAGTGTTTTAACATGAAACAAAAAGATTATGTTAGAAAATCTGGCAGGGAGAGGTTTGTAGTTGTTATCAAAGGACCAAGGGTTCTAAAGAAAATAAGAGGAAGGTAAGGAGTGATTTAACTTTCAAAGGTAGCCTCACTGTATATTCCTTAAATAAAAAGTATGTAATTACAGAACTGTGAGATTAATGGTTTTCCATATGAGAAGAAAGTCACAAGAGAAAAAACAAGTTTAAATTGCTGCAAGAGGAATTTTATATCTTACCAAAAAGATTCTTCCCAAATGTGTTTTGACATTGGACTAGGCTATTTCCCATTCCCCTAGTTTCTTGTTGTCATCAACCTTAATCAGCTTGATCTGGTGCTTGGCACACAGTGCTTCCACTAACTTAACATACGTAGGCTCATCACAGTTGGATGCAAGTACACATAGATGGGCTTGGTGCTTGTCTAAGATTCTGGCAGCCTCACGAATTCCACATGCTAGGCCATCGTGGATGAGGGTGGTCTTCCGCGCCTCTTGCAGAGCAGTATTAACGACCATTATACCTCCAGCAGCAATGCCTTCCTCAGCCATAGCGGTGGATTACTGGTGGAATTGAATCTTGAATGCACCTGAGCCTCCGCACAGCTCCATGGTGGCAAGGAAAGCTGAATATACAGTTTTATCAAGTCTTTTCAAGGTACTTATCTTACGGATATATTTGCACAAGTGAAATTAGATATGTAAAAGGATATTTAATAGTACTGTTGTTAACAGTAGAAGACTGGCAACAATCTAAATGTCTATCAGTATTATCTACTTAATTCTATTTCTTTATCTACATCTCAGATTGCTGTTGCTCTTCCTTAGTATGTTCCAGGTAACTCCTGTAACCTCTGTGGTTCTAGTAGAATCAGAGTTCCAACTGCCCAATTAATAATAGCTAAGACTGGGACTTCCCTGGTGGCCCAGTGCTTAAGAATTCGCTTGCCAATGCAGGGGACATGGGTTCAATCCTGGTCCAGGAAGATTCCACATACCTTGAAGCCATGAAGCCTGGGCACCACAACTATCAAGCCTGTGCTCTAGAGCCCAGGAACCACAAGTACGGAAGCCCGTGTGTTAAGAGCCCATGCTCCACATCAAGAGGAGCCACTGCAATGAGAAGCCCATGCATTACAGTTAGAGAGTAGTCCTGGCTTGCCGCAACTTGAGAAAAGCCTGCTCACAGCAGTGAAAACCCAGTGCAGCCAAAAAAAAAAAAAAAAATTAATAGCTAAGACCCATTGAGTGCCCAACACTGTTCTAAGCACTTAGATATACTGAGTTTTAAATTTTCACATCAATCTTAAAGGATCCTAAGATTATCCCCATTGTACAGACAGGGAAACTGAGGCATAGGAAGTTGAGTGATTCACCCAGAAACACATTGCTGGTAAACGGAGAGCAAGGACGTGGCTTCTGAGTCTGCGCCTTTGCATCTAGTCTAGCCCGTGCATCTAGAGCCCTTTGCAACATAAGTCACTGTAACAAGAAGCCCTTGCACTGCAACTACAGAGAAAGCCCCCCGCTCTCTGCAACTAGAGAAAGCCCAGGTGCAGCAACAAAGATTCCATGTGCTGCAAAAAGACCCAGCACAGCCATAAAATAAAAATGAAACTCAGCTAGAAAGAATCAACATGCAATGCGAAGGAGTTGCCACCTGCAAAATCCCTTAAATGCACCACGTACACATTAAGAGCTTCCCAGGTGGTGCTAGTGGTAAAGAACCTGCCTGCTACTGCAGGAGACAGAAGACATGTGGGTTCAATCCCTAGGTTGGGAAGATCCCCTGGAGGAGTGCATGGCAACCCACTCTAGTATTCTTGCCTGGAGAATCCCCATGGACAGAGGAGCCTGAAGGGCTACAGTCCATAGGGTCACAAAGAGTGAGATACAACTGAAGCAACTTAGAAAGGACACATGTTTAAGAAAAGACTATATAGATATAGAAAACAAACTCATGGTCACCAAAGGGGAAAGTGGGAGATTGGGACTGACATATACACACTACTATATATAAAACATAACTAATACAAATATGCTGTATAGCACGGAAACTTTACTCAACACTCTGTAATGCCCTATACGGGAAAAGAATCTAAAGAGTGGATATATGTATATGCATAACTGATTCACTTTACTGTATACCTGAAACCAACATTTCCAACACTGTAAGTCAACTATACTCCAATAAAATTTTTAAAAAGAAAAGAGTATATATGTTTACTCAGATTACACATCACTCATTTTTTTTTTCAGGAACTTAGGAGATGTTTCAAATCTCAACAGAAAGGCACCAATCCTGAGTTTAATGAATGTAGCAATTGCCAGAACACAACTCATTTAATAAGACACAAAGTTATAATACGACAAAGCATTGGTACCTGGTTGAGAAATACTGAACAAGAAGCATTCATACTAACTCCTCTTGATGGTGAGGTTCTTCGAGGGTACAAACCACATAATACCCATCTTTTTATCATTAGCTCCTAGGACAGTTCCCAGTACACCAGTTATCCACTACATATTCATGGAATTGAACTAGATAACCAACCAAGAAAAGTCACACATCACAAAGGAATGACTGCACATCAGGCAATATATCAAAATGTCACCCTGGCGTGAGATCTGTCTGATTACATCTGGGCTTAGAGAACAAACTTCAGCTGCATGTGGTTCCTTCCTTCACAAGGAGGCAACCAACCCCAAGGACCACTTCAGTTACTTCTCATGCTGTAAGTGAATAAATTGTCAACTTTGTTTATCAGCCTCTAGTGAAACTCTTCAGTGGGAATCAACCCTCAGGGACTGATCACCCTTGGGTGAACAGACATAAACCTGAAACTGCTTAGATGGGTCCCTGGGAGTAGAGCTTTGGGTCCCCACAGAGGTGCAGTCACATTGACACAGCCAGTGAAACTTTCTCCAGTGTTCTATGGTTACTGTAGGGGCAGATGGAAATCCAACTGTATCCCACATTTGCAGGGCTGGGCCCCTGGACTGTAGTCTTACCTCTGTAATCCCCATACAGGTTGGGAAGGAGGGTGCTCTTGGCCCAGGTGTAGAAATGCTTAAGAAGTTTGATCTCTGAGAAATGGTGAGAAAAGCTCTTGTGGATAGCTTGACGGAGGTAAAATCTATTGGAGTTCTGCGTCGAGTAGACTGTAGTCATCAACAGGGTGAGGAAAAGGATTTGTGCTAGTACAGAAGCGAGAAAACCATAGGTGAATTTGAAATTTCAAATTTCATTTCTTTGAAATTCTCTGTATGATCAGACTTATGGAAGCCAAGGGCGGGGGGAGGGAGGGGGTGGGCTGGGATTTTGGGGTTGGTACATGCGAACTACCACATGTCGAATGGATAAACACCAAGGTCCTACTGTACGGCACAGGGAGCGAAGTCTAGTCTCCTGGGACAAACCACAATGGAAAGGATATAAACAAACGATGTGTATACATACACATGTATAACTGAGTCACTCTGCTATAGAGCAGATTGGCAGAACATTATAAACCAACTATACTTCAATTTAAAAAAATCCTCTGTATGTTTTTCTTCATTTTTTTTCCTAAGCATATAGACTTTCACAGGTCAAAAACAGTCAAAAATTGGCACTTTAACATGATTCAACTTAATAATTGTCAGAGATAAGCCAAAGCATTTGGCTCCTGGTGATATCTGTATGTGCAGCAATAGATATGTATATATTCCTTCCCAGAGTTCTTTTGCCACTGCTCAGAAATTATAATTGAGATACATAAAATCCCCCACCAAAAAATGCTTTATTTTAGTTCTAAGGTCTAAATGATCCCCCAAACAACTCCCTTGGTCTCTTCCCATCCCCAGTTATCTATCGATGTCTCTGTTCATACGACAAAAACAGAATTTGTCTATTTTGGTCCAGAGAATCCAATAACCCAAACACTAGATGAGTTGGACCTTGTACTTAAAGGACAGCTATTTTTCAAAGCATGTTCATTTTCCCTCCACCCTGTGATGCTGACCAAGTTTCAAGAGTACATTCTGCAGACAGAGGAAGTGACTTCCTCAAGCACACAATTAGATCATAAGTTCAGGAGTCCCTCCATGCACCGTACAGCCTTGTTTAATAGCATCCAGAATATTTTGAGGTGAATACTTTAAGATACTTTCCCCCACTTCTAGGTTTTCCATTTTATTCTCACTCCCCCTTTCCTTGCTGGGAAATGTGTTGATGTATCAACATGTTACCGTCTCCTCTCCATACCTAAAACATCTCCTGTCAACTTGAAGAACTTCTTCTCTTTCAAGGTTCTTTCTGGGTGCTTAACTGGACTGTTCATAGTGGGGGCTACATAGATGGAGTTGTTCTTATCTCTTGAACCGGTTAATGATGAAGGACATCTTGCTGTCAGAAATTCAAATGTAGGCCAAAAAAAGGTTATATTTCATTAAGTAGTTATTCATCAACATCTGCTGAGCATCTACTATGGCTATCTCCTATTAAATGCTGAAATAGAGAAAAGAAGTTACACAAGCAATTCTTCCCAAAATTCCATCAAAGACTTAGAAAAATATTTCCTGACGAGGGTCCAGAACTATGATTAAAAATGTTCTGGACCCTTGTCATGAGGCTGTTGGAGAGCCTATGGGAGAGGCTGTACCGGTGGATGGTAGTGGGTCTCCACCTTCTGCGCAGATCATATTTTCTGCCATTGGCTAAAAAAGGAGGAAGATTGTGCTCTACCTCCCGAGCAAGGAGAGAGTCATAAATTGTCAGCAGGCCCCCTGGCCAGAAGATGATGTAACACCCCTAAGACCTCTGTATACATTTGTATGAAGCACCTGACTTTGATAAAAGTCAGGGCTGCTGACCCCGTGTGACTTTTGTATAACATCTCAGTGTATAAAAGTAGACCATGGAAAATAAAGAATTGGGATCAGTTCCTCGAAAGACTGGTCTCCTCATGTCGCTCTTTCTTTCAAATTCTGAGTGAGTCTCCACCTGCGCTCTTTCTTTCAAATTCTGGTTGAGTCTCCACCTGGAGCACGGAACCCACCATGCTTACTAATTATGCCTGGGCTTCTAAGATCCAACCGGGGAGGCCTCAGTGTCTCTTCTCCTTCGGGAGAACGGAAGGATGCCTGTGGCCTACGTAAGTGGTGCAAACTTCTTGTCTTGAAGTTTTATTGGTCTCCCGCGTAAACCAAGCTACTCAGCCTCTTTTCTCCACTGAATTTTCCTACTGAGCTATCCTCATTCTATTATTCTTTATCTAATTAAAACTATTGTATCCTGATCCCTTGCCGGCCGTCCCGCTTCGAACTCCCTGGATCAGCCGGGGTTGGACCTCAGCAATTTCCAATCCATCAGGCACTAATACTTTTGTAAAATACAGTAAAAACTAGAAAACTGACACAAAACAGGCTTACAAAATACAAGTAAAATGACAAAAAATAGAGGCCTAAAAATAGAAGCCCTATTTTGAAAATTAGATTCAATAGGCCTAAAATTAGTCTGCCCAATTGCTATAAATGTTTCTAAAGGCTTATTCTCAATTTCTCTACTTATCTTGGACTAGAAGCAAACAGCTTTGTCAGTGGATTACCCAAGGGGAGTACTGTTCCAGAGTGGTGGTTCTCACTGTAAAACGGGCAGGGGGGATCACCTGGAATTGTGTTAAAATGCAGTTTCTGGGGTGAGGCCTAAGAGCCTGAATTTCTGACAATTCCAGGAAATGCCAGTGCTGTTCTCCAGACCATACTGTGGGCAGAACAATCTAGAGACGTGTAAATCAAGATGGGGAGAGAGAGGGAGTTAGAATATGACCTAAAACATGTCAGCTGGTAGGAACCAAGTGCTGAGGGACCACTGAAGCGAAAATTAACCTCGAGGAATTCAGAGAAGGTGGCCCAGAGGCAGTGACATAGGACATTTGTTTTAAATGAGTCAGAATTCTCTAGATGGATAAAGATAAGGACAAGAAAGAAAAAAGTCACTTTAGCAGAGGGAACAGCAATTTAAGAGATGGAGAAATGAAAGGAGGACTGGGAAGGCAATTTGAAGTCAGATTACTAGTTTTTTAATCTCAGAAGGAATAAGATGCCAACCCCTTAGCAGCTTGTCCACCACTCAGCTTAAGAAATAAGTGGCAGCTGAGATAAAACTTGCTGGGCACCTCTCTGATGGTATCCTTTCTTTCTCTCCTTCATACCTAATCCTCTCCTAAATTTTGGAGTTTATCCTCCTATGCATTTCATCAAAAAATGTGTCTCTAAGCAAGGCATGCATTTCTTGCATGATTAAAATGTTGTGTTAAGGGACTTCCCCGCAGAGGGCCATGGGTTCTATCCCTAGTCGGGAAACTAAGATCCCACATGTGGTGCAGCCCGGCTGAAAACAGAATGTTGTGTTAATTTTTCTGCCATTTGCTTTTTGGCCACCTTTTGTGAGTTTCATCTGTGTGAAGTGAGTGGCTCTAGTCAGTTTTATTCAGACTTCCTCAGGCTTGGTGATTGAGTTGGGAGTGGGATTTAGGATTATTCTTTGTTTACAGCCAGTGGTGATATTATTAACTGAAAGGAGAAAACAGTAAAGAAGTAAATTTGTGGGGCAGGCAAATAATTCTGCTTGGGGCATGTTTGAGACAGCCGTAGGCATTCAGATGCAGAGGGTGAGCAGCTGGAAAAAGCACCTGGGGCTCAAGGCTAGAAACACGAGGAAGGAATCTGGAATATAGGGGAGAGTTGAAGCTCTGAGTGACCTCCGGAGGGACGGATCATAAGGAGTTCTGGTGACCCACTGGTTGGTCTTGGGTCAGGGAGGAGGCACGATGGCTGGTTAGAGACAAGATCCCTGAGTGGATAAATTTGTCTTAGTCAGTGAGGTGGCTGGGAGTGCACTGTTCAGATATACAATTTGCTCTTTGCAAAATGAGATATTAGTTAGAAGGATTAGTTGAATTACCCCAGAGTGCCAAGATCCTCCTGGTTTGATGTTCCTTCTCTCTGTGAAGTTGTGGCAGCCTGCTCAGCATCAGTGAGTAGAACAGGGTGAGGAAGATCACCTAGACAGGAAAGTCAGAGGAGGCACTAATAATGAGCAGACATCACAGAATCCAAGAAGGCGGCACCGACAGGTAGCGATGAAGGTGGGCATGACGGCTCTATCTCGGTCGGCTGGCCCTTTATGTTTATGGAACACTCAGGACTAAGTAATTTCATAGTTATTTCTGCATAACCACAAAGACATGGTTGATATGTTAATCTTTATATTTTTGCCCGTAGTCTTTAATCTGCTTGGCTAGGAAAACCTAAACTATCAAATGATTTGTGATGCTTTGTATAAATTGTTCAGTAACACCTGTCTTTGGAACAACTTTGATGAGCAAGACTAAAGAAGCTATGCTTTTGAAAGTGCCAGTTTTGCTGAAGAAGGCATGCAGTTTTAGAACAGAGTAAGCCTCTGTTAGGAGAAACAAGTACCCCTCCACCACTCCTTAAATTTCCTTGGAGAGGAGGAAGTGCTCCAGTCCTCAGAGAACAAAGGATAAGAGTAATTATTTCTGGCCCACTGCCACACTCCTTGCTGTGAGGGGACAACTGCGGGTGTGTGTACTCTGCAGATCTGAAGCTGCCCTCTAGTGGACGGTCTCTAGGACTAGACCTGAGGCGGACGTGTCAAGCTGCTTCAGTGTCCGACTGTGTGCGACCCGACTGCAGCCACCAGGCTCCTCTGTCCATGGGATTTTCCAGGCAAGAGTACTGGAGTGGGCTGCCATGTCCTTCTCTTCCTGACCCAGGGATCGAACCCGAATCTCTTCCATCTACCCAGGATTGGCAGGCGGGTTCTTTACTACTGGCACCACTGGGAAATTACTAAAAAGTACACTTGATGGACTTCCTTGGTAGTCCAGTGGTTAAGTTCCTCTGTCTTGCAATGCAGGGGATGTGGGTTTGATCCCTGGTCAGGGAACTAAGATCCCATATGCCACAGAATAACTAAGCCCACGTGCAGCCCACGCACCACAACTAGAGAGTCCCGTGCACCAGTAACGAAAGATCCTGTGTGCTGCAACCAAGACCCAGCACAGCCAAAAAAAAAAAACAACAACTACACTTGGCCATAAGTGAAATGAAAGTCGCTCAGTCGTGTCTGACTCTGCAACCCCATGGACTATTCAGTCCATGGAATTCCCCAGGCCAGAATACTGGAGTGGGTAGCCTTTCCCTTTCCCAGGGGATCTTCCTAACCCAGGGATCGAACCCAGGTCTCTCACATTGCAGGCGGATTCTTTACCAGCTGAGCCATAGGAGTTCGACCAAATTCTCTCTGTAGCAATACTGATAACTAAGCTAACACATTGGTTTTCTATCTCTTCTGTTCCTCTTTTTATACTTTCTAACTTTTAAAAACTGATATACATTTATTATAAAAAGTTTGAAAAAATTTAGAGACTTTAAGAAACTTTAAAAATTTGGAAAGTGAAAGTGTTAGCTGCTGAGTCGTGTCCCACTCTGCCACCCCATGGACTGTAGCCTGCCAGGCTCCTCTGTCCATGGAATTTCCCAGGCAAGGATACTGGAGCGGGTTGCTGTTTCTTTTTTTTTTTTTAATTTAAATTTATTTATTTTAATTGGAGGCTAATTATTTTACAATATTGTATTGGTTTTGCCATACAACAACATGAATCTGCCACGGGTGTACACATGCTCCCCATCCTGAACCCCCTCCCACCTCCCTCCCCTGCCATTTCTTTTTCCAGGGGATCTTCCCGACCCAGGGATCAGACCTGGTCTCCAATATTGACAGGTTGACTCTTTACTGTCTGAGCCATCCATTAATTATTTTTGTCTTCAACTGAGCTAGTTCTCCACATCATTACATTTTCTGTAACATTTTAAATGGTTGCTTAGTATCCTATTACGCAGATATGGCTGTCTTATATTAAACAATGAACTATTCACAAACATTTAAATTGTTGTCAGTTTTATCATTACAAACCACTCTGAATTTTCTCAGAAGAGACCCTTAGAAGTGGAATTTAGCAAAGGAATGTGGAATTTGAAGGCTTTTACTGTATATACTGCCTAATTTTCCTCAGCCAGCATTAAGTGCCTATTTTCCCTGGCAAATGGAAACACACATACACAATGCAAATCACTGTGTATTCATTTGTTTTTCTCTGCCACTGTTAAAAGCAAAATTGAATCTTATTATTCTAATTTATTTGACTGGTGAAGAGGAGCTTTTTACAAGGTTTTTTTTTGGGGGGGGTCATTGAAATAACAAAGTTTTTTTAGCTTTAAAAAAGTATTTACACATACTTAAAACCCACTCTTTTTGGTGCATAATTTTGTAACTTTTGACAAATACCTAGAACTGAGTATCCACCACTATAATCAATATACCTTACAGTTTCATCACCCCCAAAATTCCCTGATGCTGCCCCTTTGTGGCCAACCCTTTCTCCAACCTTCATCTCTGGCAACTACTGATGGATTCTCCATCCATGTGGTTTTTGCTTTTTGCAGACTGTCACATAAATGGAAATGAAAAGTATGCTTTGGGAACAGGTTTCTTTCACTTAGGATCCATTTACAATACGACATTTGCGAGTCATCCATGTCATTACACATCCCAGTAGTCTGTCTCACTGATGAGCAGTCTTCTACCATACGGATGTTCCCCAGTTTATCCATTTAGCAGTTGACAGGTATCTGAGTTGGTTCCATCCTTGGCAATTATTATTGGCCACACCATGTGGCATCTTATTAATAGTTCCCTGATCAGGGATCACACCTGTGCCTAACACAGTGGAAGAGTGGAGTCTTAACCACTGGACTGCCAAGAAAGTCCCATTCTTGGCAATTATGAATAAAGCTGCCATAAATATTCACAGAATTTTGTGTGAATATAGGTTTTTATTTCTTTGGGGAAAATACCTAGGAGTGAAATTACTAAGTTATATGGTAACTGTATTAATTTTGCAGGAAACTGGCAAACTGCTTTCCAAAGTGGCTGTGCCGTTTTTACATGTCCACACATTCTACCACTGATGACTGAGAGTCCCCGGGTCCTCTGCATCCTCACCAGCATTTAGTATTATCAATACTTTAGTCATTCAACTCCAGACAATACGACAAAGCTACAGCTATCAAAGCAGCATGGCACTGGCACAAAAACAGACATGGTTCAAAGGAACAGAACAGACGGCTCAGAAATAAAGCCACACAAGTATGGTCAATTAATCCACCAAGGAGCCAAGAATATCCAATGGAGAAAAGACAACCTTTTTAGCAAGTGGTCCTGGGAAAGTTGGACAGCCACATGTAAATCAATAAAATTAGAACACACACATAAAAATAAAACTAAAAATTGCTTAAAGACTTAAATAGACATGACATCATACAACTGTTAGAAGAGAACATAGGCAAAACATTCTGACATAAATGGTACCAATGTTTCCCAAGGCAATAGAAATAAAAACAAAAATTAAACAAATGGGCCTAGTCAAACTTCTAAGCTTTTGTATATCGAAGAAAACCATAAATAACATGAAAACAACAACAACAAAAATACACCTAGAGACTGGGAGAAAACAATTGCAAATACTGTGACCAACAAGTGATTAATCTCCAAAATATACACACAGGTCATACAACTCAGTAACAAAATAAACAACCCAATTATAAAATTGGGAGAAGACCTAAACAGACATTTCTCCAAAGAAGACACAGATGGCCAACAGGCACATGAAAGATGCTCATCATCACTAATTATTAGAAAAAGGCAAATCAAAACTACAATGAGGAACCACCTCACACCAGTCAGAATGGCTATCATCAAAATGCTGGAGAGGGTGTGGAGAAAAGGGGACCCTCCTACACCATTAGTGGTAATATAATTTGGTGCAGCCGCTAAGGAAAACAGTATGGAGGTTCTTCAAAAGACTAAAAATAGTGTTGCTGTATGATCCAGCAAACTCATTCCTAGACATAAATCCAGACAAAACTCTAATTCAAAAAGGCACATGCACCCCAATGTTCAAAGCATTTTCAAATTGTTCTCGCTTAAAACTCAACATTCATAAAACTAAGATCATGGCATCCAGTCTCATCACTCCATGGCAAATAGATGAGGGAAAAAAATGGAAACAGTGAGAGACTTTATTTCTGGGGGCTCCAAAATCACTGCAGATGGTGATTGCAGCCATGAATTTAAAAGACGCTTGCTCCTTGGAAGGAAAGCTATGACCAACCTAGACAGCACACTAAAAAGCAGAGATATTACTTTGCCAACAAAGGTCCATCTAGTCAAAGCTATGGTTTTTCCAGTAGTCATGTATGGATGTGAGAGTTGGACTATAAAGAAAGCTGAGCGCCAAAGAATTGATGCTTTTGAACTGTGGTGTTGGAGAAGACTCTTGAGAGTCCTTTGGACTGCAAGAAGATCCAACTAGTCAATCCTAAAGGAAATCCTAAAGGATGCTGAAGTTGAAACTTCAATACTTTGGCCACCTGATGCAAAGAACTGACTCCTTAGAAAAGACCCTGATGCTGCGAAAGATTGAAGGCAGGAGAAGGGGACAACAGAGGATGAGATGGTTGGATGGCATCATTGACTTGATGGATATGAGTCTGAGTAAGCTCTGGGAGTTGGTGACGGACAGGGAAGCCTGGCATGCTGCAGTCCATGGAGTCACAGAGTTGGACATGACTGCACGGAACTGAACTGACTGATGTTCACAGCAGCACTGCTTACAACAGCCAAGATGTAGAAGCAACTTACATGTCCAACAACAGATGAATGGATGAATGGATAAAGATGTGACACATATTTACGATGGAACTCCACTCAGTCATTAAAGAAAGAATAAAACAATGTCATTTGCAGCAACAAAGACGGACATAGAGATTATCATACTAAGTGAAGTCAGAATGACGCCATACCAGTATATCACTTATATGTGGAATCTAAAAAATGATACAAATGAATTTATCTATGTAAAACAGAAACAGACTCACACACATAGAAGACATATGGGACCCCCTTGGCAGTGCAGTGTATGAGAATCCACCGGTCAAGGCAGGGTACATGAGTTTGATCCCTGCTCCGGGAAGATTCCACATGCTGTGGAACAACTAAGCCCATGCATCACAACTACTGAGCCTGCAAGCCATAAAGCCCATGCTCCACAGCAAGAGAGGCCACCACAATGAGAACCCTGTGCACCGCAATGAAGAGGAGACCCGGCTCACCACGACCAGAGGAAGTCATGCAAAACAACGAAGACCTAGTCCAACAAAAATAAATAAAATTATTGAAAAGAGAGACACGACACATGGTTACCTGTGGGGAAGGATAAATTAGGAGACAAATCAAGGTAAATTAGCAGATACAAACTACTGTACATAAAATAGATAAACGGGGTCCTATTCTATAGCACAGGAAACTATATTCAGATCAGATCAGATCAGTCACTCAGTCATATCCGACTCTTTGTGACCCCATGAATCGCAGCACGCCAGGCCTCCCTGTCCATCACCAACTCCGAGTTCACTCAGACTCAAGTCCATCGAGTGAGTGATGCCATCCAGCCATCTCATCCTCTATTGTCCCCTTCTCCTCCTGCCCCCAATCCCTCTCAGCATCAGAGTATTTTCCAATGAGTCAACTCTTTGCACGAGGTGGCCAAAGTACTGGAGTTTCAGCTTTAGCATCATTCCTTCCAAAGAAATCCCAGGGCTGATTTCCTTCAGAATGGACCGGTTGGATCTCCTTGCAGTCCAAGGGACTCTCAAGAGTCTTCTCCAATACCACAGTTCAAAAGCATCAATTCTTCGGCGCTCAGCCTTCTTCACAGTCCAACTCCGGCATCCACACATGACCACAGGAAAAACCATAGCCTTGACTAGACGAACCTTTGTTGGCAAAGTAATGTCTCTGCTTTTGAATATACTATCTAGGTTGGTCATAACTTTCCTTCCAAGGAGTAAGCGTCTTTTAATTTCATGGCTGCAGTCACCATCTGCAGTGATTTTGGAGCCCCCAAAAATAAAGTCTGACACTATTTCCACTGTTTCCCCATCTATTTCCCATGAAGTGATGGGACCAAATGCCATGATCTTCGTTTTCTGAATGTTGAGCTTTAAGCCAACTTTTTCACTCTACACTTTCACTGTCATCAAGAGGCTTTTTAGTTCCTCTTCACTTTCTGCCATAAGGGTGGTGTCATCTGAATATCTGAGGTTATTGATATTTCTCCTGGCAATCTTGATTCCAGCTTGTGTTTCTTCCAGTCCAGCGTTTCTCATGATGTACTCTGCATAGAAGTTAAATAAGCAGGGTGACAGTATACAGCCTTGACAAACTCCTTTTCTTATTTGGAACCAGTCTGTTGTTCCATGTCCAGTTCTAACTGTTGCTTCCTGACCTGCATACAAATTTCTCAAGAGGCAGATCAGGTGGTCTGGTATTCCCACCTCTTTCAGAATTTTTCATAGTTTATTGTGATCCACACAGTCAAAGGCTTTGGCACAGTCAATAAAGCAGAAATAGATGGTTTTCTGGAACTCTCTTGCTTTTTCCACGATCCAGCAGATGTTGGCAATTTGATCTCTGGTTCCTCTGCCTTTTCTAAAACCAGCTTGAACATCAGGAAGTTCTCGGTTCACATATTGCTGAAGCCTGGCTTGGAGAATTTTGAGCATTACTTTACTAGCGTGTGAGATGAGTGCAATTGTGTGGTAGTTTGAGCATTCTTTGGCATTGCCTTTCTTTGGGATTGGAATGAAAACTGACCTTTTCCAGTCCTGTGGCCACTGCTGAGTTTTCCAAATTTGCTAGCATATTGAGTGTACCACTTTCACAGTATCATCTTTCAGTATTTGGAAAAGCTCAGCTGGAATTCCATCACCTCCACTAGCTTTATTCGTAGTGATGCTTTCTAAGGCCCACTTGACTTCACATTCCAGGATGTCTGGCTCTAGGTCAGTGATCACACCATCGTGATTATCTGGGTTGTGAAGATCTTTTTTGTACAGTTCTTTTGTGTATTCTTGCCATCTCTTCTTAATATCTTCTGCTTCTGTTAGGTCCATATCATTTCTGTCCTTTATCGAGCCCATCTTTGCATGAAATGTTCCTTTGGTATCTCTGATTTTCTTGAAGAGATCCCTGCTGCTGCTACTGCTGCTAAGTCACTTCAGTCGTGTCCGACTCTGTGCGACCCCATAGACAAAAGCTCACCAGGCTCCCCCATCCCTGGGATTCTCCAGGCAAGAACACTGGAGTGGGTTGCCATTTCCTTCTCCAGAAGAGATCCCTAGTCTTTCGCATTCTGTTCTTTTCCTCTATTTCTTTGCATTGACTGGTGATAGAAGCAAGGTCCGATGCTGTAAAAAGCAATATTGCATAGGAACCTGGAATGTCAGGTCCATGAATCAAGGCAAATTGGAAGTGGTCAAACAAGAGATGGCCAGAGTGAATGTCGACATTCTAGGAATCAGTGAACTCAAATGGACTGGAATGGGTGAATTTAACTCAGAGGACCATTATTTCTACTACCTGGGGCAGGAACCCCTTAGAAGAAATGGAGTAGCCATCACAGTCAACAAAAGAGTCCGAAATGCAGTACTTGGATGCAATCTCAAAAACGACAGAATGATCACTGTTCGTTTCCAAGGCAAACCATTCAATATCACAGTAATTCAAGTCTATGCCCCAACCAGTAACGCCGAAGAAGCTGAAGTTGAATGGTTCTATGAAGACCTACAAGACCTTTTAGAACTAACACCCAAAAAAGATGTCCTTTTCATTATAAGGGACTGGAATGCAAAAGTAGGAAGTCAAGAAACACCTGGAGTAACAGGCAAATTTGGCCTTGGAACACGGAATGAAGCAGGGCAAAGACTAACAGAGTTTTGCCAAGAAAATGCACTGGTCATAACAAACACCCTCTTCCAACAACACAAGAGAAAACTCTGTACATGGTCATCACCAGATGGTCAACACCGAAATCAGATTGATTATATTCTTTGCTGCCAAAGATGGAGAAGCTCTATACAGTCAGCAAAAACAAGACCAGGAGCTGACTGTGGCTCAGACCATGAACTCCTTATTGCCAAATTCAGACTGAAATTGAAGAAAGTAGGGAAAACTACTAGACCATTCAGGTATGACCTAAATCAAATCCCTTATGATTATACAGTGGAAGTGAGAAATAGATTTAAGGGCCTAGATCTGATAGATAGAGTGCCTGATGAACTATGGAATGAGGTTTGTGACACTGTACAGGAGACAGGGATCAAGACCATCCCCATGGAAAAGAAATGCAAAAAAGCAAAATGGCTGTCTGGGGAGGCCTTGCAAATAGCTGTGAAAAGAAGAAAAGCAAAAAGCAAAGGAGAAAAGGAAAGATATAAACATCTGAATGCAGAGTTCCAAAGAATAGCAAAAAGAGATAAGAAAGCCTTCTTAAGCGATCAATGCAAAGAAATAGAGGAAAACAACAGAATGGGAAAATTATTGAAAAGAGGGACAAGACACATGGTTACCCGTGGGGGAGGGATAAATTAGGAGACAAATTAAGGTAAATCAGCAGATACAGTGTACTGTATATAAAATAGATAAACGGGGTCCTATTCTATAGCACAGGAAACTATATTCAGTATCCCATTAATAAACAATGGAGAAGAATATGAAAAAGGTTACACATATAATGGAGTCATTTTGCCGTATACCAGAAACTAACACAACATTGTAAATCAACTATACTTAAATTAAAAAAAGTGTCTTTCATGGAGCAAAATGTTTAATTTTGATGAAGTTCTATTTATCAATTTTTTCTTTTTTGAATTGTGCTTTTGGTAGATTAAAAGAACTCTTGAAATGCAAGGAGATCAAACCAGTCAATCCTAAAGGAAATCAACCCTGAATATTCGTTGGAAAGACTGATGCTAACGCTTCGATACTTTGGCACCTGATGTGAAGAGCCAACTTACTGGAAAAAACCCTGATGCTGGGAAAGATTGAAGGCAAAAGGAGAAGAGGGCAGCAGAGGATGAGATGGTTAGACAGCATCACTGACTCAATGGACATGCATTTGAGCAAACTTTGGGAGATAGTGAAGGACAGGGAAGCCTGGTGTGCTGCAGTCCATGGGGTCGCAAAGAGTTGGACACACCTGAGCGACGGAACAACACAAGAACTCTTTGCCTAACCTAAGGGTACATAGATTTTCCCATATATTTTCTTCTAAAAATAGTTTTATATAATTTTTCTTCTATAAACTCTTACATTTGAGTATATAATTCCTTATTAAAATTTTTAAACATACATAAAAATTGGAAGATACAAAAGCCAACATTTCACCGTGTTTACTTTTTTGAACCATTTGAAAAATAACAGACATCATGACATTTCATACCTAATTAAAGGTAGTTCTCACTTTGCATGGCAGTGTGGGATCACATAAATGATCTTGCAAGCTGAAACTGTGCAAGGTGATCTTAATCATCAGTGGGGAAAATTATGATTGTTCTGTGACATCTAAAAATTCAGGAGACTTCCCTGGTGGTTCAGTTGTTACAACTCCATGCACTCGAAGCAGAGGGCCTGGGTTGGATCCCTGTCAGGGAACTAGATCCTGCATGCTGCAACTAACAGCTGGTGCAGCCAACTAAATTAAGAAATAAAAAATAAAGACAATCTTCTACCTTAGGGGGAAATAAAAGACTCATGTCAAAACATTAAAATCTCTTATTGTGGGCTATAAAGATACAAGGAAAAATTTAAAAGCAGAATTAGTATGTAATTTAAAATATCAGAAACATTAAGAATTAAAGTTATTTCTTCAAAAGAAAAACTTATCAAAACTAATTTGAACAATGCTGTCCTTCCTCTTATTGTATAAGTTAGAACTTGGGGACAGCATCTTTTCTATTCGTTTGGTGAACTGTCATACTGTTTTAAGTTTGCACTGGCTTCCAGCCTCTTATCCTTTCTGCTTTCAATGCTGTGAAATATCTCTTGCTGCTGCTAAGTTGCTTCAGTCGTGTCCGACTCTATGCGACCCCAGAGACAGCAGCCCACCGGGCTCCCCCGTTCCTGGGATTCTCCTGGCAAGAACACTGGAGTGGGTTGCCATTTCCTTTTCCAATGCATGAAAGTGAAAAGTGAAAATTGAAAGTGAAGTCGCTCAGTCATGTCTGACTCTTAGCGACCCCGTAGAATTAATTTCGGAGAAGGCAATGGCATCCCACTCCAGTACTCTTGCCTGGAAAATCCCATGGACAGAGGAGCCTGGTAGGCTGCAGTCCATGGGGTCTCGAAGAGTCGGACACGACTGAGCGACTTCACTTTCACTTTTCACTTTCATGCATTGGAGAAGGAAATGGCAACCCACTCCAGTGTTCTTGCCTGGAGAATCCCAGGGACGGGGAAGCCTGGTGGGCTGCCGTCCATTGGGTTGCACAGAGTCAGATATGACTGAAGTGACTTAGCAGTAGCAGAGTTCATTTAATATTAGGTTTTTTTTTGTTTTTGTTTTTTTTTTTTTGCTGGTGTTACTTCCTCCAGGAGATATCCTTTTCCTCATAACCAATTTCTTTATTTAAGTTGGTAAGTTCAACTTCACTAAATTCATCTGGCCGCCATGTATAGTCCCCTGAACACAGGTCATCGTCCTATGGCCAGCTGCTTCTCGGATAACTCCACTCACATTCTATTCAAATTTCACTTTGCATTATCATGTTGTTAATTTGCTGCATTTTGGTCTTTTTGGCCAAATTCCTCTTTCCATTATCCATCCATTTTATGGTCCAATGTCACAGTTTATGACTGAGAAAGTAACACAACGACACAATTTGCTGTCTGTACATAAACAGGATGACCAGCGAGCAGCCACCCAGGCTCTGAGATGTGACAGGACTGGTCATGCATCATGACAGACACCTAAAAATACATGTTGTACATAGTGAATTATGGGCGGAAGGTCTAGTAGCGGCTGGTGTTTTATGTAATCACTCATAGTTGATCTACCACACTGAGATTTGAACTGTCTTGCTGGCAACTGGTGTTATTTAACTGAACCATGGTAACTGAAATTCATGCACAAACTACAACAGTTCAAGGCAAGGGCTGCCTGTTTTTAAGCATGTGCCTCCTAAAAACTGGAGCTTCCCAGGTAGTGCTAGTGGTCAAGAATCTGCCTGCTGATGCAGGAGATGCAGGTTCGATCCCTGGGTTGGGAAAATCCCCTGGAGAAGGAAATGGCAACCCACTCCAGTATTCTTGCCTGGAAAATCCCACGGGGTTTTCCTGACAGGCTATATAGTCCATGGGGTTACACAGGGTCGGACATGACTGAGCACACATGTGCAAGGTTCAAGGCCTCCTAATAATCAGGCCATTTTCATATCATTATCACACTTAAGGAAATGACCAATAACTTCCTAGGATACTGTCTAAGCCATATTAAAAATGGCTCATTTACTTCAAGGACCTAGAACAGCCCTCCCTCATGAACTTGCTCTTGTAATAGTGACTTTTCAGAGAAACTAGATTTGCATTCACAGTGATACCCGCCGAAGTGTGATCCACGGGTTAGCAGCCATCACCTGGCAACTAGCTGATTTCAGAACCTCGGGCCCCACTCCAGAACTCCTGTCCTCCATTTCGGTGTGTATCTTTTTAAATTAGTTATGCCTGGAAATAATTAAGGCCTTTCAACAAATTCAGTATTTGTTTGCAACAATGGAATTTTTTTAGACTGTTTAATTACTCCCACTCCTCTTAACTGGATCTACCATTTTCTTTCATGTTTTGCATTATTTTAAGTTTGATCATCCTGGTCCATTAATTTGATTCTCAATAATGACATCTTCAATTTAAATTCTGAATTCTTAAAATCTGCAAATGCCTTTTTCATTTCCTCAAAGTCTTTCTCTGTGTGTCTACTATAACGGAATCTCCTGAAGAGCTCCTGTTATTTTTTCGGTCTGTCTCTTCCCACAGTGCTTATTTAAGGTCTACCCACTCCTTGTACTCTGTCCATCTTTTAGGGTCAGTGCTTCTCAAACGGGCTCTTCTTCTGGGAAGTTTATGACATTCTGGGCCTTGGATCCCATCTCCAGGGATTATTATTTGACTGGTCTGGAGAGAGGCCTGGCATCAAATATGCTTTAAAAGCTTCCCAGGTCTGCTTGTGGGTTCTTAAAGCATAAATAATCCTGTCACCAAAATTCAGAATGTTGGAGACTACAGGACAACTTGGTTTCTTCAACACACATACATTGTAAGAAAAGTAGCAAGAACAGAAAATGAGGGAAAGAGATAAAGGGGGAATTTATAGATTACTTATTTTTTAAAGTCTCTTAAAAAAAATTTATTTATTATTTATTTGGCTGCACTGGTTCTTAGTTGTGGCATGTGGGATCTAGTTCCCTGACCAGGGATCAAACCTGGGCCCCTTGCACTGGGACCACAGAGTCTTACCCACTGGACCACCAGGGAAGTTCCTAGACTAAGTATAAAAATGCATGAGACAGGACTTTCCCGGTGGGCCAGTGGTTAAGAATCTGCCTGCCAGTGCTAGGGATATGAGTTTGATCCCTGGTCTAGGAAGATCCCACATGCCACAGAGCAACTAGGCAGCTGTACCACGAGTACTGAGCCCACAGACCTCAAAGAAGAGCCTGCGTGCAGCAACAAAGGCCTGGCACAGTTAAAAATCAAAATAAATAAATTAAAAAAAAAAAAAACCATGTGACAGAGCAACTCACTACAACACACAGACCTTATTTAGATCTTGATTTGAACAAAACAACTATAAACACTTAGGAGACAACCGGGAAAATGTGAACACTGATTGGATTTTTAAAAACTGTAGTAAAATACACATAACAAAAAACTTACCATTTTAAGTTTAAAATATACCTTAACGATTTTAAGGTGACCAGTTCAGCAGTGTTATATACATTCACACTGTTGTGTAGATATCAGGAAATTGTTAATTTATTTAGGTGTGATAATGGCTTATATTTATGTTTTAAAAAGAAGAGTGTTTGCTTGAAATCTTTATGGATAAAATGATATGAAGTCTGGTATTTTTTTCCAAGATAGATGAAACAAGACTGGCCATGAATTGTAGGGTAACTGTTGAATCTGGGTAACAGGAATTTAGGATTCATTATACTACTTCCTTGGAGAAGGCGATGGCACCCCACTCCAGCACTCTTGCCTGGAAAATCCCATGGACGGAAGAGCCTGGTGGGCTACAGTCCATGGGGTCGCTGAGGGTCGGACATGACTGAGCGACTTCATTTTCACTTTTCGCTTTCATGCATTGGAGAAGGAAATGGCAACCCACTCCAGTGTTCTTGCCTGGAGAATTCCAGGGATGGGGGAGCCTGGTGGGCTGCCGTCTATGGGGTCGCACAGAGTCGGACATGACTGAAGCAACTCGGCAGAAGCAGCAGCAGCAGCATACTACTTCCTACACTTTTGTATGTGACATTTTCCTTAAAGTTTAAGGAAAAGGAAGATTTTTTAAAAAGTAAGTTTTCTCACTTAGTAGTTTATTATTGATTTTTTTGTTTGCATGTGTGCTAAGTCCCTTCAGTTGTGTCCAACTCTTTTTGACCCTATGGACTCTAGCCCGCCAGGCTCCTCTGTCTATGGAATTCTCCAGGTAAGAATACTGGAGTAGGGAACCATGCCTTCTTCCAGTGGATCTTTTGGACCCAGGTACTGAACCTGGGTCTCCTGAACTGGCAGGTGGGTTCTTTACCACTAGTGCCACCTGGGATGCCCTATTATTGATTTTTTAACTTGTCTCTCTTAACTCCACCATCCTTTTCTGCTAAACTTCTACCAGTCTTACCAGTTCTTAGGTTTTTCCGTGACTACTACACACACACCCCTAACAAATTTTACCCTGCCAATTTCTTTTTTTGTTGTTCTTGTCAAGTTGTCAGAACCATGAAGCACCTTGGACTGACTCACAGACCTTGGTTTCCCGAGCTTCCTGCAACTATAGCGCTTCCTCCCATGCTGGTGTGACAGTTTCTCACGTACCTTTGCTGGCTGGCTGATGAAGGTGTTCTGAAGCAATGACAGTATCATCGAAATAACCCAGCTGGTGGCTTGGTCTTTGTTCAGTTCCAGGCTATAAAGTGCTGTAAAGAAGGCTGAGGCCAGGCTAGTGACACCCAGAAGGAGCCAGCAGAAGTATGTCAACCATCTGTGCCAGCCTTTAGAGACACGCTGCTTTCCTTCTTCTGGGCTCAGGATGGGGAAACTGGTTGCCTCCCTTAGGAACAGAAGTTGAAGGAATAACCAACCTAGTCAACAGGTGACAGAGAGGTTTAGGAAGACTACATGTGGTAAAGCCCAGTGGGATGTGTTACCTGGATAGCCCTGGCTCTGTGGGAAGAACATGGGTTTCCAAGAGTTCCTGGAGTTTTTGCAGTTGGTGGACTGCATCAAGGAAGTCACTGGGATGATCGGCCTGGGTGGGACCCAGTGTCTGTAAGTGAGATTGGAGCCTCTGCAGAACTCTGAGCAGGTAACTGCAGAAATGATGGTGGTTTTCAGGAACCACTGAAAATACAGCCCAGGTTGACATGTGAACAAGTGGAAGATTTCAAGAAACAGAAATTCTTGGTAGAAATGAGCAATCTGTTAACTGATGAAAGTGAAAGTCCCCCAGTTGTATATGACTATTTGCGACTCCATGAACTATACAGTCCATGGAATTTTCCAGGCCAGAATGCCTGAGTGGGTAGCCTTTTCCTTCTCCAGGGGATCTTCCCAACCCAAGGATTGAACCCAAGTCTCCCACATTGCCAGCGGATTTTTTTTTTTTTTACCAGCTGAGCCACAAGGGAAGCCCAAGAATACTGGAGTGGGTAGCCTATCCCTTCTCCAGCGGATCTTCCCAACCTAGGAGTTGAATCAGGGTCTCCTGCATTGCAGGTGGATTCTTTACCAACTGAGCTATCAGGGAAGCCACTGTTAATTGATGATGAGGTTAAATTTCCTAGTCAATGAAGACTGAAGAATGCAGAACTGTATTCTCTGAGCATGCTGGTATATTTGCCAACAATTTGTAAAATCCTGTATTAATTTGATAGACAATCAAAGTAATTTTTAAAGCTAATTGAGTTTTTTCATCAGAACTGCAGTACATGTGAAGCCCACTCCAGCACGCTTGCCTGGAAAATCCCATGGACGGAGGAGCCTGGTAGGCTGCAGTCCATGGGGTCGCTGAGGGTCGGACACGACTGAGCGACTTCACTTTCACTTTTGATTTTCATGCATTGGAGAAGGAAATGGCAACCCACTCCAGTGTTCTTGCCTGGAGAATCCCAGGGACAGGGGAGCCTGGTGGGCTGCCATCTATGGGGTCACACAGAGTCAGACACGACTGAAGCGACTTAGCAGAATGTGAATGTGAACGTGAAGTTGCTCAGTCGTGTCGGACCCTTTGCGACCCCATGAACTATAGCCTACCAGGCTCCTCCGTCCATAGGATTTTCCAGGCAAGAGTACTGGAGTGGGTTGCCATTTCCTTCTCCAGGGCATCTTCCTGACACAGGGATGGAACCCAGGTCTCCCACATTGTAGGCAGACACTTTACTGTCTGAGCCACCAGGGAAGTAGATTGCCTCGAAGGCCCAAACTAAATTAAAGAATTCATAAATCACACCATCTCATCATTCCATAGAAGAAAGAGAATGACACGCTTTCACAGCCTCTGACGAAGCAGAAATATGGGGGGGGTCTGAGACAGAGGACATTTTTGGTGGGTATTTCTTTTAACCTTTACTTTGTAAGACCAGATATGCTGTCTCTAAAGCTCTGAGAGGTAGCAGAGCTGTCTGCCCTCTGCTGGGAGTTTAAGGAAATGAAAAAACAGAAGCTGGCATCATGCCTGTTGATTATGCTGAGAGCGTGTCAGGTGTGTGGGGTGGGGGCAGATAAAAGATCAGATCCTGAAACTTACTGAACTTTACCATTTGCCCAGTAGGGTCCTGCCTTCTGGGGACAGCCTGGATGCTCTAAGTAAGAACAGATGAGGCCAGACAAAAGCTTCAGCAGCTCGTTTATGCTATCAGAACGCCATGAAGATGGTTCGCACTCTGAGAGTAGGTACGTATTTCTCCTGAGCAGGAATCCCACAGTTTCCTTTAATTCCTGAAAGTGGAACCAAGAAGAGAAAAGTGAGTTTTACATTAAACTCAGGACTGGGAGAAATTACAGACAGTCATGAGGCGGTTTATCTTCTCGGAGGGGCATGTGTTCAGTGTGTGTGTGCACGCTAAGTTGCTTCAGTTGTGTCTTGACTCTTTGCAACCCCATGGACTGTGTAGCCCTCAAGGCTCCTCTGTCCATGAGATTCTCCAGCCAAGAATACAGAGTGGGTTGCCATTTCCATTTCCAGGGGATCTTCCCGACCCAGGGATCGATTGTGTGTCTCTTAACGTCTCCTGCATTGGCAGGCGGGTTCTTTATCACTAGTGCCATCTGGGAAGCCCTATGCTTAGCGCAGTGAAAGTGAAGTCGCTCAGTCATGTCCGACTCTTTGCGACCCCATGGACTGTAGCCTATCAGGCTCCTCCATCCATGGGATTTTCCAGGCAAGAGTGCTGGAGTGGATTGCCATTTCCTTCTCCACTAAGCATTTACACATGCTTAGTGTAAATGACCTCAATTTTTCACTTTCTCTCTCCTTTTTCACAAAGAAGTCACCTCACAGTAGCTTCAGAACTAGTTTTATTTAGGAAAGAATCTAGGATGAAAGAAGAAGAGTTTGAGCAAACATCAAAAAACTAAGACACCTCCAGAGCAGGGCATTCTATACTCAAGTCAGTGCTGAGAACACTCCAGAATCAAGAGAAAGAACTAGAGGCAGGATGATGATGGCACAGGGCACAGGGATTGGAGCACAGCCCTACAGTTAATAGGGCTCCTCAGCCTTGCCAGAGAGCCTTGTGTTCACTGGTCTTCTCCACCACGTGGGGGAGGGCAGCATGACATTTACCTGTAAACTCTGACACTACGCTCACCTCAACCACCTCCGTGAGAGACAGAGGCTCTGAAAAAGCATCCGAGGGGCAGGAGGCCTGGATGGGAGGAAAGACAGGCAGAGACTCCTGTGGTTGGATCAACGGGAAGAGCCGCCCGATCACAAGACTGATGGGGAAAAAGATGACTGCAGTTTGGATGCTGACGAGCAGTTCAGACCAGGTCACGGCAAACGGGCCAACTGAAAAAAAAAAAAAAGCATGACGTCAACCCTCATCCTCGACCATTAAAACTGTCTCCGAGACACTCCTCTCCCAGGTTTAAGTGTTGTTTTAAAATTTATTTTAATTGGAGTGTAACTGCTTTACAATGTTGTGCTAGTTTCTGCTGTGCAGCACTGTCAGTCAGCTGTGAGAATACATTAACATATCCCCTCCTTCCTTGCCTCCCTCCCACCCCTACTCCCATCCTGCCTCCCCAGGTCAGCACGGAGCCCCGAGCTGAGCCCCCTGTGCTCCACAGCGGCTTCCCACTAGCTATCCAGTTCACACGTGGTACTGTACACGTCAGCTACTCTCTCAGCTCATCCCGCCCTCTCCTCCCCATGCCATGTCCACAGGTCCATGCTCTACATCCTGCAGTTTAAGTATTTATTTACCAATTAACTATGATTATCTAAGGATAGCAAGTTATTTAGACAGTCAAGATCCTGATGTGTTTCTAAGGCCATTTCATTTGTTAATATGTGAGATCAATGAGAAAATGTGTATTCTAATGTTAGAGTAATTGAGTATTCTCATTTAAGAGTAGAATTAGATGAGTACTCTAATGGGAGGGCAGCAGAGGAAAAATGAAGGCCCGTCGTGACTCCGTTTCTAACTTGGAAGCAAGGAATGGAGTGTAGCAGAAGCACTACCTGCCACAAACAGCACACATCAGGGCTCACCCCGAGCTTGCTCATCTCTCTTGGTGGTGGTACTGTTCACCGTCCAGAACATGACGTTGATGACCATGTTGCAGAGAAGGAGGGTCATGTAGCAGGTGAGCCGCTGGACCCTCGTAAACTGGTTCCAGGGGTGTCGAGTTGCGACTGAGAGCCACAAGCAATCCTGGGTGAACTTCTCTATGATCATGGAGGAGAACAGGTGTCTAACAAGATAAATCAGAACAGGAAGTGCATGAGATTTCATTCTGAACATGCCCTCGTTTGAGATGTGGTTCACCTGGCGGCAAGCAACATATCAACAGCTCGGCCACTGCTCAACACCTTTGTGAAGAAGCTTTCAAGTGACATGGTATGATTTTTGCTGCTGTTGTTGTTACCATAGGGTAAAAGGTTTTTGAGGATACAGGTAACTTTATGAGATTTTAAAACTAAAACCTTGTTTTGGCTTTACCAGAGGTTTTGATAAGTCTTTTTTATTCTTGGAAAGTTTGCATTAAGCTTCCACTCAAGATAGGGGCTTCCCTGGTGGCTCAGATGGTAAAGAATCTGCCTGCAATGAAGGAGACCCGGGTTTAATCCATGGGACGGGAAGATCCCCTGGAGTAGGAAATGGCAACCCACTCCAGTATTCTTGCCTGGAGAATTCCATGGACAGAGGGGCCTTGGCGGGCTGGGGTCACAAAGAATCTGACGTGACTGAATGAATAACATTTTCACTTTTTCCACTCAAGATAGTTTAAGGTACGGTAAACTTATATAAGGTAAACTCATACTTGGAGAACCTTCTCTACTCTCCAAAGAAACTATAAATACAATATAAAAAGAAAGAATTCAAAATATTCAGTTCAGTTCAGTCACTCAGTCTTGTCCAACTTTTTGCGACCCCATGAATCGCAGCATGCCAGGCCTCCCTGTCCATCACCAACTCCCAGAGTTCACTCAGACTCACGTCCATCGAGTCAGTGATGCCATCCAGCCATCTCATCCTCTGTTGAGGATCCTTCTCCTCCTGCCCCCAAATCCCTCCCAGCATCAGTCTTTTCCAGTGAGTCAGCTCTTCGCATGAGGTGGCCAAAGTACTGGAGTTTCAGCTTTAGCATCATTCCTTCCAAAGAAACCCCAGGGCTGATCTCCTTCAGAATGGACTGGTTGGATCTCCTTGCAGTCCAAGGGACTCTCAAGAGTCTTCTCCAACACCACAGTTCAAAAGCATCAATTCTTCGGTGCTCAGCCTTCTTCACAGTCCAGCTCTCACATCCATACATGACCACAGGAAAAACCACAGCCTTGACTAGACGGACCTTTGTTGGCAAAATAATTTTTCTGCTTTTGAATATGCTATCTAGGTTGGTCATAACTTTCCTTCCAAGGAGTAAGCGTCTTTTAATTTCATGGATGCAGTCACCAAATATTAGCTGGGCTTAAAAACAAAATAAATGTTTCTGAAGAAGAGGGATGGGATGAGAAACAAGATGGTAAGTGGGGAAGAAGCCACAGGATTCTGAGCTCCGGGTTTGGAAGAAGGCATACACAGGTCAAAGTTTGATTCCCACAGAGCAGCTGAAAGTGATTCAGGGAGGGAGGGAGAAGAAGCGTGGGTAACTTCACTGCCTGAAGCCAGGGCTGAGGCTGGAGCTCATGGATGAACTCTGCAGAACAAAAAAACTACCACAGGGCTGCTGCTGCTGCTAAGTTACTTCAGTCGTGTCTGACTCTGTGCGACCTTGGAGACGGCAGCCTGCCAGGCTCCCCTGCAGGGCTACACATTTGTAAGTAGGGAGGCAGGTGACACTGGGCAGCCCCTCAACCAGGAACACAGCCAAGAGACCCACTGGCTCATGACAAGGTGTGCGACAGGTCGTTTCCTTAGTTTCTCTGAGGACCAGGAGCTCTGAAATGGGGTAATAAAATAAACCCTAGTTCTAGACTAGTGATGTGAAGGGCTGAATGAAAAAAATCAAGAAAAGTACTCATCAGGGATATGTGGAGGAGAGAGAGATTGAGAGTTAAAAATGAAACCAACCTACAACCCCAAATTCCTAAACATATTTATAAATCTAATGTTGAGAAAGGCAGCCAACACAATATTTCAGTCCAGAAGAAACTAATTTTATGGGACAGTCTGACAAGGACTTTAAGTGTTTCAGGTTGCTCAAAGATACAAGTAAAGCAACAAAAGAGAAAGAGACTCACCAACTTAGAAAACGGTTGCCCGGCGTGGGAGGGATAGTGAGGAAGTTTGGGAAGGTCATGTACACACTGCTATATTTAAAATGGATAACCAACAAGGACCTAGTGAACAGCAGATGG
This sequence comes from Tragelaphus eurycerus, assembly GCA_935064755.1. Lineage (NCBI taxonomy): Eukaryota > Metazoa > Chordata > Mammalia > Artiodactyla > Bovidae > Tragelaphus > Tragelaphus eurycerus. The sequence continues at coordinate 18,823,161 of CAKXYN010000020.1, forward strand.
AACTCTGCTCAATGTTATGAGGCAGCCTGGATGGGAGGTGGGGAGTGTTTGGGGGAGAAGGGATACATGTGTAGGCATGGCTGAGCACACTGGCTGTCCCCCTGGGACTACCACACCTTGTTAATCAGTTACACCTCAATACAGAACAAAGTTTAAAGTTCAAAAAGTATATATATACATAAAAAAAGAAGAAAACGTCAGTTGCTACTTGCATTGTTGTGATTGTTTTGTTTGCTACTATTGTATCCCATGTCTCAGCAATCTGCAGCAAGATCCAATGGCCTTGATGGGAGGCCATGTGCTTTAGAAGAAAGAATCTTCAACAGGAGAGGAGATAAGACCTGAGCCTCTGCTGTTTCTGATGTGCTTCCTCTGGAGCAAGTCAATTTAACCAATCCCTGCTACATTTTATACATCTATGAAATAAAGATCAGATCAGATCAGTCGCTCAGTCGTGTCCGACTCTTTGTGACCCCATGAACTGCAACACGCCAGGCCTCCCTGTCCATCACCAACTCCCAGAGGTCACTCAGACTCGCATCCATCGAGTCAGTGATGCCATCCAGCCATCTCATCCTCTGTCGTCCCCTTCTCCTCCTGCCCTCAATCCCTCCCAGCATCAGAGTCTTCTCCAATGAGTCAACTCTTCGCATGAGGTGGTCAAAATACTGGAGTTTCAGCTTTAGCATCATTCCTTCCAAAGAAATTCCAGGGCTGATCTCCTTCAGAATGGATTGGTTGGATCTCCTTGCAGTCCAAGGGACTCTCAAGAGTCTTCTCCAACACCACAGTTCAAAAGCATCAATTCTTCGGCGCTCAGCCTTCTTCACAGTCCAGCTCTCACATCCATACATGACCACAGGAAAGACCATAGCCCTGACTAGGCGAACCTTTGTTGGCAAAGTGATATCTCTGCTTTTGAATATGCTATCTAGGTTGGTCATAACTTTCCTTCCAAGGAGTAAGCGTCTTTTAATTTCATGAAATAAAGAACTTGACAGTAAATAATGATATAAAAATGATACAAGGAATAATGTTCACTTTAAAAGAATAAAAAATGATGAAAAACCCAGGAATAAAATAAATTTGAAATCTTAAAATGGAAAAATATGGTCCTCAAAACAAAATAATTAGGAGAAAGAGACACTGGTTTAAGAGAAAACTCAGTGAACTGCCACAGACAGACAAAAAAGATAGGCATGCAAGAGTGGCTTAAAAACATGGAGGATCGTTAGAGAGACTTTGCATATAGAGAAGGAATGTCAGAGGAGCAGTATTTTCAGAAGTGACATCTGAGAATTTCTGTTTATTGAACACATGACTCTGTATATCAAAAGTGCATTTTGGGACCCCCCTCGTGCCCCACCCCGCCCGGAGGTCCGGTGGTTAAGACTCCAGGTTCCAGTGGCCAGGGAACTAAGATCCTGCATGCCATGCAGCACGGCCTCCCAGAAAAGCACATTTTACGTGTATTTTACCACAATAAATTTTTTTTTAAGTACACTCTGAGTGCTAAACAGGATTTAAAAAAAGGTAAATCCACAGTGAAAAGAAATATGGTAAAATTTGGAAGATCAAGGATAAAGAGAAAATACTAAAAAGAGAAAAGACCACATACTTTAGAAGAATAACAAACAGGCAGACTGACATAACAACAGAGGCAGTGCTGAAAAGCAGTCCTCCATGAATGCTTCACATTTAGGCACTTATACAAACTTTGCTCCTGGACTATGTTTTCAAGTATCTTTGTGTAAGCAGACAGCCCTAAAAAGACAGGATCAGGAACTCTCTTTGGAGACAGAGACGTCTTAATAAAGATAGACATGCCTTCTTCTCACCCCTTGAGAGATTTGCTACATTCCAGGCTGATAAAGATAATGTCTTATTCTATAGGGAAGGATGGGCAGGTTTTCTGGCAGCTCATAGATCAGTGTCTCCTGGTTTTGGGGTTCCTCTTCTGTAACATACCTCTACTGCTTGTGCAGCTCACAGCTGGCTCTCATCACATCACCCTGTCAAATCAGGGAGCTGCCACAAATTACTGCTCTGGCTGCTACTACTGCTCCAAGTAGTAAACTGTCTAAATCCATTTGGGTCAGTGGAAACAGTGGAATAAACACCTTTGAAAATTCCTCCACAAAAGCAATGATAAAACTTCTTTTAAAAACTCAGAATCGAAATTTTCAGAACTCAGGTAAATAACCAAAGGTTTGTAGCAACCTGGGAACATTTACATAAGAAAAACGGTTAAATATCAGTAAGAACAGTGAATTTTGCGGCATTTTTATTGGCCCTATTTCCCCATCTCCCTTTCCCTAGCTCCATGGTAACCTTGAAAACCAAGAGCCTTCAATCACAGTGAAATCCAGCAGCCTGGAAGTCACTAGAAGGGTCAGAAGGGGATTAAAAGCATCCTTCCCAGAGACCCGTCATTACCCGACTTGTCTGGTAGTTCCCCGGAAAACTCCACTTACAAGACTGCCCTTATTTGATATGACTGGACACTCATGCAGTGAAAAATGCTTTTTCTTTGAGGGCACTGTCAAAAGTATTCAGAGGCGACTGTTTAACTTCACAGCTGCCTGATACTGTAGGCAAACAACGGGCTCTTCACAAAGCCTCACTGAGAAAGTCAGAAGTCCATAGGAGTTTTGAAAAGCTTCAACAGTCCTGGGAATCTAATGATAGGAGGCCATGTGCATGCCCGGGGATGTGGGCATGCTCAGGAAACACCTGAGCAGGCCCTACACTTCTACTCCTGGAAGAACCTTGAAGCTCTCAGCAAGCAGGAAGCGAAGGCTCAGGCAGAGCTGTCAGCCACGTGGCTGCATGCTGAAGGCATGGCACAACACGTGTGCAGAACCCCTCAGCAAAGGCTGGGAGCCTTACTGGCCCAGGCCTTTAAAGAGGTCTCCGTCTAGTTATTAGCTGACCACTGAACTGACTGAGCAAGAACTTCAGTTTCACATATGATACAAGTACAGATTTTACAGAATTAGTTCGAAACGGACCCAAGACAACAACAAACACTAAGAACGAGCACTGGGGGAGAGGAAGGAGGTTTGATCTTCAGAGTGGCCACATTTCATTATTTAAAATGTCCGGTTTTCAACAGAAGATCACAAGACATGAAAAGAAACACAGTCTCTCTCTCCCTCACATACACACCACACTCAACAGACTGTTACTGAGGAAGCCGAGACACTGGATTTACTAAAGATTTCAAATAGGCTATTTTAAATATGTTCAAAGAAATAAGGGAAATTGTACTGAAGTAACTAAAGGAAAGTAAATGAGCATGATGTCTTGCTAAATAGAGTATTAATGAAGATACAGAAATTATTATTATTATTGGTTGCACTGTGTGGCATGCAGGATCTTAATTCCTGATTAGGGATCAAACCCGTGCCCCCTGCACTGGAAGTGTGGAGTCTTCCAATGAACCACCAGGGAAGTCCCCAGAGATTATTTTTATTTTTTTAACTAATTTTTTAAAAGTTTTTTTTTTTTTTTTTAATGTCAACCGTTTTTAAAGTTATTGAATTTTTTTTTACAATTTTGCTTGTTTCATGTTTTGGTTTTTTGACCATAATGCATATGGGGGTCTTAGCTCTCTGACCAGGAATCAAATCGTTGTCCCCTCTACTGGAAGTGTGGAGTCTTAACCACTGGACCACCAAGGGAAGTTCTTAGAAGTTATTTTTTTTAAAGAACCAAATAGAAAGAGTGCAGCTGAAAAATACAGTAAGTGAAATGGAAAATTCACTAGAGGCTCAATAGCAGATGTGAGCTGGGAGGAGAAAGAAGATAAGTCAAACTTGAAGATAGGTCAATTGAAATTGTCTTGTCCAAGGAACAGAAAGAAAAAAGAATGAAGAAAATGAACAGAGCCTCTGAGACAGGTAGCACATCATCATTTCTCAACAGTACCTAAAGGAAAAGAGCTCCTTCTTTGAGACTGGCATGAAGACCCGGTCGCGCTCACAGTCTCCAAGGTTCATGGCCAGCCAGCAGTTGCACAGGAAATGCCATTGCCTTTTACCTGCTACGTCAGTGACAGTTACCTGGCTTACATACCTACAGTAAAATAAAGACAATCATGTTAGAGGGTGGGCATCAATCAATTGCTTTAATAAGCAGTGACCTTATGGAAACAACCTCAATGTCCATTGATGACTGAATGGATAGAGAAAATGTGGTATATATACCATATATAATGGAATATCAGTTATTAAAAAAAGAGTGAAATTTTGCCATTTGTGACATGAATAGAGGACATTAGCTTAAGTGAAATAAGTCAGAGAGAGACAAAGACAGATATGATCTCACTTATATGTGGAATGTAAAGGCAAAGGTCAGGAGAGTCAAAAGGTACAGACGGCCAGTTATAAAATAAGCCAAGGGGATGTAACACACAGCATGGCGACTGTAGTTAATAATATGGTGTCGCATATATGAAAACTGCTACAGGAGCAGATCTTAACTCTTACAATGAGAAAAAAATTCTCTATGTATGGAGATGCTTGTTAACTAGACTTATGGTGATTATTTCACAATACATAGAAACATCAAATCATTAGGTTGTAGACCTGAAGCAAATATAAAGTTATATGTCAATCATACTGCAATAAAAATAAAAAAAGAAAATATTTTATTGACAGAGGGTGTCCAAGTAAACAGATTCTGCTTCATTGTAGGGGCAAGAGCCAAAGAAAGAAACGAGATCTGATCCCACTTTTTCCTTCCCAACCTCTAAAGGAGTTCACATACCAAATATCAGAATTCAGACTTCCATAGCCTGGAATAGTCAGTGTGTGTTTCTATCCCTTAAGATTTCTTCTTTCTACAGTGACAGCGTCCCACCACCTTTGTAAATATCCCATCTGCCTCCATCTTTCATCACTAGGGTCTAAGGGGGTGTACATGGGGAGTGGGCTTTAATGTTTATATTAATGACTTGTCTTGTTTGGATCTGCGGCTTCATCTTGGCTTCAGAGCAATAGGTCCTGAAACTTCATCCTCTTTTCAACCCCAGTTTTTTTTTTTTACCATGTGTCTCTGTCTTCTCCCCTGATTTCAACCATCAACCAATCTGTCCTGCAGAACCTCTGCTCTGCCTGTTTGACTTCATCTTGCACCTAGTCGGCTAATCTCCTTTACTGCAAGGATGCTACTTCTCCAAAAATCTATATGAAACCATTCAAATCTCTCTGGTCAAAATTCTTATTTCAGTTGGAAGTTATTTTCTGTGTGAGGAGCACAGATCGCTTTAAAGCTAAAATTATTTCTGGGACTCTCTTTTGAAGCAGTCAATAAAATCACAGGTGACTAAGTTGCATTTGATTGAAACCTAGCTACTTGTTAAAGCTTTCATTTAATAGCAAAGTATAAAAAAGGAGAAAATATTTGTTTTCTGATTGGTGAGAAACTAGTCACCAGTTTTTTTTTCTCTGCTCTCTTTCTTTCATACAGAAGAGAAACAGAATCTAATGTGTGTTAGAACACTCTAGTTGATACATTCAGTACGATCAGTAGAAAGATACAGAAAGCATAGTCATTTCCTAAGAAAACATGCTGGTAGTCTGCTTTTTATTGGGGGGTGGATAGTTCTTTTGCTTCTCTGTGTTTTCCAAGTTTTTTGTATTCAAACATCTATTACTTTTGCAATTAAACAAAGAAAAGAAAATATTGACTAAAAAAAATTTCTTTGAAAGAGCCTTAATAACAAAGTCTAGAAGTGAACAGGTAACTCTTGAGAATTGTAACAAATATTTATGGTTACAATATTGACTGTAATTATCAATTATAACAAATATTTATTGAGTCCTACTATAATTTTGGCACTGTATGTACTGTTGAGAATATGAATATGACTAAGTCAGCATCTCTAAGTCAATATTTCCTGAGGAGCATAAAGTCATTATAAATTAAAAAATATTATAAGACTCCATAAAAATTAGAATTGATATAAACCAGTGATAAAAGAAAAATGGAAAATATCATATAGGTGTGAATTCCTTTATGTGTTGCGAATTCCTTTATGTGTTTCCTCAAAGAGAAATATCTATTTAAATTAAAAAATGTACTTCTAATAATTATAAAATATTGTTAAAACTTTTGGAAGTAACTAAAACTACCCTGAAGAAAAACTTAAAAATTCATAATCCTACTACCCAGGGATAACTATTGGTAATAATTTAGTGTGTATAGCTCTAGACTTTCCCTTATAAACACACTTGAAAAAAAAAATCAACTCTGTTGTGGTATAATTTACATAGGATAAAAGGCACCCATTTAAAGAATATAGTTCAGGGAATTTCCTGGCAGTTCAGTGGTTAGGACTCTGGGCTTTCACTGCCACGGGCACAAGTTTGATCCCTGGTTGAGGAACTATGATTCTGTAAGCCATGGAGTGCAGCCAAAAAAATAAAAATAATAAAAAAGTACTGTTCACTGCATTGTGGACAACTGTATACACCTGTATAATAAGCACCACCATTGCCACGCTGAAAAGTCCCCCTGCGCCCCCTTTCCAGTCAGCCCTCCTCAGGCTCACCCTGGGCTCCAGGTGACCACTGATAGACTTCCTCTCTCTACAGGTTAATTTGCTTTTTTCAGAATTTCACATATTCTTGTGTGTCTGGCTTCCTTTGCTCAACATAATGCTTTCTGAGATTCACCCATGTTGCTGTATCAGTAGACTGTTCTTTTTGTCAGGAGTCATATTCCACCAAATGAACACACTAACATTTGTTTATTCATTCAGCTGATGGACATTTGTGTTGTTTCCAGTTTGAGGCTATTTTTCATAAAGCTGCTATGAAAGTATTTGTGTAAGACTTGGAGTGGACATACGTTTTCACTTGAGTAAATAACTAGGAGTGGAATTTCTGGGTCATAGGGTAAACGTATGTTCAACCTTACAAGAAACTTCCCAATTGTTCTTCACCGAGGCTGTACTGGTTTACATCCCTCCAGCGGCGTGTGAGAGCTCTTAACTGCTCCCCACCCTCACTCCACCTTTTTGTTTTACTCATTCTAGTGGGTGTCTAGTGCTATTGCTGTGGTTTTAATTTGCATTTCCTGATAACTAATGATGCAGAGAATCTTTCAAGTGCTTATTATACCCTATTTACCTTTATAGAAGAAAGTGGAACAACAGTGTAACAAACTGTTCTATTGATACCTGAACAGGATGGAAGCAGCAGGAAAATCATCGGGCTGTCCTGGCCTTGTGGTTGGTGTCTCTAGTCTAGCAGAGAAGGACTTTTTAAAACTTCCTTTTGGCTGTGCCATGCAGCTTGTGTGATCTTAGTTCCCCAGCCAGGAATTGAACCTAGACCCTTGGCAGTGAAAGTGTGGAGTCCTGACCACAGGACTGCCAAGGAATTCCTGGGAAGGACTTCTTTTGCTAACAATTTTAGGCTGGATGCATATTCCTTTCAGGTGGGAAATATTCAGCAACTGACTTGTTTCTGGGTCAGTTCTCAAACCTGGGTCTGAGATCTTTGGGGCTGCCGTGGTGGCTCAGTGGTATAGAATCTGTCCACAATGCAGAAGACCTGGGTTCGATCCCTGGGTCAGAAAGATCCAAAGGCAAGCCAGAATCCAAGGACAGAAGAGCCTGGTGGGCTACAGTTCATGGGTCCATGGGGTTGCAGAGTTGGACACGACTGAGCAACTAACACACACACTGAGGCCTTTGACCTCACTGCCTTCCTTTTTCCTAATCCCAACAAACCAATGATCTTCATCCTTAACTAATTTTTATCATCTACTTTCTCCACTCACTTCTCATAATTCTCAGAGTGCTGCTGAAGGAAGATGTGGGAGCATCTGGACCCAGCACAGGGCAGGTACACACACTCATCAGTGACCGTTTCTCTACCTCTTGAGGGACATCCCAACTGTAATTCCACTCCTTTCCCTCTCCTTAAGCTCTTCATTTTGACCCAAAGTATCTTCTCTATATAGTCATGTATTAAATACTCTTTAAAGATCCTTTTTGTATTTAGAGATACTTTTAACTTATGGTACTTTGGAGCAATGTTTCATTGTTATTATTTTCTGTTCACAATAGTGACAATGTTTAATGGAAAAAAAAATCTGGGACTCCGTTGGTGGTCCAGTGGTTGAGAATCTCCCTGCCAATGCACAGGACACGGGTTCGATCCCTGGTCTGGAAGGATCCTACATGCTGCGGGGCAGCTAAGCCCGCGTGCCACAACTACCAAGTCCACACTCTAAAGGCCGTGAGCCACAAGAAGAGAAGCCACGATAATGAGAAGCCTGCACCCTGCAACTGGGGAGTAGCCCCTGCTGACTGCAACAAAGATCCAGCACAGCCAGAATAAATAATTTAAAAGATGTTTTTAAAAAAATCTATCATTCTACCTCTCATAAAATATCTTAATTTTCAATATTTCTTTCCAGGTTTTCTTTTTTATAGACAGCTTTGAAATTAAAATCTAACAGGTAATTCCCTGGTGGTCCAGTGGTTAAGACACTGCACGTCCCATGCAAAGGGCATGGGTGTGATCCCTGATCAGGGAACTAATATCCCACATACTGCATGGTGCAGTCAAGAAAATATTAAAAAAAAGAAAGAAAGAAAAATAAATTAAAATCAAACAGTTTTTTGTTACTATTTGATCCAAAACATTATAGTTATTTATTGTGATGCCGTGCAGGTCTTTCCCCAGAATGCTGCAGAGAGGCAGCACGCTAGCCTGATTAGGGTACTTACCAAGCAGGGCTGGCACCAGAGTTGTCATGCCAGAGCCGCAGGCTGTGTAATTCCCCCAGAGAGGATGGAGTGCCCAGGAGGAACACATCCAGTCCCCCACGTTCAAAGACTGCCTTCTGGGGGTCACAAAGGTGGTGGGGCTCGCTCCGCCCTGCTGATCCATAAAGGGTGATAACTACCTAAACCAGGACAAAGAAAAGATAAGATATGGCAAGTTATAACATGAGTCTTTTGATTTATCTCTAAGGGGAAAGATGAAGACAGAGAAAACTGTACTGAGATGAGGCCCTGGGGCCTTAGATAAGCAGAAAGGGCTCTTCAAATGTACAATTTTTAAAAGTTTTTTGGCTGCACCCCATGGCATATGGGATCTTAGTTCCCCGACCAGGGATCAAACCCACGTCCCCTTAGTGGAAGCACGGAGTCTCAACCACTGGGTCGTCAGAGAAGGCCTAGATGGAGAGCTGAGAACCAGGACGACCGCCCCCCAGGATCCGTGTGAAGGATGACTGGGTGCCAGGATGTCAGCAAGGGTATCGGAGCGCAGCTCGCATGGCAGAGAGCGCCGAGCTGTGAGGGAGGAACCTTCACTGCACTCACATTGGCTGTCGTCGCGGCCCTTCTTCTATGGCCCGTGGAGACCTCAATAAGGTAGTGGAATTGAGAGCTGGGGTCATTATCAGCCAGGATGGTGACCTTCACCTGCAGGAAAAACCACAACCAAGAAGACCAGCAGATCTTCACTCCTTACAGCCCAGCGAGAAGCAGGAGGATACGCCGCGGCAGCTTTGGTGACTCCGAGGAAAGCAAGGGTGAGACGGGGGAGAAGGTAAAACAGACAAGCAGACCTAAGTGATGAAAGTGGGGGCTATGGGTTGAAAGTCCAGGGTTTATGTCATGAGAATGAAACAGTCATAAAATCAATTGATCGGGTCTCGGGCCTCTAAATCTCTCCTCTTTCCACCCACCCAGAAAGGGTTGTCAGATAAGATATAAGACACCTAGCTAAATGTGAATTCCAGATAAATGATGAATAATTTGGGGTCATATTTATGCTAAATACGCATTCACTATTTATTTGAAATTTAAATTTAACTGGGTGCCTCATATTTTTTATTAAAATCGGTAATTACACACCCACAGCATATTTACATATTCTAGAATTTCCACATGTAGGAAAGCAAGGATGAGAAAGATATAGAACAGAAATTAGAAGGAAGCTGTCAAAGAATTTTTGTTTAAAAAAAGATTCCATACAGGTTTCTTACATATTGCAGTTACATTAAATTATAACTTTTTGGACTTATCCATAATTTTCATATCCAATGTATTAAGTGAGATAAATGTGCATTTGATTATAGTTAAATTCTCTGTGTGTTTTCTTTTGGCTTATTCCTGACCTAAATGAATCATATGAGGATTCAACCTTGGCTAAAAAAAAAAAAAAATGGAGAAATAGCGATAAGTCCCTGGGCCTTGAGACAGTAGACATGAAGAGAAATGTTAAGAGAAATCCCACTGGAATTTTTACTACCTGCCTCTTTTTGATAAAGGTGGACTTCCCTGGTGGCTCAGATGGTAAAGCGTCTGTCTACAATGTGGGAGACCTGGGTTTGATCCCTGGGTCGGGAAGATACGCTGGAGAAGGAAATGGCAATCCACTCCAGTACTATTGCCTGGAAAATCCCATGGACAGAGGAGCCTGGTAGGCTACAGTCCATAGGGTCGCAGAGAGTCAGACATGACTGAGCGACTTCATTCACCTGCCTCTTTTCGATAAAGGTATCTCTTTTTTCCTTCCTCTTGTTCAACATACTCAAGACACTGTGACAAAGTGACACAAGACACTTTCAGAATCAAAGTCTCATCACCTTCTGTGCATCGGCCTGGTCCTTCCTCCAAGCCCACACGAATATGAGCATGTAGATTCCAACAAGGCTGGCCAGCAGGGACACCCCGACTGGGTTGCTGGTCACTCGAAGGAACAGCTCAGCCACGTCTTCCACATTCACCGTCCGGGGCACAAGGAAGAAATCGCTGCCGAAGTAGGTCAGGTGATTACAGAGACACTGTGTCCTTACCAGTGTGCTCTGCGGCCCGACCTGGAATGACAGGCAAGATGGTGACTGACTGAGCAGCATGCTAAGGAAGGGACACACATAAAACATAAACACACACACAAATTTGGAAAAGGTCTGGTGGCTCATTCTCCGCTGGTGTTACTGTGATCTGGGACAACTGATGGGCACGGCAGCTTGGCAGCATTTAGCAAAATGGAAGAAGTACAAACTCCTTGGATCCTGAGACTCCAGTTCTGAAGGCATATCCTGAGGACTCTGCACACACGTACAAGGAAACGCGAAGAAGGATGTCTCTGTCAGCACTGGTTACAACCAGGAGAAACCAGAACCACCTCTGTGTCTGCTAACAGCAGAACATACAAACAAGTCAATAAGGAAGTAGGGGCAAACGAATGGGCTACTATGCTAAGTCGCTTCAGTCGTGTCCGACTCTGTGTGACCCCATAGACAGAAGCTCACCAGGCTCCCCCGTCCCTGGGATTCTCCAGGCAAGAATACTGGAGTGGGTTGCCATTTCCTTCTTCAATGCATGATAGTGAAAAGTGAAAGTGAAGTCGCTCAGTCGTGTCCGACTCTTAGTGACCCCATGGACTGGAGCCTACCAGGATCCTCTGTCCATGGGATTTTCCAGGCAAAAGTACTGGGGTGGGGTGCCATTGCCTTCCCCAATGGGCTACTATACAGCAGACAAAATGAATGGACTGAAGTCGGATATATCAACCTGGATATATCAATGCTGAGTGAACAAAGCAAGTTTAAAAGGATATAACAGTGTGACACCATTTACACAAAGACCTAGAGCATGCAAACCATCACTCATGAGTCCATGTTTAGCAATCTTCCTCACTAGGCACTGTCCTATCCATTGCTAGTTCCTATACATGGGCTTGGTATGTAGAAGATGCTCAATACATACTTGCTGAAAGAAAGAATCTGTTGTTGTTCAGTCGCTAAGTCACGTCCAACTCTTTGCGACCCCATGGACTGCAGCACGCTATGGTTCCCTGTCCCTCACTATCTCTCAGAGTTTGCTCACATTCATGTCCATTCAGTCAGTGATGCTGTCTAACCATCTTATCCTTTGCTACCTTCTTCTCCTTTTTCCTTCAATCTTTCTCAGCATCAGAGTCTTTTCCAATGAACTGGCTCTTCTCATTAGGTAGCCAAAGTATTGAAGTTTCAGCTTCAGTATCAGTTCTTCCAGTGAATATTCAGGGTTGACTTCCTTTAGGATTGACTGGTTTGGTCTCCTTGACAGACTCTCAAGAGTCTTTTCCAGCACCACAATTCTAAAGCCACAGTTCTTTGGTGCTCAGCCTTTCTTATGGTCCAGCTCTCAAATCTGTACATGACTACTGGAAAAACCACAGCTTTGACTACATGGACCTTTGCTGGCAAAGTGATGTCTCTGCTTTTTAATATGCTGTCTAGGTTTGTCATAGCTTTCCTTCCAAGAAGCAAGCGTCTTTTAATTTCAAGGCTGCGGTCACTGTCCACAGTGATTTTAGAGCCCAAGAAAATAAAATGTGTCACTGCATAAACCAAATTCCAGACAGTGGTTACCCTTTGATATGAGTGGAAAAATGAGGTCTTTTCCACTGAGTCAGTTTTTCGCATCAGGTGGCCAAAGTATTTGAGCTTCAGCTTTAGCATTAGTCCTTCTAATGAATATTCAGGACTGATTTCCTTTAGGATGGACTGGTTGGATCTCCTTACAGTCCAAGGGACTCTCAAGAGTTTTCTCCAACACCACAGTTCAAAAGCATCAATTCTTTGACACTCAGCTTCCTTTATAGCCCAACTCTCGCATCCACACATGACTCCTAGAAAAACCACAGCTTTGACTAGATGGACCTTCATTGGCAAAGTAATGTCTCTGCTTTTTAATATGCTGTCTAGGTTGGTCATAGCTTTTCTTCCAAGGAGCAACCATCTTTTAATTTCACGGCTATAGTCACCATCTGCAGTGATTTTGGAGCCCCCCAAAATAAAGTCTGTCTCTGTTTCCATCGTTTCTCCATCTACTTGCCATGAAGTGATGGGACTGGATGCCATGATCTTAGTTCTTTGAAAGTTGACTTTTAAGCCAACTTTTTCACCCTCCATTTTCACCTTCATCAAGAGGCTGTTCAGTTCTTCTTTGCTTTCTGCCATAAGCATGGTGTCATCTGTGTATCTGAGGTTATTGATACTTCTGGCAATCCTTATTCCAGCTTGTACTTCATACAGCCTGGAATTTGGCATGATGAGGGCATATCAGCTATTAAACTATAACTGATACTACACTTGATCTTAGCCAAAAGACAGAGAAGTGACAAAAGCTCTTTTTTGCAAAAGAACGGCAGCCTCATTTACTCACCGCATATTTAGTACGTGCAGAATTGATCAACTTCCATGTACCACTTGCCTTATTTTATGTACCTTGTTAGATTTACCATGGACTAATGTTTGGGCAAGAAATGACAAATCTAAAACACAGATCTAAAGACATCCCTGGTAGTAGAGTGGATAAGAATCTGCCTGCCAATGCAGGGGACATGGGTTCAATCCCTGGTCCAGGAAGATCTCACATGCTACAGAGCAACTAAGCCCTTGTGCCACAAATACTGAGCCTATGTGCTCCAACTACTGAAGCCCATGCACCTAGAGCTGGTAATTCCCGATAAGAGAAGCCACTACAATGAGAAGTCTGTACACTGCAATGAAGAGCAGCCCTCTCTCGCTTCAACTAGAGAAAGCCTGTGTGCAGCAATGAAGACCCAGTGAAATAAGAAAAAAAAGAAAAAAAAAAATCAAAAAAAAATCTAAAGCACAAGCTTGCTCAGAAGGGGCATGCTCTCCCAGCCCACCGCACACACTTCCCACTTTCATCTAGGCTGATTTATCTCCCTTCCGATGCTTTTTCTTTCTGGGCCATCCCAAACAAGGTGACAGGGGCACTGAGTTTATTGCCAGCTGAAATGGGAGAGAGGCAGGATTGGGCAGCTTCTACCTAAATAGACATTTCTCCAAAGACATTCAGATGGCCAAGAGACACATGAAAAGACGCTCAACATCACTAATTGTTGTTTAGTCTCTAAACTGTGTCCGACTCTTTTGTGACCCTATGGACTGTAGCCTGCCAGGCTCCTCCGTACATGGGATTTGCCAGGCAATTCTGGAGTGGGTTGCCACTTCTTTCTCCAGGGGATCTTCCTGACCCAGGGATCTAAACCTGTGTCTCCTGCACTGGCAGGCAGATTCTTTACTATCTGAGCCACCAGGAAATCCCCACTAATTATTAGAGAAATGCAAATCAAAGTTGCAATAAGGTGTCACCTCACTTCGGTCAGAATGGCCATCATCAAAACATATACAAACAATAAACGCTGGAGAGGATGTGGAGGAAGGGGAACTCTCATACACTTCTGGTGGCAATGTAAGCTGATATAGCCACTGTGAAGAGCAGTGTGGAGGTTCCTTAAAAAACTAGAACTACCATATGACCCAGCAATCTCACTCCTGGGCATATACCCTGAGAAAACATAATTCAAAAGGACACACGTACACCAGTGTTTATTGCAGCACCATTTACAATAGCCAGGACATGGAAACAACCTAATGTCCAAAGACAGATGAATGGAAAAGACGACATGGTACACATGTACAACGGATATTACTCAGCCACGAAGAGGAACAAAACTGGTTCATTTGTAGAGATGTGGATGGACCTAGAGTCTATCATACAGAGTGAAGTTAATCAGAAAGAAAAAAACAAATATCACATATTAACGCATGTATGTGGAATCTAGAAAAATGGGACTGATGAATTTATTTCCAGGGCAGGACTAGAGATGTGGATGCAGAGGATGGACATGTGGGCACAGGGGGCAAAGGGGACAAATTGGAAGATTAGGACTGACATATATATATGCTTCCAGGGAAGATACCGGAAGAGGGCATGGCATCCCACCCCAGTATTCTTGCCTAAGGAGACTGGCAGGCTGTAGTCCACTGGGTTGCAAAGAGTTGGACATGACTGAGGCAACTTAACACATACACACTTCCATGTGTGAACAGATACTAGCGGGAGCCTGCTGTGAAGCACAGCAGCTCAGGCTTAGCGCTCTGTGATGAATTAGAGAGCGGGGTGGGAGGCGATATGTGCATATGTTTGATTCACTTTGTTGTACAGCAGAAACCAACACAATATTGTAAAGCAATCATATTTCAATGCTGCTGCTGCTGCTAAGTCACATCAGTCGTGTCTGACTCTGTGCTACCCCATAGACGGCAGCCCACCAGGCTCCTCCGTCCCTGGGGTTCTCCAAGCAAGAACACTGGAGTGGGTTGCCATTTCCTTCTCCAAGGCATGAAAGTGAAAAGTGAAAGTGAAGTCGCTCAGTTGTGTCCAACTCTTAGCGACCCCATAGACTGCAGCCTACCAGGCTCCTCCATCCATGGGATTTCCAGGCAAGAGTACTGGAGTGGGTGCCACTGCCTTCTCCATATTTAAATGAAAACAATAAAAAAAAAAAAAAAAAAAAAAAGAGGTGGGCAGCTCCTGACCTGGCATCCATTGCTCTTCCACATGCTGTTGAGGCTGTCCCAGAAATAGCACTGAGTGACGGCAGTGACCACCGAGAGCAGGGTGGGCGTCCGCTGAGCGCCCTCCTTACTTTTATCCAACACAGCTGTTATGTAGTAGGTGCCGACCCCATACTGCAGTTTCTCTGGCGTCAGCACCCATGTATATTCCTCATCTGAGAACAAACAAGAGTGCTTAGCTGCCTTTCAAAGAGGACAAAAAATACCATCAGAACCTTTCTTCAGAAGGGTCTATTATTGTTATTATTTTACAAATGGAGAAATGAGAAGCCTCGTGTCACAAATGGTTTTAAAGAAAATGGTGATATAATCTGGGGTTCTGGATGACTCCTGTTCCATTAAAAAAAAAATCATATGTTTTTGATAAATGAGGATTTCAGTCTAAGGAATTAGAATGTATTATGAGTTTTAGAAAAATGAAATAATCACACATCAAAATGATAACAAGAGAACCTTGGTAACAAGAGAAACCCAAGGGCGACACGTGGGCAGGCAAAGAGCAGCCCCAGGTCCTGGTCTGCACACCGGAGGCTGGGTTTGGGCCCGGCTTTGTCACCAGCCGGCTGCTAAGGGCCAAGGCAGGTCACCCAGTGAACCTAGTTTTCTTATCTTTCAAACACAAAATCTGAACCGAAGGATCTCCACGATCCCTTCCAGTTTCTGAGGACGTGATATTACTGCCAAGATCAGCCAGGAGGACGGAGGACATGCTCGGAATCAGGAAAGAGCCTGCCGGTGATGCAGACACAATCTGTAGCTGGCCAGCCAGCAGTGAGAGGCGTTGGCTCAGCAGCCCTGTTTAACAGGAACAGTGACTTGAAAAGTGATTACGAGAGCGCTGGTAAACCTGGTGAAATCCAAGTCAGATCCACGCATTGGGTCAGCGTCACTTCCTGGTTGTAACACTGAACCATGGTTACGCAGGATGTAATCATTAGGGAAAGTGGGCAGCAGGCACGTAAGATCTCTGGGTTTTACTTTTTATAACTGCCTGTGAATGATCTCAGTTGTATTTTGTTATCTCAAAATAAAAAGTTAAAAAACAACAACAACAACAACATGCATTCTAAAGTTTCTGGCATCTGGTGGGGACTTACCTTTCTGCCACACCTTCTCCTTTGGCAGGTGGAAGTGGGTGAGGTTGGGCTGGTGCTGGAACCCCAGGTGGAGTGTCAGTGACAGGGGGCCTTCGGGCTCTATGCACACTATGAGGGACTTCTCCAGGGAGGTGACGTTCACCGAGACAGTAAAGTGGTCTGTGCTCATGTTGAGGCTGGTGGGGTGCGTTTCCATGCTCCCATTTCTCCAGAGCATGATCTAGAATTAGAGACAGTTCATTAATCTCCAAGTTTAAGACGGTTCGTCCATGGCTGCTTTTCAGACTCCTTCTTCATGATAATGGAGTAGAACCTGCTAGGTCTTCCTCTGTGAATGCTAGCAGGTAACACAGTGCCAGAGATCTACAAGGAAGTATATAGTCTTAGACCTAAAATGCTTTCTTCCAAGTGTGAGGGGGTCTCTCTGTAGAATCCTAAGTAATGACGTGAATAACAAAACAACAGCATGCCCATAAACCTAAGATGATTTCCTTCAGTTGCTGTAAATTCCCATCCTATTCTCCAGGAATTCCAATTTCCTTCTTTTTTATTCCCTAATAATCAAGTCATACCTCAATATCCTCCATTAAGTCATGGACTTGGAGCAATTTATGATTAGAGCTTAGTAACACACTCCCGACGCTTCCAACAATCTTCTTCTTGTCAAAGTCTCTGAAGGGATTGAAAGCCAGTCCTGTTATCTAGAGACAAGAACATTTCAGCTTCTTCAACTGCCCACAAATTTATAAATAACACACTTGTAGGTAATGAGGGATTGGATATCAAAGTAAATGTCGGGATTTTCCCTTGCTAGCATTTGAAACGAAACATTTCTCATTATAACACTCTACAAGGAAGAAGCAGCTAATTAAAGATGAGTCATTTGCTTGAGCAGAGAAGGCAATGGCACCCCACTCCCGTACTCCTGCCTGGAAAATCCCATGGACGGAGGAGCCTGGTGGGCTGCAGTCCATGGGGTCGCTGAGGGTCGGATAGGACTGAGCGACTTCCCTTTCACTTTTCACTTTCATGCATTGGAGAAGGAAATGGCACCCCACTCCAGTGTTCTTGCCTGGAGAATCCCAGGGATGGGGGAGCCTGGTGGGCTGCCGTCTCTGGGGTCACACAGAGTCAGACACGACTGAAGTGACTTAGCAGCAGCAGCAGTAGCATTTGCTTGAGACCCTCGGAATTATTACTATTTTTCTTCACCTCTATACTTGGAGGATTCATTTTACTAGGAAGTAAGAATTCTGCTCTCCAGGATAAGGCTACAATCTTACTTCCATTTGTTAGGTGATTGCTGAAAGAAATTAAATATGCTGACATGACTAGGTTGGTACATTGAGTTGGTGATTATTTAGAGATTTCCAGTTTTGTATAAAAACTGAAGAGTTTGTATCAGTTCAAATCATAACCCAAAAGCTTAGTGAAACCTAGAAGTCTGTTTAATGCTCCCAACCTCTAGAAGGGGTCATATTTAAGAGTCCTCCATTCTTGCCAGCGTGAAACAGAAATTAGCACACATGACTTTCTCTCATTCTGTCTTCTCAGCCTGCACTTTCACCCAAATGCCTACAGCCATCACATCCCATGTTCATTCTGATCAGAATCATTTCATACTCACTTGGACATCAACTCCTGGGTGTTTTTTCAAGAGCTCTTCCAGGGCAGACGCCGATGGAAAGCCTAACCTCACAGGCGCTGGGTCACCGAGAGTGTAAGAGCTCAGAGGCAACGTTGATATGTTTTGCCTAAAGAAAAAGAAGTTGAATGGAAATCAACTGCTCTTTGTTCCCTAAAAGTCCAAAGCCTAAAATGAAACTCCCTCCTGTTACCTGCTTAGCATCAGGACAGCAGTAGAAGAGGTCAGAGTCACCTCAGGCTCAGTACACCGATTCTGCTGCAGAAACACCTCCTGGATCCTTCCAAGGCTCAGCAAGGACATTTTCAGCATATTTTCTACCTGCGTTTTGAGAGAAACATCAATACCAGGTGACTCGTGTAATACTGTGTTAGTCAGACAACAGTTTGAGAAGGAGGAAAAGGGGACAGGACCTTGACAGTGATGAAATGAAAGGTGACACTCACTGGAAGGACCCACGGAGAGCACTTGCCATCTAGCTAAGGACGCATCATCCTTTGCATCAACTAAGAGGGCTGCCCAGGGAACTATTTCTTTGCTCTGTGACATAAGCTGCCTGAGACCTGCTTATGATGAAAGTTTTCTGAAGGGATTTTTTTGCAATGAAATTACGCATATAATTCACCCATTTAGAGTATATAATTCAGTGTTTTTTATATTCTCAGGGCTGTGCTACTATAACTACAATCTAATTGTAGAACGCTTTCATCCTCACTAAAATAAACGCAGCACCCAGTGGCAGCCACTGTCCATTCTCCTATCCCAGCCCCCACTCCCACCGGTGGTTACCTTTGTTGTTTAGTCGCTAAGTCATGTCCGATTCTCTGCGACCCCACGGACTGCAGCACGCCAGGCTTCCCTGTCCTTCACTATCTCCCAGAGTTCGCTCAAACTCATGCCCATTGAGTCAGTGATAGTGACGCCAGTGAACTGTCTCATCCTCTTTTTCCTTCCTACCCCCAAGTAGTTACCTTAGCAGGAGGTAACTGCTAACCTGCATTCTGTGCCAACAGACTTGCCTCTTCAGGACATTTCACATAAATGGAACTGTGATCTGCTATGTTTGGCTGCTTTTACTTAGCGTTGTGTTTTCAGGGTCCCTCCATGTTGAAGCTTGTATCAGTACTTCATTTTTGTTGTTGTTGTTGCTAGGTAATATTCCATCAGTAAGGACATGCTACACTTTACTTATCCACTCATCAGACCATGGACACTGCACTGTTCCCATTCTTTGGGCTACCTGGCTATTTGAACAATGCTATGAACACGAGGGTACAAGCTTTTGTGTGGACCTATGAGGGTACATACCAAGGAGTGAAGCCACTAAGCTTCATGCTAATTCTCTTTTTAACATTTTGAGGAACTGTCAAACCGTTTTCCAAGGTGGCTGCATCATTTTACAATCCAACAACATATAAGTGTTCCAGTTTCTCTGCCTCCTTGCCAACACTTGTTATTGCCTGTCTGTCTAGGTGTGAAGTGGGATCTCATGGTTTGATGTGCAGTTCCCTAGTGACGAGTGATGTTGAACATCTTAGTATGTGAAGGGTAAAAATAATTTATTTAGTGGAATGTTTATTATATGCCAAACCCTTTACTGAATTCACTAGATTTTAGCACTAGGTGTTCTTGGCTCAGTGGCGGGGTGGAGAGAAGACTGGGAGCAGGCTTGATGGAGCAGTCTCCTGAGTGATGTCTGTTTAGCTGGGCTCTCTAGAGGCCTGGAGAATCCCAGAGATGGCAGAGCCTGGTGGGCTGCCGTCTATGGGGTTGCACAGAGTTGGACACGGCTGAAGCGACAGCAGCAGCAGCAGCTAGAGGTCTAGGGAAAGGCCATGTCGACGCCTGATCTGTGAAGATGAAAACGTCTCTAAACGGAGTTGGCCACTGGCACACACTGTACCCACCTGCTCGACGCGATGCCCATGTCTTGGCTGACTTGCTTCACCAGCTTTCATTACGTTGTTGAGGGAGTGGAAGAGGCAGATGGTCACAGGCGTTCTGGAGCCTGGGTCGCTGCTGTTCAGAAATGGGCTCTGCAGTAGCTGCTTATTCAGGTCTGTAAGGGTATCGATGACCTTGACCTGGAATTTCAGCAGACACATACACATCTCTGCACTGTTTATGACCGTTTTAAATCTGGGTTCTCCTAATAAGGAGTTCTGTGTTCTTCACACACTTCCAATGCATTTTTATAAGAAGCAATATTACAACTTGGCAGGGAAGGAACATATATCGTTACACGTTACCTACAGGAGGATGTGTATTTCTGGTTATTCTAAGAAACCAACACAACCCTTTTCACTGTGATAAGCAGATAAAATATCTAATTAACAGAAGCTTAAAAAGAAAAAGAAATGCTGAGGAAAAGAGCAATGCTGACAGAAATATCAAGTAGACTATCATTTTGTACTTAGGGCCTCCAAAGCACTGAAGATAGACTCAAAAGGGAGACCAAGGAGAATTTCAAAATGAAACAGAAAGCACCAATTCTCCTTTCTGTGGGTTGTTTGCAAGTAAAAAAAAAAAAAGTCAACTAATAAGGTGAAGCTAGCTGACAGATATTTAGTGAATATCCACTGCAGTTATAACAATTTTTGTTTTGAAATGTTATTTTCAAAGTTACATGTATTAAAGGCCTCTGCAAAATAAAAAATGCAACAAAATTAAAAAGACATATTGCTAAAATATCAGCAACTTATATAACAAAAGTTAATATCAATAGTAAAGCTCTTTTATTCTTAACAAATAAGAAAATGACCAAAAAACCCGAAGGGGAAAATGAGTGAAGGACATACAGAAGCAATTCAGAGGACAAATAAAAATGGCCAGTAAATATATAAAATGATGTCTGACCTCTTTAGTGATCAATAAAATGCTTTTCTTTCTTTTCTAAGCCTTTGAAATTGGCAAAAGTGAGAGTGTGAGGACGTGGCATGTGAGAGTGTAAAACGGTGCCTTTTAGGAGGGCGATTTTGTCATTGATTAAAAATTTAAGAGTCCATCAATTCTATTTCTCGTTCTCTATCCCAGAGGGATGTTTGCATAAGCACTCAAAGATGTAGGTACATGGATGTTCATGGATATGCTGTTTACAAGGGTAAACAAATGAAAAATATTCAAATGAGCATCAAGAATAGTGAGTTCATGTCTGTATCCTGCTATGAAAAGATATCCATGACAGAGTATTAAGTAAAAAAATTAAGAAGCAGAAAAAAGGAAAAAATTAATAATTTAACCCCATTTTTGTTAACACAAAATAGCAAAGTTGTGTATGTATAGACAAAAGTCTGGAGGGTTACACATAACAAATTACAGAGAGTAATATCTAGAGAATGAGATTGGCAAAAAGGACCAAGATGGTGAAGGTTTCTATTTCTTACTTAATGTTTTTGTTCTGATTTTTGAGTAATAAGCACATACTATTTATGTAATTAAAAAGTCTAAATAAACCAACCCAGATTGCACCTATGTGCTTATAGCAGAATATTTGAAAACATAGGAAATGGAAAAGAAGAATTTAAAATTCTCACTAATCCTACCACCTTAATTTACTAACGTGTAAGAAGTAGAAGAGAGGTGTGACTAGTAAGGGGGAAGTAACACTGGCAAGGATGGCTGCCATAAATACAGATATCACGGGGTTTTCAATGCCTGCTTCAAGGATGTCCATCTCTATCTACCTCAAGAAGTGGATCTATTTTTGTCTCCCATGATTTCTCCTAACAGATGTATCAGAAAGGCAGTAACCTGATAAACAGACAAAAGAAAATAAACACAGCATTTCTGAGAATGTCACCACTGATTATTTACAATCTTCCAATCTGAAGGCATTTCAAACACCTGCTAATATTTGAATCTCTACAAAATACTTTTATAATGTTAAATTCTGCACAAGGCACAATCTCCAGATGATCTATTTTCTATTTTATTATTCTTTTTCTCTTTTTCATTTCCTCTTCATACCTCCCACGCGCCAAGTCACCCTCTGCTTACCTGAGCTGACTCAGAAAATCCTGGGACAAAGGCTGCCAGTCCCTCAAGGATCTCGCAGGCTTTCTGCAGTTTGTTGTGAGCTCGCAAACCAAGAACTGCTTTGCTAAAGTTCCCTGTTATCTCATCTATGACCTATTGAAAACAAAAAGTTTTCTCAAAATTATTTATATAAAATTACTGCACTTTAGCAGCAGCAGCAGTAGTTTGAGCCATTGTTTTAACAAGAGTTGATTTTTGATACTATTACAAACTCTACGAATCAGACTCTCCACAACAGTTACTACTGATACTTTCACAAGCTGTTCTGCAAATAGACAGAATTTATTTTCACCTCTTTATACAGTAGAGAAAATGGATAACCAGGTTATACAATGACAGATCCAAGGATAAATGAAGCTGGAAATAAGACTTATAAGAATAAGCTGAAGTCTCATGCCATAATCAAAAGTGAGGCTCACACCTTCTAGAGTAATGCAAAAAAACCCCAAAAAACCCCCAAATAAATAAGTTGGATCTAATTAAACTTAAAAGCTCTTGCACAGCAAAGGAAACTATAAACAAGGTGAAAAGACAACCCTCCAAATGGGAGAAAATAATAGCAAATGAAACAACTGACAAAGGATTGAATTCCAAAATATTCCAGCAGCTCATGCAACTCAACACCAGAAAAACAAATCCAATCAAAAAGTGGGCAAAAGATCTAAACAGACATTTATCCAAAGATGACATACAGATGGCTGATAAACACAAGAGAAGATGCTCAACATCACTCATTATTCAGTTCAGTTCAGTTGCTCATTGGTGTCTGACTCTTTGCGACCCCATGAATCACAGCACGCCAGGCCTCCCTGTCCATCACCAGCTCCCGGAGGTCACTCAGACTCACGTCCATCGAGTCAGTGATGCCATCCAGCCATCTCATCCTCTGTCGTCCCCTTCTCCTCTTGCCCTCAATCCCTCCCAGCATTAGAGTCTTCTCCAATGAGTCAACTCTTCGCATGAGGTGGCCAAAGTACTGGAGTTTCAGCTTTAGCATCATTCCTTCCAAAGAAATCCCAGGGCTGATCTCCTTCAGAATGGACTGGTTGGATCTCCTTGCAGTCCCAGGGACTCTCAAGAGTCTTCTCCAACACCACAGTTCAAAAGCATCAATTCTTCGGTGCTCAGCTTTCTTCACAACTCTCACATCCATACATGACCACTGGAAAAACCATAGCCTTGACTAGATGGACCTTTGTTGGCAAAGTAATGTCTCTGCTTTTCAATATGCTATCTAGGTTGGTCATAACTTTTCTTCAAAGGAGTAAGCATCTTTTAATTTCATGGCTGCAGTCACCATCTACAGTGATTTTGGAGCCCCCAAAAATAAAGTCTCACACTGTTTCCCCATCTATTTCCCATGAAGTGATGGGACCAGATGCCATGATCTTCATTTTCTGAATGTTGAGCTTTAAGCCACCTTTTTCACTCTCCTCTTTCACCTTCATCAAGAGAAATGTAAATCAAAACTACAATGAGATATTATCTCACACTGGTCAGAATGGCCATCACCAAAAAATCTGCAAACAAATATGAAGAAAAGGGAACCCTCTTGCACTGTTGGTGGAAATGTAAATTGATACAGCCACTATGGAAGACAGTCTGGAGATTCTTTAAAAAAACTAGAATAAAACTACCATATGACCCAATAATCTCACCTGTGGACATATACCCCGAGAAAACCATAACTGAAAAAGACACATGTACCCCAATATTCATCGCAGCACTATTTACAACAGCAAGGACATGGAAGCAGCCTAGATGTTCACTGAGAGATGAACGGATAAAGCAGCTGTGCCACATATATACCACGGAATACTGTGCTTAGTCGCTCAGTCGTGTCTGGTTCTTTGGGACATCATGGACTGTAGCCCATCAGGCTCCTCTGTCCATAGAATTTTCCAGGCAAGAATACTGGAGTGTGTTGCCATTTCCTTCTCCAGGGGATCTTCCCTACCCAGAAATTGAACTGGGATCTCCTGCATTGCTGGCGGATTCTTTACTAGCTGAGCTACCAGGGAAGTTACCATAATGGAATATTACTCAGCCATAAAAAGGAATGAATTTGAATCAGTGCTAATGAGGTGGATGAACCTAGAGCCTGTTAGAGTGAAGTAAGTCAGAAAGAGAAAAACAAATACCGTCTATTAACGCGTGTATATGGAATCTAGGGAGGTGGTACTTATGAGCCTATTCACAGGGCAGGGATAGAGATGAAGACACAGAGGACAGGCTTGTGGACATGGGGAGGCGGGGACGGAGGGTGGGACAAATGCAGAGAGTAGCGTGGACACGCACACACTACCATGTGTAAAAGAGACAGCCAGCGGGAATTTGCCGTATGACTCAGGGAACTCAAACCAGGGCTCTGTGACAACACAGGGGGCTGGAGTGGGATGAAGGTGGGAGGGATATTCAAAACAGAGGGGACACATGTATACCTATAGCTGATACGTGGTGATGTAAGATAGAAACCAACACAATACTGTAAAACAACTATCCTGTAATTAAAAATAAATTTTAAAAAGAAAGGGTCATGTGGAAATAAAACTAACTCTTCCAGGGACTTCCTTGGTAATTCAGGGGTTAAGACTCCATGCTCCTAATGCAGGGGCACAGAAGTGACCCCTGGTCAGGGAACTAAGATGCACACTGCACGGTGCAGCCAAAAAAAACACAAACCCAATCTTTTCTATTGGGAAGTATATTAATCTTTCAGGTTCCCCACCCTGTTTATTTCCCTCAATTCAAGAGTTCATGTTCGAGAAGGTAGTACCTCAAATACCACTTGGCAGGAGGTGGAGGCAGAAAACCTCTTTGAGAAAACAAACCCAAAGCACTGGACCTGCCCCAAAGCTTAAGAGGTCATTGCTTTCAAACTGGAAGTCCAACCCTGAGATAATCTCTGTTTATACCAATGACTTGGTCCAATTATCAAGGAATACTCCACTTACAGCTTAATTCAATCACAGTCAATAAATCTTTATTAAATGCCTACTGTGTGCCGCCAGACTCAGGAGTTAGAGCACTTCCAGTCAGCTATGGTCCTACCCTCATGGACCATACGATTGAACAGGGATCGGGAAGATCCCCTGGAGTAGGAAATGGCAACCCACTCCAGTATTCTTGCCTGGAGAATCCCATGGACAGAGGAGCCTGGTGGGCTACAGTCCATAGGGTCACAAAGAGTGAGATACCACTGAGTGACTAACACTTTGTTATCTGCGCTCCTACATACTTGGCTTTTATATCTTTATGCTTTATCTAAATTGCTAACTGAATGTTACTGATCTGTAAAAGTACAATTAGCTTTGGTATGCTGCTGCTGCTGCTGCTGCTGCTAAGTCGCTTCAGTCGTGTCCGACTCTGTGCGACCCCATAGACGGAAGTCCACCAGGCTCCCCCGTCCCTGGGATTCTCCAGGCAAGAATACTGGAGTGGGTTGCCATTTCCTTCCCCAATGCATGAAAGTGAAAGGTGAAAGTGAAGTCGCTCAGTCGTGTCCGACTCTTAGCGACCCCATGGACTGGAGCCTACCAGGATCCTCCATCCATGGGATTTTCCAGGCAAAAGTACTGGGGTGGGGTGCCATTGCCTTCCCCGAGCTTTGGTATAGTAACCTGGTATTCAGCAACGCTACTAAATTCTCTTAATATTTATAGTCATTTATTTGTAGACTCCTGGGGAGTCTACACTTCAGATTTCCCTTTGTTTAAAGAAAACATGTCTGTTGAAACGACTGTAGGTCAGTTTCTCCCCAGGGGAACACAATGCCAGCAGAGACAATAGTGAACATCTCGCTTCCATTAACACTGAGTGCAGATTCAGAGTAAACAGGATTCCTCTTTAGCAGGGAAATGTTTGCATGTAAGTAGAGCTTGTGTTCGGGGAAGGCAATGGCACCCCACCCCAGTACTTTTGCCTGGAAAATCCCATGGATGGAGGAGCCTGGTAGGCTCCAGTCCATGGGGTCGCTAAGAGTCGGACATGACTGAGCGACTTCACTTTCACTTTTCACTTTCATGCATTGGAGAAGGAAATGGCAACCCACTCCAGTATTCTTGCCTGGAGAATCCCAGGGACAGGGGAGCCTGGTGAGCTTCCGTCTATGGGGTCGCATAGAGTCGGACACGACTGAAGCGACTTAACAACAACAACAACAACAGAGCTTGTGTTAAAAAAAATGGGTAGAAGCAGGATAATTTTCTTCAGTCAAAATTGTCACGATGGCTTTGCTTTATCTTAAGGTTTGGGGCAAAGGGGGAAGAAACATAAAAAAAGAGTTGAGATGTTGAGTAGGAGGAGCTGTCAGAAGGGTTTTCTGCTCCTGAAAAAGTGGGGCAGGTGAATAAGGCTTCCTCTTCGCCTGAAGCACTAAATAGAATATCATTAAATGGTAAGACATTAAATC
The DNA here is from genome assembly GCA_935064755.1 of Tragelaphus eurycerus. Taxonomy (NCBI): domain Eukaryota; kingdom Metazoa; phylum Chordata; class Mammalia; order Artiodactyla; family Bovidae; genus Tragelaphus; species Tragelaphus eurycerus. The sequence goes on from CAKXYN010000020.1 coordinate 18,849,763, forward strand.
CTGAAGTGGGTATAAAACACATTGTGGAATATTTCCATAGACTTGCTTAGCTCTGAACTGGGATACAGGCTTGTCTGTTAGGAGAGGAACCCTTTCCCCTTCTTCCCTTCCAGTTTCTTCAGCTTGCCTAATAATTAAGCCAACATAAAACTGATTAACAGGAGAGAAACAAATATAATTACATATGTATGGGAGTCCCAAAGATGGGAGTTTCACAGGCCACTGAGATTTAGATCCCATCCTAAGCTAAGGAGAAGGGGCCAGGGGTCTGGGACTTGAGAGTGGAGGAAGACATTCACAGAAAGATGGGAAGAGGAAAGGTCTGGTAAATGCACGCTTGTCACACCACACAGAAAAGTGTTTCTAATGTAAGAAAATTTATTGTGGTAACATTAATAGCTCTTTTCCTGGTTCGAGCTCCTAATCTAATTTCTTTCAGGCAGTGAAGAGAGAAGTAAAAAGTTCTTCTTGAGTCTGTTGGGCCTTAACTGTCTTCAGCTTGAAATAATCCAGATTGCCACAGCGGCACATTTTGGGGCAGCCTGCCCTGAACCCCATCATTGTCAGGCATTCCTATGTTCTGCTCAGGGGAGAAGGGTGAAAACAGCTCCTTCCCAGCAGCATATTCTCGAAATGTCATCATATAGAAGGAAAGGGTAAAAAAGGGCTCTTTCAGGGTCACAAGGGTACCTGGCTGTGACTCCAATTTTCCACACTTACCTGATCAGATGCGTTCTGTAAGGACACTTGTGGATGACTGGTGAAGGCACTTGGGTGTGAGTCCTCTTTGGGGCTTGAAGTTATTTCTCCTAGAGCTTTTCCAGCACGTGTTACAGATCCAGGCCCAGGGAGCTCTGGTGTCAGAGGGAGAGGCTGGCTGGTAGGTGCAGGCGTGACTGACACCCCCTGTGGTGTGACTTCAGGTGGCGCCAAAGGAAATGGGCTGAGGCGGTGGCACAGGGTCTTGGACTAGAAGATAAAAATCCGCAAAGGAGAAGGCTGAATATGATTTTCCTAAATGATGAATAATTAAGGCAAGTGCTTCTAATATTGCTCTAGAATCCCCACGTCCTGTACGATATTAACAGGCATTTCTCTCAAAAAGATCCTGTGCAGTCTTGAGAAAGTGGTATAGTGTATTATCCTCTTTAAGAGTCACAATTTATATTACTGTGCTTACTGTCACTCATTCACTAAATTATAATTAAGCTTCTACTATGTGCTAAGTATGTTCTGGGGAACCAAGGACACAGAGGTGAACAAAATGAGCCAAGTTCTTGCCTCATGGAGCCTCCATTTTCATGGTGGTGACAGATATACACATTGTATTGTGTACCGAATCAAGTTAAAAAAAAAACATTAAAAAAAAAAAAGTAAGTAGATGAAGAGAAAGGGTGCTTGGCTGTCAGGAGAGGGTGTTCTTGCTGACAGGTGAATGAAGCGGGGAGAGAGCTCTGCCAATACACTGGAGAAGGACAGCTGAGGGGTGCAAAGGCCCCGAGGCCACAGCTTGCCGGCTTTGAGGAATGAGGAGGCTAGATGAGCAGAAGTGGGAACTGGGGTGATCAGGAAGACCCTGGGAGTGGGGAGGAGGATAGTGCTGACGTGAGGCAATTGACAACAGGGTGATTTTACTCAGTCTGAGCGGGGAAGACACTCGGGGCTTTGAGGAGCAGGGGCGTGATCTGATTCTGCTCTGAAGGACTCCTCGCACTGCTGGGTTGGGAACGGGTGGGAAGGGGCCAAGAGGTGGCGGATGCACAGCTTAGACGGGAGATGATGGTGGTGTGGGCTGGGGTGTGATCGCAGTGCTGATGGTGAGGCCTGGGCACCTGAAAGGCTCAGAGAAGTCCTACAGGCATAAACCTTTGCTTGTTTTCCTTCTTTTAAGCAATGTTGGTTGTTATTTTACAGAACATCACTTGGGAGATGCTGCTTTAAAGGGTATTTATTTCATCTCTATTTTCCTTCTTTCATGCTTCTAGAAACACATATTTTGCAGTTAATACTAGATCAAGTAAATGTGCATCTATATTTAGACAATATAAATATGCAGGACACAGAGGCAAGAAGGCTGAGAAATTTCTTGAAGGTAAATTTTTGTGGGGGGCAGTGCTTTGCTGCACAGCTTGTGGGATCCTAGTTCCCCAACCAGGGTTCCAATCTGAGTTCCCTGCAGTGGAAGCATGGAGCCCTAACTCCCGGACTGCCAGAGCAGCCCCTTAAGGTGAAATTTTATAGATTACGCAGTTCCTACCACTGTTTTCCTTTCACACAAATTTCTTTATTTTTTCCTTAAAAAAATGTTTTTTAAATGTTATTGCACGGCATATATTTTGGTAAGATGCCACAAATCTTTTCTGGGATGAAGTAGGGAATAAATCAACAACCGACCAACAAATAATTATACCAACATCATACCCAAAGAGGCTTTAAAATTTTCTTTAATAAAGCATCCACCAGACCTGATTCTTGGCTGCACTTAAGTACTTTCCTTTCCTTCTTCAAAAACTATATCCAGAGCCCTCTATGAGACAGAGGAGAGTTCTGGCAGAACCCACCAAGAACGACGAAGGGAGCCATATTTCAAGATGAGCACTGTGGTGAAGTACTTACCATATTAGCCTCAGCAGGCTGGTGACACGTGGTTGAAAGACCAGCGTCTCCTACAGGAAAAAGAGAGTTGATTATGTTCAAGGGAAAGGCTTAGGATAGAAATATTTCTATTTTGCTTGAAGATTATTTGTTTCTGAAAACAATGCAAATTGTTTTATGTAGGAAGCCAAAGTGCTCATTTCCCACTGTTGCTCCATCTGTAGAAAGCCAGATTCCTAAAGTAGAAGCATCACATTACTAATGTCTCATCTCTTCGCTTACTCTTCCAAGACCCAGATCCTCTGTATGAAAATATTAAATCAGATCAATCATAAAGTTGCCAGAATATAAATATTACTGCAGAAATATTTGCCTCATAATTTTACCAAAAAAGAGCTCTTATTCAATAAATCAGAGCATATTTCTAAAAGACTTTAGAAAATGATCATTTACAGCATTTTACCAGATCACCGTTATTGCTTTTATTCTCTTTCCACATTTTTCCAGTAAGAAAACTGCTATTTGAAGGCAATATCCAGATATTACCATGCTTATTTGCTATGAACTTAGGTTGATTTTTTTCAAAGCATGAGTGTCTAGACCCATGCAAGCTGACCTGACTACAGCAAGTCTACTTTGCCCTCTTTTCTTTTCTTAGAGCACTCCCTATGATGTTCATAAGGCTGGTATGTACGTTTAGCAGCAAAATCACTGCAGCTACTACTGCTGGGGCAGGACACAGTTCTGAGATGCCCTTCGGATCAGCTGCCCTGCTTTTCTATCAAGATCAACGGAAGTAAGAAAGACTGAAGAAACTGAATTCTGAGTCAAAGACCTGGGGTCCAGGGCTGGTTTGCCTTTTACTGAGACTTATGATGAAGCCTTAATGACTTAACCACTTAGTTTTCTCATCTGGAAAATGGATTTAATAATATCCCATGATGTCAAAGTTAAAGCAGTATGTGCAGAGTTGAGGAAAACATCATCTCAGCGTAGGGCCATCAGGCTGACAGCTTGCTGGGAACAGGAAACTGACCCAGAACATCAACTGCTGATCTGAGAAGGGGTTATGACCGTGAAATAAAACCAGCAGGCTGCTAAACTTAAGAGTCATCCAATTCTTAGTCTTAGACAAATGTCTTTTGACAGATTTTGCCTTAAGGGGGGAAAAAAAGAACAAAGAATAAAAGGGAACCTGAGAATAGCACTTTAGAACTCGGAAACTGACTCCAAAGGACTCAGAGGAAATGACAGCTCTAAAAATCATCAACAGCAAAATCCAGAAAAATATTTCAGGAAGCTGTTTAACATCCTTGATCAAAACAAAGTAGTTTTTTGGGGGCCACGCCACCAAACAGAAAGTCTTAAAGATAAACCAGTTGAAGGTAATATGCATAAGAATGAGATTAAAAGAGAAATAAATGATATTAGAGGACTTCAAGAACACCAGAAATGGTACAGAAAAATTAGGATCCACAGTGGAGGTAACACGGAGCAGAACTAAGGCGGAAAAGGCAAATCAGTGGTACACAGGGTGAGTGTAAGGAGTTCTTTCAGGATGCAACAGCAAGAGTGGGGAACAGGAAACCATCTTTTCCTTAGAAGAACGACAGGAAAGACGTGGAGGGCAGAAACCAGCAGGAGAGCACATAGACACCTGGTACTTCTCAGGGCCTAAACCAGGGCAAATCAAAGAGAGGGATAAATGGGTAGGACAGAACAGAATTTTCTTGAACTGAGAAAGATGTATATATGCAACATCACAGTCTAGGCAAAAATCAGTGAAAAGCAATCTAAATGCATGCTAAGAAAATTTCTGTAGTGCAAGGATTAAAAAAATTATACAAGCAATCTGATAGGGGGAAAAAAAGGCTGCCAGGAAAAAAGGCAGGGTGGGTAGCTAGCCTTAGCCTTAGTCTTTTCCACTATAGCATTAAATGCCAAAAAAACAAGAGAATGATGTCTACAGAGTTTTGTGGGGAAGACTATGAGGAAAGAATTGTATCACATTCACTGCAGAATGTGTTGGCTATTGTGTCGTCCCTTTCTTTAATGGGAACCTGGTAGCCCATCTAAGGACTACATTTCCCAGTCCTCCCTGCTTGATGGTGCAGACATAAGAGTCCAGGTTCTGGCCAATGGGATATGAGAAGAAGTAAAAGGTGCAATTTCCAGGTTGTGCCCTTACGGCGGGGGGGGGGGGGGGGGGGGGGGGGGGGGGGGGTGGGGGTGGGGGGGTGGGGGTGGGGGTGGGATCAGCCTCCTGTCTCCCGCCCCTCAGCTTTCTTGTCTCTCCTTCTCATTTGCTAGAATGTGAACATAGAATTCTGGAAGAAAGGACAGCTTTTATAGACATGAGATAGATGCTACAAGTTGATGGCAGAACAAGGAAGAACTTGAGTCCTGTAAACCAATGATCTATCCTTTCAGCCATAAAGTTCTTCCTCAGACTGTTATGTAAAAAAGAAATGAACATCTCTTTTACTTAAGCTACCATTTTGGCCTCAGTTACAGAAATTGATCCTGTGTTTTAATTGTACACTCTGCTAACATATGGCTCATTGATGTTAAAGTAACCAGATCAGGCCCAAGATGGAGTCACTCATGCTAAGCCCCACATTACCAAATGGCTCTCCCAGGGAAGGAAGGCCATGGTCAATTAGTCAGCACCTGCCTGCCCAGCACAACTTATATAACAGGGCTCCAAGACTTCCCTTTGCTCCACATAAGGGAAGCAAATCTGTTTTAACCAATTAGCAAATGTCCAGTATAACGCCCTTGCTCCTGCTCATTTCTGTCTATAAAAATGTCTCCCCTTGTAAACCTCTTCAGAGCTCCTATCTGCTAGAGTGAATGTTGTCATGAGTCACTGAATAACAGCCTATTACATCAGTAAATTGGGGAAAATCTTCCTTCAACATTGGGAAAGATATATCCATCTGAATGCAGAGTTCCAAAGAATATCAAGGAGAGATAAGAAAGGCTTCCTAAGTGAACAATGCAAAGAAATAGAGGAAAACAATAGAATGGGAAAGACTAGAGATCTCTTCAAGAAGATTAGAGACACCAAGGGAACATTTCATGCAAAGATGGGCTCAATAAAGGACAGAAATGGTATGGACCTAACAGAAACAGATGCTATTAAGAAGAGGTGGCAAGAATATACAGAAGAACTATAGAAAAAAAGATCTTAATGACCCAGATAACCACGATGCTGTGATCACTCACCTAGAGCCAGACATCCAGGAGTGCAAAGTCAAGTGTGCCTTAGAAACCATCACTATGAACAAAGCTAGTGGAGGTGATGGAATTCCAGCTGAGCTATTTAAAATCCTAAAACATGATACTATGAAAGTGCTGCACCCAATATGCCAGCAACTTTGGAAAACTCAGCAGTGGCCCCAGGACTGGAGAAGGTCAGTTTTCATTCCAATCTCAAAGAAAGGCAATGCCAAAGAATGCTCAAACTAACATACAATTGCACTTATCTCACACGTTAACAAAGTAATGCGCAGCATTCTCCAAGCCAGGCTTCAACAGTACATGAACCAAGAACTCCCAGATGTTCAAGCTGAATTTAGAAAAGGCAAAGGAACCAGAGATCAAATTGCCAACATTCGCTGGATTATAGAAAAAGCAAGAGAATTCAAGAAAAACACCTACTTCTGCTTTATTGACTACACTAAAGCCTTTGACTGTGTGGATCACAACAAATTATGGAGAATTCTTAAAGAGATAGAAATATCATACCACCTTACCTGCCTCCTGAGAAATCTGTATGCAAGTCAAGAAGCAACAGTTAGAACCAGACATGAAATAATGGATTGGTTCAAAATTGGGAAAGGAGTACACCAAGGCTGTATATTGTCACCCTGCTAATTTAACTTATATGCAGAGTACATCATGAGAAATGCCAGGCTGGATGAAGCACAACCTGGAATCAAGATTGCTGGGAGAAATATCAATAACCTCAGATATGCAGATGACACCACCCTTATGGCAGAAAGCAAAGAGGAACTAAAGAGCCTCTTGATGAAGGTGAAAGAAGAGAGTGAAAAATCTGGCTTAAAACTCAACATTCAAAAACATAAGATCATGGCATCTGGTCCCATCACATCATGGCAAATAGATGGGGAAACAATGGAAACAGTGCAGATGGTAACTGCAGCCATGAAATTAAAAGACGCTTGCTCCTTGGAAGAAAAGCTATGACAAACCTAGAAAACATATTAAAAAGCAGAGACATTACTTTGTCAACAAAGGTCTGTGTAGTCAAAGCTCCAGTCGTCATATATGGATGTAAGAGTTGGACCATAAAGAAGGCTGAGTGTCAAAGAATTGATGCTTTTGGATTGTGGTTCTGGAAAAGACTCCTGAGAGTCCCTTGGACTGCAAGGAAATCCAACCAGTCAATCCTAAAGGAAATCAGTCCTGAACATTCACTAGAAGGACTGATGCTGAAACTGAAGCTCCAATACTTTGGCCATCTGATGTGAAGAACTGACTCATTAGAAAAGTCCCTGACACTGGAAGAGACTGAAGGCAGGAGGAGAAGGGGACGACAGAGGATGAGATGGTTGGATGGCATTACTGACTCGATGGACATGAGTTTGAGTAAGCTCCAGGAGATGGTGGAGGACAGGGAAGCCTCCTGGCGAGCTGCAGTCCATGGTGTCACAAACAATTGGACACGACTAAGCAACTGATCAACATCACTGGGAAGGGACAAGAAAGACCCCTTTTGATTATTCACAACTTTCCAAGATACCTGCACCAACAGATCTCTCGTGAAAAAATAACTGGAATAGAGGTGAGGTGAAATTAATAACTAGAAGTGTGAAGTCATGGTACCAAGTGGTTGGTGACAAATACAAAACCAGTTAAAATAGAAATAAGTTCTAAATGACTGTTGGATACCTGGCTGTGATAAAAGAATGAAAAAACTATTCTTAAGAGAAGTTCTTGTCAATTACATATTGGCAAACTGCCATCTACAAGGGTTAAATCATGTGTAGCTGCAGCTGCTGATTTTCCACACCCACTGAAAGGAGTTCAGGCTGGAGAGCAGAAATGAGGCACTCTGTGCTCTGGGAAAAACTGGCAGGTCTTCAGACAATTAGATATTTTCACAAATGATTTTGTGAGCCCAATTCTTATATCTCCTCATAGCAAAAAAAAAAAAACCCACTAAAATCCTTCCTGGTGATGACTACTCTTGTTGCTAGAAGAAACCTTCTGCAAAAAGAAAAAAAAAATGTGCTTGATTGCATGTTCTTCCCCTTCACCAAAATCACATATACTGACCTTTCCCCCTACCTCTTTGACACAGTTTCTTAAAACTATTTGAGATGCTGTCTCCTGGGCTATAGTCCTCATTTTGCCCCAAAGAAAAACTAAACTCACAACTTTCATGTTGTTCTCCTTTTAAAGTTGACATTGTATAATATAAGTATTTAATATAACTATAACTTGAATAAAATCCACAGTTATACTAACAAGATCTAGGGAGTGAGGGTGGGGGCGTGGAAATTAACCTGTACCACGTTCCTTTAACCAGATGAGAGTTCAAACATTCCCGAGTCTGACAATTAGAAAAACAAAGGCATAAGAATGTTGACACAACTTCTTGAAGATAAGGAATTAAAAAACTATTGAAAAACAAAATTTCAATAAAGGCAAAAGTAACAAGGAAGCATTAGAACAAGAAAGCACAGAGCAAGGCAAGAATGACCTCTGTTACTTAAAGCAAGAGCTTCCCTGGCGGCTCAGTGGTAAAGAATCCGCCTGCCAACGCAGGAGACACCGGTTCGATCCCTGGTTTGCGATCGAGGACCCGGGTACGGGGCAGCCAAGCCCCTGCTCCGCAACTGCTGAGCCCACGCACCACAACGACTGAAGCTGCGCAGCCGAGAGCCTGTGCTCCTTAAGAGAAGCCCCCGCGGTGAGAAGCCTACGCATCGCAACTAAGAGCAGCCCCCACTCTCTGCAGCTAGAGAAAAGCCTGTGCAGCAACGAAGACCCAGGACAGCCAAAAATAATGGGAAAAAAAGGAGGAGATAACTGCACTATAAAAATATTCTCCGAGTAATTAGATGCATTTACATGAAACTTGGTAAAGTGACACAAAATTTTTTAAAGGCTCACACATCGAAAAAACACAAGACAATCTCCTCTTTTCTCAATGAGGACATTTTTTAAAAGTTATTTTTGAGCAAATTTGATGATATAAACTTGAAGGGTATATGTGAAACATCAAATGTACACTTAATTAATAATTTAGTTTTACAATCAGATGAGAGATCAGATCAGTCGCTCAGTCGTGTCCGACTCTTTGCGACCCCATGAACTGCAGCACGCCAGGCCTCCCTGTCCATCACCAACTCCTGGAATAGTTAAAATCACTTCATACAAAGTAGTATATAAATTTAGAGGCTTTGTTCCCCTGAAACTCAAAATTCAAGACATAGTTTTATCCAAACTTCTCAAATGCATCTTCAACATCACTGCTTTAATTATAAACAGAAGAAATTTCAGAATTAAGTTTTCCAAAATATCTCATCTTTACTTCCATCTAATTATATCACTACATTTTCCCCTCACAAGCACCCATCTACAAAGCATTCAGAAAAGTTGACTTTTATATTTGTTCTTTAGAAATATATTCTCCCTAGATGAGAAAATGTCTCTACAAGAATACTCTCTTTCTTGTATTTTAAAGAACAGTTTCTGAATTGCTTTTTTTTTTAAAGGAAACTTAAGGGGCTAGTTGACATGGACACCTAAGCCTTGAATCTGTGAGCTCCTACCCCTAAGAATATTACTCGGTCCACTTTGAATTTCTCTCTCTTTTTACTGGTTCTGTCAGGCAATCTCTGTAATCAGCCCACACTGACATCAACTGAGGTCACTGAAAGAAATAGTATTTTTCAAAAATAAAAAATTGAGCATACTGTGATTTGAAAGACTTTACATGGATTTTAAGAAGACTTTTTTGATGGAAAACATTGTCGGGGGAAAAAATTTGTCTTTTGTTTGGGCATATGTGAAAACAGGATGGCCAAAAAAAAAAAAAAAAAACCAAGAAAACAGATCTATATAAAATGAAAGCAAAGTCTGCAATACTAAGATCAGACAAAACAGAATGTAAAGGATATTTACTGAGTGCCTTGCTATGACGACACATTTCAGCATTAATTCAGTCTTGTGCATCCTTTAAGGCAGCAACTGATGTCACATTACCTGAGGTCACTTTGCTTCTCAGTCTCATGACTTCTCTTTTTGTCCTCTTGTGCTTCCCACGTGAATGAGAATTGTTTCCATTTCTTTCATAATTGGCATCTTGGTCTGAAAAGGCATCTATTTGGAGGCCAATGCAGAAGTTAATGTTTTGGATAAAACTCTAGCTGGAAGTCTATAAAATTATCACTACTTGCAAGTACGTGACAATCAAGAAAAGACAAATTAAAGATAACTATCCTGCTGTTTTTCCAAAGAACAACAATGTAGAAATTCTGCAGTAAGTTTTTTGCTCTGGAACACAGTACATCTCAACGAATTTGAGCAAACTTAGGGAGATGGTGAGGAGAAGGCAATGGCACCCCACTCCAGTACTCTTGCCTGGAAAATCCCATGGATGGCGGAGCCTGGTAGGCTGCAGTCCACGGGGTCGCTAATAGTCAGACACGACTGAGTGACTTCCCTTTGACTTTTCACTTTCATGCATTGGAGAAGGAAATGGCAACCCACTCCAGTGTTCCTGCCTGGAGAATCCCAGGGATGGGAGAGCCTGGTGGGCTTACGTCTATGGGGTCGCACAGAGTCGGACACAACTGAAGTGACTTAGCAGCAGCAGCAGCAGCAGCAGGGAGATGGTGAAGGACAGAGGAGCCTGGCATACTGCAGTCAAGGGGTTGCAAGGAGTTGGACACGACTTAGCAACTCAAGAACAATAGTAGTCACATCCCCTTATACTATTCAATAGTTCAAAATGCGCCAACTTGATCAACAGTGAGAAGAGAGAATTAAGTTCATTTTTAAGAAGTTGCATTCTAAGCATAGGATTTTCCCTTGTATTCAATAATTCTTACTGTTAGAGATAGAAGTTCAGAAGGTGGGCAACAGCATTCTTGAACATGCCTTGCTTTGCATATTTGCTATTTCTTTTGATCACTGACCTAGAGCCAGACATCCTGGAATGTGAAGTCAAGTGGGCCTTAGAAAGCATCACTATGGACAAAGTTAGTGGAGGTGATGGAATTCCAGTTGGGCTATTCCAAATTCTGAAAGATGATGCTGTAGAAGTGCTGCACTCAATATGCCAGCAAATTTGGAAAACTCAGCAGTGGCCACAGGACTGGAAAAGGTCAGTTTTCATTCCAATCCCAAAGAAAGGCAATGCCAAAGAATGCTCAAATTACTGCACAACTGCACTCATCTCACATGCTAGTAAAGTAATGTTCAAAATTCTCCAAGCCAGGCTTTAGCAATATGTGAACTGTGAACTTCCTGATGTTCAAGCTGGTTTTAGAAAAGGCAGAGGAACCAGAGATCAAATTGCCAACATCCGCTGGATCATGGAAAAAGCAAGAGAGTTCCAGAAAACCATCTATTTCTGCTTTATTGACTATGCCAAAGCCTTTGACTGTGTGGATCACAATAAACTGTGGAAAATTCTGAAAGACATGGGAATACCAGACCACCTGATCTGTCTCTTGAGAAATTTGTATGCAGGTCAGGAAGCAACAGTAAGAACTGGACATGGAACAACAGACTGGTTCCAAATAGGAAAAGGAGTTTGTCAAGGCTGTATATTGTCACCCTGTTTGTTTAACTTCTATGCAGAGTACATCATGAGAAACGCTGGGCTGGAAGATACACAAGCTGGAATCAAGATTGCCAGGAGAAATATCAATAACCTCAGATATGCAGATGACACCACCCTTATGGCAGAAAGTGAAGAGGAACTCAAAAGCCTCTTGATGAAAGTGAAAGTGGAGAGTGGAAAAGTTGGCTTAAAGCTCAACATTCAGAAAACGAAGATCATGGCATCCGGTCCCATCACTTTATGGAAAATAGATGGGGAAACAGTGGAAACAGTGTCAGACTTTATTTTTCTGGGCTCCAAAATCACTATAGATGGTGACTGCAGCCATGAAATTAAAAGACACTTATTCCTTGGAAGGAAAGTTATGACCAACCTAGATGGCATATTCAAAAGCAGAGACATTACTTTGCCAACAAAGGTTCGTCTAGTCAAGGCTATGGTTTTTCCTGTGGTCATGTACAGATGTGAGAATTGGACTGTGAAGAAGGCTGAACGCCGAAGAACTGATGCTTTTGAACTGTGGTGTTGGAGAAGACTCTTGAGAGTCCCTTGGACTGCAAGGAGATCCAACTAGTCCATTCTGAAGGAGATCAGCCCTGGGATTTCTTTGGAAGGAATGATGCTAAAGCTGAAACTGCAGTACTTTGGCCACCTCATGCAAAGAGCTGACTCATTGGAGAAGACTCTGATGCTGGGAGGGATTGGGGGCAGGAGGAGAAGGGGACGACAGAGGATGAGATGGCTGGATGGCATCACTGACTCGATGGATGTGAGTCTGAGTGAACTCCGGGAGTTGGTGATGGACAGGGAGGCCTGGCGTGCTGCAATTCATGGGGTCGCAAAGAGTCGGACACGACTGAGCGACTGATCTGATCTGCTCTGATCATGCTACTGACCACAGCTGGAGAAATCACATAACCTTGTTGACTGCATCTCAGCTTAAATTCAGGATCGTGAACCATGAGGGGTCTGCCTTTGCCCTGCCTGGTAATCACAGTATTTCCCTGGTCTATTCTCACTTCCCCTCTCCTAAGTGGCCCTCTCCCACTTCCTCCTTATTCTCTCCCCTCAATCTTCTCATGTCTTTGTTGTAAAACCTGAATTGTTTATCCTGTAGCCTCCCAATTCTGGATTTTGATCATCACATTCCCATGGTGCCATTTCACATGTTCTTCAGTTCTCTTACTTTTTTATAAACTGGTTGGCTCTAAAGGCAAAAGCACTTACTTTCTCAGGCCTCACATAATGTCTGTGTGTCTCTATCTTTATTAATCTGGCAGCCAATATCAGGCATTGTTCTAACATTCTATATAATTTGTATTATTTTCTTCCTCATAACAATCCTTGGAAGGAAACTGGGCTGCATGGAGGATGAGTCGGTTGCCCAGGGTGGGAGAAACAAGACGTGAACCCAGGAAGCCTGGCTCTTGAGTGCAGTCTTTCCACTGTGGTGACATACTTCCTCTAGTTATCGGCACATAGACTCAGAATTTGCAGAACTGGCTTGGATAAATGGAATTCTTTTTGTCCAAGACTTCCTTTTGGAGAAACATTCTATGTTCTACAGCAGAAGTCTCTTGCAAGTACAAGGAAAATAATATTAGGAAACTCATTTTCACTCCAAAACCAAGAGTAGCAGAGAATGTCTGAAAGCTCTCTTGGGAGAGTGAAAAGTGGATGAATAATCACCATCGTTTAGACTCTATCAGGGGGCTGCTTTTCCAATCCTGGAGATGGGTTGGGTGAAATAAACTCTTGTGATGATAAAAACAGTTCACAATTGTAGGATGACTGCCAGTACTAGAGATGCAGTTTGTGAGAATGAAACGTGTGAGCACTTGACTTCCGCAGAGACGAGGCTCACAGCCTTGGCCTCATTTACAGCAGCATGCCATCATGGCAGAGAGACAAAAATATCACAAAGACCTTGAAAGGGTGAAGAAGGAGAGGTCTGCTGCTGCTGCTGCGTCGCTTCAGTCGTGTCCGACTCTGCACGACCCCATAGACGGCAGCCAACCAGGCATCCCGTCCCTGGGATTCTCCAGGCAAGAACACTGGAGTGGGCTGCCATTTCCTTCTCCAATGCATGAAAGTGAAAAGTGAAAGTGAAGTCACTCAGTCGTGTCCGAATCTAGTGACCCCATGGACTGCAGCCTACCAGGCTCCTCCGTCCATGGGATTTTCTAGGCAAAAGTACTGGAGTGGCTGCTAGAAATATGTAAATTTGAAATACTGGGTCCTTTCAATAGCCAGTATTTGAGAAAGGTGATCTTTTTTTTTTTTCCTTGTAATAGAAAAATATTGCAATGTCTTCTGTTTTATGAAGCATCCATAGCTGCTGTACATTTTAACAAGAATGTATTTGTAATTTTTAAAAAACAGTGGGACAGAACTTTTACCTAGACAGTCTGAGACATCATAAGGCCTCTGAGAATTCACTGAGCTACAATATAAGTGCTTTACGTAACTATTACCATGAAGAACATTGCTTAATGTGAAAACCAAACTAAACCCAACTACCCCTTAATTCTCACCTCCTACCTCTGAAGAAGCAAACCTCGAATTGATAACAAGCTCCCCTATAATCCACCATATTCTATGTTCCTCTTTTGCTTCTTGTTCTTCCCAGTAAAGGCCAGGTGCTGAAAGGACTGGGGGGTACACACTCTATCCAGGTCAAGAAATGAAGGGAACATTGGGGTTGCAGGAGGAAGTCGTTACGGTCCATCACTCACAGACTCTATCTAATACTCTCACATGCTCTCCTTATTCAGAGTCAGTTTCTAAGAATTAGGTCTTCGGCAGCATGTAGCTTCATCACTTACCAGCTTGGCAAATGAAGTAATGCTTCGCTAAGCAAGAGCCCTCTTTGGATGAGGTCTGATTGTGACTTCTGGTCAGGTAGACGCATCTGGTGGGCTTGGTGGCTGGGTGGGTTGTGACATCTGCGGCAGGGAGACCAGACCCAGATGAGCCTCATACTCAAAAGTTGAACAGTTAAAAAAAATAAATATGAACACCAAATTTTGCTAGCTTCCAGTAGATGGAAATTTAGGATTGCCCCCAACACACACAAATGATACACTGTTTATTTTTTCATATTATGTGTTATCACAAGGTTTAGTATTAATTTATCTAGATGTCAATGAAGGTGTCCAACTCCTTGCAACCCCAAGGACTGTAGCCCACCAGGCTCATCTGTCCATGGGATTCTCCAGGCAAGAATACTGGAGTGGATTGCCATTTCTTTCTCCAGGGGATCTTTCTGACCCAGGGATCGAACCTGGTCTCCTGCATTGCAGGCAGATTCCTTACCATCTCAGCCACCAGGAAAGTCCCAATGATGTAATAATGCCTTGAGCTTTTCTCTAAGACCCTAAGATTACTATGTCTAAGTTTGAAAATATCTGTGTAAGAAAGGCAACTGGCAAATAATTTCTCTCCAAGCTTCTGTGTCAGGAAGCATAGGGCTGAGAATGATAAATTTTCCTTTTTTACCAGGAAGAAAAGTAACCATTTCAGAATCTTGCACAATACTTTTAGTCAAATAGCAGGTAAATTAATGTTTGATAGGCTCTGAAACAAAAAAAAAAATCATCATCATTTTGTGACACAGACAAATGAAAGGCTGGAGCACAAAAGTGGAGACATTTCCGAACAATGGTAACAAAGTGACCGATTTCTCTGTACACAAAAGGAGAAGTCACATTTCTTTCCTTCTCTCATCTCAGAGGAAAAGTAAGGAAGTTTCCTCCATGAACACTAAACCTCACTAAGCCTCACCTGGCTGTTTTTTTTCTTGGTGTTTCTCCTGCAGCGTTAAATTTCCCCCGACCCACCACTTTTCTTTTTCCAGAAAGTCCCAGAGGAGATCTTGAACCTCCTGGTTCCAGGTGAAAGCAAGGCGTCCTCCCTGAGCAAGACAGTGCTGTTCTGCTCCCTCAAAGCGGCACCGAAAGCGGCTCAGCTGAAAACAAGTATTCCCTCCGCCTTGCTCCGGGCTGTGGAGTTCACTCCCTAGGACGAAACCTGTTGTGATGCACAACCAAAGCCAGGTTCTTCCTTTGAAGAACATTTTCTCTGCGAACTGTGAGCAGGAAAAGTGTGGGCGCTCAGTAGCTGCCTGGTCTTTTAAATATTCTTGGTGGGCTCATCTTATTTATTTAGTATTATTTTTTTAGAAATAGGGAGTCATTTGTCAAGGAGACAAAAGGTTTTGTTTTAAGGATCCAGGTGGTGTTCCTACAGGCTGAAAGCAAATGCTAGGGATCAATAAGGCAATGAGCTGTCATGGCTGGGGCAGCACCACCTGTGTCTACACAACTGGCTATGCCTTTAGCTTTGCAATATCGTAATAGCCCTTTATTTGCTAAGTCGAACCTATGAGAGCATAGAGGGTGATGAATATCTAAGCCAGTGTTGCTAAAAGTTTAGTTTCGTATTTTCTTTAAAAAAGAAAACCATTCTTGCAGACCTCCTAGAATTGATTGAAATTATTGTATTATTTCTTAAATACATTTATACACAAATCTAGGCATAATCTCTATCATAAAGCTCTTACATAATCATAAAAGCCAGAGAATAAATATTTGATGAAAGCATGAATACAAATTAAATATAAACAAAACTGAAAACCACTTAAATTCAAATTTTGCCAAACTAAATAGCCACTTATCAGATAAACATGGTTCTGGCCTACAACTGCACAGCTTCTTTTGATTTTGTCATGCACACTGACTCCTGCTGTAGGGAAAAATCAATTCTCTCACTTTTCTTTAATTAACTTGATGAAAAACCTTTGTTCATAGAGCATGCCACCTGTGGCACATCTATCACTTATACACGTTAGCCAGTTCCGTTTCTTGGCACCAAAGTGAGATCATAAATACAAATAAACGTGGGCACAGAAATTGCCTGGCAGGTTTCAGTACATTTTCCAAATGGTCTACGTGATGCTTGCAGTACTTTAAAAATCACTGAGGAAGTGGGCACCAAAATACAAAATTCTCTGAAGTGTAGACCCCAAGAACACACCCCTCACTTTGAAAAACACTGCAATAAAGTAATTGGTATAACAAAATATGGTCTTGCCTCTACTGTAACTAAATCAGTTTATGTTTTAAGTTAGAGGGGAAAAAAAGACAAAATAAGTGTCGTTAATACAGAAGTTCCAGGCTTCCCCAGTGGCACAGTGGGTAAGAAGCTGCCTGCCAATGCAGGGGAGATGGTTCCATCCCCGGTCCAGGAAGATTCCACAAGCCCCCAACAACTAAAACCTGTGTCGCAACTGCTGAAGCCCAGGCGCCTAGAGCCTGGGCCAGAACCACGACTGGCCACGGCTCACCAGTAACTAGAGAAAGCCACCCACAGCAACAAAGACCGAGCACAACCCCAAATAAAAATAAACTATGTTAAAAAACAATGCAGAAAGTTCCACTAGAGAGGTATGGTGTAAATCTATGACGGTTTGGATGAGGAAGCTATATTTCTGGCACTTGAACATTGAAGGATGGCCGTATCTAGGAAGATGAAACGTATCTCGGCAGAGGCATTCATGAGAGTAAATGCACTGAAGTGAGACAGGTGAAGGCATTTATACAAAGAAATAATTCTGTGGTGGGGAGCGGGAGGGGGCAGGGGGACAGTAGCGGGAACTGAAACTAGAAAACTGAAATGCTTCAAATGCCAAGAAAAGACAGTTTGCAATTGTGGGGGAGGTTTCTGGGCAGAGGAGTCCAAGTCTGAGCTGCAAAAGAACTGTTTGGGTGCAGGACACTTTTTGTTTTCAAATACTCACCACTTTTCTTTAACTTAATGAAAACCTTAGTTCATAGAGCATGTTATTTGATCTTCACCTGTAGCACATCATTTATATACTTAGCTAGTTGTCTTTCTTGGCCCAAAGATCAGATCAGATCAGTCGCTCAGTCGTGTCCGACTCTTTGCGACCCCATGAATTGCAGCACGCCAGGCATCCCTGTCCATCACCAACTCCTGGAGGTCACTCAGACTCACATCCATCGAGTCAGTGATGCCATCCAGCCATCTCATCCTCTGTTGTCCCCTTCTCCTCCTGCCCCCAATCCATCCCAGCATCAGAGTCTTGTCCAATGAGTCAACTCTTCGCATGAGGTGGCCAAAGGACTGGAGTTTCAGCTTTAGCATCATTCCTTCCAAAGAAATCCCAGGGCTGATCTCCTTCAGAATGGACCGGTTGGATCTCCTTGCAGTCCGAGGGACTCTCAAGAGTCTTCTCCAACACCACAGTTCAAAAGCATCAATTCTTTGGCACTCAGCCTTCTTCACAGTCCAGCTCTCACATTCATTCATGACCACAGGAAAAACCATAGCCTTGACTAGATGAACCTTTGTTGGCAAAGTAATGTCTCTGCTTTTGAATATGCTATCTAGGTTGGTCATAACTTTCCTTCCAAGGAGGAAGCGTCTTTTAATTTCATGGCTGCAATCACCATCTGCAGTGATTTTGGAGCCCAGAAAAATAAAGTCTGACACTGTTTCCACTGTTTCCCCATCTATTTCCCATGAAATGATGGGACTGGATGCCATGGTCTTTATTTTCTGAATGTTGAGCTTTAAGCCAACTTTTTCACTCTCCACTTTCACTTTCATCAAGTGGCTTTTGAGTTCCTCTTCACTTTCTGCCATAAGGGTGGTGTCATCTGAATATCTGAGGTTATTGATATTTCTCCCAGCAATCTTGATTCCAGCTTGTGTTTCTTCCAGCCCAGCGTTTCTCATGATGTACTCTGCATAGAAGTTAAACAAACAGGGTGACAATATACAGCCTTGATGTACTCCTTTTCCTATTTGGAACCAGTCTGTTGTTCCATGTCCAGTTCTAACTGTTGCTTCCTGATCTGCATACAAATTTCTCAAGAGGCAGGTTAGGTGGTCTGTATTCCCATCTCTTTCAGAATTTTCCACAGTTTATTGTGATCCACACAGTCAAAGGCTTTGGTATAGTTAATAAAGCAGAAATAGATGCTTTTCTGGAACTCTCTTGCTTTTTCCATGATCCAGCGGATGTTGGCAATTTGATCTCTGGTTCCTCTGCCTTTTCTAAAACCAGCTTGAACATCAGGAAGTTCACGGTTCACATCTTGCTAAAGCCTGGCTTGGAGAATTTTGAGCATTACTTTACTAGTGTGTGAGATGAGTGCAATTGTGCAGTAATTTGAGCATTCTTTGGCATTGCCTTTCTTAGGGATTGGAATGAAAACTGACCTTTTCCAGTCCTGTGGCCATTGCTGAGTTTTCCAAATTTGCTGGCATATTGAGTGCAGCACTTTCACAGCATCATCTTTCAGGATTTGAAATAGCTCCACTGGAATTCTATCACCTCCACTAGCTTTGTTCATAGTGATGCTTTCTAAGGCCCACTTGACTTCACATTCCAGGATGTCTGGCTCTAGGTCAGTGATCACACCATCATGATTATCTGGGTCATGAATATCTTTTTTGTACAGTTCTTCTGTGTATTCTTGCCACCTGTTCTTAATATCTTCTGCTTCTGTTAGGTCCGTACCATTTCTGTCCTTTATCGAGCCCATCTTTGCATGAAATGTTCCTTTGGTATCTCTGATTTTCTTGAAGAGATCTCTAGTCTTTCCCATTCTGTTGTTTTCCTCCATTTCTTTGCGTTTATCACTGAAGAAGGCTTTCTTATCTCTTCTTGCTATTCTTTGGAACTCTGCATTCAGATGTTTATATCTTTCCTTTTCGCTTCTCTTCTTTTACAACTATTTGTAAGGCCTCCCCAGACAGCCATTTTGCTTTTTTGCATTTCTTTTCCATGGGGATGGTCTTGATCCCTGTCTCCTGTACAATGTCACGAACCTCATTCCATAGTTCATCAGGCACTCTATCTATCAGATCTAGGCCTTAAATCTATTTCTCACTTCCACTGTATAATCATAAGGGATTTGATTTAGGTCATACCTGAATGGTCTAGTGGTTTTCCCTACTTTCTTCAATTTCAGTCTGAATTTGGCAATAAAGAGTTCATGGTCTGAGTCACAGTCAGCTCCTGGTCTTGTTTTTGCTGACTGTATAGAGCTTCTCCATCTTTGGCTGCAAAGAATATAATCAGTCTGTTTTCGGTGTTGATCATCTGGTGATGTCCATGTATAGAGTCTTTTCTTGTGTTGTTGGAAGAGGGTGTTTGTTATGACCAGTGCATTTTCTTGGCAAAACTCTATTAGTCTTTGCCCTGCTTCATTCCATATTCCAAGGCCAAATTTGCCTGTTACTCCAGGTGTTTCTTGACTTCCTACTTTTGCATTCCAGTCCCTTATAATGAAAAGGACATCTTTTTTGTGTGTTAGTTCTAAAAGGTCTTGTAGGTCTTCATAGAACCATTCAACTTCAGCTTCTTCAGTGTTACTGGTTGGGGCATAGACTTGGATTACTGTGATATTGAATGGTTTGCCTTGGAAACGAACAGAGATCATTCTGTCGTTTTTGAGATTGCATCCAGTACTGCATTTCAGACTCTTTTGTTGACCATGATGGCTACTCCATTTCTTTTGAGGGATTCCTGCCCACAGTAGTAGATATAATGGTCATCTGAGTTAAATTCACCCATTCCAGTCCATTTGAGTTCACTGATTCCTAGAATGTCGACATTCACTCTGGCCATCTCGTTTGACCACTTCCAATTTGCCTTGATTCATGGACCTGACATTCCAGGTTCCTATGCAATATTGCTTTTTACAGCACCGGACCTTGCTTCTATCACCAGTCACATCTATAGCTGGGCGTTGTTTTTGCTTTGGTTCCATCCCTTCATTCTTTCTGGAGTTATTTCTCCACTGATCTCCAGTAGCATATTGGGTACCTACTGACCTGGGGAGTTTCTCTTTCAGTATCCTATCATTTTGCCTTTTCATACTGTTCATGGGGTGATGCTGTGAAAGTGATGCACTCAATATGCCAGCAAATTTGGAAAACTCAGCAGTGGCCACAAGATTGGAAAAGGTCAGTTTTCATCCCAATCCCAAAGAAAGGCAATGCCAAAGAATGCTCAAACTACCGCACAATTGCACTCATCTCAAACGCGAGTAAAGTAATGCTCAAAATTCTCCAAGCCAGGCTTCAGCAATATGTGAACCGAGAACCTCCTGATGTTCAAGCTGGTTTTAGAAAAGGCAGAGGAACCAGAGATCAAATTGCCAACATCCGCGGGATCATGGAAAAAGCAAGAGAGTTCCAGAAAAGCATCTATTTCTGCTTTATTGACTATGCCAAAGCCTTTGACTGTGTGGATCACAATAAACTGTGGAAAATTCTGCAAGAGATGGGAATACCAGACCACCTGATCTGCCTCTTGAGAAATCTGTATGCAGGTCAGGAAGCAACAGTTAGAACTGGTCATGGAACAACAGACTGGTTCCAAATAGGAAAAGGAGGACGTCAAGGCTGTATATTGTCACCATGTTTGTTTAACTTATATGCAGAGTACATCATGAGAAATGCTGGACTGGAAGAAACACAAGCTGGAATCAAGATTGCTGGGAGAAATATCAATAACCTCAGATATGCAGATGACACCACCCTTATGGCAGAAAGTGAAGAGGAACTCAAAAGCCTCTTGATGAAAGTGAAAGTGGAGAGTGAAAAGGTTGGCTTAAAGCTCAACATTCAGAAAACGAAGATCATGGCATCTGGTCCCATCAGTACATGGGAAATAGATGGAGAAACAGTGGAAACAGTGTCAGACTTTATTTTTCTGGGCTCCAAAATCACTGCAGATGGTGACTGCAGCCATGAATTTGAAAGACGCGTACTCCTTGGAAGGAAAGTTATGACCAACCTAGATAGCATATTCAAAAGCAGAGACATTACTTTGCCAACAAAGGTTCGTCTAGTCAAGGCTATGGTCTTTCCTGTGGTCATGTATGGATGTGAGAGCTGGACTGTGAAGAAGGCTGAGCGCCGAAGAATTGATGCTTTTGAACTGTGGTGTTGGAGAAGACTCTTGAGAGTCCCTTGGACTGCAAGGAGATCCAACCAGTCCATTCTGAAGGAGATCAGCCCTGGGACTTCTTTGGAAGGAATGATGCTAAAGCTGAAACTCCAGTACTTTGGCCACCTCATGTGAAGAGTTGACTCATTGGAGAAGACTCTGATGCTGGGAGGGATTGGGGGCAGGAGGAGAAGGGGACGACAGAGGATGAGATGGCTGGATGGCATCACTGACTCGATGAATATGAGTCTGAGTGACCTCCGGGAGTTGATAATGGACAGGGAGGCCTGGCGTGCTGCAGTTCATGGGGTCGCAAAGAGTCGGACACGACTGAGCGACTGATCTGATCTGATGGGGTTCTCAAGGCAAGAATACTGAAGTGGTTTGCCATTCCCTTCTCCAGTGGGCCACATCCTGTCAGATCTCTCCACCATGATCCGCCCATCTTGGGTTGCCCCAAAATAAGATCATAAATGCAAATAAACGTGGGCACAGAAATTGCCCACAAACTCAAACAGTCTTAACTTTCCAGACATCCCTATAAACGTATATACATGTATACACACATACGTTTTAGGCATTTTTATAGTGAAACCTAATGTTCATGGAATTTTCCTTGAAAGTCAACTCAGGTATCTTACGCAGTGCTGTAATTCATTTCAACCCTTTTAGGGCCCTATACACATTCTCAACCCACGCTTTATCTAAAGCACACAGACTCTTATGTATAAAATGTTTAACTTGAACGATCAAAAGCTTGGTGACAGTGTTGCTTAGAATCTAAGACTCAACATACAGGGAGTCGTCTCTACGGATTCAGGATACTGCGAAGACCCACATGGTGTCCCAGCCAGACGGCGCTGCCGCGCAGCAAAGACTCCGGAAGGCCGGCGGGCGGAAGAGGCGTGTACACCGCCAATGCGCCCGCGCATGAACGTTCTATCAGACTCTCCGGGCAGAGCGGAGCCTTCCCCTCCGCGAGCAGGGGAGGCGCCCGGAGGGGGCGGGGATTAGAGGACATCTCCATCTCCTCCAATGGAAACGAGTCAGAGGCGGGCCCAGAGGCGGCAGGAGCATGGCGTGGAGGCAGCTCAAAGTGAGTACAGCTGGAGCTGCTAATGCGGCAACGTGGAAAAGCACAGGCGGGAAGCTAGCTTGGGCGAGGTGTGGACGGGAGGCGGCTCCGAGAGCGTGGGCCTCTTAGGGTAGAACGTGAACGTGAAGTCGCTCAGTCGTGTCCGACTCTTTGTGACCCCATGGACTGTAGCCTACCAGGCTCCTCTGTCCATGGGATTTTCCAGGCAATAGTACTGGAGTGGATTAGGGTAGAGTGTGTAGCTTTGCAGACGCCTGCTGATGGTCGTACGCGTGCATTTACACACATACTTGGCCATTGTGTAAATGGTACGTGTAAACAGTGTAGATGCTGATCTATGTAAGAGCACGTGGGCTTTTATTGAACTAAGTACAGGGACGCTTAGTGAACACAGGACCGCCTAGCATTGTGTGCAGGATCCAACCTGGAATGAAATTACAGTAAAACATAGTGCCATCCTTTTTAGATAAACTTCTAGGGCAGGGTTTTTGTAACGACACTCACATATCTGTGGATCCACCCAAGTGGCGTTCCTACAATCTCCTGGAGGAGGCTAAAAGTGTAGACAATACTAGATCTATGGTGACGGCTAGGAGTGACCCTTAAAGGCAAAGCTGATCAGGTCTCCTCCTTGTTTAGGGAACCAAACTCAAAACTTTATTCTGGCCAAGACCCCTGCCTGCCTCCCCAGCTTATTTTTAAGCCATACTTTTCCTCACTCCTTGATTCCAGACAAACCTTTCCCCTTCCCCCATTACTTGGGTGCATCTCATTCTCCTTTGCCGCCTAGCGTGTAGAGGGCCTTTACCATCGTCCCCTCCCCAGCCCTCGCCCTGGCGCCTAGCTAACTTATATTTATTCTTTGAATATCAGCTTTAAGACACTTCCTCAAGGAAGCCTTTCTCTGCCTCTGAGATTAGGTTAGGCTCTTCCATCACTTGTTTCTTCAGAGCACTGTTGTACGTTTGCGTGATCGTTGATTTCTCTCTCCTCCTGAGGTTGTACTCCTATTACATATAGGATGGGAAAACAACAAGGCTCTGCTGTATAGCACAGTGAGCTGTATTCAATATCCTATTCAATATTCAATATGTGACAAACCATAATGGAAAAATATGGAAAAGTATATATATGTATAACCGAATCACTTTGCTATACAGCAAAAGTTAAGACATTATAAATCAACTATACTTCAATTAAAAAAAAAAAGACCTTAGAAAAAAATTTTTTGCAAAACCCTCTTTTGCATCCTGAAGTGGAATTTATGTATAATGCAATCTTTCTATATATTATTTAAAAGGTCAACATAATGTCCTAACTGGAATATAAAGGAGAAATGAATTTATAATAATATGTATTTTGACCCATAAATATTAGGGCATGAGTCATCTAGGTAGTGAGTCAGGTGTGTAAGCCTCTACTTAGAAATTCTAGTGCCACAGGAATGTCTTCCGAGACGGTGAGTTATTCTTATTAATGTTCTGTGCTAAACAGTATGGTCAGCCCTCAATCAACAAGGTAATTGCATTCCTGGAAAGTCAATGCAGATGAAGACCACACAGGATTGTGTTTACGTGGGGAAATAGAGTCTGTAGTTCTAGGCTCAGGTAGTACGAACAGATATTTGTACCTAGTGACTGTCAGTAGGATTTTCAAAAGTCATAGAGGCACTTCCGACTTTACTGATGCCCACTCACTAAATCTACTAGCAGTCTCCTCCGATTTCCACTGCATGCCCCAGGGGTACTCCCCCTCTTGAAACCCCTGGCTTGGAGTCCTTTGGGGCAGAGGAGTGAGTGTCTGCAGAAATGCAGATACAGCCTCTGCCTGTAGAGGCCAATATGTGAGCAGGAACGAAGGAGACCAGCATTAGCAGAAGGCTAGGAATGTGACTGAATGTAAAGGCCATTATGTTCCCTGTGAGTGGGTAAAGTGTGTGAAGGGTTTAGAGATGGTGCCTCAGCCTGGCCTTGAGCGGATCCCACTGGCTCTATTTTCTAGAAGCGGGCCCAGGATGCCATGGTGATCCTGGGGGGCGGAGGACTTCTCTTTGCCTCCTACTTGACGGCCACGGGGGATGAGCACTTCTATGCTGAACTGTTGATGCCGGCTCTGCAGCGGCTGCTGGACCCCGAGACAGCCCACAGGCTGGCTGTTCGCGTCACCTCCCTGGGGCTCCTTCCTCGCACCGCCTTTCAAGACTCTGACATGCTGGTAGGTGCTCCTATAACACCTTGTGCGATAGATACAAAGGTCAAGGTCAGAGTCTCCTAATTTATTCAGCTGGGGCTGATCCTTTTGAAAGTAAGAATCTCAAGTTAGCCCCCAAACTGTCGTCCCCATCTATAGATCAGGAACACTGAGGTGCAGAGGAGTTAAGTGACTTACCCAAAGGCACCCAGCCAGGAAGTGGCTGAGCCAGGATCCACACCCATGGAGTCTGGCTCAGCATCCTTAGCCACCATCCCTGCCTCACCGAGGTCTCAGGTAGCTCAGAGGTCACCTCTGCTGAAAAGGGAAGCATGCCAGCATCACTGGCATCTAATGTGATGTAGGGATGTCTAGCCAGGCCCTTTGAGGAAAGCATACCGCTCCTGTCCCAGCCTCATTCCTTCCTGCATCTAATCATGGGCACCACTGTCCCTTACTCTTTTGTGTGCTGGGGTTTCTGCAGCAAACAAAGTGGAAGAATCCACGTCCTCCTAGAATCTACATCCTCAAGTAAGCCCTGACAGTTTCCAATGAAGAGACTCAGCAAATGGGGGACATTAGAATGATGTGAATGTGAAGAAAACACCAAGCAGCCCTCAGACCTCTCTGGAGAAGAGTCACTATTATCTATCAAAGTGGCCTTCCCTATATTTTCCCTTTGCATCTTAGTGTCTCTTTTACTTCCCATCCTGCAGCTTTGAGAAGATATGTGTGTCACCTTTCTTCAGAAAAGTGAAAATTTTCTTTGGATTCCTTTCCATTAGAGAAAACAGGTTACTGATGTAGCTCTTTCATAGCAAAGCCAAGTGGCATAAAGAGAACTTTGGAAAAGCGGGGGAGACCTGTACACAGTGCTCTGGACTGGTGCCAGCCCCATTTGACCATCATCTCTGGGCTTTGAGGACTGAGGGCTGCCTGGGGGTCCTGTCGTGTAGCTGGGGTCAAGAGCCCCTCCTGGAGCGCGGCCCCCAGTGGGGCCCCCTGCCTCGTAGTCCCTGAGGAACCACGTGTACACACTCACCTCGTCTGTTCTTCCCCCTCTTTGGAGCAGCCTTTCTTCTTTCTGCTCCTGGGACCAGATGGTGTCAGCCTGGGACCCTTGCTAGTCCCGGCAAAGGCTTTCCTGCAACATCAGCTGACAGAGACAACTCCCTTGGCAACTGCTGGCCCTTTGATAGGCTGATGCCTTTCCCATCTTTTAACGTATCTGTCTTGCTGCTAGATTTGTTGGCTCCCATCAGGGTGAGAATCCTGAATCACTCAGGAGTCAGACTAGACCTGACAAATCATTCTCATTCTAATGAACAATCAGGAATCCAGCCCATGTCTGCCAGGGAAGAACCTGGTCCTCCCAGCCTGGTTCTGGGGCCCAGCAGTCAGAGCTGCCCAGCCGAGGACAGGAGTCGTGGGGACTCTGCTGGGCCTTCATGTCGCCTGGCTGAGGAGGAGGGACACAGTGGAGGTTGACTTACTAAGATGATGAAAGGATCTTGCTGCCTGTTTCAGAATAGCACCCACTAGGGGCTGAAACCAATGAGCCACTCTCTCCCACCAAGGATAGTGGATCAGATCAGATCAGATCAGTCGCTCAGTCGTGTCCAACTCTTTGTGACCCCATGAATCGCAGCATGCCAGGCCTTCCTGTCCATCACCAACTCCCAGAGTTCACTGAGACTCACGTCCATTGAGTCAGTGATGCCATCCAGCCATCTCATCCTCTGTCGTCCCCTTCTCCTCTTGCCCCCAATCCCTCCCAGCATCAGAGTCTTCTCCAATGAGTCAACTCTTCGCATGATGTGGCCAAACTACTGGACTTTCAGCTTTAGGATAGTGGATAAGAAGGTGCAATCCTTAACTGTGATTGGAAAAGGCAGCACCTGTCTCCTGTTCAACCCATGGTGGGAATGCCGTTTGTCTCCTTGGTGATGATAAAGCCTGATGGTTCTCAAACTCTGGCTGGTATCAGAATCAGCTGGAGAGCACTGATAAAGATCGATTCCCTCAGAGTTCCATTCTGCAACCCCCGCCCCGCCCCCGCCTCGCCAAAAGACTCTGATTCCTTAGTCCAGGGATGGGCCCTGGGACCTGAGGTTTAACAGGCAGGTGATTCTGATGTAGGCACGCCGGGGACCACGCTTTGAGGAACACCAGAATGGCTTTTTCTGCTTGTGACTTTCTTTCCTTCTCCGTAGGAAGTGAGAGTCCTCGGCCATAAATTCCGAAATCCAGTGGGAATCGCTGCAGGATTTGACAAGCATGGGGAGGCTGTGGATGGCCTTTACAAGATGGGCTTTGGTTTTGTTGAGATAGGCAGTGTAACCCCAGAACCTCAGGAAGGAAACCCCAGGCCCAGGGTCTTCCGCCTCCCGGAAGACCAAGCGATCATTAACAGGTAGGTGAGCGGCCGGACGACGTGGACATTTTTCTGTCATTTGGAATGTTCTGGAATCATGTTGAGCATAAAAGCAGGTTTTATGATTTCAGTTTAATGTATATACATGCCGGGGCTCGGAGGCCTACAAAACAGCTACAGTCACAAGGTCACAAGCAGGAGAACGTGGGTGTGGATGTTGGCTCACTTGACTTTGGAGACTGCTTTTTCCACCTTGTTACTTCCAGCGCCCTTGCCCAGCTCTGTCCAGTAGAAATATGGAGTCCTATATGTAATTTAAAGTATTCTAGTAGCCACAATAAAAATGTAAAAAGAAACAGGTGAAATTAAAATTGACTTTAATAATCTACATTATTTGTGATATTATACTGCTTAATTGTAAATGCTTAATATATACTTTTAATATATAAGCAATATAAGCATGACTGGCTGTGTGCCTTCTTTCACTTGTACCAAGCCTCTGAAGCCCAGCATGCTATCCCTATAGCATTCTCGCTTTGACTGGCCAGGCTTCACTCTCTGTGGCCGCATGTGGTTAGTGGTTCTTCCACCGGACAGCACAGCCCCTGCCTTCAGTAACTGGGAAAGGTAATAATCGATATAGACAGCTGCTTTTAGGAAGAGAGATCCTTCTAGACTATGTAAAGCCCTTCTCTTTGTGACCCCTGGAAAGTTTTCACTACAGCAAACCCAGAAAGTGGAGAAGTTCCTCCTTTCTGGTAACAGTATTTGAGAGCCTCCTTGGCGGGGGAGAGGGGGGTCGGGGTGGGGAGGTTTGGGAGGCACCTTTGGGATCATTAAGGGCCTTCTGGGAGGCTGACGTATGGAAGATTTGTTTGGCTGCACGTCCTGCTTTACTGTGCTTGTTTCAGGGAAAATTTCCAGGTTTAGACATTAAATTACTGATCTTTCCCCTGTAGGGTGGGATCGATAGCTTCAGAATGGTCAGGTAAAAAATGTTTACGATTCACCTGCCACAAATAACCGTGGGTACCAGGATGATGGGGCCTGGTAGGATCCAGTGTGTGAGAAGTGGCACAAGAGAGCAGGGCCTGTGCTCCCAGCTCTTGTGTTCCTGGCTCCAGGCCTGCCTGGCCCAGGGTGGGTGCTGAATGAACAGAGATAATGAGTACACGTATCTCTTAGGTGTTTCTGGCTGCAGAACTTACTGTTTAAGTAGTAATGGGTGTTTGTATTATTTTCTCCTCATTATGGGTGTAGTGGGCAGTTCTAGGGTTGGCTGAGCAGTGGGGTAGCATCAGGACTCTGGTCCAACCTCTGTGGGCCTTCGCTTCTTGCAGCCTGAGCTGCAAGCATATGTCCTCACCTGAGGACATCAGAGAGCAGAAAGGAAAAGGAAGTATGGATATGGGGGGAGGCGGGTATTTTCCCAGAAGCTCCCTGGTAGGCAGCACTTTGTGTCTCAGTGACCAAGCCCCATCACACGCATTTTCACCCTGTACTGGGGAGCTGGTTCCACTGGTAAGGAGGAGGAAGGGAGGGGGTGGCCATTAGAGCAGCGACCCTCGGTGGGCTGGGAATGAGAGATGAGAGAGACGAGGCCCAGCCTTTGTGGAGTGTCTAGTGGCAGGTGATGGAGAAGACGTTGTCTCTTGTCCTTGAGACAACTGTAACCCAGTAGGGGAATGGCAGCCTTTATGTGCATCCCAAGTCAGGAGAAGATGGGTACAGTGCACTCCATGCACGCCAGCAGGTGAGGGAGCATCTGGCTTGGGCCAGGAGAGAAAGGATGAGGAGATGGAATGGCAGGATGGTTTCCAGGTGACGAATTTGTGGGGCGAGGCAGGAGGCGGGAAGATGGGTTATCACAGTGGTGAGGTCCTACTGCGTGGCAGCAGCGGATGGGAAGGAGGAGGGGCTGGATCCAGACAGGTCTGGGGGCAGCTATGTTATTGAGTCTGGGCTGTTTACAGTGCTAGTTGGCTGAGTGAGTGACTTGTTGGCAAATTGTAATTTTTCCCTCTGTGCTTGATGGTGTTCTGGCAAGTTCTCTAGGACTTCCCAGGGTGTTTGGACTGTAGAAGTCTAAGAACTGACTCTGATTTTTCCTTTTGTTTCTATGTCACAAGTGTATGGTGAAATGGGCTTCCCAGATTGCACTAGTGGTAAAGAACCTGCCTGCCAATATAGGAGACGTAAGAGACAAGACATGGTCTTGATCCTGGGTTGGGGAAGACGCCTGGAGGAGGGCATGGCAACCCACTCCAGTATTCTTGCCTGGAGAATCCCAGGCACAGAGGAGCCTGGCAGGCTATAGTCCAGAGTCGCAAAGAATTGATCATGACTGAAGCAACTTCAGTTCAGGATTTCTTTGGAAGGAATGATGCTCAAGCTGAAACTCCAGTATTTTGGCCACCTCATGCGAAGAGTTGACTCATTGGAGAAGACTCTGATGCTGGGAGGGATTGAGGGCAGGAGGAGAAGGGGACGACAGAGGATGAGATGGCTGGATGGCATCACTGACTCGATGAATGTGAGTCTGGGTGACCTCCGAAAGCTGGTGATGGATAGGGAGGCCTGGCGTGCTGCAGTTTATGGGGTCGCAAAGAGTCGGACACGACTGAGCGACTGATCTGATCTGATCTGAAGCAACTTAGCACGCGCGCTTATGGTGAAGTGATCAAGGAGCCGTCTCCATTTCCATCTCTCTAGTCTTTCCGCCTGAGGGTCCTAACTTTATCCCTCTCCTTGTGCTCTTCTGTGCTCCAGATACGGATTTAACAGTCATGGACTCTCAGTGGTGGAACACAGGTTACGAGCCAGACAGCAGACGCAGGCCAGACTCACAGAAGGTAAAGGGCACTGCATCAGAGGGCGGTTCCTTACCTGTTGGAAGGAAACTTGTGGGAGAAAGTCAGGAATGTTCCCAGTGAAGTGAACATGATTGAGCAATAAGAAAAAAAAAAGTGTGGAACTCAGGGCTCCTCTCCTAGAGGAATTTTCCTGGCTCCACTCCAGCATCCAAGCTTTTGATTGAACTTTGCAATTGAACAAAGATAACGCTTTGTTAACTAAAGTTCCTGCTTTGTTATGTAACCTGTGTCACAGCGGGTGACTTGGAAATAAGGAGTGCAGAGGGGCCGCTCTGCGATCGCACGAGCAGGGCCTGGGTGCCTTCTTTGTACATCCTGCTCTGTTGTCCTTTTCTCCATCATAGAAGTGATGCATGCTAATGATAGACCCGTTAGTAAATGCAGGGAAACACGAGGAAGAACAGTAACATTACTCACACTCTTCCCCACTCAGGGATAACTAACTGTTTCCAGCACTGGGAAAGTATCCTCCATGACTTGTCTGGAAACACCATGCATTTTTGAAGGCCGCCTTCAGAGGTGCTGATGTTCGTTCCTGGGGCTCTCTGCCCTGCTGTCCCTTGGGTGCACATAGCGGTCCTGGCACAGAGCTGTCTTCACCATATCTTCCCAGGCATCCTCTGGGGCTGCGTGAGGCCATCTTCCTCTTTCAGCAGGCCCCTCTGGAACACCTTCCAGAAGATTAGTCTCATTAGATGTCCTGGTAGTGAGATCAAAAAAACCTGTGGATGTTGGCTTCATTTCTAGAAGCAAGACTGAAAGTTAGCAAACTCTGATTTGGGGAGTAGGAAGTGGCCTTGCTTGGAACTCCCTGGCTTTGGTAGAACCAGACCCTGCTATACTGTAGACCTTGCCACCTGGGGGCTTGCAGGTCACAACAGCACTGTCATGGTGTGTGATACTCTCCTGCCTGGCCTCCTTTTCCTTCTTTTAATTGTCCACAGGGCCCTTTATACCACTTTTCTCCTCTGTACTCCCTTGCCCGACCCCTCAGCCCCCACTGGTGCCAACATTTGTTGGAGTGAAGCAAAATCCCACAGCAGAGCTCTGCACATTGTGTTTAGCAGCAGCTGGAAGCCGTGAAGACAGCTTAATCGCTTGCATCATGCCAATACACTTGAATTGTTAAAAGCTGTGGTGCCCTTTGGGGGTAGAGTAATTCAGCAATTTTTGTCTAACCCCCAAATGTTGTCATTTGGGGCAAATGACTGCTAATGAAAGACCCACTGCCTACATGAAAATGATCTCTTAAACCAGTTTGCCTGGTGGAAAAAAATTACAGCTTTCAAGCCATCTTAGCTTGATTTGGGAAGCCTGGAGACCCTGTTATATAACTTGTCTAATATGGGTTCCCTCTCCTCCCCTCCACCTATGAAATTAGCTACATGAATCTCATTTACATTCAAGCTGATTATGAAACAGGGACTTCATTCACCGTGTGGGATAGCAGGACCAGGTGGTGTTCTTTGACCCTCCCTGACCTGACACGTTTCGTAAACTAGCTGGATGTCTCAGATCTTCTCTCAGCCAACTGGTGGGAAAAACAGCTGGTACCATGGATATACTTTATCCTTTGCAGATAAGGTGGTATCCCAGGAAATCAAGTACAGACAAGCCCTTGCTTTCACACATAGAAAAATACCTTTTGGAAACACACTGAAAGTCAAAAATACATGTCAGGTGATAATTCCCTGTATTTTAGAGTAAGGTAACCATATTACCTACTGTGCATGTTGAGGCAACACTTTTGAGCGTGGAAGGGACACAGGCACGAATAATTATGCCCAGGCTACAGGAGTGTTCAGGGCTGGCCTGGAAGCTCTGGGATGTGCGGTCACCTTAGTTATAAGGGGAATCCCTTCTCAGGACGGAAATGATAAAGCCATTATGCCTCTTCATTTTAGACATGAGAATCGAAAATATTTTCCAGTCTATGTTATATGTATCCTTTAATTTTGCACTTTCTTCACAACCACACACCCAGTCACTTGACCCAAGTGCAACAAGCAGCCCCTGAGAGTCAACAGCTGTCCTCTGGCATGCTGTTGACTTGCCTCTCCCCAGCTGTACTGCATTTGCAAGCCCTACCTTTTTCATCACTAGTAGTTGCACTCCTAATGTCTCCATGCCCCATTAAATTAAAAAAAAAGAAAAAGGGCCCAAAGTGACAAAGCGGGAAAACATCCTAGTAGCTGCCCAGGCACAGCTGTGCAGCCGAAGGTGGAGGGTGGGTTTAGGCCGGCAGGCAGGGCACCATGCATCGCTCGGGGTTGGTCAGCTGGTGTGGGCAAGGTCCCATTGGAGCTGGAAGGCCTTAGGCTGTTCATGGGCTGCGGGGACGGCTTCAAAATATGTGGGAAATGGTGAGTGGGGACAAAATCCTGACCAGTGATATTTACAGATGGGTTGCCGCTGGGAATAAACCTGGGGAAGAATAAGACCTCGGTGGACGCTGCCTCCGACTACGCGGAGGGGGTTCGAGTCCTGGGTCCCTTGGCTGACTACCTGGTAGTGAATGTGTCCAGTCCCAACACGGCTGGGCTGCGGAGCCTTCAGGGAAAGGTCGAACTGCGCCGCCTGCTGACCAAGGTGGGTAATTACATGTCCAGGCCCCGCCCCACTAGTTTGACCTACTGTTCATTCTCTAGGGCCAAGCTTCAGCATTGCCATCTGCTATCAAGGAGTTGTCCTTAAGACCTGGACCAGTTAGGACCCCTCACTTCCCTCTAATCCCCTATGTAACACTGATTGTGCTCAGTATTAATCAACTGTTCAGTTACCTATCCCTGCTGTTAATCCAGTGTCTATGAGAGCTCTCTCGTTTACCACTCTGTTCTAGCATCTAGCACATTACATGAATGAATGATAGGATGACTTTTCATCAAACAGTACTTGTGACAGTATTTGCTGTCTCTTTTAGGGACAAAAGTCTAAATAAAACTTAATGTATTAGCCAATGCCAGTGACATTAGGGACTCACACTCGGGGATTCCTTGGTTTAAAAGAATGGAATCAGATCTATCTTGATGGGGTTGTTTGCATAACTGAGTGGTGTTTCCGGAGAAACTGCTGGTGCCTTAGTTTGACAGCTCGTGTGAAGACCCACTGCGGCTGCAGGTCACGGTCACACTGTAGGCTGCAGGCTCAGGGTCCCCATCTCTGGCCCCGTATTTCTGTAGGTGCTGCAGGAGAGGGATGCCCTGAAGGTGGCCCACAAGCCAGCTGTCCTGGTGAAGATTGCTCCCGACCTCACAGCCCAGGACAAGGAGGATATTGCCAGCGTGGTGAAAGAGGTGAGGGTCAGGGCCTGGGGACACCCTTCACAGCCTGTAGAGGCCACCTGACCAGCTGGGTTAGCCTGGCTGGCAGTTTCTGTTCTATTAAGGGCTGGTTTGGTCTGTCATGATTCAGTGTATCACATATAGGCATTATTATTTAGTCACTGAATCATGTCTGACTTTTTGCGACCCCATGCACTGTAGCTTGCCAGGCTCGTCTGTTCATATGTAGGCATACCTCAGAGATATAGGAGGTTCAGTTCTGCCACTGCAATAAAGCAAGTCATGGGACTTCTTGGTTTCCCAGGGCACATAGACTATGCTAGTATAGCCTGTTCAGTGTGCAATAGCATTGCATCTAAAAAAAAATGTACATATCTTTTATTATTAAAAAAATGACCCTTGCACATATCTCTGGTGATAGCTCTATTCTGGGAACTGGCCCTCCCCTTAAACAAATATATTTACTTGTTTATTTACTTATTTTGGCTGTGCTGGGTCTTAGACACTTGGAGTCTGGCGCCTTAGACCACTCGGCCATCCTGACATGCTTGTGCTGGGTCTTAGTTGCAGCATGTGAACTCAGTTGCGGCATGCAGGATCTAGTTCCCTGACCAGGAACTGAACCCAGGCCTCCTGGATTGGAGTCTTACCCACTAGACCACCAGGGAAGTCCAAAACAATGTATGTCATTGAATTAAAAAATACTTTATAGCTGAAAACATGCTAACCATCATCTGATACTGCAGGGTTGCCACAAACCTTCAACTTGTAAAAAACTCAGTATCTGTGAAGCACAAAGAAGTGAAGTGCCATAAAACGAGATATACCAGTAATAAGAAAGTCAATGTTTGAAGCAGTGTTTGAATGGGTGCTTTTCTCCTGCTTCTTCCCTCCTCTTCCTCCAGCAAGGGCTTTAAAGGTTGTGCCTCCTCCAGCCTTGATCAGACTGCAGTGTTCTGTCTCCAGTCTAACACCGCGTATCGGTGTCACCGGAGACCAGTGCCAACCCAGACTGAGCCCCCGCAGTCCTGCTTCAAGTCCTAGTTCCACCTCTTTCTACCTACAGGCCTTGGCACAGGACACTCTAGATTGAGTTGTTCTAAGGACTAAGCCCCATCCTGGTGGAACCATACTGGCAGTTGGTACATGATGGCTGTTACTGTCATGTTGAGGCTCATTCTGACACTTGCCCAGGAAGTACAATGAGAGAGGTCTGGCTCTGGCTTCTAGGGGCTTAGGTGTGGGTGCCCAGCCCGCCGCTGTCTCAGACCTCCAGGGAAGCTTCTCCAAGTCCGTCATGCCCTGACCAGGGGGCTCTTTTTCTGTCTCCCCCTGCAGTTGGGCATCGATGGACTGATCGTCACAAACAGCACAGTGAGCCGCCCTGCCAGCCTCCAGGGTGCCCTGCGGTCTGAACTAGGAGGGCTGAGCGGGAAGCCCCTCAGGGATTTATCAACGCAAACCATCCGGGAGATGTATGCACTCACCCAAGGCAAGAACTCCATGTCTGTCTTCAGAGCTCTGTGTGCACTGGCTCCGGGGCTGCGATGGGACTGGGCTTCCTGAACCACCGCCCTCAGCAGGGGGCTGGGGCTGGAGCCAGACTGAGCTCCTGTTCTCACGTCTCGCCCTCCTTTCCTCACCATGTCCCGTGCGCTTCTCTGCAGGCAGAGTTCCTATCGTCGGGGTTGGCGGTGTCAGCAGCGGGCAGGATGCTCTGGAGAAGATCCGGGCGGGAGCCTCCCTGGTGCAGCTGTACACGGCCCTCACGTACCGGGGCCCGCCCGTGGTGGGCGGGGTCAAGCGGGAACTGGAAGCCCTTTTGAAGTGAGTGGGGCCACGTGTGGCTTGAACCAGGCAAAGTTAATGTGGTTATCAACCAACTCAGAATGACTCAATCAAGGGGATTTCACCTGTCTCTATTCTTCATTCAAAAACCATCTGAGGGGTACACCCCAAATGCAGGGGGAAATTTCCCTGTTGCTCTTTTGACAAAGGTTGTACAGTGCCAAAGAATTAAAGATTAACTTCCAAGACAGTGGTGTTAATAGGCCTAAGGCCTTCTGGCCACATTCCTTTTAATTCAGTAACACTGGCTTGAGGTCAGGTAACTCTCAGTACTTACAATGGATCCCCTTCCTGGTCTGAAGACCTGGGGAGATTCCTGGGTGAAGACAGTTCAGAGGGGATGAGGCATGCATTTGGGATAGTGAGGCAGGCGTAGTAACCGACCAGATGGAGCCTGGTTGAATGTGGGCTTCCAATAAAAGCCAGGCCTTTCCTTTACTATTTGCTGAAATGGTTTTGTTCTTTTTCCAGGGAGCAGGGTTTCACCAGAGTCACAGACGCCATTGGGGCAGATCATCGGAGGTGAGGACCGGTTGGGGGAAAGCCTGATCTGGAACTGTCTTGCTAAATCAAGCAAGCCTTCCAGGCTGATGGAGAGAGGAGACCACATCCCCAGACCACAAGGGTCCCTCCTCCAGCTGGACTGTAAAAACCAAGCCTGACGGTCAGCAGAAGCCATGCAAGGCTTTCCTCAATCACTTGTCAGACAGGAGCTGCGTCCTTGATTCTTTCTAGAGTCACAGTCCAGGAGCCTTAAATATTACAAGGACAGTAGACATTTGGAGGGAAAATCATGGTAAAATAAAGTTTTAACTGTATTTTGAAAATGTTTCAAATGTAGATAGAAGTTGTAAGGATAGGGCTTGTGGATGGCCATCCTCCATGTCTACACATGGTCCAGCCTCTGTGTGTTTGGATCCTGACCTCTTCATCGAGGGACACTGGTCCTGCTGGTCATTTTCAATGCATTACTTGTGTAAAGGCCCTGTCTTCAAGCCAGGTCACATTCTGAGATACTGCAGGTCTGGATTTCATCCTGGTGATCTTGGAGACCCAATTCAGAAGATGGGCTGGTTGTCCCCCTGCTATACAATCTGTGAGCCGGTGCTGCTGGGCAGGCAGACTCTTGAGGTGCCTGAAGACACTAGACAAGAGGCTCAAGAGGTCTGGTCATTAACTAAAGAGACAGAAATGCTAACCTTTCAAAACCAAAAAGCAGATGGTGATGGGAGGTGGACGGCTCGGCTGGGAAGTGCTATTGGTGTCAGCACGCCTTCACAGCCAACAGTGCAGGTTTATTCACGTCACCTCAGTGCAGGTTTTATTTTAAATTTATTTCTTGGCAGCTCTGTGGAGAGGCCTGTAGCTGCCATACAGATAACATGTCCCTGTCTCATCTTGGCCTCATCTAATCTCCGCCTCAACCTCTGCCCATTCCCTCTGCCAAGAAACCAACAGCCAGTCTCATGCTGCCTTTGATACAAAGATCTTTTTCCTGTTTTTTAAAAAGACTCTTAGAGACTTCCCTGGTGGTACAGAGGGTAGGAATCCACATACCAATACAGGGGGACATGGGTTCAATCCCGTCCTGGAAGAGCCCACCTGCTGCAGAGCAACCAAAACCCACGTGCCACACAACTACTGCAGCCTCTGCGCCCCAACAAAGGGTAGCAACCCCCATTCCCCACAGCCCAGCTAGAGAAAGCCCGAGTGCAGCAACAAAGACCCAGCGCAACCAAACATATTTAAAAAATAAACACAGTTAAAAAAAAAAATCTTAGTATGACAATAATACCTATTCATGGAGAAGGCAATGGTAACCCACTCCAGTACTCTTGCCTGGAAAATCCCATGGACGGAGGAGCCTGGTAGGCTATAGTCCATGAGGTCGCTAAGAGTCGGACACGACTGAGCGACTTCACTTTCACTTTTCACTTTCATGCATTGGAGAAGGAAATGGCAACCCACTCCAGTGTTCTTGCCTGGAGAATCCCAGGGACGGGAGCCTGGTGGGCTGCCGTCTATGGGGTCGCACAGAGTGGGACTGAAGCGACGCAGCAGCAGCAATACCTATTCATAAATTAAATAGTGTAGTCCCCAGATAAGTGTTGTCCACTCCTTCCTTCCTCAAACAATTCCACATCTCAGAGATAATCACAATTAGCTTTTATATCCGTCTAGATTTTTCCAGACATTTTTCTTTGTATTTGCAAACACACACCCATAGCTGTTAAATGTTAAGTTGCTCAGATGTGTCTGACTCTTCACGACTCCATGGACTGTAGCCTGCCAGGCTCCTCTGTCCGTGGAATTTTCCAGGCAAGAATACTAAAGTGAGTTGCCATTCCCTTCTCCAGGAGATCTTCCTGACCCAGGAATCAAACCCCTGTCTCTTGCATCTTCTGCATTGACAGGTGGATACTTTACCACTGTGTCACCTGGGAAGCCCCATCTAATCACACCAGCCCCCTTATTTATTTATTTTAATTTTAAAATCTTTACTAGATAATTACTGACTGAGAGTCTACTAGGTTCAAAGTTGTATGGATATATGCTTTTTATTTCTGGTGTTAGTGTATTTCACCTACATTCACAAACAAAATTTTGGACAGACTAAACGCACAATTTTAGACCATTTTGTTAAAACTTTAAAATCTTCAAGGGAAGAGGTCATTTATTTTCCCTTTAAAAGCAGAGTTTTCTCTGAATGTGGGAGGAAGACGTTGGAGACATTCAAAGGACTCAGAGTGCTGCTGCTTGCATCCCCTGCCAATCTCCCATTAGTTAAGTATAACTAGGAAATTAAATCTTATTCTGCAACTTGATTTTTTTCCCTGGAGTCCTTCAATGTCCATTCCTTCAATCTACTTTGCTCTTTCTTACAGCCCTCTGGGTTTCTGCAGCACAGATATATCAACATTTGCTTGTGGGTAGACAGGCTGTTTTGTGTTTCAGTCACAGACAGCGTGGCAGGGTGTCTCTTTTTGTGTATCTTTGGGCTCTTCCAGTAGAATTTCTGTAGAAAAGATTCCCAGAAATGGTTATCGCTCAGGCCAAGGTTATAATGTTGATAGTTACTGCCAGATTGCCATTAGAGAGCATTGTTCAGTTTATCCTTTCCTACAGCTTTCTAAGAGAGGGCCCCTTTCCTCCTAGGCTGCTTCACACTGGGAATTTTCAAGTACTGCTCTGAAATAAACTTGTTCCTTCTCCACTTTCTCATTGGGGATAGCTTTCATTATGTATCTTCCTTGGTGGAAAGAGAAAAAAGGAACTGTGAGTTTAGCAAGCCACTTTGGGCTGCAGCCAAAGTGCTTGCCACATTCGTGTCTCTGTGTGTTTATGTGTGTGTGTGTGTATCTGAGAGAAGGAAGAGACTTCAGCTAAGACCTGCAGGGAAGGTCATAGATGGGGTGTAGCTTTCCCTGGGTTCACCCATTCTCACTCGTCTCAGGTGGCCCCGCTGGTCTCTCCTCTGGCTGTGGGCATTCATGTAAGTTTTGTGTGCCTCAGTCTCCCAATGTGTAAAATGGGGAGAGAGACCCATCTCAGAAGGCTGTTCTGAGGATTGAATACTAAGTGTGGTTATGGCTCAGCACATCCTATTCTCCTAATAAATGTTATTTCTAATTGTCACAAAAGCCCTGCAAATAGGTATTACCAGGCCTGTATTCACAGCTAAAATGAAGGTAAAGGGCCTCACAGGACCTCTGAAAAGTATTATTAGCCCCTTTTCTTCTCCCTCAAAAGTCCATCTTCTTTTACAGATAAGATGTCTATGTGCCATTACTTCCCCGCCCCCCAACCCAGCCCCTAGCCGCACTGTGCGGCATGTGAGATCTTAGTTCACCAACCAGGGGTTGAACGCGTGTTCCCTGCAGCAGAAGTGTTAAATCTTAACTGCTGGACTGCCAGGGAAGTCCTGTCAGTACTTTTTATAAAAAAGCATTCATAGTAACTTGCCCTGGGCTCTTGACTGGTCCGAAATAAGGTGGTCAATGGGGTCTAGTGATCAAAGCTCAGAGCCCTGTAGAGGTGGGGAACATTTTGTAGGAACCACAGTGCCAGCCAGGACTGAGCCTGAAGATCCAACATGTAGCAGTTGAAGCAACCATCATTTACTTTCCCACACAGTGTCGGCTTAGGAGTTCAGGAGCAAAGGAGTCGGTGGCTCTGGCTCAGGGTCTCCCGTGAGGTTGGCCAGGGCCACAGTCACCGGAGGCTCTGCTGGGGCCGGAGGATTCACTTCTGAAGTGGTTCACTCATGTGGCTCAGGACTGGCTGTTGGCACAAAGGGCTACCCGAGTGTCTCCATACCAGGGCATCTGCCTTCTCCCAGAGTGAGTGAGCTAGTGCAAGGTGGAAGCTACGACGCCTTTTATGACCTAGTCTTGGCAGTCACAGGGCTTCCCTGGTGAGTCAGTGGTAATGAATACACCTGCCAACGCAGGAGATGCAGGTTTGATCCCTAGGCCACGAAGATCCCTGGAGAAGGAAATGGCAATCCTCTCCAGTTCTTGCCTGGAGAATTCCTTGGACAGAGGAGCTGAGCAGGCTACAGTCCATGGGGTTGCAGAAGAGCCAGACACAATTTAGCAACTAAACAGCAGTGACCTGGCAGTCAAACACCATCATTCAGGCCACGCGCATTCTTTTCATTGGAAGAGTTGCCGGTTTTAGTAAAACAAATGAAAACAACAGGGCGTCCAGTTAAATTTGAATTCCAGATAATCAGTGAATAAGCTTCTGGTATAAATACATCCCATGCCATAATTGGGACTTATAAAAAATTTACTTGTTTGTCTGAAATCCAAATTTAATTGACTGGGGATTGAAGCAACCAACTGCAGACCCTCTGAACTGATTGGCTCCACAGTGCTAACAGGAACAGCATTCCTGATTACCATGAGGCAGTTGACTTCATGCGATAAGACTGAACAGTCAAACCAAATAGAGAGTTACCCTCCCCCAATTCTTATTAGGAGACATTCAGACATAAGAAAAGTTGAAAGAAGAGTGACAAATATCCATACCCCCTTCACTTAGACTCAGTAGTTCTATCTTTTCTGTGCTTTTCTTAGCAATTTTTAAACCTATTTATATACTTTGATTTTGATGAACCATTTTTTTAAACTGTATGATTCAATTTATATAAAACAGAACAGGCAAACCCAAGATGAACCTTTTTTTTTTTTTTTTTTTTTACTATATGATTCCATTTATATAAAATGTCTAGAACAGGCAAACCCAAGAGTCAGAAAGTAATTAGAGGTTGCCAGGGGTGGGGGAGAGGGAAGAATGAGTGACTGCTAGTGGGTATGGGGTTTCCCTTTGGGGAGATGAAATATTTTGGAACTAGATGGATGTGAAGGCAATGGCTCCCCACTCCAGTACTCTTGCCTGGAAAATCCCATGGATGGAGGAGCCTGGAAGGCTGCAGTCCATGGGGTCGCTAATAGTCAGACACGACTGAGTGACTTCACTTTCACTTTTCACTTTCATGCATTGGAGAAGGAAATGGCAACCCACTCCAGTGTTCTTGCCTGGAGAATCCCAGGGACAGGGGAGCCTGGTGGGCTGCCGTCTATGGGGTCGCACAGAGTCGGACACAACTAAAGCGACTTAGCAGCAGCAGCAGCAGATGGATGTGATGGGTGTACAACATTGTGAATGTACTTAATGCCACTGGACTGTACATTTTAAATGGTTACTTTTATAATATGCAAATTTTACCTCAATTTAAAAGAAAAGTCAGCACAGTGTTTCGGTTAAGAATGGACTGCCTGGTTTGGAATCCTGACGGCCATATGCCAGCTGTGTATCTTGGGCAAGTTGCTTAAGCTCTCTGTGCCTCTGTTTCCTCACCTTAATTTAAGGGTACCAAAAACATTTTTGTTACAGAGTTATTACCAAGTGTAAAGGAGTTAATATTTGTAAAGCACCTATAGATCCATGTTTCACATACTAAGTACCATGAAAAGGTTTTTTAAGTAGATCGCTGAGCCCCACAGCCAGCTTCATGCAGGCTGCTCAGACTTGGGTCTTGCCCTCCAGGCCTGCGGCTCTAAGCCTCACAGGATGGTCTCCTAGGGGGACCCAGTGCCAGGCAGAGGCTGAACAACTCAGCCAGATAGCTGCTCCTCTTTCAGAGATTGATGAACCATTTTGAAGGAAGTGGTAGATGTCAGGACACTTCACTCCTCTATCTGCTAAAAATAAGAATATGTTCCTCTGAAAACATAACTCTGTGATCTCACCTAAGAAAATTAGCCATGATTTTGTAATATCATCTAACATTCAGTCCATATTCCAGGCTTCCCTATCATCCTAAAAATAACTTCTGGCATCAATCAAGTCTCACCTGGGGCTTCCCTAGTGGCTCAGTGGTCAAGAATCCACTTGCAATGCAGAAGAAGCGAGTTCAAGCCCTGGGTCAGAAAGAGCCTCTGGAGGAGGAAATGGCAACCTACTCCAGTATTCTTGCCTGGAAAATCCCATGGACTGAGGAACCCGGTGGGCTGCAGTCTATGGGGTTGCAAAGAGTCGGACATGGATGAATGACTAAAAAACAATTGCTACATTATACCATATATATATATATATATATATATATATATATATGGCTCACCTATATGTCTCTTTAGCCTTTTAAAAACCAAAACAGTCACCTTTGAAGAGATGAGTCCAGTTGTCTTATAAACAGTTCTACATTCTGGATTCCCAGAATACAGGCTATATTTCCTTTAGCCTTTGATCTCCGCTGGAGCTGAGTGTGAATATGTGAGTAAATTCTACTCAGTGAGATGCATGTGAAGGTACTGCTGCTGCCTGGAACATGATATCTGGATCTTTGGCAGCCTTTTTAGACCTGAGGATCAGGGTCAACCCAGAGGCAAAAGCTGGGAAGAGCTTCATACCAGTTCTGTGCACTTACTTCCCTGCCTCCTTTATTTGAGAAAATAAAACCTCATGTGCTTAAGTCACTGTTAATTGGGATTTTGCTTTATATTTAGTCAAATTTAATCCAGCTAATACAGAAGGCAGATTGAGATCTACCATAATCTTGTATTTGCCTGGGAGATACATTATCTGCTTTCTACTGAGATACATTTCATTCAGTGAGGAGCTCTCATTTGTCCAGGTGCAGCTCCCTGGGGCCAGTGCGGTGTGAGAACATACTCAGGCTATCATGTTACCTGTGGAGTCTTGGTGGTCAGGGAAATTTTTTGTAAGAAACTTGTGGTTGTAGATGTGGGAAATGAAATTAGTGTAGTAGTCACAGGTAAGAGGACTCTGAGGGACAGGGCAGAGAGGTGTGAGTGTGCAGGGCAGGGTGGGAACACCCCTCGATTGGCACAAAACAGGTGTTTGTGCAATAGCTGGGCAGCAACACCGGGGCCAGGTTCCAAAGGGCAGGGCCTTATGGGGCGGTGGGGTGGGGAGGGATGCAATTAACATACAAACTCCTTGCAATCTTGCCTGACAGGGAGAGGTTTCCTGGGTGTTGAAAACCCCATTTGCAAGTGTCCCACAGGAAACAGGAACTTACAGCACATGAAGGCCATCTGCCCACACCAATGCCACCCCTGGGGTCAACTGGGTTGGGCTCAGGAACAAAGCTATGTATGGAGGGGCAGAAGGACTCCTGGGCAGCATGACCCCCTTTCCGCCCAGGCATGCACAAGCTATAACTGAGGTGCTGCCATTTCAGCCCTTGGTCATCTGAGAAGCTGGGTAGCCTGTCGAGCTTCGACCATCTCTTGGAGGTTGAGTTTGTAGGGTTTCTGGATTTAGTGACATCTTCCTACCTGAGCAGAGCAAAAAGTGCAGCATCCATGTTTTGGATACAAAACTTCACTCTGGTTAGACCAGAATTTCAACTACAGTTGAGACTCTGATACAACCATTAAAAAACAAGCACAAGAACCAAACAAATATATGGTTCTTTGCACACATACACACATATATGTACACATGTATGCGTGCGTGAATACAGCTGACCCTTATTCATTTGTTCTTTCCCTTGCTCATTCTTCTAAGAATCACTTATTGAGATCCTACTTCCTGTTAGTGGTGCTATGTGTTTGGATTGAAGATAACTGAGTTCTCCACCATCTTTCCAAATCTCAGAAGACACAAATTCAGTTGATCCTTGAACAACGTGGGGGTTGGGGCATTGACGTCTGTGCAGTCCAAAATCCATGTATAACTTTATAGTTCCTGAATTCAACCAACCAGAAATCATGCAGAACTATCATATGCATTTATTGAAAAATATGTGTGTATAAGTGGATCCATGCAGTTCAAATCTTTGTTCAAGGGTCAACTGTAC
This sequence comes from Tragelaphus eurycerus, assembly GCA_935064755.1. NCBI lineage: Eukaryota > Metazoa > Chordata > Mammalia > Artiodactyla > Bovidae > Tragelaphus > Tragelaphus eurycerus. The sequence continues at coordinate 18,893,161 of CAKXYN010000020.1, forward strand.
AGACACAACTGGTCAGAATCCACTGGGTTCTCAACAACAGAGAATGAGCCCAGGGTTCCCTAGCAGAGAGAAGGGCCACCTGGGGGCTTAGCAGGTTATAGCTACCCTCATTTCCCTGTGGCCGGGACTAATATTTCATACTCTCCTGGTACCATAATTAGGCAAATTCCTGATTTCTTGCACTGAGTCAACAGAGCTCAATTTTACCACCATTCCTTCTAGAGAGATCTGTCATGGGTCTGGGGTGGATCTGGGATCAACTCTTCCCAGAACCCCGCTGGCACCCAGGGGTGACTGTTCCCAAATGCTTGCTGGGCAGCTTCCCTGGTCTATTTCCTAATGTGTTTTGCTGCTGTGGCCCACGTGGTCTTTTCCCGCTCCCCTACTTCTCTGTAGCATCAGGCTTCTCCAGCTTTGGGTGCCAGTGCTTTAGGATCTCCTCTGCCCTCTCTCTGCTGAATGTCACTGCCTGGGTCCTGGTTTTAATGATACACTGGGCTTCCCTGGTGGCTCAGTGGTAAAGAATCCACCTGCCAGTGCAGGAGAGGATTCAGTCCTTGAATTGGGAAGATCCCCTGGAGGAGGAAATGGCAACCCACTCCAGTATTCTTGCTTGGGAAATTCCATGGACAGAGGAGGCTGGTGGGCTAGAGTCCATAGGGTCATGAAAGAGTCGACAGGACTTAATGACTAAAAACAACAATGGTTCTTAACAAGCTTTGACAGCCACTCAGAACTGATACCCTTACTCTGACTAGTGAGGTTGGCTAGTGAGTTTGTTATCCCTTTCTGGTAAGTAACGCCTTAATTCAGTAAAAGATTTATTTCTAATGGACCCTTAAAAGTGACTCTAATTGTGAGGAAACCTGATTCTATGAGGATGCCCTGAAAACTGTGTAGCATCCCTCAAGCAGGGGAGGCAGAACCTTAGAGCGCCCCAGGGCTGCTCTGCCCAGGCTTGAATCCTGCCTGCTCTACGCACTAGCTGGGTTACCTTGAGCAAGTTCCATACCCTCTCTGTGCTCAGGTGTAAAAGTGGGGTTATTAGGTAATAAAAGGCTCATCTGCCTCAGGGTTGTTGAAGAATTAAATGAACAAACACAAAGAAAGCACACACAGCAGTGGCTGGCACATAAGGAAGGACTCCAACAGTGTTAGCAGTTATTATTAAGACGCGGGTGCCTGCTCTCTGGAGACACTTGCAGAGCTCGTTCTGCTTACGGCTTTCACGCTTCTGAGGACCCAATCTTTATTACAGATGAAAGCTGATGGGACTGGCAGCATCTAATTATGTTGTGGTAGTCATTTTTCCACCTCTCTGAACTTTTTGAGGGTAGAGGCTGTTTATTACTCATTCAATTTGGCAAACTGAATTGACTGAGTGAGTGTGTGTCTGTGTGTGTGCAGGGGTCTGCTGGGTGTAGTGATTAAGGTGAAAAACAAATGCCAACCTGGCCTCTACCTTGTTTTCAGGAGCCTAGAAGAAGGCCTTGCTTTCTGTCCTATGTGTCAGGTTGAAGAAACAGGAGAATTTACACTAATTCTTCTGAATATAGATTCAAGTTTTAAAATTTATCCTAAGATCCTTACACTCTGATCCCTGACCAATTTCATACTAGGAAAGGAAGATTATATTTGAAGTCTGTCAAAATCTGGTTGGCTGTCCTTACCAATGGGTAAGCTGGTCCAAGGATAATATTTGATTTAGAAGCCTGAAACCTGGAAGTTCCTCATTTATGTGTCAGGGTTGATGCTACTTTCGAGAAGCTTTTTGAAAGATGTGAAATATCTGGCTGTGTGTCTGCCAGTGGCCCAGTTTTTGCAGAGAGAATTACTGGCACTAAGGAAGTATTGCTGGGAACTGATGTCCATAATCTGGGGACAGCAGGATTTCGTGGTTCCTGGTCCCTGGTCCCTGAGATAAAGGGAGATAATCTAGAGAGAGGCATAACAGTGGGAATGTCTTTGTTTAATTTTCTTATTGACACAAACTGGAATGTTGAACAACATGTACTGTTCTGAGTTCAATACCCCACTAGTCATTCTGTTCTAGGGTCATATATGAAATGAAGTGAAGTCACTCAGTCATGTCCGACTCTTTGCGACCCCATGGACTGTAGCCTATCAGGCTCCTCCGTCCATGGGATTTTCCAGGCAAGAATACTGGAGTGGGTCATGTATACTCCTGGAAAAATCCAATTGTCTCATTCCATGGCTGTCCATGCACTTGTGACTGCAGAGTTTCAACAGTTCTAAGATGCTTATTATTGTTCCATTTTAACACTTCTGAAATTGAGATGCATCTTGCATTGATTCGCTGGATCATGGAGAAAGCAAGGGAATTCCAGAAAAACATCTACTTCAGCTTCATTGTCTATGCTAAAGATTTTTGTGGATCACAACAAACTGTGGAAAATTCTTAAAGAAATGGGAGTACCAGACCACCATAACTGCTTCCTGAGAAACCTGTCTCTATGTGCATCAGGAGGCAACAGGTAGAACTGGACATGGAACAACTGACTGGTTCCAAACTGAGAAAGGAGTACGACAAGGCTGTATATGTTCACCCCACTTATTTAACTTCTATGCAGAGTACATCATGTGAAATGCTGGGCTGGATGAATCACAAGCTGGACTCAAGATTGCTGGGAGAAATATCAACAACCCAGATATGCAGATACTACCACTCTAATGGCAGAAAGCAAACAGGAACTAAAGAGCTTCTTGATGAAGGTGAAAGAGGAGAGTGAAAAATCTGGCTTTAAATTCAGCATTAAAAAAAAACTAAGATCATGGCAGCCAGTCTCATCACTTCATGGCAAATAGAAGGGGAAAAAGTGAAAGCAGTTACAGATTTTATTTTCTTGGGCTCCAAAGTCACTGTGGACAGTGACTGCAGGCATGAAATTAAAAGATGCTTGCTCCTTGGAAGGAAAGCTATGGCAAACCTAGACAGCATATTAAAAAGCAGAGACATCACGTTCCCAACAAAGGTCAAAGCTATTTTTTTTTCCAGGAGTCATGTATGGATGTGAGAGTTGGACCATAAATGCTGAGTGCCGAAGAATTTATGCTTTCAAATTGTGGTGTTGGAGAATACTCTTGAGAGTTGCCTAGACAGCCAATAGATCCAAACAGTCAATCCTAAAGTCAATCAAAACAGTCACTATCAACCCTGAATATTCACTGGAAGGACTGACGCTGAAAAGATGAAGCTCCAATACTTTGGCCACCTGATGCAAAGAGCCGACTCATTGGAAGAGACCCTGATGCTGGGAAAGTTGAAGGCAAAAGGAGAAGGGGGTGGCAGAGGATGAGATGGTTAGATAGCATCACTGACTCAATGGACATGAATTTGAGCAAACTCTGGGAGATAGTGGTGGACAGAGGAGCCTGGCATGCTGCAGTTCATGGGGTTGCAAAGAGTTGGACATGACTGAGCAACAACGAAAATTGGTGGGATCTTAAGCATTTTGTCAGTGTCTAATTGACAGAGTTTTCTTTTTCTTACAATTCATAGCATATTAAGTTAGATGAAATATGACAGTGGTTCCCAAACTTTGCTTGCATTTGTACTCACCTAGCTATCTTTAAAAGATCCTGGTGCCTACCTACATGTACCATGTAATAGGGATGGGGTACAATTTGGACATCAGGATTTTAAAGTATGGAAAAGTTTGGGAGCCACTGAAATACAGCATTTCTGCCTTATTCAAGATTTTCTTCAACTCCTAGGTTTCATGAACAGCATCTTTACAGATTCTGCTTATATACTGCACACTCCTCTGTCTCAAGTAGTAATTCTTTTCAACTCCAGCCACTAATTATCCATTATACTCCAAGAGACTGTCAGCTCCAGGAGGGCAGGGGTTTTGTTTGATTTCTTCTCTGTTATGTCCTCAGCACCAAGGACACCGAGGCACATTGTAGACACCTGATAAATTTTAGATGAATAGTCCTCCTTTTCTGGTGCCCTAATAAACTCATTTCTCATCCAATTTGTAGCAGAAGTGTTACACATTCAGGTGATTTCCAAATCTGGTCCTCTGCTTCATCTTTCACACCCCAGTTTTCACATAACGTTCATTTCAAATCTTGAGCTGAATGTTTTCTCTTCCCACACACCCCTCACAGTTTCAGTCCTAGTCTCTCCATGTCTATCCACGTGAGACCCTGAGTCTCAAGGTGATAATCTTGAATCATTTTCAAGCCTTGATAATTATTTGCCTCTAATGTAATTAATAGAATTGGTTTCATCTGCTATTGTGCTATTTGTTTTATAGTTAATCCTTAAGTTCTTTCCTCTTTATTTCTCCTTTCCTGCTCTTTTTTTTTAGTACTCAGTTTAAAAAAAAAAACATCCGTTATTAGTTTTATATATTCTTGTATTATTTTTCTAGCGTTACCCTCAAAATTTCAAGGTATGGTGGTTCAGATGGTAAAGAATCTGCCTGCAATGCAGGAGACGTGGGTTCTATCCCTGAGTTGTGAAGATCCCCTGAAGAAGGGAATGGCTACCTACTCCAGTATTCTTGCCTGGAGAATTCCATGGACAGAGAAGCCTCCTGGGCTACAGTCCACGTGGTCACAAAGAGTTGGACATGACTGAGCAACTAAGAACAATTCCATTTGAAAGGCAAAGAATGTCAGAATTGATTAAAAAATCAATACCAATTATATGGTAAATAGAAAAATATATAGCACAAAAACACTAACCAAAAGAGAACTGGTGTGCCTTGAGTAACAGGAGATAAAGAAACTTCATGGCAAGAAGAATTACTAGATAAACAGGATATTTCATAATGACATAGAGTCAACTTAAAAGGAAGACATAACAAACCTATATTTGTATGTACTTAATAACAGAACTTTTAGTTCACTGATTCCTAAAATGTCAATGTTCACTCTTGCCATTTCCTGTTTGGCCACTTCCAATTTGCTTTGATTCATGGACCTAACATTCCAGGTTCCTATGCAATATTGCTCTTTACAGCATCAAACTTTACTTCCATCATCCGTCACATGCACAACTGGGTGTTGTTTTTGCTTTGGCTGTCTCTTCATTCTTTTTGGAGTTATTTCTCCATTGTTCTCCAGTAGCATATTGGGCACCTACTGACCTGGGGAGTTTCATCTTTCAGTGTCATACCTTTTTGCCTTTTCATACTGTTTATGGGGTTCTCAAGGCAAGAATCCTGAAATGGTTTGCCATTCCCTTCTCCAGTGGACCACGTTTTGTCAGAACTCTCTGCCATGACCTGTCTATCTTGGCATGGCTCATAGTTTCACTGAGCTAGACTAGGCTGTGGTCCACATGATCAGTTTGGTTCCTTTTCTGTGATTGTGGATTTCATTTTGTCTGCCCCATGATGGGTAAGGATAAGAGGCTTATGGAAGCTTCCAGATGGGAGAGACTGACTGAGGGGGAAACTGAGTCTTGTTCTGATGGGTGGGGCCATGTTCAGTAAATCTTTAATCCAATTTTCTGTTGGTGGGCAGGGCTGTGTTCCCTCCCTGTTGCTTGACCTGAGGCCAAACTATGGTGGAGGTAATGAAGATAATGGGGACCTCCTTCAAAAGTTCCCATGCTCGCACTGCTGCACTCAGTGCCTCCGACCCTGCAGCAGGCTACCACTGACCCGTGCTTCCGCTGGAGATTCCTGGACACTCATGGGCATGTCTGGGTCAGTTTCTTGTGGGGTCACTGGTCCTTTCTCCTGGGTCCTGGTGCACACAAGGTTTTGTTTGTGCCCTCCAAGAGTCTCCAAAGGATCATAATAGACTACTATCAGCAACTATATGCCAATAAAATGGACAACTTGGAAGAAATGGACAAATTCTTAGAAAAGTATAACCTTCCAAAACTGAACCAGGAAGAAATAGAAAATCTTAACAGACCCGTCACAAGCACAGAAATCAAAACTGTATTCAGAAATATTCCAACAAACAAAAGGCCAGATGGCTTCACAGGTGAATTCTACCAAAAATTTAGAGAAGAGCTAACACTTATCCTATTCAAACTCTTCCAGAAAATTGCAGAGGAAGGTAAACTGCCAATTTCATTCTATGAGGCCACTATCACCCTAATACCAAAACCAGACAAAGATGCCACAAAAACATAAAACTATAGGCCAATATCACTGATGAACATAGATGCAAAAATCCTCAACAAAATTCCAGCAAACAGAATCCAACAATATATTAAAAAGATCATACATCATGACCAAGTGGGCTTTATCCCAGGGATGCAAGGATTCTTCAATATTCACAAATCAGTGAATGTGATACACATTAACAAATAGAAAGATAAAAACCATATGATTATCTCAATAGATGCAGAGAAAGCCTTTGACAAAATTCAACATCTATTTATGATAACCCCCCCCCCCAAAAAAAAGCAGGCATAGAAGGAACTTACCTCAACATAATAAAAGCCATATAACCCACAGCAAACATTATCCTCAATGGTGAAAAACTGAAAGCATTTTCCCTAAACTCAGGAATAAGACAAGGGTGCCCACTCTCACCACTACTATTTAACATAGTTTTGAAAGTTTTAGCCACAGCAATCAGAGCAGAAAAAGAAATAAAAGGAATTCAGATTGGAAAAGGAGAAGTAAAACTCTCACTGCAGATGACATGATCGTCTACATGGAAAACCCTAAAGACTCCACCAGAAAATTACTAGAGCTAATCAATGAATATAGTAAAGTGGCAGGATATAAAATTAACACACAGAAATCCCTTGCACTCCTATACACTAACAATGAGAAAACAGAAATAAAAATTAAGGAAACAATTCCATTCACCATTGCAACAAAAAGAATAAAATATTTAGGAATAAATCTACCTAAAGAAACTAAAGACCTATATATAGAAGATGATAAAACACTGATGAAAGAAGTCAAAGATGACACAAATAGATGGAGAAATAGACCATGTTCATGGATCAGGAGAATCAATACAGTGAAAATGAGTATACTACCCAAAGCAATCTAAAGATTCAATGCAATCCCTATCAAGCTATGAACAGTATTTTTCACAGAACTAGAACAAATAATTTCACAATTTGTATGGAAATACAAAAAACCTTAAATAGCCAAAGCAATCTTGAGAAAGAAGAATGGGGCTAGAGGAATCAACCTGCCTTACTTCAGACTATACTACAAAGCTATAGTCATCAAGACAGTATGGTACTGGCACAAAGACAGACATATAGATCAATGGAACAAAGTAGAAAGCCCAGAGACAAATCCACCCATCTATGGACACCTTATCTTTGACAAAGGAGGCAAGAATATACAATGGAGAAGAGACAATCTCTTTAACAAGTGGTGCTGGGAAAACTGGTCAACCACTTGTAAAAGAATGAAACTAGAACACTTTCTATCATCATACACAAAAATAAGCTCAAAATGGATTAAAGATCTAAATGTAAGACCATAAACCATAAAACTCCTAGAGAAAAACATAGGCAAAACACTCTTCTGACATAAACCACAGCAGGATCCTCTATGACCCACCTCCCAGAGTTATGGAAATAAAAGCAAATATAAACAAATGGGACCTAATTAAACTTAAAAGCTTCTGCACAACAAAGGAAACTATAAGCAAGGTGAAAAGACAGCCTTCAGAATGGGAGAAAATAAAAGCAAATGAACCAACTGACAAAGAATTAATCTCAAAAATACACAAGCAGCTCATGCAGCTCAATTCCAGAAAAATAAATGACCCAATGAAAAAATGGGCCAAAGAACTAAATATACATTTCTCCAAAGAAGACATACAGATGGCTAACAAACACATGAAAAGATGCTCAACATCACTCATTATCAGAGAAATGCAAATCAAAACCACAATGAGGTACCATCGCATACCAGTCAGATGGCTGTGATCCAAAAGTCCACAAACAAAAAATGCTGTAGACGGTGCAGAGAAAAGGGAACCCTCTTACACTGATGGTGGGAATGCAAACTAGCACAGCCACTATGGAGAACAGTGTGGAGATTCCTTAAAAAACTGGAAATAGAACTGCCTTATGATCCAGCAATACCACTGCTGGGCATACACACCCCGAGGAAACCAGAATTGAAAAAGACACGTGTTACCCCAATGTTCATCATAGCACTGTTTACAATAGCTAGGACATGGAATCAACCTAGATGTAAATTGGCAGACAAATGGAAAAGAAAACTGTGGTACATATACACAATGGAATATTACTCGGAATATTATTCAAAAGAATGCATTTGAATCAGTTCTAATGAGGTGGATGAAATGCATATATATGGAATTTAGAAAGATGGTAATGATGACCCTATATGCAAGACAGCAAAAGAGACACAGATGTAAAGAACAGACTTTTGGATCATGTGGGAGAAGGTGAGGGTGGGATGATTTGAGAGAATAGTACTGAAACATGTATATTACCATATGTGAAATAGATCACTAATCCAGGTTCAATGCATGAGACAGGGTGCTCAGGGCCAGTGCACTGGGATGACCCTGAGGGATGGGATGGGGAGGGGAGGAGGGAGGGGGTTCAAGATGGGGGACACATGTACACCCATGGCTGATTCATGTCAATGTATGGCAAAAACCACTACAATATTGTAAAGTAATTAGCCTCTAATTAAAATAAATTAATTAAAGAAAGAAAAAGCATTTGGTATCTCTTTATGTTAAAAAAGAAAAAGCCCACTTCAACAAACTAAGACTAGAAGGAAACTTCCATAATCTTATAAGGGATATTTAAAAACCAAAACAAAACAAAACTAACCTCAAAACAAAACAAGTCTACAACTAATTTAAGAGTGAAATTTTGAATGCTTTTTGCCTCCTTGGGCTTGGGAACAAGACTAGGATGTCCACTTGCCACTTCTAGGTAACAGTGTAATGAAAATCCCAGTTAGTACAATAAAGTGAGAAAAAGAAATAAGGTTTAAAAGTTAAAGACTAGAAAAGAAGAGGTAAAAGAGCCATTATTGGCAAATAGCATGACTGTGTTCTGAAAAATGTAGAACATTAATCAAAACATTAGATTTAATTAGTGAGTTTACCAAAGTTGCTGGATATAAGGTCAGTACTTGAAAATTAATTGTTTTTTATATTAGTAAGAAACGAAGATCATGGCATCTGGTCCCATCACTTCATGGGAAATAGATGGGGAAACAGTGGAAACAGTGTCAGACTTTATTTTTCTGGGCTCCAAAATCACTGCAGATGGTGATTGCAGCCATGAAATTAAAAGATGCTTACTCCTTGGAAGGAAAGTTATGACCAACCTAGATAGCATATTCAAAAGCAGAGACATTACTTTGCCAACAAAGGTTCGCCTAGTCAAGGCTATTGGAGAAGGCGATGGCAAGCCACTCTAGTACTCTTGCCTGGAAAATCCCATGGATGGAGGAGCCTGGTGGGCTGCAGTCCACGGGGTCGCTGCCAGTTGGATGCGACTGAGCAACTTCACTTTCACGCAAAGGAGAAGGAAATGGCGACCCACTCCGGTGTTCTTGCCTGGAGAATCCCAGGGACGGCAGAGCCTGATGAGCTGCTGTCTACGGGGTTGCACAGAGTCGGACACAACTGAAGTGACTTAGCAGCAGCAGCAGCAGTCAAGGCTATGGTCTTTCCTGTGGTCATGTATGGATGTGAGAGCTGGACTGTGAAGAAGGCTGAGCGCCGAAGAATTGATGCTTTTGAACTGTGGTGTTGGAGAAGACTCTTGAGAGTCCCTTGGACTGCAAGGAGATCCAACCAGTCCATTCTGAGGGAGATCAGCCCTGGGATTTCTTTGGAAGGAATGATGCTGAAGCTGAAACTCCAGTACTTTGGCCACCTCATGCAAAGAGTTGACTCATTGGAGAAGACTCTGATGCTGGGAGGGATTGGGGGCAGGAGGAGAAGGGGACGACAGAGGATGAGATGGCTGGGTGGCATCACCGACTCGATGGATGTGAGTCTGAGTGACCTCCGGGAGTTGGTGATGGACAGGGAGGCCTGGCGTGCTGCCATTCATGGGGTCGCAAAGAGTCAGACATGACTGAGCGACTGATCTGATCTGATCTGGTTAGTAATAAACAGCATATTAAATGAAAATATCAGTTATGACAGCATAATAATCAAATACTTGGGAATAAATCTAGTGAAAGAGGTACAAGAAATCATAGCAAGATCTTTTTTGATTCACTTCTTAAGAGTAATGAAAATAAAAGCAAAATAAACAAGTGAGAACTAATTAAACTTAAAACCTTTTGCACAGCAAAAGAAACCACAAACAAAATGAAAAGACAACTCATAAAATGGGAGAAAATATTTGCAAATGAAGTGACTAACAAGGAATTAACCTCTAAAATACAGAAACAGCACATGCAGCTCATTATCAAAAAACCAAACAACCCAATCAAGAAATGGACAGACAATATAAATAGACATTTTTCCAAAGAAGATACACAGATGGCCAAGAGGCACATGAAAAGATGTTCAACATGACTAATTATTAGAGAACTGCAAATCAAAAGTACAATGAGGTATCACCTCACACCCACCAGAATGGCCATCACCAAAAAAATCTACAAACTAAATGCTGCAGAGGGTGTGGAGAAAAAGGAAGCCTCTTACAGTGTTGGTGGGAAAGTAAATTGGTATGGCCACTATGGAGAACAGTATAGAGGTTCCTTAAAATAGTGAAAATAGAGGTGCCATAGGATCCAGCAATCCCACTGCTGGGATCCAGAGAAAATCATAATTTGAAAAAACTCAGGTGCCTCGGTGTTCATTGCTGCACTATTCACAGTAACTAGGATACGGAAGCACGCTAAAGGGCCATCGGCAGAGGAATGGATAAGGAGGCGTGGCTTATGTATATACAGTGGAATATTCTCAGCCAGAAAAAGAACGAAATACTACTATTTGCAGCAACACACATGGATCTAGAGATTGTCATTCTGAGTGAAGTAAGTCAGAGAAATTCAAATATCACATGATAGCACTTATATGTGGAATCTAAAAAAAATGGTACAAATGAACCTATTTATAAGACAGAAATAGAGTCACAGACGTAGAAAACAAACCTAAGGTTACCAAGGGGGAGGGGAGGGATAAACGGGAAGATTAGGATTGACACATACACACTACTATGTATAAAATAGATAACTGATAAGGACCTACTGATAAGTGCAGGGAACTCTACTCAATACTCCGTGATGATCTATATAGGAGTAGAACCTAAAAAAGAGTGGATATATGTGTACGTACAACTGATTCACTTTGCTGTACAGCAGAAACTAACACAACACTGAACATCAACTATACTCCAATAAAAACTAAAATTTATATGAAATGTAAAGGACCCAGAGTAGTTAGTCAGAACAATCTTCAGGAAGAAGAATAAATTTGGAACGCCTAAAATACCAGACACCACCCTTATGGCAGAAAGTGAAGAGGAACTAAAAAGCCTCTTGATGAAAGTGAGAGAGGAGAGTGAAAAAGTGGGCTTAAAGCTCAACATTCAGAAAACAAAGATCATGGCATCTGGTCCCATCACTTCATGGGAAATAGATGGGGAAACAGTGGAAGCAGTGTCAGACTTTATTTTTTTTTGGCCTTCAAAATCACTGCAGATGGTGATTGCAGCCATGAAATTAAAAGATGCTTACTCCATGGAAGGAAAGTTATGACCAACCTAGATAGCATATTAAAAAGCAGAGACATTACTTTGCCGACAAAGATCCGTCTACTCAAGGCTATGGTTTTTCCAGTGGTCATGTATGTATGTGAGAGTTGGACTGTGAAGAAAGCTGAGCACCGAAGAATTTTGAAGAATGCTTTTGAACTGTAGTGTTGGAGAAGACTCTTGAGAGTCCCTTTGACTGCAAGGAGATCCAACTAGTCCATTCTAAAGGAGACCAGTCCTGGGTGTTCATTGGAAGGACTGATGCTGAGGCTGAAACTCCAATACTTTGGCCACCTCATGCAAAGAGTTGACTCATTGGAAAAGACCCTGATGTTGGGAGGGATTGGGGGCAGGAAGAGAAGGGGATGACAGAGGGTGAGATGGTTGGATGGCATCACCGACTTGATGCACATGAGTCTGGGTGAACTCCGGGAGTTGGTGATGGACAAGGAGGCCTGGCGTGCTGTGATTCATGGGGTTGCAAAGAGTTGGACACGACTGAGCGACTGAAGTGAAGTGAAGTGAAGTGAAAATACCAGATGGGCTTCCCTGGTGGCTCAGATGGTAAAGAATCTGAGTGCAATTGAGGAGACTGGGGTTCAGTCCCTGGGTCAGGAAGATCCCCTGGAGAGCGGAATGGCTACCCACTCCAGTATTCTTACCTGCAAAATCCCATGGACAGAGGAGTCTGGTGGGCTACAGTCCATGGGATCATAAAAGAGTCGGACACGACTTGGCAACTAAGCAACAACAAAATACCAGATAGCAAGATTTTCTATTAACTATTCCTTAGTAAGACTGTGACTTTGGCCCAAGATTAAACAAATAGATTCATGCAACTGAATAAAGAATACAGAAAGAGACCAACACATATTCGGTCATCTAACTTCTAACAAAGACATCTCTGCAATTTAGGGGCAAAGGATGATCATTATAGAAAATGCTATTGGAGCAATTGCTTATCTATATGGAAAGATAAACCTGAACTTTCATCTCACATCATACACCAACATTAATTCCATATAGATCACAGACTTCTAGAATATAATTTAAGAGAATGTTGTTATAGAGCTTATAGTTGTCTCAGAGGGAAGGATGGGGAAAGGGGTAGTTAGGGAGTTTGGGATGGACATGTACAGACTGCTGTATTTAAGATGGATAACCAACAAGGACCCACCATAGCACACATGGAACTCTGCTCAGTATTATGTGGTAGCCTGGATGGGAGGGGGTTTGGGGGAGAATGGATACATGTATATGTATGGCTGAGTCCCTTGGCTGTTCACCTGAAACTATCACAGCATTTTTTGTTAACTGGCTATACCCCAATACAAAATAAAAAGATTTTTTTAAAAAGAGAGAATGTTGTCATAATCTTACAGGTGAAGATTTCTTAATCAGGACACAAAGAAGCACTCGCCATAAAATTTAAAAAACTGATAAATTAGGACTTATTAAAATTCAGAACTACTTGTACTTCTATTCATCAAAATACACAATGAAGAGTGTGAAAAGACATGTCTTAGAATGAAAGATGTTGACAATACATTTAAATAACAGAAGATTAGTGTTCAAATATCTTAGAAAAAAACCCTCCTAAATCAAATCAGCAAAGACATTTCACAGAGAGGATATCTAAAAGGACCCACAAGAATACAAAAAAGAGTACATATCATTTGATGTTCAGGAAATGCAAATTAAAGCCATTATTATATTTCACTGCACCAGAAGGGCTAAAATTGTAATGCATTGGCAAGGATATGGATCAATAGGAGCTTTGTCATATTGCTGTTGGGAGTGTGTACTGGAGAACTGTTTGGTAGTATCTATTAATATCAAAGCTAAATATATTCCCACCATTGACACAACAAAGTATTTACCCAAGAGAAATAATGCATCCACCGAAAGACATGTGCAGCTGCTGCTAAGTCGCTTCAGTCGTGTCCGACTCTGTGAGACCCCAGAGACGACAGCTCACCAGACTCCCCCGTCCCTGGGATTCTCCAGGCAAGAACACTGGAGTGGGTTGCCATTTCCTTCTCCAAAGACATGTGCAAGAATGTTCAAAGCAGCTTTACTGTCAAGAAGCTTATTTTTAAAGCTAATGAAACATGCCCAGGGCAGGGAGGCTGTAAATTTCCCTTGTTACCCCAGAGCTGGAGTTGGTGTAACAGAGTTCAGGTTTTGTTTGGAAGAGAAGTGCAAATTTTTGTGCACCTGAATTTTTATTCGATAGTGGTGGTGAGAAATATTTCATTTTAGATCCCTTACAAGGGGCAGCTGCAGCCCAAAGAGAAAGCCTCTGCCTCATTTCACGGGACCGTGGAAGCAAGTGCAGGCCAGGAGAAGTTATGGCCATTTAGAATGCAGATTCACAGACCCTGCTCAGACCTGCTGAATCACATCTCTGGAAGGAGGGGTTAGGCTTTGCTTCTTAAGTCTATCAGGTGACTCCTCTACCTTCGTATTCTTAAATGTTATTTGATTCCCTGGCGGCTCAGAGGGTAAAGAATCCAGATGCCTGCAATACGGGAGACCTGGGTTTAATCCCTGGGTTGGGAAGATCTCCTGGAGAAGGGAATGGCAACCTACTCCAGTATTCTTGCCTGGAGAACCCCCATGGACAGAAGCCTGGTGGGCTACAGTCCATGGGGCTGCAAAGAGTCGGACATGACTGAGTGACTAAGCATAGCATATAAATACTGTATGTGAGAGATATATGTGTATATGTGTGATACATCTTTTTTAAAATAAAGCACAATAAAATGTACTTTCATGAGCCCATTACCCAGTAAAAAAGCTGGATCATTAACAGGAATGTATTTGTATTTACCTAGAAGGGGACGACAGAGGATGAAATGGCTGGATGGCATCACTGACTCGACGGGCATGAGTTTGAGTAAACTCTGGGAGGTGGTGATGGACAGGGAGGCCTGGTGTGTTTCGATTCGTGGGGTTGCAAAGAGTTGCACACGACTGAGCAACTGAACTGAACTGAACATGCCTCTCTCTTATACCTTCCTTCTGCCTCCCTATGAGACGTAATATTTTATATTTTGTGTTTTCCGTTCTATTAAAATTTTTAAAAATAAAGTTTTTGTCTTCTTGGTATCTATGCCTCAACATTATATTGTTTAGTACTGCTTGTTTTTTTTTTTAATTGACCAATAAAAAGTTTATTAACTTTTTTGAATTTGTTATTGTAATAATATATATATATAATATGAAATTTCTGATTTTAACAGTTTTGAAGTATAGAACTCAGTGGCATTCATTGTATTTGCAACATTGTGCAACCACCGTTTCCAAAACTTTTTCATCATTCCATGCAGAAACTCTGTACCCGTTAAGCAATATCTTCCCTTTCCTTCCCCTGCTGCACACACCCCTCCCCCACACCCCTGGTGACCTCAATTCTACTTTCTGTCTTGATGATTTTCCCTTTTCTAGACATTTTATACAAGTGGAATCATGTATTTGTTTTTTGTTTCTGGTTTCTTTCACTTCACATAATATTTTCAAAGTTTATTCATGTCATGGCACATATCAGATGTTCTTATAAGTGAACAATATTCCACTGAATGTATTTTTATCCATTCATCTGTTGAAGAACATTTGAGTTGTTTCTACCCTTGGATATTGTGAATGATGTTGCAATGAACACTGGTGTATAATAATCTGTTTGAGTCCCTTTTCAATTGTTTTGGGCTTAAATACCTAGAGGTAGAATCACTGGGTCATATGGTATTAATAATTCTAGGTTAGGATTTTGAGGGACCATCATGCTGTTTTCCAAATACTACTCCATTTTACATTCCCACCAGCAATGGCTGGGAGTTCCAATTTCTCCGCATTCTTGCCAAGACTTAAATTTAAAAAAAAAAAATATTAATTCTATGTTTTATTGAGTCTGATTTTTTTTTATTATTTTTTACTTTACAATTTATTTTATTTATAGCCCTACTTGTAGGTGGAGGCTTCCCAGGTGGCTCAGTGGTAAAGAACCAGCCTGCTAATGCAGGGGATGCAAGAGATGCGGGTGTGATCACTGGGTTGAGAAGATCCCCTGGAGGAGGATGGTGACCTGCTCCAGTATCCTTGCCTGGAAAATTCCATGGAGAGGAGCCTGGTGGGCTATAATGAGGTCATCAAGAGTTGGACACGACTGACCGCACACACATGTGCTTGTTGTAGGGGTAAGGTGGTATCTTGCAATTTTGCATGTTCTTAATGACATTTTCTAACAGTGTTGATCATTTTTCATGTGCTTGCTGATCATTTTTGTATATCTTTATTGGAAAAAGGTTTATTCATATCATTTGTTCATGTTTAATTGGGTTGTTTTTCATTTTGTTGCTGTAAGAGTTCTTTATATAATCTGGACAGTAAATCCTTATTGGATACATGATTTGTAAAAATTTTCTCCTATTCGTAGATTATCTTTTTACTTTCTTGGTATTTTCTTTTGATGCACAAAAGTTTTAAATTTTGATGAAGCCCAACTTATCCATTTTATTTTTTGCTGCTTGTGATTTTGGTGTCATATTTTAGAATCCATTACTGAGTTTGCTTGGTTTTGAGCTGTATAAAAGCAGTATCATTCACAACATAGTTTCCTGAAACTTGAAGTTCTCTTTAAAAATTATGTTTATAAAACTATCCATGTTCTTTCATAGTTCATTCATTCTCATGGCTGTGTAATCTTGTTATACAAATAGATCACACATTATTAGCCATTCTGCTATTGATAAACATTTGTGCTGTTTCCAGTTATTTTGCTATTACATCGGCACCACCTTAAATATCCCAGAGGGATTCTTTTGCACACTCTAAGAACCACTGGGCTTTTATAAATGAAATGAGTATTATTAAAATTTAATAGTACTCAGCTGCAGACATGTGCAGTTAGCAACAGTTAGAAATGGACCTGGAACAACTGACTGGTTTAAAATTTGGAAAGGAATACATTAAGGCTGTATATTGTCACCTTATTTAACTGACATGCAGAGTACATCATGTGAAATGCCGGGCTGGCTGAAGCTCAAGCTGGAATCAAGATTGCCAGGAGAAATATCAATAACTTCAGATATGCAGATGACACCACCCTTATGGCAGAAAATGAAGAGGAATTAAAGAGCCTCTTGATGAAGGTGAAAGAGGACAATGAAAACCAGCCTAAAATGCAACATTAAAAAAACTAAGATCATGGCATCCAGTCCCATCACCTCATGGCAAATAAATGGGGAAACAATGGAAACAGTGACAGACTTAATTTATTTTCATGGGCTTCAAAATCACTGTGGACAGTGACTGCAGCCGTGAAATTAAAAGACGCTTGCTCCTTGGAAGAAAAGCTATGACAAACCTAGACAGCATATTAAAAAGCACAGACATCACTTTGCCAACAAGGTCTGTATAGTTAAAGCTATGGTTTTTCCAGTAGTTGTGTATGAATGTGAGAGTTGGAACATAAAGAAGGCTGAGTGCCAAAGAATTGATGCCTTTGAACTATGGTGTTGGAGAAGACTCCTGATAGTCCTGTGGACAGCAAGGAGATGAAACCAGTCAATCCTAAAGGAAATCAACCCTAAATATTCATTAGAAGGACTGATGCTGAAGCTGAAGCTCCAATAGTTTGGCTACCTGATGCAAAGAGCTGACTCACTGGAAAAGACCCTGATGTTGGGAAAGATTGAAGGCAGGAGGAGAAGGTGGTAACAGAGGATGAGCTGGTTGGATGGCATCACTGACTCAATGGACCTGAGTTTGAGCAAACTCCAGGAGATAGTGAAGGAAGGGGAAACCTGGCGTGCTGTAGTCCATGGGTTGCAAAGAGTTGGACACAACTGAGCAACTGAAAAGCAACAACAATAAAACCATGATAACCACTGCCATTGAGTATGGTTTGCATCTACACTATAGCCTTAACCATTCTGTGTGATTTGTTGGAACAAGCAATCAGAGAAGACACAGTGAGTACATTTTACTGATTTCAGGTTGGAGAGCTTTGCAGAACAGGGAGATGGCAACACAGTGTGGGGGAGATGATTGTGAAAAGGAAATGTTTACTTGAGAGCCCTGTCTCAGCCAGGTTGCAGGAGCGTCTCTAATGGATTTGAAACAGCCCCAAGAAGGGCTTTGTCCAGTGCTGAAAAGCATTCAGAACAAAGAGACCCAGATTGACGGTTCTTCCCCCAGTCTTGCACACTGGCTCATTTCGGGAAACCCTTTGGCAGCTGCATGGGGTAGGGATGTGGCCAGGATTCTTTGGCTCAAGCATGAAGAACACCAGGGGAAACTTAATCATGAAGCAAGAGCTGGACTCCTTAACAGGGAGGTTGTGGCTTTGTTACTGGAAAATGTGAGTAACCTTAATAAGGCCAAAGTGCGGAGACACAGCAATTACAAAATCAAGAAGAGGGTGGAGTGAGATACTGGGGACATAAAAGCATCAGCGGGTGCCCCCAACGGCACTGCTTTTCCAGAGCCAGACACACCAAAGATGAGGTGAGTCCACAGTTTGCTCCAATCCCTCACTTTTCTCTGGATTATTTCATCCTTCTTTGGATATATCTTTTATCTACATGACAGCCTGGGTACAGGAGAGGCCTACAGGAGAAATGCAAAAATATAACAAAGATAAATAAGGCAAATGGACTAAATTATAGACTTTGTTTGCTTTCTGATGCACAGCTTGCAAACAATATGTTTATCCTTGCAAAGCTTCTCAAGGTTTGTTCTGTCCTTGGCTCTGACTCCTGATTATTTAGGATGGATCTCATTCTTCTTTGCCTGGGGGAATCTACTCATGTGTTTGGTTTTAGAGCCAGGAAGCACCAAGGCTCAACCTGTATTTATAATAATTATCTTCCAAATAGTAGCATGTTTGTAGAGGATCCTCTATGTTCTGTGTGCTGCATAAGGTTCTGGAGGAGATATTGGAAATGGATTAAAGCTTGGTCCTTGACTTCTAGGAATTATGAGTTTGGAGCAGTCCTTTCAGTCATTACCTCATTGTTTTCCAAATTTCATTCATTTGCACATCAGCTTCACGGTTCTCGCCATATTCCTGTGCTGCCCATACTACTATTCTTTTTGTAACATTCTCTCTGGGGTGTCACTGGCAGCTCAGTGGTAAAGAATTTGCCTGACAATGCAGGATTCCATCCCTAGGTTGGGAAGATCTCCTGGAGAAGGGGATGGCAACCCTACTCTGGTATTCTTGCCTGGGAAATCCCAAGGACAGAGGAGCCTGGCGGGCTACAGTCCATGGGGTCGCAAAGAGTTGGGCATGACTTGGTGACTGAGCACACATATAGTGAATAAAGGTTTACTATGCAAAAATTCTCTGCTTTTCTGTGTCCATAAAAGGTAATGTTTTCAGATGGTGCTGTCTTTCCCATGAGACGTGACTTTTTCTAAGGAATAGCTTTTCCTTGAGATTATAAAGTTTTCATCTTTGTGGGGAAGCCAGTAGCTCCTGTGGTAGGCCTCTGGACGTTTTTTTCCCCCTTTTTCGGCCACACCACATGGCATGCGGGATCTTGGTTCCTCAACCAGGGATTGGACCTGGGTCCTTGGCAGTGAAAGCTTTGAGTCCTAACCATCGGACTGCCAGGAAGTTCTCCCTGGCATTTTGAATATGTCTATTAGCAGATTAAAAAAACCTATAATGAGAAAGACCAAAAGTGAAACATTTGAATGACACAAGGCACTCAGATTTTATCAAAACAGAAAAAAATTTTTTCTGAAATGTTGAAATAATGAAACTAGGAACTTAACCAAGCCATCTCTGAGTAGTTGCCATCTTCCAGGGAGATGGTCCACGGGTGGGTATGGCTTGTGCGCTGATGCCCATGTGCACAGTCAAGCTTTTACGGAATCAGTTATCGTCCAGGTAACCTTCTGGAATTTGGGTTTGCTATACGACTTCCTGAATTCAAATTATCATAAAATAATAGAAACAACTACATCAGTCTTTTATATTTTAGGGAACCTCTTATTATGAAAAATCCCCCAAAGTAGAGAGAGTAGCATAATGATAACCACCCCCCACCCCATCGTCTAGATACCCACATTCATTAGTGGAATCCTCATAGCCCAGCACCTCAGGGTGCTTCCCACCCCAAGGGAGGCTTCTCTTTGCTGAGGAGCTCATATGTTGTTAACAATTTAGTGTTTCCTGAATCCTGCTATGCACTGAAGCCCAATCCCTTCCTAATCTTGCTTGCTCGTCTCTGAAGCTGCTGTAGAATTTCCAGCAGCAAGGAACACATGGGAACCTCTGTGACTGGGAAGCTGCTAAAGTATGCATGTGGGTGGGTGAGGGGTCTTTAGGTAACAGGAGTGGGGAGTGTGTGTGTTGAAGCGGGGAGACCAGCAGCACCCTCCTTTCTGTCTTCTCTGCAGCTCCCTGCCGGCTGTCGTCACTCTCCTGCTCTGCGGGCAGCTTCTCGCGGTGGAAACTGGCAGTGAGGCCACAGGTAAGTCTGCCTTTGGGCGAGGGCTGTACCTGGCCGCACTGCTGCATCCCACTTGGGCCCATTAGATATACATCCTCTCTGGGAAAATCCAGTTGCTCCTTATGCTGATCTCTGGTCTTTCAGTATCATAAAGAACACTGGGGAGCTAGCCAGCCAGCAATCTCTCCTGGGCTTCCATTTGGGGTGTGGGAGGTTGATATGCTGTTTCTTCTCTCCTGACTTTTCCAGTATCTAGGGGCAGTTTCTGAAAGTGAACCTTGTCCTCCTGTTTTCCTTTGCAGCCGACAGCTGCCCAAAGGCCCCCGAGATTGCCAATAGCCATGTGGAGTACTCGGTTCGCTATCAGTGTGACAAATATTACAAACTGCGTGCTGGAAATGGTAAGCCTGGGCGAATGCCTTCGGGTCCTCCTGTCCCAACCCTGGACTGACTCGACAGTCTCCACTATTGCCACGACTGCCACAGTCACCTTGACCACCGTCTGTCCTGCTGGGCTTTACTGGCGCCCCCAGCACTTGGCTTTAGCATAGCACTCCTCCCTTGCTCCTCTTCCCCAGCCCTCCCTGGCTCCTATGTCTCTGACTCTGCTCTTTAAATACCTTCTCTCCTAGTGCTAGGTCCAGCTTTTTGCTCATTTTTTTTTTTCGTTTTGTTTCAGGGGTGTATACTTTTAACAATAATCAATGGATAAACAAGGACATTGGACAGCAACTCCCTGAATGTGAAGAAGGTAGGAAGTCAGGTCTGGGAAGCAGATTGAAAGTGGGTACTGAGGGGTTGGGGCATGGCAGGTATCTTGATCGAAACATGCTCAAGGCACATCCTCCCAGTGAGGCTGTCTCTGGGCACACACCAGTCGAGGACAGAGACTGGGGGGACCACAGGTGGCCAGGCAGAGACGTGCACAGGCAGGTGATGGTTCCCTATAAAGTTCACTAAGGATGCATTCATCTGGTCTCCTGGGCACTGACTGAATCCACTGTCCACAGAGGATCAGAGGACCCTATATGTACAGAGAGCCCACCTAGAGATCCCTGGGCCAAGGGTAAAGCAAGCTGCAGGAAGAACAGGTCGATGGAGGGCAGAACAAAACTGCAATCCATGGGAATGTGCTACAAGAGGCTGGAGATGGGTCAGGACTCCACTGTCACCAGGAAGAGCTGGTGCTCTCTCCTTTTGGGATGGAGGGAGTTTGATGTGCAAACCAGCTTCTTCTGTTCTGACTTCTCACATCTCCGGGCTGTTCCCCAATATGAACCTTCTCTTCCTCTTTCCTTTGCAGATGACAGCTGCCCAGAGCCCCCCAAGATTGAAAATGGCTATGTGGAGTACTCGGTTCGCTATCAGTGCAAATCCTATTACAAACTGCGCACCAGTGGAGACGGTAAGGCCCAGACGAATGCCTCCTGTCCTTCCACTTCCACGGGCGATGGAGCCAAGGTGACTGGTCAGAAAGGACACGCGCTTTCTGAAGCCAGGAGATTCAGGTTCTAATGAGGGTTTTGTCACTGGCAGCTGTGACCTTTTGGGAAAATTAACTCTCTTCAGCCTCGAGTTTTCTTCCTTGTTAAGCGGAGGAGATGCCACGTAGCCTACCCATCTCAGGGTGAGATCTATATAAAACAGGATGGTGATGGTGGTGATGGCAGGGAGCCCTCACCTTGTGAGCACAACGCTCCCGCACTGTGCAGTTTTCTCCACAGATTTGCTCATGAGGTCCTCACAACACCCCTCTGGAGATACTATTATTTATTTTTGCCAAGTTGCACAGCTTGTGGGAACTTAACTTTCTGACCGGGGATGGAACCTGTGTCCCCCAAATTAGAAGCCTGGAATCCTAACCACTGGACCACTAGGGAATTTCCAAGAGACAGGATTATTATTCTCATTTCACTTCTGAAGAAACTGAGGCATAGAGAGGTTGATAAATTTGCCAAGTTCAGGTAGCCTGTATGAGTCAAGATTTGACTCAAGTCAAGTCAAATCCTTGACTCAAATCCTGACTCAAGTCAGGATTTGGACCCTGATTCCAACCCTGTACTGCCTTGACACAATCGCCACGGCCACCTAGACCACCATCTGTCCTGCTGGGCTTCACTGGCCCCTAGCACTTGGCTTCTAGCATCGAGCTCTTCTGTTCCTCCCCCTCCCTGGCCCTCCTTCCTCCTATTTCTCTTATGCTGCTCTTTAAGTATGTTCTCTCCCAGTGCTAGGTCCAGCTACAGTGTCCCTTTCAGCTTGTATTTTTTCATTTTGTTTCAGGAGTGTACACCTTTAACAGTAATAAGCAGTGGATAAATAAGGACGTTGGACAGCAACTCCCTGAATGTGAGGCAGGTAGGAAGCCAGGGGCCTGGGAAGCAGACTGAAAGTGGGTACTGAGGGGCTGGTGCATGACAAGCATCTTGATTGGAACATCAAGGCACATCCTCCCTATGAGGCTTCCTCTGGGCACACACAAGCCAAGGACAGGGAGTTGGGGGAGCAGAGGTGGCTGGGCAGAGATGTGCGCAGGCAGGGGACGCCGCCCCTTGAAGTTCCTAAGGATGTGCTCATCTGGCCTCTGAGGCACTGACCGAGTCCACTGTCTACACTGTCCACAGAGGATCAGGGGACTCTGTATAGAGCGCCCACCTAGAGAGCCCTGGGCCAAGGATAAAGCAAGCTGCAGGAAGAACAGGTTGAGGGAGGGCAGAGCAAAACCGTAATCCGTGGGAATGTGCTACAACAGGCTGGAGGAGGGTCAGGACTCTCACCAGGAGGGGCTGTGCTCTCTCCTTTCCCTCCTGGAACAAGAGGGTTTTGCCCATCCTCTTCTGCTACTTGGGCTGTGGAACCGCTAACCTGCTGGATATCGAATGCAGTATCTATAAAACCTGTGTTCCGGCCAACATTGCTTCGTGTCCCGATTTATTCAGAGAATGAACCTTGGTAGCTCCTTGTCCTTACACTGAATTTCAGGGATTGTGGACCTCTAGTTGTGATAAATCATTTAAATATACCTAGAGTTCAGCAGCTGGGGTTTGAAAATTTCAGTGCTGTTTGTGAGTCAGAAAAGCAGGAAACAGAACTCTGCTTTAGTGATGTGAACATTAAAAAAATAATAATTTTAAACTGTAAATATTGGGGACAGAAGGAGCAGAAGGGCAAAGCATGTAAATGTTTCTAGCCCTGGAGACATGAAGAGCGATAGTTTTGGATAGCGGCAAGAGTTGGCATTTTTGTTTTCCGGCCCAGAGGATGCTCACACCCTGCTCATATTAATGATGATCTTGCTCTCAACAGTGTGCGGGAAGCCCAAGCACCCAGTGGACCAGGTGCAGAGGATCATAGGTGGCTTGTTGGATGCCAAAGGCAGCTTTCCCTGGCAGGCCAAGATGGTCTCCCACCATAACCTCATCTCGGGAGCCACGCTCATCAATGAACAATGGCTCCTCACCACAGCTAAAAATCTCTACCTGGGTCACACTAGTGACAAAAAAGCAAAGGACATCACTCCTACTTTAAGACTCTATGTGGGGAAGAACCAGCCTGTAGAGGTGGAGAAGGTGGTTCTCCACCCTGACCACTCCAAGGTAGACATCGGGCTCATCAAACTCAGACAGAAGGTACCCGTCAATGAAAAAGTAATGCCCATCTGCCTACCTTCAAAAGATTATGTGAAGGTGGATCGTGTGGGTTATGTGTCTGGCTGGGGGCGAAATGAAAACTCCAACTTTACGGAGCATCTGAAGTACGTCATGCTGCCTGTGGCTAAACAGGACAAGTGTGTGAAGCACTACGAGGGTGACAACGCACCTAAAAATAAGACAGCTAAGAGCCCTGTAGGGGTGCAGCCCATACTGAATGAGAACACCTTCTGCGTCGGCCTGTCCAAGTACCAGGAGGACACCTGCTATGGCGACGCTGGCAGCGCCTTCGTCGTTCACGACAAGGAAGATGACACGTGGTATGCAGCCGGGATCCTGAGCTTTGACAAGAGCTGTGCTGTGGCCGAGTATGGTGTGTACGTGAAGGTGACCTCCATTCTGGACTGGGTTCGGAAAACCATCGCTAACAACTAAGGTGGGGCTGGCTAGGAGCAGCTGCCTGGGAGGACGAGGGGAAAGCTGCACAGGAGCGGAGGGGACACGAGTGCAGTGTGGTGCTGGGGGGTTCCAGCCAATAAAGAGCTTGCTTTGCCTCACTTCTGCAATGTGCCTTGCATTCTTTACCACTGAGCCCCCAGGGAAGCCCGTCTGTGCTGTTTTTAGTGTTTTTTTTTTTTTTTAAATTCTCTCATCGATGGTACAGCAGCAGCAAGTGCTCTAGAGTTTACTGGGAGTGTGGCAGAAAACACCCCGGACCAACTGGAAATCCCTAAGGTGATATGAACTATCCCACTGGGGAGCTCATGATCACTGAATGAGTGCCTATTCGATGGCAGGCCTCAGGGAGGTCATGGTTATCCTTTGTTTTATAAGGAAATAGAGAGTCAGAGAAGTGATTTGCTGAAGGTTACACAGCTCTTAAATAGAAAAGCTGAATCTTGAACCTTTGTTGTTGCTTAGTCACTAAGTTCTGCGACCCCCATGGAGACCCTACCAGGCTCCTCTGTCCATGGGATTTCCCAGGCAAGAATATTGGAGTGGGTTGCCATTTCCTTCTCCAGGGTATCTTAGCCCAGGGATCAAACTTGCATTTCCTACATCGACAAGTGGGTTCTTTACCACTGAGCCACCAGGGAAGCCCAAAGCTGAATTCTGAACCTAGGTCTGTCTGAATACAAACCCCAAGCTCTTTTCACAACATCCTCTGCTTCTTCCGAGTGGAGGAGGAGAAAGAGAGAAGGCTGGTGAGGAAGAGGCTGGCTTGAGCGGCACGAGTGTCTGACAGATACTACTCCGTTGCTTGTGCTCCAACACACCAGCGCTTCAGCTAACACAGTAAGATGTATAAAGGCAGGGTTTCTAGATTTGCTGGGTCCAAGTCACAGCTCGATGACAAACCTGCCAAGTTCCTTGAGCTTAAGTCTCCTGGGCTCTCCCACGGGGGCGTAAACCAGACAGGCTCTAAAGCGCCATCAGTAGAAACATTCTGAGGCTGGGGGAAGTCAGAAGTCTCTTCCTGAGGAGGGGCTGCTTTTCCAATTTGGAAAAAAACAACCCTCAACTAGGACTCAAACCACAGCCATCAGTCTTTCATTTCACAAAGAGAAACTGTTCTTGCTATGAACAGTTTCCCAGAACAAAAGTTCTGGAACCCAGCCCATGAAGCTCTTCTTCTAACTGAAGAAGAGTTCTAACTGAGCCACACACCTTTATTCGGCACACTGGCCCTTCACCAGCATACAGTCTTGTCACACCAAAACACAGCCTTCCCTGCTTATGGCTTAAAATGTCAACTGGTGTTACCCCTCTCTCTCTAGTGTTCTGTCCTTCCCTGTGACATTGTCACGGGCACTCTCCAGACCCATCGAGCTCACAGGCCAAGGAACAACTGAGACCTATATTCTAGAACCTGCACAAGAGACGATGCCCAGAAACTCAAAAATAATACAAACATGTAAAATCCTGCCTCTCAGCATAGTTATACCTCTTTTTTCTAATAATACCTTCAGCACTAAGTTTTTGAAGAATAAACCATCCAAGTTTTTTTTGAAGAAAAATCTGATTGTATTAAGTGGCTTCTGCCTCTGAGGAGAAAAATAAAACTTTCGCTATTTTGTCACTTTCCTTATCTCCTCTACCTTCCTCCCTGGCAGCACCTCCTGCCCACCTGCCTCCCCCTCGGGTTTCAGTGACACTGAACTCTGTGGAGCCCTCTCTACATGCATGCTGTCTCCAGGCCCTGGGCCTGCCGCCCCCTGGTTCCTCCTAATGCCCTCCCCCTTCTCCATGAGTACCTCCTACTCTCCTTTAAGGCTCAGGAACTGTCTCTTCTAAGAAGCTTTTTTTCCATCCAGGAGTCATTTGTTTTGTGCAGTATCTGGCATAGGATGGGGGCATACAGTATGTAATTAATAAACACTTATGGAAGGGAGAGCAACTATGATGGGAATAAAAACACAAACCTGGACTTCAGAGAAACATCACCAAAAAGCCCTCAGGGGGAAAGACGACATGAGAATCTTAGGCGTGAAGGTGCTGAGTTTTTGCTGTTATCTGAGCATTTCTCACACCTCAAATGCTGTGTAATTTAGGCCATGAGGGACCGAAAATCCAACTAAAGTGACACGTGGTAAAGATGTTTTATTCTTTCACAGAAATCTGAAGCCAGGCAGGTCTAGAGTCCACTCGGGAGCTTGATATCATCATCGGGGACCCAGGCTCTTTTCATCATTCTTTTCAGCATGTTCGCTTTTCATCCCAGGGCTGGTTGCCTTATGGTCCTAAGATGGCTGCTGCGGTTCCATGCATCACGATTACCAATGTAAGCAGGAAGTGGGAGTCAGGAGACAATGGAGCTGGTGGTGAAAGGATTTTGTTGTCTCATTCCTGAAGTGGCTCTCTCCTTTATCAACGAAGGCCACCCAGGTGCCCAGCAACCTTCCTTCTCTGCCACGTTTGTCACAGAAGACTTGGAAAGGAACCACCCGGCAAAGGGGGACAGTGGTGCAGTGACCATGCTGCCCTGCCTGAAGGCCAACAGCTGCCAAGTGGGTCGTGTGCTGCCCGGCGCACTGCCTTCTGGTTCTGCACGCGTCTTATTCTAGAAACTCAGTGCCATTAGCTCCATGAGAAGAGGAGGAACCTGCCCAAGTGGTGAAGGTTGTGCCAGGGGGCCCTGGGAGAGCAAGAATTCTTCATAAAGTTATTAAAACAGGCAAGTCCTATATAGATGATACTTCTTTCTAGCAGTTCGGAGATCTCTTTCCAGTCTTGAGTCCCTGAAGTAGTTATCTCCTCAGAAAGAGACGGAGCTCCGGGAGAGACTGGCTCCTACTGATAAGGGTACTTAATTTTTTGTTTAGCTTAAATTGGGTGCTGGACAGTAAAGGAAGTTCAAGTTCTCACCCCTGGGGTAATTTAATAACATAAAAGCTGGTAAAATGAATAAGCCAAGATATCTTTAAAATTCTGAGCCAGAAAGTCTTATGGATAAAACAAACTTGGCCACTATCAGTAGAGAAGATTTATTCCAAGAGAACCTGTGATAGTAGGTGAACATGAGATAAATACATGTGCAGAGGGAAGGCGAGGCTGAGGATGAAGGAAGGGGTGGGTATGCACACGTAGGGTAGAAAACAAGTGTTTTTGCTCTTATGTGAACTGATTTTCTAGTTTACTCAATGTATCAAATAAACATAGTTGAATCAAACTGTCCTAGCCAAATTTAGAAGGATTCTGTATTATCTTAAAGAATAAAGAAAAGCACAATATACAGAGAAATTAAAATACCCACACTGGAGAAATTGACCACGGCTGGCTTGACCTCACTGAGGTCTGCAGTGCGTAGACACTTGGGCATCCCCGAATGTCCCAGCACCAGTGCGGTCTTCTGCTTGGTGGCCGGTACTTTCTGTGGAGGTACCTCTTATTCTCTGGGATGCTGACCATGTTTCTGAAGGACCCCAGGAAAACCGCAGAGCTGGAGTTAGGTACTATTTCGAGATGGGCCTTTCTCTTCAACTCTGATGGCAGTGAAAGCACTAAATGTCTTGATAGAGGAGGTCGTATTTGGGAATATTCTTGGGATCAATAGGACTTTGCACAATAAGTTTCCCCCTCATTGCGCCTCGATAAATTACTTCAATCAAATCTATGAAGTCTTGTTTGGTTTTGAAACTTCCCACAAACTTAGTGTGATCTGGAGACCTAAATAGTGCAGGAGAGAAACAACCTCGCTCAGAACTTTTCAGAAGCACTTGTAAGGCCTTCAGGATAAACAAAGTAAACAGCAGCTCTCTCACTTTCTTCTGGTCAGGGAGCCCTTAGACACAAAGCCTGACACTGATTTTCCATTTGTGATTACAGGGCCCATTTGATACAGACTAAAACCAGTGCTGGGGGCTGCTGGCAGAGCATGGAAGCCCTACCAGGTGGCCCATTTAAAGTCATTATAGCATTTGTTACAATATTGCTTCAGTTTTATGTTTTGGCTTTCTGGCCTCCAGGCATATGGGGTCTTAGCTCCCCCAGAAGGGACCGAACCCGAACCCCCTGCTTTGAAAGGTGAAGTTTTAACCACTGGACCATCAGCGAAGTCCCTCATCTTACTTATTTTTGACTGACTCTGAGAAAGGACGACTTCAAAATTCTCTTAACTGAAAGCAGACAGAATGCTTGGTAGGGGAAACACGTCTTAATTTGCTGAAGGATCTCTTCTTTCACAGATGCAGCCAATGAGTATCAAGAGTTTAAGAACAATGGCGCATTTTGTTTGAAATAAAACTCCTGGGAAACTTTGACAAAAGCTGTTCTATATTTTCTGCAGTGATGGATGGTGAGTGCTTCACAAACTGTACTAGTCTCTCAGATTTAAGTAGTAAGTTAACATTCACCACTCATACTGGAAACACTCTCATTTTGTACCAAAGTTACACACACACACACACACACAAAATTAGGGACTTCATCAACTGAGGAAACAGTACCAACCTAAAACACACAAAACCCCCATCACATCCAAGTGGGTGAGCTATTGAAACTGACTGGAGAAAAAGAAACTTTGAAGATTATAGTAACTTCATGTCAATCTAACTTACCCATAATCCACTTTCATATGCTGCCCATTGAAGAAAAACACAGTAGATGGAATATAACTGATGTCAAAATAGTGTGTATAAACTGGGGTTTGGTCCACGTCTACTAGATAGATGGCCGCCATTTTACTTAAGTCGGAAGAGGTCTTAGAAAGCTGCAGATGGAGAGAGAGATGTGGATTACAACTTCAGGGCTGTTAACGTTTCTTTTGTGAACCTTTTTACTAGAAGAATTTTCTGTGTGAAAAAAATTCCCGGACCAAGAATCTAGCCTGTTGGGAGTTCCACGTTAAGAGACAGTGCAACCTTACTCAGAGTCTGAGTCACAGTTGGTAGGGTAATGGGAGGGCCCTGAGCAAACTGGGTGAATATGTTTCTTCTTTTTTTCTTCTGTTTTTGATTAAAATATGTGTTTTTAAACTTTTCATGGATTTATAAAATCCATACTCGCTTAAATAAAAAAGTAAACTCAGAAATATGTGGTACAGATACTGCAATTCCCCCAAATCTCCTTGTTTCCAATCTCACCCATAAATGGCAGTTACGACAAAACAGCAGACCCTTACGTGGCACTTGCTGTGTGCTAAGTGTTCTAAGTGCTTTACACTTGTTGGCTCCTTTAACCCATACAACATTTCTAGGAGCTATGCAAGGCTACAGGCACCATTTCACAGACGAGAAAACTGAGCCACGAGGAGGTAACGTGCCCCGGGTCACACAGCTGTAAGCAGTAAGGCTGGGCTCTGAACTCGGACGGCCTGGCTTCAGGGTCTACACTCTGTGATATTCCACACCCCCACAGTTGAGGGTAAAATGCTCTGGCCGCTTTGCCACCAGGTTAATGCATCACACCCTCATTGTAGATCACAGCCATGGGGTTTCTTGCACTGGATCCACACTCTGGGTGGCAGCAACAGAAAACATGAGTGAGGTCTTAGTCCTGGGTAAGTCAGAGACCAGGATAAGCTTACTCTGTCCTGTACTCCCCTCTTGACTCATCAGACTGTAAAGATATGCTGTGAAAACATAGATTACCATCAGGCACACACTGGAAGCGGCACCCTAGAAAAGCATATTTGCAGGCAAAAAAGCAAAGTTCAGATCCCAGCTCTGCAACTTAGTGGTTCTGGGCCCGTGGGAAGTCACCTGACCTCCCTGGCATGCATCTCCCCTCTTGGGAATACTAATTATCCCACTGTGGGGAGCACTGAATAAGACAATGTTCATAGACTCTAGTTCATAACGTTTCTGGTCTTCCACTGCTTGTTGGTGAAACCGAGCTTCAGCAGCTGCTAGTGGGGAAGGACATCTAGGGCAGATTCCACACAATCACAGACTAGGGGGTTTGACTCAGGCAGGCACATAATTGGCTCTTGGTGGAAGTGTGGTAACAATTGAACAGCTGTACACCTGGGCCCTGCCTGCCCCTGCTCATGCACTCTGCAGATGTTGGAGTAAGAACATATAGGTTTTTAATAAAAATCTTAAAAAATTCACTTACTATGTCGTCTAGTTGCAGACAGACTGGATCTTCGTCTCTCCCAAACCTGAGAACCAGCACCTTCTCTGCAGTACTTTTTATTGCTTGGTCTACTGCCTTTTTGCTACTCAGTTTGGGTAACAGGAAGCTCATGTTGAAATAATCAGATTATCAATCCTCACTCTTGGTCCTAAAAGTTGCAATGTTTAAAAACAGATTAAGTGCATAAGTTCTAATTTTGAAACACTGTACATTTTTGGAGTAGGTGACATGTATATTTTTCCCTCTTAGATGAAAAAAAAGTTTCATACAACATAGTAACAAAAAAGTAAAAGGAATACACTAAATGCACAAACAGGTGGCAAGTAAGTCCACCAGTTATCAAGAAACAACATAGAGAGGTATACTGTAATAATATTTCCTCTCTCTCCTCTCAGAGGGCTTGGTTGCCAGCGCCCTGGGGTAGTTACCAGGCAACAACTTTCATTAGTTTTTCAGATATCTTTCAGAGTTTGTTATGCATTCACAAGAAAATACAAAGATGTTTTTCCCCTTGTCACTCAAAAGATAGTGTATTCTATCAGTCGGTTCCAGCGGGAAAGAGATGCCATCTTCCAATTTGGTCATTTGCAGACTTTCACTGAGGCAGGGAATAGGAAAGAACAGGGTGTAGTGAAGAACCCTCGGCTAGGAGGGCCAGGACGGGGTGCTGTTCTCACCCCCAGGCCCGGAGGAGCCACAGGAGGGAGTACTTACCAGAACTGCGTGGCCGACGCTGACAGGTGGACAGGGCCGCTGTGAAAGGGGTCAGCCTGCAGCGAGGGGA
Source organism: Tragelaphus eurycerus (assembly GCA_935064755.1). NCBI lineage: Eukaryota > Metazoa > Chordata > Mammalia > Artiodactyla > Bovidae > Tragelaphus > Tragelaphus eurycerus. Next base: position 18,924,307 of record CAKXYN010000020.1, read on the forward strand.
CGCAGCCACTCTCCTCCCGCCCTCTGATGCTAACACTAACGCTCCCACTGACTGACTCCAACTGGAACAAAGAGGGCCAGGGAGCCGCAGAGGCGAACAAGTCTCCTTGACACAGAGCAGTCTAGAGAGGAAGAGTGGATCTGGAGGGTAAAGGACAGATGTCCAGCACACATACTTTACCCACTCTTCTGCACTTTACCTCACATGTGAATATCTTCCCGTTGCTCTAAGCAGAAAACTCACACATTTCTTGTTACAGTGCCAGACTACTTCATGCATGTTCCATCCCTTTTGTACAGTCTTTTATTGACAGACATTTATATTATCATGAGTTCTAGTTTAAAGATTCTTGGTGTATGTCTTATTGAGTGTACCTCATTACATGCAAACAGATCAACTAAGAGGGCGTAAAAACCACACGTGCGCGTGCACACACATACACACACAAACAAAATAAAGAGCAAAACACTGAGATAGAAGGGGATTCTCATTTTCAGGTTCACAGTTACATTTTTAGCTACAAAAACAAGGACCAGAATCCATGCCATCAAATTTCTAGTCCAGTATTCCTTTTACTACAATGGAAGTGAAAGTAAAAGTTGCTCAGCTGTGTCCGACTTTTTGCGACCCCGTGGCCTATACAGTCCATGGAATTCTCCAGGCCAGAATACTGGAGTGGGTAACCTTTCCCTTCTCCAGGGGATAATCCCAACCCAGGAATCGAACCCAGCTCTTCCGCATTGCTGGTGATTCTTTACCAGCTGGCCTACAAGGGAAGACCAACTTATTTACTACAATAAGTCCTGTTTTTATGATCAAGAATACTCTTTGATCAAGGAGCTCTACTTCTGATCCACAAGAGACTCCACTGAGATACTTGATATTTTGAATTCAGACTGAATGCTATGAAAAGGGACGATTTCATTCTCTTTTTTTCAGTGACAAGTCACATTTTAAGATAAAATTCATATAGGAAAGGAAATTGTCCCAGTAATAGATCATACTTTAAATAGGAAAGAAGACTGCCAAAAGGGACTTTCGTCAAATGGGAGTGGCAGAACAAATTACTGATGAAAGGGAAAGTCAAAGAGAAGATGGATTTGTCCCACCACTAGAAATCAAATGACCAGCAACTTCTGTATCGTTAAGAGAGGAGGAAGCGGTCAACAGTGAGTGCAGAGGTAAGCATCTAAGAGAGTGGGACTGGATAAGTGTTGGTAGGAGGAGAGGGAAATTTCTCTTTAGGCATGGGGAGAGACCATGCCTAAGAAAATGTCCACAGCAAAGGATACCAATAGAGAACTGACAAAAGAAGAGGTAAAAATGGACAGATACATTTGGAAAGTTAAGCTTTACCTGTAAGCAAAGGAAAGCAAATTAAAAGATATATCTTTAAAAGTCATTCATTTGGCAAAGATTAAAAAAAAACAGCAAGAGTGAGAGTGAACTGGCAGGCATTCAATACCTGACGGAAGGTAGAGAAACGAAACTTTTCTAGAAAAGAAATCTGAAATACTCTTTGACCAACAATTCCACTTCTGAGAATCCCTAGTAAATAAATAGACATGTGCAGAAAGATTTGTGTACCATTTGTAAGTGTGAGAAACTGGAAACAACCTAAACAGTCACCAGTAGTGGACAGAGGGAATAAATGATAATATATCCCAATAATGTACTAGCACAGTATCATTATACACTGGGTTAGAGACCAATAATTGAAAAACTCTCACGACAAAGAAAAAAACTTTATAAAACAGTAGTATATAAAGTGTGCTCCCACTTTTGTACAAAAACCTAACTATAATGCATATATAAATATTCACATAGAAAAATAAATAAAAATGAAAATGCCAGGGCTTCCCTAATAGCTCAGTTGGTAAAGACTCGCCTGCAATGCAGGAGACCCCAGTTCGATTCCTGGGTTGGGAAGATCCTTTAGAGAAGGGATAAGTTACCCATTCCAGTATTCTTGGGCTTTCCTGGTGGCTCAGCTGGTAAAGAATCCGCCCGCAGTGCAGGAGACCTGGGTTCCACCCCTGGGTTGGGAAGATTCCCCTGGAGAACGGAAAGGCTACCCACTCCAGTATTCTGGCCTGGAGAATTCCATGGACTGTATGATCCATGGGGTCACAAAGAGTCGGACACGAGTGAGCGACTTTCACTTTCAACTCCGTCAGAGATCATCTCCGCGTGTGGACAGACGAGTGACTTTTACTTACACTGTGGGCGCGCGTCTTTATTTCTCCCAAATATCCAACATACATATTTTTAATGATGCCTGCGGTTGGGCTAATTCTGGCCCACAACTGCTGGGGAAAATGATACTTACTTTAATTGTACACGTCACCTCCTTCTTTTCCACTTCAGGGTTGTGGACAACCCCGACCCTTTCTCGAAAAAGCCGACTCAGACGGCTTTTTTCCCCCTTCCCCCAACCGCGGAGGCGACCCCAATTCAAAGTGACCCGGAGCCGTTGCGTAGCAACCTTCTGCCGACCACCAGAGCGGACGGAAACTGAAAAAGAAAACGCCTTGGCGCAGTGATGAACGCGCGTTCCGCTCTCAACCCAATCAGCAGAAGAGGTTATTCTAGTCACCGCCCACCTACCCTGCTCTGACCGGAAGCCCTAGGGTCACTCCCGCTCTTATTAAACCTGACAGGTCTCTTTACTTCTCCCTCCCACGCCCCACCTAGAGGCGGGGCCTCGCCTCTTACACTAAGCATGATTGGTCGCCAGGGGACTCGGAAGTGTCTCTGATCAGAGTCCCAGAGAGAGTCAAGTCTCGCATGCGTGGTCGCGTTCTGTGTCGCACCGGGAACGGGCGTTTTCCGGGCTGCTCTCGATGGTATCTTTGGCTGGATAGAAGGAGCCGCGTAAAGTATTATGGGACAATAATGGCCGCTTTCATGTAGTTGATTTTGGCTCTCAAAGCGGTCTGAGCGAGGAGTTGGCGGCGCCAGCGCCCCAGAATCCCGGACAGCAGGTCCTGAGAGTCAGGCTTGGGGAGGTGAGTGTCCCTTTTTCTTTTCCGACCTTTTCTTCGCCAATCGTGGCAGCTCCAAGAGGCGAATCTCGGCCTCTCGCTCAAGTTCGGGCCCGGGCTTGTAAAGTCTTGTCCCTGTCATCCAACTTGCCTTACTCACTGTAGGAATGCTGCGCAGATTCTGCCGACCCCGGCCTGTCTCCTTGATCAGGTCAGATCGTGCGCACTGACGGGGCCTCCCAGAGGTCCAGGGATGCTGGCCGGGAGTCACCCCGCCCACGTCCTTAGACCTTCTCCTTAGCCCCGTTCCAGACAGACACCGAGCCCAGAAGGGCTCTTTTCGTTTTCTTTTTCTCTGTCACAGTGGTATCTCTTCCAGGCGATATCTTTTAATAAAATGTCAACTCCAAAAAGATCGGGGTTTTTGTTTTGGTCTCTTATCTCTAATGACCAGAACAAGCGATTCTGAAGGCACTCGGTAGTTGTTGAATGAATGTATGCAGTTTCTTTCTTCATTATTTTTCTTGTACCTCTTGTGACTTCTTTGCCACTAATCCTTTTTCAGAAGACAACACTTAAACTTCTTGTTTTTCTTAGCTGCTAGTTGTCCTGTTTGTCAGATTTTTTTTCCTGTGCTGCTTGGCACCTTTCTTTACTGTCTCTAGAGATTTCTGGCTCCCTGTTTCCTTTAATCAGTTTAAAATTACTTATTCCTCAAATGTTTATTTTGCTAGGCACTGGGCAATGCAGTCAACAAGACAGACAAAGTTCTCCTGCATAAAAGGACGTTCTAGGGGTATATTTTCTAGTTCAGACTACTGAGCAGAACATGTATATCTTACCTTCCCACGTAGATTTCCTCCCATGAGTACAGATGTCACTAAAAGTTAGCTTCCCCATTTCTCTTCTGTGTGATGGCATTTTCCAAAATGCAGCTCTTGTTTCTGTGTCCATATTGTGTTTTCAGTCTGATTGGCTATATTTTTCTATAGAAGTGTGCATGTTAATTAGAGCTGCGTGAAACATTCTGTGTTCTGGTGGTTCTCTTGATAGTTCTTTGCTTCACTGACTTGTTGGAATGAGGGAAATTATTAAAGCACAAAATGGGATATGTTTATAAGCAGATGGTGTGTAGTGGGAGGTAAGAGGAATTTGTTGTGAGTTGAGTGCCAGGAAATCTTACAGTCACCTAAATACTTTTCAGAAACACCATTTCCTACCTGGTGATTCTCATCCAATTTTTTTGGTGAACTTGAATCATTGTTAAACAGATTTCGACTGCTGTGAGGTAATTCTTCTCTACAAAACAAAACTGGTCCAGAAAACTCATTTAAGAATGGATCACATGGATGGTAGCCTTATATCTCAACAACTCTACTCTACTGTATCTGTAGTTTAAAGGAGTAGAGAGTAGGAAGAACTTGTGTAAAAAATGGTGAGGAACCCAATCAGTACCCAAGAGCACAGCAAATGAAATAATGTAACAATGACGTTTATGTAACTGTTTGTGGTTACAGAGTGAGTGCTTTCACATAAACTTTCTTGTTTGATACTCACAGTAACTTCATGGATTTAAGAGAGCAAAAAGTACTTCCGTTTTTTAAGTATAGAAATTATGCCTAACCAAAGATTAAGATTAATATCTATTTGCTTACGATCATACAGGTAGAAAATGTTGAGAGGGTTCTAATTGAGATTTCTGACTTCAGATCTAGTGTTTTCCCTACACTCCCTTTATAGATGCCGTCCTGATCTTGTAAGTGCTCCTTAGTGAGGTCTGTTCTTGTCTGAATGATACCCTCTTGGATCTTGGGGTGTGTGTGTATATGTGTTTATCTATTTCTGATGTGTGTTGGGTGGAAATAGATCTTTTAAGATTAAGATTGTCAATGAGCTGATGGAAGAGTCTTGCGAAGAGGTAACTAAAGGAATTCAGGTCTTGAGGGGGAGGTCAGCCCCACCCCAATATACATACATTCACAGTTATTTTGGGATGTAGTGGAGCCAAGTCTTTGCCTTCTTACGTCTGAAGGCAAATGGTTTGTTTTCCTGGCAGGGGATCCTGGAGCCTGTCATGGAGGACAGTGGTGAGGATGCCTCGCTCCATCGGTTGGAAGGCACTGACGTGGACTCTCAGGTTGGCGGCCTTATTTTTAAGACCAAAAGTGCAGCTAGTGAGCAGCATGTCTTCAAGGCCCCTGCACCCCGGCCTTCATTGCTGGGACTGGACTTGTTGGCTTCCCTGAAGAGGAAGGAGAGAGAGGAGAAGGATGATGGCGAGGACAAGAAGAAGTCCAGAATCTCTTCATACAAGGACTGGGAAGAGAGCAAGGATGACCAGAGGGACGCTGAGGCGGAAGACAGTGACCAGGCTGGCCGAAGTGGCCGAAAAGACAGGTAAAAGCCTTTGGGCGGATTGCCTGAGAGGGAATGAAAATAGAGGCCAGAAAATAATGTCTCATGTTTATCTCTTAGTTTTCTTATTGGATATTTAGGGCTTAATTTTTACTAGGATTCTATAACATTGAGGCGAGGTAGGAATTGGTATTTTTTTTCAGATTTGGGGAACCCGTCAAAAGCAACTGAAGAGTAGGTGATGAGGGGTTAGAAGTGCTTATGGCTATTGCCATATGCAAGCCTGCCGTACCAGGGAGATAAAGTGGAAGAGGCCAGGTTGCTTGTTTGGCATGGCCACAGGTTTGGGGCAGGTTTTTCTTCTCTGGTTGAGCCCTTCACCAGCTGCCCTCTGTGTTGCAGGCATTACCGATCAGCCCGGGTGGAGACTCCATCCCATCCTGGTGGTGTAAGCGAAGAGTTTTGGGAACGCAGTCGGCAGAGAGAGCGGGAGCGGCGGGAGCATGGCGTCTATGCCTCATCCAAAGACGAAAAGGATCGGAAGAAGGAGAGGTCGCGGGATCGAGACTGTGACCGCAAGAGAGACAGAGGTAAACTGCCCAGCAGAGTTCGTAGGGCCTGCTAAGACACCCAAAGTAACACATTGGCCTTTTTGCTGTCGTGGGAGTTTTTATAATGCCTGTTAATTAGGGAGATCCATTTTCATGTAAGCCTGGTGGTATTGGGTATTTGACCCTGTTGGTATTGGGACAAGTGGGCACAAGCAGGCAGTCTAAGAAAAGAACTGTTACTTGCAACATAGCTACTTTGCTTGAGTGTGTGGTTCTTTGCGCTTTATCTTGAAAACTGGTGCTAAGGGTAATGTCTTTGAGAAACCAGTTGACAGCAGTGTTGGTGAGAGGGAAAGGACAGTGTTGTGGAGCACAGCTAGACGTAAGGTCCAACGCTGGCTTTCCTTGGTAATATGTGAGGTCTGTAGCTTGTAAACTTGTAACTACTAAATAGTTATTCAGGATAGACTTGTAACTATTCTTTTTTGAATTCTTGCAGGAAAATAACTGTTACTGTGAGTTTGAAACTTTGTAGCCAGTAACTAATCTTTGCCCTTTGAAAGAATGGGGATATGTGAGATTCAGGAGCCCCTGGATCCCGTTAGAGCAGTGAGGTTGCTCCTGTGAGTGAGTGGGGAGGCCTGTCCTTTCTCTTGGGTGAAGATGGGTGGAAATTAGGACAGGCACCTGTTTTCTAAGCTCTGCTGGTGACTCCCGACAGATGAGCGGGACAGAAGCAGGCACAGTGTCAGATCGGAGCGAGATGGAGGGTCAGATCGCAGCAGCAGAAGAAACGAACCTGAGAGCCCCCGACACCGGCCTAAAGGTAGTCCGAGCTTGCTTATGGGGGTTTGTGAGAGCCACGTATATGAGGGGCAGGGTGAGTGACTCCCATCCTCAGTGGAACTGGGTCGGAATTCCTGATTCTACCGTGAATGACTTGGAATACTTGGTTGATTCAGTTGGGAAAGCCATGGACTTCTTGGAAACTGATATGCTTCCTTAATGCAAATTGCCCGTTTGCTGAGTGGCCAGTTTTCCAAATGGTAGGAAAGAATAGGGACCTGGGGTTGGGGAGTAGGGGGAGTGAGAATGGGTAGGGGCAGAAGAAGGGTTGATTATAAAGAAATACATATATTCAATAGAGATATGTTTACAGAGACAAATTGGATATTCCTTCAGTTCAGTTCAGTCGCTCAGTTGTGTCTGACTCTTTTTGACCCCATGAATTGCACCATGCCAGGCCTCCCTGTCCATCACCAACTCCCAGAGTTCACTCAGACTCACGTCCATCAAGTCGGTGATGTCATCCAGCCATCTCATCCTTTGTCGTCCCCTTCTCCTTCTGCTCCCAATCCCTCCCAGCATCAGAGTCTTCTCCAATGAGTCAACTATTCACATGAGGTGGCCAAAGTACTAGAGTTTCAGCTTTAGCATCATTCCTTCCAAAGAAATCCCAGGGCTGATCTCCTTCAGAATGGACTAGTTGGATCTCCTTGCAGTCCAAGGGACTTTCAAGAGTCTTCTCCAACACCACAGTTCAAAAGCATCAATTCTTCGGCGCTCAGCCTTCTTCACAGTCCAACTCTCACATCCATACATGACCACAGGAAAAACCATAGCCTTGACTAGACAGATCTTTGTTGGCAAAGTGATGTCTCTGCTTTTCAATATGCTGTCTAGGTTGGACATAACTTTCCTTCCAAGGAGTAAGAGTCTTTGAATTTCATGGCTGCAATCACCATCTGCAGTGATTTTGGAACCCCCCAAAATAAAGTCTGACACTGTTTCCACTGTTTCCCCATCTATTTCCCATGAAGTGATGGGACCGGATGCCATGATCTTCTGATCAGAATTCATGATTTCTGAATGTTGAGCTTTAAGCCAACTTTTTCACTCTCCACTTTCACTTTCATCAAGAGGCTTTTGAGTTACTCTTCACTTTCTGCCATAAGGGTGGTGTCATCTGCATATCTGAGGTTATTGATATTTCTCCCAGCAGTCTTGATTCCAGCTTGTGTTTCTTCCAGTCCAGCGTTTCTCATGATGTACTCTGCATAGAAGTTAAATAAGCAGGGTGACAATATACAGCCTTGACGTACCCCTTTCCTATTTGGAACCAGTCTGTTGTTCCATGTTTAGTTCTAACTGTTGTTCCTCACCTGCATACAGATTTCAAACACAGATGAAAAATGGAACTCTTCAAATTCAGATATCTTTAAAAGGTGTCAAACCCATCATATCCATTGTGCAAACAGGTGTAAAGTTTATGAGTAGAAGAAAGAAATTTGGTGAATTGATTTTCCCCTAATTGCTCTAGCGCCATGTCTGAGTTAACTTCATGTCTTTTGTGGCCCAGATGCTGCCACCCCTTCACGGTCTACCTGGGAGGAAGAGGACAGTGGCTATGGCTCCTCAAGGCGCTCACAGTGGGAATCGCCCTCCCCCACGCCTTCCTATCGGGATTCCGAGCGGAGTCATCGGCTGTCCAGTCGAGACAGGGACAGGTGATGTTCTGTGCGCGTGACTGGGGCTGGGCGGGCAGATGGTGGCTGGGAACACGTCTCAGCTTAGTGACTGTTTAGTGAAGCTGGTTTTACTGTTTCCCAGGTCTGTGAGGAGTAGGTACTCGGACGACACCCCTCTGCCAACCCCATCCTACAAATACAACGAGTGGGCCGATGACAGAAGACACCTGGGGTCCACCCCACGTCTGTCCAGGGGCCGAGGTAAGACGGGATGAAAGTGGGAGGGCGGGACACTCCTGGTGTGGCTGGTCTGCGTGAGGCCACTGGGGACAAGCTGGGGCCTTGCACACCGACCCACCACGTGTTCTCCCGCAGGGAGACGTGAGGATGGTGAAGAAGGAATTTCATTTGACACAGAAGAGGAACGGCAGCAGTGGGAGGATGACCAGAGGGTAAGAAATATATCTCCAAGCGACTGAATGAGGGCTGGTGGCCGTCTTTCAGTAAGCCGGTGACGGGGTGTCAGAGTACAGGGGCCACGGTGACACTGGTGAATCCGGACAGTCTTGGGAAGGCTAAGATACGTTCAGTCCTGAAGCCCTGGAGTCCTTTTCCAGGCATAGGCTTCCTGGTGAACCTTCTTACCAAGTGCAGATCAGACTTAACTTCTTCTGCGTGCTGGCGCCACTGTGTGGTAAACCTAAGAAGTGCCATCATGGTGGCCTGGGCTGCAAACCGTGCTTCTGTAGGCAGCTGGCCCTCCAGCAGGGTGGCCTCTCCTGAGTGGTTCACTGCACCAGTGACTTCTTGCCAAGCATCTCCTCCCCTCTGTCCCCGTCTTGCACATACGCTCACTCTATTCCCTGTTCTCACGGCTCTGTCTCTTGCGCTACAGCAAGCCGACCGGGATTGGTACATGATGGACGAGGGGTATGATGAGTTCCACAACCCCCTGGCCTACTCCTCCGAGGACTACGTGAGGAGGCGGGAGCAGCACCTACACAAACAGAAGCAGAAGCGCATTTCGGCTCAGCGGAGACAGATCAATGAGGTGAGGCTGCCCGAGGGAGGCGGAGCGGATTCCGCTGGAGTAGCGGCAGGTCGCAGCCCAGCCGACAGCATGGCTCTTCTCCCCATGGCTGAAGTCCCAGAAGGAGCAATACCTGGGGAAGTGGAGGGGCGGGTGGGGAACTTTTCAGTAGGTTTGAAAAAAAGAAAAAAAAAAAACAAACCTAAATCCCAACTCTGCTCTTTGGCAGTGCTTTCTAGAGGGAGCTGTGGATGGGAGCTGAGAGGGTGGGCTTGGCTCTGTGTCCTCTGTGTCTCTGAGTGGGACTGGGGGACGGCCACTCTGTGCATCCATGTAGAGGTTCTGGTTTAGACATAAAAGATGGCTTCTGGGAAAATGTGCTGCAAGTGATTTGGGATCAGGGCCTCTGCCGCCTTAAGGAGCTGCAGGGTCCACAGACTGATGACATCCCCACCGCCCTTCTCTCGGGATCTGCTGCGTGGCCTTGCCTGGGCCCTTTCAGGACGACCTCTCGTGGCTGCAGTCTGAACGTGGCCTCCTCCTGTTGTGTCCTCACAGGACAACGAGCGCTGGGGAGACCAACCGCATGCTCACCAGCGGGGTGGTGCACCGGCTGGAGGTGGACGAGGACTTCGAGGAGGACAGCGCGGCCAAGGTGCACCTCATGGTGCACAACCTGGTGCCTCCCTTTCTGGACGGGCGCATCGTCTTCACCAAGCAGGTGGGGGCCCGCTGCAGTCAGAGGAGAGACCCAAAGTGGGAGAAGACAGACAGACAGAGGGAGAGGAAAAGGCGGGTGGGGTGGCAGCCCTTCGTTTACCAGTGCCGTTACGAAGCGGACCTTCATGTGGAGTTTTAACGATCAGTGTGGAATTTCTGCTTTTTCCTCAACCTCCTGCAGCCGGAGCCTGTGATTCCAGTCAAGGACGCCACTTCAGACTTAGCCATTATTGCTCGGAAAGGCAGTCAAACAGTGCGGAAACACAGGGAGCAAAAGGAGCGCAAAAAGGTTGGTTTCTGGTCATCTGGGGCCTGAGGGTCTCTGTTTTCTTTTTTTGGTCTTCTTTTTAAGGATCATGTTGTATCTTGCAGGTAGGGCTCCTTCGGCAGTTAGAGGAAACTCACAGGGCGAGCGTCAGCCCCTGGGGGAGGGCACTGTGTTCCTCCTGCAGGGCTCAGTTAAGACCGTGTGGGGCTGCGGGCTTGGGAACTTAGGAGGGAAGGTGGGAGGCGGGCCTGGCTCAGTGCCGCCGCTGGCTGTGGGAACTTACTGCTGCTGGAGGAAGCCTGTTGTCAGATGGGATTGATTTTCCATCACGGGATGGAGCAGACTAACTTTCCATGTCTTTTTCAGGCTCAACACAAACATTGGGAATTGGCTGGAACCAAACTGGGAGATATAATGGGCGTCAAAAAAGAAGAAGAGCCAGATAAATCTCTGACCGAGGATGGGAAAGTGGACTACAGGTAGGAGTCTTGAGGCAGCCGGCACCCCTGAAGACAGGCTTTAAGGGCACCGACATGACTTGTCACTCAGTAATACGAGTATGACGTCACTTGGGAGTCTGTGGTTCCTTCCTCCTGGTCTGTCTTCACCTTTCTCAAGATAATATCCCAACTGCCTCCGCTCCCACCGTAGGCGCTTCCTCTGTGCCGAGCAGCACCACATGCCTCACAGATACTTGGTCATTGGATTCTCATGGCAGTCCCGTGGGACAGGTGTAATGTTTCCCGTTTTTCATGTGAGGACGATGCAGCCCAGGGAGGTTAAGTAACTTGTTTGAGGTTACCCAGCTGGTAAATGGTGGAGTGAGGATCCCACCCAGACAGTCTAGCTTAGGAGCCTGTGCTCTTAGCCGCTCTGCTCGAGAGCCTTTTAGATGTTTGGTGTGGGAACATGTGCTTTGCCCTCTTAGATTTTAGTTCAGGTATTGAGTTTGAAAAGACCCTGATGCTGGGAAGGATTGAGGGCAGGAGGAGAAGGGGACAACAGAGGATGAGATGTTTGGATGGCATCACTGACACAATGGACATGGGTTTGGGTGGACTCTGGGAGTTGGTGATGGACAGGGAGGCCTGGCATGCTGCGGTTCATGGGGTCGCAAAGAGTTGGACACGACTGAGCGACTGAACTGAACTGAACTGAAGGAAGAAACTTTTTAACATGTTTGAAAATAGAAAGGGTTGTTTTCTCAGCTAAGCTTCCCCATTCATAGAGGTGTTTAAGCCAATGTTGGATGACCACTTGTTGAGCTTCCCTCATCATGTTGATGGTTGAACTCAGATGTCTCTTCTGAAGCTCATCCTTTGAGCACTCTAAAGTCCTTCCAAACTGTTGTCTCAGTTAATAATTCTCTGTACCACTGTGGGAAATGAGAAGCTGGTGCTATTGACCAGCCTTGTTAGTCTCTAGTTACTTTAATCCTGTTGGTATAGAATTTTAGCTGACCAGGAGTGACTGGGGCATTAGAAATAGGAAGCTGACAGGGCACAGGCTTGATCTGATGGAGGAAAAGTCTCCTGGGGAAGGAGTGGGTGGAGACTGTAGATTTACGTAGGTAAGGTGGGACTGGGGCGTCTTTGCTGTGCGGCCTGGGCGTGTACACGTGTAGACACTTCAGTGCTTTTAGTGGAAGATGTCTGTAAACATCAAGTAGGGCTGTTCTCACAGTTCTCTGAAGCTAAAGCCTTACAGACTGCTGTCCTGCTGAGAGGTGCGAGGGAGTCTGACCTTGGTCATGACTGTTAGCACGACTCCTTCCAGCCCTGTAAGTGTGGTGCTGAGATTGCCCAAGGTTGTTCTATGTGAGGTATGGGTGTGCATTTCAGCTCCTAGTCCGGGTGGACTGTTCCAGGGGAGAGGATTTGCACAGTTGCTGATCTGCAGCCCTTCTGAGCCCTCTGCGAGTGTCTGTCGCGAGGGTGCTGAACAGGTTTTGGATGATGGATGCTAGACATCAGTGTGGTCCCTTAGGCCGGAGGAGATGAGCAGCAGCTGGCAGCCCTTGCATCTCAAAGATTCGCTGCGTGTTAGGAGCAGTTCTCACTTCGGGGCATAGGAAGTAGGGCAGTAGGCCCATTCAGCAGAGAAGATATAGGAGACCATGCAGGGCACTTAGGCCGCGTGCGGTGTGTTCTCAGGACAGAGCAGAAGTTTGCCGACCACATGAAGAAGAAGAGCGAGGCCAGCAGCGAGTTTGCCAAGAAGAAGTCGATTCTGGAGCAGAGGCAGTACCTGCCCATCTTCGCCGTGCAGCAGGAACTCCTCACGATCATCAGGTGACTCCCCAGCCTGGGGATGGAACCCCAGCTCAGGGGTCCTGTGCGTGCTCTGTGGCTCTTTTTCTTTGGGGTATGACATTTGGTGGAGAAGGGAAAGGGTTTCTTTTCCCCCTCTCCTGAGTGCCCCAGGCTACTGTGCTTGAAATAAGCAACATGGCCTCATGAAACAGCATGGCACTTGTTTCAACCTTACTGTCTTTTAGACTTTTCAGGGGATTTCAGTATGAGACTGTTTTCCCAGGGAAATCCTCCTTTCCGAGCAAGCACGCTCCTTGGATAGCTGCAGGTGGGGCTAGAGGCGGCCTTCCACTCGTGCCGATTCACCAGTCTCTTCTCCCCTTGCAGAGACAACAGCATCGTGATCGTGGTTGGGGAGACAGGGAGTGGAAAGACCACGCAGCTGACCCAGTACTTGCATGAAGACGGCTACACAGACTATGGGATGATCGGATGCACCCAGCCCCGCCGTGTGGCCGCCATGTCGGTGGCCAAGAGAGTCAGTGAAGAGATGGGGGGAAACCTCGGTGAGGAGGTGAGTGGGCCCGAGGGCTGAGCTGTGTACTTCATACCTGTGGCCTCTGTCACTTGACCTGATCCGCGGAGGCCTAGACCCAGCTCGGGGTGTGCAGCAGTGTGCGGGTGCCCAGAGTCCCTGAGCCGTCTCTCTGGCCTCCAGGTGGGTTATGCCATCCGCTTCGAAGACTGCACTTCAGAGAGCACCTTGATCAAGTACATGACTGACGGCATCCTGCTGAGAGAGTCCCTGCGGGAGGCGGACCTGGATCACTACAGCGCCATCATCATGGACGAGGCCCACGAGCGCTCCCTCAACACCGACGTGCTCTTCGGGCTGCTCCGGGAGGTGTGGGTCTGGGCCTCTGTGCCTGTGGGGCTGGGAGTCAGTGACGAGACGTCCGGGTCTAGCCCAGGGAAGCTTGGGGGGCCTCTGACAGGCCAGAGTTGCCCCTGAGGCCTCTGGCTGCCCAGTGGTGGTTCACTCCATTCTAGCTCAGCTGAGTGAGTCGTGGTTCTGGCTGTGGCTCCATAATTCAGCCTTTAGGACTGTTACAAATTTAACGAGCCCCCCTGGCCCCCCCTCCCCCCGTCAGCTTGGGCTTCTGTTTCACTTGGTAGTGATGCTGATGAGACTGGAGGTTCTGAACCCATGGGGAAGCCTCTGAATGACTTCTTCTCTTAGGTGGTGGCTCGGCGCTCAGACCTGAAGCTCATTGTCACATCAGCCACCATGGATGCAGAGAAATTTGCCTCCTTTTTTGGGAACGTCCCCATCTTCCACATCCCTGGGCGTACCTTCCCTGTGGACATTCTCTTCAGCAAGGTACCAAGGCCCTTTTTTTCTTAACTGACGCCGACCTCAGATGAAGAGCCGGGTAGGGGGCGTGGGATGGGGTACTGAGTGGGGAAAGGTTTTGTGGGCGCCATGGGAGCCCACGGCTTTTGGGCTTGGAGGCGAAAGACTGTACTCTGGGGACATTTGGTTTGATTGTTTCTTTGGGGTGGAGGCTTGGGACCCAGGGAGGGCCATAAGGCCCATCTGCATGTGCACGACCCTGAGAGTCCGCCCAGCTCTGGCCCTAGACCAGGGACTGGGCGGCTGGTTCCCAGAGGGGGCCTGACCCACATGTCCTTTGACGGTGCCCCTGGCTGGCTTGCAGACCCCGCAGGAAGACTATGTGGAGGCCGCGGTGAAGCAGTCCCTCCAGGTGCATCTGTCGGGGGCCCCTGGGGACATCCTCATCTTCATGCCTGGCCAAGAGGACATTGAGGTGCGTGCCTCGGTCGTGACCTGGGTGAGTGGGTGGGTCTTTGGTGAGGATCGGGGGCCCTGGCATCTGACGACTCCTCTCTGCCCTCAGGTGACCTCAGATCAGATCGTGGAGCACCTGGAAGAACTAGAGAACGCACCCGCCTTGGCCGTGCTGCCCATCTACTCCCAGTTGCCCTCTGACCTCCAGGCCAAGATCTTCCAGAAGGTGAGACAGCAAGAGTGTCTGGTTTGGGTCTCCACCTTGGGAACCTCCCAGACTCCCCCAGGAGGGCAAGAGGGAGAAGGTGTTACTTTCCTGGCACTGGTGGGTGTGCTCTTCTCCTTGTGGAGTCTCTCCTACCTGCCAGCCTATAGCCTTCCCTCCCTGCATGTCCTGTCTGACTCCAGGCTCCAGATGGCGTCCGGAAGTGTATTGTCGCCACTAACATTGCTGAGACCTCCCTGACTGTCGACGGCATCATGTTTGTTATCGATTCCGGTTATTGTAAGTTAAAGGTAAGAGGAGACACGGGCACCGGGGCCCTGGGCCTTCACGTAGGCTCACCCGGCCTGGGCGGTGGGAAGGCAGGACCTGGGTCCTCAGACCTTGAACAATGGTTGCTTGTGGAAGTGGAGGTGGTGGTTTGAGTGCTGATTTTGCCATGTTCCTGATTCATCCAATCCTTGTGATAACTCAGGGTGGACGGTTTAACTTGTTAAAGGTTGCGGAGCTGGTGATGAGGGGAAATTTCTTGAGGTTCCTGACTCCAGAAGATGGCTGCCTGCATCACTGAGACATTTCACTCTGTAGCGTGTAGCAGCCAAGGGTTTTCTTTGTCTCAAGGCTGCCGCCCATTAATCGCCTTGCTGTGTCCTTAATCATGTCTTTTCTGCCCTCTCCTAGGTCTTCAACCCCCGGATTGGCATGGATGCTCTGCAGATCTACCCCATCAGCCAGGCCAATGCCAACCAGCGATCAGGACGAGCCGGCAGGACGGGCCCAGGTCAGTGTTTCAGGTAGGAGTGCTGTGCTTGCCTGCTTTCCAGGGTGGGGGCCCAGGCAGGGGCGGGCAGGATTGGCCTTCGTTCCTGCAGAGGGGTGATCCCTGAGGCTGGGGACCAGTGGTGAGGCTGCCACTTGTTGGTTCTCTCGTCACATGCCCCTGAGTGGAAGAAGTCACCTTCCCAGGCAGTGCTGAGGTCCGAGTGGCCTTGTGTTTGAGGAGGACCTATGTTGAACGTCCCTGCAGTGGATGACCAGTGTTACAGTGTGCCTCTCCTTAGAGGATAAATGTGAACAAATTATATCACTGGTTGTTTTTTTACTTCTCTAATTATTCTCTTTTTTTGTTCTGACTTAAAAATAATAGAAATTCAGAAAATACAGAAAAATATAAAAAAATTATAACCCAGCCATAATTCTAGTCCCAGGTTCAATGGTTCCAAAAATGAAACAATTATCTAAGTGACTCCAGCAGAAGGGTGAATTGGCACGACTGAGTTTTAAATAGGTGGAGATTTGTGATTGTAAGAGACAAGGGGAGTTAGAAGAAATGAGGCCTTCTCCTCCCTACCTGTGGCTCTCATCAGCACTGGCTGCTCCGGCTGCATGAGCCCACGGTACTGGTGGGCTCACCTAGGCAGCTGGGCATGTTCTAGGGACTCAGCTGGGCAGCTTGCGGTGGCAGGTATGGCAGCACTGGGTCTTCTCTCTGGCAGACTCTACACCCAGAGTGCCTACAAGAACGAGCTCCTGACCACCACTGTGCCCGAGATCCAGCGGACCAACCTGGCCAACGTGGTGCTGCTGCTCAAGTCCCTGGGGGTGCAGGACCTGCTGCAGTTCCACTTCATGGACCCGCCCCCGGAGGACAACATGCTCAACTCCATGTACCAGCTCTGGATCCTTGGGGCGCTGGACAACACAGGTGCTGGGCAGGGCTCCGTGGGCTCTGGGGCCTGGGTTCTCCGTCTTACAGCCGCGTGTCTGCTGACTGTCTGGGTCTGCTCCTCTCTCTCAGGTGGTCTGACCTCGACAGGGCGGCTGATGGTGGAGTTCCCGCTGGACCCGGCCCTGTCCAAGATGCTCATTGTGTCCTGTGACATGGGCTGCAGCTCCGAGATCCTGCTCATCGTCTCCATGCTCTCAGTCCCAGCCATCTTCTACAGGCCCAAGGTGGGAGGCGCTGCCCGGCTCCTGTCCTCCCAGGGGTCTCGGGAGTGTATGGGTTGGAGGGAGGTTGAGAGAGGGGAGAGGTTCCCCCGTTGTGAAGATGGAATGGAGAGGGTGGAACCGGAGTTTCCGAAGAGTGATTTTACTGTGTTACGTTAAGCAGGTTGGGGTGGGGAAAGGGGTTGGCTAGATCCATGGTTCTCAGGGAGTGTTTTGCAATCCTTTTTTTTGCATCCTTTTTTTCTAGGATGGTTGTGTCTGAGCCTTTGCATCTTAGAATAAATATTTTGCTATAAATGAATTTTGTTTTTGCTATATCGTCTGGTACCACATCAATGTGTTTTAAGTTGGGGGGCAGGTAGGTGACAGCCTGACACAGCTCTTCTCAGTGGCCTGGACTCCCCTTCCCTTCCCAGGGCCGAGAGGAGGAGAGCGATCAAATCCGGGAGAAGTTCGCAGTCCCTGAGAGTGACCACCTGAGCTACCTGAATGTCTACCTGCAGTGGAAGAACAACAGTTACTCCACCATCTGGTGTAACGATCATTTCATCCACGCCAAGGCCATGCGGAAGGTGAGTCTGTGGCCCGGATGAGCAGGATGTTGGGAGGTGGGGTGGACTGCGGGGGAAGGAGGGGGTGCTCCATCCCTGACCACCTGCGTCCTGCTCCAGGTCCGGGAGGTACGGGCTCAGCTCAAGGACATCATGGTGCAGCAGCGGATGAGCCTGGCCTCATGTGGCACTGACTGGGACATCGTCAGGAAGTGCATCTGTGCTGCCTATTTCCACCAGGCAGCCAAGCTCAAGGTGAGCCCAGTGGGGCTGTGGCCCCTTCCTGGCCTGACACTTTGTCCGAGCTCAGAGTTCTCCTTTCTCACTGTACAGTCCTGCAGATCTGGGCTTCCCTGGGAAGCTGGTGTCAAGGCAGCATCGGAGGGGTCGGGAAGGCTGCCCACATGTGCAGTGTTTTGCTGAGGCAGCCACCTGTTGGGTCTCTTCCCTAGGGAATCGGGGAGTATGTGAACATCCGGACAGGCATGCCCTGCCACCTGCACCCTACCAGCTCCCTCTTTGGAATGGGCTACACCCCAGACTACATTGTGTATCATGAGTTGGTCATGACCACCAAGGTGAGTATTTTCCAAGGTAGCTGGCATGACGTCAGCCCGCTTGTCTGGGCCAGGCCTTTGTAACCGTTTGCTGCCTTCTGGGATGAGCTTTGACCTTGGAGGACTTGGGGCCACAGGTGCTGCTTTGAGGGGAATTGAGGTTGGTTTCCAATGGGAGGTTTGGGGAGGTTAATTGACCTCTAGGTTCCGGTGGCCTCGGTTATGCCAGCTGGATTGTTTCTTGCTTGCTGCCTGGGACAAGCAGCCCCTTTGGGTGGTGTTAGAAGGATTTTCTGAGGGGCTGGGCCTGTTCTGTTGGACACTGGAGGGCTTTCTCACAAGTGTGGAGGATTTTGGATGGGAGAAGGGATTAGAATGCCAGTGTCTGTGGCTTTTCCTTGCCTTTCTCAGCCTGGCAGGGCTGGGGAGAGGGCCCTGCCCCTGAGGATCCTAGTTACGGAACCACTCCGGGAGGGACAGCTCAAAGCAGTGGTCTGTCCGTGACCCTTGCTGGTGGCCCTTCTGCTGCAGGAGTACATGCAGTGTGTGACTGCCGTGGACGGAGAGTGGCTGGCAGAGCTGGGCCCCATGTTCTACAGTGTGAAACAGGCTGGGAAGTCTCGGCAGGTAAGGGTCCTGTGCTTTCCTGTGGTGGGTCTGTTTGCCTCTGGGATCTGTTTCTCCCCCTCAGCCTGGTATTAAAGACACGTCATCATCTGGCTTCCCCTTACTTCTCTGTCAGACATAAGAGCTGTGATCCAGGCAGGCTGGTCTGTCTCACTTCTCCCACCCACTCCTTTTGCTTGGTCTGCTGAGCCTTGAAAAACAAAACAAGCAAACAAAAAAACCTTATTGTTGAAAAGTCCAAATACCTGTGCAAGTGGACAAAAGCAGTATAAGGAGTCACAGCTTCCTCACCTAGCCTCTGTCATTATCAACATTCTTCCCAACTTTGTTTCTCTTATTCCCACCCTGCTCCATACACAGTGATCTTTTTCCTGGAATATTTTAAAGCATATTTCAGACATTGTGGTTTTTCACTCAAATCTTGAATAGGTGTCTCTAAAAACTTTCAAAAATTAAAACATAACCTCCACACCAGTACACCAGTATCATTCAACAAAAATAATCCTTAATGTCACCAAAGTCTCCAGCTCTGAGTCATATTTCCCTTTTATTTCAAAGATAATTTTTTATAATTGCTTTGCTTGAATTAGGATCCAGATGTTGGAATTTGTCTTTATATATATTAAGTCTTTTATTTGAGAACAAGCTCTGCCCCCTCTCATTTTTATGGCATTGACTTACTGGGAAAACAGGTCGGTCATCTTGTAGAATGTTCCACATGGTTTTAGGCTAGTTGGTTCCTCAGAATGTTTAACTTGTGCCTCTGTCCCATATGTTTTCTGTAAACTAGTCGTTAAAGTCTTGGTTAGATTCAGGTTCAGCTCTTTGGAGTAGGAATGCATAAAGGCATGTGTTGCTGTGAACCTCCTTTTAGGTTCTGTCAGGAGGCACATATGGTCTCTGGTCCCCCCTTTGGATGACACTAAGGACGCTCAGTGGTTCCACTTGATCCCTCCTGACAGTCTCAGTGTCCACTGGTGGCCACCACCTGGCTCCATTATTTAGGGCTGCATAACATCGTAGACCTTTGCTTTCCCGCGTCCGTCCTCTCCGCTCGGAGGTTGCTCCTTCCCTATTTCCCGTACGTCCTGGCATGGCTGTGAACTTGCTCGGAGCGTGTAAGCACTTACCGGGTTGAAAGAGGGCGGAGGCGTGATCGGGTTAGGACTCAGTCCTCCAAGCCGTGTCTTGGCTCAGTGAGAAGAGCAGGCCTCGGCCTGGTGTTGTGTGGCCCTGTCTCTGGGAGCTGATGCAGTCCACACCGTGGCTGGCTGGCAGCAGAGGGTGGGTACAGGCCAGGCCTCCTCACTGCTGGTCCCCAGTCACCCCAGTACCTCTCCCTTCTCTAGGAGAACCGCCGACGGGCCAAAGAGGAAGCGTCCGCCATGGAGGAGGAGATGGCACTGGCTGAGGAGCAGCTGCGGGCCCGGCGGCAGGAGCAGGAAAAGCGCAGCCCGCTGGGCAGCGTCAGGTGAGCGCGGCCTCAGGACCTGGGCTGGGAGTGAGCCGCTGGCTGGACCTGCCAGGCCCCGAGTGAGGCCGTGATTGAAGAGAAGTTAAACATGCAGAGGTGACTTGGTGACAGGTTGACTGTGGTCACATGGAGGAATTCCGGACGCACGTACAAGGGGTGGTGATCTGGCTGCAACTCCTGGCATTGTTAAGTTGTGGTGGGGCCCGAGGTGGGCTGGAGCACAGAGTGGGTCTCACAGCCTCACCAGTGAGCGAGGGCTTGGGCATCATGGTGGAGAGGTGAGGTGGGGAGATTCGTGGGCCTGGTGTCTGCCCTGGTGTCTGGAGTTGGGTCAGACCCCAAAGGTGAAGGGCACAGTCCTGGCAAGACCGCCCTCAGAGCCTCAGTCACCACCTGCAAGGTGGAGGGTACCTAGGGTCACCCTCACTTCTCACCAACTTGTTACAAATTTGGGGATCCCCACTGTGGTGCCCAAGGCCAAGGGAAATTCCAGAGGTCTAGAGATAACCTCCAGGATGTGGGGACAGAGCCCCGCCTCAGCTAGAGTGGCGGCCTGCTGAGGCGGGCGGGAGACCTCCTCCAGGGCTCACCTGTTGTCGTTGAGTCGCTCAGTCGTGTCTGCCTCTTTGCAACTCCATGGACTGTAGCCCGCCAGGCCCCTCTGTCCATGGGATTCTCCAGGCACAAATACTGGACTGGGTTGCCATTTCCTTCTCCAGGGGGTCTTCCCCACCCAGGGATCAAACCTGCGTCTCCTGCACTGCAGGCGGGGTCTTTACTGCTGAGCCGCCAGGGAGGCCCACAGCTCACCCAGGGGTATGAGAGGATTTGTTAGTAAGGCCATCTCTGCATGCCTCAGTGGATGTAAGAAGAAAGGCCCATCTCATTCTGCTCCCACTCACAGATGGGGAAGGCAAGGGGAGTGAAGTATGTTAGGGGAGAAGACCCTGCAGCCCCAGAGCCTGCTCACGCACAGGTAGAAACAGCCGGGTTTCAGGATCCTTGTTCTACTGTGTGTCCTGGTCCAAGTGAGCCGCAGTGGGATTCCTAATCCCTCTTCTGTGTCTCCAGGTCTACGAAGATCTACACTCCCGGTCGGAAGGAGCAGGGGGAACCCATGACCCCCCGCCGCACGCCAGCCCGCTTTGGGCTCTGAGCCGAGGCTGTCCCTGCAGGGGAGGGGAGCCAGGTGTTGAGTCCCGAGCCCTGGCCTATTGACAAACTCTGAGAACCCAGGCCACTTTGACAAAATACTGCACACAGCTTTCATCTGTGTGCATCATGGCCCCGGGGCCCTGCTGAGGCCAGGCTCTGCCACGGAGGAGGCTGGAGTTCCTTGGTGTGTGCGCGGGGCCGCAGAGCGGCTGCCAGGACCACAAGAGGTGGCCGGACCCACCGAATACAAATACTGTTCCAGGACACTTGGTGTATCAATGACATGGCTGTGACTATGTTTTTTTAAAACGTTCTTGTGTAAAACAGCACAGTAAGACCTAGAAGGAATTATAATTTGGTTATAATACAGGATTTGGAAATAAATTTATTGTTTGTAAAATGTTACTGTATTTCTGATGGTTCTCTCCCCCTCACTGCCCTGAGTCAGACGCTGGAGTACAGGCAAGCCCTGGCGTGACTTTCCTGAGATGGAGCCTCCTAGGGCCTGAGCTTGCCCTTGTGTCTGTTCTTCAGGCAGTGCCTGCAGGGGCCGGTGGGGCGGGACTCAGCTGACAGGGAAGGAGGACGGCTTGGGGTACCAGCACCAGCTGGGTCAGGCTCTCAGGGTGCCTGGCTGCCTCTAAGGCTGCTGAGCAAGGCTGGCCCTGATGGCCAGGCATAGGAGGAAGGCGACCAGCCGTCCACCCTCTGTCCCCCATGGTTGGGTTGGCTGCCGTATTGCTTAAAATGGTAGAAGTTTCTAACTTTATGATCAGATCAGATCAGATCAGGTCAGTCGCTCAGTCGTGTCCGACTCTTTGCGACCCCATGAACTGCAGCACGCCAGGCCTCCCTATCCATCACCAGCTCTCAGAGGTCACTCAGATAGTATTATGTATTGATGGAAAATAGCATAAGATGTTGCTTATGGATTTTCACGTAAAAGGTGATCCCTACACTGGAATCACAAGTCTTTTCTTGTGCTAGGCAGCCTCAGCAGTGTACGGATGGTTTGTGTATCTGACCCTTTGGGTCACCACCAGACGAGCCCATCACTCCTGCCTCACACTGCATTTCCAGGATTTGCCCTTCCTGGATTGTAGCAGGGGCATCCTGTATTACAGATTGCTGCCATCAGCAGAGCGTTTTCTTGGCTTTAGTTTAGCTGGGGAGGAAGGCGAGATATTATAGAATTGCTGGACTTCCCTGGTGGTTCAGTGGTTAAGAACCTGCCTGCCAGTGCAGGGGACACAATTTCAATCTCTGCTCTGGGGAGATTCCACATGCCACAGGGCAACTGAGCCATCGCTCTACAGCCTGTGCTCTGGGACGAAGCGTAGCCGGTGCCCTGGGACGAAGCGTAGCCGGTGCCCTGGGACGAAGCATAGCCTGTGCCCTGGGACGAAGCGTAGCCGGTGCCCTGGGACGAAGCGTAGCCTGTGCTCTGAAATGAAGCATAGCCTCTGCTTGCTGCAACTAGAGAAAGCCCGTGCCCAGCAACGGAGATCCAGCGTAGCCAAATAATAAAATTATAAAAACCTTTTAAGAATTGCTACCAACTACTGGGTTTCTTCCTTCATTTTTCCTCTCCCCTCATCCAGAAATGCAAGCTCTTTGATTTCTTTCTCTTACTTTACATTTGGCTATTATTATTTCTTTCAATTTTCTATTTTGATTCCTTGGTTGGGAAGATTCCCTGGAGAAAGGATACCCACTCCAGTATTCTTGGGCTTCCCTGGTGGCTCAAGATGGTAAAGAATCTGCCTGCAATATGGGAGATGTGGGTTTGAGACATGGGTTGGAAAGATCCCCTGGAGAAGGGAATGGCAACTCACTCCAATATTCTGGCCTGGAGAATTCCATAGACAGAGAAGCCTAGTGGGCTACATACAGTCCACGGAGTCATAAAGAGTTGGATATAACTGAGTGACTTTCACTTTCATATTAATATTTCTCTCAATTTTCTATCGGAGAAGGCAATGGCACCCCACTCCAGTACTCTTGCCTGGAAAATCCCATGGATGGAGGAGCCTGGTAGGCTGCAGTCCATGGGTTCACTAGCAGTCGGACATGACTGAGCAACTTCACTTTCACTTTTCACTCTCATGCATTGGAGAAGGAAATGGCAACCCACTCCAGTGTTCTTGCCTAGAGAATCCCAGGGACAGGGTAGCCTGGTGGGCTGCCGTCTCTGGGGTCGCACAGAGTCGGACACGACTGAAGTGAGCAGCAGCAATTTTCTATAGACTAGAAATATAAATTCTAGATATGTACTCAGTTGAACAAAATCCAACCACAATAAAATAGGTTAGCTGTCCTTGGAGTTGGTTATAACTGGAATTTTACTTGTACTGAGCTGGCTGGGGAAAAAAACAAAACTGTTAAAGGAATATGGCGGGCAGTGAGAAAGTAGATGGCCATTTCTTCCTCCTCCATTTGAAAAGTGCATAATTTATTTCTCTCCCTCTCTTTTGGATCTCAGGATTACGTTTCTTTTTGAGGTTTCTAAGTATTTTTTTTCTTCTTAAATTCCAGAAATGAAAGGAATAAAAGAGGAGAGAATTATCTCTTGTTGGTTTAAAAACTAATCCAGACAAGCCAGAAGCTTGCTTTGGGAATTACAGTCCCCCTACATACATAGCTCAGCTGGTAAAGAATCCACTTGCAATGCAGGAGACGCCAGTTCGATCCTTGGGTTGGGAAGATCCTCTGGAGAAGGGAACGGCTACCCACTCCAGTATTCTGGGCTGGCGAATTCCATGGACAGAAGAACCTGGAGGGCTACCATCCACGGGGTCGCAAAAAGTCGGACACAACTGAATGACTTTCACTACATATGTGAAAGAGAGCTCTTGTTTTTTTAGAATGCAGAGAAAATGGAGATAAGCATATTGCTGGGGACTTGAGTGGGCACAAGTGTCTGCAAGACGCCGAGAGCTCACTGAGACGTCTGTGTTCATGTCTTTATTTTAGAATTTGGGCCCGAAGAGGGTATAGTATGGTTCACAAGGCTCACTCCATGGCAGGAAGTGGACAAAACTCAATAAAACGTTAGCATCTTGCAGAATAGCCTGGACCTTGACATATTCCCATTAGAGCTGGTCCAAGTCAAGAGAGAGGGATGGGAACTCACTGTCCTCTGAAAAACATGCGTGGAAATGATGCTCAGGGCAAGGTGCTGATTCTAGCAAAATGAGGAACCTGAGGGAACAGGGGAGAAATGACAGTCTTAATTTGAGAAGAAATTAGTGAGGTGATTCCTTAAGGACTAGTCCTGTGGTGGGGCAGCTCTGTTGCATGTGACTCCTTCCCTGGGAGGGGGGAACCATGGAGTCTAGAGGTGGCAAAAAAGGTAGCCTGGGACCCAGGCTGTGCAGGGGACACCAGGGCTTCTTGGGAGGTTTCCAGAACACATTACAGGCGAAAGATGCCTATTCTGTCTGTCCCCCTCTTGTCTCCACACGTCCTGAAAGAGACTGGGTCTGGGGAAGGGATAGGTCTGAGATAGGAGGCACCTGGTTCATCATCAAAGTATCTTAGATCAGAATGAGCCTTAATTCATTTGCCTCCTCCCTTTACAGAGGAGAAAACAGTGATCTCTGGTTCAGAGTGTGTGCTAAGTCGCTTCAGTCGTGTCTGACTCTGTGCAACCCTGTGGACTCTACCCCGCCAGGCTCCTCTGTCCATGGGATTCTCTGGGCAAGAATATTGGAGTGGGTTGCCATTTCCTTCCCCACTGGTCCAGAGTAACTAAGCAAAAAATCATTTCCCACCCACCTCTTTGAATTTCCAATCTAGTGATCTCTTAAAAAATAATATCATGCTTTTTTTGGTGGGTGGTTACTCATTGGACTAAGACAACATCATAGTAAGTAGCAGAAGCCATGGTGGACATACCTGAGCAGTGGGGTATCCCGACAAACTTGGTGATGTCCATTCTTTGGCTCACATCCTGGGTTATCCCCCTCCAGCCCAAGGTACCATACACTTTCCCCCTGATTGTGGGTTCTGTTTTGCTTTGGCATAGGGCTTTGGCATACACCCTCGAGGGCCCAGCTTTCAGCTTCTTCTCCTCTATTTCATGCTTTAGCTTCTTGTTTTCCTTTTGCAGATGGACCATCACATTGTGGAGGTGGCTGGGGAAGGAGAGGGAAGGACATATATGGAAGCAACAAATATTAGTTGAGCTCTTGTTATGAAGATTAAAAGGTGGTGTTCCTTTTATGAGGGGAGGACTGCTCCCCTCATAGGGAAGTCTCTTCTTTGTTCTGTGTCCCTCACTTGGAGAGCTCTCTGTTAGCACAGCTTAGGCACTACTCTAACTAGTACAGTTTGCTTTTCAGTTCCTGCTTCCTTCTCAGCATTCTGACCTCTGAGAATTGTGGAAGGTGACAGAGATGGACAGAGAGACTATTAAACCTCTTTTTAGTTGTTGGTGGGGGGACTGAGGCCCAAAGAGGTCAAGTGGTGTGTCAAGAGGTCACACAGACAGATTCAGGACTCGGGGTCCTTCTGCACACATCCAGGAATCCCTGGTTCCCGGCTGACTCTTCTCCTTGGGGGCCAAGCTGCAGCCAGGGTGGCATGGGATGACTTACTCCTTTTCACCAGTCAGCTTGGCGATATATTTGACCTGTTCCCGGAGCTTGTTTCCTAGTTTCTCATTGGCGATCCTATAATAAAATTCACAGAAGAGAGTTTTCCAGACCCCTGTGAGCAAGAGCGCAAGTTGGCTGAAAAGGACATTGGGTGTTCTTGGTAAGGCCTCTCCTGGGCCTAGACCCCCACTCCCCACTTGTTCCTCAGCCTCCAGAGCTAAAGCCTTCCTTGCAACTGGCAATGAGGAGGACTTGCTATGCTTCAGTGGAAAACCACCGTGGTCCCAAGAGCGTTCAAGGGATCCCGGCAATGAAGGGCAGTAAAGGCCATTGCCAGGCTGGGAAGAGGAAATATGCCTTCTGTCAGGGAACCGCTCCATTTCTCGGTGGATGGGCTTTCTGAACCTGCGTGAAGGGTTGAGGCCCCTTCATCCTATTCCTAACCTTTGGGCCAGGCTGAGACTTCATCAGCCTCCCAGGAGGGCTCTGTGTGTGTGTGACACTATTCTTTAGCACATGTGTGATTCCAGCCCTTAGAACCCTGCCTGGCTGCTTTTTCCTCACTTACTTCTGCTCTTTGGCCCATTGTTCCATGTTGGACATAATCTGATCATTCTCTCGGTGCATCTTGCAGTTGTCTTTGGGCGCAGACCGCTGGGGCAGGCAGGGCTTTGGCACAAGAAGTAAACGAGATAGTAAGCGGAGGAAGCGCAGGCCAATCACCTCCCCACTCCCAAATCAGGCCTCCTCGTTTCCTGGGAGAGGAGACGTTGACTCTGCCGTCCAACCTTGAGGCCAGAGTTGGAACTAACGCAGCAGACTTCTCCTCCAGCAGTGCGGTGTCACAAAGGTGATTTCTCTGAGCAGATACCACTTATGCTAGAGACAGAGTAGGCTTGTACCTTTATAATAATGATTTTCAGGGTATCAAAGTGACTTATTCTAAAAAAGCAGTATATTAAACCTTTTAAAAAACAGATGGAAGAAAAAATATCGAGTAGGAAGAGATTTTTTTTTTTCCTCTAATTTGAGCAAAGGCCAGTCACTCTGAGACATGTGGTGGCCTCCTGCTACAGACTTCATTGCTCAGAGAGCTGGGCATGCCCAGAGCTCTCAGCCGATTCTGAGGTGTCAGAAGGGGAGCAGTCTGGGCGGGGGACAGACCAGTGATTACCTAAGTCAGGGGGCTGCTGGGGTACCTGACAGGGAGATGGCACTCTCTCACCTCTGGATTGGGACCTTTGAATTGGGACCTCTGGATTGGGACCTTTGAATTGGGACCTTTGGATTGGGACCTTTGTCCTGCTCATTATCTCTATCAATAAAGTCACAGGAAGATGGTCGGGTTGAGACAACAGCTGTGGGCCTTGAACACCCAGACCCTGCTTTGGTACTGAATGGGGAAGATGTCCTTTCCTTGCTCCCAGGCATTCCTGCCCCTAGCCCCACCCAAGGGTGTCTGTCATCCCATCTGTGGTCCTGGGATGTTCTTGGGGGTGGACTATGGATGTTCTTGGGGGAGAAAGTGATCGGAAGACGAGGGGCGCCCACCTCCTTCTCGTCTGCCAGGAGGTTCTCTTTCAGGGCGCACATTTCCTCCTGGAATGCCCTGAGCTGCTCCTCCTTAGCAGCCAGCATCTTGAGGTCGCTCTGGTGCTGCTTCTGCCACTGCAGCACCTGGTTGCTCATATCCTCCAGCTTTTTGTCGAAGGCTTGCACCTGCTCCGGAGCACATGGTGAGGAGGGAGACCCTGGCCTGCCACCCAGATCCTGAGTGCCCCCAACAAAGCGGGAGGGACCTTTCTCTGGGAGATTCTCTGGGAGTATTTTACTATCGGCGGCCAGCAGAGGGCGACCCTGCTCTGATTCGTTGCCACCTTCCAGAAACCTGCGGAACCCAGCAAAAGGGAGGGAGCCCAGCAAAAGGGAGCGAGCCCGTTAATCAAAGGGTAGCTCAGGGCGAAGCGTACAGCTCTGAGTGCAAGAAGTGACCTTGGGCCCCTGGACAGGACAGCAGCCCGAGCCTTTGGCCGCTCCTCACCTCTAGCTCACTCTGCTGCTGGAAGCCCTGCAGTTTTTTTAACTCCCCATTCAGCTTTTTCATCCTCTCTTCATAGGCAATGATTTCTTCTTCCAGCTGAAGTTTCCTGTCTTGGGCCTGTGTCAGGCTCCGGTGCAGATTCTTTGTCTCTGAGGTCGAATGATTGAGCTTTGATAAAGACAAAGATGTGGGGAGGAGGGTGGAGAGTGGCTGTCATCGTGCTTGGGCCCTCTCTGCCTAGACCTGAATGGGGAAGGGTTCTACGTCCCCCACCCTCTTCTCCCCAGGGTAGCAGAGACATCCGGTCACCTTGCTTAGTGTCCCAGAGAGGGGTGAGAGGTGACAACAGTCAGTCTTCTGCATCTCCCCTTTCGCGCTCCCATTTTCTCTCTTTCCAATTCTATGAACTGATCAGCCAGGGGTGATCAGCACAGGGGTAGGGCATGAATTTCCCTGAAAACCCAGGTATTGGGAAAACCTTGCTCCAGGTCACTCATGGGCACAAAGACTTGCTCAATTTGGCCTCTATCCCCTTCTTCCCCAAAGCCTCACTAAAAAGAAGCAAGCCTTCTCTGGACAGACATCCCCGCCGATGCAGGGGCTTGCAAATGGCCTTGGTGACAGCTGGTCATGCAGGAAATTGACTCCTGCACCTCTCATGCTTCTGGGGAAACTCTGATATTAAACAGCCCTGAGATGGGTGGTGCTGTTGGTAAAGACTCTGCCTGCCAATGCAGGAGACTTAGGAGACATGGGTTCAATCCCTGAGTTGGGACGATCCCCCGGAGGAGGACATGGCAACCCACTCCAGTATTCTTGCCTAGAGAATCCCATGCACTGAGAAACTTGGTAGGCTACAGTCCATAGGGTCGCACAGAGTCAGACATGACTGAAGTGACTTAGCACACATCTCTTAGGAGATGTGAGGGTGTGGCCCACCTTCTCCAGGGCTTGTGTGAGGTCGTCCTGGCAGCAGGCTGACTTCCGGCATAACTCCTCATAGACGTCCTTACTGATCATGGTCTGGAGGTACTGCTTCTCTTTCTCCCCAGCCTTGTCCAGCTGAATCTTCAGACTCGCTATGATCTCCTTCTGGGAGGTTATCTTTAGGGCGGGGGAACATCACTGTCAGGGTTCATGGCCACACAGGCATTCTCTGTGTTCACAGAAGATAAACAAGCACCGGTCTCTCTCCTCTCTGCACCAGCTTGCCAAGCAGTCTGTGATAATGCTCACTTCCCCTCACTGTTGTAAGAGGAAAAGCTGCTTTCCAAAGTCTTTTGCACTCCTCTCCCCAAACTTCCTTTCTATTAATAGTTAGCACATCCCCCAACTACAAGAAATATTGGAAGCACTGGGCCCTGATGTGGCAAGCACATGAAAAGTCTTTTTCACAGACTTCACAGCTTTGATG
The DNA here is from genome assembly GCA_935064755.1 of Tragelaphus eurycerus. Lineage (NCBI taxonomy): Eukaryota > Metazoa > Chordata > Mammalia > Artiodactyla > Bovidae > Tragelaphus > Tragelaphus eurycerus. The sequence goes on from CAKXYN010000020.1 coordinate 18,953,335, forward strand.
CATGCCAACCAAGCGTGAGTCCTACATTCGTAACTGGATGGTTTCTGTTAACAGCTCGTGGTTAGAGTTAGGATTAGGGTAAACCTGGAATTCAGTTCTGGGTTATAAACATGATGCAACATTTCAGTTGTGTGCATTATGCCTCAATTCCTGACAGAATCCACTAGACCTGATGCACCATGGATGGAGGACTGTGTGTGCCTTCTTCATCACTGTGTTCCCATTACCCAGAGCTTAGGGCGTGGCACACTAAACAGGTGCTCACTAAATATACCAAATGATTTGTTTCGACCGAATGAAATACTGCATTGGGCAATACTAGGGATGAATTGAACATGTAGTTCTGACAGAGTGTGTTTAAAATTGAAATATGGATTACTGATGAAAGGAAATGCAGTTTAGAACACAAAACTGAGCCTCTTTCTAAGGGTTGTGTCCAGTGATTCAAAAGGTCTATTATATGTGGGGTGTGTGTTAAGAAAACGGAACGTGCTTACACACACTCAGACCCCTCTGGATTTCCATCAAAGGAATTCTGAAATTAGTGCTACAGATTGCATATTTACATAACTAACATTCTTTTGGCAAATGTGATAACATGTGTACTAAGTCGCCTCAATCATGTCTGACTCTGCGACCCCATGGACTGTAGCCCACCAGGCTCCTGTGTCCATGGGATTCTCCAGGCAAGAACACTGGAGTGGGTTGCCGTTCCCTCCTCCAGGGGATCTTTCCAACCCGGGGATCGAACCTGTATCTCTTATGTCTCCTGCATTGGCAGGTGGGTTCTTTATCAGTAGCGTCACTTGGGAAGCCCAAACGTGATAACAGGCCTATATTAAATATTTAGGCAGTATGCCTTATATTGGAGAAGGCAATGGCACCCCACTCCAGTACTCTTGCCTGGAAAATCCCATGGATGGAGGAGCCTGGAAGGCTGCAGTTCATGGGGTCGCTGAGGACCAGACATGACTGAGTGACTTCACTTTCACTTTTCACTTTCATGCATTGGAGAAGGAAATGGCAACCCACTCCAGTGTTTTTGCCTAGAGAATACCAGGGATGGGGCATCCTGGTGGGCTGCCATTTGTGGGGTCACAGAGCTTCGGACACGACTGAAGTGACTCAGCAGCAGCAGGATGCCTTATATTGAGAGCAGTTCCTTGGGAATTTGCATGATTCAGACCTCAAGCCTGGATCACACTAGAGGAGAGACAAAACCCCAGAAACATCGGTGTCTCAGACCTCTGCTGTTTAAGATGGCAGCCATTAGCCACATGAGACTATAGACATTTAAAAGAAACTAAAATTGTTGAGTATTAAGCTTATAAATTCAGTTCCTCAGTCCTACTAAGCCATATTTCAAGCACTCAATAGCCACATATGGCTAGTGCATCAAGTAACTCTAATACAGAACTTTTCCATCATCATAGAAAGTTCTACTGGGTAGTGCTATTCTTACACTTAGAATAGTCATAGTATTTTAAGGTGAATTTTTTTTTTTATTATGAAGGAATCAGAGCTGCTTGGTCTCTCACTTATAATTCAGGAGACCACCTAATAAAGATGCTGTATTTTTTTTTTGGCTGGAAAGGTGGAGCATTGCCATTCATGATGAAAAGAAAAAAGAGGTTTGGTGCGACAGCCAGATGGTCCAGGTTCAAACACTGCTCCATCCCATCACATACTAATTAAGTCAGTTAGAGCCTCAGCCTTTCTCTCCTCTGTAAACCAGCAGAAGGAAGCCATGTCAAGGACTTAAGTAGATAGTCAATCAGTGATAACTGAATGTGAGCACAGTGCCTCACATACATTGGAAGCCAGTGACTCCTTTTTGTCTCTAATTCATGTAATGAAATAGAACCAAGTCCCCCTTCCACCTCATTTTTCTGTGTTTTGGGACTATTTCTGGAAGTGGTCCCTAGCAAATTGCCCCCAAACAATGAGTTCCCCCAACTCTGGTCTAAAAGGCAACTCTGGAAGACTTGATGCCAAAGCACAGATGGTTTGGGGCTTCACCAGATATTAAGACCTTCCACAACTGGAAGAGATCCTCCTCCGCCAGCAGGTGGGTGATGGAGGCATACCCTACTTCAGGAGAGAAGTGGGGCCTCAGGCACCCCAGAATGCTTATGGACTGGGCAGTTAGTGGCATTTCTGTGATGCAGAAGAGCTGGGCGCCAACTTAAGGGTCAAGAGTAACAGAGCTCAAATTTCTCACCCCCTTGGGGTTTCTGTGTACTCACCTTATTAGTCAGCTCCTCGTTGATTTGCTGGGTGCTGTTTTGTTTGCAGAGAGAGGTGTCCAGTTGCATACTAAATTGCTTTACCTGTGATTTGAGGTTATCATTCTCCTCCTCCATCTTTCTCAGATTCTCCATGGACTGCTCCCGGATTAAGGAACAACACCCAGAATGGAGGAGTTACTTCAGACACCCGAAGAAGCCCATCCTCCTCTGCCCTCAGGCACAGCTCTGCTCTGTGCCTGGTGTATCTCAGGCCTTCTCTCTCCCCTTCACGCGTCTTTCTTACCTTCCCTCCCTTCTCTCCTGAGGTCTGAGTACCCTCAGCCTCTATATCCCGCCAGGCCATGCAGGGCTCAGGTCCAGCCCTGGGATTCTTAACCCTGAGTCTTCCCAGATTATCCTCACCATCTTTTCTCTCCTTTTCCCTTCTAGTCGGAAGGTCTCGAACTCTTGCTCCACTAACTTCTGCTGCTCTTTGCTCTTTTTCAGTTGCTCCTTTTTATCCTCCAGCAATCTGGTTATCTCCTGAAGTTGTTCTTCTAGACTGCTTTTGGAGGAGGCGTGCTCCCTGTTCTGAGAAAACAAAACGCTGGGCTGAAAGTCAGTGTTAGACACCATTTGGCTGGACAGGGAGGGGTGGAAACCCAATCCAGAGATGACTGAAATAAATATGAGGACAACTTCTTGGTTATTCAGCATGTATAATATAAAATTCCCTCAGGTTGAGCAACATTTTTTTTTTGGTTCAATTAGACATACTTTATATTTATAGATACAGGTCTCACTTAATTACCAAGTCTTTCCACATAAAAACCTCTTTGAATACATTTTTTAAATATCATAGAAAAATACAAAAAGAATAATTCTAAGTTAAAAAAAATTTAAATTGACTGAGAAGGAGAGCTTATGAGTCCTAGAAAAAGAAATAATATTGTCCTTTGTTTTTAAGCTTAGCCCTTGAAAATGCTTATTATTGGTCGTGGGAACTGGAGCCGACTGCTGGCTTGGCAATTCAAACACAAATTCTGGACAAGTAGTTTGCAATGGATTGGTGGTAGCAGCTTCCCAGATAAAGAACAATGCAATTTTTTTCGGTCTCGCCGCTGGGTTTGTGGGATCGTAGCTTCCAACCAGGGATTAAACCCAGTCCCTTAGCAGTGAGAGAGGGGAGTCCTAACCATTGGACTGCTGGGAAATTCCCAAGAGCTGTGCAATTAAACAGAGCCAGTGCTTGAGCTGGCCGCCTGCTTGCCTTCCGTACCTGGTGCTGAATGTGGTTTATACGATCTAGCTGTTCAGTCAGTTTTACATCTTGTTCAGCCAGTGTCTTCTGAAGCTGCCTCTTTTCCTTCTCTGAAAGCTCAAGCTTTCTCGTGACCTCAGAGAATTCTAACGTCAGCTCCTCTATCCGTTTTCTAAAGCAAAATGGCAATAAACAAACAAACACAGGTAGCTGGACTTCAGGGTCCATGTCAGTGGACTGTGGGCTAGCTGCAACAGGGCTTGCTACCCCACTCCTGGGCAGCAGCCCTCGGTGCCCAACTGGCTCTCGGGGGACAGAGCCTGTCTGGAGGTGGACCTGCGATACCTGCTGGGGGCGAGCTCCTCCTCAGCCGTCAAGGAATCCTTCTGCAACTTCTGAAGCTCCCTCTGGAGCTCCTGGATGGTCTCTGCCTTCTGCTTCTCCAGGCAAATACAGCTTTGCAGCTTCCTCTGGCAGTCCTCCAGGTTGTCATTTGCCATAAAGGCCTCTTCTTTGTAGTCGGCTGCTTGCTGAGCTGCAGAAGACAGGAGATGACAGGAGAAGACAGGACACACCCTGGGGCATGTCCATATGTGACAGGAGTATGTGTGAAGATTGGACTCTCAGATGAGACCAGTTTAAAAAAGTCTGCTCCTTCCTGTGGTGACTTACTTCAGTTTCCAATCTGTCCTCTCTATTTCAAGAGCTTGGTTAAACTATCTGTCTTCAACCTACCCACCAGCCATGAACTTCTTGTTAAGTTAAACAAATTGGTAGAAATTGCTCTGTATCTGTTTTGCAACTCACCCTGTCTCTGGGTACAAATCCTGACCTCATGGAGTTTAGCTGTACCTGGCTCACCTGACGTAGAGAAGACAGTAATGTTAAACTCACACTGACTGTGAACTCAGGAAGCAAGATCAGTGTGGGTAAGTAGAGCCCGGGCCTTAGAAGAAGGAAGAGAAAGGTAATTATTGGTGGGGGGTAGAGGTGGATTGTTAGAGGAAATGCACAGTGAGAGGAAGCAGGGGCATGTCTGAAGGGGATGGGAAGATACCAGTTTAACTGGAAAGTGAAAAGGAATGGTGGGAGACAGTTAAGTGCATGGACTCGAGGCGGGTTTTGAAGAATGTCAAAAGGCTGAGAGAAATATTTAGACATGGTTTAGTGGGTTCTTGAGCAGGGACCTGCCATAAAGGAAAGAGTTTTAGGAAAAGTGGAATGTCTTAGAATGGAGAAAGATTTCTCATAATATCCTTTTAGCCCACATCCTTGTCTACACTGGGTATGAAGGAAATGAAGTGAAGTGAAGTAGCTCAGTCGTGTCCGACTCTTTGCGACCCAGTGGACTGTAGCCTACTACGCTCCTCTGTCCATGAGATTTTCCAGGCAAGAGTACTGGAGTCGGTTGCCATTTCCTTCTCCAGAGGGCCTTCCTGACCCATGGACCGAACCCAGGTCTCCCTGGGCACTGTAGACAGAAGCTTTACCGTCTGAGCCACCAGGGAAGTCCATACTTCAGGGTATGAAGGAAGAAGCACTCAAATAATTTGTTTACTGGAGTTTAACACCAAATACCTCCCCATTTCCTGTTGTTTCTCCTATCATTTCTATGTTAAATATCACTCCTCTCTCCGCTTTTTTTGGGGGGGGGGCGGGGGGCTGGAATGGAAGAAAGATGGTGTCACTATGGAAATGATTATATACCCAGAAGGGAGGAGGATTTTTTTTTTTTTTAACAAGGAAGAGAGCAGGTTCAGCTTTGGGAATGTTGGGTTAGTCGGGAAGGTGGATGCAGCTAGTTTCTAAAGACAAGACTGACTAGGTGCCATGTCAGGGCTGGGGCTCCAGGTGTTGGAGTTGCCTGCAGAGGAATGCGGCCACAAGGAGCAGAGGCGCTCACCAGCAGAGGGAGGGGCGAGACGGCGGAGGGTGGGGTCTTAGAGATGGGTGACCAGGGTCAGGGCGGGAGGGAAAGGAGGTGAGATCTGTGGAAGAAAGGGTCGGATCTGTGGAAGAACGAGGGACCTGTCGTGTCTCCAAAGCTAGGAGACAACCACTGAGGTGTGGGGCCAATGGCGTGGACATACACAGAATTAGAGGAGGCTGAGGAAGGACACAAGCTTTGAACATTTATTTCCCCCAAATTGATACATTGCTCACTTAACATTTATCCTTTTAAATTGTACAGTGAAGTGGTTTCTCATAGACTCACAAAGTTGTGTGACCATGAGCATATAATTCCAGGACATTTTTTATCACCCCCCAAACAACCCATATCCAAGGCAGGAAGTTACTAGTGACCTCTGAGAAAGCACTTTCAGCAGAGGGTCAAGAACATAACCCACACTCTAAGTGAATGTGTTTGGAGGCCAAAAAAGGAGAGAGAGAGAGTTAAAAAGCAGGGAAGGAAGAAGTGAGTGGTGTGATAAAGGTCCCAGAGAATGTGGAGAGGAGTGTGGTGCAAAGAAGCAGGGCACAGAGCTGTGTGCTCACATGTGGAGGAAAGGAGAGGCTGCCAAGAAAACGTGGGCATGTGAGAGCAGCAGGCTGCTTTCCCAGCCTGAGCACCTGCTGTGCGGAGGGCGCTTCAGAGAGAGCATAGGTAGCGGTGAGGAAGGGGCTTAGAGGGCGGTCCTAACTGCTGTGAGGTGAGATGGGATCCTGAGGCGATCGATCGGAGTGAGACAGTGGAGAGAGGAGGGGACTGCTCTGGTCCATTGTGTTGGGGGCAGTGGGGACAGTGCTTGCCCGGGGGCCTCACCAGCCAGCCTCTGCTGCTGTTTGGCATCTTCGAGACATTCCTTCAGCTTCTTGATCTCAGCTCGCAGGTGCCCATACTCGGCCTTGCACTTGTCCTGCCTCTCCTCCTGAATGGCGATTTCAAGTTCGTTTGTCATGCACTGCTGCTTCTCCAGCTCCATCTCTTTTTTCACGAGGTTGTTCTGAACCTGCGCCAGTTCCTTCTCTAGCTCGTGCAGCATTTCGTCTTTCTCCTGGAGGAGCTGAAGAAAGTGAAGTGTCAATGCTGATGGAGGCCTGAGGAGCAGCAGGGCCAAGTCAGCTAGAGATCACCTTGAGCCACCGTCTTCTCTTGTCTGGACGTTGTAGTAGCCTCCACCTGGGCTCCCTTCCTCCCCTTGGGCTACTCTCTGACAGAGACTAGCAGCCAGAGGTGGGCTTTTACAAATTCGAGCCAGATCCTGTTATGCTTCTGTTAAAAGCCTCCACTGGGTCCACCTCATGTGGAAAAAGGCCAAAGTCCTTACAAAGACCTCCCGGGATGCTTACAATCTGGTACTTGGCTACCTGTCTGACTTTACCTCTTGCCACCCCACACTTGCTCTGCTTCTCAGCTCACTCCTGCCTTAGGGTGCCAGCCCTTGCTATTGCCTCTGCCGGGAATATTCTTCAGGATCTCAGCTTGGGTGGCCCTCTTTCTTCATTCAGATTTATGCCCAGATGTCACCTTATCAAAGATGGCCTTCCCTGACTACCCTGAGTAAAACAGCCACCAAGTTGTTTTAGGAATTCATTAGTACCTAACATTTTATTGTAAGTTTTGTTATTTGTTGGTTGTCTGTCTCTATAGACTAGAATGCAAGCTCCATGAAAGAAGGGATGGCACATGTTTTATCATATTCTTCATGCCTTGAAGAGTGCTTGGTGTATCATAGAAATTAAAAAATATCTGTTGAATGAACATACGAGTGACTCAAAGATGCTTATCCAGACTCCTCACTTCCTGTTGTCATTTCTCCAAATATCTCCATTTAAAAAAAATTAATTTATTTTTAATTGGAGGATAATTGCTTTACAATATTGTGTTGGTTTCTGCTATACACCAGTGTGATTCAGCCACTGATATACATATGTCCCCTCCTTCTTGAACCTCCTTCCAACCTCCCACCCCATCCCACCCCTCTAGTTTGTCACAGAGTGCTGGTTTGAGCTCTCTGAGTCACTACAGCAAATTCCCACTGGCTATCTGTTTTACATATGGTAGTATATATGTTTCCATGCTACTCTCCCAATTCGTCCCACCCTCTTCTTCCCCTACTGTGTCCGAGTCTGTTCTCTATGGCTGTGTCTCCACTCAGTTCAGTTCAGTCGTTCAGTTGCGTCCAACTCTTTGTGACCCCATGTATTGCAGCACTCCAGGCTTCCCTGTCCATCACCAACCCCCGGAGCTTGCTCAACTCCTGTCCATCGAGTCGGTGATGCCTACCAACCATCTCATCCTCTGTTGTCCCCTTCTCCTCCTGCCTTAAATCTTTCCCAGCATCAGGGGAAAGCATCAATCTTTTCCAAGGAGTCAGTTCTTTGCATCAGGTGGCCAAAGTATTGAAGTTTCAGCTTCGGCATCAGTCCTTCCAATGAATATTCAGGACTAATTTCTTTAGGATGGACTGGTTGGATCTCCTTGCAGTCCAAGGGACTCTTAAGAGTCTTCTCCAACACCACAGTTCAAAAGCCTTTGGCACTCAGCTTTCTTTATAGTCCAACTCTCACATCCATACATGACTACTGGAAAAACCATAGCTTTGATTAGATGGACCTTTGTTGGCAAAGTAATGTCTCTGCTCTTTAATATGCTGTCAAGGTTGGTTACAGCTTTTCTTCCAAGGAGCAAGTGTCTTTTAAGTTCATGGCTGCACTCACCATCTGCAGTGATTTTGGAGCCCCCAAAATAAAGTCTCTCACTGTTTCCCCATCTAATTGCCATGAAGTGATAGGACCGGATGAAATGATCTTAGTTTTCTGAATGTTGAGTTTTAAGCAACTTTTTCACTTTCCTCTTTCACTTTCCTCTTTCACTTTCATCAAGAGGCTCTTTAAGTTCTTCTTAGCTTTCTGCCATAAGGGTGGTGTCATCTGCATATCTGAGGTTATTGATATTTCTCCCAGCGATCTTGATTCCAGCTTATGCTTCATCTAGCCTGGCATTTTGCATGATGTATTCTGCATATAAGTTAAATCAGCAGGGCGACAACATACAACCTTGAGTATTCCTTTCCCTATTTGGAACCAGTCTGTCGTTCCATGTCCAGTTCTAACTGTTGCTTCTTGACCTGCATACAGACTTCTCAGGAAGTAGGTCAAGTGGTCTGGTATTCCCACCTCTTGAAGAATTTTCCACAGTTTGTTGTGATCCACACAGTCAAAGAAGCAGTCAATAAAGCATAGTCAATAAAGAAGAAATAGATGTTTTTCTAGAACTCTCTTGCTTTTTCAATGATCCAACGGATGTTGGCAATTTGATCTCTGGTTCCTCTGCCTTTTCTAAATTCAACTAAAATATCTGGAATTTCATGGTTCACATGCTGCTGAAGCCTGGCTTGGAGAATTTTGAGCATTATTTTGCTAGCATGTGAGATGAGTGCAATTGTGTGTTAGTTTGAACATTCTTTGGCATTGACTTTTTTGGGATTGGAATGAAAACTGACCTTTTCCAGTCCTGTGGCCACTGCTGAGTTTTCCAAACTTGCTGGCATACTGAGTGCAGCACTTTCACAGCATCATTTTTTAGGATTTGAAATAGCTCAACTGGAGTTCCATCACCTCCACTAGCTTTGTTTGTAGTGATGCTTCCTAAGGCCCACTTGACTTCGCATTCCAGGATGTCTAGTTCTAGGTGAGTGATCACACCATCATAATTATCTGGGTCGTGAAGATCTTTTTTGTACAGTTCTTCTGTGTATTTTTGCCACCTCTTAATATCTTCTGCTTCTGTTAGGTCCATACCATTTCTGTCCTTTATTGTGCCCATCTTTGCATGAAATGTTCCCTTGATATCTCTAGTATTCTTGAAAAGATCTCTAGCCTTTCCCATTCTATTGTTTTCCTCTGTTTCTTTGCATTGACCACCTAGGAAAGCTTTCTTTTCTCTCCTTGCTACTCTTTGGAACTCTGCATTCAAATGGGTATATCTTTCCTTTGCGTCTCCACTGCTACCCTGCAGATAGGTTCATCAGTACCATCTTCCTAGATTCCATATATATGCGTTGCCCAGAGTGCATGTGTACTTAGGCACTCAGTCATGTCGACTCTGCGACCTTCTGGACTGTAGCGTGCCAGGCTCCTCAGTCCATGGATTCTCCAGGCAAGAATACTGGAGTGTGCCACGAGAAATTTCAAGGAAGAACTCAGAATTCCACCCCGCCCCCCATTCCCGTGGCCTCTCTACCCCCTTGGCCCTCCCAACCTCTTGGACCCCTCATGTCCTTCCCCGTGTCTAAAGCGCCGCAATCTCACTGCGCACGCGTAGGTGCTCTCCAAGCAACACTGAGGATGGCAGAGCCACAGAGCCCGCTCCCGCCAGGCCTAGTCTCGCACCTGCCCTGTGGCTGTGGCGGTTCCAATCAGGGAGCGCCTCGCTTTACCTTGTCTTTCTTCAAACCAAGCTTCTGGGTCTCGGTGAACTGCGTCTGCAGCTCCTGCAGCCTCCGCTGCATCATGATGACCTCCTTATCCTTCCTCTCCACGTGGGCCGATGTCTCCTCCCGCAGCCCGTGCAGGTCCAGCTCTAGCTTCATCATGTCTACAGCGGGAGGAGACAGTGCTTCATGCTCAGAGGGGCGCTCCGCCCTCCGGGGCTCCCCTCACCCCCACTCCGCCACTGGCCCACGGTTTACCCTTCATGATGTTTTTCTTCTGTTCTGATACGGACTCTAGCTCCATGCGCAGATCCTTCACGAGGTTCTGGTATTCCTCCACGTGCAGGCACTGGCTGTCTTTCTGCTCTTGCAAGTGCTTCAGTATCTGCGCAGAAGGAAGAAGAGCGGGGGCGGGGTGAGGACCTGCGGGGAGAATGCTCTCTAGAATGGAGAGGGTCTGGACAGGCAAATCCGGAGGGACACAAAGTAGCAAAGTGGTTGCCGCGGGTGGGTGGGGACGGGGAGAATGGGGTGGGGACGGAGAGCGATCTGTGATAGCTCATGGATATGGGTCTCTTTTTGGAGTGATGAAAATTTTCTGAAATTAGTGGTGATGTTGCCCCACTTTGTGAATATACTAAAAACCACTGATTGTACACTTTAAATGGTGAGTTTTTTGGTATGTTTGGAGAAGGAAATGGCAACCCACTGCAGTATTTTTGCCTGGAGTTCCATGGACAGAGGAGCCTGGTGGGATACAGTCCGTGGGGTCACAAAGAGTCGGATACGACTGGGTGACTGACACTTTTCTTGTATGTAATTATGCTATGCTATGCTACGTCACTTCAGTCGTGTCCGACTCTGTGTGACCCCAGAGAAGGCAGCCCACCAGGCTCCCCTGTCCCTGGGATTCTCCAGGCAAGAACACTGGAGTGGGTTGCCATTTCCTTCTCCAATGCATGAAAGTGAAAAGAGAAAGTGAAGTCGCTCAGTCGTGTCTGACTCTTAGCGACCCCATGGACTGCAGCCTACCAGGCTCCTCCGTCCATGGGATTTTCCAGGCAAGAGTACTGGAGTGGGGTGCCATTGCCTTCTCCATTAAAAAATAAAGAGTAAAAAAAAAAAAAAAAGAAGAATATGGGCGATTTCACCTGCTCACACAGAATGGAATGTGCACAAAAGCCACCCCCTTCCTTCTTGCCATACTCAGTGTCATTCATGAAGCACTACTGTGTGCCAGGCACTATCCTAGGTGCCGCAAACACCACAGACACCAATTCTTACCCCAGGGAGCTGACCTTCTCGTGGGGTGAGACAAACAAAGAGCATAAAGTAGTGACTTACAGAAAACATGAAAAGCTGATACCTGGGTCTCCTGCACTGCAGGCAGACGCTTTACTGTCTGAGCCACCAGGGAAGCCCATGGAAGAAACAGGTCAGCAAAAGGGGAATGGAGATGTATGGGGTGGAGGTGAGGTGTGCTGCAACTTTAAATAGGTTGGATAGGTTAGCCTCAGTGAGATGGTGACCAAGGAGGAACAATTAGTTGTCTGGGCATGATGGGATGCTGGGGAGATAGTTTATGTGATTTCAGAGTTGACAGTGATGGTGGGCTGAACTGTGAGGACTGAGGGGAGCAGCTGCAGAAGTGCAGGGCAGTCACCGTATGACCTAGGTGGGGCCCTGTAGGGCCAAGTGAGGGAAGAGAGGTGGCTGGCCCTAAGTGAGATGTGAGTAGTTTCAGTCCTAACCGAATATTTACATAATGGCTTTGGGTAGGAAATATAAAACGTATGGGAAACTGGATTCTGTTTCTTGAAGAAATCTGTACCTTAAAAAAAAAATAGAGTGTTAAAGAATTTGTGTTTAGTAGATACAGAATTTCAGTTTTGCAAGATGAGAAAGTTCTAGAGATTTATTGCACAATAATGGGAATATACTTATCACAACTAACTGCACATTTAAAAATGGTTAAGGTGGTCAATTTAATGTCATGATTTTTTTTTTCCATTATGAAACATCAAAAAGTGAGGGAGGAATAAAGACATTTCTCAAACATGGAGTGTATGAGATCTTGCTATATGTCAGGATGTGAATAACATGGGACTGACCTTTAAAATATATGTTGACAGACATACAAGGAGAAATTCAAAGTTCATCCAGACTCTATGGAAATAGATAGCCCTGGGAGAAGATGCACCTCTGTTCCCCAACCAGAGGATCCCTTGGAGAGCTAATGTGTGTTTACTCTCTCTGCCACTTCCCTTTACCACTACAGTATTCAGCATCGGCATGGCCTCACGTGGCTGGCTTTATTTTACATCTCAAATTCAGGCATGACTGACTTCAGATCTCCTAGAAGGGACCCTTGCCTTGTTCTCACTATTTTATTGGTTGGTCAAGTTTTATGATTTGTTTATATGGCTTAAATGCTTTTTCATTATTTGAGTCAACTTTTGAGATGGCTTTGAATTTTGAAAACATAAGAATTTTTAAAAAGGGAGTGAATTTGAATTAATAATCTTCCCTAAATTTGTTGCTTTTCAATTTCAGCCAGAAACCAGAAGGCTGGATGATTCTTCTGAATCTAGCAAGCCAACAGGAGTCTCTGTCTTGTTTAGCTATACCGTTGGACATGAATGAAGAGATAGGTGCAATGCCAAAATTCAATTTCAAAATCTAATCATGCCAGACACATTCCTTGGGTACATTATATACAATATCCTTATGGCAGAGCTGAACAAGGTGAGGCAAATACAGAATAAAATATAAAATGTAGTATAAAAATTTTAACAAGAAGGAGAACCCAGAATCAAACCCAACTCAGCCCATCCCATCAGGCACAAATAGGCAAATTTCTCCCACCTTTTTGATGTCTTCACAATCTTCTGAGGAACTAGGGGGGTGTCGGTGGGTGGCTGTATAGGAAGCAAAATCTGCTTGTAATTTTATCAAAGCCTCTTCACGCTCCAGAACCTGCAACGTAGCACAAATCAGTTACTCTGGATCATCAACACAGTGGCTTGTTACTAGTGCTATTTTTGCAAGGTTTTCCTTTGTCACCCCAAGTTTATTACAGCATTGTGTAATTCATATTATATAAACTAGGGAGAAAGAATTATGTTTTCAGTCTTATATCAAGGCTCACTAAGGCACAGACAATGGTTTTTCTCGAGTCCATCAATGGCCACACTTTGGACCCCCTCTTGATCCTCTCTGTATGGTCCAGTTTATGAGGCAGAAGATGGTTCTTTGGAGACTGTGATGGAAAGATGTACTGAATCTCTCAGAAGATAGGATTCAAAGTTCAAGAAGTAAAGAAGGAAGCTTCTTATGGATTGAGTGAATATGTATGTTTTTTAAAATAATAAAAAAAGAAACTTTAGTTTTTGTTTGTTGAAAATAATTCAAATAGAACCCAAGCATTGAAAATAAGAAGTGAGGGACTTTCCTGGTGGTCCAGTGGCTAAAACTCTGAGCTCCCCATGCAGGGGGCCCGGGTTTGATCCTGGTCAGGGAACTAGATCCCACATGCTGTAACTAAGAGTTTGCATGATGCAACTAAAAATCCAGTGTACCACAAATAAGACCCGGCACAGCCAAATAAATAAATACTTAAAAAAAAAAAAAGTGAGACTCTCTATTTAGTTATTCTCTTCTTTCTCACTTCTACTAAGGAGGAGGAACACTATTGATAATTTATAGTAGGGGTCCCCAACTTCTAGGATCTAATGCCTGATGATCTGAGGTGGAGCTGATGTGATAGTAATAGAAATAAAGTGCACAATAAATGTAATGCACTTGAATCATCCCGAAAGCATCTCCACCCGCTCCCCTATCTGTGAAAAAATTATCTCCAGAAACCGGTCCCTGGTGCCAAAAAGGTTGGGGATCACTGATATATACTTCTATATTATGATCAAAGACTTTAAAAAATAAAAGCTGGATTGGACTCTACACAGGATTCTGAAACTTTTTCTCAATAGTATACCACAAATATCCTTCCATGCAGCCCTTACAGATCTACTTAATCCTTTTCCTTGGCATATTATTATTCCATAATATGGATGTCTCTTTAATAATTTCTTTTAATCTCTTTAACTGTTTCCTTGCTGATGGACTCCTTGGTTGTTGAGTGAGATTTTAAGTCTCTTTAGAATCTCAGACTTATTGTGAGTTGGGGATGCACACCGAGGAGAACATGAACAAGAGGCAGGGGCATGTATATGTAAGACATGTGAGGAGTGCTGGCGAAGAGATTACTCTAGGTGATTCTTTCCCCTCCTCCCTTTACTCAAGACTTTATTTTGGGTGTCTTGGGAAAATGTTCTAGAAGGAGACACTTACCAAAGCGTTACTGCAGGCTAGCTTATTTCGAAGTTCCTGTATTAGATCATCCTGTTCAGAGACCTTTTGCCAGACTTCAGATAATCGTTTCAGGGTCTCCTGATGCTCTTGAATCATGCAGGGAGAAGTGTATATACGCACCTTTGAATGATCACCCTTGTTCTCGGGATCCTGGGATATTTAAAAGTGATAGGTTGATTTTGAGCCAATTTTGGAGTCAATTTCAGAATGCCGTGAACATGAACAATCTCTAGACCAATATTCTAAAAGTTCATGTTCACATATCTGATTCATATATGTGAATCAGATCTTCCAGAACAAAAGAAAACAAACTAAAAAGTGCATATACAATAAAAAGTTCACATGGTTCACAAGAGAAAACACTGAAAAGTAAATCTTGACTCTCCGTGACCCAGGTCCCCTTTTCCATGATGGTCTACGTTACCAGTTTTTTGGAGATAATTTATGCATATTTACATATCACTTATATATGTGTGTGTAACCCCATACTCTTTCCCTGCTACTGCTGCTAAGTCACTTCAGTCGTGTCCGATTCTGTGTGACCACCATGGATGGCAGCCCACCAGGCTCCCCCGTCCCTGGGATTCTCCAGGCAAGAACACTGGAGTGGGTTGCCATTTCCTTCTCCAATGCATGAAAGTGAAAAGTGAAAGTGAAGTCGCTCAGTCATGTCCGACTCTTAGCGACCCCATGGACTGGAGCCTATCACGATCCTCCATCCATGGGATTTTCCAGGCAAAAGTACTGGGGTGGGGTGCCATTGCCTTCCCCCCTACCCAAGGGAAAGTCTTCTGCATACTATTCTAAACATTTATTTAGGATATTTTCCATATTGCTATTTGTAGATTTATCTTATTTTTCTTTTAAAATTAATTTCAAACTGCACAAGTAATACACACACACAAATATACATAAAATCTTTATAGAACACTGTAGGGACTTTCCTGGTGGTCCAGTAAGAATCACTTTCAATGCAGGGGATTCAAGGGTCAACCTCTGGTTGGAGAACTAAGATCCCACACGCCAAGGGTCAAGTAAGCCTGCATGCCCCAACTAGAGAGAAATCCGTGTGCTGCAACAAGG
The DNA here is from genome assembly GCA_935064755.1 of Tragelaphus eurycerus. Classification (NCBI taxonomy): domain Eukaryota; kingdom Metazoa; phylum Chordata; class Mammalia; order Artiodactyla; family Bovidae; genus Tragelaphus; species Tragelaphus eurycerus. The sequence goes on from CAKXYN010000020.1 coordinate 18,968,652, forward strand.
AGCCTGCATGCTGCAGCTAAGACCCGACAGCCAAACAAAAACAAAAATAAAAACAAGCAAACCCTAAACTGCCCCCCCAAACTTCTAAAATGAAGAACACTGTAATATTACAGGCAAGTCTAAATTTCTCTTTGACCACCACCTCTACTCGCATACTTACTGCATTCTCCAGAGATGATACCTTGTGCATATCTTTCTAGAACTTTATCTATACATTTACATACATACAAATGAATATTGCAGAATACAGATATTATTTTCGCTTTTTGAAACATAAATTTTTTCTCAACAAGATGTGTTAGAAATTTATCCATGTTGGTACATGTGCCTCTATTTTGGCTCTTTTAAGTATGTTTATCTAGTTTCCTATTGATGGGAATATATGCTGTTTCCAAGTTTTTTTCTAAAATGAAGCTGAAATGAATATTTTTGCACATAAATCTTTGAGTTTATTTAAAACATAAGCTATTCTCATGTTTTAATTTTTTAAATTAATAATATGTTTAATTATTCTTAGTTTATTTTTATTATTTAAAACATAAGGTATTCTAGTTTATGTGTAAATTAAATCTGTAGATGTATTATAGGAATCTATCTAAACAGGGTCTACTTAAAACTTTGATAGCTGTTGCATGCTTATCCTTCAAGGAAATTAACAATTGACACTCTCATCAACATGAATGTGTCTGTTTTCCTAGAACTGCATTTTTTATTTTTAAATGTATTTCTTTAGATTATCTGAAATCATGCATGAAGGTTACTACCTGTTCACTGGTCTGCACTAATAATGGGGTGAACTGATGCAGAGAAGCAAAAAAGAACAAAAAGTCCTAGTTTGGATGGTAGATCCTTTCTCCATTAAACTATATCCCTAACTGGGCTTTTTCAGGCAAAGTTAGAAATAGTTCATGTTCACTGAGCATGAAAGTTGCCCATGAGTATATAAATAATTCAGTGTCTATGTGGAAAAAGGAATGGGGAACAATAAAAAAGTTAAGAAACAGAAAGATGATATCTACAGATTCCAGTATCTTAATACTTACAGTATGAAAAATAGAAATTACTTTTAAAGTAATAGAAGAAAAATTCCTGGAATTGGAAAAAATGTAGATCTTCAAAGGATCAGCTGTTGAGAGACTTAATGAGAAATAAATTTTAAAAAATCCTGAGCCTAAAAACCTCTAGAGTTCAGAGATAAAACAGGTGACACACACAAAATGAGAAACAGGTTGAAAACTAACAATTCCTCTTTAATACTGCGTGGTATAATACAACACAGCTATAGTTTTCTAAGACTTCAAAATAGCATTCACAAATGATGGCAAAATAAACCTTGTTCAGACATGGAAATTTTGAGAATTTTTTCCATTCACTGTTGTTTCTGAAAGAATTAACAAGGAGTTATTGCAGCAAAAGGAAAAGTCTAAGAATGGAGTATACCGCTTAGTGAGTAAAAGTTGGCTTTATTTGTAATCTTAAAGAAATGTACATTTTGTCTGTCATATAACTAGCTCAAGAAATTAAAGAAAAGATGAAAAGTTTTCAAATTCATTTACGTTAGGGTAGCATAATCCAGACACCAATATGAGATGAGAACACATAAATTTAAGTCATCAAAATAATCTCACTTCTGAAAACAGATAAAAACTAAATGCTAATAAGCTTATAATAGCAGTTTATTACAATTTAGTTTAGCAGTTTATTATGATATATATTATTTAATTATAATTAAATTATTTAATTAAAATAATAACATATCAAAGAGGATTGGTTCCAGGAATGTAAAGATTGTTCTATAAATGAAAATCTATTAACTTATTACACTTCATTACAGGAAAAAAACTCTATGATTACTTTGATAGGTGCTAACAAAAACATCCAATAAAATCCAATATCTCTTCCTGGTAAAAATTCTTGGTAAGCTATATAGAGACAGTTGCATCTTTAACTTCAAAAAGGATATTAACAAGAATCCAAGAACAGATATTATATTTAAAAGTGGAATATTAGAAACATTTAAAAATATGAGGAGCAAGGCAAGGATGCTACAATTCTACGCTGTTCTGGAGGTCTTAGTCAATGTGGTAAGACGGAAAATAAATTGTATAAATGCCAATAAGGAAAGCAATTTAGGAAAACCTGAGATAGTCAACTAAAAATCTGGAAACAGAGCTCAAAAATACCAGGATAATAGTTTTTCTCTACATAAATAATAATTAATATAATTAAATGTACAAAAGAGCTCATTGATAAAACAATAACAACTATAATACATCTAAGAATAAACTTAAGCAAGAAATATGTGAGACCTATAAGGAAAAGTGTAAAATCTTACTAAAGGACACACAAGCAGCCTTGAATAAAAGTAGAAACATATCACGTTTCATGTGTGTGTGTGTGCTAGGTCACTTCAGTCGTGTCTGTTTCTTTGCGACCTCAGGGACTGTAGTCCACCAGGCTCCTCTGTCCATGAGATTCTCCAGGCAAGAATATCAGAGTGGGTTTCCATGCCCTCCTCCCAGGGATCTTTCCAACCCAGGAATCAAATCTGTGTCTCCTGCATTGCAGGCAGATTCTTTACTGCTGAGCTACTGGGGAAGCCTGTCATGTTCTGTAGGGTATGATAATTTCCCCCAAATGAATATAAAGTTTGAAAGTAAGACAATATGAATTTCACCAAGACAAGAGATACAAAAAAGACCAAGAAGTATTTGAATGTAAAGAACAGTGAAGTTGGACCTGCCCTAAAAGGAGTTATGAAAACATACTATCAGTTAAAGTTACTATCAAAAACAACTCTGATCTTGGTACAGGAACTGACAAGTAGATCAAAAGAACAGAGAATCCAGAAAGAGATTAGTATGTATTTTGGCACTTCAAGTCAATGGGAAAAGGTGGGGATATTTCATAAGTGGAACTGGGACAACTGGAGATCCATTTTGATAAACATAAAATTACAGCCTTCTTTCATTATTTATATGGGACTTCTTGGCCCTGGGTCAGGAAGATCTGCTGGAGAAGGGAGAGGCTACCCACTCCAGTATTCTTGGGCTTCCCCTTATGGCTCAGCGGGTAAAGAATCCACCTGCAGTGTGGGAGACTTGGGTTCAATACCTGGATCGGGAAGATCCCCGGGAGAAGGGAAGGCTACCCACTCCAGTATTTTGGCCTGGAGAATCCCACGGACAGAGGAGCCTGGCTGGCTACAGTTCATGTGGTCTCAAAGAGTTGTACATGACTGGACAACAAAACAGCAACAGCAGCTACAAAATTATAAAACTGCTAAAAGACAGTATAAGATAAACTTTTGCAATCTGGGGGGTAGTGAAGGCCTTCCTAAATAAGACATAAAACCTAGGATCTATTTAAAGAAGGGCTAAGAGATTTAGTTTCATAAAATTAAAAACTTTTGTATGTTGAAAAACACCGTTAACAAGAAAAAAATAAAAATTACAAACTGGGAGAAAATATTTGTAATGTATATAATGAAACATTATTACCTATAATATAGATATAGAAGAACCTTCTAAATCTATATCATAGAAGGTGTAGAACCATCTATGCTGTTGCTGTTTAGTTGCTCAGTCGTGTCTGACTCTTTGGACTCCATGGACTGTAGCCTGCCAGACTCCTCTGACCATGAGATTTCCCAGGCAAGAATACTGGTGTGAGTTGTCATTTCCTTCTCCAAAGAACCTCCTATAAGTCAACACAAAAAAGGTTAACAATCCAATAAAAAAATGGTTATACACTTATGAACAGGGCTCAATACTTTGTTCATGAGGTGGGCACTGTGACCTGCCTCCCCGATCCCCTTCAGCAGTGAAAGACTTACTCCTCTAGCTGTGGGGGTGCTGCCCTTCTTGGGGACTGCCTGGGTTGAAGAAAACATTTGCCCAAGGTCATGTCTTTCCCTAGGAAGACAGCTCACATCCAATCACTGGCCACCATGGAGGTATAAAGGCCAGCTCCCTTCTTCCCAGTTTATAATTGCTGTAGAAGTCTTTCCAGTCTCAAAGCTCGCCACGAGGTTGACTAAGGTATTTGCTGGGGCAGCCCAATGTCTCCTTCTGCACAACCCTGCTTCCTTTCCCTTCATAGGAGCTGGTGCCAAGATCTTTCTCTAAAAATGTCTGACATGCCAGTCTGTCTCAGAGTCTGCTTCCCGGGGAGCTCAACCCACAATTTATTAGAACTAAAGGAAATAAAAATTGTAATGAGAAAATCTGTTTTATCTTCCCCCATCCATCAGTTTAACACAACTTAAAGAGATTGAAAACATGTCCTGTGAGTGTAGGGGAATTATTGTTGGTCAAAGTGTAAACTGGTAGAACCTTTTTTAGTATTCAATGTAGAATTCTCTTTAAACATTAAAAATAAGCATTTCCTTTGACCCAGCAAAATCTCACTTCAGGAATTAACCCCTGTATGTGGTAGAAAAACAGGTCAGTAGGCGGCACAGGGTACAGTCATACTACAGAATACGAGGTAGTAACTAAAAGAAATCATCAATTAAGAAAGAAAAGAAAAAATCATCAAGATATACATTTAAAAAGCAAAGTGCAGAACCACAGTTTTTAAAGTGACTCATTTATGAAAAAAGAAAACCTTAACATTTTATATATGTAAGTGTATAGCAATGGGCTGAGGAAGATTGCCAGCACATTTTGAGTGACTGCCTAGGAGAAGGAGAGTGGAATGGAGAAGGGCAAATGTGGACTTTTACATTTAATCTCCATAATTCTGTCTAGAAAGCCTATATTGTTGTATTAGTTGTATAATTTAAAAAAAACCAATTAAAAGAAAAAAGAGACAAGTTCAGGCACTGTGGCTCTTCTTTGCTATGTTTCATGACTTTCTCCTCCTATTTGATTCTGAAGCTATGATTTGCATGAGTCTCGTGACCTAGAAGAGGCAACATGGAAGATTTGTAGCTCATTTGATAATTTACTTTCTGCCTTATGTGAAGTGGTAGTTCCTTATATTATCTTTCCTTGTGACTCATATGGTAAATAATTTGTCTGCAATGTGGGAGACCTGGGTTCGATCCCTAGGTGGAGAAAATCCTCTGGAGAAGGGAATGGCTATCCACTCCAGTGTTCTTGCCTGGAGAATTCCATGGACAGAGGAGCCTGGTGGGCTACAGTCCATACAGTCCCAAAGAGTTGAATACACTTTCTTTTCTTTTCCTTATGTTAATTAAGGAGCCTTAACATTCCTAAGGAACAATCTTACAAAAGATGTGAAGGCTTGAAGTTCAAAGCTGAGGGCCACAAAAGTCAAGGGAAAGAATGACTAGTTGAAAGTTTGGGTTTCTGACAGAGAGGGTGGGACCTCTACAGGGACCACTAAGAGCTCCTGGTCCGAGTGGTCTGGTTGAAGTCCTACCTGACCGACGAGCCCACTGAGCTCCCCCTCCAACATCTTCACTTGGCACTCAAGTAACTCGATGTTGCTCAGGGAAGTCTGGTATTTATCCTTGTAGAGGTTTAAGCTCCTTTCGAGGGAGACGATTTTGTCCCCAGCCAAGGCGAGTTGCTCCTGGGCCAAATGGAGCTTATCCCCTGTGTTCTCATTATGATTTCCCAGTTGCTCCTCATAGAGAATCACCTGTTGGTATAGGAAAGAAACCACACTGAACCCACCGAAGCATCTAATGACGAAAAGATATGGCTATAAGATAGCATGCAGAGGAGTCTCTTATCGTAACTAGAAATGCAGATGCAAAGAATAGGCCCAGCACAGATCTAAAATCTACCGTACATAAAATCAGAATGGTAATGATTAGAAAAATTTTTAAAAACATTGTCCTGTTTGGATGGTAAGCTTCTTAAAGGCAGGGACCATTTCTGTTTCCCATTCTTCTTGGTATGTGGTTAATTCAATAAAGATATGTTAGTTGATTAACAGGAATGAATGTATAGCTCCATTTTTAAAGGGCTTGAGACAGCAGTATTATTTCTTTACTAGGTATTCTCTAGAGGTCTAATTTAGAAAATGTGGAGTCCCTGGTGCACACAGGTCTGCTTCAGCAAAGGTCCCTACAGACAGTGGGGGAATAGGACCTGAAGTTCCTGGGGAATTTGCATCCTCCTTATTTAGGTTCTTTTTCTTCCTAGTCAGTTAATTAGTGAACCAATTGAACAGATATTTATTGAATGCTCAATAACAATGTCTTTGGTGCCTAGGGGTATTTATACTTACACAGCACAGGCTCCTCCCTCACAGCATTTACAAACTTCTATTGGGGGAGATACAATTTAAAATTAGCAAACAACTCTTGAGTGTGCTAAATTATATGACTTGCATTATATGTATTGAAGGAGTTAAGAGCAGGCGGGTCATCAAGGAAGGTTTTATTTGGGTTCAAATAGTTCAGAATTCAGATAGAACACATTCTATTGATTTAAGCTGATATATTTGCTGCCTGCCCATTTGAGAGTCGTCTTAGGAAAGGATCATTTACTTTGAGGTGTTTATTAGGGAAGAAAAAGAGAAAATGAATATTTTATATTCATATGTTTATAACAGAAGCTGTCAGGAGGCCTGCCTATACCCCCTTGACACTCACCATTCCTCTGTATGTTAACTCCTTCCAACTGCAAGCATCTTTAGTTTTTTTGCCTGAGGGATGCACTGGCCCCAGGAGCCCACTCAAGCCGAGGAGCAAGACAAGACAAGTGACAAGTACGGGGAGTTAACAATATCAGGTGCAACCCTCAACCAATGACTGGAACAATTGGCTGGGATCAATTTTCAGTGTGTCCTACATTTTCTACTGGAGTTCTCCAGAGGGATTGAACCCTGGTTTCCCACAGCAGTGATAATCTTTTTTCTTTTTCTAAATGAATTTTTATTGGAGTATACTTGCTTTACAATGCTGTGTTAGTTTCTGCAGCACAGCAAAGTGAATCAGCTATATGTATACATACATCCCCTCTTTTTTAAGCTTTCTTTCCCATTTACGTCACCACAGAGCACTGAGTAGAGTTCCCTGGCTATCTAGTGGGTTCAGCAATGATCTTAATAGTAATTTTCTTTATGGGCTTCCTTCCCTTGTTTGACACACTTCCTTACTTTTTCACTGTGCTTCGTGGGATCACCCCCTCCTGAATTAACTAGTACTTATAGAAATGTGAAGTCAAGTGGGCCTTAGAAAACATCACTATGAACAAAGCTAGTGGAGGTGATGGAATTCCAGTGGAGCTATTTCAAATCCTGAAAGATGATGCTGTAAAAGTGCTGCACTCAATATGCCAGCAAATTTGGAAAACTCAGCAGTGGCCACAGGACTGGAAAAGGTCAGTTTTCATTCCAATCCCAAAGAAAGGCAATGCCAAAGAATGCTCAAACTACCGCACAATTGTACTCATCTCACATGCTAGTAAAGTAATGCTCAAAATTCTCCAAGCCAGGCTTCAGCAATATGTGAACCGTGAACTTCCTGATGTTCAAGCTGGTTTTAGAAAAGGCAGAGGAACCAGAGATCAAATTGCCAACATCTGCTGGATCATGGAAAAAGCAAGAGAGTTCCAGGAAAACATCTATTTCTGCTTTATTGACTATGCCAAAGCCTTTGACTGTGTGGATCACAATACACTGTGGAAAATTCTGAAAGAGATGGGAATACCAGACCACCTGACCTGCCTCTTGAGAAATCTGTATGCAGGTCAGGAAGCAACAGTTAGAACTGGACATGGAAAAACAGACTGGTTTCACATAGGAAAAGGAGTACGTCAAGGCTGTATATTGTCACCCTGCTTGTTTAACTTCTATGCAGAGTACATCATGAGAAACGCTGGGCTGGAAGAAACACAAGCTGGAATCCAGATTGCTGGGAGAAATATCAATAACCTCAGATATGCAGATGACACTACCCTTATGGCAGAAAGTGAAGAGGAACTAAAAGCCTCTTGATGAAAGTGAAAGTGGAGAGTGAAAAAGTTGGCTTAAAGCTCAACATTCAGAAAACGAAGATTGTGGCATCTGGTCCCATCACTTCATGGGAAATACATGGGGAAACAGTGGAAACAGTGTCAGACTTTATTTTTTGGGGCTCCAAAATCACTGCCGATGGTGACTGCAGCCATGAAATTCAAAGACGCTTACTCCTTGGAAGGAAAGTTATGACCAACCTAGATAGCATATTCAAAAGCAGAAACATTACTTTTCCAACAAAGGTTTGTCTAGTCAAGGCTATGGTTTTTCCTGTGGTCATGTATCGATGTGAGAGTTGGACTGTGAAGAAGGCTGAGTGCCGAAGAATTGATGCTTTTGATCTGTGGTGTTGGAGAGGACTCTTGAGAGATCCAACCAGTCCATTCTGAAGGAGATCAGCCCTGGGATTTCTTTGGAAGGAATGATGCTAAAGCTGAAACTCTAGTACTTTGGCCACCTCACACCAAGAGTTGACTCATTGGAAAAGACTCTGATGCTGGAAGGAATTGGGGGCAGGAGGAGAAGGGGACGACAGAGGATGAGATGGCTGGATGGCATCACTGACTCGATGGACGTGAGTCTGAGTGACCTCTGGGAGTTGGTGATGGACAGGGAGGCCTGGCGTGCTGCGATTCATGGGGTGGCAAAGAGTTGGACATGACTGAGCGACTGATCTGAGCTGAACTGAGGAGGCAGACATGACTGAGTGACTAACACATACTTGTATCCATCTCCTTGTTTTAGGATCTGCTGTTGGGAAACCCAAACTTAGACAGAAGTTTGATACTTCTGTGAATAAAGTATTGGGGGCACTTGGCAGAGTGCTGAAAGTAACTTTTCCAGGACTTTCCCATATTGGGCTCTGTGTCAGTGACTGTTGCTTGCCAGATCAATTGCCACCATAATTCCTCCTCTCCTCCTTGTAACAGAACCTTGACTTTGTTTGGGACACAAGTGTGCCTCACTAAAACACTGCATTTCTTTGCCTTCCTAAGAAATTGTTAGAGCCATGTGACTAATTGATGCCAGAGGTATATAAGTCAAAGTATTGTGTGGGGCTTCTGGAAAGTGTCCTTTAAAAGGGAGGAGTGTGCCTTTCTCTCTCCACCCCGTTTCCTACCCTCACTCTGATTATTTGGAGCAAAGATGTAAAGGTTGGTGCTCCAGCAGCCATTTTAGGTGGCCTGGAAAATGGAAGCTTTCAGATGATGATGGTGGAGCATCATCAGGACATAGGTAGCAGTCTTAGACTAGCTCTCTCTTATTTTATGTCATAGAAATTAACTCTTTTTTTATTTTTAAAAATAAAAAGTATTTTATTTTTGTTTTTGAAAGATCCTTCCACTAGATATACACGTCTAGCTTGATACATTTTTTGTATTTTCTGATTACTAAAGAGAGATCTGGTGATCCCTAGAGTTCTCTTTCTGTGGAACTCGATCTTCTCCGTTACTCTATCTTACGAACTCTAAGAACTTAGTGTTCTGGGATCCTTATATGATTCCCTTCAAGTAAGGGAGTCTACCAGACTCTCCCAGATTCCCATTTTTGTGTCATGGACTAGAAACTCGAAACAATCAGCCAAGGACAATAGCAGTGCTCACCTCATTTGTTTCCCATTTCTCAAGACTACTGTCTTTCATTGTCTTGTGTCCAGTGTCTTTAAAAACAACAGTGTCTAATTATTTTACTTAAGACACTATTGCTTTGGCGTTTTCTGTTATATGAAGCCAAATAGAATCCCAACTATTAATAATTCAGAGTCACTTTATTCAGGCTGGACTCTTGTTTAAGTTAGGATGAACCAACCAGTTTTAATACAGCTTTGCATTAGCTTTATTAAACCATGGTTTATGCTCACAGGCTTTGTCCCAGCTTATATTTTGTAGAATAACCTTTCTTTGTTTATTTCCCTCCCAATCCTTTACAGCAAATTCTCATTGGTCATAATATTTCCTTAAAAAAAAAAATTCCATGTTTCTTCAAGGCCCTTCATAAATTCCCTGGAGTTAGTCATTAAGTAATAGCACCATTCAAGACAATCCTTGGAATTTTATCTCTACAGGCAGAGGAGGACAATGCCAGAGGAGGCTGCCTGTTCCATTACTTCAAACCCATGGTTTTACTACTGCTAGTGCTACCACTGCCCAACTGATTTTAGTTCTAAGGCTTTTGTCTTTGTAATTTATTTGCGATTCTATAAAGATGATATACTCTGGTTAAAAAAAACATACCACCCAGGGACATGAATAGAAATGAATATCCAGAATGTACTTAAGTCTACTTGATCTAAAACTCCAGTCTGCAAAAATGACTGACGAGGTACTCTCAGTGATTAACTCAGACTCAACATCTGGTTATCTTATCCAATGTGCAAGTGCCAGGAATTTATATATGATTGAAATCTGATTTTTCTAAAAAGATGATTGATTTAGTGGACTTTATACCTCTTTCATAACCCTTAGAGACCTAGAGTCTTTTGCATTTAAATTGCCATGGCAATAGAATGGAGATAAGCCTCCATGCACACCACACACATATATGTGTATGTGCACACATACACCCCACACACATACACACATACCACATACCCCACATGCATTAATACTGGACCTCTCACCCAGTTATGCCATTCTGTTTAGTTCTCTCTGTTCAGTTTCAAAGAAATCAAGAGTTAAAGAGGGAAAGTTGATAAAATCTGCTCAAGATGTGAAGCTCTCCTCTAAGTCCACTGCTCGCTTTCTAGTAGTTTTGACCTTATTTCTGTAGATATATGGTCATATAGGACACTTCCATAGTTACTTTATCTATACCTCATCTTCCTTCATCTTGCAGTGATGGTGGAGAATAACCAGGTCAGAAGTCTGCTTCTCAAGGACTGCCTGATACTGCAAGAAGGAACAGCAAGAAGTCTGAAACTCCTCGGTGTGAAACTCCAGTTCTTGCTGAAGGGCCAGCAGCTTTTTCTTGAGTTGTTGGAGTTGCCTTAGATAACATTGCTTATTAGGCTCAAAATTCATGTGTGACTCCTCAAATGCTAACGCTGTCTTCTTATTCTGTAATTGAGAAAGGCTTTAGATCATTACCAAGTAGGCATTCACTCTTTGATTTTTTTTTTTTTTTTTTGGTCAACCATTCACATCCATCTATCCACCCTTTTGTCTTTTCATCTCCAGAGCACTTATTAAATGTTTCACTCTGTTCACAATAAAGCATTACTTTGTACTTTCACTCTGTATGAAGAATTTAAAAGAAGGAAAAAACCATAGTTCCTTCCTACTATTTAGATCTACCATTCCTATTATGTAGGTCAGAAGAAAATACACACACGAAAGGGACCTAGAGAGCACTATAAAGATACACTCGATAATATGCTTATGTTTTGTCTTCCTGTGAAAAGAAAACACAATTGACCTGGAATGGAATGGATTTCTGGTTATGGTTCTTAGACTAAACTTGATTATTAAAAATGCCCAAATAAAAGGACAAACTCTTGGGGAAATAGCTTTCTGGAATGCTGGGAAACAGAAGGCAGAGATATTGCTAAGGCACATCTGAGCACTGACTCTGTCTCCTCTTGAAGGCAGATATGAGCTTGCAGTTGCTGTGTGTGTGTCTGTATGTGTGTGTGTGTGTGTGTGTGTGTGTGAGAGAGAGAGAGAGACAGAGAGACAGAGATCTCTCCCTGCCAGTCCACAGTCAACCTGAAATGCTGCTAGACCCCACTTAAATTTTCACTCATTCATTCATTTCATAAGCATATGTTGAGCACCTACATTGTATTAGGTATTCTGCTCATAGGACACATCCCTGAGTTGTTTATTCTGGTACAACTGAGGTCTTCGCATGGATGCTTCTATATTTTCTTACCCAACATTCCCAATTGAAACAGAAGCAGGACCCTATGGTCCTTCTCCTGCATGTCCTCCACCTGTCTTTTGTCTGTAGAAAAACTTTTACCAAAGCGTAAGTTTAATCAGAGAAGTGAGAAAATGCAGAAGCAAAGGAAAGTAGTCCAACAAGACCAAACCATAATAGCTTAGTCATTAAACAAAGTCAAGGAACTTTAGCTCCTTCTCAAGGGAAGGCAATGGCACCCCACCCCAGTACTTTTGCCTGGAGAATCCCATGGATGGAGGATCCTGGTAGGCTCCAGTCCATGGGGTCGCTAAGAGTCGGACACGACTGAGCGACTTCACTTTCATTTTTCTCTTTCATGCACTGGAGAAGGAAATGGCAACCCACTCCAGTGTTCTTGCCTGGAGAATCCCAGGGACGGGGGAGCCTGGTGAGCTTCCGTCTATGGGTTCGCACAGAGTCGGACACGACTGAAGCGACTTAGCAGCAGCAGCAGCAGCAAGGGCTATAGATAATATTCTAAGCCATACCCTGTGAGCTGTCTTGTAGATACTGAAACCCCCACCAGGTGGAAGAAGTTAACTACCTGATGACCAGACTGTAGCCATGACATGCTGCTGCTGTGTCACTTCAGTCGTGTCCGACTCTTCGTGACCCCATGGACTGCAGCCTACCAGGCTCCTCCACCCATGGGATTTTCCAGGCAAGAGTATTAGAGTGGGTTGCTATTGCCTTCTCTGGTAGCCATGACATAAGTTGCCACAATTCTGAGAACTGGCCTCAAAGAAATGGGAACAAACCGACCCTGGAACTGAAGATCAACTATACTTAAAACAATCAAGATGACGCTTGATCAGACCACTGCATGACCAACTTCAAGATGAGTGTCAGAGCTGATGGTGCTGTTTCTGTATGTAGTCCCTTTCCTCCATCTATATACGCCTGAAACTCCCCTTTAAAAGCTCTTGGCCACTGATTGTCAGCGGCGGGCGTCAGCCTTTGGACACGAGTCTGCCCACCCTCCTCCCCAGTTGCTGGCCTCTCACATACAGTAAACTTTCCTTTCACCAACCTTGCCTCTCAAGTATTGGTTTTAGAGTGGTGAGCAGCCAGGTCCCGCTTTCGGTAACATGGTGACTTGTGAAGGAGAGGTGGATGAAGAAGATGGCTTGTAGGCATCCCTTAGTTCCTTCCTCTGCGTACTGTCTTCCTATTCATTGTTTAAAACCCTGTCCAAATACTGCTTTCTTTCTTGTTTTTCCGGCAAAGCTGTATTTGCACCAATACCATAGACTTTCTGGGCATGTCCTTAATGTGGCATTTCACATTCTGCCTTGCATTGTAATGATCTCTGTGCATCTTATCTTTTAATTAGACCATAAATTTCTGAAGGTCAGGGGTCATGTCTACTCGTATAGGGCCTAGATTAGAGATTCATATAGAGCCAGGTATTGAAGGAAAGAAAGACATGAAAATTGGCTCCCAAAAATTTGAGCTTGTGGCCTTGGCCCAATTAACAGAGGACTTTCAAACTTTTCTAAAATTAAATTTTTTTTTACAGTTTTATCAGCATCTTCTCTATATGTCATAAAATCCAACTACTGTTAAGTATACAATTCAATGATTTGTAGCAAATTTATAGAGTTGTACAGCCATTATTACAATCCAGCTTTAGAATATTTCTATCACCTCAAAAATTCCCTCATGTCCATTTGTCACTCCCACTCCTACCCCAGCTCCAGGCAACCACTAATCTGCTTTCTGTCTCTATGGATTTGCCCTTTTCAGACATTTCATATAAGTGGAATTGTAAAATATGTCATCTTTTATGTCTGGCTTCTTTCACTTAGAGTAATGTTTTTGAGGTTCATCCAGGCTGTAGCAAGAATCAGTATTCTGTTCATTTTTACTGCTGAACAGTGTGACTATACCATATTTTGTTTATCTGTTCACCAGTTAATGGATATTTGGATTGCTTCCAGGTTTTGGCTATTATGAATAATACTGCTATGAACATTAACAGCTGTCATGTGAATGTCATATTTTCATTTAATTAATTTGTTCAGCAAATATTATGGTACACCCCCTATGTGCCAAGCACTGTACTAGTTAATGGGGATACAGAATTTTATAAAACAGAATTTCTGCCTTCGTGAGGTCTGCATCTACTGGTGGCGGAGATGTGTGGAGGGAGTGAGAGTCGGAGAGAGGGAATGAGAGAGAGAGAGGTAGCAAATTAAAGAAGTAAATTGTGTAGTTTATTAAGAGGAAAAAGTGCTATGGAGGAGAATAAAGCAGAGGAGGGAGATGAGGAATGCCAAGATGGACGCAGTTGTAATTTTGAATTAAGTGTTCTCATGGAGGACCACACCAAGAAGGTGACATCTGAGTTAAGATAGTCAAGGAAGAAGCCTGCTGGGAACGTACAACAGGAACACTCTAGACGGAAGTAACAGCAAGTGCTAAGACCTGGAGGTAGGAGGCGCCTAATGGTGTTTGAGGAGCCACTTTGTTCAGGTCGTAGCAGAGAAAGTAAGGGGAGAGTGGTACCAGGTGAGGCAAGAAAGGAAAGGGAGGAGAGGTCTTTTAGGACCATGTAGGCCATCCTTAAATCCTTAACTTTTCCTTTTAGGGAGATGAAAGGCCATTGGAGGGTACTGAGCAGAGGAGTGACACGATCTCCTGTAGATGTCACGAAAGACACACTGGCTGTTATATTGAAAACAAATTGTAGGGATCCAAAGACAGAAGTGGGGAGACCAACAAGGAGGCTGCTGCAAGAATCCAGGTGAGAAGGGGCAGCAGCATGGACCAAAGTAAAAGCTGGAAGAAGTGGCTGGATTTTAGATGCGTATTTGAAAGTAGACTCCACGGGATTTGCTTCTGCATTAGATGTGGAATGAGGGGAGATAATGGTCATCCAGGGCAGAGTGATTCCATGGTTTTGGTTTGAGTAACTGGAGAGATGGAGTTTTATTTATTTTTATTTTATTTTTGGCTATGCCATATGGCATGTGGGATCTTAGTTCCCTGACCAGGGACCGAACTGATGCACCCTGCATTGGAAGCACAGATCTTAATCACTGAACCACCAGGGAAGTCCTGGAGAGATGGAGATTTAAAGAGATTACTTCAGTAAGAGTTGGCACCCAAAAGGAAAAAATCTTCTCTAATGAAAGTGGGTTGGGGCAGCACAGATAAGGTCAGGGAGGCTCAACCCAGTTCAGAACCAGAAAGACAACAGCTGATTGTGTCAGTTCAATCTGAAAGAGAAGACAGAAAATGGACCATGATGGTCAGTAGGCAAAAGAATTTCCAGACAAAGACAAGCTGAACCCTTGACCTGAACATTTGGTGTATGTGGCCAGAGGGAAGTGGATGAGACTTCTTTCCTAGGCCAAACAAAGTTGAATTTTTTATTTACCCAGCTACAATTGCCAACATTTACAATAAATGTTTTAAATTAAGTGTTTTCATTCTTTTCAAGATAAGAATGGTGCTATTCTTACAACTCATCTGTGAATGAGGTTCAGAGGGAAGGGGCTTGGGAGTGATGTGTGTGTATGTATGTGTGTGTGTGTGTGTGTGCTCATGCTTGCATGTGTGCATGAACACAAACATGCGTGGGGGAGGTTCTCAAAAGCCCAAGTTCTCAGTCTATATAGGTGAAACTGTGGAGTGGGGAACTACTTGGAGAAAGACATGGTCATGGATATATATACTTAATGTGGGTAGAACTAAAGCAAAGGTGTGAACACCTGGGTATGGTTATTGCAGAAGGGCTTATTTTAGTAAAGCACCTACCTATAACCTATTTTGCTCCAGTTCTGTTTTTCTTAGTTTTGTTGAAGGTGGCTTGATCTCTAAAAATTAAGAAACTGGAGTTCTAGTCCTTCTAGAACGTGTGTGCAATTGTTGATTTGGACCTGCCACTCTACTGTCAGATGTGTATGCCCCAGTTGAAAACTGACCAGTCTCCTCATTATATATTCTTTCTCTACCTCCCCTTATTTCCATGTCCCCATTTTCTTTTCATTACCCAAAAGAATAAAAGAAATGCTTTTCTTTTTAAAACAAGCCAAACTCTTTTCTTAGGGCTTCCCCTCCAAGCATATCATCTATACTTGGGTGTGTTCATAATTGTTCTTTGACTTTAAAGCCTCCTGTGGGTAAAAAGTGACTTTTCCTAGTGTAAAGCTTAGCAACCTGGCAGCGATACTGGCAAATTGTTAATAATATCCATTAATCAGAGGTCGTGTTCAATCTTCTGGGTTTAATTTTGGTTTGAGGTAATATGATAGATGGACCAGTTGATGAGAGTTCACTAAAGTTTTTCAGTATAGGGCAAAGGTAGCACCTGACCTATTTTGTCTGGCAATAAAGATCCAAGAACTGCTCATACCTGCAGAGAAACTATAGAGTTTTCTTGGATGAGGATTTTAAACATTTGCACACTGTAGATACCTATGGGTTTAAAGGAATCAAATTTCAAAGACTTGGAGAAATGCCTAGACTTATTTGAGACTTATTAAATTTCTACTCATTTATCCTTAAGTGTTCAAAAGATTATTTTTCTTAATTCTAAATGAATAGAAAATGACATGCTATGGATTAAGCCTGAATTTCACTTATATTTGTACCAAGAAGCCGTGTCACAAAGGCATAATGCATTTCCTGCTGCTTCTTTGTCTTCTTTTTTTAAAAAATTTCTTTTTTAAAATAGTGAAGGCAGATATTTTATTAGATTCTGCTTTGACCTTTAAACCAAAATCTGGAGAAAATGAGCAAGTTGGAAATAATCTTATGGAAGTAAGACTAGTTCTTAAAATGACCATTCAGAGTCGGACATGATACCGGAGGCCATCTGGTCTACCAATGTTTCTCAGATTGATTTCTGTCCAGGATTCAGCTGTCTTAAAAAATAGAGGACTTGGCCACCTGTAGGAACCTGTTCTCATATTTAGACTACTTTTCAGCCCTCCTTGTGGTCAAAGAGATTATAGCTATTGCTCCCTCCTTGCTTATGTGGCCATTTGATCACAGAAGGAAATTAATTGGCCTGGCATGATTTCACCTTTTGAAAAGTCATGTTGGTTTCCACCCAATACTTGGTGGTTTTCAAGTTGATGCTAATTGATTGATGTTAAGTTCTGTATTTTCCCTGATATTGAAGTTAAGCTGACAGGTCTATAATTACCGAGATTGTCCTTTTTCCCTTTTTTAAAAGATGAGCACTTCATTTACCCTTTTTCAGTCTGCAGGGACTTTATCCTCTTGAGTTCTCAAAAATAATCGCTAGCAGCTATGTAATAACACCTGCCAATTCCTTAAGTACTCTTCGAAGTATATCATCAGGCCCTGCTGCTTTGCCTAAGGCCAGCTTTTCAAAATACTTTTTAACCATTTTATTCCTTTTTTAGTTTCTGTCTCAGGTTGGCACTGCTCTGAAAACTGAATCCTTGATGATTCTTCTTCATTTAAGAGAAAACGCTCCATCTTTTCCCAGTTGTTGTCAGAACTTCTTTCCGTATCTTTGAGGTGGGAAGTGAGATATTTCCCCTGTAAGCCTGATTTAGTCTTATATCACTAGAGAGGTTCATCCCAGGGTTGGGACTAGGGTGAGGTAAGTGATGGGCACATCTTAAGGAGGCGTTCAATCTTAGGACTGAACAAGTGCAAGGTTGGCACCTAAAGCATGAGTGCCCTTGGACTTCCCTGGTGATCCAGTGGTTAAGAATCCACCTGTCAATGCAGGGGACACGGGTTTGATCCCTGGTCTGGGAAGATTCCACATGCCTCAGGGCAACTGAGCCCCATGTGCTACAACTACTGAGCCCATGAGCCTTAGAGCTGAGGCTCTGAAACAAAACACCACAATGAGAAGCCTGTGCACCTCGAGAATAGTAGCCCTCACTCGCCGCAACTAGAGGAAGTCCATGGGCAGCAACGAAGACTCAGTGCAGTCAAAAATAAATAAATAAAAGTTAAAAAAGATAACGAGAGCCCCCGATATTTTGCACCCCAGGCATCTGACTTGCTTTACCTCGGGCCCAGCTCTCTCTGTTCCTGGGACTTGGGGCACAATGTATTCTTGATTTACAAGGTCACCTTGCCTGTCCCTCTTTTACACACACAACATCTGATGTCATATTTTAATTTTTTGCATAACTGTGTTCTAAACCTCTTGCTTATTTCTCCAGCTCCTTGTCAGATATTAGTCAAAATTTCAGAAAGCCTTGGGTTCCTCCTTTGTTCCCATATTATATTTCCTTGTGGAAGGCAGGTCTTGCAGGGGTTTTCTGAGTGGAAGAGTGTAAGTCTACAACTAATTGTGTATTTGTATGCGTAGTCTGCAATTTAAATTCACTGCTAAGTGCTGGGGGAAAAAAAAGAGCCTGTTTTAAAGCTTGTTTCAAGCTGTTAGACCTTCTTTTGGGCAATTAGAATAATAAAATGTGACTTAATACCTTTCTCCCTCCAAGTTGCCAGGTACATTTATAAGCCACATGACTTTCCCTGACTGGGGGAATAAACTTGCAACAGTAATGGTGAAAATATCCTAAAATGTTAATATTTAGAAAAAAATTACAGTAATATCCTTCCTGGGTCCATTTAGGGAAACAATGAATTTTTCTATATTTGTAACTTACTGCAGAAAGGCCAGTACTGGGTGCTAAGTTGCTTCAGTCATGTCTAACTCTGTGCAACCCTATTGACTATAGCCCACAGGCTCCTCTGTCCATGGGATTTTCCAAGCAAGAATACTGGAGTGGGTTGCCATGCGATTCTCCAAAGGACAGTAGTGCTCAGTAAGAAAAGGTAGAATTGAAAAAAAAAGAATTGCTTTGCTTTTAACATTTTTAGGGCATCACCGAGGAACAATTTGTGGTTTCCATAGGGAAGTGGTAAGTCCTGGGAGAACTCTTAACAGAGTTCTAATTAACTCTAATTCTAACTCTCTCAATTAGGAGAGGCCAGATCCTTGACTGCACCTAGGAGGCTAACTGGGAGGCCTGGCAACAGATCTGTGCAACCAGTACCTGCCTCATGTTCGCCAATAACTCAAGTCCCCAAGTAGAAATGACGACTACAAGTTAGGAAGTCTTGGAAACCCAAAGTGTTTAGGAAACTCTGGGAAAACATCTCCCAGCTGGCTCCCCAGCTTGTGTGCATAAATTTAGAGACTGGTTTAAAGAGCTTAGAGCTGGAGTTTCCAAAAAGAAAAAACCTCAGAATGCAGTGAAGTTGCCTCAGCTGATGAGTTGCCTAGGAGGTTAGCTCAAAATCAGAGTCTCAAGAAAGATGATCATGCCAGGAGATCCTCCTGCTCACACAGGTTCAGGACAAGTGTTATTGAGTATCATGGCTTGGGCACCTCTGGAAGCAAGTCCTATGACAAAGAACCAGGCATCGAATAAGTAGCTTTTGTGGAAGGTAATTTTAGGAAACTTAGGTACGGGAGTGGGGAAATGAACAAGGCAGGGAAGGATACTGTGAAAGGAGGCCAACCTAGTTGCCACTGTGGGCGCCTGGTACTGGGCCCTGTTGAGGAACCCCAGGAGAGAGCAAAGAACGTGCCTGGAGTTATTTCCAGTGAGATAGACTTAGGGAGACGGGTTGCTAATCAGCCCTCTCCCCATCAGTCATTGGTTTAGGGCTGCTTCTAGGGGCATTAATTCTGCACTTCAGCTTGTCCTGTGACTGGGCTCTTGTATCCAGAGGTAAAGCTTATAGGCAGAGAGCTGCAGGTGTGGCAATAAAGAGCTCCAGCTGCACTGACAGGAAGTGACACCTCAGAGCAGGTGGAATGGCTGCTATGTTCATGGGTGATGTAGAAGTTTGTCCAAAATCCATTAAGAGACTTCCCTGGCAGTCCAATGGTTAAGACTCTGCACTCCCAAGGCAGGGGGTACAGGTTTAATCTCTGGTTGGGAAACAAGGATTCCACGTGCCGCAAGACTCAGCCAAAAAATAAATAAATAAAGTAAAATCCATTAAGAGATGCTGTTCTCTTTACATAACTACATAACTATGATCTGGCTTTTTTTTTTTTTTTTTTTTTTTTTTAAGGGCAATGGACCTCAGGTGCTAATTCAGTGTGAAAGACCAGGTAAAGAAAAGAGTTCAGATGTAAATAACCTTGGAGATAAGATAGCTAGACTGAAAAGTCCACAGGGCAGGGATGGTGTGTATGTGTGTGTGTGTGTTTAGTTCTCTCTCATTGTTTGCTCAGTAAGCACTCTTGAATGACCAGTGGGAGAACTTTCTATTATTTCTCCTACCCAAGGAGGCAGAAGTGGAAACAGAGGGAGCAGAGGTGGGAAGTGGACGGTGAATCCCTTACGTGGCTGCTGTTCATCATGGCATCCTCCACACAGAGCTGATTCTCCTGCAAGGTCTTCCCCTGTCTCTTGCAGACATTGTGTAGATTCTTGATGTCAGCTTGCAGGCTCAAGAGCTTGCTGTTCAGACTGCTTACGTCTCTGTCTCTCTCCTCCACCTCGGCAGTCAGAAAAACAAAAGCATCAATTATGAATTATCAAGAAAATGCTTACTTTCGTTCACTGGTTGACAAAGACTTTAAATTTGCTGGAAATTTGTCCATCAACCCTTCGCTGTTATTACTCATCCTGTGTAACGTTTACACAGTATCCACTTGCGAGGTGTCTGAGTGCTCTGCATTATTCAGACAATTACTTATTCACATTAATTAATCTTCACCCACTGCTGTGGGTGCATCATAGACATTTCCCTTGCCTTCAAGAGAAAGTCAGTGCCTAGAACAATTCCAGGCACCTGGTGAGCTATCTATAATATTAATGGCTCTGCCACTGATGAGATGAACTAGTGAGATGTCAAATGGACTTGTCAAGACTCTAGTGAATCAGTGCTGGAGTTGATGTGGCTTCTGAAAAGTCTTCACTTTCTCACTAAACTAAAGTCTTCCCTCACCTACAAACTTGGGTTTCTCTGGTGGCTCAGATAGTAAAGAATCTGCCTGCCATACAGGAGACTGGGGTTCAGTCCCTGGGTCAGGAAGATCTCCTGGAGAAGGAAATGGCAACCCACTCCAGTATTCTTGCCTGGACAATTCCACGGACAAAGGAGCCTGGCAGGCTACGGTCATGGAGTTGCAATGAGTTGGCCACGACTGAGCGACTCACACTTTATACTTTTTACACCTATAAACCTTGTGCTTTTCTTTAGAGACATATACCAATGGGAATGAAAGTAAAATCCCTGGCCTGATTGCATAAGATACCTGTCTTTGAAGTAAAGAAGATTTGTTAATTACTGCTAGGTCAGATGGAA
Organism: Tragelaphus eurycerus; assembly: GCA_935064755.1. Classification (NCBI taxonomy): domain Eukaryota; kingdom Metazoa; phylum Chordata; class Mammalia; order Artiodactyla; family Bovidae; genus Tragelaphus; species Tragelaphus eurycerus. Next base: position 18,989,760 of record CAKXYN010000020.1, read on the forward strand.
ATTAGTGATCAAGATCAAAATAGACAGTGTGGGACATAGTAGCTTGGGTGGGGTTGGGGCATACAGCTGTGGGAAGGAGGTGGGGACTCTGTCATATAGGATGCCAGCTTCCACTCCCAGTGTTGTGGGTGACAACGGTGTGAAAAGGAATTAGCAAGCAGCCCTCTGTGAACCTGTCCAGTGCTTTAGTCCTATCACTGTGCAAACTTTTCGTGATACTCTTGAGGACAGGCACCACCACCTCCGAGTTTTAGATGTTGAAACTGAAGCTGGTGCTTTTATAGTAGGTGCCTGCTTGTGTAAATTACTCAGAGCAAGCTCTTAGGTGAGGACTCCTGGCATCTGTTAAAGAAAACCATCCCAAGAGAAATCAGCAAGTAGGTAGGGGAAGCAGGACAGGGAAGAGAAAGAAACTAAGGAAGGGCACAGTTTCAGACAAAGTTTTGTGGGAATGGCTCCAGCCTAATTTCACAGGGAACTCCAGAGTCTAAGGAACACTTTAGAGCCTGTCCTGATTAGATGCAATGAAAGCTGGGCCGTCAGCCTCTGCTGCCAGTCAATGGTTAAGGCTGCCTCATGGAGTATAAGCTCCCAAGGACTTCCAGCTTTCTGCCCTTGTGATAAAGTGACCCCAAATGCCCAAGGGCAATTCTTCTAAGAGAGTTGTAGGTTCAAAAGCACACAGAAACCATGAATGCCCAGAAATGGCAAAGTGGTCCAAGTGATAGTGTCCAAGGTCCCATAGGTGTTTAGCAGAGGAGAGTTCAGCTCTCCTGACCCTGTAGCCAGTGCTCCACCACCATGTCCCACTGATTGTGCTGACTTCTTAAATATATGAGCTTTATAAGGCATACTCCCAGGGGGAGCTGGAGACCTGATATGGACATCATAAATCAAGCCTTGCTGGACAGGTCAGTTTAAGAGACCTCTGCACAAGGCTGGGGGTGGGGTGGGAGGGGGCAGAAATAACCACAAGAATCGGACACCTCAATGTCAGAGTATTCGGAATTCAGAAGGTTTCCCAGAAGTGCTGCTGTCTCAGCTGATTTATTCCATCATTTCCATTTAGTACCTGGACATTTTTTTTTTAACCACTTTACAGTTTAATTAGGTTAACGGCGTGGCTCTGTCATTAAAAGGATTTCATTATCTCAAAACTCTCCTTCTTCCTCTCCAGCTCCTGTCCCTTGTTCCCCACTTTCAGAAAAATAACAGTGGATGTCAACTGCCCCAAGCATGTAATTACCATTAAGACAATTACCAGGGACTCTCTTAAGAGAATATGTGTAGAGCAGCTAAAAAAAAAAAAAAAAAAAAGTGTACAGACACTGTTCTCTAACTAAAAAACAAAATCCTTGATCTGACAAGGAGCAGCAGTTTGATTCTAGTGCTTTTAAAAGCCCTTTTCTCATGGCTGCCTTACTGGGAATAGAGTATGGAGACTCACTGGGGATTTGTGGGGGAGCCTAGGGATTCCCTATTGCTACAGGACTCTCTCTTTGGCATCTATGAGCAGATTAGGTGACAATACAATGCTTGCTCTATGAAAGTGCCACGTGCCTTATACTCTTGCCTGGATGCTGAATATATGCATGCTAAGGTGAGGCCCATGTCACCAGATTGCTGTGTATGAAGCTGGCCACACCGAGGACTCACTAACAAAGTACCAGTGATACACAACTTGAGCTTCTCCATGTTAAAAGCTCAGTACCCTCTCAGGCCAATTAAAAACCCCCACTCCTTCTAGTTTTAGATGTCCTCTGAGAAGAAGGCTGGCTAGCCCAATTCTGTTGCACCACCAGGGCTTCAGAATTGGATCTTTAATGTACATGATCTCATCTAATTTGGACATTAGCACTGACTCAGTGGCACCCCACTCCAGTACTCTTGCCAGGAAAATCCCATGGACGGAGAAGCCTAGTGGGCTGCAGTCCATGGGGTCGCTAAGAGTTGGACATGACTGAGCAACTTCACTTTCACTTTTGCGCATTGGAGAAGGAAATGGCAACCCACTCCAGTGTTCTTGCCTGGAGAATCCCAGGGACGGCAGAGCCTGGTGGGCTGCCATCTATGGGGTCGCACAGAGTCGGACACGACTAAAGTGACTTAGCAGCAGCAGCAGCACTGACTCAGAGTCTCTGAGGCAATTTCTTTGTTCATAAAACAAGAAGTTTGGAATAAATAATTCCTTCTTTGAGGATGCCCTAAACCAGTTGAATAACAAAGGTATTTGTCTGAACGTCAAATGAAATTTGCTTTGGAAATCAGAACCTAACCACTCACTCCTAAAGGCCAAATTACACAAGGGTTTTGATTCACTAGAATAAGAGTGAAAATGCTGGGAGAGCACTAAGGTGATTTCCATGAACCATGTATTATTTTTTACTGTAAGTGGTTGTAAGAAGGGGCTGTGCTCACCTCAGAACTCTATAAAGGCCAGTGTTTCTGAGGTTTCAGTAAACCTAATTTCTTGCTAATATCATGCACAGAGGTCACTGTACACTATTTCTAATCCTATCTACTTTATGAACGCTAAATTCCAGGCAGATGCCTTTTGAGTATCAATATGCAGTAGAAATTGATTTAATCTGACATTTCATCAATCAGAGCTCTGTAACCAGTACTGAGAATGAACTGAGAGTCTAATGCTGACCCTCAGGTGCCATCTGATCCTGCTCTAAATATGAAGTCATGAACAATCCGAAATTACAAGCATCCACTGCTAAGTGGGTTTCACGTACATAAACCACGTACTTAGATACAGGCAAACCTTGAAGATGTTGTGGGCATGGTTCCAGACCACCGAGATAAAGCAAATATCACAGTAAATCAAGTCACACAAATTTTTTGGTTTCTCAGTGCATACAGAAGTTATGTTTACAATATTTTGTAGTCTATTAAGTTTGCAAAAACATTGTATTTTAAAAAGTATATCAGTTCAGTTCAGTTCAGTCGCTCAGTCATGTCCGACTCCTTGCGACCCCATGAATCACAGCACGCCAGGCCTCCCTGTCCATCACCAACTCCCGGAGTTCACTCAAACTCACGTCCATCGAGTCGGTGATGCCATCCAGCCATCTCATCCTTTGTCGTCCCCTTCTCCTCCTGCCCCCAATCCCTCCCAGCATCAGGATATTTTCCAATGAGTCAACTCTTCACATGAAGTGGCCAAGGTATTGGAGCTTCAGCTTCAGCATCAGTCCTTCCAGTGAACACCCAGGACTGATCTCCTTTAGGATAGACTGGTTGGATCTCCTTGCAGTCCAGGGGACTCTCAAGAGTCTTCTCCAACACCACAGTTCAAAAGCATCAATTCTTCGGTGCTCAGCTTTCTTCACAGTCCAACTCTCACATCCATACCTGACCACTGGAAAAACCATAGCCTTGACTAGACGGACCTTTGTTGGCAAAGTAACATCTCTGCTTTTCAATATACTATCTAGGTTGGTCATAACTTTCCTTCCAAGGAGTAAGTGTCTTAATTTCATGGCTGCAATACCTTAATTTAAAAATAATTTATTGCTAAAAAAATGCTAACCATCATCTGAACCTTTAGCGAATTGCAATCTTTTCACAAAAGTAACAAAGATCACTGATCACAGATCACCATAACAAATATAACAATGAGCAGTTTGAAATATTGCCCAAAATGCCAAAATGGGACACAGAGACACAAAGTGAGCAAATGCTATTGAAAAAAACAATGGCGTTGATAGACTTGCTTGATATAGGGTTGCCACAAATCTTCAATTTGTAAAAAATATAATATCTACAGAGTGCAATCAAGTGAAGCTCAATAAAATGAAGTCTGCCTGTACCCAGTTTTGCTTTTAAGGGGTTGGAACCTGGTCACTTTGTTTGAAGGCCTGTGATAGCAGCAGCAGCTACCAACCATAGGCAAAGTGATGAGTGCTAATGCTGCAGTTGCTACTATATTCATGATAGTTATTAGAAAGTAGGTTACTTACTGAAGCAAATTTTCTGTATTGATTAAGTGAGTCTTTTTTCAAAGAACATGCCTTCTTGAATTATGTTTCAAAAGATGGGAAGAAATTTTGCTCTAGGCTTCAAAAGTATCGACAGGACTTGCCTGGCGGTCCAGTGGTTAAGAATCTGCCTGCCAATGCAGGGGGCACAAGTTTGACCCCTGGTCCGGGAAGATCCTATGCCCTGGGGCAACTTAAGCCCATGTACCTCAACTACTGAGCCCACGTGCAGCAACTATTGAAGCCTGAGTGCCCTAGCGCTCGTGCTCTGAAATAAGAGAAGCTACCACAGTGAAAAACTTGTGTACCATGACTAGGGAGTAGCCCCCAACCCCACTTGCTGCAACTAGAGAAAAGTCTGTGCAGCAACAAAGACTAGGCACAACCAAAAAATAGAAATAAAGAAAAGATTTTTAAAAAAGTATTGACAGAGAGTCTTATGCTTCTTCTCCGGGGGAGCTGATGTTAAACTGAAGCTTGTGATTCAGTAGCACACTCAGGCCCCAGGAGCATTACAAATATTCAAGATGGCAGCATTTCCCAGGATTTGGAACTTGAACCATAAAGCTTGGATGGCAGTTTCAAGAGTAATTCTGGAGTCCACCAACAATGCCATAAAGTTATTATCTGGGAAATTATTTTTGTGAGGATAAAGAAAGGTCTTCAATAAACCATGGAAAGCCACCCTTAGGCCTCACTACCGTTCAAAACATATCAGTTTATAGTCAGAGTTATGTTTCTAAAAGCATGAAATCTTAAAAGTTAACATTGCTACAGGAATTTTTATGGTTTACTTCTACAGTAAAAGAGTTTAAAGCTATCTACAGTAATTCCAAACATTGCTATTGATATCACTAACTTGATTCCTGAGTTTACTTTTCCATCTATAAAAACATTACAGTTTTTGTTTACTTATGATGGGAATTAATGGGCGCTTACCCAAGGTTTAGCCTGTGAGTAAAAATTTTGGAGCCAATTATGTTCATATAGTGAAGACTGAGTATATTTTATTGTGTCTTAAATTCTTTAAAAAACTGGCACTCTGTATAAGTATATGGCTTAGGATACACATGGCCTGGGTCAGAGATCCACCACCTATGGAATATAGGCCAATTCTCATTGGCACACAATTTCCTCCAACATATCCTTGGAGAAATTATTTTCCTAGAGAGTAAGCTCCACAAGAATAGGGATCTTTGTCTATTTTGTTCACTGCTTCATCCGCAGGCCTTACAGCAATGCCTGGCACAGGGAAGTGCCCCAAAGATATCAGGTGAATGAAGAAATGCCCTTCTAGAAAAGCCATATCAGACCCTTTTTCTTCCTGCAGAACTTTCAGTGAATCCTGAAGGGCTCCCACTAGTAATCTAGCAGGAAAGGAGTTGAAACACCTCTTTTGGAAACTGCTTACCTCTCAGTAGGAGGTCTGTTAGAAAGCATATGTCATGTGGGACAGCCCTACACTAACAAAAACATCCCCCTTAAGTCCTTTCTGGAACAAGTCAGGGAAAACATAAACACAGTTTGACTGAAATATTAAACTCAGCAGAGCACTCTGTTTCCATATCAGTCCAGATAAAGAGAAAATGTTGGCAATAATATTTAATAAGTGCTTAAGTCCCAAGCACTGGTTTTTCACATGTGGTATCTTACTTAATACTCACAGTGAGCCTTGGAAATAAATGCTCATTATTCATATTTTCTAAGTAAGGCAAAGGAAGCTCAGAGAGGTTAAGTAAAATGCCCAATATCACACGGCTATTAGATACGGACCCAGACCCACCTAACTCAAGTCTGGGCTCTTATATGTTATGTACGCTCTGCTGCCCAACTCTGTCTGAGATTTGAGGATGCTTATTATAGGAATTTTGAATCATGAAATTTGAAAAGATATCCCTTGTACAAAGGTTCAATCAACTCTATTCCTTTATACAGAGGAGTAAGAAGACTTACCTCATCTTTCATTTCCTTGGCACCTCTCAATTCTCCTTTAAGCTTTAGCATTTTCTGAGCTTTGTTATAAACCTGAAAAAGTTCAAGAATTTAAGATGGAAAAAGCATAAATTAGTCTGGTCCTTTAAAGATTTTCCCACCTGGATATGTGCTCTCAGCAGGGAGTCTGGAAAAATTTCTGAACTGTTGGCAATACCTACTTGCCTACCCATCTGTTTGTGTTTTCAAAAGTGTGTTAAAGCCTTTGCTAGAAAGACAGGACTGTGGTTTTACATCTCTCCCAAAAAATCACCAGTTGGTAGGCTAGATAGTTTCTGAACTCATCCTTCTTGGAAAGTAAAGAGTCTGAAATGATTTTACTTTCTAGGTTTCAAATATTCTATGGCTCAAATATAGTTAATATTAGGTACTAATTATGAACCAGTTGCGATGTGCACACACATCAACTTCATTCTCATAGTATCCCTGGGAAGTGGACACGATTTCTGTCTCCACTTTACAGAGGAGGAAATTGTAGCCCAGAGAGGCTAAGTGACTTACCCAAGGTCAGACAGGCTCTCTTACTACTCCATGGGGATCTGTCCTTCCATTAATTTCTACTTATTAATTTGGAAATATCTGATGATGTGATTTTTTTGCAGTGTCAAGTTACTGTTATATTGGCGGTTGTAAAGCTAGGAAACTTGGAAAGTGCTGAGAATTATCCAAATAAAAAGCCTCAAGGAAAACCACAGATATTTGCACATATGTATGTGTAAGTATAGGATGATGCATGTGAGGTCATAATGCACTGCACTTATTATTAAAATAATCTAATTCATTATGTTTTAAACTCTAAGACTAGAGAAAGTTTCCATCAGGCACTTACCTGCAGAATAGTTCCAAGAATGAGAAGCTATCAAAATACTCATTCTTTGTAATGAACCACATACCCCACCCCTAATATAAGCCAAGAGGAGGAAGGAATGTTGGTGAGAATTTGGAATGTCTTTTGGGGTTGTATTCTGATGTGCTGCATTGTTTACCCTCTTACGGCTTCATGCAGAGAGATGCATCATGGGAATGGTGATGTCAATCTGGCTTACCCAGTCGGGAGGGGCTAGGTGATTCTGCAGTAACAAATAATCCACAAATCTCAGTGATTTAAAACCATGAAGGTTTATTTTTCACTTGTGCTACATGTCCTTTATGAGTCAGCTGGGGCTCTGCTGTTTATTGTCCTCAGCTAGTAGAACCTCTATCATCTAGTATGCTGCCTGTTGCCATGGCAGCAGAAAGGGAATTAGGTGAATCACACACAGGTTCTTAAAGTGGAAGTGACACACTTCACTTCTGCTCACATTTCATTGGCCAAAACAAGTCCTATGGCTATGCCCACTTTCTCCCTTTACCCCCAAGAGGAAATATTGGTGAATGTTACAAATCACTTCAGTGCAAGATATCTTAGTTGACTGGGCTGCTGTAACAAAATATCACAGACTGCATATCTTATAAAGAACAGAAAAACTTCTTTCTCACAGTTCTGGAGGTTGAGAAGTTCATGATCAAGGTGCTAGGAGATTAGGTGAGGACCCACTTCAGAGATGGCTGTTTCTTTCTTTTTTTTTTTTTTTTTGCTGTAAATTCGCATGGCAGAAGGGATAAAGGAGACTCCTGGGGTCTCTTTTATACGGGCACTAATCCCATTCATGACAGCTCCATCTTCATGATGTAATCACCTCCCAAAGGCTCCCACATCCTAATACTATCACCTTGATGGTTGGGATTTCAACACATGAGTTTTGAAGGGACATAAACATTTACTTTACAGTGTTAGACAGCCAAGAAGATTAAAAATAGCATGGCCTAAAAGAACACTGAACAGATCTCTATGCTAGGAAGCTGTTAAACCTGGTTCGGCACCTAAATCAAGGAGCAACCTATGGAAAAGCACTCATCTCTCCAAGCCTTCATTCTCCCTCTCTGAACTGAGGAGTTGTACTGAACGATGGCTTTCTTTCCTTGCTCTAAAGTTTACAGTTTTGGTTCTACCTTGATGGACATTCTTCTTTAACAGGAATCATGAATGAAGCCCAAGCATCACACAGAGGTTGTAGTGGAGTAAACATATCCTTGAGAATAATATTCCTCTAGAGGCTGACGACTGAGCAACTAACAACAGAAGCTGACTTACCAGATCATCAGGAGATGATTCTTAAATAAAATGAAATCTTGTCCCAGAGACAGAAAAATGATTGTCTAATTTATGATCGTTTCATCTACTATGGAGTTACACAGCTACCATTGCAAGGGCTAAGAGCATTTGGAAGGAAAAGTGGCAGGCACAGGCTATCATATTTGCATGGAAATATATTTACTAAGTAAAATAAATTAGAGGAAAAATAGAGAGCTGAACTATGTTCCATGAAGGAAATATGGGAATCCTGTGAGTCATTAACAAAAGAAGTGGGCAATTTGGAAGTGTTTATGATGAAAAAAAAAGGGAAGGGTTATACAATAAATTTTGGAAGCATTTGACAGTAATGTGTGCCAGATGGGTAAGGAAGAGTGCTTTGGGGCCGCCTCAGCTGCTTCATAAAATGATCACAGGAACCTTCACAATACCTTCTGAGGAGTGTGTGTCCAGTGTAGCTGGACAAATATTTTGTAGAGGAGAGAATTCATCACAGAGGGAGGGGCTCCCCACCTGATCCATGGATACTGATCTCTGGGCACAGGACTTGAAAGTCCCCTCTCTTCTCAAACTCTCGATTCTACACCTTCTGTGCTCTTGTCTCCTGCATCACTGTTGAGACCTTCACATCCTTGTGCCTCATCCCCTCCACTGGCATCTCCAATTCTGTTGTGTCTCCCCAGGGAACTATTCTTTTTGTATTTGAAAGTTCTGCCATCTGCTTTTCTAGCAGGCTTTTTCTTGGTGACAGTTGTGACCACAAAAAACAGAAGACAAAAAACTTGGTCAGGGGATCTAGTGATGTTTTGTGCCTCTGAAGTTGGCCTCAGCCCCCACACAGAGCACTTTACAGATTCTCAAGAGACACTTAATATTACATCTAGTCATCACATCAGTGACTAGGGTAGCAGTATGAAAAGTGTGCAAAGAAAAAGCAACTATTTTTGTATTACTCAATCTCTTTGTTAAATTCCGTTTATACCAAATGGCAAAAAATGGAATCTTAGTTATTTCTGAGAAATAGCCATCATTTTTCAGTTAAAAAATTAAGCAGTTCATGATTCCTTCCACCTATTTAGGTCTCTCAGAGTGTGCCTCAGTTCTGGGGTACTGGTTGCTCTGGTCCCTGGTCAAGGGTGTCTCTAGCAGCTGGAGTGTGCCCAGATGTCTATGTGCTGGTCATTAGGCTTCAGAGACTGCATCTTCTTCTTACTATAGCTCTTCTGGGCTTTTTTCATCCTCTGAGGAAGCTGCTAATGCAGAAAGACACACACACACGTGAGACTGGTCTCAGGCTCTCTTCTCTTGGACCTGCTGTACCATCATTATACCATCATCATTCCCACCATTCTCTAGAAAGTTCAGTTGAGAGGAAAGGGATAGGATTTTAAGATCTTGTTCACTCACTTCCCTGTCCCCCATTCCTGGTATGCATTAACATTTCTGCCCCTGGACTGCTAAATCCATTTGGGGTTCTATTGTTTTCTCAATTTTTGACAATTATACTGATCTTACCAGGGTCAAATTCTATAACTTATGTTCATATTCTCCTCTCTTTCCTCTTTATTAATTCAGAGAGTCTTTGTTTACTTGTGGGGAGAGGAAGGAAAAAGGTATAAATGAACATGTTCAGTGAAACAGGTTGAGTGGGGGCAGGATGGGAAACACACGTTGCTGCTGCTGCTAAGTCGCTTCAGTCGTGTTCGACTCTGTGTCACCCCATAGATGGTAGCCCACCAGGCTCCCCCATCCCTGGGATTCTCCAGGCAAGAACACTGGAGTGGGTTGCCATTTCCTTCTCCAATGCTTGAAAGTGAGAAGTGAAAGTGAAGTTGCTCAGTCATGTCCGACTCCAGCGACCCCATGGACTGCAGCCCACCAGGCTCCTCCATCCATGGGATTTTCCAGGCAAGAGTACTGGAGTGGGGTGCCATTGCTTCTCCGAAGAAACACGTTAGTACTTCTTATACCATCAGTATATTCGTGAGGTTACACACATGCCATCAACACAGATTACTGGTGCTGACTCCCCATGAAACTGCTCACAGCTTGGGCATATGGGTGAACTACTGGCCTTAAAGCAACATGGTCTGTTACTTTTCCTTCATGACCTAGATGGAAGAATATCAAGAATCTATTTTTTTAATCTAAAACACATTTCTGGGTTTTCACAGAAAGAGATACTATTTAGTTTAAAATTAAAGGTATCCTTGGGGATTAATCAAAATTTAACAGGTTCACCTACACTTAGCCATGAGTCTTTCCACCTCCTACCAATAAAAACTAGTGGTAAAGAACCCATCTACCAATGCAGGAGACATAAGAGACATGGGTTTGATCCCTGGGTCAGGGAAATCCCTTGGAGAAGGGAATGGCTACACACTTCAGTATTCTTGCCAGGAGAATCCCATGGACAGAGGAACCTGGCGGGCTATGGTCCATAGGGTCATAAAGAGTCAGACACGACTGAAGTGACTTAGCACGCACACACACACCAATATAAAAGGGTGATGACTCCTAGGGGTCTTAATTATTGAAATGATGAAAGGATGTTCAATATTTCTTCCACTTTACAAATACATGAACACCATGAATTGATAGGATGCCCCTTGTACAATAAATTGCATCTGCCAAGAGCTCATGGACATAGCCATGTGTGGAGGCCTGGCATGAACGATCTACTTCTTTGGATCCAAATCCAGTTCAAAAAGAAAATAATCTCTGGTCATGTAGTGCATATCTGAGAAGCAGAGGTGGGAGAAGGGGATGGTTTTGCCTAGGTTGGGGATTCTGTGCCATGGCTTAGTGATAGGAACCTGACACCAACGTTACTGACTAGTCCAACCCGATGACTGAGGCTATTCTGGAGAGGAAGAAGGGCCAGTCGGGTCTTCCTAAAGGAGACTTTGGAATGGCTAAAGAAACAAGGGTCTTGAAGGAACAAGAGAAGGGGTCCCAGGATTTATCAGACTCATTTCTACAGGTGAAAATCTCTCCCTACAGCTAGCTCTTCTCACAGAGGCTGTCAGTTGTCTGTTCCAATATCCATACTGTAAATCTTTCATTTTAACAGAACCTTTATCAGGGTGTCTATGTACTCATCCAAAAGACTACCTATCCCAGCCTCTCTGGTAGCCAAGCATGGCTATATGTCTAAGCTTTGGCCAATAAGATGTAAGATGAAATACTGTGGGGACTTCCTGGAAGTCCTAAAGAGTAGTGCACAGCTCTTTATTCCTTCTCCCTTTCTGGTTGTTTGGAATGATGATTTAGGGGCTGGTGCTCCAGCAACCATTTGGGATATGACGTGATGCTCATAGACGTAGAACCTAGGTCTCTGATGGTATGGAACCACCATGCCAGCTCTGGAGACAGATAAAGAGTAATTTTAAATTGATTTATGTATGTATTTACTGCCACACCTCGCGGCATGTGGGATCTTAGTGTCTCAACCAGAGATTGAAACTGCTCCTACTGAGTGGAATCTTGGAGCCCTAACCACTGGAGAAATTTCTATCGTTTAAGTGACTTCTATCTTAAGTCATGGTTGTTTTGGATTTTTTGTATTTTTAAGCAGTTAAATCTAATGCAAATGGATAAAGTACCCTTAATTACAGTCCTCTTCAAGAGACCTCTTTACAACTCACTCTCCATTTATAGCACCTCCACTAGCTGCTTCTACATTTTGGAACCTCTGTTTCATTGTGGACCAACTCTTTGACCCCATGAACATTTTCCTCAAATGTTCCTTTCTCTTCCTTGACTTGGTTTTCTCCTGATACAGTCTCTTTGTTTCACTCTTTCTCTTTTTCCATTTGATGTATGGAGTACAAAGATCCAGGATGGGGAAGGGAGCGACATACTTAGTCCTCCTACTGCCACCATCATTATTCCCATGCCATTTAGTAAAATATCCTCTTTTGAAGCACATACTCCATCTAATCTTGGTTACCCTTAGGATAAACTGATATACTGAAAACTCTCCCACCTAATTTCTCAGTATCTTTCTTTTTTGAATATGAGGCATCTTCTGTCTGTCCAAAAAACACACACTTTCAAGACCCAACTCAGTAGCCATTTCTGTCATCTTCTTTCCAACCACATGCACTAATCAACACTTGTGTGGCAGCTGCTATATGTGAGGCGCTGTACCAAACATAAAGAACAACAATTCTCATAGCAGCCTTGCCAGGTAGGTAACCCCTCAGACTCCTGTGGCATTTAATCTGTTCACTTAAAAAATATTTATTTATCTGCCTGCATTAGGTCTTAGTTGCAGTGCGCAGGTTCTAGAGAGCTCGGGCTTGGCACTTGCCCCTGGCATGTGGGATCTTAGTTCCCCAACCAGGGATTGAATCCGTGTCCCTTGCACTGGAAAGCAGATTAATAGCCACTGGGCCACCAGGGAAGTCCTTAACTATTCACTTTTTAAAGGCAACAAAATCTGCCTTTATTAGGCAATTTGTGATTTGCTTTGTCTCTCCACAAAGGTAGCAGTGGTCAACTCTGGTGAAAAAACAGGAACATACAGACCTCTTTGAAATAAAGCTAGATTTTCAGAAAAGTTGCAAACATAGTACAGAGAGTTGCTATATACCCTTTCCTCAGCTTCCCCAGTTGTTAGCCTCTTACACACCATCAGTATATCAATGATATTGACCTTGGTCATTTGGTTATGTTGGTATCTCCTGAGTTACTATTTTCCCCATTATGTTGGTGTCTCCTGAGTTACTATTTTCCCCATTATAACTAATAAAAAATTTCATAGAATCTGCTTCTTGAGTTGCCCTTTGCTGCTTTCTTCCTGATACCATACAATAAGATTCTTATCTCGAGAAAGGATTTTCCACAATTCCTTTACCTTCTCTTCTCATGTTAACCCCCTCCACCTTCTTGCAGGTTTCAAACGATTCAGTGGAAAAGCCCAGGCCTCTTGGAGATGCTATGATTCACGAGCATTTGCCTGAGTGCCTGCTCTCCAGCAGGAGAGGGGTTAAATTCTTTGGTATAACTTCAGCACTGAACTGCCAAGTCTCTTAGGTTCAGCTCAGCAATCAAACTGCATAACCTAATAGAGCCCCTGGTGCTTCGGGAAACACAAGACACTGATTTATATTTTAATATCAGTAATTTCCACAAGAGCAACATTTCTGAGTGTCATTTTACAATTTCTGTCAAATGCCAGCTCAGTTTTTCTTAATTCTGTTTATTGTGTCTGAATTTGCAACCTCATCGGCAATGCAGATTCTTGGCTCCCAGGGGAGGAGAAAATTTTCGTCTTTCTCTGGAATGGGAGGGATGGAGATAGAGGCAGAAATGGGCCTGTAAAATAATTGGAAATGTAAATAGAGTACTGTTGATAATAACAACAGTGATAAAATACTTCTAGATGAAAACAGGCAGGAGGCAGTACTGGACAAACTCTGCAAAAAAGTGACAAATGAAAGAGGTGTTTGGTTGGGATCCAAACTGACTCTCCTCCTAGAATGGAGAATGGTTCTGTATACTGCAAAACGGAGAGAAGTGAATGGGTGTGGGAAGAACTTGGCTCGTTTGCTGTAAGATTGTTGCTCTGGCCACATTAGCACTACAGCAAGTTGTTAAGGGTTTCGGTATCCTTAACCATGAAAGGTGCATGGCTGCATAAACGCCAGATGTTGCCATTAGAAAGAAGGAGCCTGGTTTTCTCCTGTATTCTTTGAACATCTAGTAAAAGAACAAAGCTGGTGCTGTTGGCACCAAACCACCTCTACTCAGTGTGCTCCAGGCTGGGTGTGTGTCCTGAGGCCGCTGGCTGTAGATGCGTGCCCTAGGGAGCCCGCTGTCATCCATGGGTTCCTTGCGGGTCTGCAGCTGTGGTTTTCACACTGTCCTTTCCTGGACCGTTCACAGACAACCTCCTGGAAGAGCTCAACCCAATGCTCTTCTTTGAAGCCTGAGATTTAGCTTCAGCTAGAGAGTGTTTCTTCTCTGCTTGTAACATACAGCCACCCAAGAGTCAGAAGTGAGGACTCTAACCTGGTGAAGCTTCTGGTGTGGCTACTCAGGGCCTTTCCCACATGGCAGTGTCATAAGTGCCCATAATCCTTTTTTTCCAAAGCCATAGGCCTGTTAGGTCACTGCGAGCCCAAAGCTAGCTGTTCTGCCTCCAGTTGCCGTTAAGACCTCGTGCTTTTCGCCAGCATCCTTTAGCTTCATACACTCTAAATCCAACATCATGTCTCATTGCCAAACCTCTGGCAGAAGCCGTGTTGAGTTTCTCAGTGGAGCTATCGACCACATTGACTGAAGCCGCAGCAACGTGTTTCTCCCCGTCCAAAAGGGTAAAAATAACAGGAACAAGTTGTCGGAAATGAAATTTCAATTCATCCACGCCCTTTCTACACTTCTGCTGCGACTCCCAAGCAGGGATCAATAGTGTTTAGACAGCCAAGGAGATTTTTTCCCCTCTTAAAGCACCAGATCAATAGTAAAAAAAAAAAAAAAAAAAATCCTTCAGCCCTCTGTCTGTGTTGTAGTAAATGTGAACAAATCAGAGGCCTTCGGCTAAACGGATTGACGGAAGGCAGCAGCAGTCCGGCGCTGTGTAACTAAGAGCACATCAGCTGTGCGCTGGCAAAGAGGCAGGAAGCCACCAGCCCTGGGTGAATGCTGGCACTCCCTCAGTTCCATCACAAGGAGGCTTCAAAGGGAATTTTTGTCCTCAAAATGAAGGGAAAAATTAAAAGATTACTGTGCATTACAGCCTGTGGGTGTGACTTTTACAAAAAGTAGGAATGGTCAGGACCCTTTATGGAAATGAATTTTATTTGAAGATAGTTTGGGTTGTGGGGTACACTGCACTTCTCCATTTTGTCGCTGCTTTTTAAATTTTCTTTTTATTTATTTATTTAGATTAAAGTTTTTGGCTACCTATGGCTTTTCCTCACTGCTTCACAAATTTCATTTTCCACAATGCTGTCCAGCTCGAAAACCTCTTTTCCCCAAGAAAGATTCTGAATGCTGCTTTACTGGGTTGCCTGCCTTTAGCCCAGCATGGGCATGTCTCTGACTCACCTGGATTCCTCATTTGGCATCACTGATGTTTTCTGAAATCTGTTCTCTCTCCTTCCCTTAAACCCATTATTCATATGAGGGAGAAATTGAGTTGAAGTTCAATTCTGATTTTCCTCACATGATTTACCCAGGAGCAACCTTTCCCTCCCATTATAAAAATTTTTGTATTGCATCTTTTCTTTTCTGCCATAGGTAAATAATACAGTGTGCAGATATTCACATGGATATTCTAGTCACTAGACTGACTTCCAAATTTGATCTTTCTGTTTCAAGAGGGAGAGAGAACTGATGGACTGAAGCCTTAATTATGGTGTGAGAAGCTGAAGACTTCTGACAATCCAGTTCCTTAACTTCACTTGGAAAAGCCAACCCAAGGGCTCAAAAGACTATCACATAGCTGGTGCCGGTTTGTGGGATGAAAAGTTATTCAGACTGCAAAGATGAACTGCTATGAACATGTGAATGCTGGCTTTTATTATAAAAGACTTGTTATTCTTATCGATGATTATCATGCTAAATTCTGTAATGAATTAAAATTTTATTTGAAATAAAGCATTGGCTAAATCTAATATAGAAGCATAGAAAAATGATAGCATGTCAACATGTATTAGCTTTAGATAATATAATTTTTGTGGTAAGTTTAGTTATGCAAATGTTTATAGCCATAGATAACAGAAATGATTCTTACCGATTATGCTATAAACAGAAGCTTTTCCTGGAGTCCCTTCCTGCCTCTTATATGCCCATACTTTAAACCAGACCTGTTCTTCTTACAGTCACTGGCATATTTGAAAGATCTCCTAGGGGAAAAGAGATATACCTCAGTCACTTTAAATAATCAAGAGGTTAGGTGATAGCAGAAAAAGTCCCTCTCAGTGGATGAAAAAAAGAGAAATAGAAAAATACAAATATTAATGTATTCAGTAATTAAAAAGTGCCAAGAACCCAGTGCATCAGGTGAAGCAGAAATGAACAAAGACAAATATAGCTACCAGGATAGTGGTTCCATAGAACAGTCCACTTCTTGCCTGCACGGGGCCTCACACAGTGTGTAGCCTTGTTCTGCAGTTTCTCCTCTACGATTCTTCTTAGCAGCAAGTTAAAGGTTTAAACATTTGAGTACATAATGCAGCTGACTGATTCCAAAACATGGAAAGGCATTGGGCCAGGTTTCTCTTTGTCCATTACTTTCTACACTTATCTTTTCTTGTTAGGGATGTTCAGGGGAAGGAGGTGGGGAGAACACACGCTTGGAAGAAGAGCCAAGACTTGAAGGTAACTGTTTTCAGTTACTATTCGTATGAAGATTGTTCCAGAACAAAGTCCCCAGCACAGATCCCATTTGCAGCTCCAGATCTATGTATGCAATTGCCTTCTAGAGATCTATTCTTGATTGCTCCACAGATTTATGCAGTTCAGGATCTCCAAAATGAAATTCATAATCCGTTACTCCAAACCTGCTACTCCTCCTTTGTCATCTATTTTGGTTTTATAACAAACACATATAACATTTATTACCTGCAAGGCATTGTTCTGAACATGTCAGTATTAACCCACGTAATCCAAATAACGACTCTATGATACAGGTACTCTGGTTATCTTCATCATAGATGAGAAAAATAACTGGCCCCAAATGAAACAGTGGTGAAGCCAGGATTCAAATCCAGGTACCCCAGCTCTGAGTTTGTCCTCTTAATCACTGTCACACGCTGCCTCATTGAAAGGCACGACCGCCTACTCTATTTGTTCAATCTCAGAAATTCGAGCACCGTCTTGATTCTTCTGTCTTCCTCTCTCTCTTGCTCGTTTCCCCTCCTAGTCCCTTTATCTCATTACTCACCAAGTCCTGTCTATTGTATCTTCTAAATAAATCTTCTATTGGTCCTCTTTTCTTCATCTCCAATGACACTGCCTGCTCCTTCAGCAACCAGCAATATGATCATGGCATTTACTTGCTTAAAACCTTTCAATAATTCTGCATTGCTCTCATGATAGAGGACAGACTCTTAAAATGGTTTATGGGCCCTCCTTGATCTGTGTGCTGCTCTCCTGGCCCTCCTCCCTGCCCTTATTCACATTGCCCACTGTAGCTCCACTGAACTATGTTCAGTTTCTCAGACATACCCTGAATCTTTTTCATGATGTCTGTGCTTATGTGCATCATTCCATTTCCCTCCTCCTATCATCTTTGGGCTAACTCTAGCTGATGCCTCAGGATTCAGGTAAATATTATTTTCTCTACAAAGGCTTATCTGGCTCCTGGAGCCTGGATTCTTTCTCCAAGCATGTGCTCCCACCTGGTTTCCTGAACATTTCTAACGAGGCACCGCACCTTGTTAGGATTGTGGGCATACTTGTCTGTATCTCCCTCAAGACCAGCAGTCCCCAACCTTTTAGGCACCAGGGAGCGGTTTTGTGGAAGAAAATTTCTCCACGGACAGGAAGTGGGGTGGGGATGACTCTGGTTTCTCCCACTTGCTCATCTCCTGTTGTGTGGCCCGGTTTCTAATAGACCACTGACCGACTGGTACTGGTCTGTGGCCCTGGGGGGACCCTTGCTTTAGAATGCAAATGCATTAGATTGAAGGACTGTGTGATCTTGTTCACCATCTTATCTCCAATGAGTAGATAAATACCTGACACATTGTGTGTGTTATTCGCTCAGTCATGTCTGACTCTGCAACTCCATGGACTGTAGCCTGGCAGGCTCCTCTGTCCATGGAATTCTCCAGGTAAGAATACTGGAGTGGGTTGCCATTTCCTTCTTATAGTAGATATAACATTAATTAAAAGAATGATTAGCCAACTAACTAATATACAGTGAGAAATCACTGTCATAGGAGCTAGAATATTCTCAGTCCATGGACCAGCACATGTTCTTTCTATATATAGGAAGACCAACATGAAAAACCCAGAAGGATTTTGGTTGACAGAATCAGGACTAAGGGGTATCTAAAGAGTCCAGGGTTGAATGGCAGCTGGCAAGGATGGCATCATAAAACCATCTCAGATAGCAAAGGTGTTACCAATGGAGCTAGTATTAGCATCTGTTGGCCAAGGCCTTCTTTTTCTTGGACATCACTAGGAGGGTCCAGGCATCATTCCCTCTGTGACAGTGCTCCCTCCTCCCTTTATGCATCACAAGATTGATAATCTCTTTCTTTAAATAGTCTATTCTGGTACAGTCTGGTTTTGCAGATATGGAAGCTATTCTGTCTCTCTAAGGGGACTCTAGATTCATAATGTATATTTTTCTCATTGTCAAGTTCTGGGGTAACCCCCCATAATTCACTATGAAATGGCAGTGTCCAAAAATTTTATAGCAGTTCAGAGGAACAGTGGTTCACTTTTCACAGAACAATCAAGAAAGACCATGGAGATGACTGCATTTGATCTTGCCTTTGATTCTGATAAGGGAAGATGAGTTGTATTCTAAGGTATTGCGGAATAATGAAAATTTCCAATGAGAGCCAGAAAAGCAAGGAGAGGCAGGTTTGTGACAAGCTTTATGATGCTAGGATGTAGAGTCTGGGATTTATCTAGAGGCAACAGGGAGCCATTGAAGGTTTTTGAGCTGGGAAGTGACACTGCAAGAGTTGCTCCAGGCAGTTTAGCCTGGCTTCTGTGTGTAAGGAGACAGGGTAGACAGATGTAGGAAGAAGAGGAGAAGGCCCAGAGAGCTAGACAGGAATTAGGAGACAACGATTTTCAAATAAAGTTAACCAGCTGAGCAGAGTAACAGGTAAGAAATCTGTGTCTTTAGTTTTTCACTATGCTAGTACAATATTCGGGGAAGGCAATGGCACCCCACCCCAGTACTCTTGCCTGGAAAATCCCATGGACGGAGGAGCCTGGTAGGCTCCAGTCCATGGGGTCGCTAAGAGTCAGACACGACTGAGAGCGACTTCACTTTCACTTTAATGCATTGGAGAAGGAAATGGCAACCCACTCCAGTATTCTTGCCTGGAGAATCCCAGGGACAGAGGAGCCTGTCTGGGCTGCCGTCTATGGGATTGCACAGAGTCGGACACGACTGAAGTGACTTAGCAGCAGCAGCAGCAGTACAATATTATATCCAAATACACAAACACATCATGCTGAATTTTCCTGAATAGTAATTAAAAGCAAGCAAACAAAAGAACTTCATTCTGAAGAAATACTTACTAAAGAAAGATAGGTGGTGGGTGAGATTTAAAATCGCCCCAAAGGGATGATACCTATTTCTGAATGGTTCATTTGCTTCAATTACTAGATGAGTCTACAGGTTAGGTCTGGTTACAATGGGCTCCAAGATCTGTTCACATTCAATGGTTTGCTCAAAGAAGTCTTAGGTACTAGTCAGGTTGTGGGGACTTGGAAACCTTTCCAATCTAAACAATTTCTGCTGCAGTTGGATCTGCCCTGTGCCCTATAGAATTCTGTGTCCAACATCTCAATTGTAGCCCTAAAGGGTTGTTGAGGTGAGAGGAAGGTAGGGCTGGTTTTGGAATTGGGTGGGGACAGTAGACTACTTATTTCAAACTCATTTACATTTCAAAGTCCTTTTTCTGTAGCTGTTCTCCAGTGATGGAGTCTTGGAGGGAAGGGAGAGTGAGGTGGTTACATATGGGCGCTGCTATTGTTATATAGGAAAATACTTTTTGATGAACAGTCATTTCCTTCCACTGCCAGAGGGTGTTGATAATGAGCAAATTACCTTTTACTCCCTCTGGTGTGGATGTGAAATTGGCTGTTAATAGAGTTGCTAATGCTACCGGGTTAGCATGTGATTGTTCTATTTTAAGCCAATTTAAGTTATATTTGGGGACTAGCCAATCAGACAGCTTGCTAAGAATATGGGCCCAACTGCAGCATTTAATATTGAGAAACCTGCTACACCCTTAGATGTGGCTGGGAGCAGAAAGTGCTGAACAGGCTGTTGTTAACATGAAATGTTTTAATACAAATGTCTTTTTTTTTTTTTCCATTGTAGGTACAAGAATGGTCTCATTAGACAAATACCAAATGTTTTCATCATAGGATAGGACCCATTTCAAGCCTCAATACTGTGGAATGCTATCTGACAATGATGTACTGTGCTTAATCTAACAATGGGTTAATATCGGTCATTTCATTACTGCTTGTTATGCTGTAAAAAGCTTACTAGAAAATGAAATGTTCAGAAATTAGTTGAAAGGAGCAAAAAAGGTGAGAGATTTCTACTGAATTATATGCTCGATTGGGCTAATTAAAGGTACAGATGCATTAGTAAGGTATGGGGATAGCTTTGATTTCTTAAGATGCTTGCCTAGGAGGGGGATGGTTTATGGCTTTGTGAGCCCCCACACCCAAGGGAAGGGAATACAGCTTTCTCTTATATTCTTCCCAGCCCTTCCCTCACAGCACCCATTGCCACCTGGCACCTGGTGGCTGAATTGACTGCATTGCTTGGGAAAGTTTCTTGCTTGAATAGGATATTCTTGAACAAAGCACTGTTGATTTGTGATTTTTATGTTTTATGGGCCTTTCATGTTTTAAATGTAAAGCTCATTAGCTACATACAGAGAAGGAAACAGGTATGAAGAATGGAAAATAAAACTCAACTGATGTGATACAGAAAGGTACAGTGTGTGCCATTCTGGTTGAGATTAATTGGGCTTGGCACCATTACGACTCCTGTCACCTGATCAGTTTACTGGACTGAAGAAACTGCAGGAATGGAAAGTGCTGGTGCCTAACAGCACCACAACCTCATTTCTTGCCAAAATACCTCCCAAGGAAATTCTAGGCTCATGCTCTCTGATTTGCTATTAAGATGGAGTAGCCATGGTAAACCTCTCTCTTCTGAACTTCCTCTCACTTAACAAATGCTTCCAGAGAATTGCCACATGCCAGGTTGGAATACAGAAGAGGCAGGGACAAAGGGAGCACAGAGTGCACTGGGGAAACACTTCTCTAAAAATATAATATATGGTTATAATTGAACTAATAAGAGATGACTAAAAGCATGGACATTTGCAAAATACTTTCAGAGTTGACTTTTTCCCTTCTTAAGCATCACCCACTTTAAGAACTTTATAAATATTAACTCATTAATTCTCATAACAATCTTTGGAGGCAGGTACGATCATTGCCTTCATTCTATAGTTGGGGCACAGAGAGGTTAAGGTTGAGTCACAAGGTCACACGGCTTGTCAATGCAGAATTAGGATTTGAACTCCCATCATCTGGTTTCAAAGTCCCTAGCTACTACATGCTGTGGTCCCTGGAAGACAAGTGGGATTGAGCAGAAGGAGAAAAGAGGAATGGGTGATATTTGTTTTCTCTTTTTGACTTACTTCACTCTGTATGACAGACGCTAGGTCCATCCACATCTCTGCAAATGGCACAATTCCATTCCTTTTTATGGCTGAATAATATTCCAT
The DNA here is from genome assembly GCA_935064755.1 of Tragelaphus eurycerus. NCBI lineage: Eukaryota > Metazoa > Chordata > Mammalia > Artiodactyla > Bovidae > Tragelaphus > Tragelaphus eurycerus. The sequence continues at coordinate 19,011,332 of CAKXYN010000020.1, forward strand.
TGTATATATATGCCACATCTTCTTTATCTGTTTCTTTGTTGATATTAATAGACATTGAGGTTGCTTCTATGTCCTGGTACATTGAACTTACTTATTTTTAAAAAAAGAGAGAATGGGTGAGATGAGAATTTCAGGCTTAGCCTTCCAGGCAAAGGGACAAACTCATCCAGGGTTACTGATGGGTGACTACATATGGCATTCAAGGAGAACCCTCGTGGTCACTAACAGGATAAGAGGGGATGTGGTTGGGGTGTGGGTGCCAATCCTAGAGGGACGGGAAGAGAAAGGGGAAGTGGTGGGGAGGGCTGAGAAGGAGCCTACAGAAGGAGAACTTGCAGAAGGACCTTTCCAATGGGAAGGCAGAGAGATAAGTCCAATTAGGATGAGGAGAACCTGGCCACTGTTTTAGAGATAAGGAGGCCATTGATGACCTTTGGAGCACTGTTGGTAGAACAGGAGACTGAAATGAATGCTGTAGTTGATGGGGAGTTCCTGGAGGAGAGCAGTGTGAATGTTTTTCTAGAAGTTTTATAGTAAAGGGAAGAGGGGAGAGAGAGAGTAAAGGGAAAGGAAGGGAAGACAGTGATTCTTGGCTAAGGATCAGAGAAGGGAGAAAAGCAGAATGAGGAGTGGGGTGGGGAGTGGGGAGGAAGCATCAGAGACAAGCAAGATTGAGGTGTGGAACCTCTTCCCACCAAACCTCAACCTGAAGCATTTCCTGAGAACAAGGTCAATATTATTTTTTCCAGGCAGTGGAACATAATGTCAAGAGGTTCAGATGCAGATTTAATACAGGGGTCTTTAGAAGACATCACAGGCTGTGAGGACTTTGAGAGAAGAGGTTTGTGTTCCTAGCAGAGCATCAGGTAGAGAGCAGGTTCTTAGAATGTGTTTGTTGAATGAATAAATGGGTCTTATTTACATTTTTATTGTGAATATTATTAAAAAAGAATAAGACACTGCTTATAAAACACTTGGAGACACAGTCATAAAAAAAAACTAACGTTTTATGGACTGGGAATCATTTTATGAAATGTTGCAGATACCCTATATCCAAACTGCCTGAGGCCTTGAAGTAATAAGACCATTATAGGATTTCTCATTGGGTCATCAAAAAAGTTTCATCTCTCATATTCCTGCCACTTCACAGACAAATTCTGTGTTTTATTAAAGGTAGGGAAAAAATAAGTTGTTTCTGAAGCACAAGATATAGTTAAAGGTGTTAAGAAAACATGCTACAATCCTCACTAGTGTCTTGACTACTAATTTGAATAAATGTTTATTCTTAACTGTTTCAGCATTATCTTTCTTTTTCCAGAAAGGTCACGCATATGCCACTAAAAATACATTCAATACATTCAAGAATATTTTTCAAGTGATTTATTGGGGGGGCGGGTAATGTATGGACTATTTATTTAAATATCTCTCCTATTTCCAGTAATGCCACAACCTCATTAGAAGTGACTTGGCTCATTGCTTAAGTAAAATGATTTTGCTATTTAGTACCTCTCCTTTAAAAATAGGCTATTTCCCTCTAACCATTTACCAGAATTAGAGATCTATTTTTAGAAAAGTAGAAGAGAATGGGTAAGGTCACAGCCTCAGGCCTTGGGGAATTCCTCCTGAAGTTGTGTCTGTTGTACCTGTGGGCTCATTTTTCTCCCTCTGGATTCTCCAGAGCGAAGGGAATTCTCCACTTGAGGTGTGAGGGCAGAGCCGCTTCTCTGGGGAATTGCGGAATCCTGCAAAGAGGCTCTGTTTTGTATTCCCGGTGGCAGGCATCTAGCCGGCAAAGTGTGGGGCCTGGTTTTAGCAGTGAAAAACCGCTTTGCTCTTTGGGGACATGAGAGAACTATTTGCCGTATTAGCAAATGAAATTTGCTAACGAGGGACTCTGCGAGACATAACCAACCTCTCTGCGGCTGATATGTTTAGATGCTTATAACACATATAAAACAGAACAATAAAGTGAACATGTGTGACCCCTCTGGGAGCTGAACCATTCCCGATGGGGCATCTAAGAGTTCCTTCTGTTTCATTCTTCTGACCCTGTCTCCCCCTGAGAGGTAACCACAGTCCTCAATTTTGTGTTCTTAATTTATCTGATGAAAAAAATGCTTTTGTCACATATGTATGTACCCCTAAGCAATAAGCTTTTTAAAGTTTGCTTGCTTTTGAGCTTTATAAAAATTGTATCATACTCTATTTAATGTTCTGCAACTTGTTACTTTCATTCAGTGTTGTTTCAAAGATTCATCCATGTGATTGTACTTAGTTGTGGTTCATCCATTTCACTGCTGCTGACAGTCCTTTCTGGGCATACGGCACAATTTGCTCAGCCCTTGTCTTGCAGGTGTACACTTGGGCTGTTGGAGGTTTCTTAGCTTAGCCAGACAGGGCTGCTGTATACACTCTTGGGCACGGTCATGCTCTTGTGCAAGTTATTCTCTCACATGTATGCCTGGTTCAGAGGCTTGCAAACTTTATAACACAGAGCCAGACTGTTATTCTCAACACTGCCATTTGAATTTTTTACCTCTTAATGAAAAATATGTCAATGCAGCTGTGATTCAAAAAGAAAGGCGGCAGGCAGACAGGTAAGGAAGGAAGGAGGGAAAGAAAAGAAGGTAGGTGAAAAGAGAAAAGGGTTGGAAAAGAGAGGGAGAAAAGAGAATTCCCCTCAAATAGTTTAAGGCTAGTATAGAAGATACGTAAATTTCCTTAGGTGTTTTGTTCTATTTAATGATCCAGCTCCAATGGCTATAGGATGTTTACATGTTATTGAACTGGAAGACTAAAAAAGGCACTAAATCTAGTTGGTGTTAATGTGACAAAACTGACATTTTCATTTATTGTTTGTCGAGTGTTAATTGCCTTCTTTCTCGAAAGTAATTTAGCAATATGGAGCAAAAATCCTAAAAAAAATTTCAATTTACTTGGCAACTCCTTTTATAGGATTTTATTCTAAGGGAAGAGAAGAATAACTATATGAAGATGTTTGTTTAAAGATGATACCTGCAGAGTTACTGCTAGCAAAAAGAAAGGAGGGATCATCTAAATGTCCAAAAGTTATTGGTTAAATAACTATTTAGGAATTTTAAATGAGGGAAGGATATGAATGTTATAGTGCCTAGAAGGACTTTAAGTGATGTTGATAATGATGATGATTGCTTATTCATATTTTTTCACTTTTTCTATAAAAATAATGCATTACTTATCTTGATTAAAATAAAAATAACTTGTGGCAGTCTATTAAAGAGAAAGCTTGGAGATTTTTGATACTGCCTACATGCCATTATCTAATCTGTGGATTATCCTTAGAAAATTTAACATCATAGATTGTCACCTACAATGAAGACTTTTCTTGCTTTCTGGGGATGTAAACAAATTTTATATCAGCCAACACACACACACACCAAAAAATATAACTCTACAACCCCCAAATGCATTTCACTGAACAAAAAGTAAACAAAAAAAATCTGCATTAGCTCTGCACATAATCATATGCCCCAGCTCCGGTCTATAAGCCTGGATCATCCATACCACCACCAGCTACTTCCCTCCTCACCATGTTTTCCTCTGGGTGGTTTAATATTTCTAATTCCATAATTTCTATTTTTATAACATTCCTATGAGGTGGGAAGAGTGTTCAGTGGCAGGTATAGTAATTATCAAGGGCGCTTTTTTTTTTTAATTTGGTAGAATACTGGTCAAATATTTTCATTGTATAATCCCTGGTCTCTTGGAGTCTTTGAAAATAATGGCCAGTAGTTGCGCAAGTTCATTAACTAATTCCCTTAAGTTTGGGGAACGTGCCTTATCTGGACCTGCTGATGTACATATTGCGCTATGTTTTCAAGTATTCCCTTACCTGGTTTATTTCAACATCTATATTTAAAGGTCTTCATTACTTCCTAATTATCTATGCTCCCTTTCCTTATTTTTCTTGTTAAAGACCAATTTAAAAGAGCAGCTTGGTATCTCTGCCACTCAGAGTCATCATTAATTTCGTTCCCCTTCTCATTTATTAGGCTAGCCTCCTTATTGCCCAGGTTTCTTCCTCCACAGCCTGTTTTCCTTGCCTCCAATCTCTTTGGTGGTACTAACACATTCTGCCTTCTCCGCTGCTCTTATCTTTCTTTCCTTGAGAAGCCTTAGAGAGAGTTGTGCTTTCATTTTTCTTTTTTTTGGAGTGGTGATGGTGGTGGTAGGGGGTGGTGTGCTCTTCTTCATCCTTTCTTTATTTCCACAGTGGGCTTTCTTCTACCTTTAGATCTTTTCAAGATTCTTTGTCAAGCACTCCTTGTATTTTTTTTTTTTTTTAAATTCAAGGTATCCTGGGCCTTTGTGGCTTAACTGTTATTTGGAAACTTTCTGCCCTTGCCTGTAGTACTATCTGGGTTTCTTAATTCATCCAAATTGGATTTCTGAAAATCTTTGAACTTGAGCAAGTTCCTTAATGTTTTTAAATATAGAGATCAGGTCATACTGCCAGGGCAGTGGCGTCTCATGGTCAACAGCAACAAAGACCGTTTACAGGAAGGAGAGAATCAGCACAGATGTGAGGTCATTGTTCCTGCCTTAGGCAGGATATAGACATTTTCAGACCCAAATCCATCCTCAATGAAAAAAAGCTAAAATACTGTTGGTGTTCCAAGTTGTTGACATTGAACTTGGTTTCAATGTCATACCATGGATGGCAAACAGCTTGCTATTTGGAAAGGTGGGATTGAGAAATGCTTCCCAGGAGTTCCACTTTTTAGTTTACATTAATTAATGAAATGAGGACAAGTACTAGATTCTATGCTCATCAATTTAAATGCAGCAGACCACAGTGTGCCTTCATTCTCTGTTTTTGACTGGATCTGTGTGTGGACATGTGGATCTGCTGGCAAGTATGTGATCTCGGCAGTTTCCCTTCCAGTCTATGGTAGCCATAGTGTCCTGCTGCTCAGGTCTCCCTTCCAGAGTGGATCAGTCCCCACGAGTGCAGTTAGCTGGCAGCTTCCTGCTGTGAATGTCTCCAAGGCAGCTGCTATTCAATGACCAGGCACAGTGGGGGTGGCAGGGACCCCCCTTTTCTGGATTTTTGTACCAGACTTCCTAAGTGGGCTGGCAACCCCTTCTCTGTGCTGCACTACAGCCTGAGGTTCTGTTTACCCCATCTTCTTTCACAGATGTCAGACCAGCATGGTGGTCTGAAGGTTCTCCCTGCTTACCAGTGACCCATCTCCCTTTTTCCTTTGACAGGTGATAACACCACTAAGTCACTTGTATGTCTAACTCTATCTCAGCATTTGCTTCTTAGAGAATCTAAACTGACAACAAGGACCCAACCCCCCTTTAACCTTGCCAACCCCTCTGCCTGCCCCACCCATCTTGCCTTGGTATGAGCTCAGTCATACTCTCCTTTGTTAGCCGATGGAAAATCCAAACGTTACAGAGTCATAGAACATATTTCAAGCTAAACGGAAACAGAATTGGAGGTCATCTCCAGTCTGGGATTATACGTACAACTACTCTCATTCATTAATATGAATAATCGATCTCATTACAGTTTGATCAAATTGGATAGTTCTCAGGAAAAGAGCGTGTACTTAAACCACAGGATCACTAGGTGACGCTGCTGCCCCACATTAAGGCGACAGCCTGAGCTAGGCTTGGACAGAGCCATTCGGGGCTGGGGGTCCGCCGTTTCCTTGGTTAGATAGAGCCCACAGATCTGTAATCCACCCCAGAATCTGAAAAGGTAATTTCTGGGTCCATGAGTCCAGGCTCTAGAAGAGCATGCCAAATCTCTCTCTCTCTCTGTCACAGCTTATGGAAATGTGTGTGAAGGAGTTCTCCGAAACTCTTAAACTGATTAAAAAAACAAACCCTATCTGTTCTAACTTCTCCAACTGTCTGCCCATCCACCTCACACGACAACTTATCCTTTCGGATCAACAGAACAATATGGGAGAACTATCAGTGTGAGTGGTATCGGCACGATGGTCTTTATCTAGAACCCCTTAATAGATTTGCACACCCAGGCCTCACTCACTTGTGTTAGGAGTGTAGGGAGACAAGGAGTATCGGGTGTGGGGGCCACTTTCATGCTTGGTGTCTTCTCTGCTGAACGCAGAACATGCATCTTCCAGGTCAGGTTTCTGGCTTGAGTGCTGCCATCCTTCATGCTGCCTCTCCTACCTTCTCACATGTGCAGTCAGCAGTCTGTAAACATAACACCTGTCCTGTAAATCCTCATAGACAAAGCTGCTGAGTGGCACTAAAAACTTAACCCTAGAAATCACCCCTCATCCCCAAAGCAGTCTTATCTGCTGTGCATGCACCGTACTCCATCCTTAGAGCTTCTCGGTAGGCACGTTGTCAACCTGAGTTTTAAGAAAAAAGTCATTGTCTTACACGTGGAATGAGTATTTCATTGCATATGAAATACTTTCATTTCATTAGGACTGGATTCATTCATGCTTCCATTGGGGAATCTCCAGGACCACAACCATCCATCTATTCTTCATGTTTCTTCAATATACTGCTCAGTCTTTCTCATCACGTTTTACACCCATAATGGTTCGGAATTTCCCAGGAGACTTTTGGCCCACTACCTTACATAGAGACATCAGGAGTGTGTCACTAGAAAGTTTTCAATATAGCCCTCACACTGCCAATACATACTCACAATCCAAGGGCAGCGTGACTCAAGTGTGCTTGATTGTAAGATACAGATTCCCTAACCTCTCCCCTGGGGAATCTGAATCAGTAAATCTGAGGTGCACTTGGGAGTATATATTTTAAACAAGCAATCCAGTGACTCTGCTGATCAAGTTAAGAAGACACAGCCCCACTAAACGAAGTGGGTTCTAGCTAGAAACAAGGTTATGATTCCAATCAGACACAGCAGAAGCCACTATGCAAAAAATAAAATAAAATAAAAGATACTGGAGATGTTAATAGCTAGAGAGAACCATCTGTGAGTTGTGGGACACCCTCACCAGGTAATTAGGCACCTAGGGTGATTGTAGCTACCTGGAAGATTCTGATGGAGGAAGCACTGGGGACTCTTTTATTAACATATTTAATGTGCTTGACGAAGGGGAAGAAGTAGAAGAGGCCTTGTTAGCAACCCCTCCTTGTGTAGCGCAGGGCTAGGAAACAACGCTTTCTTTCTCAGGAAAGACTTATTTAGCCCTTGATTGCCTTTCTCTGGGGAGAAATCACTGGGCATAATCAAGCCTAAACAGAAGTCTTCCTGAAAGAGTTGGGTGTGTCTGGGGCCCTGTGGGTAGTGCCTGGGAGGTGTACACAGAGGGTCACATCAACCTTTGTCGTGGAACACGGTACGGCTTCTATGACAGAGCAGTGTGCCCTGTTACATTCCTGGCTGCCCTCCTCTCTTGGGTCAGCTTGAGAACCCCTGAGGACTCCAGAATATTGACCCACCCAAGAAGGGATCCCACTTCCCCTTCATCATAGCTGGGGAATGAGTGCTGCTCTTTCCCAGCTGAGAGTTGACTAAGATAAGGAGATGCAGAACCTTAGTGGGAGGCTGAGGTTGGAACCATGTGTCTCAAAAAACCAAGCAGAACCTCTGATCTGCAGGTTTTTCAGGCCACTTCTGTCACTCCGCACTCAGACCAACATCACACCTGCACACAAACCACAGTAGGTGAGATTTCAACTTTCCCCCTCCCCAACAAAGTCAGTCACTCCATGGGGAATTTTCTGTTTGGTGGCAACAAATAGCCAAGTTGAAAATGCAACATTCTCTTCTTGACTGTAGATAAATCACGCAGCATTGTGGCATCTTTTTGTTTTCTATCCCTGAAAGAGTCTGGGGGTGTTTTTTTTTTTTTTGCCTTTTTCATAAATAAATATTTTAACTGGAAATTTCCAAGCATATGACAGGCCTAGAATGTGAACTTGAATGTACTGTAATAGAAATCATCAGTTGCCATGGCAACGTGTTCCAGGAGCAGATTGCAGGGAGTCACATGGGCAGAGAGTGCTCAGTAATACTAACACATCAGAGAGCGAGGCCACTTAACCTCAATCGCTTCCAGCTATTGTGCAGAATGCAATTGAATTTATTCCTAATTTCTGCCAGTGCTAAAGAACAAAATTTCCCTGCAGATTTTAATCTTACTCAGGCAGGCCCAGCTAGTGCTCAGACGCTGCTCAGCACCAATATTCAGTCCAGTTACTCACCCACTTTACAGCTCTATTTTCTTATTTTTATTTTTCATAATAGCTTCCCTCCCGCTGCTGGGTCCCGCATGTCCCCCTGCCCTGGGGAGAACTCCCCTCCTCCTTTCCGAATGGCTGCACGGTCTCTCTGACTCCATTCTGCTAATACAAGGAACGCAGCTTTCATAATAATAGGGGTAAAAAAAAAAAAAAAAAGAAAGAGCTTCCCTGTCAGCAATAGCTTTCTTTTTTCCCCACCCCAAACCCGTTCTGAAATACAATTCCTGCCAGCTTTGGGTTGTACCTTGGAATGCCACAATTAACAGCCCTGGCATTAAGAAGGCAAACTTACGGATCAGTGAATAATGGAATCAAAGTGCATATTTTCAATCCCTGTGACAGTCACCTCCCCCTCCACATGTACAACCCCAACCAGGAGAGAGACACAGGTTAGCAGGAGGTCCAGCCGCCGATCACAGAGCACTCATTTTGAGAGCTTATCTGCTCTTATGAAGGCTGATAAATCAGAGACTCTCGTATGGACAGTCTCAAGTTAGCAGCGTCATCGATCTCCCCTGGCCCTTTTAAGTTATTTGTCTTATTCACTTCCAAAGATGATATCAGAGATGCCAAATGAGTCTTTGTTTTCTGTACTCTTGCTCTTCCAGGGTAAGTGGCTGTGTTGTTGTGGGGGCTAAGAGGCCTGCTTCGGGGGCCCAGCCCTTTCTTTCCCACGGAAGGTCACCTTTCCCTGCATCGAGGTGTTGTCAGCAGCCTGCCTGTGTTCCCAGGCCGGAGATAGCATTCTCCAGGCTGATGGTCTTTGCATGGCTCTAGTTCTTGGATGATCTCTCTACTTTATGAATATCTCTTTTAAAAAGACAGAAAGCCAGCTTTAATAGCCAAATGAAGACAAGGCAGAGCTGGGCCTGAAACAGTCCACATTCTAAAGGTCAAGCAACGGGAAACTTAAAAATATAGGGAGATTATGGGAAGGTCTTTTGAGGGGAGGAAAAAAAGATAGTTTCTGAAGTGGTTTCCTTTAGAGGGTAGGGTCCTCTAATATGGGGGAAAACGTAGTCAGACTTCACTTACTCAGCTAGTACCAAGCCGTTGTTCTAATGCTGTGCTGGGACAGGAAACATGGAGAGAAACTGAGAAGAGGCAGAATGGCAGCAGATGGAATTAGGATGAGCTGTTGGTAGTGGTTCCTCACTACACAGGGAACCTGATGACTGTAGACGTATCCATGGAGGCTGTGAGAGAAAAGAAGCCAGAGAGGAAATGAAGAGAAGCACTGCAAGGAATTTTCTATCAGTAGTGTGACATTTGGATCTGGAGAGAGAAAACCGCATGTCAGGCTACTGGCAGCACCCGTGGCTCTGTGCCTGCCCTACTGCACCGAAGTGTCTGGAAGGTCTTTGCCAGACAGCTTTGCCCCACAACTGCCTGTCCACTTGGCTGGCTAGCTCAGGTCAAGCCAGCCCTTCAGCATCTATCAGGGACTTCATTCATTGTTTTATTAAAAAATTTTTATTTTTTGACTGCGTTGGGTCTTCGTTACTGTGAGCAGACTTTCTCTAGTTGAGGTGAGTGGGGGCTACTCTTTGTTGCAGAGGACAGGTTTCTCATTGCAGTGGCTTCTTTTGTTGCAGAGCACGGGCTCTAGGCATGCGGGCTCTAGAGTGCAGGCTCAGAAGTTGTGGTGCACCGGCTTAGTTACTCTGCAGCACGTGGGGTCTACCCAGACTGGGGATCAAACCCGTGTCCCCTGTACTGGCAGGTGGATTCTTAACCACTGGACCACCAGGGAAGTTGTATCAGCTCAAGGTATTTCTAACTAGGAAGGAGTAGCACTGTCTTTGTAAATGGCAAAATGCTCAGTTATCTACAACTTTGAACATGTTTTCTAATCAAAGTTGGTTTAATTTGTACTGAAGCATTTCCACACTTACTAGTTAGAAATGCTTGTTGATCCTCTTGTGAGAGTCATTCAGGCAATCAGAGCCTTGGAACATTCCAGGAGGTTGTCTAATCTCTACCTAAGTGATGTCTGTTTAGGCAGAGTGGCCTTCTGGAAACTATCCACACAGAGGTACTTGGCTGGGGGACCACTGAACCTCATGGCCTCTCACTGAACAAAGATGGCAAGAGAAGGTTAAGAAAAGAGGCTGAGGCTTTATCTGTGATGGATTTCATTAAAGGGAAGGACAGTCTGTGCTATTATGCTAATACCTGCAATAGCAATCTTATTATGTTCATTAATCTATAGCCAAGGAATAACATTATTACAGTTCTTATAGCTTTTCAAAGTACTTTCATGACTATTACCTTATTTGAACTGCACAGCAACCTTATAATGTAGGTGGGGCACATTTTTCAGCTGAGAGATTAAGAACTACAAAAGTTGGGACTGGAACAAAATCACACAGAGTAAGGACGAGATCTAGATCTTAGGACACTAGATGCTGTGTTCTTTCTACCACCCTGTGTGCTGGCCAGGCTGAGAGCCAGAGTACCTGCCTTTGCTCAGGGAAAATGGCCCAAAGAGGCTCCTCCCTGCACAATTTGCTATAGTCCCATGTGCAGAAAGGACTGGCCCATGGGTAAACAGAGAGGGGTTGGCACTGTCCATGGGTTGAACATGAGGGTCAGTGCCTCTGTACAAGTTTGGTGTAGATTCTGCTCATTAGGGTTTTCCAGATTGAATAGAGACAACTCAACTCAACCCAGCTTCTTTTTTGGGAAGTGTGAATCCTGGTGGAAAATGAAGAGGTGGGTCTAATTCTTCTTGCAAGAAGCCTGATGCACAAATGTGCCTAATAAGCAGCAGGACTCAGAGTGAAGATGGCATGTGAGGTTTTGATGTAGCACGGTTGACTCTGCCGAAACACAAGCCACTGTATCTCAGTTACTGAGTAACAGAAGAAATAGACATTTTCGTGTGCCTCCCTCCTTCCCCACCCTCTTCCATACCCAGTCCTTGTTGCTACAGGGACAGGGTCAGCGATGGGTTGAAAGTTAAGGATGTCTGATCGATACACTACTAGCAGTAAAAAAACCCCCAGAGTTTCCACACTGGCTGTTGTGAGGAAGCTTCATGGAAATGGCCCCATGAAAACATCTAGTTTGGTGACTCTCTGGCTGATGGAAAAAAGGTCCCTGTGCTGCTCCAAGTTTCTTGGGATCCTTGCACTGAACATCTATTGCAGAAAGTATCCTGAATGTGGTCAGATATTATTTAGACATAATCTATTTTCTCTTTCTTTCTTCTCCTTTTCTTTCTACAAGCAAGTAGTCTGGTCTCTGCCTCCAAGGGGGGCATGTTGTAAGGCAGGGTGAAGGTCTTTCTGACTTCCATAATACTAAAGCTTAACTTCTTAGCACAATGGTTCTGATAAAGGTGTCACTAGACCTAAAAGGGGTGTTGGAAATGAATGGCCCTCCTGAATGTTACTGATAGTTGAAATGGCTGGGAGGTATCATTGGCACTTTGTTCTCTAAGGAGCTGGGGATGGTAAACATCTAACAGTGAATGGGCAGGAATTTTGAAGAAACATGAAGGTAGAAAGATGACAGCCTAAGAGATTCCCCCAAAGTTGGGAAGAGTGAAAGGGGAGGAGCGGGAAGGAGAAGAGGAAGAGTAGAGAGAACTCGGCATCCTGACTGCGGAAGAGATTGGTTCCCTGTTCCCTGGTTCCCTCTACATGAGGGGCAAGACCTCAGAGTACCGTGCGTGTGGGGCATCTACACACAAGGCTGAGGCGTCCTCAACCTTGATGCAGTTGACATGGATGACATTAGGCCAGATAATTGTTGTGAGACTTTCCTGTGTATTGTAAGACGTTCAGCAGTGTTCTTTACCTCTACCCACTAAAAGCCAATAGCAAGCTCCTCCTCAGTCGCAGCTCAAATGTCTCCAAATGTTGTCAAATATCTCCTGGTGGGCAAACCTGTCCCTAGTTGAGAGCCACTGCTCTAGGCCAGGGGTTGCAAACTCAACTGGTATAGGAACCAGGTGACAACGATGACAAGAACAGAAATAGTAGTAGTAACAGTGAGCTCTTCTATGGGTGCCAGACACCACTCTAAACACTTTATACATTTTAATTCATTTAATCCTCACTATTACCCTATGAGGAGAAGGCAATGGCATCCCACTCCAGTACTCTTGCCTGGAGAGTCCCATGGGTGGAGGAGTCTGGTGGGCTGCAGCCCATGGGGTCGCTAAGAGTCGGACACGACTGAGTGATTTCACTTTCACTTTTCACTTTCATGCATTGAAGAAGGAAATGGCAACCCACTCCAGTGTTCTTGCCTGGAGAATCCCAGGGACGGGGGAGCCTGGTGGGCTGCCGTCTATGGGGTCGCACAGAGTCGGACACGACTGAGGTGGCTTAGCAGCAGCAGCAGCAGCATTACCCTATGAAGCAGGCACAACCTCATCTTACAAATGAAGAAACCGAGGCACAGAGAGACTAAGAAACTCATGGAAACTCACACACTAGTAAGTGAAGGGTGAACATCTGCACTTAGGCCCTGTGATCCCAGAGCCCCAGCTTCTTTCTGCTCTAAGGCCTGACTACTGCACCATTTCCCTTCATTGAAATCAATTTATTTACCTTGCCTATCAACTCAGGGAGAGAACGTTCACTTTTTAAGGATTAAGGAGTCTTACAGTCTCCTGTGATACAAATGCTTCTATATTCAACAAGCATTGCTGCAATGAGAAGACTTACTGAATTGACAAAAATAGGTGAGTGTTTTAAAGCATGCAGTGTTCGGTGTGTCTTGGCTTCAGCAGTGTGTGGAATCTTCCTCTGAGCTACATCCTCTTGTATGTGGGCAGCACAAGGTTTTTAGCTTCCGTGGAACATCTGTAGAAGTTGGGTGCATGTCCAGAATTTACCGTACCCTGCACTTTTGTCCCACCTCTTCTGCATTCGGCAGGCAAGGAACAGTTCACTTAGTGATGGGCTTTGCCTGAAGGAAACAGCTCCTGTCTTAGTTGGGCATCCTTCATCAGGGCTTGGGTGATGGCAGGATGCCTGGGGAAGTGGGGAGTAGGCTATGGGCCCCAATTCTGCATGCTGCTGGAGATGTACACAGAGACTGTCCTTGGTGGGGTCTCTGGGAACCCACCTGCCAAGGCAGGACATATAATGAGACCTGGGTTCGATTTATGGGTCGAAAAGATCCCCTGGAGGAGGGCACAGCAACCCGCTCCAGTATTCTTGCTTGGAGAATCCCATGGACAGAGGAACCTGGTAGGCAACAGTCCATGGGGTTGCAAAGAGTTGGACACAACTGAGGCGACTTAGCATGCACACACTGGGTGCTTTAGCTGCATTACAATCCTCTGGATGACTGTCCACTCATCATGCCTCCACTTTTTGTTTCATAGTCTGAAGAACTCCTTGTCCCCACCCTACCCGTGGGATGGATTCACAGAGCTCCCCAGACTGTCACAGAATTGTGAGGGCATCTTTGCTTTTCCAGTGCTTTTCCAGCTCTTTTCCAGTGATGCTTCAGCAATGACTTGGAAGGGTCTGATGGGAAAGCTAACACTGGGCTTTGAGTCAGTTTTCAGGCTTCCCCTTGTGAGGGTGATGAGATGCTAATTTCAGTTCAAATTTTATGCTAATTTCAGTTCAAATTTTATACCCTTAGAACAGAGCATTTGGATTTAAATTTAAATTGGAGTTTGAGAGGTGTAAAAGTCAAAAGTACCATGTCCACATTTTCATTATAGATACTCCTCATTCCCAATAGTTGTTAGAAAGATCTTCAACACTTCCCACATTACATCTGGTTTTTAATTCAGTTAGAATCATGTGTGCCTCTTCTGTTTGTCATAGTTAGAAACAAATAGCGATTTTCAGAGCAATTCTCTCCAACATGACAGTGAGCACTCTTCCAGAGTACAGAAGGGACTGGCTCTAAAACAACTAATAATAAAGAATTCAAGCAAAGCTGCCAATACTAATCCTTAACACTGAAGTTTGTCCAGGGCTTGTCCTGCGTTTCCAGCTGATATTCCATCACAACATTTTTCTTTCCCTCTGGGGTTCATTCCCATCTCAGAAAATAAATAATTTATCAATATATTAATGTATAATATTAATAATATTAATATATTATTTAATATATTTATTAATTGTCAACTACATGGCTAAACTGGAATCAAGATTGCTGGGAGAAATATAAACAACCTCAGATATGCAGATGATACCACTCAAATGGCAGAAAGTGGAGAGGAACTAAAGAGCCTCTTGATGAGGGTGAAAGAAGAGAGTGAAAAAGCTGATTTAAAACTCAACATTAAAAAAATGAAGATCATAGCATCCAGTTCCATCACTTCATGGCAAAGAGAAGGGGAAAAACTGGAAGCAGACACAGATTTTATTTTCTTGGGCTCCAAAATCACTGTGGACAGTGACTACAGCCATGAAATTAAATGATGCTTGCTCCTTGGAAGGAAAGCTATGACACACCTAGAGAGCATTTTAAAAAGCAGAGAAAGGTCCATATAGTCAAAGCTATGGTTTTTCCAGTAGTCATGTATGGATGTGAGATTGGACCATAAAGAAGGCTGAGAGCTGAAGAATTGATGCTTTGAAATTGTGGTGCTGGAGAAGACGCTTGAGTCCCTTGAACTGCAAGGAGATCAAACTAGTCAATCCTAAAGGAAATAACCCTGAATATTCACTGGAAAAACTGCTGCTGAAGCCAAAGCTCCAATACTTTGGCCACCTGATATGAAGAGCAGACTCATTGGAAAAGACCCTGAGGCTGGGAAAGATTGAAGACAAAAGGAGAAGGGGGCAGCAGAGAATGAGATGGTTAGATAGCATCACTGACTCAATGGACATGAATTTGAGCAAACTCTAGGAGACCGTGAAGGATAAGGAAGACTGGCATGCTGCAGTCCATGAGGTCGCAGAGTCGGACACAACTTATCGACTGAACAGCATATGAATAAACACTCAAAGTGCATTATTTAGATCACATGTAACTAGAAGAATAGATATATTGACAGACCACTAAATTTACACCATAGGTACTAGCTCAGCGACAAGATGCTCTGGCTGTTTGGAGAGGCTGAACCCCAAATATAGGGCTGCTCCTGAAGGCTTTCACGGAGTTTTCTTCTTTCAGGAAGATTTCCCAGCTCTTTCTCCTCATTTCCCTTCACCAAAATGAAGTAAACGATCTCATCCTCAAATGTTCACATAACTTTATTTCACCTGCTTTCCTGTACTAGAGTTACTTATTCGTGTCTTACCCCTCTATTAGAGAGAAGCTGCTTTAGAGAAGATTGTCTCTTTTCATTTATCTCCCCGTGGACACCTTGACTAGCACGGTGTGATATAAGTTGAATAGATATTCTTGAATGAATGAATGAATGAGTGAATGAATTGATATGCGTCTTGAGCTGGATCTTAAAGGACAGACAGGCAGGTTGAGATGCTTTTTAAAAAGTAATAAGTCAATCACTATAAGCTGTAAACCTGTTTGGCTATAAGAACATCTTTCTGGAGTTCTTACTGTTGTTTACCCATGCACGTTTCCTCCCCTAGGTCCGACCTTGTTACTCGTTAGAACTATTCCCTAGTAACACGGTCTTTAGTGACATCAAGGCTTTATTGAAAGAGTGAGTTGGCACTTTGTTGCAGAGATCCCATTACTTCCCCATAGGAGGCTGTCAGTCCCCTAAGTGCACCACCTCTGGTGCCAATCTCTCACTCCTGCGTCCTCCTCCTGACTGCTGGGAGCACATAGGCATGCTACATGTCACCTGCTCCTCCAGCTCTTGACAGTCTCCTTCCTTTGTTTCCAAATTCTAAGCAAATTGCTCAGTTGACAATCAAAGCCTGCTAACATCAAACAGCTGCTACAGACAGGTGTGTTCTACAGTTACCTGCTGTTTGCTTTCCTCAGCAGGGACTGATATGACAAACAAAACCAGGAGCTGGGTGCCCGCTTCCTGCTAGCATTTTTCAGACTTGGAAATTCACCCTAAAAATAGCCTCCCTCAGTCTTCATCAGCGTGTGGCTGGGTGAGATGTTGTACAACTCCACCAGTTCCTGTGGTTCTTTGCAAAAAACTAGAAATCACAGTGGCTACATCCAAGAAAAGAGGTTGCACGGTTCTAGAACTCTTGATTTTTAAAGGACTCCCACGCATGCATGCTCAGTCACTTAGTCGTTTCCGACTCTTTGCAACCCCATGGACCATAGCCCACCAGGTACCTCTGTCCATGGGATTCTCCAGGCAAGAGTACTGGTGTAGGTTGCCATGCTCTCCTCTAGGAGATCTTCCTGACCTAGGGATCGAACCCATGTCTCCTGTGTCTCCTGCATTGGCAGGCGGATTCTTTACCTCTAGCGCACCTGGAAAGCAGTTGCCTTAAATTTTTTCTAGATTTTTCTTCCCTGTTAATGTGATTATATGAGTGTTGCCTCCTGCTTTCTGCTTTTGGCAGTGTTCCCAAAGGTCTTAGTTTCTGACCTTTGAAAGTTGTTCTAATCATCAGGCGGTATGACTGGCCATTAAGTCTCCCATCACTGGGGTTATGAGGCTGTGGCAAGTTGGAGGTGGAACAAATTCCCACTTTTTCCAACATTCCTTCCTGTGCTTCAGAGCCTGGAAAACTAGCAACCATTATTTTCCATACTATTTTTTATTTACCAGGTGTTTTTGCACCTAAGGTTTTGAATGTGATTTAAGTCCTGCCACTTAGATGACCCTGCATGAGACACGGAAGGTGGCATGGGGCGGGGGAAGCCCATGTTCTCTGGGGCCAGTTTCTCCAGTGGCACCACTGCCACTGCGTTGGGGCTTCCCATGGTGGCAGGTTCCTCACTGTATGGCTTCCTGATTATGGTGGCTTCCTGATTATGGTGGCTTCCTAGTCACAAACCAGACAGCAGTCTCTTCTGTGGTCTGGTGCTCAGAGTTACTCTTGAAAACTCCACCTAGTGTCTGTGTCTTTGGCTTCGCTGGTAATTTTGTAAATCATTTAATATCCTGCTTTGACTTGCTAGAGTGAATTCTCTTCTCTATGACTGATCCTTAATCAAAACAGAGGGCAACTGGGCCAGACACGCTTCCCCCCACTGCTTGGTGGGGGTGAGAGGAGGTAATCAGCTAGCCGGCAGGGGTCTGCCTCAGGCTGGAGGCTGGGAGAGAGGAGGACAGCGTTCTGCCAAGGGAAGAAGCTCTCTCTCTGTGTGCCTGTGCCCAGGCCCTTCCTCCAGCTCCAGAGTCCTTCCTTCACCACCACATTACTCCTGCTCGGACAGCCACTTCTTTTCTTGAGCTAGAAGTAGTTTTTGCTTCTCTGAACTCCGTGAACAGTCAGCACACTTTTCCAAAGAAACGATCACTTTCTACTGGTATTATCATTACTTCTGTACAGTTCTTATCTCCTGAACCAGACTGTTAGTCCTTTAAGAGCAGAATCTGAATTGTTTTGGCAGATCCTGAGAACCCCCACCCCTGGGAGACACATGATAACATTCAAGACAGGAAGGAAAGACCAGAGGAGAGGGTCTGTGCCCAGCTATGCTCCCTGGCAAGCAACCAATTGATGATTTTTTTTTTTTTCATCATTTGTTTTTTCATGGATTTGGGGACCCTTCAAAGGCCTCATGCTGATTTAAATGATGGTGTGAGAGGAGTAAATTTGCCCCATAGCTTTCTGTGATGGTGGAAATGTTCTAGATCTGCACTGTCCAGTGTGATAGTCCCTAGGATAGGTGACTTTGGACCACTTGAAACATGGCTAGTGTGGATGAAGAACGGAATTTTAAAATTTTGTTTAACTTTAATGAATGTAACTTGAAGGAGCCATAGTGGCTACTGGCTGCTGTAGTGGAGGGTGCGACGTAAGAGTCCATACTGTTCTAACTGGCACACAGGCCAGTCTGTATTAACTGTTAATTCTGTCACAGGAGGTCAGAACACTGTGGATGTCATTCTGGTATTTAGTGGGCTAGGAGTTTGTCTTTCTGGCCAAGGACTGGGTTTAAAGCTTAAGAGAAAGACAGAGAAGTGGAAGCTTCATCAAAGATTCTATAAACAGGGGACCAGTTTTCAAACACTCTTTGTCATAATTTTAAAAAGTGACCTGACTCTTTAGAAGCAAATGATTCTTCCTACACCTTGCCCCATTGAAGTGCAGGGCTGTGGGAGCAGAGAGGCAGAAAGTCGCTAGAAGAATTGTTTGGCTACGTGTTGAGTGGATCTCTTCCCATGAATTGGTGCTGAATGGATTCTTTTTGGAAAGGATAATCACGTTCTCATCAAGACACTTTCCTCCTCTCTGTGGCATCTTCTACAGCAACCACAAGTGTATGTCAAACTAGATCTGGATGTCAAGGATGAAAACAACCTCCTGTGGGCATCCTGGACTGCTGTGGTATGTTGATCCCAACTTTGATAGCTCTTGCTACACATACAGGAAAGGGTATGATGCCAGGACAGGACTGGGATCAATGTGGCAGACACAGAGCACAGCATTTGCTCTGGACGAACATGTGGTCCTCTGTCTATGGAGTGCTTCCCGTTCATGAAGTTCTAAGAATGTTCGTGTAGGGCCCTTTCACTTACAGTGATATTGTTCATAGAATTCTTAGAGATCAGGGTTTCAGATCCTGAGAGAAACCAGTTCTTGGATTTAGTCACTTCTTCAGTGAACTTGCCAAAAAGTGTGAAAGTGTTAGTCCCTCAGTTGTGTCTGGCTCTTTGTGACCCCATGGACTGTAGCCTGCCAGGCTCCTCTGTCCATGGGATTCTCCAGGCAAGAATACTGGAGTGGGTTGCCATTCCCTTCTCCAGGGGATCTTCCTGACCCAGGGATCGAGCTCAGGTATCTGCATTACAGGGAGATTCTTTACCATCTGAGCCACCAGGGACTTGCCAGAGGAGGATATAATCACTGACCACACTCACACTTGGTTTCACTCTGCTAAGTGCTCATGTTCTTACCTAAACAATAGTTTCCTCTTTCTGAATTCTCTCACATATACTATTTCTTTTTTTTCCTGCTGGGGACACAGATTTAGGCACATAGTTGTATATCCATGGTCACAGTTTAGTGGCACTAGGGGAATCATCTTAATACTGGCTTGGTTCTGGCTGATCTGCAAACAATTTTGGGTGGACTTCTGGGAAGACAAGCACACTGGCTTGATTCAGGGAGGGATCTGAATCTGGAATTCTGAGTGGAAAGCGCAGGGCCTTCCCCTCGGAGTAAATGGCTCCACTGGAGGAGGTGCTACATGTTCGGTGAGCTTTTCACTTTCTTCCTGCTCACCCTGCTGCTCTCTCCTTACCCACTGCGTGCACCCTCCCTTGCTGTGCAGTCTTAGAAGCCCAGGTGCGGCTCCACCCTTGAAAGCAGGAGCTTCTGGGTGATTTGCCTAAAGGGGAGGACGGAGAGGATGCCAACCTCTCTCATTTTTCAACTTTCTCCTCCTTCTTCTCGTTCAACTCTAGTTTCTCACTTGTCCTGAATCTCTGTCTTCCTCCAACTCTTCCTGACTGGCTGACCCTGTGAGATGTGGTCTCATCCAGGCCCATCTGAATTTAATCAGGAAGTTAATAATGTGCTGTGATGAGGGCCTTACACTTCTCCTCTTAGAGTCAACCTAAAGAATTAATGTTTTATTATGGAAAATACAAAATATACAGAAGAGTATAATGAATCATCCACTTCAACAATGATCAATAAATAGTTTGCCATTCTTGTTTCATCCATTCCTAGTCCACTTGTTTTGTTTGAGTCTTTTTAATCTTTAAAATATTAATTTGTTTATTTATACAATTGAAATATATTTGCTGTAAAATATTATGTTAGATTTAGGCGAACTACATAGTGATTTAACATTTACATAATATTAGGAAATGAGTGATCACCACAATAAGTCTAGTAACCATTTCTTTCCAAAGTTGTTACAATATCACTGACAATATTCCTTATGCTACACATTACATCCCAGGGGCTTATTTATTTTATAATCAAAAGTTTATACCTCTTAATCCTTGTCACATATTTGCCCAGCCCCCAAACGCCCTCCCTGCTGGCAACCACTCGTTTGTTCTCTTTAAGTCTGCTTCTGTTTTGATTTTTAGATTCCATATATAAGTGAAATCACACAGTATTTGTCTTTGATTTATTTCATTTAGATGGTATCCTCTAGGTCCGTCCATGTTGTCATAAATGGCAAGATTTCATTTTATAAAATAGCTGAGTATCATTCCATTGAATGTATATACCACATCTTTATCCACTCACCAGATGTTTAGGTTGCTCCCATATCTTGGCTCTTGTAAATAATGCTGCAAGGAATATTGTTGTATAGCTGTTCACATTAGTGATTTTGTTTTCTTTCCATAAGTACCCAGAAGTGAAGTTGCTGGCTCATATGGTAGTTCTATTTTTAATTTTCTTCACATCCTTGCCACATTTGTTATTCTTTGTCTTTTTGATAATAGCCATTCTGGAGAGATGTGAGGTGATATCTCATTGTGTTTTTTTTTTTTTTTAATAATTTAATCAATTTATTTTTGGCTGTGTTGGGTCTTCATCACTGCACGGGCTTTTCTCTAGTTGAGGTGCTTGGGATTTTCATTGCTTCTCTTGTTGCAAGGGCTTCCGTAGTTGCAGCTTCCAGTCTCTAGAGCACAGACTCAATAGTTGTGGCTCATGGGCTTAGTGCTCCACGGCATGTGAAATCTTCCCAGATCAGGAATTGAACCTGTATCTCCTGCATTAGCAGGTGGATTCTCTACTACTGAGCCACCAGAGATTTTCATTTTGATTTTGATTTCCATTTTCCCAATTATTAGTTATGTTGAACACCTTTTCACAAGTCTGTTGGCCAATTGTATGTCTTCTTTGGAAAAATATACCTTCAGGTTTTCAGTCCATTTTTTAATTGAGTGTTTATTTTTTTGATGTTGAGTTGTACATGCTCTTTGTGACTTTGGATATTAACCCCTTATAAGATATATCATTTGCAAATATCTTTTCCCATTCAGTAGGCTGTCTATATATTTTGTCAATGGTGCACTTTACTGTGTAAAAGTTTTTTAGTTTCATGTACTCCCATTTGTTTATTTTTCCTTTGTTTCCCTTGCTTGAGGAGAAAGATTAAAGAAAAATATTGCTTAAAAAAATATTGTTAAGATCCATGTCAAAGAGCATACTGCCTATGTTCTCTTCTAGGAGTTTTATAATTTCAGGTTTATGTTTAAGTCTTTGATACATTTTATTTTTGTATACGGTTTGAGAAAGCAGACCAGTTTGATTCTGTTGCATGTAGCTGTCCAGTTTTCCCAACACTATTTTATTGAAGAACTCTTTCCTCCCCATTGCATTTTCTTGCTCTCTTTGTCATAGATTAATTGACCATATACTTGGGGATTTATTTCTGGGCTCTATATTCTGTTGCATTGATCTACATGTCTGTGCTTTAGCTTTTTAAAAAAGCAAATTTGTCATCAGATCATTTCTTCTACAAATACTTCAGTAATTATTGCTGATAAATAAAGAACTTAGAAAGTGTCATTGTCATGTCTAACAAAATCCAGAAAATTTTCTTAATATCATCAATATATAAGTAGCAGGTACACCTATGTACAAGTTGGTGCATGTCATCTTTGGAGAGGGCAATTTGGCAGTATATTTCAAAATTTAAAATACCTATACCTTCTGACTTTGCATTCTATGTGTAAAAATTTCTCTTAGGATGTACTGCTGCTGCTGCTGCTAAGTCTCTTCAGTCATGTCCGACTCTGTGTGACCCCATAGATGGCAGCCCACCAGGCTCCCCCTTCCCTGGGATTCTCCAGGCAAGAACACTGGAGCAGGTTGCCATTTCCTTCTCCAATGCAGGAAAGTGAAAAGTGAAAGTGAATTCACTCATTCGTGTCTGACTCGTAGCAACCCCATGGACTGCAGCCCACCAGGCTCCTTTGTCCATAGGATTTGCCAGGAAAGAGTACTGGAGTGGGGTGCCATTGCCTTCTCCGTACAGTATCAACTAAACTATGCAAAGAAAACATTGTTTATGAGACCAAGAAATGGGAAAAAAACCCAAGGGGGCTGTTCAGCCATTTGTACTAAATTCACGTAAGGATTTAAAAGAAGGTGGTAGCTCTATGTGTTTTGATATGAAACTATCTAAGACATACTGTTGCATAAAAACAGAATAGCAGGAAATATATATAAGAAACTTCTCAGAAGGTTGGGAAGGAGAGGGCAAAAGTAACATAGGAGGGGAAATATTCCTTTTCACCTGGTATCTTCCCATGCATTTTGAATTATTTTTTTATCATGAAAATGTATTGCTTTTGTAGTTTAATAAGTAGTTAATTAAAAAAGTGTATTCTCAGCAGGACAAGTTTGGAGAACTCTTGTTTTCATGTTTCTGGTAGCTTCTCATGTAAATATATGGTAGTGGTTACTAGTGTGCTTAATATCCTGTTCTCTTCTCCTTCCTAGTCACCCAGGAGATGACACTCCTCCGCCCGTCTGCAAGTAGAGAGGGTCGTGTGACTGGTTTCAGCCTCCAAAGTATGTGTGGACGTGACACATGTCACCTCTACGCTAAGGTATTTGAGAGTCCATGTACCACCTCTGTGTTCTCTTCCTTCCTGCCATGGTCACTCTGGAAGCCTTCTGTTGAGATGGCGATGTCTCTAAACTGAAGGAGCCAGATCCCCAAGGCATGCCCCAGAGGAGTCCTAATGTTCAGACTTTGCATGAAAAAGAAAGAAGCTTTTGTTGTATTAAGCCCCTAGATTTCAGGGTTTGTTACTTCAGCTTAGTTGATCTTATCCTGACTAAATCGGTAATGACAGTACAGTTTCAGCACAGCAGAAACAGGCTTCCTCAGACCACACTGCATGCCCTTGTAATGCTGCGTGGAATGATTATAAATCTCTTCCCTTTGCTAATGTTGGGATAATCATGCCATTTGAGCTGCAAAAACAAGTAAGCACAATTTCTACAGCAGAATTCATATCCATCTTCAGGTCATTGTGATGACTTTACTGAGGACCTCAGCACAACCAGGAAGACTGCTCTCAGACTTGGAGCTTAACACTGAAGTCCAGGGATGTTTTTCTCATTCTCATTGCTTCTCTGAGCCTCCTTGGCATGAGAACAATTAAAGTGGAGCCACGGCAGCTCAGTCTCAGTGCCCTGCCTGTCACCCTTGATGCCCCATGGTATAATACAAGCAGGAAAGCTTTAGAAGGATCAGGTGCCTGAAGGCCTCAGTCTCATCTTTTTCTGCTGCTCTAGGGCCACTGCTTAGGAAGGTGGAAGCTTCAAATACAACAACCAGAGAGCCAGAAAAGACATCTCACTGCTTTACCTCTGTTTGAATCAACTAAAAATAAATAGATGTACTGACTAGATAACAATTTGTTATTGGAAGATGAAGTGGAGGGGTCTGGGTAAGTGAGTGAGAGTGACTTGGATGGTATGACAGAGACAGGAAAAAAAAAACCAGAGAGGTACAAGGAAAAAGCACAGCTAGATCTCAGCTCAAATCCTAGCTGTGTAGCCTTAGGCACATAACCAAGTCTCTGAGAGCCTCAGTTTCATGCTATGGGTGATTGAGAGGTTGGAATGAGAATGCATGTAATAGTCCTTGTAGAGTGTCTGACAGACAGAAGCAGAGGCACCTCCAGGTAGGAGGTCTCTATGACCTGCACATACTTACAACTTTTGAAGGTGAGCCAAGATGGGGGGCAGCAGCATGCCCACTTATTCCTGGCTGTAAAATTGGCATTCCTGGCTGTAAAACTGGCATTCCAGGAAGGCAGCTACATGGGGTAATTCCAGTCCTGCATTGGCAGCTCACCAACACCAACAACAATGTTGATGAGTGCTAAAGCTCAGCCTTTATTGTGAGCATTTACACTGGCCTAACCATTTTTGCAAAGACTTCACATGACTGAAGTGACTTAGCTGCATGCATGCAATCACTTTCTATAAAGCCTTGAAACAGTCCTATGAATGTGATTACTGCTATTTCCATCTTGCAGATGACGAAACTGAGGTTCTAAAAGGTTAAGGGATTTGCCCAAGTTGTGGTGCCAGTGGTAAAGAATCTATCTGCCAATGCAGGAGCCACAGGAGACAGGGGTTTGATCCCTGGGTCGGGAAGATCCCCTGGAGAAGCAAATGGCAACCTGCTCCAGTACTCTTGCCTGGAAAATTCCATGGACAGAGGAGGCTGGTGGGCTATAGTCCATGGGTTCACAAAGAGTCGGGCAGGACTGAGTGACTGAGCACACACAGCCTCAGTGGTAGAGCTGGGATTCAAACCCAGGGAGTTTGGTTTGAGAGTTCATGCCGTTATCACTGCCTCATCTGAGTTCAGCAACCATGATGATTGTAGCTAATGGTAAGAAATGCAGGTTGGAAACGTTTATCTGCCTAAAGTTTTATAGTGAACTTCTTGTAAATCATATTTTTGCCCAGATTGTATGTAATTTCAAAGTTTAAAAAAAATGCATGGGGACTTTCCTGGTGGTCCGGTGGCTAAGACACCACACTCCTCATGCAAGGGGACCAGGTTCAATCCATCTCACATGCCACAAGAGCTCACATGCTGCAGCAAAGATCAGAGATACTGGTGTGCAACTAAAAACTGGCACAGCCAAATAAATATTTTAAAAAAAATGCATGAAGGAAGGGGACTTTGAAATGGAAAATATAGGTCATTTACATTCTATATTTTTCAATGTTAGAAGGAGTACAGAGTGTATCAGGAGGGCAGTACTATGCAACATGGCTCCAATGCCTGGAGTTCTATTTTATCCTGAGAACCACACTAGAAAGGTGGGTTAGATGGTGGAGAGGCTTCGAGGCTCAGGAAAAAAGTCTGGGCTTTGCCTTGAGTCACTGGAGGTCACTGAGGAGGGGACAGACGTGGTGAAATAATGTTCTGCTATAGTCGATCTGGCAGTGGTGTGCAGGATGAAGAAGCAAAGGAGACTGAGGCAGGGAGGCCACTAGGAAAGCTGTTTCATGTGGGGATGAGGGCTGGGCTAGGGTTGAAGCAGAGGGAAAGGAAAGAAGGTGTGTCTGGAGAGGAAAGGAAAAACTAACAAGACTTGGTGATTATGGGATCCTGGGGTGGGGGAAGCAGACACAGAGGTATTCAGCCACAAGAGTTAAGAGGAGAAAAGAATGATTTTAAGGGAAAAAAGATTCAGACACTGAGTTTTAGATGAGATGGGAGTACTGAGGAACAATGGCTAATAGGTGGCAGGAGATACTGTGCTGAAGGTAGAGGACAACTGAGGGTTATCATTAAGTAGAGGAATGGGAGGGGAAGGCAATGGCACCCCACCCCAGTACTCTTGCCTGGAAAATCCCATGGATGGAGGAGCATGGTAGGCTCCAGTCCATGGGGTCGCTAAGAGTCCGGCACGACTGAGTGACTTCACTTTCACTTTTCACTTTCATGCATTGAAGAAGGAAATGGCAACCCACTCCAGTGTCCTTGCCTGGAGAATCCCAGGGACAAAGGAGCCTAGTGGGCTGCCGTCTATGGGGTTGCACGGAGTCGGACATGACTGAAGCGACTTAGCAGCAGCAGCAGCAGAGAAATGGGAATTGCAGTGGTAAGAACTGGAGAAAGTTATGAGAAAAGAACTGAGGACCAAGAGAAAAGGAGAGGAAGGAGGACCTCAAGAGGTGGGCAGACCAGTGAGTGTCAGCATCAACAGGGGTGAGCATGGAGATCAGCCCATATAACCAGACAGGGACAAAGCACCAGTGACATTTGAAAGTATGGCTTCAGTGGTGCTGTGTTAGTCAGGATTCTCCAGGGGAATAGAACCAATAGTGTATGTGTATGTGCGTGTGTACACGTGCATGTGTTCATTAAAGAGATTTATTATAAGGAATCAGAGGCCAAGAAGTCCCAAGGCCTGCAGTTGACAAGCTGGAGACCCAGAGAAGTTGATGTGTAAGTCTAAGCCCAAAGACCTGAGAACTGGGAGAGCTGATGGTAAAAGTTCCAATTTGAAAGCCAATATGCACCCCACTCCAGTACTCTTGCCTGGAAAATCCCATGGACGAAGGAGCATGGTAGGCTGCAGTCCATGGGGTCACTAAGAGTTGGGCACAACGGAGTGATTCACTTTCACTTTTCACTTTCATGCATTGGAGAAGGAAATGGCAACCCACTCCAGTATTCTTGCCTGGAGAACCCCAGGGACAGAGGAGCCTGATGGGCTGCTGTCTATGGGGTCGCACAGAGTCGGACAGGACTGAAGCAACTTAGCAGCAGCAGCATGCTTTCATAATGACCCAAGAGAAACAGATGTTTCTGAGTCTGAAGATTGGAAAAGATCAATGTCCCAGCTCAGGCAAGGATTCCCTCTTACTCAGACTGTGTTTGTTCAGGCCTTCAGTTGATTGGATGAGGCCTTGGTGGCTCAGTGGCAAAGAATCTGCCTGTACAGCAGGAGACCTGGGTTTGATTCCTGGATTGGGAAAATCCTATAGGGAAGGAATGGTGAAACACTCCTGTATTCTTGCTTGGAAAACCCCATGGACAGAGGTGCCTGTTCCATGGGGTTGCACAGAGTTAGACACGACTGAGTAACTAAAACTACCAATACCACCCATGTTGGGGAAGATAACCTGCTTTACTCAGTGTATGGATTCAAATGTTAATCTCGGGACTTTCCTAGTGGTCCAGGTGACTGAGACTTTGCACTCCTAATGCAGGGAGCCTGGGTTGGATTCCTGGTCAGGGAACTGGATCCCATATGTGACAACTAAGAGTTTTCATGCCTCAACTAAAGATTCTGCATACTGCAACTAAGCCTGGCACAGGCAAATAAATAACATAAATGAATAATTTTTTAAAATGTTAATCTCCTCCAGAAACACTTTCACTTGGCCAGGATAATGTTTGACAAAATGTCTGGGCACCCCGTGGCCCAGACAAGTTGACATACAAAATTAACCATCACAAGTGTCATGGGGTCAGCTTTTTGGGAACTAAATAAGGAATGTGTGTTGGGGAAAGGGAAGTAGGAAGACATAACCACCTACTTGGGAATGCTGGCAGCCCAAAGAAGGAGAAAAATCACTTGCTAACCTGAAGGGGCAGCCAGGTCAACCAAGATTTATTTACATGATGGAGGAGCTCTTTTAACATGACTCTTCTTTGCTAATTCACACAGACATTCATTGTCTCCATCTCCCCTAACCCACCCTGGCCTCCCGGAAGGTTATTAAGTTGAATACACAATTTTCTATTCTAAGCATATTTGGCCAAAGATAAATTTAAGTTGGTTTGCATTTTTGGCAGTTAACTCTTGGCAGAAGCAGATGGTTCAGAAATGATCTGGGGCAGAGGAAGAATTTAGCCCATGATCTGAAATGTGTTGTGGATAAAGGTGCACACTGCTTATCCAAATAATCGAAGTTGATTTTTCCATGTTATTTGTGGATTTTTGTCATCGATGCAAAATGGATCTGTTTCTTACCATCATGATGACTGCCTTAGCATTTTTTTAAGCACAGGGAAATACACATTTCAAGCATGAATGTTAGATGGGTCAGAAGGAGCAAAGGATGACTCTGCAGTTTTGTCAGATGGACCAGGTGGCAAGAGAGAGAGAGAGAGTGAGAGAGAGAGCACAATGCTTTCAAGAAAGGAATTCAGACTCTGCAATACTTTAAGGCTAAGTAGTGACAAAACTCTTTTTGAAATTTTGCTGGAGAATTTTCTAGAATCTGAGTTCCATGTTTCCTCAACCCCATCTCTACTCTTAAATGGATCCCAGGTAGCTAGCTGAGCCTGGCTACTCAGTCCTGATGAGCCTTCTTCCTGGAAACTGCATTTCTCTCCTCTTGCCACTTAACATCTCCAAAAAGACCACACAAATGCCTCTCAAATAGCACTTGCATGCAGAAACTCATATGCATACTGGACCTGGCGAAACATGCGTTTTAGCTGTCATCTCTCTCTGACTCCACTGTCTCTACTTTTACCATTTTATGCAGCATTTCTTCATTAAGAAATTATACCACACAAATCAGGTTACTTTTCCTGATTACAGAGTTAACAGAACTTGCATCCATATTTAGAGCAGTGACACAAAATTTTAGTAGGAAGAAATTCTGTATATGGATCAAAGGACTGTAACGTGTACCAAGAAGGTAAAACTGGCAGCTACAGTGTACTACTGCGAGAAGATTCAGGTTTGTTTTCCATGTTTTTAACTCTCTAAAAGGGATAATACATTAAGGTGATAATACAGCCAAAGAAGGGATGATGTAGGAAATCACGCAAAATTAAATGAGTACAAGGGTCATGAGAACTTGAGAAGGTGTGAAAAACCAAGCAGTGACGAGGCAGCTCTCTGGAGATGCACCAACCCTGATTTTTCCCTATCCTATATGAAACTGGTGGACTCTTCATCTGGGTGCTTCATTTTGAGAAATCAGCTAGATTAAAGATTTTTAAACAAAGCTTTATTTTAAAAGTAGATACAACTTAGGGACAGAAAGTTAAACATTAAGAAAGTATTAACTCCTTGAGAAATCAAAATTGTGCAGCCAACTGAAAGCAAAGTATGAAATTTGGATTAAAATGTTTCTCTAAGGGCAAAACTCAGTTTTATGAGAGTCCTTGTATTTAACAGAGGGTCCTCTCTGGCTGAGACCTACTCATTCATTGGTTTACCTTGATACCTCACACATTACTCTATATTATTATCATATTACAAAAGGTGCTCAATCATTGCTCTTGTTAGATTCAGTTAAGTTCAGTAGCTCAGTCGTGTCCGACTCTTTGCAACCCCATGAATTGCAGCACTCAAGGCCTCCCTGTCCATCACCAACTCCTGGAGTTCACCCAAACTCACAGCCATTGAGTCGGTGATGCCATCCAGCCATCTCATCCTCTGTCGTCCCCTTCTCCTCCTGCCCCCAATCCCTCTCAGCATCAGAGTCTTTTCTAATGAGTCAACTCTTCGCATGAGATGGCCAAAGTACTGGAGTTTTAGCTTTAGCATCATTCCTTCCAAAGAACACCCAGGACTGATCTCCTTTAGAATGGACCGGTTGGATCTTCTTGTAGTCCAAGGGACTCTCAAGAGTCTTCTCCAACACCACAGTTCAAAAGCAACAATTCTTTGGTGCTCAGCTTTCTTCACAGTCCAACTCTCACATCCATACATGACTACTGGAAAAACAATAGCCTTGACTAGACGGACCTTTGTTGGCAAAGTAATGCCTCTGCTTTTCAATATGCTGTCTAGGTTGGTCATAACTTTTCTTCCAAGGAGTAAGCGTCTTTTAATTTCATGGCTGCAGTCACCATCTGCAGTGATTTTGGAGCCCAGAAAAATAAAGTCTGACACTGTTTCCACTGTTTCTCCATCTATTTCCATGAAGTGATGGGATCAGATGCCATGATCTTAGTTTTCTGAATGTTGAGCTTTAAGCCAACTTTTTCACTCTTCTCTTTCACTTTCATCAAGAGGCTCTTCACTTTCTGCCATAAGGGTGGTGTCATCTGCATATCTGAAGTTATTCATATTTCTCCTGGCAATCTTGATTCCAGCTTGTGTTTCTTCCAGTCCAGCATTTCTCATGATGTACTCTGCATATAAGTTAAATAAACATGGTGACAATATACAGCCTTGATGTCCTCCTTTTCCTATTTGGAACCAGTCTTTTGTTCCATGTCCAGTTCTAACTGCTGCTTCCTGACCTGCATATAGATTTCTCAAGAGGCAGGTCAGATAGTCTGGTATTGCCATTTCTTTCAGAATTTTCCACAGTTTATTGTGATCCACACAGTCAAAGGCTTTGGCATAGTCAATAAAGCAGAAATAGATGTTTTTCTGAAACTCTCTTGCTTTTTTGATGAACCAGTGGATGTTGGCAATTTGATCTCTGGTTCCTCTGCCTTTTCTAAAACCAGCTTGAACATCTGGAAGTTCACGATTCACATATTGCTGAAGCCTGGCTTGGAGAATTTTGAGCATTACTTCACTAGCGTGTGAGATGAGTGCAATTGTGCGGTAGTTTGAGCATTCTTTGGCATTGCCTTTCTTTGGGATTGGAACGAAAACTGACCTTTTCCAGTCCTGTGACCACTGCTGAGTTTTCTAAATTTGCTGGCATATTGAGTGCAGCGCTTTCACAGCATCATCTTTCAGGATTTGAAATAGCTCAACTTGTTAGATTACTTGAGTATAATTAATTGTTATAGTTTACCAAGAGGAACCAAAGAACCTCTTAATGAGGATGAAGGCAGAGAGTGAAAAAGCCAGCTTAAAACTACATATTAAAAAACTAAGATCATGGCTTTGGGCCCCATTACTTCATGGCAAACAGAAGGAGAAAAGGTGGGAGTAGTGACAGATTTCTTCTTGGGCTCTAAAATCACTGCGGATGGTGACTGCAGCCATGAAATCAGAAGACGCTTGCTTCTTGGCAGGAAAGCTATGACAAACCTAGAAAATGTGTCAAAAAGCAGAGACACCACTCTGCTGACAAAGGTCCATATAGTCAAGGCTATGGTCTTCCCAGTGATCATGTATGGCTGTGAAAGCTGGACAGTAAAGAAAGCAGAGCTCCAAAAAACTG
This sequence comes from Tragelaphus eurycerus, assembly GCA_935064755.1. NCBI lineage: Eukaryota > Metazoa > Chordata > Mammalia > Artiodactyla > Bovidae > Tragelaphus > Tragelaphus eurycerus. The sequence continues at coordinate 19,042,165 of CAKXYN010000020.1, forward strand.
ATGCCTTTGAACTGTGATGTGGAGAAGACCTCTGAGAGTCCCTTGGACAGTAAGGAAATTAAATCAGTCAATCTTAAAGGCAATGAACCCTGAGTACTCATTGGAAGGACTGATGCTAAAGCTGAAGCTCCAGTATTTTGATCACCTGATGCAAACAGTTGATTCATTGGAAAAGTCCCTGATGCTGGGAAAGATTGAGGACAGAGGAGAAGAGGGGATCAGAGGATGAGATGGATGGATGGCATCACTTACAAAATGGACATGAACTTGGGCAAACTTTGGGATGGTGAGGGACAGGGAGGCCTGGTGTGCTGCAGTCCATGATGTTGCAAAGAGTCGGACACGACTGGGTGACTGAACAACAATAATTATCATAGTGTAAAATAAATAGAAGAAAAGGGATTATGCTTAATAATGCTGTATGATATACTTCAAAATTGCTAAGAAACTAGATCTTAGATGCTCTTACTACAAAAAAGAAATGATGACATTATGGGACATGATGGAGGTGTTCGATAATGTTATGTGTACATACTAAGTTGCTTCATTTGTGTCCGACTCTTTGTGACCCTATGGACTGTAGCCCACCATGTTTCTCTGTCCATGGGATTCTCCCGGCAAGAATACTGGAGTGGGTTGCCACATCCTCCTCCAGGGAATCTTCTTGACCCAGGGATCGAACCTGTGTCCCTTACGTCTCCTGTATTGGCAGGAGGGTACTTTACCACCAGTGCCACCTGGGAAGCCCAATGCTATGGTGGTAATCATTTTGTAATATATAAATGTATCAAATTACTACTTTTACACAATATTATATATCAACTATATCTCAATAATTATATACATTGTACAGGAGACAGGGATCAAGACCATCCCCATGGAAAAGAAATGCAAAAAAGCAAAATGGCTGTCTGGGGAGGCCTTGCAAATAGCTGTGAAAAGAAGAGAAGCGAAAAGCAAAGGAGAAAAGGAAAGATATAAGCATCTGAATGCAGAGTTCCAAAGAATAGCAAGAAGAGATAAGAAAGCTTTCTTCAGCGATCAATGCAAAGAAATAGAGGAAAACAACAGAATGGGAAAGACTAAGGATCTAGTCAAGAAAATCAGAGATACCAAAGGAACATTTCATGCAAAAATGGGCTCGATAAAGGACAGAAATGGTATGGACCTAACGGAAGCAGAAGATATTAAGAAGAGGTGGCAAGAATACACAGAAGAACTGTACAAAAAAGAGCTTCACGACCCAGATAATCATGATGGTGTGATCACTGACCTAGAGCCAGACATCCTGGAATGTGAAGTCAAGTGGGCCTGAGAAAGCATCACTATGAACAAAGCTAGTGGAGGTGATGGAATTCCAGTGGAGCTATTCCAAATCCTGAAAGATGATGCTGTGAAAGTGCTGCACTCAATATGCCAGCAAATTTGGAAAACTCAGCAGTGGCCACAAGATTGGAAAAGGTCAGTTTTCATCCCAATCCCAAAGAAAGGCAATGCCAAAGAGTGCTCAAACTACCGCACAATTGCACTCATCTCACACGCTAGTAAAGTAATGCTCAAAATTCTCCAAGCCAGGCTTCAGCAATATGTGAACCGAGAATTTCCTGATGTTCAAGTTGGTTTTAGAAAAGGCAGAGGAACCAGAGATCAAATGGCCAACATCCGCTGGATCATGGAAAAAGCAAGAGAGTTCCAGAAAAACATCTATTTCTGCTTTATTAACTATGCCAAAGCCTTTGACTGTGTGGATCACAATAAACTGTGGAAAATTCTGAAAGAGATGGGAATACCAGATCACCTGATCTGCCTCTTGACAAATCTGTATGCAGGTCAGGAAGCAACAGTTAGAACTGGTCATGGAACAACAGACTGGTTCCAAATAGGAAAAGGAGGACGTCAAGGCTGTATATTGTCACCATGTTTATTTAACTTATATGCAGAGTACATCATGAGAAATGCTGGACTAGAAGAAACACAAGCTGGAATCAAGATTGCCAGGAGAAATATCAATAACCTCAGATATGCAGATGATACCACCCTTATGGCAGAAAGTGAAGAGGAACTCAAAAGCCTCTTGATGAAAGTAAAAGTGGAGAGTGAAAAGGTTGGCTTAAAGCTCAACATTCAGAAAACGAAGATCATGGCATCTGGTCCCATCACTACATGGGAAATAGATGGAGAAACAGTGGAAACAGTGTCAGACTTTATTTTTCTGGGCTCCAAAATCACTGCAGATGGTGACTGTAGCCATGAAATTAAAAGACGCTTACTCCTTGGAAGGAAAGTTATGACCAACCTAGATGGCATATTCAAAAGCAGAGACATCACTTTGCCAACAAAGGTTCACCTAGTCAAGGCTATGGTCTTTCCTGTGGTCATGTATGGATGTGAGAGCTGGACTGTGAAGAAGGCTGAGTGCCGAAGAATTGATGCTTTTGAAGTGTGGTGTTGGAGAAGACTCTTGAGAGTCCCTTGGACTGCAAGGAGATCCAACCAGTCCATTCTGAAGGAGATCAATCCTGGAATTTCTTTGGAAGGACTGATGCTAAAGCTGAAACTCCAGTACTTTGGCCACCTCATGCGAAGAGTTGACTCATTGGAGAAGACTCTGATGCTGGGAGGGATTGGGGGCAGGAGGAGAAGGGGACGATAGAGGATGAGATGGCTGGATGGCATCACTGACTCGATGAATGTGAGTCTGAGTGACCTCCGAGAGCTGGTGATGGATAGGGAGGCCTGGCGTGCTGCAGTTCATGGGGTCGCAAAGAGTCGGACACGACTGAGTGACTGATCTGATCTGATCTGATATATATATATACATATATATATAAAATGCAGTCAGCTCTCTGAATCCCCTGGGTTCAGGATCCTCATATTTAATCAAGTGCATATCAAAAATTTCAGAAAGTTCCAAAAAGTAACTATGTATATAGCATTTACATTGTATTTACAACTATTTTCATAGCATTTACATTTTATTGGTATTACAGGTGACCTGGAGATGATTTAAAGTATAAGGGAGGTGAGATGAGGTGGCCAAGTGAATAAGGTGATGGACTGCTCTAAAGAATAGGGAAGGATGTGCATAGGTTATATGCGAATACTACCTTATTTTATCAGGGACTTGAGGTGGATTTGGGTATCTGTGAAGGGTCCTGGAACCAATCCCTCACAGATACAAAGGGATGAGTGAAGAAATATCACTATATATTACACGTTATAATAATAACTAGTGATGTCTCTTTTTTCCAATTATTTTTAACAGTATAATAATTATACTCAAGTAATGTAAGAGCATTTATTGAGTAGGTAGACAGGTAGTAGGTAGTAGGAAAGCAGACAGAGGATGAGATGGTTGGATGGCATCACTGACTCGATGAATATGAGTTTGAGCAAGCTCTGGGAGTTGGTGACGGACAGGGAAGCCTGGTGTGCTGTAGTTCATGGGGTCACAAAGAATCGCACATGACTGAGTCACTGAACTGAACTGAACTAGGGGTAGTAGCAGCTTTCTGCTGTTACTAGTCTTTGGGTGACCCACCTATCCTTGACTGTTCTTTTAATCCTGTCCCCTCCTCTCTCAGTAACCCCTTCCTTAAATTCTCTTCGTCTGTACCATTGCGGGGGTGGGCGGGTGGTGAATTCTGTTTCCCACGGGGACCCTTGACAGATGCAATGAAACTTAAGAAGTTGTAGGTAGGGGGTTCTTTTGCTTCTTGGTAGAGATTCTAATGCGTTGACCAGAACAAATACTTGTTTCATGGAGAAGGAGGTTAATGTTCCCCAGCAGGAGAGGAGGAACTTTGAAAGCAGAGAGTCTACTTACAGAGCAGGAAAAAGCAAGAGTTTGACGTGAACAAGTTGGTGTTTGGGTATACACAAAAGTCTGACTTGTACAGCTAATTTCTAGACTTTAAAAGTTAAGTGAATCCTTCCTGGAAGCCTGTGCTTCCTGAACTATCACTTGTTTGAAAAGAGAGCTACATCAAAGCCCCAGGCATCAGAATTTCCCAGAACCCAAACTTCATAGCCCTGCTGGGGGACACTGCAGATCCTCAGTCAAGAGGGGGAGTGGAGGTGAGCAAGGAGCCCTTCCTGCTGTAATTAGTCCTGGCATAATATTCTTTTTCAAGCTTCACTAATTGAAATTAAACAGCTGCCACGTTTGGACAGGGACAAAAAAGAATCCATTTTTCAGCCTTGTCTGATTTAACAAAGACTGACAGGTTGTGAGGAAACCAGGGGCAATTTCACTCCCCTGGCTGAGTCTCCCAGTGGTCGACCCAAAGCAAAACAAAGTGGTGAGGAAGTGAAGTGTCTTCTACGACAGCAGGAGCAATAGTCTTCAGGAGTTCACAGGCCGAAGGACACAGTAAGTTAGTCTCATGGCCAGTGTTACTAAAATGACCCAGCAGCCAACTCTTTTCTGCGGCCCCCCCACCCCCACAGATTACCGAGATACCTACTATCATACCCTGGAAGAAGCTAGAAACAATCAAAGAAGAAATAAAAATGCCTGCCAAGCGAATCCTTTGCTATATAAGTTCTTTTTTAGATAGGGAGTGGTGATAAGGGGTGGTTTTATCACTCTAGGGGACAGTTATTAGTTAAAAGATGTTGAAGAAAAAATAATTTCCGCAATGCATTGAAAAGCATGCTAAGTGCCTTCAGAGAAGCTGTCCCTTCAATCCCCACAGCAACATGGTGACTCAGGCCTTAGGAAACAAACTAGACTTGGAGCTAGAGGGCTTGAGTGTGGCTTCACCAGGAACTTCTTGTGTGATTTTAGGTCTCTGGGTTTCAGTGTCCTTATAAATAAGATGAAAGTGACACCTTGTCCTCAAGGGTGAGAGACAGTCAACTCAAGCACATTGTTTTCTTTGGATAAAAAATTCAGTCTATGTCAGGAATTAACAATTATTAACGTCAAAATCCCATGGACGGAGGAGCCTGGTAGGCTCCAGTCCATGGGGTCGCTAAGAGTCAGACATGACTGAACAACTTCACTTTCACTTTTCACTTTCATGAATTGGAGAAGGAAATGGCAACCCACTCCAGTATTCTTGCCTGGAGAATCCCAGGGATGGAGCCTAGTGGGCTGCTGTCTATGGGATTGCACAGAGTCAGACACGACTGAAGCGACTTAGCAGCAGCAGCAGCAGCAGCAACGTGAATATAAACAATGAAATCACTGACTAACACACACACACAAAAGCAGAAGAGAATGCATAGGTGAATACTCAGATAGCAAAACCATCAACCATAGGAACAAAGGGTAACTGAAATCTAAAAGCTTTCTCCAAGTATAGTTCTTCAGTGCGTGTGTGTGTGTGGGGGGGGGGTGGGGGGAGGGTGTTTGCTTAAATTACAATTAAATTCTCTTTAAAAATGGTATAAGAAATGGCAATCATTCAGGTATCTGTTCAGGTATCACATAACCAGAGAGGATTTCCCTGATCACCCTACAAAATAGCATGCTAGTCACTCATCTTCCTTTACTCTGCTTCATTTTAAATACTTTCTTTATCTTTCTTGACTGTAATATAAGCTCCAGCAGGAAAGAGATGGTGTCTATTTTGTTCACTGTTGACTCCTCAACACTCACTACAGTTCCTGGTACATAGTAGTATTCAATCAGTATTTACTGAGTGAATTTAGTATTGATATAATATGAATTTAATAATGATATAATATAAATCTTAGTTTTAAATATTTTTACAAATTTTTCTTGGTTTTGAAAAACTTGGAAAATTTTCCATCTTAACTATTTTTAAGTGTACAGTTCAGTGGCATTAAATAAACTTACAATGTTGGGCACCTATCACCACCATCCATCTCCAGAGCTCCTTTCATCTTAAAAAACTGAAACTCTACACTCTTAAACAGTAACTCCTCATTCCCCCTCCCCCCAGCCCCTGGCAACAACCATTCTACTTTCCATCTCTGTGATTTTGACTATTTTAAGTACCTCATCTAAGTGGAATCATACAGTATTTATCTTTTTGTGACTGGCTTATTTCACTTAGCATAATGTCCTTAAGGTTCATCCATGTTGTAGCATATGTCAGAATTTTCTTCCTTTTTAAAGGCTGAAGTGTTAAATATTTTGATTCTCACACAAGTTTTGGTATAGAGAGTACCATGAAATACCTAAATACTCAATCCAATCTTCTAAAAAAACGTGCTTTATGAAAACGGTAGCCATATTGAAAGTAAATCTCACTGCAAAGCAAACTCAGCAAAAAAGTATTCATTTCCTCTCACGTTGACAGTGGTATCAGAAGTTCACGTAAACATCAACTTAGGTGGCTGGAGTGGACTACATAAGATTCAGATATTAAATAGAATAGTTAGGTCACAGTCAGCCGTTTCCTTCTCATGACTGTCTTGGTGATGGTAGTGGTTTGGTTGCTAAGTCGTGTCTGACTCCTGAGATCCCATGGACTGTAGCCTGCTAGGCTCCTCTGTCCATGGGATTTCCCAGGCAAGAATACTGGACTGGGTTGTCATTCTGTTCTCCAGGGGATCTTCCTGATCCAGGGATCGAATTCAGGTCTCCTGCATTTCAAGTGGATTCTTTACTGACTTAGCCACCAGGAAAGCAGGCAAAAACATTCTATACTGTGTCACTCAACAGTGAAAGATTGTCCTGGGAGCGAGGAACCACTTTTACCTAATGAATATCCTCACTCACATCACTCACTCTAAAGAGTACTTAGCCTTCCAGATCTCAGTAAATGGCATTCCATTCATCCAAGGTGATCTTAAATCCTAAAACAAGACATATAGGATTCTTGATTAAATATGGTAGATTAACTACATGAGTTTATCTCTGATTACATCTGAGATCTTATTAAAATGATTGTACAGAAGTTTTTTAAAGATACAATTCCACTATAGAAAGACAGTGAAAGAGGTGACTGAACAGATACGAAGATTCAATGATTTTTGGAAGTTAAAAAGCATATGACTAAATGAGATGACACATTTAGGAAATAAGGAAGGCCACAGCCTAAAGTTAATTTAGAGGGTGATATATCTTAGGCTGAAAAGGTGCATGAAGTATCCAGACCAAGAAATGAAGCTTAGCCTTTACTACGTCTGAGATAAAGAGAAGATCTTGAAAGTTTCCAGAGGGGATGGAAAAGCAGGTCACTTACGGAGGAATGAGAGGTCAGACTTCACTTTTCTTTCAGGCTGCACTGTGCAGCTTGCAGGATCTTAGTTCCCTGACCAGGGATCAAATCCGGGTCCCCTGCATTGGGAGCAGAGAGTCTTAACTACTGGACCACCAGGGAAGTCCCAAGACCAGACCTCTTAATGCTAGATGTTAGAAGAAAATGGAGCAAGGCAGCTCTAGAGGGAGGGTGTAGAAAATAGACTATTTGTAATGTGCATTGTTATTCATTGGCTTCTTTTGCTGAGCTGTTATTATAAGGAGATGAGCTCAGGAGAGAATTGGCAGGTCTACAAACAGAAATCAATGAGAATAAAAAGACTCAAGACATTTGCATAGCCAAAGGTTTAAAGAAGTCACTGCTTTCAGACCCCAAGAGTAAAGGATATGTAACAGAGACCTGGTAAAATCCTTAGGTGAACAGCACAATCCAGCTTGTGGCAAAGACCAGACTGAAGGTATGGCATTCCCATTGATGGTTCTGGATGGTCTCAAGCCAGTGCCTCTGAATTGATGGAGACTGGTGTTGAGGACAACAAATCACAGCTATGAGGCCCGGTTGAAAATCATATCTAGCAAATTATTGGCTCATGGAAATGAAAGGGAAGCAAATAAACCAGAAGACCATGCTGGGAAAGATGAGAGCAGGAGGAGAAGAGGGCAACAGAGGCTGAGATGGTTGGATGGCATCATCGACTCAATGGACATGAGTTTGAGCAAACTTCGGGAGATAGTGAAGGACAGGGCAGCCTGGTGTGCTGTAGTCCATGGGGTCACAAAGAGTCAGACATGACTGAGCGACTGAACAACAACAACAAATTAAAAATAACTCTAGAATACAGTGGTCCATGTTAGAAGCAATAGTAATATGAAACATAATCAATGCCAACCATCTTCAACACCAAATCCTAAACTATTGTTATTAGCTTTGCCTGTTCATCATGGCTTCCATCCATTAGTGATCTCTGTTCTTTCCCAGTTATAAATTCAGAACTAAAAGTATATAAAAAACGACATCTCTGATGTCAGAGGTTCACTTAGTATTAATTCATTTTTCAAAGACCAGAATCTCAGAGTTGTAGGTAAATTGTTGCTATTGGTTGGAGGCTTAAAAAAATCCTTCAGCTTTAAGGTAATGTTGAAAGACTCTGTTTTAACTATTTGTGTGTGCTTAGTTGCTAAGTCATGTTTAACTCTGCAACTCCAAGGACTGTAGCCCACTAGGCTCCTCTGTCCATGGGATTTCCCATGCAAGAATAGTGGAGTAGATTGCCATTTCCTTCTCCAGGGGATCTTCCTGACCCAGGGATCAAACCTGGGTCTCCTGCATTGGAGGTCTCCTTCATTGCAGGCAGATTCTTTACTGACTGAGCCACCAGGGAAGACTTTTCAGGCTCCTCTGTCCTTGGGATTTTCCAGGCAAGAATACTAGAGTGGGTTTTCCCATTTCCTCCTCCAGGGGATCTTCCTGGCCCAGGGATTGAACCCACGTCTCCTGCGTCTTTTGCATTGGCAGGCGTATTCTTTACCATAGCCACCTGGAAGCCCCTTTTTAATGATAATAGCACTAGATATTAAAGTCTGAATCTGGGTACTAATCTTATCTGAACCAATTATCCCCTGAAGTTAGAATCTGTGATCTTTTATCAGGGAACATTCTATCAATACTTACACTAAGCACAAGTAATCAGTAAGAAAAGCACTCAAAAGGTACTATAACAAAAATTAAGAAATGTCTAGCAATAAATCAATAGAGTCTACCAGAAAACAGAAATGCCCTGAGAAACTATTTCTTTCCCCAGGCTGAAGAGTTCTTAAAATTTTTAAATATAAACATCCAATTCCAGGTTAAAGGATTCTTTAAAATTTCAAATATAAACATCTAACCTAGACTGTAAAACAGTCCAGAAAGTACAGTGGGTAATAGTTTGGGAGGAAACACATTTCTACAGATGCCTTGTTTATTCACCAGACATTCACTAGGCGTCTACCATGAGTAAGGAATGCACACTCTTAGTCACCAAGGTGGTGACTAAGCCTTCATGGAGGAGGTGACATGGAACTGCTATGTGGGGAGTGCACAAAGGGCATCCTAGGCATAGCAAATGGCCTGAATAAAGTTATGCATGGAGAAATGTGTAATGTACGAGGGGGCCAAATTGTATGAAAGACCCTGATGACTCAGACATATCAGACTATGTTCTACATACCAGGAGGGAATCTCTGTAGGGTTTTTGTTTGTGTCAGGAAAGTCAGCACTTTAAAGGCTAAAATGCTGAGGGAAACGAGAGGCAGAAGACAGTTGGGAGGTGAGAGACAGCATTGGTCTAGGTGAGAGACAGGGGTATGAAACAGGACCGTGGGAATGGAGGGGAAGAGGCGTGAACCTGTGGGGAGATACGTCACATCCACAGGGCTGGCTGACTGAGCGTGCGTGTACTGGGGGCTGTGTGAACAGGGCTGCTCTGTAGAAGACTCCTGTGTCTGGAGCTATGGGAACGGCTTGGGTGGGGGGCGGCCACTTCAAGGTGGGAAAGCTGTGCGAGCAGACTTCCATTCCAGTTTTGAAAAACTGAGCTGGAGAGGCCACTGGGCACACACAGGCGGAAATAGGGCACTCAGAGACACATCCTCAACTTTCCATTTCATGGATAAGTTGATTTAACAAACATTTCTTAAGTCTTTACTACATGTTATGAGGAGAACCTTGGCCGCACCGGGGTTCATGGTCTAGGAAGTCCCCTAGTAAAAGCAGCCTTTAGTTTAACTGAAACATTACCCAAATTAGCAAACTTGGTGGAGAAACTAAAGAAACACATTTAAATTTGCCAGATAAGTTAAGGTTTTTCACAGCTGTAATACTCTATCCTGTGGCAAGATTGAAGAAATAGACACACTCATGTATTATTTGGAGAAGGCAATGGCAATCCAATTTTCTTGGCTGGAAAACCTCATGGATGGAGGAGCCTGGTAGGCTACAGTCCATGGAGTCGCTGAGTAGGATACAACTGAGCAACTTCACTTTCACTTTTCACTTTCATGTCTTGGAGAAGGAAATGGCAACCCACTTCAGTGTTCTTGGCTGGAGAATCCCAGGGACGGGAGAGCCTGGTGGGCTGCCATCTATGGGGTCACACAGAGTCTGACACGACTGAAGCGACTTAGCAGCAGCAGCAGCAGCAGCATGTATTACTAGTGGAAGTAAACAGCATACCTCTTTGGAAAGTTACTTGGAAGTATATATTAAGAGTCTTAAAAAGGATTATATTCTCTAAATCAGTAATTCCTTAGGTGATGCCAAAGGAAATAATCCCTAATTTTACAAAGCATTTTGTACAAAGATGTTTATCATAATAGTACGTATGATAACAGTTTGAGAATTAGCTTGGAGGCTCAGTTGCAGCAGAATATTTTGGTAAATTATGACAAATCTGCTAGATGGAATATTAAACAGTCATTAAAAACAATGTTTGAAAGAAGCTTGTTACTTATATTATTATGTTAACTGGGAAAAATGATATTCAGTAATACCACAACTGCATAAAATAAAACCAAAGGCCCATGAATAGAAAAAAAGAATAACATCTAGAAGGAAACACCACCGTTTTAATAGTGGCTGTTTTTCAGCACTAGAATGTGGTTTTCCTTATTTGATCTGTCCTTTTACATCTCCCAAACTTTCTGTCATAAGTATTAATGACTGTTTAATCAGAAAAATAAATTTTAACTAGAAAATACACAATGAAGACCAATGAGGACTGAGTGGAGACTGCCTTTGAAGTTGAAAGGTACTCGAGAGGGCTCAGACTGTACGCAGGTACTTTGCTCTGGGTTTCTAAGGATGTAGAGCTGGTCTGATGCCCCAAGCTCTGCGGAGACATTTAGGAGGGACCAGGTTCTCTGAACAAATGGCTAGATGCTAATAAGATATCCCTTGAGTTTCTTCCACTGGTACTTCCCCCTGTCTGTTTTAGGAAAGATTAGGTCACCTGTGGACACCCTCAAAGGCCCACTGATGGTTCTGGGGAGCCTGATGAGACTGATGGCTCAGTGTCCTGTGCTTGTGTCACTTCCCCCTTTCCCTGCACTGGCTTCTCAGACTCAGCGAGCCCCGAGCAGGCTGGAGAGGGGAGCAGGAAGCACGAAATTGCTCTGAGACACACCATAAACCCATAAAGTCTGAGAGGTTAAGCCAAGACTGAGGCATGAAGAGTGAAAATTCTCCATTCAACAATAATCTTCCCCCTCCCTCAACTCCTCTTAAAATGGAAAGAAAGGGTGCAGGATGACATTAGGCACTTTAAAATATGCAGAATTAGGAGCTGGTGCAGACCTCATTAACACCCGCCTCCAACATCATTAAGATGTTTCCAAGAAAATTAATTGAGAGACTCATTAAAAATAAATTAAGAAAAATGTGTTGCAGAGCGCCTGCACTCAGCTCATAAATCACAGCTCAGAGCTCAGGCCTGCTGCTCCGGCAATTAACTCCAACCTATTTGTTTTATCCTGACTGTGAAAATTAGAAAGCAGACGTGGAGATTAGATTAGGGACGTCTGTCAAGCGGAACTTGAAGTGAATATTTTAGGATACAAAATGGAAACCAGGAAAACAAAGAAAGCAGAGATTTCATTCTGAGGAGCTTGTCTTTGAAAAGTGACAGGCAGATGAAGGGTGTTGGTGGGGGGGAGCATGGGGAAGGAATACATATGTTTGCTTGGGAGGCAGGAAGGACAGGGTGGAGGGTGGGAGAAAAAGCAACGGACATTTGAACTCTTCTGACCAGGAAGAGCACAGAATATTTGTGTTATAAATATAAACAAATCCACACCCCGTAAAGATGGCATTGAGACATAAAGTAGATGTTCCTGATGATACTAGCATATATCATACTTTAATGTTTAGACATATAGCCATTTGGCCTAATCACTCAAAACAGTTATTGGTCTCTTGCAATATATTATGTATCAGTGATGACTACGTGGTCTGTTATATGAGGTGAAATATGTCAATTCCTTCTGTGTATCTCTTTTCAACAATACAACCAAAGATTACTGAGTAGCGGGCACCTTGCTAGTTTCAATTGATGTATGTGATTTCATTTAACTTTCATATTTCCAAAGAAGAAAACCGTTTTTGCAAGATGTAGAAACCGAGGCTTAGAGTAAAGCTCGATGCTTGGGAGTTATTTGTCTGGAAAAGGCAGAGTTGGGATTGCAACTCTGGTGTTTTAAATCTAAGACCTGAGCAGCCCTCAGTATAACACGGCTTCTTTTCATCCAAAAGTACATATTGGTTCACTGTGCTTTTCAACCCTCAAACTAGAAAGACTTTTTGTTCTTCCCTTCCTCCCTCCCTTTATCTTCTCCTTCCACAATTATTTATTGCACACCCACAATATGTCAGGCATGGTCCCAGTTCTTGCAGGATAATAATGAGGGCATTGTTGAGTTTGGAAAGCAAAGCACTGAATAAGTCATTGCAAATGTGAGGGATGCTAGAAAGGACATGCTGAGAACACTCCAGAGGGAAGCAGAGGCTGTCTATCATTTGGGTCATTGATGGAATGCCTACCGTGTATCAGCACTGAGGGCCCGGGTGTTGGACTGTTGGATCTCTCACTTACTGACTACGAGACCTTGGGTAAGTCATTTAACATCTCAGTTTCCACATCTGTACAATGGGGATAATACTAGTACTTAACCTAGGGATTTATTTTGAGGATGAAATGAGAAAATCCATTAGAAACCCTTAGCAAAGTGCCTGGCTCAGAGTAAGCACTGAGTAAATGTCAGCAGTTATTATTTAGAGGTGACATTTAACTTGGTTCTTAAAGGAGCAGTAGGAATTTAATCAGAATGCCATTTCTGGGGACAGCTGCAGCCTTATGGGTGTTATTTAAAATTATTTGGGTCTTTCAAATAAGAGAGGGAGTGAATAATCTTGAGTGGATAATAAGAGCCTGTCATGCCAGAGAGCCTCACTGGGCCCAGGGTCTGCTGCTCTGGGATGCAGAATCAAGTATGGAATGCAGGAGGGCAAGGAACAAGAGGCAGCTTTGCTTCTTTTCCTCCAAGGCATCTCACAGGTAGGGGGAAAAAAAAGCCCCACATACAGGGGAGAAAGATTATGGTTGAGAAGGTGTGTCATGTCACAGAATTTTCACAATTCCTTCCTACTTTGCCTGGGAAATGGGATCATTAGTTAGTAGACTGGCATTAGGCTTTGGAAAGTAGGCTTTGGAAATTCAGTAACACTGTAGTCAATTGTTGTTTATTTTTCATTTGGTTTTAATTTAGTTCTCAAAAGATTTTGTAGAATTCTTGACTTGTTGGCCTGTTGGCCCATTCTTATTTGTAAGAATGTATTAATAACAAGCCCAAAGATGCCAATATCCAAGCTGACACTCAGCCGAATGTTCTGATATGTTCCTCATAGTGGCTCTTGATTGTGTTCTTCATGGACCACGAACAGTGACTGCTGTAAGGAGTTATTCAGTATTTTTAATATCACCCCTGGCAATAAAGAAGCCTGGACCAAAGCAAAGTTTGAAAAATATGAAACTTGAAAATAAAATACTTTTGTTAGAAATTTCCTTTTTAAAGTTTTCTAAGCTAGAATCACGGGGAAGGCAATGGCACCCCACCCCAGTACTTTTGCCTGGAAAATTCCATGGACGGAGGATCCTGGTAGGCTCCAGTCCATGGGGTCGCTGAGAGTCGGACACGACTGAGCGTCTTCACTTTCACTTTTCACTTTCATGCATTGGAGAAGGAAATGGCAACCCACTCCAGTGTTCTTGCCTGGAGAATCCCAGGGGCGGGGCAGCCTGGTGGGCTGCCGTCTATGGGGTCGCACAGAGTCGGACACGACTGAAGCGACTTAGCAGCAGCAGTAGCAGCAAGCTGGAATCAAGATTGCCAGGAGTAATATCAATAACCTCAGATATGCAGATGACACCACCCTTATGGCAGAAAGTGAAGAGGAACTAAAGAGTCTCATGATGAAGGTGAAAGAGGAGAGTGAAAAAGCTGGCTTAAAATACACTATTCAGAAAACTAAGATCATGGCCTCCAGTCCCATCACTTCATGGCAAATAGATGGGGAACCAATGGAAACAGTGACAGACTTTATATTTCTTAGGTTCCAAAATCACTGCAGATGGTGATTGCAGCCATGAAATTAAAAGATGCTTGCTCCTTGGAAGAAAAACTATGACAAACCTAGACAGCATATTAAAAAGCAGAGACATTACTTTGCCAACAAAAGTCTGTATAGTCAAAGCTATGGTTTTTCCAGTAGGCATGTACAGATGTGAGAGTTGGACCATAAAGAAGACTGAATGCTGAAGAATTGAAGCTTTCGAATTGCAGTGTTGGAGAAGACTCTTGAGAGTCCCTTGGACTGCAAGGAGATCAAACCAATAAATCCTAAAGGAAATCAACCCTGAATATTCATTGGAAGGACTGATATTGAAGCTGAAACTCCAATACTTTGGCCACATGATGCAAAGAACCAACTCATTGGGAAAGACCCTAATACTGGGAAAGATTGAGGGCAGGAGAAGGGGATGACAGAGGATGAGATGGTTGGATGGCATCACCGACTCCATGGACATGAGTTTGGGTAAACTCTGGGAGTTGGTGACGGACAGGGAGGCCTGGCGTGCTGTGGTTCATGGGATTGCAAAGAGTTGGGCATGACTGAGCAACTGAACTGACTGACTGAGGGAGAAGGTGAAGGACAGAGTGGCCTGGCGTGCTGCAGTCCATGGGGTCACAAAGAGTTGGACACAGCTGAGTGACTGAACAATAACAAATCTCTACCTTAAAACTTAGAAATTTGTTGAAGGAGAAATACCTGGGAAGGGTAGTATTGTAAGCCCCCTGCAGTGGAAGCACGGAGTCTTCACCATTGCACTGCCAGGGAAGTCCCTTCACATCTTTTCCAATTGACAGAATTTGACAGTGGAAAGGAAGTAAGCACACATGCCATGGTAGCCATGGAAGGGTACTACACTGAGATCTCTGAAACTTAAAAAAAAAGCAAACAGCTACTTGAGAAGTATTGTCTTCAACTCCGTCTTCTCTCCCTGGCCCCATGTCTGAATGGGTATCATATTCTATGGATTCTGCATTCTCCCTGTCTTCTGCATCCATCTGTCTTTTTGATCCCCCTCTGCCTGAGTTTGGCTCTTTCCTTTCTAAGCTCTTGCAAAAACCTTCTACTGACTTTCCTCAAGTCTCCTGTGCTTTACTCCATTGACAGACTTATTGTCCTTAGATATAAGTATTTGATGTTTACAGAATAAAATTCCAGCTTTTCAACTTGCTCACTTTGAATCTGGCCACTAGTGATCTTTTTAGTCAGCTCTCTCACTGCTTCCTCCTTTTCTAATTGCGTGTTTTTGACTTTTGCCCAACCAGACCATTCATTATTTCCCAAAACACCCAGTATGTTTCCCATGCCGTTCACTCCCCCATTATCTTTGTCACATTGTCACAATTCACCTCTGGCTAATTAATTTTAATCTTTTATTCAAACCCCAGTCCAAATGCTCATTTCCCTAAAGCTATATGATGTTGCCTCTCCCAACTTCAGAAAGAAGTAGTTTATTTTTAGAGTGTGCACAATGTCTTCTAGTACTTGTTGAACGACTGAATAAACTTTCTCAGAACAATAATCGCAATGTCTCTTACACCTCAATTAGTTGTAGTATGTGCGTTGGTCTGTCACCTCACTAGATTCCAGCCTTCCTAAAGTTATGAACCATATTTAGTTTGTGTCTCTCACTAATCTGTACCTTGCACATAGTGAGGACTCTTTAAAATTTTGTTATACTTTACTTACAGTGAAATTTAAGTACTTTGGCATATTATTGCATTTGTTTCGGTTACTTATGCAAATAAACATAGAGTTCTGCTCTTGATAATGGAGGATTAATGGCATGTGTAGGTTAATTGACTTGTGACACATGGTGGTGGAGCTGAGGCCAACTTCCCACTTCTGGTCCAGGGCTCTTTTATCCATCATACTTCATGCACATATTGACATTCTCCAAGAACTAGAGCACTTCACAGTACTTACTTTACCTAGGAGAAGATAACTAACTAGAGAAGTGATGATGAAGCACACATCCTTCCCATGCATCGAATGACATACAGATGATAAACCAGTGCTAATCACACACAAAACACTGTGTTTTCACTTACTCTCCTAAGACCAGGCTTACCACCTTGGCTCACTCTCTCATCTCACAACAGGGGGGAATTCAGGAAGTCGACAGCCCTTCACAAAATCCTGGAAACTCTTAGTTGGATGTAATCCTCTTCATATTGCCTATAAATGCTAGGTGAGTGGTCACATTTCAAGCAATAAGGCTGGGCTGCAGATGAACAAATTACCACATTTTGTTCCTTTACCTGAGGCCACATGTGCATGTGTGCACATGCATGTATTCACACACACACACACACACACACACAGAGTCAATCTTCAGGGGCCAAAGTGTCTCTAAGCTACCAGTAATGACTCTCTGAAATGTCCTACCCAATTTCTTCCTGTCAGTGCTGTGTTTTCACTGAACAGGGTCATCCCCAGCAGGAGACTATACCCTGTGCTACGGAATCCATCCTTTCTGTCAAACTATATGTTTTTATGCTTTATTATCCATCTGGGCTGGTCCAGGCTTTGTGAGCACTGTCTGTGTGTTCCTCTGGGAGTTCTTTGTTTACAAGATTATTCTGGGCTGTGGCTCTCTTTTATACCTTATAGGTATTATCTAGTATTTCCTACAATAATAATTAGAGCGATTAGCATGGCCAGTGACTTTGGACTGATTGAGCTTCTTAAGCTCATACGCAGGTAGGAAAGATTTAACTGCCCTGGTTCTGTCAGGGGCCAAATGATCCCTTGGTTTCCTCTGCTTAGTCAAGCATTTCTGGGGTTAATTTTCATTAAAATGACCCTGACACTAATGACAAGTGACTGTTTCTGCCCCCATTTGCAATTTAATAATAATGTCCTTTTGTTTGCTTCTCACTACAGGGTATAGAGACATTGCCGAAAGCCTCCGTTTGTCCCCATTACATATCATTCTTAATTTTAATATCAGAATTGTTTCTTTAAAAGAACCTTGTCTCTCTTTTAGAATACAAAATATCTGAGGACAGGAACTTTGTTTTCCACAATCAATACAGTAGGCAACTGAAATGATAAACAAAGTAAGAAACAAGTAATTCCATGTCTGAATGAACAAAATTCTAGGAATTTACAAAGAAGCATTTATGTTTGAATCTAGCCACAACATATCATGAAAAACCTTTTGTGAGTTCCTTAGCTCCTTGATCTCCATCAGCAAAAATAGGGATAATAATGTTCACCATGAAAGGTGTTAGTGAAGATGAGAAGAGAAAAATGTTTGTGAAAGCATGGAGCAGGGCTTAATATGCATTTGAGCATACTATTATATTACCAGATAGCCAAGATTCAAAGAAGCCACCCTAAATGATCATGAAAATGTAACTAAAGCAAAAAGAATTTAATATATTACTTTTATACTCCCATTTGATTTCATTGTACTAAAGAAAAAAGCTATGAAATTTAGTGGCTCAGCTGGTAGAGAATCTACTTGAAATGAAGCAAACACAGGAGATAAGGGTTTGATTCCTGGGTCAAGAAGATCCCCTGGAGGAGGAAATGGTAACCCTCTTCAGTATTCTTGCTTGGAAAATCCAATGGACAGAGGAGCCTGGCAAGCCACAGTCCATGGGGTTGCAAAGAATTGGACATGACCAAACACACATGTACAGGAATTGTAAAGACTATTTAGTTTAACTTTCTCATTTTCAAGGCAAAGAACCTGAGATCCAGAGAATTTAACTTCAAGGTTATATGACTAGTAATTAGCATAGATCGATTTCTCTTACATCCTGCACACATGATAGTTTACATTGTTGTTCTGAAGGATGTGTTAAAGAACTAATGGATCCTTCCTCTTGAGTCTGGGGTGAGAATGAGTAATGACAGCAATTCATCTTGAATAAGTTTATATATATATATAAATAAAACTTGTTATGCTTCTAATGATCAAAGAAACATACACTCATTCTAGAAAATTTGGAAGAAAAATAGAAGAATAAAAGTTAAAATTGTCTACAGTTCAAACATTTGGTGATAAATGTTTTGAACACTTTAATATGTTTAATAAAATTGGAGTGATTCTGTATATTTTTTGTATTTGAGTTTTTTTAATTTGACTTTATTCTATAGATGTTTCCTCCATATAATTGAACAGTCTATGAAAACATGATTTTAAAGGGTTGAATAATATTACCTATGTAGATTTATCGTAGCTCAGGAGGTAGAATGGCATGCCGTTATGAGTTAGAATGAAATTCTGACCCCATCCATTAATAGTTGGGTGATGTAAAACCAGCTACATATCCTCAGTAAGCCTCAGTTCTTACATCTGCAAAATATTGATAATATTCACTTCATGTGATTTCTATCAAGGTTAAATGGTTTAAGTGTAGACATGCACTTAGCATTGTGCCTATACACAGTCAGCACTCAGTAAACGGTAGCTATTTATTATTGCTATTATTTTATCACACTCATTATTAGCCATTTAGAGTGTTTCTAGTTATAAATAAATATGAGATAGTGTCTCCATAGCCATCAATGTAATCTACCCGAAACATACCTCTGTTCTGGTCACTTTCTTGCTTAAAGATCTCCAATAATTCATCAAATGTTTCCAACTTTCTTATCAGCAGTGGAAATGTTCTTTTAAATATCTTAAGTAGGACTTCCCTGGTGGTCCAGTGGTTAAGAATCTGCCTGCCAATGCAGAGGATGTGGGTTTGATCCCTGGTGCAGGAAGATTCCACAAGCTGTGGGGCAACTAAGCCCATGCACCACAACTACTGAAGCCCAAGTGCTTAGAGCCCACATGCTGTGCAACAAAAGAAGCCCCTGCAATGGGGAACCCA
The DNA here is from genome assembly GCA_935064755.1 of Tragelaphus eurycerus. NCBI lineage: Eukaryota > Metazoa > Chordata > Mammalia > Artiodactyla > Bovidae > Tragelaphus > Tragelaphus eurycerus. The sequence goes on from CAKXYN010000020.1 coordinate 19,061,336, forward strand.
TGCACCGCAACTAGAGAGTAGTGCCCAACCCCCGCATGTGCTGCAACGAAGACCCAGTGCAGCAACGAAGCCCCAAGGCAGCCAAAATAAATAATAAACAAATTAAAAAGTATATCTTAAGTAAAGTTTCCTAAGGGTGGCAATCAGAGCCTGGACCAATTCCCGCTCTCCCCCTGCCCCACCTCCCTGTTAAGAAAGGTCCCTGAAGCTCCTGAGAAACACTAGGATTACTGTGGACACACTGGGAGAACCTCTGACCTACAAAGTGAAAGTGAGGCCCCAGAACATAGTATATGACATCACCAAACTGTCCATTCCCGAAAGACCCTGATGTAGTTTTTTTCCCTAGCATTTTGCTTATGTTGTTGCTTCTCAATGGAATGTCCTTACCTGCTATCCTCCCAAGGATCAACTCAACCCAAAACATCACTTCTTCTAGGAAGCCTTCTCTGCCCAAGGCTGGTGAGATCCCCCTCCTCCTTGTCCCCATGATACCCAGCCAAGTTCTCTATCATTGTGGGTACCACGTCCCCTGATGCTCTGAACTTTGAACTCTTAGAGGACAGAGACTGTGTCTAACTCAGAGATGTATTCCCAGTTCTCAGCATAGTGTCTGGAACTGGTAGACACTCACTAAAACTATTTTTGATGAATAAATTTTGAAGTGCCTCTCTGATTATTTCCTTAGAATAGTTTTGCAGAAACAGCATTACTGGGTGAAAAGGGATGAACATTTCAATGTCCATGAACATTTCCACTTTTGGTAAGTTTTATTTTTAAAAAAAAAGTGGTAAGACACTCATTTGGAACACAACTCTCTCTCCTGTGTCCATTAGTATCTCCTATTTGTGTTTGGGGGTACAGCTAAAGAAGCCAATGTTTGAACCACAAAAATTTTTGACTGTTTCTGATGCCAGACAGAGGTACCAGCATTTGGGGTAACCAGTACAGAACAGGGTTCTAAATATGTTGCTGTCCAACAGCTCACCTCATCAGATGACTGGACACTCACAATGCTAAAGTGTGGTGACTTTAGCCACTTTTCACCCATGTAATATGGGTTTATTGATATCTCTTGTGGGAGGGGGTGTCATGTGATGATTAAATTGAATTAAATAGTCTGACACACACAAAATCCTAATACATTTGTGGGCTTCCCAGATAGTGCTAGGCAGGTAAAGAACCTGCCTACCAATGCAGGAGACATAAAAGACATGGGTTTGTTCCTTGGGCTGGGAAGATTCCCTGGATGAGGAAATGGCAACCTGCTCCAATATTCTTGCCTGGAGAATCTCATGGAGAGGACCCTGGTGGGCTACGGTCCATAAGGTTGCAAAGAGTTGGATGGGACTGGAGGGACTAAGCACACATGCACACACATACATTTGTGTATTTTTACTACTTGTTACTGAGGGGAGCTGGACGAGGGGGAGTTGGATAATCTGGACTACAGCAAAAGGTAGGTAGAACTCCAAGTTTAGGAAGTAATGAAACTGATCTCTTTGATTAGCTTTGCTTTTCATAGAATTCCATAATGCCCATATGTAGGCTTTACTACTTGTTAATGAGGGGAGCTGGACGAGGGGGAGTTGGATAATCTGGACTACAGCAAAAGGTAGGTAGAACTCCAAGTTTAGGAAGTAATGAAACTGATCTCTTTGATTAGCTTTGCTTTTCATAGAATTCCATAATGCCCATATGTAAGCTATTAGGCTATAACTGGTTTATCCTATTTAATCACATGGAAGATAGAGAAACTATAATTATAATTTTAAGTTTTAAGGGAAAATTGAATAACCTGAACTTGTTTTAAGACACTTTAAAATGTTACACATCTCTATGTTCCTATTGAATTCTATAGTTTTACTTACTTAGGACTTCAAAAATTAAAATCTGTAGCCCAGACCTCTCCTGAGTTCAGACTCATACATCCAACTCCCTGGATGTCACACTGGTAAACTCAGTACACTCAAAGCTGAATCCATCACCTCCTTTCTCCCCATATTTCTACAAACTTGTTATTCCTCCTGTCTTCCTGTCTATTTAGTAGCCCAATTGGGGAGTCATCATCACCTTTTTCTTGTTCTCACCCTCTACATCTAATTAGATACCAAATCCTCTTGTCCTGATGCTTAAATATTGCTCATGCTCATTCTTTCTTCTCCATCACCACTGTCACTGTCCTGGGCCAGTCTCTCATTATTTTTCTTGCCTGGATTATTGCAGTAACCTTCCAACTGGTCTCCCTGATTCTGGTCTTGCTCTCTCCACTCCATCACTCACATCTCTGTCATGAGCATATAATCAATCTGGATGAAAAGGAGCTGTAAACGGCAATAGATATCAATGTCTTCAAATCATGTTCTTTAAAAAATATGATGTCATAGGTTAAGACATAATCAGTTAAACATAGTTCTCCTGGAGACAGGTTGACTGCTCAGCACAAGAATCAAATGAAATATAACAATGAACAATATATCAGTTCACTTGAAATAATACTCATGGAGAACCGACATTTATTGGATTGTGCAGAGATGATGTGGAGGTTAGTAACACTGGAAGGGCATGGTGGATTAAGATGAACTTCTTCAGCATTGCAAGGGCCACAGGGTCTTTGTGAACATGGCAGGGAAAGGATCATTTACTAAAGATTATTATAGCTTGATAATTCCAGGATCCAAAGTCACAACAAACAGGAACAGATTTTCTACCCCCAAATGATAAACACCTTGTTAAAGAGATGGGCAGGGGTCTTTTTCAGTGTTATAGCCACAATAAGCCCCCAAATACTAAGGGCTTTAAGCGAGGATGTTACCAGTACCTCAAGCCTGTAACACATCTGTCCTCAGTTAAAAAGAGGAAACCATCTAAGTTTAGCATATTTAGAGAAAATAGCAAAGACCACAAAATAGAATGGAGTCTGGAGATTGGAATAAAGCAAATAAGACTTGCAAACTAATAGAAATGAGACATAGTATTTTTATGTTTCCCAAACTATCTGTGGTAAAGAACAGTTTTTTAAAATATCCAAATCATCATAGACTAATACTTTTAAAAAATATAATAAAATTAATACTAGAAAACTGAGATATGAAAGAAATAAAATACCATGCCTGTTTTTATGACCATATTACCCAGACATAAAACTACTTTGTCAAGCTTCTAAAAAATTTTCATATTCTTTTCTTAAAAAATTTTTTTGATGTAGACCATTTTAAAAGTCTTTATTGAATTTGTTACAATATTGTTTCCATTTTATGTTTTGGTTTTATGACTGAGAGGCATGTGGGATCCTAGCTTCTCAATTGGGAACCTGGGAACCTGCATCCTCTGCATTGGAAGGTGAAGTCTTAATCACCAGACCATCAAGGAAGTCCTAAATTTTCTTATTCTTAATTTTTGTATTTATGAGATCATGAATCATTAACACTGTTCACTGATTGGCAATAGTCCATGGACCATACTTTGAGTAGCACCGTTTTGAAGGGTTTATTCAAGATAAATGGCAAAGACTTTTATCACAAAGATATATTCTTGGGAAGACATTAATCTGTTAATTAATGTTCATGTATTACAAGGAGATCAAACCAATCAATCTTAAAGGAAATCAACCCTGAATATTCATTGAAAGGACTGATGCTGAAGCTTCAATACTTTGGCCACCTGAGGTGAAGAGCTGACTCTTTGGGAAAGACCCTGATGCTCGTAAAGATTGAAAGCAAAAGGAGAAAGGGACAACTGAGGATGAGATGGTTAGATAGCATCACTGACTCAATGGACATGAATTTGAGCAGGGAGATAGTGGGGGAAAGAGAAGCCTGGGCTGCTACAGTCCATGGGGTCGCAAACAGTCTGGCATGACTTAGCGACAAAACAGCAACCATCTTTCTTTCAAATCTAAAAACATTTGGGCTATTTGGGTCTTGGAAAACATCCATGTCTGGTCAGGTCAAGTTGGCAAATCTTTATGAGAAAATACCTATCAATATAGTGAGCTTCAAGTCAGTCTCCAGGAAAACAATGCCTGTGTGGATTAAACACTCTCATCAGAAATATATAAGCTATGACTATAATGCTGACTGTATTGTTTAGTGATGGATTTTTCAACCAACCATTTAGAATGTCCCTCCATCCCACCCAGATCTCAATCAATTATCACCATGTCTGGTTTGATAGTCACAGTGATAACACTAGTTATAGGGCAGATTTCTTTAGCCTGTATTGAACAATAAATATTCATCAAGCATAAGCTATAAGCAGGCTTCTTGTTGTCCTTATTCTAAATACAAGGGCAGCTGTCTCTCTCTGAAAATACTTGCATAGTCTGTGTTTAAACAGCAGATGGAAGATCTCAGCTTCTCAGATCTACTATTGTTTTATTATTAGTCAAAGGGCTAAGAAATATTAAAGAAGGAGGGATAGTAAAAAGAAAGGATAGGAAGAGATTTTTATTTCTTACCTTTAAAATCTTGTTCTGACTCAATAGATATGAATTTGAGCAAACTCCAGGAGATAGTAAAGGACAGGGAAGCCTTGTTCAGAGATAAGCCTTCCTCATACTGTGACTTTGAAACCCCATTAGGAGTCACATTTAATGTGACTCTCATGGGCTGTTTCTAATATGGCCTATGGTGAAATGATACTTAGTGATAACTTCAGAAATAAGGAAATGGATATCATGCAAAAAGAGGATAAATGCATTAATTTATATATCAACCTATAATTTGAGGGGACTGATACACAGAGTTTGGAGGAGAGAAGACTTCAGGGAAGTAACCTTCGAGAAGGTGAAATACTGAAGTCCCATGGAAGTGAGAGTTCACAATGGCAAGCACATATCTAACATGTTCTAAACAGTGTCAATGCAAAATTTATAAAATTCTGTTTTTGTTTTCATGGTATAGCATCAGAGGCAGACATATATACAAGTAATTATAAAATGGTGGGAGATAGAAATAGAAATCTGTACAAGGTACAGATGTTGTACAGAAGACAGAGTGATCAACTCTATCAGGTAGAATTCTGATAGAGAATAGAATAGAATTCTGTAAGAGAATAGAAAAGCTTACAAAGCAATTTATATTCCTAAAGTGACTCCCCAAATCTTAAGGTAAATCATTACTAGAAGTTACTAAGGGGAAACATAATGTCGAATTCACCTTCAGTTAAGTATGTGTATATAAATTTCTCACTTGTAAGTTCAGTTCAGTCGCTCAGTAGTGTCCGACTCTTTGTGGACATAGGTTAAAACATCTTCCCTCCGTTAAAAACTCTACGTACACATATCAACACTCCTATCCCTGAGCCTGATCCATCTAGTAAAATTCTTCTTCAAGGAGGATCATTTTAAATAAGCACTGGAGGGATCCACAAAAATGCAAATAATAATGGATGAAGAGGATGGGCTCTACTTGGCTTAAACCTCAAAGAGAAGTCACATGGCTTCTCTTGATCCATTCATTTATGAATAGGCATCAATACTTGTCCCTGACATACTCATCATATAGTGGTGGTAGAGGGGCTGGGTGACTATAATAAATGCTCCCATTTAGAAAGGGCAAGTGGAAATAATGCAGCATTCCTGATTCACAGCAACCCTGAAATCTTTGTGGGATGACATGGTGGGGCTCCCTTAGAGGTAGGGACAGTTCAGTGTTCTCCATGACTCTGAGAGGCCCCATTTCCCCCTGCCTTTATCCTCCTCAGCCACATCTGAAAAGGGTATGGAAAAATGTGCTTTCTACAGTGGTCTGGCTTGCTTCCTATAGAAGACTGGGAACGTCAATGTCATTTTTGTCTCAAATAGTCATATTTTAAAAAATTTATGTTGGTGGCTCTTTAGGAAGTGTTGCAGTCTTAATATTAAATCTTCCAATCATGACCATTTATTTAGGTCTCTTATTTCTTTCAAAATGTTTTGTTAACATTATGTCTTCAAAAGTGTAGCTAGCTTTGTATTTATTTGACCCTGGTCAACTCCATATGTTAATAATCAATTGCTCAGCTCTTTGGAGTCATGCATTGCTCTAGATTTGACTACAGGTATCTTGAGCTCTGAGTTCTGTGGGAGAACAGGCCATCAGGCAATCCATGGGCAATAGCAGGGAATCATGAGATGACTACTATGTTTTGAACGTATCAGAAACGTGGGTCTTATTGTATAAGTAAGGATGTCTCCAAAATGCTGGACAACTGAGTCTATTTCCCAAAATGAGAACCATTCCCTCTACTCCAGTGGTTTTTCAATTAGGGGATATTTGGCAATGTCTGGAGACATTTTAGTTGTCAGAACTTGGGAGGGTGTTACTAGCCTCTAGTGGGTAGAGGCCAGGGATGATACCAAACACAAAATGCATAAGACAGACCTCTTCTTGCCTCTGCTCCCTATACACAACAAAGAATTATCCAGCCCAAAATGTTAATGTGCTTAGGTTGGGAAACCCTATTCCTAATAAGACACTGACACACATTTAATACTCTGTATAGCTACCCAAAGCAAACACACACCCATGTTTCTGAGTTTATCCCACCAGCCAGATGTATTATATGTTCTTCAATTTCTTCTTTCCTAGAAGCAAAAAGTAGGACCAGAGAGACTATGAAAGCCCACTTGTTTTGATACTTGAAAGAATCACAATTTTCTTTAACCCTTTCATTGTCTGTTGATCATCACATCTCCACCCTCTGAATTATTTGTTGATATTTTTTAACAGAATACCTGATCTTTTGATCCTCCTTTTAAGCTACCAAAGATTCTTTATCATGCTAAAATACATCCTCAAAATTTGATACAAATTTTCGCTCTCCTTTTAAATTCTTAGTGCAGCCTTTTTTTAGATCCTTTTAAAGGAAAAGCAGAGATATTTGGGAAAACCTGTTCTGGTTTATAATAATGTCTGATTTATCATTACATTATCTAGTGCCTCCAAGAATGCTCTTGTTGTCATTGTGTTTGCAAAGAAAATCCATCAGCTTTCACATTAAAATAGGGGATATACTTGAGGATGCAAGGGTTTCATGCTAAAGACCTCAGGGTCCTCAAGCACTCAGGAGATATTTTAATAAAAATGTGCAGAACATTTCAGACAGAGATTAGTCCAGCAAGAGACAGAGTATAACAAAAAGGGAATTCTAGATGCAAAAATACCTGTCAGTTCATGTCAGGTAGACCTTTCCTCAGAGAGCAAGGCAGGGTTATGTCCTCCAGGGATCTAAATTCTAGAAGAGAAGGAAATAATGCTGGTTTAGTCCTAGTTTCAGCTGTCTCATTCAGAGCCAGGCAGGATTTCAAAGACTACAGTGAGAATCCATGTTCAAATATGACTGAATTATTCTAATATTTCAGATGAAAATAGAAATAAAGGAGCGTGACTTTTGCAAGCAGCATTTGCTTTCTTGGCTAGTTCTAAATGTCTCTACTATTTTCCTCAAAGGATAATTCTGCCTTCTAATAGAATTCATGACTAGGCAGATAGTTTTGTTAGATAGATGTTCTATTAACATTTTGCTTTTCTTCATCTCATACCATTTCCCATTTTATTCCTTTGTATCAAGGTTGAAAATGTATATGATTCTTATCTCTTTCTCAGGTTTTTCTTTTTTTTTTTTTTTTCATGGTGACATCTGTGCATTAATCATTGTTTAGCCAAGCTGCAGGGACCTGATTCTTTTAATGGGAAGAGAGCACGCCGCTGTGGAAAGCATGTCAGCCAGCTAGTTAGACAGTTGGATGCTAGCCTGGTATCTGCCATTCTCTGGCTGAGTGTCCTAGGACAAGTCATTTCTCTATTGTTTTAGTTGAATTAGGGTTGTAACAAAACATCTCCAAGGGATCATTTCCATCTTAAATATTCTCTCTCTATGTCTAATCTTCTTTTATAGACACAAGAATAGTTGCATGGTAGCAAAATATTTTCATTTCTTCAGTTATTTTGCAGTTTATTGTATTTGTGTATCATGTGTGTGTGTTAATAGCAGTGAAGGTGGGAGTGGATAATGGGGAGAGAATGGGCTAGTCAACTTTGGAAGACAATAACAAGGTATACAAATCTGAAATATAACTTGTGTTGAAGATGATATCCAGGTATTTAAATACCTCTATTAGAGGAAATATGTAAGCATTCATCATGATTAAAAAAAAAATAGCATTCCCAGAAATGTCATTCCCTCCATCCCCCAGGACAGATGAAGCACCTGCAGATTCTGACCCGCCAGTTAAACAGCCATGAAAACCTTTATGCTTTTATAAAGCAGGACCGGGCTTTGAAGCTTCAGCTTAAAACACCCCAGCATCTCCGAGCTATAATGAGCACAGCATTTCCCTAGTCAAAACATCCTGGTTCTATTTATAGGCGTTCCTTATCTGAATAACAAACAGGAATAGCAGGCTATTCTTACATCATTTTCCTTCAACTACCCTACTATTAAATACAACGCCAGCAATTAAAAAAAAATCCAGAACCACAAAACGTAACAGTGGATTTAGTTAATTACCTTTGAGAAGACAATGACCAACGCATATTTGAATAGCCGATGTCCTGCAAGAATACTGTATTTGACTGGCTTTTGTTTACCCGGGTTTCCGATATCTCCCTTGCCATTTCATGGGGGAAAAAGGTTTCAGTTCTTTAAGTGATTCCAGAAATATCCAGTCTCCCTAGTTGAAGGGAGGCTGTATTCATCTGTTAGGTGACCTCCCTCAGCTGATGTTGCTTTAAATAAGGACGGCAGACAATACGGCATCCGGGGAGACAGCCACGATTCACTTGTATTATTTTTCCAATGTAAGTTTGTATTAGGTTATTTAATGGATCACATTATACTCAGTAGGTACAGAATCCATACCCCCAAAAGGCTGGTGCTTAATTCCATTCCTCTAGTCTGTTTTAAATAAGACCGTTTTCTCCTGTGCATATAATCTTCATTATCACAGAAGTTATTTTTAATTTATAATTAACATAGTCTCCTTATTATGGATGCCTTGATCGACTTAGACCCTCCAGACACATCTTGTCTGGCACAGAGCTGGCTGTGTCCTGCAGTTCTCCGAATGTGCAGTAGGTGTCTATCTTAGTCTTTCCTTCACCCTTCCTCCTCTCGTCCCTGACACTGTGATGTAGTGCATAATTCCAAAATGGCAGCTTTTTGAAAATTCACCTTGATTATCAGACATTAAAAGTGACTCATCCTGCAGTGACTGTCTGGCAGAAGGGATGGGATCAGACAGCAAGACAATGAGGGGACTGGGCGCATTAGCGCACTAGATTACAGAGCCCATCAAAAATACCTTTGTTCTGTCAAAGATCCAATCATTTACTAGTTGTGTTCTGCAGAGGAGAAAGAATGAGAAGAAAAAATCCACCAAACAAACAAACAAAAAATTTCATCCAAGAATTTAAAACCTCCTCAGATCTCTTTATTCTGAGAAGGGAGGGAAGTGTCTGATCAACCATCTCAAGAGGAGGAAAGATGGGGATTGTGCTTCTGAAATGGGAATCCATAGAACCTTTTCTTTCAGCAGCTATCAAATTTTCTACACTAGATTCCGTTTTCTGGGTCTTGGTAAGAGGGAAATTGATAAGCTAACAGCATTTGGTTTTGCCTATGGCTGCACTCAGCCTGATCTGCTGCTGAATATTTACAAGACAAAATATTTCATAATTAGAACATTCATTTTCATTAAAAGGAAAGCTTCTGATTTCTATCACTTCATGTTATAGTGCTAACCGAGAAATGTGTGATGGGTAAGGGGGGAAAATATGTGTAAAAGGGCTATTACTGGTAAATATAAGCATCTAAACTGGCTCATATAAAAGGGAGTAGGAATCTTTTGAAAATACAGAGCACATGAATTCTTGCATTAAGCATGTGTGTGTGTTTGTGTGCAAGGGGAGGAGGGAGCTGGAGAAGGGGGAGGTGAGAGGCGAGGGCATTCATATTGAGCCCTGCGTGGGTGTATCACCGGGTGAGATGTGTGCTGAGTCGTCAGCGTGACTGCAAGCCTGGCTAGCTTGTCTGATTCTCCAAGGAGACAAAATGCCCAAACGGGAGGTTGGTGCCTGGCTTTCTTCTTCTTATCACTTTTATCATTTGCCTATGAACTCAGAGGAGCAGTTTATCAGTCATGGAAAATACCCCTTAGGGGCCCAGATCAAAGGCAGGCTTTGAATTGTGTACTTAGGTGGATCTCCCTGCCAAATACATTAATGCGATTAAAACACAAATTCCATAAACAATTATTTTCCATCTGTTTAGCAACAGTAATAGTGATGCTGTATGTCATCCATGGCATCTTTCCTTCACAGAGATGTACCAAGTGAATTCCAGTGCTCTTTTGCACATTGATGCTGCAGCACTTTGGGAGGATATAGAAGGTCTTATTCACCAGCAGGACAGGTTAGTGGCTGCTGTCATCGTGCAGGGATCTCTTGATGAGAATCTGTATTTTCACTGTCATTTAGCAAATAGATTATTTAAGACAACTCACTGCATTCCACTACTTGTGCACTATACATGGGGGTTTGTCATCTCCCCTGCCTCCGTGTTTATTGCTACTGTCAGCTACAGAAAACATCTCCCTCCTTTTTGCCCCTCTTAATTATCCCTAAATGGCCTCATTGCTTTACTGATGGAAGAAGGTAGATTCAGCAGGACTGCCTGGTCAGAGGGGTTCAGGAACAGTTTTACACATTCAGAGACCCACTGATATTTGTTTGGATTCACAACACATGCTCTGAGCAAGGAGAAAGAGAAACCTATAAGCTTTAAAAATCTCAACCTAAACCTGACCAAGAGATTAAAGGGGAGGGTGGAAGGGGAGGACCCAAACCAATTTCCACACACCAACCCTCATAATGGGGATAGATTCATGAGAGAGAGACATGCGAGAGAGTTTTCATCCATGGAATTTTAATGAGTCCGAAAGGTTAGCCTTCCACTTCGTTAACAAACAGCTCTAGAGATAATTTCCAATTTTCAGTGTTTATAGAATAGTGGTTCCTTGGTCATAATCAAATTCTGAGACTGTTGAGAGCCTAGTCTGCATATCCAGCTGATGCTGAAATACAAACCCTCCGAAATTATTAAATGTGCACTCAGAATCAAATGTGGAAGAAGTGAAAAGAGGAAGAAATTTTGCAAATTAAAATGATCACATTAACCTCCTCTGATGAAATCAGTTCAGTCAAATGAAAAATACTTATTAAAAAAAATCTGCACAGACATTTTAGCTGTTAAAAGGGTAATGATTATTCTAATATTTAAATGGATAGAGACAAGGAAAAAGAGACATAATAAACAAAAGAGGGAAGCTTCATTCCCAGGAGTGAGAGGCCAGAGTCTCTGCTTCATGTGAGGAGGTTTCACAAGGGTAGGAAAGAAAACAGAAGCAAAATTAACCAAGACTGGTAAGGATGGATCAATTTGCAGAAAACAGAAGCAAAATTTACCAAGACTGGAGGATGGATCAGTTTGCTGAAAGTATGTCCCCTTCCACCTCTCCTTCGGCCTCCTTTGCTCCCCTCCCCCTGCTTCCCTCGGTCTTTACTTGGCTGTTGCAGAATGGCCATAACTGTGGCAGAAGGGGACAGAAGGGGAACATGGCTGGGATTCTAGCCAGATAAAACAGGAGCAAAGGGTAGTTTAAGGGCCAAATCTGAAGATTCATCTTTTCTGTGAACAAACTGTAACACTGGATGCAAAATGGTCCTCTTGCCCTGCAAGGATGCTCAATCTCCTTATGGCACTGGGACCAACAGCAGGGGCTTGGGGTGTAAATCCTGGGAGGAATATTCTAATATTAGTCGGATATGTTCCAAGGTCACAAATTCTCTTTTTCTCCCCTGGCTCACCATTTCCCATTTTGATTTACAGAGGGATGGAAAGGGTTAAAAAAGAAGAACATATGAGTGGGGACTTCCCTGGTGGTCCAGTGGCTAGGATTCTGAGCTCCCAATGGGCTGGAGTTTGATCCCTGGTCAGGGGACTCGATCCCACATGCCTCAACTAAGAGCTTGAATTCTGTGGCTACAGCTCCTTTGTGCCACAACTAAGATCCGCTGCAGCTAAATAAATATTGAAAAAAATGAGTGGTTGAATTTCTGTGATTCCAAGGGAGGGGGAAGTTAAAGATTAAGGGATCCCCCAGGGTGACACTACAGTCAGGTTTTGGCACATCAAGGGGCTGGCAGACCTGGTTTTCTGTGCTGATTTTGCATTTCTTGCTCCCTATGTATCCTGAATAGGGACAGTCAAAATCTGTGAGTTACAGTGTTTTTCCTAGGATGAAATGGATTGGCAGATTCAGGTAATGTTAGAACTGGGAGGGATCTCAGGGATCATTTAGTCAATTTTCTGTATTTTACAGACAAATAACTAATAACAATAACAGCAGTAATAATAGGAGTTAATAGTTTCAAGCATTTAAATATTCTAAGCACTTTACAAATACTGGTGGTCTTCCCTGGTGGCTCAGATGGTAAATAGTCTGCCTGCAATGCAGGAGACCTGGGTTCAATCCTTGGGTTGGGAAGATTCCCTGTAGAAGTTTTGCAACCCCCTCCAATATTCTTGCCTGGAGAATTCCATGGACAGAGGAGTGTGGTGGGCTATAGTCCATGGGGTTGCAAGAAGCTGGATATGACTGAGCGACTTTCACTTCACTTTACAAGTACTATTCTGTTCTCACAGTAACACCATTTGGTAGGCAGTGTTACTACTCCCATTTTACAGATAGGTAAACTGAGGTCAGTGAGGTTAAATATCCACGGTGATACAGTTGGTCAGTGATGGAGCTGAGTTTGAAACCAAGATGGCCTGGCCCCATAGGTACACCTTAATAAGCTATGAGTTCCCCATTTACTCATTTTTGCACAAAGGTGCACTCATTTCAGAAAAGGGATCCTCTTCCTGAATTAGTGATGCACAAGGTCCTGAAAATGTACCTCTGCAAAGATGTGTTCCCAATATTATGGCAATGGCTGACAAAGGCCACTCTGTTCCCTTTGGGTTCCCTGAGGTCCCAAGGTCCCTTCAGCCAGGTTTTGTGCAGTCTTCCCAAGATGTTCTGCTCTATATGGTGTCCTCCCAAAGTCAGACTGCCACCAGTCTTTTACTGTCTGCTGATTGTTATGGTCTCTCCAACCATTTCCTTGAAATTCACTTGAACTACTATTGCACTTGTATTTGAACAACCAGCATGACAGTCTTTATTTCTTGGCTCCAGTACCAGCACTTGCACACCTTTTGTTGGCCACATGGATCAAAACTGCTACTCTGAGCAAAAATAAATTGCAAAAAGAGAGATCACGGCAGAATAAACACGAGCATTGCAAAAGGCACTCAACTCCAGCAGTGTGGTAGAATGCTCATTGGGTAAGACTGTTTGCAGAGTGATACACTGATGCTTATTGGTTGAGAGAGAAGGTTAAAGCTTGTTACATTAACATTCATTGGCTAATAGCACCCACTGCCTAGGAAAGGTTTTCCACACCAAACAAGTCCTATAATTCAATTGAATTATGATACTAACCAAAGTTACCGCAGGCCCTGTAGGTTAAGGGCTTCTTCAAAAAGACAGCTCCCCATTTTAGATGCCAATTGCAAGTCAAGGGTCCCCAGGTTACTTAAACTTCAGCCTGACTTGCTAAAATAGGAGGTTTCCCAACCCCCTTCTTCGGGTCCAATTATTTGTTAGAATAGCTCATAGAACTCATGTTTGCTGGTTTATTATGTAATGAAGGATATGATGGAGTAAAGAGATGAACAGCCAGATGAAGAGATACACAGGGTGAGGTGTGGAAGGGACTCAGAGCACAGGAGCTTCTGCTCCCATGGAGTTGGGATTCCTCACCTCCCACCCCACACCCAGCACACACTTGTGTTCACTGACTTGGGAGGTCTTTGAACTCATACTTTTGAGATTTCTATGGAGGCTTCATTACATAATACATAATCAATCATTAACTCAAACTCCAGCCCCTCTTCCCTTCCTGGGTCAAAAGTTCCAAGCTTCTAATCATGGCTTGGTCTTTTTCGTGATCAATGCCCCCATGCTGTGGAGAAGGGAATGGCACCCCACTCTAGTACTCTTGCCTGGAAAACCCCATGGATGGAGGAGCCTGGTGGGCTGCAGTCCATGGGGTCGCTAAGAGTCGGACACGACTGAGTGACTTCACTTTGACTTTTCACTTTCACGCACTGGAGAAGGAAATGGTAACCCACTCCAAGTGTTCTTGCCTGGAGAATCCCAGGGATGGGGGAGCCTGGTGGGTTGCCCTCTATGGGGTAGCACAGAGTCAGACATGACTGAAGCAACTTAGCAGCAGCAACAGCCCCCATGCTGAAGCTACCTAAGAGGCCACTGAGAGTCACAGTATTAGAACAAAAGACACTCCTATAACCCAGGGAATTTCATGGGATTTAGGAGCTCTGTGCCAGGAACAGGGGGCAGATACACATATGAAATAATAAATTCTACAATAAATAATATAATATATATTCTATTATTTCAGAAAGGCATATATGAACCTTTCTGATGTGGCCTCACCTGCCACGTATTCCACACTTTGACATCCTCACACCTGCTGTCTCTTCTGTTTAAGATAATCACTTCACTAACCCCATCTCATCACTGCATCCTCTCTAGTTGCAAAACCTGTTCATCCTTTAAGACCTGGCCCCAGAGTTACTTTCTCTGTTAGGCTTCCTGACTTCTTAGCATTTTCTTAAGTACATAAGGTTAGAGCACTCATTGTACAGGCTTGTAATTAACTGGTTATTCTTCTTTCTCACTTTCTTAACCAGGGAGCTCCCTGAGGACAGAGATTATGTTTCCTTTATCTTTGTATCTTCAGTGCCCAACACAGGATCTGGATCCTCTTATTTACTCAATGAATTTAGAAAGGAGGAAGGAAGAGAGGGAGGTGGGAAGACATGTCCTCCAGCAACTATAAAGCATTATAGAAAAACAAATGAGAAATGGAATGTTTCCTGCCATATCAATAAAGAAGGTGTCACAGTCACCAGTAATTGTAGCCACCGTGTAAGCCTTGAAGGAAGTCAGGAAGGAGAGAATACCTGCCATCCAGCAGCCACCAGGCTGCAACCACTCCTTATGGTGAGCCCTGAGGGAACTCAGGATGTGAAAACAGGATACTGGCCCCATAACTGAGCAACATATCAAAAGAATGATTTCAGTGAGCCCAGATTCTTGCATTTTTCCAGATAGAAAAGTGCTAAATTCCTTAACTTGACATATCTGGTATTCTTTAGTTAGTAGTAATTTTTTTTTTTTTAAATAAACTTTTGATGTTCTGACTGCCCTTTGTTATGAAACTCTTCTATAACCTGGCTCCTCCCCTCGCCTCCTCAGAGCAGTTCTCTCAGGGTCACTTGAGATTCTGTCTCCCAGACTTGAAGTCTGAAATATAACTCTCAACTTTTGGGTTGTGAATATTTTTTAAGTCGACACAAAGAATTACTAACCAGAGAAAGATGTCCACTATTTGGTGCCCACACCTTGTGTAGGAATAAGCTTACTGTTTTTATGCTTATTGTGCTTATGTACAAAATGGAAGCCAATGGCAATGCTAGTAAGAAGCAGACTTCTTACTCATCATTTACCTCTCTGATGGAGAGGTAGGTACACAATTTCCCTGAGACAGAAAGAGTGCCCTTGCTGATGTCATTCACTAGCAGTAATTTGGATGGCTGAATAAGCACAAAACCCTAAAGAATACAGAGAATTAAGCAACTGTTTAATTCATGCTACTAAGATATTTTATCAGGTGGCATGTTGTTAAGGGCACAAGTAACACAATTGCATAGCATTTTGTTTGGTCATCCTCCTCTGGAGGTACTAGAGGAACCAGAAGAGAAAAGAAGCCTTCTCAGGGATTTTTCCCTTACAGTACAATTTTTACAAAAAGCTGAGTGTACAACTTGCAAAATAATAAGCTTCGGTGATAACACAAGCTTCTGCTACAATTATCACAAAGAGCAATTCTGCTGCTCAAGCTTCTAACTTATCCTTGTGACTACAGAACAATCCAAAATGTCACGTTTGAGTTGAAGTGACTGCAGCCAATTAGGTAATTTCCACCAAATTGGGTCCATTAATACTTGGGCAATATCTTGAGGGAGAAATAGGACTTTGTGACAAGGTGCAATGTGGCTTGTGAAATATTAGTTTGGGACAGTCACAAATCAAGATCCAAGGGTATGTTAAATTATTCAGCATTCTTGACCTCATTATTAAGTGACTTCATATGGGTTTTTGCTCATATTCGTATAATATTAGGCTTCAAGGAGCTTGATTTTGTTTCTGTCCCCCAGCCATATACCTATTTTATCATTTTTTTTGGCCTTCTTCACTCTTTATGAAACGATGGCTAAGTGTATATCTCTTTTTTAATCCTCTTTAATTTAATAATTTAAAGGGTGTTGGCTATGATTTTGTTTGAAGAACACAATGAGAACACTTGCTAATACAATGACACATACAAGAAATATGAATATTAGTTAGAAATTTGGTTTCTGTGCCTTTTTTTGCTAGCACAGAACCTCAGGGAATACAAACATCTTCCAGTTTAACATCTGCCATGACCCACCTCGTACCAAACAGAAAGCTGTGATTTGTAACGTTATGGCTTTATAAATGAATCAGAACTTCAATACCAAGTCTGCTTCTGTAAGTGCTCTGAAATGATAGCAACAACATTATTTTCCAAAATAATGTGAGAAAGCCACAAAAACACTCCAGGAAGATCATTTACCAAGATGTTTGTTGATTTCATTTTGTCCAAAAATGTATGGAACAATAGTTAGTTGATGGTGACAGAATTTCTACAACCAGTTTACATGTTGGATATTTAAAAATTCAAATTGGTGCTCCTGCAGGTTGTAAAAAACATTAACCAGTTACACATTTATCCTAAGACTATTGCGGGCAGATAATTTACAAACTAAACCACAACATGGGGCAAAGCAATGAAATGACCTTGGAATGTGAATATCACCAGATAAGGTGAATGAATTTGTGACCATGTGCCCTTCCAAGAGTGTTCCTGTTGGGATTAACAAAAGAAATTAGGTAACATTAGGCTACTCATGATACAGTTTCTTCTTTCAGATATATATATGTTTCATAATGTTGCTTATGATCAAATCATTACAAATACTTTGAAAGCAGAGGCACAGAACTCCATTTCATCATCTCCCAACCAGATGGGACCAGGGCAGGTGTAATCACTTTCAAGTGTTCTTCCCTATAAATCAACATCTGATTCATTTCAGAGTGGAGCTGTCAGCCCTTAGGCGCCCACTGAAGTTGAAAATTCTTAGCAAACTAAACACAGGCATTAAAATAATGTTTGAGTTGGTTTTAATCACAGTGGCCTAGATTCTCATGCTTCCCAGGACCCTACTGTATCTCTTCCATGTGTGAGACACAGGGGAGGGCTGCATATGGCCAAGACTCACTGGGGAGCAGAGCAGGAAGGAGAGTTTAGGTCAGTTACTTTTTGAAGTGTGATTCCTTTAAACAGCTACTCAAGGTAGTATCTTGCTAACTGTGCTGAATATAATAAAAGTGACCTGTGCTGTTTCTTTAAATACTGTTTTTTGGTTATAAGCGATCAAAGTATTAAATTTGTGTAAGAAAAAGAAAAATAAGATCAAGGGAAATTTCAACCATGTTCTTTCTGGAATCTATTAGGGAGGATTAGGTATGTGGTTTACCTCTCTGAAAGCCCGGGCTTGAAACGAGGTCCTTCCATTTCAGTCTCTCCTGGCTGGGTCTTTTTTTTTTTTTTTCATCTGTTAAGTTGACGAGACTAGTTTAGATGTGACCCCAGGACCTTTGGTAAATTTATGAAGAAATTAAAGAAAATTTGAAGTTGATGAATGTGTAGGGAGGTGGGAGATGGGGGGCACCACTTGCTATGGATACATTCTCCAAAGTTTGAAAAACATACCTACTATATCTGGGTGTGTGTTTTCATTAGCTCCAGAAGAAGAAAAGCTCACTGAATAAATGATTCTTCATAATTTTAAAATTGGTTTTTAGCATGAAAAACTATTAGAAAATCTTTTAACTAGTAAAACACTTTTGTTGCTTTTACTGTCATGGCAAGGCTTAAAGAGAGAGCAAGTAGATTCAAAGCAACATGATGAGTATAGGGAATATCTTTTGTAGATCTTCAAAGAAAATGATGTATAATTTCCAAACATGAGCAATAAAGTTAGTTGATCTTGTGGTTATAGAAAGAATACAAATTTATGGTAAAAAAAACTTTGAAAAATTTCCAATATAAAGAAAATTTGTTGTTGTTCAGTCACTTAGTCGTGTCCGACTTTTTACAACCCCATGGACTGCAGCACACCAGGCTTCCCTGTTCATCACCAACTCCTGGAGCTTACTTAAACTCATGTTCATTGAATCGGTGATGCCATCCAACCATCTCATCCTCTGTCATTCCCTTCTCCTCCTGCCTTCAATCTTTCCCAGCATTAGGGACTTTTCAAATGAGTCAGTTCTTCACATCAGGTTGCCAAAGTATTGGAGCTTCAGCTTCAGCATCTGTCCTTCCAATGAATATTCAGGACTGATTTCCTTTAGGATTGACTGGTTGAATCTTCTTGCAGTCCAAGGGACTCGCAAGAGTCTTCTCCAACAGTTCAAAAGCATCAGTTCTTTGGCACTCAGCTTTCTTGATGGTCCAATTCTCACATCCATACATAACTACTGGAAAAACGATAGCTTTGACTAGATGGACCCTTGTTGGTAAAGTCAAGCCTCTGCTTTTTAGTACGCTGTCTAGGTTTGTCATAGCTTTTCTTCCAAGGAGCAAGCATCTTTTAATTTCATGGCTGCAGTCACCATCTGAGGTGATTTTGGAGTCCAAGAAAAAAAAAGTCGCTGTTTCCATTGTTTCCCCATCTATTTGCCATGAAGTGATGGGACCAGATGCCATGATCTTAGTTTTTTGAACGCTGAGTTTTAAGACAGCTTTTTTTTACTTTCCTCTTTCACCTTTATCAAAAGGCTTTTTAATTCCTCTTCACTTTCTGCCATAAGTATCATCTGTGTATCTGAGGTTATTGATATTTCTCCCAGCAATCTTGATTCCAGTTTGTGCTTCATCCAGCCTGGTATTTTGCATGATGTACTCTGCATATAAGTTAAATAAGCAGAGTGACAATATACAACCTTGATGTACTCCCTTCCCAATTTGAAACCAGTCCATTTTTCCATGTCTGGTTCTAACTGTCGCTTCTTGACCTGCGTACAGGTTTCTCAAGAGACAGGTAAGGTGGTCTGGTATTCCCATCTGTTTAAGAATTTTCCAGTTTGTTGTGATCTATACAGTCAAAGGCTTTAAAGGAAATAATGATCACCAATTCAGAAATAATAACTCACTAACTTTCCTTCTAGTACATAATCACACACACATTGAAAAAAGTCTGAAAGGAGACAGTTTGTGGATTTTTAAGGTTTGTTTACTTAACCATTTCCAAAGTTTTTGATACACTATTTTCCCATACCCAAATTCAGATCAGATCAGTCGCTCAGTCGTGTCTGACTCTTTGCGACCCCATGAACCGCAGCACGCCAGGCCTCCCTGTCCATCACCAGCTCCCGGAGGTCACTCAGACTCACACCCATCAAGTCAGTGATGCCATCCAGCCATCTCATCCTCTGTCGTCCCCTTCTCCTCCTGCCCTCAATCCCTCCCAGCATCAGAGTCTTCTCCAATGAGTCAACTCTTCACATGAGGTGGCCAAAATACTGGAGTTTCAGCTTTAGCATCATTCCTTCCAAAGAAATCCCAGGATTGATCTCCTTCAGAATGGACTGGTTGGATCTTCTTGCAATCCAAGGGACTCTCAAGAGTCTTCTCCAACATCACAGTTCAAAAGCATCAATTCTTCGGTGCTCAGCCTTCTTCACAGTCCAGCTCTCACATCCATACACGACCACAGGAAAGACCATAGCCTTGACTAGGCGAACCTTTGTTGGTAAAGTAATGTCTCTGCTTTTGAATATGCTATCTAGGTTGGTCATAACTTTCCTTCCAAGGAGTAAGCGTCTTTTAATTTCATGGCTGCAGTCACCATCTGCAGTGATTTTGGAGCCCAGAAAAATAAATTCTGACACTGTTTCCACTGTTTCTCCATCTATTTCCCATGTAGTGATGGGACCAGATACCCAAATTACATATCTTTAATAAATTTAAAAAAGTGAGTTCATTTCAGACCTCCAAAGAACTACATCAATGAAGTAATAAGAACCTGTTTTCTGTCATTGTCTTTCTTCCAAGAGGCTTAGGGGTTATTAGAAAGTTTAAGATGACTTTCAAAGATGCATTAGTTCCATGCTGAATTTCAACAAATATCTAACAGTGAGAGCAGAGCACACAATCCATTAAGCCTTGTGACTGTTCATTTTGAAATTCTGAATTTTAACCAACTCGAAATGTAATCCAAGCTCAGATTTACTTTTCATCCCTCAAGACTGCCAATGCCAAACAGAACACAGACCTCTTCTTTGGGCCTAGGAGGCTACAAGCAGGCAGAGAACAAACTCTCTGGGTCTTTAGCAAACAATAAAGATAACATTAGAAGGTGGAAAACACTACAGAAAAAGAAAATGGAAAGTTAAGAAAGATTGGAACTGGGGAGTGGGCTGTGGTTTTAAATAGGATGATCAGGAGAAACCTCACTCATTAGGTTATATTTGAGTCAAGACATGAGAATGTGAGGGGATGAGCCATTCAGATATGGCTAGCTAGAACAGCCACTGCAAAGACCTTGAGGTGGGAGCAGCTTCGCAGGATTGGAGGACAGGGAAGAGAGGAGATAATGATATCTGAGATATAAGGGGTGGTGGGGGGGAGGAGTGTGTGTGTGTAAGACCTTTAACATTTTAAAAGATTTTGACTTTCCATTTGGGTTTGGATCTTTGTACCACCATTCGTCAAAGGTAACAGGCTGAGTGTCTCTGAACTTCCATTTTCTTGTCTGTAACATGGGAATCTCATTGATTGTAAAGTTATTTTGAGGACTAAAATGAAACATCAAGTACAACGGCTGGCATGAAGTATGTTTACAACAAATGTTGGTTCCTTTATTCCTCTGGGCATCATTTTGTGTATTTTATGTGTGTTTTATAAATGTACTCATAAACATAAAAGGGTGATGTGACTGACCAATAGTTATTCAGAGGTAGGAATCCAGATAGATTATAACTTTGTATGTAAATAACATTTTTTTCCCTTGATAAGTAAAAGTGATATATCATCAATACAAACTAATAGTTTTGGAAGGTGGGTTGGGGATCAAAACTGACCAAGGAACTAAATCTTGGATGTATGAACCTTTAGAGAGAACTGATGTATTAGCAGAAATGTACAGGGAAATCTCATTATTTCCCATTTCCATTGAATGTCTATTTCAAGGTTAGAAAAAAATGCTATCTGTCCTTCTGGGGAACATCTGAACATTCAAACAATACCAGATAAAATAGTCAGCTTGCAAACTTTTGAAAACATCACTGCCTGCAGGGTTGAAAGGGCCTCTCTTAGATATCAACGTGCTCTGCACTAACTTTTTTTGTATGATGGTAGCAGTCTTTCTCTTATGTGGTATCATTAGGGTTTCACTTGAGTTCACAGAAATAATTTTCTGGCTAAATTTCCACTCGAAACCAGTTGCTATAGAAGTTGAACATCAGTGGGGGAGGCAATTAGTTAGCTAGTTATTATGACTTTACTTAGTCCATTTTTAGCAGAAGGAAAAATGACAGAAACCTAAAATAATTCTATAGAAATACACAAGTGACTTCTTTTACCCAAAGATCATTAGCACAGTGGACAGGATTTCAAAGTTACCACCAATACCTATATCTTTCTTTTGTATTAATATACAGTTTTCATCAGTTAATAAGGCCAGCAGGAACCATTTTCATAAAATGTAACATAGTACCTAGTGTTGGAGGACCTAAAATTAATGGAAGAGTTGAAGATGGATTCTTCTTTGTAGGTCAATGGAAACCATACACAGATTATTATCTAGACAATTAATTATGCCACTTTTGATCAAAGGTACTTTAAGGAACTCTAAAAATAATTACCAAAAAAAAAAATTGACCAAGATCTTCTCAGGGGAATACTATACTAGTCTCTGTTGATTATCTTGCAGTCCAAGGGACTCGCAAGAGTCTTCCAAGTTTGCTTTTTTTTAAGATTTTTTTTTTTTGATGTGGAGCATTTTTAAAGTTTTTATTGAATTTGTTACAATATTATTTCTGTTTCATGTTTCAGTTTTTTGGCCACAAGGCGTCTGGGATCTTAGCTCCCCTGCTGCTGCTGCTGCTGCTAAGTCGCACCAGGGACCAAACCTTCACCCCATTCACTGGAGGGCAAAGTCTTAACCACTAGACTGCCAGGGAAATCCCCAAAGTTTGCTCTTAAGCAGTGGTGGATTATTTGGTCTCTTCCTGTTGGTCTAAATTCTGGAATTTACAAAAAATCTGGATTATCCCCATTTAATGGCACCCCACCCCAGTACTTTTGCCTGGAAAATCCCATGGACGGAGGAGCCTGGTAGGCTCCAGTCCGTGGTGTCGCTAAGAGTCGGACACGACTGAGCGACTTCACTTTGACTTTTCACTTTCATGCATTGGAGAAGGAAATGGCAACCCACTCCAGTAATCTTGCCTGGAGAATCCCAGGGACAGGGGAGCCTGGTGAGCTTCTGTCTATGGGGTCACACAGAGTCGGACACGACTGAAGTGACTTAGCAGTAGCAGCAGCAGCAATCAGATGAAGGATTGTCTTGAAAAATTTGTTGTATGATACTCGTACCATACTTTAAGAGTCCAGTAAGTGTCTGTTGAATAAGTAGAAAAAAATTATTTGCATTTCCTTCTACTTGTCCTGTTAAAAATCAGAGTCTGAATATACACATACACACACATCTTATATTTTACCTATTCCCAATTTTATATATACACCAATATATACCAGTGGGAATACCAGACCACCTGACTTGCCTCCTGAGAAATCTGTATGCCTGTAGGAAGCAACAGTTAGAGCTGGGCATGGAACAATAGACTGATTCCAAATTGGAAAAGGAGTACATCAAGGCTGTGTATTGTCACCCTGCTTATTTAACTTATATGCAGAGTACATTATGCAAAATACTGGGCTGGATGAAGCACAAGCTGGAATCAAGATTGCTGGGAGAAATATCAATAACCTCAGATACACAGATGACACCACCCTTATGGCAGAAAGTAAAGAAGAACGAAAGAGCCTCTTGATGAAAATGAAAGAGGAGAATGAAAAAGTTGGCTTAAAACTCAATTCTAAGATCATGGCATCTGGTCCCATCATTTCATGGCAAATAGATGGGGAAACAATGGAAACAATGAGAGACTTTATTTTTTTGGACTCCAAAATCACCGCAGATGGCGACTGCAGCCATGAAATTAAAAGATGCTTGCTCCTTGAAAGAAAAGCTATGACCAACCTAGACAGCATATTAAAAAGCAGAGACATTACTTTGCCAACAAAGCTATGGTTTTTCCAGTAGTCATATATGGATGTGAGAGTTGGACTACAAAGAAAGCTGACCACTGAAGAATTGATGCTTTTGAACTGTGGTGTTGGAGAAGACTCTTGAGAGTCCCTTGGACTGCAAGGAGATCAGACCAGACAATCCTAAAGGAAATCAACCCTGACTATTCATTGGAAGAACTGATGATGAAGCTGAAGTGCCAATACTTTGGCCACCTGATGTGAATGACTGACTCATTTGAAAAGACCCTGATGCTGGGAAAGATTGAAGGCAGGAGGTGAAGGGGACAACGGAGGATGAGATGGTTGAATGGCGTCACTGGCGTGACGGACATGAGTTTTAGTAGGCTTCGGGAGTTGCTGATGGACAGAGAAGTCTGGCATGCTGCAGTCCACGGGATTGCAAAGAGTCAGACACGACTGAGAGACTAAGCACAGCAAGCACAGAGGGTATAAAGTGGTGTCTCACTGTGGCTTTGATTTCCATTTCTCTAGAGACTAATAATGTTGGACATCTTTACCTCCTGGGGTTACTAAGCTGAAGTGTAGTACTTCTTTGGCCATAAGAGTAAAGACCCAACCAGTTATATTACTTTAAGGTGATTCTTTGTCATACGTTTAGTGACCCTACATCCATGGGTTTTGACGACAAACTTTTACACATGTATTGTACATTCATTGACCATATGCTGCTTTGTACACAGTAGGGACTTACTGAATGACAACTATAGTGGCTACAGAATTTCCTTGAAGGAAAGTTTAGAGGGAGCAATTTTGTTAAAAGGAGGAATTCCCTGAAGCTGTGTTTGCATATCACTTACATATGGTGGAAAAATACGATTTATCTGCAACAAAGAATAAGGGAAGGCAGATGGACATCATGGGCACCTGAAGCTTCTTTTTCCTCCCAGTGGTTTGGTAATTCTACTGTGTCTAGAACCAACTGAGAATATGAAGAATTATAATTTGAGAAGGAAACATGCTTTCTCAGATTTACCAATAGCTAGTCACACAAATACAGGCACATGACCCTGCTCTTCCTTAGCTCCAAGCTTGGATATATACCGACAAGTAGAGAGATGTTATGTGAAAGGATGTGTAGATTAGTGGTAGAAGGGTCAGCAAGAAGGTGAATGGATGTGAGACAGCAGCATCTTGATGGGAAAAATGGGCAAAGTGGGTAAAAGTATGGATGGATAGTAGAGAGGACTTTTGCTAAGGGCATCAATCCAGGCTGCTAGCAAAAATAGTAATCCAATATAAATCTTAATAGTCCAAGAGATTAGTCAGCTGAGCCATAAAGCCAGGTTCTGACAGAGTCCTTTTAAAACATTCAATTTCACCCAGTCTTGCACCTCTGAAAGTTAAAAATTGCCTCACTGGGTCCAAGAGGCTCTGACTAATTTTTCCCATCCAGTTTTCTCCAGATACTTGGTGTGAATCAACAACTCATGAGATGAAATGAGTGAGGGGGTTGCATGCATTACTGACAATCAATATCCAAAGGCTTTAAACTGGGGACACTAAATGGTGGTAGCTTTTCCCAGGGCTGCCCTGGGAAGAAAGGATGAGTTATGAGACCAGGATAAAAACACAGACTGAAAGAAGAGGGAGTTTGTGATGGGCTTAGGGGGTTTCTCACTTATGTTGGGGTCTTCTGTTAGGAAGCAAAACCAAAATTATACAATTCCTTCCATACCTTTCCCTTGCTCGGAATTAAAAACCATCTACTGAAGATTTTCTCACTTCAAAACCCGGTCAGGCACTTTCTAGTATCAAGGCGGGTGCCTGAAGAATAAATTGCTCCTATCAGAAATAAAGCATTTTAGTTCTGCCACAAGCGGTGAGATCTGTGTTTATAAGTTGCTCCAAAGGCAACTCCATCTTTGCTGCTCTCCTCTCATTTTCTTTTGATGCATAAAACCTGTAGACTGGAGCACTGTGATTGCATTCGGCGCTGGAGCAGTGTAATTGTAAATATTCATTGGAATTCAAGCTAGCTTTCCCAGGTCTCTCCTAGGGCTGTGCAGCTATGCAAACAGCAGCCTGTGCAGCGTTAGCTCACAGCCCGGAGGCCACCTATTTCCCCATAGCCCCTAGGATCTTTTCTGTAGAGTGAGTGCATGCATAGAAACTGGCCCTTAAACACCATTTCAGTCTACTGTTTCACTGTTTTTTCCTTTTCTACCCATGACTGCTGATCCTTAGTAATTCTGTCAGTCCCAAATATGCATTAAAGAGAGAACCATGTCCTTAACTAAAAACCCAGGGTCAGAATGCTCTCACTGAGCATGTGCTCAATCTATTTAGGATATTAATCAGATTTCAGCCATTCATTCATTTCATGAATACATATACATACACACATAGACACACACATGAAGACACACACAAGAATATATATTTCAACTCTACCTGATAAACTGGCATAGATACCTACTCTAAATAAGATATGAGTACATACTTATGAGTTATTCCATCTTTTTCCAAGTTAAAATTTGCAAGAATCAAAAAGAAACCAATATTGGACTGGGAATACCATATCTTTTTAACAATCTAACAGTGAAGAATTATTTACATATTTAAAACATAAAAATTCTGAACTGAACATAAAAAAATTCAACTGATAAAAGGGGCAAAATACACTATTACTTTAAGGGAGGGGTTGAGAAGGAATTATGAACAACTTGATGAAGAGGAGAAAATCAACCAGACTCTGAAGCAGTAGAAGAATTTTGATAGTTGGGGTTGGATGGAGGGAGGAATCCATCTCTGTGGGAAAGTGTTATGGGCTGAACCGTGTCTCCTTGGAAGGCATGTTGAAGTTCTACTCACCAAAAGCTGTGAGCATGGCTTCATTTGGAAATAGAGTTTACAGATGTAACCAAGTTACGATGAGATTGAACTGGATTAGAGCTGGCCCCAATTCCATGACTAGTGTCCTTATAAGAAGCAGGGTATTTGGACACAGATTGGGTAGTGAAATTTGGACCCTCTCCTGGGTAGAGGAGAAGACCATATGAAGATGATGGCAGAGATTGGAGTGAAGCATTTACAAGCTAAAGGAGCACGGAGGATTGCCTGCAACCACCCGAAGTCAGAAGAAGCAAGAAAGGATTCTTCCCCAAGAGCCTCTACAGAGAACACGGCTCTGCTGACACCTTGATTTCAGGCTTTTAGCCTCCGGTACTATGAAGGTATATGTTTCTGTTGTCTGAAACCACCCATTTTGTGGTGTTTTCTTATAGAAGCCCTAGGAAACTAACACAAGATGTGTTCAGAAGTGGAGAGTGTGGGACTTACTCTGAACATGTTTTTTTTTTAAATTTTTATTTATTTCTGTTTTTGGCTTCACTAAGTCTTCGCTGCTGAGCAGAGGCTTTCTCTAGCTGTGGAGAGCGGCGCTACTCTTCGTTGCAGTGCGTGGGCTTCTCTGGTTGTGGAGCACAGGCTCTAGGTGCACAGGCTTCCCTAGCTTTAGCACGCGGGCTCAGCAGTTGTGGCTCTAGAGCCCCGGCTCAGCAGCTGTGGCACACGGGCTCAGTTGCTCTGTAGCATGTGGAGTCTTCCCAGACCCGGGATCAAACCTGTGTCCGCTGCATTTGCAGGGGGATGCTTATCCGCTGAGACCACCAGGAAATCCTAAAGCATGAAGTTCTGATCAGCTAGAGAGCAGTGTGTATAAAGACCAACAGTAGAAATTACATCTGGGAAAATAAGAGTGCCTAGATAGTGGACTTTATGTTTTTGTGTCTATAAAACATTACTAGGAAAGGGAGTGGTGAAAGATTCAGGATAAATTGGAAAAATAGAGTGGAAGACATGGGAGCATTTAGCAGGTTGGTGTGCTATGGGAGATGAGAGATGGCACCCTGGCTAGCAGCAATGGTTACGGAAGTGAAGGTACGGATTTGAGAGAGACAGAGGTAGAATTGAGACTAATTAGGAGACTAATGGAATCTGGAGACTAATTAGGTGAATGACACATAAAAGTAATTTGAACTTTGAAGTCTGGGGGATGGAAAGATGAAGATGCTATTATCAGAGACAGGAAACCCAGAAGGTAGAACTGGTTTGGGAGTATGTGTTGAGAAGAGACTAGTTTGTAGTAAATGAAGAAGTCCAGCAGAATGCTAAAAATGTAGACTAGAAGCATGGGAGATTTGTTGGGCTAGGAATATAGATCTGGGGCCATCTGCACTGAGGAGATTGTCAAGGGCCTAGAAATGTTTGAGATCATCAAAGGACTTGAGTGATCATAAAGGGAAGAGTTGAACTTTGGAGAAGCACCTCTGTCTTGGCATATAGAAGAGGCAAAGACATATTAAAGAGGGAAAAGGGTAACCAAGATGAACCCAAGTTAAGGACACTAAGGAACATATTTCATGATAGACAAGATGATCAGCAACATACCATGCTATCGGGAGACTGAGGAGGACAAGGCCTCAGAAGAAGTCACTGGATATATGGATTAAAGTGTTAATAGTAGGGACTTCCCTGGTAGTCCCAGTGGCTAAGACTCCATGCTCCCAATGCAGGAGTTCCAAGTTTGATTCTTGGTCAGGAAACTAGATCATACATGCTGCGACTTAGAGAATCTGCATGCTGTAACTAGAAAAACAGAAAAGATGTTGCATGCTGCAACTAAGGATCGCAAATGCTGCAGTGAAGATCAAAGAGCCTGTGTGCTGCCACTAAGACTCAGCACAGCCAAATAAAATAAAAAAATATTAATCTAGAAAAATGGTACTGATGAAACCATCTGCAGGGCAGGAATAGAGATGCAGATGTAGAGAACAAATTTGTGGATATGGTGGGGGCTGTGCGGTGGAAGGAGAGGGTAGGGTGAATTAAGAGGGTAGCTCTGATATACGTGCACTACCATGTGTAAAATAGCTAGTCAGTGGGAAGCTGTTGGGAAGCAACTCCCTGTTGCTGCACTAAGTTGAACAGGGAGTTCAGCTTAGTGCTCCGTGATGACCTAGAGGGGTCGGAGGGAGGCTCAAGATGGAGGGGATGTAACTTTCTAGAGCAAGGTCTCCAAGCTTGGTAGAGTCAGGCAGATGAAAGAGCAGATTGTGAGAAGTGGCCAGTGTTGGTTACAGGCCAGGTAATAACAGGAAAGCTCAAGACCAAGGGATTCCAGGGTACAGTAAGGGCTAGGTTAGACAGGCATTTGAAAGATTGTTTGAGTGTGTTTCAGTGTCCTTGTGCTACAAAGTAACCTAAAAATAGTGAGGGAATAAAGAATCATGAAAAAAATGAAAGTAAAGGATAAAAATTGTGTTCCTTTTTTCTTTTATTCATTCCTTCTTTTTCTTATTTGCCCAACCACTCAACAGACTCTTGCTGAATGTAAATCCATGTCAGTGCACGGGGCAAGAAGGCAGGTGTCAGGTCTGTAAGATTAGGTTCCTTATCCTAGAGTCTGAAATAACAAGAACAGTAAGAACTCGGCTCACACTATCTACTAGGAATTGTTCTAAGTGCCTGTCCGCACACTAACTCCCTTAGTACTTTTAGCCCTCAGATGTCACAGCAATCATTATGCTTCATTTCACTGCTGAAGATACTGAGTTGCAGAGAAGTTAAGTCATATGTCAAGGTCACATAGCTAGTTGCCAGCAGAACTGGGATTTGAACTTAGTGGGTTTGGCTCCAGAGTCTGTACCTTAACCACAGTGCTACATGAACAAAAAAGTTTTTGAAATGGGTTGTAAGTATGATGATTGCAAATTCCAATCAGTCTGGGATAGACCCACTTTATGCTTGTTGTCCCAGTGAAAGTATTTGTTGTATCAACAGAAGGTTTGGACTTCCCTGGTGGCTCAGTGGATAAGAATCCACCTGCCAATACAGGGGACACAGGTTCAATCCCTGGTGCGTGAATATTACACCTGCGGCAGAGCAACTAAGTCTGTGAGCCACAACTACGGAGCCCACGTGCTGCAACTGCGAAAGCCGATGTGCCTAGAGCCTGTGCTCCACAACAAGGGAAGCCACCACAATGAGAAGCCTGTGCATGACAATGAAGAGGAGCCTGTGCTTGCTGCAACTAGATAAAGCCCTCACAAAGCAACAAAGACCCAGTGCAATAAAAAAAATATAAATAACTAAATATAAAAACTAGAAGGTTTGAAGGATAAATTATATCGTCACCCTAATTATAAGAGAGGCTAAACCATTGTAGGCCTCTTCTTCCAGCAATTAATTGTTGGCTCATGTGATGTATAGAGACAAAGAACTGTAAGGTGTTTATGGGGAATAAATGGAACGGCTCTCTCTTGTTATGATACGCAGCCTCGAGACCTGCAAAATCTACTCTGATAACCTTGGTAAGATCCTTCCCCATCTATGGTGGCTTTTGTCCCTCTAAGCACTTTAATCCTACTGCTTTCAGTTAAGGTTGAAACAAAGAACTGTTTGGTGCATTCACCAAACAGCCACTAATTGAAGTTCTAGACATCCATTCTTTAAGCAGTAATGGAAACTGAACACACAAAAACCCCACAGAGAGTCTGTCCTCTCATGTCTCTCTTTCTTACCTATTTTCCTTATCTCCACCCCTAGGCCAGTGCTCTACCATTCACTCCAAACCTCAGGTATAATAACTACCTGTCACAAGATGTGCAGCCTCAGCTGGAGCAGGCATTGGACTGATGCTAGACCATTTGCAGCAATGTCAGCACTTCCTGGCTTCATCTCCTGAGCTCCCTCTCCTTACTGTCTCCAGCCTTCAGTGGAAAGGAAGGAAACTGGTATCAGCCAAGCGTGGATCTGGTACCCTGTGGGAAAAAATGTGCTCTTGTGATCACCAAATTAGTCACCTTGGAAGATTTAGGATTATACTCAATTCCTTACGGACAAATAATGTATCACTTAGTTCTAATGTTCGCTGATGACAGGAACATATACAACATTGTGATTGGCTATTACTCCAGTAACACCATTTAAAATGCTGCAATGTGCAAAAATGATGGTAATATCTAGGCCAGAGCAAGCAGAGAACCAACTCAGCAAACTGAAAAGAAGACATTCATCCAGGATTTTCAATATCCTGCTGAGCGACCATTGTTTCATATGACTATTATTCTCCGAGGTTTTAATATGCTGGTCCATGGAGTTTTCTTATTATTTTTTTGACTGCTCTTTCTATTGTCTCCTCTGTCCATCCTGGGCTTTCTGTTTTTCTTTCCTCTGAACTCACCCCGGCAGTTTATGCATTCATAGCGATTTTAACTACAATTTAGATTACAAACGGTTCCAAATATTCATTGGAGCTGCCTGAAGGGCATTTTATTCTTTCTCCCTTCCTTCCTTGGTAAGCTCATCCACTAATATGATTTCAATAATAGCTAACATTTATCATGTGTCAAGCACAAAATTGAAGCTTGGAACATTACAGGGTAAGTACTCTTATTGTCTCCCAAAGAAGGAGATAGAAAGTGGTAGAATTGGGATCTGAAGCCGGGAAATCTTGCTGAAGCACCTATAGTCTTAGTCATCCTACTATGAGTCCCCTTCGCATCAACCACTTGCTTTACCTTCTCTACTTTATAGCTAGATTATGCCAACAGCTTCCTAGTACTCTTTCTAGGTTTAGCTGAACGCAGCATCATTTTTCACATGGAAAGTTTACTGTGATTTCTGTTGATTAAATTTAAAGTTCTCTGTCAGTCCTCCAAAGTTTTCTGTTCATTTCTCTGTTACTCAAGCCCACCCCGAATCTATTCCAGCTAACGATATCTGTGTGCCATTTAAAATGTTCCTCCCACTTCTTTAGGCTACTCACTCTGCCTAAAACACTCTACTTCCCTCCTTTCTGGGAAACTTTTTACCCCCTCTTCTAGGATTTACCTTTCAGGAAGTCTTCTCCAATTAATTATAAATGTATGGGTAAACTACATCTAATCAGGGATTCTGTCTTCAATTTCATTACATATCCTACAGAATCTAATAATGTTTATCATCATTGGTATGCAATCTTGTTACTGTACTGACATGACCATCCTAACCAGAACTGGAAAGAACTCAAGTCAGATAGCTGAGAGGTACAACTTAATAATAACTAGAGGCCAAATTGAAAGTCGCTCAGTCATGTCTGACTCTTTGCAACCCCACGGACTATACAGTCCATGGAATTCTTTAGGCAAGAACACTGGAGTGGGTAGCCTTTTCCTTCTCCAGGGGATCCTCCCAACCCAGGGATCAAACCCAGGTCTCCCACATTGCAGGCAGATTTTTTTATCAGTTGAGCCACAAGAGGCCAAAGTATAGGTCTTTTTATATGGGGAGGCTTCTGTGCTGTTTCTGGGCTTCTTTTCCATTCCTCATTCTTTCCCTATTCTGTTCTGTGTAGCTGGGAGCGGAAATCCCTGCAGGCTGCATTTCTAGACTCCAAAGTCAACTGCCCACCAGAGAGGTTTGGCCAATGGGAGGAGTTAGAAGGAGAAAGGACAGTGGGAGAGATAAACCAGGCACATTTCCCCCTTCCCTCTGATGTGAGATGCAACTCCAGCGATGACTGTATCTCCTCTGCAGCTTGGACTTGAGGGAACCCTGGCTCCTGGATTCTGGTAGCATCGCCCCCTTGTTTTGTCTCTGCGGGAGGGTAGAGGCTTCCCATGGTTGTTAACTTCACCACCCACATGCGTTTCTCAGCTCCCCCATGTAATTCCCTGCATTAAATTCCTTCTGTTGTAAGTACTCGAAGTACTTTGTTTTCCTGGTAAGACCCTGAAAGACCAAGAAAACTGTTTTGTTTTTTATTTATTACTTTAAGAGAATTATGGGAAAACTCTCCTGGTAAAACTAAATCTCTGTAGAGCTATGATTAATATCTGTCCTCTGGTTGTGTAGGAGGTGAGACCTGGCCACATTTAGAAAGTTTATAGATGAAGAGATGAAAGTGACATGACTATAACAATGACATAAGTCTCTAAGATATTATTGATGTGATCTTTTTCAAACTTACAACTCTTTCTCTCCTGAGGTTATATATTGCAAAAAAAATTTGAATATACACAACAAATACATAGAGTAATCTGGGGATTTGTGCAACTACAGAGGTTTGTTTAAAGACATAGCATAGGGAAAGACATGGTTAGGTTTATCTGGGGAGGTTAGGGAAGGCTGGGGGTTGGGTGGGGCATGGTAGTGGGTGGGCAGGGTCTGGGTCAAGGTAAACAAAAGTAAAAAACAAGCCTGGAAATAAAATAACACTAGATGGTCATTCAGAGAAGGCAATGGCACCCCACTCCAGTACTCTTGCCTGGAAAATCCCATGGATGGAGGAGCCTGATTGGCTGCATGCAGTCCATGGGGTCGCTAAGAGTCAGACACGCCTGGGCGACTTCACTTTCACTTTCTTGCATTGGAGAAGGAAATGGCAACCCACTCCAGTGTTCTTGCCTGGAGAATCCCAAGGACGGGGGAGCCTGGTGGGCTGCCGTCTATGGGGTTGCACAGAGTTGGACACGACTGAAGCGACTTAGCAGCAGCAGCAGATGGTCATTGTCCCCTCCTTCCTTCAGGACTATCATGTGGGAATTTCAACAAAGGAAAGCAAGCCACTAGACCACCTCTGCTGGACTGTCACCAAAAGACCTGCATTCAAGCCCTAATTCTTCAACTTAACAAGTTTTGTGACCTCAGGCAAACTGGTTAACCTTTCAGATCCCCAGTTTTCATTATTGTGAAATGATACAAGTGCATCCAATGGTGGACTTCAAACACTTTTTTATTTTGTATCCCGTCAGTGTTTGACCTCTGTCCATACAAACCAGTTTCCTTCGTATTCTGATTCCTCCTCTCTCCAAGCAAAGACTGATAGGAGCATGCAAGAAAGTATTGTCTTTCCCAAGCACAATACTTGAATGCTATGAACATTCTACTATCATTTTTATAATTTACGCTTAAAATTCTTTTCTAGGATGTAAGAAATTTTGGAGAGTAAATCTTATCATGACTCTTATAAAAACCTTCCAGTCCATGTAACCTATTTTGTTTCTCTGCTATTGGTAATCCACCTAGAGTCTTGCTCCATGCCCCACGTCATGGGCCCTAACCTCAGTCATCTCCCTCTCTTCCAGCTCAGATAGCTCAGGCAAAGGAAGTGAGAAAGGGAATAACACGCACACTAGAACTAATAAAAGTGATTGTACAACT
Organism: Tragelaphus eurycerus; assembly: GCA_935064755.1. Classification (NCBI taxonomy): domain Eukaryota; kingdom Metazoa; phylum Chordata; class Mammalia; order Artiodactyla; family Bovidae; genus Tragelaphus; species Tragelaphus eurycerus. Next base: position 19,095,079 of record CAKXYN010000020.1, read on the forward strand.
GATTATAAATACCAAGGCCTGAAGACATATGTGGTAATCAAATAGCCTTCCTTTAGGGAAACCTGGAGAAGGAAGCAGTCAAGAGTCTTTAAGATAAGATGGAGGCTGCAAGCCTAGGTCATATCTGTTTGTATCTATGGGAAAAGAATTCCAGTTCCACATCTGTCTACTGATGGTTAGAGAGCACTGAATCCTAACCCCTAGACCCCCCCGCTACACCCCCTGGGCACCGGCCACTGATGGTTGCATGGCGTCTACTGACTGAGGAAAAGATGACAGGGTTTGACTCTAAGTTTTCCCTCCCTCAAATTCTCTGCATTCTAGTTTCTTCAAATGTAAAAATAGAAATGAATCCTGCCTCACAAGGGTGATGTGAGGATTTTGTATAGATGTTGAATCTGAACCATGGGAAAATCAGTCAAAAATTAATAGGGAATAGAGAATCCCTGGGTTTTCCCAGTGGCTCAGTGGTAGAGGAACCACCTGCAGTGCAGGAGATGCAGGTTCTATCCCTGGGTTGGGAAGATCCCCTGGAGGAGGGCATGGCAACCTATTCCAGTGTTCTTGCTTGGAAAATCCCATGGACAGAGGAGCCTGGCAGGCCACAGACCAGCAGGGTGCAGAGTCAGACATGACTGAGCGCACAGCACACACGCAGAGAATCCCTAGTCACCTGACCATATCTACTCTGGTAGTTAACACCAGATTTTCAGTTGCAAGAGATTCTAGGAGTTCCCATATACATATAATATCTATATATATATTATATAATCATGTTATTATATATTATCATAAAACATTATTCATTAATTATTATATGCTTAATACCTATATAAAAATATATGAATATATATATATGGGGTCGCAAAGAGTTGGACATGACTGAACGACTGAAAAAGAACAGCAATATACATATATACATAAATATGTATATATCCACATACTTATACACACATATACTATAATTATATACAGGATAATACAAATATTTGGGGGCTTCACTGAGGAGGGATCAAAGGCTTGGAAATAAGGATAAGCAAGGATATGCTATCTAACTGAATCAAATTATTCAAAATATTTTTAGAACAGCTAAATCAGGAGGTAAGGAGAAGTAATATTTATTTCTCCTTTTCAGGAAGATAAAAATCCTCAGTTTTCCGAGATTTGGAGGCCCTTTCCACCCGCTTCTCCATAGCCCCAGCTCTCATTCCCTAAAGTATAAGAACAGAGTTCTCTGCCTCCACATTGATGATTTATCCCGGTCACAGAGGGGACACACGGCTAACTGAGGTTAACAGCTTTCTCGGTTTCATTTCAAAAAGACATTAGCATGGAGGCTCTATGAAATGCTGATATGCCAAATACTGATTCATTCACCTGCAGAGTTCGCTAGAAGGCAGGGACCTATTTGACAGGCAGGGCTGAGCTCCCAGCCTTTTCCTAAAGGGCAATCCCATAATTCATCTCCCAGCGCTAAATTACACCTGACACTTCACTGAAGACTTCAGGTGCACTCACCCAACTGTAATAAGCCTAATGCAGAAGAAGAGGGTTGGAAATGACAAAGATATTCTTTTTGAAAATAATATAACTAATTCAATTGTGGGCGGAAATACCTGTGATGTAATATATTCCCAGGCAGGGCTGGGTAAAGGGCAGGAGTGGAGGAGATGCACATGTTTTGCCTTTGTTTAGTGGGAATGTGAACCGACTGCAGACCCAGCAGAAGAGGTGACCTTAGTCAGGTCCTTACCTTGACCCTGGGTTATGCAAGGGGGCCTCCATGTTGTGCATCCCTACCTTGTGTCCTTGGCTATTCATCCCTTCTTGTGTCCTTGGCTTGGCCTATTCACCAAAGAGTACCAAGCTTTTCTGTAATTTGTAAAATTTCCTTCCAAATTTGCAAGAAAAAAGATTGTCCAGAAGCCACAGAGCAGTGGGCTCCTGCTACTCCTCTGCAGGGCTTTCTGGAGCAGCTGGGCAATGGGCAAAGGAGCAGCAGAATGTCTGTCTCTTACTGTTCAGCAAAGGGTGTCCCAGTAGCCAACTATTTCAGAGTGGTGGTTTACTTGTTATCATTCATGGCAATCGGGGTGATTTGGTGCCAGAGAAGTAGAAGTAATTTGACAAATGCATTCATTATCTAGCTTCCTCCTACCCCTATCCAGGACTGTCTCCCTCCCTCCCCCTTTCAGTGTGTGCAGGGAGTTGTGGGTTGTTTTATTTGATGCTGTGGGAAGGAAGCAGGCACATAAGCCTTGCCTGAGCTCAGGGGAACTTTGGAGGGGTGAAGCTGGATGTTTTCTCTCTAACTCAGGAAGTACATTTGTGTATTTGCTAGGTGTTGGGGACATTGCAGTGAATAGGTAGACATGAGGTCTTTTCTCATGGAGTTTTGGGTGAACTTGGAAGATGTTAGCTTAAGAGGAAGAACCAAGATGATTAAGAAGAAAAACTAAGATGTGTGCAGCTGGACAGTGCCCCAGCTGCACACTAAGGTACTTGATAACTGTCTGCTGAATGAAGAATAAATAGTGTAAGAAGCAAAGAAAAGGAGCTGAACGTTATTGACTTTCATAGCCCAGATTCCATGTTAGGTGCTTTCCATTATGTTTTCTAACTTAGCATGGAATAACAGTCAAGATCAAGGTCAGATCCTGGTACATGGCTTCCGAGATGGTCTCTTTCATGGTGTACTCATGGGAAACAGTGTTCTTTAGTGGAAGGATCCCAAGTGTGGGATAAGGTGTAGGTTTTAGAAGTGATTTTGACATTTATTAAAAATAGTGCAGTCTTGGATAAGTCAGTTATTCTTTTTGAGTTTCAGGGTCTATATCTGTAATTTGGGGATACCTCCTTCCCAGGGTGGCTAACAGGATTCGATGAGATGGTGAATGTGAAAGGGCTTTTATTCTAAATAACATCCTGCTCTATGTTAAGGGAAAATCATTCAGTTTCTAAACAATGACATTTTACATGGTTTCAACAATTTCAACAACATCAGAAATAACAGGAAGGTTGTCCTGGAAGTTGGTGTTTGGAGACATTTATATCAGAAGAATTCTTATAGTAAGGCAAAGTTCACTTAAGGTGATTATTTGCCGTGAACTCACCAGGTATGTGCGGAAATCACTGATACCCTAATATATAGCTATGCCCTTGCTAAGTCGCTTTAGTCGTGTCCGACTCTGTGTGACCCCATAGACGGCAGCCTACCAGGCTCCCCCGTCCCTGGGATTCTCCAGGCAAGGATACTGGAGTGGGCGGCCATTTCCTTCTCCAATAGCTATGCCCTTAAGTGGATATAATTAAATTCTTTTCTCAGAAATCAACCTCTTGCTTTTTCAGCCTGTCTGTGAATTCTTTATGTGAACTCAAATTTGGAGCAACCAGCAGCATAACATTTCATATTCTAACTGAACAAAGAACCACCGTATTTAATGACAGTATGGTTTTAAATGGACTTTCCCTAATCAGCGTTTTAACAATTAAAATGAAAATTATATATAACTATATTCCTAGTAATCCTTTGTCCTTTTAGTCATGAAAAGAGGTTAAGTATCACTCGTGTTTAATTTTACTCTCCACTTTTATTTTTAACTCATTGTTGTGCTCTAATTGTATCTTGGTTTGTGACACCTCCTATGTCAAACTCTGTGAATTCTTTAATTTCCTTCCCTTTCCCCAGATCATTAGTGAGGTGGTTATATGATGCCAAAGTGGGCATTAGTCCTCAGGGCTGTGGTGGACACCATCTCCCACCTAAATGTGAGGGACCACCGTTTGTCATTACTCTTTGTTTATGGTCCTTCAGCCAATTTTCAACCTATGTGACCATGCACATATTCTACCCAATTTGAATTAATTTTGCAAGTGGAAATTCATGGAGCAGTGTATCAAATGCTTTAGTAAAATCCATATATATTACCTCTAGTGCATTCCCTTCATCCATTAATCTCGTAATGCGATTTAAAAGAGTGATCACATTTGTCTGGAATGATTTGTCCTTTATCCATCCCCAAAGCTCCCTTCTGCTCTGGGCTCCATTATCCTCCACCTACTCTCAGTTTTCCTCTCTTCACATCTGATTCATTATATTATTAGACACAGAGGCTCCCTTTTATAGTCGATAGTTACTGAAAATGGTTTTGAAAATATTTACAAGTTTCTGCTTTGAAATTATTTCTCTATTTTTAAAATATAATTTTTGAATAGTATCTAAAATGTGGAAGACTGAAAATAAAGTCTGTTGATCATAAAATTTATAAGAAATTATTGTATGCAATCTCTTTATTTCAAGTGATGATTCTGTTAACAATCTATTTGTCCAGGTCTCTCTTCATTTCTTTTAAATACATTTTTGTTATACAGTATAGTATTTAAGGTGTCTTTCCCAGTCTGCTTGTTTGAATTGTGTTTCCAGAGCCATATTTTCCCTCCTGCCTGGAAGACTGCATTGCATAAATTAAGGGTGATTATAAACATAAACTCATGCTGTATTCTCACATAATCATATCAACTAGGAATGCCTATATTTATTTGTAAAACAAGTCTTAGCAAATGTTTTTCTGCATAGTGAGAGCAATTTGCCTGCCTGCTAAAAATATTTCTCACCTTTTAGATTTGGGTAGGGTTTTATCCTGAAGAGTTCAAGGGTTATATGCCAAATCAGTAAATTTAAAATAATGGTTAACTCAAAATAGAAAATGCTTCGAAACAGTAAGGAGAGTTGAAACGAGAGGAATAATAATGACAGAGAAGAATAATAACATCAGGGAGAAGCAGGTATATAAAGGCTGAAAGCATGCAATAAGCAATGGATCCTTAGAAACATAGGGACAAGATTATCAGTTAACCCTATCTGTAGACTACCTTTCAAAAGATGAAGAAGCTCAAATCTGGATTGATGCTTTGAGACTAATCCTTTGACCAATAGTTCCAATGTGAGCTACTTCTGCCTATGTATCATTATAGTTACTGTCCATTCTTTTTCCTTTGCTCCACCAATACTGTTTAGGAATAAAGGTCTTTGAATACTGATTTTTCAGCTTTATGCTTCAGTGGATTAAAGTAGGTGAATGCTATAATAGGAATCAGGTCCACAAGGACATTTAGGCACCTGATCTGTGGATAGTGACCAGCGACCCTGATAGGATATCTTATTAAATGTCTTATTAAATATCTTATTAAGTGTCTTATTAAATGATGGAGTGAAATGAGCTTCATGAAGTCAAGGTTCCATTTTGTAATCTAAATTTTTGGTTGACTAGTATATTTCAATAAGATATTCTATAGAGAAAGGTGTATTGAAAGCTACTGAACTGGTAATCAAAGATTCAGGTTCAGTATGCAGTCATGCACAAGAATGTGGAATGGAAAATAGCTACTAGATGATAAAAATGGCTATAAATTTTCCCCCCAGTTTTATCTCCATTTTGATCTCTATCCTCTTCTTCTTATAATAAACAAGCCCATTGTAGATCAAAATCAACTTGTATGCAAGAAATAGGCAGCTTCACATTGACATGTAAATGTTCATTTATTTAGGTTGGGATGGCAAGTATTTATTACTGGGAAAAAAGAGGTGCATACGACACTAAGTCAATATGTATGAATAAATGCTGATTTTTTAATGTGACATTAATATTAAGAAGTTGAGTGCATCTCTAAAAGGCTACCATCCTGTGTATAAGCATTTATGCTTATCCTACACAAAGAAACTGTGCTGAGAACTTGAGGGTTTTATTAGTAGTATTCTATTTTTCAAGGAAATGTTAACAATTACCTTCAAGTACACATGGTTTTAGGAAGAATTTACACATTTGTATATGTGCCTTAAAATCAAAATCATTTTTCTTGGTTTTTTAAATTTGACTGATAAAGCCCTAAAAGCTCAAGGTGTGAAGAAAGGCCTTTCTTTCCATGTCCCTACAGACTCATTCCCTTGGCTGTACTATTAAGAAACTAAAATAAAAAAGAAAACAGGCCTGAGACTGGCATATTATTATTAGCCCCTTAATATGGGACTACGATTTTTTAGGAGGCTATAAGTTGAGAGTTGCAGTAAAAGGGAAGTAGAAGGTGCTGTTATTGGAAAATTTGACTCAAGTAAACATTCAAGCTACTGACTTTAATTTTTTGTTAATTTTAACCTTCTGTGACTTATGGCGCCCTTGTCACTGAATTTTCCTTTCTCTTCCTTTTCAACATCTAGTGAACCCCTGCCATGTGACAGACACTGTGCTGAGTGGTGGTAATATAAGCCGTGACCCAAGCCTTCAAGAATGTGCACTCTAGGAAGGACAGATAAGTAAACTGATGCAGATCCTATGTTATGCTATGTGTTGGGTTAGAGAGGCTGTGAGTGCTGCCGGGGCATAGAAGAGTGGCAGCTAATTCCATCTGGGAAAGGGCTGCTGAAGTTCATTAGAAGAGGATGTTTCAGCTGAGTCTTGAAAAAGGAGTAGGAACTATCTAGAGTAGGGGTTCCTAACCTGGCATCTTTACAGAGTGCATAGACAGAATTCAGTGGGTCTGTGAACTTGGATGGAGAAAAAAAAATCGCAACTTTATTTTCACTCATATTTAACCACAAGTTATCATTTCCTTCAGTTATAATTGTAGGAAACAAGCCACAGCAATGTTAATAGTGCCATGATAACATCACCAATAGAAAGTGAAAGTTGCTCAGTCATGTCCGACTCTTTGCGACCCCACAGACCGTACAGTCCATGGAATTCTCCAGGCCAGAACTGGATTGGGTAGCCATTCCCTTCTCTAGGGGATCTTCCCAACCCATGGATCGAACCTAGGTCTCTCACATTGCAAGCGGATTCTTTAACAGCTGAGCCACCAGGGAAAAAGGAAAGGTATACCCATTTGAATGCAGAGTTCCAAACAATAGCAAGGAGAGACAAGAAAACCTTCCTCAGTGATCAGTGCAAAGAAATAGAGGACACCAATAGAATGGGAAGGACTAGAGATATCTTCAAGAAAATTAGAGATACTAAGGGAACACTTTATGCAAAGATGGGCTCCATAAAGGACAGAAATGGTTTGGACCTAACAGAAGCAGAAGATATTAAGAAGAGGTGGCAGGAATACACAGAAGAACTATACGAAAAAGATCGTCATGACCCAGAAAATCACAATGGTATGATCACTCACCTAGAGCCAGACATCCTGGAATGTGAAGTCAAGTGAGCCTTAGAAAGCATCACTATGAACAAAGCTGGTGGAGGTGATGGAATTCCAGTTGAGCTATTTCAAATCCTGAAAGATGATGCTGTGAACGTGCTGCACTCAATATGTCAGCAAATTTGGAAAACTCAGCAGTGGCCACAGGACTGGAAAAGGTCAGTTTTCATTCCAATCCCAAAGAAAGGCAATGCCAAAGAATGCATAAACTACCACACAATTGCAATCATTTCACATGCTAGTAAAGTAATGCTCAAAATTCTCTAAGCCAGGCTTCAGCAATACATGAGCCATGAACTTCCAGATGTTCAAGCTGGTTTTAGAAAAGGCTGAGGAACCAGAGGTCAAATTGCCAACATCCGCTGGATCATTGAAAAAGCAAGAGAGTTCCAGGAAAACATCTTTCTGCTTTATTGACTATGCCAAAGCCTTTGACTGTGTGGATTTCAACAAACTGTGGAAATTCTGAGAGAGATGGGAATACCAGACCACCTGACCTGTCTCTTGATAAATCTGTATTCAGGTCAGGAAGCGACAGTAAGAACTGGACATGGAACAACAGACTGGTTCCAAACACGTCAAGACTGTACACTGTCACCCTGCTTATTTAACTTCTATGCAGAGTACCTCATGAGAAACGCTGGGCTGGAAGAAACACAAGCTGGAATCAAGACTGCCAGGAGAAATATCAATAACCTCAGATATGCAGATGACACCACCCTTATGGCAGAAAGTGAAGAAGAACTAAAGAGCCTTTTGATGAAAGTGAAAGAGGAGAGTGAAAAGGTTGGCTTAAAGCTCAACATTCAGAAAACTAAGATCATGGCCCATCACTTCATGGGAATTAGTTGGGGAAACAATGGAAACAGTGAGAGACTTTATTTTTTGGGCTCCAAAATCACTGCAGATGGTGACTGAAGCCACGAAATTAAAAGATGGTTGCTCCTTGGAAGAAAAGCTATGACCAACCTAGAAAGCATATTAAAAAGCAGAGACATTACTTTGTCAACAAAGATTTGTGTAGTCAAGGCTATGGTTTTTCCAGTAGTCATGTATGGATGTGAGAGTTGGACTATAAAGAAAGCTGAGCACCGAACATCTGATGCTTTTGAATGTGGTGTTGGAGAAGACACTTGAGAGTCCCTTGGACTGCAAGGAGATACAACCAGTCCATCCTAAAAGAAATAAGTCCTGAATATTCACTGGAAGGACTGATGCTGAAGCTGAAACTTCAATACTTTGGCCACCTGATACAAAGAACTGACTCATTTGAAAAGACCCCGATGCTGGGAAAGATTGAAGGCAGGAGGAGAAGGGGAAGACAGAGGATGAGATGGTTAGATGGCATCACCGACTCAATGGACATGAGTTTGAGTAAACTCTGGGAGCTGGTGATAGACAGGGAGGCCTGGCATACTGCAGTCCATGGGACCTCAAAGAGTCGGACATGACTGACTGAACTGAACTGAACCAGGGAAGCCCAAGAATACTGGAGTGGTTAGCCTATCCCTTTTCCAGCAGATCTAGAAACCACAGCTATTTTCAGATCACAGCCATATCATGTAGTGCTGTAGGTAATCTCAAAATATCTCTAATTCTTAGCACCACCTTAAAATTATAGTTGTAGATCCATCACTGGAACTATCAACATTTTAATAAAAATCCCACATATCACATAGAAATTGGTTTTAATATTTAATTGATTTTAATATTTAGATAACTGAATTTTAATATAAATTAGTTTCCCTTGTAATTCTATATATTTTATTTCATACATTTATGAGTAATATTCTGAGAAAAGGCCCATAGACTTCAGGTCTATGGCAGACTGGCAGTGGGCTTCACAGCACCAAGAAGGTTAAGAATCCCTGAAGTAGTGAGAAGGTTGAGGGAGGAAGCAGTGCTTTTTTCAGGAAGAGGAAAAGTTTATGCTTTATTTTAAGCATTTCATCTTGATTCTTCAACTTATACATAATGTTTCTTTAAAAGGAAATGTTGGTAACTATGGAGACTAAATATGTACACAATGGTTTTGTGACATACAGTGAACTATAGTGAATAATATATAGTCATTATGTTTTGACAGGGATATGTTCATGGGAAGCAAATCTATTGATTAGGCATATTAATAACTCAGTGAATTTCTGAGCCTAACAAAAAGGTATGTCATGACACTGGATTCTGCAGCTAGTTGTGGTATGCTAAAGGCCAAATAAAGATGCCTGAAATATGTATTTGCAACCTCTTCTTGTATAAGTAGAAAGCTAATGATCAATTAAGATTAACCAACATTTGCCTTGTATCCATGTTAGTGGTTGTAATAGATGTTGGAAATACACAATGTGCTAAAATTTTATCAAGCATTAATGGTAGCTGCAGGCAGCTTTGGAAAGAGCACTTGACCAGGAGTCCATAGCCTCAAGTCATAAGCCCAAGTCTGACACTAGTGTCTGTGTTACACTGTGCGTGTTTGTTACTGGTAAAATGGAGGTGATGACTCTCGCTCTAACTTGTCTCCTAAGTTTGATCTAAGGATATAAATGACAACATCAAATATCAAGATGTTTAGGAAGGCTTAAAACATGATACGTATATTGTTTCATGGAGATAACAGTGAAATATTGATATTATATTTTATGTTATGATTATAGAAACAACAGTGAAATATTTCTTTCCTAGTACTGTAAAATATATTGAATATAAAACCTATTAGGAAAATGGGACTGAAAAATATATCATTATGTATTAAAACATAAAAGGCAAATATGGCATATGACTATATCAATAACATAGGGGTTAAATTTCTATAAGACTGAAGACACTGAACAATTGTTATCCTAAGCCACTGCTTAATTCTATAATAAAATCATTTCCCTACGGTGGGCAGCAAGCTTGCAGATATGACCTGTAGGAACAGTAGCACAAGACAATAATGGGTTTATGTCTGTGCTATTTAGATTTAGTTGCCCTAAGATCACAAAAAAACCACATTTAATTAGCAAAGTGCATTCAGTTCTAAAATTTAGATCACTTTCTCCAAATAACCTTGTTCTTCAGAGAAAGCATACAAGTGCATGTTGACAAATATTGCAAACAATGGGAAAAAGAGACCAATCTCAGGGTTTTTCTTCCTAAAAAAAAAAAAAAAAACTATTCTTTTTAATTATGCTTTTCATTATAACCTAGCAGAGAAGGATTTAAGTACTAGCCTGGGTCTTCCATTATCTAGCTCAATGTTGAAAGTTTATTTCTACAGTAAAATACACCTTTCACATTCTGGATGTTGCTGTATAAATCAAACAAAGAGAGTTGCGTTCCAATTCTCTCCATTACCACAGAAGCATACAAGTTACTCACCAGAACATTCTTCCATTTATAGCCTGAAGTGTTTTTCAACCTCAAGTATGCCTAGAAACATTCTTAAGCCAAGGCTACCGTGATTATACCTATTAGAGTTTTATTCTTTATAAATTATCTAAGCCAAATGGAGTCCCAAATGCTGACCCTTGACTGCCAATTGGAATAATTCCTAACCCTCAATCATTTGCTAAAAGAGACAAATGGGCTAGATTTGAGTTCTGAAACTACCACCTCTGAATAAAAAGAAAAAAATAGCAAAGCTTAATATGCATCTGGGAAAGACACAGTTAATGGTAGAGAACTGTGGGCTCTAACCTGCTTACGTTCATTGCTTCCCAAGTACAGACGCTTGCACAGAGATACCAAGACATACGTTTATTAACGCACACAGATGGACCTGAGTGACTAAACATTCTAAAATGTGGAGAAGCAAAACTCAGTCAATTCTCCCTGCATCCTAGACGGTGCACACACACCCACTAAAACACACCCTTGACAATCATAAAATCTTCAAGTCCTTAAACAATTTTGTAGCCATCAATTACAAATTAATGAAACCTGCTGAGGCAGAAACACAAAGACACACATTTCAAGATGTAAGCCCCGAAGCAAGGCAGATGCCTGATAGAAGGAGTCAGAAGTTCCAAAATGGAAAGGATTGTATTCTGGACACCAAAGCAGACCATCGGTTTCTGTGGCACAGCAAATGATTTGAAACACCGTTCTCCTTGGCCACCCAAATTTCTAAATATTAAAGCTGAATATTTCCAGTTCTCTATAATGTTGTCCTGATAGTGGGCAAAGCTTTGGTCAATGGTTTTGTTCTTGCTGGCTGGCTTCAAGGGCTTTGCTCCCAAAGAAGTATTAAGCATCCTTCCTTTTCACATACTCTTGGGAAAGGGATGCCCTGTTCACTTCATGTGAGCTTAGATTTGTGAGGTGCTGAGAAACAGGAATTTGGGGGTCCTTCAAGTTATCTTCCTAGATTTAACACAGCAGGTGAGGTGACACAGGATCTTGGCACAGGTTAACACGTTTGGGCTAACACATTTGAGCTGTTTGTTACTCTAACCAAGTTGATGCCCCCAGTGAAAGCAAGAACAAAGCAACAACTCAAGAATTCTTCCCCTCACTGTCCCCACCCCTCAAACACAGCCCATCCCTTCTTGAGTCCAGGCTCCCGAGTGCAGTAACTGTAGCCTTGACTGGGGAGAGTGGCACCCCTTTCTCAGCTGCAGGCTGTGTTTGGAAAGGATGGATTTTTCCCAGTATCTGATAAGCCCGAGACATTGTGACTATCACTCTGAGGGTGAGCTACATGGGGTTCAAAAGAAGGAGTGTGATTTATAAACAGATACATGAGAGGTAGAAGAGTACACAAAGTCAGGAGAGGGAGGGCACTAATATCAAAGACGATCCTGGATGGACCACTCTCCCTGTGCCTGTAAGAGGCTTCTACGCTATTTTAATTATAAATATTTATATCCATGGAAGAAAATTCAGAAGGATTTATATCTCTGGGGAGAATAGATCAGTAGATCTAAGCAAGCCTTCTCTCCAGGCTGACCACTTAACACCGTTATCACCGGTTAGGGCGGCTCGGCCCTCAGGGAGGGTGTCGGTTCTCCTCTTGTCCTCTGGAGGTCCACCCCACTCTTGGCCCCAAGAGGAAATCAATAACAAGACGCAGGGATCGATACTCAGGACATTTGCTTGGCTGCAGTGGCTCACCGTAAGATCAGAGTTTGGTTAGCCCTTATCTGTCCCGCGAACTCCCATTCTTCCCTCACGGTCCCTCCAGCTTCTGAGATCTGCTCTGGGGGTGAGGGGAGCATCCTGTTTTTGATATTTAACTCATTAACTGAAATTAGCAGAAATGCTGGTGACTCTTCCAAGGAAGGAAAGACAGACTTGGTTATCATTTGCCTCACTTTCCGAAAAGTGAGGAAACTTACCAGACCTCGAGGATTGGGTCATTTCCTGCCCTGTGGCCCGTGGCATGTGTCGTGCTGCAGACCATCCGGCTACCAAGTTCAGTCAGAGCGGCTGGAGCGGGCTGGGTTTCTGTTCCAGGTCTGCCTGCGTCTCCCATGCTTGGTCTGCAGTTGATAGATCCTCTGCTCCTGAAGCATCCAGCTATTGACCCGCCCAGGAAAGAAAGAAAAAAATGGGGGAAAAAAATCAATTAATACTAAACGGCTTAACAAAACCCTGCATAGCACAGGCCTGATGCTTACAGGGTAGGAGTTGGTGTGGTCTCAGTGGCAAGTGGTAGTGGGGACAGGCTCAGCCAGCTAGAAAAGCTGATGTTCCAGGGACAGGAAGCCAATATGGTAGGCGTGATCACACATATACGCGCACACACACACACACACACACAGACACACAAACACATGGCAGCTCGGTCTGACATGCCTTAGTCTAGGAGCAAAGAGGACAGTGCAGGTACATGTTCATTGTGAGCCGGGGGAAGGCAAACCATTCACCGAAACAGAAGAAGGACTGAAATCAAACTGATAGAAATGGTGGGTGTTTTTCTATTTTCTGGGTTTTTCTGGGGGGTGGTTGTGGTGGTGGGTGTAGAAAGAGAGGAGATATTGTTTTGTTCTGAAAAGGTAATACCGTTTACGTGTTGCAGGAGTGTCACCCCAGGCATTTCTTTGCGTGTCTCCCTATTACACCGTCACATGCAGAACCACATGAAGCTTTTTTTAAGGGAGGGGGGCAAGAAAATGGGGGAGCACCATACCTCAGCTGACAGGCCCTTTCTCTTCTGCACGATCTGGCTTTGAAGGCTCAGGATTTTTTTTGCATCTCGCTGTTCCAGCTGTAAAGAGTTTACATAGGGAGGGAGCAAGGAAGGATCATGAATGTCAACCAATGAGCAATTAGCATGACAAGACTAAAGTATTGATCCACTAAAGCTCACTGCACGGCTGTAGCCCCAGAGGTAGAGCGGCTCCCCTGTCACTAACTCCAACAGTGCATTTCAGAAGCCTGTAATGTAGGGCTGTAATGTAGAACTACTCTAGCTCCGGCCCCTTCTCGGGTCAGGGGAGGGTGGCACCCTCTTGTTGCTCACCTGTAGCTTTTGAGGATCTGCATTCCTGGGCAGAAAGCAGAGGATAACATAAAAGATGGAAAGATTCTGGTTGTCCTATTTCATTCATTTTTAAAAATACAGCTCCTTCCCGATGGCACCAGGCAGTTCTATGTATTGATTGGAGAAGGGCGAGGGCGAAATCCTGGCCTGACAGCTGGGGCTGGAACTAGTGTGGTTCACCACTCTGCACGGCCAGGGGCAAACTGCCTTCTGTAGTATCAGCTCCTGGGCCAATCCAGACACACACTTTCTGAGCACACTGGATTCAGTGTAGACACTAAGCATCAAAATAGGAGGGGAAAAGGTGCTATTTCACTAAAGAAGCACCCTTATTCCTAGGTGTAAGACCATGGAAATGGCAACCCACTCCAATATTCTTACCTGGGAAATCCAATGGGCCCAGGAGCCTGGTGGGCTACAGTCCATGGGAAGGCTATAATGTATCAAAAGAGAAAATGGTGGAGCCTGGGACTTGGCAGATCTGGTGATTAGATGACACTAGCCTGGTGAGGCATTACCCTGTAAGGTTCTCCATTCTCCACTGATTCTTTCTCTTGTTGTTTTTCAGTTGCTAATTTGTGTCTGACTCTTTTGCGACCCCCATGGATTGTAGCCCATCAGGCTCCTCTCCATGGGACTTCCCAGGCAGGAATACTGGATTGTGTTGCCATTTCCTTCTTCAGGAGATCTTTCTGATCCAGGGATCAAACCCGCATCTCCTGCATTGGCAGGCAAATTCTTTACCACTGAGAAGGAGGGAAGCTTCCTCTTGTTACTCTCAACCATATTCATGTTAACCTTACTTCTACCTTTCCCCCTATCCATGCCTTCCCTAAATTCACTTCTTAAATTGCTTTTCCAACTTTTTTCATACTCTTCTTTAAATATCCACTAGGAGCCCATCTCTTCCAGGAAGTCTTCCAAATAGTGGGGATCGTATAGTCCTGTGTGAGCTTCTAATATGTGCCCAGAACTTCTCTATCATGATGAACAGTACAGCTATAGTCTCTGTGCTCAAAGAACTTACAGCCTACCTGAATCAATGAGCTACCCATTGACAACAAAACTATCTGTCTATCCTCCACCCTCCATCACCTATCCATCCTCTATCCACTTGTTGATCCATTCAATCTGTGTTTATTGAGAATTTCCTATTGTCAGGAATTCTTTGCTGAAAATACAATGGTGTGGCAGAGACTTGAGTGTATGTGCGTGCTCAGTTGCTCAGTCATGTCCAACTCTTTGCGATTCCATGGACTGTAGCCCACCAGACTCCTCTGTCCATGCGACTTCCCAGGCAAGAATACTGGAGTAAATTGCCATTTCCTCCTCCAGGGGATCTTCCTGATCCAGGGATCAAACTCGTATCTCCTGTATTGGCTGGTGGGTTCTTTACCACTGTACCACCTGGGAAGTCCGGAAGAAACTTGAGTGCCTGCTAATAACCATTTTCTCCTCTTCTTTCTGAATACATAGGTAATCTTTATTTCCCAGCTCTTCTGACTGAGTTTCACCCAGTGGAATGTGGGTGGATATGATGCATGCCTGGCCTGGCTCATAAAAATCTCCCACATGACCCTTTATTCTCTTTTCCTTCCACCGTGACTTTGATGGCAACAGGTTGAGATGTAAAGGGTGAGTGAACTAAGGGGAACATGAAGGTGTTAACAGAAATGGGGAAGAGAACGTGCAAAGTTGCTGTTGTAAGATGGAGTGAGGTACATTCTAGGAATGGAAAGAACACTAGTGTAAGTAGAACACAGAGAATGAGAAGGGATATGGTGCAATGTGAGGATGGGGAAGCAGGTAATGTCCATTGAGGGGCTTGTAGATTATGGATTTTAGTTTCCACCCTAAGATCATTAGGAAGCAATTCCAGGTTTAAGTAAGGCTGATAAAATCATATCTGTATGTTGAAAAGTTCTCTCTGGCTGAAGCATGAAGAATGAATTGATAGCTCCATTTCCAGCCATATGGTGGAACAGATACCCAAAAAAGGCTTCCACCAAAAAATGTTAAGATGTTCCAAATAAAATAGAACATACATTCTTTTAAATAAGTGGCCAAGGGGAATTCCTTGGCGGTCCAGTGGTTGGAACTCAGTTCTTTCACTGCTGGGGCCCAGGTTTGATCCCTGGTCAAGGAACTAAGGTCCTGCAAGCTGCATAGCATGACCAAAAGAAGGGCTAAGCTTGCAAGTACAGAACCCTTCAAGTTCCAGATACAATGCTGCTGCTGCTAAGTCGCTTCAGTCATGTCTGACTGTGTGACCCCATAGACGGCAGCCCACCAGGCTCCCCCATCCCTGGGATTCTCCAGGCAAGAACACTGGAGTTGGCTGCCATTTCTTTCTCCAATACATGAAAGTGAAAAGTGAAAGTGAAGTCGCTCAGTTGTGTCTGACTCTTAGCGACCCCACGGACTGCAGCCTACCAGGCTCCTCCGTCCATGGGATTTTTCCAGGCAAGAGTACTGGAGTGGGGTGCCATTGCCTTCTCCCCAGATACAATGAGAGAACTGAAATGAGAAGAGTGAGCCATGGAACATGTATCTGCATTGAAAAGCACTGCCCAGTTTCAGTGATCACAGGGATTAGTTTTAAACCCCTACACAGGGACAGGGCCCATGAAAGTTAGGAATTTGGAACTGATCATTCCGACATAAAACTGTGACCTTTAAAAGGATGGCCTAGGGAAAATAAACCCATATGTTGTCTTTTCTTGGCCCAAGGGTGGGAAAAAAGTCTCCCCTTAGAATCTGTGACCATGCTTTACAGGCTTAGAAATTTAAGAATTAAAATCAAACTTGGTCTCAAGCTAGTAATATCCCCGTGACATTTGGCAGTAGCAAATCAAAAAAAAAAAAAAAAAATGCTCCAGAGAGCCACAGCTTCATATAGGTCACCTAGGTTTCTTGTAGAGAATGCCCCGTCAAAGATGTACCAACGTGTTATAAAACTAAAAGCCATGAGTGAGAGGTAGGCAAAGCAAACAGCAGATTTAGACCACTGAGAACTTCAGAACTTCGGGTGACAGGACAACCTGGACTGCAAAAGAAGTATACTGAAAGTGATTAAAGACATAAAAGAAGGTATCAAAATCATACAAAAAAATAGCAAGACATTATGAAAAAAAGAAAGTGAACTGGAGAGGGATAAGAATAATACATCAGGATCAAGAGTGACTCTCTAACCAAATGTTCAGGACTCTTGGTACATATCAGGATTTAGGAAGCAGTCTTCTTTAACTTTTCTCTCTTTATGTTAAATATGTTATTTATATAGGACAAACCTCTCAGTTGCTTTGTTAGTGACATCTAAAACGTAAGGGCATAATGAATGCCCCAAAGCCAGGAAGCATTTTCCATATTTGAAACTGATGGTCAGCTCATAAGACATTCTCTGTTATGATTGCTGAAATGTCTCATAAAGGAAAATATTAATATCATCTCAGTGTGATTCCTTTGCTTCTTTGCACTCTTCAGTTCAGTGTTCTCTTTCCAGCTGGGCACAAATTGAGGACACTGGCCTTTTCA
Organism: Tragelaphus eurycerus; assembly: GCA_935064755.1. Classification (NCBI taxonomy): domain Eukaryota; kingdom Metazoa; phylum Chordata; class Mammalia; order Artiodactyla; family Bovidae; genus Tragelaphus; species Tragelaphus eurycerus. Next base: position 19,112,273 of record CAKXYN010000020.1, read on the forward strand.
ATGGTGGTCAAAGAGCCATAAGGGGAGGGAGGTGGCAAGCATCAAAGGGAAGCTCAAAATAAGGAAAGCTCATTATTTTATAAGAAACTTTTTTACTGCTACTGTTTCAAAAATTATTTCTATGCCTCACAAAAGAACTAGGAATAAGCAATGTGGTAACATCAAGAGGTTACCAGGTCAATTTGAGCTGCTGCTCTGGAGGGACCAATGTTGCTTCACAGATCCCAAGAAGTTCCTTTATGGACACAGGCTTGATCTACAACAAGGGTTTTTGGTAGTGGAGAGACGTATATGGAACTAGACAATTCCTGATGCAAAGAATTGACTCACTGGAAAAGACCCTGATGCTGGGAAAGATTGAAGGCAGGAGGAGAAGGGGACAACTGAGGATGACATGGTTGGATGGCATCACAGATTCGATGGACATGAGTTCAAGCAAGCTCCAGGAGTTGGTGATGGATAGAGAAGGCTGGCGTGCTGCAGTCCATGGGGTCACAAAGAGTCGGACACTACTGAGCAACTGAACTGAACTAAGACCATTCCAAGCATGAGGAATCAGGTCAATTTCACTCACCTCTATCTCGTGAGACAATGATCATCATCACTATCATCATTACCTTTTATTGAAGTTTAGCTACCTGCTAGACAACATGTTATTTGATTTACCATCAGAAAGGCTCTGCAGAGTGGGCATTAATATCCCCTGATGACAGATACAAAAAATGAAATCATCCAAATGTTCTCATATTATATTAGAACCAGCATAAGATAAATGCCCTTAGCCTTTCCTTAGCTGGTTTAGATATGGCAAAGTCATTCATGGGATCCTCAAGAGGCTCAGTGGTAAAGAATCTGCCTGCCAATGCAGGAGATGCAGGAGACATGGGCTTGATCCCTGGGTTGGGAGGATCTCCTGGAGGAGAAATGGAAACCTACTCCACTATTCTTGCCTAGGAAAACTTATGGACAGAGGAGCCTGGCAGGCTACAGTCCAGGGGAGTCACAAAGAGTTGGAGACAACTGAGTGATTGAGCCTGCGTGTAAAGTCATTCATGGCCCTAAGAAGGAAAGGGGCTGATAGGGAATTTCTTTCTTCATGCGCTTTCAGAGAAAATTGTGTTCTGAGCAGCCAAAATAAAGACAATTAAACTCAATAATATTTGTCTTTCACCTTCTCACAAATGCACATTTACCCCAGTTGGAGAGAGATACTTGGAAAATAATGATATACAGAATTTGGTGTATTGCTGGAGGTGCTTTCAATCAGCTATGTATCATGTAGATGGGCAGTATCAAACTAAGTGTCTCTCCTTTCTGTTCACTCTGTTTCTGTATGTTCTTTTTTTTAAGTTTGTTTATTTATTTTTGATTGTTCTTGGTCTTTGTTGCTGCTCTCAGGCTTTTCTCTAGTTGTAGCGAGTGGGGGCTACCTTCTAGTTGTGGTGCACGTGCTTCTCATTGCAGTGGCTTCTATTATTGCAAAGCATGGGCTTCTCTAGGAAAGCCTGCTCCAAAGATGTGGCACAAGGGCTTAGTTACCCCATAGCATGTGGGATCTTCCTCGACAAGGGATTAAACCCATATCCCCTGAATTGGCAGGCAGATTCTTAACTACTGGACCACCAGGGAAGTCCTGTATGTTCTCTAAAAGAGTGGCTATTTATCCCTGTATTTGCTTCTTGCATTTTGCTCTCTGCTCTGTCTGTGACTTATCCCCTTGCTCTTATTCCTGCCCCCTCTCCACAGATTTTCTTTAACATTGTATGTGGATAAATCATACATACACATGTGCATACTATGAATCTGTACAATATAGAGTACAACTTGGTTTTTATTAGAACCTTTTCTAAGAGATGAATCCTAATGATATTCCCACCATCACATAATTAGTAGATTTGGGCTGGAAGCATGGTGGCTTTTAGGTCAAGGAGTAAATAGCCAATGATTACAGAATACAGTAAAGAAAGGCTGGAGGAACAGTTTATCAATAGCTATAACAAATCATAGAGTTCCTGTTAATAGTTTATACAACTGGAATTATCGCAATACGTGATTTGAGGTTTTCAGTCTTTATGGTGTTCTTTCTGATACTAAAGCAAAGTTTACCTAAGAGACAATTCCTTATTTTACAATCTTTTGGTACTAGTACATTTTGAGCCCACAAGCCCTATTTCAAGTGAGTGTTTACATATAATGTCTATCATCACTGTCTTTATATACATAGCAGCATCTTGTGTTCATAGATATTGTGGTTTTAAAGATTCGTCCTCTCATCTGTTTAATTTTCTTGCCCTAGTTAAAGAGGAGGACTCATACCTACAAAGGACTATTTGCGCTTTTTTTTTTGCTTGCAGCTTGAATTAGCCCATTGTCTCACCGAATAGTTATAACCAGTTCCTACTGATAGCAAGAGATGCTTTATAATTAAAGATTTTTTTACCTATTAAAAGAGATTTCTGGATATCAGGCCTTAAAATCCTATCTCCATTTCTTCTTGAAGGGAAAATCAGAAAGAAAGCATTTTGAAATTTTGCCTTGCACATAATAGGAATTCAATCAATATTGATTTCTTCAGTTTTCAAAGCAATATTTTGGTTCAAGTTGTACTGGAGGGATAAACACAAATGGCATTTGAGTTTATTGTGTGCTCAGTGATGGAAAAATGATGTTTGCACAATACCCAACAATGCATCACATGCACCAAAATAAATTTCAGATAAATTAAAAACATACAAATAAAACCACAAAATTACTAGAAGAAAGGAGAGAATTAAAAAGGATAATATTGGAGTGAGAGAAGTCCTTGCAAAATATGAGACAAAACCCAGAAGTTATAATGCTGCTGCTGCTAAGTCGCGTCAGTTGTGTCTGACTTTCTGCGACCCCATAGACGGAAGCCCACCAGGCTCCTCTGTCCCTGGGATTCTCCAGACAAGAACACTGGAGTGGGCTGCCATTTCCTTTTCCAATGCATGAAAGTGAAAAGTGAAAGTGAAGTCGCTCAGTCATGTCTGACTCTTAGCAGCCCCATGGACTATAGCCTAGCAGGCTCCTCCATCCATGGGATTTTCCAGGCAAGAGTACTGGAGTGGGGTGCCATCACCTCATTCAAAACTTCATTACAATAAACATAAAACAAATTTCTATGTGGCAAAAATCATCATAATCAAAGTAAAAAGAGAGATGAAACATTGGAAGGTTCTATAATTCATATCATAAACAAATTGCCAATTTCTATAATATATAAAGACCTGCTACAAATCAATATACAAAAGTTTAATAACCTAATGGGAAACAAGCAAGTAGTTCATCAGTTCAGTTCACTTCAGTCACTCAGTCGTGTCTGACTCTTTGTGACCCCATGAATCGCAGCACACCAGGCATCCCTGCTAAGTTGCTTCAGTCGTGTCTGACCCTGTGCAGACAGGCTTCGCCGTCTCTTGGATTCTCAAGGCAAGAACACTGAAGTGGGTTCATCACCAACTCCTGGAGTTCACTCAGACTCACGTCCATTGAGTCAGTGATGCCATCCAGCCATCTCATCCTCTGTCATTCACTTCTCCTCCTGCCCCCCAATCCCTCTCAGCATCAGAGTCTTTTCTAATGAGTCAACTCTTCGCATGAGGTGGCCAAAGTACTGGAGTTTCAGCTTTAGCATCAGTCCTTCCAAAGAAATCCCAGGGCTGATCTCCTTCAGAATGGACTGGTTGGATCTCTTTGTAGTCCAAGGGACTCTCAAGAGTCTTCTCCAACACCACAGTTCAAAAGCATCAATTCTTTGGCACTCAGCTTTCTTCACAGTCCAACTCTCACATCCATACATCACCACTGGAAAAACCATAGCCTTGACTAGATGGACCTTTGTTGGCAAAGTAATGTCTCTACTTTTCAATATGCTATCTAGGTTGGTCATAACTTTTTTTCCAAGAAGTAATTTCATGGCTGCAGTCACCATCTGCAGTGATTTTGGAGCCCCCAAAATAAAGTCTGACACTGTTTCCACTGCTTCTCCATCTATTTCTCATGAAGTGATGGGACCAGATGCCATGATCTTCATTTTCTGAATGTTGAGCTTTAAGTCAACTTTTTCACTCTCCACTTTCACTGTCATCAAGAGGCTTTTTAGTTCCTCTTCACTTTCTGCCATAAGGGTGGTGTCATCTGCATATCTGAGGTTATTGATATTTCTCCCAGCAATCTTGATTCCAGCTTGTGCCTCTTCCAGCCCAGCGTTTCTCATGATGTACTCTGCATAGAAGTGAAATAAGCAGGGTGACAATATATAGCCTTGACGTACTCCTTTTCCTATTTGGAACCAGTCTGTTGTTCCATGTCCAGTTCTAACTGTTGCTTCCAGACCTGTATATAGATTTCTCAAGAGGCAGGTCAGGTGGTCTGGTATTCCCATCTGTTTCAGAATTTTCCACAGTTTATTGTGACCCACACAGTCAAAGGCTTTGGCATAGTCAAGAAAGCAGAAATAGATGTTTTCCTGGAACTCTCTTGCTTTTTCAATGATCTAGCAGATGTTGGCAATCTGACCTCTGGTTCCTCGGCCTTTTCTAAAACCAGCTTGAACATCTGGATGTTCATGGCTCATGTATTGCTGAAGCCTGGCTTGGAGAATTTTGAGCATTACTTTACTAGCATGTGAGATGAGTGCAATTGTGCAGTAGTTTGAGCATTCTTTGGCATTGTCTTTCTTTGGGACTGGGATGAAAACTGACCTTTTCCAGTCCTGTGGCCACTGCTGAGTTTTCCAAATTTGCTAGCATATTGAGTGCAGCACTTTCACAGCATCATCTTTCAGGATTTGAAATAGCTCAACTGGAATTCCATCACCTCCACTAGCTTTGTTTGTAGTGATGCTTTCTAAGGCCCACTTGACTTTGCATTCCAGGATTTCTGGCTCTAGGTCAGTGATCACACCATTGTGATTATCTGGGTCTTGAAGATCTTTTTTGTGCAGTTCTTCTGTGTATTCTTGCCACCTCTTCTTAATATCTTCTGCTTCTGTTAGGTCCATACCATTTCTGTCCTTTATCGAGCCCATCTTTGCATGAAATGTTCCCTTGGTATCTCTAATTTTCTTGAAGAGATCTCTAGTCTTTCCCATTCTGTTGTTTTCCTCTATTTCTTTGCATTGATCGCTGAGGAAGGCTTTCTTATCTCTTCTTACTATTCTTTGTAACTCTGCATTCAAATGCTTATATCTTTCCTTTCTCCCTTGCTTTTCGCTTCTCTTCTTTTCACAGCTATTTGTAAGGCCTTCCCTGACAGCCATTTTGCTTTTTTGCATTTCTTTTCCATGGGGATGGTCTTGATCCCTGTCTCCTGTGCAATGTCACGGACCTCCGTCCATAGTTTATCAGGCACTCTAGGAAACACAATTTCACTCAAAGCAAGAGAAATGCAAATTAAATCCTCACTGTGACACCATTTTATACTTAGTATATTGGCAAAACTCCCAAATTATTGACAAAATAATTTACTGGTGAAGATGTGGCAAAGCAAAGTTTTTCAGATATTGCTGATGGGGGTAGAAACCAGCACCAAACTCTATGGGATGCAATTTTCTAAGATACATTAAAATTACATGTACATACCCTTTGGCCTAGCTAGTTCAGTTCCATAATTTATCCTACCGATATACCTGTATACACATGGAAGACAGCACATGTAAAACGCTATGCATTGCAGTTTTGCAATAGTAAAGTACTAAAAACTACCTAAATGTCTCTCGGGAGGAGACTAGTTAAATACATAATGGTTTATCTGACAACAGGATATCATGAAGCTGTAGAAATGACTGATGACTCTCTTACATTGAAATTCCTTCTCTGTATCAATTTCAGGAAAATAAAACAGATAGCAGGAAAAGTCCAGAAAACCCATAAATACCCATAAACACGATGTGAAAAAAAAGTGCAGAGCAGGGTATACAGCATGTTGTGTAAAAATGGGGAGGGCTGTATATGCATACAGGTATTTGCTTGTATGGGCTTCCCAGGGGGTGCTAGTGGTAAAGAACCCACCTGCCAGTGCAGGAGCCCTAAGAGACAAGGGTATGATCCCTGGGTCCAGAAAATCCCCAGGAGGAGGGCATGGCAACACACTCCAGTATTCTTGCCTGAAGAAACCCACGGATAGAGGAGCCTGGAGGGCTACAGTCCATAGGGTCACAAAGAGTTGGAGATGACTAAAGCGACTTAACACACGTGCACATTTGCTTGTATATGCATACAATAACTCTAGAAGGAAACACAAAAACTGGATATCATGGATCGCCATTGAATAAAGTTACTGGGTAGTTGGGAGACGCAGAACAGAAGAATTTTCACTGTGTACCTTTTGTACTTCTAATAGTTATTCCATATTTTAAAAGTTAATTAATTAGTTAAAAAAATTTCATACATAGGCATGTGCATAACTACACATACACATACGCGCAGAACAAACTTCATTTGCTATCAGACTTCAGATCTAAAAAGATGAATAAATCCCCAGCATGCTAGCTTCTTGGCAAGGCTACTGAGCCTTGGGAATTTATGACACACATGTTATACTTAGGGTTAGGTGGGATTCATCAGCAAGCAGGATTGCCGAGTGGTTAAGGTGTTGGACTAAGATCCAAGGCCTTGTGGGTTCGAATCCCACTCTCAGTAGATTCAGTTTTGGGAACTCCCTGGTGGCTCCAGTGGCTAAGATGCCACACTCCCAATGTAGGGGTCCTGGGTTCCATCCCTGGTCAAGAAATTAGATTCCACATGCCACAACTGAGATCCCAAATGCCACAATGAAGATCCAATGCAATCAAACAAATAAATATTTGGGCTTCCCAGGTGGTGCTAGTGGTGCAGAACCCACCTGCCAATGCAGGAGATGTAAGAGACATGGGTTTGATCCCTGGGTTGAAAAGACCCCTGGAGAAAGAAATGGCAACTCGCTCTAGTATTCTTACCTGGAGAATCCCATGGACAGAGGAGCCTGGTGGGCTACAGTCCATGAGGTTGCAAAGAGTTGGACACGACTGAAGCGACTAGGCATGTGTGCATCAGCCAAACATGGCTATCTTCTGAACTCCTAGCACTTTACCACATACTTGTTGAATGAAAAAGTGAAAACTGAAGGATAAGCAACAGCTAAACAGCAATGAACTTTGTGAATGATCCCAACTACCAATACAGTAAAAATAAACACAGTTGTAATGCTCAGTAAGTCTGGAGACATGGTTTCCACTGCATAGCTGTGGGCTTGGTAAAGTAAGTCCATTTGGACAGGGAGAGGTGGCTGTCACATTAGTGAATAGTGAGTGTGGACTGGATCATTTCCAATGCTCCTTCCAGTTGCACTTTTCCTTGAACAATCCCAACTGCAACACTCTTTACCTGAGTGTGTGACTAAGCTCTTCACTGTCACATGGTGTCTGGTCTCCGTCTTCCCAAACCTCGGAAGACCTCAGAGTTAACGCTGCTGTCAGTCTTCTCCTCTTTGCCTTAAAACACACAAAAGTCTTTCTTCCAAAAAACCTTTTGAGTCACTATTTTATTTAATTCTCTCTTTCTCCCATTTCTCTCTTCCTTTTTTCCCCAAATTTTAAAATATGAGATTTATAACTGCTTCTCCCATGATTTAAATTTTGTGTGTGTGTTTATTAAGCTGAATTTGACATCACATTAACCATGTAGAGTATACAATTTAGTGGCATTTGGTTCATGCACAACAATGTCCAATTATCACCTCTATCTAGTTCTAAAATATTTTCATCACCCTCAAAGCAGACCTTGTACCCACTAAGCAGTCACTCCCTCCTCTCACCAGCATGTGTGAGATGTCTGGCAACCATCTTCCATCTTTCTATGTCTATGGATTTAGCTATTCTGCATATTTCATCATAAATGGCATGTGACCTACGTAACTTTTGATGTCTGGTTTGTTTTACTTAGCATAATTTTTTTGAGGTTCACCCATGTTGTACCATATATCTGCTTCATTTCTTGTTATGGATGAATGATATTCCATTGTGTGGTTATGCCGTGTTTTGTTTAACCATTCATCAGCTGGTGGACATTTGTGTTATCACTCCTTTTGGCTTTGTGAATAGTCCTGCTATGGACATTCGTGAACACATATATGCATGAATATCTGTTATTCAATCATTCTGGATAAACACCTAGGAGTGGGTTTGCTGGCTCAGACAGTTAATTCTATATCTAGCTGTTTGAGGAACTTTTTGTGTTTGTCTCTTTTTTTTTCAGTAGTTAAAACCAAATTTATTTGTTTAATTTTGGCTGTGCTGGGTCTTCGTTGCTGTGTGCAGGCTTTCTCTAGTTGTGGTAAGCAGAGGCTATTCTCTAGTCACGGTGCGCAGGCTTCTCACTATGGTGGCTTCTCTTGTTGTGGAGCACAGGCTCTAGCTGTGTGCGCATCAGTAACTGTGGTGGACAGGATTAATTGCCCCACGACATGTGGAATCTTCCAGAACCGGGGATCAAATCCGTGTCCCCTGCATTGGCTGGTGGATTTCTCACCACTGGACCACCAAGGAAGTCCCTTGTGTCTCTTTCTGAAGCAGCTTGCTTAGGCTCAGGTGCAGACATTCATTACAGGCTCATTCATTCAATAACTATTTATTACATGCCTGCTAAGAAACAAGCCCTTTGCTCAGACACTGAAAGATTTTAGGGGAATTAAGACAGTTTATCCCTTGAAGGGTCTCATGGTCTGGCATAAAGAGGTAGATAGGAAAATGAACAAAACGAAAACTGGATAGCATCTTTCCAGGAATGCAAACCCTCCAAGAACTCATCATTGCACCCAGAAGAAACCCCCAATTCCGTACGAGAAGCTTTACAACTCTGCCTACACCTGTGACCTCATGTAATCTCCATGTGGGAAAAATATGAAGTGTTATGGAAGTTCACTGTTTTGAGAGAGAACTTCAAGGAAGAGATGAGATTTGGCTTGTCCTTTAGGTTAGCAGGAGGTTTGCTATAGAAACCAAATGTGAACTCCTGAACGGAGCCACACGAATACATTTTCTCATCTTCTTTGGATTACTTTCCTTCTCTTAGAACTGATCCTCCAGCTGAAAATAGACAACTGATCAACTTAGGCATGAATCTGGAGCAAAGTTTTAATCCTGCTTTCATTGATGAAAAGGAATTCATAATTTCCTGGAGGAAATGTTTCACTTTTACCCAAGATGTTAACATTTTGAGGGCAATGTAGTATTATTTGGGCTTCCCAGGTGGCTCAGTGGAAAAGAATCTGCCTGCCAATGCAAGAGACATTGGTTCAAGCCCTGGTTGGGGATGATCCCCTGCAGTAGGAAATGGCAGCCCACTCCAGTATTCTTGCCTGGAGAACCCCATGGACAGAGGATCTGGTGGACTACAATCCATAGGGTTGCAAAGAGTGAGACATGACCGAGTGGTTTAGCATGCAGCATGATAGTATTCAATAACCTCAGATATGCAGATGACACCACCCTTATGGCAGAAAGTGAAGAGGAACTAAAAAGCCTCTTGATGAAAGTGAAAGTGGAGAGGGAAAAAGTTGGCTTAAAGCTCAACATTCAGAAAATGAAGATCATGGCATTTGGTCCCATCACTTCATCGGAAATAGATAGGGAAACAGTGTCAGACTTTATTTTTCTGGGCTCCAAAATCACTGCAGATGGTGATTGCAGCCATGGATTAAAAGGCGCTTACTCCTTGGAAGGAAAGTTATGACCAACCTAGATATCATATTGAAAAGCAGAGACATTACTTTGCCAACAAAGATCCATCTAGTCAAGGCTATGGTTTTTCCAGTGGTCATATATGGATGTGAGAGCTGGACTGTGAAGAAAGCTGAGTGCAGAAGAATTGATGCTTTTGAACTGTGATGTTGGAGAAGACTCTTGAGAGTCCCTTGGACTACAAGGAGATCCAGCCAGCCCATTCTAAAGGAGATCAGCCCTGGGTGTTCTTTGGAAGAAATGACACCAAAGCTGAAACTCCAGTACTTTGGCCACCTTGTGTGAAGAGTTGACTCATTGGAAAAGACTCTGATGCTGAGAGGGATTGGGGGCAGGAGGAGAAGGGGACAATAGAGGATGAGATGGCTGGATGGCATCACCGACTCGATGGACATGAGTTTGAGTGAACTCCGGGAGTTGGTGATGGACAGGGAGGCCTGGCGTGCTGCAATTCATGGGGTTGCAAAGAGTTGGACATGACTGAGCAACTGAACTGAACTGAACTGATGTTAGTATTATTTAGGAATTTGGCAAAATAATTAACCTATGGCTTGTGCTAGTACACTTATAAAACATAAAACCCTTGTTTATCATCAGAGCCATTATTAGTATCCTTAATTATTGAAGACATTTATATCTTAGAATTTAACGAATTGTTGGAAAAACTGCTGGAATTTTGAAGGCCAAAAAATTGAGCATTTTAAAAGAGTTAATGGAAATTTACACCAATCTAGATTATACAATCTCTTCTAAATTTTCCTTCATCTCTATCATGTATACTCATGTCACTTTAACTGGTCTACCTCTAACATTTGCAGAAACTGGGGTGAGAGAGTCAATGGAAGTGTACATATTATATCATATATCTAAATGTTTAAAAGTTATATGTCAAGTGAAAGTTGCTCAGTCCTGTCTGACTCTTTGAGCCCACCAGGCTCCTCTGTCCATGAGATTCGCTGAGCAATAATAGTGGAGTGGGTTGCCATTTCCTCCTATTCCAAGGCATCTTCCCGACCCAGGAATTGAACCTGCATCTCCTGCATTGCAGCAGATTCTTTACCATCTGAGCCATCCAATTTTAAAGTTATATATAAAATGGTTGCATAATATATATTCTATTTTCCTACTTGTATATTTGTGTGTGTATATATACACACATATATGTACACACATGCATATCTTCATAATACCCCGGAAGGCCAGGTACTGTTAAGAATCCTTGGACTTTAGATCAGAGTAATGTGGGGAATCAGCTTGCAGTCCCAGATTCCAACCCATTTCCCTCCTCTTCCTACCCTGGTTTTGCTCCTTGTGATGATTTCATGAACATGTATGTGAACACTGCCTGCACATCCAACATTCACCTCTTGTTCCAGCAAGCAGCCCTAGGGAAGAGTCCCATACAGGGCTCAGAAGCACACTTGAGATTCTAGAGTCCTGGGTAGCAGAGTGTGATCTGGAGGTGGTGGGTGGTGCTGGTAAGCGATGAGTGGGTACCTCCCTTCATCTCATCCTCAAACAATGGGAAGGAATGAGATGCAGCCAGAGAAGGGCCAGAGCAGAGCTCTCTAAAAGGGAGCCTAGAAGTGGGCCCCTTTTACTACACCTCAGAAATCTCTTCTGTCCTCCTTGTCAACAGCGAAAAATTGTGTGAGTTCTTTAAATTATGTGGGCCTCGGTTTCCTGATCTGTAAAAGAGGTTATAAAGCTGCTGCTATTGCTACTATTCAAGGTTGTTGAAAGGTCTAAATAAATTTAACAGGGTATGTGAGAGTGCTTTGTAAAAGTGCTATGTACTAGAAATATACTGTCATTATGTTGGGGTTTTTTTGTTTGTTTTAGATGTTACTAAAATCAAAAGGCAAAGCAGCTTCCGGCTGTGCACATGCTCTCATGTTTTCATTAAAATATAACTTAAAAAAAAAAAACAAAAAAACTATGGAGAGCTGATGGCAAAGGAGGCAAAAGTTATTAAATATCCTTTAGGTTTTATTTTTCCTAAACCTGTTTCCTCATTCCTTCAGGTCCACACTGATTTCTTTCAGACCCCGAATTTGTGGACATGTGCTTGTTTGCATGGCTGACACAGGCCCCAGATTGACACCGGGTAAGAGACATTACTCTTCAGCTGTAAGGCAGGGCAGCTCCTGCATTAAGCAGGAAGCAGACTGACATCTCATCCTTTCAGCCGGCAGAGAATATGCAGTGCACCTTTGTGGCAAAAGCAGGCGACTGAATGAGTGGGGTGTGCAGCAGAATGAATTACACCATGAGCTTCTGCATCCATAAAAATGAGGCCGCTCTGGGGTCAGGAGGGTGGGTGATGTGTCACGGAGGCAGGTTAAACGGATTCGACCCTCCGGCTCACTGATTTGAAGCTGACAAAAGGGGCTGTGCTGTGGCTCTGGGCTAAGAATGAACTTACCATTGTCTCTGGCCATTTTGAACCAAGGAAGTCTCTAGGTTTTTCTTTCGTAGGACTGTACTTTCTTTCTTCTTTTAAAAACATCGTTTCATTCCTGTGGGTGCAGAAATCCAAATTGGTTTTATTTTCTGGAGGCGGGATTTTGGTATGTTTGAGGCAAACCCCCTTCCCCTTTTAGCATCTCATTAAATAGAAACAAATTGGGCTATCTTTTTATTTTTTTTAGCTTTTCAAAAGCAATTACTTCCCTGTCACTTCTAGACACTCAGGCAGAAGAGTCTGCCTTGATTACCCATCCTTCCTCTCCCCTCCCCCCTTTCAAGTCCTCTGGCTTTTGCACTGCTAGGGAAGGATTCAATTAAATGAAGTGTCAATGGAGCTACAGTGATTTCAGGTCAGAGACGTCAGTAAAAAAGCCGTGGAGCTGTGCTGCCCCTGTGTATGTAAATGTGTATATTTATACCGGGGATGTCAACTTTCAGGACTCTCCTCCTCTGCTCTTCCCTGATCAAAGATGATTGCCGAGACAATTACTGCAAAGGAAAAGAAAATCAGGGCCTCCCTTTCATCCTAGTGCTGTCGGAGTTTAATTGCTTGGAATAATAGAGCAGAAATCCCTTTCTTTTGCACATGATCATACTTAGACACACACGGACTTACACGCGTAGCTGTGCTAGGACACAAACACACCTGATGGCAATGCAGGAAAACATTCACGTTCATGCATCCTTTAGCCCTGATGCCGGTATCTGTACACAGAGCTGCCTGTGACACACACAAGACACACACAAACACACAAAGTACTGCATTCTTGGGCTAATTCGATAAAAGCAATTTGTAGTATCTGGCTCACATTAAACACTACGTTTTTATCCTCCTATAAAAGACTTAACAATTTTATCCCTTTACCCAAAGACACATCTAAAGTTAAAAAAAAAAAAAAGAGAGAGAGGCTATAGGGAGAAGTCACAGCATCACAGCAACAAAATACACAAATTCTTCAAATTGTTTTTGCTGTTTAATTCTTCTGTACACACAGTCACAGAAGTCCTAAGTCTCTGCACAAACACTTCACATGTTAAAATCCCTCTCAAACCCTTTTTGCTTTGTTGTAGGCAGTTACAAGGACCAGTTGAGTATTCTGTGCTATTCACTGTGTTCTAGGCTATTCTGCTTTTGTTCTCATATGACATGAAGAGGGATTCTAACTTGCATCGATGAATACAAAGAGTGACATTCAAGGCAGAGAATCCTAGCTCTCTCTCTCTAATTAGTTCTGCTGTGCCCAGGCACTGGGAGTGTGTGTGGCTTCAGGCTGGGGTGAGTCCCTGGTCACGCTTAGAACACAGGCTCTAAAGCATCCGCGTGGCAGATTTAGGTTTTCATTTCAGGCTCCCAAGGGCTGTCAGATTTTTAAATATTATTATTTGGCCTAATTGGTTCTTCCTTTGATGGCAAGCGAGTAAAAGCAGGGAAAAAAATACCCTCACAAACCTTGTCATCAACACAAAGGCATAACACAGACCCTTGGCTTTGTGTTACAACCACTAGAAGTTTTTCTTTTTCTTTTTGTGAACTAAGGAGTTAACTGTGTGTCTGAAGCATGCATCCATCCTTTCCAGGACAGTTAAAAATAAATACAGCCTTTCAGAAAAAGGAATTAAAATTCTTTTCACTGTTGTGACTGTTGAAATTTAAAAAAAATTTTTTTTATGAAAATTTCAGAAAATGGTGGTGGTAGATAAACCAAGTGGAAACCAAAAAAGATCCCAAAGTACATTGTTTTAGAGATCTGGAGATAAATGTGGCTATGTGGATGGCTACACCATTTGGTGATGCCAAAATACGACTACTGCATCCCTGATAATGTCTCTGATGTTTTTACTCGTTTGTTTTGCTTGTTCTGTTCCTAACATATTTCTGACTCCTTTCTCTAATGGCCCTCAGTGGCTCTTTACAAATGTGTAACTCCAGCCGCAGCCTCCTAGCTGCACTGATGTTGATGAGCTTGGACATGGCTCAGTTCTGGATGTTCGATCTATCAGGGAAGGTGGAAACATAAACAATTACAATATAGGAGAAAACCCGCAACAAAGGTGATGACAGACTATCCAGGTGGGGCACAAAACCTATTTGGGATGGGAGGAAATGACACTCTGTTCTGGAGGAGGTGATTCCAGGGCCAAATTTATCCAGCAAGCTATCAGTTACAATGACCAAAACAGCCACAGTTATCTTGCATTTGATGTTAAATTTTCAATTTAATATTGAAATTCTCATGTGATGGGAAGTCCAACGCCTTCTTCCAGATTTTTGTAAACTCCTGGGTTCGAGTGGCTTGAAGTCCAGCTCCTACCGTACATTTGATGTCACTGGTATCAAACTTCTTTTGGCCTGTCCCTTCCCCCTGAACTGTACCAATCCAGGTGTGGTACTTAGTACTACACAAGTACTTGGCGCTTGGTTTATATGAAACACTCACACAGGGTATGTGTGTATGTGCACACCTTGAATTTTGGAGGGACAAGGATTTTTATATTGCCGTATTCCTGGCCCTTTCTCAGTTTTCTCAAACCTTTTCCTTTTCATTTCTGCAGCCTCTTCCCTCAGATGCCACCCCTATCAGCCTACCTCTGCTGAAAGTGAGAGAAAGAAATAGCATTCTCTCCCTCATCCACTGCTCTAGCCTGCTTCCACATACCCATTGTACATATCCACCATCCATCAGAAATGCACTTACATCTGCAAGCCCACATACACACACTCACACACACTCATAGCATAGCAAAGGCTTTGAGATTTGAGTGTTTTCCTTCTTCTTCCTCTACCTGTCTCTGTGGAGACTGATTTCCTTCTGCTAAGTATTGGGGAATCTCTTCTTATCTCTCCAATAAGGTAAAATCATTGCACACACAGTCATTCCACACCAAATGTGTCCCTGGCTCTGTTCCGTGTGGGCACTGGGGACAGTCAGTAGGAAACAAGCAAGGACAGTCTTTGCCTTGACTGGTCAGTTTTAGTTTCTAATACCATTTCCCCCTGTTTTGCCAGGAAGTAAAATGGAGAAGGCGATGGCAATCCACTTCAGTGTTCTTGCCTGGAGAATCCCAGGGACGGGGGAGGCTGGTGGGCTTTCGTCTATGGGGTCGCATAGAGCTGGACACGACTGAAGTGACTTAGCAGCAGCAGCAGCAGCAAAATGTATTTAATAAATGTTTGGAGAATGAGAGTTCTCACTCTACTTTCTTCTGTTGTCTTATCTCTCCTTACTCCTCTCCACTAACCCTAAGCTCAGATGTAGTGTCCGACTTCCCCGATACCACCTATTCCTGCTGCTAGAACTTTGAGAGGGGTATTTTTTTAAGTTTTTATTTTATACTGGAATATAGCTGATTTACAATTTTGTGATAGTTTCAGGTGAACAGCGAAGGGACTCAGTCATACATATACATGTATCCATTCTCCCCCGCAACTCCCCTTCCATCCAGGGTGCCACATAACACTGAGGAGAGTTTCCTGGGCTATACAATAGGTCCATGTTGGTTATCCGTTTTAAATATAGCAACATGTCCATGTTGGTCCCAAACTCCCTATCTCTTCCCCACATTCTTCGAGAGGGGTATTTTTAAAGCTAACATTTATTGTGCTCTTTTTATGAGCTTTGCAAAGTGCCTTACATTCATTCTTTCATTTAATCCTCAGAAAAAGTCAGTGAAGTAAATAATATTACTTTCATTTTAAGCTGAATAAACAGGAGCTTTTTCAGCTGTTTCCCCCCCCCCCCGCCAAAGCGATTGCTTTCTTGCCATAGCTGTTCCTTACCTATTAAAATCCTACTCATCCTTCTGCACTGTGCTGCGGTTGGTTGCTCAGTTGTGTCTGATTCTTTGCACCATGGACTGTAGCCTGCCATGAGGAGTCTCCAAGCAAGAATACTGGAGTGGGTTGCCATGCCCTCCTCCAGGGAATCTTTCCAATCTAGGGATTGAACCCAGGTCTCCCGCTTTGCAGGTGGAGTCTTTACCGTCTGAGCCACCAGGGAAGCCCAAGAATACTGGAGTGGGTAGCCTATCCCTTTTTCAGGGGATCTTCCCGACCCAGGAATTGAATCGGGGTCTCCTGCATTACAGGCAGATTCTTTACCTGCTGAGCTACCGGGAAGCCCACTCATCCTTCTGTCCAATCTCAAATCACATGATCTCTCCCACCTTTGAAATTCCACATCACTGTGTTTTGGCTCTGACTAACCTAATTCATATTTGTATTAAAGATATTTTTCTATCTATTAGACTGTAAGCTCCTTAAGGTTTAGGGTGGATACAGTTCATCTCTGGGTCCATTCAGAGGCTTGCAAATGGAGGCATCAGTAAATATCTCAGAATTAATTGAAATTAAATAAACATAGCAAATGGCTTATGTCAAAAAGGAGCTGAAGGTCATATGAATTATCTGTACCTATTAGAAAGTTCAGAATACTGTCCTGGGTAGGGCCAGAATTCTGAAAGAATTTTGAATATTATATAATAACTGTAATGTTTACTCTTTGTCCTAAGGCCCTGAACTATTTAAGGCTAATCTGCACTATGCTGCTGCTAAGTTGCTTCAGTCGTGTCTGACTCTGTGCGACCCCATAGACGGCAGCCCACCAGGCTCCCCCGTCCCTGGGATTCTCCAGGCAAGAACACTGGAGTGGGTTGCCATTTCCTCCTCCAATGCATGAAAGTGAAAAGTGAAAGTGAAGTTGCTCAGTCGGATCCGACTCTTAGCGACCCCATGGACAGCGGCCCACCAGGGACCTCTGTCCATGGGATTTTCCAGGCAAGAGTACTGGGGTGGGGTGCCATTGCCTTCCCCAATCTGCACTATAGTAGGAACAAAATAATATTGTAGAAGTAAAGAAACTGAAAATAAGAATTAAGCCAATTTAAGAATCACTAAATAGTGAGAGGGCTTACAGCTCTATTGTAAACAACTTAATTGTGTTTTCAGTACAGATAAATTTTGTACAACTGCCTATGTCATAATAGATAGAAAAGAGACCCTGCTCCAAGTGCTCTAGGTGCACAGGTAGTGGAGCCAAAGACAGTGGTTGTCTGTGCATGTGTCCAATTATTTTTCTTTCTGTCCCCTGATAGTGAAGCTGTGACACAATGTTTTGTCAAGGAAGAATCACCAAGAACTGGCATAGAACCCCACAATAGGTATGAGTGAGAAGGGATTATAGGTGTCTAGTCTATTTTGGTAAAGCTATAAAGTCTATTTTTCCTTCATGCACATAACCAATACTTTTATGTAACCATAAACATACACACAGAAATAGATAACCCCCAACAGCTAATACAGGTGAAGATTTGAAGCAATGAAAAACGGCAGAGTTGACAACTGGAATGGAAGAGTGTTAGGAGGTAGAATATAAACAATAGGGCTCAATAAAGATAAAATAGTTTATTTTTACTGAGGCTATTACTTATTTGTTAAAAAATGGCTTTGGCTCATAGATTTTTACTGGTCACTGAATCGCCTATTTAATAGCTGGTGATTTGATTTCACTTTTTTAAAACTTCTGTATTCATATTCTTTGAACCTCTGTAATTTTGTGTTATGTGTTGTACTAACCAAATGCTAGATTAAGCAATGTTTTCATCATGAAGATGTGGTCAAAACAGTCTTGTAAGAAGGATATAATTTGTATACAGTCGGGAAAAAAGCTGCAACATTTCTCAACCAAAGGGATGATGACCTCTATGAGAGCTTCTCAAGGCTCCCTAGCACAGTTTTTAAGTTACCTTAACTGCTGGAAGCTTTCCATTTGCCCCTCCAGATCAACTTTGTGTCCTTCTTCACTCTGTTTCCTGCTGCAGAGGCTGACCTCTATGGAACAAATGCATCAACTGGCCCCTTGCTCTGGCTTCCGGTAGGTTTAATGATGGGATCAGTGGGCAGGAGGAGGTGGGCTTCCTCTCTGTACATCACCTGAGGGCAGCTGGGTCCTTTGACTGAACATCACAACACATCCCAAGATGTCCTCTGTACATACCTCTCTTCTCCCTCACCTTCAAGGCTAGGGTGATGACAGCTCCCCTGTTTTGTTACTAGCTCCAGCTCCAGACTACTGCATTATTCCTTGCTATTTTCTGCACCCCTGCCTAAATCTTAAAAGTAAGTGTTTTAGTATGTCCTCCTTGAACTCCCACTCTGAGTATGACAGCTATTTCTTGCTGGGACCCTGATTGATATACTAAGGTATTCAATTCAGTCAGTTCAGTCACTCAGTCCTGTCCAACTCTGTGATGCCATGGATTGCAGCACATCAGGCTTCCCTGTCCATCACCAACTCCTGGGGTTTACTCAATCTCATGTCCATCAAGTCGGTGATGCCATCCAACTATCTCATCCTCTGTCGTCCCCTTCTCCTCCTGCCTTCAATCTTTCCCAGCATCAGGGTCTTTTCAAATGAGTCAGTTCTTCACATCAGGTGGCCAAAGTATTGGAGTTTCAGCTTCAGCATCAGTCCTCACAGTGAATATTCAGGTCTGATTTCCTTTAGAACTGACTGGTTGGATCTCCTTGCAGTCCAAAGGACTCTCAAGAGTCTTCTCCAACATCAGTTCAAAAGCATCAATTATTTGGTGCTCAGCTTTCTTTATAGTCCAAATCTCATATCCATACATGACTACTGGAAAAATCATAGCTTTGACTCGATGGACTTTTGTTGGCAAAGTCATGTCTCTGCTTTTTAATATATTATCTAAGCTTGTCATAGCTTTTCATCCAAGGAGCAAGTGTCTTTTAATTTCATGGCTGCAGTCACCATCTGCAGTGATTTTCAAGCACAAAAAAAAAAAAGTCTCTCACTGTTTCCATTATTTCCCCATCTATCTGCCATGAATCGATGGGACTGGATGCCATGATCTTAGTTTTCTGAAGGTTGAGTTTTAAGCCAAGTTTTTCACTCTCCTCTTTCACTTTCATCAAAAGGCTCGTTAGTTCTTCTTCACTTTCTGCCATAAGGGTGGTGCCATCTGCATATCTCAGGTTATTGATATTTCTCCCAGCAATCTTGATTCCAGCTGTGCTTCATCCAGCCTGGCATTTTGCATTATGTACTCTGCATAGAAGTTAAATAATCAGGGTGACAATACACAGCCTTGACATGCTCCTTTCCCTATTTGGAATCAGTTTGTTGTTCCATGTCCAGTTCTAACTGTTGTTTCTTGACCTGCATACAGATTTCTCAGGAGACAGGTCAGGTGGTTTGGTATTCCCATATTTTTAAGAATTTTCCATAGTTTGTTGATGCCAAAGAATGTTCAAACTATCGCACAATTGCACTCATCTCACACGCTAGTAAAGTAATTCTCAAAATCTTCCAAGCCAGGCTTCAACAGTGTGTGAACTGTGAACTTCCAGATGCTCAAGCTGCATTTAAAAAGACGTAGGAACCAGAGATCAAACTGCCAACATCCTTAGATCATGGAAAAATGATGAGAGTTCCAGAAAAACATCTATTTCTGCTTTATTTACTATGCCAAAGCCTTTGATTGTGTGGATCACTCAGGTATTAGCTAAGCTTAATTCTTATTTTATTTGGTTGCATCAGATCTTAGTTGTGGCACACAGGATTTTTGTTGGGTTTCTCTTGAGTTGTGGCCGGCAGGTTCTAGAGTATGCAGGCTCAGTAGTTCCAGCATGTGGGCTTAATCCCCCTTTCCTCCCCCTGCCCTGTGCGCATAGCATGTGGGATCTTAGTTCCCTGACCAGGGATCAAACCTGCATCCCCTGCATTGGAAGGCAGGTTCTTAACCACTGGACTTCCAAGAAGTCCCAATTCTTACTACTTTCTACCTAGATCCTCTGTCCTAATCAGAACAGCCTAATTGGTTGCACACCTAACCCAACTTATAGTACTCTTTCTTTCTGGAATGCCTTCATATTTGTCTCTTCCAATCCAGGTTTACCAATATATTATGACACAACTCAGGCATCATTTTCCCCTGCCCATTACAAATTGCAAAGGAAAATCACCAGTCTCTTCTTATGTTGCTCTAGGTGCTCCCTCAGTCATCACCAGACACTATATATCTATGCTATGCTATGCTAAGTCACTTCAGTCGTGTCCGACTCTGTGTGACCCCATAGACGGAAGCCCACCAGGCTCCCCTGTCCCTGGGATTCTCAAGGCAAGAACACTGAAGTGGGTTGCCATTTCCTTCTCCAGTGCATGAAAGTGAAAAGAGAAAGTGAAGTCGCTCAGTCGTGTCTGACTCCCAGCGACCCCATGGACTGCAGCCCACCAGGCTCCTCCATCCATGGGATTTTCCAGGCAAGAGTACTGGAGTGGGGTGCCATTGCCTTCTAGGTATTTTATTTATGAATTAGTGTTTGCATCTGTTCTCTTCAGTGAGAGTATGAGCTCATAGAATGTCAAAGACTCTTTCACTTTTAAATTCATTCATTAATTCAAGAAAGAGTTTTTGTAATAACCATGTATCAGTCACTGTTCTTGCTTTCAGGGGTAGAGCAGTGAATAAAATAGACAAAAATATTTTGCCCACTCGGAGGTGACAAAAGATATAGCAATAAGTAAATTAAAATTTTAGAATGTTAGATAATGACAAGGGTTAAGGAGAAGAAATAAATCAAGTAAGAATAGAAAACTTGGGGGGCAAGTGTTAAAATTTGAGGTAAGGTGGTCAGGGAAGATGTCACTGGAAGATGACTAAATGGAGGACACTGATACAGTCAGAGGAAGAGCAGGTGCAAGAGACAACAAATGCAGATTCTGTGCGAGGACTGTTTTATTCACTGAACAGAAGGAGGTCAGGTGACGAGTGGGAGAACAACAGAGAGAGCATTAGATGAGGTCATACACGGTCTTAGTGGTAGTTCAACCTATTCAAAGTCTTTTAGAGTTGGCAGGAAAGATGGCTTGCAAGAATGATCTGGATGAGGAAAATCAGTGATAGCAAAAAAAAAAAAAAAAAGTCCCCAAAGATACTGTGATTCGAGAGCTCTTCTATCTCTCCCTTAAGGCTCATTTCCTTCAACCTCATGTCCCTGTCACTGTCTCCTTTCTCTACTGGTGTTAGAAGCCAAAGCACACCAGAGTGTCAATTACCAGCAGACTGTTCAAGATGTTTCTTTTGGAATAGCAGTTTCAATTAAAACAGAACACCCAGAAGAAAAGTACCATGAACCTAATAGAAAATTAGGCACAGTGCATGGCCAGACAGTTTACAGAAAAAAATTGTTAGCTGAAAGAACAGCAAAGATAAAGCCCAAAGATGGGAACGTGCTTGGCATATTTGAGAAACAGTAAGGGGGTTGATATGGCTGAAGTGCAGTTAGTAAGGGGAAGAAGCTGTAGAAAAATGAGTTCAGAGAGGTAGCCAGGGGCTATATCATGTTGGGCCATGTAGAGCCATGCAGGCCATGTAAGGACTTATATTTTATTCTAAGAATGATGAGGAATCATTGGAGGATTTTGAGCAGAGAATGACATTATTTGATCTACATTAAAAAGGCCAATTCTGGTTACTGTGTGGGGGAAAAGAGCACAGGGGAGGCAAAAGTGGAAACAGAGATGCCAGTTAGAAAGGTATTACAGTATCCAGGTGACAAATGATGGTGGCTTGAACTAGGATGGTGGCAGCGGAGATGGTAGGAAGAATCAGAATCAGGATACATTTTGTTGGTGAATCAGGGTTTTCTGACAGATTAGATGTGAATGTGAAAGAAAGAGGAGTCAGGGTCAACTCCAAGATTTTTGGTCCCAGCTATTGAGCAGAGCCATTTACTAAGCCGTGTGCATGCTAAGTTGCTTCAGTCGTGTCCGACTCTTTGTGACCCTATGGACCACAGCATGTCAGGCTCCTCTGTCTGTGGGATTCTCCAGGCAAGAATAGTGGAATTTGTTGCCTTGCCCTCCTCCAGGGCATCTTCCCAACCAAGGAATCAAACCTGTGTCTCTTAGGTCTTCTGAATTGGCAGGCAGGTTCTTACCACTAGCGCCACCTGGGAAGCCACTTACTAAGGTCAGTCAGTCAGTTCAGTCACTCAGTTGTATCCGACTCTTTGCCACCCCAAGGACTGCAGCACACCAGGCCCCCCTGTCCATCCATCACTAACTCCCAGAGCTTATTCAAACTCAGGTCCATCGAGTTGGTGATGCCATCCAACCATCCCATCCTCTGTTGTCTCCTTCTCCTCCTGCCTTCAATCTTTCCCAGCATCAGGGTCTTTTCCAGTGAGTCAGTTCTTTGCATTACTAAGATAGGGAGTACTTATTATAATTTGACAACAGTTTGTGTGATACTTTGATTCAATGGTTCTCAGTTGCGGATGATTTTGACTGGTAACAGACATTTGGCTGTGTCTGGAGGCACTGAAACTGTATTTCAATAAAAATTGAAAAAAAAAAAAAGCTATCAAAGACCATTAGGGTCATGTCAAAACACTTAGAAACCAGCTTGAAGAGACTTCATCCCATAGGCAGAAACAGTATAGTTTGAGTTTTAAAAGTTGTAAGAATTGCAATCTATGAAATATGTTTAAATCCATGAATTGAAAGTTATATCTATTAAAAACAATTAATTGGTAATTCTGGGAGGGTAATAGACAGCTAATTTATTAACTTGACAACAAGATAAACAAACAGAAAGTATCAATCATTTATTTTGCTCTTTTCCTATGAATTGTTCTACTAGATAGCCAAATAATAGACAAGAATGTCTTATAAAACTGTTCTAGGTAATGTATGAAAACAAAATAGATAAAGATTATTACCACTTTTCAATGCTCAATGGATTAACAGATCTAGGCATTAAGCATTAATGGTTGTTAACATTTAAAATCAAAAGCAAAAGAAAAAAAAGCCAGTCATTATGTGTCTATGGATGGAGGAACACAATTCTTGTCAAAGGGTTTGAATCTCCAGAGGTCAACCTCTGGATCCAACTGCCAACTTGCAGAAAATACAAGGGACAAAGGAACATACCGAACTGTACCATGAGTATGAAACTGGAAAAATCCATACTAAGAAGAAATTTTAAAGTTCAAATAGCCTGAGTTCTTCCACAAATAGAGATTGTAGGGAAAGGAGAGGGATGGAGGGATAATCTATAGAGACTTCAATGACATATCAAGGTAAAAACAGAAGCAGATTAAACAGTACTGTCTATAGATGCATACATGGGTTATAAAAACATAAAGAAATGCAAATGTCTAACATCACAGTCAGGAGGGAGGAAGAAGGCTACAATTGTGATTGAACATGGAGGGACATCTGGGATGCTGGAAAAGCACTATTTAGTGATCAAGGTGGTCTTTGCCTTATATTGGAGGAGACTCTTGAGAGTCCCTTGGACTGCAAGGAGAGCCAACCAGTCCATTCTGCAGGAGATCAGCCCTGGGATTTCTTTGGAAGGAATGATGCTAAAGCTGAAACTCCAGTACTTTGGCCACCTCATGCAAAGAGTTGACTCACTGGAAAAGACTCTGATGCTGGGAGGGATTGGGGGCAGGAGGAGAAGGGGACGATAGAGGATTAGATGGCTGGATAGCATCACTGACTCGATGGACGTGAGTCTAAGTGAACTCCGGGAGTTGGTGATGGACAGGGAGGCCTGGTGTGCTGCGATTCATGGGGTCGCAAAGAGTCGGACACGACTGAGCGACTGATCTGATCTGATCTGAAGATAAATATTTATTCCATATAGTTTTCTGTATTTGAGCTTTATTTTATAATAAAAAGGTATACAAAGCTAATTGTTAGAGAATGTATTTTTATATATATATATAAACATATGCATAGATAGGTATGACCAACCTAGATAGCATATTCAAAAGCAGAGACATTACTTTACCAACAAAGGTTCACCTAGTCAAGGCTATGGTCTTTCCTGTGGTCATGTATGGATGTGAGAGCTGGACTGTGAAGAAGGCTGAGCGCCGAAGAATTGATGCTTTTGAACTGTGGTGTTGGAGAAGACTCTTGAGAGTCCCTTGGACTGCAAGAAGATCCAACCAGTGCATTCTGGAGGAGATCAATCCTGGAATTTCTTTGGAAGGAATGATGCTAAAGCTGAAACTCCAGTATTTTGGCCACCTCATGCGAAGAGTTGACTCATTGGAGAAGACTCTGATGCTGGGAGGGATTGAGGGCAGGAGGAGAAGGGGACGACAGAGGATGAGATGGCTGGATGGCATCACTGACTCGATGGATGCGAGTCTGGGTGACCTCCGGGAGCTGGTGATGGACAGGGAGGCCTGGCGTGCTGCGGTTCATGGGGTCGCAAAGAGTCGGACACGACTGAGCGACTGATCTGATCTGAATTTTGGGAAAGTGTTCTTTATCTCCAAAGAGTCGGACACGACTGAGCGACTGATCTGACCTGATAGATAGGTATGAAGGTAAATAGAAAAAGAAATACATGGGTAGGTAGCTTTTTTAAAAAAGTCCCACAGTCCCAGAGATAAGCAGGGTTCTTTTGAACATTTATAGATAGTAAGAGTTGAATAATTTACTAAAGAACAGCATTCTGAGCCTTGTGCCTTTTCTTTTTTTCTGTCTAAATCAAGTAATTGTTGGCAGAAGATTTTGCTCTGTGGTCAAAGCCTGAGATATACTCTCTGAAGGAAGTTATTTGTCTCTCAGAGATGGTTCCTTGGAGGGTGCTGGGGATGAAGAGGGAAGAACAGAGACTGAATACTTCTGTATTACTAAGCAAGACCTGGAAACAAAAAAGGAGGACAGTTCCACTCAGGAATCGTGCATGAAAAAGTGTCTTACCTCCAGAAGAAAGTCTCCTTGCCTTTTATAACCACTGGAATTTCAAACCAGCCTGCATGCTCCCTACCTGTCAGTCAAAACCTAGTCACCCATTTACCTGATTCACGTTGATGTTTCATAGAAACCAACATAATACTGTAAAGCAATAATCCTCAATTTAAAATAAATAAATAAAAAAAACCTAGTCAGGAATTTACATGAAACTGGCAATCAGCACTTTTTTCATTGGTGAGACCTACTGGCCAAACAGATGTATCAGCTACAGAGGAATCTATGATCTTGATTCATAATGATGCATGGACAAGAAAGGAACATAACCTATTTGAAGAAATGAACAAAATGTTGATTTTGTTGAGAAGGCAGCAAATATCTAGAAAGAAAAACTTATCCTGGAGGGAACACAGCTATTTGAGAAAACAAAAAAGAATTTTATATAAATTCTAATTCATAATCCCAGGTAGATTTGATAAGCTATTATATCATCCTCAGATAGATCTCAGAAGCAATTATATTTATTCAATAAGATAATCTTCCGTAAGGGAGAAAAATAAAATAAAAATATTGGAAATTAGAAATAAAACTTCAAAAATGAAGAACTCAGCAGTTGACTAATGGAATAGACACAGCTGAATACTACATTGGTGAACTGGAAGAGAAAGCCAAAGAAATTTCTTAGAATGTAGAACAAAAAGATAAAAATGAGAGAAAATGTAAAATAAAAGTTAAAATACAAAGAGGATAGAGCCAGGAGCTCTGCCATATATTTAACAGAAATTACACAAGAAGAAAATAAATATGATGAAGAGAAGTAAACAATCATAAAAAATAATGGACTATAGTGAAAATTTCCCTGACCTTAAAGAGTCATAAATCTTTGGATTGGAAGGGACCACTGAATACCAAAGGGACCAAGGAAATAATGGCTTACACCTAGACACAGCCTTGTAAAATTTCAGAACTTGAAGAATTAAGAGAAAACTCTAACAGCTTTTGGTGAAGGAAGAAAGGCTAGATATAATGAATGAAAAGAAGACTGATTATATCTCAGCAGCAACATTGGATGATAGTAGACTCTGAACAAAAGCAATGCATTCAAAGTTCTCTGAAAATGAGTTAGTCACACAGTTGTGTCTGACACTTTGCAATCCCATGGACTGTAGCCTGACAGGTTCCTCTGTCCATGGAATTCTCCAGTCAAGAGTAATGGAGTGGGTTGCCATTTCCTTCTCCAGGGGATCTTCCTGACCCAGGGATTGAACCAGGGTCTTCTGCATTGCAGGCAGGTTCTTTACCAACTGAGTTACTAGGGAAGCCCTAAAGTTCTTTAGCAGAAAATAAACTTTACTTAAGCCAACTATCAATTAAATATGAACGTGGAATTAAATTCTTGGACATGTAAGCACTCAGAAAGTTTACCACCCATATATCCTATATTTAAAAATCACTTAAGTAAATTATTCTGGGTAAATGACAAAAGAACCCTAAGAAGAGGATTATATACACTACAACCCCCGCCCCCACAATGGTAACCAAGTATGACAGTAAGAAGTAAAGGAAAATGGGAAGATATATGAAGAGAACTGAGTAAGAATTTTGGTGCTTGAGATATTCTCCTTCAAATAACAAACTTTTAATGATCTCGGATTGCATGTCTTTCTCTGATTGAATCATTCTGCATGGTTCTATGGTGACTATACAATCATCACTTAGAAACTGCATTTTATCTTTGGTTTTTAGAGTCATCATACACACAACACATGGAAGACTAACATTATACATGTTAAAAAGCATTGACAAGGGATCTTCCTGGCAGTCCAGTGGTTAGGACTCCACCTTCCAGTGCACAGGGTGCAGTTTCCATCCCTGGTCAGGGAACTAAGATCCCACATGCTGTATGGCACAGAATAACAAATGGCATTAAAAAACTTGAATGCCTCTTTGCAAAAAAAGAGCAACAACAACTCATCAAACATTGCACCATATACAAAGATTAACTAAAAATGGATCATAATGTAAATGTAAAACCTAAAAAAGAATTTAAAAAAATTTTTAATTGACAAAATAAAAATTATACAACTACCAAAAATTTTATGGGACAATGGAGAGAAGTGATGAAAGGAGGGGTAGATGCAGTATTTTTATAACTATTTTTATATCCTCATAGGATAATAAGACAAGGAATTCGTTTTTAAAAATAATCATTTAAAATTGTAAAGGCAAACACCAGAAAAATTGAGGACGTTTAGCCAAAGAAAATTGTTGGCAGGGAAGGAGGTGTACATAAGACGATGGAATGCAGTGGGAATGGATAAAGAACCTCAGTCTGGAATCTACTTGCTATCACCTAGAACTGAAACATTAATATCAAAATACGAGAATGTTGCTCATAGCTGCAATGGCTGATAGGTGAAGTCCAGCTGGAAAGACATCTGGAAAATGAGTGTGTGGTGTTTTTACAAAATTCATAAGGAATGCTCCAGTTATCAGAAGGGAGTTTAGATGCTGGGCAGCTAAAAAATAAAAGAAATGCAATCTACTAGGCTTTTAAGGGCATTTTCAAATATCTACTCCTCACTACCTGGTAGAGGTAGAGAGAGTCTTTTCATGCCTCTGTTAACCATAGGAAGGGTGAGAACCAATACCACTAAATCCTGACCTTGTGTCTTTATTAGGCATGCCATTTGCATTATCTCACTTAATATTTCTAAATCACGTCATCCCCAATCTATAGGTAAGAAAATCATAGCTCCAAGAAATTGAGACATTTACTCATGGTTATTTAGCTGGAGGCAGTAATGTGTATGTGTGTGCATGCGTTGACATGCACCCATGCTCAATTGTGTCTGACTCTTTGTGACCCCATGGATTGTAGCCCACCTGGCTCCTTTGTCCTTGGAATTTTCCAGGTAATAATACTAGGGTGGGTTGTCATTTCCTACTCCAGGGTATCTTCCTGATCCAAGGATTTAACTTGTGCCTCTTGCATTTCCTGCATTGGCAGGCAGATTCTTTACCACTGCACCACCTGGGAAGCCCAGAGGCAGTGGAGTCTGTATTAATAACCAAGGCTGTATGTCTTTGAGGTTAATGCTTCTCCCACATCTCCATGTTATATCTCTCTGTTAGTCTGTATTTCTGCACGTGGTATTGATTATATACACTTTTGTACCATGTATGCTGTATCTCCCCAAATAAATTGCCAGTACCTTGATAAAGGGTTACTTGTCTCGAACAATTCTTGTTTCTCTTACAGCACATAATGCAGTACCTTTTGTACATACAAGGCTTAATCAGTATCTAGTATATGACTCTGAAATATATCAATGAAAAAGAAAGTCATATTTTTGAGGTAAATTAGCTATAATAAGGGTTTCCCTGGTGGCTCAGATGGTAATGAATCTGCCTGCCATGCAGGAGACCCAGGTTCAATCCTTGGGTCAGGAAGATCCCCTGGAAGGAAATGGCAACCCACTCCAGTATTCTTGCCTGGAGAATCCCATGGACACAGGAGCCTGGCAGCCTACAGTCCATGACGTTGTAAAGAGTTGGACATGACTGAGCGACTAAGTGTGTGCACGCACACACACACACACACACACACACAGGTACAGTAAAGCATCAGTGCACTGAAACTCTACAATCCCTGAAGTACATTAAAATGTCCTTCATAAACTTACAGGTCTTTGTCTTTTTCTTCATATTAGTAATTAAGTCATTTTTCTCAAGATTACAAATAAGAAAAATAAATCAATGTCCAATTATTTTTTCCTGTTTATGTTTCTACTTTTCTTGCAGCATTATTTTTAATTCATTTCTCTTGTATTCATCTTTTACTTTAGGTATATTATTTGTTAAAAACACATTTGCAGGCTAGCTATGATACTGCCCACCATCTTTAACAATAGGGAAGTCATTTCTAAGGAAAGCTGGCTTAAAAATGGAATGTGGGATATCACATCTTTGTAGACAAGCTTCTCATACACAATCTGTACAGCATAGTGTCTAGTTCAATGCAAATAAGAATGCTGGTTGAGTCGAGTGTAAAATAAGCAGTAAGTCTTTATAGACACATTCATTCTTACTAAAGATGCATGTGAAATATGTCTATTCTTAGATCATTTATGTTAGGCAAGATGCAGATGCATCAGTGCTTTATTCTTCCTCTCATTCACACGGTTGTCTACATAGTCCCTTCTGGTTGGAGGAGCAAATACTCAACAACCACACTACTCTGCCAATGTAGATGGATTTCAGTCTGTGTTTTGTTTTACTATTGTAGCATCTTGTTTCAGTACAAGCTGGCTCTCAGGCTTCTTGTGGCTTTTATTTCAAGCTGAGGATGCATGCTTACAAGCTGCCTGTCTCTTTGCGTTTAGCTAGAAGAGCTCACAGCCCCTCCCCCAACCACCCTTCCCACTGTTTCTGTTACTACTTTTATTCAATTCAACACTTGAGGGGACTGCAGATGAAATGCCTCTGAATCTAAATTGCCAGCAATGAAAATAACAACCTATTTTCTGACCCCACCCCACCTTCCTCCATCCACACTTCCCGAATCTAGTCTAGGAGCACATGGCTGCTCTATCTCTGTCTCTTGGGTTTAGTGGTATAGTGGTTTTTCTAGGCTAGAAAAAAAAAATTACTACCTCAAATGAAAATCCATTAGGGAAAATATTTGGTAGTGAAAGAAAGAAGTAGGTATGCATACACTTTTAGGGTACATACAAATTTGGTGAAATACATGATGTAGAACAAGAAATCAGAATTTACATACCACATGGCAAAGTTGTCACCCTGGGAGATTATACACTAACTCTACCAGCACTAATCGCTGCTAAAGCATTTTTGAAATTCCTCTTACAGAATTGCTCTCAGTGTCAGCACACAAGATATATGAGAAAATAAGCTTCTTAACACCCCATTTTTAAAAATCCTAGACAGTATTACTCAGTTTAATCACTCACCATGTTACAAGACTTCTCTATGAGTGGATTTTACCAAATTAAAAAATATCAAATCTTCCCTCAAAGAAAAACTTAACACTGATGAAATTTAAAACTGTGGTACAGGCTTTAATGAAAAACCTACTATGTTTCAGAAGGTAGTAGCCACAGTAAGCAACATATTTCCATTTTAGAGTTAAGAAAACTGGATTATTGGAGAGATTAAGCAACTTGTCCAAGGCCACACAGCCAATAAATGGATAAACAAATTTATCCATTTTCCTCCTCAGCAAATCAGGAAAAATGCCAGCTCTGTGTACTAGGATTCTTGGGAGCACAATTACTCTTCTGGGGAAGACTTCCAGAATGTCAGAGAGAATCTGGGTTCTCCAGCTATCAAGTGTCCAGAAATGGCTACCTGGCTTCAGTGGTACAGGACTTCAATACTAGAGTGATGCTGGAAACCCAGAAGTTCCTTTGCCAGGAACAAAGGTAGGAAGGGCAACAGGTGAAAAAGCAGCCTTCTACTCCTGAGAGGTTCAACAATTATGACTAGCACAAAAAAATTCAGGACCCCAGTTATACCCCGCCTAAAGGACACTTCCAACAGGTCACTAGATGGAACAGATTTCAGACTCCTGAGAAAAGGAGACTCTTTTATTCCTGATCAAGAGAATAATGGATGTTTTGGGTCATGCATTAAAGGACACTTTCCTATGGGGCTGGGATATAGATAAGCGTGGTATTTTAAAGTCTTTGTCAAACTAGGCTACTAAATCAATATCATTTGTGTTCTGATTAAATTTTTATTTTTCTTATCATAAATGTATGTTTTTGAACTTTAGTTTACCAGGTCTTTCGAATGGGGAGGTTTTTTTTAACTGTTCTTATTTCCTTCTCTCTTCCCTAACCCTCCTTCCTATATAAGTGGTTTGTAATTGACTTCAGGCAACCTCTCAGAGCCCCAAGTCCAAATGTGGGATTGAGGACACGTGTGTCACCATGGTATTGGGCACATCACCGTATAGTCACTGAGCTAGCAAGAAGACTTTTATTTTTGGTACTGAGATTGTCTAGCTTCTCCTGCAGCCCCTGGCAAGACTTGGAAGCAGCCCTTCCTTCAGTCTGGGCTCTGGGGAGTCCCCACCTCAGTCTCTGGTTTCAGAAATTCAGTTTGGCTCCTGTTTCCCACTTCCTTCTGCACAAGGAACAACTATCTTAGGGACTGACCTCATTGTCTCCACTCCCAGATCCTCTTCATCCATGGGTTCAAACCCTTCTTGCCACTTACTAATTTGAGTTTTTGTTTCATTTTTTTCACCTCAAGAGTATTTATCTCATTTATGAGAACACCATATTTCTTAATTTTATTTTTATATATAATAATTATTGTTTTTGTGTCAAATAGGGGTTAGGAGGTAGTGCTAAAAAAAAAAAAGGAACCTATAAGAACCATCTTGATCATAATTCTCCTCACTGAATTTGTCTTCAGAGATTTCCTTGGGACATCTCAAATTTAACATATCTATAATGAAATTCATTATATTCTCTTACCAAAACCTATTCTTCTACATTTGCTTTAACTTTATGAATGGTGTAACAATTGATCTAGCCTCCAAAATTAGAAACATTAGCTTCATTCTCTATTCTTCCTTCTTCTTCCCTCATCATTTCCAATCTGTCACTGAATCCTATATATCTCTTTCAAGACTTCCTGGTGGTCCAGTGGTTAAGAATCCACCTGCAAATGCAGAGGGCATGGGTTCAATCTCTGGTCAGGGAAGATCACACATGTTGCAGGACAACTAAGCCCGTGAGCTTTAACTACTGAGTTGGAGTGCCACAACTAGACAGTAGCCTCTGCTCTCTACAACCAGCGAAAGCACGTGCAGAGCAATGAAGAGCCTGTGTGCCGAATGAAGACCCAGCCCAGTCTAAATAAATAAATAAGGTTAAAAAAATACACAGGAGAACGTGTATAGATTATACACAAACATTAGGCCATTAAAAAAAAAAAGACTCTATTTCAATAGCAACTCGTTTTTTTTTTAATTTTATTTTGCTTAACTTTACAATATTGTATTAATAACAACTCTTGAATCCAAACTCACTTGCTTGGGTGTCAGCTATATTCTCCCTTTCAGCAATGGCTTTCAACTCAAGTACATCTTTCCAGATTCATTTTCCCAAAGAAACAAACAGCCATGTATCTCTTTAAAGACTCTGCCTATTATTTAGAGAGTGAAGTTCAAACTTGTTAGCAGGGGTGATGTTGGATGGGTCAGATCAGATCAGATCAGTCGCTCAGTTGTGTCCGACTCTTTGCGACCCCATGAACCGCAGCACGCCAGGCCTCCCTGCCCATCACCAGCTCCCGGAGGTCACTCAGACTCGCATCCATCGAGTCAGTGATGCCATCCAGCCATCTCATCCTCTGTCGTCCCCTTCTCCTCCTGCCCTCAATCCCTCCCAGCATCAGAGTCTTCTCCAATGAGTCAACTCTTCGTATGAGGTGGCCAAAATATTGGAGTTTCAGCTTTAGCATCATTCCTTCTAAAGAAATTCCAGGATTGATCTCCTTCAGAATGGACTGGTTGGATCTTCTTGCAGTCCAAGGGACTCTCAAGAGTCTTCTCCAACACCACAGTTCAAAAGCATCAATTCTTCGGCGCTCAGCCTTCTTCACAGTCCAACTCTCACATCCATACATGATCACAGGAAAGACCATAGCCTTGACTAGGCGAACCTTTGTTGGTAAAGTAATGTCTCTGCTTTTGAATATGCTATCTAGGTTGGTCATAACTTTCCTTCCAAGGAGCAAGCGTCTTTTAATTTCATGGCTGCAGTCACCATCTGCAGTGATTTTGGAGCCCAGAAAAACAAAGTCTGACACTGTTTCCACTGTTTCCCCATCTATTTCCCATGCAGTGATGGGACCAGATGCCATGATCTTCGTTTTCTGAATGTTGAGCTTTAAGCCAACTTTTCACTCTCCACTTTCACTTTCATCAAGAGGCTTTTTAGCCCCTCTTCACTTTCTGCCATAAGAGTGGTGTCATCTGCATATCTGAGGTTATTGATATTTCTCCCGGCAATCTTGATTCCAACTTGTGTTTCTTCCAGTCCAGCATTTCTCATGATGTACTCTGCATATAAGTTAAATAAACATGGTGACAATATGCAGCCTTGACGTACTCCTTTTCCTATTTGGAACCAGTCTGTTGTTCCATGACCAGTTCTAACTGTTGCTTCCTGACCTGCATACAGATTTCTTAAGAGGCAGATCAGGTGGTCTGGTATTCCCATCTCTTTCAGAATTTTCCACAGTTTATTGTGATCCACACGGTCAAAAGCTTTGGCATAGTCAATAAAGCAGAAATAGATGTTTTTCTGGAACTCTCTTGCTTTTTCCATGATCCAGCGGATGTTGGCAATTTGATCTCTGGTTCCTCTGCCTTTTCTAAAACCAGCTTGAACATCAGGAAGTTCACGGTTCACATATTGCTAAAACCTGGCTTGGAGAATTTTGAGCATTACTTTACTAGCGTGTGAGATGAGTGCAATTGTGCGGTAGTTTGAGCACTCCTTGGCATTGCCTTTCTTTGGGATTGGGATGAAAACTGACCTTTTCCAATCTTGTGGCCACTGCTGAGTTTTCCAAATTTGCTGGCATATTGAGTGTAGCACTTTCACAGCATCATCATTCAGGACTTGGAATAGCTCCACTGGAATTCCATCACCTCCACTAGCTTTGTTCGTAGTGATGCTTTCTAAGGCCCATTTGACTTCACATTCCAAGATGTCTGGCTCTAGGTCAGTGATCACATCATCATGATTATCTAGGTCTTGAAGCTCTTTTTTGTACAGTTCTTCTGTGTATTCTTGCCACCTCTTCTTAATATCTTCTGCTTCTGTTAGGTCCACACCATCTCTGTCCTTTATCGTGCCCATCTTTGCATGAAATGTTCCTTTGGTATCTCTGATTTTCTTGAAGAGATCCCTAGTCTTTCCCATTCTGTTGTTTTCCTCTATTTCTTTGCATTGATCACTGTTGGATGGGTAGGTTGAGACTAAAACGTATGACGTTGGGATGTACTGTGTTGCTTAAGTGTAGCGTTTAGAATGAATGAGAAATGGGATTTATGTTTATGATAGTATTATATAATACTAGAGATAATTGCTGGCATGAATTAAGATCTGAACATATGGATGGATGAGCATAACTATCTGAGGATGGTGTGCTAGTTATTCTGGTTACTTTCAGATCCATTCTTGGCTCTTCTCTAGCTGAGGAGTTAACCTCGATTGACTGCATTGTCTGGACTTACCTGTGCAGTGGAGGCATGGAGGCAGAAGGGCAGGAGGTAGAAGGTAGGAGGTAGAAAGGCAAGAGGAGATCTGGGCATTTATTCCTCCTATACGACCTCGCCTGCCCGCGACCGTCGCGCCATTTGGGAGCGACCTCGCCTGCCCGCGACCGTCGCGCACTGGGAGCGCCCCGCCGGCTGGGTCGCGCACTGGGAGCGCCCCGCCGGCTGCGTCGCGCACTAGGAGCGCGGCGGAGAGGAGCTACCCCACGACCGAGGAAGGACGGCGGTGAGGGCCAGTGCACTAAGCACGGCTGAGAAGAGCTACCCCACGACCGAGGTCAGGAAGGGCGGCGGTGAGGAGAGACCCCTCGTCCAAGGTAAGGTGCGATGGCTGTGCTTCGCTGGCCGGGAGCAGCCAGGAGCAGCCGGGATGAGATACCCCACGCCCAAGGTAAGAGAAACCCAAGTAAGACAGTAGGTCTTGAAAGAGGGCATCAGAGGGCAAATACACTAAAACCATTCTCACAGATAACTAGTCAATCTAATCACACAAGGACCACACCCTTGTCTAACTCAATGAGACTAAGCCATGCCCGAGGGGCAACCTGGGATGGGCGGGTCATGGTGGAGAGATATGACAGGGTGTGGTCCGCTGGAGAAGGGAATGGCAAACCACTTCAGTATTCTTGCCTTGAGAACCCCATGAACAGTATGAAAAGACAAAATGATAGGATACTGAAAGAGAAACTCCCCAGGTCAGTAGGGGCCCAATATGCTACTGGAGATCAGTGGAGAAATAACTCCAGAAAGAATGAAAGGATGGAGCCAAAACAAAAAGAATACCCAGCTGTGGATGTGTCTGGTGATAGAAGCAAAGTCCGATGCTGTAAAGAGCAATATTGCATAGGAACCTGGAATGTCAGGTCCATGAATCAAGGCAAACTGGAAGTGGTCAAACAAGAGGTGGCAAGAGTGAATGTTGACATTCTAGGAATTAGCGAACTAAAATGGACTGGAATGGGTGAATTTAACTCGGATGACCATTATATCTACTACTGTGGGCAGGAATCCCTCAGAAGAAATGGAGTGGCCATCATGGTCAACAAAAGAGTCCGAAATGCAGTACTTGGATGCAATCTCAAAAATGACAGAATGATTTCTGTTCGTTTCCAAGGCAAACCATTCAATGTCACAGTAATCCAAATCTATGCCCCAACCAGTAACTCCGAAGAAGCTGAAGTTGAAAGGTTCTATGAAGACCTACAAGACCTTTTAGAACTAACACCCAAAAAAGATGTCCTTTTCATTATAGGGGACTGGAATGCAAAAGTAGGAAGTCAAGAAACACCTGGAGTAACAGGCAAATTTGGCCTTGGAATACGGAATGAAGCAGGGCAAAGACTAATAGAGTTTTGCCAAGAAAATGCACTGGTCATAGCAAATACCCTCTTCCAACAACACAAGAGAAGACTCTATACATGGACATCACCAGATGGTCAACACCGAAATCAGATCGATTATATTCTTTGCAGCCAAAGATGGAGAAGCTCTATACAATCAGCAAAAACAAGACCAGGAGCTGACTGTGGCTCGGACCATGAACTCCTTATTGCCAAATTCAGACTGAAATTGAAGAAGGTAGAGAAAACTACTAGACCATTCAGGTATGACCTAAATCAAATCCCTTATGAGTATACAGTGGAAGTGAGAAATAGATTTAAGGGCCTAGATCTGATAGATAGAGTGCCTGATGAACTATGGAATGAGGTTCGTGACATTGTACAGGAGACAGGGATCAAGACCATCCCCATGGAAAAGAAATGCAAAAAAGCAAAATGGCTATCTGGGGAGGCCTTACAAATAGCTGTGAAAAGAAGAGAAGCGAAAAGCAAAGGAGAAAAGGAAAGATATAAACATCTAAATGCAGAGTTCCAAAGACTAGCAAGAAGAGATAAGAAAGCCTTCTTCAGTGATCAATGCAAAGAAATAGAGGAAAACAACAGAATGGGAAAGACTAGGGATCTCTTCAAGAAAATCAGAGATACCAAAGGAACATTTCATGCAAAGATGGGCACGATAAAGGACAGAGATGGTGTGGACCTAACAGAAGCAGAAGATATTAAGAAGAGGTGGCAAGAATACACAGAAGAACTGTACAAAAAAGAGCTTCAAGACCTAGATAATCATGATGATGTGATCACTGACCTAGAGCCAGACATCTTGGAATGTGAAGTCAAATGGGCCTTAGAAAGCATCACTACGAACAAAGCTAGTGGAGGTGATGGAATTCCAGTGGAGCTATTCCAAGTCCTGAATGATGATGCTGTGAAAGTGCTACACTCAATATGCCAGCAAATTTGGAAAACTCAGCAGTGGCCACAAGATTGGAAAAGGTCAGTTTTCATCCCAATCCCAAAGAAAAGCAATGCCAAGGAGTGCTCAAACTACCGCACAATTGCACTCATCTCACACGCTAGTAAAGTAATGCTCAAAATTCTCCAAGCCAGGTTTTAGCAATATGTGAACCGTGAACTTCCTGATGTTCAAGCTGGTTTTAGAAAAGGCAGAGGAACCAGAGATCAAATTGCCAACATCCGCTGGATCATGGAAAAAGCAAGAGAGTTCCAGAAAAACATCTATTTCTGCTTTATTGACTATGCCAAAGCTTTTGACCGTGTGGATCACAATAAACTGTGGAAAATTCTGAAAGAGATGGGAATACCAGACCACCTGATCTGCCTCTTAAGAAATCTGTATGCAGGTCAGGAAGCAACAGTTAGAACTGGTCATGGAACAACAGACTGGTTCCAAATAGGAAAAGGAGTACGTCAAGGCTGCATATTGTCACCATGTTTATTTAACTTATATGCAGAGTACATCATGAGAAATGCTGGACTGGAAGAAACACAAGTTGGAATCAAGATTGCCGGGAGAAATATCAATAACCTCAGATATGCAGATGACACCACTCTTATGGCAGAAAGTGAAGAGGGGCTAAAAAGCCTCTTGATGAAAGTGAAAGTGGAGAGTGAAAAGGTTGGCTTAAAGCTCAACATTCAGAAAACGAAGATCATGGCATCTGGTCCCATCACTGCATGGGAAATAGATGGGGAAACAGTGGAAACAGTGTCAGACTTTGTTTTTCTGGGCTCCAAAATCACTGCAGATGGTGACTGCAGCCATGAAATTAAAAGACGCTTGCTCCTTGGAAGGAAAGTTATGACCAACCTAGATAGCATATTCAAAAGCAGAGACATTACTTTACCAACAAATGTTCGCCTAGTTAAGGCTATGGTCTTTCCTGTGGTCATGTATGGATGTGAGAACTGGACTGTGAAGAAGGCTGAGCGCCAAAGAATTGATGCTTTTGAACTGTGGTGTTGGAGAAGACTCTTGAGAGTCCCTTGGACTGCAAGAAGATCCAACCAGTCCATTTTGAAGGAGATCAATCCTGGAATTTCTTTAGAAGGAATGATGCTAAAGCTGAAACTCCAGTATTTTGGCCACCTCATACGAAGAGTTGACTCATTGGAGAAGACTCTGATGCTGGGAGGGATTGAGGGCAGGAGGAGAAGGGGACGACAGAGGATGAGATGGCTGGATGGCATCACTGACTCGATGGATGCGAGTCTGAGTGACCTCCGGGAGCTGGTGATGGACAGGGAGGCCTGGCGTGCTGCGGTTCATGGGGTCGCAAAGAGTCGGACACGACTGAGCGACTGATCTGATCTGATCTGATTCTACCTTGGTTGGCCATTGTTCTGGTATTCTGGAAGGGGCTAGGTCATTCATGACTAAAAGCTTCCATGTGACAACCCTTCCTCTGTGCTCAGCGCTCAAGGGATCTCTGGTAAGCTCCATTCCTCCCCTAGTCCCTTCAGGCTTGGGGGTGGGCGGTAACTGTTTCCATTGTAATTAGTTTCTGCATACCTTGCCATTACTCCTTGCTTCCTTTAACCTTGCACATACCTCTCCATCTAATCCATTCAGCATGTTATTTTAAGATAAACCTCTGTTCCCTTGCTGTACTCAATAAAGATGGTAGTGGGCTTCCCTGGTGGCTCAGTGGTAAAGAATCCACCTGCCAATGCAGGAGGCATGGGTTCGATCCCTGATTTGGCAAGATCCCACATGCCTTGGAGCAGCTAAGCCCAGGGGCCACAGCTACTGAGCTTGTGCTCTAGAGCCTGGGAGCTGCAACTAATGAGGCTGTGTGAAGAGTATGTCAATATGTCATCCTCAATATGTCAGCAAATTTGGAAAACTCAGCAGTGGCCACAGGACTGGAAAAGGTCAGTTTTCATTCCAATCCCAAAGAAAGGCAATGCCAAAGAATGCTCAAACTACCAAACAATTGCACTTATCTCACATGCTAGTAAAGTAATGCTCAAAATTCTCCAAGCCAGGCTTCAGCAATACGTAAACCATGAACTTCCAGATGTTCAAGCCGGTTTTAGAAAAGGTAGAGGAACCAGAGATCAAATTGCCAACATCCGCTGGATCATGGAAAAAGCAAGAGAGTTCCAGAAAAACATCTATTTCTGCTTTATTGACTATAAAGCCTTTGACTGTGTAGATCACAATAAACTGTGGAAAATTCTTCGAGAGATGGGAATACCAGACCACCTGATCTGCCTCTTGAGAAATCTGTATGCAGGTCAGGAAGCAACAGTTAGAACTGGACATGGAACAATAGACGGGTTCCAAATAGGAAAAGGAGTACATCAAGGCTGTAAATTGTCACCCTGCTTATTTAATTATATGAAAAGTACATCATGAGAAACTCAGGGCTGAAGGAAGCACAGCTGGAATCAAGATTGCCAGGAGAAATATCAATAACCTCAGATATGCAGATGACACCACCCTTATGGCAGAAAGTGAAGAAGAAATAAAGAGCCTCTTTGATGAAAGTGAAAGAGGAGAGTGAAAAAGTTGGCTTAAAGCTCAACATTCAGAAAACTAAGATCACGGCATTGGGTCCCATCACTTCATGGAAATAGATGGGGAAACAGTGGAAACAGTGGCTTGGCTGACTTTATTTTGGGGGGCTCCAAAATCACTGCAGATGGTGACTGCAGCCATGAAATTAAAAGACGCTTACTCCTTGGAAGGAAAGTTATGACCAACCTAGACAGCATATTCAAAAGCAGAGACATTACTTTGCCAACAAAGGTCCATCTAGTCAAGGCTATGGTTTTTCCAGTAGTCATGTATGGATGTGAGAGTTGGACCATAAAGAAAGCTGATTGCCAAAGAATTGATGTTTTTGAACTGCAGTGTTGGAGAAGACTCTTGAGAGTCCCTTGGACTGCAAGGAGATCCAACCAGCCCATACTAAAGGCGATCAGTCCTGGGTGTTCATTGGAAGGACTGATGTTGAAGCTGAAACTCCAATATTTGGCCACCTGATGCAAAGAGCTGACTCATTTCAAAAGACCCTGATGCTGGGAAAGATTGAAGGCAGGAGGAGAAGGGGACAACAGATGATGAGATGGTTGGATGGCTTCACCGACTCAATGGACATGGGTTTGGGTAGACTCCGGAAGTTGGTGATGGCCAGGGAGGCCTGGCATGCTGCGGTTCATGGGATCGCAGAGTCCGGCACGACCGAGTGACTGAACTCAACTGAACTGAACTGTATGTGCTCTGTAACAAGAGAGTATTCCCCACTTACAGCAACAAAGACCCAGCAGAGGCAAATGTAAAATATAGAAAAAAAAAAGAAAAAGAAAAGGAAAGTCAGTAGATCTTAATGGCTCTGCCTTTAGGAACAAAAGTAAAGATGGTAAGTATAAAATATTTGACTGAGAGATAACCTAATATGAGCTTAAGTTTATATTTTAAAAACCCTAAAAATAAAATATCCTATCTTTTCAGGAATAAAGATTATTTTCTGTTTTAATGAGCATTTGACGTTACAGTCCAGGTGGAAGGATATGGATTTGTTCTTCAAAATTCAGCTGCCAAAGAATTAGTGGTTTTACTATTGAAATCTTCTGACATCTCTTACATTCCTGTTGGATTTCCCTTTACTGGCTATAAAATTTGGGAAGCTATTAGAAAGTAGTCTATTCTAGGAGCAATGTAATTGGGCCATGTTAATTGATCGTATTTCAGCATTTTTAAAAAAATTTCCTTCCCTGGTTACATGACAGATTACATCAACAATGAGATGTGCCAGATAAAATCAATTTTGAGTGAGGGAAGATTTTGGGTCCTAGCCTAAACAATATTGTTATCACCAAGCCACGAAAGTGTGACCTTAATCATGTTATTGTTACATGGGTGAACCAGTAAATAGAGAGTTGAAATCGCATCAAAGTGAGCTGAAGCAGTGGATTACATATCAAGTTCCAACCCTTGAGGACCAGTTGTAGCAGAGGATCTATAACTTATTGATGAGCTATACAAATGACTTATAAATGCCTTCATCCAAAATGCAGAAATTACTAAATTAAGTGCAGCTGCTGATACCTTATTCCAGGAAACTCATGATAATACAACGCAATATATTGTTTATATGTATTTTTTTAATTTTAATTCATTTATTTTAATTGGAGGCTAATTACTTTACAATACTGTATTGGTTTTGCCATACATCAACATGAATCCTCCATGGGTGTAGACGTGCTCCCCATCCTGAACCCCCCTCCCACCTCCCTCCCTGTACCATCCCTCTGGGTCATCCCAGTGCACCAGCCCCAAGCATCCTGTATCCTGCATTGAACCTGGACTGGTGATCCGTTTCTTATATGATATTATACATGTTTCAGTGCCATTCTGCCAAATCATCCCACCCTCTCCCTCTCCCAAAGAGTCCAAAAGACTGTTCTATACATCTGTCTCTTTTGCTGTCTCGCATACATGGTTATCATTACCATCTTTCTAAATTCCATATATATGTGTTAGTATACTGTACTGGTGTTTTTCTTTCTGGCTTACTTTACTTTGTATAATAGGCTCCAGTTTCATCCACCTCATTAGAACTGATTCAAATGTATTCGTTTTAATGGCTGAGTAATACTCCATTGTGTATACGTACCACAGCTTTCTTATCCATTCATCTGCTGATGGACATCTAGGTTACTTCCATGTCCTGGCTATTATAAACAGTGCTGCGATGAACATTGGGGTACACGTGTTTCTTTCAAATCTGGTTTCCTCAGTGTGTATGCCCAGCAGTGGGATTGCTGGATCATAAGGCAGTTCTATTTCCAGTTTTTTAAGGAATCTCCACACTGTTCTCCATAGTGGCTGTACTAGTTTGCATCCCCACCAATAGTGTAAGAGGGTTCCCTTTTCTCCACACACTCTCCAGAATTTATTGCTTGTAGACTTTTAGATCGCAGCCATTCTGACTGGTGTGAAATGGTACCTCATTGTGGTTTTGATTTGCATTTCTCTGATAATGAGTGATGTTGAGCATCTTTTCATGTGTTTGTTAGCCATCTGTATGTCTTATTTGGAGAAATCTCTGTTTAGTTCTTTGGCCCATTTTTTGATTGAGTTGCTTATTTTTCTGGAATTGAGCTGCAGGAGTTGCTTGTATATTTTTCAGATTAATTCTTTGTCAGTTGCTTCATTTGCTATTATTTTCTCCCATTCTGAACGAAGTCTGTGTTTCCACCTTGCTTATAGTTTCCTTTGTTGTGCAGAAGCTTTTTAATTTTAATTAGGTCCCATTTGTTTATTTTTGCTTTTATTTCCAATATTCTGGGAAGTGGGTCATAGAGGGTCCTGCTGTGATTTATGTCGGAGAGTGTTTTGCTTATGTTTTCCTCTAGGAGTTTTATAGTTTCTGGTCTTACGTTTAGATCTTTAATCCATTTTGAGTTTGTTTTTGTGTATGGTGTTAGAAAGTGTTCTAGTTTCATTCTTTTACAAGTGGTTGACCAGTTTTCTCAGCACAACTTGTTAAAGAGATTGTCTCTTCTCCATTTTATATTCTTGCCTCCTTTGTCAAAGATAAGGTGTCCATAGGTGCTTGGATTTATCTCTGGGCTTTCTATTTTGTTCCATTGATCTATATTTCTGTCTTTGTGCCAGTACCATACTGTTTTGATGACTGGCTTTGTAGTAGAGCCTGAAGTCAGGCAGGTTGATTCCTCTAGTTCCATTCTTCTTTCTCAAGATTGCTTTGGCTATTCGAGGTTTTTTGTATTTCCATACAAATTGTGAAATTATTTGTTCTAGCTCTGTGAAAAATACCATTGGTAGCTTGATAGGGATTGCATTGAATCTATAGATTGCTTTGGGTAGTATATTCATTTTCACTATATTGATTCTTCCAATCCATGAACATGGTATATTTTTCCATCTATTAGTGTCTTCTTTGATTTCTTTCACCAGTGTTTTATAGTGTTCTATATATAGGTTTTTTGTTTCTTTAGGTAGATATATTCCTAGTATACCACCCTTATGGCAGAAAGTGAAGAGGAACTAAAAGCCTCTTGATGAAAGTGAAAGTGAAGAGTGAAAAGGTTGGCTTAAAGCTCAACATTCAGAAAACGAAGATCATGGCATCTGGTCCCATCACTTCATGGGAAATAGATGGAGAAACAGTGGAAACAGTGTCAGACTTTATTTTTCTGGGCTCCAAAATCACTGCAGATGGTGACTGCAGCCATGAAATTAAAAGACGCTTACTCCTTGGAAGGAAAGTTATGACCAACCTAGAGAGCATATTCAAAAGCAGAGACATTACTTTGCCAACAAAGGTTCGCCTAGTCAAGGCTATGGTCTTTCCTGTGGTCATGTATGGATGTGAGAGGTGGATTGTGAAGAAGGCTGAGCGCCGAAGAATTGATGCTTTTGAACTGTGGTGTTGGAGAAGACTCTTGAGAGTCCCTTGGACTGCAAGGAGATCCAACTGGTCCATTCTGAAGGAGATCAGCCCTGGGATTTCTTTGGAAGGAATGATGCTAAAGCTGAAACTCCAGTATTTTGGCCACCTCATGCGAAGACTCATTGGAGAAGACTCTGATGCTGGGAGGGATTCGGGGCAGGAGGAGAAGGGGACGACAGAGGATGAGATGGCTGGATGGCATCACTGACTCGATGAATGTGAGTCTGAGTGACCTCCGAGAGCTGGTGATGGATAGGGAGGCCTGGAGTGCTGCAGTTCATGGGGTCGCAAAGAGTCAGACACGACTGAGCGACTGATCTGATCTGATCTGATCTGATTCCTAGTATTTTATTCTTTTCGTTGCAATGGTGAATGGAATTGTTTCCTTAATTTCTCTATTTTCTCATTATTAGTGTATAGGAATGCAAGGGATTTCTGTGTATTTTTACACAACTTTACTATATTCATTGATTA
This sequence comes from Tragelaphus eurycerus, assembly GCA_935064755.1. Classification (NCBI taxonomy): domain Eukaryota; kingdom Metazoa; phylum Chordata; class Mammalia; order Artiodactyla; family Bovidae; genus Tragelaphus; species Tragelaphus eurycerus. Next base: position 19,155,802 of record CAKXYN010000020.1, read on the forward strand.
GCTCTAGTAATTTTCTGGTGGAGTCTTTAAGGTTTTCTATGCAGAGGATCATGTCATCTGCAAACGGTGAGAGTTTTACTTCTTCTTTTCCAATTTGGATTCCTTTTATTTCTTTTTCTGCTCTGATTGCTGTAGCCAAAACTTCCAAAACTATGTTGAATAGTAGTGGTGAAAGTGGTCACCCTTGTCTTGTTCCTGACTTTAGGGGAAATGCTTTCAATTTTCCACCATTGAGGATAATGTTTGCTGTGGGTTTGTCATATATAGCTTTTATTATGCTGAGGTATGTTCCTTCTATTCCTGCTTTCTGCAGAGTTTTTATCATAAATGGATGTTGAATTTTGTCAAGGGCTTTCTCTGCATCTATTGAGATAATCATATGGCTTTTATGTTTCAATTTGAAAATGTGGTGTATTACATTGATTGATTTGCAGATATTGAAGAATCCTTGCGTCCTTGGGATAAAGCACATTTGGTCATGGTGTATGATCTTTTTAATGTGTTGCTGGATTCTGATTGCTAGAATTTTGTTAAGGATTTTTGCATCTATGTTCATCAGTGATATTGGCCTGTAGTTTTCTCTTTTTGTGGCATCTTTGTCAGGTTTTGGTATTAGGGTGATGGTGGCCTTGTAGAATGAGTTTGGAAGTTTACCTTCCTGTGCAATTTTCTGGAAGAGTTTGAGTAGGATAGGTGTTAGCTCTTCTCTAAATTTTTGGTAGAATTCAGCTGTGAAGTCATCTGGTCCTGGGTTTTTGTTTGCTGGAAGATTTCGGATTACAGTTTCAATTTCCATGCTTGTGATGGGTCTGTTAAGATTTTCTATTTCTTCCTGGTTCAGTTTTGGAAAATTGTACTTTTCTACGAATTTGTCCATTTCTTCCAGGTTGTCCATTTTATTGGCATATGGTTGCTGATAGTAGTCTCTTATGATCCTTTGTATTTCTGTGTTGTCTGATGTGATTCTCTCCATTTTCATTTCTAATTTTTTTGATTTGATTCTTCTCCCTTTGTTTCCTGATGAGTCTGGCTAATGGCTTGTCAATTTTATTTATCCTTTCAAAGAACCAGCTTTTTGCATTGTTGATTTTTGCTATGGTCTCTTTTGTTTCCTTTGCATTTATTTCTGTCTAATTTTTAAGATTTCTTTCCTTCTTCTAACCCTGGGGTTCTTCATTTCTTCCTTTTCTAGTTGCTTTAGGTGTAGAGTTAGATTATTTATTTGACTTTTTTCTTGTTTCTTGAGGTATGCCTGTATTGCTATGAACTTTCCCCTTAGAATTGCTTTTACAGTGTCCCACAGGCTTTGGGTTGTTGTGTTTTCATTTCATTCGTTTCTATGTATATTTTGATTTCTTTTTTGACTTGTTCTGTGATTTGTTGGTTATTCAGCAGCGTGTTGTTCAGCCTCCATATGTTGGAATTTTTAATAGATTTTCTCCTGTAATTGAGGTGTAATCTTACTGCATTGTGGTCAGAAAAGATGCTTGGAATGATTTCAATTTTTCTGAATTTACCAAGGCTAGATTTATGGCCCAGGATGTGATCTATCCTGGAGAAGGTTCTGTGTGTGCTTGAGAAAAAGGTGAAATTCATTGTTTTGTGGTGAAATGCATATAGATATCAATTAGGTCTAACTGGTCTATTATATCATTTAAAATTTGTGTTTCCTTGTTAATTTTCTGTTTAGTTGATCTATCCATATGTGTGAGTGGGGTATTAAAGTCTCCCACTATTATTGTATTATTGTTAATTTCCCCTTTCATACTTGTTAGCATTTGTCTTACATATTGCGGTGCTCCTATGTTTGGTGCATATATATTTATAATTGTTATATCTTCTTCTTGGATTGATCCTTTGATCATTATGTAGTGTCTTCTTTGTCTCTTTTCACAGCCTTTGTTTTAAAGTCTATTTTATCTGATATGACTATTGCTACTCCTGCTTTCTTTTGGTCTCCATTTGTGTGGAATATCTTTTTCTAGCCCTTCACTTACAGTCTGTATGTGTCCCTTGTTTTGAGGTGGGTCCCTTGTAGACAACATATATAGGGGTCTTGTTTTTGTATCCATTCAGCTAGTCTTTGTCTTTTGGTTGGGGCATTCAACCCATTTATGTTTAAGGTAATTATTGATAAGTATGATCCTGTTGCCATTTACTTTATTGTTTTGGGTTTGAGTTTATACACCCTTTTACTGTTTCCTCTCTAGAGAATATCCTTTAGCATTTGTTGGAGAGCAGGTTTGGTGGTTCTGAATTCTCTCAGCTTTTGCTTGTCTGTAAAGCTTTTGATTTCTCCTTCATATTTGAATGAGATCCTTGGTGGGTACAGTAATCTGGGCTGTAGGTTATTTTCTTTCATCACTTTAAGTATGTCTTGCCATTCCCTCCTGGCCTGAAGAGTTTCTATTGGAAGATCAGCTGTTATCCTTATGGGAATACCCTTGTGTGTTATTTGTTGTTTTTCCCTTGCTGCTTTTAATATTTGTTCTTTGTGTTTGATCTTTGTTAATTTGATCAATATGTGTCTTGGGGTGTTTCGCCTTGGGTTTATCCTGTTTGGGACTCTCTGAATTTCTTGGACTTCGGTGATTATTTCCTTCCCCATTTTAGGAAAGTTTTCAACTATTATCTCCTAAAGTATTTTCTCATGGTCTTTCTTTTGGTCTTCTTCTTCTGGGACTCCTATGATTCGAATGTTGGGGCATTTAATATTGTCCTGGAGGTCTCTGAGATTGTCCTCATTTCTTTTAATTCATTTTTCTCCTTTCCTCTCTGATTCATTTATTTCTACCATTCTATCTTCTACTTAACTAATCCTATCTTCTGCCTCCATTACTCTGCTATTTGTTGCCTCCAGAGTGTTTTTGATCTCATTTATTGCATTATTCATTAAATATTGACTCTTTATTATTTCTTCTATGTCCTTGTTAAACCTTTCTTGCATCTTCTCAATCCTTGTCTCCAGACTATTTATCTGTGATTCCATTTTGATTTCAAGGTTTTGGATCATTTTCACTATCATTATTCGGAATTCTTTATCAGGTAGATTCCCTATCTCTTCCTTTTTTGTTTGGTTTGGTGGGCATTTATCCTGTTCCTTTACCTGCTGGGCACTCCACTGTCTCTTCATCTTGTTTATATTGCTGAGTTTGGGGTGACCTTTCTGTATTCTGGCAATTTGTGGAGTTCTCTTTACTGTGGAGTTTTCATGTTGTGGGTGGGGTGTACGGGTTGCTTGTCAAGGTTTCTTGGTTAGGGAAGCTTGTGTCAGTGTTTTGGTGGGTGAAGCTGGATTTCTTCTCTCTGAAGTGCAATGAAGTGTCCAGTAATGTGTTATGAGATGCCAATGGGTTTGGAGTAACTTTGGGCAGCCTGTATATTGAAGCTCAGGGCTGTGTTCCTGTGTTGCTTGAGAATTTGCGTGGTATGTCTTGCTCTGGAACTTGTTGGCCCTTGGGTGGTGCTTAGTTTCAGTGTAGGTATGGAGGTGTTTGATGAGCTCCTGTCGATTAATGTTCCCTGGAGTCAGTTCTCTGGTGTTCTCAGGATTTGGACTTAAGCCTCCCGCTTCTGGTTTTCAGTCTTATTTTTACAGTAGTCTCAAGACTTCTCCTTATATACAACACCGTGGATAAAATATCTATGTTAAAGAAGAAAAGTTTCTCCACAGTGAGGGACACCCAGAGAGGTTCACAGAGTTACATGGACATGAGAAGAGGGAGGAGGGAGTTAGAGGTGACCCGAATGAGATGAGGTGGAATCAAAAGTGGGGAGAGCAAGCTAGCCAGTAATCACTTCCTTATGTGCACTCCACAGCCTTGTCCACTCAGAGATGTTCACAGAGTTATACAGAGAAGAGAAAAGGGAGGAAGGAGACAGAGGTGGCCAGGAGGATAAAAGGGGGGAATCAAAAGGAGAGAGACAAATCCAGCCAGTAATCAGTTCCCTAAGTGTTCTCCACCATCTGGAACACACAGAGATTCAGAGTTGGGTAGAAAACAGAAGGGGGAAGGAGGAGACAGAGGCGACCTGATGGAGAAAAAGGAGAGTCCAAAGGGGGAGAAAGCAGTCAAGCCAGTAATCTCACTCCCAAGTAAAAATGGGTACTGAAGATTGGGTTCTTAAAGGTACAAAATTGATAACAAATACCAAAAAGCAAAGACTAAAAATCTACAGTAGTGGTTGGATTTTCAAAAATACAATATTAAAGAAAAGAAGAAAAAAAAAAAAACAAAGTCACAAAAATTATAAAAAATATATATATATGAAGTTTGCTTTAAAAAATAGGGTCTTTTTTTTTGCAAAGTAATAGTAGGTTATAAAAATGAAAATTAAAGGAGTAATAGAGGACTTAAAAATTAAAAAAAAAGAATGATCGTAAAAATAGTAAAAATATATCTAGGACTTCCTCTGGTGTGGGCAGTGTGGGGTCAGTTCATTTTTGGATAGTTCCTTGGTAGGGCTTATATTTCTTAAGATCTCTAGGCCCCTTCCTATGTAGTCAGTACTAACTACAGGGTTTTAATCTATTGCATCTGTCACTTTCAAGGCGGCTCCCTCTGTTTTAACTTCTGTTTGCTGGTCTCTTCAGTGTCTGATTTCCACCCTGACACAAGGAGGCGGTGGTGGACACTTTTTAGACTCACTTGTTCAGTCGCACTGTGGGGAGGGAAGGACACTGCAAACAAATAACACTGGTGTGTGCTCGCAGTGTCTCAGCCACACTGGGCCTGCCTCCACTCACGGTGTGTGTGCCCTCCCTGTCCACACTGCTCAGGCTCTAGGTTGCTCCACCGGGAACTGTCTGAGGCCAGCCCTAGGCTGCATGCACCTCCCAGGTCTAAGTCGCTCAGGTTCAGGCACTCAGGTAGTCCTCAGAGGCGCAGACTCACTTGGGCCTGCATTTTGTGCCCTTCCCAGGTCCGAGCAGCTCAGGTGATGTGGTGTTTGGCAAGCGTGGTCGCTGTGATTTATCGCCTCCTCTGTCTCTGCTGCTGGGTTTTCTGGGTGTACAACCAGCGCACCTTTGCAGGTGGATGTCTAGAACCCCAAGAAGTCTTAGCAAAGTTAGTCTTAGTTAGCTTGCAGTTTGGTAAATAATGTCTCTCTGAGGCTGCAATTGCCCCCTTCTGGCTCTGGCTGTCTGTCACGGGAGGGGGATGGTCTGCAGCCAGCCAGTTCTGTTCAGTCCTTTGTTCTGTGCGCGGGCCTGGTGGTGTCTTAGGTTAGGGCTTTGCATGTGGTAGCTATCCCGCAGTCTGGTTTGCTAGCCCAAGTTAGTTCGCTCAGATTGCCCTCGGGCATTCAGGCCTGGTCCTTACTGTAAGGAAAGAAGCCTTCTTGCCCAGCCCCTGCTTGCAGTGGTGGATGCAGGCATCTGTGCTGCTTCTCTGCTGGAAGTTACCATTGGGCACATAATCTGTGGGTTTTAATTATGTATTTATTTTCCCTCCCTGTTATGTTGCCCTCTGTGCTTCCAAGGCTCGCCACAGACTCGGCAGTGAGAGTGTTCCCTGGTGTTTGGAAACTTCTCTCTTTTTAAGACTCCCTTCCTGGGATGGAGCTCCGTCCCTCCCTCTTTTGTCTCTTTTTTGGTCTTTTATTTTTTTTCCTACCTCCTTTAGAAGACAATGGGCTGCTTTTCTGGGTGCCTGATGTCCTCTGCCGGCATTCAGAAGTTGTTTTGTGGAGTTTACTCAGTGTTTAAATGTTCTTTTGATGAATTTGTGGGAAAGAAAGTGGTCCCCCCCGGCCTATTCCTCCGCCATCTTAGGACCGCCCCCCCCCCATTTCAGCATTTTTAATCTACAGAACGCCTACCTATGACTCATAATTAATAAACCCACAGTGCTGAGAACATGACACAATATGCCAGCCTGCTGAGAAAGAAACCTGCTGGTGTTCATCTCTTCATCTAGATGTTGAGGCCCGTCTGACATATCCTCTTACTTCTCTGACCTCCTTTCTAAAGTCAGAAGCATATTTTGTTGCTCATGACACATTGGGACATGTCTACAGACTGAAGTATGAGCCAATTTCTAGGAACTGAAAGTCTTTGCCAAAACAACAACAAAGAAAAGACAAGAGAGCGGCACTTCTACAAATTCAAACTGTCTCTGTATACTGTCACTGAAAAATATTGACTTACATTCTGTGCAGCAACCAGGAAGCAAGGTTGTGTAACTCTTCCCTGTTCAGCCCCCACCCTTCACTACTCTCTTTCTACCAACAGCCCAGATTTCATTCACATCTAACACTGAAATAAAATATGTAGGGAAGAGATGAGGGCAGTAAGCATTGGGATCATGTTCTTTGTTGGGGAAATCTGCAAGCTCTAGCTGTTTCCATTTGAATAGCATTTCATTTTGCTGGATTCAGGGTTTGCTGATTGTTCATGCTGCCTAGAAAAGCTTTGATTAAACCTTCTAATTTCAGCTAAATTCTTTTTTTGCAGGGCAAGCCCTTGTCCTGAAAGTACAGGAATGTGGTCAAAAGGAAAACAACAAAGTAGGAAACTTGAAGGGAAGGAGTTAGGAAACCTGAATGGATTATAAGTTTGATGAATTTAACCAGTATAATATTATATTAACCAAGAATCTCTTTTGATAACTATTTTACTAATTTCTTACATTCCATGATGCTGATGTGTAAAAAACTAAAATCTTCACCTCTAAAACTCATTTACCATTAAAAAAATTTTTTTTACAATAGAAATGATACGAAGTTGGTCCTTATTGGCTCAAAACATGGGTGCCTCTGCTTCCAGAGGATTCTTTTTATTTGATCATGTGGGTAGAAAAGCAGAAGTTGTTTATTTCTCCAGTATGGAATTTCTGACTTTCCTTTAAATATAGTACTTGTTCAGCCAGGTCTTTCCAATTCATTAACTTGATTTTAAATAACTGTGAGAAATTTATTGTGAAAAGGAGAGCTATTGAGAGTTGTGTGTATGTATTAGGGACTCTGTGTCTTTCCACACATATGTATATAACTCCACAATTATTTAGAACCTTAACATACATGTTTTTTAAAAACCTGTCATTATTTAAAAATATACAGAACAATATAACAAATATCTTTGTAATTACTGTTGAGGATTGAGAGGGCCAGTAAATTTCATCCCTCATCCCTTCTACCCAAGTTCTGAGTCAATTGAGAGAGACAAAGTCAAGCAAACGGAAATGCTGTATAAGCAATAAAGTCTATGTTGGAGGATATGGCCACAACCCATCTTCCCTTCCAACTTCTAAATGTCAAATAAGAGAGACAAAGACAGGCAGATAGGGCTCTTACAGCAGTTTCTTTCCAGGAAGTTTGGAACGCATGGCTTGGGTGTGGAGTAACAATTGGCTTAGGCCCCTGTAGCCACCTGGACACAGTTTTCCCTGGTTTCCAACACTCTGCCTACCTTGTAGCCAACATCAGACCAGAGCACAAGCTCTCTGTTGAGAGGAGGAGAGAGATGCTAAGTTGGGAATGTCAGTTCCTCTCTAAACACACCAATCAGGTAACTTTTTCTCCTTCTGAGGGAGAATAAAGGGGTGTGGCTAAATGGGAAGAGTGTTCACAGAAAAATAACTTCTCAAGGAAATCAGAGGAAAACTGTAGCCCATTGGCACTCAACAATAATAAATCTTAACATTTTATCATATTTCATTCCTTCTTTTCTGTTACAGAAGCAATATGTTACAGATACTGTTGGGGCCTTCTGTGTACCCTTCCACGACCTCATTCATCTCCTCTTCCATCTCCACTGGTGACCATTTCCCTGGTGTGTATCATTCGATGCATATTTTTAATACTTTTACACATATATGTAGTTCACATGTGTGCATATATATAAAAATTATATACAGGGCTATTATGCATTTATGACTTTCAGGTGAATGGAATAACAGTAGATATAAAATCAGACAACTTTCTTTTTTTATGCAACATGATGTTTTTGAGATTGATCCTCATAGATATTTGTAGTTGAAAAGTTTTTAATTGTATGAATAAACCACATTTTCCTCTTATTCTGTTGTCAACTTGTTGATTTATTCCCCTATTTTTAACATTATACACAATGCTGAGAAAAATAGTCTTGTACAGGTTCCTCTCTGCATGTGAGAAACAGTTTTGATGGAGCAGTGATTCTCAGCTTAGGTGAGATATTGTATTCTTCTCACCCTAAAAAGTGCTTGGAAATGTGTAGGAACATTTTGGATTGTCAAATGACAAGGAAGAGTATTACCAGCTATAGTCCTGGGGATCAGAGATGCTCAATGTCCTTCAATATGTTGGGTGGTAACACAGAAAAAATTGTTCCATCCCAAATCAAGTAAGTCCACTGCTACAAACTCTACTCTAAATATAACCTTCTTTGTAACAAAGCTGTACCATAGGATATGCAAATCCTCATCTTTATTAGATGTTACCAGATGGCTCTTCCACTTGATTTAACCAATTTATAAACTCACTATTTCTTAACTCCACATCCTTGCCAACACTTGTGATTATCAAATTATATATATATATATACATATATAAAATCTAATAAAATTGTATATTGTTATTATCTTAATTTGCAATTCTGGGGTTACTTGTTGAAGCTGAACATTTTAAAGTGGCTATTTGAGTTTAGTCTTCAGTTCTGTGAAACGTCTATTCTTATCCTCTGTTTACTTTTCTGTTATTAGTCTTTTCTTTATTTATCTTTAAAAATAACAATTCATTGCATTTTGCACACAGTAGTTATGAATCCTTTGTGTATTTTGTGACTATATATCAATGGTATACATAAATGCCACCCTCCGTGTCTTATCTTTGAATGTTGTTTGTGGTACCGTTTGTTGAACAGGACATGTAAAATTTTCAATGTGAACAAGTTTATCCATATCTTTTCTGGTTTGTGCCTTTTGCATTTTAGTAATTAAGTTCTCCCTTACCACTCTACTTTCCTATATTTTCTTCACAAATTTTAATGCTTTTACTTACCCTACTTCCCACGTGCAGGTCATCAATCTTTCTGGATTTTCTGGTCATATGAGGTGGAGATCAAATTTTATTTCCCATTGCTGTTGTCCAGTTGCTATGTCATGTCCGACTCTTTGAGACCTCTTGGACGGCAGCACACCAGGCTTCCCTGTCCTCCTCTATCTCTTGGAGTTTGCTCAAGTTCATGTCCACAGAGTCAGTGATGTTATTTAACCATCTCATCCTCTGCCACCCTCTTCCCCTTTTACCTTCAATATTTTCCAATAAGTCAGCCCTTCACATCAGGTGACCAAAATATTGAAGCTTCAGCTTTTGCATCAGTCCTTCCAATGAATATTCAGGGCTAATTTCTTTTAGGTCTGACTTTGATCTCCTTGCTGGTCCAAGGGACTCTCAAGAGTCTTCTCCAGCACCACAATTTGAAAGCATCAATTCTTTGGTGCTCAGCCTTTTTTTATGGTCCAACTCTCACATCTGTACATGACTACCAGAAAACCATAGCTTTGACTATACAGACCTTTGTTGGCAAAGTGATGTCTTTTCTCTTTAATATGCTGTCTAGATTTGTCATAACTTTCCTTCCAAGAAGCAAGTGTATTCTAATTTCATGGCTACAGTCCCATCCACAGGGATCTTAGAGCCCAAGAAAATAAAATTTGTCACTGTTTCTACTTTTCCCCCATTTATTTGACATGAAATGAACTGGATGCCGTGATCTCAGTTTTTTTGAATGTTGAGTTTTAAGCCAGCCTTTTCACTGTCCTCTTTCACCCTCATAGAGAGGCTCTTTGGTTCCATCACCAGGGATGGAGGAGGTCTGTTTTAAACGGTGACTGGTCACCAGTTTTGATACAAAGATTGAGGTTTGTATTTAGAGTGGATTAGGCTTTTTACTACTGAAAATGAAGCTTTCAAGTTTATTAATACTTGAAAGTGACAAAAAGCTATGGCATCTACCTAGGAGAAAGCAGATCAGACAGATGTCTGAAATGAATTAGTGAGAGGAAAAAAAGGCTATTTCTTGATTGCATTTTTCTAAGTCCAGCATGTTCAATAATCTTGTCACATATTTACTGTGATTACTGACATATCAGACTTCATTTCTAAATAGTTATTTTGTGTTTTCTATTTGCATTGCTTTTCTTTCCTTTTTATCTGTATACAGTATTGATACATTTCCCCCCATTTTCCTTTTTCCATTTTAGGTTTGAAAACCTTAACATTAATTTATAAATAATTTTTCTTAAGGACTAAACTATCAAGCTATTAGATATGTTTCTCTTCCTCTTGCATGTGACATAGGTCTTTGTGTACTTTAATTACCCATTAAACAATACCATCCACCATCTTGTTATTATTGTCTATACTTTAGGATAAGCTTTTTGAGACTAAAAAGTTACTAAGCCTGTCTATAATTGGCCATTAATAACATATTTATCAATTTTCCCCCTTACTGTACTTTTGTATATCTCATGTCTCCATCTGGGTTAATTTTGTTTTTAATATGCTTATATGTTTTTCTGATTGTGTAGTGAAAGTCTGTAGTTTTGCTCTCCTTTTTGAATGTTGCTGGGACTTCCTTGGTGGCTCAGATGGTAAAGAATCTGCCTGTAATGTAGGAGACCCAGGTTCAATTCCTGGGTTGGAAAGATTCCCTGGAGAAGGGAATGGTTACCCACTCCAGTATTCTTGCCTAGAGAATTCCATGGACAGAGAAGCCTGGTGGGTTACAGTCCAAAGAGATGAGTGTGAAATTCTAAATTGATCATTATTTTTCCACAATACCATTATATTCTAGAATTTATTGTTTTTGTTGAGAAGATTTCTCAAAGTCTAATTGTCTTTCCTTTTTAAGGTAATTTACCTTTTCTCTGTGGTAGCTTTAAGATTTTCTTTATCCTTTATAGTCTACAGATCCATTATACTGTGACTTCATGTGATTTACACTCATTTATTCTGTTCTCTATTCAAGGTACATTTAAATGTGAAGGCCACTGATGTTTGATATCTAGAAATTTATAAGTTATCACCTGTTCAATACAGTCTTTCCTTCCTTCCTTCTATTCATTTCCAGTGGATCTATTTTTGGATGTGACTTAGAGTCTGTCAGTAAATCCTCTATACCTTAACTGCTTTTCAGTTCAGTTCAGTCGCTCAGTTGTGTCTGACTCTTTGTGACCCCATGGACCACAACACGCCAGGCCTCCCAGTCCACCACCAACTCCCGGAGTTTATCCAAACTCATGTCCATTGAGTTGGTGATACCATTCAACCGTCTTATCCTCTGTCATCCCCTTCTCCTCCTGCCCTCAATCTTTCCCAACATCAGGGTCTTTTCAAGTGAGTCAGCTCTTTGCATCAGGTGGCCAAAGTACTGGAGTTTCAGCTTCAACATTAGTCCTTCCAATGAACACCCAGGACTGATCTCCTTTAGGACGGGCTGATTGGATCTCCTTGCAGTCCAAAGGACTCTCAAGAGTCTTCTCCAACACTACAGTTCAAAAACATAAATTCTTCGGCACTCAGCTTTCTTTATAGTCCAACTCTCACATCCATACATGACTACTGGGAAAACCATAGCCTTGACTAGATGGACCTTTGTTGGCAAAGTAATGTCTCTGCTTTTAAATATGCTATCTAGGTTGGTCATAACTTTCCTTCCAAGGAGTAACTGACCGTCTTTTAATTTCATGGCTGCAGTCACCATCTGCAGTGATTGTGGAGCCCAGAAAAATAAAGTCAGCCACTGTTTCCACTGTTTCCCCATTTATTTGCCGTGAAGTGATGGGACTCGATGCTATGATCTTAATTTTCTGAATGTTGAGCTTTAAGTCAACTTTTTCACTCTGCTCTTTCACTTTCATCAAAAGGCTCTTTAGTTCTTCTTCACTTTCTGCCATAAGGGTGGTGTCATCTGCATATCTGAGGTTATTGATAATTCTCCTGGCAATCTTGATTCCAGCTGTGCTTTCTCCAGCCTGGCATTTTGCATATGTACTCTGCATATAATTAAATAAGCAGGGTGACAATATACAGCCTTGATGTACTCCTTTCCCAGTTTGGAACCAGTCTGTTTTTCCATGTCTAGTTCTAACTGTTGCTTCCTGACCTGAATACAGGTTTCTCAAGAGGCAGGTCAGGTGGTCTGGTATTCCCATCTCTTTCAGAATTTTCCACAGTTTATTGTAATCCACACAGTAAAAGGCTTCGGCATAATCAATAAAGTAGAAATAAATGTTTTCTGGAACTCTCTTGCTTTTTCGATGATCCAGCAGATGTTGGCAATTTGATCTCTGGTTCCTGTGCCTTTTCTAAAACCAGCTTGAACATCTGAAAGTTCAAAGTTCACATATTGGTGAAGCCTGGCTTGGAGAATTTTGAGCATTACTTTACTAGCGTGTAAGATGAATGCAACTGTGCAGTAGTTTGAGGATTATTTGGCATTGCCTTTCTTTGGGATTGGAATGAAAACTGACCTTTTCCAGTCCTGTGGTCCCTGCTGAGTTTTCCAAATTTGCTGGCATATTGAGTGCAGCACTTTCACAGTATCATCTTTTAGGATTTGAAATAGCTCAACTGATTCCATCACCTCCACAACTTTGTTCATGGTGATGGTTCCTAAGGCCCACTTAATTTTACATTCCAGGATGTCTGGCTCTAGGTGAGTAATCCCACCATTGTGATTATCTTGGTTGTGAAGATCTTTTTTGTACAGTTCTTCTGTGTACTTTTACCTACATGTTATTTCCTTGTCTTTCTGTGGATTTCTCACCACTGTTTTCCACATCACTAATTATTTCTTCGAGGTGTGTAAGCTAGATTCTAGTTCACCTATTGAGTTTTTAAAATTTATATCTATAGCTATTGATATGTTATTTTAGTTATAATGTAGAATTTACAGGTATACCCCTGACTGATTCATGTCAATGTATGGCAAAAACCACTACAATATTGTAAAACAATTAGCCTCCAATTAAACTAAATAAATTAATTAAAATTTTTTATTTATTTATTTTTGTCTAGGCTTGGTCTTCATTGCTGTGTGCAGTCTTTCTCTAGTCCAGCAAGTGGAGGCTACTCTCTAGTTGTGGTGCACAGGCTTCTTATTGCAGTGACCTCTCTTGTTGAGGAGCACAGGGCCTAGGCACACGGGCTTTAGTAGTTGCAGCTCGTGGACTTAGGTAGTTTTGGGCTCACAGGCCCTAGAGCATGGGCTCAGTAGTTGTGGTGCACAAGCTTAGTTGTTCCACCACATGTGGGGTCTTCCCAAACCAGGGATCAGACCCATGTCTGCTGCATTGGCAGGTGGATTCTTTACCACTGAGCCACTAGGGAAACCCTAGATTTTTAAAAGACAATCATTCTAGGGTTTCTATTCTGAGTCTGAGGAGAAATGTATACTCCAGGAGACATGGATAGAGATAATTTCTTATAATGTATCAATTATGTTATAACTCAGTGGGTATGTCATATCTTACCCAATAAAGTCCTCTGTTTATTTTTATGATACATTATAAGAATAATACACTTATCATGCTAATAATTTTAGTTATTCTTTTTCATTAATGGTCTGAGTTCATAGCTATCTAAGGAGATGAGGTATTTGTGGTTGTTTGACAAGAATGGAACGAAACAACCGTATTTTCAAAACAACCTATGTAAGGATATTTGGAGTCAGTTTTCATAATTCAGTACATTAAGGAGGGCTGGATAATATTTCAAATGCAAATACAAAACTGTTTAATAGGCACTTTGCTCAATTTCTCCCAAACAAAGAACTTTAGACTTATCCAAAATATATAATTCTTTTGTTTAAAAGGGAAAATGTACAGGAAATCCTAAGAGATTAGAAACAGAAATCTTTAATGGAGAATATCTGGCATTGAAATATATTAGCTAGTATGAAAGTTACATACTTTTATATGTAAACTTCAAGTAATTTTAAGTTAATGGTGATTCTCTATTGGGTGATTAAATGAGGGTGGTTTGGAATGGGATAGATTATAATGAACTCATTTACTATATTAATTATTTTTCATTTGACTTATTATCTAGGCAAATGTTTTTTCTACTAAACACTCATATTTGTCTATTCAATGAAGACTCATGTTTAAAGTTTATTCCAAAGGAATGTTTATGGAAGATTTAACTATGTCTGGAGCACTGTACTGGGCCTATGTAAATCATGAGACATAAGGAGCTCAAAACTAATGGAGGAGAGAGATTCATAAACAAACAGTTATAGATACAATATGAAGAGGGCTGAGCAAAGAGAAATGTTCACAGTGTGCTCTGGTTCATCCCTTAAAATCTCCCTCCCTACTTCTATTCACTGGAGCTCAAAAGACTTTAGTTATCTTTGACTCACTTTTCCTATATTGCATATTGTCAAATTAGTTACCAAATTCTATTTGTGGTACTTTCTTCCAAAAATCTCATAGAAATCCTATTCTTTTTTTTATCCTCCACCCTCTGCTGTCCCCATTGTCACTACTCTTGTCCAGTCTTTCTACACTTTTCATTGATTGTTTTAATATTCCATTAACTAGATTCCCTGTTTAAATCTCTCCTGATACAATCTTTCTGGTATTGGAATGCATCTTCATCATTTCATTAGTGTGCTTAGAGAACCCAGGCCTACTACCTAATAGCTGCAAACCTTGCCCAAGTTGTTTAACTTCTCTGGACCTCTTCTTGTCATCTGTAAGATGGATTGTATCTCAAAGTTAAATATATATATATATATATATATATATATATATATGTTTAAAAAAGAGTGCTTAGCATGTAGTAAGTAAATATGACTCAGCAAACATAGCTGCTGTAATACTAATTGTTATTATTCACTCTCTCCAACTCCTGTGACATGTTGCCTCTTACTAAATTAATAATATTTTTACTTTGTAGTTTTCTGTATACATTCTCTCTCTCTCTTTAACCATACACTCCTTGAAGGCAGGGATTGAATCTTATTTGTCTTCAGACATGGCTGGTGCACCAATTTTTCCTTGGCTTATGATTTGTCACCCAATAGCATTTGATGGACTCCTGTTTGATCACAGTTGACGGGGACAAAAAGTCCCAGAGCTCAATTAAAATGATACTTGAAAGATACCTGATATCACTAAAATCTATGGAATTATGTATTAAACCGCCCCCAAAGAATCACCTGATTTAAAAATTATTACAAGGAACATAATATATCACATTATATATCATACACCATAAAAATGTCAGAAGTAGCTTATTTTATAGTACCATATTTCTTGATGGTGATCTAGCTAGAAAAGTGAGGCTTGCTGAACTTGAACATGGATGATAAAGCTCACATTCTTAGAAAATGTTTAAAATATGAAATAGAACCAGGGATGGTGTTGGAGAACTCCTCAGGAGAAAATGCAGTTAGGAAATCTTTGAGTCCTGACAGTTTGCAAACCCTTTCATAGCACATAAATGATTTAACAGTAACACAGAGTGGCCAGAGTAAATTATTTCCATTTCTATCACTGCACAACCTATAATAAGTAACCAGATAAGATGCTGAATGATTATATCATTATGATGTATGCTGATCTGAGTTTTTTTTTTTTTTCTTTTTTGCTTTGTTTTGATTTCCAGTGCCTTGGATCCTTGCCAAATCATTAAGCCAGTCACATCCATCTGAAGCTGGCTTGAATAGTCTCAACAAAACTTGCAAAGGCCAGTTCATCAAAACCCTTAGGATCATACAAACAAGAGAAAAATACCAAGGGGCCTCTCCTATTTGTCTTTCTGGCTATCTGTGTTCCACAGGAAGGAAAAAAAATCAGAGAAACAGGATTTAAATGCTGTGTTTTGACAGGTTATTAAGATTCCAATCACAAACTGCCTACTCCCCCGATCAAGCCAAGTTCAGAAACATATCTCTAAAGCAACTGTGCATGCATATAAAACAAAAAAAGTGCTAGAAAAGGATGAAGAGTGGAAAAATCAGGACATGAATAATTTGGTAGATTTGTGGGGGGTTTAAAACCAAGACATATGCTAGCATGGCAGGTTATATCAGTGTAGTTGACTAGCACACAATTTCCTACACAGAATTTAGATTCTGGTGGCTCAAGGGCTGTCAGTCTCACCTGGTTCTACTATATAATCAATAGTTCCAATGGAGTCATCCGTGGGAGGCCAGATTTTTATCCTCTGAAATTAGAGCCCTCCCTCTATATGAGATTTCCTACCACGGGGTCAGCTCTGATACTGGCAGTGGGGCACCAAGTCTGAGTTCTCTGAGACTCTTTGTAAATATTCTTCTACTGACACAAATTTCACTGTGATGGGCACAGGCTTGGGTTCTTGTCTCACACCCTTTTCTCCAAAGATGAACTGTAATAAAACATGAGGGCTTCTATGGTGAGGGGCACTGAGTAATCATGCTGGACACAGAACTAAGGAGATTTCGAGAATTACAAGACACAGAACACTCTGACTCTCTGAAACAATATAGACTGAATGATGCAAAAACTGATTACCTTTGGTATAGAGCAGTTCAGTTCGTTGCTCAGTCATGTCTGATTTTTTGCAACTCCACAGACTGCAGCATGCCAGGCTTTGCTGTTCATCACCAACTCCCAGAGCTTGCTCAAACTCATGTACATCGAGTTGGTGATACCATCCAACCATCTCATCCTCTATTGTCCCCTTCTCCTCCTGCCTTCAATCCTTCCTAGTGTCAAGGTCTTTTCTAATGAGTCAGTTCTTTGCATCAAATGGCCAAAGTATTAGAGTCTCAGCTTCAGCATCAGTCCTTCCAATGAATACTCAGGACTGATTTCCTTTGACTGGTTTGATCTCCTTGTAGTCCAAGGGACTTTCAAGAGCCTTCTCCAACACCACAGTTCAAAAACATCAATTCTTTGGTGTTCAGCTTTCTTTATGGTCTAACTCTCACATCCATACATGACTACTGGAAAAACCATAGCTTTGACTATCTAGTCAGCAAAGTTATGTCTCTGATTTTTAATATGCTTTCTAGGTTGGTCATAGCTTTTCTTCCAAGGAGCAAGTGTCTTTTAATTTCGTGGCTGCAGTCACCATCTGCAGTGATTTTGGAGCCCCCCAAAATAAAAGTCTGTAACTGTTTCCATTGTTTCCCCAACTATGAAGTGGGGACAGGATTTGCCATGAAGTGATGGGACTGGATGTCCTGATCTTTGTTTTCTGAATGCTGAGTTTTAAGTCAGCATTTTCACTCTTCTCTTTCACCTTCATCAAGAGATTCTTTAGTTCCTCTTCGCTTTCTGCCATAAGGGTGGTTTCATCTGCATATGTGAGGTTATTGATACTTCTCCTGGCAATCTTGATTCCAGCTGTGCTTCCTCCAGCCTGGCATTTTGCATTATGTACTCTGCATATAAGTTAAATAAGCAGGGTGACAGTATACAATCTTGAGATACTCCTTTGCCAATTTGAAACCAGTCCGTTGTTCCAAGTCCAGTTCTAACTGTTGTTTGTTGACCTGCATAGAGATTTCTCAGAAGTCAGGTCAGGTGGTCTGGTATTCCCATCTTTTTAAGAATTTTCCACAGTTGGTTGTGATCCACACAGTCAAAGGCTTTGGCATAGTCAATAAAGCAGAAGTAGATGTTTTTCTGGAACTCTCTTGCTTTTTCTATGATCCAGCAGATGTTGGCAATGTGATCTCTGGTTCCTTTGCCTTCTCTAAATCCAGCCTGAACATCTAGAAGCTCTTGGTTCATGTATTATTGAAGGCTTGTTTGGAGAATTTTGACGGATGGGTATAGAGCAAGGATTGACCAAACTACAGCCCGGATGCCAAGTATGGCTTACTGTCAGTTTTTGTAAGTGAAGTTTTATGAATGTCGCTATCCCCACCCAGTCATTTACATATTATATGTGGCTGTCAGTGGTTACAGTAGAGAGAGTTTGGTCCCCAAGTTTAACATATTAACCATCTGTCCCATTCTAGAAAATTTTCTGACTCCTGATACAGAGTAACAGAGAACAATTACTTAGGCTCAGTTCTCTGTAAATCATGTTTATTTTGGTGAGAAATAAAACGCATATAGTTGAAAATCTGACAGGCCTCATAGAATAGGTCATACAGCAACCACACCCCCAGGAAGGCACTTATTGGTATACTTATTATGAGAGGGAGTACGTATTGCTGAAAGAGTATCAACTTTAAACCTGTATTTGACCCATATTTCTGCCATTTATTGGGCCTAACAAGCCTTGCCTTACAGGGTTATCAGGATTAAATGTTATAGACAGGTCTGAACGTATATAATCACCTTTACCTTGCCATATTTCGAGTAAGAAGTGGCACCTGTCTGGAATCGCTTCCTGACTCTCCCTGTGGTTTTCTTTTGGTTGATAAAGAGCCTCCAAATCCTTTAGGAAGATGCCATTGCGAATGTCTACAATATACTTCAAAATCTTTGACTCTCTTATAGATCCTAAAAAAACTCAGAAAAGAATGCAATACACAAAAGGGAAGCAGAAATTATTTGTCCCTAATTAAGTACAGGTTAAAATATCCATCCAGGACTCATACTGAAAGGTTATTATCAGTGCTGTTCACATGATTAGATCAATACCAACCATCAAAAACACTTAAAGTTACTGGTTTTGTGTCAACATCACCCATAATGATCAAATTATATTACTCAATAACTGCCAATGAAGTCAACAAACAACTGAAGACACAGTCCAAAGTAACTTGACATCAGATCAGATCAGATCAGATCAGTCGCTCAGTCGTGTCCGACTCTTTGCGACCCCATGAACCGCAGCACGCCAGGCCTCCCTGTCCATCACCAGCTCCCGGAGGTCACCCAGACTCATACCCATCAAGTCAGTGATGCCATCCAGCCATCTCATCCTCTGTCGTCCCCTTCTCCTCCTGCCCTCAATCCCTCCCAGCATCAGAGTCTTCTCCAATGAGTCAACTCTTCGCATGAGGTGGCCAAAATACTGGAGTTTCAGCTTTAGCATCAAGTCAGTGATGCCATCCAGCCATCTCATCCTCTGTCGTCCCCTTCTCCTCCTGCCCTCAGTCCCTCCCAGCATCAGAGTCTTCTCCAATGAGTCAACTCTTCGCATGAGGTGGCCAAAATACTGGAGTTTCAGCTTTAGCATCATTCCTTCCAAAGAAATTCCAGGATTGATCTCCTTCAGAATGGACTGGTTGGATCTTCTTGCAGTCCAAGGGACTCTCAAGAGTCTTCTCCAACACCACAGTTCAAAAGCATCAATTCTTCGGCGCTCAGCCTTCTTCACAGTCCAGCTCTCACATCCATACATGACCACAGGAAAGACCATAGCCTTGACTAGGCGAACCTTTGTTGGTAAAGTAATGTCTCTGCTTTTGAATATGCTATCTAGGTTGGTCATAACTTTCCTTCCAAGGAGTAAGCGTCTTTTAATTTCATGACTGCAGTCACCATCTGCAGTGATTTTGGAGCCCAGAAAAACAAAGTCTGACACTGTTTCCACTGTTTCCCCATCTATTTCCCATGAAGTGATGGGACCAGGTGCCATGATCTTTGTTTTCTGAATGTTGAGCTTTAAGCCAACCTTTTCACTCTCCACTTTCACTTTCATCAAGAGGCTTTTTAGCCCCTCTTCACTTTCTGCCATAAGAGTCGTGTCATCTGCATATCTGAGGTTATTGATATTTCTCCCAGCAATCTTTATTCCAGCTTGTGTTTCTTCCAGTCCAGCATTTCTCATGATGTACTCTGCATATAAGTTAAATAAACATGGTGACAATATGCAGCCTTGACGTACTCCTTTTCCTATTTGGAACCAGTCTGTTGTTCCATGACCAGTTCTAACTGTTGCTTCCTGACCTGCATACAGATTTCTTAAGAGGCAGATCAGGTGGTCTGGTATTCCCATCTCTTTCAGAATTTTCCATAGTTTATTGTGATCTACACAGTCAAAGGCTTTGGCATAGTCAATAAAGCAGAAATAGATGTTTTTCTGGAACTCTCTTGCTTTTTCCATGATCCAGCGGATGTTGGCAATTTGATCTCTGGTTCCTCTGCTTTTTCTAAAATCATTTTTGTTTCTTCGAAATATAAAAATATACTTTATATTGAAAACAGTGAAATAATATTAATGCTGAAAAAGTGAAAGTGTGTTAGCTCAGTTGTATACTACTCTTTGCAATATCATGGACTGTAGCTCGCCAGGCTCCTCTGCCCATGGCATTCTCCAGGCAGAATCCTAGTGGGTAGCCATGCCCTCCTCTAGGGGATCTTCCTGACCCAGGGATTGACCCTGGTCTCCTGTATTGTAAGCAGATTCTTTACCATCTAAACCACCAGGGAAGCTCAATATTAATACTCAGTCAGTTAGTTCAGTCGCTCAGTCATGTCCGACTCTGCTATCTCATGAACTGCAGCACGCCAGGCCTCCCTGTCCATCACCAACTCCCAGAGTTTACTCAAACTCATGTTCATTGAGTCGGTAATGTCATCCAGCCATCTCATCCTCTGTCATCCACTTCTCCTCCTGCCCCCAATCCCTCCCAGCATGAGTCTTTTCCAATGAGTCAACTCTTCACATGAGGTGGCCAAAGTATTGGAGTTTCAGATTCAGCATCATTCCTTCCAAAGAACAACCAGGACTAATCTCCTTCAGAATGGAGTGGTTGGATCTCCTTGCAGTCCAAGGGACTCTCAAGAGTCTTCTCCAACACCACAGTTCAAAAGCATCAATTCTTCAGCACTCAGCTTTCTTCACAGTCCAACTCTCACTTCCATACATGACCACAGGAAAAACCATAGCCTTGACCAGACGGACCTTAGTTGGCAAAGTAATGTCTGTGCTTTTGAATATGCTATCTAGGTTGGTCATAACTTTCCTTCCGAGGAGTAAGTGTCTTTTAATTTCATGGCTGCAATCACCATCTGCAGTGACTTTCAGATCAGATCAGATCAGATCAGACGCTCAGTCATGTCCGACTCTTTGCGACCCCATGAATCACAGACGCCAGGCCTCTCTGTCCATCACCAACTCTCGGAGTTCACTGAGATTCACATCCATCGAGTCAGTGATGCCATCCAGCCATCTCATCCTCTGTCATCCCCTTCTCCTCCTGCCCCCAATCCCTCCCAGCATCAGAGTCTTTTCCAATGAGTCAACTCTTCGCATGAGGTGGCCAAAGTACTAGAGTTTCAGCTTTAGCATCATTCCTTCCAAAGAAATCCCAGGGCTGATCTCCTTCAGAATGGACTGGTTGGATCTCCTTGCAGTCCAAGGGACTCTCAAGAGTCTTCTCCAACAC
Organism: Tragelaphus eurycerus; assembly: GCA_935064755.1. Classification (NCBI taxonomy): domain Eukaryota; kingdom Metazoa; phylum Chordata; class Mammalia; order Artiodactyla; family Bovidae; genus Tragelaphus; species Tragelaphus eurycerus. The sequence goes on from CAKXYN010000020.1 coordinate 19,177,076, forward strand.
CACAGTTCAAAAGCATCAATACTTAAGCACTCAGCCTTCTTCACAGTCCAGCTCTCACATCCATACATGACCACAGGAAAGACCATAGCCTTGACCAGACAGACCTTTGTTGGCAAAGTAATGTCTCTGCTTTTGAATATGCTATCTAGGTTGGTCATAACTTTCCTTCCAAGGAGTAAGCGTCTTTTAATTTCATGGCTGCAGTCACCATCTGCAGTGATTCTGGAGCCCAGAAAAATAAAGTCTGACACTGTTTCCACTGTTTCTCCATCTATTTCCCATGAAGTGATGGGACGAGATGCCATGATCTTCGTTTTCTGAATGTTGAGCTTTAAGCCAACTTTTTCACTCTCCTCTTTCACCTTCATCAAGAGGCTTTTTAGTTCCTCTTCACTTTCTGCCATAAGGGTGGTGTCATCTGCATATCTGAGGTTATTGATATTTCTCCCCGCAATCTTGATTCCAACTTGTGTTTCTTCCAGTCCAGCGTTTCTCATGATGTACTCTGCATATAAGTTAAATAAACAGGGTGACAATATACAGCCTTTAGAGCCCCCCAAAATAAAGTCTGACACTGTTTCCACTGTTTCCCCATCTATTTCCCATGAAGTGATGGGACCAGATGCCATGATCTTCGTTTTCTGAATGTTGAGTTTTAAAGCCAACTTTTTCATTCTCCTCTTTCACTTTCATCAATAGGCTTTTTAGTTCCTTTTCACTTCCTGCCATAAGGGTGGTGTCATCTGCATATCTGAGGTTATTGATATTTCTCCCAGCAATCTTGATTCCAGCTTGTGCTTCCTCCAGCCCAATGTTTCTCATGATGTACTCTGCATAGAAGTTAAATAAGCAGGGTGACAATATACAGCCTTGACGTACTCCTTTTCCTATTTGGAACCAGTCTGTTCCATGTCCAGTTCTAACTGTTGCTTTCTGACCTGCATATAGGTTTCTCAAGAGGCAGGTCGGGTGGTCTGGTATTCCCATCTCTTTCAGAATTTTCCACAGCTTATTGTCATCGACATAGTCAAAGGCTTTGGCATAGTCAATAAAGCAGGAATAAATGTTTTTCTGGAACTGTCTTGCTTTTTTGATGATCCAGCAGATGTTGGCAATTTGATCTCTAGGCCTCTGCCTTTTCTAAAACCAGCTTGAACATCTGGAAATCAATGGTTCACGTATTGCTGAAGCCTGGCTTGGAGAATTTTCAACGCTACTTTACTAGTATGTGAGATGAGTGCAACTGTAGTTATACTATATTATTATTATTGTAAATAATATGAAAGGTTCCTCAAGCCCTTTCTAAATGCCAGGTAGAGTAATAGCGGCATATGCATCATCTTATTTCATCCTTCCAATGATCTTATGAGAAAAGTAAAATTGTTATTTTCATTTTACAAGAAACTGAGACTTAGAGAAATTAAAATGACAACCAAAATATATTAACTGGCATTAGCAGTTCACTGACAATTTATGTAATATTTAAATTTATACCAAGAAGACATTTAAAAAATATTTGGCATAACAGAAAAATACTATGGGCATGTCAAGTTGCATAAAGTCTGGTGCTTTATGGGTCTGTATTTCTCACTACACTTGTGCATGCTGAGTCCTTTGTACATCATTGATCTTCAATTAATTTGATTACACATCATATCCTATATTTTTTCAAATTATTGATGTATTTGTTTTGTTCTTACCAATATTTTTAAATAGATGTTTTTGAAAATCAAAATCTTCTATAAATTATGATAACAAACAGCAGCCTTCCTTCCTTTCCACCTCTATCGCCAAGTTCTACTCTTCTGAGTTAATGACTTTCAAATATTTTAGCTGTTTCTTCTGGTATTTGTTCCCACTCTTTCAAATAACACATGTTGGTATTTGCAACACCTTGATTTTTTTTTTTTTTTTCCTATTATAGACATCCTGATTTTGTAGAATGGAGAGTCAGGATTTACCTCTTACACTTCCCCAACATGTGCATGTGCACACACACCCTTCTCCACCCATCCTCCCAATATGGTTATAAAACATTTTCTTACTAAATCATTCATTTATTGCTTACATTTTTACAACTATGAGAATATTCCTCACAGCCAAGTTATGTAGTTTATGATGGGTATATTTTCTTGCCTCTACAAGTTTTTGTTTTTCCTAGAGTCACTAATTATATGATTTTTTCATCTGCTTACTTTTCAATGACTTTAGTTCATTCAGTTCAGCTCAGCCGTGTCCGACTCTTTGCCACCCCATGAACTGCAGTACACCAGGCCTCTCTGTCCATCACCAACTCCTGGAGTTCACTCAGACTCATGTCCATCGAGTCAGTGATGCCATCCAGCCATCTCATCCTTTGTAGTCCCCTTCTCCTCCTGCCCCCCAATCCCTCCCAGCATCAGAATCTTTTCCAATGAGTCAACTCTTCGCATGAGGTGGCCAAAGTACTGGAGTTTCAGCCTTAGCATCATTCCTTCCAAAGAAATCCCAGGGCTGATCTCCTTCAGAATGGACTGGTTGGATCTCCTTGCAGTTCAAGGGACTCTCGAGTCTTCTCCAACACCACAGTTCAATAGCATCAATTCTTCAGCGCTCAGCCTTCTTCACAGTCCAGCTCTCACATCCATACATGACCACAGGAAAAACCATAGCCTTGACTAGATGAACCTTAGTTGGCAAAGTAATGTCTCTGCTTTGGAATATGCTATCTAGGTTGGTCATAACTTTTCTTCCAAAGAGTAAGCATCTATCTTTCAAACTTTGACAGAGTTGTAATTTTCCTCCCAAATGGGTCAAATACGTCAGTTGACCAATTTCTTTGTTTTTGTGGAGGTATCCCTTCTGGAGTGCTCTGGCCTTTTTGCTCCAATTTTGGCTAGTTGCCACAAAGCTGTCATCTCAAAAATTCTTTTGGGGTCAAGTTGATTCAAACTGCTGTGTTTTCATTTGTTTTTGACTATGTTAGCTATAGATTTATGAGAGAAGTGTTAAAAAAAAAAAAACTCCCACTCTGATAAAAGATTTGTTAATTTCCTGCGAACAAAATTAATTACACTTACGGTTGTGATTGAATAATTTTTGCCCAAAAGTCTCTTGCATTTCATGTCTTTCTCATTCTCATATTCATTTTTTTTTTACTGTTGTCCTTGAGTAATTATCTCATAGAAGGTCTTTGGATAATAAAATGTCTGTCTTTATCATCTTCAAAAAGGACTTTATTTTTCTTACTCATATTAATTTTTTTCCTGGTTTCATAATTCTTATTTCAAAATTATTTTCCTTCCTGTTGCTTTGTATATTTTAATATTTTAACTCTTACGGCTGTAGTGGGTCTTCTTTGCTGCTCACAGGCTTTCTCTAGCTGCAGTGAGCTGGGGCTACTTTTTGTTGTTGTACATGGGCTTCTCATTGTGATGGCTTATCTTGCAGCACACAGGCTTCAGTAGTTGCGGCTCCTGGGCTTTAGAGCACAGGCTTAGAAGTTGTGGTGCAAGGGCCCAGCTGCTCCATGGCAAGTGGGATCCTCCTGGTTGAGGGATTGAACCCGTGTCTCCTGCACTGACAAGCAGACTCTTCACCCTGACTCTTCACAGGGAAGCCCCAAGCTATTTTTTATGTGAAAACTATCTGTCAAGTTTCTGTTGTGTTTTGGTTTGGTCTTCTCTTTTGTGAATTGAAGTTACTTAGACTATCTTGTAAACGAGTGCTAAAACACTCCTCCTCAGGGAATGGAGATCAGGCAGTTTTGTTCCTGAAAAGTTCCTTATTATCCTCAAGGAAAGGGAGACCAGTTGTATTGTAGAAATATGATTGTTCAAGCTGTATTTCTGACAGTCCTTCTGTCTATCAAGGACTACTGTGAAAGAAGAGAATACAACTTTTGGACAGACGATAAATGAGTGATACAGCAAGGAAGAAGTGGAGAATAAAATGTAGGAAGAAAGAGAGCCGTAACGTCTCTGCTGTATTTTTTGATATATACATTATAGGAAAGACGTGGAGCAGCTGAGCTTGCCTTTTCACCCTAATGGTGTGTGACTTAATACAGCATAGGCAGGGTTTTCTTAGAGGGGTGAGCATGAGTGACCCTCAGTTTTCCCTAGCATCATCTTAATCTTATATTTCTCAACATCCAGCCCCTGCAGCTGATGCATGTTTAAGATTTTTCACTCACACTGTTTTGCCAATGTGAAAGATTTTATTCACCAGCTGGGATTTTCATGTGTTCTGCAGCTTCCTATCGGAGAAGGCAATGGCACCCCACTCCAGTACTCCTGCAGCTTCCTATGGCTTTTCATTGGCTTCGGTCTCTCTGCTTCCCTCGTATTAGTAGTGATTTTGGAATAATGGAAAAGAGCTCAAATTCAAGCTTCACAGCAATTTAAATATCACTTTTTATAGTTTTCTCCTTCTCTATTCTATAGCATCTTGTCTACTAATATTAACAGCACAGCTTGAGGCAGGTGCAGACCAATTTGCCTTTATGGATTTATTTGACCCCTAAAAGTCCTTGCTCTGTTTCTGAGCCCTTCCAACATGAACCTGGCTTTTGCCCTAGGAGCCTGTATCTACTTGTTCCCTATACAAAGGCAAGAAAGAAGAACTAAGGCAAGCTATTCCTTTTCCTTCATATCAAACAGACTGTACACATTATAAATGTACTAAGATCCCTGCTTTTCTTAAGTAGTTTAAGTAGGAAACCTACATGTTTCGAGGACATGTGAAGTATTTGGGTTTTTTATTGAATGATAACATCAGGCTTAGGGAATGAACTTAACAGAAATTTACTGAAATCACTGTGATAAATATGTATGAAAAAACTTGGATTCATAGTGAGGTATTTATGGAATCAGAGTTATATTTTTAACAGTGTACACATGTCAATTATATTGAGGGGATGACCAGTAAATAGTGCTTATTTTCTACTGAAATCAAAGAAAATAGTTAGAAAAGCATTTTGTATTGAATGACTTCCTCTATCTTCTCAGCACCAAATGAATGACTAATTAAATGTTATTAATATATGAAAATATCATAACAGGTAGTCCTTTCCATTAATGAGTATGTAATAATATAGCAAACATTCTGAAGAGAAAGACATGAGAGATGGTGTATCAGTTGGGCACTGAATAATTTATCTCAAAACTCTGAGGTCAACCAGAGAGAAAGCTGTCATGAGGGTGGAGAACTGAATCTCCTCCTCTTTCCCTATCCTGATTGTTACCTATAAATTCCTCAGGAATAAAAGTATTTTATATCAGAAAATCTATCAACACAATTCATTATGTCACCAAATCAAAAAGGCAGACCAAAATTACTATATCAATATGTAGATGTTCAAAGACTTTTAATACAATTCAAAAGTCAGCCCTAGTAAGTAGTAAGCAGAAAGTATCTACTTAGGTATGATAAAGTTGATTTTACAAAAACCAAAAGAAATGTTATTATAAAATAACAAAAACTCTAAGACAATTTAAAGTAAAATTAGGAGCTATTTAGAAAGGCTATTGGAGAAAGCTATTGGAGAAGGAAATGGCAACCCACTCCAGTGTTCTTGCCTGGAGAATCCCAGGGACGGGTGAGCCTGGTGGGCTGCCGTCTATGGGGTCACACAGAGTTGGACACGACTAAAGTGACTTAGCAGTAGCAGGAAGGCCCTTTGATAGAAATTTTTATTTTAACGTTGCCTTGGAGGTTCTAGTGACTAGAACCTCCAAGGTTTTCTAGGAGCCAGAAAAAGTAAGTAATATGCATAGGCTTTGGAACCACCAAGTGGTATGCTGGATTGTTCTAATATTAATGAGATTACAAAAGGAATTGTTTTTCAGATACGTTTCACTTGTGGTTCTGTGCAAGAGTTGGCCAGAATCAAAAGTCACATGAGACTTGGAATGCAGAAGTGGAGTAGCATCCACTGTTTCTGAGGTTCTTCTGAGTCAGATATGGTGAAGGACAGATGCAGAGATGCCCAGTGATTTCCGGTTTCTCATTGTTTCCTCTACTCCGTGTTCAACTCTACCTCCAGGTGGCTAGACTCACTGACCAAAAGTAGCCCCAGGCCCTCCAACAGATTCTGAATTGAAAACTTTGGAATTGGGTGCCAGGCAGAGGTGCAGCTCTCCAGAAACTTCTCTGCCACCTTGCTTTCATGTTCCCTCTCTGACACCTGGATGTGTCCAGCTTTCCAGATTTCCATTAACACAGCCTTTAACAAGATTGTGTAGTGAATTTTCTCTGATTCTCCAACTTCCTTTTTTGGACCTTTATTTCCTAACATCTCACACAGTTACTTAAGCCTTTAACAAGGCTGTGTAGTGAATTTTCTCTGATTCTCCAACTTCCTTTTTTTGGACCTTTATTTCCTAACATCTTGCACAGTTACTTAAGGTCTTGTTCCTATAATTAAACCCCTTTTCATGATACTGGTTTTTCTGCTTCACTGACTAAATTCTGACTGATGAAATTAATAAGATAATCTGTTAAGGGGGCTGAATAAAAGATAAATGCCTAAAATGTTTTCTGTGTTTTAGCAATATAGACTTAGGAATAAAAACAGAAAAATAAAAATAGCATTTTGTTCATAACACTGAAAAAAAATAACTAGGAATAAAATTACAAGAAAGGCACAGAATTATATAAAGACTATAATATTTTACTGAAGGATATGAAACAAGATTTTAGCAACTGGAAAAACATTTCACATTCCTGAGTAGGAAAAATAGGTAATAAAGTGGTGATTCTCCCAAATTAATATAAAGTATATTTCCAATTAGGATCCTAGCAGAATCTTAAAAAATAGCTCCTATTATTTTGAAATTCATATGTAAGAATAAATATCCTAGAATAATTGAGAAAGGGGCTTCCCTGGTGCACAGATAGTAAAGAATCTGCCTGAAATGAGGGAGACCTGGGTTTGATCCCAGGGTTGGGAAGATGCCCTGGAGGAGGGCATGATAACCCACTCCAGTATTTTTGCCTGGAGAATCCCCATGGACAGAGGAGCCTGGAAGGCTACAGTGCTGGGGATCACAAAGATTTGGACATGACTGAGTGACCAAGTACAGACACAGATGCAAAAGAACAGTGTATGTATGTGGGGTTCTTTACTATATATAAGAACATATTGCACAGCTTTTGTAATCAGTCAATATCGTATCAGCATGAGAACAGATAGATAAGTTGACAGAATAGAAAATCCAGAAATAGATCATAATATATGAGAATTTAACATATGAAAAATTTATAGCTCAATTTGGTGGGGAGATTATACTTTACATAAGCAAGAGTGTTTGTATTAGTTCATATATTGGTCTAAGAGCACAAAGAAAAATTCAGAAGGATACATACAGTTGTTATGCAAGTTGTCTAGTGGATGGCTATGGGACTTAAGGCAGGAATGAATGAGAAGAAAGAGACAAAGAGAAAAATAACAAATCATCAGGCAAACTTAAAATGTTTGATTTCCAGAGTTATATTCTAGAATCTTATTTCTAGAATCAGATTCTCAGAATAAAAAATATAATATTTTAGTGTGATCAGGTGAATATATGGAGAAATATATGCGAGTGGGGGAGAGATGTGACAACTTGTAAGAATCTCTATGGTCTATCAGTGAAGAAAGCAAGTTAAAGACCTACGGGTATAATTTGATTCTTTTTATTAACAGATAAAAACAAACAGACACACTGTATTAATCAAGGTTTGATCAGAGAAGGAAAACTTCTAGGTGTTACATAGAACAGTGGTCCCCCATCTTTTCAGCACCAGGGACCAGTTTCACAGAAGACAATTTTTTCACAGAATGGTGGTGGTGGTGGGGGGCGGGGAGGATGGCTTTGGGATGATTCAGGCACATTACATTCATTGAGCACTTCATTTCTATTATTATATCAGCTCCACCTCAGATCATCCTCAGGAATTACATCCTGAAGGTTGAGGACCCTTGTTGTAGAATAAGGAATTTGTCATAGGGATTTGACCTCATGCAAGGTCAATGTTGGGGCTTCCCAGGTGGCTCAGCAGTAAAGAAACCTCCTGCAATAAAGGAGACATGGGTTTGATCCATGGGTCGGGAAGATCCCCTGGAGGAAGGCATGGTAGTCCTCTCTAGTATTCTTGCATGGAGAATCCTCATATACAAAGGAGCCTGGTGGGCGACAGTCCATGGCGACCGTCCATGGGCGGGCAATAGTCCACAGTGGGCAACTCTCAAAGAGTTGAACACAACTGAAGCAACTGAGCATGCACAGAAAGTCAATGTTGAAGCTAGTTAAACAGTTTATATATGACTTACTTCTGTGCCCAGCATTGGACCTGAAGTCTTCAGGATAGGGAAGGGAAGGGAAAGATGTGCATGAAGTTGGAAGGGAAAGATGTGCATGAAGTGGTCTGCCGTTACAAGGATAAACTGGAACCCAGGAAGATGAACTGAAAATCAAATGGCTTCTTCACTTCCTTCAAACCTCCAACTTTGATGATGTTGGTGACCTGCTGGGTGACCTCAGTCAGAGAGTAGAGCATACAGGTGACCTAAGAGCAGGAGAAGCTTAAGGAGGAGATCCTATGAGATATAGACTCTGTGGGCTCAGTTGCTATCTCAGGTCAACAAGGTGAGAGACCAGATTCAGAAAGAATGTATACAAACTGCTATAGTATCTGGTCCTATACCAACCTTCTCAATCTAATCATTCTTGCTGTTTCATTTTTAGCCTTTCACATCTCATTAAAATTTCTATTTGGCCAATCTTAGCTCAAAACCATACAGGGAAGGGAATTCACACACAAACAAGTAAGAAGCCTATGTAAATATGTGTAAACCTCTGTGTGCATGCTAAGTCATGTCCGACTCTTGATGACGCTATGGACAGCAGCCTGCCAGGCTCCTCTGTCCATGATATTCTCCAGGCAAGAATACTGGAGTGGGTTGCCATGCCTTCCTCCAGGGAATCTTCCTAACCCAAGGATCAAACCCATATCGCTTATGTCTCCCTCACTGCAGGCGGCTTCTTTACTGCTGAGCTACTGGGGAAGCCCCGGTTATACCTCTATGTTGACATGAATAAGGAAAAAGTCATGGAAAGATACACCCCAGGTTTCCTCAGGGAGATAGTAGTGGAGGGATGTGGCCAGAAGCTAAATATAATACAGTATATTTATGCAATGTATTAATAATACAGTGAAGCTGTTATGAAGAACAGGATGTATTTGTATGTACACATATGGAAAGCTACCCCAGTTGGAAAAAAGCAAGTCAGGGACAAATATCTAAAATATAATATTAAGGAGAAATAATCCACTATGTGTGGAGATACAGATATAGGTCACTTACTAGCTGTGTGACCTTTGAGCAAGTTACTTAATCTCTCTATACCTTATTTTCTTCATTTATAAAATGGCCTTAGTAATAACAATGATAATATCTGGATTGTATATTATTATGAAGAGGAATGAGACCTGTAAAGTGCTTAGAATAGTGCTTAGCAAATAGTAAGTCCTCCATAATATTAGTCATTATTATCATTATTTTGGTTATTTCTATCATTATTAATATATCTCTATGGAAAACACCTTCCTCCTACTCATACCCTATCAGCTCAGTTCTAGCCTGTCAAACCAAGAAGAAAAGGAGGAAAAGAAGGGGATCTGATTTAAACAGAGCTGCCCTGCAAGGTTGTCACTGGCCCATGGGTCAGTGAGTTGTAATCCCAGGTAGTCATTAAAGGATGTTGATGGCGAAAAGACACAAGGTCAAGCAATGCTTATCCAGAAAAAAGCCTGGGATTCAGACAGGCAGTTCTGGCTGTGTGAGGATACGTGCATGCATGGGTGTGTGTATGTGTTCTCATGTGTTAGCACATACAGGCTTGTGTATAAATTGGAAAGAAACAATAAAACAACTAAGAATGAATGCACATAAAGAAATATTTTAAAATTCCTGCAAAGGTGAGTCAGAGTGCTATATACTGTATTTTCTAATCCACATATGAGAGTTAAAAGAAGGGACTACCAGCGTACTAATTTATGCACCCTGAACCCTGCAATTTATTTCACTGTATTTGATGTTAGCAGGGGAGCATTTATTTATTTAAAATTACTCAGAATATAGCACAAAGAACTATTCTGCAGGTATGAAATATGTCCAAACTGCAAAAAAAAAAACCCAACAAACCCTTCCCCTGCACTTTTGACACGTGACCACAGTAAAGGAAAAATGAAGCTTCTTTTGTTTCTAGATGCTGCTGGAGGAAATGAAACAATGGGGCATGAACATACTTCTCAACCTTTTTTTCTATGGGGGCACTGACTAATGTTCCCTAGCACAATGCGCTTCTAAACGTAATTCCCAGCACACTGGCCATTACTTCATCTCATTCACTGCCACCCAAGAGAGCATTTCAGGATACAAATGAGTGAGACTGACATTGAAAGAGGATAACCTTGAAGACATTCTATTTTTTAATTAAAAATGTGATACATGAATATATTCTCATTGTGAAAGACTAAAACAATATGGAAATACATAGGATATACTCTGTACAAGCTCTCCTATACCCAAGCTCCTTTTCTCCACAGAGAGAAGCTAATAAACTATTAACAATTTGGTGTGCATCCTTTATATCTTAAATTTACATTTATATGTTCATATGTATGCATGTGTTTATCTATATCTTTATATAGCCACACATACTGGATTATTTTTTCCATAAATAAGATTATATTTTAGCTATTTTTCTGTGATTTATTTTCCACAGAACATCAAAACACTGGAATATCTTTACATATGGATACAATATAGACCCATCTTGTTCTTTATAACAGCTGCATAGTATTGTGTTGCATAAATATCTAACATCTTATTTAACCTGTTTCCAATTGGTGGCTACTTGTGTTATTTCTTTTTTATTATGAAAAACAGTGTTGTGCTGAACATATTTGTTTATCTTTGTTCATGTTTCTTTGTGCACGGATGTATTTACTAAGAACAGATATGTAGAAGTGGAATTGCTAGGTTAAAGAGTACCCACATTTTATTTGTTTTAGAATTTAATTAAATACAAAATATTCAGAAAATTTGTACCAATTTATACTTTCTCCGGAGAAGGCAATGGCACCCCACTTCAGTACTCTTGCCTGGAAAATCCCACGGACAGAGGAGCCTGGTGGGCTGCAGTCCATGGGGTCGCTAAGAGTCAGACACGACTGAGCGACTTCACTTTCACTTTCATGCATTGGAGAAGGAAATGGCAACCCACTCCAGTGTTTTTGCTTGGAGAATCCCAGGGACGGGGGAGCCTGGTAGGCTGCCGTCTATGGGGTCGCATAGAGTCGGACACGACTGAAGCGACTTGGCAGCAGCAGCAGTATACTTTCTCCAATGGCAGTATTTTTTCAGTCATTCAAAAAAGATTTACACAGTGGCTACTTACTTACCTACCTACCCACCACCTATCTAACATGTGGGGGGTAAAAAAAAGCAGGTCTAAAGGCATCTGGTCCCATCACTTCATGGCAAATAGATGGGAAAACAGTGGAAACAGTGTCAGACTTTATTTTTTGAGGCTCTAAAATCACTGCAGATGGTGATTACAGCCATGAAATTAAAAGACGCTTACTCCTTGGAAGGAAAGTTAGGACCAAACTAGACGACTGAGCGACTTCACTTTCACTTTTCACTTTCATGCACTGGAGAAGGAAATGGCAACCCACTCCAGTGTTCTTGCCTGGAGAATCCCAGGGACAGGGGAGCCTGGTGAGCTCCCATCTGTGGGATCGCACAGAGTCGGACACGACTAAAGCGACTTAGCAGCAGCAGACAGCATATTAAAAAGCAGAGACATTATTTTATTAACAAAGGTCTGTCTAGTCCAGGCTATGGTTTTTCCAGTAGTCATGTATGGATGTGAGAGTTGGACTATAAACAAAGCTGAACACAGAAGAATTGATGCTTTTGAACTGTGGTGTTGGAGAAGACTCTTGAGAGTCCTTTGGACTGCAAGGAGATCCAACCAGTCCATACTAAAGGAAATCAGTTTTGTTCATTGGAAGGACTGATGTTGAAGTTGAAACTCCAATATTTTGGCCACCTGATGCAAAGAGCTGACTCATTTGAAAAGACCCTGATGTTGGGAAAGATTGTAGGCAGGAGGAGAAGGGGACGACAGAGGATGAGATGGTTGGATGGCATCACCGACTCAATGGGCATGGGTTTGGGTAGACTCCAGGAGTTGGTGATGGACAGGGAGGCCTGGCATGCTGTGGATCATGGGATCGCAGAGTCGGACACGACTGAGTGGCTGAACTGAACTGAAAGTTTTTAGGAGTGATAGGAAAGTCATACATTTACCTGGCTAAAAAAAAGTCATCTCTGAGAAAAACTTGAACTAAGAGCTGGAGCTTGAGAATTAGAAGGACTGATGCTGAAGCTCCAATACTGTGGCCACCTGATACAAACAGGTGACTCATTAGATAAGACCTTGATACTGGGAAAGACTGAATGCAGGATAATGGGACAACAGAGGATAACATGGTTGGATTGCATCACTGACTCAATGGACATGAGTTTGAGCAAGCTCCAGGAGTTGGTGATGGACAGGGAAGCCTGGTGTGCTGCAGTCCACGGGGTTGAAAAGAGTCAGACACGACTGAGCGACTGAACTGAAAAACTGGAGCAAGTCACACATACTAATATATCTGAGGGAAAAAGATCAAGGTAGAGGGAACAGCAAGTAAAAGTAACTGAAGAGGACCGAAAGTTAGCGTGTACTAAGAAAAAAAGGAGGCAGTACAGCAGGACTGGAGTTAGCAAGGGGGAAAGTAGAAGAAAGAGGTAATGGATGTATAAGAGTATCCATCTTCTAAGCCTCTTACTAATACCAAGAAACATTCATCTTTAAAGTGCTGGCCAACCTACTGGCAAATCTCATTCTTTTTTAAAATTGCATTCTGCCTGTTATTAATGAGATAGAGAATCTTTTCATATGTATGTTGGCTGTTTTTGTTCTTATTCTACATTTGTCTTTTAATATCTTTTTCTCACTTTCAATTATATTTTTCTTATTGATTTTTAGGATCTCTTTATATATTCTGATTATTTATTAACCCTTTTTCATTTATACATATTTGCAAATATGTTCTCACAATTTGTCTCAATTTTTATGAAACCCAACTTTTACATTATACTTATGAATTCTTGATGCTGTTTTTAGTTTAAGGACACTCTCTCCATCATAAAATAAAGTTTCCTATATTTCCTTCTGATGGTTTTATAAACTTGGTGTTCATTAAGTTTAGCACTTTAATTCATTTGGGATTCGTATTTGTGAATGTCACAGTTAAGATATATGTATTTTCCTTTTCTGATTTGAAATACAAAATTTATTATATTAAAATCTCATCTATATTAATCTGTTTCTGGACTGTCCACTCAGTTATGTTTTTCTATTTACCTGTCAATACCACACTGTTTCAAGTATTAAAGTTTTATAGTTTATTTAGATATTTTTATGGGTCACTTTTTCTTAGTGTCTTTTGAAAAATATTCTTGGAGATTCTATTTCAGATGAATCTGAGGGTTAGCTTATCAAGGTCCATTTTACTGAGATTTTATTTAAATGTATAGGTTAACTTGAGGAGAATTAACATTGGTAAATTACTGAGTGTTCTTATTTAGAGAATAGATCTTTCCATTTGCTTAGATTTCCTCTCATGATTGTCAGTACATTTTTACAGTTTCGTCCCACACAAGTCTTGCATATTTCTTGTTAAGTTTATTTTTAGGCTTTTTCTGCTTTGTGTTTCTGTTTATGAAGGGATTTTGTATTATATTTTATTTTCTAATATCTTGATTTAACTTTATCAGATAAATTTAGAAGGAAAAAAACCCCAAGCCTTGCAGTAAATTAAGGGAAGTTTTACACTGATTGTAGTCATTTAATAATCTTTTGCTAGCAATAGAGCATCTGCATTGATTCCTTCATCAGAACAATGCCTGGGATATGACAAATCAAAGAGGCTACCTTTAGCCTTTGCTTCGGGACATTTATTTACTCAGGGAGGAGGAGGCAATTAGGCCAAGCTCTGGAGCCCCTGTATGGTCAATCATCCTGGAATTTGAGAAAGAACAAAACAATGGGGCTGGGACTTCCGCTTCCTCTTTTCATATTCACCCCTGCTGTTTTATTTTGACTTCCTTTTGTTTCAAGTCTTTATTTTATACAACTAAAATTTAAAAATTATGCACATAGAAAAGCACATAAAATAATAATTTAATAGCCAAGTCATTTAATATGTCCAAATAGCTGTTTGCTTGCCATATTTGGCTCAGGACTTTTTTTGCTTCTGTTCTTATTAATCTTAAGGAAATAAAATATTATAAATAAAGATAAAGCATCAACTCTTTCATTCTCATTCACTCTGACATTGGTTTGTTTCACTTTTATGCACATTTTAAATATTTTATGATTTTAATGTGCAGCTATAAGATATATTTATTATCTGGTGTGTTTCTTAACATTTACATTAGTATCAAAACATATGTAGTCTTTTGTAACTTAATACTGCAGGCTTTTGAAGTTCATCCTGTTGACAAGGACAGTTGCTCACAGTACTTTTATTTATATCCATTGGTTAAACATAGCCAGTCTAGTCACATGGCTATACCTAGTGGCCAGGGCAACTGAGAAATGTGTTTTTTTATTCCAGGCAACCATAAGCCTGGCTAAAAATTCAGGTTATATTACTAAGGAAGAAGAATAGAACTGGTAGTAGGGTACAGGAAGCCATCTCTGCCAAATGCTTTTAGTTATAATTTTTATTATAGATTTCTGAAATATACCTTTATTGAAAAAGGTGTTTGTTTTTATCTTCCTCAGCTTTCCAAAGGATTTTTTAAATTGCTTTTAATTAGGGATAGTTGTTAAACTATTCTTTGGCATCTTTTTGATACGATTGTGTGATTTTCTACTTTAATCTGATAATGTAATGTATTAAATTAATAGGTTTATTAATGTTAAACTATCCTTGCATTCCAGACATTAAATTTTAATTAATCAAAACAAGAATCTTTTACCTGTTAGAAATACATTATTTTTTTTAAAGCAGTGTAGAGTTTCACTTATTTAGGATTTAAAGATACATTCATAGATTAAATTGGCTTGTTCTCTTATTATTTGTTTGGATTTATAATCAAGATTATGCTAACCATATACTAACCGGAGTTACTGGGGAAGCTTTGTGTCTTTTTATATTTTGCAAATTTTTTTTTAACCTAAGAATTATCTATTTAGATTTTAATATGTTAACCATAATGTCATTTGATCTGTTTTTTTTTAAGGGATGTATCTTTGACTACTTTAAAAATTTCTTCTATGACCCTATTCTATTTTTCCTTATACATATTTTTGTTATACATATTTTTCTAGAGAAATCAACCTTTTAATTTAGATTTCAAATTTGTTAGCATTAATTGAAACCTACCTTTCTCTCACACTTCCAAAATTTTTTCCATGTCTATATTTATCTTACCTATCTTCTGTGGTTTATTTGTTTCTCCTCTATTTTTTTCTCCATCAGAATTGCCAGAGATTGCACAACTTTGCTGGAATTTTAAAGAACTAAGTAGTCTTTTCGGGTTTTTTGCTTATTTCATTATTTTCTGTGTTTTAACTTTTTCATTTTCTTCATCCAAACTGGTTTTTCTTCTTCTAATGTATTGCATTATCTGTTTAGGCCATTATTTGAGACATTGTTTATTGGCTACCCATTTCTAATCCCCTCATCCTTTTCCTACTTTCAACTATCAAGACTGAAATAGATAACCATTTCCAGACAGTCTTAGAGCTAGGTATGGCCATGTCTTCCAGATGTAAGAGGAAGTTTTCTAGGGGCACAATGGGAAAGATTTTCTCCCACTGCTCCCTAAAACAGAGAAACACACATCAACCCTCTCTCCTTCTTTCCAACTAGAAGGAAAAAGACAGCACAGAAAAGGCATATATCTGCTTTCTTAAAAGCCCCACCCTAAAAGTTGTATACATCATGTCCATTCATATACCATTGGAGAGAACTTACTCATTTAATCATACTAACTGCAAAGGAGGCTGGGAAATGTGACTAGGCATGTCACTTGTTGTAACTCTATTATGATGGAAGAAAAGAACAGATCTGGAAAATAGATTAGCCATTACTTGCAACTTTTCACACATACAATGACAGAGAAGTTAAGAATATCAGTTACTCATGAAAGCACAAACTGGTAATTTGTTCTATAATCCTTATGAGACCTAAATGAAAAAAAGTTGAGCTTTGAAAATATTCATCCAAAGATTAGATTATGTCACCAGCATTCTTATCTGAAAAAAGGACAAAAACCTGAGCTACAACAATCAAACTTAAGCAACCACTGACGGAAAGTCTAAGCAGCCAACTTGAATCAATAAGGGTATTTATATTTCCATAACAGAGGGGTAATCACATATATACACTGGCATACAACTCAGTGGCTTCTCAATTCACTATGAAATCATATAACTCAAACCAAATTAATAGTTACAGGTGGCTTTAATTAGCAGTGTTATGAAAGCAATTGGCATTGGTTCATATCAACTATATCCACTTGAACTGTGTGTATTGCTATTGTTCAGTCTCTAAGTCGTGTCTAACTCTTTGTGACCCCATGTACTGTATGTAGCCTGCCAGGCTTCTCTGTCCGTGGGATTTTTCAGGCAAGAATACTGGAGTGGGTTGTCATTTCCTCCTCCAAGGGGTCTTTCCAAATCAGGACTGAATCTGCATTGGGAGGCAGATTCTTTACCACTGAACCACCTGGGAAGCCCATCTACTAGAACTAGCACAGAGTTAATAACAAGTGTAGGCACAAGTAGCAATAATCTGATATGCTTTCAAAAATGTTAAAAGAATAGAAAAGGGGATACTACTTTTTCCCTAGTCAATTTGTTTAAATTTTAAAATGTAATTTCTTATAGTTTCTTGTAGTTTCCTTTTATAAGTTTAAAATAAGTCTACAAGTCACTTTACTTGATTATCTTTATTCTAGCATAAATAATATTTTCAGTTCAGTTGCTCAGTTGTGTCCAACTCTTTGCAACCTCATGCACTGCAGTACACCAGGCCTTCCTGTCCATCAACAACTCCTGGAGTTCACCCAAACCCATGTCCATTGAGTCAGTGATGCCATCCAACCATCTCATCCTCTGTCAGCCCCTTCTCCTCCCACCTTCAATCTTTCCCAGCATCAGGGTCTTTTCAAGTGAGTCAACTCTTAATATCAGGTGGCCAAAGTACTGGAGTTTCAGCTTCAACATCAGTCCTTCCAATGAAGACTCAGGACTGATCTCCTTTAGGATGGATTGGTTGGAGCTCCTTGCAGTCCAAGGAACTCTCAAGAGTCTTCTCAAACACCACAGTTCCAAAGCATCAATTCTTAAGCACTCAGCTTTCTTTACAGTCCAACTCTCACATTCATACATGTCTACTGGAAAAGCCATAGCCTTGACTAGATGGACCTTAGTTGACAAAGTAATGTCCCTGCTTTTTAATATGCTGTCTAGATTGGTCATAACTTTCCTTCCAAGGAGTAAGCGTCTTTTAACTTCATGGCTGCAATCACCATCTGCAGTGATTTTAGAGCCCCCCAAAATAAAGTCAACCACTGTTTCTGCTGTTTCCCCATCTATTTCCCATGAAATGATGGGACTCGATGCCATGATCTTAGTTTTCTGAATGCTGAACTTTAGGCTAACTTTTTCACTCTCCTCTTTCACTTTTATCAAGAGGCTCTTTAGTTCTTCTTCACTTTCTGCTATATGGGTGGTGTCATCTGCATATCTGAGGTTATTGATATTTCTCCCGGCAATCTTGACTCCAGTTTGTGCTTCATCCAGCCCAGCATTTCTCATGATGTTAACCATTCAATATCACAGTAATCCAAGTCTATGCCCTGACTGAAGAAGCTGAAGTTGAACAGTTCTATGGAGACCTATAAGATCTTTTAGAACTACACCCCACAAAAAGATGTCCTTTTCATTATAGGGGACTGAAATGCAAAAGTAGGAAATCAAGAAACACCTGGACTAACAGGCAAATTTGGTGTTGGAGTACAGAATGAAGCAGGTCAAAGGCTAATAGAGTTTTGCCAAGAGAACACACTGGTCATAGCAAAACCCTCTCCCAACAACACGAGAAGACTCAACACATGGACAACCAGATGGCCAACACCAAAATCAGATTGATTATATTCTTTGCAGGCAAAAATGGAGAAGCTCTATACAGTCAGCAAAAACAAGACTGGGAGCTGACTGTGGCTCAGATCATGAACTCCTTATTGCAAAATTCAGACTTAAATTGAAGAAAGTAGGGAAAACCACTAGATCATTCAGGTATGACCTAAATCAAACCCCATACAATTATACAGTGGAAGTGAGAATTAGATTTAAGGGACTAGATCTGATAGACAGAGTGCCTGATGAACTATGGACAGAGGCTCATGACGTTGTACAGGAGACAGGGATCAAGAACATCCCCAAGATAAAGAAATGCAAAAAAGCAAAATGGCTGTCTGAGGAGGCCTTACAAATAGCTGTGAAAAGAAAAGAAGCTAAAAGCAAAGAAGAAAAGGAAACACATACCCATTTGAATACAGAGTTCCAAAGAACAGTGAGGAGAGATAAGAAAGCCCTCCTCAGTGATTAGTGCAAAGAAATAGAGGAAAAAAATAGAATGGGAAAGACTAGAGATCTCTTCAAGAAAATTAGAGATACCAAGGGAACATTTCATGCAAATGGGCTCCATAAAGGACAGAAATGGTAGGGACCTAACAGAAGCAGAAGATACTAAGAAGAGGTGGCAAGAATACAAAGAAACTTTACAAAAAAATATTTTCATGACCCAGATAATCACGATGATGTGATTACTCACCTAGATCCAAACATCCTGGAATGCGAAGTCAAAAGGGCCTTAGAAAGCATCACTACGAACAAAGCTGGTGAAGGTGATGGAATTCCAGTTGAGCTATTCCAAATCCTGAAAGATAATGCTGTGAATGTGCTGCACTCAATATGTCAGCAAATTTGGAAAACTCAGCAGTGGCCACAGGACTGGAAAAGGTCAGTTTTCATTCCAATCCCAAAGAAAGGCAATGCCAAAGAATGCATAAACTACCACACAATTGCAATCATCTCACACACTAGTAAAGTAATGCTCAAAATTCTCCAAGCCAGGCTTCAGTAGAACGTGATCTGTGAAGTTCCAGATGTTCAAGCTGGTTTTAGAAAAGGCAGAGGAACCAGAGATCAAATTGCCAACATCTGCTGGATCATCAAAAAAGCAAGAGAGTTCCAGAAAAACATCTATTTCTGCTTTATTGACTATGCCAAAGTCTTTGACTGTGTGGATCACAATAAACTGTGGAAAATTCTGAAAGAGATGGGAATACCAGACCACCTGACCTGTCTCTTGAGAAATCTGTATTCAGGTCAGGAAGCAACAGTTAGAAGTGGACATGGAACAACAAACCGGTTCCAAATAGGAAAAGGAGTATGCCAAGACTCCTTGGCATATATTGTCACCCTGCTTATTTAACTTTATGCATAGCACATCATGAGATAATATTTTATGATCTTTTTATTTTATGTCGGGTTATTAAAGCATAACTTATATCAATGACATCATTCTTTTAAGGTGTAAACTTATATAGTTGTATAGTGGCTGCTAGAATCAAGGTATCAAATATTTCTACCCCCTCTCCACCCCCTAAAAAGTTTCTTCATGCACCTTAGTAATCCCCAAATACAACATTCTGGAAGTGAATCCAAATTCCAACTAATATGTCTCACTCAGTAAGCCAGGTTTTTTCACCTGGGAGAACACCATGAAGACATCAAATGTGAACCAGCCAACTATCTTATATTTTTCCTGCCCTCCTAAATCCCAGTTGTTTTCCCCAAGAGCTTCATAGTTCTAAATGATTTTAGCAAGGCATCATTGTTCCTTTTTCTCTGTAAATACACTTTAAAAAAATTGTAGGGGAATACCACTTTTTTATTCAATGTGTCAACATCATTGCTTCCCTTACGGTTCAGCTAGTAAAGAATCTGTCTGTAATGCAGGAGACCTGGGTTCAGCATCACTGTCATCATTAAATTTTCTACATCTATGAGGTTTTTTAAGATATATTATAGAAATAAACAAAAGAAGGTATATTCTTTGTTCCCAAGGGGTTTTTAGATTAAAAGAGAGAAAAAGTATGAATATATTTATCATAAATAGTATATGGTCTATGATAACCAGGAGGTGTTTCCCTCCTCCCCCTCTATTTTATTATGTCTAGCCTGTGGGAAAGAGGAGGTGAAAAGAAGTGGGTTAAATGGAAGGACTGGCTGGAATCCGTAGAATGAAATAAATATAAGAAGTTAGAGGCAGCATGAAGAGAACAGAATAAAAATTTTGGTAGACTTATAGGAAAGATGGTTGTTATGGTTTGCTCTAGCTTAAAGAAGCCTTGTACAAAGGAGCTATTCATTTTGTAGATGACGAAACAGGTCCAGAGGGGTTCAGTGACTTACTGAAGGTAACCAGAGAAACTGTAAAAGAGCTAGGACTAAAACTAGTTCTCCTAATTCTGTTCTGATGCTCATTTTACTGTCCTCCATGGCTTACCCAAGTTGCTTGCAGAAAGCAACTTGCAGTTTTCCACTTACTCACATTTGCTTTATGACCCCTTATGTCCTACTCTAGCTTTACAAAAGAAATACATTAGCATCACCTGGGGACACACCCAATACCTCAGAGGTGTTGCCCTCACAGTCTTTCTCCGAGAATCGTTCACCTTTCCTTCCCAAAACCCTCTTGGCAGATTTCAGGCTCTCTTCTTCACCAGAGGCTTTAATAATGATTCACTGTAGGGCTAGCTTGAAACCTTGACTCTCTTGATATCATGTATGGGGGAAAAAATGTTCCTAGTTCCAAATAATCAAACTCAACTTTCAACAAAAAGCCAAATACTTGGGGACTTTCTATAAATTTATCTGAATATGTAATTTTTTAATGTTCTGAAGAGGAATGATATATGCCTCACTATATATATATATATTCTGTGCACAGCTCTCCATAGGTTTTGGGGGAAATTAAACTCTTCTATTGCTATAGCAGTTGCACCCACAATTCTATTCCAAATTCAAGGTAATAGTGCAAAGTGCCTCCACATCTGGAAAACAGAGAATATGAGAAAATAAAACTTACCGTGGAAAAGATATTGATAAGTGTCTTGATGCTACAGTTCTTTGCTGAAATGAAGTTGTTTCAGGTGGCCCTTCTAAAAGAAAATGGGAGTTGGATACCAAGTTCAAGTCCACAAAGGAAATTCAAATAGGTCTATGCTAAATGCAGCACTTTCAAACATTATCTCTGAGTATTTTCATCAGAATATTCTATGTTCAAAAATATTTTTGAAATATATGTGCCACAACACTGTGCTGCAGGAAAGTAAAAAAGTAGAATAATAATAGAAGATGGCTCATGGTATAGGGACAGTTGGAAGGTACAGGCTATCCTTATTGTAGGAACTCAGAATCAAGAAATAGAACCGTATGGAATATAAAAGGATTCACGTAGGAAGTGAAATTTAAGGATAGGGAGAAGTCGTACAGGTGGAGAGGAATATGGAACAGAACTGATGTTCAGTGAGATGTTCTAGTATAGCAGCACCAGCATCTATTCTGTGTGACTGGTAACCCATTCTTAGTGGTCGCTGTACTTGGCAAATTGGAGGTTGCTGCTGCTGCTGCTGCTAAGTCGCTTCAGTCGTGTCCGACTCTGTGCGACCCCATAGACGGCAGCCCACCAGGCTCCCCCGTCCCTGGGATTCTCGAGGCAAGAACACTGGAGTGGGTTGCCATTTCCTTCTCCAATGCATGAAAGTGAAAAGTGAAAGTGAAGTCGCTCAGTCGTGTCCGACTCTTAGCGACCCCACGGACTGGAGCCTACCAGGCTCCTCCGTCCATGGGATTTTCCAGGCAAAAGTACTGGGGTGGGGTGCCATTGCCTTCCCCGAATTGGAGGTTAGACATTCTTAATATCACCCCAGTAGGCATTCCGACATAGCTGTGGAAGTGGCTATTGGGTGGTCGGGGATCAGTTCAACTTTCCCAAGCTATCAAAAGGTAACAAAATGATCAGAACTGGAGATTTGTTTTAAATTGTTGCTGTGTTCAGTTAAGTCATATATGCTGTGTACACCTTTTCTTCTGAGATTATACAACAGGAAAGTCATAGAGAAAGAATTAGTCGAATTGACATCAGTCTTAAACTTCATTATTATACAATCATAGATATCAAACTGACAAACACACTCAATGGGTATAAATGATGATTATTATTCTAGAATAAGAACTGCATAGTCTCTTATAACACTTGGATCCAATTTCAATCTCTTGTCAGGATAAACTTTAAAAGAATATCATCAAGAAATCTCAAAAAAAGAGAAAGAAATAGCAAAGCTGGTCATTCTTGTCTAGCAGGTACTTCTGCCATTTCACCTTTTGAGGTAAGTAGCCTCAGGGACATGGAACCAATTTTCAGTAGCAATTTGCTATGATATTGAATACACATCTCAATACCTTCATAGATAGAAAAGGAGGGTCTGATTCATCAACACTTTCCTTTAGGTCAGCAAACACTCAGGGAACAATTAGACTGTTTATAAAGCCTTGGTACCTGGAATAGTGCGAAGTCAATTTAAAAAATATATTGAATATGTGAGCTTTCCCAAATTGTCATCAACCGTTATGACAAGCTATTAAAGAAGCTATTGTAGAGGACTGAAGGAGCAGCTGATTTCAAAACAGTAAATCAAGTCTTGGTCAAGAGCACTGATGAAAAGAGAACAGGATTCTTGCTGTGTTTATGAGTGGCTCAAGACAGCTTTAATACACATCAATCACAGGTAGGCAGCGTGCTCTGGTCCGTGCCCCCAACTCTCAGTGTGACCTTTTGTGAGTCACCAGACGGCTTTCAGGCTCTGTTACTCAGCCGAAAACAAAGCCGAAGAGCAGAAACTTCAATGAAAAACAGGCAGTGCATTGCTAATAAGATTTCCTGGGGAAATAAATTCCTCACCTCTACCACCGCTCTCCGTGACCCTCCCCACTCTAGACCACCATGTCCCACACTGTCAACAGAAGGTGGACAAAGTGAAGTGTTTAAGGCATGTGGCTGTGCTACGCTCCCAGATTCAGAAGGATTTATTGGGAAGAGTTCACTGTGCTTACTTAAAACAGGAAAGCCATAGAGAAAGAAATGGTCACATTCTCTTACTTCAGAAATCTGAGCACTACAGATTCAAAGTCTCTCAATCAGCTATGGTTTGCTTAGTGATTTAGGAGAGCTGACCAAGGAATCTCACCCTTTCAGTCAGTTCTACAGTTTATGACTGTATAACCAGTGCTGTGAAGTATTTCCACTCCCTCTGGGCAAACATCATTCATTTTTGTGAACTTTCTGCTAAAATTATAAGATTAGAGTTGCACTCTAATCTTGTAACACGATGTAACGTGTAACACTATGACTGTGGATGAAACAAAGTGTAGAACAGAATAGCCAGAACAGCAGCTTCTTAAGAGGAGAGTAAAACAGGCTGAGGGTGTTGCGGAGTTTGGAAATGCCACCAATGCTGTCAGCCTCCACAGTTTCATGGTGCAGTTGGCCACCTGCGGGAGAAGGAAGCTCAGAAGGAAGACATGGCAGACAGAACCTGCAGCCCTGGAGAATGAGATTGCGCTTTTGTTTTTAAGATTGTTGGTACCTTGGGGTTGTGGTCCTCATACACACACATACACACAAACACACAAGTGTCTGTCCGGCACATATGTCCTCCTTCTGAAGCTAGCCCCCCTTGGAAAGGTTACACATGACTGAACACTACTGAATCAGTCAGTCTATTTAGTGGGCTTGTAAGAATAGCTGATGATATTACAGCTTCAAGGCAGGCTGCCACCCCAGAGCCTCAATCGTAACTAATGGGGGTTTTAAAAGGGAGATCAGAAAATATCATGCAGATAAAATACAGAGATAGGAGAAAAGACCATAACCTCAATCTGCAAAATGTAATAGCTTTGTCAAAATAAAAGCCAAAGCTAAACTCTCCCGCTGCTGCACACCTCCCAGCTCAAGGGAACTGTTCAAGCAGAGAAGCATTTTCTATTAGCACAAACTCCGAATGCAGCAGGGAGAAACTCAGCCATAATATCTGCACAACGGCCCCTCCATGCAAACACCATTCCAGTAATGGGAAATTTTAATGATGTAAAGCAGCAAGGTCACACGATATGTCCAGGCAGCCCTTGGAAAGACACTGCCTCGGCAGATATTACAGAGGAGAGCTCAGAATTGCTCTTGGTTCATTAGGCTTTGCCTGAGGGTTTTTTTCTTCCACTATTAACTACAAACAAGGTTGAGGTTCTTGTTACTCAGTTCCTTGTATGCAATACAAAGAGGTGAAGGGCAGGGTTTGTAAATACAGAAAGGCAGACAGCTTAGATGCGTTTTTACAATACTTGAAATATTCTCTCTGAGTCGCCTTAAATATGAAAATTGCAAAAGCCTTATCAATGTTGCAGTGTTTTTTTTTCCTAGCAGAAGAACTTTTTATCTACTCGTGTATAGATAAAGGTACTATATGCACATAAATATACACACATGGGGTGGACTTATTCCCTCCCCTCCATCCAGCACCACCGCATCTTCTTACAGTTTGCCTCCTTCTCCCAGCTTTATGACCCCATTGAGATCGCTCTTACTGTTTTCTTCCTCGTTACATTTTGATATTTCAAAGCATGGCCTGGATCTCACTCCCATCTCCCTGCTCCACATTATTAATGAATTGGAAAGCAGACATCATTAGTTTTCGGAGACCATTTCTTTTAAAATTTACAGACCCCTTCATCTGAATCCCCAGAGACAGTCTGCTGTTCTCATCTTAGAATCTTATTAGCATCATATCTTCTGTATCCTGCCATGCAAACTGCATGGCTATGCACTTTCTAGCACTTGACCCTTTTGCGGACGGAATTAATTTACTCTTTGAAGATGCAGCAGCATGCTGTTGTGCTTGTTAAAGAAAGAAAAGCCAAGCAAGGAGATGGCAAAGCCAGCAAAGAAAATTCCTGATTTAAAAGCAAGCTCTTGTAAGGGAAGTTAGGTGGAGACTGGCCAGCAGAAACTAATAGCTAGTAAGTATTGATAGAAACAGGCAAATTAGCTGATTAGCAGGGATCACTGAGAATTTCTGCATCCAACTACTAACAAGCATTGGAACAAGCTCCCTGGTATGGAACAGATTACAGGATTCATTTACACTAGAACTTTTCATTCTCAGACGTCTCTTTGACTTAGTATGACCCAGGTCAGCATTAGAAGACAAGTGAAGTAGCTAATTCTGATTTGGTAGAACAACTGAATTGTCTCCTGAAATCTTGCAGACTCATTTACTCAGTACTCACTGTGTGCCAGATATTATTCTAAAAAATGCAGGAGATACAATAGTGAGTAGCATGACATCCCTTCATTGGATGAACTTATTTTTTTACTAAGGGACTGAAACAACAGAAAGTAAAGAGACAATTAAAAATATAACTTCAGGGCTTCTCTGGTGGCTCAGTTGTAAAGAATCTGCCTGCTAATGCAGGAGACCCAGGTTTGATCCCTGGTCCAGGAAGATCCCACATGCCACAAAGCAACTAAGCCTGTGAGCTACAACTATTGATTGAGCCTGTGCTCTGGAGCCCAGGAACTGCAATGACTGAGCCCATGCACTGCAACTACTGAAGTCCATGTGCCCTAGAGTCTGTGCTCAGCAACAAAAGAAGCCACTGCAATGAGAAGCCCCCATACTGCAACAAAGAGTAGGCCCCACTTGCCACAACTAGAGAAAAGCCCATGAAGCAATGAAGACCCAGCAGGGACAATAAGTACACATACACACACACACACACACACACACACACACACACACACAACATGCACACAAAACTTCAGGTAGCTATAAGTGCTATGAAGGAAAATGAAGCCATTTAAAAGATTAGAGAGTGTCAGGGGAATTATTTGAAACAGGGTGATCTGTTATAGAGTTGACATTCAAGCTGGGGCATTAATGACATAAAAAAGCAAGCCCTCTGAAGATTCTGGGGATGAATGTTCCAGATGAAATGTAAAGGCCTGGAGACCAGAACATATTGGCATATTAAAATTTAAATATAGCTGATGTGGCTGGAGTGGAGTGACAGAGGAGAAAGTACTGGGACAAATAAGTAGTGACCAGGAGTAAACTCTTAAAGGTCATGATAAGGAGCTTGAATTTTATCCTAAACATGATGGAAGCAATCGAAGGTTGTGTGTTTATGCTTTAAGGTGACTCCTGCTGCTTTGTAAAGAATAAACTTGAGGGTAAAGACAAGGAAGCAGAATGAAAGCAATGAAACCAGATAGAAGGGTATCTGAACCATAGCAGTGGAGATGAGACATGGTGGGATTCAGGATCTATTTTGGAGACAGAGCAGTAGAACTTGTCGAGGAATTGGATGAGGAAGAGAAGGGTGATGATGACTGTAACTGAGTGGCAGAAGAGTGAAGTGGAACAGATTGAAAATGAAATAAAAACTTCATTCTGGCCAGATTAAATTTGAGATGACCATTAAATATCCATGAGTAGATAGTGTGGGACTCACAAAGAAATCTGGAGTTAAGAGAGATAAACATTTTGTAACTGCAAACTTACAAATATAATTTCAAGCCATGTAACTGGATGAGATCATTATAGGACTAAATTTGGACAGAGAAAAGGCCCAAAGGTGGCTTTGGGACATTCCAAAAGACAGAGGTCACAAAGAAGAGAATGAGGCATCAAAGGAGACTGAAAAGGAGTAACCAGTGCTGTAGGAGAACAACCCAGAAAACATCACCAAACAACAACAAAAAGAAATTTGAAAAAGGAGGGAATAACCAATAATAGAAAATGCCACCAGTTATTTGAGTGAAATAAGAACTGAGAATTAGTTATTTGATTAACAGAAGGGGAAGGTAGTGGTTATAGGTAGTGGATTTGGTTATAGGAGGAAACTATCTCTTCTAGATAGATTTTAATTTTTCAATGAAATGAATGAAATTGTCAACTGACAGTAATATACAAGATGATTTTACATTTGTAGTGAAACAATTTAAATGTGATTAGTCAGCATGATCATGTTTTCCCCTAATCACATTTATCTGTTTGAGTTAGGGTTGAAAGTAGGTGGTATGATGGATTTACCAATATTGGGTTTATCAGCAAGTTAAATAAGGAAAATAAGGGCAAGGCAATATATAGTACAATGATTACAGTGAGGCACCATGGGATATCATATTGATGAGGATTGATTGTATGAGAAAAGTATGAGGCTGAATCAATTGATGGGTGGGTACAATGATCTGAAAAATTGTTGGCATATGGGTACTGAAGTTTGAGTGAGCTGGAAACATTAAACATTTTTTTAAATGTGATTATTAAATCTAGATTGTAGAAGTGATATAGTAGGTATCTATAGCTTCCCAGGTGGTGCTAGTGGTAAAGAATCTGCCTGCCAATCCAAGAGATTCAAAAGACTCTGGCTCAATCCCTGGATCTGTAAGATCCCCTGGAGGAGGGCGTGGCAACTCTGCTTCAGTATTCTTGCCTGGAGAATCTGAGGGACAGAGGAGCCCAGTGAGCTACAGTCCAAAGGGTCACAAAGAGTTGGACATGACTGAGTAACTGAGCACACACGGAATAACCAGGTTATTGTCATTGCAAGAGATTGAAATGAACGTTTTTGAGATGAGGTTAGTAATAGAGAGTTTTTCTTTTTCTAACCTGATGACAGACCAGGAGTTCCAAAAAATATAGTAGGAGGGTTTGATAGAAACAGAAAGGGAAGGGAAGCTGGGTCAGGCTTGGGGAGGTAAAGAGCCACATGGAGATAACCATGATGATGACCTTATAGTGTGCAGTGCAGTTGCCACTAGCTATATGTGCCTAGTCAGAATTGAGATGTGCTGAAATATAAAACACACACTGGATTTTGAAGACTTAGTACCAAAAAAAAAAAAAGAATTTAAAATATATCATTAATATATTTGTATTGATTAATTGTTAAAATAGTATTCTGGACATATTGTGTTAAAGAGAATACATTATTAAAATTTAATTTCACTTCTTAAAAACTTAAATGTGGCTACTAGAAAACTGTAAATTACATATATGTTGTTGCTGTTCAGTTGCTAAATCATGTCCGACTCTTAGCGACCCCATGGACTGCAGCACACCAGGTTTCCCTGTCCTTCACTATCTCCTGGAGTTTGCTTAAGGTCATGTCCATTGTGGAGAAGGCAATGGCAACCCACTCCAGTACTCTTGCCTGGGAAATCCCATGGATGGAGGAGCCCGGTGGACTGCAGTCCATGGGGTTGCTAAGAGTCAGACATGACTGAGTGACTTCACTTTCAGTTTTCACTTTCATGCATTGGAGAAGGCAATGGCAACCCACTCCAGTACTCTTGCCTGGAGAATCCCAGGGATGGAGGAGCCTGGTAGGCTGCAGTCCATGGGGTTGCTAAGAGTCAGACACGACTGAGCGACTTCACTTTCACTTTTCACTTTCATGCATTGGAGAAGGAAATGGCAACCCACTCCAGTATTCTTGCCTGGAGAATCCCAGGGACGGGGGAGCCTGGTGGGCTGCCGTCTATGGGGTCGCACAGAGTAGGACATGACTGAAGCGACCTAGCAGCAGAGCAGCAGCAGTGCATTATGCCAACATTCTTCCCATTTGACTTTCCCTTTCTAAAGTTTATTTCCCTCTCTAATCTGCTCTTATAGAAAAAGCTATGACAAACTTACACAGCACATTAAAAAGCAGAGACATTACTTTGCTGACAAGGGTCCATCTAGTCAAAGCTATGGTTTTTCCAGTAGACATGTATGGATGTGAGAGTTGGACCGTAAAGAAAGCTGAGTGCCAAAGGACTGATGCTTTGAACTGTGGTGTTGGAGAAGACTCTTGAGAGCTCTTTGGATTAAAAGGAGATCAAACCAGTCAATCCTAAAGGAAATCAACCCTGAATATTCACTGGAAGGACTGATGCTGAAGCTGAAGCTCCAATACTTTTGCCACCTGATGTGAAGAACAGATTCATTAGAAAAGACCCTGATGCTGGGAAAGATTGAACGCAGGAGGAGAAGGGGATGACAGAAGATGAGATGGTTGGATGGTATCACTGACTCGATGGACATGAGTTTGAGCAAGCTCCCGGAGTTAGAGATGGACAAGGAAGCCTGGCATGCTGCAGTCCATGTGGTCACGAAGAGTCAAACACAACTGAACGACTGAACTGAACTGAGTCTGTTCTCCTTGTCATTTCTAGACTAATATTTAAGTGAAAGTTGCTCAGTCGTGTCCGACTCTTTGCGACCCCATGGACTATATAGTCCATCGAATTCTCTAGGCCAGAATACTGGAGTGGGTAGCCTTTCCCTTTTCCAGGAGATCTTCCCAACCCAGGGACCGAATCCAGGTCTCCCACATTGCAGGAGGATTCTTTTCCAACTGAGCTACAAGGGAAGTCCTTTAAAATCCACTTCTTGAAATTTCTCAGGATCTGCTGAATTAAAAAATATCCTCAATTAGAGTCATAAACTGGTCCTAGACAATCTTATAATCTTACTTTCTATTCTACAGCATTTACACACTGCCATAAGTATAAGTCGTGATTTCTCAGATTGGCTCACTCTTCTACATTCTTTCTTAAAAGATTTGATTAAGGTTATTATCTTTAGTCCACACTAAAACAATCACCTTCTAACAAGTTTCACTGTCTCTATTCACTTACCACTTTAATCTAGGGGCCAAAAAACTGCTGGAAAATTTTCCTAAATTATAAATCTTGTTACACTTTGTCCCATGGTAACAACAACAACAACGAGACAGATAAAATTAAAATCATACAAAGTGTGGTACAAGCTAGGTAGTCATGATGAATTTGTTTAGAAGATAAGCAGCAAAAGAAAGAAGGAAGGAAGGAACCCTTCAATGGTAAGTAGTCAAAAAAAAAATCTGTGAAAAAAGGATAGATTTTGTAGGGTCAAGAGGAAACCAATGAAGCTATCAGGAATAATGAGGGCTAATGGGGGCAGATTGGAGTCTGTAGGAACCCCATACACACTATTAGTTCACTTGGCATAATAATTCTTTTTCCACCTCAAATTTTGTTGATAGAGCATCAGTGAAGGCAGGGCTTAAAATAATAAAGAATTTGAATAATCTTTTACATTCTTGAGATCCTGGAATTTAGGACTTTGGTGTAGCTAAAAACAAAGATGAATGGAAATTAGCTGCAACTGCAGGCCAAACCCCTCTAAATTTAATACTGATAAGATAAAAAGGATTAGCTTCTAGGTGGAGGCAGCCTAGGGAGATTGAACATTGGGCTACACAAAATGAGATTAATCTTTATTAAAGTTGTATCTGTTACAGATTAAGCTTTGACCTCTTTTGAAGTTTGAATGATCACTTCTTCACCTTAGATGCCAGACATAGAGATTCCCCTCTTGGGGAAAAACCCAAATGAAACAGAAGAAAATATACTTCAGTCTCTCTCTATCCATTTTCCTATACACAATGTTCGGCATATAATAAAATATTACGAGACATGTAAAGAAGCAAGAAAACATGATGTACAATCAAGAGAAAAAAACAATAAGAAACAGATCGACAGATGCTTCAGACAGTAATGAGGAGACCAATATTCCCCCTGCATGCGTGTGTGCTAAGTTGCTTCAGTCATGGTCAACTCTTTGCAACCCTTTGGACTGTAACCCGCCAGGCTCCTCTGTCCATGGGATTCTCCAGGTAAGAATACTGGAGCAGAGTTGCCATGCCCTCTTCCAGGGGATCTTCCCAACCCAGGGATGGAACCTGCTTCTCTTATGTCTCCTGCAAAGGCAGGCAGGTTCTGTACCACTAATACTACCTGGAAAACCCCAATAATCTCTTTGAAGTTTTTCTAATATTTGTTAGACTTATGCCAAGGTGACTGTGATTTATGTTATAGTAACCCAAGTAAGACAGTAGGTCTTGAAAGAGGACATCAGAGGGCAAATACACTAAAACCATTCTCACAGATAACTAGTCAATCTAATCACACAAGGACCACACCCTTGTCTAACTCAATGAAATTAAGCCATGCCCGAGGGGCAACCTGGGATGGGCGGGTCATGGTGGAGAGATATGACAGGGTGTGGTCCGCTGGAGAAGGGAATGGCAAACCACTTCAGTATTCTTGCCTTGAGAACCCCATGAACAGTATGAAAAGACAAAATGATAGGATACTGAAAGAGAAACTCCCCAGGTCAGTAGGGGCCCAATATGCTACTGGAGATCAGTGGAGAAATAATTCCAGAAAGAATGAAAGGATGGAGCCAAAACAAAAAGAATACCCAGCTGTGGATGTGTCTGGTGATAGAAGCAAAGTCCGATGCTGTAAAGAGCAATATTGCATAGGAACCTGGAATGTCAGGTCCATGAATCAAGGCAAATTGGAAGTGGTCAAACAAGAGATGGCCAGAGTGAATGTCGACATTCTAGGAATTAGCGAACTAAGATGGACTGGAATGGGTGAATTTAACTCGGATGACCATTATATCTACTACTGTGGGCAGGAATCCCTCAGAAGAAATGGAGTGGCCATCATGGTCAACAAAAGAGTCCGAAATGCAGTACTTGGATGCAATCTCAAAAATGACAGAATGATTTCTGTTTGTTTCCAAGGCAAACCATTCAATGTCACAGTAATCCAAATCTATGCCCCAACCAGTAACGCCGAAGAAGCTGAAGTTGAAAGGTTCTATGAAGACCTACAAGACCTTTTAGAACTAACACCCAAAAAAGATGTCCTTTTCATTATATGCCAGCAAATTTGGAAAACTCAGCAGTGGCCACAAGATTGGAAAAGGTCAGTTTTCATCCCAATCCCAAAGAAAGGCAATGCCAAGGAGTGCTCAAACTACCGAACAATTGCACTCATCTCACACGCTAGTAAAGTAATGCTCAAAATTCTCCAAGCCAGGCTTCAGCAATATGTGAACCGTGAACTTCCTGATGTTCAAGCTGGTTTTAGAAAAGGCAGAGGAACCAGAGATCAAATTGTCAACATCCGCTGGATCATGGAAAAAGCAAGAGAGTTCCAGAAAAACATCTATTTCTGCTTTATTGACTATGCCAAAGCCTTTGACTGTGTGGATCACAATAAACTATGGAAAATTCTGAAAGAGATGGGAATACCAGACCACCTGATCTGCCTCTTGAGAAATCTGTATGCAGGTCAGGAAGCAACAGTTAGAACTGGTCATGGAACAACAGACTGGTTCCAAATAGGAAAAGGAGTACGTCAAGGCTGCATATTGTCACCATGTTTATTTAACTTATATGCAGAGTACATCATGAGAAATGCTGGACTGGAAGAAACACAAGTTGGAATCAAGATTGCCGGGAGAAATATCAATAACCTCAGATATGCAGATGACACCACTCTTATGGCAGAAAGTGAAGAGGGGCTAAAAAGCCTCTTGATGAAAGTGAAAGTGGAGAGTGAAAAGGTTGGCTTAAAGCTCAACATTCAGAAAATGAAGATCATGGCATCTGGTCCCATCACTGCATGGGAAATAGATGGGGAAACAGTGGAAACAGTGTCAGACTTTGTTTTTCTGGGCTCCAAAATCATTGCAGATGGTGACTGCAGTCATGAAATTAAAAGACGCTTGCTCCTTGGAAGGAAAGTTATGACCAACCTAGATAGCATATTCAAAAGCAGAGACATTACTTTACCAACAAAGGTTCGCCTAGTCAAGGCTATGGTCTTTCCTGTGGTCATGTATGGATGTGAGAGCTGGACTGTGAAGAAGGCTGAGCGCCGAAGAATTGATGCTTTTGAACTGTGGTGTTGGAGAAGACTCTTGAGAGTCCCTTGGACTGCAAGGAGATCCAACCAGTCCATTCTGAAGGAGATCAGTCCTGGAATTTCTTTGGAAGGAATGATGCTAAAGCTGAAACTCCAGTATTTCGGCCACCTCATGCGAAGAGTTGACTCATTGGAGAAGACTCTGATGCTGGGAGGGATTGAGGGCAGGAGGAGAAAGGGACGACAGAGGATGAGATGGCTGGATGGCATCACTGACTCGATGGATGCGAGTCTGAGTGACCTCCGGGAGCTGGTGATGGACAGGGAGGCCTGGCGTGCTGCGGTTCA
Organism: Tragelaphus eurycerus; assembly: GCA_935064755.1. Lineage (NCBI taxonomy): Eukaryota > Metazoa > Chordata > Mammalia > Artiodactyla > Bovidae > Tragelaphus > Tragelaphus eurycerus. The sequence goes on from CAKXYN010000020.1 coordinate 19,210,400, forward strand.
TGGGGTCGCAAAGAGTCGGACACGACTGAGCGACTGATCTGATCTGATCTGAAATTGATATTTTTTCCTAAAATTGCATTTTATGACAGTTTGTTGCTGATATATGGAAATGATTGACATTTTGCTTATCAAATGTGTGTCAAATAATCTGATTGTACTCTTTTATTAGGTTTAATACTTTGTTAGATTTGTTTGGCATTTCTGTATGAATAGTTGTATCGTTTGCTACTTACTTATTTCCAATCCGTACCTTTCACTTGTTTGCTTGTCTTCTCATCTTTTGAACACGTATATTAGAATTAAGAGAGTCTGTAACTAATCACTCTCCGCAAATAAAAGGACTTGGTTCCTTTTTTTTTTCATATTACTATCTTTTAGTTCCTCCTTTTTTGTACCCTCCAAAATACATATTATTTTTATTATTTTCTTATATAAGTAGAAATTACTTAGATTTACCTATAGGTTGGTCATTTTCTTTTTCAGCATTGCTTCTTCCTGTCTTCACCTTGTTTCTGGCTTCAACTCCCTTCCTTCTGAAGAACATTCTTTAATTTTTTTTTCCAGCGAAGGTATGTAAATGATAAACTCCAAGTTTTCATTTGTCTGAAAATGTCATTTAAAAAATCATCACTCTTGAATAAACATTTGTAAGGACAAATAATTTCAAATTGACTGGTGTTTTTTGTTTTTTTTTTCCTGTAGCATTAAGCCCTCTATTTTCTGCTGCTACTATTGTGAAATCTGCTATAGATATTAGTGATCTAATTTTCTAATTGCTTAAAATTTTTCCTGTTCGACTTTGGTATTCTGCAGTTTCACTACAGAGTATCTTGGAGGGAGTAAATAAATCTAAGGTTTTATTATACTACCTGATGATTCATGCCTTACATCTGTACTGGAAAATTCTGAATCATTATCTCTTTGACTATTACCTCTCTCCATTGGCTCTAATATTTTCCTAAAGTTGGATTGACTACATGGGGAGTTTAATCCTGCTATGTATCAACACTATGTTTAATGACTGCTATTTGTTGTAGATAGTTTCTTTTGGCATTATATATTATTGAATCAAGAGCTAATGGCTTTTATCTGTAAAATATACTTCCAAAGAGTTTTGTGTTAGTTTTCTCTAGGTGTTTTACTATTCTGGGGCACATTTTTCTATTAATTTCTGCCTTTGGGAAGTACCAGATCATGCAGGTACTATTTATCATGTATTCCCAAACTCATACATGGCACATCATTGTTATTATTCTAAACAAAAAATATCTTAAAAAAAAATTCAGTCCAAGACTGACAAGCTTCCTTGTCATTTCCCTGTGCAGTTGGTGTATTTTCCCCTTAATCTATCCTTTCAAAATGATGTATCATTTAAGGATTTAAAGGTCCTAGCTTTTAAAGGACAAGGTATGAAGCAAGTGTTTAGTTCCAACTCCTTGGCTTAAGGTCTCATCTTCAGTCTACTCAAGGCTGTTAACTCAAGCTTCTAGATTTCCAAGGCCAACAACTTCCACATCCCACCATATCCAACTTCTTGGGGCAACCACAACCTCAATTCACATGTTTATCACTCTGGTTATAAGCGTCTATCTCATCTCTGAATCCTGAATATTTTTGTCATTTTCCTAGAAAGTAAGATACATATATGCCAGAAGAAATACATTCTATTCTTTTCAGCATTTCTAGATGATTGTAGCAGGAGAATTTCTAGACATTTTAGTCTACCACATTGCCAGATTCATAAGTCCCCTCAGTGTGTACTCTATTTTCTACTACTTCCAAACCCAAACCCGCATTTCTTATGTCTCCTGCATTGGCAAGTTCTTTACCACTAGTGCCAACTGGGAAGTCCAATATTTATTTAATACTAATTTAACATTTCTGTGCTTTTGCTCCTGCTATTTTACTAACCTGAATACTCACTCTCCCCATTGCTTACCCAAATTCTAGTCCATTTTAGAGTCAGCTCCTACATGAAGTTTCTTTTTTCTCCAGTCATCATTGACTTCCCTCTCCTCCAAATTCTCCTAGAATTGTAGGCTGTCCTTACTTCTGAGTCACAGTTCAGTTCAGTTCAGTCGCTCAGTCTTGTCTGACTCTTTGTGACCCCATGAATTGCAGCACACCAGGCCTCCCTGTCCATCACCAACTCCCGGAGTTCACCCAAACTCACGTCCATCGAGTCAGTGATGCCATCCAGCCATCTCATCCTCTGTCATCCCCTTCTCCTCCTGTCCCCAATCCCTCCCAGCATCAGAGTCTTTTCCAATGAGTCAACTCTTCGCATGAGGTGGCCAAAGTACTGGAGTTTCAGCTTTAGCATCATTCCTTCCAAAGAAATCCCAGGGCTGATCTTCAGAATGGACTGGTTGGATCTCCTTGCAGTCCAAGGGACTCTCAAGAGTCTTCTCCAACACCACAGTTCAAAAGCATCAATTCTTCAGCGCTCAGCTTTCTTCACAGTCCAACTCTCACATTCATACATGAGCACTGGAAAAACCATAGCCTTGACTAGACAGACCTTTGTTGGCAAAGTAATGTCTCTGCTTTTGAATATGCTATCTAGGTTGGTCATAACTTTCCTTCCAAGAAGTAAGCGCCTTTTAATTTCATGGCTGCAATCACCATCTGCTGTGATTTTGGAGCCCCCCAAATAAAGTCTGACACTGTTTCTACTGTTTCTCCATCTATTTCCCATGAAGTGATGGGACCAGATGCCATGATCTTAGTTTTCCTAATGTTGAGCTTTAAGCAAACTTTTTCACTCTTCTCTTTCATTTTCATCAAGAGGCTTTTTAGTTCCTCTTCACTTTCTGCCATAAGTGTGGTGTTATCTGCATATCTGATGTTATTGATATTTCTCCCTGCAATCTTGATTCTAGCTTGTGCTTCCTCCAGCCCAGCGTTTCTCATGATGTACTCTGCATATAAGTTAAATAAGCAGAGTGACAACATACAGCCTTGATATACTCCTTTTCCTATTTGGAACCAGTCTGTTTTACGTCCAGTTCTAACTGTTGCTTCCTGATATGCATATAGGTTTCTCAAGAGGCAGGTCAGGTGGTCTGGTATTCCCATCTCTTGAAGAATTTTCCACAGTTTATTGTGATCCACACAGTCAAAGGCTTTGGAATAGTCAATAAAGCAGAACATATGATCTTCTATTATTTGCTTTGTTTCTTTTGTGTTGTTTTACACACTCAATTTCCAGACACTGAATTTGAAGAAACATGATGATGTTGTGGTTATTAAAGCACGAATGACCTAAGATATTTATTAAGTTATTGCTCTTTTCACCTGCTAATTATAATTCATAACAATGTAGCAAATCTGTAATTTGTGTAAACCTCTACTTTGACTATATAGAAATGATCTTTTTTGTTAAAAAATAATAATTTTCTCTACTAAATCAACAGCAAATGTTGTCACACATTTCCAGTGAATAAAATTCTGCCATCAAATATCATTTGTGATTCTTTAGAGTAATTTTACTATTTATGGTAATATTATATGCCTTTCAGAGGAAAGTCTACATTACTTTATAGGTGGAAATTACAGACCTTTCACCTTTTAAAAATTGTAGAACCAGCAAAACATCTGAGAAAGAGAAAAGCTAAATAAAAATGCAATATAAAGTTATGTTGTGATGTGATGTCTTCTTAGATGACTTATATGTTGCTAGTTAACATTCTAGAGATCCCCTTTAAGATATTTTCATCCTTGTAAAACTTAAAACCTGGAAATCATCATTCATTGCATTCATTTTATTGGAAATTTCTTACTTTTTGTAAGATTTTCTATGGATAGTCATATAGTTGATTGGTGAACTAATTTCATCTTCTAAAATGAGGATGCTTGAATTCAAAGAACAATTGTGTTGTCCCCAGAGCACTAGAACATCCCCACTTTTGTGTAATCCACAGTGAGATTTGCGGCTGGACTCATTCCTAGGGGATTAATCAGCTTTGGAACAGCCAGTGCTCATGCCAGATACAGACTGGCAGGAAGCTGATGAGGCAGCACAATGAATGATCTACCATAAAGGCCATGGGCAAGAGGTGGCCATTAGTCTAGAGCTCAGTAATGCACTCTTCAAGTACATTACTCACCAATCCATCAGGCAACCTACTACAGGACCGAGAGATTCCAGTGCTTTTAAATCTATAATGCAATGGCTGCCAGCCTGCTCTACATGCCCTAGGTTACAAGGGCACAGTAGTGTGGGAGGAAGGCAATTCATTTGGTGTCATAGCCAGTATTTTTTCTATTCTTTCTTCTGTGTGTACTTAAGAAATAGGCTTTCCATTATCCACAGATTAATAGTGGAGAGAATGCGCTAGTGTCTCTACTAGCATTAACTACTGACAGATACTTTCCCAGTGCCTAATCGGCAGAATTTTCATAAGCTAAAATGAGAAAAACCTGTATATGAAAAATATGTTATTTTTCATGCAAAATTACAGCTACATGAATTTTCTACTAAAATAGACTATCAAAACAAATCCAACTTGGTAAATAAAAGTCACAGACATATAAATATGTCAAAACTTAGCTGTAAATCAAAAGTAGTATTAAAAAAATTAAGGTATCATTTACCATTTTAAAAGTCTCTCTATGCATATTATAACTATAATTATAATTGCAAGTGAAAATTCAGGCAAAAAAAAGTGATGTTTACTAATGATAAAAATTTCCCCATTTGTAGCTTACAAAAATATGCAATTAAACAAACTACAGTTAAAGACAAAGAGAGAGGTCATTGGTTTAACTTAATTATAGTAGCATTATTTATCCTGATAGTACAACTTCCTACTTCTTTAGTGTTTCATTTTTTTTTCTCTTTCATGATGCTAGTAGATGTGATTTAATTTTTGAATGCTCTTACTTAGTAATATGAAAGGTTGGAAAATCTATGTTCCTACTTTTTAAAAATATTTATTTATTTTGGCTGCGTTGAGTCTTACTTGTGACACATGGGATCTTTGTGGCGGTGTGTGGGCTCTCTAGTCGTGGTGCACAGGCTTAATTGCTCCGTAGCATATGGGATCTTAGTTTTCTGACCAGGGATCAAACCTGCATCTCCTGCTTTGGAAGGTGGATTCTTAACCATTGGACCACTAGGGAAGTTATGATGTTCCCACTTTTTAAAGTAGCTTGTAAGATCTGAGGGTGTGAGAAGCACAGATCCAGAGCATTCCATGAGTGTAGCAGGGGAAAGGGAGAGGTGTTGTTTCAGTAGCAGTTGTGTCCTGCTAATGACCACCTGTGGGGTCAACATGGTGCTAATCTGATAAGAAAGGAGGGAATTAGGAATTAAGAATTCTTGCTTGAGAAAGACACTGTTAAAGAGAAGGTTTAAACATTGAATACTATTGGTTAGAATCCCATTTTGGGGGTTCACTACAACCCAAAAGTCTTATTCTTGTACATATCCTTGGCATAGGCTTGGCAGATATACAGATGAGAGAATGGGGGCAGTTTTAGCAGTTGTTTATGGCCAGTATCTGTTCTGACTGGTTGATGTCCATGAAATAGATGTCAATGATTAAGATTTTTTTAATATAGTCCCTGGTGTGTTGACATTCACTTAACTCAGCAGTCATTTTTTGAGCATACATCTAGGCATTAAATTAAAGAAAGAAAAGCACACATGGTTTCTAGCCCTGAATCTTGTGGAGTATACATATGCACAATACATTTAGGTTGAACCATACGATTTTGCTGACATTCAACCATGACCCATAAAAATGATGACTTGATATGGTTCAGCATAATACAGTTAAGTGTTGCTATAAAGGTATGCAAAAAATGCTATGATAGCACCCATGAGTGACCAAGCCTATGGGAAGGATGGGTTCATTGGAGATTTTTTTTTTAATGGAGATAATATTTGAGTGGTATTAAAAATATAAGCAAGAAATATTCACTTAACAAAGGAAAGCATCTATGAGGGAAATAGAACAGAATAAGAAAAGGGATGGAGAAATGTGAAGAATTTATGACTTAGGTTTAAAAAGTTGGTGTTTCCCCACAGTGCTTATCTGTAACAAGATTGGCATTTTTTTTCCCCTATGCTTTTGAATCCTTATATCTTGAGTGGATTTTGGATACTTTTTCAATTCGCCAAGTACTAGGAAGGCTATAATAGGTGTCAATGTAGTAGTACCTCCCCCCATGAGCATTCATTTTATGATAAGATAGAAGAAAGCAAATGAATGTACCAAGGAGTATAAGAAATAGTGGTTGATGTAATAGTGAGTATTATAGACAGCCTGGCTGTGGATTCCAGTTCCATTACTTACTCTTAGTGGGCCATGGATAAGTTATTTAACCTCTCTTTGCCTCATTTCCCTCATCTGTAAGATACATATAATAATATTATCTTCTACCTTCCATGATAGAACTTGTCTATTTCCTTTGTTAGAAAACATAAGTGGGCGGGGTGGGGGGGCGGTCCTAAGATGATGGGGGATTAGGACAGGGAGACCACTTTCTCCCCAACAAATTCATCAAAAGAACATTTGAACGCTGAGTAAATGCCACAAAACAACTTCTGAATGCTGACAGAGGACATCAGGCACCCAGAAAAGCAGCCCATTGTCTTCAAAAGGAGGTAGGAAAAAATATAAAAGATAAAAAGAGAGACAAAAGAGGTATGGACGGAGATCCCTCCCAGGAAGGGAGTCTTAAAAAGAGAGAAGTTTCCAAACACCAGGAAACACTCCCACTGGCAAGTCTGTGGCAAGCCTTGGAACCTCAGAGGGCAAAATAACTAGGAGGAAAAATAAATAATTAATTAAAACCCACAGCTTATGTGCCCAACGATAACTCCCAGAGGAGAAGCAGGGCAGAGGCCTGCATCTGCCACTAGCAAGCGGGGGCTGGGCAGGGAGGCACCCACTGCATTGCTTAGAGTAAGGACCAGGCCTGAATGCCCCGAGGGCAATCTGAGGGAACTAACTTGAGATAGAAAACCAGACTGTGGGATAGCTACCCCATGCAAAGCCCTAAACTAAGACACCGTCAGGCCTGCTCACAGAACAAAGGACTGACTAGAGCTAGCCGACTGCGGACCAGCCCATCCCCCATGGGAGACAGGCAGGCGAGGGCAGCCAGGGCCAGAAGGGGGCAATAGCGGCCCCCTTTGGTAGATGATGCTTCAGAGAGGCATCATCTACCAAACTGCAAGTAGGCTTCGTTGCTAACCAAGAATTCTTGGGATTCTGGACAATTGACATCCACCTGAGAAGGTACGCCAGTTGTACACCCAGAAAACTGAGCAGCATGGACTGGGGAGGCGATAAGTCGCAGCGACCATGCTCGCCAAACACCTGGTCACCTGGGTGGCTCAGACCTAGGAAGGGCTCAAAACGCAGACCCAACCGAGTCTGCCCCTCTGAGGACTACCCGAGTACCTGAACCTGAGCGGCTTAGACCTAGGAGGTGCATGCAGCCCAGGGCCAGCCTCAGACAGTTCTCGGCAGAGCAGCCTAGAGCCTAAGCAGGGTAGACAGCAAAAACACACATGCTGTGAGCAGGGGGAAAACCCAGGGTGGCTGAGACACTGTGAGCACACACCAATGTTATTTGTTTGCAGCGTCCTTCCCTCCCCACAGCATGACTGAACAAGTGAGCCTAAAAAAAAGTGTACACCACAGCCCCCTTGGGTCAGGGTGGAAATTAAACACTGAAGAGACCAGCAAACAGAAGAAGCTAAAACAGAGGGAACCGCCCTGGAAGTGACAGGTGCAATAGATTAAAACCCTGCAGTTAGCACCAACTACATAAGAAGGGGCCTATAGATCTTGAGAAATATAAGCCGGACCAAGGAACTATCTGAAAATGAACTGACCCCACACTGCCCACAACAACATCAGAGAAAGTTCTAGATATATTTTTACTATTATCATTTTTAAATTAAAAAAATTATTTTAAGTCCTCTATTACTCCTTTAATTTTCATTTTTATAACCATTACTTGAAAAAAAAAGACCCTATTTTTTAAAGCAAACTTCATATATATATATTTTATAATTTTTGTGACTGTTTTTTTCCTTTACTATTGTATTTTTGAGACTCAACCTCTACTCTAGATTTTTAATCTTTGCTTTTTGGCATTTGTTATCAATTTTGTACCTTTAAGAACCCAATCTTCAGTACCCATTTTTACTTGGGAGCAAGATTACTTGCTTGACTGCTCTCCCCCTGTTTAGACTCTCCTTTTTCTCTACCAGATCGCCTCTATCTCATCCCTCCCCCTTCTCTTCTCTACCCAACTCTGTGAATCTCTTTGTGTGTTCTGGACTGTGGAGAACACTTAGGGAACTGATTACTGGCTGGATCTGTCTCTCTCCTTTTGATTCCCCTCTTTATCCTCCTGGCCACCTCTGTCTCCTTCCTCCCTCTTCTCTTCTCTGTGTAATTCTGTGAACATCTCTGAGTGGTCCAGACTGTGGAGAGCACACAGGGAAGTGATTACTGGCTAGCTTGCTCTCTCCTTTTGATTCACCCTTTTTTCCTCCTGGTAACCTCTATCACCCTCCTCCCTCTTCTCCATGTAACTCTGTGAATGTCTTTGGGTGTCCCTCACTGTGGAGAAACTTTTCATCTTTAACCTAGATGTTTTATCATTGGTGCTATATAGATGGAGAAGTCTTGAGGCTACTGTAAGAATAAGACTGAAAACCAGAGGCAGGAGGCTTAAGTCTAAATCCTGAGAATGCCAGAGAACTCCTGTCTCCAGGGAACATTAATTGACAGGAGCTCATCAAACACCTCCATACCTACACTGAGACCAAGCACCACACAAGGGCCAACAAGTTCCAGAGCAAGACATACCACACAAATTCTCTACCAACACAGGAACATAGCCCTGAGCTTCAATACAGGCTGCCCAAAGTCACTTCAAACCCACTGACATCTCATAACTCATTACAGGACACTTCACTGCACTTCAGAGAGAAGAAATCCAGCTCTACCCACAAGAACACCAAAACAAGCTTCCCTAACCAGGAAACCTTGACAAGCCACCCGTCCAACCCCACCCACAGCAAGAAACTCCAGAATAAAGAGAACTCCACAAACTGCCATAATACGGAAAGGCCACCCCAAACACAGCAATATAAACAAGAGGAAGAGGCAGAGAAATACCCAGCAGGTAAAGGAACAGGATGAACGCCCACCAAACCAAACAAAAGAGGAAGAGATGGGGAATCTACCTGATAAAGAATTCTGAATAATGATAGTGAAAATGATCCCAAATCTTGAAAACAAAATGGAGTCACAGATAAATAGCCTGGAGTCCTGGATTGAGAAGATGCAAGAAAGGTTTAACAAGGACCTAGAAGAAACAAAAAACAGTCAATATATAATGAATAATGCAATAAATGAGATCAAAAACACTCTGGAGGGAACCAACAGTAGAATAACGGAGGCAGAAGATAGGATAAGTGACGTAGAAGATAAAATGGTACAAATCAATGAAACAGAGAGGAAAAAAGAAAAATGAATTAAAAGAAATGAGGACAATCTCAGAGACCTTTGACAATGTTAAACACAACAACATTCGAATCATAGGAGTCCCAGAAGACCAAAAGAAAGACCATGAGAAAATACTTGAGGAGATAATAGTTGAAAACTTCCCTAAAATGGGGCAGGAAATAATCACCCAAGTCCAAGAAACCCAGAGTCCCAAACAGGATAAACCCAAGGCTAAACACCGCAAGACACATATTAATCAAATTAACAAATATGAAGGAGAAATCAAAAGCTTTACAGACAAGCAAAAACTGAGAGAATTCAGCACCGCCAAACCAGCTCTCCAACAAATGCTAAGGATCTTCTCTAGACAGGAAACACAGAAAGGGTATATAAACTCGAACTCAAAACAATAAAGTAAATGGCAGCGGGATCATACTTATCAATAATTACCTTAAATGTAAATGGGTTGAATGCCTCAAAAAAAGACAAAGACTGGCTGAATGGCTACAAAAACAAGACCCCTAAGATGTTGTCTACAAGAGACCCACCTCAAAACAAGGGACACATACAGACTGAAAGTGAAGGGCTGGAAAAAGATATTCCATGCAAACAGAGACCAAAAGAAAGCAGGAGTAGCAATACTCGTATCAGATAAAATAGACTTTAAAACAAAGGCTGTGAAAAGAGACAAGAAGGACACTACATAATGATCAAAGGATCAATCCAAGAAGAAGATATAACAATTATAAATAAAATATATATGCACCCAACATAGGAGCACCACAATATGTAACAAAAATGCTAATAAGTATGAAAGAGGAAATTAACAATAACACAATAATAGTGAGAGACTTTAATACCCCACTCACACCTATGGATAGATCAACTAAATAGAAAATTAACAAGGAAACACAAACTTTAAATGATACAATAGACCAGTAGACATAATTGATATCTATAGGACATTTCACCCCAAAACAATGAATTTCACCTTTTTCTCAAGCATGCACGGAACCTTCTCCAGGATAGATCACATCCTGGGCCATAAATCTAGCCTTGGTAAATTCAAAAGAATTGAAATCATTCCAAGCATCTTTTCTGACCACAATGCAGTAAGATTACATCTCAATTACAGGAGAAAAACTATTAAATATTCCAACATATGGAGGCTGAACAACATGCTGCAGAATAACCAACAAATCACAGAAGAAATCAAAAAAGAAATCAAAATATGCATAGAAATGAATGAAAATTAAAACACAACAACCCCAAACCTGTGGGACACTGTAAAAGCAGTGCTAAGGGGAAGGTTCATAGCAATACAGGCATACCTCAAGAAGCAAGAAAAAATTCAAATAAATAACCTAACTCTACACCTAAAGCAAATAGAAAAGGAAGAAATGAAGAACCCCAGGGTTAGTAGAAGGAAAGAAATCTTAAAAATTAGGGCAGAAATAAATGCAAAAGAAACAAAAGAGACCATAGCAAAAATCAACAAAGCCAAAAACTGGTTCTTTGGGAGGATAAATAAAATTGACAAACCATTAGCCAGACTTCTCAAGAAACAAAGGGAGAAGAATCAAATCAAAAAAATTAGAAATTAAAATGGAGAATTCACATCAGACAACACAGAAATACAAAGGATCATAAGAGACTACTATCAGCAAGTATATGCCAATAAAATGGACAACTTGGAAGAAATGGACATTCTTAGAAAACTACAACTTTCCAAAACTGAGCCAGGAAGAAATAGAAAATCTTAACAGACCCATCACAAGCACGGAAATTGAAACTGTAATCAGAAATCTTCCAGCAAATAAAAGCCCAGGACCAGATGGCTTTACAGCTGAATTCTGCCAAAAATTTAGAGAAGAACTAACACCTATCCTACTCAAACTCTTCCAGAAAATTTCAGAGGAAGACAAACTTCCAAACTCATTCTATGCGGCCACCATCACCCTAATACCAAAACCTGACAAAGATGCCACAAAAAAAAGAAAACTACAGGCCAATATCATTGATGAACATAGACACAAAAATCCTTAACAAAATTCTAGCAAACAGAATCCAACAACACATTAAAAATATCATACATCATGACCAAGTGGGCTTTATAGCAGGGATGAATGGATTCTTCAATATTTGCAAATCAATCAATGTAATACACCACATTATCAAATTGAAACATAAAAGCCATATGATTATCTCAATAGATGCAGAGAAAGCCTTTGACAAAATTCAACATCCATTTATGATAAAAACTCTCCAGAAAGCAGGAAGAGAAGGCACTTACCTCAACATAATAAAAGCTATATATGACATACCCACAGCAAACATCCTCAATGGTGAAAAATTGAAAGCATTTCCCCTACATTCAGGAACAAGACAAGGGTGCCCAGTCTCACCACTACTATTCAACATACTTTTGGAAGTTTTGGCCACAGCAAAATTATTTTGCTGCTCTTTTTCAGAGCAGAAAAAGAAATAAAAGGAATCCAAATTGGAAAATAAGAAGTAAAACTCTCACTGTTTGCAGATGACATGATCCTCTACATGGAAAACCCTAAAGACTCCACCAGAAAATTACTAGAGCTAATCAATGAATATAGTAGTTGCAGGATATAAAATCAGCACACAGAAATCCCTTGCATTCCTATGTACTAACAATGAGAAAACAGGAAGAGAAACTAAGGAAACAATTCCATTCACCACTGCAACGAAACGAATAAAATACTTAGGAATATATCTACCTAAAGAAACAAAAGACCTACATATAGAAAACTATAAAACACTGGTGAAAGAAATCAAAGAGGACACTAATAGATGGAAAAATATACCGTGTTCATGGATCAGAAGAATCAATATAGTGAAAATGAGTATACTACCCAAAGCAATCTATAGATTCAATGCAATCCCTATCAAGCTACCAATGGTATTTTTCACAGAGCTAGAACAAATAATTTCACAATTTGTATGGAAATACAAAAAACCTCGAATAGCCAAAGCAATCTTGAGAAAGAAGAATGGAAATGGAGAATCAACCTGCCTGACTTCAGGCTCTACTACAAAGCCATAGTCATCAAGACAGTATGGTACTGGCACAAAGACAGGAATATAGATCAATGGAACAAAATAGAAAGCCCAGAGATAAATCCAGCACCTATGGACACCTTATCTTTGACAAAGAAGGCAAGAATATAAAATGGATTAAAGACAATCTCTTTAACAAGTGGTGCTGGGAAAACTGGTCAACCACTTGTAAAAGAATGAAACTAGAACACTTTCTAACACCATACACAAAAATAAACTCAAAATGGATTAAAGATCTAAACTTAAGACCAGAAGCTATTAAACTCCTAGAGGAGAACATACGCAAAACACTCTCCGACATAAATCACAGCAGGATCCTTTATGATCCACTTCCCAGAATATTGGAAATAAAATAAAAAATAAATAAATGGGGCCTAATTAAAATTAAAAAGCTTCTGCACAACAAAGGAACCTATAAGCAAGGTGAAAAGACAGCCTTCAGAATGGGAGAAAATAATAGCAAATGAAGTAACTGACAAAGAATTAATCTCAAAAATATACAAGCAACTCCTACAGCTCAATTCCAGAAAAATAAACGACCCAATCAAAAAATGGGCCAAAGAGCTAAACAGACATTTCTCCAAAGAAGACATACAGATGGCTAACAAACACATGAAAAGATGCTCAACATCACTCATTATCAGAGAAATGCAAATCAAAACCACAATGAGGTACCATTTCTCGCCAGTCAGAATAGCTGTGATCCAAAAGTCTACAAGCAATGAATGCTGGAGAGGGTGTGGAGAAAAGGGAACCCTCTTACGCTGTTGGTTGGGATGCAAACTAGTACAGCCACTATGGAGAACAGTGTGGAGACTCCTTTAAAAACTGGAAATAGAACTGCCATACGACCCAGCAATCCCACTGCTGGGCATACACACTGAGGAAACCAGAATTGAAAGAGACACGTGTACCCTAGTGTTCATCGCAGCACTGTTTATAATAGCCAGGACAAGGAAGCAACCTAGATGTCCATCAGCAGACGAATGCATAAGAAAGCTTTGGTACATATACACAATGGAGTGTTACTGAGCCATTAAAAAGAATACATTTGAATCAGTTCTAATGAGGTGGATGAAATTGGAGCCTATTATACAGAGTGAAGTAAGCCAGAAAGAAAACCACCAGTACAGTATACTAACACATATATATGGAATTTAGAAAGATGGTAACGATGACCCTGTATTCGAGACAGCAAAAGAGACACATGTATAGAAGAGTCTTCTGGACTCTGTGGGAGATGGAGAGGGTGGGATGAAATGGGAGAATGGCATTGAAACATGTATATTACCATATGTGAAACAAATCGCCAGTCCAGGTTTGATGTATGATACAGGATGCTTGGGGCTGGATCACTGGATGACCCAGAGGGATGGTATGGGGAGGAAGGTGGAGGAGGGTTCAGGATGGGGAACACGTGTTACACCTGTGGCAGATTCATGTCAATGTATGGCAAAACCAATACAATATTGTAAAGTAAAAAAAATAAAAATAAATAAATGTTAAAAAAATAAAATTAAAAAAAGAAAGAAAACAGAAGTGATTTTATGCTTCCAGTTTCTATCTGTAGAATATAAAACATTAAGAGAGAAATTTTTTGGACATCTTTCCCTTCAAGTAAAGTGTCCCCCTATTTTCAACGAAGTGGGACAAGTTAGAGTTCTCAAGTAGGAAAACTGCTCTTTGAAATTTCTGGGCTACTTCAACACTAGAAATATTGGCTCTTCCAATACTACATGCAGTTAAGTCAGTATTTATGATGAGTCCAGGGATTTTGTACTAGGGGGAAAAAGTGTCCTGCAACCAAACAACTAAATATTCTGGATAAAAGATTTACAACATCCTTTAAAACATATAGCCGAGCTCACAATAAAGTAAGAAACATCCTTAGAGGCAAAGAACTAAGCAGAAGCATGAATCCAGAGAGGTAAACATGCTAAAGCCAGCGGCTGCCCTGAGGGCATCTGCCAATCCCCAGTAACCCAGAGCTTTTTATTTGAGAAGCTGGAATGGAAACCCCAACGTAAAATCAGGATTCTGGGAGATACACCTTCAGTGAAAGAGTGAACCAGAAATTTTTCCCTGCAAAAGAGAAATAAAACTTCTGTTTTGCCTTGGCTATGGTTGGAATGGATAAAAAGTCTTTCCTCTTAATATTTTTAATAGAGTGACATATAATTTATAATTCAAACAGAGAATCTTCTGGGAGTGTAAGAAGGTATTATTGTATTAATAATTACATCAGGACAAAGGACATTTTAATTGGGATTGTTTGGGGCAAACCAGAATGTATGAGCATCCTAATTATAACCACAGGTTAGTTGTCACATGAGTATTGGGACTGAAATCACACTAATTATACGGGTTGAAAAATAACCAAGCTGAGTAATTCTTGTTTGATAATTCTTTCCAGGCACCCAGCAGGAAGAAATATATATCCATTCTAGGAAAATGTATCTTCAACCGTGGCCTCATAGAATTTGCTCAAAATCCCAGTTAACATGATCTTGTGATGGAAAATAAAAAGAAAAATCACAAAACTCATGAGGAAACAAGATACTACAAGCAAGAGGCAGCATAAATAACAAAGACAGAGAGCTGATTAAAAAATACTGTATTTCAAATAATGGAATTGTATAATTCAGATTATAAAATAAGTACATTTAATATTTGTAGAAATAAAGGAGAGAATAGAAATATGAGCCAGATATAAGAGAATACAAAATACAACCAAAGACTAAAGAGAGTTTTTTAAAAGAGACAACTACATTTTTTATGGAAAAAATAATTAAAATTTAAAATGCAATAAACAAGTAAACCATCAGATTTGACGTAGATAAAAGGAGAATTAGTGAACTAGAAGATAAAACTAAAGAAATTAGCTAGAATAAAACATAGCAAGACACAGAGGTGGAAAATATTAAAAAGAAATTATGATATGTGGAGAATGAAGTTTAATAACCTATAATTCACAGTTTGTAGTGTGATAATAAATAAGGTAAGAAAGACATCTCTTTACCTGTCTTTAAGTTGAAGAGATAATTACTGAGAATTTTCCAGGAATGTTGAACTACATGAATCTTTAGAATAAGAAAGTATAGTGATCCTGAGAAGAATAAAGAAATCTACATATACATTTTACCTCACCTGAGTGAATCTACAAAGCACCAAATATGAAAAGAGGGTCTTCAGAGCAAACAAAGGGAATGACAATTTACCATGGAAGAAACAATACCGATATCTGACTTCTTAACTGCAACAATGGAAACTAGAAACCAAGGATACAATATATTTAAATTATTGAGAGAAAATAACTTGCAACCCAAAATTATATTCTGAGGAAATTATCTTTAAAGGATGAGGCTAAAATAAAGACATTTTAGACAAAAACTGAGAGTTTATGAGCTGACTCTCACTGGAGAATTAATTCTTCAGGGCTGTACCTCAAGGGGGACTTCCTAGGTGGCGCAGTAGTAAAGAATCTGTCTGCCAATGCAGTAGACACAAGAGATGCAGTTTTGATCCGTGGGTCAGGAAGATCCTCTGGAATAGGAAATGGCAGCCTGCTCTAGTATTCATGCCTGGAAAATTCCATGGACAGAGGAGCCTGGCAGGCTACAGTCCACCAGGTCACAAAGAGTTGGATATAAGTGAGTGAGCACACATAGACACATACCTCAAGAAGTTTAAAAAAAAAAAAAATGACCCTAGAAAGAAAGTATATGGTGTAATAAGAAATAGCAAGCAAAAAAACTGAACAATCAAAAAAGGTAAACATAAGATATGGGTATGTCTAAATCAACACTGCCTTATCAAATGATAAAATTAGGTTTCTACTTCAGGCAGTAGTGGAATAAATGATAGCAAGCAAATCTTTCAGCTGAAAACAATTATACATTCTGGAAGACAGAAAGGTAGAAAATAGCAGACAGACTCATTTATAGACATAAATCTAAAAGTGAAAATTATCAAGTGAAAAACTCATCAAACTGTATACTTAAGACATGCATATTTCACTGTATGTTAATTTTAGCTTAAAAAAGAACTATAAAATATTAAATTCCAGTTGGTAGGCTTGCTTTTTGCCATGATACAAGTTAGTAATTTGAAAGGAACTCTTGTGAATTCTAGGCTAGAACAAATGAGTAAACATATTAAGGATAATACAAGCTAGATTTCTCACGGTTGAAGAAGGGAGTTTCAATTATGGAAAGGTGGAAGACTAGAATTTAACACATGGCATTAAATACTATATGTAAAAATAAACTCAAAATGGATTAAAGACTTATATGTAAGACCTGAAACCATAAAACCCCCAGAAGACGTAGGCAGTATGTTCTTTGACGCTGATCTCAGCAATATTTTTTGTATGTCCCCTCAGTTAAAGGAAACAAAAATAAACAAAAAAAAACCCTCAGTCGAACTTAAGAAAAATTGCATAGTGAAGGAAACAATCAACAAAATGAAAAGGCAGCTTATCAAATGGAAAAAGACATTTTTTTCAAATGATACATCTGATTAGAGTTTAATGTCCAAAACATATAAAGTAGTCCTAAGACTCAGTGTGAAAAAATCCGATTAAATAAGGGGCAGAAGAAACAAATGAACATTTTTCTAAAGAAGACATAGAGATGTCCATGGTCAACAGATATAAGAAGATGCTCAATGTAGCTAATCATCAAGGAAATGTAAATCAAAACCTCACATCCACGTTAGAACAATTATTATCAAAAAGAACAGAAATGACAAGTGTTGATGAGGATATGGAGAAAAAGGAACCTTTGTGCAATGTTGGTAGGAATGAAAATTGGCACAGCCACTGTGGAAAATAGCATGGAGTTTGCCTAAAAAATTAAACATATAACTCCTATGTGATCCAGCAATTTCCCTCCTGGGTATTTTTTTCAAAAAAGATATAAGCAGCCAGTGTTCATTGTAGCATTGTTCACAAGAGCAAAGATATGGAAACAACCTAAAAGTCCACTGACAGATAAAGAAAATGTGGTATATACATGCAAAGGAATATTAGTCAGCCATAAAAAGAATGAAATCTAGCTATTTGACACAACATGGATGGACCTGGAGGTATTATGCTAAGTGAAGAAAGTCAGACAGAGAAAGACAAATACTGTATGTTTTCACTTATATACGGAATCTACAAAACGCAGCAAACAGACAAATAGAACAGACTAACAGATACAGAGAACAAACTAGTGGTTGCCAGAATGGGGGTTGGGTTGGGGGATGGGCAAAATAGGTGAAGGGGATTAAGAGGTACAAACTACCAGTTGCAAAATAAAAAAGTCACAAGGATGTAATGTATGGCATAGGAAACATAGTCAATAATATTAAGTAAGTAAGTGAAGTCGCTCAGTCGTGTCCGACTCTTTGCAACCCCATGGACTGTAGCCTACCAGGCTCTTCTGTCCATGGGATTTTTCAGGCAACAGTACTGGAGTGGATTGCCATTTCCTTCTCCAGGGGATCTTCCCAACCAAGGGATTGAACCTGGGTCTCCCGCATTGTAGACAGACGCTTTACCGTCTGAGCCACTAGGGAAGTTGAGCCACCAGGGAAGTTCACTTCACTCACAATAATATCACAACAACTTTTTATGGTATGTAACCTATAAAAATATTGATCACTATGTTGCACATATGAAACTAATAAAATATTGTAAGTTAATTGAAGTAATATTGTATTTCAATTTTTTTAAAAAAGGATTTCATTTAAGATTAAATATGATGTGCATAATGCATACACAGATAATGACACATAATAAATGCTCAACATGCACTAAAACAGAGACAACTTACTAAAAAAATAGATTAGTATGATAACACTTCAGTATTCTTGCCTGGAGAATCCCCATGGACAGAGGAGCCTGGTTGGCTACAGTCCATGGGGTTGCAAAGAGTCAAACATGACTAAGCAACTAAGCACAGCACATGATAACATGTATATTAAATAACTATGTTGCATTCACCCTGGGGTGCAAAAGCTTCTAAGGTAGCAAAAACAGAAATTAATTAAAATACTGGTGTGTTAAGAAAGAGGATGGCTTTAATGTCTGGACCAGCACTGTCCAACACAAGTTTCTGCAATAATGGAAATGTTCTATAGGAGAGTGCTAGTCTAGACATTTGCACTAATACAGTAGCCACTAGATATATGGCTTTTGAGCACTTGAAATAAAAGACAGTACAACTGAAGGACTGAAATCTAAATTACATTTACTTTTAGTTAACTGAAATTTAAATAGCCACATGTGTCTAATGCCTATTGGTCAATACAGGTCTAGACAACACATCTTGTTATAAATATTGTAGTTTTTCAATTCCTTGCTTATATACTTGGCACATAACTCAAAA
Source organism: Tragelaphus eurycerus (assembly GCA_935064755.1). Lineage (NCBI taxonomy): Eukaryota > Metazoa > Chordata > Mammalia > Artiodactyla > Bovidae > Tragelaphus > Tragelaphus eurycerus. The sequence continues at coordinate 19,229,340 of CAKXYN010000020.1, forward strand.
GGAGTTTAAAGCGTAATGCCATTGCTATAATAAATCTCTATTTCTTTCTATTTACTTTTGTAAACAAGTTTTCTCAGGGCTTACAATAGCAAAACAGAAATACAAATAAACATTGATTGAGTCAGTCAGTAAAATTCATATATAGACACATGAATTAATTGGGGGAAAAATGTCCCAGGCACCTCATAACAGATGTGTTTTGATAAAAATGTACTTTTTGCATCAGTCAGTCAGTTCAGTTGCATCCAACTCTTTGCGACCCCATGTATCACAGCACGTCAGAACACCAACTCCCGGAGTTCACTCAAACTCATGTCCATCGAGTCGGTGATGCCATCCAGTCATCTCACCCTCTGTCGTCCCCTTCTCCTCCAGCCCCCAATCCCTCCCAGCATTAGAATCTTTTCCAATGAGTCAACTCTTTGCATGAGGTGGCCAAAGTATTGGAGTTTCAGCTTCAACATCAGTCCTTCCAATGAACACCCAGGACTGATCTCCTTTAAAATGCACTGGTTGGATCTCCTTGCAGTCCAAGGGACTCTCAAGAGTCTTCTCCAACACCACAGTTCAAAAGCATCAATTCTTCGGCACTCAGCTTTCTTCACAGTCCAACTCTCACATCCATACATGACCACTGGAAAAACCATAGCCTTGACTAGACGGACCTTTGTGGGCAAAGTAATGTCTCTGCTTTTGAATATGCTATCTAGGTTGGTCATAACTTACCTTCCAAGGAGTAAGCATCTTTTAATTTCATGGCTGCAATCACCCATGCAGTGATTTTGAAGCCCCCAAAAATAAAGTCTGACACTGTTTCCACTGTTTTTCCATCTATTTCCCATGAAGTGATGGGACCAGATGCCATGATCTTAGTTTTCTGAATGTTGAGCTTTAAGCCAACTTCTCCTCTTTCACTTTCATCAAGAGGCTTTTGAGTTCCTCTTCACTTTCTGCCATAAGGGTGGTGTCATCTGCATATTTGAGGTTATTGATATTTCTCCCATCAATCTTGATTCCAGCTTGTGCTTCCTCCAGCCCAGCGTTTCTCATGATGTACTCTGCATAGAAGTTAAATAAGCAGGGTGACAATATACAGCCCTGACATACTTCTTTTCCTATTTGGAACCAGTCTGTTGTTCCATGGCCAGTTCTAACTGTTGCTTCCTGACCTGCATACAGGTTTCTCAAGAGGCAGGTCATGTGGTCTGGTATTCCCATCTCCTTCAGAATTTTCCACAGTTTGTTGTGATCCATACAGTCAAAGGCTTTGACATAGTCAATAAAGCAGAAATAGATCTTTTTCTGGAACTCTCTTGCTTTTTCCATGATCCAGCGGATGTTGGCAATTTGATCTCTGGTTCCTCTGTCTTTTCTAAAACCAGCTTGAATATCTGGAAGTTCATGGTTCACATATTGCTGAAGTCTGGCTTGGAGAAATTTGAGCATTACTTAATTAGCGTGTGAGATGAGTGCAATTGTGCGATAGTTTGAGCATTCTTTGACATTGCCTTTCTTTGGGATTGGAATGAAAACTGACCTTTTCCAGTCCTGTGGCCACAGCTGAGTTTTCCAAATTTGCTTAGTAACTATTAAAATTTGGATAATACATTTGTTTTGATTAACTGTGTAGAAAAATAATTGTGATGCTAAAAATATTTAATACAAAACAAATCTTAGCCTAGAGCAGAGATTTCCAAACTTTCTCAGCTTACAGGCCCCTTAGTGTTGCAGTTGTTTTCTTCCCTATTCGCCTAGGCTAGAAGAAAGAGCTCAACAATTTAATAGTGGTAATTCAGGTCATGCCCAACAGATGTCACTGTTTTTCTCTCAAAATTCGAAATACCCTGCAGCGCACCTGTGAATTGACTGTAGTGCCAGGGGTGCCTTGGTGGAGAGTTTGACATCCATGGATCTAGAGTCTTTGGCATTTAAAAAACAAAGCGACTGGCAAATCAGCATAAAGGAGTATTTTATATTCCCAATGTTGCTGCTGCTAAGTCACTTCAGTCGTGTCCGACTCTGTGTCGGACCAGGCTCCCGCACCAGGCTCCCCGGTCCCTGGGATTCTCCAGGCAAGAATACTGGAGTGGGTTGCCATTTCCTTCTCTAATGCGTGAAAGTGAAGTCGCTCAGTCATCTCTGACTCTTAGTGACCCCATGGACTGCAGCCTACCAGGCTCCTCCATCCATGGGATTTTCCAGGCAAGAGTACTGGAATGGGGTGCCATTGCCTTCTCCGATTCCCAATGTTAGGAGTAGCTTTTAGGAGTGACTAATGGAAAACATAGAGGACACCAAGAAAAAGATAGGTTTTAAGAATTCACAAAGATTACAAATAATTTGGGGGCAGGCTAGTAATGAATGGTATGATTAAATACGCATCCACAAATGTATTTTGGAGTTTAGATTAAGTATACCATAATAGAAATAGCATCACTGACTCAATGGACATGAGTTTGAGTAAGCTCCAGGCGTTGGTGATGGACAGTGAAGCCTGGCGAGCTGCAGTCCATGGGGTTGCAAAGAGTCGGACATGACTGAGCAACTGAAGTGAACTGAATTGAACTGAATAGAAATAGATGAATGAAAAAAAATATATCAGTGCAATATAACAGGGGAAACATTTTTAATTGTTAGGTTTGTAAAAAGCTGCATTTAACTTACAAAATAAGCCTCTCTCAGCTCACATCCCATCTTCCAACTCTGAAAGCTGCTTGTGGTCACATACTGAGGTGATTATCTGAGTAGCTATTCCTTGTAGACTGCGTAGACCATGGTAAGAAAATTTCCACTCTGGGAAAGGTTTAAATGAATGAATGAGAGAGAGAGAGAGAAGAAAAATACTGTGAACTGGAAAAGAGAAGTACAATGGATGGAAAACAGTGTTAAGGAGAGTATAGAAATAAGGAAAGGGGTTAAGGGTTAGTGGGCTTCCCTGGTGGCTCAGATGATAAAGAATCTGTCTGCAATGTAGGAGACCCGGGTTTGGTCCCTGGGTCGGGAAGATCCTCTGGCAAAGGGAATGGCTACCCACTCCAGTATTCTTACCTGAAGAACGCCACGGACAGAGGAGCCTGGCTGGCTATATAGTCAATGGGTTAACAAAGAGTCGGACATGACTGAGCGACTAAACACATTTTCACTTTCACTAAGGGTTAGCGTGTGTTTCTTCGAATCTACAAAATGAGGATGGTTGTATTTTCCCTATTATAAATATTCTCTCTGGCATGTTCTATAAACAGTCCCTATCTACAGTTAGTCAGTAGTTCGTGGAAAAAGGAGTTCCTCAAGAATAACGGACATAGACATATAAAGTCATATCAAAATGAAATATCTCTAGTTAAATACATACATTTATTATTAATAAAATATTAAGACAGTTTATTCACCACTGAAACCATAAATATTTTTTATAATAAACTTGGAAGAATTTGAATGGAGTAGATATCTTGATTTGCTTATTACTGTTCTGCATTATGAGAGACTGTTCCATGACAAACTAAGGCGTTTTCCACCAATAAGACTTAAGAGCGCAGAAGTTCCCATCTTCAAATGGCTTATGTGGAAGTAATTTTTCCAGTTATAATGTAAAATTTGAGAAACTCAGGGTTCTCTGAAATGACTTCCTTGTCTGAATTAACTTTTCCCCACTCTATTTTTATTTTTAAAGAAATGTATACAATTAGCCCATCTTTCAGTTCCTCATCAGTACACAGGGGACAGTAACAGTCGTTTCACTGAGTTTTTGCAAAGTAAAGATACAGTCTGGGCAAGCCTCTGCAATGTCATAAAATGTAAACTATCAAAGTTATTATTTTTCCACTGTCTCTCTCTTGCTTTGGCTTAAATGAAACACTGTGTCTTCAGGTTCTTAATAGTGGACTGGAGGTCTACCTTTGTAGAATTTTAGAGACGAATTTATGGTATTGTGGATTATATGAAAATTTAGAGATCAAACAATTTCAACTCTCTCTGCTATGTCCATCACTAGTTCATTTTATATGATTCTGGGAATTTCCCAAAGTTAAATTCTAAATTTTTCATTCACACTACCTTTCTGAATGTTCTAGATGAATCTTGTGACTTCACATATTATCAGTTTGGGCTGTCATATACCCATCTACAAATACACTTCTTATCTTCTAAATCTCTATACAGGATTGTTCATAAGACACTTTTAAATTCCACAACTCCTGAAACATATTGAAAATCAAGTCCGTCTCTCTCCAAGAGCTATCTTTATAAATTTTCCCATAATTATCAACAACCCCTTCAGTGTTGGGCTTCCCAGGGAGCTCAGTGGTAAAGAATTCACCTGCCAATGCAGGAGACACAGGAGATGTGGGTGTGATCCCTGGGCTGGGGAGATCCCTTGGAGAAGGAAGTGACAACCCATACCAGTATTCTTGCCTGGAGAATCTCAAGAAAAAGGAGCCTGGTGGGCTACAGTCCATTGGGTTGCAAAAAGTCAGACACAACTGAGCGACTGAGCATAGACGTACCTTCACCTTCGGTATTTCCAGGCTCATAACCTTGGTATCATCCTAATTTTTAATTTTTAGTTCTATTTTGACCTATAGTTATAAATTCTGCTACTTCTCCTTTGTAATAACTTTGAGATTCACTTTTCCATCAATATCATAAATTCATCATACCCCTACCCCCAAATTTTGCTACTTCCCAGCTCTCAGACCTAAACTATCTCATGTGTGGATTACTATAATGGCCTAATAGGAATTCTCCTCATCATTCAACTTTTCCCATACCAACCAAACATTGAGAATATTTGTATGGTATTATTTATGCTTCATCCCACGTATCCATGGTGGTTGGTTGCCTATTTCTTATTTTGTAAAATCATGATTAGTAAGCACATCACTCAAGGTTCTTCATCACTGGAATTATAATTCTGCATCTATTGAGATGATTATATGACTTTCATACTTCATTCTATTGAGTGCTGTATCACATTTACTGACTTGTGTATGCTGAAGCATCTTTGTATCCTGGAAATGAATCCACTTGAACACGGTATATGATTATTTTATTGTCCTCTCGATTTCAGTTTGCTAGTATCTTGTTGAGGATTTTTGCATCTATGTTTACCAGGGATATTGGTCTGTAATTTTCTTTCTTGTAGTGTCCGTTCCTAGCTTAGTAAATGCTGGCTTCATAAAATTAGTTTGGAAATATTCCCTCTTCTCAATTTTTCTAAAGAGTTTGAGAAGGACTGGATAAATTCTTTGAAATGTTTGATAGAATTCACCTGGGAAGCCATCTAGTCCTGGGCTTTTCTTTTGGGGGAAGATTTTTGAAAATCAAGTCCATCTCTCTCCAAGAACTATCTTCACAAATTTCCCATAATTATCAACAACCCCTTCAGTGTTGGGCTTCCCAGGGAGCCTAGTGATAAAGAATTCACCTGCCAATGCAGGAGACACAGGAGATGTGGATGCAATCCCTGGGTTGGGGAGATCCCTTGGAGAGGAAATGGCAATTATTACTATCAATAATTAAATTAATTACTAAATAATTATTACTATTAATAATTCAATGGCCTAAACCAGTTTAGATTTTCTATTTCATGTTTCAGACTTGAAAGGTTGCAGGTTTCTAGGAATTTATCCATCTCTTTTAGGTTATCCAGTTTGTTGACATAGCATTGTTCTTAGTAGTTTCTTATGATGGCTTTTATTTTTGTGGCATCAATTTAATGTTTCCACTTCATTTCTGACTTCATTTATTTGAGGCTTCTCTCTTTTTTCTTAGTATAACTAAAAATTTGTCAATTTTGCTTATCTTTTCAAAATATCAGCTCTTATTTTTATTGATCTTTTCTATTGCTTTTTTCTTCTCTATTTCATTTATTTCTGCTCTGATATTTATTTCCTTCCTTTTGTTAACTTTGAGCTTAGTTTGGTTTTCTTAAGGTATAAAATTAAGATATTTCTTTTTCTTTGAGATACTTATTTTTGTTTAATGTAGGTATTTATTGCTAAAAACCTGCTGCATAGAAGTGGTTTGCTGTATCCCACTAGTTTTGGTATGTTGCTTTTCTATTTTCATTCGTTGTTTTTTTTTTTTTTTTTTATTCCCATGTACAAAACTTATTCAGTTTTTTCTCTCACTCAGCAAATGGAGTTCATTTGCCTTTCCTGGTGGACTGTGATAACTGACAGTCTTTCAACACACTTATTACCTTTAGGTTCCTTTATTAATGGCTTAAATAAGTCTTTGATATATTTCCTTTCTGTTTACATGCAAGTCATGTTTTTAACCTTACTGATATCACAGATGTCTATTACCTTTGTTTAGTGAGTCAAAGTTGCTCAGTTGTGTCTGACTCTTTATGACACCATGGACTATCAGATCAGATCTGTCTCTCAGTCGGGTCCGACTCTTTGCGACCCCATGAATCGCAGCATGCCAGGCCTCTCTGTCCATCACCAACTCCCGGAGTTCACTGAGACTCACATCCATCGAGTCAGTGATGCCATCCAGCCATCTCATCCTCTGTCGTCCCCTTCTCCTCCTGCCCTCAATCCCTCCCAGCATCAGAGTCTTCTCCAATGAGTCAACACTTCGCATGAGGTGGCCAAAGTACTGGAGTTTCAGCTTTAGCATCATTCCTTCCAAAGAAATTCCAGGATTGATCTCCTTCAGAATGGACTGGTTGGATCTCCTTGCAGTCCAAGGGACTCTCAAGAGTCTTCTCCAACACCACAGTTCAAAAGCATCAATTCTTCAGCGCTCAGCTTTCTTCACAGTCCAGCTCTCACATCCATACACGATCACAGGAAAAACCATAGCCTTGACTAGATGGACCTTTGTTGGCAAAGTGATGTCTCTGCTTTTGAATATGCTATTTTGGTTGGTCATAACTTTCCTTCCAAGGAGTAAGCGTCTTTTAATTTCATGGCTGCAGTCACCATCTGTAGTGATTTTGGAGCCCAGAAAAATAAAGTCTGACACTGTTTCCACTGTTTCCCCATCTATTTCCCATGTAGTGATGGGACTAGACACCATGATCTTTGTTTTCTGAATGTTGAGCTTTAAGCCAACTTTTTCACTCTCCACTTTCACTTTCATCAAGAGGCTTCTTAGTTCCTCTTCACTTTCTGCCATAAGGGTGGTGTCATCTGCATATCTGAGGTTATTGATATTTCTCCCGGCAAGCTTGATTCCAGCAGTCATGGAATTCTCTAGGCCAGAATACTGGAGTGGCTAGCTTTTCCCTTCTCCAGGGGATCTTCCCAACCTTGTGATTGAACCCAGGTCTCCCACATTGTAGGTGGATTCTTTACCAGTTGAGCTACAAGGGAAGCCCAAGAATACTGGAGTGGGTAGCCTATCTGTTCTATAGCAGATTTTCCCAACCCAAGAATCAAACCGGGGTCTCCTGAATCACAGGCGGATTCTTTACCAACTGAGCTTTGCTTAGGGTGCAGAACAAGACAGGTCTGGCTGCTATCCTTGTAAGGTTGGCCCATGGCTGTCATCTGGGAAGTTGGATTTCATGAGGTTTCCCACCACCCTGACTAGAGTGGCTCATGGTGTCTAAACTGTTTGTACAAACAATATGGTTTGTACAAATACCTCCTTTCCTTTTAGGAGTCTGGAATTTTGGTATTTTCAGGCACAGGGTGCCTTCATGTTGTTGTTTGGTCACTAAGTCGGGTCTGCTTCTTTTGTGACCCCATGGACTGTATGTAGCCCGTCAGGATGCTCTGTCCAAGGGATTTCCCAGGCAAGAATGGAGTGGGTTGTCATTTCCTTCTCCATATTTTCATTTTGACATTTTCTCTTTGATTTCTTCTTTGACTCACCGGTTGTTTAGAAGAATATTGTTTATTTCCACATATTTACAGATTTTCCAGCTTTCTTCCTGTTATTCATTCCTAGTTTCAACTATTGTAGGCAGAAAAGATACTTGGTTTGATTTCAATCTTTCTAAATTTATTAAGGCTTGTTTTGTCTTAATAATTAATTAATCTCCCTAAATTTGTTAAGATTTTTTTTGTGGAGGAAACTGATGGCCAAGGGGGTGTCTCTTGGCACTGAGCTGTGCTGACTTGGGGATGAGGTGTCATAGGTAGAGAGAAACTATTCCTGCCCTTTTCAGTGCATCTTGGGGCTTCCCTGGTGGCTCAAATGGTTAAGACTCTGTCTGCAATGCAGGAGACCTGGGTTCTATCTCTGTCAGGAAGGTCCCCTGGAGAAGGGAATGGCAACCCATTCCAGTATTCTTGCCTGGAGAAATCTCCGGACAGCAGGAGACTGGTAGGCTACCGTCCACGATGGTAAAGAGCTGGACAGGACTGAGTGGCTTTCACTTTCTTTTCAGTGCATCTCTGTTTTTTTTTTTTTTTTTTCTTGAACAGTGTGCTGGAACTTCCCCACTGGATTCCTGGACTTTATACAAAGATACTCTTATCTGTGAATTATTGTAAAAATTGATGACATGTCAGAGGATGACAGAATAAAACACTTATTCTGCCATACTGCTGACTAATGACAAAGTTAGTGTGACAAAAAATTCTACAATAAACCAAGAGAACTATATAATCCTAATAAGGACAGTGCCCTTTCCAAAATTAAGATTTTTTTGAGAATAGGTCTTTGCCTACTAGAAGTTTAAAAGAACTAGAAGAAGTAGGGGGAAGGTAGATACAAAAATGAATTGGAGAAAGGAGAATAATGACAAGTAGATTAGTTATCATAATAGTGCTAAGCAATAGATAAGAAGATAGACTTATAGTTAAAAATAATGGCTTGAACATAAAAACTTACACTTTCCCTTTGAATACTCCACTAAAATGAAGTAGAATGATCAAAAAGGATAAACCCACAGGCCAAAGAAAACAGAAGAGGAGAAAAAATATTAAAAATTTAGAAGCCAGAAGGAAATGGATTAAGTCAAACAGATTGAATGAATGTCTGAAAATGGAAGGTTAAGCCAGGAGGGAGAGGCAGTTCAGAAACCAGTCAAACCATACTACAATCTCATAAAGACACAAATTATAGGTCCTAGATATTTCTGAGTGTGGGAGTATAGCTAAGACAGGAAGCAATGAGGACTGGGTAAAAGTCTGTATTAGAAAGACTTAGACCTACACGTAGCCTTTGCCAACTATATAGCTGAGCAAACTGGCTCTCTTTTGTCCATTGGAGAAGACTAGAGATTTACTCTTTGAAGAAGTACAACCAGTGGGACTTTGAAGTGGAGTACCAGATTGGGCAAAAGACTGTATCCTCATCTTCAAAATTAGTGGATTATTGAAACTCTACATATTAAATAGTGATAATACTAGCTACTTTCCCAAAGTTGGCCCAAAGAATGCTGGAAGCCAAGTCTATACTGTCCAAAGAGGAGCTCAGAAAAATCCTCTCTAAAAATACATCATAAGGTAAAATATTTAGAAATACTGACATTTGGAGGTTCATAATAAAATGGTCACCAATAAAATTGATCATAATAAAATGACCAATTATTTTGCCTAACTTGACACCAATAAATAACAATCCACATTCATGCAGAAAGAGTTTTTAAAGATCTTTTTAGTACCTCACACTCAGATACAAATCGAAAGCCAAGGACCAAATATTTGAATAAAGGTCTTCTCTTGATACACTAAAAAGCCAAATAAGAAAAAAAGAGGATTTGAGGAAAAAAGAAATCAAGAAGGAGAAAATAACCTCATAAGATCTGTAATGAATATTCTCAGAGAATTAAGAAAACATCTTGATTGCATTCATGAGACAAGTACAAGAGACTATTAAAAAAGAAATGTTCTCTATGTAGTTATTCTTCAATTTAAAAAATATAATACATAAGGTACATTTTTGGTACTGAGTTGTATAGTCGCCAAGTCCTGTTTGACTCTTTGTAACCCCAGGGACTGTAGCATCCCAGGCTTCCCTGTTCTTCACTATCTCCTGGAGCTTGCTCAAACTCATGTTCATTGATTCAGGGATGCCATACAACCATCTCATCCTCTGTTGTTCCCTTCTCCTCCTGCCTTCAATCTTTCCCAGTATCAGGGTCTTTTCCTGTGAGTCAGGTTCTTGCATGAGGTAGCCAAAGTACTGGAGCTTCAGCATCAGTCCTTCCAATGAATATTCAGGACTGGCTTCCTTCAGGATTGACTGGTTTGATCTTCTTGTTGTCCAAGGGGCTCTCAAGAGTCTTTTCCAGCACCACAGTTTGAAAGCATCAGTTCTTCAGTGCTCATCCTTCTTATGGTCCAACTCTCACATCCATACACAGCTACTAGAAAAACCGTATCTTTGACCATACAAACCCTTGTCAGCAAAATGATATTTCTGCTTTTTACTCTACTATGTAGGTTTGTCATAGTTTTTCTTCCAGGAGCAAGTGTCTTTTCATTTCATGGCTGCAGTCACTGTCTGCAGTGATTTTAGAACCCAAGAAAATAAAATCTGACGTTTCTGCGTCTATTTGCCATGAAGTGATGGGACTGGACACCATGATCTTAGTTTTCTGAATGTTGAGTTTTTTTTTTTTTTTTGACCCTGGATTTTTTTTTTTTTTTAATCAAGAATCTCTTTTATTGATTATCAGAAACATTACAAACATCTAGTATGAACAAATTGTAACATGATAGTGTTTAGTTTGAACAATTAATACATTTCAGATATAATATTATACATATTTCAATGCTATTCTCCCCAATCATCTCACCCTCTCCTGGTCCCAGAGTCCAAAAGTCTGGTCTATACATCAGTGTCTCTTTTGTTGTCTCGTAAATAGGGTTTTTTTTACCATCTTTCTAAATTCCATATATATGCGTTAGTATACTGTATTTGTGTTTTTTTTCTGGCTTACTTCACTCTGTATAATAGGCTCCAGTTCCATCCACCTCCTTAGAACTGATTCAAATGTATTCTTTTTAATGGCTGAGTAATATTCCATTGTGTATATGTACCACAGCTTGCTTATCCATTCATCTGTGGATGGACATCTAGGTTGCTTCCACGTTCTGGCTATTGCAAACAGTGCTGCTATGAACATTGGGGTACAGGTGTCTCTTTCAATTCTGTTTTCTCAGTGTATATGCCCAGCAGTGGGATTGCTGGATCATAAGGCAGTTCTATTCGAGTTTTTTGAGGAATCTCCATACTGTTCTCAAAGTGGCTGTACTAGTTTGCATTCCCACCAACAGTGCAAGAGGGTTCCCTTCTCTCCGCACCCTCTGTAGAGATATATGGGTGAAATGGTATCTCATAGTGGTTTTATTGATTTTCTATAATGAGTATATTGAGCATCTTTTCATGTGTTTGTTAGCCATCTGTATGTTTTTTGGAGAAATGTTATTGAGTTTTTGCATTTTTTGATTGGGATTTATTATGAGTTAGAAGTTGTTTATATTTTGAGATTATTTTTTTTTTTTTTATATGAGGTTTTTTTTTCATTCAGCCAGTTCTTTTTTGTTGGGGCTCAACCATTAATAAGGTTTAATATATGATTTCTTTTTTTTTTTTTTTTTTTTTTTTAGAATGTTTAGTTTTGAGAGTTGGTGTGAATCTCTCAGTTTTGTTTTTAAAGTGACTATATTTGAATGAGATTTTGTAATATCTGGGTGTTTTATCATTAGTATGTTTGCCATTCCTTGTTGGAGAGTTTTGAAGATCAGCTTTTTTGGGAATTTTTGTGTTTTGTTTTTTCTTGCTTTTTATATTTGTTTTTTGTTTGATTTTTTTTTATTAATATGTGTTTGGGTTTTCGTTTGGTTTATTATTTGGGACTCTCTGGGTTTTGGATTGAGTGATTTTTCTTCATTTAGGGAAGTTTTCAACTATTATCTCCTCTAGTATCTTCTATGTCTTTTTTTTTCTTTTCTTTGGGACTATGATTCGATATTGTAACGTTTATATTGTTGGAGGTCTCTGAGATTTCTCATTTTTTTATTCGTTTTCTTTTTCTCCTCTGATTTTTTTGCCATTCTACTTGTAATTCTTCTTTGCCTCTTTCTATTTGTTGCCTCAGAGTTTTTGGATCTCATTTATTGATTTTCATTATATGTTGATTCTTTTTTTTCTTCTAGGTCCTTTTAATCTTTTTGCATCTTCAATGTTTTCTCAGACTATTTATCATGATTATTTGTTTCAGATTTTGGATTTTACGATCATTTGAATTTTCAGGTAGGTTCGTATTTCTTCCTTTTTTTGGTTTGGTGGGTTTATCTGTTCCTTTACCTGCTGGGAATTCTTCTGTCTTTTCATCTTGTTTAAATTGTAAGTTTGGGGGTTTTACTGTATTTGGTAGTTGTGGAGTTCTCTTTATTGTGGCGTTTCTGCACTATATGTGGGTTTGTACCGGTGGTTGTCGAGTTTCTTGTTTATGGAAGCTTGTATCGGTGTTTGGTGGGTGGAGTGGATTTTCTGGGGTGAGTGGAGTGTCTAGTAGTGAGTTATGAGATGTCTATGCTTTTGGGGTCGCTTTGTGTAGCCTGTGTATTGGAGCTCATGAATGTTGAGTTTTAAGCCAGCTTTTTTACTTTCCTCTTTCACCTTCATTAGGAGGTTCTTTAGTTCTTCTTCATTTTCTGCCATAAGGGTGGTATCATCTGCATATCCAAGGTTGTTGATATTTCTCCTGGCAATCTTGATTCCAGCTTGAGCTTCATCCAGCCTGGCATTTCGCATGATGCACTCTGCATAGAAGTTAAATAAGCAAAGTGACAATATACAGTCTTGTCATGCTGCTGCTGCTGCTGCTGCTGCTAAGTCACTTCAGTCGTGTCCGACTCTGTGCGACCCCATAGACGGAAGCCTACCAGGCTCCCCCATCCCTGGGATTTTCCAGGCAAGAGTACTGGAGTTGGGTGCCATTGCCTTCTCTGAGTCTTGTCATACTCCTGTCCAAATTTTGAACCAGTGTGTTGTTCCATGTCTGATTCTAACTATTGCTTCTTCACCTGCAGACAGGTCAGGTGATCTGGTATTCCCATTTATTAAAAAAATTTTCCACAGTTTGTTGTGATCCACATAGTCAAAGGCTTTACTGTAGTCAATGAAGCAGATGTTTTTCTGGAACTCTCTTGCTTTCTCCATGATCCAGTGAATGTTGGCAGTTTGATCTCTGGTTCCTCTGCCTCTTTGAAACCCAACATGTACATCTAGAAGTTCTCGGTTCACATACTGCTGAAGCCTAGTTTGAAGGTTTTGAGAATAACCGTGCTAGCACAAGAAATGAACAAAATTCTATGGTGGTTTGAACATTTTTGACATTGCTCTTCTTTGAGACTGGAATGAAAACTGACCTTTTCCAGTCCTGTGGACAACTCCTGAGTTTTCCAAATTCGCTGACACATTGAGTACTGCACTTTAACAACATCATCATCTTTTAGGATTTTAAATAGCCCAGCTGGAATTCTGTCACCTGCATTACCCTCGTTCCTAGTAATGCTTCCAAAGGCCCACTTATACTCCAGGATGTCTGACTCTAGGTGAGTGACCACACTGTTGTGGTTATCTGGGTCATTAAATCCTTTTTTGTATAGTTCTTCTGTGTATTCTTGCCACCTCTTTTTAGTCTCTGCTAGGTCCTTACCATTTCTGTCCTTTCCTTGCCTTGCCTGAAATGCTCCCTTGTTATCATCAGTTTTATTGAAGATATCTCTAGTCTTTCCCATTCTATTGTTTTCTTTCATGTCTTTGAATTGTTCATTTAAGAAGGCCTTTCTATCTCCCCTTCTGTTCTCTGGAATTCTACATTCAGTTGGGTATATCTTTCCCTTTCTCCTTTGCCTTTTGTTTCTCTTCTTTTCTCAGCTATTTATAAAGCCTCCTCAGACAACCACTTTACCGCCTTGCATTGCTTTTTCTTTGGGATCCCTTTGGTCAATGACTACTGTACAATGTTTCTTCGGGATGATTTTGGTCACTGCCTCGTATATATGTTACAAACCTCTGCTCATACTCCTTCAGGCACTCTGTCTATCAGATCTAATCCCTTGAATCTATTTGTCACTTCCACTGTACAGTCATAAGGAATTTGGTTTAGGTCATACCTGAATGGTCTAGTGGTTTTCCCTACTTTCTTCAGTTTAAGCCTGAAATGTTTCTATAAGGCGCTCATGATTTGAGCCACAGTCAGCTCCAGGTCTTTTTTTTTGCTAAATGTATAGAGCTTCTCCATCTTCAGCTGCAAAGAATACAGTCAATCTGATTTTGGTAATATTCACGTGTAGAGGTGACTCTTGGGTTCTTGGGAAAAGGGTTTTTGCCATGACCAGTGTATTCTCTTGACAAAACTCTTGTTAGCCATTGCCCTGCTTCATTTTGTACTCCAAGGCCAAACTTGCCTGTTACTCCAGGTATCTTTTGACTTCCTACTTTTACATTTCAATTCCCTATGATGGAAAGGACATCTATTTTTGGTGTTCATTCTAGGTGTTGTAAGTCTTCTTAAAACAAGTCAACTTCAGCTTCTTTGGCATTAGTGGTTGGGGCACAGATTTGGATTACTGTGATGTTGAATGGTTTGACTTGGAAACGAACAGAGATCATTCTGTCGTTTTGAGGTTTCACCCCAGTACTGCATTTCAGAGTCTTGTTGACTATGAGGGCTACTCCATTTCTTCTAAGGAATTCTTGCCTGCAGTAGTAGATATAAAGGTTATCTGAATTAACTTTGCCCATTTTAGTTCACTGATTCCTAAGATGATGATGTTCAGTCTCCATCTCCTGCTTGACCATGCTCAATTTACCTTGATTCATGGACCTAACATTCCAGGTTCCCACGCATTATTGTTCTTTACAGCACTGGACTTTACTTTCCCCACCAGGCACATCCACTTTGACCCAGCTGCTTCATTCTTTCTGGAGCTATTAGTAATTGGCATCTGCTCTTCTCCAGTAGAGTACTAGACACCTTCCAACCTGGGAGGCTCATCTTTCAGTGCCATGTGTTTTGTCTTTTCATACTGTTCATGAGGTTCTCATGGCAAGAATACTGGAGTGGGTTGCCATTTCCTCCTTTGGTGGACCATGTTTTGTCAGAACTCTTCACTATGACCTATCTGTCTTGGGTGGCCCTGCATGGTATGGCTCATAGCTTCATTGAGTTACACAAGCCCCTTTGCCATGGCAAGGCTGTGATCCATGAAGAGGATCACATTGTAGAATTATTTAAAGGTGGTACATATGAAGATACAGTCTGTGCAATACAATGGCTATTTCAAATTCAGTACAGAACCGACTATAGCTATTTCTCAGCTATTAACTCTTGTCCTGCTACTTACTAGCCACATAACTTTGGGTAAGTATTTAAATTCATGGGGTCTGTTTTTTACCCTGTGGTAAAATGTAAAGTCTTTTAAAAACATTAAAAATGGCTGATATATAAAGTAAATAAAATACCAGCATATAGGGACTTCATCATTATTTTTTACTGTTAGAGATGTCATGGACAAAAGATTTAATGAAATAAAATTAACCCTTCGATATTATGATTTTTCTTCCTTAGTTTATCTTATTTATAAAAGGGTAAAACAAGAAACAGGTTTGGAATAAATGAAAAGGAAAAAACGAATAGAATGCAAAACTTCCACTAAAACAACTGCATGGAAATACAAGATTGCTTTCATGGCAATCGCTTGTCAGATGTTGAAAGAGCTTGGTTATAATAGGGCTGCAGATAAGCCAAAAAAAGCAAATCAACATGAAAACAGATAAAATATAAGAAATAGAATAAAGATCATACTGTAACCTCAAAGCACATAAGTAGTTCATGTCCCCCAGCATTCTTATACACTTAATCAACCCACCTTCTTTCTACATGCAAGTTCTACTTGGCTCATCAGGAACTTTAACCCTCAGGCCAACCCTGAAGGAAGAATTAACCTATTTATTGAACCCTTAGGCAGTGTTCATGGTCAGAAAGCCAGAAAGTATTTGAGGAACACACTGAGGTGATCTCAGCATTTTACTGCAGTATCCCATAACCACTGAAGGAAGAGATTAAAAGTGATGTACTATTTTAAGAAAAAGCAGTCTAAACTTATTCTTTGGTTTAAGTTCTGCTGCCAAACGGAATTCTCAAAATACTTTGGAAGTGTAAATGAATTTAAGATCTATTTTAGGTAAACTATTTATTTTATGAAAAGAGGATAAAATATCACTTACTTTTAGGTGAGGAACATATCATTAGTATTCAAAGCCCAGCACACAAAAAAGCAATTTTGAATGACTAAGTTCAGTCTTAACCCAAACCATGTTACAACAGTACAAACAAACCGGTAGATTAAAATGGGTTTGCACTCTAACTCTTAATAACACTAAAAAACAGCTGAATGTGAAATATACCCCTGAGAATAACTTGGGTGTTAACAGCCAAACAAACACAAGCCCACAAATTTTCCCCTTGCCCTTATTTGCTCCCTCAATCTGCCAATGTGCTAATTCAACTGCTGATCTGCTTTAATCCCAACGTTTAGTAGATATTACAGTAACTAACCTCCACTTAGCTGATTCATTATATTGCCCTGCACTCTTCTTTCTCTCTATTAAAATATGGCTGATATCTACCTTGCTGAAAGTTCATGGATAATATACTATCCTTTGGTATGGCCAGGCACTTCTCCCTCCAGTTAGGCAGAAGCTTATCAAAAACCACTTGTGTTTGTCTCCAGTACTGTTTATGCACATTGCACTTGTTACTTTTATTACTTAATCTAGTCACTTGTATATAAGCTGATACAATATGAGTGCAAAAAGAAAACTATAGACTGTACAAACAAGAACAGCAACAAACTTAAGCTGAATGCTCTAAAAGGACTCAATAAAGAGGAAATTTAACTTGGATTTGGTGTGAATGAGACACTGGGAAAGACTGGAAGAAAACTTGTAAATATCTGTAAGCATTCTGTATTAAAATTGTTTCAAATATCTTACTATCTCCAAAGAAATCAAAATGTGAAATCATGTCTCGTGCATTTAGTGTATGATTTTGGTGAATGTGTTGAGAACATCATTCAATAACCTACCCTCAAAAAAAGACCTTGTCAGCTTTATATCTGAGGGTGCTGGATGTGTGCTCAGTCAAATCTGATTCTTTGTAACCCTATGGACTATATAGCCCACCAGGCTCCTCTGTCCACAGAATTTTCCAGGCAAGAATACTAGAGGCAGTTGCCATTTTCTACTCCAGGGGATCTTCCTGACCCAGGGATGGAACAAGCATCTCTTGCATTGGCAGGCAGATTCTTTACCACTGAGCCATCTAGAAAGTCTATCTGGGTACTGGTGAATAAAAACAGTTTTATGTTTCAAAGAAAGTAAAATGCTTAAGTATTAACATTTTTACTAGTCCCAGCTATAAATCAACTTTTTTGGTTAACTGACAAATTTGTTGCTGTTGTTTAGTCACTAATTCGTGTCCAACTCTTAAACAATCCCATGGACTGTAGCCCACCACACTCCTCTGTCCATGGGATTTCCCAGGCAAGAATACTGGAGTGAGTTGCCATTTCCTTCCTCAGAGGATCTTCCCAACTCAGGGATCTTGCCTGCATCTCCTGCTTGGCAGGTGGATTTTTCACCAGTGAGCCACCTGGGAAGCCCTTTAATTGACCAACTACAGGCCCCCAATTGTATTAGTTAAGAGGGTTCTACTCTGTTAATCTCAAGAACCTAAAGATTTGTAAATGAATTTCAAACTTAATATAAGATTTCAAAGAGGAGGTAACAACAAGAACTAGAACTACTTGGGAAGGATAATAAATAGGAAGAGAAATAAGGTACACTGAAAACAGCTTTGAAAGGCAACAGAGACAATAGAAAGCATATTAAAAACAGAAATAGTAAATCAAAAGCAAGAAATAATTTAAAGTAACACCAAAGGATGGATGATTGATGTGAATCAAACCTGAAGATAAAATTATTAATTATTGGTTACAGTGAACAAAGTTAACTGAGAAATGGTCATTTAAGCTATGATGTACTCAGTGTTTGGATAAAGATGGTAGAGTTAGAGGATATGAATGTCACCTCCCCAAAAGAACACAGTAAATATACATCAACATGTGTCATTCATTGAGATAGTTGGAGCTGTTGCCTTATATATTTTTTGTCCCCCCTCTATCTGTCCTATAAGGGCTCCAATTGCACATATATTAGGCCACATTAAGTTGTCCAAAACTCGTTGTTTCTCTGTCCATTATTTTTTTGTTACTTTTCTTTCTGTGTGTCATTTTGGATAGTGTCTATTTATGTCTTGGAGTTGACTAATCTTTTCTTCTGAAATATCTAATCTGTCAGTCCCTGACATGGTATTCTTCATCTCAGATATGGTAGTTTTAGTCTCTACAGATTCAGTTACAGTATTTTTTATTTTGTCTTTCATATCCACACCTAATATGTTCCCGATTTCTTCTAAGTTCTTGAATATATGGAATTCAGTTGTGGTGGCTGTTTTAATGTCTTCATCTACTAATTCTATCTTCTATGTCACTTTTTGGTTGATTTAATTTATCTCATTATAGGTTTCAAATTTTTTTCTCAGTCTATACCTTATTTTTTCACTATTTAACATTGCCATTACAATATCAAAAGTTTTCAATTTTTCTAAAGTCCAACTTATCTTTTTCATTTATGGTCCAGGTTTCTTTCCCCTCTATCTATAAAATCTTTTGCCTAGTCCAAGGTCATAATGAATTATCTTAAACTTTAAGAACTTTTATAGTATTAGGTTTTTATTTGTTTTACTATTCATTTAAAATTAACATTTACATTAAGTATGGGTAAAGGCATCTATTTATTTATTTGGCTCTAGCATCAAATATCGGAGAAGGCAATGGCACCCCACTCCAGTACTCTTGCCTGGAAAATCCCATGGATGGAGAAGGCTGGTAGGCTGCTGTCCATGGGGTCGCTAAGAGTCAGACACGACTGGGCGACTTCACTTTCACTTTTCACTTTCATGCATCAGAGGAGGAAATGGCAACCCACTCCAATGTTCTTGCCTGGAGAATCCCAGTGATGGTGGGGCCTGGTGGGCTGCCATCTATGGGGTAGCACAGAGTCGGACACGACTGAAGTGACTTAGCAGCAGCAGCATCAAATATTGGAGAAGGCAATGGCACCCCACTCCAGTACTCTTGCCTGGAAAATCCCATGGACGGAGGAGCCTGGTAGGCTGCAGGCCATGGGGTCAAGAAGAGTCGGACATGACTGAGCGACTTCACTTTCACTTTTCACTTTCATGCATTGGAGGAGGAAATGGCAACCCATTCCAGTGTTCTTGCCTGGAGAATCCCAGGGACGGGGGAGCCTGGTGGGCTGCCGTCTGTGGGTTTGCACAGAGTTGGACACGACTGAAGTGACTTAGCAGCAGTAGCATCAAATATTGAAAAGACTATTCTCTCTCCAGGGGTTATCTTTGACCCTTTATCAAAAAGTTGTGTCTATTTCTGGGCTTTATCTCCTGCTCCACTAATCTTTGAGTGTATCCTTACCTCATCATCACATTGTTTTGATTACTGTGGCTCATTTTTCTACATTCATTAAGTTGATGATTTAAAAAAGTGATGATGATGATATGGTAAATCAAGTTGATTTTAGAATGCTGAACCAACCTTTCATCTATGGAATAAACCTCACCTGGTCATAGATTGTTTTTGCATATTATTCAACTCAATTTGTTAACATTTTGGTAAAGATTTTTGTGCTTATGTTTATGAGATGTGTTGGTCTGTAGTTCTCTGCTCTTACAGTTGCCTGGTTTTGGCATCAGAGTAATGCTGACTTTATAAGATGAGTTGGAAAAGGTTCCTTCCTTTTCTATTTCCTAAAAGAGGTAGTTTAGGACTGATATTATTTCTTCTTTAAATGTTGGAAGAACTTACCAGTGAAACCATCTGGGCTGTTTTTTTTTTTTTAATCGGAAGGTATTTTTAACTACAAATTTAATTTCTTTAATAGACTGAAAACTATTTCAAGTTATTTCTTCTTGAATTCTAATAGTTTGTCTTTCAAGGAATTTTCCCATTTCAATTAGCTTATCAAATTTATTTACAAAGTTTTAATTTACTTATCCCATATTATCCACTTACTATCTGTCAGATCTGGAGAAGGCAATGGCACCCCACTCCAGTACTCTTGCTTGGAAAACCCCGTGGACAGAGGAGCCTGTTAGGCTGCAGTCCATGGGGTCGCTAAGAGTCTGGCACGACTGAGTGACTTCACTTTCACTTTTCACTTTCATGCATTGGAGAAAGAAATGGCAACCCTCTCCAGTGTTCTTGCCTGGAGAATCCCAGGGACGGGGGAGCCTGGTGGGCTGCCGTCTATGGGGTTGCACAGAGTCGGACACGACTGAAGTGACTTAGCATAGCATAGCATCTGTCAGATCTATAGTGATGTCTCCGCTTCTATTCTTGGTCTTGATAATCTGTGTCTTCTCATTTTTTTTCTTATTCAGTCTGGCTAGATGTTAAAAAATTTTTGTATTCTTCATGAAGAACCAGCTTTTGGGTATGTTGATTTTTCCCTGCTTCTGCTGCTTAGTCACACAGTTGTGCCCAACTCTCTGAACATGTGTTTGAACACAGGCTCCTGTGTTCAGGGGATTCTCCAGGCAAGAATACTGGAGTGGGTTGCCATTTCCTTCTCCAAGGAATCTTCCCAATCTAGGGATTGAACCTGAGTCTCCTGCAATGTAAGCGGATTCTTTACCCTCTGAGACACTGATTTTTCCTTACTGTTCTCAATTTCACCAGTTTATGTTCTTATCTTTATTATTTCCTTCTTTCTTCTTGTTTTGGGCCTAATTTATTTCCTTAAGACACTTAGATTATTGGTTCAAAACTTTTTGGTTTCTAAAGTAAAGCATTAAGGCTTATTCCTCTATACTTCTTCAGTTGCATCTTACAAATTTTGTAATGTGTTTTTATTGTCATTCAATAGAAAATTTCCCTAATTTCCTTGTGACTGCCTCTGTGATCCATGTGTTTAATTGCCAAAAATTTGTGTTTTTCCAGATATCTTTCTGTTATTGATTTTTAGTTTAGTCAGAAAATATATTTTGCCCAACTTTAATAATTTTAATTTTTAAAAGTTAACCACAAAATGGTCTATCTTTGTTTACAGTCCAAGTATATTTGAAAAAAATTTATTTTGCTTTTGTTAGGTGGAATGTTCTTATTTTTATTTTCTTAAATGGCTATTAAGTTTTTGAAAATAAAACTTCACCGAAATTTCTTCTTCAGAAAGAAGAACTATGTTACACAAAGTGGGATTCAGAAATCTGATGGTTCAACATATAAGTTGATTTTGAAAAATCAAAAATGATTTTATTAAAAATTTTATAATGTTAAGTAGTTCTCAGTATGAACTTAATGATGTACATACAATTAATAATGACAAAAGAGACCAAGCACCAGAAAATAGATGCAAATAATGAATAGGTTACCCCTTCACATGCTTACCTCCTGATCTGTTCCCAGTATGATCCAATGACCCATCATCTGTACTGTAGCCACACTGGTTTTATTATAGTTCTTCCAACCGTGATCTTTTCTTATCTCAGGAGTTACCGAATATATTCTCTGCATGGAGAATACTTTCTTCCTCTTTTGTCTAATTTCTCTTCAGCTTTCAGAACTGATCTTGAATTCACTTTCCTCAGGAAGCCTTTCCTGATATGCTCTTCAAAGTTTAGGTCCTCCTGGTATATACTTTCATGGCACCCAGTATTTCTCTTTCACAGACCTTGTTATGACTGAAATGAAAGATATAAGGCCAGATTAGTCAGATTATCAAAGACGTTATGACTTCTCGAAAGGTAAAGAATTATCTCAGAAATGAGACATGGATTGACCAACTGAACTGACTTAACTAAAACCGAATGTGATTTCTATCTTGAAGACTTCTCTTCAAGATAAGAGAATTATCTTGAAGAGAATATGCAGAATTATGCCTTCAGAAGAATTATGAATGTCTCAGTCTTCCATATTACATATCTAAAACGTCCAAGAGGCTATAATTTATAAAATGTTGTTCACAGCAGGGCACACAAAATCAACCAAAATGAGAAATTCCATTTCTCTGTCTTCATAGATCCAGATAAGGTATCTGTTTCTCTAAGACATTGCTTGCCATGGAAAGGAAAATCCATATACAAATGTCAAGTTTGGCTCAAGTAACTTTTCTTTTCCAAATCAAGTCTAAAAATTAATGATTTAGAATCCAGTAATTTCTTGTAAACTTTTAGGCAAAGAATTTGGTTGAAAGGAGTGAAAGGAAAAATCTTCATTTTCATAAACATTTGGAACCTTGGTTTCTTTTAAATAGCATTCACTATTACTAGGGAACACTTGTAGGAAAATATATAGAGCTTTCCTGGCAATGGAGTTGGAAGAGCTGCCTTCCCCATGTCTCTTGGCTCACTTTGTAAATTGTGTGAAACACTTTTAGACACACTGGCACTCATAAATTATACAACTCATCTGCATATTCCAGTCATGAAACATTATGCAAAGTGACATGATTTGCATAATGGATTCCTCTTGTCGCTTCACTTGCTCGGTGCTTTTAAAAAACAAAATGAAATAAAATGAAAGCATGAAAAGGTGAAAGCATTAAGTTCCCAGCCTTGCCTATCTCCTTCCCAACTATAGTATCAATTGCTTTTATTTTGTACAGGGGATTGGGGTGAAGGGAAAACAAAAATCTACACATACAAACAAAAAATAAAAGAGCATTCATATGAATTTCATTTTTGATTACAAGGTACCTACTTTCTTAGTAAAATTCTTCACCATAAATAACTCATTTGAGTCAAGAGGAACAGTAACAAAACAAAACAAAACAAAACACTGATATATAGAGAGAAAGTTTATGGAACTTTCTCCTTAAAAAAATCTTTTCCTTTGCCTGTGATATTTAGGGGAGGCTAGCCTTCCTCTTTATGACTTAAAAATAAAAGGACCAGGTATTTGCTTATTAATGGAAAAAAGCATACTATGGATGAAATAAATGGTCTGGGGGAGGGTTTCCGCCCTAAAAAGAACTTCTGAAGGGTTTCCCTGTTTTTGAAAAACAAACGGAGAAGATAGAGTTGTGCCTTGATTATTTAACAAAATACAGAATGGCTATATATACTGTAAGGATGAGGCAGTACCAACCACGTCGACTTCTATCGGCTCTACTCCAATAAGCAGGCAACGCTCCTCAGCAGTTGCTAGTTTTGCTGCGGGCTTTCCCTGCCCCCCTCTGCACCAGTGCGAAAGGCAGAGTGTGCCAAGCGGCTGGCGTCTGTACCCTGTGGGAAAAGTTAACTGTAATTCTTCGGCTTTTAAAATCAATTAACCCATGTGTTAATTAACGTCAAGTCGACGGGAGGAGGAGGAGAAGAAGAAGGGGAGGGAGGGAGAAAAGAAAAAAAAGCTGCAAGGGCGGATGGCAGAAGAGTTGGCACCGTGCCATCCATTCAGGGGCAACGCCACAGTTTCGTGCGATAGCAGCAGCGGGTATATGTTACGGGGGCCCTGTATGCGGGCCAGACAGTGCGGTAAAGCCAAGGGAGATTATCCAGACCCCCAGGAGCGAACAGCGAGCAGCAACCGAAGGCGCAAGTGCCAGGATTACAGCCTGGGCTGCTCCAACCACGAGCCCTTCCTCGGACCCAGGGACTTGGCTACTTGGGGTTTGGGGATCTTCCACACCAAAGAGGCACAAAGCTGACTTTAATCACTTGTTTTCCTTTAAACTTGATTCTGCCGCATTGGAGTCGGCACAGCGGATGCTTTCACACCCAGCAAGACAAAGGCCGTCGTCTCCGCCATGACACTGTTCCGTTCCAAGCAGAGGCCGGGATCCTGGACTCCTTGAAAAATCAAAAGAAACAAGGAAAACAAACAACAAATGCAGCAACAAACAAAAAACAGCCACAAAATTTGTGTGCCCATTTGCCCATGCCAGGGGTGAGCTGGGCATCTGTTACAGCAGAAGGGCGCTTTTTTTGGGGGGGGGGGGGCACGCTGTTGGCTTGTTTGCTATTCAACTTCGTTTATAATTAACTTAAAAAAAAAAAAACACCATTCAGCCTAGTCAACAACAAACAAAGAGAAAAAGCAGACATCGGAAGAGCAATGCCATAGGAAGCGGCATGAATGCATGCCACAGCCGGTGCCACTTGCCATTCGGAAACCTCAGGGAGAGGTGCCAATTCTACAGCTCGGAAGAAGGCAGAGAAGGGAGCAGAAAGATCTACAGGCAGAAATCATAAGGAAAGAACACCGCTTCTACGAGCCTGGATTGCGATTGCACGGCAGCTGCCGCTGGGAGGAGAGGGAATATTCAAATGGAGATATAGATGGGTATAAATTAAAAGATGGGCACTTATCGACTGCATATAGACACATGTGTAAGGTTGTATGTGTATATAAATACACTTATTTTCAGGCAGTTTAAATGTTTAGACATGTGTCTGTTTTGGGGTTGGAGGTATGGGTATGTATATAGATAGGTGTATATGTTTATGCATATACACATGTGGGATGTGTGCATGTGTGAGTAAAAGGAGAGGAAGATGGAGAAAGAGACAGAAGGAAACGTGTGTATGTGCATGTATGTGTGTGCATACATCCCACTTTTTTTGACCCAGGTATACACAGGAGACAAAATAAAAATCATACTCCAGCAGCAAGCAGGCAGAGATTTATCTACGTTCACTGCTATCACCAGGGAGATGAATGGGGCCGATCTGAAGCCCTTTTACAGGATCCACTATGGGAGTGGAGGAGGAGGAGGGATGCCACACAGACATGCACAAACTTGAAGGCAGAGTGCTTTGGAAGGTGCTATTTAGGAAACCCTGGTGGCATAACACAGGGGAGAAGAAGGGTTGAAAGAGGCTTGTTTCTCTATGTTTTAGGTTGTTGTTTTTTTTTTTTAATCTGAAAAAGAGTTTCAGGAAACGACTGGTACTTACGTTGTCTGCGTTGCTGTGGATCCTGAAAGGTGTTCTGTTGGCACCGGGCGCTGAGTCAGGGGCAGCCACTGGAAACAAAAGGGAGAGACAAAAAATAAATAAATAAAGTCATTCAATGGGAATATTAATTGCTGCTCTTGTGGATTTTACAAAACACACAAACTGTTTTTTTTTTTTTTCTTTTTAAAATGTGGATTGGCGCGTGTCCCTTTCGCATGGAATATACAAGTAGTATGGGATTTACAGCCCAGTACAGGACTCAGGATTAACCGCGCTGGCATCTTTTGGGCATATTCTTCCTTTTAATGAATGAGCTTTCGCTGTTAATGAGGAATAATCGTTTGGCTAATGAGCTTTGAAACATTAAGAGAAAAGAGGTTTTTTTCTTTTCCGTTAATCGCTCTGGTGCGACTGCATGGATGGATTACAAAAGACAGCAATAGGAATGCAGTACAAAGGGGGGGAACTTCTCCTGGAGAGGGAGAAAGCACCGAGATGGGTGATGTGTCTCTGCGTCTTTCCTTCCTTCTCTCTCTTTCACTCTCTGCCAACTGCTATGGGTTTCCATAACTCCGCAATCAAAGTGGATGGTCTGGGAAGGATTATTACAAAGAGTGAAGCCTCCGCTGTTAATGTCTCCAGTGTTTAATCATCATACAGTAGAATGGTTTTATGCATATTTCATTTGCATATCATTAAACCGTGTTAGCAAGAGGCGTTCAGAGCCAGGAGAAGTACAAAGTTGGGGAGAGAGGGAAGAAAAAAGGTCCCTATGATGCTTATCTTCAAACGGGGACGTGTTCCATGATCTGTCTTCTACTTTTGCTAAAATCATTATGACTTGGAAACCTTTGAAGTTGGATACAACCTTGGATTCTTCTAATTCCTGCAGAGCGGTATATTTTTAAAAACAGCAGAAATGTTTCTGTACTAGACAATTAAAGGAATATAAACTCCAGTGGGTTGAAACTAGTAGCTCTTTGGGGGATGCAGTGGCACAGGCTTCTACAAATACCAACACTTTAAAAAAAAAAAAAAAGAGCATCATATTAAAACAAAGAAAATGAAGACTCTCCAGTATTAACGTGTGGATTATATTTGTTTCTTTTGGGGGGTAATGAACTAAAGAGAATGAAGAAGCCATCGGTAATTTATCCCTTCATTAATGAACAGTCACCTTTTTGTATGTGTTTGTTTTTGTTTCTTTTTGAAGAGGGATGTTGTCACTTTTGAAGCGATTAGTCAATTATTCTGTTGCTCTGATCTTTTCCCCCTGCAACCGACAGGAAAGAAAGGTGGTGGTTAGGGAATAGTGTGTATTGGAAGGATTTGTGGGGAGAGAAGGAATACAGTGAGTTCTTTGTAGATCTAATACATGCACAACATATTAATTGGGAGCTTTTAAAGCTCCCTCAATAGGCTATTTCATTCCTGGTAAAACAGCAGCTGGTTAGCCACTGTTGGTGACTCTTCAGTTATCACTTTAAGTATTTTTATTCTGTAGCTGTTGTTATTGTCGCCTTGTTTTGTTTTTCTCAGTCAAGATGAGAATATAATGTCATCCATCCCTTCTTTATTGAGTGTCTTCTCTTCTCTATCTTCTTCACTTCCAATTTCCAATCTGTAAAACAGTGTTGCTTAATACTGAATTCTGGTACACAGTCTAACTGGCACAAGTTGATTTGGAAATGAGATGCTGTTTTATATTTAAATTATCCCCGCTCCTCCCTTATCCTTCCAAGCTTTGTCTCTGCTATGAATATTCAGATGAGGCATGATGTGATTACACTGTACAATTACTCCTATCCATGGTGGTGGCAGGGGCTGCTGGGGAGGCAGGGAGCCAGACAACCTCCAGGCCGATTCAGAGTTTGTTTTTGGTATTTTTCCTTTCTCCTTGGCGCTGCAGCACATGCAGATGTCGCTGTTGTTCTTTATAAAGCCCTAATGATATGCAAAAGCATAACTACTTGGTTTGGATGCAGAGCATCAATGAAAGATTATGGATGTCTTTAAGAAAGGGGGAGAGAAAAATCCTGACTGAAGGAATGTCCACATAAATTATTTTTATTTAAATAAATCCAAAGGATGGGGTGAGAGCAAGTCAGAAGGAGTCACATGGAAAACATGCATACTATTAATATGCATAAAGAGTTCTCACTGTGGAGAAGAACCTCCTCACTGCAGCTCATGGGACAAACTGGTTCATTAGGAAATAGCTCAGAGCGACTACAACATTTTGCTATTTCCATTTTTTCCCTTATATTAAATAAAGAGTCAGACTGATGTGTTTTCTTTGCATGGCAGCATCGAGATGGAGCCGGTCTGTGAAATCTGCTGCCCAAATTGCATTTTAATGGAAACTGGAACTAAACAAGGGCATGGATTTGGAAGGGAGGGGAGAAGAAAGAATATATGAAGAGGAGTACATTCAGAGCCACAGCATAATACTTTGTAGTACAGGTTTTCAGAAACCGTCTTTGGTTCTTCATTAGTCTCAGATGGGGCTCCTGTTACAGGGAACTGTTGGGGTTTATCAAGATGAGCACTGAGACAGGCTCTTCTAGGTCTGTGGCTGAGGAAACAAGCGGCAACTTGGTGCCTGCCCCCCCGCAGCTGTCTACGGCTCAGAAGCCAAAATCACAGCTACTCCCAATTTGGGGATTCAGTAAAGTGCCTCCTGGTCCAGGTATTTGTGACAGAGGGAATGCTTGGTGCTATCACAGTATATGTTGCTAAAGAGCAGGTGGAATCATCTGGGGCAGGCCTGATACTGTTGGTGCTGGTTAATTCTCAGGGTGAAGATTACTGTGTTTTCTAACATTTTCAGGATGTTAAAATGATCAGTGTGGATTAGTGCATGTTTATGATGAACAGAGAGGAGCAAATAGTGAATGAACCTATTGGGTGGATTCAGAACTGATAAAATATTTGGAATATTACTATGGCCTCGATGAATTCATAAAGGAAAATTAAGCAAGAAGCAGAATTCAGAAAAAAAAGAGATTTCATTACTTCCCTTAGTCAGGTGGATGTAGTTCAAATTACTTAAATAATTCATATTAAAATAATCTTATATCTCTGTTTAAATTACCGAAAGAAAGACAGTTTTGCTTTGGTTTGTATATCAGCACAGATTTCTATTTGGTGGCATGATGTTGACCTGAAACTGGTCTCTTTTTATCATTATGAGCAGGTAAAGTGAAAGTGAAAGTGAGCAAGCGTGTTCTAAATTCTGTTGCTTTTCGCCCACTCATTTCCCAAACTTCCACTTATGAGTGTCCTTTATAACACACACATACATACACACACACTCTCAACTGTTACAGTGTACCAAACTACCGTGTACAATGAATTTATGTGGACAATGGCTATTTAATCCGAATCAGGCCATTAAACTTATTTTTTCGGTCTCCGTTGACAGTATTATGGGTATTAAATATTGAAACAAATCATGTTAAGAATTTAGCACAGTATTTACATATAACAACACTAGCAATGTTAGATTTTATCTTTGCTATATTATTGTTATTTCAGTGTATTGATTGGTATTAGAGAGAAATATGGAGAAGACAATGGCACCCCACTCCAGTACTCTTGCCTGGAAAATCCCATGGACCGAGGAGCCTGGTAGGCTGCAGTCCATGAGATCGCTAAGAGTCAGACAAGACTGAGCGACTTCACTTTCACTTTTCACTTTCATGCATTGGAGAAGGAAATGGCAACCCACTCCACAGTTCTTGCCTGGAGAATCCCAGAGACAGAGGAGCCTGGTAGGAGGCCGTCTATGGGGTCGCACAGAGTTGGACATGACTGAAGTGACTTAGCAGCAGAGAGAAATAAGGTAAAGGAAATAATATTTACTCTTTACTGCTACTACTAAATACCAATGCAGGTAAAAGATTTAGTGAGAAAGCATTAAATGGGGCTTCTGTGGTAGCTCAGCCTGCAATGCAGGAGACCTGGGTTCGATCCCCAAGTTGGGAAGATCCCCTGGAGGAGGAAAATGGCAACCCACTCCAGTATTCTTGTCTGGAGAATTCCATGGACAGAATATGGGGTCCCAAAGAGTGAGACATGACTGAGCAACTCTTTTTTTTTTTACTTTTCATGGCAGACAGATTGTTATTTATCAATAATTAAAAGTCAAACTACAGCTCATATTAATGCAGTTCTTAATATACCTATGAAAATATTCCTTTAAAAATGTATGTGTAATTCTGAAATGATGATCATGGCACATAGTATCTAAGTCTAATAAGAGAGTCCTATCCTGTTTGCTGTGGAGGGCTATGGGAACTGAGAGGAGAGCTGTGGGAGCTGAGAGGTGCTCATTATTTACTACATTGACAGGCAATTCCAACTTTCAGTCTTTTAAAAAAGAGATAGTTTTGAATAGGTAATATGATATATTAACTATTTTAAGCATCAATAATTTAAATAACTTAGAAAGCAAAAAGTCTCCCCCCTGCTCCTCTTTTAGCCATGAGTTTCTAACCTCACCCTCAAATTGGTAATCAGTTACTGGTTTCTCATTTATCCTTCCAGATATTAACATATTATGCCAAGATATTAATAACATATTTTCCTTCCCACTTTTTACATGAATGGTAGTTTTTAAAAAGGGATTCCTTATAATTTCCTGCAAATGCAATGAGTTCATCTCTAAGTAGATAGCTTAAGTTTTCATTTCCAGTAATCACGTCCACTAATTTTTGTCTTTAACTTGGTAAGAACATGTAGCACGATGTTGAACGGAGTGCAAGTGGTGAAAATGAATATTCTTGCCTTGCTTCCAATCTTAGGAGACATCGTTGCCTTGTTTTTGAATTTAGGAGAGAAATAATTCCGCCTTTTATCATTAACAAAAATGCCCTTTATCAAGTGGAAGAGGTATTCTTCTATTCCCAGTTGCTAAGAACTTTTTTAAATGATTGTCAAATTTTGTCAAATGCCTTTTTTGCCTCTTTTGAAATAGGTAACAGTTCAAAGTTATTGTCATGATGAATCACAATGATTCTCGTATGTTAAACCAACCTTGCAGTCCTTGAAAAACCCACTTGCTCATGATGTATTTATCTTTCAATATATTGCAATATTTTACCTGCTACTATCTTGCTAAAGGTTTTTGAACCCATGTTCATGACAGAAATTGGGCTATAATTTTCTTTTCTTGAAATGACTTTGGTATTGTTATAAGGGTCTTGGTATCTTTATGAAATGAGTTGAAGAGTGTTCCCTCCCTTTATACTCTGAAAAGGTTCATGTAAGCTTGTTATTGTTTTGTACTTAAACATTGGATAGCGAAGCTATAGGCCTAAAAATTGTGGACAATTTTTCAATTATAAATTCAATATTTAAAACAATGATCTAGGACTATTTAATATTCAATTTTTTTGTATCAATTTTGGTAAGCTGCGTTTTTCAAGGAATTTGTCTGTTTCATCTTAGTTATCAAATTGATCAGAACAAAGTTGTTGGATATTTCGTTATCTATTTTTTGTCTGTCAAATTTTAGTAATGTCCTCTCTTTCATTTGTGATATTAGTAAGCTGTATTTTCTTTTTTCTTGTTTTTTCAAAAATCAATTTTATTGATATTTTCAATGGATCAACTTCTATTTATTGATCTTCTTTTGATTTCTACTCTAAATTTTACAATTTCCTTTCTTTTACTTATTTTTTAATTGCAATGTTCACTTTAGTTTTCTAGACATTAAATTTTGTATTGGGGTATAGTCAATTAACAGTGCTGTGATAGTTTCAGGTGAACAGCAAAGGGACTCAGCCATGCATATACACGTATTCATTCTCCCTCAAACTCTCCTCCCATCCAGGCTGCCAATAACATTTAGCAGAGTTCCATGTGCTAGACAGTAGGTCCTTATGGATAACCAGCCAGGACCTTTCTTTAACTTATTTTGGGTTTGATTTGCTTCTCTTTTTCTAGATTCACAAGGTTGAATCTTAGAAAATTCACTTTACATTTTTCTTCTTTTCTAATATAGATGTGAGCTGTGTTTAGTTGCTCAGTCGTGTCTGACTCTTTGTGACCCCTTGCACTGTAGCCTGCCAGGATCCTCTGTCCATGGGATTCTCTAGGCAACAAAACTGGAGTGGGTTGCCATGCCCTTCTCCAAGGGATCTTTCCGACGACCCAGCAATTGAACCAGGGTCTCCTGTAGGTGGATTCTTTACCAGCTGAGCTACCAGGGAAGCCCCAATACAGATGTGTAAATCCATAAATCTCCCTGTAAGGACTGCTTTAGTTGTATCCCATGTACTTTCATAGTGAAAGTAAAAGTGTTAGTCACTCAGTCGTGTCCAACTCTTTGCGATCCCATGGACTGCAGCCTGCCAGGCTCCTCTGTCCATGGAATTCTCCAGGCAAGAATACTGGAGTGAATTGCCATTTTCTTCTCCAGGGATCTTCCTGACCCAGGGATCAAACCCAGGTCTTCAATACTGCAGGCACATTTTTATCATCTGAGCTACACTGTAAACTAAACTAACCTTTCATAAAATGTGTATTTACTATCATTATTTTGTGATTTGTGATTTCTTCTTGAGAGTGAAAGTCATTCAGTTGTGTCCAACTCTTTGCAACCCCAAGGACTGTATAGTCCATAGAATTCTCCAGGTCAGAATACTGGAGTGCATAGCTAATCTCTTCTCCAGTGGATCTTCCAAATCCAGGTCTCCTGCATTGCAGGCAGATTCTTCACTAGCTGAGTCACCAGGGAAGCCCTGGACACTGTATTATTTATAAGTGTGTTGTTTAATTTCCAAACATTCAGTTACTTTTCTAGGTATCTTACTGTGAAATTCTAATTAAATACCACTGTATTCATGGAATATATTCTATGTAATTTCAGCTCAAGATTTGTTTTATGGCCCAACACACAGTCTATTTATTTATTAATTTAAATTATTATTTATTTATTTAAATTTATTTATTTGACTTGAGAAAAATGAATATTCTGCTGCTGTTGGTTTCCTCTATTATACAATTGATTTCCATCTAATTCATTTCTGCCCTTATTGTTTTTTTCCTTCTATTTTTTTAAGGTTTCCTTTTCTATTCTTCTAATTTCTTGATAAGATAGTTATATCACTGATTTTTAGCCTTTTTTCTTTTTAAACATTTATTCAAAGGCTGTAAATTTTCCTCTAAGCATTGCTTTAGTTATAACTCTTAGCTTTTCATTTGTCATATATTCATTATTATTTGATTCAAAATATTTTCTTATTTCCTTTTTGGTCCATAGCCTTTTAGAAGTATATGGCTTAAGTTCCACACCTTTAGGGATTCACAAAACTTTTGGTTCTTACTTGAATTGATTTCTAGCTTCATGTTAGTGCTTTCCAGATCTCTGTGGTCATAGTCAACTCCAGATGATTTAAATTTACTTTTGAGAGTTGCATTATAGTCAACTTTGGTAAATATTTACTTGAAAAGAATGTGCCACTGTCAGGTGTATTGTGTTACATATAACTAAGTCATGTCGAATAATCATGTTGTTTAGTTAATCTATATTCTTACTGATTTTTTTTGACTGCTTGTATAATTTTTATTGGTTACAAGAGGTGTGTTAAAAGTGTGTTACAGTCCTACACTGTGATGTGAATTTGTGTACTTTTTGTTTTGTAAATTTTTGCTTTATATATTTTATGTCTATGTTATCAAGTGGACACAAATTAAGAAATTATATTGTGTTGAATTATGCCATATACATCTTTATCTCTTGCCTTAAAATCTATTTTGTCTAATCTTAATATAGATGTTCTGGTCATATTTGTCCAGATCTGGCCATTGTTCTGGTATAGGTGGAGTATTTTTTATCTTGTTATTTTAACTTTATCTGTTTTTTAGTTAGATTTTATCTTTTATCTACTCTTAGAATTTTGACTTTTGACTGGAGAATTGAGTCAATTTATATTTAAAGTAGTTACTTATACACTTAAAATTTACATGTATTACCTTATTATTTCCTATATTATCTGGTTTATGTTGTTTCACTCCTTTTTTTGCATTCCTTGAGATTAATCAAGCATTTTTGTTGTTCCACCTTCTCTATTACCTTGTTAATAATACATGTTTTTACTGTTGAGTGTTACCCTAAATTTGATAATTTCCATCTCTGACTTACTATAATCTAGTAATTACAAATTAGTGCTTTTACCACTTCCCAGTTATACTAGAACCTTAGGTTAGTCTCATTTTGTTTACCACCCTTCATGTTACTGTTAACACATGTATTTTATTGTTCATACATTTTAAACCTAACAAGATACTTCCTTTTTTGTAATGTACAGTTAAGATTCATTCAAATTTATTGACATATGTACCTTGTGCATTGCTCTTTCCTCCATTTCCACATTGTTTCCTTCCCCCTACCCCCCGCCCGGGGTTGCTTGGTTTCTATCTATAGAATTCCTTTCCCTTTGTTGTTGTTGTTGTTGTTTAAGGTGAGGTGTGCTGCTTGCTGAGATCTTGTTCAGGTTTTGTTTGTCTATAAAGTTTTCTCATCTTGTTTTGAAAGCTATTTTCACTGAGTATAGAATTTCAGATTTTTAGTTATTTTCTTTCACCATATTAAAGATGTCATTCCATAGGATTTTTGGCTTCCATTATTTCTGCTGAGAAGTCAGCTGTCAGTCTTATTGTTGCTTCTATGAAATAATGTCTTTCTTTACCTTCATATAAGATTTTTATCCTCAGTTTTCATTTTCAGCAGTTCTACTGATAGGTCAAGCTGTGCTTTTCTTTTTTTTTTCAAAATAAGACAGGATCAAATGATGCCTTTATTTATTTTTTGTTTCATATATGATATTATACATGTTTAAATGCCGTTCTCCCAAATCATCTGACCCTCTCCCTCTCCCACAGAGTCCAGAAGACTCTTCTATACATCAGTGTCTCTTCTGCTGTCTCGCATACAGGGTTATTGTTACCACCTTTCTAAATTCCATATATATGCGTTAGTATACTGTATTGGTGTTTTTCTTTCTGGCTTACTTCACTCTGTATAATAGGCTCCAGTTTCATCCACCTCATTAGAACTGATTCAAATGTATTCTTTTTAATGGCTGAGTAATACTCCATTGTGTATATGTACCAAAGCTTTCTTATCCATTCATCTGCTGATGGACATGTACGTTGCTTCCATGTCCTGGCTATTATAAACAGTGCTGCAGTGAACACTGGGGTACACGTATCTCTTTCAATTCTGGTTTCCTCACTGTGTATGCCCAGCAGTGGGATTGCTGGATCATAAGGCAGTTCTATTTCCAGTTTTTAAAGGAATCTCCACACTGTTCTCCATAGTGGCTGTACTAGTTTGCATTCCCACCAACAGAGTAAGAGGGTTCCCTTTTCTCCACACCCTCTCCAGCATTCATTGCTTGTAGACTTTTGGATCACAGCTATTCTGACTGGCGAGAAATGGTACCTCATTGTGGTTTTGATTTGCATTTCTCTGACAATGAGTGATGTTGAGCATCTTTTCATGTGTTTGTTAGCCATCTGTATGTCTTCTTTGGAGAAATGTCTGTTTAGCTCTTTGGCCCATTTTTTGATTGGGTCGTTTATTTTTCTGGAATTGAGCTGTAGGAGTTGCTTGTATATTTTTGAGATTAGTTGTTTGTCAGTTGCTTCATTTGCTATTATTTTCTCTCATTCTGAAGGCTGTCTTTTCACCTTGCTTATAGTCCTTTGTTGTGCAGAAGCTTTTTAAGTTTAATTAGGTCCCATTTATTTATTTTTGCTTTAATTTCCAATATTCTGGGAAGTGGGTCATAGAGGATCCTGCTGTGATGTATGTCGGAGAGTGTTTTGCCTATGTTCTCCTCTAGGAGTTTTATAGTTTCTGGTCTTAGGTTTAGATCTTTAATCCATTTTGAGTTTATTTTTGTGTATGGTGTTAGAAAGTGCTCTAGTTTCATTCTTTTACAAGTGGTTGACCAGTTTTCCCAGCACCACTTGTTAAAGAGATTGTCTTTTCTCCATTGTATATTCTTGCCTCCTTTGTCAAAGATAAGGTGTCCATAGGTGCTGGATTTATCTCTGGGCTTTCTCTTTTGTTCCATTGATCTATATTCCTGTCTTTGTGCCAGTACCATACTGTTTTGATGACTGTGGCTTTGTAGTAGAGCCTGAAGTCAGGCAGGTTGATTCCTCCAGTTCCATTCTTCTTTCTCAAGATAGCTTTGGCTATTCGAGGTTTTTTGTATTTCCATACAAATTGTGAAATTATTTGTTCTAGCTCTGTGAAAAATACCATTGGTCGCTTGATAGAGATTGCATTGAATCTATAGATTGCTTTGGGTAGCATACTCTTTTCACTATATTGATTCTTCTGATCCATGAACATGGTATATTTCTCCATCTATTAGTGTTCTCTTTGATTTCTTTCATCAGTCTTTTATAGTTTTCTATATATAGGTCTTTAGAAAGCATCACTACGAACAAAGCTAGTGGACATGATGGAATTCCAGTTGAGCTATTTCAAATCCTGAGAGACGATGCTGTGAAAGTGCTGCACTCAATATGCCAGCAAATTTGGAAAACTCAGCAGTGGCCACAGGACTGGAAAAGGTCAGTTTTCATTCCAATCCCAAAGAAAGGCAATGCCAAAGAATGCTCAAACTACTGCACAATTGCACTCATCTCACACGTTAGTAAAGTAATGCTCAAAATCCTCCAAGCCAGGCTTAAGCAATATGTGAAGTGTGAAATTCCAGATGTTCAAGCTGGTTTTAGAAAAGGCAGAGGAACTAGAGATCAAATTGCCAACATCTGCTGGATCATCGAAAAAGCAAGAGAGTTCCAGAAAAACATCTATTTCTGCTTTATTAACTATGCCAAAGCCTTTGACTGTGTGGATCACAATAAACTGTGGAAAATTCTGAAGGAGATGGGAATACTGGACCACCTGACCTGCCTCTTGAGAAACCTTTATGCAGGTCAGGAAGCAACAGTTAGAACTGGACATGGAACAACAGACTAGTTCCAAACAGGAAAAGGAGTACGTCAAGGCTGTATACTGATACCCTGCTTATTTAACTTCTATGCAGAGTACATTATGAGAAACACTGAGCTGGAAGAAGCACAAGCTGGAATCAAGATTGCTGGGAGAAATACGAATAACCTCATATATGCAGATGACACCACCCTTATGGCAGAAAGTGAAGAGGAACTAAAAAGCATGTTGATGAAAGTGAAAGAGGAGAGGGAAAAAGTTGGCTTTAAAGCTCAACATTCAGAAAACAAAGATCATGGCATCTGGTCCCATCACTTCATGGGAAATAGATGGGGAAACAGTGGAAACAGTGTCAGACTTTCTTTTTCTGGGCTCCAAAATCACTGCAGATGGTGATTGCAGCCATAAAATTAAAAGATGCTTACTCCGTGGAAGGAAAGTTATGACCAACCTAGATAGCATATTCAAAAGCAGAGACATTACTTTGCCAACAAAGGTCCGTCTAGTCAAAGCTGTGGTTTTTCCAGTGCTCATGTATGGATGTGAGAGTTGGACTGTAAAGAAAGCTGAACACCAAAGAATTGATGCTTTTGAACTGTGGTGTTGGAGAAAACTGTTGAGAGTCCCTTGGACAGCAAGGAGATCCAACCAGTGCATTCTAAAGGAGACCAGCCCTGAGTGTTCTTTGGAAGGACTGACGCTAAAGCTGAAACTCCAGTACTTTGGCCACCTTGTGCGAAGAATTGACTCATTGGAAAAGATTCTAATGCTGGGAGGGAGTGGGGGATGGAGGAAAAGGGGACGACAGAGGATGAGATGGCTGGGTGGCATCACCAACTCGATTGACGTGAGTTTGAGTTAGGGAGTTGATGATGGACAGGGAGGCCTGGCGGGCTGCAATTCATGGGGTCACAAAGAGTCGGACACGACTGAGCCTGAACTGAACTGATATATAGGCCTTTAGTTTCTTTAGGTAGATATATTCCTAAGTATTTTATTCTTTTCGTTGCAATGGTGAATGGAATTGTTTCCTTAATTTCTCTATTTTCTCGTTATTAATGTATAGGAATGCAAGGAATTTCTGTGTGTTGATTTTATATACTGCAACTTTACTATATTCATTTAGTTCTAGTAATTTTCTGGTGGAGTCTTTAGGTTTTTGAGGTGTGCTTTTCTTTATATTTATCCCACTTAAGATACCTGTGACTTCATATCATTTCACTCCTTTAGAAATTATCAGTTGGAATGCTACTTTTATTAATATCTCTCTTTTCCTTGTAGGATTCCAATTACATGCTAGACATTTTGAATGTTTCATATGTATTTTATGCTTTTCATTTTTCATCCACTTAGCTGTTCATGCTGTGGCTTGACTATTTTTTACTGATCTATCATATAATAATACTCTCTTTATGTGTTTCCAAACTGCTGATAAATGTATTTATAGATGCTTCAATTTCAGTTATTATATTTTCAGTTTTAGAATATTCTTTAATTTTTTGTGTGAGTTGTTCTTTTGTTCTTCAAAATATTATCAGTTTGGAGTTAAGGAGTTATTTTTGATAACTCCAATATCTGGTTAACTCTGTGTCTGTTTCTGCTGCTGCTGCTGCTAAGTCGCTTCAGTTGTGTCCGACTCTGTGAGACCCCATAGACGGCAGCCCATCAGGCTCCACCATCCCTGGGATTCTCCAGGCAAGAACACTGGAGCAGGTTGCTATTTCCTTCTCCAATGCATTAAAGTGGAAAGTGAAAGTGAAGTCGCTCAGTTGTGTCAACTCTTAGCGACCCCATGGACTGGAGCCTACCAGGCTCCTCCATCTATGGGATTTTCCAGGCAAGAGTACTGGAATGGGGTGCCATTACCTTCTCCGGTGTCTGTTTCTACTGCACACTTTTTTCCCCTCCCTTTCGTCCTGTTTCTTGGTATTCCTGGAAAGTATGGAATGGATGCCAAATATTGTGTGTGGAAATTTTAAAGGTTTTGAATGATTATACCTTCCTCTGAAGAAAATGCATCCTAACATCTGGGAATCAATAGGGCGGAACAAATACAGATCACCCAAATGCAATAAGAGAATAAGTTACAGTTTGACTATAGTCTTTGGAAGGCTCTGATTACATCTAGTTCACTTTATCTCCCAGGTCCCATTTCCTTGATAGATCCTGAACTCCAGTATTTGTCTTTCTAGCACTATAAGAATACTGAAAGCTCCCTTTGGCTTTCAGCAGTTTTCTGCTCTGTTTCTTAGCCTCTTATCCTAGGCAAAGAAAACTGAAAGTCTGAGAAGATCTCTGAAATTATTCCATCAGAAAGGAAGTGAAGACATTTGTTCTCTGTGAACATGTATTTATTCCTAGTGATCAAAATTCCCTTTTCCAAGTGCTTACAAAAATAACTTTTATGTAATTGATTTTAAAATCAACACAACACTTCTAGAAAATTAGGGAAATGTCCCCTCTTATTCAGGCTTTTGACACCTCTCCCAATCTGTATATTTTCTCTAAAACATCTGGAGTTTCTTAAGCATGACTGAAAATTCTCATAGTACCTCTGAAAGTAGTATCTCTGGGATATGAGACTTTGAATTCCAACAGTTGGCATTCTTTCTTCATCTTTTTGCCTAGTCTTGGGCTATAATCCCCAATAACAAATGCTATTATCTTCTTTCTTATCAGAAAGTCTTTTTCATTGACAGGGAAGGTAGAGAAAAAGAATTTAGAGAATAACTATCTCTCTGTCTATCCCTCCTACTCTCTTTTTCAGTCATTTCTTAACAGAAGATAGAAATCCTGCAGAAAGTCTCTCTCATTTACTTTTCCCTGGAAGCAACTCTCAAATTATCTCCTTTATATGTCCTTTCTTATATCCTTTATACACAATTAGTGATCTAAATGTGATCAAACAGATTGCTGTGAAATCATTCTGCTCTTTACTTATACCCCTCCCTTTTTGTCTGACAGTTTCTTTATCTACCAATTAAAGTTCCTATCAATACACTTACTATGTAGTAGATACAGTGAAAGAGCTAGATACTTTCCTGCCTTCAAAACTGGTTTGCAATACAAGCAGAAATCCAATTACAAAACAATGTATTATGCATTGGGTGAAATTTTAGTGTTATTTTTTGGGAGGGCTTCCTTATGTTTCTTGAGCTAACTTTTTAGAGATGGTGCTCATAAAGTTATATTTATCCTTAATCTAAATATTTAAAAATCTGCCTTTCTGAAGTCTAGGATAACACTGTCCAAAAGAACTTTCTGCAATAATGGAAATATTATATCCAAAAGGGTAGCTACTGGCTAGTACATTTGAGAAAATAAACCTTTAATTTTATTAAATTTTAACTAATTTTAATTTAATGGGCTAACTTATTGGACAGGTAGCTATAGGGCATATATCTGATTATGTCCAATATTCACCATTTCTGGCCATTTTAAGCTCTAATATTAAATGACTACTTTGAGTGTTCTAATTATTTTTTCTGTTAATACTTCTCTGAGAAGTCCTCACTTGTTGAGCAAATTTAGGCTTATATAATTAGTTTTACTATAATTTCTTCCATCTACTTAGGATGCAAATTACTAGCAAGATAAATCATGAATTTACCAGAAATTTTACTTTTAGTAGCATGAGACTTTGAACATGCATTTGAATAGTTGACTCCATATAATCATTATGTCATGACTTTATTTTTTCTTACCATCTGAATTGGAATTGCTATATATATTCTTTATTGGGTGAAGCAAACTATAGAATATTGCCCCTTAAGCAGTTACTTCTGATTTCTGGTTCTATGCTTTCCACCATGTTTCAACTCAAATTCTGCCCCCATTGACATAATAGTCAGTCATGAGTGTTATATCTAGAGTCAGGAATGCAGGTTATGATCACAGAAGAAATTGCAACAAAATGGCCAACTTAGTGATTAACAACATGACTTTTAACATTATTACAATGCTCATGTGTGTTTCTTTATGTTGGCAGATACATTCTTACATAATATGTATTTCATAACTTTGTATGAAACAGAAGTAATAAGAAGGTTAATAAACATAATGAGTGACGCATTAGGAATTTAGCTTTATGAAGCAAAACATGTCCTATACTAAGAATTAATTACCAGATAAGATTTAAGTTTATATATATTTTTTTAAGTAGAAAAATACTATTTTAATAGAGACAATCTGATGTTATGTTGTATTTTCATTCTGAAAATGAAGAGAGGTAAAACAGAAATATTATATGAGCTTTAATAATATTTTCCAAATCTGAATATTGTATAAGGTATTCACTGCATACATAAAATATATGAACTGATTTATAGGTGGGTACTTAATATTTTTTCTCATGAAATATGTCTAGTTGTCCATATTTTAGTGGACACCAATATGAAGGGATAATAGTTCAGTTCAGTTCAGTTGCTTGGTCTTGTTCAACTCTTTGTGACCCCGTGGACTGCAGCACTCCAGGCCTCCCTGTCCATCACCAACTCCTGGAGTTCACTCAAACTCATGTCCATTGAGTCTGTTATGCCATCCAGCCATTTCATCCTCTGTCATCCCCTTTTTCTCCCACCTTCAATCTTTCCCAGCATCAGAGTCTTTTCAAATTTGTCAGCACTTTGCATCAGGTGGCCAAAGTATTGGAGTTTCAGCTTCAGCATCAGTCCTTCCAATGAATATTCAGGACTGATTTCCTTTAGGATGAACTGGTTGGATCTCCTTGCAGTCCAAGGGACTCTCAAGAGTCTTCTCCAACACCACAGTTCAAAAGCATCAATTCTTCGGTGTTCAGCATTTTTTATAGTCCAACTCTCACATTCACACATGACTAGAGGAAAAACCAGGCTTTGGATTAATACAATCCTAGGGATTCCATCGAAAAAGCAAGAGAGTTCCAGAAAAACATCTACTTCTGCTTTATTGACTATGCCAAAGCCTTTGACTGTGTGGATCAGAATAAACTGTGGAAAATTCTGAAGGAGATGGGAATACCAGACTACCTGACCTGCCTCTTGAGAAACCTATAGGCAGGTCAGGAAGCAATAGTTAGAACTGGACATGGAACAACAGACTGGTTCCAAATAGGAAAAGGAGTATACAGTCAGGGCTGTATATTGTCACCCTGCTTATTTAACTTCTAAGCAGAGTACATCATGAGAAACGCTGGACTGGAAGAAACAATAGCTGGAATCAAGATTGCCGGAAGAAATGTCAACAACCTCAGATATGCAGATGACACCACCCTATGGCAGAAAGTGAAGAGGAACTAAAAAGCCTCTTGATGAAAGTCAAAGTGGAGAGTGAAAAAGTTGGCTTAAAGCTCAACATTCAGAAAACTAAGATCATGGCATCTGGTCCCATCACTTCATGGGAAATATATGGGGAAACAATGGAAACAGTGTCAGACTTTCTTTTGCTGGGCTCCAAAATCACTGCAGATGGTGCCTGTGGCCATGAAATTAAAGATGCTTACTCCTTGGAAGGAAAGTTATGACCAACCTAGATAACATATTGAAAAGCAGAGACATCACTTTGCCAACAAAGGTCTGTCTAGTCAAGGCTAGTCAAGGTTTTTCCAGTGGTCATGTATGGATGTGAGAGTTGGACTGTGAAGAAAGCTGAGCACTGAAGAATTGATGCTTTTGAACTGTGGTGTTGGAGAAGACTCTTGAGAGTCCCTTGGACTGCAAGGAGATCCAACCAGTCCATTCTGAAGATCAGCCCTGGGATTTCTTTGGAAGGAATGATGCTAAAGCTGAAACTCCAGTACTTTGGCCACCTCATGCAAAGAGTTGACTCGTTGGAAAAGACACTGATGCTGGGAGGGATTGGGGGCAGGAGGAGAAGGGGACAACAGAGGATGAGATGGCTGGATGGCATCACTGACTTGATGGACATGAGTCTGAGTCTACTCCGGGAGTTGGTGATGGACAGGGAGGCCTGGCGTGCTGCGATTCATGGGGTCGCAAAGAATCAGACATGATTGAGCGACTGAACTGAACTCAACTGAGGGATTCCATAATGTATAGCTCTTACAATGGTTCCTGATCTCAAAAGTAAGTTACCAGCCTTCCCATAGTGTCTTTTTGGAGATTATTTCAAGAGATTATGGATGTCAGTCAACACTGACTCAATGGACATGAATTTCAGCAAACTCCAGGGGATGGTGAAGAACAGGGAAGCCTGGCATGTTGCAGTCCATGGGGTTGCAAAGAGTCAGACACAACTTAGCAACTGAACAACAACTCTGCTTTAAAAACTTTAATGCTAAAAAGTTTAAGTTCAAACTTAATCTGTTCAAAACATAATTAGGGAATTAGTCACATTACAAGCTAATTTTTTACTTTGTTGTAGGCTTTACCCAGAAGCAATACGCTTTTTCATGTATTTTAAATGGTACTTAAAAAAAAAATAAATAACCTACAGTTTTTCAGAAAACCTTTTATTTCACAGAGCATGATATACCTGTATTTGGAATAACAATGCCATAGCTGTTGACAGGGTTATAATAAAAGTGCTTTGAATTCATTACTATTATTAAAATTATATCTTATGTTTGTCTAGGACTTTATAATGTACAAAGCACTTTCATAGACACTGCTGCTTTTAAAAGAAAGGCATCATAAGAACACGAGCTGATACTGTTTTTTCTATGAATAATGGTGCTTTTAAAACAGAAAAAGAAACTATGCCTATCATTTTTACAGTTTGAAAACAAATTTGCTTAGCTTCTCAAAAGGCAATATGGCAACACAGGCTTTACAGTCAATGTTGGAATCATTTATGTGGGAATCCTACTTTTACTTACTAACTATGGAACCTTAAGTAAGCTATTTAACATGCATATGTTTAGTTTTCCTCATCTGTTAATTGGAAATTCTGACCTCATAGAGTAAGATGAAGGGAAAAAATTTACATATCCTAAAGCAATACCTAGCAGATAGTAGGAACTCTAGAATAATAATAGTATTATTATTAAAGTTATCTATTCTTTTTTTATTGACTTCAAAACAGTTCAATAAACCTTAATATGCAAAGGAAATAATTAGATAGACAATGACTGGTCAAATATGATAGATCAAGTCAGGAAGGGAGGTAAAAGTTAAAGTCTGTTTCAGAAGCAAATTAGACAGTATAACCAGGGGAAATGGAATTCACTAAAGAATCTGAGATTTCACCTATGCAGATTCAAATTTATGATGCTTAAATAGGGTAGAAAGTTATATGGAGGGAATCACAAGCAATTTTGTTTTAGGAGGAATAAAATGGAAGCATATTTGTGATGTGAATGTTTAATTAAGTGATATCTATGAAATAAGGGAAAGTATCATATAAAATGGGGTGGGGTGCAGGGAACAGGAAGCTGGAATGATTTTACTTGTATAAGCAAATTAGCTCACTTAGATTGATCATATGTGTTATAAGAACAAGGATAAAAACTTGACCCACACAATTTTGCATTAAAAAACCTCTCTGCTTCAGAGTAAAAAGACCGTATAAGTCTCTTCACAAATGTGTGCCGTGAGTTAAACAAGGAACCTCAGTTTAAAGTGTTAATTGCTTAAAGTAACCCATTATTATTATATAAACAAGTGAAATTATATTTATT
Organism: Tragelaphus eurycerus; assembly: GCA_935064755.1. Lineage (NCBI taxonomy): Eukaryota > Metazoa > Chordata > Mammalia > Artiodactyla > Bovidae > Tragelaphus > Tragelaphus eurycerus. Next base: position 19,272,891 of record CAKXYN010000020.1, read on the forward strand.
TACATAAAATTAATATCATCTTTTCATTAACCCATTTTGATTTTCTATTTATGTTCTTCTTTATAGTGGAACAATGAGAGAATTAACAATTATTTGATGGTTTATTATATATGTGTTTAAAAAACTATATAATTTTCATTATTCTCATTACAGATAAGGAAGGCTAGATGGTAAATCTAAAGTAATAGTTAATACATGGTGGAAGAAGCATATAAATTAAGTTTTTTAAACTTGTAAACAAATGTTCTACCCCTATACTCCTCATGCTTTTTCCAAATCAAATATACTGGGTTCTAGTTGAAAATTTAGAATGTATTCTAAGTGAAAGGCAGTCTGTTAAAGAAATGTAGAACTGAGTTAGTGCCATGGGATAATGTGTGTACCTGATTAGTGGTAAGCATTGAAGAAACATTTGTTCTGGCATTCCCCAATTCATCCTCTCTGCCCACTCCCAAGGCAGTTCTTGATTTTTAAGAGTTCATAAATTATATTGAAATATTATAGAAAAATAATAGGAGCTTACTTGAAAATATGTTAACAGCTGTGCAGGGCACACAATAAACACCTAATAAATGTCTGACTTACCTGATTTTTAAAAATGAGTCATTAAAAATTGAAAATCATTTCATGGCACGGAAAGCAAATCCTCCAACGGACAAAAATAAAGTACACAGTTACAAAGAAGATGAGAACACTGAGGTGTTGGTATACTATAACTATCTTTTATGATTCCCCTAGACAAAGGATATCAGAGCAGAGAGGGAACAACCATATTCTCTCACTGTAAGTATACATTTAGTCTACAGATTTAAAGGCTGTTTTGCACACTGGGTCTGTAGAGAGACAGGCGATTGCTCTCTGCCACAATTCCAAAGTCCATCTTCTTTACCTTATCAATTCGCAGCTTGGTAGGGGTGAGGGTGAGGGAAGAGTTATATTGTGTTCCCAGGAGCAAGGGGCTGTTTTCCTGCCTGTCATTCCACCAACCTCCTAGAATAAATTGCTACTTAGAAAAACGAAAGTCAAACATTTATGAAACATATTGCTATGTAGGAAAAAAATAAGAATTGTTTTGCAAATAGTACCACTATTAAAAGAGGAAAGAGAGAATAGCATCAGTCATTTTATATTACATATAAGCAGTTTATTAAAGAATTAAATATTTATAGACTATAAAGCAAGGCAGGCGATGAGCTGCAAACAGCTTGCTGAGAAGTACATTATAAAACAATGAGTCTGTCAGTGATTGATAAAGAATGGAGAGTGCAAATACTTTATAAAATCCCTAAGTTAGCAATGAATTTGAGACTAGCAAACTAGGACACAGTAGCCAGCAATGTCACACCAACTCAAGCTGTTGTGTATGTTAAAGGCCTTTAGTGAACAAAATGTATACTTCGGCTCTGATCTTTTTACCAATATAGGGAAAAGGGCTGCAAAGCACATAGAACTCCTGGGCAAGGGCTTTATGGATGTTCAGTTCCAAATTAATAGATGTTAGACCTAGATACCCATGGAACTCCATTTTCTTTTGACGTTTTTTCTTATTAGATAAGACTACAGAATTTCAAAGAAAGATATTCTTCCTTTTGTTACAGAATTATATACATGAGAGATTAAGTCACCTAACCTAATCCCTTTAGAGACGAGGTAACTGAGTTGGAAAGTGGTAAAGGGACCCATTGAAGTTCACACTACTGGTGTGATTAAAACGTTGGCCTCCTATCCCCTAAGTCAGTATTTTTTCCATAGCATCAGCTTTTTTCCCCAATCGCTTTTTAAAATTGAAGTAGTTAATTTACAATATCATATGTTTCAGGTATAGAACATATGATACAAAATGTTCAGGTGTACAACATATGAAAAAAAATTTCAATGATACTAAAATTTTTAAGGTTATATTTATAGTTGTAGTTTATATTGGTTATATCCCATGTATTGTACAGTACATCCTTGTATCTTATTTATTTTACACTAGAAATTTGTACTTTTTTTTTTCAAGATTTTATTATGTTTATCTTTTATTATGATTATTTTTTTAAATTTAATTTAATTTTATTTAACTTTACAATATTGTATTGGTTGTGCCATATATCAAAATGAATCTGCCACAGGTATACCTGTGTTCCCCATCCTGAACCCTCCTCCCTCCTCCCTCCCCATACCATCCCTCTTGGTCGTCCCAGTGCACCAGCCCCAAGCATCCAGTATCGTGTATTGAACCTGGACTGGCGACTTGTTTCATATATGATATTATACATATTTCAATGCCATTCTTCCAAATCATCCCACCCTCTCCCTCTCCCAAAGAGTCCAAAAGATTGTTCTATACATCAGTGTCTCTTTTGCTGTCTCGTATACAGGGTTATTGTTACCATCTTTCTAAATTCCATATAAACGCATCAGTATACCGTATTGGTGTTTTTCTTTCTGGCTTACTTCACTCTATAATAGGCTCCAATTTCATCCACCTCATTAGAACTGATTCAAATGTATTCTTTTTAATGGCTGAGTAATACTCCATTGTGTATATGTACCACAGCTCTCTTATCCATTCATCTGCTGATGGACATCTAGGTTGCTTCCATGTCCTGGCTATTATAAACAGTGCTGCTATGAACACTGGGGTACACGTGTCTCTTTCAATTCTGGTTTTCTCAGTGTGTATGCCCAGCAGTGGGATTGCTGGATCATAAGGCAGTTCTATTTCCAGTTTTTAAAGGAATCTTCACACTGTTCTCCATAGTGGCTGTACTAGTTTGCCTTCCCATCAACAGTGTAAGAGGGTTCCCTTTCCTCCACACCCTCTCCAGCATTCATTGCTTGTAGACTTTTGGATCACAGCCATTCTGACTGGCGAGAAATGGTACCTCATTGTGGTTTTGATTTGTATTTCTCTGATAATGAGCGATGTTGAGCATCTTTTCATGTGTTTGTTAGCCATCTGTATGTCTTCTTTGGAGAAATGTCTATTTAGTTCTTTGGCCCATTTTTTGATTGGGTCGTTTATTTTTCTGGAATTGAGCTGTAGGAGTTGCTTGTATATTTTTGAGATTAGTTGTTTGTCTGTTGCTTCATTTGCTATTATTTTCTCCCATTCTGAAGGCTGTCTTTTCATCTTGCTTATAGTTTCCTTTGTTGTGCAGAAGCTTTTAAGTTTAATTAGGTCCTATTTATTTATTTTTGCTTTAATTTCCAATATTCTGGGAAGTGGGTCATAGAGGATCCTGCTGTGATGTATGTCGGAGAGTGTTTTGCCTATGTTCTCCTCTAGGAGTTTTATAGTTTCTGGTTTTAGGTTTAGATCTTTAATCCATTTTGAGTTTATTTTTGTGTATGGTGTTAGTGCTCTAGTTTCATTCTTTTACAAGTGGTTGACCAGTTTTCCCAGTACCACTTGTTAAAGAGATTGTCTTTAATCCATTTTATATTCTTGCCTTCTTTGTCAAAGATAAGGTGTCCATAGGTGCTGGATTTATCTCTGGGCTTTCTCTTTTGTTCCATTAATCTATATTCCCGTCTTTGTGCCAGTACCATACTGTTTTGATGACTGTGGCTTTGTAGTAGCGCCTGAAGTCAGGCAGGTTGATTCCTCCAGTTCCATTCTTCTTTCTCAAGATAGCTTTGGTTATTCGAGGTTTTTTGTGTTTCCATACAAATTGAGAAATTATTTGTTCTAGCTCTGTGAAGAATACCGTTGGTAGCTTGATGGGGATTGCATTGAATCTATAAATTGCTTTGGGTAGTATACTCATTTTCACTATATTGATTCTACCAATCCATGAACATGGCATATTTCTCCATCTATTAGTGTCCTCTTTGATTTCTTTCACCAGTGTTTTATAGTTTTCTATATATAGGTCTTTAGATTCTTTAGGTAGATATATTCCTAAGTATTTTATTCTTTTCGTTGCAATGGTGAATGGAATTGTTTCCTTAATTTCTCTTTCTATTTTCTCATTATTAGTTTATAGGAATGCAAGGGATTTCTGTGTATTGATTTTATATCCTGCAACTTTATTATATTCATTGATTAGTTCTAGTAATTTTCTGGTGGAGTCTTTAGGGTTTTCTATGTAGAGGTTCATGTCATCTGCTAACAGTGAGAGTTTGACTTCTTCTTTTCCAATTTTGATTCCTTTTATTTCTTTTTCTGCTCTGATTGCTGTGGCCAAAACTTCCAAAACTATGTTGAATAGTAATGGTGAAAGTGGGCATCCTTGTCTTGTTCCTGACTTTAGAGGAAATGCTTTCAATTTTCCACCATTGAGGATAATGTTTGCTGTGGGTTTGTCATATATAGCTTTTATTATGTTGAGGTATGTTCCTTCTAATCCTGCTTTCTGGAGAGTTTTTATCATAAATGGATGTTGAATTTTGTCAAAGGTTTTCTCTGCATCTATTGAGATAATCATATGGCTTTTATGTTTCAATTTGTTAATGTGGTGTATTACATTGATTGATTTGCTGATATCGATGAATCCTTTCATCCTTGGGATAAAGCCCACTTGGTCATGGTGTATGATCTTTTTAATGTGTTGTTGGATTCTGATTGCTAGAATTTTGTTAAGGATTTTTGCATCTATGTTCATCAGTGATATTGGCCTGTAGTTTTCTTTTTTTGTGGCATCTTTTTCAGGTTTTGGTTTTAGGGTGATGGTGGCCTCATAGAATGTGTTTGGAAGTTTACCTTCCTGTGCAATTTTCTGGAAGAGTTTGAGTAGGATAAGTGTTAGCTCTTCTCTAAATTTTTGGTAGAATTCAGCTGTGAAGCTGTCTGGACCTGGACTTTTGTTTGCTGAAAGATTTCTGATTACAGTTTCAATTTCCGTGCCTGTGATGGGTCTGTTAAGATTTTCTATTTCTTCCTGGTCCAGTTTTGGAAAGTTGTACTTTTCTAAGAATTTGTCCATTTCTTCCATGTTGTCCATTTTATTGCCATATAATTGTTGATAGTAGTCTCTTATGATCCTTTGTATTTCTGTGTTGTCTGCTGTGATCTCTCCATTTTCATTTCTAATTTTGTTGATTTGATTTTTCTCCCTTTGTTTCTTCATGAGTCTGGCTAATGGCTTGTCAATTTTATTTATCCTTTCAAAGAATCAGCTTTTGGCTTTGTTGATTTTTGCTATGGTCTCTTTTGTTTCTTTTGCATTTATTTTTGCCCTAATTTTTAAGATTTATTTCCTTCTTTTAACCTTGGGGTTCTTCATTTCTTCCTTTTCTAGTTGCTTTAGGTGTAGAGTTAGATTATTTATTTGACTTTTTTCTTGTTTCTTGAGGTATGCCTGTATTGCTATGAACTTTCCCCTTAGGACTGCTTTTACAGTGTCCCACAGGTTTTGGTTTGTTGTGTTTTCATTTTCATTCGTTTCTAAGCAAATTTTTTTTTGATTTCTTCTGTGATTTGTTGGTTATTCAACAGCGTGGTGTTCAGCCTCCATATGTTGGAATTTTTAATAGTTTTTCTCCTGTAATTGAGATGTAATCTTACTGCATTGTGGTCAGAAAAGATGCTTGGAATGATTTCAATTTTTCTGAATTTACCAAGGCTAGATTTATGGCCCAGGATGTGGTCTATCCTGGAGAAGGTTCCGTGTGCACTTGAGAAAAAGGTGAAATTCATTGTTTTGGGATGAAATGTCTTATAGATATCAATTAGGTCTAACTGGTCTATTGTATCATTTAAAGTTTGTGTTTCCTTGTTAATTTTCTGTTTAGTTGATCTATCCATTGGTGTGAGTGGGGTATTAAAGTCTCCCACTATTATTGTGTTATTATTAATTTCTCCTTTCATACTTGTTAGTATTTGTCTTACATATTGCGGTGCTCCTATGTTGGGTGCATACATATTTATAATTGTTATATCTTCTTCTTGGATTGATCCTTTGATCATTATATAGTGACTTTCTTTGTCTCTTTTCACAGCCTTTGTTTTAAAGACTATTTCATCTGATATGAGTATTGCTATTCCTGCTTTCTTTTGGTCCCTATTTGCATGGAAAATCTTTTTCCAGCCCTTCTCTTTCAGTCTGTATGTGTCCCCTGTTTTGAGGTGGGTCTCTTGTAGACAACATATGTAGGGGTCTTGTTTTTGTATCCATCCAGCAAGTCTTTGTCTTTTTGTTGGGGCATTCAATTCATTTACGTTTAAGGTAATTATTGATAAGTATGATCCCACTGCCATTTACTTTATTGTTTGGGGTTCAAATTTATACACCCTTTTTGTGTTTCCTGTCTAGGGAATATCCTTTAGTATTTGTTGGAGAGCTGGTTTGGTGGTGCTGAATTCTCTCAGCTTTTGCTTGTCTGTAAAGCTTTTGATTTCTCCTTCATATTTGAATGAGATCCTTGCTGGGTACAGTAATCTGGGCTGTAGGTTATTTTCTTTCATCACTTTATGTATGTCTTGCCATTCCCTCCTGGCTTGGAGAGTTTCTATTGAAAGATCAGCTGTTATCCTTATGGGAATTCCCTTGTGAGTTATTTGATGTTTTTCCCTTGCTGCTTTTAATATTTGTTCTTTGTGTTTGATCTTTGTTAATTTGATCAATATGTGTCTTGGGGTGTTTCACCTTGGGTTTATCTTGTTTGGGACTCTCTGGGTTTCTTGGACTTGAGTGATTATTTCCTTCCCCATTTTAGGGAAGTTTTCAACTATTATCCCCTCAAGTATTTTCTCATGGTCTTTCTTTTTGTCTTCTTCTTCTGGGACCCCTATGATTTGAATGTTGTAGCGTTTAATAGTGTCCTGGAGGTCTCTGCGATTGTCCTCATTTCTTTTAATTAGTTTTTCTTTTTTCTGGTCTGATTCATTCATTTCTACCATTCTATCTAATTCACTTCTAATCCTATCTTCTGCCTCTGTTTTTCTACTATTTGTTGCCTCCAGAGTGTTTTTGATCTCATTTATTGCATTATTCATTATATATTGACTCTTTTTTATTTCTTCTAGGTCTTTGTTAAACCTTTCTTGCATCTTCTCAATCCTTGTCTCCAGACTATTTATCTGTGATTCCATTTTGATTTCAAGATTTTGGATCAATTGCACTATCATTATTTCGAATTCTTTATCAGGTAGATTTGCTATTTCTTCCTCTTTTGTTTGGTTTGGTGGGCATTTATCCTTTTCCTTTACCTGCTGGGTATTCTTCTGTCTCTTCATCTTGTTTAAATTGCTGAGTTTGGGGTGTCCTTTCTGTATTCTGGCAGTTTGTGGAATTCTCTTTATTGTGGCATTTCCTCACTGTGTGTGGGTTTGTACAGGTGGATTGTCAAAGTTTCTTGGCTAGGGAAGCTTGTGTTGGTGTTCTGGTGGATGGAGCTGGATTTCTTCTCTCTGGAGTGCAATGAAGTGTCCAGTAATGAATTATGAGATGTCTATGGTTTTGGGGTGACTTTGGGCAGCAGGTATATTGGAGCTCAGGGCTGTGTTCCTCTGTTGCTGGAGAATTTGTTTGGTATGTCTTGCCCTGGAACTTGTTGGCCCTTCTGTGGTGTTTGGTTTCAGTGTAGGTCTGGAGGCATTTGATGAGCTCCTGCCAATTAATGTTCCCTGGAGTCAGGGTTTGGACTTAAATCTCCTGCTTCCAGTTTTTGGTCTTATTTTTACAGTAGCCTCAAAACTTCTCCTTCTATACAGCAGCATTGATAAAACATCTAGGTTAAAGATGAAAAGTTTCTGCACCATGAGGGTCACCCAGAGAGGTTCTCAGCATTACATGGAGAAGAGAAGAGGGAGGAGGGAGTTACAGGTGACCTGAATGAGATGAGGTGGAATCAATAGAGGAGAGAGCAGGCTAACCAGTAATCACTTACTTATGTGCACTCCACAATTGGACCGCTCAGAGATGTTCACGGAGTTATACAGAGAAAAGAGGGAGAAAGGAGACCAAGGTGGCCAGGAGGATAAAAGGAGGGATTGAAAAGGCAAGAGACAGATGCAGCCAGTAATCAGTTCCCTAAGTGTACTCCACCATCTGGAACACACAGAAATTCACAGAGTTGGACAGAGTAGAGAGTGGCTAGGGAGGAGACACAGGCGACCTGGTGGAGAAAAAGGAGAGTCTGAAGGGGGAGAGACCAGTCAAGCCAGTAATCTCACTCCCTAGTAAAAAAATGGGTACTGAAGATTGGGATCTTAAAGTTACAAAATTGGTAACAAATACCTAAAAGCAAAAATTAAAAATCTAGAGTAGAGTTTTGAATTTCAAAAATACAATGTTAAAGAAAAGAAGAAGGAAAAGAAAGAGAGAAAAAGAAAAAGAAAAAAAAGTCACAAAAATTATAAAGAAAATATAGGTACAAAATTGATAACAAATACCAAAAAGCAAAAGTTAAAAATCTAGAGTTTGGAATTCAAAAACACAATGTTAAAGAAAAGAAGAAGAAAAAGAAAGAGAAAAAAAACCAAAAACAAACAAAGTCACAAAAATTATAAAGAAGATATAGGTACAAAATTGATAACAAATACCAAAAAGCATAAATTAAAAATCTAGAGTAGAGTTTGGAATTTCAGGAATACAATGTTAAAGAAAATATGAAGAGAAAGAAAGAGAGAAAAAAAAAAGTCAAACAAGTTATAAAAAAATATAGGTACAAAATTGATAACAAATACCAAAAAGCTAAAATTAAAAATCTAGAGCAGAGTTTGGAATTTCAAAAATACAATGCTTAAGAAAAGAAGAAAAAAGAAAAAAAAAGAAAGAGAAAAAGAAAAAGAAAAAAAAACAAGGTCACAAAAGTTATAAAACACATATATATATGAAGTTTGCTTTTTAAAAAAAAAGGCCCTCTCTTTTTTTTTTTTTTGTAAAGTAATCAGATCAGATCAGTCGCTCAGTCGTGTCTGACTCTTCACGACCCCATGAACCGCAGCATGCCAGGCCTCCCTGTCCATCACCAGCTCCCGGAGTTCACCCAGACTCACACCCATCAAGTCAGTGATGCCATCCAGCCATCTCATCCTCTGTCGTCCCCTTCTCCTCCTGCCCTCAATCCCTCCCAGCATCAGAGTCTTCTCCAATGAGTCAACTCTTCGCATGAGGTGGCCAAAATACTGGAGTTTCAGCTTGAGCATCATTCCTTCTAAAGAAATTCCAGGATTGATCTCCTTCAGAATGGACTGGTTGGATCTTCTTGCAGTCCAAGGGACTCTCAAGAGTCTTCTCCAACACCACAGTTCAAAAGCATCAATTCTTCGGTGCTCAGCCTTCTTCACAGTCCAGCTCTCACATCCATACATGACCACAGGAAAGACCATAGCCTTGACTAGGCGAATAGTAGGTTATAAAAGTGAAAATTAAAGGAGTAATAGAGGACCTAAAATTTTTTTTAAAATTAAAAAAAAAGAAAAGAAAGAATGATCGTAAAAAAATATATAGGACTTTCTCTGATGTTGTTGTGGGTATTGTGGGGTCAGTTCATTTTCGGCTAGTTCCTTGTTCTGGCTTATATTTCTCAAGATCTATAGGCTCCTTCCTATGTAGTCAGTACTAACCACGGGGTTTTAATCTGTTGCCTGTTGCTTCCAAGGAGGTTCCTTCAAAGCGGGTGATGGTGGACACTTTTTTTTTTTAAGGCTCACTTGTTCAGTCGTGTTGTGGAGAGGGACGCTGCAAACAAATAACACTGGCATGTGCTCGCAGTGCCTCAGCCACACTGGGCCTCCCCCCGTTCACGACGTGTGTAGCCTCCCTGCCCACACTGCTCATGCTCCTAGGTTGCTCCGCTGGGAACCATCCGCAGCCAGCCCTGGGCTGCTTGCACTTCCCAGGTCTAAGTTGCTCAGGTTCAGGCACTCGGGTAGTCCTCAGAGGCACAGACTCAGTTAGGCCTGTGTTTTGTGCCCTTCCCAGGTCTGAGCAGCTCAGGTGATGAGGTGTTTGGCAAGCGCGGTTGCTGCGACTTATCGCCTCCCCGCTGCTTGGTTTTCTGGGTGTACAACTGGTGCATCTTCTCAGGCGGATGTTGACTGTCCAGAACCCCAAGAAGTTTTAGTTAGCAAAGAAGCCTGCTTACAGTTTTGTAGATAATGTCTCTCTGGGGCTGTGATTGCCCCCTTCTGGCTCTGGCTGCCTGTCACCGGAGGGGGATGGTCTGCAGCCAGCTATCTCTGTACAGTCCTTTGTTCTGTGTGCGGGCCTGGCGGTGTCTTAGGTGAGGGCTGGCTTTTTGCGTGGTAGATATCCCACAGTCTGGTTTGCTAGCCCATATTATTTTGCTCAGGTAGCGCTCAGGGTATTCAGGCCAGATCCTTACTCTAAGCGATGCAGCCCATGCCTCACCTCCCTGCCCAGACCCCGCTTGCTAATGGTGGATGCAGGTGTCTGCGCTGCTTCTCCACTGGAGGAGTTACTGTAGGGCTCGTAATCTGTGGGTTTTAATTGTTTATTTATTTTTCCTCCCTGTTATGCTGCCCTCTGTGCTTCCAAGGTTAGGCACAGACTCGGCAGTGAGAATGTTTCCTGGTGTTTGGAAACTTCTCTCTTTTTAAGACTCCCTTCCCGGGATGGAGCTCCGTCCCTCCCTCTTTTGTCTCTTTTTTTGTCTTTTATATTTTTTCCTATCTCCTTTTGAAGACAATGGGTTACTTTTCTGGGTGCCTGATGTCCTCTGCCAGCATTCAGAAGTTGTTTTGTGGAATTTACTCGGCGTTTAAATGTTCTTTTGATGAATTTGTGGGGGAGAAAGTGTTCTCCCCATCCTATTACTCTGCCATCTAAGCTCCTCCCTCCAGTTGAAACGGCATTCTTTCATGTACTAACTAGCTGCGAGGATGAATTATTTTTCACCCTTTATGAGAATGACTGGTCGAGACCTAAAAGTGTTCATAATTTTAAATGCCAGAGGAAGTCATCTCTTCCTGACTTTGTGAAAGTCATAGGAGACTCTATGTTCTGGATACACTAATTTGGAATTCTATCCTCTGCCTTCAAATTTAAACAGTCATTTTCTTTCTACATAATTGAGTTTGAAGTTCCAGTTGCTGTCTTCAAATTGGATAGCAGACACATTGTGAGTTACAGAAAACTATGGATCAAATCTTTTATGCATATGCAGAAACCAAAGTACTGGGTAGTTTTTAAACAGTGAACCACTGATGCTTATGACTATAACTCTATCACCATTTAAAAAATAACTATTGCAATATCTGAATTTCTATGAAATTATATCACACAGAGAAAATCCACTGAGTTACATTAAATGTTTTCTTTGTAAAGCATGATTCAGAGGTTTCTTCATGTGAAAGAATAACTCAACTATTTTTGGTATACAAATTTCCTCATTCCCTCTATTCTTATCAATATAGAAAAACAGCTACATTTGTGTCTCATAATTTGGCACTGCCAGTATAACAAAGAACAATGATATGGAGGATAAAAAACAGTTGATATTGTAATTGAACATAACTAAAAATGTTATGATGATTCAATCGTCAGAGACCAAAAAATAATCTATTATGCTAATGAGTATTTTTCTTCTTAAGTGGTTATTATGTATTCCCTGAAGAGTTTGACTCAGTGTGTCCCAACAGTCACAGATGTAATTAAAAATAAAATACTGACATTGAAAAGGCATACTATATGAGAATGAATCCACACGGGGACTTCTTGCATGAAACTATAAAGCATTCATACTTGATATTCAATGCATAGATCTGAAACTTTAAAAATGCAACTTCATAGGTCACTGAAAGTCAATAGAGTTAGGGAATGGGGAGACAAATTTGAAATGATTTGGATGCTTCTCTCTTGAAAGCCGAGAATAAGAAAAGTTCTAAAAGGATAAAAACTGATTTATCAGCGTATCCTAGAAGTAGGGGCATCTCTTGAAAGTTTGAAAGTGGTAAGCCTAGAACACACATCATGAAATTAAACAGAGGACTCCTTGACATAACAAAGTAAAGTTTCAGAAATTGTTACTTCAAGAAAAAAAGAAACAGGTTTCAAAACAATCTAAACAGATAAATTGATGTAAGATTCATAATATATCATTAAAGGGAAACTGGGATGTTTTCTTGATTGGTAACATACAGTGCCACAGTGAACACTTCAATCTTTCTGTTACTAGGAGTCAGAATCCTGCGAATTTTTGGTGTGGTAATTATATGTTTTTATAAATGTTAATTGTCTCCCTTCATTTTCAAGGGGAGGAAACTTAGTATGATTAAGTCTACTTAATCAATGCAAAATTTAACAAGACAATCTAACAGCTTTAAAAAAAATTAGGGTCAATGATTAGGATGGTGTACTTTATGAACTCATACAGTAATAAGTCACAGGTGTTAAGATCTACACCATCTTTTAAGTTAAACCTCTATTGCAAAAATAACAGCTAAAAGCTGTTGCTATTTGCTACCATTCTGAAGGAATTTTTAGGGCTTAATTTCTGCATTTCATTCCACACTTCCAAAGCACAAGGGCAATGAATATTCATTTGCATGTAGTCTCAAAAAATAAACTCAAGATGAGTAACAGGATTGAAAACTAGCTCTTTTAACATCTTGGACCCAACATACAAAGATCCATTAGGAAAGGAGATGTGTTAATGAAGACAGTAAATTAGTAGGTTTGAGAACCAATTTCTTGTGTCTTAAGGGTTTCCAATTCAATGTGACAAAGATAAACTCACTATCATGAAAATAAAAAGCATAAACTAAAACTGTAATTGTAGGGGGTTTTATTATAAGGTCTCAAAGCCAATTGTTAACCACCAGACAAGCCAAATGTTCATAGACAACTGAAGACCATAGATTTTTTGTCCCCCTTCATTTTATATTTGTTTTTCTCATTTTGGCCTTTAAGGCAGGGCTGTACTTGCTTGTTTGTCCCTAGGGAAAATTAGGTATAAGGATAAAGCTATTGTTTCTGAAGAATGACCACCAGTGTCAGGTTTCTCTCTGTAAACTGAAACAGAGGGAGCTGTCTCATTCCCAATAGTCTCAGAGAAAGTTATAGCTTAAAGGTAGATAATTCCCATGTACGAACTGTAAGAAGGGACAAGCTGTGTTTTATAGTTAATCCTCAGAGGAAGATATGGATCCTCAGGCAATGTTTGCAAACAATGAACAATAGGTTCCGTGGCATGATTGTGCGGCCAAAATCGTCTATGTGTAATGGTGAGCACTGTCATGTTATTAATTGTTTATGGGTGATGGTACAAAGAAACTGTGTGCGTGTCCGTTTATTTTTAAATATAACAAATTTGTAAAACACTGAGAGAAATAACATTTGATAAAGATGGACAGGGAAGCCTGGCATGCTGCAGTCCATGGAGTCGCAGAGAGCCAAACACAACTGAGCAACTGAACTGAACTGAACTGAACTGAAAGAGGATTCTAAAAGCTACCTTATTAATAATTGATCTATGATAAAGAAAGTATAATTTAAGGAATCTAATACAAATGCCAACACAAATAATGTAACCATCATACAGATTATTAGTATTATTATTATCAAGAAAAAACAAATCACTTTTCACTGTGTTCATTGCTATTATCACAGTTTGCCTGGAATATCACAAAAGCCTCCTAACTTGTCTTCTCATTGCCATTGTCCCTCCTTACCCACACTGCCGACAGTGTATTTCTTGGCATGATGGCCACAGAAAGAAATCTGTTCATGATATGCCGCAGGTTAAAACCTTACAGTGAGGTCTTCTTTCTAGTTAAAAACAAAGGTTTTAAAGGGCATTGTGCCATTAGGTCCTCCACTACTTCAAAGATCTCATTCACTACACTGCTCTCTCTGCTGTGCATTTTATTTACCTACATTCGTTAACCTCCTCAAACTTGCGAGGTACATTCCTGCCTCATCACCTATGCATATGACATGCCCTCCCCCCTGTTATCCTGTTATTCTAGTTATCTATGCTCATGGCTTACTCTTCATCTCCTTCAATGTTGCCTTCTCAATGAAATCTTTCCTTGATGTGCTATTTAAAACTGACAATACTCCCCATCTCAGAATCATTCCATATTCTCCTTTATTGCTCTTTTTTTTCTTGTGAATACTTGCCTAACAAAAATAGGATTTACTTATCTAATTTATTGGGGCTACCCTGGTGGCTCAGATGGTAAACAATCGGCCTGCAGGAAACCCAGATTCGATCCCTGGGTTGGGAAGATCCCCAGGAGAAGGGAATGGCTACCCACTCCAGTATTCTTCATTGGAGGATTCCAAATAATTTATTCCTTGTTTCTCCTTACTAGGGTAAGGACAGGAATTTTGTCTATTTTATTTACTGTTGTGTTCCCTAGTGTGTAGCCTGTACCTAGCATATATTACACACTCAATACATATCAATTTAACCAATGGAAGGTACTATAGTATAGAGTTTAAGTCTCTGAAGTTATACTGCCAGGACTCAGACTCTGGCTTAACCATAACTCGACTTCATAAAACTTTAGTTTCTTTTCTATTAAAATAGGGAAAATTATAATTCCCAGTTGTACCATTCTTGTGAAAATAAACTAGATGGTTCATCCAAAAGCATTTAACAAGTCTCTTGGATGACTAGTGGAGTTACTAGTATCAGACTTGCCTTATATTTGTGTTCTGCTTGGTTGCTCCTCCTAAGGCTGTGGTCTGAAAAGTGCCTTCAGACAGAAAGCTGGGGTGATTATGGGAAAACTAGACAAAATATATGAAACAACTTGTTTTAGACACTGGACAAAAGGCAGGATTATGACTCCAAAGAGAAGGAAACAAACAAGGCAAGCCCCCTAATCACCCCAGCTTTCTGTCTGGAGCCACTTTACAGACCACAGCCTAAGGAGATGGAACCAAGTAGAGCATGGCAGTTTCATGTGGTTGAGAAAATGTAAACAAGTTGAGGAAAATCAAAGTACCTGGAATTTACACCCAAAAGAAGGGAGGTACAATGAGAAAGAAGTCCAAAAAGCTGCCTAGTGGTATCTGAGAGCAATGGTTCTCAAACTTTTTGATCTTAAAACCTCTTTGCTGCTGCTGCTGCTAAGTCGCTTCAGTAGTATCTGACTCTCTGCAACCCCATAGATGGCAGCTCACCAGGCTCCTCCGTCCTTGGGATTTTCCAGGCAAGAGTACTAGAGTGGGCTGCCATTGCCTTCTCCATAAAACCTCTTTACACTCCGAAAAACTGAGGACATCAAAGCGACTTTATTTTTATGGATTATATTTGTCAATACTTAGTGTATTAGATGGAGAAGGTGATGGCACCCCACTCCAGTACTCTTGCCAGGAAAATCCCATGGATGGTGGAGCCTGGTGGGCTGCAGCCCATGATGTTGCGAAGAGTTGGACACGACTGAATGACTTCAGTTTCACTTTTCACTTTCATGCATTGGAGAAGGAAATGGCAACCCACTCCAGTGTTCTTGCCTGGAGAATCCCAGGGATGGGGGAGCCTGGTGGGCTGCCATCTATGGAGTTGCCCAGAGTCAGACACAACTGAAGCGACTTAGCAGCAGCAGCAGTGTATTAGAAATTAAAATTGGTAACTTTGTACATTATTTGTAATATCTGTTAATCAATTCATTTAAATATAAGAGCCACACATATAATGAAAATACCTTTTGTGAAAAATAAAAATGTAATAGTATAGTAGCAATGTTTTACTTTTTTTGATGGTTCTCTTTATTTTCTGGCATAACAGATGTGGATTTTCACACCTGCTTCTGAGTTCATTTTGTTATGGTATCACATGTCATGTAGCCTCTAGAAAACTTTATTGTATGTTGAAAGTGAAAAGTGAAAGTGAAGTCACTTAGTCATGTCCGACTCTTTGTGACCCATGGACTGTAGTCGGCCAGGCTCCTCTGTCCATGGGATTTTCCAGGCAAGAATATTGGAGTGGGTTGCCATTTCCTTCTCCAGGGGATCTTCCTGACCCAGGGATTGAACCTGGGTCTCCCGCATTACAGGCAGACTCTTTACCATCTGAGCCACCAGGAAATCCCAATACAATAACATAGTATTGTATGTTGCTAAGTGAATAAGAGCAGAAAGGCTAATAATATTTAGGATAATTATTTAAACGTCTTGAACTCATTGGCCCTAATGAACTATAGTTATCCCTCAGTATCCACAAATGCTTGAGTTCTTCATATAAAATCACATAGTACAGTCAGCCTTCTGTATCCATGAATTCTGCATTGTGTATAAAAGCAGAGTGACTGAAAACACAGCAGTAGAAATCTATCCAAACTGAAGCATGGAGAAAATAAAAAATGAGAAAAAATAAACAGAGCTTTAATGATATGAGGGACAATACAAACTGATCTAATGTATGTACAATTGGAGTTCCTGTAAAAGGGAGATGCTCATAGAAATATGTCTATAGGAATATTTGCTGAAAAAGCACAAAGAAGCTCAATAAACCAAAGCAAGATAATACTCAAAGAAAATGAAACGGAGGCAAAATATAACTGAATTGTCAAAAACACTGTAAGAATAAGAATATCTTAAAAGTAGCTAGAAAAGGAAGACATATAAACAGGCAAGAGAATAAAGACTAACAATTTCTGAGTTCTTTTCAAAATCAAAGAAGCGATAAACATGGAATATCTTCGGAGTTCCCTGGTGGTCCAGTGGTTAGTAGTCTGTGCTTTTATTGCCAAGGTCCTGGATTCAAGCCCTAATGAGGAAACCAAAGTCCTGCAAAAACCTTTGGCACAGTCAAAAAATAAATAAAAGGAAGGGGGAATATCTTCAGTGTGCTGGGGGGTAGCCCTGTAAACTTAGAATTCTATGTCCAGAAAACATATCCTTTAAGAGAAGAAAAATCACAGAAGACAGAAATGTGAATCTATAGGGGAGAAAATGGATAGTACAAGAAATAGTATAAATGTGGGATGAATATAACATTTGTTTTTCTTATTTTTTTACCTCTTTAGAAGACAACTGGTGTGTGTGTGTGTGTGTGTGTGTGTGTGTGTGTGTGTGTGGCTCTGCTGGTTGCTGTCCTGGCTTTTTGCTTTTCTTCTAGTTGCATTGAGTGGGGACTTCTCCTTATGGTGGCTTCTCTTGTTGCAGAGCACCCACTCCAGGGCACGTGGACTAATAGTTGCAGCTTCCAGACTCTAGAGTACAGGCTCACTAGTTGTGGCCCATGCACTTAGCTGCTTTGTGGCATGTGGGATCCTCCCAGACCAGGGATTGAATCCGTGTCTCCTGCATTGGCAGGCAGACTACTTAGCACTGAGCCACCCGGGAAGCCCCACAGTTGACTTTTAAGAGAAAGTCAGTAAATTAAGGCTAAGAGCCAAATCTGTTCCTGTTTTGAAAAATAAAGTTTCCCTGTAAAGCAGCCAAGTTCAATCTTTCACACATTGTGTATAGCTGATGGCTGAGTTGAGCATTTCAAACTACGTGGCTCACCAAAGCAAAAATAGTTACTATTTACTATCTGGACTTCTATAGAAAATACTAGCAAAACTAGTATCATTGTGTTGTGCAGTTTGTAACTACTGCTGCTGCTGCTGCTAAGTCGCATCAGTCCTGTCTGACTCTGTGCAGCCCCACAGATGGCAGCTCACCAGGCTCTGCAGTCCCTGGGATTCTCCAGGGAAGAATACTGGAGTGGTTTGCCATTTCCTTCTCCAATGCATGAAAGTGAAAAGTGAAAGTGAAGTCGCTCAGTCGTGTCCTACTCCTAGCGACCCCATGGACTGCAGCCCACTAGACTCCTCCGTTCATGGGATTTTCCAGGCAAGAGTACTGGAGTGGGGTGCCATTGCCTTCTCTGGCAATTTGTAACTACACAGGAGTAAAATGTTTGGTAGCAGCAGTACAAAGGTTAGGAGGAGGAACAGAAGTACACTGTTGTAAAATAGTTCTATCATACAGGAAGTGGCAAACTTATTTCATGGTAGATTTTAAAAGGTTCAGTTCAGTTCAGTAGCTCAGTCGTGTCCTACTCTTTGCGACCCCATGAATCGCAGCACGCCAGGCCTCCCTGTTCATCACCAACTCCCGGAGTTCACCCAGACTCACGTCCTTCGAGTCGGTGATGCCATCCAGCCATCTCATCCTCTGCCGTCCCCTTCTCTGCCTGCCCCCAATCCCTCCCAGCATCAGAGTCTTTTCCAATGAGTCAACTCTTCGCATGAGGTGGCCAAAGTACTGGAGTTTCAGCTTTAACATCAGTCCTTCCAATGAACACTCAGGGCTGATCTCCTTCAGAGTGGACTGGTTGGATCTCCTTGCAGTCCAAGGGACTCTCAAGAGTCTTCTCCAACACCACAGTTCAAAAGCATCAATTCTTCGGCACTCAGATTTCTTCACAGTCCAACTCTCACATCCATACATGAGCACTGGAAAAACCATAGCCTTGACTAAGATGGACCTTTGTTGGCAAAGTGATGTCTCTGCTTTTCAATATGCTATCTAGGTTGGTAAGTGTCTTTTAATTTCATGGCTGCAGTCACCATCTGCAGTGATTTTGGAGGCCAGAAAAATAAAGTTTGACACTGTTTCCATTGCTTCCCCATGTATTTCCCATGAAGTGATGGGGCCAGGTGCCATGATCTTCGTTTTCTGAATGTTGAGCTTTAAGCTAACTTTTTCACTCTCCCCTTTTTTTCATCAAGAGGCTTTTTAGTTCCTTTTCACTTTCTGCCATAAGGGTGGTGTCATCTGTGTATCTGAGGTTATTGATATTTCTCCCGGCAATCTTGATTCCAGCTTGTGCTTCTTCCAGCCCAACATTTCTCATGATGTACTCTGCATATAAGTTAAATAAGCAGGGTGACAATATACAGCCTTGATGCACTCCTTTTCCTATTTGGAACTAGTCTGTTGTTCCATGTCCAGTTCTAACTGTTGCCTCCTGACCTGCGTATAGGTTTCTCAAGAGGCAGGTCAGGTGGTCTGGTATTCTCATCTCTTTCAGAATCTTCCACAGTTTATTGTGATCCACATAGTCAAAGGCTTTGGCATATATAACCCTAGAGCAACTACTAAAAAAATTAAACATATAAATTTGGCTAATCAGATAACAGAAAAGGTAAAAAGACAAATATTGAAATAATCTCAAATAAGAGAGGAAAATAAAAGAGAAAAAGAAACAGATGAAACAGAGAATTATACTACAAGAAGTTCATTTAAACCACCTATATTGATGACATAAATTAAATTAAATAAAATATAATATTAAATGTAACTGGTTAAACAAAAGTCAGGGGATATCAGAATGAATAAAAAAGTAAAATTTAACTATATGCTATTTATAACAAATTCTAATTTAAATACAAAGCTATAGATTAAAAGGATGCAAAAATATATAACATTCATATACTAGTCATGAGAAAATTGGCTTGGCTATATTAATCATCAGGCAAAATGACACCAGAATAAAGAATATTATCATAAACAGGGGCATTTCCTAATAATAAAAGGGTAAATTCATCAAGAAGACATACAAATCCTAAATATATGTATACTTGATAAGAGAACCTCAAAATAAAGGATGGACAAATGGATAAATCTAAAAGAAGAAACAGTCAAATTTGCAAGTGTAAATTGATGATTTCCACACTCTTTTCTGTATAGATAGAACAAGCAGATTGAAAGTCAAAAAAGCCCTTGAAACACAGAGGTGATTGATAAATAGTAGCTATTATTATTGTATTGTAAATACAGTTAATTATAGCTAAAGAAGGGCTTCCCTAGTAACTCAGCGGTAAAGAATCTACCTGCAATGCAGGAGATGCAGGAGACATGGGTTCAATCCCTGCGTCAGGAAGATCCCCTGGAGTAGAAATGGCAACCCACTTCAGTATTCTTGCCTTGGAAATCAACAGGGACAGAGGAGCCTGGTGGGCTAATGTCCATAGGGTTGCAAAGAGTCAGACCCAACTGAGCAACTGACACACACACACACACACAGCTAATGAAAACTTTTAATAATAGAAACTCCTGTAACCTAAGTAGATGTAATAGGAGCCACTTGTTACAGTGGTCCAGGGATACAAATTGCTAAAGAAGCAAAGATTCTATCAAAAGAAAAACTATACCATGTTTGGGGCTAGAAACAGCAGTATCACTGACTAATAATAGCAGTATCTCCAATCATAATACAGATTTTATAAAATTATAAGAGCAAAACCTATGCATGCTACTTTTAAAATACTTGAGACATCTAACACTGAATCTTAGAAATCAGAGTTGGAAAGCAGTACTTATCTTTATAGACAGATTATGCAGTATAGCTTCCTACTCTGATGATGACATTTAAACTTCAATAATCAATTCTTGGTATCAAATTATTAGCCAAATATCACATTCTTGTTTATTTAAAAAATCAGCTTCAATGAGACATAATTTTCATATGGTAAAATTTATCCTTTTTAATTTTTATTTATTTTGACAAATTACCACAAAGCAACATTATTCATCACCACCCATAGTCACTATTATTTTTTGTAGTGAGAACAAATGATGTCCACTCTTTTAGCAATTTCAAGTATACAGTATATTATTGTTAACTACAGTCACCATGCTGTACATTCAGTCTCCAGAACTGATTCATTTCACAGCTGAATTTTTGCACCTTCGATCAATGTCTCCCCTTTTTCCCACCCCTAGTCTTTGGTAATCAACTTTCTACTCTGAGTAGGACTTAAAAAAAAAAAATATTCCATATATAAGTGAGATCATACAATATCTTTTTGTTTCTGGCTTATTTTACTTAGTACAATGTCCTTCAGAATCATCCATGTTGTCACATGGCAGGATTTCTGTCTTTTTTAAGGTGAACAAAATTCACTCTTCTTAAGTGAGACAGGAGACCATGGTCGGAAAGTTCCTCTGGAGAAGGGAATGGCAATCCACTCCACTATTCTTGCCTGGAGAATTCCATGGACAGAGAAGCCTGGCGGGCTATAGTCTGTGGGGTCACAAAGAGTTGGACACAACTGAGTGACTAACAGTTCCATAAGTTTTGACCAATGTATTAAGTCACGAAACCACCAACACCATAAGCAAGGTACAGAATATTTCTATTACCTCTGAAAATTCCTCCCAACCCTAATATGATCAATCTCCCCTTCTCACTTCTAGCTTCAGGCAAAGTCTGAATCATGCTTGGCTTGGAATGCCACATTAAGAATGTCAAGTCTTCATCTTAGGAGAAATGGGAAGCCTTAAGTTTCACAAACAGGACAGAAATAATTAGATTTGTGTTTTTAAAAGCATCATCTTGGTTGTGATATGGAGAAGTGATTGTCAGAAGAAAGAATGTAGGAAAAACAGGAAGTCCTGCAGTAGACCAAATGAAAGATAATAGTAACTTGACTTAGGGGGTAGTAACAGATACAGAGGGCTTCCCTGACAGCTCAGTTGGTAAAGAATCTGCCTGTAATGCAGAAGACCCCGGTTCGATTCCTGGGTCGGAAGATCCGCTGGAGAAGGGAAAAGCTACCACTCCAGTATTCCTGGGCTTCCCTTGAGGCTCAGCTGGTAAAGAATTCGCCTGCATTGCCGAAGACCTGGGTTCAATCCCTGGCTTGGGACGATCCCCTGGAGAAGGGAAAAGCTACCCACTCCAGTATTCTAGCCTGGAGAATTCCATGAACTAGGGAAAAGATACCCACTCCAGTATTCTGGCCTGGAGAATTCCATGGACTGTATAGTCCATGGGGTTGCAAAGAGTTGGACATGTCTGGCTGACTTTGCCTTCCTCATTAGAATAGTGGTGACAATCCCCGCCTGTCATGCAGGAGACCAGGGGTTAGATTCCCCGACAGTGAGGCAACACGCCCTTGTGCTTGCTTTGACAGCACATACACGACTTCCCTGGTGGATCAGACAGTAAAACATCTGCCTACAATGTGGGAGACCTGGGTTCAATCCCTGGGTTGGGAAGATCTCCTGGAGAAAGAAATGGCAACCCACTCCAGTATTCTTGCCTGGAAAATCTGATGGACGGAGGAGCCTGGCAGGCTACAGTCCATGGGGTCGCAAAGAGTAGGACACAACTGAGCGACTTCACTTTCACTTTCATACTAAAATTGGAATGATACAGAGAAAATTAGCATGGCCCCTGCACAATGATGACACGCACATCTGTGAAATAGTCCATAGTTTTGGTGCTTCCCTCATAGCTCAGTTGGTAAAGAATCCACCTGCAAGGCAGGAGACCCCAGTACAATTCCTTGGTCTTGACGATCCGCTGGAGAAGGGATAGACTACCCACTTCAGTATTGATAGAAGTGGTTGAATTTAAGATATTTGTAAAGTAAAATTAACAGAACTTGATGAATTGAACATGGATTGGAGGTTCAAAAAAGGATTCTTATATTTCTTCAATTGGCTATATAGTGAAGCCATCTTGGAAAGGTAAGGAATGAAAGACAAAAGGAGTGGGAATTTGAAGATGACGAGTACAGTTTTGGACATGTTGCTTTGGGATTATGTTTAGAAATATCAAGCAGAACTGAAATCTTGACTACAGATACAAATTTAAGAATCAAAGTCCAAAAAAAAAAAAAAAAAAAAGAATTAAAGGCAGATAACTGAAGCCTGGGTAGGGATGAGATCTAAGAGAAAGACTATTTTTCAATTAAAGTAAAAATTTTAAAAAGAGCAATTAATTTTAATGCCTTTTAGAGAAAAGAGCACATATAGTGTACCAAATTCTCATCAGCCTTCTGATGTCAAACACAATAATCATCATTTTAATGTATTATCCTAACAGATTATCATAATCACCTTATGGGGAGGGTCCTATCATTATTCTCACGTTACATATGAAGAAGCTAAGGAGACTCTTTGTGACCCCATGGACTGTAGCCCACCAGGCTCTTCTGTCCCTGGGATTTTCCAGGCAAGAAGACAGGAGTAGGTTGCCATTTCCTTCTCCAGGGGATCTTCTCGACCCAGGGATCGAACCCATGTCTTCTGCATTGGTAGACGGATTCTTTACCATCTGAGCCACCAAGGAAGCCCTGTAGAGAGAATAAGCATTGCAATTATAGTAATAATGTAGGAACAAATTATGAAACTTTGAAACAAACTATGAGTAGAAAAAAGATTTCAAGAAAATCAAATGAGTTTAGTGGTTTGTCCAATGACACAGAAATTAATCTCCTGCCCAGTTAGCTTAAATTGTTTCATGTTATACAAGTATCATCTGTAACAAGATGTTATCCAACCTTAATTCTGTTTAGGAACTGGTTTCAGTTTGGCTCACAAGAAGGAATACTTTCTAGAAAGTCATCAGTGTCAACAGACTTAGTTTTCTTGGGTTATATGAGAATCTAACTCACTTTACTAGACTCAATAAGGATGACAGTCAGAGAAGGAAAGTTTACTGAGTGATAAGAATTTATAAATAAAAAGGATCTAGGAAGGGCTTCTAAGTAGATAGCCTTGGGTATTATCTCTTAATCAAGAAATTTTGTTTTATGTCAATAGTCTTTTTTATGCATATGCTTTTATGTTTGCAATTGTTGATATGATGAGGTCCCCAGAAAGTTTTAGAGTGGAGTCAAGTTAGGTAAAGACATGAGCTTTAAAGTCAAAGGTTCTTTAAACATCTTTATTCCTAGACCCTACAAACAGGCTTAATAAGTTAGATTTTAAAATGAAAATAATGAACAAAATGGGCTTCCCCACAGCAATGCAGGAGACCTGGGTTTGATTCCTGGGTAGGGAAGATCCCCTGGAGGAGGAAATGGCAATCTACTCCAGTATTTTTGCCTAGAGAATCCCATGGACAGAGACAGAGAAGCCTGGTCGGCTACAGTCCATGGGGTTGCAAAGAGTTGGACGTGACTTAGTGACTAAGCACTGAATAGAAAAAATATTTCCAATATTAGCAATAAGAATGCTTTGGAACCTAGTGGAATGAGGAGAATGCAATGGCTCTGAAGAGCAGGAATGCCAGTTCTCTGATCAGATATGAACTTTTAGTCTGTCATGGGAACACAAAAAAAGTGATCTTTCTTCCCTTACAGATGTTCATCTCTCAATGACGACCCAAACAAACAACCTGGTCACTTCACTGAACTGCAGTGTACGTACTTACAGTCTAAGATCAGATCAGATCAGTCGCTCAGTCGTGTCCGACTCTTTGCGACCCCATGAATTGCAGCACGCCAGGCCTCCCTGTCCGTCACCAACTCCCGGAGGTCACTGAGACTCACATCCATCGAGTCAGTGATGCCATCCAGCCATCTCATCCTCTGTCATCCCCTTCTCCTCCTGCCCTCAATCTCTCCCAGCATCAGAGTCTTCTCCAATGAGTCAACACTTCGCATGAGGTGGCCAAAGGACTGGAGTTTCAGCTTTAGCATCATTCCTTCCAAAGAAATCCCAGGGCTGATCTCCTTCAGAATGGACTGGTTGGACTGTTTAGACTTACAGTCTAAACCTCCATGTAATTTTACCTTCTGGATATAACATGAGATTTTTATTTTACTTTAGTCATTTGCAGTTGAAATAACTTGGGTGCCATATGGATGACTGGTAACCTTACTAGAATACCCTAAAACATGCTGTGTCAGGCTAACTTGGATTTTTAGGTTGCACTATACCTGAAAAAAAAAAAAAGTGTTATTATATAATATTTAATATTCAAGATATTTAAGTCATTTCATAAACAGGTAGACATGACTGAAGCGACTGAGCACAAAAATACCCATCTGAACAACAGAGACACTGAGTCTTCAAGTCAGTCCCCAGATTAGAAGGTCTTGGATAAGGTTCTTTAAACTTCTTTATGCCTGGACCCTGCATACAGGAAGAGCCATGTGTAAGTTATCTTTTTTTTATAATATTTGACTGTGTGGATCACAATAAACAGTGGAAAATTCTGAAAGAGATGGGAATACCAGATCACCTGACCTGCCTCTTGAGAAACCTATATTCAGGTCAGGAAGCAACAGTTAGAACTGGCCATGGAACAACAGACTGATTCCAAATAGGAAAAGGAGGAATCAAGGCTGTATATTGTCACCCTGCTTATTTAATTTCTATGCAGAGTGAATCATGAGAAACGCTGGGCTGGAAGAAGCACAAGCTGGAATCAAGATTGCTGGAAGAAGTATCAATAACCTCAGATATGCAGATGACACCACCCTTATGGCAGAAAGTGAAGAGGAACTAAGAAGCCTCTTGATGAAAGTGAAAGAGGAGAGTCAAAAAGTTGGCTTAAAGCTCAACATTCAGAAAACTAAGATTATGGCATCTGGTCCCATCACTTTATGGCAAATAGATGGGAAAACAGTGATAACAGTGTCAGACTTTATTTTTTTGGGCTCCAAAATCACTGCAGATGGTGACTGCAGCCATGAAATTAAAAGACGCTTACTCCTTGGAAGGAAAGTTATGACCAATCTAAATAGCATATTCAAAAGCAGAGATATTACTTTGCCAACAAATGTCCATCTTAGTCAAGGCTATGGTTTTTCCAGTGGTCATGTATGGATGTGAGAGTTGGACTGTGAAGAAAGCTGAGTGCCAAAGA
The DNA here is from genome assembly GCA_935064755.1 of Tragelaphus eurycerus. Lineage (NCBI taxonomy): Eukaryota > Metazoa > Chordata > Mammalia > Artiodactyla > Bovidae > Tragelaphus > Tragelaphus eurycerus. The sequence continues at coordinate 19,298,340 of CAKXYN010000020.1, forward strand.
ATTGATGCTTTTGAACTGTGGTGTTGGAGAAGACTCTTGAGAGTCCCTTGGACTGTAAGGAGATCCAATCAGTCCATTCTGAAGGAGATCAGTCCTGAGTGTTCATTGGAAGGACTGATGCTAAAGCTGAAATTCCAGTACTTTGGCCACCTCATGCGAAGAGTTGACTCATTGGAAAAGACTCTGATGCTGGAAAGGATTGGGGGCAAGAGGAGAAGGGGACAACAGAGGATGAGATGGCTGGATGGCATCACTGACTCGATGGATGTGAGTCTCAGTGAACTCCAGGAGTTGGTGATGGACAGGGAGGCCTGGAGTGCTGTGATTCATGGGGTCACAAAGAGTCAGACACGACTGAGCAACTGAACTGAACTGAACAAATAGATATTGCATAAAAATTAAACAAATAGGGCAATAATAGTAATTAGAGAGCACAGCTAAATTCAAATAATGATAACTAATTATAAACTTTCTTCTTGCTTGCTTATTTTGTGATTGATGAATATATATATTTCAGTTGTCAACTCTGAATTTAAGTACTATTATTACCATTTCTGTTTATAGTAGGGAAACTAAGGTTTACGGATATTTACTCACATTCACAAAGCCAGTAGGAAATCAAGTTGACCTAACTCCAAAGTCCAGTCTCTTAACTGATATGTTTTGCTGCTTCCTAACTATAACCCATTAATACTGATAATTTGTCAAGTGTATCTCTACCATAGGTAGACATCTAAACGTCTACTGTTTACACAGATTCAGAATTCTTGTTGGAAAAACTGAGTTAATAATCTTTAGATAGACTATTCTTTTCTTGTAGCCGTATAGCATGGTGTCTTAATAAAGGGGATATGAAAATGTGAGATAAAGAAAAGAGAGAAGGAAAATGCCAAGGATTATAAGAGAAAATATATGATTTAGAGATCATATCCCTTTTGTGGACTAGGATAAAATAATAAGAACAGTGATTAGAATAGTATGCAAAGAGGTTGCTTCAAAGCAAACTCAAAAGGAAGACTTTCATCTACAGGGGAAGAGAAGAAAGGAAAAAGGTTTACCAGAGAAGAGAATGTTACTTTAGGTTTAATTTCAGCTTTTTTCAAATTAAGAGGAGAAATAAATGCATTCCTGTTCCAGAAATGAAACACCAGTAATTTTTTTCCTTTCCATATGTAGAAAAGAATATTGACACAACATGAAACATGGTAGAATAACCTTACAACACTATATTAAAAAAATAACAATAAATGTCCCCTCTTAAAAATGAGATGCTTGAATGCAATTGAGATTATTAATTTCTTAGAATTGCATGCTTCATTGAAATTTAAAACAATATTTTTAAAGAAATGTATGTATTGTACTATTGGCATTAATTGCAATTTTCTAGTCTTTTGGGAAGAGTGGAGCTTTAAAAAGGTTAAACGCCATCTTTCTCCACTCCCTGAACCAGCTTCTCAAACCCCCATTACCAAGTCAGTCTCTGAAACCAGGAAGAAAGACCTTTTCTTGCAACCTGCTGAAGAGCGCCCTCTAGTGTTATTTTGCAAATGAAATGTGCTCACATCATTTTTTTTCATGAATTGTACTGTTTATATTGGACTTTAGGTTTTCTTTGGAATGTGGGCCAGAAAAATAAGTGATGCTTTAGAACAGTTTTCTGGCTTGTAATGCTAGCTAACTGATACTATCATAATATATTAAGGAGTGAAAAGGTTTTCTTTTTTTGGAGTGAAAAGGTTTTCTTTTTTTAACTTATGAAATGAGACACATCTATTTTTAAAATAACAGACTTTTGGTTGAAGGGTCATCTTTTAAAGAAAATAATTTGCAAAAATTTTTCATAGTACCAATAAAAAGAGGAGCTAGTTTTCTCAGACAGAAGTTAACAGTGACAATAATAGCTTCTCTCAACCTCTCAATCTCTGGAAACTTACCTACTTAGGCTGGTAGTATCCTAAAACTTAAAAAAAACACTTGTGTTTAACTTTTTATTTCTGATGATATACAGTAAAAATGTTCAATCAAAAACCAAAAGGGGAAACACAGAAAAACAAATTATGTGACTATAAGATGAGTATACTTTTAAATTCCAGGAAAAACAAAGCATGAGATAATCTAAAAGGCAGTATTAAATAATGGCACTATTTTTCTTTAAACAGTTTTGACACTAGCACAGAGAAATTTACAGGAGTGAAGGAAAGCATTTTTTTCATTTTCTAATACACACCAAGTAATCTGAACCATAAGTAATTCCATTAACTATCACTTTATCTTGGGTGTAATGTTTTCCATTTTTAAAAAGAACATATGCATGATGAATTAAACCAGAGCATGGAAGAACTAAAGGACTAATAAGCAGGTTAAGCATATAGTGTGTGTGGTATGTCTATGTATGTATACTTGTTTATGTACTGATGTCATCCTGTTTAATAAAGTGAGGGTCAATCAGACACCTGGCCCAGGACATGGGTAAATATAAGATCTCTGAAATTGCATTCTGGTGAATGAGGAATAAAAGAACACTGAGGGAAACATTCGTAGATCTATTAGTTTTGTTTTCTTTTTAAATTTTGTTTCTTTTTTTTTTTTTTTTTTTTTTGGTGGGAAGAGGTATGTTATTTTGCATTGTTCACATTCAATAAGTTTAAATGTGCATGAAAAAGGGATTAAAGAAAATATGTTAAAATAAACTTTAAAACTTGTGAATCACTATGTTCTACACTGAAATCTATATACTACTGAGAATCAACTATACCGCAATAAAAATGTTAAATAATACCAATCCAAAAATATAAGTGGTAAAAATAAAAGGTAATGTGTCTTAATATTTCTAGAATAGGACAAGGTGTAGAGATGAAATATTCTTAAAACACAGCCTTCAAATACTTGTGTTATCTAAATCTTTGAACAATGTCTAATCAGAAAAGAGTTCTAACAAAGAGATGACAGCATTAGACAGAGAAATGGGTATAAACAGATCATGACAGATTAAAAAATCTCTGGGTTCTGTTTCTGTTCCTGATTCACCATTGACCCTGACAAAGTCAGTGATCACCACAGTGATTCAGCTTCTCTATCAAACAGAGGCAATAATTCTTGCCAGAAACCACACAGGAATGTTGATAATGGGAGGATTAGTGTGATAATGTATAGAACTTAAGGAATGTTACTGTGCTATGAGCACTTTTGGAACATATCTTGTTCTTTTGCTACCCCCAAAGTTTAAGAAGATAAAAGATGTATAAAACATTAAGTTAAATTCTGCATAGCATCTTCATTTCCATTTATCTCGATCATTTCTTCAATGTGCCATTTTTATTACTTGTTAATATTTTATGCCTAGGAATTTCTAATTCACTTCTATCTTATTTGCCTTATTTTTTAGTCTTCTATTTATACAAAACAATGGTTTATTCTTGTCTGAGTTTCTCCCTTCCCTCATTGTATTTATATGTTTTGGTACTTGGCTCTTTTCTTTCTACTATCCATTTCTACATTATTTGATTATAATAAAAGCAACCTTAACAATGACCTAGCACTTAATACATGTGAAAGTGCTTTGTAAACAAACTATTATCTTATTTCATGTATTTACTCAAGCTAATCTCAATCAGAAAAACTGTTGATAGATTATATTATTTCTATATAGGAAAACGTTCACCCTGTCACTTTGAAAGAGGAAATAACCAATGACATAATAAACCAACAATAAACATTATTATAATTTTTCAAAGATTTTTCTGGCAAATAATAGCACAGATAATTCAGAAAAATTTCAAGTTATAAAATACATATTTATCTCAATTTATCAAATGACATAGCTTACATTTATAACCTCAGGATAAAAAAATAAAAGTATTTCACACTTCTGTTTTAAACTCTATTACTTTTGATTGGATAACAGTAGAAATCACTTAACATATATAAAATATGGAAACGAGTATTTCACTGTGCTCTTGGAATGATTAATTATGCTTTTACATAAGAACAAAAGCTATGTGAACATATGGTATTATTACTTTAATACAGGTAATTCATTGTAGTATGCAATAGCCATATATAGACCAAATAATAATCATCTACTATATACAATAAAATAAAGCCCTCACTGAAACTGTATAAATGCCTCTTTCTGTCGCTAATTAGTTTTTAATAAATGATACATAATAAATGGCAACAATCTAATTTTAGGCATAGTCCTTGAATGGGGGATGGGAGTGTATGAACTCTGGCAGTTGTGAAAGCTGTTTTCACCTAGCCTGTGAAAACTTCTCTGTTAGAAGGCATTGTTCTCAAAGTTTGAAAAGGTGCAGGCTTTCATCAGGTCATTTCAGGTAGGTGGTGTGGCTAACAGAAAGTAGTCCCTATATAGCACAAAGTTCTCACTACAGATAAGTTGTCTGTTTTTGGTCTGAATCACTTAGTATTGGTTTAAATCACAGATACACAGGCACACACAGAGTTTTACTGAAATTAACACATAGAGTAGTATGTAGCCTTTTTCACTTCACAGATGTGAGAAATACATTTATATTACTAGTTTTGATTATTTTCAAAGCTGATTTTTGGTTCCCTGACATTAAATTCTACGAATTAGGCCAATTTAATTTTTTCATGATGTATTTCAATAGACTAGAAAACCTGGTGGTATTTGTTGTTCTAAGGATCCAGATGATATTTATTTTCTATACCTGGCTCCTGCTTAAGTGCAACAGTGTATTAGTAAAGATAAAGGGATACATTATAACCATAAACATTTAACAAGGATCTAACAGTTGTATTCTACTTATTGTAGGAGGAATATTTGTGTTCCTCTTTTACTAAAAGTCTCATCTAGACCCGCCTAAGAAATAAAGCAGGTGAGAAGATGGGTTTTATCAAGATTCAGCCAACAAAATGGCCCAGTATGTTCAGTAAATGCACCCCTACCTCTATGCTCCCATTTGCCATAATCCATTGCTTTAATAACATACTGCCAGCATTCATGCACTTCTGCATGTCAAGACAGGGACTTGCATCATCTTGGATTAAAACAATACTGAAGGAAAGCAGTTGTTTCCTCTCAAAAGTGTAGAACTGAAATATACTTAGGTTAAAATCAACCATTTCCATATCACCATGGTTAGGAAAATTTTATTCTTTTATTTATTCTAAAGAAAATTTAAAGTGGATCTTCTACAGAGAATTCTCCCCCTCCATTGGATCAATCTGTGGGTGCCTTTGTTCTCAAACAGTGTGCTTTCCTTATGCTGAAATTTTTGAGCAAAGCTCCACTATGAGGAGTTAGATTTAGAAAGTTTAATTTTCTTTATAATCACTACAAGTGTACCTCTTTCCATTCATTCTCTATGGAGCTAAACACACACACACACACACACACACACACACACACACACACAGAATGTATCCTTTTCATAAAGAGGGCTTCATATGATCCTTTTTAATCATATAAAGCTAGACCACCTTCTACTGTACTTTAGATGCAAGCCATCACATCCCTACAAAAAATAGGTTATCTTTATATAGTAAGTGTACTTAATAGTATTATGCCTTGACACTCCTTCATATTGGTCATGTGTTCAGATACACACATGCACACACTCACACACACACAAAAACTCCATTTCTATTAAGTCAAATTCATCTAACATTGCATAGTAGGGTTGGTATTTCTATATCTTTTCCTCCTTTAAATGTGACTAGCTATTTACACCCTAACAATTCTGGTACAGAGCTGATTTAGCATTTTTATTGGAATGTGAAAGCTCTTAAAAGAAGAAAAAATCTAATCAGGCAGAAGAGATAGAAAACTTGCTGAATTTTCTCTCACCCCACCAACACCCCCTGAATCCTATCAAAAGCACATCTTCCATTCATTGCTTCCCGGTGTCATTATGACAAGCGGCTACAAATCAATAGCAGAGGGAAAGGCAGGACCAACCCGCACTCACCAAGTGATAAAGATTCACTCTCAGCCTCGATTTGCTAATAGCCCATAATAGCAGCCATTGGCGCCCTGCATTAAATCATACATTTCACTCTGCGTTTATTATGGGATTTTTAAAACTCCTCACCAAATTGGATTTTCTCGATGGTCTCTAATTTCCACATTTATCATTTAAAATTAAACTCCTCTGTGGAGAGGGGGAATAGAGAAGAAGAAAGTAGAGAAAGGCCAGAGAACACTGTGTTTTTTCTTTTAACCCTCCCTTTTTTATGAAAACCCATAAATAATACCAGGTATCACAGTCACAAGCAGCAGGGTTTTTAATCTATAAGAAAATTCTAGAAATTGGGCTGGAATACTTTGTATGTGCCGGTCTAATAAACAAAGATGACAATTATATATATATATATAAAGCAGGTTTTAAACAAAAGGAATTTTGGTGAAAAAATTCTCAGTAATGTTGTACAGAGGTGAATTGCAAAAGCAATGGAAAATAAGTTAGTGTTACATTATGCAAATACTCCAAGGAGCTGTAAAGAGAGTGCTCAGCAAGTATAGTATTCTAGGTTTTTTAAACTATATTTACCTTATTTCAAAGCTCAGTGACAGACAAAAAATACAAATTCATTTATGGGTTTCTAATTATGTAACAGTTTGCTTAACTATGTATACATTCTCAGTTTAAAAAAGTATTTTACAATTTCATGGAATCCAGTAGCAAAGCTGCCTCTTGACTGCTGCAGCAAACCCCCAAACAAGTTCTTCAGTCCCCCATAGATACCCTGAAACAATGAAATCAACCCATGGGGACTGAAATCACTACAAATTTAAGCATACATAATGTCTTTGGATAAAGTGTTTCTTATTCTCTGAATATAAAAAATGAAAATTAAATTTCATGTCTATAGCATAAATTGAAAGGGCTATATTTTCTCAAGCCTGCATGGTTGAGACATAGTATGACCTAGTTTTAACTATAGTACTGGCAGGACCCAAAGACTTAAGAAGGGAACTAATCAGTCCATATTCAGAGATGCTTGAAAAGGCTAGAGGTTTAATGAAAGCTTGAATGATTCTCTGATTTTTTGTTCCTTTTGGAGATTTCCTCAGCAATAAAATCCATCTACATCATTTTCCTTAAGAAACAGACAAATGATCTTTTAAAACAGAGTGTTTGAAGCAGAGTTTAAAACTTCAGCTACTTTATAATAATACTTCATTTCATCTTCACAGGCCCTCTTTTCTTTTAGAATTTTGTCACTGATAAAATTTTTTAAACCTTTTTCAGTGATCCTGCTTTTGTATAATCTGTGGCTAAAGAAGATATTTACATTTTTAAATGATTAAAAAATAAAAAGATAATATTAATAACATAAAAATATATGAAATTCAAATTTCAATGCCCATAAATATTAATAGTTTAAAAAATACAGTCACACTCTTTTGTCTAAATACTAGCTATGGCTGCTTTCGTGCTACAACAATAGAGCTGAGAAACTGGGGTAGAAATTCATATGGTATAGAATCTAGAATATTTACTATCTGGCTCTTCACAGAAGAAGTTTGCTAACCTCTGCTGAAAAGTGTTCCATTGTGTGACTATGCCACAATATTATCCATTTTGTTTTTGAAGAACATTTAGACTGTTTCTGGTATTGACTATTATAAATATGTGCTACAAAATTCTAAAACATGTCTTTTGTGAGCATACACATACCTAGAACTGCTGGGTGTAAGATATGTATATATTTAGTTTTATAGTTGTTGCTGAGCAGTTTTCCAGTGCTTTTTATCAGTGTACACGCCTACCAGCAGTGCATGGAAATTCCAGTTTCTTTTTTTCTCTCCAACTTTTGGTATTTTAGCTATTCTTGTCCCGTGCCCGCCGCCCCTTTTATTGGTCTTCATCGTGGCATGTGGGCTTCTCTAGTTGTGGCATGCAGGATTAGTTGTCTCTTGGCATGTGGGATCTTAGTTCCCCAATCAAGGATAGAAACCAGGTCCCCTGTATTGGAAGGTGGATTTTTTTTTTTTTCATTTAAAGATAAAGCTTTTATTTTTTAACTTTACAATATTGTATTGGTTTTGCCATATATCAAAATGAATCCGCCACAGGTATACATGTGTTCCCCATCCTGAACCCTCCTCCCACCTCCCTTCCCATACCATCCCTCTGGGTCGTCCCAGTGCACCAGCCCCAGGCATCCAGTATCATGCATCAGACCTGGACTGGCGACTCGTTTCATATATGATATTATACCTGTTTCAATGCCATTCTCCCAAATCATCCCACCCTCTCCCTCTCCCACAGAGTCCAAAAGACTGTTCTATACATCAGTGTCTCTTTTGCTGTCTTGTATACAGGGTTATTGTTACCATCTTTCTAAATTCCATATATATGCGTTAGTATACTGTATTGGTGTTTTTCTTTCTGGCTTACTTCACTCTGTATAATAGGCTCCAGTTTCATCCACCTCATTAGAAATGACTCAAATGTATTCTTTTTAATGGCTGAGTAATACTTCATTGTGTATATGTACCACAGCTCTCTTATCCATTCATCTGCTGATGGACATCTAGGTTGCTTCCATGTCCTGGCTATTATAAACAGTGCTGCAATGAACACTGGGGTACACGTGTCTCTTTCAATTTCAGTTTCCTCGGTGTGTATGCCCAGCAGTGGGATTGCTGGGTCATATGGCAGTTCTATTCTCAGTTTTTAAAGGAATCTTCACACTGTTCTCCATAGTGGCCGTACTAGTTTGCATTCCCACCAACAGTGTAAGAGGGTTCCCTTTTCTCCACACCCTCTCCAGCATTTATTGCTTGTAGACTTTTGGATCGCAGCTATTCTGACTGGCGTGAAATGGTACCTCATAGTGGTTTTGATTTGTATTTCTCTGATAATGAGTGATGTTGAGCATCTTTTCATGTGTTTGTTAGCCATCTGTATGTCTTCTTTGGAGAAATGTCTATTTAGTTCTTTGGCCCATTTTTTGATTGGGTCGTTTATTTTTCTGGAATTGAGGTGTAGGAGTTGCTTGTATATTTTTGAGATTAGATGTTTGTCAGTTGCTTCATGTGCTATTATTTTCTCCCATTCTGAAGTCTGTCTTTTCACTTTGCTTATAGTTTCCTTTGTTGTGCAGAAGCTTTTAAGTTTAATTAGGTGGATTCTTAGCGACTAACCAACCAGGGAAGTCTCATTTGTTCTTTTGATATGTACCTACCTTATGTCTGATAACCGGGGAAGGCAATGGCACCCCATCCCAGTACTTTTGCCTGGAAAATCCCACGGACGGAGGAGCCTGGTAGGCTCCAGTCCATGGGGTTGGACACGACTGAGCGGCTTCACTTCGCTTCACTATGTCTGATAAGGCTGAGAGTACCTTCTCATATGTTAATTGCAATTTAAATATTCTCTTTTTTGAAGCAGCTGTTTTAATCTTTGTCTTTTTTCTATAGGGTTGCATGACTTTTTGTTATTGAATTGTAGGAGTTATTTATATATTATAGTCACAAGTGTTTTGTCAGGTTATCTTCTGTAAATATCTTCTAGGTTGTGGTATGCATTCTTATTCTACTTAAGGGTGTCTTTTGATGAACAGAAGTTTTTAATCTTGGTGTAGTTTGGTGAATCCATTTTTATTTGCAGTTAGCACTCTGTGCTTTAAGAAATATACCCTATTACAAGAAGACTGTGAATTTATTTGGATTTTTCATTGGTATTAATAGGTCATTTGTGAATAACGACAATTTTATTTTTTTCTGATGCTTATTTTTTGTCTTATTGTACTAGCTAGGAACTATAGTACAATGATGAATAGAAATGATGAATGGTGAGTATCTTTGATTTTTATAGATTTTCTTAATAAGGTTAAAGAATTTCCTTTCTGTTCCTAGTTTTTATTATGAATGGTTACTAAAATTTATCAAAGACCAAAAAGCTTATAGAGATGACCACATGATTCTCTTATTATTTTTCTGTTAATACGATGAATTACATTGATTAATTTCAAAATGTTAAAAACTCCCCATTCATTCCTGGAATAAACTTGATACATAATAATTTTTCTATATTACTGGATTCAATTTGCTGGCATTTGTTTAAAATTGTTATATCTATATTCACGGGAAAGATCAATTTGTAATTTTCTTGTGGTAATCTTGTGTGGTTTTAATATCAACTGTCTTGTATATTTAAAAAGTTTCTGGTGAAATTGCAAGAGCTACTTTTGGCAAACTGCAAACTTTAGTGGAAATTCAAGCTTCTGTCCTTTATTATAATGGCACAGGGAACTCTGATACTTATGAGTTTTTCATACTCTGCTGTAAGTTCTTTTAAGTTTCATGACTCTCTATTCCTGAGTACTTGCTTCTATTATATCAGCTTTTGAAGATTCATCTAAAGTTTCTAAATTTTATTTTACTTCTCCCTCTGGTGAATTTAAGGGTTCACAATAAGAATTTTTTGTCTATAATTACGTATTAGGCTGGTACTATCTGTAAGAAAAGGTATTATGGGAAGTTAAAAGAAGTAGAACTTAAACTCTCTGCCCTCAGTGAGTTTAGAATGCAGTAAATTAAATCAGCCTCTTAAAAAATTTTCAAATTAATTACAGAATAATCTTTAATTAAATTTCATTCAAATTCATGAAGCTTTAAAAAAATGACTTCTATTACAATGGGAAAAACAAGTTAATGAAAGAAAAATTAGAATTAAAGAAAAGCACAAGAAGGTGCAAAATCACTTGTTGTCACACCAAGAAATATAACCACTAACTAACATGTAATGGCTTCCCAGGTGGCTCAGCAGTAAGGAATCCACCTGCCAGTGCAGGAGCCGCAGGAGACTCAGGTTTGATCCTTGGGTGAAGAAGATCCCCTAGAGGAGAGTATGGCAACCCACTCCAGTATTCCTGCTTGGGGAATCCCATGGACAGGGGAGCCTGGCAGGCTACAGTCCATAGGGTTGCAAACAGTCAGACACGACTGAAGCAACTCAGCATGCACACATGCACACTAACATTTAAATTTTGTTGAAAATTAGATAATCTTCAATGTGTTCATCCTCATATTTTCTGTATAGTAGATAATTCCATAGTTAGTATATCCTATTAATCTCACCTGTACATAATTTGGACATACAATGGAAGAACTGATGCTGAAGCTGAAACTCCAATACTTTGGCCACCTGATGTGAAGAACTGACTCATTTGAAAAGATCCTGATGCTGGGAAAGATTGAAGGCAGGAAGAGAAGGGGATGATAGAGGATGAGATGGTTGGATGGCATCACCGACTCAATGCACATGCGTTTCAGTAAACTGGGAGTTGGTGATGGACAGGGAAGCCTGACGTGCTGCAATCCATTCAGTCACAAAGAGTTGGACACAACTGAGCGACTGAACTGTACATACTTTTTGTTCTATTTAGTAGTATTAAAAAAAAACCTTTTTAAAGATAAATTTAGAAAAATAACTTCTATTGCTTGTATTACTATAAAACAAGTACAAAAATTAGGAAAAAAATTTAAATGTGTGAAATGAAACTCCCCTCTCTTTCTCAACCAATCAGATATGCACTATACCTTTGCTCCCAATTCAGAAAGCTTCTATTACCCATTTGGTAGGTCCAGTATCTTGCCACATCTCTGCATTTAAAATATCCTCCCCTCTGATATGTGATAAATTACAAGCTGTTAGGATTTGTTTTTGTGCAAAAAATAATTTTAAATTTCTTGTATAATAATGAAGTACAGAAATGCTATCTTAGACCTGATTTACCATAATGGTAAAGGGCATACATAGGCTTTGGTGAGTTTGAAACGTGGCACCACCACTCACAAATTAATTACATTCTCTGTACCTCAGTTACTCATCTATAAAATGGAAGAAATAATGGTAATGACCTCATGGAGTTGTTATTAGGATTTAGTAAGTTGAGACAAGGCAAGTCGGGGAAGGCAATGGCACCCCACCCCAGTACTTTTGCCTGGAAAATCCCATGGACGGAGGAGCCTGGTAGGCTCCAGTCCGTGGGGTCGCTAAGAGTCGGACACGACTGAGTGACTTCACTTTGACTTTTCACTTTCATGCATTGGAGAAGGAAATGGCAACCCACTCTAGTGTTCTTGCCTGGAGAATCCCAGGGACAGGGGAGTGGTGAGCTTCCGTCTATGGGGTCGCACAGAGTCGGACACGACTGAAGCGACTTAGCAAGTTGAGACAAGTGAAGGACTGTTGGGTACATAAGAGGTGCTCAGTAAATGTCAGCTTTGCATAGGCAAGCTAAAAGCCTGTTCATTTAAAATACATATAAGGAACAGCTACACTTACTGTTATCAAATTGAAAAACCTCCTTCAGTTTGTCCCTGCTGTCATTCCTCTTTTCTTTAGTCCCGAAGACTGTCTTTTTAAACTAGTTCATTTCTGTTCTTGCTGTTTCCTGTCATTATTTTCTGACTTATTCCTGAAACAATGAAAAAAGTCCTCTGCTTTTAGAATTTATTTCTAAAAGCTCACTTCTATTATAAAGTCTCTATGTGAGCGAACACTACTCGATTTAAGTGGCTAAAAGCTGGAACTGAAGAAATGAGGACAAGGGACATGTTAAAACTGGTAGCACTGTCAGGAGTTTTCCTAGTTTTCTCTTTTGTTTGGCTAATCTAGAATTCACAGAGAATAGTCTATATCTGTTCAATTAAAGGATCAATGAAAGAGTTGGCAATAAAAGTTTATCAGTCTGAGTTATACAATTAAATATGGAAGAAATTAAAATGAACTTAAAAAATCAGGCTAGGAGTGAGGAAGAATTTTAATAAAAATTCAAAATCCTAAACAGCTTTTTTTGAAGTTGTGATGCTTTATGTCATCAAATGAGACATTGAGAGATGAGAATGAACCGGTTTTAGGTCTTAAAATATGAGAACAGAGGCTTTCTTTAATCTGCATGCAACTGTTTAACATGGTTGCAATTACAACTTAAGTACTACACAGTATGTGTTAATTTCTTTACTAAACTGCACTGTTATTTTGTAAAACATTAATTCTGTAAAACATTCAAAGGCAGTCAAGGTTATGGGTTCTCTCAGGATGTCTGAGTATTAATAAAAGAAGGAGTTATAATGGGATAAGGAAGCTTTAATTATGGGCTGGGTTCTCACACTCTGAGTGCCAGCTTTAGACAATCACTCTTTTTTTGTGGACTCCACATAGTGGCCTCACCTTTTCTTTTTTCTAAACTGTTTCAGTATCTGAAGTATCCTGTGGTTTATTGATTCTTGTAACCACACACTCTGCCACTAATGTTCATCACTTGTGTTTCTCCTGACTCTTGCCTCTTGAGGAGAATGAAAGGTGGAAAATGTGACACAATAGTCTCAAATTGGATGACTCAGTTTAAATACCGAACAAGAAAAAAAGTGTCTTAAACCACCACTAGAAACATTTTCCTTTCAAATGGAATTGATCTTGAAACCTAGTTTAATCCAGCAAATAGGTAAAGAATAACAGAGGTAGGTGCTTTCAGGATATATTGTGGCATGTCAGAGCTCAGTTTTCTATAGGGTGACAAAAACATTTTATTTCTTTAGTTTTTTGTTGATCTTATTCAAGTTTCATTTTATCCAGTAGCAATCAATTCTCACCTGGATGAAATATTGCCACTTGGATTTTAATTCTTTCCTATCCTTTAAGTTAGCCTTTTAATTAAATATTTACAGAAATGTTCTTCCTTCAATACAAAATTCTTTCATGTACATGTATCTTTTACAAGTCATTTCCCCCCTCAAGACAAGGATCTACCAAAACTACCTTCTACCTAAAACTACTACCTAAAACTACTTATAGAATGTCATCTTCTACCTAAAACTACTTATAGAATGTATTTCTATTATAATTCTATTCTTTCCATTATTTCATTCATTTTATTTATTTGGTGGATTTTAACATTTTTAGGATATATACACCCACACAGTCCTCTGAAGTATAAACAGTATGGCATTTTTGTTAATAAGAGTGGAAGCAACAAAGTCAGACTGCCTGGGTTGGAATCCAAGCTATGACATTTAGTGGCTGTGTGGCCATGGATGACTTGGTAAATGAACCTCTTTGTGTTTTACTTTCCTAATTAGGAAAATGGGAGACAATAATGACCTATTTCACAGTGCTATGGTAAGGATTAAATACATGAATGTTTGAAAAATACAATAGTGTTAAAATTTTTAGCTCAAAATAAAAACTATTGCTGTTGCTATTACATTTATAAATTTATGAAGGAAGACTCACTTATAGGCATATTCCTTTCTCTAACACCAAAGGTCTCTCCTTTGATTAAAATCCTTCAGTGGCCTCCTGTCTCATTTGAAGTCAAAGTCCTTGCCTTGACTTACTAGACCCTACTTGATCTAACCATCCCCCACCTGTACTACTCTGAGCTCATTTCCTACTAGCCTTCATCTTCTTCACTCTACTCCAGCACCCATTGGCCTTCTTATTGTTTCTGGAAGGTGTTGTATACACTCTCACTTTCTGAGTCCTATAGCCGCTCCCTCGAGCTGAAATATTCTTTCCTCAGAGTCACATCTCTCTCTTTCTCTTACTTATTTCTGGTATCATTCCTGATCACCCATTATAAAAGAGCAATCTCTCCCAGCACTTGGTATTTTTTATCTCCTTTACCTTGATTTATTTTTCTCTATAACAATTATCACCATCTAGCATAAATAAAATAGATCTATTGTTGATAACAGAATCTATAGACCTTTACTAAATATGATTGTTGATTGAAAATTTGTCCTATTACCTCTTTGTGCTGGCTTGAAAAACCATGTCATATATTAACAATGTCTTTCAATTTTAAGATGAATCAGGTAGAATCTTCATAGACTCACATTCTATGTAGTATATTACACTAAATGGATCTGATCCTTTCCTATAGAAATTAACAAAGGATTCTTTGTGTGTATATGTTCAAGGCTTATATATTATCAAATTAGTAGCTCTTTCAGTAGATCATGAACACTTGACACACATACCTGTCCTGGTAGTGAACTTTAACAAAGACAGCTTTCTGTGTGAGGAAGGCTAGAGATTAAAAGGAAAAGAGAAATGGCTTCTATTGGAAGATTCTGAAAATGTTACCTCCCACCTTTTTTGGGGGGAAAAAAAGGCCTCTTTGAGGAGATGTATAGGCATAGAGACTTGGTTTAAGTCTCTCGTGTGTGTGCCCTTTGACTTTGAAAAGGCATCAATTGAAATAAAGAAATGTTTCCTGCTTCTCATCAACAGATGAAAGGACAAAACATTAGAATCATGTTTTGTTCACACATTAGATCATAGCATCACATCTAGGAAAGAGGGAGGAGAAAGAGAGACTGGACATTGATAAAGAAAGATGAACAGCAAAAGAGCTGTTATGTGAGGCTCAGCCTGTGGCTCCACAGGTGCCCAGCCAGCACCTCAGAATTAGAGGTTTAAATGGAACATTTATTAGTCAGTTACACAGGTACAAACTGATTAACTTTACGTACACTGACTGTATTACTTTCTTTCACAACAGTCTTTGATCATTTTTATTCCCTGTCCTTCTTTCAGGATTTCTATTCTGAAAATAAGCAGTATGTGTTCCTCGGTCCACTAGCAAAATAGCATTTGTTTTCATTTTCTTCTAAAACTTTATTAAATATTTCAAGCATACAAAGAAGTTAAAAGAATAACGGCATTAAATACCTGTATAGCCACTATCTAGTTTTGTTACATTTAATATGTTTCCATATTTGCTTAATTAAAAAAAATCTATTTATTTATTTGACTGTGTCAGGCCTTTTGCATCATGTAGGATCTTTTATTCGGAGAAGGCAATGGCACCCAACTCCAGTACTCTTGCCTGGAAAATCCCATGAACGGAGGAGCCTGGTGGGCTGCAGTCCATGGGGTCGCTAGGAGTCAGACACGACTGAGCGACTTCCCTTTCACTTTTCGCTTTCATGCATTGGAGAAGGAGATGGCAACCCACTCCAGTGTTCTTGCCTGGAGAATCCCAGGGATGGGGGAGCCTGGTGAGCTGCCATCTATGGGGTAGCACAGAGTCGGACAAGACTGAAGTGACTTAGCAGCAGCAGCAGGATCTTTTATTGCGGGCTCTTGAGCCTGGCTGCTTCGCTCTTTGACCAGGGATCGAACCCATGTCCTCTGCATTGCAAGGACCACCAGGGAAATTCCGCTTAATTTTTTTTTTTTTTTAAGAAATAGAACATTTTCGTGGCTGATTCATGTCGATGTATGGTGAAAAACACCACAATATTGTAAAGTAATTAGTCTCCAATTAAAATAAATTAATTTTAAAAAGAAATAGAACATTACAGTTACAGTTTAAGCTTTATGAGAGGCCTTCATAACCTTATTTCCTCTCTTCTTGCCTCCAAGATGTAAACTGCACCCTGAATCTGATGTCCACTGTGCTTTGCATGTTTTAGAAGTTATACTGATGATATACTGTGCACAGTCTGCAATATTTTCATGCTCAACATTGCATTTTGGAGTTTTAATCCTATTGATACATGGAGCTCTCATTCATATGCTTTAAGTGCTATATGCGTGCCATTGAATGAATATTTCCAGATTAATTCACCCATTCTCTTACTGATGAACAATCAGGTATTCCCAATTTTTCATTATTATTGGCAATACAGCAATGAACATTAATTTTAACTTTCCTTGTGGACACATATGAGAGTTTTACAAAGGTACATATGAGCATCTTCAACTTTCCTAACAAACTGTTCCTCAAAGTGACTGTACCTATTTATTGCTACCCCTGTAGTTGCTGAGGCTATTTCTCTATATGTGTGCTTGTAAATATTCTAAATCTTATTTTTTTTGTCAATCAAATGAGTATGAAATACTCAATTCAAATGCACAGTATTTAAATCTGTTGCAATCCAATGATTAGGGCTAGTTTTAGGGAAGCTATTATGGTTATGATATTCAGTCTTTCTATTAATGAACATAGTTTCTCTGACAATTTATTTAGATTTTTAGTTTTAAGAAGGTTTATCATTGATGATAAAGATTTTGTACCTCCTTCTATAGATTTATAATACATATGTTATGCTTTTATTCTTGTTGTAAGTGGAATTTAAAAATTATATATAGTTTTTTCATATAGAAATAGAATGTAATAAATTTATACTACTAACTGTATACACTACAAAATAAGAAAATTCTCAAATCAGTAACTTAAGCTCAATCTCAAGAACCTAGAAAGATAAGATAATAATAAACCTAAAACAAAAGAAAGAAAATAATAGATAGGAAATCATTGAAATTGAAAAAAGATAAACAATAGAGAAAATGAAACAAATTAGTTTTTTGAAAATGCCAATAAAATGGACAAACATAGAAATTACCAATATCAGGAATAAAATAGGAATAACAGGAATATCACTTCAGACCCTTCAAACATCAAAGAGATAATAAGAAATAGCTAGAGATAACTCTATACATCTAAACTTGACAATTTAGATTAAATGGACTAATTCCAAAACAATTTAAATCTCCACAAATTACTCAGTATGAAATAGATCATCTGAATATCCCTATAAGTATTAAATAAATTGAATTTTTAATTTAAAAAACTACAAAAGAAGAAATTCCTACACCCAGATGGTTTCCCTGGAGAATGCTACTAAATGTTTAAAGAAGAATTAACACCAATTCTACAAAATCTATTACACAAAATAGAAGGAACATTTTCCATCTGATTTTATGAAGCTAGTCACCAAAACCAGACAAAGACAATACCAAAAAGAAAAAAAAAACGAGGAAGGAAGGAAAGAAAAAAAGAAAGTAGAGAAAGAAACACAGAGAGAAGGAGGGAACTACAGAACAATATCCCTTATTAACATAGATGCAAAAATGCTTAACAAAAATTATCAAATATAATTCACCAATATAAAAAAAGGATCTCAAACCATGAGCAAGTAGGGTTTATTACAGGGACAGAAGACTGGTTAAATATTCAAAATTCAGGGGCTAAATCACATAATCATATCAACTGATGCAAAAAATCTAGCATTTGACAAAATTTAATGCACATCCTTAAGAAAATTCAGAATGACAAAAATGGAGGGGAATTTCCTCAACCTGATAAACAGAGTGTGTGTGTATATATATATATGCACACATATATATATATAAACTACACTTGATATTATACTTAAGGGTCATAGACTGAATGTTTTCCTTCTAAGATTGGGAACAAGAGAAGGATGTCTGCTCTCACTGCTCTTATTTAACATGATTGGAAATTCTAGCCAGTGCAATAAGGCAAGAAAAGGAAATAAATAGCATATGCATTGGAAAGGACTATCTGACAAAGGATTAATATGTAGACTATGCAGAAACAAAACAAACAAAATCTTAAAACTCAATAGTGAAAAAAAAAAAAGCATACAATCCAATTAGAACACAGGCAACAGATGAGACACTTCCCCAAAGAAGATATATAGACATCAGCCAAGCACATGAAAAGACATTGAGCATCATCAGCCATTAAAGAAATGCAAATTAAAACCACAATAAGGCATCACTATAAACCTATCAGAATACCTAAAATAAAGAATAGCAACACCATCAGTTGCTGCTCAGAATGCAGAGAAAATGAATTGCTCATACACTGCTAGTGGGAAGGTAAATGGTAGAGCAATTCTGGAAAATAGTTTGGCATTTTCTAAAAGGAGAGAAAAAAAAATCGAACATGCAGTTACCATACAACCCAGCAATTGCATTTCAGGGCATTTATAACAGTGAAATGAAGGCTTACTTTCAAACAAAATCAGGTACAGTGTATAGAGAACAGTGTTGAGTTGAATGATGGCTTCCCAAAAGATACACTCAAGCCTTAATTCCTGGAACTTATGAATATTACCTTGTTTGGAATAGGGTTTTGGCAGATTTAATGAAGGATCTTGATATGAAGAGATCATTCTGGATTATCCATGAGCCCTAAATCCAAACACAAGGTCCTTATAAGAGACACAAAGGGGATATTTGACAGAGAGGAGAGAGAAAGGAGATATGAAGACAGAGGCAGGAATTGGAGTGTGTAGCTTCACGGAAGCCAGACAAACCATAAAGAGGCAAGGAATAGATTCTCCCCCAGGGCTCTCAAAGAGAGTAGGGTCCTGCCAGATTTTGGACTCTGGGCCTCAGAGAAATGTGAGAGAATAAATTTTTATTGTTTTAAGATTGTTTCTGGTGATTTGTTATGGTAGCCACAGGAAACTAATACAAGTAGCTTTATTCAGAAATAGCTCAAAACAAAGCAGTGTTGATGTGCTTTAATGGGAAATAGCTAAATTGTGAAACATCCACATCACTAAATACCACTCAGCAATAAAATGAAAAGTACTGACACATGCAAAAAAAATTGGATGAATCTCTAAAGAATAATGCTGAATAAAGAAAAAGCCAATCCTAAAAGATGACATACTGTGTATTCCACTTATATAACATTCTTAATAGGACAAAATTATAGAAATAGAGAACAGATTAGTAGTTGCTAGGGGTTAAGGAGGGCTAGAGACAGGAAAGTAGATGTAGCTATAAAAGGCAGCCTGAGAAATCCCTGTGGTAATGTAAATGTTTTGTATATTGACTGTATCAATGTCAACATCCTGGTTGTGATATAGTACTGTAGTTTTGCAAGATATGATCATTGAGGGGAACTGAATAAAGGTATATAGGCTCTCTTTATATTATTTATTGCAATCACATGTAAATCTACAATTGTCTCATAGTTAAAAATTTAATTTAAAAAATGATCTTAGTGGGGGCACAGCAGGGAGGTAGAAAAAAAGTAAACAAACAGACAAAACCCAAGATAGAAGCATTGTTGCAAATGCCAAGGTAGGTCCCAATAAAATTCAGTCTATTTAAAATTTTAGTTTCCTTTTTGACAAAGAAGTATTTAATCATATTTCTTAAAAGTGAGACAGCTTTGGTATTAAAAGGTAATATCACTTTCCCCTTTTTATTCTTCTCTTTCTGCAATAGTGAAAGGCTTCCCTGGTGGTCCAAGATGGTAATAAATCTGTCTGCAATGCAGGAGACCTGAGTTCAATCCCTGGGTTGGGAAGACCCCTGGAGAAAGGAATGGCTACCTACTCCAGTATTCTTGACTGAAGAAGTCTAAGAGGAGCCTGGAAGGCTACAGTCCATGGGGTCACAAAGAACTGATAAGAATACTGGAGTGGGTAGACATTCCCTTCTCCAGGGGATCTTCCTGACCCAGGATCAAACCCAGGTCTCCTGCATTGCAGGCAGATTCTTTACCGTCTGAACCACAACAGAAGCCTTTCACTATTGCAGAAAGAGAAGAAGAAAAAGAAAAAAGTGATACTGTTTTTCTGCAATACTAAGAAAGAAAATCAGCATGCTAGCTGTTATAAAATTTCCCCTCTACAAACTGCTTCAGACTCAGCCTGTAACTGACACTTGGGTCATTTTCTCTTTTCTCCCAGAAATTGTGTTTTTACCTTCAATTTCATATCATATTAGAAGAGTGCTTCACCATCTTTTAATTCTGTATTTCACTCTAAAGTACAGACTACTTTAAATACCATAATGCAGTTCCCATATAGTTTACACTTACCACTTTAGTTGCCCTTACTTAGGTAATGACAAAATGTCTATCTGCAGTCTATTTAACCTTGCTGCTGCTGCTGCTAAGTCACTTCAGTCATGTCCGACTCTGTGTGACCCCATAGATGGCAGCCCACCAGGCTCCCCTGTCCCTGAGATTCTCCAGGCAAGAACACTGGAGTGGGTTGCCATTTCTTTCTCCAATGCATGAAAGTGAAAAGTGAATGTGAAGTTGCTCAGTCATGTCTGACTCTTAGCATGGACTGCAGCCTATCAGGCTCCTCCATCCATGGGATTTTCTAGGCGAGAGTACTGGAGTGGGGGTACCATTGTCTTCTCTGATTTAACCTTGCTAGTTTTCACTATTCCATGATGCCGGTGATCTTGGGTGGCCTTGGCCTGCAACATCTTGAAGTGGGGCTTGGGTTTCTACCCAGAGATTAAGGCTGAGTCACGGCACTGAGAGCACCAAATCTCAGAACACGACCAGTGGTCATTGACAAGCCCTTTGGCTTTGCAGAAAAGAATTTTCACAAAGATGGGGAGTAGTGAAGCAAGTAAAGTATTTATTAAGAGGAAAAAAGAGTACATACAGTACACATGAATAGACACATGGGCAGACTGTGTGTGTATGTGTGTGTGTGTGTGAGAGAGAGAGACAGAGAGAGAGACAGAGAGACAGAGAGACAGAGAGTCACTGAGTTGCACCCTCATGGCAGTTTGATTTACTTTTCTGGGGCATTTCTTCCAGGTTCCCTTTGGCTAATCATTTTGATTTGCCTGGTTCATAGTCCATACTTGGTATATCTCAGGATCCTACTATATGTACATACACTATCTCTTAGCCAAGATTGATTCTACCAAAAAGGCCTATGGGTAGAGCATCTCTTGACATCACTTCTCTTTGAACTCCAAAGAGCCTTTCTGCACCTTTGTGGTTAGGGAGGTCTCCTGACTTTGAGAATGAGAAATAATGTCTGGGCAGGGCCCGGCCTCTTCCCCTAAACTGTCCTGCTCAACTTTGAGTTACAGTCCATAGGGGATGAATCTCCAATTGCTTTACCTGGGGAGTGAATCTACCTTCTGCCTCACCACTAATTTCCAAATTACTCGTTTCTGTTAGGGGAAACACACTGACTGAAACAGCCCACCCTGGCCAGGCACCATAGTAAAACCATTTGCATGAGTTATTTTATGACAGGAGGTCCTGGTAAGGAACATGAAACTAATAAACCACCACCAATCAGAAGAGTTCAGGAAAGATCACAGTGAAACACCATGTTTCCTACCACCTCCCAAAATCCTTCTTGCTGGTATCTGTCCTGGCTAAGGAATGCGTGAGCCACCAGGAAGGACCCAGAGTCAGAATGACTGGCCAAATACAACCTGGAAACTAATTCCATCACCATAAAACTCGAGACTGCTAGCCACAAGGCAGAGTAGTTCTCCTGGGTTCCCTTACTCTCCTGCTCTCCACCTGAGCACTTCTTCCCAATAAAGTCTCTTGTTTTGTCAGTACATGTGTCTCCTTGGACAATTAATTTCCGAGTGAGTGTGAGAACAAGAGCTCCCTTTTAGGCACTGGAAGGGGTTCCCCTTCCTGCAATATTTCCAACATTAACTTCATATTAGGACTCTAAGTACCTTAGTAAATGCCCTATGTGTTCAGTATTTTTATTGAATCATTTGCCTGGAGAAGGAAATGGCAACCCACTCCAGTATTCTTACCTGGAGAATTCCATGGAAGGAGGAGTCTGTTGGGCTACAGTCCATGGGGTGGCAAAGAGTCGGACACAACTGCGTGACTTTCATTAACATAAAGTCAGACCACCAACCTCAAATGTGGGTCACAGGTTGTACATTTACAGTGTCATGAGACTCTGTACACCTCAGGATAAAGACCAGATGCCACATTCTTCCATTTTTGTTAAAGGTTCTGACACTTGGTAGTAAAAGTTCTTTCAGCACTCTCAAAGTTACAAGTTCTGCTAATTTTTCCTTCACAATTCTTTCAATTGTCTTTCAATTAACAAGGCCATTATGTCTAGCCTAATGCAATTGCTTCTTATCTGATCTCCCTATACCCAGAATCTTTTCACTTTAAAATAGACTGCAGACTATAAGGAGAAGGCAATGGCACCCCACTCCAGTACTCTTGCCTGGAAAATCCCATGAACGGAGGAGCCTAGTGGGCTGCAGTCCATGGGGTCGCTAAAAGTCTGACAGGACTGAGCGACTTCACTTTCACTTTTCACTTTCATGCATTGGAGAAGGAAATGGCAACCCACTCCAGTGTTCTTGCCTGGAGAATCCCAGGGACGGGGGAGCCTGGTGGGCTGCCGTCTATGGGGTCGCACAGAGTCGGACACGACTGAAGTGACTTAGCAGCAGCAGCAGCAGACTATAAAGTCAGACACGTGTTTGGTTTATTTTTTCCATCTCACATTGCTGTTTGAAACCATTCAGTTGCTTTCCATTTGCTAATAGTGTTTTCAAAGGGTGCATAATCTTTTATGAAACTTTTTTTCCCCCTAGTCATCTGTTTTGAGTCACAATGTAAATGTATCCTATGAATCATAGTTAAAAACAAAAAAAAACTGAAAAATAATGTCCCAAAGAATAAGGTCTAAATTTCCACACCAGATATTCAAAATCTATCACAATCTTATCCCTAACTGATCTGTTATACCCTACTGTTCAGTATTTGCTTCACGAAACCACTAACCCTCTCAAATTAATCTAATTGCCTTACCTTAAAACACACCCCGTGCTTTGCAAACTATCTTTTTGCAGATATGCCATAGGGATTTCACTAAATATACAGTGAAGGGCTTCCCTGGTGGCTCAGATGGTAAAGTGTCTGCCTGCAATGTGGGAGACCTGGGTTCAATCCCTGGGTCAGGAAGCTCCCCTGGAGAAGGAAATGGCAACCCACTCCAGTACTCTTGCCTGGAAAATTCCATGGACAGAGGAGCCTTGTAGGCTATAGTCCATGGGGTCACAAAGAGTCGGACACGACTGAGTGACTTCACTTCACTTCACTTCACAATAAAGGGAAAAAGAAAAAATAGAGCCCTAAAAACAAGTCTATAAGAATTTTACCTAGATCAAATGCCTCCATGAAATTTTCTTTTATCACCCTAACAGAGAAGCATTGTTCATTTGCCTAAAATTGTATACTTGTTCTTTTTACTGTTCTTATGGTGATTATGTAATATTTTTTAATATAATAGTTTATCATCTTATAGTCATTCTTGTAATATAAGTACATTAAAAATTGGTATTGCACATTATATATTTCTTTAATACAATACTTAATGCTTCTAAGAAAGTCAAGAGAAATTTAACCAGCACCCAGCTGAAGGTATAAAACATTAAAGACAAAACTGAAGTACCCGTGCAGTTCTCTCCATCTCAACCCTTTCCCCTACTAGAGGTAACCGTTATCCTAAATTCCCATGCATGTTTTTCTACTTTTATTACATATGCCACTATCACTGCATTTTAAAGCTTTATATTAATGACATCACAATGCATACATTATATTTTGGTTTACTATGCTCTATATTGCTTACTATATTTGCTCACATCACAGCAAATGGCTCCAGTTGATTTATTAACTGGGTATATCATATTCTTTTACATTAACTGATCACAGGATATTTATTTATTCTCTCTTTGATGGATAGTTTACTTGCAACTATTCACTCTTACAATGATGTAACAAACATTCTTGTACATATCTGTGTATATAAGAGAGTTTCCTTATGGTAATATCTAGAAGTGGGATCTGCTCTAGCATAGGGTATGATCACTTTTGTCCTTATCTGTGCATGCCAAGTTACCTCAGTCATTTCCAACTCTTTGCAACCCTATGGACTGCAGCCCACCAGGCTCCTCTGTCCATGGTATTCTCCAGGCAAGAATAGTGGAGTGGGTTGTCATGCCCTTCCTGACTCAGGAATCGAACCTGGATCTCTTAAATCTCCTGAATTGGCAGGCAGGTATTCTTGCCTGGAGAATCCCATGGACACAGGAGCCTGGTGGGCTACAGTCCATGGGGTCACAAGGAGTTGGTCATGACTTCACTTTCACTTTCTTTACCACTAGCACCACCTGAAAGGCCCATTAATACATGTTATCAAAATCAATTCCCAGTCTCTCTGGATTATATTTTCACTATATATCATATCTTCTAGTGAACAAAAAGTTTAACTTGTTAAAAAGTTACAGATATATTGATTTCTTATAGAATTACAGTTCTATTTGTATTTTCTAATGGCTTTTGAGTCAGTTTTTTAAAGTTTTATTTTAGTAAAATGGAAAATTGTCCTTTTCAGCTACACTTTCAAATTTATTGGCATAAAGTAGCTTATGTCAACTAGGGGAAATCTTCTGAGCTTAACTTACAATTTTCATACTGTTTATGGGGTTCTCAGTATGAAAATTCAAAAAATGAAGATCATGGCATCCAGTCCCATTACTTCATGGCAAATAGATGGTGAAACAATGGAAACAGTGACAGACTTTATTTTCTTGGGCTCCAAAATCACTGCAGATGGTGAATGCAGTCATGAAATTAAGAAAATGCTTGCTCCTTAGGAGAAAAGCTGTGACAAACCTAGACAGCATATTAAAAAACAGAGATATTACTTTGCCAACAAATGTCCATTTAGTCAAAGCTATGGTTTTTTCAGTAGTCATGTATGTATGTGAGAGCTGGATCATAAGGAAAGTTGAGCATTGAAGAATTGATGTTTTTGAACTGTGGTGTTGGAGAAGACTCTTGAGAGTCCCTTGGACTGCAAGGAGATCCAACCAATCCATCCTAAAGGAAGTCAGTCCTGAATATTCATTCGAAGGACTGATGTTGAAGCTGAAGCTCCAATACATTGGCCACCTGATGCAAAGAACTGACTCATTGGAAAAGACCCTGATGCTGGGAAAGATTGAGGGCAGGAGAAGAGGATGACAGAGGATGAGATGGTTGGATGGCTTCACCAACTCAATGGATATGAGTTTGAGCAAGTTCCAGGAGTTGGTGATGGACAAGGAAGCCTGGCATGCTACAGTCCATGGAGTTGCAAAGAGTTGGACATGACTGAGCAACTGAACTGAACTGGACTGAGCCTACAGTTAGATGCACATAACTATTACCGGTCATTCTTGGCATAAATTCTTTTAGCAGAATACAGGCCAGGATACACAGCACACTGGCAAGGCAGTATCAGGCATTTTTCTTGAGTTGGAGTAGTCATCATAACAGGCAACCAAGCCAAAAAAGAGCTCAGATCTGAAGGAACAAAATCACACTAGGTGGGTAAAGGAGTAACTAATATTTCCCTTAATAATCTTATAGGCATAGTTTAAAGTCATTACACTCAGATAATTTTAAAGCTGTGATTTCCTACCAGGTATTAATAGCATGTTTACAGCTCTCCCAGGCCAAAGTGATGTACTCATCAATGTCATTTTTAATATAAGGAATGATGCCTGGTATAAACAGAGCTCACATTCCAAAAGTCAGCGGTGGTGATTATTTGTAACTCCAAGGAAAAGAGCTATGTAATACTTGATTCTCAAATGTATTCCCTTATATTTTTAAATGTAGCTGTAGTAAAGAATCTGCCTGCCAATGTAGGAGCTGCAGGAGATGTGGGTTTGATCCTTGGGCCAGGAAGATCTCCTGGAGAGGAAATGGCTACCTATTCCAGTATTCTTGCCTGAAGAATCCTATGGACAGAGGAGTGTGGCGGGCTACAGTCCATGTTATAGCAGAGTCAGACACAACTGAGCACACTTGTATGCACATACCCTTTTCATGCCTAATTATTTATGGCTTTCTGCCTTTTTTTGGATCAGTTTTGCTTCATGTTTCTCTATTATTCTTTTCAAAGAAAAACCTTTTAATTTAACTTTGTCTCTTAATTCTTCAATTTCTATTCTTTATTTCCTTCCTTTTACTTTGTTTACTCTTTCTCAAGCTGAATATTCAGTTATAAGTTTTTCTCTAAGTACCTCCTTAGCTTCATCTCACAAGCTCTGAAATATTATAATATTTCAATACAATAGTAAAATATTTACAGTATGATAATATTTTAAATTATTGTGCCATTCTAAATAATTTCAATTTTGTATTGCAATTTTTATTTCAGACTCATTAATTTAGAACTGTATTTTTAAATTTCCAAGGCTAAGAGAGGTTTGCAATTATTTTGCTGGGTTTGAGTTCTAATTTTGTTGGACTGAGAATACAGTTTGTGTAATACTGATTTTACTAAACTTCTGTTATGGCTTGTTTTGTGTCCTCATATGTGGTAAATTCTTACAAACATCATATACTTATTTGAAAAATATATTCAGTAAGTATGGGAATCACTGTGCTAGTCTAATCATTAGCACGTTGAATAATTATTAATTGTTAGTTAATTGCTAACATGATTGCATTGTTAATTGTACAAGTCTTTTTTAGCCTTTCTAATAATTTGTCTGTTTGAACAATTATCTAGAGAAGGGTATTAAATCTCCCATGGTAAGTACAGATTTGTTATTTTATTCTTACAATTCTGTCAGTTTTGCTGTATATAGTTAATAGATGCATACAAATTTTCCTTATATATTTCCTTTGGAGTTTTTGATCTTATAGTTTGTAGTAGGCTGTTTCTAGTAAAGCCTTTTCCTTAAAGAACATTGGATCTGCTATCAGTATATTAACTTTCTTTTTATTAGTGTTTGCCTCATGTATTTCTTTTACCTTTTACTTCTAATTTCTGTGTCCTAATGTGTCAAGTATGTCTCTCATAAGTAAAATGGAGATGAATTTTTGTAAAATGGAGATGAATTTTTGTAAAATGGGGATAAATTTTTAAAAATCTGACATTGTTTTTAATCTTATAAGATTAGTACATTTTACATTTCTGAAAAGTAATATTTGAGTATATTTCTATCATCTTATTTTGTACTTAATATTTTTACTTTATTCTTTCTTAGAACTTCATTGGCTTTTTCTGCCTTCTGTTGACAAAGGTTTTTATTTATTTATTTATTTAATTTTCGGCTGTGCTGGGTTCTCATTGCTATGTGGGCTTTTCTCCAGTTGTGGTGGTGGCGGGGACTGCTCTCTAGTTGTGGTGTCTTCTCTTGTTGCAGAGCATGGGCTCTAGAGCACAGGCTCAGTAGTTGTGGCTCACAGCCTTAATTGCCCGGTGGATGTGGGATATTTCCAGACCAGGGATTGAAGCCATGTCCCCTGCACTGGCAGAGGGATTCTTTATCACTAAGACATCAGGGAGGCCTGACAAAGTAAATAATGAGGGAAATAAAGAATATCTATAAAACATGGGAGAAGTATCTCTAGTTCTTAATTATAATGAGTAGTTAATTATAGCAACCAATTTATTAATGCAAGATGAATCTTGCAAAAATTGACAGATAATGTTAAATACTTCAAAATAGGTTGGTGAATTTGTCTATTTCTCCTACAGTTCTGTCAATTGTTATATTTATTGATATTTTTAGCCTGTCTTATCACATATATTTATAAATGTATCTTTCTAGTAGTGAAACTTTTATACTTATGTAGTAACTTGTCTTTATCTCTAATACAGCTTTTTTCTTAAAGATTATGTGAAATTAAGTTTCTCAAACAAAAAATATATATGTTTGTGTGGTTTTTTTTTTTTTTGGTTATGGGGAGAGAAAGGGGGGAGAAAGGGGAGAGGGGGGAGAGGGGGGAGGGATGTATGTATAACCTGACATTATCATTCTTTTAGTAATTCCACACCCATTTCTGCATGAAAGTGAAAGTGAAGTCACTCAGTTGTGTCTGACTCTTTGCAACCCACCTGGCTCCTCCATCCATGGGATTTTCCAGGAGGATCTTTCTGACCCAGGGATTGAACTCAGGTCTTCCACACTGCAGGCATATTCTTTACCCTCTGAGCCTACTTTATCATAGCCCAAGCTTAATAAAGATCTAAATATCCAACTCTTCCTTCTGAAGATTAGAGGAAACAACTTTTAATTCCAATTACTTAGTTCCCTTCTATGTTCCTTTGGGGTCCCAGCCCTAAGATATTCATTTGGACAGTTTCTGGATTTTGATCTTTTGGGAACTCATAAAAGGCAAAGGTCCAACTCTATTTAGCAAATGTCTTCAACGTGAAGGCTGGCTGCAGTGTTTTTCTTACTTGATTTAGGTTATTTTTCATTCCTTTTTAGGCTTGAATGTCCTTCTTTTTCCCACAAACTCATGGAAAGAATTAAATCTAAAAATTTTCTTATCCAGCGTTTTTAAAGGAAAGTTGGTGTTAGTACTTACTTAACTACACGGCCAGAAATAAAACTCATATCCTAAATTTTCTTTGCTCTATTCCCTTTCTTTATACTGGTCTGGAGTTCATCTTTCAGTGTCATATCCTTTTGCATTTTAATATTGTTCTACAGAACTGGACCTAACAGAAGCAGAAGATATTAAGAAGAGGTGGCAAGAATACACAGAAGAACTATACAAAAAAGGTCTCCATGACCCAGATAACCATGATGATGTGATCACTCACCTAGAGCCAGACATCCTGGAGTGTGAAGGCAAGTGGACCTTAGAAGCATCACTAAGAACAAAGTTAGCTGAGGTGATGGAATTCCAGCTGAGCTATTTCAAATCCTAAAAGATGATGCTGTAAAAGTGCTGCACTCAGTATGCCAACAAATTTGGAAAACTCAGCAGTGGCCACAGGATCAGAAAAGGTCAGTTTTCATTCCAATCCCAAAGAAAGGCAATGCCAAAGAATGTTCAAACTACCACACAACTGCACTCATCTTACACTCTAGCAAAGTAATGCTGAAAATTCTTCAAGAGAGGCTTCAACAGCACTTGAACTGAGAACTTCCAGATGTTCAAGTTGGATTTAGAAAAGGCAGAGGAACCAGAGATCAAATTGCCAACATCAGCTTGATCATGGAAAAAGCAAGAGAGTTCCAGAAAAACATCTATTTCTGCTTTATTGACTATGCCAAAGCCTTTGACTGTGTAGATCACAGCAAATTGTGGAAAATTCTTAAAGAAACGGGAATACCAGACTTACATGCTTCCTGAGAAACCTGTATGCAGGTCAAGAAGCAACAGTTAGAACTAGACATGGAACAACAGACTGGTTTCACACTGGGAAAGGAGTATGTCAAAGCTGTATATTGTCACCCTGTTTATTTAACTTATTTGCAGAGTACACCATGTGAATTGCTGTGTTGGATGAAGCACAAGTAGAATCAAGGTTGCCAGGAGAAATATCAATTACCTCAGATATGCAGATGACACCACCCTTATGGCAGAAAGTGAAGAGGAACTAAAGAGCCTTTTTATGAAAGAGAAGAGTGAAAAAGCTGGCTTAAAACTCAGCATTCAGAAAACTAAGCTCTTAGTATCCATTCCCATCATTTCATGGCAAATAGATGGGGAAACAATGGAGACAGTGATAGACTTTATTCTCTTGGTCTCCAAAATCACTGCAGATGGTGACTGCAGTCATGGAATTAAAAGATGCTTGCTCCTTGGAAGAAAAGTTATGACCAACCTAGACAGCATGTTAAAAAGCAGAGACATTACTCTCATGACAAAGGTCCATCTAGTGAAGGCTATAGTTTTTCCAGTAGTCATGTATGGATATGAGAGTTGGACCATAAAGAAAGCTGAGTGCTGAAGAAATGATGCTTTTGAACTGTGGTCCTGGAGAAGACTCTTGAGAGCCCTATGGACTGAAAGATCAAACCAGTCAATTCTAAAGGAAATCAGTACTAAATATACATTGGAAGGACTGATGCTGAAGCTGAAGCTCCAACACTTTGGGTACCTGATGTGAAGAGCTGACTCATTGGAAAAGACCCAGATGC
The DNA here is from genome assembly GCA_935064755.1 of Tragelaphus eurycerus. Classification (NCBI taxonomy): domain Eukaryota; kingdom Metazoa; phylum Chordata; class Mammalia; order Artiodactyla; family Bovidae; genus Tragelaphus; species Tragelaphus eurycerus. Next base: position 19,328,816 of record CAKXYN010000020.1, read on the forward strand.
TGGGAAAGACTGAAGGCAGGAGGAGAAGGGTATAACAGAGGATGAGATAGTTGGATGGCACCACCGACTTGATGGATATGAGTTTCAGCAAGCTCCAGGAATTGGTGGGAAGCCTGGAGTGCTGTAGTCCATGGGGTCACAGAGTCGGACACAACTGAGTGACTGAGCTGATACTGGTTTGGAAATCATACATTAATTACACTTTTATATTTTTAATGGATAAACCTAAGCTTTTACTATAGAATTCTCCAAGCCAGGCTTCAGCAATATGTGAACCGTGAACTTCCTGATGTTCAAGCTGGTTTTAGAAAAGGCAGAGGAACCAGAGATCAAATTGCCAACATCTGCTGGATCATGGAAAAAGCAAGGGAGTTCCAGAAAAACATCTATTTCTGCTTTATTGACCAAGCCAAAGCCTTTGACTGTGTAGATCACAAGAAACTGTGGAAAATTCTGAAAGAGATGGGAATACCAGACCACCTGATCTGCCTCTTGAGAAATCTGTATGCAGGTCAGGAAGCAACAGTTAGAACTCGTCATGGAACAACAGACTGGTTCCAAATAGGAAAAGGAGTATGTCAAGGCTGTATACTGTTACCATGTTTATTTAACTTATGTGCAGAGTACATCATGAGAAACGCTGGACTGGAAGAAACACAAGTTGGAATCAAGATTTCTGGGAGAAATATCAATAACCTCAGATATGCAGATGACACCACCCTTATGGCAGAAAGTGAAGAGGAACTAAAAAGCCTCTTGATGAAAGTGAAAGTGGAGAGTGAAAAGTTGGCTTAAAGCTCAACATTCAGAAAACGAAGATCATGGCATCTGGTCCCATCACTGCATGGGAAATAGATGGGGAAACAGTGGAAACAGTGTCAGACTTTATTTTTCTGGGCTCCAAAATCACTGCAGATGGTGACTGCAGCCATGAAATTAAAAGACGCTTACTCCTTGGAAGGAAAGTTATGACCAACCTAGATAGCATATTCAAAAGCAGAGACATCACTTTGCCAACAAAGGTTCGCCTAGTCAAGGCTATGGTCTTTCCTGTGGTCATGTATGGATGTGAGAGCTGGACTGTGAAGAAGGCTGAGTGCCGAAGAATTGATGCTTTTGAACTGTGGTGTTGGAGAAGACTCTTGAGAGTCCCTTGGACTGCAAGGAGATCCAACCAGTCCATTCTGAAGGAGATCAGCCCTGGGATTTCTTTGGAAGGAATGATGCTAAAGCTGAAACTCCAGTCCTTTGGCCACCTCATGTGAAGAGTTGACTCATTGGAGAAGACTCTGATGCTGGGAGGGATTGGGGGCAGGAGGAGAAGGGGACGACAGAGGATGAGATGGCTGGATGGCATCACTGACTCGATGGATGTGAGTCTGAGTGACCTCCGGGAGTTGGTGATGGACAGGGAGGCCTGGCATGCTGCGGTTCATGGGGTCGCAAAGAGTCAGACACGACTGAGCGACTGATCTGATCTGATAGAAAACTGACAAAAACTAAAATTCGTCAATAGATCTTCCTCTCAAATAATACAAGGAATATGACTCTTAAGGGAGTCTTAAATGATTAATTATTCAGTGTTCCAGTCCTAGTTTTATTTTCCCTTTTTACGGAACTTTTTATTTTGAAATAATGATAGATTAAAAAGTAGTTGTAGTGATAATACAGGGAGGTCCCACGTACCCTTTATTCAGTATCCACCAATGTTACATCATAAATAACTCTAGCAAACTGCAAACACAGGAGACTTACATTGGTTTAATCCCAGGGACAGGGGAGCCTGGTGGGCTGCCGTCTATGGGGTCGCACAGAGTCGGACACGACTGAAGCGACTTAGCAGCAGCAGCAGCATCTGTGTATACGTCTGTGTCATTTTATTACCTATGTAGATTCATGTAACCATGACTGCAATCAAGATATAGAATGTTCCATCATCATAAAGTTCTCTCTCATGCTATTCTTTTATAGTCACCCCAGTCCTCTCTATGCTATGCTATGCTATGCTAAGTCACTTTAGTCGTGTCCGACTCTATGTGACCCCAGAGACGGTAGCCTACCAGGCTCCCCCGTCCTTGGGATTCTCCAGGCAAGAACACTGGAGTGGGATGCCATTTCATTCTCCAATGCATGAAAGTGAAAATTGAAAGTGAAGTCGCTCAGTCGTGTCCAACTCTCAGCGACCCCATGGACTGCAGCCTACCAGGCTCCTCCGTCCATGGGATTTTCCAGGCAAGAGTACTGGAATGGGGTGCCATTGCCTTCTCCGCCAGTCCTCTCTGCCCATCCTTAAATTTTGGCAATCATGAATATGCTTTCCTTGACTATGGTTTTATCATTTTCAAGATGCATAAATGGAATCACACTTTATATGATCTTTTGAGATTTTTTTTTACTCAGAATAATGCCATTCTTTCTTCAAGGATCATTCTACTGTTAATGAAGTACTCTTTACTATTTTTTTTTCATAGTCTATAAGTATATAAACACTTTCACCTATTTGTTTTGAAAATTTATTTATTATGCTCTGATTCTTAAATAACAGCTTAGATGAGATTATGCATCAGTGATGGGTCAGTCAGGAAAAGAGAAACTATTCCAGATAAAGTTAAAAAAATTTTCATAGGGCTTCCCTGGTTCAGTGGTAAAGAATCTGCCTGACAATGCAGAAAACATGGGTTTGATCCCTGATCTGGAAAGATTCCATATGCTGAGGTGCAATTAAGCCCATGTGCTGCAACTATTGAGCCTGTGCTCCAGAGCCTGGGAATCACAACTAGTGAGCCCACATGTTGCAGCTACTGAAACCCGCACACCCTAGAGCCTTTTCAGGAAGAACAGAAGCTATCACAATGAGAAGTCCATCCACCACAAGTAGCCCCCACTTGCCTCAAATAGAGAAAAGCCCATGCAGTAACACAGACCCAACACAGCCATAAATAATGAATAAATAAAAATTTAAAATCTTTATTACAGAAATTAGCTGTTTGCAAAACTGTTGGGAAAACTCTCAATAACTTCATCATCAAATATTCTTTCTTTTGTTATTCCATGGTCTCTACCTGGAACTCCTATTATGTTGGACCTTCTCATTTTATTTGCCATGTCAATGAATCTCCACTTCATTGTTTCTATCTCTAAAATTCTATACTCCCTTTAGGGTAATTTTCTCAGATCTGTCTTCCAGTTGTCAATTCTTTCTTCACTGGCCAATTTTTTTCATCTTTAAATATTATACTTTAATATTTTGGTATTTTGTTGAAAATGTTTTGTTCTTTTTTATTTATATTCCCCATTGAATTACCTGAAGTTAATAGAGATTAATCCTAGTGTATAATTGGGTCTACTGACTCTTACTCATATTGGATATATCTTTGCACATTTCGTAACTTTTGTAAAGTGTTGAGCAGTGCATTCTCTGAGGTAATACAGTGTAGTCCGGGTTGAAGGTATTTCTTTCTAGAATACCTTTTATCTAAGTTTATTATAAGGCACGTAGGGAGTATTTATGTTTGATTACTACTTTTATGTTGATTTTTCAACATATGGATTGTAAGGAGTGTAAATTAACAACTAAAATCTAAAAATTGGTGTGACTATTGGTTTGAAATTCTCAGGGAAGCTTTTAAATTCATTTAGACATGTCCACATTGAGAAAAAAATCTTGTGGCTGCCTACACAGGAGACCAGATAGGAAAAAAAAAATTCTATCCTCTGATAAAAGTCCTAGGGTTGAAAAAACAAAAAGGCCTAGGGTTGCCAAACTTGACTGACTATTAAACCTATATCCGTGGGCCAGGACATTCCCCTACTTCTAAACCATTCCCATGGTGGCCCATGTTACTACTCAAATTTGCCACTCTATTTTTTAAACTCCATTTTTAAGCCTTGAGGATACTTCTTTCTGACAAGCACAGCTATAGACTCAAAATGATATTTGTTGCAGTTTGGCTACCACTTCTGCATGTTGGGTAGTGGGAGAATTTTCAACTTAATACTAGATTGCCAGTCCAGAAATTCTCTTATAAATCTTTTTATTCTTTACATACTCCCGAGCACAGTGGCTGGCAGAGAGCAGTGCAAATAAATGTGTCAGTGAGAGATTAAATGAATGAATGATTATTTTTATCAGATTTCCTTTCTTTCATTAATTGTTTTAATCTAACTTTTATTTCTCAAATCCCTCATTAAAAATAGTTAATTTGCTTTATGGACTTCATTTAGTATAATTTTCTAACTTTGACTACTACAATAGTCATGGTAATCCACTCTTTGACTTCTTTCTCCTTTCTTTTTGCCTCATGTAAAATTGCCAGTCATCTTTTTAATATGAAACACTTGCCATTCCATTATACTGCCAATGGACTTGCAAATATCTTATTTTTATTGTTTTTTAACATCTTAAACTCTCCTTTCAACAGTTATACTCAACTATCAGTCAGTTCAGTTCAGTTGCTCAGTCGTGTCTGACTCTGCGACCCCATGAACTGCAGCACGCCAGGCCTCCCTGTCCATCGCCAACTCCCAGAGTTCACTCAGACTCATGTCCATCAAGTAGGTGATGCCATCCAGCCATCTCATTCTCTGTCATCCTCTTCTCCTCCTGCCCCCAACCCCTCCCAGCATCAGAGTCTTTTCCAATGAGTCAGCTCTTCACATAAGGTGGTCAAAGTACTGGAATTTCAGCTTTAGCATCATTCCTTCCAAAGAAATCCCAGGGCTGATCTCCTTCACAATGGACTGGTTGGATCTTCTTGCAGTCCAAGGGACTCTCAAGTGTCTTCTCCAGCACCACCGTTCAAAAGCATCAATTCTTTGATGCTCAGCTTTCTTCACAATCCAACTCTCACATCCATACATGACCACAGGAAAAACCACAGCCTTGACTAGACGGACCTTTGTTGGCAAAGTAATGTCTCTGCTTTTGAATATGCTATCTAGGTTGGTGATAACTTTTCTTCCAAGGAGTAAGCGTCTTTTAATTTCATGGCTGCAGTCACCATCTGCAGTGATTCTGGAGCCCCCAAAATAAAGTCTGCCACTGTTTTCCACTGTTTCCCCATCTATTTGCCATGAAGTGATGGGATCAGATGCTATGATCTTTGTTTTCTGAATGTTGAGCTTTAAGCCAACTTTTTCACTCTCCACTTTCACTTTCATCAAGAGGTTTTTTAGTTCCTCTTCACTTTCTGCCATAAGGGTGGTGTCATCTGCATATCTGAGGTTATTGATATTTCTCCCAGCGATCTTGATTCCAGCTTGTGTTTCTTCCAGTCCAGCGTTTCTCATGATGTACTCTGCATATAAGTTAAATAAACAGGGTGACAATATACAGCCTTGACGTACTCCTTTTCCTACTTGGAACCAGTCTGTTGTCCCATGGCCAGTTCTAACTGTTGCTTCCTGACCTGCACACAGGTTTCTAAAGAGGCAGGTCAGGTGGTCTGGTATCCCCATCTCTTTCAGAATTTTCCACAGTTTATTGTGATCCACACAGTCAAAGGCTTTGGCATAGTCAATAAAGCAGAAATAGATCTTTTTCTGGAACTCTCTTGCTTTTTCCATGATCCAGCGGATGTTGGCAATTTGATCTCTGGTTCCTCTGCCTTTTCTAAAACCAGCTTGAACACCTGGAAGTTCACGGTTCACGTACTGCTGAAGCCTGGCCTGGAGAATTTTGAGCATTACTTTACTAGCGTGTGAGATGAGTGCAATTGTGCGGTAGTTTGAGCATTCTTTGGCATTGCCTTTCTTTGGGACTGGAATGAAAACTGACCTTTTCCAGTCCTGTTGCCATTGTTGAGTTTTCCAAATTTGCTGGCATATTGAGTACAGCACTTTCAGAGCATCATCTTTCAGGACTTGAAATAGCTCAACTGCAATTCCATCACCCTTTCTACTAAATAAGGCTGTGTCAAATGTGTCATATGGTTGTGTCATTTGGTCCTATTATATTCTGCTTTATTCTTGGTATCTTATTAGCTTCAGAAAGGTTTTACATAAGGCTTTGTTTTAGTTTCCAAAAGTAAATATAGAAATTATTCCATATATCCCTCTTTCATCATATTCCATGTTTGTATGCGTTAGGGATATACCATATACTTTCTAAAACATACATTCTAATTATGTAATAATTTTCTTCAAACTTATATGTGTTCACATAAATCTTTTCTCCTTTACACCTTGCTCAACCATGAATGTTATATAACACCGTTTATCTTCAGTAAAATTTCTGCAAAATTTACTAGAATGTCAAGAATTCAATGGACATTAATAAATATTCATTTGTTGCCAATCATGATGATGTTACACAGGATTTTTGAAAGTGGTTTTTAGAAATCACCAGCTATTCTTTAACACAGATTAAGAAATCTTTCCCCAGAAGAGATGATTGCCTATCAATCAGAGAAGAAACAAAATACAGTGAGAAGAAGAGAGATCAAATCGTCATTTAAATTTAATCTTTAAGCTAAAGATCCAGTGTAATATAACATTAGGAACTATGAACATTTAGGATAAATAAAACTGTATGGAAACTCCAGCTAGTGACTTAGAATTATACATGGCTTAAATTTTTTCCATATACTGTGGTTTGAAATACACTAGCATCCAAGCACTGGGACAGAGCTGCAGTTATATCAATGGAAATTCTACGAACATTAGTAGTGAAGATACAATTCCACTGCAGTAAGCTGATTAGCAATGCTAATGTGCATACGACACAGTCATATAATTAGAAAGAGTTTTACTCACAGTGATGTTGAGGTTATGGCGTTAAGACAGTTTCCATTTCAAAAGACAGAATCTAGGTTACCATGCCAGGGAAAAAGTAAATCATCTAATTTAAGCTGTTGAAAATATGATGATTTAAATAAAGACAACTTTATTTGAAAGTATTTCACTCTCCTTGTGAAAATTAAAGTAGATTATAAGTTAGTTTTTTCCCAGCAAAAGAAGATTTTAAAAAGAGAGAAAGGAAAGAAGCAGATCCTCACTAGACATGATAGCTAAAGAATCTCTGGCACATAAGACTACATTAGTATAACTAGGCTGTCAACCATTATTCACTTAAGAGAAAGTGGAGCTTAATAAGAGAAAAAAATCATAACAATTTTCACCTCTCCTGAAATGGAAAGACATACAGGGAGATGGGGAGGTGGAGAAGAAGAGAAGAGAAGGTAGTCAATAACAAATAGTTGGTTATAATGATGAGAATCCATTTCCCTTGTGAAATTTCCTTTTCTATACTCTTTATCAGCTACAGTGATCTAGGTTTCAGTTCAGTTAAGTTTAGACGCTCAGTCGTGTCTGACTCGTTGTGACCCCATGAACTGCAGCATACCAAGCCTCCCTGTCCATCACCAACTCCCAGAGTCTACCCAAACCCATGTCCATTGAGTCAGTCGGTGATGCCATCCAGCCATCTCATCCTCTATCGTCCCCTTCTCGTCCTGCCCCCAATCCCTCCCAACATCAGAGTCTTTTCCAAAGAGTCAACTCTTTGCATGAGGTGGCCAAAATAATGGAGTTTCAGCTTCAACATCAGTCCTTCCAGTGAACACCCAGGACTGATCTCCTTTAGGATGGACTGGTTGGATCTCCTTGCAGTCTAAGAGACTCTAAAAGTCTTCTCCAACAGCACAGTTGAAAAGCATCAATTCTTCAGCACTCAACTTTTTTTAGAGTCCAATTCTCACATCAATACTGTGAGACTTCACAGCTATTGAGACTTGACTCAATACAATGACTACTGGAAAAACCATAGCCTTGACTAGATGGATCTTTGTTGACAAAGTACTGTCTCTGCTTTTTAATATGCTGTCTAGGTTGGTCATAACTTTCCTTCCAAGGAATAAGCGTCTTTTAATTTCATGGCTGCAGTCATCATCTGCAGTGATTTTGGAGCCCCCAGAAATGAAGTCAGCCACTCTTTGCACTGTTTCCCCAATATTTGCCATGAAGTGATGGGACCGGGTGCCATGATCTTAGTTCTTTGAATGTTGAGCTTTTAAGCCAACTTTTTTACTCTCCTCTTTAACTTTCATTAAGAGGCTCTTTAGTTCTTCTTCACTTTCTACCATAAGGGTGGTGTCATCTGCATAGCTGAGGTTACTGATATCTCTCCCAGCAATCTTGATTCTAGGTTGTGCTTCCTCCAGCCCAGCATTTCTTATGATGTATTCTGCATAGAAGTTAAATAAGCAGGGTAACAATATACAGCCTTGACCTACTCCTTTTCCAATTTGGAACCAGTCTGTTGTCCCATGGCCAGTTCTAACTGTTGCTTCCTGACCTGCACACAGGTTTCTAAAGAGGCAGGTCAGGTGGTCTGGTATCCCCATCTCTTTCAGAATTTTCCACAGTTTATTGTGATCCACACAGTCAAAGGCTTTGGTATAGTCAATAAAGCAGAAATAGATCTTTTTCTGAAACTCTCTTGCTTTTTCCATGATCCAGAGGATGTTGGCAATTTGATCTCTGGTTCCTCTGCCTTTTCTAAAACCAGCTTGAACATCTGAAAGTTCACGGTTCACATATTGCTGAAATCTGGCTTGGAGAATTTTGAGCATTACTAGCGTGTGAGAGGAGAAGGGAGTGGCACCCCACTCCAGTACTCTTGCCTGGAAAATCCCATGGATCGAGGAGCCTGGTAGGCTGCAGTCCATGGGGTCACAAAGAGTCAGACATGACTGAGCGACTTCACTTTCACTTTTCACCTTCATGCATTGGAGAAGGAGATGGCAACCCACTCCAGTGTTCTTGCCTGGAGAATCCCAGGGATGGGGGAGCCTGATGGGCTGCTGTCTATGGGGTTGCACAGAGTTGGACACGACTGAAGCGACTTAGCAGCAGCAGCGTGTGAGATGAGTGCAATTGTGCAGTAGTTTGAGAATTCTTTGGCATTGCCTTTCTTTGGGACTGGAATGAAAACTGACCTTTTCCAGTCCTGTGGCCACTGCTGAGTTTTCCAAATTTGCTGGCATATTGAGTGCAGCACTTTCACAGCATCATCTTTCAGAATTTGAAATAGCTCAACTGGAATTCTATCACCTCCACTAGCTTTGTTCATAGTGATGCTTTCCAAGGCCCACTTGACTTCACATTCCAAGATTTCTGGCTGTAGTTGAGTGTGAGTGATCACATGATCGTGATTATCTGGGTCATGAAGATCTTTTTTGCACAGTTCTTCTGTGTCTTCTTGCCACTTCTTAATATCTTCTGCTTCTCTTAGGTTCATACCATTTCTTCCTTTATTGAGCCTGTCTTGCATAAAATGTTCCCTTGGTATCTCTAATTCTCTTGAAGAGATCTCTAGTCTTTCCCATTATATTGTTTTACTCTGTTTCTTTGCATTGATTCCTGAGGAAGTCTTTCTTATCTCTCCTTGCTATTCTTTGGAACTCTGCATTCAAATGGATACATCTTTGTTTTTCACCTTTGCTTTTTGCTTTTCTTCTTTTCACAGCTATTTGTAAGTCCTCCTCAGACAGCCATTTTGCTTTTTTGCATTTCTTTTTCTTGGGGATGGTCTTGATTCCTGTCTCCTGTACCATGTCACGAACCTCTGTCCATAGTTCATCAGGCACTCTGTCTATTAGATCTAATCCCTTAAATCTATTTGTCACTTCCACTGTATAGTCACAATGGATTTGATTTATATCATACCTGAATGGTCTAGTGGTTTTCCCTACTTTCTTCAATTTAAGTCTGAATTTGGCAATAAGGAGTTCATGATCTGAGCCACAGTCAGCTCCTGGTCTTTTTTTATTTTTGCTGACTGTATACAGCTTCTCCATCTTTGGCTGCAAAGAATATGATCAATCTGATTTTGGTGTTGACCATCTGGCGATGTTCATGTGTAGAGTCTTCTCTTGTGTTGTTGGAAGAGGGTGTTTGCTATGACCAGTGCATTCTCTTGGCAGAACTCTATTAGCCTTTGCCCTGCTTCATTCTGTACTCCCAAGCCAAATTTGCCTGTTATTCCAGGTGTTTCTTGATCTAGGTTTGGAGGTCCATAAATAGCCAAGAGAAAAACTTATCTCTGCTTTCAATGAAGAACTTGTTAGCTGATCACTGACAATATTTGCTGATGATTCCCACTGTCTCAAAATTTAGGTGTAAATATACTTATCAGCCTTAGGTGTTTATTGGAAGGACTGATGTTTAAGCTGAAACTCCAATACTTTGGCCACCTCACGCGAAGAGCTGACTCATTTGAAAAGACCCCGATGCTGGGAAAGATTGAGAGCAGGAGAAGGGGACAACAGAGGATGAGATGGTTGGATGGCATCACCGACACAATGGACATGGGTTTGGGTAGACTCCGGCAGTTGGTGATGGACAGCGAGGCCTGGTATGCTGCAGGTCATGGGGTCACAAAGAGTCAGACACGACTGAGAGACTGAACTGAACTAACACTTAGAATTTAAAGACAAGCTAGTTTCTTTCTGACATGATTTATTACAATTGGAGTACATCACCCCCATGGTGATACTTTATGGTGGGATAAAGATGTGTAGCCACTGTGCTTTAAGAGTAACAAATTGGATCATTTAAGATTTGTGATATTTGCATGTTATATTCATGTCCTGAAATGAAAAAGTAGTTTTACAAATCCTTGCATTACAAGGAAAATGTCAACAACAGCTTTAAATAACATTCCTAGAGACAAAAGCAAGCCCAAAGTATCTGCTCTTCAGGACTAAAGACACACACACACACACGGACACACACCCCTCCTGCTTCCTTAGAGAGCTATTTCTATTTTCATAATATGGTTAAATTAGGATTACCAAAGAAAAAATTGAAAGGATTTATCATTTAACACTTCAATGGAGTTACTAATAAGAATTATATTGAAGTAGATCATGCCAAGATACACCCTGTAACTACAAGAGGTCAGCAACCATTTCAAACACAACAGCCACAAAAAGCCCACAATTAATACCAGTGTATGTGGCCAGTCTACTGAGAATCAAAAGATTTGAATCTCAGTAGTCTATGTCTCCAGACATACAATTACAATCTTACTAGTATCTCAGTTAACCACCTATAAAATAAGTAGATGGTTCATATCATAATGGTTAAGGTAATCACTTTAACAATAAAATAAAAATTTGTTTTTCCCTTGTCCATAATACAAAACATATCAAAGTTAGAGAAATACAAATTCAGACTGAGGACAGGAAACAAAGGAAATTTCTCTTATCTAAATGTAGCGTAGAAATAATTTCCTAACTAAAAAGTTCCTGCATTTCACGGAACATATTTTTCCTATCCTTTGGAAATAGTTTCTACATCATTCATATAGAAGACACAATAAAGTGTTAATTAATATGAATTATAGTTTTTAAAATCTGAAATAGTTTTTAAAATCTGAAAAAGAATTATCAGGTCTTCTTAATTGACCTGCACATACATGCCTTAAAATAATTTGTGAGGGGAAAATGTCCTATAAGTGTATACTATTCTTTGATGAGAGAAGAAACATTATAAGTAGGATTTGCCCAAAAGGAATAAAAGTATGCAATGGTTTTATTTTAAAAATTTTGTTTGAAGATGGCGGAGGAATAGGACGGGGAGACCACTTTCTCCCCCACAAATGCATCAAAAGAACATTTAAACACTAAGTAAATTCCACAAGACAACTTCTGAATGCCAGCAGAGGCCATCAGGCACCCAGAAAAGCAGCCCATTGTCTTTGAAAGGAGATGTTTTATCAACGGTGCTGTATAGAAGGAGAAGTCTTGAGACTACTGTAAAAATAAGACTGAAAACCAGAAGCAGGAGGCTTAAGTCCAAATCCTGAGAACACCAGAGAACTCCTGACTCCAGGGAACATTAATCGACAGGAGCTTATCAAATGCCTTCACACCTACACTGAAACCAAGCACCACCCAAGGGCCAACAAGTTCCAGAGCAAGACATACTATGCAAATTCTCCAGCAACACAGGAACACAGCCCTGAGCTTCAATATACCTGCTGCCCAAAGTTACTCCAAACCCATTGGCATCTCATAACACATTACTGGACACTTCACTGCACTCCAGAGAGAAGAAATCCAGCTCCACCCACAAGAACACCAACACAAGCTTCCCAAATCAGGAAACCTTGACAAGCCTCCCGTACAGCCTCACTCACAGCAAGGAAACTCCAAAATAAAGAAAACTCCACAAACTGCCAGAATATAGAAAGGCCACCCCAAACTCAGCAATATAAACAAGGTGAAGAGACAGAGGAATACCCAGCAGGTAAAGGAACAGGATAAATGCCCACCAAACCAAACAAAAGAGGAAGAGATAGGGAATCTACCTGATAAAGAATTCTAAATACTGACGGTGAAAATGATCCAAAACCTTGAAATCAAAATGGAATCACAGATAAATAGCCTGGATACAAGGATTGAGAAGACGCAAGAAAGGTTTAAGAAGGACCTAGAAGAAATTTAAAAAAGAGTCGATATATAATGAATAATGCAATAAATGAGATCAAAAACACTCTGGAGGCAACAAACAGAATTTCAGAGGGAGAAGATAGGATTAGTGAAGTAGAAGATAGAATGGTAGAAATGAATGAATCAGAGAGGAAAAAAGAAAAATGAATTAAAAGAAATGAGGTCAATCTCAGAGACCTCCAGGACAATATTAAGTGCCACAACATTCGAATCATAGGAGTCCCAGAAGAAGAAGACAAAAAGAATGATCATGAGAAAATACTTGAGGAGATAATAGTTGAAAAATTCCCTAAAATGGGGAAGGAAATAATCATCCAAGTCCAAGAAACCCAAAGAGTCTCAAACAGGATAAACCCAAGGCGAAACACCCCAAGACACATATTAATCAAATTGACAAAGATCAAACACAAAGAACAAATATTAAAAGCAGCAAGAGAAAAACAACAAATAACACACAAGGGGATTCCCATAAGGATAAAACCTGATCTTTCAATAGAAACTCTTCAGGCCAGGAGGGAATGGCAGGACATACTTAAAGTGATGAGAGAAAATAACCTACAGCCCAGATTACTGTACCCAGCAAGGATCTCATTCAAATATGAAAAAGAAATCAAAAGCTTTACAGACAGGCAAAAGCTGAGAGAATTTAACACCACCAAACCAGCTCTCCAACAAATGCTAAATGATCCTCTCTAGACAGGAAACACAAAAAAGGTATATAAACTTGAACCCAAAACAATAAAGTAAATGGCAATGGGATCATACTTACGAATAATTACCTTAAACGTAAATGGGTTGAATACCCTAACCAAAAGACAAAGACTGGCTGAATGGATGCAAAAACAAGACCCCTGTGTATGTTGTCTACAAGAGACCCACCTAAAAACGGCACACAACAGACTGAAAGTGAAGGGCTGGAAAAAGATATTCCACACAAATAGAGACCAAAAGAAAGCACAAAGCAGCAATACTCATATCAAATAAAATAGACTTTAAAACAAAGGCTGTGAAAAGAGACAAAGAAGGACACTACATGATGATCAAAGGATCAATCCAAGAAGAGATAACAATTATAAATATATATGCACGCAACATAGGAGCACCACAATATGTAAGAAAAATGCTAACAAATATTAAAGGGGAAATTAACAATAACACAATAATAGTGGGAGGCTTTAATACCCCACTCACACCTATGGATAGATCAACTAAACAGAAAATTAACAAGGAAACACAAACTTTAAATGACACAATAGACCAGTTAGACCTAATTGATATCTATAGGACATTTCATCCCAAAACAATGAATTTCACCTTTTTCTCAAGCACGCATGGAACCTTCTCCAGGATAGATCACATCCTGGGCCATAAATCTAGCCTTGGTAAATTCAAAAAAATTGAAATCATTCTAAGCATCTTTTCTGACCACAATGCAGTAAGATTAGATCTCAATTACAGGAGAAAAACTATTAAAAATTCCAACATATGGAGGCTAAACAACATGCTGTTGAATAACCAACAAATCACAGAAGAAATCAAAAAAGAAATCAAAATTTGCATAGAAATGAATGAAAATGAAAACACAACAACCCCAAACCTGTGGGACACTGTAGAACAGTGCTAAGGGTAAAGTTCAGAGCAATACAGGCATACCTCAAGAAACAAGAAAAAAGCCAAATAAATACGTTACTCTATACGTGAAGCAACTACAAAAGGAAGAAATGAAGAACCCCAGGGTTAGTAGAGGAAAGAAATCTTAAAAATTAGGGCAGAAATAAATGCAAAAGAAACAAAAGAGACCATAGCAAAAATCAACAAAGCCAAAAGCTGGTTCTTTGAAAGGATAAACAAAATTGACAAGTCATTGGCCAGACTCATCAAGAGACAAAGGGAGAAAAATCTAATCAATAAAATTAGAAATGAAAATGGAGAGATCACGACAGACAACACAGAAACACAAAGGATTATAAGAGACTACTATCAGCAATTATATGCCAATAAATGGACAACTTGAAAGAAATGGACAAATTCCTAGAAAAGTACAACTTTCCAAAACTGAACCAGGAAGAAATAGAAAATCTTCACAGATCCATCACAAGCACATAAATTGAAATTGTAATCAGAAATCTTCCAGCAAACAAAAGCCCAGGTCCAGGCGGTTTCAGAGTTGAATTCTACCAAAAATTTGGAGAATAGCTAACATCTATCCTACTCAAACTCTTCCATAAAATTGCACAGGAAGGCAAACTTCCAAACTCATTCTATGAGGCCAGCATCACCCTAATACCAAAACCTGACAAAGATGCCACAAAAAAAGATAACTACTGGCCAATATCACTGATGAACATAGATGCAAAAATCCTTAACAAAATTCTAGCAAACAGAATCCAACAACACATTAAAAAGATCATACACCATGACCAACTGGGCTTTATCCCAAGGATGCAAGGATTCTTCAATATCTGCCAATCAATCAATGTAATACACCACATTAACAAATTGAAACATAAAAGCCATATGATTATCTCAATAGATGCAGAGAAAGCTTTTGACAAAATTCAACATCCATTTATGATAAAAACTCTTTATAAAGCAGGAATAGAAGGAACATACCTCAATATAATAAAAGCTATATATGACAAACCCACAGCAAAAAGCTTAAAGCATTTTCCCTAAAATCGGTAACAAGACAAGGGTGCCCACTCTCACCACTACTATTCAACATAGTTTTGGAAGTTTTGGCCACAGAAATCAGAACAGAAAAAGAAATAAAAGGAATCCAAATTGGAAAAGAAGAAGTCAAACTCTCACTGTTTGCAGATGACATGAACCTCTACATAGAAAACCCTAAAGACTCCACCAGAAAATTACTAGAGCTAATCAATGAGTATAGTAAAGTTGCAGAATATAAAATCAACACTTAGAAATCCCTTGTATTCCTATACACTAATAATGGGAAAATAGAAAGAGAAATTAAGGAAACAATTCCATTCACCACTTCAATGAAACAAATAAAATACTTATGAATATATCCACCTAAAGAAACCAAAGACCTATATATAGAAAACTATAAAACACTGGTGAAAGAAATCAAAGAGGATAATGGACTGGAAGAAACACAAGTTGGAATCAAGATTGCTGGGAGAAATATCAATAACCTCAGATATGCAGATGACACCACCCTTATGGCAGAAAGTGAAGAGGAACTCAAAAGCCTCTTGATGAAAGTGAAAGTGGAGAGTGAAAAGGTTGGCTTAAAGCTCAACATTCAGAAAACGAAGATCATGGCATCTGGCCCCATCACTACATGGGAAATAGATGGGGAAACAGTGGAAACAGTGTCAGACTTTATTTTTCTAGGCTCCAAAATCACGGCAGATGGTGACTGCAGCCATGAAATTAAAAGATGCTTACTCCTTGGAAGGAAAGTTATGACCAACCTAGATAGCATATTCAAAAGCAGAGACATTACTTTGCCAACAAAGGTTCGCCTAGTCAAGGCTATGGTCTTTCCTGTGGTCATGTATGGATGTGAGAGCTGGACTGTGAAGAAGGCTGAGCGCCGAAGAATTGATGCTTTTGAACTGTGGTGTTGGAGAAGACTCTTGAGAGTCCCTTGGACTGCAAGGAGATCCAACCAGTCCATTCTGAAGGAGATCAGCCCTGGGATTTCTTTGGAAGGAATGATGCTAAAGCTGAAACTCCAGCACTTTGGCCACCTCATGCGAAGAGTTGACTCATTGGAGAAGACTCTGATGCTGGGAGGGATTGGGGGCAGGAGGAGAAGGGGACGACAGAGGATGAGATGGCTGGATGGCATCACTGACTCAATGGATGTGAGTCTGAGTGACCTCCGGGAGTTGGTGATGGACAGGGAGGCCTGGCATGCTGCAGTTCATGGGGTCGCAAAGAGTCGGACACGACTGAGCGACTGATCTGATCTGAATAGATGGAGAAATATACCATGTTCATGGATTGGAAGAATCAATATAGTGAAAATGAGTATACTACTCAAAGCAATCTATAGATTCAATGCAATCCTTATCAAGCGACCAGTGGTATTTTCCACAGAGCTAGAACAAATAATTTCACAATTTGTATGGAAATACAAAAAACCTCGAATAGCCAAAGCAATCTTGAGAAAGAAGAATGGAACTGGAGGAATCAACCTGCCTGACTTCAGGCTCTACTACAAAGCCATAGTCATCAAGACAGTATGGTACTGGCACAAAGACAGACATATAGATCAGTGGAACAAAATAGAAAGCCCAGAAATAAATCCACACACCTATGGACACCTTATCTTTGACAAGGAGGCAAGAATATACAATGGAGAAAAGACAATCTCTTTAACAAGTGGTGCTGGGAAAACTGGTCAACCACTTGTAAAAGAATGAAACTAGAACACTTTCTAACACCATACACAAAAATAAACTCAAAATGGATCAAAGATCTAAACCTGAGACCAGAAAATATAAAACTGCTAGAGGAGAACATAGGCAAAACACTCTCCAACATAAATCATGGCAGGATCCTCTATGAACCACCTCCAAAAATATTCAAAATAAAAGCAAAAATAAACAAATGGGACACCTAATTGAAATTAAAAGCTTATGCACAACAAAGGAAACTATAAGCAAGGTGAAAAGTTAGTCTTCAGACTGGGAGAAAATAATACCAAATGAAACAACTGATAAACAACTAATCTCAAAAATATACAAGCAACTCCTACAGCTCAATTCCAGAAAAATAAATGAGCCAATCAAAAAAATGGGCCAAGAAACTAAATAGACATTTCTCCAAAGAAGACATACAGATGGCTAACAAATATATGATAAGATGCTCAACATCACTCATTATCAGAGAAATGCAAATCAAAACCACTATGAGGTACCATTTCACGCCAGTCAGAATGGCTGCGATCCAAAAGTCTACAAGCAATAAATGCTGGAGAGGGTGTGGAGAAAAGGGAACCCTCTTACACTGTTGGTGGGAATGCAAACTAGTACGGCCACTATGGAGAACAGTGTGGAGATTCCTTAAAAACTGGAAATAGAACTGCCTTATGATCCAGCAATCCCACTGCTGGGCATACACAGTGAGGAAACCAGAACTGAAAGAGACAAGTGTACCCCAATGTTCATTGCAGCACTGTTTATAATAGCCAGGACTTGGAAGCAACCTAGATGTCCATCAGCAGATGAATGGATAAGAAAGCTGTGGTACATATACACAATAGAGTATTACTCAGCCATTAAAAAGAATACATTTGAATCAGTTCTAATGAGGTGGATGAAACTGGAGCCTATTATACAGAGTGAAGTAAGCCAGAAAGAAAAACACCAATACAGTATACTAATGCATATATATGGAATCTAGAAAGATGGTAATGATAACCCTGTATGCGAGACAGCAAAAGAGACACTGATGTATAGAACAGTCTTTTGGACTCTGTGGGAGAGGGCAAGGGTGGGATGATTTGGGAGAATGGCATTGAAACATGTATAATATCATACATGAAATGAATTGCCAGTCCAGGTTCGATGCAGGATATAGGATGCTTGGGACTGGTGCACTGGGATGACCCAGAGGGATGGTATGGGGAGGGACATGGGAGGGGGGTTCAGGATGGGAAGCACGTGTACACCATGGTGGATTCATGTTGATGTACGGCAAAACCAATACAGTATTGTAAAGTAATTAGCCTCCAATTAAAATAAATAGATTTAAATTTAAAAATAAATAAATAAAAATTTTGTTTATGAACAAAACATAGATGTTAGAATGTTCTTGTTTTCCAGCTTCACATCAGAAGTTCTTGATTTATGATTCTTAAAACTGAAAACTGGAAAAGTGCTTATGGTCGTCTTGAGAAGTCACCTATCCCTGGTTTTTGGCCAATGTTTCTGGTGTGTTCCTATTTGGAAACGTTAGCACATTTGGTTATCATACATTATACTGGCCTAAAACTATAGCCAAGATAATAACTTGTCCATCAATTTTCTAACACCAGATTACTCAAATTTGTCTAACCACTTGTGATTAAAAGAGTATAGGTGTGAGGGAAGGAGGGAGGGATCCTCAGGGTCAGTGGTACTATACTGTTTCTAAAAATTTTGTTTCAAGTTTAGCAATAGCCCCTAAACATGCTAAGAGGAAAAAAAGATACAAAGAGAGTGAGATTTGTTATCCAAAAGTCAAAATGCAGGCTTAGATGTTTAAATAGGATGTTTAGGAAAGCTCTTTATAGTTTTTTTCAGCATTCTTATGATAAGACTTGTTCCTTGCTATGTCCCTATTCTAACAGTTTTGACTCCATTTTTCTGAGTGAATGAAAACTACTGAAATTCCTGTTTTCCCTCAAATTTAAAACTTGCCTTTAATTGTGGGACATGATAAATCTTCTGGTTGACTGAAAATATACTTTATCTTCACTCAGTTCTTAGTGGAAAGGAGGAAGCACAATTTGATATTTTTGTGCATTTAATATCATAATAATGAAAAAATCATGAACATGACTAAATCATATGAAAAAGAATAAAATATGTAAAAAGATAGCTATTAATATATTATTTAGATACACATTACCCTTTATATATTTCCTAATCTTGATCTTTTCAATAACTCTGTCATTTAAGAAGGGTAAGAAGTACTATTCTCTTAATACAGATGAGAGACAGAAAACACTTGACTGCCCCAAAGTCTCAAAACTATTAAGTTGGCTGAATCAGGACTTGAACTGGTCAGACATCATTTCAGTGTGCTTCACTGTGATTAAATTATAATCACAATTAGACAGGTTTAATAAAGAGTCAATTTTCCTAATTATGTTTCAATAACAATTTTTAGTAGTATCTGTATTATTTTTATAGTAAGTATGCAGAGTACATCATGAGAAACGCTGGGCTGGAAGAAGCACAACCTGGAATCAAGATTGCTGGGAGAAATATCAATAAGCTCAGATATGCAGATAACACCACCCTTATGGAAGAAAGTGAAGAGGAACTAAAAGGCCTCTTGATGAAAGTGAAAGTCGAGAGTGAAAAAGTTGGCTTAAAGCTCAACATTCAGAAAATGAAGATCATGGCATCTGGTCCCATCACTACATGGGAAATAGATGAGGAAACAGTGGAAACAGTATCAGACTTTATTTTGGGGGCTCCAAAATCACTGCAGAGGGTGACTGCAGCCATGCAATTAAAAGACGCTTACTCCTTGGAAGGAAAGTTATGACCAACCTAGATAGCATATTAAAAAGCAGAGACATCACTTTGCCAACAAAGGTCCGTCTAGTCAAGGCTGTGGTTTTTCCAGTGGTCATGTATGGATGTGAGATTTGGACTGTGAAGAAAGCTGAGCGCTGAAGAACTGATGCTTTTGAACTGTGATGTTGGAGAAGACTCTTGAGAGTCCCTTGGACTGCAAGGAGATCCAACCAATCCATTCTGAAGGAGATCAGCCCTGGGATTTCTTTGGAAGGAATGATGCTAAAGCTGAAACTCCAGTACTTTGGCCACCTCATGTGAAGAGTTGACTCACTGGAAAAGACTCTGATGCTGGGAGGGATTGGGGGCAGGAGGAGAAGGGGACAACAGAGGATGAGATGGCTGGATGGCATCACTGACTCGATGGACGTGAGTCTGAGTGAACTCTGGGAGTTAGTGATGGACAGGGAGGCCTGGCGTGCTGTAATTCATAGGGTCGCAAAGAGTCAGACACGACTGAGCAACTGAACTGAACTGAACACATATTTGTATATATGAACTTTAGATGAAAAAACATCTAAAGTTTACTTTAGATGAACTTTAGATGAAAAAACATTGATATTAGCATAGTTTGTAACATAAACACTTTGCAAATGAACAAAATCTCATTCAACTAATTAGAATTATTAAATAATTTAAGAGCACTGGGATTAAACATATTTAGAAATTGATTGAAAGGGAGAGATAGACTAGAAAATACATTGATTTCTTTTTTTAATATAAATTTATTTATTTTAATTGGAGGTTAATTATTTTACAATATTGATTTCTTTGTCTGAATTGAAATACACAATTTTTGTTAAGGTCAAGAGAGAAAGTAGCTTTTGTAGAGAGCATTATAGGTTCATCCCTAGGGGGCCTGATGAAACCTAATTTATGATATTCACATCATCTCTCCTTTGTCATCTGCACATCATCAGCATCAGCTTCCAGTTTTTCAACCAAATACTCTCAGAAGAGTTCTATGAATTTCCCACTTTAATGTTACTTTTTCTAACATCTGACTATTAAATAAGAGGCACAAGTACAGCTACAGCCTAATTAAGCCCAGCAAAACTCAGAGGCCAAGGGATCCCCAGGAAATGAAACTGGAAGCAGTGATGAAAATGGCATATATGTATTTGGATAATGTTTTAGAGATTTTTCTTATGTATTTAAAATTTATTAAAGGTTATTTAGAGCCTTTAGAAAACATTGCATTCACTTAAAACATCTAGTTTTTATTTAATCCATATACTGAATTAAGAACTTGATCGTGTTCTTCTAAAAATACTACCATTAACTTTCTGGTGTTTAGTAATACATAATATAGTTTGCTGGTTATTCAAGGCCCCTTGATTTTTAATACCCCTTCCTAAGTTCTAGACAAAGAAAGACGTGGCAAAATTTAAATTGAGAAAGGCTGTTAAGAGGGGTTTTGGAAAAGAGATAAAAATCACATGGATAAAACAATCTATCAAAAACTTTCAGTCTACTATTCTTTCTCTTGCCTGGCTTAACTACCTTCTCATTGAGGTATGGATAGGGCTCAGTAGATTGGGTAGAGATACTATCTGCCAAGATAGACATAATAAGCTAGAAATGAAAAGAAACGTGTAATGGTATTTCCCAACATCCAACTCTTCTTCTTCTTGTCTAATATTTGTTTATTTATTTGGCTGTGCCGGATCTTTGTCAAGGCATGCAGGATCTTTTAATTGTGACCTGCGGGGTATCTTTAGCTGCAGCATGTGAACTCTTAGTTGCAGCATGTGGGATCTAGTTTCCTAACCAGGGATCGAACTCAGGCCCTCTGCATTGGGAACACAGAGTTTTAGCCACTGGACCACCAAGGAAGTCCCAATAATTCAGCTCTTTTATTCTTTTTTGCCACACACACACACAATCATAAATTGAACAAGTGTAATAATAAAAAAGTTATTGTTGCCTTTCAGTATGATAATTTATTCTATGGGACTTCCCATGCCCATGCATAAAATTTAGGGCAGATTTCATGTTTCTGTTCATTTACAGGTATTAAAAAATATGTAACAATTAATACATCTATTATAGTCTGGTAATAAAAACTTTTAATTTCAATGTTATAGCTACTTTTCCTTCCCAGTTCAGTCCTGCCATAGCCTGTACGCTTAGAGTGGTAAAGAGGATGTATGACTCTCACTTGTAGATCTTTTGACTTGGGTGAAGCTCTCTTTCTGCTTACTGTTACTGCCAGAATGGGCAGTTCGCTTCACTTATTGGAATCACTGGGCTCCACCAGATGTTCTACAGATCTAAGACAACGTTGGATCATCTCTCTAGTGCATATGGCCAACCTCCGATCCATGACATATTCTTCAGCAACATTTGCTCCAAAAAACCTGAAAATGTAGGTTACTTAACATAGCTACCTCTTTATTACTTCACTTTTAAAGCAGCTGACAAATCAATATCAGGATCTAGATTTTTCAGGCATTAGTCAGATAGCAGTTCGGAATATGCAGGGGTCAGTTATTTAGCTTTCCAGGTCATCTCCACAAAGCTTCTCTCTTGGATTCAGATGAAAGGAGATGCATCTTTACTCCTCCTCCTTGTAGGTGTGATGGGACACTCAACACACAAGCTCTCTCCGAAAATCTTCCATTTCTTAATTTTCAACCTTCCAATTCTTTTATATCCATGACGTGGTTAAGTGGCTTAAGAATCACATAAGTGCTGCACTCAATATGCCAGCAAATTTGGAAAACTCAGCAATGGCCACAGGACTGGAAAAGGTCAGTTTTCATCCCAATCCCAAAGAAAGGCAATGCCAAGGAATGCTCAAACTACCGCACAATTGCACTCATCTCACACACTAGTAAAGTAATGCTCAAAATTCTCCAAGCCAGGCTTCAGCAATATGTGAACCGTGAACTTCCTGATGTTCAAGCTGGTTTTAGAAAAGGCAGAGGAACCAGAGATCAAATTGCCAACATCTGCTGGATCATGGAAAAAGCAAGAGAGTTCCAGAAAAAGATCTATTTCTACTTTATTGACTATGCCAAAGCCTTTGACTGTGTAGATCACAATAAACTGTGGAAAATTCTGAAAGAGATGGGAATACCAGACCACTTGACTTGCCTCTTGAGAAATCTGTATGCAGGTCAGGAAGCAACAGTTAGAACTGGTCATGGAACAACAGACTGGTTCCAAATAGGAAAGGGAGTACGTCAAGGCTGTATATTGTCACCATGTTTATTTAACTTATATGCAGAATACATCATGAGAAATGCTGGACTGGAAGAAACACAAGTTGGAATCAAGATTGCTGGGAGAAATATCAATAACCTCAGATATGCAGATGACACCACCCTTATGGCAGAAAGTGAAGAGGGGCTAAAAAGCCTCTTGATGAAAGTGAAAGTGGAGAGTGAAAAGGTTGGCTTAAAGCTCAACATTCAGAAAACGAAGATCATGGCATCTGGTCCCATCACTACATGGGAAATAGATGGAGAAACAGTGGAAACAGTGTCAGAATTTATTTTTCTGGGCTCCAAAATCACTGCAGATGGTGACTGCAGCCATGAAATTAAAAGACGCTTACTCCTTGGAAGGAAAGTTATGACCAACCTAGATAGCATATTCAAAAGCAGAGACATTACTTTGCCAACAAAGGTTCGCCTAGTCAAGTCTATGGTCTTTCCTGTGGTCATGTATGGATGTGAGAGCTGGACTGTGAAGAAGGCTGAGCGCCGAAGAATTGATGCTTTTGAACTGTGGTGTTGGAGAAGACTCTTGAGAGTCCCTTGGACTGCAAGGAGATCCAACCAGTCCATTCTGAAGGAGATCAGCCCTGGGATTTCTTTGGAAGGAATGATGCTAAAGCTGAAACTCCAGTATTTTGGCCACCTCATGTGAAGAGTTGACTCATTGGAGAAGACTCTGATGCTGGGAGGGATTGGGGGCAGGAGGAGAAGGGGACGACAGAGGATGAGATGGCTAGATGGTATTACTGACTCGATGGATGTGAGTCTGAGTGACCTCCAGGAGTTGGTGATGGACAGGGAGGCCTGGCGTGCTGCGGTTCATGGGGTCGCAAAGAGTCGGACACGACTGAGCGACTGATCTGATCTGATCTGATCTGATCCTCTTCACATAAAAACTGAAGGGTGGTGCCGTATCTTACTTTCACATCTTTTCTTAAGACTTAGCTAAAATAAACAGGGATAGTCCCATTTTAAGATCTTGTTACTCAGAATTCCAAACTACATGAAATTTAGGCGGCAAGGAAAAATAATTCTTTTTCGTCAAATAAGAAACAGCAAATACTAGCAGCTGATTTGAAAATTATGATAGCTGAACTAAGATTACTAAATTAACAGTGTTTACCTACCATCATGCTTCCATTTGCCAACCATATGCTCATCTTCAAAACAATTAAAAATGTAGAGTTACTGGTGATTTTCATGTATCAAGAATGAACAATGGCTCAAACTCTAAGAAAACAGACATGAGATTCTGTGCTCCAAGTTGCTAACCATATTTCTACTGAACATTGAATCTAAGATATAAACAGGAGCCCAAGGATAGAAAAATGTCCTCCCTTTTGGCTACATTTATCTAAGGGAACTTATAAGCTCTTAAGAAATAATTGACATTATAGAGGTCAATAGATATGTTTTATCAAAGAAAATATTGGCTCTAAAAAAACTCCCGCAATAAATTGACTCTGCTGCTGCTGCTAAGTCGCTTCAGTCGTGTCCGACTCTGTGCGACCCCACAGACAGAAGCCCACCAGGCTCCCCTGTCCCTGGGATTCTGCAGGCAAGAATACTGGAGTGGGTTGCCATTTCCTTCTCCAGCGTATGAAAGTGAAAAGCGAAAGTGAAGTCGCTCAGTCGTGTCCGACTCTTAGCGACCCCATGGACTGGAGCCTACGAGGCTCCTCCATCCATGGGATTTTCCAGGCAAAAGTACTGGGGTGGGGTGCCATTGCCTTCCCCGAAATTGACTCTATGTAGAATGAATAATCATGAGCTGAGTTTAAACCAACAGGTTTTTAATATATGGTAAAATTTTAAATGGACTCTGTTGAGTTTAAAATTTTTCTCAAGAACATTCAATGATGCTTGAAGATAATCAAGCTTTGGCTCCTGTAGCATTTGGGTTTAAAATGATTTCTGGAACATCAGAAATCTTACTATTTCAAACGTAAGCTTCCATTTTTCTGAACATCTGAGATACAATATCCATACCACTATGGAATGTTTTCCTTACCATTTGCCATTTTAATGAGTCTTTGACCTTTTAATATTTTACTTTTTCTTTTACCATTACCTGTTTTAAGATTGGTTTAATTAGCTTGAAAATTTTAAGTATTTGTGCACGGTTATCTAAGATGAAAGAGTAATGTCTAGGAATAAAAATAATAAAAACTACACTTCAATAAATTTCACCAAAACCCAGAAAGAATATAATGTATAATGATATCCATCCAGAAATGGCTTTTCAGCACCTGTTTTTGATTGCTGATTATCTTATAGACTTAGATAAAGAAAAAAAAAAGAACTGAATGAGCTATATAACTTGGGTTCACAGTGAGCATGTTAGAACTAAGAGCATTAACTTAAAATTCTTGGCAGAAGTCAAACTTTTAATCATGATTTGAATATAGATTTTCATATCTAATTTCATGAAGGCTCTTTAAAAATTTTTTTCCAGCCCCACAGCCTAATATTACTTTGTTTCTATATGCACTTTCACAGCCTATGGCTTTTGGCAAGGATAATGACAGGCAAACATTTATAAGCCATAGCTTTGTCATAAATCTGATCCAATCAAATGATCAGCAGTCACATTCTTATGGCTAGTTTTCTATTTCTTTTGAAAGGCATTGGCAACTTTTATTTTGTTTGAGCCATAAATTCAACCAGCCAATTTCCTAGAACAAACTGAGGTTCCAGTGCCCAGTGAAAAGCTGAAGGAATCGAACATTGCTTCCTTTCCTTCTTTACTCCTCTCTTATGTACATATGTATGTGTATGCATGTTTGTATGTGCACAAATGTAATGAAAACATTATTTTTGCAGCTTTTGGCCTGAATGCTTGTCACTCTATTTGCTATAATTCGATTTACCCCCTTACAAAAAGATAGATGTTTTAAGTTGCAATTTCTGCCTCTTTAAAATCTTCATGCAGCCAAGCTTAGCTAATAAAAATTTTTGATTAATGTAGCCAAATATTAATACCAACTCCCACCTCAAGCCCGCCCTACTTGGCACACTATCATCAGATTGGTTTGCAGAAGAGAAGGAAATAACAGTAAGATTGGGAGGGATGGAGATGGAGTAAAACAGTAATAAAAAGTAATTACATAAAAATGCTAAAGATATAACATCTGTTTTTTTGCTTAACCCACTGAGCTTGACAGTTCCAGATTTATGTTATTACCCATGTTTAAACAGATATAGAGAAGGGAAAGGGAAAAGACTGTTTACGTGAGATTATTAAATATTGTAGGAAAAATAAGAGTCGTTATTACACTGGTAAGGAAAAGAGAAACTCGGTGAAATTTCTTTCCACAGATTTGCCTTTGTGATCTGCAAGTGCTGTTCCCCTGCTTACATCCCGTTACCCTGGCAACATACTCCTGTAAAATAAAGATTATTAAAGCGCATATGATTATTTTGCTGCTGAGTGAATAAGACAAGCCGCTTCTGAAATGCCTTATCAGAGAAATTCAATTTTAGGCCAAATTGTGTTTTTGCTTCCTTCTAGCTTTCTCTTCCCTCCCCCACTCTTCAAATAAAACCATCATCTCCACAGTTACTACATGATTTTTTTTACTTATTCACACACTTAGTATTTTGAATTAGCTTTATTTTAACTTCAGAAAAGAATTTCCCCCGATTTTTCAGCTATCTACCATCTGTTTGCAAATCAAAATTAGAAGGCAGTGTGTACATGCCTTGATTTTATTATGTAGTAGTAATAGGAATACTGGTTTCTATAGCAAATATAGATATATATATCATTTATGGAGTATGCAATATTTGACCAAAGAATGATGCAAAGAGCACACAGTGCTGTTTTAAATGCTGTATAACCAGCGGTACCAGTTGTCCTTGTCCTTAGGTCTAGTGTCTCGTTCTTTCCCACTTGACACTGCCCTAAGGTAATGTTATAGAGATGGCTAGCTTTATGGCTGCTTTGACAGCTAGTCACAGCTTTGTTGTCCGATACTTCTGCATTTGCTATTCAGTTACTGAAGATAACAGGGGAAAGATTCCTGAGATCTCTAAAATTACTTCATAATAAACCTCATAAGGTTTGGTAGTACTACCTAGTGATTTCCTTTAAAACTGTAGCTTTTATCACACTCAGTGTTCAAACAAAGACCAGCTAAAAAATGAATAAATAAATTGGTAACAGTAAACCATTATTGTATTCATCAGTGTATGAAAAAGCATAATTTAAAATCTTTTAATACAAGGGTTAAACTAACTTTGAAGTAGAGGTGGAAGGAATGAAATCTGATCAGAAGACAGCAAGGATCCAATAGAATCTACTAAGAATTATTACATGTTTCTTTAAACTAATGAGCAATATAGGAGGACAAGAACATCTCTGGAGAAAACTTCATCCTATGCTGGCCCAACAGTGGATGGTCATGATGGATGACACTGTTCTTACCGAGATTGTTTATCGCACATTCTCCTGCTGCCATGATATTGTTGCATCAGAGCATGGGAAAAAACCAATAGTGTACAGTGCTGATATTCTAATTACAGGTAATTATTAATTTTTCCTCTGTTAACATTATTTTTAGGCTCAACCAAGTAGCATACCCTTACATTTATTAAGCAGGCATACTCACTGCCATTTTATTTAGCTAACTGCAAATCCCTGCTCGTTGTAAGAAATGATATCGATATTTAGCAGGTTCTGGAAACTGAGCAGAAGCAGAATGCTGTTTCAGTTCTTTTGATGAAGCAAACTAAATTTAGTAGTACACACCAGATCTTTGGTATGTTAACACCAACTGGAACTTACGGCTGCAATTCACTCCCAGCACTGTCCAGAAGGTGTCACCACAGCCTCATTGGCTTGAAGGACTTGGGGACATGTGGGGGAGTAGAAAGCAAAGGGAGAAAAACAGACACAAAGAAAAAAATTTTTTTTCGTGCAGACAAAGGAAAATAAGAACTACCAGGCAATAATATTCCCAAATGTAGAAACCCAAACATTCACTCCATGCTAAAACTACAAATCACTACAGGAGGAAGTAGATCTCCACTCATCAGTAAGAACAGAACGTGGGAGATTAGAGGCAGGGGCTATTCGAGGTGGTTATTTTGTGGAAAGTTAAAAATGTTGATGAATAGGAAACATCCATGTACTGAGCCTGGTCAAAGCTTCTCACCTAAACTGGTTTACCTCATTATCATATCTAGTTGTAGGCTGTAGCAGGTCTCATGAAAGGGTAAATAAAGGAACAGCTGAGAAAAGATGCTGGGGAGAATCAAGGAATATAAAACACAGTCTTATTAAGAAGCTGCACAAATTAACTTCAAATTACTGCCACAGTCAAACAGGAGGAGGCTTCAAGGCACAAAACTTGTTGCTGCACTCCATCTTGCTTTTATTGTAGTGTCTTCACTCAAGTACTAGTAGCTAAAAGCCATCCCCTTTATAATACTACATCTTTTAATCTCTGCTCTTCCCCCCTGTAGTTTAATTAAAAGACAATGAACCTTTTAAAGTAGTCAAATGGAAAATATAAAATTGTACCATTCTATCAAAGCTTAAGATATTTCTGTTCTTAAGTGTGAGAAGAATTCAAAATAATACACTTGGTATTTTATTACTCCACGTTATTTCCTCAAAAGAAGGCTCTTGATTGGAATAGCCTTTTGGAACCAGAAAGGCAGTTCAACCACAGACTGATAAATAGAGGTAAAATTTTTTTAAAAACAATGGTTCAAATCAGATCAATTTAATTTATTCTCTAGATCATTATACTTGATTTTTAGTTTCTAAAATACTATTGTTGTAACTCTGTATTCCTCCTATGTTTAGTTGCTATGCTATGCTATGCTAAGTCACTTCAGTCGTGTCCGACTTTGTGTGACCCCATAGACGGTAGCCTACCAGGCTTCCCCGTCCCTGGGATTCTCCAGGCAAGAACACTGGAGTGGGTTGCCATTTCCTTCTCCAATGCATGAAAGTGAAAAGTGAAAGTGAAGTCGCTCACACAGATCTAAAAACTAGTAGCCATCTTATTTAGTATTCCTTACTTAATGTGTTGTTGGTTTTAGGGGATCCTGGCAAAAAAAAGATCAAATATAACAAAATATTATTGGATAATAAGCAGACCTAAATGCTCAGCTTTTCTCCAAGTCTGTAGCCCAAATCTATTAATTTTGGCAAAGGGTATCAAGACAAATCCATGCCATTTGAAGTGTTCCATGGGAGTCTTTAACAATGAAGGTCTTGTCTACTCTTTATGGACATTAAAATGCTTCATCCCAAGGACCCCTTTATAGCAAATCACAGGCTGTTCTGTTTTATCTGTTTTGACAGGATGAAGGGCTGAGCTGGCCCTAGAGGGATGGGATACAGGACCTGAGTATTTCAAACTTTAGATTTCCAATAAACCATCTCCTACAATTAGAGGAAAGGCATGGAGGAGATTCATTTCAGCAGATACTTTCAATCCATTAAGATTTATTCTCTTCCTTCCTTACTTATTTCATCACTAAAACCCTAACTGAAATCTTGTGCATCCATGCTTCACTCCAAAGTAGCACTAAAACTCTTAAAACTCTAGTAGAACACTGGCATACATAATTCTTTCTTAGTCACTTGATTCTGACACCTGCTATCTCAATTCTCTATTTCTTACAATTTTAAATCCTTTACAATACTACTTTTGGCCAGTCACTAATATTCTTTATCCTTAAATTCAGCTATCCAGTATAGGGTAAAAACACCTGAAGCTTCTTTTTTAATTACTGTAAATACCTGCATATTTCAGTTAGTTAATAAATGCTGGAAGATACAAGATTTAACTTTAATTCTTCAGCTACAGATTCCTACTACAGGATTCTTTCTTAAAACTTCCAAAGATATCACTGAATTCATTAAAGCCAACTCTCTGCCTTTCTTTTGTCTTTCTGTAATTACATTTGTCTCTTCTTTCTTAGTATTTCCCTTAGAGAGTAAAATTATAAAAATTAACCCGATTCTAAAAATATAAAGTTCCCAAAGCCATACAATCACAAGTAAGTAATCTTACAATATAATACAATGAAAGTGGACATCCAGAAAAAATGTATCTTAACATCATCTTTGAAAATTTTTTATCTTTTTGATTTATATTGTTTTCTTGTTTCATTGAGAAATAATTAACATACAGCACTGTATCAGTTTAAGACACACAGCATTATGATTTGATTTACGTGTGAAATGATTATTGCAATAGATTCAGCTAACATCTATCATCTCACATATATAATAAAAAGAAAAAAAGGAAACAGCCAAGACATGGAAACCACCTAAATGTCCATTGACAGATGAATGGATAAAGATGTGGTACATATATACAATGGAATACTATTCAGCCATAGAAAAGAATGCAGTAATGCCATTTGCAGCAACATGGGGGCTTCCCTTGTGGCTCAGATGCTAAAGAATCTGCCTGCAATGCTGGAGACCCAGGTTCGATCCTGGGGTCAGGAAGACCCCCTGAAGAAGAAAATGGCAACCCACTGTAGCATTCTTGTCTGGAAAATTCCATGGACAGAGGAATCTGGCAGGCTCCAGTCCATAGGGTCACAAAGAACTGGACACGACTGAGTGACTAACACACACACAGGATGCAACTAGAGATTATCATACTAAGTGAAGTAAATCAGAGAAAAACAAATACCATATGATATCACTTATATGTGGACTCTAAAATATGACACAAATGAACTTTTATGAAACAGAAACAGACTCACAGACAAGGAGAATAGACTTGCCAAGGGGGAGAACGGGTGTGGGAGAGTGACAGAGTGGGAGTTTGGGGGTAGCAGATGCAAACTATTATATATTAATATAAAATGAATAAACAATAAGGTCCTACTGTATAGCACAGGGAACTGTATCCAATACTCTGTGATAAACAATAATGGGAAAGGATATTAAAAAAAAGAATGTATATATGTGTGTGTGTAACTGAATCACTCTGCTGTACAACAGAAGTTAACACATTGTACATCAAGTATATTTCAATACAAAGAAAAAATTTTCTCCTTGTGATGAGAACTTTTATAATTTACTCTCTTAACAACTATACTATATATCATACAGCAGTGTTAACTACAGTCATCATGCTGTACATTACATCCCCAATACTTATTAAACTTAAAACTGGAAATTTGTACCTTGGGAGCACTTTCCTATAATTCACCATCCTTCTACCCTCCACCTCTGGTAAACACACATTTGATCTCTTTTTCTATGAGTTTGGCTTTTTTTTTTTTTTTTCCAATTTTTCTTTCTCTCCCAATTTGTTTCACTTAGCATTATGCATTCCAGGTTCATTCATATTGTCACAAATTGCACAATTTCTTTATTTTTATGGCTGAGTAATATTCCAGTGTGTGTGTGTGTGTGTGTGTGTAAATGCATTTTCTGTATCCATTCATTGATTGACACAAATTGCTTCCATGTTTTGGCTATTGTAGATAATGCTGCAATGAATACAGGGTTCAGTATCTTTTTGAGGTAAATACCAAAAGTATCTTCCTTTGGATAAATACCCAGTAGTGGAGTCGCTAGGTCATATGATAGTTTTATTTTTAACTTTTTGAAGAATTTCCTTTCTACTGTTTTCCACAGTGGTGGCTGCATCAAT
Source organism: Tragelaphus eurycerus (assembly GCA_935064755.1). Classification (NCBI taxonomy): domain Eukaryota; kingdom Metazoa; phylum Chordata; class Mammalia; order Artiodactyla; family Bovidae; genus Tragelaphus; species Tragelaphus eurycerus. Next base: position 19,360,396 of record CAKXYN010000020.1, read on the forward strand.
TTAAATTTCCACCAACAGTGCACAGGGTTCCCTTTTCTACACATCTTTGCTGTAATGCTGTATGCTAAGTTGCTTCAGCCATGTTTGATTCTTTGTGACCTGATGGACTGTAGCCTACCAGGTTCCTCTGTCCATCAGGTTCTCCAGGCAAGAATACTGGAGTGGGTTGCCATCTCCTTTTCTAGGGCATCAGCCTGACCCAGGGAGTGAATTCGAGTCTCTTATGTCTCCTACATTGGCAGGTGGGTTCTTTACCACTACCACCACCTGGGAAACCTTGTTAACTCTTCTCTCCTTTTTTAAAAATTATTTTTATATTGAAGGATAATTGCTTTACAGACTTCTGTTGTCTTCTGTCAAACCTCAACATGAATCAGCCATAAGTATACATATATCCCCTCCCTTTTGAACCTCCGTCCTATCTCTCTCCCCATCCCAACCCTCTAGGTTGATACAGAGCCCCTGTTTGAGTTTCCTGAGCCATACAGCAAATTCCCATTGGCTATCTATTTTACATATGGTAATGTAAGTTTCCATGTTATTCTTTCCTTACATCTCACCCTCTCTTCCCTTTTTGATGATAGCCAATTTAACAAATGTGACGTAATATCTCATTGTGGGTTTGATATGCATTTGTCTGATGATTAGAGATGTTGAGCACATTTTCACATACCTTTTGGCCATCTGTAAGTCCTTGTTGTTGTTGTTGTTGTTCAGTTGTTCACTCATGTCCAACTCTCTGTGACCCAATGGATTGCAGTATGCCAGGCTTCCCTGTCCTTCACCATCTTCTGGAGCTTGCTCAGACTTATGCCCATTAAGTCGGTGATGCCATCCAACCATCTCATCCTCTGTCATCCCCTTCCTCCTGTCTTCAATCTTTCCCAGCATTAAGGTCTTTTCTAATGAGTTGGCTCTTCACATCAGATGGCTAAAGTATTGGAGTATTCAGCTTCAGCATCAGTACTTCCAATGAATATTCAGAACTGATTTCCTTTAGGATTGACTGGTTTGACCTGCTTGCAGGCCAAGGGACTCTCAAGAGTCTTCTCCAACACCACAGTTCAAAAGCATTAATTCTTTGGCAATCAGCTTTCTTTATGGTCCAACTCCATACATGACTACTGGAAAAACCATAGCTTTGACTAGATGGACCTTTGTTGGCAAAGTAATGTCTCTGCTTTTTAATATGCTGTCTAAGTTGGTCACAGCTTTTCTTCTAAGGGGCAAGCGTCTTTCAATTTCATGGCTGCAGTCGCCATCTGCAGTGATTTTGGAATCCAAGAAAATAAAATCTGTTACTGTTTCCATTGTTTCCCCATCTATTTGCCATGAAGTGATGGGACCAGATGTCACGACCTTAGTTTTTTGAATGCCTGCTTTTTCACTCTCCTTCACCTTCATCAAGAGGCTCTTTAGTTTCTCTTTGCTTGGAAAATATTCCAAGTCCTTTGGAAAATGTCTGTTCAGTTCCTCTGCCCATTTTTTGATCGGATTGCTTGTGGGTTTATTTTTTTCCCCTCCTTTCTTTTTTTGTACTGAGTTGTATGAGTTCTTTATGTATTTTGGATATCAATCCCCTTTAAGATATACAATTTGAAATTATTTTCTCCCATTCCATAGGTTTATTTATTTCTGTTGATGGTTTTTTGATATTTTTTTTATATTTTGTTGATGGTTTCCTTCCTGCACAGAAGCTTTTTAATGTAGCCTGTTTTTTATTTTGTTACTAGTGCTTTAGGTGTCATATCTAATATATCATTTCCAAGGCCCATGTCAGGCAGCTTTAATTCTATGTTTTCTTCTGGGAGTTTCATAGTGTCAGGTCTTACATTTAATTCTATCCATTTCAAGCTAATTTTTGTGAGTGGTGTGAGATAGGGGTCCAGTTACATTTTTTACACATGGATATTCAATTATTTCAGCACCACTTATTGAAAAGACTGTCTTTTCTCCATTGAGTATTTTTGGCTCCTTTGTCAAACATTAGTTGACTGATTGGGTTTATTTCTGGGCTTTCAGTTCTTTCATTGATCTATTTGTCTGCTTTTATGCCAGTACAATGTTGTTTTGATTACTATAACTTGATACTACAACTTGAAATCAAGGAGTGTTCCTGCTTTGTTCTTCATTCTCAGGATTTCTTTGGTTATCACAGTCTTCTGTGGTTCCAACACAGGGCTTCCCTGGTAGCTCAGTGGTAAAAGAACCCGCCTATCAATACAGGAGATGCGGGCTCAGTTCCTGGGTTGGGAAGATGCCTTGGAGAAGCAAATGGCAACCCACTCCAGTATTCTTGCCTGGGAAATCCAATGGACAGAGAACCCTGGTGGGCCATGGGGTCACAAAAGGGTTGGACATAACTTAGTGATTAAACAACAAGTTTGCTACTGCTGCTAAGTTGCTTCAGTCGTGTCCGACTCTGTGCAACCCCATAGACGGCAGCCCACCAGGCTCCCCCGTCCCTGGGATTCTCCAGGCAAGAACACTGGAGTGGGTTGCCATTTCCTTCTCCAGTTCATGAAAGTGAAAAGTGAAAGTGAAGTTGCTCAGTCGTGTCCGACTCTTAGCGACCCCATGGACTGCAGCCTAGCAGGCTCCTCCGTCCATGGGATTTTCCAAGCAAGAGTGCTGGAGTAGGGTGCTATTGCCTTCTCCAAAACAAGTTTAGAAGTATATAAATTTTAGAAGTGTTTTGTTTACTTTTGCAAAAAATGTCATTGGGATCTTGATAGGGATTATATCTCAATAAAGTGTTTGTAAAATGTCTGAGGATACGGCTGACATGTAAACTGGTACAACCACCACGAAGAACAATTTGACAACATCAAATAAAGTTAAATATACACATATGCCCAGTAATTCCACTATCAATTATAGGTATATAATCAGGCAGAAAATCTTACACGTAAGTACAAGAAGACAGGCCCAAGAATGTCCACTGTAGCATTGTTGGCAATGTTGAAAAGAGAAATTATCCAAGTGTTTATGAAGAAATGAATGGAGAAACAAACTGGGGCATATTATTTAAATGGAACACCATAAAAATATGTCAACGAAAATAAATCTCAAAAAAAAGGATGATGAGGTAAAAAAGCAAACTTCAGAATGACAAACATAGAGTGATACCATTTATAATTCAAAAATATGCTTAATAATATCATCAACAATTTTTGATACCCAACTGTATAATACCAATGTAAAAATTTTTAGGACTAAAACTCTTTAATTTCAAGGTAGGAACTACTTCTGAGAAGGAAGTTTATGAGGTTTGGGAAGACATGAACTATACCTATAATGTATCATTATTATTATTTAAAAAGTCTGCAACAATCATGACAAAATGATAATTTATTAACCTGTAAAACAGGCACATTGGTATTGCTTATATCAGTCTCTTTATATAGTATATTAATATACTTTAATATATACAAAATGGTATAATCCAATAAATTTAAAGTTTCCCCAAACAGTAAAGCTCCTCAAAAAGATTTTTCTATTTTTCAATCAATATATCAAGAGCAAATATTACTTACTTGAGGCAGCCTTAGAGTACTATTAAAAGTCAAGGGACTCATTTAGTCAAAATGTTAAATTTTTTTAAAAGGTGAAATTACTATGCATGAACTCAAACACTTTGAAAATCAGATGCTCTCTGGCCTTACCACTAAGTGTCACCAGACAAGGTCATTGTTTCAAGAATATAATTATTCCAGAATAAGAACATTCAGTGGGGGTATTCTCTCTACTGTTTTCTCAGTAGACATCACAAAAATGACAACTGTAATTAAATCTTTTAAAAAAATTACCTATGAGTTTAAGTCAGGATGAAAATTATTTCTAACCTTATGAACTTTCACACTGCATTGCACTAAAAGAAATTCCTCTAGTTTCCTTTTTATCTGCAAAGCATATGACAACTAAATAAATAGGAAATCTTCACTTCTGACCTTTCATAGATATTCATATGGAGTAATTCTATTTGCCATTATTTCACTTGCCAAAGATACATATGAAACAAGTATAATATTTAACAGTCACGTCTATCCAAAAGAGCTGAATGCTTTAAGAAACACAATGCTACTTGTAAATGTGATCAGACAATATATGACATTTTGTGACTAGTTTCTGTCACTAAGCACAATGCTTCCAAGATTCATCCATGTTATATCGTGTATCAGTACTTCATTCGATTTTATGGTGAATTAATGTTTTATTATACAGAGTTATCACAGTTTACTTTTCCATTCATCAGTTAATGACTCTTTGGGTTCTTTTCACTTAAAAATATTTTATTAGATATGTTAAGGAATATAATTTTAAATATTATATTGTAGAATTTCAAAAAGTGAAAGTGAAAAGTGAAAGTGGCTCAGTTGTTCAACTCCTTGTGACCCCAATGGACTATGGCCCGCAGGCCTCCTCTGTCCATGGAATTCTAGCAGCAAGAACTCTAGAGTGGGTAGCCATTCCCTTCTGCAGGGGATCATCCTGACCCAGGTACCAAACCTGAGTCTTCTGTATTGCAGGTGGATTCTTTACTGTCTGAGCCATCAGGGAAGCCCTAGAATTTCAAAGCACTTGATAAATGATATCCGTTACATCTATGAAACTGGCATTTAATATCATGTTTTTATAGTTACTGAAAATTAAGGTGAAAAATCGATTCTGATTTTCAGGGGTAAAACTTAAAAAAGAATCCAGAAATATTGAGACTAAACTTACTGGCTGAAAAACTGAAACAGAGTCACTTTCTAAGTAGTTTATCTTTCATATGCTACTGACAAGATACTTAAGAGGCTTAGAGTCTGTTCCACTACAGAAATAAGGCCAAACAGTTTCTATACAAGAATCATTAAAAGCACAGAGAAGAGACCTATTATTCATACTGAAACCGCACCAAACTCATAGTCCAGAAAAAACATCAGTCATACAGGACCTTACTAACTGCAGAAGCCGGATTCCCTCAAGACCCAATGCAATATAACTGCTCTCAATGTAATGCCTAACTGCCCAGAATCTACCCAGATTCCACCAGTTTCTAGGAAGTCAATTATTATATATTCCCAGCATCTGTTTAGGCTAACTTTCCAGTGTATTGCCCAGTATGTTTTCATTCTTTGATGCCACGGAATATGCTATTATGAACATGGTATGCAAGTTTTATGTGAATATGTTTTCACTTCTCTTGATTATTCTGTTCCTAGAAGTAGAATTCCTGAATCATATGATAATTCAGTGTAAGAATTTTTGAAGCCACTTTTCAAAGTGGCTGTGCCATTTAATTCCCATTAGTAGGACTCCCACTAGTAGCATTCCAATTACTCTATATTCTTGTCAACACTTGTCTTTGTCACTTTCATTTTAGCATTTATAAGTCAGAATGAAGTAGTATCTCATTGTGATTTCCATTTGGATTTCCCTAATGACAATGATATTGAGTACCTTTTCAGGGCTCATTGACCATTTGTATGCCTTCTTTTGAAAAACTTCAAATCCTTTTGCACATTTTTAGTTAGGTGATTTCTTTCTTTTCTTTGTTTGTTTGCTGGTTCAAATAATTGTGAAAAAATGTTATGAACTATAGAGTTATGCTGAAGGAAAAGGACCTTCTCCAGCCTGTTCTTTGCTATAGTGTATGTGACTAGACAACTCCATGGTTGCAGTGGCTTGCCCTTTTATCCCCATCCAACACATTTAATATACTGCTGATTTGGCAGGGTAGAAGTGAATGCTAGTGACAATAATAATATTTCTAACAGTGGCCACTTCTGTATTTTGAATATGAAATGGTTCATAACTACTGGGGAATAAAAAGTATATACTAGTTGAGGCTGGAAAAGCAGTCAACTTGCCATCTTTCGGAACTTGATGAGAATCTAGTTGAACATTCCCACATTGTATGTCAAGTATGAACCAGCTGAAAATGTGATTATAATAAATTTCTCCTTTCTATATTAAACTGCATGATTTCTATTATTATATGAAATTCAAAGCTATTCCCCCTGCTTCTCGCTTTCATTCTCTACTCCTAAATTGGTAAAGTATAAAATTCTATAAGAGTAAACCTGAGGAAATTTACTTCTGAGGCACATATAGGCTTAACTTAGCATAAACTGTTTTCCTAAATTATTTCTTACTATATCCAACAAGTCTGATCTAGACACTGTTAACTCAAGTTTCTATCAACTCAGAACATCCTAAAGCTGAAGATCAACTCCAGTTTGTCTTTTGTCTCAATAAAGTCTATAAATTATTTCACTCCATATTTTTTCATGGTTTGAGAGACTGCTCAGGAACATTGAAGTGATTCTAAAATCTGTATCTCATCGTTAAGGGAGAAGAGCATTACAATTCAACTTAACAAGTACTTCCTGAATATAACGTTCAATACTGTGCTAAGCATAAAGTTATTCATAAAGCAAAAGCAATGTTTAAATGTATGTTATATGTCATTAGTTTTGTTGTCTTTATTGTTTAGTCGCTAAGATGTGTCTAACTCTTTGCGATCCCATGGCCTATAGAACGCCAGGCTCCTCTGTCCTCGACTATCTCTCAGGGTTTACTCACATTTATGCCCACTGAGTCGATGACACTATCTAACCATCTCATTCTCTGTTGTCCCGTTCTCCTTTTGCCTTCAATCTTTCCCAGCATCAGGGTCTTTTCTAATGAGTCTGCTCTTCTCATCAGGTGGCCAAAGTATTGCAGTTTCAGCATGAGTCCTTCCAATAAATATTCAGCATTGATTTCCTTCAGGATTGACTAGTTGATCTCCTTGCAGTCCAAGGGACTCTCAAGAGTCTTCTCCAGCAACAGAATTCGAAAGCATCACTTCTTCGGTGCTCAGCCATCTTTATGGTCCAACTCTCACATCTGTACAGAAAATCTGTACAGGGAAAAAATATAGTTTTGACTATATGGACCTTTCTCAGCAAAATGATCTCTGTTTTTCAATATGTGGTCTAGGTTTGTCATAGCTTTTCTTCCAAGAAGCAAGTCTCCTTTAATTTCATGGCTGCAGTCGCCGTCTGCAGAGATTTTGGAGCCTAAGAAAATTTGTCACTGCTTCCATTTTTTTCCCCTTCTTTTTGCCATGAAGTGATGGGACCAGATGCCATGATCTTAGTTTCTCTGAATGCTGAGTTTTAAGCCAGCCTTTTCACTCTCTTCTTTCACCTTCATCAAGAGGCTCTTTAGTTTCTCTCCACTTTCTGCTATTAGGATGGTATTAGAGTGTTATCATCTGCATACCTGAGGCTGTTGGTATTTCTCTAGGCAATCTTGATTCCAGATTGTGATTCATCCAGCCTGGCATTTTGCATAATGTACTTTGCATATAAGTTATATAAGCAGAGTGACAATATACAGCCTTGTCATACTCCTTTCCCAATTTGGAAGTCATTTGTTCCATATCCAGTTCTAACTGTGGCTTCTTGATCTATATACAGGTTTCTCAGGAGGCAAGTAAGGTGGTCTGGTAGTCCCATCTCTTTAAGAATTTTCCACAGTTTGTTGTAATTCACAATGAAAGACTGTAGCATAATCAATGGAGCATAAATAGATGCTTTCTCTGGAATTATCTTGCTTTTTCTATGATCCAACATATGTTGGCAATTTGATCTCTGGTTCCTCTGCCTCTTTGAAACCCAGCTTGTACATATGGAAATTCTCAGTTCACATATTGCTGAAACCTAGCTCGATGGATTTTGAGCATAACCTTGCATGTGGAATGAGTGCAGTTGTATGTTAGTTTGAACATTCTTTGGCATTTCATTTCTTTGGGACTGGAATGAAAACTGATCTTTTCCAGTCCTGTGGCCACTGCTGAGTCTTCCAAATTTGCTAGCACATTGAGTGCAGTACTTTAATAGCATTGTCTTTTAGGGTTTGAAATAGCTCAGCTGGAATTCCATCACCTCCAGTAGCTTTGTTCATAGTAATGTTTCCCAAGGCCCACTTGACTTCACACTCCAGGATGTCTGACCCTAGGTGAGTGACCACACCATTGTGGTTATCTGGGTCATTATACTTTGGTATAGTTCTTCTGTGTATTCTTGCCACTTCTTCTTAGTCTCTTCTGCTTCCGTTAAGTCCGTACCATTTCTCTCCTTTATCATGCCTATCCTTGCACAAAATGCTCCCTTGATATCTTCAACTTTTTGGAAGAGATCTCTAGTCTTTACCATTCTATTGTTTTCTTTCATTTCTTTGCATTTTTCATTTAAGAAGGCCTTCCTATCTCTCCTTGCTATTCTCTTGAACTCTGCATTCAGTTGAGCATATTTTCCCCTTTCTCCCTTGCTTTTTGCTTCTCTTCTTTTTTTAGCTGTTTGTAAAGCCTCCTAAGACAATCACATTGCCTTCTTTATTGCCTTTTTTTCCCCCTTCCCCTTGGGGAAGGTTTTGGTTACTGCTTCCTGTACAGTGTTACAAACCTCTGTCCATAGTTCTTCAGTCACTCTGTCTACCAGATTTAATCCCTTGACTCTGTTCATCACCTCCACTGTATAATCATAAGGGATTTGATTTAGGTCATACCTGAATGGTCTAGTGGTTTTCCCTACTTTTTTTCAATTGTAGCCTGAATTTTTTAATAAGGAGCTCATGATCTGAGCCACAGTCAGCTCCAGGTCTTGTTTTTACTGACCGTATACAGCTTCTTCATCTTTGGCTGCAAGGAACATAATCAATCTGATTTTGGTATTAAGCATCTGGTGATGTCCATGTATATTGCTGTCTCTCATGTTGTTGGAAGAGAATGTTTGCTATGACCAGTGTATTCTCTTGATAAAACAGTGTTAGCCTTTGCCCTGCTTCATTTTGTACTCCAAGGTCAAACTTGCCCGTTCTCTCTTGACTTCCTACTTTTGTATTCCAGTCTCTTATGAGGAAAAGGACATCCTTTTTTTGTTGTTAGTTCTAGAAGGTGTTTCAGGTCTTTATAAAACCAGTCAACTTCAGCTTCTTTGGCATCAGTTGTGGCAACATAGACTTGGATTACTGAAATGCTGAATGGTTTGCCTGGGAAATGAAGTGAGATTATTCTGTTGTTTTTGAGATTAGTTTTGTCATTAGCTTTGTATCTCATTAAATTCTCACAATAACCCAATTATATATATATATATACATACATACACATACACATATTCCCCAGAGAATGCAATGGCAACCCACTCCAGTACTCTTGCCTGGAAAATCCCATGGACAGAGGAGCCTGGTAGGCTACAGTCCATGGGGTCGCTAAGAGTCCGACACGACTGAGCAACTTCACTTTCACTTTTCACTATCATGCATTGGAGAAGGAAATGGCAACCCACTCCAGTGTTCTTGCCTGGAGAATCCCAGGGACGGGGGAGCCTGGTGGGCTGCTGTCTATGGGGTCGCACAGGGTCATACACGACTGAAGCGACTTAGCAGCAGTAGCAGCATACACATTCCCAACTAACTGGTAACTAAAGTGAAATTACAAACTACTAAGTGGTGGTGTTAAATTTGAACCCAGAGCTATCCAACTCTGAAGCCTGCATCCTCAAACACTATATTAAAGTTTTTTTCTAATGGTGTATTCACTGGCTTTACAATCTATTTGTGACATAAGGTGCATTCAGGTTTAAATTTTCAAATTATAATTTTTAAGAGGCAATATACTAACCTGATTTAATAGTCTATACTGGACCTAGAAGAATTGAAAATATGGTAATATTTTCTAGTATGTAGATCTTGATTTTAAGCATTAAAAGAAACTAGGACTCCTTGGAGAAATGGGTTATTGAAGGATTGAGAGAAGGAATGTGTAAGATACCTGGGACATCTTGTTAGGTCAGAAAGAAAGTAAATGATCAAAAAATGCTGGAGACATTCAAAGGAACACAAAGAGCCAGGTTGAAGAGTTTTCCACTGGCTAAATTTGGGACAGTATAAGCATTTAACAAATGTAAAATGCACAAGTCATACTGATGTAAACTTATTTTTTAATAGAGGGAATTAAAATCTCTTCCTTAGGGCAGAATGTAAACTAATAAATGCAGAAGGAATAATAGTTAGAATATAACTATTTTTTCCAGATGGTTTTATGTTTTTTAAAATTGAAGTATAGCTGATTTACAATGTTTTAGGTGTACAGCAAAGTGACTCAGTTATCCATATTAACACACATATATATTCTTTTTCATACTCTTTTCCATTATATGTTAGAATCAGACATTGAATATAGTTCCCTGTGTTATAGAGTGGGGCCTTACTGTTTATTTTACATATAGTCCTGGGTACTTCTTAACTCAAAACTCTTAATGTGTCCCTACTTTCCCTTCCCCTTTGTTAGTAGTAAGTTTGTTTTCTATGTGTCTGAGTCTATTGTTATTTCTCTACAGACATACTAATGGCCATCAGGCACATGAAAAGATGCTTAACATCACTAATTATTAGACAAATGCAAACAAAAACTACAATGAGCTATATAACTTTGCACTGGTTAGAATAGCTATCATCAAAAATTCTACAAATAATAAATGCTGGTGAGGATGCTGAGAAAAGAGAACGCTTCTGCAGTGTTTGTGGGACTGTAATTTGCAACAGCTACTATGGAAAACAATACGGAGGTTCCTTAAAAAACTAAAAATAGAGTTGCCATTTGAGACAGTAATCCCACTCCTGGACATATATCTGGAAAAAGATAAAACTCAAATTCAGAAAGATAAATGCACCCGAATACTTATAGCAGAACCATTTACAACAGCCAAGACATGGAGACAATCTAAATGCCCATCAGCAGGTGCAAGGATAAAGAAGATGTGGCATGCATATATATATATATAACTGAGGCATGAAAAGAATGAAATAATGAAATGTTGCAGTGACATGGATGAACCTGGTGCTAGTCGTAAAGAACCCGCCTGCCAATGCAGGAGATGAAAGAGATGTGGGCTTGAACCCTGGGTCAGGAAGATCCCCTGGAGAAGGGCATGGCAACTCATCCAGTATTCTTACCTGGAGAATCCCATGAACAGAGGAGACTGGTGGTCTATAGTCCATGGGTTTGCACAGAGTCTTACATGACTGAAGCGACTTAGCAGGCATGGATGAACCTGGAGATTATCATATTAAATGAAGTAAGTCAGACAGAGGAAGGCAAATACCATATAATATCAATTATACATGGAAACAAAAATAATACAAATGAACTTATTTACAAAACAGAATATCACTATGTGACAAATAAAGTAATACTAGATTTATGCAAATAACATCAACATATGTTACAACTAGTAGGTGAAAGTTTTAGGAGGAATAGATGTCTTCATGGTCTCAATTTATCTCCCCACAAAATTCTTATTAATTACAAGGGAGAAAAAAATTAACTTTCCAATGGAGAAAACTTGCCAACTATCACTTAAACCAAGTGATCAAAGTTAACATCAACAGAAATGGGACAAAAAGGTATCAAATGTCTCCAAATATGATACACTGAGACAGACACATCACTTAATGTAATATCTTTGTCAAAAATTTATAACCTGAATCTAATCATGAGGAAACATCAGACAAACCCAAATTGAAGGATATCCTTCAAAATATCTACCCTGCACTCTTTAAAAATCTCAAATGCATGAAAAATAAAGACTGACAAAGAAATCATTCCAGATTAAAGGAGACTAAGATATATGACATACATGCAATGTATGATCCTGGTCTGAAAAAATTTATTTTATTTTCTACAAATGCTATTGCAAAGAAAAATAGGTGTAATAAGAATTAGGTTTGCAGATTAAATAATAGTATTGTATCATGTTAATTTCTCCTGTGCTTATGTACCAGAATACTCTTAGGAAGTACAAGCTGAGGTATTTTGGAGTAAAGAAACATTATGTCTGTAATTTATTCTCAAATGATTTGGGAAAAATACATAAATACACACACACATGATTTTTATTTATAAACACACACACACAGAGGGTGGAGAGAAAATGATAGAAACCAAATATGGTAATATGTTAACAATTTGAGTACCTGGGTAATTCTTTGCAATATTTTTGCATCTTTGTTGAGATGAATATTATTTACAAATGAAAATTTATCAATAAAGCATGCTACTGCTGCTGCTGCTGCTAAGTCGCTTCAGTCATGTCCGAATCTGTGTGACCCTATAGACGGCAGCCCACCAGGCTCCCCCGTCCCTGGGATTCTCCAGGCAAGAACACTGGAGTGGGTTGCCATTTCCTTCTCCAATGCATAAAAGTGAAAAGTGAAAGTGAAGTCGCTCAGTCATGTCCGACTCTTAGCGACCCCATGGACAGCGGCCCACCAGGGTCCTCTGTCCATGGGATTTTCCAGGCAAGAGTACTGGGGTGGGGTGCCATTGCCTTCCCCAAAGCGTGCTACAAAGCCCCACAATAAACTCACACTTTACAAGTAGAGAGTAGTTAAAAGGTAATGTTCATAAAAATGTACTCTAAGTAATATTCTTTAAATTTCTTTTATATATAAGAAATTATAATATTTGTAGTGTAATTGGTGGCCGAGACGAGCTATCACATGTCCAAGGTCAGGGGCGGTGGCTGAGAGGAACTACCCCACGTCTGAGGTCAGGGGAAGTGGCCGAAAGGAGCTACCCCACATCCAAGGTCAGGGGAGGGGGCCGAGAGGAACTACCCCACGTCCGAGGTCAGGGGCAGCGGCTGAGAGGAGCTACCCCATGTCCAAGCAGTGATGGCTGCATGGGCGCAGGGGAGCTGAAAGGAGCTACTCCATGTTTAAGGTTAGGAGGGGCAACCTCGTCCAAGCTAAGGAGCAACTGCTATGCTTTGCTGGAGCAGCCGTGAAGAGATACCCCACGTCCAGGTAACAGAAACCCAAAGTAAGACAGTAGGTGTTGCGAGAGGGCATCAGAGGGCAGACACACTGAAACCATAATCACAGAAAACTAGTCAATCTAATTACATAGACCACAGCCTTGTCTAACTCAATGAAACTAAGCCATGCCATGTGCGGCCACCCAAGACAGATGGGTCATGGTGGAGAGGTCTGACAGAATGTGGTCCACTGGAGAAGGGAATGGCAAACCACTTAAGTATTAAAGTCCAATGCTGTAAAGAGCATTATTGAATAGGAACATGGAATGTTAGGTTCATGGATCAAGGCAAATTGATAGGATACTGAGAGAGGAACTCCTCAGGTCGGTAAGTGCCCAATATGCCACTGGACATCAGTGGAGAAATAAATCCAGAAAGAATGAAGGGATGGAGCCTAAGCAAAAACAATACCCAGTTGTGGATGTGACTGGTGACAGAAGCAAGGTCTGAGGCTGTAAAGAGCAATACTGCATAGGAACCTGGAATGTTAGGTCCATGAATCAAGGCAAATTGGAAGTGGTCAAACAGGAGATGGCAAGAGTGAACGACATTCTAGGAATAAGCGAACTAAAATGGACAAATTCAGTTCAGATGACCATTATATCTACTACTGCGGGCAGGAATCCCTTAGAAGATATGGAGTAGCCATCATGGTCAACAAGAGTCCAAAAAGCAGTATTTGGGTGCAATCTCAAAAACAACAGAATGATCTCTGTTCATTTCTAAGGCAAACCATTCAATATCATGGTAATCCAAGCCTATGCCCCAACCAGTAACACTGAAGAAGCTGAGGTTGAATGGTTCTATGAAGACCTACAAGACCTTTTAGAACTAACACCCAAAAAAGATGTCCTTTTCCTTATACGGGACTGGAATGCAAAAGTAGGAAGTCAAGAGATACCTGGAGTAACTGGCAAATTTGGCCTTGGTGTATGGAATGAAGCAGGTCAAACTCTAATCAGATCAGATCAGTCGCTTAGTCATGTCCGACTCTTTGCGACCCCATGAATTACAGCACGCCAGGCCTCCCTGTCCATCACCAATTCCTGGAGTTCACTCAGACTCATGTCCATCGAGTCAGTGATGCCATCCAGCCATCTCATCCTCTGTCATCCCCTTCTCCTCTTGCCCTCAATCCCTCCCAGCATCAGAATCTTCTCCAATGAGTCAACTCTTCACATGAGGTGGCCAAAGTACTGGAGTTTCAGCTTTAGCATCATTCCTTCCAAAGAAATCCCAGGGCTGATCTCCTTCAGAATGGACTGGTTGGATCTCCTTGCAGTCCAAGGGACTCTCAAGAGTCTTATCCAACACCACAGTTCAAAAGCATCAATTCTTCAGCGCTCAGCCTTCTTCACAGTCCAATTCTCACATCCATACATGACCCAGGAAAAACCATAGCCTTGACTAGACGGACCTTTGTTGGCAAAGTAATGTCTCTGCTTTTGAATATGCTATCTAGGTTGGTCATAACTTTCCTTCCAAGGAGTAAGCGTCTTTTAATTTCATGGCTGCAGTCACCATCTGTAGTGATTTTGGAGCCCAGAAAAATAAAGTCTGACACTGTTTCCACATCTATTTGCCATGAAGTGATGGGACCAGATGCCATGATCTTTGTTTTGAGAATGCACTGGTCATAGCAAACACCCTCTTCCAACAACACAAGAGAAGACTCTACACATGGACATCACCAGATGGTCAACACTGAAATCAGACTGATTATATTCTTTGCAGCCAAAGATGGAGAAGCTCTATACAGTCAGCAAAAACAAGACCAGGAGCTGACTGTGGCTCACTCAGATCGTGAACTCCTTATTGCCAAATTCAGACTTAAACTGAAGAAAGTAGGGAAAACCACTAGACCATTCAGGTATGACTTGAATCAAATCTCTTATGATTATACAGTGAAAGTGAGAAATAGATTTAAGGGACTAGATCTAATAGACAGAGAATCTAATGAACTATGGATGGAGGTTGTACAGGAGACAGGGATCAAGACCATCCCCATGGAAAAGAAATGTAAAAAAGCAAAATGGCTGTCTGAGGAGGCCTTACAAATATCTGTGAAAAGAAGAGAAGTGAAAAGCAAAGGAGAAAAGGAAAGATATAAGCATCTGAATGCAGAGTTCCAAAGAATAGTAGGAGAGATAAGAAAGCCTTCCTCAGCGATCAATGCAAAGAAATAGCATTGATAGTTTTTCTGCCTGAAAACAACAGAATGGGAAAGACTAGAGATCTCTTTGAGGATATTAGAGATACCAAGGGAACATTTCATGCAAAGATGGGCTTAATAAAAGACAGAAATCGTATGGACCTAACAGAAGCAGAAGATATTAAGAAGAGGTGGCAAGAATACTCAGAAGAACTGTACAAAAAAGATCTTCATGGCCCAGATAATCACGATGGTGTGATCACTCACCTAGAGCCACACAACCTGGAATGTGAAGTCAAGTGGGCCTTAGAAAGCATCACTATGAACAAAGCTAGTGGAGGTGGTGGAATTCCAGTTGAGCTCTTTCAAATCCTAAAAGATGACACTGTGAAAGTGCTGCAGTCAATATGCCAGCAAATTTGGAGAACTCAGCAGTGGCCACAGGACTGGAAAAGGTCAGTTTTTATTCCAGTCCCAAAGAAAGGCAATGCCAAAGAAAATGCTCAAACTACCACACAATCGCACTCATCTCACATGCTAGTAAACTAATGCTCAAAATTCTCCAAGCCAAGCTTCAGCAATATGTGAACCGTGAACTTCCAGATGTTCAAGCTGGTTTTAGAAAAGGCAGAGGAACCAGAGATAAAATTGCCAACATCCACTGGATCATCAAAAAAGCAAGAGAGTTCCAGAAAAACATCTATTTCTGCTTAATTGACTATGCCAAAGCCTTTGACTATGTGGATCACAATAAACTGTGGAAAATTCTGAAGGAGATGGGAATACCAGACCACCTGACCTGCCTCTTGAGAAATCTGTATGCAGGTCAGGAAGCAAGAGTTAGAACTGGACATGGAACAACAGACTGGTTCCAAAGGAAAAGTAGTACGTCAAAGCTGTATATTGTCACCCTGCTTATTTCACTTCTATGCAGAGTACATCATGAGAAACGCTAGGCTGGAAGAAGCAAAAGCTGGAATCAAGATTGCTGGGAGAAATATCAATAACCTCAGATATGCAGATGACACCACCCTTATGACAGAAAGTGAAGAGGAACTAAAAAACCTCTTGATGAAAGTGAAAGAGGAGAGTGAAAAAGTTGGCTTAAAGCTCAACATTCAGAAAACGAAGATCATGGCACCTGGTCCCCATGGGAAATAGATGGGGAAACAGTGGAAACAGTGTGAGACTATTTTTGGGGCTCCAGAATCACTGCAGATGTTGACTGCAGCCATGAAATTAAAAGACCCTTATTCCTTGGAAGGAAAGTTATCACCAACCTAGATAGCATATTCAAAAGCAAAGACATTACTTTGACAATAAAGGTCCATCTAGTCAAGGCTATGGTTTTTCCTGTGGTCATGTATGGATGTGAGAGTTGGACTGTGAAGAAAGCTGAGTGCCAAAGAATTGATGCTTTGAACTGTGGTGTTGGAGAAGACTTTTAAGAGTCCCTTGGATTGCAAGGAGGTCCAACCAGTCCATCCTAAAGGAGATCAGTCCTGGGTGTTCATTAGAAGGACTGATGCTGAAATTGAAACTCCAGTACTTTGGCCACCTCATGCGAAGAGTTGACTCATTGGAAAAGACCCTGATGCTGTGAGGGATTTGGAGCAGGAGGAGAAGGGGATGACAGAGGATGAGATGTCTGGATGGTATCACCGACTCGATGGCATGAGTTTGGGTGAACTCCGGGAGTTGGTGATGGACAAGGATGCCTGGCATGATGCAATTCATGGAGTCGCAAAGAGTCGGACACGACTCAGTGACTGAACTGAACTTAATGATTATTTAAAAATAGTTCCTTTGTGTTAGAGATACATAATGAAATATTTGTGGATATTTATCCCATCACTTCATGGGAAATAGATGGGGAAACAGTGTTAGACTTTATTTTTCTGGGCTCCAAAATCACTACAGATGGTGACTGCAGCCATGAAATTAAAAGACGCTTACTCCTTGGAAGGAAAGTTATGACCAACCTAGATAGCATATTCAAAAGCAGAGACATTACTTTGCCAACAAAGGTTCGCCTAGTCAATGCTATGGTCTTTCCTGTGGTCATGTATGGATGTGAGAATTGGACTGTGAAGAAGGCTGAGCGCTGAAGAATTGATGCTTTTGAACTGTGGTGTTGGAGAAGACTCTTGAGAGTCCCTTGGACTGCAAGGAGATCCAACCAGTCCATTCTGAAGGAGATCAGCCCTGGGATTTCTTTGGAAGGAATGATGCTCAAGCTGAAACTCCAGTACTTTGGCCACCTCATGTGAAGAGTTGACTCATTGGAGAAGACTCTGATGCTGGGAGGGATTGAGGGCAAGAGGAGAAGGGGACGACAGAGGATGAGATGGCTGGATGGCATCACTGATTTGATGGATGTGAGTATCAGTGACCTCCGGGAGTTGGAGGCCTGGCGTGCTGCTATTCATGGGGTCGCAAAGAGTTGGACATGACTGAGCGACTGATCTGATCTGATAGATTCAACAATATGCCTGAGATTGACTTTAAAATGACCTAGTGAAGAGGTATGGGATTATGCAAACTTTGTCGGTTTTCTACATCTGATAAATGAGAAATTGTGTCTCAGTACAGTTTTCACTTGCATTTGTCTTTTTGTGGGCAATGTAACTGTTTTTCCTGCTACCTTTTATGTCAGAGGATGAGGACTCTTTCTTGATTTATGTTTACACTTGTGCCTTTGAGTCAGTTTCCTCCTACTGTATTTGAACTTCCTCAATTATTCACTATTTCTCTAGTACCTTTAATATTCTTACTGTTTCTTTTCTAAGCTCCAATATTTATCATTTCATTAGTTTTTGGCCATATATGACATATAAACAATATGTTTTACAAGGCTGAACATGAAAGGTAAGTCTCTTTCACACACTGAACCTGAAATCAACACCCCCAGGGTGAACCATCATTCTCAGTTTCTTGTATATTTCTTCAATCACACTCTATACAGAGGAAGCATATACTTAAGTATTAAGTTTTATAGACACATTGAAATGGCAACATACTCTTAGGCTAAGGTAACAGTAGCTGCTATAATAACCAACCCTGAAATCTCTGTGATTTAACAAAATATTAGTTTATATACACAAGACAAATAGTCCAAATGTTCAGTGGGCAGCTTCCATGTGTGCTTTAGGAGCCCAAGTTCTGCCACAGCTCAGGACTTTAGAGTTTTCACTTCAACAGCAAATAGAGGAAAACAAAAGAAGACATACTGCTTCCTAACCATCTTGCCTAGAAGTCACCAGATCATATTGCACAGATTCTACTGGAAATAAATCATATGGTCCTTTTAGATGTATAGAGGCTATTTAATGAGAATAAAATCAAGCTTTTAAGAGATATTAAAATTTTAGTGTAAAGAGAAGGGAAGTAGAATTGTTATTATGAAGTGAAAGAGAGAATAGGCTAAAGAAGATGGTGGTGGTGGTGGTCGTAGTTTGGTCACTAAGTTGTGTCTGACTCTTTTGTGAACCCAGACGGCAGCCTGCCAGGCTCCTCTGTCCATGGGATTTCTCAGGCAAGAATAGTGGAGTGGGTTGCCATTACCTGCTCCAGGGAATCTTCCTCACTCATGGATCTCACCCATGTCTCCTGCATTAAAGATAGATTCTTTCCTGCTGAGCTACCAGGGAGCCCTAAAGAAGACAGCAAGAGGCTGAGAAATTTAGTCCCTGGCTTGGCAGTTACTCAACTTTACTCTAGCATAAATCTTTGGACAGTAGCTGTTTCTGGGGCTTCTCTGGTGGCTCAGACAATAAAGAACCTGTCTGCGATGCAGGAGACCTGGGTTCGATTCCTGGGTCGGGAAGATTCCCTGGAGAAGGAAACAGCAACCTAGTCCAGTATTAGCTTGGCTAATTCCAAAATTTCCAATAGTTTAGATAGAGCTGTCCTATGAAAAAAAATTTTCAATAGCTACATAGTACAAGTATTTCTGCCTGAACCAGGAAGTCACATCTTCAATCTTAGCAGCATAACTGCAATACATACAGGTATTTCTGCTATGAGTCTGTAACACCTGAATTTCTGCAAAATCATGGTGCTTAGAAAAATATTTTCAGGGAGTTACCTGAAGAATGGGAGTTTGCAGGCTTGAGGACTAAGGCAGCTTCCTCTCTCCTAGTCTTTTAGGTGTTGGCAATCAGTTTTGCATCTTATAGATGCAGATTTTATCCCATTTTAACAGCCTAAAGAAGTGTATATTATACACAGCTGGTTGGAAGGGCAGGAGAATTAAAACCAAAAAGCAGTTAAAGCTCTCTACCAATGACTGATGGGATTCAATGTGAATCTACACCAATATGTGAGAATAATTCTTGAGCACCTGTATTCCACTATCACCCATAATTTATAAAAAGGACTCCTAACTTGATATTGCACCCTTTATTAACTACTTATTTCACACTTCTCTGTGTTCCTAGGATCACCTCCAAAATAAACTTGTCAAATCCTTTTACTCAAATTCTTGTCTCAGGGTCTTTTCTGAGCAACCCAAACTAAGACATTTTTTCCCCCAACTTCCAGCGTATAGGCTCCACAACAGTCAGGGGCAATTTGAGCTGCAGTAATTATTAATGGGCTAGATAGCATAGATAAAAAAGCATCTGAAACCACTCTTACTTGGTGCAAAGCATTAATATGCTAAACAAAATCATGTTAGAATCACCTTGACTTCTGGTGTTATAACAACACTCCCCTACTTATAAGGAATTGTACCTAGAATTACATCAGAGTTTCTTCAAATTGTCCTCTCCTGGTAGACATGTATCTTATTTCCCCCCTTTTTGTTATTTATAGACAATGTTGCCAGGACTCCTCTTGTACATAGAAACTAAAACATGTAGGTATGAATATCCTTGGGATAAATTCTTAACCATAGAATTTCTGGATCAGAAATCACATGTATAGCAATTTCCAAAACATCAACAAATTGTTTTCTTGAGCGTTTATCAACTTTGACTCCCACTTCAAAATAGGCAGATTCTAAAAGCAGTCAGTAACCTTCTCATTAACCACTCTGAACTTCAATTTTTCTAATCTGTATAATATATTAATAAATAGTAACTAGTAGCTATACCAAACAGATAGTTATAAATATTAAAAAGGAAAAACTATGTTACCACTCCATAAAGTGCCTGGTATATAACAGATAGTCAAATAATATTAGTTCTCTTAAAAGTAGATTTTTGGAATGAGTTAATTTCATCTTTGTGATAGAAGCAAATTATTCATAACTCTAAGTTTTTTTTTAATCTAAAACATCACATTTTACTCTAAACTGGCCACCCTAATGCAGTGTTCTTATAGGCTCCACACTGTAGTTCTTTTTATTTTCTTTCTTTTCCTCATTCTCCAATCCTAATCGGTCATCAAGTTTCTCCTAGTTGAAACAGTCACCCTGGTTCTCCTTTCACATTCTTTCAAACTTTCCTTTCTGTTCTTGTGTCATTATCATAGTTCAGGCTACTGATAGTTCAAATTTGATGGTAGTACACCTTCTGAGAAAGTCTCCCAGTCTATGATCCATCCTATGCATTTTACCTATTTTATAATATCACTATGTCCTAACATATCATTTCTCTTCTTAAATGGTGATGACTTTTCATGTTGGTAGAAAGAACAAAACACTCTATGCAAGGAAAAATCTCCTGTAGAGTAATCTCTAATTCGTTGATGTTATTTTTAACTACTTTCTTCCCCATAAATCTTTTTCTTTAAAGGCCTTGTGCTTTGGGTATATAGCTGAATCTTATGCTACTAAATGATCCCCTTGCTTTGTGTATACCTACACTTCATGGTCTAGCTCAAGTAGCATTTTCTTCTAGGGCTTTTTTTTTTTTTACCATTTCAGAAGGAAGTGCTTCCAGTCCACACTGAGCATATATGATACTGTCTAAATCAGAAAATTAGACTTCCTTACTTGGTAGTCATACATTTGTACTATTCACAATACTTCATTTTTAAGGTTTTACAGCACTGTTTTTAAATAGAACTTTCCACATGATGAAAATGTTCTATATTTGTGTTGTCCAGCACAAAAACCACTAGCCACATATGGCTATGAGTATCTAAAATGTGGCTAGTGGCTACATATTAAACGACTTGGTTCCGGAGAAAAATGAATTAGTTTTCTGACCTGAGAATATTTACTAAGAAATACTTATATTTTAGGTCCTGTTTAAACGCTTTATACATACTATTTCTATTTCTGAGATAAACTAAAAAAGGTTTAACTACTTGCATAAAGTCCTAATTCTTTGTGATTAACAACAATGATGCCTATCCACAGAATACTGTGGTGAAACTATCAGAAAATATGGGAAGCCAGATAATTGTATTTTTTTAATATTTATTTTTATTTGACTGTCCCGGTCTTAGTTATGGCACGTAGGATATTTGATCTTCATAGGGGCATGCAGGATCTTTATTTGTGGCATGCAGGATCTACTTTCCCAAGCAGGGCTCCTTGCATTGCAAGTCCAGAATCTTAGAAACCAGACCAGGGACGTCCCCCAAAACTGTATTCTTAAGATAGCTATCATTGTAACTTTTGCTCGTCTCTCCTACAATGTCTAGCATACCACCTTGTATATCTATGACAATTGTATCTGAGTGAATTGAAAACTTCACATGGTTTAAAGTTCATCTTCTACCCTTCTACATAATGTGCTTCTACAAATTTGAAAGTAAGTTGAATGTGTAAAAATTAAACCAAAAAGTTGAAATGTGACAATATCCACACAGTGGAATATTTCTATTCAAAAATAAAAGGGATGAAGGATTCATGCTTCAACATGCATAAATCTCCAAAACATTATGTTAGCTGAAAGAAAATAGTCACAAAAGGCCATATATAGTATGGCTTTATTTATATGAAATGTCCAGAATAGACAAATCTGTAGAGATATGCAGTAGATTAGAAGTTGCTTTATACTGGGAGGGTTAGGCAGAGATAGGGAATGCCTGCTAATGAGTATAAGTTTTTATTTTCTTGAGGTGATAAAAATGTCCTAAGATTGATTGTGGTGATGGATGCATAACTGTGAATCAAAAGCA
This sequence comes from Tragelaphus eurycerus, assembly GCA_935064755.1. Taxonomy (NCBI): domain Eukaryota; kingdom Metazoa; phylum Chordata; class Mammalia; order Artiodactyla; family Bovidae; genus Tragelaphus; species Tragelaphus eurycerus. The sequence continues at coordinate 19,382,473 of CAKXYN010000020.1, forward strand.
TTGAACTGTACACATTAAATGGGTAAAATGTATGGTATATGCATTATATCTCAAAATCATGTTTAAATAAGTGTAATCATAGTTCTTAACTATATTTATAAAAGGGTTCTAGTCCTAAGAGCAAAACATAGACTATGAAATATCTAAAAAACCCCTTTACTTTTAGGCATAATCTCTGACAAAAATATATTTAAGAGTAAAGTGAAATAAAATTGTGGTTTTCAAAATTACTTTTTTTTCCCCAAGGAATGGAGAAGAGAGCATTTTAAGAAACCTGATAAAGCAAAAATAATCTGGCTGAAACAAAGGGGAGATTTAGACTCCTCCCACTCAGACTCCTGCCCTTTCTTCAATATTTCTTAAGAAAGCTCTTACAGGTTGGAAGTTGGAAGTTCCAGCAAAAAGCAACAAAAGAATAAATAAATACACCTAAGTAAAGACTGTGCAAATGGAACTGTTACTCAGAAAGCTACCATGTAACTCAGAACTGTTTCACATTCATAATACACAAACATAATGAATTCTATTCATGTAAGTTTGAATTCTGCTTCTAGGATTAGATTTAAGGCATGCTGTTTAGAAGTATGACTTGTTCTAGTGAAAACAGTGAAAAAAAGTCAAGTGAAAAAAAAACCTAAAGTGTCGTGTCTGACTCTGTCTGACTCTTTGCGAGGGACCCCATGGACTGTAGCCCTTCAGGTTCCTCTATCCATGGAACTATCCAAGAATACTGGAGTGGGTAGTTATTCTCTTATCCAGGGGATCTTTCCAACCCTGGGATCCAACCCGGTCTCCTGTATTGCAGGCAGATTCTAAAGTCAAGATTTAGCTCTACTTTACATGAGGCTATTTTTTTCCCACCTAGTAGGATTAGGTACTTTTGAATTTTTGTTATAACAAGAAAAAATATATAAAAACCCCCAAACTAAAAATAAGTATCCTTAATCTGTGATATTAGAAGAACTGCTTTACTGGAGCAATACGACTTACTTAGTCAAGAAGAAAAAAATGGGTTGTTTTCAACTCACTGTACCTAGCTTTTGTAACTCACCTCTACATAGATGGCTTTTTTTTTTTTTTTTTCCATATTTATTTACTTGGTTGTGCTGAGTCTTAGTTGTGGTACGTGGGATCGTTAATCCTCACTGTGGCGTGTGTGTGTGTGTGTGTGCACACATGTGTGTGTGTCCAGTCGCTTGGTCATGTTTGACCCTTTTGTGACCCCATGGACTGTACCCCACCAGGCTCTTTGCACCATGCAGGGTCTTTTTTAAGTCGCAGCATGTAGAGTCTTTACTTGTGGCATGTGGGATCTAATTCCCTGACAGGGGAGCAGACCCAGGCACCCTGCATTGAGAGTCGAGTCTGGACTACCAGGGAAGTCCCTGGATGGCTTGTTAACACCTAAAATTTATGTTATATTATTACATTATATATGGGATACTGTACATTGTTTTAATTATACCAAAATCAGAACTGATCATGTGTATTTCCCTCAAAAATATTCTTAAATTTAAAAGTCAAAGTGGAATAAAATTGTGATTTTCAAAATTGTTCAGAGGTAGAGAAAAGAAATCATTTACGGAAACTAAATAAAGCAAAATAATCTCAACTTCTGAATTTTCACTTAACAACTCTTAAACCACCACACCATTTTTAAACTCAAATGAGCAGTCTCTCTTTACACACATAGCTTATGACCAAACTGTAATATCTGATCTTCCTGTCTATGGCCGTTGAACTAGAACATCAACTCTGCAGATTTTGAACTCATCAGCCTCCTTAATCACAGTATTTAATAAATAGATAGAAAGAAAGGTGGTCTAAACCTCCTTCTCTTCCTTGCTTTTTCCCTTCCTTTCCTAAATATCTACATTTCTATCTCTCCATCCTATTGGCTCTGTTCCTCTGGAGAACCCTATTTACTATGTCTATTCCAACTCTGTAGTTCCATTTAACCAGCTCATTTCTTATTAAACCTCAACAGATTCTCCACGCCACTAAATCAAATCTATCTGTTGCCTTTTGCATAATTCACACAATTCCATATAAATGCTTTTATGAAATTACTAATATTTATCTATACCACCTATATTTGCTTCTCACATTTTTCTTTCCAGCTATTCTGTTAAGCACTTCAAGGACTCTATTTTCTTTCTTTCTTTCTCTAGAGATAATAACAAGAACTATTAATAATAAGGTAAAATATGTAGTATGTATATGTGTGTGTGTGTATGTGTGTGTGTGTATATATATATATATATATCAGATCAGATCAGTCGCTCAGTCGTGTCCGACTCTTTGCGACCCCATGAACCGCAGCACACCAGGCCTCCCTATCCATCACCAGCTCTCGGAGGTCACTCAAACTCACATTCATCGAGTCAGTGATGCCATCCAGCCATCTCATCCTCTGGCGTCCCCTTCTCCTCCTGCCCTCAATCCCTCCCAGCATCAGAGTCTTCTCCAATGAGTCAACTCTTCGCATGAGGTGGCCAAAATACTGGAGTTTCAGCTTGAGCATCATTCCCTCCAAAGAAATCCCAGGTCTGATCTCCTTCAGAATGGACCGGTTGGATCTCCTTGCAGTCCAAGGGACTCTCAAGAGTCTTCTCCAACACCACAGTTCAAAAGCATCTATTCTTCGGCGCTCAGCCTTCTTCACAGTCCAGCTCTCACATCCATACATGACCACAGGAAAGACCATAGCCTTGACTAGGTGAACCTTTGTTGGCAAAGTGATGTCTCTGCTTTTGAATATGCTATCTAGGTTGGTCATAACCTTCCTTCCAAGGAGTAAGCGTCTTTTAATTTCATGGCTGCAGTCACCATCTGCAGTGATTTTGGAGCCCAGAAAAAGAAAGTCTGACACTGTTTCCACTGTTTCTCCATCTATTTCCCATGTAGTGATGGGACCAGATGCCATGATCTTCGTTTTCTGAATGTTGAGCTTTAAGCCAACCTTTTCACTCTCCACTTTCACTTTCATCAAGAGGCTTTTGAGTTCCTCTTCACTTTCTGCCATAAGGGTGGTATCATCTGCATATCTGAGGTTATTGATATTTCTCCCGGCAATCTTGATTCCAGCTTGTGTTTCCTCCAGTCCAGCATTTCTCATGATGTACGCTGCATATAAGTTAAATAAACATGGTGACAATATACAGCCTTGACGTACTCCTTTTCCTATTTGGAACCAGTCTGTTGGTCCATGACCAGTTCTAACTGTTGCTTCCTGACCTGCATACAGATTTCTCAAGAGGCAGATCAGGTGGTCTGGTATTCCCATCTCTTTCAGAATTTTCCACAGTTTATTGTGATCTATAGAGTCAAAGGCTTTGGCATAGTCAATAAAGCAGAAATAGATGTTTTTCTGGAACTCTCTTGCTTTTTCGATAATCCAGCGGATGTTGGCAATTTGATCTCTCGTTCCTCTGCCTTTTCTAAATCCAGCTTGAACATCAGGAAGTTCACGGTTCACATATTGCTGAAGCCTGGCTTGGAGAATTTTGAGCATTACTTTACTAGCGTGTGAGATGAGTGCAATTGTGCGGTAGTTTGAGCACTCTTTGGCATTGCCTTTCTTTGGGACTGGAATAAAAACTGACCTTTTCCAGTCCTGTGGCCACTGCTGAGTTCTCCAAATTTGCTGGCATATTGAGTGCAGCACTTTCACAGCATCATCTTTCAGGATTTGGAATAGCTCCACTGGAATTCCATCACCTCCACTAGCTTTGTTCGTAGTGATGCTTTCTAAGGCCCACTTGACTTCACATTCCAGGATGTCTGGCTCTAGGTCAGTGATCACACCATCATGATTATCTGGGTCGTGAAGCTCTTTTTTGTACAGTTCTTCTGTGTATTCTTGCCACCTCTTCTTAATATCTTCTGCTTCCGTTAGGTCCACACCATTTCTGTCCTTTATCGTGCCCATCTTTGCATGAAATGTTCCTTTGGTATCTCTGATTTTCTTGAAGAGATCCTTAGTCTTTCCCATTCTGTTGTTTTCCTCTATTTCTTTGCATTGATCGCTGAAGAAGGCTTTCTTATCTCTTCTTGCTATTCTTTGGAACTCTGCATTTAGATGTTTATATCTTTCCTTTTCTCCTTTGCTTTTCGCTTCTCTTCTTTTCACAGCTATTTGTAAGGCCTCCCCAGACAGCCATTTTGCTTTTTTGCATTTCTTTTCCATGGGGATGGTCTTGATCCCTGTCTCCTGTACAATGTCACGAACCTCATTCCATAGTTCATCAGGCACTCTATCTATCAGATCTAGGCCCTTAAATCTATTTCTCACTTCCACTGTATAATCATAAGGGATTTGATTTAGGTCATACCTGAATGGTCTAGTGGTTTTCCCTACTTTTTCAATTTCAGTCTGAATTTGGCAATAAGGAGTTCATGGTCTGAGCCACAGTCAGCTCCTGGTCTTGTTTTTGCTGATTGGATAGAGCTTCTCCATCTTTGGCTGCAAAGAATATAATCGCTCTGATTTCGGTGTTGACCATCTGGTGATGTCCATGTATAAAGTCTTCTCTTGTGTTGTTGGAAGAGGGTATTTGCTATGACCAGTGCATTTTCTTGGCAAAACTCTGTTAGTCTTTGCCCTGCTTCATTCCGTATTCCAAGGCCAAATTTGCCTGTTACTCCAGGTGTTTCTTGACTTCCTACTTTTGCATTCCAGTCCCCTATAATGAAAAGGACATCTTTTTGGGGTGTTAGTTCTAAAAGGTCTTGTAGGTCTTCATAGAACCGTTCAACTTCATCTTCTTCAGCATTACTGGTTGGGGCATAGACTTGGATTACTGTGACATTGAATGGTTTGCCTTGGAAACGAACAGAGATCATTCTGTCGTTTTTGAGATTGCATCCAAGTACTGCATTTCGGACTCTTTTGTTGACCATGATGGCCACTCCATTTCTTCTGAGGGATTCCTGCCCACAGTAGTAGATATAATGGTCCTCTGAGTTAAATTCACCCATTCCAGTCCATTTTAGTTCGCTAATTCCTAGAATGTCAACATTTACTCTTGCCATCTCTTGTTTGACCACTTCCAATTTGCCTTGATTCATGGACCTGACATTCCAGGTTCCTATGCAATATTGTTCTTTACAGCATCGGACTTTACTTCTATCACCAGACACATCCACAGCTGTGTGGATCCACACATCCACACTTTATATATATATATATATATATATATATATATATAAAGTGAAAGTGAAGTTGCTCAGTTGTGTCCGACTCTTTGCGACCCCATGGACTGTAGCCTACCAGGCTCCTCTGTTCATGGAATTTTCCAAGCAAGGATACTGGAGTCGATTGCTATTTCCTTCTCCAGGGGATGTTCCTGACCCAGGGATCAAACCTGGGACTCCCGCACTGCAGGCAGACTCTTTACCTAGCAGCCACCAAACATAGATATTTGTGTGTGTGTATGTATATGTGTGTGTGTGTGTGTGTGTGTGTGTGTGTGTGTGTGTATAATTTACCTCAAAGTCTGGTATATAATTTAATTTTAATTTGTTTTTGTTTTTATTTGGAAGAATCACACTTTGTTTTAAAATTATCTGTTAAAAGAATTTTTCCACATTTATTTCACTCAGCCAGGGACATAGAACAAAATTACAGAGAAACTTTAGGCCAGATAATTTAAAAGTACAACTGACAGAATGTTTTAATGTTGGGATGAAGTGCATACTTTACTCTATATTTTTCAAACTCAGTTATATTGCTTTGCTAAAAGTAAATAGTACCTCCAGGACACCATCTGGTAAAAATCTCTCTGTGGATTAACTCAGAAAAGGAAGTGAATGAATTTTTATATATTGCATAGTTGTGGTTGCAAAACTGCAGTAAAAATATGTTTTCAATGCACTGGTATAAGTGAGACTTCAGAGTTCAGCTACCTCATCTGATTTGATCCAAAAGGCTTGGAATATTTAAGGCCAAAGCTCATCAATAGGGAAAAGGAGGGGTGTTTTCTTTTCTTGCACTCCTATGACTTGGAAGAGAAAAAAATAATAATCCAGGAAATTGAAATCTATGAGCTGGAAAGTATGAATTTCATCTTTTAGAAATCATTCATTAAAAAATAACATGCAGTTTTTAATGGTAGGCCATAACATGTCAGAGAAGTCTGAGACCATCTAAGACAATTGGATGAGACCCAGCAATGTTATTGTGTGCATTCCTGACAATGCAAACTGATCAAATTAGTTTTTACTTTTTTTTTTTTTTTTTTTAAATAATGTGTTGTCCAAGCCTTGATCTAGTCCCATCACTAGAGTGATGGAACTTCCCCTTACCTCTCTAGGGAATCCATTCCAGAGACTAATAGATTTCACTGTCAGGAAACATTTCCCCGATTCAGTCTTAAATTTCCGTTACTTAATTTCATCCCATTACTTGACTATAAACCCCCTGTTCTACCTTTCAAAATGACTTGGCTTCTATGATGTTTACATCTTTCAAATATTTGTGAAATGTTATCAAAACGAGACTCAGTCAGAGATGGACAAATGTGTGTTTTGTTATTTTAATCTTCTCTGACAAATTGAAGTCTGAAGCCCATTACATATTTATTGTCCAGTTTGAACACAAGTCTCTATTTATTTATTTGAGGTATTTATACTCTAAACTGGTATTCTTGTTGTGATCTTAGCAGCATCATTTAAATAACTTTTATCTTCTACTTTTTGCATATACAGACTACAATCTCATTGACTGATTTTATTTACTAGATCATATATAATTTGCTACCCACTATCATCTCAAAGTCTCTTGGTACTACTGCTTTCCAAGTACTGTATATCCTGCCAATTGAATGGCTGTGTTTCTGATTATTTTTCCCCAGATGTATTAGCTACATTTTTCTAGGTTGAATCACATTTCATTTCCTGCCCATATTTCTAACCACTTTAGGTCCTTTTATCTGCCCTCACTGGTTTTGTCAACACTATCCAATTTAGTATCATCTGTAAATTTAATTAACATGATGTGCATCCTATCTTATAAATCATTAATAAAGTTTTCCTATGATTTGTTTATTTTTTAAGAGTCTAATGCTCTTCAATGTTTATAGTCTTGCTGCAGTCTTAAGAACATACCACTTTGTCACTTAATATTTGTTTCATTATTTTAGAATTGGCTGATGGTGGACTAAAAACAGAATCATGCTTAGGGTCACTGCCATTTCTTAATATTAGTGCTAAGTCATTATTATGATAGTTTCTTGGGAGACTGACAATGCTTTTTACTGACAATTTTCTATCCTCCTGCAATTGCTACTTTTTCCATAATGTAGTCTAACAGCATGGAAGCCTCATTTTGATGTTCTCATGTCCATGATGTAAATTTACGAAGATATCTTATTCCAAATACTGTTTGCTGTGTAACGAGTTTAAAGTTTAGATACTAATTTACCATGATAATATTCTATTATATATATGAATAGGATTAATTTAGCATGCTTCTAAGTTATTTTGGAATTGATAAGTTGAACCAAGATCAATATGGTTCATGTGAACTGAGCAAAACTCTTTTGTTCCTCCTTTACATTTTTAACTGTAATTTCTTTTTGTAAAAATTTATTGGCTGTGTTGGGTCTTCGTTGCTGCTCACGGGCTTTTTCTAGTTGTCATGAACAGGGGATACTCATTGTTGTGGTACACAGGCTTCTCATTAAGGTGGCTTCTCTTGTTGCAGAGCATGGGTGCTAGGGCAGGCGGGCTTTTGTAGTTGAGGCTCCTGGGCTCTACAGTGCAGGCTCAGTAGTTGTGGCCCTGGGGCTTTGTTGTCCCAAGTCATGTGGGGTCTTCCTGGACCGTGGATAGAATCTGTCTCCTGCATTGGCAGGAGGATCTTAACCACTTGACCACCAGGGAAGACCTTATAATTTCTTTTTAATTTTTGGTTATTTAAAATTCTTTTCCTGTATTAAAACCTATTTAAAATTTTATTTTTATGAGGAAATATGTCAGACTTCTAAGTGTGTTTTGAAGACAGAACATTAAAAACAACATGTGTGTACCCACCACCCAGATTAAAAAATGCCATCGCTAGTAACCTTAGCAGCTACCTACATACATCTTTCCAATTGCATACCTGCTTTTCTTAGGGGGCAAATGCTTTTATGAATTTTATGAAAATATTTTTCTTTTTTGTTTATACAGTTCTCTGAGTATCCTTATCAGATCAGATCAGTCGCTCAGTCGTGTCCGACTCTTTGAGACCCCATGAATCACAGCACGCCAGGCCTCCCTCTCCATCACCAACTCCCAGAGTTCACTCAGACTCACGTCCATCGAGTCAGTGATGCCATCCAGCCATCTCATCCTCTGTCATCCCCTTCTCCTCCAGCCCCCAATCCCTCCCAGCATCAGAGTCTTCTCCAATGAGTGAACTCTTTGCATGAGGTGGCCAAAGTACTGGAGTTTCAGCTTTAGCATCATTCCTTCCAAAGAAATCCCAGGGCTGATCTCCTTCAGAATGGACTGGTTGGATCTCCTTGCAGTCCACGGGACTCTCAAGAGTCTTATCCAACACCACAGTTCAAAAGCATCAATTCTTCAGTGCTCAGCCTTCTTCACAGTCCAGCTCTCACATCCATACATGACAACAGGAAAGACCACAGCCTTGACTAGGCGAACCTTTGTTGGCAAAGTAATGTCTCTGCTTGGAATACGGAATGAAGCACGGCAAAGACTAATAGAGTTTTGCCAAGAAAATGTACTGGTCATAGCAAATACCCGCTTCCAACAACACAAGAGAAGACTCTATACATGGACATCACCAGATGGTCAACACCGAAATCAGATCGATTATATTCTTTGCAGCCAAAGATGGAGAAGCTCTATACAATCAGCAAAAACAAGACCAGGAGCTGACTGTGGCTCAGACCATGAACTCCTTATTGCCAAATTCAGACTTAAATTGAAGAAAGTAGGGAAAATCACTAGACCACTCAGATCAGATCAGATCAGATCAGTCGCTCAGTCGTGTCCGACTCTTTGCGACCCCATGAATCACAGCACGCCAGGCCTCCCTGTCCATCACCAGCTCCCGGAGGTCACTCAGACTTGCATCCATCGAGTCAGTGATGCCATCCAGCCATCTCATCCTCTGTCGTCCCCTTCTCCTCCTGCCCTCAATCCCTCCCAGCATCAGAGTCTTCTCCAATGAGTCAACTCTTCGCATGAGGTGGCCAAAGTACTGGAGTTTCAGCTTTAGCATCATTCCTTCCAAAGAAATTCCAGGATTGATCTCCTTCAGAATGGACTGGTTGGATCTCCTTGCAGTCCAAGGGACTCTCAAGAGTCTTCTCCAACACCACAGTTCAAAAGCATCAATTCTTCGGCGCTCAGCCTTCTTCACAGTCCAGCTCTCACATCCATACATGACCACAGGAAAGACCATAGCCTTGACTAGGCGAACCTTTGTTGGTAAAGTAATGTCTCTGCTTTTGAATATGCTATCTAGGTTGGTCATAACTTTCCTTCCAAGGAGCAAGCGTCTTTTAATTTCATGGCTGCAGTCACCATCTGCAGTGATTTTGGAGCCCAGAAAAACAAAGTCTGACACTGTTTCCACTGTTTCCCCATCTATTTCCCATGCAGTGATGGGACCAGATGCCATGATCTTCGTTTTCTGAATGTTGAGCTTTAAGCCAACCTTTTCACTCTCCACTTTCACTTTCATCAAGAGGCTTTTTAGCCCCTCTTCACTTTCTGCCATAAGAGTGGTGTCATCTGCATATCTGAGGTTATTGATATTTCTCCCGGCAATCTTGATTCCAAATTGTGTTTCTTCCAGTCCAGCATTTCTCATGATGTACTCTGCATAAAATGATAGGATACTGACGGGTCATGGTGGAGAGATATGACAGGGTGTGGTCCGCTGGAGAAGGGAATGGCAAACCACTTCAGTATTCTTGCCTTGAGAACCCCATGAACAGTATGAAAAGACCACTCAGGTATGACCTAAATCAAATCCCTTATGAGTATACAGTGGAAGTGAGAAATAGATTTAAGGGCCTAGATCTGATAGATAGAGTGCCTGATGAACTATGGAATGAGGTTCGTGACATTGTACAGGAGACAAGGATCAAGACCATCCCCATGGAAAAGAAATGCAAAAAAGCAAAATGGCTGTCTGGGGAGGCCTTACAAATAGCTGTGAAAAGAAGAGAAGCGAAAAGCAAAGGAGAAAAGGAAAGATATAAACATCTGAATGCAGAGTTCCAAAGAATAGCAAGAAGAGATAAGAAAGCCTTCTTCAGTGATCAGTGCAAGAAATAGAGGAAAACAACAGAATGGGAAAGACTAGGGATCTCTTCAAGAAAATCAGAGAAACCAAAGGAACATTTCATGCAAAGATGGGCTCGATAAAGGACAGAAATGGTATGGACCTAACAGAAGCAGAAGATATTAAGAAGAGATGGCAAGAATACACAGAAGAACTGTACAAAAAAGATCTTCATGACCCAGATAATCATGATGGTGTGATCACTGACCTAGAGCCAGACATCCTGGAATGTGAAGTCAAGTGGGCCTTAGAAAGCATCACTACGAACAAAGCTAGTGGAGGTGATGGAATTCCAGTGGAGCTATTCCAAATACTGAAAGATGATGCTGTGAAAGTGCTGCACTCAATATGCCAGCAAATCTGGAAAACTCAGCAGTGGCCACAGGATTGGAAAAGGTCAGTTTTCATCCCAATCCCAAAGAAAGGCAATGCCAAAGAGTGCTCAAACTACCGCACAATTGCACTCATTTCACACGCTAGTAAACTAATGTTCAAAATTCTCCAAGCCAGGCTTCAGCAATATGTGAACCGTGAACTTCCTGATGTTCAAGCTGGTTTTAGAAAAGGCAGAGGAACCAGAGATCAAATGGCCAACATCCGCTGGATCATGGAAAAAGCAAGAGGGTTCCAGAAAAACATCTATTTCTGCTTTATTGACTATGCCAAAGCCTTTGACTGTGTAGATCACAAGAAACTGTGGACAATTCTGAAAGAAATGGGAATACCAGACCACCTGATCTGCCTCTTGAGAAATCTGTATGCAGGTCAGGAAGCAACAGTTAGAACTGGTCATGGAACAACAGACTGGTTCCGAATAGGAAAAGGAGTACGTCAAGGCTGTATATTGTCACCCTGTTTATTTAACTTATATGCAGAGTACATCATGAGAAATGCTGGACTGGAAGAAACACAAGTTGGAATCAAGATTGCTGGGAGAAATATCAATAACCTCAGATATGCAGATGACACCACCCTTATGGCAGAAAGTGAAGAGGAACTAAAAAGCCTCTTGATGAAAGTGAAAGTGGAGAGTGACAAGGTTGGCTTAAAGCTCAACATTCAGAAAACGAAGATCATGGCATCTGGTCCCATCACTACATGGGAAATAGATGGGGAAACAGTGTCAGACTTTATTATTCTGGGCTCCAAAATCACTGCAGATGGTGACTGTAGCCATGAAATTAAAAGACGCTTACTCCTTGGAGTATCCTTAGAGCTGAGATATATTTTTTTCAAGAATTAAATATTTCAGGAATTTTAGTTATCTATTTCCATCTTATACTAATTCATTCTCTTTTCTAAATATTTCATTTCTTCTGCATGAATAATAAATATCTTGTGATACGGCCTCAATAAATTTGGAAGAAAGCAATCATTTTTTTCTTCAATCCTTTGTTTACCAAAATCCCTAGTGTTAGTTTTACATGCAACTTTCTCTTCTTCTGCTTCTTCTTCAACACATTCCCCTTAACTTACGTAGTTTTCAACCACTTTTTTGTGCTGTCTCTTTCTCATTTATGGGTGTATACATATTTGGAAAAACCCCATGGACAGAAGAGCCTGGTGGGCTACAATCCATGCAGTCGCAAAGAGTCAGACATGACTTAGTGACCAAATAACAACAACAGCATATTCTTAAATTACTTATTATGGTCTAATGATGGTATATAGGTCCAATTATACATGCTTAAATCAATAAGAGGATCCCTCAACTTGCTCTTCAGCTGAGTCTTACATGTCAATATATTTCTTAAGGGATTAGAAAATGTGTGGGTACCTAAATTTAAGAACTACATTTATTCCCTAACAAATGTAAACTTCTACTTTTTCTAGTTTGGGGTTCCATTTTAATTTCTATTTCTCATCTCTATATCCAGCAACAACTTTTAACATATTTCCATCTTTTAAACCAAAATCTGACTCAAATTTCTTCCTTAAATTATATAGATGTGACTTAAGAGTCTCAGGTTTTTTTCATATTTTTCCCATTATCTTGTTATTGCTTTTTAAAAAATTGTATGTGCTTAATTATTTAGCGAATGTTAATCATTTGGTTTACAATAGAAAAAATGAAAACAATCAAAATGTCTAATAATTGGGGCTCTTGCTAAACAAAATATAAATATAATTCCACATTGGAATACTGCTGCTGCTAACTCGCTTCAGTTGTGTCTGACTCTGTGCGACCCCATAGACGGCAGCCCATCAGGCTCCAAACGTCCCTGGGATTCTCCAGGCAAGAACACTGGAGTGGGTTGCCATTTTCTTCTCCAATGCATGAAAATGAAAAGTGAAAGTGAAGTCGCTCAGTTGTGTCCGACTCTTAGCGACCCCACGGACTGCAACCTACCAGGCTCCTCCTCTGTCCAAGGGATATTCCAGGCAAGAGTACTGGAGTGAGGTGCCATTGCCTTCTCTGATTGGCCTTGGAAGGAAAGTTATGACCAACCTAGATAGCATATTCAAAAGCAGAGACATTACTTTACCAACAAAGGTTCGCCTAGTCAAGGCTATGGTCTTTCCTGTGGTCATGTATGGATGTGAGAGCTGGACTGTGAAGAAGGCTGAGCGCCGAAGAATTGATGCTTTTGAACTGTGGTGTTGGAGAAGACTCTTGAGAGTCCCTTGGACTGCAAGGAGATCCAACCAGTCCATTCTGAAGGAGATCAATCCTGGAATTTCTTTGGAAGGAATGATGCTAAAGCTGAAACTCCAGTACTTTGGCCACCTCATGCGAAGAGTTGACTCATTGGAGAAGACTCTGATGCTGGGAGGGATTGAGGGCAGGAGGAGAAGGGGACAACAGAGGATGAGATGGCTGGATGGCATCACTGACTCGATGGATGTGAGTCTGAGTGACCTCTGGGAGCTGGTGATGGACAGGGAGGCCTGGCATGCTGCGGTTCATGGGGTCGCAAAGAGTCGGACACGACTGAGCGACTGATCTGATCTGATCTGATCTGAATTAAAATTAGTCCTCGCCAATCTTACCCTCTGTTAATGAGAGTCTCTTTACTGGATATAGAAGTCAAGTACCTAGAGTGGCCCACAACAGCTGAGTAACAAATACGGGGTTACAAAAGCCAACTCATCATCTTGGACTCATGAAGGGATTGTCCCATAAGAGAATAATTGTGTGGTACCACTCATTCTCCAGAGCTCCTCATGGGATCAAACTGAAGCTAGACTTCTGAAACCACATCTTTGTCTAGCTTCTTTCTCTGTTCTTTCCTATTTTCTTCACTTTCTTTTGAAGAGTGGTCTCTTACTAAATCATTGCACAAGAATTTCTTTCTTGAGCTCTGCTTCTAGGGGACCCAACCTAAAAGAACTGGTGATACAAGTGGTCCTACAAAGCATACTTTAAGGATAAGACTCTGGAGCTGATTCACTCACTGACTGGCTAAGGACAAACTAATGATCAATGATTCCTGGTAAGTTGTGGCAGTGCATCTGTTAAGACTTTCACCTAGGTGCACAGAGATGGAATCATGTAGAAAATAATTTACTGCTTGTACAGTAACTCCAGATTTTGTGTATTATCAGATAATATTTCAGGGATACAGTCATCAAGACACAAAAGGATGTCAAGAAACCATGTAACTCTGTCATCACACAGAACATTTCACTGAATCCAGTGATGGCATGTAGAACAGAATACAATGACATTAGGCAAAAGGACTCCCATTCTGGTATAATTTGTTAATTAAAACAGAAAAGTAACTTGGAGACTGGGGGGAAAAAAAGAGAAAGCAAGATAGTCATATTGTTGAGAGATAGGTGCCAGGGATTATTTTTAGTGAGGATAGGGGAATGATGAATCAGAAGCTACAGAAAAAAAAAACAAAACTGAACAATACTGAGCAACCAATGTCCCAGGCATATGAATATATAATGAAGAAGATATAGAGCTTCCACTCTAGAGTGTATTGGGGTAGTCAAATTCTTGGCGTAGCTCCAAATAAAGTCAGTACAGGAATAATTCTGAGAAAAGCCTCAGGACCTAGGGTACTTTTCTTCTCAGAGGACCAGTTCCACCAGTTACAGTGGAAGAGCTGAGGAGGAGCAAAAGCACTGAAAGTTCATGAGACCAAGCACAGAGCATTACCTGGATGACAGTTTAAGGTAAAAGAAAGGACTGTTACAGTGGCTAGTATTTGGACTTGCGATCAAGCAAGGCAGAAATATGGAACATGGTGAACTAAGGAATGTTAGGAAAACTAAAAATGCCCGGTACTACAGAACATACTTCAGATATAATATCTCATAACAACATTTTGTAGTAGATCAGAAAAGTAAGACTGAAAAGCTAAATAATTTTCTCAAGGTTAAAGTGTTAGTCATTCAGTCATGCCTGACTCTTTGGGATCCAATGGACTGTAGCCCACCAGGTTCTTCTGTCCACGGGGTTTTCTCCAGGCAAGAATACTGAAGTGGGTTGCCATTTCCTTCTCCAGGGGAATCTTCCTGACCCAGGGATTGAACCTGTGTGTCCTGCATTACAGGCAGATTCTTTACCATCTGAGACACCAGGGAAGCCTTCTCAAGGTTAAACCACTCTCAAAGACAGGTGTAATGATTTTTCCTTAAGATCTAAGTCTAAGCTCTTATGTTAATAAATTGTGCCTGCCAGATGCTCTAGGCTCCAGGTGCAAATTAATTAGGAGTTAAGGACAATGATCTTTGCACAGATTCTGTTGGTGCTACCAAAGAAATCTAAGTTCAGATACACTGGGAAAAGAGTAGTTCATTTCCTAGACTTCTGTCTTGGTAGAAATCATTAAGAGTACCTAAAGGATAGAATTTTCTCAATGGAGTCGGCTGTGACATATATTGGTGGCTTGGAACATTAATCCCAGAGAGAGGTCAAAAGTTATTAATTCTCAAGAAAGACCCTCTTTCACCTTTTGATGGTATCAATCTAATTCTGAACCTTGAAGAAATAGGGGCTTTGTCTTTAATTACTTAAAAAACAGAAAAATTTTGCTTGTCAGGTAGTATAGTTTGCATTCTCTCTTTTGCTGTTTCATTTGTACATCCTTTAGAAATTGTCAAGGGCTTAGAAGAGCAGATAAAAATGAATCAGTTATTCTTTATCTAGCATCTTTGGGGGAAAAAATTGAGATTATTGGTTGAAATGAGGTCTGCAGCCATGAAATTAAAAGACGCTTACTCCTTGGAAGAAAAGTTATGACCAACCTGGATAGCATATTGAAAAGCAGAGACATTACTTTGCCAACAAAGGTCTGTCTAGTCAAGGCTATGGTTTTTCCTGTGGTCATGTATGGCTATGAGAGTTGGACTGTGAAGAAGGCTGAGCGCTGAAGAATTGATGCTTTTGAACTGTGGTGTTGGAGAAGACTCTTGAGAGTCCCTTGGACTGCAAGGAGATCCAACCAGTCCAGTCTGAAGGAGATCAGCCCTGGGATTTCTTTGGAAGGAATGATGCTAAAGCTGAAACTCCAGTATTTTGGCCACCTCATGTGAAGAGTTGACTCATTGGAGAAGACTCTGATGCTGGGAGGGATTGGGGGCAGGAGGAGAAGGGGACAACAGAGGATGAGATGGCTGGATAGCATCACTGACTCGATGGATGTGAGTCTGAGTGAACTCTGGGAGTTGGTGATGGAGAGGGAGGCCTGGCATGCTGTGATTCATAGGGTTGCAGAGTCAGACACAACTGAGTGACTGAACTGAACTGAACTGATATCTGTACCTGTTACATTTATTGGAATAATCTCTCTTATATGTAAATAACCATTATATATTATTGTACATAGATTATATACACAGAAAAAATTCACTAATGCAACTGATCACAGTACCATTTAGAGCAAATAATTTCTTCTTAATGCCACTACCTTCATTAAGAACAAAATAGAGCTGAGAAAAAGTACTCTGGGTTCTTTCTAATCTGGTCAATGGCAAGAGGGCAAAAACCAGAACATTGTTTCACTATATTAATTTTTAAAGTCCAATTAAAGGTAACATCTACAACCTTGCTTCTGTTGTGTTTGCCAAATATTTTTAAACATTAAACACAAAGTGCTGATTGCAATATAAGATGAAAAGTTCTTGCTGCTACACTCTGCTAGCGATAAAAGCTTTGTCCCTGGGGACTTGGCTAACATTCAGTCACATGATGCAAGGTATATTACACAAAACTTAATTCTATTTCAAGGGTTTTTTCACCCAAATGACCAAATGCAGGCTAATGTTACTATTATCTCTGATTTCATTACTGCCTATAAAAGCATAGGCATATGATTCTGAAATAAGAATATTATACAAACAAAAAACCTGAAACAGTCTAAGTTTGGAAAAGTGTTTTAATGAGAAGTGTTACATATTCTTAACTACTCAACAATTTGCATATCTTCCCAATTTTAGGATAAGGGCTTTCTATATTTGGACACACTCCGAGGTTTAGGTAGTTCAGGGTAAGGATATGGCTGCACTGCGAGTGTTGTGGTATCCTAGCTCCTGACCAGGGACTGAACCCAGGCCCACAGCAGTGATAGCGCAGAACCCTAACCACAGGACCACCTGGAAATTCCTAGGATATGGATTCTATACCCACATGTACTTTCTACTACCCACTCACCTTGCCTATGACTAACTATCAGTTAGGACTCTTCTGGTCATAAGTGACCAAAACTATTTCGAACTGGCTTAGCAAAATTGTACAGGGAAGAATTGTACAAAATGAAGATATACTGGAAATTTATAAAGGGTCTTTCTCATATCTCTTTCCACAGGCCAGCTTAATTTTCTATCATCACTGCAGTCTGCCTTTTTCCACATAAAGAAAAATGTGGCTCCTATAGTTAGAGAGTTGTACATTTCATAGCTTCAATAATGGTGCTTTAGTCCTAAATTCAAAATTATTAGGGGAGGTTCTCATTGACCTAATTAATGAATCATGTGTCTATCCCTAGACAAATTAACTTTGCCTGGGTAGGTAAGGAACTGTGTCCAAGATTGGGCAAATAGCCTCTAAACTACACATCTGGGACCAAAAGTCATGTTAGGCATATGAATGGGGAGAAAGTTTTCCAGAAGAGATATGCTGGACACATTATCCCACAGATGTTCCCTACCCTAAAAAAAAAAAAAATCAAGTTCTCTAGAAAAAATGCATATTAAAGGTTATTAATGTTACTATGTATCTTTTTATACGGAACTAAAACCAGTGACAACAGAGAAAACAGAACTGATTTCATTTTATTTGGCAGTTCTACCAACTTAAATGTCTGTGGGCAATGCTATAACTCCTGGGTTTATTTGTTTATATCCTCTCTTGTTCCAGAAAGAATTTAAGCCAGCTCAAAAAAAAAAAAAAAAAAAAGCATTATATAATGCCAGAACATAAATTAAATGTGATACAAAAGAGGAAAGAGCAAGGGTGGAAATAAAATGGAATCATAAATAATGTATTCTATATTGCAGGGATACACACTCACTACAGGTAGATTATGAAGTTTTATGATAAGTTTCCTAATAACTAGCTGAGTTTTCTAATAACTTCACCAGTTATATAATTCATAATTATACATTAGGCAATGAACCAATTCCTTTGTTGTTGTTCAGTCACTAAGTCGTGTCCAACTCTGGAACTGCAGTCCACCCCATGGAATGCAGCACGCGAGGCTCTTCTGTCCACCACTATCTCCCAGAGTTTGCTCAAATTCATGTCCACTGAGTCAGTGATGCTATCTAACCATCTCATTCTCTGCAGCCCTCTTCTCCTTTTGCCTTCAATCTTTCCCAGCATTAGAATCTTTTCCAGTCAGTCAGCTCTTCACATCAGGTGGCCAAAGTATTGGAGCTTTGGTTTCAGCAACAGTTCTTCCAATGAGTATTCAGGGTTGATTTCCTTTACAACTGACTGGCTTGATCTCCCTGCAGTCTAAGGGACTCTCATGAGTCTTCTCTGGAACCACAATTCAAAGGCATCAATTCTTTGGCACTCAGCCTTCTTTTTGATCCAAGTCTTACATCTGTCGGAGAAGGAAATGGCAACCTACTCCAGTACTCTTGCCAGGAAAATCTCATGGACGGAGAAGCCTGGTAGGCTACAGTCCATGGCGAAGAGTTGGACATAACTGAGCGACTTCACTTTCACTTTTCACTTTCATGCAGTGGAGAAGGAAATGGCCACCCACTCCAGTATTCTTTCCGAGAGAATCCCAGGGACAGAGGAGCCTGGTGGGCTGCCGTCTATGGAGTCGTACAGAGTCGGACACGACTGAAGTGACAGCAGCAGCAGCAGCTTACATCTGTACATGACTACTGGAAAAACCCATATCTTTGACTATATGGACATTCATCCGCAAAGTGATGTCTGTTTTTTAATACACTGTCTAGGTTTGTCATAGTTTTCCTTCCAAGAAGCAAGTGTCTTTTAGTTTCATGGCTGCAGCCACCATCCACAGTGATTTTGGAGCCCTAGAAAATAAAATCTGCCACTGCTTCCACTTTTTCTTCTTTTATTTGCCATGAAGTGATGGGACTGGATGCCATGATCTTAGTTTTTTTAATGCTGAGTTTCAAGTAATCTTTTTCACATCTCTTTCACATTTTTTCTTCTCTTTCATGCTCATCAACAGGTTCTTTAGTTCCTCTTCATTTTTTGCCATCAGTGGTATCATCTGCATATCTGAGGTTGCTGAAATTTCTCCTGACAATTTTGATTACAGCTTGTCAGTCATCCAGCCCGGCATTTCACATAATGTATTCTGCATTGAAGTTAAATAAACGGGGTGACAATACACAGCCTTGTTTTACTCCTTTCCCAATTCTGAACCAGTCAGTTGTTTCATATCTGGTGCTAACTGTTGCTTCTTGACTCGCATACAGGTTTCCCAGGAGACAGGTAAGATGGTCTGGTACTCCCATCTTTTCCAGTTTGTTGTAATCCACACAGGCAAAGGCTTTAGCATAGTCAGTGAAGTTGAAGTCTTTCCCAAACTCCCTTGATATCTCCATGATCCATCAATTTCTTAAGAAGCATAAAATCCACACACATATAATGTACACATGTACTTGATATGTGATCAGAAAGGGGCTTCTGCTAGAAATCCTCACTTACCCTGACTTATATTCTTGATGTCTCTCCTCATTTATTACAGACAAAGAGCTATCTTTCTATGCTAGCAAGGGGGCAAAGTGGGAGAGTTGCCACTTTAAAAGTATTCGGTGATACGGCTCTGAGGAGAGATTTAAGTAAATAGATGATGCCAACTTTGAAAATACCTGGGAGAACATTCAGGCAGAGGAACCAATAATAATAAAGCCCAGAAAATGGAGCATGCTCAGCATGTTCAAGAAAAAGACAGCTTGTCTGGAGCAGAATCAGTGAGGGATAAAATGGCAGGATGTTGAGGTAGAACCAGATATGAAGAGCACTCTATACCATGATGAAGACTGGCTGCTACTCTAAGCATGAAGGGAAACCATTAGAGGGTTTTGAGTAGAGAAGTAATATGATCGACTTTGATTTTAAAAGGGTGACTCTGGCTGCTGTGTAGAGAAAGACTTAGGAGGTAAGAGTAAAATAAAAGAAACAGGTTAAGAAGTTACTAGATAAAGGCTAGATAAGAGATCAGAATATTTTTACTAAGGGAGGGCACTAGAAGGGAAGAAAAATGGTCAGATTCAGGATATATTCTGGAGGTAAACCTGACAGCTTTTGCTGATAGATTTAATATAGAGTGAGGGAAGACTGGCAGTTGAAGAACAGTGTCCTAAAGTTGATGAAAATAAGATTGGTTAGCATATAGTTCTCCTAAAGTTATTTCTTGACAACAAGAGATAAAAAATATTAACTGTAAAATAGGGAAATGAATTTTGTGTAACTTGAAAACTCCTCCCTTAACTTTCCTTTAAGGCCTCAACTGCTCATATACAAGAATAGAACTGTTGATCACTGTAGACAATATTAGAATAAATTCTAAATACACTTCTACTAGTCTTTCAGAGTGCCTTCTCATGCTCTAGTGTTGCCTTTTCCTAAAAAGAGCTACACAGTCATCCCTCAATATCCATGGGGGTGGATATTGTTTCAGGTCTCCCATGGATACAAAAGTCCATGGATGCTCAAGTCTGGTATAAAATAGCATAGTATTGCATATAATCTACACAGATCTTCCCATATACTTTATTATTTTTAAAGATATTTATTTATTTGGCTGCATTTGGTCTTAGACTGGGCACATGGCATCTTCGTTGTGTCATGTAGGATCTTTTGTTGCAGTGCACAGACTCTTCAAGTGTGGTGTTCGGGCTCAGTGGTTGCAATGCAAGGGCTTAGTTGCTCCACAGCATGTGGGATCCTAGTTTCCCAACCAGGGATGGAACCTGTGTCCCCTGCATTGCAAGGTGGATTCTTAACCAATGGACTACCAGGGAAGTCCCCAACATACCTTAAATCATCTCAAGATTACTTATACTACTTTGCAATGTAAAAGCTATGTAAATATTAATAGTTGCAGTGTGTGGCAAATTTAAGTTTTACTTTGTAGAGCTTTCTGAAATTTTTTTCAAATATTTTTGATCTGTGGTTGGTTGAGTCCACTGATGCAGAACCCACAGATACAGTGGGCAGACTGTAGTGCAATGAAATGTCTAGGTCTACCAGACCAAATCTTAAACGTTGATGGGACTAGAGACTTTCTAAACAGGTCTTCTACATTAAATTTGACATGTACTGGTATTCCTAATAATAGAAATGATAAAAAGAGGAAAGAGGCGGTGACAGGAAAGAGGAAGTGACAGTTAAGGAAATTATCATCTTCCAAACTGTTTGATAGAGTCATCTTGTAATTTGGAAGTGAAGCACTTGCCTTCAAAGGGAGCTAGGAAAGAGCATGGTAAAGGTAAGTAAATAAAATAGGTATTTTATCTAGAAGCATCAATGGTGTTGTCTAAAAGCTGTAGTTTGATTAAAATGGCTTTTTAAGAATTCCATATCCCAGACAAACAGAAGCTCAGAGCATTTGTTTTTAGAAGATTTGTATTACAAGAAATGTTACAGGAAGTTCTTCAGGCTGAGGGAAATACCAGATCTACACAAAGAATGAAAAGCTTTGCAAATGAAAAACTGTATGGGTAAATACAAACTACATTTTTTTCATATCTTAATTTCTTTAAACATTGTAAAGTTGGTTTATAATATGATATAAAGAAAGTTTAACAAAAACAAATAGAAGGGGTGTCAAATTATATGTGATGTAGTATATTATATGAAGGCAGATTGTGATAACTTGAAGATAAAATTACAAATTCTTGAGTAACCACTGAGAATAATAATACAAAAGATATGGATAATTAGCTGAAAGAGGGAAAAATAATATGTTAAAAACTATGAATTTGAAAGGCAGGGAAGGAAGCCAAAAAAACATAAAAAAAGAAGAGGTAAGACAAATAGAAAACAAATAGCAAGATGGTAGGCTTAACCCAAGACTTATTCAAAATTAAATTATCAATAAATGTAAGTGGACAAAATATTCTCATTAAAAGTCAGAAACTGTTAGCCAATAAAAAAACAGAAGAACCAATACTTATAAGGAGCACACATTATAAAAATACAGATAGATTACAAGTAAAAGAACAGTAAAAAAAAAAAATACCATGCAAGAATTAAGCATAAGAAAGCTAAATTGGTTATATTCAGATCAGATAAAACAGATTTCAGAACAAGAAATATTATCAAAGAAAGATATTTCATAATAATAAAAGATCAATTCATTAAGATGACATAACAATGGTTAACATGTATCCATCTCTTAAGAGAGCTTCAAAATACATTTCTAAAAACTGACATAAATAAAGATATAGATAAATCTACAATCATAAATAGAGATTTTAATAAATCTCTTTATTAATAGTTGATAAGAATATGAGACAAAAAATGAAATAGAAAACTTGGAAAACCAAACTGACCTAATTAACAGTAATAGAAGAGTAAACTCATAAACTACAGAATATACATTCTTTTCAAGTACAGAAGGAACGCCCACCAACTCATAGGTTGTGTTTCAATGAATTTTTAGAAGTCACATAAATTTTAAAAGATTGAAAATATACAGTTTGTATTGTGACCAAATCAAATTATAAATCAGTTACAAAAACTTAATAGCCAGGACATGGAAGCAACCTAGATGTCCATCAGCAGATGAATGAATAAGAAAGCTGTGGTTCATATACACAATGGAGTATTACTCAGCCATTAAAAAGAATACATTTGAATCAGTTCTAATGAGGTGGATGAAACTGGAGCCTATTATACAGAGTGAAGTAAGCCAGAAAGAAAAACACCAATACAGTATACTAACGCATATATATGGAATTTAGAAAGATGGTAACAATAACCCTGTATACGAGACAGCAAAAGAGACACTGATGCATAGAACAGTCTTTTGGACTCTGTGGGAGAGGGAGAGGGTGGGATGATTTGGGAGAACGGCATTGAAACATGTATAATATCATGTATGAAATGCATCGCCAGTCCAGGTTGGGTGCATGATACTGGATGCTTGGGGCTGGTGCACTGTGACGACCCAGAGGGATGGTACAGGGAGGGAGGAGGGAGGGGGGTTCAGGGTAGGAAACACGTGTATACCTGTGGCAGATTCATGTTGATATATGGCAAAACCAATACAATATTGTAAAGTAATTAACCTCCAATTAAAAAAAAAAAAAAACAGAAAGATATCTCAGAAACCCCCATGTACTGACAATTAAAACAACATATTTTTAAACAACACTTATGTCAAATAAGAAATTACAGGAAAATCATAAAATATTTTGAAATAATAACAAAAATAACATATCAAATATTTATGGTGCAGCTAAAACAGGGTTTAAAGGGCAATCCATAGCTCTAAGTGCTTTAACTGGGAAAAAAAGATTTACAATCAATTAAGCTTCTATCTGAAAAAGTGAAAAAAAAAAAGCACACTAATTTAAATCAAAGCAAGCAGAGAGGAGGAAATAATAAATATATGAGTGGACATCGTCAAAATAAAAAAACAGCACTAAGCCAGAAAACCAGAAAAATGCACATACATTTTAATCTTGTAGTTCCTAGATAAATACGTATAAAATCATCAAGTAGTAATAGCCATCATAACAGAATTCATAATTTAAAAAAATCTGAAAACAAATGTCAGAAATGAAGGAACTGCAAAGACATCTATATAACAGGGTTGTGCAGTGGTAAAGAATCTCCCTGTCAATGCAGCAGACGCAGGAGATGAGGGTTCTGATCACTGGGTTGGGAAGATCCTCTGGAGTAGGAAATGGCAACCCACCCCAGTATTCTTGCCTGGAAAATTCTATGGACAGAGGAGCCTGGTGGGCAGGCTGCAATTCATGGGGTCGCAAAGTGTTAGACACGACTGAGCACATATGCAACACAATGCAATTCTGCCTAAACAATCTGTATAAAATTTCATTTGTTTTTTAATCTGGCAACTTTTTAGGAACTATTGTAGTATGATCTGAGATGTCTTAATTTAAAGAAGCAAGGTGAAGAACAAAATAAAAGGAATACTATATGTAGGTGTGTGCTTTTTAAAGAATGTGTGTATGTGCATGTAATGTGTGTATGTGCATGTATTTTTATATATTTACATACACATAAAAATATCTTGGAAATACACACCAGAAACTGGTGATAGTAGTTGCTTCTGAAGAAGAGACCTGAGTGGTTTGAACATAAGGGTAATGTTATGTTTCACTTAGGACTGTTTTGCCTCTTAGAATTTAATACTGTGGAAGTATTTCCTATTCAAGTATAAATATATATATTTTTGGCCATGCTGCGTGGCTTATGGGACTTTAGTTCTCCAACCAAGGGTTGAACCCAAGCCCTCGGCAGTGAGAGCCCAGAGTCCTAACCACTGGCCTACTGGGAGATTCCCTCCAAAATATTTTCAGTTAAAAAAAAAAGATAATAAATATCCTGAAATAACAAATAAGGAGAAGAAAGGTAAGAAAGATTGAAGTCAGAAGTCCTTGATAGGTTACAGATTTGACTTTCTATATATGGAGTCTACTTTGAGGAAACAGGCCATTGTTTAGATAGGATAGTCAAAAACAAACAAACAAACAGGAGCTTCCATGGCCTTTTCTCTTTACCCTTATAGTTGTGTCTAAAGCAAGCATGAAAGTCCTTTGCTATATAGCTAAAGGGATTAAAAAGGTACAGATGAACAAGCTGTTCATAGAAGTCTCTATTTACTGATAAAGTTGCACAAATTCAGGCATCTTTCTTTGAGCCTGCCGATTCCATCCAAGATTCCATGCATCCTTTGCTCTGTGTCTATGATGGAGAATAAAAGGAATGGTATACTAACTGTCTCATGAATACACATACGGTGTAGTCACAAAAGTTAACAGTCAGAACTACAATTGTGGTGTTTTCACTGTGTCAAGAACCCATATAAAACACTTTTCAGGAAGTAAAATAAAAACATTGGCCTTTCCTTGTATAAAATGTGTAAATTCTCCAGATTTTAAAATTAAAGTTACCTTTTGTGTTCAGAAGTATAGGAATAGCGTGACTCTACATATAGTTCTCTAAATAGCCAGGTTCTATTTTATCTTCTAGAATAACTTCACATCTCTGATTACCTTTTTCTGAAACAACTTTTATTTTTAACTGAAGTACAGTTGACATAATCAAGAAAGATTTTAGCATTACTGACTCAATGGACATGAAGTTAGGCAAACTTCAGGAAATAGTGAAGGGCAGGGGAGTCTGGCGTGCTGCAGTTCATGGGGTTGCAAAACAATAACAAAAATGGATGTATCAATACAATTTACAAGTGTACAATATAATGATTTACAATTTTTAAAGATTATACTCCATTTATAGTTATAAAATATTGGCTAAAATGCCTTTGTTGTACAATATATCCTTGTATCTTATTTTATACATAATAGTTTGCACCTTCGTCTCCCACCCCCATATTGCCCTCCCCCTTTCCTCGTCCCTCTGGTAACCACTGCTGCTGCTAAGTCACTTCAGTCGTGTCCAACTCTGTGTGACCCCATGGACGGCAGCCCACCAGGCTCCCCCATCCCTGGGATTCTCCAGGCAGGAACACTGGAGTGGGTTGCCATTTCCTTCTCTAATGCATGAAAGTGAAAAGTGAAAGTGAAGTTGCTCAGTTGTGTCCAACTCTTAGCTACCCCATGGACTGTAGCCTACCAGGCTTCTCCGTCCATGGGATTTTCCAGGCAAGAGTACTGGAGTGGGGTGCCATTGCCTTCTCCTAGTTTTTTATATTATGAGTCTGCTTTTTTTTGGTTATGTTCACTAGTTTGTTGTATTTTTCAGATTACACATATAATTGATATACAGTATTTGTCTTTCTCTGAATGATTTTCTTCACTTAGCATCATGCCCTCCAAATCCACACATGTTGTTGCAAATGGTAAAATTTCACTCTTTTTTATGGCTGGATAGTAGTCCACACAGACCACATCTTCTCTATCATTTTCATCTACTGACAGACATGTAGGCTGCCTCCTTATCTTGGCAAGTACAAATAATGCTGCTATGAACACTGGGGTGCATGTATCTTTTCAAAGAGCATTTAAATATTTTTTAAATTAGAGGATAATTTATTTACAACATTTTGTTGGCTTTTGCCATGTAATGTGAATCAGTCATAAGTATACACATATCCCCTCCTTCTTGAGCCTTCTTCCTACCACCCAATCCCATGCCTCTAGGTCGTCACAGAACACCAGGCTGAGCTCCTTGTGTTAATACTTCCCACTAGCCATCTATTTTACACATGGTAAAGGGTATATTCCAATGCTACTCTTTATTTGTCCCAACTTCTCCTTCCCCTACTGTGTCTACAAGTTTGTTGTGTCTCTATTCCTGCCCTGAGAATCAGCTCATCAGTGCTATTTTTCTAGATTCTATAAATATGTGTTAATATATGGTATTTCTTTTTCTCTTTCTCATTTACTTCACTCTCTATAACAGACTCTAGGTTCATCCTTCTCAGTTTGACTCAGATTTGTTCCTTTTTATGGCTGAGTAATATTCCATTGCATATACATTCTACAACTTCTTTATCCATTCATCTGTCGATGGACATCTAGGTTGTTTCCATGTCCTGGTAAATAGTGCTGCAATGATTACTGGACTACATGTGTGTTTTTACTTTTTAACTGGAGTAAAATTGCTTTACAATGTTGTATTGGTTTCTGCCATACAACAATGCAAATTAGCCATATTTATACATAAATCATCCCCCTTTTGAGCTTCCCTCTCCTCCACCTTCTCACCCCTCAAGGTCATCACAGGGTGCCAGGCTGGGCTTCCTGTGTTATACAGCAACTTCTCATTAACTATCTATTTTACAAATGGTAGTGTATATATGTCGATCCTACTTTCTCCATTCATTCCACTCTTTTCTTCTCTCACTATGTCCACAAGTCCATTATATATATCTGCATCTCCATTCCTTCCCTGCAAATAGGTTCATCAGTACCATTTTTCCAGATTCTACACACATGCATTAATACACTATACTTGTTTTTCTCTTTCTGACTTATTTCACTTTGTATAACAAGCTCTAGGTTCATCCATCTCACTAGAACAGACTCAAATTTGTTCTTTTTTATGGTTGTGTAATATTCCATTATATATATAATGTGTGTATATATATATACACACACACACCGTATCTTCTTTATCCATTCATTTGTTGATGGACATCTAGATTGTTTCCATGGCCTATGTAAATAGTCCTGCTATGAACACTGAAGTACATGTGTCTTTTTCAGTTATGGTTTTCTCAAGGTATATGCCCATGCCCAGCAGTGGGATTGCTGGGCATATGGTAGTTTTATTCCTAGTTTCTAAAGGAATCTCCATACTGTTGTCTATAGTGGCTGTATCAATTTACATTCCTACAACAGTGTAAGAGGGCTTCCTTTTCTCCATATCCTCTCCAGCATGTATTGTTTATAGGTTTTTTGATGATGGCCATTCTGACCTGTGTGTAGTGATACTTCATTGTAGTTTTAATTTGCATTTCTCTCAGAATGAGCAATGTTGAGCATCTTTTCATGTGTTTGTTGGTCATCTGTATGTCTTCTCTGGAGAAACATCTCTTCCACCCATTAAATGAGCATTTTTTTTTTTTTTCCAGATATATATCCAGAGGACCTGCTGGGTCATATGACAGTTCTATTTTTGTTTTTTGAGATACCTTTATACTATTTTCCACAGTGGCTCCACCAATTTACATTCTCACCAACAGTGTATGTGGGTTCTCTTTTCTCCACTTCCTTGTCAGCATTTGCTATTTCTGTTCTTTTGGATAGCCATTCTGACAGTCGTGAGGTGATATCTTGTTGTGGTCTTGATTTGCATTTTCCTAATAATAAGTGATGTTAAGCATATTTTCATGTGCCGGTTGGCCATCCATATATCCTCTTTGGAAAAATGTCTATTAAGATCTTAAGATTTTCTGCCCACTTTCCAATTGAGCTGTTCTGTTTTTTTTTTTTTTTTTTTTTGATGTTGAGTTGCATGAGCTGTTTATATAACTTGGATATTAACTCTTATCAGTCATATCATTTGCAAATGTTTTCTATCATTCAGTAGGTTGTCTTTTTATTTTGTCAATGGTTTCCTTTGCTGTGCAAGAACGTTAAGTTCAATTAGGTCCCGTTTGTTTATTTTTGCTTTTATTTCCTTTGCTTTAGGAGACATATCCAAAAAAATATTGCTATAATTTATGTCAAAGAGTATTTGGCCCATGTTTTCCTCTAAGACTTTTATAGCTTCCAGTTTCACATTTAGTTTTTAAATCCACTCTGAAGTTTCTTTTTAAAAAAAATATGGTATTAAAGAATGTTTTAATTTCCTTTTTCTGCATGTTCAGTTCAGTCACTCAGTCGTGTCCAACTCTTTGCGACCCCATGAATCACAGCACACCAGGCCTTCCTGTCCATCTCCAACTCCTGGAGTTCACCCAAACCCATGTCCAGAGTCAGTGATGCCATTCAGCCATCTCATCCTCTCTCATCCCCTTCTCCTCCTGCCCTCAATTTATCCCAGCTCAGGGTCTTTTCCAATGCGTCAGCTCTTCGCATCAGGTGGCCAAAGTACTGGAGTTTCAGCTTCAACATCAGTCCTTCCAATGAACACCCAGGACTGATCTCCTTTAGGATGGACTAGTTGGATCTCCTTGCAGTCCAAAGGACTCTCAAGTCTTCTCCAACACCACAGTTCAAAAGCATCAATTCTTCAGTGCTCAGCTCTCTTCATAGTCCAACTCTTACGTCCATACATGACTACTGGAAAAACCACAGCCTTGACTAGACGGACCTTTGTTGGCAAAGTGATGTCTCTGCTTTTTAATATGCTATCTAGGTTGGTCATAACTTTTCTTCCAAGGAGTAAGCGTCTATTAATTTCATGGCTGCAGTCACCATCTGCAGTGATTTTGGAGCCCCCCCAAAATAAAGTCTGACACTGTTTCCACTGTTTCCCCATCTATTTGCATAAAGTGATGGGACCAGATGCCATGATCTTTGTTTTCTGAATGTTGAGCTTTAAGCCAACTTTCTCACTCTCTTCTTTCACTTTCATCAAGAGGCTTTTTACTTCTTCTTCACTTTCTCCCATAAGGGTGGTTCATCTGCATATCTGAGGTTATTGATATTTCTCCTGGAAATCTTGATTCCAGCTTGTACTTCATCCAGCCCAGCATTTCTCATGATGTACTCTGCATATAAGTTAAATAAGCAGGGTGACAATATACAGCCTTGACATACTCCTTTTCCTATTTGGAACCAGTCTGTTGTTCCATGGCCAGTTCTAAGTGTTGCTTCCTGACCTGCATATAGGTTTCTCAAGAGGCAGATCAGGTGGTCTGGTATCCCCATCTCTTTCAGAATTGTCCACAGTTTATTGTCATCCACACAGTCAAAGGCTTTGGCATAGTCAATAAAGTAGAAATAGATCTTTTTCTGGAACTCTCTTGCTTTTTCCATGGTCCAGCGGATGTTGGCAATTTGATCTCTAGTTCCTCTGCCTTTTCTAAAACCAGCTTGAACATCTGGATGTTCATGGTTCACATATTGCTGAAGCCTGGCTTGGAGAATTTTGAGCATTACTTTACTAGCGTGTGAGATGAGTGCAATTGTGCGGTAGTTTGAGCATTCTTTGGCATTGCCTTTCTTTGGGATTGGGATGAAAACTGACCTTTTCCAGTCCTGTGGCCACTGCTGAGTTTTCCAAATTTGCTGGCGTATTGAGTGCAGCACTCTCGCAGCATCATCTTTCAGGATTTGAAATAGCTCAACTGGAATCTTCTGCATGTAGCTCTCCAATTTTCCTAGCACCACTTATTGAAGAAATTATTTTTTTTCCATTGTATATTCTTCTCTTTTGTCTTAGATTAATTGACCATAAGGGTGTGGGTTTATTTCTGGGCTCTCTTTTCTGATCCATTGACCTACATGTCTGTTTTTGTGCCAGTACCATGCTGTTTTAAACACTTTAGCTTTGTATCATAGCCTGAAGTCAGAAATCATGATTCCTTCAGTTCTGTTCTTCTTTCTAAATATTGTTTTGGCTATTTGGGATCTTTTGTGTTTCCATACAAATTTTTCAAAAATTATCTTTTCTAGTTCTGTGAAAAATGCCATTAATTTTCATTTCTTTTTCTTAATTAATGAAGATTTCTTTCATTAATTTTCTTTTCATTTGAAAAATATGTGTTTGTGTTTTTTTTTTGTAGTTTTTTCTCTTAGTTGATTTCTAGTCTTATAATGTAGTTGGAAAAGGTGCTTGATATCATTTTGGTTTTCTTAAATTTACTGACCTATCCTATGAAGCAACTAACTTTTGGGGCTGTAGTTTAAACATCTTTTCTATTTTAATAAACAGAAATATGAATTCTATCACTCTTGGAGCAGCATATCTTATAAAAGGCTACAAAAACTGAATTACTATCTAGATAAATCTTTGCATAAAGCACTTACACTTGTCTTATCAAAATCACCCATAAAATAAATAATCCTTATTTGACTCATTTGTTCTAACAGTATAATTAATACAGAAAAAGTGTTGTGATAGATGTCTTAGTATTTAAAATTTATCTTATGTTTAAAGTTCTCCTTGAAGTATTCTTTTTAAATTTCCCATTGATTTCCTTCACCCATGGGTAAATTATTACACTGTTTTCAGGAGGGATAAAATTAGTCCCTATAGTCATACAAATAAGCATGGATTAGTAGGTAACAAAAGCAAATGTGCATCCATATGTCATTTCCTGAACATGGGTTGATATTCAGCTCTAAGGAGGCAAAACATCACTTGAATTTGTTTAAACTTTGAAAAAGCATAAATCCATAATTAGGGAAAGCTGAATGTGACTTATAAATGAATCAAGAAATTCTTTTATTTACTTTTGGTCATTAGCAATTATCCAACAAAAAAAGTGACTATTTATACCTTTCTTCTCTATCATCAATGTCAAAGCTAAAGTGAAAATTTATATGTAAAATCATGCTGATCTTAATTTGAGGGACTTGGAATATACTATGTAGGTTATATTTTAATTGTTTATCATTTATTTATTCTGTCCAAGTGTTTAAGAAATGGGGCTATGGGTGAATCAGGCAAGAGTCAAAAATGCCTAAAATCAATGGCAGCAAAATTTCACCTCCTTGAGTTAGAGTTAAAATAATTAACTCAAATATGTCTCATATGAAATGGAAATGTCAGTCCAAAACATACATGATTCTGCTCAAATATATTCCTTCATCTGAAAATTTTATACCTTCCTCTCTCTAGAGCTTTCTCAAAGAGAAAAACAGTATGAGTTCCAAAGATGT
Organism: Tragelaphus eurycerus; assembly: GCA_935064755.1. Classification (NCBI taxonomy): domain Eukaryota; kingdom Metazoa; phylum Chordata; class Mammalia; order Artiodactyla; family Bovidae; genus Tragelaphus; species Tragelaphus eurycerus. The sequence continues at coordinate 19,413,656 of CAKXYN010000020.1, forward strand.
AATGTTTTAGTGAGAACCCTGGAGAAAAATAAGAATGACTAATACTGTAGGTAGACAGACCTTCTTTACAGACTACTTTCTACTAATATAATAATATTAGAGTACTGTTTTAATAAAAGACATCAAGCCTTTTACATTACAAAATACAATGATACTTTATATTGCTAACAAATACATAAACATATGGTGGAAATATTAAAAAAATGTATAAGAATCATAACACTGGATTTGTGAAACGCTAGAGAAGGAGGGAGGGAAGAGAATGAGATAGGAGAGGAACACAGTTGGAACAGTAATTGTATTTATAATGTGTAATTGGAGGAGAAAGAGCAGCAGTGGGAAATCAGCCATAGTGCTAATACTTTGCAAAGCTGGGAATAGGTTCATAGGTGTTCATTACATTATTCTCTATTCTTATCTGTATATTTAAAATATTTTCCAATAAAACAAACCATTTCCAATGGCAACACAAGAAGTATATGTAATAAATATAACAAAATATATAAAAAATTTATTAAAAATTATTACTTTGTTAACAGACAGTAAGATATAAATGGACATAATAGCAAATGTTTAAAGATAGAAAGGTTATATATTTTAAAGAATATAGTTCTTTTCAAATTAATCTTTAAACGTAAAACAATTTTTTTAAATGGTGAAATATTTTATATTTTGTCACGAGACACTCAAATCAATAAATAGTCATTGTTTTATTAGCCATTGATGTAAAAGAGTTTCAATAGCCTTTTCCTTGAATTTAACAAGTGATGATAAAATATATATAGAAAAGGAAAGAGCAAAGAATGGCCAATATATTCATGAAGAAGAACAAGTTAGGGGGATTCTCCTACCAAAAATCCTCTTCCAAATATCAACACTTATTAAAAGCCAAGATAAAGATGCAATAGTATAGGGACCAACAAACAAAAGAGAGAATTAATAAATAGACCCACTGATTATAAAACTTCACTTTTAACATAGCTGGCATTCATGATCAATGAGAAAAGGTTAGACTAATCAGTCCTGCAATGGGGCAGTTGGGTTTCAATATGGAAAAAGGTTAATCTGGTTTCCTGTTTCTCACCATATACTGAAATCACTGCCAGGTAGATTACAGTCCTAAATGTGAGAGACAAGCTACAAAAGTTTTAGAAGTCAATTTGTAACAACATTTTTATATTACACTGGGAAAGATTTCTTAAACAAAAGACCAAAGCACTATTTAAAAAAACAAACATTGATAATTGGATCACATTAAATTAATAACTTTCATAAATCAAGGCACAATAAAAAAAAAAAAACAACTTTAAAAGTATGCCATAACCCAAGAAAAGATGTCTGTAATATGTAAAAATTCTCCAAGCCAGGCTTCAGCAATACGTGAACTGCAAACATCCAGATGTTCAAGCTGGTTTTAGAAAAGGCAGAGGAACCAGAGATCAAATTGCCAATATCTGCTAGATCATCGAAAAAGCAAGAGATTCCAGAAAAACATCTATTTCTGCTTTATTGACTATGCCTTTGACTGCATGGATCACCTTAATCTGTGGAAAATTCTGAAAGAGATGGGAATACCAGACCACCTGACCTGCCTCTTAAGAAACCTATATGCAGGTCAGGAAGCAACAGTTAGAACCAGACGTAGAACAACAGACTGGTTCCAAATAGGAAAAGGAGTATGTCAAGGCTGTATATTGTCACCCTGCTTATTTAACTTCTATGCAGCGTACATCATGAGAAACGTTGGACTGGAGGAAGCACAAGCTGGAATCAAGATTTCCGGGAGAAATATCAATAACCTCAGATATGCAGATGACACCACCCTTATGGGAGAAAGTGAAGAAGAACTAAAGGGCCTCTTGATGAAAGTGAAAGAGGAGAGTGAATAAGTTCTCAACATTCAGAAAACGAAGATCATGGCATCTGGTCCCATCACTTCATGGCAAATAGATGGGGAAACAGTGAAAAGAGTGGATGACTTTATTTTGGGGAGCTCCAAAATCACTGCAGATGGTGACTACAGCCATGAAATTAAAAAACGCTTACTCCTTGGAAGGAAAGTTATGACCAACCTAGATTATGACCAACCTAGACAACATTTTAAAAAGCAGAGACCTCTATCAACAAAGGTCCATCTAGTCAAGGCTATGGTTTTTCCAGTAGTCATGTATGGATGTGAGAGTTGGACCGTAAAGAAAGCTGAGCACTGAAGAATGGATGCTTTTGAACTGTGGTGTTGGAGAAGACTCTTGAGAGTCCCTTGGACTGTAAGGAGATCCAACAAGTCCATCCTAAAGGAGATCAGTCCTGGGTGTTCACTGGAAAGCCTGATGTTGAAGCTGAAACTCCACAACTTTGGCCACCTCATGTGAAGAGCTGACTCATTGGAAAGGACCCTGATGCTAGGAAAGATTGAGTGCAGGAGCAGAAGGGGACGACAGAGGATGAGATGGTGAATGGCATTACTGACTCAATGGACATGGGTTTGGGTGGACTCCAGGAGTTGGTGATGGACAGCGAGGTCTGGCGTGCTGTGGTTCATGGGGTCGCAAAGAGTCGGACATGACTGAGCAACTGAACTGACTGAATAGGTATACCTATACATCCAGCAAAGGATTCATATTCAGAATATTTAAATAACTTCCAGAAATCAATCAATATTGCCAGTGGGAAGTTAGTGGACATGATTCAAACAGTGACTTTAAATGGTTTGCATTTCTAGGCCTGGGCTCTATACGCCTGCTTTTTGCCATGGAGGATCACATTATTTGGTATTCGACTGGTGCCAGAAAAATGGGAGACACAAGGGCTAAACCTGAAACTGAGCTATAGACAGTTTATTTCAACCTCCAGAAACCTACAGACGTGTCTGGTGTTGAAAGGCCACTGCGTTTTAGGTGCTTTGATATAAACACTAGTGTGAAAATATCAAAGACAAAGTGAAAACTGTCAACATCCAGGTGATCCTCATTTCTTTTCCTTGTTTATTTTCCTCACAGAAGTACTTAAGGTTAAACTACTATATATTTTATGTCTTTGTTGATTGTTTGTACCCCTGCTTACAGAAACGTACATGCACAAATGCACACAAATAAAAGCTCCATGAAGGAAGTAATTTTTGTCCATTTTGTCCATCAGATCACCCCTGAGGGCAAAGGATCTGGCACATAACAAGTACTCAACAAACATTTGCTGAATGAAGAAATAAACAATACAAAGTTCCAGCATTCATGAAACTTATATTTAATGGGAAAAGCCAGAGAATTAACAAGAATTAACAAGTAGGAAGACATGTACTGTGGCCAGGCCCAGGATAGAGATGATGGAGACTGTGAGGTACATGGGATATCTTCTGAAGGTAGAGTCAGCAGGAGTGACTGACTTAATGGACGTGGCGTATAAGAGAAGGGACGCATCTGGCAGCAGGATAAAAAGGAATCAAGGATGACCACTTAGTTTCTGGGCTGAATAATTTACCAAATGATAGCTTCATTAAATGAGTTGAAAAGGAACAAAAAGGTAAAAAGATAAAGAGGTAAAAGATATCATGAGCTCTATATTATACATTTATTGATCAACTCCTCTATATAGGGTTGTGCTACACGGATGACAGAGGTATCTTGTAAAGAACACTTATGCCTTTGTCAGTTGCTAAATAGAATCAACAGTTTCACAGCTATGTGTATAATACTGGACTCAACTCAGATGAAAATAAATGCATAAAATAGTCCATGTAAGATGTTATTAGTCCCCTTCCTTCTTTATTAGAAGAATACTGGTTTGTTCTTTTGGTTTAGTTTGGTTGAGACAGCTATGTGACCAGTTAAAAATACTTATTTCACATACTATTTATGATTTTTAAAAAGGAGGGGAGAAAAGAACACATATTTGAATCATATGCAGTTTTTAAATTTCTAGAAGGATAAAAAGACTATTATCAATGGTTACCTGTTTTGGGGGGAGGGGGAGGAGGGATGTATATGAAGTTGGAAAATGAAGGATATGTGATTTGAAAGAGAGATTCTCACTAATATACCTTCCTATACTTCGATGTTTTAAGTTTGAGATTTTATTGTCTATTAAAAAATAGAAAAAATAATTTTTTAAAATGACTCATCTTCCACAGTATATACCACATCTTCTTTTGTGGTGTATGTGTGTATATATACACACACACACACATACTCATATATACTATGGAATACAAATAAGCCATTAAAAGAAAGAATGAAATTTTGTCATTTTCAATGACATGGATAGACTTGGAGGGTATTATGCTAAATGAAAGAACTCAGACAGAGAAAGACAAAGACTATATTTTATCACTTATATGTGGATATATAAATATAACAAAAAAGAATAAGAATCACAGATACAGAAAACTGCTGCTGCTGCTAAGTCGCTTCAGTCGTGTCCGACTCTGTGCGACCCCATAGACGGCAGCCGACTAGGCTCCTCTGTCCCTGGGATTCTCCAGGCAAGAATACTGGAGTGGGTTGCCATTTCCTTCTCCAATGCATGAAAATGAAAAGTGAAAGTGAAGTCGCTCAGTCGTGTCCGACTCAGCGACCCCATGGACGAGCCTACCAGGCTCCTCCGTCCATGGGATTTTCCAGGCAAGAGTACTGGGGTGGGGTGCCATTGCCTTCCCCAATACAGAAAACTAGTGGTTACCAAAGCAGGAAGGAGCAAGATAGGGATAGAGGATTAAAAGGTACAAAACTATTGTATGTAAAATAAATAAACTACAAGGATATATTGAGCAGTACAAGGAATATGGCCAATATTTTATAATAATTAGATGGGGAAACAGTGGAAACAGTGTCAGACTTTGTTTTTCTGGGCTCCAAAATCACTGCAGATGGTGACTGCAGCCATGAAATTAAAAGACGCTTGCTCCTTGGAAGGAAAGTTATGACCAACCTAGATAGCATATTCAAAAGCAGAGACATTACTTTGCCAACAAAGGTTCGCCTAGTCAAGGCTATGGTCTTTCCTGTGGTCATGTATGGATGTGAGAGCTGGACTGTGAAGAAGGCTGAGCGCCGAAGAATTGATGCTTTTGAACTGTGGTGTTGGAGAAGACTCTTGAGAGTCCCTTGGACTGCAAGAAGATCCAACCAGTCCATTCTGAAGGAGATCAATCCTGGAATTTCTTTGGAAGGAATGATGCTAAAGCTGAAACTCCAGTATTTTGGCCACCTCATGCGAAGAGTTGACTCATTGGAGAAGACTCTGATGCTGGGAGGGATTGAGGGCAGGAGGAGAAGGGGACGACAGAGGATGAGATGGCTGGATGGCATCACTGACTCGATGGATGCGAGTCTGAGTGACCTCCGGGAGCTGGTGATGGACAGGGAGGCCTGGCATGCTGCGGTTCATGGGGTCGCAAAGAGTCGGACACGACTGAGCGACTGATCTGATCTGATCTGATAAATGGAGTATAATCATTAAAAGCTATGAATAAGTATGTTATATACCTGAAACTTATCTAATATTGTAAAGCAATTATACCTCAATAATACAAAAATACTCACTTCCTCAGGTTCCCTCTCAACTAGGAGTGATCATGTGACAGTACTGGCCAATGAGATATAAATGAAAGTCCCTGAGACAGAGGGTGAGATGGTTGGATGGCATCACTGACTCAATGGACATGGGTTTGGATGGACTCCGAGAGCTGGTGATGCACAGGGAGGCGTGGCATGCTGCGGTTCATGGGGTTGTAAAGAATCAGACATGACTGCGTGATTGAACTGAACTGAGGACAGTTTCACTTTCTTGATAAACACAAGCCAGATGAATTTTGCTCTTTGCTCTTTCTCCTTTCTTCTTACTTAGGATGTAGATATAATGCCTGCAGTCAGAAGAAGTATTTTGACTTGAAAAACAAGAGCTTCACACTAATAATGGAAGAAGTGTGAACTTCTAAGAATAGAAGAGTATTAACATCATTGCAGGCAGATTCTTTACTATCTGAGCCACCAGGAAAACTGGATTGGGTAGCCATTCCCTTCTTCAGGGGATCTTCTGACCCAGGGATCGAACCTGAGTCTCCTGCATTTCATGCAAATTCTTTACCATCTGAGCCACCAGGGAAGCTCCATGGTATTAAGTAATCATAATTTCCAAGTCAAATAATTTACCCATTTCAGAATGTGTCTGTTTGGCTGGGTTCTTCACATAAGCAATGTGTAAATGTCCCTACTGGTTTCTTGTCTTATGTAAGTCATGGAAAGATACTGTGAAAAACAAAGGCCTGAGGATCTAAAGAGAGTTCTGATTATTGGTCATGTCTAACCATATCCTTTAAATATAGCTCAGGATTTGGTTTAAAATCACTCTGTTATTGCATTTTTAAAATAAGCATTGCAGAATAGATTTTTATTGGAAAGCCTCAAGTCTTACTATTTTAATGGAGAGGAACAGTTTAAGATGATGACAATGAGGATATATTTTAAGATGAAAATGAAGATATTTTAAGAGTTAGGCTTGCAATAAGAATTATTAAGTTCAAGTTTGATTTTCTATTTTAAATTTCCTTTATAGAATGTTATCTTCCTAGAGCAAGAAGAGAAAATGTTTGTGTTAGAGACATCATTTCCACCCCTCTCTGCTCTGGAATTAGGTATGTTATTCAGTGTAACACAGAGTTTAGTCCTTCTATTTATAACACCACAGATATAAAAATAAATATTTTTGAGAAACAGAACTAGCATAAAAATCAAATACTGCAGTGATAATAGGCACATTTCCTTCCAACTAAACATAGAAATAAATTTTATAGTAAAGATTTTGTCATAAAACTTCAAGAAAACTGAACTGATGTAGAAAATTTTTTTAAATATTTGGATAAGAAAGAAAAGTAGAAGATTCCTACTCTGTTCTGAGTATGATTGCTTACAATAGGTTGATCTTAACTATTAAGACTTGTCTATGGAATTCATTTTGATGAAATTGACCGGATAATAGCAAAAAGTTTGGAATAAGCAAAAATTCTTACTTATTCAGGAACATATATTATTTCTGTGCTGCAAGTAGCCGTATCAAATGAATGCCAGTTGACTTAGGCAATTTTGGAGAAGATTTTTATATCAGAACTTAGACTGGTATGTACCGTTTTAAAATCACATGTTCTTGGAAATAAAAATAGATAGTCAAATCCAGACAGACTTATAATCCAGGGACTCTTTTAATCAAGATTTACTGATATGTAAAATATAGTCAATCCAAATTTTATTTCTAACAGGAAAAGAAAGACTAAATTCAATAAAAAAAAATTTTAAAGCGTGATCAAAATGTTAGAAAGTAGTAAAAGTTTATTAACTAGGAAATGAGCGTTCTCTACATAGTTCTTTGGGGAAGGATTTTGTTTTGCTGATTGTGTTTTTCTTGGGCTTTATGGCTAGGAAGATTTTCTTGGCTGATTAAGTCACATGTATAGACTGACAAAGAGAAGGCAATGGCACCCCACTCCAGTACTCTTGCCTGGAAAAGCCCATGGACGGAGGAGCCTGGTAGGCTGCAGTCCATGGGGTCGCTAAGAGTCAGATATGACTGAGTGACTTCACTTTCTCTTTTCATTTTCATGCATTGGAGAAGGAAATGGCAACCCACTCCAGTGTTCTTGCCTGGAGAATCCCAGGGATGGGGAAGCCTGGTGGGCTGCCGTCTATTGGGGTCACACAGAGTCGGACACGACTGAAGTGACTTTAGCATAGCATAGCATAGCATAGACTGACCATCAGCTTTTGGAAAAAGCAGTACAAAATGCTCTAAGACTATTCGATTTCCTTTTGATAAAGCCACATATATAAGGTATAATATAATATACATATATTGAGGTATAAGATTTGGTTAAGTAAAGTAAATAGTCATTGGGGGAAAAAAAGCACATGCCTATAATTATCACATCTATGATGGATGACAAATCCTGAAAACAATTTCATAGATGATAATACACACTATATTTTTGAAAAAATATGAATGATATACATTGGTCATACATTCCATTCTTCTAAATGTATTACAGATTCTTAGATCTGGTGCTCAAAAGGAATATGCAATAATGCTGAAGAAAAAAAAATATCAAAGAATTCTAAAAGCCCTTCTAGGCCAGCTTTCCACAGAAGTTCCAACCTATAACCTCTGAAGCAAAAATTACTATTAGACTCAACTTCTACACTTTGGTTTCTTAGTTTTCTTTATTTCAACCTAAAACAATTGTCAATATCTTTAAGATCTGTAGGGAAAGAAGCAATCAGAAAAGGTACTTTAAGTTCCAATTTCAGTCACCTCCATGAGAATATTGAGAGAGATGTCACATATTCCTAGTTAGTACCCTTTCAGTCTTCCTAGCGGTTAAATCATTCCTGAGTAGTAAGTGAAAGGACACAGAAAGGTGCATTAACTCTTTCTGGCCGCTTGGGAACTATTTGGTATACAGCTATGGAAAGGCACTAAACGTGCCCTTTAGCGCATGGCTAACTGTCTCAAGTCACTCAAGCAATTGAGAGAAAACTCTCTATTGCTGTTTAACATTATGTACTAGATTTTGCTGCAATTTAAACTGGACCTATGCAAAAAGTTTTAGGAGGTGATATTCAAATGGAAATATATATACCATAAGCTCAGAAAATAATACCGCTATTAGGCAACCATGAAGCTCAAAATTCTATTACACCTTGATAATGCAGTTTTCTTCTCAAATGTTTTCATGCAAAATGAGACCATTTGTTTAAGCCAATTGTGACACTGACTTTTAAAAACTGAAGAGAATGTGCATGCACACATACACACATGCATATATGTATAGACACACATTTATATGACATCCAGTTTAATATAGGTGAAATGGAGTAAGTAAATATTTCATAAAGCATTGAATGTATATACAAATGTGATCAGAAGACACAGAATATCAGATCAAATATCTATCTTAAAATTTCACTGCTTTGGTAGTTAAAACAGTAAGAGAAAAGCAACATTGTTTTACACTTAGAAACCTGTTTCTAATCAACTGAGCTACTCCTATGGGGTCAAATAAAAATGATTAGCTTATTAAAAGCATAGCTTTGCTATTTAATAAGCAAAAATGATTGAAAATTCTGTTCCAGATCCTGATAATTTTAGTGTTTCTAGTTAAGCCTGCAAAATTGCATTCATTATTAGTGTCTAGATTCATTAACAATTCAATTTATAGATATTAATGCTTATAATGCATGCTTCGCTTGCCAAAACTTGAAGAGAAATTGTTTCAATTAGCTTTCATGGATCATGAATCCTACCGGCTGGGTATTTTTAGACAAAAGATACAAACATATCCCCAAGCAATGCTAATGCACAGCTGGGACTCATGTGTAAGGTCACTTGAGCTAACAGTTTAAAAGGAAAAACAGTAAATGAGTTTTACCCAGATGAGCAAGACAGGAACAGTCTTCTATTGCCAACCAAATATTTGAAAGGCATATACACACCTTGAGAAAAATGGCAACAGAATTATTTGCTTTTGTGATTTCTAAAAGATAAAATCACTGGATAGAAATTGGTAGTCTTAACTCAGCAAGCAGTAGCTAGCACATAAGACAATGTAGGAAGCCTCAGTGATCTTAAATCATTCTTTTGTAGGAAAGAAAGGGAATCTCTGGGTTGTCTCAATCTTAACAGAAATACAAATTCTGTCTCTTTCACAAGAGCCATGCTCTAGTTAGAAGAATAAAAAAACAAACAGATTTATGTCCCAAAAGATCTAGGCAACTATTCAAGTTTAGAGAAAATTATTAATTTTCCACTTCATTTTGGGCAGCACACAACTAGTTCAAAGTTGCTAATTAATGTCAATAGCAAAGGGTACCCTTTCAGATCAGATCAGATCAGTCGCTCAGTCGTGTCCGACTCTTTGCGACCCCATGAATTGCAGCACGCCAGGCCTCCCTGTCCATCACCAGCTCCCGGAGGTCACTCAGACTCGCATCCATCGAGTCAGTGATGCCATCCAGCCATCTCATCCTCTGTCGTCCCCTTCTCCTCCTGCCCTCAATCCCTCCCAGCATCAGAGTCTTCTCCAATGAGTCAACTCTTCGCATGAGGTGGCCAAAATACTGGAGTTTCAGCTTTAGCATCATTCCTTCTAAAGAAATTCCAGGATTGATCTCCTTCAGAATGGACTGGTTGGATCTTCTTGCAGTCCAAGGGACTCTCAAGAGTCTTCTCCAACACCACAGTTCAAAAGCATCAATTCTTCAGCGCTCAGCCTTCTTCACAGTCCAGCTCTCACATCCATACATGACCACAGGAAAGACCATAGCCTTGACTAGGCGAACCCTAACCCTAACCCTTTAGGTAGAAGAAAATTTTTGGACAATTTCCACCTCCTCCAGGTACATTTCTCTCACACAAATCTTCACATAAATTGACGACAGCAGCCCATCCTTGCACTTTTCACTTACTGTAAAGTAGTGCAGTGTAGTGTAGTGAAACCTACCATAGCATAACACCGTATCTCCATCCCTATGCTGTCTCTCGTTGTTCGTAGCATGGTATTTAGCAGAGTATGAAGAGAATGGAGTGACTTTCACCTTAAAACGAGACAGTTCACTTGTATTCAGTGAAATGAAATGCTGACTCACATCACATACTTTCCTGAGTGCCTCAAGAACAATTCCAACTCCCTCAAGCATCCCTTGAGAGAAACTTAGAGAAGTTTAAATAGTAGTATGAAACAAAACTAGTAGTATGGACCTAACGGAAGCAGAAGATATTAAGAAGAGGTGGCAAGAATACACAGAAGAACTGTACAAAAAAGAGCTTCACGACCCAGATAATCATGATGGTGTGATCACTGACCTAGAGCCAGACATCCTGGAATGTGAAGTCAAGTGGGCCTTAGAAAGCATCACTACGAACAAAGCTAGTGGAGGTGATGGAATTCCAGTGGAGCTATTCCAAATCCTGAAAGATGATGCTGTGAAAGTGCTACACTCAATATGCCAGCAAATTTGGAAAACTCAGCAGTGGCCACAAGATTGGAAAAGGTCAGTTTTCATCCCAATCCCAAAGAAAGGCAATGCCAAAGAGTGCTCAAACTACCGCACAGTTGCACTCATCTCACACGCTAGTAAAGTAATGCTCAAAATTCTCCAAGCCAGGCTTCAGCAATATGTGAACCGTGAACTTCCTGATGTTCAAGCTGGTTTTAGAAAAGGCAGAGGAACCAGAGATCAAATGGCCAACATCCGCTGGATCATGGAAAAAGCAAGAGAGTTCCAGAAAAACATCTATTTCTACTTTATTGACTATGCCAAAGCCTTTGACTGTGTAGATCACAATAAACTGTGGAAAATTCTGAGAGAGATGGGAATACCAGACCACCTGATCTGCCTCTTGAGAAATCTGTATGCAGGTCAGGAAGCAACAGTTAGAACTGGACATGGAACAACAGACTGGTTCCAAATAGGAAAAGGAGTACGTCAAGGCTGTATATTGTCACCATGTTTATTTAACTTATATGCAGAGTACATCATGAGAAATGCTGGACTGGAAGAAACACAAGCTGGAATCAAGATCGCTGGGAGAAATATCAATAACTTGAGATATGCAGATGATACCACCCTTATGGCAGAAAGTAAAGAGGGGCTAAAAAGCCTCTTGATGAAAGTGAAAGTGGAGAGTGAAAAGGTTGGCTTAAAGCTCAAACATTCAGAAAACGAAGATCATGGCATCTGGTCCCATCACTACATGGGAAATAGATGGAGAAACAGTGGAAACAGTGTCAGACTTTATTTTTCTGGGCTCCAAAATCACTGCAGATGGTGACTGTAGCCATGAAATTAAAAGACGCTTACTCCTTGGAAGGAAAGTTATGACCAACCTAGATAGCATATTCAAAAGCAGAGACATCACTTTGCCAACAAAGGTTCGCCTAGTCAAGGCTATGGTCTTTCCTGTGGTCATGTATGGATGTGAGAGCTGGACTGTGAAGAAGGCTGAGCACCAAAAAATTGATGCTTTTGAACTGTGGTGTTGGAGAAGGCTCTTGAGAGTCCCTTGGACTACAAGGAGATCCAACCAGTCCATTCTGAAGGAGATCAGCCCTGGGATTTCTTTGGAAGGACTGATGCTAAAGCTGAAACTCCAGTATTTTGGCCACCTCATGCGAAGAGTTGACTCATTGGAGAAGACTCTGATGCTGGGAGGGATTGGGGGCAGGAGGAGAAGGGGACGACAGAGGATGAGATGGCTGGATGGCATCACTGACTCGATGGATGTGAGTCTGAGTGACCTCCAAGATCTGGTGATGGACAGGGAGGCCTGGCGTGCTGAAGTTCATGGGGTCACAAAGAGTCGGACACGACTGAGTGAGTGATCTGATCTGATCTGATGAAACAAAAATTAGGTTTGAGAAAACCATGAGATTCCAGAAAACTGATGAGACACTAAACTCTATGAATATTGATGTCAGAAAAGCACAGCTGGGAGAGAAAGTATAAACTCTTCAGGAACATTTTAGATGAGAAGGTATGAAAAGATGTAAAATGTCTCTTCTAAAACTAACTGAACTTTGGATTAAATATTTGATATTGGTCTGGAGGAACAACAAACACATGTCTAGAACAAATGTTCATTTCATTATTATATTTCTTAGCCTTAATAGTGTTATAATATCTCCAATGACAACTGGGAGTCTGCCACAAAAATCACCACAAAAATCATTACTGCCACAAAAGACACTTAATAATACTCACAAATATAAAGATTAAAATCTAGATTTCAGGAAAAATGTATATATAAATAATGGGAAATATGATTGCCTCTGGAAAGTTATAAAAACTAATGTATAAGAATGAATTAAAGGATGATGGGAGAAAATGGAAAAAGAATTTAGAGGGAAAAGTAAAAATTTCAGTTTCTGAAAGAATAATTTGGAGAAAGATCTTAAAGCCTGATAGAAAAAGGACTAGGCTCAAAGCTATGTGTTTAATACATGGGAATAAACACAAGAAATAATGATGTAACCTATTCGTTTATTCAGTCAGTATGATTGCAGAAACATATAAAGTGCATTTCCCACACTGCCAAATTAATAATAAGTAAATTATTCCTGAAAAACTACAATTTATTTTTTAAGCCAAATAGGTTATTTAATAAGTTAACTGGCCCAAATGCACACACACAAACTCATTTGTACCCAAAATGGAATGACAAGGGCCACGGGCACTGATGAAATCATTAGCACTACCACATTACTATTCAGGCCTATAATTCATTCTTTAGTATTAGAGTCCATAGGGGCCTGCTTTGCTTTGCCACACTGAAAATAGACAACAGCAGGGATCCCTGTTACAAGAATATCACTTCCCCATTCTTTCATAAGCTTCCTCCAGCTTTTAAGTGCTCTGATTATTCTTCTGTCTCTCTCTGGCTAACCTATTACTTAAGGTACTTCTTCCACCCTGCTCCTTCCATACCTCTGTAATGGATGTAAAGGTCAGTGACCCCCTCAGGAATAGTAGTATTTTCCATAAGGAGTGTGGTGAGGTAGTCATGGGATTCCCATTACTGTTAACAGGGCTTGAAGGCTATATTCCCTTACTAAAAATCCAATCCAGGCTTCTGATGCTGAGAATTATGTTTTCACATAATCTGTACTACCTACAGAGCCAATGGTTGTCAGACAACAAAGGATTTTTAGAGGATGACAGTGTACAGCAGTAAATATAACCAGGTATACAGATGATCAGAAATCCAAACAGGCATATATATTAACATTATGGAGCAGTTTGTGAAAGTGGCTAAGTGTAGAGGTCTGGAGCTAACTACATCCATAATTTTGAGGAAACCAATTGGGTGGTGGGGTGACAGTTCATACTATTTCACTCATGAGATAAACATTTCAGTGCTTTTCCTATAATGACTTCCCAGAGGAACAAAACAGAAATTAGTTCAATGTAGTGTTATACAGAACAAATAACATAAATATTACAATTCCATGAAGGCAAGCATACCATCTTACTCACCAGTGTATGCCCATGGTCAACCCTAAAATAATGCCTGCCACATAGTACACTCAAATGTTTGTTGCATTAATAAATTACACTTCACAATGTGGCCTAAGCTTCTTCTTACAGAAAACAAAATAGTAGCTTCTTTCAAAGGTTCTGTGAGGATTAAAAGAAGCCAAGGAGTAATATGATAACCAAAGGGGAAAGTGAAATCTGGTAAGAGGTATACTCAGACTCTGTACTATCTTTGCAACTTTTCTATAAATCTAAAGTTATTCAAAAATAAAAAGTTCAGTTAAAAAAAAATATCAAGCAAAACATTTCAGCCAGGCATCAGATATTTGGCTGGTATGATCAACAAGTGTTTCCTGATCTTCCTCACAACATCACCCATTCATGCAGAGCAATCAGGAGCATGCTAGTGATGTTGACCAAAAGGACTAACCAACCAACTGACAAATCACAGTAGAGATTTGCTGGCTTTATTTATTTGTTGGTTAGTGCCTGAAATCTGTGAAGTAATGTGAAACTTGCTCAGTCATGTCCGACTCTTTGTGACTCCATGGACTGTAACCCGCCAGGCTCCTCAGTCCATAGAATTCTCCAGGCCAGAATACTGGAGTGGGTAGCCTTCCCTTCTCCAGAGGATCTTTCCAACCCAGGGATTGAACCTAAGTCTCCCACATTACAGGAGGATTCTTTACCACTGAGCCACCAGGGAAGCACAAGAATACTGGCGTGGGTAGCCTACCCTTTCTCCAGGGGATCTTCCCAACCTAGGAATCGAACCAGGATTTCCTGCATTGCAGGCAGATCCTGAAACCTGTAATGGCCCTAAATTATTTTGATTATTCTCACTAGATACAACTGAAGGACTCCACCATTATCATCTCTCATTTTTTCTTTTTTTCTCTTATATTTTTTTATCCCATGGTAGTTCTCTTTGTTGTCCTCCCAACGGTACCCACTGACACTTACTGGCATTTCTTGGTGGTGACTCCCTCCTAAAATATGGTCACTAAAGCTACTGCTTTTGGAAGAGAAGTTAGACTTTATTAAAAATCTAACTCTGGTTCCCAGATGTTTCAATGCCTTAAGCCTAATATTCATGAATAGGATAGCAGCTAAGTTAAAATATTAAAAATAATCATTCCCTTGAAATGCAAAAATAATGTTTCCATAGACAATCTTCCAAATAATGGTGAAATAACTGCCAAATCTCTATATCTACATATGAGGATTCTGGTGGAATATTTATTCCTACAACTGACAATTATATTTTTAAAGTTATTTCAGAAAAAAAATTGGTTCTTTCTAGAAGCAATCTCTTTTTATATATCAAAAAGTTGGGGAAAAAAGATTTAACATTGATTATCAGTTTATCTGTCTCATTTTTAATGAATATACAGAATCATTGCTGAAGGTGTAGAAACGAAACAAATATGTAAATGACATCAATTTCCTCATACATGTGTGTGTGCTAAGTAGCTTCAGTCGTGTCTGACTCTGCGATCCCATAGACTGTAGTCCACCAGGCTTCTTTGTCCATGTGATTTCCCAGGCAAGAATACTGGAGTGGGTTGCCTCCAGGGAATCTTCCTGACCCAGGTATCAAATCTACATCTCCTGGGTTTCCTGCATTGCAGGCCGATACTTCACCACCTGCAATACAGGAGACCCTGGTTCAATTCCTAGGTCAAGAAGATCTGCTGAAGAAGGGATAGGCTAACCCACTCCAGTATTCTAGGGCTTCCCTTGTGGTTCAGCTGGTAAAGAATCCACCTGCAATGTGGGAGACCAGGGTTCAATCCCTGGGTTGGGAAGATCCCCTGGAGAAGGGAAAGGCTACCCACTCCAGTATTCTCGCCTGGAGAACTCCATGGACTGTACAGTCCATGGGGTTGCAAAGAGTTGGACACAACCGAGTGGCTTTCACTTTCACACCACAATGGGTGGGTACCAGAAATCCATACTTCTTGAAAACTTTCCTGGTGATTCTAATATAGTCAATCAGACAAGCTTTTTGATCCAAACTGTGCTGCTTCAGAGTTAATAGATGGAAATCAATTATAGCATAGGTTTTCATATCAAAATATATTTTTCTTTAAAAAGAGAAACTATTAAATTAGCTAAACAAACACAACTGACAACTACTATGCTCCTTTTGGTTCCTTGAACAGTAAAGTTCATCCTCATTCATTTTGCTCTTGTCTC
The DNA here is from genome assembly GCA_935064755.1 of Tragelaphus eurycerus. NCBI lineage: Eukaryota > Metazoa > Chordata > Mammalia > Artiodactyla > Bovidae > Tragelaphus > Tragelaphus eurycerus. Next base: position 19,429,870 of record CAKXYN010000020.1, read on the forward strand.
TGGCTGTAAAATTCTTTTTCATCACACTCACCATTCATCTAGTTTACTCTTCCTCTCAGCCTACTGGTCTCAGGGTAATCATTTTACTTTCCTAGACTTCTTTAAGGAGTCCTTGCCCCCTATCACCAACATCCCCTTCCTTTATTAATCTCACTTCCCTGTTACTTCCTTCATGCTACTCATCATAACCTAGAATTATATTGTCAATTTGTCTTTTTGCTCAGTCTCTCCCCACTTAACCTTGTCTTTCTTTTCACCGTAATAATTCTACTGCCTAGAACATTTGGTGGGGATGGGGGGTGGGGGTAGGTTATATTAGCTGGGTTTCCCAGGTGGCTCAGTGGTAAAGAATCTGCCTGCCAATGAAGATGTAGGTTCTATATCTGGGTCGGGAAGATCCCCCTGGAGAAGGAAATAGCAACCCAATCCTTTATTTTTGCCTGGAGAATCCCATGGACAGAGCAGCATAGTGAGCTATAGTCTTTGGGATCACAAAGAGTTAGACATGACTTAAAGACTGAGCACACACAGTACGCAGGTTATATTAGCCAGGGATTTTGGAAGTCAAAAAACTGACACCAATCTCAGTTAATCAAGCACATAGGTTACCCAGACAGAAACAAAGCCCAAAGAACACGTCCAGTATGATTAGAAAACTACTGTCTTTGGTTCTGGGTGTTTATACTGCTGACTCCACTAAAGTAGAGTCTGGTGATGGAAACATGGCCATCTCTGGAAAGTGGATAAGGCTTTACTCACTGTTCTGCTGGCACAGCACATCATTGAAAACAAAGTCCTAGTCCTTCACATCACCAGGTCTGATTACAAAATTTGTTTGTTTGGCAGAGCTTAGGTTTGATGCCTGTACCTCTAAGGTTGCATTTTCAGCCTCTACTGTGGTAAATTAGCTTGGCCTCACAGAAGGGGTTCAAATATAAGAAGGGGTTCATATACACCTAAATATAGGTAGGTGGCCAAAATGAAGGATGCTGCTGCTGCTGCTGCTAAGTCACGTCAGTCGTGTCCAACTCTGTGCGACCCCATAGACAGCAGCCCACCAGGCTCCCCCATCCCTGGGATTCTCCAGGCAAGAACACTGGAGTGGATTGCCATTTCCTTCTCCAGCATGAAAGTGAAAAGGGAAAGTGAAGTCGCTCAGTCATGTCTGACTCTTCGTGACCCCATGGACTGTAGCCCACCGGGCTCCTCCATCCATGGGATTTTCCAGGCAAGAGTACTGGAGTGGGGTGCCATTGCCTTCTCCAAAATGAAGGATAAATGTGCCCATTTATCTCAGATATTTCTTCAATGAATAAATCCTAAAATATATTAAAAATATTATTAGACTAAGTTTTAAATAAATACATGTAATTATGAATGTTCTCATATTTAACTGCTATCAATTACTCTTTATTCTAATTCTGGGTTCCTCCTTCCAGACTTGAATAAAAAACACCTATGTTTCCAAGCAGCTTGAATTTCTTTAACAACAATGTGGGAGAAAATGTGAGAATCTTTTCAGATTCCCCTTAGATAAAGGACTTATTACCCAGCTGCTGGGAGAGTGATCAGCCATCATCTGACAGGCCCTTCTACAACAGCATCAGCTGGAGGAAGCCATATTCCCTAAGGTTGGATCTCTTCTCAGGGTGGCCTGCATCCAACAACTGATCAAAATGGGAATATAAAGGCCTGATCCTTTGGCCCAGCTCCAGATAACTTTAAAAGCCAATCAAAGCTGAGAGTTCCTCACAGGGTCAGTCCAGGCTGGCATTTGACTTTCCAAATGCTTGACTTCTCCTGCTACCCAGCCCTGCTCTCTTCCCCTGCCTTCACAAATGTTGACCCCAAGGGTGCTCCTTAATAAACACTCTGCAAGCTAAAAGGCCTTTCAGAGTCTACATCCTGGGGAACAGCCAGGGATAGTTAGTACCACTAGTGATCCAAGAAAGCAGGCATTCAGGTGGAACTGAAACACTCACCTCCTGGCTGACAGGAGGTGGGAACTTTGTGACGTAATGTAAGTATTCTATATGTAAATTGGGTTAATATTTACATTTGTGTACACAAAATTTGTGTAAGTTTGTTTAATAAACAAATAAAAATAAATAACTAAATTAAAACATGTATATGTAATTTAATAAAATTTTACCTTTTATAAATTATACCTCAATAATATATAAAAAGAGAGAAGGCAGAAAATTAAGAATGTCTTATTGATTAGGTGGCTTCCAGTTCCTTTCACAGTGGGCACTGACATATGATGTAAAAAAGATAGCTGCTAAGTTGCTTCAGTCTTGTCTGACTCGGTGCGACCCCATAGACGGCAGCCCACCAGTCCCCGCCCCCACCGACCCCCCCCCCGCCCCCCAGTCCCTGGGATTCTCCAGGCAAGAACACTGGAGTGGGTTGCCATTTCCTTCTCCAATGCATGAAAGTGAAAAGTGAAAGTGAAGTCGCTCAGTTGTGTCCTACTCCTAGCGACCCCATGGACTGCAGCCCACCAGGCTCCTCCGTCCATGGGATTTTCCAGGCAAGAGTACTGGAGTGGGTTGCCACTGCCTTCTCTGAAAAAAAAAAAAAATAGCAGATAATTCCTATTAGCAAATATCAGCTAATAGGTAGTCAGTGATGCCTTCTGGTCTTTAGTTGAAAGTGTTAGTAGTTTAGAAAGAAGGCCTTTTGTGAGGCATTCTCATTGTGATATATAATTGACACAAATCTACTAAAGATGATTAGGTTCAACTGACAAACTGCTAAAATGAGATCATATGCTAGCTGCCATATTCTATCTAAATAAGTTAAATCATTATAAGACAGTACAGATAGAACAAGGTAATTACAGGATATTATAATTTTCTTCCTTAAGCTAAATAGCTTTTCAACATAAATACAAATAGCAGTATTGCCTGAGAAACTATTTAGTGTTTAGCACCCTTTTGATTTTGCTTCAAAATTCAAGTGAACACAGACCAAACAATTAAATTTGAGGGCAATACATAACTAAGCCTTTATCTAAATAAATACCTAAACATCTCAAGGATCAAAATTTGAACACCTTGATGACCTTTCATTTACATATGCAGAGAAACTGATAGAACATTGAATATCCTCAACCAAAAGTTAAATGAAAACCAAGAAATACCATTGAGAACACTTTCTCTAGTTTTATTTTTAAATGTCACTACTACATAGAAGTCTGGAAAATAAAATTTTTAAATTAAATTTGTACTTTTCTTTCCCTGTAGTTTCCCCTCCTCCTCACTGCAAAAAAAAATTCCCTGATTTTAAACAAGTAGAATATTAACACTGAAGTTACCTCATAGCTATGGTATCTTTAATTATTATTTTCAGAATATAGGTAGAAAAATGGAACTGAGAGATAGCTTGCCTCAAGGAACAGTTCAGGTTGTAAAGCACTGAATCAACCAAAGCAGGAATTCTCAACCTTACCATCCTACTAACAGATTCTAAGTTGTAGCCTCAAGAAAAATATGTACCCAAATATCCTATGCTGAAAAATCATTTAGCTTAGAAAATAAGTTAAACCTCCTTTATGCAGAAGCAGGTTTTTTGGCGTGACTTCAGGTTAGTGAGAGGAATCCACTCTCTTATTAAGACATATCCAACTATGGAAATAATGTGCAGCTCCAAAATTAGTAACAGTTTTATTATTACCATGGTGTGGAAATAAAGTATGTTCTTTTGCTCTGTTATTCAGTCTGGTTAATTATCCATGTAAAGTTGTTCCTGGCAACTCCAAAGCCAAAATTCTAACTTGAATGTTGTTAGTGTTAAAAGAGAGAGATTTCTGCTAAAGGAAAAGTCTTGCTTAATTCTAATATATATGCTATACTTTTCTGACTCAAAGGAATGTGATCCAACAACCACTAACACTGAACACTCTGGTTTCAAGGCTAAATAGATAACATACTTTTTTTTTTTGCTAATCAGACCACTCACATGATATGAGGCACATTGGTTTTATATATCTATACCTAACAATGGCAGCATTCAAAATGCTAAAATAGGAGCAGGAAGAGGAAGAAAGTCAGAAAGTACTCAATATAAAGCTTCCATGAGCACCACTGTATTTAGGGGGTTTACTTAGGCAATGAAGCATAAAACAACAATTTACAGCACAAACACATTATTATAAATCATGACAATGTAGAGACTGAAAAAACAAATATACTAAGAGTGGAAAAGGGAAGGACATTAGAAAGTTGCTGCTATATCCCAAAGATGCCTGAACTAAGGCAATAGGAGGTATGATGGGAAACATGAACCAAATTTGGAAGACATTAAGTGAATTAATGGGACTCAGCAGACAATAGAGGACAAAAGGGGAAAAAAAGGAGGAGTCATAGGAAGCTCCTACTTCTGTAGACTCTACTTGGGCATCACCTTTTCCAAGAAGCTTTTCCTGAGTCCACTATTTGAGTTCTATATTCTTTTTTGTGATATAAATGTCTATGGCAGACACTTCTACCATTGTGTTTACTAAATCGTGATGTTATTCTCTGTTCATGTGTTTTCTCTCCTATTAGTGTCTGTGATAGAAGGCAAGGACCTTATCTCATAACGTCTCTAATAGCTCTGTACTCCAGAACTAGTGCCTGGCACAAAACATTTAAAAACAAAAAAAAAAAACTTATGAAATAAAGAAGGATGCAGATGATGCCACCAACTAGGATAGAAAATACATAACAGAAGCAGGTTTATTCTGGGGAAGGAATATGCTGAGGTAAGATAATAATGTTAGGTTTTCCTTATGTGACTATGACATGTTCAAATACAAACTGTGAGTCTGAAAGTTGAAGATCAAGAGAGAGATTCAAAATAGAATTAGTAAGTATCAGAAAGTAGGAGGTACAGGCAATAACTAAAACCTTGTGCATGTGGACCAGATTGTCCACTAAATGCATAAAATAGAAGTAAGGCCAAATGAAGACCAAATCTTGGAAAACTCCTATGTTTAAGGGATAGGGAAAATAACCGAGTTCCCTAAAGGAGTCTGAGGAGGGATTAGAGAGGAAGAAGGAAAAAAATCAGAGAAAAAGATACCAAAGAAGGAAATTTAAAAACTGGTGATTCTGGCAGAAGCAGTTTCCATCCTACTGTTGGGGAAGAGCAAATGAGAGATCAGAAGTGGAAACAGTGAGAAGAGTCAAGAAGCTTGAGTGTGAGGTAAAGAAGAAAGGAGGGTGGTCCAGGGTCAATGGCAAACTTCATATTAACTTGTTTATTTAATTAAGACATCTTAACCATGCATATATACTGAGCAGAAGTCAACAGAGAAGCTAAGGGGGAAAAGGGAATAAGTTGATAAAGTGAATCACTGAGAAGATCAAAAGGGATGTAATCACAGTTTCAGACAAAAAGAATGGATAAGGGTATATAAATACAGGGGAGCAATGAGAAGGCCACATAGAGAGAGGGAGCTCCCTTCTGAATGCCTCAACTTTCGTGGTAACCTAATAGGTGAAGTCACATGCTCAAAGTTTTTTTCATAAGAAAGAAACTCTGAGGACAGTGACAAAAGTTTGAAATAACTGTTGAAAGAAAAAGAAAACTGAATTGGAAACACAGAGAGCTGTCACATAATACTAGAGTTCCAAATGAAGTTAAATCCAAAAATCTACACCAAGTATAGCAGTCTTCAATATTACATGATTTTTCCTCCAGCCATAGAAGTGTAAAAGTTAAATAAAATGGAAGTGGGAGAGAAATGAGTTACATATATGCAAAAATTCATTTAAGCTGTAAACTGCTGATCTGTTCACTCAACTTTTAAGTTACACCTTAATATAAATATTAATTTTTTTAAAAAAGAACTCTATTATACATCTCAGTTCAAGTACCCTATTCCTTTCACCTTCAAATCAAGAGCCAAAAAAGTACCTCTAAAACAAATAATATCTATTTAAAACAACAGGTTAAAAAAGAAAGTAACAAAAAGACTAGAAATAAAAACAAACAAAAACCTGGGAAAAGACCCTCCTCCCCTTCAAATGCTTGTTTTTAATCTGGAGTAAATTACAGACCACCAAGTATAGTCTGACTTGGATATCAAGCACCAGTTCCCACATGAAAATTGTTATTGTTGGCTTTAGCACTTTAATCCAAAGAGGACACAAATTCTGCTCATGTTTGAATAACCCTTGCCAACAAATTGATCCCATAGCAGCAGGGCTGCAAGGAGTAGTTTCAAAGATTGAAGGGAAACATAAATGGGGGAAAATTCAGTAAATATATTTCTTCCTACTTAGAACCTAGGCTAGATTCCTTTAAAAAGGAAAAAAAAAAAAAAAAAAAGCTTTTAATCTTTCCTCTTTTTTTCAAAAGCAACCCAAAAGGGCATTAGAGAACATCTGTAATTTACATAGAAGGGAGCAATGCCAAAGAAATACAGATTCCACAGCTGTTAACCCAGGGGACAACTCAAATCAAGCAAATCTCTAAATAAGGTCTGAAAGGCAGATGATCTGCTAGAGGGCAGCCAATTTCCAAAATCAGGAGTATGGAGTGGGCACTTGGAATGCTAATGTCTGCCTTTCTGGAAAGCTACCTTTTGTCTTTATATGGGCAAGCCAGAACAATTCATAATTCCTTTGCCAGTTAAGATATACCCAAAGAAGACGAGAAATTTTGCCTGGCCACCATCTAGCACATGAACATAAGAAAGGACTTTCCTTGTGATTGTACTATTTATCTTCTTCATCTATTCAATATTACATGTTGGTTTAACAATGTAAAAGCTCCTAAATGTACAATATTGAAGTTGATAAACTTTCAGAAACTCTCAAAAAGAATAGGCTATAGAACCAAACTCCATGGATTCAAAATCCAGCTTCTTCATTTCTTGTGTTGCCTTGGGCAAGTTACCTTACATTTACAGGCCTCAGGTTACCATCTGCAAAGTGAAGATGATATTATATTACCTATTTATAGAGTTATGTAGATTAGACAGTCAATACATCAATACATATAGACACTTAAAATGTTATTTCAGATACAGACAAGTGTTCCCTTAGTCTTAGTTCTTTTATTAACGTCCCTATCTTATCAGTTTGCAGCAAGCCTGTCTCTTTTACGACTTCTAAAATTTGCATGGCACCCAGCATTAATTAATGTGGCTTATACCCTGTGAATCGGAGAAGGCAATGGCAACCCATGCCAGTACTCTTGCCTGGAAAATCCCATGGACGGAGGAGCCTGGTAGGCTGCAGTCCATGGGGTTGCTAAGAGTCAGACATGACTGAGCAACTTCACTTTCACTTTTCAGTTTCATGCACTGGAGAAGGAAATGGCAATCCACTCCAGTGTTCTTGCCTGGAGAATCCCAGGGACGGGGAAGCCCGGTGGGCTGCCTTCTATGGAGTCACAAAGAGTCGGACACGACTGAAGCGACTTAGCAGCAGCAGCAGTATACCCTGTGAATGCCTGATAGGTAGGAAAGAGTCTCAAGCTGAGGCATGGTTGGTGAATTTGCTAGCCAATTACTGTGCTTAATCACTCAGTCATGTCTAACTCTTTGCAACCCCATGGGCTGCAGCTTGCCAGGCTCCTCTGTCTACAGGGATTCTCCAGGAAAGAATACTGGAGTGGGTGTCATGCCCTCCTCCAGGGGATCTTCCCATCCAAGGGATCAAACCCAGGTCTCCCACATTGCAGGCAGATTCTCTACCAGCTCAGCTACCAGGGAAGTCCCCACCACTAATTAGCAAGCAAATATTAATGACTCCATTATAAAAATACATTCAGACCTGTGATTTGAAGGTTAAAGGCTCAATAAACTAACTCCATTTTCCTTGACTAGTAGCCCTCTTCCACATAATATATGTGTTATGACCAACTGACTGCCTTTTTTACAAATATTAATATATTTAATATTAATGTATTAATTAATAAATATTAATATATGCATACACAGCATCTAGAAGGATTAAGCAGAACACTAGGAAATTAAGAGATACAATTGAGTGAAAATTAAGAAGGAAATAGAAAGAAAAATGGATTCTAAATCCCTAGAAAAGAGTTTTAGTAAGCTTTGGTACTTTTTCCCCCTTTTCTGTTAGGCTAATATTAAATAGAGTCTGTCCCTTTAACTGTCAAATGGCTTTCCAGCCTACAAGTAATCTTTCTCCACAGAGGAGTCTTTTAAAAGTTATAAATAAAATATCCCAAATATTTTCTTTTTCCCACAGATGAGAACATTAGAACACTGACATTTTAATCTGTTCTGTACAAGAATGAGTTGTGTCAACACAGTGCTCCCAGCTATAGCACTGAAAAAAAAAAACAAGTTTAATTAAAGACAGAAAAGAAACTGCATGTGGAGCCTAAGCCACTGAGATACAATGAAGTGTGTCATCTTCAGAGTCAGTTCTCTATGAACAAATCTCTTTGTCAGTGTCGGGAAGAAAACAAAAGACATAGCAAAGTAAAGGTCTGATGCTATAAAGGAAAAACATGGTGGTGTCAAACTTTAATATTAAGACTAAGAATTCAAACTTAATATTTGTGCAGTACTTGCTACTTAATTCCAGAGTCTGAACACTACTCCTAACATCATAAAACATTTTTGGATATAAATAGATATCTATCAACTATATGTTGTACAAGATAGAGCTGAAGCACAAAAAGGGAAAGAAGCTTAGCCAAGATCAAAAGGTAATGGTTTAGCAAAAATGAATAATGCTTTTACCGGGTTTATTCCAGAATATTGGTTATATTCCTTCCTCAAATTCTAACTTGAAGACAAAAAGTACCAATATCACAGCACTAGTTTCCATTATTAAGCACAGCTCTATTCTAACAGTGGCTTGTCTGCCCGTCTCCTGCACTTCTGCCAGGGCACCCTACATCAGAGAGGCAGGGCAGCACAGTGAAGAGAAAACAGGGCACACAGGCCCAGGTTCCCCCTCAGCTCTACCACTTCCCAGCTCAGTAACTTTTGGGCAGCCTACCTATTTTTGATTCTTTTTCCTCATCTATAAAATAGAGAGGATAGCAACCTAGTCAATACTGTTGTGGTAAGGCTTCAATGTGATAATACATGTAAAGTACCCAGTTCATTTCTTGATGTATATACTTTATGCTCCATAAGTGATATTCCTTTTAACTTTAGATTTTTATAACACTGATCATTTGCTAATTGTATGTTATAGATACCATCCTTTCCAGATCGTATATTTCTTATGACTATAATCTCTTTTCTTATCTGTAATATTCTCTAACACACGACAGTGGGAATATTTAGCATTAGGTATAAGTATCTTCTGGTCTGTTGTTTGGTTGTTGTTTAGTTGCTAACTCATGTCTGAGTCTGCCACCCCCTGGTCTATAGCCCGCCAGGCTCCTCTGTCCATGGGATTTTCCAGGCAAGAATACTGGAATGGGTGACCATTTCCTTTTCCAGGGGATCTTCCTGATCTAGGGATCAAACTAAAGTCTCCTGCATTCCTTACCACTGAGCCACCAGGACTGCATTCCTTACCAGTGGCAGATTCCTTACCACTGAGCCACCAGGACTCACATATATATAACTTGGTTTTCTTGCTGCACAGTATTATAGAATAGTTATCAGTATGGTCTCAGTGTCAACACTGTCCATGGTAACGAATTATACTTTAGTTCTGCTGTTGATATTTAATACTGATCAACTTTTGCTAAATTTACCTGCATTTCAATTTTCTCATTTGTAAAATGGAAATACAGCATTTTTGATTTATAGGGCTGCTGTGAAGATTAAATACATTCAGTGCAGTTCAGTTCCACTGATCAGTTGTGTCCAACTCCTTGCGACCCCATGGACTGCAGCATGCCAGACTTCCCTGTCCATCACCAACTCCTGGAATTTACTCAAATTCATGTCCATCGAGTCTGTGAGGTCACCCAACCATTTAATGTATAGCCAATAATTTTATGTATATTAAATACATTAAATAGACATAAAGGTATTAGAATAATGCCTGGTCCAAGTATGGACTTGAAAAACATTTCCTATTACTTGATAAAAAACAGAGGCATAACAAACATCATTTGTACGTATTGTAATAGTATTAAATACTTACCAGAATTTTTTTCCAGTAGTCATGTATGGATGTGAGAGTTGTTCTGTGAAGAAAGCTGAACACTGAAAAATTGATGCTTTTGAACTGTGGTGTTGGAGAAGACTCTTGCAAGTCCCTTGGACTGCAAGAAGATCCAACCAGTCCATTCTGAAGGAGATCAGCCCTGGGATTTCTTTGGAAGGAATGATGCTAAAGCTGAAACTCCAGTACTTGGCTACCTCATGCGAAGAGTTGACTCATTGGAAAAGACTCTGATGCTGGGATGGATTGGGGGCAGGAGGAGGAGACAACAGAGGATGAGATGGCTGGATGTCATCTCTGACTCGATGGATGTGAGTCTGAGTGAACTCTGGGAGTTGGTGATGGACAGGGAGGCCTGGTGTGCTGTGATTCATGGGGTTGCAAAGAGTCGGACACGACTGAGCGACTGAACTGATCTGAACTGAAATGATATGATATAAAGTTACAGGGGGAAGGAGTAGGGTAAATATCATTTTAAGAACAATAGGAATATGTAAATGGCACCCCACTCCAGTAAATCTTGTCTGGAAAATCCCATGGATGGAGGAGCCTGGTAGGCTTCAGTCCATGGGGTCGCTAAGAGTCGGACATGACTGAGCGACTTCACTTTCACTTTTCACTTTCATGCACTGGAGAAGGAAATGGCAACCCACTCCAGTGTTCTTGCATGGAGAATCCCAGGGACGGCAGAGCCTGGTGGGCTGCCGTCTCTGGCGTTGCACAGAGTCGGACACGACTGAAGCGCCTTAGCAGCAGCAGCAGCAGGAATATGTATAAAGGGAAAATACTGCCAAATATAACACAGAAAGTAAGTGAATAAGAATTAACATAAAGAAGGAATCCAGGCTTTACAGAGGACACCAAACTTGAATGAGTTAATGATGTAATCAAATGGAAAAGAATACAACAAACAAAATTGCCATATTTTAACTGTATTAGGGATAGCATCAGAGATGACAGAAGATTCATATAGATGACAAAGGAAATACAAGCTATTCAAAAACAGTAAAAGACATGAGCAAAGGTATGAGAGGAATATGGAAGTTCCATTGGGAGACCAGTAAACAGATTTGTTTGCCTGGAACTGAGGTCTCATGTAGAATACCTGATACAGTGCTCTCAATTCCATTCCCCAGAGCTTAACATGGACATAAGCAGTATTCATTAAATATCTATGTTAAAAAATGAATTCCAACTGCAGTCCGTCTATCATGATAGATTAAGGGACTTCTCTGGAGGTGCAGTGGCTAACACTTTGTGCTCCCAGTGCAGGGGGCCTGGGTTTGATCGCAGATCAGAGAACTAGATCCCACATGCCACTAGTAAAAAAGATCCTGTGTGCCACAACTTAGACCTAACACAACCAAGTAAATAAAATAAATATTTTTAAAAAATAAATAAGATTAAGCAATGCTTTCCAATAAGTATACCAAGGCATACTGGTGTGCCCAAATTAGGTAACTCCTGTACTGAGAGGTTGATTCAGCCTTTAGAATAAAACCCTCCAGTCCTAAGATGTCTTGCTTCCTATCCTCAGATCAGATGAGTCGCTCAGTTGTGTCCGACTCTTTGCGACCCCATGAATCACAGCACGCCAGGCCTCCCTGTCCATCACCAACTCCTGGAGGTCACTCAGACTCACATCCTAGTATACCATATTAATATCATCATTTTCTAAGTGTAGTATGCCATAAAAAAGTTGGAAAACATTGAATTTAAAACATGTCTATGAGGAAGTATGCAATGCGATGAAGATAAAGATTAAATTGAAGAGGGTATACTGGCGCTAGTGGTAAAGAATCTGCCTGCCAATGGAGGAGACACAGAGATGCAGGTTGGATCTCTGGGTTGGGAAGATCCCCTGGAGGAGGGTGTGGCAACCCACTCCAGTATTCTGGCCTGGTAAATCCAATGGACAGAGGAGCCTTGTGGGCTACTGTCTTTAGTGGCACAGAGTCAGACACAACTGAAGTGACTTAGCACACATGCATACATACTATACAACAGTCATTGCCTGGTTTGATGGTTCTGTGGAAGATCAAGAGAGAAAGACAAGGAGAAGAAGGAGTCATTCAAAACTGCTCTAGTAGCCAAGGCACCAAACATATAGGCCTAAATAAGAGTGGCTACAAAATACATGAATTCAAAACAGATTATGAAAGAATAAGTTGCTTAGAAGTAAGTTTAGTTCAGTTCAGTAAACACTGCTGCTGCTACTGCTAAGTCGCTTCAGTCGTGTCCAACTCTGTGTGACCCCAGAGACGGCAGCCCACCAGGCTCCCCCGTCCCTGGGATTCTCCAGGCAAGAACACTGGAGTGGGTTGCCATTTCCTTCTCCAATGCATGAAAGTGAAAAGAGAAAGGGAAGTCGCTCAGTCGTGCCCGACTCTTAGCGACCCCATGGACTGCAGCCTATCAGGCTCCTCCATCCATGGGATTTTCCAGGCAAGAGTACTGGAGTGGGGTGGCATTGCCTTCTCCGAGCTGCCTGTTAAATATCAGCCATTCTTGCCTGGAGAATCCCAGGGACAGGGGAGCCTGGTGAGCTTCCGTCTATGGGGTCACACAGAGTCGGACACGACTGAAGCAACTTAGCAGCAGCAGCAGCAGCAGCAGGGATTTAAACTGAAGAAATATCTCCAGTCATTAGGGATTCATTTTTAGTTGTAGAAACAGAATTGCAGGTTTTCCTTAATGCATTCTATTTCACATTAGCTCTAAGGAGAAAGGAAATATTACAAGGTATTACATATTGCACTATAAATCAAAGGTTGCTTTTGTTCAGTCGCCAAGTTGTGTCCAACTCTTTGCCATCCCATGGACCACAGCATGCCAAGTTTCCTTGTCCTTCACTATCTCCCAGAGTTTGCTCAAACTCATGCCCTTTGAGTCAGTGATGCCACCCAACTATCTCATCCTCTGCATCCTTCTTTTCCTCTTGCCTTCAATCTTTCCCTCCTGCCTTCAACCTTTCCCAGCATCAGGGTTTTTCTCAATGAGTCAACTCTTTGCACCGGGTGGCCAAAGTATTGGAGCTTGAGCTTCAGTATCAGTCTGTTCAATGAATATTCAGGGTTGATTTCCTTTAGGATGGACTGGTTGGATCTCCTTACTGTTTAAGGGACTCTCGAGATTTTTCTCCAGCACCACAGTTTGAAAGTATCAATTCTTCGGCGCTCAGCCTTCTTTATAGTCCAACAGGCACATCTGTACATGACTACTAGAAAAACCATAGTTTTGACTATATGGACCTTTATTGGGAAAGTAATGTCTCTGCTTTTTAATATGCTGTCTAGGTTTGTCATAGTTTTTCTTCCAAGGAACAAGCATCTTTTAATTTCATGGTTGTGGTTTTAACTTACTTATTAAAGTTTCCAAAAGTAAGCCTTTTTCAGTTAAAAGGCTCAGGTACCAGGAGTCAGAGGACTATAAACAGAATCCTGTGGAACGGTCACATAAATCCAATGGCTGTAACAATCATTCTTAATATATTTGTACCCAAACAAGTGTTAGAATGCATGCTATTGACAAATCTCTTCCAGCCTTTATGAGATGATAATACCAGCAATCATTTATTAGATGCCAAAGAGTGCTCAAAATACCGCACAATTGCACTCATCTCACTGGCACCCCACCCCAGTACTTTTGCCTGGAAAATCCCATGGACGGAGGAGCCTGGTAGGCTCCAGTCCATGGGGTCGCTAAGAGTCGGACACGACTGAGTGACTTCACTTTCACTTTTCACTTTCATGCATTGGAGAAGGAAATGGCAACCCACTCCAGTGTTCTTGCCTGGAGAATCCCAGGGACAGGGGAGCCTGGTGAGCTTCCGTCTATGGGGTCGCACAGAGTCGGACACGTGTGACTGAAGCGATTTAGCAGCAGCAGCAGCACACGCTAGTAAAGTAATGCTCAAAATTCTCCAAGCCAGGCTTCAGCAATATGTGAACCGTGAACTTTCTGATGTTCAAGCTGGTTTTAGAAAAGGCAGAGGAACCAGAGATCAAATTGCCAACATCCGCTGGATCATGGAAAAAGCAAGAGAGTTCCAGAAAAACATCTATTTCTGCTTTATTGACTATGCCAAAGCCTTTGACTGTATAGATCACAATAAACTGTGGAAAATTCTGAGAGAGATGGGAATACCAGACCACCTGATCTGCCTCTTGAGAAATCTGTATGCAGGTCAGGAAGCAACAGTTAGAACTGGTTATGGAACAACAGACTGGTTCCAAATAGGAAAAGGAGTACATCAAGGCTGTATATTGTCACCATGTTTATTTAACTTATATGCAGAGTACATCATGAGAAATGCTGGACTGGAAGAAACACAAGCTGGCATCAAGATTGCCGGGAGAAATATCAATAACCTCAGATATGCAGATGACACCACCCTTATGGCAGAAAGTGAAGAGGAACTTAAAAGCCTCTTGATGAAAGTGAAAGTGGAGAGTGAAAAGGTTGGCTTAAAGCTCAACATTCAGAAAACGAAGATCATGGCATCTGGTCCCATCACTACATGGGAAATAGATGGAGAAACAGTGGAAACAGTGTCAGACTTTATTTTTCTGGGCTCCAAAATCACTGCAGATGGTGACTGTAGCCATGAAATTAAAAGACGCTTACTCCTTGGAAGGAAAGTTATGACCAACCTAGATAGCATATTCAAAAGCAGAGACATCACTTTGCCAACAAAGGTTCACCTAGTCAAGGTTATGGTCTTTCCTGTGGTCATGTATGGATGTGAGAGCTGGACTGTGAAGAAGGCTGAGCGCCGAAGAATTGATGCCTTTGAACTGTGGTGTTGGAGAAGACTCTTGAGAGTCCCTTGGACTGCAAGGAGATCCAACTAGTCCATTCTGAAGATCAGCCCTGGGATTTCTTTGGAAGGAATGATGCTAAAGCTGAAACTCCAGTATTTTGACCACCTCATGCAAAGAGTTGACTCATTGGAGAAGACTCTGATGCTGGGAGGGATTGGGGGCAGGAGGAGAAGGGGACGACAGAGGATGAGATGGCTGGATGGTATCACTGACTTGATGGATGTGAGTCTGAGTGACCTCCAGGAGTTGGTGATGGATAGGGAGGCCTGGCGTGCTGCGGTTCATGGGGTCGCAAAGAGTCGGACACAACTGAGCGACTGATCTGATCTGATCTGATCTGATTTATCAACATTGTGCCATTTTACATATATTATTTCATTTATTCTCCAAATATCCCAAAGGGTAGATATTATTATTCCCACTTTGTTCATAAAAATCAAGGCTTAGAATATTAAGTCACCTGTCCAAGGTTATCCAGCTTGTAAAATGGCAGAGCCAGAATTTAATCCAGGCCCATACCCTCAAGTACATGTTCTTATTAAATGCATTTTAATAAGTAAGTCATTCAAGAAAGGGCTTTGAGGAAGACACCTGAGATATAAAGGAAGAGCTACTGAGGCAAACAAGGGCAAGGCCCACCCACGCAGTATTCTAGGAGAGAGTGTGCTTGCCCAAGGCTTACTGACTAGGTTCATATTATAAGAAATCTAGAGGTCTGTGTTTTAGGTTTTCATTGCTGCTATAATCAAATAATTTAGTGGCTTGCTGCTGCTGCTAAGTCGCTTCAGTTGTGTCCGACTCTGTGCGATCCCATAGACGGTAGCCCACTAGGCTCCGTCCCTGGGATTCTCCAGGCAAGAACACTGGAGTGGGTTGCCATTTCCTTCTCCAGTGCATGAAAGTGAAAAGTGAAAGTGAAGTCGCTCAGTTGTGTCCGACTCTTAGTGACCCCATGGACTGCAGCCTACCAGGCTCCTTCGTCCATGGGATTTTCCAGGCAAGAGTACTGGGGTGGGGTGCCATTGCCTTCCCCCATTTAGTGGCTTAAACAACACAAATTCATTACAGTACAGTTTTATAGGTCAGAAAGCTGACATGATTCTCACTGGTCTATGATCAAAGAGTCAGCAGGGCTCTATTCCCTTCTGAAAATTCTAGAGAAGAATCTACTTCCTTGCCCCTATGAGCTGCTAGAGGCCACCAGCAATCCATGGCTATGGCCTCTGGCCACCATCTTCAAAGCCAGCAGTGGTGGGTTGAGCTCTTCTCTGACTGCCATTTCTATTGTTCTTCCATTATCCCATCACCCTTTCACCACAAAGTGAAAGTGAAAGTGAAAGTGAAGTCGCTCAGTCGTGTCCGACTCTTTGCGACCCCGTGGACCGTAGCCCTCCTCCCTCCTCCCACAAAAGAGTTCTCCAATTATAAGAGAACAGGTGATTAGATTGGACACACCTATATAAACCATCATAATCTTCCCATCTTATATACTTTAACTTAATCACATCTACAAAGTCCCCTTTGCTGTGTAAGGTTAACAGGTTCCAGGGATTAGGACAGGTATCTCTGGGGATGGGTAGGGAGCATTATTCTCAGTATGACTAAGAGAATAGTGTCACTCAAAGTTTAAACCATGTAACTAGCCTCCTTATTCTAGTTTCATCGGAGAAGGCAATGGCACTCCACTCCAGTACTCTTGCCTGGAAAATCCCATAGACAGAGGAGCCTGGTAGGCTGCAGTTCATGGGGTCGCTAAGAGTCAGACACGACTTAGCAACTTCACTTTCATGCATTGGAGAAGGAAATGGCAACCCACTCCAGTGTTCTTACCTGGAGAATCCCAGGGACGGGGGAGCCTGGTGGGCTGCCGTCTCTGGGGTCACACAGAGTCGGACACGACTGAAGCGACTTAGCAGCAGCATTCTAGTTTCACAAGTGTGAGGCAACTTACTGACAACACTTTAGCTTGCCCTAAAACCTACTTATAGGAGAATGTGCTGTTTGCTAGGGGTGGAGTAGGGGAGGTGGGTACAATGTCCTATGCCCCGAGCATATACATTTTATATTGACTCATTTTTTTCTGAGTCACACATTAGTATCTTTTGAGTGCTGTCAGAATGAGCCAGAACATTTTGGCCAGGAACTGTAGGATTTTGACAAAATCAATATTCTGAATCTTTAAGTTAAGGATCAGAGTTGGGGTATATTTAACAGGTCTATATCTATGATAAAAACAACCATTTGAAAACCATGTTTAAGAAACTATATCTATGAATGCAGTTATATGCCACCTTCTTTGGGCTTCCTGGTGGCTCAGATGGTAAAGCAGCTGCCTGCAATGCAGGCAATGCAATGCAACTGTGTTTGATTCCTGGATTGGGAAGATCCCCTGGAGAAGGGAATGGCAACTCACTCCAGTATTCTTTCCTGGAGAATTCCATGGACAGAGGAGCCTGGCGGGCTCCATGAGGACACACAGAGTTGAACATGGCTAATTAACTAACATTTTCACTTGTTGATTTACAAGACTTAATTCAAAAAAGAGAATAATTGTGCTTTTTTGATTGTACCAGTGTAATCAATCAAATGGCTTGAAGTAGAATGTCCTTGGAAGGCAGGAGGGAGTTTCAAATCAACAACTTTTTTTTTTTAATTAAATTTTATTTTGCTTAACTTTACAATATTGAATTACTTTTGCCATACATCAAGATGGATCCACCACAAGTATACATGTGTTCCCCATCCTGAACCCTCCTCCCTCCTCCCTCCCCATACCATCCCCCTGGGTCGTCCCAGTGCACCAGTCCCAAGCATCCGTTATCAGGCATCGTACCTGGACTGGCGACTCGTTTAAGATATGATGTTATACATATTTCAATGCTATTCTCCTAAATCATCCCACCCTCTCCCATTCCCAGAGTCCAAAAGTCTGTTCTATACATCAGTGTCTCTTTTGCTGTCTCATAAACAGGGTTATTGTTACCATCTTTCTAAATTCCATATATATGCGTTAGTATACTGTATTTCTGTTTTTCTTTCTGGCTTACTTCACTCTGTATAATAGGCTCCAGTTCCATCCACCTGATTAGAACTGATTCAAATGCACTCTTTTTAATGGCTGAGTAATACTCCATTGTGTATATGTACCACAGCTCTCTTATCCATTCAGATGCAGATGGACATCTAGGTTGCTTTCAAGTCCTGGCTATTGTAAACAGTGTTGCTATGAACATTGGGGAACACGTGTCTCTTTCAATTCTGGTTTTCTCAGTGTGTATGCCCAGCAGTGGGATTGCTGGATCATAAGGCAGTTCTATTCCCAGTTTTTTGAGGAATCTCCATACTGTTCTCCAGAGTGGCTGTACTAGTTTGCATTTCCACCAACAGTGTAAGATGGTTCCCTTTTCTCCACACCCTCTCCAGCATTTATTGCTTGTAGACTTTTGGATCGCAGCCATTCTGACTGGCGTGAAATGGTACCTCATAGTGGTTTTGATTTGCATTTCTCTAATAATGAATGATGTTGAGCATCTTTTCATGTGTTTGTTAGCCATCTGTATGTCTTCTTTGGAGAAATGTCTACCTAGTTCTTTGGCCCATTTTTTGTTTGGGTCATTTATTTTTCTGGAACTGAGCTGTAGGAGTTGCTTGTATATTTTTGAGATTAGTTGTTTGTCTGTTGCTTCATTTGTTATTATTTTCCCCCATTCTGAAGGTTGTCTTTTCACCTTGCTTATAGTTTCCTTTGTGGTGCAGAAGCTTTTAAGTTTAACTAGATCCCATTTATTTATTTTTGATTTTATTTCCAATATTCTGGGAGGTGGGTCATAGAGGATCCTGCTGTAATGTATGTCAGAGTGTTTTGCCTATGTTTTTCTCTAGGAGTTTTATGGCTTCTGGTCTTGCATTTAGATCTTTAATCCATTTTGAGTTTATTTTTGTGTATGGTGTTAGAAAGTGTTCTAGTTTCATTCTTTTACAAGTGTTTGACCAGTTTTCCCAGCACCACTTGTTAAAGAGATTGTCTTTAATCCATTGTATATTCTTGTCTCCTTTGTCAAAGATAAGGTGTCCATATGTGCGTGGATTTATCTCTGGGCTTTCTATTTTGTTCCATTGATCTATATTTCTGTCTTTGTGCCAGTACCATACTGTCTTGATGACTGTGGCTTTGTAGTAGAGCCTGAAGTCAGGTAGATTGATTCCTCCAGTTCTATTCTTCTTTCTCAAGATAGCTTTGGCTATTCGAGGTTTTTTGTATTTCCATACAAATTGAGAAATTATTTGTTCTAGCTCTGTGAAGAATACCGTTGGTAGCTTGATGGAGATTGCATTGAATCTATAAATTGCTTTGGGTAGTATACTCATTTTCACTATATTGATTCTACTGATCCATGAACATAGTATATTTCTCCACCTATTAGTGTCCTCTTTGATTTCTTTCACCAGTGTTTTATCAGATCAGATCAGATCAGTCGCTCAGTCGTGTTTGACTCTTTGCGACCCCATGAACTGCAACACGCCAGGCCTCCCTATCCATCACCAGCTCTCGGAGGTCATTCAGACTCACATTCTTCGAGTCAGTGATGCCATCCAGCCATCTCATCCTCTGTCGTCCCCTTCTCCTCCTGCCCTCAATCCCTCCCAGCATCAGAGTCTTCTCCAATGAGTCAACTCTTCGCATGAGGTGGCCAAAATACTGGAGTATCAGCTTTAGCATCATTTCTTCCAAAGAAATCCCAGGGCTGATCTCCTGCAGAATGGACTGGTTGGATCTCCTTGCAGTCCAAGGGACTCTCAAGAGTCTTCTCCAACACCACAGTTCAAAAGCATCAATTCTTCGGCGCTCAGCCTTCTTCACAGTCCAGCTCTCACATCCATACATGACCACAGGAAAGACCATAGCCTTGATTAGGCGAACCTTTGTTGGCAAAGTGATGTCTCTGCTTTTGAATATGCTATCTAGGTTGGTCATAAGTTTCCTTCCAAGGAGTAAGTGTCTTTTAATTTCATGGCTACAGTCACCATCTGCAGTGATTTTGGAGCCCAGAAAAAGAAAGTCTGACACTTTCCACTGTTTCTCCATCTATTTCCCATGTAGTGATGGGACCAGATGCCATGATCTTCGTTTTCTGAATGTTGAGCTTTAAGCCAAGCTTTTCACTCTCCACTTTCACTTTCATCAAGAGGCTTTTAAGTTCCTCTTCACTTTCTGCCATAAGGGTGGTGTCATCTGCATATCTGAGGTTATTGATATTTCTCCCGGCAATCTTGATTCCAGCTTGTGTTTCCTCCAGTCCAGTATTTCTCATGATGTACTCTGCATATAAGTTAAATAAACATGGTGACAATATACAGCCTTGACGTACTCCTTTTCCTATTTGGAACCAGTCTGTTGTTCCATGACCAGTTCTAACTGTTGCTTCCTGACCTGCATACAGATTTCTCAAGAGGCAGATCAGGTGGTCTGGTATTCCCTTCTCTTTCAGAATTTTCCACAGTTTATTGTGATCTATACAGTCAAAGGCTTTGGCATAGTCAATAAAGCAGAAATAGATGTTTTTCTGGAACTCTCTTGCTTTTTCCATGATCCAGCGGATGTTGGCCATTTGATCTCTGGTTCCTCTGCCTTTTCTAAATCCACCTTGAACATCAGGAAGTTCACGGTTCACATATTGCTGAAGCCTGGCTTGGAGAATTTTGAGCATTACTTTACTAGCGTGTGAGATGAGTGCAATTGTGCTGTAGTTTGAGCACTCTTTGGCATTGCCTTTCTTTGGGATCGGGATGAAAACTGACCTTTTCCAATCTTGTGGCCACTGCTGAGTTTTCCAAATTTGCTGGCATATTGAGTGCAGCACTTTCACAGCATCATCTTTCAGGATTTGGAATAGCTCCACTGGAATTCCATCACCTCCACTAGCTTTGTTCGTAGTGATGCTTTCTAAGGCCCACTTGACTTCACATTCCAGGATGTCTGGCTCTAGGTCAGTGATCACACCATCGTGATTATCTCGGTCGTGAAGCTCTTTTTTGTACAGTTCTTCTGTGTATTCTTGCCACCTCTTCTTAATATCTTCTGCTTCCGTTAGGTCCATACCATTTCTGTCCTTTATCGAGCCCATCTTTGCATGAAATGTTCCTTTGGTATCTCTGATTTTCTTGAAGAGATCCTTGGTCTTTCCCATTCTGCTGTTTTCCTCTATTTCTTTGCATTGATCGCTGAAGAAGGCTTTCTTATCTCTCCTTGCTATTCTTTGGAACTCTGCATTCAGATATTTATATCTTTCCTTTTCTCCTTTGCTTTTCGCTTCTCTTCTTTTCGCAGCTATTTGCAAGGCCTTCCCAGAAAGCCATTTTGCTTTTTTGCATTTCTTTTCCATGGGGATGGTCTTGATCCCTGTCTCCTGTACAATGTCACGAACCTCATTCCATAGTTCATCAGGCACTCTATCTATCAGATCTAGGCCCTTAAATCTATTTCTCACTTCCACCGTATAATCATAGGTCATACCTGAATGGTGAGTGGTTTTCCCTACTTTCTTCAATTTAAGTCTGAATTTGGCAATAAGGAGTTCATGGTCTGAGCCACAGTCAGCTCCTGGTCTTGTTTTTGCTGATTGTATAGAGCTTCTCCATTTTTGGCTGCAAAGAAGATAATCGATCTGATTTCGGTGTTGACCATCTGGTGATATCCATATATCGAGTCTTCTCTTGTGTTGTTCGAAGAGGGTATTTGCTATGACCAGTGCATTTTCTTGGCAAAACTCTGTTAGTCTTTGCCCTGCTTCATTCCGTATTACAAGGCCAAATTTGCCTGTTACTCCAGGTGTTTCTTGATTTCCTACTTTTGCATTCCAGTCCCCTATAATGAAAAGGACATCTTTTTTGGGTGTTAGTTCTAAAAGGTCTTGTAGGTCTTCATATATAGGTCTTTAGTTTCTTTAGGAAGATATATTCCTAAGTATTTTATTCTTTTCATTGCAATGGTGAATGGATTTGTTTCCTTAATTTCTCTTTCTATTTTCTCATTATTAGTGTACAGGAATGCAAGGGATTTCTGTGTGTTGATTTTATATCCTGCAACTTTATTATATTCATTGATTAGTTCTAGTAATTTTCTGATGGAGTCTTTAGGGTTTTGTACGTAGAGGATCATGTCATCTGCAAACAGTGAGAGTTTTACTTCTTCTTTTCCAATTTGGATTCCTTTTATTTCTTTTTCTGCTCTGATTGCTGTGGCCAAAACTTCCAAAACTATGTTGAATAGTAATGGTGAAAGTGGGCATCCTTGTCTTGTTCCTGACTTAAAAAGAAATGCTTTCAATTTTTCACCATTGCGGATAATGTTTGCTATGGGTTTGTCATATATAGCTTTTATTATGTTGAGGTATGTTCCTTCTATTCCTGCTTTCTGCAGAGTTTTTATCATAAATGCATGTTGAACTTTGTCAAAGGCTTTCTCTGCATCTATTGAGATAATCATATGGTTTTTATTTTTCAATTTGATAATGTGCTGTATTACGTTGATTGATTTGCGGATATTGAAGAATCCTTGCATTCCTGGGATAAAGCCCACTTGGTCATGGTGTATGATCTTTTTAATGTGTTGTTGGATTCTGATTGCTAGAATTTTGTTAAGGATTTTTGCATCTATGTTCATCAGTGATATTGGCTTGTAGTTTTCTTTTTTTGTGGCATCTTTGTCTGGTTTTGGTATTAGGGTGATGGTGGCCTCATAGAATGAGTTTGGAAGTTTGCCTTCTTCTGCAATTTTCTGGAACAGTTTGAGTAGGATAGGTGTTAGCTCTTCTCTAAATTTTTGGTAGAATTCAGCTGTGAAGCCGTCTGGACCTGGGCTTTTGTTTGCTGGAAGATTTCTGATTACCGTTTCAATTTCCGTGCTTGTGAGAGGTCTGTTAAGATTTTCTATTTCTTCCTGTTTTGGAAAGTTGTACTTTTCTAAGAATTTGTCCATTTCTTCCACGTTGTCCATTTATTGGCATATAATTGCTGATAGTAGTCTCTTATGATGCTTTGTATTTCTGTGTTGTCTGTTGTGATCTCTCCATTTTCATTTCTAATTTTATTGATTTTTCTCCCTTTGTTTCTTGATGAGTCTGGCTAGTGGTTTGTCAATTTTATTTACCCTTTCAAAGAACCAGCTTTTGGCTTTGTTGATTTTTGCTATGGTCTGTTTTGTTTCTTTTGCATTTATTTCTGCCCTAATTTTTAAGATTTCTTTCCTTCTACTAACCTTGGGGTGCTTCATTTCTTCCTTTTCCAGTTGCTTTAGGTGTAGAGTTAGGTTATTTATGTGGCTTTTTTCTTGTTTCTTGAGGTATGCCTGTATTGCTATGAACTTTCCCCTTAGGACTGCTTTTACAGTGTCCCACAGGTTTTGGGTTGCTGTGTTTTCATTTTCATTCGTTTCTATGCAGATTTTGATTTCTTTTTTGATTTCTTCTGTGATTTGTTGGTTATTCAGTAGCGTGTTGTTCAGCCTCCATATGTTGGAATTTTCAATAGTTTTTCTCCTGTTATTGAGATCTAATCTTACTGCATTGTGGTCAGAAAAGATGCTTGGAATGATTTCAATTTCTCTGAACTTACCAAGGCTAGATTTATGACCCAGGATATGGTCTATACTGGAGAAGGTTCCATGTGCGCTTGAGAAAAAGGTGAAATTCATTGTTTTGGGATGAAATGTCATATAGATATCAATTAGGTCTAACTGGTCTATTGTATCATTTAAAGTTTGTGTTTCCTTGTTAATTTTCTGTTTAGTTGATCTATCCATTGGTGTGAGTGGGGTATTAAAGTCTCCCACTATTATTGTGTTATTGTTGATTTCTCCTTTCATACTTTTTAGTATTTGTCTTACATATTGCGGTGCTCCTATGTTGGGTGCATATATATTTATAATTGTTGTATCTTCTTCTTGGATTGATCCTTTGATCATTATGTAGTTACTTTCTTTGTCTCTTTTCACAGCCTTTGTTTTAAAGTCTATTTTATGTGATATGAGTATTGCTACTTCTGCTTTCTTTTGGTCCCTATTTGCATGGAAAATCTTTTTCCAGCCCTTCACTTTCAGTCTGTATGTGTCCCCTGTTTTGAGGTGGGTCTCTTGTAGACAACATATGTAGGGGTCGTGTTTTTGTATCCATTCGGCCAGTCTCTGTCTTTTGGTTGGGGCATTCAACCCATTTACATTTAAGGTAATTATTGATAAGTATGATCCTGTTGCCATTTACTTTATTGTTTTGGGTTCGAATTTATACACCCTTTTTGTGTTTCCTGTCTAGAGAATGTCCTTTAGTATTTGTTGGAGAGCTGGTTTGGTGGTGCTGAATTCTCTCAGCTTTTGCTTGTCTGTAAATGTTTTGATTTCTCCTTCATATTTGAATGAGATCCTTGCTGGGTACAATAATCTGGGCTGTAGGTTATTTTCTTTCATCACTTTAAGTATGTCTTGCCATTCCCTCCTGGCTTGGAGAGTCTCTATTGAAAGATCAGCTGTTATCCTTATGGGAATTCCCTTGTGTGTTATTTGTTGTTTTTCCCTTGCTGCTTTTAATATTTGTTCTTTGTGTTTGATCTTTGTTAATTTGATTAATATGTGTCTTGGGGTGTTTCGCCTTGGGTTTATCCTGTTTGGGACTCTCTGGGTTTCTTGGACTTGAGTGATTATTTCCTTCCCCATTTTAGGGAAGTTTTCAACTATTATCTCCTCTAGTATTTTCTCATGGTCTTTCTTTTTGTCGTCTTCTTCTGGGACTCCTATGATTCGAATGTTGTAACATTTAATATTGTCCTGGAGGTCTCTGAGATTGTCCTCATTTCTTTTAATTCGTTTTTCTCTTTTCTCCTCTGCTTCATTTATTTCTACCATTCTATCTTCTAATTCACTAATTCTATCTTCTGCCTCTGTTATTCTACTATTTGTTGCCTCCAGAGTGTTTTGGATCTCATTTATTTCATTATTCATTATATATTGACTCTTTTTTATTTCTTCTAGGTCCTTGTTAAACCTTTCTTGCATCTTCTCAATGCTTTTCTCCAGGCTATTTATCTGTGATTCCATTTTGATTTCCAGATTTTGGATTAATTTCACTATCATTATTTGGAATTCTTTATCAGGTAGATTCGCTATTCCTTCCTCTTTTGTTTGGTTTGGTGGGCATTTATCCTGTTCCTTAACCTGCTGGGAATTCTTCTGTCTCTTCATCTTGTTTAAATTGCTGAGTTTTGGGTGTCCTTACTGTATTCTGGCAGTTTGTTGAGTTCTCTTTATTGTGGTGTTATCTCACTGTATGTGGGTTTGTACAGGTAGCTTGTCAAGGTTTCTAGGTTAGAGACGCTTGTGTCGGTGTTCTGGTGAATGTAGCTGGATTTCTTGTCTCTGAAGTGCAATGTAGTGTCTAGTAATGAGTTATGTGATGTCTATGATTTTGGGGTCACTTTGGGTAGCCTGTATATTGGCTTGGTTTCAGTGTAGGTTTGGAGGCATTTGATCAGCTCCTGTCAATTAATGTTCCGTGGGATCAGGGTTTAGACTTAAGCCTCCTGCTTCCAGTTATCGGTCTTATTTTTACAGTAGTCTCAAAAACTTCTCCTTCTATACTGCACTCCACAACTGGACCACTCAGAGATGTTCACGGAGTTATACAGAGAAGAAAAGAGGGAGGAAGGAGACAGAGGTGGTCAGGAGGATAAAAGGAGGGAATGGATAAAAGGAGAGAGACAGATCCAGTCAGTAATAGGCACAAATTGTTTACCTATACCAGAAAGCATAGATTAAAGATCTAGATTAGAGTTTGGAGTTTTAGGAATACAATGTTAAAGAAAAGATGAAGAGATAGAAGGAGGGATGAAAAAAAAAAGAAAAAGTCACAAAAGTTATAAAAAAAAATGAATAGGTAAAAAATTGATAGCAATTACCAATAAGGTAAACTTATGAACTCTAGAGCAGAGTTTGGAGTTTCAAAAATGCAATGTTAAAGGAAAGAAAAAAAGAAAAGACAAAAAGAAAAAGAAAAAAGAAAAGAAAAAAAAAGGGGGGGTCGCAAGAGTTATAAAAAATATTCTAAAAGTGGAAATTACAGGAGTACTAAAGGATAAATAAAATTTTTTTCAATAAAATATATATATATAAAGAAAGAATGATGGTAAAAATAGTAACAATATATATATAAGACTTTCTCTGTTATTGTTGTCGGTATTGTGGGTTTAGTTCATTTTTGGCTAGTTCCTTGTTACGGCTTAAATTTCTCAAGATCTATAGGCCCCTTTCTCTGTAGTTGGTACTAACCACAGGATTTTAGTTTATTGCCTGTCGCTTCCACGGCGATTCCCTCTCTTATAGCTTCTTCTGTTTGCTGGTCTCTTCAGTGTCTGATTTCTGCCCTGATACAAAGAGGGCGGTGGTGGACACCCTTTTTTATTTTTTTAGGCTTACTTGTTCAGTCGCGCTGCGGGGAGGGAGGGATGCTGCAAATAAATAACACTGGTGTGTGCTCGCAGTGGCTCAGCCATACTGAGTCTGCCCCTGCTCACGGAGCGTGTAGCCTCCCTGCTCACTCTGCTTAGGCTCTCTGTTTCCCCGCCAGAACCATCCGCGACCAGCCCTGGGCTGCTTGCCCCTCCCAGGTCTAAGCTGCTCAAGTTCAGGCACTTGGGTAGTCCTCAGAAGCCCAGGCTTGGTTGGGCCTGCGTTTTGTTCCCTTCGCAGAATCCAGCAGCGCGGGTAATGAGGCATTCAGCAAGCGCGGCTTCTGCGACTTATTGCCTTCCCGCCACTCAGTCCTCCAAGTGCACCACTGGCGCACTTTCCTGGGCGGATGTCTTAGTTAGCAAATGAGCCTGCTTACAGTTTTGTGGATAATGTCTCTCTGGGGCTGCGATTGCCTCCCTCCAGCTCTGACTGCCTATCACTGGAGGGGGACGGTCTGCAGCTGGCTCTCTCTGTAAAGTCCTTTGTTCTGTGCGTGGGCCTAGGGGTGTCTTGGGTTAGGGCTGGCTTTTCGTGTGGTAGGTATCCCACAGTCTGGTTTGCCAGCCCAAATTATTCCGCTCAGGTAACGCTCGGGATATTCAGGCCAATGCAGCCCGCGACGAAGCGGCCCGCCAAGCGGTTCGCAAAGAAGCGGCCCGCGGCACCTCCCTGCCCAGCCCCCGCTTGCTAATGGTGGATGCGGGCATTTGTGCCATTTCTCCACTGGGGAAGTTATCGTGGGGCTCTTAGTCTGTGGGTTTTAATTGATTATTTATTTTCCTCCCTGTTATGATGGCCTCCGAACGTCCCAGGTTCGGCACAGACTCGGCAGTGAGAGAGTTTCCTGGTGTTTGGAAACTTTTTTTTTTTTTTTAAGACTCCCTTCCCCGGACAGAGGTCTGTCCCTCCCTCTTTGTCTCTTGTTTTGTCTTTTTATTTTTTCCTACCTCCTTTAGAAGGCAATGAGTTGCTTTTCTGGGTGTCTGATGTCCTCTGCCGGCATTCCGAAGTTGTTTTGTGGAATATACTCGGCGTTTAGATGTTCTTTTCATGAATTTGTGGAGGAGAGAGTGTTTTCCCCGTCCTATTCCTCTGTCATCTTAGCTCCTCCCCTCCAAATCAACAACTTTTAAAACTTGGATCGCAGAGATAAGTGGTTGCCTAGAGCTGGGAGACTGAGGGAAAATAGGGAGACACTGCTAATGAGTATGGGGTTTTGTTTTGGGAAAATAAAGTGTTCTAAAATTGGTTGTGGTGATGGCTGCATAACTCTGTGAATAACAAAAAAATCATTGCACTCTATATTTTAAGTGAATGAATTTTACAATATTGAATTATATCTCAATAAAGTTGTTAAAAATGGGTCACAAGGAGAAGGCAGTGAAAGGAAGATCTGATTAAATACTAGAATGAAATGTGGGGGAGTGTCTTATGCAATTTATGATCTTAATGAAGAATCTTCCTTAGCATCTGCTACTTTCCTCTTTCTATTCTCTACTCTAGATTTTTAAAGATTCTGCTTTTGGAAAAGTCACAACTTTCCACCTCTTTCCTTTTTTGTTTTTTAGTTTACTAATCAATTAATATACACCAACATACACAGCAAACTTATTCCAAAAATTATAAACAATATAGAATCTGATTCCAATGTTAATTCCCACTGCTAATGTATGGATGTGAGAGTTGGACCATAAAGAAGGCTGAATGCTAAGGAATAGATGCTTTTAAGCTGTGGTGTTGAAGACTCTTGAGAGTCCCTTGGAATGCAAGGAGATCAAACCAGTAAATTCTAAAGGAAATCAATCCTGAATATTCATTAAAGGGACTGATGCTGAAGCTAAAGCTCCAATACTTTGGCTACCTGATGTGAAGAGCCGATTCACTAGATGCTGGGAAAGATTGAAAGCAGGAGGAGAAGGGGACGACAGAGGATGAGATGGTTGGATGGCATCACTGACTCAATGGACCTGAGTGTAAGCAAGCTCTGGGAGATGATGAAGGACAGGGAAGCCTGGTGTGCTGCAGTTCATGGGGTCACAAAGAGTCAGACACGACTGAGCAAGTGAACAACAAAGTATGAATGAGGGAATGTTCCCATCCTGATCCTCTTTTAGATGCTCATGTTTTATTATCCTTGTTCTGTGTTGTGTGCTGATTCTCCATATTCCCTAAATCATTCCACATGCCACAATAGGCCTGTGCAAGATTCATGTGTCCTTGTATCACAATTCTCATATTAAATTCACAGAATTATTGCTCTGTTTTATAGTTGTAACTATTACAGTGCCTAATAGTGACTCCACTGATGTGTACAAAGTTACTGAATGAGCGCTCTGCATTTCTTTTTATCTTCATTCTCTTTCTCAAGAGCAATAATACCTTCCTTATCCAAACACCACAGCAGAGGAAAAACTGCTTGTCAGAGGTCACTAGGTAAGTTATGCTTAAAAGTGGAAGGTCAGGCAAGGTTTTTCATGAAGCTTTTTTATAGTTGATATGAAAATAATCAACTACTTTTCAAATCATCACTTTGAACAAGTGATGAAGCCATTTCAAAAAAAAAAAAACCTTCCTGAAACTGACACATGAAATTTATAGTTTATTTAAATTAATAAAATATCATTACCCAAGCCATAAAAAGGGGTTCCTTCAACCTTGAGATGAAATACTTGCCTCGTATGAGCTTAGATTAAATGATTGTTACTTTTCTACATGAGCATTATAAGAGATCAGTGTCCATTCTCTGACTATCAAAAGAACTGAAGATGCAAACCTTGTGTGTAACTGTGCTTATATATACTGGGTTATCCATAAATCACCAGTCTATCACATTCTGTCATATGACTCCATAAGATTCAATTTATTCCCACATAATAGTATACCTAGTTGATATGCAGAAGGAACTTAATGCTCTAAGAAGTGAAGATCAATATGTACAATTCACACTATTACTCTTTTAAATATGAACAACTGACCTTGTAGAACTAAAATACCAAAAATTCAGTTCCTGATATAAATGCACTACCTTTGTCAAATAGTTTATATTATTCATTTTTCCAGGTTTCTGCAAAAAGTAAATATTATAGTTGAAACTGAATACCACTGAATGTTGTTATAAAATACCTTCAGTTCAGTTGCTCCATCATGTCCAAGTCTTTGTGCCCCTATGGACTGCAGCATGTCAGGCCTCCCTGTCCATCTCCAACTCCTGGAGTTTACTCAAACTCATGTCCATTGAGTCGATGATGCCATCCAACCATCTCATCTTCTGTCATCCCCCTCTCCTCCCTCCTTCAATCTTTCCCAGCATCAAGGTCTTTTCCAATGAGTCAGTTCATCACATCAGGTGGTCAAAGTATTGGAGTTTTAGCTTCGGCATCAGTCCTTCTAATGAATATTCAGGACCGATTTCCTTTAGGATGGACTGGTTGGATCTCCTTGCAGTCCAAGGGACTCTCAACAGTCTTCTCCAACACCACAGCTCAAAAGCATCAATTCTTTGGCACTTAGCTTTCTTTATAGTCCAACTCTCACATCCATACATAACTACTGGAAAAACCATAGCCTTAGATGGACCTTGTTGACAAAGCAATGTCTCTGCTTTTTAATATGCTGTCTAGGCTGGTCATGACTTTTCTTCCAAGGAGTAAGCGTCTTTTAATTTCATGGCTGCAATCATCATCCGCAGTGATTTTGGAGTCCAAAAAAATAAAGTCAGGCACTGTTTCCACTGTTTCCCCATGTATTTGCCATGAAGTGATGGGACCGAATGCCATGATCTTAATTTTCTGAATGTTAAGCTTTAAGATAAACAATTTATAATACATTTATAAGTTGGTCAAGATAGTGTTTTAATATACATAGAAATTCATGTTTATGTTCTGAGAATCCTTTTACATGATCAAAGGCTGAATTTTCCAAGCAGGCAGATGTAGCTCATTAGATTTGCCGTGGACAGTGAAAGCCACTTGCCAATAGCATCAAAAGACTATTATTCATTTTAATCTCTCAAAGAGGACAGATCTTTCTTTGACAAACATTAGTGAAAAAACTAAGTTTGGGGCTTAGTGACTGGAATAGCTCAGCACAAGGAAATAACAGTGAAACTAAAGCCAAATGGAGATAGACTGATGTTCTAGCTTTTCACCTTCAGAGACCAGAGCTTCCACCTAGATTTCAAAGAAAAAAAAAAAAAAACCAAAACCAAAACACCCGCTCCCCACAAACCCACATAGCAATAACAATGCACTTGATGCATGCATAATGATCTTACCATCTGACCTGACAGAACTGTCAGTCTGAATGGCAAATTCTCTGCATATGATTGAGTTTTGTAATCTCAACAGCTCAAAATAGAGAACTTAAGAGGCCAATCAAATCAGTTTTGACTGCCAATCACTGTCCAAGCAATGTAGTTAATCAGAAAAGTCAGGATGACATTCACAAATTGTCTAAATCCTTGTTCAGCAATCATAAAGACAACTAAGAAAACTCTAGACATTTAAAATTCTATAGATTTAAACTGAATACTGACATAGCTAGTATATCAAAAATGAAAATGTAACTATCTGGATAATTTGTGCAAATTAAGTAGTCTTGCTTTTCAGGCAGTTTTAAATCTTGATAACTAAATATTCAACTAAAAGTTTAGCTGAGTAAATAAAACCTGATGTTAGGTTTAGAAGTTATCGCTAACAGGGGTTCCAGGGTGCAACTGTTCCATTACTTGATCAAGGTGCTAAGTTACATAGATATCATCAGATTATAAAAATTTACTGAACTATGAATATACACTTACAATACATGAATCTTTGTGATCAAAGAAATGTCACATCCTCTAGTCAATTGCCCCATGAATTTAATCTCTGAAAATTTGGTATCAAATTCCCATCTTATCTAGATGCTCCCTGCTTTATACTTACTTGTTTTTTAGCTTTTCAAGCTAAACCGTTTAAGGATAAACTCAGGTTAGATATATTACAGCAACAGAACATATTTCATTACATTTGGGCCAATTATCTTTTAACTTATAACAATGAAAATGATTTCTATTCTAAAGACTTAGGAAGGTATTTTTTTAAATAGTCTTGATAATCATGATACTTTATTCCTGAGAATATCTACCTACCAAACCACAATTCATGCATATTACTCTTTAATAGTCACAAAGTAGTTTGTGAAAAATATATATAAGATTGAGAACAATACTTCAGTAATAAAGGACACTCAAAATATTTGATATCAATGACAGAGGTAGATCAAGAGATATACTAAGACACTGTCAAAAGTATTTAAGGAATATCATGATGGGAAAAAGAATGAAACCCAGATATGAGTTCCAATTATGCAAAATACCAGTCTTAAAGTTAATTCCTTAAAATCTTATAATAGCTTATTATTTTTCTAAGGTAGAATCATTGTTCAAGTTGGTTTAGTCCACTGTATGCACAACTTGAAACCATAATGGGATCCTTTCCCTTTTTATGAGCCAAGTGTTATACAAATGTGGGATGAATGGGGCAAAAGAGAAAAAAGTATGCTTTTAAT
The DNA here is from genome assembly GCA_935064755.1 of Tragelaphus eurycerus. Lineage (NCBI taxonomy): Eukaryota > Metazoa > Chordata > Mammalia > Artiodactyla > Bovidae > Tragelaphus > Tragelaphus eurycerus. The sequence continues at coordinate 19,461,837 of CAKXYN010000020.1, forward strand.
ATAAAAAGTTAACATGTACAATTTTATGTATACCACAAGAATCTCAAAATTATGATAGTATATTCTGCTGCTGCTAAGTCGCTTCAGTCGTGTCCGACTCTGTGTGACCCCATAGACAGCAGCCCACCAGGCTCCCCCATCCCTGGGATTCTCCAGGCAAGAACACTGGAGTGGGTTGCCATTTCCTTCTCCAATGCATGAAAGTGAAAAGTGAAAGTGAAGTTGCTCAGTCCTGTCTGACTCTCAGCGACCCCATGGACTGCAGCCTTCCAGGCTCCTAGTATATGAGACTAAGATAAATAGTAACTGGCTACATTTCTTCAAAAAAAATTTAAGTTACATCCTGTATTTGTTCTAGAAGCTAAATAATCCAAGAAGGCAAATCTGAAATCAGACTGTCGAAAAGGCACAGAAAGTAATCTTATTGGTTGATATTTGTTTCTGTTAGTAATACAGCAACAATTTTAAATCAAATTCAATGAAAGGAACACTTTTCTTCCAAAAAGAAAATTTACATTACCCACTATAGCTTAAATTTAATACAATGGGTCAAAATTCTGAGAAAGAAAAGTGGTTAAAGTTGGTCCTAACCTTTAGTTAAAATAAATTTTTAAATGCCTGTCTAATATTAACGGCTGTGCAACACTCAGTTTTTCCACATGAGTTATACTTTTTAAAATGTAATTTTAGCAAATCGGCAGCATAGAGTAATAAGTCCAAAGTTCACCTCACTTCCTCCCTAATATTAACCAGGGTTTCAAGGGAATACTCTGCTTAGATTTAGGTTAGCAGCCCAATGTTTTCACATAACCAAAAGCTGAATTAAATATTAGTTGGGTCATATGACAATGCCATTGCTGTATCTCAAAAATAGCCAAATCTTGGCAATTTCATGTGTTTTAACCTAATACGAGTTTTTTAGACAGTTCAAACTTCAGAAAACAGCAAATACACACAAAAAATTGTTTACATGATGTGAAAATACATGTAAAAAATGTTTTCAAAGGAAACAATTAAATGCAAGGTATAAAGAGAAATAAAGATAGTGGGCTTTATGAGAAGGGGAAAAAAATCAGGCAGTTCAACAGGTTACTGAAATCCTGGTAGTGATCGATAAATTGACTTCTGCTTCACCTTTTATGAAGAGGCTGTACTTAGCAAATCACTGTGTAAGCTGCCTCAATAACAGGACTCCTGCTATCAAGTTTATGTGAAATGATTCCAACAAAGAAATTAATTTCTTCATGACAAGAAAAGGTTATCCGAAATGGGGAAAACACAGGAGACTGAGCTTTCTGCTAATAAAACAGACAAATATCAGTCTAGGCACTGAATTCAAAGCTGTTTTATGCTCTGCAAAATCTGAATTCCTTGTAGCTCATCTACTACCATTGCTTTAGAGACATACACACACATATACATACATGCATATGTAGATACATACTTGCCTGTTACCTGTTTTTGCAAGCTTCCTGGTTTTAGCACTGAAAGTTTCATGATCTAGAAACTCAAGCCTAGGCAAACTAGGAAGATTAGTTACCCTAATGTACAGCTCCCAATCCATGCACCTTGCATGTATGTGCTTGTGTGTATAACCCCCATACACTCACCATCCCAAGCCCCCCAAAACGGTTTCCTATAACTTACAATGAATTTATTATCTCTTTGGAAAATAAATGGTGTTATAAAAATAATCTAAAAGCTGTTACATGTTTTATGACTATATTAATAAAATATGTAACCAGCAGTGATCAAATCTGAGAACTTAGAAACAGCCACTCATCAAAAGCCATCAATGACCTACTCTTTCCTAAAAAGTTTCATGTTTCATTAATATGTTGATAAGCATAAACCTCTTACAATTATGCTCCATTTTATAACTATGAGGAAAAACTCTGGCATTCTATAGGTTCAACTCTCAGCTTCACCACTTACCAACAATGTAGCTTTATGAGAAATTACTTGACCTATCAATTCTCTACTTTCTATTATAGGGTTTTCATGATTATTAAATGCTGCTGCTGCTGCTGCTAAGTCACTTCAGTCATGTCCCACTCTGTGCGACCCCAGCGACAGCAGCCCACCAGGCTCCCTGGTGGATTCTCCCTGGGATTCTCCAGGCAAGAACACCGGAGTGGGTTGCCATTTCCTTCTCCAATGCATGAAAGTAAAAAGTGAAAGTGAAGTTGCTAAGTCCTGTCTGACTCTTCGTGACCCCATGGACTGTGGCCCACCAGGCTCCTCTGTCCATGGGATTTTCCAGGCAAGAGTACTGGAGTGGGATGCCATCGCCTTCTCCTATTAAATAATGCAATATATATAAAATGCTTAGCATAAAATTAACTCTCAATAAAAGTTGCTTATTACTATCATTGCTATTAGTATATTGAACAGGTTGCCTGGAAAATCCCATGGATAGAGGAGCCTGGTGGGCCACAGTCCATGGGGTCGCTAAGAGTCGGACACAACTGAGCAACTTCACTTTCACGCATTGGAGAAGGAAATGGCAACCCACTTCACTGTTCTTGCCTGGAGAATCCCAGGGATGGGGGAGCCTGGTGGGCTGCCATCTATAGGGTCGCACAGAGTTGGACACGACTGAAGCAACTTAGCAGCAGCAGCAGTAAGAACTTGCAAGTGCACTGAAGGAGGTAGTCACCCATTCCTGTCTTCTTTGATGGAAACATTTTCTATTAAAAACAATTTATTTACTTTTATAATATTAAGATTTTTAGAATTATTCTTTCTGAATGTAAAAACTAAGAGAATTCTCAGTAGTTTACAAGGTTGTCCTTATAATAAGATTAATTACTTCTTTACATGGAACTTCTTCCAATTACTGAATTTCAACATTGGATATAATAGTAAAAGAAGAGAATAAAAATAAAAGCTCCTTGCTCTCTAACTTTAATAAAGTATATTTAATGGGCTAAAATACAGGTGGTAATGTTCTACCTGTACTAAAAAGAACAAGTAGAAACATTAAATCAAAATAGAGTCAAATTATATTTTAGAGTTTGAGGAAATCTTTAAAATCATCTAATCCAATGCCCTCATTTTATAAGACCCAGAAAAGGTGATTTGTCCCATCTGATATGGCCAGAATCAGAAATAATACAAGAATTCAAGTCTCCTGACACCTACTGCAATTATCTGTGTTAATATGCTTCTCTCCAAATCACAAGTGAAAATCATAAGACAAATTCCTTTTCCAAAGTTTCTAATAAACATTATCTTTGAATCAGATCAGATCAGATCAGATCAGTCGCTCAGTCGTGTCCGACTCTTTGTGACCCCATGAACCGCAGCACGCCAGGCCTCCCTGTCCATCACCAGCTCCCGGAGGTCACTCAGACTCGCATCCATCGAGTCAGTGATGCCATCCAGCCATCTCATCCGAAGTGTGATGAGAAAGATGAAGGAAAAATAACTAGTATTGGGTTGGCCAAGAAGTGCCTTTGGTTTTTTTAGGTAAAAATAAGAGACACATTTTTTGTTTTCACCAAGAACTTTATTGAACAACGTATTCACCATTTTGTTCCACTGCTTTCTACCATTATAAAGGCAACTTCATAATTCCATCTTCCCAAAACCTTTTTATCTTTTTGATCAAAGAACTATTCCAGGTGCCTTTTACAATCTTCCAGGAAACTGAAATTCTTCCACTAAGAGACTTCTGTAAAGATAGAAATAAAAAGAAATCCAAAGGTGCGATTTCTGGTGAATATAGCAGATGAATCAGAAGTTCCTAGCCAAGTAACAGTTTTGCTTGGTCATCAAAGAAACGTGCAGTCTTGCATTATCCTGATGGAACATGTGTTTTCTTTTGACTAATTTCAAATGCTTTTTGTCGCGTGCCGCTTTCATTTGGTCTAACTGGGAGCCCTACTTGTTGGAATCAATTGTTTGGTTTCCCAGAAGGAGCTCATAATAGAGGACTCGCTTCCAATTCTACTGTAGATACAACATCACCTTCTTTGGATGAAGGGACTTCGATGTGGTTGGTGGTAGTTCATTTTGCTTGTCCCATGATCTCTTCAGTTTCACATTATTGTACAGTATTTACCTTCCATTACCCATCACACTTTGTTTTAAAAATGGAACATTTTGATTAAGTTTAAGTGGAGAATTGCATGCAGAAATGAGACCAAGAAAGTACAAAGAGTTTTTCACTTATGTGAAAGCCAAACATCAAAGTGAATAACATAACCAAGCTGGTACAAATGTTTTTCAATGTCTGATTTGGATATTCTGAGTATATTTTGAGACCTATCTCCTTCGTGGTGTAATATTGACTGTTCTCAATTAATATTTGAGTTGACTGCTATCAACTTCAACTGGTCTATCTGACAGTGGAACATTATCCAGCGAGAAATCTCCAGCATGAAACTTTGCATGCCACTTTTGACATGTTCGATCAGTCACAGCACCTTGTCTACACACTGAACAAATCTTTTTTTGTGCATTTCAGTTGTGTTTTTATCTTTCTTGAAATAATAAAGCATAATATGCCAAAACATTTCTTTTTTCTTCCACCTTCAATATTAAAACAGCTATACAAAATTCACCAATTTTGTAAAGTTTTTTTTTAAATGAACACTGATATGACAGCTGTCACAATACAATCTAACAAAATTGTTTCACATGAAGTTAAAGACAATGAAGCACTACTAGAGTTATCTTATAGGAAAAGCCAAAGAAACATTTTGGCCAACCCAATACTATGTCATTGAATATACTTTGAAGTCTAACAGAGCCACCTCTGTCATTTCTCCCTTCTGCAACAACAGCCAAAGTACTTACTCTATCTGATCTTCAGTTTCCTCATTTGTAAAGTGGGAATAATACCACCTAGAACAAATAATATATAAAAATGGTTAGAACAGTACAAGTTGGGAGTCACACTACCAAACTCAGAATTTTAAAACCACAACCTATTTGTTTGACCAAATTATATAACCCTTTTGAGCCACATAAAGTACTTTAGCACAGAATATGACACATAAAAATGGCAACAAGTTTTAATTTTATCAATACTATATATAACTCACCAGGCACTTAGTGGTTAGTGAATAATAAAAGTAACTACCACCACCAAAACACCTGCTTTTAAAAGTAAAATAGATGACAAAGGTAACATGATAATACTCAATATCATCTATCTTAAAATATGCCTACATATATAAAGTTCATTAGACTGGGATTAAATGTCAATTTTTATAAGTATATTAAGCAAAAGAGTTCCAGAGAAACATGTACTTCTGCTTTATTGACTATGCCAAAGCCTTTGACTATGTGGATCACAACAAACTGTGGAAAATTCTGAAAGAGATGGGAATACCAGAACACTTGAACTGCCTCCTGAGAAATCTGTATGCAGGTCAAGAAGCAACAGTTAGAGCTGGACATGGAACAACAGACTGGTTCCAACTCAGGAAAGGAGTATGTCAAGGCTGTATATTGTCACCTGCATTTAACTTATATGCACGGAACATCATGTAAAATGCCAGGCTGGATGAAGCACAAGCTGGAATGAAGACTGCCAGGAGAAAATATCAATAACCTCAGATATGCAGAGGACACCACCCTTATGGCAGAAAGTGAAGAGGAACTAAAAAGCCTCTTGATGAAAGTGAAAGAGGAGAGTGAAAAAGCTGGCTTAAAGCTCAACATTCACTTCATGGCAAATAGATGGGGAAACAATGGAACCGACTTTATTTTCTTGGGCTCCAAAATCACTGCAAATGGTGACTGCAGTCATGAAATTAAAAAACACCTGCTCCTTGGAAGAAAAGCTATGACCAACCTAGACAGCATATTAAAAAGCAGAGACATTACTTTGTCGACAAAGGTCTATATAGTCAAAGCTATGGTTTTTTTCAGTAGACATGTATGGATGTGAGAGCTGGGCTATAAAGAAAGCTGAGTGCCGAAGAACTGATGCTTTTGAACTGTGGTGCTGCAGTCCCTTGGACTGCAAGGAGTTCCAACCAGTCCATCCTAAAGGAAATCAGTCCTGAATATTCATTGGAAGGACTGATGCTGAAGCTGCTTTACTTTGGCTACCTGATCTGAAGAACTGACTTATTAGAAAAGACCCTGATGCTGCGAAGACTGATGGCAGGAGAAGGGAATGGCAGAGGATGAGATGGTTGGATGATATCACCAACTTGATGCACATGAGTTTGAGTAAGCTCCAAGAATTGATGATGGACAGGGAAGCCTGGCGTGCTGCAGTCCATGGGGTCACAAAGAGTTGGAAGTGACTGAGTGACTGAACTGAATGACTGATATTCTAAGTATCAAGTAAATAATTCTATAGTGACATATTTAAGAAAATCTGTGGCTTTCAGAGTATTAAATTTTAAACTTCTTAGTTCACAAGTCAGAAAACATGACAAAGTCAGAAGTTAGGTAAGAGCAGAAGTATTACAATGAAATAAAGATAAAATTATAGTATCAGTATATTTGAAAATCTGTAGAAGACTGTATATAGAAGAAACCATATGTTTATTATGACATGGTTTTCATAAGTTCCTAATCAAAAATATAAAAAGGGAAAAGAAACAGTAGAAAAATACATTCAACATATCACCATTTAAGAGAACCAATTCCCTGGTGATTAGAAAAGATCTATCTCTGAACTAGGTGGAAAGGCATGATTCCTAAATCCAAAGGGAAATTAAAACCACAAAGTTTAAACAAAACAGCATGGAAAAAAAATCAATACCTCACAAAATAAAAAGGAATCATTTAGTTTTCAGCTTTCTCTTTACAAAAATTCTATTTTTATATCTGATATATTGGTTTAAGATACTATCATGTCTTCAAGCTCTAGTTGTAGGAAAATACCTGTTTATCTCTGCTACTTTTAAAGGTAAATAGGAGATTTTGTATTTAAGTTACAATGTGGAATACTTCAGAGTAACCTCATGCCAAAATGGCACATTTCTGAGGGATGCACAGGTATTCAATAAAAAGCTTTTAAAGGCATATTTTTAAACTTGCAGCAGGAAAGCTTTTCTGTGTCAAGACAGTAATTCTTTTAATAGCATTGATCAAAATGTCATTCTTTTATGAGTGTACAATACCTTTTAATGGCATACAACAAGCCATTAGGGTTATACACCTCTGTACAGCAGACAGCTTACTGGAAAAAAGGGAACACTGGCCAAGATACAGTCAGTAGGTTTTATGCTTCTAACAGGCAACCTCTTTCCCCCTAGCTGCTTCATTGTGAAGTCCACAACTGAAATTATCCAAAGATTAAGTGTAAGCTCTCTTCACTTCTGTAATTTGGAAGTATTTTCACAGAGGCATAAACTGCAAGGTCTAAACTGTATCTCTGTAGATACTATGGGATGGCCTTGAAAATTGCCTCTCACCAAGGGCCACTGAGAAATTATTCATGAAGATTAGAAAAGAATGATGGTTTTATTTACTTTGCTACTTTCTGGGGAAAGAAGAAAGTGAATTTAAAAAGTGTTATGAGATAATTACTTTTCATATTTATTTATAAAGCTAAATAGTAAAGGGATATTAAAGTTACATAATATTTTACCATAAAATATCTATCTTCATCAACTAACATTGATTAGGTAATTTTTTGTAAAGGAAACCTTTTTAAAAATCATCTTAAAACAAGTCCTTGTCTTTGGGACATTCAGGCTTTAAGAGAGAAAATAAATTCTGAAACTACTTATAAAACTTAATCACATGATTATACAAACTCACACAAAAAAACTTTCATCAATTTACTAAATTTCTAACCATGCAGGAAATGAAGAGCTAAGGGACAGAACATAAACAGAAAGGGAAATTATTCTTGCTTTTCATGTTAAACCTTTATGGGTTTTTCACTGTTAAAACTAATATGACTTGAGTGTAAGTAAATTCTTAGCATAACAGAAATATCCCAGATATTAATATATTGACTGTAGCCTAAATCTCTACCCTCTGAAAAGTATTCAAGGCCTTTACAGAGCTTAAAAAAATGTTACTGGCAATAATTACAGTCCTGCACCAAAAACTAAAATTCAACCTTACAGACAATACCAGACGAATCTCATAAAGCTTTTCCCTAAAAGAAAGTCTAGAAAGTAGAAGAATCTATCTCCTTTTAAAGGTGTGAATGTGTAGGCGAGGGTGTGGGTATGTGGATGTATAGTGGAAAGACAATGGTAAGAAAATAAGAAAGCTTTCTTTCCAAATTTTATCAAATTTTCAGGCAATGTAGAGAACAAGAGTATCTGCACTGACTCCATCATTGTGAAGTCACTCAGTTGTGTCCAACTCTTTTTGACCCCATGGACTATACAGTCCATGGAATTCTCTAGGCCAGAATTCTGGAGTGGGTATCTTTTCCCTTCTCCAGGGGATCTTTCCAACCCAGGGATCGAACCCAGGTCTCCTCAATTGCAAGCGGATTCTTTACCAGCTGAGCCACCAAGGAAGCCCAACTCTTTGTGACCCGGTGGACTATACTGAAAACAACTGAAATGCAAAGTAATAAACAAAAACATTTTAAAATCATACCAGTTGATAAAAATAAAAAGAAAAAAGAAGAAGAAGTACCAATACAAAAATCTAAATGAAAATGGAAACTCAGAGAAGGCAGTGGTGTGCTGAATCTGCTTTTGCCCATTTTAAATAGAGTTAAGATGTACAGCCCACCTAGATAGCATATTCAAAAGCAGAGACATTACTTTGCCAACAAAGGTTCACCTAGTCAAGGCTATGGTCTTTCCTGTGGTCATGTATGGATGTGAGAGCTGGACTGTGAAGAAGGCTGAGCGCCGAAGAATTGATGCTTTTGAGCTGTGGTGTTGGAGAAGACTCTTGAGAGTCCCTTGGACTGCAAGGAGATCCAACCAGTCCATTCTGAAGGAGATCAGCCCTGGGATTTCTTTGGAAGGAATGATGCTAAAGCTGAAACTCCAGTATTTTGGCCACCTCATGCGAAGAGTTGACTCATTGGAGAAGACTCTGATGCTGGGAGGGATTGGGGGCAGGAGGAGAAGGGGACGACAGAGGATGAGATGGCTGGATGGCATCACTGACTCGATGGATTTGAGTCTGAGTGACCTCTGGGAGTTGGTGATGGACAGGGAGGCCTGGCGTGCTGCAGTTCATGGGGTCGCAAAGAGTCAGACACGACTGAGCGACTGATCTGATCTGATCTGAAGATGTACAGATCTGGTTTGGAATGAAGGAGAGAAGACAAATAAAAATACCACCTGAGAGTCTAACAAAAGTTTGTCCACCCAAGAAGCTGAGAACTCAGTTACTTCCTCAAAGTAAAGGTGATCCAAGAGTGTGCGTTTAAGGGACTATAAGGAAAGCTATCTTGGAAATGAGCAAAACAGGGGAAAAAAGAGCAACAAATTGCAACCACAATCAAGTACACAACAAATTCACATCACTTGAATGGGTCCAAATAAATAAACAAACATAAAATGGCATGCAACTCTTCATACCCGAAGAAGCCAGAATGCAACAAACACAAATGTTAACTGGTGGAACAAACTTATTAAATATACAAATAAACAAGGCACCATGAAAGAGAACCAGTAAAAACAAACCTATAAGGATTTCATTTCTTGGAATTATCACAAAAAGATTATATAAAACCCAGTTTAATATGTTTATAATAATTTTTAAAGTGAAAAAACATCTTTACAGAACAAGCAACAAACAACACGACATAAAATGTTCACAAGACATTTATACAAATTAAATACACAGTAGTTGAAATTTTAAAACCCAGTCAAGAGGTTTTCACACATTATCTCAGAAGAGACTAAGCTGCCCGGTAAAAAATAGCTAGAGAAAGTAGGTAAAATATGGAAAACAACAATGTGAAGGTATTAAAGAGCTACCAAAGGCAGTCAAGAAGTATAAAAGAGAAGTTCAGAAAGCTAAGCTCAACTTTCAGCATGGGCTTTATTAAGTCATTTGTCAATCCTCAGACAGGAGGCAGAGAAGCTAAGCAGAACTGTTAGTAGTAATCACATATAGGGGAAAATTTTTTGAAGTTTCAGCAATCGGGCTTCCCTGGTGGCTCAGTCGGTAAAGAATCCACCTGCAATGCAGGAGACTGCCTGCAGTGCCAGAGACAAGAGTTTGATTCCTGGGTGGGGAAGATCCCCTGGGGAAGGAAATGGCAACCCACTTCATAATTCTTGCCTGGAGAATCCTATGGACAGAGAAGACTGATGGGTTACAGACCATGGGGTTGCGAAGAGCTGGACGTGACTGAAGTGACTTAGTACGCATGCACACATGTCTTAGGGAAGCACTGCTTCTAGGGGAGAGGACAGTGAGTGACTTAAAAGTGATATTATTTGGATGTTTAGTGGTAAGGAGAAAGAAGAAAACAAGAGAGAAATAATAAATGATCTGTCAAAAATAAAAGGAAGCACAAAATTAAAGAAAGGAAAACTTCACTTTCCAAACAAATGCACCATAAATTTAAAACACTGCCCTTCATTATAGCAACAGAATAGGGTCCTTTTGAACTAAGAAACCTTGTAAACTCCCTCACAACTTTCTATATAAACTAGTATCACTGGTGAAGAAAAATAAAACTTTTAAAATGGATCAGAAAACAGTAGGCAACAACTGTAAAAATTATTATGAAATAATATAGAAAATAAGAACAAAAACTCTTCAGCTGATGAACACTCCTCTCCAAAAAGAAAAAGGGAAAAAGAAACCACAGAGAAAACTACAACAATGTCTCAAATTGAACCATATATTGTTAAATCAGTATTTACAGATATTTTTCAAAAACCTTAAACATTCAATAATTCAGAACAGAAATAGAACAGAATTGGGCAAAAATCTTCACTTCAGGAAGATGTAAAATAAAAGATAACTGGTCTCATGAAAGAAACAGAAGACAAAAATTATTTTAGAAATCAAAAATCAATTATAAAGTACTCAAGAGAGAAAAGGACTGAATGAAAATATAAGGGGCACTGAACAAAAGCCTGAATATAACCAAGGGAATAAAACAAAATGAAGGAAGAGTGTAATAAGGATCAGATAAACGTTATAACATACCAGAGAAAGAAAGAGGACCCAACATACATAAAATTAAAGAGCTAATATTTAAAACTAATTTAAAAAAATAACCAAAATAAGAAAACACATGAATATTATAAAGGTCTAAGAAGGCCCTGGGAAAACTGATACAAATAATTCTGAGATCTATTAAAAACATATAATTAGACTTTAAAGATAGAAAAAATTATCTGGGATCACTTGCAAAGGAAGAAAAATCAACTTGGGATCAGACTACTGAGCAGTAACCTACAAATAAAGATAACAGGAAGGTAGGAATCAAATTATTTTATTTAAACTGATGAAATTGAACAGTGAAATCTTAAGTAAGCAAAAGAGGGACAAAAATAAGGGCATTATAAATAATAATATAAAAACAATCACTAGAACAAAAATATAAACCTTCCAAAATGCCAAGGAAAATACAAAAAGGGAGGAACATAATACAAAATGAAAGCGAGGAAATGTAGTAACATATACATGTGTGTGTACATGCTCAGTCACACCAGTTGTGTCTGACTCTGCGGCCCTGCGGACTGTAGTGCGCCAGGCTCCTCTGTCCAGGGGATTCTCCATGCAAGAATGCTGGAGTGGGTTTCCATGCCCTACTCCAGAGGATTTTCCCCACCAGGGATTGAACCTACTTTTGTTACATTTCCTGAATTGGCAGGCAGGTTCTTTACCACTAGCACCACCTGGGAAGCCCCATAATATATACATATATATTAATATAATATCTTGTTAGAATTGTGTCATATCAATAAATATACACTGATTTACCACTCCTATTAGAAAAAACCTACAACGTTGAATTAACTCACAAAGCCAAACAACTCTAAAATGTATTAGAGAAGTTCATCTAAAATAAAGTAATTCAGTTATTAAAAATAAAAGGGCTAGCCAATGTATTCTATGCAAACAGAACAATAAGAAAGTAGGTATTGCAATTAGAACTAACACCAAAAGCACTGCATACTAAAAGGAACATTTTATGATCTAAAAGCCAATTCAAAATAAATATAGAATAGGAGTATATATGTGCCAAATAATACAATGACTATCATGATAAAATAGAATCAAGGAGAAGTAAAGATGCAAAAAAATAAAGAAAACAAAAAGAAAACATCAACATACCAAACTCAATATAAGTATTTAAAAAATATAAAAGGATGAGGAATATATAAACTAAACAAGCTATGTCAATATCTTTATCTTTAAACTCCTATAACAAGTAATTTCCTTTTTAAGTACATATGAAACTTTCATAAAAATTAACTAAATGCATGTGTCTCAAAGAAAGCTTCAATATGTTCCATAAAGTAGAAACAATATAAAAATATTTTGATCATACAACAGAAGTAGAAATTAAAAACAAAAGACTATTTCACCATATAGTATTAAAATTTTGTAGCAATGTCTTTGGTGAAAGGGGAAATATAAACTGACATACTGAATGGAATGGTTAGATTTTAAACTACTAACAAGATGAAGAGCTGATGTGAATGTAGAATAACTAGAACTGTCATATGCTACTTAATGGAAAACAAATGAAAACTTTGGGCAAAAGTTTGGTAGTATTTTAGGATGTTAAACATTTATCATATAATTCCTAGGTAATCATCCAGCAAAAGTAAAAATCTATGACCACAAAAAACCTGTAGGGAAATGTTTATGGCAGCTTTATCACTAACAGCCAAAAATTTGGAAAAATCCGAATGTCCATTAACTGGCTAATAGATAAACAGATTATGGTACATATGTATAATGGAGTACTGCTGCTGCTGCTGCTGCTAAGTCGCTTCAGTCGTGTCCAACTCTGTGCGACCCCATAGACGGCAGCCCACCAGGCTCCTCTGTCCATGGGATTCTCCAGGCAAGAATACTGGAGTGGGTTGCCATTTCCTCCTCCAATACATGAAAGTGAAAAGGGAAAGTGAAGTCGCTCAGTTGTGTCCGACTCTTAGCGACCCCATGGACTGCAGCCTATCAGGCTCCTCCGTCCATGGGATTTTCCAGGCAAGAGTACTGGAGTGGGGTGCCATTGCCTTCTCCGATAATGGAGTACTACTCACACACAAAAATAATAAACTGATACATGAAACAACATGAATAAATCTTAAATTCATTTGCCAACTGAAAGAAGTCAGATATAGGCCGCACACTACAGAATTTTATTAACATGATGTTCTCAAAGTACAAACCTACAGTGGCAGAAAGCAGATCAGCAGTTGCTAGTGGATAGGTATGGGACCTGAGAAATGATGATAAAGGATCATGAGGTAACTTTACAAACTTACAGAAATATTCCTTATCTTGATTATGGCAGTAGTTTACAACTGTTTATATTTGTCAAGAAACACAAGTTGGAATCAAGATTGCTGGGAGAAATATCAATAACCTCAGATATGCAGATGACACCACTCTTACGGCAGAAAGTGAAGAGGGGCTAAAAAGCCTCTTGATGAAAGTGAAAGTGGAGAGTGAAAAGGTTGGCTTAAAGCTCAACATTCAGAAAACGAAGATCATGGCATCTGGTCCCATCACTGCATGGGAAATAGATGGGGAAACAGTGGAAACAGTGTCAGACTTTGTTTTTCTGGGCTCCAAAATCACTGCAGATGGTGACTGCAGCCATGAAATTAAAAGACGCTTACTCCTTGGAAGGAAAGTTATGACCAACCTAGATAGCATATTCAAAAGCAGAGACATTACTTTACCAACAAAGGTTCACCTAGTCAAGGCTATGGTCTTTCCTGTGGTCATGTATGGATGTGAGAGCTGGACTGTGAAGAAGGCTGAGCGCCGAAGAATTGATGCTTTTGAACTGTGGTGTTGGAGAAGACTCTTGAGAGTCCCTTGGACTGCAAGAAGATCCAACCAGTCCATTCTGAAGGAGATCAATCCTGGAATTTCTTTAGAAGGAATGATGCTAAAGCTGAAACTCCAGTATTTTGGCCACCTCATGCGAAGAGTTGACTCATTGGAGAAGACTCTGATGCTGGGAGGGATTGAGGGCAGGAGGAGAAGGGGACGACAGAGGATGAGATGGCTGGATGGCATCACTAACTCGATGGATGCGGGTCTGAGTGACCTCCGGGAGCTGGTGATGGACAGGGAGGCCTGGCGTGCTGCGGTTCATGGGGTCGCAAAGAGTCGGACACGACTGAGCGACTGATCTGATCTGATCTGATATTTGTCAAAACTCATAGAACTATATTCCTAAAAAGTGAATTTTATAATATGTAAATTAAGCCTCAGTAAAACTGACTTCTAAAAAAAGAAGCAATCAGGGAGTGGGAAAAAAAAATTACATACAAGAGAACAAAGATCAGAATGACTCCAGATAATCTTACAATACAAGGCAGAAGGCAATAGAATATTAAATTAGTACTAAAAACACAATTATATATCCACCTTAAAAATAAATCTTTGGGGCTTGCCTGGTGGTCTAGTGGTTAAGAATCTGCCTGCCAATGCAGGGGACATGGGTTCAATCCCTGATCTGGGAGGATTCCACATGCTGGGGAGCAACTTAAGCCTATATGCCACAACTGCAAAGCCAGTGTTCTAGAGCCCATGGGCTGCAGCTGCAGCTACTGAGCCCACAGGTCCTAGAGTCCATGCTCTGCGCCAAGACAAGCTACTGTAATGAGAAGTCAGTAAATCTATCTCAATGAAGAGCAGCCTCTGCTCACCTTAGCTAGAGAAAGCCTACACACAGCAATGAAGACCCAGTGCAGTCAAAAATAAATCTTTCAAAAATGAAAGTTAACCAAAAACATTTTCAAGTAAAAACAAAACAAAACAAAACCAGAATCCATTTCCAACAAGCCATCCCATAAGCAATGTTAAAGGAATTTCTTCAGATTGAAGAAAACAAATGAAAATTTGGATCTACAAGAAGAAATGGGCTTCTTTGGTGCCTCAGATGGTAAAGAATCTGCCCACAATGCAGGAGTCTCGGGTTCAATCTCTAGGTGGGGAAGATCCCTTGAAGAAGGGAATGGTTACCCACTCCAGTATTCTTGCCTGGATAATTTCATAGACAGAGGAACCTGGTGGGGTCGCAAAGAGCTGGACAACTGAGACACTGACACTTCATAAGAAGAAACAGAGTGCCAGAAATGGTAAGATGTAGGCAAATATTAATAAAATTTATGCTCATGTTCTTAATTCCATTAAAACCTCCTCATAAATAAACTGCTAGACTTGGATGGATGCATGCTGTTTTCTATCAAATCTTTAACAAAAAATAATACTAATCCTATACAAAATTTTTGAAAAAATAGAGAAGAATATAACACAGATCATTTAAAGTAGTCAGACAGCATTGCCATAATGCTAAAATCAGAAAATCACGATAAAGCAAAACAAAGACCAATCTTCTTTATGAACACTCTAAAGGAAAAAAAATTAAGATCACATTGAAAGACATAAAAACAATCAGGATATACTATATTCATGGATGGAAAGAATGAATATGGTAAAGATGACAGTTCTTCCCAAATTAATGTAGAATATACACATTAATTCCTATCAAAGCAATTCCTGTCAAAACCTAAGAAGATTTCTCATTAAAATTAATATAGAAAATCAAAGGGCTAAGAATAAATAAGAGAACAGCTTGGTATGGGAGTAAGGGGAGCAGTTAAACCTACAGAATATTGTCTTCTTTCAGAGATAAAGTAATTAAAACACCAGAGGCAAATGAAATAGACTAAACGAGCTCAAAAAACAAAGGCAAACATATATTTATAGAAACTGTATGGGAACATGACATTACCCATTCAGTGAAAAAAGGATGTCTTATTCCAGGGCTTGTAAATTTTTTCTATTAAGGACCATATGGTTAATATATTAGGCTTTGAAGCTCATATAGTTTCTGTCTCAACTACTCAACTCTGACCTTGTAGACAACATGAATACAAGTGGATGTACCTGTGTTCTGATAGAATATCATTTATATAAACAGATAGTGGACCAGATTTGGCCCATGGGCATGTTTTTCAAATAGCAACAAAAGAACAAAATTTTTTTTTAATCATTTTTCACACATAATACACAAAACTAAATTTCAGTTGAAGTAAAGTTTTAGTGTGGGGAAAAAAATACTTGATGATGTAAATTATATTCAGGACAAGCTGTATTTTCACAATAAAAATCATTTTAATATAAGGCATCCAAAATATTAAGGCACAAAAATTACTTTAACTCTTTAGGTTGATCAAGTATTTTCCTAATTAATGTAAAAAGATACAAAATCTCAAGTATGAATGACCTTTCTACAATTCTAGAAAGCATTTCAGTGATTTCTCTAAAATTCTTAACCCAGTGCTCATTTGAAAATGCTAATACAACTGCTTCAAGTTTTCTCACTTTCCCACTTTCTTCAGAACAAGTCTCAATTCAGAAATTAAATGACGGCCATTTAAAAGAAGTAGAACATTTAGCTTCTTTGGCTGTTTCTACTTTTAAGAAATAGAAATACACTTCTAGAATACTGGACTGGAGTTCTTCCATACAGATGTAAGACTCCCTGAAATTGATACAAAAAATTTGAGTATATGTGTCATATTGTACACAAAAGCTTCAAGGTTTTTCTTGCTTCTTAAAGGGGACTATGTCCCCACATCTCCTCCAACCCCAAGAAAGTTAAACTTTGTTAAACCTCTGTTCCAGAGACTGGACATACAGAAAATCAAGTTGAATTATCAAATTAGAAAGAAAATAGAGGATTTTCATAGTTATAGACAGAGGATGTCAGACAAAATGTTCATTCATACTATGAACTCCTTAAAGTGGTTCTGAATCTCAACTTGAAATTCAACAGATGGAGGTGTAGTGAGGGGAGTCAGATCATAATAGACACAGAAGGTTAATGAAGAGAAGACTTTTCAATGGGAGTTATTTCGTTTGTTTTGTTTTTTAATGTTTCTGATCAAGCCTCAGAGTTTCATTTCTTCTAAGATCCAGATAGTACTACAATGCCAGTATGAAATGTGTCAACAGGGTCCGACCAAGGACAAAGTAATCATGTTTTCGACAGGAATCCGCTCATTCAGAATCAGCAACTGGGTCAACACCTTACATTTCTTTAGCGTTTTATACAGAGCTTGCACTTGCCACTTTCCAC
Source organism: Tragelaphus eurycerus (assembly GCA_935064755.1). Lineage (NCBI taxonomy): Eukaryota > Metazoa > Chordata > Mammalia > Artiodactyla > Bovidae > Tragelaphus > Tragelaphus eurycerus. The sequence goes on from CAKXYN010000020.1 coordinate 19,479,034, forward strand.
GGGACCTTTATTGCGTCTCATTTGGGAGCAAGTGGACAGCAGCATCTTATTCCTTGATAAGGAAAGTTCTGGACTCAGTTTGTGAGACGTGGGGCGCTCCCCAGGTCGCTCGGGAGTTTCCCACCCTATCACGGGCAAGTAGAAAGTTCCTGACAGTGTGGGTGATGGAGAGCAGACTGTAACTAGGAAAGAGGTGGGAGGGTAGGAATGAGCCGGGAGTCAAGTACGCTTGGGGGAGGTGTAAGCACGTCAGAGTTGGAGGGTTGCTACTCAGGAGGGTTGGAAGGTGAGAGACACCCGTTCGTGAAAGAAAAGGGAGGGGAGACTCCCTACTGGAATGACAGAAGCGGGGCGGGAGCGTCGTCTGAGACGCGAGGAAAACGTCGTGAGGGAAGAATCTAGAGGCTGTGAGGAGGTGAACGATGAGCCTGCCTCAGGAAGGGACGTTCCAGACCGACTGAAGTCCCCCATCTCGAGGCGACCTGTTTAACGCAGCGCCCCTGCACCTCGGCCGCCCTTTTCGTCATCCTCCCCTCAGAGTCTCTCACCACCCAATTTGTTGGCTCCTGCAAGACGCCCAGCACCATTGTCACCTCATGAACTGCCCGCGCCACAAATTCAAATCAGAGTTCCAGAGCCTAGCGCTCCGAACTTCTCCCAGAGTGAAGGACAAATGGACCAATGGGAGCCCCGCTGGCCACAGACGTACAAGACGGTGGGCGGGACGAAGGGTCGGGGTGGGCAGAAGAGCGTTGTCCTGACGACGGCTTCCGGTAATGCGGTGACTTACCGCCGGAAGGCGAGAGTCCGCGGGAAAAGCGGTCTTGTTAGGTGGTCAGTGTGGCTTGGGGCTGAGGCAGTCCCCTCAAGAGTAACCGCGGGCCTGTGCCACGGTCACGCCACTGGCATTCGTTTCCTTTAGCCTTCTCGCTCACCAAAAGATTTTCCCGTCCAGTTATAAAGTGCAAGTTGTTTCCCAAAGGTAAGCGTGTAGTATAACACCACTCCCTTGTTTTTGAGGGTAACGGAAACTTGAGTCCACTTTGTCACCAGGGAGCGGGTACTAAAAAAAAAAAAAAAAAAAAAAGTGAAAATTTGGATTTCTAAACGTTTAGTACAGTTTTACCGTGTGCATTTTTACTGTATTGTACGCAGTTTGTAGTCTTGAAATATTGGGTGCAATTAAAATTCTGGTTCTTTAGGACCCGCAAATTTCATCTGAACCGGGTATATTAAAGACCTTTAATTTTAAAATTTTATGTAACCATCTAGAAGCTTCTCTAACTGCTTAATCTCCCATAAATCTCAAGTTAGATGGTATAAGATGAGCAGGTTCTTTGAGTCCAGACCATTACAAGAATCAAACTAATTCAGCTGAGGTGCCTCCTTTCATAGAGAATCACTTGAATCTAAAATAATTGAAACCAGATGCTAAGTATGGCTCCTTTAGTTCAATGTGTGTCTCTTGGCGATAATGGTCTCACTTCAGTCTCTCCTTTATGGAAGAAAGTAAGCAATGTTGAAATGATGGAGGAAAAATAAGGCTTTTTACAGACAATTATTCAAAAAAAAAAAAAAAACACAAGAGCTTTGAAACACATCTTTTAACAAAAGTCGTTGTTAAATTCTTGTCACCAAAATCTGAAAGGAAAAGTTCATAATTTATCTGCTTATCAAAAGGAATTTCTTCCTTTACACTTAAGACAGGGAGACATTTATGAAAGCTTAGATCTATATGTTTAGGTCCCTGCCAACCCTTTTCTTAAAATTCCAACTTCAAAACTCCCTGCTAATGAGCACTTTTCCAGCAGCTTGGATGAAACGTTCTGAATAACTTCTTCAGCCTGGAGGTTAGAAATTTTATTAAATAAAAATTTAAATATATTAGAATACTTAGGTATGAAACATTAATGAACTGAGTAACATTCTTCAGAAGAAGAAGCACTTAAGAAAACATAGGCCACCTGCATTGTGGAGCCATCTAAAATGATGAGATTTGATAGATAGGCGAGAGATCAAAAAATGGCCAGATTTCAAAAGAGAATGTTCTGTGAGCTGCTTATTGCCCTCATAGACCATTCGAAAATAAAACCAACTCTCAGCAGAAGCCCAAGAGGCTTTAGAGATGAACTAGACTATCCTTTGGATGTCAGTATTGTACTGAAAAAGTCAGTTACACTGTTATTTATCTGCAGGGGGAAATGCCTAAATTTTATAAGGATTTGGAACTTTAATTTAAAAGTGTATAGTGACTAGAGTTTAGAAAGGAGACTTGAATCTAAGTTAGATGAGCTTGGGAAAACAGTGTTGTCTGTAGTAGCATCTGACTTTGTACTCCCCATTCCTCTTACTTAAATGTTCTCTTACTCCTGCTTTTTTGAATCTTATCTCTGAATACCCAGGCCAAATTCTGAGTTTTTCTGAGTTGTAACTCATAGTTAACTGTCTCAGAACACCTATAGAATTAAAAATACCCTGTTTATTTGGCTTTTTTCTGTAGTTAACTGTCTCAGAACACCTATAGAATTAAAAATACCCTGTTTATTTGGCTTTTTTCTGTCCATTTAAGCCTGGTAATGTTTTTCTCATTTATGTTGATGAATGTATCTTACATATAACTTGCCTTATCTGTTGGATTCTAAGCTACTTAGAGTTGTATTCACCACTGTACATGGCAGAATGACTTGAACATGGTAAAGATCATTCTTTTCAATCTCTTTTTTTTGGCTATGTTGGGTCTTCATTGCAGCATGTGGGATCTTCATTGCCGAATGTTGGATCATTATTGCCAGGTGTGGGCTCTTCATTGCAGCCTGTAGGATATAGTTCGCTGACCAGGGATTAAACTTGGGCCCCCTGTGTTGGCAGCACGGAGACTTAATCACTGGACCACCAGGGAAGTCCCGGTAAACATAATTCTGATGTAAAAATGCCACTGTTAAGGTTAATATTAAATATAGTGGCAGCTGCATTAGTTTGCTAGGTTTGCTATAACAGAATACCACAGACTGAGGGCGTAAACAACAGAAATTTATTTTCTCACAATTCTGGAGGCTGGAAAGTTCAATACTAAGGTATCAGCGGGGATAATTTCATTCTGAGGCTTCTCTCCTTGACATGTAGTTTTGCCTTTGTCTTCACATGGTCTTTAATTCATGCCCATCTGTGTCCAGATTTCTTCTTATAAGGACATCAGTCATACTGGATTAGGGCCCATCCAAAAGACCTCATTTTAATTTAATTACCTCTTTAAAATCCTTATCTCCAAGTATGGTTGCATTCTGAGGTACTGGGGATTAGGACTTCAGAATATGAATCTGGGGGTGCACAGTTCAGTCCATACAATAATCAGCATTCAGAAAGCAGAAGTGATTGGCAGTAGTTGTGCATTAGCACTCTCATCTTCAGACCTGTAGATAACATAATTGTGTACATCGAGTTTGTGTAAGATAATAGGGAATGGAAGTGAAAGTTGCTTAGTTTGTGACCGACTCTTGGCAAATTTTCCAGGCCAGAATACTGGAATGGGTAGCCTGTCCCTTCCCCAGGAGATCTTCCTAAGCCAAGGATCGAACCCAGGTCTGCCGCATTGCAGGTGGATTGTTTCCCAGCTGAGCCACAACCGAAGCCCAGGGAATGGAAGAGCCTGTGGTAAATCAGAGAATATTTGCCAAAGACTTTCAAATTGAAATTTGTCAAAAAACAGAAAACACAACCCACACACATACACCAGCATGCCACACAATCCTGGGTCATCCAAACAAATAAACAGCAACAACAAAACAAGCAGGCTGATTGGTTTTGGCTCACAGGGGGCTGTTTTACAAAAACCACCAGCATATTTCATTTGGAATCCGTAACCTCTTAAGTGAATACTGGGCATAGTTTAAGTATGTTTTTCCATATTCAAAAGACATTTTCCCCAGACCCCATTGGTTCACATATAACTTTAAGTACTTACTTTGTTGAAGGAATTGTACTAAGTGCCTCACTGAGGTTAAATCCATAAATTTGTCCACATATATCTGATTGTTACAAGGACATCCAGTTTTTGATTAAATTTATAAAATGCATGGGCTTCCCAGGTAGCTCAGTGGTAAAGAATCTGTCTGCGAATGCATGTTCAATCCTTGGGTTGGGAAGATCCCCTGGAGAAGAAAACGGCATCCACTCCAGTATTCTTGCCTGGGAAATCCCATGGACAGAGAAGCTTGCTGGGCTACAATCCATGGGGTTGCAAAGAACTGGACACGACTTAGCGACTAGACACCACCACCACCATAAAATGCACAACCATGCATAATTTAGTATTTTGAGTGGTACAGGTTTATCCTATAAGTGAATTAGAACTCTTGAAAAGGAAGTCTTTATGAGATTATGTGCTCTGATAAGGTCAAGGCTCTGATCTTAAGTACAAGTGGAGAGGACATCACACATATATGAAAATAATTATAATGCAAGATAAAAATGAGACCATAGGAGAGTTATAAAGTACTGTGGAAAATTACAGGAGGAAAAGATTTCTTCAAGGTTGGCGTATTACTAAAGGTATTTAATGCAGTTAGGATTATTCTTTTTTATAGCACTTGGTACTTTGAATATAGCATTAATCAATGTGTTGTATCTGAAGAAACAAGACTCCAGTATTCTTACCTGGAAAACCCCATGGGCAGAGGAGCCTGGCAGGCTACATTGCCATGGGTTTACAAAACAGTTGAACATGACTTAGTGACTAAACAACAACAAATGTCTTACATGTTATTTGCATATGTTCACATTTCCCCAGTACAATCTGAAATACTCAAGAATATTTTAATCTTTATATGCTCCAGTCTAGTGTTGTGTAGGGAGAAGGCAATGGCATCCCACTCCGGTACTCTTGCCTGGAAAATGCATGGACGGAGGAGCCTGGTAGGCTGCAGTCCATGGGGTCACTAAGAGTCGGACACAGCTGAGCGTCTTCACTTTGACTTTTCACTTTCATGCATTGGAGAAGGAAATGGCAACCCACTCCAGTGTTCTTGCCTGGAGAATCCCAGGGACGGGGGAGCCTGGTGGGCTGCCACCTATGGGGTCACACAGAGTCAGACACGACTGAAGCGACTTAGCAGCAGCAGCAGCAGCAGCAGCAGCAGAAGAAGATAATTGCTTTACAATGTTCCGTTAGTTTCTGCTGTACAACGTGAATCAGGTATCAGGTCAGGTCAGTTTCTCAGTCGTGTCCAGCTCTTTGTGACCCCATGAATTGTAGCATGCCAGGCCTCCCTGTCCATCACCAATTCGCGGAGTTCACTCAAACTCATGTCCATCGAGTTGGTGATGCCATCCAGCCATTTCATCCTTTGTCATCCCCTTCTCCTCCTGCCCCCATCCCTCCCAGCATCAGTCTTTTCCAATGAGTCAACTCATCTCATGAGGTAGCCAAAGTATTTATAGGTGTACATATATTCCCTCCCTTGTGAACCTCCCTCCCCTGCCTCATCCCACCTGTCTGGGTCATCAGAGAGAACCAAACCGAGCACCCTGTATTATATAGGAACTTTTTAACAGTAAACTTTTTTCAACTCTGGCTCTGTAGATTCTAATTTAGTAGGCCTAGGAAGTGGTAGAGAATCTCTGATTTTAAAACGTTTCTCCCGCTTAATGATTCAGATTATCAGCCCCACTTAGAACCTTCTGCCTTGAAGCTCCTGGTATATAGTATGCTCTCAATAAGTTCTTGTTACATTAAATGAGTGGAGCTGTGATTTAGTAAGATTAATAAGGCCCCTGCGTGTAGGATGAATTAGAGTAGAAAATATCCTAGAGGCAAGGAAATCCTATTACACAAATCCAGCTAAGAGATGAAGCAGCCTTAAACTAGAGGCCATAGAAAGGGAGAGAAATAGATGAGAAACGTTGAAAAGGTAAGAGTCTACAGAACTAGGTAAACTTTATATAAGGCACTAGTTTGCAAAACAGTGTGGCTAAAATTTACATGAGGTGTTTATTTCATAAGCAGGTTGCTGAACTCTGTATGAACTCCTGTTTGGTTGATCCAGGGTGAAGCACATGAATTTGCATTTTTAAAAAATTTATACTGGAGTGTAGTTGATTAAGGGACTTCCCTGGTGGCAGCAGTGTTGTGTTACTTTCAGGCATACAACATAGAGATTCAGCTATGCTTATTTATGTATCCTTTTCCTGTTTAGATTTATTATTACAGAATATTGAGCAGTACTGTGCTATTGAGTAGGTCCTTGTTGGTTATCTGTTTTAAATATAACTGTCAGTCCCCAGTTCCCAATCTGTCCATTCCCCACCTTTCCCCTTTGGTAATCATAAATTCATTTTCTAAGTCTGTGCATCTGTTTCTGTTTTGTAAATAAGTTCATTTGTATTAATTTTTTTTAGATTCTGCATACAAGTGATATCATACAATATTTGTCTTTCTCTGACTTCACCTATTAAGATAATCTCCAGGTCCATCCATGTTGCTGCAAATGGCATTATTTCATTTTTTTTTTTTTTAATGACATGCTTTTGTATATATGTACCACATCTTCTTTACCCATTCATCTATTGATAAATATTTAAGTTGCTTCCATGTCTTGGCTATTGTAAATAGTGCCACTGTGTATATTCTGGTGCGTGCATCCTTTCAAACCATGTTTTTTGTGTTTTGTTTTTTTTTTTTTTTTTGATATGACCCCAGGAGTGGGAATGCTGAATCATATGGTAGCTCTATTTTTAGTTTCTTAAGGAACCTCCACACTTTTCTCCGTAATGGCTGTTTTAGTTCAGTTCAGTCGCTCATGTCCAGCTCTTTGCAACTTCATGGACTGCAGCTCACCAGGCTTCCCTGTCCATCACCAACTCCCGGAGCTTGCTGAAACTCATGTCCATCCAGTCAGTGATGCCACCCAACCATCTCATCCTCTATAGTCCCCTTCTCCTCCTGCCTTCAATCTTTCCCAGAATCAGGGAAAGATTCTGTGAGTCAGTTTTCCAGTGAGTCAGTTCTTCACATCAAATGGCCAAAGTATTGGAGCTTCAGTATCAGTCCTTCTGATGAGTATTCAGGACTGATTTCCTTTAGGATTGACTGGTTGGATCTCCTTGCAATCCAAGGGACTCTGAAGAGTCATCGCCAACACCACAGTTCAAATGTATCAATTCTTTGGTGCTCAGCCTTCTTTATGGTCCAACTCTCACATCCATACATGACTACTGAAAAAAACCATAGCTTTGACTATGTGGACCTTTGTTGGCAAAGTAATTTCTCTGCTTTTTAATATGATGTCTAGATTAGTCATAGTTTTTCTTCCAAGGGGCAAGCGTCTTTTAATTTCATGGCTGCAGTCACCATCTGCAGTGATTTTGGAGCTCAAGAAAATAAAGTCTGTCATGGTTTCCATTTTTTCCCCATCTATTTGACATGAAGTGATGGGACTGGATGCCATAATCTTAGTTTTCTGAATGTGAGTTTTAAGCCAACCTATTCACTCTCCTCTTTCACTTTCATCAAAAGGCTCTTCAGTTCCTCTTTGCTTCCTGCCATAAGGGTGGTGTCATATGCATATCTGAGGTTATTGATTTCTCCCTGCATAATGGCTGTACCAATTTACATTCCCACCAACAGTGTAGAAGGGTTTCCTTTTCTCCACACCCTCTGCAGCATTTATTGTTCTTAAACTTTTTGATGATGGCTGTTCTTACTCCTGTTAGGTGATATCTTACTGTATTTTGGATTTACATTTCTCTAATAATTAGTGATGTTTAGCATCTTTTCCGGAGAAGGCAATGGCACCCCACTCCAGTACTTTTGCCTAGAAAATCCCATGGATGGAGGAGCCTGGTAGGCTGCAGTCCATGGGGTCGCTAGAGTCAGACACGACTGAGCGACTTCACTTTCACTTTTCACTTTGATGCACTGGAGAAGGAAATGGCAACCCACTCCAGTGTTCTTGCCTGGAGAATCCCAGGAACAGGGAAGCCTGGTGGGCTGCCGTCTGTGTGGTCACACAGAGTCGGACACGACTGAAGTGACTTAGCAGCAGCAGCATCTTTTCATGTGCCTCTTAGCCATCAGTATGTCTTTCTTGGAGAAATGTTTGTTGAGGTCTTTTTTCCAGTTTTTTGATGGACGTGAACTGTTGGTAAATTTTGAGGATAAATCATTTGTCGGTTGCTTAATTTGCAAGTATTTTCTCCCATTTTGTGGGTTATCTATTCTTTTTTTGCCATCCTGGGATGTAGTCAGGATGTGGGCTCTGCTGCACTCTTTTTTTAAAAAAAAAAAAATTAAAACTTATTTTTGGCAGTGCTGGGTCTTTGTTGCTTTGTGTAGGCTTTGTGCAGCTGTGGCAAGTGGGGGCTACTCTTCGTTGCCATGCATGGGCTTCTTATTGCTGTGGCTTCTCTCGTTGCAGAGCACAGGCTCCAGGTGCTCCAGCTTCAGAAGTTGCAGCATGCAACTCAGTAATTGCACTCATAGGCCCTTGAGTGCACGGGCACATAGGCTTGGTCATTACGGCAAAAGGACTCAGTTTCTCTATGACACGTGGAATCTTTTCCTGCTGCTGCTGCTGCTGCTAAGTCGCTTCAGTCGTGCCCGACTCTGTGCGACCCCATAGACGGAAGCCCACCAAGCTCCCCTGTCCCTGGGATTCTCCAGGCAAGAACACTGGAGTGGGTTGCCATTTCCTTCTCCAATGCATGAAAGTGAAAAGTCAAAGTGAAGTCGCTCAGTCGTGTCCGACTCTTAGCGACCCCACGGACTGGAGCCTACCAGGCTCCTCCGTCCATGGGATTTTCCAGGCAAAAGTACTGGGGTGGGGTGCCATTGCCTTCCCCGGAAATCTTTTCCTACCCGGAATCAAACCCTTGTTCCCTGCATTGGCAGGCGGTTTCTTATGCACTGTGCAACCAAGGATGTCCTGTCTTTTTGTTTATGGTTTCCAATGCTATGCACAGGATTTTTAGTTTAATTTGGTGCCATTAGTTTATCTTTTGTTTTTATTTCAATTACTGTAGGAGATATTGCTGCAACTTAAGTCAAAGAGTGTTCTGCTTATGTTTTCCTATAAGAGTTTTATCACTTTCTTTCTTTCTAGCTGTGCTGGATCTTCATTCCTGCACGCGGGCTTTCTTTAGTTGTGGCGAGTGGCAGCTTCTTGTTGATGAACTCGGGTTCTAGGCATGCAGGCTTCAGTAGTTGCAGCACGCGGGCTCAGTAGTGGTGTTGAACGAAAGTGAGAGTGGACACCTTTGTCGTGTTCCTGATCTTGGAAGAAATACTTTCAGCTTTTCACCGTTGAGAATGATGTTTGCTGTGTGTTTGTCATATGTGGACTTTATTATGTTGAGGTAGGGTCCCTCTATGCCTACTTTCTGTTGAGTTGTTCTTTTTTTTTTTTTAATCATAAATGGATGTTGAATTTTGCCAAAAGCATTTTCTGCATCTATTGAAATGATTATTTGGTTTTTATTCTTCAATTTGTGGATGTGGTATATCACACTTAATTGATTTGCAGGTATTGAAAAATTCTTTATTCACTGGGATAAATTCCACTTGATCATGGTGCATGATCTGTGTAACATATTGTTGGATTCAGCTTGCTAGTATCTTGTTGAAGACTTGTGTGTGTATGTTCATCAGTGATATTTGCCTATAATTTTCTTCTTGTGTGATATCTTTGGTCTTGGTAATGGGTGGTAGTGGCCTCATAGAATGAGTTTGGATGTGTTCCTTCCTCTGTGAGGGTTTTTTTTTTTTTTTTGGGGGGGGGGAGGGGAAAGGTTCAGGATAGGTGTTAATTCTTCTCTAAATTGTGGTTTTATTCTCATGTGTTCTGCCTGGGGTTTGCTGTGCATCTTGGAGCTATAGACTTATATTTTAATCAATTTTGGCAGGTTTGTCTAGTATTTTATCAAACATTTTTTCTGTACTTTTCTCTTTTTCCTTTTCCTCTGGGACTCCAATTTTAAGCATGCTAGATTGCCTAATTTTGAACACACACATCATTAATGATCTGCTACCTTTTTTCATACTTTTTCTGTGTGCTTTGGTTTAGGTAATTTCTGTTGAATTGTCTTCAAAGTTATCGATCCTTTCTTCTACACTATTCAACCTGCTATTCTGTTCAGTGATTTCATTAATCATTTTGGATATTATAGTTTTCAGTTCTAGTGTTTCCATTTGATTTTTAATTTTGGTTTTTATATCTTGACTGGAATTCCTCATGTTTTTACTCTGACTCATCATCACTCGAAAACTGCTGAAATTTCTACTTACTTCCTTTAGTCTTTTGTCTGTAACTTTCTTCTAGGTTTCATGGATATCATTCTGTACATGCACAGTTCAGGAGTCAGCCAAGGATCTGAGGAGAGAGAATATACAGATTTTGCTACCTTTCCCTCTTAGCCCCCAGTGGCTTCCCCTTTATGGAGGCTTTCTGTTTCAACTTCTAGCTGCTCCTGTAGCCTCAAACTCCAAACTTTTTATCCCTCAGTCCCCCAAACTGTTGCTTTCTGTTTAAGTACTATTCCATGTGCAGTATGCAAACAAGGAGGTAATCTTAGCAGAAAAATTAGAAAAATGTAGATCTTATTTATTGGCTACTCTTCTTTCAAGGGTCATATCCTCTTAAGCTTCTACCTGCTATTGATTGCTCCACAGTGCCTTCCAATAGTTGTTTTCTTTTAGTCAAAATGTATAATTGTCATTTTCAAGAGTTATTGAATTGAATGTACTTCAGTACTTAAGAGTACCAAGTATCATTACATCTGTATATAAATGGAAAAAACAAAGGTATGGTTTCTAATAAATTGTTGGCTATTATTCAGTCACTCAATCATGTCCAACTCTTTGTGACCCCATGGCCTTTCCCTTCTCCAAGGGATCTTCCCAACCCAGGGATTGAACCCAGGTCTCCCACAATGCAGGCGGATTCTTTACCAGCTGAGCCACAAGGGAAGCCCAAGAATACTGGAGTGGGTAGCCTATCACTTCTTCAGCAGATCTTCCTGACCAAGGAATTGAACTGGGGTCTCCTGCATTGCAGGCAGATTCTTTACCAACTGAGCTATGAGGGAAGCCTATTTCTCGGAATATATATCCAAACTCATATCGTTGAGTCAATGATGCCATCCAACAATCTCATCCTCTGTCACCCCCTTCTGCTTTCCGTCTTCCCCAGCATCAGGGTCTTTTCCAGTGAGTCAGCTTTTCGCATTAGGTGGCCAAAGTATTGGAGCTTCAGCTTCAGCATCAGTCCTTCCAATGAATGTTCTGGGTTGATTTCCTTTAGGATTGACTAGTTTAAACTTGCTGTGCAAGGGACTCTCAAGAGTCTTCTCCAGCACCACAGTTGGAAAGCACTGATACTTTGGCATTCAGCTGAAGCATATTGTATATGCAGCTGTATTTAGAGAAGTAAAAAGACATCTCCTAGAATGGGGAAAGAATTAGGTAATATTCTTTCAAAAATAATTTCTTGTATTTTAATACTGTGTAAAATTATGGGCTGTGGTGGGCATGAAAATGTCCTTTCTTCAGGGGCCATAATTGACTGGTGGATCCAGGTACTGGTATGTTTTAGAACCTGTTCCCATATTCATGTCAAGGCCATGATTCCCAAGTGATCCTTCCAGGCCATGAGTCCATATGGTGACGATTGTAATCCAGGTTCTTTCCTATAACATAAGGGATTATGTTAATGGAATATTTTGTCAAAGGGCTCTCATTTGACTGGTCCAAAATCTTAGATGTTTAGCAGCCTGAGACTCTTCCTACCCAGTTCTCCCTCTTTCCATGTTCTCCTTCATAGGTGTCCTAAGGCTTTCTTGCCCTCCTTTGCTCCCTCTTTGTTGCCTTTAACAGGTAAATCCTTTAGTAAGTGTTTTGCATACTCAATCCCATCTTTGCATTTGCTTTTTGGAAGACCTAGACTAATACATAGACTCAAACTATCAACAGAAAATTGACCAAAGTTGACTTTTTAAAAAATATTTTTTAGAGAAAAATACCAAATAGCATATGTAGCAGATACTCACTCCTCTATGAGGTAGAACTTTATTTCCATCTACTTGGATATGGGCTGGACTTAGTAATTTGATCCTAATGAATAGAGAGGAATTTGCCTGTCCTTTTTTTTTTTTTTTAACTACCTCCTCCCCCACACATATAAACACTTTTCTTGACACTTTCCCCCACACTCCTGATGAAGTTTTAATATCACAAATATACTTTATCTGTTTATGTATTATATGAATATCAATGTTTAATGCATAATGGAGTAAAATTTCCCCCCAAGATCAAATTTTTATTCCTTTAGGGGCATTGTAATAACCCTCACAGAGAATGCACAGGGTAGAGTGTAGATAGGGAAAATTTCTAACTTATTCCAGAGGAAGCTGGCAAATGATCAAACAAGTGATCAGAGTTTATGTCACCAGTGGTGATATCATCTTAATACCCTATACCTCAAGTATGATGGAATGCAAAGGGTATTTTTAACCTCTGTGATAGTCTACCCAAAAAGCTGTAACTCCAGTCTTATTGTGAAAGAACATTAAACAAACCAAAAATGAGGGACATTCTATAAAATATCTGACCAGTACTCTTCAGGAGTGTCATGGTAATGAAAACACAAGAGTGAAAAATTGTCACATATCATTGAGATTATGGAGACATGACTGCTAAATGCAATATGATGTCCTAGATCATATAAGGGAATGCACTCTATGATCTTTGTAACTTTTCTGTAAATTTAAAATTATTCTAAAATTAAAAGTTAAAAGCACATGACAAAAGTAAAAACCATAGTGTCATCAGTATTCATTATATGAAAATAGTGATTCTAATATTAAAAGCAAAGCAAATATGTAGCAATTACTAGAACTATAAACATTGAGCTAAACTGAAAATATCAGTTTTCTACATATAATACTAGTAAATGAAAAATATGGTACATGTATTTATCAAATTTAGTGAAGCCTATGATGCAGTGTCTCATGACATCTATGCACAATTAATTCAGATTGTCCTGGATATAAGCAGAGTCACACAGATTCAGAACTGACTGCAGAATCATAAAAGATATTGATAAACCATAAATGGAAATGGATCAAGTTGGGGAATATGTGTAGGTGCTGCTGAGATCTGTATTTTGTCCTATCTTATATAGCAGCTGCATTAATGATGTAGAAGAGGGAGTATAACGAATGTTAATGAAATTCACAGATGATATTAAATTGGCAGGTGATGCAAATAACAGTAAGAGTAGCAAAGCAATATAAAGGTACCCAGAGAGCTCAGAAATATGGAGTGGAAACAACAAAATGAGATTCTGCCCCTTCAAAATAGAAACTACAACTGCTTTAGGAGGAAAACAATAAAATAGGTATTCAAAGGGAGCAAAATCTGAAAGTCATTAAATGATCAAAAGGCCTAAGGGTGAAAATGAATTATAAAGTAGATACGAATTTATGACATAGTGATTTTGAAGATTATGGCTATGTATACTGCTTGCTACAGAGAAAGAACAGAGGAATCTGTTCTTCATACTAATGGTAAAATGACATCAAAAGACAGAACTCGTTCTGTGTCAAGTTGGTACCTAACTGCCATCAACACAATAGGAGTAGTAATAAAAATGATAAAGCTGTGAACCCTGCAGAGAAGTATATTCACCATCAGCAAGTTATACTGAGCTATTTGACTAATCTTGCCATTCGTAGTTGCTGATTCTACTTCATATCCCATGTAGGTGACCCTTCCTTCAAGATATATAACTTAGGCTAAACCTCAGAGCAGTTTACCTAACTCTTTAATCTTCTCCCCTCTATCCCAAATTAAATTTACAAACTGCTTCTTTCTAATATGTTCTTATTTTAATTTATATTCAGTTATGTATAGGATTCTTTGATTGCTCATTAAAACTGACTTCTGCCTTTGTCACATCTTCATCTAAATGCTGCACACCTTATTTGCAAATACATGCATATGCCCCTACCAGCAGCCACAGAACAAAGAGCATAAGCAAAAGTAACATCTGAGGGGATTATTGGAATTAATACTTAAGTAAATAACAACCAAAATAAATAAACCACAGATCAGAATTCCTATACCAATGCAATATTCTAATGATCATAGCATGAATGAGATTGCCCCAAGATGTTATCATCCATTGGCAAGAAGTCATGTAGAATAATAAGAAATCTCTTCAGGATGGCCACATATGCTTATAAAGTATTATAAAATAGATGCTTTGTTTTGCATTTGGTATGTTTTTAAAAAATAATTTTATTGGTGTATACTTGATCTACAACCTTGTGTTAGTTTCGGGTGCACAGCAAAGTGAACCAGTTATACATGCATCCACTCGTTTTTAGGTTCTTTTTCCATATAGCCATTACAGAAGTACTGTAATGGCTATACACACTGTGCTATGCAGTGTGTCATCATTAGTTATTTACACATAGTGGTATGTATATGTCTCCTGGAGGAGGGCATGGTAACCCACTCCAGTATTCTTGCTTGATGAATGCCGTGGATGGAGGAGCCTGGCAAGCTGCAGTCCCTCGGATCATACAGAGTTAGACACAACTGAAGTGACTTTGCTTGCATGCATGCATGTATATGTCAGTCACAATTTCCCAGTTTCTCTCTCCCTCCCTTAACCCTGGTAACCATAAGTTTGTTTTCTACATCTGTAACACAGCTTCTGTTTTGTGGATAAGCTCAATTGTACCTTTTTTAAAAAAAATTCCATAGTAAAAAATATAATAATTTGCCTTTTTTTGTCTGACTTAGTTCACTCATGATAATCTCTAGGTCTGTTCATGTTGCTTCATTGGGCATTGTTTTGTTCATTTTTATGATTAATATTTCATTATATACATGTACCACATCTTTGTCCATTTGTCTGTCAGACAGGTTGCTTCCATGTCTTTGCTATTGTAAATAGTGCTGCAATGATCATTGGGGCGCATGTATCTCTTTGAATTTTATGGTTTGCTCTGGATATAAGCACAGGACTGGGATTTCTGGATCATAAGGCAGTTCTATTTTAGGGAACCTCCATACTGTTCTCAGTAACGTTTGTACTAATTTACGTTCCTACCAACAGTTATATAAGAGTTTCCTTTTCTCTACACTGTCTCCAGTATTTATTGTTTGCATGTTTTTGATGATGGCCATTCTGACCTGTATGCAGTGATGTCTCATTATAGTTTTGATTTTGTTGTTGAGTCACTCAGTTGTGTCCAACTTTGCAACCCTATGGACTGCAGCACGCCAAGCCTCACTGTCTTTTACTATCTACCAGAGCTTGCTCAAACTCATGTCCATTGAGTCAGGGGTGCCATCCAGCCATCTTGTCCTGTGTTGTCCCCTTCTCCTCCTGCCTTCAATCTTTCCCAGCATTAGGGTCTTTTCTAGTGAGTCAGCTCTTTGCATCAGGTGGCCAAAATAATGGAACATCAGCATCAGTCATTCCAATGACTATTCAGGGTTGATTTCCTTTAGGACAGACTGGTTTGATGTTGCAGTCCAAGGGACTCTCAAGAGTCTTCTCCAACACCGTAACTCAGAAGCATCAATTCTTCGGTGTTCAGCTTTCTTTATGGTTCAGCTCTCACATCCATATAAGACTACTGGAAAAACCATAGCTTTGACTAGATGGACCTTTGTCAGCAAAGTAATGTTTCTGCTTTTTAATACATTGTCTAGGTTTGTCATAGCTTTTCTACCAAGGAGCAGATTTTGTTTGCATTTCTCTAATAATTAGCTTTTTAGCCATCTGTATACCTCCTCTGGAGAAATGTCTACTGAGATCTGTCCATTTTTTATTTGGGTTGTTTTGTTGTTGTTGAGCTACATGAGCTGTTTGTATGTTTTGGAGATTAATCACTTATCAGTTCAGTTCAGTCGTGTCTGACTCTTTGCGACCCCATGAATCACAGCACACCAGGCTTCCCTGTCCATCACCAACTCCCGGAGTTCACTCAGACTCACGTCCATTGAGTCAGTGATGCCATCCAGCCATCTCATCCTCTGTCATCCCCTTCTCCTCCTGCCCCCAATCCCTCCCAGCATCAGAGTCTTCTCCAATGAGTCAACTCTTCGCATGAGGTGGCCAAAATACTGGAGTTTCAGCTTTAGCATCATTCCCTCCAAAGAAGTCCCAGGACTGATCTCCTTTAGAATGGACCGGTTGGATCTCCTTGCAGTCCAAGGGACTCTCAAGAGTCTTCTCCAACACCACAGTTCAAAAGCATCAATTCTTCGGCGCTCAGCCTTCTTCACAGTCCAGCTCTCACATCCATACATGACCACAGGAAAGACCATAGCCTGGACTAGGCCAACCTTTGTTGGCAAAGTGATGTCTCTGCTTTTGAATATGCTATCTAGGTTGGTCATAACTTTCCTTCCAAGGAGTAAGCGTCTTTTAATTTCATGACTGCAGTCACCATCTGCAGTGATTTTGGAGCCCAAAAAAGTAAAGTCTGACACTGTTTCTACTGTTTCCCCATCTATTTCCCATGTAGTGATGGGACCAGATGCCATGATCTTCATTTTCTGAATGTTGAGCTTTAAGCCAACTTTTTCACTCTCCCCTTTTACTTTCATCAAGAGGCTTTTTAGTTCCTCTTCACTTTCTGCCATAAGAGTGGTGTCACCTGCATATCTGAGGTTATTGATATTTCTCCCGGCAGTCTTGATTCCAGCTTGTGTTTCTTCCAGTCACGCGTTTTTCATGATGTACTCTGCATATAAGTTAAACAAGCAACGTGATAATATACAGCCTTGACGTACTCCTTTTCCTATTTGGAACCAGTCTGTTGTTCCATGTCCAGTTCTAACTGTTGCCTCCTGACCTGCATACAGATTTCTCAAGAGGCAGATCAGGTGGTCTGGTATTCCCATCTCTCTCAGAATTTTCCACAGTTTATTGTGACCCACACAGTCAAAGGCTTTGGTGTAGTCAATAAAGCCGAAATAGATGTTTTTCTGGAACTCTCTTGCTTTTCCAGTTTATTGTGATCCACACAGTCAAAGGCTTTGGCATAGTCAATAAAGCAGAAATAAATGTTTTTCTGGAACTCTCTTGCTTTTTCCATGATCCAGCGGATGTTGGCAATTTGATCTCTGGTTCCTCTGCCTTTTCTAAAACCAGCTTGAACATCAGGAAATTCACGGTTCACGTATTGCTGAAGCCTTACTTTACTAGCATATGAGATGAGTGCAATTGTGCGGTAGTTTGAGCATTCCTTGGCATTGCCTCTTTTTGGGATTGGAATGAAAACTGACCTTTTCCAGTTTGTGGCCACTGCTGAGTTTTCCAAATTTACTGGCATACTGAGTGCAGGACTTTCACTGCATCATCTTTCAGGATTTGAAAGAGCTTAACTGGAATTCCATCACCTCCACTAGCTTTGTTCATGGTGATGCTTTCTAAGGCCTACTTGATTTCACATTTCAGGATGTCTGGCTCTAGGTGAGTGATCACACCATCGTGATTATCTGGGTTGTGAAGATCTTTTTTGTACAGTTCTTCTGTGTATTCTTGCCACCTCTTGTTAATATCTTCTGCTTCTCTTAGGTCCATACCATTTCTGTCCTTTATCGAGCCCATCTTTGCATGAAATGTTCCCTTGGTATCTCTGATTTTCTTGAAGAGATCTCTAGTCTTTCCCATTCTAATCACTTATAGGTTATTTCATTTGCAAAGAGATCTCTAGTCTTTCCCATTCTAATCACTTATAGGTTATTTCATTTGCAAACATTTTCTCCCATTCTGAAGGTTGTCTTTTAATTTTTTTCATGGTTTACTTTGCTGTGCAAAATCTTTTAAGTTTAATTAGGTCCCAATTATTTACTTTTGTTTTTATTTTCATTAAGAAGTGGGTCGAAAAATTCTATGACTTATGATGAAGAATATTCTGTGTTTTCCTACAAGAGTTTTATAGATCTGGCCTTTAGGTTTTAATCCATTTTGAATTTATTTTTGTGTATGGTGTTAGGGAGTGTTCTGATTTCACTCTTACACATGCAGCTGTCAGTTTTACCAGCACCACTTATTGAAGAGATTATCTTTTCTCCACTGTATATTCTTGGCTCTTTTGTCATAGATTAGGTGACCATAGCTGGGTGGGTTTACCTGTGGATCTTTTTATCTGGTTTCATTGGTCTATATTTCTGATTTTGTGGTGGTACCATACAATTTTTTAAATGTTTTAAATTAAGTAATTATTTTTGGCTGCACTGGGTCTTTATTGCTGCACGTGGGCTTTCTCTAGTTGTAGCATGCGGGCTCTGGAGCATTCAGGCTTCAGAAGTTGTGGCTGCAGGCTTAGTTGTTGTGGCTTGTGGACTGTAGAGTGTGGGCTCAGTAATTACAGCACATGGGCTTGATTACTCCACGGCATGTAGAATGGTACCGGTCTAGGGATTGAACCCATGTCCCCTGCATTGCCAGGGAGATTCTTAACTACTGCACCAGGGAAGCCCTGTTGAAAGATTTTTAATCGCAGTTTCAATTCTAGTACTTTTACTTAGTCTGTTCATTATTTTATTTCTTCCTCTTCAATCCTGGACGTTTGTACTTTTATAAGAATTTGTCCATTTCTTCTAGGTTCTCCATTTTATTGGCATATGGTTGCTTGTACTCTTATGATCCTTTGTATTTCTGTGGGGTCCCTTATAACTTCTCCTTTTTCACTTCTAATTTTATTGATTTGAGTCCTCTCCCTTTTATTTGATGAGTCTGGCTAAAGGTTTATCAATTTCATTTATCTTG
The DNA here is from genome assembly GCA_935064755.1 of Tragelaphus eurycerus. NCBI lineage: Eukaryota > Metazoa > Chordata > Mammalia > Artiodactyla > Bovidae > Tragelaphus > Tragelaphus eurycerus. The sequence continues at coordinate 19,497,819 of CAKXYN010000020.1, forward strand.
GAGAACCACCTTTTAGTTTTACTTTTCTATTATTTTCTTTGTCTCTATTTCATTTGTGCTATAATTTTTGTGATTTCTTTCTACTATGGGTTTTGTTTGTTCTTCTTTCTGTAGTGGCTTTAGGTGTAAGGTTCAGTTCAGTTCAGTTGCTCAGTCATGTCCGACTCTTTGCAACCCCACAGACTGCAGCACGCCAGGCCTCCCTGTCCATCACCAACTCCCAGAGTTTACTCAAACTCATGTCCATTGAGTCAGTGATGCCATCCAACCATCTCATCCTCTGTTGTCCCCTTCTCCTCCTGCCTTCAGTCTTTCCCAGTATCAAGGTCTTTTCTAATGAGTCAGTTCTTTGCATCAAGTGGCCAAAGTATTGGAGTTTCAGCTTCAGCATCAGTCCTTCCAGTGAATATTCAGGATGGATTTCCTTTAGGATGGACTAGTCAGATCTCCTTGCAGTCCAAGGGACTCTAAAGAGCCTCTTCCAACACCACAGTTCAAAAGCATCCATTCTTTGGCTCTCAGCTCTCTTTATAGTCCAACTCTCACATCTATATATGACAACTTGAAAAACCATAGCTTTAAAGCTATGGTGTAAGGTTAGGATATTTGAGATTTTTGTTTCTTGAAGTAGGATTGTATTGCTATAAATTTCCCTCCCAGAACTGCTTTTGCTGCCTCCCAAGGATTTGGATTGTCATGTGTTCGTTGCCATTTGTCTCTAGATATTTTTTGATGTTCTCTTTGATTTCTTGAGTGTTCCATGGGTTATTTGGTAACATGTTGTTTACCTTCCATTTTTTTTTAACAGTTTTTTTCCCCTGTAGTGGATTTCTTTGTTGTTGTTGTTGAATTGTAATTTATTCACTTTTAATTGAAGGATAATTCTTTACAATATTGTGTTGGTTTGTGCCATACATCAACATGAATCACCCGTAGGTATACACATGTCCCATCCCTCTTGAACCACCCTCCTATCCCATCCCTGGGTTGTTACAGAGCACTGGTTTGAGTTATCTATATCATACAGCAAATTCCCACTGGCGATCTATTTACATATGTGTAATTGATTTCTAATTTCATAACATTGTGGTCAGAAAAGATGCTTGATATGTTTTCCATTTTCTTAAATTTACCAAGGCATGTTTTTTGACTTAAGATGTGATCTATCCTAAAGAATGTTCATGTGCACTTGAGAAGACAGTGTTTTCTATTGCTTTTAGAGGGGATGTCCTATAAATATCAATTAAGTATCTGGTCTAAAGTGTCATTTAAGGCTTGTGTTTCCCTATTAATTTTCTGTCTGGATGATTTGTCCATTGATTAAAGTGGGGTGTTAAAGTCCACCGGTGTTATTGTGTTACTGTAGATTTTCCCTTTTATGATGATTAGCATTTGCCTTTGGAGAAGGCACTGGCAACCCACTCCAGTACTCTTGCCTGGAAAATCTCATGGACGAAGGAGCCCGGTAGGCTACAGTCCATGGGGTCACTAAGAGTCAGACATGACTGAGCAACTTCACTTTCACTTTTCCTTTCATGCATTGAAGAAGAAAATGGCAACCCACTCCAGTGTTCTTGCCTGGAGAATCTCAGGGACGGGGGAGCCTGGTGGGCTGCCGTCTATGGGGTCGCACAGAGTCTATGGGGTCGCACAGAGTCGGACACAACTGAAGCGACTTAGCAGCAGCAGCATTTGCCTTATATATTGAGGTACTCCTATGTTGGGTGCGTATGTATTTGCAATTGTAATACCTTCTTCTTGGGTTGATTCCATGATCGTTAAGTGGTCTGTCCTTGTCTTTTATAACGGTCTTTATTTTAAAGTCAATTTTTTTCTGAAATGAGTATTGCTACTCCAACTTTCATTTGATTTCCATTTGCACAGAGTGTCTTTTTCCATCCCCTCACTTTCAGTCTGTATGTATCCCTAAATCTTAAATGGGTCTTTTGTAGACAGAATGTATATGGGTTTTTTGTGTCTATTCAGCCATTTTATGTCTTTTGTTGGAACATTAATTCTATTTACATAAGGTAATTATCAATACGTGTGATCCTGTCGCCATTTACTTAATAGTTTTGGGTTTGTTTTTGCAGGTCTTTTTTACTTCCCATCTTTTTTTTAAATATTTATTTATTTTTAATTTATTTTTGGTTGTGCTGGGTGGGTCTTTGCTGCTGTGGACTTTCTAGTTGACGGCAGGCAGGGGCTACTCTTTGTTACTGTGCACAGGCTTCTCATTGCGTTGGCTTTTCTTGTTGCAGAGCATGGGCTCTAGGCTGGCTTCACTAGTTTTGACACACAGGCTTAGTTGCTCTGTGGCACGTGGGATCTTCCCAGACCAGGGATTGAACCCATGATCCTTGCATTGGCAGGTGAATTCTTAACTACTGGGCCACCAGGTCTCTTCTTTTGATGACCATTTTTAGTGTTGTGTTTGGGTGCTTATTCATTCTTGTGTGTTTATCTATTGTAGTTTTTTGGTTTGTATTTCCCATGAGGTTTTGAAAAAGCAAGATTGTAGTTCTTGCTTCTGGTGTTTGCCCTTTGGTGGGTGAGGTTGGTCCAGAGGGTTGTGCCATTATCCCCTTGATGGGGGGTTTGACTGGTGGTGTGTTGACCAGAGCCTGCCCTGAATATTGAATGGGGCCTCCTCTTTGCTCTGTGGTTGTAACTGCCCTGCTAGGGGCAGTGTCTGCTCCCTAGATGTTGGAATAGAAGCCCCCATACCTGTTTTTAGCTGTGTTTCTGATCTGCGGTGTGAGATAGGCAGGTTTGGAGCACTGCCTCTAGGAGAGAAGCCACTGAGTATTCCTTCTCTGGAGCTGTTAACTTGTGACTGTGCTCTGCTGTATCCCCTTTCACCCCTTGTGTGGGCTAATAAAATACATTGTTGTTAGCAGTGTTTGCAGTCCCACCTTAACTGTGTGTGTGTCGGCAGTTGGCCCTGGTGACTCTCAGGCCTTGTTTTCACCAGGCCACTGGTGCAGATCTGCTGAGGTCAGGTCCCAGGGGACTGCAGTAGCCTGCACCTGGACTTGCAGTGGGAGCTCTTATCCAGGCAGCTCAGACTCTGGCCTTGCTCAGCCTCTGTGTGTTTGTGCCCACAAAGCTGACAGCTGCTCAAGCCAGACCTCAGCTGCAGGAGCACTTGCTGTCCTTTCAGATATTTCACTATGGTGAATTTAGGAAGCCATTAGCAGAGGTGTAACTCTGGTTCGTGCCACAGCAAGGAGAGATTTCAGCTCTCTATCCATAATCACATGGCTCTTGGGTCTCAGCTATGATTTCAGCCCCACCTCTGCCTGTATTCCTCCTGTAGGGGTTTGTTCCAGAGGTTGCTAGAGCAGATAACCCCATCAGGCAGGTAGGATCCTGGGCGAGAAGGCGCTGGTGTAACAATTGGAATCCGCGGGCCCTCACGTGGCAGTCTGGGCAAGTGGACCACCCCAGAGGGTTGGTGCTGGGTAGAAGTACTGGGTGGCAGGAGTGTGTGTGTGTGTGTGTGTGTGTGAAGGAGGTGATAGCAGAGGCATACAAGCTGCCTATAGTCAAAGCCCTTCCTAATGCACGTGGAGGCAAGGGCCAGCATGTGAGGAGAGAGATTGCAACGGCAGCCTGGTGCTTTGTACCAGTCAATGATGGTGCTTCACTTCTTTGTACCAGTCAACGGATGGTGCTTCTCACCTCCGTCCACTCAGGCTGTCTCCTTGCATCCAATAATAGTAGTCCCTCCCTGGGTCTGCTCTCCAAACTACCCATTATAGCACCCAGCCCCTGTGTGCACTGTGGAGTGGACGGGAGTTTTAGGCTGGGGCTCTTGGGGCTGTGGCATAGACCATCTGTGTCACTCTCACTCTGTCCTGCCTGCTACAGGAGGATTGCTGGGCTCCCCTCTGAGCTGAAGCTGCCTTATGTCCCAGCTGATCTCCCTGCTGGTGATGCAGGATGCAGGAACTGCTCCTCACCTTCAGCTCCCTACCAAGGGTGCAGGTCCCATCCCACTTCTTCTCCTCTTCCTTTTATCTTATTCTTTTCTTTCATCCTGCCTAGTTACATGGGGATCTTTCTTGTTCTTTTAAGTGTCCAGAGTCTTCTTCTGCTGCTGCTAAGTTGCTTCAGTCGTGTCCGACTCTGTGCGACCCCATAGATGGCAGCCCACCAGGCTTCCCCATCCCTGGGATTCTCCAGGCAAGAACACTGGAGTGGGTTGCCATTTCCTTCTCCACTGTGTGAAAGTGAAAAGTGAAAGTGAAGTCGCTCAGTTGCGACTGAATGGTAGGGACCCCATGGAATGCAGCCCACCAGGCTCCTCCATCCATGGGATTTTCTAGGCAAGAGTACTGGAGTGGCTTGCCATTGCCATCTCCGAGGGTCTTCTGCTAGTGTTCAGCAGATGCTCTGTTAGAATTCTTCATTTGTAGCTGTTTTATTGATGCGTTTATGGGGAGAAATGAACTTCACGTTCTACTCTTCTGTCATCTTGGAAAGCCTGTGTGCTTTTTAAAAGTTTTCTTAACACAGAAAAGTATATGAATCTTCATTTTTTATGGCTTAAGAATAAGAATACTTATTTCTTTAACTTTCACACTTAAATATTCAAAAAATACTCATAATCCTGAGAGTACACATAATGTTTAAGCTCAATACGTTCCAGGTGGCAACAAATATGAGAATCAATGAGTTAAGGAAGATATTTGAGATTTTGTCTCAAACTCCTCCTTATCATGGGCTCACAGACTTGAAGAAAAGACCACCCCCACAGGGTTGGTGAAAGAGTGTTGAATGATAAAATAAGCTGGTTTTTCTTGTGTGTGTTTTTGAGAAACTGAGGATAATGCTACATTGGATAGAGGACTGGATCAGATCTTTTCTAAGGTCCTTTCTCATTCTTTGAGAATATTTTGTGTTAATCATTTGGCTACTTGAATGCCTGTAAGTACAGACACAATTTTTGTTGTCTTGAAATCTGTACAAAACAAAATAGAATATCACCCATTCACTTCTTTCAATAAACGTCCCCACTGTTGAACAGCTCTTCAAAATAAAATATAGGAAATTTCACATGTATCATAGTAAGAATATATAAAGTACAATAAGAAACACTCTTGATTTGGGTTCTAGTTGCCTAGGTGGTATGTTTGGTTATTACATTATTCATTATTAGACAGCCTAATCTTAAGTCTCATAACATTCAAACTCCAAATACCAGAAGGATGGAGAGATTAAAAGGTTAGACATAAGCACTTCTAAAATTAATCTTTTTAAAAACTTCATGATGACAAATAAAAAGGGACATAATGCTTCTGTACCTGAACAGTTCATACTGTTCATTATTGTCTTAGATATTTTTATAGCAGACTCCAAGAAGCTGCCTCCTTTATATTCTTGGAGTAGTTGTCATAATTTTATTCTCACCCATCTGTCATAGGCATATCTGATATTTCTATAGTCACTTCACCAATATAAAGTAAACTGATCATGTCTACCAATTTAAAGTATAGAATCTGATTTACTAATTGTGCTTGTCTAGAATGTAATTAGTTTCTTTAGAAAGCTTCATATTCCTCAGTATCCATGTCTCTTAGATGCCATTAGTTTACTATTTTAAAATTCTTATTTAGGTCTTAAGATCTGTATCTCTTCCTTAGAAACTAAGACTGTTCTCTTGACTATGAGTTCTTTGCTGCCTAGCATATCTTTTTATCTTTCACCATGTTATAGTCAAAATATTAGGAACCATTTTGACTATTTATGGTTTGAAAGGGCTCCTTGTCTTCAATTCAGTTGCTTAGTCATGTCCAACTCTTTGCAACCCCATGAACCACAGCACACCAGGCCTCCCTGTCCATCACCAACTCCCAGAGTCCACCCAAATCCATGTCCATTGTCTTAGGTAGGGTCAATTATGTTTCATTGTAATCATTTTCCAAATATTCTTCATTAAAATGACAGCCTTGATCTGGCCTTTACCAGCTTCCTGTATTTCCATCAAATAATTTTTATGATAAATTGTAAAACAGAACTGAGCAACAAGATGTTTGTTACAATGAAATGCAAACTTGGTTAACCAGTCGTGAAATTAAATTATTGGCTGTTTCCTTTTCTTTTTACAGGAGCAGGATTTTATTAGCCCATTCATTTTGCAGATTTCCAGATTTTTCTGGCTTTTTCTTTAATCTTTGTATCATGGTGGGTGGTGGATTTCTCTTGCTGGCTTTACCACCTGGAAGCACCTTTGAAAAGATATGGCAAATAGACTCCCCACTCTTCAGTGTTATCCTAAGACCCATTGCCTTAGCCTCTGACTTTTGATCCTCTCCATAATAAATGAGTCAAAATCCATATCTAGTCTCTAAGAAGTCTTGAGGTATTTATGTGTTTCATTCACTCTGAAGCTTAGCTATCATGGTCCCTTTTCATCATCCTTCTTGCTTTACTCCATCTATCATCACCTGTGATATATTGGCCTTTACCTAGCCATGGATTGGAATAATCCCATGTAACTCTGGCATCTTTAAATGAACTCTTGTGTTGTTAAAATGTATTTTATATTTGTAAACTTCCAGGTAAGTTTTGGTTAAATGTAGAATATGTTTATTTCCAATGTCCTTACTACTGCAAAAGTATAAGACAAACTGGATTCTTCATAATGTTCACAAAGGTGAGAAATGCTTTCTTTTTGCTACTGTAGTAACTCTGAAGTTATAAACCTTCAGTCTTGACAACAGTTAAAATATTCAACTGTATATATATATGTGTATACATATATATACATATATATATATGTGTATACATATATATATATGTATATTGTATGTACATCTGTAATTTAGAAATAAAGACCTCAGGGGAAAAGGAGTTGATGTGATATAGCTCAAAAAATTTGTTACTAGACCTGGAGTTTTGGTAGAATATGTTCCAACTTTCCATTCTGAATATAATCAATATAGTGATAATAGAAGATAAAGAGTCTTTTTATGATCTAAGAAACATAAGACTTGCCATACTTTGTCATGAGTGAGTGAGTGAGAAAGTCGCTCAGTCGTGTCCGACTCTCTGCGACCCCATGGACTATACAGTCTGTGGAATTTTCCAGGCCAGAATACTGGAGTGGGTAGCTTTTCCCTTCTCCAGGGGATCATCCCAACACAGGGATGGAACCCAGGTCTCCTGCATTGCAAGTGGATTCTATTACCAGCTGAGCCACAAGGGAAGCTCATACTTTGTCATACTCCTTGCTCACCCAGAATGGTACTGAGCTTCCAGACGTAATGCCAAAGTATGTTTTGTGGATGTCAGTTCGCTGTTCACCATGCTTCAAATCTCAGAAGGTTAGAGATTTCTAGGAGTCCTTATAATTTACTATGGATCTGACATTTATGATGTGTAAAAAAATTCTTTTTTAATTTATCAGGTTCTGCTGCTTTTGGGTAATGGGTCACCGAAGTTTGGGAGCCATGGTTATTATCTACATTTGCGTTATCTTACCATATCAGTTTGTCTTAGATTCTAAAAAGTGTTATCAGTGACTACTTGGAAGATTATGGGGGATATTTTCTTGCTGCTTCTATGAAAAGTAAGGCTAGAATTACTGATTGCCTCAGTTTGCCTAGTTATTTCAGAAATTCATCATTTTAACAATATGATTACTATTTCACTTTAACAAATAGGTAATTTATTCTGAATCTGGCTGTTCAGTTTTTGTCTTTGTCTTTTACATTACTCAGTTGTCCTGTCTCTTTAGAGAATTTCCTTATGAATTTTTTTTCCTAATTTCAGATAATTGCCCCTTATTTTTCATACTTTTATTTAGACTAACCAAAATTAAAACAGTTAAAGAATTGTCCTAATTATGACACTAGATTTCCGTTCCATTATTATTGTCATTCACATATTCTAGCCATGAAATAAGATCTCTACACACTTTTTTGTATAATTATAATCCGCTTCCTACACTATATAGAAAAAAAGCAAGTAATATGCTAAACTTTGAGTTACAAAATGTAACAACATTTAGATCATTTGCAAAACTTCATCTAGTGTTTATCTTCTAATTCTTTCATTATAATTTGAATTCACTTGAGTTATTGTTACTTTTCTTTATAGGGATGTCGACATTTATAGAGATATTCATAATAGAATCTATAATATCTTTCAAACTAATGTCCCTATAGGGATTTCTGAAGCATCCCTGAGTACTGCAGATATCTCTAGATGTCAGTTTAAAATGTTTTTTCTTCCCAACTCATTTTGTCCCATACTACTCTGTCTTTTCCACAAAATTTTGATAAGAGATTTCAAGTCACCATTTTTTCCTTGTGCATAAAATCTAGAAGTCGCATATGTATCCCATTAACTTAAAATGAGTCAGTGCTTAGACACTGATAAAAAGGTAAAGTAATGTGGCGTTTAACTCTGTTTCTTCTAGTTTTTTTATTATTATTCCTTTTACCATAGATAACTATTCTTTATCCCCGGAGATATTAATCAGACTTGAGCATATACTATGATGAACTTTTAGTTCACCTTCTTTTGTACTGAGTTCATTACAACTGCATGTAATCAGGCAATATTTGACGAAAATGAAATACTGGGACTTTAGTTTCACCTTTACAGACTCTGTCATATAGATATCAGCCCATGATAAATTTTATGTTTTTGGAATCTATTCCTGGAATGCAAAAGTAGGAAGTCAAGAAACACCTGGAGTAACAGGCAGATTTGGCCTTGGAATACGGAATGAAGCAGGGCAAACACTAATAGAGTTTTGCCAAGAAAATGTACTGGTCATAGCAAATACCCTCTTCCAACAACACAAGAGAAGACTCTATACATGGACATCACCAGATGGTCAACACCGAAATCAGATCGATTATATTCTTTGCAGCCAAAGATGGAGAAGCTCTATACAATCAGCAAAAACAAGACCAGGAGCTGTCTGTGGCTCAGTCCATGAACTCCTTATTGCCAAATTCAGACTGAAATTGAAGAAAGTAGGGAAAACCACTAGACCGTTCAGGTATGACCTAAATCAAATCCCTTATGATTATACAGTGGAAGTGAGAAATAGATTTAAGGGCCTAGATCTGATAGATAGAATGCCTGATGAACTATGGAATGAGGTTCGTGACATTGTACAGGAGACAGGGATCAAGACCATCCCCATGGAAAAGAAATGCAAAAAAGCAAAATGGGTGTCTGGGGAGGCCTTACAAATAGCTGTGAAAGAAGAGAAGCGAAAAGCAAAGGAGAAAAGGAAAGATATAAACATCTGAATGCAGAGTTCCAAAGAATAGCAAGAAGAGATAAGAAAGCCTTCTTCAGTGATCAGTGCAAAGAAATAGAGGAAAACAACAGAATGGGAAAGACTAGGGATCTCTTCAAGAAAATCAGATATACCAAGGGAACACTTCATGCAAATATGAGCTCGATAAAGGACAGAAATGGTATGGACGTAACAGAAGCAGAAGATATTAAGAAGAGGTGGCAAGAATACACAGAAGAACTGTACAAAAAAGATCTTCACCACCCAGATAATCACGATGGTGTGATCACTGACCTAGAGCCAGACATCCTGGAATGTGAAGTCAAGTGGGCCTTAGAAAGCATCACTACGAACAAAGCTAGTGGAGGTGATGGAATTCCAGTTGAGCTCTTTCAAATTCTGAAAGATGATGCTGTGAAAGTGCTGCACTCAATATGCCAGCAAATTTGGAAAACTCAGCAGTGGCCATAAGATTGGAAAAGGTCAGTTTTCATCCCAATCCCAAAGAAAGGCAATGCCAAAGAATGCTCAAACTACCGCACAATTGCACTCATCTCACACACTAGTAAAGTAATGCTCAAAGTTCTCCAAGCCAGGCTTCAGAAATATGTGAACCGTGAACTTCCTGATGTTCAAGCTGGTTTTAGAAAAGGCAGAGGAACCAGAGATCAAATGGCCAATATCCGCTGGATCATGGAAAAAGCAAGAGAGTTCCAGAAAAACATCTATTTCTGCTTTATTGACTATGCCAAGGCCTTTGACTGTGTAGATCACAATATCTGTGGAAAATTCTGAAAGAGATGGGAATACCAGAGCATCTGATCTGCCTCTTGAGAAATCTGTATGCAGGTCAGGAAGCAACAGTTAGAACTGGTCATGGAACAACAGACTGGTTCCGAATAGGAAAAGGAGTACGTCAAGGCTGTATATTGTCACCCTGTTTATTTAACTTATATGCAGAGTACATCATGAGAAATGTTGAACTGGAAGAAACACAAGCTGGAATCAAGATTGCTGGGAGAAATATCAATAACCTCAGATATGCAGATGACACCACCCTTATGGCAGAAAGTGAAGAGGAACTGAAAAGCCTCTTGGTGAAAGTGACAGTGGAGAGTGAAAAGGTTGGCTTAAAGCTCAACATCAGAAAATGAAGATCATGGCATCTGGTCCCATCACTACATGGGAAATAGATGGGGAAACAGTGGAAACAGTGTCAGACTTTCTTTTTCTGGGCTCCAGAATCACTGCAGATGGTGACTGCAGCCATGAAATTAAAAGACGCTTACTCCTTGGAAGGAAAGTTATGACCAACCTCGATAGCATATTCAAAAGCAGAGACATTACTTTGCCAACAAAGGTTCGCCTAGTCAAGGCTATGGTCTTTCCTGTGGTCATGTATGGATGTGAGAGCTGGACTGTGAAGAAGGCTGAGCGCTGAAGAATTGATGCTTTTGAACTGTGGTGTTGGAGAAGACTCTTGAGAGTCCCTTGGACTGCAAGGAGATCCAACCAGTCCATTCTGAAGGAGATCAGCCCTGGGACTTCTTTGGAGGGAATGATGCTAAAGCTGAAACTCCAGTATTTTGGCCACCTCATGCAAGGAGTTGACTCATTGGAGAAGACTCTGATGCTGGGAGGGATTGGGGGCAGAAGGAGAAGGGGACGACAGAGGATGAGATGGCTGGATGGTATCACTGACTTGATGGATGTGAGTCTGAGTGACCTCCGGGAGTTGGTGATGGACAGGGAGGCCTGGCGTGCTGCAGTTCATGGGGTGGCAAAGAGTCAGTCACGACTGAGCGACTGGTCTGATCTGATCTGATCTGATTGCAAAATGCCTGATGATAACCAAATATTCTTGCTCTCTCCATTCTAAATTGCCATTAGGTAAATCCTAAGTTTTAAAGCCTATGTGGTTTATTTGATAAGGATTATTTAGGAAAAATTAGGGTTGCTAGTAATCAGTTAGTCATCTTTCTCTTCACTCTTTACATATGAATTAGCAGTGAGTTTATCATTTCCATGGAGCTTATGTCAGGTTATGTAACACAAGGTTTCATTAGAAACTTGTTATCTTGAGAATGTGGAAGTAGAATCTTTTTGTCTGTTTGTTTTTTGTTTGTCCTTTGATAACGGATTTAAGTCGTGTCATCTGCATATCTGAGGTTATTGATATTTCTCCCAGCAATCTTGATTCCAACTTGTGTTTCTTCCAGTCCAGCATTTCTCATGATGTACTCTGCATATAAGTTAAATAAACATGGTGACAATATGCAGCCTTGACGTACTCCTTTTCCTATTCGGAACCAGTCTGTTGTTCCATGACCAGTTCTAACTGTTGCTTCCTGACCTGCATACAGATTTCTTAAGAGGCAGATCAGGTGGTCTGGTATTCCCATCTCTTTCAGAATTTTCCATAGTTTATTGTGATCTACACAGTCAAAGGCTTTGGCATAGTCAATAAAGCAGAAATAGATGTTTTTCTGGAACTCTTGCTTTTTCCATGATCCAGCGGATGTTGGCAATTTGATCTCTGGTTCCTCTGCCTTTTCTAAAACCAGCTTGAACATCAGGAAGTTCACGGTTCACATATGACACGACTCTTATGGCAGAAAGTGAAGAGGGGCTAAAAAGCCTCTTGGTGAAAGTGAAAGTGGAGAGTGGAAAGTTTGGCTTAAAGGTCAACATTCAGAAAACGAAGATCATGGCATCTGGTCCCATCACTGCATGGGACATAGATGGGGAAACAGTGGAAACAGTGTCAGACTTTGTTTTTCTGGGCTCCAAGATCACTGCAGATGGTGACTGCAGTCATGAAATTAAAAGACGCTTACTCCTTGGAAGGAAAGTTATGACCAACCTAGATAGCATATTCAAAAGCAGAGACATTACTTTACCAACAAAGGTTCGCCTAGTCAAGGCTATGGTCTTTCCTGTGGTCATGTATGGATGTGAGAGCTGGACTGTGAAGAAGGCTGAGCGCCGAAGAATTGAGGCTTTTGAACTGTGGTGTTGGAGAAGACTCTTGAGAGTCCCTTGGACTGCAAGAAGATCCAACCAGTCCATTCTGAAGAAGATCAATCCTGGAATTTCTTTAGAAGGAATGATGCTAAAGCTGAAACTCCAGTATTTTGGCCACCTCATGCGAAGAGTTGACTCATTGGAGAAGACTCTGATGCTGGGAGGGATTGAGGGCAGGAGGAGAAGGGGACGACAGAGGATGAGATGGCTGGATGGCATCACTGACTCGATGGGTATGAGTCTGAGTGACCTCCGGGAGCTGGTGATGGACAGGGAGGCCTGGCGTGCTGCGGTTCATGGGGTCGCAAAGAGTCGGATACGACTGAGCGACTGATCTGATCTGATCTGATCTGAACGGATTTAACCCTGGACTCCAAGCTTTATTATGAGTGTTCTATAGTTTTTCATTCTTGAGACTACTTCATGCAAAACTGTAGATTTAAATACAATTACAGAAACTGTTCTTTCCAATGTCTTTATTAACCCCTTAGGTTTGTAGGTTTTTTTTTTTTTTTTTTTTTCCGCAACTTTTGTCTTCAATTGCTGGTGTTTTATATAATGTTCTTTATTTTCTTATTATTAACCTTTTTGCAGAAAGTTAAGAAAAAAGCTATTTAACATTCCTGCCAAATCTCTTTTGTTGTTCTTTGTAGTGGTCCTGTCCCAATCTTTTCTGAATCTATTTTTAATCCCTTTTGATTTCATTTAACTGCCATACTGAGCATTAGTTCATTTTGGTTTTTTGTCTAAGTCTGCCTTCCTTGATGATTAGCGTATTATACCCTTTTCAATTTCCTATACACTTGGTTTTTAAAATTCATTTCTCATTTATTCATTTCATTTATAATAGTCCTCAATTTAACCATAGATGCTTTTCAAAAATGTAGTGTCCCCCGGTTAATGTCTTCCCTCTGTGTCTAGTTCTAGCTGCAACCTTCCTTTACATCATAAATTTGATTAACTTGTGGCTACAACCCTCAGATTTTTTTCCTAACTTTAAATATGCTTTCATTTATCTTAAGAGGTTAAAAACTCAAGATCAAAGACAAACCATGGGTAACTAATAAAAGGAAATTTATGCCAATTTGGGAGTGGCAGAATTGGGGTGGCATTATGGTTTCTCCTAGGGCTACTTGGTGGGTTTGGTTAACCCAAGCACTTATTTAGTACATCACTTAGACTGGCACTTATATCTGTCTGTGCTCTTTATCACAACTCTTGCTCTTAAAACTAGGTTTTAGGGTCCATTGTGTATCCTTTATAAGCGTATCTCAACTCCTAAAGGTTGCTTAAAAGGAGGAAGGATTGGACATACCCTAGTCATGACAAGCAGTTTAGATCTGAAAGATACACAAATTCGAAATGCTTCACTACCTTTCTGAAACACGTCTGTGATCTCATTGGAGGTGGATTCAATGATGCAAAAATGCTTAGGTTTGTGTCTCTCCATTGTTTAAGGCTAAGTCTATAGACTTGGTATCACATTGTCAGTGTTCTGTCCTTGAACCACAGCTGATTGTGCTTCAGAGTCACCTAGCAGTATGTTCAGCTTCTTAGCTGTTCATGTCTCTTCCTATCCTACATTTTACTTTGAGTGGGCTATATCATTTAAGTCCTATTATTACTTTATAGGTTCACTTTAATTTTCAGTTACAATATAAACATTTTCATTTACCAAAAAAATTATCTATCCAGATATTTAAAGCCATATTGATAACTGGGGTGTATTTTTCCAAAGAGTAAGAATTCTTGAATAAAATTTTGAGAGAATAAAAACTGAAATTCTGTTTATATAATACCACTCTCATGGACAAACAGAGAAAAGTGGAGAGAGAGAAAATATCAGCTTTTAAAGGAATAAATGATAAGAGTAAAATCTGAAGAGAAGAGAGAAATCCAGAACAGTGATTTGCAGAGTTAATCTAAAGCCTTTAAGTAGAACTGAGACAACTGATAAATTAAAAGGATAAAAAACAAAAGTAATATTTTACAATAGGATTAGTTCACTTGGCAGGTACCTACTGCTTGTAGAAAGTGTTAAGGAGATGGAGGAGAAAAGACTTAGAGAAAACACTAAATTATCTTTCAGTCTTTTAAAATTCTTTCTGCAGATCTATTACAGTTGTTACTGTTTAGTTGCTAAATCATGTTGGACTCTTTTGTGACCTCATGGACTATAACCCCGCTAGGCTTCTCTGTCCATGAGATTTCCCAGGCAAGAATACTGGAGTGGTTGCCATTTCCTTCTCCAGGGGATCTTCCTGACCCAGTGATTGAACCCGCATCTCCTGCATTAGCAGATGGAGTCTTTACCACTGAGCCATCTGGGAAGCCACCGGTTACAGTAGAGGGTTTGAAGAAAGGCTGCAAAGCAAATCATAAGAATGTCTGTATCAAGCTATCCACCATTCATGAAAGAAAACTGGGAGAAGCAATAAAGATATATTCATGTCCCATTCATCACTACGGCAGCTTCAGTTCAGTTGGTCAGTTGTGTCCAACTCTTTGCGACCCTATGGTCTGCAGCATGCCAGGCCTCCCTGTCCATCACCAACTCCCGGAGTTTACTCAAACTCATGTCCATTGAGTCAATGATACCATTCAGTCATCTCATCCTCTGTCATCCCCTCCTCCTCCTGCCCTCAATCTTTCCCAGCATCAGGGTCTTTTCAAATGAGTCAGCTCTTTGCGTGAGGTGTCCAAAGTTGTGGAGTTTCAGCTTCAACATCAGTCCTTCCAGTGAACACCCAGGACTGATTTCCTTTAGGATGGACCAGTTGGATCTCCTTGCAGTCCAACGGACTCTCAAGAGTCTTCTCCAACACCAGAGTTCAAAAGCATCAATTTTTCAGCACTCAGCTTTCTTTACAGTCCAACTCTCACATCCATACATGACTACTGGAAAAACCATAGCCTTGACTAGATAGACCTTTTTTGGCAAAGTAATACTTTTTAAGATGCTCTCTAGGTTGGTCATAGTTTTTCTTCCAAGGAGCAAGCATCTTTTGATTTCAAGGCTGCAGTCACCATCTACAGTGATTTTGGAGCCCTCCCCCCCACTTCACCCCCCCCCCCCCGCAAAATAAAGTCTGTCACAGTTTCCATTGTTTCCCCATCTATTTGTCATGAAGTGATGGGACCAGATGCTATTATCTTAGTTTTCTGAATGTTGAGCTTTAAGCCAACTTTTTAACTTTCCTCTTTCACTTTCATCAAGAGGCTTTTTAGTTTTTCTTTACTTTCTGCCATAAGCATAGTGTTATCTGCATATCTGAGGTTATTGGTATTTCTCCCAGCAATCTCGATTCCAGCTTGTGCTTCCTCCTGCCCAGTGTTTCTCATGATGCACCCTGCACATAAGTTAAATAAGCAGGGTGACAATATACAGCCTTGTCATACTCCTTTCCCTTTTTGGAATCAGTCTGTTATTCCATGTCCAGTTCTAACTGTTGCTTCCTGACCTGCATACAGATTTTTCAGGAGGCAGGTCAGGTGGTCTGGTATTCCCTTCTCTTGAAGAATTTTCCACAGTTTGTTGTGTTCCACACAGTCAACTTTGGCATAGTCAATAAAGCAGAAATACATGTTTTTCTGGAACTCTCTTGATTTTTTGATGATCCAGCAGATGTTAGCAATTTGGTTTCTGGTTCCTCTGCCTTTTCTAAAACCAGCTTAAACATCTGGAAGTTCGTGGTTCACGTACTATTGAAGCCTGGCTTGGAGAATTTTGAGCATTACTTTGCTAGTGTGTGAGATGAGTGCAATTGTGCGGTAGTTTGAGCATTCTTTGACATTGCCTTTCTTTGGGACTGGAATGAAAACTGAACTTTTCCAGTCCTGTGTCCACTGCTGACTTTTCCAAATTTGCTGGCATACTGAGTGCAGCATTTCACAGCATCATCTTTTAGGATTTGAAATAGCTCAACTGGAATTCCATCACCTCCACTAGCTTTGTTTAGTGATGCTTCCCAAGGCCCACTTGACTTCTCATTCCAGGATGTCTGGCTCTACGTTGCTGATCACACCATCGTGATTATCTGATCTTTTTTGTATAGTTCTTCTGTATATTCTTGCCACCTCTTCTTAATATCTGCCTCAGGGGCAGGGGCTCTGGGTGTAGCAGACATGGGTATGACATAAGCCCTCTTGGAGGAGGTTGCCTTTAACCTCACCAAAGAGCTGCCAGAACTTATACAGGACTGGGAAAACAGACTCTTGGAGGGCACAAAAAGAACCTCGTATGCACCAGGACCTAGGAGAAAGGAGCAGTGACCCCACAAGAGACTGACCCAGACTTGTCTGTGAGTGCCAGGAGTCTCTGGCAGAGGCGTGGGTCAGCAGTGGCCTGCTGTAGGGTTGGGGGCACTGAGTGTAGCAGTGATTGCATGGGACCTTTTGAAGGAGGTCACTATTATCTTCATTACCTCCACCATAGTTTGGCCCCAGGTAAATAACAGGAAGAGAACACAGCCCAACCCATCAAAAAAAAAATTTGATTAAAGATTTACTGAGCATGGCCTTGCCCATCAGAACAAGACCCAGTTTCCCCCTCAGTCAGTCTCTCCCATCAGGAAGCTTCCATAAGCCTCTTAGCCTTCTCCATCAGAGGGCAGACAGACTGAAAACCCCAATCACAGAAAACTAACCAATCTGATCACTTGGACCACAGCTTTGTCTAACTCACTGAAACTATGAGCCATGCTCTTTAGGGCCACCGAAGACAGATGGGTCAGGGTGGAGAGTTCTGACAAAATGTGGTCCACTGGAAAAGGGAATGGCAAACCACTTCAGTATTCTTGCCTTGAGAACCCCATGAACAATATGAAAAGGCAAAAAGATAGGACACTGAAAGATGAACTCCCCAGGTCAGTAGGTCCCCAATACGCTACTGGAGATCAGTGGAGAAATAATTCCAGAAAGAATGAAGAGATGGAGCCAAAGCAAAAACAACACCCAGTTGTAGATGTGACTGGTGATGGAAGTAAACTCCAGTGCTGTAAAGAACATTATTGAATTGGAACCTGGAATGTTAGGTCCACAAATCAAGGCAAATTGGAAATGGTAAAACAGGTGGCAAGAGTGAACATCAACATTCTAGGAATCAGCGAACTAAAATGGACTGGAATGGGTGAATTTAACTCAGATGACCATTATATCTGCTACTGTGGGCAAGAATCCCTTAGAAGAAATGGAGTAGCCATCATAGTCAACAAGAGAGTCCAAAATGCAGTACTTGGATGCAATCTCAAAAACGACAGAATGATCTCTGTTCGTTTCCAAGGCAAACCATTCAGTATCACAGTAATCCAAGTCTGTGCCCCGACCAGTGAACGTGAACGTGAAGTCACTCAGTCGTGTCCGACTCTTTGCGACCCCATGGACTGTAGCCTACCAGGCTCTTCTGTCCATGGGATTTTCCAGGCAATAGTACTTGAGTGGATTGCCATTTCCTTCTCCAAGGGATCTTCCCAACCCAGGGATCAAACCCGGGTCTCCGGCATCATAGACAGACGCTTTACCATCTTTCCTACCAGGGAAGTCCCATGCCCCTAACAGTAATGCTGAAGAAGCTGAAGTTGAACGGTTCTATGAAGACCTGCAATACCTTTTAGAACTAACACCCAGAAAAGATGTCCTTTTCACTGTAGGGGACTGGAATGCAAAAGGAGGATGTCAAGAAATAACTGGAATAACAGGTAAATTTAGCCTTGGAGTACAGAATGAAGCAGGGAAAAGGCTAACAGGGTTTTGCCAAGAGAACGCACTGATCATAGCAACACCCTCTTCCAACAACACAAGAGAAGACTCTACACATGGACATTACCAGATGGTCCACACCGAAATCAGATTGATTATATTCTTTGCAGCTAAAGATGGAGAAGCTCTATACAGTCAGTAAAAATAAGACTGGGAGCTGACTGAGGCTCAGATCATGAACTTCTTATTGCTAAATGCAGACTCAAATTGAAGAAAGTGGGGAAAACCACTAGACCATTCAGGTGTGACTTAAATCCCTTATGATTATACTGTGGAAGTGAGAAATAGATTCAAGGGATTAGATCTGATAGAGTGCCTGAAGAACTATGGATGGAGGTTCATGACATTGTATAGGAGGCAGTGATCAAGACCATCCCCAAGAAAAAAAAGTGCAAAAAGGCAAAATGATTGTCTGAGGAGGTCTTACAAATAGCTGTGAAAAGAAGAGAATCTAAAGGCAAAGGAGAAAGGGGAAGATAAACCCATTTGAATGCAGAGTTCCAAAGAATAGCAAGGAGAGCTAGGAAAGCCTCCCTCAGTCATCAATGCAAAAAACAGAGGAAAACAGCATCAGATGCAGATAATGTTTAACAATACTGCAGAGTTAGTGAAAGTGAAAGTCGCTCAGTTGTGTCCAGCTCTTTGTGACCTCATGGATTGTATAGTCCATGGAATTCTCTAGGCCAGAATACTAGAGTGGGTAGCCTTTCCCTTCTCCAGGGGGTCTTCCAGAGCTAGAATTTGGTACAAATTAACATGTATTTTCTGATTTCTAGTATTTTCCCTTCCACCAATTCAGAATAACTCAGGATTTTTCCTTTTATTTTCCAAAGCAAAACATCACTTGATTCATTTTCTT
Organism: Tragelaphus eurycerus; assembly: GCA_935064755.1. NCBI lineage: Eukaryota > Metazoa > Chordata > Mammalia > Artiodactyla > Bovidae > Tragelaphus > Tragelaphus eurycerus. The sequence continues at coordinate 19,516,724 of CAKXYN010000020.1, forward strand.
TTAGACAAATTTTCACAAGGTAAGAGTGAGGTTTTTTTCTTGTACCAGAGTTTTTTTTTTTTTAATTAAAATTTATTTTGCTTAACTTTACAATATTGTATTAGTTTTGCCATACATCGAGATGGATCCGCCACCAGTATACACGTGCTCCCCATCCTGAACCCTCCTCCCTCCCCATACCATCCCTCTGGGTCATCCCAGTGCACCAGCCCCAGGCATCCATTATCAGGCATCGTACCTGGACTGGCGACTCGTTTCAGATATGATATTATACATATTTTGATGCTATTCTCCCAAATCATCCCGCCCTCTCCCGGTCCCAGAGTCCAAAGTCTGTTCTGTACATCAGTGTCTCTTTTGCTGTCTCATAAACAGGGTTATTGTTACCATCTTTCTAAATTCCATATATATGTGTTAGTATACTGTATTTGTGTTTTTCTTTCTGACTTACTTCACTCTGTATAATAGGCTTCAGTTCCATCCACCTCATTAGAACCGACTCAAATGTATTCTTTTTAATGGCTGAGTAATACTCCATTGTGTATATGTACCACAGCTTTCTTTATCCATTCATCTGCGGATGGACATCTAGGTTGCTTCCAAGTCCTGGCTATTGTAAACAGTGCTGCTATGAACATTGGGTACACGTGTCTCTTTCAGTTCTGGTTTTCTCAGTGTGTATGCCCAGCAGTGGGATTGCTGGATCATAAGGCAGTTCTATTCCCAGTTTTTTGAGGAATCTCCATACTGTTCTCCAGAGTGGCTGTACTAGTTTGCATTCCCACCAACAGTGTAAGAGAGTTCCCTTTTCTCCGCACCCTCTCCAGTACCAGAGTTAATATTGAGTTTGTGGTATAATTTTTGAAAGACCATAGCTGTTCTTCCATTCCATTGCTTCTTTCTTCAGCAACAAAGTGTCACAACTTCTCTGACTTGTTTTTTATTTTTATTTTTTTGAGGAGTGCAAATTTTATTTTTTTAATTATTATTTAATTATTATTATTATTTACTTTACAATATTGCCATACATGCATCCACCACGGGTGAATTGCTCTACTTTCATTCTTAATATTTTGGGCTTCCCTGGTGGCTCAGTGGTAAAGCAAGACTGCAAATGCTGGGGATCATCTGCAATGCAGGAGATCATCTGCAATGCAGAACATGTGGGTTTGATCTCTGGGTCAGGATGATCCCCTGGAGAAGGAAATGGCAATCCACTCCAGTATTCTTGTCTGGAGAATCCCATCGACAGAACAGCCTGGTGGGCTACAGACCATGGGATTGCAAGAGTCAGACATGGCTTAGTGACTAACCCACCACCACATTTGAGGGGTACTGAGCAGAAAACAATACATTAGTGGTAGAATTGAGTGTAAGCTGCAGTATAAAGTTTGTAAGGTGTGTGTGTGTGTGTGTTCTGAACCAGAGACTATGACACACAAGAAGAAATTATCAGATGAGTATTAATTGTCAACTGTGACTAAGAATCCCAAACCCAAACAATAAGTTGAGTTACTAAGCAAGAGCTATTTGGGATAATTTAATGGGCAGGAATAGAAGTATCTACCTGTTTTCCCATTCAATAATCTTACTTTAATAGTTACAAAACTAAAATTTGAAATATATTTTTGCCAAGTGAATCCTTTCCCCTTACTATCCAGGGTTTTTGCTCAAAGCAAAATTTTGAGAGAAGATGTCAGAAAAATGTCATTGATACAGTCTCACTCATCATGTGGTTAAGGCAACAATAACTTCATTTCCATGTACTTCAAAAACAGTTTTTTGAGTCCTTGAATTATTTTATCAATATGTGGTTTCTCTCTCATTTTTGTATTAAGTTCTAATTCCAAATGTCCAAAGTAAGAAAAAGTATTTAAATTTTTTATACTGAAGAACATGCCATAAAATTAACATTTTCTGAAACAAGCCTGTGATCTCCTAGATGAAAACCTAAATGATAAATTTATTAATTCATCAGTGTTTTTCCTAATTTTGTTTATTGTTGGCTTCTTCCTTTACTGCCCATTTCTATTTTAAAAAATAATTTTAATTTTGGCTGTATTGAGTCTGTTATCGCATGAGCTTTGCTCGAGTTGCAGAGAGGAGGGCCTCTCTCTGGTTGTGGTGTGTGGGCTTCTATTGTTGCAGAGCACAGGCTCTAGGGTGCTCTGGCTTTAGTAGTTGCCGCACATGGGCTCAGTAGTCGCAACTCCCAGGCTCTAGAGCACAGACTTGATGGTTGTGGTGCACAGGCTTAGTTGCTTTGCAGCCTATGGGATCTTCCTGGATCAGCTACTGAACCGATGTCTCCTGCATTGACAGGCAGATTCTTTACCAGTGAGTCACCAGGGAAACCCTGCCCTTTTCAACTTTTATTTTGTCTGGCCAGGAGTATAGATATTTATCAAAACTTTAATTCTTAGTCCTACCTTTTATCACTTTTGTTTCATTATTTTTTGGTTAGGTAATCAGTAGTTTTAAAGTATATTAGGCAACAAGGCAATCTTGCATCCAGTATTATGGCTGTAAGGAATATGGGAGTCACAGAGATTGAATTTATTGTATTTATTGAGATTATTGTATTTATTGGTTGGTCATTGCTTCTGTGAAAAATTAGAAATGTTTAAAGGTTTGCAGGTTTTGAAAATATATCTGTAAGCTTGTTAAATACAATGATTTCCATATTTGAAATGATTCATGTAAATTCTGTTAAAATACCATATCAAGCTAAATGTTTATTATAAAATTTGATTTGATTATTCTGTATTTCATGGATAGCATTTTTTTATGTTGTTGTTCAGTTGCTAAATCATGTCTGACCCCATGGATTTTAGCACGCTAGGCTTCCCTGTCCAGCATCTCCTGAGGTTTGTTCAAAATCATGTCCATTGAGTTGGTGATGCCATCCAACCATCTCATCCTCTGTCCCCTTCTCCTGCTTTCAGTCTTTCCCAGCATCAGGGTCTTTTCTAATGAGTCAATTCTTTGATCAGGTGGCCAAAGAATTGGAGCTTTAGCTTCATCATCAGCCCTTCCACAGAATATTCCGGACTTTTCCTGTAGGATTGACTGGTTTGATCTCCTTACAGTCCAAGGGATTCTCAAGAGTCTTCTCCAGCACCACATTTCAAAAACATCAATGCTTCAGTGCTCAGCTTTCTTTATGGTCCAACTCTCACATCCATACATGACTATTGGAAAAACCATAGCTTTGACTCTATGGACCTTTGTCAGCAAAGTGATATCTGTGTTTTTAATACACTGTCCAGGTTTGTCATAACTTTTTCCCCAAGGAACAGGGTCTTGTCTTTTAGTTCCAAAGTATTGAACACAATACGCAGGTTATTTTAAAAAGACTTAATAGAAGAAATATGCAATTGTGAGATATGTGGGCTAATGCAATAAATCAGGTTTTTCACAAGTATAAAGTAAGTAAAGTTGGTAGGACAAATTTTCTGAGCCTCAAGTTTCCTACCTGCTTCCACTTTATTAATTTATATGAAAAGATATATTTTTGAAGCAAGATTCTGACAATTTGGTAGATACGTTACCTGAAAACTGTTATTGAGTATTTCTAGGTAAACTATTTAAAAAATCTTTTTGAATGCATAAATTGGTTAATAAGAAAGTAAGAAAAATCATTTTCCAGGAGCCCAAAACAAAGATAAAGAAATTGAGTCAATGAGAGCCTGGAGGAGTTTGCCAATCTCTATACCCAAGAATCTCAGGTTTCAAGTCCAGGACTTAGAGCTATAATTCGGAAAGCACAGAATTGTAGGTAAGATTGCCATATATAAAACCAAAATCCTCCAAAGACTACATCTCAGGTGAAAGGGAGGACATTAAAAAGTCCTCTTTTGGGGACAATAAGAGCTCAAGAAAAGTTGTCTAACTAGCCCTGGGCTCTGGATTAAGAGGATGGGGAGAGAGAGAAAGAGAAAGAAACAAAGTGAAAACAAATTATTTAGTTTCTCCTTAGTATCCACTGCCATGGGCCTTCCCTCATTCTGATTTGGGATCAGATTTACCTTACTTACATTGTTCAGGGGTTCCCAGGCTAAGAAACTGACATAAATAGTCAACCTAAGCTGGAAAGATCCATGTAAGCACCTATAAAAATCAAAAGTAAAAGTTTTGAAGAGATACACCCTCATCCAAGGATTCCCACAGAGAGAACCCCACCAAAAATAAGTGCATAACCCCAAATTAGAAAATATAGAAAGTAGTCCATCTGAAGAATCAACAGACACAACATAGCAATAGTAGATTCCCAAGAATTTCCAGTAATAGCATTATCAGAGAATATAAATAACTGTTTTAAATACTTAAAGAATAGAAAACATGAGATAAGAACAGACAGTATCAAATGTCCAGGCAGATTTAAAAAAAAAGTCTTGAGATTAAAAAAATTGAATTTGTATATTAGAAAAAAGTTTATTGAAATCAGAGGATTTATATTCAGAAACAAAGATTTTTTTTCCCGGGGGGCGGGAGGGAGGAAATACTTCTGAGTTGAGCAATGAGATTCTTTATAGACACTTTTTTTTTTTTTTTTAACTCATACAGCATGCCATTTTGCCAGTGACTTCTGAATCTTACCATGTGACTCTTATAACCTCTGAGAGCTAGCTTACTGAGTTCTAGCAAATCCTAAGCCAGCATGCTATATGTTAGTTACACTGAATAGCCTCTTCAAAATAAACCACACAGTAGTGATGTTGATCCTGTTAGATTAAGACAAATTAAAAATCTAATACATAGTTTTGCTGTCAGGTCCTAAAGGTCGAAGGTCAATATAGTATATTGCAATAAGGCTATAGGTTACCCATGACCCAATATTTTACCATAATAAACCAAACAGGGCTGAAACACCCAGCAGTAGCCCATAAATCTATTAGCAGTGAACTGTCAATGTCCTATATACCAGGGTAATTTGTTAATTCAGAGCTGGGTCTCTTTTTTCACTAGACCTTGTAAACTCCTTTCTGAAATATCAATAAACCATCTGCTTTGACTTGTTAATCAAATGACTTTATTCAGTCCAAAGCAATTTTTTCCTAATAAAAACAGAGTATTTATCTCCATGGCTATAAAAGAGGATTGTTTTCAACTGTTCACTTATAGTTAAGAAGCACATTTAGTTTGGATTGATTTCCAATGCTTCGGTCATATCTTGTCACTTTCCATTTCTTACACACAGCATCTCAGTTTAGCCATTTGCAGAAAGAAAAACAGTCAAATTCTGCATTGTGGTACAGGGCTAATGCACAAAAACTGAGGAAGAAGTTTGAGAGAGAAAAGAATTCACCCCAAATAATTGTAGACCAACATTTTAATATCACCATTTCCTTCTGTTTGAAAGTTTCCTTATCATTCTAGATAGAATATTTATACTAGCCACTGTTTCTGCTTTAACTGAGGTTCCAGATGTTTGCCTTTTAGTTAGTGTTGCTCTGTTCTGAATCGAAGGGCAGATAATGTTTATCCATAACAGAAACTTTTTTAACCTCTTAAGCTTTATTGTGCTAGTGTAAAATAAAGTGGCTTGCAGTGAGATGGAATCATAGCATGTGAAGTTCTGCAAAGCTACTCCAGAAAATTGACTCCCTTTTCTCCCAACCCACCAAACTGAGATAAAATGAGTATTTCTGAGGTATCCGTGGGGATACTCTCTATGTTCTGTGAATGAGCATCTTGAGGAATCGTCACGCTTCTTGCACCCTCTGTCCTTGGAGCTTACTGCCAGCTGGCAAATGGAGCACAGTCTGTGACCTCTGACCTTGAATCAGCTCCTCTTGGACTGTTAAAAATGATGTCTGGGGAGAGGTCTGGGCGTTTGAGTTATTACTGGATTCTGCCCTCTTAAAAAACAAAGAAGAGACTCATAGGTGTTCTTAATGAGCAGAGGCCTCAAATGCAGCACAAATCATGGTGCATACTGAGAATTCTTTCTCAGGGGGCACAACTTCATTTCCCACTGCAAGTCCCTGAACAAAGGAAAAAATATGCAACAAACAAAAAGTGTAATTAAAATGCCTCAAGTGTCTTACAGACTTGTTTTGATTTTCTGTACTCAGACTTGCCTTGGTGAGCCACCATCTTGTTTTTTATGTTGAAGGTGGCATCATAGAGAGAAGGGAGGACACAGTCCTGTTTCTCTCTACCTCTTTTATCTCCTCATTTTCAGAATGGAGAAAAGAAAACCTAAGCCCTTAAATCAAGTCTTAGGCTCTTTTTTGAGCATAAGAAAGAAAATGTGAGACATATGAAATTTAATGGCCATACCAATGGGTTTCTCACCTAGAAAGTTTTTCTCAACATTTTAATTTCATTGATTTTTAACAGTATCCCCTTGCGATTTTCCTCTTAATACTATTTCTCTAAAAAGTATGAACCAAATACATTAAACTTAACTTCCCCTCAGGCATGAAATTTTTACCAAATTAGATATCAGCTATTTTTTATTTAATGATTTCATTTATTGGCTCTTAGCCTTCACTCCAGCATACGGTCTTCTCACCCACTTCATATCATAACTGTGAAAGATTACTCTGCTAATGTTCTCTACACTGTATTGTTCTCCCCAGTGTAGATTATTTTCATGAGGACAACTAAAGACTATTACTGGAAACCTTAGTAAATACAGGCCTTCAGGTGTGATTGAATGATCCAGTCTTGGCATGAAAGGACCTGATATTGATATTCCCTGACTTTAATATTCAGAAGCATAAATTGGGCTGGAATGAGAATGGGAGTCCCATCAGATCAGATCAGTTGCTCAGTCGTGTCTGACCCTTTGCGACCCCATGAACTGCAGCACGCCAGGCCTCCCTATCCATCACCAGCTCTCGGAGGTCACTCAGACTCACATTCATCGAGTCAGTGATGCCATCCAGCCATCTCATCCTCTGTCGTCCCTTTCTCCTCCTGCCCTCAATCCCTCCCAGCATCAGAGTCTTCTCCAATGAGTCAGCTCTTCGCATGAGGTGGCCAAAATACTGGAGTTTCAGCTTTAGCATCATTCCTTCCAAAGAAATCCCAGGGCTGATCTCCTTCAGAATGGACCGGTTGGATCTCCTTGCAGTCCAAGGGACTCTCAAGAGTCTTCTCCAACACCACAGTTCAAAAGCATCAATTCTTCAGCGCTCAGCCTTCTTCACAGTCCAGCTCTTACATCCATACATGACCACAGGAAAGACCATAGCCTTGACTAGGCAAACCTTTGTTGGCAAAGTGATGTCTCTGCTTTTGAATATGCTATCTAGGTTGGTCATAACTTTCCTTCCAAGGAGTAAGTGTCTTTTAATTTCATGGCTGCAGTCACCATCTGCAGTGATTTTGGAGCCCAGAAAAATAAAGTCTGACACTGTTTCCACTGTTTCTCCATCTATTTCCCATGTAGTGATGGGACCGGATGCCATGATCTTCGTTTTCTGAATGTTGAGCTTTAAGCCAACCTTTTCACTCTCCACTTTCACTTTCATCAAGAGGCTTTTTAGTTCCTCTTCACTTTCTGCCATAAGGGTGGTATCATCTGCATATCTGAGGTTATTGATATTTCTCCCGGCAATCTTGATTCCAGCTTGTGTTTCCTCCAGTCCAGCATTTCTCATGATGTACTCTGCATATAAGTTAAATAAGCAGGGTGACAGTATACAGCCTTGACGTACTCCTTTCCTATTTGGAACCAGTCTGTTGTTCCATGACCAGTTCTAACTGTTGTTTCCTGACCTGCATACAGATTTCTCAAGAGGCAGATCAGGTGGTCTGGTATTCCCATCTCTCTCAGGTACAAGAAAATTGAGTATATAAACTAAAACGTGTGTTAAGTTAAGCAACATGAAATTTTTTAAAAAAACCAGCACTGTCCTCATCAAACTCAGTGTTGTAGATGCCCAGACGCTTCTTACTGAGAATTGATTTATGGATTCAGGAGTAGTATTTGCGGGATAGAGAACAAAACATGATACAAATTATACGTAGAATTCAGAATCAAATAAACAGCCAATTCATCCTGTTCATCCCAAAGCAAAATACACTTGGCCTGAGTAAGTTGGATTGACCATCAGTATGGTCCCAAAGTCCCTCAGTAGTTGAGTTGTTTTCTTTTAACCTTGTTGATTTGCTTTATTGGCTTTCTCTTTTTCCCTAGTAACATATAGTTTGGATTTGGATTTTGTAAAAATTTTCATAGAAAGTTTTATTAAAGAGATCAGTTACAGAGCAGAGAGGGAAAACACATTGGTTTTAAGAGGCAGACTGTCAGTGACTCAAAGTCCCACGAGAATTGGCAGCACAATTGACGGTCATCTCTCTCTCTCTTTTTTTTTTTTTGCTAGAAATCAATGGCATCCCACCCCAGTACTTTTGCCTGGAAAATCCCATGGACGGAAGATCCTGGTAGGCTCCAGTCCATGGGGTTGCTAAGAGTCGGATACGACTGAGCGACTTCACTTTCACTTTTCACTTTCATGCATTGGAGAAGGAAATGGCAACCCACTCCAGTGTTCTTGCCTGGAGAATCCCAGGGACAGGGGAGCCTGGTGAGCTTCTGTCTATGGGGTCGCACAGAGTCAGACACGACTAAAGCGACTTAGCAGCAGCAGAAATGAAGATTCTAAGAGGATGAATAGAGTGCTGGCAAGTGTTTTGGTTGGACTGGGTTAAAAGATCAAATACTGTGCAGAAACTTTATGAAAATGACTAATAGGTAGAAACAGATATTAGGGAAATAGAAATTGATTAAATAATGTTCCTACCTGGCAAAATAGTAAGTATATGAAAAATCATGTGGCATATAACTGGAAGGAATATAGTTATGTGCTTCTATTTCTTTTAGCAGAACTTTTCAAGAAAAATTGTGTTGCATTTTTAAGATGTTAAAAAAAATTAATGACACCATATTTTCAGACATTGAGGAGTTAAAAGAAACTCATATCTTAGTCAGGTTTAATAGAAGTTAATGTATAAGGCTTGGCTAAGCAAAAGCTAAATGATAACTGGCTATAAACATTTAAAATTTCAAGGAGAAATATAAGGTGTCTAATGTGCCCTGGGGGTTACATATGTAAGACAATAAAATTGTTTATCATTTTGTCCTAAACATGAAATTTTAAGCTTACCATTAGGCAATTTTAATCAAGATTTATTAGGCTAAGTTTTAAATATGTTCTGTAATGTTTACCCTTACCATTTATCTACATCTTACAATTCTTTGATCTAACAATTCACTAAATAAAAAGCCTGAATTAGTATAGAAAAGATAAAATGGTTTCAGTTATTGGATAGTTTCTTATTATAACACACCTTGATCTTATTAATGAGATGAGCTTGTCTTGATTTGTATCTTTTCATTTCATATTTTACACATAGTTACGAATATCCTAATCATGTTTTAAAATAAAAGTTTACATTTAAGTAAAAGATCAGAAAGATAACATTTTTTTAATGTGCAAATTTGCCAGTATATATTTGCTTACCCTTTTAAGAAAAATTGTTTTGAAACTATGGACGTTTGCTTAGTATTTTTCCTTCTTTTCTTCTAGTAACATTTTAAAGAAGCAAACTATACTAAGAGCTTTTGTTTAGGAGACAAATACTTCCCTTAGCTCTTCCATAAAGTAGTTACTTTATGACTGGAGGATCAATTATTATATAAATGAAAGTCTCTCCAGTTAGCCATTTTTAATACTCAGTGAACCGAGATATAGACTAAAATGTATTTTTGACTCAGAGATTTAGGAATTTGCATTTTATTTTATTTTTTTAATATATATTTACTTTAATTGGAGGCTAATCTGAATTACTTTACAATATTGTATTGGTTTTGCCAGACATTGACATGAATCTGCCACAGGTGTACACATGTTCCCCATCCTGAACCCCCTCTCACCTCTCTCCCTATCCCATCCCTCTAGGTCATCCCAGTGCACCAGCCCCAAGCACCCTGTATCATGCATCGAACCTGGACTGGCAATTCATTTTACATATGCTAATATACATGTTTCAATGCCATTCTCCCAAATCATCCCACCCTCAGCCTCTCCCACAGAGTCCAAAAGACTGTTCTATACATCTGTGTCTCTTTTGCTGTCTTGCATACAGGGTTATTGTTAACCATCTTTCTAAATTCCATATATATGAGTTATTACACTGTATTGGTATTTTTCTTTCTGGCTTACTCCACTCTGTATAATAGGCTCCAGTTTCATCCACCTCATTAGAACTGATTCAAATGTATTCTTTTTAATGGCTGAGTAATAACTCCATTGTATATGTACCACAGCTTTCTTATCCATTTGTCTGCTGATGGACATCTAGGTTACTTCCATGTCCTGGCTATTATAAACAGTGCTGCAATGAACATTGGGGTACACGTGTCTCTTTCAGTTCTGGTTTCCTCAGTGTGTATGCCCAGCAGTGGGATTGCTGGGTCATATGGCAGTTCTGTTTCCAGTTTTTTAAGGAATCTCCACACTGTTCTCCATAGTGGCTTTACTAGTTTGCATTCCCACCAACAGTGTAAGAAGGTTCCCTCTTCTCCACACCCTCTCCAGGTTTTATTCCTTGTAGACTTTTGTACAGCATCTATTGCTTCTATAGCAGCCATTCTGACTGGCGTGAAATGGTACCTCATTGTCATTTTGACTTGCATTTCTCTGATAATGAGTGACGTTGAGCATTTTTTCATGTGTTTGTTAGCAATCTGTACGTCTTTTTTGGAGAAATGTCTGTTTAGTTCTTTGGCCCATTTTTTGATTGAGTTGCTTATTTTTCCGGAATTGAGCTGCAGGAGTTGCTTGTATATTTTTCAGATTAATTTTTTGTCAGTTGCTTCATTTGCTATTATTTTCTCCCATTCTGAAGGCTGTCTTTTCACCTTGCTTATAGTTTCCTTTGTTGTGCAGAAGCTTTTAAGTTTAATTAGGTCCCGCTTGTTTATTTTTGCTTTTATTTCCAATATTCTAGGAGGTGTGTCATAGAGGATCCTGCTCCATGGAGAGTGTTTTACCTATGTTCTCCTCTAGGAGTTTTATAGTTTCTGGTCTTATGTTTAGATCTTTAATCCATTTTGAGTTTATTTTTGTGTATGATGTTAGAAAGTGTTCTAGTTTCATTCTTTTACAAGTGGTTGACCAGTTTTCCCAGTACCACTTGTTAAAGAGATTGTCTTTTCTCCATTGTATATTCTTGCCTCCTTTGTCAAAGATAAGGTGTCCATAGGTGCGTGGATTTATCTCTGGGCTTTCCATTTTGTTCCATTGATCTATATTTATGTCTTTGTGCCAGCACCGTACTGTCTTGATGACTGTGACTTTGTAGTAGAGCCTGAAGTCAGGCAGGTTGATTCCTCCAGTTCTATTCTTTCTCAAGATTGCTTTGGCTATTCGAGGTTTTTTTGTATTTCCATACAAATTGTGAAATTATTTGTTCTACCTCTGTGAAAGCTCTGTTGGTAGCTTGATAGAGATTGCATTGAATCTATAGATTGCTTTGGGTAGTATACACATTTTCACTATATTGATTCTTCCAATCCATGAACATGGCATATTTCTCCATCTATTAGTGTCCTCTTTGATTTCTTTCACCAGTGTTTTATAGTTTTCTATATATAGGTCTTTTGTTTATTTAGGTAGATATGTTCCTAAGTATTTTATTCTTTTCTTTGCAATGATGAATGGAATTGTTTCTTTAATTTCTCCTTCTCTTTTCTCATTATTAGTGTATAGAAATGCAAGGGATTTCTGTGTGTTGATTTTATATCCTGCAACTTTACTATATTCATTGATTAGCTCTAGTAGTTTTCTGGTGGAGTCTTTAGGGTTTTCTATGTAGAACATCATGTCATCTGCAAACAGTGAGAGTTTTACTTCTTTTCCAATTTGGATTCCTTTTATTTCTTTTTCTGCTCTGATTGCTGTGGCCAAAACTTCCAAAACTATGTTGAATAGTAGTGGTGAGATTGGCACCTTTGTCTTGTTCTTGACTTTAGGCAAAATACTTTCAATTTTTCACCATTGAGGATAATGGTTGCCGTGGGTTTGTCATATATGGCTGTTGAGGTATGTTCCGTCATATATATGTCATATATAGCTGTTGAGGTATGTTTTGTCTATTCCTGCTTTCTGGAGAGTTTTTTTTTTTTTTTTTTATCATAAATGGATGTTGAATTTTGTCAAAGGCTTTCTCTGCATCTATTGAGATAATCATATGGCTTTTATGTATTACATTGATTGATTTGCAGATATTGAAGAATCCTTGCATCCCTGGGATAAAGCCCACTTGGTCATGATGTATGATCTTTTTAAAGTGTTGTTGGATTCTGCTTGCTAGAATTGTGTTAAGGATTTTTGCACCTGTGTTCATCAGTGATATTGGCCTGTAGTTTTCTTTTTTTGTGGCATCTTTGTCAGGTTTTGGTATTAGGGTGATGGTGACCTCACAGAATGAGTTTGGAAGTTTACCTTCCTCTGCAATTTTCTGGAAGAATTTGAGTAGGATAGGTGTTAGCTCTTCTCTAAGTCTTTGGTAGAATTCAGCTGTGAAGCTGTCTGGACCTGGGCTTTTGTTTGTTGGAAGATTACAGTTTCAATTTCTGTGCTTGTGATGGGTCTGTTAAGATTTTCTCTTTCTTCCTGGTTCAGCTTTGGAAAGTTGTACTTTTCTAGGAATTTGTCCATTTCTTCCAAGTTGTCCATTTTATTGGCATATGGTTGCTGATAGTAGTCTCTTATGATCCTTTGTATTTCTGTGGTGTCTGTTGTCATCTCTCCATTTTCATTTCTAATTTTATTGATTTGATTTTTCTCCCTTTGTTTCCTGATGCATCTGGCTAATGGTTTGTCAGTTTTATTTATCCTCTAAAAAACCAGCTTTTTGCTTTGTTGATTTTTGCTATGGTCTCTTATGTTTCTTTTGCATTTATTTCTGTCGTAATTTTTAAGATTTCTTTCCTTTTACTAACCCTGGGGTTCTTCATTTTTTCCTTTTCTAGTTGCTTTAGGTGTAGAGTTAGGTTATTTCTTTGACTTTTTTCTTGTTTCTTGAGGTATGCTTGTATTGTTATGAACCTTCTCCTTAGCACTGCTTTTACAGTGTCCCACAGGTTTTGGGGAAAGTTATGACCAACCTAGATAGCATATTGAAAAGGAGAGACATTACTTTGCCAACAAAGGTTCGTCTAGTCAAGGCTGTGGTCTTTCCTGTGGTCATGTATGGATGTGAGAGCTGGACTGTGAAGAAGGCTGAGCGCTAAAGAATTGATGCTTTTGAACTGTGGTGTTGGAGAAGACTCTTGAGAGTCCCTTGGACTGCAAGGAGATCCAACCATTCCATTGTGAAGGAGATCAGCCCTGGGATTTCTTAGGAAGGAATGATGCTAAAGCTGAAACTCCAGTATTTTGGCCACCTCATGCGAAGAGTTGACTCATTGGAGAAGACTCTGATGCTGAGAGGGATTGGGGGCAGGAGGAGAAGGGGACGACAGATGATGAGATGGCTGGATGGCATCACTGACTTGATGGATGTGAGTCTGAGTGACCTCCGGGAGTTGGTGATGGACAGGGAGGCCTGGTGTGCTGTGATTCATGGGGTCGCAAAGAGTCGGACACGACTGAGCAAATGATCTGATCTGACAGGTTTGGGTTGTTGTGTTTTCGTTTTCATTCATTTTTATGCATATTTTGATTTCTTTTTTGACTTCTTCTGTGATTTGTTGATTATTCAGCAGTGTGTTGTTCAGCCTCCATATGTTGGAATTTTTAATAGTTTTTCTCCTGTGATTGAGATCTAATCTTACTGTATTCTGGTCAGAAAAGATGCTTGGAATGATTTCAATTTTTTTGAGTTTACAAAGCTAGGTTTATGGCCCAGGATGTGATCTATCCTGGAGAAGGTTCTTTGTATGCTTGAGAAAAAGGTGAATTTCATTGTTTTGGGTGAAATGTCCTATAGATATCAATTAGGTCTAACTGGTCTATTGTATCATTTAAAGTTTGTGTTTCCTTGTTAATTTTCTTTTTAGTTGATCTATCCATAGGTGTGAGTGGGGTATTAAAGTCTCCCACTATTATTGTGTTATTGTTAATTTCCCCTTTCATACTTGTTAGCATTTGTCTTACATATTGTGGTGCTCCTATGTTGGGTACATATATATTTATAATTGTTATATCTTCTTCTTGGATTGATCCTTTGATCATTATGTAGTGTCCTTCTTTGTCTCTTTTCACAGCCTTTGTTTTAAAGTCTATTTTATTTGATATGAGTATTGCTGCTTTGTGCTTTCTTTTGGTCTCTATTTGTGTGGAATATCTTTTTCCAGCCCTTCACTTTCAGTCTGTATGTGTCCCTTGTTTCGAGGTGGGTCTCTTGTAGACAACATATATAGGGGTCTTGTTTTTGTATCCAGTCAGCCAGTCTTTTTCTTTTGTTTAGGGCATTCAACCCAGTTACATTGAAGGTAATTATTGATAAGTATGATCCCGTTGCCGTTTACTTTATTGTTTTGGGTTCCAGTTTATACACCCTTTTTGTGTTTCCTGTGTAAAGAAGATCGTAAGCATTTTTTGGAGAGCAGGTTTGGTGGTGCTGAATTCTCTCAGCTTTTGCTTGTCTGTAAAGCTTTTGATATAAGCATCTGAATGCAGAGTTCCAAAGAATAGCAAGAAGAGACAAGAAAGCTTTCTTCAGTGATCAATGCAAAGAAATAGAGGAAAACAACAGAATGGGAAAGACTAGGGATCTCTTCAAGAAAATCAGAGATACCAAAGGAACATTTCATGCAAAGATGGGCTCGATAAAGGACAGAAATGGTATGGCCCTAACAGAAGCAGAAGATATTAAGAAGAGGTGGCAAGAATACACAGAAGAACAGTACAAAAAGATCTTCATGACCCAGATAATCACGATGGTGTGATCACTGACCTAGAGCCAGACATCCTGAAATGTGAAGTCAAGTGGGCCTTAGAAAGCATCACTATGAACAAAGCTAGTGGAGGTGGTGGAATTCCAGTTGAGCTCTTTCAAATCCTGAAAGATGATGCTGTGAAAATGCTCCACTCAATCTGCTGGCAAATTTGGAAAACTCAGCAGTGGCCACAGGACTGGAAAACGTCAATTTTCATTCCAATCCCAAAGAAAGGCAATGCCAAAGAGTGCTCAAACTACTGCACAATTGCACTCATCTCACACGCTAGTAAAGTAATGCTCAAAATTCTCCAAGCCAGGCT
The DNA here is from genome assembly GCA_935064755.1 of Tragelaphus eurycerus. Lineage (NCBI taxonomy): Eukaryota > Metazoa > Chordata > Mammalia > Artiodactyla > Bovidae > Tragelaphus > Tragelaphus eurycerus. The sequence continues at coordinate 19,531,951 of CAKXYN010000020.1, forward strand.
TCAACAATATGTGAAACGTGAACTTCCTGATGTTCAAGCTGGTTTTAGAAAAGGCAGAGGAACCAGAGATCAAATTGCTAACAACCGCTGGATCATGGAAAAAGCAAGAGAGTTCCAGAAAAACATCTATTTCTGCTTTATTGACTATGCCAAAGCCTTTGACTGTGTGGATCACAATAAACTGTGGAAAATTCTGAAAGAGATGGGAATACCAGACCATCTGATCTCCCTCTTGAGAAATCTGTATGCAGGTCAGGAAGCAACAGTTAGAACTGAACATGGAACAACCGCCTGGTTCCAAATAGGAAAAGGAGTACATCAAGGCTGTATATTGTCACCATGTTTATATAATTTATATGCAGAGTACATGATGAGAAACGCTGGACTGGAAGAAACACAAGCTGGAATCAAGATTACTGGGAGAAATATCAATAACCTCAGATATGCAGATGACACCACCCTTATGGCAGAAAGTGAAGAGGAACTAAAAATAAAAAGCCTCTTGATGAAAGTGAAAGTGGAGAGTGAAAAAGTTGGCTTAAAGCTCAACATTCAGAAAACGAAGATCATGGCATCTGGTCCCATTACTTCATGGGAAATAGATGGGGAAACAGTGGAAACAGTGTCAGACTTTATTTTGGGGGGCTCCCAAAAAAATGCACCATTGCAGATGGTGACTGCAGCCATGAAATTAAAAGGCGCTTACTCCTGGGAAGGAAGGTTATGACCAACCTAGGTAGCATATTCGAAAGCAGTGACATTACCTTGCCAACAAAGATTCGTCTAGTCAAGGCTATGGTTTTTCCTGTGGTCACGTATGGATGTGAGAGCTGGACTGTGAAGAAGGCTGAGCGCCAAAGAATTGATGCTTTTGAACTGTGGTGTTGGAGAAGACTCTTGAGAGTCCCTTGGACTGCAAGGAGATCCAACCATTCCATTGTGAAGGAGATCAGCCCTGGGATTTCTTTGGAAGGAATGATGCTAAAGCTGAAACTCCAGTATTTTGGCCACCTCATGCGAAGAGTTGACTCATTGGAGAAGACTCTGATGCTGGGAGGGATTGGGGGCAGGAGGAGAAGGGGACGCCAGAGGATGAGATGGCTGGATGGCATCACTGACTTGATGGACTTGAGTCTGAGTGACCTCCGGGAGTTGGTGATGGACAGGGAGGCCTGGTGTGCTGTGATTCATGGGGTTGCAAAGAGTCGGACATGACTGAGCGACCGAACTGAACTGAAACTTTTGATTTCTCCTTCATATTTGAATGAGATCCTTGCCTGGTACAGTAATCTGGGCTGTAGGTTATTTTCTTTCATCACTTTAAATATGTTCTACCATTCTCTCCTGGCCTGAAGAATTTCTATTGAAAGATCAGCTGTTAGCCTTGTGGGAATCCCCTTGTGTGTTTATTGTTTTTCCCTTGCTGCATTAAATATTTTTATTGGTGTTTGATCTTTGTTAATTTGATTAATATGTGTCTTTGTGTGTTTTATCTTGGGTTTATCCTGTTTGGAAGTCTTTGGATTTCTTGGACTTGGGTGATTATTTCCTTCCCCATTTTAGGGAAGTTTTCAACTATTATCTCCTCAAGTATTTTCTCATGGTCTTTCTTTTTGTCTTCTTCTTCTGGGCCTCCAATGATTCAAATGTTGGGGCATTTAACATTGTCCCGGAGGTCTCTGAGATTGTCATCATTTCTTTTAATTTATGTTTCTTTTTTTCCTCTCTGATTCATTTATTTCTACCATTCTGTCTTCTACCTCACTTATCCTATTTTCTGCCTCCATTATTCTAATGTTGGTTCCCTCCAGAGTGTTTTTGATCTCATTTATTGCATTATTCTTTATATATTGACTCTTTTTTTATTTCTTCTAGGTCCTTGTTAAACTCTTCTTGAATCTTCTCAATCCTTGTCTCCAGGCTATTTATTTGTAACTCCATTTTGTTTTCAAGATTTTGAATCATTTTCACTATCTTTATTTGGAATTCTTTATCAGGTAGATTCCCCGTCTCTTCCTCTTTTGTTTGGTTTGGTGGGCATTCATCCTGTTCCTTTACCTGCTGGGTATTTCTCTGCCTCTTCATCTTGTTTATATTACTGTGTTTGTGGTGGCCTTTCTGTATTCTGGCAGTGTGTGGAGTTATCTTGTGGAGTTTCCTTGCTGTGGGTGGGGTTGGACAGGTGTCTTGTCAAGGTGTCCTGGTTAGGGAAGTTTGTGTTGGTGTTCTTGTGGGTGGAGCTGGATTTCTTCTCTCTGGAGTGCAGTGAAGTGTCCAGTAATGTGCTATGAGATGCCAGTGGGTTTGGAGTAACTTTGGGCAGCAGGTATATTGAAGGTCAGGGGTATGTTCCTGTGTTGCTGGAGAATTTGTGTGGTATGTCTTGCTCTGGAACTTGTTGGCCCTTAGGTGGTGCTTGGTTTCAATGTAGGTATAGAGCCATTTGATGAGCTCCTGTCGATTAATGTTCCCTGGAGTCAGGAGTTCTCTGGTGTTCTCAGGATTTGGACTTAAGCCTCCTGCCTCTGTTTTTCAGTTTTATTCTTACTGTAGCCTCAAGACTTCTCCATCTATACAGCACCAATGATACAACATCTAGGTTAAAGATGAAAAGTTTCTCCACAGTGAAGGACACCCAGAGAGGTTCACAAAGTTACATGGAGAAGAGAAGAGGGAGGAGGGAGGTAGAGGTGACCAGGAGGATAAGAGGGGGAATCAAAAGGGGAGAGAGCAAGCTAGCCAGTAATCACTTCCTATGTGCTCTCCACAGTCTGGACCGCTCAGAGATATTCATGAAGTTACACAGAGAAGAGAAGAGAAAAGGGAGGAAGGAGATAGAAGTGGCTAAGAGGATAAAGGGGGGAATCAAAAGGAGAGAGACAGATCCAGCCAGTAATCAGTTCCCTAAGTGTGCTCCACAGTCTGGAACACACAAAGAGATTCACAGAGTTGGGTAGAGAAGAGCAGGGGGAGGGAGGAGATAGAGGCGACCTGGTAGAGAAAAAGGAGAGTCCAGAGAGGGAGAGAGCAATCATGCCAGTAATCTCACTCCCAAGTAAAAATGGGTACTGAAGATTGGGTTCTTAAAGGTACAAAATTGATAACAAATACCAAAAAGCAAAGATTAAAAATCTAGAGTAGAGATTGGATTCTCCAAAATACAATTTTAAAGAAAAAAAAAAAAGAAAAATTATAGAATATATATATATATATATAAAATTTGCTTTAAAAAATAGGGTCTTTTTTTTGCAAAGTAATAGTAGGTTATAAAAATGAAAATTAAAGGAGTAATAGAGGACTTAAAAATATATTTTTTTAATTTAAAGAATGATAATAGTAAAAATATATCTAGGACTTTCTCTGGTGGTGTTGTGGACAGTGTGGGGTCAGTTCACTTTCAGATAGGTCCTTGATCCGGCTTACACTTCTCAAGATCTGTAGGCCCCTTCCTATGTAGTCGGTGCTAAGTGCAGGGTTTTAATCTATTGCACCTGTCACTTCCCAGGCAGTTCCCTCTGTTTTAGCTTCTTCGGTTTGCTGGTCTCTGCAGTGTCTAATCGGGGAAGGCAATGGCATTTCCGCCCTGACACAAGGGGGCGGTGGTGGACACTTTTTTTAGGCTCACTTGTTCAGTCATGCTGTGGGGAGGGAGGGACGCTGCAAACAAATAACACTGGCGTGTGTGGGGAGTGCTCACAGTGTCTCAGCCACACTGGGTTTGCCCCTGCTCACTGCATGTGTGCTTTCCCTGTGTATACTACTTAGGCTCTCGGCTGCTCTGCTGGGAACTGTCTGAGGCCAGCCCTGGGTTGTAAGCACTTCCCAGGTCTAAGCCGCTCAGGTTCAGGCACTCTGGTAGTCCTCAGAGGCACAGACTCAGTTGGGCCTGCATTTTGTGCCCTTCTCAGGTCTGAGCAGCTCAGGTGGCCAGGTGTTTGGCCAGCACGGTCGTTGTGACTTATCGCCTCCCCCATCCCTGCTGCTTGGTTTTATGGGTGTACAACCGGTGCACCTTCTCAGGTGGATGTCGACCGTCCAGAATCCCAAGAAGTCTTGGTTAGCAACGAAGCCTGCTTGCAGTTTGGTAGATGATACCTCTCTGGGGCCGCAATTGCCCGCTTCTGGCTCTGGCTGCCCTCACCTGCCTGTCTCTGGCGGGGGATGGGGTGGTCCACAGCCGGCTAGCTCTAGTCAGTCCTTTGTTCTGTGAGCGGGCTTGGAGGTGCAAGCACACATTCTGGTTTGCTATCTCAAGTTAGTTCCTTCAGATTGCCCTCAGGGCATTCAGGCCTGGCCCTTACTCTAAGCAGTGCAGCCCGTGCCTCCATTCCCAGCTCCCGCTTGCTAGTGGCAGATGCAGGCCTTTGCGCTGCTTCTCCACTGGGAGTTACCGTTGGGCACATAATCTGTGGTTTTAATTATTTATTTGTTTTTCCTCCCGGTTATGTTGCCCTCCGAGGTTCTAGGGCTCGTCACAGACTCGCCAGTGAGAGTGTTTCCTGCTGTTTGGAAACTTGTCTCTTTTTAAAGACTGACTTCCTTGGATGGATCTCCAGCCCTACCTCTTTTGTCTCTCTCTTTTTCTCTTTTTTATCTTTTATATTTTTTCCTACCTCCTTTAGAAGACAATGGGCTGCTTTTCTGGGTGCCTGATGTCCTCTGCTGGCATTCAGAAGTTGTTTTGTATAATTTACTCAGCATTCAAATGTTCTTTTGATGAATTTGTGGGAGAGAAAGTGGTCTCCCCATCCTATTCCTCTGCCATCTTAGGCCTGATTTCCTCAGGAATTTGCATTTTAAACCAGCATCATAGATGATACTTATATAAATGATCTACAGACCAGTTTGTGACAATTTACTTTGACAGTTAAATATGCTTTTAAAAAACAAGGTATGGAGTTTGGCTTCTTGTAATGATGGCAGACAAAGTAATTTGGACCATCCCCCCTTCTAAGAATAATTAGAAAAGCTGAATGAAATAGAAAAAAAAAATCTGTTTAAGGCCTTCTAATGCTAACGATCTGATCTGATCTGAATGCTAACGATCAGATCTGAATCTGAATGCTAACGATATAGTGGAAACCTATGAGACCACCTCAGAGTTCATGCAAGAGCGATATAGTGGAATGATATAGTGGAAACCTATGAGAACACCTCAGAGTTCATGCAAGAGTGATAAATCTGGCATTTAGAAGTGCTTTTCCCCAGGCATGTTTGCCATTTCCTGCAGCTCCAAGTTGTCTGTCACTTCTAGTAAAGATGGCTAGAAGACTGAGAAGCTAAATAGATTAGAGATACTCAGAATCCTGAAACCTTTGGGAAAACCTGGAGTTGAAGCCTACAAAGAGGGGGAGTAATACTTGATTAAGTCTAAGAGGAAGGATGAACCTGAAGTAGGCAGCCTACCCAGGGATTGAAAACCAGCTTCACATTATTTCAAATTTTGTTCTGATTTAGATGACACAAAATTGCTAGTGTCTTTACCCACTCCAAAAAATAAAGTTAAGTCTTTCATAATGGAAGATAAAATAATTCTAGTTTGCTAACTTTCTCTCTGCAGTTGTTTATATACACTGACTGGTACTCATTCAGAATAAAAAACAGGGACAGGAAAAGATGATAGAAAAGCAAGAGAGCACCCAATAGAAAGAGACTTACACAGATGAGTCAGATAATAGTTTTTAGACAGAGATTTCATAATGAATATCCTTTTCTGTAGGCTGAATTTTTAGTCTGTTGATAGTATCCATTGATGCACAGAAGTTTTTAATTTTCATAAAGTCCAGTTTGTTTATATTTTTATTTTCTATACCTTTAGTGTTATATCTAAGAAATCATGGCCAAATCCAGGATAGTGACTCTTTTGTCATATATTTTCTTCTGACTTTTATAGTTTTATATTTTATGTTTCAGTTTTTGATCCACTTTGAACTCAAAATTTTTGGATATAATATTAAATAAGGTCTAACTTCATTCTTTTGCATGTGGATATCCAGTTTCCCCAGCATTGTTTGTTGAAAAGATTGTTCTTTCCCGTACTGAACAATCTTGGCACCCTTATTGAGATCATTTGACCATTGTATTAGTGAGCTTGGAATGCCAGGACAAAACATGATTTTGTGTTGGGTCTTTTCTATGCCTGCATCTTTCGCTGGGCCTATGCCATAACTTTCTAAATTCTGTATATACAGTCAGTTTTGAATTTCCTAAATATGTGGTTTCCAAAGGGGATAAAATAAAGGGGGAGAAAAGTGTGTGATTCCTTTAAATCCTCTGGCAGTCACTTCAGGTGGAGGAAAAGGGGCTTACAGTCGTGGCTGCCTAAATCTTCATCTGTCCTTCCACTATGAGGAGCGCCGGACAGCAATTGGAGCACATGTCTCCATTATTTGGAGACAGGTTCCCTATTGCCCACTGTGACTTTCACAGCCTACATAAAAGCTGCTATGTGGAACATAAGCAAAGCTGCTTGCCATGGGGCTAGGGAGTGTAGGATGGCTACTATAACAAAATTAACTGCTGTTTATTGTCCAAACCTTCATCTGAAAGTTACTAGCCTTCAAATAGACTCCATAGTTCCAAAATAGTTACATTAGACATATTCTGTCACTGCAATTGTCACCTAGGTGGGGAGAGAGATTCCTGGTATAGTATTTTCAACTCATTATCTTCCTAGAATCCTTTTGCCACGGAAGTCTTTTTTTTTTTTTTTTTTTGAGACCTTTTATTTTTTAGAACAGTTTTAGGTTCATAGTAAAATTGAGAGGAAGGTACAGAGATTTCTCAGATAACCCTTCCCCACATTCATAGTTCTACTTCAATATCACTGTCCTCCACCAGAGTGGTACATTTTTTACATCTGATGAACCTACACTGACATAGCATTATCACAAAGCCCACAGTGTACACTAGGGTTCATTCTTGGTGTTGTCCATTTCATAGGTTTGGTCAAAAGTATAATAATAGGTATCTACCATTATATGTACAGAGTATTTTCACTGCCCTAAAAAGTCTCTGTGTTCCACCTGTTCATTCCTCCTTCCTCTTCTCCTGGCAACCTCTGATCTTTTTGCTGTTTCCATCGTTGCCTATTCTAGAACAGCATACAGTTGGAATCATATAGTGTGTAGAAAGCCTTTTCAGATTGACTTCTTTCATTTAATGATTATCCATTTGAGATTCTCCATATCTTTTCATAGCTTAATAACTGATTTCTTTTTAAGCACTGAATAATATTCTACTATGTGGATATACCACAATTTATTTATCCGTTCACCTAATGAATGACTCTTGGTTACTCCAGGTTTTGGTAATTATGTGTAAAGCTGCTATAAACATCTGTATCACACATTTTTCTGAAGACATGGGTTTTCTCCTTGGAGTAAATACCAGTGAATACAATTGAGACATACAATAAGAGTTGTATAGTTTTGTAACAATCTGTCAAACTGCCTTCCAAAGTGTCTGTACCATTTTGCATTCCCACCAGCAATCAGTGAGAATTCCTGTTGCTCCACATTCTTGCCAGCATTTGGTATTGTCACTGTTCTGGATTTTTGTCATTCTGACAGGTGTGTAGCGGTGTCCAAAAGTCTTTTTACACCTTGTACATGCAGTTGCTCAGTCCTGTCGAACTCTTTGCGACCCCATGGACTTTAGCCCACCAGATTCCTCTGTCGATGGGATTCTCCAGGCAAGAATACTGGAATGGGTTGCCATTTCATTCTCCATTTTACACCTCACTATATAATAGTTTGTTTTATTTCAAGATGGCAGTGCTTCTACTGATTTATCTCTCTCAAAAACTGCCTGGAGTTTCATATTAGATTCTATTCTGATCAACTATATTCCAAAAACAACACTCACAATTTTTAAAAAACATTTTTACTGGATTATAGTTGATTTACAATTTTGTGTTAGTTTCAAGTATACAGCAAAGTGATTCGGTAGTATTGGGATGGCCAAAAAGTCCATTCGAATTTTTTGATAACATCTTATAAAAAACTCAAATGAACTTTTTGGCCAACCCCATATATAATATTCATTCTTTTCCAGACTCTATTTTCATATAGGTTATAACAGAATATTGAATAGAGTTCCCTGTGCTAAACAGTAGGTTGTTGTTGATTACCTGTATTATATATGGTAGTTGTTGTTGTCTAGTTTCTAAGTCATGTCTGACTCTTTTAAGATCCCATGGACTGTAGCCCACCAGACTCCTCTGTTCATGGAGTTTCCCAGACAAGAATACTGAAGTGGGTTGTCATTTCCTTCTCCAGAGGATCTTCCAACCCAGGGATTGAATTTGCATCTCCTGCATTGGCAGGCAGATTTTTTGTAATACCAGTGAGCCACCAGGGAAGCACCATATATAGTAGCATGTGTATATTAATTCCACCTCCTGATTTATGCTTCCTCTCTCCACATATCCTCTTGGTAACCAAAAACTAGTTTTTCATATCCATAAGTCTGTTTCTTTTTTGTAAATAAGTTCATTTGTATTGTATTTTAACTTAGATTCCACATATGAGTGATATCATGTGATACGTGGCTTTCTGTGACTTACTTCTGTCTGACTTCATATAGAATGATTATCTCTAGGTTCACCCATGTTGCTACAAATGCCATTGTTTCATCCTTTCTATGGCTGAATAATATTCCGTTATATGTAAGTACCACATCTTCTTTATTTTTTATTTTTATTTTTTAAATTAAATTTTATTTTGCTTAACTTTACAATATTGTATTGCTTTTGCCATACATCAAGATGGATCCGCCACAAGTATACATGTGTTCCGCATCCTGAACCCTCCTCCCTCCTCCCTCCCCACACCATCCCTCTGAGCTGTTCCGTTGCACCAGCCCCAGGCATCTGTTATGAGGCATCGTACCTGGACTGGCGACTCATTTCCGACATGATATTATACATATTTCAATGCTATTCTCCCAAATCATCCCACCCTCTCCCGTTCCCAGAGTCCAAAAGTCTGTTCTATACATCAGTGTCTCTTTTGCTGTCTCATAAACAGGGTTATTGTTACCATCTTTCTAAATTCCATATATATGCATTAGTATACTGTATTTCTCTTTTTCTTTCTGGCTTACTTCACTCTGTATAATAGGCTCCAGTTCCATCCACCTTATTAGAACTGATTCAAATGTATTCTTTTTAATGGCTGAGTAATACTCCATTGTGTATATGTACCACAGCTCTCTTATCCATTCAGATGCAGATGGACATCTAGGTTGCTTTCAAGTCCTGGCTATTGTAAACAGTGTTGCTATGAACATTGGGGAACACGTGTCTCTTTCAATTCTGGTTTTCTCAGTGTGTATGCCCAGCAGTGGGATTGCTGGATCATAAGGCAGTTCTATTCCCAGTTTTTTGAGGAATCTCCATACTGTTCTCCAGAGTGGCTGTACTAGTTTGCATTCCCACCAACAGTGTAAGAGGGTTCCCTTTTCTCCACACCCTCTCCAGCATTTATTGTTTGTGGACTTTTGGATCACAGCCATTCTGACTGGCATGAAATGGTACCGCATAGTGGTTTTGATTTGCATTTCTCTGATAATGAGTGATGTTGAGCATCTTTTCATGTGTTTGTTAGCCATCTGTATGTCTTCTTTGGAGAAATGTCTACCTAGTTGTTTGGCCCATTTTTTGTTTGGGTCATTTATTTTTCTGGAACTGAGCTGTAGGAGTTGCTTGTATATTTTTGAGATTAGTTGTTTGTCTGTTGCTTCATTTGTTATTATTTTCCCCCATTCTGAAGGCTGTCTTTCCACCTTGCTTATAGTTTCCTTTGTGGTGCAGAAGCTTTTTAAGTTTAATTAGGTCCCATTTATTTATTTTTGATTTTATTTCCAATATTCTGTGAGGTGGGTCATAGAGGATCCTGCTGCGATGTATGTCAGAGAGTGTTTTGCCTATGTTTTCCTCTAGGAGTTTTATGGTTTCTGGTCTTACATGTAGATCTTTAATTCATTTTGAGTTTATTTTTGTGTATGGTGTTAGAAAGTGTTCTAGTTTCATTCTTTTACAAGTGTTTGACCAGTTTTCCCAGCACCACTTGTTAAAGAGATTGTCTTTAATCCAATGTATATTCTTCCCTCCTTTGTCAAAGATAAGTTATCCATATGTGTGTGGATTTATCTCTGGGCTTTCTATTTTGTTCCATTGATCTATATTTCTGTCTTTGTGCAAGTACCATACTGTCTTGATGACTGTGGCTTTGTAGTAGAGCCTGAAGTCAGGTAGGTTGATTCCTCCAGTTCCATTCTTCTTTCTCAAGATAGCTTTGGCTATTCGAGGTTTTTTGTATTTCCATACAAATTGAGAAATTATTTGTTCTAGCTTTGTGAAGAATACCGTTGGTAGCTTGATGGGGATTGTGTTGAATCTATAAATTGCTTTGGGTAGTATACTCATTTTCACTATATTGATTCTGCCGATCCATGAACATGGTATATTTCTCCATCTATTAGTGTCCTCTTTGATTTCTTTCACCAGTGTTTTATAGTTTTCTATATATAGGTCTTTAGTTTCTTTAGGAAGATATATTCCTAAGTATTTTATTCTTTTCATTGCAATGGTGAATGGAATGGTTTCCTTAATTTCTCTTTCTATTTTCTCGTTATTAGTGTACAGGAATACAAGGGATTTCTGTGTGTTGATTTTATATCCTGCAACTTTACTATATTCATTGATTAGTTCTAGTAATTTTCTGGTGGAATCTTTAGGGTTTTCTATATAGAGGATCATGTCATCTGCAAACAGTGAGAGTTTTACTTATTCTTTTCCAATTTGGATTCCTTTTATTTCTTTTTCTGCTCTGATTGCTGTGGCCAAAACTTCCAAAACTGTGTTGAATAGTAATGGTGAAAGTGGGCATCCTTGTCTTGTTCCTGACTTTAGAGGAAATGCTTTCAATTTTTCACCATTGAGGATAATGTTTGCTATGGGTTTGTCATATATAGCTTTTATTATGTTGAGGTATGTTCCTTCTATTCCTGCTTTCTGGAGAGTTTTTATCATAAATGGATGTTGAACTTTATCAAAGGCTTTCTCTGCATCTATTGAGATAATCATATGGTTTTTATTTTTCAATTTGTTAATGTGGTGTATTACATTGATTGATTTGCGGATATTGAAGAATCCTTGCATTCCTGGGATAAAGCCCACTTGGTCATGGTGTATGATCTTTTTAATGTGTTGTTGGATTCTGATTGCTAGAATTTTGTTAAGGATTTTTGCATCTATGTTCATCAGTGATATTGGCCTGTAGTTTTCTTTTTTTGTGGGATCTTTGTCAGGTTTTGGTATTAGGGTGATGGTGGCCTCATAGAATGAGTTTGGAAGTTTGCCTTCTTCTGCAATTTTCTGGAACAGTTTGAGTAGGATAGGTGTTAGCTCTTCTCTAAATTTTTGGTAGAATTCAGCTGTGAAGCCGTCTGGACCTGGGCTTTTGTTTGCTGGAAGATTTCTGATTACCGTTTCAATTTCCGTGCTTGTGATAGGTCTGTTAAGGTTTTCTATTTCTTCCTGATCCAGTTTTGGAAAGTTGTACTTTTCTAAGAATTTGTCCATTTCTTCTACGTTGTCCATTTTTTGCCATATAATTGCTGATAGTAGTCTCTTATGATCCTTTGTATTTCTGTGTTGTCTGTTGTGATCTCTCCATTTTCATTTCTAATTTTATTGATTTTTCTCCCTTTGTTTCTTGATGAGTCTGGCTAATGGTTTGTCAATTTTATTTACCCTTTCAAAGGACCAGCTTTTGGCTTTGTTGATTTTTGCTATGGTCTCTTTTGTTTCTTTTGCATTTATTTCTGCCCTAATTTTTAAGATTTCTTTCCTTCTACTAACCTTGGGGTGCTTCATTTCTTCCTTTTCCAGTTGCTTTAGATGTAGAGTTAGGTTATTTATTTGGCTTTTTTCTTGTTTCTTGAGGTATGCCTGTATTGCTATGAACTTTCCCCTTAGGACTACTTTTACAGTGTCCCATAGGTTTTGGGTTGTTGTGTTTTCATTTTCATTCGTTTCTATGCAGATTTTGATTTCTTTTTTGATTTCTTCTGTGATTTGTTGGTTATTGAGGAACGTGTTGTTCAGCCTCCATATGTTGGAATTTTTAATAGTTTTTCTCCTGTTATTGAGATCTAATCTTACTGCATTGTGGTCAGAAAAGATGCTTGGAATGATTTCAGTTTTTCTGAACTTACCAAGGCTAGATTTATGGCCCAGGATGTGGTCCATCCTGGAGAAGGTTCCGTGTGCGCTTGAGAAAAAGGTGAAATTCATTGTTTTGGGATGAAATGTCCTATAGATATCAATTAGGTCTAACTGGTCTATTGTATCATTTAAAGTTTGTGTTTCCTTGTTAATTTTCTGTTTAGTTGATCTATCCATAGGTGTGAGTGTGGTATTAAAGTCTCCCACTATTATTGTGTTATTGTTGATTTTTCCTTTCATACTTGTTAGTATTTCTCTCACATATTGCGGTGCTCCTATGTTGGGTGCATATATATTTATAATTGTTATATCTTCTTCTTGGATTGATCCTTTGATCATTATGTAGTGTCCTTCTTTGTCTCTTTTCACAGCCTTTGTTTTAAAGTCTATTTTATCTGATATGAGTATTGCTACTCCTGCTTTCTTTTGGTCCCTTTTTGCATGGAAAATCTTTTTCCAGCCCTTCACTTTCAGTCTGTATGTTCCCCCTGTTTTCAGGTGGGTCTGTTGTAGACAACATATGTAGGGGTCTTTTTTTGTATCCATTCGGCCAGTCTCTGTCTTTTGGTTGGGGCATTCAACCCATTTATATTTAAGGTAGTTATTGATAAGTATGATCCTGTTGCCATTTACTTTATTGTTTTGGGTTCGAATTTATACACCCTTTTTGTGTTTCCTGTCTAGAGAATGTCCTTTAGTATTTGTTGGAGAGCTGGTTTGGTGGTGCTGAATTCTCTCAGCTTTTGCTTGTCTGTAAATGTTTTGATTTCTCCTTCATATTTGAATGAGATCCTTGCTGGGTACAATAATCTGGGCTGTAGGTTACTTTTTTCATCGCTTTAAGTATGTCTTGCCATTCCCTCCTGGCTTGGAGAGTCTCTATTGAAAGATCAGCTGTTATCCTTATGGGAATTCCCTTGTGTGTTATTTGTTGTTTTTCCCTTGCTGCTTTTAATATTTGTTCTTTGTGTTTGATCTTTGTTAATTTGATTAATAGGTGTCTTGGGGTGTTTCGCCTTGGGTTTATCCTGTTTGGGACTCTCTGGGTTTCTTGGACTTGAGTGATTATTTCCTTCCCCGTTTTAGGGAAGTTTTCAACTATTATCTCCTCTAGTATTTTCTCATGGTCTTTCTTTTTGTCTTCTTCTGGGAGTCCTATTGATTCGAATGTTGTAATGTTTAATATTGTCCTGGAGGTCCCTGAGATTGTCCTCATTTCTTTTAATTCGTTTTTCTCTTTTCTCCTCTGCTTCATTTATTTCTACCATTCTATCTTCTAATTCACTAATTCTATCTTCTGCCTCTGTTATTCTACTATGTGTTGCCTCCAGAGTGTTTTGGATCTCATTTATTGCATTATTCATTATATATTGACTCTTTTTTATTTCTTCTAGGTCCTTGTTAAACCTTTCTTGCATCTTCTCAATGCTTTTCTCCAGGCTATTTATCTGTGATTCCATTTTGATTTCCAGATTTTGGATTAATTTCACTATCATTATTTGGAATTCTTTATCCGGTAGATTCGCTATTTCTTCCTCTTTGGTTTGGTTTGGTGGGCATTTATCCTGTTCCTTAACCTGCTGGGAATTCTTCTGTCTCTTCATCTTGTTTAAATTGCTGAGTTTGGGGTGTCCTTACTGTATTCTGGCAGTTTGTGGAGTTCTCTTTATTGTGGCGTTTCCTCACTGTATGTGGGTTTGTACAGGTGGCTTGTCAAGGTTTCTTGGTTAGGGAAGCTTGTGTTGGTGTTCTGGTGGATGGAGCTGGATTTCTTCTCTCTGAAGTGCAATGAAGTGTCTAATAATGAGTTATGTGATGTCTATGATTTTGGGGTCACTTTGGGTAGCCTGTGTATTGGCTTGGTTTCAGTGTAGGTTTGGAGGCATTTGATGAGCTCCTGTCAATTAATGTTTATTGGGATCAAGGTTTGGACTTAAGCCTCCTTCTTCCAGTTATTGGTCTTATTTTTACAGTAGTCTCAAAAACTTCTCCTTCTATACTGCACTACCCAACTGGACTGCTCAGAGATGTTCAAGGAGTTATACAGAGAGGAAAAGGGGGAGGAAGGAGACAGAGGTGGTCAGGAGGATAAAAGGAGGGAATGAAAAGGAGAGAGACAGATCCAGTCAGTAATAGGCACAAATTGATTACATATACCAGAAAGCATAGATTAAAGATTGTTTCCTTATTGGGAAGCAGCTCCTTTCTAATTCTGAAGAAGTTCTTGCTGTACTGCCTAAACCCCTTAACGAAGCGTTTCTCGGTTTCCTCCTTCCAAACAGTGGGATCCGACCCAGTAGGTGGAGCACAGAAACTTCTTCCCCACCACGGTGGGCAGGAGGAGAGGGCGCTCAGGGCCCGTCCCGGGCCGCTCAGTCCCTGGGCTTCCCCTGGGCGGGCCGAGTCAGCAGCGTACGCCTGTCGTTCCCGGACTGCGAAGCTGGGGGCTGGCCCCGAGGACTCCCGCGATCCCTCCAGCCCAGGCATTAGCCGGCACCTTGCAGGGCGCCATTTCACAACTCAGTACCACATCTTCTTTATCCATTGCTCTGTAGAGGGACATTTAGGTTGTTTCCATTTCTTAATAGTGCTACAATGAACATTAGGATACATGTATCTTTTTGAATCTGGATATTTTGCACTAATCTCACACGCTAGTAAAGTAATGCTCAAAATTCTCCAAGCCAGGCTTCAGCAGTATGTGAACTGTGAAATTCCAGATGTTCAAGCTGGTTTTAGAAAAGGCAGAGGAACCAGAGATCAAATTGCCAGCATCTTTAGGATCATTGAAAAAGCAGAGAGTTCCAGAAAAACATCTATTTCTGCTTTATTGACTATGCCAAAGCCTTTGACTGTGTGGACCATAAAAAACTGTGGAAAATTCTGGAAGAGCTGGGAATACCAGACCACCTGACCTGCCCCCTGAGAAATCTGTATGTAGGTCAGGAAACAACAGTTAGAACCAGACATGGAATAACAGACTAGTTCCAAATCGGGAAAGGAGTATGTCAAGACTGTGTATTGTCACCCTGCTTATTTAACTTATATGCAGAATACATCATGAGAAACGCTGGGCTGGAGGAAGCACAAGCTGGAATCAAGATTGCTGGGAGAAATATCAGTAACCTCAGATATACAGATGACACCACCCTTATGGCAGAAAGCAAAGAAGAACTAAAGAGCTCTTGATGAAAGTGAAGAGGAGAGTGAAAAAGTTGGCTTAAAACTCAACATTTAGAAAACTAAGATCATGGCATCCAATCCCATCATTTCATGGCAAATAGATGGGAAAACAATGGAAACAGTGTCAGACTTTATTTTTTGGGGCTCCAAAATCACTGCAGCCATGAAATTAAATGACGCTTGCTTTTTGGAAGAAAAGTTATGACCAACCTAGACAGCATATTAAAAAGCAGAGACATCACTTTGCCAACAAAGGTCCTTATTGTCAAAGCTATGGACTTTTTCCAGTAGTCATGTATGGATGTGAGAGTTGAACTATAAAGAAAGCTGAGTGCCAACGAATTGATGCTTTTTTGAGCTGTAGTGTTGGAAAAGACTCTTGAGAGCCTCTTGGACAGCAAGGAAATCCAACCAGTCAATCCTAAAGAAAATCAGTCCTGAATATTCATTGGAAGGACTGACGTTGAAGCTGAAACTCTAATACTTTGGCCACCTTATGCGGAGAGCTGACTCATTAGAAAAGACCTTGATGCTGGGAAAGATTCAAGGCATGAGGAGAAGGGGATGACAGAGAATGAAATGGATGCATGGTTTCACCAACTCAATGGACATGAATTTGAATAAGCTCCAGGAGTTGGTGATGGACAGGGAGGCCAGGCGTGCTGCAGTGCATGTGGTCGCAAAGAGTCAGACACGACTGAGTGACTGAAC
The DNA here is from genome assembly GCA_935064755.1 of Tragelaphus eurycerus. Taxonomy (NCBI): domain Eukaryota; kingdom Metazoa; phylum Chordata; class Mammalia; order Artiodactyla; family Bovidae; genus Tragelaphus; species Tragelaphus eurycerus. The sequence continues at coordinate 19,548,077 of CAKXYN010000020.1, forward strand.
TGACTGAGATAAATCCCACTTGATCAGAATATATAATCCTCTTAATGTATTGTTGGTTTAGGTTTGCTAATTTATATATATATATATATATATATATATATATATATGTTTATATATTTGACTGTTTTTGCATCTTTAGGATTGTCACTCCTATTGCTTCTAGTGTCTGCCCTCTGGTGGATGAGGTTAGTCCTGAGGCTTGTGAAGGCTTACTGGTGGTATGGACTGATGCCTGTCCACTTGTAGATGGAACTGGTGTTGTCCCTCTGAGGGGCAGGCCTGAGTTAGTGAGTGTGTTTAGAGGTGTCTGTGAACTCAGTATGGTTTTAGCACCCTGCCTTCTGGTAAGCAGGTCTGTGTTCTTGTCCTGCTGGTTGTTTGGCCTGAGGCGTTTTAGCACTGGAGCCTTTAGTTTTTTAGGTGGGGCAAGGTCTTATATCCCTTGATGCCAAAATGGTGACCTCTAGGAGAGCTCACGCTGAGCAGTATTCTCTGAGGCCTCTGCCTCCAGTGTTCTTGCCTGCACGGTCAGCCACAGCTGACCCTCACCTCCCCAGGAGCCTCTTCAAGATTAGTAAGTAGATCTAGCCTTGGCTTCCACGGAGTTATTGCTCTGTATTGTGCTGGGTCCCAGTATATGTTGTAACCTTGTTTGCACCCTCCAAAAGTGGAGTCCCTATTTTCCCCAGCCCCGTTGAGCTTCTGCACTCAAGCCCCACTAGCTTTCACATCCAATTGCTTGTGGGTTCCTCCTCTCAGTGTCAGATCCTCATGCTAGGGAGCCTGATGTAGGGCTCAGGACTGTGTCTTAGGTGGGAACACCTCTGTGATAGAATCATTTTCTAGTCTGTGTTGCCTACCAGGTGTTTATAGGATTTGATCACGTCGTGAAAGAACCCTCTTGTTTTGGCTTCTTTTTTTTTCTTTGAATGTAAAATATGTTTTTGGGTGGATTCCAGCCTCTTTTGCTGATGGTTTTTCAGTAGTTGTGATTTTGGTGTTTTTGTGAGAGGAGGTGAGCTGGAGTCCTTCTATTCTGCCAACTTTTCTAGAATCTAGAGGCTGTTTTTAGTTTGGATGTTCGCAGCCTCTTTCCTCAGTGTCTGCTGGCCATGAAGCTCTTGAAGAGGGGTGTGTAGGCATGGTGGTCCTTGTGTGTCTGGGACCGCAGGGGCAGTGCTTGGTGCCTGCTCACACATCTCATGGTGGCTGCCTGTGTCTAGTCCTGGGGCCCACAGTGGTGGCAGTGACTTGCACCTGCTCCTGGTGCTCCTGTAGGTAGTGTCCTGTTGACTGGGAGTGCTCACAGGAAAAGAACCTCTTATGGTAGTTGCCCCTCATGCACCCCACAGTAATGGTGCCTTCCCCCTCTTGGGAGAAGGCAATGGCACCCCACTCCAGTACTCTTGCCTGGAAAATCCTGTGGACAGAGGAGCCTGGTAGGCTGCAGTCCATGGGGTCACTAAGAGTCGGACACGACTGAGCGACTTCACTTTCACTTTTCACTTTCATGCATTGGAGGAGGAAATGACAACCCACTCCAGTGTTCTTGCTTGGAGAATCCCAGGGACAGCGGGGCCTGGTGGGCTGCCGTGTATGGGGTCGCACAGAGTTGGACACAACTGAAGCGACTTAGCAGTAGCAGCAGCAGCAGCCTCTCTGGTGGCCTAGGCTCCTTCTGAGCACACCCTCAGTTGCCACATTCCAGCATCTTTGGGTTTCCTCAGCGCAGCCAACTCTGGTTCTCTCCATGCACTGGGAGAGGACCCAGCCTCCAACCCCCATCCCCACTAACAGATGAGTCTCTCAGGTTGGGGAGTCCAGGGCAGTGGTGCTGACCTTCTGTGCACGTTACTCCCCATTTTGCCTTCTGCAGACAGTTGCGCTCTCCTCCTAGGCTCCAGAAGCTCCCCCTTCATCCAGGCTGATCTCCCTGCATGTGAGGAGACTTCCCTGGGTGCTGGAAGTATCCCCTTTCACAGCTTCCTCTCTGGCAGGCAGGCTCTGTCCCAATTCCTTCTTTTTTTCTTTTTCCTTTTGTTGTACCTGGTTATATGGAGGTTTTCTTGCCCTTTTGGAAGTCTGAGGTCTTCCTTCAGTGTTCAGTAGATATTGTGTGTGAATAGTTCCAGTTGTAAATGTATTTTTAATATTTTTGTGGGAAAAGATGAGCACCATGTCCTATTCCTTCCCCATCTTGATCCTCTCCCCCCAAAAAAAATTCTTTTTGAGACATGTTCTCTCCATATTTGAATTACAGGTACTCGGTGTGCATCACACTTTTGTGGGACTGTGCCTTTTATATTTCTAAAAGTCACCTTTTTCTCCCCCAGTAGAGATGACCTGCAAGGTAACCACCTCAGTTCTTCCAGGGGTCTTACCATAAGATCTAATAGCCATACCCTTGATATATTCTTTACTTGGTACCCTGGATTTGGTCTTTTCCCTGAAGCTGTTTCTTAATGGCTTCAGCTTTTATTTGATAAGAAAGTTTTATTTTCTAACCTTGAAATGTCTTCTCAATTTGTAGTCTGTTTAATTCTACCTCTAAAGAGACACCTTTTTCTTTCCATCAAGTTACCACTTTCTCATCTGACCAGATACAGCTAGAAACAAGACATTTTATGCATTTAATATTTTCCATCAAATTCTACTCCCTCAGTCTTTTATTAGCTACCCTATGTTTATTACATAATTTTCTCTCTTATGCAACATTTTTATAAAATGTTATGCAACATTTGCATAAAATCTTATGCAACATTTTTATAAAATATTTTGCCATTACATAAGTCATAATTTCCCCAGTCTTCACTAAAGATTTCCTTGCTATTTTTACAGCTTCTTCTTATAGTTTCCTCACTACCTGCTTTCTGATTCCAAATCTACTATTTTATATTTTATTAATAGATTTTTACTTCTGGAGCACCCCACTTACATCTTATCATCTATATCTGTTCACTTTTACCATAATAATGCCCCTGATTCAGTGGCTTGAAACAAAAGTATTTCTTCTCATACATCTTTGGATGAGTTGATAGGCGTAGCTTGGCTACAAACTGGAATTTGAGTCCAGACTAGGTCCTCCTCCTTGGACCAGCAGTACAATCAGGGCATATTTTTGTTTTCTTCTTTTTATTTTTAAAAACATGTATTTATTTGTCTGTGCCAGGTCTTAGTGGCAGTCAGAATCTTCGTTCTTCCCTCAAGATCTTTAGTTGTGACATGAAAGTGAAAGTGTTAGTCGCTCAGCCGCGTATAACTCTTTGCGATTCCATGGACTGTAGCCCACCAGGCTCCTCTATCCATGGAATTCTGCAGGTAATAATACTGGAGTAAGTTGCCATTCCTTTCTCCAGGGGATCTTTCTGACCCAGGGATCGAGTCCAGGTCTCCCACTCTGCACATGGATTCTTTACCATCTGAGAGTTGAGGCATAAGAACTCTTAGTTGTGGCATGTAGGATCTAGTTTCCTGACCAAGGACTGAAGTCCGGTCCCCTGCACTGGGAACACAGAGTGGTAGCCACAGGATACAACAATGGTAGAAGCAGGAGCAAATTCTGCTGAACAAGCACATTTCATGTCTCTGTATGCATGAATGAACTTTTCATTGCATGAATAATCTATAACACTCATGTATATAATTTAGAAAAAAGGGTAAAATAAAATATAGTCCCACCACTTAAGTATTTTCAATCCTAGATGCATATTGGAAACACCTAGAATGCATTATTTAAATATTGACACCTAGGCCCCTTAGACGGAGAAGGCAATGGCACCCCACTCCAGTACTCTTGCCTGGAGAATCCCATGGACAGAGGAGCCTGGTGGGCTGCAGTCCATGGGGTTGCTAAGAGTCGGACACGACTGAGCAACTTCACTTTCACTTTTCACTTTCATGCATTGGAGAAGGAAATGGCAACCCATTCCAGTGTTCTTGCCTGGAGAATCCCAGGGACAGGGGAGCCTGGTGGTCTGCCGTCTATGGGATTGCACAGAGTCGGACACGACTGAAGCGACTTAGCAGCAGCAGCAGCAGCAGGCCCCTTAGAGAATCAGTTAAATCAGAATTTCTAATTGTGACCCTATATCAGTTTATTTTTTCAATTCCTCTCTTGGTTTTAACATTTAGTCATATTTGTGAACAACTTGATATAGAAAACGATGACATTTTGATGTTGTCCTTCAGTTGTTTTGCTTATATAGACATACACTATGGAGTTTTTTTAATAAGTAGATTCTTATTAAGCAACTTTGAAACCTTTTCAAGTTTAAAATTTAAACAGAGATTTACCAATGTGTCATAAACATCTTTCCATACTAGTGAATATACTTCTTTTGCTGCATTTTTAATAGTTATGTAATATTTCATTATATGGATTTATTATCATTTATGTAATGGCACCCCACCCCAGTACTTTTGCCTGGAAAATCCCATGGACGGAGGAGCCTGGTGGGCTCCAGTCCATGGGGTCGCTGAGCGGCTTCACTTTCACTTTTCGCTTTCATGCATTGGAGAAGGAAATGGCAACCCACTCCAGTGTTCTTGCCTGGAGAATCCCAGGGACAGGGGAGCCTGGTGAGCTTCCGTCTTTGGGGTCGCACAGAGTCGGACACGACTGAAGCGACTTAGCAGCATGTAACTAATCCACAATTATTGGGCACTTAAATATTCAATAGTATAAACACAGTGCTAAGGAATATCCTTATGAAAGTACATTTCACACATCTATAAAAATCATTTATTCAAATACTTTTGTACCAGTATAATGCAAATAGTTTGTGATAATTGGTAACTAAATTTTCATCTTAGGTGCTCACCTAGGCATCATGTAGGTTATTTAGGTTGAAAGAAATATAGTAATATATTTTATCTTACTAACTTTATCATCCCTAACTCAGTACCTGATGTACAGGAGACATATAGTACTTGTTGAATAAATTTAATTCTTGGTGCTAACTTGAATTCCTAGAGTATGTGGACCAGTCACATTCAAAAGAAAGGTACCTTGGGAGCATATCCAGTATGAGAAGCCAAACTTGCAATGTGTAACCCAAAATCTTTTACTTTCAAATTAAGAAATGAACTAGTTATTGAGATCTTTGCTCACCTAGCCATGACACTTTAAATATGGCCATTTCAGCATATACGTTTTAAGCTACCATTTGTTGAATGTTTTATATCCATTATCTTATTTAATCTTCCCAACCATCCTATATAGTGAATACTATTGTTATCTTCATTGGAAAGGCGCAGTTCAGAGAGGCAAGGTGAGGTGGCATGCTTAAGGTCACAGAACCAGCAAACTTCAGAATGAGGAATTCATCTCTGGTTTGTCAGGCAGGGAAAAAAAGAAGCACTCTTATTTTTAACCACTGTGAAAAGAGAAAAGTCGCTTAGCCATGTCCTACTCTTTGCATCCCCATGGACTATACAATCCATAGAATTCTCCAGGCCAGGATACTGAATACAGAATACTCCAGGTCAGAATACCAAATACTGAAGCCATTCCCTTCTCCAGGGGATCTTCCCAACCCAGGGATTGAACCCAGGTCTCCCGCGTTGCAGGCAGATTCTTTACCAGCTGAGCCATAAGGGAAGCACTTTAACCACTGTACCTCCTAGGTAGTTTGGCTTTGTGATGCATTGAAGTATAATTTTTGATGTTGTAATTAAAAATAACATCCTTACAATACCAATGCATGATGATGGAGAAATACTTGAAAATTCAGATAAGTAAAAAAATACAAATTATGCCTAAACTAATTATAGTATCTTTTGGGAGAGCAGTGAAGTGAAGTGAATTCTCCAGGCCAGAATACTGGAGTGTGTAGCCTTTCCCTTCTTCAGGGGATTCTCCCAATTCAGGAATCAAACCCAGGTCTCCCACATTGCAGGTGGATTCTTTACCAGCTGAGCCTCAACGGAACCTCAGGAATACTGGAGTGGGTATAGCTTGTCCCTTCTCCAGGGGATCTTTCCGACCCAGGAATTGAAACAGGGTGTCCTGCATTGCAGGCGGTTGCTTTACCAACTGAGCTGTCAGGGAAGCCTAATACTTGGGAGAACATTACTTTTTTTCAATATAAAGGAAGTATTTCACACTCTGACATCACATTTCCCATCATTCATTTTTGCTTATTATCTATAATCTTAAAATTTGGATTCTTAACATGCACGGAAGCAGCACAACAACATGTATATTTTAACTGACCATTGGCTATTTTTCCTCAAGCATTCATCCATTGATAATTCAATCATAGATTTTTATTAAACTCCTGTTTTGTTCCGTGCACTCGGCTACATTTTAAGAATTCATCAGCGATCAAAAACAGATATGGTGCCTGCTCTCATGGAACTCTCAGTGGATATAGAGTGTGGTATGAATAAAAAATGACATAAATAAATGTAAACCTGTCACTATAATAAACACTATGCAAGAAAAGGATGTGAGTTTGTAAGAGGAGAATGTGACCTAGTCAGAAAAGGCTTTCTTGATGATAAGATAATAAATAAGCTGATATTTGAAGGAAAGGTAAAGTAAGGAAGGAGGAGCCTTCCAAGGAAAGGTAATATTTGCAAAGCCCTGAGAAAAAGGAAACCTGGAAAATGAGGAATATAGAAAGAAAACTGTCATGGTTAAGAATACAGACAGCAGCTGGAGACTGTTATATGTGACTGGAGGGAAGGTGTGGACTAAACTATGAAAAGGTCCTGAGGCAGGATCATACCAAGGTACACTTGGGGAGCAACAAAGATCCCAGCAAGGCTAGGGTAGTATAAACAAGGATGGTAGAAAGTGAAATTAGAGCATCAATAAGGTGCTAGATAATCTTGTAATGCTGCCCAGTAGCAGTTTGTGCAGTGATAGGAATGTTCTGTATGTGCTGTCCACTGATAGCCACTGTTCACTTGAAATTGAGCACTCAAAACTAGCCAGTACAGTTGAACTCAATGCTTAGTTTAATTTAATTTTAATTTTAATAGCCTCTAGCTGCAATGATGTCCAATATAGTGGCTCTTTAACACTGAAAGTGTTGCTAATGTAGCTGGAGAACTTAATTTTAAATTTGAATTAAAATTAAGTTAAATAGGCTAGTGGCTACCATGTTGTACAGTACAGCTGTAGCCTTCTGGCCTTTGACTTTTACTCTAAAATTAATTTAAATCGCCAAATCTGTCTTTTGTTTTACTTTTAAGCAAAGTAACAAAATTTTCTTCTTTGAAAGGATAAATGAGATGTGAAGGTATGCATGCTCGGTCACGCCTGACTCTGCGACCCCATGGACTGTAGCCTGCCAGGCTCCTCTGTCCATGGGATTTTCCAGACAAGAATACTGGAGTGGGTTGCAATTTCCTCCTCCTGATCCAGGGATTGAACCCTTATCTTAGGTCACCTGCATTGGCAGCTGAGTTCTTTACCAGTAGTGTATAAGAAAACCTAAATAAATACATCATTTCCTTGACACTCGTTTTTAATTGATATCTTGAGATGTACCTCAGAAGATGAAAATGTAATTAGAGCATATCTCACTTTTTCTTTCTGGGCTTAGCTTAACTGTCTTGTCTTCATTAAAGCCATCCCTGACCCCCTGCTGAGGAGGTAGGTCCTACCAGTTAATATTCTCATAGAGCACTGCTCTTTCTCTTCATATCTCTTGACAGATGTTTATTTATGTAGATATTTGTATAACTATGTAATATCTTTACCACCACCCCTAACCACATATAGAATTATTATCTAGGGCAGAATCTTAGTAAGTCCTTAATGAATATTTGATAATAAAGTAGATGAATAAAGAAATGAATACCTATTTAGCATTCTTTTCTCTAATATTGGAGAAGGAAATGACAACCCACTCCAGTACTCTTCACTGGAAAATCCCATGGACATAGGAGCCTGGTAGGCTACAGTCCATGGGGTTGCAAAGAGGCAGACACAACTGAGTGACTTCATTTTCTTTCTTTCACTTTCTCCAATATACTGATCCATCGGTATTGCTAACCCCTACCTCTGAACATGTAGCGTTAGGGGACTCCCTTTAACCATTTATTCATTCCATTTGCTTAAACCTTTGATAAGCATAAGTGTCAATATCATCCTAATCCATTAAGCAGTCTTTATTGAGAGATTTTTTCCTACCCAGTTAGAAGGAATTTAACCATCTTAAAGTAAGATCCAAAAGAACTTGTAAAAGGCTGGTGAACTATGTGGTTCAGAACTGAATTACTCTACAATAACAACTCACGGTCTGTCCCTCAGCTTTCATGTAACTGGTATGATTCTACTTTATTTCAAATGAATTGCCCACTTTGAGACAGGGAAGTAAGGTGTATGACAAATGGCACTTACCTCATGGCATTTTGTTTAGCTAGCTTTACACAACTCCATCATCGTTAGGCTGCTTGAGGATGTATATGCCCTGTGTTGAGTTTGTCTTTGGAATTCAGTCTCACCAAGAACCCTCAGTTCTGGTTCTGTAGCACCTGACACTGACTTTCAGTTACTTTGGTTCGCAGTGGGACTGCTTTCTCTACTACATTTGAGAGTAGGAGGACTGTCAGAACATCTTAGTATAATTTCTGAATTGTACTAAAAAATAGAAGCATATCATTGAGTCATTTCCTCTCATGAAACATATGTGATAGTTAGGCCTGAAGTGAGCATTCAGTGACCTGGGTTTCACTCTTAGCCTGCCTCCAGCTTACTATATCACCCTCATGTACTTAATCACTCTGTGCTTCGACCTAGAACTTGCCAAGAGAATCTCTTTTAATCCCTACCTCTTACAGTAGTATTAGAAATAATAAAATGATTCACCTCTCTGAAGCTTACTAAAATCCTTCAGAACAAAGTCTATACAAAGATTGTTGAAGGTATATGTATAGCATTACTGCTATTTCAAGCCAGGAAAAACAGTAGCATCTATTCAGGTCACCACCACAGGAGGCCTCATAAAAACAGGTTGACTCAGCTATGTGATAGCCTATGATTTTTTATTGATATATGGTTCTCCTTTTCTGCGAAAGAAAAACCTTGAGTCTGGAAGGAAGAATTAAAAATAGGAGCTTCCTGGGAAAGTAGTGTCACAACAAACTGTGTATCAGTTTGTTCTTTAAGCAGGTCTGGCAATTACCTTGGAATAGTAGGCCTTTATATTTTTTCTTAAGTGTTTTTCTTTATGCTTCATCATTCCTGATGAGAGAAACAAAGTAGTTAAGAGAAAAGCTACAGGTTGTTCTGAAAAGACACCAACTTCCTCAGGGAAGTGGTTGTCTCCAGTGATTCTCTGACCACAGGGTTGAGAGCTGCACTGGTCCAGTGAGTAAAGCATGGCCTTTTACATGCTGTGTTTTCTATTCCCACTGCTGCTTCCAGGATTTATTATCTCCTGCCCTGGGAAATCATAGCGTGACACACACACACACACACACACACACACACACACACACACACATACACATACACCCCACCCCACACCCCCATCCCTGTCCAGTGCACCCAGTGGGGGGAGGGGACAGAAAAGACAAAGTCATTTATATAATGTGTCTCCCTGCTGAGCCCCTAATGGCCGAAGCTTTTGTTCTGCATTCAGTGGCTGCCTGTGATGGGCAGGAAGCCACAGTCTCCCTTTGTTCCATGGCCTTATTCAGCAATTTAGATCCATCATAAAAATCAAATATGCATGTTGCAATCGCCTTGCCTACAACAGCTTCAATTTTCACCTTTCTTTAATTTGAACTCCACAGGGGAAGAAAGAGAAGGAAGGGAGAAAGGGAGAATGAGGGAAGGAAAAAAATTGCTTTGTGTTTTTGCTCAGTGGACTATGAAAATAGACAGTAATGAAAAAATATATTTTAATCTCATAGATGCATCCCATTCAAAACAACATATACCAACCAAACCAGGCCAGTAGAATCCCTTCTAAAAATGCCCTCAAACCATACCAATTGGCTTAAGCTCCAAAACTGGATGTGAAATGATAGGAAAAGAGAAAAGCATGAGAGTATTACAAAAGATTAGAAGCAGGAAGACTGAGAAGGCTGGCTTTTGGGCTTGAGAAGTCATCCTGTTCAGGGAGGTGACATCTACACCACTTTTAATTATAGCCAGAAAGACTGTTTTACGTTCATATGACTGTCATGAATTTCTTCTGTAAAAGAAATGATTTGGGGAAAGGGTTCATAGAGGAAGTGAGAGTTTACATTTAAAGATATATTTCCTATCCAAATAAAAGTGAACACATTGACAGAGATGTTTTTGTCCACTTATTGATTTGCACACTGTTTTTAAAAATTTCCCGGAATTTCAAAGGATATGTTCCTTGGGGTTCAAATAAATTTGCATCAGCAGCTTTGATATTGATTATTTAGAAATATACAGAAACCCTTCACCTATTTCATTATTAGACTTAAGCGATGACTTTACAGAAGACTTTGTGCCCTAATGTAAACAATATGGCCAATATTTATCTTACTTATTAAAAAAATAAAAGATATGAAGAACTATGTCTCTTTATGCCTGGTTTCACTTATTAATATAGATTTTGAAGGCTCAAGCTAAAGTTGAAGCTGACCAGTTTTGAAGAGTCTTTGCCTGTTCTCATAAATGGAGCTCTTTCAGGGTAATTCCAGGGAGATTTGCTGGAGGCAACATTAGACAGACATTGAACATAATATAGGATGGATGCACACTGAAAGAGTGATCTTGGTGATCATTCAAGGTTGAAAAGCCTTTGATTGTCTTGAGTGGAGCTTCTAGAAGATGTACTGAATGAGTCTGGGATCAAAACCAATTTCACAAGTTTGATCCAGTTGTAATATGGAAATCCACCAGATTCTGCCATGACTAATTAGAGATGTGTGAAGAAGGTTTCTCTTTCCCAACATTATTGATTTTCCTTTCAAACCCCCCAGTTTCACAGAGAAAATCTCTGGCATTTAAAAGTGTTCAATTTAGTACAGTTCACTGATGCATGTAATCTTTGCTAACTGCATCCCATTTTCTCTGAACTTGGTTTTTCAGGCCCTCTGATGTTCTGAATGTATTTTAAATTTGCTTTAGGTTTTGAGTAAAATAAAAAATGTGCCCAGCATATGTGAGCACTGAGAATAAATTTAATATTTTTTTTTTAGTTGTAATTTTCCCCTTCCTTCTGTTGGAAATACAGGAAAATTTTCATGCCCATAAAAAAGTGTAGTTTTAAAATGTAGATTCTACACAATTTAAGCTTACATATGAGTCAAGGGATTTATGTCTTGAATCTTATCTGTTCTGGAAAAAGTGAGAAAATTAAGATGCCTGATAGTGCTTGGAAATTGTTAACATTGGAGGAAATCTGCGATTGAATAGTATAACTCAGGCAAAAGCTATGACTATGGCCATAACTATGGCCTTAACTCCTCTCTCCCCACCCCATCTTTTAACACTGCCCCATATCTCTTAGAATATTGTGAACAGATAGACTGGAAGGAAAGTTATGACCAACCTAGACAACATATTGAAAAGCAGAGGCATCACTTTGTCAACAAAGGTCCGTCTAGTCAAGGCTATGGTTTTTCCAGTAGTCATGTATGGATGTGAGAGTTGGACTGTGAAGAAAGCTGAGCACTGAAGAATTGATGCTTTTGAACTGTGGTGTTGGAGAAGACTCTTGAGAGTCCCTTGGACTGCAAGGAGATCCAACTAGTCTATCCTAAATGAAATCAGTCCTGGGTGTTCATTGGAAGGACTGATATTGAAGCTGAAACTCCAATACTTTGGCCACCTGATGCAAAGAGCTGACTCATTTGAAAAGACCTTGATGCTGGGAAAGAGTGGGGGCAGGAGGAGAAGGGGACGACAGAGGATGAAATGGCTGGATGGCATCACTGACTCAATGGATATGTGTTTGGGTGGACTCCTGGAGTTGATGATGGACAGGCAGGCCTGGCGTGCTACGGTTCATGGGGTCACAAAGAGTCGGACACAACTGAGCAACTGAACTGAACTGATACCCTGTAACTTCTCATTAAAGTCCAGTCCATATGCCAGTTTGTGTTTTCAACTTCTCTCATATGAGGAAAGACGCTTAGACAGATGTATCAAATGATAAACACTGCATATTGGAGAGTGAAGCCTTTTCTCTTTGAATTTAAGATTATTTAATATGTAAGGTTTATCTTTATTTGAACATTTTCCTCTCCTCTTTCATATGGGAACTTTTTAACTTTTGGTCCTTCATTTGTTCTTCTTAAGAAATAAATTGTGGAAGCCATAGAGGTAAAAATTGTTTGACTATTTTCTTGACCAGTCTTCCTTTTCAGGCCACCTGGTTTACATTTCAGGTCATTCCAACTGCTAACATTATTCTTGCCTATGCTTTAAACATAAATGTTAGATATCTTTTCCCTTTAAGATCTTAGAGTCCTCACAGTGCCTCTTTCCCCTCCATATTAAATACATGTTGAACTAATGACAAGTCTCAACATAAACAGTCTGTATATATAGATTCTGTCTCTCTATATACAGTTTTATAGAAATTTAGGGTATAGCCTCTAGAATTCTACTTCTCTGTTCAAATTCTGTTTCCATCCTTGACTAGCTCTATGACCTTGGGAAAGTTAAACCTTAGTATTTTCATTTGTAAAATGAGTATATGAGAATAATAGCATCTGATTCATAGGATGGTGAGAGTTAAATGAGAGAGAGTTAAATGAGATTCTGTTAAATGTTGTTTCAGGTTGGGTTCCTAGGGAAACAAACTCTCAGGTCAAAGTTAACATTCAGGATGTTTCTTATTTATTAGGGATTACTCTTTGGATCAACACCTGTAGGAAATGAGCTGCACTGCATCGCAGCGAAGACCTCAGCCAACCCCACAGGTAAGTTTTTTCAATGAGACCTGGTAGTTGAGGGCTGTCTTCTTTTGGAACTCCCATCAACTAGTCCAATAAGTCCTTCATTCCTGAGGGGGATCTAGGTCACATGTTACAGTGTCTTCCAGAAGTTATTTAGTGAGTGTTCAACAAGTATTAGTTATATGTCAGTACCAGCATATATTTACCGGTGAGACCATTCTCATTTTTCATGACCCCAGTCAGTTGCTCCCATTATATATTTTGATTACAAGAGGCAATATAGTGTTATGGTAAGAGCATAGCTCTGAAACAGGACCTCCTGTGTTTGAGTTTCATTTCCCCAACTCTTTTAATAGTGCCTACTAGCATGTGATATATTCTATTGTGCTTATTGTTGTTAGTATTTTCTTTTTTCTCAAGTTAAACATCTAGTCAGAAAGTACTTTGGAATCAGAGAATTCTTTGTTTAAAACCCAGCTCTCTCACTTACCACCTCTTTTGATCATGGGCGTGTTATTTAATGTGATACTCAGTTTTTACTTGTGTAAAATAGGAATAATAATGTCCTTAAAAGAATGCACTAAGAATATAAAGGTGTTACAAGCCTCTGTTTCAGTTCCTTATCTGAAATATGGGAATATCTTATCCTTGCGATGTTGTAAAGACTGTACATTACGTGAGTTCATATATGAAAAGCACGTAGAATGATGCTTGACATGAGGTACACATTCAGTTAAGTATTAGCTATATGACAACTGCATAAAGCCCTCTACATGCTGCTGCTGCTGCTAAGTCGCTTCAGTCGTGTCCGACTCTGTGCGACCCCATAGACGGCAGCCCACCAGGCTCCCCCGTCCTTGGGATTCTCCAGGCAAGAACACTGGAGTGGGTTGCCATTTCCTTCTCCAGTGCATAAAAGTGAAAAGTGAAAGTGAAGTCGCTCAGTTGTGTCAGACTCTTAGCGACCCCATGGACTGCGGCCCACCAGGGTCCTCCGTCCATGGGATTTTCCAGGCAAGAGTACTGGGGTGGGGTGCCACTGCCTTCCCCGAAAGCCCTCTACATACTGCCTTGCAAATAATGAGCACTCAGATACTATTTTTGGAGTCCGTCAAGGATGTTTAATTCTTTCCATGTAGCCTTTATTTCCTATTTTATCTGGCCTGCTATTCCTTTCTTTTTGATTATTCCTTAACTCTTCCCTCACTTCCTTAGAGTTCTTGGATGGTACATGTAGATCAACATTAAATCATATTTTTGTAACACTCAAAAAAGGTTACTTTTTTTGTTCTTGAGATAAAAAAACTGATCAGGGATTAAACATTATCTTCAGGTACAGGAAGGCTCTTGTTATGGAAACGATGGTTGCCAGTTCTTGTCCATATTCAGGACAGAAGAGAAATAGACTTAAATGTAGTGTAAGTGCTGTATGAATGACAAAAAGAATAATAGAAAAAAAAAAAGGATGATAGAATCTCCAACCCTAAGAGAGACTAAACGTGAAGAATGTTCTTAATTTACCTAGAATAGCTGTATATATGTGTTCCCAGCCAAAGGACGTTTTTCCTATGCATAATGAAAATGTTATTTATTTTTAACATTTAAAATTTTTATTTTATATTGTAGTATAGTTGTTTTACACTGTTGTGTTAGTTTCAGGGGTACAGCCAAGTGATTCAGTTGCACATGTATATATAGTTTTAGATTTTTTCAAAATAGGTTTTTATAGACTATTGAGTAGAGTTCTACATGCAATACAGTAGGTCCATATTGAGTAGTTTATATATAGTATAGTGTGTTAATCCAAAACTCCTAATTTATCTTTCGCTCTTCGACCCTTCCCCTTTAGTAACCTTAAGTTGTTTGTTTTTCAGTCTGTTTTTAAAATAAATTCATTTGTATCATTTTTTAAGATTCCGCATAGAAGTGGTATCATGATATTTCTCTTTCTCTGCCTGACTTCACTTAGTATGATAATTTCTAGGTCCATCCATTTTGCTGCAAATGGCAATTTTTCATTCTTTTTTATGTATTTATTTACCATATCTTCTTTATTCATTCCTTTGTGGATGGACATTTAGATTGCTTTGTTGTCTTGGCTATTGTAAACAGTGCTTCAAGGAACATTGGGGTACATATATGCTTTTGAACCATGTTTTTTTCCAGATACATGCCCAGGAGTGGGATTGCTGGGTCATATAGTTGCTATTTTTAGTTTTTTTAGGGAACCTCCTTACTGTTGCCCACAGTGGCTATACCAGTTTACATTCCCACTGACAGTATAGGAAGGTTCCTTTTCCTCCATACCCTCTCCAGCATTTATTATTTGTAGACTTCTTGATGATAACCATTCTGACTGGGGTGAGATGATACATCATTGTTTTGATTTTCGTTTCTCTAACAATTAATGATGTTGAGCATCTTTTCATGTGCCTCTTGGCCATCAGTGTGTCTTCTTTAGAGAAATATCTGTTTAGCTCTTCTGCCCATTTTTTGACTGAGTTCTTTGTTTTTTTTTTTTTAATATTGAGCTATATGAGCTATTTGTAAACTTTGGAGATTATCATTTGCAAATATTTTCTCCCATTTTTTCTGTTGTCTTTTCATTTTCTTTATGGTTTCCATTGTTGTGCAGAAGCTTTTAAGTTTAATTAGGTCCCATTTGTTTATTTTCATTCTCTAGGAGATGGATAAAAAAGATGTCACTGTGATTTATGTCAAAGAATGTTTTGCCTATGTTTTCCTCGAAGAGTTTTATAGTATCTAGTCTTATGTTTAGGTCTTTAATCCATTTTGAGTTGATCTTTGTGTATGGTGTTAGAGAATATTCTAATTTCATTCATTAACATGTAGTTGTCCACTTTTCCCAGCACTGCTTGCTGAAGAGACTGTCTTTTCTTCCATTGTATACTCTTGCCTCCTTTGTTGTAGGTAAATTGGCCATAGGTGTGTGGGTTTATTTTTGGGCTTTCTATCCTATTCTGTTGATCTGTGTTTCTGTTATTGTGCCAGTACCATACTTTTTAAAATGACTGTAGCTTTGTAGTATAGTCTCAAATCATGCAGCCTGATTCTTCTAACTTTTTCTTTCTCAGGATTGCTTTGGCTATTTGGGGTCTTTTGTGTTTGCATACGAATTGTAAAATTTTTTGTCTAATTCTGTGAAAAATGCCATTGGTAATTTGATAGGGATTACAGTCAATCTATAGATTGCTTTTGACAGTATTGATTCTTCCAATTTAATAACATGTTGTATTTTTCTATTTGTCTATATCATCTTTGATTTCTTTCCATTAGTGCCTTATGCTTTTCAGTATAGATCTTTTATTTCTTTAGCTAGATTTGTTCCTAGGTATTTTGTTTTATTTTGATGTGCTGGTGAATTAGAATGTTTCCTTATTTGAGTATTGCTACCCAGCTTTCCTTTGATTTCCATTTTCATGAAATACCTTTCCCCCTAATTTTCAGTCTGTATGTGTTCCTAGATTTGAAGTGGCTCTCTTGTTAACAGCATATATACTAGTTTTGTTTTTGTATCCACTTAGCCATTCTGTCGGGGAAGGCAATGGCACCCCACCCCAGTACTTTTGCCTGGAAAATCCCATGGACGGAGGATCCTGGTAGGCTCCAGTCCATGGGGTCGCTAAGAGTCAGACACGACTGAACTACTTCACTTTCACTTTTCACTTTCATTCATTGGAGAAGGAAATGGCAACCCACTCCAGTATTCTTGCCTGGAGAATCCCAGGGACAGGGGAGCCTGGTGAGCTTCTGTCTATGGGGTCGCACAGAGTCGGACACGACTGAAGCGACTTAGCAGCAGCAGCAGCAGCAGCCATTCTGTATCTTTTGGTTGGAGTATTTAATTCATTTTCATCAAAGCTAGTTATTGATACGTGTGTTCTTACTGCTATTTTGTTATTTTGGGGTTTGTTTTTGCAGGTATTTTTTGTTGCATTAGTCTTTTGTTCTCTTGTGACTTGAGGACTATCTTGAGTACTGAATTTAGATTTTGTGTGTGTGTGTGTGTATATCTTTTGTTTTTTGGTTTGCAGCTACCATGAGGTTTTGATATAGTAGTCTATAATCATACAAGATTGTGTTAGGTTCCTAGTCTCTTACTTTCAAATATGTTTCCAATAACCTGCATTTATATTCTCGAAATATGTGTGTGGATGATTTCCAACCTTTCCTGTATGTTTACCTTTACCAGTGAGCATCCCCATTTGTAATTTTCTTGTTTCTAGTTGTGGCCTTATCTTTTCCACCTAGAGAAGTTCCTTTAGCACTTGTTGTAAAGCTGGGTTGGTTTTGCAGAATTCTCTTTTAGCTTTTGTTTGTCTGTAAAGCTTTTGATTTTTCTGTGAATGAGAGCCTTGCTGCGTATTCTTGGTTGCATTCTTTTCTCTTTCATCACTTTAAATATTTCATGCCATTCCTTTCTGGCTTGCACAGTTTCTACTGAAAAATCAGTTGATAACTTTAGGGGATTCCCTTAGATGTTATTTATTGCTTTGACTTGTTGATTTTAACATTTTCTCTTTGTCTTCAATTTTTGTTAATTTGATTAATGTCTGTCTTGGCATAATCCTCCTTGGGTTTATCTTGTATGGGACTATCTGTACTTTCTGGACTTGAGTGAGTGTTTCCTTTCCCATGTTAAAGATGTTTTCAGTTATTATCCCTTCATATACTTTCTCAGGCCCTTTCTCTTTCTCTTCTCCTTCTGGGACCTCTATAATGCAAATGTTG
The DNA here is from genome assembly GCA_935064755.1 of Tragelaphus eurycerus. Taxonomy (NCBI): domain Eukaryota; kingdom Metazoa; phylum Chordata; class Mammalia; order Artiodactyla; family Bovidae; genus Tragelaphus; species Tragelaphus eurycerus. Next base: position 19,565,669 of record CAKXYN010000020.1, read on the forward strand.
ATGTGTTTAATGTCCCAGAGATCTCTTAGACTGTTCTCATTTCTTTGCATTCTTTTCTCTTTTTGTTCTGTGGCAGTGATTTCCACCAGTCTGTCTTCCAGTTCACTTATCCCTTCCTCTGCCTCAGTTATTCTGCTGTTGATTCCTTCTGGTATATTTTTTGTTTAAGTCATTGCATTGTTTATCTGTTTGTTCTTTAAATTTTCTACCTGTTAAACATTTCTTATATCTTCTCATTCTGTGCCTCCATTCTTTTTCTGAGATCTTGTATCATCTTTATTATACTTATTCTGAATTCTTTTTCAGGCATATTGCCCATCTATACTTTACTTAATTGTTCTGGGGTTTTATCTTTTTTTTTCAACCATATTCATCTCCCATCTCATTTTATCTAGTTTTCTGTGTCTGTGGGCTCTTTTCCATAGGCTGCAGGATTGTAGTTCTTACTTATGGTGTCTGTCCCCTAGTGAGTGAGGTTGGTTGTGAGGCTTGTTCAGGCTTCCTGGTATGAGGGACTGATCTCTGTCCACTGATGGGTGGAGCTGGATCTTGTCGCTCTAGTGGCTGTGTCATGTCAAATGGTGCATCTACAGGTGACTGTGGGCTTAGAAGGACTTTAGGCAGCCTGTCTGTTGACAGGTGGGGCTGTGTTCCTGCCCTTCTGGTTGTTTGGCCTGAGGCTTTTCAGCACTAGAGCCTGTAGGCTGTTGGATGGGGCCAGATCTTAGTGCCAAAATTACAGCCTTCAAGAGAGCTCACACCAATGAATATTCCCAAGGGGCCTCCACCACCAGTGTCCTTGACCCTGCACTGGGCCATAGCCAACCTCCACTAGCCCCAGGATGCTGTCCAAATCCTGTAGATAGGTCTGGCTCAGGCTCCTGTGGAGTCACTGCTTTGCCCTGGGTCAGAGAAGAGTCTGTGTTTTTTCCAGACCTGTAGAGTTCTTGCACTTGAGCCCCACTGGCCTTCAAAGCCAAATGTTCTAGGGGCTCCTCCTCTTGATCCCAGACCCCCAGGCTGGGTGGTCTGACATGAGTTTAAGAACTCTCTTGTGGGAGAACCTCTGTGGCATTATTATTTTCCAATTTGTGGGTCACCCAACTGACAGGATTTGATTATATTGCACAAATGCCCCTCCTACCATCTTGCTGTGGCTCCTTCTTTGTCTTTCGATGTAGAGTATCTTTTTTGGTAGGTTCTGGGTTTTTTTGGTGAAGATTGTTCATCAGTTGTGATTTTGGTGTTTTTGAGAGAGAAGGTGAGCTCAAGTCCTTCTATTCTGCGTTCATATCTCCAGTCCCTTAAGAAGATTCTAATGAGTCCTCTTCTAACCTCACAATCCTGTGATTCTTTTTTCCCTAAATATTTTAACTATAGGATGGGGTGGGAGGTAGGAGGGGGGTTCAGGGTGGGGGACACATGTACACCCATGGCTGATTCATTTGAATGTATGGCAAAAACTGCTACAATACTGTAAAGTAATTAGCCTCCAATTAAAATAAATAAAATTTTTGAAGAAAGATCAGGGTGTGTACCTTGCTCGAGCTATAGTCTTCTGTTTTCATGTTGTCATTCCTGATTTTATAATAACTGATGCCCCTTATAAACACATCAGAAAGGATCTTGGTTTGGCACGGCCATCTACTATTTCTAACAATTTATAAACCTTTTCTCTTTATAAAAGTGTATTAGTTCAGTCAGTTGAGTTGCTCAGTCGTGTCCAACTCTTTGCAACCCCATGGATTGCAGCACTCCAGGCTTCCCTGTCCATCACCAACTCCTGGAGCTTGCTATAGTAGTAAATAATAAGGTAGCCATAACTTTCTTTTGCATTCCAGCAGGAATAAATAGCCTGAATAAATTCACCTTATTCCCACACAGGTTTTTAAAAATTATTATGTTTTAGAGTTAAACACTGCCAGTTGTTAAGATTTTGCATTAAATTGTTGTTTTGAAAGAATTTGATATGGCCTTTATAGTCAATCATATAGAAAATCATCTTAATTAAACAAAAACTGAAAGAAAAGAAACACTTTGATTTTTATTTCATAGGAATAAGAGGAAGAGTAGCTCAAAATAGATGCACAATGCAGGCATCTGTAGAAATAAAAAAAAGAAAAATTCTCAAAACTTAGACTTGTCTTTTGCCTACGGTGAATGTATTTATTTTCATGATTTCACCCATCAGTAGTTCATTTATTTCAGTTCTAGCAATTGCCTGCCAGTCTTCCCTATTAGTAACTGACACTGAAGGGGGCCAGTGAAAGTGAGAAATGGTTCTGCTCCTGCAAGTTATAATTTAGCAATGTATGTACAAATAGTACAAAATACAGTGTTGCACTATTTGTAGAAGTATCTCAGTGAGCTTCATGGAAAAGATGGTATTTCAGATGGAACTTGATGGATGTGGATACCCAGCATAGAGAGAATTGTAACCAATACCCCAAAGCAGAAAAGCATTTGGTTTAGTCAGAGAAGGATACATCATAGTTAAGCTAGGAAAAGAAACAGGCAGGTAGAATTCTGGAGCCAGAATCCCTGGGTAAAAATCTCAGTACTGAAGCCTGTTATCTGTGTTCTTTGACAAGTGATTTGAACTCTGTAAAATGGGGATAATACTTTATCTGTAAAATGGGGATAATATTTTTACCTTCCTTACAATGAATAATAAGTGTAACTACCTAGAATAGTGCTGGGCACATAGTGCGTACTATGTAAGTGTTAGAAGGTGAGAGAGTGGAGAATCTTCCCTGGAAGCCACTGAGCATTTGTGACCAAGAGGGTAAAAGACAGAAGAGTTATGCTTTGAGAAGATGATCTTGGTGGTAGTGTGCATAATTGATCATCAGAAAGACATTATTTAAAAGATAGAGGTCTGGGAAGGGGAAATGAGGACTTGGACTGGGGCATTGACTGCAGGAATGAAAAAGAAAAGATGGATGCAAAAGATGATATAAGGTCCCCATGACACATGTGTACTAACTTTTACAGCTCTTGAATTGATAGTATCTTTGTTTTTGAAACAGGAGTCATTTGGAAATAGGTCTAGTAACCAAGGTGGGAGGTTTTTGGTTCCATAAAGAAAAAGATGAATTTTAAAAATAATTAGATGGATTTTGTCTGACTTCCTAAAATGATACTAAAGCCTATTTCAAAAGAAATTTGCTAGAAAACAAAAAATGTTTACAGTACATTTATCAGTGGAATAGACATATAATTTTCCCCACAGTAAGGGAAAATCCTCACTTAGTTCTATGAATGTTAGTGTCCTTAATCAGTAATATTGCATATACTAACTTTTTAGTGAAAACATTTAATAAAGTTTAAATTCTATGAGGCCACCATCACCCTGATACCAAAACCAAAGACAATGCACAAAAAAAGAAAACTACAAGCCACTATCACTGATGAACATAAATGCAAAATTCCTCAACAAAATTTTAGAAAACAGAATTCAGCAACACATCAAAAAGCTCGTACACCATGATTAAGTTGGGTTTATTCCAGGGGTGCAAGGATTCTTTAATATATGGAAATCAATTAATGTGATACACCATATTAACAAATTGAAAGATAAAAACCATATGATCATCTCAGTAAATGCAGAAAAAGCCTTTGACAAAATTCAGCACCTATTTATGATTAAAACTCTTCAAAAAATGGGCATAAAAGGAACCTGCCTCAACATAGTAAAGACCATATATGCTAAGCCTAAAGCAAACATTCTCAATGGTGAAAAACTGAAAGCATTCCCTCTAAGATCAGGAACAAGACAAGGCTGTCCACTCTCACCAATATTATTCAACATAGTTTTGGAAGTCCTACAGCAGTCGAGAAGAAAAGAGAAATAAAAGGAATCCAGATCGGAAAAGAAGTAAAGCTGTCACTGTTTGCAGATGACATGATACTGTACGTAGAAAACCCAAAAGATAGTATCAGAAAATTACTAGAGCCAATCAGTGAATTTGGCAGTTGTAGGATACAAAATCAATACACAGAAATCACTTGCATTTCTATATACTAACAATGAAAAATCAGAAAGCAATTAAGGAATCAATCCCATTCACCATTGCAACAAAAAGAATTAGATATCTAGGAATAAACTTACCTAAGAAGATGAACTGTACACAGAAAATTGTAAGTCACTAATAAAAGCAATGAAAGATGACATAAACAGATGGAGAGATGTTCCATGTTCCTGGGTAAGAAGAATCAATATTGTGAAAATGACTATACTGCCAAATGCAATCTACAGATTCAGTGTGATCCCTATCAATTTACCAATGACATTTTTCACAGAATTAGAACAAAAAAATTTCACAATTCATATGGAAACACAAAAGACCTCGGATACTCAAGGCAGTCTTGAGAAAGAAGAATGGAGCTGGAGGAATCAACCTTCCTGACTTCAGATTATACTACAAAGCTACAGTTATCAAGACAGTATGGTACTGGCACAAAAACAGAAATACAGACCAATGGAACAAGATAGAAAGCCCAGAAAAAAACCCATGCACCTATGGGTACCTTATTTTTGACAAAGGAGGCAAGAATATACAATGGGGCAAAGAAAGCCTCTTCAATAAATGGTGCTGGGAAAACTGGACCACTACATGTAAAAGAATGAAATTAGAAAACTTCCTAATGCCACACACAAAGAGCAACTCAAAATGAATTAAAGACCTAAATGTTAAGACCAGAAACTATAAAACTCTTAGAGGAAAACATAGGCAGAACAGTCGGTGACATAAATCAAAGCAAGATCCTCTATGACCTATCTCTTGTTGCTGCTGCTGCTAAGTCGCTTCAGTTGTGTCCAACTCTGTGTCACCCCAGAGAGGGCAGCCCACCAGGCTCTCCCATCCCTGGAGTAATGGGAATAAAAACAAAAGTAAACAAGTGGGACCTGATTAAACTGACAAGCTTTTGCACAGCAAAGGAAACTATGAACAAAGTGAAAAAACAACCCTCAGAATAGGAGAAAATAATAGCAAGGGAAACAACTGACAAAGGATTAATTTCCAAAATATAAAAGCAGCTCATACAACTCAATACTAGAAAAACAACCCAATCAAAAAGTGGGAAAAAGACCTAAACAGACATTTATCAAAAAAAAAAAAAAAAAAAAATACAGATGGCTAATGAACACATGAAAAGACACTCATTGTTCAGTTCAGTTCAGTCGCTCAGTTGTGTCCAACTCTTTGCAACCCCATGAATCACAGCACGCCAGGCCTCCCTGTCCATCACTAACTCCCGGAGTTCACTCAGACTCACGTCCATCGAGTCAGTGGTGCCATCCAGCCATCTAATCCTCTGTTGTCCCCTTCTCCTCTTGCCCCCATTCCCTCCCAGCATCAGAGTCTTTTCCAATGAGTCAACTCTTCACATGAGCTGGCCAAAGTACTGGAGTTTCAGCTTTAGCATCAGTCTTTCCAAAGAAATCCCAGGGCTGATCTCCTTCAGAATGGACTGGTTGGATCTCCTTGCAGTCCAAGGGACTCTCAAGAGTCTTCTCCAACACCACAGTTCAAAAGCATCAATTCTTTGGCGCTCAGCCTTCTTCACAGTCCAACTCTCACATGCATACATGACCACAGGAAAAACCATAGCCTTGACTAGGCGAACCTTTGTTGGCAAAGTAATGTCTCTGCTTTTGAATATGCTATCTAGGTAGGTCATAACTTTCCTTCTAAGGAGTAAGCGTCTTTTAATTTCATGGCTGCAGTCGCCATCTGCAGTGATTTTGGAGCCCCCCAAAATAAAGTCTGACACTGTTTCTGCTGTTTCCCCATGAAGTGATGGGACCAGATGCCATGATCTTCGTTTTCTGAATGTTGAGCTTTAAGCCAACTTTTTCACTCTCCACTTTCACTTTCATCAAGAGGCTTTTTAGTTCCTCTTCACTTTCTGCCATAAGGGTGGTGTCATGTGTGTATCTGAGGTTATTGATAGTTCTCCTGGCAATCTTGATTCCAGCTTGTGTTTCTTCCAGTCCAGCGTTTATCATGATGTACTCTGCATATAAGTTAAATAAACAGGGTGACAATACACAGCCTTGACTTACTCCTTTTCCTGTTTGGAACCAGTCTGTTGTTCGATGTCCAGTTCTAACTGTTGCTTTCTGACCTGCATACAGATTTCTCAAGAGGCAGATCAGGTGGTCTGGTATTCCCATCTCTTTCAGAATTGTCCACAGTGTATTGTGATCCACACAGTCAAAGGCTTTGGCATAGTCAATGAAGCAGAAATAGATATTTCTCTGGAACTCTCTTGCTTTTTCCATGATCCAGCGGATGTTGGCAATTTGATCTCTGGTTCCTCTGCCTTTTCTAAAACCAGCTTGAACATCAGGAAGTTCACGGTTCACATATTGCTGAAGCCTGGCTTGGAGAATTTTGAGCATTACTTTACTAGCATGTGAGATGAGTGCAATTGTGCAGTAGTTTGAGCATCCTTTGGCATTGTCTTTCTTTGGGATTGTAATGACAACTGACCTTTTCCAGTCCTGTGGCCACTGCTGAGTTTTCCAAATGTGCTGGCATATTGAGTGCAGCACTTTCACAGCATCATCTTTCAGGATCTGGAATAGCTCAACTGGAATTCCATCACCTCCACTAGCTTTGTTTGTAGTGATGCTTTCTAAGGCCCACTTGACTTCACATTCCAGGATGTCTGGCTCTAGGTCAGTGATCACACCATTGTGATTATCTTGGTTGTGAAGATCTTTTTTGTATAGTTCTTCTGGGTATTCTTGCCACCTCTTCTTAATATCTTCTGCTTCTGTTAGGTCCATACCATTTCTGTCCTTTATCGAGCCCATCTTTGCATGAAATGTTCCTTTGGTATCTCTGATTTTCTTGAAGAGATCTCTAGTCTTTCCCATTCTGTTGTCTTCCTCTATTTCTTTGCATTGATCGCTGAAGAAGGCTTTCTTATCTCTTCTTGCTATTCTTTGGAACTCTGCATTCAGATGCTTATATCTTTCCTTTTCTCCTTTGCTTTTGCTTCTCTTCTTTTCACAGCTATTTGTAAGGCCTCCCCAGAGAGCCGTTTTGCTTTTTTTGCATTTCTTTTCCGTGGGGATGGTCTTGATCCCTGTCTCCTGTACAATGTCATGAACCTCATTCCATAGTTCATCAGGCACTCTATCTCAGATCTAGGCCCTTAAATCTATTTCTCACTTCCACTGTGTAATCATAAGGGATTTGATTTAGGTCATACCTGAATGGTCTAGTGGTTTTCCCTACTTTCTTCAATTTAAGTCTGAATTTGGTAATAAGGAGTTCATGATCTGAGCCACATTCAGCTCCCAATCTTGTTTTTGCTGACTGTATAGAGCTTCTCCATCTTTGGCTGCAAAGAATATAATCAGTCTGATTTTGGTGTTGACCATCTGGTGATATCCATGTGTAGAGTCTTTTCTTTTGTTGTTGGAAGAGGGTTTTTGCTATTACCAGTGCATTTTCTTGGCAAAACTCTATTAGTGTGTGCCCTGCTTCATTCCATATTCCAAGGCCAAATTTGCCTGTTACTCCAAGTGTTTCTTGACTTCCTACTTTTGCATTCCAGTCTCCTAAAATGAAAAGGACATCTTTTTTGAGTGTTAGTTGTAAAAGGTCTTGTAGGTCTTCATAGAACTGTTCAACTTCAGCTTCTTCAGTGTTGCTGGTTGGGGCATAGACTTGGATTACTATGATATTGAATGGTTTGCCTTGGAAACGAACAGAGATCACTCTGTCGTTTTTGAGATTGCATCCAAGTATTGCATTTCGGACTCTCTTGTTGACCGTGATGGCTACTCCACTTCTTCTGAGGGTTTCCTGCCCGCAGTAGTAGATATAATGGTCATCTGAGTTAAATTCACCCATTCCAGTCCATCTGAGTTCGCTGATACCTAGAATGTCGACATTCACTCTGGCCATCTCTTGTTTGACCACTTTCAATTTGCCTTGATTCATGGACCTGATGTTCCAAGTTCCTATGCAGTGTTGCTCTTTACAGCATCAGACCTTGCTTGTATCACCTGTCATATCCACAGCTGTGTATTGTTTTTGCTTTGGCTCCATCCCTTCCTTCTTTCTGAAGTTATTTCTCCACTGATCTCCAGTAGCATATTGGGCACCTACTGACCTGGGGAGTTCCTCTTTCAGTATCCTATCATTTTGCCTTTTCATACTGCTCATTGTTAGAGAAATGCAAATCAAATGTACAGTGAGATATCACCTCACACCAGTCAGTATAGCCATCATCGAAAGGTCTATAAACAGTGAATGCTGGAGAGGGTGTGGAGAAAAGGGAACCCTCTGCACTGTTGGTGGAAATGTAAATTGATACAGCCACTATGGAAGATGGTATGGAGATTTCTTTAAAAACTAGGAATAAAACCACCATGTCACTCAGCAATCACCCAACTAGGCATATAGCCTAAGGAAACCAAAATTGAAAGAGACATGTATCCCATTGTTCATTGCAGCACTGTTTACAATAGCTAGAACATAGAAGCAACTAGATGTCCATTGACAGATGAATGGATGAAGAAGTTGTGGTACCTATGCACAATGGAATATTATTCAGCCATAAAAAGCATTGCATTGAGTCAGTTCTGATGAGGTGGATGAACCTGGAACCTATTATACAGAGTAAATTGAGTCAGAAAGAGAAAGATGAATACTATATTCTAATACACATATATGAAATCTAGAAAAATGGTGCTGAAGAATTTACTTACCAGGCAACAGTGGAGAAACAGACATAGAGAATAGACTTATGGACTTGGGGAGAGGGAAGGGGAGGGTAAGATGTAAGGAAAAAGTAACATGGAAACTTACATTACCATATGTAAAATAGGTAGCCAATGGAATTTGCTGTATGACTTAGGAAACTCAAACAGGGGCTCTGTATTAACCTAGAGGGGTGGGATGGGGAGGGAGATGGGAGGGAGCTTCAAAAGTGAGGGGATATATGTATACCTATGGCTGATTCATATTGAGGTTTGACAGAAAATAACAAAATTCTGTAAAGTAATTATCCTTCAATAAAAAATAAATTTAAAAAAAAAAAAATAAGTCATAATTTATAATTTTTTGCAGACATTCTTATGAATTAAGGTAAAAGTACTCACAGGATAAGGACTAAAATTTGGCCTTTTATTTATTTTCTGGTAATATATGTTCCTCTTGGATGTTGCCACAATTTGTTGATTTTCTTTCTGTTAATATTTGTTTTTATATTCTTTTTAAAATATACCAGCTACTTAAAATAGAAAAAGGGAGGGAGAGTGTTCAAGCCAGGATTTGTCAAGTTTAGTGACTACTAAAGCTGGGGCTTTTATTACACTTGGGTAATCTGAAAGGTTTTGCACAGCTATTCAAAAGAGCATTCTTACACTGCTATTTTTCTATATTCTATTGCAATCCTGATAACAGTGGATTTATTATGGGTCTCCTTACCATATTGTTTGCCTTTATACAGTTCACTAAATATTGCCCCATGTTCTGATTCTATCAGCTTTCTCACTTTACACCTGCCCTGGAATGATAATAAAGGGCCAAAAGCTTTTCTAGGAGAATTTCACATGAAGCATTGAACATTATGTTTTACTAAAGACATCCTTTTCAGATATATGAACCACAGTGCAAAATTTTAAGGTGAAATTGCTAGAAATGTTTCCAAGATAAGCATACAACTTATAAATCTTTAAAAAATTATCAGTTAACGAATACATAATGGGATATACATTTTCACAGTAACTCACAAAATAGAATGATTAGTAATGAGCATTCTTGTGACCAGAGACTATTCCGGACTACAGTAGGAGTGGGGTTTCTTTCCACCAGATATGTCCAAGGATTTCAACATCTGTTTTCACTTCCATAGTGAAAAAGGTTTGAAACAATGTGATATCCTAAAAATGAAACAGAACTCCTTGATGAATAAAGAGCAGAAATCTTGATGGAAGTCTTTGTGAACCGTGGTTTCTTCCTTTGGTTGAAAAGAGAAAACAGTAGAAAAAACTTTCAGTATCAGTTTAACCAAAAGCATCAAGACTTCCATTGGAGATAATGGAAGGAACTGGGTTCTCCTTGTCAATTCTAATATAGAATTTTCTTCTTGATACTTGTTACCTAAGCCTCATTTGTAAATGAAAACGAGAAAAAATCATGTAGCAGCAAAAATGCCAGTAATTGTTTTTGAAACATAATTGCTTCTCAGTTTAAGGTTAACCATTTGCTGTCTATGCTGCTGCTGCTGCTAAGTTGCTTCAGTTGTGTCCGACTCTGTGCAACCCCATAGATGGCAGCCCATCAGGCTCTGCCATCCCTGGGATTCTCCAGGCAAGAACACTGGAGTGGGTTGCCATTTCCTTTTCCAGTGCATGAAAGTGAAAAGTGAAAGTGAAGTCGCTCAGTCGTGTCCGACTCTCAGCGACCCCATGGACTGCAGCCCACCAGGCTCCTCCGTCCATGGGATTTTCCAGGCAAGAGTACCAGAGTGGGTTGCCATTACCTTCTCCAATTTGCTACCTACATCTTCTCCCAAATCCAAATATGGGTTTTTCCAAGCCCAGAAGTGGGAAATTGAGAAGCAAGAGACAGATCCAAGCTGTTAATCTTTCAGTATAACATGAGGCCAGTGAAAATGGAATGGGATGGAACCCATGAGGGCACATTGCATATTCCTATATAAATCATCAAAGGAAACATATGAACATCCAAAGTGTAAGACTGAATTCTCAGCCCTGGTTACCATTCTCTCCTTGAATATTCAGAAAATTCCAAAGTAACTCGGGGTTATAAACAAAAAATTACCTGATCTGACTGGCTAGCTTTCATTTCTTAACTGTGACATCTTAGTCTGTTTGGGCTGATAAAAAAAAAAAAAATACCATAGACTAAGTGGCTTATAAACAATAGAAGTTGATTTCTCACACTTCTCAAGACTGGGAAGTCCAGGATCAGGTTATCAGCAGATTTTGTGTCTGATGAGAACCTGCTTCTTGGCTCATCACTGGCTGCCTTTTCTGTCTTCACATGGTCAGGAGGAGTGAGGGGGTTTTTTTGGGTCTCTTTTATAAGGGTACTAATCCCATTCGTGAAAGCTCTGCCCTCATGACCTAATCGTCTCTCAAAGGCCCCAGCTTCAGATGCTACCACATTGAGGGAATAGGTTTCAACAGTTAGATTTGGGGGGGAGCACAAATGCTCATTCTGTAGTACATGATGTTACCTTGTAGTTACTCTGGGCAGTATAACTTGTACTAGTCCAAAAAGCAGAAATAAAAAAACCTCACTTTTTTCAGGGACATTTTTGGCAAATGAAAGCAGAAACTTTAATGTCTGTTGGAAATGGCAATAAAAACTTCAAAACTCATTGAAATAACACATTTTGTTATTCTGTACATTCTACTGACTGTCCTTCTTAAGCCATTGCTTTGAAGGGATTTTCAGCAGTAACTGGTCACACAGTTATGCCAAGCATTTAAGTTGAGCTGAGGGCCTTCAAGCAAATAAGACTCCTGATAGAAAACAGAGTTCCCTGCATTATAGATGTTTTAATATAACTAATTGGCATGCAGAATAACTTCCTGTAGGATATTGATTATTGATGAATATGGGTACACTTTCTAAATTGTGAAGCATGACCAAACATGTCTCATTTAGGATTATCCCATTCCCACTGACTGATATAGTGGTATTCATTCATTCAGCAAATGTTTACCAACTACATAGTATATACCAACTAATTTTATAAGTACTTGAAAAGCACTAATGACTAAAACACACAGTTTTATACATAACCATGTAAATAAAGCATAACTTAAAAGTGGATTAATTAATAAAGACCTTCTGAAAGTGGTGTTCTGAGGAGAAGAAAGCAGGCTCTTGAAATAGAGTGTGAGGAAGATTGAGTTGTGGATAGGGAAAAAGGAGAAACATCTTAAAATAGGTTAGTCAGTCAGGAAAGGTCAACCTGAGGATCTGATAATTAAACAGAGGCGTGGGTGTTGAGATGTTTGCTGTAAATTCCAAGTGGAGGGAAAAAGTATTGTGAAAATCCCAGGTGATAGGAACAAGCCTGACTTAGTCAAGAAATGACAGGCAGGTCAGGTCATAAAGTACGTAAAGCTCCTTGGAACTTGTAATCTTACAGTCACAGAATGATAAATGACTGAGAAGATAAGAAATGCTAAAATCTTTTATGAATTTTTATTTTTATGTGTCCCTTCATAGCTGAAGAAACAAGATGAACCATTTTAAAGAACAAGAATTATCTTCACTGTTTTACGACTTTCCCTTAGTATCCTAAGAAATCTTTACCTTTGAATATCATGCCTCCATTCCGCTTCCTTTGACTATACAGAAATATTCTCCCCAGCGTTTACTTTTTGATAAAATTTACACAGGAACTGAAGATTATTTCTTATATGCCTTTTCATTATAATCTTATCAGAGGAAATGGAGGAGAGGAAAATGCTGACGAAATCCATACTATAGTAATTATGTGTTTGAAGTAAATTCTGCCTTTGTTTTAATAGATTCAGGCCATTTGTGTTCCATCAGGTCAATGTCACTTACTATGTGGATTTGTACAGGTTACGTAACGTAACTTGAACTCTGATTTCCTCATACATAATGTGTACAGGTAACTACTCTTCATCTTGGGTTGTGAGGATTACATGAGGTCGTGCACACGGTGTGTTTATAATAGTACTGGGCACATAGAATAGCTCATGTTTACTGTTATCATGTATTCGTGAACATCTTCATTGCTTCCAGTCACCTCCCAGTAAACGTTTGCTGCAAATTTTTCAAGGAGCACCAGTAAACTTTTATGTTGGCTTTTCCCCTAACTCATGCCACTGATCATATGTCTTTCTATTTGGTGTCCAGCTGAAAGAAATTGTATGTTTATGAGACCATCTATGTTAGGAGCCAGTGCTTTGTTACAAACCTAGTATTAATTCAGGCTCCTCTCAAGCTCCTGACAAAGCTATACATACTGTGTAACATTGCCAAGGATTCCAGAGCATAGGTGAAAACGTGTGAGTACGTAGCCCTTAATCTCCTGAGATGCATTTGGCAAATATCTAGTCATTTGTTTCTGTCTAATTAATGACATTCCTGGCATATGGGGATCATATAACACAGAATGTGTTCATACTCTGCCTGAGAAAGCTGACTTTGTTCTGTACCTGCAAAAAAAAAAAAAAAATTTTGGCAATGTCTTTTTGCTTCTTTATTATGACATTTTGAATACAATTGTTCTCTATACAGTCAGCAAAAACAAGACCAGGAGCTGACTGTGTCTCAGATCATGAACTCCTTATTGCCAAATTCAGACTTAAATTGAAGAAAGTAGAGAAAAGCCCTAGACCATTCAGGTATGACCTAAATCAAATCCCTTATGATTACACAGTGGAAGTGAGAAATAGATTTAAGGGCCTAGATCTGATAGATAGAGTGCTTGATGAACTATGGAATGAGGTTCGTGACATTGTACAGGAGACAGGGATCAAGACCATCCCCATGGAAAAGAAATGCAAAAAAGGCAAAACGGCTCTCTGGGGAGACCTTACAAATAGCTGTGAAAAGAAGAGAAGCAAAAAGCAAAGGAGAAAAGGAAAGATATAAACATCTGAATGCAGAGTTCCAAAGAATAGCAAGAAGAAATAAGAAAGCCTTCTTCAGTGATCAATGCAAAGAAATAGAGGAAAACAACAGAATGGGAAAGACTAGAGATCTCTTCAAGAAAATCAGAGATACCAAAGGAAGATTTCATGCAAAGATGGGCTCGATAAAGGACAGAAATGGTATGGACCTAACAGAAGCAGAAGATATTAAGAAGAGGTGGCAAGAATACCCAGAAGAACTATACAAAAAAGATCTTCACAACCAAGATAATCACAATGGTGTGATCACTGACCTAGAGCCAGACATCCTGGAATGTGAAGTCAAGTGGGCCTTAGAAAGCATCACTACAAACAAAGCTAGTGGAGGTGATGGAATTCCAGTGGAGCTATTCCAAATCCTGAAAGATGATGCTGTGAAAGTGCTGCACTCAATATGCCAGCACATTTGGAAAACTCAGCAGTGGCCACAGGACTGGAAAAGGTCAGTTTTCATCCCAATCCCAAAGAAAGACAATGCCAAAGAATGCTCAAACTACTGCACAATTGCACTCATCTCACACGCTAGTAAAGTGATGCTCAAAATTCTCCAAGCCAGGCTTCAACAATATGTGAACCGTGAACTTCCTGATGTTCAAGCTGGTTTTAGAAAAGGCAGAGGAGCCAGAGATCAAATTGCCAACATCCGCGGGATCATGGAAAAAGCAAGAGAGTTCCAGAGAAACATCTATTTCTGCTTTATTGACTATGCCAAAGCCTTTGACTGTGTGGATCACAATACACTGTGGACAATTCTGAAAGAGATGGGAATACCGGACCACCTGATCTGCCTCTTGAGAAATCTGTATGCAGGTCAGAAAGCAACAGTTAGAACTGGACATCGAACAACAGACTGGTTCCAAATAGGAAAAGTAGTACGTCAAGGCTGTGTATTGTCACCCTGTTTATTTAACTTATATGCAGAGTACATCATGATAAACGCTGGACTGGAAGAAACACAAGCTGGAATGAAGATTGCCAGGAGAACTATCAATAACCTCAGATATGCAGATGACACCACCCTTATGGCAGAAAGTGAAGAGGAACTAAAAAGCCTCTTGATGAAATTGAAAGTGGAGAGTGAAAAAGTTGGCTTAAAGCTCAACATTCAGAAAACGAAGATCATGGCATCTGGTCCCATCACTTCATGGGAAATAGATGGGTAAACAGTGGAAACAGTGTCAGATTTTATTTCGAGGGGCTCCAGAATCACTGCAGATGGTGACTGCAGCCATGAAATTAAAAGACGCTTACTCCTTGGAAGGAAAGTTATCACCAACCTAGCTACCATATTGAAAAGCAGAGACATTATTACTTTGCCAACAAAGGTTCGCCTAGTCAAGGCTATGGTTTTTCCTGTGGTCATGTATGGATGTGAGAGTTGGACTGTGAAGAAGGCTGAGCGCCAAAGAATTGATGCTTTTGAACTGTGGTGTTGGAGAAGACTCTTGAGAGTCCCTTGGACTGCAAGGAGATCCAACCAGTCCATTCTGAAGGAGATCAGCCCTGGGATTTCTTTGGAAGGACTGATGCTAAAGCTGAAACTCCAGTACTTTGGCCACCTCATGCAAAGAGTTGACTCATTGGAAAAGACTGTTGCTGGAATGGATTTGGGGGCAGGAGCAGAAGGGGACAACAGAGGATGAGATGGCTTGATGGCATCACTGACTCGATGGACGTGAGTCTGAGTGACCTCCGGGAGTTGGTGATGGACAGTGAGGCCTGGCGTGCTGCAATTCATGGGGTCACAAAGAGTTTGACACGATTGAGCAACTGATCTGATCTGATCTCTTTTTCTTTCTCTCCTTTCCCTCCCTCTCTCCCTCTTCCTCGTTTTTTATTTTTCCCCTTCCTCCTTTCCCATCCTCCCCTGACCTCCCCTGATCTTCCCACATCTTCCTTCCCTCTCTCTTTCTCTCTTTCTTTTCTAGTAAAAGGAGAATAGCAGAACCTTTGTTGAGTTGAAGGTGATGGTATAATAGGAAGAGACTAACATCACCATCCGAATTGATTCAAAGTTTTCTTGAAACTCAATTATGGTTTGCTTCAGTGAAATTAACATTATCATGGTCCTTTGATAAGACTGTGACCATTCCCACTGCCCCATTTTAGCATCTGCTATTTTCCTTGCCTAGATAGTTTTTTCTCTTCTCTTCTTCCATCCTTCAAGACCAATCTTAAATCTCATGCCTTCCAGTAAATCTTACTGTTTTTGGACTTAATTGATCTTTGTTCTCCCCCCACCACTAGGCTGGTAGATACTTTTGGCTATTTAATAAAAATGATTGGATCTTGCGTGTAAGTTTAACGGCTTGTTTTCCCAGTTAGATTTTAAGATTTTTTTTAGAACAGTGATCATGTCATAGTCATTTTTTGTTTTTCATTGTTACCATTTTCCTCCACCCAGCATTGATCATGCTTTTTAGAATACCTGAACATTCTACCTTCCAAGGGAAAGGCCATGTTACCAAACTTTTAGACCTTCTGAATGGAATCAGAGACAACTGTTTGTAACATTATAGATACTACACAAGGCAAAACCTAGGTGTTCTTGTAAGAAGCCTATCTACAGTAACAGACAGGCCAATTAGAATGCTTCAGGGCATACATGTACATCCTGTTTCACCCCAGATTTCTTTTTTTTTTTTTAATTTTTAAATGAAGGATAATTCCTTTATAGAATATTGTTTTTTTTTTTTTTCTGTCAAACATGAACAAGAATCAGCCATAGGTGCACCCATGTCTCCTCCTTCCCAAACCTCCCTCCCCATCCCACCCCTCTAGGTTGATACAGAGCCCCTGTTTGAGTTCCCTGAGTCATACAACAATTCCCATTGGCTATCTATTTTACATATTATATTATAAGTTTCCATGTTACTCTTTCCATACATCTCACCCTCTCCCTCCTTCCCTCCTCCTGTGTGTCCGTAAGTCTGTTTTCTATGTGTATTTCTCCATTGCTGCTGCTGCTAAGTTGCTTCAGTTGTGTCCGACTCTGTGTGACCCCATAGACCGCAGTCCACCAGGCTCCTCCGTCCCTGGGATTCTCCAGGCAAGAACACTGTGCTACCCTGCAAATATGTTCATTAGTACCATCTTTCTAGATTATATACATTAGTATACAATATTTAACTTTCTCTTTCTGACTTACTTCACTCTGTATGATATGCTCTAGGTTTGTCCACCTCATTATAAGTAACTCAAATACGTTCCTTTTTATGGCTGAGTAATATTCTATTGTATATATGTTCTGCAGCTTCTTTATCCATTCATCTGTTGGTGAACATCTAGGTTGCTTCCATAGTACTGCAGTGAACATTGGAGTACTTGTGTCTTTTTTAGTTTTGGTTTCCTCAGGGTATATGCCTAGTTAGGGCATTGCTGGTCATATGGTGGATTTATTCCTGGTTTTTTAAGAAATCTTCATACCATCTTCCATAGTGGCTGTATCAATTTACATTCCCACCAGCAATGCAAGAGGGTTTCCTTTTCTCTACACCCTCTCCAGCATTTGTTGTTTATAGACTTTTTGATGATGGCCATTCTGACTGGTGTGAGGTGGTGTTTCATTGTAGTTTTGATTTGCATTTCTCTAATAATGAGCGATGTTGAGCATCTTTTCATGTGTTTTCTAGCCATCTGTATGTCTTCTTTGGAGAAATGTCTGTTTAGGTCTTTTTTTCCACTCTGATTGGGTTGTTTGTTTTTCTGGTATTGAGTTGTATGAGCTGCTTGTATATTTTGGCAATTAATCCTTTGTCAATTGTTCCCCTTGCTATTATATTCTCCCATTCTGAGGGTTATCTTTTCACCTTATTTGTAGTTTCCTGATGTGCAAAAGTTTTTAAGTTTAGTTAGGTCCCACTTCTTTATTTTCATTTTTATTTCCATTACTGTAGGTGGTGTGTCATAGAGAATCTTGCTTTGATTTATGTCATGAGTGTTCTCATGACATAAATCAGTTTGAGTGTTCTGCCTATGTTTTATAGTTTATGCCTAAGAGTTTTATAGTTTCTGGTCTTAACATTTAGGTCTTTAATTCGTTTTGAGTTGATCTTTGTGTGTGGCATTAGAAAGTGTTCTAATTTTATTCTTTAAATGTAGCTGTACAGTTTTTCCAACACCACTTACTGAAAAGGCTGTCTTTGCTCTATTGTATACTCTTGGCTCCTTTGTCAAAAATAAGGTATCCATAGGTGCATGGGTTTATTTCTGGGCTTTCTATCATGTTCCATTGGACTATATTTCTGTTTTTGTGCCACTGCCATACTGTCTTGATGACCGTAGCTTTATAGTATAGTCTGAGGTCAGGAAGGTTGATTCCTCCAGCTCCATTCTTCTTTCTCATGACTGGTTTGACTATTCAATGTCTTTTGTGTTTCCATATGAATTTTGAAAGTTTTTTGTTCTACTTCTGTGAAAAATGCCATTGGTATATTGATAGGGATCACATTGAATCTGTAGATTGCATTTGGTAGTATAGTTATTTTCACAATATTGATTCTTCCTTCCCAGGAATATGGAATATCTCTCCATCTGTTTATGTTGTCTTTAATTTCCTTCATCAATGTCTTATAATTTTCCATATACAGTTCTTTTGTCTCCTTAAGTAGGTTTATTCCTAGATATCTTATTCTTTTTGTTGCAGTGGTGAATGGAATTGATTACTTAATTCCTCTGATTTTTCATTATTAGTATATAGGAATGCAAGTGATTTCTGTGTATTGACCTTGTATCCTACAACTTTGCTAAATTCACTGATTAGCTCTAGTAATTTTCTGACAGTTTCTTTTGGGTTTTCTATGTATTGTATCATGTCATCTGAGAATAGAGTTTCACTTCCTTTCCAATCTGGATTCCTGTTACTTCTTTTTCTTCTCTAATTGCTGTAGTTTGTACTTCTAAAACTAGGTTGAATAATATTGGCAAGAGTGGACACCCTTGTCTTGTTCCTGATCTTAGAAGGAATGCTTTCAGTTTTTCACCATTGAGATTAATGTTTGTTGTGGGCTTATCATATATTATCATATATTGCCTTTACTATGTTGAGGTATGTTCCTTCTGGGCCCATTTTTGAAGTTTTTTCTTTTTATCATAAATGGGTGTTGAATTTTGTCAAAGGCTTTTTCTGCATCTATTGAGATGATCATATGCTTTTTAACTTTTAGTTTGTGTATCACATTGATTTGCATATATTGAAGAACCCTTGCAAACATGGAATGAACCCAACTTGATCATGGTGTATAAGCTTGTGTTGTTGAATTCTGTTTGCTAGAATTTTGTTGAGAAGTTCAACTTTCTCTGTTTTCTGCCCTATAAGTCCTAGCTTTGTCCAGCTTTTTGAGATTCCGCAACTCCCCCTTGGGACCCCCAAAATAAAAAGCTCCCTGTGAGGGAGCTTCTTAGTGCATGGGAACTCTTCCAGCTTCACAACTCCCTCCCTCCTTCCCTCAGGGCACAAGCTCTCACGCAGAAGTTCTCCATCTTTTCCCTTTTTATGTCTCCATCCTCTCTCCTATGTCATTCCAGGGAGCTTAGCCTGCCCCCCAGGGGGCCTGGGGTCCTCTGAAGTCACCTAGAGGTTGCTTTGTAGGACTTGTTCCATATCTTGGTGAGTTTTTGACGTGTTTGTGGGGCGGCTGGCAATCTCCCCGTTTTCTCACTCCTCCACCATCTTTTTGTGCCTCCTCCCACATTTCTAAGTGAGTTTAGAACATCTGAGTTGGAGCATCAGAGTCACCTCTGGAGAACTCATACCAACCCCCAAATAAGTTAAAAATCCTTGAAGGAAAACTAGGTTTTTTGTTTCTCCAGTTATATATCTTTGATTCTTCTAGCTTCTCATTTATGCCACCACTAGAAGATAAAAAAACGAACACCAGTCATTCCCATTTTAAAATATTTTGTTAATAGCCTTAGCAATTTGGTTAGAGAAGTTAGGGAAAAGTCTGGTGTAAGAAGAGATTTAGAGGCTATGATTTTCATTTATCCAGTCCTTCATTTCATCAGTTAATGGCAAACTATAAGAAATGGCAAATCTGTTAAGAACAGATTAAAATGAACAGTTAAAATGAAGATCAGTGTATTTCTTCAGAAGGAAATACTTGTTGAAGTTTATAAAAAATGGAGATTTCAAAATAAAGAGAATGGTAGCTAGTCAGCTTTATTATGGGGAAGGCAATGGCACCCCACCCCAGTACTTTTGCCTGGAAAATCCCATGGACGGAGGAGCCTGGTAGGCTCCAGTCCATGGGGTTGCTAAGAGTCGGACACGACTGAGTGGCTTCACTTTCACTTTTCGCTTTCATGCATTGGAGAAGGAAATGGCAACCCACTCCAGTGTTCTTGCCTGGAGAATCCCAGGGACAGGGGAGCCTGGTGAGCTTCCGTCTATGGGGTCGCACGGAGTCGGACACGACTGAAGCGACTTAGCAGCAGCAGCAGCAGCTTTATTAAGTAAACCAAAGAATGTCATTGGAATCCTGAATAAACAGACCATCTAACAGAGGAAGCTATCTCTACTTGGTAACTGGATCCTGCTATGTAGTTTAAAAAGGAAGAAGAGAAGACAGTGCTGAGGTGCCATGTATACCTGGATATGCTCTATCAAAAGAGGCGCTTGATTGCTCAGTAATTGCGGAGCTGGGCTCTTGGGGAGGCCTTTGTCATCCCTCCTTTGCTGACACCAGATGATGGTGTGACTCCGTGATAAGAAACAGAGGACCAGTGTCTCCATGGTAACTAACTGAGCACTATATATTAAACCTCATTACAAATGCGGATAGATAGTAAAAAATATATGTATATAAATAATAAAAATATTAACACAAAGAGGGACTATATGTACATGCATGTGTATGTGTGTATTGTCTTCTATCTAGAAAGTGAATAAAATAAAAATGTGATTGCTTGAAAGGACAAGTTTGATAGGCCTTTTCCCCCACTTCTGCAGGTAAATATTTCATTTTTCAGTTCCTCTGATGGTTTTGTTCTGAATCTACCAGATGTAGCTTGAAAGATTAATGACAAGCAGCAAAAGAACCCGAGAAGAGGCAGTGAGTGAATAGAAACCAGCACTGAGAAGAAAGAGCACCGCCTGGTCTTTTGGGACAAATAAATAAGGATTTACCAAGTCTGCTAGTTTCATCCCCTTAGCAGGAAAACCTGGAACCCATTAGAACGGAAACCTGGAGACTTTTATAATATAATGATTCTTAGAGTTCCAAACTTGTACAGACTAGTGAGTGACAGGAAAGAAGAAAAAGGAAAGGAAAACCAGCAGTTTCCTTTCTAATTTTCTTTTCTGTAGGTATTGATTTTACTTTAACACAACTAACTTTACTGTGTCTCGCCTCACATAAGACCATTACACCTATGTGTAGATCTTTATAAGGTTAAACACATCTCCTGAAAACTCCGCCTGTGTCATGCATTTTAAAGAAAAAGATAAAATTAAAGAAGTCATCTGTGAGTACACTGTTAACATTAGAAATTATAAGTTTTGATTCAAGACACAGAATGCAAATATTTGGTCAAAGGACAAAGACCCAGGAGCTTTTTGCAGCTATTATACTAGCTTTGATATATTAGTCCATCTGCTTTTAAATGAATGACTTTAAACTCTGAAAGGATCCTTGGTAGCCCAGCAGGGATTTTTACTGATCCTTAATGTTGGTTCTTCCCATCTAGTGTCTCCTCAAACACTTTCATTTCTGAACAGTTACTTGAGTCATTGCTAGAAAGGGAATAAATGTATTTTTGAAACATAATAACTATTTCACTTAATCTAAGTAACACAGTTTTCTACTTTGAATCCTTCTTATTGCTTGCTCTTCTGCAAAGGCTTATAAAAACTCTTCATTAAGGTCTTCTAAGGTAGGAGTGACAAAAAGGGAGGCGGCATTGGTATATACCTGAGAGGAATCAAAATATATGTCCACACAAAACTTCAACACAAATGTTTGTAGCAATATTATTTTTAATAGCCAAAAAGTGGAAACAGCCCAAACATCCATCAACTGATGAATAAATAAATATAATGTGGTATATCCATGCCATGGAATATTATTAAACACAGAAAAGGAACCAAGTACTGATACATACTACAACATGGAACCTTGAAAACATTATACTAAGTGACATAAGCCAAGTCATAAAAGACTGTATATTGTATGACATCATTTCTAGGAAATTTCAAGAATAGGCAGTTACAGAGACAGAAAAGAAATGAATAGCTGCTTAGAGCTTGGAAAGGAGCATGAGGGATAAGGGTGACTGCTAAAGGACACAGGGTTTCTTTCAGGGATGATGAAAATGTTCTAAAATTAATTGTGATGATTGGAAAACTTAGATTATATTCAAGTAAAAAAGTATGTTGGACATTTTAAATGGATAAATTGTGTGATACATGAAATATATCTCCATAAAACTGTTACAAAAAAAAAAAGAACCTAGGTGGAGATGAACATAGTGGTCTATTTCCTGAATGACCATATGTTCTGATTGGTCCAGAAATGACCCAGTTTTTGCCATTTGGGCCAATGAATTAATAGCCCTGCTTTTCCTTTCAAGAGTGTCCTATTTAGATGGTAAACTATATGGTCACCACATATTTAAGTCAGAATTATTACAACTTTCTTCAGTTTGTCCTAAAGTCACCTAGTGAAAATATCACTTGGGGTTCCTATTAAAAGTAAAGATTTTCAGAGTCCCTCTCATGATTATAATAGGTCACAGGTAGAAACTGATGTTTCTAATAATTATCTAGTGATTCTTATAAATTTTTGGCATTCACTGTTCTACTTTTTTAAAAATTAATTTTGTTGCACTGGGTCTTAGTTGCTGCTCAAGGACTTTCTCTAGTTGCAGCTGATGGGAGCTACTCTGGTGCCATGCATGGGCCTCTCATGGCAGTGGCTTCTATTGTTGCTATGGGACACAGGCTCTAGGCATGTGGGGTTAGTAGTTGTGGCTCTTGGCCCTAGAGCATGCAGGCTTTAGTAGTTGTGGCATGCAGCCTCAGTGCCTGGGCTTAGTTACTAAGCTCCATGACATGTGGAATCTTGCTGGATCAGAGACTGAGCCCCTGTCCCCTGCATTGGCAGGCAGATTCTTATCCACTGTACCACCAGGGAAGTCCCACTGTCCTACTTTTTATTAAAAAAAAAAAAAAAAAGAGATGACTTAATTACCTTTTGGGACAAATGAAGTTCCAGGGAGATATGAGAAGGCTCTGCAGGAAAGGCTCTGCCAGTCACGGAAGGCTGGAAATGAATTCTGTGATGAGGATCAGGAGAACAATGGGAATAACATACAGTACATGTAATGCTTCCAAGAAATACTCTTCTCTTTCTTTTCATTTTAGAAGAAGAGAGATATAGCATCCATTGTTCTGTAAAAATGAGTGAGGGTGAAACTAGTACCAGTTCATCTGGAAGTTTGATCTCTAAACAGGCTCAAAGTAGAGGAATATGGATTCCAGGAAGGCTATCACTGGACAGTGCTGTCCTACCTCAGAACCTTGTATCTGCTGTCATCAGTCAGACCCTTCTGGCTGGTTGCATCTTTACCATTAACACCAGTGAAAGTGTCAGTCGCTCAGTTGTGTCCTACTGTTTGAGACCCCATGGACTGTAGCCTGCTGGACTCCTCTGTCCATGGAATTCTCCAGGCAAGAATATTGGACTGGGTTACCATTTCCTTCTCCAGGGGGGTCTTCCTGACCCAGGGATTGAACCTGTGTTTCCTGCATTGCAGGGAGATTCTTTACAGTCTGAGTCACCTGTAATCCTGGTGGCTTACAGTCCATGCCCTTAGGGCATGGATTCTTTACAGTCCATGCCCTTAGGGTCAAAGACATAAAGAAGAACCCTCAGATGAGATAGAGTAGTATCAGAAACATAGGAAAATGTAAGAAACTTGAGCCTCAGGACAATTTTTTTTTAACTGCTGTAGACTGAAGTCTTATGTTCCCCCAAAGTTTATGTGCTGGAACTTAATCCTCAGGGTGATGGTATTTGGCGATGAGACCTTTGGGAGATGATTAGGTAGTGAAGGCAGAATCCTCATGAATGGGATTAGTGCTCTTATAAGTGAGACCCCAGAGAGGTCCCTCATCCATTCTTCCATGTGAGGATGCAGTGAATAGACAGCTGTCTGTGAATCAGAAAGTGAATTCTAAACAGACCCTAAATCTGCTGGTGCCTTGATCTTGGACTTTTCAGCCATCAGAACTGTGAGGAATAAATTTCTGTTGTTTGTAAGCCACCTAGTCTATGGTATTTTGTTATAGCAGACTGAGCAAACTAAGACAACAAAGAGGAACACAGGAAATTGGGCTATAGGTTTTAAAAATAAACATGAGCACTAGGATATATGGCACAGTGTGAACCAAACTTTAAGAAAAAGCCACCTGTCATAATACGCATGTATATAAAATGTATATTATTGAATCTTTGAAATTATTTGTGACTTACTGTAATGCATCGTTAACTTCTGTTTTATCACATGTTCTTCATATAGATGAGCTCTTTAAATTCAAAGTCTGAAATGAAAGTTGTGCTAAAGAAACCAGTATATTCCCACATGTGCAAAACTGTCATGAAATGTCTTAAGGAAAAGGAAAAAGTCATTATGAACCTGTTTTATCATTTGTCCAGATTGCTTTAATTCTTAGTCTTATTTGCTTCTTTAATCAGTCAAGAAACAGCTCTCTCACAGAGTCAGAACTTAGAGGAAAATGTCTCTTTGCTTCTGTCCATGTCCAAGCCTCTTGATCTCCAGGGAAAAAGTTGATGTCTGGGAACATTTCTTTGTTTCACTTTGTTCCAGCAAACTGAAATATTCAGTACTTTTATTGAAATTTGAATCTTCTTTCTCTCTTTATCATCAGTGCTCAGTCATGTCTGACACTTTGTGACCCCATGGACTGTGTAGCCTGCTGGACTCCTCTGTCCATGGAATTCTCCAGGCAAGAATACTGTAGTGGGTTGCCATTTCTTTCTGCAAAGGATCTTCCCACCCCAGGGATCGAACCTGTGTCTATTGTGTACCCTACATTGGCAGGCAGATTCTTTACCACTGATGACCTTCTTTCAAAGAGGAGAGTAAAAAAGTTGGCTTAAAGCTCAACATTCAGAAAACGAAGATCATGGCATCCAGTCCCATCACTTCATGGCAAATAGATGGGGAAGCAGTGAAAAACTTTATTTTTTTGGGCTCCAAGATCACTGCAGGTGGTGACTGCAGTCATGAAATTAAAAGAAACTTACTCCTTGGAAGGAAAGTTATGACCAACCTAGATAGCATCTTAAAAAGCAGAGACATTACTTTGCCAACAAAGGTCCATCTAGTCAAGGCTGTGGTTTTTCCAGTAGTCATGTATGAATGTGAGAGTTGGACTATAAACAAAGCTGAGCGCCAAAGAATAGATGCTTTTGAACTGTGGTATTGGAGAAGACTCTGGAGAGTCCCTTGGACTGCAGGGAGATCCAACCAGTCCATCCTAAAGGAGATCAGTCCTGAGTGTTCATTGGAAGGACTGACGTTGAAGCTGAAACTCCAATATTTTGGCCACCTGATGCAAAGAGCTGACTCATTTGAAAAGACCTTGATGCTGGGAAAGATTAAAGGTAGGAGGAAAAGGGGACAACAGAGGATGAGATGGTTGGATGGCACCACCAACTCAGTGGACATGAGTTTGAGTAAACCCCAGGAGTTGGTGATGGACAGGGAGGCCTGGTATGCTGCGGTCCGTGGGGGTTGGACCCAAAGAGTTGGACACAACTGAGCGACTGAACTGACTGACTTTCTCTCTTAGGAACTGTCTAAAATTTTTCAGTGTTTTAAAAAGGATTCCTGAAATGTTTTAAAAAGGATACCAAAATTAGTTGATTAGGGTTAATATTACTATTCTTATATAACACAAATTAAGCTTTTATTGTTTCTAAACTTGCTTTTTAATGGAACATTCCATGCATGACTTTTAGGCTCCAATATGATATTAATAAGATATGTTAACTGAACAAATCAATGTGGTAATATTAATTATCACAAGAATGTTCACATGCCCAGGTTTGGTGCTTCTGTAGATTGGATATCCATCACTAGAAAGGAAAACATAAATTTAACATTTTCTAAAAGACAAAGATTTGGAAAGTTTTAAAAAGTTTTTACCACAAAGATTACAAGTTTTAGGATTACAGTGATGCAGATTTATTGGATCCCGATAAGCAACAGAAATGAATTTTTTCTGTTTTATTTTATATTGGATTATAGTTGACTTACAATGTAGCATTACTTTCAGATGTATAGCAAAGTGTATCAGTTATATGTATATATATATTTTTTCAAATTCTTTTCTCACTTAGGTTATTAAAGAATATTGGGTAGAGTTCCCTGTGCTATACGGCAAGTCCTTGTTGATTTTCTGTTCTTTAAAAGACTTTTATTGGAGTATAGTTGATTTATAATGTTGTTTTACTTTCAGGTGTACAGTAAAGTGAACCATTTATGCATATTATGTATATCCATTCTTTTTTAGATTATTTTTCCATTATAAAGTATTGAGTAGAGTTCTCTGTGCTATATAGTAAATTCTTATTAATTATCAGAAGTAGTGTGTATATGTCAGTCCCAGTCTCCCAATTTACCCTTCTCTGTTTCAAAAATTAGTTCATTTGTACCTTGTTTTTAGATTCCGCGTGTAAGCAGTACCGTATATTTGTCAGGTTCTTGTGAGAGCTTTATTCCTGGCTTTCAGATCTCAGCCTTCTTGCTGTGTCCGCACGTGGACGAGAGGGTGCTGTGGTGTCGCTTCCTCTTCTTTTAAGGGTACCAGTTCTGTCTGATCAGGGCTCTACATTTATGACCTCATTTAACCTTAATTGTTCTTTAGAGGCTGTGTTTCTAATTCAGTCATATGAAAGGGTAGGGCTTCAACATATGAACTTGGAAAGGGGACACAGTCCAGTCTGTTACAGCCATATATGTGAGGTTTTTTTTCTGGGCACTCTATTCTACTCCTTTGGTCTATATTTATGTCTTTATGTCTGCACCACACTATTTTGATTACTGTAGCTTTGTGGTAAAATTTGAGATCATAAGTGTGACTCTTACAACTTTATTGAGCTGTTTCAAGGTTTTGTTTTTTGTTGTTTTTTTGTAGCTAATCTGAGTCCCATATGAATTTTATAGATTCCAATTTTGAGATTCCATATGAATTTTAGAGTTTTTTCCCTGCAAAGTCATTGAGATTTTGATCAAATCTATTGATCACTTTGGATAGTATGGACATCTTAGCAACATTGTCTTCCAGTCCATGAACTTGGGATGTGTTTCTCTTTGTTTATATCTTCTTCAATTTCTATTTTTCTAGATATAAATATATCTTTGTGTAAATTTAAGATATACATGCAATGATTTATATATGATTGCAAAATGATTACCACAGTAAGGTAGTTAACACACTCATCACTCCACATAGTTACCGTTGTTTGTGTTCGTGTATAGTGGGAACTTTTAAGATTTACTTGCTTAGCAGTTTTCAAGTATAGAGTATTGTGAACTGGAGTCACTATGCTGTACTATATCCCCAGAACTTATAAATGGAAGTTTGCACCCTTTACACCCTTCAGTCATTTTCCCACTCCTGGCAACCACCAGTCTATTCTGTTTCTACAAGTTTTGTTCTTATAAATTCCATATATTAGTGAGATCATAGTGTCTTTCTCAGTCTGACTTATTTAACCAAGTATAAGGCCCTTGCATGGTAAGATTTCCTTCTTTTTATGATTTTAAAAATAATCCATTGTGTGTATCACATTTTCTTTATGTATTCATCTGTTGATGGACACAGGTTATTACCATATCTTGCCTATTGTAAACAATGTTGCAGTTAACATGGATGTGCAAAATACTCCTTTGAGAGTGTGATTGTATTTCCTTCAGCTAAATACCCAGAAGTAGAATTTCTGGGTTCTATGGTAATCCTATTTTCAGTTTTTTGAGCAACCTGTATTCTGTTTGGAACCAGTCTGTTGTTCCATGTCCAGTTCTAACTGTTGCTTTCTGACCTGCATATAGGTTTCTCAAGAGTCAGGTCAGGTGATCAGGTATTCCCATCTCTTTCAGAATTTTCCACAGTTTATTCTGATCCACACAGTCAAAGGCTTGGTATAGTCAATAAAGCAGAAATAGATGTTTTTCTGGAACTCCCGTGCTTTCTCGATGATCCAACCGATGTTGGCAATGTGATCTCTGGTTCCTCTGCCTTTTCTAAAACCAGCTTGAACATATGGAAGTTCACGGTTCACGTATTGCTAAAGCCTGGCTTGGAGAATTTTGAGCATTACTTTACTAGCATGTGAGATGAGTGCAATTGTGCAGTAGTTTGAGCATTCTTTGGCATTGCCTTTCTTTGGGATCAGAATGAAAACTGACCTTTTCCAGTCCTGTGGCCACTGCTGAGTTTTCCAAATTTGCTGACATATTGAGTGCAGCACTTTCACAGCATCATCTTTCAGGATTTGGAATAGCTTAACTGGAATTCCATCACCTCCACTAGCTTTGTTCCTAGTGATGCTTTCTAAGGCCCACTTGACTTCACATTCCAGGATGTCTGGCTCTAGGTCAGTGATCACACCATCATGATTATCTTGGTTGTGAAGATCTTTTTTGTATAGTTCTTCTGTGTATTCTTGCCACCTCTTCTTAATATCTTCTGCTTCTGTTAGGTCCATACCATTTCTGTCCTTTATTGAGCCCATCTTTGCATGAAATGTTCCCTTGGTATCTCTGATTTTCTTGAAGAGATCTCTAGTCTTTCCCATTCTGTTGTTTTCCTCTATTTCTTTGCATTGATCCCCGAGGAAGGCTTTCTTATCTCTCCTTGCTCTTCTTTGGAACTCTGCATTCAGATGCTTATATCTTTCCTGTTCTTTGCTTTTCACTTCTCTTCTTTTCACAGCTATTTGTAAGGCCTTCTCAGACAGCCATTTTGCTATTTTCCCTGGTTCCAAATAGGAAAAGGAGTACGTCCAGCCTGTATATTGTCACCCTGCTTATTCAACTTATATGCAGAGTACATCATGAGAAATGCTGGACTGGAAGAAACATAAGCTGGAATCGAGATTGCCAGGAGAACTATCAATAACCTCAGATATGCAGATGACACCACCCTTATGGTAGAGAATGAAGAGGAACTAAAAAGCCTCTTGATAAAAGTGAAAGTGGAGAGTGAAACAGTTGGCTTAAAGCTCAACATTCAGAAAATGAAGATCATGGCATCTGGTCCCATCACTTTATGGGAAATAGATGGGGAAACAGTGGAAACAGTGTCAGATTTTATTTTGGGGGGCTCCAAAATCACTGCAGATGGTGATTGCAGCCATGAAATTAAAAGACGCTTACTCCTTGGAAGGAAAGTTATGACCAACCTAGATAGCATATTCAAAAGCAAAGACATTACTTTGCCAACAAAGGTCCGTCTAGTCAAGGCTGTGGTTTTTCCTGTGGTCATATATGGATGTGAGAGTTGGACTGTGAAGAAGACTGAGCACCGAAGAATTGATGCTTTTGAACTGTGATGTTGGAGAAGACTCTTGAGAATCCCTTGGACTGCAAGGAGATCCAACCAGTCCATTCTGAAGATCAGCCCTGGGATTTCTTTGGCAGGAATGATTCTAAAGCTGAAACTCCAGTACTTTGGCCACCTCATGCAAGGAGTTGACTCATTGGAAAAGACTCTGATGCTGGGAGGGATTGGGGGCCAGAGGAGAAGGGGATGACAGATGATGAAATGGCTGGATGGCATCACTGACTCGATGGACATGAGTCTGGGTGAACTCTGGGAGTTGGTGATGGACAAGGAGGCCTGGCGAGCTGCGATTCATTGGCTCACAAAGAGTCAGACACAACTGAGCGGCTGAACTGACTGACTGTCTTCTGTTTTCCCATAGTTTCCAAACCAATTTACATTTCCAAGAACAGTGTACAAGGATTGCCTTTTTTCCAAATCCTTGCCAATACTTGTCATTTTTTGTCTTTTATATGGTGGCCATTCTAAAGATATGAGTTGATAACTCATTGTTGTTTTGATTTGCATCACCCTCATGATGAGTGACGCTGAGCATCTTTTGATGTACCTATTGTCCCTCTGTCGGAGAAGGCAATGACACCCCACTCCAGTACTCTTGCCTGGAAAATCCCATGGACAGAGGAGCCTGGTAGCCTTCAGTCCATGGGGTCGCTGAGTCGGACATGACTGAGCCACTTCACTTTCTCTTTTCACTTTCATGCATTGGAGAAGGAAATGGCAACCCACTCCAGTGTTCTTGCCTGGAGAATCCCAGGGACGGGGAAGCCTGGTGGGCTGCCATCTATGGGATCACACAGAGTCGGACACGACTGAAGTGACTTAGCATAGCAGAGCATAGCATTGTCCCTCTGTATATCTTGTTTTGAAAAATGTCTATTCAGGTCTTTCACCCATTTTTAAAATCAGATTGTTTCTTTCCTGTTGAGTTATAGCAGTTCTTTGTATACTTTGTATATTATCTTATCAGATATATATGGTTTGTAAGTATTTCCTCCTGTTCTGTGGGTTTCCTTTTCATTTTGTTTCTTTTGCTGTCCAAACCTTTTTTAATTTGATATTTTAATAGTGTCACTTGTTTATTTTTGCTTTTGTCTCTTATTATTTTGATGTTATGCCTCCAAAATGATTTCCAAGATCAATGGTAAGGCACTTTTTCCAAGCAGTTTTCTTCTGGGAGTGTTATGGTTTCAGGCCTTATTACATTAATGCCTTTAATCCACTGTGTGGTAGTTTTTGTGAGCTGTATAAAATATGGGTCAACTTTCTTTTAATGTGTGAATATTCAATTTTCGCAATAAATTTTTGAAGAGATTATCCTTTCCCTACTGAATATTCTTGGTTCCCTTGTCAAATATTAGTTGACCATGTATACCTCAGTTTGTTTCTGAACTCTCAATTTTGTCTTATTGGTCTATGTGCCTGTCTTTATACCAGTACCATACTGTTTTGATTGTTGTAATTTTGTAATCAAGAATGTGATACCTCCAGCTTTGTTCTTCTTAAGATTATTTCAGCTATTTAGGATTGCTATCTCAAACACTCCATCACCTCCACTAGATTTGTTCGTAGTGATGCTTTCTAAGGCCCACTTGACTTCACATTCCAGGATGTCTGGCTCTAGGTAAGTGATCACACCATCATGATTATCTGGGTCGTGAAGCTCTTTTTTGTACAGTTCTTCTGTGTATTCTTGCCACCTCTTCTTAATATCTTCTGCTTCTGTTAGGTCCATACCATTTCTGTCCTTTATCAAGCCCATTTTTGTGTGAAATGTTCCTTTGGTATCTCTGATTTTCTTGAATAGATCCTTAGTCTTTCCCATTCTGTTGTTTTCCTCTATTTCTTTGCATTGATCGCTGAAGAAGGCTTTCTTATCTCTCCTTGCTATTCTTTGGAACTCTGCATTCAGATGTTTATATCTTTCCTTTTCTCCTTTGCTTTTCGCTTCTCTTCTTTTTGCAGCTATTTTCAAGGCCTCCCCAGACAGCCATTTTGCTTTTTTGCATTTCTTTTCCATGGGGATGGTCTTGATCCCTGTCTCCTGTACAATGTCACGAACCTCATTCCATAGATCATCAGGCACTCTATCTATCAGATCTAGGCCCTTAAATCTATTTCTCACTTCCACTGTATAATCATAAGGGATTTGATTTAGGTCATACCTGAATGGTCTAGTGGTTTTCCCTACTTTCTTCAATTTAAGTCTGAATTTGGCAAGAAAGTTCCAGAAAAACATCTATTTCTGCTTTATTGACTATGCCAAAGCCTTTGACTGTGTAGATCACAATAAACTGTGGAAAATTCTGAAAGAGATGGGAATACCAGACCACCTGATCTGCCTCTTGAGAAATCTGTATGCAGGTCAGGAAGCAACAGTTAGAACTGGTCATGGAACAACAGACTGGTTCCAAATAGGAAAAGGAGTACATCAAGGCTGTATATTGTCACCATGTTTATTTAACTTAATATGCAGAGTACATCATGAGAAATGCTGGACTGGAAGAAACACAAGTTGTAATCAAGATTGCTGGGAGAAATATCAATAACCTCAGATATGTAGATTATACCACCCTTATGGCAGAAAGTGAAGAGGAACTTAAAAGCCTCTTGATGAAAGTGAAAGTGGAGAGTGAAAAGGTTGGCTTAAAGCTCAACATTCAGAAAACGAAGATCATGGCATCCGGTCCCATCACTACATGGGAAATAGATGGAGAAACAGTGGAAACAGTGTCAGACTTTCTTTTTCTGGGCTCCAAAATCACTGCAGATGGTGACTGCAGCCATGAAATTAAAAGACGCTTCCTCCTTGGAAGGAAAGTTATGACCAACCTAGATAGCATATTCAAAAGCGGAGACATCACTTTGCCAACAAAGATTCGCCTAGTCAAGGCTATGGTCTTTCCTGTGGTCATGTATGGATGTGAGAGCTGGACTGTGAAGAAGGCTGAGCGCCGAAGAATTGATGCTTTTGAACTGTGGTGTTGGAGAAGACTCTTGAGAGTCCCTTGGACTGCAAGGAGATCCAACCAGTCCATTCTGAAGGAGATCAGCCCTGGGATTTCTTTGGAAGGAATGATTCTAAAGCTGAAACTCCAGTATTTTGGTCACCTCATGCGAAGAGTTGACTCATTGGAGAAGACTCAGATGCTGGGAGGGATTGGGGGCAGGAGGAGAAGGGGACGACAGAGGATGAGATGGCTGGATGGCATCACTGACTCGATGGATGTGAGTCTGAGTGACCTCTGAGAGCTGGTGATGGACAGGGAGGCCTGGCATGCTGCAGTTCATGGGGTCGCAAAGAGTCGGACACGACTGAGTGACTGATCTGATCTCATCTTATCTCAAACACTATTAATATATGAAACTAAAAAACTTTGTACATCAAAATAGAAATAAATTCTTTATTTTCAGCAGTGTTTTATAGTTTTCAATGTACACATTTAACCTTCTTAGTTAATTCCATGGTGTTTTATTCTTTTTGATGCTATTGTAAATGGAATTGTTAATTTCCTTTACAAATTCTACATTGTTAGACTGTGGAAACACAACTGATTTTTGAATTTGATTCTGTATCCTGCTATTTTGCTGAATTTATTTATTCTGACAATTTTTTGGTGGAATATTTTTGGCTTTCTACATATGTGATTACATCTTGTGGGAATAGAGATACTTTGACTTCTGCCCTTTTGATCTGGATTTCTTTTTCTTGTTTAATTGCTCTGGCTGGAACTTTCAGTACTGTGTTTAATAGATGTGACCAAATACGGCACTTTTTGCTTTGTTCCTGATTTTATAGGAAAATCTTTCTATCGTTCATGATTGAATATGATGTTACTGTGGTTTTTTCATGTATGACATTTATTGTGATAGTTTCTTTCTATTCCATGTTTGATAAATGTTTTTAAACATTACAGGATGTTGAATTTTATCAGTTATTTTTTCTGTATCAATTGAAATCATCATGTAGGTTTTTCCCTTTATTCTGTTAGTATGGAATATTAATCAAGTTTCATATTAAGTTATATTCCAGGGATAATTTCCACTTCATATTGGTGTATAAGCCTTTTAATACACTGAGTTAGATTTGCTGGTATTTTGTTGAAGATATTTGCATCAGTGTTCATACAGAGTTTTAATTTTTAGCTTTTTTGTAGTGCCTTTTTTGGCTTTGGTATCAGGGCAATGTTGGCCTCATAGAATGTGTTAGAACATGTTCCTTCCTCTTTAATTTTTGTAAAAGTTTGAGAAGAATTGTATTAAATCTTTTAATAATGTTTGGATGAATTTACTGGTGGTATAATCAGATTTAGGGCTTTTCTTAATCTGAAAGTTTTCATTACTGATTGACTCTCCTTACTAGTTATAGATCTATTCAGATATTCTATTTATTCATGACTTGTTCTTGATAGGTTTTGTGTTTTTAGGAATTTGTCCTTTTTATCTGGGATATCCCGAATGTTGACATCGGGATGTAATGTAAGTAATGTCCCCACTTACATGTCTGATTTTAGTCATTTAAGTGTTCTCTCTTTTTTTCTCTTTAGCTAAAGGTTTGTCTGTTTTGTAACCTCTTCAAAGGACCAGCTTTTCATTCATTTTTCTCTATTTTTCTATTCTAATTTATTTATCTCTGTACTAGTCTTTATTATGTCCCTCCTTCTGGTAGCTTTGGGTTTAGTTTGTTTTTTGTATAAACTGTAAAGTTATTGATCTGAGATGTTTTTTAATAGACACATTTGTAGCTACCAGTGTCCCTCTAGCACTGCTTTCACTTTGTGACATGAGTTTTGGTATGATATGTTTGGGTTTTCATTCATTTCTAAGTATTTTCTGATTTTCTTTCTAATTTCTGACCCATTGGTTAAAAGTGTGTTGTTTAATTTCCACAAATTTGTGAATATTCCAGTTTTCCCCTGATTTCTAAATCTTCCTGTTGTATTTGGAGAAGATACTGTATTTGATATCCATCTCCTGTCATTTTGTTTGTTATCATATGCCTTATAGCTATGTCATCCCTCGTTTCTCTGTCTTCTTCTCTGTATTATTTAAAGTAAAATTTCCTTCTCATTTCTTTTTGTGTATGTTTTATAGATGTTTTCTTTATGGTTACCATGGAAGTTAAATTTAACATTCTTAAATTATAACACTCTAATTTGAATGTACGCCAGCCTGACTTCGAAGGAAAGTCAAGAGTAGGAAGTCACAAATATGAAATCAAGAGATACCTGGAGTAACAGGCAAATTTGGCCTTGGAGTACAAAACAAAGTAGGTTGAAGGCTAACAGAGTTTTTCCAAGACAACTCACTGGTCACAGCAAACATCCTCTTCCAACAACACAAGAGAAGACTCTACACACAGATATCACCAGATGTTCGAACTGAAATCAGATTGATTATATTCTTTGCAGCCAAAAATTGAGAAGCTCTATACAGTCAGCAAAAACAAGACCAAGAGCTGACTGTGGTTCAGATCATGAACTCCCTATTATCAAATTCAGACTTAAACTGAAGAAATTAGGGAAAACCACTAGACCATTCAGATATGATCTAAATCAAATCCCTTATGATTATACAGTGGAAGTGACAAATAGATTCAAGCACCCCCCCCTTTTTTTTGGTTTTGGGGGGGTATTAGATCTGATAGAGTTCCTAAAGAACTATGGATAATGGTTCATGACACTGTACAGCAGGCAGTGATCAAGACCATCTCCAAGAAAAAGAAATGCAAAAAGGCAAAATAGTGGTCTGAAGAGGCCTTAAAATAGCTGAGAAAAGAAGAGAAGCAAAAGGCAAAGGATAGATATACCCATTTGAATGCAGAGTTCCAAAGAATAGCAAGGAGAGATAAGAAAGCCTTCCTCAGCGATCAATGCAAAGAAATAGAGGAATACAATAGAATGGGAAAGACTAGAGATCTCTTCAAGAAAATCAGAGATACTAAGGGAACATTTCATGCAAACATGGGCTCAATAAAGCACAGAAATGGTGTGGACCTAACAGAAGCAGAAGATATTAAGAAGAGGTGGCAGGAATACACGGAACTGTACAAAAAACGTCTTCATGACCCAGATAACCATGATGGTGTGATCACTGACCTAGAGCCAGACATCCTGGAATGTGAAGTCAAGGGGACCTTAGGAAGCATCACTATGATCAAAGCTAGTGGAGGTGATGGAATCCCAGTTGAGCTATTTCAAATCCTAAAAGATGACACTGTGAAAGTGCTGCACTCAATATGCCAGCAAATTTGGAAAACGCAGCAGTGGCCACAAGATTGGAAAAGGTCAGTTTTCATCCTAATCCCAAAGAAAGGCAATGCCAAAGAATGCTCAGACTACCGCACAATTGCACTCATCTCACACGCTAGTAAAGTAATGCTCAAAATTCTCCAAGCCAGGCTTTAGCAATATGTGAACCGTGAACTTCCTGATGTTCAAGCTGGTTTTAGAAAAGGCAGAGGAACCAGAGATCACATTGCCAACATCCGTTGGATCATCGTGAAAGCACGGGAGTTCCAGAAGAACATCTATTTCTGCGTTATTGACTACATCAACACCTTTGACTGTGTGGATCAGAATAAACTGTGGAAAATTCTGAAAGAGATGGGAATACCTGATCACCTGACCTTCCTGTTGAGAAATCTGTATGTAGGTCAGGAAGCAACAGTTAGAGCTGGACATGGAACACAGGCTGGTTCCAAATTGGGAAAGGAGTACATCAACACTGTATATTGTCACCGTGCTTATTTAACTTATATGCGGAGTACATCATGTTTGAAATGCCAGATTGTCTGAAGCACAAGCTGGGGTCAGTATTGCCAGGAGTAATATCAATAATCTCAGATATGCAGATGACACCACCATTGTGGAAGAAAGCGAAGAACTAAAGAGTCTTTCTATGAAAGTGAAAGAGGAGAGACAAAAAGTTGGCTTAAAACTCAGCATTCAGAAAACTAAGATACTGGTATCTACTAACATCACTGCATGGCACGTAGATGGGGAAACAATGGAAACAGTGAGAGACTTTACTTTTGGGGGCTCCAAAATCACTGCAGATGATGACTGCAGCCATGAAATTAAAAGATGCTTACTCCTTGGAAGGAAAGTTATGACCAACCTAGACAGCATGTTAAAAAGCAGAGACATTACTTTGCCAACATAGGTCCATCTAGTCAAGGCTGTGGTTTTTCCAGTAGTCATGTATTGATGTGAGAGTTGAACTATAAAGAACTGAGTGCTGAAGAATTGATGCTTTTGAATTGTGATGTTGGAAAAGACTCTTGAGAGTCCCTTGAACTGCAAGGAGATCCAAACCAGTCCATCCTAAAGGAAATCAGTCCTGAATATTCATTGGAAGGACTCATGCTGAAGCTGAAACTCCCATATTTTGGTCACCTGATGCAGAGAACTAACTCATTGGAAAAGACTGTGATGCTGGGAAAGATTGAAGGTGAGGGGAGAAGGGAACAACAGAGGATGAGATGGTTGGATGGCAGCTCCGGGAGTTCGTGATGGACAGGGAAGCCTGGCATGCTTCAGTGCATGGAGTTGCAGAGTTGGACACAATTCAGTAACTGAACTGAATTTCAATAACATATAAAAACTGCTCCTGTACAACTTTATTCCCATCCTCTTTTACTTACTGATGTTACAATCTTATATCTTAATGCATTCTGTTGAAAACATTGACTAATGATTTTATGCCTTTCTTTATTAAACCAGGAAAAAAAGAAAAGGTAGATTTATAAACCAAAATTATAGTAATGCTAACTTTTAGACTAGTAATTGTTTTCTTAAAATAGGTTAATTATTTTTGTCTTTTGTTTTAGTTTAAATTAATAGAATTAAAAAATTTTAAGTTAATATAAAAAGTGTTAATCTCTTAAATTACATCGAAAATAAGTGGAATTTCAAACCATAGTTAATGCTAGATTTTATAATTGCTTGTGTATTCAGTATTGTAGAGACATTTACTATTCTTTATAACATTTCATATTTCTGTCTAGTGTCGGTTCATTCCATACTGAAAGAATCCTTTTAATGTTTCTTAGGGCAGATATAGTGGTAGCAAACTGCTGTTTGTTTATTTGGGAATGTCTTATTTTTCTCTCAGTTTTGAAGGACAGAGTCACTGGACATAGGATTCTTGGTCGACAGTTTTCTTCTTTCAGGCCTTTGAATATGTATCAGTCCTCTGGCCTCCAAAATTTCAGATGCTAAAACTGCTTATAATCTTACTGAGGATCCTTTATGTGTGATGAGTTGCTTCACTCTTGCTGCTTTCAAGATTTTGTCTTTTGATTTTAACTATTTAATTAATATATGATCCTCTTTGAGTTTGGGCTCGATAAAGGACAGAAATGGTATGGACCTAACAGAAGCAGAAGATATTAAGAAGAGGTGGCAAGAATACACAGAAGAACTGTACAGAAAAGAGCTTCACGACCCAGATAATCATGATGGTGTGATCAATGACCTAGAGCCAGACATCCTGGAATGTGAAGTCAAGTGGGCCTTAGAAAGCATCACTAGGAACAAAGCTAGTGGAGGTGATGGAATTCCAGTTGAGCTATTCCAAATCCTGAAAGATGATGCTGTGAAAGTGCTGCACTCGATATGCCAGCAAATTTGGAAAACTCAGCAGTGGCCACAAGATTGGAAAAGGTCAGTTGTCATCCAAATCCCAAAGAAAGGCAATGCCAAAGAGTGCTCAAACTACCGCACAATTGCACTCATCTCACACGCTAGTAAAGTAATGCTCAAAATTCTCCAAGCCAGGCTTCAGCAATATGTGAACCATGAACTTCCTGATGTTCAAGCTGGTTTTAGAAAAGGCAGAGGAACCAGAGATCAAATTGCCAACATCTGCCGGATCCTTGAAAAAGCAAGAGAGTTTCAGAAAAACATCTATTTCTGCTTTATTGGCTATGCCAAAGCCTTTGACTGTGTAGATCACAATACACTGTGGAAAATTCTGAAAGAGATGGGAATACCAGACCACCTGATCTGCCTCTTGAGAAATCTGTATGCAGGTCAGGAAGCAACAGTTAGATCTGGTCATGGAACAGCAGACTGGTTCCAAATAGGAAAAGGAGTACGTCAAGGCTGTATATTGTCACCCTGTTTATTTAACTTATATGCAGAGTACATCATGATAAACGCTGAACTGGAAGAAACACAAGTTGGAATCAAGATTGCTGGGAGAAATATCAATAACCTCAGATATGCAGATGACACCACCCTTATGGCAGAAAGTGAAGAGGAACTCAAAAGCCTCTTGATGAAAGTGAAAGTGGAGAGTGAAAAGGTTGGCTTAAAGCTCAACATTCAGAAAACGAAGATCATGGCATCTGGTCCCAATACTACATGGGAAATAGATGGGGAAACAGTGTCAGACTTTATTTTTCTGGGCTCCAAAATCACTGCAGATGGTGGCTGCAGCCATGAAATTAAAAGACGCTTCCTCCTTGGAAGGAAAGTTATGACCAACCTAGATAGCATATTCAAAAGCAGAGACATTACTTTACCAACAAAGGTTCGCCTAGTCAAGGCTATGGTCTTTCCTGTGGTCATGTATGGATGTGAGAGCTGGACTGTGAAGAAGGCTGAGCGCCAAAGAATTGATGCCTTTGAACTGTGGTGTTGGAGAAGACTCTTGAGAGTCCCTTGGACTGCAAGGAGATCCAACCAGTCCATTCTGAAGGAGATCAGCCCTGGGATTTCTTTGGAAGCAATGATTCTAAAGCTGAAACTCCAGTATTTTGGTCACCTCATGCGAAGAGTTGACTCATTGGAGAAGACTCTGATGCTAGGAGGGATTGGGGGCAGGAGGAGAAGGGGACGACAGAGGATGAGATGGCTGGATGGCATCACTGACTCGATGGATGTGAGTCTGAGTGACCTCTGGGAGTTGGTGATGGACAGGGAGGCCTGGCGTGCTGCAGTTCATGGGGTTGCAAAGAGTTGGACACGACTGAGCGACTGATCTGATCTGATCTGGTCTGAGCCCTCTGAATAGTCTAGTTTGGCTTCGTAAGCAGGGAAAGAAAAATGAAATTGGGGAAATGGGCCCACCCTTTAAATCTCCTAGAAGCCACTTCAGCTGGAGAGGATCGCCTTGCAGCAGTGGTAGTGAAGGTTGCAATCATGACTACACATTTCTTTGTCTATACCCTTGCATATAAAAACAGAAATCAGTGATCAGAGCATAGATCCCTGATAGTTGGAGGATGGGGTTCTTATTGCATACATTAACTCTTGCAAGCTTCTGCAAGCTGTTCCTGGAACATGTTCATGGCTGCCTGCCACTAGGTTTGCTTATGAGCTAAGAGCTGAAGTTGGCCTAAATTTACTGGGGAGTCTTCCTATGGAAATTGTAAGCCTTTGAATAGACTCCAGAGTTCCAAAACAGTTTACCAAGCAGATTCTTCCAGGACAAATGTTGTCTAGGTATGGAGATGAATTCCTGGTGCTTCTTACTCTATCACCTTACCCACTTCTCCTCCCACCTTTAGTCTTTCCCAGCATCAGGGTCTTTTCCTATGAGTCAGTTCTCTGCATCAGGTGGCCAAAGTATTGGAGTTTCCAGCTTCAACATCAGTGCTTCCAATGAACACCCAGGACTGATTTCCTTTAGAATAGACTGATTGGATCTCCTTGGAGTCCAAGCTACTCTCAAGAGTCTTCTCCAACACCACAGTTCAAAAGCATCAATTCTTCAGCACTCAGTTCTTTAAAGTCCAACTCTCACATCCAGTTCTGATTTGTCTTTGTTTAATGATTGTACTTTTCCCATATTTCTCTGCTCTCTCATTTTGTTATAAATAAGCAAGAAGAAATTAGTAATCTCAGCAGATTGTTTGAAAATCTTAGGTAGATCACCCAGTTTATTCAACACATCCTGCTTTCCATGTTAATGAAGGCAATAGTGTTGCTAAGCTTTCCACCACTACCTAACAATGATCCCTCTTTTTCTACATAATCACTAATATGTTCTTCACTTCTTTTTGTGTCCTTAATGGTAGTATCCTTAAAGTCCATATTTCTACTAATAGTCTACTCAAGGCAAATTAAGTCTTTTCTAACATGCTTCTCAAAATCCTTCCAACTTCTACTCACGCCAACTTCTAAAGGTAAAACAGCACCCATTTCCAGTTATTGAAATGCATGTTAGTCATCTATTGCCATGTAACAGAGTGGCTTAAAGCTCAGTGTCTTTTTAACAAACATTTATCATCTTCCAGGTTTTGTATGTTGGGAATCAGGTGTACCCAAGCTAAGTCCTCCGGCTCAGAATCTGTCATAACGTTGCAATGAAATTGTTGGCTCATGCTGCGCTTATCTTAAGGCTCAACTGTGGAAAGATCTACTTCCAGGCTCACTCACATGATGTTGGCAAGCCTCAGGTCCTTTGGGCTAGAAATTCCAGCTCCTTGCCTTGTGGGCCTCTCCAAAGAGCAGCTTATAGTGAGTTTCTCAGAGTGACTGAGGGAAAAATCAAAAGAGTGAACAAGATGGAATTTATAGTTATTTGTAATCAAATCTTAGAAATATTATCTCATCACTTTTGCCATATTCTTTTCGTTAAAAGAGAGTCATTAGGTCCTGCCCACATTTAAATGGGGAGGATTACAAAAGGGCATCAGTACCAGGAATTAGGGATCGTTGGGAGCTATTTTAGAGTTTATTTACCTTTCTTTATTATAAAGTGCTCCTTTTACTTTAATGCTTTTTACTCTGAGTGCCTCTGTCCCACAATCTTCACATAATACACCATACATAAGGTGTAATTAGCAAATTTGAACATAATATGTCGTTTTTATTTTCTTTTAAGAGAGGTTATGTATATTTCCTATAGCATACTACTGATGAATAAATTCCATTCAGTTCAGTTCAGTCTCTCACTCGTGTCTGACTCTTTGCTACCCCATGAACTACAGCTTGCCAGGACTTCCTGTCCATCACCAACACCCGGAGTTTACCCAGACTCATGACCATTGAGTCGGTGATGGCATCTAACCATCTCATCCTCTGTTGTCCCCTTTTCTTCTTGCCCTCAATCTTTCCCAACATCAGGATCAAATGAGTCAGCTCTTCACATCAGGTGGCCAAAATATTGGAGTTTCAACTTCAACATCAGTCCTTCCAATAAACACCTAGGACTGATCTCCTTTAGGATGGACTGGTTGCATCTCTTTGCAGTCCAAGGGGCTCTCAAGAGTCTTCTCCAACACCACAGTTCAAAAGCATCCATTCTTTGGTGCTAGCTTGCTTTATAGTCCAACTCTCACATCCATACATGACTACTGGAAAAACTAGCCTTGACTAAATGGACCTTTGTTGGCAAAGTAATGTCTCTGCTTTTGAATATGCTATCTAGTTTGGTCATAACTTTCCTTCCAAGGAGTAAGCGTCTTTTAATTTCCTTGCTGCAGTCACCACCAGCATTGATTTTGGAGCCCCCCAAAATAAAGTCAGCCACTCTTTCCACTGTTTCCCCATCTATTTGCTATGAAGTGATGGGACCGGATACCATAATCTTCGTTTTCTGAATGTTGAACTTTAAGCCAACTTTTTCACTCTACTCTTTCACTTTCATCAAGAGGCTCTTTAGTTCTTCTTCACTTCCTGCCATAAGGGTGATGTCATCTGCATATCTGAGGTTATTGATATTTCTCCCAGCAATCTTGATTCCACCTTGTGCTTCATCCAGCCCAGCGTTTCTCATGATGTACTCTGCATGTAAGTTAAATAAGCAGGGTGACAATATACAGCCTTGACATACTCCTTTTCCTATTTGGAACCAGTCTGTTGTTCCATGGCCAGTTCTAACTGTTGCTTCCTAACCTGCATACAGGTTTCTCAAGAGGCAGGTCAGGTGGTCTGGTATTCCCATCTCTTTCAGAATTTTCCACAGTTGATTATGATCCACATAGTCAAAGGCTTTGGCATAGTCAATAAAGCAGAAATAGATGTTTTTCTGAAACTCTCTTGCTTTTTCAATGATCCAATGGATGTTGGCAGTTTGATCTCTGGTTCCTCTGCCTTTTCTAAAACCAGCAGATTACACAGAACATAGCTTGTCTAACTCAATGAAACTAAGCCATGCCGTGTGGGGCCACCCAAGATGGACGGGGTCATGGTGGAGAAGTCTGACAGAATG
Source organism: Tragelaphus eurycerus (assembly GCA_935064755.1). Classification (NCBI taxonomy): domain Eukaryota; kingdom Metazoa; phylum Chordata; class Mammalia; order Artiodactyla; family Bovidae; genus Tragelaphus; species Tragelaphus eurycerus. The sequence goes on from CAKXYN010000020.1 coordinate 19,608,097, forward strand.
TGGTCCCCTGGAGAAGAGAATGGCAAACCACTTCAGTATTCTTGCCTTGAGAACCCCATGAACAGTATGAAAAGGCAAAAAGATAGGACATTGAAAGATGAACTCCACGGGTCGGTAGGTACCCAGTATGCTACTGGAGATCAGTGGAGAAATAACTCCAGAAAGAATGAAGGGATGGAGCCAAGGCAAAAACAACACCCAGTTGTGGATGTAACTGGTGATAGAAGCAAGGTCCGATGCTGTAAAGAGCAATACTGCATAGGAACCTGGAACATTAGGTCCATGAATCAAGGCAAATTGGAAGTGGTCAAACAGGAGATGGCAAGAGTGAACATCAACATTCTAGTTATCAGCGAACTAAGATGGACCAGAATGGGTAAATTTAACTCAGATGACCATTATATCTACTACTGTGGGCAGGAATCCCTTAGAAGAAATGGAGTAGCCATCATAGTCAACAAAAGAGTCCGAAATGCAGTACTTGGATGCAATCTTAAAAACAACAGAATGATCTCTGTTTGTTTCCAAGGCAAACCATTCAGTATCACAGTAATCCAAGTCTATGCCCCAACCAGTAATGCTGAAGAAGCTGAAGCTGAACAGTTCTATGAAGACCTACAAGACCTTTTAGAACTAACAACCAAAAAAGATGTCCTTTTCCTTATAGGGGACTGGAATGCAAAAGGAGGAAGTCAAGAAACACCTGGAGTAACAGGCAAATTTGGCCTTAGAGTACAGAATGAAGCAGGGCAAATGCTAATAGAGTTTTGCCATGAGAATGCACTGGTCATAGCAAGCACCCTCTTCCAACAACACAAGAAAAGACTCTATACATGAACATTACCAGATGATCAACACCAAAATCAGATTGATTATATTCTTTGCAGCCAAAGATGGAGAAGCTCTATACAGTCAGCCAAAACAAGACTGGGAGATGACTGTGGCTCAGACCATGAACTCCTTATTGCCAAATTCAGACTTAAATTGAACAAAGTGAGGAAAACCACTAGGCCATTCAGGTATGACCTAAATCAAATTCCTTATGACTATATAGTGGAAGTGAGAAATATATTTAAGGTTCTAGATCTGATAGAGTGCCTGATGAACTATGGAATGAGGTTTGTGACATTGTACAGGAGACAGGGATCAAGACTATCCCCAAGAAAAAGAAATGTAAAAAAGCAAAATGGCTGTCTGAGGAAGCCTTACAAATAGCTGAGCAAAGAAGGGAAGCGAAAAGCAAAGGAGAACAGGAAAGACATACCCATTTGAATGCAGAGTTCCAAAGAAGAGCAAGGAGAGATAAGAAAGCCTTCCTCGGGGATCAATGCAAAGAAATAAAGGAAAATAATAGAATAGTGAAAGAGTAGAGATCTCTTGAAGAAAATTAGAGATACCAAGGGAACATTTCATGCAATGATGGGCTCAATAAAGGACAGAAATGGTATGGACCTAACAGAAGCAGAAGATATTAAGAAAAGGTGGCAGGAATACACAGAAGAACTATACAAAAAAGATCTTCATGACCAAGATAATCACGATGGTGTGATCACTCACCTAGAGCCAGACATCCTGGAATGTGAAGTCAAGTGGGCATTAGGAAGCATCACTACAAACAAAGCTAGTGGAGGTGATGGAATTCCAGTTGAGCTATTCCAAATCCTGAAAGATGATGCTGTGAAAGAGCTGCACTCAATATGCTAGCAAATTTGGAAAACTCAGCAGTGGGCACAGGACTGGAAAAGGTCAGTTTTCATTCCAGTCCCAAAGGAAGGCAATGCTAAAGAATGCTCAAACTACCGTACAATTGCACTCATCTCACACGCTAGTAAAGAAATGCTCAAAATTCTCCAAGCCAGGCTTCAGCAATATGTAAATTCCGTTAGTAATTTATTTTTTCTGTACATATCTTTGGATTGTTTTATGTTATTAGTTTTTAGATTGTTTTTGTCTTTTGTATTGTGTAAGGAAATTAACCCCTTTTCCGACATCAGTTCAATCAGTCATGTCCAATGCTTTGTGACCCCATGGACTGCAGCACACCAGGCTTCCCTGTCCATCACCAACTCCTGGAGCTTGCTCATGTCCATTGAGTTGGTGATGCGATCCAGCCATCTCATCTCTTCCAGCATCAGGGTTTTTCCCAATGAGTCAGTTCTTCACATCAGGTGGGCAAAGTTTTTGAGTTTCAGCTTCAGCATCAGTCCTTTCAATGGATATTTAGGACTGATATCCTTTAGGATTGACTGGTTTGTTCTGTTGTCTATAATATATGTGGTTAATATCTTTCTCACATTGTAATTCATCTTTTGATCTTGTTCATGATGGTGCCAGGTAAATTTTTTTCCTGAAGTATAGTTGATTTACAATGTTGTGTCAATCTCCGCTGTACAGCAAAGTGACTCATATATACCTTATACACATACATACATTCTTTTTCTCCTTGTGGTTTATCTCAGGAGATTGGACATAATTCCTTGTACTATACAGTAGGAACTTGTTTGTCCATTCTAAATGTCATTGTTTGCATCTACTAATCCTAAGCTCCCAGCCTATCCTTATCCTTCCCCTGTACCCTTGGCAACCACAACTCTGTCCTCTATGTCTGTGAATGTGTTCCTGTTTTGTAGATAGGTTCATTTGTGCCATATTTTAAGTTCAACCGAGAAGTGATAGCATACAGTATTCATCTGTCTCTTTATGTCTTATTACACTTAATGTGATAATCTCTAGTTGCATCCATGTTACTACAAATGGCGTTTTGTAATTTTTAATGGCCAAGTAGTATTCCATTATATATGTACCTCATCTTTTTCCATTCATCTGTCAGTTGATATTTAGGTTGGTTGCATGTCTTGGCTATTGTGAATAATGCTGCTATGAACATAGGGATGCATGTGTCTTTTGGAATGGTAGTTTTGTCCATATATATGCCCAGGAGTTGGACTGCTGAATCATATGGCAATGATTCACATAACTATATTTAGTTATGTGAGGACCCTCCATACTGTTCTCCATAGTGGCTGCACCAACTTATGTCCCCACCAGCAGTGAATAATGCTGCTATGAACATAGGGATGCATGTGTCTTTTGGAATGATAGTTTTGTCCATATATATGCCCAGGAGTTGGATTGCTGAATCATATGGCAATGATTCACATAACTATATTTAGTTATGTGAGGACCCTCCATACTGTTCTCCATAGTGGCTGCACCAACTTATGTCCCCACCAGCAGTGTAGGAGGGTTCCCTTTTTGCCGCATGCTCTCCAGTATTTGTTATTTGTCCACTTTTTAATGATGACTATTCTGACCTGTGTGTGGCAGTACCCTTTTGTAGTTTTGATTTGCATTTCTCTAATAATTAGTGATGTTGAACATCTTTTCATTTGCGTACTGGCCATCCATGTGTTTTCTTTGAAGAAATGTCTATTAAGATCTTCTGGTCATTTTCTGATTGGGTTGTTTGGTTTCTTTTTGAGTTGTATAAACTTTGTATATTTTGGAAATTAAGCCTTTGTCTATTGCATCATTTGCAAATATTTTCTCCCATCCTGTAGGTTGTCTTTTTTATGATTTCTTTTGCTGTGCCAAAGCTTGTAACTTTGATTAGGTCCCATTTGTTTATTTTTGTTTGTTTTTATTGCTGTTGCCTTGAAACACTGACCAAAGAAAACATTACCTTGATTTCTATCAGAGAATGTTTTGCATATGGTCTCTTCTAGGATTTTTATGGTGTCATGTCTTATATTTAAATCTTTAAGCCATTTTGAGTTTATTTTTGTGCATTTTGTGCATTGATTTACATGCAGCTGTACAACTTTCCCAGCAGCATTTGCTGAAGAGACTTTTTCCCCATTTTATTTCTTACCTCCTTTGTCAAAGCTTAATTGACCGCAGATGTATGGGTTTATTTCTGGACTCTCTATTCTGTTTCATTGATACATGTATCTGTTTTTGTGCCAGTACCACACTGTTTTAATTACTGTAGCTTTTGTGGTGCTGTCTGGAGTCTGGGAGAGTTATGCCTCTTGCTTCACTCCCCGTCCCCCAAACCATGCTTGCTTTGGCAGTTCTTGGTCTTTTATCAGTTCAGTTCAGTTGCTCAGTCATGTCTGACTTTCTGCAACCCCATGAACTGCAGCACACCAGGGCTCCCTGTCCATCACCAACTCCTGGGGTCTACCCAAACCCATGTCCATTGAGTCAGTGATGCCATGCAACCATCTCATCCTCTGTGGTCCCCTTCTCCTCCTGCCCTCAATCTTTCCCAGCATCAGGGTCTTTTCAAATAAGTCAGCTCTTGGTATCAGGTGGCCAAAGCGGTCTTTTATGGTTCATATAAATTTTTGGATTATTTTAGTTTTGTGAAAAATGTCATGGGTAATTTGATAGGGGTCACATTAAATCTGTAGATCACTCTGAGTGGTATTGCTCTTTTTACAATATTAATTCTTCCAATCCAAGAGCATGAACTATCTATCCATTTCTTTGAATCCTCTTTAATTTCCTTTGTTAGTGTTTTACTAGCTATCATTAAATAATTCTTTCACGTCTTAGGTCAGGTGTATTCCTTAGTATTTTTGGTGGGGGAGTGTGATTTTAAAAGGTTTTTTTTTTTTTTTTTTAAATGTTCCTTTGTGATGTTTTGTTGTACTATAAAGAAATACAACTGATTTCTGAATGTTAATCTTGTATCCTGCTACTTTGCTAAATTCACTTATTAGATCTAGTAGTTTTTGTATGGAGTCCTTATGGTTTTTTTATATATAGTATTATGTCATCTACATATATTGACAGTTTTATTGTGGTTTTTGACTTCTCTTTTGTTAATGTGCTATATTACATTGATTGATTTGCATATGTTGAAACACCTTTGTGAACTTGGGATAAATCCCAACTTGGTTGTGGTGTACAATCTCTTATATGTGCTGTTGATTTGGTTTGCTAATATCTTGAGAATGTATTTATATTCATCAAAGATATTGACCTGTAATTTTCTGTTTTGGTGGTATTTTTGTCTGGTTTTGGTATCAGGGTGATGGTGGCTTTGTAGAATGACATTGAGAGTGTCCTCTTCAGTATTTGGGGAGAAGCTGAGACATCCTGGAATGTGAAGTCAAGTGGGCCTTAGAAAGCATCACTACGAACAAAGCTAGTGGAGGTGATGGAATTCCAGTTGAGCTATTCCAGATCCTGAAATATGATGCTGTGAAAGTGCTGCACTCAATATGCCAGCAAATTTGGAAAACTCAGCAGTGGCCACAGGACTGGAAAAGGTCAGTTTTCATTCCAATCCCAAAGAAAGGTAATGCCAAAGAATGCTCAAACTACTGCACAATTGCACTCATCTCACACACTAGTAAAGTAATACTCAAAATTCTCCAAGCCAGGCTTCAACAATATGTGAACCGTGAACTTCCTGATGTTCAAGCTGGTTTTAGAAAAGGCAGAGGAACCAGAGATCAAATGGCCAACATCCGCTGGATCATGGAAAAAGCAAGAGAGTTCCAGAAAAACATCTATTTCTGCTTTATTGACTATGCCAAAGCCTTTGACTGTGTGGATCACAATACACTGTGGACAGTTCTGAAAGAGATGGGAATACCAGACCACCTGATCTGCCTCTTGAGAAATCTGTATGCAGGTCAGGAAGCAACAGTTAGAACTGGACATGGAACAACAGACTGGTTCCAAATAGGAAAAGGAGTACGTCAAGGCTGTGTATTGTCACCCTGTTTATTTAACTTATGTGCAGAGTACATCATGATAAACACTGGACTGGAAGAAACACAAGTTGGAATCAAGATTACTGGGAGAACTATCAATAACCTCAGATATGCAGATGACACCACCCTTATGGCAGAAAGTGAAGAGGAACTCAAAAGCCTCTTGATGAAAGTGAAAGTTGAGAGTGAAAAAGCTGGCTTAAAGCTCAACATTCAGAAAATGAAGATCATGGCATCTGGTCCCATCACTTCATGGGAAATAGATGGGGAAACAGGGGAAACAGTGGAAACAGTGTCAGACTTTATTTTTCTGGGCTCCAAAATCACTGCAGATGGTGACTGCAGCCATGAAATTAAAAGACGCTTACTCCTTGGAAGGAAAGTTATGACCAACCTAGATAGCATATTCAAAAGCAGAGACATTACTTTGCCAACAAAGGTTCGCCTAGTCAAGCTATGGTTTTTCCTGTGGTCATGTATGGATGTGAGAGCTGGACTGTGAAGAAGGCTGAGCGCCGAAGAATTGATGCTTTTGAACTGTGGTGTTGGAGAAGACTCCTGAGAGTCCCTTGGACTGCAAGGAGATCCAACCAGTCCATTGTGAAGGAGATCAGCCCTGGGATTTCTTTGGAAGGACTGATGCTAAAGCTGAAACTCCAGTACTTTGGCCACCTCATGGGAAGAGTTGACTCATTGGAGAAGACTCTGATGCTGGGAGAGATTGAGGGCAGGAGGAGAAGGGGACGACAGAGGATGAGATGGCTGGATGGCATCACTGACTCGATGGACATGAGGTCAGTGACCTCCGGGAGTTGATGATGGACAGGGAGGCCTGGAGTGTTGCCATTCATGGGGTCACAAAGAGTCGGACACGACTGAGCGACTGATCTGATCTGATCTGATATGATCTTCTTCCTTTCAATCCATGTGTGTCCTTTGCTCTAAGGTGGGTCTCTTGGAGGCAGCATTCTGTAGGGTCTTTTTTTTAATCCAGTCTGCCACTCTTGTGTGTTTTGATTGGAGCATTCAGTCCATGACATTTAAGGTAACTGATACATATGTTTCTCCTGATTTCAGTCATTATGATCACATACTCTGTGGCCCAAACCAGATATATTTGAGTCATTATACCAAGCTTTTTCCTTTTCTCTAACTCTTAGATCAATTCAGGCCTGAAAATTTCTGTTTTTCAGATTGAGGTTCATGTGTGTATACATACTCTGTTGTGTCCAGCTATTTGTGACCGCATGGACTGTAGCCCACAGACTCCTCTGTCCATGGGATTCTCCAGACAAGAATACTGGAATAGGTTGCCATGCCCTCCTCCAGGGGATCTTCCCAACCCAGGGATCAAACCCACGTCTCTTATGTCTCCTCCATTGGCAGGAGGGTTCTTTACCACTAGCACCACCTGGAAAAGCCCAGTATTACTCTTAGTTAGCTGTGTGTTTTATGTGTTAGTTGCTCAGTCATGTCTGACTCTTTGTGACCCCACGGACTGTAGCCTGCCAAGGCTTCTCTGTCCTTGGAATTCTCCAGGCAAGAATACTGGAGTGGGTTGCAATTTCCTTCTCCAGAGGAACTTCCCAACCCAGGGATTGAACCCTGGTCTCCTGCATCGAAGGCAGATTCTTTACTGTTTGAGCTACAGATCAGATCAGATCAGATCAGTAGCTCAGTCATGTCTGACTCTTTGCGACCCCATGAATGTCAGCACTCCAGGCCTCCCTGTCCATCATCAACTCCCGGAGGTCACCCAGACTCACATCCATTGAGTCAGTGGTGCCATCCAGCCATCTCATCCTCTGTCGTCCCCTTCTCCTCTTGCCCCCAATCCCTCCCATCATCAGAGTCTTCTCCAATGAGTCAACTCTTTGCATGAGGCGGCCAAAGTACTGGAGTTTCAGCTTTAGCATCAGTCCTTCCAAAGAAATCCCAGGGCTGATCTCCTTCACAGTGGACTGGTTGGATCTCCTTGCAGTCCAAGGGACTCTCAAGAGTCTACTCCAACACCACAGTTCAAAAGCATCAATTCTTTGGTGCTCAGCCTTCTTCACAGTCCAGCTCTCACATCCATACATGACCACAGGAAAAACCATAGCCATGACTAGACGGACCTTTGTTGGCAAAGTAATGTCTCTGCTTTTGAATATGCTATCTAGGTTGGTCATAACTTTCCTTCCAAGGAATAAGTGTCTTTTAATTTCATGGCTGCAGTCACCGTCTGCAGTGATTTTGGAGCCCCCCAAAATAAAGTCTGACACTGTTTCCACTGTTTCCCCATCTATTTCCCATGAAGTGATGGGACCAGATGCCATGATCTTCGTTTTCTGAATGTTGAGCTTTAAGCCAACCTTGTCACTCTCCACTTTCACTTTCATCAAGAGGCCTTTTAGTTCCTCTTCACTTTCTGCCATAAGGGTGGTGTCATCTGCATATCTGAGGTTATTGATAGTTCTCCCAGTAATCTTGATTCCAACTTGTGTTTCTTCCAGTCCAGTGTTTCTCATGATGTACTCTGCATATAAGTTAAATAAACAGGGTGACAATACACAGCCTTGACGTACTCCTTTTCCTATTTGGAACCAGTCTGTTGTTCCATGTCCAGTTCTAACTGTTGCTTCCTGACCTGCATACAGATTTCTCAAGAGGCAGATCAGGTGATCTGGTATTCTCATCTCTTTCAGAATTGTCCACAGTTTATTGTGATCCACACAGTCAAAGGCTTTGGCATAGTCAATAAAGCAGAAATAGATGTTTTTCTGGAACTCTCTTGCTTTTTCCATGATCCAGCGGATATTGGCCATTTGATTTCTGGTTCCTCTGCCTTTCCTAAAACCAGCTTGAACATCAGGAAGTTCACGGTTCACATATTGCTGAAGCCTGGCTTGGAGAATTTTGAGCATTACTTTACTAGCGTGTGAGATGAGTGCAATTGTGCAGTAGTTTGAGCACTCTTTAGCATTGCCCTTCTTTGGGATTAGAATGAAAACTGACCTTTTCCAGTCCTGTGGCCACTGCTGAGTTTTCCAAATTTGCTGGCATATTGAGTGCAGCACTTTCACAGCATCATATTTCAGGATCTGGAATAGCTCAACTGGAATTCCATCACCTCCACTAGCTTTGTTCATAGTGATGCTTTCTAAGGCCCACTTGACTTCACATTCCAGGATGTCTGGCTCTAGGTCAGTGATCACACCATCGTGATTACACCATCGTGATTATCTTGGTTGTGAAGATCTTTTTTGTACAGTTCTGTGTATTCTTGCCACCTCTTCTTAATATCTTCTGCTTGTGTTAGATCCATACCATTTCTGTCCTTTATCGTGCCCATCTTTTCATGAAATGTTCCTTTGGTTTCTCTGATTTTCTTGAAGAGATCCCTAGTCTTTCCCATTCTGTTATTTTCCTCTATTTCTTTGCATTGATCACTGAAGAAGGCTTTCTTATCTCTTCTTGCTATTCTTTGGAACTCTGCATTCAGATGTTTATATCTTTCCTTTTCTCCTTTGCTTTTCGCTTCTCTTCTTTTCACAGCTATTTGTAAGGCCTCCCTAGACACCCATTTTGCTTTTTTGCATTTCTTTTCCATGGGGATGGTCTTGATCCCTTTCTCCTGTACAATGTCACAAACCTCATTCCATAGTTCATCAGGCACTCTATCTATCAGATCTAGGCCCTTAAGTCTATTTCTCACTTTCATGTATAATCATAAGGGATTTGATTTAGGTCATACCTGAATGGTCTATTGATTTTCCCTACTTTCTTCAATTTAAGTCTGAATTTGGCAATAAGGAGTTCATGGTCTGAGCCACAGTCAACTCCTGGTCTTGTTTTTGCTGACTATATAGAGCTTCTCCATCTTTGGCTGCAAAGAATATAATCGATCTGATTTCGGTGTTGACCATCTGGTGATGTCCATGTATAGAGTCTTCTCTTGTGTTGTTGGAAGAGGGTATTTGCTATGACCAGTGCATTTTCTTGGCAAAACTCTATTACTTTGCCCTGCTTCATTCCGTATTCCAAGGCCAAATTTGCCTGTTACTCCAGGTGTTTCTTGACTTCCTACTTTTGCATTCCAGTACCCTAAAATGAAAAGATGGAGAAGGCAATGGCACCCCACTCCAGTACTCTTGCCTGGAAAATCACACGGATGGAGGAGCCTGGTAGGGTGCAGTCCATGGGGTCGCTAAGAGTCAGACACAACTGAGCGACTTCACTTTCTCTTTTCACTTTCATGCATTGGAGAAGAAATGGCAACCCACTCCAGTGTTCTTGCCTGGAGAATCCCAGGGATGGGGAAAACTGGTGGGCTGCTGTCTATGGGGTCACACAGAGTCGGACATGACTGAAGTGACTTAGCATAGCATAGCATAGCAAAATGAAAAGGACATCTTTTTTGGGTGTTAGTTCTAAAAGGTCTTGTAGGTCTTCATAGAACTGTTCAACTTCAACTTCTTCAGCATTACTGGTTGGGGCATAGACTTGGATTACTGTGACATTGAATGGTTTGCCTTGGAAACGAACAGAGATCATTCTGTCGTTTTTGAGATTGCATCCAAATACTGCATTTCAGAGTCTTTTGTTGACCGTGATGGCCACTCCATTTCTTCTGAGGGATTCCTGCCCGCAGTAGTAGATATAATGGTCATCTGAGTTAAATTCACCCATTCCAGTCCATCTGAGTTCGCTGATACCTAGAATGTCGACATTCACTCTTGCCATCTCTTGTTTGACCACTTCCAATTTGCCTTGATTCATGGACCTGACATTCCAGGTTCCTATGCAATATTGCTCTTTATAGAATCGGACCTTGTTTCTATCACCAGTCACATCCACAGCTGGGTATTCTTTTTGTTTTGGCTCCATCTCTTCATTCTTTCTGGAGTTATTTCTCTACTGATCTCCAGTAGCATATTGGGCACTTACTGTCCTGGGGAGTTTCTCTTTCAGTATCCTATCATTTTGCCTTTTCATACTGTTCATGGGGTTCTCGAGGCAAGAATACTGTAGTGGTTTGCCATTCCCTTCTCCAGTGGGCCACATCCTATCAGATCTCTCCACCATGACCTGCCCATCTTGGGTTGCCCCACGAGCATTGCTTAGTTTCATTGAGTTAGACAAGGCTGTGGTTCTAGTGTGATTAGATTGACTAGTTTTCTGTGAATATGGTTTCACTGTGTCTACCCTCTGATGCCCTCTCACAACACCTACAGTCCCACTTGGGTTTCTCTTACCTTGTGTGTGGGATATCTCTTCCCGGCTGCTCCAGCAAAGCACAGCTACTGCTCCTTACCTTGGACGACGGGTTCAAATGTTTTCTAGTTGATTCTGTGTTTTTTCTTTTTACTTTTTTTGTGTGTGGTTGATGATTTCCTTTTATGCTTGAGTTGGAGTTTTGTTTGTTTTTGTAGATCTATTGCATGTTTTAGTTTGTGCCTTTCAAGTATGTTAATTCCTTCATATTAAATATATCTGCTTGTTTTATTTAAACTGATAGTCATATAGGCTCAAATGTGTCCTAAAAAAGGAAGAATTTTCTTACATTTTCTTACTGTCCTTCCCCACATTTTATGATCTTGATTTCCTTTTTCACATCTTCGTGCTTATCCTTTTGCTGTTCTTGTCTTTATCATCACTTTCACAAATATGATTTTTCCCCCTTTTTGATCTGTATACTGTCTAATTTAAGTGATTTAGTTTCCAATTGTGATTTTCCCATTCCTTTATGTTCCTGCTTCTTTTCTATTTAGAGAAAACCTTTCAATATTTCCCTTAGGGTAGTTTTAGTATTGCTCTATTCTTCTAGTTTTGCTTATCTGAGAAATTCTTTATTTCTCCTCCTATTCTAAATGATAGTCTTGCTGGGTGGAATGTTCTAGGTTTCAGACTTTACCCTTTCAGGACTTTGAATATACTTTCCCACTTCATTTGGCCTGCAGCATTTCTGTAGAGAAATCATACGATAGCCTTATGGGAATTCCCTTGTAATTAACTCTTTGTTTTTCTCATGCTGGTTCTAGAATTCTCCCTTTAACTTTTGCCATTTTTATTATAATAAGTCTTGGTGTAGGTCTTTTTGGGTTCACTTATTTGGGACAGTCTGTGTTTCTTGTATGTGGATAGGTTTGGGAAGTTTTCAACCAGAAATTTCTTCAAATACATTTTCAATTCTCTTTCCTTCTTCTTCTGGAATCTCTATTAAGCATAGATTGGCATGCTTTATGTCATCCCATAGGTCTCTTATATTGCTTTCCTTTTTTCTTCATTTGGTTTTCTGTCTACTGTTTTGATTGAGTAATTTCCATTATTCTGTCTTCTAGATCACTTATCCTTTCTTCTGCTTATTCATTCTGAGCCTTTAGCTCAGCTTTCATCTTGGCAAATGAGTTTTCTTGTTTTGCTTGGCTCCTCATAGTTTATAGTTCCTTTTTACACTAATCTGCATTTCTGTTGATAGCCCTTCTTAATGCCTTCAGTATTTTCATTGCCTACTTTTTGAACTTGGTGTCTGTTATAATGAAGAGGTCTGTTTCATTGTTCCTTCAACAGAATTTTCTTGGTCTTTTAACTGGGAGTGCCCCCTCTCCTGCTTCATTTTGGTTTTATTTCTCTTACTCCGTAAGTCTAGGAGAAAGAATTATCTCCATAGGCTTGAAGAGAGTTCTGTGTGTTAGTATTCCTGAATAGCTTATGTGGGTTTAATAATTTTTTTTTTGGTTTGAGGCTGTTTTTGGTTTGGATGCTTGCCATCTCTTTCCTTAGCTTGTGCTGGGCTTTATCCCCTTGATAGGTGGCATGCAGGTGCCCAGCCTTTGCACACTCCCAGGAAGGCAGGGCCTGTGGTTGCCACCCAGTTGTGGGATCCTCAGTGGTGGCAGTGGTCTGTACCTGCCTTTGGAGATTGAGATGGCAGTGGCATCTCATGCCTGCCACTGGAGCCTTTGTAGCTAGTACCTTGCCTCCTGAGACCACATGAAGAGAAAGGAACTCCTATAGCAGTCCTGTCTCTCTCCTCCTGTGCCCCGCAACAATGGCACCTTGCCTTTCTGGTGGACCCAAGCTTCTTTCCTTATTCCGTTGGTTGTGGCACACCATACCCTAGCCCCTCAGGCTGTCTCCAGGCAACCAACCCCAGTCCTTACCCTGTGTCTGACCTCCAAAGCTCGAGCCTCAGCACCCGCTCCTGCCCACCCCAGCCAGGGAGTGTCTCAGGTTGGGGAGTGTTTCAGACTGGGGAATGTCAGGTGACAGCACGGACAGGCCAACTATGCAGGTCTCTCTTCGCTTTGCCCCCTGCAAAGTGGTTGTTGCACTCTTTTCCGAAGTACCCCCTGTCTTCTGGTTGATCTCCCTGCCAGTGAGGGAACTTCCCAGCATGTGGAAAGCATTCCTCTTTGACAGTTCCCTCACACGGGCGCAGCTCCCATCCCAATTCCCTTCTTCTTTTTTTTTTAATCACCCATTTTATTTTTATTTACTTATTTAATGTCTGTGTTGGGTCTTTGTTGCTGCATGAACTTTTTCTCTAATTGCAGTGTGCAAGCTTCTCATTGCAGTGGTTTTTGTTGTTGCTGGATGGAACATAGGCTCTAGGGCATGAGGGCTTCAGTAGTCGCAGCTTCCAGGCTCTAGAGCACAGGCTCAGCAGTTGTGATGCATGGGCTTAGTTGCTCTGTGGCATGTGGGATCTTCCTGGGTCAGGGATGAAACCCATTTCTCCTGCATTGGTAGGTGGATTCTTTACCACTGAGTGAGCCACCAAGGAAGGCCTCCCAATTCCCCTCCTCCTTTTCTTTTTTTTAAATTTTGTCCTACCCAGTTACGTAGAGATTTTTCTCACCCTTCTGGAAGTCTGAGATTTTCTACTAGCATTTAGTAGATGTTCTGTAAGAATCAGTCCACATTTCAAGTATTTTTGATGTATTTTGTGAGAGAAGGTAAGATCCATGTCTTATTCCTCCATCATCTTGATGCAATCTATTCACCAAGTAGATTTTCAAAAATATTTTCATATGGTCAAATTGATGAAGCATCTCTTTTATTTTTTTTTAATTAAATTTTATTTTGCTTAATTTTACAATATTGTATTGTTTTTGCCATACATCAAGATGGATCCGCCATAGGTATACATGTGTTCCCCATCCTGAACCCTCCTCCCTCCTCCTTACCCATACCACCCCCCTGGGTTGTCCCAGTGCACCAGCCCCAGGCATCCATTATCAGGCATCGTACCTGGACTGACACGACTCATTTCAGATATGATATTATACATATTTCAATGCTATTCTCCCAAATCATCCCACCCTCTCCCGTTCCCAGAGTCCAAAAGTCTGTTCTATACATCAGTGTCTCTTTTGCTGTCTCGTAAACAGGGTTATTGTTACCATCTTTCTAAATTCCATATATATGCGTTAGTATACTGTATTTGTGTTTTTCTTTCTGACTTACTTCACTCTGTATAATAGGCTCCAGTTCCATCCACCTCATTAGAACTGATTCAAATGCGTTCTTTTTAATGGCTGAGTAATACTCCATTGTGTATATGTACCACAGCTTGCTTATCCATTCATCTGTGGATGGACATCTAGGTTGCTTCCAAGTCCTGGCTATTGTAAACAGTGCTGCTATGAACATTGCGGTACACGTGTCTCTTTCAGTTCTGGTTTTCTCAGTGTGTATGCCCAGCAGTGGGATTGCTGGATCATAAGGCAGTTCTATTCCCAGTTTTTTGAGGAATCTCCATACTGTTCTCCAGAGTGGCTATACTAGTTTGCATTCCCACCAACAGTGTAAGAGGGTTCCCTTTTCTCCACACCCTCTCCAGCATTTATTGTTTGTGGACTTTCGGATCACAGCCATTCTGACCGGTGTGAAATGGTACATCATAGTGATTTTGATTTGCATTTCTCTGATAATGAGTGATGTTGAGCATCTTTTCATGTGTTTATTAGCCATCTGTATGTCTTCTTTGGAGAAATGTCTACCTAGTTGTTTGGCCCATTTTTTGATTGGGTCATTTATTTTTCTGGAACTGAGCTGTAGGAGTTGCTTGTATATCTTTGAGATTAGTTGTTTGTCTGTTGCTTCATGTGCTATTATTTTCTCCCATTCTGAAGGCTGTCTTTTCACCTTGCTTATAGTTTCCTTTGTTGTGCAGAAGCTTTTAAGTTTAATTAGGTCCCATTTATTTATTTTTTATTTTATTTCCAATATTCTGCGAGGTGGGTCATAGAGGATCCTTCTGTGATGTATGTCAGAGAGTGTTTTGCCTATGTTTTCCTCTAGGAGTTTTATGGTTTCTGGTCTTGCATTTAGATCTTTAATCCATTTTGAGTTTATTTTTGTGTATGGTGTTAGAAAGTGTTCTAGTTTCATTCTTTTACAAGTGTTTGACCAGTTTTCCCAGCACCACTTGTTAAAGAGATTGTCTTTAATCCATTGTATATTCTTGTCTCCTTTGTCAAAGATAAGGTGTCCATATGTGCGTGGATTTATCTCTGGGCTTTCTATTTTGTTCCATTGATCTATATTTCTGTCTTTGTGCCAGTACCATACTGTCTTGATGACTGTGGCTTTGTAGTAGAGCCTGAAGTCAGGCAGGTTGATTCCTCCAGTTCCATTCTTCTTTCTCAAGATAGCTTTGGCTATTCGAGGTTTTTTGTATTTCCATACAAATTGAGAAATTATTTGTTCTAGCTCTGTGAAGAATACCGTTGGTAGGGGATTGCGTTGAATCTAAATTTCTTTGGGTAGTATACTCATTTTCACTGTATTGATTCTGCTGATCCATGAACATGTTATATTTCTCCATCTATTAGTGTCCTGTTTGATTTCTTTCACCAGTGTTTTATAGTTTTCTATATATAGGTCTTTAGTTTCTTTAGGAAGATATATTCCTAAGTATTTTATTCTTTTCATTGCAATGGTGAATGGAATGGTTTCCTTAATTTCTCTTTCTATTTTCTCATTATTAGTGTACAGGAATGCAAGGGATTTCTGTGTGTTGATTTTATATCCTGCAACTTTACTATATTCACTGATTAGTTCTAGTAATTTTCTGGTGGAATCTTTAGGGTTTTCTACGTAGAGGATCATGTCATCTGCAAACAGTGAGAGTTTTACTCCTTCTTTTCCAATTTTGATTCCTTTTATTTCTTTTTCTGCTCTGATTGCTGTGGCCAAAACTTCCAAAACTATGTTGAATAGTAATGGTGAAAGTGGGCATCCTTGTCTTGTTCCTGACTTTAGAGGAAATGCTTTCAATTTTTCACCATTGCGGATAATGTTTGCTGTGGGTTTGTCATATATAGCTTTTATTATGTTAAAGTATGTTCCTTCTATTCCTGCTTTCTGGAGAGTTTTTATCATAAATGCATGTTGAACTTTATCAAAGGCTTTCTCTGCATCTATTGAGATAATCATATGGTTTTTACTCTTCAGTTTGTTAATGTGGTGTATTACGTTGATTGATTTGCGGATATTGAAGAATCCTTGCTTTCCTGGGATAAAGCCCACTTGGTCATGGTGTATGATCTTTTTAATGTGTTGTTGGATTCTGATTGCTAGAATTTTGTTAAGGATTTTTGCATCTATGTTCATCAGTGATATTGGCCTGTAGTTTTCTTTTTTTGTGGGATCTTTGTCAGGTTTTGGTATTAGGGTGATGGTGGCCTCATAGAATGAGTTTGGAAGTTTGCCTTTTTCTGCAATTTTCTGGAACAGTTTGAGTAGGATAGGTGTTAGCTCTTCTCTAAATTTTTGGTAGAATTCAGCTGTGAAGCCGTCTGGACCTGGGCTTTTGTTTGCTGGAAGATTTCTGATTACCGTTTCAATTTCCGTGCTTGTGATAGGTCTGTTAAGATTTTCTATTTCTTCCTGATCCAATTTTGGAAAGTTGTACTTTTCTAAGAATTTGTCCATTTCTTCCACGTTGTCCATTTTATTGCCATATAATTGCTAATAGTAGTCTCTTATGATCCTTTGTATTTCTGTGTTGTCTGTTGTGATCTCTCCATTTTCATTTCTAATTTTATTGATTTTTCTCCCTTTGTTTCTTGATGAGTCTGGCCAATGGTTTGTCCATTTTATTTACCCTTTCAAAGAACCAGCTTTTGGCTTTGTTGGTTTTTGCTATGGTCTCTTTTGTTTCTTTTGCATTTATTTCTGCCCTAATTTTTAAGATTTCTTTCCTTCTACTAACCATGGGATGCTTCATTTCTTCCTTTTCTAGTTGCTTTAGGTGTAGAGTTAGGTTATTTATTTGGCTTTTTTCTTGTTTCTTGAGGTATGCCTGTATTGCTATGAACTTTCCCCTTAGGACTACTTTTACAGTGTCCCATAGGTTTTGGGTTGTTGTGTTTTCATTTTCATTCGTTTCTATGCAGATTTTGATTTCTTTTTTGATTTCTTCTGTGATTTGTTGGTTATTGAGGAGCGTGTTGTTCAGCCTCCACATGTTGGAATTTTTAATAGTTTTTCTCCTGTTTTTGAGGAGATCTATTGAGATCTAATCTTACTGCATTGTGGTCAGAAAAGATGCTTGGAATGATTTCAATTTTTCTGAACTTACCAAGGCTAGATTTATGGCCCAGGATGTGATCTATCCTGGAGAAGGTTCCATGTACGCTTGAGAAAAAGGTGAAATTCATTGTTTTGGGATGAAATGTCCTATAGATATCAGTTAGGTCTAACTGGTCTATTGTATCGTTTAAAGTTTGTGTTTCCTTGTTAATTTTCTATTTAGTTGATCTATCCATTGGTGTGAGTGTGGTATTAAAGTCTCCCACTATTATTGTGTTATTGTTGATTTCTCCTTTCATACTTGTTAGTATTTGTCTTACATATTGTGGTGCTCCTATGTTGGGTGCATATATATTTATAATTGTTATATCTTCTTCTTGGATTGATCCTTTGATCACTATGTAGTGACCTTCTTTGTCTCTTTTCACAGCCTTTGTTTTAAAGTCTATTTTATCTGATATGAGTATTGCTACTCCTGCTTTCTTTTGGTCCCTTTTTGCATGGAAAAATCTTTTTCCAGCCCTTCCCTTTCAGTCTGTATGTGTCCCCTGTTTTGAGGTGGGTCTCTTGTAGACAACATATGTAGGGGCCTTGTTTTTGTATCCATTCGGCCAGTCTCTGTCTTTTGGTTGGGGCATTCAACCCATTTACATTTAAGGTAATTATTGATAAGTATGATCCTGTTGCCATTTACTTTATTGTTTTGGGTTCGAATTTATACACCCTTTTTGTGTTTCCTGTCTAGAGAATGTCCTTTAGTATTTGTTGGAGAGCTGGTTTGGTGGTGCTGAATTCTCTCAGCTTTTGCTTGTCTGTAAATGTTTTGATTTCTCTTTCATATTTGAATGAGATCCTTGCTGGGTACAATAATCTGGGCTGTAGGTTATTTTCTTTCATCACTTTAAGTATGTCTTGCCATTCCCTCCTGGCTTGGACAGTCTCTATTGAAAGATCAGCTGTTATCCTTATGGGAATTCCCTTGTGTGTTATTTGTTGTTTTTCCCTTGCTGCTTTTAATATTTGTTCTTTGTGTTTGATCTTTGTTAATTTGATTAATAGGTGTCTTGGGGTGTTTCGCCTTGGGTTTATCCTGTTTGGGACTCTCTGGGTTTCTTGGACTTGAGTGATTATTTCCTTCCCCATTTTAGGGAAGCTTTCAACTCTTATCTCCTCTAGTATTTTCTCATGGTCTTTCTTTTTGTCTTCTTCTTCTGGGACTCATATGATTCGAATGTTGTAACATTTAATATTGTCCTGGAGGTCTCTGAGATTGTCCTCATTTCTTTTAATTCGCTTTTCTTTTTTCTCCTCTGCTTCATTTATTTCTACCATTCTATCTTCTAATTCACTAATTCTGTCTTCTGCCTCTGTTATTCTACTATGTGTTGCCTCCAGAGTGTTTTGGATCTCATTTATTGCATTATTCATTATATATTGACTCTTTTTTATTTCTTCTAGGTCCTTGTTAAACCTTTCTTGCATCTTCTCAATGCTTTTCTCCAGGCTATTTATCTGTGATTCCATTTTGATTTCCAGATTTTGGATTAATTTCACTATCATTATTTGGAATTCTTTATCCAGTAGATACGCTATTTCTTCCTCTTTTGTTCAGTTTGGTGGGCATTTATCCTGTTCCTTAACCTGCTGGGAATTCTTCTGTCTCTTCATCTTGTTTAAATTGCTGAGTTTGGGGTGTCCTTACTGTATTCTGGCAGTTTGTGGAGTTTTCTTTACTGTGGCGTTCCCTCACTGTATGTGGGTTTGTACAGGTGGCTTGTCAAGGTTTCTTGTTTAGAGAAGCTTCTGTCGGTGTTCTGGTGAATGGAGCTGGATTTCTTCTCTCTGGAGTGCAGTGGAGTGTCTAGTAATGAGTTATGTGATGTCTATGATTTTGGGGTCACTTTGGGTAGCCTGTATATTGGCTGGGTTTCAGTGTAGGTTTGGAGGCATTTGATGAGCTCCTGTCAATTAATGTTCCATGGGATCAGGGTTTGGACTTAAGCCTCCTTCTTCCAGTTATCAGTCTTATTTTTACAGTAGTCTCAAAAACTTCTCCTTCTATACTGCATTCCACAACTGGACCGCTCAGAGATGTTCACGGAGTTATACAGAGAAGAAAAGAGGGAGGAAGGAGACAGAGGTGGTCAGGAGGATAAAAGGAGGGAATGAAAAGGAGAGAGACAGATCCAGTCAGTAATAGGCACAAATTGATTACATATACCAGAAAGCATAGATTAAAGATCTAGATTAGAGTTTGGAATTTCAGGAATACAATGTCAAAGAAAAGATAAAGAGATAGAAATAGGGAGGAAAAAAAAAGTCACAAAAGTTATAAAAAAAAATGAATAGGTAAAAAATTGATAGCAATTACCAATAAGCTAAACTTATGAATCTAGAGCAGAGTTTGGAGTTTCAAAGATACAATGTTAAAGGAAAGAAAAAAAGAAAAGACATAAAGAAAAAGAAAAAAGAAAAGAAAAAAGGGTCGCAAAAGTTATCAAAAATTCTAAAAATGGAAATTACAGGAGTACTAGAGGATAAAAAAAAAGTTTTTTTTTTTAAATTTTTTTAATTAAAAAAATATATATATATATATAAAGAAAGAAAGAAAGAATGATGGTAAAAATCAGAACAATATATATAAGACTTTCTCTGTTATTGTTGTGGGTATTGTGGGTTCAGTTCATTTTAGGCTAGTTCCTTGTTCCAGCTTAAATATCTCAAGATCTATAGGCCCCTTTCTCTGTAGTTGGTACTAACCACGGGGTTTTAGTTAGTCCTCAGAGGCCCAGGCTCAGTTGGGCCTGCATTTTGTGTCCTTCACAGAATCCAGCAGCGCAGGTAATGAGGTGTTTAGCAAGCGTGGCCTCTGCGACTTATTGCCTTCCCGCCACTTGGTTTTCTAAGTGTACCACTGGCGCACTTTCTTAGGCAGATGTTAGCCGACCAGAGCCCTAAGAAGTCTTAGTTAGCGAAGAAGCCTGCTTACAGTTTTGTGGATAATGTCTCTCTGGTGCTGCAATTGCCTCCCTCCAGCTCTGGCTGCCTGTCACCGGAGGGGGATGGACTGCAGCCGGCTATCTCTGTAAAGTCCTTTGTTCTGTGCGCGGACCTGGCGGTGTCTTGGGTTAGGGCTGGCTTTTCGTGTGGTAGATATCCCACAGTCTGGTTTGCCAGCCCAAGTTATTCCGCTCAGGTAGCGCTCGACATATTCAGGCCAATGCAGCCTGCGAAGAAGCGGCCCGTGAAGCGCTTTGTGAAGAAGCGGCCCGCGGCGCCTCCCTGCCCAGTCCCCGCTTGCTAATGGCGGATGCGGGCATTTGCGCTGTTTCTCCGCTGGAGAAGTTATCGTGGGGCTTGTAGTCTGTGGGTTTTAATTGATTATTTATTTTCCTCCCTGTTATGATGGCCTCCGTGCTTCATAGGTTCTGCACAGACTCGGCAGTGAGAATGTTTCCTGGTGTTTGGAAACTTCTCTTTTTTTTAAGACTCCCTTCCCCAGACAGAGGTCCGTCCCTCCCTCTTTGTCTCTTTTTTGTCTTTTATGTTTTTTCCTACCTCCTTTAGAAGGCAATGAGTTGCTTTTCTTGGTGTCTGATGTCCTCTGCCGGCATTCTGAAGTTGTTTTGTGGAATTTACTCGGCGTTTAGATGTTCTTTTGATGAATTTGTGGAGGAGAAAGTGTTTTTCCCCTCCTATTCGTCCACCATCTTAGCTCCTCCCCCTCTGATGAAGCATCTCTTTTAAAGAAGGATCATAGCCTTAAAAATGAAATCTATTTATGTTATTTCTTGTTAATTTGTCTTTAGTATTTCACTATTGCCTTTTACTGGTTAAATTTGAATCTTCTTATTCTGACATAGAAGATTTTTGTTATCCCTTTGCTACTTCACTTTTCTCCTTTTGTCTGCCAAACAAACTCGTATTGAAAGTCTCCCTGAAGTTCCATGTTCATGCATATTGGTGGTTTTGTCTGACTGCTTCACATGGGAAGATACACAAAGACAAGTCCTCTGTTAAAGGTGATTTTGTAAGTCCAGAGTCTTGTACAGTTTCCGGCATGCTTACTTTGTTGATTAAATAAATGATTGAAGTGATCAGAGAACAATAGTTCAGAAACAAAACATAACCATCATTCTATTGCCTGCTCTTTTAATTTTCAAGTTTCCAAGAAAATAGCGTAGTTGTACTAGTACTCTGTATATAAGTTAAATAAACATGGTGACAATATACAGCCTTGACATACTCCTTTTCTTATTTGGAACCAGTCCGTTGTTCCATATATGCAGAGTACATCATGAGAAATGCTGGACTGGAAGAAACACAAGTTGGAATCAAGATTTCTGGGAGAAATATCAATAACCTTAGACATGCAGATGACACCACCCTTATGGCAGAAAGTGAAGAGGGGCTAAAAAGCCTCTTGATGAAAGTGAAAGTGGAGAGTGAAAAGGTTGGCTTAAAGCTCAACATTCAGAAAACCAAGATCATGGCATCTGGTCCCATCACTACATGGGAAATAGATGGAGAAACACTGGAATCAGTGTCAGACTTTATTTTTCTGGGTTCCAAAATCACTGCAGATGGTGACTGCAGCCATGAAATTAAAAGACGCTTACTCCTTGGAAGGAAAGTTATGACCAACCTAGATAGCATATTCAAAAGCAGACACATTACTTTGCCAACAAAGGTTCACCTAGTCAAGGCTATGGTCTTTCCTGTGGTCATGTGTGGATGTGAGAGCTGGACTGTGAAGAAGGCTGAGCGCTAAAGAATTGATGCTTTTGAACTGTGGTGTTGGAGAAGACTCTTGAGAGTCCCTTGGACTGCAAGGAGATCCAACCAGTCCATTGTGAAGGAGATCAGCCCTGGGATTTCTTAGGAAGGAATGATGCTAAAGCTGAAACTCCAGTACTTTGGCCGCCTCATGCAAAGAGTTGACTCATTGGAGAAGACTCTGATGCTGGGAGGGATTGGGGGCAGGAGGAGAAGGGGACGACAGAGGATGAGATGGCTGGATGACATCACTGACTCGATGGATGTGAGTCTGAGTGACCTCCGGGTGTTGGTGATGGACAGGGAGGCCTGGCGTGCTGCCATTCATGGGGTCTCAAAGAGTCGGACACGACTGTGCGACTGATCTGATCTGATCTGATCTGTGCTAGTACAGTTTATAACTCTCACAGTTTCACAGTACCCATAGTTATGTGAAACAAAATGCTAAGCAGGTTTCTGTGGCAAAGAAGACCAGCGGCTGAAGAATTTGTGTCCTAGTCTCCATGACAGCTAACTGGCCAGGTGATTATGTTCTGGCCAGTAAAATAGGAGAAGTACTAAGTACAACTTAATACTTTTAAAAAGGGAAATGTGAGGACAGGAACTGGAGAAGCAATCCTAGATTAAATGATGGAAACTGTGTTGAGAATAACAAAGCAGTAGGAGAGAGGAAGTCAGGGTGTCTGAGATGATGGTGCCTCCTTTTCAGCCCCATGCTGCTCATGCTTGGACTGTGACATGACACAACAAGGAACTGCTACCTTGTTTCAGATCAGAAATTAGATCAGATCAGTCGCTCAGTCATGTCCGACTCTTTGCGAACCCATGAACTGCAGCACGCCAGGCCTCCCTGTCCATCACCAACTCCCGGAGGTCACTCAGACTCACATCCATCGAGTCAGTGATGCCATCCAGCCATCTCATCCTCTGTCGTCCCCTTCTCCTCCTGCCCCCAATCCCTCCCAGCATCAGAGTCTTCTCCAATGAGTCAACTCTCCGCATGAGGTGGCCAAAATACTGGAGTTTCAGCTTTAGCATCTGGCCTTCCAAAGAAATCTCAGGGCTGATCTCCTTCAGAATGGACTGGTTGGATCTCCTTGAAGTCCAAGGGACTCTCAACAGTCTTCTCCAACACCACAGTTCAAAAACATCAATTGTTCAGCGCTCAGCCTTCTTCACAGTCCAGCTCTCACATCCGTACATGACCACAGGAAAGACCATAGCCTTGACTAGACGGACCTTTGTTGGCAAAGTAATGTCTCTGCTTTTGAATATGCTATCTAGGTTGGTCATAACTTTCCTTCCAAGGAGTAAGCGTCTTTTAATTTCATGGCTGTAGTCACTATCTGCAGTGATTTTGGAGCCCAGAAAAATAAAGTCTGACACTGTTTCCACTGTTTACCCATCTATTTCCCATGAAGTGATGGGACCAGATGCCATGATCTTCATTTTCTGAATGTTGAGCTTTAAGCCAACTTTTTCACTCTCCACTTTCACTTTCATCAAGAGGCTTTTGAGTTCCTCTTCACTTTCTGCCATAAGGGTGGTGTCATCTGCATATCTGAGGTTATTGACATTTCTCCCAACAATCTTGATTCCAACTTGTGTTTCTTCCAGTCCAGTGTTTCTCATGATGTACTCTGCATATAAGTTAAATAAACAGGGTGACAATATACAGCCTTGACGTACTCCTTTTCCTATTTGGAACCAGTCTGTTGTTCCATGACCAGTTCTAACTGTTGCTTCCTGACCTGCATACAGATTTCTCAAGAGACAGATCAGGTGGTCTGGTATTCCCATCTCTTTCAGAATTTTCCACAGTGTATTGTGATCCACACAGTCAAAGGCTTTGGCATAGTCAATAAAGCAGAAATAGATGTTTTTCTGGAACTCTCTTGCTTTTTCCATGATCCAGCGGATGTTGGCAATTTGATCTCTGGTTCCTCTGCTTTTTCTAAAACCACCTTGACCATCAGGAAGTTCATGGTTCACATATTGCTTAAGCTTGGCTTGGAAAATTTTGAGCATTACTTTACTAGCGTGTGAGATGAGTGCAATTGTGCGGTAGTTTGAGCACTCTTTGGCATTGCCTTTCTTTGGGATTGGCATGACAGCTTACCTTTTCCAATCTTGTGGCCACTGGTGAGTTTTCCAAATTTGCTGGCATATTGAGTGCAGCACTTTCACAGCATCATCTTTCAGGATTTGGAATAGCTTAACTGGAATTCCATCACCTCCATTAGCTTTGTTCGTAGTGATGCTTTCTAAGGCCCACTTGACTTCACATTCCAGGATGTCTGGCTCTAGGTCAGTGATCACACCATCATGATTATCTGGGTTGTGAAGCTCTTTTTTGTACAGTTCTTCTGTGTATTCTTGCCACGTCTTCTTAATATCTTCTGCTTCTGTTAGGTCCATACCATTTCTGTCCTTTATCGAGCCCATCTTTGCATAAAATGTTCCTTTGGTATCTCTGATTTTCTTGAAGAGATCCCTAGTCTTTCCCATTCTGTTGTTTTCCTCTATTTCTTTGCATTGATCACTGAAGAAGGCTTTCTTATCTCTTCTTGCTATTCTTTGGAACTCTACATTCAGATATTTATATCTTTCCTTTTCTCCTTTGCTTTTCACTTGTCTTCTTTTCACAGCTATTTGTAAGGCCTCCCTCGACACCCGTTTTGCTTTTTTGCATTTCTTTTCCATGGGGATGGTCTTGATCCCTGTCTCCTGTACAATGTCACAAACCTCATTCCATAGTTCATCAGGCACTCTATCTATCAGATCTAGGCCCTGAAATCTATTTCTCACTTCTACTGTATAATCATAAGGGATTTGATTTAGGTCATACCTGAATGGTCTATTGATTTTCCCTACTTTCTTCAATTTAAGTCTGAATTTGGCAATAAGGAGTTCATGGTCTGAGCCACAGACAGCTCCTGGACTTGTTTTTGCTGATTGTATAGAGCTTCTCCATCTTTGGCTACAAAGAATATAATCGATCTGATTTTGGTGTTGACCATCTGGTGATGTCCATGTATAGAGTCTTCTCTTGTGTTGTTGGAAGAGGGTATTTGCTATGACCAGTGCATTTTCTTGGCAAAACTCTATTAGTCTTTGCCCTGCTTCATTCCGTATTCCAAGGCCAAATTTGCCTGTTACTCCAGGTGTTTCTTGACTTCCTACTTTTGCATTCCAGTCCCCTATAATGAAAAAGACATCTTTTTTGGGTGTTCTAAAAGGTCTTGTAGGTCTTCATAGAACCGTTCAACTTGAGTTTCTTCAGCATTACTGGTTTGAGCATAGACTTGGATTACTGTGACATTGAATGCTTTGCCTTGGAAACGAACGGAGATCATTCTGTCATTTTTGAGATAGCATCCAAGTACTGCATTTCGGTCTCTTTTGTTGACCATGATGGCCACTCCATTTCTTCTGAGGGATTCCTGCCTGCAGCAGTAGATATAATGGTCCTCTCAGTTAAATTCACCCATTCTAGTCCATTTTAGTTCGCTAATTCCCAGAATGTTCTACCTTGTTTAAATCATTGGTATTTTGGCCTTTGTTACAGAAGTCATATTTGTATTCTAGGGTAATACAGTGCCCTTGGGTATCATGTCCCATCCCTGGGATTACTCCTTGCTAATCCTGTGTGACAAATTGGTATCAGGCAGTTAGGGAATTAGCAATGTGGACGATTTGGATCAAGGAAATGGTAACAGTATTATAAATTGAAAGAGGAAGAGGAGGAGAGAGGGCACAAGAGATGATTGTCAGCAGAGGTCATTGTTGAAAAGCCACTTGTGAGGAGGTAAGCCTGCTCTCCATGGCTGTGGTGTAGAGTCACTCATGAACCTTTTCAGGACCAGACAAATGGGCATCCCAGAAGAAGAAGATGAAAGGAAGATGGTATGAAATAATACAAGGAAACACACTAAAAGAGTAGGCTAGGCTCTAGTCTGTGGCCGTAAATTAATGAGGCCTAAAACCTATGATTGTTAAAATGAAAGTCAAAAGTACCAATGCAATAGGGAAAGGGCAAAAGATATGGTCCTGACAAAATGGACCCTGGGCTCCCATTTCAGGCACCTGGTTCCCATTTATCTCTCATCCCTATAGACTTACAGAGCCTTCTGCCTGTCCCTAACTTTGCCTGAGCTGGTATGTAAATTAAACCAACAGCTTTATTCTTTATAACATTATAGCAGAAAAAATGAAGATAGTAAAAATCGAGGATGGAGCCAGAATCCATAGGATTCAAATATGTAGTAGCAAAATGCCCCAACAGGGAAACTGGGACAAAAGAACGAACCACCATAAAACCAGATTTTATTTCTTCTTTGAACCCCTATCTTCTCTTTACCCCTTTCCAAAATATGCATACATAGGTTGTGTTAAGAAAACCCTTTCCAGTTGGCTTTTTTCCAAGACAAGGATACAGCTGGGCTGAAGGGCCACATGTTGAAGTTATTAATATGCTTATGCCCTTCTCCCCCACCGAGTTCACTGATCAAAGGCCCTGCCAGAGTAGCAATGGATAGCCTCGCATAATGGGAACTGAAATTCTACTTAAGAAACCAGCTTTGCCAAAACACACTACCTTTTAAAGTGAAACATTCCATGCACATATTAACCTGATTACAGAAAGGAAAGGGGCTCTTTTTTCCTTCTGTACCCTGCTAATAATTTTCTGTCAAGTCTGATTTAGCTTTAGCTATACTCCAAGTTCTTGTGATGTGCCCTGATCACCAGTAAACTGAAAACAGAAGGTGCTGCACTAACTCTGAGACAGGATGCTCTGGCCATGAATTCAGACGCTGCAGATTCAGTACCTTGCCAACAAGGAAGGCCAGTGACTTTTTCAGTGTCTGACAACCAGCAGCCTGCCTCTGATTCACACAGCAAAGGAATCACAGGGAGAAAATGGTGGAAATAATTAAGGGTTCTTAGAGTTAACAGAAGCATCAGCTCATTACATGGGGCCCCTGCCTCCAAAGGGAGTGAACCATTGTGCTGCTTAGGAAAACAACGACTAACAAAGCATTTTGAAGTCTCAATCAGTTCCAGCCCCATGTTGAAGAATTGGTTAGGTAACAGAAATGGGAAACAAACCATATTTTAAGGAAGCAGTGTCATTTTTTTCTGTCCAATAAACAAAAAGAAATACTAAATGGTTTATTTCACTGTATTACAGGATAACCTGGTACCTGCATAGCTGAGAAAATTTTGTCCCTAGACGGAGTATCAAAGATTGCAATATTGTGCAGCTGTCCAAATAGAGGGCCAGTCCACAAAGGGTCTACACACGATGGCTGCCTTTCTTTCCAACACATCAGAGGACAGTTCTTGGTGGAAGATAGGCAGATGAGCTACATGGCTGCTTTGGGAGCCTCAAGCTCTAGAATGTGGCAGATTGCAGACTCTGTCAAGTTTTACAGTCTCTCAAATCCCAAGCTCCTTTGCCTACAATTATAAACATAAAGTGGAGAAGGCAATGGCACTCCACTCCAGTACTCTTGCCTGGAAAATCCCATGGACGGAGGAGCCTGGTAGGCTGCAGTCCATGGGGTCACTAAGAGTCGGACATGACTGAGTGACTTCACTTTCTCTTTTCACTTTCATGCATTGGAGAAGGAAATGGCAACCCACTCCAGTGTTCTTGCCTGGAGAATCCCAGGGACGGGGGAGCCTGGTGGGCTGCCGTCTATGGGGTCACACAGAGTCGGACACAACTGAAGTGACTTAGCATAGCATAAACATAAAGAAGCACAGAATTCTCTGGGAAGAAATATGTTTTATAAGAAGGATTTCTTGTAGGGCTCTGTCCTTATGTTTGCACAAACTCTAAGGTGTGGAGCAGTTGCTATATCCTCAAGAGAGTCCAGCAACACCCTAGACAAACAAGAAGTAAAGAAAGGGCAGAAGTGGTCTAAGCTAGTCATTTTCTGTTTGTGTTCGGCAACTAGAAAATTATTTGCTAATAAGGACCAAGGTCCTTTCCAGTGATGTCCTATAACTTCAGGCAAATGTCCTGTCAAAACATATTAAAAACTTGAGGTTTTATCTGAATGGACCACTGGATAAGCATAAATAGACATGCTATTCCATTGTCCCTAGTATGTCTGCTGGCTTCCTTTTCTTCTTTTGATATGTTCTCCTATTGTGAAAGCTAGAGGACTAACCCAGAGTGGATGTTCTGGATACATTGCCTGGCTTCAGTGCTCCTCTTGACAGCCCTCCAGCTGTCTCCTAGAGTCCTGAAAGATCTGTTGCTTATAGATCAGACTATCTTATTAGCATGTGATTTATTTTCTCTTTTTCTTGGGCAATCTGAGGAGGCCATCTTCTAGATTAACACTGTTCATAATTTCTTATAGTTATGGGAGACAAGACAAGAACAAGGTTACTTAAAAAAATACACTTGGCCTTTCAATCTCGCTTTTCTCTAAACAAGGAATGACCACTGATGAAATTCCCAACCACATGAGCCAAGAATCTGCAGTGATTCACTTCTTGGCACTCAGTAAAGAACATGGTTTTGAAGTGCTGAGTCCAAACCTAAAACCGAATAAACGGGGATGCTTTGATCTTGAGTGCTTATCTTTATAAATTGTAGCTGCAGTGGTTGTAATTAGGTACCAAAATGTAGGAAATCATTTGTAAATTCTTGTTAGAGATTCACATGCAAGAGTATGTTATTATAGGCAGTCTTTATATCTAATGGACCTTTAAATTAAAAAAAAAAAAAACTACAATATAAATTATTCTTTAGAAAGAAAGTGAGGTTTCAGAAAATATTTCATTTCCTTTTGTAGATTTCTTTCATTTATCTTTATCACACTGTGATATGGTATGTTTTACCAAAAGAACATTTACTAAAAGGCTTGAGCAGCATGACTACTTTACTTGAATTTTAAAATATAGAAAAAGAAAGGAGTATCCCTCAGTGTATTGTAAGGAAAGGCATTATAACCAGTCACTATAAATGGGATCCCAAAGCACGTACATGGACGGAAAGGAAGGAGGCAGAGAAAGAGAAGAGGGTAAGAAGAAGTGGGTAGAGAGGGAGGGGAGAGGAAAAGAAAGAAAAGTAAAAAGAAAGCATGCAAGCTGAGGCGTGTGTACACATCAATTCAGTTCAGTCGCTCAGTCGTGTCCAACTCTTTGCAACCCCATGAACTGCAGCATGCCAGGCCTCCCTGGCATGCTTCAACTCCCGGAATTTATCCGAACTTGTGTCCATTGAGTCAGTGATGCCATCTGACTATCTCATCCTCTGTTGTCCCCTTCTCCTCCTGCCCTCAATCTTTCCCAGCATCGGGGTCTTTTCAAATGAGTCAGCTCTTCACATAAGGTGGCCAAAGTTTTGGAGTTTCAGCTTCAACATCAGTCCTTCCAAAGAAATCCCAAGGCTGATCTCCTTCAGGATGGACTGGTTGGATCTCTTTGCAGTCCAAGGGACTCTCAAGAGTCTTCTCCAACACCACAGTTCAAAAGCATCAATTCTTCGGTGCTCAGCCTTCTTCACAGTCCAACTCTCACATCCATACATGACCACAGAAAAAACCATAGCCTTGACTAGACGGACCTTTGTTGGCAGAGTAATGTCTCTGCTTTTCAACCTATGCTATCTAGGTTGGTCATAACTTTCCTTCCAAGGAGTAAGCGTCTTTTAATTTCCTGGCTACAATCACCATCTGCAGTGATTTGTTTCCCCGTCTATTTGCCATGAAGTGATGGGACTGGATGCCATGATCTTCGTTTTCTGATTGTTGACCTTTAAGCCAACTTTTTCACTCTCATCTTTCACTTTCATCAAGAGGCTCTTTATTTTTTCACTTTCTGCCATAAGGGTGGTGTCATCTGCATATCTCCCAGCAATCTTGATTCCAGCTTGTGCTTCATCCAGCCCAGCATTTCTCATGATGTATTCTGCATATAAGTTAAATAAGCAGGGTGACAATATACAGCCTTGACATACCCCTTTTCCTATTTGGAACCAGTCTGTTGTTCCATGGCCAGTTCTAACTGTTGCTTCCTGACCTGCATACAGGTTTCTCAAGAGGCAGGTCGGGTGCTCTGGTATTCCCATCTCTTTCAGAATTTTCCACACAGTTTATTGTGATCCACACAGTCAAAGGCTTTGGCATAGTCAATAAGGCAGAAATAGATGTTTTTCTGGAACTCTCTTGCTTTTTCCATGATCCAGCAGATGTTGACAGTTTGATCTCTGGTTCCTCTGCCTTTTCTAAAACCAGCTTGAACATTAGGAAGTTCACGGTTCACGTATTGCTGAAGCCTGGCTTGGAGAATTTTGAGCGTTACTTTACTAGCATGTGAGATGAGTGCAATTGTGCGGTAGTTTGAGCATTCTTTAGCATTGCCTTCTTTTGTGATCGGAATGAAAACTGACCTTTTCCGATCCTGTGGCCACTGCTGCGTTTTCCAAATTTGCTGGCATTTGAGTGCAGCTCTTTCAGAGCATCATCTTTCAGAATTTGAAAGAGCTCAACTGGAATCCCATCACCTCTACTAGCTTTGTTCGTAGTGATGCTTTCTAAGGCCCACTTGACTTCACATTCCAGGATGTCTGGCTCTAGGTCAGTGATCACACCATCATGATTATCTGGGTTGTGAAGCTCTTTTTTGTACAGTTCTTCTGTGTATTCTTGCCACGTCTTCTTAATATCTTCTGCTTCTGTTAGGTCCATACCATTTCTGTCCTTTATTGAGCCCATCATTGCATGAAATGTTCCCTTGGTATCTCTAGTTTTCTTGAAGAGATCCCTAGTCTTTCCCATCCTATTGTTTTCCTCTATTTGTTTGCATTAATCACTGAGGAAGGCTTTCTTATCTCTCTTTGCTATTCTTTGGAACTCTGCATTCAAATAGGTGTATCTTTCCTTTTCTCCTTTGCTTTTTGTTTCTCTTCTTTTCCCATAGTCCTTATGAAAATATTTCAGACAGGAAGTTAAGGAGTAGGCAAGAGAATGGAGCTGGATGGAAACATAAGATATAATGAGCCTTTAGAAAGAGGATTAAGTGAAGTATTTTCAGCTATATCAGCTTTAACTCTTGTTTAAACTTTTCTTTCATATTCCTTGCATTAAAACCTTACTGAAATTATTAAATTTTTACTGAATTCCTAAACAAAATAGTCTCATTTTTTTCAGTTTTTCCTCCTGTGCCTATTGTCATCCAGAAAAATTTTTCTGAGTGTTTAAAAAGCGCATCATAATTCACTTACAGTAGTCTGAACAGATCATTCTAAGAAAAATTTAGAACTGTTTTAAGTTCTGTAAGTGTGCCAGGCACCTCCTGATTCTGGGTACTTGCTTCAGTGGATTTGCTTTGCTGTGATGTCCAAGTGATAAGGGTGGGAGTAAATCGCCAGGTTTATGGGAGAGAGATACCTTCATCCCCCAAAATATCAAGATCAAACCCAAGATAGGTCAGTGACACAATTTTAAGCCTCAAAGTTCTTAACATTGATACAGGTTCAGGTTCCATTGTTCCCAGAACCACAGTGACTTTTTCATCACTAGCATGATGTGTGATGGAGCTCATCAAAGTGTCACTGTGCCAGAACATGTAAAAGCAGGGCTGTGAGCTGGCTCTAGGCCGACAGAGGCATAGTGTGGCTGAACGAGACAGTGTTTGCATCTGAGCCTCTTCTCCATTGGGGTGTACCTGACATGGACCCACTTTTCTTGGCCCACTGTAATACTAAGCTCATTGGATATAAGGTGTGATTTTTCTTTTGTTGTTTGTTATGTTTTAAATAACATATAAAACATATTTTGTAAAAGTAGTAAATTTGGGATAAAATTCAAACAGTTAAAATGGAATACAATGAAAATTGTCTCTCTTCTACCCTGACTCCCACTTTCCTCAAAAGCAACCACTATTATTAGTATCTTTTGAATCCATCAGATACTGATTGTGCACATACTCACATTCTTGTACATATAGATTTATATATGTATAAAGTCAGAAGGCAATGGCACCCCACTCCAGCATTCTTGCCTGAAAAATCCCAGGGACGGGAGAGCCTGGTGGGCTGCTGTCTATGGGATCACACAGAGTCGGATACGACTGAAGTGACTTAGCAGCAGCAGCAGCTTACCACAACAGCAACCTGCGTTGCATCTTGAATATTTAAAAATCCATCTTGTATATTTACTGTGAAAAAACACACAAGCAGAAAAGGGCTTAAAGAACTTAAAAGTCGAATTTAACTGAATCATATAAAGGAAAATCTTATCACCCAGGTTAAGAAATAAAACCCCAGAAATCCAGAAGCACCTTCTTTTTTCCACATGCCCCTTTCTCATCACACCCTTAACATAATCACTGTCCTGGCTTTCATGGAAATTCCAGTCTTTGTTTTCTCTAAAGTTTTACTTTGTAAGTATAGATATATAAATAAAAGAATTTACAGTTTGGGGTCTTCACTAAAAGGGCTGCTGGAAGAATGCTTTTGTGTTGCAAGTGAGTGTGTGTGGATGAGTTTCTTTAGGGTATACAAATATGAGTGGAATTGCTGAGTTATATGTCATGCGTATCTCCATCTTTACTGTATAATGCCAGAGTGTTGTCCAGTTCACATGCCCACATTAGTTTTTAAGAGAATTCAAAATCTATAGCAACACTTGGTATTGTCAGATTTGTAGCTAATCTTGTGGATATGTGATATCAGAATCATTTTTTTGCCTTTAATCTCTATTCCCCTGAGATTATATTTTCACATGTTAATCAGCTTTTTGAATTTCTTCTTTTGTGAAGTGCCTGTTGAGGTTTTTGCCCATTTATCCACTTCCTGTTGTTTTATTAATGACTTTAGTAGTTCTTTGCATATTGGAATACTAGTACTCTGCTTCGTTATACATGTTGCTTTCTCTTCCTCCATGGCTTACATTTCATATTCTGCCTAGTGTCTTTTGATATGCCAAGAAGTTCTTAACGTTAATACAGTCAAATTTGTCAGCATCTCCCTTTCTCATAAATTATTTTTTAAAAAAGGAATCTCCAAGTTCATGAAAATATTCTTCCATATTATCTTCTAAAATTTTAATATTGATTCGCTAAAGGGATTTTAGGTCAATTATCCATCAGAAAATGATGCTACAGAGGGGTCCAGTTTCATATTTTTTACCCTTGGATAGCCAGTTTTTCTAGTACCTTTTATTTAAAGGACCATTATTTTCCTACTCTGAATTTTGTCATAAATTAAGTATCCATATATGTGTGGGTTTGCTTCTGGGCTCTCTCTTCTTTGTTCTCTTTGTCCATCTATGCACCTCTTCACACAGTTTTCATTGAAAGTGAAGTCACTCAGTCATGTTCAACTCTGCGACCCCATGGACTGTAGACTACCAGGCTTCTCCATCCATGGGATTCTCCAGGCAAGAATACTGGAGTGGGTTACCATTTCCTTCTCCAGCGGATCTTCCCGACCCAGGGATCCAACCCAGATCTCCCACATTGGAGGCAGACACTTTAAACTTATAACTCTATAATAAGCCTTTATAGTGATAGAATGAGATATTCTATATGTTTATTCTTCAAGAGTGTTATGGTTCTTCTTGGTCTTTTGTATTTCCATATGTCTTAGTCTTCTCAGGCTGCTATAACAAAATACCACACACCTAGATAGCTTACAAGGAGAAATTTATTTCTCCCAGTTTGGGATGTTATAAATCTGAGATTAGAAAGCCCTCTTGGTCAAATGAGGGCCCTCTTCCATGTTGCAGACTTCTTGTCATATCTGTATGTGGCAAAGAGTGAACTATCTCCCTGGGGTCTCTTTTATAAAGGACACTAATCCAGTTCATGAGCATTGTGCTTTCATGACCTAAGCACCTCCCAAAGACCTCCACTTGCTAATACTGCCACCTTGGGCATTAGGTTGTCAACATATGGACTTTGGGAGTAGACGAAGATTTAGACCATAACACCACATAAATTGTAGAATTAGCTGCAGTGCAGCCTATTCAGTTTTTGGTGGGTATGATATTGAATCATATACATCAAATTAGAGGGAACTGACAATTTTGAAATAGAAGAAAGCTAGAGGACTTCTGGTACCTGATCTCAGGACTCAGGACTATGAAGCTGTACTAATCAAGACAATGTAGAGCTGCTGATTTGGATAGAAGTAGAGATAAATGATACAGAATAGGAAGTTCAGAAATAGTGCCATACATACATGGTCACTTGAGTTTCAACAGAGATGCTGAGGTTATTCAATGGAGTAATGATAGTCTTTCCAACAAATGGTACTGGAACAACTGGACATCTGTATGCAAAAAAAAAAAAAAAAAAAAGAACCCCCACCCATGCTTCACATAGTATACAAAAATAGTAACTCAGAATGAATCATAGATTTCAATGTAAAATCTAACATTACAAGACTTCGAGAAGATGTAGGGGAATATCTTAAAAAGTCTAAAGTGACCTTAGCACAGATTTCTCAGCTCACAGAAGGTACATATTATGGAGGAAAAGTTGACAAATTTAACTTGAAATTTAAAGCTCTGGTATTCAAAATACAGTGTTAATAAAATAAAAAGATGGGTGGCAAATAAGCAAATGAATAGATTATGCAAGTCATTAGTCGTAAGGAAAATACAAAATTGAAATGAGATACCAATACACATTTTAGAATGGTTATAATTTAGAAAAATGGATACTACTGAGTACTTGTGACTATGCAAAACAATCAGAACTCCTGTTTCTGGTGGGAGTGTAAATTGGTATTATAATTTTAGGAAACAAGCAGTGTGTTAGTCACCAGTTGCTACATAGATTATACATATTTAGCAGTTTAAAACAACACACATGTGTGATCTCACAGTTTCTATGAGTCAGGATGCTGGGCTTTACTGAGTCCTCTGTTTAGGTCTCTTAACAAGACTGCATCTGAGGCTCAGTTGAGGGAAGGTCTGATCTCAAGCTCCTGTGGTGGTTGGGAGGATTCAGTTCCTTGTGGGCCATCAGATTGAGAGCCTCAATTAATTGTCGGCTGTTGGTTGCCCTCAGTTTCTTGCTAATGGGCTAAATCATATGGTATCTTACTTCCTCAGAACCAAGAAGAGAGAGAATAGAGGAAGTCTTCTAATAAGACAAAAGTTAAAATTTTACATAATGTAATCATGGAAGTGACGTGGAAGTGTCACTTTTGCTGTGTTTTGTTGGTTAGAAACAGGTTCCACCTACACCTAAGGAAAACATATTACACAGGGCATATATACTAAGAGGCTGGGATAACTGGAGGTATCTTAGACTCTGTCTACCAGAAGTGTCTTCTTATAAAATTGTATATTACACTTACCATTTTTGTTGTTTTTGTTTAGTTGGTAAGTCATGTCTGACTCTTTGAGACCCCATGGACTGCAGCACACCAGGCTTCCCTGTCCTTCACTATCTCCCAGAGTTTGCTCAAACTCATATCCATCAAGTTGGTTGATGCCATCCAACCATCTCGTCCTCTGTCATCCCTTTCTCCTTCTGCCCTCAATCTCTCCCAGCATCAAAGTCTTTTACAATGAGTCGGCACTTTGCATCAGGTGACCACACTATTGGAACTTAAGCATCAGTTCTTCCAATGAATATTCAGGGTTGATTTCCTTTGGGATTGATTGGTTTGATCTCCTTGCTGTCCACGGGACTCTCAAGAATCTTCTCCAGCACCACAGTTCAAAAGCATTAATTCTTCAGTGCTCAGCCTTCTTTATGGTCCAGCTCTCACATCCATACATGACTACTGGAAAAATCATAGCTTTGACAGTATGGACCTTTGTCTGCAAAGTAACATCTCTGTTTTTTAATATGCTGTCTAGGTTTGTCACAGCTTTTCTTCCAAGGAGCAAGCGTCTTAATTTCATGGCTGCAGTCACTGTCTGCAGTGATTTTGGAGCTCAGGAAAATAAAGTCTGTCACTGTTTGCATTGTTTCCCCTTCTATTTGCCATGAAGTGATGGGACTGGATGCCATGACCTTATGTTTTTGAATGTCGAGTTTTAAGCCAGCTTTTTCACTCTCCTCTTTCACCTTCATCAAGAGGCTTTGTTCCTCTTTGCTTTCCGCCATGAGGGTGGTATCATCTGCATATCTGAAGTTATTGATATTCCTCCCAGCAGTCTTGATTCCAGCTAGTGATTCATCCACCTTGGCATTTTGCATGGTGTACTCTGCATATAAGTTAAATAAGCAGGGTGACAGTATACAGCCTTGACATATTCCTTTCCCCATTTAGAACCAGTCCATTGTTTCATATCCAGTTCTAACTGTTGCTTCTTGTTGTGCATACAGCTTTCTCAGGAGGCAGGAAAGGTGGTCTAGCATTCCCATCTCTTTAAGAATTTTCCAGTTTATTGTGATCCACAGTCAAAGGCTTTGGTGTGTGTAGTCAATGAGGCAGATGTTTTTCTGGAATTCCCTTGCTTTTTCTATCACCAAACGTGTGTGCATGCTGAGTCACTTCAGTCACATCCAATTCTTTGGGACCCTATGGACAGTAGCCTTTTTTGTACAGTTCTTCTGTTTATTCTTGCCACCTCTTCTTAATATCTTCTGCTTCTGTTAGGTCCATACCATTTCTGTCCTTTATTGTGGCTTTTGTTGCATGAAATGTTCCCTTGGTATCTCTAATTTTCTTGAAGAGATCTCTAGTCTTTCCCATTCTGTTGTTTTCCTTTTTCTTTGCATCCCTTACTTAAGAAGGATTTTTTATCTCTCCTTGCTGTCTTTGGAACTCTGCATTTGATTTAGTATTTCTTATCTCTCCTCGCTGTTCTTTGGAACTCTGCATTTAGATCTTTCCTTTTCTCCTTTTCCTTTCCCTTCTTTTCTCAGCTATTTTGTAAGGCCTTCTCAGGCAACCATTTTGCCTTGTTGCAGTTCTTTTTCTTGGGGATGCTTTTGGTCACTGCTTCCTGTACAATGTTACAAACCTCTGTCCATAGTTCTTCAGGCACTCTATCAGATCCAGTCCCTTGATTCTGTTTGTCACTTTCACTGTATAATCATAAGGGATTTGATTCAGGTCATACCTGAATGGCCTAGTGGTTCTCCCCACATTATTCAATATAAGTCTGAACTTTGCAACAAGGGGCTCATGGTCTGAGTTACAGTCAGCTCTGGTCTTGTTTTTTCTGACTGTATAGAGCTTCTCCATCTTGAGCTGCAAAGAGTATAAATCAGTCTGATTTCAGTATTGACGATCTGGTGACGTCTGTGTGTAGAGTTGTCTCTTGTGTTGTTAGATGAGGGTTTTTGCTATGACCAGTGTATTCTCTTGGCAAAATTCTGTTAGCCTTTGCCCTGCTTCATTTTGTACTCCAAGGCTAAACTTGCCTGTTACTCCAGGTATCTGTTGACTTCCTACTTTTGCATTCCAGTCCCCTCTGATGAAAAGGACATCTTTTTTGGTATTCGTTCTAGAAGGTCTTATAGGTAGGTCTTCATAAAACATTTACCATATAACCCAGGAATCCTATGCCTAAGTATTTACTCAAGAGAATATAAAACATATGTCCACATAAAAATCTACACAAGAATGTTAATAGCAACTTTATCAAAAATTGTCCCAAACTGGAAAAAACTCAAATACTCATCACCTGGTGAATGGGTAACTACATCATGGTATAGCCACAGTGGAACACTATTCTGTGAAAAAAAGAGATGGAACTCTTGACACATTTAATAACATAGATGAATCTCCAAAGCCTTATGCTTAGTGAAAGACACCAGATGCAAAAGTGTACATGCTGTTCAGTTCAGTCATTCAGTTCTGTCTGACTCTTTGCGATCCCATGGA
Source organism: Tragelaphus eurycerus (assembly GCA_935064755.1). NCBI lineage: Eukaryota > Metazoa > Chordata > Mammalia > Artiodactyla > Bovidae > Tragelaphus > Tragelaphus eurycerus. The sequence continues at coordinate 19,645,942 of CAKXYN010000020.1, forward strand.
CTGCAGCATGCCAGACCTCCTTGTCCATCACCAGCTCCCAGAGTTAACTCAAACTCATGTCCATTGAGTCAGTGATTCCATCCAACCATCTCATCATCTGTCATCCCCTTCTCTTCCCACCTTCACTCTTTCCCAGCATCAGGGTCTTTTCAGATGAGTCATTTCGTCGCAATAGGTGGCCAGAGTATTGGAGTTTTAGCTTCAACGTCAGTCCTTCCAATGAATATTCAAGACTGATTTCCTTTAGGATGGACTGGTTGGATCTCCTTGCAGTCCAAGGGACTCTCAAGAGTCTTCTCCAACACCACAGTTCAAAAGCATCAATTCTTTGGCTCTCAGCTTTCTTTATAGTTCAGCTCTCACATCCACACATGACTACTGGAAAAACCATAGCCTTGACTAGACAGACCTACATAGTGTATGAAAGTGAAAGTGAAAGTTGCTCAGTTGTGTCTGACTCTTTGTGACTCCATGGTCTATACAGTCCATGGAATTCTTCAGGGCAGAATACCGCAGTGGGTAGCCATTACCTTTTCCAGGCAATCTTCCCAACCCAGGGATTGAACCCAGGTCTAAGCATCTGCCTACAATTCATGAGACCCAGGTTCACTGGTGGTGCCATAGTTAAGACTCCATGCTTCCAATGCCAAGGGCAGGCATTCAATCCCTAGTCAAGGAACTAAGATCCCACATGCCTCATGGAACGACCAAAAAAGAAATATTAAACCCATCATTCTTAACCTATAAAAAGGTAGTGGGAATTAGTACTCTTCACTTGCTCCATGGACAGTGTAAGAAGTATAAAGGATTTTAACTCCATTTACTTTCTCCTAATCTAAATGCTAATGTTGTATATTTAAATTCTATGTATTTTTAAAAAACTATACATCTTTTTTTATACCATCAGTATTTATTTTATTGAAATGTAATTGATATATAATGTATTAGTTTTAGATGTGCATAATTATTTGATATATGGATAGATTGCAAGTGAATGTCACAGAAGGTTTAGTTAAAATCTGTCACCACATGGTTTTTAACTGAACTCCTGTGGCATTCACTTGCAGTATATCCATACAGCAAATCATTATGTCCATCTAAAACTAATCAGATCAGATCAGATCAGTCCCTCAGTCGTGTCTGAGTCTTTGCGACCCCATGAACCGCAGCACGCCAGGCCTCCCTGTCCATCACCAACACCCAGAGGTCACCCAGACTCACATCCATCGAGTCAGTGATGCCATCCAGCCATCTCATCCTCTGTCGTCCCCTTCTCCTCCTGCCCCCAATCCCTCCCAGCATCAGAGTCTTCTCCAATGAGTCAACTCTCCGCATGAGGTGGCCAAAATACTGGAGTTTCAGTATTCATTCCTTTCATTCCTTTCATTCATTTCAGTATTCATTCCTTCCAAAGAAATCCCAGGGCTGATCTCCTTCACAATGGACTGGTTGGATCTCCTTGCAGTCCAAGGGACTCTCAAGAGTCTTCTCCAACACCACAGTTCAAAGGCATCAATTCTTCGGCGCTCAGCCTTCTTCACAGTCCAGCTCTCACATCCATACATGACCACAGGAAAGACCATAGCCTTGACTAGGTGAACCTTTGTTGGCAAAGTAATGTGTCTGCTTTTGAATATGCTATCTAGGTTGGTCATAACTTTCCTTCCAAGGAGTAAGCATCTTTTAATTTCATGGCTGCAGTCACCATCTGCAGTGATTTTGGAACCCAGAAAAATAGTCTGGCACTGTTTCCACTGTTTCTCCATCTATTTCCCATGTAGTGATGGGACCAGATGCCATGATCTTGGTTTTCTGAATGTTGAGCTTTAAGCCAACCTTTTCACTCTCCACTTTCACTTTCATCAAGAGGCTTTTTAGTTCCTCTTCACTTTCTGCCATAAGGGTGGTGTCATCTGCATATCTGAGGTTACTGATATTTCTCCTGGAAATCTTGATGCCAGCTTGTGTTTCTTCCAGTCCAGCATTTCTCATGATGTACTCTACATTTCAATAATAAAAATAAATAAATGAATACTGATAGTATAAAAGAAATCCATCACCACACATAGGTAGGGCTTCCCTGGTGGCTCAGTCACTGAAGAACCTGCTTGCAATGCAGGAGACAGATTCAGTCCCTGGGTTGGGAAGGTTCTATGGAGAAAGAAATGGCAATCAGCTCCAGTATTCTTGCCTGGGAAATCCCATGGACAGAGGAGTCTGGTGGGCTATATAGTCCATGGGGTCACAAGAGTTGGATATGACTTAATGACTAAACTGCCACCACCTCACATAGTTACAGATTTTGTCTTATGATAAGACCTTTTAAGATCTACTATCTTAGCAACTTTAACGTTTACAATACAGTGTTGTTAATAGAACTGTAGTCACTATGCTATACATTACATCCCCAGGATGTAATTATCTTCTAGCTGGAAGATTGTTCCTTTTTACCACCTTCACTTAGTTCACTTATTTCACCCACTTCCCCAGTCTCTGGAAATCACCAATCTGTTCTCTGTATCTCTAAGTTCGTTTTTTTTTTTATTCCACCTATAAGTTGGAGCTTAATTTTATTTGTCCTTCGACTTACTTAGTATAATACCCTCAAGGTTACCGAACATGTTGCAAATAGATTTCCTTTCTTAAAACTGAGTAATATTCCATTGTATATATAAATCACATTTTGTTTTTCATTCACCCACTGAGGAACATTTAGATTGTTTTCATGTCTTTGGCAATGCTGCAGTAAATATGGGGTGCAGATATCTCTTTGAGATAGTGATTTCATTTCCTTTGGATAAATACCCAGAAGTGGAACTGCTGACTCATATGGTAGTTCTGTTTTTAATATTTTGAGGAACTTCTATACTGTTTTCCATAGTAGCTGCACCAATTTAAAAAAATCATTAGAATATAGTTGATTAACAATGTTGTATTGGTTTCGGATATAAAGCAAAGTGATTCAGTTATACATATATACATTTTTTTTTAGATTCTTTTCTCATATAGATTATCATAGAATATTGAGTAGAGTTCCCTGTGATATACAGTACATCCTTGTTGGTTACTCTCCATGGGCCAAGGAGACACAAGGGACAGGGGTTCAATCCCTGGGTTGGGAAGATCCCCTGGAAAAGGAATTGGCAACCCCCTCCAGTATTCTTGCCTGGAACAATTGCATGGACAGAAGAACCTGGTGAGTTACTATCCAGGGGGTCACAGAGTCTCAGACGTGACTACACAGACAAGCACATATATAGTTGTGTGCATATGTCAATCCCAAATTCCTGATTTTAACCTCCCTCCTGCCTCCCCCTCACTGCATTTCCCTTTTGGTAACCATAAGTTTGTTTTCTTTTTTTGTTTTTCTTTATTTTATTTTATTTTTGCAGGGGAAAATGGACAAAGGAAAGGATCAATGAGGGTGGGAGGGAAATGGGAAGAAAGAAGGAGAATGATGGTGGGGAGGAGTATATGTAATTTCTTAACCAATGGCTTTCTGTTTTTAATCACAAAGAACACTTAAAAAAAAATCATGTTGACTTCATCCTATATTAGGAGGTTTGATCTGGAAATGAAAAGTTCAGGAAACTAAAAGTCCAGTTTGGATGTCCTCATCTTAGGCACATCTTGGTATTTTGTATTGGTAGGTCTATCTTTGCCACAATATATTATTTAGGACAGGATCACATTTGTCACTTCTTCCTCCCTACTACTCAAAGTGGTACCAGACCCATAAAATAGTCAATAAACCTTTACAGAGTGAACAAATAAGTCTATTTTTTTTTAACTCTCCTGAGTGAACTGAATTTTTTGAGGCTCATAAGTGAATATGTTTTCCTCTTAACTATGTCTATTACAGCCAAATTGTATGAGTGGGGTATTAAAGTCTCCCACTATTATTGTATTGTTGCATATTTCTTCTATCATATTAATTAATGTTTGTCTTAGATATATCAATGCTCCAATGTTGGGTGCATATATATTTATAATTGTTATAACTTCTTTTTGGATTGTTCCTTTAAGTCATTATGTATAACCTTGATTGTCTCCTTTTCAGGATATTTAAAGTCAATTTTATCTGATACGAGTATTGCTACTCCTGTTTTCTTTTGGTCCATATTTGCATAGAAAATCTTTTTCCAGCCCTTCATTTTCAGTCAGTATATATCCCCTATTTTAAGGTGGTTCTCTTGTAGACAACATATATAGGGGTCTAGTTTTTGTATCCATTTGACCCATTTTAGTCTTTTGGTTGTCTCTTGTAGACAAGGTATATAGGGGTCTTGTTTTTGTATCAATTCAGCCAATCTTTGTCTGTTGATTAGGGCATTCAGCCCATTAACATTTAAAGTAATTATTAATAAGTAAGATTTACTTTGTTGTTTTGGGTTCGAATTTATACACCCTTTTAGTGATTCCTATCTAGAGAATGTCCTTTAGTTTTTGTTGGAGAAATGGTTTAGTGGTGCTAAATTCTCTCAACTTTTGCTTATCTGTGAAGCTTTTGATTTCTCCTTCATATTTGAATGAGACCCTTGCTGGATACAATAATCTAGGCTGTAAGTTATTTTCTTTCATCACTTTAATTATGTCTTGCCATTCCCTCCTGGCTTGGAGAGTTTCTATTGAAAGATCAGCTGTTATCCTTATGGGAATTCCCTTTGAGTTATTTGATGTTTTTCCTTTGCTGCTTTTAATATTTGGTCTTTATATTTAATCTTTGTTAATTTGATTAATATGTGTCTTGGGGTATTTCGCCTTGGGTTTATCCTGTTAGGGACTCTCTGGATTTCTTGAACTTGAGTGGTAATTTCCTTCTCCATTTTAGGGAAGTTTTCAACTATTGTCTCCTCAAGTATTTCCTCATGGTGTTTCTTTTTATCTTCTTCTTCTGGAACTCCTATGATTCGAATGTTGTAGCATTTAATGTTATCCTGGAGGTCTCTGAGATTGTCCTCATTTCTTTTGATTCGTTTTTCTTTTTTCTCCTCTGATTCATTTATTTCTAGGATTCTATCTTCTAATTCACTAATCCTATCTTCTGCCTCTGTTATTCTACTATTTGTTGCCTCCAGGGTGTTTTGGATCTCATTTATTGCATTATTCATTATGTGTTGACTCTTTTTTATTTCTTCTAGGTCCTTGTTAAACCTTTCTTGCATCTTCTCAATCCTTGTCTCCAGACTCTTTAACTGTGATTCCATTTTGATTTCGAGATTTTGGATTAATTTCACTATCATTATTCGAAATTCTTTATCAGGTAGATTCCCTATCTCTTCCTCTTTGGTTTGGTTTGGTGAGCATCTATCCTGTTCCTTTAGCTGCTGGGTATTCTTTTGTCTCTTCATTTTGTTAAAATTGCCACGTTTAGAGTGTCCTTACTATATTCTGGTAGTTTGTTGAATTCTCTTTATTGAGGCGGTTTACTGGTCTTTTCAATATCTGATCTCTGCCCTGTTACAGAGCGGGCGGAGATGAACACCCAAATCTAAGCCGGCCAGGTTCAGGCACTCAGATAATCCTCAGAAGCACAGAGTCGGTTGAGTCTGCGTTTTATGCCCTTCCCAGATCCGAGTAGCACAGGTGATGAAGTGTTTAGCGAGCGCAGCTGCTGCAACTTATCGCCTCCCCGCCGCTCAGTCTTCTGGGTATACAACCGGCGCACTTTCTCAGGCAGATGTTGACCATCCAGAGCCCCAAGAAGCGTGAGTCAGCACAGAAACCTACTTACAGTTCTGTAGACAGTGTCTCTCTAGGGCTGTGATTGCCCGCCTCCGGCCCTGGCTGCCTGTCACCAGAGTGGGACAGCCTGCAGCCGGCCATCTCTGTGCAGTCCTTTGTTCCGTACGTAGTCCTGGTGGTGTCTTAAGTTAGGGCTGGCTTTTGATGTAGTAGATAACCGACAGTCTGGTTATTTCACTCAGATAGTGCTCGAGGTAGCCAGGCCAAATCCTTTCTCAAAGCGATGCAGGCCGCGCCACTCCTCCTAGCCCAGCCCCCGCTTGCCAATAGCAAATGCTGGTGTCTGCACCACTTCTCTGCAAAAGGAGTTACCACAGGGCTCGTTTTCTCCTTTTGAAGACAATGAATTGTCTTTCTAAGTGCCTGATGTCCTCTGCCAGCATTCAGAAGTTGTTTTGTAGAATTTATTCAGCATTCAAATGTTCTTTTAATGGATTTGTGGAGGAGAAAGTATTCTCCCCATCCTACTCGTCCGCCATCTTAGCTCCTCCCCAGTTTGTTTTCCATATCTGTAAATGTTTCCATTTTGTAAATAAGTACATTTGTAACATTTTTAAAAACCAGATTCTACATATGAATGATGTCATATGATACTTGTCTTTCCCTGTTTGACTTATTAACCTAGCATGATAATCTCTAGGTACATTCATGTTGCTGCAAATGGCATTATTTTGTGATTTTTAATGGCTAATATTCCTTTGTATATTTGTATCACAGTCTTCTTTATCTACTTCTCTGTTGATGGACATTTAGGTTTGCTTCCGTGTCTTGGCTGTACACAGTGCTACAATGAGCGTTGGGGAGCATGTATCATTTTTTTTTTTAAAGATTTTTTTAATGTGGATTATTTTTAAAGTCTTTATTGCATTTTTTACAGTATTGATTCTGTTATGTTTTGGTTCTTGGCTCTGAGACATGTGGGATCTTAGGTCCCAGACCAGGGATTGAACTCGCACCCCCTGTATTGAATGTGAAGTCTTAACTAGTGTACTATCAGGGAAGTCCCTCATTTCTAGTGATAATTTTCTCTGGATATATGCCCAGGAGTAAGATTGCTGGATCATATGGTAATTCTATTTTTGGTTTTTTAATGAACATCCATACTGTTTTCCATAATGGTTGTACTAATTTACGTTTCTACCAACAGTATAAGAGGGTTCTATTTTCTCCACACCCTCTCAAGCTTTTATTGTTTGTAGACTTTTCTTAATTATGGCCATTCTGACCAATCTGAGGTGATACCTCATTGAAGTTTTGATTTTCATTTCTCTGATAGATAGTGGTGATGAGCATCTTTTCGGGTGTTTTTCAGCCATCTGTGTCCTCTTTAGAGAAATGTCTGTTTAAATCTTCTGCCCATTTTCTGATTGGGTTGCTGGTTTTTTTGGTTTTTTTTGTTTGTTTGTTTTTTGTTTTACATAGAGCTGTACGAGCTATTTGTATATTTTAGAAAGAAATCCCTTGTCAGTCACTTTGTTTGCAAATATTTTCTCCCTTTCTGTGACTTGTCTTTTTGTTTGTTTGCTTATGGTTTCCTTCATTGTGCAGCTTTTATGTTTAATTAGGTCCCATTTATTTTTGTTTTTATTTTCGTTACTTTAGGAAGTGGATCCAAAAGGATATTGCTGCAGTTTGTGTCAGAGAGTGTTCTGCCTATGTTTTCCTCTAGGAATTTTATAGTATCTCAATTGATATCTGTCTTTAATCCACTTTGAGTTTATTTTTGTGTATGGTGTTAGAGAATATTCTAATATTGTTCTTTTATATGTGGTTGTGTAGTTTCCCAGAACCACTTATTGAAGAGACCTTTTTTCCCATTGTAGATTTTTGCTTCCTTTGTCAAAAGATTAATTGACTATAGGTGTATGGGTTTATTTCTGGGCTCTCTATTCTGTTCAGTTGATAATGTTTTTGTGCCAGTTTCATGTTGGTTTGATTACTGTAGGTTTGTAATATTATCTGAAATCTGGAAAGCTTATGCTTCTAGCTTTGTTCTTTTACTTCAAGATTGCTTTGGCAATTCTCAATTCTTTTTTTCCTCTACATTTAAAAAAAAATTAAAGTATGATTGATTTACAATGTTGTGTTACTTTTAGGGATAGAGCATAATAATTCAGTTATACATGCATATATAATATATGTAAAGTATGTATATATTATATAAATTCTTTTTCAGATTATTTTTCCTTATAGATTACTACAAAATATTGAGTATAGCTCTCTGTACTGTATGGTAGTTCCCTGTTGGTTATTTTATATATCAGTTCAGTTCAGTCACTCAGTTGTGTCCAACTCTTTGTGTGACCCCATGAATCGCAGCATGCCAGGCTTCCCTGTCCATCACCAACTCCCAGAGTTCACCCAAACTCATGTCCATTGAGTCGGTGATGCCATGCAGCCATCTCATCCTCTGTCATCCCCTTTTCCTCCTGCCCCCAATCCCTCCCAGCATCAGGGTCTTTTCCACTGAGTCAACTCTTCACATGAGGTGGCCAAAGTATTGGAGTTTCAGCTTTAGCATCAGTCCTTCCAAAGAACACCCAGGGCTGATTTAGAATGGACTGGTTGGATCTCCTTGCAGTCCAATATATATAGTAGTCTGTATATGTTAATCCCAAACTCCTAATCTATTCCTCACCCCCTTTCCCCTTTGGTAATCATAAGTTTGTTTTCTGTGTCCGTGGGTCTATTTCTGTTTTATATATAAGTTCATTTGTATCATCTTTTTAAGATTTCACATATAAATGATAGCATATGATATTTGTCTTTCTCTCACTGCACTTAGTATGATAATCTCCAGGCCCATCCATGTTGCTACAAATGGCATTATTTCATTCTTTTTTATGTCTAACATTCCACTGTGTGTATGTGTACACACACCACGTCTTTCATCCAGTCATCTGTTGATGGACATTTAGATTGCTTCCAGGTCTTGGCTATTGTAAATAGTGCTGCAGTGAACATTGGGGTGCATGTATCTTTTCGAATTATGGTTTTTGTTGGATATATGCCCAGGAGTGGGATTGCTGGATTATATGACAACTCTATTTTTGGTTCTTTGAGGAGTCTCCATACTGTTTTCCATAGTGGCTGTATCAATTTACACCCCCAGCAACAGTGTAGGAGGGTTCCTCTCCAGCATTTATTATTTGTAGTTTCTGGTGATGGCCATTCTGACCAGTGTGAGGTGATTGTAGTTTAGATTTGCATTTCTCTAATTAATTAGTTAGGGTGTACCTGGCAGCTCAGATGGTAAAGAGTCTGCCTGCAGTGCGGAAGACCTGGGTTTGATCTCTGGGTCAGGGAGATCCCCTAAACAAGGAAAAGGCAACCCACTCCAGTATTCAAGCTTGGAGAATCCCATGGATAGAGGAGCCTGACAGGCTATATAGTCCATGGGTCTCAAAGAGTCGGACATGACTGAGTGACTTCACTTTGAACTTTAGTGATGTTAAGCACCTTTTCATTTGTTTTATTTGCCATCTGTATATAATTCTGGACCTTTTTTTGCTTCCATATGAGTTTTAGGATTATTTGTTCTAAGATTCTGTGGAATTTTTTCTAAAGTTCTGTGGAAAATGTCATGGGTAATTTGATAGGGATTGCATTAAATTTGTATATTGCTTTGGGTAGTATGGCCAATTTAACAATATTAATTCCTCCACTCCAAGAACATAGGATATCCTTTCATTTCTTTGAATCATATTCAGTTTCCTTTATCATTGTTTTCTATTTCTCAGTATATATATCTTTCACCTCCTTAGCTAGGTTTATTCCTAGGATCTTTTTTTTTTTTTTTTTTGACAATTTTACCTCTTCCTTTCCAATTTGGATACATTTTCTTTTCCTTATTTGATTATTATGGCTATATTTTCCAACACTATGCTGATGAGAAGTGGTGAGTGTGGGCATCCTGTGTATCATTCTAATTTTAGTATATGTGCTGCTGAATCGAGTACATCACTCCCTCAATATTCAGTGGGTACTCTCAATTGCCTTCATGCTAGTGCTCTCCCATATGCTTTCTCTGTCTCTTTCTTCCTTTCTCCTTACACTCCCTATTCACCATGTCTTGCTGTGTGTGCTTTGTTTAGTTGTTCAGTAGTGTCTGACTCTTTTGCGACCCCATGGACCATAGCCCACCAGGCTTCCCTGTCCATGGTGAAAATCTAGGCAAGAATACTAGAGTGGGTTACCATGCCCTCCTCCAGGGCATCTTCCCAACACAGGGATCAAACACAGGTTTTGCACATTGTAGGCAGATTCTTCACCATCTGGCCCATACATGTCTTGCTTACTTTTAATCCTTTTGATTAGTTTCTCCTAAATGTGGCATTTTAATTGCAGCCCTTTCAGGTCTTACCTTGCCTTGCTCCCCAGCTCCCTGACGCCATAAGGAGAAGATGCAAAACCTCTCCTTGTTTTAGCCATTCTCATGAGTACTGGTTGGCTATTTTAGTGTTTCCCTTTTCTCAGGCTAATCTGATTCCTCTTCTTAGATACTTGTTGATGCTATGCAGGGCATGTAGCTTTGATGGTTTGTCCCTTTCTACTCATATTTGGGGTTTGTGACGATACTGTGTTTATGGATTTTGGTTTTGTTATTCTAATCATTCTGTTTTCATGGGGTGATTTTGAGAGATTTTAAGTTATCTTCCATTACAATTTTTCTCGAATCTCATTATCCTTACTCTTGAATGATAGTTTAGCAGGATATAGAAACCTACATTTTTAGTTCTTTTCTCTCAGTACCTTGTGGCTATTACTCCATTGTCTACTGTGCCTGTTCTTAATGATTAAAAAAAAAATACTTCTCATAGTCAAATTGTTTTATCTTTGCCAAATGTAAAGAGGAAATCTTAAAAGCCATCAGGGAGAAAAGTAGCTACAGAGTACACGTAATTTCACTGAGGTACGTCTCAGTGTTGGGTTAGTTCGTTTATCTTTCTTGGTATGTCATGTGCACTTTCAATCTGACAATATTTTTCCATTCTGGAGAAAAACCATATCATTGTGTTACTGATTATCACTTATTATTGAATTAAATTCTGCTGCTCTATTTTTCACATACAGGATTTTGTTTATTCTGGCCATACTATGTAGCATCTTAGTTCCCTGACCAGGAATCAAACCTTCCCCCTCTACATTAAGAGTTCAGAGTCTTAACCACTGGACCACCAGGCAATTTCTGCAGCCATACTTAATCTGCTTTTGTTTCATAAAGAGTAGTCATTAATATCATAGGCCATTAGATTTTAAGTAAGTCCATCTGATTATTAAGTTGTTAATTATCTTTGTAAATTTTCTTTTTCATGTGATTGGGAATTTTAATTTTGGAGCTTATGTGAAAGGTTTTCACTCCCCCCCGCCCCACAAATCTCTCTTTATAGTCCATTATTCTTATCTAGTGGCTTTGAAATTGCCTCTGCACTGGCCTTAATGACTTGGTAAAAGTTATCCATGAAACATTCTGGACCTGCTCCTTTTCCTGGGGAAAGGGGGAATATTTATTTGTATAGCTCTTTGATGGAAGACCCCCTGGAGAAGGGAACAGCAGTCCACTCCAGTATTCTTGCCTGGAGAATTCCATGGACAGAGGAGCCTGGTGGGCTATAGTCCATGGGGTCACAGAGAGTCGGACACGACTGAGGCAACTGAGCAAGCACTCATGGTTAGCTCTTTGGTAACAAAATAGTCTTCAAAGTTAGAGGGGTGCCTTATATAGCTCAGCTCATTAAATGGAGTTCTGGAAGTCTGCATTTCTTTTTTCTGTACTCAACTTCTTTTTGTTGCACTTATACATGAATGACACATGGAAATATCTGTACTAGTATGAGATTTTTACAGATAGAAAATCATAAAAAATATTCTATGCATCTTTTTTTCTAATGAATCAAACAAAGAAACCAGGTAGCAAAAACTGAAAACAAATTTGAAATTTCATAACTATCTAACTCTATTAGGATTATATTCTGATTTTTTTCCCCAGGTTTGGGGTGAGGCCTAGCTTTCAAATATTCTATAAACATTTGCATTTACTAAAAAAAAAAAAAAAAAACCTTGTAACTTCTTTCAAACAACTGTTTAATACCACCCTTCAGTTTGGAGGCAAAGATACAAAGGGTTTCAACTAGTACTTCCAAATTCCTAGGCTGTTTTTTTAACTGCAGTTATTTTCTCTCCTAGAAAAACCATTTGTCTAGTACATTTTTTATCCTGTCCAACCTAATTTTTAAAAAAAAAATGATTTCTATTTTCCATTTCTCTGTGCTGAAAAATGTCCCTCTCCCTTTACTTTACAGAAAGTTTGGGGACTGAAAAAATTTTGAATTTTTCCATCCTCATTTTATAAAGTTCTATTAATATCTGTACTTACTCATTTGAGACCTTGCCTCCCATGAAGGTGACGGATGAGGATGAAGATGAGGATGAATACCCTTTGCTTCATTCTTTAATTCATTTAGTTGGTCATTCAAATTGTAAATGTAGGATAGCAGGCCATCTACATTTATACCTACACAAATCAGTGCCACACAAGGCATGTGCTGCTGTGAGGGGTCAGAAAAGACTGGACAGATGTGATAACATAGATGTCATGGAGTAAATGACACTGGCTAAGCCTTTAAATATAGAGGGAAGAGTACAGGGTGTGCTTTGAAGGTGGACTGGTTAGTGGAGCAGATCTGCAGATCAGTATAGTGGGAAAAGTACCCTGAAACAAATCTTGAATTTTTAAAAGCAGGTAATGAGTTAACACTTGAAGCTTTTCATTATCATGGATGTATTATTATATTCCCAATTTAAGTAGGATCAAATTTGTCAAAATAGTAAACAAAAACATGATTTGACTTTAGCAAGAATGACTAGTGTCTGCTGAAGCCTGATTTTTATCATTGTTCTGTATTACTTAGTGCAATGAATTCATCTCAGAGTGAGAATCATACTTCCACATTAATGGATTTCCTTGAGCCACATTTGGTTAGCCTGAAAAATTATCTGTGTGAAGGATGTCATTGAAATGAAAGTGATTTTTTTTTCTAAGACTGGAAATAACTTTATGAATAGTGATAACCCTTATATCAAGGGGAAGAGTAGAAATAGTGTTTCTACTGTCAGTCATACCTCTGCTCCATGGGCTGACTTACAACTTCAAAACCTAGGAAGTGGTTTTTCCACTCTATGTGGCATTATGGCAAGGTAAAAAGTGGCTACAATTATGCATTTACCTACCTTTCTTGTAACTCCCATCACATAATTAAGCAAAAGGATAAAGTAGTTGCAACCTTTGATTCTAAGAGTGAGTCAGCATCTGTCATGTCCAGGGAAGTCTGTTAGGGAGATCAGACTCCTAAGTTAATTTAGACCTTTTTGGAAATTTCATAAACAAAGGTAACAACTTAGAAAGTTACACAAAACTCTTACACACTATCAAAAAACTAAACTTGACTTCTGCTTTCAGCTGAGATGGAGCAGTAGCAACCAGATGTACCTTTCCCAGCTGAAACAGTTAAAAAAGACAAGACAAAATAGATGAAAGAATGGTTCTTGATACACCGGACACCACACAGTGAAGAACAGCGATCCCTGGGAGAGGAGAAACAAGGTAAGCCCTTTGATTATCTCACCTTAGCACCTTAAGAGAGTTCCCAGCCTGCAACACAGGGTGAGGAACATAGGTGGAACCCAGCAGATGCCCTGAGCTGAGAGAAAGGTAGGTCTGGGGAAACCAAGGCAGCTAAAATTTGCAGGACAGAGTACCAGAGAAGCGAGCTCTGGGGATCTTCACTGGGTCCTCATTATGCATGCATGTTAGCAAACTACTTCAGGTTGGGAAAGAACCAGCTCAAAAGAGGGAATAGCACCTGATGCACATACAGGGTGGGGAAAAGTCCATGGAACATTTGAGCAGAGATCTCAGAAGCATCCTTCTTTAGTAATGGGGAATAATTAGCCCTTGATTAGTGTTCTGGTCCTGCCCAACAAAACCTACATGTAAGATTTGAAGGGATCGGACTGGTTTGTTTTTCCGTAATAATTATTTGGCTCTGCCAGGTCTTAGTTGCAGCATGAGGATCATAGATCTTTGTTGCAGCATGTGGGATCTTTGGTTGTGGCGTATAAACCCTTAGTTGCAGCATGTGGGATCTAGCTCTCTGACTGGGGATCCACCCTGGGCCCCCTGCAATGGGAGTTTAGAGTCTTAGACACTGGACCACCGGGAAGTCCCACAAACTTGTTTTATGTACCGTAAGTGCATCCCAGAACAAACTGGAAGTTTATAGGAATACAAAAATGTCCAGCACCCAACAAGGTAAAATTTACAATAACTGGTATCCAATCAAAGATTACTAGTCTTGTAAAGAGGCAAGAAAACACGATTCATAATGAGGAAAGTGATCAAACCAACTTAGAACTTACACACATTTTAGGATTAGCTGAGGATGACAGTAAAGCAATTATTGTTACTGATATGTTCAGAAGTTGAAGTTTAGATATGAAAGATCAAAAATGAAGCACATTTGTTCCCTGTAGGAGCCACCGTAGAGGGGTGGGAAGCGCACAGAGTAAAAAGCACCCTGCCCCCACACCTTGCCAATGAAAAAGTAACCTCACCAGACCAGAGCCTCAGTAAGCTATGAGTTAACTTCAAATGACCTAATACATATATAATTGAAATCCCTGAAGGTGAAGGAGAGAAGGAGGGAAAGAGACAGAAAAAAGATTTGAAAAATGTTTGAAGAATTTCCAATTTTGACAAAAAGTAGTATTTCACAGATGCACGAAGCTCCCACAAATCCCACATAACTAAAACTACACCAAAGCACATCAGGACATGATGTGATGAAACCAGTGGTACAGAGAAAAATCTTCCCACTAGCTGTCTCTTTTACACACTGTAGTGTGTATATGTCAGTGCTAGTCTCTCTCATTTCGTCTCACCCTCTTCTTCCCCTCCTGTGTCCACAAGTCCATTCTCAACGTCTGTGTCTATTCCTGCCCTGTAGAGGGTTCATCTAGAGAAAAAAAATACATTAAAAATAAGGATGGCAGCAGATTTCCTACTGGCAACAATTTAAATGAGGCAACAGTGGAATACCATGTTTACACTATTTGAAAGAAACAAATAAGTTCAACTGACTACAAATCAGACTTTGAAAACTACTCAAAAATCAAACCTAGAACCATATAACAAAGAAATCAAAGCAGATACTATATGATAATGTATACAGGCAGTATACCAAAGCTTCATTTATATGTTGTTATCCTCAAAGAAAAGGAAAAATGGCTCACCAGCCATCCACCATAGCCTTTACCAGCCCTCTCATACCAATATCAGCAATCTTATTTCCAATACCATCACTGTTTCTGACTAAAAATGGAGAAAGTTCACAGAGCCATAGCCTCCTAAAACCTGTGTCCCCGAGGAGTTCATATACGCAGAGGCTGTCATAGACAGAGCCTACTCAAGCCTTTTCTCTGTGCTAGTGTAGTTTTTACTCAGTTGTTCCCATGCCTCTTCCTGATGTTTGTTTTGCTGGTTACTAGAATAATAGTATTTTTTTAAAGCTCTTCCTGTGTTTTGGGCTGGAAAGATCTTGCTGTATTCCTTTGGTGCTTTCCTTTTTCAGTTTTGTTTCATGTACAATTCATTTACTCTCACAGTCTCATTTTAGATACTACTGCTCCCAACCTGTGTATTCAGACCACTTCAAAAAAGGCAATGGCAGTGGGCAAGTTGTGACAACCTATTCCTTTGCTTCTAGTCTGTCTCTGTAACCCTAGACATTTAAGCTGTTGACCCACCAGCATGGCGAGGCAGGAATGCCTATTCTGGCAAACAGAAGCCAACTACAAGCCATCCTTTTCTGTGACCACATTAATCACTAGAAGCTGGGCATGGAGAGAAGGAAGTGCAGACTCAGTACAGTCCTCCTGTACAACTCATGGGCAGAAACACCCTGAAGAGTCTCTGTGCCCTGAGATATGTACAGACAGGGACATATCAGCTGTAAACATTCATCAAGCAAAGGCTCGATGGAATTGCAGTCCCTACACTCTTGAAGTAAAGCAAGAGTTAAGAGAGCTGTGATTCCAAGGGATCTACAGCAAACAAGTGGGAGTTAATACTGACAATGATAGGAGCAACAGATACTCAGCACCGAGTCTGCACCAGGCAGGGTTTGAAGCATTGTATGGATATTAACTTATTTAATCTTCATAAGAAGCCTATGAAGCAGGTACCATTATCCTCATATTAGGGAGTAAGTGATGCCGTCCAGGTCACGGTGGTGAAGCCCGTCAGACTGACTCCTGCTCTCTCAACCCCTCTCTTCGAACTGTGGAGGGAGGAGGAACATCGGACAGAGACTGAACACATGGTCAGTGACTTCTCCCCTCACTCATTACTTCACCATCCTGAACACCTGGCATCGATGTCACCCACTTTGCCTTCTTTATAGATCATTTTGAGGAACAAGCAGGAAGTAATTTTGCAAACATTCACAGTGTATTTTAAGTGCCATGCTAACAGAAGGGGTTACAGAGGGGGTCTAAGAGGCAGTAGTGATGCACCAGGGGGCTGTGCTGGAGGGCCAGGCAGTGTGAGTGTCCTAAGCAGCTTTCAGTGTTACAGAGATGGAGAGTATCTGCCATTCTCATGCGCTGGGCTTTGTTGTTTCTTAGCACTCATTTCTCAGGCCAGAGGATCTTGCCCCAAGAGTAAAACAGTTTATCTGAAAGCTTTCATTCTTATATTAGTAAGAGATCCCTAAATTTGATTAAACAGCCTCTTTGTTCCATATAGATAAGAGATGAAACTGTCATAAAGGATAAAGAACAACTTTTTTGTATCTGGAATTTAAAAACTCCAGAAGATAGCTTGAGAGGAATCTAGGGTAATTGGCTAAGGCATTTAAAAAACATATGCCTCTCTAAAGAAGAAGAAGAAAGAAGAGAACAAAGAAGGAAGGAAGATACCCACCATCTTTGCTATGAAATAAAGGTAATGGAAAGCTTTGGCTACTTTAATGGCCCTGAGAGCACTAATTTTGCAATTTTTGCCAGAGCCTTGCTGGTCCGCACCCAGCAGTAATATACAGAGACTGAGCGGGCATGTCTGTCCTGTAATTAAGGCTACAGAGCAGAGCAGAGGTGCAAACTTCTCATCCTTCAGCTCAACTTTTAAACTGCTTGTGCTCTTGTAACTTAAACTCTAAACTTGTTAAAAGTGAGATTTGTAAGATCATTAGTCTATATCAGGAGCTAGGCACTACAGACATTTCTTTAAAGCAAAATTAGAAACAGCTACCCGACTAAAACCTATCAGCCATTCTAAGATGTTGCATTTCTCATTTTTGGGGGGAAAATGTTAATTCCAAGTAGATTAATATCCACATGAGCATGATATTGAAGCCAGATTTGGAAGACCTCTTTTCCCTTTTGTGTAAAACTTTTCTAGTAACAGGAGGAGTCCCTCCTTACCCAACCCTCTCTCAATGTAATTTAGGTGCTTAGAGCTTTTTCTGATACAAAGGCCCTAACCATCACCAAGGTTTTGTCTTATTTTCTTATTAAAAATTTAAGAATTTGAATTGTAGTCACCTTCCTGCAAAGAGCTGAAGCAGCAAAAACCTCACTGCGAAACATTTCAGTGTGATCCTGCCATATCTTAAAATAATTATAGCCTAGGAAGGCAAATGTGGCTTTGGGCTTGAACAGTTTTTATCATGCTGTATGTACCTTTCTGTGGGGCCAAAAGAAAGATAAGTGACCTAACTGTGTGCCAAGAACACGTACTAAGATGGAAGCCACGTGCTTCTGCAGGAACACCCAGGAGAAAGTACAGTGCCTGGAGAAAAAGCAGGGTTTTCTTAGGGACAAGGACACTACCTGCTTGGCACAGAGGTTCCAGCTACCAGTGAGGGAGCTAGCTTCTAGTGATGCCTGTACCCACTGTAGGATTCTTTGAGATGTTGAGTTAATAGGGTCACTGATGCTTCTTGAATGCCTGTGGTAGGAACTAAGAAAAAAGACTTGGTATACAATGGCTGTCTGAGCCAATACAAGCAGGTTTCATAGTTCAACTCCTGGTGTAGCAAAAAAAACCCTTGTTGGCTGAGGACAGATGGTGCAGACCTTGCAAGAAGACAGCTCTCTTGCAGTGCCATCCAGGCCCACTGCTAGAGTTCCATAAATTATTTATTGACTTTGGCTATAAATTAGAGATGAGTGGAAGAGCCTTTGGGTCTGATCTTGGATGTAGTCCTTATTAATGAATTTCACACCTTTTCTGCTGGAAGGGAGGGTTTTGATAAGAGGACCAAATTTCCTCTTGTATATAGGAATTACTAGTGCTATTGCTGTTTTGAAGACTGTTTTTACTTCAAATTCTACTCTAACAGAGTTTAAAAGCCCTTTGCTAGGAAAGGTAAATGTAGTCAATCATTCATTTAATTCAACTCACTTTTTGTATCCTTGCATTGTAAACAGTGGATCTGATTCCTATTTCAGAGAAGTTAATCTTACCTCTTTCCTCGCTGTCAGCAAAACTTCCTTGCTTGTTGTTGTCTCAGGTACCTAAAATTGGCATATAAACATGTGAATTAAAAGTATCAATGCTATTAGAACTCTCTGGGGCCAAATATCATCCAAGCTGTCAGGCTTACCCTTCTCAAGGAAATAAGCTAGTCAGTCAGCTCCATCACCAACACTTCCTGCACCTTCATAAGTGCCAGGAGAGACAAGGACACTCAGAAATATCAAAGAGCTGTGTGCCCTGGAGTAAGTGTCCTTGCTCACACAACCTCAGGATCAGCCATCAACCTCTCTTTCACACACACAAAATCTGGTGACAGAGACAAGAACTTTTGCTCATATTTTTTTAATGTATCACAATGAGCAGGAAACATACTTGATGAAATATTTTCAAAGGAGTATATTCAATTACCATCTACAATCAACTTAACTATGACAACAAAGTTTTTGTGACAAATTTTTTTCAGTTTGAAAGTTCCATGTGGTTCTGTTAGTCTCCATGTATTTTGGTACAGTTCGAGATCAGCATTGTTACAGTAACAAAAAAGCTAACAAGACTACATTATAGAAAAACACCAAGAACATCATTTTTGGTTTCACTTGCTCTATTTTTTTTTTTTTTTTGTTTGTTTGTTTGTTTGTTTTTGTTTTTTTTGTACATTGCAAAGGCTGCTCATATACCTCTTCACCTCAGGGTCACGTTCATGTATGCTTTCTTTCCTACCCAAACTTGCCCCCTCCCCCCCGAAGGAAGTAAATAAACAAAAAAACTAGTCAAAGCTTTGTTTCACAGTGGGCAGTATCTCAGCGCCAACAACCAACCAACTCAATTTATGCTTCTATTTAAAATGTTTTAATTTAATTTATTATTTAAAAAAAATATATGTCCATGAACATCAAGTGCACTGGCTTGGGTCACTGCCTCTCTCTCCTGCAACTTCCTGCCATGCCTGATAAACTCAGGTTTAAACACATGCCGTCTGTTTTACTTTATTTTCAATTGTGTAAAACTTTGGCCACATTCATATCTTTAAATAGTTTTTAATTAAAAAAAAAAAAACTTCCTAGATGTATTAAACTTTTCCGTGTGTGTGTGTTTCCTTCTTAAGTTTCTTTTTGGAGGATGGAAGAAATAACTCCCATTCTGTGGGCGCATTTAGTGCTGTGACCGGAACGGTGCCCAGCACCAACCCACACTGTGGAAAGTCAGAAAAAAACCAACCAACCAAAATATGAAGTGTTAATGGAGGTGAAGAACTAATTTTAAAAGTGAGTTGAGATATCCTATTCCGCTACCTACAGGAGTAAATTCTCTGAGTGAGACCAGTCTAAACAGTTGAACATTGTAGTGAATTCATGCTTTGTAAATGATTCTGGTCACAGCCATGGTGTATGTCAGCCCACAAACATCAACTAGCTCATGTCTGACCTCTAAGCTTCACCATCACTGACTGCTTTGCTACTTCTGGGTTAATGCTGAGAATTATTATCTTTTCTTTTTGTATGAACATACACGTGGGTGGTACAGTTGTAGAGGAAAGCATTAAGCATGCAACCCACTCCAGGTTGAAACACTCACATAACCCCTCTGGGGAACATTGGTGGGTGGAAGCAGGCTTAGCCACTCTACCCAACCACCTTGCTGTTGCCAAACACACCCACAAGTCGAGGCATGGCATACCAAAACACTGACAGTCACTCTGCCTCACAGAGGGAGGATGGCATAGTAGCTCAAAAAAAAAAAAAAAAAAAAAAAAAGCCATTGGGGAGAAGGTGGCAAAATTACAAGGAAATGAACTTAAAGTTGAGGGAGGAGGAAAAGGGGTAGAAATTGCACTATTACCAAGCAGTTATCATTTTTAAAAACAAAGTTTTCAGAAAAGACCTAGCAGAATTTGATAGGTAAAGCTAGTATTAAATTGTTAATTGGTATCACATAGAGAACCAAAAACAAAATTTTTTTTTCTATATGATACAGACACAGAGTAACATACAACAGTTAAATGGCAAAAAATATATATATATTTCATAGAGTTACAAACAAGATAAAATAATGGAAAACAAAACTGTACAACTTCAAAATTTAAAAATGTTCATCTCAAACACAGGGAGAAATACAAGAATTCTTGTCAAAAGAAACAGCTTGCTAAAACAGCAAATATTTTGCGTACTTGTTTTTGACACCTTATGCTACAACTGGATACTGGTATGAATAGTTAGATGGTATTCTTTAGTATTTCTACTTAAAAAATTAAAAAGGAATTTGCACTGTGCATCAATCAGCCTAGTTAGAAATATATACAACAGTTCAGGATCTACTCTTTCATTAAACTAAAAACAAATTCATAAAAATAAAATAGTCCCGGCTAAAAAAAGAAAAAGAGAAAAAAAGAAATCCATTTTCAGATCTTGGAATGCTCCAGTCTTTTTGCAAAGTCGATGAGTGGCTTCTGCACTGGGGAAAGAAGCCCAAAAGGTGACCAGATGGAACCTGCATTCACAGTCTTCATAGTTCCCTTTTGAAACATAAGGAAGAGAATGAAAGGGAGAAGGACTTCAACTTTCGGGGTAAGGGGAGATTCTTTCGGTTGATGTTTGGCTATGAAAGTGAAACAGCAAAGCATCTATTTGTCTCCAAAATCTACGTTATAGCAGCACAAAGTTTTCCTTTCAAAGTTCAGACCGCTTTTTTTTGTAAGATGAGAAAGGGTGTATGTTGTGTTGTGTTGCGTGTTACAGGAATATGGATATTAACATAAACACAAGTGCCTCACACACGGTTCCTTTTTTGCTCTCTGTACGTACAAGTGCTATCTGCTTCTTTGTTGGCTGCGCTCTGGATCACTCACCGCTCAGACTGCCTAACACAAGGACAAAACTTTGAAGTGAAAAATGTGTCTTTTGGTATATGGAATTTCATTAACAGTTGCCTCTCTGCTTGCAGAAGAAGCACATAACAACCTGGGAATCTTTTGTTTTACTCTTTCTTTTATTAAACTAAGTCTTGTTTGTTTAAATCAGAAACAAATTCTCAAGTAACAAGAACCCTTTCCCTTTTTTCTGCCTCAGCAGTGAAAGGGTGTGTCTTTGGATTTTATTTAAAGCATGAAATTTCTTTTTCTGAGAGAGGAAAGAAAACAAAACAAAAACACAGAAACCAAACCCCTAACCAAAAACTTTTTTAGAAAAGAAAAGCACACAGCCCAATTATACAAACCGAAACAAATGCTTTAGTTTAGGAAAAGAATATTTGAAGCATCTACCAAACAAGGAGGGGGAAAATCGGGTGAAAAGAAAAACCAAAAGAAGGATAAATAAAAACTAAACGTACAAGGCTAACAGACATAGATAACTAGAATTATATGCCTTTAAAAAGTTTCAACTCCCCAACCAAAAATAATCTGTGAGGATCCTAATGACCCCTAGAACCCTTTGAAATTCTTTCTTTAGTTTTATAAAATAATTCTGCAGCTACCTTCTAAGAAATGAAGGCAGCTACCTTAAATGGGAGATTATAGGGTGGGAGGAGGAAAGAGAAAGTGGAATTAAGGGACAAAGGGGAGAAAAGCTTAGGTGAATCAACAGATTGCAATCTATCTGCTAGGAATGAACAAGACAACATCAAATGAGGAGCTGTCAGCTGGACCATACAAAAAGCTAAATGTACACAAAAGGGTTTTTTTTTTTCCTTTTAAATCTACCATACTGCTTCAGTTCATTTCCAATGCAACAATCTACTCAACACCAAAAATGGTCATATCTATCATAAATACAGAAAGTCAGTTTTTTAAAACTTATTTTTTTTTAAGCTACAAGTCCTCAACACTCTGTGTGGGTTTTTTTTTTTTTCTCTGAAAGTGGGAGTGCTTAACTTTTCCCCTTGAAACTGGCTTCAGCAGAAAAGCTATCCTTAAAATCCCCAGAAAGCTAAAGCAGTTCACATTGTTTTTCTCAAATACTTTCTGCCCGTTTTTAAATTAACAAAACAAAAAATCTTTTCTGGAACGAAAATAAAAACCAAAAAAAATAAACCAAAAAATAATATATATAAAACAATGATTCTGAAAACAGAACAAAGTGTGAGCGATTGACCTGAGAATAAAAAGACATTACATTTCTTTTTTTCTTTTAGCAAGCCATTGGTATCTGAATGCTAAGATAGCAAGAAATTTTTTAAAACTGTAACAAGGTGGACTGCTTTCCCATACAGTGCATGCCGGGCTCCTCTGTGCTATCGACGTGGGGCGTTTATTGGAAAGGGGCAAATATACAAGGGGTTTAAGCTCCAAAGACATAGGGAGGCCCTGTGGACTTCTGTTTCCCAGACCAATAGTACCTTCAAAAGGACACAATGTAACAGGGTTAAGGGTTTTTTTTTTTTCTTTTTAATATTAAAAGAGAAAAGAAAAGACAACAATGTAAAATCACCGGCATAGATAGGTATATGGGAAAACAACCCACGCTTTTTCTTTTTTTTTTTTTTTTTTTTTTTTTTTTTTGGTTAGAAGCTTTGGAATTGCAGTTAGTCTATTTTTGAAATTGGTTTGTTATTAATTTTTTTTTATTTAAATTCATTTGTGTGTATTGTTCATCTTCAAAGCTTACAATCTGAAGGTGTCCGTTCCTACACTGGTCAGACCACTGTCCTTGGGGCAGCTGGGGTCTTTGGGACCCTCCACCGGGCTCGCCGGTCCGTCGGACTTTTGGCTGAGATCCGTGTCAGACTCCTCCGAATAGTCGTCTGTTGGCATCGAGGGCTGAACCCCTGAGGTGCTGCATGAACTTGAGGTAACCGTTGAAGATGAGGAGAGAGGAGGAAAAGAAGGGGGCTTCGCGGCCGAAGCCCGGGAGACCACTTGCGGCCAAGACTTCCTGGAGGCGTGGGGGGACGCGGAGGGAGGACGAGGAGGGGGCGGCGGCCGACGGGGGAGGGGGGCTGTCGTTTGAGTGAGCGGCAGACTGCGAGGTAGATGCGGTGCTAGGATCGGGGAAGCAGGCAGAGTGAGGTAATAAACTAGGGTGCTCTTTGGCGTTTCTTGCTGCTCTCGTGATTGTTCTGTGTTTGTGCAAGGCCGACTCGAGATGTTGACTCAGAGCTTCCTCCCCACACAGCGCGCTCTCGCACGCCAGGCAGTGGTACGAGCCGCCACCGCCACCGCCACCGCCGCCGCTGCCACCGCCGCCGCCGCCGCCGCCCGTGGGGACGTGAAGCACCATCTCTTGCAGGTTCACCACAGACTGGCCGAAGAAGCAGAGGGACTTCAGGTGGCTCCTCGCCGCCTCCTCGTCACCGAAGCCCGCCTGGCACTTGCGGCAGACCAACTTGTACTGCACCTTTGGAACAATGAAGGGGTCGTAGAGGGAGTCCGCACTTTTGCTTTCTGCTTCTGGCTCTTCGGGGGGTTTCGGCAGGAGGGGGGACACCTCACGGGGTGCGTTTTTCTGCTCTTC
The DNA here is from genome assembly GCA_935064755.1 of Tragelaphus eurycerus. Taxonomy (NCBI): domain Eukaryota; kingdom Metazoa; phylum Chordata; class Mammalia; order Artiodactyla; family Bovidae; genus Tragelaphus; species Tragelaphus eurycerus. The sequence continues at coordinate 19,669,672 of CAKXYN010000020.1, forward strand.
TGGTTTGGGGGATTCTTTGGCAGGGTCTTTGTCTGGGGAAGCAGCCCCCGGGGGGACTGGGGTTTGGCTTGCTTTGGGCTGCTGCTGCTGCACTTTTTGCTGCTGCTGCTGTAGTTGCCGTTGCTGCTGCTGCTGCTGGAGGGCCTCCTGCAGACTCTGCTGGTATTGCTGGTACTGCTGCAGCAGGGAGCCCGGGGACAGCCCCATCAGGGCCTGCGATAGCGCAGGGCTGTAGGGGAACAGGCCTTCCATGCCATACATCGGCTGCAGGTACCCGCTCTGCAGGGCGCCCGGGATCTGGGGGGCATAGTAAGGAGAGAAGCCTGGTACAAAGTAAGGGAGGAACTGGCTCGTGAGCAATGCCGTGGGGTCTGAAGTCAAGGCTGCCTGCAGGGCCTGCAGCTGCGCAGGGTCCACCGCATACTCCATGGCGGGCAGTGGCGCTGAGAGTGTAGCTGCGGCCGCCGTGGGGGCCTCTCCTTTCTCCTTCTTGGGGACAGGCAGGGGTTCCCCTTTCCCTTTGTGTGCCTTCTCCTTCTCCTTGACCTTCTCACCGTCTTTGTCCTTGCGCTGCTGCGGCTGCTGCTGCGGCGGGAGCTGTGGTGCAGGTGGTGGCTGGGCTGCTGGCGGCGGCGGCTGCACCTGTGGCTGCTGCTGCTGGGGTTGGGGGGCTGGCTGAGGGGCCATCGCCATGGTGGCTTGTGCTGGGGTCGGGGAGCTCAGCGATGCTGAGGACGGTTTATTTGGTAATCCAGATGTGGGGAGGCCAGGGGAAGGAACTGTTGTGCTGGGCAGACCCATCAAGTTCGGTTTAGGAGATGTTAAAGCTGAAAGGAATAGAGACAGAAGTCATATGTCAGTCTGGGTGGTGAGGCTGAAGCTTGGGAGGTTTTACACAGGAGGCTTCATCTGTGTCACTGGCACAGAGTCTGAGAGCTCAGAGCTTGAACTTAAAGGATCCTCTCTGTTGATTTAACGTTTTCAGCAGAGCTTTCTCACCAGGCCCAGGGTTGGCCAACCTGTATTTTAATCCAGACCCCACCCTGGCTCAGCTCCCATACTGTCCCTATCAGCTAAACAACTCCTAACACCTTCCTGCCCATTGTGCCATACCCATCCCACCGAGTCATATTTTCTTTGCCATGCTCCCAGCTACCATTCGCTCTGTTGTTTAGTCGCTGAGTTGTGTCTGATTCTTTGCAACCCCATGGACTGCAGCCCACCAAGTTCCTTTGTTCATGGGATTTCCCAGGCCAAAATACTGGAGTGGGTTGCCATTTCCTTATCCAGGGGATCTTCCAGACCCAGGGATCGAACCTGTGTCTCCTGCATTGGCAGGCAGATTCTTTATGACTGAGCCACCAGGGAAGTCTTTCCATTCACTCTACCCAAGGCAATTAGTCTGGAGGCCCACAGACTAGCTGTTGCCAGCTGGGACCCATTTGAACCAATGGCATTCCACAAAATCCCTGTAGAAGTAATACAGTATGTACAGTATGGAGAAGAGAACAAAAGCAAGGAACCCAGTTAGGCACCAAGACCACATGAATAAACACAACAGGCTCTACACGTGTGCCTCTGTGACCTCCACTGCTGCCGCTGAATGGACATGTTAGGAGGCAGAGAGAGGAGGAGGAAGGGGGGAATGAAAACAATCCATCCATTCAAGGTAAACAGAGCCACTGCTTTGACTCAGCTGGCCTGCTTTAACAAATCTGTTGAAAAATATGACCTTCTAGGAGTAGGACTCCGGAGTCCAATGGAAAAATGAGCATTTTCTTTTCCTGCCCCTACTTGGTTGACAGGAAGGTTTGGAAACCAGACACAGAAAGAGGGAAAAAGCAATGTCAGAAATGGAACAGCCCAAAGTGCTGGCACCAGCAGTTCCTGACATCACAACCTAGGCCCCACTGCTTATGGGTGGCAGGCCATGGCACTAGGCCCATGTAGGGTAGAACTGCATTCTCAGTCACACTCAGGCCTAATCTACCACACCTGCAAAGCCTTCATCGAGCCCAGAGATTGCCATCCTCCCTGACACTTAGTCATCTTCTGGTTTGACTCTTCTGTTCCAGGGTGGTGGAAGGCTGCTGCTGGTTCATGTAGACTAGCGAAGTGCTGGAGGACAGCACTGACTACATCCCAGACACTAGACCGTAGGCATCCCTTCTCTTCATCTGGACCACCTTCAGCAAGAAAGTTGGGGCGGGGGGTTCCAAATAAGTCACTATCTTCATGAGAGTAAACATTCCCGAAGGCCAGACCCAGGTGAAGACAATGTTGATTTCTGGCTCCAGTGGTATACAGTTCCCTGGGCTATCACACTGCATTAAAACCCCTCAAATTTCAGGTGAGGAGAACAAGGTTGCCTCCAGTTACCACGCATAAAAAACATGCATTAACTTCAGGATAGCGAGAAGGATGCTTCCCTCAGCATCACATGACATCATTAACTGACACTTCTAAAATTACAGAAAGGGACAGCTGAGATTAGGTCATCCAGTTTCCTGAATGCAATTAAGGGACCAAAATCAGAGGAGAAGATGTGTCTCACTAGAAAAACCCAGTAAAGGTTTGTTAGTTAAGGTAGCACAAATAAGGCAGGGACAGACCAGATAATGAATTCCACACTCAGGACATGTCTCTGTCTACTTCGAGGCAACAGGCTTGCTCTAGGTTTTAGGTTGGCGCTGCAGCCAGAGCCAGGTGCTCAGCAGGGCAGAGAAGAAATGCCTCCTGATTGCCCCATCCCTATGGCATCAGGCTCCCAGAGAAGAACTGACAGGACAAAAGAGATTCAATTTTAAGGAACATGTACTGAACCTCTGCTATTTACCAGGCTCTGCACTAGGCATGTTCACTCAGTAAAGCAGCTCATCACATTCTCACAATAATCCTGTGGCTTTAGTTTTCTCATCTGTAAGGTCCGAACCAAACAAGCCACTTCACCCCTCTGGGGCTGAGACACAGACTCCTGGAGTGGCTGAGTCCACTCCTGACATGGTGTGGACTGTGGCTGACACGTCTACCATGTGATGCTTGGAACTTTGGCTTTCCACAGTAGATGGGTGTGGGGAGGAAATGGAAGGTCATGGAAGGAGCTTACCATTGGGCCTGACATACTCCTTTCTTTCCTAATTCCAGATGCAGTACTCCTGGGAGCTGTGGTTCAGTCGGTGGTGGTAACTGGGGCATGCCTGGCTGCCTTGAATGATTAAGAGCATATCTTCCTACCTGGAGTCCACTGTAAGTGATCAGAACCTGAGGAGCACTAAGCATATACCCGTTGACTGACTGGCTCATACTGGGTGCTGTGGAAGGAGTACAGTACATAGCACTGGGAGCCTGGAGGCCTGGGCAGGAGCTCTGGCTCCTGCCCTAGCTTGCTGAATGGTCTTGACCTCTCTGGCCTCAGTTTTCTCATCTGTAAAACAAGGGGAACAGATCAGACATTCTAATTCTTTCTCATTACTGTGAAATGTTGGGCCTTCCCAAGCCCCTCTGCCAAGGTCCCAGGCTGCGGGAGTAGTTCAGTACTCAGCCACTTCCCATCACCTGTTTCCTGGCAACTCTATCTAGCTGACTCTTATCATCCTGTGACACTACTTGTCAACACAGGTAAGCAGCGACTTCTACATCTGAATGCTTTCTTCTCAGGACAAGAAAGTGGGATCAGGAATGAGGTAGCTTCATGTCCTGTAAAACCACTGCCAAAATTATAAAACTTGGATTTAATTCAACCAGAAAGCAGGGCTGCTCTGGGAAGCAGCTGAACCACAAGAGCCCCTGGGAACTGGGACACTTTGAATGTAAGGAGGCATACTGAGGGGCTCTGCTTTGGCAAATGTGCACTGGTCAATACAGGTTGTGGGGGACTTACTAACTCATGCTAAGCCTCACAGGATCCTAGAGGTGAGGGTCCTATTTAGGAAAGACAGCTGGATCCAGAGAAGACGGGTGAGGAATGAGGAGGAGGAATAAGAAAGGCACACAGGAAGAACTGTGGAACCCCCTATGAGGTTGAAAAATGAGTACCAAGTATGTGACTCTGCATTAGAAAGGGAAATGGGCAGAAGGAAATGAAGAGGTGATTGCTGCTGCTGCTGCTAAGTTGCTTCAGTCGTGTCCGACTCTGTGCGACCCCATAGACAGAAGCTCACCAGGCTCCCCCGTCTCTGGGATTCTCCAGGCAAGAACACTGGAGTGGGTTGCCATTTCCTTCTCCAATGCATGAAAGTGAAAAGTGAAAGTGAAGTCGCTCAGTCGTGTCCGACTTGAACACCCCTAAAAATAAACATTTTCGGTTTAGATGACTATGCTATGCTAAGTCGCTTCAGTCATGTCCGACTCTGTGCGACCCCATAGACGGCAGCCCACCAGGCTCCCCCGTCCCTGGGATTCTCCAGGCAAGAACACTGGAGTGGGTTGCCATTTCCTTTTCCAATGCATGAAAGTGAAAGTGAAGTCGCTCAGTCGTGTCTGACTCTTAGCGACCCCATGGACTACAGCCTACCAGGCTCCTCTGTCCATAGGATTTTCCCAGGCAAGAGCACTGGAGTGGGGTGCCATTGCCTTCTCCAACTATAAAACACATCATAATTCAGAACCACGTTGCCCTATTCAGGTTCCTGGTCAGTGCATTCCAGTATAGAGGTAGTCTAATTAGAAACTAGAGGGTGGTCCAGTGGTTAAGACTCCATGCTTCCACTGCAGGGCATGTGGGTTCAGTCCCTAGATAGGGAACTACGATCCCACATGCCACATGGTGCAGCCAAAACCCCATACTAACACACCACTGTGTTTCTGACTCAAAGGGAACCCCAGGAGTAAGGCTCCACCTTGTGAGAGCTACTTCCTGGTAGCATCTCTCCTGCCAGAGCAGGTCTCTGAAACGGGAGGCGGGACCTCAGGGGACAGCAAACAGTTTATTTAAATTCTCTTGAATCTGTTTCCAGAGGGCACAACCCAGAATTAGCTAGGATGTTCAAATGTTTTATATTTTCAATAGATTTCTAGATGCAATCTGCATTTCCACAAAAACTGAATGGAAGGGTCCATAATGAAAACTGCTGTCTCAAAAACACCCCAGGATCTGGTACACCAGAACCCTCCAGTTCATACCCACAGCATACACCCTGGTCTATGCTGAACACCAGGCAGGAGTATGGTTTCAGGAGATCATTCCAACTCCAGGGTCCCCATTCTTGGAAGTGGAAGGGTCATGTACATCACAGCTCTAGGGAGACTGAGTGGAAGGGACCTGAAATTCTGTTGCAGTTAGAGAGCTAGGAATGTGGAGCCTCCCACCTGCCCAGCACTCAGGTTTTGTGTGGTGGCTCTTTACTACTGGGAGAATCGTTGAAAACAGAACCCACCTGTGTTGGATGGAGTGAAGCCTGGCAGGGAGGGGCTGTTGAGGCCGGGGAGCAACACAGGAGGAATGCCCTGGAGCGCCGGGTATGCTGTAGGAAGGTTGAGAGCCTGCAGAGGGGCGTTGTCGAACATCCCTTGCTGCTGAGCTGCCAGTCCAAGGACCTCATTGGCCTTTTTAATCCGGTCCAGCTCTTGTTGAGCCATCAGCTGACGTACAGTGGCTGGGTCAAAGTACTCTTTCTCCTTGTCCAGCTGGCTTCCAATGGTGTCTTTAACTTTGGAGATATGCTGTTGGGAAAAGATATGGTCACGTACAGACAGCCGAGCGCTGTACTTGATGCCACACAAAGTGCACTCTGTTTTGGGTCCCTCGTAACTCGTTTGGTTTATACCAAAATGCTTGGCCATGCTTAACTTGGACTTCTTTTCTTTTGCCCGGGCGTTCTGGAACCAGACCTGAACAACTCTCTTTGGCAGTCCAATGTCATTGCCCAGGACTTCACACTCCAGCATGGTGGGTGTCCGGTAGTCATTGAAGCATGACTTGAGGACCTTCAGCTGCAGATTGGTCATTTGAGTGCGAAAACGTTTCTGCCCGGGCCGATCCCCACTGTCTCCAGATTTGCCTGCTGACCCACTCACACCAGGGCTTGGAGAGCAGGGGTCTGCAAGGCTTGAGGTTTCACTGTAGTCCACGGTACCTTCATTGTCATATTCCTTGCTGTAAAAGCTGGGAGCTGGGCTGACCAGGCCAGATGACAACCGATCTTCATACTCGGACATTGCCATCATGGCTGCTTTGGTCAACCCTTCACTGGGCGCAGAAGAGGATTTGGTTTCAGTTGCTATTCCCGTCGCACTATCGTTATCTGCATTGCCCTCGTCTCCAGTAGTGGTATCTGTGATCGCTGTGTTGACTGAGGAACAGTCATCGTTGTCCAGCTTAGTCTGGTCAAAGTTTAGATTAACTGAGGACATGGAGGGGCTTTCAAAATCTTCCATGCCTTCCACCTTGATGGAAGAAGGGCTCAGAAGAGTCCTGGGAGACAACTCCATGGTTTTGCTCACAGGTGAGAGGGGAACACCTTGGCCATCACTACTGCTTGGGGGTAGGTGGGAAAAGCTAGTTCCATCAAAAATATCTCCCTTCATCTGCAGTCCCCCATCACAGTCTAAGAGCATTGCAGACAGAGTTAGGTTGTAGCCAGCTCTCTTGGCTTCATGCCAATGACGGGACCGGATGTGAGCCTCCAGGGCCGTCTTGGCTTTGAAGAGTGCTCTGCAGAAAGGGCACCTCCTATGGGCCTGCGCTGGGCCCACTGCCCGGAATTGTCCTTTCCTTTCCCGGGCCCGGGTGTTCTGAAACCAGACTTGGACTACACGTTTCTTCAAGCCCACCTCATGCGCGATGTGATCCAACATCTTTCGAGTTGGATTGGAGTCCAAGAGATACTTTTGGTAGAGAATTTCTAGCTGTTCTGGCGTGATAGTTGTCCTCAGACGCTTGTCTCTCTGAGGTTCTTCTCCCCCTGTCCCACTGTCGTTTTCTCCAGGGCTTGCACTGGCCTTTTCCTCCAGCTTCCTCTTCAGAGTGTTCATTGTGGAGGTGGGAGTTGAAGGGGAAGTGGCTGAGCTTGCGGGAATCTGAGGTATGGCCCCAGAGAGCAGCTGGCTTGCCAGCAGTGGGTTACTAGGGTCAAACAGCATGAAAGGCATATCCAGTGACCTGTCCAAGAACTGGGGGTGGATGAACTGGTTCTGTGCACTCAGGAAGTGAAGCTGCTGATGCTCCTGCCAGTGCTCAAATGACGGGAAGGCCAACTTGCACTGGTCACACTGGTAGGGGATTAGCTGAGGAGGTAGGTTGGCCAGCGGCTGAGGAGTTGACGTATGGAGGGGCTTGAGGGGCAGGTGGGAGAGCTGGGAAGGGCTGGGGCTCGACTGGGGCAAGGGGCACTGAGGTGGGGGCGCTTGTGGAGGAGGCTGCGTCGGTACTGGCGCGGGGGACGTCAGCTGTGGGAGCTTCTGGGTAGTGCTCATCTTCTGCTCGGGCTGGTCTTGCTGCTGCAGCTCTGCCTTTGGTTGTCCTTGCTTATCTTGGGTTTGGTTCGGCTGTGCACTGGGAGGTTCAGCCTGCTTTGGTTTATCGTCACTCACCTCTGGTTTTGCACTGAAGGTGGCCAGCTCATCGGCCTCTGATGGAAGCTGCAAGAAAGCAGAGGATGCTATATTGGCTGCAGGTGCTGGGGTGCTGTAAGCCTGGGAGGGCATTGGGGTGCTGCAGGAGGAACTGGTGGGTGTCAGGATTTCCATGGCATCCATGGAGTCCTCATTCTGGCTGTCATCCTGCCCTTCCTCGTCCTCATCCTTGTAACACAGCTTCTTCTGGTGCTTGATGAGATCGAAGATGCGCTGGAACACCAGGCTGCACTTCTTGCACTGGTAGTTCAAGTTGCTCGTTCGAATATACCTATCGTTTGTAAGCTCACGCCGCTCTCCATCTTTGCCCTCTCCCTGATTCTCATAATTTTTCCTGGCCTTCTGTCGGGCGTTTTGAAACCAGACCACTATGACTCGGGTTGGAAGGTTCAGTAAATTAGAGAGTTGCTCAAATTCATCGTCCTTTGGGTAAGCGTTGGCATCAAAGAAGTCCTGCAGGACCCTCAGCTGATAGTCGGTAAACCTTGTTCTTGAAGACCTCTTGCTCCCCCAGTACTCCTGCTTCTGAGGTTCTGGTGAAGGGGGCCGAGAGTCAATCTTGAGCTCCTCCAGGCTGGTGATGGGAGGATTGCTGAAGTTGTAAGGGGAGTCCTTGTTCCGTTGCCGCTCTTTGAAGAGCGTGTTTCTGAACCAGTGCTTGATCACTTTCTGGGGCAACCCGGACTTGTCTGCCATCTCTTTGATCTGCTCTTCACTGGGGGAGTTGTTAATGTCAAAATACTGCCGCAGGACTCGGAGCTGGTCATCCGTGATCCTTGTACGAGGCCGCTTATTCTGTTGCTGGAGCAGACTTGGATTGAGCTGATGCTGGTACAGCTGGGCCAGGTCCGCCGGCAGAGGCTCCACGGGTCCAAGCTGAGGGGGCAGCTGAGCCGGCAATGTCTGCAGCGGCATCGTCTGCATCATGAGTGGCGAGAAGATGGGCAGCTCCATGGGCATGGAGAGCTGGGTGAGTGGCACGGATGGCTGGGCCGGGGCAATCGTAGGTGAAGTGATGGGTGGGGCTGACGTGGGGATGGCTGGGGTGGATGCTGGCTGGGGCGGCGCTGCCGGCAGCGGGGGTGGAGGCGGGGGTGGAGGCGGGGGCGGCGGCTCGGGGGTCTGAGGCCTCAGGGGGTACAGCTTGTCATAGTGCTCACGGTACTGTTTGGCAAATCTCTCTAGCTGTTTAAATGGAAAGTAATTTTGATGAACGTGCTCTTGATGACTCTTTAAAATCAAGATGTTAGAAAACAGCTTGCCGCAGGACTCACACTCGAGCTTCTCTGGGTTTTCGCCCTGTTCCATCTTCCCATTCTTCTTCTGCACCTTCTGCTTGTTCTCGTTGTACTGGATGACCAGCTCAAAACCAAAGTTCTCCAGCAAGGCCTTGGTAGCATTCCCTCTGGCATCCGAGGCAATGCGTGGAGGGAGCATGGAGGGCTCAGAACTAACCCCCGGGGCCAGTTCTTTCTTCTCTTTGGCCTTCAAGGCATCGGGCGGTGATTCCTTTGGTCCCGAGTTGATCTCTCCCCCTTCCACACCGTCCCTCTCTCTCTGGCTTTCTTTCTCCTTCTCTTTGATGACCAGTTTGTTTTTCTTTTCAGTGTGCTGGCTGGGCTGTAGGAGAGCAGGGTGACTCTGGGGCAGAGGGAGCTGGCTCTGCTGCTGCTGCTGCAGCATCTGCTGGTGGCCCTGCTGCGGGATCTGAACCTGGGCCTTCAGGTCTTCCAGCAGGCCTGGGCCCGTCCCGGTCAGTGTTAGAGCCCCACTGGTCACGGGCAAGCTCACCTCTGGGTTGAGCTGGAATTCGGCACTGGGGATATAGAAGGGGAAGAGAAGATGCTGCTGCTGCTGCAGCTGGAGCAGGGTCTCGGTGGTCATGGGGAAGTGAGGCAGAAGGGTGGGGTTGAACAGCTGGGACTGGATCAGCGCTGCCTGCTGCAGCTCCTGCTGCAGGTGAGCTTGAACTTGGGCCTGGGCCTGGGCCAGTGTCTGTGCTTGTTGTTGTTGCTGCTGCTGCTGCTGCCTGGATGCAATCATGTCTGCCAGCTTCTTCCGGTTGGCTTCCTTGGGCTCTGCAGGGGACACAATGTTGGCACTGATGGGATTCCCCAGGGGTGGCATTCCTACACTTTCAGCGGGCACTTGACTCAGTAAGCTGGAGCTCGCAGCGATGCCAGCACTGCTTGGGTTGGTGGTGGTAAAGGTGTTACTGCCACTGGTGCTCACAGGACTCGGGGTGGAGGAGCTCAAGGGGGCTGTGCTGCTGCCCCCAGTGCCATTGCTACTGCCGCTCGCCGCCTCCAGCTTGGCTGCCCGGGCCTTGGTCTGATGCAGCACAGAGCGCATGTGGATCTCCAGGGTGGAACTCTGGCTGTAGGCCACGTTGCAAGTGTTGCACTTAAAAGGTTTGTTGTCAGGGCTGCTGGTGGGTTCTGGCTGACCGGTGGCCGATTCTTGAAGGGCTCTCTTTAACTTGTGTAGGTGGGAGACAGAATTGTAGTGCACGAGCAGGATGTTCTTTTGAGTGAAAGATTCCTTGCAGACGGTGCACTTGTAAGGGCGAGAAGGGTCCAGGAATTTTTCCATGGTGAAGTTGGGGCCTTTGCGGAAAGGTAGGGCTCTCTTTGGCTCTGAGCCTGAGTCCTCTTGTACCGACCCAGAGTCACTGCCTGTCGGGCTCTGTTTATCTTCCAAGTCACTCTCTTCCTCCTTGTCTTCCTCCACGATTATGGTGTGGTCCTCGGCCAGGGTGGGGTCCCCCATTGCTAGGAGGTCCCCATTGGCCAGAAGGCCACCATAAAGCTGCTGGATGTCGGCCTCACTCAACTCCAGGTGGCTTGTCTCAAGGTGTTTTTCAGAGCCTGGAAAGTTCGGAAGCTGCGCTGGCAAAGACAGCACATGGTGGCAGCTCTGATCACGTGGTACTGAGAGTGGAGCTGCAGCTTCTCCACCGTCTTGAAAGCCAGGCTGCACTGGTTGCAGCGGTACTTGTACACATGGCGATCTGACACTGGCAGCTGAGGCCTCTTGGCATGAACCTCGTTGAAGTGTGTCTGGAGGGTGGCGGAAGTTTTGAAAACCTGGTTGCACCCCTTCTTCCAGCACAGGAAGCCTGAGTCTTCTCTCACAGAGCCCGAGTCCACAGGAGAAGGTTTCAAATCTCCACTGTGTTCTGTGCTCGCAGAGGGTAAGATGTTCTTTCCCAGATCCTCTGAGGTTTCTGTAAAGAAAATAGAAATCAAGCCCAATGATAAAGAGGGCTTCGAGCTGCCTACCTAGCAGGGCCTTGTGATCACAGAATCTGATGATGAGGGAAATACCCAACCTGCAGACACACACTCTCCATGGAGCCCCACCCGCCCAGAGAGCACATGCTATATGAGCAGACACATAGGAAGAAAAGGAAATACAGAGAGTCTCAACTCTTGGTAGGCCTATACCATCACACAGATCTGTCTTTTAAACAATATTCGTTTCAGTTTCTCAAGAAATTAAAGGATACCCCTTTTACATGGATCTAAACTGTAAAATAAATATGTGATTTAGTGCCCTGCTAAGATGTAGGGCATTTGTAAGGACTGCTGTCCGTTGTAACAAATTTTGGATCTATTTCTTAGGCATTAAACTTCCTGTTACAGTGTGACTTCTGACTGTCTTCTCTATTCAATAAGCAATGAATGTTCAAGTGGCCAATTATGAAAATAAAATACATTAAAATTTTTTTCTACAATGAGATCATCACACCCATAAATATTCTGACCCTTTATCAGGTCAGTGGTACACTGCCTAGTATGGAGACATCACAAGGGAGAAGGTGGGGCAGAGCTCTTCCCAACTTAAGTCTTAGCTGCTGACAAGATGTCAGTGATGGAGGAGAAACTCAAAAACAGAGGTCCCACCCAGCGAGGACTCAACCCCAGGGCACCACCAGCATCTATATCTACAACAGCGTCCCTTCCAAATGCTCCTTTCTGCTGCCTCCTATGAGACAGTCCTGGAAGTCTCAGAGAAGAGTTCTGTGCAGATACAGTGCCTAGAAAGACACCTAATCCGGTGCCCTGAGATCACCTGTGTGCTCCACAAGTCCCTCATGTTTAAGTCCTCAGAGAGGGAATATGTAACGGCTTAGGATGGTAAGTTATGAGTGTACTGACTGAGTCTCTAGTCATTACCTTCCTCACTGTACAGTCTAAGGGGACATGTGTCCACCAGAACCTCACTGGTTCTCACCTGAGCTTTTCTCACTTCAAACCACATGAAGAGCAACAGATACCCACTAAGCCGAGTATCCAGTGCTGACAACCGCGCCCCTCACCCCTTGAAAGGTTACATCCAGCTTAGGAGTACAGTAAGGAATCTGCGGCACTCTTGCCCTGTGAACATTCTGTTTCTCTTCTCAAGGTCAAGAGTCATGACACTAACCAGGTTGCTTTCCTGCCTCCTCCACACTGGAACTCCCGTCTCGATCTGGAACAGCCGCTGGGAGGAACATGCTGCTGGGCATCACCATCTCAGGGGTGGTCACCTGAAGAGCAAGTGGCAGAGACACGAGGCAAGTCAAAAGGAGAGGAAAGAGACCCAAATAGGAAAATGTGTAGAAATTATTTAATAAGCAAAATTAGCCTTCACCAGTGTTAAGGCTGGAGGTGTCACTTTCCATAGCTCACTGAAGATTCATGTTTATTAGACAAAGCTCACATCAGTCAAAAGTGTTTCTACGGTTACATTCTGGACATAATTAGCAGTGCACACTTGAAGAATAATCTTATTATTAATATTTTTCCTTTATGCAGAATTTTGACTTTGATCACTGACAATGTTTTGTCATGGGCTGTGAAACTTCTTGTGCAACCAATTAGGTAGATAAGTTGAAAGGCCCACCTTAAGCTGCTGAAAACATAATAAGGGCCCTAATTAAATCATACCTAGTAAAGTACACTGTAATCTTGAAGCAGGGAGCATTGTAGTACTATTTTCAAAATGTATTCAGGCAAGAAGAGGAGGGGAATGAGCGAGAGAAAGGGTAAGAAGGAGAGAGGAGAACAAAGGGAAGGCTAAGGACATGCAGACACACTGGCAGATTTTCTAGGAAACAACATTGTGTAACCCTTTATAAACTGAGATCAAGTGCAAATGAGCATTTCTTATGACTCACTTCAGTCAGGATTTCTCCCAGGGTCTCTGCCTGAGGTACACAGCATCGGAGGGAACTTCCACCTGTGTGGTAGCCCAGAGGGTGTCCTGCATCCTACAACAGGGCAGCCCCACCTTGGCCACGGCTATTGCTGCCCAATATAGCAACTTGGGTCAAAAGAGCTACAATTTAACGTCAGATTTTAGGGATTTATTTCTCCAGGCTGTCCTGCCATCTGGCCAGAAACTTGTCCAAACACATTATCATTTGCCTTCCATTAATGTGATAAGAAGTCCTCAGTATGCAACATAAGGCTAAAAGCCTCCTCGTTTAAAAAAGAAGCAGTGCCCCTTTGCCTGCTATAGGACAGCAAGGTAGTTCAGGATATTCCCAGATGAATCAGAAATTGTCCCATTTGAATGTAGCCTGAGACATAAACTGACCCCGAGGTAAAAGAAACAGAAACGTACAGTCACCACTAGCCTTTCTACCTGGTGCCCAGCCCACGTGGAGACATTGTTTCTGCATCAAACATACCACTGAGATAGTATCTTCTCTTGCTGTTGCAAAGACCGGAATATCTAGATTACTGTTCAAAATTAAATATTTAAAATAAATTTTACTACTAATTTTTAATGGTTTGAGGATTCTGGCCTTGTTCAAAATCACTGCTGATGCATTCACTAAAATCATCAGTGGTAGGTTCCACCTCAAGGGGAAACTCGGACAGCAGTCCCCATAAATACCAAAAAAGTAACTCCCCCTTACATTTCAGGGTGTTAGGATAATCTCAGCAACCCAGATGCCCAAAGGTGCAGAAATTAAGCAACAGGCACTGTGGCGCAGGACTCTGAGGAGCCCTGTGTTTATGAATAGCAGGTGCATGGTAGGTGCACGTGAGTGACACAGAACCCCTCTTGCACAGACACTGCACCCTCACACAAAGCTTGCCAGCAGCTGGTTAAGGCTAGCTGTTGATGAATCGTTAGGAATGGAGCAGAGATTGCCAAACTCATTCCATCTATTTTCTTTTTAATAGAAAGCGTTTCTGACCAGTGTGGTTGGGGAGTCCAGCGGGAATCCAAGAAGTGAAAGGTCACCGATTAATTTATAGTCCTCAACTGAGGGGGAGCACGAGGTTGGGGGCAAGATGGGGAGAAAGGGAAAGGAAAAAAAGACTCCCCACCACCACCTTTCTCAGTTGTAGCTGCAGGATCAGTCCTTCCTGGGATCTTTAGGAATTATGAAAAATGAATCATGAGAAATAAAAAAAAGCCCTACAGAGTAAAAAAGAATAAAATTATCTAACACCTCAGCTGCACATCATTATAGAAAACTGTGGGCTCTTTATACGCATTACAGTAAGGCAGACATCCCCTCTAACAGACTCAGTACGACGGATCAGTAATTGTTTTCATACACTTTAATTAGAAAAACTCAGATGGCTATGAATAATAATGGAAAAGAGAGACTTTTGCACTTGAAAGGTTGAAGTCAATCAAGTGTGAATGACGGCAAAAAAAAAAAAAAAAAAAAAGACACCAATTCATCAGCCCTCTGTTGTCTCGCCACGACTTTAATCATAATTCCTGATTGGGATTCAAGAAGGCAGTAAGCAGCGGTTCTTTGTCTGCCTTCACCTTCCATCAATTAACTCTCCCCGAAATATAATCATCAACCTCACATGCTCCTCTGCATCTTAATCTGGGCCTCCAAACCTGTAAGTCTTGCCCCGTATATGTTTAAGTAATTACTTTTATCTACCTGCATCTTCTCATCTATAGTGTACCCAACCTCTCCCTGAAAGCAAACAAACAAGATTCAGCATATAAAATCTTAATGGACAAGAAGTTCCCAGCAGACTTGAGAGGAAGACTCCTGAAGGGAATCCCAAGGATCTAGAAATTCTGACGGGATCTATCTGCCCATGTGTCTGAACAGAGAGATTGCAATGGAAGCCGCTTTGGTATGCAAGACACTGACGGGCCCAAGTCAGCTCTTGGACGTTAAATGTTCCTATGTCTGTGTGCACTCCTCTTTCTCCTACCAGCTTCTCAACCCTGTCACTCAAAGTTTCCACACTTTTTTGGTCAACAGCCAAAAGTACGGTCCTGCCAATGCGTCACTGAGGCACTGTGCTCACAGAAGATGACGTAAGTTGGCCAAGGGCAGAGTTCCTTCAGCACCCTTTGTCTCCCAATCAGATCTGGCAGCCATGCAGCCAGGCTGGAGGTCCCTGGGAAAGGCGGTCACACACCAGTGCCAAGCACAGTTCTGTAAAGGCCTTCCTTTCACAAGGAGCATCAGAGCACACTGGCAGGCGAAGGGACAAAACCTGCCCACAGTATCACCAGCCCCCACCCTCCCTCACCAAACGTGTCCAAGCCACAGACCCCCCAAGCACTGGATGCCACCATTACACACTCATCCCCAGCACTCCCAACCACAGACTCAAATGCCGAACAAAGAGATTAAGGTTTGGCCAGACCACACTCAGTCCAAACACCTACTCGTCCCACATCAACATCATGTAGATTGAGTCTTCCAGTAATCTTACACCCATACACAATGAGTATGTTAAATTACATTCTCCCATACTTGACACGAATGTATAAATGGGACTTAAGACTATGAAAACAGACGTTTGACTGAAAGTCCAAGTTTTTGAGGTAAGAAAGTTCAATCTGTTAGAGCCATGACTTCCTCAGAATTTGAGTGTCTCTTGATTGGTGGCGGTCTGGATAGCACATGCCTTCTTCCTGCCTCTCTGAGCCAAGTCAGGTATGCAGAGTTGATGGGAACACAGGAACAAAGTATCATCTGAGCAGGGACAGAACCTTCCAAACAGGTAAACAGGTCTCACATAGAGTGAGAAATGAGGAGTTCTGCGCTGATGCTGGAAATCTTCAAGTTTCAGCAATTTTCATATATGACAATAGAAGTAGAAGCGTTCTACTTCTTCACATGAAGAAAAATCTTCATGCTTAAGCTATTCCAAAACAACTCAGTTGATGAGAAGGAAGGGCCTCAAGTGATCCTGCTTGTCCATTCATTTGGCCATCATTCACTAAACTTTGTACAAGGTCCCTATGCCACTTGCTTGTGAGACAGAGCGAGACCGGGTCCCTGGGCCCAAGAAGCTCACATCCAGAATAATTAACCTTTTAGATATCATAAACTCATTACGAAATCTGATGATAGTGGCAGGCTCCTAGAAAAAATACTTTCAAACAGACTATTGCAGATAATTTCAGGAAATCACAGGCTCCCTAGAGAGAAATTCCTGGCCTCAAGTTAATTGCCCTTGAACTACTAGGAAAGGTGATATGGCTTTGTAAATACCTCCTGTTCGGTTCACCATTATTTAGGATTATGATTTAATGCCTTTCAAGTTTCTATGATATGAGTGGGCCTGAAAGCCTCAAGACTCATCTTATAAAGCCAGAGTCTTAGATGTGGGCCTGGTCCCCACTGTGACATTCAGGAGGGGCCGCTGATATTTACTCTTTCTCAGTGGAAGAAGCTGCATTATAAGGAGCCGCCACACTCCTTGCTTTCTTTGGGTCATGGATGTAAAATGGCCAAATACAACACCTTGAGCAACCAAGGGGTATATAAGTTTTGCTAAATTCTTAACAGGACTGTTCATGCAAATTCATCCCTCAAGGCCACCCTGAGGTTAGATCAGTGCAACCAACAAGTTCCACATGCTGGCAAGCAAAGGTATCTTCTCAGACCCAAGTACTGCACCTCACTTCTCTGAGACTTTCTTCCCCACAGTCTTGGCAGTGCTCACCTGAGTAGAGTTGCTTTCTGAAAGGCTCCCTATTCCAAGGACTGGTTTGCCAAAACCTAGACTCCCAAAGAGACTGAAATCCTTCACATTTCAGTAAAAAATAAACAGACTGAAGAGCCTCAGATGAAGGGAAAGAAAGAGGGAATGACGACAGAGGGAAAGATAGGACCTCAGACACAGGCCTTCCCAGCAGAGACCTGGCTAGTCAGTACACCTGGTGAATGAAGTATTGGTCCTATTCTTTAAAAGCCAACGCTTCCAGACCTTAGCATTCTAGCTAGTGGGGGATCTAGAGTTGATGGTGCCAGTGAGGGTCCAGCTGTTCACATTCTCCTCTGACCTCAATGGCTGCCAGGATACAGGAGCTGTCTGCACGCCTGCAGCAAGCAAGCCAGGCACTGCTTGGCAGCAAAGCCTCAGGGTTTTGTTTTGTTTTTTTTACTACCTTCTAGTTGTGCTAGGTTGGGCGCTGGACCCTGGTGTCGAGAAGGCCATTTCTCTGTCTCGTTTCCCTTCTAAAATGTCATCTATGTGGCTGTCTTTTTTTTTTTTTTTTTTTAACCTAAAACGCATGAGGAAAAATTGTAGAGCAATATTAACATTCATATGGGCCAGAAACAAATGTAGCCCTGAACCAGATTTTAAAAATCTAAGAATCAGAAAGACTGAAAAATGGAGATAGGTAGGAGAACAGGAAATACATGAACAGTTGTCTCTCTCTCTCACACACACACACACAGCAGAAGAGAGAGAGAAGAGAGCTGAGAAGGAGACTGAATTGGAGAGAAAAGCTTCATTAGACTCAGAGAGGCAAGCAGTGGCAGTATACCAAGGTCACTTCTAATTTAGACCATCTAATTGGCAAACAGGCTCCAAATGGCTATCATCTCACAGGACTTGGAATTAATGAAGCCCGATTATTTTCATTACCTTCCTCTGAGATGGAGACAAAGTGAGAGCTGGTACCCAAGTGGGTGCCACAGCCTCAGGGCCAGTGGCCACCCGAGAGCCCTGGTGCAGGGGGGCCAAGCGGCCAGCCTGGTCTAGAGACTCAGATGTACGGGCACACGGTGAGCAGAGAGAGAGATGCTGACTGAAAACATCACAGGAGTCAGACAGCTGTGGGGTGGGGTGAGGCGTGGGGGGCGGGGGGAAGCTGTGGAATTGCAGGCAGCGTGGGTCCAGGAGCTGTGAAGGGGAATCACTGCATGTACAAAACATACAGGATAATTAAGAACTACTAAAGGGAACAAAGACGAAGGGCTAGAGAAAAAGATGTTCCTGGCTGCTCCAGACTTAGCCCCATTCTCCGCCATGAGGTCACCCTTTGCTAAGTGATGGAGGAACAAAGACAGTTTCCCTGTGTTAATGCTCTGCAATCCCAGTGGTGTGTCCTGCCACTTAGAAGGACAGGGATCAATTAGAATAATTCAGGACCACTGAAAATTATTGTAGTGGTCTTTCCTAATCTCATATAGGGGCTAGAAACCTGGCCCCCTTGCCCTCAACCCTCCTCCCCTAGAAAAGTGAGCAAAAAGAGGTGGCACAAGCGGTGGCTCCTATACCCCCATCACTGACTCAGACTCTTGAACTTCTCTGTCACTAGGTGAGAGTGCTGTATGACTGGCGTTGGGGACCAGCCGCTCAGTGGGGCCTGGAGGGGCACTTGTCTCACTGCCTTAAGCTTTATAGATTTCCTTCTTTCTTACCATGTGTGTAAAGACAACCTTTGGAGCTCTGTTTCCCACAGGCCCAGCAGAATGAACTGCTGTGGGTGCAGTTTCCATAGCAGAGGGCCAGAGCTGCAATTGTTCCCAGTAGAGAATATTTTTCAAGCCCCTTCATTGGTAAAAAGAAGGGGGCCCATGGAGGACACAGATATGAGATGCAGAGCATAAGCAAGCAGCTGTTACCATAGCAACAGACATATTAGACACTGCAGGTTCCTGAAAGCTGTCTGATAAGGTATTATTAAATGAAGCCTCCTCAAAACACTCTCCATTTACAACTGAACGGAAAGACATTGTATAGAAAGTAATCTATTTCCATTTATCAAGGTGGAATTTACTTTTAGAGAGACTGAAACCCAATTCAAGCCAGATCCTGAGACCTTGGGCCCAGACAGCAAAAAATATTTACCAGAATTTACAGCTTCAGATACCATGGACACACCCCACATTTGCCAGGAGGTGTCTGTCTGGTAGATTTTGCCAGGTTTCCTAGGCTGAACCAAAGGCAGTGCATTCAGTCAAACCATCTGGCAAGGAAGAAGATTCACTCCTCTCTCACTGCCATTCATGCGGGCCACTCAAAGATAAAGCAGATGTAACTTTCTCCTCTGGGAGGATGAATGACTGGACATTGACCATTCCTTAATGATACAGTTCAGAAAGTGGAGCTCTGATTTGAGGGGCATATCTCATCATGCTGTTTTCAGAGTTTCCTGCTCTAGATGGCCAGGAACTAACAGATGCACCATCAAAAAGTCTAACCAGTACTTCCCCTTGGACAGTTTTCTAATAAAATTGCCATAAAAATAGCCTCCAGGGGTATGATTTTAACCACAGGTTCATTATAAACAGTTGTAAAACAATTTCTAAATTTCATCTTAACACCATATTTTTCAGAGGGAGGACAGTGGCAGCTACTTAATTGTTAGGGTCAAGACCAAGATGAGCAGTCCAGCCCTCAAATAGGGTGCCTGGGTTCACCCCAAAGTATGGCCACAAACTCCCCTCCAACCTTGGCTACTTGTCTTTTTCTTGCTGATCCTGCTAAAGGATGGAGATGGAACTGCTTTCTTCAGCTCGACACAACACGTCCTCATGACTTAAGAAACCAGTTCAATACAGACAGCCATGCAGTGATTCCATCTTCATGCAAAGAGAGGGCACCAAACTGACCTTACAGACACCTTTAGTCAGATGTAAAACCCTTACATGATTAGTTCCCACAACTTTCAACTTTATTTCTGAATCCATTAACTGTCTCCCGTTGCTAGCAAATGAACTTCCTATAGTCGGCACATTTCCCACAATTTGCACACTTTTTCAGAAATGTCTAGAAAACACCTCCATTGTGTGCTGTTGGAAAAACGAGGTAGGTATACAGGGGTTTCTGAACAGGTGCCAAGCACAGCCCCTTTAGGGAGCACATTTCTCCTACACAATTATGTTCTTGGGGAGTCTTCTCAAACAGGGATCATTAACTTGGCTCCATGGGTGAACTGTGGGTATCCTTATGCTCCCTGGCATGATACACACAATTTTGTACATGTAGGGATGTACCTGGTGGTCCCGTGGCTAAGTCTTATTGCTCCCAATGCAGGGGGCCTGGGTTTGATCCTTGGTCAGGGAACTAGATCCCACAAGCCACAACTAAGAGTTCTCATGTCATGACTAAAGATCCCACATGCTACTCTGAAGACTGAAGATCCTCCTGCAGCTAAGACCCGGTGTAGCCAATTTTTTTTTTTTTTTTTTTTTTGTACATGCAGAATACTTGAAAGAGTTCTTAATAACGGATGTCAAACTAGCATGCATAGAATACCCAGTAAGGCTACTGAATCATATTCAGCAGTCTCCCGCAAAAAGGATTTGAGAATCACTGCTTGAAAATCCCATGGATGGAGGAGCCTGGAAGGCTGAAGTCCATGGGGTTACTGAGGGTCGGACATGACTGAGCGAATTCACTTTCACTTTTCACTTTCATGCATTGGAGAAGGAAATGGCAACCCACTCCAGTGTTCTTGCCTGGAGAATCCCAGGGACAGGGGAGCCTGATGGGCTGCCGTCTCTGGGGTTGCACAGAGTCGGACACGACTGAAGTGACTTAGCAGCAGCTTGAGTAACACCCCCAAGTATCTTAGGAATTTAGTACCCAAGCAAACACAGCAGTAACATCCTGTTGTTAAATGAAGACTCAAATGACCACCAGACTTGCTACCTTGTACCACACTGTTGCTGTTATAAAAGAATTAATATGACAAACAATGGCTATTTGAGATAAAATTTATATACTGGCCCTTAAGACTATATAAATGAAACACTATCTAATGTAAACCAATCATACAGATTACTACAGGCTCATATTCCCTAGACCAATGTGATATCAAACAGGAAAAATAATCACGAGAGCTAAAGAACAATGTATTGAAAATGCCTCCCTCCTCACATCTCTTCCTGCTTCTTTAGGCTCCCATGGTTCCAGGTCAGCTGTGGGAAGTCCTGGGTTGGCCAAAAAGTCCAGTCAGCCAGGAAATATGTTGTTCATTAGTTTTTGGTGAAAATGGGAAAATGTGTCTTTTATTTTTACTTAGACCCAAATGAACTTTTTGGCTAACCCAGTATGACAGCCTGAGGAAAATCCCATGGCTGGAGAGAATTCCCAGGAAACTCGTAACATAGAAACCCACCATCCACAGAAGTAAGTTTCCACTTACAGAGAATCTTTCCACATGTTCACCAATCTATTTGAAAATACCCATGGAAAGTTACACTTGCAGCACATAGGTCACCGTAGTTTCTCATTGGCTGCTAAAGTTCCCCTGACGCAGCACCGAATGTATATTCCTCATGACGAAACATCACTTAGGACATACATTAGTATCACCTGCAGAATTCTGAAAAGTTTTCACATTATATTTAAATTTTTGTACTAATCTTTTGGGCCATGTTTATAGTGGCCACTTAGAGACATGCCCCACAAGTATAGCAACTTCATGTTTAAAATGCAAAGCCCTTGTTCATGATTCAACACGTGTTCCTCATATGAGCATCTTACTGCCTTGAGAACGAAAGCATCCACCCGAAGGCCTCCCCTGTCACAGGGCTGCATTCCTAGAGTGGGAGAATCTGGGGTCAGATCTCAACTTTGCCACCTAAAAGTGGCATCACAGCAATTAGCTTCTCTGAGCCTCAGTTTCTTCAGCCATAATGTAAACATGTCAAGCCTTTTTTTAAACAGAGTGGCTGTGAGGATGAAATGAAACATAATGAATCTAAGAACAACCTAGAATATGACTTGCTCAGTAAAGGCCTGAAGAACCTGAATGACAACTTGAAGTTAACCCCCCCCAGGCCTCTGCATCTGGAGGGGAGAGGATGATGAGGGATGCTGAGAAACACAGAGCCCTTTGGGTCACCGTCATGCCAAGACTAAGGTTGACAGTGGTTACAGGACCATCTTTGACATTTCCAACTCTGTCCTGCCTCTGGCGTCCGGCAGCACAGCATCCTGTTCATGTCATAGTGCCACCCTTGACCCCTGGGGAGAGAAGAGCCCTAAGGTGCTGCCGCCGGCCGCCTTACCGTCATGATGAGCTTCTCCACACAGTCGGGCGCCACGCTGTGTAGGTGGGTGAGGTGCAGCTGGAGGTGTATCTTGTTGTTGAGCATGTCCTGGCAGAGGGGGCAGCGGAGCATGGGCTGCACCGAGTGCTGTGTCATGGCGTGCACGCGCAGCCGGTTGACGTCGGCATTGCTGTACTTGCAGTAGGGACACTGGTACATCTGTGGGGGACACAGCCACCCCGCCGGTTGACTCTTCGGTTCCCACGGCAACAGTGTCTGTCCCATGCCCACCCACCCAAGACTTCACTCCCCATCCCACTCCCCCCAAGTAACTGAAATACTCTCCCACAGCACAGCCCCTCCGGGCCTCACCTGCTCCGGCTTGGTCTCCTCTGATGTTTTTGGTCGCTTTGAAGAAAGAGGGGACTCCGAGCTACCTGGGAAGGAGATGCGTTTGGAGGTTGCGGGAGAATCTGTCAGCTCCTTCTCTGCTTGGCTTGATGATGCTGGAAGGAAAAGCAGAAGATGTAATCAAGCAGCTAGACCAGGCCAGCTCCCAGAGGGTGCGTGCTGGGTGAGAGTCAACATTCATTCATAGCTCAGGGTGTTTGTGAAACACCCAAGTTAAAGGAGGATGAGCATCTGGATGAGTTTATTGGGCATGGTGGGAAAGAAGCAGGCATTGCTTTCTGTTGCCTATGAATTTCTGTCACTATACAACTTTAACAACTGAACACCAAGGAAAAAAGGTGAAGAAATGGACTAAAAAGCTCTGAGTTGGATAAACCTACATCCAGTCTGTTCTGACCCCCCTCCCCGCCGACCAAGACACAACCTGCTGGCTCATGAGGGTGGCTGGGGAAGTCTCACCAACTGCTCTGCCAAACATGAGTCAACCCAAGAACCAGACAGACTTTCATAGATGTAATCAATGGTATGCTCCCAACTTTATTGTTACAACTCTTGAAATCAAAGGAGACCTGATCAATGTGAACAAAGCTTAATTTTTTTGCATGTATCTGTTCGCATGCAAAAAATCAGGCTTTGGTTCAGCAGCTTGCTTTTGGCCGGGAGATGTAACTTAAGAGTGGAACTAGGCAGGGCGTAAATCCAACTTATAAAGAAGCCAATGCTCCACACACAAGAGTTTACTCAGAGTGGGTGGTTCAGAGAGAGAGTTTCCTATCTGCTTGCCCAGACCATGCCCTCTCACCCCCATGTCATCAAAAAAACAAAACATTGACGAGGGAAGAGGGCCACCTGAGGCTTAAGCAGCAAACAGTGGGCACAGAGCAGCGGTGGAAGGAGTTCTTTGAATCACAGAAAGACCTGCAAGATCTGGATGAGAAAACAGCTGGGCTAACAAGGTTTAACCAGGATAAATAAGCAGAGCTCCTCTGGCATAAACACAAATCCTCAAGTGGTCAGATCTGGTTATTCCAAAACCTGGTCAGTAGCTTAAGGCTGGTCCTCTCACTTGTTTTGGATGGGGTACTCTATTTTTCAGAATCTCATTACAAGAGGCAAGAAGAAAAATCCTAAAAATGGTAGCAAGACAAGACATACCCATTGCGTGCTGCCCTCACTGAAAAATCATTTGACTCCATGTAGAGGTCATTGGTATGGAAAGCCTCATTTCTACTCTTCAGTCAGATTGCTTTCTGTCTCATCCAGTCCAGCTACCCAGACATGTTTCCAGCTTTGAGATTTGTTCTGATGTGGATACACAAAATGCTGTCATTACAGATGTGTGCTTTAATAAACAGTTGTAAAAAATCAATTTTGTTCATTAAAATCATAAGGCCACACAATAATTTTGAGGGGGAAAAAAAGTGAAATGCAGGAAATATTCCAGGAAGTGGATGCTCTTCCCAGAATGCACATCTTGTGACCTTTAACCCCAGTATCTTGGTAACCTGGTCTACATAAGTTTGTAGAACATCTATTATTTAAAAAGTACAAGGACAAGCATATTACATACAGACCCCTCCTCCTCCCAACACACACATTCATAACAGTACTTTAATCTGTCTCGAATCGACTTCAAACCCATTTTGCTCTTAATGGGAGTTATTCATTTTCACTTGAAAGGTAATACATGACGGCTGGATATTTAATGTGATGGACTGGCTGCCGATTAACTAGGTGCTATAACATTCTAGTCTGGTTCCCCCATGGCCCACTTCCCATTTCTCAGACCCCCTCAGACCTGATCCTTCGAAACCCTGTGTCACGGGTTTTAGACCTCTGAGTATGATGGGCCGCTGCCTGCACACTCCCACAATAAGAGTCTTTAATTAATGTTTCAAGGACTTGAGATCTTCCTTTCCCCAGAAGATTCCTTATTCTCCATCATTTTTCATTTTTGCTTATTGGTTGTCTTCTATGTGTTAGCTCTTCAAATTCCTCCTAAAGATGGGGTGGCGGTGGTGGAGGCATTAGGTGATAGCCACTTCAGATGCCTGTTTGTTAGAGCCATCCTCCACCTTCCTCACTTCCAGCTCCAATCTGTAGGATTCAGGGTTTACAGTTAGGAAGGAGCTGCGTATGGCTCTCCCTTCCTCTAGGGGTGAGCTAGGATACAGAATGCTCCTCTGAACACCCATCTCCATCTTTTTAGTCTACCTGACCTGAAACAACACTTGCTTTTAAAGGACCGTGATGCCACCTTGTGAGTGCCCTCCATCTATGCTACCCACCCCCCCTGCCCTGCCAAGAATGACTGTCAGCCCTGCAGTTGACAGGCAGTGTGGGTGAACAAGTAGGGGGCTGAGACCACCAGACTCATCTCACTCACTGAAAAAAGCAAACCCAGTGTAACCCAGTGCAGCAGTAGTTTCCTCATATGACCAAAGGGCCCATCCTCTTCCTTCAGTGCCGAACACGAATTGTGAAGAGGCTGCAGAGGTGAGAATTCTGGTTTCAGAAGCCACTCTTCTTTTCCCTTTGGATGAAGAGGGGGACTTTTATTATCACCCCTACCCCGGCCCCACCACCACCATACTCTCATATTGCTCTGGAATTCTAAAGGTTTCCTTTGTATCCTCAAGCTAAGGAGTCCTTCTAAAGTGATTTTAAAAAATAAAATCAGTACTCACGCACTCAATCCTCTTTCTCTGGAGCAACACAGCAGCCCTGCTCTAATACGAAAAACCCTGCATCCATTGGTGTAAAAACTTCCAGGGCTCATCTCACTTCTATATGGGGCAATCTGCATTTTTATTAGATCAGATTTGTCTAGAGGTGGACGTTAGCCACCTAGGCTTCTTCTCTAAAGATAAAGCCGTGCCTTATCATATCAGAGTCTGTTAATACCCAGTTACAATTCCATTGTGCATCCCTGGGGGATGTGGGGACTCCTCCAAAGAGTTAGGTTAACGAGGCTGACAGGCCTCCTCCTAGCCTGACCCCAGACATTAAAATGTCAGTCCCTATCAAACCATGGTGCCAAAGCCTTTATAAAGTTTCTGTAGATGGGCAAACAGCTGTGCAAGTTCTCCATCAGCAGGCTGGAACAGGATTTACTCCTGGCCATGACAGTCTAACCTTTTTTCAAGCTTCTTCTCTCTGATCAACTTCTCAAGGGCCAGAGTCCTAAAGTCAGTTCCTACTTCAGTTCTGTCCCTAGCATACATTGTAGGCCATCAGTAAATGAGGTAGTACAAACACCAAAAGGGAAAGCAGTGTGATTTAAAGACTTTCCAAAAGTCTAACTTAAATTCTAAGAGATGTCACAAGTCTAGAAAACATTTTATTTGTTAAAAAATTAATTAGTGGTCGCTTGAAGGCCACTCTGACACCACAGCAGTAATATACAAACATGCATCCAGAGACAAGCCATAATTTTAAACAGGAACCACTGGTTTATACTGGTCACAGCTTGAAGGGTTACAGCTTGAAGGGTTACAGCCTGTAGTGGCTTCTTCAACGAAGACAAATTGAACAGGAGTGGATATTAGCCACCTGTTCAGTTAGCCAAACTGAACAATCTAGATCTTTTACAAAAAGGCATGGTTAAGTAAACCATGGGACAGCCTCTTCACTATTAGATGAGGTTACCTATGATAGCTGTGCAGCAGTGTGGAAAAGTCCTTGAGAATGTTAATCTGAAGGAACAAAAAAGATAAAATGTGCATTATATCATGATGCAGCTCTGTAAAAAAATAGGGATTTGGAAAAAAGACTGAATGAAAATGATTGCTGTATTTAGGGGATGACATCATAGACCATTTCCTCAGTTTGTCATGTAGTTATATTATTTTTAATATTAAAGTGTTTAGAATTTAAATTCAACTGTCCATGAAAATGTGGATATTTGGATCCATACCTGCAAAACCTCGGGTGGTATTTTTTACTTTGCCGGTTAAAGCAGTTTTTCCTCATTTTGGCAGCTGTGACATATGAAAATATGTGTTAAATCTCAATGAATCTTCCATAGGCAACATGCTGGGCTCCTGGCACTTCAAAGGGTTTAAAAACATGGCCAGGAATCATGCGAGCACACACGTTGTGGATGACATACTCTGTAAAGCCAGGCAAGAGGGATGCTGCGACAGCGAAATACTGGGTCAACCCCCAACCACAGCCTGACAGTGTGAGCTGTGGATTCCTTACCATGCAGACTTTCCAAGGAGTGAACAAAATACTTGTTCAACTTGTCAGGGGTTGAGGCTGCCCCACCCAACTGACTGGTGAGGCACAAAAAGGAGCTGCACGTGGTGGTTATGGAGGACAGAAAATTCAAAATCAACCTTCTGGGCCGAAAGCCACCATTCCCCCTTAAACTGGGATGCGCTGGCCACTGTATCTGACAAAGACAGATGCTGAGGGAAGCAGACCTGATCCATGACTCTGTGTTTTATACTCTGTGTTTTATTCTCTGAGGTTCCTCCACATTCCAGGCAGAAGAATTTCATTTCAAAGGGAAAGACAGTAGTCAGTGCACGGCTTCCTCAGGAAAAACTAAAACCACTTCTGTGACATCAACAAACAGGTATCCTTTGTTTGTAACATATCTGCTTAGGGAGTGTTTAACTTCTAAAAGTAATTACTTAAAACTTTACTTCTCCTGTCATATTAATTAGAGGGAGCAAGGAACAGAAGAGAGGTGATCTGAATTCATGCAAGTTTTATTTGCAGTTTTGAAGACATGGTCTTACTCTGTTCTAAGCACACAGAATAATTAAAACAAGCCTAGTAAGGGGCTTCAGGCAGGAGGTGACTAACTGTGAAGAACAGGCAAGAATAATATCATGTACGGGCTTATCAAGTGGTCAGGTATGGTAGAAATACACAGCACCTTTAACTTGACTTGATAAAACCACTCTTTATAGAACAAATTCTCACCCAATCCCAATCCTCACTAATAAACTAAAATCCAAGTCACTGAAATTTTGGTGGCAGAAAACTTTAGAGTTGTACTCATGGGACCATGGACAGCCTGCAGACTTTCTCACCTAGTGAGGTGGCTGTACAACTCAAGCCAAGGAGGGCAGGGATTTGCTGCCTCCTGAAAAAGAAGCCTGAAGAAAAACTGGCAATGGAATAGAAATGGAACCTTACGGTATGCAGTGTTTGGTTTTCTCTAGTCATTACCCAAGACATTGACTCGCTCTCCAAGATGATCATAAGTACCAGAAATTATAGTTTCATGAGCAAAATTCACCTGCTCGTCACTCACCACATCAGTGGCGCTGTTTGCATGGTGGACATTCTCTGACACAGGACTGCACTTGGCCAGAGTCCTCCCTTGAGGAGATCAGGGCCTGTGCTGAGCGTCCACACTGCTGGACATCTTGCCATCTTGCCACCTGCTTGCAATTCCCTCCCCAGAGCAGAGGCTAGGGTTTTGTGTCACATCTTCCACAGAGGTACTACACTTGATAAGTGACCAGAGACCTGGTTAAACTCTCCTTTTCCTACTGTAGAGAATGATGGTTCCTCTAAAGGGTCTGCTCTGCTGCCAACTTGGTCGTTGAACATGCACAGCACTCCTTCTGCCTCCAGCCGACCACTTAGTCATTTCAAAGAGGAATCAGGAGTCTATGAGGTGAAGGTGAGCACTGGCACAGCCAGCGGGGGTCTTCACGCTCATTTCCTCCCTTCTTGGCATGGTGGAAGTGGTGTTCCACCAAAGTGCCAACCCTTTTCCTTCTGGTAAAGGCCTGGGATACTGCCTGAAGTGTCATCCTTGTGAAAGACCAAAGGCAGCTACCACCCCCACTTCTCAACCATCAGACTCTGAGCTAAAGCAGCACTGACAGCCCCTCCATCTAAACTTCCATCTCCCAAACCAGCAACATAATGGAGGAGCCAATTAAATGATTATTAATTCATGCTACTTTCCGTAAGCCAGAGGTTCTCATCGCCCTGTGTTCCGTAAACCAGCTTGCCACCTGCCCCAGAAATTTACAGCAATCTTTTCTATCTATCTCCATTGACTAAGGAGAAAAAAACACATTTGTACAACTCCAGACTTGATGCTTCAGTTTGAGATAATCACCCCAGCACGCTAGTCACAGAAGCTTCACCAGACCTGAAAATGGTCATTCAGCTCATAACAAAAATGCAATGCAAGGGGCAGTGAGCTCTCTCCACAGCCAACCCCCCACCCCCATCCAGCTTTTCAGAGGCCCTGCACACCCCTCTAGAAAGCAGAAGTGCATGGTTTCCAGAGGACGCTCTGTGGTCCTCACTGTCGTTGGCTGTGGGGCCGCTTCTGCCATCTGCTTGCAATTCCCTCCCCAGATCAGAGGCTAGGGTTTTGTGCTGGATCTCCTGCGGAGCTACTACACTTGATAAGTGGCCAGAGATCTGGCTAAACTCTCTTGCTTCAATACTCTAGCAAATGATGGTTCCTCTAAAGGGTCTGCTCTGCTGCCAGCGTGGTGGTTGAACATTCATGGTTCTCATTCTGCCTCCAGCCAAGCACTTAAAGTCATTGCAGAGGACTCAGGAGACTGTGTGAGGCGAAGGTGAGCACCGGCACAGCCAGGAGGGGGTCTCTGTGCCCCAGCCAGTGCCCTTTCCCAAGAACTCTGTCCTAGAGTCCAGCCCGGTGAGGTGAAAAGCCTTCCATTCAGAACAGTCCCAGTCTGCGTAACTGCAGGCTACGCTGCTTCTGCACATCTCTAGATAGAGAAGTTCAGACACCCACTCAAAAAGGGAGCTGAGCACCCCTAGGTAGGTGGAGTAAGACACAGGCCTCATGGACTCATCACGTACAGCTTCCTGTTTCCATGGAGCATTTCAAAGAAAACTTGAGCTCTACTACAGATGGGTGTGACTGCTGCTGGGGAATGGCTTATTAGTTTTCTCCACCAACTCGAAGGTGAACCAGATAGCTCAGCACTTTGAAAACCCAGAAACTCTTTGCTGTTGTTTTCTTGATATTTATTTGGAAATATAGATTCATAGTTAGTTTCAAGAATAGTACAGGGAGGTCTGTTTCCCCTACACCAAGTGTTACTTTTTAACCAACCAGGGTTGAGATAAAGAGTGCTGGGTCTCTGATCACTCTGCATCATGACCACGTCTCCCACCTCCCATTCCTACGATCTGGATTCCGTTGGCCAGACCAGGACTCGTGTCTCTGCACACTTCTGTCTTATAGGAAAGCTTAGTCCCTCCTTCATATGCTGGGAACTCAGAGATCTGCCATCCAGCTAAAGGAGAAATAGGTCTCAAACTTCGTACCTGTCACAGAGACCACAGCCCCAACATTCTCAACATCAAATGAGTCCCAGAAATCCCCCAGAAAACTTGCTAAAAGGCAGCCCCCACCCCCTGGAACAGGTCTGATTCAGAGAACCTGCATTTCCAGTGGGTTCCCAGGTAATGCCGATGGTCCCACCACACTCTTGAGAACTACCGTCAGAGCTGAAGCTCTCTGTAATCGGCAGGGACCATACCACTTCTCGACTGGACTAGAATGAAATGCGGGGGCCTGGCAGGTGCAGGCGATCAGGGAGTCCACTTTCAAGTGATTCTTGCTGCAACTGATACTCTCATCATCCACACGTGGGGATGAGAGCCAGGCCTGGTCTCAAAGCTCGATGTTTTCCCCCTCAGGCCAAAGGTGAAAGATTAAATATGGCTGTCCCTCAGGGAATGTGCCTGCTCTAAGCCAACACAAATACACTTTCAAAGCCAGAAAATCAGAAGGAGTAACCTCCACGTGTTCTGTCAGCTGTGTAACCCAGAAGGACGACAGGCTGCCTTGCTATCAAAGTCTCGGTCTTTCCACGTGTCCTGGAGAACCTCTGTGAACAGGACAAACACCTCTAAGATCTCTCCACTCTGCAGAAGGAGGCAGCATCTTTTTGGTCTTGGCACGTGCAGGCCACACCAACCAAGGCTCCCTTGGCTTGGACCCTGGGAAGGGTGCAGAGGCCCACCCTGGCCCCTGTGTCAAGTCAGCACTCTGGGAACGGATGTCATGCCACACTTTCCCAGCAAGCAGCCAGGGTGCAATGGCGAGTCCGTGCTGAGTGCCGGCTGCTGTGGCTTGTCTCCATCTTCAGGGAAAAAACTGTGCTAAGTCCCACATCAGAGGCATCAATCTGTTGTACTAATTCCATGTTGAAATATGCTTAAGGCTGCTTAACGACACTGATTTGCACTCCCAAAAGGCCATCCCACAATTCAGTTTCAAGATACATTGTACCCTCTGTGTCAAGTTTCTGAATGAACCACCAGTCAAAACAGAGCCACCAGCCACCACTTCATTTAGACCAACAGCAGCTGCCGGGGTACTTAATAATAACTTCTGAGCCTGGGGCTACCACCTGGAGCCTGTCTTGGGCCAGCAGGCAGGGACGGAAAAGGCCAAGACCCAATTCCTCACTTAGAGGTATCAAATCCGTCTGCCTGCCTCTGGGTTCTGGTCAGCTCTGCCCGTCTTCTCCCAGCAGAGCCTGCTGGGCTGTGCACAGATGCCCCCTGCAGCTGTGGTCACAGTGCCCAGTTGGGGGTACCCTGGGCTCTGCATCATCACTCTGTCCTCTGGCTTCACTGCAGATTGTGACAACCATGGACTTGGAAAAAAACCAGAACAGGAAGAACCTTCGAGACACTTGAATTGACAGCAAAAAGTCCAGAGGTGTGAGATGTAGGTCAAAACAGGAGGCTGTGTGGGTCATGCTGGGACCAGACCACAGTTAATTAACAGAAGTTCATCCCACCCGTATCAGATCCAAAGTTAATGAGGTTAGTTAGGGCCTCTGAGCCCCAATGCAGCACAGGCTCCCAGAGACCAGGCTAGAAGGATACTCTTCCAGGTTCTTTCTCCATTTCAAACCTATCTTTATCTTCATAAGATACTTCACTAAATTTTAAGAGACGGCACTCGTGTAACACACACAATCTGCATCCAGCATAGTGACAGACACCAAGAGTCCCGCACTTCAGTTCTCTGCCACCCCCTTGACAAATCAACCTGCCTGGGACCCGCCAAGCATTGCTCTTGGTTTGTCCAGGTTTGGCAGGAGTTTGACAGTCTGCGCTGGAGGAGAAAGACATTGACTCAGATCCCTGGAAGGCCTGAAAAATGGGAATAGCAGTCCACTTTCCCCTGTGGGTTTCAAATACTGAGCAGACTGGAGATGTCGCCCCCCTGGAGTTTGTATAGCAAGGGAGAGGGAGCCCACACCGAACAGTTTCTCACTCTCCGCCGTGGCCCCAAGCTCAGTTTGCGCACAGCTTCCAAGGGCCCAGAAGGGACAGGGTGTGTGAAAGGGTGCACAGACGGCTCGAGGGCACCTCAGGGGAGTCCTTGAGAACTCTTGTCTTCCCTGGCCAAGTTTTCTTTACACAAAGGCACCAGCCCCCTTGCAAAGGAACAGAGCTCACAGTCTGCAGGGCTGCTACGACCTGGCTGGAGTTCTGCTGTGTGAACTTGGGCATTTCAACTGACTACAGTGGGCTTCCAGCTTCACATCTGATGGTGGGAGGACAGTGTCCACTCACAGGGCTTCTGGGAGGCCAGGAGGAGAGAGGAGGCGCATGAAGCCCACCAGAGCCAAGCACATGGTGAGAGTACAAACATTTGTTACTATGGGTTTCATCTTTAGAAGCATCTCTCGGAAATAATA
The DNA here is from genome assembly GCA_935064755.1 of Tragelaphus eurycerus. Lineage (NCBI taxonomy): Eukaryota > Metazoa > Chordata > Mammalia > Artiodactyla > Bovidae > Tragelaphus > Tragelaphus eurycerus. The sequence continues at coordinate 19,701,562 of CAKXYN010000020.1, forward strand.
CAGGTGCACGTGCAGCCATGGAACCACAGGGTGAGGAGAGAGGCCTGGCTTTGAGGACAAGCACAGGCATCCTACATCCATCTTTTCTGTAAATCGACACAGGAGAATCCTACTCACCCCGTGGGCTTAATATCTAAAAGGCATAAAACCGAATAACTTGCACTTGAAAATGCTTATGGTTATGCTATTTCACTAGCTGATTGTTAATGAAATATTCAGATAGTATTAAGCACTTGCTAGGAGATTACAAAAATGCATATGTGGGGTTGGGGACAAGTGAACAGGTAGAGCACAGAAGATTTTTAGGGCAATAAAAACACCCTGTATGGTATTATAGTGATAGCCATATGTCCAAACCCACAGAATGTATGTCAAGAGTAAATCATAAGGTAAACTGTGAATTTTGGATTATTAGATCAGTGTAGGTTCTTCATTGGTTTTAAAAAAAGTGCCATCCTGGTGAGTGATATTGATAATGGGGGCAGCTATGACTGGGGATGGGGCAGAGGGCATATCAGAAATCTCTGCACCTCTCAATTTTGCTGTAAACCTAAAGCAGCACTAAGAAATGTCTTTAAAAAACAAAACACACACAAATATGAATGAATGCCATGTGCCCCTAACCATAAAGAGCTGACAATTCTGCTTGACAACTAGAGAACCAAAACCTTCAAGTCTTCTCCAGTCTTCATACAGTTAAGAGAATGCTCCTATGTCATGTGGTTCTTCAGCTTTATACTCCAGGGAATATACCCTGACCCAGAAGGCAAATCACCATTTGATCACAAATCTGACAGCCAGGACTTCCCCATTGATGAGTTTTGGTTCTCTAGCCTGATAGGGAAGATCCTGTTGCACCTGGGGAAGAATGTGAGAACCTAACGGAAGTGCTCTGACATCCCCTGAGAAAGGTGCTACCAGTGTGCTTTGTTCTGGTTTTTTTTTTTTTTTTTTTAGATCTTGGTCATGATTCTAATAACTGAGGTGCTTCCCCCATCAGGACAAAACCTAACACTGAAACAAAGCAGGAAGATTAACATGACCAAGTTGCAGAAATAATAGGCAAACCTAAAAGTTATTTTCTACAGCCATGAAAACAATCTACTCCTTCTTGTCCAGGTTCACTGCCTTCTAACTATACCTTGATAATTCTCATCACACCATTAGCATAGTTATATGCTTGCATATGATGTCCTTTCTAGAAAGTGAGTTCCAACTGCTTTTTTTCTTTTTGCATATCCCACATCTGCACAAAGACTACTTGCTCAATTGATGTGGTGTCTATCTCTCTTAAGACTTTATATAAATTCTCAAAGCTGAGACCTTTGAATTACTGGAATTCAGGCAAGTCCAGATGTATGCCATTGCTACTGCTACTGCTAAATCGCTTCAGATCAGATCAGATCAGTCGCTCAGTCGTGTCCGACTCTTTGCGACCCCATGAACCGCAGCACGCCAGGCCTCCCTGTCCATCATCAGCTCCCAGAGGTCACTCAGACTCACATCCATTGAGTCAGTGATGCCATCCAGCCATCTCATCCTCTGTCATCCCCTTCTCCTCCTGCCCTCAATCCCTCCCAGCATCAGAGTCTTCTCCAATGAATCAACTCTTCGCATAAGGTGGCCAAAATACTGGAGTTTCAGCTTTAGCATCATTCCTTCCAAAGAAATTCCAGGATTGATCTCCTTCAGAATGGACTGGTTGGATCTTCTTGCAGTCCAAGGGACTCTCAAGAGTCTTCTCCAACACCACAGTTCAAAAGCATCAATTCTTTGGCGCTCAGCCTTCTTCACAGTCCAGCTCTCACATCCATACATGACCACAGGAAAGACCATAGCCTTGACTAGGCGAACCTTTGTTGGTAAAGTAATGTCTCTGCTTTTGAATATGCTATCTAGGTTGGTAATAACTTTCCTTCCAAGGAGTAAGCATCTTTTAATTTCATAAATCGCTTCAGTCGTGTCCATCTCTGTGCGACCCATGGACGGCAGCCCACCAGGCTCCCCCGTCCCTGGGATTCTCCAGGCAGGAACACTGGAGTGGGTTGCCATTTCCTTCTCCAATGCATGAAAGTGAAAGGTGAAAGTGAAGTCGCTCAGTCGTGTCTGACTCTTAGCGACTCCATGGACTGCAGCCTGCCAGGCTCCCCTGTCCATGGGATTTTCCAGGCAAGAGTACTGGAGTGGGGTGCCATTGCCTTCTCCAGATACCCTGTATCTATTTTTGCTTCTCAACATAAAAATAGTTCAAATGGTTTGTTTTCAACTGTAAGACAGAAATCTGCCTGCAGTGACTTAAGCCTTCAAGTTATACTGAAAGTGGCCTGGGGGAAAAAAAAAAAAAAAAAGAGGGTGGAGGAAGGGAAAAGCTGACTTAGTCACACAATTCCCATCTGCGTGTGGAAATGTAAAACCAAAAACGGATTCCATCAGCAAGGATGAGAACCACAACCGGGCCATGCAAGCCAGGCTCCCAGCATTCCCTTTCACATACCCTACTACAAAGACAAATTTATTTTAGGGTCAGGTGGAGAGATGGAACAAGATTCCGGAAGAACACAGAATTAGACCAAAATGATTTTCGTAGAGGCAGTGAAGGGCCTGGTTTCCAGCCCGCAACAGGTCTGGGACATAGGATCCACTCAGAGGTAACTCAAGAGTCTCCAAAGATTCCCCCAGGGATATCGTCATCACCGGCTCTGACAGTTTGTGTGATATGCCCAGTAATAGGGGCCAGGTGAGAGCAACAGTGTTCTGTTTTTGTCATTCAGTCAGAGTCTTGTCCAACTCTTTGCGACCCCAAGAAAGGGCTACCACAGCAAAAGACTAAGAGGCTATGTGAACTCTCAATCCACTCCTGATCCATGCTTTCTCCACTAGCTGGAAACCAGGAACATCCTCGCAAGTTATGAGTATTCTGACCTTAGAAGTGAAGATTCTCCAAGATTGTACACCACTGTACAACTGTCCCTCCTCCATTCACAGTTTTAAGAAGTCCCAGAAGCGCAAGAACCCACTGAGTCCAAACCGGCTGCTTTACAGACTGAGAAACGGAGGTCCAGAGACGAGAGGTCACATAACTAAACACTGGCAGGACCAAGGCAGTGAGCCCCAGGCTTCTGCCTCCTTGTAGCACAGGGCGATTCCTCTCAGCACATACCTGCTTTTGTCTTTATGAACTCAGTGTTTTTTTTTTAAGTATTGTTTCAGCCTCTTTCCTTTCTCTGCCACAGATTACATTTCAAGCACTCAGTTCCCCATACAATGGCATTCCTATTTATACAAAGCTGTAAACAACAGGGAGAAGAGGGGGAGGGCTGGTAATAGATTTCCACCAGGATGTGCCTGACCTGCTTTTTTTCAACTTCAATAATTAGAAAGGCAGTGGGTCTGCAGGAATTATTCATACGCAGCAAGAGCCGTACACTATACATTTATGTTAAACATGTCAAATCCGATTGAAATCATGCCTGCCAGCACCATATTCCATAAACACACTTTTCCCCAACAGTCGTCCAGACCTTGCCAGCCCATTAATACCCGCCTTTAATAGCAATCTTCCATAGATTCAAATCAGGGATGCTCCGCTGCACTAATTGCTGTGTGTTAGGTGAGCATCATGGATTGAAAAAAATTAATAAAATAAAATCCCTTCAGGCCATTCCCCTTGAAGAGCAAAGCTCTAACTACAATTCTAACTCCAAATGTTACAAAAATGGAAACATGAACTTCAGTAAGGGATTTCCCAAGTGTTACCATGTTGTCATTTTAAGTTGGATTGTTGCCCTATCTTTTGTTTGTTTGTTTGTTTAAAGCGCTAATACCCCCAGTCATCCTGTCTCAAATTAGCTTAACTAGACCCAGCCTAGTGCTCCAAGCCCGGAAACCATGGCGGCTACAAGGTTTAAATAACCATCCTGCCATGATTCTTTGCCAAGAGTTCAATTTTTTCTCCTAATTATTGGTGATAAAGCATCACACTAATTGTATATCACTTAATTTATAGCAATTAATGATTGATTGGATAATCACTGCATTAATTATTGTTCAGTTGCTGACACTGGGGGCTCTTCAGTCTACAGCACGCACTTTCAAATCCACACTTTCACATTTTAAAAGAGAAAACCACAGAGTTGGACGGTGGAAATGGCTGTGCATTAGGCTCTGCTTCAAAGACCCTTCCTGCATGCTCTAGGGACCCAGAGGAGCGCTTCACACTTGCCTTGAGTAGATGTGACTCTCAAGTATCTACCAAGGCTTGTCCATGTGCTACCACATCCCATCATGGAACCCAGGTTGCAGCTGGTGGGTGTCACTTGTCTGTGTTTTCAAGGGGAGGCATCCAAGTCTCCCAAAGGCCAAGGTCATTCACTAACTGGTGGGCTTCCTGACTCCAAATGTATAAAGGTCTTTCCATTTCACCAACCTGCTCTCAGACTGAGCATCACGCTGTCTTACTACGAGGCACATTCATGGCTGACAGCCCCACTCAAGCTGAACGTACAGGTGGTGGTCATGTAACTGTTTTCCGCTGCACCACTTTAGAGTGAGTGTTACTCCCTACACTCAGAATGGGGGTAAAAACTGGATCAAATGGTTAGACTGAAAAAGCATTCTTGGAGACGAGTATAGCAAACTGCTGCTACTGCTGCTAAGTCGCTTCAGTCGTGTCCGACTCTGTGCGATCCCATAGACGGCAGCCCATCAGGCTCTGCCGTCCCTGGGATTCTCCAGGCAAGAACACTGGAGTGGGTTGCCATTTCCTTCTCTGTTGCGTGAAAGTGAAAAGTGAAAGTGAAGTCGCTCAGTTGCGTCCAACTCGTAGTGACCCCATGGACTGCAGCCTACCAGGCTCCTCCATCCATGGGGTTTTCTAGGCAAGAGTACTGGAGTGGCTTGCCATTGCCTCCTCTGAGAGCAAACTTAGCACCCTATATTAGAATATATGGAAGAGCCCATATGCAAACCCAAACCATCTGTATGCCTTCTGGCAACTTGCTAGAGCTCCCTGGGACTCCACTTACTTATCTGGAAAATGGTGGAAGGGGGCACAAGGGAGTGGGTCCTTCCAGTATCCTATTTCACAGAGTAGGGGGTGAGAATCAAATGAAATAATGTATAGAAGGCAGTGCTGCCTAACTCTTCCTCACAAGGCAGGACACACAGAAAACAAAGGCAAGTTAGTATCAACAGATGAAGGTGCACCTGCCTCTGGCCTGAGCGTGGCCCCCTGCCTCCAGGGGCCAACCCGAGGACGGTGGAGATGGGTACCTGTGAGCCATTCACTGGCTGGGCATGACGCTGGAGACCCATGCCTGCCTCACAGTTACAGCTTAACACAGCCTGAGGAGTAACTGGCAAGTACAGGGAGAACCAGGACACAGTCTTTCAGGGTTAGTTTTGCTCCTCCTGAGTATCTTTATGGCTGATATGCTAGCTGCTAGCCACAGGCTGTTGAAATTTAAGTTCATTGAAATGAAATAAAATGTAAAGCTGAGCCTCTGTGGTACTAGCTACGTGTCAAGTACTCAACAGCCATAGGTGGCCAGTGGCCGCTGTATTGTACAGTGCAGATGCAGAGCATTTTTATCAACACAGGAAGTTCCACGTAACAGCACTGATCTAGAATAACACTGTTTGATGACTGGGCATTCCTGTGGAGTGTTACGCTCCCTGAAGGCAAGGCTCATCATCTCAAGGAAACTGGGATCAGTGGGACTCTGCTCAGCACCTTGCACATGGCAGGGACCAAACCACTGACTGTGGGATTGACGCTCCCGTGATTCAAGTCACTCTCCTCCTTATCTTGCTGCCGCTCAAGGTAAAAGACCTGATTCCTCAAGGAAAGAAGCTCAACAGACATCAAACAGGAAATCAGGAGTCCCATTCCAAAGTAAATAACAAATTTTAGTAAAGATTATCCGTTCCTGCGCAAACCCTTGAATTACATAATCAATAGCTGAGAAAATGCCAATTATCCAGGCCCATTTCAAATATGACTAATCTGCATCCTGAGCAGCCACTAATCTACAGGACAAATTGTGAAATCGCTACTTATTTATTTGCTGGGAGGAAGCACTCCTCATCCCATTTAATCAGAGAGGAACAGCTCAATTTAGGGAATAAATGGAACAAACAGACATTTTTTATAAAATAGTAAGGATCCCAAAGAAAGCTCAAGAGAGGCTGCTGGCACCTGTATTGATTCCAAGATCAAATTGGCCCAAAGCACCTTAATAAAGCCTGTCATTACACACGCAAACAACAGAGACAGTATTATGCTTTAGGTCAAGAAAGAATCATTTGCAGGAGTCACGGAAGAATTTTCCCTTCTTTCTTTACTTTTGTGCAACTGGCAACATGTGTCTCTGACTTATTCATTCTCTCTCTGTCTTAGAGATAAAGATTAAGTATGGCCTGTTGCTTGAATGACTGAATGAGAAAGTAGAGTCTTATTAAAGACTCTGGCACTTTTCAGTGCTCATTTCAAGTCTTCATATAGTTTCGTGACCGCCCCGCATTGTCCACCAGTACTGTGAAGACATATTCCTACTGAATTACAAACACTATGTTGTTTGTTGCTGTTCAGTTGCTAGGTTGTGTCCGACTCTTTGCGACCCCACGAACTACAGCATGCCAGGCTTCCCCATCCTTCACCATCTCCTGGAGTTTACGCAAACGCAGGTCCATTGAGTCACTGATGCCATCCAACCATCTCATCCTCTGTCTCCTCCTGCCACCAATCACTCTGAATGAGATTTAATGGAACTGCCCTCAACAAAGGTTACCCTAACCTGGTCTAAGGATCAGAGAAGCACATACCAAGTGCCTGCCTGGCACCCAGTAGGAGCTTTGCAAATGGTTCTGTTGTTCTCTCAGGGTCCTTTGCTCACAGAATGCAGGAAGCACGCACCACCTGCCATTTGCACAAGCCCACTAAATCCTATGTTACTTCCCCCAGCTTCTCAAAACAACTGCCTGGCAACAGCTCTACATTCAAATGGGAGGATCCAAAGAGAAAATGCTGCTAGGTTTCCTCATCTTATTTAAACTACAAATGAAACCAAAAAAAAAAACCCCTCCTGATACTGAGTTACTGTATGCCAGGCACTGTTCCAAGCTTCCCAGATTCAAGTAACCCTCAGAGCAATGCTATGGAAATAGGGGGTTTTCTTAATGCCCATCTCACAGGAGAAAACTGAGGCGCAGAACGGTGCCTGGAGCAAGGTCACTGAGCCAGAACATCCCAGGGGCGGGATTAGAGACCAGGCACCCAAATCGTGAAAACAAAGGATGGACTGGCCTGGATGGCAACTTAGACTTCAGACTGTGTCGGCAAAATCCCCCTAACCCAGCTCACTTCCTCCGGGCAGATGTGTGTTGGCCAAGTCTGTGTAGACCTCATCTGAACATTACAGCAGAGTCTGGGATCCTGATCCCTGGGAGGCACACAGGACAACCCTCCCCGCATGCTCAGGGCCTCCGAGTGTGGATGCCCATCCCCTAGTCCCTGGTCCTACCTTCCAGACCATCCTAGGGGGCTCGCCCTGGCCCTCGGCTTTAGCTCGAGCACAGGCCTCTGGACACCACAGCGCCCAGTGCAAAGGGGGATGATGTGCAGCATGGAAGGGAAAACCCGCCCAGGAAACAGGACAGTGACACATTCCCTCTCCATACCTAGACGCTGTCACACTCAAACTTCTCTTTCCTAGGCTGAACAGCCCCATTCCTGCAGCCTCTTCTCAGGCAGTATTGCTCAGCTTTCAGTCATTTTCATTGCTCTCCCCTGGCCTCCCTCCAAGATTCTGTATCTTGTTTAAACAGTAAAGGCCAACACTGAACGTGATTTAAGAACAGTCATGCCTGGAAAAGTAACAAAGGCCCAACCAATACGGACTCCAGAAGGCAAATATTTTCTCAAAAGAAAAAAAAATAGAAATATTACAATATTAATAATGGAAGGCAATAAGAACCAGGTTGACCAAATACAATGATTTCTGTGGCTTGTCACATCACATCCTCTAATTACAGTGGTGTTTCTGGGAGACGTCTCTGGCCTGATAAGTCTTCTCAGAAACCATCTGCTCCTCCTCAAAAAAGAACCAAGATTTTCCTCTAAGTCTCAGCAAGTCTCTCCCTCGATACAGAAACCCTATCATCCTGAGAAGGCCAGTCCCCACTTCTCTCAACACCACCTTTTCCAGAAACAGCACTTCCTTTCCTAACTTCTTCCATTTCCTCTGCTTTTGCTTAGACGTCCCCCTGCCTCGCCGCGCCATCTGCCTCCCCTTTGGGCCAAGGAAGGACACCAGGGATACAAAGAGGCTGCCTGGGACCCCAAATGCAGGATGAAGCCCACCCTCCACACTGCTGACTCCTTAGAGACTTGGGGGTGACCCTGATCAAGTTCCATGTGGCAAGTGCCTCCACTGGGTTCATGAGCAGTGGGACAGGGCCCTGGACCTCCCATGGAGGAAGAATCACACTAAGGGCAAAAACAACAACAGGGAGGAGGCGAAGGAAACATGACCCCAAAACACAGCAGCCCCCGGGACAGCGCCAGCCACCTAGATGCCTGCTCGATCAATAAGCTGGCTCTGTGGCCATTTCAAGCAACTTTAAAAATTCTCAATATAAAGTAATAGGAGAAGGAAGGTGACCACTGCAACAGAGCAAGAATACCATCCTTCTCCCGCCCACAGAGAACCAGCTGAGCCGTTCCGAGCGTACAAAGGCTGCGCCTGCCCCCTGGCCTGTTTGCCGCCCTCTTCCAGGAGAGGAACATGGGGGCTGGAGGGCAGCCACGCACGCTACCTGTCCACTTGCTCTGGTCCTTCTCGCCTCCACTCTCCTGGTCTTTAGCGAGCTCCTCGGGATCAGCAGCTGCTTCACTGGGCCCTTCAACATCTTCAATGGCTTCTTCTGCAAGAGAAGCAAACGAAAACGTCAAGGACTAATAGTAGACAGAAGATGGAGGACTCCTGGCTGCTACTCCAAAGAAGTACCCGCCACGAAACGCAGGCAGCCAACAACTGTCCCCCAGCCACACAGTGAGCCCCGAGAGGCCAGCCGCACGAGGGATGCACGGTCTGGGGCGGTGGGGGGAACTCTCCTTCCTGCTCACTGGCAGGAGACTGCAGCTTGGTCTAGACGTGCAGGCACTCGGTATTCTGAGATGGATTCCAAATACCTCGTTTGAGCTTTTCTTATTGAAAAGCCAATCCTGTTGAGGAAATAACTCCAACTGAGTTCTGAAATCACATGCAAGTCTTTAACACTTGCAGATGCAAGAAGTGCCACGGGCTTGCTTCTTGCCTAGCTCTGACCACACTGAGAACTGGCATTGAACTAGACCCCGCATAAGGCTTCGCGGTGCCTGAGCACCTGCCAGGTTGTGGTGGGTTGTTGTTTTTTTTTTTTTACAGTCGTTCATATTCTGAAGAGTCACAGAATATCAGTGATATGATTTCATCAGTGTCAAGAGGTCCAGGAAACAAACATCTATGGGTTCGCCAGGCATCAGTGGCGAGAAGCTAGATCTGTAGAGAAAGGGAAACAATTTCTTATCCAAATCATACACTCCCCGTTTGAAGTCATTCCATTCTCTACCCGCCACTGGCTTAAAACAAACCAAGGAAAGTCTCTCCAGCTCAACACACACTACTTTAGTGAAGGAAAAAGAATGGTCGTTTCCAACATGAGGTTAATCACAAAATAAAATGCCACTCGCTTGCCGCAGTGGGACGAAGAGGGTAAAACACTCTAGATGCTGAGGGAAAGGAAGTGGGGCATCGCTACTTGTTCTCCTGGACCTATGGACTGTTATTTAAAACATTCAATAAGAACAGGCTAAACGAATGAATAAGGCAAGCAAACCAAAGTAGGTTGATGATGAAATTGTTAGACTGTGAAGAGCACAGCTTCCTGGGTGTGGAGACACTGAAGCCCACGTCTGTCACCCAAGGCCATTGCCAGACGAGGTCCATGGGACTAAGGCTGTTGGCCCACAGACCTGGGGTTATTCTGACATCACGCTGGGTCTCTCTAGCCCCAATTCCACTTTTCAACATTTCAAGGTGTGACACTAACGACCCTCCAGAAAATAGTGTCTGAATTTCATCTCATAAAAGGGAGTAAAAAGATTTCAAAGTAAACTGACCTCAGAGGATTTATGAAACACTTGAGGAAGAAAGTATCTGTTTAGAGCCAGATTTTCCTAACTTTTCCCAAAAAGACAATGAAAGACCAAGAGCTGGAAGATGGAACTAGAGGTCGGGGAACATTTCTTCATTATCACCGAGAGGGCATGTAAGAGTCAGTCATGGGGAACGCGCATGAGAGGAGATGCTGCTTGTTTTCCTCTTCAACTAAGAGGCTTCACAAATAATTTCTATGTCGCCTTTCTATCTCACTGCACAGTCAAGTTAACATCAAGTCTTTCCACACCCACCCCTAGTTCAAACAAAGAAAAAGCATGCAACCATGGTTTGAAGTCAGTCAGACATACAGCACCATATTAACACACTACAGCCTTTAGTAGAGGGAAAAAATACAAAGTGTTAGCTGAGTAATAATAAACAAGTTACACAGCATGCTATAGGTGCCATCTTAATTCAGGCCAAATAGTCAATGCATACTTTTGGTTTTTGATTAAATTGTTTAGCACTATAATTATAAAATCCATCTCTGAAAGGTGATACCAGCATTCAGTCGATCAGAATTAAGTTGAGTCTACCCAAAGTAGCTAGGTCTCTTAAAATATACTCATTTGCCCAAATACATCCTGTGATACAAAATCCCTGCAAGTGCCCATACATTCATCAAATGCAATTATGCAGAGATGGTCCCTCCTCTCTAAGACACACACACACCACCCCAGGTGGAGCGAGTCTGACACACACAGGGGACACCCTGATGTGATGAGCAGTGTCGGAAGGTGCTGCTCTGCAGAGGTGGGAAGGAATTTAGCCACTGCGAGGCCGGCTCCAAGGCCAGCGCCTCTCTCGGTGTACTATGTGGGCTGAGCCATCCAAGCAGAGAGTTAAGAACTCACGGTCACTCTGGCCCTGACCCCAGCTCTTTGAACCTTTTCAGACAAATCCATCCAGAGCAGACTGAAGAATGAGCACGTCATTCGCTCAACAAGCAAGGAACCCACATGGCGCTTTGTGGCTGTCCCAGGCCCTCAGTCTATGAGCCCGCTTGGGCCTCTGCTTTCTTCCCTCCCTGTCCTGCTAAGGGTGGAAAAGTGACGGTGACCAAGCTCCAGTGAGAGGGTGAATGACCAAGGTTGGCTCAGGAATTTCTTTTGCATCTGTTTTTCTTCTTAAAGATTTAAAAATCAAGTCCTCTTCTCTTGAAAGGGATTCCTTAGTGGCTCAGACGGTAAAGAGCCTGCCTGCAATGCAGGAGATTCAGGTTCAATCCCTGGGTCGGGAAGATCCCCTGGAGAAGGAAATGGCAACCCACTCCAGTATTCCTGCTTGGAAAATCCCACAGACAGAGGAGCCTGGCAGTCAATGGGGTCACAAAGAGTCAGACACGACTGAGTGACTTCACTTTCACTTTCCTCTTCTGAGTTTTTAGATTTAATATTATACTTTCTGATATATTAAACACCCCAAATCTGTTGTATGCTTTGTAGAAGAAGAAATGATTAAGGAACTCTGGGACAAGCCAGCTTCTTTTATGGGCAGATCAGTGTCCTCACCCCCAGCTAGAAAACCAGGTCCCATTCAGCCCGGTAGGCGCTTCCCTGTAGTTCCACATGTGACCTACAGGTGTCGCCCTCTGCAAGGAGAGCCCTGGAAGGGCAGCTAGCTGCAGGAGGCAGACACTGTCTGGGCCGCCTAACCTGAGCATGTGGAAATAATATATGTCTTCAAGTGAACTGTCTGGTCCTGGGGAAATAAAATAGGACATTCATAAGCAGTTACACCATCTGTCTTTATACCATCATCATCAACAGCAAGAGGAAAAATAGCTCTTTAAAATGGATGAAAGCCCAGGCTGACAGTAACCAGAAAACTGTGAGCTCTGAATACCAATAAAGGTAGAGATATGATTAAAAAACAGAGGTGTAAACTATGAATTCATCTGGATAGCTCGGCCCCACAGTGCTGTGCAGACAGGGTCTGTTTTGTTGGTCCCAAAAGTCCCCACCATTGTCACTAAGACTGGGCCTTGGGCACCCACGAGCAGGGCCTGGGGCTCTGTGCACTGGGAGCACGTGGGGGCTGGGGCAGGATGGCGTCCAGCTCTGAGTTCCTGGGGCTGGCCGGGTAGCCCACGCTCCCTTTAGGAATGTGTATTTGATACCCACATGCTCACAGAGCAGGGGGAGGTGTTCACGGAACGCATTTCTCCCCCACAGTTAAGTCAGTGGCAACTGGCCAGGGTCATTACAGAAGTTGTTTTTTTCCCCCCTATAATGTCCGCTACTGACAGATGGTGGGAAGTGAAGACCTGATGGACGACGATCTGGTTTTATCTGGGAAATCCTGTCCTTCCCTCAGAAGACAAAGTTACTTTTCTTCCCCAAGAAACACAACTGCCACTGTGCCATTTTTAAGGCCAAAAAAAAAAAAAAAAAGACAAATCAAAACCATCTTCTCCCCAAAGAGTTGAACGCTATTTCAGAACCTAACCGGAACGCACCAGGAATGCTTTCTCAGGGGCACAGCCAGTGCCTGGGTGAGGAGGTCATCTCTGCCCCCCATGCCTGGCCTGTTCCAGCCAGAGCAGCAGGCCCCGCACGTCTCAGACAGATGAGATGGTCTATTGCTCACAAGACTCCAGAGGCCGTGCCTCCACACCCCTTGCAGACGCCCACCCTCATGGATAACAGTCCACAGCAGCCCTCAGACCAGAGCACCCCTCCTGTTTGGGTGAATTTTCATGTTAAAGGGTTCAGGGAAACAGAAGCAAATCTCCAGTAATAGTGAGGTCCTCTGGTGTCCCTTCCGTCCAGTTTCCACATAAAATTCTGGCTGAAGGCCTTTCAAAAACCTATTTCCATCACTACCTCTTTGTACAACTGCTTCTCCCAGACAGCACTCACTCATTTCTGCTGGTTAAGGGCTGAGCCCTCAGGTATGAGGGTTTCAGCCTTGTTTACGCCCTCAGTCGTGTCCGACTCTTTGCCACCCCACGGACTGCAGCCTGCCAGGCTCCTCTGTCCATGGAATTCTTCAGGCAAGAACACTGAAGTGAGTTGCCATCTCCTTCTCCAAGGGATCTTTCCAACACAGGGATTGGAACCCTGGTCGCCTGCATTACAGGCAGATTCTTTACCACTGAGCCACCAGGGAAGCCCCATTTCAGCACATAATACATTCTAAAAGGGAAGGGTTCCAAGGGCAGCATAGATTTGGGGGGGCGGGTGGAGGGAGGTGATGATACCACAGCTCCAGAAAATGTCCCTTCAATTAAGGTGGCTTTCTTGCCACAAGTGCACACTGTTCTCTCAACACACCTTACACTCATCACGTTGGTAAACATGACTGGACGATTTCCCGATTTGTGGTAACATCTGCTTCTGAAGGAGGTGCGTGTGCCAACTAGCAACCCCATGTGGATTCGCAACGATTTTATGAACCACTTGGAAACTGGTTTGTGGAAGGAGCATGAGGCTGAAGCAAAAACAGAGGCGGCATCAGCACGAAGTCAGCACCTGCCACCACGCGCTGAGTGTGTCACCAAGACACACCCTTTGCTGAAAAAGGACACCGTTCACCAAATATCTAGGGCCAAGGGGAGTACTTTACAAATCACAGGCTTGAAGGAAGGGGAGTCCATCAACACCTGAGACTAGTCCTAACTGTTCCTGATTCTTTAACAGGATAACGTGGGCTCAGTCAAAGTGAAAGTCACTCAGTCATGTCTGACTCTTTGCGGCCCTATGGACGATACAGTCCATGGAATTCTCCAGGCCAGAATACTCAAGTGGGTAGCCCTTCCCTTCTCCAGGGGATCTTCCCATCCTAGGAATCAAACCGGGGTCTCCTGCATTGCAGATGGATTCTTTACCAACTGAGCTATCAGGAAAGACTAAGTCAAACCTTCCTCCAAACCTGACAAAGCCCTGCCATGGGGCCTTGATGATAGGAATTTGGAAATTCTCCTGAGAACCAGGGTGCTGTTCCCAGAACTCAGGCGATCACATTACTTAAAGAATACACTGATAATCTGAAGAATGAAATCATTCTTTCCTTTTTCTTTGGGGGGAGCTACGTTTGAGGGTGGGGGGTGAACTAAAGTGCGTTTGCCTGTCGGCAGGCTCAAGAGCTGAGAAACATTAGCTGTCATGAACCACAATCAAATCAGGTTTGAAATATTTAGCAGTGGCTTGGAAAACGCGGCAGTGCAGCTCTGACAGGCGAGATGCGCAGACACCCACTTTCCATTATAATGGAAATATCAGGCCTGTTCTGAATATGTATAACCCAGAAAAATGTATTGATTTTTCATTCGGCATTAAAAAAAATGAAATAGCCTGCAGCTGTCAAAAGCCTTTTGTTAAAAGCTCGTCTTTCCTGGAATGAGGGTTACCAGAAACAAGTTTTAATTGTATATTGGACCTCTTCTTTGAAAAACAAAATAACCAATCTGCTTACTTTGAAGATAGGGTTCAAGCTTTTCCTTTCCCCATTTTCAACCTAATTAACCAAGGACAAGTGCCAAAGCAGACGGGAAAGGCCCGGCACACTCTGACCAGCAGGATGGACGCAGAGGGTGGTGGCCACTTGTGCTGGAGCCTCCATGGTGGGTGGCTAGGGGATTCCATCACCGTGTCTTGTCCCCTTGTACCTGTAACTACAGACTCACCCCACAGGACACCTTGGCCGACCCCTGTCCTCTTGTAGGACCAAATGCAACAACTGGAGAATGAGGGCCAAACAGTCCAGCTTGCCCAACCCTCTGGGCCCCTTGTGCTTCCACAGGAAACCTCTAACGGCTGGACATAGTCTACAAAAGTATGCATGCTTTACTTTGCAGACAAGAAGTCAAATCAAATCCTACAATATGAAAGATGATGGCTAAGGTCTAGACCGCTTATTTTGAGTAATATCCAGTGCATTAAAATTCTGCTGCAAGAATAACTTGTGACAGGATGTGACCTGCAATGCTGACGGACGGACGCCTCTGCTGCTCCCAGCTTGTCACCCTCTCTAGGCCTCAGAGGGAGTGGTGGCTGCACTCATTGGGGCAGGTGGCTAACTGAGCCAGTCTCCCTCTTGACACTTTGGCAAGTGCGATCCCACTGAACAGTGACCTCAGGTCCTACAGTAGGTGACACTCCATGTGCCCTGGGCTACACCTCAAATGCACAGTGACTCCCAGACCCAGGGTGCAATATTCTACTCCACAATGTCCCCAAACACACTTTTTCAAATGTTGATGCTGTGGTTTTTACTCCATGGGGTCTTTCTAGCACTGATGACATGGTTGGAAACTGCCTGAGAGGTAGTTCAAGCAATTAGGTTTTCTGAGTGATAATACCACACCCCAAGAAATTTCCCTTAAATCAGGTTGTTTTCTGCCTACCACAATGCAAATTGTTCTTCTAACACCCCAGTCCTTAGACCTAGCACTGTGGTGGAGGTGACCACACATCTCACTCTGCCCACAAAAGAGGGACCTTCCACACCTCCCTGGAGGTCCTCTTTGGGTAATCTGTCTGAATATTACTTTTAATTGTTGGCAAACTTTGGCCATTCTGTTTCCTACATCTTAACAGGGTAGAGATTACTTGAGGAAGAAGTCGAATTGCAAGATGAAGGGTCCACGGTCTAAATCAAAGCTGGTGAGTGAAGCATTCTGAGCGACTGTGACCGTCCAGGTGGGAATCCTTACAGGGGTGAAGGATGAGAGTAGGAAGGGGGATCAGGTGGAGGCCCCAAGGCTGGTGTGCTGCTTTATGCATCTGGGACCTGGAATGCTTCCCCACCTTCTCAGGGTATGTTGCCATTTCTTTTCCGGAGACAGGAGAATCCAGGGCGCTAACAGAGTTTGGTGAGAAGTACGTTCTCAGGGTGGATGCCAAGCACTCAGACTTCCTGCACCCCAGCCTGCCCACGTCTGGGGCACACAGCATGGGACAGGTGTGGGGGGTGTTGTCTCCCCCTCGAGGTCACCCTTGTCCATAGCATTTCCCATCCTCCCCCCATCTAAGCTCTCTGCCAGCCAGGCCATCTTGCTGAAGACCCTTCTCCACTCGCTGGAGTGAAGGGCCACCAGTCAGCCACAGGTATCTTCCCACCCCAAGGAGCTTTTTTTTTTTTTTAAAAAAAAAAAGTGATCAAAGTGCTAACTAGCTGTTTTAAATGCAACTGCCCTCTGGAAGATGACATTTATAAAAACAAGTTCCAGTCCTCTGAGAGATAAGAGGATGTGAGGAGGAGAGGAACAGAGGACGTGGAGGAGATCAGACCCACCCCCGCCCGCCACTGGCATATCCCACCCGCCACTGGCATATTCTTTTCCTTTCAGTGATCATTTTTCCACAAGAATTTTTTTCATCGCTGGGTTCATTCACCAAGTATACTGGGGGCTGCTGGGCCCAGTCTCTGGACCGAGCCTTCGAGGCAGTGGAGGCCCAGCAACCTCAACACAGGCCTGGGAGAGGCTCTGCAGGAAAATCCACTAAACCCAGGCACACCAGTGGCGAGGAAGCAAGCGGCCCCCTCAGCCAGACCCCTCTCTCCTGCCCCTGCCCCACCACCCCTGGCTTTGGCACCAGGCTGCAAGAGTCAACACTGAAGGCAATGCCGGGTATTATTAAAATGACTAATTGGAGAATAGAGACCATTTATGCTTTTGTATATTTGAAGATCTTGCCACTGTTTATAGAAACAAGAAAAATGGGGCTTGGGCAGCCTGAGGGAGCCTGGGAAGCTGCAGCCTGCGTGCCCAGCCCCTGCCGGAGGTGAGGCCCTGAAGACTCGCGTGGGGGAGCCCTGCGTCCACGTGCTTCACCTCCAACGTGAGTGTGGACACGAAAGGGCCATAGACCCTGCTAGAGAGGGTGAGGCCCCGAAGGCTCGCCTGGGGGAGCCCCGCGCCGGCATGCTTCATGTCCATCGTGAGCGTGTATACAAGGGGGCATCTCCTGGGCCATCTGGAGCACACCGCCCGCCCTGGGCTGCGCACACAGCACCGTCACCCGCCAGGGTCCTGCCAGTTTCCCACTTCCGGGCCAGGCCATTCGGTCATTTGAACAGTTTGTCAAAACCTCACTGGAATTAAGGGGGTGGGTGGGGGTCACGAGAGGAGAAAAAGGGAGGAAACGCCTAGAGCCGGGATTGCAACCGGCTCCATTTATCTGTGTTCTCAGCCAAAGCACCTGGGCTGCCCCCTGCGGAAACGCAGAAAGGATGAAAGCCGCGTGCGGTGACAAAGCACGCCGGAACGAACGTGTCACTGACTCGCCTGGTGGCTGTTCCCAGGAAGGTTTTTTTTTTTTTTTCTTTTTAAATACTGAAAGATGTGCATTCCGGGTTTTAAAATACCAAACCCGGCCCTGACTCAGTTGGGGAACCCGCGCTACACCAGAAACCCAGCTCCATGCCGGAACTCTGAGGAACACCGGGTTCAGGGGGATTAAGCCCCTTGGGTTTCTACGGAGCCCTGACTGCTGCTGCGACTTCCACACACGAAATGTAAAAAAGGCAAACTCCCCGAGCACGTTTGTAGCGGAGCGTGATGCGATTGTGTTGTCATTTATGGGAAATAATCGCAAGCCCATCTCTCCCCTTCCCTCCCCCCCACCATTTTCCAGTCCAAATAACCATGAAAAATTACACTTCAATGTCAGGGCGACGACAAAGGAGGCGCGCTCTCTGGGAGCTCAGCGCATTTGCAGGGGTTTTTCCTTTCCATGGACAAAAACTACCTTCAATTGTACTTCGTTTAAAACGTGATCTAACAAATGCATTTTGACAAGGCTTTTTCTCTTTCTCTCCCTTCTTTCAAACAGTATTTTGCACAGTTTAACCTCGCACCAAACTGGAATGTTCTGGAAAGAAGGGGGTAAGGAAAATAGAAAGGTCCTTGAAAGCAAGAAGGGTGGTTTTCCCCTCCTTCCATTAAAAACAAAGTCATGGAGAAGAATAATGATTCTGACTCAGTGGACTACTACTGAGAAAGGGGGTGGAGAGTAAACGGCCCGGCTTACGTCTTACGTCTTACGTCTTAAGTATTATGGGCAGAATCTTTGATAGGCAAAGGTGAGAAAAGCCAGGGTGAGCAGGAGGGGAGGAGGGTCTTGATGGAGGAAAAAAGCCCCCCCAAGCTCATTCTTCGGAATAAACCATTTTGTGGATTTGAAAGCATCCTCTGAGGGTGTGGATGTAGGTTAGAAGTGGGGGCGGGGTGGGGGTGTCATGACCACGCGGCTGAGGAAGGGAAGCTCTCAGGTGGGGTACTGCTTCCCCCTCCCCTATGGAAAGGGACGTTTTTCAACCCAACTGATCTGCCTGAAAGCTTTTTAGCATTCCAGGTGTGAGGCCTGAGCAGTCCCTTCAAGCATCTGTCTTTCAATAACACCCTGTTTGAAATAAACACTGCCAGGCTCCCATGGTTGGAGGATGAAGACAAGATGGATAAACACACATGAGTGATAGAAAGCATGTAAATAAAAAAAGAAAAAATTAACAGTTTCCATTAAAGAAGGCTGGTATCACCTGAGTCAAAACTGACTAGGCTTGTAAAAGAGAGATCTTATGTTTAATGTAAAAAACATATGTATATACATATATATGATGGGCTTCCTAATTTATTTATTTTTACATGAAAAAGATGTTGGAATTACATAGATTAAAAAAAAATCAAGGCAGGCCTATAAAGGTACTTAAGTATCCATATACAAATGAAGGTGTATGGGAAATGAACAGGATATACCAGAGTGATATTAGATGATGGTGATTAGAACCTAATGGGTGTAAGTGAACCTTGTGGGAGGGCTCTCATGACGGGAATGCCGTTGCTGACGGACGCAATCTATACGGGAATGAAGGAAGCAGGTGGGGGGTGACCATGCAGACCTGAGGCATTACAGCGCAGGGAAGACACAATTGGACAACGCTGAAGGAAAAGAGGGAATACTGGGGGCCTGGACATGCGAAAAAGCAAACCAAAGGCAACACAGGGGAACATTTTGTTTCTGGCCACCAAAACAAATAGCAGTCAACTGCAAAAGGTGAAACCGTGATGCCAGGGGCTGCAGTCACATGACACACAAATGAAGGACTTGAGTCTCCAGCCCCTTTGTGGCTTCACTCTGATGTCCATGCCGTCCAAAGGGGCTCCAGCCTATTAAGGAAAGAGCTGTGCCCTGTGAAGCACAGGGTGCACACAGAAATATTAGTCTCTGCTTGTCTGTGGAGGGCGGTGTGAGGGGCTGATTGTCAATGAGCTTCATTTTGCATGATCATAAGCCACTTATATGCGCAGCTGGGAAAACCAGCTGATTCATAAAAACAAAGCACAAACAAAGGCTTACACTTTCCAAACCAAATCTGGGAAACAGACATCGGGCCAACTTCAGACAATGCTGTATCCAGGAAAGCACTGGCTCGCCCTGCCCTCTTTTGGCCAGACCCAAGCTGTGCAAAGGTCGCTGCATGTGTAGTGGCCTGGCATGTCCCAGAATGCAGCTTTAAACACGCACACGAAGCCAGCGGTGGCTCAGGACAGCTTCACCCCTCCTTTCACACTGGGGATCCCCACGGCCTGGTGCAAGCGGTGAAGAGCCTGTTTCTGCTGTGAGCACTTACAGTCACACTCGAGATATCGAGGGGTGCGCCTCCATGTGGAGAGTCCAAACCTGGGCCGGCCCCCCAAAACCATCAAGCCCCCAAACATGCTTCAGTCTGAGACAACTGGGTGACAGAAGCAACGTGTTTGAGTTGACATCTCCTAGGAAACTGCAAACAAAGTGAAGCGGGAAGTCGAGATGAAGGGAAAACCCAGATATTTATGTTCAAGAGCTTTCCTGCATTAACGGGAGAAAAAGCAGATGGAACTGCTAAATTTTGGTCTTTTTTTTTTTTTTTAAGCTCGCTATTTTATTATGCCAGCATAACGTTTATGACGAAACTTGACAAAGGCATTACGGGGAAAACTTGCAGACAAATCTAACTCATGAACATACAAGCAAAGTTCGTACACACTGTATTAGCCAGCCACACTAGGATTAATACATCATCATGCATTTTTGACATGCACCTTGTACAGTTCTTTTGTGTCCAAAGGGAAAAAGAAAATTCTTGGATCTTCTTTCTCCTTTTGAGAAACTTCCAAAGGTATGCCAATGGCTGAATACAAAGACTCTATATTTTAAAAATCTGGATCCTATACAATGAAATGGTCCTTTTCTAGGGTTTGACAACACCCCCCACCTCCCACACACACACACACACACACACACACACACACACCTGCCTTCTCACAGTGATTTTAGCTATAGCAACCCATCCACGAATCTTCTAGAGGTACTAATTGTATTTTAGTCTCAGCCTTAGG
Source organism: Tragelaphus eurycerus (assembly GCA_935064755.1). Lineage (NCBI taxonomy): Eukaryota > Metazoa > Chordata > Mammalia > Artiodactyla > Bovidae > Tragelaphus > Tragelaphus eurycerus. Next base: position 19,722,085 of record CAKXYN010000020.1, read on the forward strand.
ACCCTGTGAGCATCTATTCAGCTTTACTTCCCGTTAGATGTTTCTTAGACCTAAGAACAGGCTGGTATCCTTTAAAAAGCAAGGCACCCACTACACACCCCCAAGTTTATACCGCAATATATCTCAAGGCACAAAGACACACAGTTATGGTCATTAAGGCAAACAAAGAATTTAAATTCTAGACTCACACCATTCTCTTTAATGGTGAGGACATTTGTAAACAACTAAAACACGAATTCAAAGAGAATCAAAATGCTGCCATGACATGAGAATGTCAACAAGGATCTGGGCAGAAAGCACGATTCTGTGACAAACGGTTTCTGGGATAGTTGGGATAAAGTCTGCAGCCCACAATCACATTTTAAACAAACAGTTCTCGAGGTTTAAGTTCTTCTGTGTGCACACTGCAACTGGAGAAAGTACCAGAGGGGAAATGCTTAAGTTAGAATCCAACCCAGACTCTCAGAAGTGGATCATTTTTTTAAGTGAATTATGGATCCTATGCAGAGCCAATAAGGAAAGGAACCCTCACCAAGAAAAAAATTTTTGCTTCATTCTGTAAGTATAAAGTAGTAAAAACCAGTCAAAGATGTGAATGAAAAGTAGTCAAAAAGCAGTGCAATATTAAAGATTAGAGGGTCCCATGATTAGGAAGAAAAATCAAATGATTCCTCACTTAGGGAGCAACATCTTTAAACACAGAAAGGAGGAAGAGTGAAGAGGAGGACTTAGTAACCAATGAGAAACGTAAAAAATAAATAACCTAGATAACCAATGTCCATTGCAGCACTACGACACCTAGGACATGGAAGCAACCTAGATGTCCATCAACAGATAAATAGGTAAAGAAACTGTGGTACATATATACGGTGGAATATTACTCAGCCATTAAAAGGAACACATTTTGTGTCAGTTCTAATGAGGTGGATGAACCTAGAGTCTGTTGTACAGAGTGAAGTAATGTCAGAAAAACAAATATATTAACACACATATGTATGGAATCTATTAACGTTGGTACTGATAAACCTATTTGCAGGGTAGGAATGGAGATGCAGACATAGAGAACAGACTTTTGGACACGGGGTTGGGTGAATGGACAGAGTACTATGGAAACAAATACATGTATACCATATATAAAACAAACAGCCAGTGGGAATCTGGTGTATGATTCAGGGAGCACAAACTGGTGCTCTGTGACAACCAGAGGGGTGGCATGGGAAGGGAGGCGGGAGGGAGGTTCAAGAGAGAAGGGACATATGTACCCCTGTGGTGACTCATGTTGATGTACGGCAGAAATCATCACAATATTATAAAGCAATTATCGTCCAATTAAAAATGAATGAATTTAAAAAATAACCTAGGTGAGAGTATATCTTAAAATTCAATACATATTAGAGCAGGAAAAAAAAAATCAATTTCTGAAAAGAGTCTATGAACTGACTCAACTACTAAAAACCTTTACAGGCTGGAAAGCACAGGAGCTGTTCTAGGAGAAGGGAAATGACTGAAACCAGGCCTTAAAGAGAAATAAGTGGAAGAACGGAGACAAAGGCAAGAAAGACAAATGGGTCAATGGACCAAAAACTCAAGGTGTGTAAAATTTATTTCAATACCATTAAGGTGGTTAAATAAAAATTATCTGTGTTTTACAAATTCTAAAAGGATATAAATGTAAATGTGTAAAATATAAGACAGGGAGGGAGTCCAAACAAGAGACGACATAAAAGCACGAACACGGTAAAAACACGTTCAGGAAAGAAAAATAATGGTGTTTGCGGCAACCCAGTTCTACAGACTAGGAGACCAGGACCTGGAGAAGGGAAGGGCTCCAAGACCACTCAGTGAGGCAGACCAAACAAGGGTCTCCAAGTGAGGCCTGGGGCACGAGCCACAGAGGGGACAAGCGGTCGTGATGGCACTTCCACAGCCAAACATGAGAAGGAGTGGGCAGCCTGCTCCTTGGGAACCTTCCTCAATTAAAGCTGTGATGTTGAGGAAGATGGATTCTAATAGTGGTACCACAGTGGTTCAAGGACTTCCAGTTGTCCTTTAAATGATGAGACAAAAGACACAGCATGGATAAAATGGTCTCACCCTAAACCAAAAAGAACCACAAACCAGCCCCTAAGAACACCAGTATCCATGTTTCTCAGCAGATAGTGCCGTTAACTTCTTGTCAGTGGCAACATGGTACCTAAAGAAAAACATCACGTTAAAGACCAGACGAGCCTGCCTCTCACTGTCTCCTCCCATTCATTCCTCTTCCCTCTCCTTCTCTATCTGTCCCCCCACCATGCTCTTTCTGGAAAAGGGGGATCCCGGAAGCACTGTCCCAAAATGGCTCAGGGTGGGTGCCCGGCTAAGAGTCTCTGGCTCCAGGGGGAGGGCCAAGGGGCCACCGCGGCCCCAGATCCTTGCCAGAGAGAACTAGCAAAAGCCAAGTAATTGCTTTTTCCCCTTCCACTAATAAGCTTTTCAGCAGAGGAAGAATTCAGCTTCCTGTAGTCAACAAACCCTTTTTCCCTGCCTCTCCTCACTCCAAATAATCTAAAGTGACTGCAATTTCAGTCCTGGCTCTCCAGCATTCAGCTCCACCGTCTGAGGTCAGAGGGTGTCAAGTGAGGGCCCTCCATTTCTCTCTGCTCCTCCTTCACGCCACCCGAGCTTCTTCGTCACTGAGGCAACCAGCCACCCCAGTGCATCACCAGTCTCTGGCACACACACCGACTTCACTCAGGATTCCAGGAAATGCTTTTTGAAGGCCCAGAAAACACTGGGGGAGATGAAGAAAAATCTCTTTGCTATAAACAACTGATTAGTAATGACCAGCTTCAGATGCCCTGGTGACCTGAGCCACTAATTCCCTGGTTTTGAGAAAATGCATTACAGTAGGACTTTTTCTTTTTGTGGTGGTGGTTAAAACCACGTGGCTGGTTATGTGGTTTTTAGTTTAGTTTTATGCAAATGGCTCTAGTTCCTAAATTCTTTTCCGAGATGTGCTGTGTGTTCGTGGGCTGCTTATCTTCAAGCCTGGCCTCCTGTCGAATCGGCTGCCGGTGGAAAAGCACCCCGCCCCCGCCTCTGCCTCATTTCCCAGATGAATGAAATGCGATTTCAATTAAGAAGGGCAGCCCCATAGCTCCCTGCTCGCTGTCTTCACGGAGATCTAAGCAGAGAGCGCAGACAGCGCTGAAGGTGAACAAACAAACAGACGAAGGGAGATGGATTGAACGAGAGAAAGGACAGGTGTGTGAACAGGCGCACCCCCAGCCCCCGGCAGGCTCGCGTCCCTCAGGGTGATGCAGGGACTGCGGCACAGGACACAAGAGGCTCCAGGCAGGGGACACAGAGGCAGGGCCGCTCACTGCGCCCACAGGCAGTGCCAGGAAGGTTCTGGAAGGCAAGGAGGGCAGGGGGGTGCATCCAGGGAAGAAAGTGAACACCTGTCCACCCACCCCCATACACGCACGCACGCACACACACACACACACAGGTGTACACTCACTTCTGGCTGCAGTCAGGCCTGTGATGGGAATTTATTTCCATCAATTATGTGCTCTTGTCCCCAGACTCAGTTCATCAGCACAGTGCGGCCGAGTCAATGAAAGGCTCCGTAACGAAGGAATCACATGTACGGGGACAGCCCGGCACCTGTCACCAGGCTGTGGGGCTGCAGCCACACCTGGCCCCGAGTCTAGTTGACATGGGCCCTCCCGTCTCCCCTAACCCTCCACCCACCCCCACCCCGTGGGCTCCTGGACTCCACGTCAGGTCACCCCATCCTGCCCCAGGAGCCCCTGGCCAGGATGACATCTTCTGTGACATGATCACAAGGGCCCTGACTGGAAGGAGGAGGAAGGAACTAGCCAAATGGGACTGATCAGCACAGCATGCCAGCTGCTTTCCTATTCTGCTGCCTGGATAAAACCCTTCACTGCAAAGAGCCTGAGCGTGGAAACCAACAACAGCCACCTCTGAAAGCTCCCATGTGTTCATCGTTATTATCTAACAATAATCATAATGGCAGTGGGACAGTCATCGCCCAACCAAAGCAGATACGGTTACTACCCCCATTTCCCAGATGAGGAAACTGAGGCTCAGCGAGGTGGAAGACCTGGCAAAGGTCACAGAGCTGAGACTAACTGGGCTTCCCTGAAGAAGCTCCACTTGTGCCATCTGCCCACCCACCGACCCACCACACATCCACAGAGCACCTGTTCTGGGCACTGGATACAGCTGTGAACAAGACCAGAGGCACTGCGAACACATGATGTACTCGTGTGAAAATCAGAACAAAGCTGCCCCCCACCAGTACCCCTCCCTCTGGGCAGATAAGACCCTGGACTCGCTGTTTTGTTTGTTGGGTCGAATCTAGGGTGGCCTGGGTCCTTGCTCATCCCCTTCAGCAGAGCAGAGGGCTGTGCATGTGTGGACCGTCTATACAGCTTGACGGCTGCCCTGAAAGGGATTCCCAGCAGAAAAGCTACCGTATTTCTGTATGTGTATGTGTAATACATAAATGCAGGCAGAGATAAAATCTCCTTGAGCCTTTCCTTTTCTGAGGAGTGGGGAGGAGCTGACCTTGCGGTGGGGCAATGCCACAAAGAGAAAGGGAACACTGACCATCCCTTATGCGGTAGCACGAGGGCGGGCCCGACAGCCGTACACCAGGGGTACCCACCACACCAGCGTGGGCCAAAGCACCTCCCTGCGAAGGTGAAGGAACAGCACTGGGTGGAGGGCTCAAGGCTCAGAAGGGCTGCAGCACCAACCTGGAAATTTGACACCCACCATGCGGCATGCCCCTTCTCTGAAACTGAGGTTACCCCTTCACATCTATGAATTTCGATGCATTTTGCAAACTTAATAGCCATCTAAAGCTCTTCCACCTTGACAGGACTGCTATTATAATGCTAGCTATTCTCAGTACCAGATGAATTTGGGGGGCTGGGGTGGGGGGTGGGAGCAGGGCTGTTGTGGAAGAAAGTCTGCTCCCCTCACCACTCTATAGGAGGTGTCTCCCCCTAGTGACCACCACCCGCACTACCACCCTCCACTGTCTTGGGGCTGGAGCCAGGTAGCGAGGTCCAGGCAGACAGCCATCACCCGTCTTTGCAGGTTGCCTTTGGCCCCGATCCTCAGACCAGCCTTCTCAAAGTACCCTAGGAGCGCGAAGAGAGAATCAGTAGTCAGGCTCTCAGGTGTTCTGAGCTTTGCTCTAAATGCTAACAGGGGATCCCCAGCACCCACAGGATACCCGTCCACACTCTGCTTCTATGGCCAGGAGACAAGAGGAGCCGGATACGGGCCACAGGGAGAAGAGAGGAAAACAAGAGAAGTGAACAGGAGACAGGTGACGGGGGCCCACCTGGAGGAGCACCCTCCAGGCCTGCTGGGGACCCACAGGGCACCTGGAGACGGACCAGAAAGGCAAGACCTGACGCCAGAGCAGGACAAGAAGACTCGAGGCAGGGGACGGAGGTGAGTAATGGGCGAGGAGCCCAAAGCCAGAAACTGGGAGGTGAACAGGACAGAAGGATGCAAAATGGGGCTGAGCGCATCACTGCCTAAAGTGAGCACTAACTCAGGCTTCCGGGAACGGGAAGACGGAGGAGGAGGCTGGGCGGAGAGAGCCCCCTCCTCAGGTCGTTCTGTTCAACTCTTGGGGAGAACTGTGTTTTGGGGAAGGGGCCAGAATAATGACTGGAGCCTTCACTCGGCTGCTGCTTTTTACAGTACGCTTCCCAGAATAAACTGCCCCAAGACTTCATCCATCACCAAAAAAGGCAACCATAAAAACACTTTGTGGCCAGCCCTTGTCTCGCACCAGCTCAGCCATCTTCCCCTCTGCTGGGGACCGGGTGGCTTGGGGCAGGGGGGCGGCCCAGGCCCCAACTAATTGCTCTGGCCGACGATGCTGTGTGGTGTGGGGCCGCTCCCCGCGCTGAGCGGTGAGGAACTTCCTGAATCATTAACCTCTCGGAGAGCATTGTATTGGGAGGCGCTCCCTCTGCAGCCTGTTCAGGGGCCCTATTGATCTGCACACTCGCTGCCTTCAAAGTTGTTTATGATCAATATGCAAATTGCCCATGGCATTGATCTAGTATTAATTTTCAATTAGGGAATCCACAAGGGGTCTCGGAGGGTCAATACCTAACAATGCAGAGGAAACTCCGCTGAGGAGTATCGGCCTGATGCCGAGAAGACCTTCCCTAAGCCTCCTCCTCAGCAGTTCCAGGCCCTAGGGGCTGTCACCTTCGCTTGGGCTCATTCGCCTCCCTCTGAAGTCGGACCCCTCTGGCCACCACCCAGGCTGCATGTGTGGCTGTTGCCCTCCCCTCCTCCCTGCCTCCACCCAGGGCCACAGGGACAGTCCCTGCCAGGGCGCTCCCCCAACACCCGCCCTCCTGATCAGATGCCCCCGCACGTGCCTCTACATCTCCCCATGCCAACCCGGCCCCAGGACCACTCTCTCCCCCGGCTCCCCAACCACACATACCTTCTTCCTCCCTCTCTCCCTCTCCCTCGTTTCTGCTTAGTCACGGAACGTCACCTTGGCACGCTGCCACGGCTGGAGCTGGCGAGCTGCACGGTCCCCAGAAATCTCAGGCAGTCAGGCAGAGCCGCCAGGCTGCCAGGTTATGCTTGGCAAACAAGCCACTGATGTCATTTCAAAAAACCAAGGTTGGGGAGGGGGGGGAGGAAAAGAGGCACAGCTTCAAATCGTCTGTTTTTCCTTCTTTCTTTCTTCTAGCAAAATGTTCCTTCCTAGTGAAACACGGAGGCAGGGGCTGGGGTTGGTTGGTGGGGGATGTTAATTACTTCGCCACTTGTCCATGGTTTTCCCAGAAGAGGCCACGGCCCGCCCTCCAGGAGCACAGGGCCGTGCGTGTGAGCCACTGACAAGGGGTGTCCCTGGGGAGCGCATGCCCAGCTGGGACTGGAGTGACCCGGGAGTGCAGTCATTCCATTACGCCCCTAACAGCCCCTGAGAGGCTCGCGTGGGAAAGCTCTAAGACCAAAGGAGTCGGAAGAGACAAATGTGGCCGACTCTCCGCCCAGCAGGTATGGGGACGAGATAGGCACAGCTGCGCCCAGCCTGGGGCCCAACAAGGACCCCATCTGCCTTCTCTGCTCAGCCAAGGCTCTCAACACTCCAGGTCTTCCTTTCTTGCTCCACCGGGAGCAAACCTCCCAGGGTCTCAGGCTCCCTCACACAGCCCATGACCCTGCCTGGAGGCCCACGTGGAACTCCACATGGAACAGGGTGTTTGCCCAGCCACTTTTGGCACTGCCACTCATGGTGCGAACCAGAGCGTTGGCTAGCCAGGCTAACTGGTTTATGGATAACATTAATTACCATGTTGCTCATTAATGGATGAAATCTTTATTGGTGCCATTGATCAGTGGACTTGTTAGCTGGCCTCCTAACCAATGGCGGATGTAACAAGCTCTCTTATTGGCATATCAATTAATGCAATCAATTCCTTGCCAGCGGCTGCCGTCCGCTCCCTGGGCTGTTCAGAGGTAGGAGACAGAGCCATGTCAAGAGCAACCCCTCACTCAAGAGTCTCCGGTTCTCAACTGACCCCCAAGTGGTCTCTCTGCCACCTGGGGCTCAACTATCAAGGCAAAACAAAACAAAATCACACCTACCCCCGCCTCCACTTCCATTTGAAAATCACTTCTCCGTGTTCTAAGGTGACAAAAGTACAGCTCTCTTAGGACACATGAGACAGAAGGACTGGTGTGAGGGGCTGGGGACTGTGAAAGCAGACGAGAGGACTGCAGGGGCCACGAGAAGCTTCTAGAGAAGGCTCCAGCAGAGGTGATTAGGTCTCCAGACTGAACGCTAGACAACACGCCAGACAGCGATGGGATCAGCCGAAAGACACAACCACCATCACAGACCCACCGCTCACCTGGGGAAGCCAGCTAAGGCCCCCGATCCACAATCCTATCTGCCGACCGCACCTAACGACATCCCCATCACTCAACACCTACAACAGATGGGCTCGGTAGGAAATCGTGACCCTGAACTCATAACCCAAGCTCCAGGTATGGGAAGGACTTGTCGCCTAGGAACCATCAGCCTACCATCACCCCACTCCACCCCACCACCACCAGCAAACTGATGTCCATACCTGGCATTCTGATGTTTGCTGAAAGGCGTGCAATGGATTGTTTAGACAGCACTAATATCACTGTCAAGTCACAGCTGGGAAAAAAAATTTCCCCGGGCTGTGACATGTCTTTAGGTAGGTTATATTAGAAAAGGTTCGGGGACGGGGAGTGTGTGGTGGAACAGACCATGGATCCAGAGCTGGAACCCCTCCGAGGAACAGTGATCACCGGGGCATTTACCACAGAGGGGATGAGCTGCGATGCCTACGACTGTGAGAGGGTCCTCCGGGAATGTCTGACCCCCAAGATGTGCTTAAAGGGATTAACTGGAGTTTGCCTCAAAAGGGAGCAGCTTGAAATATTCTTGCAGATTTGTTACTAAAAGCCAAAAATAAATTAAATTAAAAAGGGGAAGCAAATCACTATTCCACTCAGCGGTGCTGGTGCTATTAATAAACTTTGCAAGCACAAACATTTAACTTGAGGAGAGAGGGTACAGGCAACCAGAAGTGGTGAAAAGCAGAAGGGGGTGGGGGGTGGGGAAGAAAGCGGCTTTGGGTAGAGCGGTGACAGAGCGCAGGAGGTCAGTGAAGCCACGGCTGAGAGACGTAATTCTCAGTCTGAAAGCACGGCTCGGGGCTTCTAGCATAAACAGTAGAAATATTTCCTCTCATTTATAAATAGAAAGTGACATTTTTCCACGTGGACCATTAGCACTCCCATATTCACAGGATGGAGGCAAGCACTGAACAGACCAACGCAGAGGCCAGAGAGAGAAGGCCCTGACGGGCGACCCTCTCTCAGGACGGAGACACACAGACAGCAGAGAGAGGAGGGCAGAGGCTGCAGAGCCAAGGCTGAGATCTCTTTCACCTGTAAGGCCACTCCTCATGTGGGACAGAAGGCTGCCTTCTACGTGGCAGCCGTCATCCAATCCATGTGATGGGGAGACACCCAGACCGGAGGCCCTCCGTCAGTCATTCAACACCCCCAGTGGTTTTTTCCAGCAAGGACAGCCTTAGGCTGCTACAACAATAGAGACCCAGTGTGTGTCTGAGGTAGATTGCTGTAGTGCAACAGTGCCTGAACTGTCTCCGGGGAACCCCGGGATGCTGCAGGGGTTCTGCAAATTCTGATTCTAGTTTCATTTTAAGTTGGTTATTAAATTACTGGTTATTATTAAATGCTAATGGTTATTATTAAATGCAATAATAAAACATACTCAACTGTGACATATGCCAAAATTTAACACATTGGAGGCCAGGGCATTAACTTGCACAGCTAAGTTAACTAGTTTCTGTGTAGGCCTCCAAGTCAAACAACGTTTGCATTTAGACTACAAGGCTAAAAGGCTGCTGAAAACTGTTACCATTTGGAACTACTCCTCCATATGAAGATTTGAAAAATAATGGAACCAAACAAAATACACAAAACAGAAGCTTTGTCCAGACTATATAACTGCCTTCCATAACTCTTAATTTTGACCAAAGGGTTGATCAGCTCTGCTTTATTATTCTTTAGATACACAAATGCTGCTAAGTCACTTCAGTTGTGTCTGACTCTATGCGACCCCATAGACGGCAGCCCACCAGGCTCCCTTGTCCCTGGGATTCTCCAGGCAAGAACAATGGAGTGGGTTGCCATTTCCTTCTCCAAGGCATGAAAGTGAAAAGTGAAAGTGAAGTTCTCAGTCGTGTCCAACTCTTTAGCGACTTCATGGACTGCGGCCTACCAGGCTCCTCCATCCACGGGATTTTCCAGGCAAGAGTACTGGAGTGGGGTGCCATTGCCTTTACACATCTAAATTCAAATCCTAAAAGATGAGGCTGTGAAAGTGCTGCACAATATGCCAGCAAATATGGAAAACTCAACAGTGGCCACAGGACTGGAAAAGGTCACTTTTCATTCCAATCCTAAAGCAAGGCAATGCCAAAGAATGCTCAAACTACCACACTATTGCACTCATCTCACACACTAGCAAAGTAATGCTCAAAATTCTCCAAGCTAGGCTTTAATAGTGTGTGAATCGAGAACTTCCAGATGTTCAAGCTGGATTTAGAAAAGGCAGAGGAACCAGAGATCAAATAGCCAACATCTGCTGGATCATAGAAAGAGCAAGAGAATTAAAGAAAAACATCTACTTCTGCTTCATTGACTACAGTAAAGCCTTTCACTGTGTGGATCACAACAAACTGTGGAAAATTCTTCAAGAGACAGGAATACCAGACCACCTTACCTGTCTCCTGAGAAATCTGTATGCAGGTCAAGAAGCAACAGTTAGAAGCAGACATGGAACAACAGACGGGTTCCAAATTGGGAAAGGAGTAAAAGGCTGTATATTGTCACCCTGCTTTAACTTATATGCAGAGTATATTATATGGAAATGCTAGACTGGATGAAGCACAAGCTGAAATCAAGATTGCAGGGAGAAATATCAATAACCTCAGATATGCATATGACACCACCCTTATGGCAGAAAGTGAAGAGGAACTAAAAAACCTCTTGATGAAACTGGAAGAGGAGAATGAAAAAGCTGGCTTAAAATTCAACATTCAAAAAACAAAGATCGTGGCATCTGGTCCCATAACTTCATGGCAAATAGATAGGAAAACAATGGAAACAGTGACAGACTTGATTTTCTTGGGTTCCAAAATCACTGCAGATGGTGACTGCAGCCATGAAATTAAAGGATGCTTACTCCTTGGAAGAAAAGCTATGACCAACCTAGACAGCATATTAAAAAGCAGAGACACTACTTTGCCAATAAAGATCTGTCTAGTCAAGGCTATGGTTTTTCCAGTAGCCATGTATGGATGTGAGAGTTGGACTATAAAGAGAGCTGAGCACTGAAGAATTGATGCTTTTGAACTGTGGTGTTGGAGAAGACTCTTGAGAGTCTCTTGGACTGCAAGGAGGTCAAACCAGTATATCCTAAAAGAAATTAGTCCTGAATATTCATTGGAAGGACTGATGCTGAAGCTTACCAAAACTTTGGCCACCTGATGCGAAGAACTGACTCATTTGAAAAGACCCTGATGCTAGGAAGGGTTGAAGGCGGAAGGAGAAGGGGATGACAGAGGATGAGATGGTTGCATAGCTTCACCAACTCAACAGACATGAGTTTGAGCACGCTCTGGGAGTTGATGATAGACAGGGAAGCCTGGCATGCTGCAGTCCATGGGGTTGCAAAGAGTCGGACACAACTGAGTGACTGAACTGAACTAAAACTCCTAAAAATATCTATAGTTATTTTAGGAGTTTTAGTTCAGTTCAGTCATTAAAATTACCTAGTGGGTTCAAATTAAATTTTCATTTTTTAAGAAAGGGGGCCCCACTAATAAAAGTGTACAAACCACTGCTTCAGTTCAGTTCAGTCGCTCAGTCATGTCCGACTCTTTGCAACCCCATGAATCGCAGCATGCCAGGCCTCCCTGTCCAACACCATCTCCTGGAGTTCACTCAGACTCACGTCCATCGAGTCAGTGATGCCATCCAGCCATCTCATCCTCTGTCGTCCCCTTCTCCTCCTGCCCCCAATCCCTCCCAGCATCAGAGTCTTCTCCAATGAGTCAACGCTTTGCATGAGGTGGCCAAAGTACTGGAGTTTCAGCTTTAGCGTCATTCCTTCCAAAGAAATCCCAGGGCTGATCTCCTTCACAATGGACTGGTTGGATCTCCTTGCAGTCCAAGGGACTCTCAACAGTCTTCTCCAACACCACAGTTCAAAAGTATCAATTCTTCGGCGCTCAGCCTTCTTCACGGTCCAACTCTCACATCCATATATGACCACTGGAAAAACCATAGCCTTGACTAGACGGACCTTTGTTGGCAAAGTAGTGTGTCTGCTTTTCAATATGCTATCTAGGTTGGTCATAACTTTCCTTCCAAGGAGTAAGCGTCTTTTAATTTCATGGCTGCAATCACCATCTGCAGTGATTTTGGAGCCCCCAAAAATAAAGTCTGACGCTGTTTCCCCATCTATTTCCCATGAAGTGATGGGACCAGATGCCATGATCTTCGTTTTCTGAATGATGAGCTTTAAGCCAACTTTTTCACTCTCCACTTTCATCAAGAGGCTTTTTAGTTCCTCTTCACTTTGTGCCATAAGGGTGGTGTCATCTGCATATCCGAGGTTATTGATATTTCTCCTGGCAATCTTGATTCCAGCTTGTGTCACCACTGCTTCATCTGTTGTATAATTCTAGATCAACAACGGAGGACACTCTTCAAACAACCTCTCTGGGAAACAGTGTGGAAAACTTGAAGTTTCTGCGAAGATTTTAAAAACCCACAGCTCTGCATTGACAAAGCACTCTGATGTACATGTTACCTGCCAGTCACACCAGCCTAGCATGAGAAAAACACTGCAGGAAGATGGAGGGCCATGCCTTCGTGTAAGATCACAGTTGACGTAAAAGTACTGTTTCATGTGCATTTTATTTGTTAAGAAAAAAAATAAAAAATCAAAGAGCAGAATGTCCTTTGGATGACCTTCCATGGAAGCAAAAACCGAGTCCCTTTAAGAAAGGGCTGTCTGCTTCCTCTGTGAGAATGTATGCTCAGAGAGGTAGTTGATAATCTAACCAGAGAGAAAGCTTCCGTGGTGCTTTTCTCCCCCTAAAGACAAGAGCTTAGAAGCTCTCTAAGACAGAAAAGAAAATCTGTCTATTCATTTATTGACTCATCAAGTCACGAAACATATCCATTAGTTTGTACCTACTACATTCCAGGCACTGTGGATCCAAGTGGACAAGGAGATATTCCTGACCTCACAGAAATTATGCTCCAGCAAACCCACGCTGGGTGACACAGGATGTCTGTGTCACACCCAACCTGCTCACTGAACCTGCACGTCAACGTGCACGCACACAGGAAAATCACCTCCTTTACTAAGATTTCTGCTTGCTCGCTGTCGAGGTTGGCCAAGACTGGTCTAAGGAGGCTCCCATGTTGGGGTCCCATGTTGGCCACATTCAATACTCTCAGGGAACAGTAGGAATCTTGAAAGAATCAAATGCCACTTACTCTAAAAAGACTCTTCATTCCCAAGGCTCCAATCCACACTTTCCTGAGTCTTCACCTGAGTGATTTTGTATCAAGATTCTTCCACACCAAACATGATAATAAATCAAATTTTATCAGAATTGAGCTATAAATCTGTGAAGACTCCAATAATTTCTAGCCGAGGGAATAATACCACAAAAGTACTTTTTAAACTAATTACTCTGATTCCGAAGTGCTGCCCTAATGAGCCTTCTTTCTGCCCAGAACTTACTAAGAGGAAAAACTACCTTCTGGTGCAGTAATTACTGCTTTCCCCTTCAAACTTCTAACTGGAGATCGATGCTGCATTTTAAGACCCATTGATTTACAATTAGCCTGGCTTTCCTGCTAAAGTGTTTTTTAAGCAGAGTTTACTTTTATTTTATTTTGAAATCTCTGAGATCTGGTTCTTGGATTTTTACATCCTCATGAGAGGGGACTGGAAATCTCAAAGAGGAAGATACACATCAGAAGAGAGAGGAGGAGAGGGATGCAAATAAGATTCAGGAGGGTGGTAAGGGGAAAAGGGAAGTTGGTTGGTTCACAGGATAAATTCAGAAGCAAAAATTTAAAAAATTAAAAAAAAAATCTTTTTTTTAAAGCTCAGAAGCATACTGCATAGGAGGGAATGAAGAAACTCAGAGAGAGGAAGCAGAAGGAAGGGTGGCAGGAGGAGAGAGCGAGACACACAGCCTAATAAGTGGAGCTGCTGTCAGGGTGGCTAGAGCAGCCCTTTATTGCCTCTGCTGTTTATTAGCATCCTAGGGAAGGGGAAAAAAAAAGGAAAGAAAAAGCTTTGTGCATCTTTGCAAAACAAAGCACTAGTTAAAAATAGTGTGTGCAGGAGGGACAGTGCGCTAACATGAGGGTCCTGGCAGCTCCGGCATTTGCACAATCTGTCCCATGAGGAGAGCAGAAGTAAGCGAAGCAATTAAGAATTTCACGCTGATTGCTTCAAGCATGTTTCTCGACGCCATAAAGATAATAGCATAAAGGATATGGCCTTGCTTCTCCCGCCCCTCCCCTGCCTGGCAACTTCTGTCTTTTGCACTCTTCCTTTCCTCTGATTCCCGTGGCCGAGGACTCCAGATGCTGGTTAGCTGACCTGGTACCACTGGGGGGAATCTGTCACTTCCGGCCTAAAGAGACAGCAGCTGCGACGCCCCCTCCCGCCTCCCTGAACCAGAGCAGACCCTGGAGCGGAGACATAAGCTGAGCTGTCTTATCAAAGTCCCAAAGATGGGAGGCTGAAGAAGCGGGGAAAACTGCCCGTGAGGCCTGGACATCAGGCTCTCTGCGGGCCCCCTCCTGACACTCTATTCTGGGCTCTTCACTTACTGTTGGCTCCCAAAGGTGATGGGTGGAAGATGGTCCGGAGAGATAAACGGGGAAAATAAAACTTCCAGCAACAATAAAAGAGGGGAAGAGAAAAGCTACTAACTTTCTGCTTTAAAAAAAAAAATGTTATTTTATAGCAAGATTGTACAGGCCAATTTCAAAGACTAATACGAAAAAAAGTGCAATTAAATCCTTGAAAAACTGACAGATCAGCAAAACAAAACCACCCGGAGGAGAGCCCGATTGAGCCTCATTAAGAAAGAGTTCAGCCTGTTTTTTAAAACCCTTCTTAACACTTAGCTGGGTACCTCCCAGCAGTGAGGGCTCCCAATGCGGCTGGCATAATTAGTGTCAGAATGGAAAGGAAAAGGGGGGAAAATCAACCTAGGAATTAGATATTAAAACACACATTTGAGGGGTAGGGGGAGATCCAAATGGAAAAACCATCCCCAGGTTCAACAACAAACTGCCATCTGTTCATCTGAGAGTAACAGGGAGATGGCAAAGCCCTCCACCGTCCACAGAGATAAACATGTTCCAATTAAACAGAGGACAGGCTGGGGCAAGGTGAGAAGATTTATGCTGCAAACCTCCATCTTCGACCTCTCTTCCCCCCAAAATACATTCTACATTGTGGTCACATCAACTCCAGGAGGCTGGGTTAATGACAGATGGATGACAAATCGCACCGACCTCTACAGCAATTACAACCATCACGCCTGACCATGCAGAAGAGGAGGGCTGGTGAATTTCCACGCCTTCAGCCACCAGGATCCCCCAAAGCTGGCGTGTGCACACACGTGTGACACCATGCCCGCCTGAGAGTGCAAGGGAACGCACGACATGTGAAACCGCTCTCCTGCAATGAGAAGATACAGCGCTGAGATCCGTTATAGAGGAGGAGGTCACTACGGAAGGAATACTCTGGAGATGGGGGAGACGGCAGGGAGATGAAACCATTTTATTAAATCAGGCAAATTCTAATTTATTCTGCAGAGACAGAGGAAAGAAAATGGATTCATTCTCAGTATATCCTCTGAGCCAGCTCCTATCACCTCGGCAGAGAGAGGAGGGAGCAGAAAAGGTGCTGGGACTCATCTGGAAATCGAGGAGGGGAGGTTTTCTCCTTTAAAGAGCAAACGTGAAAACGTATCTGTTTCAACTCCTAACCCAGGAATACAGAAAATAATGCTTATGCTAGAGAAACCAGGGGGTTTGCTCTCTTTCTGATTATTCCAGCAGGTATACCTGGAAGGGGCTTACCAATTTGATTCGTTGTAACATGAAATCAGAAAGGCAACCGCGGCCAAGAGAAGATGCTGACCAGGACTGACAAAAGGAATTCTGGCACGTCTCCCCCAGTGGTGAGAAACACCACCTGCCAGCTCCCCACAGTGGGAACTTAAATGGTGATGTTCAACTTGGAAAATATAAAAACAGGAAAGAAACGCTGTGCACAAGAGCACCAAGCACAGAGGGCTGCCGTTCACAAACAAAAGGCGTGTGCGTTTAGACTGCAATTAGAAAACCAAGGTTTTAATTAAACAATTACATAAAGTTCATGTGGCTCCCCATATGGGCCAACAGTTCCTTGGTGTCTTGGGGTGAGCTTGGCGACGAGCATTTAGAGCTCTGGTTGTTGTGAAGGGGAAGAAACCCAGGACGGCCTCCGTGTAACTACAGAGCTACACTGGGCCTGTATGCTTGCGGCTCCCTGCCTCACTCTGGAACCAAGAAGCGCCGAGACTGACAGAGCACCTGCCCTGGGCGGACCACTGCCATCAGCAGCCTGATTACTCAAGAGTGTCTGGGGGTGGCATGGGTGGCTTCCGGTGCCCCCAAATGGTGAAAGCATACCAAAGCACAGGCCAGCTGCAGTGAGCTCACCAGGAGGCTTCTTTGAACTAGGAAGAGTTCTCAGGTGCTTAGAAACCTTCAGACTCCCAAACCCTCTCTGGGAGGGAAGCACCGTTGGGTGGTGGCTGCCCATGGCAGAGGGAAGGTGCATCTGGGTCCCAGGGCCCAGATTCCCAGGGAAGACTGAGGTGTTGATGATGCTCTCTAAGCCCAGAGAAAACTCCTCTGTGGCTCCCAGTCACCAACACTCTGAGCCCAAGAGCTGCAAACTGACCTAAAACTGGTTCTTCCAGCATCCGCAGGAGCCTGGAGAGAAAGAAGGTGGCCAGCCTCTGCTGGGCCCCATGAATGAACAGCTCAGAGTAAAAGCTGTTATCAGGTAACAGCTCCTTAGTAAAGCAGATTTCACCAAGTCTTAGAAGGACAGACAGGCCGACTGACCAGCGTCCGTTCTCCACCAGGGCAGCCGATCCAGGAGCTCCACACTGGCACCTGCAGGCCATGCTTCAGACAGCACTTCCCTCAAGCTCAGTGCAGCCTACGTTTCAGAATTCCACCTTCCCCTGGCTTCCCAGCCTCCTTCAGACACTGTTTGGAAATGCCTCCAACTCTGCAAACGGTTACACCAGATGCTGAAGAATCCGAGATGGCCAACTAGCTGACATGGACAGACGTCCTCAGACGTGCCCAGCGCAGGGCTATCTTCCAGGCAGTTTTCATAAGTCACTGAAAGAAACCTCATGAGAAGCCCATTAGTTGGCAAAATGCTCTACCCTACAGAATACCCACGGCTCCCCAAATTACACGGCGATCAATATGCTGTAATCTCAGAGCCCACCAACACCATTTTGGTTTTTTAAGAACAGGAAACTCTCCAGACTGCCTGGATAATGGAAAAATTAAAACAACAACATGTATAACTAAATACACTTAATTTGAGGTTAAAACAAAAAGCAGAGGAGTTCTTTTTCCCCAACTGCAGCCTACTGCCCTGCTAAGTTTGTGAACAACTGGGAAAGTCAAGGGTGGCTCTCAAGCCTGGTTAGCTAACTCATCCCACTGAACTCAAGCCCAGTCACCTTCCAGAATCCTTCATCTTCCAGACAAAGAAAGGTCTTTCTTGCTATTTCCACCACCTGATTGTATGAACTGCTTTGAGAGTGAGGAAGGGACCACAGCGCCTCAGCCTAAACATGAGGCAGCCAAACAGAACTAACTTTGCTCTGGAAGTACATTCTCAGCAGTGGCTCCCTGATCTGGTTCCCAGGAGGGCTTAGGCGGTGGGGCTGGACTTGTTTTCCTTTACCCCCTCCCAGCCTGTACCCCTCCCCAAAATGAACAGGGGACTTTCTGGGCACTGCCCTTCAACCCAATCAGCCACGGAAGACATTAGTTTAGATCGGGTCCAAAACTAAATCCAAAGCGATGAACTTGACTTTATGACTTATATATTTACTTCTTCCTTCGTGAACAGAAGGTTAATGTAAGAGCAACTCCTTGGCAAACCTTTAAGGGTAATTCAAGCGACACTGATGTGAATCAATGTTCCCTTTGTGAACACATTACTTGGCAGAAACTGGCTTTCTGTAACCCCCTTAAACCTAGCCGGCAAAACAAAAAGAAGGGGGAAAAAATGTCCTTCAAACAAAAGGATGAGGTGAAAATACAGAGAGAGTTGACTGCACTTTATTCTCTTTCATAGAAGCAAATGGATCTGGTGCTTTCATACATTAATCAATCAATATCACTGACTGTACATCAGCAGGGTAGCCAAGTTATGAATGACCTTTCTGGCAAAGAGGACACTTTTAATGCTCATAAGACCGCTCATAGCTTAGCAACTTTCCGAATTTATGCCTGCATGATTACCCCTTAGAGGCGAGTGGCCGTTAGCGCTGCACTAAATATGGCAAGGTTAGTCGTTTTCAATTTGTGCAGAGGCAAGGAGAGACGTGGACAGGCTGCCCCCTTTATGCACCAGCTGCCCCAACCCTGGCGAGGTGGAGGGCAGAGGCGCGCACAGTGCAGTCCCTGCCCGGCCGGCAGGGCAGGCTTCCCCTTCCAGAAAGCCGGCTGGCCTCCTGCTGAGCCCCAGGCCAGTCCACACAGGGCCATTTGAAGGAGCTAATCTAGAAAGCTATGCCCGGCTCAGCCTCAGCCTGTCTGCTTCTCACAGTAGGTTCCCGAGGCCACCTCTCTGGCAGATGGGCGGGGCTGGCACGTGGGGCCATTCCCAAGCCACCCCCACGCTGCCTTCTCCCTGTAAGCACTCCCTACCCCACGCTGACTGGACGACTCCAACCAGACAATGTAACTTCATGTTTCCAAAAAGGGAACTTTCACCTTGAAGTTGCTTGTCTTTTTTTTAAAGCAGCATTTCTACCAAAAAGATGCTGACTTACTCTCTCCAGAAATATCCAACTCAGATGAATAAATGGCTGGACCAATCCTCTTTATTTCTCCCTCTCACCAACTCAGCCATTCTCTCCATTCCAGTCCCTGTGGGTAGAAACGGGGCAAAGGCCTGTCTGTGGGTGTAGGTTTCCATGACAACCATCATCCTCTCGGCGAGGCCACATGGGGGCACGAGACGAAAGCCCACCGCCCATCACCACCTCAGCTTTCTTCCTGCAACTTCCCTTCTACAGTTGTGGTGAAAATCTCTGGAAATCTGCTGGTCCATCAACAAGGCCCCTCTTTCTTTTCTGTCTCCCATGGAGGGAAATGTAGACACTATGAGAATTTAAAATATAGCTTTAACTTCACTGAATTTCAGCACATGAGACCATAGCCTGAAGCTGGCCATCTTCATGAAAACCCAGGCAGAGTCCAGGGCACCATTCTGCAGTCTACAAAGGGCTGGCCAGTCACACGAGAACACACAGCACACTGGTCAGATGGAACAAGGCACTGTGATTACAGCCACTTCTGCTCAGGGATGTGAGAACACATCTGTCCAGCTGCTGCTTGTTCATATTCCTGAAGTCAGGAGGGTTTATTTAGGGAGGACCCAGCCCCAGCGGTGGTACTGACCTGCAGGCAAGAGGCCTAAAGCCTAATGTATAGAAACAGGTGATGAATAACAACACCCACCAGGAAGAGAGAAACTTACTTTAAAGGCCCTAACTGGGGGTCCTCATGGGGGCTGAGAGTTCTTACTTGCCTGCCTCTCCCATGTGACAGACGTTTGCAACCCCTCGCAGGGCGGGAAGAACTCGGTTCTCCACCAGCGGAAATTTTTCCTCTTCTTTCCAGACCAAGTCCCTCCCTCTCAGCCTTCCCTACTTAGATAAATCATACTAGGCTCTCTGTCCATTATTTTTAACAGATTCAGATTCCCATCTAGAAAATCTACCTTCTGTCGAAAACTGGGGAGACGTGAAGCCCATCTGAGCAGGGCACCCTGAGGGAGTGGGTCAGGGTGGTGCTCAGAGAGCTCCTCTTGATTCATCAAGGATTAGTTCAAACGTCTCCGTTTTCCTCTGGGAAGCTGCACATCCACAATTTAACAACTCTAGAAGACTTGCTAAGTTCACCCTTGCCTTCCCTTTTCATCACTTAACCAACAATAAAAACTTGTCCCTCTCTGCATCCTTCATAATTTGTAAACTTTTTAAGTCACCTTTGGAGCCGCCGGCCTGTGGATCTCCCTCTTGCACAGGACAGGCTTGGTTAAACTCTCAGTCGCCCTTCCTTTTCAGGTCTTTACCCAAGCCTGGCTGTTCCTCTGACGTCTCTCAAGTTGCCTTTATGGCCGTGCAGGGTTTCCCAAGTTACAAACACCACCTGCGCTTCTTTTCCTCACCTTCTCTTACCTAGCTGACAGCAACTAGCCAGCTGGCTTTCTCTGCTCCCCACCACCATCCCTTTCCCATTCAAACGATTCTAATCCACGTCCAGCTGGCAGACACGTAAGTCCCCTGCGCTGTGAACATCTACATCGCTCCTCTGGAAGTGTCTTGGTAGCCACAGGTCCCTACAGTCACAGGGCTGTCTTGTCACAGACTGTCATACATTATGCCCCGCTTCTGCAGATCCAAATCTCTCTACCAAGAGTAATATCAGCAAAGATAAAGGGACATTAAGGTCTCTCCTCCAAGAATGTGGTAGAGCCACTCACATTAGTAACAGAGTGAAGTGAATGTCACCCTCCAGGATGAATTCAGTTCACTTCAGTTGCTCAGTTGTGTCCAGCTCTTTGCAACCCCATGGACTGCAGCACGCCAGGCTTCCCTATTCATCACCAACTCCTGGAGCTTACTCAGACTCACATCCATTGAGTCTGTGATGCCATCCATCTCATCCTCTGTCATCCACTTCTCCTTCCGCCTTCAATCTTTCCCAGCATCGGGGTCTTTTCAAATGAGTCAGTTCTTCGCATCAGGTGGCCAAAGTATTGGTAAGCTTCAGCATCAGTCCTTCCAATGAATATTTAGGACTGATTTCCTTTTGGATCAACTGGTTAGATCTCCTTGCAGTCCAAGGGACTCTCAAGAGTCTTCTCCAACACCACAGTTCAAAAGCATCAATTCTTTGGCACTCAGCTTTCTTTATAGGCCAACTCTCACATCCATACATGATCACTGGAAAAACCATAGCCTTGACTAGATGGACCTCTGATGGCAAAGTAATGTCTCTGCTTTTTAATATGCTGTCTAGGTTGGTCATAACTTTTCTTCCAAGGAGCAAGCATCTTTTAATTTCATGCCCAGGATGAGGACAAATAGCAACTGAGACACAGACAGGCTCATGTGTTGTGGCTGGCACGAGCACAGCCACGCAGGCATCCGTGCAGCCCCAGACACGAGAAGGGGTCCCGAGTGGGATCTCAGAATACTCTTCCAAGTCTGAAAAACGAGACCACTTCCCACTCATACATGTTTCCTTACACCGGTGAGGTATTTCAGTCTCACAAAAGCAAGAGAACAACCTAATACCCACGAGGAAGCCCCATAGGCTTCCCTGCAAAGCAGAGACTGGGACCAAAAGATCACATCAAAGAAAAACCCGATTTGAAAAAGTGAAGTCAGCAAGAGGCAAAAGAACACGGAAGCCCATATATTTTAAAACTTTGGCACAAAAACAGATGTAACTAGTTTCTATCTCATTTTCGGTCCTCTCTGGAGCAGTAAGCTCTATGAAGACAGGAATGTGTGACAAATTGTATACTAGGTAAACTTTGAGGAAGTCCAATCACATCAGGCCACTTTTCAACATTTCCTTCCATAGCCCCTCAACCCCAAACTCAGGACCTGCTTATAAAAGGCAGGTCCAATGACCTTATGCCCTCTGCCTCTCCCCTCCCCAGGACACAGCAGCTGCAGGGTCCTTAGCCTGCCCTCCCATGCTCACCACCATGTCACAGGGCTCTGAAGGTGCCTGGCCCAGAGGAAGCTGCATGAAATAAACATCAGAAAACAGATGGGCACAGGTACAAAGATGAACATAAAAATCACTGGACATCATTTCACAGTACTGCGCTCCCGTTTATCTGTACACAGTTTTGAGGGGGCATTCATCCCACACCTTGGTAGGACACAAAATATCCCCCTGCCATTTCAATAGTTTAAACACTATCTTGGCAGTAGATTCCCATATATCAAAAGACATAAAGTATTGAAACCTTCCTATAATCTTGTGAAGGAAGCACCAAATTGTGCTGGCAGAGAGGCAGCCGACCTTGCAAATGGCTTCTATGTCACCAAGTCACGTTGGCAGGTGTGCACCAGGGCTACTAGCTCCAACCACCATGGCCTAAGCCGGATTCTGAACCAAGAATGAAAGCTGTCAGTCATCCACACTGGGACTTCTCTGGTGGTCTAGCAGTTAAGACTCTGTGCTCCCAATGCCGGAGAAGGCAATGGCACCCCGCTCCAGTACTCTTGCCTGGAAAATCCCACAGACGGAGGAGCCCGGTGGGCTGCAGTCCATGGGGTCGCTGAGTCAGACATGACTAAGCGACTTCACTTTCACTTTTCACTTTCATGCACTGGAGAAGGAAATGACAACCCACTCCAGTGTTCTTGCCTGGAGAATCCCAGGGACGGGGGAGCCTGGTGGGCTGCCATCTATGGGGTCACACAGAGTCGGACACGACTGAAGTGACTTAGCAGCAGCAGCAGCAGCTCCCAATGCAGGGGGGTCCGGGTTCCATCCCTGGTCAGGGAACTAGATCCCATCTGCCACAACTAAGCATGCACGGCACTCCTGGAGAGGCCACGCCCCACCACCAGAGAAGGACCTGGTTGGTGCAGCCTAAATAAATTAAATAAAAATGTTAAAAAAAAAAAAAAAAGAATCATCCACAGAGCAAGCTTTTTTGGAAATGTCAGATGCTACAGTTGAGGTCAGGGTCACCTTCAACCCAGAACAAACAAGCGTTCCCGTTGCTGGGACGGGCTCTTCCCAGTTCCATCAGTGAGCCCACATCTCCACTGCTTGGTGGAGCCCAGTGCTCTTGGGCCAAGGTCACGGTTAGGCTATTCATGCCTGTTTGAAGCATGAAATCTGGAGCAGGGCTTCCACTGGCCTCAAGGGTAGAGGCAATGCCACCATGGGGAGTCTGCGTGACTCCAGGACAGTGGGAGTGGAAGAGGCGGATGTGGAGCTTCTCTGAGCTCAGCCCCCTCCTGCAGGAAAGAAATGGGTATGAGAGAGCTGCAGACCAAAGAGATAATGCGATGCTTCCGGCCGTAAGATGCCCTAAGAGGAGGCAGGGAAGAAAGGAACAAAGAAATCATTGTGGACAGACAAATAAAAAAAAATCTGGCAAGGTTCTATCCTAACAAATGATCCAAAAATGAAATGATTGGCCAGTATACTGGAGGCCAAGGCACAGCCGTTTGGGGGACAGAGAGGGGGAGTGAGAGTGAATGAGGGACAAGGGAAAGAACGTGCCCGAGCTGTGTGCTGGACTTCATGTGAAGGATGAACCTTTTATATATCTTCTCTCACTTAACTGTCATGAGAGAATTAGAGACAGACCCCAAACTGTGAATGAGTGCCCCCCACCTGCAGATAAAAGAACTGTTGCTTCAGAGGCGTGATGTTGGGAGTCCAGGAGGTAAACACAGAATCTTTCGTATCCGGGCATTTTTCTGAGCTGAAGGACCACTTCGTGTAACAGATTACCCAGAAGGGTGAAGAATGCCTGGATTAGGTAACTTGACCAAAGTCAGCCAGCTCAGAAAAGCTGGGATCTAAACCACCGTGCGACTTCTAAAAGGTCTTGAAACCAGGTCTGATCTGAAAGTCCCCCGTGTTTGCTGTGAGAGAGAGGACGAGAACCTGGGTGTTTCCTTGGAGTTGAGGAGACACAGAAGGAGAGGAGGTGGGCACTGGGTCAGAGTAGGAAGGTCAGGGTCACCCTCAACCCAGAACGAACGAGTGTTCCCGTTGCTGGGACGGGCTCTTCCCAGTTCCACCAGTGAGCCCGCATCTCCACCACTCGGTGGAGACGAATGCTCTGTGGGCCAAGGTCACGGTTACGCTATTCACAGGGCCTTTTCACCCCATCCCACACTTTGCTTCAAAGCGATCTCATCTCTTTGAAAACATTCAGTGTCCAAGAGAGACTTTTTTTCATGGAACCCACCTCCATTCCCCCCGCCCTCATGGGCACAGGTACAAACCCACCAACTGTAGCCCAGCTCTACCTGAAGTCAGAAAAACGACCTGGAAATGACAGACTAAGCATTCGATATCAGATTCCCTGAATTACAGTCTTTCTAGAAGGAAATTCTGAAAAATATGAATAGTTATTGTCTTTGGGGAAGAGGGGGTCTCATCCTTAAAGGTGTGGGGTTTCCCAACCCCTTATATAGGCATTGCAATTTTAAAAATAATAAGCATGTCTTGCTTTCCTTAGTTTGGAGGGGGGCTGCTTGTATACTAAGACTACATCTCATGACATGAATTTGATGTTTCCCAGCTACAGATTGAGCCAAAATAGCCTGGTGGGTTCAGCGTCAAGTCTCAGGAACACAGCGTAAGACTGTCAGGTTGGGATTCTTTGCCCCAGCCCTAAAGGCTCCGGAGCCCTGTTATCTGTGATTCTGCTGAGAGAAGCACCTTTGGGTGGTTCTACTCCACACAGTGAATGACGGCAGGGTAGCATGTTATGTGATAGAACCACGAGTAGCTTCACTAAATTTAGAAATAGCAGCCCTCCTCAACTGGGGTTGGGGGAAGTCGAGAATGGCACTGCCCGGACGAGAGGACAACGGAAATGTGCACCTCATCAAAGCAGAGCGGCGCATTCCGGGTCACCCTGAGGAGGAGGACAAGTACTGTCTCTCAAGGGTGCCCCCCTTCTATCAGAGGGTGGGAAGACGCAACCTTCGGAAGATAAGACACGCCCAACTCCGAAGACCATAAGGAGCAATGCCATAATGCTGCAATGAGCTAGGGCCCCCGGAGCCAACGATCAGCTCAGCTCTTCTTGGGTTTGCTGCCAACAGCGGTTTAAACTTGTAACCCACGTTTGTTCTGGATGGATCATCTGTTTTGGCTTGTGGAGTCACGTCCTGCCCAATGTCTGGCCAAGGTGAAGAGCAGTGGACCCTGCGAGAGGATGATTGTTCCCAGAAGCAAAAAGATGCGGAAGTGGTCGGGAGGTACTTCTTTCTCGAGGTGGCAACCTTCCTCTTCAGAAGGTGCCCCAGGTCAGGACACAGACCTGGCGAGTTCTCACTAATTGTAGAAAGGGGGTGGCTGCTTAGAGACGCAAGAGGCAGGAGCAGTGAGAGCACAGCAGAGCATCTGTGTGGGGAGGGGGAGGCTCGCAGCCAGCCACAGGACCCAAAGCACTCGAGCAAGGAGGACACTCGCTGGCTGAGCTGCCTCTCAGCGGGACAAGCCCCAGCCCAGGTGCCGCACAAGCAGCAAGACGCGGGCCCGTGTTACACAGACGTCTACAATTCTGGGGATGAACAGTAAGCAGATATTAAATAATCAGCCAGACAAGGCTGTCAAATCTTTTCACAACAGTATGAGATAAATAAACAGTACATAATTATAATTATGTGAAAGGTTCTGAAGTAGAGATTAAGAATTATATTCATTACGTTCATTACGAAAACTGGGAGATGAGGTAGATGAAGAGGGTTTAACGGTAACTTCTTTTTCACCCACACCTCCATCTCGACTTGCTCTCTCCTACTCGAAGTACCAGTGCCCGCCAGCTACCGTACAACCATCCTTAGCTGCTTTCTCTCCCAGATGGAACCACTCCAACAGCACTAAGCATTCACTCGTGCCACCACCCCCACTCCCTGCTTCCGCTAGCTCAGATCCTCATCTGTCACAGTACGTGAGCTTTGCTTTCAAACCCTTCCATCTTCCACCCAGGAGCCAGTATTACTTGCCTAAAAGAGGGTGAGGTCACGTGACTCTGCTAAGCATCTCATGGCTCCCGGCTCCCCTAGAGGGAAGTCTGAACTCCCTTTCTCGTGGAGAACACGGCTCACGCAGGTCCCACTGGGGGATTACTTCCACCTTCTCCGTCTGCTCACACTCAAGATATGGCCACGAGAACATCCCCACGCCCTTCACATTATCAGCAGAGTTCTGGGCCCGTGGCAGCGGTCTTCGTAAGAATCTTTTTCTGTTAGACAGTGAGCCACCTTGGGCATAGAGTGCGTCCCGTCTGGCTTCTCCATCTCGCTTGTTCCACTAAAGGCTCACTAGACCTCTGTTCACTTAAGGGGTTGGGAGGCAGGGCCCTACTGTTTGTACAACCTTGAAGATGAGAGAAGGAATAATCACCTCTGGAAAGGAAGACCGGTAAGAGTGGGGCAGGGATTCTAACAATGGACAGGAGGAAAAGCTAACCGCAGTTTGATACGTAAAGAAGAAAAATGAGGAGGCTGTGGTTCCACCAGAGCCCTTCAGAGGAAAGAGCGGAAGGTGAAGAGGAGGCTGTGCTTTCAAGACACCCCAGGGCAAAGAGGGGCCTTTTCTCCTGCGCCCCTCAGAGAGAGGAGATGGACAGCAGGGAACCAGGACCAAGGACTTTATTAGGCTTGGCTGAGAGGAAGTGAAAGCTCATCAGTGCCCTTCCTGGGCTTACATTAAAGCATTGTGGAGCAGAGGGAAGCAGAAACACGGAGCAGCAGGTGGACACAGAAGCCCCCCTTCCCTTCTGCACTCTGCACGCACCTACTGACCCTGTTCTGATGGGGACCCCCCGGGCCAGGGGCCCACTTACTCCTGAGCACACTCATGCGATCAAGAGGTGCTCACTCTCCTTTAACAATGGGATAGGAACTGAATTAAGATTTATCATAACCCCAACTTCCACATTCCTAAGACTCTTCAGGATCTGACCAAGCTAATGCTACACTTCCTTCTTTCACCAGGATCACTCCTTTAGTTACTTTCCATGCTTCTCATTCACTTCTACCATCGAGTGACACTTCTGAAAATTCTTTTCACTCCTTCAGTATTCTGGATTATTGAATTACTTAATCATCTAGAAACTGATAAATTATAAGCTTTAAAAGTCAACTTTAATGACTATACCACTTTTTTGCCAAATGTTTCTTCCTATTGATTTTTATTAGCTATATATTTTTCCAAATAATTCCATTTAAAAATGCAATTCCTTATTAAATATACTCAGTGTATCCTTCCACTAGATCCTCATTAGTTACAAAGAGGGAAATAGTAATTTTACAATGGATAAATAATCACTGTTAACTACCAACGTAACTTAGTTAATTCTTAACTAACGTAACTAATCAGTATTTGTCACCACATCTAACTGATCAAAGTTGATATCACCAATAAAGAGACAAATCAATACCACGTCCCTCCTGATACAGTGTACTAGAAGAAAAGCAACATCACTTCTGGGGAACTTCTATCAACATGCAAACCCCTATTCGAATCATGAGGAAACCTTAGACACCCTCAAGTTGAAGGGCACTCTACAAATTAACTAACCTGTCCTCACCAGATATGTTGAGTCTGTAAAAGACAAAGGAAAGAATGAGAAACTGTCCCAGATTATAGGACTCTTTTAAAAGAGTTGGACATCCAAATACAACTTGTGGTCATTGTTGGTCTTTTATTTTTTTTCATATAAATAATATAACTGGGAAAATTGGGAATATTTGAAGATGACCTGCAGATTACCTAGTGCTTCTGTATTGATGTTAATTTTTTTATTTTGATAACTTTCCTGCAGTTTTGTAAGATAATGCCCTTGTTCTTTGGAAATATACACTAATATACATTCCCAAATATACATTTGGAAAATATACTAATATATTTAGCAATCAAGTGGCATCATGTCTGAAACTGACTCTGAAATGGGCAGAAAAGACAACAATGAATATCTGTGTGTGTGTGTCCTAAGTAGGCACATAGAGAGTGAGAGTGTGTGAGGAGGAGAGAGACTGATAAACCACATGTGCTAAAATGTTAACATTTGGGGAATCTGGGTAAAGATACACAGGAATTCTTTCTAATCTTAACTTTTCTGTAAGTCTAAAATTATATTAAAAAAAATTAAGTACAAATTGAGAGGCGGAGACAAGTAGAAGGAGGTAAGCTCACCCCCTTTCATGAAAACACCAAAATCACAACTAACTGCTGGAAAATCATGGACCAAAAAAAAAAAGTACAAATTGAAAAGAAAATGCAGTAAGATTCCTAACCTTTCTAATCTCATTATATATTTTCTGTATTCTTTACTATTGGCAATTACACACATTATTGCATAAATATGTTAGATTGTATGCAAATTTCATTCACTATTTGTTTTCAAGTTACCAATGAAAATATTGGATAAAAACAGAACTCTCAACAGCACCAGCACAGGTAGTTCCCCTCAACACAGATAGCCTAGAAATCAATATATTATCCCTGCTTATCAGTCTTTCTTGTAGTCAGAATTCAACACATATTAAAATTTCTCTTTAGGCTAAGAATTTGATTAGGAGGTTTTGGGAGAAACAGTAATTTTGAGGTATGGTTTTGTTTGTTTGTTTGTTTGTTTTTGGTAGTACCAGGTGGCATGCGGGATCTCGGTTCTCTGACCCGGGAAGGAACCTGTGTCTCCTGTATTGGGAACACAGAGTCTTAACTACTGGACTGCCAGGGAAGTCCTTGATGTATTTGTTTGTAATATACCTATGATATTCATACTTGCAATTCTATCTGCCTCTCACAGGGGCATACTGGTGTGGGGCAGGGGAAAGTGGAAGAAGCTAGATATGATCAACAGAAGGAGACAGGTGTGCAGCCCGTAGTCCTTGCCCAGGGTTCCTTCTCTGGCTGAATGTCCTGCTCCCTGGCCCCGACCAAATTCCTGAACTTGCCCACAACCTCAAGCATCTTACTTTACCTGCAGCTACCAGGATTGGGTTCACCTGCTCCTTGGAGCTGCCCCAGTGATTTCACCCAAGAATTCTTCACACTTTGGAAGGCCCAGGGTCTTTATTGCCCTGCCCCACTAGCTGGTGATTACCACAGACCACCCTGAACTGTGTTAATCATGTGCATGTGTATGTGTGTGTGAGTGTGTGAGTGAGTGTGTGTGTGTGTGTGTGTGTGCCTGCATGCATGCATGCATGTGTGTGGGTGGGTGATATCCTCCCAGAATAAGATAGGCAGGGGTCATGTGTCTTATTCTGTTATATTTTTCCACAGTAACTAGTGTTTACAATGAACTGGAGCTTGAACAGCTGCAAACCTCAACATCCCCACCCCAAATTTCCAGAGTTAAAATAGGGCAAAGAGCAGCCCCTGCCTGAGTCACCTTGAAAGCAGGCTTGGAGATGGCGGATTGCCTCCGAAGTACATTTACAGCCTCCAGAATATAAGTTTGCATTTGCACAATACAACTTCCCTTTGCAATGAGAATTGATGTACATTATTTCCTTTTATCTTATTAGTATGATGGGATTTGTTCTTGATGAATCCATAGCACTACAGTTACTCATCATCATTCCATTATCACTACAGGTTTATAGATTTTCCCCTTTATTACTCATTTTATTTTTTCCATCAAGTATGTTTTATACACGAGATAGTAATTACCAAGTTCTCTATTCCTTACACTTAAAGTTTGCCTTTTCCCCCCGATCATAAAAGCAATAAGTGCCTATTGTTGAAAATCTTGAAAATACAAAAAAGTGCGAAGGAAGTAAAAATTGCCCATAATCAGCGATAACATCTCAGTGTATTTATATATACTTTAAAGGGAACTAGGCCAATTATATGATTTGGGGTCTTGCTTCCCTGTCTATTGAGCTTTCTTCCATGTCCTTAAATATTAATCAAGAACATTATTCCTAATGGCCACCCAGATTTCCACTACATTTTCATAACACAGTTTACTTAATCCTTCCTCATCTTTGAAAAGATGGGTGGCAGAGGCTCCCAATTGCCTTCCTAACAACTGCTCTTTCTTGTGAACCGAGCACTCACTTTATTCGGGGCGGCAATACCCCCTAGTTAAAATCAGTATCTCCCAGTCTCTTGTGAGTCCAGAGAGAGTCATGTGACCAAATCCCAGCCAATGAGATGCAAGTGAAAGTAACTGGGTGCTTGGGGAAAGCTCTTGGAAGGGGCAGGCTTGGGGGGCAAGTACGTTCCTCCCCTTCCTGCTTCCTCTTGCCCAGGGCACAGATGGAGCGCGGTCATCCTTGAGACCATGGGGATGGCTGAGAGGAAAGATGGAAGGAAGCTGGGTCCCCGATGACCTGCGGGGCCTTCAATCCTGTACTAGACTGCCCTCCTCACAAGTCTGCTTATGTGAGGGAAAATGGAACCCCTAATTTGCTTAAGCCACTTACTTCTAGGGTGGCTCTGCGGCTCACAGGTTAAGGCTATGAGATAAAAGAATATACATATTTTTTGTTTCCCCACCTTCTGCTATCTTCATAGTCTATACAAAGCTTTGACTATATGAGATTAAGGCTGCATACACAAACCAGAAATTCTGCGGCCATCCAGTCCAATCTGAGACAAAAGTCCAGCTGAGGGAGTATCTGTGTCTCTCCTCTCCTGGAGGGCAGCTTAGCTGGGGGGGTAAGAGCCTTCAGGAAATGACACAGGCCTGCATTTGTGTGAGCAGGAGAGCTGCCCCTCACCAGTTCAAGGAACTCCCATAAAAGAATTCCAAAATGCCAGGCCGCTGGGCTGCTGGCATTCTCTCCCACATGGAGCGCACAGGCAAGGGCACGGCGCAAGCCTGCAAACCTGGGACAGCCTTTGAGCTCTGGGTTTCTTTCTCAGAAGGGAGGCTTGTTTTTGGAAGCCTTCCACCCACCACGCTCCTCACAGAAGCCCCTAAGGGAACCTGTATGGAGCACGTGCCTGCCCACACCGCCTGTGTGGGGCCCAGTCATTCACTCTCACACAGCGGCTGAGGCAAAGCCGCCTCTCGGCAGTTTCTACCTGATTCAAGGAAGCAGAGATGCAGCCGCCACTAGAAAAGCGGCTTCTCTACAGATGAACCGACCACCTTCCACAACAATGGCAGAGAAAGTGCTATAAAGACGTAGCCCAGAACTTCAGGACTGGTACGTATCCCAGGTTAAGTGAGCTATCTGCTTAAGTCAGGTTTAACAAGATGACAATGCTTTCATTCTACTGCTGTAAAAAGTGGTTCAGGCGTGCGGGAATGATTTCCAGCCTCGTGAACACAGGCATGAACACCATTTCCTCGTTCTCAGGCCGTGCACCATGCCGCCTGGTCTAGGTGCTAGGATTCCAAACACCCCGGCTTCCATGGGGTTTTCCAGCCACGGAGGAGAGGGAAGGCGGCACTGAGGTCACAGACACTCCAGTCCACACCCAGGTGATTTGGGACAACTGACTCTGACATAAGCTTATTTTTACTTCCCTGAATGGAAAATAAGCCAAGAGCCCTGTTCATCTAGGATCCTAGCTGCTCCGTTTCACCATCATGTATAGGACAATTTTCCTACCCCAAAACAAAAGATTATTTTTATCCCAACTTTGCTGTTCCATAAAACACACACAGTCAAGATCTGAGGGATTCTGACCTAAAGTAAGTCTTCAGGATATCCAGGTTCACATATTTTCACTGTTATGATAAGGGGCAGAAAAATCTAATGGAAACGAATTCTATTATTCTCTACAGATTCAGGCTTCTTTATAGCTAGAAATGGCTTGGGGATCCAGTCCACTCGAGGATCATGATAGAATAAGACAAGAGTTAAGCTTCCTCTCTCTGCTTAATGAAAGCCTTGAGCTCCCTGTGGCAAGTATCTGCTGGAGAGGGGCCGGGACGCTTAGGAGATGCCGACCACATTTCCAGGGTTGTCACGGCATGCCCGGGTCAGCACTTGTCCCCAGCCAGCCAGCCACTTCCTCCCCACACGGGCCCGCCCCTGAGACAGTTTATTAACCAAGTGCTTGGGGGTTTGTGTATATTTATATTACCTCCTCTTCTCTCCCTTCTGTTCTACCAGGGCACATTGGGGGGAAAAGTTATGATAAACTTTAATAAAAACAAAATTAAAATGATTAAACCTTTCATATCCGTTAGAGATAATCTCTCTTCTGCTGGCTAGTCAAATCTGGAAGAAAACAAATGCAAACCATCACTTTGTTGCCTCTCTTCAATCCCCTGCTCACTCCCCCACCCCAAAGAAACAGACAGAAAAGGCTGCTTGTGGCCAAATTTTTAAAATAAATTACATTTGTCCTCACACACGGCAGCCAGGTGTGGCTGAAACATTCTTTCCAAATATCCCATGATATATATAACGGATGTCCTTCCCTCAAGGGGCCTTTCCACACAAGCCTGACAATCCCAGAAAGACTAGGACCCTGAGGGGGGAGGCATGGCCCCTTTTTATTGAAAAAGAAGCACCATTTCCCAATTAGCCATGTAATTCTGACTCATGGAAGGGAAGGAAGGCTGTGTGCCTGCACACCATCTACTGGAAATACACACACCCCAGTCTGCATTCCTGATTACAGCAAAGCCCAGAGAAAACAGACCAGTGGGGCACAAATCTCCCTGGTCTTATGTGTTCTAAGGATGTCTTCAGATCTGCCTGGGGTCTGGGCACATGCCTATGGAGGGGAAAACGGGTGCAGAAATAGACCAGGCCTGTCTACCAAAGGCTGGCCAGACACACAAGTCAGAGCGAGGTCTTTGGACCTCCCAGAGCAGGATAATGACCTCTGACATGCAGCATCTGGGACACCAAGAGAACACAGGTGCCTGGGAACCGAGCACTTTCTGGATTATGATACTATGTAGTAGAACGGAATTCCAGTCCGGGAAAAACGCATCGCCCTCTGACATACCAAGGCTCTGCGTGGAATGTGGAATCACCCATCGGCAGGTGGAGGGGAGGAGGAGGAGAAAGGTTCTTACTTCGCTACAGTCAGCCTGACACACACCCCTGGCAGAGCCAGCTTCCCCTTCTTCATCTCAGTTGTTTACGCTGTAGCAGAAACAATGCATCCTCAAGTCTAGAGGACGCAAGTCTGTCCTGTGCTTCGCACTTGAGTCATGAGTCACCAGAAACAGATTTTGTTTTATGAGAAAACCACTGACCCCTGGGCTAAACCAGAGAGCTCCAAAGAATGCCACTGATCCCAGAAAGTGGCCTCTAAGCAGTGCAAGATCAACACAGCCTGTTCTCCTTGCAGTCATCCCCCCTCGCAAGGACCCTGCCCACACTGCACCCTGCGGTGGCCCTCCCCTCCCTGCCTGAGGGGCTCCTTTTCCTGGGGGTGATGGCGAGGGAGACCAGTCACCCCTGTGCGACAGGAGTCGTGCAGGTCAAGTTCTCATGGAAGCCTCAACAGTGGAAGAAGTCACACTGTCACTCCCCTGCTTCAACCTTTCCATCCTGATGGGAGCAAAATCTGATCCCCTTCCCCTGCAGCCTGCCAGCGTCCTCAGCCCCCTCTGCCCACCTTCCCACTGCCCCTCCAACTGGCTGAGGGGCTGTGCACCCGCTGGGCCCTCTGCCAGGGCTGCTCCGCTCAGCTCCAATGTCACCTCCCCAGGGAGACTTCTCAGAGCACCTTATGTAAGACGACTGACCCATCTTGCCCGGCCCTGCCTAGCTCTGTATTTATAGCACTTTGCACACCTGACATCCTCTATTTGTTTATCTGGCGTCTGTCTCCCCCTCACTGGAGGGAAAAGTCCAGACTTTGTGTTCACTCCCTGCTGGCAGCTTTCCCAGAGCCCAGAGCGCCATGGGCCACACTCAGGACACTCCATGTCTGCATGGCTAAAGAACTCCACGCCTGGACTCAAACCAGTCACTCTTTCCCCAGCCGTGGTTCTCGTCTAAAAGAGGCAGGGAAAGTCAAGTACATCTTTCCCCAACTAGCGCCCCATCTCTGCCTCTTCATTTGCAAACTCTTCAGCACGTGCCCCTCTCCTGAGCCCTGCTCTCCCTCCTGAACTCCAAAATCAGCCCCAATTTTTATTTTGCTCTGAATTTAAGTGCCTACAGAGTTTTGAATTTTTTGACAGTTTTGTTAACAATTCAAGACTCACATCTACTACAAAATTAGCATGAAAACTTTGGGGTGGACACAACCTCATCCAAAGTGTCTCACAAGGCCAGGAGTCACTCCAGCACAGACCCCCATGCCCCGGCCCCCAGAGCAGGGCTGCCCTTCCACACTACGGGGTTTCCAGTGCCACGGGGACTGACTTGAACAGCAAAATCATAAAAGGGTTTTTGAATATTAGGAAAACCACTTAAATCACTGCCAGTTCTCAGAGAAGACTGAGGTTTGCACTCGATGGGCTGGAGAGTCACAAATGACTGCTGCCCCTTCTTGCCCTGCCTTACAGGTTTCCCGGTTTCTACCCAGAGAGGACTGGGCAGTGGATCATAGTCCTTTCTGGACATGAAGAACCCTGTCCCTGGAGCAAAGTGCTGCTGGTCCCTTGGGTGAGTTTGTCAGCCCCCGGCAAGAAGGCAAGACACTGCCGGAAGAGTCTTGACAGAGAGCAGCGGAGCGCAGGAGGACTTCCTGCAGCGAGAGAGATGCCCTCCGTCTGCACCATGTAGTATGGCAGCCATGTGTTACAACAAGCACACAGTCTGGGAACCTGGAGACTTGAGACCTGTGATGGCTGAGAAGCCATGAACATGCTCTTGCTTTACACTCTCGCAGAGGAAGGCCCTTTGGGAGGTCAGCTGTGAAGCCTGTGTCCTGGGCTCGCATTTGGGAAAGATGGGTGTTGGGGGGTGAAGACGGACCTGCCCTAGGGATACACATGAGGGGTGGGCCCTAAATGAGAATGGTGAAGGCTTACACACCAGGGCCCTTCTAGTGTCAGGTCTGGAGGACTCAACACAGACATAGGAAAACCAGAGAGTCAGAGTCCTTCAGTACTTGTGGTAACTGGGATCCTCTAGACGGAAGCCCAACCAAAAACACAGTACGGAATTCTCTACCAAAGCAGGTCACAGAAGGTGACAAGGGGGTGGCATTTACTCTAACCAGAGCAAAAAAAATCACCCCCAAACAAACAAACAAAAAACGAGACCACTGAAACACTATCCACAAATCCACAAGGGGTTTGTGCTTATTCTTAAAAGCACCAGTGGGTAACAGAGAGGAGAGGCTCCTAGTGTAAACCCCTCGCACTTGAGCTTCATATGCGACAGCGTCCTGGAGAGCTGCCATAACGAACAGCCATAGGCCGAGTGCCTTCAACAACCCAAGTTCACTTTCCCACAGTTCTAGAGGCTGGAAGTCCAATATCAAGGCGTTGGCAGGTTTCGTTTCTCCTGAGGCCACTCTCCTTGGCGTACAGAGGGGCAAGCTGTCCTGAGGCGTAGGTCGCCAAGTTTCACAGGCGCGAGAATGTCCCTCCACGGGCTGGCTGTGCCCTTGAGACTCATCAGTGGCAGGTCTGGACGGAAGCTGTATTAGGACAGGACAGGTAGAGCCCTGCGCCCCATCTGATGGGCTCAGCGGGCACAGTGCTCTGACCTCTTTTCTGACCTAAGCAGGGGGCACTTCCTCCAGAGCCCCCTGCCAGGGAGCTTGCTCTGCTTCTTCACAGACCACAGATCGCACCTAGAACCGAGATCTGGGAGCAGGAAGCTGCGGAGGGACCAGCAGGCACCGACTCCGCGGCAGGAAGGTCTGGGGTCTCCCCGTCGCCCTCCACCTCTGCCTCCTGTCCTTCCACATCCAAAAAGGAACAAGACACTGAACTCAGATGTCACAAAGTAGGTGGTTATGGCCTAAAATGTGTTCCCCAGATTCATACGTTGAAGCTCTAACCCTCCAGAACCTCAGGGGGGCTGTATCTGGAGAAAGGGCTTTTAAGACGGTGATTAAGTTAAAGATGAGTGTTAGACTGGATTAGGGCACCCTGGCTGGCATCCTTATAAGAGGGGATTACAACACAGAGAGAGAGAGAGAGAGAGACAGGCAGGCCTGAGAGCAGAGCGAAGGCTGTGAGAGGAGGAGAAGACAGCCCCCTGTACACCAAGGAGAACGGCCTCAGGAGAAATGGAACCTCCCGACACCTTGATTTGGGACTTCCAGCCTCTAGAACTGCAGGAAAGTGAACTTAGGTTGTTTAAGGCGCTCGGCCTATGGCTTTTCATTATGGCAGCTCTAAGCAAACTAAGGCAGTCTGAAAGGAAAAAGCCTGTCTCAAGCCGAGGATTTTAAACCGAGCAAAATGGTTAAGAGGGAAGCACATAGATTCTTTTTCTGTCTTCATGAGATGACGACAGATCTGGATAAAGCTGAGTGAAGACAACAGACAGGCTTGTTCCAAGAAAAATCACATACTATCCAACCTCTAATATTCTGATTAGAGCAGAAGTCAAGTATCTTTTAAAAGTGATAAATAGCTCTTTTTTATTAACAAACACACAAAAGGTCTCAAGATAGTTTGGAAGTGTAAAACTATAAAAAGCCCTTTAACATCCACTCTGAAGGCTACATCTTGACAAAGTCCTTTCCAACTCCCTCAAAACTGCTAATGGATTAGGCTTAAGTGGCAAAACCAAAAGTAAATACCTATTTGAAAACATGCTTCTCTCATATGGAGAAAATTCAAGAGTAGGGGGAGTGGTAAATAGCAGAAACACAGATGGGAAGGCGCTAAAGAACACACCTTACTCAGCCTGACAGAAAGCAGGAGGTGCGTGGGCACCACATCCGTTTCTTTAAAACGGAAGCCAAAGAGTTTAATGGAAAGTGCGGCCCAAATCCAGGCTGGGCCAGCAGGACTGCAGTGAGGAACCAGCGCCAGGGTAAGCGTATCGCGTGCCCCGCGGCCGGCCAGTACTGGCCATTAGAAACTCCCGAGCTGCTCGAGGAAATCTGTTCCCTCCCCCAAGGCAGCCGTGAGCCACATGTGACTAAGAAGCACTTGAAATCTGGCTGGTATGACAGAGAAACTGGATTGTAAATCTTTATTTAACTTTAATTAATTTAAACTTAAACAGCCGCAGGGGGCTCGTGGCTGTCGTGTGGAACAGGCCGAGAACCTGGAGACCTCCCTTGTCGCTCTCAGAGGGTCAAGAAACCCCAGAAGCAGGAGGCTTTGGACCGCGCCTACTCCGATGTGGGCGGTCAGAAAACTTCCCACTGCTAGCCAGTGTTTGGGGGAAAAAAAAAAATCATGCAGGACTATAATTCTCCTAATTGGGTCACAGTTTGGAGGGGGTTCCTTAACATCCGTGACTCTGAGAAGAAGGCTTTGAGCTATTTCTGTGAGCAGAGAGACCAATGCATGCTCCACTTTCCTCCCAGGCCCCCTACCAAGGTCAGGAGCAAGTTTATTAATATAGAGTGTAAGTGGCCCAAGAAACGGATTCTTTGGGCATGTCTGAAGGCGTAAGAAGTTCAAATCATTGCTTCTCTTGAAAAATTACATTTGAGCAGCACGGGATGGTGTGAAGTGAAGAGGCTGGAATGAAGACATGCCCACGAGATAGGGGGCAGTGGGTGATAACCACCATCCCCAACCCACCAAGGCACAGAGCCCCGACCCCAACTCGCTGGCTAGCTTCCATGCTCACCTGAGGGGCAAGTTTTCCTCGTTCAAGCTCCTTGGATCCCCCCTTTCAAAGGGACCCCCATAAGTGTTGCCCTGACAGAGCACCTGGTGGGACGTGACATTCTCTGTCTGCTGTGGGATCCCCACGTTTCTGAGCTCTCTGGCATGCTTACAGCCCTGAACAGGAGACATCTAATGCTCACCCTCAATACCCACCCCTCCTCCAAAAGGACTCATAGTCTCTCCTCTTTACGTTCATCTACATTTTGCTGGGCCACTTGGTATCACCCCTCTGGAAGGGAGCAGATGCAGTGTTGGCACCTCTCAGAGTGGGCAGTGTGGGGTGGCCGTGAGGGAACCCCCCAATACCTACCGAGGGGACAGTATGCAAGACAGCTCAAGTGCCCAAACGAGGAAGACAGGCAATGTATAGTCATACATACAGCCCAATATATTATATAGGGGAACATATGCTCCAGTGTCATACACTGAAATTAAACCCAAAACCCTGACAGCTTTGAACCTCCCATAAAAATAAAGCAACTACTAAATGGTGGATCCAGAAGATGAACGGGCAAATGAATGATAATCACTGTTACTCAGGCTACTGCAGCCAGATCTCAGATCACTTCTAAAAGGTGGAAGTCTTGGCACAAATGCTTATCTCTTCTGGAGAAGACAGAGAGGAAATAAGCTTGGTGGAAATTTTCATTGGAAGGACTGATGCTAAAGCTGAAGCTCCAATACTTTGGCCACTTGATGTGAAGGGCTGACTCACTGGAAAAGACCCTGATGCTGGGAAAGATTGAGGGCAAGAGCAGAAGGGGGCGACAAAGGATGAGATGGTTGGATGGCATCACCGACACGATGGACATGAGTTTGAGCAAACTCAGGGAGATGGTGAAGGATGGGGAAGCCTGGCATGCTGCAGTCCATGGGGTTGCAAAGAGTCAGACACAACTTAGCAACTGAACAACAATGACTCCAGCCAAAAAAGCTCCTGTATAATGGCTCTCAGAAGTCTTCCTGGTATCCATGTAATTGCCCTGACTCTGGCTTCAGGACATTCCTAACTTACCTCTCCAAGATGCTTCTTTATAATAGACTGACATTGCAGGGCAGGTGGTGCTATCACTACAAAGCTGTCTTGTATGAAGAGATGGAGCCTTAGCTTCCACACTGGTTGGGGGGAGGGGTGTGTGTGTGTATGCACGTGCATGTGTGCATGCATATGCATACATAAATGTGCACACACACGCGTGAGAGGAGGAGCAGACATACTTAGAGGAAAGACTTGGAGAAGGCAGTGGCACCCCACTCCAGTACTCTTGCCTGGAAAATTCCATGGATGGAGCAGCCTGGAAGGCTGCAGTCTATGGGGTAGGACACAACTGAGCAACTTCACTTTCACTTTTCACTCTCATGCATTGGAGAAGGAAATGGCAACCCACTCCAGTGTTCTTGCCTGGAGAATCCCAGGGACGGGGGAGCCTGGTGGGCTGCCATCTATGGGGTCGCACAGAGTCAGACACGACTGAAGTGACTTAGCAGCAGCAGCAGCAGCAGCAGCAGCAGCAGAGGAAGGACTAAGACAAGGAATATGTAATCAGAAGCCATCACAATTACAAATGTAAATGAACAGGCAATTGGCGCTGACCTTTGTAGATTGTTAGAGGACTAATTAAGGCAAATCAGGAACTCTGTTCCAACAAAAAAACAAGACTGTAGACACCCTAAGAAGTACTCCTGTCCTCTTCATGTGGATGCAAAATGCAAGTGAATCAGACGGTAATCAAACTACATGTGCTCTACACTGACAAAAGGAAAACTGTCTCCATGAACAAAAGACAAGCAAGATTCACCCCTTGGTCTCCTGAGAGTGATTTTGCTAATATCTCTGTCAACGAGCTCGGCCACTATTTGAGCTCTTGCCATGTGGCTGGCACTCTATTAGATTCCATACAAACAGATCCACTCGTGAAGCAGTCAGAAACGCAATTACAAACTTTGCTTTGAATGGCTATTTTAAAAGCTTTAGGAAAAAAAGAAAATTACAGAATCAAAGTATACATCACTCAGCAAACTCCATTTTTCATTCAACAATATTATATTCTCTCTTCATGTCAATATATAATGAAGTCTCTTTAGCCTGGCACTGAAAAGAAGCTTTCTAAAAAAGCACCCTGAAATTCATAATTCTCATCCCAGTAGTCCCTCATCAGGAAATGGATTTAAAACAGATAAAGTCATGTTTTCTCTACTCTTTCATGAGTGCTCAAATGTTCAGTCACCCCAATTTGTTTAGATGCCCTTTATACATTTAACTTTTCTGGCCAGAATTACTTTATCCCTATGCTTCCCCAAGCCTCATGGACAAGACATACAATCAAAAGGAAAAAGGAGAGAGAAAAAACTCTGCTGGTTCTATGAAAATAATATTTTAGACTGAAGAACTCGTCACAACATATTTTAGTGTTAAAAGAAAAATCACACTGAAATTGCATATAATTTAGCTATTTACAAAAAAAAAACCCAAAACAAACAAACAAAAAAATGCACTTAATACTCAGAGGGCAGCTTTATGCCAGTTTTGAAAAATCAAACAAAAACAAATGACGAACTAGAAAACAGTGCATTTTCTTATTCTCTTAAATTGTACAAGTAGAACTCCCCGGAACTTGCTTCAAAAAAAATCACCCATCAAGTGAAGCCGGTGTCTCAGTAAAGGCTGTCGTCTAAGCCACATCGTCACTTGGCTGGCTCCCTGACCCCAGGAATTCACTGCCTTGAGCGCCAAAGACGTGTCAGTGAAGGAGGCTGCCGTCTTCTGCTCCAAGCAAAATACTCCCCTAAATTCTGAATGAGCACGCCATCTGTAAGCTGAGCCATCATCTGGTTGCCCTGAACTGTGCCGGTGTCTAGAACAACGTATCCACACCAAAAGCTGAGAGACGGCATCAGCCGTGCCCCCAACTCACAGTCTTGCCCAGAGTAGGTGCCTGATGAAGAGTCATGTCATTACTTCTGTGCAATGTTTGGAGGGCTACGTCCCCATGTGAGAAGTAGTTAAGGGGAGGGTAAGAGAAACAGGAGGAGGAAAACAGAGGAAGGCTGAGGGTAGAAACACAAAGTGGCTCTTGTCTTCTGGAAGCTCAGGGCACTGATAGAGCGAAATTAACCAGTTTCACCCGGGAGCCAGAAATGCCTTTTTAATAAGCAAACAGGGAAGCTGATCCTATACATGATCCACCTACAGGTACGTTCCATCTTCCAAGGGCTTATGGTCAACTAAGGGGAGGCAAAGAGTCAAAGCCCCACTGGGAGATATGATCCAGGTGCCACCGCAGCAATGAGCTTCGTCTGCCTTTATCTCTGTGCATGTGGGAAGGAGTGGGAGTGAAACAGGAAGGCCAAATCCCAACACAGTCGAGAGAATACTTGGTTCTGCAGAAAATACATTCAAACCAAAATCAAAAGACCAGGTCACACACAAAAAATTTTGGGAAGGCCCCAACCTCGGTAGTGTGGTTACCTTCTTTTCTGTGAGATGTACATTTCCAAGACATTCTTTTTTAAATGGGAAGGCCGTGTGTGTGTGTATGTGTTTCTAGCACAGAGGTGAGGGCGGCAAGCATAACCACAAAGACCACTGCACTTGGTAAAAAAAAAAAAAAAAAAAACAATACACTACGGGACTCACTGATGTAAGTAAGGGTGACGCTTGACCACAAGCAGGAGTGTGTCGGGGAGGGTGGACTAGGTATTAGCATGTGGTCGGCAACCAAGACTTAGCCCTTTGGTGGAGCAGGGCAGGACCTCGATGCTGTAAGGCTGGTCATGAGGGCTCTCAAGGGGCTTAGGGAGCCAGTAGTGGGGTATGAATCTTGGCCAATGCTACAAAATTCTGAAGGCAGAGGAGACTTCCACCATTTCTCCTTCTCTGCACTTCCATGTGGGACTGAGCTAACAAGTAAGGTTTGAAGAAGTGGCATTTCTGTCACCCCCAGGTGAGAAGCCACGGGAGAGTCCACTCCATCAGCCTCGGCAAGAGAAGCCTCGCCACTGCAGAAGGTGACAGGAACTCTGAGGCCCTGGGCTCACGGAAGGGAAGGACGTTATTTCCAGTGGCTTTTGTATAAATCTCTCTGGTGTGCGGACAAGACAGGAGGAAAGGAAAGGAGAGAGAACACCGTCTTTTTAACCAGGTGATGACAGAATGCCAGGAAGGAAAACCCTGGACAGCACCACTGTTTACACACGGCTTAGAGTCAGAACGCAGGGCTCCCGACAGGTGCCCAAAGACACCCTGAGGCCTCCTCACACCACACGGAGGACCTTGCCAGCTGAGGATCAGTGCCCCAACCCTCATGTTCCAGAGGAGAGAAGTGGGAATTACAGGCACACCTCACAGATGTTGTGATAAATCGAGTGTGACAACAAAGTGAGTTAACGTGATTTCTGTGGTTTCCCAGTGCGTATAAAAGTTACATTTACACTATATGGTAGTCTATTAAGGTCAGGGGGAAAAAAATAAAGTATCTTAACTATCTTAATAAAAATAAATAAAAAACAAATATCTTAATTGAAAAAACACTTCAGTGCTTAAAAATGTTGATCATCATCTGAGCCTTCAAGGGGTCGAAATATTTCCTGCTGGTGGAGGGCTTGAAATAACGTGAGAATCACCAAAACGTGATACAGAGATGCAAAGTGAGCAAATGCTGATGGAAAAATGATACCCACAGACTTGCTCCAAGCGGGGCAGCCACGAACCTTCCATCTGTAAAAGGATGATGCA
This sequence comes from Tragelaphus eurycerus, assembly GCA_935064755.1. NCBI lineage: Eukaryota > Metazoa > Chordata > Mammalia > Artiodactyla > Bovidae > Tragelaphus > Tragelaphus eurycerus. Next base: position 19,764,237 of record CAKXYN010000020.1, read on the forward strand.
GTGTCTCTGAGCATGGCAGAACAAGGGACACCGGTTTTATGAAGTCTGTGTTTACAAAACCAGAAGATGATGACTTTCAGTATCTTAATTCTACCAGGTCCATGCAGCCCTTCTCTTGGAGACATTCTTCCAAGAAGTTTATAAGAGTCCATTCCCAGTGCAAGGGAGGAGGATATGTTTTAAGATGATTTCTCTTGAAGGAGTTTCTAAAACAGAACTGAATTACTGTTCATGTCAATACGAACATTACCTAGTAATTTATGCCTTTGTCATTAGTAAAGCGTATACACTTAACTAGAGTGTATGGGTGGAAGGGCGGTGCAGGGTGGGAAGGGAGGTGGGTGGAGAGTGAAAACATGACTCCAGGCCGAAGACAGTACAAAAGGATTCTGAAATACAGAAAGGAAGTCTATCATCTAGATGAAAGTTGCTCATACACTTCGGAGAGGGAGGAAAAAAAAAAAAACACTAATATGCATTAAATGAGAGAAACCCAGAAGGCAATGGTGTAAGAACGCAATTCCACAGCGACTGCATAAATAGAAGTATTACATTATAAAACAGGGGACTGTTTGTTCCAGCTCATAGACCCCGGGTGAAATGGCAGCTGTACACTATTTAGTTTGGGGCACCTCATTAATAAAAAGGGAATTCTGAGCAGAGTGAAAGAGAGAATTGAGGGGGCCAAAGGAACCAGCTTTTAGTGGAAGATTAAAACAATGACGTATGCAAAGCTGGTTAAAAAAAAAATTAAACCCTGAAATAAATAGGTCTGAGTATACTGGTAGAGGAAGAAGAACCCCGTGAAATGACTTAACAGCAGAATAAAGAGACTGGCAGAACAGACAGGCCAAAATGCCCTTGTGGGGGGGACCCCCACAGCCGGGTGGCACAATGGTCCCAGTCTTGGGGCCCTGGCGTGTCTGTGGGTGCTGGGTCCCATCCCAGGGCAGAACCATGGGGTCAGACGAACTTTAAACAAAAGAGGCATCCATGATACACGCAGGAAGGCACAGTCCATCTTGCAGTGACCTGGGTGTGACAAAAACCACCCTGATCCCCACGCTGGACTTTCCCAAAGCGACAGTTCAGACTGACTGCTGGGGGGACTGGCCCCTCCTCTGTGACAACCCTACTCGAGCAGAGAGGAAACATTCTCGAATTCTGGTGTATCCTATCATTGGGGAATCAAGCTCCACCCATACAGAACAAGGGGGAAGAGAAGCAACGGGGTGATGGACACAGAAGCTGTGGGCGGAGAGGTCCACGGGGGCTCTAGAGCGATGCCTCCAGTAGGAGACGAAGCTGACAGATAAAGCGATACAGCAGAGCCTTCAGAGTGGAGAAAACGTCTACCCTGGCAGAGGGTTAGCCATGAATTAATCATACGTACCTAGAAAACCAGAGAAAACAAAAAGTTGTACAAGAAGGTAAATGAAATTATAAAACTCTACATGGCTCAGCTGTGATTAATATTTATGGAGTTAGAATAATGAAAATACTGAATATTAATATGCCCCCAAATTATTATTTAATCATAATGGAAGACGGATCGGAGGGGAAGACAGAATGTGTTGAGGGGCTGGGGTGTGTGCGTACCGAGTCTGTGTGCAAGAGGGCGTGTACAGAGTAGGGGCGGGGTGGGAATGTGACTTTGTGGGTGGCCTGTGTGTGAGTACGTGTGAGTGTGTGGGCCTGCAGAATGGCATACTAGTAAAATCCTTATCTTCCCGTGTAGAAAGCCGATAGGTAATGTCTAACACTTAGCCAAAAGAAAAAAAAAATTTCAAACAACAATAGTAGACGCATGTTAAGAAATACGGCCATGAATAACAAAAGGAACAATTAAACTTGAAAGCCAGGGCTCTGGGGAATGGCACTGGGGAGGGCCATGCCATTTTTCACAGTAAGGTTTATATAACTTTTTGCCTTTAAAAACTGTAAAAATGTGCAATCTGATAACATTAGGATTAAAACCCCACACAGCCATGACAGCTCCATGGCTGACAGGGAGCTGCAGGCCACAGAGAGGCCAAAAGGCCCGCCCGAGTCTGCAGCCTGGCCAGGTCATGTGGCAACACGCCATCGGAATGAGCAAAGGGGTTTGTCTGCAGGAGAAGTCGTGAACCCGGGCCTGTGAGGTGGCCCCAGTGAGAAACCCAGGGAGCCGCCTGAAGGGCACGTGCTAAAGGCAGGAGAGCGAAGTTTCAAGAGGCTGGGAGCCAAGGGCCAGGCCTAGTGCCTGGCGATGCTGGCCTGTGGGGCAGACCAAGGACCACAAGCCAGGGAGGGGCATGGAGGATGGTCCGGAGCAGCCCGAGAACAAGACAGAAACACGGCCAGGCAAGGGCGCTTCCAGAAGGCACTGGGAGTAACCTCAAAGACCAAGCAAGAAGCCCAGCACGTAGCCACTGGCTGGGTACATCCAAGGTCAACGGTTCCTTCTCAAGCATGGTTTGATGACGAGAGGAAGCAGGCTCTGATAGTCTGATGTGACCTGGAGATGGACCAACACAGACTGTTCTTTCAAGAATCTGAAGATTCTGTTGTAGACAGACAGCGGAACCCAGGATTAAGGGAGAGCTTTTGCTGTACGGATTTTAAAGAGACAGGTGACTGTCCTATGCTCCCAAGTGGAGAGAAAGGGATTGGGAAGCTGAAAAAAGTGAGAGAGAGGGGACAGTCTAATGTACGAGGTTCCCGCGGGAATAAGTCACATGGGGAAGACAGGAGAAGGGACTGCAGGCTAGAGGACAGGCGGGAAGCAGACACGGGGCAAGGGCTTGGCAAGGTCCCCACGCTCTCTGTGAAGGAAGGGGCAGCTCTGAGCCAGGAATAGCCGGGGGGCTCGGACACAGTCATGATGTTTTTAATAAGCACTCACTCTTCGATCACCTCTGAAGTTCATTCTTACAGACAAGACTTGAGGCCACAAACTGCCCAGTCTCAATTCTGAGCAAGACATACTTTAGCATTTTATGTTGATCTGAACCCAAAGACTGAATCTAGAATGCACGCCGGACGCACCTGGGGAGAGGGGACAACACATGGTCTGTTGGCTTGCTCGCTGGGCAGTGGCTTGTGACGTACAAAGAAAAGTGGTGCTAAGTTCCTCTAAAAAAATTTAAAAGTAAGAGGAAAGTGACAGTCCCTGCGTGTCCCCCACGCCCAGAGCACAGCGGCCACCCGTGGCCGGAGAGACCACTCACCGGGGTCGGTGGAGGGGCACCTGCGGATGGTGAAGATCTGCCCCAGGTCCTCGTCCTCCTCGGGGAGGCCCTTCTGCAGCCGCTGCAGCTTGCGCAGGCTCTCGCTGCGCTGGTGCTTCATGGAGCGCACATGCTGGATGAGGTTGAGCTTGGCCTTGGTGGAGTAGCTGCACAGGACGCAGTGGTAGTAGCAGCTCTCACCCTCCACGCTGCTCTCGTGCTGCTGCAGGTGCTGTGGGGGTGAGAGAGAGGGACGTGCCCTGGTCAGCCGCACCAAGCCCAGCCCTGCCGTGAGCCCGCCCGCCCTGCCGGCCACCCGACAACCCCCTTTCCGGGGTGACTCGGTTTTCCCAGGGGGCCCTTCCCCCAGCAGCTTGATGAGGACAGGGAGCAAGGTGACTCTTGTTCCCGCCTCCCTCAGGTGTGTCAGAGTGCTGAAAATGCTGATGGATCCGACCCTCCCAGTGTAAAACTGGGCTTCCTGGCACAATAATCCAAGGTTCCTCTTTCCGCTTATCTCCAAAGTGCTTGCTCTATGTGGAACAGGGGTTGGCAAGCTATGGCCACAGGCCAAGTGCACCCTTCTGCCTGGTTCTGCAAATAGGGTCTCAGTGGAACACAGCCACAAACTGTGTTGGTTTGTGCATCATCAATGGATGCTTTCTGAACACCGGATGGAGTTCAACAGTTGCAACAGAGATTACATGGCCTGCAAAACCTAAAATCTTATTATCTGGACCTTCATGGAAAAAGTGACGAGCGTCCGCTTTAGTGGATGGCCTACAGGGTGGTCACCTTACCTGCACAGGATCTTAGGTCAGTAAAGAAGCGCCAAGCTGCTGTGTGGCTATTTCACAAGAAAGATGACTCAAGCTTTTGTATTTAGAACTAGTCTATTAGGAGAACCTGAAATTATGTTTTCCCCTAGATTAGGAAAAAAGGAAAAATAAACTTGTCCAGACCAGTTCTCTCTCAACATCTCAATGTCATTTGGCTTAGAGCTCAGATGGTCAAAATTACACTCTGGGCTGTGTTTGTGTAGATACAGAACTTTGATTCCAGAACATGGAAGCCCAGGCGTCAGTGCGAAGCAGACACGACAGGGATAAAAGTATGGTACACAAACCAGCGGAGGCCATGGGGTTAGCAGAACCCAGACTTCTGCATCTTGAAGAAGACTTGTATCCAAGCACAATATTCACATCCTTTGGGGGTCCCTGTGAGAACACATGGAAAGCTACCCACCCTTTTTATTAAGAATTAGAGAACTGACATGCTCCTGGTATAGAAAGGCCACCTCCTTCATTTCAAATGACTCATTTTAGGCGAAGAGAGAGTTTTTCTATTGGGTACACATAAAGCAGGGGAAAAAAAATCCCAAGAAGTTTTAAGTGGTTGACTCAAGGTAACACAGCTAGTTATTGGGATAAAGAGAATTAGAATCTGGCAGCATCCGCCCCCAGTATCCTTCTGGAGGAGGAAACTGACATCATGGATTTTATAGACTCATGTTACCACCTGTCCTTCCCTCTTTCTCCTTGCCCCAGCTCCCACCTCCAGTCCCCCGAGTCTGGCCCAAGGAACCACAATCAAGCCTTGGGGCTGCTCTGTGCCGTTCGTCTCCTTTCTGACCACACTTGTTCTATTTGACGCCCGTGCCTGGTAACCATGTGCTTGGACCTCTGTCCTGTCCTGATTATACTGTGGGACACTCAGGAGGCGCAGAAGTCAATGTCCTGCACTCTGCTCAATGCTAACAAGAGTGGCCCAGCTATTCCTACTGGATGACACAGCTTTGAGGCTCATGTGTTCACATGCACACATCCTATGTTCACGGAAAAAGTGTGAACATCCCAGAAGCAGGTCTGGACCTCACTGGAAGAGGAAATATGAATGCACCAACAGAGGGCTGAAGAAGGGGAGGGGGCGCAGGCCCTCGACCATGTAAGCTGGCTACACGACATTAACTTTTGCTCTGAGGCCAACTTGCAGGTAACACAGTGAAGGGCTTCACAGGTATCAGCAGAGAACAATCCCTTCTTTCCCAGAAATGGGTGATTTAACACACTCAAGTGCAGAGCCTTGGAGCAAAACGATATGCCTTACCCTGGCCCTGCCTCCAGTAAGAGCTGGCCTACAGAAATCACAATCAGAAAGAGACTGAATAACCAGCAAGCTCAATGTTAACTGTCAGAGTATAACCACCAAAAACACAAAGCTACTTTTCTTGAAATAAATTTGAGCTGTTTTTTTTTGTTGTTTTTTTTTTTTTTAATGGTTTCTCTTCAGTTTGCCCCCTCTGACTTAAGTCTCCTTGCCAAGGATGGAAAGCTCCAAAGCTACATTTTTTGGAGGGTGGGACTCTGGGGAGAGAGACTGAAGGGCTGGATGGAAAGGAAAACAAAATGAGCTTGCCCATGCTGATTCTCCCCAAATTCTCCATAGGGACACCCGGGTATTCCTGGGAGCAAGCGTTAGGGTTGGGACTGAGGAACAGGGAACTTGTATAGGAGCCAGGAACGGCCACCTTGGATCACTAAGACCCCAAAAGTTACATTTATTAAAATTTCAACAAAAACTGACTGAATGAAAGGTAACAGGGAAAATAAACATGGAATCCAAAGTGATAAGTCCTATCAAGGGATTCTGGTGGTATCGTAAAACTACAAAATCACAGCAAGGATCACTGAAGCCTTAACCCCGAATTCCCATTACCTTCCCATGAAACAGGATTTCCTGGCAGTAAGGCTCTGAATCTTAAACATGAAATTTTAATATGGATGTGAGGGTTCTTTTCCAAATGTCTGGGGTTTCTAGTCTCTGAGCCAGAAGAGAGGATAACACGGCCAGAAAGAGTTGGATGGGAGCAGAGATATGAGATGTCTTTCATCCTCAGACTCAGGGGCTTTTGGGTGACAGGGCTGTATAAATCCTCAACTGAAATAAACATCACACTGGGGACTCCTGCTGGAAAAATAACTGATACAACGATGATGCCCCTAAACCACCACACTTGACTTCTGATAGTCACTGGTAATCTCTGCCACCAGGAATCCTTTTGGTCTGCTATGTGAGAACCATTTTGGAAAGAAAATGGGTGCCCGATACAAATGGTAGAGACAAGAATAAAAGCAAAAAATGCGGAAAACAGAGCCATGGCCTCTCCCTCTGAGCCCAGTGTAGCGGACAGTTAGGTCCCCTCTCAGAGACTTGCACAGAAGCTTAATTCAAAATTCCAAGCTTGCTTGCACACTCCAAGTTCACTCTCCAAGACATACATATGGAAATCCAGAATAAACAATTTCTTCATTCCTAGGAAACACCTGCTCATAAAGGTTATACCCCAACCCAAACTTCCACTCACAACTGGAGTCTCTGGGGGTCCTCCTGCACATGAGAGCTCCTGTTCTCACCACATCTTATAGGCTCCCGCTTGGGCAGTTTTCAGGCTGTCCAACATGGAGCAAACGGGGGTCCGATGCCAGCAACAGGGCCCTGACTTCTCCCCACCATCTGGTCCCTTCCCAGGCCTTTGGTGGGTCCAGGCCCTGACCCTGGTGGCTGGGCACCCTCTCCCTCCCATGATGCACTGGCCCATCCCCGGAATTCCACCCTGAGAACCTGCCTAGTAAGCAGCAGCAGGAGGGGGCAGGACTGGAGAGACTGATTCCACAGGGCCAGCCCGTCACCCCGGAAATGCTTTCCCTGCAGGAGAGAGTAGATGTTTTCATCTGGAGAAGGAGGGAGAATGATTTGTTCCTGACCCAGCTAATTAGGATACCCTCAATTGGGATCACAATGTATTTAATTAAATTCACTGTAATATATGAAGAATCCACCGAGGTACAAACCCCAGTGGAACACTCAGTGAAGGGGCTGCCTCCTCTCAGAGTTCCTGCTCTTCTCAGCAGGCAGGAAATTCTTCTCCCACACAGATACTGGACTCCCCCAAGCCTCTCCCCCTCCATCACAGAGCTCGCCCATCCTCAGGTAGGAGGACTCGTGTCTTGTTCTGCTGTTTGCATTTATTTCTTTACTCTGTGCTCAAGATTCTGAAGTCTATGCTCAAGATTTCTTTATGCTCACCACTAGTGGGTCAATTGTGCAGTCTAAAAAAAGAAAACAGGGGACTTTCCTGGCGGTCCGCTGGTTAAGAATCTGCATTCCAAGGCAGGGGATATGCAGGTTCCATCCCTGGTTGGGGAACGAAGATCCTACATACCACAGGACAGCTAAGCCCATGCATCACAAGTGCTGAGTCTGTGCGCCTCAACTAGAGAGCCTGCATGCCCCAACTAGGGAAGAAACCCACACACCGCAATGAGAGCCCCACACACTGAAATGAAGATCCCGCGTGCTGCAACTAAGACCTGATGCAGCCCTAAATAACTAAAGGTTTTTTAAAAATACAAAATAAAGAATAAGAAAACAGAACAATAACTTCAACTGTGGTCAGTGTGCTATAAGACATGTGTGCCACATGTGGACCCAAAGAAAAATGGTCACTGAGCCCGCTGGGTAGGGTTTGGTTCGATTCTAGATGTCAATAACACATGAAAACACACACTATGTAAACACACACACACAGACACACACACACAAAGACACACAGACTATGCCCCACCCGAGGGCCTGACCCTGCAGGTAACAAGGCAGTGCTGGTGGTAACCTAGCAGACAGGCCAAGAGATATGAGGAGGGCAGCCTTCTGGTGTGAATACCATCGTGAGAACACTTCCTCTGGGGGCACAGGAAACCCACTGGATCACTCAAGAAAAACCAATCAGTGAGTAATGAAGAAGCAGGACCAACAAATTAGTCAAGGAAGGGCGACTGACCCAGCTAAAGGAAGAGCAGAAACCAAGGTCCAGTCCAGCACTCCGTCCAGCCAGCTTCTCCTACAACCCTGAATCCTGAACCGTCGAGGGCATCCCTGATTTCCACCGTCTTACTGTCTAGTTTTAAAAGTGCCTGCAAGGGCTTCCCTGGCAATCCAGTGGCTGGGACTTCACCTTCTAACGCAGGGGGTGCTGGTTCCATCCTTGGATAGGGAGCTAGGATCTCACATGCCTCAGGGCCAAAAATCCAGAACATAAACAATGAAAGCAATACTGTAACAAATTCAGTCAGACTTTGAAAAATGGAACACATCAAAAAAAAAAAAAAATTTTTAAAAAAAAGTGCCTGCAAAACATTGGCTTATAGGAACTGCAAGTGTGCAGTTGTTCCCACTCAAAGAAAGTTCTACACGTGGTAACAGGATTTACTTCCTGAAAGCACAAAGAAGTACAAGGACCCACAAAAAAGGAAATAAGTACCCGGTGTGACTCATAAATGGAAGCAGGGAAAGAACTCTGCAAACTTCAACTTCTCCAAATGACCACGGTGCAGCAGAAAACAGATGGCCCTCAGAGCGTAGGAGCTGGACTGGCACACGCTGGGTGAGCAGCACCTGTGCTGGAAACGAGCGAGGGGGCTCCCTCGTGCTGACCAGGGACCCTGTCCTGTCCACCTGTCCAATCCTGTTGGAGCACTTATATTTTATCAATAAAATGCTGGGCTGGGTTTAGCTGGCAGGTGACACTCCCGTGCCCCTGACCTGGAGATGTCCAGGGTCCCCTGTCTTTGCTTCTGGGTCTGGTTCCGGGGGAAGAACTTGGAAAAGACAAGACTTCAATATAGTAAAAGGCACCTTGGATAACGAGCCTGGCACGTGAGGGCGGGTATGAAGAGGAAATGAATAATTTAAAAAGAAAGGAAAGGAGCCGGCTGGCATTATTTGTGGGATTTCACCCCATTAGTATGTTGGGCTCGTCCACCCTGGCCAGCGACTGAAAGTCAAAGAGATGAGAAGAGGGCTCTTGTTAGAAAATAATTCATCGCGAAAATCAAAAAAATGTGTTCCTGTTACTTGTTTCCCAGGAAAACTAACCAACTTCTGTCAGAAACCATCGATTTCTATAAATCTGGAGGGGCCCTGGCTCCCTCCTCCTCCCCAACAAGAGGAAACTTCTAACATCTGGTTCTTCATGCATGGAATGCAAAATATTGATCAGGTTTTGTCAAAGCCTCCCCTTTAAAGCAGAAATGGACAAAGTACACTCTGACACTCGCACACACACTCTCATACACGAAAACACACAGGATTCACGAAGGAGGCTTCCTCGGGGAATAATACCTGTTTTGAGGAACACACAAACGCCCACCCCGGCTCACCACACTCTCCCACAGATACAGCACAACCGCACCTGGAGGGCAGATCAAACGCTGAAGCTCCGTGATGGGTAAAGCAGCTCCCAGGGAGCCACCCCTCCTGGGGCATGTGGGCGACCCTGGGGGAGGCCTACACCTAGTGGGGAGGGAAGGCCTTGGTGGAAGAGGCTGCTGTCCCATTAGACCTCTGGAGGAGAAAACTGTTAACCAGAGCAAGCCAGGGGCTCAGGGAGAGGGCTGCAGAAGTCTCACCAACACCTCCGGTGAGACGGGACAGGAAGATGAAGGTCCGGAGTGAGCCCGCCAATTACCCACTGTGAGGGGGTTAATTCACCATGGTAACCCTGCACGGCAGGTACTGCTGAGGACGCGCCTTCGCACACTTCATTTTCCCATTACGGCCCGAGGTGGGCGGTGTTTGGCTCCTGTCCTTGGAGAAACCCAAAGCTCCGAGAGGTCACGTGACTCTTCCCCTCACCCATGAGTTCCCACAGAGTGTGGACAAAATAGGACCGGAACCCGGGGCTGGAGGCCAGGTCCATGGTCGTCCAGCGACGCTGTACTGACTGCAGGGGGCTGTCATGGGGCCCGAGGCGCCCGAGACCCAGGTATTCACCTTGAACATCTAAAGAGGAAACTGTTTCAGGTGCAACTCAACCTGGAAGAGGGGTGGTTAATTTTTTAATCAGGGGTGGTATTACTGTTCCAGATTTAATATCTCATTCTTAGGAAGGCTTCCGGAAGGTCAACCTAAATATATACATATTTTCTGTTTCATGTTGGCTTTTCACCCACTCAAGCCCTCGACCTTGGCACATGTTAATTTAGTCCTACTTCACTGCAGGAGCCCAGCAGACAGCGTTAAAATGTAAGCCCCGACCACAATTTACAAGAGAAAGTGAAAGGAAGTAAAAAACTTTCCCTTAGATCAATCTCTGACCTATTTTCTGGTTTCTAGGCCAGACTCCTCACGCCCTGGAACAAGCCCTGACTGTTCGCTCTCGGCATCCGAGTTCCAAGGCTGCAGTTCAGGCTTTCCAACCCTGGATCTCTTGGCTCTCAAGAATGACATCTCCTCATTCAAAAGTCTCAAGAAGATGAATGGTCCTTAGAGAGAAGCACAGAAGTAAAATAAGCACGAATCTGCAACCATTGAAAGGGTGTATCAGACTCGACTTTGAGTCATTTCTAGAAAAAATCCAAATGTGGGCTCTTTGGAATGCTGGTTCTAACAGATTTTGTTTCCCTCTGTTGGGAAAACTCCAGAAAGGGGCGTGGCATAAACAGACAGAGAGGAACCTGCTCAGGGTATGCAGGCATCTTTCCTAAAGGAGGGGGCCCATCAGAGCACAGGGTCTCAAGCAAGATAAGGGCTAGTTTCCACGCTGGTCAAATGAGCACGTACATAAGCTGGGAGGCCAAGGGAAATACATGGTGAGGAAAAGAGTCGGTCCCCAGGCTAACACCAACCTGACCATTCTCCAGGGACGAGCCCAGGCTCCTCGAGTTCGAAGGTCACCCCTTCGTTAAGACAGGGCATGGGGAACAGTGACTTTCTTCATTTGTGAAGATACGCTTCCTCCCTGGAGCTACTCTTCAGCTCCCATGGGTTTAAGTCCCCACATGAAACAAAGGCCACCGTATTCGTGCTACTCAAGCTGGTCCCCATTCAACTCCAGGTCACACTGCTGCCGTAACGGTGGTTTATGAAGCACTCTGGATTAAGGAAGCCCGGGGAAAACCCTCCCTCTGTGCTACTCTGGGCAAGACATACACATGGGCTGGGGCTCAGTCTGCAATATAGGGACCCTCTCACAGCACCGGGGGGAGGGGTCAATGGGATAATTCATACAAAGGTGCTTAACACGGCACCTGCTGTATGGTTTGCCTTCATAATTAATAAGGTTATTATTATTACTATCATTACTTTTCAAGCTGGTTAGGCTTTTGGGATTAGGGATAGGAATGAGTGTTACTGAATTTACCTATTTGACATTTCCCTCCTCATGCCCAGTCTGTCCTAACCCCCTCCCTGGGAACCGCCACCCCACACTCCCAGTCCCAGAGCAGGATTGCTTGGTGACAGTAAAGAAATTTCGATGTGCAGAAATTATGAAACAGGGGAAATGGCACATGCACAGGACTGTTTCCTCACAAGAGGCCCTTAATTATTATTTTTAAGTCATTTGCCCAAAGTCACACAGCTGGTGCGGCAGAGTCAGGACCCTTGCCCCAGGCCCTTGCTCCAGAACCACATCAGTTTGCTGGATCTCTCTGTCTGTCAGCGCCCAAATAGTGAAAAATCAGAAACCTTGTTCTTTAACACATCTGCCAACACTCCAGGTGAGGACCAGGGAAGGAGAACTGAACTGAAACAGACACATCCCTGGTTTCCCAAATCCACGCTGAAGGATTTGCTTATTTGTATCTCCAATCCCATGACAGTCAACACAGCAGAAAGAAAAAAAAAAAAAAAATACTTGTCTGGTGGTCAAAACAGGTGCGTTACTTCATCTGTGAAACACAGACGTTTATACTTGCCCTGTCTTCCTCGGAGGCAATTTGGAAACTACGTGAGCAAACAAATGTGAAAAAGATTCAGAAGACGGGAAGGACTGCCCAAGCGTCTGGCACGGGCATGATCTTTCTACCTCAAGCCTGGATGTTGCTTCCTCACCTGGCTAGCAGGCACACACCACGGGCTCAGCAGTTAAAGATACAGACACGTTCCCACGCTGCGGTCCTCTGGCTTGAGCATGCCTCAGAAGTTCCTGGGGCAGGAGGTGGAGTGTCCCGCCGCAGAGCATTGGGGCCCACCTTGAGGGTTTCTAATTCACCAGGTCCGGGTTCGGGATAGGGAGGGAGAATTCCTGACTGTCTCCCTGATGCTGGTGGTCTGGGATCACACTCCTGAGAACAGCGGCTTGGGACAGCGACCGCCAGGGAGGAGAGACCCAAGTCAGAATCCCTGAAGGTATTTCCTTATAAGAAGGAAAACTGCCCAGGCCTAAAATCTCCACATCACCCACCCTTTCCCAAAGAGCATTTCAGATGCTAGCAAACCGCACTCGATAAATCACGCAGTGCCAGCACTCAAGAATTCACCTCTTTAATGAAAAAGGCCCACGGAAGCAGCTGCCTGCTACCGGCCCGCTCCAGATACTTTATAAAAGTCGGAATTGGCTCCATTTATCTTCCTCTCCCCTTCACACCTGCAGTCTCAAATTTCCCGGGGCTGGGGCTGAAAGCGTGCCTCTTGATGGTGAGGCATGAGGCATCAGTTTTTCCTCGTGAGCTCGGCACCCCGCTGAGCACACCTGTCCAGATGTCTTGCTGGAACCCAGCCCACCGGAGAGTTTCCACCAAATATGAGAAAAATAAAACAGTCTTTAAAATTCCTCCTGCGCTCTTGAACTTTCCAGCTGCTGCTGCTGGGAGTCTGAGTGTGGTGCTCCAACCTGGAGGCACCTCTTGAGCTCCCAGTATCTGTTGACCAACACTCTCACTACCCTCGTTATGAGAGGGGTCAGTGAGCACATGCAGGGCTTTCTTCCTCACAAGTGGGGCGGGGGGTGGCTTCATTTTTTATTTCATTTTTTTCCCCCTTGAATCAGAAAATGGGAAAATGACTGCATGCAAGAGAAAAACTCCCTTGAAACAAATGCCTTTCATGTCGCTCCTTCAGGGTGCTAAGACGTTTCACCCTTTCTCCTTAAATTCTGTGGATTTTGTTGGTGGCCGAGGAAGAGAAGTTACACTTGTGGGAAGGGGACAAGGGACTGAGAGAGTGGAAAGAGAGAAGTGCTTCTTTGAGGAAGCGGAGTCGAGAGACAGCTGGCAGGAGGGGACATAGGTTTGCGAAAGATGACATGCGCGTTTCTCTGCCCTGCCTTTGGGTTCCCCCATAAACAACCCCAACAAACACCTCGTGCACTAGGTTTGGCTCTCCTTCCTCCGCTTTTTAAGTCTCATTAAAAGCCGATATTGTTCGGCCTCAAGATGGAGAGCTCAGCATGGATTTTACTGAACGTTAAATCAACCAGCAAGCGTAGCCAGCAAACTCTGTGGCACTTTAACTTTAAATAATGCAATAATTATTGAATTTCCTTTTTATAACTGAAGTGCTGGAATGTAAACAATGGAGCTGTAATTGCAGGAAGGGGGGATCAATAGAGGCAATCGTTTTCAGCCATGTTAATTGTAAATACAATTGCTCCAAGATGTCAGACTTGTTCTTCTTGCTCCCAGAATCATCCTAACGGATGACAGAGTCCAACTTTCCCATTACAGCTGTTCGTTTCTTTAAGAGGTTCTCAATCAGGTCTGATCAATCTGTCAAGATAATGCATGGAGTAAGTAAGACTCTTCCAAACACAGGCTCCCAATCAATAGCCTGGACCAGCTTAATGAGGTGGGGCTAAGGCCCAGAGGGAGGCAACGGCCCCCACCTTGCGCCTAGGTTTGGCAGGCTGGCTTCCTCGCCTGGCCTTGGTAAACAGATCAGCCCTTAATGAGGACATTAGTTATGCATGCTTCAGCAAGCAGCAAGGCACCGGTCCCTGGGGACAGACGGACAGAAAACAAAATAGATTAACAGAAAACAATATGGTGCCAAATTGGGTCCAACTGAAGACCTTCCCTCCTTCTCCTGTGCTCCTTAATTGTCCAGCAGAGTGGAGGACGCCAATTAATCATTCCAATGGGCATGAGCTCAAGGACCGGGAGCATCCGTTGAGAGCTGGAAGATCTCCGGGTGTCTGCTGGCCTCCCTGGGGCTGTCGCTCTTAGCGCCCGCATCCCCAGCATGACATCTCTCGGTACAAGAGGGGCCTCTCCCAGAAGGAGACGAGGGAGACCACAGTGGGAGGCCGCGGCCGAAGCCAGACGAGAACAAGTCTGGTACTCTTCACGGCTGCCGTCAGTTTTTGAGATCGAGTCTTGGTCCTGGGAATGGGTGAGCCCTCATAGACGGGGAGGAAGCCAAGAGTCTAGAATTCCACTTCACCCATCCCAGCATCTATGTGATACACAGGCATCACAGGAGTCTGGATTCCCATGAGATAACCTGGAGGGCTCTTGGGGAGTCTGGAGAGCCCTCTTACCTCCCTCGGGGGCCGCCGTGCGTGCGTGTGCACACTTGTTCTTGCTGTGACTGGCTAGGAAGACAGAGTGCTGGGGAAGTCCTCCAGAAAGGACCATATTCCCAGGTGGCGCTGGTGGTAAAGAACCCGAACCCCCCTGCCAGTGCAGATGACGTAGAGACATGGGCTCGATCCCTGGGTCAGGAAGATCCCTGAAGGAGGGCATGGCAACTCATCCCAGTATTCTTGCCTGGAGAATCCCATGGACAGAGGAGCCTAGTGAGCTATGGTCCATGGGGTCACAAAAAGTCAGACACAACTGAGGTCAAATAAGGGGATGAAGGTCCAAGTGGGGATAAGCAAGAAAAAAAAGAAAATAAATATATAGCTGGAGAGATCAGAGCCCTCCTCTGCACAAAGGCCACACCTGCTCCAAAGCCTTTCCCAGCTCCCAGCTCTATGCCTCCTTCCTCTGGGCCGGCAAAGCCTGCTGTAGCAGCATCCACTCTGGACTCATCTGTGCTCCAAACCACCTCCAACTCCTCTGCCACACCATGGACAGCACCTCACAGGCGGGGAGAACTTTCAATCCTGGTTCAGGGCACAGCTCATGGCTCACGGTTGGGACTGAAAGATGGCTGGCTGGAAGTCTGAATAAACTGAAACACTCCTCCAATGCTCTCCTGCTGCTCTTGGTCCTCGCTGTCACTCCAGACCAAGCTGGTCGAATCCGATTCCCTCCTCCATCTCAGATGTCCAGCCTCCACCCCACGCGACACCCCACACACCATGAGAGGCCTGGCTGTTCCCACCTTACCCACCAGCCCTGGCCTTTCTGGTCTTGTTGCAACTCCTGCTTGGAGACCCTCCCCAAACCACCCTCCACCTGCTGACAAGCTGCACGGCAGCTAAGGCAGGCAAGGGGCACCCTTCACACCTGGGCCAGAACCCCATCTCCCCGCCTCTGGGATGTCAGAGCACAGGTGGTCCCACCCACGCCCACCACATGTCATTCTTTTCAGCAAATGCTACACTGGACTCCCACGTGGGAGTCTGCAGTCCAGGTGGGATGCCAGGGCTGAGGAATAAATATGTTCGCTCATATACACCGTTTGTTTAAATAAGATTTGGGGGGCTGGAGATAATTATTTTAAATGGCTGTGTTTAGTGACTTCATTATTTCAGCCTATGGATCGCAGAAGTGCTGTCCTTTTCCCACCAAACCAGCCAAACGCTCCCCAGCCAGAGGCCAGCTCTGTCACTGTCATTCCACCCTCTGCTTCGTCTACGCCCTCTGCTGTGTTCACCTGGCTTTAGCACGGCCATCCTCTTTTACTACTAGACTGACAAGGGGCTGTGAGACTTGGGGATACAAAAAGCAGCCAGAATACCTGGCCGATCACAGAGATGGGGGCGCAGAGCACACAGCACAGACGCCTCTGCAGGCCAAGTAACTCGGCCGAGATGCTGCAAGGATGAGTACGGGTGTCGACGGCATCTCTGTAGGTGAAAACAGCTTAGTACACAGGTTAGTTCTAACAGAGAACGTCCACAAGCCAACAGAGTGACATGACAGTGCTTGGACATCTGGAAGGAGGTGGCCGTGTGGGCACCCCCACCCCGCGCCTGACAGAGCCACTCAACTGTCTCCAGATTCGAAGCACCAGGATGAGGATGTATTCATTTTTTCACAAACGCACACATCCATCTTTACTTTCTTCCCGAGTTTCCCGTCCTCCTATATGCTGAGACCCGCTGCTATCCGGACCCCATATCCGGATCCCAAGGAACCAGTTGTATGTTACACTTTAATTAGTTTTCAAGTTCTGAGACCTTTGAGGAAGGAACCATTCTCCACCTGGGCTCAGACACTGAATACCTGGATGTGTCCCCCTCCCTTTCCAGTTTATGCCCGAGCTCCAGGCTCCTCAGCCTTCTGACCGGCTGGCCCCGCTTACAGCAGACCCTTCCCAGGGTGACTTGGTCCAGAGATACCACACCTCCTTGTTCTGCTCTCAACCTCCCAACAGAATGTAGCTATGAGGCCAGTCAGTGAGTTATATTTTTCAAAACATATTTCTAAATGGTGAAATACAGGGAGGGTTTTCGCCAACCAGTCCACATTGACCAAAACATCCCTTCTTCATTTTCAGCAAGTTCACTCTGGCCCAGCAGGTCCAAGACCCAGGGTGAGGTGGGTGGGAATCACAGGAGAAGGTCTGCTGGGGGCACGGGTAGTTTCATTCTGGACAGATGACGGTTCACAAAACCTGCTGGAGAACTGCGAGGGATCTTCTGCAGTAAAATCCAAGTTTCAGAAAACTGCATCTATAAAACTGGCAACTGGGGAAATTTCCTTGAGCAAAACGATGGGGTGTAAAGGGTGGGGTGGGGGGGGGGTTGGGGGGATGTTGGAGAAGGCAGGACCAGGGAGAGGATGGCTGAGATCTTGCCAGCCCTGGGGCACCGGGGTGCTCTGATGCACACTGCACATTAGTAGGGACTGCAACCGGGGCACAGTGACATGTGGACACAGACCAGTGCGCGGTTGCTTCCTGGGGCCCCAGTATAAGGATGAGGCTGGTCACACCCCACACCTCAATGTGCTGGGTGGCAGCTGTGCGGAATCTCAGATCCAGGAGACTGCTCTGTATTAATGTAGACTATAGATCATTCTTTTAAAGGCTGAAAGTATTAAAATAAATATTTTTCAATGACCTTTCCAGATGACTCTATAATAATATGAGGTCAGAGGAACCAACAGCCAGTCTGGTTTCTGGTGACACATATGTTTACAGTGGGGGTCTTTCTGTCAGCTTTGGACCCAGTCATTCCCCATGTGTCTATCTACATTCCTGCTTCCTGTTTCCTCACACAACAATCAGAGGTACTAGTCATCTTCTCTAATCACTGTCTCCATCATTCTCTGTACATGAGAAAGGTCCTCCATTAGAGCATCTTCTCACCTTCTCTGCTGTACCACCCCCTTCTCCAGCCAGCTCTGCTGTCTCCTGAACTCAATCCCTCAGTGGCCTCATGTGTGTGCAGGTGAGTGTGTGTATGAGAGAGACAGAGAGAGATACTGGCTCACACCACTCCCTTCCATGCATACCTCCCTCTCAGCTCCAGCTCGTGTGTGTGTGTGTGTGTGTGTGTGTGTGTGTGTGCGTGTGTGTGTGTGTGTGTGTGCGCGCGCGCGAGAGAGAGAGAGAGAGAGAGAGAGATACTGGCTCATGCCATTCCCTCCCGTGGATACTTCCCTCCCGGCTCAGCCAAATCCTGCTCCCCTTTCTAAGCATCACACCTCTGCCCCTATTTCACAGTCCACCGTGATTCTTTCTCCTCTGACCTCAAAGCCTCCACCTCACAGCACATCTTTTCCCACTGAGACCCTGAAAGCCAGTTACCAGCTTTACGTCTGTGGCATATTCCCCACGAGACTGGAAGGCTCCTGAAGGCAGGGACCATGTGCCTTCCTATGGACGCATGTCATTCAGGCCATTCTGCAAAAAGAACACAGGCTTGGGAGTCCAGGGCCATGGCGGGGAGGGGGCTCAGACACCGAGCTCTCTCCTCAGGTTGTCAAATGGAACAAGGCCATCATTCGACACAGGGCCATGAGGATCCAGAAAGTAAATCAATCGGAAAATACTTCATAAACGGTCAGGCAAAGTTAAAAGAAAAAGCATTTCTGGGTGATGAGAATCAGTTGGAGAGGGGCATGTGAAGACTTAGGAAGCCTTCCCCACCATCTGATTTCATTGGGGTCCTAAGTCTAGACAGAGACGAATTAATTACTGGATCACTCGTTCACTCACCTTGCTAATGAAATCGTCGGCCTTGCTGGGCGGAACCAGTGAGGAGGCCCGGCTGGCCCCTAGGCGTGAGTCCCACTGGTACCAGCTTCATTTCCCAGCGCCAACATGACTCACGAGATGACACAAATTGCCAGTGGGCTTTCTCATTATGTGACCTTCAGCAAGCTACCCTTTCCCGCTCCAGTGATAAAATCTGGATGGCGACGTGAAAAACCTACTTCACGGCGTTACGGTGAGGAATGATGGTGGCGCACAGCTGGTAATGACCGGGAAGCACTCTGTCTTTGTGGACAGCTAGATTACTTAACGTTTAGAATAATACTGCCTATTTCAGGTTGAGAAGGCATTCAGATTTTAGCTGAGCTGAAGGCTGAACATGTTCACTAATGAGCAGTGTCCTTCCCATAGAAACACTGAAAGCTACTCAGTCCACTGAATAAAGTGACTAGCAGTACATTAGCGAGAAGCTGGTGCAGGCTTAGCTACCACGAAACCAGGGCCACTGCATCCAACATCTGATACACAACTTCCTAAGATCACAGAAATAAACCAGAGCAGATCGAGATGACAACTGCATTTTTAAGGATGGACTGGGATAAAACAATTTCTTCATCCACAATTTCCCTGGAATTTATTTTAAAAAAGCACAACTTCTTAAGAGATATATTTTCATCATCAAGATCAGCTGTCGGCCAATTTTTTTCTGTAAATATCTGGACAGTAAACATTTTAGGCTGAGGGCCATCTAGTCACTGTCGTCACTGCCTAACTCGGCCACCAAAGCACAAAAGCAGTGACGGACTGTGTTCCAATAAAACTTTATTTATAAAAACAAGTAACTGGCTGGATTTGTCCATCTAGTAGCCATGTGCTAACCTCTGATGTAACACTTTGTGAAAGCTTTACCCAATCATTCAGAATATCAATGAAGAGAGGTCATGACTGTGTTCCAATAAAACTTTATTTATAAAAACAAGTAACTGGCTGGATTTGTCCACCTAGTAGCCATGTGCTAACCTCTGATGTAACACTTTGTGAAAGCTTTACCCAATCATTCAGAATATCAATGAAGAGAGGTCATGTGTACACAGTCATGTGTACACATACACAATTTTTTAAGCAAAATAAGTTCCTTCCAACTCATCAAACCCCAGTAAGAGCCAGACATGCAAACTTGTTATAAAAGTAAGCTGTTTCAAAGTGAAGGTCAACAGTAATTCAAGTACCATTTAACTTGGAATTATGAAGTCACTCCAGAACAACTCATCCTTGTTTTCAGACATTTGAATGTAAGAATGTGTGTGTAAACGTACTCTGCAGTTGGCAGTACCTGTTCTCAAGTTCCACATCTCAGTCTATAGCCACTGTGAACAACACCATGTAACAGTTAAAGTTATACATTTATTCAGAACTAAACAATACCCGGAACCGATTCAAATTTTAACCAACCTAATGATGGAATTACTAATGACAATTAAAAAAAAAAAAAAAGTAGGCATCCTCTGTGCCCTTTAGCAGCTGAAAACAACCTGTGTTTAAAGAGCCCAGGGAGCAAAATGAAAAGGTGAAAGGTCACGATCGTCCCTGTGTATCTTCCTGCACACCACGCTTCTGTTTCCTAAGCATCTCTTAAAAGGAGAATGCCAGAAATGATCTTGACATCCAACAATGAGTAATCAGGAAGTCTGGATTTAGAGAAATAAAATATTTAAACATTCTCTCAATAACACCATCCATGTTTATCTAGCCTTGCACAGACTTCAAAGGGCTTGGTCCTTCATTAGCTCAACTGGTTCTCACAACTACCTTGTGAAATAAGGGATATACAGATGCCTTTCTTCACTGTCTCATGGACAGAGGAGAGCATTAGGTCAAAGATGAGAAACTGGCCGTAACCAAGGAGACTGTGGGTATGAACTTCGAAACTCTTGAGTTTTAAAAAATTCTTAACTTCAGGACTAACACATTATGATCGGCAACTCTGCTGCACAACCAAGACTTACAAACTATGTTTCACAGTTATCTGGCTAAGATTGGGCAGGCGTTCTCTAGCCAGCACCAGCACCCACAGAAGATGCCTGCACGGCTCCTGCAGGCTCTTGGGTTTGTCTCTGCCACTTAAATGAGAATGGGGCTTGTATGTGGGGGGCCACGCAAGGTGACCCCTGGTCTTCTCATCCTGGATCTGTGTTGGTGGTGCCACACTGCGCTATGCTGTGAATAACCCAGTGCAAAGAACCCCTGAAAACCAGTGCCTCTAGTGTGAGCACTGGACTGAAAAAGCCAAAGGCAGAAAGCTAAGCTGCACCACGCTCGGGTGAGAAGGGTGTGCAGGATGAATGTGGCTTCATGAGAGAAGCCAACTTAATTCTGCCACTGGAGTTAATATTTGTTAATTGGTAGGAAAAGGTAAAATTAATGAGGACATTAACATAGCTATTTAAAAACAGCTCCATGTTCCTCCCATTGTAACACATGGAACTATCAGGAAGTAATTGAGGGAAAAGGACACTGTCAATTCTCAATTATCTGCATGAATGAAGCGCTCAGTGACACGGATAATCCAAGTCATTTACATTTGGATTTAGAAAGTAACATCTTTTTCCCTTGGAAAACTTACCTTCCTAATTACAGCTTGCCGAATGTGATGGAGAAATCAGTTCACCTTCTCTGCCAGAGAAGAAAGTTGTTGGGGAGGGTATAGAAACTGCCGGGAATTTCAGAGCTGCCACAGATAACCCAAAGCAGATTAAAAAAGAAGTAACCCAGTGGTGGTCCAATATGGCAACCATTAGCCACCTGTGATGATGTATGTCTGAATTAACTTAAATACAATTTAAAGTTCCACTCCTCAGCCACACAGGCTGCGTGTCAAGTGCTCATAGCCACTTGTGGCCAGTGGCTACCACATGGTAGCAGATACAGAACACGTCCATCATCGGGGAAAGTTTCAGAGATAGTACTGAACTCTAGGTTGAGGACAACCTCTTTACTTTCTGGATCAAGTACAGAGTTGGGGGCAGGGAGATGCCCTGCTGCCACTTTTACAGAAAACAAAAGGGAACTGTAATTCTTGACTCTCTCAGCCAGTTTAATTTCAGGCCCGGTAATGTAGACTCTGTCCAGGGAACAGCACACACAAAAATAAGCATTCCATTCTAAGTAAAATGAGGCTTTTTAATTAACACAGCAGAAAAACGGTGGATAAAAGGTAAGACAGAAGAGCCCGGTTTTGGGCAAACGTTGGACATCTGTACTGCACCCAGTGTGGCCACAGGGCTGAAGGTAAACAAGAGGGAGCTGGCACCCCCGAGGGGCCCGCCCGGGGAGGTGGCTGCTCAGGTGCCACTCGGGAGCCGTGTCGGGCCTGGTGTCACTTCACATCCTCATTAATTATCTTGAAAGGAGAGGGTTAGTAAACAGCAAGTTAATTAAATTCTCAGATGATGCTAATTCAGGAGGCTTTCTCAAGACTGGCAAGGGCAGAGGCAATATAAATGGGACCTGGATGGGTTAGAAGTCGGAGTGGAAAATAAAATTAAGCGCTGGCTAAACAAACGCCGCTTTAAATAAATCTTTCAGAAGAGCCAAAATGTGCCCAAAAAGGAATCTGGAAAATAGTTGTACTAAAATGAAAAGGTTTCCAACAGTCTAAGGCATATAAGCAGAATGTGAGCTTTTTTTTTTTTTAAAGGCTTTTTACGAATTTTAATGCAAACGTTTATATGCCCTTGGGATTCCCTCGTGGGTCAGCTGGTAAAGAATTTGCTTGCAATGCGGGAGATGTGGGTTCGATCCCTGGGTTGGGAAGATGCCCCGGAGACGGGAACAGCTATCCACTCCAATATTCTGGCCTGAAGAATTCCATGGACTGTACAGTACATGGGGTCACAAAGAGTGGGACACAACTGAGTGACTTTGACTTGACTTTACATGCCCTTAGGAGGAGGTCCATAGGAGGAGCACCCCTGCTCACTGTCACTGCCCTTGAGAGGCGTGGAGACAGAACAAGAGGCAGTGCAGGGCCTTCCACTCTTACTTCATATTCTTTAAAACGCAAGACATTTTTCAAACAAGCAGGTAGGATGAGTTTTTTTTTTTAACTTGTTTTTGTTGTTTTTAAGTTTCTTAGTTTGAAATAACTTTAGATGTACAAAAGAACAGCAGAGATGTGGTACAGAGTTCCCACGTGTTCTCACCCAGCCTCTCCTGCTGTTAATGTCTTGCGTCGTAACATCCGGACATTTGTTAAAACCAAGAAACAGACATGGGCTCAAAGCTGTTACTGAAGAACAGACTTTGCACATTTATGGTATTTTCCACTCATGCCCTTTGTGCCAGGATCCAAAGCAGGATGCCACCCGGCGTTTAGATGTTACGTCTCCAATCCATGCCACTTCCTCCCTGTCTCTGGTGACTTCATCACTTTTGGAGAGAACTGGTCAGGTGTCTGTAGAACTTCCCTCGATTCTGATTGGTCAGATGTTTTCTTACAGTTTGACTGAGGTTACTGCATCACTTCTGGGGAACATGACGTCAACATGACTGACTATTCACCAGTCAGGGTTAACTTTCATCACTCAGAGAGGGTGCCCCACTGGCAAGTTATTCTCTTTTCCTTTCCATGCTTGATTCATCAGAAGTGAGTCACTAAATCCAGCCCACAGTCAAGAGGAAGGGAATGAAGCTCCACCTTCTTGTTACTATGTTGTTAAATAAAACTTAAAATTTTTTCTAATTTTTAGAAAATTAAAAATTTCTCTTCATTTAAAAAGTATCATCTCAGGACGATGTCTATCTAGAAAGTCAGAATTGTTGTCTTCCTGTTGAATACTTAGATTTTCAACAACACAGACGAACGTATGCCCACAGCTGCAAAGCGTTCACCCCATGCCAGGCAGTGCCCTGCCTACTTAGACATATTGACTCATTTAATCCTTAAAACAGCCTGATGAAAGTGGGACTATGACATTATACTAATCGACCCCAAGTTACAAGTGGGGAAAGGTGGCACAATCACTTGCTCATGTGAACACTGTTATTAAATGGTGGGGCGGGATTTGAACTCAAGCCTCCTGGCTTTAGAGGTCATACAGTCTAGAGACCTCTCTGTAATCCTGCTTTTCAACATACAATTCCACAAGTTCAGGACAGTCAAATGCATAGCAAAGTATAATTCACAAAGAAAAGCGACCTGGGGCAGGATGTCTAGACCAAATGAGAGACAGCACAGTCACAGTGGCTTCCGAGGATCTGCACTGCAGGGCTAAGTGGCCCAACAAAATCAAGATGCTCTGGGTGGGAAGAGGTCAAGGTTTCAACAGAAGACAGTCCTCCTCTACCTTTAGAGTGAGGCAGGGAATGCCAGACACCCGAGTAGGTCAGAGGAACTCTCTTCATCCTCAGGTACAGAAGATGCTCAAAATACATGGACCACGGTGCTTACTGACACCAAAGCCCATCTGTCACAGAGACCAGCTTGGAATTGCCTCTTCCCAACCACATTCACTTTCCCTCCTCTTCTGAGGGTTCACTGTGACACCCTCAGAAGACACTTCTGGAGTCAGCAACAGAGTACAAAGGTCAGGGCTGGAGTAAGTCTATCTGGGGGGAGAGAGGATGCCAGCTCACAAAGAGCCTGCCACCCAGATGTGCGGTGGGTGTGTGGGGAGGGAGACACTTAGACTCATGACCTGCCTGATCTACAACATGGGCTTATTTAATCCCAACCATTAATGATGTCATATCCTGACACCAGAAAGAAATAGGGAAATGCACTGCTTCTAGAAAAACAAGACAGGAATCAGAAATGTGTGGACAGCTACCTCTCTCCCCCCGATCGCCCATGTTACTCAAGTTCCCACACTGATCTTCATCAGTACCCTTCATCACAGAGAAAAATGATGAAGTGAGCAGGGAGCAATTCCTTTCCCCCCTTGCTGGGTGCCCACCCCACACACCACTGCCTTCTCTAAATATCCCCTTCATTTCTTCTCCATCTAACTCTCACTTATACTGTTCTCCAACTGATTCACCTGCAAAAATTTGCCTTTAAGATTGACACCAACATAGAACCACATCGATTCTAACACCACCCTGATCCCATCTCACATATGGACAGAGAGCAGATCTTTCATCAACACCTAGAATCACACAAGAAGGAAGAGAAGGCGCCACCCCTGATGGCTGTCTAAGTGTAGGTTTTCCAGATCAGCACGGTTGGCTTTAGTTTAAACATATCGATCAAGCTAGATCTTAAGGGGAAAACAGAACACCTCCTCTCAAGATGGAGTCTCAGTGTGCATTTTAAAAGCACATCTACACATTTTATTAAATGCAGAAGAGTGTTAACAGCAGATATCTGGGTGCTTACTATGTGCAGGCCATGGTTCTCAGGCCTGTTCTAAAACAAAACAGATATATCACCAACCACCCTAGGGAGAACTGTATAACATTTCAATGTATTCTTTCTCATGCATTTCAATGCTTTATTTTGGTTGGAAAAAATAAAATCCTATTCAACAGGGGCACATTTCCCGATTTTTAATGGCCCCCAAATCTAAAACTTATGGACTGGAGCATGATGTTGGCAAACATCTAAAGTCACTTAAGCAGATGTTTGTAAGCACTTAGAAAAGTAATGAATCACGAGAAGCAAACATACATTCATCAAGTACAGAACAAGAAGCTAACATCTTTCTTCCCTTGACTTTCTGCTTTATCGTCCCCTCAAGAAATGAAAGTCACTACTGCTGTTATTACTAATACTGCGCTGGTGGGTCATCTGATTTGTCTCTCAGGATATCCTTGAGAAGAATCTGAAAACAGGATGATCTGATTCTAATATGCTAAGGTGTCTCTGTGCTTAGGAATGTGGCAGAAAGGACACTGATCATAAATGAAAGCCCACCTGGAAAAAAATGTCTACAGGAAATCACAGTGACCTCATTGGACCTCTCTCATCTAACATTTCCAATAGGATGTGAATAGAGACAGAGGTTCTGCCCATCTACAACTCCCCACCCCCAACCACAACCACACAATCTAAAAGTCATAGAGAACAATAAACAGGTGAAATTAAGACACTTTAAAAAGATGACTGATGAGAATTACGACACTTTAATACCAGGCAGTGTTTAATCACACAACTAGAGTAACTAACTAAAATAGTTTGTTATGGGCCCAAGTCAAGGCAAATTAATAAAATAAGAGAAAGTGTAGAAACGGATCCAAATAAGAATTTAGTGTGTGATGTGGTGGCGCGTGTAAGTGCAGAAGGAAAGGATGGGTGGGCTGCTTCGTACGTGGGGCCAGGGAGATAA
The DNA here is from genome assembly GCA_935064755.1 of Tragelaphus eurycerus. Taxonomy (NCBI): domain Eukaryota; kingdom Metazoa; phylum Chordata; class Mammalia; order Artiodactyla; family Bovidae; genus Tragelaphus; species Tragelaphus eurycerus. Next base: position 19,789,879 of record CAKXYN010000020.1, read on the forward strand.
GTGAGAAAAAAATAAACATGGAGGAACTCTTGCCTCATGACATACACCAAAATAAACTCCAGATGGACGACTGTGTTCAGTGTCCAAACCCCACGGAAGAACCAACAGCAAACGTTCACGTGAACGTGGTATGGGCAGGGGACAGGGATTCCAAAGCGTCACAAAGGCGAAGGAAGCAGAAATGAAGAGACACCACTATATAAAAATCTGTAACCTGGGAATCTCAAACATGTCAACAGTAAAAGATAATGACGGATTAGGGTGGGGGGAGGGGGCGCGGTGGAACTGTAACAGAGAACACAAACATGTTTAGCATTTTTTTTACAGAAAGAGCTCTTCTAATCTGTTTATTTACATTATACCCTTGCCAAAATATTATTTACAATAGTGAGATACTAGAAACAATATAAATGTTAAGTGGAGGAGTAGCTGAATAAATCGTGGCATGTTCCTATGGCAGTGTCTCATCCAGTTGTTAAAAATCATGTGGTATAAGCATATTCAGTGACATCAAAAAAAAAAAAAACATTGCCAAGTTAAAAGCCAGTTACAAGACAGAACATCATTCAAATTCTACAAAATCATAATGTCCCACCTGTACAGAAAAAGCTAAAATTATATGCAGAGTACATCATGAGAAACGCTGGACTGAAAGAAACACAGGTTGAAATCAAGATTGCCGGGAGAAATAGCAATAACCTCAGATATGCAGATGACACCACCCTTATGGCAGAAAGTGAAGAGGAACTCAAAAGCCTCTTGATGAAAGTGAAAGAGGGGAGAGAAAAAGTTGGCTTAAAGCTCAACATTCAGAAAACAAAGATCATGGTATCTGGTCCCATCACTTCACGGCAAATAGATGGGGAAACAGTGGAAATAGTGTCAGACTTTATTTTTCTGCGCTCCAAAATCACTACAGATGGTGACTGCAGCCATGAAATTAAAAGATGCTTACTCCTCGGAAGGAAAGTTACGACCAACCTAGATAGCATATTGAAAAGTGGAGACATTACTTTGCCAACAAAGGTCCGTCTAGTCAAGGCTATGGTCTTTCCTGTGGTCATGTATGGATGTCAGAGTTGGACTGTGAAGAAGGCTGAGTGCCAAAGAATTGATACGTTTGAACTGTGGTGTTGGAGAAGACTCTTGAGAGTCCCTTGGACTGCAAGGAGATCCAACCAGTCCATTCTGAAGGAGATCAGCCCTGGGATTTCTTTGGAAGGAATGATGCTAAAGCTCAAACTCCAGTACTTTGGCCACCTCATGTGCAGAGTTGACTCATTGGAGAAGACTCTGATGCTGGGAGGGATTGGGGGCAGGAGGAGAAGGGGACGACAGAGGATGAGATGGCTGGATGGCATCAATGACCCAATGGACGTGAGTCTGAGTGACCTCCGGGAGTTGGTGATGGACAGGGAGGCCTGGCGTGCTGCGATTCATGGGGTTGCAAAGAGTCAGACACAACTGAGTGACTGATCTGATCTGAAAGTGCTTACAATTAAAATTGTCTTTGGATGGTGAAATTAGGGGGTTTTCTCTTTTGTACTTCTCTGCATTTCTAGAAGTTTAAAAAAATAGATAAGAAATACTTTTGAACTCAAAAATAATAGTGAAAAAATACCTATAGAAGAGGATGACTTTATGGTCACATTTCCAGATATTATACATGTGGGATGGAGACCAGCAGGGCTGAGAAATAGAATAAAAAAGATGAAGGAAAACAGCCTAAGTGTCAAGTCTTGTCCTCAGGTTTGGAGGACAGAGAGGCCTGGTAACTGTCAGCTCCATGAAAATAAAAACAGCAGTAAAACCTGCTCCTTTTCAGGAGACCCCATGTTCCATAGAAGCCAAGGGTTTGATGTGGCTCCTTAAGAAAAGGACAGAAAGTTAATGACTCGGTATCTACATCAAGGAAGGAGAGACACTCTGTAACCAACCGGTGAGGTTTCACCAAGAAGACATCCCATAATAAGCCTGATCACCCTGAAAAAGCGTCCACAAGCAAACACGTCAGAGGGGATGATAAAGAGCTTGGAAACCACTTCATGGGAAAAATTAGAACATCAGAGATGTGTACTCAGTTGAATGGAGAAGGAACACTCATGGGGCCAAGTGACGAAATGAGATGGGAGCACAAAGCTCAATTAAGACCATGGCACCTTCATGCTGGAGTGCCCTGTGCATCTACTGAAAAACAAGTGGCAGAAAAACACTTAGTGGTGTAAGAGAAAGCAGATATGGCTAAGTCTGACAGCAGCCTGTTAGGAGACGCACACAGTCATCATTTACATTCTGTTAACATGATTATATAGGGGCGTCGGGTGGGAGGAGCTACCTCACGCACCCAAGCCCGAGGCCAAGGGTGGCAGAGGGGAAGAGCAACCCCACGCCCGAGGCCAGGGGCGGTGGCCAGGAGGACCAACAACCACGTCCAAGGAGCCGTGGCTGCGCGGGCGCAGGAGGGCCTAGAGGAGCTATCCCACATTGAAGGTCAGGAAGGGCAGCAGTGAGGAGAGACCCCTCGTCCAAGGTAAGGAGCAATGGCTGTGCTTTGCTGGAGCAGCCAGGAAGAGATACCCCACACCCAAGGTAAGAGAAACCCAAGTAAGATGGTAGGTGTTGCAAGAGAGCATCAGAGGGCAAACACACTGAAACCATACTCACAGAAAACTAGTCAATCTAATCACACTAGGACCACAGCCTTGTCTAACTCAATGAAACTAAGCCATGCCCGTGGGGCAACCCAAGATGGGCAGGCCATGGTGGAGAGATCTGACAGAATGTGGTCCACTGGAGAAGGGAATGGCAAACCACTTCAGTTTTCTTGCCTTGAGAACCCCATGAACAGTATGAAAAGGTAAAATGATAGGATACTGAAAGAGAAACTCCCCAGGTCAGGAGGTACCCAATATGCTACTGGAGATCAGTGGAGAAATAACTCCAGAAAGAATGAAGGAATGGAACCAAAGCAAAAACAATACCCAGCTGTGGATGTGACTGGTGATAGAAGCAAGGTCGGATGCTGTAAAGAGCAATATTGCATAGGAACCTGGAATGTCAGGTCCATGAATCAAGGCAAATTGGAAGTGGTCAAACAAGAGATGGCCAGAGTGAATGTTGACATTCTAGGAATCAGCGAACTCAAGTGGACTGGAATGGGTGAATTTAACTCAGAGGACCATTTTATCTACTACTGCGGGCAGGAATTCCTCAGAAGAAATGGAGTGGCCATCATGGTCAACAAAAGAGTCTGAAATGCAGTACTTGGATGCAATCTCAAAAACAACAGAATGATCTCTGTTCGTTTCCAAGGCAAACCATTCAATGTCACAGTAATCCAAGTCTATGCCCCAACCAGTAACGCTGAAGAAGCTGAAGTTGAACGGTTCTATGAAGACCTACAAGACCTTTTAGAACTAACACCCCAAAAAGATGTCCTTTTCATTACAGGGGACTAGGATGCAAATGGCACCCCACCCCAGTACTTTTGCCTGGAGAATCCCATGGACAGAGGATCCTGGTAGGCTCCAGTCCATGGGGTCGCTAAGAGTCTGACACGACTGAGCGACTTCACTTTCACTTTTCACTTTCATGCATTGGAGAAGGAAATGGCAACCCACTCCAGTATTCTTGCCTGGAGAATCCCAGGGACGGGGGAGCCTAGTGGGCTTCCGTCTGTGGGGTCGCGCGGAGTCGGACACGACTGAAGCGACTTAGCATAGCATAGCATAGGATGCAAAAGTATTGAAGTTAAGAAACACCTGGAGTAACAGGCAAATTTGGCCTTGGAATAAGGAATGAAGCAGGGCAAAGACTAATAGAGTTGCCAAGAAAATGCACTAGACATAACAAACACCCTCTTCCAACAACACAAGAGAAGACTCTATACATGGACATCACCAGATGGTCAACACCGAAATCAGATCGATTATATTCTTTGCAGCCAAAGATGGAGAAGCTCTATACAGTCAGCAAAAACAAGACCAGGAGCTGACTGTGGCTCAGACCATGAACTCCTTATTGCCAAATTCAGACTGAAACTGAAGAAAGTACGGAAAACCACTAGACCATTCAGGTATGACCTAAATCAAATCCCTTATGATTATACAGTGGAAGTGAGAAATAGATTTAAGGGCCTAGATCTGATAGATGAGTGCACTATGGAATGAGGTTCGTGACATTGTATAGGAGACAGGGACCAAGACCAACCCCATGGAAAAGAAATGCAAAAAAGCAAAATGGCTGTCTGGGGAGGCCTTACAAATAGCTGTGAAAAGAACAGAAGCGAAAAGCAAAGGAGGAAAGGGAAGATATAAGCATCTGAATGCAGAGTTCCAAAGAATAGCAAGAAGAGATAAGAAAGCCTTCTTCAGAGATCAATGCAAAGAAACAGAGGAAAACAACAGAATGGGAAAGACTAGAGATCTCTTCAAGAAAATCAGAGATACCAAGGGAACATTTCATGCAAAGATGGGCTCGATAAAGGACAGAAATGGTATAGACCTAACAGAAGCAGAAGTTATTAAGAAGAGGTGGCAAGAATACACAGAAGAACTGTACAAAAAAGATCTTCACAACCAAGATAATCACGATGGTGTGATCACTGACCTAGAGCCAGACATCCTGGAATGTGAAGTCAAGTGGGCCTTAGAAAGCATCACTACGAACAAAGCTAGTGGAGGTGATAGAATTCCAGTTGAGCTATTCCAGATCCTGAAAGATGATGCTGTGAAAGTGCTGCACTCAATATGCCAGCAAATTTGGAAAACTCAGCAGTGGCTACAGGACTGGAAAAGGTCAGTTTTCATTCCAATCCCAAAGAAAGGCAATGCCAAAGAATGCTCAAACTACTGCACAATTGCACTCATCTCACATGCTAGTAAAGTAATGCTCAAAATTCTCCAAGCCAGGCTTCAGCAATATGTGAACCGTGAACTTCCTGATGTTGAAGCTGGTTTTAGAAAAGGCAGAGGAACCAGAGATCAAATTGCCAACATCCGCTGGATCATGGAAAAAGCAAGAGAGTTCCAGAAAAACATCTATTTCTGCTTTATTGCCTGTGCCAAAGCCTTTGACTGTGTGGATCACAATAAACTGTGGAAAATTCTGTAAGAGATGGGAATACCAGACCACTTGATCTGCCTCTTGAGAAACCTGTATGCAGGTCAGGAAGCAACAGTTAGAACTGGACATGGAACAACAGACTGGTTCCAAATAGGAAAAAGAGTACGTCAAGGCTGTATACTGTCACCCTGCTTATTTAACTTATATGCAGAGTACATCATGAGACATGCTTGGCTGGAAGAAGCACAAGCTGGAATCAAGATTGCTGAGAGAAAATATCAATAACCTCAGCTATGCAGATGACACCACCCTTATGGCACAAAGTGAAGAGGAACTAAAAAGCCTCTTGAAAGTGAAAGAGGAGAGTGAAAAAGTTGGCTTAAAGCTCAACATTCAGAAAACGAAGATCATGGTATCTGGTCCCATCACTTCATGGGAAACAGATGGGAAAATTGTGGAAAGAGTGTCAGACTTTATTTTGGGGGCTCCAAAATCACTGCAGATAGTGATTACAGCCATGAAATTAAAAGACGCTTACTCCTTGGAAGGAAAGTTATGACCAACCTAGATAGCATATTCAAAAGCAGAGACATTACTTTGCCAACAAAGGTCCGTCTAGTCAAGGCTATGGTTTTTCCAGTGGTCATGCATGGAAGTCAGAGTTGGACTGTGAAGAAAGCTGAGCACCGAAGAATTGATGCTTTTGAACTGTGGTGTTGGAGAAGACTCTTGAGAGTCCCTTGGACTGCAAGGAGATCCAACCAGTCCGTTCTAAAGGAGATCAGTCCTGGGTGTTCACTGGAAGGACTGATGCTAAAGCTGAAACTCCAGTACTTTGGCCACCTCATGCGAAGAGTTGACCCATTGCAAAAGACACTGATGTTGGGATGGATTGGGGGCAGGAGGAGAAGGGGATGACAGAGGATGAGACAGCTAGATGGCATCACTGACTCGATGGACATGAGTTTGAGTAAACTCTGGGAGTTGGTGATGGACAGGGAGGCCTGGCATGCTGCGATTCATGGGGGTCGCAAAGAGTCGGATACTACGAGTGACTCAACTGAACTGAACTGAATATGATAAATAGCATCAGCAGGAAGATGTTCCTCTTTTGGGAGAGAGGAACAGGAAACAACTGCCTCTCCACTTGCAGGTAACAAAGTAGACAGTATCTCAACAGAAAAGATTCTAACAATTAGCGATGGCCCCTAGAGTCCTGTACGTAAAGAAAGTGGAAATATTCAGACTTCCATGATCATTGGTTAGAGGTATTTCTATAGGACATTCCTTCAACAGGGTCAGTACTTCCTAAAAGCCCTTCAATGACCCAGCAGCTTGTTAGAAACACAGATCCCTTGTATTAATATTTCTCCAACTCAGATGCAAAAAATCAAACTCATGGGCAAAACTCCTGAAACAATACTTGAAAGGATTCACCAGCTGATTCTGACGCACAATCAGGTTCAGAAACCCTTGGTGAGGTGAAATCTTTAATACGTTTTAAGAACTATCTGGGGTTTTTTGAAGGCAATATTTGAAAGAAACAACAAAAAAAATCACCAAATTCTGTCATTAAGATCAATCTTTCCCTGGTGGTTCAAATGGTAAAGAATCCACCTGCAACGCAGGAGACCTGGGTTCAATCTCTGGGGTGGGAAGAGCCCCTGGAGAAGAGAACGGCAATCCACTCCAGTATTCTGGCCTGGAGAACCTCACGGTTGGAGGAGCCTGGCCGGCTATAGTCCATGGGGTCACAAAGAGTCAGGTATAATTGAGCAACTTTCACTTTTAGCCAATATCCATCTAAACATCTCTAATCTACATGCAGAATATTCACAATTTCACATAAATGAAATAAGCTATATATGTAGCATTTTTATACTATTTTGAGATCATCTTTCCAACTAAAGATACATACACACCATCATTTTTAACAGCTGCATAGTAATCCACAGCAAGGACTTACAGTAATGATTTTATACAGTCCCAATGACCAGTTTACCAACTTAAAAAAAAAAAAAGAAAACCTGAAATAAGCAATGGCGTAATGAGGAGCATTTCAGTAGCATATCAACAATCAGAAGTCAGAGTGCCTCATCAGAGACCTAAGGCCACTACACTTCGGCAGAAAAGCACACTCTTCTGCATGCTTACCGACAGGACATGCAGGCCTCTGGGTCCCCTCACAAGTAGGAAGATGATAACCATTTAGAGGGAAAATGGCCAGTCTGTGTGCAAGCTGCAGACCAGCTTCCCCAAGTGGAGGAAGACAACTTTCTAAAATTTTAAAGCAAATCCATCAAAGATCAGAAGAAAACCTCCCTGAAGAATGCATGGACACTCTTTGCCTCTGACTCCAGGGCCGAGGTCTCAGCTGCAGAGCTGGTCTCCTCCTGCCCCTGTGCCTAGCACCAGGCTCAGACACAGGGAGGTAACATGGCGACAATCAGCAGAGCGTCTGGGAGATATGGCCACCAGGGACTTGCACGAGCCCTTCACAGAAATGTGACCAGTGACTTCCCTCCAGGACTCCATGGCCCAAACTCCTCCAGCTTCTCTTTCCTTTGGAAGGCAAGAGGAGCTGGAAATACAGGGGGCTCTTGCAAGATACCATGAGGCAATAGAGAAGGGGAGACAGGGCTGAGGGGGACTGGACTGCTCAGGTGTGACCTGAGAAAGACCTTAGAAAATGCTTTAGAGGGAATCTCACTGTCATTTGGATTTAGGGCCACCCTTGCTCCCTGATAAAGCATCTGAATACCAAGGAGTCAGGCATGACAGAGATGGGGAAATGGCCTGGCCTCTGCCGGGTGCTTCTATGCTACAAAGGCCACCACGTGCAGAAAGGAGGTGAGGCGCCTGGAAGGAAAGGACCAGGGCAGAGAGGGGCAATGTATCCAGACTGGCTCTCATGTGCTGTGATGTGTGCTGATTCCAGGCCCTGGGAAGCCGGCTAAGTAAGGCCTTGTCCTAAGGAAGAAGATGGGTCTCTGCCGGTCTCCTAGCAACACTTGCCAGCAGCAGGCAATGTCCAGGAAAAAAGTAAAATGGCCACAGGCACAGATGCGAAACTGAAGTAGGCCTAGCTCCCAGTTAGGCACAGGGAGACCCAGGGCCCCTGGCCCCCAAACCAAGCTCTGCCAAAAGGCATTTTGGGGCCCCAGCGACCGAGGTGGTCTCTTCTCAGCCCTGCAGCGGCATCTGCAGAACTCCACTACACCTGCTGCCTCATGCCCTGCCACCACGGAATAGAAAGGTCGGATTTCCTCTCCACATGTCAGAGGTGTGATAACCGCAAGTGCACACCCCATTGTCCTGAAAACATTGGGCAGTGATGCCCAAGACACCCATGTCTTGACTCTTCTCTTTGCACCCCAGTTCTTCCCTCTGCAGTTGTTTCGACAAGCCCGCTCCACTCGGCAACCCCTCTGCTAAATAGGCTGGCTCCCATCATGTCCCAACCACAGTACCAGCTCAGGACCATCCGCGCTAGAGGACCTTCCCTCTGGCCACTGTCAACTGTTCCTTCTATCAGCCTAAGTTCACCACATTCTACTTAACTCAACATGCTGATGAAAGCCCATCAGGAGGCATGGCGACTAAAATGAAACTGTGGAACTGCTTTGTGTGATTAGATACAAATCATAATAAATTCATTTTCAATTGCTATGTTCTGTACCATTTTTGGAACTCCTTCACTCAAATTTATCTCCTTTATCTATTTAACTCCTTTATCAAATTTATCACATGTATCCAATCCTAATAACTGGTTAGTAGACGGGTCCATTTTACAGATGCTATGAAGGTACCTGTGCAGGGTCTGAGGCTGGACCACGTCAGTTTTGTTATTGTTTAGTTGCTCCATCACGTCTGACTCTGCAACCCTATGCACGGTGGCCTGCCAGGCTCCTCTGTCCATGGGATGTCCCAAGCAAGAATACTGGAGTGGGCTGCCGTTTCCTTCTTCAAGGGATCATCTCAACCCAGGGATCAAACCTGCAACTCTTACATCTCCTGCAGTAGCAGGTGGATTCTGTACCACTGTGCTACCTGGGGAGCCCAGTACATATCAGAACTAAGAACAAAAGAGTCCCACTCCCCAATCTAGTTTCCTGCTCTGTCCATACCAAGTCACTCAGATATGAGTATTAAGCTCATATATGGTGAAGACACTATAGGGACTAATTAATTTAGAAGTATCTAAGGTACCATATTGTACATAAAAATTACAGCAAATATATACACGTATGTGTGTATTTACATGTGTATCTATTTACACACTAAATACATATACTTAAACGGCACCCATCATCTATCCATTCAACCACGTATCAGGGACATAAGGGATATACTCGTAACCGTGATACAGGCAAACTCCTTGTTCCATTCATGAAAATAGGTATTGCATTCATGATTCTCCAGGGTCTCCATGTCTAGGGCCCTGATTCAGGCCAGGCGGTCAGTCTCCAGGGTCGTTTTAGACACGCAATGAAAAGAAGCACCGACACCCCCAGGAATGAACATTATCCCACTGCCAGCAGTGCTGTGCCCCAGATCTCTGTCCCGACCTCATCAATCTCAAGTCCCTTCCCCCTGGTGGTAGATGAAGTGGGAGCTAATGAAAAAGCACCACTAAGAAAATGCCAATACTCATTCCACATCAACATCAACAGTTGACCGTTTTTATCCTCCTCAGAGCAGCCTCGTCCTTCCTGGAGTGCCTCCCGGGCAGCTTCATGTCAGTACGTTCCCTGTAACGCCTGCCTCACGGCGCTATTACACAGGAGGCGTCATAATAATAATTACCCCGATGGCAAATTCACAAATGGGTTAGTCACTGGCGCTGACAGGGCTGGCTCACACTTGCCCTGGGCTCTCAAGTTCAGCTACCAGAGTGTTCTGAAACAGACTGTTCATTCTTCTGGTGGTGATTCTTTTTTCTCTTTTAGAATTGGTTTCGATAGGTTAAACCTCTTGGAACCACAGACGACGATTTTCAACTTAGTAGCGCGTAACCAAAATTAGAATGACTTTAGATGTGACTGTACTCTACACAACACTTCAACCCAAGGTGTCTTTTTGTGGAGGCACCTCTAAAGCCACACGGCAGGAGCTTCCTCGGAGCGTTTCAAGAAAATTACCACCGCCTTCCTACAGTGGCAGTCACTGCTGGGAAAACTACGGCGGAGGCAAGCACCAAATGGTTCCTAACCAATCACTTGCTTCCTCCCTGACTGCGTTCCTCCTCGAGAAGCAAACAGTCGCCACTGGCTGCTGGGTTTTGCCGTAAGTTGTTTCAAGTCAGTGGAGGGGATGCTGCTTCAGCGCCACCAGAGCCGTGCTGGGGATCTTCAGGCAGAATGGGGGTGGTGGTTGGGGCACCGAGGCAGCAGCCTATGGGCTGGAGCTGGAGGGTGTAACGACAACGCCAGCCTTAAAAAGCCAACAGGCTGTTGAATGCCAAGCCTGCACTATTAATTTGCATATGACATTAATTTTGCTGTCAGTGTGTTAATGTGTGATTAATTCTGTCATGGGTTAGAGCAAGGAGAATTAGTTAATTGTCAGAAACTCTTCTCATTCACTCTCTCATGCATCCCCCGCCTCCCTTGAACGTCCTTCTTTTTTTTTTTTTTTTTTTCCTATCTCTCTCTCTTCTTATTAAACTAACCTCCTGGGTTTTCTTCCTCAGGGCGCTTCTTTCCCCACAGGATTTTCATCCCATCTCCTCCCACCCTTTCTATAAACGCATTTTCAGAAGTGAGAACGCCGATGGGTTGGGCATCCTCCCCCCACCAATCCCCCAGCAAGTCTGGACTCTGTCCAGGCAGTCGTGGGGGTGGTTTGGGACGGTCTCACAACAGGGACACACAGATCTCATTCATGTCCGTGGTCCATTGCCAAGGCCGGCGATACCTGTAATGCATTGTACAATCCGCTGTTTGTGTGCTATGCAAATAACCTGTGGGGCTGGAACGAGCTGGAATGTGGGGTGAACACAAAGCCATTGCTGTGCTATAGAAATGGGTCAGTCACTGCCCATTTTCCCTGGCTGCCCAGAGACTGGCCAGCTTCTTCCTTCAGAGCAAGCCTTGGCCACTGTGCATGAACCTGAGTTCAGCTCGGTCATCAAGGGCCCACTGCATTTTCATTCGTCATTACTCCATCAGCTAGCTAGCTAGCTAGACTTTAAAAAAAAGAAAAAAAAAAAAAAGGTCCAATAAAAAGAATCTCAGGGCTCCTAACTCCTAACTCTATTGTGGGCATGAGAGTTCTACAGTCTACAGAGAGTCAGAAAATTTCACGGGGTATGAACATGTCGCAGGTCAAACTGAACTGCCCCAACCACAGTGGCAATGTCAAAGTCACCAGCCATCGGTGAAGGGCTGGCAGTTCTGAAGATGACGGTTCCTGGCTATGCCAAAATACGGCCCCCAACTCTTAACCCGTTCTTGGGTCCTTCCGTTACACTTGGGGTTGCCTTGACTTTTGAGGAACTAAGACTGAGGAAGAAGGAAGAAATGAACTAAAGCAAATTCACTGACACCCTCAATTTCAACGCTATGATCATCCAGAATTCTTCTCATTTACAGGCTGAGAAACCAACTGTCTCCATGTGGCCTAATCCTTTCCAGATCGATTTTCTAGGGGGCTGGAATGGGCACCTGCCAAGGGCAGGCAGGGATCCTAAGTTTCACATCCTCTGGAAGACAAGAAAGACATGACAAGAAGCACAAGTTCCAACCTCCCTCTTCAAGACAAGCTATAGAATACATGTCAGGTTGTTGAAAAGGGCCCTAAATTTATGTCTCAAAGCATGTGTCCAACATTTCCCATATAAACAGTTAACTGCAATATAGAGGAAGTAGGTAACCAAGACAGATGTACCTGTTGCAAACAACATCTTATGATATTTTTACAAAGCACAGGGCTCATTTTAAAGACTGGAAGCCACTGTGTTTTTGATTTTTTTTTTTTTTTTTAATTTGGAAAAGAACACCAAATGGGACTTTTTTTTTTAATTAGGAAAGAGTAATGTTCTTACGGGCCATATGATTATAATCTCTTGTCATTTTTTTCACATATAGTCTTACCGCTAAACTCAAGCTAGATGTTGGAAGGGGACCAAGTATGATTTCTCATGATAACCAACTTAACAGTGCTCCTAAGGAGTGTACGTTTCTCTTTTCTCTCTCACACACACTCTCTTCCCTGTCTCCTTCATTCCATCCCACCCTCTTACTCACATTCTTCACCAAGTAATAAAAGCCAGATAAATCCACAGAGGAGGCAAAAGAAGGCATCTCAGCAGCAACTCCACTTTCCAATCACTTGTTTGTGTTACAACTTTCCAAAAATGAATTAAGATCTAGAATCCAAAGGGGGAAAAAAAATCAACTTTCCCCAGCACTCAGGGAAGTTACCAGAGAAATCGATGAGCTGCAAGTGTATGTGATCAACAGGAATTTGGGTTCCTTTCTCCTTTTCAGATTATGTGTAGCTCAAATTGCTTTAATATGGGCATTATTCACACATGAAACTGGAATTACTCAGCACGTGGGAAATAGGTCCCGACCACCCATGGCCATGAAGGATCCCATGACATTTTTGTAAGTCAGCCAAACAGCAACACAGACAGCAGGCCCAGCAGTTGCTGGATTCAGCGGAGCAATGATTGCATTCAAAGCAGAAACCACCATTTCTCCTTCTGGTCCATCCTCAGGGTCTATCAGTGACGTCATCGTGGCCAATCTCGTCCAGGCACAACACATCCAACCTCAAAATGGCTAATTCTGGCTTTTGTGAGCACTGACATACTATATACAAAGAACTGCCAAGAAGTCAGCTCCTCTGGGGTTATTAATTTTAAAGCAAAGTCTCAAGTAAGGAGAGCTCAGAAGCTGGTATCAAGCACAGTGGGCTGGAGCAGAGTTCTAGCACAGGGTTTCTAGACTGTTCTTGCAGCAGAATGGCCTCTTAAAATCCATTTCAACATTTTGTCCCTTGGTTTTACTTTTGGGATTTTTCTTAACATTTGGTATCTCCCGTTCCCTTCCCACACAAATGGCCAGTCTGCCCCTTTCCTCTCTATTCCTTAATAATTCTCACTCTACACATTCTCTCCTTCCTCAGCTTCACAATCTCTGTCAATCATTTGTTTAAAAAGCCTTCTGGAACTACTTTCCCCACTGGAGCAGTGGAGTTCTCTCCAGGGGAATGTTTCCCTGCCCTCCTGATCTGCAGTTACTTAGAACAAGGTGGCCCTTCTCCAGGTGCTGGGGACCTGGGGAGCGGGGGAGGAGACACGCCACGCAGGAGGGGCAGGAGGGCAGAGCCGCACGGGGACTTTGGGGAAGCGCTCGGCCATCCATGAAAGATACCCTGTGACTTGGTCCCAAAGGCAGTGGTGGCCCTCCTGGCAGCCTGGAAGGGGGCGGGGGACAGGGAGCAGCAGGGCGCTGGGGCTCCTAGCAGGGCCCTTGCATGCCCGCCCGCCCACCCACCCACCCTCCAAACCGCCCAGGGTAGCTTGAAAGGCTTTCCACGCCGGGCAGGCTCCCAGCGCTGCGCGCTCCGCAGCGCTCTCTCCCCCACCAAAAAGCCTGAGGCCTCCGGAGTGTACACTAACCACAAGCCTTTCAGTGGCTCATGTATTTACAAACTGAGGCATGTCGAAATCAAAGGGGATACCACATGACATAATTCGCATTAAAATGTCAACAGGCTGACAATTTATAGAGTCAATCCACGGAAGGTGGGGAGGACTAAGACTTAGTAATTGTTTAATTCCTGCTGAAACCCAGGGCCGCTGAGCCTTTGGGAAGCCAGGGTGTGCTGGGGGCCTCCAGCCGGTGCAGTGCCCCACGGGGGCTGGCACCAGGCCAAGGCTGGGGGACAGCTTTAACCATTTAGGGCACTTGACTGTGAGAAAGGGAGGCGGGGAAGAATGGGACTGGGCGTGGGCAGCCGAGCTGTGTCCTTCCTCAAAACGGCTCAGTAGGGGTCCCCGAGGGAAAGGTCCTCACTGCCGCCCCCACGCTGTACTCTCTGTATTTCCCACGTGCCCAGAAGCTGGAGATTTGAATACATGCAAAAGGGCCCCCAGCCATGGTTTCCTGACTGCTCTGTGGCAGCAGTCTGCTCACCAAGCAGAAGGCGGGTTGGTTGAATCTGCACCTCTTGAATATGCCAGCCCCCAAGCACCAGGGCCCCGCCTCCCGAAGGAATAAATGCAAAGTCATGACCCAAACCAGAACCCTGACTCACAGAAAATCACCGTCGAAGTTTCTTCCACGTCTCCTACCGACCCTACCAATAGCACTGTTCTGACCTATGGCTCGTAATACACAAATTCTTAGTGCCCGTTTTGGACTCAATATTCCCTGCCCACAGGCGTGGATGCTCTTGGACTTCTGAAAATAGTTTCACTTGCATTATTTCTAATGAACTGATTGCTACCTAGGGAAGGATCCACCTAGGGTTATGGGGTTGATGGATGAAACTTGGAGTTTAACAAAGTTTTTTGGTGGGCATGTGTGTGCTAAGTCGCTTCAATTGTGTCCAATTCTGTGTGGCTCCATGGACTGCAGCCCGCCAAGCTCCTCTGTCCATGGGATTCTCCAGGCAAGAATACTGGGAGTGACTTGCTGTACCCTCCTCCAGGGAATCTTCCTGACCCAGAAAATCAAACCTGTGTCTGTGTCTGTGTGTGTGTGTGTGTGTGGGGGGGGGGGGGGGCGGGGGAGGGGGAACGGGGAGCGTGGCAGTATCAATGCCCTTGAATGCACCCCAAGCTCTGAGACAAGTTATACCTTCTCCTCATGACACATGATAGACACACCAAGAAGCGCCATTATAAAGAGTATCAGGAAATCTTATAGCTAATGATCATTATCAGCATTAGCCACAAAAAAAAGACATGTTCCAAAAAGGAGGCTTCGCTCTGTGGGACCTGCCCCCGGGACGCCTGGGGCCATGTGGGCTGTGGCGGGACTCCCCGTACAAACTCACTGTCTGTGTATAAACAGTAACACTTCGTTCTCTCTTCTACCTCATTAACTGAAACACATTAAAACAAGTGTGCACTGGGAGCAGAAAATGAGACTGTTAAACCAAGCTGATATAATCCTCATCACTGTGGGAAATGAGACTGCATCAATTATGCTGAATCAACTACAGTCACAGGAATGTGCTGGGCTCTGAGACCCCCAACACGAAAAGGGGGACAAGAGGAAAATAAACCTTCACTTCAGTTCAGTTGCTCAGTCGTGTCCGACTCTGCGACCCCATGAATTGCAGCACGCCAGGCCTCCCTGTCCATCACCAACTCCCGGAGGTCACTCAAACTCACATCCATCCAGTTGGTGATGCCATCCAGTCATCTCATCCTCTGTTGTCCCCTCTCCTCCTGCCCCCAATCCCTCCAAGCATCAGAGTCTTTTCCAATGAGTCAACTCTTCGCATGAGGTGGCCGAAATACTGGAGTTTCAGCTTTAGCATCATTCCTTCCAAAGAACACCCAGGGCTGATCTCCTTTAGAATGGATTGGTTGGATCTCTTTGCAATCAATGCAAAGAAATAGAGGGAAACAACAGAATGGGAAAGACTAGAGATCTCTTCAAGAAAATTAGAGATACCAAGGGAACATTTCATGCAAAGATGGGCTCGATAAAGGACAGAAATGGTATGGACCCAACAGAAGCAGAAGATATTAAGAAGAGGTGGCAAGAATACACAGAAGAACTGTACAAAAAAGATCTTCACAACCAAGATAATCACGATGGTGTGATCACTGACCTAGAGCCAGACATCCTGGAATGTGAAGTCAAGTGGGCCTTAGAAAGCATCACTACGAACAAAGCTAGTGGAGGTGATAGAATTCCAGTTGAGCTATTCCAGATCCTGAAAGATGATGCTGTGAAAGTGCTGCACTCAATAAGCCAGCAAATTTGGAAAACTCAGCAGTGGCTACAGGACTGGAAAAGGTCAGTTTTCATTCCAATCCCAAAGAAAGGCAATGCCAAAGAATGCTCAAACTACCGCACAATTGCACTCATCTCACACGCTAGTAAAGTAATGCTCAAAATTCTCCAAGCCAGGCTTCAGCAATATGTGAACCATGAACTTCCTGATGTTCAAGCTGGTTTTAGAAAAGGCAGAGGAACCAGAGATCAAATTGCCATCATCTACTGGATCATGGAAAAAGCAAGAGAGTTCCAGAAAAACATCTATTTCTGCTTTATTGACTATGCCAAAGCCTTTGACTGTGTGGATCACAATAAACTGTGGAAAATTCCGAAAGAGATGGGAATACCAGACCACCTGACCTGCCTCTTGAGAAACCTGTATGCAGGTCAGGAAGCAACAGTTAGAACTGGACATGGAACAACAGACTGTTTCCAAATAGGAAAAGGAGTACGTCAAGGCTGTATATTATTTAACCTTCACTTATATATATATATATATATAAACATCTATTATATGTATATATACATGTACATATGTTTGTGTGGGTGGGGGGGGGGTCTTCCCTGGTGGCTCTGGTGGTCAAGAATCTACCTGAAATGTGGGCGCTGCTGCTGCTAAGTCATTTCAGTCGTATCGGACTCTGTGCAACCCCACAGACGGCAGCCCACTAGGCTCCCCATCCCTAGGATTCTCCAGGCAAGAACACTGGAGTGGGTTGCTATTTCCTTCTCCAATGCATGAAAGTAAAAAGTGAAAGTGGAGTCGCTCAGTTGTGTCCAACTCTTAGTGACCCTATGAACTACATACAGTGCATCAGGCTCCTCCATCCATGGGATTTTCAAGGCAGGAGTACTGGAGTGGGTTGCAATGTGGGAGACCTAGGTTCAATACCTGGTTTGGGAAGATCTCCTGGAGGAGGGCAACCCTCTCCAGTATACTCTTCTGGTAAATCCCCATGGACAGAAGTGCCTGGTGGGCTACAGTCCATGGGGGATGTAGGACATGACTGAGCGACTAAACACAGCACAGCACATTTATGTATGTGTATATAACACACTTTAACATTTATGTGTGAGTATATAACACACTTTATACCTACTCCCCTTACCAGCTCTTTCTTGCTATCATCCCATGAGACAGCAGTGCTATCTGATAAAGTACTCCTTTAAGATTCTGTTTAAAAACTCAAACTATTTAAAATTGGAGGAAAACAAAGAAAAACAAAGGTAAATTTATTTTTTAGATGGTGGGGTGAGGGGCGGTGAATTCCGTGTGATCTACTCTTATAGAGTGGCTTCCAAAGTCCAAAGTATGTGGAAGCTAACAAGTCCTAATACCCAAAGTGACCAGGACACCAACTGTGTAAGAAACAGTGAGAACGCTTCAAAATGGAAACAGCTAGGAAGACAACAGCAATTCAAGCTCTCCAGCAACAAAACCAAACTGGTGTCTGCCTTCACCTGCCATTGCCAACTGTGAGAAACAGCTCAGAATCAATAACATTTAGAAATACCCATAAATCCTACTAGAGAAGAAAGTAAAGATAATGTCTGTATGTTTCCAAAATAAGGAAGGTTATGATTACATTGAAGATAAGTGACAGAAACATCCCCTACACCCGAATGTGTAAGAAATGCAAAAGATCCGCATACGATAGTTATAAAATGTAAAATTTCACCCAAGGAGTAATAATCGTGGCGCATGAGAATGCCCCATGTCCTAGGTATTAGAATATCGCCTTTGGTGGCAATAATCACCACATGTGAAGTGAGTGTTGTTATGCAAAACTTCCTTCTGCATTTCCTCATTTGTGTCCAAATTTGCAAACTTGGCATGTTGCTGCCATTGATTTGCATTCCGTTCCATTGGTCTTTTCTAATATCAGCCATGGACACCTTCCTCATGCACTTGTGGACACGAGCATGAAACTCAATGTTTCACAAGTTCAGTCCTCGGAGTAGTCATTCAACTCACCATTCAAATGACAAAGAGCGGCTCTGTTTCTCAATGTACTTGCTAGGTCGGCTCATGCGGACCTAACCATCAGGCAGGCAATGAGCTTGGTGAGATCGTTCTATTGCACATACTTTTTTGCACACTGTTTTCAACTGTTAAAGACTGTTTCATATTAGGTCTTCTTTAAAATCAACGAAGGAGGCCTCTCCTCCCGCTTACTCAGAGCTGTAATCAGAGGTCCAGGTTTACTCATTTCGTTCATTAAACCAAAAAAAAAAAAAAAAATCAGCTTTCAAAAGAAGAGAGGAAAGGAGAAAACATCCATAACTTGAGTAGCCAAGGAGATTAACTTCCAGTATACAAATAAGGGGAGAGGAGGAATGTACAGTTTAAAGGAAAAAAAAGTTTCAGCTGAAGAAAAATTTTGGAATATTGTAAATTAATGGATAACAAATGGTTGCTGTGGAAACAGTTTGCGCATTTGACTGCAGGTGTTTGCTACAGTGAATGGAGACGGGATGGTGCAGCCATAAGCATGGTCACGAATGTAAACACTGGAGGAAGACTCCTAAGGTGACGTTAAGCCATCCACGCCACCAACATGGTGGTTCTCAATAGAAACGAACCCACTTAGGCAAGGTGGGTAAAGCAGCTCTGCAGCCCTGGCTAATACTTCATTTGTGCTCAGAAGCTGCTCCCCCTTTACGACAATCTGTGGTATCGCCAAGGTTACAAAACATAAACAGACACAAATACAAGACATTAGAGAGACGCCAAAACCAAAAACATTCCTGTCTAACTAGAATGTAACTTTCACTTTTCAATCTTCACGCTCTGTGCTGTGCATTACTGTATTATAATTTCTTTAGTGGGAATTTGCATTAGCTTTTTAATCTGAAAACTATATATATAAAATGTATGTACAGATATGCATACATATGGGCTTCCCAGGTGGTGCTTATGGTGAAGAACCAGCTTGCCAATGCAGGAGACTTAGGAGACAAGGGTTCGATCCCTGGGTTGGGAAGATTCCCTGGAAAAGGGCATGACGATTTACTACAGTATTCTTGCCTGGAGAATCCCCATGGACAGAGGAGCCCGGTGGGCTACAGTCCATGGGGTTGCAAAGAGTTCACCACAACTGAAGCGACTTAAGCACACACACACATATACATACACAAATGGGAATGGGGAAAACTTCAACTCTTACTTGAACCTAATTCTGATCACATAAGGGAAATGTGGGTCTATTGGGGCTAGTGGGGTAGCCTTGCTTTAAAAAAATCAAATTCTAAAGTCCCCAGGTTAGGCAGGATATTATATAAAATTATGTCAGTAAAAGTAACTTTACTGCTTATTCCTCGCACAGCTCAGAGAAGGGGTCAAAGAAGAAGTAGCAAAAATAAAGCTGTACTTGAACCACTTTCTAACTTTGCTAAGTGCTTCACTAGATAACCTCTTGCTCCATTACAGAGGAGAAGAGATCGATATATTCTCTAAGAAAAAAATAACAAAAAAATGCCTGCAAACACACTCTCTCAGTGCTGAAGGGAAACTCAGTGGTCTCTCGCAGCCCCTCACAGCGGATTACCCAAAGTTAAGTAACTTGCCCAAAGTCTTCACTACACATTGGTCACAGCTCTTAAGACAAATGCTTTTTCCCTTCTAGAAAACTGAAACAATCCACCAGCCTTTCTATTCCCCAAACCCAAGGTGTGCCAAGTTCAAAACTAATGAAACCATTATAAAATGACTTCCCTATGTGGCCTGCATATGCCAATGGAAAATCTAAGGCAGGAAAGTGGCATTCCTAGAGGAGAGTACACAGTACTCAGCCGTGCGCAGACTGCACTGTGTGCAGGTACATCCCAGGCAGGATCACACTGAACTTGCTCAACAGTCCTGCCAGGCAGGTCACTTCAGGAGCCTGTTTCACAGCAGAAGAAGAGAGGGATTAAGTTCCATGTCCAAAGCCGCACATCTGTGAAGGGCAGGAGTTGAGATTCAAATCCCGGCAGCCTACCAGGGAGCCTCTTTCTCTCTTTAAAACCCCAAGAGCTACCTGGGTTTCCTCTAAGACATGTGGGCATCCTACCTTGAAGTTTTGTAGCACCTGGTATTTAATGAGCATCTGAAACTTCTGGAACAGACACCAGGGAGCCTCTCCCTCTCTTTAAAACCCCAAGAGCTACCTAATTTTCCCCTGAGACAAATGGGCATTGTATCTTGAAGTTTTCTAGCACCTGGCATCTAGTGAGCATCTGACACTTCTGGAGTGACCAAGAGCCTGTTCGACTCCCATCGCCTCTCCTGCACGGTTTGAGACCTCTCAGTTGGGTATGTTTCTGACTTGTGCTTCTGTTCTGCGAAAAAGCAGAATCTTCAGAGATACAACAGAACACTCTCATAGGAAGCTGGAAGGGAAGACAGCGTGGGTGAAGAAGAGAACTCACAGCAAACCTGCAGCTTCCATGTATGGACTTCATAGAGGAAATACCACCTGGCCATCAGGTTTTAGTATTCTGCACTCAAAGTTATATCATGAAAATTTCAATAATAGAGAAGAGTTTTATTCAAAAAAAAAAAAAAAATAGAGTAGATGCCTCTCACCCTGACACTAAAACTAATATAATACAGGACTTCCCTGGTGGTCCAGTGACTAAGATTCCACGCTCCCAATGCAGGAGGCCCGGGTTCGATTCCTGGTGAGGGAACTAGATCCACAACCAAGAGTTCGAGTGCTGCAACTGAAGACTCCACAAGACACAATTAAGACCTAGCACAGCTAAATAAATAATATTTTTTAAAATAAAAAATAAAATACTTTGTTATATATATTGTATATCCATCCCTTTATCCATCTATCAATGATGATTCCATTTTGATGCATTTCAAAGTCAACTGGAGACGTGAATAAACTTTACCACCCCTCCCCAATACTTTAGCACACACAGTATTAACTACAGTTCAAGATTCATTTATGGGGTGAAAAGTGAAAGTCGCTCAGTCGTATCCAACTCTTTGCAGCCCCATGAACTACACAGTCCATGGAATTCTCCAGGCCAGAATACTGGAGTGGGTAGCCTTTCCCTTCTCCAGGGGATATTTTCAACCCATGGATCAAACCCAGGTCTCTCACATTGCAGGCAGATTCTTTACCAGCTGAGCCTCAAAGGAAGCCCAAGACTACTGGAGTGGGTAGCCTATCCCTTCTCCAGCGGATCTTCCTAACCCAGGAATTGAACCAGGGTCTCCTGCACTGCAGGCGGATTCTTTACCAATTGAGCTCTCAGGGAAGCCTATTTATGGGGAACTTTTTAAAAAATACTTTTTTATTATCTGAACAGATTATTTGAGTGGACTTTCTTACTAGTAAAATACTTAAAAGGCCCCAATTCTACTGTGTTATCAGTATGAAATGTTTGGCTCACAGCTAATTTTTTTTTTTTTTTTTTTTTTTGAGAAGTTACAGTAACCACAAGTGCATGAAAGGAAGTGCTAGTCACTAAAATCAGTTTAGAATTACTGCCTCGGGTTTAGTATGTAGAAGAAATCAATCTGCCTTTGTCTTCTGTCTGGCTTGCCCATCTAACGTGATCACTCCCTCTCTAAAGCTGGTCCAAGCACACTCCAGCCTTCCTCCTTCCAGGAGGTCTGTTCTGATCTGACCACCGGAGGTGATTCCTCCCTCCCTCTACCTCCTTCCAGACTTGGGTAACTTTCATGTACACATCTGCCAGCACCAATCAACTCTTCTATATATCCTGCATGACAGTGTTTTTCAAACTACAGGTCCTGATCCTTCAGGGCTGTGGTTCTTAATCTGGAACTTCACATTAGAAACCCAGAGTCAATGAATCAGAGTCTCTGAGGGTTGGGCCAGGCAGTCCCTCTCACCCCTTTTCTAAGATCCCTTGCTCTGCTATGCTTAGTCACTCAGTCATGTCTGACTCTTTGTGACCCCATGGACTGCAGCCCACCAGGCTCCTCTGTCCACTGGGGAGTCTCCAGGCAAGAATACTGGAGTGGGTTGCCAGGCCCTCCTCCCGGGGATCTTCCCCACCCAGGGATGGAACCCAGGCCTCCTGCATTGCAGGCAGATTCTTTAATGTCTGGGCCACCAGAGAAGCCCTTAGGGGGTCATAAAAATCAGTGTCCTAAATGTAATCAGCATTTGTGTAAAAACCAAGGGAATAGGATAAAAAGCAAAGTATCACAATGTAGCTCATATAATAAGCATAAAATTATTTTGTAAAACTTTTGTTTCAATTATATATACAAAATATCACTCCCACACATGTTTAGTCACATATTAAAATGTATCTCTTTTTGGACACTAGTCAACAAAGTTTACAAAGTTTAGAAACACAGCCATAAAGAAGTTAGTACATTATCCTGCTCCTTAAAGGTACTCCAAGATGTATGGCTTGAACATGGGGCAAGAGGAGAGGGAACTGGAGTTTCTCTCTTACTGAGAATACATTTTGCCACATGGTTCTCCTGGGGCTAACTAGCATTATTCAGAAGCAAAGAGGGGAGAGTGAACAGCGCAGATTTGAAGGAAACAAAAGAACTAGTCTTTAAGTTTCTATATTTAAGATTTTTGTTCTTGGGTATCAAATCTTCAATTGATACTGACTGTCCCTCTGATACCTGTAGGACTGGGAAGGATACCAATTTGGGTAAGAATAAACAGATCCGGCTGTGAGTGAGTGAGTGAGTGAGTGAGTGAGTGAGTGAGTGAGTGAAGTCGCTCAGTTGTGTCTGATTCTTTGCAACCCTATGTAGCCTATCAGGCTCCTCCATCCATGGGATTTTCCAGGCAGAGTGCTGGAGTGGATTGCCATTGCCTTCTCCCAGGGATCTTCCCAAACCAGAGATCGAACCCAGGTCTCCCGCATTGCAGGCAGACGCTTTACCGTCTGAGCCACCAGGGAATAAACAGATTCTGCTGTAAAGGATCTTGCAATTGAGTAGAGGAGACAGACCACCATAAAAATTGGCTACACTATGAAGCAGGAGCAAAGTACCATCACTTTTTCTATCTCAACATCAATCTCTATGACTGCTGATAGAAAGAGTTGTGATTTTGGCTAATAAAACATGGGGGGACACAGAGCCAAGGCCAGCTGCAAGTGAGAAATTTTCAAAATACTTGGACACAGGACTGACTGTCCCAGGGACATAGCTAATTTTCCCAGGACTGTTTCTCAGTGGGTCAGTACAGAAAAAAAGCTGCACAAAACTGACAGCAAATAGCATGGTTATAAACAGCTCTGGAAAGCTCTGGTCCACACAGGACATCCAGTTTATTCTGACATACGCTTCTGGACTGACAGCTGTGTAAAGTCAGGGGTTCAGACTGGGCTGCTAAGCTAGGTCTTAGAACTGAAGGAAATCGTAGGCACATTCTGCAAGTACTTTTGTCATTCAGTAAGTATTTATTGAGCTGGTGTCAGACATTGTTCTAAATGCCAAGGATACAGCCATTAATAAGACAACCGAGGTCGCCGATCTTCTGGTAGACAAATAAATAAACGAACGAACAAGAAAAATAGATAATAACTGTCAATGCAGAGAAGCAGGCTCAGATGGAGCTCCTCTCAGTAACTCCTTGGGAGTGGGTGGTCAAGGGGCTGCCTCTCTGAGGACCAGAGCTGTGTGTCGAGGTCAAGAATGCTCACTCCAGGCAGTGGGACCTCAAGTGCAAAGGTGCAGCAGGAGGTGCAAGCTTGGCCCGCTGAAGGAACAGTAAGAAGGCTGGTGCAGCTGAAGTGTCAATGCGAAGGGAAGCGGGATTACAACATGAGGCTGGTATGGTCGGTGGAGTCTAGGTCACGGAGAGGTTTATAAGCCAGCGCTGAAAGGCTGGCTTGTCTTTTGAGGGATGGAAAGCCATTGTTGGGTCTTTGCAAGGGAGTGATATGACCTGATTTTCCTCTTCATGAAATTACTGTGTGGAGAGTGGACAGTCAAGGGCAAGAGGCACAGCAAGGAGGGAGCTGACACGGGGAGAGATGGCAGGGAAGGTGGTGGAAACATGTTCTGAAGGTGGAGCTGACAGGGCTTAGTGATGATTTGGCTAGAGGGGAGTGAAAGAAAGAGGGGGCCACAGTAATTCCCAGCTTTCAGGCTTGAGTGGACGGTAGACTGGCAACAGTCCTGACTGAGGTGGGGGAGCCTGAGGGAGAGGGGGCTTGGCACTAATATGGTCAGCAAGACGTCTCTTCAGACCACGCCAAGTCTGGGGGTCAGCTATTCAACATTCGACCAGAAATGCCCAGTACAGAAGCAGACGCAAGGAGGGTGCAGGGCTCAAGGGCAGATTCTGGTGTCACCAGAAGCTAGATGTTGTTGGGAGAGAACTATCAAAGGAAAAAAGAAGCGGGCCTGAGCCAAGTTCTGAAGTCTTAAGCATTTACTGTAAATAACAGAAGTGAAGCCTGCAAGGAGACCAAGGAGACAGGCCAGTGAGGGACCAGAGAAACCAGAAGACTGGTGTCACAGAAGCCGGGGGCGGGGGGGACACAGTGATTTCACACACAGGTGGGCATGACCCAGGGAGGGCAAGGGGATGTTAGCAGGGAGAACTGTCATCACGGCCTTGGGTGGGGGGACAAAACCCCCCACACTAGGAACTAGTCAGCTTCAGCAGGCACAGGCTGCCAGCCTGAGGCTGAGGACAACCTGCGAGGTCCACAGCACCCCCAGGTCACCTGCAGAAAACCAAGCCCTGCAGTCTGCCTGACCCACTCCTATCACTGCGTGGCGGAAGAAGCACAGACACTGCCCTGCTCCTGCTTCCCAACATCCCTCCCCGATCCTATCTGCGAGTTGTCCCATTTCACTCGCCCAATTACAGGTGTTCTATACTTTTTCACCATCCAATATCAAAACGGCACCTTTCAAATACTCTTCAGCTACCTTCATGGCAAAGCAACTTGCTTTTGGGAAAGCCAGGAGAGCAGTGGGAAAGAAATCAGTAACCATCTGTGGGTGTCTCCTTGTCTTGTGTCGTGGGGCATTCTCAAGAGATACTTGCTGGTTAAGGCAGCCTGTATTCTGAAGAGGTTTCCTGGAGAAACAAATTGACATGTAACACAGAGACTGAGCCTGGGGCCAAATGGTGTGACATGCACTCGGGGAGGAGAAACCATCTGTGGCTACAGTAGCGGGAGAGAGCTCTCTGGAAAACCAGGGATCTGTCACCAGAACACAAAGGCGGGCAAGGAAACCTGCTATCCCTTAAAGTCTGAATTTAAAAAAAAGAAAAAAAGACTTTCATTGGGGCCCAAAGCCCATCTCGGAGATGTGGATCCAAATTATAAAGAAACGAGCATTTACGGTGACATCTGCTGGATTAATTAGCTGTGTAATTAGTCTCCCTCAGTGGAGCTGGGCTTTGTCATTGCTGTCTGAGACTTCCCCAGGTGAGACTGGATTCCAGTTGCCACGTACCAAGAGGAAGAAAGAACAGGCCAGGCAAAGTGGGAAAAGCACACGACACTGTTTGTGGGAGGTGGTGAGAATGGAGGAGTGTCTCGAGGACTTTTGAGGTCCTCTGGGTCCTAGAACATCGGAGAGGAAAAGTCAAGAAGCAAGAATGACTTGAGGACTCACTACCTCGTAACAAACCCACAGATGCCCCGAGGCTGGACTTTGGATAAACTCAAAGGACCAAAGGCCCAGAAATGCAAATATGATTACAGCAAGAGGACGGGGATGAGAAGGGTGGGCAGGTGTGGATTCAAACTTGGACACGATGAGCCTGGACAAAGCTTACAAGCTTACAGAACTCCCGTCCCTGGAGAGACCATTACATCTTTCCACACTGGCAGCTGTGGCCATCACTAACAGGAACTCAGACTGGGCAAAAAAAATAAATAAATAAATACAAATGGTTGGATCCTAGTCCGAGAACCAGAAGTGGAAGAACACACGCAAGCAGACGCCTTCAGCCAAATCCTTCCCCACAGTGCTTCCTAAACCACAGCTGGCTGCGGAGTCGTACTAGCTGACTCACGTCTAGGACACTGAGGAAATGGCAGTGCCGGGACCCACGCCTGCTGGCTCGGCTGACTGCAGGAACAGAGCAATGCTCCCCAGGCTCCATCTTCAACGATTTTAGAAAATGAGAGAGCTGGTAGGAGAAGGGAAATACAGAAACATGAAGGCCCAGCAAGAGTGGGACAATTACCCTGAAAACCATCCTGGTTTCAAGGTGAGCAACTGGGGTGATCTTTTATCTTCCCGAACCCTACAAGCCCAGGGTGCAGGAGAAACATGTGACAACTTGTGTGACCTAAGTTTTTGGAATGGTGACCTTCTCCGAATTCAGAAGTACACCTGGTGTCTGTTCATATTGTCTGGGCACTCTTCCAAAGGGACGAAGACTCGGAAAAAAGAGCAACGTGGAAGGCAGACAGGAACTGGGATCCTCGTCAGAGTACAGACACTGGAGGTGAAACGCACTCCCAGTGCCTGCCTCTCACGACAAGCTCCCCCACCCAGAAGAGGTGTTTAAGTAACACGTCACAAGATTTATCAGCTTGAGCCAAAAATCCCACTTCAGGATTCAGCACAAAATCAGACTCAATACAAGCTGCTGACCTACAGGAAGGAAAACCCTTCTAATTTATGGGTGTCCCAGAGATGAAGCCAGGGGATGGTGCCCTACATCCTGGGGTCCAAGCCCACAGCAGGAGAGGGCAGCAAGGTGACGGGTGCAGGGACACTCCCAGCCTAGAACCAGAGGAAGGCCCTGGGGCCTCCTCTCCTACAGACAGACAAGGACAACGTGGTGTGGCAGGGCAGCCAGACAAGTCCAGGGGTCAGCTCAAAAGTGACTACAGGGGCCCAAAAGGCTTCAAGAAGGAGCCTGTGGTCAGAGAGAGAGAGAGAGAGAAACTCAACAGGGACTGCAAGGAGATGAGAAATTCTTCCCACAGTTCCAATGCACAGGCCAATAGGCAAATGAAAACACTGGTTAAAAGTGTTGACCTAAGAGACCAAGTATGCTTTAGAGGCCCCCGTCCTGAGCCTGGGAACCTGCTCCGCTAATTAACAGGTTACAGATCAAATATTATCAGTAGATAAACATTTCTAACCTTCTAACTAGCTTGGCTTTTACAGAATGAGGGCACAGACCCTAGAGAACGTTTGCTCCTCACACCTGATGATTAGTCCCGATTCAAAGCCGCTTTAGCATCTTCTATGAGCATCCTGCACGTGAGAGGCACAAGCAAAACAGCCAGGGCTCAAGGGCTGTGAATTTCTATCACCTACATACAAGTTACAGCTGCAGGAAGAGGCCCGCAGAGCCAAGCGAGAGCAAGGACGGTGGAAGCGCTGGACAAAGCCGCGAGGCACCGAACTGGGCATGTTGTCGTCCACCTCGCCGTGTGATGTGAGAGCACTTCAAACAGAAGGGAATAATGAAAAAATTATTGAGAAACAAATTTTAACAAATAGCTCTGGAGAAAATTTCAGATTTCATTACAGGAAAAGCACTTTATTTAATGTAGAAAATGTGAAAATCTGATATGACAGTTTTCTATAAATAACAAAAATTGGAAATCATCATTAGAGGCTTCTGTAATTTTCCTCTTTTGTTGGGACCCATTAAAAAAAAAAAAAAAAAAGCTTTACCAACACGGAAGCCACTTATCTCTCTTCATGCTCCCGTCAGGCCAGTTGGTAGGACTGAGAGAATTTCTTCATCATCTGGAGGAAAGGTTGCCAGCAAAAATACAGGGTACCCAGAAAAACGTGAATTTCAGATAAGAAATAAAATAATAATCCTATGGACTGCTAAGTCACTTCAGTCGTGTCCGACTCTGTGCGACCCCATAGACAGCAGCCCACCAGGCTCCCCTGTCCCTGGGATTCTCCAGGCAAGAACACTGGAGTGGGTTGCCATTTCCTTCTCCAATGCATGAAAGTGAAAAGTGAAAGTGAAGTTGCTCAGTTGTGTCCGACTCTTAGCGACCCCATGGACTGCAGCCTACCAGGCTCCTCCGTCCGTGGGATTTTCCAGGCAAGAGTACTGGAGTGGGGTGCCACTGCCTTCTCTGAATCCTATGGAACATACTTACAATAAAAATTATGTGGCTTTGTCCGATATTTACCTTTAGCTGGGTATTTCATACTTTTATTTGCTAAATTTGGCACCTTGACCTCGTGTTTGCTGTGGTATTTTTAAAGGTAAGTCATATATACATATGTGTATATATATGTATACACACACACACACACATATATATCAGTTCCATTCAGTCGCTCAGTCGTGTCTGACTCTTTGCAACCCCATGAACTGCAGCACGTCAGGCCTCCCTGTCCATCACCAACTCCCGGAGTTTACTCAAACTCATGTCCATCAAGTTGGTGATGCCATCCAGCCATCTCATCCTCTGTCGTCCCCTTCTCCTCCTACCCCCAATCCCTCCCAGCATCAGGGTCTTTTCCAATGAGTCAACTCTTCGCATGAGGTGGCCAAAGTATTGGAGTTTCAGCATCAGTCTTTCCAATGAACACCCAGGACTGGTCTCCTTTAGAATGGACTGGTTGGATCTCCTTGCAGTCCAAGGGACTCTCAAGAGTCTTCTCCAACACCACAGTTCAAAAGCATCAATTCTTCGGCGCTCAACATATATGGATCTAAGTTCCCCGACCCGGGATGGAACCAATGTCCCCTGCATTGGAAGGTGGATTCTTAGCCACTGAACCTCCAGGAAAGTCCCTGTGCTATTTTCAGTGCTCCACAGGGTCACCAGTCTGATGTTGCTGGTTTCAATAACCTCCAATATCTCTGTGAGTAATAGAATTTTTTTTTTTTTTTTTGGCTGTTAACATTTTTAACTTTCACCCTACAACCTAGTTGCTTAAAAAAAAAAAAGCACTGGAAACCTAAGTTTATTAAATATTAAAGTATAAAATGACTCAGTGCTACCAAAATGGTTTTCATAGCAACAGGCTTTCCTACTCTACACTTAAATAGTATTTATAGTTTCATGTTATGTTGGGGAAAAAAAAAAAAAAAAGACTCAAGGCTTCGGTTCAGGTGTATTATGTAATTATTTAAAAACTCTTGCCTTCCAACAATGTTCCTGACAATGCTTAATTGTTCCCTTATAATTTCCCTTTCAAAATAAAAAACCAGAAACACCTGTTGGGACTAAATGTATTCAAATTTGCCCTTTTAGTCCAAGTCGTGGGCAAGTTGAAAGGACTCAAAGTTGGGTTTACGCCTTTGCCCGCTGTGAGCTGGCACAGCTTTCCTCCAGACGGGGTTTACCTGGAGCAACTGCAGCACATGGAATTACTCTGGAATGTAGAGGCAATGGAATATTCGCAGAATTCTGCTAAGGGTCACAGACCACCCCTAAGATGGCAGATGGCGTCCATGAAAATAATTCCACTAGGAGTATGGGGCTGGGGTGGGGGTGGGGGATGGAGAGTTTTGAGATTCTTCTTTCCCAAGAAGGTCTAGGGCTCGCTTAAGGATTTGTGGGGGTGAGGGAGAGGGGAGATGGGAGGGTTAAGTGTTTCAACAAAGTGGTATAGCTCCTAGACTACCCCACTCCTCAAGCTGGAGTGAAGGGCCACGGCCCGTCTTCTCTGGAACCCAGGAGACCTGTCACCGGTAGCTGAAAATAGCCCCTCCTGGAAACCAGCAGACACAGTCACGCCATCTCCACACTACCCGAATAAGAACTTCGGAAAAGCAAACTTCTCAGACACTCAGTATTTGTTCTTTCTCTATTAAATGGTGAGACCCATAGTCTTCACTGCTGCTACTGCTGCTGAGTCGTTTCAGTCATGTCCGACCCTGTGCGAACCCATAGACGGCAGCCCACCAGGCTCCCCCGTCCCTAGGATTCTCCAGGCAAGAACACTGGAGTAGGTTGCCATTTCCTTCTCCTATGCATGAAAGTGAAAAGTGAAAGTGAAATCTCTCAGTAGGGTCCAACTCTTAGCGACCCCATGGACTGCAGCCTACCAGGCTTCTCCACCCATGGGATTTTCCAGGCAAGAGTACTGGAGTGGGGTGCCATTGCCATCTCTGACAGTCTTCACTAAGAAACAAACAAAAAATTGGCCCCTCTCTCAAGCTCCCTTCTCTCCTAGAGACTCCCTCATCCTGGTGAATTTGATGAAGGTAATTAACCGAAGAAATTCCACCCCGGAGGATATGTGGGAGAGGACGAGGAAAAGGGGCAAGGAAGAAACGTCATCCATGGGGCTTCACAGGCCTGGAAAAGAGAACGTCTGTCTCTGTTACCTCTTCTTGCACCTCAGTGCTTCTGACAGCAATACTTGGTAAACATGCGCTATGCTATGCTATGCTACGTCACTTCAGTCGTGTCCGACTGTGTGTGACCCCATAGACGGTAGCCTACCAGGCTCCCCCGTCCCTGGGATTCTCCAGGCAAGAACACTGGAATGGGTTGCCATTTCCTTCTCCAATGCATGAAAGTGAAAAGTGAAAGGGAAGTTGCTCAGTTGTGTCCAACTCTTCGAGACCCCATGGACTGCTGCATCCTACCAGGCTCCTCCATTCATGGGATTTTCCAGGCAAGACTACTGGAGTGGAGTGCTATTGCATTCTCCGACTGACCCAAATCTGCACAGTACTCAGGGGTGCTCTGTAAGATCTACAAATGGGGCCAATGAACAGGGATTCTCACATCAGCAAGGGAAGAAGAGCTATTTGAGAAACTGCTGAACAACCAACCATCCAATCTGAAAGAAAACATAGCTCTAAATCACACAATACAGAGTCCTACAATATACCATATGTACCTCTCACAGAGGGAGAAAGTACTGAAGGAACTATCCATCAAGTGGTGCCAACCTGCCTGGGTTTGAAGACCGACTCCAACAACGCTCATTTGCTGGTGACTTACAGCACCTTCTGCCTCGGTTCCCCCATTTGAAAACAGGTGGGTCAACAGAAGAATATATCAATGAATACCTATAAAGCAGGTATGACAGTACCTGCTAGTGGTAAGTGTCATGCAGGAGCTAGCGATTACTTTTATTATAACATTAGCAGCAAGACAGAGCCCCCCTGGGAAAACAGTCAGAACCATAAAGAAACAGATGCACAGATTGGACAGCATATGGATGAAAAGTTCCTGTAGGTTGGAGCATATTATAAACTAAGTGAAAGATGAGTAACAGACCCACAGAAACTACTGCAATATCCACGGCACAGAAGGAACCGCGGCCCCGATAAACCAACGGCGTTTGCAAATCAACCAGAAAAAAAGACCAACCCACCAAAACAGATCAAAGAATGAATGAAAACGGGGCAAAGACTGAACAGAAAAGTCACTAAAGAAATTCAGATTGACGGTAAATGCATGAAAACATCTTCACTCGAACAATTAAAGAGACACACGCCGGGACAAATTCACAAATGATGAAAACAGAAAAATAAGACTGTGTTGGTCCCCATGTGGGAGTCTGAACATCATCTATTAGAGGGAGGGGATAAAATGTTCTTAATAAAACTTGAAATGTTTAATAGTTAAAATACTTAAAACTTAACATTTACAATATTCCTAATAATGTTAATAATATTCTGAAAGGGTCTTCTTTCTGAAGGGCCATTAGGGAGGACTCTATCTATGGGCACAGCATCCTAAAACCAGCCGGCCTTCTTCTTGGAACAGCTCAAGTGTGGAGAGACTTCCCTACCATAAGCTCAGAACTGCAGCTTATCACATCAGCAAGGGCTGGTAAGTGAGTGGAAAACTACACAGCCACTAGAAAGAGTGACCTAGATCAATATGTTATGACCTGAAATCATTTTCAGGATGATAGGATACATGCAAAAAGCAAACCAAAAGCACAGTGTATGTCTAAGAGATTTCATAAGGGAATAAAATGTATGTATACACTCACACACACTTTCTACCACTATAAGCATAGGAAAAAAAAAAAACAACAACAACTCCAAAAGAGATAATTAGATAACTTGTGATCCGTATCCTAAGAGTTGGAGAGTAGAAAAAGGACTTCCACTGTAAAGAGTATTGAAAAGTACTTAAAGGTATGAGAAAGGGCTAAGGTGTAATACTGTATACATGCAACATAATTCCAATTTTGTAAGATGCCTGACCCATCTTGTTACATCAAAAAGAAAGAAAGAAAAATATGTTATCCTCTTTGAAGGGATTAGGCAAATGATTATATTCTCTTATACTTACCTGGGTTTCTCAAAATTTCTACAGTGAATACACATTACTCATACTAATAATTTTTACTATAAAAAATAAGGAATCCACGTTTTATTATTCATTTACACTTGAGGTAAACTCGGAATGCTAGTCTTGTAGCAAATAAGAATAATAATATTCTGAAGGAGTCTCCTCAGTTCTTTACCATCCACAAAAAGGATTCAGGAAGGGTGAGAGAAAAGAAAAATATTAAAAGTACTTGGGGGAAAAAAAGTTATGGAAAATGATTATGAAACTGGTCTTTCAATAGGTGGCATATGTAGTTGTTTATTTTGACCATGCTGTGCAGCATGTGGAACCTTAGTTCCCTCACCAAGGATCAAACTCATGCCCCCGGGGATTGGCAGCACTGAGTCTTGACCACTGGACTGCCAGGGACTCCCAAGGTGGCATATTTACTGCTGGACATCTTAAAAACAGGCACACCTAGTACGACTCCGATTCCATTATTCGGTATCTAAAGTGTGGAGCCAAACGGTTAACAGGGATCCAACCTTCCTGACGTGAAAGTCTGTGTAGCCCAGTGACCAGAGGGCAGAGCCTGGCTTACAGCTCTGGAGATCGTGAGGAGATCGTGTTGGATCACATGGTACACTGGAGGGATTTGCAGATGCAGGATGGTTCTGGAGAGGGCAAGGCTGCAGTGAGGTGTCGACCTTTCACACAGCACCCACTGGCCATCTGCCGGCCAAGCACTCCTACATCATGTGTTGGCCACAGTTCCTACCGTGCTGAAGGGTTCAATCCGTCCCAGTATGAGCCCTGCCTCTAAAAAAAAAAAGATTCAATCTTTCCACCTTCCCAGAGCCCCCCTGAAGTTAGCTGGTAGCCAGAACCACTGCCAGGGCTCTCCCAGCTCTCCAGGGGTGACCACGGGCCCGTGTGCACACAGTCTCCCAGTCTGGCCCCAGGAGCCCCCACCCCGTGAGCCCAGCCATCAAGTGAGGGAAATGAACTTCAGACCCCCAGCTGCGCTGGGAGATGGAAGGCATGAAGGCGAAATGTGCTAAGATTTACCAAAACATCTGGCCTTTCACACCTTCTAAATCAGCCACAGGAAAACACTCCCCGCCTTTCATTTTTGGTTGAAGGCACCAAAGTATAGAGAGAAAAAGGCAGAGGTATGCACTTAAAACAATAAATAAAAAAACAGTCGCCCTAATGAGAAAACAAGGTTTGAGGAAACTGGTTCCAGAGTGACGATGTAAACCAGATGACACCTGTAACAGGGCTTCAGACGCGAAGCCACATCAGGGCGGCAAGCAGGAGGAGGGAGGCGGGAGGGGCAGCTCTTTGCTTTCCAAGCAGGACAAAGGCTGCCAGTCACCATCTGTGGGCACCAAGTGTGCAGCTGCATGCCTAAGACCCCCTGTGCTGTGCACCCATAAAAGGACATGAAGAATGCAAACTTCAGACCAAATCTCTTTGTCTGACTTGTTGTACATCTGATCTGTCCATCCATCCTTTGGTGAACTTACGGCCCTGCTGGGAGAGTGAACCGTGAGTTTCTTACACATCAGGGAAACAACTGAGAAGACAGATTCCAAAGTAAGGCAGAGTCTGGCGGAGGGTTTCCTCCTTCCTTCTACCTCAAATAATCCGAAGAGCATCGAAGTCCACTATGTAGAGAATCTGGGTACCTGTTTTTCAGTCAATTGGTACCATACTCTACTTCTTAGTTTAGGCCAAAGAGACTTGATGTCTCCCCCTCGGTTTGCCTGGGGGGGCCCTACACAACCCACATGGGGTCCAGACTCAACTCTGGGGGAAGACAAGCTTCTTTGTGTACAACTTAAGATTAATATGAAAACTTAGGGCTGGGCCCAATCAAAGGAAAGTCAGCTGGGAACTGTTGGAGTAACAGATTCTGGTGGGGGTCTTAATCTATCTGCTAAAGTTGATGGATTTCCATCCCAATGACTCTCAGGTGAAGAAAAACATCAAAGTGAAACCCAGATTCTGATAGTTGGCAGGTGTGCACTCATCTCCAGCTGCCCTTTCGGCACCTTCCTCCCCCAAGCAGAAAACACTTCAATGTTCAGAGAGCTCGCCAGGGACAGCAGAGAATTCCAGATAAATACAGAAGGGCCCGTGTGAGCCCTGAACCCACTCCCTGGCTCATGATCTGCCTAGTACGGAGGAGAGTGGAGGGCAGGAGTTATTAGTGCCTGCTGCCCCCCCCCCCCCCCGCAGCTATTTAAGACAAGCAAGGGCACCCCGCATTCCTGTAGGGGGAAGGAGTGGGAGACCCGGGGCCCAGGAGCAGGTCCTCCAGGAGAAAAGTGAAAACACTTATGTGGGAAAACAGTCAGGCGCAGAATTCCCTTCCAGACCTCAAGCCCTCATGAGAGACAAGCATCTTACCCACAACACGCTTCCATTCTGGCTCTTCTGAATCGCTACAGACAAAAACCACAAAAACAAGAGTTCGGCTTCTAAGCCTGACTGGGGTCCCTGGCCTTCCCGCTGCGTTGCAGCGTCGCTCAATCACAGTGCCCATAATGGCAACTGTGCGGATATGGACATATGACCACTGGGGCCTGGACCAGGGCCACTAAGACAGTAAGTCCGCTATGTATGAACCTTCACGTTGTGAACTTTTACACATGTGAACGTGTATTCCATCAGTGTCAGGGATGAGGGAAATGGCAGCCGGCCCTCCGTCTCCTATTGCTGATGATCCTTCAGCCCTACCGTCTTCCACCTCCTCTCCCTCCTCCATCAGTAACTCTTCTTGCCTGTTCACTAGATGCCCGCCCCTGTGTGCCAGATGGTGTACTCTAAGAGTAAACTGTTACAGCTTATAGTATATTAGACTATACTGTAGGATTAAAAATGTTTTATTCTTTTGTTTTTTAAAAAATGTATTATTAATGTTTGCGTGAAAAGTATTATAAACCTATTACAGTACAGTCCTATATCACCAGTTGTGTTAGCTGGGTACCTAGGCTAACTTGGTTGGACTTACACACACACCCCTCAGAGTGGAACTTGTTCATATGTAGGAGGACTTAATGTATTTAAAGACTCGAGGAATTCAATCACAAGCATTTCAGAAAATTAACCTGGGAGCCAAGCAAAAAGGAAACAGCTTCCATCTGATGCCAGGGGCTCTCCACCTGAACCCTACTTTCTTTTACTTCCAGGAGGCAGGAAGAAGTCGATGAACATTAATCTTGATTTAAAAACCGCTCTCACACAATAATCCAAACTAACCAGACAATCCCAGGCAAGGGAGATAGAATCACCCGTTTCTCCATTTTGCTGATCAGCCCAACCCTCTCCTGTGTCCGGATAAGAAATTATCTCATGCTTTCAGACGGCTCAGTCCTAATCCAGCAACATACGCGCCAGGATTTATGACACCAAGAGGGAGAGACTCTGGACCTGAGACCCAATGACAGACCGGAAAGCCACACTTCTGCCAGTGTCCCCTGAGCCCACTGGTCTGTCTCCTCAAGCATGGAAAAGGAAGAGGAGAGGGTGGGAAGAGAGGGTGGGAGACCCGAGAGGAAGTCAAAGACATCACGGCCACCTGAGCAGATGCAGCAGAAGGCAAATGTGTGCATCTCCTTGACCGATCCGTGAGCAATCTGCCAGGGAACCAAGATGGGGTGAGGTGGGGGGGGGGGGGGGGGGGCGGGGCAGGGGCAAGGGTGGGCCATGGGGAAGGGGGCAGTGAGGAGGGCCGTGTGTGAGAAGCTGGGGGCCCTCCCCGGGTCAGCAGCATCTGGAGCTGTTTCTCTAGCAGACAGTAAAGAACTCGATTATATCCAGTTAACTGTGCTCTAAACTGATTATGCATGTGCTGGGCTAATGGATTACATTAGCAAGAGGAAAAATAACATGCAATCAATCTCCATTTACCACAGGCCACACCAGGGCCTATAGAAAAGCTGACTCTCGAACCACCTCCGATCCCCACCCCAAATCCCAGGACTGACAACAAGACCCTGTGCTAGGGACCCCCTTGGTGGCAAGAGAAGTTTATCTGTCACATCACAGGGCAGAAAGGCCTTGAGGCGGGCACTCAAATGGTAAGGTTCCAGGTCACATCTGGGAGAGGGTAGGAGAGCTCCCCGCCCCCCTCGGCAGAGTCACAGGGACATTTGTTACCCAAGCTAATGAGACCAGACTAACGACCTTCGGCTCCTGACCCAGGGAATTCTGTCCTGAATGTGGGTGGAGGTCACCCCTGGCAGGTGCCAGCCATACACACTGCCTGGGCACCTCTCCTCCGAGTGCTGGTCCCTGCATCCCACCCTGCATTCCCACATCTTCATTTCTGCAACACTGCCTTTTCTGAGCAGGAGACTCCTCCATCTTTACTAAAGAAAAAAGATGAGAGAACTATGGCCGGGGAGGATGAGCGTCCGGGGCTAGCTGAGCAAAGCACAAAGGGTGGCGCTTGAGTCGTTTCCCTCACATCCACCCTGAACACCACCTCTACCCGATTCTCAAGGTGCACCCAGAGGACAGGGAGTGAGGACCAGCAAGGGATGCAGTCAGCGAATCCTCAAAGTTCCAGGCCCTTTGGAAGGAAGCAAACCGAAGGCTGCTCTTACTGGAGGCCGCAGTGTGGACAGTTAATGACCACCCCACGCGTTCTATAACCTAAAAGGCAACGTTTCTCCTCAGATGGAAGAGGCCAGCTTCATGCCACCTCTAAAGGACTGCATTCAAAGCTGCATACGACCTTCCAGGGCCACTCAGTACGACTCCTTCGTACTAATTTTTGCTCAGTTGGGTCGTTTAGAAACTCTTTTTTTTTCCCATGGGTATCTCCATCAAGTTTTCGCGACCACACTGGCACCACCCTGTGGCCAGTGAGAACCTCCAATTTAAACTGATGGCAAGGAGCCTCTCTTTCCAAGGGTGGCACTCAGGGAAGCCAACCAGTGAGGGTCCAGCTCACGGACAACGGGGTGGGCTTGGCTGTCTGGTGTCTAGACCCTCCCCCTCCACACCGCTTGAGCCCATTCATGCCTGAGTCAGCAGTCAATTCCAGAACATTCTATCCCCACCACCTTGTGCCTGCTTTCTCCTCCTTTCCCGAAAATGGTTTCTCATCCATGTAACACAGGCCTCTAGACAAGCTGAGAATGAGCGACTGTAAAATGAATCGCACTTATCAATCTCAGCAGAGGCCGATGTGGGGACAGGATCAGGGTCTTTCTTATTTGGAGTCTCTGTTTAAAATCACTGTAAGCAGAGAGGGGATTCAAGGAGCTCAGGGTGAGGGGCAACCCGGCGCGCACCGGCCCACAGATGTGGGAATCGGTGTGAATGGAAAGAGGAGAGGCTGATAACAAGAGGGAGGGAAACGGAGAGACAGGGCGAGGCCGTGGAAGGGACGTGGAGGGAGGCTGGGCAGATTTATGGCGATTTGTACCTGATTGTTCATACTAAAGCCATTATGGGATGATTAGAGAAAAAGGTGAGGCTTTAAGTCCAGTGAAAATCAATAGAAACGTCTGGAGCAATTCTGCCGTGCAAGTGGAAGGACTATTACAGTATCCGAGCACCTCCTCCTCGTTATCGTCTATGGACTGAGGGGAAGAAGGAAGGGGGCAGGGAGGGGTGAGAAAGGAGGGCTGGGGTGAGCAAGGAGGGATGTGAAGGAATGAGAGGTGGAGAGAACTTAGGAGGAGGAGGAAGGCAGAAGCCCAGCAAAAAAAAAAAAGAAAGAAAGAAAATACGAGGAAGAGAACAGAGGCAGAGAACACAGCCAACAGGAAAAAAGCAAAAAGGGGCCTCACTTGACTGTGCTTTTCCCCCTAGCACTCACCACCTTCTAGCCTACCATATAATTTATTTACTTTGTCGCTCACCCATCCCCCCAAGAATAGATGCTATGGGAGGGCAGGGACTTTTTGTCTGCCTTGTGCATGGATGCAGGCTCAGAACAGGCCTGGGTTATGGGAGGAGTTCAATGTGTATCTCTTGAATGAATGAATGAATGAATGAACAAGTAAACAAAGCACCCCAGGGGGCATTCAGGGAGCAGAGGCTAAAAACAAGGGGGAATAACCAGATGGAAAAGGAGAACAGAGAGCCTGCAGGGAAATATGTGAGCACAAAGGTAAAGGGAGAACTAGGGAAATGGCAATTGTGAGTTAGGAAAGAAGTCAGTTCTAAGGAAGGTAGGTGGAACAATGCATAGTACTGGGCTGCTATAAATACAACGTGGCCCCCAAGTGAGGCACCCCACAGAGAGATCCTTCAGTTCCCAGCTGAAGCCCTCCACCGTGTCACCAGCTCCCCTCCCAATGCCAGGGCACCAGCCAGGTGCCAGTCCCCCCCAGATAATGGCATGAAGTGTCCGTCTGCCCCCAGCCTGCTGGTCACCCGGGGATCTGCTCAACTCCTTCCAGAGACAGTCCAGGGCTTACCTTGTACAGCTTCAGGCTGGCCTCGTGCCTGGAGTTGACCGTGTGCAGCCGCAGCTTCTCCAAGCTGTTAGTGTAGTAGTCGCAGGCGTTGCACTTGAGGTGGACAGGGTTGCCGATGGCCACGCACTTGAGCCGCCACTCGTTGGCCTTGCCGCCCTCCTTGATGTGGGCCACCAGCTGGTACTTCTGCACGTGCTTGTCCGTCTTGCAGTGCAGCTGGAAGTTGGCCTTGAGCTGGGTGTTGTAGCGGCAGAGCTTGCACTGGTACGAGTCCCCCATCACCGCCTTCCACTCCTCCTCCGGGAGGCTGCGCTCCACGTTCATGTGCAGCCCCAGCAGGTCCAGGGTGTCCGTGGTGAACTTGTTGCAGACCGCGCACTGGAAGAGCTTGAGCGACGGGTCGTTGGTCTGGATGAAGCTCTCGCCCAGGTTCATCAGCTCCTCCGACACCAGCTGCCCGCCCCCGAGCCGCATGTCTAGAGGGATTTCACCGCCCACTGTGGGGAAAGAGAAGGGAGAGAATCAGAGGCCGGGCTCGCAGTGTTCCTACCTGAGGTACTACCCACCCTCCACCATCCCTGACCCAGGTCCCAGCAGAAAAAAGATTACATTTCAAGCATCACAAGGTGCTATCCACTCGGAAAATTTACAACGAAAATCAGCTTGATGTGGTCAGATCTCTCTCATGGACATTCTGAAATTTGTGGAAGGTTGTGTTATGTTTGGTTTTTTCCCTTTGTAAAAGAATGCCTAGAAGAAGGTAGGAATCATATAATCTCTTGAATGTTTGAATTCAGCTCCTCACTCAGATCCAAGAAAAGACAGACATAAAAGCATCACTCACTGGACGTAGGAGAATCTGAGGCTTCAGTCCCCAAACTGAGTCACAGCTGCATTCTAAGACCCCAAGCCTTCGTGGTTCATCAGAACTGGACTGAGCAGCAGCACTGCCTAGCAGAACTTTCTGTGAAGAGGGAAACTTTGGGTATCTGGACTGTCCAACGTGAAAATCACTAGTCACGCATGGCTATGGGACACCTGACACGTGGCTAGGATAGAGCTGGGGAGCTGCACTCTTCATTGTTACTTCATTTACAGTTAGGTCAGTGGCTACCGTAGTGGACAGTGTGGCTCTAAATCTGAGATTCCCAGAATGATCTCCTTATTCCTCACCACACCTGCCTGTCAGAGGCGCTGGCTCCTCCCACATCTCCCCATGAGTACATTTCCTGTCCATGAGCCCCCACATGGCGTGGGACCTAAGTCTACTCTGGGACCTGTCACGTCCCCCTCTGGCATTATCTCAGCCATTCAATACAGGCGCAGCCTCTTTAGGACAAGGATCCAATCTTCTCCTTGCTGAACCTCTAGAGGGTATCCAGCCCTCAGCACAGGGGCCCAAACATCTGCCATGCCAGTTAGGATACAGAGCAGCCAAAATGTTACAGGTTTGGCAAGTTGGTTGGAGATGAGCAGTGAAACACAAAGGTCAGATCACAGCCCTGGAAAAACGGGGTCTGAGACGGCTCTGCTCCTCCCTCTCCAGCCCAGCTTTCTCAGTCCATCATGGCCCTGCATAAACCAAGGGCCGGCTCTCACTCACCGGCAGTAAGTTAATACTGTGAGCTCTTATTTCTGTCATGAGAAAGGCTTGGAAAGAGCAGCCTTCCCTCCATTACCTAGACGCCTACAGTTGAGCAGAATGCCGAGTGTCGGCTTCTATTTTTTGCTTCTCCCCTAAACACACACACACTCGAGCTATGTCTCCCTGTGCCACTCGCCAACTGATATTTAAACCTGACCTTTCACATGTGGTTGGGCTGAAGGTTTTTTGTTTTTGTTTTTAATGACTGATTAGAATCCAACTTAGTAGCTAATCAAAGAAAAGATGTTACTATTTAAAAAAATTTTTTTTTCTGATTTCTGATGTATGAGGTACTCTGACTGAGGAGCTCAGTCCAGGCTTGACTGAGCAGAGTGGATGGATTTGAAGCCTGTGGACAGTCTAGCAAGCCACAGAAATCTTTTGCATACACGTGCCAGAAGACTCTGGAAGCTTTCTGCCTGTCTTCTCTCTTGCCATCTCCCCTGGTGAGAGGAGCCATAGCTATGACATTCTTCTTAGGACAAGAGAGAAAAAGAGATGGGGAAAAAAAGCCTAAAAGCTCCATCCCTTAATAGGCATGCAGGCCAGGCAGCAACCACAAAACACATTCGATGTTCAGTGAAAGCAGAAACTGCCCGGAGGGTAAGACAAGGAGCAAACATATATTTGTTTCTGATGCCGACCACCTGAAGCATCAAATCTTCTTCAGTTTTAAAATTTAACCTCAACACATCAATACCACTCCAAAGAGAAATTCAGCTGTCACTTGCTGGGTGCCTGAGTGAAAGTGAGAAGTCCTCGGAACACGCAAACGAAATAAGTCCCTGTTGCCATCCCAAGCTCTTAAAGTGAAATGCAAATCCAAGACAGAAGCAGAGAAACAGTGAAATGGGGGTGATGGGCAAGCCAAAACTCCCTCTGAGAACTATACCCTGGAGAACCACAAACAGCTTGGGCTCCCACACATCCACTGGGCTGGAACAAATTCAGTCCCCAAGAAGTGGAGGAACCTCACCCAATTCACAGGCAGGTCAGGTGAGGGGAGAGAGCACGCACTGAGAACTTAGCCGGTGCGTACTCTTGAGTCACGCCAGATGGGTGGTCTTGGAGAGGACCCCATCTCCCCCCACATTTCACTTTAAGGCTGGAGACTGACACCCTGGCACAGAGTTCCACCCTGAGTACATCCTCAGAGAGATACAGGGATTAAAAGACACCTCCTACAATCAAAAGCAGAATCAGAGGAGTTCTTAAAGCTGGTGCAAATGTCCCATGGCCAGCTGGCTACTTAGGAAACATGTAGATGCCTTGGCGAGCCACCCATTTCTCCATGCTGTGCTAAAGTATAATCCAGACAGATGTCTGGAAGGATGGTCATCTGGACTCAAGCCTAACATCTCACCTACAGATGGAGGCAAATTCAAGCAGACCAGACCAGTGATGCCGAGCTTTTCCTTGACAATGTCTAGAACGCACGTGTCCCCAGGATCAGTGGAGGTTCCATCAAAGGGAGGAAGAGAACATTGACTTTGTGAGTAGGAGTGTAGTTCACAACCGCTACTTCCCCCGGCAGAGCCCAGTAATGCCTAATAACGCCCACAGCCTTCTCCTAGCGCGCCTAAGGACCAATCAGTGGGCTGCACACAGAACTGAAAGCAACGCTCTGTTTGCCTACGCTGCCTTCTGCTGCGGTCCCATGACTGAAATAACGGGTCCAGGTGGACACATTCTATCACTCCCACAGGCACGCAGGCTTCTGGCATCAAGTATTTTTGTGACTCTCACCCTCATCTCAATAGCGCTCGTGGCTTAAGGCAGGCACAGAAGGTGTTCAGGGACTCACCTCGATTGCCAAGCAGTGATGCCGGAAATTCAAGGGCCCTCTGTGACTACCTGGATAAGGTCTTTAGAAGGAAGAACACTATTCTCTTTAAGAAATAAAGTCCGGATCTTCTATGTATGTGCAGAACACAAGGATCCGTTTCGTATCTTTTGCATCTGCCCTCTGCTCACAATGCACAGTATCCCGCAGACTCACAGACAGTGGGTGCTAAAAGCAAACCATTTATCTACCACTCAATTCAAGCCTCAGTCAGGATTACTGGTTTTCAAGGTAATTAAAAAGTCTTCACTTTGACCCAGTATGAACCCATACATTTTCTGTGTCTTCATTCCACTTGCATTATATTTGATTTACTCCAAGACCTGCTTCCCCAAGATTCTAAATCTCCAGCTGAAGAAAACCCCAACCTCCGTGGGCTTTAAAAGCAGTACAGTCTTTGTGAGTACCGATGCCACTCATAGGTGTGCAACCCCCACGGCCACTCTTTGGACAAACAGAATGACTGATCCCTGCGCATCCATGACTGACCAGTGGGTAAAACATCTTCAAACTGCTTGGTAAGAAAGGATCAACCAGTCGATGTTCCAAAACGGAGAAGATGATTAAAGTTGCCAGGATTCAAATTTAAATGCATGGCATGAAAAACAAATTAAATGCCGTGAAATATAACTCATCAGCAGCAATTAGCACTGAAAGACCACACAAATAAAGATGTGCCCGCTGGGGAGGTTCAGCCCTCTGTGTGAACCTGAGCCATTCTAGGGTAAAGGTAAGCTTGCTCACGCTTTGTTGCCGAGAACGACTTACTCCCATGTCAGTAAGGGGGTCCTGTGTCATTCAGGACATCGCTGCTGGTCTCAAGAGGTTAGCTGGGTCAGGGAACAGAGACCAGGCTTGTGTAGCTGGGGCAGGCGGGGCCCGACCACCACACTGGTGCTCATGAAACTGGTTTATACATTTGCTTGCTATAGAAGCTCTTCCCTAGAAGTGGTCACGGTTCTTTTTACATGAAGAGTCGTGGCTTTTGGCATCCAAATCCTGTCCTCTTGGTCCCATTCTGGTTCAATGAAGCCAACAGGTAAGACAGTTTTCCAACATGAAGCCATGTACTCCATGGCAACAAAGGCTCCGTTAACCAGGATCTGATACTAAAATCAGGCTTTCTTTAATGTGCAAGTTTAGAACTTATGTATTACTCATCTATCACATCACTCCTCACGGTGCCCCCCAGGTCAACCGATTCCCAACTATACTAATCACTGGCAACTCACACAAGGTAATAAAAAGAACCTGCCTCTTTAAATCATCAAGATCCCAGTAACGACATTGGAGAACTTTGGGAGACGTATCTGGGTGGCTCCTGGTCTGCTCACAACCAGACCTGGCTTATTTAAATAAGTTACACCACAGTCCTCAGATCCTCTTTCAGTGGTGACCGTCCCTACTGAAAACTACAGCGATACTTCCCTGCACATCTCAATAATTGTTTAACGGAACCCGAAAGTCGAGAAATGTAGCGATTTTTCAAATCAAGAAAGGGACAGATAAAGGGGGGATGGGAACAGGAAGGACAGTTGACCCAGAGCCAAATACTAGAGGAAACACTCAAACTTCACTACACTTCCGTGGAGCTGGAGGGCACCTGGGTCTCATGTTGAACCCAAACCACTGTCCACGGGGTCAACACAAGAGTTCAGGGGATTCTAGAGAAAAAAAGATGGGACGACTGGATGCTCAAGCAGAGTGCAGAACGACTCTCAAGAGAGCAAAGGTTCACAACAGAGTCAACGGGGACTGTGGCCCACGCGCGTGTCCTCCCCGGTTTGACTCCCATCGCTCAGGACAGACACACACGGGGCAGCCTCACCTAGAGCAGGCGTCATGGCGGCCACGGGCCCGGCAGGGTCCAGCTGGAATCCGCTCATCACGAACGGGGCGTCCGGGGCCGCGCTGTCCACCTTCAGGTTGGGCAGGTTGACGTTCTGGGCCAGGTAGTACTGGTAGAGCTCAGCCTCAGCTGGGGAGGGCAGGCCGCCCAGGCCCAGGTGGCGGCTGTGCTGCATCTGCGTCATGTTCTGCTGCAGCAGCATCATGTTGTGCATGTGCTTCTCGCTCGTCATGTGGATGCGCAGGTTCCGGGCCACGTTGGTCTCGTAGTCGCACACCTCACATCGCCAGGTGGGCTTGGTTTTTGGTTTGGTGGGCGAGGGGGCCCCGCAGGAGCTGCCCATGTTGGCCGCGGCAGCAGCCGCTGCAGCTGCAGCCGCCGCCGCCCCAGCCGTGTGGCTGAACACCTGCTCCCCCCGCCATTCTGCAGGTTCTG
The DNA here is from genome assembly GCA_935064755.1 of Tragelaphus eurycerus. Taxonomy (NCBI): domain Eukaryota; kingdom Metazoa; phylum Chordata; class Mammalia; order Artiodactyla; family Bovidae; genus Tragelaphus; species Tragelaphus eurycerus. The sequence continues at coordinate 19,834,274 of CAKXYN010000020.1, forward strand.
CATGTTGTTGAGATGCTTGTCGGACTGCATATGGATACTGAGGTTGCCTTTGGTCGTTGTGGAGTAGTTACACACCTCGCAGCGGAAAGGCTTGTAACCGCACGTGTAGCTCTCGCCTCGTGCCAGCCGGGGGTGGGGCTGCCCGCTCTTGCAGTAGACGCAGGAGCCCCCCGGCTCCGGGTGCTTCTCCTTCATGTGCGCCTCCAGCGTCTGCTGGTACTTGTAGTGCCAGTTGCACTTGGGGCACTTCAGTGTCTTGCACGAGTTGCGAGAATGCATCATGGTCATGTGGCCGCCCAGCGAGCGGGAAGAGCCCAGGACCGTGTCGCATTTGGGGCACTCCACGCCGCTCCCCGAGGGGCACTCCCCCACCCCGAGCTCGCAGAGGGAGCCCGCGTGCTGGTGATGGGGGACGAAGCCCCCCTCGTCCCCCTCTGTGCTTTCATTTGGTTCTGGTGCTGTGGCATTGTCTTTATTGGCACTTTCATCAGCAAAGTCCAGCCTCCTGCCGCCCTCTGCCACGTTGGCCCTGACGCCCTCACTGTTAAAGCTTAAACGATTCCTCCTGTTCGCACCATCAAAGACAACAAAGGAAGAAGCGGAATTAGAACTAGTAGAAGCTGCGCCCCTCGACAGGGTCTGGAGCACATTAGGCATTAAGGGGGAGTTAGAAATGCTTTGGTTTGAGAGAGCAAGGTCCTTTTTGCTGCTACTACCTGCTGCGGCCCCAGACTCCTCGGGGGGCCTGTCCTCCAGCTCCTCATCCAGCTCGCTTGGAAAGAGTCCTTTGCAGCCCTCCTCCTCCTCTTCTTCCTCCTCATCTTCCTCCTCCTCTTCCTCTTCCTCCGCCTCCTCTTCCTCCTCCTCCTCCTCCACCTCCTCCTCCGCGGGCTCCGCCTTCTCCGAGAAGCAGTCCGGATCACCCACTTCTTGCTTCTCTCCTTCTGCTGCCCCAGAGTCCTTGCCCTCTGAGGATTTGGTAGGACTGGAGGCCAGAGGCCCCAGGGGGACTGAGGTAATGGGGGTCTTCAGGACGGAGCTGGTGAGCCCGCCAAGGTTCAGGAGGGTGCTGGGGGTCAGGAGACCCGCCTGGGGCTGCTCGGGGCCCGCAGTGGGGCCGGCGGGGAGAGCCTCCTCCCCTTCCATTCGAATGCCACTGAATTTCCCATAAAAACTGTGTCCGGGGCCTATGAGGTTAGCGGTGGAAACTAAAGGGAGTTGAAAGTTTTTGTTTTTTGGTTCCAGAAAACTTACAAGGGGTTCCTTGTCTTTGCCGATCCCTTGGATGATGGCGGAGATGTTCTTATTGCTAAGAATCTTCCGCTCCTCTTCACTTAGGGTCATTCGATGGTCGTGCACCGCGTGGGTCACAAACGAACGGACGTACCCGAAGGAGAGCTTGCACAGGAAACACATCAGGATGGGCTTCCTCTTGCCGTAGAGCACGAAGCCATCAAATTTGGACAGGTCCACGTTGTTGGGAGCATCTTTGGATACGCAGGAGCTTTTGGCAGAGCCGTCGCTGTTTAGGTAATCCTTGCTGCTTTTGTGTCGCACGTCGAATACGCGGAAGCTGTGCAGGACGGGGCTGAGCCCCGCAAGGGCTGAGGTATTCGGGAAAGCCTGGTCTGGGCCCTCAAACCACTTCCCGAAGGATGAGGCTATGTGGAAAGTGTTGATGATCTGGGGGTAGACGGGTGCCGCACAGGAAGGGTCCCCTTGCTTGCCCCCCGAGGCGGCGGCAGCGGCGGAGGGGGAGAGAGTTCAGGAAGAGCGACGGTAGAGGCCCGCCGCCGCCCCCGCCCCCGCCCTGGGTCAGCTGGCTCAGACTCTCGACGATGTACGCCGAGCCGTCTGGCTGGAACACGATCTCCCCGGCCAGGTTCTCCACGTCGCTCTCCTCGTCCCCCTCCTCGCTGCTGTCGCTGCCGCTCTCCTCCCGCGGGGGCGGCGGCGGCGGGGGGCGGGCGCCGGGGCAGTGATGCTCCATGTAGGTCTGCAGGCTGGCGAAGGAGGCCGAGCACTCGTTGCAGCTGACCTCCTTGCCCGCGGTGGCGGCGGCGGGCTCCGCGGCGGGCCCGGCCGGGGCGGTGCTCTCGGCGAGGCGCTCATTGAAGGGGGCCCTCAGGCCGTCCAGGGGCCCATGGCTCTCGCTTGTGGGCTGCTCCATGCTACTGGGTTTGTCGGGGAGGTGGGTGCTGTTGAGTTCAGTCCATTGCTGGTGCTGAGGGATACCGCACCCATTGTCCTTCCCCGAGACGACGGGCGAGTCACAGCCTTCCATGGTAAGGCCTGCGTGGAGCTTTCATTGCACCCAGTACGGATCGGACCTGAAGGGCAGAGGCAAGGGGGAGAGGAGGGAGAGAAGGGGGAAGAGAGAGAGAAAGGAAAGAGGTTAGGAGGGCCGAGGCTAAGGTCCTGCACAGAGCACTCTGCCCTGGCAGGCTTCTGTCTTCCACACCCACAACAGAGACGGCGGGGCAGCAGGGACCCCGGCCGTCGCCCCACCCAGTCCAGGCTTAGCGGCGGGCGGTGCCCCTGGGTGTCACAGGAGGAGGGGGGTGTCGGGGAAAGGGGCGTCAGGAGAAGCCCTTTCTGTCTTCAGACTGTCAGCTGCTGCGCCCCTGGAGACCAGTTTGAGTTTGAGATCTTTGCAAGCACAGCGTTAAAGAGTCAGGGCCCAGCGATCAGGCAGGGGTCAGGAGGAGGCTTGTTTTCAACTTTCCGGGACACAGAACGGTGGCCCCACCACATACAGAGGGCAACACAAAGCCACCCCTGTTGCCCACACTGTGTGTGGGCCAGGGGAACACCTGGGACAGACAGAGAGACAGGAGAAAGACAACTTTGCAGCCCTAGAGAAAGGATGATGAACTTGGGCAGGGACATGCCATTTGATTTAGAACCGAAGTTGTGCCCTTGCTCTTACTGACCACACTTTTAGTTTGAGAAATTCTCGGAGAAGTGTTTGAGGGTGCAGGGGTCAAGGGCAAGTGTGCAGGCCTGGGCATGCTCTGTGAAGCCCCTCAAAGGCCCATGGCTGCAGTCACCCTGTCCCAGTCTTGAAAACACTGTCTCATTTTACAAGTAGTAAAACTGACGCCCTAGATCTAAAAAATGACTCCAGTGCCACTGGGACACTGAGAAAGGTGGCATTCTCAATTCCCATCTCCTCCCCACAACCCACAGAACACACTTGCTTGTGACTCAGCTGGCTTCAGACTCAAAATACGGAGGTGCAAAACATGAGCGTGATGTTTCTAGGAAGATCCACCCAGACTCTCAGTGGGCTGAGTCCACCGCCAGCAGGGAGGATCTCGCCCTGCCTGGATAGAGCGCGTTCACCACTGACTGGGTGGGTTCTGCTGTCAAGGATAACACAGCGAGCTGAGATGGCAGCTGGGCTCCGCCAGCCCCAGTTCCACACCTGCCTCTTACTTATTAGTCGTTACCCAAGCAGCTGTCCTTCAGCCCTGGGGCTTTTCCGTTTCCGACTCCAAAGTGCCACTGAGCTCAATCTGCCCTCTGAGACCTCACGTCCCTGGGGAGGGAGACATTAGATCTCTTGCCTCTACTCTGCTCCTGTGGCAACAACATCACAGGAGCGTTTCTTCTGTCTGGCCCTGCTCCTGCCGGAGACTCAGCGCCTCGCAAGGTTTTCAGAGTGCTCACTGTGAATCCCAGGCCACCCTCCCCTCCACGCCTCCTTCCTGGAGAACACTTGGCTGCTTCTCCACCCACCATCTCATTCACACACAGTGCATAAAGGTTTTGGCTGGGTTTGTTCCCCCCAACCCCCGCCTCCATCTTCCCATTCTTTTTTTCATTGCTTGATTCTCGACTGCACAGTGAACCAATAGCTCCCTCTCGGGAAAAGATGGGGAAAGCAGGTTTACCAGAAGTTTCAGGAGAAACAACTTTTTGGAAGAACGTGTCATATTTTGTTTGTTAACACACAAGCATGCGTGTGCACACACACCAGCTCTTAGCTTATAACCTCAAATTCCATTACAACAAAGTTTCATGTGCCTTAGAAAAGATATATTGATTTTAAACAAACACAACTACACTAAACCAAACCAAACAGCAAATGCAATGAGACATCCTCACAAGGCTCAGTTGGGATACAGGTGAGAATCCAGGGTGGCTCTTCCCTAAGGACACGTGTGATTGGCTGGATGATATCTGATTGACAGCTTGGGCCAAAAATGTTGGCAGGCCTGAAGAGGCGGGAGGGTTAACAGCCCGATTGTAAAATCAATGTCATAAATGCTTGGTAAGTTACAGGAACATGCGGGAAGGGGAGGCCACGATTGATAAAGGAGAACAGCTTTGATGCTTCACCAGGGACTTGTGTATTGACAGCAAAGCCAATCTCTTCTCCAGCCTGGACTGGGCTGAGAAACCTGCAAAGCGTTTACCAATTAATTGGTGGGGTTTTCTTGCTCTGCTCTCTTCTTCCTCCTCCTCCTCCACAAATCATCTGGTTAAGGGACTGGGACTTTTAAAAAGTCACCCAACTTTGTTTTCTATTCCTCAGCAAAAGATGTCAAGAAAAGATGACCTTATGGGCAAAGACAGATATCCTGTGGCAGTGACACTTGCCCCATGAGGGGGAACATGTAGGGGACCCCTCATTCGCAAGGGGGCAACAGCCCACTGAGATGCTGGTGGGAAAGACGGAGCCTGCTCGGGATCCAAGCTCCTGCTCTGGGCTTCCTGTCAGTGCCTGCTGGCCAGGGTAAGCAGGCAGCTCTTGCCACCTTGCTAAGCCAAGTGTGGTTCGGGGCCAAAGAGCCTGTCTTCGCCAGGGAGCCTGTGAAAAATGTAGGCTCTCAGCCCTACCCCAGATCAGAATCTGCATTTTTAATACCATCCCCAGGGGCTGTGCATTACTGAAGCTTGAATGAGACACTCTGCTTTATGACAGATCACTGCTCCTCTGCGCTTGGAGCCCATGCTGCCAGGTAACCAGGCAGGGTCAGTCTTGGGCTCACTCACCAGTCCCTGGGAGGTGCAGGGATTGGGGGCGGGGGGGGGGCGGGCAGAAGGGGACCAGAGCACAGAGATGCAGGAATCTCTTAACGCTGCCCCACCTTTGGGCCCCAGGATCTCAGGCCCTCTCCCACCCGGCCAGCAGTTCCTTTCGCTCTGTTTATCAGCCAGTCAATAAGAAAAAGGTAGTTCTTACTTAAGGAGGCAGAAGTCAACTCGAGGTCGATCAGCACTCTGTCTGTAAACATGGTTTCCCGTAAAATCAATGATCTTCAGTTATAGAGGGCAGCCTGGGAACCCAGTGGGTCCCCGTGCTCTTACAGGAGGCCCCCCACCCCGCTCTGCTCCCCTTCCTCATCCTTCGGTATGGCTGGGGGTGGCTCACACACCATAAACCCTCACCCCTTCTGGCCGCCTGCTCCTCTCCAGCCATCTGCACCCGCAAATCCCCTTTAAACACAAGACCACCAGTGTTGGACTCAGTGTGGGTTGTTTTTTTTTTTTTTTTTCCCTTGGTGGTGGTGGTTTTAAGAATTTAGATTTCAACAGAGCACATCTCTTCAGTAAGAGAGTTAAAGGGAGGGACCTAGCACTCTCGCACTCTCTGCTGAGCACCTTCCTCTGCCATTTGAGAAGTCCTCTAGTGGAGAAAAGTTCTAACATTTTCATCAGGAACTCCTCCCCAATTCTTGCTCCTCTCACAGGTTATGAGTTTCCTCCAACCTACCTGTGAAACCCCTGCATTTTTGCCAGTCTCAGTCTTTTATTTTTCAAAGACGGTTAAAAAACGGTAAGACTCCACCCTGTTATCCCGGGGGCCCCCCATTAACAAAGTCATCCATCTCCCTCTTTCAACTGAGAAGACGTGATGTGACAGCTTTATCACTCTCCCTTAAGGAGACAGGCCAGGGCTCCATGCAACAGTTACAGGGAAGCTGGTGAAGTTACAGGGGGTGCAGCTATGAGGAAGGGGAGGGGGCTCTGCTATTGCTCCAGCTCCTGGAGAATTAAACACCAACAGTCGCACTGAGTAATTTTAAATTGTTAATTAGCACAGGGTTAATTAGGCGGTCCTTTCACAAGAGGCTGTCTGGCAGAAAACCAAGAAAAGAAACAAAGGGGGAAAGAGAAGAAAAACAGAGAAAGAGATGGGAGAAACTGTTGCCTCCGTGAATAACCCATGCAGCATCACCAGAGAGAAGTGAATGGGCGGGCTCCTGAGGGTTCCCTGCTCTGCTGGAGGGGGACTTCAGTGAGCACCACCTTCCTGAAGGCGATTTGGCAATGGGTGTCAAAAACCTCAAAAATGCACGTGCCCTTTGACTCAGCAATTCCCTCATTCCAGGAAACAATCCAAGATACGCACAGAGATAGAAGATTATTCATCACAATGTTAGTAACAGGGAAAAAAAAAAAAAAAGATGGCAATAATCTGGAGAAACAAGGTATTTTCTAAATTACAGTGCTCAGCATTCCATAAGATGGTGTAAAATAGCACTTTTAAAAGAGACAATGTGCAGGGGTGGGTGGGAAATGATCACACAGGATGCTGAATGGACAAAGCCTGTATAGGTTCTGCATGTGGAAATCTGTGAGATTTATGTCAAAAAATTTTACAGAGGTAATTGCTAGGGGATGAGGTTATAGGCAACTTATAGGTTATAGGTCCTACTCTGCACCTTTTTTCCCAAAGCTTTTTAAAAATGAAAACCATCTGAAGGGAAGCCGTCACTTCTTGAGTGTAGCATCATGGTAAGGCCTGTGGGCCCAACACCACCTGGATGCTTATAACATTCCATAAGATGGGTGCTATTCTTAGCCCCATTTTGAGGCTGGGAAAACTGAGGTGGCTTGACCTAAATGACAAATGACATAATGTTTGTCAAATAACAAACGAAAGCCTAAATGACAAAACCATAATCTGGCTATAGAGCCTGTGTTCTTAGCCATTCTACCATGTTTTCTTGTCTTTTTTTTTTTAGTTATTTCTCTCTCTTTTTTTTTTTTTTTGCCCCACCATGAGACATTCGGAATCTTAGTGCCCCTTCCAGGGATCTAACCTGTACCCCTTGCATTGGGAGTGCAAAGCTTAGCCACTGGACCACCGGTGCAGTCCCATCTTCTCTGTTTTACTTTAATGTCCGTTTCTCAAAGAGAACTTCAGCACATCTGACAGTCACATTCAATCTTTAGGTACCACATTCTGTTCCAAGATCATGGGCTATCAGGATGACTGTGGAAAGGAACACTACCAGTTCACACACACAATTCTCCCTCCTTTTAACTTGGGACTGATAGAGGAGATGAGAGTTCAAAATGCACTCTCTTACTTGGATATCTTCACACAGGAAAGAAGGGATAAAAGGCCCATTATCTTGACTTCTTTCAAGAAAAAAAAAAAAGGCAGTTCCAAAAACTATAGATCAAAAAATGTATTCATCCATTAACTCAGCATTTACTGTCCACCTATTATGTGTCAGATGCTCAGAGAATCAACAGTAGGAATCAGCTTACATTCTTGTGGGGAAAGACTGCAAACAAATAAATATAATGTTAAATGGCAAAAAAGCACTCAGAAGTGATATTAAACAAGAGAAAGGGGAGGAAGATGTGTATCATCATTTTGGATAAAGTATATATATTAGGTTTAAAAGGATGTGTTATAGACTATATACTGCAAGTTCCTCACAGTTTTAGAAGAAGAGTCGACAGTTGTTGAATAGCATCTCAGGGACGAAAGGTCCTGAGGACTCAGCAATTAGCTGTAGGTTCAGTAAGAAAATTCACATAAAATAAACTGGAAAATAGCTTCACTTAGACTCAACGATCTGAGAAACGCAGTAGAGGGTCCTTTTTGATTTTAATAATGTATCCCAAAGTTTATCATTTCTGTGTATCTAGGGGACCAAATGTCTTTCATATAATAAAGTCTGCCCGCTCTTATAGCTGGAAGATGTTATTACCTAAAGTACCCACTCAAAGGTCAATGTGTCTAGGGACATGCCTTAAAGTCCTGCCTTATCCCTGGTTCCCTTCACTTAAATTGACAACTTTAGGGGTGGACGAGACCAAGCACATACATCAGTTGAGGGGACTAACATGCTAAATGGTGGAATCAAGACTTTTTTAAAAAAAAATCTCGGTAAGTTGGAACAACAAACTGAAACAAACAAGATGAAATTTTGAAAGGAGAAATAGGAAGCCTTGTATATAAGTTCAAGCAAGCAGTAAAACCAACAGGGAATTAAAGAGACTTGGATTAACAGGAGTTCATGCAAAAAACAAAAAAAAAACCTGGAGGTGTTCCTTCACTACAAATTCAGAGACAGCCTAAAGCTGACACAATGGCCAAAGATGCAGATGTGGCCTCTGGGCTACAGGGGTGCCTCTGTCTGTTCCAACTGAGCAGAATCACAGCCCTCTAGTTTTCTCTAACTGCATGAAGAGTGTTATGAGCCATGTGGGGGAATCTGTTAAGAGGTGTACTGACTAATGAATGGCTGACCATGATCAGCTCGAGAGCAAAAAAAAAAAATCAAGGTTCCCATTGCAGGGCAAGACAACCATCTTCAACCATGCGAAGCCCTGCCTGCCACATACAATGAGGATTAGTTCCACATCTTCTACTGAGCCTGGCTATGGTTTTTCCTGCGGTCATGTATGGATGTGAGAGTTGGACTGTGAAGAAGGCTGAGCACCGAAGAATTGATGCTTTTGAACTGTAGTGTTGGAGAAGACTCTTGAGAGTCCCTTGGACTGCAAGGAGATCCAACCAGTCCATTCTGAAGGAGATCAGCCCTGGGATTTCTTTGGAAGGAATGATGCTAAAGCTGAAACTCCAGTACTTTGGCCACCTCATGCGAAGAGTTGACTCATTGGAAAAGACTCTGATGCTGGGAGGGATTGGGGGCAGGAGGAGAGAAGGGGATGACAGAGGATGAGATGGCTGGATGGCATCACCGACTCAATGGACATGAGTCTGGGTGAACTCCGGGAGTTGGTGATGGACAGGGAGGCCTGGCGTGCTGTGATTCATGGGGTCGCAAAGAGTCGGACACGACTGAGCGACTGAACTGAACTGAGGAGTAAATGAAGGGCAATTTATATAAAAAATAGAGTTCAACTCAATATAAACAAAAATGTTTCTCTGGATTAATTAGAGTTCCCAAGTGGAAAGCTGACCCTGGTTTCATGTGTGGAGAAGGGCATTTTGCTATAGCCAGGAGGTTCCACATCAGGCAGCCTCTTGGGTCGTTTGAAAGGTGAAGATTCTATTCATTCCTGGTGACCCACTGGATTATTCAGTCAGCTTTATCAGCTTTAACCTCCTCCTCTGTGGTCCCACAGTTTTGCATATGGTGACACACTGCAATTCTAGAGTTATCACACTGCTGTTATGATATGTTGACTTGTCTATTTCTGCCATGAGGCTATGAGCAGTTGGAGAGCAAGATCCATGTCTCATTTATCTCTGTATCTTTCACATCCACAATGTAACAGGTGCTTAATAAAACCACGGGGAAAATTAACGTATTGGGAGAAATGATAACACTTTGAGAGAGGAAAAAAATAAATGATCCCTGGAAACATTCTTTTCCTCTAAACTGAAGAAATGTCTGGTGCAACCCTTCTCCTCTAAATGGAAGCAGGTCTTCTTGGGGAGCTGGCCAATTTTTGGGCTGGGGCAGGGAGAGCACAAGATGAGTGTGGAGCACCTTTCTGAGCCAGGACATAAGGAAGTGCTCTAGGAACAAATGAAGAGTGTGCCCAAAGGCCCCGGAGCATCTGCAGGGGCTCTCACTGCCCAAGCCTGGGACAATTTCAGCAAGAAAGTTACATGAGAATAAAGGATTACAACCCAATATATAAAATTAGAATCCATGATTCCATACTTTGGTAATTGTTTTTTTAATATGGCAGAAGGCAGAGTTCTTGCTTAGGGTGGAAATCCCACTAACAAATACAGAGGGAATGATAAAGTTAGAACAATACCATCTGGTAACCATCATCATAGTAGTAACCCATTCAGAAAAGAATCAATGAATACTAAAAGTGGTGGGTAAAAGTCTGAGTAGTTACAGAATATTTACAGTCTCAAAGAATCTCCCCACAAGACACTTATTAATTACAGAAGGAAAAAACAGTGACTTTACACTGGAAAAGCCTGGCCGCACCACCTCCCTTCATCACATGGTCGAAGTAAGGATCACCAGGAATGAGATAAGTAGCCATCCTGTGTCTCCTGAGAGGATGCACTAAGAAGAACACGACATCCCTTCCGTGGCATGCCTGCCGAAAATGCAAAACCCAAGTCTAATCGTGAGAGAACAGCAGGCAAATCCAAACTGGGGACAGTCTAATGGCCTAGGCTCTTCAGAAATGTCAGTGTCAGGAGGCAGAAAGACACACAGTTTCAGATTAAAGAGTTAGACTAAAGAGACGTGACCAATGAACAAAACACAAATCTGGACTTTTCCCAAATAAAGGGCACAGTTGGGACAACTTGCAAAATCTGATTAAGGTCTGTAGATTGGGAAATAGCGGCAGATGAATGTTAGTTATTAATTTTGATAACTGCAGCGTGGTTATATAAAAGAGTATCTTTAAGAAATAGGCACAGGTCCATTTAGAGGTATTGGAGAAGGAAATGGCAACCCACTCCAGTGCTCTTGCCTGGAGAATCCCAGGGACAGAGGAGCCTGGTGGGCTGCCATCTATGGAGTCACACAGAGGCGGACACGACTGAAGCGACTTAGCAGCAGCAGCAGCAGGGCATGCTGTCTCCATTTTCAAACTGCTTAGAAAATACATGTTTGAGAGCATGTCTCTGTGCAAACATGCATGACGACAAACACACAGAAGGGAGAAAATGGTATTAACATAGGAGAGGACTGAATGAAATATACGTGAGAATTCTCTATTCCAGACTTATAACTTTCTTGTACATCTGAAATTACGTTAAATGAAAAAGAAAAAAAAAATTGTCCAGTGTGAGAACTCTATGTGTTGAATCTCCCAAAATACCTATAAACAGCCAACCCAGCCTGATCATCCACCCTTATCTTCATTTGAAATCCATTCCTGGCACAGCTTCATGACAGGAGGGAGGCTTCGACGGGGAGGTGCAGACAGATAGAGAAAACTGGTCTTCCCTTTCTTCACCCAAAAGGTTCTAGATAGAACTCCCTGGTTGGAGAAGACAAATGGCCATTCTAATTCAGGCAGGATTTCAAGTAACACATGCTGAAACCTATTTACTCTGGCATCCTGATTCAAGACAGACTTCCCTAACCTGGTGAAGAGCAATTCTAAATATAATGGCAAGGATAGCCACCACGGAAAGCAAGAAATCCAGCAACCTACAGAGAGTGGGCATTGCTTAACATAGACTACAACATATTAGCAAAATACACAATGATGAATAAACTATCCCCACGGTCTAAGGAAAAAAAAAAGAGAGAGCACCAAGGGTAACCTAGGTTTGGAGATAAGTAGAAACCTCATTCAAGGGGCAAAGAAATAATACACTCAACTGTTTAGCCTGGAATCCACTGAAGAATCATATCCAATTCCATTCTGTGCTTTACACAACAACGGTATTTGTATATTGCTGCTGCGTGTAAGTCAGTAAGTGTTAAACCATAAATAGGCGAGATTCCATCCTCTTGATAGCTATTTCCCTGCAGCCTTGAGAATCATTCTGTAACTATGGCGAGATCAGGGAACACGCACGTGCTGGTTTAACAGGTCTCCTGTGTTGCAGGAGGACCACTGCCCGGAAGGCCCAGAGAATCGTCCAGGCCCTGGGCTTCATGTTTGCTAATAACTGCATCTGTGCTCTTTCCAGCATGAACATAAATCAGCCTAGAAGTGAAAACTGCTAGCTCAGTCCATTCTGCAGGGAATCCACAACTACCGCGATATTCTGGCTCTGACAGAGTTACGCAGGGGAGGAGGAGAGTCCCGAGATCCGAGATCCGCAGCAGAGCCGGGTCTAACAGGCCAGGCTGTGGGTGTCAGGAGAGAGGAGCTGGTATTTACTGGAACAGATCTGTTACTATGTATGCAGACACACCCAAAGTTCAAAAATGACCAAACCCATAATACAGTAATGAAAAGTGAAACCACTCAGTTTTTACAGATTCTGTGTTTTTCTTTAAAAAAGGGGCGGGGGGCAGAATTTGGGGCATTTTAACCAACTATATGAATATCTGTATCCAACACTTAGATACTTCCTTCAGTGTCTACCCTGAGACCTCTCCCCCATATCCTGAGAATAACAGGCTAGTATCCTTCATCCGTCATTGGCCTGAATGGTTCTCTCCTGACCTGAATTTATTCACCATAATGCATGGATCTCCCTCCCAGATGTGAAGCAGCCCCTCCTTCCAGCAAATACAGTCCCTTGAACTTCCCTCTTGGATCATCTGCCCCTCCATCCTCGCCCAACCTCCAGTGCTTTCTCTGCAAACTGGATACCTTCCCCACTAAGTGTGAACATCTACTTCAATGTCTTCTGTGCCAGCACCCAAAATTTTTCAACTCGAATTTCCTAAAAATCCATCTTGAAAGATCCCATTTCTGATCTCTCCGTTTCTCCTATTGGGCTATGGAGCAAAAGTTAGGAAATGATGTAAAATGTACCATCTGGCCCGTTAAGAGTTTCAATCTGGCATTTCATGATGTTAAGACTTATTTTAAATAATGTCTTCTGACTAAAGCAGTATGAACACACTATTTTTAAAAACTCAGGGTATCTGTAGAAAAACTCAATATCTGAAATAAAAACCACCTACAGTATTACTGGCCAGAGAGCCACTGGGAGGTATGAAGATTTTAGGTTTTTTCTTTCTTCATGTTTATAGTTATAGATCTTTAACAACCTCAGATCACACTGCTCCTTAAGTGGACTGCCCCTTTAACTTAATTTAGGCATTGAAGTGTTCCCAGGACATGAAATATCCTTCATAGGTTAGAATTAATGGCTACATAGATACTGCATCTTACAGACACAGCATAATTCATAATTACTGGACATTTAAGCAATCCTTAATATTTTGCTGTTTATGCTGCACAGCAATAAACTCTTCACAAATTTCTCTGCACATATAATAACAAAATAATAAAAATAAGCAGTAGCTCAATTACTACCCACTTAGTAGGGCCAGGCGGAGAAGGCGATGGCACCCCACTCCAGTACTTTTGCCTGGAAAATCCCATGGATGGAGGAGCCTGGTGGGCTGCAGTCCATGGGGTCGCTAGGAGTCGGACATGACTGAGCGACTTCACTTTCTCTTTTCACTTTCATGCATTGGAGAAGGAAATGGCAACCCACTCCAGTGTTCTTGCCTGGAGAATCCCAGGGACTGGGAGCCTGGCGGGCTACCGTCTCTGGGGTCGCACAGAGTTGGACACTACTGAAGCGACTTAGCAGCAGCAGCAGCAGCAGTAGGGCCAGGCACGGTTCTAAGAACTTTTTTAAAAGACATTATTTCCTTCAATCCTTTCAACAGCCCATTTTACAGATGAGGAAATTGAGGGTTAAATGTTAATACATTATACAAGTTACATACTACCAAAGTCAACCTTTGAAACCATAAGCCTTCCTTCCTACTTTAAAACCTAGGCTTTCACCCATAACGTTCCATCTCTATTTCCGTGGGACATATTTCTGGAAGTGTAACTGCTGGCTCAAAAGCTAGGAATATTTCAGGCTGCCTGGCATAGGCCAAGCGGCCCTCTAGGAAAGCCTTTCCAACACATGCTCACTGGCACAAGAGCCTCAATTTTCCTGCACCTTCATCAATAGTGGGTATTGTTTTGCTTTAAAAAAAAAAAAAAAAGTTGTCAATTTGGCAGGCAAGAAATGGCATTTCATTCTCACTTCCATTTTTTGCCAGTAAGAGAGAACCCATCTGCAGACACTTACTGGCTATTTCTTTTGTAAATTGCCTGTTATTCCTACGGCAGGGGTGTATTGTCCTTTCCACGATGATTACTAAGAGGGCTTCGTAGGGTTTTGCTGGCCAATCCCCCTCCCACTTGCCAGGCTACCACATTCCACTCCCACGTAAGCTTCTGAACGGGAACCTGACTGTTCACATCATCAGGCACGTGACGCTGCTCTGTCCTTCCCTCTGGGCTCAACTCCTTTCAACAAGTGGACTGCATCCACAGCCTCACTTTCCCATCACCGATCTTCTAAAGCTAGGTGACTCCACCAGCTCTATGTGCTTACAGAGAGCTAGACTGCATCGCATTAGCAGTTCTCAAGCTTTGCTGCGCAGCAGACCTAAATGTAGACCCGAGTGAAGATACACACAGAGGCCAGCCCACCCCCCCACCCCAGAACACAGGCTCAGGCTCTCTGGAGGGGGTGCTAGACACTGCTTCTGCGGGAAGGGGTGTTAGAAGGCCCTGTGTCTCCAAGATGCAGCTCTCTCTCCAAGGTCACCAATGCCCTTCTGAGGGTAGCCAATGGCTCTTCCTCTTTTCCCCTCATCTTCTTCCATCTCCCCTGCATTCAGAACTGCTGTCTGTCCCTTTGCAATCTTTTCCCCGCCTTGCTTCTCTTTCCTCCTACCTCTCTAACCATATGTGGGTGCACTTTTCCAGTTACTTAATAAAGTGCCCTACTCTGTTAACCCCCAGAAATCTCTCCTCTCTGTTCTATAGAATTAACCAGCATCGTACTTCACCACCTCCCTTGGTTCTCTGCTCTTATCTCTGTACATCAACTACCTTAACTACTCCTGTGGTTTCAATTACTGAAATTATGAGTTGACTCCCAAAGCAAAAATCTCCATTTCTGACTTATCACCTGAATGTGCATCTCATACTTTCAGTGGACCACAAGATGTCTGTAAGCGGCTGGCCTCCCATTACGCCAAGCAGTACTGCCCCTCGCCGACTGGCCTGGGCTCTCTGGATGGAACTCTTGGTACCATCTCTGATTCCAGAAAACAGAAAGGAAAGATCATCCCAGTCTTCTTGCTGTCATCTTCACCCAGTGCCTTTCCCATGCAAAAGACAGTTGCCAAAATATTCAAACAGACGCTCCCCAGACTGGTTTTAACAAACTCTAAAATCGACCCCACACTATGAATCAAGTCAGCTCTCACTTCTCCAACAGCAGAGTCTCAACCCCATCAACACATTCTTGCCTCCGTTTCTGCAGCCCCTCACCCTGTGGATGGCCTCTCTCTTCCTCAACATTCATCCAAACCTTGAATGTCCCTGAAAAAGCACAAGCTCCAGTTTCACAGAGGCTATAAAACTCCCCTCCTATCATTCAAACTGCAGTCACGAAATTAAAAGATGCATGCTCCTTGGAAGAAAAGCTGTGACAAACCGAGACAGTGTAATAAAAAGCAGAGACATAACTTTGCCGACAAAGGTTCACATAGTCAAAGCTATGGTTTTTCCTGATAGTCATCAATGGATGTGAGAGTCAGACCATAAAGATGGCTGAGCACCAAAGAATAGATGCTTTCAAATTGTGGTGCTAGAGAAAGACTCTGGAGAGTCCCTTGGACAGTAAGGAGATCAAACCAATCAATCCTAAAGGAAATCAACCCAGAATATCCACTGGAAGGACTGATGCTGATGCTGAAGCTCCAATACTATGGCCACTTAATGTGAAGAATGGACTCACTGGGAAAGACTCTGATGCTGGGAAAGATCGAGGGTGGAAGGGGAAGGGGGCAACAGAGGACAAGATGGTTGGATGGATCATCAACTCAGTGGATATGAGTTAGAGCAAACTTGGGGAGACAGTGAAAGACAGGGAAGCCTGGCGTGCTGAAGTCCATGGGGGTCGCAGAGTCAGGCACGACTTAGTGAATGAACAACAAATCACTCAAACTCACCAAAGGATTTATCCTCGCTGAACTCCAACAGTAATCACCACCGCACTGACACTAAAACAATTTCTCCTTGTACCACCTGGGTTACTTCTATCTCTGCTGCTGCTGCGTCGCTTCAGTCGTGTCCGACTCTGTGCGACCCCACAGACAGAAGCCCACCAGGCTCCCCTGTCCCTGGGATTCTCCAGGCAAGAACACTGGAGTGGGTTGCCATTGCCTTCTCCAAGGAAAAAGCTTGTGCTTCTATCTCTACCAATGGACTATAAGCTGGTTGAAGGTGAAAATCAGCTTATAATTCTGTTCATCTCCCAGCACAGTGCTAAGCAGGTAGTAAAAACTTGATTAAGAGCACTCTCTCTGAAACATCTTAAATAATATTAGTGGGAGAGCGCTGATCTCAACATTACAAATAATTGACCACCAAAGACCCATTCCTCCTCATTTGGAGGCTCAGGTACGACACCTGAGTATTTCAGTATTTTGTGGTTTATTATTTCCTATTCCAAATAACCTGGGAGATTTGAAGTCTACAGGGGCAGCCCTCATTCCAGTCATCCTAAATAGACTGGTCAAGGAGATGGAAATCCAGAAAGCCAAGCAAACCCCTAAATATCTGGGTTTGGGGGGCAGAATGAGGGGAATCGGACATGGACAAAGTTTCTTCCTTGTGGAAAGAGCTATAAAGCCATCTGGGCTCTCGAGTAGAAGAGGACCATGAGTCCACTGGTTCCTGAATTCTTAGGAACTAGTTATTGGTCAGCGGAACTTTTAATCTGAGTTGCAGGAGAAACTGCAGGGGTTCAAGGCTGCACAGACGCAAGAGAAACTAACTTGGGCAGATTCTCTGTTTGCACATGCTGTTTCTGGGACCGGGTAGAAGCAGCCATGGGCCTCGAGCTTTCTTCTACACAGATCTGATCTGTGAGAACAAAGGAACAACCTGTGAGCTGCCTTTCTCTGGTCCTGCAGCACCTGGGAAACCCCATCCAGCCTTCCCGGTAGAGGAACTTCTGCTCTCCACAAGCTCCACCACCGGACATGGTCATGCTGGGATGGTCAGGAAGCCAGGCAAGGGCGAGGTGAGAGGTGGCCTTGGGAAAGGAATGTCCCCCTCAACGCGCATCTCCAAAATGACTCTCTGAAAAAGGAGTGTGTTTTCCTCTCAGCAGGAAGAAAGCCACATGGCGGGCTCCCCATCGGCAGCGCGCTCTGGCACAAGGCTCCGGAGTTGGCACCAGGACAAAACAAACAAGGGTTGCCCTTCGAAGGCTCATTAATGGGGCAACACACACACAGGGCCTCTCACCAGTGCAGGCACCGCGTGGGCTTCAGATCTTCCCTGGCTCGTTAGCATAAACAGCTTTTCAAGCAGCAGGGAGCAAGAGGCGCCACTAAATGGAGCAGGGATGGAGGCTGTCCGGCCTGGCCCCTGGCAGTTCCTTCCCTTACGGCCAAGTGGACCAGCAGCCATGGTGATCTCGGCGCACTTCAAGACGGACTGAAGAGGGTATGGGTTCTGTTTGCCCTCTGAGTGTATGTGAAAAACTTCCAAACTCTGAAGCTTAAAACCCAACCAGGTGTTGGGTGGCGGGGTGTGTGGGTGGCAGGGGTAGGAGCAGTGAAACTGACCTGTGTGCCCTACTCTTCAGAGCCCCTTCTCCATCCCAAGCGGTAATCAGAAAGCCAATTATTTGCACCATTACTTTTAATCAAGAAAAATGGATTGAGACGTATTTACCACTAGCCACTTCAAAGAGTGGCCCTGAGAATTAGGCACATCAACAAAGGAAAATTCCTTCTTCAAACGTAAGGATCCAAGAGTTTGCACTGCCTTAGCCTTCCACAAGCCACCTGAAGAACCAAGAGACAACGGATAACAATGACTCTCAGCACAAGTGGCCCAGATGGACTTTCTCTTCTCGCTGCTCCAGGAGCTGCTCTTGGGTCAGTGGCTGCTGTGAACAATCGTCGAGGCCACGTTAAATACGACATGGCTTAATCATGCTGGAAAGTCTCTTATCCAGGCATTGCTACGACCAAACAATTGAGTCTGGGAATGAGTGTGGTTATGTATTTTTCCTTAATGGTTTCCTGAACACCCTGGTTAGGTCTGATCCCTGGTGGGGAATTGCCAGTTCAAGTCATAAAAAGTGATCAATGTAGATCAAGACCTTGTGCTAAGTGTCTGAGATGAGAGGATAGAAATATATCTGTACAACAAGATTCTGTAAAGCAATTATCCTTCAATTAAAAAATAATTTCTAAAAAATCTTAAAAAAAAGAAAAGAAATATATCTATACAAACACACAGACACATGAAAAATGCATGTTGATGTCAAGAACTTCAGCATCCTTCTCAAGTGACACCCTCTGTCCTCTCCCCTCTAGAGCTCGGATCGTCCCCTCAAAACTTCCAGCCAGCAGCCCTAAACCCAGACAGTACCAGAACAAGTTGATGAAAACTGTTCCCGCAGCTCCAGAAGGCCCCAGCGTTTAGCCATGCTGAGATGGGGGTACCCAACCTGGCTGGTTAACGGGCCCATCTCTTAGGCCATGGCAATGAAGAGGCTGCTGGGGTCCTGGCCCTGGTGCTCTTAGCTTTAAACCCCTGTGAATCATGCTTGGCCAAAAACTCGCTGGCTGCTCTAACGATTTTTATCCATTCACACAACAGATGGTCACCAAGTGCCTACAATATGCACAGCGGCCCTCTTATCGATACAGACTCCCAACTAGCTTGCTCTCATTAGAGGCCAGAAATGCAAAATAAGAACCTGGACAGTGGTAACCATCCAGGCGGGGCGCTAGCTCAAGGAGGTGCAGAACTCCACGTGCTGCCGGATTCACAGTATCAACACAGTTATCCGGGTAACCACCGCTCCCCACATTCCTGAGCTTTCCTGCTCTAAGGCCAGAATCCATCCTTCTATGAACCAGAGGTGGCCTGTGACGACCTCTGATGTCCACTGCATTTAAAAACATGGTTCAACTGCTGCAACGCATGGTTTGGCAAGTTGTGCGACTGGTCTGAGCCCCTGTGGTGCTGGGGATACCATAACCCCTCCTCACACCCCTGCCACTGGATCCGCCCCGGCCATGCCCCCTAGCCATGCTCATCTCTCCCAAGGATCTCATCCTCAACCTACATGGGAGTCAGGAAACTAAAGGGAGTCAGATTCCTCAAGGAAACTTACGGATGTCTGAGATTTTCTGATGACTCAGGAAGAAAGCATGCTGTCCCCCAAACAACTTAAGAAAAACTGCCAGAACCACCGAACCTTCACACAAGCACTGCTTCTCCTCCGATACTTGGGTTCACCATCCCCAAGCCTCACCCAGAGGTGTCAGGGCTGGCCTGTCCCACACTCTTGCTTCCATGGGACCAAGCCATGCCCCTCAATAGACCCGCCGTCTTCTTGTTCACGACACGGTCCTGGGAGTTTTGGAGAATAACGCAGAGGTGGGGAGTCTGGTTCTTAATGGACTGATAATTGAAGCATAAGGTCTAGGAATTAAAATAAACCAGCTCTGAGAAGCCTATTCACCAACCTTAACTCAGCTTCCAGTTGTTGCCCACCTCCCCCAGCCCCCTTGCAACCATCTGGTTTCCTGTCACAGGTCGGTGGGAGAAACTGAAATTTCTGAAATTCATTTGGTGTTTGTCTAGGGTGGGAGGTGGGCCGGGGAGAAAGAAAAGTGAAAGCCTCCTCCCTCGTGTGTCCCTCTCATAGCTGTTCTGCTGACCTCACCTGGAGGGCAGGACAAACCTGTGCACGATTCTGAACCATCCACACATGAAGGGTGGGGGCCAGAGTTCAGGGGAAGAAGGGAGAAGAAAGGACCAGGAATCTTCCTTCTTTCATTTGAAGGAATCTTTCCTAAGCATTCACTCCCTGGCCTTCTGCCTCCGGCATGGAAAGTGTTACTCAGCTGCAAGGCCTCTTGCTAATTGTGGGTTTTTATTTTTATTTCCTATTACCCTCTTGCACGCCTGATGAGATTATTTTACCGGAACTGACACAGCTGGAAGCAGCAGGCATACGTGGAGCCTCTGAGGAGGTGATGCAATTTCATTTTCATTGATCAGAAATCAGCAGGGCAGTAAGTGATGGGAAATTCCATTAGAAGAAAACTTGCAAGCCATGAGCCTCAACTTCCTCGCCACACCCAGGACCCCTCACCCAAGGGTCTCACCTTCCCTCTGGACTAGGTCTGCATGGAGCAGAAGCTTGGAAGCGTCTCCTCGGTGTCGGGAGGAGAGAATCAAGGCCAAGCCGCTGGCCTGGGAGGGTGTCTGGCTGGGAAAAGAACATGGGGAGGACTCCGTCAACCAACAAGGGCACCTCGGTTCTCTGTGGTTGAGACAGAAGTCATCCAGGGACCCAGAACAGGAGCCTTCAAAACCACAGCCCCTCAAAACCAGCGCTTAGAGGATTGCCTTCCCAAGTGGCAGAAACAACAAAAAAGGAGGCCACTAGCAAAAGTTGTAAATATGTCCTCTGATCACTTGTAGAGCTGCTTCTGAAGGCACCCATCCCCCGCCCCCTGTGTGTTTACTGAGCACCTAATGTATGCTGGGGGCTCAATAAGCACAGACTCAGACCCTCCCCTTAAGCTGCAGGAGGGATGTCCCCTCCTGGACAATCAAGGAAGCAGAGGTCCTGGGTGGAGGGGTAAGGGAGAGAGTCCATTAGAACCATGGCCTTACTGAGGAGAGCAGGCACAGCCTCCCCAAGGCCAAGGCAGGCTGCTGGAGAGCCAAGCGGAGAACTTGCTTACTGACTTGCTTACTAGCCTGCCTTCTCCCAGGGGTACATCCACCTCCATCACCCTGTGCATCTCCACAACGGCGCTCCTGGTGTCCAAGGCTGGAGCCAGAGGTGGACTCTTCAGAACACGTAGAATGGCTACTGTTTCAGGATTTAAAACCCCCTGTCCCCAATGTTTGCCCAGCAAATACTGCTTCACTCCTCAAGAGCCTAGGGGGAAAAGGTAGCAAGGAGCTACTGACAAAGATAAGTTCTACTGAAAAATAAACATCGTCAGCCAAATCCACTGCATTTAAAAACTGCCAGACTTCCTCTGGCAGTTTTGCCATAAAAAGATGAATCCGAGAAGGACTGGGGCCACACTCAAAAAAATCAGTACTACTCCCAACAACTCATCATTAAAATGGGAAAAAATGTAAATGCACAAGTGATGACAATATGTCAGATTTAAACTCTATTGGTTAAGTTTTTACTGAGCACCTAATGTGTGGCTCAACAAAGCAGAAAACAGGTAAGACAGGGACCCTAGGTGAATGAGCTTGCAGACCAGATCAGAGTCACACGAGAATACCCAGCATGGAGTCATTTATTCACGCTGCTTACAGGAATACACAACACAACATGATCGCATAAATTGAGGCCAGGGCAGAAGAAAAAAGAATGAACAACAGTGGAGGAAATCTGAGCCAAAAATGAGGCTTGAAATGCACATAACAGGGACCTCCCTGGTGGCCAAGTGGTTACGACTTTGTCTTTCAACGCAGGGGGACAAGTTTGATCCATTATTGGGGAACTAATGTCCCACATGACTCATGGCCAAAAAAAAAAAAAAAAAAAAGGATAAGGCATAAGCAATGATGTAACAAATTCAATAAAGACTTTAAAAAACGGTCCACATTAAAGAAGCTTAAATTTTAAAATTTCAGAAAAATGCATACAGTAATAACCAACATGTTGAGCCATCAACTTGGCTCTAAGCTTTCTGAAAGTTCAGAAGGAAAACATAATAAACTTGTTCACAATGTTCAAGAGAAAAAGAACAAGTTAATCACTCAGGATTATTTAGCGCCAACAATTTCTCAATCATAAAAAACTGGGATAAGGAACAGGTAGCAAGTGTTCCCTTTGAGGAGGTCATAATAAGAAGGCTTGAGTTTAAGGTCATTCAGAATCACTGTCTCCTTTGATGGACAAGAATAATGACCCCAGAGGGTGTTGGTGGCTTGTCCAAGGTCAATGGCAGAGTTAGAAAGGGGATGTGAGTATCTTCACACCACGACAGTGCCTCTTCTACGACATGGACCTACTCCCCATCATTGTTCTAAATCCACAGGATGGTTAGAGGGGGAGGCACATGGGGAGGCCACAGTGAGGGGTGAGGGGACTGATCTGGATTTGAGAGCTAAGAATCGAACACCTAAATGCACTAGGTAGACCTCACTTGGAAACCCCTTCAAACAAATAAACTGTAAGAAGCCATTCTGGGGACAATCAGGTAAGTGTGAAGAGCAGTTTGATATTTGATTGTGTGCAAGAACGCGTTACTTTTGTTATGTCGGCATAATGTTACTACCACCTAAGAAAATGATGAAGCCTCATGATATCTTTGATTAGTTCTAAAATCAAAGCCAATGAACAAAAAGTGAATTGTTGTCAAGTGTAGGTAATGGAGATCATCATCATCATCATTTTTTTTTTTTTTTTAACATAATACACTTTTTTTTTTCTTTAAAAAAAGAAAGCTCTGTCTTCATCCAGTTCAGGAGCACCTTCTGAAAAAAGAATGGCCCTGGCCAGAGCCAAGCTTCTCGGCCTTGAGTTGACATATTCATGGCAAGCTAAGCCTTTTTTCAAGGAAATATGGATTCTTCTTTATTTAGAAGAGCTAAAAGACTTCCAAAGAAGTACTTTAGGCCCCAGCTACCTCTAAATCTTGTTCAAAACTCACCATTTGCTGACTCCACCCTTACTCCTACCCTTGGAAGGTACAAGGCACCATCCTACTACTAATACAGGAAGGGGTAATAGGCATCATGCGTTGGGCACAGTCCCTGACACGTTTATACATGGCCACTATCAATACCACTGCTGAGAAAAAAAAATGAGCCCAATGTAACAGCCTAAGATTACATAAGAGCTTGATTTAGAGTTTGGAGTCAACCTCATGATTAAGAAAAAACACACCCACTGATAAGTGAAAAGCCTCCACTGGTTGATTTAGTGGGTTAAAAAATAACTTTAAACACTTCCAGTGAATTTACGAAATAAGGCAATATTTACCAACCATTGTTTTTGAGCTCATTGTCTTTCATCTCAGTATGAATGTTTTATAAGTCACCTTAATTGCTTTGTAAAGTCTGAACGGAGCTGGTTCCCACTGGGGCTGGCTCTTTGTGCTCATCTTCAAGTAGGCTGAGCCAATGATAAGTGGGCTTCTTGCCGCATGGAGGCCTTTACACGCCCATCGTCACGCTGCAGCTTCCTGGGAAATACTCTTTGCAAAGCACTTTTTCACAGCAGCGTTGGTGTTTGACCAAGAAAACAGTCACACCCGGCACCAACTTCCCTAGGAACAAATAACAATGCTCCTTCAATTTATACGGTGGTTTATACATTTTGAAACACTCATATTCATTTCTCACTTGACCACCAACAATCGTGTTTTGTTAAGTAGACAGAATAGGAACCATAACTCAGATTTTACAGGTTCAAAAAAAAGTCTAAAACAGGAGAGTGACTACTATGAGTCATTCTTTCCCAAGGTCACCAGCTGGTGAGCAGCAAATCAGGAACCAGGATCCATTCTCCGGTTTCTACTCCAGGGTTCTTTTCTCTATGAAGACACCACTTTCTGAAAAAGAATCATCTTTCCAAACCCTTCAAAGATAACATTTCATCTTCTAAATAAGAAAGAAAGGAAAAAAAAAAAACGAGTATACCAAAGACCCAAAAAAAGATATTTCACTTCTCTGCTCACACCTAAAAAGCAGAACTATAAATAACACCAAATACCGGGTTGCTCCACACAGCCAAGAACCTTGATGTGAGACATTAAATCTTCAAAATTTTACATAGAACGTGATTCCCTCTAAAACAGCCTCTACCACATAGGCAATACAGCTGCCCAGAAATCTGACCATGTGGCTCAAAAAGCTATTGGTGAAAAGAACAAAGTAAAAAGCTGTCAACATCTAGGAGCTCTCCATGAATGAGGTCAAACTTAGAAGAGCTAGTATCAATGCAGAGCTCAATTTAAGACCGATGAGGTAACACAAAGGGTGATTTGGGCCACAATATTACTTCATTATAACCCAATCAAAATGCATCTACATAAAACTAAAAAATGGAGGTATCATCCCCATCATGAATGTTGCTTAGTCTACAGTGGCAAAATTAAGGGCCATCTGGTCTACCCTCTGCTGTCACAGTGGAGCCCTTTGAGCTACTGTCCCTATCATAATGGAAAGTAATGGAACTTGGGTCAACTCAACCACTGCCCACCCTCTGAGTCTGACTGATGTAGCTAAAATGTAAGGAAGAATGTTGTTCTTGTTTAGTTGCTAAGTCGTGTCCAACTCTTTTGCAACCCCATGGACTGCAGCCCATCAGGCTCCTCTGTCCATGGGATTTACCAGGCAAGAATATTGGAGTGGGTCGCCATTTTCTTCTCCAGGGCATCTTCCCGACCTACAGATGGAACTCACGTCCCTTGCCTTCACAGGCAGATTCTTTACCACTGAGCCACTAGGGAAGCCCATTTAGGAAGAACATTATGCTTAAAATAAAACTTACCAACTTGTGGAACCAAGGTAGTCTGGGTACAGGGGAATTGAGGACAAAAGTAGGTGGGTACAGAAAAAAAGACAGTGATGGGGATCCCTTGACATCCCAGTGGGAGAGATGGTGGTCTGGTAGGGTGGGGTCAGGAGGGTAAGCTTGGCCCTGGTTAGATTCCCGGACCACATCTAGAGAACCACTCCCACCAACTTCCCACCGTTACTCCCTGAGGCCATTCCCTCACCTGCACAGGCCTCTGTCTACTCAAGACCATCTGTGGGCTCAGCCTTGCTTGTCAAGCCTGTGGCTGGATTCTGTGGTCACATCTCGCTATTACACCCCTAGACCTCACCAGATAAGAGTCTACAGCCTTACATCTTGCTGCCCAGACTCTATGATCTGGCTTTCTGACCCTCTCTTATATGGACCCTTATTTGATGGGACTAGAATTCCATAATCTGGAATCCCATACACCTGGCACCCCCTCTTGCCTGTTAGCTACTTATACTTCTCCAAGCTCAGTCTGAAGCCAAGCCCCTTGCCTTTATCACACACCTACTGGCCTCCTCCCCATCTGATAAACTTTCATTTCTGGATCCTCTTAATGGATTAGGAAGCCAGAGGCTGCAGCCTGGCAGGGAGGGAAGGATAGTGTCAGCTGCCAAAGCATTCACCCTCCCCCAGTCCAACTACTGCCACCTCCTTCTCCTCCTCCTCCACTCCCCAGCAACTTCATGAAACTCACCAACTTTAAAAACTGACTCCTAGATGTAGCTGCTGGCTTCTCACTAGAGGTCGTCACTCTGGTTGAACAGCACACCTGTGTTGTTTGGTCTAGAAAAGTAAAGACCCCATGGCAGTTTGCACTAAAATAGGTTTAAAGGGGTTATGTTGCCAGATATGCTGTGCAAGCTCACCCCCAGCATCATTTATACTCATTTTATATGTGAATACATATACACACACACACACACATATACATACAGACACATATGCATACACACATACACACATTTCTCATTTAAAACAGAGTAGTTATTAAGAGAAAAATGACATAGACAGTCAACACGCACACACACCGTCGTCCCCACTGCTGCTAGAAAGACCTTGTCCTTAAAGTTTCTGGATGACTATCACTTAGCACTGCCTACTTCTTAACTACTGGCTGTATCTGGGGACTCACTCCATCCCTTGCTCCCCAGAGCTAAGTATCCATGTTGCTTTTGTTTCATCAGGAGAAAAGGGGGGTGTAAACATGAATCAGACCAGAGACTGGGGACAGCCAGTCAGAGTGATGTAATCTAAAGTGGCACCAAAATCTATCTCCAGCATTCTGTCATCTTATGATCGACCATTTCACTTCAGACACTCACTGGTCCGGAGGAACCTGAATCCTAGAACGAGATGTCCCCAGGTAAGTGGTTACTCTCGAAAAGCAAACTGTGGATCTCAAAGCAGAATGCTCCAAATGTCCCAGGAATGCCTGTTACATAAGGGCCTCAGCACTGCAGTGCTCAATTCCATCATGGGGACAAGAAGGATGGAATGGACATGACCACTGGACATGGCCAAGGCAAAGAAAAATCAGGACTTTTTATCTTAACATTCAAATTTCTGAGTATTCGTTGAAATCCCACTGCTATAATTATTTTATACACTGTCTACACACACACACACACACACAAACACACACACAAACAAGATGCCTTTAAAGACCTGCATTAACTTCCCTGTTTAAAAACCTTTCTTCTGTTGGGTGCCTTGAGATAAAAGCTATGTTTGACTCTGGCCAGCCTTTGAATTCTGGCACTTGCCTGGTCTGGGACCAGAGCAGTTTTCCATCCAACCAGGGAAAGCACAGACCCTGCTGGTAGAGCAGGGGTTAATGGAAGCTGACCGCAGCACAGTTGTTAAGGTAATCAATACCACTGAGATACTAAAGCAGCATAAGCCACAATATTGATTGCCAAGCAGATGATAAAACTGTTTATTATGATAATTGCAGGGTCCCTGCAAGATGCTCCCAGTGCTTCCTAAAGCTGTTTACAAAACTAATAAAGATTTGCCATTTCAAGGTCTTCCATTTAAACCACCCTTCCTCCCCCAAACTCCTGGTCCACCACCAAAAAGCAGGCCACACCCCTGGGCTATGAACATGTTCTTTCCTGGGGCAGCACCAGAGCCTGTACCGGGTGTGTCATGACCCTCGGGGGCCTCTAAGGAAAGGGCTGACCTTCCACACCCTCACCCTGCCCCCAACTTCAGGAAAGGGAGGCCGGAAGCCCAGCCGACTAGACACTCAGGGCGTGAAGATTTCCTCCTCAGAGCCCACCATGTGATAATTATGGGGTTTTATTGATGGAGGGGGCTGCTCAGGGCTACTTGAGCTAACATCCATTTGTTATAGCACATTTAAGAAACCACATCACCTTGGTTTGTAATTAAAACTTCTCTGGAGGACTTGGTGGCCATGGAACTAACTGAAGATGTTCAAACACTGATTCTAGAATGCATTCCTGCAGACACAGCTCAGTGGTGACTTTCTCTGCTACACTGGACTCATGTCTCCAGTTCTATCACACCCCACGCAACAGCTTCATGTTTACTGACAGTGGAATTAACTCCTTGGTTATAAATACAGCCATCTGCCTTGAGACCCAAGTCTTTAGATTAACAGCACTGTTAATGATGACTGTAATAATATTTTCACATGCTATGATATTATTTTTCAAGATGAACTAGACGAATGTGGAAATGTTTCTCAATAGAAGCAAGCATCTCACAGGTAGTTGTGAATGCTCTTCAAATCATTCCAGGGGAAATTTCACTGGGTCCTGAGGATAAGTATGGTAGCTTTAGGATGCCAAGCCTGCCAATAGACTAACAGTGTGTTAGCAGAATGTGCAGGAAGAAAAAAAGGAACCTGAGTTCTGAGAATGGAATGAATGGCCAGTAGCCATTCCATTAGAAGGAGAAGGTAAAGGCCCCATCCTTCACTCGACCCTCAACAGCGTTGGCTCAGCCCACAATAACCAGCAGGATTTTCCCCATGACAGAATATGACAGGCCATCAAAACCATATTTGTTACTTTCAGGAGCACTACTCTGAGAGTTGATGGGCCAGAGAACTATGAGGTGGGGGTAGCTTCTTTCTTTTCCATCAAATCATAGAGAAATGGTTAACCAACGCCCCGGTCTTGACCATGCACCAAGACCTCAGCTCCGGCACTGAAGCCCTGACTCTCTCCCCAGTCAGCTGCGCCGGCAGCCTTTGGAGCTCACTGCCCGCGTAGCCTGCCTGTGTGTGCACACACACAGTTCAGTTCTGTGGACGAGTAGAGACACGCAGCTCCTCTGTAGACACCTGTCTGCTCCGCCTACTCACAATCACACAGAAACCAGGAGACTGGAGCCAGTTTTATGGGGAGTATAATCCCCTTGCCAAAGACCTTGCCATGAACTCACAGATACCACAGCATGGCTGGAAGGGATGCACCGAGATCAGTTTAACCTGGTTACCCGCTCTTACAGGAACTACTTGGCAACCAGGAAAGGCAGGAGGAAATCTGAGTCGTCCCTATTACTGCATTTCACGAACAATACACTCCCAGGGAAAGTGGCAGAGGACAATCATCAACTACTAAACGCCTAGCTGGACGCCCTGGTCACGCACCATATGCCCATGGGGCCCATGTTCAAAAACACATCCCTGGATCTGATACCAAGAGAAAGTAGAATATTAAGTGTGACTAATTCTGCTGTTACCTTTTAACCTCACTCACACACATAGAGTTATCAACAGTAACTTCAACAACAACAAAAAATATACCCTGGGAATGATATGGTCCACACTTGGAAACCTGCCCACAATGGCCAGCCAAGCCCGCCTAAGTGCTAAGAACCATTTAGGAGCATTGTAAACCATTAGGGCCATTAGCACTAATTTGACCTCAACAAAATAAATCAAACCCACTAGGAACAAATTTAGAAGCTTTCCAAAGTCAAGTTCTCAATCCTTAAAAGGCTCACAAGCTCAATCCATGGCAGGGACCAACCGGCCAGCCTCTGGACTACTCTCCCCACTCCTAACTTCCCTGTAGCTCACAGAGCACACTCACCTGGGATCAGGGTTCTGGGGGGTTCTGGATCCTTCTAGAGCCACTGGATCAGGAAGCCATGAGTATCAAGGTTTAAGGGATTCACTCTTCTCCTCTCTCCGAGTTCCCTTCAGATACAATTTTCCATCTGTACTGCGCTAAACGTCCTCTTTCAAAGTATGTGAACATTTAGATATATTTTCAAGATATCCTGATTGGCTTTCAACTATGCTGGTTCTCTACTCTGGGTCAGAGTTCACCCAGGCCTTTTTTATCTTTCAATAGGCAGGGTTCATGTATATTAAGAACTGCGATTCCCCCATCCCATTAATATGTGTCAACGTAGTAAGTAATTTCTCTAACAAAACTTAGAACCACCAGCATACACTGTAAATTTAAATTGCAAAATTGTCCTAAGTTTTCATCTTTGTTCTTCCCTGATAATTACTTAGCACATTTTTTAATACTGATGGTGCTGCCCTCACAAAGAAACAGGAAGTGAAATAAACTATGGTACCCCTGAATTTCACCAGTCGATGGGAGAAGATAGTTAAGAACACGTTGACTAGAGAAGCAGGCAGTCTATAGCCCTTCAGTTGTTAAAATGATTTAAAAAAAAAATATATTGTGTCATCATTTGTACTCATTTTCAACGGGGGGCAGAAGGAAGACTTAAGTAGCAAGAATACTGACAAAGCAAGTTAGTAACAGGAGACCCAGGACACGGCACACGGCGTTCTATAAGCCAAGAGTCTGAATTGCTAAAAGCTGAGTAATCCTTTCCAGCTCCACCCAGCATGAATTTCCAGGTATCAAATTATATGTTAATTACACAAATGTGAAGTTATATGAGGGGAAGTGGTGTTAGTCAGCACCCAGGGGGTGGCAGTTAAGTAAAATGGTTTTCTAAGGCATGTCTCAAATGCAGGCCCGGGGCTCCCCGGGCTCGGGATGAGAAGAGGAATCATGAAGCCGAGGTCTGGGTTCTACCTCCAAATAGACCTTCTAGAGCCCTCTCAGTAGACAACCCCACCTCCCCACCCAGCCAAACCTCCCTAACATACAAAATACCCAGGGGCCTTTTCCTTTCTGCACATTTGTTCTATAAATCAAAACATGGTGGGGCTCCTTTCAGATTCAGCCAATCCAGAGAGAGGCCCTGAGCCCTGACCACAATGGTGAGAGGGGTAGTGGTGCCACTCAAGGTGATGGGAGGGCCCCCAGTGAACCCCCAGCACCCACCGCCCCTTGACTATTGTGGAGGGTCAGGACAGCACGATGTCCTCCTGGGTCCTGGCAGTGCCAGAGTCTCTGGTGCTGGGGAGACGCTTCGTATCTGCTGTGAGACTGAACACAGAGTTCTGGAATGGCTCCGAATCCCAGGGCTCGGGCTGCAAAGCCCTTTATCAACGAAACATATCGTCCCCCTCTGCCTGCCAGGCCCCCACCGACCGCATACTGATCTGGCCCTGATTTGAAGCGAGGTAGTTATAGTGAAGCCCAGGCCTGTCCCAGTCAGTGAAGGGTTGAACAGATGACTGGGACTGAGCACTCAGGACTGTGCCACACCTGAGCAGGGAATATATAGAGATCCGCCCATGAGGAGGAGCGGAACGCTCTCTTCTTTCCACTCATCACTTCAAACGATTTTTCTCCAATACTGCACCCCACAAGCAGCTGTCAGAGAGGCTCTAAACTAACACCCTGAAGTGCGTCAACGACAAAAAATAAAATAAAACCCATACGTATATCACAGTACAGTATAGCATAGTATACAACAGGCTACAAGCATGTGCCCTGGGCTGGCATTTCAGCATGGAGGCCACTGAAAAGCTGCAAACTGTTAACCCACTTTGGGTTTATCGTACCTATAATAGTTGTAGGGATGTTTGCCCCATATGGTTGCAGGGATTAATAACTGAGGTATTTATTTAGCACAGTAAATGCTTAGTGTCAGTTATGAATCTTTATACACATATACGTATACAGAGAGATTCTGTATAAAATCGTTTCACTTGCATAAAATCTAACGGAGGCCAAATCCTCATTCCTAAGGCTCAGAGAAGCAGGGGAGACTCACCCATAGTCTCACATCTCATGAGAAAGTAGGCTGGCCTGGCAAACAAGTGCTCACACTTCCAGACTGGTGTCTTGTGCACCACTATTTCCCAGTGTGTCCAACCAGCACCACTGGCCACAGGCAAGTTGATGAGTGGGTGGACATTTTAAATTCAAATTGTTACCTACTTAACATTTATTTGAGCCAATATGACTAGCCCAAACCTGTGATTGCCCTGCTATCACTGCTTGGGATGATGCTAGAGCAGATATTTATGGTTTTAATACAGGAATTCATGAAAAAAAAAATTTAAGTAAATAATGTAATTTGGGTGGTAAAAAGACAGAAAAAGGATACCCATGTTTGGGGTGCTCTCTCTGAGGCCCTGCTTTCCCTCTCAGAAGCTGGGGCTGAATGGTCTTTCTAACAGAGTCAAGCGTGAGAAGCCAGCGGCGGGCACGTCCTGGTTCCCTGTGTGCCTGCCTGGCCCTCTCTAAAGCACAGCCTTCCAGTGAAAGGGCTGCGCCTTCCTCCAGGCTCTCTGAGAAAGGCTGTGAGAAGGGTTATCAGCCTCCGTGACCCCTTTAGTCAGCCGTGGCTCTTTTCCCGCTCCCATCCCCCCCACCCCACCCAGCGAAGACCCTGCAGCCCGGATCTGGTACCCAGTCTTCCCTCTTAATGCCTTTTTCCTTGTACAGCTATCACCAAGAGGGCTGTTTAGTGAGAGGACCTCAGGCTGACCTTTGCTGACAGGCTCCAAGCTCCCTCTGTAAACTGATCTAATGTGAAGCCCGGTAATTAGCGACCAAGTAGTAATTGCAGCTTCTAACTATGCTGGACCAAGATTGCGAAAACTTGCCCCCACCCTGTGGAGGTGGGGGATGGAGTGGGGGGGGGCGGCGCTGCTGAGGACCCCAACCCACACAGAGCATCTGCTCACAGCCAAAAGGAGGGACTCAGCAACATTTCTGAGGGAGGCCAGCACTCTTTCAGGTTTTAATGAAAAGTGGGACAGGTAAGGAGACAGCTACACAAGGAAATCAGAAAGTAAAGAAGAGGGGGGAAAAAAAAGAAATCCAGGGCCTGCCTGGAAGAAGAGCCCTTTCAGGAAAGCACCAGCTCTGGAGGCGGATGGCCCTGAGCAAGAAACTTTCATTTCAGCCTCAGGAGGAATACAGCAAGTCACCTTAAAGAGGCAGCAACAAGAAACGCACACGGGCAGGAGGCGCAGGGTGGCTCTGCAGCTCCTACAAGCACCCCACCCCACCCCACCCCACTCAGCTCAGAACCATTCCCCTCCCCAGACAGCTTGGGTGCCCCACCTCAAACTCAGAATATTCGAGATGCCAGGCCACTAGCCTGGTTCTGCGTGATCATCTGCTTGTAATTCAACCAGACCCATCCAACAGGCCATCCCCACTAGCAGCCCACACATGTATGTAACGTGTGTCAGAGTAGTGTGCAAAGGCCCTACTGAGAACTTTCAAGAGGCAGTGTGTCCGTGACTGGCAGGGTGCCCTCATTGTGACTCTAAAAATAAATCTAACAGCACAAAAGATAACATGGTCAGAAAGACTGAAAAGGTGTTCCTCCTTTCTAATGCAGCAAGCCAGTGAGACACCGCACAGCACAATAGCCTGCTTCATCCTTCCTAAGGAAACCCTTTATTTTTCAGCCCCACCCCATCCCCATTTCCTCTGTCTGATCCAAAAAGGCCACTTTGCTGAACTGCCATTGCCCTTGATGGCTTCTGAACCTCTTTCCTCAGGAGAGGTGGCGAGTTCAGGGGGCACTGCACCTCGTCTGTGTGGACTGGACTTTCTGCCAATCTGAGTTACTCCATTTGTTGTTGTTGCTTAGCTGCTAGGCCATGTCCAGCTCCTTACGAACCCGTGGACTGTAGCTCGCCAGGCTCCTCTGTCCATGGGATTACCCCAGGCAAGCATACTGGAGTGGGTTTCCATTTCCTTCTCCAGGGGATCTTCCTGACTCCAGGATTGAACCTGCGTCTCCTGCATTGGCAGGCGGAGTCTTTACCACTGAGCCACAAGGAAAGCCATAGACTTAGGCCACAGACTTGCGCAAACTTCATTTCCCTGCACCGCCTCTTCCCCCAGTAGGTTCCAGGCAGTACAGACTCTCTGGGTTGAAACCAGTGACAAAAACCAGGGTAGCAGCAGCTGACTGCACTAATTCACCCTCCGTTTCCTTCTCCAAACAATTAATGCACTTAATAACTCCAGCCCCAACAACAGACTCCTCAGGCACCCCTCTATTAACCTCTCCCCACTCCAAGCAGTGGGTCTCCACCGGAATTCTTCTGTTCCCTATCACTTAATCATTTTTTAATCCACAACAAGGACTTTGCGCCACACTGTGGTTTTGTTCTCTCTTAATCTTTTATGAGGGACCTTATCAAAAGCTTTTAGAAAATACCAGTGAATTTTGCCTACCAGGTCATCTTCATTATTTTAGAATTTTTTATGAAGAAATTACAGACCTTAATGTTGTAAATGAATACTGAAGACTCAGCACTCACTTAGGCACGAAAGTCTGACTCAGGTTACACTTGTGAAGTGAAGTGAAGTCGCTCAGTCGTGTCCGACTCTTTGCGACCCACAGACTGTAGCCCACACCAAGCTCCTCCGTCCATGGGATTCTCCAGGCAAGCATACTGGAGTGGGTTGCCACTTTCTTCTCCAGGGGGTTTTCCCGACCCAGGGGTCGAACCCAGGTCTCCCACATTGCAGGCAGACGCTTTAACCTCTGCACCACCAGGGAAGCCCCCAGGTTACACTTAAGTCACCGTTATTACCTCCCTTTTTAGAAAGATTCTTGTCTGGCTGATAGTAAGGAATGAGGCCCCTCCCTAACTCCCAGATGTGGGATTCCCCTGAGACTTTCTGGAGCAGCCAAAACGGAGGACCCACTGAGTACCAAAAGAGATACATGGTGTGGAACACAACTTCAAACCAGGGAACAACGTGCATGGAGTCAAGAAAGGCCGGGATGTGGCAGTCTATCCCACCTCCACCTTCCCTATCTTCGCCCAGGTGGATGGAGGTAAGCCGTGAGCTCTCGGCATCACCACTGGTCCACACAGGGCACCAATGACAGTTTCTGGATGCTGACACTATGTATGATCCCTCCTAATCCCTGTTTGGTTCCTATCATTCCTCATTAGTACTCTGCCCACAAACCCAGCCTTGAGTGGGGGGGAAGGTGTCCCCATGACAGAATAGTCACAGATGCGCAACAGGAGGGGTGTTTCCTAGTCACCTCAAATTATTTTCTTGGCAAGTTTAGAGGTAAATCATTTAGTCAAATACACATCTTTTCAAGAGTTGCCTGGAAGCAGGGTTCAAAAGTCAGAGTGCAGTTCTGAAACCCTTGTTGGAAGCCCTCTTCCACGGATAACAGTGAGGGCTAAGGGAATCCACACTTAAGCCTGACTCGCATTCCTGATCACCAGGGAGATCTGCAGCCTTCACTGCATACACATCAGCTCCTAACGTCACATCTGATCACCAAAGATGTAGGCAAGGGCCCCGGTCCTCTGGCCAGATGAGACCGGCCTGCCTCCTCTCCATAACATAATGGTGGGATGGACAAGTTCAGAAAGTAGTCTCTAGGGTCCAGAGTACCGGGTAATTCTGTATCCTTGAGGGACACCATCGACATTGAGTCATAACTGGACATCTAGTAAAAGGGGCAGGCTGCCAAGACTCTCCTCCACCCTCCGCGTGTCCTTGCCACCGTGGGGGCCCTAGCGGACAGAATGGGAATTGCGGGTCCGGTTGCTCCAAGACAGGGAGGCCGCAGCTCCGCCTGGACTTAATGAGCTCTTGCAAGGAAACAGGAAGTCTATAAAGTAATTTAAATAACTTCCAGTTCTGAAATAAAGGAAATTAAACCGCTGGCACAAACCTCTCTAATGGACACCTTTTTTGTCCCTCCAGTCACATTCACAACTACAGCTGTCACAGTCTTCTCCCCGAGGTCAGCACCCCCAATTCCTCTCACGTGAAACACACAGAGGCTACCGGTCCGCCTTCAGAGCGCACCAAGCTTCTGCAGAAACCATAAGTGAGGGTCGGAGCTTGGTGCATAGTGAAAACACACGCATCAGCCCCCCCAGCCCCACACGGAGTCCTGCCACTCCTGCGCTGTGGGATTCTGGTGAAATCACGTTAACTTCACAGGGGCCCAGCAGCTCACCAGCCAATACCGGGAATGTTGGTCCGACCAAACGACCTCCAAGATTATTAAGAGGGTCAATGGGCACAGTGGAGAACAGTGCAAACTGAAAACGCAAATAAACGTTGATAGTATTCCAGCTGCCAAAGCCCTTAAGCTCCAGAATTTCTCAATTTTCTGTTCAAGAGGCACTGTGCTAGCCTTGCCTTCCTCTTCACTATGCATATTTATTCACAGGTTCTTCTGCTCCTCCTGTGCCTCTAAATATGCATAATTATTTGTGTGGATAATTATCAATCCAACTAGACATGGTTTCCTGCCAGGCAGGGATTGCGGCTTTATACCTTCTTCAAACCAGTGTGTGCAGACCACCGGTCAGTACCACGGAGGTTCTCCATACACGGCTGGAATTGACAGCCCACACGGTTACCCATTCATTCTCAAACACCAACAGCTAACAACTATCCGTCAACCCTCTATGAAAAGAGACCAACCTCGTGAAAGACTCGGTCGACAATAGGGATGGGGGTTTGGGTCCCCCCTTCTCTGTGGGGAAACAGTGGACCCAGCTTCTCACATTTAAGAGGCACTGCCCTTCATGAAATGCAAACCTGTCACTACGGCAGTTCCACCAGGTAAATCTAAGCTGCTGGATGCCAGAAACTTTTCTGGCCACAGAGTTAAGTTTACTTTATTGATAATAATCAGCCAGATACGGACTGGTTTGACCAGTACTCTGGATGCAGGATCACAAGAGAGAGAAACTTAAAAGCAGCTTAAGGTCAACCTCGTTTTGCTAGCCCTCTAGATATTACCACTGACAACTGGTATCGTGAACCCTTGACCCCTTGACTGGTAGAAGCCCATAGTAAGGCTGGACATTCTGTGCCAGTGAGAAAGCCTGTCAGGCTCCCTCCATCCAGGAGGACAAGCCCAGGCACTCCACAAAGAGAGCTGGTGTATTCTGCTCCCAAAGGGACCCTCCACAAACATGCTGAGAAAGGGAATCACCCACGGGAATCCAGTTTTGCTTTACATAAAGGCACAACTTCACCAGGAGGCTCGTTCCAACAGTGGGGTAAGGTCTACCACCACGGAAGAATTACCCAGTGCTGCCTTGCCTGTGGGCCTGTGCAACTGGAATGATCGGATTCAGAGGTCCAGAGGTCCGTTTGAGCAATAGCTGTCTTCTCTTAAAGGTCTCACCATTGAGCAAGAGCTCTGTGCCCTGGAGGGCTGCTCCAGCTCTTGAGTAATCATCCCCTCACCCCTCTGAGGGCTTGCCATGGTTAAGACCCACCGCCTCTGCTCATCTCAGGGCAACCAGGCCTCCCCAGGTACTTGGGGAGACTCATCGTCCCTGCCACAGACTCTGCTGCACTTCTTCATAGTCCGACCACAGCCAGGAGGACAGAATCTAAAAGAATTTCTGACTAGGATGGGTTAACCACCAAATGCAAACACAGGTCATCTCCCACAGCATTACTCACGGTGCTCCCAAGTGGAGCCAGACGTGCCTTTCCTCAGAGCCTAGTGTCAGAGAACCCAAACCAGCACATCTATGGGTCTCCCTTGTTTAGCCATCCTTCCTCTAAAACCTGCATTGAAAATGGGAGCCACAAAGGTAATTTTAAATTTCCTAACAGCCATGGTAAAAAAAAAAAAAAAAAAAAAAGGAAAGAAAGAAAGAAAAGAGGAGGGGGTAAATAGGTAAAAATTGAAATATATCTTATTTATTACCAATATATCCAAAATATCACTTCCAGGGAATTCCATGGCAATCTAGTACTTAGGACTCCATGCTTCCCCTACAGGGGCATGGGTTCACTCCCTGGTCAATGAACTAAGCTCCCACATTCCACGTGGGTGGGTAGGCATGATCGCTTAGTCGTGCCCAACTCTGCGACCTCATGGTCTATACAGTCAACGGAATTCTCCAGGCCAGAATACTGGAGTGGGTAGCCTTTCCATTCTCCAGGGGATCTTCCCAACCCAGGGATCAAACCCAGGTCTCCCGCATTGCAGGTGGAGTCT
Organism: Tragelaphus eurycerus; assembly: GCA_935064755.1. Taxonomy (NCBI): domain Eukaryota; kingdom Metazoa; phylum Chordata; class Mammalia; order Artiodactyla; family Bovidae; genus Tragelaphus; species Tragelaphus eurycerus. Next base: position 19,871,067 of record CAKXYN010000020.1, read on the forward strand.
TTACCAGCTGAGTCACAAGGGAAGCCCAAGAATACTGGAGTGGGTAGCCAATCCCTTCTCTAGTGGATCTTCCTGACCCAGGAATCGAACCAGGGTCTCCTGAATTGCAGGGGGATTCTTTACCAACTAAGCTATCAGGGAAGCCCACACGCTGTGTGGCATGGCCAAAAATAAATAAATAGCACTTTCAGTGCAATCCATTGAAATGTTACTAACCTATCTCCCCCTTCACCACCCCTCCATTCTCAGACTAAGCCTTGAGAACCTGTACATGTTTACTTACAGCACAGATCAACGCCGAGTGGCCACATCTCAAGGGCTCAGTAGCCACACGTGGCTGGTGGCTACCATATTGCAGGGATCTCAAGAGCACTGCCTTCCTCTGCCGATGAGAACCTAAAGCAGAACTCTAATCTGGCTGTGCTGTAATAATTCATGCTTGTTTTTCCCACTCACAGACTTCACAGAACTTACCCCTACTCAAGATTCTTTCCCACGGCATTTACAATTACATTTGGGTGACATGTCAAGAAGTTAAGCTGCTGGGGTTGGAGTGAACAGATTTTCAAGGAATCGCATACAACTTATCTGGTCAATCAGATCTTCTCTCCAGGGCTTGTCCACCATTCAAGTAAACCCCCAGGGTTTCTTAATTTTCAATCCTCGTAACCCTGTAACTTGAAAATCCACCATCTTCTGGGTGATGTATATTTAACTCCTTGGTGCCCACATCCATAGCTCCTTGTTGATGTGTTCTCCACTAGGACAGACCCCATCTCTAATTCAAGATCACGCTCAATGGTTTCTGCCCTAGTTGCAGATGATGAATCTACATGAAATTTAACAAAATTATGCAGAATAAAGGACTGAGGTCATGTCTGCAGAATCCTAAGGCATAAGGAGGCACAGGACAAATCCACAGGTTTGGGAACTGCCTGTAAACAGAAGGAAAATTTTTCACAGAAGGTAAGATGTTGAGCCTGTGTTCTCTGCAACTAGTAGCCAGAAAACTTGCTAAGTTCAGTCCAGATCTATGCAGGAGGGTCACAGAGCTACTTAAAATACAACAAATAGCTCAGAGATCTGAACCCCCAGCCTGCAGAGACACTTAGCACAGTGTAAGTGGGTCTGTGACAGCATGGTTCCCAGTGCCAGGGCAGGCCGGGACAGGGTCCCACTGAGCCACCAGCCACACTGACCCCGCAGCAACTCCTCAGTCAGCCCCCTTAAGCCATTGCTAGGTCAATGGTAGAATCCTCGCCTCCCCGTTCAGCCCTGTCCCCTGCATTTACATCAGCCCTACCCAGAGGAATAGAGGGTCGATCTAGAAAGAACTACTAGAAAACCAAAGACTTGTTTTTTAATAGGCTCTTCCATCCAGATTCAACTCTAAGAGCAGGATAACCAGGGGAAACCTGAAACATACAGAAAACAGTTCGCTTCTGGCTCACTGCTCTGGCTTTAGGCAAGAGAAGGTGCGCGCGGAGCTTGGAGGAAGGGCTGGAACAGGCTGAGGCCGGGACTTGTTCCAGGAGCCCCCAGGGGACAGGCCTGGCTCCTGAACCTGGAAATACAGAGGGCTGCTCTCCAACAGGTGGAGGGCCCCCCATCCAAGCACGCCAGGCAGGGGCAGGAGGAGAACCCTCTCAGCCAATGCTGCTCCTGGCGTCCTCCCATCCTGAGTGGCCCTCAACCTGTCCCCAAGGCGCTGGGGAGAGGAGCAGGGGACGAGCATGAGGGGAAGGGAAGGAAGGAGGCGGCTCTTCTTGGCGAGCTGATGGGTGTGAGTGGTGAGCATTAATTAAAAAGCCATCCAAGGAACAATGGTCTTTTCATATTTGGAGCCTGTTCTGCACAAAGCTCAGCTTGTTCTAGGGGGAGGTCTCTGCTTTGGGTTTTTTTCTTACTCATTTCCGAGGGCTGTGGCAATGTCTGGCACCCAGCGCAACCCGCTGGAGTGTCCCTCACCCAGAGGCTGTGCCAGGCAGACCTTCTTGACTCCAGAGGTGGTGGCATTCAGACACAAAGAGGGGCAGCCCTGGAGGGCTTTTTTGTTTTGACCCACAGGCTCCCAGATTGCTCCCGGGCGTTCCCCCAAATGGCTGCCTAACCTGCGGAAACACACACTGGACATTTTCATCAGCCAAATACCCATTTCCCTCTCAAATTATGCTAGACGCGCCACACCCAGCAGGCTCAGGGTGAGGAATCATGGGTCTGACAGACATTTCAAGACTTCAGTGTAAGAAGACGAGTGGACGTTAGATCGTGTGATGAGACACCCTCCTGGTTTTAACCTATTCTGCTCAACCCCACAGACTACCCTTAAGAAAAGCAGTTTTTAAACCAGAGAGACAGATAGGAGCAAAAAACCACCTCCACTCTCAATCTTTACAGCTTCTGGTGGTCAAGCCCCTCTGATCCCAACTCTTGGAATCCACATCCTTGAGGAGTCCCCTCCCCTTTGGCACAGGCTGTGCAGTGACTCACCTCTACCTGCAAAGAGGTCACTTCTGAGATGTGGTCACAAAGACACTGTAGCATCTGTCTCCTGCACGCTCCTCACTCCCCCTGATGGAAGCCAACTGCCATGCTGTGCTCTGCTCTAAGAAGGAGCCCATATGGCCAGAAACTGAGGGTAGTCCCCAGCCAGCAAGGAACAGAGGCACCCTGTCCAACAGTCCACACAGAACTGCATCCTGTCAACAAGCGCACGAATCAGTTCAGACATGGGTCCTTCCCCAATGAAACATTCAGATGAGAGCGTAGCCCTGTTCAGCATCTTCATGGCAACCTCACGAGAGATCTGAAGGCAGAGGGTCTAGTTTTGCCGCACCTACATTTCTGACCCATGGAAACTCTGAGAGATTAATAACAACTGTTGTTTTAAGCCATTGAGTTCAGGGGTAGTTTGTTACACGCAGTAGATAACAAATACACTCTCCATGTTAAAATGAAAAGGAGAGAATTTTAGCCAGAATGTGGCAGGGCTGAGATTCTCACTTAGGCCAGACTGATCCTTTACTGCCAACTTTCCTTTCACCATGTAATTTCAGCTCTCATGCTCACATCTGGGCCCACACAGCTATGCTATGCTATGCTAAGTTACTTCAGTCGTGTCCGACTCTGTGCGACCCCATAGACGGCAGCCCACCAGGCTCCCGCGTCCCTGGGATTCTCCAGGCAAGAACACTGGAGTGGGTTGCCATTTCCTTCTCCAATGCGTGAAAGTGAAGTCGCTCAGTCGTGTCCAACTCTTAGCGACCCCATGGACTGCAGCCTAACAGGCTCCTCTGTCCATGGGATTTTCCAAGCAAGAGTACTGGAGTGGGGTGCCATTGCTTTCTCCGGCCCACACAGCTGGGAAGTGACAATACTCACTGGGTCTCACCATCACCACAAATGGCACATGCATACCTAAAATACATGCTTTAATATCAAAAGACACAAAATTCCTGCAGAACACAGATATGAAAGTAGAGTGAAGAGAGGAGCTAGTCTAATCTCCTTTTACCAATAAAGAAATTAACACTCACAGTCATAAAGCAGCAGAGATGGAACTCAAACGCTGGCCAAGATGACATGTGACTCTTTAAGGATCTGGGAAACTTCAGCCCAAACATTCTGGACACACTTTTGATCTGCTGGCTAGGAAAATTCCATCAGGAACGCTGGTCTTCTCTTTTCGGCACCACTGCTAACACTCTGTGGATCGTGCCCCTACCTTGACGTTTCCCCTCTAACCTGGCAGCTTCCGCTGTACCTGTCCTCCCAAGTCCTTCCACACTGATGGGTCACAGCAGGTAGACTGTTTGCCCCTTGGTTAATGTGGGAGTTGAAAATTCTCAGTCTCAGCTCACGCCCAAGTGCAATCCAAGTGTACTTTGAGAATCTATGACACACCAGGAAGACAACGCACCATTTCCACCAACAAAGTTAAACAGGCAGAGGTATTCTTGAATCTCCAGCAGGACTCCACAAGCATGCACATTACTGACTAAGACTTCCACTATTTTTACAAACACATCCCCTAGACACTTACAGTAAAGATCATAAATAATTAAGACAAAGTAGCCTGAGGACATTGTGGGAAGCATTCTTGCTGATTTTTTTTTTTTTTTAATTAGGATCTTGCTAATTCGAAAAATTTCAAATCCCTAAAATATTTCTAGACATAGCCACAGATCAGCAAAATTCAAGTGATTATACATTCTCACTAACACTGAGACATTTTTTTTTAAATTATGAAAGTAACAGATACTCACTACCCTGGGTTCTGAAAATAGTATTAAAAACAGCCTGTACTTCTACCACCTGGATGTAACCACTCAAGTTAATATTCTGTTACAGGTATCCTTCAATCTTGCCCTTATGCATATTTTTAAAAATTAAACTGAAGTCCTATAGTACACACAGTCTCCTTTCATTTAACACCACTGTTTTCCCACATTCCTAACCATGAGACAAGAGTTTTAAATAACCACATTAAGAATCAACCATATGGATGCACCACAGTTTAAATCAGTCCCCTGTGAGAGAATTAGATGGTTACTATTTTTCACTATTATAGACATCTGTAATGACAATCTTTATTTATAAATATCTTCTGTACAACTGGAGATCTCTATATTATATTATACATGAAGGTACTTGGTTAACAGTCCTATTCTAGACATTAAGGATAAATTTGTGAAAATGCAAAGATCTCTCCTCCTTGTGAAGTTTACATTCTTCGCAGGAGAGAAAATCAAGAGTAATAAATACAAAAATTCTTTAATATTATTTAATATTTTATTAAATAATATTAATGAATTTTTATTTATTTATTTAGTATTTTATTCAAAGAAGGCAATGGCACCCCACTCCAGTACTCTTGCCTGGAAAATCCCATGGATGGAGGAGCCTGGTAGGCTAGTCCATGGGGTCGCTAAGAGTTGGACACAACTGAGCAACTTCCCTTTCACTTTTCACTTTCATGCACTGGAGAAGGAAATGGCAACTCACTCCAGTGTTCTTGCCTTGAGAATCCCAGGGTCAGGGGAGCCTGGTGGGCTGCCATCTATGGGGTCGCACAGAGTCGGACACGACTGAAGTGACTTAGCAGCAGTAGCAGCAGCAGCAGCAGTATTTTATTAGGCAAAAATAGGCTATGGTAGGAGAAGTGGGATAGAGTAAGGAGAATCAGGAAATTCACAGTGAGACAAGTTACAAATTTATATAAATCTTATTTTAAAGCTTCCTGACAAGCACTATCAAAGTACTCTCCAGAAAGAGTTTACCAATTTTTCCACTCCTTCCTCATAACCACTCCCTTTTTGCTCTATTAAAAAAAAAAGAAGAAGAAGAAAGCACAATCTTCCTAGTAAACAAATAAGTGAAAATAATGAGCTATCATTTGGCTCTTCAAATGGGCAATTTGAATTTATTCTTTATCTAAGTTTGCTTATTTAGTATTCTTTGCTCATTTTCTCTTTTTCTATTGTTGATTTTAAGAGCTCTTTATATATTAAGGATATTGAAGACAAACTTTTTTGTGTGTTTTCAATATCTTTTCTCAGTTTGTCATATGCCTTTAAATACCGATTATCAGTGCCCAGGATAAAGAACTTTTTAAAATGTAGTACATCAGTTTTTTTTGTTATCATTTCTTCACCAGAAGAGCCGGGCCTGATGTCCCTCCCTGTTCCATATATAGATTAACATTCACCTATACTTTCTACTATGGGCTGAAAGTAGAATCTGCCTGCAATGCAGGGGACCCAGGTTCAATCCCTGGGTCGGGATGATCCCCTGGAGAAGGAAATGGCAACCAGGCAATCCAGTATTCTTGCCTGGAAAATTCCATGGAAAGAGAGCCTGGTGGGCTACAGTCCATGGTGTCACAAAGAGTTGGATAGGACTGAGTAACTTTCACTTTCACTTTTCACACTTTCTTCTGGCTTCCCAGGTGGTTCAGTGGTAAAAACTGTGCCTGCCAAGCAGGAGATATGGGTTTGATCCCTGGGTCAGGAAGATCCCTGGGTCAGGAAGATCCCTGAAGAAGGAAATGGCAACCCCCTGCAGCATTCTTGCCTGGAAATCCCACAGACAGAGGAGCCTGGTGGACTACAGTGCATGGAGTCGGGCCAAAGAGAGTTGGACCCAACATAGTGGCTAAACCACAGCAGCAGCAGACTTTCTTTGAGCTCTTTTGTGATTTCAGGTTTACTAGTAGCTCTCTAACTCACGTAGATATATGATAATATACACTATGAAGAATAGCTCTAACTCAGCTTTCTCTATCTAAATTAATTTTTTCCTATTTACCCTATAATTATTCACTAGAGACAGTAAAGCACAGGGAGGGCGGTCACTGGTTTTACCGCCGGCCAGATCAGTGTTCAATCCTTCAGGAACTTGGGTAAGTTACTGCAACTCTCTGAACCTCAGTTTCCTCATCTACAAAATGGAACTATAGGTAGTGCTGACCTCATACAATTCTTGCGACGATTAAATGAGATGAGCTCATGTAAAAGTGTTTAACATAATGTCTGACACATACAAGTATGGGTAAATGTGAGCTGCCACTATTTTAATTCCTCTCATTTATTTGAAATGCTACCTTTCCCAGACACATTTCTATTTGATTGTGACCTCTGGAATATTACCCAACCAAGTTTTCCTGGTATACCAGAAAACTAATGATTTCTGAAATTTTACTTTGTAACTGAATGCCATACTTAATTCCATGTAAATGTGTCCTGGGTATTTTAGGAAGACAGTAACATCTGCAAATAATTTTCATTGTTTCTTTTTAACCATTATTTGACTTTGGTTTGTATACCCTGGCCAATTCAATAAGGCAGGAAAAAGAAATGAGTACAATGGGCAATCTTTGCTTTATTCCCAATTTCATTATGCTGCCTCTTTTGATTCGCCATTAAATCTCCAAGTGTTGTAGCTGCTGGTTTTTTGATCAAATTAATGCAATCTCTTTGTAGCGAAGTTGTTTTGCTTTTTAAAATTCTAAGCAAACTAGAAATAAGAATAGAGATCTACCAAATGCCATTTTTGGGTATATGTTTTTCTTCTTTGTTCTACTTACACAATGTATTTGGAGACTAGACATTCTAATCTTAAGTCCCTCTTACATTTCTGGGATAAACCCTATGTGGTCACAATTCTTTTAAAATATTGCTGAATTCAATCTGTGACTGTTTTATTTGGCATTTATGCATCCATCCTCATGCCTGAGCTAAATCTTCAGCCTTTTTTTGTGTGTAATCTTTGTAATAATGTTGGTTCCCAGAGTTGTGCTAACTTTGTAAAATCAACAATTTTCTATACTCTGAAACAGTTTACTGAGCAGCTAATTATTTTGTCCCCCAAAGCTTAAAAGAATTCATCCATGAAAATGCTTGCATCCAGAGCCCACTTTGGAAGTATTAATTTTTTTAGTTTGTGGTTTCTTCCTTAGTTCCTAGTTCAAAGACTCAGACTTCTGAGTCATCAAGAACAGACACGTCAACTGAGATTTTTCAAAAATACTGTATTTTAAGTTAATAAATTTTATTTTTATAACATAAAATAATTATTTCAAGTGTAACTTTTAATTTGTTAACTCTTTTTTCTAACATATGAACTTACTTTTAGTTTTACTTGGTTGTATTTCTTTTTAGCTATGGTACTTGCTTAGTCTATTTCCTTGACTTTTTCCCCAAACACATAGCTCTTAGGTGTTAGCACTTTAACGTTTCTGTTTTCTAATTCATTAGTATCACTTGCATCTTATTAGGCTTGCTTTATTCTTTTCAACTTTAAGTTGAATACTTAATGCATTATCTTCATTTTCTCTTATTTAATAATGAAAGGATTTAAAGCCATGAATGCATCCCTGAATAAAACTTTGGTGATAACCAATACATGTAGATGCACAGAGTTCTCAGTATTTCCTAATGATTCTGTAACAGTCATTTCACTTCCTCTTTGACCCAAGTGATTTAGGAGAGCTACTTTTTTATTTTCAAGTAACTGGATTTCATTAATATTTTTAATATTAAGTATTTTACAGAGGATAAATACATCTCTGAAATAATATGGAGAAACTGTGATAAGGGGAGGAAATCTTTTAAGCAGAAAACACTACTTAATGCTTAGTTTTTTTAAAAAAAGAAAAACTATTTATATAATGCTGTGATGGCTGTATCCAAGTATATTCCTTACCCAGGGGATTTCATGGCAGGTGTTTCTGGAGGAAGTGAGTGACTGAGGGGCAGGCAGCACAGGAGGAGAGGGGAGAGGAACACTCTCCTGTACCTTCTGAAAATTTTATTATGGGTATATTGCCTCTTTAAAAATTAATTTAAAAAGCAAAGCCATCTCTCAATAAATGGAATGAAACCATCCCAGATATACTCAGTACATAGCCAAGTAAATTTCCATACTTTCTTTGATAAAATTTAGAGATTGGTTTTATTAAGCAAGACTTGGATCCAAGATGATAAAACATCTGGACCTAGAAAAGGGAAGAGGCAAAAAAAATGTTCCCTAATTCTGCAATCTCCAAGTTCAGGAGAATTTAGAGTTTCAAGGCAAAGAAAGTATTAAGGGGGGAAAAAAGTTCAGTCAGGTTTCTATCAGGCTACAATTTTGAAACCTGAAATTCCTGAATGTATGGCCAAGAGGATAGCAGACTTCCTAGTTCCTCCACCTCCTCACCACAGCATTCCCATTTCAGGAATGCTCCATATTATGCATCTGGGTTGTTGCAGTCTTCTCCATTATTACTTAAAATGAATTCAAATCCCAAATTAATTCAATTAAGTGAAGTTTTAAAGCATTATGCCACTGTCTACTCATCTGCCACAAACTTTGGAAATATCAAGTTAAAAAAAAAAAAAGAATGAAAGGAAAAAGGAAAGAAAAAAACGAACTCTGTAAATCGGTTTTCCAATTTATGTGGAAGAAATCTGTTTTCCACTTTCTAATTTCTGCAACTGGGAAATTCTGTATATTATGTTACCATATAATGAAGGATGCCAGTAAACAGAAAGCCCACACGCCTGTACACACAACAGATTACACTGTGTGTAATTGCAAACACTACCACGTTATGTACTCCTGGGAGTATTATTACTGAGCTGTTGTTATTTAATGCCTCATCTATTTAAAAAAAATTCATTCCATATGGATGAAAAATGAGTATACTAGCCTGAGTATGGGGGGGAAAATGTAATCATAGATCTCTTAAAATTCATACCGTATTATACAAGCACAAGATGGTACAACCAAAACTTAGGAATTCAGAATGTCTCAAATTACAAGATACGAGTTCACTGCTAGTTACGGAGATCTCCACCCTGGCAGTGGAACCAGAGGAAGCCCACAGGGGGAGTCAGAGCCATCCTCTACTTTCCGGGACCACTGAAGGACCTCTTAAGGTGGGGGCACAGCACCCTGGGGCCACCACAGCCAGCACCCATGGAGGCACAGCACTGTGGGAAAGGAGCTTAGCAAGACCCTCTGACGGCTACAAGGCTCTCCTTGCTGTGGACACGCCATCCAGACACCCACAGAGCCCAGGGAAGAATGCCCGACGCCGGGGAAGGAAAGTGTCCCACCTCCGTTGACCAAGAACCAGATGGAGTTCAGGGCTCTACCCGCGGCCCCAGCCACTCCCCTTTGACTTGGTGAGCACAGGAGGTTCAGCAGCCGTGGCTGCGCTAAAACAAAAGACAGATGACAGGAAAACCTACTGCCCTATGGCCGTTCGGAGCACAGGGGAAGTGTAAAAGTGCAGAGGGGGAGAGCAGGCCAGCTGCACTAATCCCTTTTTGTCCAGCAGTAATTAATAGTATAATCCACATTTAAGATGCATTAAAGTGAAAATGCTGCATTATCAGAGAGCCGGCGCATTGCCCCAAGGCAGAGCCTCCCCTGCTGACCTGTGGAACCAGGTTACCTCATCTCGGCCTCCTCCTCTCCGGGGAGCTGACTCTAGACACCTCTTAAAAGGACAGAGCTGGCAGCCACAAGTCGCCCCTCAGCCCAGCGCTCTGTCTCTGGAAACCACTCTCCACACACAGGCCATCCTGCACCGGGGCTCCACGCAGAATGGGGAGTCGTTTAAATCAAGTCATTGAGTCTCTGGCTAACACACAACACTTCAGTATCATGAGGTCCCTGACGGAATTTTAAGATTTCAGCGGACTCCCCAAAACAATGCTGGGATGATACAAGGGGAATTAAGATGCCCTTCAACTCAATTTGGTAGGAAGCCCTTTTTGAGAGTTTCCTACAAACTATGGGGGCACCAGGAGAGATTGTATCAAGCAGCAGAAGCCAGCTGTGCCGTCCAGCCCCGGGGAGGATGCCTCTTCCATTGTGACTAAAATACTGTCTTTAGAGAGAGGCATGCTATTAGCTCATCAAGCACATTCAAGCTACAGACGTCACCGCCGCTTAAAGCTAGAGGCGCCTGAAGGAGCGGTCCTCTCAACTACGCTTTGAAGCCACCGCCAACTAAGAACTTGATCTCAGGTCTCCAACACTGCCCATCTGGTGGAACAGGTACAGCCAACGTAGGAGGAGAGCCCTGAACTCCTTTTCAACTGCTCTACGCATTGATGTCATCATCTCAGCTCCACCCGTCTCCATGCTTCGCCGTGGCCCCGAGCCCGTGGCAGCCATTGGACAGTGGCCCTGTGCAATGGCAGCAACTGCCTCCATCCTGTAAGACCTCCTTGGAACTTGGTACAACCGCTTGTTTCTTAAACTTGGCAGCTGGATATAAAAAAGAGGAGTGAGACAGAAATCATTTTGACCTCCAGTGTTTGAGATTCTGGCATAGATGGTATGATAATGATCTGGGCACCTAATCACCTATAGTTGCTCCAAAAACTTCACCTTCAAGACCCTTACCTAGAACTTAACACATTCCTCCATGATGATATTTAATTACTCTCATGTAATCCAAAAAAGGGGCTTCTCAGGTGGTTCATGGGTAAAGTCGGCCTACCAATGCAGGAGACACGGGTTCGATCCCTGGGTCGGGAAGATCGCTTGGAGGAGGAAATGGCGATCCACTCCAGTATTCTGCATGGAGCATCCCATGGACAGAGGAGCCTGGCGGGCTACAGTCCACTGGATGACTTAGAGACTGAGTGCTAAGTCCACACAATCCAAAAAAGAGCAATTCCATGTAGTTTAAACTACCACTACCAGGGACTAGCCAAGGAATGAAGTGCCATTTCCACCATCACCTCTAGAGGAAAATGCATCCATGGTGGTTCGAAAAACACGTCCCCATTCTATGAACCCTCTGAGGCTGCCAAAACAACCACCGTCCTGTGACTGGGCACCCAGGAGCAACATGCAGCAGACTTGGTTCCCATGTAGGGGAGGCACCCAGCCTGAGAAGCTGTGCAAGAGACACAGGAGACCCCCACCCCACCCACACCTGCAGCCTACTGTACCCCCACGACTGACCTCTCAGGGCTGTCGGGTTCCCCAAACCTCTGTTCTTAATCACACAACGTCAGGATTCTTCTGGAGGAACGCTCTATAAACTCTCTCAAGTTCTACTCTTGGTACCTCAACACAATACAACAAAAACCTTATCACAATATTTGGGGAGGAGTGGTTGGTTTGTCACTCAGTCTCCCAACTCTTCATGACCCCCATGGACTGGCGTCTGCCAGGCTCCTCTGTCTATGGGATTTCCCAGGCAAAAATACTGGAGTGGGCTGCCATTTCCTTTTCCAGGGAATCTTCCTGACCCAGGGATTGAACCCATGTCTCCTGCATTGGCAGGCAGATTCTTCACCACTGAGCCACCAGGGAAGCCCTTGCAGAGGAGGGAAGCTACCAAATTTCACCACAAAGCCTTCCCCTTATACCCCAGGAAACCTCCTTTGCCAGAACAGGCTTCAGTTTTTACAGGGACACTGGTTGAGCTTTGCCATCTAACACCATCCAGGTCCCTGTGAGGCTTCCCCTCTTTGCAGACTGTATTGATTCCAGTGGTGGGCTGACTCAGAGCCCCCAAATGTCCATGTCCTTATAGCTGGAGCATTTGAAAGTGTTACCCTTTCAGCAAATGAGACTTTGCAGAAGGGATCAAGATTATCCTGGATGACCTGGGAGGGGACACCTGACGTAGTATGGGGGTCCCTACGGCACCCCACTCCAGTACTCTTGCCTGGAAAATCCCACGGATGGAAGAGCCTGGTAGGCTGCAGTCCATGGGGTCGCTAAGAGTCGGACACGACTGAGAGACTTCACTTTCTCTTTTCACTTTCATGCACTGGAGAAGGAAATGGCAACCCACTCCAGTGTTCTTGCCTGGAGAATCCCGGGGACGGGGAGGCCTGGTGGGCTGCCGTCTATGGGGTCGCACAGAGTCAGACACGACTGAAGTGACTTAGCATAGCATAGCATAACAAGACTGCAGAAGAAGTTCAGAGTCAGACAGGAGATGTGATGATGGAAGCAACAGGTGGTGTGACGTGCAGAAAGGATCATGAGCCAGGGACAGGGCAGCCCCCAGAATCTAGAAAAGGCAAATAAACTGCTTCTCCCTCCACTCAGGAGTTCCAGAGGGAGCCAGCATGCCAACACCTTGACTCTAGCTCACTGAAACTGATTTTGGACTCCTGGACTCCAGAACAGTTAAGACGTCAATAAGCTGTTTTAAATCACAAAGTTTGCAGTCATTTATAACGCCATCAATTGGAAGCTAATGTGACCCCTCTGGAGAAAGGGGACTGTGACAACACACACACACACACACAGAACCAGGAATGCCCTGGAATTTCAAGAATGAGTCATCCTTGTTGGGATCCACACAACCTCCCTCTCTGGACTCAAAGAGCCAGCTGAATCCTCTCTTTCTCCATCACCAAAAAGCAAAAACCAAAGGTACCTGATGCAACAAGTAAGGGTTATGACTTGTGGGTGGTGCTCAGCAGAGCTTCTCAGCATTAGACAGAAGAACTCCAATCCCAGCCTACTGCATTTGAGATTCACAAATAACCACAATGAACCATGAGAACAACATAAAAACAGCAGCTGACTCAAGAATACATGTGTAGGACATTCTGATTTGACACTGGGCTAAAAAAAAAATCTACAGGGAAGAATTAGGGTCAGATCCAAGGTTCTTTTATTGGACTGAGGGCAGGCCAAGCCAACCTTGCCTGACAGATCCCACAGGTGGGCCAGTCCAAAGCCCTGGAAAGTCAGGGCCCTGGTCCATGTGACTCCTGGAGACAAAGAGGAGGAAGGCTCTGGAAGGTGGTGGCATCCTGCCCACCTCAGTGGTAGCCTGGGGCCTTTGGATCTCACCATCTCACCAGCACCTGAGAGGTGTGAGCCAGGCAGCCAACCACATCAGAAGCTGGCTGCCAGCCGGCCCCCGTTGCCCAACACCTCTGCAAGAGCCAGCTTTCCAGGATTGGGCTCCAACACTACACAGGTACAGGCCACTGCTGACCGAAACAAGGCACAAGCGCCTTGAAGAACTTCCCACACAGGGACTGGCCACACATGGACTGTCTGCTGCAGAGTCAGGAAACGCACCTGCGCTCCACGTGGGCTGTCACGACAAGGACGTTCTTCTCACTGCTTAGCCCAAGCAGGGTCCCCCCTGGGTCTTCTTCCTACTCCAGTCTACCCTGGCTTGCTTCAATCACAAGTCAGATCTTCCATCCCCTGAACCCTCCATCCCATACACTACTTAATTCTCCCTATCCTCCAAACTGCTTATACTCTCCCAGTCTAGCCCACTTTGTTTATGCTTCACAAAGAACATCTAGGACTGTGTCACGACGTTGAAGGCTAGGGTAACTAGGCTTCCTCAGTGGGACTTAAACACGATTTTGGTGTACACGTGTACAAGGCGCTACTCAAAACAAAGTTGTCAACAACTAAAAAAAAAAAGTTTTACCAACCTTCCACACAGGGCTGTCATTCAGCCTTTGCATAATAAAGATGCAACTCTGAATATTCAAAGTACAGGAGAAGGTGACTTGTGGCAAAACTGACATCTAATGTGCCCAAGATTCAAAATCTTGATGCTACTTGGCCAGATTCTCTTTACCTACTGCTTCTTCCGATGCCCCCACCCCCTCACAAAATAAAGCAGCCCTAGGAATAGAATCCCATCTTCCTTAGTTCTTATGACTAATTTATGGCCTTCTTTGAAAGCCCTCGCACCAGAGCTCTGACTCCAGTAATTTCCTCCTCTTCTATACGCATGTCCATTTACAGCCATTCTGTAACCTCTACGTGAACCGAGCATGTTCTCCGGGCCTCCCACGGATGTGGGATCCCGCCCGGGTGAGAGCAGGGTGGCTCGGGGCGGCACCTCTCCTCTACAGTGTGAGCTACTCGGCACCCTACCCAAGTCCCCCTCCCCAGAGAGCTGGATGAGTATTCTTTTGCTTTAGGGTAGAGCGCCTTTAAAAACGACAAAGCAAGACTAAAAAGGCTGGGTGGGCAACTAGCATGTAAGCTCAAGACACTGTGGGGTTTTTGTGTTTTGTTCTTTTTTTTTCACTTGGATTAAAGGGAGTGGGGGGAAGGTCTTGATTTTGTTTTTATTGAGGGGGTGGGGTATGGGAAGATGTCCCAGAAAATATCCTCCACAGGCCACAGGAGGAGGAATACTTAGAAGGAATTTCTGACAGTGCTCCAAGGTGTTTCCAGGCCGCACCCCAAAGGCCCCCCTCGCCAAGCCACACTGCTCCCCACCGCACTTTCCTGGGCCCCCCATCCATGGCTTGGCTGTCTTCGCATCTCAAAAATGCCTTCTCTTCTGTTCAATAAGGCTGCCCTGAGTCTCTCTGATCTGTAGCTGGCTTCTCTGATGCCAGGGTGCTAGAAAACCTGGGCCCACATGAAGTCTTCCCAGCTTAGCCTCCCACAGTCGGTGCCTGTCTAGAGAACGGTAAGTCCATGCACGCAAACGTCCAAGTGGTCCAGGTGTGCCAGGGACTGCCCTGTGGGCTAAGGACGGAGTGAGGCCAACAGAAGATGCCTGCTGCCTACACACAGCGCCATCCAGCTCCTCAGACCCTCTTTCTGTCCCTATTTTTACTCCCTTCTGTTCTGGGAAGGATTTTCCCACTTTAGCTGAAATATTCCTTTTCTTTTTTTTTTTTTTTTTTTTACGAGGGTTGGGAGGGAAAGACCTATGTTTTCATGAATTTAAATCTTATTTTAAAAATTAATTTAGACAATAAATGACAAGAATTTTCTTTCATTGACATTTTCAGAGGGTTCCTGAACAAATCAACCCACACTTGATTATGTGGTCACATTCTCCTCACCTTGGAAATCTGAAGTTGTTCTTTCCCTTGAAGACAGAAGCCCATCTCCATACATTCTAAGCGCTGAACTCCCCAGTCCTCATCTGCCATGCTTTTATCCCCAAAGCTACAATTCTCATTCAAAGGCTATCCTCCTCAAGCCAACCCCAAGCTAACTCGGCCTCTGGCCTTGCACGTGCCCTACTGCTCATGCCGTACTGCTCATGCCCGAGTTTCCAGCCCCTAAAAGACTCTCACCGTGATTTCCACCAACAGGCACCTGGAAGATCTAGAGGTCCACTTGATCACACTCTCGTAACTATATTTCTTTAGATGTGTCGCCCAAGATTCCGAAGAATCATCACTGGATGTCAGAGCAAAACTAACTCATGTGGCACTTTCTCATCCTGCCTCCCGTCAGAGCTGGGATTCACTCACTTGGGACCTTACAAAGCTAGCCCTCTGAGGCAGGGATCCTGTGGCCAGTTCATCCCGGAAGTGGCCCAATGAGCCAGAAAACATCTGTCTGGAGTCTTCTCCCATCAGCAACAGTGTGTGTGTGTGTGTGTGTGTGTGTGTGTGTGTGTGTGTGTGTGTGTGTGTGTGTGTGTGTGTGTGTGTGTGTGTGTGTGTGTGTGTGTGTGTGTGTGTGTGTGTGTGTGTGTGTGTGTGTGTGTGTGTGTGTGTGTGTGCGCGCAGTGTGTGTGTGTGCGCAGGGCCTGGAATCTTCTCCCATCAGCAACAGTGTGGGTGTATGTGGGGGTGTGTGGGTGTGTTTTGACAGGCCACTGTCATCTTCCCACGTCATCTGAACACACATGCCCCTTCCCCACTGATGTGCCCACCGGGGGTCTCTACCTGGACCCCCACCCCCAGCCCAGACCCCTCCCAGCCTCACCGCAGCATGGAGCAAGCGGCACTTTCCCGTCCAAACCTGAACTGACCCTGGGCTCCACACCACCCGCATCTTCAGCCTCAGAGTAGCGTTTTCGTTGTGCAGACCTTCCTGCTCTAAAGGGCATGGACCTGAAGAGCGTGAGTCATCAGTGCTAGCAGGAAGCAACACTCAGTCTAAGGCCTGACCCAGTTCCTGGAGAGACTTCTCTGCCTCCAGCCCTCTGCCCCGCGCCCTGGTTCTCACAACGTGCTTGGGCTCAGCCACCCCATCCCCTCTCTCTGCAGCCTTTTCAAGATCTCTCCTTCCACAGAGCCACAACCAGGACTGTTTGTTTGTTCA
This sequence comes from Tragelaphus eurycerus, assembly GCA_935064755.1. Lineage (NCBI taxonomy): Eukaryota > Metazoa > Chordata > Mammalia > Artiodactyla > Bovidae > Tragelaphus > Tragelaphus eurycerus. The sequence goes on from CAKXYN010000020.1 coordinate 19,887,591, forward strand.
GTCCACTGGTAAGAAAAATGAGAGAGCTGTCTGCCATTCCTGGCAGGGCGTAAACACTTTTTCAAGAAATGTATGTTCCAGCTCTGCTTGGGTCCAAAACTGAGCCCTTTAACCTTTGGAAAGAGCAGAGGACATTCCATGGGAACTGACTATCGCCACTCCTTATCATCGCTGAAACACAAAATCCACTTTGCCCAGCCCCATCTCACATGGACCCCTCACATTCTTGGTCTGGGAGCTGAGCATGTGAGAGAGAGAGAGGAAACCCCAGAAACGTGGGAAAGGCCACTGTCGCCAGTACAAGAGGCACCAGTGCCCCGATTACTCTTCAGAGATGTCAGGATACTTTATTGTAAAATTTGTTTAAATACATGTAATGACCCACAGACAAAGACTTTACATTGGAAGAACATTTCTTTGGTGATCAAGACCAAACTTGAGATCAGATCAAAATGGAGATGGCCCGGGGAAATCATCAAGAGGCCTACCATTGCCATCCTTCTATCGAAAAGATACAGTTCTGATTTCTTACAAGGAGTTTCATGACAAGAGGTCTCTATCTTAACACTCTGAAAGAAAAACATCCATCCCCCCCACCTCCCCAGCCTGGAAGGGCTGGGAGTGGCCTCACAGTGTGGTACAGCAACACAGAGCAAGTGGGAGGCGCAGGACACGTGGGAAGAACCACAGCAGAACCAGCTGCCCCAGCTGGACCCCACTGTGCTGACTGGCTGCGCCTGTCAGTTATCGAAACTGCAATCAAGTGGAACTGATCAGTGCAGACTCCCAGTGCTGGGTTCCACGCGATGCTTCATCAATGTCCTGTGGGCGTCGGGCATTTCTCTACTCAAATATTGACCAGTTTAAGAGTAGGCTTAGGGAGTCACAGGCACCGTCATTGGTTGTTTTCTTTCTTACCCTATCTCGTTAAAGCGGGGACAACATTAGAACTCATTAAGTACAACTACACCGATTGATGCTTGTTAACGCTGGGTGTCAGGAACTATGGTAAATCTTCTTCCTGCATACTTAGTTCCATTCTCTGGACGACCTGTGAGGCGGGTACTACCATGGCTTCTATTTTGCCCACAAGGAAATCAAGGTCCAGGGAGTCCCAGTCACTTCCCAAGGTCACACAGCTAGGTACAGCAGAGTGAGAATCCAGTCCCTGGTTCCTCAAAACACCAGAGCTTTTGCGCACACACTGTCCTGCCAGGGTCGCCTGCACGCCCGCCGTGAGTGCTGCCTGCAGGATGTCTGGTTCGCTCATGGAACAGCCCCCAGCCAGGAGCGCCTCCACCTGTCCCTCTTCTCCATACACTGTGCTCGCTGGGGAAAAGCTGTCCCTCCCTCGTGCTCATGCTCAGTCGTCTAAGATTCTGTGACCCTACGGACTGCAGCCTGCCAGAGTTCTCTGTCCATAGAATTCTCCAGGCAAGAGTTCTGGAGTGGGTTGCCATTTCTTCCTCCAGGAGGATCATCCCAACCCAGGTGCAAACCCGTGTCTCCTGTGCCTTCTGCACTGCAGGCGGATTCTTCACCTGCTGAGCCAAGGGGCTGCGTTCCCACCGTGCACTCAGGCGGTTGCTTCTGAGGCCTCCCTCTGTCTGGATTCTGAGCCATCCTGGGGTTGGAGGAGCAGAGAACATCTCCTTACCATCCACCCCTACTCCATCCTCCCAACACTCTTCCACTTGACGCCCTGCCTGCCCATTGGAGTTCAAAGTCAGATCTCAACCAACTGCTAGGCGATCCTCTTAAGGCACTTAGCCTCTCAGTTTTTCCAAAAAAGATGACGCGTCCCCACCCTACATACCTTACAGAACAACTGCGGGGATTAGTGGAACGGACACAGGCTCCAGGGCTTTGAAAAATGAAGCCACTTACATTCCTTTCCAGTCTTCCTCAGACAGATGTAGCATCTCTCCCTTCTATTCAGAATTTATTTAGAATTAAACCATTAAATATTTGGGTGGCTAACTCAGGGGCCTCAAGTGATACCCAGTGCACATGTAGTAGCTCAGGAGAACATCAATGGGGCTTAGAGCTGAGGAAAGACACAGCCCAGTGGGTGGGGCTGGAGGCACTGGGGCAAGGGTGGGTGAGGAGGGGCCCTGGCCAAGCTCGTAGCCATCCTTCCCGCCACCCAGAGCATCACTGTCTCCTCATCCCCCTCCAGCCACCTCGATCCCACACCCACCTTCAAACCACACTCAGAGGGTGAGTGCTCACAGGGCCTTTCAGCATTTCCTGTCCACTCAGAACCCCAGGATGTGACCTTATTTGGAAACCGAGTCTCTGCGGGTATGACTAAGTAGAGGTCATAGTGGATGAGGGTGGATCCCAGATCCAGGAACTGGAGCACTGAGAGTGGGAGAGGACCCACAGGGAAGAAGGCCATGCAGAGACCCAGGAACTGGAGGGATCCATCTACAAGCCAAGAAATGCGGAGGACTGCCAGTGCCTGATGGAAGCTAGGAAGGAGCCTTGGCTAAGACTTCAGTGGGACCATGAAAAAAACGCATTCTGTAAGCCACTCAGCTTGTGATACTTCCCTTCGCTCTGGCGGTCACAGCATACGGAAGTGCCATCTCTCACCCTTGCCCCGGGAGGGCTCTGGCCAGAGCCACCTCTCATTGGGCCGGCCACAATCGTCTCCCTGTGGTCTCCGTGCTCCCACCCTCCACCTGGCTCAGAACAGAAGGGAGAGCCTCACCATGACCCTCCCAGGCCTATAGGACGTGCCCTGTCCCCTCCCACGCCTGCTCCAGCCGCGCGAGCCTCCTGCTGCTCCTTGGACATTTCTGACGGAGTCTCCCCTCCGCCCAGAGCTCTCTCCATCGCTTACTCCATCCAGCCTCTGCGCTCAGGTCGCCCTCCTCACCTGCAAACCACTGTCCTCCATGGCACGTCCTCTTCCCCTACTGGGCTCTTTCTCTGTAGCATTTCACTTCTTTTCAAACACTGTGTTTTTCTTACCAATCACATATACTGAGGGACTGGAGGGAGTATAAACTCCACGAGGACAAGGATGGCTTCCTTTTCTCCTTCCCCCACTGCAGTAGCACCAGCGCCTAGCAGTGCCTGGCACCTGAGATGTCCTCAAACATTTGATGAAAAAGTGGACACAAGGTCAAGGGGCAGGAAGGAGCCTGAGGTCAGGGGCAGCAGCGGTGTGGAGGGCAGCCAGGACTCTGGGAGCTCCAGTGGAGTCTGAAGGCTGAGCACCAGAGGCTCCCAAGTCCTTGTGGGCAGATGGAAAGTGCTGGGCATCATGAAGCACCTGCAGGCCCTGATCAGGAGAATAAGAGGAAGGAACGAGAGCAAGGTCTCTTGACCTTGGCACTATGACACTCTGCATATTCTTTACAGGGGTGGAGGGCTGTCCTGTGCACTGGAGGAGGCTTAGCCGCATCCCTGACCTCCCTCAACCAGCTGCTGGGAGCATATCCCACGAGGTTGCAGCAACCCCAAATGTCTCCAGACACTGTCACATGTCCCTGTGGGATGAGGGGGAGGCAAAGTCACCCCTTTGAGAACCAACAGAACGTGGTAGTGGTGCGTGCACAGAGCGACCCTTGAAAGCATGGACCTAAAAGGACCAGCCAGAAGTACAGGTGGGCGAGCTGGCCAGACATAGTTATACCTGCGACAGGGCCCACCCCTGGTGACCGAAACAGCACACACGCTTTCTAAAAGCGGAGGTCACCACGCTAGCTGGCTTTTGTCCTCAAGGCCTAAGAAGTGCCAAATCCCCTCTGTTTCCAAGAGGAGGTTCCAGTCTAGAATCTTATGTTGAAATATATCTGCTTTTAAAATACCATATTGCTGAACCAACTCAACTCTAGCCTAGGTTTTGCCTACAGGCCACGACTTTGAAATCTCCGACACAGAGGCTGCCTAGAGGCAGAAGCGGGGGCAGCCTGGAGATTCCTTAGAACCTGTAGGAATTTAGCCACAAGGAAATGAGGCCCTGGACAAGGCCTGTGAGAATGAGCTGAAGAAAAGGGCCAAGTCCCAGAAACTTAAGTTAAAATAAGATAAGCACACCAGGACAAATGGCCACATGTTCCTGAAACACAGGTCTTCAGTGCAAGTGTCAGCCTAACAGTTGCTGACTTTGGAGAGTTCCTTGAAGAGGAAAGTGAATGCAGGGAGGTCCCACCCTTAGTTCAAAAAGGCGTGTGAGCTTGCGCCCACATGATCCTATAAGCCTTAAACCCATCCTGGACAAAGCCAAGGCCTCCCCATCTTCACACTGCTCAGGAACTAGCCTGACCATCTGCATGGACCTTCCCCAATGTTCAGTACACCCAGACCACCGGCCAAGGAGCAGCCGGATTCAGATCAACCTCCCCCAAGAACTGGAGCAATGTCACTGTGCTAATGAGAACTCTTCCTGCCTCCCCAACCAGGTCTAGGCACCTTCTGGACTCCCTCCCATGATAATCTGGCCTGAGAAGGACCCCAAGGCATCCTTCAAGACAATCCCTCTCTATTCAAGAAAACGGGGCTTAGCCAAGTGAGTGTCAGGGAGCCTGGTGGAATCACAGCTCAGGTCCACAACCTCATACCGCCCCCAGCGCATTTTGAGTTGTTTGGCGCCTACCCACAGCGGTCCCAGAACCTGGAGCAATGAGAAAGTCGTTCTGACAACACATACCATGGTGTTGGTTTGAAGGCAGTGTGGTTTCATCTACATTAGACTGTGACAGAAAGCAAAAGAGCTCTGAGTGACTTGTCCATTTCTGGACATGCTCAGGGTGGGGGTGGCAGTGGGTTACGACACTGGCGTTCACTGCCCAACCTGTAAACCGGGTAGAATGACCTCCTTGAATTGCTGTCATCTTCTCAGAGAGAATTACCCTACCACAAAGCATGGTCATAATTAAAGAACACCGTTCCCAACATGGTGCACCATCAAGCACAGAGGCAAAGGCTGCCTTGATCAGCATCAGATGCTCGGTCTGATCAAGGTCACTGGAGAGAAGGTAAAACGGTCAGAGGCCCCTAATCTCACCTCCACAGTGCTCTGCCTTGCTTGCGGTGAATGGAACACCTGAGTCTTTGGCAGAGGAAGGAGGAGGCTGGGTGAGCAGGGAAAGGGAGGGGAAGGGAGGGACAAGGAAAGAGGGAGGCAGGACTCTCTCCCATGGGCAGCACTGTGCAGGTGATGGCAACAGACTCCGGGGAACCACCAGCTGGTCTCCACGAGCCTCGTGACACCCCATAGGTGCGGACTCCCCGTGTTGCCTTCCCTCCCACTGCCCACGGCCACCACACCATCCACAGCGATGCTGACAGGGTTAGAGCGTCTCCAACCATCTTATCCTCTTACCCAACCGGCAAGAAGGGTCTGCAGAGAAGCCCATGTAAGACACGCAAGGAAAAAAATCTCTGGGCTGGGGCCCGAGGCATGGGGATGCACAGACAAAACTCAGCAGCACCAGCATTCAGCGAGCCCAGAGCGGTCAGTGGGAGCCATGGACCGGTCACCCCCAAATCCTCGTGTGGTGGGTTCTGTCTCCCAGAATCCAGTTAGCCACACCCGTGAGCCAATTTCTGGGAGAAGAGTCCAGGGTCAGAAGGCATCTAAGTGGTTTGGCCAAGTGAAGACTCTGTAAATCAAGCAGCCGCATACTCCACAGACAGACTCCTGACTCGCAGACGACCAGTTGCAGAAGGAATGGCGTGTTCCGCTGTGCCCCATCCTGGCAGCTCTGGAATCACATGTCCCTCCACCCAGCCTGTGGCATGGGGAGGCCCTGCCCCCCTACCCTGGGTACCACGGGGTGTCTCTGCCCCCCAGCGTGGCATCCTCCCAGCCTTCCCCCAGATGCCCACCCATCTTCTGGAGACCCTGCTCGGCCTTCTCCCACATATGATTTCCTCATGTATCCATTTTTAGGAATCAATGTTTTTGTGAAGAAGAAGAGGAGAAAGTTCCCACATGTAGAAAGCTCACACCCTAGGGAGGAGTGAAGAGGAGGGGGTCACTGAGCACTTGTTGAAAGCAGACATGGACAAGAGCGATGAGGAGCAGAAGAAAACCTCTTGTCAGCTCTGAAAGTTAAACAGGAACATCTCGCCCGTCGCTCCCCCACCCTGCTTCCTCCCGGCCCAGCCTGTCTTCTCCCCCAAGCCCAGGAGGCAGCATACTGGCGGACCCCGGCAACGGGAGGGAGCTCCGTGGGAGTTTGCGGGAGCTCCACCTCTGGGAATGGATTTGATGTCAAGTGTCAGCAAGTAAATTGCTATTGGCTTCTCGATAAGCAGCAGTAGTGAGCTAAGTGTTTCCCCGTATTGTGCGGGCTCTTGCGGACTCAATACGGCAGTATTGACAGCACAATCACACAGTAATCCAGGCTCCACTAATACCTACACTTCCTCAATGAAAATACACTTTCCACTTGGACACCAGCCCATTAGCTTTGGGCTGGAATCTCCGGCCTCCTCTGCTCCCCTCAACCACCCCTGTGCCTTGGAACTGGCATCTCCCAGTTGGGATCGCCCCCAAACACCCTGACCGATGCGACCATCCCAGCCCGCGTATTGTCAGGGCCCAACCTGAAAGATAAACAGCCAGAGACCTACAGGAAAAGGCCTGCTCTCTCCATCTATAAATCACTGGTGGGCAGGAAAGAAAAGTGATCCAACTCTTTAAGGATAAAAATCTAAGCAGTCGCTGAGGAAAATTGATGTTCCCTTGCAAAGCAAGAGATGTTCACTCTGGGAAGATGCATGTCTTCAAGTTTTCGGAGACAAAGAAACTCAAACTTCACCCAGCATGACACAAGGATGAGACAGGCTCTAACAATCATGCCGGACACTAGGTTTCCACACGGCAAGTCCCCACGCCCTGGTCAGTCTTAGATAGATTTACATATTGAAGGGCCTGCTAATTCAAAAATAATCACCACGTAAACACAAGCTATTTTTCAAATCCATCTTTCATCGATCTTGACTTTCAGAACACCCTGGAGTAGATAAGGGACAAGATTATATTACAGAGACAAATGAAACAGAGAAGTTAAATGACTTACCTAAGGTCACACAGCTAGTTACCAGTGGGTTTGATCTTAGAGACTCGACTAGAGGTTGGCAAACTTTTTTCCATGGAAAGTCAAGTAAATATTTTCGGCTTTGGGGCCTTTTGGTGTCTATTTGCAACTGCTCAGCTCTTGTCACTGTGGCATGGGAGCGGCCACAGCCATGTAAAAGAACAAGCCCAGCTGTTTTCCAATAAAATCTTACTTACGGACACAAGTAAGATTTTTTGCATATTTTCATATGTCACAAAACAACATTCTTCTTTGGGCTCCCCCAACCATTCTGAAAGGTGAAAACCATGCCTAGCTCGCGGACCATACGAAAACAGGCGTTGGGCCAGATGTGGCCTGCAGGCGTGTTTGCAGCCTGCTGATCCCAGCCCGCTGGGGGATGTGAAGTATCTAGAACACCACACAGTCAATCAGAATGGGCACCACCATTCCCAGGCTCATTACAACAGTAATAATCCCGTCCAGTGAAACTGCTTGACCCCCCGGCACCAAACACAACGCCCAGCCCCCAGGTGTCCAAAAGCAACACAGCTGCGTGCCCATAACACACTGGCCAAGTCTTCACGCTTCTATAGAAGCACTGTCTTTTGTTGGGAATTTCTGCACAAATTTCAAGGTTAAGAAACTTTTCACAGACGCATGCCTAAGCCACTGCTGGGGTAATACACTAATAGCTGCTGCTGCTGCTGCTAAGTCGCTTCAGTCATGTCCGACTCTGTGCGACCCCACAGACGGCAGCCCACCAGGCTCCCCCATCCCTGGGATTCTCCAGGCAAGAACACTGGAGTGGGTTGCCATTTCCTTCTCCAATGCATGAAAGTGAAGAGTGAAAGTGAAGTCACTTAGTCATGTCCGACTCTTAGCGACCCCATGGACTGGAGCCTACCAGGGTCCTCTGTCCATGGGATTTTCCAGGCAAGAGTACTGGAGTGGGGTGCCATTGCCTTCTCCGACACTAATGGCAGAAGTCATTTATTTGCAAAACCAGCACACATATATTTAACAGTGCCCTTAAATACAGTGCTGGGATGAGTGACCCGCCCTGCGCTACCACCTCCCCACCCCCTCACCCAACCCCAGTCCCCCGCCCTAAGGAGGAGTTTCGGTCTCTCTGTGTTCAGGAAGAAGAAACCCGGCCAGAGAGGAGTTAAGGCCCTTCCAGGCTGTGATCTGATAAATGGCTGTGCAGAAAGCAGGTTCCCTCACTTTGAGATATGATGTCACTAACCTTTATTGATCCACTATCAGAGAACTTTGCTTATCTCTCTCCTGTGATATACTGCCCCTCCTGTGCTCAACTAGTGTTTAATACACTGCCTGCTGCCCCGCACTCCTCATCGCTCAACACCGCGGCACGAGGCTGCCACGGGGGCCAATATTTTACAGCCAGGCCTCGCCAGCACAGACACTCCCTGACGCGGTGGGGAGTGCACACCCACTTCCACCAGGCTGCCGGGCCCCCGGTGCACCCTGACTGTGGGCCTGGGTATTGGTGGGGGCCAGGGCCCCTCTGAGCATCTCCTGCTCACCCTTTTAAAAAGCACACCTCCAGTCCCTTCAAGCTCCGGCTTCTTCACCTCCATCCTGAAAAGACAACTGCCAGCCCACCAGGTTCATGAGAACAGAAGCGTCTCCAAGTGAAACCTTCCATCAGAGAAATGAGCTTCCTGTTTCTCCTTTTGCAGTCAAGACCTCAGCCTAATCAGGACCTGGAAAACACTACCCATGGAAGCGCAGGACAGTCATTCAAGAGGAATCACACCAGGACCAGAGCCAGAAGACATACCCAGGTGTGGCCAGGCAGGCTCTGATTCCGAGAGATAACAGGGTTCCACTGCCTGGGGCAGGCCTAATGCTGGAGCAGCCACACACCAGGTCTGGGGTCCTCCCAACCCACAGGCGAACTGGGCACGGTGAGCAGCCGGTGCCGCACCCAAGGGTGGGTGAGCCAGCAAGTGCCAAGATTCAGGAGGAGACTGTTTCACTGAAGAGCTGGCATCAACCTCCTCTGTTCCCCGCTGTCAACCTCAGATGCCTCAGAACCACTGGACTCACAGGACCCCACCTGTTGTCCCCGGAGTAGCCGGTGGACAAGACTGTGCCTCCCCCGCCCGATCCGGCCCGGCCGACAAGGGGCCGTGGGCAGCTGGGGAGAACCAGCACGCCCTTCCACTGCCCCGGGGCACCCAGAATTTGCCTAATTGAACATTAACAAGTTGCTACAATAAAGTTCCTCTGTTGTGAGCTAGGAACCTTTTCGGCAACAACAACAGAAGTCTTGTTACAAACCGCTCTCTAAAGCCAGGCCTCAGCCTCGACAGGTGTGAACAAGATTTAAACACCTCCTACAATACAATGCAATCCAAACAAAGGGGAAAGTCAATCCCAGCCTCCTGGGGTGAACCTTGTCTAACATCTTCTTCACTCATTCAGCCCAAGGGAGCCAAGTGAACACGTGGAGAGATTGTCTCCAGGCTGGGCAAGGAGACCTAACCAACCCTGAAGCAGGTCTCTCTGCCACTCCAGACCGGCCACCAACCTGGTCACCCTCTATCAGAAGATGAGGTTATGAACGCCTCACATGCAATCCTGGGCCCCTACACGCACGGTCCATCCACCCCTAACTCAGCCAGCTGGTAGACTGTTCTGGTGAGCTTCCTACACTCCTGGTCCCTAGCTCAGCGCTCGGCTCTTCCACAAGACAGGTAAGCAGAGGAGGAGACTCCCAGGTCCCAGGGTCTGAGCCGTTCTTTCTCCTAAAGGGGGCCTGGGCAAGTCCTAACGCATCCTCCTGCTGAATGCTGGGGAAGAGATGAGACTCCGGGACTGGATTTATCATTAAAATTTTTTTGAGGGCCGCTCCGGGTAGAAACATAGGAGGGGCGTGTGTTGGACAAGGAGGAATTATCCCTCCCATTGATTTTCCGCTCTGGAGTATTAGAGAGAACACAGCATTTATCTGGAGATTTCTTCCCAAAGCCAACCACATCAACGGGACTTGAAAGGGCTTATCTGCCACCGCCATCACTGCGAAAAGTGGGCACCCCGGTAGGGAACTCGATGAACCCCACAGTTCCATGGTGACATCTTGAAGCCCTTGTTATTGTTACTCGACTTCAAATGAGTGAGCGAGAAGGCAGAGAGGGGAGTGGCAGAGGGGACACTGTGGGCAAGAGTGACAAAGGACAAAGAAGGGAATTCTCTCTCCCCCAGGCCTCTGCTCCAATGAGAACACAAAACGGCTCCGGAACAAAACCCGAAAAAAAGCAGCAAGCACATACGCAGGCCTCCAGCCATTCCTATTTTGGGCACCCGTCCTCTGTTCTCCTTTTCCAAACTCTTGGGCATTTTTTTTAAAGTGATAAACACTGATAATCCAGCTTTTGATCCTAACTCTCCTTCTCTCCCAGTGCAAGAGGAAAGCTGTCAGCATTTTTTTCCCCCAACTCACAGAAAGCCATGAAACATGCCAGGGAGACCTCTGATGGCAGCTACTCTCCACTTTTTCTACCTCCAAACTCCAGGCAAAGTCAAGGGTAAGAGTGACCTGCAGGCTTGTGGATAAAATGTTCATGACCACCATGATGGAATTTCTTTTCCAGAAATTTTTACTAATGAACCTTGGAGCACAAAAACCAATCCCAGGCAAGGAGTCAAGCTGGCTCATTTTCCTCCGTGCTCCCCGTTCTCCGACCTGGCTAGGCAGGCAAAGGCCCCCAGGCTCATGGAAGGATAGCGGCCTGCTCACAGCAACAACAAATAAAGGTTCAAAGGCTCAAGTCCCCTTTCCAGGTAGCTGGGAAGATGTAATTGGTGAGGCAGGAGATTAGAAATATCGGCAGCCTCTAAGTAAGACTTTAATTTACTGGCAGATCAATAGAGCCGGGGTTATATTGGCAAAGTGTCTACAGCTCTATTGACTCACGCAATGCCTCTTATCAATTTATCAGAAATCTGGAAGTCAGAAGATATTGTTTGAAGGGAAAAGAAGCAAAAAAGAGACAGGGAGCAACAAGACAAGCGCCTGAGCAGTTAGAAGATGGGGTCCCCGATCACGAACTTGGTACCAAGAGTTTTTACATCACCTGTCTCCTGGAATGGAAGCCGGTATACTGAGACTCAGAGTTAACCTGACCCCCTAACAGCCCCCTCAGCCTTCTCATTTTCCAGGAACCTTGGGTTCTTAGGGGCTAGAACCCTACCAAAGCAGATGCCATTTGTTTATTAGTCTCAGCAAGGAGCTACTCCTTCTTTGGGGTCAATGTTTCCCATCCAAGTTGCAGGCAATTTACATGCACCTCTGTTTTCTTCACATTCTGGTCCTTCTCCAGGTCTGCCTTAGCCAGAATTCTTCATTTTAGCTTCTTTCCCACCAATCCATAGCAAAGATTTTAAGTAAAAGGGACATCTATACTAGCATCCCAATCCTCTCCAGGGCTCATGAAGTACCAATCAAACTAACCATGGCACTTGGTCTCAGAAGCATAAAGAAGAGAGACTCAAGTTCCAGCAATCACCGACAAGGATGTGCAAGTTTTCATGAATAATTAATCTTCATTGGAAAGGGTTCTGAAATATGCAGGTAGTGGAAAGACCAAGGAAGAAGAAAGTAAACATTAACACTTTACCAAACCTAACCATCCACAGCAGTGAAGGCAGGATGCAGGAAGACGCAAAGGAAGTTTGTATTTCTATCAGATAACCCTGGGTAGGGGGTGGGGGGACAGATATTGGAGAGAGAGAGAGGACTTGCTGCATTCCAGTTATCAGGAGGTGGAAGGGAAGAGCGACTTGACTTGGAGGACCCACGACCTGCTTTTGACAATCCATTTTGGTTCCTGCCTCATACAACAAATTTCTGCTTAATTGCTGTTTTGCATTTCGTTGAGACATCGAGTAAACAGTACTTAAGTGTTTCCAGACAAAAACAATAACTCACTAATGACTAAGGCCCTGCTAATTAAAATACCCCTGTGATGGCGTGACTGGACTCAGAGCCACCACAGGGAACAGAACTGCCCCGGCCTTGAACGCATGAACCAGAACGCAAACGCGTGGGGCAGGGGTGGAGGTGACAGGTGACTGCTCCTTCAGGTCACAATGCCCTCTGGTTGCAAAGAAGGAAGCTCCTTACTGGAAGGAGACGGGATGGAGGAGAGGGGAGGGGAGGGGGAGGAGTTGGGAGTGGGGGTGTGAGGGTGCTCCCTAACAGAAGGTGCGTTCTAGAACCTTGTGGGTGAAGTAACCTGGCATTACCCTCAGGAGTCCACATGATCCCTTGAAGGGGGAAAAAAAAAAAAAAACGTGTCTGACCTTATTACAGGTGAAAACAAGATGTGTGAAACTGACCCTGAGAGACCCTTCCCCAGAGACCACCCTTCTTACCAGCAGGAATGTCCAACTACACTGTAGTGGGGGGGGGGGGGGGGGCGGTGAGATTCAGAAAGAATGAAGCAAAGGTATATGGTGCCACCTGATCTGTGAGAAAGTATTAACTTGACCAAACAGTCAAGATTCACAGTGCATTTGGCAAAGCAATAGGGACACAGAAAATGTCTCTTCCTCCCCAAATGAGAGATCAAAATAACCAGGCTTCCCCTTAACAGAAGCCGTGCTCTCTGCTCTCGTCCACGTTCAGTCCTAGGGATGGAGGCCTCCCAACACCGCTCTTTAAGTCTCAGCATTCGAAACCAAAGGAAAAAAAGAGAAAGGAGGCACGGAAGCCCTGGGGCTTGCAGAGGACCTTATCTTCCCCCAGGCAGGTTAAAGACCTGCTGGTTAGCAAGAGAGGGGGTGGGGACAGCCATTGAAACCGCAGGGGCCTAATACCCATTTGTATTCACACTCGGAGCCTTTAGGGATGTAAAATCGGAGAGGATGAACTGTTTACATTCACCTAATGCTCAAGTAAACAAATCAGGGCCCGAGCGGACGGGTTTCCGGGCAGGGCTGTGGCCAGACCCCCTTCTGAGCGGGGTAGCAGGGCAGGGGGAGGGGAGGGAAAGCGGCTGCTGCTGGCACATCTGCCGTCAGGGGCTGGGCTCCCCTTCCCACCCCTGCTTCTCCCCACCGGCAAACCGGTACCTTCCTTGATCCCACGCAGCCCATCAGGATTGCACCCACAGAGACCACAGAAGCTTCCAGAAAAGCACAGGGCGCCCTTGGTTCAGGACTGCCAGCAGGCACAGAGGGGGAGAGGGCTGCAGACCTGCCCCCGACGGGGCCCAGCAGAGCATTTTAAGCCACAAGACCAAGACGGGGAGCAGAGCCCCTCACTGGAAAAGGGGCCTTGCCCCACCCCCAACCGGCCGGCCAGGGCCACACCACCACCCACAGTGGCCTTGGAGGAAGAAGGTCGAAAAAGGAAAGGCCTGGCCAAGAGTGCCTGGGAAAAGGGCTTAAACACCCAGCACCAGACAGAGAGAAACTTTCCTCTCCTCCAGGGGCCTAGGGTGGGCGGGTGGGCGGTCCCTCAACATCACTGGTATCCAAGAACGACATCTCAGGAGAGACCCTCACCCCCAGAGTCCCCACATCATCGGGCTGTGGCCGAAGGGAACCAGGAGCTGTTTAATGTCCCAGGGCAGGGCCTGACCAAATCCTCTAAACTCCAACAGTTTCAACTTGACTGGGGGGAAGGGCCGGGGGGGGGGGGGTCCTGGCACTCCTTTTAAATGCAGATTTGAACTTTTCACCCGGGGTCAGACAGCTGCGCTCCTCCAGCCCCAGCAGAGGCCGGCGCCGCGGCCACTCAACCTCACACTTTCACAGTTGTTTTTTTTTTTTTTTTTTTTCCCCCTGCCTGCACAGGAGGTCGGCCCATTGAAGGAATTAGATACCCCCCTTCCCTAAATCTCCAAACCCACACTCGCCTCTCAGCTTACCAAGGGCACAAATCCCACTGGAGGCCCAGGGATGGGCCAGGGCTGGCTGGGCGCCCTGGACACAGCGACTGCGAAGGGAGAGGGTCCTTATCACAGGCATCGACTAAGGAATGCTGAGATCAATAGTGAGGAAACCCCAGCGCTCAGCCACTGCTCAGCAAGGAGACGCTTCCTCCCCTCTGTGGGACGGCGTTCCCAGCTGCTCTCCTCTGGCTTCTGCCGGATGACAGCCATCCTTGCTATTCTACTCATCGGGGTTGTACTGTTAGTCAGATTTATCTAACTTCGAGAAGAAGTCCCTTCAGGAGCAAGCAAAAGAAAAATATGACCAGCCTTAAAAAAAAAAAAAAAAAAAAGAGTCTAGGCTGGGACTCCTTGCCTCTATCATATCCCTTCCCTTATCCTCATGTGCAAGGCTGTTTCTGATTTTTCCTTATCACCCTCTGCCTCTCCCTTTCTCTGCCTCCAACCAGAGAGGCCCACTGGCCCTAGATGGTGAAAGAGGACTCTCCACTGTGTGGCCTTAAGATACCATGAGAGGGACTTCCCTGGCAGTCCAGTGGTTAGAACTCTGTTTCCAATAATGCAGGGGGTGTGGTTCTCTGGTTGGGAAATTAAGACCAACATGCTGCAGTATGGCCAAAAGGAAGAAAAGAAAAAGGCAATGTGAGAAATCTGAAATCTGAATAAAACTAGGGGAAGAAGAGGAGGGGGTCTCTTGTTGGGATTGGGGACCAGGTCAATAGCAGTACATGGGCAGCAGAGGAGCCCCCAAAAAACAGGCCCCTCTAAGCTACACGCCACGTGGGCCCAGGCCAACTAACCCAGGAAGCCTGTGTGATTGATGTCTGAGAGGAGAACGCAATGACTACCCACAAGTCCAAGGTCCCCTGCCTGTCCTGCCACTGACTAGTAAGCCGCCATGGACAGAGTGAACTAGATGGCTTCCAGAAGCTCCCTGCAGCCCTGCCATGCTGAGGGCACAAACAAAAGAGGGGGTGACACAGGAGACAAGGCTGCTGCAGTAAATGCACCCGCGCTCACACAGCTACAAGCTGTCCTGCCCTCTCTCTGGGGCTAGGACCACCTTGCTGCCACTGCTGCCGTTCTTTGTTGGGAATGGCCTTCAGAGCCAGGTGGGTACCTCCACTGGCCACCTGCGAACCGAGAAATGGTTTACAAAAGGTTTGCATGGCAGCATCGTACATTCTGCCTCCTAACAATCCCATGAGGATGCCAGCAGACTTGGGTGACTTTTACAGAGGAAAGCATGTGCAGATGCAGCCTGCACCCCCTGAACCCCAGGAAACGGAGGCAGCAGTCACAAGAGACGGGCGGTGACTCAGCTCCACCAATGTAATGTCTCAGAAGAGTCCAGGGCGCCATCCTGCAATGCCAGCTCTGCCCTGTCTGAGAGTCAGCCACTAGGCCCTCGGGGCTACTGAGCTGATGAAAGGGGGCTGGTCCAAAATGAGAGAAGGCTGCAAATATAAAATACACGTGGGATTTTTTTGTTTGAGGATGCAAAATGTCTCACTGATAGTTTTCTTTATATTGATAACATGTTAAAATGATAACATTTCAGATATACTGGGCTACAGAAAATATAATTAAAATTCATTTCACCAGTTTCTTTTTTTTAACGTGGATACTAGGAACTTTTAAATTATGTACGTGACTCCTGTACTGTATTTCTATTGGACAGCACTGTTCTAAAACTTCAGTCTGGCTTTCAACTTCAGACTCAGCCAGCAGTTCGGTGTTCAGGACTAAGAATTTTCTTGTCTAGTCTGAACATCCCCCCTAAAGCTACAATGTTCCGACTCCCAAGTGATACTTCTAATTGTGCTGAAAAATCTTAGTGTCCAAATCAAATCATTTATACTGGCAATTTGGCAATGGATTAAGGGGTGGCAGGGTAGGGGAGGAGGAGGAAGAAAGTCAGCTGTGCATTAGAAGCTGGACAAGGCCAGTGGAGTGACATGCCCTCTTTCAAAATGTTATCAATTACGTCTGAGGCCGATCTTTTTGCTTTGAAAAAAAATAATAAAAAGTTGTTTATTGTGGTTTGGTTCAAGGATTGCCCATTACAAGGCTGGCTGGCCTCCTCCTCCGGCTGAATTTCCCACTATGGAGAGCAGACTTCTCCCTTTTAACTGCTCTTCCTATAAAATATGCCCAGCAGGATGCTGGTACCCACCCCCACACATACACACACACTGTAAAGTATGTAAAGAAGGGAAGGGGGAGCAAGGGGCAGAGAACACACAGACACGGCCCCTTTCCTCTCAGACAGTATCCGTCCTACCAGGAGGGATCCCAGGCCAGTCTCATTTCTCCATGTAAATGAACTTTTTGGCCACCTCCTCAGAGAAGAAAAGCTGCACAGATGCGGAAGGCCCATCCTGGGGCACACAATTACAGCCATTTGCATTCCTCCAGAGGCAGGATTAGCACAGGAATGTGCTTTGCAGCTTTGTGGGGGGAAAAGGAGTTTAGGAAGAAAGAAATGGGGGGGGGGGGCCTATTTCTCCCCAGTCTGTCCATCCAAAGCTCGATGATACACTTCCAGTTCTCTGAGAGTCAGAAAGTGGAAATAACTCCTACTCAGGCTTACTAAAGAGGGGGAGGGTGAAAAGGCCTGAGAGGGGGAGTGAGGGGGGGCACTGCGTGTATGAGAACTGCCCCTCCTGGTGCTTTGATCCCCTTGGTCGCTAGGAGAAACCAACTTTTCTCCTAGGGTTAATCAAAACCAAATTACTCAGGAATGTGGCAGGACAGGTCTGAGCTTCCAGGTCCCTTTGTCTTTGAGGATTTAAAATGAAAAAATAAAAAAATTTTTAAAGCAGATGGCAGTGGCTTACAAGATAGGTAACGTGAAAATGTTCTGAAGGAACATTTGACCACATCCCCCAACTCTAAAAAAGAGAAAGCTATCTACAAACCTACTCCAGTCTATCAATCAAGAGGTTATTTTTATAGATAGGTTCCAAACTCAGAAAAACTTTGTTTTCTTATCACCCCTCAAGAAAGAACCCCTCCACAAACCTGTATCAAGTCAAAGTGCAAATAAGAAATAAGCAAGACTTTGCTGCCAGTGGGGCTGCAAACCTGATTATAAAATGTATCATGGGAAGTACAGTCCCCTCGAACTTAAGAGCATACACTTTTCACGAACAAAGTCAGGGAGTAGTCTGCAAGGTCCTTCCTTGGAATTCTGGGGTAGGAAGGAGACAGCATCCAGTCATGGGGACCTGGTAAACTTGGGGGTCTCTTTAAGGTCTAAGAAAGGGGGTATTGAGGGAACGGGCTGGGTTAAAGGATGAAAGGACCTTGTAGGGTGTCAGAAGATACTGCTGGCGCATCTGTGGTCCAGAAATGGCTGGGAACTCGCTGCCCAAAGCGGCCCTGTTTACTAGCAAAGTGTGTCACCAGGGGTGCTGGCCCAGCCCGGCCCAGCCCAGCCACACGGGTTCAAGAACTCCAGAGGCAACAGGAAAAGGCTGACTGACCTCAGAGATGAAAGAAACCTGGGGCTCAGGGCTATATTAAGGACGCCACACCTCCCCCCAGTCACATCTTTGGTAGGCTTGTGTCACCGAGCAAGGTGTGGGCCCGCACTCCCGGGCTCCTGGAAACTTCACAGTGCAACGCCCAGCGGCATTATAATTAGGGATGGCAAGGAGAGACACACAGCGCACCCAGAAGCAGGAAGACTAGTGGCTCTCTGCATCATAAAATAACGCTAAGCTTCACTGCAGAACCTGACCAGCCCGCACCCCCCTCATGCCCTCCCCCTCCAAAAAAGTAAGATAAACAAAGAAAGCACCACCAGTTAAGCTACAGAGCCTGGACTCAAAAGATAAAATGAGGCCAACATCCAGGCCTGACTACTAGCTTGCCATAAATTGTAACTGGCCCTCGGCCTATGGTTATCTGGGAGGTTGCACTAAAGTAACTTTTAAAATACTCTTCACCTTATCTTCAGGCCCAGTCAAACACACACATACATCACCAGTCTTAGATCTCTGCCATTAGTGTTCCATTTAGACTTTCCAAAACAAGGTCATCCCAGTAGGCCCGTCCCCTGTTTCCGGTCACAGCTGCGGACTTTCACCCCCTTCTCCAACAAAAGGGACCTTGTACACAAAATTAACCCGAACCATTAGTCTGTGCGGTGTGAGAGAGTACACTGAGCCCTTGGAATTATTTACCCTCCTCCCAGGCCGGCCCAGGGTGCTCCCCTACAGAGGCCGGGGGAGCTTCCCTAGAGATTAGAGGCCCCGCTCCCTGGGCCACAGCTCCACACAGCTGCATCTGTGCAGCCAAGGCCCCACTTTGCAGAGAATAAACACAAAGCCCGTTTTTTTTCTTTTCTAAGAAAAGAAGAAAAAAAAAAAAAAAAAAAACTTGCTCCCGTGGTGTGATTCCACAGCTGGAAAGGGCCACAGTCATTCTGGATATTGTCGAGCTGTCCAACATGGTGGCCACCACAAAACCATCCCAGATGGGGCCGAGCTGTCCAGTATGATGGCCACTGCTCATCTACCGCTGCCGAGCACTGGCAACAAAGCAAGTGCCAACTGCTGAGGTGAGAAAGTCATGCCGATATTGTGCGGAAAAAGACATTTTAAACTTCACTCCACCTGTTTCTTTTTTACTTTTCTATTAACGTGACTCCTAGCAAGTGTAAAATTACATATGGGGGCCTGAGTTCTATTTCTACAGGATGGCCCTCCTGGGGACGAAAATGTCACAAGCCTCGAACACCAGCCCATGGCCGTGCCCTTAAAGGAAAGAGTCTTAATGTTTCAATGCTAAAGTGACCATGAAATTAAGCAAATGGCAACAACTGATATCAGCTAGGTCAAATCACAAACTTAAGAGAACACTCAACAAATATGTGTAACTCAGAGGCGGCAGGAATCTACCATCTTTTTATCCAAGAGAAAACAAACGCAGTCTCTAGCCCAGTGGTTCTCCATGCCTCCCAAGGAGACATTGGGTGATTCCTGGAGACATTTTTGATGAGGAGTTGGGGTGGGGAAGCAGGGACCCCTGGTATCTGAGCTGGAGAAATGAGAGACACCCCTGACAACAAAAATTATCCAGCTTCCAATGTCAACCATGCCCCCACACACAATCGGACAAGGTTGATCTGAGGTCTGCACAGTCATACTTTTAATACTCAGATTTCCAGGGGCAGGGGGCTGGAAGTGGCATCTCTCTGCAGAATGGCTTCTGTGCAGGGCTCGGAAGTGGGCCCAGGTTTTAGTGGTACCCACAACGTGGGAATATGAAAGTCATAATGATGTTAAAACAATATTCACTTTCTCACCAGACTGAGAACTGAGTTTCAATGGCTGAAAGGTCTGACAGCTGTTTTTCAGGTTATTTGATAGAAAATGGGGTTTAAAAGCTCAGTGTAGTAAAGTAACCATACTCCAATAAAAATTAAAAAAAAAAAAAAAAGCTCAGTGCAACATGAGCCAGACCCCCCTACCCTGCACTCGGAGTGACACCTCCCATGGAGGCTCTGAATGAGGCGAGCCCCTTACGTGCTCAGCTCTCCAGCCCTGACCATACAGGTTCCTGGGCCGGGCCACAGAGCCGTGGAGGAGCTGAGACCGACCCTGAAGGGACAGGAAGAGGACAGGGCTGTGCGGAGAAGGCCAAGACAGGAAGAACCCAGGGATGAATGTGAACAGCCCCTTTTCGTGGAGCCAGGCTGGGAGGCTTGGCAGGAAGGGGGGTGGGGGGAGGGCACATGATAATTAACTCAGCAAGTTGATAGTATTTGCATATAAATGCCTCCACAAATCACTACAAACAAGCCAGGACAAGTCAGGCCTATTAGCATATACAAGCCAGCCCGGGAAGGCCTCTCTAGGTGGGTCATTGAGTGGGCTGCTCACTTCGAAGGCCGCCTGTCAGCTTGGGGTGGGGGGCACGTGAGGGGAGGACGGGGACACCGTGTCTATTTCAGACCCTTTCACTCTTGAACGCAGTTGCAGGATGTCAAAAGGAGTTGGCTTTATTCCCAGCCCCTGAGGGCAGAGCAGAAGAAATGCTGGACCTTTGCGTTTCTTTCTTCCAGGGTGTTGGGAAGCAGAAGGGAGCCAGGGCCATCAGTGGGGACAAAAGAAACACAAAGGGAAGGATATGCAGATGGGAACGAACATTCATGGAGAGGCTACTGAAAATGCACCAGGAAGACTTGTTTTCTACTTTGTTTCATTCCTACTTGAGGAGTGAGGTGTGCGTTATGCCCGTTTCCCAAAAGGAAGGAAACAGAAAGGCTCAGAGAGGTGGCATGGTGGGTGCACAGTCACGCTGCCAGGCTGGAACAGAGCCGGGCCTCCACGCCTGCGACCCCCGCAGAGGGGTCTGGGCTAGAGCAGAGTGGAGAACAGAAGCTGGCTTCCCAAAGAGCAGGCTCATTTGATGCATCTCTGCTTCTCCCAGGACAATGGAGAATGGACACCAGCATGCCCATTTCAAGGGCTGACTCACAAGCGGCACTCTGATCCTGACCTGGCCCCTACCTGTCATACTCGCAATTAGCTCACTCCTTCCACCAACAAGCAAGACCGCACCTCCCTCCAGTTAGACACTTAGATTTCCTTTATCAGCCAGCATCTTCAATGTCTGGACAAATGTTAGATTCGCCAGCAAGAAATAAACCGAAGGTCCTTTCCCAAAAGGTGTAAAAGTTCTCTGCTTTCTCCCAAAGACACTTCAACCTTTGGTTTCGTATCTGTTGCAAGAAAAATCAGCTTCGACCTCCTCTCGGAAAAGGCGAGGGGGAGGGGAGGCCTTATTATTTTCAAGGCTGCACTCTTCACCTGCAACTACCTTTTAAAAGTAAGGCAGGTGGGCCTAGGTAACATGTACTCGTGGAGTCAGGTACACAGACTGACAGCCTTCCCTGGACAAACATTTCGTATCTGGTGTGAAAGTGACACCATCCGGGAATCTGGCAGAGCAGGGGTGGCAAGTGAAACCAGTTGCTTTCGCAGCAACATCAACCTTCTAACACACAGGATCCACGGGCCTCCTCTTTATGTCCGCACGTTGACACTTTAGCAACCGGGCAGATGTTTCACAGGGAGACGTGGCGATGTTACAGGGAAAGCAAAAAACATTCCCCCTACCAGCCAAATGCACATTAAGAACCAAGGCCGTGAGCCAAAGATCCTTTTAGGAAGAGGGCCTGAAATGGTGGCAGAGGCTTGCATTGTTTCTTGAGCAGTTAAGAAAAACTGTTTAAAAAAAGAAAAAATGACAGGAAAAGTTGCTGAGAAGGAGGGAAAAAAAGGGCATACGTATGTTCCTTAGCATATTTTCATCAGGAAAAGTTGTCCAAAACAGGCTGCTGAGAAATCGTTTTGTGTGGAAAGCAAGTAAGTTGAGGACTACACATCTGCACTTTTTATAGGCTTACAGGAGTTTAAACTCTTTTGCAAAGAGCTTTTTATGTACTGAATCAAGGCTCCCATATTTGAACAGGGATCTATATGACTGGGGTTGGGTGGGGGTGGGGGGATAGGTTGAGGCCTGAAATCAAGGATCAAATTAAGCAACCCCAGTCTTTTCTTCACTCAGCTCCTCTGACTCTGGCCTTTCCACTAAGGAGACTCAAAGAAGACAGCCTCCTGGAATTGTAACACAGAAATTCAGAGCCTACAGGAGAGGTGTGCATGGGCGACAGTTCTCATTCAAAATCCAGCTCAACCAATAGGCTCAGACGTTTTCTCCAGTCACATTCCTGGATAAAGTCGGCACAACTAAGAACACAGCAAAGCTGCCTTTTTTTTTTTTTTTTTTTTGCCCACTCCCAAAGACCCACAAGTAATTGGTTCAGCCCTTCTCTTTAGCTAACACCCCTCCCAACACACACACACACACACACACACACACACACACAGAGTAGGAGGTCTGAGTAGTCACCAACTCCTGCCTCCAGAAGCACAGAAGTGGGGGGCGGGCGGCGGGGGGGGGGGGGCAAGTTTCACTCCCAGATCAAAGGTTTGTGGCCGAAATCACTTTCAGGACAGCGCGTGAAATCGGCAGCAGATGAAAATTCCACCGTCTTTTCACAGCTTCCAATGGAGCCAGCTTCCCCAGTTCAGAGTCTGCCTACAGATGACAGAAGATACTCCATAAACTCCCAACTGTTGCCCCAAAAGACCCACTTAAAATTAAAGACAAGATAATCATTGAAGAAAGCCTTTAAAGCCATTATGTGATTAGCAGGATGGGAGGAGAGAGGGATCTCGGGGATTCTCCATCTTCCCAAGGCACAGCCTACAACGGGAGCTGACGGCTTCCGTTCCAAACCTGCAGCAGCCAGAAGGAGCAACGGGCAGGAGGGGAGTATATGATTTGCACACCCGATTTCACCCTTCCTTGGGAGCCTTAGACCAACTTCAGGGAGGGAAGAGGATGGCGAAGTCTTGGAGGTGACACATATGTTAACACCCAAACTCAAAGAGAGAGGAACTGAACCTTCTAAGACCCCACCCCCAGGACACAGGAGGCTAGCTAAGGCCCCTCTGGAGGGGCACACATCAAAACCCGCGTGCATTAATTCCGGTGTTGACAAGACTGAGTGGCGACCCTCCTGTGCAAAGGGAGAAGGGCTCACCCAAAGGCAGATTAAGCCCCAGCGTTTTGTTAAGAGGCCCCTGTCTGGGGTTAAAACCAACAACACAGCAGTCTTCTGAAATGAAGGCAAATTTGCCATCTAGCAAACTCTGTTTCTTTCCCTTTTTTATTCAGACCCTTATTCTTGCAAAAGCAAGAAACTCCAGGAATTAAGGGTGAAAGAAGGGCAGCAACATCGAAGGAAACAAAAAATCACCTTTTAAAAGTGATAAATAAGCCAAGCCACCTTCCTTGGTCAAAGACTCCTCTGGAAACACACCCATCACTGCTATGACCACTCACAGCCTTGTCCTCACCATCTTGTCCCCTGGCCGCAAAGAATGAAAACCAGAAAAAAGCATTCACACTGTCTCACTGCCTATGAAGCTTTAGCACAATACTGCTGTCAATTCCCCAGTTCCTATCCATATAAGAGTCATTTACTTTATTAGCTAAAGAAAAAAAAAAGCCCTCGAACATCTGACTGTCAGTTCACACATGTTCAAAGAGAACAATCTGGCAGCCAACTTTAAATCATATAGAAGAGAAATCTGACAGTTGTTGATTTTGCAGTTTTCCTCCTTAATCTGGACTTTGAGAGTGGCCTGCCAATGAGCCAAGATTTTTGCCTGGGTCTCTCCCTTGGGGCAGTCTGACTCAATCTCAGCTTCTGTGTGTGTGTTCCTCAATGCGAGCAGTCTGAGGACTCAGCACACTGCTTTGGACAGAAAAGGCACCTTTTAATATTTGATTGAGACTAGCTCCTACAGAGGGATTCTCTTGCCTGGATTCTATTAAAACTAAGTCCCCATTTCCCTGACTACAGTTTCTAACCCAAGGAGAGGATGGTGGTTCTGAGCTGTGCTGTGATTTCTAAAACAACCACCTTTAACAACCAAAATCTCATACCAGAACCCTTCAATACCCCTATGAAGCCCACTATAATGGAAGCTGCCTTCTTGCTGTGTTTTGAAGGTAACGCCCCATGCTGGTTAATTACACCAGCCTTGGGAACCAGAGAAGGCCAGCAGGCTCAAGCACTACAGAAATAGGCCAGGCTAAGAGCAAGCAACGATTTTAATAACAAACGCAAGTATAAACCACAGCACATACTGTACTTCTTGAGGTTACTAATGTTCAGCGTCAGGTGCATTATCTCTGGAAGACCGGCAAGTGTGAGATGGAGCTTGCAAGTTTCTTCAGGCCAGAGTCACCACTGCCTCCCCTGTAAGACCAGGAGGCAAACCCGTCCAGTTAAGAGGCGAGGTGAGCTCCTCTAAAAAGAGGGTGTCAAGACAATTGACTTTTCCCTTAGAACAATTCCCTACCCTTTTATAAAATGTGGCTTAGTCACCTGAATATTTACTTTTTAACATGAGACGGTTGCAACCCTGTAAAAAAAATTATTTCTTGGGTGAAGATCTGCTTTGGGCCCTGGGGTATTTCTAGGCTCTCACACTAACACTTCAGAAGCAAGGGGGGAAAAAAAGCCCCAAGGTCCAAAAGGAACACAAGCCCACCATGACAGTAAGGACACACTCCCTGGACCCTACTAGGGCTAGAACTGAAGGAGCCAAGCTAAACCATATGCAGTCCCAGATAAGACTTTACTAGCAGTCTGCAGTCACAGATTTATTCTAAGGAACTAACAACCTCTGGGTCACCCAAGGTGAGCCAGGCTTGTCCAGGGAGTGTCTTGAGCCAGGGAATGTCTTACTAATCATCATTTAAAGTTATAATGATGAAAACTGAAATCTCGCTTAGTTTAGCTCCTGGCCACTGGGCAGCCCAATTGGCACTGAACTGATATGGCAGTTAAATGCAACCCTAGAGCAGCAAGAAGGCAGGCGCAGCAGCGTCCTGTTGGGAAGAGTCAAACAGAGGCCTGCTGAGAATTCTGTTTTATTTGGGTCCCTTCCACCCTCCCTGAGTATTCGTTTGTGCAAATAAAAGACAGAAGGGAAGAAACCAAAATTAAAGCTTCAGGTGGCTGGGGAAGCAGCTCAGATTTTTTTTTTTTTTTTTTTTTTTTTTTTCTATTTTGGAAGAGTTAGCAAGTGTTTCTCAATAGTTTCCTGTCAATCAAAACTGTTCTCAGGAGAACTGGAAAATAGCAGCTCTATCCCATAGAAAATGCAGCCATTTCAAAAGAGAGTTGGGAAAGGGAGGTGACCCATGTCATCAAGACAGGAGGTCTCTAAGTCACTTAATTCCTTGTGATTCCAAAAGGACTGTTTTTAAAGTGTAAAAGTGCTTGCTTCTGCCTCTGCCCCATGTTGTTAAATAACACTTGTGTAATTAAATAAAAGAGCAAAATGTGACCCTAGCCCATTCTGAGAGGCACTTACATGCTCTCTGAAAACATGCTGTAAACTAAATGCAGACAACCTCCTTAGTCCTGTAATTTAAGGGAGAGAGAGAGGGAAAGTTTCTCTTGGCCTTCACAGCCACATGCCTCTGAGAGGGGGCCTTCGGGGTCTCGGCGAAGGAGAGTGCATACAAATACAGGTGTGCAAACATCCAGGTATGGTCCTCTCTCTAATGACCCTATTCTTGAAACCCTTAGATTATTTAGAACCCTGTCTCCTGACTTCCCTTACATCCCACCATCTTTGTTCCCTAATTGCTTTTTGGGTTGGGTAACAAGCAGGATTCAGAACCTCAGGCTGCCAGTGACCATTCTGATAACAAGGACCAGGCTGGTCTTGGCCCTTCTTGATCAGGTTGCCCTGCAAGGGGTGTGTTTTCCTCTCGGATGCAGCCTCTGCCCTCTCACTCACGCATCCCTCTCCAGCCCGGTCTACTGCAGCTCGTGATTTTTAGGGTTTCCCCTTGAAACCCATCCAGAAACCACAGGCATTAAAAGAACATGAGGGTTTGACACCTCCTGAATTTAGGAATGAGGGGACTCCAGGGGCCAACCCTGCGAACTCACACCTGCTGTTGGATGGCAGAGAAATGAAGTTCCCCCGCTAGCGCGAGCTCGAAATTATACTCTTATTTAGTGACCTTTCCCCAAGGATCGAAAAGCATGGGATGAAGTAAGATGATGTGTAACTTTCTCACTATCTACCTTCAAGGCTCAAGGTTGTTTTCCTTGTTTTGCCTTCATGCATTCCACCATGGCAGGCCCTGGCCTGAGGGAGAGGCCTTCTCTCCGTGCCCAAGTGGGGCCATGTGCCCTCTCTGAAATTATCTGTCAGTGGCTTTCAGAGTCCTCAAGGCCAGTTAAATGACACAAATAGAAGGCGAGAGAGAAGACCCTCTTGGATTCACCTGCTAGCTCTTTTCATTTAAACCAGTTTATACACCATGCACCACTGTGCCAGGCAAAGCACTCTTAAGACTACACCAGGCAATGAACTGTAATCTTTGCCCTCCAGGCATGTTCTCATCATTATAACACAGGTATGTCCAAAGCAGAAAGCACCATTTTCCAGAAAGTTCTTTCCCTTCCAGCTCACCATGATTACTTTTTTTTTTTTTCCCTTTTACTGACCTAACTTGGGCCTTCCTCCTCTTTTTTTAACAGGACAAACATCTAAGTTCTCTCTCTCTCTTTCTCTCTCTCTCTCTCTCTCAACCACCCACCTCCCTACAGAAATGAATGCTGCTCTGGTTTTTCCAGAGGACCAACCAACTCAAAGTAGAGGGTGGGCTAGTCAGTCTCCAAAGGTGCCTCCGGCTCCAAAGCTCTGATTCTCCCTTTAATTACTCTCCAATAAGCGCACTGGTCACACTGTTTCCAACTGGCCAGTGACTTCTCCTGCAATGAAGAGCGTGTATTTTTCGGCGGCGGAACTCAAACTTCTAAATGACACCAGCAGCGCAAATATTCAGAAGGCAGGAACTAATCCAAAAGCAAAATTAGGAAGGCAGGAGGGAGGAGAGGAAAAGATGAAAGCGAGGAAGGAGGGAGGGCTTTACTGTATGCCCAGCAGAATTCAGAGGCTCTCACCCCAGGTAGGTTCCAAGTAGAGTCTAGCAGTTCAGGTGTAGCCAGCCTGCCCCTCCCCCACATGCCCCAAGAGAATGGGAAGTTCAGCCAAGACTCGCAGCACCTGCCCGCAGCTCCAGGCCGGCTGCGCGGACCGGCCGGGGGCGGGAGGCTGCACTCACCTGGCACACAAAGGCTCCGCACACCTCCGGAGGGAGGAGGCACTCGCAGGTCCGGGGGCCTCGGCTAGCGCGACAATGGGAAATTCCAGCGGTACTGAAGCCCCGAACTTACCCACCACTCCAGGCGGCCTTCTCCCCACCTCCCGCTGCCCCTGGGGCTCTAAGGTGGCTCTGGCTAGGTGCGGGGGGGCCTGGGGCAGGGGAGGGGGGTTCATGGTGGCGGCCGGGGCTGGTGGTCGCTCCTCCCCGGGAGGGAGGGTCCCCGGGCGCGCGGCGGGGATTCACCCACGGGGCGCGGCGCTCGCGTCCCCGTCCCCGGCCTGCCCGCTGCCGGCTCGCCCGCCCTCCCGCCCGGAATCGCTTTATGTAAATGAAGCTCAACTCGCAGTTTGCAGCGCGCACCGCCCGGGGAAGGGGGGCGGGCGGGGCGGGGGGCCTTCGGGGATCCACATTACACAGCAACAAAGCGGAAGGTTAATTTGAAACTCACAGCCCCGCCGCCGCTCGGCTCCCCGGGCAAAGCCTGACATCTACAGTCGTGCCGGGCGCAGGCCGGGTGCTCCGCGGCGGCCGCGCCCGTGGGGACACGGGGACACACGGGCGCGCGAGGCCCCAGAGCTCGGCTGCGCTCCGGGGACGGGCCTCCGCTCAGGCCGGGCCTCGCGCCCGGAGACAGAGCTCCAGGCGGCTCGGCCTGCACCGCGGGAAGAACCAGCCCGGCGGGAACAAAGCCTGGTCCTCCCCAGGCGCTGACCCCTCACTCATCAAAAGTCAGGGGCCGGCCTAGAGTCGGGCGAGAAGAAAGGACGCGCCCTCGGCCAAAACAAGAAGCCTGGGGCCTCCGAACCGGAGCCCTGGGTCTCCCGGCCCCAGCCACGTCACAGCCAGGCCACTCCAGCGTACGGACATTAGCCAATGTGGACAGGAATTTATTTGAAACACACACCCAACCTATTAACCGCTTTACAGAGCACTTCTGTTTTTCAGCTGCAGAAACTTATTAAAAGAAAAAAAAAAAACCTGCTCTCCATTGAGAGTTTAAGCATAGAGTTTTTCATGGGAGAGAAAGAAAGAAAAAGGAGACAGAAAGAAAAAGTCCAGTCTGCAATTAACCTTAGTGTGTTTAACAACATGCCTTAAAAAGCCACAGGTCATGTCCCTTCCTAGGGAGATTCTACCACCTGGGGCAGATTTAATGTGGCCACTCCACTTGGTCAAAGCAGTCGCTGGACACTTTTCTATCTCCCCAGGTTCGTCTTCTCCATTCAGATAGGCAAAAGGCAGCACCACAGAAATCTCACCGGAAGTCCCCTGTCCTCCCTGCTGGAGTCCCAGGCTCAGTCTGAATTCACTCCGGATTCTCAGCACAGAAAGGCACCTGCTTTCGCCCTTTCTGAAAGCCACCCACCCCGACCGGCCCCACAGCCCTGAGAGTCCTTTCTGACCGCACAATAATGAACCGTGCAAGTGTTAGAAATATAATAAGCTCACAAGGCGAAGGAGCTGTATGTATGGAATCGTATTAGCGTTAAGCACACACGGATGCAGGAGGGAAAGGGGCAGTGAAAACTAGAAGTCATTTCTGCACAATGTAATTTGGGCTCAAATTAACTACCCTAACCTGTTGGGGAAGGATAGCCCTTCTCTACATTTTAGTTCAAAAAAGAGCCTCCAAGAAAAAAAAAAATTTTTTTTTTTTTTCCCTCAGCTAAAGTCCAGGGAGAAAAGACTGCCCCTAGGGAATCATGTCTGATTAGGGACAAAGGACAGTACAAGCCAAATTCTGTCACACATGAGAGAGTGAGGGGGGCAGACGGACTGGAGATGGAAAAGCGACAAGCAGAGGGTGATTTTCTAAACCAGAGTATGGCCACTGCAGAGCTGTTTCCAGACCGCCTGACTTCAGGTCCAAGAACAGGTGGTATTTTCAAAACACTATTATTTATTTTAGCCACATAAGTTGAGAACACCTTAAAGAAAACCAATTAATAATTTAATTGAAAAAGTGACTATGAATAATACATGAAGATGATGATGCTAGCAATAATGCAAGTAATGTGGCACAGACAATTCAGAGATGTCTCTGGAAATATCTTCAGGCGAGTGGAGAGTTCAGGCCTCCATGTCTTACCTGGAAGCAACCCACAGCCCTGCAGATAAACACAATACAAAAATGTTTCTACTCCCAGAAAATCTAATTCTGCTGCTTTGTCTTAACTTTTATTAACAGGCAAAAACATCATAATCCGGTGACATCATAAACCGAGTGGGCCAACAGATAGGTATCTTCAACAAAAATAAAAGCTGGAAAGCCCAAAGATCCAGCCATCTAGACACCTGGAAGGATTGTGGAGGTCTGGTCAGTCTGAAACTGCCATTCCAAGCAGCAGACACTTGCATCTACCTCCCAGACACCTCAGAGGCCTGACAGGTAGAACCAGTAAGGACCCTGAGTTCCTTCCCTTTAATTTGACACCAAGCTGCAGACAAGGTAAAGGCCTGGTCAGGCCTGCCTTTGCTACAGGCACAGATTTAACAGGTAACCCACAGGCAGGTGATCTATGGCCTCTGCATCATCAGAAATATAAAGGATTACACACAAGTTGGCATGTTACTGCAACCAAAACTTATTGTCATCACTAACCAAAACAATACCTCTTCAGTGAGTTTTGCAAGTTTCGCACTTCCATATGGAATCAACAGTTTTTCTGACATACGTGTTGCAAATTCTGTCCCCCGGCTCTGAAAGGCCCCAGCTCTTCCCAGGGCAGCTGTCTGACGTGACACCCACAGCCTACCCTGCAGTGACAGGCGGGCACTCTCCTCGCTCCGTCCTGGACACTGTTGACAAATAAACCCACTCTCAGAAAAGACAATTCTTCCCTTCCAGTTCTCCATAACTAGTCTTGTCTCATCTGGAAAGCGTAACTGGCAACAGCCAAAAGGATAAACATTTAAAAATAAATCAGGGAATGCTAACCCCTTTCCTACTCCTCCCCTTAGCCACTTTCCAAGTCAGAGGCCAGTCCCCTGGCGCTTACTGAGCTGGATGGTAAATTACAAAGACCCCATCCAGCCAAACTGGTTGTTTCTCTCTCTCTCCCCACACACACACACACACACACACACACTCTCTCACTCACTCTCTCCGACCCCCGCCCCCCCCCCCCAAGTGCTGCTCCTTTTACTTCAGCAAAGGTAAATATGATCTCTGAGCTAAGAGACAGCGAATGTCAGCATTCTAACTTGTAGCTAAACCTGGGCTCTTGTCTTCACAGCACAACTGGGTCGAGGCAGATTTGGGTATTCTTCCAGAGCCTTCTATTTTTATTAAATTATACATACACATTGATTTTTAAAACTAGTGCTTAAATAACCTTGAGGCTTTAACAAAGAAAAAGCCAGAGGAGGGCACAAAACAAAAACAAAAGTCCCTGAAATAAGCAAGGAAACATTTGGAGCTCAACTGCACTGCATGCCCTGAATTCACCCCATTCTTTCTAGGCAGTTATATTTAGGGGCCTGGTACCCGCTGGGTGGCCAGGCCCTCCTGGGTATGGTACAGAATGCACGCTTTCCTCAGAACAGCCCACACTCACCTCCAGAACGATTAGAGGCTGGTGTGCCAAGGCCTAACAGATGTTCTGATTCACATTTCTCTGTCACAAACCTCAAGGCCACCATCTCTTGCTACAATGCTAATTCCATGGATTAATTTTTACCCCCTAAATGGTAGGTGGGATGCTATCTGGTTTAATTCCCCAACCTCCCCAGCTCAGAACCTAAATCTATCAATGACAATTTTAAAAAGATATAAAGGAGGAACCATTTAAAGAAGAAAAAAAAAAAAAAAAAAAAACTGTAATAGAGAGCTTTCTTCATATTTCAGTTACAAAGCCCAAGTTTTCAGAAAGCAAAAATAAAGACCTTGCCTTAAAACAACTTTAAAACATTAGGTGAGGAGCTTGTTCTTTAAAAAAAAAAAGAAAGACATATATGTGTATGTGTGTGTATATATATGTGTGTATATGTGTATATATATATATATATATATATATAATTTCTGAAAGGGCCAAGAGAATTTGCCATGCAAGACTTTTATACCCAGGGGGATTCTTACATTTGTGTTTCTAAACCTTGAAATTGAGAATTTTAATGAAAAGGCAGACAGATTCTTAAGGACAGCATCAAAATCAGGGTCTATATACATTACAGGAGAGAGGTGCTTTGTCTGCGCCCAGGAAAAAGAGGTGGGCTATTCTGCTCATGGGCCATCCCCACTGTCTGACCCATCCCTCTGCCTGCAGCCTGATGCAAACCGCTGAATTCTTGGAGGGGAAGCAGGTTGAAAGGAGAAGAAAGGAAAAAGGAAACGAGGGAGGAAAGAAAAGGGGGAAGGGGGAGGGGATGTGGTCTTTCTATATATAAAATCATAGTTTAAAAAAAATTCTCAACACAGCCTCAGTTTCACAGTGCGTACCAACAGCGCCCGCCACACGTGCATTAAAACAGTCCCTGAAGCACCAGGAACACAGTAAAACAGAACCAGATTTTTTTTTTTTTAATGAATCCAAATTGCATTTGGATTTGTGATTCCTTCCTATCAAGCGACCACTTCTTCGGGGCAGGATCCTAAGAGAGAAACAAAAGATGACCCTTTTCACACTTCCCCCAGATGATCCCAGAATCCCATTGTCTTATCTTTTCCTTTTAGTCCATTTTTTGTCCGAAATTTGTGGTAAGCTCACTTAAAAGCCCCAAGCTGAAATTTCACATCTCCTCCAAGTCAGCCGGTGTTTTTGAGAATCTGGATTTCTACTGAGGCCATTCCAATCGTCAGTAAGGCCTACGGTAAAATGCACTTGCTTCATGCTGTTCCGTTTGTCTCTCTGCAGACAAATAGAAACTGTGAAATTTAAAGAATGGGTGGGAAAAAAAAAATCTAAAACAAAGAGGTTAAAAAAATAGGACAAATGTTTTTGCTTTTGTGTCTCCCTGGAGCAATTGTTTGGGGGAGTCTGCATTGACAATAACCATGAGAAGGCCATCTAAAGGCGATGCGCACACAAGGGGACTCCTTGCCTGCTGCCTTTGGTCTGGGAGAAAAAGCACCTTAGCTCCGTTCTCCAGGAACAAAAGGCCAGGGCCACAGAAGGGGGAGAGGTTACTGGGGCTTTCACATGAAGCCAAGTGTCAATGCAGCTTCATTTTTCACCCGTCTTAGTTGGAAAGCAGCTCAGTGAACTTCCTAATGACTGCTTTTCCCTCTCTCCCTATTATTTCTAAAGCTAAAAGAACAAAACAATAATATTTTTTTTAACCTAAAACCCATCATCCTATTAGAGGAAAGCCTTGGGGGCCTACACACTCAGTTTTTCCTCCTTCCTCTCCTCACTCTTTTTTTTTTTTTTTTTTTCCTTTTGGAGGAGGGGTTCCATTCCTATTGTAGGTCACATGGAAATAAGAGACACTGGACACTGCGGTCATTTTCAGTAACACCAGAATGGCCTTTATATCTACAAAAAGGCAGGGAACAGAAAAATAAACGCAAAAGGAGGAAAAAAAAAAAAATGAACAGGGATAGAAGGTGGTGAGGGAGAGACTGTGGGGCAACGCCTGGAAACGTTTTCTTTTTTTCACAGCATGAAGTCCCTAAAGTCAGCTTCAGATTTGCAACTGAATCAAAGTCATCATTATGAGATTAGGGTGTTTTTTTTTTTTTTTTTTTTTGGAGGGGGGAGTTGCTGCATGGAGATATGGACAATAAGGATGTACTAAAGACATAGACAAGGTATGTGTGTATGGGGGAATCCTTCAAAGAAAGAAAGCTGAGGTGAATGACTACATGCCATGAAAATACCAGGGCAAGTGGATGTCGGAGTGTTTAACCAGATAGGAAGCTGGAAACATCTTCCCCAGCGGGCGAACCCTAGGACGAAGCAGTGACACGAAAGCCTCAGCCTTTGAACCCAGACCTGGCAGCTTAGAAATGTGTCCCCTCTTCCCCAGGCAGCCACAGGCTCTGGCTGAAATGCGAGGTGGGGGTAGGGATGTGAGGGCCCTGTGAAGAAGCACAATAAACAACTCAAATATGAACGGAAATGACATCAGCAAAGTGAAGGGCCTGTTTATTGCAGATCAAAACAAAACAAACTTCCAAACCTTTTGTGTACACAAGATGACTCTATAAAAGCCCTCCTAAAATGTCACCAGGGTCGACATATCAGCATGCCAAGAAAGCAGATGACAGCTACCGTGGGGGGGGGGGGGGTGCCATGGGAGGAGGCAGGGATGATAAAGGGAAGACGATGGGAGGGGACATAAAGCCAGAAGGGGCCAAACACCCAGCTGACTACTCCCCCTCTGCGGATCCTTAATATTTATTGGTGTTTATAATCTAAAAGCCATGCTCTGTGTTTTACTTAATACAAGGCCAGACAGTGCTGTCTAATGAGGCAGCATTACAATCAGCTTGTAATACTGAATTTTTAATGCTGCCAAGGATTCTGTTACATAATAATATGAAAAACAGAAGCTGAAAGTGGGTTCATGGTGACAGGACACTGGAGGTCCCAGGCAGGCAAGCGCCACGGGCCTGCCTTCTCTCCCTTCTGCCCACCCCCACCTCCAGATGTGCACACTGGCCCTCCATCCCTATACTGGAGGTGGGTATGAAAACCAAGAGGATTTCTTAGGAAATCTACTTTTTAAATTATTATTACTCTCCTCCCTGATCCAAAGTCTTATTTTAAGAGTTTGAATTCTACCTTATCTGGGGTTAGAGGTCTCAAATTAAAAAAAAAAAAAAAAATCGTGTGTGCGTCGGGGGGCGGAAGGTGTGAAGAGAAAAGGAACACAGGAGAGGGGGTATAGTTTATTTTAAGCAAACTGAACAATTTGACAAAAAATCACAGAGGGAAAAAGAAATAAGATGCTGGGGGGCGGGGGAGACATGAGGTCTGCCGACCATATTCACAGCCGCTGTACTCAGTTTACATGGGTGTAATTTAAAAGCATATATATATATAGCCGCCGTTGCTTCTTTCTGTAATACCCCAAGACTGTAAATCTATAACCACTGCAATGATTTAGTGATTAAAAACATGATAACATATTGTGTAACTGCAAACCACAGAACCCCTGCCAACTCTCCTCTAAGATAAAGGAAAAAAATACAGAATATGTGTTGCTTGCAGCGATCTTCCTAAATCCAAAGATTTTAATAAAGGAAACTATACAATAGACAAATCGGGAAAGGGTGAGTGAATTCTGTGAAGCCAGCAAAGGAAGGCAGGGGGACAAAAAGGCCGCTTTATGTGGGATTCTTTTCCTTGTACTAACAAATTACGACCTAAACATGCCTTTTCTTTTCTCTCTCTTTTTTTTAATGGTTTGTTGTAACTGGAAAAACTGGTCCTGTGTGCTGTCTTGCATATTCAAAGCTGCTTTGTAATCGGATCTGGAGATCCAACCTTATTTGCCTGAACTCAATAGGGTTTTTTTTTTTTTTTCCTCTCCCTCCTCCCTTGTTTTGTTTTGGATTTGGTATTGTAGGTTTTCTGTTCTTGCTGGGAGCAGACATCTATGCAGGCAGAGGCTCTGGTGCCTTTAAGCTACAGAGCAAACACCTGAGAGGGGGAAGGCCCAATTTGTAACATGGCAGGAGGAGCCTAAAATATACACACACACAAAATAAAATCAAAGCAGCTGTAGGGGTTTTGGCCTCTGAGCAGCTGACCTGACCCCATTCTGTATATTCTTTTATTTCCCTGTTGCAGGATTCCTGCACCTTGGGTCAGATTCAAACTCAATGTGACCCTGAGGAGAAAGCAGTCACCAAGCCCTGAAAACTGCTCCATATTTAATGGGGGGCGGGGTGGGGGGGAGTAGTGTAACTGCAGTGCATTTAGACTCCCACAGTGTAGACACCCACACAGTACATAAACGTACACACACATACGCACGCACGCGCGCGCGTGTACCCATGTGTCAGAACTGCCAGGTCTTGGGGCCATTCCCACACAGAGGCCAGGGACTCTTCTTGCAGCACCCCAGAATCTTCATGTCTACAATTCTACCCATAAACACACGCGTGCACAGACCAACCCTCCTCCAGAGACTCTGTATGTTTAAAAAGTCCGCACATCTGAATTGCCTCCTCTCTGGACCTGAGTAGGGCAGTTTATTCAGAGAAATCAATAGGAAAGAGCATTTGCAAATATTTATATAAGCCCTGTGCGTTTCAGCATTAAGTAATTAAAAACTAGAACTCAGGCAGGGGGGTAGGGAGGAGACACACAGACAGAGGAAGGCGGCTGGCCTACAGTGGGTTTTCCTGCCCACACCTCACCTCCCCAAACCGCAATCCTTTCAAAACTGACTCGGTGTACACTTTTTATGAAATCCTGCTCGTGCACCATTTGCTAGACTATTTCAAAATCATCTCCAAATATGGATTCACCTACCACCAAGCTTTCAAGCCTGACTGTAAGATAAGTGTCTGTATTCTCTCTCTCTCTCATATGCACACACACAGCAATCCTTACTTTTGACACTGCTTCAGTCTCTGGTGGAATACTCTCTCTTGGATTCTTCTAAATTCCTTGCACTAAAGATCTTTCACATTATAAGATAAGCAGAGGGTGGCCGAAGTGGCAATTCAATAAGTGAATTTCTATCCCCTCATTTCCCCAATACTTTCCACTCCCAACCTATAGAATACCAACACTTTGGGGGTTCAGTACCAGAAACCCCCACATGTAAATAGATTCACCAAAAAAAAAGTACAGTAAAATGAAGGAGTTCTAAAATGAGCCACAATCCAGTGGACTTCCTCTATATTATTCCAGAGAGCTGGCAGTAAATTCTGCTTGCACTGTTTCTAAATCTCCTCTAAGAAGCCAAGCAAGGCACTAGAGCACCCACGCTGCAGATATTGTAGAAATTTACAGTAAATGTAGGTACAAGATTGCAGCACGCTGCCCTATCGATTATGCAGATTGTGATCAATCTTCTCCCCCTCTCCCATTTCCCAAGCCTCTTTCCACAGACCTCCAAATAAGTTGGTCTGGAACTAGCCATTCTCCCAAAGTAGGGAGAAAAAAAGTAATTTTTTAAAAAACATAATAAATCCTCAAGTGTCCCCACTGAAAGGGCTCGAGTCTCTTTTTTTTTAATTTCAAAGTGAATTTATGTTCTGTAATTTGCATTACAGCCAAGCGATCACCGTATGTCATATTCTTCAAAGGTACTTAACAACTCCCCTTTTAAAAGTCACCAGAACTGGAGGCCTGAAAAAGGCAATCAGCCCCCTTCTTCCATATAGTCCTTAGATCAAGTTTCAATAATTGAGACCAATAAAAATTGTCATATTTACCCTGCTTCAAAGCAACAAGGGGGAAAAGTTGAGTGGGTGATTTTTTGCAAGCACTTGTAATCAAAGAATTTGCCACATTCGAAGGAACTGCACAACATTTTGCCAAAGTCAGAGTCTGAGCAACAGATTAATTTGCAAAGTAAAATGTATTTTTTTAATAGCTCCACAAAAAGCCTACTGATTCCATACACAATCTAAATACTCGGCATAAAATACACTTAGCTCTACTCTCCAACAGATACGCAAAAAGATGTACATGAAAATGCGTAATGTAAAAATCAGGAACGTGTTTTTTGCATCTAATGGGGAAAACACATGGAAAAGAGGAATGAAACAGGACGAGGGGTAAAAGTGGGGAACAGAACGTAAACAATCCCAGATTCGCGTGAGCAAAAAGAGAAAAGAAAGAGAAAAGGGGGAGTGAAAAAAAAAAAAAACAAGCAGGGATCCTCTGATGTGTCTCAACTCAGCTCGGCAACGAGAGGCCGGCCAGGCGACGTCTGGTCCCGGCCGGCGGCGCAGCCTCGAGCCCCCGGGAGCCCCTAGTGTCCAGGGCAGAGCCCCCTCAGGGCGTTCGCGGCGCTGCTAGTGGGGCAGGGCGGAGAGCGCGCAGGTAGAAGGTTGGGCGGCCACGTCGCCCCTTCGCCCTCTCTCGGACCCCAGGGCTCCGGTCTGGCGGCCGTGTCCCCGGCCAGTGGAGCACTGGCGCAGAAGGCGCCCGGCCGGCCGGCTGGCCGCCCAGCAGCGGCGGCGACGGCTCCCAGCCGGGTGCGCGCCCCGCGCGGCGGCTCAGCTAGGGGCTCCGGCGCCTCCCGGGGTGGGGCAAAGTTGGGGGCCGGGGGCGGCGGGGGCGGGGGCACTCGGCACCGCGAACCCCCCCCGCCCCGCGCCGACCGCAGCCTTTGTCTCGGCGCCCGGACCCCGGCCGCCCTCCCGCCCTCAGCCCGCGCCCCGGCCGGCCCTGCCCGGAGGCGCCTCCAAAGTCGCCGCGCGGGCCTCGCCC
This sequence comes from Tragelaphus eurycerus, assembly GCA_935064755.1. Classification (NCBI taxonomy): domain Eukaryota; kingdom Metazoa; phylum Chordata; class Mammalia; order Artiodactyla; family Bovidae; genus Tragelaphus; species Tragelaphus eurycerus. The sequence continues at coordinate 19,924,680 of CAKXYN010000020.1, forward strand.
CGGGCGCCTCCACCCTCTCGGGGGGTCGCCGGCAGCCGGCGGCGGCGGCGCGGGGGCCGGGGAGGAGGGGGCGGCCCGGGGCTCCGCGGCGGCGGCGGCGGCGGCGGGAGGAGGAGGAAGAAGAGAAAGAGAAAGTTTGGCGCAGGGGGAAGGCGAGCGGGACGCAGCGAGCGAGCAGGGCAAGGGCGCGGGGAGCGCGGGCGGCGGCGGCCGGGCGCGGGAGCCGGGAGGGGGCAGGACGAGCCCCATGCAAAGCAGCCCCGGCGCCCCGAGGAGCCCCGCGTCCGGGCGGTGGCGGCGGGAGGAGGAGGAGGAGCAGGCGGCGGCGGCGGCGGCGGGAAAAAAAAAAAAAAAAAGAGGGAAAAGTTGCCACTTACGCGGTTGCTTCTCCGGCGGCGGCGGCTGCAGCGGCGCTGCTGGCGGCGGCGGCGGCGGCGGCGGGAGCTGGCGGCGCTTTTAATCCCGAAAAGAGGCGCTCGGGCCGCGGAGCCCATCAAGGCAGCAGCGGCGGCTGGCGGGGGTCGGCTGCGGCGGAGGACGCGCTGCTGGCGGCGGCGGCGGCGGCGGCGGCGGCGGAGCTGGAGCGCGCTCGGCGGAGCCCGGGGCGGGAGGCGGCCGCAGCCGGGGAGCCGGAGCCGCCGCCGCCGCTGCCGCCGAGCAGCATGGTTGGCGGGGAGTTTACAGCCCCCGGAGCGGGCAGGGGCCACGGAGGAGAAGCGGCGGCGGCGGCGGCAGCGGCTCTAGGCTGTAATTGGGATGCAAAGCAGGCGGTGGCGGCGGCGGCTGCGGCCGGGAGGAGGAGGAGGAGGCGGCGGCGGCGGCGGCGGCTGCAGCGGTCGGAGGGGACGCGCTGGAAGTGGGAGCTGATGAGTGAAAAGAAAAAAAAGTCTTTGGATCTTTATTCTGCTAATTAGTTTCCTGCAAAAAATGGCTGTGATTAATTCAGTGCGCATGTGCTTCATTACCCAGGCACGACGGGAAGGGCTAATTAGCCACCTTCTGGATCAATAAGATTCAGCAAAAAAGAAAAGGGGGAGGTGGAGGGAGGCAGAGGGGAGGAAGGGAGGGAAAAAAAAAAAAAAAAAACAGGGGAAAGTGATGAGCAGGGCGAGGAGAGCAGGAAGAGAGGATGGGAGAAGAGCCCAGGAAGAGGGAGAGAGGCACCAAAAGTTTATGCATGTATTAAAAACACATACACACACACACACACGACACACGCGCGCGCGCGCGCGCGCACACACACACACACACACACACACACACACACACACACACCGAGAAGTGAAATGCAGAGAACCAACAATAGGAACCTGGCTAAGATTTTTTTTTTCTTTCCTTTCTTTTTTTCTCTCTTTTCTTTCGCTCTTGTTTTTTCTTCCCCCCTTTCCTTTTCTTTCTTTCATTTTTTGGCAAACGCAGAAATGTTTAAATTAAATAGGAAGAGAGCATCCTCAAAGAGGAAGGGGGGGCATTAATGGAGTGGGACAGCTTAAAGCAAAGATTTAAGTGAAAGAACAGAAAAGGAGCAGAGACTTAGAATAGAAACCACTTTAAATTGCAAATCGGAAATTTTTTTTTTAAAGGAGGAAAATTACCTCCCCCCCACAATCAGAGGACAAATGGAGAAAATATGGAGAAAACTTTAACACGTACCATAGACTAGACAAAAAGATATAATATGTTAATTTTGTCTTCTGAAATAAGACGCAATCAATCTTCTCTGGTTCTTTAGAAGGAGGGGGAAGAGAGGAGTGATGATTAGAAGAAATAAAAGGGGGAAAGTGAATCAGAACTGAAAGGGGGTAACTTAAAGAAAGACTTGGAAACAAGTCCAACTTTCTACCTTTCTGGACTTAAGAGAAAAGTAAAATCAATTTTCTCGTGTAAAACCTGGAAAGCAGATGTTTTCAAAACACAGGAAGCTATTTTGCCATCAAAAGCAGGGATGTAATAAAGGCAGTGAAAAATAATTTCAGACTAAATTCGTAAGAAAGCCAATATATTTAAATAGCGAGGAAAGGTCTAGAGTGTGTGTGTGTGGTGGTGTGGGGGGTGGGAATTACATACTCTTTCCCTAAATGCCAAAAAAAAAAAAAAAAAAAAAAAATCTTACAGCTACCTCCAAGAGTTTGGAGCAGAGTCTCAGAAGCCAAAGGGCTTGAAATGAGAGGATGGATTTCAGATAAAGACTAGGCGCGGTACATCCCACCAGAGCCCGAAGGAGATCCCTAGAATCAAAGACAGCATCCAGGGACCCTGCTACTGTACCGATTCCTAGTACATCAAAGCCATCACTTAGGCGGGTGCATGATACCTCCAAAAAGCAAGCAAACAAACGCAGGAAGAACAGGAGTCTCTCTCTCTCTCTCCCCCTCTCTCTTTTCCTTTTTTCTCTCTGCGCACCCCCCCCCCCCTTTAAATCCTAGCCTTACCGTCACTGCTACTGCAATAATTTTTTTAAATGACAAGTATGCATTCATGCAAGTTCTAAATATAAACTAGTACCAGTGAAATTACAATGTCTGGAATAAAATAAAATGCAATTTGCACTTTAAATGATCTGCAAACAAATGTAAAAACATTTATGTTATTGAAGGCATTCTTGATGAATCCTGTAACATCAGGTAGAGAACGCACACTAAAATTTATTTTTTTGTAGAAAAAAATTTTTTTGTCCCAGCCTTGCTGCATTATTTATTTTAGAAGGAATTGGGGAATTAATCAGGAAATCTGTTTGATTAGAAAGAAATTCTTCATTTTGAGAGATTTTCCAATGCTCTTAAGAGCGTACAGCTTCTTAGTCAAGACTAGGAGGAGAAAACCGGTTTAGGATTTTGCAGGGTTACCTCATCTAATCCTTCTGAATTCACTCTGGGAATAATGCTGTTTTATTTAGAAAAAAAAAATACATTTAGAGAAATCGGGGGTTTCCTCTCTATGAGCCAAATCTGGATTGCCATTCAAACTTTTCCTGGCTGCTTTCCATGCGGGACAGTAGATCAATAAAGCCAAGTCCAGCCTGGCTTGCTACAGGTTTCACCAGTCAGTGCTTGCAAAACCTTTGTCATTTTCTAAAAATAAAAAAGCTAAAAGTTATTGTAGAAGAAGGGGCTTTTTTTTGTCCTCTGCACAATGTGTCTTTTGTGAGGTTAATGCCATTCTGGGCTCTCGATAGCCCTGGACAATGGGAACTCTCCAGGAGTCTGCAAAGACTCTGGCTTTCTTCTTGCTTGATTTTTTTCTAAAGGGAAGGATGAAACATTCCTACAGTCCAAACACAACTTCTACTTTGATTAAATAAATATTTATCTTTATTGTAGCCATTGTATATTTTTACCTTCAGTTTGTCCAGTTTCTGATTATTATTTTAAATTTTTCATTGGCAACAGTTAATCTTTTTTTTTTTTTCCCTTTCAGTCCAAAGTGCAGGTCAGTGTAAAATGTAGCTGACTGAAGGAAGACTGGTAAATTCTGAATTTTTCCATTATACATCAGGTAAGGAAAACTGTTCAGACCCTCAGGAGTATATTTGCTTCCTCTTTATCTGTCTTCACAAATCTTCATAAATCTGTTTATTTTTTTAGGGTGTATCAGAATTCAATTTCTCCTTATAAATGTTGAAATCTCTCTTAAATGCTATGTATTTGTTGTTTGGCTTTTTTTTTTAATGTAAGTAGTAGTACTACTTCTAGTAGAAGCGAACTTGTAGCTTGTTTCTTATACAAAACGGCATGGAAGAAATCAGTCTCTCCAGTGGTACACACGATTTGAGGGGAATTCTGGATATAAATGTATTTTGTGTTGCAGTATAAGAAAATGTCAGCTTAATCTGGTAAATACTTATGCTAATTTCACTGAGTGAATTCGTTATAAGGAGGAGAGGTACCAAGCTCGTATCACTGAATAATGCTTAGGCGATAATCCAGCATCTATATGGATTACTTTATGTACAGAATGAAAAAAGGAACCAAGAAATTCAGAATCTAAATCCTTCATTTAGCTGGCAAGGGGACAGAAAATTTTAGACCAATCTGTTTTTAAACAATTTACAGTAGGAAGGGAAAGTGGAAAGTAGGCTAAATATTGCATTGATGTGTATATTTCCCTGCCTCTCGCTCAAGTGCATGGTTGTATATATAAACACAAAGATATCTGCATAAATGAGTACATAAATATACATTTGAATGACTTCAGATGTCTGTGCATCCCTGTGTGTGCATAAGTACATGTGCACACAGATACACAAGGTGTACACAAATGCAGGTAGTGGACAGGGGTGTGCTTTCGGGCTGGGGGGTTCCATTTCCAGATCTGTCTGAAGCTCCTTTTCTTGCAACTATAATATAGAAATGTCGGTTTAATGCTGAAGATGTGGATGGTAAATTTGATTAAGAATCTGCTCCCCTGCAATTTTCAGAGTCTGGGGTTGCAATGTGAGCAGCTGTTATTTGGTCACATTGGGCTCAAAGATGCAATGGGCCAAAGATGCGATGGGCCAGTCTTTTTTAAGAGGGAAGGGAGGGGAACGGGATCTTAGGAGATTTCACTCCCAAAGAGCCTAGCTCTGGGCCCTGGGTTCTCTGTTACTGGGGGACTGGGGACACAAAAACAAAAAGGGGAGGAGGAAGAAAAAAAGAAAACCTCATGCGGAGGCATGGGAGGTTGAAAGGACGCTTCTCCGTACAACTCCAGAGGTAGATCTAAGAGAAGGGTTGCAGGGTGAAGAATGTGCGGTCCCTTTTTGAATGTGTATTGTTATTCTAAGTCTATTGTATGTACGTGTTACTGTCCTTTCATTTGCCACGACAACATATGGATTCCATAAATGCAGACATGCCGAAGTGCATCTGTCTGGGTAGTTAACACGATCCAAACATCCCTCTTCGTTCCGCTAACTCCGGCTCTTCCTCCAGCTCTCAGGCAGCGCTCCGGGCCGAGTGGCCCGTGCCCCAGCCTTACAGCGCCCCGCAGTCTTGCCCTTTTGTGGTCTCCTGGTGGGATCCAAGGTGCCGCGCGGAGGAGGCGGGCTGCTCGGCAGTGCGGAGGTCAGAGGCGCCGCTGCCGCCGCCCCCTGAGCGCGTGGGGAGGAAAGGGTTAAGCTGCCCGAGCCTCGGGAAGGGGCTGCGCTCATTCCGGAGCGAGGTGCAGCCACCAGCAGCTGTGATTTAGGGGTCAAGTCCGAGATCACCTTTCTCCTGCCTCTGGAAATGGCAGAAGATGAGGTAGGGAGGGAGAGACTGGAGAGAGAGAGACAGCCTGGAGCGGCACTTGGCGCTCCAGCCATCCGTTCTCTCCCCCACCCTGCAGCCTAACTCCTGACCCCTAGACAAATCGAACGGTTCCCCCTTTCTCCTAAGGGTGCAGGGCGAGGTGCCTCTGAGCATCTAGAACGGCTCCACCCTCAAGTCTGTCCTGCGGTTAAAACCACTGTGCCCTGAACCTCAACTACGGATGAGAAAGTTTGCTCTTAATGCACCAGACAGTGAGCAGCTAGATATGGGTAGAAAGTGCTCCCCGTTTATAAAAAATCAGGGGTACCCTTGGCAGAATGGGGGACTTTGGATGTTGGCACCAGCTCCTCAGACTTGGGTTGCGCTCCTCACAGTGGAGGACAGATGTACACAGTGGTGCCCATTACTTGCACCTTCTTGCTTTGTGCCCATACTCTTGGTCAAAGAAAGCTCCCCCTCCCCGCCCCAACTCAGGCAGCCTGGAGAATACTTTTGTGAAAATATTTGTCATGCCTGAAAGATAACCAAAACCCAATTCAGATTTGTTTCTGAGGCATTTCACTGGAAAACAGCAAAGCGACTGGAGTCCCCTTTTGTTTTGGCGTCCTGCAGGTGCACCAAGGGGTGGATCTCGGCGCCCAGGTGGTGTCTGGGGACTGTATGGGGACACATATGGTGCCCAGAGAAGGAGCTTTGACTGAGAAAGAGTTTCCCAAATCCACCCCGGCCAAGCTGGACTTCAGGACAACGACCGCTCTTTTGGAAAGTTACTCCAAGAAAAGGAGTTTCTGGTGGGATAAGAACTGGCTTGAAATGACAGGCAGGGGAACTAGATCCCTGGGGGACAGAAGGCAGGTGTGTGTCGGGGTGCGGGTGGGTGGGAGGTGTGGAGAGTAGCTAGGGAGAGAAGGGGGCTAGGAGGTCCACGTACGAGGGCGCGGCCGGGGAGGCTCCGCGACTCGTTCCCCAGACACTCTCTCCAGCTGCCAGAGCAGAGCGAGGGAGAATCACCCCGATTTCAGCTTCTGCTTCCAGGGCCAAGAGCGCGGACCAGCTGGTCCAGAAGGCAGCTGAGGGATGTCTTCAGAGCCCCACCGCCCCTTACCCTGCCAGAGCCTCCAAACCGCGGAAATCAAACCAAATTGGCCGCTAGAATCTAGAGAGGTTTCATCCCTGGGGCAAGGGGGAGGGAACAGACTTTTTTTTTTTCCTTTTGAACTCCCGATTCAAAAGAGACCACAACCTACTCTGGAGTGCCATCCCTAGTACATGGATTGTGGGTATATTTCATTCTTTCATTCTTTTTTCCCTATTTCTCAGAAGTAAAAACCTTTAAAGAATTAGCCCCAAACTTGGAGCGCCCGGGTCCTTGAAAGAGTTCCAAATGATAAAGCCTGCCCTTCATTTCCAATACATGGCACATTGTAAAAATGCAGGGCAACCAGACAGTTCCAGGGTTTAAGTCGGATTCCTAGTTTCCCCAGCACCTTTGCAATGGAAATCTGAAATCCAACCTTGGGGCAGGAGGCGCCTGGGAGCTGGTGGCTCCCCTAGGTTTTGCACCGCCCACACCAGCAGCAAGCGCTGACTCCCCTTTGGTGACCTGGTGCCAGAAGTTTGCAGTACATCTAAAGCCTGGGGCGGGTGAAGCAGAGAGAGAGAACTAACCTCTTAACGCAACAAAGTGAACAACTAGAGGACAAGAGACCCTCGGTCAGGCTATATTCGCTTTGGGGAATTCCAAGAGCATAACTTGGGCGGGGGGATGATGACCAAGGGTTCTGATTGCCAGCTGGAGGCAGGAAAAAGGAATCATTGAGAGGAACGTGAGGCGGGCTGGGGAGCAAGGCGGTGAGTGGGTAACAGACCTGGCGCCTTTCCCCCCAGAGCCCGCTAGGACCGGTGTGGGGAGTCGGTGCCCATAGTAGCACGTGCATTGTTGACACGCAGACACGCAGGCGTGCGCTAATGGAGGGATGCGCGGCTGAGCAATCCCCGATGCCTGCATTTCTTGCAGGCATGGCTTGTTTAATAGCCTGGGAATTGAGTGCCTGATATCCAACTCCCCCCCCCCCCTTTTTTTTTTGCTGAGAAATGTAAAAGGGACCTATACTGTGTACGTATTCTGAAGAAACATGTGCATTTTTTTTTTTTGACAAATACCTAGCGCCATAATATTTCTGATTTAAGGGGTGAGGGAAATCTTTGAAGTGAAGGAAATCAGTGGGGGACGAACCATCTTTTCCTGATTTTTTTTGTGCCTCTCCTCAAAGCTAGTAATGGGATTTAAAATGAGAGATTCCTAGTTCTCATCCTCCCTCCTGTTCCATTTCACTCTCTTTGCCCCAGAAAATATCTGTGGCAACCAACTGCACGTCTAAGGGGACGGTTTAAAGAGAAACAAGGTTTGGGGGGCGCATTAACTTTCCATTTCTTTTTCAAATGAAGCTGGAAAAAAATTCAAAGGACAATTTAAGCACCAAACGACATCAAACAGATATTTTTCCAAAGCAAAAATTTTCCAATTCGTTTGTTTCCTATTCTTAGAAATAGAAGAAAAAAGCAAACCTAATCTTCCTGCCCAAGGAGAATGGCACGAAATTTGGAGCCAGCGCTCGCTCAGTTAAGGCTGGCAGGCGGAGAACCCGGCACGGCACCACGGGTTTGGAAGAGTCCGGCGCACGCCAGGCCGGGGGGCTGGGGGCTCTGGTTAGCTAGACTTTGTGCGCACGTTCTGCGCACCCCCTGCTTCTTGCCGGAGCAGTGGGCAGGGCAGTGGTTCCCTGTGGATGCAGCCACCTCCCTGTTTAATTCCAGGGCCCAGCGGGGCAGCAGGGACATTCGACGCCACCTTCCTCTAGCTCCGGCTTGGGGCGCATGCTTTTCGAGGCTGCTCTCCTCTCCTCGGGGCTCAGTATAGACTGAGCGTTGTTCCCTCCACCCCATGAACCACAAACCTTGCGGATCCCGACAGTTTCCCGAGACACTGACCATACAGTTGACTGAGCCGAGGCTCGAGTCCCTCATGCCTGGCATTCCCGGCCCCATTTCGGGGAAGCTTTATTCTCCGGCCGGCTCTGAGCTCCCGACAGGAAGCGCGGGACGCTCAGGCCCCTGGAGAGGCCAGCTGGGGAACTTACAGCGGCAGAACCGCTGTCCCGGGCTGGGCAACCCTCACAGGTGTGTGCAACACACTGCGGCTGGCTCTGCGGGGAAATGAATCCCCATGGAACAACTGGAGCACCCCATTGCGACCCTGCGGGACGCCTCCATAAAACCAGCAGGCCGGGTGCTGGCCCCTGCAGCCACCTCGGAAGGAAAGAGGTCAGCGGCAGGCGCACTTCTTGTGCACGCACGACCTGAGATGCCCAGGCCCAGCGTCGGTTCCCATGACCTCCCATTCCCCATGCCGGCGCTCACGGTGCACCCCCTCTCCACCGCCCTGGGCAGGCTGCCCAGCTCCTTCAGGACACAGGTGCCCCAAGCCCATCCTGTGGGGGCACCAAGGTGGGGGCAGTTGAGGGGTTCTGCATCCAGGAGGGCAAGGGGTGGAGTTCCCACAAAACACTCCCAGTAGAGGCTTGGGGGACCAGAGGGTGGTTCTATACCCCACAGTCCCAGGGGTCTGGGAGCCAGGGACCCCTTGGGAGACACACAGGCCTGCAGAAACTCGGCTGGCGGAGAACTGGATGCTTAGCGTTTGCCAGGGGTCCATTCGAAGAGTGCCCTGTCTGCGTTTTGGGTCCTGCAGGTCCCCCTCCCTTTCGTTTTTGTCTGGGAAGAAAAAGCAAAGCGGGTGGATTTGCGTCGACCCCTCTTCCCCTAGTCTGGGAATGCTGCGGCAGGAAGAATTGCTCATAACGACACTTAAGCCTCGACACTTGAATGCTAAAGGTTAAACTTACAGTCTTCAGGGAAGGGCTTCCTGCCAGCTGGAACAGTGGTGTGGCTGCCACAGGCTCTCCCTCCACCCGCCCTGCCCCCACTCCAGGTACAGCCAGAGTCACTAATGCTTTCCGGGCCTTCCTGCACCTCAGGAGAGGCGGCCCTGGGTGCTAGCTCTTCCCATCCCTACCCCCACCTCTGGGGTTTCTTTCCTGGTCTCCTGGTCATCTTGTCATAGTTGTTTATACCTCAGTTTGCCCTCAGCAGGCAGGACTTGCTGGTTCCAGCTAGTTCACACAGGTGGGTACTTGTCCCTCTTCCCTTTGCTGGGGTACTTAGTAGCCCCTACAACTCGGTGCAGACAAAGCCAGAGCTAATACACTGAATGCAGTGCCCAGAATGGGAGAGAGCTGCAGGGAGACCTTGGTTATAATGGGCGGTGGTGGGGGAGGGGGTTGATCTTTCAGGTTGCAAAGATTTCCCAAAAGGAACATCCACAGGGGCACAGGGGTCTGTATCCCAGGGACCCTATGCTGGTGTGCTGAGCGGTTAGGACCAAAAGCAGAGCATTTCTTAGCTTTTCCCCTGATCCCACCTCCACCCCCCCTAACCCCCCCCCCGCAGCAGCCTGAAACAGGGCCTTCCCCAGGAGAGGGACAGAGGGATGGCAGAGTGAAGGGGTCGGAGCTCTTAGGAACCCGGTAAGCTGGCCCTCTCCTCTTCCCCTCCCCTCCCCCCACCTACCTGAAGGCCTGCACTTATTGAGCACCTACTGTGTGTGAGTCCCCTGGAAGATACTTTGTAGGTTTTTAGATTCCACTCTCCCAGTAGCCTTAGGAAATGGGTATTATTAGTCCCATTTTATGGATGAGAAATCAGACTCAGAGATTAAGATCACATAGCTATTGAAGGCTCAGCCTGAATGTGAACCCAGCTCCATCTGGCTTTAAAGCTATTTCTACTATACCATCAGCCTCTTGTTAAGATAGAAGAATCAGGGACCCAAGGGAAAATAAAAATGGGATGCCATGCTGTGGGCTGAGGGAAGGGAAAGGAAGACACTCTGGGATGGGTTCTCTGGTTTTGCTATGGATTCCCGAATGGATCCAAGGCTGAGAGACAGGTACTGAAGGCCATGGAAGACACTGTCTCAGGGCCCAAAGGCAGGAGTGATAATGCGAGAGGATGGCATGAACAAGCCCCCCGGCCCCGCCCCCAGATGAAGGCCACATACTGGGGCCCCGGGACAGCTGCCCAGTGTGCTGCTGGGTTGGCCAAGCCAGGAGAAGCGCCCACCGGCCCTTTTTTTTTCTTTGTAAATTTTCTTACTGTGTCTGAAGCTCAGACAAATTTGTGACTTCTGTGAGTCAGTAGGTTAACAGGAAGGAATGATCAGATGACCAGTTACTCATGAGCAAATATGAGGAAATCCCAAGACCGGGAAGAAGACTATGCAGTGACATCCAAATGGTAGCTTTGGAGGCTCTCCCGGTCCCTCCAGGGCTGGCCCTGGAGCTCAGTGCTATAGGTGGGGTGGGGGTGGGGGAGCACAGGGGAGGATCTGTGCCTCAGCTGGCCTGAAGCCCCGTCAGAAGAGGAGAGCCTGCTTTGTGGACACTGAGGTTTGCCGTGGGAGTTAGTCTTCCCCGACTCTGGCCACCAGGCACTAAAACATTCCTTCTAGGGGCTCTGCAGCAAGGGGATGCAGTGGGCAGGTCAATAGCAACAGCTGACATCTCTTTGCTGTCTTTCTCTCGGTTAACCCGGGCAGTTTCAACTGCACAAGAGTGAGTGTGTGGAACTGGGCAGCAAACTGGCCAGGCCCCCATGGAGGGGTTGCTGAAAGCCTTGTTAAGAAGTCCTCTTGACCAAGCAATCCAATTACATAATGCTGCAAAAATAACTCTGGGCTGGGAGTCTTGTCAGAGTGACGTATTTTGCTAACGGACAAGGGTATCAAATATCTATCTTTCAACCCAAGGGCCAAAAGTAGACTGGCACTGATGGACCCCTCCCCTAGACACACAACGAATGGGGGACGTGGAAGGCAGGGAGGAGGCAGAAGCAGCAAGGAGGCATAGTTTTTTCTTCCTTCCTTTTTCCAGGTGCAACTAAACCCAACTGCTCACCTCTGCTCCATTCTATCCAAGTCAAGGCATCAGTCACATATCCTCAAATTTGTCTCACAGTGGTCCCTGCTCTGAAAGGATCAAGGGAGACTAAGGGAGAAGGGATGATGGGGGAGAGAGAAAGAAATGAGTAGAAAAAATGTAAAAGAGTATTGCTTTGTTTGTTGATGGAACAGGGTGAGGATGAATTATGTTACTATTTCTATGTCCACTAGGCTAGGCCTCCTACTACTGTGACCAACTGGTAGTTCCACTTTGCCCAAGACTGTCCTAGATTTAAAACTGCATCCTAGGAACACCCTCAACCCTGGAGAACTCAGATAGTTGGCCACCCTCCCTCTCACAGGCTTTGGCTAAATTTCCACAAGGACATACAAAATTATGACCAAAATGAGGTAGTTCCTTTCACTTCAAAATTATTCAAAGAATGACCCAAATAAGCTATTCCAACATAGATGCAAAGGCCCTATTTCCAGGAATTTGAAGAAAGCCAAGTAATTCTCCCCACCCCAGCCCCACTGTGGATTCTAGAGCTTTCTAGGTGGGAAAATTACCTGTTTCACCCACTTCACTTTTCAGATAAAGTTTCCAGATATGCCTTTGCCAATCTTAAGATGCTCTGCCCTGCTTTGGTCAGGAAGCAGTATTGTGAGGGGGAAAGAACTCTGAAAGTCACAGTAACTTGTGTTTTTTTCCACCTAATCTCTTTCATGGGGTCTCTATTACTCTGGTGGCACCATGGTCACATACTGAGCTGTATCAAACTCCTTTAATATATTCACCTTGAATCTGTTAGCATTTTCTTTTTCCTAATCTTGATAATCACAGCATCTGATCCTTTCATTCTAAACTGCAGCCTTCCAATCCATCCTTAATCTAGACCCATCTGACCCTCTTCCAAAGGAGACAAATGAGGATAAGCAATCCAGCCCCCACCAAGACACAGCATCAGAGCTGAAATTTATATTCATCCCCACCTCCATTCTTTTTTAAAATCAAAATGTCTCTTTAACTCCTCAAGCTAATTATAAAAGCAAATAGCTTTCCCTCCCTGAGTCATATTCCTTGGCTTGTAAAAAGGCAATCCCACTCAGAGACCACCTTGTCACAAACATGAAAAAACCTGGCTCATTCAGGACTCCTCAGAGAGGAAAGGGTGAAGTGACAGCGCCCTCCCCCACCCCCCGCCCCCCAGCAGGCTCGGCCTTTATGGAGTCTATTTCCAGTCTGTTTACCTGGCAAGGATCACGTGACCAGTCCAGAAGGAAATGCTGACATCATTGTCTCTCTCACACATGTGCGGCCTCCCTCCCTCCCTCCCTCCCAGCTCGCCCGCATTCCGACATCCATCCTCCGGCCTCTCTCCACCACCCAGCCTCCTCCCCCACCACTCACGCCTGCTCCCACTTATTTCTCTGTCTTCCTCGTGTCACACTTTCCTTTGTTTTCTTTTTTCCTTGTAGGCTGTGTCCTAGACTGTCTTGGACAGACACACACACACACACACACACACACACACACACTCACTTCTGGGTGCCCTTTTCCTTTCCCTTCTTCAACAAGCCTTTTTCCCCCTTTCATTCTCTCACAGATCTGTGGCTACTGAGTCTTCACTCTGGTTTAAAAATACACTTCCTCTTTCTCTATAGGTTGGACATTTCTTCAAAAAAAAAAAAAAAAAGTTAGAAAGGCCCAGAAAAGCTTCCAGACCAAAGGTGGGGGAGGGCAGAGCAAGGCAGCTCCATCCAGCCACTCAATTTCCTGCTCCAGTGGGCTTGGAGATTTAGGTGCAGGGACTTTGGTCAAACAGGCCTTATTTATTTATTTCTTCTCCATCTTTCCCCTCTGGTGTTTTGACCGCTGCTGCAGGCAGGGGCACCCTTCCTGCCCCACAGCCAGACCACAGGTCCCAGCAGCCCTTGGCCTTGTGCAGAGGGAGCGTGAGTAACTGGCACCTGGACTTCTCTAGGCTGCTGCTCTTCATTCCGCCCCAGGGCCCAGGATGCTTCTCGCATTTTTCTGGCCAGCCAGGATCTGGGGGAGCTGGGAAGACCCAGGGGGCAGGGAGGAAGGCCAGTGATCAGCACAGGTGCCTCCTACCTCTTCAAAGGGCTGTTTTTACAAGCAACCCTGTCTGTGGCAAGGCCCTGGGGTTCAGCTGCTCCCAGAAACCCTTCTTGGTGCACATGGGCACAGAGCCAAAGCATGCTGCTTAGAGGAAATGTTTAATAAAGACACGAGAGCCTCAAACTGTTTATCCTTACAGACAGGTGGAGATGTGATGTCCCTGGAAACTGCCTCCAAAATAGACCACAAGGCGGGGAGACTGGAGGGTGAAACAGCTGGGGGGAATCGCAGGGAAGGGCTGGCCTGGCCAAAGCTGTCTCCCCTTCTACTCCCACCTGCCACCCCCGGCTGTGCCCTCCTGGGTTCCCACACCTTGTAGGTTGGGATGGGGCAGTGAGGTAGAGGAGAAATGGGACAGTCATGCAAAGGTGAGGCCATTAAGTAATCATTTCTTAAGGTGAGGGCATACAATCCCCAATAGGCATAAAGGTGGGACTCTACTGGAAGAACATGCTTTCATGGGCAAGTTTACCACTAGGTTATATGGAAAACCAGAAATGCAATGTCCTGTTGGAAGACCCTAGTAAAATCAATACTAAGATACTAAAACAATATTAAGTACTAAAGCAATTAAGATACTAAAACAATATTAAGATAGTACTGGTCTTCAATGTTCAGATGCATTCCTATTTCTTGAGAAACAGGAATTTTCTTTCCAGTACTGTGAAAGTCATATCATGACCTTCTGGAGACCTTGTCACCAATCAAGGTACAGTGCTAGCAGAAGGATCTGGTCTAGTAGGTCTACTGACAGATTTTGTCTCTTTGGAATCTAAATCCTCTTCAGACATGCTGGAAATCCAGAACTTTTGACAAGCTTTCAATCCATTGTAAAAGTTCTAATTTTAAACTTCTAAATGTTATAGGCCAAGGACTTGCTGTTTTCAGTTGTCAATTAGGCAGATGGCTCTGTTGGTCAATTAAATGATTTTTGTGGTTTTAGAACCCGCATAAAGTGGTGTTGAGAGTCTCAATGTCATTCTTATCATCTCCATGAATATTTATGGAGCCCTTCCTGAATTAAAGTACAAAAGAGTAAGATGGAACACAGGTTCCCAGCTGTGGGTTTGAGATGCCTGTGGCAAGTTTCTATACTACCCCATTGAAGCCCACAGTGGTAGAGAGAAATGACAAGTGTGATGGGAATTATGCAAAATATATATAGAAAGAAAGAAAAGGGTTCTCGATCTTTCAACATGGCACCTTTCAACTTTGACGGGATCTGGGAAAGGATTTCCCATCCTTGAGCCTAGCTCAGGCTCACCTCCTCATGTGAATCCTGCCCCCTGGCCCAGTGTTAAAGCTGACCTCATCCAGTTTCTCAGATTCCCTCTCTGGGTAGACTTCCTGGATTAGTTTATACAGGTGCCAAAAGAGCATCCTTAGGATCCATTTGTTTCACTACTCAGGACCTGTGGTGATGTGCAAATGCACATGGGTTTATGAATAGATCTGCATTCTTTGTTATGGGTCGCCCCACCCTGCAAGGGTAGCATATGGAGCTTGCATTGAACACATCTCCATAAATGCCCACAGTGCTAATTGGTGCTCACTTATGTGCCCATGATGAAGAGGAAGATAATGATAATGTTGATGGCAATGATGACGCCAGTGATGACACTGAATTGCTAATGATTCCAGGAGGAAAATAGTTCTGGGCATAGAGATATGCTTAACAAAGACAGAATGAATGCATAATGTTTATGGCTTATACTAAGACTTTACTGTGTTTTTCTGAGATCTGGTTCTTTATTTTTATTTTTTAAAAAATATTTATCCTATGATTATCAATACTTACTAAAAGAACTGACCTCAACAGCTGAGCCCATGGGCTGGACTAAAATGGCATAACAATGGTACAAAGTGGATTGTCAGTTGCTTGCTTTTTTTCTTTTACCATCCGTCTATTTTTAAAAACATGATTTAGTTACCTGACATTTCTCTCTCTTAAGGCAAATGACCACAGAACAGAAAGTGTTTTGCTGGTACCTAAATCAGAGACCCTCTCTCCTGATCTGCTTGGGGCAGGTCAGCAGAGACAGATGTGCCTTATGGTCATGACATGAAGAAAGACGGTGGTCTAGGGACAGATACACCTTGCAGTCATGTGTGACACATAAATCAGTAAACAGATTTTAAAGCATACAGAAAAGGAAACAAATATAAGAAAGAACTCTTTAACCACCTTGAGGAACCAAGATCTTTTCTTAAAATGTAGATCACATGAGACTTGGGTCTTACACCCGCTCTGCCCACTAAAGACTGGATGGCCTTGGGGAGTCAATCCTCAGAGTGTGTTTTCTCCTTATAAAATGGAGATGACAGTACACACCCGCACGGGGTTGTTGAAGGATTAAGTAAGATGGTACATGTCTAGCGCAATGCCTGACACGTGGCAGGCATTCAATGCGTGGCAGAAATGGGGAACATCATCCCAATACTATTTACCTGTCTGCACTACTGGGTTGGAATGTGAAGGTCAAATGATGGTGAAAGTGCTGCATAAAATAGAGGGCCCTCAACAAAGGGGGTTTGAGTAGCCCTAAACGAGAGGACTACTCTTTTTAAGATCAGGCTCTGAGTTAAATCTGTTGGTATTGGGAAATGAGGCAGAGATTAAGAAATCATCAAGGACACACTTTCTCTATATACAGGTAACTGATAAACCTAATCCCATCTGTACAGTTACTGAAATGTGAGGAACACCAGACTTCCTCAGGCGGGAGCTTGTGAAGATTAATAGTTAAAAGTTAGGGTATGGCAAAAGCAATACAATATTGTAAAGTTAAGCAAAATAAAATTTATTAAAAAAAATTAAAAAAAAAATAAAAGTGACACAAGTTATGAAGGTACCTGGGCGCCCTGCAGCAGACGGGATATGTAAATCTGAGGACGAATCACTGGCATAACATCATCACAATTTCTAGCAACAGACGCCTTCCTAGCCTGGAATAGAATTTCCAGAAGTATCTTTCCCTTTTTGGAATTACGGAGTCTGACAGATTTATTTCCACACATCTCACTTGCTTTCAGAGTTATTGTTTCCTCTTATTTTTTCCCCCTCCTCTTTGGTGACAGAGGAGCCTGAGAACCAATTCTGTCAGGAAGTTCTTGGGGAATTTTCAGAAGGATGTACAAAGCAGGGTGTATGAATGACTGTGAGCAGCCAGCATCCATTTCACTTGATAAAAATATATATTCATAACCGATCTTCCCAGCACATCTAAATAATCAAAACCATGAATGACAAACACATCAGATACATTTTTTAGGGCTCAGAGGATCTTTTTGGAGTAAGCTGCCATCATTTCTTCCTCTTAAAGCAGATCAGGTAACTTCTCCCCTGCTGCAGAGCCTCTCAGAAAGGATGTGCTGTTAGATCCAGACCCCAGGATGGGAGCTCAGCTGCCCCCAGACGTCTAATGCCAGTCCCCAAATTTTTTGAATTTATCAACCAAGATGTTGGATGGAACAGGTTCAAGCATCTTGCTAAATAAAATATAGATTACATTTATCATTTCCCCTCAGTCTACTAAAATCTTGTTACTCTTTCATGGAAGGAAATGAATCAGTTTGACAGGACTTATTCTGTCAAGCAATATAAGTTCCCAATGCTGTATTCACTACAGATTATTCTAGAAATGATTTGGTGATTTTTTTTTTCAGGTAAAGTTCCAGATTGGGACATTACGAACTTCCTTTTTGCTTTTTAAAAATAGAGTCATTAATCCTGCTTCTTTTCAGTCCTGCCAAGTTTTTAAAAACAAAGTTACTCTCCCATGATTTTAGCCAATAATGAAATTCCTTTATAAAAAAACTTTTGCCCTGCAAAGAATCTACTTTTTAAAAAGAGAAGATATTTCTACCAGCATTTAAGGACTATTTAAAAGTTGATCATGCAAAAACAATGAGGAACCAAATGGTCAAGGCTTAAGTCTCCACTTTGACAGGCCTGTTTCCAGTCTCCCCACCCCCACTACCGACTTAGGGATTATCTGAAGAGATTTCTATATTGAATGGGTTTGAGGCCAAAGACAGCCATGGTGACTTTTCAGACTGTGTCAATCTTGCAAGTTTCAGGCAAGTCAGAGCCATTATTTTCCATAAATATATTGTAAATCCACTAGGAAATACATGAGAAAACTAGAAGAAAACATGTAAGAAGTCTTGTAGCTTATATCTCTTAACATGAATTACAGTGGACATAGAGTCTGTACACTTCCTAAAATCTCAGGGCTTATAAAAGCACCATGCCATCTCGAAGTCAGAAGAGCCCCAGTTCTATAAAGATGAAGATGGAGGCACAGAGATGACACCCTTGAAATAAAATTCAGATATCTTGAGTACTTATGAGTAAGTATCCCTAGAGTATGGAGTTTCTACACTTCATGAAGACAGGTGCTTATTCAGAGGCTCTGAAGAAGAAAACCCCATTGCCCTGGAACGTCAAAGCTTGGCATTTACCAATCTTTGTGACCTTGAAATTCAAGTTTTCTAACCTATCCGGGTCCACCATGCCGATTTGCAGCCCAGGTTTCTCCCCGCTGCCTGCTCACTCACTTAAGCCTCTGGATTGATCAACATTGCTGGGAATGCAAGGAACTTGAGCTGAATGTACTCAGTTGAAAGTTCTACAATGCAACAGCCAATCCGGGATGGTTGTTGACTCCTCAATGAATTCCACAAACCTGCTACTCCACACTTCTCCCACATTCCTCAAGCCCTCACCAACCCTACTCTTTCTTAACTCTGGATAACATATTTCAACCCCTTGTATCTTGAAACCATAATTGGAAAGACCCTCGACTTGCCTGCTGCGTGACCTTAAGGTGCCTTGCAGGGCACCCTCTTTTCCTCCATAAAATGCCTTTGTATCCTTACCTCCTTTCTTCTATTCTGCTTGCTTCCACTGCAGATCTTTCCTGGGTCTTAGAAACCATCCTTCAAGGTCCATCCAATCCCCTGCTTCTTCATTTATTCATCTCTCTCTGCTCCTGTCCCCACTGAATGCCTGCCTTCATCACACGTTTATCTTTCTGTAATCAATCCATTTTTATTTGGAAATCTACACATGCTCTATTCTCTTCTATGAAAAATGCAATGAACGAAACTTCCCTTGATCCTATCACCTGTTCAATGTCCCACTCTTCCTTTTATCACCAACTTCCTAAAAGAATTATTTAAATGTGTTCTCCAGCCCATTACTGAACACCTCCAGCCCTGTGCACCTCTGCCTGTTGAAGAAGTTGGTCATTATTCTGAGCTGAAACTGATGCCCTGACACTGATGCTAGTGTCGTTCTGTGAGGCCGCACAGAGCAAGTTTATGCAGATCACCCTTCTCTGCTTCTGTCCTCTTCCCTCTGATCTTTCTAGGCACTGTCAGTTCCCTCAACTATTCTTTGCATGCCCTGGTTCTGAGTCCCCTGCCTCCCTGTTTCTAGTTTGATCCTCTTCTTCCAGGGTCATGGCCCAAGATTAAATGTAAATTGTTCATGTCTGCTCTGCCAAGCCCAGAAGAGAAGGGTCCCACCTCCTTTGTCCTCCTCATTATACTTTACTCAATACTATTGTTGAATTCTCTTCCTATCAACTCAGACCTCTAAGATAGTAGTTTGCAAACTGTGGCTTCCAGACCTGCCACCACAGAATGGCCGAGGAGCCTTAATAAATGCAGATTCTTGGGCTCCACCTCAAACTCACTGAATCTGACAATCTGAGGGTGGCACCTGGGAACCCACATTTTACACAGGTGTGCCAGATGATTCCTAATACACACAAAATCTGGTGAAAAAAATGCTTTCTCAACATCTGTTGCCAAGCCTGGCCCCCTTCCCCTGCCTTTGTGCAGGTAGGTTTTTGGATCCAAGACAAACCCTTGTATTTTCTTGTTTTTAGATTTCATCTCGTTAGGTGTGGTGCATTGCCCCAGCCTATCAAAATTTGTTGAGTTCTTTATCCTTAACGTATGACTTCATGACAACCGCACATGATCAAGATGAAAAGCCTTGGAGTCACAGCACCAGATGTGACTCTCTCCACATCAGGTGGTGTATCTTTCCACACTGACACCAATGACAATCGTCATCTAATTACTAACACACTCATACTTGGGTCTTCTTTCCCATGAGGTAAATGGGCAACTTGTTATTTTCCAAATGCCTCAGGAAAGCCCAGATATTTTTTTGGATTTTCCATATTCCATGAAATATTTTCCATATTTCCCCGAGCCACTGGTCTGTACCAACTCCGTCCAAGATAGCAAAGACGCATTCTCACAGGCCATTTACACAAGCATTCTGGAAACTGTGGCCAGGCAAAGGACTGTAGTATGCAGAATACATCTTCTCTTCCCATGACATTTTCCAGAACACCTATGGCACTTATGTTCTAGGACCCCTAATTTGTATTGTGAATGTTCTTGTTCACATTGGACTCTATCACTGGACAAACAGTTCTTGAACTTTGTGTCTTATATGTCTCTAAATACACAGTATTTAGAGTAACTATAATAACTAGAGTAACTTACAGTAACTAGCACGATGGTAACTTTTTCTTTGAATGAATGAATGGTGACTTTTCTTTGAATAACTTGGTAACTTTTCTTTGAATGAATGAATGGATTTTTCATTTTATTCCCACTAATTTACTTTCACCTTTTGTGCAAGATGGAAGCAGACCCTGCAGTGAATATTGGGAGACTATGCTTCTTATACATGAAGGAAGCAGTGGGGCCTGGACAGATCTCCACAGGTCCAGTTCTTTCTCTAAGGTGCTGGTCATTCAAATGAGCTTGTTAGCATAAAGGCCTTCTTTGAAATGAAGTGTGTTGAAAACACTGAGAAATGATGACACAGTTTCTGAAGGCTCGCAGATTTACTAGAATCTGTGGCAATCGCCAAGTGAGACACAGACAGGAAAGGGCGTTTCAGAAAACCCTTGAGTTACTGCAGCGTAACAAGCAGATAGAGCTTCTTATGGGCTTTCTAATGAGACCTCTTGCGATGACAGAGGCAAGTGTTTCCACAGGACAGGAGATGGCTGGACAAAAAGATCTAGCTGCTGCCCCCGTTCCCCACTCCACATCAGAACTGCTAACACAACTGAGTAACTCTCATATAGAAGATATAAGATAGTGAGGGTAAAGAACTGTAAATGAATGGTGCAAAGTCTTGTGGTTTCCTTGGGTCAAGTGACTTTCCCTGTGGTCATGTCTTGTCTTTCCTGTTTCTTATAAGCCAAAGAAGATGCCACAAACACTCTAGAACATTCCCTCCACTGGAAAAGCCACAAAGCCCCACACAGCATGAATTCTAGAGCATGATTCCCAAATAAGGGGGTGAATTTTTTTTCCTCATCCCAGGGATATCTGGCAATGTCTGGAGACATTTCTACTTGTCACAACTGAGGGGCAGGTGCCGCTGGCATCTAGTTGGGAGAGGCCAGTGATGTGGCCAAATATCCTACATTGCACACGACAGCCTGTCTCTGCCAACAGAGACTTATCTGGTTCAAAACGCCAAGAACAATTCTCTCAGTAAAAAGTTTCAGGATTAACATGTACACATTACTGTATTTAAAATATCAACAGATACCCAACAATGGTCTACCTATTATACAGGACAGAGAACTCTGCTCGATATTCTGTAATAACCTAAATGGGGAAAGAATTTGAAAAAAGATACTCATGTATGTATAACTGAGTCACTTTGTTGTACACCTGAAACTAACACGGCATTGTAAATCATGGGTGACAACACTGCAAAAGGTACTTTGTGGCTCCACGGTAAGGTGAGGGTGCCGAGGCTGGAAGGCCTTTCTAGCACACTGGTTGGGACAGCAGCCTGAATGGAAGTAGAGAGGTTCTAGATAACTTCTGATAGCTATAAGTTTCACTTCAAAGTAGCTTACTGGAAAGGCCCTTGGTGAACTCCACTCAGAGGGCAGCTCCCTCTTCCCCAGATGGAGGAAGGCAGGCTCAGTAGAAGCACACAAATCAGTGAGCCATGCTCATGGTCACACAAGGGTCCGGAATGACAGCTTCAAGAGATGAGACTGGACATGGGAAAAGGCTCCAGGAATGTGAGGTAGACATGAAGCCAGTGTACCAATTGGAAAGAATGCTGTTCTTACGCTGATTGCAGGAAAGCCCTGGTCCTACAGGAATGAAACGGGAACGCATTTTACCTGAAGCCCCCAAACCTAGACAGCGTATTAAAAAGCAGAGAAGTCACTTGGCCAACAAAGGTCCGCATACTCAAAGCTATGGTTTTTTCAGTAGTTATGTATGGATGTGAGAGTTGGACCATAAAGAAGGCTGAGCACTGAAAAAGACCCTGAGGGTGAGAAAGATTGAAGGCATGAGGAAAAGGGGGCGACAAAGGATGAGATGGTTGGACGGCATCACCAACTCAATGGACATGCATCTGAGTGAACTTCAGAAGATAGTGAAGGACAGAGAAGCCTGGCAAGCTGCAGTCCATAGGGTCGCAAAGAGTTGGATATGACTTAGCAACTGAATGACAGCAACCCAGATGATATATACATTTTCCCCAACTTCCTAGTATTTTTTATATGGCCAAGATTTTCAACATCACCAGTTTTATATATCATAGGGAAGCTGATAGATTTAATGAAGCCTCCAGGTGCCCCTTGAGAGATGACTGCAGTTCTAATTAAATGGAGGATGACCGACAAGAACCACATGGGGCTCTACAAGCAAGTGGCATTCATACATCTTCTTTCATGGGCAAACTTGCTTTGTTCATGTCAATGCAGTCTTTGAGCTCTTTCCAGGGGTAAAGGATAGTGTCACCAAATTCTAATACACTATGAGATTTAACGTGGTTCAAAGATCAGGAAATGTTTTAAATTTTAAGGGACAAGAAAGTTTTATTGGCCAAGCCAGACTTTCATTTCTTTCATTTCACATACATGTACTTACCATCTGCATGATTACATATAGCCCATGAAGTCAGTGTCAAGTCTAGTCCATTCATTTCTCCTATGTGTCAAGAAGCACAAAGGAGAAATAAATGGGGCAAATGAATATTAGGCCTTAGAGTAGGTTGTGGGGGCCACTAATCCAGGTAATCACATGAGATTTAATACATGAATAAGAGGGTCTTGAAGTTCAGGGCTGTCCAATCTATAAGCTCAGGAGGTCAGGGATATTGAGACACCTATTTCAGAAGATAGAACTGCTAACAGGAGCCTGCCTTATCACAAGAAGGCTGGTCTTCTAATCCCTACACTGCTGGCCATGTGGGCTAGTCATTGGAGAGTCTTGGCCATACCTAGGTCCTAAAAGGGAGGCGATTCTACTTAATCTCCATGGTTGGACTGTGAGGGTGGGGTGTAGGCAGAGGGCCAAAGGCAGAATGTGGTTCATGGGAAGGCTTAGGGTTGGGTAGGGCCTCTGCCTGTGGAAATAATACAGACCTGGATCTCAGTAGCCTGCCTAGCCATACACCTACTTTGAAAGGCAAAGGTGGTATTTCATCTTTACATATGCATTTGGATCTCTTCAATCAGTGTCTATCTTTTAGCAAGGAGAGATCAAAAAGGAGAGAGATGAGCCAATAGGAAATCAACTATATCATTGAACAAAGGGTCTAGCTGGAGAAAACCATAGTCCAGGAAGATACATGAACCCCAGTGGTCACTGCAACACTATTTATAGTAACCAAAACATGGAAGCAACCTAAACGTCCATTGACCAAGAAATGCTGATAAAGAAGATGGTGCATATATACAGTGGAATGTTGTTGTTATTTAGTCACTAAGTCATATCTGATTCTTTTGTAACCCCATGGACTGTAGCTCACCCGGCTCCTCTGTCAATGTCCAGGCAAGAATACTGGAGCAGGTTGCCATTTCCTCCTTCAGGGGATCTTCCCAACCCAGGAACCCAACCCACATCTCCTGCATTGGCAGGTGAATTCTTTACCACTGAGCAACCAAGGAAGCCCAACAATAGAATATTACTCAGTCATAAAAATGAAATAATGCCACTTTCAGCAACATGGATGGACCTAGAGACTCTCATAACAAGTGAAGGAAGTCAGACAGAGAAAGACAAATATCATGTGATCACTCATATGTAAAATCTAATTTAAAATAAAAGTTACAAATGAACTTATTTACAAAGTAGGGACAGACTTCGGAGAAGGCAATGGCACCCCACTCCAGTACTCTTGCCTGGAAAATCCCACGGACAGAGGAGCCCTGGTGGGCTGCAGTCCATGGGGTCGCTAAGAGTCAGATATGACTGAGCGACTTCACTTTCTCTTTTCACTTTCATGCATTGGAGAAGGAAATGGCAACCCACTCCAGTGTTCTTGCCTGGAGATCTCAGGGACGGGGGAGCCTGGTGGGCTGTCGTCTATGGGGTCACACAGAGTCAGACACGACTGAAGTGACTTAGCATAGCATAGCATAGCATAGGGACAGACTATAGAGATAAAAAACAAACTTATGGTTACCAAAGGGGAAACGTGGCAGGGAGGAAGAATCAGGTGCTTGGGATGAACACACACATACACACTACTGCATATAAGACAGATAACCAACAAGGACCTACTGTATAGCACAGGAAACTCAATATTCCGTGATAACCTACATACATGAGAAAAGAACCTGAAAAAGAATTTTAAAAATACATGTATATATATAAATGGATCACTTTAGTATACCTAAAACTAACACAACATTGTAAATTGATCACAATCCAATAAAATTAAAATGTAAAAAGAAAGCAAAGCTGGGGCGCTAATGCAAGAAACACCAAGGGCTCCACTGGGATGAAACATGCATATGCCGCCCACACTATCCATGGACGCTGTACTGACGGTACTGTTAGCAATCAGCATACAGGTCTTAAGCCTCATTCCTGCACAGGATGCATGCACCAGGCAGAGCTCTCATCCTTACAGACGTAGCGTCTGAGGTGGGATGTCACTTTGAGAGAACAGCCTGCAGCCTTTGAAAATGATCATCAAGCTTTTTACGAATGACAGGTCAGGGTCTGGATATTCCCTACTCCTCTCCTCACCAACGTCCAGGCCTAGGCAACTGTCTGCAGGGTATAAGTTGAAGAGATATCCCTGAACCCAGGCTGTGGTTGCTTTGAGGCTGTGTATCTCAAACTCATCCCCAGTGTTGATTCTTCTTTAAGCCTTGGACGTGAGCCAAAAAATACCCACCCTTGCTTTCTAAATAGTCTGTGTCTGCTTTGCTGAGAATGCCTCGTTCCCCTCTACCGATATCTACCATAAACGTCTCTTCTGAGACCCTCTATAGCCTGAGCTGCTTTCTTCCTTCTCTGTGCTCTCCAGCTCAGTGTATGGAATTCTAAACTATACTTGTGATTATCTGTCTTCTGAGGCAGAAAGTACTTCCAGCTCAGACTCATTTGTTAGTACACGAGAACTGTGGGCCTCCCCTGCTGCTGCTGCTGCTGCTAAGTTGCTTCAGTCGTGTCCGACTCTGTGCAATGCCATGGATTGCAGCCTACCAGGCTTCTCCGTCCATGGGATTCTCCAGGCAAGAACACTGGAGTGGGTTGCTATTTCCTTCTCCAATGCATGAAAGAGGAAAGTGAAAGTGAAGTTGCTCAGTCATGTCTGACTTTTAGCAACCCCATGGACTGCAGCCTACCAGGCTCCTCCATCCATGGGATTTTCTGGGCAACAGTACTGGAGTGGGGTGCCATTGCCTTCTCCCGTGGGCCTCCCCTAGTGCCTAGCAAACAGTATATATCCAGTCAGTGCTTGTGGAGGGAGAGAAGGAAGGAAAAATGTAGGCTAAAGAAGCAGTAAAGACCTCTAGCCAGGCAGATGGTAGTGTCAGCCTCCTCCAAAAGGATTTCCACCAGCCAGCCTGGGAGAGACCCCCCTCACGGAGATCTACTAAGGGGTGGGCCACGGCGGTCAGTGGCTGCAGGGCTGTGATTCTCAGTGAAGCTTCTGCTAGAACCCTGGGGAATCCCTCCTTCTTGGCCCAGCTAGTCACTTACCTTCCTAGAAGGCCAGCACACGGTTCTGTGCTGGTGACGCTTTCACAGAGCCAGCCAGCCAGTGCCAGCCTGAGGCTGCTGTGCCAGAGGGCTCCTAGCGTCCCAGAGGCTGGCCCCGGCTGGGTTCTGTCACTGCCCTACTGGCTTCCTCTGAGGCCTCTGATAGGCAATATTATTGTTACTTGACCATTATTAGCAATGAAAAATAGTCAACCTTAGTTTTGGTGAATTGTTTCTTATCTATTTGCCGTTTCTCATCCAATGAAAAGAGTTTTCAGAACTGGGTCCTCATTCAGAAACCTACAATATATAGCTTTTGAAAATGCTTCTTACTTCTCCAAATATTATCCATTGGTAACAAAGTATATTGTAACTGACAATCCTGAGTATGACCGTAAGGATTTTTCAAGATCCCAGAACATGACAACACAGATCTCTTCTACTTTCTGCTTCTTGCCGTTCACATCTGCAAAGCACTAACTTCAGCATTCAGGAGATTCAATAGAATATTCAGCACACATCCTTGACTGCTCTTAGAAATCAGGTCTGTCAATGGATAAGCTATTCAAAGAAAGTTCTTTTAAGCTTGTTGTTGAACATGGTAATGTAATATCTTGCAATCACAGGGTCAAAGTATGTTTGAACTAGAAGGGATCTGGTAGGTTTGTTTGAACTGAGATGCTAACGCCTTGCTAATACCCTTACTGAGAGGGTAAGTTAGTTGCTCAAAGAAACACAGCGAGTGAGGGGCCAAACCTGGTTTGAAACTAAACATGATGATCTTAAATCACCTTTCTGCCACTCAATGCTGGTGGTATGTATATGTGTATGTACATCTACATATATATATAAGAGTGAAAGTGTTAATCGCTCAGTCCTGTCTGACTCTTTGCCCCTCCATGGACTGTAAGCCCGCCAGGCTCCTCTGTCCGTGGGATTCTCCAGGCACAAAGACTGGACTTGGTAGCCATTCCCTTCTCCAGGGGATCTTCCTGATCCAGGGATCAAACCGGGGACTCTTTCCCGTCTATGAAAAAATATATATACATACAAACTAGAAGGAGCAAGTCTTGCACCACATACGCCAAAT
The DNA here is from genome assembly GCA_935064755.1 of Tragelaphus eurycerus. NCBI lineage: Eukaryota > Metazoa > Chordata > Mammalia > Artiodactyla > Bovidae > Tragelaphus > Tragelaphus eurycerus. The sequence continues at coordinate 19,951,157 of CAKXYN010000020.1, forward strand.
TGTCTATAGAAACCGACAGTCCTGCTAAAACAATAACCCATTTACAGTTTAGGGCAGCCTGGTCAGGAACAAGCCCAGAGCCTCACCAGCCCCTCAGAACACAGGGCATTGTTTCTATTCCAACCTCGCACTGAAAGGCAAGCCTGTCAGCTGGCAGTGACCTCGTGAGACAACTTTGGGGAGAGCAAAGGGCCGAGAAGAGAAAGGCCTCATTCTCACTGCAAACAGGAAAAGGAAAGAGAAAAAGAAAGCTCTGTCTCCGTACAAGGTTTGCTGTGCTGGCTATGAACTGTTCCAGTACGTTCCATCAAATAGACGCCTTCATAGAATCAAGCCAAGCGCGAACAGCGGGTCTGGGACTCCCCATCCCCGGACACACACGCTCCCGCGCTCTCGCACCCCGGGAGAGTGCTTATATGGGCTTTATGAAGCTAAGTAATAAACACTTTGTCTTCGCCCTGCTATTTATGGGTTGCTTGGGGCATCCTGTTCTCTCCACTGCCCTTACCTTACTCCTTCTAATGCCACATTTAATAGGACAACAGTGGATGTGAAGGGTTCCATGTGCCCCTCCCCACCTGCTCTGGTTTTCCTGGCCAAGAAGGGTGGATCCGCATCCATCCACCTATCCTCCGGGCTCCCTTCTTCCAGGTTAAATTGGATCTCCCTTTCCTGCCTTCCAGACATCTCCCTAAGACATCTCGCTAAGATATCTGTTTCTATTTTACCACTGCCAGCAATTCTTTCATTCTTCATGATGGATCAACCATCTTGGAAAACAAGAGTGACTAGGAAAACTGTCAGCCACCACGGACACCCCCCCAGCAGGGGACTGTGGGTCTCTGGACAGCCACGCATGCGCGGAATGAAGGAACAGATGGGTCCTACCTGTTGCTGACTTCCAGGTTCACTCAGAAGCCTTGAGCTCCCTGTGCACACATGGTGTTGGGGTCACAGAGGGGTGGGATGCCCACGTGAAAACAAGAAATGTATCCAGGCCAAGGGGCTGTGCAGAGGCGGACATGGACGATGCCAGAAATGTCCACAGGGTGCAGGACCAAGGATGCAACCGACTTTGGTCAGTTCTGGGGCCTCCTGCACTTGGCTCCTTTGGGGGTTTCAGGGTTCTCAGGGCTGATGGGTCCCACATGAAGAGAGTCATGGCTGCATTCTGTCCACCTGTGGGTTTTCACACAGGCCTGGGGCCCAGCTGCCTCTTGGCCCAGTCTTCATCTTGGGCTACCCGCGGCACCCTGAAAACACACAAGGCAGTGAAGATGCGTTAACTCGGCTTCTCCCCACAGGACACGGCTCGCCATTGCAGCCGTGATTAAATACAGGACATTATCTCACCATAATGCCCTCCTGGCCGCGTTCCCAGGAAAATTCTAACTAATCATAAAAATAGAAAGAAAAACGCAACCTAAATTCCATTCCTCTTCTTAAATGAGTGATGTGTTCACTTTTATTTATTTTTCTGGAAGCGAGGCGGGAAAAGAAAATGAATTTTAGGGCTTAGAAAAACAAGCTACTAATAGTACTAAGTAGAGCAGGGCGGTGGTGCAGCCCGCGGGATGTAGCGGACAGGCCAGGGGCGGGGCCCGCCCTACCCCTGCTAGCCTGGAGTTTTAAAAGGGAGCACCTCGTGGAGCAAAGGCAGCAGGAGGAGAGGAGGATGGGTGGCTGTGGGGCCAGGTGTAGGCACACGTGCACACTGACGCACGCATCCCCACAAGCGAGATGCTCAGCAGCATCTTCACGGCCTGGCAGGCAAGCACACTGTCAATACTCTTTCCACCCAAAGCCTGCATCTTTCTCCAGCACCATCCTTTCTGGAGGCTCTGGCGTGATTTAGCTAGTCCCTGCCTGAAAGAGTTTCTCCTGGAATTTCACCTACTCACCCTTTAGAGGTCAGAGTGAATGGTACTTCCTACGGGAAGCCTTCTCCAAAAACCCCTATCCTGACTCCAGTCCAGGTGCCAGCGGCATTCTAAACCCGCCCCTCCTAGCAGTCACGAGGCTGTAATTAAGGCACTAATTGCATAGTTGGTTGTTTAAGGGCTCTCCCCTGTCTTAGATCTGAGAACCTGTTGGTCTCATTAACTGCTTTGCACGTGCCTGGTAGGCAGTAGTTCTTCAATAAGTGCCCATGTTGGATGAATGCTGATGGCTTCGCCCAGCCTGTGAACCATCCCCTGTATCCACAGCACTAAGTACCATGCCCCTCCCAGGTCATTTCTGCCCTTTCTTGCTGGGAAGACTTCCTGGGGAAACCATGGGAAAGCTCAAAATTCCAAAAACCAGTTTTGAGATGCTTCTAATAATTGTGCTGAGTTGAAAAGAAAGGACACGCCCACATCCCTCCCGGCTCTACCTGCCCCGGCTCCTGCCATTAGAATCCCAAAGCTGCCATCCCCCATCAAGGCAAGTGCCGTAGTAATGGGCACTGCTACTTGATGGTAAAGTTCTAGCTGGGCTAATTAAGCATACTGAGCTAATAACCTTCCATTTTGGGACTGGTATTATTCATAATTTAATGTATTGCTGCTGAAACATTAACCTTTCGACAACTGGCATGCTGCCCACAGCAGTCCAAGTGCTGACCATCTTTCAGTAAAATGAGTATTATTGTTAAAACAGGTATAAATCATTCATGGCTGCCGCTTTTGTGTCAGACCCTACGTGAAAATAAGCAGTAAGCTGGGTAATTTATTTACCTTTTGGTGATTATTTTTTATGATTTTATGATCATATTCAATGATTCATAAACATTGGCCCAGTGCCATTCCGTAATCATTTCACATTTTAAATATTGTGCGGCTGTTCTGCTTTTCATCTTTAAAAATTTCAGGATTGATACCAGGCAACTTAATCCAGACACAAATGCAATTTCATCTGAAAGAAATAGGGTGTGTGTGTGTGGGGGGGGCGGGGGGTGTGCGAGAGGAAAGAGTCCCAGCCCCATTCATTTGAACAAAACCATTTTCAACAGAGCTGTTTGCAGCTTTCCCCTTGCTACAGCATGGCACTTACTGTAGCAAACTTTCTTTGAAGTCTAACACACAGAGGGTGCCTTGAAATCTGGATAAAAGCACAGGAAAACAGTTAACAAGCTTCTGGTTGGAAAGATGATGGGAAGGAGTTCAGGGTGGAGGGAAGCCTGGAAACTCTGGCCTCGGGCCAAGAAGGTTGGAAGCCACCAGCCTCACTTGCAGCACCTGGCTGGAGAATGGGATTACGTCCCCTGGGGATCTGGAAACTTTACTGCCTGCCCGCCCACTCCTGCTGCCCGTGCTGCCTTTGGGCTCCTGTCACTGTTCCAGAAAGTCGCCTTTTCTGGCAACAAGGAGGAGCTGGAGGCTGAGAGGTGAGGGTGAGCAGGTCTCTCATGGCTGCAGAGCTCAGGAGACCTCCCCGCCTTCCACAGGCCCTCTCCTGCCACTGAAAACATGGAACCACCAGTAGGTAGGAGCTGAAGCTGATGGGAAGGAAGTGGTGCCAGGAGCTGGCCGAGAAGGTGACACTGTGTTATAGCTCTGCCTCCAGAACATTCTGGAGCCTCATCTCATTTCAGGCGTGTTAGCATGGAAAGGTGCTTGGCCAGAGGAGACAGTCGCCATCGCCCCACACGTGCGAGATGAGGTCTGGAAAGGTGGCCACCAGCATGTGCTATAAACAAACACCCGTGTCTACTGGGAAGTCTGGGCAAGGACGAGATAAGAGATGGATTTCTTTCTGAGACAGTTTGAATTGTGGAGCTCTGAGATGGCTGCTTACTGTATTTTCTACCTTCAGTTTGTTTAATTTCCCAGGTACAGTTTTCATAGGTTTCTTTAAAAATCTGACTGTCTGGTTTTAGATTTTAAAAAAAGCCGCTATCCTAATGCCAGGAGGTTGTAAGCATGAGAACCATGTGGGGCCTATGACCACGTGAAGTTGGGCTCATGATCTCCCTCTGCCTGTACCTAGAAGTTGAGAACAGAGTCCTCAACCTCCTGACATTAGAGTATCAACTTTAAAAATATATATTAATTAAATCATTATATATATATATAAAACTATTTAATTTTTCATTGTGGTGAAATATATATAGCATAAAACATGCTATGGTAATCATTTTTGGGGGGATTGCACAATCTAGTGATGTTAATCATGGGATTACATTTATAATTTTGCATATGTCTCATCACTATTTCCAAAATTTTTCAACATCCCCAAAAGAGACTCTGAACCCATTAATCATCAACTCCCCACTCTCTTCTGCTCCTAGCCCTGGAGACCTCTAATTTACAGTCTGCCTCTGTGGATTTGCCTATTCTGGGTATTTCATATATGTGGGATCATATGGTATTTGTACTTTTGTGTCTGGTTTATTTCACTGAGCATGTTTCCAAGGTTCATCTATGTTGAGGCATGTATGGGAGCGTCATTCCTTTTTATGACTGAATAATGTTCCCCTGTATGGATATACCACATTCTGTCTACCCATTCATCTGTTCATGGACATGTGGGTTGTTCAGCTTTTTGCGATTGGGAATGATGCTGCTATGAACATTGGTGTGCAAGAGACTGAGTCCCTAGTACATAGGGACTAATATTTTTTTCTCATTAAAGTTCATTGCCCATTTTAGGCAATGATCTACCTTCATCTTGAATGCTCTGGTTGTTAGCTTGGAGGCACGTGTGGCAAAGCCATTCATGCCTGGAGTCTCCAGCCATCCTGTCAACTCTGCTGCCTCGGAGTACCTCCTGTAGTCACCTTCCAGCACTGCTGAGGCTGCTGCCAGTTGTGAATGCTGCACCAGTAGCTTCCATTCTCCATATTGGACTTGATAAAAGATGCTGCTTCTCCAGGTATGATAAAGAACAAATTAAGAAACAGAATAACCTGGCATGAGTGAAATTCTCTTTCAATCATGTCAGCCAGAGCAGATGTTGTCATGAAATTTGATGTTATGGATTTATTTCCTAATATAAAGTCTAAGAGGGAAAACAGCGTTAAGAGCTGAAATGTGAATTGGACATGTCCACAGAGTGTGAATTGAATTCAAGACAAAATATTGTGAATGGTTAATAGGGTCAGTCTAAGTATACTCGCTGAAATAATCTCTTGGATATGCAAATACTCTGAGAACTACACTGTCAAATATCTATTGTATCCTCTTATCTATGTGTTCGCAGAGCTGCTACATGGTATAACAAATGAAAAATGTGAATTTAAAAAATAATGTCACCCTAAAATAATACTTTACTTTGAATAGTAATTTTTGTTGTCAGGTCTTTTTAAAATTTTTGTCACACACTAGCCAGCCAGATTCTTAAAACGGCATTATTCGGAAATATTAAGAGGTGAGCTTTGTGTGTCCTGTTCTTAGCAGAAACAGAAGTGGCGGGGGCGGGGGCGGGCGGAGGGAGGGAGCAGGGATGGGTCACATGTTCATCTTGACCTGGATCCCTCAGTCTGTTATTATCATCTGCCATGCCTCGGTATTATTGCAATGGACTTTTTGCTTCTGCTATCTGGGGTCCCTCAGTGGAATTCCTTTCCCTGGGAATACTGTCTTGAGGACTTAAGATGATAGCCCCCCAGGCTCCTCGGTCCGTGGGATTTCCCAGGCAAGGATACTGGAGTGGGTTGCCATTTCCTCCTCCAGGGGATCTTCCTGACCCAGAGATCAAAGCTGGCATTGCCAGCTGCCTCCTGCATTGCGGGCAGATTCTTTACCACTGAGCCACCAGGGAAGCCCACATGTTCCCCATCTTACTATACTACTCAGCCCATTATACCTGAGGATGAGGGCAAGGAGAATTCCAACAAGGGACCTGAAGGGAAGCCTTTGGTTTCACTGTTAGTAATTTCCAGGATTCCACCATCAAGTAGCTCACTAAAAGCCTGAGTGACTAAATTGTGTTTCATTTCATTTCTTTCCTTAACTTCTTAGAGTTGGACTGATGAGCAGAGAAAAAATTAGAAGAAAGACAGCATATAGGTGGCCCAACCATACTACTCATATTTTAGAACAGTCCCTGGCCCACAGCCAGTCTTCAAAAAATATTTACTAAATGAATGAATAAACATTGGTCACTCATCTCATGAGATACTCAAGAGTCAACTGAACTGACCAACTGGTGTGCCTTTTTTCCTCTTTGTTGTCATGAAACTTGATGTTATGGATTTATTTCCTAATATAAAGTCTGCTGGAGTCTGTTGGGTTTGATGAACTTCACAAATCTTTGGTAGAATTTGGTTATCAGAAGTATCAGGAAGTGGCAAAGCTTAAGAGAGCCCTTTCACCCCACTTAAATCAGAACATCCCCCAGTTTTTTTGGTTTACAGGTTAGACTTCCCTGGATTCTCTAAAGAAAGGATTCTGTGGATAAAACCTCAGAAAGCCATTGGTCCCCAGCGCCTCCCTATGCTTCTGATCTACCTTCCATCAGCTCAGAGTCATGCCTGCCTCTGCCCTGTGTGATCCGATATAAACACCTCTACTTCATTCCTTTCTTCATCCACCCCTTTGTACTCATAGCAAGACTTTCTCAACTATGGCCCCTGATGACCCCCTTATCAGGGTTCCTGGAAATATTAAGCCCAAATATGTACGTTTCTGAACTCCATCCAAGAACTACCCAGGGTTTCTAGGTGGACTTTGGACCCCCCAGAATTGCTCATAAAGTTGGGAACACTGTCTTCTGGCATGAGTCATACAATTGCCATGAACAACAGGATATTGTTCTATTGTAGAGCGAGGATGGGTGAAATTCTGTCAGGTTACTCTTTCCTTGCATGTGTATAGAAGGACCCAGGAACAGGGCACTGGGGTGGTCTGAAAGTGACATCCCGCCAAATGTGTTGACAGGAGAAAGGAGGAGTCCAGGCAAAGCGACATTATCTCTTTGGAGGTCTAGAATACAGTCAGCATAAGTGGGCATCGCAGAACCCTGACCAAAGCTTTCTGTTGCCCTTCCTAAGATTTTTACAACTACAGACCTGTACATTGGAAAGCAATCCGTTTGTTAATGGGCTTTGAATTACCCTTGTTTCTCCATTTGCTCGTAGGGTACTCAGGTCACCCTTGAGGGGATGCTCTAGGACAGGGTTTCTCAACCTCAGCACTGTTTTGGGCCAGATACCTTTTTGTTTCGGGGCCTCTCCTGTGCACTGATGCAGCATCCCCGAATCCTACCCACTGGATGCCAGGGGCACACACCGTCCCAGAGCTCTGACCTCTGAACAAGTCTCTAGGCAGAGTGAAATTGCCCCAGGGGGAAAACTGCCCCTGGTGGAGAACCACTGCTCTAACAGAAATCCAACTTGGCGCCACACAGTTTATCATCCCTTCTGCATTCAAGCCTGTGTTGAGATTGGCTTCTTTCTGACTACATTATTTTGTTCATGACACCACTGCTCTGCAGACCACAGGCTCAGACTTCAACCCTCTAGTCATCCCCACCAGGGTGACCATCCCTCCCAACACATCCCTTCCTAATCCAGCGCCACCTCCTCAGTACCACTTCCTCCCTCGTCTCTGCCTCCTTCCTGCACCTTCAGATTAAGAACTGGGAACTAGTCCTGTGAATAGTTCTCCACCTGGCTAAGTCCTAGTCAGCTTCCAACATGCAGCTCAAGTCTCACAGGCTTTGGGAAGTCTTCCTTGGCCACCCCCGAGACCCTGCCCTCTGTCCCCCAAAATGCTCCCACCGTGTTCCATGTTAATTTCCATCATTATAGTGTTGAGGGGTTGAACGTGAGTCTGTCCCTTGTGTGATGGTGTGCTCCCTGAAGGCAGCGGCCTGTCCAGTATGTCTGTCACTGGGCCATTGTGTGAGTACGTGAGATGATCGAGGTATCCTGCAGAGGAGCCATGATTACCAAGTATCAACTTCTAATGCTCAGCCATTCACTCTGCTTGATGACACAAATTCTTACCTAAATATATCTTCGGCCGGTGTTTTTTTTTTTTAAACACTTCCTGTTTGCTAATTCTAAAAATACCTGAACAACCCTATGGTCTTCTAGGTCAAAATTCGTTCTGGTGGCCTTTAAGACTTTTACGATTGAGATATCTTTGGACTCAGTCTTCCCTCTGCTTCCTCATCTCTCTCACTCCAACATGTACACTCTGACCTACCATCTCCAACCTCTGTGCTTCTGCACACACAGTCCCCTCTGCCTAGAACACTGGCCCCAGAACCAGGAGAATCCTCTCCATCATCCAAAACCCAGTTCAAATGTCCCTCTGCAGACTTCTGGGACACTTGGCCCCAAGTCATGTGAGGGCTTTTTCCCTAGTCCCCTGGGCCTCTGCTACTGCCTGACTTATCTCATCATGCTCTGGTTATTTCTGTTTCCTTTAATTAGAGTGCAAGCTCTTTAAGGGCAAAGATCTTGTTTTTTTTTTTCCCCCACCCCCACACCAGTACCTGGTGCTAGGTAATTGGATGCATGTTTGCAAAAGAAGAATCTGTATAATTTTATGTTTCTTTTTCATTTAATGAAGTTGAAGTTCTTTATCAGCTCTGAGACTTTTAAACATACCCTGGTCTTTGTATGGTGTCAGGTTTTGGCATCCAGGACTTTTGTTCTAGCAAAATGAGAACCCAGGACTAAGCAAGTTGCAAATGTACAAACTGTTCTTCTCTAAGGGCCAGAAGAGTTTGAGCAGTGAGATGGCGGCCACGCTGCTGTCCAGTTTCACCCTCTTGATTGTGATCTTGGACCTAATCAAGATGGCCGATGTGACATTTGCAGCTAGTTTTATGCAAGATGCAAAATCTTGCATAACAACTAACGAGAGAAGCTGTTGCAATTCTGGGCAAGTTGGAAAAAACTGGAGGCTGATTTGGCCTTTGAAGATGTGACTTCATTTCCTCTTCTCCATCATTTATCACAGAGGCCCTGCTTTGGGAACTTGAAGTAATTAAAACCTCTATCAGCTATCCATCAACAGTGATGGTGATGTGCCCATGTGTAGTCAGTTTGCTCCATTCCAAGGGTGTTCTCGTGTGATGATTATGTAACAACACCCTTGGCCACTATGTGGTAATGAGAAATGGTTCATGACACTGTTATCTTATCAGGCATTGTTAAGTTTTGCTAATGAATGAGACTACCTTTCTATCTCATTGGTTGGCAGGTAGAGCCACTTCTAACACCAAAAGCGTTTAAGCATCTGTTTTTAAATTAATTACTAATAAGTTTTATTTATTTAAATCCAACCTTAAAAAGAAAGAAAAAGGATTTAAGGCAGCTTGAAAGACACAGGGAGGTCTGCGTCACAAGTGGGTGTCTAAATGGAAGTCCTTTGGGCAACCAACAGACGCTATCATATCTATATACTATGAGATCTCACTTGACTGGTGCGTTTGCCCTCCCTGACTCACCCAACAAGGCTGATAATTCCTGCCTCTGAACCAGCCTGGGCCCTGAATAAACCTATCCTGTAGTATAGCTCCTATCATATTGCAAATCTTTATTCCTGCATCTGTGAACATCTTGGCGGCAGGACCCTGGCTTATTTGTTTTTGTACCTCATGCACCTAGGACAGCTCTTCCGTTAAGCATGATGATGTATGCTGTTGGGTAGACTTGATTTCAGATGTGCCCCTTTCTCCCAGATACCCTTTTCAGCCCACCCCGGAGCACACCCGCCAGTACCTCTCGAGCTTCCCCATCCATCTCCTCTCCATCAGGCCCTGTTCAGTGAGGGGCAGAGTCCTGCCAGGACTCTGGTCGTCTCTGCTGTGGTTATAACAGGGTTAAAGTTGAGGTTTCTAATCACTCCCATGAGGTCTTATTACCTGTTGATTAGGTCCTTTTGGGATCAGCATCAAACCGACAACAATAATAAACACTCCCTTCTTGGAACTCAGTAATGACCCTGCCTGCCCCGCAGGCCTGGTGGCTATGGGGAGGGGCACTGTGTGTGCCTGGAAATGGCAGGTTGAGCTAAGGGGAGTTTCCTGGAGATTCCGTGGGGCAGGCGCAGAGGTGCAGCTAACAAGCCGATGGGCACCAGCTTGAGACTTTTGGCTGGCTGGAGGCACCTCTGTCGTTATAGCACAAGGCACTCAGAGGACCCTCCACAGCCCAGCCCAAGGACTCGAGAGATGGAGCTGGGTGGTCTTTCCACAGGACTTGAGGAAATTTCTGGAGAATGATCTGGTAACTGTTTCATGTATATTTCTCCAAATCTTTTCCTATGTGCATATAAAGGTTAATAAGTTATTGAGTGAGTGAATGAGTGTGTGTGTGTGTAGTTTCAGTGTTCTTATTACAAAAATACAATCATACCAAACATCTTTTTTTAATTAAAAAAAGGCAAATTGCTTTTTTTTTTTGTAAACAGTTCATACAACTCAATAACAATAGCAAAAAAAAAAAACCCCAACTCAATTAAAAAATAGGCAGAAGACCTCAATAGATACTTCTCCAAAGAATACATACAGATGGCTAACAGACACATGAAATGATGCTGGACATTGCTAATTGTTAGAGAAATGCAAATCAAAACTACAATGAGGTACCACCTCATATCAGTCAGAATGGCCATCACTAAAAAGTCTGTAAATAACAAATGCTGGAGAGGGTGTGGATAAAGGGGAATCCTCCTATGCTGTTGGTGAGAATGTAAACTGGTACAGCCACTGTAGAAAACACTATGGAGGTTGCTTTCCAAAAAATGAAAAATAGAGCTGTCACATGATCCTGCAATCCCACAGCTGGGCATATAGCTGGATAAAACTATAATTTGAAAAGATATATACACCTTGATGTTCACTGCGGCACTCTTTACAACAGCTAGCACATGGAAGCAACCTAAATGTCCATCGATAAAGGAATGGATAAAGAAGACACAGCACATACACACAATGGAATACTACTCAGCCATAACCAATAATGAAATAATGCCATCTGCAGCAACATAGGTGGGCCTAGAGACTATCATACTAAATGAAGTCAGATAAATATCATAAGATATCACTTACTTATCTGTGAAACAGAAAGACTCGCGGACAGAGAGAATAGGCTTGTGGTTGCTAAGGAGGAGAAGGGGTGGGGGAGAGATGGATTGGGAATTTGGGATTAGTAGATGCAAACTATTTTATATAGAATGGATAAACAATGTATAGCACAGGGAACTATACTGAATATCCTATGATAAACCATAATGGAAAGAATATGAAAAAAATATCTGAATCATTTTGCTATATAGTAGAAATTAATATAACACTGTAAATCAACTATAATTCAATAAAACAAATTCTAAAAATTGTTTTGTCTCAGTGTGGTAAAGAGCTTTATAGTAATCTAGAATAAGAACAAAGAAAATACATTTAGCCATTCTCTTATTGTTGAATAGTTCCACTCCATCCAATTTTTTGATATTATGAACAAAGCTACAATGAAATCCTTACACATTTTCTCATGTACTTGTGCAACTGTATATGATAGAAGGTTGTGTCTATTTGCACACCTAACAGTAATGTCTAAGTGTGTCCTTTCTGTGGCTCCTGGTTAGTATAATTTTATTTGTGACATTTTAATTGTAATAAAATATACTTCAGTAAGATTTTAATTTGAATTTCCCTGAGATGACACTGCATTTATTATTTAATTAAAAATATGTAATTCAAGCCTAAAGAAAAATTACAAGAATAATCCAAAGAATTTCCTCATTATGTTTATATAAGTTCACCAATTCTTTACATTTCATCCTATTTATTTTAGTATTTTTTTCTCTCTCTGTTTGTATCCTTGCTGTCCAGCATGGTAGCCACTAGTCTTATGTAGCTATTTATATTTCAACTGGATAAAATTAATGATTCAAGTCTTCAGTTGCATTAGCCATATTTCAAGTGCTTAGTGTTCACATGACACTCTTGGCTTCCATATTGTCAGAGCAGGTACAGAACATTTTTTCATCATGCTCCACTGGAAAGCTCTGAGTTACATGAAAGTATATTTTTGAGCCACTGAAGAATCAGTTGAAGAAATCATGTATATTTCCCCTAAACCCTTCAATGTGTACTTCCTAACAACAAAAATATTCTCGTACACAACCATAGTACAATGATCTAAATCAGGAAATTTGATGTCAATACATTATCTAATCCACTGACCTCATTTGAATTTCACCAAATGTCCCAGTATTTTTCTTCATGGCCATGGTTTTTCCTGGTCCAGGATCAAATCCGGGATCAGACCTTACATTTAGTTGTCATGTTTCTTTATGCTATTGCATTTTAAGAATTAAGAATGTAAAGTATTCAGTCCAGACTGTGAAATCCTCTGGGGTGCGTAGAAGGTCTTGTTTATCTTTCTATGCCCAGCATTTGCAGCAGGGCCTACAATGAAATCAATAGTTGGAAAAATGAATGAATAAATGAATGGATTTCTGTACCACCTCTTATTTTATTCTCATTCTAATCATTCTAACCATCATACCTCCTCCTTTCCTGAAATCAAAACAGAGAAGGGCAACATAGGATTATTTTGGAAACATATTGTCAAAAAGACACCTAAAGGAAGATATTAATGTAGGGCTGTAGACTGGTGTCACCTCTTTAGAAGATACTGTAGCAATCGATATTTAGAAAAAGATGTCTTCCTTGGCCCACCAGTTCTACTTCTTAAGACCTACTACACCAGAGAAATCCATGCATACGTGTACAACAAAGCAAATGTAAGAATGTCCACTGCCGTTTGTAATAGGGAAAAAAGAAATAACCTAAAAGTCGATCAGTAGGGGAATGGTTAAAAACGAATGTGGTTATATGCATATTAATTCATTTAAGATCTTTTCAGAAATAGTTATTAACTTAACATAGTAATAAAACACCTATTATGTCACAGGTAACGTTAGAGGTTTAAGGGATTAAGAGATGAAAAAGACAACACCTCTTATTGAGTCTATTATATTCTAGCTAGAATATAATTCTAGAAGGATTATGGGATGCGTGGCATAATTCTAGAAGGATTATGGGGTGTATGGCAGCAGGTAGAAGAAATGAGGTGGGGCTCTACATAATGACAAGAGAAGATCTCCAGAGTACCTTAAACCAGTAAAGAAACAAACAGCCAAGTTGCAAGATAATAACAGTAAGGATACATTTTGTATTTAAAATTATAAAATAAATCTAGACATTTCTGTAGGTACACATATGCATGTGAATGAAAGTTTTTCCTTTTGGTCTGAACGGACACACGCCAAGCTGTTATTACCTCTGGGACCGAATTAGGACTTCTGGGGATGGCCAAGGGGCATTTTCGTTTTATCCTATCTTGTTTGATTTTGCTTTTTCCCCATGAGAATGCTTTCACGCATTGCTAGTGAAATTAAAAATAAATAAATAAGCACACTAATGGGAGGTCTAACATCACGCCAGCTAAGCGAAAGCAGGCACTATTTAAACATTAAAGAAACGAATGCAGTTACTACAGCAAAGCCAGAATAAAAATTGACCTGTAGGCTCCTGTTATCCATGGGAAACAGCACCAACCATTACATGAAGTGTTGTGCTCTCACCAGCTTTAATTGCCGAGCTTTATTATTTTTCCTAAGTCTTAGCAGTTTCCATATTCTCTGGGAGGAAAGTAAGAAATTAATATTCACTGCAAACTTATCACCTTCCAAACACTTGTCCTATTTACTATTTTACCCTGTGCCTGGAACTTCAGAAATTATGACTATCTTTCCATTTTATAGATAGGAAAGCCAAGGCTCAGAAGATTTAACATGCTTGTGCAAAGTCTCAAATATACCCACTAGCGGATGATGGTTTCCCAAGGATAGAAGCCTCCATCCTTCCTGACTCCCAAAGCTCACTGACTCTGCCTTTCAAGAATCCCTTGGGGATGGCTGCAGAGCAGGTTTGCAGTCGCAGGATCCCAGATTTGTGAGTCTGGGTATCTCCATGTCCTTCTCCTCCGTTTTTAGGGATGCTCTAGAACAAGCTTTGGGTAATGCCCTGGGCATATTTGACACACTTCTCTCCAGAGTGCCTTGTTTTTCTCTGCTCTCATCTACCCATCGTACCTCATCTCAAGAGAGATAAGAGAGAAAAATAATGAACAATGTCCTCTAAGAAGACAGGGTGAGATAGTCAGAGAAAAAGAGGCAGGAGACCACAGAGGACCTGATAAAGCAGGAGATGGAGAAAAAGAGTGGAAGCGAAGTGGAGGGTGGGGATGGACCTGTGATACAACAAACTCTGGGAATCTTGGTTTCATGAATGACAACAAAGCCATGCTAGAAGGATTTTTTTAAATAATGAACACTTTTCCTAATAAGGTGGGAAGGGGGAGGTTAGCGAAGGGTGAAGAGGAGAGAAGAACCCCAGACATCACCCACTTTCCTTATGCATTGAAGGGAGCTGGTGCAGGGTCCCCAGCCACTTCCCTAGGGCCTGGCTGACCGTGAGGGACGTCTGCAGCCCCTCCAGCTTCACATGCGGCAGGGCTCCTCCACGCCCTGGGAACATGCTTCTGGGCCCAGCCACCCACAGATTCCCTGCACCTTGGGTGCTACTGTTGTAGGGGATTTCAAAGTTTGCCTTTGGCCTGAAAGTCTTGGGGCATCCATGCAAAAAGACAAAACAAATTAAACAGTGCAGCAGCAAACTAGCTACATTAGCCATGGGAGAAAGAATAAGGGAAGGAGAAAGAGAGAGAGACAGAGAGGAAAAAAGCAGTTAGGACAAGCAACAAACTGGAAGGAGGAGGATAACAGGAAGGAAGAGGAAAGATGACCGGAAAAAGAGAGGATTAAAGAGAAAAATAAAGACGGAGGAAAAAAAGAAACAGAGAGAGCGAGAAGCTGGTAAAAAGCAGGGAAGGGGAGGGAAGGAGGAAGGAAGGTATTTTATATTTGTAGGAAGGGACACATAATAATACATAAGAATAATATACAAAAATATAAGAATAATATAAAACTGTTCCTCATATCCTGAAGGTCAATAAACCTGGTTGGGAAATAAAGAACAAGTTCTAGTTGAGGGTTAGCAAAAGCCCCAAGGAAGAACGAGAACTTCTACCAGCTTACACAAAGCTGCCTCCTAGAAATTAAAAATCCAGGGCCATTCACAGTGTGCATGGCCCACATCTATCCACACCCACGTCCACACTACAGCCTAGGGGATGAGGCATCATCCAAGGCGTTGCTTTAATGTGAGTAATTACAATTAAGCAAGAACTCCCATGGGGTATAATCACATACATCCACTATGTGAACTACTGGGGTGGGGCAAGGAGGCGAGTGCCCCAAGTGCACAGGAAGGAATGTTCTAGAAAAGATAACAGGAAGTGAAATCAAATACGGAAGGGAGGTCTTGTTTACTACAGATGGGTTCAATTTCCATACACAGAAACAGGGAGGGCAGAGGGTTCCCAGGAAATGAGCTTGGGACATGACAAAAATTCGGACTCACCCGCTCCTAGGCTCTCCTAGCACATCCTATATTAAACAGTCTCTAAGACAGGGGAGACTCATATGCTTTGTATAGTTGTATTTGGTAGCAATCTGAGGGATAGAAGAAATTATGAGAATATCTCTATCCAAGGCTTTGGTTTTTATTTCCTTCAAAGCAGAGGCTAAAATGAAAGGAGAGGCCATTAAACTAGGCCTCAACTAAGGTAGTGCTTTAAAACTCTGGGTGTGACCCATTAGCAGGTTGCAAAATCAATTTGGTGGATTGTGACCAGCTTTTCTTCTCTACTTTCCTTTCTTCTTTGTTCCTAATGGAATAGAAAATATCAGGAAACGCCTCATGCAGTGAGGGTACATCCTTCTGCATGAAACTTGTAATTTGGTTATGCATGTATACATATTAATAACATACATGCATAATTATATACTGCATTGTGAAGTAAAATTCATTTCTTATGAGTTATAAACTAAAAGTTTGAAAGCTAGTAGTCTAGGTGTATCAATAAAGCATAGAGGTTTTTGGCTAGAAAATAGAAATTTCTAGGTTTGAAAAGCATGACCAAGCAAAACCTCTGGCTGTGGTTGTTACCCAGTGCAATAGATGGAAAGTCCATTAGCTTTTCTTGAGGTGTGCATTGCCACAGAAACCCCATAAAAGGAGGACAGCAGTCTGAAATTGCTCAAATCTTAGGACAAACTTTAGGATAATCCCTAGCCTACAAACTGGCACCAAATGGTTGTGAACTGCTAAAGCAGATAATTCCCAGAGACCACGTCCTTCCAATTCCTTTCTCAGATACATACGCTCATGGAGGACGAATGGGAATGGATGATCCTCCTTGGTCCATACTGGACACAAATAATTCCTTCTACTGCCAGGATTCTTAATTATTTCTGTTCTACACTATATGCTCTTCCCCCTGTTTCTTCAAAACCAAGGTTTTATTGTCTACATCCTGCTCTTTATTCACTGTATTGGGTGTACCTGGGGTAAATAATTTATCATTTAACCACTGGTCACTGAAATATGTTTTAGCTGATTTCTGCTGGTTATAGCAAATACATACTTCATCCACTCCACTTTATTTTGCCAAGCTCCATCATATCAGGTGTGGACTTACTGAGGTTCCTAGACTGCCAGGAGAGTAGATTCCTTCACATAGGGTTCAGTGGCCTTGAGTGAGTGAAACTGCTCAGTCATGTCTGACTCTTTGCAACCCAGTGGACTGGTAGCCCACCAGGCTCCTCCATCCATGGGATTCTCCAGGCAGGAATACTGGAGTGGGTTGCCATTTCCTTCTCCAGGGAATCTTCCCAACCCAGGGATCCAACCCAGGTTTCCTGCATTGCAGGCAGACGCTTTAACCTCTGAGCCACCAGGGAAGCCTTAGGCAGGACCCATACCTGAGACTTCTCTCTGTGTGCAGCTTTCCTCATATGATAAGTACATTCTCACGAAAGATATGATCCTTGATTTTTCAGCAGCACTCAAGGCTCACTTTGATTGTCTTGCCTCCCCCGCCACATTTGGTTCTTTCCCCATCACTAGACTTGCCCATTCTGTCACAGTAATACTAAACTACTGAACTGCACAGTCCAAAGCCCATATGATTTTAGTGCCTTTGCTGATACTGGGGTTTGTTTGTTTGTTTTCCTGCCAAGAATGCTTAATCCTCTCTTTGTTTGCTTTACATTTATTTATCTTTTAAAACCTGAGTTCTCCAATATGGTAGCCACAAGTCACACATGGCTATTGAGTTCTTGAAACCTGGCTAGTGGAAGTGAAAAACTGAATTTTAAATTTTATTTCACTTAAATTAATTTGGATTAAAAATTTTAAATTGGAACAAGACAAAATATGTCTCAATTAAACACAACTTTATTGCTTTGGTAGGACTACATTTTACTTCAACTGTTGAAAAGTTACTGTCCAAATTGAGATGTTCTGTCATTATAAAATACACACTAGATTTCAAAGACTTAATACAATAAAAAGAATGTAAAATATCTCATTAATGACTTTTATAATGATTGGGCAGTGAAATAGCAATAATTTAGATAAATTGTGGAGAAGGCAATGGCACCCCACTCCAGTACTCTTGCCTGGAAAATCCCACGGATGGAGGCGCCTGGTAGGCTGCAGTCCATGGGGTCGCTAAGAGTTGGACATGACTGAGCGACTTCACTTTCTCTTTTCACTTTCATGCATTGGAGAAGGAAATGGCAACCCACTCCAGTGTTCTTGCCTGGAGAATCCCAGGGACGGGGAAGCCAGGTGGGCTGCCGTCTATGGGGTCACACAGAGTTGGACACGACTGAAGTGACTTAGCATAGCATAGCATAGCATAGCATAGATATACTGGCTTGAATGAAATATGTTATCAAGGTTATTTTCTCCTGTCTGTTTTCACTTTTTTGATGTGGCTACTGAAAAGTTTAAAATTATATACAGGGCCAGTAATATACTTCTACTGGACAGTGCTGGACTAGAACTAATCAGGCGTTATCTCCTTGAGAAAGCCTTCCCTGGTCACCCAGGCCAGGTGCAATGGCTTCCTGGCTTCTCATGACACCCTCCTACATATTACGAGTTGGGTTGGCCAATAAGTTCATTCTGAGTTTTCCATTAGATATAACAGAAAACATGAAGGAGCTTTCTGGCCAACTCAATACTTACCTTGTTAACTGATATGATCTCTTCATGTCTCTGTCTTCCTCCCACCCATCCCCAGACTACAAGTTTCTCAAGGGCAGGGGCCATGTTTTATATTTCCAGTGCCTGGCACATAGTAGGTATTCAATAAGTACTTGTGAAATAAATTAATGAAGGGCTGACCTCATCAGTTTTATGATATCACAGGTATTTCAAAGTGAAAATTTCATGTACAGCTACTTTTTAGATTAATAGTCTGTTTTAGGGCTTCCTGGAAGGCCAATCTTCTGGCTGAGTCACTGCACACAGTAGCAGGGGCCAACCTGGGGGGTATGTATTTATAGAGCAGTTCTATAGGCCAACCTTCCCTCCTTTCCTAGAACCCTGATCCTGAGAGGATGGGTGCAGAGCAGGAATGAGCAGAAGAGGATGAGCTCCAGGAGGAATGGAGGGGAAAAAAGAGGAAGTGAGGCGAGCAGGAAGCAAGACTTCTCCCACTGCTGTCTGCGGCAAAGTGAGCTGAGCCTTGCTGCCAAGCAAACAGTGGTGTGGAAGCCTGAGGAGGAGAAGCAGGGCTGGCTGTGGTATGCCACTGGGTGGAGTTAAAATTTATAACAAGGGAGAGGCCACTGAAGAAAAGAAAGATTCTTTTAAAAATTCTGCTGAAGCCTAATTAGAAAAAAATTCCACTCCCTCATGCTAAGTTTTAAGAGACTTCCCTTTCAGAATTATTTTCAGTCTGGTGGTAACAGGCAGGAAGAGTGTCAGATGTTCACAGAGCTGTAAAGTGGATACTCCCCACCCCCTAAACACAGAACCTGACCATACTGCTTTTCTGACTTAGGTTATGAGGATACAGGATATGAAGTTGTCAAGGCATAGATCTTTCCAGAAAGGAGTACCCCTGTGGTAGAGTGAAAAAAAGAATGGCTGAAGTATTTTGCAGCTGTTTTCACCGAAGAAGTGGAGTGAATTTTGCCAGGCCTTGAATCTGAGTTATACCCATGACACGTTAAACAGCCTGATGTAAGCAGAGGCTTGAAAACTGCCTGCACATTGAGGCTTGCTCTCTTCTGCTTTTTTTTTGGAACAGTCACCATGTGAAGCAGCCTAGGCTAACTTGCTAGATACTGGGGACACGTGGCTGGTCACCCCTGTGGAACTCGCCATATGCCAGATATGCATGTGACGTTGCCAGGGACCACCAGGCCTCAGAAAATCCTCCAGCTGACTGTACCATACAAGCAAACGTGGACAACTCCAGCAGAAGAACTTCCCAGCTGAGCCCAGCCCAAACTGCCGACCCCCAGAATGGTGAGCTAATAAATGTTGTTGAAGTCTCTAAGTTTTGGGGTATTTTTTCATGTGGTGAAAAGCAAACTAATGTGTTCTGATGAAGAGGTGTGGAAATACACAGAGAAATAGCAACCTTACTTACTCTTTATTATAATAGAGTGATTCAGAGTATGGGCTATAATCTCGGGCAAACTTGGTAAAAATGACAGTTCCTACCTTGTAGGGTTGTAGTGAGAACTGTGTTAACCAGTGTGACACATGGGGTAATTAGAGGATAGTTTATAGAGGGACAATTGTATTTACAAAGGTGTAGTCAGGGTTCAGGGACCCAAAAGGGAGAGTGCAGTGCCCTAGGGGCATGTTTTCATCCCGAGTGTGAAGAGACAAGGAGATGACTGAGAGCAAGGGACAGAGCAGGGTCCAGAGGGCCACCTGGCAGGAGCCATGACCTTGAGTTGAGAGAGGAAGCTGTTCTGCAGTGACATGTCTGAGAAGGAGCTGGAGGAATAAAAACTCTGACCCACACATTTTCCTGCTTGCTTCTTTTCAGTGTCCCTTGTTGGCCAAATACAACTAGGAGCCACTGGACATACAGATGAGCTTCCTGTGGCAAAAAGCAAGGTGATATAAGAGGGAGAGTGGATTTGATATCCAGTCTAAGGATTTAAAAGAAATAATGCCTATAAAAGAACTGAGCATGTACCCAGGACCCAGTAATTATGATGAATTATCATTCAAGTATAACCAAGGGCTATAAGAGGCAGAAAAGGAAAGGAATATTACTTACTAGGATGGCCTAGCAAATGTTCATGGACAATATATGCTTTGGAGGGGTTGGGAAAAAAATAACAAAACGATAGAAAATGTTTACTGGGAATTTACTATATACAGGTACCATTATTTATGCCTTACATACATTATTTAATCTTCATAACCAACTTATGGGGGTAAGTACTGTCATTATCCCTATTTCATAGATTAGAAATTGAGGCAGAGAGAGGTTAGATAACTCAGTTGTGGTCACACAGCTAATAAGTAGTAGAGCCAGGATTTGAACTCATTTCAAAGGCAGTGTGGGGCATGACATTCGTTTTTTAGGCACAGAGCTAGAAAACTCTTGTAGAGGAAGTAGGGAATTGTCCAGATGGAATAGGGTGTGGAGTTTCTTCTGGAGGACGGTATGAGACAGTCTAGATGAGAGGTAAGGACCAGACCACTGAAGACTAAAGTGAGAAGCTGAGGAATTTACCTGCATTCTGGTAGGCAGTGGGAAGCCACTGAGGATTTTCAAGAAGAGAAAGGCAATTGTAGCAGAATGCAAGGAAGATAAATCTAGGTGTGAGGTGAAACTAACAAATCAGGGAACAATGGGAAGCCAGGCTATAAGGTACTGCGGTGGTTCAAGCATCAGGAGAGGAGGGCTTCAATAAGACGATAGCAACTGAGACGAAATGCAGGACACTGGAACTGCCCAACTGCACGCAAGGGAAGGCTCAACAGAACGAGGGGACTGGTGAGCTGGAGAGACAGAAACAGGACAGGAGGTTTGGGACCCAGGTGACAGGGTCAGGATGGTATCAGATGGACCACTCAACCACACTTGGTGTACGTGTTGGGAAAAAAAAATGTATAAAATCCAGTCTTGCCTGTTTTTGAGTTATAGTGCAAATGCCAGGAAATTGTACCAATCCCTAATTAATTGCAAAATAACAACTGTTTTTGCAATATCAGCTCCTGGCAGATTCACTGGTGAGACTGGAACAAGGATGGGGGTAAACTCATTGCCTTCTAAGATGGTGAGAGATCAGGGTTGCAGGATACAGTGAGATTAGTTCTGGGGAAGAGGGAAGGATGCTTGGTTGCCTGGAGACAATGCTGCCTCCATGGTAGCCCTAGGTTTCCGGTGGTCTGGATGCATCTCAAAGGAAAGAGGGGATGGCTGGCTGACACATTTCCTGAAGTAGCATTTTCAGTGTCCCAAGTCTTGGTATCTTGTTTATAAGTAGCACTCTAAACATACAAGGGAAGGGGGAAAAAGGGGAGAGGAAGAACGGTCTCCTAGGAACTTGAGCACATGAGGAGTTGATCTTGACTCTATGATTTCAGCTTGTCTAACAGAGATTGGGTGCAGAGCCGCCTTGAAATCCACCTGAAATGAATTAGCCTGAAGTAAAAGTAGGTGTTTATCTCAAGTCATTGCCTCAAATAGCTGACTACCTGTTGGAAGAAGGGTCTGATCGATGCAAACCAGAGCAGCCGTGCGTGAGCTGTTACACAGCGGTTAGTATTGATCAGAGCTAAAGGCTGCCGATAGGAATGTGGAGTGAACTGACAGGCAGAGAAGAGGAAAGGAGGAAACAGCCTTCGCTGGTGGCAGCCGTACAGAGGAAAGCTGATAAAAAGTCAATTCCACTTAACTGAATGGCTGCTAACTAAATATTTGGGGGGCTAGAGCCTTCCCAGGTAGTGGCTGGCACATCTGTTCCAGAACTGAGATATCAAGCAAGAGCTAGGCATAGACAGGTGAGATGGCAGGGCCCTGGTGATTGATGGGGAAAGAAAAGGAGCCCCTAGATGGAGGGATGGGCAGCCTTGGTCTTGAGTGAGTTGACTAGGCACACAGGAGGACAGCCATGGACCATGGGATGATGCTGATGGGCAGGAAAAGGACAAGAGGCAGGCTGGGTTTATAAAACTGTCTCTGATTACTTAGTTCATTAAAAACTTCTATGATTTTCTCTGCACTTAAGGGGTCTTAAAATTAACTGCTGTAGTAAGAGAAAGCTGACCAATGGCTGGTCCATTCATGGGCAGAATAGTGCAATCAATTTTGCATTGCTTATAGACTGGCGTTGGGGGGTTGGTGTTCACTAATAACTTGTTCTGAACTTGCCTGTGTTCAGGATTGGGCTTCTTTCTTGAACTAAGAGTGACTGTGTAACTTGTTTTGGTCAGTGAAATGTGAGTAGGAAAGACATGTGTCCCTTATGGGTGGACATTTAATTACCAGTACACAACTTTCCTGCTCTTTGCTTGCCACTATGACCATAGGTGCTTGTGTTCATATGGATAAGAGCAACCCCCCTGGAATGTTAAGCTAATTTGTGGACAGTTGTCCAGAACTGCATTTGTGTGAATGAGGAATAAACTTTGACTGTGTCACAGTGTTGAACTTTTTGGCCTGTTTATTACCCAGCATAATGGAACTATTTCTGACTAGGACAGGGGGATTGGGTTTTAGAATCTTGTGTCTAGTAGTTGCATAGTAGTTGAACCATTATTTGGTTCATTACCTAATCCATCCTAATCTAATTGGACTATTCATATAAAGCATATAGAAACAGTAATAGCCACAATAAAAATTACTATGCATTGAAAGCTCACCACATATAAGCATGACATAGACTCTGTATATATTAACTTGTATAATTCTCAAAGCAATTCTGCAAAGGATGTATTAATATTATTGTTCTCATTTCAGAAACGTGGAACTCAAAGTTCAGAGAGGTTTAAAGAATTTTCCATGGTCACACAGCTTGTAAATGACAGGTAGGAATTCAAGCCTAGCCAGATCACTTTACAGCAGTTTTTCTTAACCATTTTCCTATCCTGGTTCTCAGCTTAGGTAGTCAATATATAGCAGGACTGCCAGTATAGCTTTGGATTAAATTCACAAGTAGCTTTGCACTCAAGCACTCTGTATGGGAGGAGAAGAGAAAAGTGTAGCTAGTGTTTCCTTTGCTCTCTCACTATTCTGTCTACCCCACCCCTTCCCACAAGCCTCTGTAAGGTTTGAGCCTGTCTGGAATAACCTTCTCCATTTGTTACCTCAATCATGGGTTTTTCTGAAGCTCCAGATCAATTCCCTACTCACTCATGATATAAGCAAGGAAACTCCTTATCAGTGGAAGAGACCGAAAGGACTTCTGTCAAAGGATGCTATTCTGAGGAATTTCTCATCTGTATAAAATGGGGGTAATGACACCCATCTCACTGGGTTGTTATACCATTTTTCATCTGTTTTTTAATGTTGTATTCTAGGTTCTAGACACTGTGTTATGTGGTTTTACTATGTGTGTAGATGTTTGTACACACATACATAAAAGATAGATCTATCTATTTACCTACCTACTTATCTTGTAATTTTCACAGCAATTCTTGGAGGTAGATATATCTACCTTACAGATGAGAAAACTGAGGCTCAGAGAATTTAAATACTTTCTCAGAGGTCACCCGACTAGAATGAAGGGTGGGGAGTTAGCTCAAATTGCAATTCCAAAAGGCTTCCCTGGCGGCTCAGTGGTAAAGAATCAGCCTGTAATGCAAGAGACGTGGGTTCAATACCTGGACTGGGAAGATTCCCTGCAGAAGGAAATGGCAACACACTCCAGTATTCTTGCCTAGAAAATTCCGTGGTCATTCCAAAGTTTGGTCTTTTTTTCTGTTAAACTCTAGTGCTTTTCTCTCACTTGTGGAGTTGAACTAGAACAAGACAGTTAAGAATCTCTTGGAGTACAGGGCCTGGCACTTAATGTGAAGGGCTTCCCTGTTTGGCTCAGGTGATAAAGAATCTGCCTGCAGTGAGGGAGACCTGAGTTTGATCTCTGGGTTGAGTTTTTCTTCCACCTTGTGGAGTTAAACTAGAACCAGATAGTTAAGATTCTCTTGGAGTACAGGGCCTGGCACATGGTAGCCCTAATTATGGTTCATTCATAAACATACATTTATTTAACTTATTTATTATTATTTGCTGTGTGACTCGTGGGACTTTAGTTCTCTACCAGGATTGAACCTGGGCCACGGCAGTGAGAGCGGCGGGTCCTAACCACTGGACCACCAGGGAACACCCCACAAACATTTATAGAGCAGCTTATCTGTACTAGCTAGTGTGCTCCAAGAAACTCTTAAAGGAATTCTTCAAGGAATTTGAGAACAAACATATAAGGAATCCATATCTTGTCCATACTGCCTTTCAAGATACTCCTGGGCTTCCTGCAGCGCCAAATCCTTAGAAAGCACCGAACAGAGAGGATCCCAGGCCAAGTGAGCAATGGGAGATGGGGAGGGGCAGCAGCCCCCTTCCTACTGGTGCGCCTTCCCAGTGGTCTGGTCTGCAGCCAGCCTGCAGGCCACTGGACGGCTGTGCAGGTGTGAGTGAGGCCCTCAAGAGCGGAGCAACCCAGAGCAGTTACGACCCTGCTGCCCGGTGAGCGCTCGCTGTTCAGCACTGCAGGCACGCCCCTTCACAACCCTTGGGAAGGCCACGTGAGTTGTCTCATATCCAAAGCTGGCATTTGAACCCAGGATCAAGCTTTACCCACTACACAACACTGCCTTTTCCTTATGACCTTGGGTGATGAGAAAAGGATGATGATGGAATACTCTTTGATCATAGTTGGAATTTACCTGGATTGACCTGTAGCTTCCAGCCAGCCCCATGGGGAGGAGGAAGAGTGCTCATCTTTTGTCAACTGAGCCACCATGAGATCCCCAGGAATAAGGAGCCTGACACTGCATACCTCCTGCCTTTGTTCTCGGGATCATGCCCGGTATCTCCTTCTATCTACCCTGCATCCGTCCATCCATCACTGACCCCCTGGGATTGAAGAGAAGCTGTTTCAAAGAAGTTAAATGGTATCTAGAATTGGTTCTTATTTTCTCTGTGCCCTTTTGAGGTTGTTTTATAATTCTTCTGAGTAACTGGCCCTTAACTGGGGGGATCATCTTTGCTCTCTGCTTGTCAAAGGTTAGTTACTTGAGAAATGACTTCCATTTATTGATATATCAATGTATTGATGTGTGTGTGTATGTGTGCACACCATCTTTATGCTTGGGCTCCTTGCAACCAATAATTTGGGTATATGCTGAAGGGAGCGTGCCCAAGCTATTTTGAGTTTCTGTACTTAACGCCTAGCAATTTTAATAAACTTCATTCCTTTGGGTAGTAGACTTAATATTTTAAGTATGGTTTTAATTACCATCCTTCTCATGTTGAAGGCAAAACCGGGAAAAGGAGGGAAAAAAATCTAACCTATGAGCACTGCCAGCGATTCCACTCTGTGAGAACGAAGACCAGAATTTCAGAACATAGAGGCTAGAGTCTCTAAATTGTTTCTTCAGGCGTGGGCACATCATGTTTAACTCACTTCGAATTTCACTGGGTTCCGTTCTCCCAGCACACGCTGTAAACATTTATCTTTGGGCTTTCCCAGAAATGTGTCTTATGGAAGGGATTAGCTGTTTGCGCATTTAAAGTTCTGAAGGTGAACTCCTCTAACCTAACCCACATAATTAAAGTGGAAAGTTTCTGGTGGAGGAAAAAAAAAAAAAAAACGTCAGGGAAAATACCATGTTTGGGAAGAGAGCAGGACTCCTACGGTCTCAAGAGATGGCTCTGCATTCTCGGGCACTTAATTATAACCCGTCTCGCTGGGCGCTTGAGTTCTTCACTCTGCTGCACCTTATCTCTGCATTGAGATGATCCGCAGTTTGAGGGCGTGGTGTTGGAGTGGGACAGGTGGTTGGTTTTACAGTATAATTTTTAAATATGACATTCATTCATTTTTACTGTGAAAATACATGGAAGAAAAGAACAAATAACAAAATAAAGCGATACCCTTATTGTTCTGATAAATTCTGTTGGTATAAAACAAAATCAATGTGCAGAGCTGGGTTTGAAAACTCAAATCATACAGAAAAATACAAAATGAACATGAAAAACCCTGCTCTCCTCACCCAGGCTTGGTCCTCTCTAGAAAAACTAACACTGTTAATGTTTTCTTGCAATTCTTTCCTTTAGTTTAAAAAATATATTCATGGTATAATTTTAGCAGGACCCAGAAAGCCCTTGTTCCTACTTATTGTCTGTCCTCTTTGTGATCGTGGCTGATATTTCACCCTTACAGATTCATTCCTTTCGAAATCCTTTAGCTATTTCTTTTAATTCAAAGATACTGCTATTTAAAGATGCAAGTGGCAAAAAAAGCAATATTAAAGGTTTGTTACCCACCCTCCCTCCAATTGGAGATTGTGTCTGAATAAAGAATTCTGGGTCTGGAGTTATACCACTGAGGTCAAATCCAGGTTCTAGCCCTTGTTGGCTGGATTCAACCTCTTTGTGTCTCAATTTCTTTATCTGTAAGGTGGGGCAGTAATAGTACATGCTTCCTAGGGTTGTCATGAGAAATCAATTAAAGAAATCAATGAAAGAAAAGTACTAAGAACAATGCAATACATGCCATCACACAGTAGGTCTTGAAAGACACTATATCTATAAATAGATATATAATAGATATATAGATAAAGCTGCTATATCTATTATATAAAATTAATAACTAAATATAAATAGTTCCAAAGCAAGTGTCCTTTGTGAGTGTCTAATACATGTTAGACATGGTTTGGAGTGCCTCATGTACATAACACATATAATCCTCTATGTAGCCCTAAGAAGTAGGTACTAGAAATCATCCATTCTACAGAGGAGCTCAAAAGCATAATGTAACTTGCCCAAGGTCACACAGTTAGGTCTCAAGGGTGAGCTGGGCTTTGAGGGCACATCCATCTTTTTACAGCTAAGACCATAGGACAAACTGAAGAGGGGAGCACAGAGAGACTTCTGGAGATGTTAGCGAAAGTGTGGGTGTGCAATGGGGCAGCACAGAAGGGGAGGGATGACTGGAGGAGACAGGGAAAGGCTGATGTATGGATGAAGAAGACATTCAAGGAGCTGTGCCTGGCATGAGATTTTGCCTGGGGACAGTGCAAGATCTGATTTCCTCTGTGTTCTCTCATGTTGCCTGAAAGTTGCTAGAAGCCACAGGAACAGAACTGGAAATGGAACAACAGACCAGTTCAAAACTGGAAAAGGAGTACATCAAGGCTGTATATTGCCACCCTGCTTATTTAATTTCTATGCAGAGTACATCATGCCAAATGCCAGACTGGATGAAGTACAAACTGGAATCAAGATCACTGGGAGAAATATTAACAACCTCAGATATGCAGATGACACCACCCAATGGCAAAAAGAGTAGAAGAACTAAAGAGCTTCTTGATGAAGATGAGAAAGGAGGGTGAAAAAGCTGGCTTAAAAAACAACATTCAAGAAACTAAGATCTTGGCATCCAGTCCCATCACTTCGCAGCAAATACAGGGGGAAAAAGTGGAAATAGTGATGGATTTTATTTTCTTGGACTCCAAAATCACTGCAGATAATGACTGCAGCCATGAAATTAAAAGACACCTGCTCCATGGAAGAAAAGCTATGACAAACCTAGACAGAGTAATAAAAACCAGAAACATCACTTTGCCGACAAAGGTCTGTTTAGTCAAAGCTATGATTTTTCCAGTAGTCATGTATGGATGTGAGAGAGCTGGACCATAAAGAAGGCTGAGCACTGAAGGACGGATGCTTTCAAACTGTGGTGCTGGAGAAGACTCTTGAGAGCCTTGTGGACTGCAAGGAGATCAAACCAGTCAATTCTAAAGAAATCAACCTTGCATATTCACTGGAAGGACTGATGCTGAAGCTGAAGCTCCAATACTTTGACCCCTTGATATGAAGGACTGGCTCGTTGGAAAAGACCTTGATGCTTGGAAAAATTGAGGGCAGGAGGAGACGGGGGAGGGGACAGAGGATGAGATGGTTGGATGGCATCACTGACTCAATAGACATGAGTTTGAGCAAACTCTGGGAGACAGTGAAGGATAAGGAAGCCTGGTGTGCTGCAGTCCATACGATTGCAAAGAGTTGGACATGACTTAGATTCTAAACAGCAACAACAGCATTCAAGTCCTAAACCTGGGTGTTCCTGTTCCACCAGGACTTCCACAACCCTGGCCACTCACTTCACTTCCCCAGAAAGTTTCCTCTTTTACAAAATGGGGGTCAGCAATCCTGGCTTACCTACTTACCTCATGGGCTGTTATGAGGCTCAAGTGAGTCTAGGGATGTTTAAGTGTTTGGCTAACTGGAAAGCACTGCTCAGAGATGCTAGTTACTGTTACTGACTTGATGATTACTGGTGAGTTAAAAATGAGCGATGCATTTGATTCTATAAAACTTAGCTTTAGGGAGAACCACAGAATGTTCCTTCATGAGGAAGAGTTTATAGTACCGGGGATGCTGGTACTGTCTGTGACCAATTCAAGACAAGGTAGGGAGCCTGGAGCCTTGTGGATGGATAGTAGCATCGTTATCTAGTTGTGGTGATAGCAGGTTCGGGGATCATACCCAGTCGGCCCTTTCTTCTCTGTACTTCTTCTCCCAGTAATTTGGGGCAAGGTGGGGGTTGGTGACATCCTCTCTGATGTGTTAGAATTTGTCTTACTTTAATGTCTGGCCAGCTGCATGGCCACATATCACATAGAGGCACAAAGCAATTGACAGCATCCTGGCCATTTCTTATGGATCCAATATCTTGTGTCTGGGTTGTATTTCAGGCCAACTTTTAGTGAACTGGATCAATGCTTGAAGCACATAATGTAACATGATTCTTCAAGAGTTTGATTAATTGTGTCACAGTCACAGCCTCAGTTCAGGTTCAACCTTTTAAAAGTTTTATTATTGTATAAAGTGATCAATCAGGAGGAAAGGAAAGACAAATGCTCAACTTCAGCCATATCTCTCCCTCTTCTTTGTCAGCAAATGTTCCTCTCCTAGTCAGTTCATCTGGACCATGCTGGAGAAACTGGGGTTAAGGCAGCTCCATGGTAGAGCAAACTCTGAACCAAAGAGGAGGCAATCAGGTGCTCTGAGTGGAAGGCACACTGCTCCTGGGCTAATCAGCCTTGGTTTTGCAGAAAAAGAGCCTGGGGAGCTTTAAGAGGTTCAGAGTCCTGCATCCCATCCACAGAGATTCTGATGTTTTGGTCTAGGGTATGGTCTGAGCATCCTCTTGATTTCAGTGGGTACTCAAGGATAAGAACCACTGGTCTGGTTCTGGAGTAGGTCTTGATAAAGCCATCCAGTATGGCAAATTTATTATGGGGGGGTCCTTGTTTCCCAATCTCTGCTTTTTCTCTCTCTCTGTCTCCAGGACCCTCTTCTATATCTCATTCTGCTCAAACCTGCTTTCAAAGTATTCCCCAACTGGGAATAAGTTGATAAAAACTTAAGGATTTAGATCTTCTAGAAGTGCATACATTTTCACATGGGATTCTTAAAGTCAAAATGGCCCAAAGTAATCTAGCTGTAAGAGAAGGGTGACAAAGTGGCTGAGATGCATTTGAGGCAATAGCTTTCTAGTCATCATCACTGTAGTAATAGTCAGTACTTACTATGAGCAAAACATTGTTCTAAGTATTCCATGTATAAATACATATCTTTACTCACTGAATCCTCCAAACAGCCCTATAGGCAGGTATGCTTACACTGAAAAAAGGAGACACAAGAGGGTTGAATAATATATCTAAGGTCTTAGGGCCAAGAAATGGTAGAGCCAAGGTCTGAACTCAGGAAGTCTGACTCCAGGTACCATCTTTTAACCATTCACTGATCAAATGGCCTCGATGGTCCCTACCAAGGGCAGAATGGAGCCTGAGGGCTGGTTTTGTTTCTCCAAAAGATGTTGGGGAACTGGCTCTTATTTTTCCCTTTCAAAGTCCCTGAGGCAGCACCCTCTATGCAAGATGGTTTCATTGTTCCTAAATGTTGCCCTTCCCTGCCAGAGGGTAACACTTCTCTTGCTTCATCAACATCAGGCTTGGCTATGTGACTTGGTCACCAGTAAGATGTGAGAGGAAGTGACATACGCTACTTCTGAGCAGAAGCCTTAAAAGCCATCTGGTTTTTCCTTTTCTCCCTTCTAGCAGGATATGGTTTTGAAGCCAGGGAGGAGTTACTCCTTCATTCAGCCTAGGACTCAGAATAAAGATGAAATGGAGCAAAGATACAACCATCTAATTTGAACGAAATGGAGAAAGACGAAATGGAAGGATTACTTTGGTGTAATTTTGTACATGAAAAAAATATATATCTCTAAGTCACTAAGACCTGGAGGTTGTTTGCAAATGCAGCATTATTTGGTAAAAACTGATGGACACTTGTGCTAAATATAAAAAATTTTAAGCTCAAATGATAGAAATGCTCTAAGGATAATACTCTTAAATAACCAACTAAATACATTATAATCTGTAAAAGAAATATTGCAAAGAGGTTCAAAACAGCTTTCCACCTTCTATAGATACTTCTTATGCATCAACCCATCCCTATCTCAGAACATTAAGAGATGGGAAGCATTTGCCTGGCTCAGTACATCCAGAATTCATTCACCAGTCTAATATTTACAAACAGAATCAGAAACAAAGGATGAAGTAAATTAAAAGTTATTTTAGGTTCGAGGGCATTGGATAGCATGGGAGAGAAAAAGTATATCTTTTTCTTTATAGATGGGAATTAGCAGCAAGACTTGATAAGCCTCTCTCTTATCTGAGACAGAGAAAGAAAGAATCCTTAATATAAATTCTCTGTTCCATGCTTCAGAATCTGTTGCTCCTTGTAATTCCCAACTACTTGCTTCTGTTTCTATATAGTTTACAAAGTTACAGCCCATGAGCTGAATGTGGCATGTTGAATCTTTGATTTGGTTCATATGTCGTGTTGGTGTTGACATCAAATTGATTGCCAACATTCAAAATTTGAGATATTTCAAGTAAAAAAACAAGTATATTTCTAGCTTCTTTTGAAAAAATAAAAAATTCTGGTCTCACTGGGCCTAGAAACTGTTGGCTAGAATTGAGCAGCTGCTGCCCACTAAGGCTGAGCATGTTCTCCACAGTCCCCACCCCTCCCTACTGCCACATACTATTTCCACTTCATTTACTTGTATTCTTTGCTTAATCCATGCAGTCATTGGAGTTTGCCAATCTGCAGATCAAGTTCCTTCTTTTTAAAATTCTCTTCTGGCCTTATCTTCATTTCCTTTTCTTTCTTTTTTTCTCTTACTTTGTCCACAGTAAGGAAGATCTCTCTTTGCCACCCTGAGGGCACTTACTCTCTGCCTTCTTCTTAGAAACTGAAGTGACCCAGCTTTGACAGTCCAGCTCTTTGGGTCCCAGCGAGAGTCACCTAACACTATCTAAGACCATTCTGGGGATGGAGGGAATGGATGCTTGCCTCTGGAAACCCTGACTATGCTTATTCAATGGATTCTATAATATTTACTGATTTGCATACTTGTGTAGCTTGAAGGTCTTAGAACAGCATAAACCTCCTGCCCACTAGATAATTCTGTTGCTTAACAAACCATAACAGCTCTGATTACATGCAGAATACGAGCAGTAAATGGTTTGAAAATGATTTTACTGTTTTCTGTTATGGAAACTCACATGTAGGAACATTATGGAACTGTTTTGAAATGTCTTTAGCCTTCCAAATGTAAAATCACTAGACTTAGGTATTTCAGCAAATCCACATTTAAAATATCAGAGTTAATGAGACCTGAATCTGCTTTATTGACACCCGCACCAGAGGAAGCCATCTGACACCATGTGGATGAAGTAGTCTTCCACTTGGTGGATGGGTGTTTCTATCCCTCTGGCATGCCCTGTTCTTTCCCTCACCAGATTCATTGCTAGACCAACTAACTCCTCATTGCCTAAGGATCACACACCAAGGACTAGTACTGTGCAGACTGCAGTACAGACTGTGGGCATCAAGACACACTGAGTGGACTTCCCTGGTGGTCCAGTGGCTAAGACTCCACACTCCCAATGAAGGGGGCCCAAGTTTAATCCCTGGCCAGGGAACTGGATACCACATGCTGCAACTAAAGATACAGCCTGCCACAACGAAAATGGAAGATCCCATGTACTGCAACCAAGACCCAGTGCAGCCAAATAAGCAAATAATAAAAATTTGAAAAAGCACTTATATAACTTAAAAAAAGACATACACTAGGGTTCCCAAACTCAGTAATAAAGTCATTCTGAGAGTTCTCACGCCAGCACTCAGCTAGCTGCAACCTTCTCTGGCATGCCTTCTAAGGAGATTAAGACTGGATATTTTATTTTGTTTCTGATTTAGTTTATTTGAAGGTTTTATGATATCTTAGTTGAGCGGCTCGTAGGACTTCCAAATAAACATGCTGATTTTAAAAATGGCACGTTGTTTTTATTTATTTCTTTTAGGTGCCCGGTAACCTCAGGGTATATTAGGCAGCTTTAAATTATAATTAAAATAATAACTGTGGGCCTAAAACAATAATAGACATTGAATTATGTGAACACCAAATTAGGATGTTCAGAAAATCTGTTCGAAGGAAACCAGGGTAAGCATGGAATTAAAAAAAAAAAAAAAAAAAAAGATCTTTGTGGCAATATGACCAAAGAAAATTTCTCCATAACAGCAGCCTTTTCTTGCTTTCCTCCAAGGCTACTCAAATTTTTATTTTTTGCATTTGGTGGACTTCGAGTGTGTGCAGGGTCTATCCAGTTCTTTAACTGACCTTGCTATGATTTTTGTAGACAAGAAAAAAAAATCTACTTGTCATCTGAGAAAAATCACTGTATTTTAATGATTTCTTGAAAATTTCTCCAGTCCGTGGACACAAGCAATAGAGGCTGACACTGTGCGGCACTGAATGCCAAATCCTCAGAGTGCTTCTGAGTCCTTCTAAGACACACACATCTGCATTCCTCCATCTGTCATCTTAGCTCATCTTCTTCTCCCAACTGTTCTTAAATTAAATGACTGTGTCTAATGGGAGATTTTCTCGGGAAAGCTTATGAGAATTTGTCCAAAGGCAAATTAAAACGTTGCAATGTAATCACTCAATTCAACTCACTGCTTGGCTGGTCTCCGTGCCTACTCTTACTCAAAGGAGTTCATCAGGGCCCCATATGGGGAAAAGCAGGAAGGAAACCCTGTCAAGGGAAAATGGCACCCACCGGCTGATAGAGTGTCAGGGCATGAAAGTGTGTCAGAGAGGATCCAAAGGCCAGGGTGAAAGGCATGGAAGGTGTGAAGTAACAGAAAACAAGCATCTAGCTCTAGACCCTCCTGGCAAGATGCTCAACCTCAGGGTTGTGAGAATTCACCTTCCCTCATACTCATGTCCCCAGAGATGAATGGAGAAGGGCTCCTGCAAGCATCACAGGCCACTAGGATTGACGGGACTCTTCAGCTTGGCTGGCCATTGCCCTTTTATTACCCCAATGCTCCACGTGAATTCTTTCTTAACATTGGGTTGACAGCTTTCCCAGAAATTCCAACTTGTGGGAATTTATGGCAAACAGATAACTGGGAAGATTGACCAAGCACAAGGATGTTCCTTTAGAGTATTGCTGAAAATAACCATAATTACCATCCACAGAAGATTTGGTAAATGACTGGCAGTACATCCAACACTGGGATGCAACACGGTCACTGAAAAGGAACATGCAAATCTGTAACTCACTGGTGTGGTCCACAGCTTTGGACAACAAGTAACTATGATACCACTGACTTAAAATAAAAGACACATACAAGTCTAGACATACTTAGTCTACAGACTAAGCATTTGATAAGATGCCATTCAGGTTAACAGTGTTTATTCTGGGTGGTAGAATTTGGGGTAATGCTACTTTTCTGTCTGCTTTGACCAATCACTTTGAAAAGAGATTATATATTTTATTTATAATAAGAGAAAAGCTTAATGTTCGGTGTATACTTGAGAGATCAGCCTTGGCTAATGGCATATGAGTGTCTGTGCTGCTCTGCTAGTGTTGTCAAACCCAAAAAAGTCCTAAGGAACTGAATCTGGATAAAGGGCTTTGCTGGGTCATGATGGGAACAGGGAGCTGATTGCCCCAGTGATGCTCCAATTCCATATTCCCAGGCTACTACTGTCTAATCTGATCATTTTCATTGGAACTTTATGCTCCTTACTAAACATTCAAGGTGTTTCCTCAGATCAATGCTTTCAGTTTATCCTCAGATGACCTCTGCAAGGCAGCAGAGGACAGGGAATAGGAACTCTTAATCTGGGGACCTGATGAACCTGTGGCTCTGGGACTAGAGGGAAACCGCAGCTCTGCTGGGACCAGCATCCTCCTCCATCTCTCCATTCAGTGCTTCTTTGCCTAGCCCATAGACCTTCACGTTCAGAAATGACAGGGAAAAGCTTTGAAAGAATCTTTTTAATAACTCAGGAAATGGAATGGAAAACTTCTGCCCTTTCTGTGCATTGAAATGTCCAAGAACTGGATTATCTCTGATGAAAGTGCCAGTTAGGAGAAATGTTTTTGGACTTTGTAAGGCTATCAGTGACCCCAGTTCCTTCTGATGCTGCTGAGAAGGCTTCCTTCTGAAAGTCTGGAGACTGAGACAACAGTCTCGTCCTACCATGAGCTGCTGCAAAGGAGGCAAGGGTTAACTTTTCTGGGTCTCAACCTTTTTATACATACAATGAAGTGGGGAGCTACATCAGTCTTACCTGTCTCAAGTCATCCTTTGGAAGATCAAGTGATATAACAGATATGAACGTCCTCAACTCTTGACTTCTCTCTGACCTTGTCTAGAAGAGCTGGCTGTCCCCACTCCTTGCCATATTCTTATAATAGACTACCACTTACGTTATAGGACTCAATATTTCTGCCTGCCCAGCAAGACTCTGAAGAACAAAGTCAAGAATGATTCTGGGAGGACTTCTTTGGTGGTGCGATAGGTAAGAACCCATTTGCCAATGCAGGGGACAAGGGTTCGTTCCCTGGTCTGAGAAGATCCCACATACTGCAGAGCAACTAAGCCTGTGCACCACAACTACAGAGCCCGAGCCGAAGAGCCCAAGAGCTGCAACTGCTGAGCCCACATGCTGTACCTACCGAAGCCTGTGTGCCTAGAGCCTGGGCTCCGCAACAAGAGAACCCACCACAATGAGAAGCCTGTGCACCGCAGTGAAGAGCAGTCCTCACTGGCTACAACTAGAGAAAGCTCACACAAAAGCAACAAAAACCCAGCATGGCCAAACATAAATAAATAACTTAATTCAATAACTTAAAAAAAAAAAAAAGAATAATTCTGGGGACTTCCCTGGTGGTCCAGTAGTTAAGACTCCACACTCACAATACAAAGGGTTCAGGTTCAATCCCTGGTCAGGGAACTAAGATCCCACATGCCACAAGTAAAGATCCTGCATGCCACAATGAAGATCAAAGATTCTGAGTGCTGCAGCTAAGACCCAGTGCAGCCAAGTGAATGAATGAATGAATGAATGAATGAATAATTGTTTTAAAAAGAATGATTCTGATTCAGTACAACTCCATCCCAAGACCTAGCACAACACACAGCAGGCAGTATTTTCAATTAAACTTGTTGACCAGATGAGTGGTTCGAAAATGCTCCCCAATTGGATGCATCAGGAGTTGTCACTGTGAAACTGACGGAACTGTCCTCTTTCTGTACAACAGACGACTTACCATCCATTTTTTAAAAACTCCACACTTTCTCTCTAAGGCTCTAAGAGCATGTGGAATAAGAGTAACAACTGCGTGACAATTTGTGCCCAACTGAATGAATGAATAGGGATGATTTGCACATGAAGCCTATTATATGAACTTTCTCATCTAATTCCACCAACCTCCCTTTGAGGTGGGTACCAGATACTGAAGCTGAACCTCAGAGGGCAGTCTGCTTGGAGTCCAGAGACAGCCAGTCTGGAATCCATTCTCAAGCCAGTGCTCTTGACCACTTTTCCTTGCCATGCCTGAAACCAACTTGAGCCAAAGAACAGTCTGATTTGGTACCTCCTCACTTTCATGCATTGGAGAAGGAAATGGCAACCCACTCCAGTGTTCTTGCCTGGAGAATCCCAGGGACGGGGGAGCCTGGTGGGCTGCCATCTATGGGGTCGCACAGAGTCAGACACGACTGAAGCGATTTACCAGCAGCAGCAGCATTTTCATTCTGACTTGGGATTTCTATAAAGTTAGTGGTGGTGGTTTAGTCACTAAGTCGTGTCCAACTTTTGCGACCCCATGGACTAGAACTTGCCAGGGTGCTCTGTCCATGGGATTCTCCAGGCAAGAATACTGGAGTGGGTTGCCGTTTCCTTCTCCAGGGATCTTCCCCAGCCAGGAATTGAACTTGGGTCTCCTGTATTGCAGGCAGATTCTTTATCGACTGAACTACAAGGGAAGATCTATAGAGTTAGCCTCTTCCAAATCCTCTTTCAATCAGTCTGTGTTTGTCAGGTTAAACTAAACAAGTCCACAAGGAAGGCTCCAACAGGCTGGGTTTTATCCCCCTGCCTTCTGACAGCAACAGTTCACCTTTGGAGACTTAGCTGAAATGTGGTCTTTTCCTTTGTTTCTTAAATGTTCCCATTTTCTTCTACTTCCCTCTCAGTTTCCTGTTAACCAGCTGAGTGGCAGAAACTCAATGCTGACCACTTCATTAGCCGAAGACCTTGTCCCTCTGGCCTCCTGCCCTGCTGGCTCTCCTGGGCAGGTTGCCTTACGTCATAAGCCCTTGTTAAGGGTCAGGACCTCGGAGCCATCAGCACTGGGCATGTTGTTTTAATATATATCTAGAGAAATCAGGCCTGTCGGATCACATTAGGCCCTATTTGGGAACCGAATGTCAATCCCCATGGTGGAGATGAACTGTTACCTTTGACATACAATCATGGCTGGTTAAGGAAGGCCCTTCTAATCTGTCTCTGCCCTCATTGGCTGGGATGTCCCTCTTCCTGTACAGAAAAAAATCTTCATAAACAGCAGTGTTGGTTGAAAAGGACCAAGGCTAAGAGATGCAGCATGTGTCTAAAACCAGATGTGTTAATGAGCATGAGGGTGGCCACGGTTATGTGATAAGTCAACACCATGGGAGCCCGATGGTAAATGGGCGAGTTGTTCGCATGGTGCTAAAACTGTAAAATCGACAGCCTCCTTCTGTTGAGTGATTACCCTATGCATTAGGCCATTTGGGCCGCATAATAACCTGGAGGTCAACGCTACCATTAAGCCCATTTTATGAATGGAGAAACTGAGGCTTAGAAAAGCCCAGTGCTTTGCCCAAATTCACAAAGCAATTCAGTGATAGAGGAGTGCAGATTCCAAAGCTGCTTCCAACCACCAGGCCACCACGATCCTGCTGTGATACTCCACGGTCTCTTCTTCAGAGTGGGATTTTAGGTGGTGTTCCAGAGAACCATAATGCAAGTAGGGAGGGGCCCCAAATATCTCACTTGACCCAACAGAAGATTTGTTTTAAAACGGAGTCTGAGACTAAGCCAAGACTCTCTCTCTCTCTCTCTCTCTTTTTCTTTCTTCCCTAGGATTGGTTTTAAACTCATTGCTACCTCCCGTGGGAGTCTGGCTGGACAGATCCCTTGACAGGGGCTAGAAATAGCTCTCAAAGCCTATTTTTAAGGGAAATGTGATGTCAGAAAATGAGGCAGCGATGGACACCACGAAAAAGAACACACCAGAATGGAGTCAAGGAGTGCTTAGCCAGGAAATGCTCAGAGAGACCAGGAGGAGGAAGGCTGACAAAGAGAGAAAAATTGGCAGACACACTGGGGAGATGGAACTGCCTTCCTACCTGGGCAGCATATTTCTGTCACATTCCTGCGTCCCACCCATAGTAAGCTCAGACTCATTTTTCTATCTAGACAAACAGGGCCTGACAAAACACACGCAGAATTGCCCGCTTGCCTCTTTCCCGGAACCTCAGGGCACAATGCAGAGGTGTCTAGTAACACTTTTATTTCCTTTGAACTGTTTGGTTTTGTTTGGTGTCCTTGTCTGGCGGGTTAGCCTTTTGATTGCGTTAACTCACCTGGTATAACATTTTCTTTCATTGAGAAACAAGAAGGCTGGAACTCACCTCTCTGATTCTGGCAAGGCTGGATACCATCCAATCACGCTCGGCTAGACTTCTGGAGGCTGTAAATAATATCTTCGGAGCTGAGGGAGAGAAGAAAGAACAAAAACACGGTTGGGGAGACACTCGGTGGACCTTCATAGGCCAAGTGGGAAACGAGAGGGAGGATGAGCCCATCCTTTCCCACTTATTTTTCTTGGGTACAATTTGCATTTAAGGGAAGGGTTTATCAACGTCGTTCCCATCTGGGCCACCAGCAAACGACCCAGCTACCTGTGTTCATTCCACGCTGACCAAGCTTGGAAAATCACCTTCTTTCACTGGAAAAGGAGACTTTACAAAGGCGACTCAGGGCTGCTAGCCTCAGTAGAGCATCTGATATTAATCAGAAATTATACAACGGTCTAAAAGTTGAACCAAAGAAATTTTGGTAGAAGGGTCAGGACAAGAATGAGGAAAATCGAAAGTGAAATCCCACGCTGATTGAAAGCGACTGCGGCGCCTGCATCTCTCCCCAGCCACCGCGTAACTGCCTGCCTATCCCGGGAAGGCCTTCCGAGGGTGTTAAACTACAGGACGCTCGCCTCGCTTTCCACTCCCCTTTCCCTGGGTAGCTGCGGTGAGCTGGCTGCCGAGATGCCGCCCTGAACCTATCCATCAAGTCGAGGGAAGAGAGAGTTAGAAAGGCAAACATTATCTGGGATCAATATCTTTACAAATCCAAAGGAAACCCCAGCTCCCGAAGGGTTAAGCCAGGGAAGGAAAAGCCATCAGGCTGTTTAGTGAGCTAATGTTTTTATTGATGGGGGTGTGGGGAGGCCTTTAAGTCCCTAACAGGAAAAGTGGGGAAAGTGGCAGATTGTTTGGCCGGGCAGAAAGGAGAAGGGAAGAACATTCTATATGCATAGTTTATATATACATGACATACGTATTTGCCATGCTCTCATTCTCCCTGCTTTCAAACCTCTGAAATCCATGTAATGCGTAAGACTCTCTGTAACCTTGAGTACTATTCAGTACAAGGTGGTTTTTTTTCTTGCTCTTATCCCCCTCCCCAAGTGGAATCCACATCTCCCCCTAACAATTCTGCTATAATGCACATCTCAGACTAATGCCTGCGTTGAAGAGCATGTCTTCATTTAACAACTGTGTTATAAAGCACATCTCAGGCTAACATTCCTAGGATAATCCATATTTCAACCTAACTACTCCGGCATAACACTTCAATCTAATTCCCCCACTGTAAAGTACATTGCAATCTAACACCCTCATATAATGTACATCTCAGTCCATTATTTTGTATTTTGTAAGCCATATTTTGATATGTCTTTTCCATTAAGGAGCGGGACTGTCTGGAGACAACGGCTAGCCCTACGCTGAAAGCTCCATGGTTCTCACAGCGTCCTTTGGTGACAGGTTGCTGATGGATATGTTTCTGAACTTTCACCTTTGCCATCTTGGGTTCAACTCTGGCTTGTTTCTGTACTGCAAGCCTTCAGCCTCCTGTGGGGAGCAGGGCTGAGCAAGGAGCCCTGCTTGGTCCTGATGGGCCTCCTCTCATACTAACCAGCAGGGCGGGCCACCTCAAATGATCAGAGTCTACCTCAGGAGAGGGCCATCTGAGGCCAATGTCAGGGTCAGGGGTCAGGGTGTAGCTGCTGGCTAATAGAGTGTAAGCTAACACTGTTGTCAAATTGCTGCGCTGAACGACAATGCCTGCCTCCTGCTGATGACCTTACCCTGGGGGAGGGGGTGCTATTGGCTTTATTGGAAATCTGCCAGTCTCAGAGGTGATGGAAGCAGCTGATCACAGCTAAAGACTGTTTGACTGTTGAAGGACAGCCTGTTCTGGTCCCTGGTCCCCAACTGAAAGGCTTACAGGGCTGCTTATTGATGGCTGAGTTTTCTACATGTGATGGAGTTCTCTTCTGTTTCACAAGAAGTTATGTTACCATTCAGTTGTGAAAGTGGGCTGCGGTGGCTCGGGGACATGGGATTTTTCGGAATCAAGAGCCATGAAAGGTAATGCTGTTACTGACTTCTGGGAAAGCACCAACCACCTACTGCTGGTTGAATGGGGCTGACTGGTTCTTGAGAGGAAACCAACGCAGAATGAATTGACAATAGATGTAGGAGGTCCTTCTCTTCCAAGGCATTTTGGTGAACGTAAAAGAAGACAACAAACGCATGTCCTAAAGAGATGTAGTGTTGCAAGCATCAACATTTCAGCCTCAAATTTTCAACCTGTCCTATCTATGCAGAGGAAGACATTAGATTTATCTCATGGTGCCATATAACCAAGTTAGTAGTGCCATTGAATATTTGATGAAAGGGAGTTACTGAGACTTAGAGTTCCAAAATTTTCCAGAATAGTATGAATTCAAGAGAGACAAGTACAGGAGGCAGAGAACAAAGTTTAGAGATAAAAAATGATCTTTATAAAATACATATGGATCATGGAGGATTACCAGGTAATACAACCCTCATTGCAGCCTGCTAAGATAGACAATAAAAAACTAGAAAGCATAAATAGGAGAACAGCTTATTGAAGTTGCAAGGTTACTCTCCTCTTGTGTGATGCCTTGAGGAAACTCATACAGATATGTTAGCACTC
This sequence comes from Tragelaphus eurycerus, assembly GCA_935064755.1. Taxonomy (NCBI): domain Eukaryota; kingdom Metazoa; phylum Chordata; class Mammalia; order Artiodactyla; family Bovidae; genus Tragelaphus; species Tragelaphus eurycerus. The sequence goes on from CAKXYN010000020.1 coordinate 19,991,950, forward strand.
GTCTTTAAATCTCTCATTTAATAGAGATGGTGACACATTTTGTGGGGAGAAAAGTAAGCTTATAAAGTGAACTTGAAGGGTTTTTCCTAGAAAAGAATCAATGGAGGGTGACTTATCGATAACCTTCCAGGCTATTACATGACAGGACAAGCCAGGTGGCTTTCGGCCAGGTCAGCCTGGTATAATCGCACACAGTGAGGCTCTGGCTTGACTTTCATTACAATCTTCACCTCTGGACGTCTCAGTTTTCTTTTTTTGTTGAGGGGGATCCTACTCTTCACCCTCCACAGTTATGAGGAGGATTAATTCAGCTGTTGAACCATTAGCAGGGTACCTGACACAAAGTTTGCATTCAGTACATGTTAGATTCCTTTCCCTTAAACTGTGGCCTGGGCTTTCTGATAACAGGCGTTAATAAATATGAGGGTCTAGAACTACATACCTTCTCTTTGTGAATAAGCAAGACAGCCAGTATTTGGAAAGTTTAAGTCCACTTTACCACAGGAGGATGACCTAGACCAGACGTTAGCAAACTATGGCCCACTCCCTACTTTGATAAATAAAGCTTTATTGGAACACGGCCATGCTCATTCATTTACATATTGGCTGTTTCTGCACAGTAGTAGAACTGAGTTGTAATAGAGATGGTGTGGCCTGCAAAACCTAAAGTATTTGCCATTTGACCCGTTACAGAAAACATTGACCAGCCTCAAACCTGTGATGAAGGAACTCTCTTTCTCTCTTTTGTTTGAAAACAAAACGCCATATGGAAATCCAACATGCAAAGCAGGTTCAAGCAGCAAATATTTCTTCAGGGAATTAAACTCAACCCTATTTAACAAACACGATACTGTTGGTGGAACTTCTGAAGCAACTTTCATGGTTCCATGAACCACTTTGAAGACTACAGACTGGAAAAAAACCCCTGGATATCTTTTGGAAGTTCCTGGAAACTCAGTGATCTCCTGAGAGATTAGAGAGTGACATAGTAAAAAAAAAAAATTAACCATGTGATGCTGGGCAAGTCAGTGGACTTCTCTGAGCCTCTACTTTCTCATTTTAAAAAATGAGGATATTGTGGCAGATTCATCTTGATGTGTGGCAGAGGCAATACAATGTTGTAAAGTTAAGCAAAATGAAATTTAATTAAAAAAATAAAAATAAAACTCTGATTTACAAAAAAAAAAAAAAAATAAAAATGAGGATATTGGCCTCACGATTTGTTGTCAGGATTAAATGATGCAATCTAAAAGTGAAGTCACTCAGTCATATCCAACTCTTTGTGACCTCATGGACTGTAGCCTGCCAGGCTCCTCTGTCCATGGGATTTTCCAGGCAAGAATACTGGAGTGGGTGGCCATTTCCTTCTCCAGATGTAACATAGAGCACTTGAAATAGGGCCTGGCTCGTAGCTATGTTGATTATTACATACTAATGTTACATATTATTGCAACTGTTGGGGGCCTTTATGTGCGCCATAGAGTCCATCTATGTATTGCTCTAAATATCCCTAGCAACATATCCTGTTAATTAGTTAATTCAGTTGGTCACTCACTCAACACATATTTTGTGTGCTGAAGCCAATAAATGCCAGCTGCACACCTAGTCTCCTCTTGCCCTGTCTCTTTTGGCAGCTCGCATTGGTGTTTATTGCTCCACATTTTAAACAGAGTTTCAAAGTGACACCACTGCTCAAAACAACTTCCTACTCCTCCATCTCCGAAGGCTCCACAATTAATTTTTCAACTATCAGTTTGGTTTCAATGCCTACCAAGTAATTAGACCTTAAAGGCTTTTTCTGGGGATTTTATCCTGTCAGCGAATGTGAAGGAAACAATAATTATTATTTAATATTTATCAAGCATTTTCATTGTGATATGTAGATTCACGGAGGTAACTTGCCTCCTTGTTGAAGATGACAGCACAGTACAGTCAAGTGTGTCTTAGGAAGGTAGTCGGACAGTTCTGGAGACCCAAAACGGAAGGCCTGAGTTCTCAAATCCTGCCCTTTGCCATGCTACTTTGTGAAACGGCACATCTTGGGTGTTGAGAGCTTCCTAATTTGTTATCATTAGGTGTATCAAATTTTTGATTAAAAAATGATGAATTCCAGAGATGACATCCAATGATTTCAGTACCAAGCAGAGGGAGCTCTTTGGCAGGGTGGGGTGGCAGGTAGGTTTCCTATCATTGTCAAGGGAATAATGGAATGAACACAACTAACAGATACCATAGGATGAAGATATGAGACTCTGACTTTAGCTTTTATGCCTAGAGACTAGTTCAGGATGCCCAGACTGAGGTGCAGAGCTGCCTGCCAGAGTGGTAGGTAGATAATATCACGTACTGGCTGCTTAGAGTGTCCTCCATGCAACTGGGGGCAGCATGGTCCAGAGACCACCCTTACCATGCCAATGACCTTCTGCAAGTTTCCTGATCACTCTGAACCTCAATTTCTCCATTAGCAAATGGAAATAACAATGACTACTTCACAGAACTGTTTTATAGATCATATTAAATATACAGTAAATGGTAGCTGCTAATATTAATTAATATAATAGATTCATTAATATTATAATAGAAAACAAAGGAGCATAGATCCTGTTTGGGGATAGCTTACAGAATAGCGTGGGTATAAACATAAGAAAATGACTTGAAAAAAATTAATATGCTTACATCCAATTAATGTAAATCAAAATATTAATTAAAAGCTAAAGGTATCAGAAAGACTAATGGACATGGTTTGTGCACATGATTTGATGTAAATAGACTGCAAACTCCTGGATGACAAGGGTTGTGTTTAGTTGTCTCTGTATCCCCAGCATTTTATATCTGCGGAACTGAACTGAACTGAATTTTTTGTAAGTTCAGTAGAATCCTATCAAAAATCATCACTGGAATGAATAAAGGCTGCATAGATGGGAGACGTAGGGCCATTCAATTCAGTAAGGTACTAAAATTAACATCAACAAAACAAAAACAGACCTTTTTTTTTTTTAATTAAAAAAATGGGTAAATAGAATGGAATATTATTTAGCAATAAAAAGGTGTAATGGAATATCTTCCCTGGTGGTCCAGTGGCTAAGACTCTATGCTCCTAATGCAGGCGGCCCAGGTTTGATACCTGGTCAGCAAACTAGATTCCACAGGCCACAGCTGAGAGTTCACTGGCCGTAACTACAGATCCCTCATGCTGCAATGGAGCCTGAGATCCTGTGTGCTGCAACCAAGACCCAGGCACAGTCAAATAATTGTTAAAAAAAAAAAAATGTTAAAAAAAAAAAAAAAAAGGAGTGAGGGCATGCTACAAAGCCTACACGAATCTTGAAAACACGCAAACATGCTAAGTGAAAAGAGCCAGTCATAAAATCCCATATTGAATGATTTCATTTTTATGAAATGTCCACAATATGAAAATTCATAGTGATAGGAAGTAGACTGGTGGTCGACAAGGGCTGAGGAGGTTTGGAGAAAAACGGGAGTGCTAATGACTGCTGGTGGCTGTGGGGCTCTCCTTGGGGGGATGAAGGTGTTTTAAAATTGAATGTGATGATGGTTGTACAACCTGTGAATACACTCTGACCCATTAAAATGTATACTTTGAGTGAATTGCTTGGTATGTAAATTACATCTTAATAAAGCTGTTACAAAATTTAAAAAAGAATGGGCAAACATATGGAGATATCTTTGGAATACTGGACATGTAGGTATATCACCTAAGGTTATTCAGTTGCATGTTTTAGGCTCTAAACATTTACAGATAACAAAGTTTACAGATTTTTCAAGAAAGTACATTAAATGTGAAATATACTTTTGAAATATTTAATATATTTAAAAATATTTTTTAAATGCATGTAAAGTTCAGATGCACAGTATATATGCTTTTTTCTTTGTATAATATATAGATATATGATCAGCTTATTAAGGTATAATTTCTATTATACCTTAAAATTCACCCACTTTAAGTATATAAGTATATAATTTTTTTTACAATAAAAAGAAGTATTTCATAAAAAGAGAAGTGTATACATCAATATGATATCTATATATCCTAGATCAGATCAGATCAGATCAGTCGCTCAGTTGTGTCCGACTCTTTGCGACCCCACGAATCGCAGCACGCCAGGCCTCCCTGTCCATCACCAACTCCCAGAGTTCACTCAAACTCAGGTCCGTCGAGTCAGTGATGCCATCCAGCCATCTCATCCTCTGTTATCCCCTTCTCCTCCTGCCCCCAATCCCTCCCAGCATCAGAGTCTTTTCCAATGAGTCAACTCTTCACATGAGGTGGCCAAAGTACTGGAGTTTCAGCTTTAGCATCATTCCTTCCAAAGAAATCCCGGGGCTGATCTCCTTCAGAATGGACTGGTTGGATCTCCTTGCAGTCCAAGGGACTCTCAAGAGTCTTCTCCAACACCACAGTTCAAAAGCATCAATTCTTCAGCGCTCAGTCTTCTTCACAGTCCAACTCTCACATCCATACATGACCACAGGAAAAACCACAGCCTTGACTAGACGGACCTTTGTTGGCAAAGTAATGTCTCTGCTTTTGAATATGCTATCTAGGTTGGTCATAATTTTCCTTCCAAGGAGTAAGCATCTTTTAATTGTATGGCTGCAGTCGCCATCTGCAGTGATTTTGGAGTCCAGAAAAATAAACTCTGACGTTGAGATTATAAATGAACTTGATTTTCTACTTTTTGGTATATCTATATTTTCTAAAATTTCTATAATTAATTTATAGTACTTTGGAAAGAGGTAAATGTTATTTGAATAAAGTATACAGCAAAAAATGGTGAAGGACATAGAGTCAGTTAACTGGAGCAGGTATCTTAGCAGGGAACAGAGGGTGTGTGAAGGCTGGAAAGCTTTCTGAATGAGAAACAAACATCACATGTGGCCTTAAGAGGAATGAAACTGGTAAAGTGTTCAGAGGCACATTGGAAGGTCTTGAAGAATTGGATGAAGGCCCTGACTCTGGTATAATTGGTTCTGAGTGGCTGAGTCCTAGAAGATGACCCCAGCCATCTTCCATCCTGGCCCAAGTGACTGAGGGATGCTGAAGGAAGTTCATAAGACAGACTTTCTGGGGTTCAGGAACAAGAGTGGGCTGGCTCCTCCTGAGCAAAGGTTTCCAGTATGCCTCATTAGTACTAGTGATTTTGGAAGCCACAGAGGTTAAATTCCCTCTTTATGGAATTGTTCCCCACACCATGTCCCCATATAATCAAGAACAGAAATAGGAGATGGCAGCAATGTATAAGGTAGGCTGAAGGGGAATGCTAAAAGCCAGGAGATCAGCCACGAGTTTCAGGGCCCAGCAGGAATGACAATTGGCTTTCAATATGTGTTCTAAACTGGATCCACTGCAGGTGGCTTTGTGTTGTGAAAGATACAGAGGCTCCCCCCTGGCTCAATGGGAAAGGGTGCTGTGATTGATTAGTGATGTCTGCCATGGATATCGAAATGGAAAGTGATGGTAACCATGCTGTGCTATTTTCCATCCCTGGAAGAGGAGCGCTTCTTGGATTCAGCTGAGCTTCATTTCGCAAGAAATCAAAACATGCCTTAAGCGCTGAGGTCTCACAAAGTAGACTTGGAGGTCTAATCTTAATTCCTTTAAATTCCCATGAAAATATTCTAATCTTCATGTGAGCTTTGAGTCAAATCCAGAAAGAACTCCCTTGATAACACTGGTCTTGCTAGGGCTAGGGGATGGTGGTGGTGGTGGCTACCCAAAGTGATGTGAACTTTCTATATCTAGTGTTACACTAGTTAATAGGCTGAAGAATGCAAACATGGGAAGGGTGGGTAGGAAGGGCCGGAGTTAATTAGTGAGCAGCCTTTCTATGAGTGATGGATACAGGTTGCTGCCTCTGAGAAGACAACCCTCTCTTACGCCAAGTGGAGATATTTTTAGTACATCCTGGGCACCAAATAACTGTTCATATGTTGTGAGTGATGATGAATTCATTCAAACAACAAGTCAAGACCCTGGATATCACTCAACTGCAGTCAGTCATAACAGCTGATGAATTATAAAATATAACACACACTCTGTTGGTCTTGCTTCTCCTTTTCTTCAATATGCATATTTAAGAATCTCATTCCATTCCTGGCTGTCAGAGATGGTGACAGTTGTGGGGGTTTTCGAGCTTTATCAAGGGAGATTATTTTTTTAACCCAAATTATTTTCCATTGTAAATGTTTAAATCCATATTAAGTCCAGATTAAAGCAGGAAGCAGCTTCAAAGGATACCGACTGGGGGAAAAATAATAATAAATGAAACTGTGAAGGAGGGGACCCATCTCAAGGAATATTTTCAGTTTAGAAAAGAAAGTTGTTTGGATTTAAAAGATAGCTAAAGAAAAATATGTTTCCTAAGGATCACTGGTCTTTTTTAATAAACACCCAAACTTTGTATACAAACCAAGGCCTGGTGTACTTTTTTCATGATTAGAATTAATAATGCAGATAAACCCTAAATAAATCAGGATTAGTGTTAACCGCATCTTGAGGTTTAGGATGCTATAGGAAAATGAAAAGAGAGGGGGGAAAATAAATTGGTTGCATTAAAAAAACAAAACCAAACCAAACCTGCCTGAGCTACTGGGTGCCGTGAAGGGGACTGAGAGAGGGGAACAAGGAAACACAGAGAAGGGATAACCCTTTGAGAGGGTAATCAAAGACCCTCTAATCGCTGCTGTTCTGGAGATGTGTTCAAAGGCTCTTTCCTGACCGCAGGCTGTGCAAAGTCACAAGCAAAAAGCAGTTGCCTCCAAGGGTAAGGGGTATATGGGGTTTTTGGATGGCATTGCTATCGGGCTTTGTGATGAGGAAGTCAGCTGGATTGTCAGATTTTAGCATCTCCTCAAGAAGCAGGTTCAGCTTTCTGGTGGTTAGGGAGCATTCGCTCCCCTCCTCCTGCGCCCCACTTACCAAACCATCAAAAAAAAAAAAAAAAAAAGAAAACAATCAGCATCCATTTCTCCCAGAGCTCTGAACTTGGGCATAGGAATCATTTTTAGACAAGTCACTGAACCTTGGGATGAATGTTAATAAAACCACTTAGATTCTTTGATAGTTCTGTCTTTTGAGGGGGAGGTTACTGAAAATGACCCCCACCCACTGATTCCATACCCTTCTCCTTCCTTTCCCATATGTGAACCCCCCTTATACGAGTCCTAAAGGCTGCAGATATAGAAGACTGAGTGCTTTCCCTCTGGCCATCCTTATTCATCCATTTCATTCCTAGTAAATTACCTCCTAATTTTTAGTAAAGAAAGAAGTATACTTAATACCCAATCACATGATTGCAGAGACTTCAGACCTCGATGTACAGTTAGAGTTGAAGAGGTCATTGCAAGAGCATGAGTCTGCTCCCCACCTTTCTGGGCCAAATTAACTCAGAAATGGTCCAACTTTCTCACTTCCTTCTGGTGCCGCTGGCTGCGCTGCGGAAACTCGGATTCAGCATCCATGTGACACGCTCCCTGCTGTGCCGGCTTCGCTGGCCTCTCTTTGGTAAATGTGCAGACCTCACTTTTGTCCTAATCTTCAAGCAACCAGGCTTGTCTGAGGTTTTTCAGAATTTGGGGAGTTTTAAGAGATCACATCTCCCATCTGTTTCCTGTTCCGTTTTTCAGCACTTCCTCTTCTCTCTCCTGCACCACTGACCAGGCACACACAGCAACTGGACAGTCTCTCCCTGTCTGTGAGATAACAAGAATCTGCACAGATGATTTTCTTCTCCTCCAAGGACTGCCATTCGATCTCCCCCAACACACACTAAAATGGAAAGAAATGAATGACATGGGGGTTGGTGGCTCCTTTCAAAATCCTGGATGTAATTCTTATGTAATTTCTGGGGCCATTTGTGGTGACTCTGCCGTAGGTTGAGCACAGAAAAAGCAAATACATTTTTCCGGGCCTCTTGATAGTTACCATAGTAATTTGAGATTTTTGGTCAACAGAAATATGTTCTGGGGAAAAGCTGTAGGTCAGATACAAAATGTTCAACCTTCAAAAAACCTTGTAAGACTAAAGAGAGGTGAAGAATGGGGGAGATATGTGTAGTGAAGGCCATTAAAGAAAACAAAACTAAAAGGCAAGCTTGTGGAAGTGAAGAAGGATGAATAGAATTCTAGTATAAAGATTCTTTTTTCCAGGTGGCACATAAAACAGTTCCATGTGCTCCAAAGCCAAAACAGCACACTCTTAAGGGTAAATAATCCATGGGGCTCTAGGTTTTAATGGTCAGTACAAAAAAATGTTATTCTTACATGAAAATGAGAGCATCTCCTAAACACAAACACTGGTTTTCAAAGAGGAAGCTGAGTGGAAACAAAGTTCCCACCCCAATGTCTAGATCTTCCATGTAAGCAGAACTGCTGGTGGTGACCAGATGCAGCCCATTTCAAATGGATGCCAGTGATGTAATAACATACACACATATTTCAGATACATGTCACTACACCATCATACAGAATATATACACATACATACATGTGTGTGCATGCTAAGTCACTTCAGTCATGTCTCACTCTTTGTGACCCTGTGGACTGTAGCCCACCAGGTTCCTCTGTCCATGGGATTCTCCAGGCAAGAATACTGGAATGGGTTTGCCCTGCCCTCCTCCAGGGGAGCTTCCTGACCCATGGATCAAATCCACATCTCTGGTGTTTCCTGCACTGGCAGGCGGGTTCTTTACTACTGAGCCACCTGGGAAGCCCCACACACTTGTTCAAACATTTATTTTTCATTTTCTTTACTGGTTATACACAAGTTAGGTTCATTTTAAGAACTACTTGACAGGTAGGTCCTGTTGAGAAACCTGTATGCAGGTCAGGAAGCAACAGTTAGAACTGGACATGGAACAACAGATTGGTTCCAGATAGGAAAAGGAGTATGTCAAGGCTGTATATTGTCACCCTGCTTATTTCACTTCTATGCAGAGTACATAATGAGAAACACTGGGCTGGAAGAAGCACAAGCTGGAATCAAAATTGCAGGGAGAAATATCAATAACCTCAAATATGCAGATGACACCACCCTTATGGCAGAAAGTGAAGAAGAACTAAAGAGCCTCTTGATGAAAGAGGAGAGTGAAAAAGTTGGCTTAAAGCTCAACATTCAGAAAACTAAGATCATGGCATCCAGTCCCGTCACTTCATGTCAAACAGATGGGGAAACAGTGGAAACAGTGGCTGACTTTATTTTTCTGGTCTCCAAAATCACTGCAGATGGTGATTGCAGCCATGAAATTAAAAGACACTTGCTCCTTGGAAGGAAAGTTATGACCAACCTGGATAGCATATTCAAAAGCAGAGACATTACTTTGCCAACAAAGGTTCATCTAGTCAAGGCTATGGTTTTTCTAGTGGTCATGTATGGATATGAGAGTTGGACTGTGAAGAAAGCTGAGCACCGAAGAATTGATGGTTTTGAACTGTGGTGTTGGAGAAGACTGTTGAGAGTCCCTTGGACTGCAAGGAGATCTAACCAGTCCATCCTAAAGGGAGATCAGTCCTGGGTGTTCATTGGAAGGACTGATGCTAAAGCGGATGTGACCTGATGTGAAGAGCTGACTCACTGAAAAAGATCCTGATGCTGGGAAAGATTGAGGGCAGGAGAAGAAGGGGACAACAGAGGATGAGATAGTTGAATGGCATTACCGACTTGATGGACGTGGGTTTGGGGTGGACTCCGGGGGGAGTTGGTGATGGACAGGGAGACCTGGTGTGCTGCGGTTCATGGGGTCTCAGAGTTGGACATGACTGAGCAACTGAACTAAACGGAACTGAATTGATAGGTAGGTGAGTAGGTCCCATTTAAAGAAGTGATTTGGCTGTACCGATTTACATTGCATATATTGGTATAGTCACCTTTGAGAATAGTATAGAAGTGCCTTAAAAAAAACTAAAAATCAAGTTACTATAGGATCCAACAATCTCACTCCTGAGCATATATCCAGAGTAGACAAAAATTTGAATTCAAAAAGATACATGCACCCCAGTGTTCATAGCAAGCACTACTTACAATAGCCAAGACAGAAACAACCTAAACGTCTCCCAACAAACGAATGGATAAAAAAAGTGGAACATATATACAAGAGACTATTACTCAGCCATAAAAAGGAATGATATAATGCCATATACAGCAATATGGATGGACCCAGAGATTATCACACTAGGTCAAACAGCAAAAGATAAATATCATGATATCACTTACATGTGGAATTAAAAAAAAATGATACAAATGAACTTATTTACAAAACATAAACAGACTCACAGATGTGGAAAACAAACATGGTTATCAAATGGGAAAGAATTGGGAGAGATAAACTCAGAGTTAGGATTATCACATGCAAACCACTGTATATAAAATAGATAAACAACAAGGACCTACTGAGAACACAGGGAGCTGTATTCAATATCCTATAATGGGATTCAATAACCTACAATGGGATTCAATAACCTATAATAACCTATAACCTATAACCTATAATGGGAAGGAATATATATGCATACATATGGATATCTAAATCACTTTCTGTACACCTGAAGCTAACACAGTGCTGTAAATCAACTATACTTCCATAAAAATAATACGTAAAAAAGAAGTGATTTGGGGTACTAAAAGAAGACTGTTTTTTCTTTTTCAAAGATGATCGTTAGAGACAATGGACTATATTGCAAAGCATACTGAAACATATTTTTAGAGAACTGCTACCATTCAATAATGAATCCATTATTATTTCAAGCCAATATCTCCCCAGTAGGTAGGACTCTCTTGAAGGAAGCCTTTGCTGGTGGCTCTGCCTTCCCAGGAGCTCTGTTCTAAAGCATAGCTAGATGTACCTGACTCTGAAGCCTAACTTTTCACAGGAAGGAGAGCAAGTTATGAAAGAGACCGTTTAGAAGTCCCTTAAGGTGCTGCGACCCTGTTCTCTTTCCTTGCCCAACAGATGGTGCAGAAGTTTGGGTTAATGGCAGCAGTTAAGTCCCAGATTTCCCATGCTGATTCTTATTTAAAATGTCCTCTGCCATCAAAGCTTGCATCACTTGAGCTCTCAGATACAGATTTTTGTTCTGCAAAAGATGGGCTCTATGGCCAAATTAGATATCAGGGCTCATCACAGGTTAACTTCATTCTTGCTTGATGATAAATATGGAGAAATTGACTTACGTGATTTAGGGAAGTTCAGTAAAGAAATGGCCAGTTGACAATAGAAATTGTATCAGGAAGAGATAACAATTATACCACTTTCCTGCTCTCCCTTAAAAAAGGAGTCAATTTACCATTTTTTTCAGCAGTAGTAGTTCATTATTTCCAATTTTACATAATTGAAAAGGAGAAGTTTGAGCAGTGGTAATTAAATTTGAATTGGATGGGATATTTATAATTTTAAATGCTTGAATTCTGAGAGGAAAAAAATGTGTAATGTTGTTGGCCAAATGACCCTGGTCATTAAGATTCCTACGGCATTATTTAGTGAGTTGGCTTTTCATAACGCCCTGAGGTTTGTTGTCGGATAAAGAAGAAGCCGCTGGCCTCATGAGGAGGAGAAGTGTTTTAGAGAAGAGAGAAGCAGCCCCTAAATCTCTGCTAATACTTTTCTTCAGCATTTCTGAACTCCTTGAAATCAAGGGACCAAGAGATCAGTTGAGGAAAACGAACAGAAATAACTGTTTTCGTGAGGCCAATGGAAACCACGTTCAGATCCAGGAAAAGAAAAATGAGACAGGAAAGGGAGGGTCACATTTTTTGAAGGAAATCATGCAGTATTTTAGTAATCTTTGTTGATGAAAAAAAAATAGCACATTAATTATGTCCTGAGAACGGGGCGTGTCTGGTCAGCATCTTTGGCCTTTCCAAAGCTGGGCCTGCAGTCTGAGCACTTACCACTGAGATGGGAACTCAGGCGTCTGCTCTCCGGCGGGGTGTCCTGGACATACAGTGCTGAGCACCTCCGCAGAAGCGGAAATCTGACCCACGCAGAAGTTCAGCAGAGAGGAGGCTAGTTTACAAGACAAGTGATGACAACCAAATAGTTTAGGGTCTTTATATGACTGGTAGTGTTCTGCCAATGCACAGCAGTGAAATGGGATATGCCAACAAAGGTAGCTTTCTCTTTCCTTCCTCCTTTCTTATCTCCTCCCTTCTTCCCTTCCTTTTTTCTTCCTGTTCTTCCTTCTTTGCTCCTCTCTCTCTCCTTAAGACTTTTTGTCAGTAATCTCTATTTATGAATTTCTTTCACAATGCTTCAAACATTCACTTTCAGACAAGTAGAGGATAAGCCCAGCATTGACCTTTATCCTTCCGATCCTTTCAGCAGAATTAAATAGAAAATTATACCAAGCGGGGGCATCTTTTTGTTCCACATGAAAACACACTACAGCCGTCTGCTCTGAGACAAATCTCTCTCACTATCTGTTCCAGATCCTTAACATTTTCTTCTTTATAGTGACTGTTACCTTTTAAGGTTAGGCTGAGGGATCTGTCTCCTTCTTGGAGTTCTTTACCACCTGGGCTCACAGAGTGCTTCGGCTCTTGTGAGTCCTTCATGCCCTTTGGGTCTCAGTCACTCATTGGTTATTGATGATCCGGGGTACACAGGGGGTTATCATGCTGTGTCTTCCAAGTTTTCCAGACTTGATTATGAGCTCCTTGCGGGAGATACTACATGTCTACATGTCTCTGAAGTGCCTAGACAGTGCCACTTTGGAAGCTGGAGCTCAATATACAGCCGGCAACGCACTGGTTTCTCATCTTTGAGAGCAGTATTTCTCCAAGTGTGGCTCCTGTATTCTCGTACCAAGTGACTTCGGGTGCTTATTAAACACTCTGTCTCCTGGGCTCCTTCTCAGACCTACTGAATTTGCGTCTTTGGACTGAGGCCCAGGAATCTGCATGGTGAACAAACCTTCTCAGGGGATTTTTATGTTTATAAAAATTTGAGACTCCTTTTACTGCAAGTTCTCCAGGGAGAAAATGCAATCTATATATATATATATACATCGCTTGGTGGCTGTACATATGTGCATATTTTCTTTATGTAAAACTTAGGAATCCTGAACCTATGGAAATTTCTGGAATCCAGAACTGATATTTTCAGCTGGGGATGGGGGTGGTGTGCCGTGGAGAGAAGAGTTTGAAAAGGCATGATGATAAGATGATAATATAATTTACCCTGGGGAAAAATCCCATTGTTTTTATGATATAAACTATAGAAAACTGGAGCATGACCAAATCATCATAGTTGGTATGCTGTGCAAAAAAACTACATATATATGAACTCTGAGCTTCATGACTCTAGGAGTTTACTCTCCTATGTCCCTATGTCCTAGATAATGTGCCAGAATACAGCAGACCCTTAACACACAGCTCTTGACTGTGAGTAATTCTTATAACTAATTAGAGTTTATAAATGAAGGTTATGTATATATGGCCTTGGTAAGTTTACTTAAACACTATGGATGTATGAACGTTGATAACTAATCTGCTATTAAAATATATGTGTCCATAACACAATTTTTTTAAATGGCATGCTTAAACCATAAACTTCTAGCTAATATCAAGAGCAAAGAAGGTATATACTACAGATTATTTTTTAATTAGAGCAGATAAGTTAATTCACTTTTTTAAAGGAAATGCCTTTAAAAATATACAGTTTTATTGAGATATAATAATTTTTACCATAAAATTGACTCTTTTAAAGTGGTCTTAGTATTTCAAAGAGTTGTATAATGACAACAATTGTCTATTTTTAGGACATTTTCATCATTCCCCCCAAAAGTTCCATTGCCATTAGCGGTCACCCCTCATCCTCCCCTACCCTGTGCATGGCCCCTCCACCCCCACCCCAGCTCCTGGCAACCGCTGATCTACTCTCTGTCTCTACATGTTTGATAGTTTTAGACACTTCATCCCATACAATATGTGGCCTTTGTGACCACTTCTTTCATTTAGCATAATGTTTTCAAGGTTCATCCGTGTTGGAACATGTTTCAGTATTTTGTTGCTTTTTGTGGCTGAATAATATTCCATTGAGTGGATAGATCCTCTCCATTCAACAGTGGTAGTGGGGTTGTTTCAACTCTTTGGCTACTGTCCACAATGCTGTTATGAACATTTGTGTGCAAGCTTCTATGTGGACATAAGTTTCCATTTCTCTTGGGTATATGCTTTGGAGTAGAATTCCTGGGTCATGTGTTTAAAGAACTACCTTTTACTCTGTGACTTTGCTGCTACTGCTGCTATCATAGATGCTAATAATTACTGGACATTTACTCTGTCCTGAGCCTTATACTAAGTTCTTCATATACCTGGACTCATTTAATCCTCACAAAATTCCCATTTCATAGACAGAAACATTGAAGCTTAAAAAGGTTAAGTGACATATTCAAAGGCTCCTAGATTTGAATTAGGTATCACTCCAAGCCCTGATGCTCTAAGTTACTACTGTACTAGCTCCTGGAGTGTCATATTTCTACAAATAAAAATAGTTATCTTCAGATGAATCTAAATGGGAAACGATAGTGAAATTATTCTAAATTCAAGAAGAAGAAGAAGAAGAATTGCTTCTAAAGAATGTCTGTGAGTTCAGTTATAACTGTGTCCTTAGCAAAGACCCAGACTCCCCATGTTCTTGGCCTTGTATGGCAATGCTCATGCACAGAACTCAGATTTCAGGAACATGTGGTCTTCAGGTGTTTTCCATAGGTTTTCCCTCAGAATTTGACAGTGATCAGTGGGCAACGTTCTTCCACATTTGCGTGTTTGACGTGCAGATGGCCATCTCTCATTCTGTTAGGACTACACATCTCTTTTTCCTGACTTAACTCTTCAGGGCATTCAGCCTGGCTTGGTTTCCTAAGTTCATCTGTTCATAAAAATTCCCATGCGACAGTCTAATCTAACATATATGTACTGAACCAGGTGCTAGGCTCAGAGAAGTAGGGAACAGGGCATTAGAAACATCTAACAAAGATTCTTGTCTTTGAGGTCCTGAAAATCTAATTGAGTAATAGATAAAGAGAGCACAAATAAAGACTTTCAACAATAAAGCCAGGCTATTGATTAGAAATATCAAATTATAGTCTCTGGGCCTTACCTGTTCTATAAATAAAGTTTTATCAGTACACAACACTATTCCCATTCATTTACAAATTGTCTCAGGTGCTGCTGGGCTATAATAGCAGACAATATGTCACACAAAGCCTAAGATATTTACTATCTGAACCAATACAAAAAAGGTTTGCTAGTTTCTTGAACTGACGATTAAATGCCAAAGCAACAGTAGTTGCTTTGAAAACAACAGTAGTAAGTGAGCTAATACTTCAAAGGGGTGAAAGTTTAAAGTTGTGTTTGGGTGTATGTGCAGGGATGGCTTTTCAGAGGAAGTGAGGCTTAATTTGGACATTAAGAAAGGGTAGAATTTGTACAATGAGATGGGAGAGACAGAGTACTCCAAGGGTACTTAGAAATATTCTGTATAAATATGAAGAAATAAATTAATCTTAAAAGTATTATTATTGATTTCAAGATAATTTAGTAGAAGCTATATATTTCATAATAACAATGATTATATTTCCATATGTTTATACTCTCTTGCTTGCTTGTAATAGTCTTGTGAGGTAGGCATGGTGGTGAATCATCCCAGTTTGGCAGCGAAGGGTAAGAGGTTGGCTGAAAGTCTTGCTGGGGGTTGCAGACCCTGGTAGCCCACCCTGAGACCCTAGTGAGTTTCTGGCTTTTATAGAGAGTCCACCTAAGAATTCTGCAGTTGCTATCCATGGGCAGCAGAGGAAACAATAAGAATTTTGAAATGAAGTCCTATGATTATTTTCACACCAGCTTTTCCATTTCCTTAGTCTCCTTGTCCTTAAATAACACTAGGCTGTGAGAGGTTGAGTCACATGCTGACTATCAGTTTTGATGTAAGGTTGTGCTTGAATGTTGCCAAGTAAAGTGCAACAGGGATGTGCTCAACCCTCATCCCTTTAAGAGCTTGAGCATCTTAGATCTTTGAAGGACCAGTTCATCTCAAAGCAAAAACAGCTAAGGAGTAGTTGAGATTCCTCAGAAAATCTGGCCAACACTTATTGAAGGTTTGCCATGCACCAAGCACTCTCATTAACTCTTGATGTGCTTAATCCTCACAATGACCCCAAGACGGAGGTACTATTATTCTCCATTATACAGCTAAGGCAAATGAGTCATGAGGGCTAAGTTAACATGCTTGAGGTCAGACAGCTAATAAATGTCAGAGCTGAAATTTGAACCCAAGTGTCAGGCTTCAGAGCTTACATTCTTATTCACTGCACTATTACACACCCCCATTCACCAACATCCATGTGTGTGCTAAGTTGCTTCAGTCATGTCTGAGTCTTTGTGACCCTATGGACTGTAGCCCACCAGGCTCCTCTGTCCATGAGATGCTTCAGGCAAGAATACTGGAGTGGGTTGCCATGCCCTCCTCCAGGAGATCTTTCCAACCAACCCAGGGAGGAAACCCATGTCTCTTGAGTCTCCCGCCTTGGAAAATGGGTTCTTTACTACTAGCACCACCTGGGAAGCCCACCAACAAGACCAGGGGTATGTAATTTTGAATCATAGTCCAGAAGACAAACCAAAAACTGCTCTGCACAAACTGCAGGGAAAATGACCACTCGCTTCAATGTGGTCATGGTCAGATTTAGAAATCTGTGAGCACAAGCCTCGAAAGTTCCTAACAAATTCTCTGGCCTGCAAGTATGTCGGAGGTAAGACAAGAAGCTTGGGAGAAATGCATGGACCATGATGGAATGACCTCGGCCTGGAGACAAAATGTGACAGCATCTCAGAGGGAACAAGGGGGATAAGCTCTTATTCAGGAATCAAGCTGAGAAAAGTCTCAAGTGCAGAAAACGTTTCAACAGGCTTCTAAGAGGGATTACACAACTATGCTGAAACCACTGCATTCTTAATATACCACACTTGGCCCCACTGAAATCAGTTACGTGCAACCCAGCCTGGTGCCTAGGCTAAAGTGACTGGCTTTTGTTTCTTTCCGGAGCTGTTATGGAGGACTTGGACACTGACAGGATAAAATGACAGATGTGGGTCCATGACAAAAGCAACCAGACATGGTTAGAAAGCTGAAAGCGCCCAACCCTCTGAGTGACCTGGATCGGTCCTGTTAATTTCAAGTCACTGGACTGGACTCAATGAGTGGCCAACCATGAGAGTTTTTTTCTCCCTGCTCCTCATGATCAAAGTAAGAGCCCACCTCTGGGGTGGGGCTTTGCCTTTCATTACCTCTCTTGGGAAAATCTTATGAACTGAATCCTCTAGAGAGTAAGGTTTGGGAATAGAAAGGACTGCATAAGATATCAAAGAAAAAGTGAAAGCCATTTAAGAGAACAAGACAATTCCCAACAACAACACGGATAGTAGAGTCGAAGGTAATTGTATTTTGTACCAGATTGGGGATAATAAAGTAGAGTACGATGCAGAATGCCTGGAAGACATTAAGGCTGTGGGCCTAGTAACAGGCTTATGTAATTTAATGAGCAGAAATAAAAGTTATAAAACAAGAAAGATAAACTAAGAAACAGGAGTATTCCTGAAGGGCTTGGGATGGGCTTTTGAATGATGAGGTAGATATTACCCCAAATTATGGGGAATACAGAGGGCTGTATTGAGTCTAAGTAAATTATTCTCACTCTTGTGCAGCAAATATCAAGGCTTTATCTCAACACTACACTCAGTGTGAGCTACTTATTATAAAATAAAAATGGACATGCTAAAATGGTCAGAAACCCACTCCAGAAGTCGGCGCAACACGGAGATTTACAGGGTTCCCAACGTTATGAGCAGCCTTGACTGTAGGCCTCCAAGAGGAAAAGATTCTGAGCTGAGTTCAGAGAAACGGAGACAAATCAGAAGGCAGCTGGGATGGCGGCAGTGACATTTTTCAGAGCAATAGGATAAAGAACTCGAGACAGGCGATGGTTTGAAAGAACATTTCTTGATATTTTAAAGAAGTTTATAGCAGATGAAGCCACCAAGAAAGCAACCAACTCGGTTAAACCAATGAAGAAAAAGATCTGGAACTGGGCAAGAGCTCTGGAGCAGATTCACCAGGAGGGAAGCTGGCAGGTGGCCTGATGCCCAACCTCCCTTTTAGGGTTAATCTCCTGTGTGCTGCTTCCGATTTGGGGGAAACGCAAGGAGGATGTTTTCTCTCTCAAACATTTGAAAAAGCTATTTTCAGCTGTTTTTAGGAAGGGAGGAACAAGAGCATTCCTCTCTGAAACCACAAGAAACCTTCATGTATGTGGCCAGAAGTTGAAAGTAAATTTGTTATTATGTTGCTTACGTGATTCAGGCCTTTTCAGAGTCACCTGAGGACCCTTCAGACAAGGAAAATCTGGACACGATCAAAGTCCCTTTCGAACAAAGTACCTCCAATGTTGCCTGCCTTGATGTAACTGATGCACAGTATCACTGTGCAATGTAACTGCAATGCACAGCACTCTCATCATGGTTGTAGCATTTAAAATATAATCCTGAATTAGATCAGTTTGATAAATTAGCTCCAAACTATAGCCAAAGTCGCCTGCCCATTGGAAGAATTTCTAGCAGAGCTTCTGTTCTTTGCCTTATAAAGACTCTACTATGAGGGTCCACGGCTGCTGTGAGGGGAGTGTTTTGTTGTTGTTCTTATTGCTAAATGGGGGAAAGAAAAACTGGTTTTGTAACTGTACTGGCCTTATGAATTACCTGATAAACAACTCTGAGTAATAAGATTGGAAATTCTCTTAAAAATTTTTGCACATTATTTGGTTACAGTCTCCATATGGTAGAAAGGCGAGGACAGAAACCCTTCCATTCCGCGTCTCCACCCGCACTGCCCCCCCCCCCAACCACATATTTAATCCATGCGCTTATGTCAAACTTAATTACAGGACTTTTGGCATAAAATAACAGTCCACATCCTCAGAGAGAAGAACTTAAGCAGTTAATATGTGCGATTGAGTGAAATTGCTTTGCTGAATGTTTATGAGTAACCCAAGACCAGTGAAATGTGCTGATATTTTAACCATTTCTATGCTGAACTTGTGCCAAGAGGCTGTGGAATAGGGGGGAAAGAAGAATAATTTCTCCTGATCTGCTGTGTATTATATTTCCTGAAACTGAGAGCGTTGGGTAAGACAATTTTATGGCACTTTCACAAATAGGTTTGTAGAAGAAAAACAATAAAGCTACAACAATTATGGAACTTGTCCTCATCTCAGGGAACTGCAGGAATTCAACAGAAGAGCAGCAGGTTTAAACCCATGCCCGTTTCTGCAGAAAATCCTTTGGAACATCACAGCTCCCTACAAGGGGCAATTATTTTTGCCTTCGGGTTTTTTCTGACCCCCTTGAACCTTTTCAGACATTTCTCTTTCACATTCATTCCCAGTTTAACGTGAGTGGTTTTAAAATGTAGAGATTTCCGACCCTAAAATGACTGTTTCCCACTGTCATCATTGATGAAATAAACTACCTCTGTTGAAACTTTCTTTTGTCTAAATCATTCACAGTGAGACTTGCCTCTTTCAGACTAGAGGAACCTCTTAAAATATAAAATCATCTGCTTGGTTTCCTTCTTTATCCAATGTTCTTTCTTAAGCCAGTGAGATTTGGAGCCACTTGTGACTTCATACTTCCTCTCATTATCTTTGTTTAAGAACATGGCCATATTACCTCCCACCTGCCCCATAAATGCCAGACTTTTAACATGATAGTTTCTGAAGCTTCTCTGCACTTAAATGTTCCACCGAGCCCAAATTCTATCTCCATTCTCTCCAAACCCAACTCTCCCACCCCTAGACTTTTAGGGGTGTATTCATCATATGTCCCAAGGACAACAGAATCCAATTACATCATGCTCATCTACAAAATGTTCAGGAGCTTCAGGTTTTAGCAATGCTGCCCATCCATCTTGCCTCACACTTCTCCCTCTAAAGGATTTCTCATCCCACTTCTGTGACTCTTTGTACCTTTTCATTTCATTGGCTTGCACCTTCAATTGCTATTTCAAAATACTCTTGGAAGTGCATTTTCTCTTCTCTCTCTTTCTCCAGATATCCTTAGGGTTATATTTTATACTTATTTTTAGAACTCTAGTTTAGTCTAAGCACATAAGCATCCCAGCCTTGAGATGGGTACAATAATGTTATGGTGTTGAAATTTGAGGGTATTGGTGAAATTATCTGTCACAGGGCCTGATCCATAGAAGATTTCCTATAAAAGTCACTGGTTCACGGATTCCTTTATTCATTCAATGTATATTGAGCACTTAATGCACAAAACTACTATCTGGTGATAATACTTTGAATCATGCTAGTTGCTGGTGATTCAGATATGAGAGACCCTATATTTGCTAAAATAGTTCTAGACATGTGAATGCCATGCTCTGCGCACTTTATACATTTCTGTATACAGTTCTGCACTAGGAACGTCACACACAGCTAACGACCCAGCAGTGAGGGATTTTTACCCCCTGCATTATTTTTGCTGCAGGTTATCAACATGTAGTTTTGAAGATTCTAACTCCAAAACTCTGCTAGTCTCAAAGCGAAAGCATTTTAGTAAAACATGATATTTAGTAAAGGTGATGCCCAGCATGGTAGAGACTCAAGGACTACACATAAATGGACTTCTTTGTTTACCTCTTATTCATATTTTGGGTCTTAGATTAAAGTTACTTTATTAGGGGGACTTTCCCTGGCTCATGCAAAGAGAAGTTAGTTCTCCTTATACTTTCTCTCACACTCTGCACTTTCCCTCTGTGGTACTCACCACAATCTGCAGGTGTGGACTTATTGTGGGATTATCCCTTTGGTGTCCATCTCCCTTGGGACACTGTAAGTAAGCTCCGAGAAAGTAGAGACTTTATCCATTCTGTTCAATTCTCTACACCCAAGCTCTAGCACAGTGTTTGGCCCACAGTAAGTGTTCAATAACATTTGTTGAATTATTATTGTCATAATTTATAACATTGATTACAAAAGTGCAAGCAGTCGATTCAGTGTCTTTTTTTTTTCCCCCAGTTTGGAATCGGCCACCTAATTTTTGAAGCATCTTTCCCTCCCTCGTGACATCCATGTGGAATATTACTGAACTATTTGGGGGTTTCACTGGCTGGCTGTGAAGAGGGGGACAGAAGCAGTTGGTTGCTTTTACCCCCATGACAAAAGCTGATGGCAATTGGAGAAGAAAGGCTGAGCTAGAAAAGGTCAACTATCAGACAAGTCCGGGGAGGTGGGGAAAGCTGGACATGGGAAGAGAGTGACCTTGGTGTCTTCCTGTCCTTACTTCCTGTCTCCCCAGGAAGTGTCACTCAGAGGTTTTCAGGAAAGAGTGTTGTCATGGCAACTGAATTGGCTCTTCCCCTCCTGGTTGTATGGGGACAAGTGCCCTCGTGTACTCCGGCTGTCCCTGTGCTGCAGGGAGGAAGAGGGCAGTCACTTTGAGGCTTCAGAAGCATCATGGAAAATGCAGAGCAGACAAGGTCTGCCACGAAAGAACCAACTACAGCATGTGGCAAGGACTCAAGCCCAGGATGCTGCAGAGCCTGTTCTTGAACTAATTAAAATTTAATCGGCTAAAGCCATTTTCTTGATAATTTGGAAACCCTCTCTTAACTTTTGCAAGTTCCAAAGAGCCTTTAAAATAGAAGACGCTATATTTTTGCATGTTTCTCTCTGTGAATTAGGTTTCAGACCCCAAAAGGCACTTCAGAGAGAGGAACTCTAGATGGAGTAACTGTGGAATTCATCATCCAAACCGGGACACTTTGGAGCACTAAAAGAAGTGCTATTAATATCTATACCAGGACAACAGCTATCAACTGGGCTGTCCTGGGCAAAATGGGATGTGTGCTCCAGAAAACTCTAGGGTCAAAAGCAGATTAAATGCACCCCTGGAACCGAGAATCCAGGCAGGCAGATCTGTGTCTGTGTGACTCCAGGCCATGGCAGGTGCTAGGTATACAGTAGCTGCTCAAACTTATTAATTGAATGAGTAAATCCAAAGAGGTCCCAGGCATGCTTTCTGAAGAGGAATTGATATGGGGCCCAGGAACCTAGGTCAAACAGACCCAGCAGAGACACTGCAAGGGGTGGTCTGTGTTCTTCCGGAAGTCAAGTCTGCAGTAACACAATACAGAAGATGTGTGTTCCGTGTTAGCTCATCCCTAACTGTTAGCGTTAATTGCCTTCTGTTGACACACCCTGAGGGGAAATGTGAAGCAGTTCTTGACATTTGCATATACATTGTCTGTCTACTTATTTTGCTGGGTCCTCATCTCCTAAAATTCACACGACTATGCCCTGATTTTAAAATATGCACATAACAGTCATCATACTTTGGGGTCTATTTGGCAAAAAGTGGGCTTCTCGGGATTTCCTTCTGGGTTAGCCAGAGATGCTGGTTGCAGCCTAGGGCCTGCCCAGACTCGCTGGGTCACTCTTGTTCCCACCCCTCCTCCACCAGCCTGCCCAGTCCTTCAGGAAGAGTGCAATGGTCTATTGACCTCCAGGGAGCAAAAGGGCACGTTCAGCCTTTTTAAAGGTTATGGACACTCTGAGTGACACCAGAGCCCACGCCTCCAACGGCAAGGCCAGTGGCCCTGGAGAACAGGGGCGAGGCCTGGGTGTGCCTCCTCGTCCACTTTTAGCCTTGCCCTGGAACTGACCAGAATCGATGCCCCTCTTCCTCGGGGCCAGCTGAGCGCTCCGTCCTCTTCCCATGTCTCAGGAGAGACCCGTCTCCTCTGACAAACTCAAGATTCCAGGCCGAACTTTCCCATGCCATCGTCCCTCAAAATAGCCGGAGCTGAGCTGTATTTATAGCCGTGTGAGACTCTAATGGGCCAATTTGTTTGAATTTCCACTGCTTTTGTGTTGAGCATACCCCTCACCCGTGGACGTTCTCTTTAGGTCTTTATTGATGGGGTGTGTTAGGGTAGAGGGGGCCATGTTCAAGATGGTAGCTGTATAGAGTGCGGGGGCTGTTTTGCATATTTACTGTTCTTTCAAGCTGGTTTTTTGAGAGAGAGAAAGAGACAGTGAAAGAGGTTTCTGTAAGTAGCCCGGACAATGAGAACAAGCCCGGCTGTATGCCAAGCACGGGATCCCGGCCAAAACACATATCATTAGCTTGGACCAGCTATAAGCAAGGAAATGAGAAACATATGTTGGAGAGCAAGGTTAGGAGTGAGAGACTATGGGTCAGTGACAGTCACCCTAAAACTTTTCCCTTGTTCTTCAGCTGTGGCCTGGCGGTGTCAAATGTCATTTCGACTGCCTTGATTTCTCATGGTGGGGCTGCCTGTGTTTTGTTTTGTTTTTTTTTTTTCTTCCTCCCCCTGTCGTTTCCTGATGGGAGTTTTTTTGGGGAGGGGAAGAGGGAGCCGGCGGGGAAGGGCTGGTGTGATAGTTTTTCTCAGTTCTGGGAAAATCACAACCTTGTTTCCCGTGATGCTCTCGGAAACTCCTCACTTTCTCTGAAATTACGGTGTCTCTCCGTTTGGGATTTGGACTTGGTTCGTGAAGGGAAGAAAGAGGGGAAGGCTTTGAAAGCATTTCTTGCTGTTTCTTTCTTAAATATAATTAGACGCGCCTCATTACCTCACGCTGAAGGACTTTTGTACTTTTTCCGAGCTATGTTTGCTGCGATCGCTGATGGGCTGTGGCCTGTTGTATCCACTTGGCATTTTATCATATTAGCAGTTATTTTTTCCCCGACACGTCTGTCCTCTCCTCTGGCTCTCTGCGAGGTATCTGGACTTGATTCGCTGGTCTGAAGGCCACGCCCGGGGAGTCTGTTGGGGCCCGGTGCGGGGTGACGGGCCTGTCCTCCTCCAGCCCTTCCCGACTTCCCTTGCCTCCACCACATTCGTTTTCCTTAAAGTTTTCCCCGGACAGTTTGCTAACAAGGCTGTGCTCTCTTCCATCCCAGGGTCAAGACCCTGTTCTCTATAAAACCCAGATGAAGAACTGTATCGCAGGAAACTCAGAGGCGGTCCCTGGAGAACCAACTGTGGCTACTGTTCTGAAGGAGAGGATGGTTCCAGATGGCTGCCCGGGAAACTCACTGGGCTCCGAGGCCCAGTGTTGGCTACAGTCACAAGGCAGCCAGGGGCACACCCGGCCCATCCTGCTGAGGGGCTGCATGCCAATGGGTTTGTGGGGCTGTGCAAGCCTGGATGGCAGCAAGCTGGGGGGAAAGGCCCTCCGGTAAATTCTCCTGGCCAGCCTTTCTAACACTTGGGGAATGGTGTTGGGGTGGAAACCATTTCAAATAATTAAAACATTTGGTCCCTGTTTATCCTTTGCTTCCTTCTTCAGGCCACGTTCTGAAAATAAACTTTGCTCTGAGTTTCCGGGCTCCTAAAATTCCCGAGTGTGTGAGTGTCCTGAAGGCCTCGGGCAGGGTTAGTGATTGGCTGGAGGTTAGCCGGACCTGTTTCCCCAGGTGAGCTGTCTTCACACTTCAGTCTTCATTTTTTCCTCCTGTTTTTCTGGGTAGCTATCTCTCTCCCCTGCATGGAGACAAGCCTTATTGTTGACTGTTGCTCAGCGCTTAGTGGATCAGGAAGGGTGCGTGCTGGAGTGTGTGTCCATTTGACAAAAAAAAAAAAAAAATAAATAAACAAGAGAGGAACTAGGGCAGCCAAACCACAACATGAAGGCAATGGATATTTTAAGTCTTAGATTGATGGCGAGGTAGGATCCTGGTTAGGTGCCTGAACGTCTTCCAGTTTCCAAGCGTCTGTTTCTCAAGCCTCTCTCCCTTCCCTTGCTGTCATGGTGGAGGGCAGCTGGTATGAGGTTTGAGTCCATGTGTTTTCTTTCTGTGTCCTTACTATTGGGCTGCCTCTCAAATCTCAACACAGCCAAAACTTGCCTGAAATCACCACTTCCCGCCATCTCCTCTACCACCTTCCTGCCCAACCACATCCATGCTCGCCTAGAATCCAGAAGCCTTCCAAGTGGCCCCTCCACGTCTTCTTCCACCCTGTTTTGGTCTAGTCATCAACGAGCAGCCCGAGGTAGCATCAGAAAACCCAAATCAGATTAATTCTGTTTTCCTGCTGACAACCGTGCCGGGCCCTGCCTACTTCTCCAGCTTGGTCCTGAGCCATCTTTCTTTGGTCCTTCATGTTCCAGACACACCAGCCCCATGTTGTTAGGAATAACAACAATGCCTACTCGATGGGCTGGGAGGAGTAAATGCTTTTTAAACACATAAAGCACCTAAACCAGGGTCTGACCATGACTGGGGCTCAATGAATGGAAGTACCATTCCATTTAATTCTTTGAATTTGCCAAGGGCTTCCCTGCCTCAAGGCCTTCACAGACATCTGCCATTCATCTTTTTCTCTTTGTCAGGTAGGTTGTTTCTTAGCTTTCAAGTTTGAGTTTAAACTGTAATTCCTTAGAAATCTTTTCTAACTAGTCTATTGAAATAGGTTCCCACCGTTTTCCTTCCCAATCTCAGTATTCTCCTGTAATAGCCTATTTATTTCCCTCATATCACTTTTCCAACTTGTCATCATTTCTTATTTGCTTACCTGTGGGCACAGGTAGTTGTGTATATCCTGATCTAGCACAAGAAGCATTTGCCGAATCAGTATCATATAAAAGAATGATTCAAACTCTGAACCTGTCTTCTTCTAATACGACAGCCACCTTCCAGCCACTGTGTCTCCTGGGCCACACTTTCCTCTCCAGTTCCTACAACTATTTATTTATTCTCTCATCCTTTTACCAGTATTGACCCTGGGCTCTTGGTGATGGAAATTCTCTGAATTTTCCAGGGGCTATCACATCCCTCCACCATCACTCCCTTCTTTCCTCTTGCTTGTGGGCCAGTTTTTCCAGTAAGAGGCTCACATTTTCATTTATATGTAAATGATAAGTAGAATATGCCATGCCCAGAGTGAGTTCAGTGACTCATAACTCCTCACCTATCTAGTTAGAAGGGTTTGGGGATGAATTAACTCATCATCTACCATTAAGAGATCAATGTCTAGGCAATTACTCCATGAACACCCAAGATTAGGTATCTGAGAGCCCTACCTGAAAGCCTGAAGAGATAGGAGGAAACCATAGTCCTCATTTTTTATCCTTCTTCAGTTCAGTTCAGTCGCTAGTCATGTCTGACTCTTTGCGACCCCATGGACTGCAGCATGCCAGGCTTTCCTGTCTATCACCAACTCCTGGAGTTTATTCAAACTCATGTCCATCGAGTCAATGATGCCAACCAACCATCTCATCCTCTGTCGTTGTCCCCTTCTCCTGCCTTCAATCTTTCCCAGCATCAGGGTCTTTTCCAATGAGTTGGTTCTTTTCATCAGGCGGCCAAAGTACTGGAATTTCAGCTTCAGCATCAGTCCTTTGAAGGAATATTCAGGACTGGTTTCCTTTAGGATTGACTGGTTTTATCTCCTTGCAGTCCAAGGGACTCTCAAGAGTCTTCTCCAACACCACAGTTCAAAAGCATCAATTCTTTGGCACTCAGTTTTGTTTATAGTCCAACTCTCACATCCATACGTGTCTACTGGAAAAACCATAGCTTTGACTAGATGGACCATTGTTGGTAAAGTAATGTCTCTGCTTTTTAATATGTTGTCTAGGTTGGTCATAACTTTTCTTCCAAGGAGCAAATGTCTTTTATTTCATGGCTGCAGTCACCATCTGCAGTGATTTGGAGCCCCCAAAACAAAGTCTCTCACTGTTTCTATTGTTTCCCCATCTATTTGCCATGAAGTGATGGGACTGGATGACTGATTTTTCTTACCACTCATCATGATCGTATGTTGTATTATGTAGAAATAAGAGCTAAGACATGGTCACCTGACCTGTCCTCATGAATCTCGCTTTCTCTCATAGCCAAGAACACAAAGAAGGAAAATGTCCTTGACTGAATTTTTTTTTTATTATTTATTGCTTAATAGCCTGTTTTTTTTTTTTTTTTTCCTTTTAGCCTCTGTGTACTTTACTAATTACTTCTCTAAAAATCCTTTTACTTTACCATTCACCAGAATACTGCCACCTTTGGGAAAGAAGGTGGCAACATGATGGAGTATAAGCTTGATAAAAACTGAGCTTCCAGAAAAGTCTTACAGAAGTGCTGGTCCAGCCCCACCCTGCAATATAATGCACTGTGAAGGCAATGATGTAATCATGAAGAAATAGCACAAAGCTTGCATCACAGTGATTCTTCTCATCCAACAGAATAAGCCTAAGGATGACTGTCTTCATCATTTAATTCTTGGCCCCACCTGGATTTGCACCACTGGCATGACTAAATCATGGAAACATGTCTATCCGCGCATTTGAGACAGTCTGTTCCATTAATGTGATCTGAAGGTGAAATCTGTATATCCCCCAGACTAAACTACTTCATGATTTGAGTTACTAAGAAAAGCCCAAATAGTTATTAATTCCTTTAAGAGGGAAAATAAAGGTCTCTCCCTCATATGCAAAAAAGATTCCGCTAGTTTATATATATTTGGATGGGTAGCAGATAAATGATTTTACTGAAATGAAATTTCTTTTCTTTTTATGGCCATGTGATGTGGCATGCGGGATCTTAGTTCCTCAGCCATGGATTGAAACTGTGCCCCCTGCAATGGAAGTGTAGAGTCTTAACCACTGGACCATCAGGGAAGTCCCCAAATGAATTTTCTAGGATTTCATAGTGGGAACTTTGGGAGCAAAGAAAGAATGCTGGTGGTAAAGAGGAAGGAGAAAATGTTTCTTTAATGTGACATATATCATTATAATGGCACCTTAAATTCAGAGGTTACCTCTATTTGAAAGAATATGAAACATTGTGTACAGAGCATTGTAAACCTCAAAAATACAAGTATCCTTACTTTAGAGATGGGAAGAATGGATTCACAGATGAGTCTTCCCCCAAATACAGAACTCTGGAGGCATGCCAACATAGCTATATTGCCATTCCAGAGCCTCTGTGTTTCCACAGATCTCAGACTAGACCAAACAATTTTTTTTGGTATTAGACTTGAATCAAAGGGGCAGCCAGGTTGTATTTAACTCAACAAATAAAGTAAATGTTGATTGAGTGTCTACTATGTATAAAGAATATGAAAGGCACAGGCCTTGTTCTCTAGCAACTTGTAACTTAGTGAAGGAGACAGACATGTAAACTAAATTTAATGTAAAGCACTATTGAAGTAAAGCAGTGAGAAAGAAGAAATGACGGCTAGTTGTGGAGGCATCCGAGGGGTGGAGCTGCTCTGGATGGGGGCTGCTTATGGCAATCAGAAAGAGAAAGATCCACTGGTAGAATCAGGCTACTTCGCTCCTGGCACCAGGGGACCCTTCTGACTGGTGGAGATTTCCTCTTTGTTCTGAGCTGAACTACAGGTGGGTATCTGCAAAAATCCACCATGTGCTTCTAGCTGTAGCTGCCAAAGAAATGTAAATTGCTTTAATCCCTCTCATGTGCACCTGCCTTCACAATTCTAAATCTAGAGGACATTTCTCTCTTCTTCCCTGGTGCCAAGACCACCTTGTTGCTGTTGTTTAGTTACTAAGTCGTGTCTGACTCTTTTGTGACCCCATGGACTGTGGCCCACCAGACCCTCTGTCCCAGTCAAGAATACTGGAGTGTGTAGCCATTTCCTTCTCCAGGGGATCTTCCCAACCCAGGGATCGAGCCTGGCATCTCCTGCACTAGCAGGTGGATTCTGTACCACCAAGCCACCAGAGAAGCCCAAGACTTCTTTGCCTTCTCCTGTTTCTGATTAAATGTACCAATGTCTTCAACTCATTCCCCTAGGGATGATTCTCAAACCCTTCACTATCTGGACATTCTTCTCTTGACCCATTCTAGTTTATTCACGTCCTTCCTTAAAATCAGCATTCAAAACAGAACACAATACAGGACTTTAGACATGTGTTGACCAGTGGGTCAGTTTCTTCCCTTGCGATCCATCCTTGCCTCTGTTTATTCATCCATCCATCCATCTAAATGACACTTAAATAAGCTTCTGTGGTAGTAGGCATGGTTCTAGCTATTAATAGGGGATAAAAAGATGAAAAACTTCAATGAAAGTCAAGTTTAGAGAGATGATGATTGGAGAGAACCATATTTCTACCAACACAACCTAAGATTTTATTAGTAATCTGGCAGCCACCGTTAACGCAGTTAGCATCTACTGAATTTGTCCACCCCTAAACTTCTAATACACAGCTTCACAAAATGTATGCTTAAACAGATTGTCCTTGTTCAGTGCTTTGTCATTTGATTTTGGAAACCAAAGTTCAGGACTTTCTATTGATTTTGGCCTTTGAAGTTTTAGCCCGTCATTTCAGTTCATTGAGATCTTTTGGGAATCTAGACCCTGTCCTCCAATATCAATCCTTTCCTTTTAGTTCTAATCCACCTGTGGACATGAGTACGATCACCTTAGCCCAGAACCCTGGTGCATATCAAGTCAGCTTTGAACCCTCACCCAGCTCTATGACTAGAAAAGCCTCGTTTCTTTATCTTGGCCAACAAGGAGATCATTTTAGGTCAAATGTGATGCTAAAATCAAAATACAGCAGGCCTAAGGCATATGTTTTAAACCAATTTACTAGTATAAATACTAAATAAATAAATGCCTTAATACAAAGTAGAACTGAGTTCCAGGCCTTTTCCAACCTGGTGTTTACAGAAGATCAATCCGCTAATGTGGAAATTGGCAGGTCCAGAAGGTTTGGGATGGAGAATCTCCCTGTTCAACTCAGAGATACTAAATCAGCAGCTTAAGTCTCCACACTGTCTCTGGGGCTAGAGAGGATAACAGTGTTCTTTATAAGCATCTTGGATTTCTACTTTAAAAACGAAATCCACTGGGTCCCATCAGTCTGTGGTTTGTCTGCTCTGGTTTTCGCCAACTTGAGATGGAGTTGCATTGTGATTGGTTACAATATTCTGCTCTTTGGAAGGGAGAGCCCACTGACCCCTGACCACAGCCGGTCATACAGAGAGTATCAGAGGCAGACCAATTACCTAAGAGGATGGAGAAAAATCAAACAAGGGCCGGGCACAAGGAGGGGAAAAAACACACAGCAGGCTCAGCTTCAGTTCCACTGCTTGAATTACCACTATGTCAATAGAAGGTGATAAATCAAGGGAGATATTTACTGATTAAAATTACAGACTCCTACGGGAAACTGTATAAACAGATTGAAGAACAAAGCCTTCAGGGACTGAGCCCAGCTGAATCCATCCAGGCTTTGGCCAGTCGTTTCTGTCTCCAGCCAACTCTTGGACCCAGGGGTCATTGAGAGAGCAAGTTTCTCCACGAAATCTGACTTACTACGCACAGATCTAAATATTTGTGGGGAAAATGTAAAGCCACGTTAGGAAGAAATTCAGGACTCAGATCCATTCACCAGGGATCCTCTTATTTCATTTTTTTTTCTTTTTTTGCTTTTACTCTCCAGTCTGATCTAGACTCACTAAAAGGATCCAGAACACCTGGTCTCTGGGCCCTGCCTGCCAGCGGAGGTCCTGAGGCCACAGGTGCTGAAGGGGGAGGACGTAGAAGACATGAGTGGGTGTGAAGCCCACTCCTGCAAGGAGGTTGAGAGGTGGTGACTGTTGCCGATAAGCTTCCTCTGCCAGCCCATCTTGTCCACCCTTTTGGGCGTGTTCACACTGGCATTGCCAGGGCAACCCGAGCTCTGCTCTACCATCCTGGTCTTTCCAGGTGCATCCCACAGTCAGTGCCATTCTGTTTCTTTATATGATGATCTTCTTTGGGAATGTCAGGAGCAGTTTGTACAAGGAGGGCTTAAAGCGAGCTTGTGGCTTTGTTTTCAGAGCTGTACATCTCTTTATATCAGCTTTGTCTGTGTGAACGAGACTGAAACTCCAAACCCTTCTGTTCTGATGTGGGCAGCACAGGTTTCTTCCTGATGGATGGGGAAGCCTGCATGAGGCTGTTGAACATCACACATCACTACCAGCTCCATTATCTATGACGAGTAGGCTGGGGTGAAATTTTGCCCTTCTAACCTAAGTTCCATTCCTTCTCTTTGGTGCCCTTGGCTGTGAATATCCAATCATCGCTCAAAGGGAACTGGGAAAAAATGTCCTGGGAAAAATAGGCTCTGATGGTTGGGAGGAAGGAGGCAATCAGCTGTACAAAGTCAATGCATCACACAAGTGTGTTGGAGGCATCGTTCCTGTTAGGATTTCCGTGCATGCTTGGGGGTTTTGTGGATTTGGTAAGTGTGCCTGGCCGAGGGGACAAATGGAGGCTGAAACCAGCTGATGTTCTACTTATCAGGCTGCCTTGTGGCGTGTCCTGACACAGGGCAGTGGCCACTTGGAGGGACAGGTAACTTCTTCATTCACGGGAAGAACCAGTCCTTCAGCCATGCAGTCTGCCTAGTAGGGGCATCTTCTCCTAAATGTCCCTCCAGGGAGAGTGCCTTTTCTAAATGTTAGGAAGGTACAGAACACAGTGGGCAAGGCCCTGCTTCTTCTGGCCTTTTCTTTGGAGCTGGGAGGAAGAGTAAGTAAAGAAGTTCCCAACTAGAACTTTTAGAAGTTCATACTTGGCCTTCCAAAAGGCAGCGGTGGATAATAAAATGTCTGTATAATTGCCCTGGCTCATTCTCCTATTCTTTCGCAACTTGGTTACTGTAAAGTGAGGTGAGCTGCCTTGCTTGTATTCCCCCACACCCCTCTGCCCACCGCAAAGGGATTTGTCAGGCCTTCCCTGTCTATGTGAACTCCAGTCCTGGGGTGTCACTGCACCCGTCTCTTTCCTTTGGCCTCCGGAGATTGTGGATGTTATAGCTCAGACTGCAACTGTCTTAACTTCTGGAAAACTCTGAGATATCCTTCTGTTTTATTTATTTTTTTTTTTAAAGAAGTTATGTTTATAACTGCTGCGCTTGACTGCTCTGCCCTTCGGAGCCTTCTCTGAGTGGTTTCCAGCATGCTCGCTTATCTCCGAATGGAAGTACATTTTGGAGATGGGGAGAAATTAATTACGATTTCCTAAGCGGAGGAGGTGAAGTCGGCTGTCGCAAGCCGTGGGGGCGCTCTGATCTCGTTCTTCTGCTCTGCTTGACGAAAAATCTCTCTTTGCCCTGGAATATCATGGCCTGGAGGCCTTTAAATTAAAAACAGTTGTGAAACTGGCAGCAATTTAGAACTTATGCCAGTGCATGAATCCGTAAAGAGCAGGGCCTCAGGGATGCAGGTCATGTGTCTATAAAGAGGCCTGTTTTGTATCCTTGGTTTTCACTAGGGCGAGCCTTTGGCCTGCCGCTTCTTTCTCTCGTAGGGGGAATGCCGGCTCTTTTGGGTGGTTTCCCACCCTCCCTGAGTCTGAATTAACTTCCTGCCTAGTCCCACGTCCTGGGGTTTAAGGGTTTGCACCATGCATGGGGGTGCTGCCAGGGCCTGGTGCTTCTCCATGTCTCCCAGGCCAGCGATGGAAGCATCTAGTGGCTGGCACCTCCCAGGAACACAGGGTGACCAGGAGACAGCGTGACAAGTGCAAGAGAAGAAAACACAGCTACAGAGGAGGCCCTCGCTGACAACGCGAACACTAGCTTGCAAAGCCGAACGCTGTTTCATAGAAGACGTTTTTGTCAATTTCCAGAGAAGGTAGCGGAAATGCCAGACAATAAAATAGTGAGTTGAGGACGGGCCAGTAAAATTCCTCCTTAGTGTTTATAGCCTGCCTGCTTCGAAGCCAGGAGGCATGATCTCAAACGGGCTTGGTCAGAGGGAGGGTGGTGAGACTGGAGGGTGGAGGGTGGTGGACAGTCAAAACCTTAACTCTTTTCCTCACAGAAACCTTCCTACTGACACTTTCTCTAGCATTTTGGCTATTCCACTGTGGTGGTCTTGCTCACAGGACCCCAGAACATACTAAGATATCTGGCATCTTTAGTTAAAAGTCCACCTTTAAGGACAAGGGGGCCCAAGCACCCACTATGAGTTCATCCTAATTGGCAGAAAAAGACTTCACACTTAAGTCTGAAAACATAATTGTTTCCTTAGTCAAATTCAGAGGTGTATTCAACAGGCTATGCCGACAATCACTAATTGGCTGTCTCCTATGAGTGGTAGTAGGGAATAGCTTGCCAAGTTTGGTGGGGCCAGTATGCCTGAGAAGTTACAGACAGAGTTAAGGGATTTGCTCTGTCTCTTGAAGATAGTTGATATTTTAAAGCAAAAGGATGCTTGAGCAGAGTTATGCTTTTGAAGAGCTATCATAGAATGATTTTGAAGATAAAGGTAATTGCTAATATTTCTTGAACACCTACTATGTACCAGAAACTGGGTTATCTTATTTCATGCATTCTCTTCTTAAATCTCCATACGACACTATGAAGTAGGCCCCACTCTTACTTCACCACATCCTCACTTTACAGCCAGGCGGCCCAAGGTTCAGGGAGGCTAAGAATCTTGCCTGAGGTCACACAGCTTGCAAGTGGTGGGACAAGGATGAGACCCGAGTCCCAACAACTGCAGAGCCCACACTCCTAACTACTACAGATCAGGCCTGCTGTGTACATTGTTTGTTTCATCAAGCGTCCAGAAAAATCCATTCTTCATGTAGCAGAAAGGGCGAACCTCTGGATTTGGGATCTTACGACCCAGATGTCAGGGGTGCCAGATAAAGCCAACAAAAAAACAGAACACTTGGGTAAATTTGAAAAGTAGCTCTAGGGATCTCCCCGGTGGTCCAGAGGCTGAGACTCTGCACTCCCGGTGCAGGGAGCTTGGGTTCGATCCCTGGTCAGGGAACCAGGTTCCATATACCCCAACTAAGAGTTTTAATGCCTCAACTAAAGATTCTGCGTGCCACAACGAAGACTGAAGATCCCATGTGCTGCAACTAAAACCCGACACAGCCAGATACATAAGTAAATAAATAAACAACTTAAAAAGTAGCTCTCACAAGCTTTTGTAAGTTACTAAAAATAGCCACATATAGGACATTTAAGGTGCCCTGCATCAAGAGGCAGGACAAAAATCACTAAATGTCAGACATGGCCTGCACACCTGGGAGGCTTAGCAGTTCCGCCAGGCGTGCACCTTGTGCCTCTCACGCCACGTCCACGTCATCTTAGGCAAAGCCACACCTCTTCACCTCATTCTCTCAGCTGTATAATAATCATATCTAAGTGAGATGACATAAAACATCTGGTCAAATGCCAGGCATAGAGTAGGTGCTCAGTGAAGCTTTTGTATGTGAACTGGGAAACTGCTTCGTTTCCAGGAAAAGTTGTAGATTTTTTTTTTCCCTTCGTTCAGAAAAACACTTAACTCTTACTGAGTGTTTTATTCATCAAAGAATCAAAGAACACTGGCCTTTTCTTCATGAAAAGTATATCTTTTAATGGGGGTCACATCTTGATGTTTCGTGTAGCCTGTATTTAAAAACACCAGCCATTTCCTCTAACAGTAAAGTTGCTACACAAGTGAAAAAAAAAAGAAAAAGGCAACAGAAACAATGCCCATTATATTATCTTCAAGCCTTTATTATGTAGGTATTAAATTTGAACTCGGAGGTCGTCACACTCAGAAAGTGTTTCCATCTGGAGCGTTCCATTCTCTATTCTGTGGGTTCAATTAAGCCTGAGAATTTAAATTATCTCCCTAACTCTAAAAATATGTAGAGATACTTCTGAAAGTAGAAATGATTCCAGGGCTCAGAAGAAGAAATGCCGTGGAGTGAATGTGCTCACAGCTCTCAGGCCAGGAGGGCTGACCCTTCCAGATCTTTGAAAGGTTGTGGAAAGACCGTAAATATCAAATCAAATCAAGTCAAAATAGACAGCCTTTCTCTCAAGAAGAGCATTTGGAAAAGAGGTGGAGGGACGGAAGAGTCGTGTATGAAAAACACAAACGCGCTCAGTGGGAAACATATTTGTCTAAAAACATTAAATTAAAAACTCCGAGTGACAGCATTTCTTCCTTTCTTTCTCTTATTTCCAGTTCATTCTTATCAGAATTCTGTCAGCTCTCAAACTGACATTTTCCTGTTCTGATCTTATCTCAGATAGTAAAGAGGGATTTTTATTTTATTTTTTATTTTTTTATGGGGCTAATGCAAACAGCAGATCCGTCTACAGAAAAACGTCAAGGATGGTTTGGAGTCCTAAACCCTGACCCTCCTGCCCTCTCCTAACTAGCTATTGACATTGAACTTAAAAAAAGCGGCAATGGTGGGATGAGATAATGCTTTAAAGTGGAAGAGAACAGAGTTAGAGAGAGGAAGGTGAGGGGGTGGGAGGCGGGGGGCTTCACAAACTAATGTGCTGCCGGCCTGTGAGTCAGACTTCAGGCTTTGGAAAATTCAGTTTTGCTTCAACTATGCAGGAAAGAAAATGGGCTTCCTCATCGAGACCAGGTAAGGGGGACAAGAGTCTCTTTGGAGGGAATTCGTGTCCCAGGAAATGGGACGTGGTCTCGTTTTCGAGGTCTTTGGGGTCGACGAGTTGTCACTTGTCGCTTCTGCACTGGACCCGTGAAAGACTCCTTTCTCCCTTGGCTCGTGTCCTATAACAGAGCTGGACTGGATTTGGAATTTTTACTGTAAATCTCTAAAGGGACTTTCACCATTAGTTCAGGATGGAGAACTAGAAAGGACACAGCTTGCATTCAGTTCTGATCCCTTTGTTCCCTGGATTCTATCAGCTTTGGCTTCTGTTTACCCTCATTTAAAAAGTCTTCCACCTGAAATTGTGAATGTGACCTGCTTCCTCTCTAGCCGGGAACAGAGACTAAAAAGAGAAATGATTTCTCAGAAAAACCTGGCTATTGTGAGCCATCTGTTCTTATTTTCCTATCTCTAGCTCCTGGATGTTCTAGAATATAGCCCTGGCATCTTGCAAAATGTTCCACCAGTTAGAAATGCAGTTTGGCGAACCCATGACCAACCCAGAATAAAATTTGTAAGAGAGAAGACTGGATTTCTGGGGGTGGGGGCTAGGATTTAGTTCATTTGAACTTGAGTCCTGGCACACCTGGATTCTCTCTTCTCCCCTTATGGCAATTTATTTACAGAGAGGCTGATACCTTGATGCTCCTGAAAGGCAGGGTGTTACTCTGCTTACACACAAAGAAGTGAGAAGTTCTCTAAATGTTTGCACTCTCTAGAAGCTGCTGGTGTCTTCTGAGCCAAGCCCTGGGGAATCCAAACCCTCTCTGGGCATGCCAAAGGCCAGGGAGCAGAGTGGAGGATTCTAATCACACGATCATTGTTCCCTGCCGTGGGCCGACACCACTGTCTCTGCCTCCTTTATGTTCATTGCTTGAGACACTTGAAATTAGGCCTGACGTAGTGCTAACAAATGTACTTCAGGGAATGAGGCTGCACTGGGCCCTAGGGAATGATCTAGAAGACTTAATAGGTCTTTTCCATCTTTAAT
Organism: Tragelaphus eurycerus; assembly: GCA_935064755.1. Lineage (NCBI taxonomy): Eukaryota > Metazoa > Chordata > Mammalia > Artiodactyla > Bovidae > Tragelaphus > Tragelaphus eurycerus. The sequence continues at coordinate 20,028,418 of CAKXYN010000020.1, forward strand.
TTCCATGGTTCTAAATATTCTGGCTGCTTATAAAGCGGTAGATTGATTTTCAGGCAGACTGGTTAGTTTTGAGAGCACTTAGTGGAGCGGATTTGGCTTTATATAGCCATACCCCTTGGCCCTGACTTAAGTGGGGACCTGGTTTCTAAGAGCAGCCTTCACATAGCTCCTTTCACCTCCCTTTCGCAGAGAGCAAGTGGGCAAGGGGTGGTCCTAGGCTCCCCTCTGAGCTCACTGACCAGCCGCTATGGTCTCCATGCACTGGGGATTAAGTCTTGTCCCTTTGGTTATGTGTAAGCAAATCAGAACACAGTGGTGATGCCAGCTTGGCTCACCAGTGCTCACACCCCTCTGAAATAAGCTCAGTGTTTAGGTTCGATGGTAAGCCTACCTATGAAGAAGTCTTCTTGTCCTCTCCTGAAGATATGATGACTGCCAGGATTAGTCCTTGTCTGAGCTCAAGGGAACAAGACTCACCTTACAGAATGCACCTTTCAAATAGGGAAGTTGCTAAACTGTTGTGCAGTGGTGTGATTTCATATTATGACACAGCTGGTGAATTCATTTTGGATGTGGCTGTTTGCGGGGGGTGGCGGGGGGGAGTGGGAGGCTTGCTATTTTTCTCTTGATAATTGTTCCCATTGGTTTACCCCACCCCCATCTTCACCATGATGCAAGGAAGCAATTATAGGCAATAAAACAGACACAGCTAAGTCTGGGGAGCAGGGAGGGCCCTCGGATGCTCCAAATTTTCTTTGAGCTCACACATAGATTGCCTTTTTCTGGACATGGGAATTAGGAACAATCTCAGTTTTTCCATCCATAAGACAGGTATCTTATGATCCTGTGATTGCTTGCATCACAGGAAATGTTATAGGGACCAACTAGCTAACATGTTTACTGTGATCTGGAGATAAATACATATGAGGTCCATAGGATCTCTTATAATGGCTGAAAGTGCTCTTAAGAAGGAAACCCAGGCATCTGCTTCCTTTGCGTTTTCCATTTCTGGGTGAAGTATACAGATGGGAAAGCTACTTGTGACTAACAAAATGCTGAGACTAATATCAGGCTTTGAACTATTTTATCTGGAATTAAGGAGCCGGTTCCAATGATTTCAACCCCAAGGTCACTGGCTGAACCAGTATTTCAGGTGGAGAAAGGTGACATGTGGGTGAGAAAGGAGAGGAGGTGTGAGGACCACAGGGCAGAGGAAGGGAATGGAGAAACAGAAAGAGGCGCCAAGAGGGCTTGCATTATTTTTCCTATGAACTGAATTTGAAATAATCATGGGTCAGCCTTGGTCATATAGAAGCGTGCCAGCTCCTGGGGTCCTCCTATTTAGTTTGCCATCCTCTAGAAGAAGGAGGCAGATCCTGGAAAGGGCCTTGCGTCTGCATTGTGCCAGCCTGGTGGCTCTGCCCTGCCTGGACGTCATAGTCAGAGGCCTGGAGGAGGCAAGTATCTCTTCCTCCACCAACCATTTCATCAGGATTCTGTAAGCTTCCTATGTAACCCCTCTTAAAAATCTGAAAATGAAACAAGACATATTTCTGAGGTTGTCAGCAGGTAGATCCACTGGCTTGTGGTAAGTAATCTCTCTGGGAGGAAGTCTTGGCTCTGATGTCTGTGTTGAACGTTCCGAGGCTCCCCTGGCTGCCCCCAGCGCAGGTCTGTTTGCTGGGCGAGGAGGCGGTGATGATATTGCTTCTAACAACCAGACTGAAGTGTAGCCTCAGGCTGTCTTGCAAAGCCCCCTCCAAACAGCCTCTAATTAATTTTTATCCTGCCATCCCAATGAGTCCCGGGAGTGCAGCAACCCCACAACAAAAAACCCCCATCAAGACACTTGGAGAAAGCTTTGACGTAACACTTGGAGACTTCAGATCTCCAAAAGAGAAACTGTGGCAGGAAAAAAAAAGAAAAAACTCTGACCCTCCCCTACATTCTTCCACCCCACTTGTTTCTTCTTTCTTTCTTTCTTTTTCAGTTTCTCATTTTTTCTTTTACAGTGGCGATAAGTCAGACCTTTCTCTGGCTCTCTCTGATCCAGTTTTTTCAGTGAGAACCTGGAGATACATATTTCTCTTGCTGTAGGAGGAGAAACTCCAATACTCTGGGGTTTGGGACGAGGCTGCCCCGAGGATCTCTGCTACCCTTGGAGGGGAGCCTTATAGCCTCTCTGGCTTGCAGGGGGCCAGGACTCTTCTGGGCTGAGATAACACTCTTTAGTAGACATAATGTTGGAAGCTTAGGGAAGTTTCCACAAAGAAGAGTTTTACCCACTGAGTGCATTGGCCTTCTAGCCTTCCCCTTTGGAAGCATTGGTGGTGCTGGCTGGCCATCCATGCCAGGGGTCTATGCAGACGCTCTGAAGGCCCCTGTTCAGGTGGTCTGCTTCAGGGATCAGAGACAGACAGACCCCTTCCCCTAGCCCTGGCAAGTGAGCCTCAGAGTCCTTCCTGATCACCTTCTCCCACCAGCTTTTCAAAGCCTTCCTGCCCCCTCTGTGTTCATTGAGGATGCTTCTCCTGGGACTTTGGAATGAATTAAAATTTAAGAAGAGTGGCTGTTTGAAATGATGCATTCAGAAGTGTTGAAATTCAAACCACCCTCCGTCCTTGCTTCCTGGGTTTTCAGGACAGAAAGGTTGAGTGACTGTTCCCTTCCTGAGGTCTCAGCAGAGGAGAGTGATCTGGTGCCAGCTGCTCTGGTGTTAATTTCATGATCCCTGGGTACCAAAGAAATTCCTTCAGGACCCGCTTGACTCGACAGCCCCTGAGAAATGGGGCCATTGTTTCTAATGAGCTTTGGCAGTCTGGCTCCTTTAAAAGAGTTAATCACAGAATCACAGGCCTAGAAAAGACTTCTCTGACGGCTCCTCTGGGCCAGGTCCAAGTGAGTGAGAGCTGATCCTGTTTCTGAAGACGCCCATGGAGCCCCACTCCAGTGACTAATCGCTCGTAATTGTCCTCTTTAATTTTAACCTCATGTGCTAGTGTTTGAAACAGATTTCCGTTTGTACCGTCCTCGGAAAAGGTAAAAAGCATTGCTCATCATACAAGCGGGGCTGTTCATTTCCTGCTCCTCCGCTTTTTCCTGTCTCCCTGGATAGTGGCATGGCCCAGTGGTAAAGAGCAAATGCTGGGGAATCAGACATGCCTGGGTATGAAGTCTTGAGTTTTGTAATTGACAAGCTGTGCTCCTGTGTCTCTGTTTCCCTGTCTGTGAAACTGAGGAAATAACAGCCACCTCGCTGGGTTGTTTTGAGGATTAAATGAGATAGTGGAAGTAATGTGGTTGTATTGATTCAAAATAATGTGTACTCTATGGCCACAAGTAAAAAGCTGCTCACTGGAGCAGAGGTGAGTGCATTCAGAGTTTTGCCAAGTGATACTGATGGGCCAGGCAGCAAAGAGAAATGGAACGAGAACTTAGGCAGAGGGTCTGGAGACTGGGGCCCTAGACACAGCCCTGCTATAATCTAGGCTGTGATCGCTCTGGCCCTAGTTTTCTAGTCTGTGGAATGATCTCCACCAGTCTTCCTGGCAGGCGGGAGGGGAGGAGAGATGCGACTGTGGACTGCCAACTGGAAGTGATCTTCAAATGTGAGGCACTGGCGGCCCTGATGGTAGATGACCAGCCAACCCCTTGGGCCCACAGACCTGCCTGCTGCCCTGGAGCCCTCTCCAGCACCAAGCAGTGCCCTGACCTTTTGCCTGCCTTGCCCTCATTGCCAGCATCCTGGGAATGTGGAGTAGGAAGATGCAAGAGGAAACTTATTTCCTTACCTCTTGGTGCTCACATTTTCTTCGACCTTCAGTTCTATTTTGTTTTGAAAGGGACAGCCCCTGCCCAGGAGGGCTTCTCAGTCAAGAGCAGCAGACAGAGAGGGTAAACACTGGTTAAGCCCAGGGCTACAGGGCCAGACCCTGCTGGTGTCCCAACACCGCCACTTTCCCAACTTGTGTCCATGGGTAAGCTGCCCACCTGTCTGTGTTCCAGCATCCTCAGCTATAACATGTGGATAAGAGTAGTTTCCACCTGATAAAGATGAAATGACTGCACACAATGTGCTTACAACTGTGCTCTGGCATGTAGAAAACACTCAACAAATATTACGGGTATTACATCATTAATTGACATTTTCTAGTCCAGGCAGTGGTGAAGCCTGACTAGGAGAGTTACAGAAAACTTCACTTAGGGAAGACACTCGAGTCCAGTGGGTTCTTAAGCTCCTGGGGTGGAGGGTGCATGACTCATTTGCGGAAATAGCAAAGGTTCTGGACTCCCTCTGCAGAAAAGTTAATATGAACCCCAAATTCCACATGTTTTTCTGGGGATTTCAACACAACCATGGAATTGCTGGGATCCGTAGACCTTGGTTAGAAATGTCTGTTTTATTGCCTTCTTATTTATGAGGCCATCAGGAATATCCAAACACAGCTTTGGATATATTAAGGATGCTAATCTGACTTGAAAATTATATTATGGGTAACATCAACTGGTGAGCCAAAAAGAAAATAAAGTGTATGATGTAACTGAACTGGAGCTAGACTTTATACGGTCTTTCTCAAGCAGTATGCTTCTGACGATGCCACTGCAACTTTTGTTGAAGCCTGTGCTGCCCTGAAAGAGCCTCAGAGAAGTTCTCTCTCTTCTTCTTTCCCACCCTTTGGCAGCTGTAAATAGTCAAGGGTCACTGTGTTAAGAATTCCTAACTCTGGAGAAGTGGAATGTCAAAGTTGTGAGTCCCTTAGTTAACAACCAAAGTTTCCTTATTTCAAGTGAGATAAAGAACTTTCTTACGTATGGTGTTTATAGGCTAGAGTTTGAAAGAACTTAAATTAAAAAACAAATAATAGCGAATATGCCCTCTGATATGAATATATCCTGTATGGCTCATTGTAATTTGGTAGGAATTAAGGGTTGGACCCAAAGAGTTTAATTTTCAGGCTCGACAGAAGCATATTTCAAGTCTCCCCAAATACCTTCTTAACAAATACCACCTTTGGCATGGTTTTGATTTACTTCTCTACTTCTGTACCATTGGCTTTGCAAAATTAATTTGCTGGATAGAAATATCTTAAATCACTTTCCCACTAAACCATGATTGTTCCAGAGGAAGAAAAGGGGGAACCCTCTGTTTTCACTATCAAGAAATGATAATCCACAGAAAAAGCTGACTGAAAGCTACACACAGAAATAAAAGTAATACCAATATTTTTCTTTCTTAGAGAAAGAAAGGCCTAATGGGGAAGAGAAATGCAAGTTATAGAATATATTTCAGTTTCTCCACTATTATGTATAGTTAAGTAGGCTACAGAGAGAGAAAGGATGGGTGCAGGTGAATGATCAGAGTCCAGAATAATAGGAAATGCAGAAAAAAGCATGAGACCATGACTGAGCAAGGTGAGAGGGAAATGGTGGATGGCGAGGGGATATATTTGGGTAAGACGGAACAAATGGTGGGGACAGGAAAGAGAAAACCACAGCCACTCGTTACCTTCTGTGCACGTGTATATCTTTATATCTTCCTCACTGACAGATGGATGGCTCTGCATATTAGGTACTCAAGCAATAAAGAGAATCAAAGAGACTTGATCTTTGCCCGGGTTCGATCCCTAGTCCAGGAACTAGATCCCACATGCCGTAACCAATTAAGAGTTCACGTGTTGAAACTAAAGATCCTCTGTGCCTCAACTAAGACTGGTGAACCCAAATATAAAAATAAATAAATAAAAAATAAACACTTAAAAAAAATCCAGAAGCTTTGAAATTAATTTTGACTTAGATGTGCATTTTATCTCGGCTATGATCTTATCATTATTATTAACTGCCATCTGTTTCCCTTGGAATATTGACGTGTGTGTGTGTGTGTGTGTGTGTGTGTGTGTGTGTGTGTTGTTTAAATGCTGTACACAGATCTTCAACTGCTTTAATCCTATCCTTCAGAAAGTCTACCCCAAAGGAGATAACTAGAGCTTTCCTACTTATGATGGTGCAGTGGGTAGCATTATTCTTAGGACTAAGGTAGAAGTGAGCAGAATCAGATCACTGTGAGGTTGTGACCTCCTCTGTACCTGGGCCAGCAGATTCCCATTCTGATGCTAGAGACCATGATAGAGCCTGGTGATAACATATCTGTAGATTTCAGACAACTGCTTACACTTCTTCTTTGGAAACTAGTTTCTGAATTGGGGATTGAAAACATAAAGAGATGAGAAACAAAGGAAGAGAAAGATTAATGTTTTAGTCAACACTCAACAGAATATCAATCCTGGCAAGTAAAAGAGTGTTGACATGGTTTGAGAGACTCAGGATTTAGCAGAGCATTTGAGTTGGCATACAGTGCAGCTATTGAATGAAAATGTTCTATATTTGGTTAATTGGCCTACACACCCCTTATAATTACCTCTAGCCCCAAATAATGGATTGATACTCTTTAGGTAGTCCTTAAAAAATGTCATTCACCAGAAAGAGGCTTAGAGAGGACTCTACCCCATTGTTTCAGTGGTACTTGAAATAACTGCAAAGGGTCACACATCATGAATGATAGGCAGTGAGCAACATTCCTTGAATAAACAGGGAGCCAAGAGCTCCTGGATGGTAGGCTCTCGGGAGAGCAATGGAGCCCAGACTCTGGTATTAATATGGTGACCCCTAGTGTTTCATGGTGGTAGCACCACTTGGAATCACACCAGCACCCTGGCCTATGTAGGGCTTCTCCATAATCTTCTGATTGAAGGAGTTATTGCCCATCATAATTGTTTACATCTTTAAAACCATCATGTTAAACAAAACCCTCTTCAACTTTAATGCATTTTCCTGCACAATATCCATTTCCAAGCCCTGCCGAACAGAGTTGTCTTGACATTGTTTTTTCTTATAATGTGTGGCCTCCTGTCTAAGCATTTCAAAGATCAAGACATATCAATTCATTACTGCGGTTGCAATGTCATAAACAATGGATAATGGCATCAATGGATGAATTGTTAGAGGAGGTGGGTACTGCTCTGTTCATGGTGTGGGCCTGATCAGCAGGGATTTACTCAGGGAGTACATCATGTAGCAGACAGACAAGCAAGCTGGATGTAGCACAAGTACTTATCTGTTGTCTGTTGGATTTTTCACCTTGCTGATTCAATCGACATGAGCTTGGGCAAACTCTGGGAGACAGTGGGGGACAGGGCGGCCTGGCGTGCTTCAGTCCATGGCGTTGCAAAGGGTGGGACATGACTTAGGGACTGAACAACAACAAGAACCCTTGTTCAGACATGGCAGAATATATGGGTATGAAGAAAGTGATATGATTCCATGTGCTCATGCAATTATGGAGAAGAGGAAAGTCAGACCAGCAGATAACCCAAGCTACCTAAACCACCTCCTCACTACTTATCAGAAAGTGTTTTTCTGGGACCTGAAGTGGACAGATTTCTCCTAAATGTGATATATGTCTTCATTTCCCATGCTACGTAGTACAGGGAGACACAGCCTAAGAGTTAAAAAAAAAACCACAAAAAACAACAATTAAAACTAGTTCAGGTGGATGAAGGGTGGAAGGGATCAATTGTGATGAATAGTAACTAGACTTAGGGTGATCAGCACTTTGGAGTATATATACAGATTCTGAATTATAATGGAGTGTATACAGATGTTGTGTATCTGACACATATTAAAAAATTAGTTCATCGGTTATCAGGAAACATACCCAACATATTGTAAATGGGCTGGGAAGAGGCTAGAAGTTGGTTCACATCTCAGTCCTTTTCACTTTATAGTTACTGCCCTGGTTTCATTAGATATGAAAGATTCTGCCTGTCAGTGTTCCAAGTGTACTTGGGTGTTGGTAGAGGGAAAGGAGATAAGTAGGATATTTTATTTGGTGTTTTAAGACCCAAATCTCAATTTACCAAGACTACAAGTCTTTTAATTGTACAAACACTCATGGCTACTGTTTTCTCTTCCAGGCGGGTATCTTTTTTTTTTTTTTTTTATTTCATCTCCTGTAGCTTGAGTGACACCAACTGACCCAAAATAGAGGTTAATGATCAATTGTCATTGTTCTATTGCTAAACAAAGGACAGAAGTTACACACACACACACACACACACACACACACACACAGCAATTATAATCCTATCATTTCAATCAGTTCTTAGGTAACATCTTTATGGTTTCCTTTTTCTTGATTGAGACCTTGGGGGGATTCATTGGTGCCTGGCTCATCCTTCTCTGTAGATAGCTTAATTTACACACCAGATGGCTGTGTAAGGAGCAAGGGGCATTATCACCACTGGAAAGGACAGAGATAAAAGGAGACCTTCACCCATCAGCAGGAAGGAAGTAGGTTCTCCCAAGCAAAGTCAACTGCATTGGATCCCTCCCCTCATCTATTTCTTTGTGATACTCAAATATGATTTTATAAAAATCAGTTTGACCATTGCAAAACAAATTATCAACATCACAAATATCAATATGATGTCATTTCAAATTTCAAAAGTTAGACAGAAAGAAAGAAAAAGCAGAAGCAGATTTAATTATCAGCTCAGGGACTCAACTATATGAATGTTCCTAGACTGCAGAGCTATAGCCTCCAGGCTGAATACATCCACAGTCATCTGTGAATGGGCGGAAGCCCTTGGGAAGTGATGTCCAGATTCAACCACATTGTCACTTTCTTGGGGAAACACTGCTAATGTACAATCAGAAAGGATGATAGTTTGTGGAAGCAATACTATCCCTTGTAGAATGTCCCTTGTAGAATGGAGGAAATGGGCTATGCTTGGGTATCAGGGGATAGAAAAACTGTGTTGGGGTAGACAGCCAAAGTAATGAAGAAAATGCCATATTTATTGCTTAACTAGAATAAAATGGATGGTTGTCTAAAATAAAGCCGTTGTACCAAGAAGTTCGCAGTCCACTGCTTCGAGTGGCTTGTTGGAGTGATCCTCCTGCCATCTACGCCAATAGCTTCTTGTTTCCGAGGAAGCCCGTTTTATAGAAACACATCAGAACATCTTCTTTTACCTTTTGACAAAATGAAACTGTGTCCTTGGGAGTTTCCCACCCATTGCTCTCTTGGCTACTTCACTCCAGTACTATTTCATTACTTATTGATTTTTCAATGCCTCTCTGCATGGCTGTAATTTACACAAGTCCTTATAGCCCTTAGCGATTTTTAACACCTCAAGGTAAGATCACCGAGTCCACTAGAGAGACAGTCGGCTACTATCTTTTCTGGAATGATGAAAAATTGGCGAATCTTATCACTGAAACAGGTACCTCTGGGAGACCTGGTTGGATGAAAGGGAGCCTCACAAGAGTTCAGATGCACAATGAGAGCATGAAGGATGTTAACTCCAAAGTGAATGTTGTTACATTCCTGATGTGCTGCTGAATTTCATGTAACTTTTATTTCAGCAATAAGGTAAAGAGTGTTTTGCAGATTGGTAGTACTTAGTTAAAAAAAAGAGAGTCTATAAAATAACCCGAAAGCTGATAAATCTGCATCTATTACGATCTTTTTAAAAAGAGAATCGCCGCTCTTGTCAATTTGTGAAATAGATGTTTGCCTTTTGTTGTGATCAATGTTCCACATGGAAGAAATGCAAGTGAAAAGAAATGTGTACATGATGGAAAAATAGAATAAAATGATAAGTGCCTTTGTGAGAGGTTCTGTTTGAGTATTACACATCAGCATTAAAAAGAGAGAAATAAAATTAAAAAAAAAAACATGTTATTTTTTTCCAGGCAAGCAGAACTTAAGGCTCACAGTAATCAATTCAAATCAAGTTGGTAAAATTTCTATTCTCACATTTGGACTTTATTATTTGGCTTTTAAAAGTTTATAATTAAAAATTTTAATCAGCTATTAAATATTTCTAGGGAGTACTTTTTATTTTACCCATAAAATCCCTTCATGAATTTCTATTTCATATATTTAGAGTTATGGTGGGAATGTGATTGTAAATTTGAAGGAAGAATTCAATATTATTAAGTAATCATATGAAAATGATGTGATATATTTTCACTCAAATATAGAGTTGAAATCTGTCTTGGCTTCTTCTATAAAATAATATTAAGTAAAAAAAAAAAAAATCCCCTGAAGGAGTATATCTTAGATTGGCTTTGTAGAGAAGTCATAGTCAGAAAAAATCTCGGAAGTGTCAGATCGTTTACACAGTGTTAATGTCGTTTACCTAGCTCCGTGACCTGGAAGCCATTTTTAGATGGTTCTGAAACAATGAACTAATCAATCTAATCAATATATAGAATTATAGATTTTTTAAAAAAAAGTCTTAAAGGGCGTTTAGGAATCATCTGGGCCAATCATAGTTTAATTTCTTGAAGTTGGTGAAAATACAATCAAAGGAACTATTTGGCATTTTGAAATGTAGAAAAACTCAAATTTTGATGACATATTTTATTTTTTAGTTGTTTATTGCCACTTACATTATTATTGTTAGTTTATGGTTTTGTGTCCTTTACCTAACTGTACCACTTGATTTTGCAACACACTAGAATTTATTGAGGCTATCATAACGGACAATGGGCATTACTTGCTGTCTTCCCTTTTGGAATAGGCACTCTAAACTTCTTTGGGGGCGGGGTTGTCTTACTCTGACAGTCAGACATCACACCACCCTTCCTAGAATGATGGACCCAAGCTGAGACAATGAGAGCCCAATCCAAGACATTGCTGGAGCTGTTGGCAATGGGAGGCTCCCCTTGGGGTAGCTATATTGGTAGATGTGAGCCTGGAGCTGCAAGGACTATTACATGCAAATAGTCCACCTGGAAATGAGGCAGACAGAACCTAGGAGGGTGTGAGGAGAAAGGGGAAGTGAGATAGTTATATTTGAGCTGGTGAATCCAGCTGAGCCTAAAGCCACCTAGCTCAGGCACTTGGTATACGAATTAATATGTTCCTAGTTTTACTAATGTGAGTTTGGTTCCAGTTCGTTTCAACCTAAAGAGCCTGATTAATTAAGGCAATTGTGTCTATGAACAATCTGCATCTTTCAAATGAATTTCTTTTTGTTCTAAAATAAATTTGGAATATTCAGCCTGGTTCACTAAATTCAAAGGGATTTAGTGCTCTTGTTGCCCATTTGAGAAGAAAATGTTGCTAAAACATCTTAGATTTGACCCTGCAAACTGCCTTGGTCTGAGAAAGACTCTTCTAGTATAATAAAAGAGTATTAAAAAATGCTTAAAAATAATAGCAGTGAGGAAGATTTGCTATTTTTGTTTTGTATTATTTTAGGTAATACTGAATTATACAAAATCTCCTTAAAGAAAGGCACTGTGTTTCACTAACATCTAAGTTAGCAGACAAAGAGTTAGGTGCAAACTAGGCATTTTGGGGGTTAAATTATTAGAAAAAAGTCCTGACAGTTATCAATGCTTCTGTGCATGCATGCTAAGTTGCTTCAGTCGTGACTGACTCTTTGTGACCCCATGGACTGTAGCCCCCTAGGTTCCTCTGTCCATGCAGTTCTCTAGGCAAGAATACTGGTGCAGGTTGCCATATCCACCTTCAGGGGATCTTCTTGACCCTGGGATGGAACCTGCATCTCTTATGTCTAATGAATTGGCAGGCAGGTTCTTTCCCTCTAGAGCCACCTGGGAAGCCCTATTAATGCTTACTATACATTAAAAAAATAAAAGCATTTATGACATGCTAGTACTTCTGAGGACTTTAATGCAATCCATGGACGATTAGACTATTCTCTGAAGATTGACAAAATTTCCAGAAAACACCAAGAACATAAATCACTGGGAAGAAACTTCTTTTTCTGTGGTTCACACGACCATCATTTGAAAAAAGACATTTAAATGCAGAGATTTAAGCTCATTACTATTCATTCTATGACTGCTGGAGTCCAACAGTTACTCCTTACCTGAGGATGATGGTTAAGAATACAACCTTGTTAGAATTAATAGATGCGGCCCAGATCGGAACGAGACTAATTATTTCTGAGCTCTTGAAATTCTCTTGAATGAGTACTGTGGAAAGAACACCTTCATTCTGAACTAAGTATCTCTTAGGTATTTATTTCCTAACCATCTTTTTCTGATGCTAACTGCTGGTCGAAATGGGAGGCCAATCAAAAGCCACATGGGAGAGAGATCTGAAGCCTGAGAAGAAAATATGAATTTACTCAGGGCAAATGGCTCAAAGGGTTTCTGTACTAAGGAAGCCCAGCCATATGGCCAAGTTGGCCCAGAATCAAAATCAAAGTCATAAAACCATTGGCATGGCAGGGGAGGAGGTTGGGGCTGCTGGAGTCAGAATGACTATACTGTACCACTGAGAACTGGGCCAGCCAGATGGTGCTGAGGGAGCCAGACGGAAATTCCACAGGAGGAAGATGGACTTTGCCCCGTTCCACCTTTTCAGACGCACCTCTCTTCCAGCTACACCACTTGTTGGCTTTCTGCGTGATTCACTTTTTAGATCTCTGTGCTTGTGATCCTGCTGGTCCCTTTGTCTGGAAGGCTGCCTCCTTTGCTCTTCTCCCACCTCCCATTACAGTCCTAACGTCCTGCCCACCTTACTCTGCTTTCATTCTTACCTCTCCTGCATGTTCTGAGCTACCTGGGGTGTCATAAAGCTCCAACACTTTTCTTGCCTCTATGTCTTGACCTAGCTTGTCTTTCTTTTTCTTTTCTATCCTCTTCATGATCTCCTCAAACTATTATTCAAAATCTGCCTCAAGCATCACCTCCTTCCTGAAAGCTTTTCTTGATCTCTCATTCCAGTTTAGAAGACTCTCCTCTGGGCTCCTGTAGCCCCTCCTAGAGTCTCTTTATGAGCACTCGCTCCACTCTCCTGTGGCCATTGATCTACATCTATGTCTCTTCTCTCTCCACAGGATGGTCTCGACAGCCAAGATCATGCATGCACTGATTCTGCGGTTCTCTGACTTAGTGCCTGGGGCTTAGGGGGAAGGGCAGGTAGATGGCTAGAAGGAAAGAAGGATACCTTAATCCTTCAAGGCCATGCTCTATGGTCAGTTCCTCTGGGAAGTTCTATAACCCCTCCCATCCTGTTGCACTTCACACACACACACACACACACGATATTTAAAAAAAATCCCCAGTTTGACTTGCATTATGACCAGGCCCTATGCTCTCTCTCAGCAGGCTATAAGCTATTTAAGGTTAGGATTCAAGGCATCTTCATCTTTATATCTCTAGAGATGCCGTATCTGTAGGGCATGCACACCTGTTTCTGTTCCACAAATATTTATGGAAAGTTAGGTAGTATCATTTGGTCATAAGAATATGAAAGCCATTCAAGCAAATCTCATTCTGGACAGGAGACTCTTTCTAGCTTTGTATATTATGAAAGCTGATCTAGCAGACATAACTAGTGGGTGTGATGAGAGTAGGGTAGTGATTATGGTAACAATACTAGCTAATGCTTACTCAGCACTTACTGTAGGACACGTGCTATTCTAAGGGCCTATGTGTATACAGCCATCAAGCAATAATGCTCTGTGGTACCTGAGCATGACTCTGGCTGGAGGCAGTTACAACTGTGCCTCTGTAACTCAGGAGACAGTTGGATCTGGTAAGTTTCAGGCTTGTATATGAAAGCCGAGATTATACACATTTGTTCTGAGAGTCAGCAGAGAGCCTCATCAGTTGGTCTCTGCCCACACTTGAGTTTTTTAAGCCAAAATTACTTCAAATTCTGTTAACCTGTAATTTTGCAACTTGAAGAGATTTCTCTCTGAATTCCAAGATGTTTCCAGTAAAACAGCAGGAAAGAAAGACAACCATGGTGATGTTCTCTACTAACTCTAAGAATGAGTTACCACAAAGCATCCTAATAATATTGAGTGTAGATTCTGTACCAGGAGTTCTATACAGAGGCACCCTCCACTTCTTGCAAGGCTGTGTTATGGGTTAAACACAGGAAGGAGCATAAATAACCTAGCTCAGAAAACACTCAGATAGTGACCTGTTGCTACTTCAACACTTACAATAATGCCCAAAGGATAAGCAATGTTTCCCTCTCTCTCAAAAGATGACAGTGTTGCAAGAAAAGGGAGGCAACTTGCCCAAAGTCACACCATTAATAAATGGCTGAGTCAGAATAAGAATCCAGGTCTGAGTCTTTGTTAATCATTTACTTACAAGGAAGTTTAATCCCTACTACAACTAAATTACTTTATGACCCCAGGAAAGTGATTTCCTCTCCGCATTTATTGTGGGGAAAATTAATAAATGGAGTAATGAATTTGGGCCTGGTAGAGCTTCTGAGTCCTAGGACTTGAGATGACCCTGATCAGTGGTCTGGACCAAACTCCTGACTTGAGGACTGAGTCCTGAAATGTAGCATCGAAAGAAATTTCATAGGCCTCTTGAAGAAGGGAATATCTGACCCACCTTGTGATCTCACAGGGTTGTTACCAGGAATAACTAATAAAAAAGCCTAAGATGTGTCCAAGTGCCACAGTGACAGATGTGACTATACATAAATTAGTCTTGCAGAAAGCTACTTGCCTGGGGTCATCATAAATTTCCTATGGTGCAACACACGACTGATTGTATTTACTTTTGCTCTCTGTCGGGTAGAGAAGTGTAATAGGCCAGTAAAACGATTTAGTTGGCTGGTAAATTATCTGCAAGATTGATTAAAAATAGGAAGCAAGCAATTGGCAAATTGTCAATGCACAGAAAAGAATACTCAATAACTAGACTCAGAGATCAAATTAATTTAACACAGGGCACCATTTCAGAAGGATGTTTCATTGAACTCTTGTGATATTGTTTGGATTGAAATTACTCTGTGCGTGCGTGCATGTGTGTGTGTGTGTGTGTGTGTGTGTATGAATGAAGCAGACATGTAATGTGGTGCTCGTCTTGGCTCTCAATTCAAGATTAGGAAAGCAGTAAAGATAATCCACAAGGGACAGCCGTCCTTAGTGCTCATCATTCTAAAAGAGATCATTTGGTGGAAATTAGAAAGAAAACATCAGCCATGTAATAAATTACCCTGAGTATCCCAAGAATTGGAAGCTGGCTGCTATTGTTCCCTCTTCTAATAAATGATGTGCCTAGATTATACCATCACTCTAACATGATTATGTATGCAAATGATGCAGACAGTTATACAATTTACAATTTGGCTGAAATTGTTAGAGAACTGGCAAATGGACTTTGACAAATCGCAATTTGAGGCTTTAAAAATGAACTTTTATCACAGAACAAGAAAACAACAGATACTCAGCTGTGCTTATGTAAATTCCTTGAGCGACATATAATAGAGACGCAACTGATGAACGCTCAACGACATTTAAAGACTAGCATCAACTCCTTCTTGTGGGTGGGAAATAGATGACTCAAAGATTGCTCTGGCCGAATAAAATATTGGATTAATAGGAAATTATCATCTATACCACACATGGATTACCAATTTTAAAAGAATTAGACCTCAACAAAATACATTTAATTTAATCTTTCTTTGATGAGTCAGAGGGCACTTCAAGATCTTGCTCTGCCCTCAGGCCATCATTATGAACCACTATTGATACTGGTGAGGCCTGGGAGATAGCTAATAAAGAGATCTGGTCAACAGAACACAGGAAAACAGGGAGTCTGCTGTTTTTAGACATTTATGTCAGGGTGTTTCCCTTTCAATTTTGATCTCTTTATATCCCCAGGGAAGCTTACAGTTCACTATTCCCTTTCCTGTCTAGGCCATAGCATGGTTACATCATAAGAAGGATTTCTCAAGATATTTCATTCAAAGATTCTTACTGGCATCTGGAGTCCTCCTCTTCACTATCATGTATTCAGTATTTTTCTATTAAATACATTCACAATAATTTTTCTCCCCCCTCTCCTTTTTCTTTTTTCTTCTTACATGTGGCCGCAATCTCAATATACAATTAAACAGAATGCTTAGAAAGGATCTGTTTGTGCAGAATTATAAAAAGAGAACTAATCATGACCTTTGTCTTCTAAGAGGTACTATCTCAGATGTGTTGATACACGTACACAGAGAAAGGCTGTCCAGAGACTTCTAGAGACTGTCTAAAGACTTCAAGCCAGAGGAAAGTGCCAGCAAGGAACTAGATGATATGCAGTAGTCTCCCAATTAAATAAGAACTGTTTCAAGTTTACTCTTCTGTTGCTGCTTGTTTTTTTGAAGTTTTTCACTTTCCTCTTAAATTATAGGGCCCCAAATTAGACTAAAGTGGGGTATTGACCAGTGCAGGGTCTAATGAGAAGGTTACTTACGGTTTCAACATTTTATGTTTCTGGCCAGAGATACTTTGAACAGTGGCATGTGATTGGCATCAGCTCATTTGTTTTGCAAATAGGTAATAATGAAACCAAAAGAATGTGTTCCGTATCCTGCAGACCAGTGAGCTTTGCTCATTTTCCAACTACAGACTACAATACTTTGGCCACCTGATGTGAAGAACTGACTCATTTGAAAAGACCCTGATGCTGGGAAAGATTGAAGGTGGGAGGAGAAGGGGATGACAGAGTATGAGATGGTTGGATGGCATCACCGACTCAGTGGACATGAATTTGAGTAAACTTTGGGAGCTGGTGATAGACAGGGAGGGCTGGCAAGCTGCAGTCCATGGGGTCGAAAAGAGCTGGACACGACTGAGCGACTGAACTGAACTGAGGGATATTAAGGTTTGAAAATAAAAGTGACTCACTGGAGAGGCACAGGTGGTGGCCAGCAATGAATATTTGGGAAAACAATACCTGCCAGTCACTAAAGATCAAAATCATGGAAATTAAAATAAGATAATATTTTTCCTGTTAAGTTCATTTGGAAAACAGAGGAGAGCAGAGGGTAAGGGATGTGAGGAAGGGAGAGGGGAGGATGAGTAAGAGATAAAGAGAGAAAGCCCAGTTGTGGTGCACAGAAGTAAAACAGCCTCTATAACATGGCAGATGGGAATGTAAATTAGCACAACTTTCTGGAAAACAGTTTGGCAATAAAGAGTCAAATGTATGTTCAAGCTTCTTGGCCCAGTAGTTCCACTGCGAGGAATCTATCCTGCGGAATTAGGGAAGCTACGCTTTTCCTAGACATTCTCACTACTACCCTCTGTATACACTGCCATCAGTACACTCGTGTGAAGCACAAGCCAGTAGACTTGTGTGAAGAGCCTCTGAGTTGAAATGAGATGATTTAACTTTTGAGAAATGAGGGACCAAAGTAAATACAGCCCAACTGTTAGATTGATAACAATATCTTTTTACTAGGTTTACCACACGAAATGACCATTCTTGTAGGCAAATAACGGTTCCATGTTGACAATTTCATATGAGTCAACTCAATACATTAGGTATAATACAACTACCTACTTGTAAAACTACCAGACTATTTTTATTTTTACTTATATTAGTATTGCTTAGAGAAACCCCACATCTTCTGAAGGAGTGATTCTCAAACTTTTTTGGTCTCAGGGCTTAATTACAATCTTATATATTACTAAGGATGCTAAAGAGTTTTGTTTGTCTAGATTATATTTCGGAGAAGGCAATGGCACCCCACTCCAGTACTTTTGCCTGGAAAATCCCATGGATGGAGGAGGCTGGTAGGCTGCAGTCCATGGGGTCGCTAGAGTCGGACACGACTGAGCGACTTCATTTTCACTTTTCACTTTCATGCATGGGAGAAGGAAATGGCAACCCACTCCAGTGTTCTTGCCTGGAGAATCCCAGGGACAGAGGAGCCTGGTAGGCTGCCATCTCTGGGGTGGCACAGAGTCGGACACAACTGAAGCGACTTAGCAGTAGCAGCAGCAGGTTATATTTATGGATATATTAGAGTTTGGAAAAAAAGTACATATTAATTCATTAAAAAAATAATCCCATTGTACATTAATGTGAAAAATAATTATACTTTCCAAACCAAAATAATTTAGTGAGAAGAGTGCCACTGTGCCACATTTTTATAAATCTCTAACATCTAGTTTAAGAGAAGACAGCTGGATTTTCAGATGATGCCTCTACATTTAATTTGTTGCAGTATAATACATCAAAAACTCCACTGTACATTTGTGAGAGATTAAGAGTGAAAAAATAATGTTTTTGTATGAATATGTAAATCATTTGACCTCAGAGACCATAGGAAACCCAGGGGTTCCCAGACCACATTTTGAGAAATGCTGCTTTAGAGTACTTCATGTCTTTTTCAGGGTCATGGGTCTTCTAAGAACCACGCATGTTCTCCTTTCTTCAAGAAGGGAGCATGCACACACATGTATACACACACATGCACACACACACGGTAGTGTGTGAACAACTTTTGGTACCCTGGCTTAAAAATACTTGGCCTCAAAGCAAAGTAAGAATTATTCCGGCTACTTTCGCTTTTTGAAGTGCCCCAGGTCAAGACTATACAAAATTAAGTACTTAATAAATACTGTTGCACAAGAAGAAATAAAATTTTTTGAGTGAAGTTAGAGAAATATCTATAGGCACCCAAAGACTGAAGAAATTAAATGGTGAACAGCTGGTAGATCTGGTTAGCTGTGCTCCAGCAATGAATCAGCAAAATACCTCCCCATAAAACTGGGAAGAAATAAATGCACACTCCCATCTTTCATCCCCCACCCAAATTATCTTTTTCAAGAATTTAACTGGCTGCAATTCAAAGGCATGTTGAAAATATATAAAAATATATATTTGGGAAGGGGGTTGGAAATCCATTAAATTTTTGATTGCATTGAGCTGCTTATCAAGGGTGTGTGAAGAATGCCAGGAAAAGATACTTTTCTGAAAATCAATAAGTTGAAAGTGCTGTTTTAGGGTTGCTGTAGTTGTTGGTTGTGTTTCAGAGTTATTCCTATTGACCTGAATTCAAAAACAAGGTATTGATTTATAAAGTACCTTCAGTAAATAAATGTGCATTCTTTCGGCTAACCCTAATAACCTGTAGCATCCAGAACGAGATTTCAACTCAGCTCAGTGGAGTTGTGCTCACAGTGTCACAATTAATCCTTTCTAAGAGTCACGAGGCTACTCTTACATGGGATGCAGGAGAACAGCAGAAATGGCAGATGAGAAAGTGATGAAAAGAGAAGAGAGGTGGGGATATCTTGGCATCTTTGGGGATATCTTGGCATCTTTTTTCAGAAAGGTATATTTTCAAATATTATTTTGATTTCCAGAACAGTTAGGAAACAAAGACAATGAAACAATAGCCCTCTGATCATGGGCGAATGATCACTCACCTAATTCTTAGGGATCTACTCAGCTTTCCTCTGGAGAGTGAATGATAAAGAAAAGCAGAAAGATACCTCTTTGGTTCACTGTTTAAGGATGAGGCTTAGACTCAAAGTTCACATTAGGGCAGTCTTGAGGCTCAATTCTAGTCTGTCTTATACTGCCATTTTTATCGGACACAAATGTTGATTGTTGGTGACCATATTGCATTAAAAAACCCATGTTTCTTACTTTTTTGTTATGTAAGTTTCAGATACACAACATTATTATTTGACATCTGTATGCATGACAAAGTGAGTACACAAATCTAGTTACCATCCATCACCATACCGTTGCCCTCCTTCACCCATTTTGCCCAGCGCCCCATTCCTCTTCTGCTCTGATAACCACCCATCTGATCTCTGTATCTTTGTTTGTTTTAACTTTTTTCATTCTTTTGTTTAAGATTCCAAATTCGAAAGAAATCATATGGCATTTGTCTTTCTCCATTTGATTTATTTCACTTAACACGATACCTTCAAGGTCCACCCATACATATTGTTGCAAAATGCAAGACTTCATTTTTTTTCAGGGCTGAGTAGTATTCCATTGTGTGTGTGTGTGTGTGTGTGTGTGTGTGTGTGTGTGTGTGTGTGTGTATCTCATCTTCTTTATCCATTTAGCCACTAATGAACACAGAGGTTGTTATTTCCCTATTTTGGCTATTATAAAAAACGCAGTGAACACAAAGATGTATGTATGTTTTCAAATTAGTGTTTCTGTGTTCTTTGAATCAACGATTCAGTTTTCTTTAAAATCTTTTTCTACCAACTACAATTTGCTTGCCTCTTTAAGAGGCAGGTAAATACCATGAAAGCAAGCTTAAACAAGGTGCCAGAAAGTGGGTGTTGGGCTTCTTTCTGGACTCTTCTTGAAGTTCAGGGACACTTAAGGACAGTATAGGAATGAGCAGAAATCAAACAGAAGAAGTAAAACTACAAAACGGGGGAACCTTACTTGTATCTGTGATAAAGGCAGCATGTTGGATGGAAGGAGGCTGCCACATGAATAAACCATTGGTGACCCCTACAAAGTGCCCACAGAGTAGGATCTGGCAAAAATCTATGCATTTAAATTTAAGTTACAGAGAATCTATCTTTTTAAATAATCAAGTTTTATATTATTTTCTCAATTATTATTTGATTATTTAAATATATTTATTCATTCCAAGCATGTTTTTCAGGCTAGCACGATTCTCACATAGTGGTCCAGGGCAGCATTTTGTGAACAATGACCATTTAGGAATTGGGGTGGTGGGAAGGGGGCAGTTAAGTGGGTGGTGGGCTTTGGGCCCCACATCTGGCTTCAATCAAAGAAGTTCTATTTGATCTGTTTTTATATATTGAAGCTATGAGTGAGATTTTATTAGAAAAAGAATTCTGCTGCTAAAACAACGACAGTGAAAGGTTGAAAGTCGTTGGTCTGGGGAAACTATGTTTAGACTGAAATGGAACCTGAACATTAATAATTCTGTAGGAATTCAACAGGTGACTTTTTATAAAAAACTTTCCAGTCATCCATGTTCATTATAGAAAAAGGACAGAGAAACAAAGGAACAACAACAAAAAGCACCTTTAAGCCCATTATCCTGAGATCACAGCTGTAAACATTTGGTGACTATTCTATACGCCTGTTTTCCTCTCTCTCCGTCTCTCTCTAGACAGAGCTATCTATCCATCTCCTTTTTAAAAAAATGAAAATAAGATCAAACACTACATCCTGTTTTACCATGTCCTTTTTTTTTTTTACGTTATTTATCATGAACATCTCTCCTTGCCAACAAATGCCTTGGTATCAAACTTTGTAAAGGTTCCCTAGATGTTAGCATACGGACTTTATCCACTTCTATTGTGCACCTAGTCTGCTATAGTATTTGGTCTGATGTTGTAAACAACTCTGCTATGGACATCCTGAGAGCTACAGAGAGAGGACCCCCCCGTCTGCTGTGCCACAGCCCATGGTATAGTGCGAATGTGCTCCAGAGTGGGCGATGTGGAGCCACACAGCCCACCTGCTACTCTGTCCCCACCCATGTGCCTGGGGCTATGAGCTGCCCTACAGGGTTTAACCTCAATATACGGCACAATTGGGCTTTTCTTTGTGACCCACAACTCTAAAATTCTTAGAAAGGATCAATAGAGAGTCAGGGTTGCAAATATGTCCTCTCCAGTCAAATTAGGTGGCCTTGAACCTCCGTGCAGCCATTGACCAACTAGGGGGTATTGAGGAAGTGCCTTTCTGTATCCCCCAAATTCCCTCATTTCTTAAGTGGAGATAATGATAACATTGAGCTCATAGTTATTGTGTTATTAAAATAAATTAATACATGTAGACACTTAGAACAATGTCAAACAGAAAGCAATCCAAATGTCAATTATTATGCTTGTATATACATCTGCACACTTTTTGATTAGTTCAAAACTGGAATGGTTTCTGATCAGAAAGATAGAATGTTAGGTTTGGGGTCTGGGAGCTCTAGTTCTCTGTAAGATCTAGAACATAGCTTCCCGTACAGTATGATGAGATAGTAATGTTTTTGCCCTCAAGACGGTAGGGCAATGCCTGGTCGGAGACCTCATGCCGATAGCACCTAGACTTTGATTATTCCAGGGTGCTGAACAAAAGGGGGTAATTTTTGTTCGGTGCAAAGGCTTGACAGTGGTTGGGAAATGTGGTCATAAGCTTCATGTTTATTTCAAAATTCACTGGAAGCCACCCTATCTCTTCCCTGCATATTCTGCTTTTTCCCTCTTTTCTCTCAACTCTAAGCACCAATTGTCTGGCAAACAATCATACTTAACCAGACTCTCAGCCTGACCTATGTGTGCAAGGAAAGAGATCGGCTTTCAATAGTAGTTTTCTGATGTAACTTCAACAGCATATTGCAATATAATATGATAATTACCACTTTTTAGAGAAAGAAAAACAAGTTAATAATCCTTTGCCTACATATCCTGTGACTCTTTTGTTTTCTAATACTTGGCTAGTCCCTGCAATATGGGACATTCGAGGGGTAAACATGGGATACTAAGAACTGTACCCTGCTAAAACCTGAAGGTATATTTAAAATCCTGCTGACATTTTTGTGAGCAACCATTTTTCTGTCTTTAATTTTAGTCACTTTTTCTCCTGCTCTTTAGGTTTCAAAGTTTATAGTCCTCTCCTCTACGGGCCCAGGTCCCATTTCTGCTCTTGTTGAGTGCAGATACATGTATCAAATTCTGGCTGAAAATCAGCTGTCTTCTCAGTTTTCAGAAGATGGCTCTCCTATTCCTTCCATAAGCTCCTTTAGCCTTTGTTCTTTGGTCCAATCTGTAAGCCATCTGCATCCTTTATTATTAAGAACATATTTACTGAGATTTCACAACTGTTTAATAGATATGTATCTTATTACATGTTTGATACACCTCATTAAACATACGATTCAATTGGTATTTATTTAACATTCAGTAAACACTGAGACCCCTCAGCCTCAGTGGGGGAGGGGGGAGGGGGAGGACCCCCAGCTCAGCATCAATGCCTTCCTTTGTCCTGTAGGAGCTGCTCCTGCCACAGTCTGGTTCTTCATCTTTAACCCTTCAACACTCCAGCTCAAATGGACTTGGGCAAAGAATCAAAGTCGGGATTGAAGCCGAGACTGCAGCTTACAGCTCAAGCTACCGTGGGGGCTACCAGTCTGGAAGCTGTCCATGTCCCCCGCCCCATGCCACCTCAGCAACAGAGCTGAATGTGAGCTATGGCATATCCTGTCTTTCCAGATCTACAAGTGTGACTGGGATTTTTTTTTTTTTTTTAAAGTGACTTATGGTGTGGCTATCAATACTACTCAACAGGAGTTTTCAGAAAACTTGTGGCTGCTCTCTCAAACCAGAATAGTCGTAGATGCTTCAGGAGTCCTAGGAAATCAGCTAGAAGTATACTGGATGTGCTTTCTGAGTCTGCTGGGGGCTTCGTCCTTCACTTGCCCAATGTCCAAGACCCCTGATTCCCAGCACAGATCTCTCCTCACATATCCTGGCTTCCTGAGTTCACTTCTTACACATTCAACATTCCTTAGTTGTTTCAGGGGGAGAAAAAAAAAAACAAAACACAACACAATACACCTGAGTACTGCAGAGGGGTGGCCAAAGACAGAAAACATGACCCAACACAAGACTTTCTTGAAATGGAACTTTTCTGGCATGATTTTCTCATCCCTGCCAGTTCCACTTTCTCCTAATGCAGGACTTTAGACAAACATGACCCCATTTAAACATTTGAGGCTTTATTTTTTTCAAGGTTTCCAGGGCTCACGTCGGAAGAAATCCAAAGAAGTTGCAGCAACTCGTCTGTGAGAAAAGTTTTCCTTTAAGAGGGCCACATGTCTTAGCCAAACAACTGATTACAAACTGTGGGACTGAAATGCTTTCTGGGAGTAGGGCAGGAGGCAATTTAGTTCTTAGGTCTTTGCCATAAATAACGGATTAAAAAGCTTAGCTGATGCTATAAATTAAAAATGTGAAACTAATTATACCAGCCTCATAAAAGCAAAACAATCAATTCATAACCCAAGTATGTGATGTGACAGCATCTACTGGGCACAATAGCTCCAGAGAAGCAGAGGGGACCCAGTAATCCTGCAAGAATCTGTCTTCCAGTCCAGAACCACAGGCCCGATTCCATGTTGCAAAGCAAAACAGTAGTAGGTCTCTTGTTCTCTCTACCCATTTTTCATGACAACAGTTTCATCCTTCTCTTCCCTGTCTCCACCCCTTCCATGCAGGCCCATTACTCAAAAGAAAGGCTTACCCATACCAACAAGCACAGCTGCAGTTTTGCCAATTCAAACCAGATGGGTCTGGAAGGCAGCTGCTGCCAAGACCATAATTCAACCAGGAATTCCTAAATGTTTCAACCAACCATTTAATAATGTTCTAGCTAGAGTTTTCTCCCTGTTCTGATTAGATGGGTGAGGCCAACTTGGTTGGACTGTGCAGCTTCAGAAAAGTCCTCTGCGTCGCTCAATGGATTGTTTCCTTCTGTTTTACACAAAGCATATTCCACATAAACTGCCTATGGTTTCTTCACTCCAACTTGTTCTTCTCCTGGTGTGGTGGAGTGAATCACTGTTCACCATTCTTCATGCTCTCTTTGTATTTGGATTATACATCTACACTCTTTGCCTTGTGACTGAGGTTCCTCCCACTAGAAGTGGAGTGCATTTCCTCATTTAATTAATGTGTGACTTTGACTAATGAAATGTGAGTGTGTGTGTGCATGCATGCCCATGGGTGCTAGCTCTTGAGGCCCAAGAGGCACTGCATTTTCCTGTTTCCACTCTTATGCTCTGTTAATATGCTACAGGAACAAAATGCCCTAGATAGTGACTGGTCTCAGAATGACATTAAACACTTGAAGCTGACTTGAATGCATCTTACAGCCTGGAGCTAAGCCCAGCTGATCCCAGAGAAGCAGAGCAGAGCCAAAGCTGAACTATAGAAATACAAGGGGAAAACAAACATTTGCTGTTTTCAGACACTATGTTTTTGGAAAGGTTTGTTACACAGCACTACTGTGGCAGTAGCTGACTGATACACCTGCAACCTGGTTATCTTAAACTGCCATGTTATTATGTTAGTCTCTTGCTTCATGGCCTCCCTGCCATGTATAGGGCAAGTCCAAACTCTTTACCATGGCACTCAGAGTCCATCCTAAGCCAGCCTGGATGTCAGTCTTTCTGTAAAACCTTCTCAAACTGAATTGGTTTCCTACCTTTGGGTTTCCAGAGTGGTCTCACAATCTGCTTCCACTGTAGCTTCCATACTGGATATAACTAGTATTACATCTATCTTCAGAAGACTGGGAACTTCAGAGTCAAGAGTCAGCCCATTCATCTCTGTAATCTAAGCACTAGCCTATGGTAAACAAATTGAATTTTTACTTTTACTTAGTAATCAGCCTGCCTGATTTTGATAGGAAACATTGACAGACCATTTGCTTACAACAGACTCAAATGTCATCTGAACATTTTCTAAAAAGTAACTTCTATTCCCCAGTTTCCCAGATCAGGAATCTAGGTTTACACAGTGATTAGAGTTTCAGTAGGAGGTAGACAGTGGTGCAAATATCACTGAAGGTCATAAAGATATGTTCTGAAAGCAAGGCCATGGCCCACTTAAGTTCTCCCCTGGGATTTCAGCCTGATCCTTGCTCTAATGTTGACCCATTGCCCAAACAGAGGGAGCTGAAAGCAGGCTGGAGTTTGATTTTCCCAGTTGATTTGGTCGCAGTTTTGACGGTAATAATGTTGCTGTTCTCCCCGGGCTGACACTGCAGATGAGTCAGATGGAGCAGGGCTGTAGCCCTGGAATAGATCGATGTTATCGATCCTCAAGGATCCATGTCATTTCCAGGGGATTTGCTAAAGAAGCTACTTATGTTCCTTTTTCATTTTCACCAACTCATTACCAGCTGCTGCTGCCTTCGTACATCTCAGCAACACCTGGAAGAGTGGAACATGACCGTCCAACTGGGGGTTCAGACACCTTCTTTCAAAATTAAACACGAAACAACATGCAACCCACCAAAACCTGAGCTGCATGAGGAAGTCAGGTCACACTGGCCCACAGGGGTTTGATATTTTTTGTTTTGTTTTAAAAAGGGCAGCCTGGCCCTACACTAAGCAATTGATCCCCCGGCTTAACTTTTAAATTAAGACCATTGTAAATTTGGGAACTTGAGAGGACATAGAGAGGACACCCATAATACTTTGCAAATGTCAAGTGCCTCTCAATGTTGGTTACTTTTCAAAGGTAGCTAGGTTACAATGTACCGTGGTAATGAAAAAACCCCGTCAGGCCCACTCTACAGGGTTTTAGTCAATATACATAATATTATTGGGCTTTGCAAGGATTAAAGGTTGTTTCTCTCACAGGCTCACAATAGGGCTATTTTTCCTACTGAAGGCGCAAAAGAAGCCTCCCTGTTTACAGAGGAGCCCAGGACATTTTGGGGCCCCAAGGCTGTCCTGACATCTCTTTGTATACTTCCCCCTGCTGGTGGCTTTATAGTTAACCTAAAAAAAAAAAAAAATCCAATTTCTTTTAACCTATACATCCCAGGACTTTTTCAGAAAAAGATTGATTGGTGATTTATATTGTTCATGAGTCATTTCTAGAGTACAAAAGTGACGGTTTCTTCCAGTTTTATTCTGGGAGTGAAAGCTTTTATGTCACTACATCCTCTCCACCAATTCTCATGTCTTTTTAATTTCCCCATACTTAGTATAGCTTTGGAATTACTCATCCTGCAAAAAGGGGTACCCAGAATGGTACAAGGTGTGGCCCTACTGAGATTTATACATATTAGAAGGCCAGAGATAGCTCACTAGAAAATTCTATAATATATCATAACCATGCCTAAATAAGAAAAAGGAAACTGCTCAGTATTCTTTGGCCCACAAGGTTAAAAGGAATTCCAGTCTTAAAACCTCACAACAGAGAGGCAATGATTAACCTGTCTAAAGAAACTTTTTGGATGAGGATTATGGAAAATAATGCTGGGCTATATCCAGGAAATTTCTCTACAGTACCCAGAACTTTCTTAGAGTTAGTTTGATTTGTTTTTTAAATTGTGCTAAGAACACATGAAATTTATCATTTTAACCATTTTATAGTGTAAAATTCAGTGGCTTCAAGTTATTTACAATGTTGTGCAACCATCACTACTAAGCCCAGCACTTTTCCACATCACAAATGGAAACCCTGCGCCTATTTGCAGCCACTCCCCATCCCCTCTTCACCCCAGCTGGTCTGGTAACCAAAAATATGCTTCCCATCTATCTGTGGATTTGCCTCTTCTGGATATTTCATATAAATGGAACCACACGATATGTGGCCTTTTGTATCTGGCTCCTACTTTACATCTTGAAGATTCATTTGTATTGTAGCGTGTATCAGCAGCTCATTCCCTTTTATGGTTGAGTAATAGTCCACTGTACAGATACACCATGTTCTATTTATGCATTCATCTGTTGATGGACATTTGGCTTCTTAGATTTGATTTTTGCTTCTCTTCATGGTAACAGAAATTCGTAGGAACAACATACAGATCTATTGTGGTTGCCGTTGCTTTCAACAAGTCACGCTGTTAATGCATTTTACTCTCAGTCATCTGTCAACATGTCCTGGCACTAGAGGCACTAAGTCAAGACTGCCTGATGGGTTCATGTTCATGAGAGAATCATGTAAAAGAACTAGCACACATGGTCTTTGGGTGTGTCAGACGATGCAACAGGAGGAGACCAGGTGAGATCTGATGCTTGGAGCAGGACAGGGACCCAAATAAGCCCAGGTGATGGCCAAGGTCCTGCTGGACTGTGAGCCTATTTGTCTGAAGGATGCTGCAATTTCCTATCACTTTTTGGACAAATGGTTGGTGGTAGGAGATCCTGAACACAAAGGAATGAATGGCCTGTAAGGCTGACAGTAGAGAAGCTGTGATGGATGCTTCTGGACTGGCCCTATCCAGAGTTCAGGGGGGTGAGAGCTTGCAGGCTGCCTTCTCTGGTCAGCAGAGTCCCAGAAAGCTGAGTAAGAGTTCCTCTGCAAAATATATTTGGGGAAAAGCCAGGTGAACTGTAAACCATGAAAAAAGGAATGGGCTTCATTGACAAATAAGTCTGAGAAATGTGGTCAGAGGTTAGGTTAAAGGAAGTCAAATAGATCTTGGTGTACAGGTCTTGGCAGAGCCCTTTAACACACCCATGTGCATTCTGAAGCCCCCAAAGGACAGACACAGTATGCAGTATTCTCTAAAATTCGTGGACTATGGAATCCCTCAATGCTGCTGTGTTCAGTATACAAAGGTATCTACTCAAGGGAGCTGCTGTATGTTGAAAAGGCTGTGTGCTGTGCTCTGCCTGCCAAGGGTTTGTGGGGCTGTGTTCATCCAGAGGACTTGCATTCTTGTGTTTGTCTTCCAAGAGTGATCTCCATTTTCTAACTTTCCTGTAGGTGCTCTATAGGTAGAAGAGTCCCTGAACCCTATTTGATGGTACACTGGGGATGGGGATGTATGTGTGTGAGGGAGATATACGTAGGGAGCAAGCAGTTCTAGGGAACTGTTGGGCATATACCATTTGGGGAAAGCTGTAGCCCTGGGAAAGGTCAGTCACTGAGAACAAAGTAATTACTGTAGACTGAAAGTTTGTGTGTGTCCCCTACCCCTACTCACCACCAGGTCCATATGTTAAAACCTAATCCCCAATGTGGTGATGTTAGAAGATGGGGCCTTTGGGAGGTGACAGATCATAAGAGTATAGTCCTCATGAATGGGATTAGAGCCCTCATGAAATAGATCTTGAAGACCTCACCTCCCCCATCTTCCATGTGAGAACACTGAGAAGAGGGTCAGCTATGAATGGGAAAGTGGGCCCTAACTGGACCCTGAACCTGCTAGCACGTTGATCTGAGACTTTCCAGCCTCCAGATCTGAGACAAATAAATTCCTGTTGTTTATAAGCCACTTTGTCTATGGTATTTGTGATATATTAATAGCAGCCTAAGCAGAACCCAAGGGCTGACCCCTAGAACCAATGCACCTTGGAATTCATTAGGGACAAGGAATCTTGGACAAGGAATCATTTCAGAACAGTGTTGTTGTAACTGAGCCACTATATCTGGGGGCCTGAACTTGACTTAATTCTGATCTCCCTGGAAGATTGAGCTTGAGGCTGTGCTTTCTCCTTTGGTCAGGATGAAAATATTAGGGGTCCAGGATGAGGTCCTGGGAGACCCAGAGGCAGGGAAGAAGCTGACAGAAAGCCCAAGGAGGAGGTATATCCTCTAAAAGCCCTAGAACTCAGAGCAGGAGCCATCAGTGGGATGCATGGGCCAGAAAGTCTGCAGGGAGAAGTTGAGCTGGGCATTGAACAGGACATAGCTATTAACTCTCACCTCTATGCTTCCTCCCCTCAGAGGTCATTGACATTCAAAATGAAAAGAATATTGGAGCTCTAAGGGATTATGAGATTCCTTTTGAATCAACTCAGGAAGATTAAATTATTTTTTATATTGCCTAGTTTCATGTATTTATATTTGAATTCTCTGAAAACTGGTACTCCATGTGGGATAGTTCTAAGAAGATTTGACTAATCACAACATCCCAACCCATGGTCATGATCATAATGGAAAACAGGGTTTACTAGATAAACATGCTTCTAGGATTACAAAATTGGTGGCATTAAAGCCAAATGGTTCAAAAATAAAAGTAATTCTGTACATCAGATTGCTGCCTGTTTCTTGCCTTGTAATAAATAAATAAACATATATATATATACACATATGCATGTATACCATGAGTTTTTTTTTTCTGCTTATACAAGATATGTGACCACTGTGGAACATTTGGAAAATACAAAAAACACAAAGAAGAAAATATAAAAAACTGCAATACCTCTGTTCACAGTTGCAATTTTAGTGTATAAAAATAGATGGTTTATATATGACTATATATGTTTTATTTTTGAAGTTGCATTTTTAAATAGATTTTGAAACAAAATTGGGATCTCCTATCTATACTATTTTTTAAATTTTAGTTTTTATTTTATTTTACTTAACTTTACAGTATTGTATTGACTTTGCCATACTTCAAAATGAATCCTCCACAGGTATACATGTGTTCCCCATCCTGAACCGTCCTCCCTCCTCCCTCCCCATACCATCCCTCTGGGTTGTCCCAGTGCACCAGCCCCAGGCATCCGGTATCAGGCATTGAACCTGGAGTGGCGACTCATTTCAAACATGATATTTTACATATTTCAATGCCATTCTCCCAAATCATCCCACTCTCTCCCTCTCCCAGAGTCCAAAAGACTGTTCTATACATCAGTGTCTCCTCTGCTGTCTCGTATACAGGGTTATTGGTACCATCTTTCTAAATTCCATATATATGCGTTAGTATACAGTATGTGTTTTTCTTTCTGGCTTACTTCACTCTGTATAATAGGCTCCAGTTCCATCCACCTCATTAGAACTGATTCAAATGTATTCGTTTTAATGGCTGAGTAATACTCCATTGTGTATATGTACCATTGCTTTCTTATCCATTCATCTGCTGATGGACATCTAGGTTGCTTGCAAGTCCTGGCTATTATAAACAGTGCTACAATGAACACTGGGGTATACGTGTCTCTTTCAATTCTGGTTTTCTCAGTGTGTATGCCCAGCAGTGGGATTGCTGGATCATAAGGCAGTTCTATTCCCAGTTTTTTGAGGAATCTCCACACTATTCTCCATAGTGGCTGTACTAGTTAGCATTCCCACCAACAGTGTAAGAGGGTTCCCTTTTCTCCACACCCTCTCCAGCATTTATTGCTTGTAGACTTTTGGATCACGCCATTCTGACTGGCGTGAAATGGTACCTCATAGTGGTTTTGATTTGCATTTCTCTGATAATGAGTGATGTTGAGCATCTTTTCATGTGTTTGTTAGTCATCTGTATGTCTTCTTTGGAGAAATGTCTATTTAGTTCTTTGGCTCATTTTTTGATTGGGTCATTTATTTTTCTGGAATTGAGCTGTAGAAGTTGCTTGTATATTTTTGAGATTAGTTGTTTGTCTGTTGCTTCATTTGCTATTATTTTCTCCCATTCTGAAGGCTGTCTTTTCACCTTGCTTATAGTTTCCTTTGTTGTGCCAAAGCTTTTAAGTTTAATTAGGTCCCATTTGTTTATTTTTGATTTTATTTCCAATATTCTGGGAGGTGGGTCATAGAGTATCCTGCTGTGATGTATGTCAGAGAGTGTTTTGCCTATGTTTTCCTCTAGGAGTTTTATGGTTTCTGGTCTTACATTTAGATCTTTAATCCATTTTGAGTTTATTTTTGTGTATAGTGTTAGAAAGTGCTCTAGTTTCATTCTTTTACAAGTGTTTGACCAGTTTTCCCAGCACCACTTGTTAAAGAGATTGTCTTTAATCCATTGTATATTCTTGCCTCCTTCGTCAAAGATAAGGTGTCCATATGTGCGTGGATTTATCTCTGGGCTTTCTATTTTGTTCCATTGATCTATATTTCTGTCTTTGTGCCAGTACCATATGGTCTTGATGACTGTGGCTTTGTAGTAGAGCCTGAAGTCAGGCAGGTTGATTCCTCTAGTTCCATTCTTCTTTCTCAAGATAGCTTTGGCTATTCGAGGTTTTTTGTATTTCCATACAAATTGAGAAATTATTTATTCTAGCTCTGTGAAGAATATCGTTGGTAGCTTGATGGGGATTGCATTGAATCTATAAATTGCTTTGGATAGTATACTCATTTTCACTATATTGATTCTGCCAATCCATGAACATGGTATATTTCTCCATCTATTAGTGTCCTCTTTGATTTCTTTCACCAGTGTTTTATAGTTTTCTATATATAGGTCTTTAGTTTCTTTAGGTAGATATATTCCTAAGTATTTTATTCTTTTCATTGCAATGGTGAATGGAATTGTTTCCTTAATTTCTCTTTCTATTTTCTCATTATTAGTGTACAGGAATGCAAGGGATTTCTGTGTATTGATTTTATATCCTGCAACTTTACT
This sequence comes from Tragelaphus eurycerus, assembly GCA_935064755.1. Taxonomy (NCBI): domain Eukaryota; kingdom Metazoa; phylum Chordata; class Mammalia; order Artiodactyla; family Bovidae; genus Tragelaphus; species Tragelaphus eurycerus. The sequence continues at coordinate 20,060,233 of CAKXYN010000020.1, forward strand.
ATATTCATTGATTAGTTCTAGTAATTTTCTGGTGGAGTCTTTAGGGTTTTCTACGTAGAGGATCATGTCATCTGCAAACAGTGAGAGTTTTACTTCTTCTTTTCCAATTTGGATTCCTTTTATTTGTTTTTCTGCTCTGATTGCTGTGGCCAAAACTTCCAAAACTATGTTGAATAGTAATGGTGAAAGTGGGCATCCTTGTCTTGTTCCTGACTTTAGAGGAAATGCTTTCAATTTTTCACCATTGAGGATAATGTTTGCTGTGGGTTTGTCATATATAGCTTTTATTATGTTGAGGTATGTTCCTTCTCTTCCTGCTTTCTGGAGAGTTTTTGTCATAAATGGATGTTGAACTTTGTCAAAGGCTTTCTCTGCATCTATTGAGATAATCATATGGTTTTTATTTTTCAATTTGTTAATGTGGTGTATTACGTTGATTGATTTGCGGATATTGAAGAATCCTTGCATTCCTGGGATAAAGCCCACTTGGTCATGGTGTATGATCTTTTTAATGTGTTGTTGGATTCTGATTGCTAGAATTTTGTTAAGGATTTTTTCATCTATGCTCATCAGTGATATTGGCCTGTAGTTTTCTTTTTTTGTGGCATCTTTGTCAGGTTTTGGTATTAGGGTGATGGTGGCCTCATAGAATGAGTTTGGAAGTTTGCCTTCTTCTGCAATTTTCTGGAACAGTTTGAGTAGGATAGGTGTTAGCTCTTCTCTAAATTTTTGGTAGAATTCAGCTGTGAAGCCGTCTGGACCTGGGCTTTTGTTTGCTGGAAGATTTTTGATTAGTTTCAATTTCCATGCTTGTGATGGGTCTGTTGTATGTATGTATGTATGTATGTGTAAGTTGCTCAGTCGTGTCCGACTCTTTGCAACCCCCATGGACTGTAGCCTACCGGGCTCCTCTGTCCATGGGATTTTCCAGGCAATAGTACTGGAGTGGATTGCCATTTCCTTCTCCAAGGGAACTTCCCAACCCAGGGATCGAACCCTGGTCTCCCGCATCGTAGACAGACGCTTTACCGTCTGAGCCGGTCTGTTAAGATTTTCTATTTCTTCCTGATCCAGTTTTGGAAAGTTGTACTTTTCTAAGAATTTGTCCATTTCTTCCATGTTGTCCATTTTATTGCCATATAATTGCTGATAGTAGTCTCTTATGATCCTTTGTATTTCTGTGTTGTCTGTTGTGATCTCTCCATTTTTATTTCTAATTTTATTGATTTGATTTTTCTCCCTTTGTTTCTTGATGAGTCTGGCTAATGGTTTGTCAATTTTATTTACCTTTTCAAAGAACCAGCTTTTGGCTTTGTTGATTTTTGCTATGGTCTCTTTTGTTTCTTTTGCATTTATTTCTGCCCTAAATTTTAAAATTTCTTTCCTTCTACTAACCTTGGGGTTCTTCATTTCTTCCTTTTCTAGTTGCTTTAGGTGTAGAATTAGGTTATTTATTTGACTTTTTTCTTGTTTCTTGAGGTATGCCTGTATTGCTATGAACTTTCCCCTTAGGACTGCTTTTACAGTGTCCCACAGGTTTTGGGTTGTTGTGTTTTCATTTTCATTCATTTCTATGCAAATTTTGATTTCTTTTTTGATTTCTTCTGTAATTTGTTGGTTATTCAGCAGTGTGTTGTTCAGCCTCCATATATTGGAATTTTTAATAGTTTTTCTCCTGTTGTTGAGATCTAATCTTACTGCACTGTGGTCAGAAAAGATGCTTGGAATGATTTCAATTTTTCTGAACTTACCAAGGCTAGATTTATGGCCCAGGATGTGATCTATCCTGGAGAAGTTTCTGTGTGCACTTGAGAAAAAGGTGAAATTCATTGTTTTGGGATGAAATGTCCTATAGATATCAATTAGGTATAACTGGTCTATGGTATCGTTTAAAGCTTGTGTTTCCTTGTTAATTTTCTGTTTAGTTGATCTATCCATTGGTGTGAGTGGGGTATTAAAGTCTCCCACTATTATTGTGTTATTGTTAATTTCTCCTTTCATACTTGTTAGTATTTGTCTTACATGTTGTGGTGTTCCTATGTTGGGTGCATATATATTTATAATTGTTATATCTTCTTCTTGGATTGATCCTTTGATCATTAGGTAGTGACTTTCTTTGTCTCTTTTCAGAGCCTTTGTTTTAAAGTCTATTTTATCTGATATGAGTATTGCTACTCCTGCTTTCTTTTGGTCCCTATTTGCATGGAAAATCTTTTTCCAGCCCTTCACTTTCAGTCTGTATGTGTCCCCTGTTTTGAGGTGGGTCTCTTGTAGACAACATATGTAGGGGTCTTGTTTTTGTACCCATTCGGCCAGTCTCTGTCTTTTGGTTGGGGCATTCAACCCATTTACAGTTAAGGTAATTATTGATAAGTATGATCCCGTTGCCATTTACTTTATTGTTTTGGGTTTGAATTTATACATCATTTTTGTGTTTCCTGGCTAGAGAATGTCCTTTAGTATATGTTGGAGAGCTGGTTTGGTGGTGCTGAATTCTCTTCAGCTTTTGCTTGTCTGTAAAGCTTTTGATTTCTCCTTCATATTTGAATGAGATCCTTGCTGGGTACAATAATCTGGGCTGTAGGTTATTTTCTTTCATCACTTTAAGTATGTCTTGCCATTCCCTCTTGGCTTGGAGAGTTTCTATTGAAAGATCAGCTGTTATCCTTATGGGAATTCCCTTGTGTGTTATTTGTTGTTTTTCCCTTGCTGCTTTTAATATTTGTTCTTTGTGTTTGATCTTTGTTAATTTGATTAATATGTGTCTTGGGGTGTTTCGCCTTGGGTTTATCCTGTTTGGGACTCTCTGGGTTTCTTGGACTTGAGTGATTATTTCCTTTTCCATTTTGGGGAAGTTTTCAACTATTATCTCCTTTAGTATTTTCTCATGGTCTTTCTTTTTGTCTTCTTCTTCTGGGACTCCTATGATTCGAACGTTGTAACGTTTAATATTGTCCTGAAGGTCTCTGAGATTGTCCTCGTTTCTTTTAATTCTTTTTTCTCCTCTGATTCATTTATTTCTACCATTCTATCTTCTAATTCACTAATCCTATCTTCTGCCTCTGTTATTCTACTATTTGTTGCCTCCAGAGTGCTTTTGATCTCATTTATTGCATTATTCATTATATATTGACTCTTTTTTATTTCTTCTAGGTCCTTGTTAAATCTTTCTTGCATCTTCTCAATGCTTTTCTCCAGGCTATTTATCTGTGATTCCATTTTGATTTCCAGATTTTGGATTAATTTCACTATCATTATTCGGAATTCTTTTTCAGGTAGATTTGCTATTTCTTCCTCTTTTGTTTGGTTTGGTGGGCATTTATCCTGTTCCTTTACCTGCTTGGGTATTCTTCTGTCTCTTCATCTTGTTTAAATTGCTGAGTTTGGGTTGTCCTTACTGTATTCTGGCAGTTTGTGGAGTTTTCTTTATTGTGCCATTTCCTCACTGTGTGTGGGTTTGTACAGGTGGCTTGTCAAGGTTTCTTGGTTAGGGAAGCTTGTGTCGGTGTTCTGGTGGGTGGAGCTGGATTTCTTCTCTCTGGAGTGCAATGAAGTGTCCGGTAATGAGTTATGAGATGTCTATGATTTTGGGGTGACTTTGGGTAGCCTGTGTATTGGAGCTCAGGGCTGTGTTCCTGTGTTGCTGGAGAATTTGCTTGGTATGTCTTGCCATGGAACTTGTTGGCCCTTGTGTGATGCTTGGTTTCAGTGTAGGTATGGAGGCATTTGATGAGCTCTTGTCAATTAATGTTCCCTGGAGTCAGGGTTTGGACTTAAGCCTCCTGCTTCCAGTTATCGGTCTTATTTTTACAGTAGTCTCAAAACTTCTCCTTCTATACAGCACCATTGATAAAACATCTAGGTTAAAGATGAAAAGTTTCTCCACCATGAGAGTCACCCAGTGAGGTTCACAGAGTTACATGGGGAAGAGAAGAGGGAGGAGGGAGTTAGAGGTGACCCGAATGAGATGTGGTGGAATCAATAGAGGAGAGAGTGGGCTCACCAGTAATCACTTCCTTATGTGCACTCCACAACTGGACCGCTCAGAGATGTTCATGGAGTTATACAGAGAAGAGAAGAGAGAGGAAGGAGACAGATGTGGTCAGGAGGATAAAAGGAGGGAATGAAAAGGAGAGAGACAGATCCAGTCAGTAATCAGTTTAAGTGTTTTACTTTGTTTGGAACACACAGAAATTCACAGAGTTTGGTGGAGTAGAGAGGGGTTAGGGAGGAGACACAGGTGACCTGGTGGAGAAAAAGGGGAGTCTGGAGGTGGAGAGAACAGGCAAGCCAGTAATCTCCCTCCCTAGTAAAAAGTGGGTACTGAAGATTAGGTTCTTAAAGGTACAAAACTGGTAACAAGTACCTAAAAGCAAAAATTAAAAATCTAGAGTTGAGTTTGGAGTTTCAAAAATACAATGTTAAAGAAAAGAAGAAGGAAAAGAAAGAGAGAAAAAGAAAAAGAAAAAAAAAGAGTCACAAAAGTTATAAAGAAAATATAGGTACAAAATGATACCAAATACCAAAAAGCAAAAGTTAAAAATCTAGAGTAGAGTTTGGAGTTTCAAAAATACAATGTTAAAGAAAAAAAATAAAGGTCACAAAAGTTATAAAAAATATATATGTGAAGTTTTTTTTTTTTTTTTTAAAAGGGTCTTTTATTTATTTTTTTATACAAAGTAATAGTAGGTTATAAAAGTGAAAATTAAAGGAGTAATTGAGGATTTAAAAAAATTTTTTTTAATTAAAAAAAAAAGAATGATGGTAAAAATAGTAAAAATATATATAGGACTTTCTCTGATATTGTTGTGGGTATTGTGGGTTCAGTTCCTTTTCGGCTAGTTCCTTGTTTTGGCTTAAATTTCTCAAGATCTATAGGCCCCTTCCTATGTTGTTAGTACTAACCACGGGGTTTTAGTTTATTGCCTGTCGCTTCCACGGCGGTTCCCTCTGTTATAGCTTCTTCTGTTTGCTGGTCTCTTCAGTGTCTGATTTCTGCCCTGATACAAAGGGGGCGGTGGTGGACACCCTTTTTTTTTTTTTTTTTTTTTTTTAGGCTCACTTGTTCAGTTGCATTGTGGGGAGGGAGGGACGCTGCAAATAAATAACACTGGCATGTGCTCGCAGTGCCTCAGCCACTCTGGGCCTGCCCCCGCTCACGGCGCGTGTAGCCTCCCTGCCCACACTACTCAGGCTCTGCCGGGAACCATCCGCGGCCGGCCCTGGGCTGCTTGCCCCTCCCAGGTCTAAGCCGCTCAAGTTCAGGCACTCGGGTAGTCCTCAGAGGCCCAGGTTCGGTTGGGCCTGCATTTTGTGTCCTTCGCAGGTTCCAGCAGCGCAGGTTATGAGGTGTTTAGCAAGCGCAGCTTCTGTGACTTATCGCCTCCCCGCTGCTCGGTTTTCTAGGTGTACAACCGGCGCACCTTCTCAGGCGGATGTTGACCATCCAGAGCCCCAAGAAGTCTTAGTTAGCAAAGAAGCCTGCTTACAGTTTTGTAGATAATGTCTCTCTGGGACTGTGATTGCCCCCCTCTGGCTCTGGCTGCCTGTCACTGGAGGGGAACGGTCTGCAGCCGGCTATCTCTGTACAGTCCTTTGTTCTGTGTGCGGGCCTGGCGGTGTCTTAGGTTAGGGCTGGCTTTTCGTGTGGTAGATATCCCACAGTCTGATTTGCTAGTCCAAATTATTTCGCTCAGGTAGCGCTTGGGATATTCAGGCCAGATGCTTACTCTAAGCAATGCAGCCTGAGCCGCGCCTCCCTGCCCAGCCCCCGCTTGCTAATGGCGGATGCAGGCGTTTGCGCTGCTTCTCCACTGGGGAAGTTATCGTAGGGCTCGTAATCTGTGGGTTTTAATTGTTTATTTATTTTTCCTCCCTGTTATATTGCCCTCTGTGCTTCCCAGGTTTGGCACAGACTCGGCAGTGAGAATGTTTCCTGATGTTTGGATACTTCTCTCTTTTTAAGACTCCCTTCCTTGGACAGAGGTCTGTCCCTCCCTCTTTGTCTCTTTTTTGTCTTTTATATTTTTTCCTACCTCCTTTAGAAGGCAATGAGTTGCTTTTCTGGGTGCCTGATGTCCTCTGCTGGCATTCAGAAGTTGTTTTGTGGAATTTACTTGGCTTTTAAATGTTCTTTAGATGAATTTGTGGAGGAGAAAGTGTTCTCCCCATCCTATTTCTCCGCCATCTTAGCTCCTCCCTCCTATACTATTTTTAAACTTTAAAAAGTCACTTATTAACACATTGTATATACTTTTCATTTCTGTATCACTTCACATGGCTTCACAGTACACCATTATATGGACAAACTATGTCTTATTTTAATACAACCCCCTTGTTGGATATTTAGGTTGTTTTAAATTCTCTTATGCATAACTCAGTGATAAACCCTTTTTTTTCCCCACATCTCTGACTGTTTCCCAGAAGCTTCTCACATCGTTTTCTTCTATTTCTATAACACTTCTATTGCTATAAGCCCTGCAGTCATCACCACTGGTCATAATTATTTTCCAAAGACGAACAAGATACTTACCAGGTGTGAATAATCTCTCCTCATGTGAGTGTCATATATTAAGATCAATAATACAGAATGGCATGCTGAAAATACTCGGGTTTAAAGTGTGACTTTCCATTACAACATAAGAAAAGGCAAAATAGGAAGTGGATTTAGCAGTACAATATGTATACAAAATACTCAGAAAATTTTCTTGTTCAAGTCAATCGCATATTGAGCTTCTATTGATAGATTGCTTCTCGGTGGTTCTATCAGGTTTCTTGACATGGAACTTTCCCAGGACAGAGTCAAGAGCAGGCTGATCTCACCTTAGTAAGACAAGCCAAGTCAAATAAGCAGTACTGCTAAAGTGCTGTTTCTAAGTACCCTGAGCCGTATCTCTAGGTGTGGCTTGTGCAGAAACAAGAGCTTGTGTACAGAGCTGTGGCCAACAGAGTCTTATTTACAGGAAAAACTGGACTCCACGTTGGCAGACTGAAGAAAGGCTGCACCAACCACCTAGAATTGTTTGCCTTTTATGAGGTCTCTCAGGTGTCTTGCTTGACATAAGCCTCCATAAGTGTGTGGAAGCTGAAATGTTTCAACAAAATGGACAAAAACAGCAAGGCACAGAAAACTGTCAAAAGATCAAGAAGGTGAGGTGCTTCACATGAGCATGGCTACCTACTACTTTCAGAATCTTCTACTTGAAAAGTGAATAGTAGAGTGGCTGAATTGTAGAATTCTCAAACAATAGATAGCTCTTAAAGGTAGAGACATCTCTTAAAAGCTTAAGCTGGCTTTCCTAAACTTCAGTCATTTGACTAGTATCTTCATGATTCTGTCCTATTCCTATACCACCTCCATTGTAACAGTATTTTTCTCTCTCAATGGACTTACAATTTTACTGAAAGAAATTTTTAGACTCATACTAAGAGATAATATACAGACTGGTTCCAAATAGGAAAAGGAGTACATCAAGGCTGTACTTGTCACCCTGCTTATTTCACTTATATGAGAAACACTGGGCTGGAAGAAGCACAAGCTGGAATCAAGATTGCTGGGAGAAATATCAATAACCTCAGATATGCAGATGACACCACCCTTATGGCAGAAAGTGAAGAGGAACTCAAAAGCCTCTTGATAAAAGTGAAAGAGGAGAGTAAAAAAGTTGGCTTAAAGCTCAACATTCAGAAAACGAAGATCATGGCATCTGGTCCCATCACTGCATGGGAAATAGATGGGGAAACAGTGGAAACAGTGGCTGACTTTATTTTTTGGAGCTCCAAAATCACTGCAGATGGTGACTGCAGCCATGAAATTAAAAGACGCTTACTCCTTGGAAGGAAAGTTACAACCAACCCAGATAGCATATTCAAAAGCAGAGACATTACTTTGCCCACAAAGGTACGTTTAGTCAAGGCTATGGTTTTTCCAGTGGTCATGTATGGATGTGAGAATTGGACTGTGAAGAAAGCTGAGTGCCGAAGAATTGATGCTTTTGAACTGTGGTGTTGGAGAAGACTCTTGAGAGTCCCTTGGACTGCAAGGAGATCCAACCAGTCGGTTATAAAGGAGATCAGTCCTGGGTGTTCATCAGAAGGACTGATGCTAAAGCTGAAACTCCAATACTTTGGCCACCTAATGCAAAGAGCTGACTCATTGGAAAAGACTCTGATGCTGGGAGGGATTGGGGGTAGGAAGTGAAGGGGATGACAGAGGATGAGATTGCTGGATGGCATCACCGACTTGATGGACATGAATTTGGGTGAACTCCAGGAGTTGGTGATGGACAGGGAGGCCTGGTGTGCTGTGATTCATGGGGTCACAAAGAGTTGGACACGACTAGCGACTGAACTGAACTGAAGAGATAATATGCATGAATCATGAGATTACATGCTTGTTATATTTTATAAGGACATAAATGTTAACCAGTATACCACCAAACATGATCTTTTATATCACTGTGGCCATATATCCTACACTTGAGGACATATAGGTTTAAGGAAACCTCTTTTAGGACAAATGTAGGAAGTGCAATTATTTGTAACAGAGAGCAAATATTTGAGACTTGTTTTTCTGAAACCCTTATAAGTTATAAATGAAGCCAGATTTAAAAAGATTTAAATAAATTTCTAGAGGTCAGAGCCACAACAAGTTGTTCAATCAGAAGTATTAAAGATACTAACTTGACACTCTGATGTCAGATGCATTAACACTGTGTCCTACATCATATAATCCTAGAGCAAACACAGTTAATATCAGCCCATGAGAATCTTTGTTCTGATCCAACAACAAATTCTGTGTCTCTGGGCTCACCTTTCCATTTATAGACCTCTTTAAGCAACATTCACTTCACTAACTAACTGAACCGACAGTCACTCTCCATGCCCTTCAGATGCCCTGCTGACTGATGCCATGCCCTCATGTGGCTCCAGGTAATAACCCACACCCTAGAGTACATGAGCAGTCCTGGCCCCACCCACTGAGTCATATTCTTCCTAAGAGTTTTTGTCCCCAAACCTCTTTATGGAAGTTGTTTTTGTTCATGAAATTTGTAACTGAATAAAGTAAAAAACAGAGATCTATGCATGGAAAGAGAGTCGTTTCTATGACAGCTAAATTAACTCTGTGAAAACATTCAGGTGAGTTGCTGAAAATGGCTGTGTGGATAGGACAAGGATTAACTTAAGGATTCTGCACTCTGAGGGCCTCTTGGGTATCTTAAATTCTCCCTTCAAAGAGTGGAAGCCATATACAAGCACTATGGTGGTGGTTCATGCAAAAGATGTATGTTGCTTTTAAGTTTAAAATGCTTAAAATACAAGTCAATACACACACACACATTTATGTTTTCCCGCTTTAGCAAAATTTAAAATTAACTGACCAACTTCTGTTCCACCAGAGCCTTCTTAAGGACATACTTGACAGCTATCTTCAGTGCTGGGCCGGAAATTCTGTAAGTTGTATGTGTCTTGGCCTTGGGTCTGTCTCATGAGATGTGAACTCTCCAAGGACAGGGCCTCTATCTTAGCCATCTTTGCTGATTATATGGAGCTAAGGCCTTGCAGCTACTGATCAATATTCTTAGAACTGAATTAAAGTGTCTTTGTTCTCGTTAATTTGAATTCCTTCAAGTTGACTGTACTTCCCACCTTGATCCTGAGTCATTTCTCCTTATGGCCAAATAACTCAGTGTGTCTGGGATGAAGAAATGCCTGTCACTGAGCTGTCCAATCTTCCAGGATTGGCTAGTAGGGGGAGAGCAGAGGAGGAGACTTCTGGCAGACTGAGTAAGACTGAGGTATGGCTTGGCCAATTAAGTTCTACATACTAGAATATTCCACGAATGCTATAGGATGGTGAAGTAATTCATCACATATATTTAAAGTTGAATTTACTGATATTTTATGGTATTGGATATTATTTCTATTAACATTTTATGCTGAAATTACAGAATGATTCGTGAGTACTGAATTTTTGATTGCTTTTACACTTGCTGGGACACTATTAAACTTGATTTACGTTAATAGCACTGTGAGAAGATATTAACAATGAAATTTCCAAAAGCACTTAGCATCTCATAATTGGAGTTAAATGACAAAAAAAATGAGGGGATAATAAAGTAAAGAGAGAAAAGGAGAGAGAAAGTTTTGACAATATTCTTTTTAACCTGTGGTTCTTAATAAGATTTTTGTAGGATTGTTTTAGGTCAGGAAAGAATCAAATCTCCAACCAAGAGAGATGATGCTGATTTATTAGAGAAGTTTTATATTATAGAATAAAGACCTGGTTCCAGGTAGATAGTACAGAATTTGCTACTTTTGGGAGACAAAATTTTCTGGGAATTGGGAATTTCCCAGAATTGGGAGGGAATTTCAATTAACTACTTTTTCTTCTGTCTATGGTAACTAGAAGACAATCTAAATTTTTTAAGTGAAAGATTTAATTTAGTATAGCTGCCTAATGAGGAGAGGTAGACATTTAAAATAAGACATTTAAAGCCAAAACAACAATAATAATTATTATTATAACAAATATCACTGAGCCTTTGTTGTATGTAAGTTCTATGCTAAGCAATTTAAATATATAATATCATTTAATCTTGACAGCATTCCTATGCATTAGGCACCATTACCTCCACTTTACAGCTAAGGAAAGTGAGACTGAGAGAACTTAAATGACTCTAACAAGTGGTGGTGCCAGGATATGAACCCAGGAAGTCTATCTCCTGAGCAGGTCCTTAACCACTGCACTCTTTTGAGCATGACTAAGTTATAAGCAGCTGGTTAGTGTCAAAGCCACATTCACTGACTCTGGGTGCTTTTGCCATCATGGGCTTCTTCCTCCCTGAAAAATTATTCAAACTTCCACTTTCTACCCTGAATATTCATTGGAAGGACTGATGCTGAATCTGAAGTTCCAATACTTTGGCCACCTGATGCGAAGAGCTAATTCACTGGGAAAAACCCTTATGCTGGGCAAGATTGAGGGGAAGAAAAGAAGGGGGCGACAGTGGATGAGACGATTGGATGGCATCATCAACTCAATGGACATGAGTTTGAGCAAACCCCAGGAGACAGTGAAGGACAGGGAAGGACTGGCGTGCTGCAGTCCATGGGGTTGCAAAGAGTTGGGCATGACTTAGCGACTGAACAATAACAACTACTTTCTAATTGCATTGGCATAAAATCTAGTATATTAATATTAAATGTTCAAATTTTTGACCAAAAAGTTGACCTTTTTGATGATTTTAAAAGAAATTAAAAGACTTCATGGCCTCCTTGAATTGTGTTGGGCCCTTGGTGCTGCATCTACTGGGTCATGCAGAGAAGGCAGCCTTGGTTAGCCTGACAAAAGAGCCATGACAAGAGCATGAACTCACTAGATATCATTTCTGATTACAATCAAGTCCAGAAGCTACAGTGATGAAACAGATGGAAAGGATCTGAGAAGAGGAATGAGGAGGTTTTCACATCTGTGATCTCTTGGAAGACACATGGCTTGAGTCCCTGCCTGTTTGAGGATGGCAATTTCAGAACTGATGAGGTCTTTACAGGCTTTATCTTCATCAGTATACTATGGTTTAGTTTTTAAAAAATTAAGAGAAAAACAAATTTGGATCTTTAATGGATACTACTACCTATATAAGAACAGTATACGAGAGATGGCCAGAGTGGTCAGAGACATGATCAGCTATTCAATTAGAATTCTGAACTGGGCTCCTACTTGGGAAGTGATTCCCTAGAAACACAGAGAAAAACCAGCCAACCACTGCAGCCCTCCCAGCAACAAAGTGTAGTTTCTGTCCCAAACACAAATGAAATTTATCCACTGACAATTTCCTCCAACACAATTAGGCTTCACTGGACCCGTTTTCTTCAGAGCTAATGGTAGGGGTCATTCTGAGAAGGTGTTGACTCTCAAGTGTTGGTCCAATGTTGAATATACTCTGAACAAAACTAATGGGGGGAGAACCTATCTTTAGTTTCTAAAATGCTACTCAACTCCCAGTCTGTATACAAGAAAAATTCAAACACATACTACCACATTACTATGTAAGGGTTTAGTATCTGATTTCCTTTCTGATCAAAGTAATCTCAAGTTACTATCAGTTGAACTGGATCACTTGCATGAGGTTGCTCAGTGGTCGATTTAACAACCTGCATGAGATTTACTTACAGACTTTATGTGAAACTCCCTCTTTTAAAGCCATGGTTTAAAGGGAGTAGAAATGAATACTTATAGTAAGAAAAATGTACCACAAATCCAGGATAAAATCTTTCCTGTAGTTTTAAACACATTTAAAGCCATACAATTTTACTGACTTACTTCCATAGCTGACAGTACTCTTAAACTAGAGAACAGATAACCAAGCACACAGTGGGTATAGACTTCATTTGGAAATTGAATGTTATTTACCTTAAAAATGATTGAGAATGTGAATCTGGGATTCTGTTAAGATCATAGCTAACAAAAGGCACAAAGTAAAAAGGTAACTGATAAGCAAATGATATATGATTGAATGGCTAGATACATGAATAGATTAATGAATAGATAGAAAAACAGATAGATGGATAATACAGACAAATGAATTAATAGAGACATAAATGGATAGACAAGTAGATGACAGATAATAGAAAGATATTCATAGATCAATACATGGTTAGAAAATGGATAGCTAGATGCACATGGATGAATAGATGACTGGGAAGCAGAATAAATAGTTGATATATAAATGAATATAGAGAGATGAATGGAGAGATAGATGCTAGAGATTGATGAATGTAAGGATAAATTTGGAATGAAATTGTAGATGCAAGGGTACAATGATATCACAATTGTACCCAACTGGAATGGAATACCAATGAAGATAATGTCATTTCTCTCCATGGAGCTATTTTAAATAGTTTAACTCTTTTGGGGGAAGTATACACTGGAGGCAGGAAATTAGTCAGTCTCTAAGAGCTCTGAAGTTTCATGATATGTGTGTCAATCAATGATAGGAAGAAAATGCATGGGTGGGCCATAATTCAGCCACTTTTGAATCCTCCATAATACTCCCTTGGCCTTTTTGACACACACTAGAACAACGTGAGACCCACAGGAAGGAGGACGCACAATGCAGCCTTCATGCATCATGTAGTGATACACAAAAGTCATCCTTTTTGCCTCTTCTTTAATTCTGATAATCACATACACTTTCACGGGTAGACCTACTCGGGAAGGCTTGGCGCTGTAATTAATCCACGTCACGGGAAGACGTACTATGGACAGAATTTAAGAGTGGGCTTGAGCCGCTGTGATGAGTAGGGGCACCTCGGCCTGTGTGATATAAATTCCTCTGCTAATTGGATTGCTGGAGCTAATCAGAAGCCAGAAAAGGAATAAAAAAAAAAAAAAAAAATCCGTGTCCCTCCCGAGGCTGCTGCTGGCTGATAAAGCGAATGGATCCTTCCAGGACGGGGTGCTGGAATTGAGTCCTCATGCAGAGGTCTCACTCTAGATAGCTATCTCAAAGGAGGCGCCTCCCTTCTGTCGCCAGGGCAGGAGAAGACAGAACAGCAAGAGAAAGGAGTAGGATGATCCGAGAGAGGTTTTACTACCGAATCACAGAAACAGAGTGAGTGGGTGAGAGGTGAAAGGACAGGAAACCAAAGGGAAGGGGGGCCATCCAACGGTCTGAGAGAGCTAGAAGCTTTTCTGAAATAAGCTGCTACTTTCTGGGATCCGAGAGCACACCTGCCATCCACTTGGGGGCATAACTTCAGGAGGCCTCATCTCTGTCTGCAGCCAGGACTCTGAGCATGCAGGAAGAAAGCCACCCAAAGCTTGCTGTTTAGCTTAAGACTCTGTTGTACCCACTTTCCTGAAGGTGAAAAAGCCAAAGGGAGGATGTAAATTCCATTCAATACTAGGGCAAATGCAGCTCTGGAGATTTGGTTGAGATGCTCAAGCTGTAGGGAAAAGAGGGGAAAACAGACCAAGTTCTGAAACATCCTGTCTGCTGGAAATGCTCCATCTGTTCCCATTCTTTCTAGGCATTGGATGAGGGCAGAGAAAGCAAATTTGCGTTCAATGTCCACCAAAGATAAATCGCTCATTCCAGTTGTTAAGAGTGACATGTGTATACTATAGGCCACTGGTTAGACCTTGGTGGTCTTTATTTCTTCTTCGCTTTCCTAAGGCGCTACCACTCCTCCACAGAGGAAAACATATTCCTAATATTTGGTTCCATCAAGTTGAATCCCCTGCAGTTATCTTTAAATTCCTCTTTTCGGCTCTCCTGTATTCTTTGGTCTCTGTGATTACCACTTCTTTGCCGGTATTTCTTCTGGAGCCCTCTACATACGCTAAATCCTTAGCCATGATGAGTAGGCAGCAAGCCCCTCTTGCACACAACAAAGACTTCTATTTTTTTTTTATCTTTTGGGCGACACGATAAAAAATAACCCTGTATTTATGCAAATTGCAAAGTAGCGTGTGATAATGAAAACAAAACAGTGCTGGCCCGCAGCCAAGGCATGGCACTGACAGGGGCTCCCGACCATTTGGCTCTTGATTCTTCAGGGAAAGCAGCTGTAGAGAAAGGGGCATACACAACACCGGCGTCACCCGCGCACTCACACGCGCGCACCCTCGTTCGCACGCATTCCGGTACCGTCACCTCGGAGCCAGCCAGCCTTGGGATCCAAATCCAGTTCGGCTGCCTTCCGCCACCGGCACTCCAGTCGTCGTCCCCCACGAGCCTCCCTGCCCCCTGCTCCTGATTCCCTTTCAGGAATTTACAAACATTTTCCACAGATCAATATCTGTATTGATTATTCATTGTGAGGGAGTCGTGTGTCTTTGGTGATCCAGCTTGCAGAGGTAGCAGCCAAAGCCTGCTGCAGGGGAGAAAAAAACAGCAGAAGGCAAGAGGGACCCAGCTCTTGCTGGGTCTGCGGCTGTCGGCAACACAGAAAGGAAGAAAGAGGAAGAAGCTGGCAAACGAAGGAGCGGATGAGGGTGGAGGAGAAAGAGGGAGCAACAGCAAGAAAAACCAAGCCATGGCTGCACATCTGGTCCCAGGGCTTGGCTGGGAGGAAACCCCCATCTTGGGTCTGCTGTTCCGTTCACGGTGCCCTGGGCTCCCTCTGCTTGGGGAGCCAGAAGTGACTCACAGTTTTGGTATCTCCTACGTAAGAGCTTTGGGGGGATTCCTTGGCTTGCTGACAGGAGAGGAAGAAAGCAGCAGCAGTGAGGTAAAACACGATTACTTCCAACTGCCTGGCGGAGGACACGCAGTCGCTTGGCTTGCCTGGAACAGCTTGCAGCTCTGTGATGGCACGCGGAGGGAGAATAATTAAAAAGGCCAGCATCACTTACTAAGTGAGTAAATACAAAGCCGTTCCAAACGTGCTCTCCAGCTAATGAGAAGCTGTAATTTCTTAGACTTCAAGGCAAAACAAGACAGTGATGGGGCTCAGTGGAGTGCGTGTTTGCGTGGAGATGGGGGTGGGGGTTGGTGTTGGTGGTGGAGATAAATCGACTAATTGTTGGCCATGTTTAAAAAAGGGATTACTGGAAAAGACAGTGAAATGATGACAGGAAAACATCTTGGACCAGAGCCAAAAAAAAAAAAAAAAAAAATCGAGGCAAATCAAGTCCGCAGCTTGGAGAAAACACCCATCGCTCCTGTCGGAAGCTCCCACAGGAACTGCCCGGTGTTCCTCAGCCAAAAGTGGAATATTGTGTGGGCACCAGGGGTCAGGACCAGGGTCCACCAGAGTAGCCAGAGGAAGGAACCATGGCATGCCAGATGACACGGTTATGTCACACTTTGAGAAAACAAAACAAAACATTAAAAACCAACCTTTCCTTTCCTTTTAACTGGAGCTCCTGCTTGCTCAAAATAGCTTCTGTCTATTCAAAGCAACCCCCAAATGTGTCTTCTGATAACAGGAACTGCTGATTCTGTTTGTCTCCAGGAAACTGCTGCAATGCTACAGAAAAATGCTAGGAAAAGGAGGCTGAGGAAATTCAGTTTTCTGATGTCTGGGTGCTAGGCAAACTGTGCCAGGTGACTTATCTTTGCCATTTGGACCGCCATGTGGGAGCGAGTTTGGGATTCCTCTTCCCTTGTCACCCAGCTGTGGCTTGGTGAGTCCAAAACCAACCAGGATGAAATACTCGTTTAACACAGGGTTCCAAACACACCATGACAAAGTGGGTACCCCAAGGAATAAAATGACCTGGCTCTTTCTTCTTTCTGGGTGTTCGGTTAACTGAGTTATCTGGTGCCCCTACCAGATGAGTAGAGTGTTTTTTTTTTTTTTCAGTAAGGATTTCTGGGACTGGAAGGTCAATATAAAGATGTGTTCCTTTTCACTGGGGATTTACTCTTCATATTGCTTCCTTATTTCAGATACCTCAGTACATTGCAAGTTTCCTGAGCAGGAGACATACATCCTGCAGAAGTGTCCCTTGGAGACTCAAAGGAGGAGAAATTAAGCCAGTTGTGGATGACTCGGATATCTTACACTGCATGTCTTCAGCATTCATAGAGACCTATGTCTATAGGGTCTGTTTGTATGTGTGTGTGTTTGCATGTGACAGCATCATGTGGAGTGTGTGCTCACACGTGTATGGCTCTGTTGTCTGTGTGTCTTTAGAGAGGAAGGAAGAGAGTGAAGTCAGAGCAGACGGAATGTTGGGGCGTTTATGTCATTCATGCAGAGACGGTTCAGCGCTGCAAGGCAGACAGCCACCCATTCCTGGACTCTGCTGCTCTGGAGGGCCTGTACGGACCTGATCTGAATGTTAAATGCAGGAGATGAAATTAGCATACTAACCAAGGATGTCAACCCCTCCCTGCAATCAGTAAATGGCGGTCTCCTCTCTTTCAAGCCGGCACTGCTACGCGCGCCAGCCACTTAACCATGTCCTCTGTCAGGTCCCTTTTTGTGTTTGTTTTTTTGTTTTTGTTTTTTGATGAAAGACTGGAAATTCATTAATGAGGAGGGAAGGAAGGGCTTCAAGGGGCTGTAATGAAAACAAATGATCCTCTTTAAATCTCATGTCGGCCAAAGCTGAGGTTGGAGGGGGCGGGTGGGTGTTGCTTTCTGTTCTGGGGCTGGAGAATAGGAAATTCCACAGACAACAGACCACTTGACAAGAGCCCAAGAATGCACTGTTTGGGAATTTCTTCTGTGTCGCAAAGACCGGCCATGGCCAGTAAGTCTGTGTTAATAAAACTGAGAATGAGCTTTATCTTCTTAACTGTAAAGTGTGGTCTACCAGATGTCTTTGCATGCCGTCACAGGTCATCAAAGTTTCTTGACCTTGTGAGGCTAGGAAGAGCCTTCTGGAATCTTTTGGCTGCTTGCCTCAGCTTTTGAAGTAATACAAATTTTTCTTTGGGGCTATGCTTTTGGCCTTTCCCAAAGGAAGTTGTTGCTTTTATTTTAATCTCTATCATACAACTAAGTACACAAAGGGAAAGATTGAACTTACACTGCTGCAAAGCCCTGTACTAAGGAGGACAGAATGCTAAGAGCTAACAATCAGGTACTCCAGCCCGGGTATTTGGACTTCCTTTTTCTTTATTTTAGTCACTATCGTCAGAAACAAACTTCTTCCCTTCCGTTGTGTTATACTTGGTTTGACTTTAACCCAGGGGTCACACACTTTGAAATCTCCAGGGATCTGTGGGTACCAGCCTGAGGAGGTGTGGGGTCACAGAGTCAGACACAACTGAGTCACACACACACACACACACACACACACACACACACACACACACACACACACACGGCTTGGGATGACATGGAGACAGAGCCATTTGTTTTTATTTAGGGGAATAAAGGTCCTGCCTTGTGTTGCCTGATCTTCCAATGTTCCAAGAGGCAGTAGAAATTGATATGTTTAAATATAAAAAAATATCAAGTTTTAAATATTGGCTGTTATAAGTGTTATTTTCTAAACAGTCTACAGATCAAATGAAGCACATCTGTCTGTGGGGACAGTCTGGGCCTATGGTGTGCTGGTTTGCAATCTTCATTTTAGTCTAAAATAGCTACCACAGGTGTTTTTTGTTAACTTTGTAGCTTTTTTAAATGCCAAGTCTTTCTGAGAAATGTTTTAATTAAAAAAATATAGATATTAGCAACTGCATGGCAAATATCATGGGAGTGTGTTTTGTTGGACGGAGAGAGAAGTGCTAATTTAAAACAATCAAGCGGGGAAGGAAATGGGTATTTGGAGGGCCTGTTGGTCTCCTGGTCACTGGCACCTTAGCAGGCAGGGTCTAATGTCTTCATTATCTAAGGTAGTGATCACACAACAGAGATTTTTCACAAAGGTTATAACTGGGAGGATTAAATATCCAGAAAGAAATATGTTTGAATATTTTCATGTTCAATATTTAAGATAGTGATTACTCCTATTTTAACATTAAAAAAAATTAAAAACATTTCTCTTCTTATTTATCCACAGAACTCTTCATTGCAAGTAAAAAAAAAAGATAGGAAAAAAAAAAAAAAAAGATAGAAATTCCCAGAAAAGAGAGATCCTGCCTTTAGTTTGGAAGAAAGCTTTTCCACGGCATCTGAAATAACTTCAACCGGAAAAGGCACCTCAGCAAACATGAAGGGCAGCAAGAGGGCCCATCTTCTCACACAATTGCACAGGGCTTTCCAATTTCCAGGGTGCTCTTCACACGTATTATCCTGTTTAATTCTCACCACAACCAGGCAAGATAGTTAGTATTTAGCTTATTTTATAGATGAGGATCCTAGGCTCAGAGAGGTGATGAAATTGCCTAGGGTTGAAAGCTAGCAAGAGGCATTCACGGGTCCTCTGAGTCTTAATCTGATTCCATTTTATTGTTTGTCATAGGTTCTCATAAAAAATCCTCTTCAGAAGCCCTGAGCTGATGCATCCTGTATTGCTGATCCTCTATTGTTCCCCCACCTCCCTTCTTCACTATGAGATTTACATCGTATAGTCTGTGTAATCTGTAGTCATGTGCAATTTGAAAATGTTCCCTGTGTCCTGCCAGCAATTAAGAGCCACTGCTAAGTTCCAACTGGCAGTGGCAGGAACCCTCCTAAACTTTCCACTCCCTGCTATTTGCTCCTCTCTCCTTTCTTGAAAATCTAGTTTAGCCAAAGGTTGGTCTACACATACTGTGTCTTTACTTTATCCTCTTTTGCATCTCTATACAGAACACTTTTCATTTCTACTTCCCCATTTAACTGCTCAGGTCATTGTTTGCTGTTGTTGTGTAGTTGCTAAGTTGTGTCCAACTCTTTTGTGACCCCATGACCTGTAGTCCACCAGGCTCCTCTGTCCATGGGATTTCCCAGGCAAGAATACTGGAGAGGGTTGCCATTTCCTTCTCCAGGGGATCTTCCTGGATCAGCGATTGAACCCATGTCTTCTGCCCTGCAGTCAGATTCTTTACCACAGAGCCACTAGGGAACCTCAGGTCATTAATGCCCAATTAAACTGTGCTTTTCTTCCTGGCATGGTTGGATTGGATTCCACAGACCATTCAGACCATTCAGAAGAGTGGCACTCTCCTCCTCTGTCATTTCTGACTCTATTCTATGTTAGATTTCCTCCTTCATTTATGGCTGTATTACCTCAGACTTGACTTTCTTTTTAATCCCTTAAATATTAGTGCTCCCAAAGAGTGCTTCTGTGGCTCTCTTCTGTACACACTTAGCTTTGTGCAAATGTAAACCCAATAGTTATCATGAACTGATCATCAAATTATCACTTCCAGCCCAAACCAGTCTCCTGAAGTCAGCCCCAGATATTGAGCTCTCTATGACCTCTCCTTGGACTGGTCCTTGGCACCTCCAACTGAGTACACCCTGAATTGCACTCATTGTAGTTTCTGAATCTGTTCTACCTCTGCATCCCTTTCCCCTGTTTCCCCCTATTGCCAACTGCCATTTAGGTGGTTCTCTCAGTTCTACTTTCCTAATTGCTATCTAAACCTGCTCCTTCACTACCTTCCTACTGCTCCTCTCTAGGCTTAGCCTCCTTCTAGCCTTCTCTCCAGGGAAGGCAATGGCACCCCACCCCAGTGCTTTTGCCTGGAAAATCCCATGGACGGAGGATCCTGGTAGGCTCCAGTCTGTGGGGGTCGCTGAGAGTCGGACACGACTGAGCGACTTCACTTTCACTTTCCACTTTCATGCATTGGAGAAGGCAATGGCAACCCACTCCAGTGTTCTTGCCTGGAGAATCCCAGGGACGGGGGAGCCTGGTGAGCTTCCGTCTATGGGGTCGCACAGAGTCAGACACGACTGAAGCGACTTAGCAGCAGCAGCAGCAGCCTCCTCTCCAGTGGCTTTTCTAACACACAGTGCATTCTCTGTGCTACTTCTAAGTGACCTAGATAAGGTGCAAATGGGATTATTTTGCTTGCCTCTGTGAAATCCAACAGTGGATTCTACTTTCCTAGCTTAGCCTTCAAGCCTCCTCATGATCTGAGTCTTGCATCTCCCCAGCCTTCTCTCTTGAACCTCTTCCATCTCCTGCTCTGGGCTCTATGGCATGGATCTCCAACCTCCAGCATCTAATGTCTGATGATCTGAGGTGGCACTGATGTAATAATAATAGAAGTAAAGTACACAATAAATGTAATGTGCTTGAATCATTCCGAAAATATCTCCTCCCTCTCTGGTCTGTGGAAAAACTGTCTTCCACGAAACCAGTCCCTGATGTCAAAAACGTTGGGGACCACTATTAGGTCAATCAACAGTCTTAGCTCTTTCACACCTCTAGGGTGTTACAGAATGTTCCTGCCTCTTAGAATGTTCAACTCTACTTCTTACACTTTTTCTTCTTCACTTCTAAGATTCTGTTTTAGGAAGAGGCATTACCAAGCCTGTCCCACCACCACAAGTCTCCCATTTTGGGTCTGTGCTGCCACAAGTCCCCCACCTGCCCCCATCTCTCATATCATTTACCCCACTTTTACAATGATCAGTTTCTCTTATTTGACTGTGACACGCTTAAAGGCAGAAACTCTGCCCTTTATCCCTGTGTTCCCAACACAGGTCCTGGCATACACTGTGTACTTAATAAATTAACATCACTATTTTTGTTCTCAGTATCATAAATAATATTTTTTTAGCTGTAAGATTATAGGTCCCCCAAATAATCAAACTGAGGGAAATACAGCAACCATTTCCCATAGTGAAAAAAGGATTTCCTATGGTGCAATTCTCACTTACATCAGCTTTTTGACTTTTGTCAGGTGAGAAATGAACACTGGGGTGGTCTTTAGGTGTTTGCGGATGTGGTAGAAACTTTGGAGTTAATTAGAAGCTCTGGCCAAAGCTGAACTTCCTTTGCGGAGTTCCTGGGAGGAAACACTAAATTAACAGTTCAAGGTTACTATTAGAAAAATAGCCCATTTCCCTGAGGCTACACCTCCAAGAGCTTGTTCTCTTCCCTGCCATTTCTGAGATGTTTCCATGTTCTTCTAGAGCTGGCTGCATCTGCCCTCTTAACCCTGGTCTTTCCATCCAAGGTAATCCCAAGTAGCCCCGAGGTCAGAGACTCCTAAATGCTCCTTTTGCATATCTTCCTGCAGTAGCAGGTTCTGGAGCACTCAATTAATACTAAATTGAATAGTGAGAAAAAAAATTCCACACCAAAAAAGAAGGAATGAGGATGGTTTTGTAAGTCCCCATCTCCCATGAGGCAGAAAATAGCATAAAATCACTAGTACCACAGCCTCCTGGTAGTCCCAAGAAAGATCTTAAGACATCATTGCTGCTGCTGCTGCTAAGTCGCTTCAGTCGTGTCCGACTCTGTGCGACCCCATAGACGGAAGCTCACCAGGCTCCCCTGTCCCTGGGATTCTCCAGGCAAGAATACTGGAGTGGGTTGCCATTTCCTTCTCCAATGCATGAAAGTGGAAAGTGAAAGTGAAGTCGCTCAGTCGTGTCCGACTCTTAGCGACCCCATGGACTAAAGCCTACCAGGCTCCTCCGTCCATGGGATTTTCCAGGCAAAAGTACTGGGGTGGGGTGCCATAACTCCTAAATTTGAAAAGACAGTTGGTTCCTGTTATTCTTGGTGTTTATGTTCTATAAAGTCACCAGAGACTTTGAATTAGCAAAAATTGAACCATGGCTCCTAACCGTGGGTTAGGTTCCTTTGAGCCTCTGATCACAGAATTTTTGTCAACTGATCAATATATAAGTTTGTTTTATGTGTGTTATTGTTTAAAGATACATTATTTCATATATATTGTTAAATTATTAGCATTGAACTCATGGCCAGTAGCACTGTAACTCACACCTGATTGAAAGCTTATCTAGTACATATGGTCTCTCTGTACATCACAGCCTTTTTGAGTTTTAAGAACACAAGACTTCAGTATTCTGCTTGGGAACCACTTTTAACAGTGAACCAAAAGCACAATAAGTGAAAAACAGGATATTGAATAGTGAAGAGAAAATCAAGTTATAGTATGAGAGCTGAAACGAGACAGAATGTGGCCTCATTCCACCTTAGCTGGGATGTGCATTTAGATGACTCAAAACTGTTTGCTTCCACCAACGACTATGAAAACACTGCAAGTATTGATTTACGATTTACAAAAAATTTAAGTGAGTAGGTGATTTTGCAAATACAGGGTCTGCAAATAAAGAGGATTGACTGTACTAGTAGAATATATTGATGAAACAGTAGAGCTTTTGCTTCTAAACAGATTAGGATTTCCAAACAGATTAGGATGACCTTGTTCACAGCACAAGTCTGACTTTGGAGTCCATCCTTTACTTTGTATAAAACTTCTTTCTGGCAAAGATCACTTTCACTTTCTTGGAGCCCTTCAGATAAGTAAATGCTACTTGCTACAAGTTGTCTGCTTGTTGGGGTTGGGGTGGTGAATTTTTCTCAGAGGAATAAAACTGGTTTGCTATGACAAGATGCAAAGGCTGGGAGATTGTTTAGACTCTGTTGCCAGCTAGGAGAAGTCTCCCACTGCCTCCCCAAAGTTTATGATTCAAAAGTGGCCTCAGCAAAATTCCAATGGACTCATGTTAGGCATCTTTGCCTTTATGAAGAGGACTTTACATGATGGTCTTATAAAACTATTCTTTCAAGCTAAATCTTGGCCTCTTTGGGTCATATCTTCACTTAACGTTTCATACTGCAAGTAGCTGCTTTGGAATTAGTTTTCGTTGACTTCTTATTGATCCCCATCTTGGTGCAAAGAATGGATGCAGAACTCTAGGCTAAAACTATGCCACTCTTTCACACATGTCAAAGACACAGATACGCGTGCATTTAAGAAGTCAGGAAAGGGGGTAAATCAGGAATTCAGAGTATAAACAGAAGAGATGCATGGCACAACTTCAGATAATGGGAGTGATAAAAGACGACTCTGGAACGTCTTACTATGTCTTACTACACATAAGATATCTCTTCTAGGACCTCCTTCTACAGTGATCAACTGTCTCCCATCCTTACTTTTGTCACCCCAACAGTCCAGAAAACAGTGCTCTGTGGGTTACTATCTTTTTTGGCAGAAAGACTCAGTGCTTGCTGAGAATTAGTCAAGTAGTCTATTTTAGAGCAGGAATTATTGAGCATGATTTCTCCTTTTTTTTGTTACAAATATAAATAGCTATCAAGGAATAATACTTGCTGCATGTTAGTGTAAGACAAAGCAAAAAGAATCAGAGAAACTACAGAGGAAGACTCTTTTCAGAAAGGATCAATTATTTCTACAGTTCTATGTAGTCATTTGCAAGCCACTCCCTTGGAAAAGCCCATAGGGATATGTTGCTGGATATATAACCCCCAAAGATTATAACTGATCATGCCATGAGGGGACAAGAGAACTGTGCTGGATAAACTGTATGGGTTGGCTAATTTCCACCAAGTCTGTCTTACTGAGTGGGGGCTCAAAGTGGGCTGTTCCAGGAGCCACCAACCTTTCCATTGGTGTTGGGTGGGAAGTGAGACAGGGCAGTCCTGGGGAAGTCCTTGCAGAATGGGTGGTACTGTGAAGGGTGGGGATTTGGTGGCATTCAGGCAAGAAATCGTATCCAGTAGGACAGTGGCAACAGTAAGACAAGGTATGACATGGGCATGAGTTTAAAGGGGAAGCTGGGGTAAGAGTGTGGAGTGTGTGGTCAAGTGAGACAGCGGTTTGCTACTGTTGAGTTCAGCTCAAGGAGCTGGGTGCCCCAAATAGCTACAGAAGCACCATGCTGGAGCCAGCAATCATGGCTCAGGCTGGGCCCACCTCTGCTTAGTTGAGTTGGATTACACAAGCAGGTAGCAAGATTTGGAAGTGGTGAAGCAGGCCTGGTGAGAATTGGTGGATCCTCACCTATTTCATCACCTAAGAGAAAAATCTTTGCTAAAAATTGCTGATACTTATCCTTGAGCCAATAATAACATTTCTCAGTGGGTAGAGGAAAGTTCATGGGGCAGATCCTCCTATTTCTGCCCAGCTGTGTCCCATTCAGTCTTATTCCTCACCCATTTTTGTTCCCATTCTAGTCATATCCAATTGAACTGATGAGCCACAAAAGCTGAGGTAAGAGGCAACTTCATCAGAAGATCCTCCTTGTGAAAGATCTGGAACTGTATTTAATCTGCCAAGGTAATAGGTTTAAGTGAAACACAGCTGACATATCCAGCCCACTAAGCTATTATATTTGCATTTTATATTGAACATGCCTGTAATATTCTCTTTGGTGGATGGGACTGACATTTCCATATGATGGTAAATGCTAAATTGTGAATAGCTTTCATCAGGGTTCTGCTTCAGCAATTCCATCACTGTACAGGCACAGAGAAAGATCGCAATGGATACATAGAGGCATCTAACACAATGTGCTTTTTGGGTACAGTCCGTTCTGTGGCTTAATTTGGATTTTTGCAACATCTCAGTCATTCAGAATGCAACTATTTAGCAACGACCTTACTTATCTAGAATTAGTTAAAAAGAAAAACCTTTTAAAAGCCAGAAAAGTTGCTGCTGAAGTGACAGGAATGGCAGTTCAAGACATCGGAGTCCCTTCAGCACTCAGTCTCAGTTAGACGTGAAGCTCCTGACTCAAGCAGCAGGTCAGAATGCTATGCTGAACCAGGAGTCCTTAGAGGTTAACTGCATCAGGCAAGGCTTCCCTCCCCTGAAAGAAAGGGAAAGGAAAGGCTGGGAGTTCTTAAGACCATTTTCAGTGTGGGTCACTCAAGAAGGCTACATTAGGTGTGTAGGCTGCTATGGGGATTGGGAAGTGGTACCATTGTTCTTACTAAAAGTTGGTGCTTCTAGATCTGAGATTCTTCTTGGTTTCTGGGGATTCCCCCCTATTCAGCTGCCTCTTCTTTAGAGGGTATGTGAGAATATCTGAATTGACTAAAAAGTGAAGGAGCCCAAAGAATACAGGAAATGTTGCCTGTCATACAACCAGAGCTTTACAATTAAAGAGTAGAATCCATGGGATTCCCGCACTTCTGTGATGCAGAGCTGTGAAAAGATGTGCTGGAAATATTTTTGAGTGGCAGGTGAGGACTGGATGCTGCCAGCAGGGCCCCATATTCAGGTCACCTTACTTCTGGGGAATCCATGGACCACCGAGGACCAGCTCCTTCTTTGAATTTCACAACTCTGGGGCTTGGAATTGAAACAAATGTTGGGCTCCTAAGTCAGAGATGAATCTGTATTCTTAAGCAGGTTCTCCTCATTAGGTTAGAGCTGTGAGCACAGGGCTGAGGACAAGAAGGGAATACATGCATTGGGAATACAGAATCAGGGCTGCCTTGGTCCATATGGAACAAGCTGGGTCCTGCCACCCACTGAGCTCTGACATGCATAGGGTGGGGGGGTGGGTGAGCAGGCTTTAAGAAGCAGCTTGATGATGACTTTTTGGAAGGTGGGTGGTCTTTCCCACCCAAGTGGATCTCTTAATTAATCCTTACTTACTGTTTTTTTTAATTAAATTTATTTTTATTGAAGTATAGTTGATTTACAATGTTATATTAATTATACTTACTATTAATACTACCTTATTTATGTAAGAGAGTGAGGGTGAAACCAAGTGAGAAAGAGACAGAGAATGAATGAGCAACTGGGCCACAACAACATCTTTCCTTTTAAATGCTTGTATCTTAAAACAACTCTAAATATTCTTCAGGCATGACATTCTAAAATTAAGCAGCAATTTGAGGGAAGGTTTTCCTCTCTTAAAATTTGGGACTAACTTCAGTTCCTAGATAATTAAGTTGTATCAGTTCAGTTCAGTTCAGTCATTCAGTCGTGTCCGACTCTTTGAGACCCCATGAATTGGAGCACGCCAGGCCTCCCTGTCCATCACCAACTCCCAGAATTCACTCATACTCACATCCATCGAGTCAGTGATGCCATCCAGCCATCTCATCCTCTGTCATCCCCTTCTTCTCCTGCCCCCAATCCCTCCCAGCATCAGACTCTTTTCCAATGAGTCAACTCTTCGCATGAGGTGGCCAAAGTACTGGAGTTTCAGCTTTAGCATCATTCCTTCCAAAGAAATCCCAGGGCTGATCTCCTTCAGAATGGACTGGTTGGATCTCCTTGCAGTCCAAGGGACTCTCAAGAGTCTTCTCCAATACCACAGTTCAAAAGCATCAAATCTTCAGTGCTCAGCCTTCTTCATAGTCCATACATGACCACTGGAAAAACCATAGCCTTGACTAGACGGACCTTTGTTGGCAAAGTAATGTCTCTGCTTTTCAATATGCTATCTAGGTACAAACTAGTAATTCTAAGATAGTTCCCTTGTTCTTGACTGGTTTGAGATATTGAGAGTTATAGATGTCTTCATGATACAATAGTTAGTGTTTTCAGAGTGGAAGATACATCCTTTATACTAAATATATGCATATTTGCTTCAAGTATTCTAGGCACAAAGTGTGTGTGTGTGTATATGTAATATATGTGTGCATGTATGTGTGTTTGTGCATGTATGCATACTATGTATTTGATGTATCTGTGTGTATACTTGTATGCATGGCATGTGTGTGTGTGTGTGTGTGTGTGTGTGTTTCATGGGTCAAGGGAGGATGTAATGGGTGTCATTACTCCAGGCATTAGAATGAAGCATCTGCTTTTCTAGACAAAAATGTTGCATTCCACCCTTATGTTGAAATTATATATTTTTTTAAGTGAAAAAAAAAAATCACATTTCCATTCCAAAAGACTGAGTAGGATGATACTTTAAAAATAATTCAGCCATTTAAATTTAAGACCCTGGAGAAAGTCACCTCCATGGTCCAAATCTATTCTCTGGCCCAGAGCCCAAAGCTTTTTCATTAGATTGAGAATTGGATACAATTTCATTCACTTTAAGCTTTTGCTGCTCAGAATTTTGTTCTTCAGAGACAAGCTAACAAGTGTCGATGGCCATGTTGGCCTCAATAATAGGTCTCCTTTCTTTGAATGATCTATTTCAGTTGCATTATGACTGTTTACAGGCGGCCTTGTGCTTACAGACGCATTTTCAGTGAACATATGAAGAATGCTGATGCCTATTCTATGTGGCTTTGCCTCTACAGCTCGTAGTTTGTTTGGAGAAAAAGTTCTTATTTCTTTCAAGCCATTTGCTAAAGAGAAGCTATGTAAAGAATCGTCTTCTGTACTTGCTCCTCTTGCTACTATCCATCTATGCTAAGTTTACCTCTTACTAATATCCATCTATATACTAAGTGTAAGTTTCAAAAATTAAGGAAAACTTTATTGTGGTCTTTTAAATTAATAGTCCTGACATATCAATAAGAAAAAGATAGATAATCCACAGAAAAATGGGCAAAAGACTTGACTAGACACTCCACAAAAAAAAAGAAACTGAAATGATAAATCAATGTTCAAATTCACTAGAATTAAGGAAATGCAAATTAAAACCACAAGGAGAGAAACTTCCATAGCCATTGACTTGGCAAATTTTGAAGTCTGACAACAATAAGTGTTAGCATGGGTATAAAAGAATGATGGAACACACACACACACACGTCTGGTGGGCATGTTAAGAACTACCTTGGAAAACGGTTTTGCATTAATTAGTAAAGCTGAAAAGATGCACATCCCTGATTCAGCAAATCTCTTTCTGCAACTTAAAGCAGTGGTTCTCAGTGTGGTGCCAGCCTGGTAGTATCAGCATCATCTGGGAATTTGTTAGGAGTGTGAACTCTCAAGTCCCACCTCACTGCGGCTGAATCAGACACTCTGAGGGTGAGGTCCTGCCATCTGTGAACCCCCTGGGTGCTGGTGATGAGCTTTCAAGAAGAAGAGTCACCTGAGAGAATACGTGAGCCATTCTCACATATCATGTACATATTATGTATTCTCACATATTATGTCTTATGTACAGGACACATGAGAACGATGTTCACAGCAGCAACTATGTATCTATCAACAAGGCTTTTTTTTGCATTTTCTCTGGGCAGTGAAATATTACAATGTAATGAAAATAAAATGAAGATACCAACAAACAAACCCTGAAGAAAAGCAAGGAAATGACCACCATAAAATCCCAGAAAATGTTGACCTCTATTGAAGAAGGAGGCTATGATTAAGAAGGAATTCACAATGGGGTCTGGTGCTTCTGAGAGGCTGGCAATGTCCCATGTTTTGACGTGGGAGATTATTTACATACTTTATGATTCTACTTTAAATTGTATATATGTACTTTTCCAAATATGCATTACATTTTACAATAAAAACAAGTTATTACAGCTATCAAAGCTTTTCAGTGCTGCTACATCAAATCAAGTTGAATCAAATTAATAGCCTCTCTACCTCATAAGTCTGCTTACTTCTCCTTCCCACTATAAAAAGCTATCTGTTCTATCACTACTTTTTCTTGGTGGACACGGCCCCCAGCAGTGGAAGCTCAGAGTCCTAACCACTGGACTGCCAGGCAATTCCTTATCACTACTTTCGTTCTTATTTACTTATTTTTTCCTGTCTTCCAAATGGGGAAATGTCATTAGGGACAGACCCTAAGATGATCATTTTCATCAGCTGGATTAAACCTCTCCTTTCCCTAAATATGTGGAAGAGTTCAAAAGCCACTAGAAAACTGAACAAGTTCTCAGTGAGTGGGACTGAAGCCTTCACGAGACCCAAGGATTTGCTGTCACTTATGGGGGACTTTGTTGTTTATGCGCCCGCCCTTTAGTGACTGTTGTTAGACTGCATTAACGCAGGGTTAGGTGAGAAAAAACAACACATCAGTTCTTTTAAACACCATAATGAGAACACAGGAGCTAGCTGGCTTATAATTCAGCGTTTAAAGCAGAATATAGTTTTCAAACAATTTTGAAGCTAATTCTCTTTTCTTTTAACTAAGATAAAAGTACTTTGTCCACAAGTCTGTGGTGAGTGCTCTGATGACCATTGACTCATTCGTGTAGGATATCATTCTTTCATTAATGGTAATAGAGAGTTCAGTACGGATGCATAATAAACAGCTTCTTATCATAATATGATGTACCAAGAATGGTGCTTGTATACAGGAGGTACTTAATGAACACTAAGCTGACATAAGCAGTTCTGTCATATGGAAAAATATCTCTGAAACAAAAATATTCTTATAAATTGTTATACAGTTTTTTGGTGTGTATATTTATTAGCTTTTTTATTATATAAAAATATATGTACTATAAAATTTGCCATTTTAATCCTTTTAAATGTATAATTCAGAGGCTTTAGTTACATTCGCAATGTTATACAACCATCTAGGTAAACAGTTTTAACTCTCATTTTAATATCTTTGGGCTTCCCCTGTGGCTCAGCTGATAAAGAATCTGCTTACAATGTGGGAGACCTGGGATCAGTCCTTGGGTGGGGAAGATCCCCTGGAAAAGAGAAAGGCTACCCACTCCAGTATTCTGGCCTGGAGAATTTCACGGACTGTATAAGTCCATGGGGTCGCAAAGAGTCAGACACGACTGAGCGACTTTCACTTCTTATTTTTTCAGAAGCAACTTCTATATTTTACATTGATTTTTTAAAACTTCCTTCCAGATAGGAAGATAGCCTATCTTCCTACAGTTGACCTTTCACCATCTTTGCCAGGTCCTCGGTTTCACGGACCAACTGAGTCATGTGTGTTTTCTCACGTGTGGGGAACTAGAGATTTTCTGTGTCTGCAGGACTCTTCCTTTCTTCCTTCAGTTCAGCTTCTAGGTCTCTAATCGTGGAAGCTGCTATGTTAAACTACAGACTTCTAAAACTAAAAAAAAAAAAAAGTTTATTCTTACGAGGGAAAATGTAGACGCTTGGTTTCAGGACCCTCTGGGACCCATCATGGGTTATCTAAAGTACCAAAAATTATTAGCCTGATGTCCTAGTGGAAGTACTCAGGATATTAATTCACCAGTTGTGTATAATTCCCAAGTTAGTCTCCCGTGCCAAACAGTGAATAATTAAGCTGTAGATAATGTCATGCTGCAAGCGTGATAAAACAGCAACAGTGATGAGGATAACAACAGCTAACACGGAGCCTGCTCAGCGCCAAGCGTGGCTCTAACCTGGTTCCCTGCATTACCTTATGCAGTCACCACAGTAATCCTACGGCATAACGTAATTATTAGCCTATTTTATAGGTAAGGAAACCAAGGCTCTGGGAGGTAGCTTACATGTTCAAAATGACAAGATTTGAACACGGGCAACATGATCCCAGAACCCTGCTCTGTGTCACACACCGTGACATCTATTTCGGGGTAGAACCCAATAGAACACTCTACTTTCACTTCCTTTCTGGGAGACTGGCTACTCCAGGTGAAAATGCACAGCAACAGGTTAGAAACAAGAGTAAAATATACATAAACACATTTATTTCTTTAGGGGTCAGTGAGGTGTGGGGAAGTGAGCTTGGAGAACTAGCTGATTAGTAATAAGTACTAAAAGAAAGACATATAGAGAAAAAAAAAAAGGCAGTTTAGTTGGGAGGAGATTACTTTTAGCTCCTGGGCAGCTGAGTACCCAATGTAGAGCCGTCGAAGGTTTTTTAGCACAAAAGGGACATAATAAAAGCTATGCTTTTAGGAAAATAAAACTGCCATCAGTGACTATAGTGGCCTGGAAGGAGAAGAGACTCAAGGTGGAAAGGCCAGTTCAGAGGTGTCAGGCAGCCGAGGCTGGAGATGGGCAAGGACTGTGGGCACAGAGAGGTCAGCAGACTCTATGGAGGAAGGATGGACAGAGGAACAGATATGAAGCGCCAAGTTGAGGCAAAATTCCAACCCAAATGACAGATAGAATGGAGTTTCATTAAGAGAAAGAGCAAAGACCCAAGGAGAAGAAAATATGGGAGGCATAGAATTTTAAGCTCTGGTTAAGATATACAGGGACTATGTTTGGGAATTTGTGTTTGAGAGGGAATTAAAGCTGGAGTTGGAGAGCCTGCAGAGCATGGAGAGTTAATCATGAAAATGGTGAAGAATGTGAAGGAAGAGAAGGCGGAGTCACCTCAAGAGTGATGAAGAGAGAATCTGGGGGCAACATTAAGAGGTAACGAGAA
This sequence comes from Tragelaphus eurycerus, assembly GCA_935064755.1. NCBI lineage: Eukaryota > Metazoa > Chordata > Mammalia > Artiodactyla > Bovidae > Tragelaphus > Tragelaphus eurycerus. Next base: position 20,091,754 of record CAKXYN010000020.1, read on the forward strand.
GAGGAGTCAAAAGGTGAGGCCGAGGACTGAGGGCATGGCCTAGAAGCCAAGGGAAGAGAAAATGTGGAGAATGAGGGGCGACAGACAGTCATGGAAGGGGAGACCCAAGAGGCTTTGGGTTCAACAACACAGACATGTGAGGAAGCAGCTTTAGCTGACTGGTGGGGAAAGAGAGGGTCAGGGGATTAGTGTTTTGTTAGAAAGGGGAGGAAGCCGCAGGTATAGAAACATCTCACAAGAGGTTTGGTGACTAGGAAAGGAGGGCTGCAGTTCAGAGGGTTAGAAGGATCAGGAGACAGTTGAGTTCAGGAGGAGAGAGCCAACGTTTATAGACCCAGGGGAAGAATCCAGTGATGGAAGCAGAAGGGGGTTCAGTAAAGACAATAAGAAATGTGACAGAGAATCCGCAGGGGAAGGAAAGTGAAAGTCCCTGAGGGGCAGCAAGGACCTCCTGATGCTGCGTGGCACACATACCTGGCGGATTGAGTGGCTCGGCTCTACGACTTCCCGTAAACTGTGCTGAGTAGGCAGGGAGCAGACAGAGGAAGTGGAGGGTGAAATGTACTCTGGTTTAGGAGGAAGAATATGAGTCTGACAGAGGGGCACGGGGTCAATGTCACAAGAGGGATGGATAGGAAGGCACGGCCACTGAGAGAGAACCTTTTTCCCAGTATGTGGACTTGGAAGCAGCCTGCTCAACCCTCCCTTAGGGAGAACCTGTTCTGGGAGCACAGCTCACTGACAGCCTCCACTCGCCTGTGCTCCTTTGGACACACCTGCTGTTTGTTTCCAGTCAGGCTGTTCTGGTGATGAGGATGGTGGCGGGACTAGAACGGGGCCACCCTACCCATGGGGGACTCCTCTAACAGGCAGTGTGCTCAGGGACTCCTCACTGGCTTGGCTGAGATTTTCCTCTGTCCTATGCACAGTCTGAGGCTCTTTCCTCCCTCTCTCCTTTCACAGATATTTGAACTGCCTTGCAAGTTGAAGACTCTCCTTCTAACTTTATGCTTCACTATATCCAGAATGTCTGATTTTGTATTGGCCTCTGCTTTTTGGGGAGTCTTCAATGGAAACACTTAGATTTGCTGTTATCAGTGGGGGGTGGGAGGCTGTGCCTGGAAAATGTAGGCAGTGAGATGTGATGACACAGATTTGAAGGATGAAGTTCATGGATTCTCTTTTGAAATAACTGTAGACTCACGGGAAGTTGCAAAAATAGTACAGAGACTCACCTATACCCGTCAACCCACTTCCTTCAATGGTAACATCTTATATAATTAAAATGAAGAAATTGACATTGATATAATATCATTAACAAGTTTATTTGATTTGGGGTAATCAGTTTCTCATTATGTTTCTGTCCACCTCATAGATATATCGATCTCCTCTTCATTGCAAAAAGCCACTTAAGAAGAAACAGTTCCCTTATTTCCAAGTCAGCCAGCTCTATAACCACTAGTTTATACAATGCATAAATAAAGCCATGGATGGAAGGACAAAGAGAAAAATACAGATGTCCACTGAAGAGAGAGCTCTCCATCCATTCATCCATGCACCCATCCACCGACTCATCCATTTATCCCTTCATCAGTGTTTGCTAAGTTTCCCTAAGCATCAGGGACTAGACACTTGGTCTATTTCGTCAGGACACTGACATCAACATGGCAGCAGCAACTATCATACCTCATTTTTGGCACAGGTACAATGAGGAACTGGAATATATAATTGTTTAGGGGACAAAGGATATCCAGATTTGTCCTGTGATCATTTCCACAGAGGCAGTAATTCAACCAGTAGCAACCTTATGCTCAACGGCCAGGATCATGCCTTTTTACGAGTCATTGTAAAGCGCCAAGTGCATTGACATATACTTCATAAATGCTAAATAATAACAAGTCAGTGAACCTAGAAGTATTGGATTCAGTATTTGAGACATTAAACCCAAGTTATGCTGTTCTAGAAGCAAGGCAAACAAATAAATCAACCCCAAATCAAATAAAACCCACATCCATCCCCAGCCTGCAGTGGGTGTTGTCTGGAACGCTCTTTATGGGCAAGTGCTTCTCTCATGAAGGGATGCTTGTTAGTACTTTACCTAACACATCACACACAATGTCTTGCCTGTGATTTGGGAGGAGAGTTTCATATCTGACTCACAGCAGACAACAGCGACACTATGTTCTTAAAGCTCCAATTCCCTTTATTTGATGCCAGAAAATAGCATCTGCAGAAGCTCCAGAGAAGAGCAACAGTCACCCCACTGAGCAATTAGACTGATCCTGGTGGGGAGTCTCTGCAGGCAGTATTGAGAGACCCTGTTTGTATTTCAAAGCCAGGATTTAGTTTTCCTTTAAGACATAAGTCTCTTTAGGGGTGGCTGTGATTCCCTGAGGATTTAGGCACACAACACAGAAAGCCCGGAATGGCACATATCCTGTATTGGCAACAGAATCAAACTATAGTGCAGTCTGAATGCTTTCCTGATTCGAGATCCAGATCTCTGAGCACAATCTGGTGGGATGTTTGGGCCACCGCCTTCTCTCTAGGAGTCTGCCATCTTGGTTTCACATACAAATATGATTTATTTCAAGCCCACATACCCTGAGTCATTTCACAGTGACGACACCCTTGGAGTGAAGCCCAACACTGCAGAGTAAATGAGGAATAGTGAAGCGTATGGCAGATGAGGCGGTGATGACTGTGACGTCTCTGAGAGAGAGAAGACTGACAAGATCCTGTTTTGAGTAGAGTCTGGGAGCACATTATATCCTTTAACCATCATTTCCTAAAGGACTTGACTCTCATTCAGTTGCAGCCAAGGGGAGGAGAGCCAAGGAGCCTACACATGACACCTAGATCTGGCCAGTGAACCACTGAGCCGAGGACTCTGCCAAAGGGAAGGTACAGAGCCAAGAAACCAAGGATAAAATAGCCATCGGATGCCGACCTTGTCAATTCAACTGCAAATACAAAATGATTCCAGCTGGTTTCCGCCTGGCTCAGAACTAACTCATTACATCTCACAGAACTGAGTGTACATGTGACCAGAAATGATTGTCAAACATTACTGTACACCCAGTTTACCTGAGGAGTTTGCTGAAAAGGCAAATTTTTGCTCTTCAGCCTCAAGATTCTCACTTTGTAGATCTGGGAAGGGCTTTGGAAGGTACATTTTCAATAAGCACCCCAGTGACAGAAGCAGAAGGATGGTTCATCATACTCTGGAAGGACTGCTTTAAATCAGTGCTTTTCAATCTCCACATGCCTAGAGTATTAAAGAGTTTAGGGAAATACCCTCAGAATAATCCAGCCCAAATTTCTCATCTTGCAGAGGAAGAGATTGAGGGATTAAGTAACTTTCTTAAGGTTACACAACCAGTTACACATGGGAAGTTAGAACCAGAAGCAAAGTCAGCACAGTGCCTCTGTATTCACTCTTCTGTGTGGTTTGGTTACTTTCTTCTCCTTCAAGTCCTGTTGGGCATATACGCATATAAGCAGAACCTAGAACATGCCTGGATTATTGAGGCCATTTTTAAACCTTTTGAAACAACTGGTGAAGAGTGTCAGTGATGCCAAAACAAACACTAGAAAAAACGAGTTTAGAAAGAGGTGGTACTCACCCTGTCTAAAATCAACGGTGAAGAAGATGACAGTAAGGATTAAAGTTGTCCTTTGAGCATCCACGATGTTTCGGTTTCCAAATCAGTACCTGTGAAAAAGCAAAAAGTAAAGAGTTACAAGAAACTGTACATAGTTCTGATGCTGCATCAAAAGGAAAATAAGTGATTTCCATAAGCTGTGCTTCCCCGGTGGTGCTAGTGGTAAAAAATCTGCCTGCCAACGCAGGAGATGCAAGAGACGCGAGTTTGATTCCTGGGTAGAGAAGATCCCCTGGAGGAGGAAATTCGAAGCCAGAACCATATCCTTCCTGGGAAAGATTTTATACTTTCTTACATGTAGGTGAGTATGTTTACTAATAATATATAATGCTTTAAAAACACACATAAAGGTTACATATTCTTTTGCAGTTTGCTTTCTTTACTCAACATTTGTTTCTGAGCTTTTTCTATGTTGAAATTATAGGTCTAATTCTTTGATTTTAATCATTTTATTATAATGAGTAGACCACAATGGATCCAAGCATTCTTCTTTGGGTGGATGTTTAGTTTGCATCCCATTTTTCACTACCACAAGCCCCACTACTGGGAACACAACTGTGTGTACGTGTTTGTGTCTGTATACACATGTGTGTGAGCCCTTCTCTAGGACACACAGCTGTCAGTGGGATTGCTGGGCCATAGAATGTGAACATCTTCAACTTTGTTAAATATTACTAAACTGCTCTCCAAAGGGACTGCCGTAAATTACATTATCTCCAAGAGATTATAAGAATTTTCATTTCTCCATATGTCTGCATACAACTCAATATCAACCAAGAAACCCACCCAGTCAAAAATGGGCGGAAGACTTAAATAGACATTTCTCCAAAGAAGACATCATATGGCCAACAGGAACACGAAAAGTGCTCAACATTGCTAATTATTAGAGAAGTGCAAATAAAGATCACACTGAGGTGTCACTTCACACTGGTCAGAATGCCTATCAGCAAAAAGTCTATAAATAACACGGGCTGGAGAGGGTGTGGACAAAAGGGAACTCTCTCACGCTGTTGGCAGGAATGTGAATTGGTATAGTAACTGTGGACAACAAAAGTTTCCTTAACAAACTAAAAGTAGAGGTACCATATGATTCAGAAATTTTTCACTAGAAAAGATGAAAACTCTAATTTGAAAAGATACATGTACCCTAATTTTCACAGCAACACTATTTATAATGTCCAAGACGTGGAAACAATCAAGTGCCCACCAACAGATGACTGGTTTAAGAAGTTGTGGTATATATGTATGTATGTATGTTTATATGTATACAAACATATGCTAAGTCACTTCAGTCGTGTCCGACTCCATGCGACCCCATAGACAGCAGCCCACCAGGCTCCCCCGTCCGTGGGATTCTCCAGGCAAGAACACTGGAGTGGGTTGCCATTTCCTTCTCCAATGCATGGAAGTGAAAAGTGAAAGGAAGTTGCTCAGTCGTGTCCGACTCTTAGTGACCCCATGGACTGCAGCCTACCAGGCTCCTCCATCCATGGGATTTTCCAGGCAAGAGTACTGGAGTGGGGTGCCATTGCCTTCTCTGACAAACATATACACACAATGGAATATTACTCAGTCATAAAAAGAATGAAATTTGCCACTTGCAGCAACATGGATGGACCTAGAGAATGTCAAACTAAGTGAAGTAAATCAGACAGAGAACAATAAATATTATATTATCACCGGTGGAATCTAAGAATGTAATACAAATGAACCTATATACAAAACAGAAATAGATCCAGACATGAAAAACAAATTTATGGTTACCAAAGGAAAAGGGGATGCGGATAAATCACAAGTATCCGATTAAAAGATACATTATATATAAAATAGATGGGCAATAAGGATTTACTATATAACACAGGGAACTATGTTCACTATCTTGAAATAGCCTATAATGGGAATAATCTGAAGAAATACCTGAATCACTTGGCTGTATCCTGATAGTAATATAATATTATAAATCAATATACTCCAACTGATGAAAAAAGGACCCTCCCAAACTCCTCTATGGTGTGCTCCCATTCATGACTAAAAGGGGGAAATATACATGACTACACATATCTGTATATATACATGTGCTTATTGATAAATGCATAAAACAGCTCTGAAGAACTGTTTAAGAAACAAAACCCATGTGATTGCTGATAGGGAGGGGAAGAGGGCATTTTGAGGAAATAGGCTTTTACCAAAAACTTTCTTTTACCATTTAAATTTGGGACTATATGAAGTATTAAAAAAGAAAACAACTGAGGTGCTTTGATTATGCAGGTTGGAGGACAGTAGTTTTGACCACTCCCATCAGCCTGTGGGGTATTAGGTACTTTTAAGAGTTGCTTTAGAAGAGAGGTGAGGACATCTCTGGGTCATCACCCTGGAAACTCTGGTCCATGACCTCATCAGCCCTTCTGGAATTTCCCTGGTCAGTCTTCTGTCCCAAATGGAGACCAGACACTTTTAATGGAAGTTTCTGGGGTTTTATATAAAAATGCTTGCAAGTGATTTTCAGCATTTTGACTGGCAACAAAACAAGGCGGTTCAGGTTCCAGTCCTCACGGAAGTTGGCATTTGCTGGCCAAAGCACAAACTGCGGAAGGGAAGAGCAAGAGTTTCCAAGGACAATGATGAAAATGTAAACAGCTTCTGGGTGTGGGTGTCATGCGAGCTACTTCATTTTTCAGCAGGAATTTCCCATCTCTGACCACTTTCTCAATGCCCAAAAGAGAAGGGAGAAAATATGGCAATTGAGTAGTCAATTTTGAAAACAACCCACTTACTCTTTACAGTGAAGGGAATATGGTTCTTAAAGAGAAAGATCTAGCTGCTCTCCAATTTATCAAAATGTGACAGGGGAGTGATTACAAATGCAAATGTAACCTTTAGGTCCTATAAGCAAAGACAATACTCACAGCATTGAACTTTTTGACTATTGCTAGGTTGCACCAGGGACGGGGGAGCCTGGTGGGCTGCCGTCTATGGGGTCGCACAGAGTTGGACACGACTGAAGCGACTTAGCAGCAGCAGCAGGTTGCACCCAGTAGGCAATTCAGACTGGGTTCTTTTCTGAATTCCAAGTTTTTTTTAATAACCTTATCATCACAAATTCTGCAATTTGGGGGGTTGTTTTGGGGGGTGTGTAATTACTACACATAAAAAATGACTACATTTCTTTTGTGAAGCGAACCTATATACAAGGTAATACCTATTCTTTCCCTGCTTGAAATTCAAGAAACCTATGAACAGATATGAGGTGTCAAGCATCATGAGAGTTGCTGTTACCTAGAATTTCCACAGGCCTTTCAAGAAGAATTATGAATCCACATGTCTCCATTTCACAGATGCAAAGACAGACTCCAAGCACTTAAGGGGTTATCCATTCCTCTGCTTCCAGGAGGGGAATATCATCTTTGGCCCAGGGGCACAAAGTCTAGGTAATAACAACTCTCATGATGCTTGGCACAGAGTCTTGGGGGGTAGTCTTCCTTAATCAGGAAATACATGGCTTCGATATGCCCACACCCACCCAATAAACCTGGCAATGTGGCAGCTAGGTTTCATTGGGGACGATAATTCTGGTTAGGTTTGGGAGAACTGGAATTTGGGCACATGGAGAAGTCCCTAGTGATGACTAATCAGGCTCAGAGATTCATATGTAGTTAGCATCGCAGTTTTGAAATAGGACAATGACTAAAACTTGGGTCATTTTCATACAAAGCAGATAAACCTATATGACATCAGGTGGAGGTATCATGGTATGCCTCCTCCCTCCACCCCTCCACCCCCGAGCCCTGACCACCTGCCCAGATAGCTTTGTACTTGGCACCCCTTCTGCCTGCTAAAGATCTCCATCAGCAGGCTTGGTGTGGCCTGGGGTTCCTTGAGAGAACACTGGGCTAGCCTCTTAAGGGCAGACCCAGTCTACCAGGTAGATGCTGAAAGACCTAGCAATGTTGTTTCCATTCATCTTTAAGGTGATAAGCAAGCATTCATTAAGTGAACTTTTCCCTCATTTTCTTTCTTCCAGAGCTTTCCTTCTAACTATAGGAAAAGTAATTAAGAACCACGGGAAGATTATTTATTTTTTTCAATTCATAAAGTCCCTTATCACTATTTCTGGTGTATCTGTTGATAAAATTGGATGTGATATTAGCTCTATGATTGACTTCCATTACTATACTTGGAAGATTTCAGAAGACTTGGTTTATTAGGTAATTCCATTTTCCTCTGTCTATGGTGACTGTTGGGAAGACAAGAAGAGGCATGAAGAAGTAGGATGTACACAGATTTGTCTTCTAAAATAAATAACATTGAAATCTGTTGTGTTAGACAGATTTAGATTTGTTTATTATTTATTTATTATTTTTAATTGAAGTAGAGTTGATAGACTCGGATCTTTGAAGTCCAATGTATGAGTTAAACTTGGCCTACAAGTGGCTTTGCTTGAGCAATAATTCTCTTACAGAGGAAATTTCATGCACTGCAAAGTCTGGGGGGAGATACTTGAATGTGTACATTATTTCCCCATCTAACCTGATGTAAGTATAAAGAACAGCACTGATGCAAGTGCTGACTGTATCACAGGGGAGGAAGAAGGGTGTGCAGCTGCCCACTTACTCAACCAGAATCATGTGGGATTCTAAGCTCACTTCCCACACCCTAAACACAGAGACTGACATTTAGACAAACGTGTTCTCAGCCACCGGCACAGTGCCCAATGCAGGGTATGGCTCTGAATGACTTTGGCATCTGTTTTGTCTTGCCTCATGCCCACATACTGGGGCTGCTTGTTCTCATCCATTAGCAATTAGTACCATGGTAAATGCCTTGTGCTCTGCACTCATTCAGAAGAATAAGCATGTCACACTCTGCCAAGAATTACAGCTACTCACAGAGGGCTCAGGGCACACCTGCCCTTTCATTAGGCTTTTGTTTTAAAATGAAGGGTTGGTGCAACTTGAAACACGGTGTTCTCCCCTGGTTAGGGATAACCATGGGGACCCAGAGAGGGAGACCTGGAGTGTGACTTGGTTGCCGGCCCTGAAGATATGCTTCCTACAACGGAGGATGGAGAGCAGCAGGAAACGACTAACAGTGTGGCAGCTCCCACAGCGTGGGTCCAGGAATGCTCCATGGACATGCTGAAACATGGCTCTGAACAGTATCCAATGCTGGAGATTGCTCAGGAACCATCACAGACATAATACAGGGGGATAAAGACCTGGGTTGACTGTGCTTTGGGGGTGAAAAGCTCTTTAGTTATCATTTCCTTTTAGTCTCTTCTAACCTGGCCAGGGATCGAACCCTGGTCTCCCGCATTGCAGGCAGACGCTTTACCCTCTGAGCCACCAGGGAAGCCCCTTCTAACCTGGCACCTGTCCTTATTCTAAGAATGCATCCTTTATCCTATGCTATGCTATGCTAAGTCACTTCAGTCGTGTCCGACTCTGTGCGACCCCATAGACGGCAGCCCACCAGGCTTCCCCGTCCCCGGGACTCTCCAGGCAAGAACACTGGAGTGGGTTGCCATTTCCTTCTCCAATGCATGAAAGTGAAAAGAGAAAGTGAAGTTGCTCAGTCATGTCTGACCCCTAGTGACCCCATGGACTGCATCCTACCAGGCTCCTCCATCCGTGGGATTTTCCGGGTAAGAGTACTGGAGTGGGGTGCCATCGCCTTCTCCTCCTTTATCTTGATTTCACTATTAAAAAAAATTATCTATTTTACAAGTTAGTCTTCTAAGAGGTATAATTTACATTAAGGGGAATTTACCCTTTTAATCTATGCAGCTCAATGAGTTTGACAAATGTGAACAACAACAAAATGATCACAATCAGGATATAGAACTACTTCCATCACCCTTTAAAATTGCTTCTTGGCCTCTTCTTGTCACTCCCCCTTTCTGGGTTCCAGACTAGACAGCCACTGATCTCTTTTGGTTCCTATTATTTCTGTTTTTTCCCCCCAGAGGGTATTAATAATATAAATTGGGCAATGCAAAAAACAGTTTTTTGTTTTGTTGTTGTTGTTAATAGCTTCTTTCACTTAGCATATGCTTTTGAGATTTATCCATGTCATCCTGTGTATCAGTAGTTGGTTCTTTCTGATTGGTCAATGGCATTCTGCAGATGACCTCCAGCATAAGCATGACTTAGTTGTGCACACTTTGTGATGCTGAAAGCCTGAAGGCAAAAGGAGAAGGGGGCAGCAGAGGATGAGATGGTTAGATAGCAACACCGACTCAATGGACATGAATTTGAGCAAACTCCAGGAGATAGTGGAGGACGGAGGAGTCTGGTGTGCTGCAGGCCATGGGGTTGCAAAGAATCAGACATGACTTAGTGAATGAACAGCAACAGTAACAACCACCTTTGAGCTACTGTGAAAATGCTGTTATGAACATTTAGGTACAAATCTTTATGTGGGTATATGCTTTTATTTCTCATGGGTATATACCTGGAGGTAAAACTGCTTGGTCCTTGGTTATATATTTAATTTTATAAGACTTCCCAAATATTTTCCAGAGTGGTTTTGCATACTATTTTGCATTCCCATCAGTGATGGATGCCACTTCCTTGCCAACACTAGGGATTAGTCATTTGACTAGGTATCCACAAGTAACTCATTGTGATTTTTAAATTATATCTCCCTAATGACTAATGATGCAGAGATTCTTTCCACATTATAATTTATTTTAAAAAATCAATTTGAATTCACTCTGCCCCAATTCTTGTTGAAGCAAGTCCTCATACACCTCATTTTAGTAGAGACTTGTCAAATCCCTCCCAGGTACCTAAAAAAAATGTACAACCCAGGAAAAGCAAAAACACAGCAAAGACGAGGGATGTGCCTTGAGACTCTCTCAACTGTTCTTTGTTAATGTTTCCAACATGCTGAGCTCATCTTTGGGCAGAAATTGAGTTTTTCTATTCCCCACTGCACCCAGCTCAGGACCAAGCACACGCAGGTCCTTCAATAAATATTTGATGATTGACAGATGCAGGATGGTGGCTCATGTTCCACGTGAACATGACTAGGGTGTGCATATATATGGTGGGGGATGTTAAAATCACGTAAGGCTGATCAGCCACTTACTAAGAGGTTCTGTCCTGTGGAGTGTGTTCATGCTGGATAGAGATCAGAGGTCCTTTCTAAGGCTAATCTTTAGAACCAGGTAGGGAGTTGGAGAAGGAAATGGCAACCCACTCCAATATTCTTGCCTGGAGAATCCTGTGGATGGAGGAGCCTGGTCGGCCTCAGTCCATGGGGTCGCTAGGAGTCGGACACGACTGAGCCACTTCACTTTCACTTTTCACTTTCATGCATTGGAGAAGGAAATGACAACCTAGTCCAGTATTTTTGCCTGGAGAATCCCAGGGACGGGGGAGCCTGGTAGACTGCTGTCTATGGGGTCGCACAGAGTCAGACATGACTGAAGCGACTTAGCAGCAGCAGCAGCAGCAGCAGAGAGTTTAGAAAAGGATGCCTAGGACCAGACACAGATTGTCCTTAAGATAGTGAGGCCAAAGCTCCAGAGCCCCACGTGCGCCTGATGCCCTATGAGTCCGGGCAGGTGCTGGGAGATATAGAATATTCTGTGGGGAGGGAGGAAGTCAAGTCACAGTCAGGATCCTTGAAGACATCTCAGAAACAAGGGACGTGCATCTGGGTAATTTGTATGATTTCTGTCCTCATTTTAAAGAACTACTAAGCATGGAATTTTTTTTGCTGATGGTGATGGTGATTTTATGTTCTTTCTTTCCAAGAAGTTCTCATGAAATCTGATCTGTTCCACTGTGCTTCACTCAAGAGGCTGTGATTTAATTTTTCTAGGGTGTGGCCCAGGCATGGATGCTTGAAGGAGTGTGGCATTGAATTGAATGTGTCTGTGGGTTGAGCTATGTGGCTACACGGTATCCACCAATGACCAAGTCTAGGCTATAAGCCATAAGGACAGATCCTGGGCACTGAAGTGGTTTCATCGTTCTAAGCAGAAGTGCTTCAACCAAACAGGCCATTTTCATTTTTCTCCAAATCTGAAAAAGGGTGTTGCTCCATCCTGGCTGACTCAGACCCAGGTGTCTTTGGGTCCACTCATCCCAGTCTGACCTGACTCCACTGCACTGCCTCCAGGCTCTGACCACATCTTTATGTCCCTCATCATTCATATCACTTGTGGGGCATTTCTTCATCATTTGCTTCTCTTTCCAGTTAGATGCTGAATTCTTAAAGTGCAGAAAGGAAGTCTTATGCTTCCTCTTAGCCTCTGTAGTGGTAATTTCAAGATAATAATATCATTACCCGCAACTATACTAATAGCTAACATTAACAGAATGCTTTGTGCCCAGAACTGGTAGGTTACTTACATACAGTACCTAATTTAATCCTCATAATTATCCCTGATCTGGGCATTATTACTGCTCTGTTTTATAGACAAGCAACTTGAATTTCAGGAAGGCTGAGGTCACAGCCCATCGGCCAAGGTTACACACAGCTCATGGAATAACATTCATCTCTGATTGGAGTTTTCACCAGCTGAAGCCGAAAAAAAAAAAAAAAAAAAGGAGTGCTAACTATAAGTACTTAAAGAACTGGGCTTTTATTCTGAGATTATAGCTTCCCTTTTTTTTGCTGTTATTGTTGCTAAATGCTTTTTTTTAGCAATGGCACACTATGATAGTAGATTGCAATATATGTTTTAAAATAACTTTACATGGCAAAATAAAATATTAGGTATCCTTTATTTGCCTCTCCCAATTGTTTGCTGCTGCTGCTGCTGCTAAGTCGCTTCAGTCGTGTCTGACTCTGTGCGACCCCATAGACGGAAGCCCACCAGGCTCCACCGTCCTTGGAATTCTCCAGGCAAGAACACTGGAGTGGGTTGCCATTTCCTTCTCCAATGCATGAAAGTGAAAAGTGAAAGAGAAGTCGCCCAGTCATGTCCGACTCCTAGCGACCCCATGGACGGGAGCCTACCAGGATCCTCCGTCCATGGGATTTTCCAGGCAAAAGTACTGGGGTGGGGTGCCATTGCCTTCCCCAATTGTTTGGGTGGGAGGATTTTGATCTTTCAGATGAAGAAGTCTGAGAACTCTTACTCTAAAGAATACTATGTATTAAAAGATATGCAATATACATTTGCTAAATCAATGAATCTGACAATCTGCCAATGCAAACATGTTGCCAGTGGAAGGAAGAGAAAGTCCTTCAGCTTCTAATTTAATTTCTTTCACCAACAGTAACTGAACTCTCCTTTGTGTCAAACACTGTGCTAGAGTCATCTGGTCCCATCACTTCATGGGAAATAGATGGGGAAACAGTGGAAACAGTGTCAGACTTTATTTTTCTGGGCTCCAAAATCACTGCAGATGGTGACTGCAGCCATAAAATTAAAAGATGATTACTCCTTGGAAGAAAAGTTATGACCAACCTAGATAGCATATTCAAAAGCAGAGACATTACTTTGCCAACAAAGGTCCATCTAGTCAAGGCTATGGTTTTTCCTGTAGTCATGTATGGATGTGAGAGTTGGACTGTGAAGAAGGCTGAGTGCTGAAGAACTGATGCTTTTGAACTGTGGTGTTGGAGAAGACTCTTGAGAGTCCCTTGGACTACAAGGTGATCCAACCAGTCCATTCTGAAGGAGATCAGCCCTAGGATTTCTTTGGAAGGAATGATGCTAAAGCTGAAATTCCAATACTTTGGCCACCTCATGTGAAGAGTTGACTGATTGGAAAAGACTCTGATGCTGGGAGGGATTGGGGGCAGGAGGAGAAGGGGACGACAGAGGATTAGGTGGCTGGATGGCATCACTGACTTGATGGACGTGAGTCTGAGTGAACTCCAGGAGTTGGTGATGGACAGGGAGGCCTGGCGTGCTCCGATTCATGGGGTCGCAAAGAGTTGGACACGACTGAGCGACTGAACTGAACTGAAGAGTCACCCATGAAGGACACAAAACAAATAAAAAACAATTGCTGCCCTCACTAAGCTTAACACCATTTTCAACAGTTTAGGAAAAGTAAAAAGAAGCATGTCTAGGGACTTCCCTGATGTCCAGTGGCCAAAAGACCCTGTGCTCCTAATGTAGGGAGCCTGGCTTTGATCCTTGGTCATGGAACTAGATCCCACAACTAACAATTCACACGCTGCAAGGAAGATAGAAGATCCCAGATCCCGCAAACTGTGATTAAGACACAGTGCATCCAAATAAATAAATACAAAACCAAACATGTCTGCTAGAAAATCAATATTATCAATACACTTCAAAAAATTCAAATAATATGTTACTCATTTGGAAAGATCCCACTAAATAGGACACACTATTCCTGTTCGATAGTCCATCAGTCCCTAATGAAGTTACACTAATAAGAATATCCTCATTCTCAATGTGGTCATCTTCTTCAGGGTCACATACTAACGACAAGGGGGTAGTGTAGGCAGCAGCAGACATAGTGACCACTTGAAACACATTTATTATAATATGAAGAAAATAAATGGTCTATAAACGTACTATCTAAAAGCCTTCTGTTGGATATGAAAATAAAAAGTATTTTTCACATGGTTAGAAAATCCAACATAAAAATAGGAAGGCATAAAATAAAAAACAGGCTTTTACTTCTCTCAGCTGGTCGACTTCATGTATCTGTTCAGAAACATTTTCCCTACCTAGATGATCAAAGTGTATATATAAAATATACATAATGCAATATGTATATAGCCCATCCAGCTTTTCTTTTCTTTACTCAAAGGACCCATACTAAACTACTTCCTCTGATCTTTGTATTTTACACTTGACAGTGTATCTTAGGGATGTTCAGATTCACTTCCTTTTTAAAGGCTGTATTGTATTCCATCATGGGTTATGTCATAGCTCTCTTATCTAGTCTCCCATTTGCTAGATACAATGTTTTTTTTTCTTTTTCTATTTAAAAGTGAAGCTTCAAAGAGTGTCTCTATATATGCATTAGGTATACTTTAAAAATTTATATATATTTTAATTAATTTACTTTTTAAATTGAAGGATAATTGTTTTACATAATTTGTTGTTTTCTGTCAAACAACAACATGAATCAGCCATAGGTATACATACGTTCCCTCCCTCTTGAATGTCCCTCATAAATTGGCAGAAAATTATGAATATTAAAATCTTTAATCTGTCTATAATAAAGTCCCTTTCCCATTTGTTGCATTTGTTTTTTAAAATTTTATTTATTTTATTCATAAATTTTGCCACATAACAATTTTTCTATTTTCTCAGCTTTCAAAGAGCCTATTTTTGGCCATGTTGCTCTGGACGGGTTTTGAACTATGGATTGTATGTCCCTTGTTTTAAAAATTATACTTATTTTTTAAACATAAACTTAACATGTGAAGAGTTGACTCACTGGAAAAGGCTCTGATCCTGGGAGGGATTGGGGGCAGGAGGAGAAGGGGACAACAGAGGATGAGATGGCTGGATGGCATCACCAACTCGATGGACATGAGTTTGAGTGAACTCTGGGAGTTGGTGATGGACAGGGAGGCCTGGCATACTGCGATTCATGGGGTCTCAAAAAGTCAAACATGACTGGGTGACTGAACTGAACTGTAGAGTTTTATAAAAAAAATATTTTTCTATCATGTTCCTGAGTATGGCACAATACTTTACACACTTCATTCTTTAAAATCTTCCCTATTCCAACTTGTCATTATTGTCTAGTATTTTAATTTGAACACAAAAATTTTTAAAACATAAACAATTACATTTATTGGCATATTTCACTTCTTTTTTTCTTATTGATGTTTTTTGAGCCCTAGGTTCTATTAAAAGTTCTGTTAGTGAAGCTCTGAAAGTGTTTAAATCCTAATTTATAATTAAAAAGAACTTTATTTTGCTTAGTCTCAATAGTTTAACTGGTAGAAAAACACATGCTGATGATTTTTTTTTTAGCATTTTGATTGTCTTTGGTATCTCTTGCTGCAGCTGAGAAGTCTGTGCTCAATCTAATTTTCATTTCTTTTCAAATAATTTGCCTTTCAACATTTAATTTTTTTCTGTTGTTTTACTACAATGTGTCTGATGTGGCATTATTTAGCTTCCTTTAAATCTACAATGCATTGACATTAGAAATTACATTTTAAATTTTAGAATATTCTAAATAGACTTCTAAATAGAAATACTTCTATTTTCTTTTTCAGAAATTCATATTAGACATATATGAGTGCCTCACAAACTATCTTCAGTTCAGTTCAGTTGCTCAGTTGTGTCCGACTTTTCGTGACCCCACACACTGCAACACAGCAGGGCTCTCTGTCCATCACCAACTCCCAGAGTTCACTTAAACTCACGTCCATCGAGTCAGTGATGCCATCCAGCCATCTCATCCTCTGTCGTCCCCTTCTTCTCCTGCCCCCAATACCTCCCAGCATCAGAGTCTTTTCCAATCAGTCAACTCTTCGCATCAGGTGGCCAAAGTATTGGAGTTTCAGCTTTAGCATCATTCCTTCCAAAGAAATCCCAGGGCTGATCTCCTTCAGAATGGACTGGTTGGATCTCCTTGCAGTCCAAGGGACTCTCAAGAGTCTTCTCCAACACCACAGTTCAAAAGCATCAATTCTTCGGGGCTCAGCTTTCTTCACAGTCCAACTCTCACATCCATACATGACTACAGGAAAAACCATAGCCTTGACTAGACGGACCTTTGTTGGCAAAGTAATGTCTCTGCTTTTGAATATGCTATCTAGGTTGGTCATAACTTTTCTTCTGAGGAGTAAGCGTCTTTTAATTTCATGGCTGCAGTCACCACCTGCAGTGATTTTGGAGCCCAGGAAAATAAAGTCAGCCATTGTTTCCACTGTTTCCCCATCTATTTCCCATGAAATGATGGGACCAGATGCCGTGATCTTCGTTTTCTGAATGTTGAGCTTTAAGCCAACTTTTTCACTCTCCTCTTTCACTTTCATCAAGAGGCTTTTGAGTTCCTCTTCACTTTCTGCCATAAGGGTGGAGTCATCTACATATCTGAGGTTATTGATATTTCTCCCAGCAATCTTGATTCCAGCTTGTGCTTCTTCCAGCCCAGTGTGTCTCATGATGTACTCTGCATATAAGTTAAATAAGCAGGGTGACAATATACAGCCTTGACGTACTCCTTTTCCTATTTGGAACCAGTCTGTTGTTCCATGGCCAGTTCTAACTGTTGTTTCCTGACCTGCATGTAGGTTTCTCAAGAGGCAGGTCAGGTGGTCTGGTATTCCCATCTCTCTTAGAATTTTCCACAGTTTATTGTGATCCACATAGTCAAAGGCTTTGGCATAGTCAATAAAGCAGAAATAGATGTTTTTATGGAACTCTCTTGCTTTTTTGATGATCCAGTGGATGTTGGCAATTTGATCTCTGGTTCCTCTGCCTTTTCTAAAACCAGCTTGAATTTCTGGAAGTTCACAGTTTACATATTGCTGAAGCCTGGCTTGGAGAATTTTGAGCATTACTTTACCAGCATGTGAGATAAGTGTAATTGTGCAGTATTTTGAGCATTCTTTGGCATTGACTCTCTTTGGGACTGGAATGAAAACTGACCTTTTCCAGTCCTGTGGCCACTGCTGAGATTTCCAAATGTGCTGGCATATTGAATGCAGCACTTTCACAGCATCATCTTTCAGAATTTGAAATAGCTCAACTGGAATTCCATCACCTCCACTACTTTGTTCGTAGTGATGCTTTCTAAGGCCCTCTTGAATTCACATTCCAGAATGTCTGGCTCTAGCTGAGTGATCATACCATCATCATTATCTTGGTCATGAAGATCTTTTTTGTACAGTTCTTCTGTGTATTCTTGCCACCTCTTCTTAATATCTTCTGCTTCTGTTAGGTCTATACCATTTCTGTCCTTTATCAAGCCCATCTTTATAGGAAATGCTCCTTTGGTACCTCTAATTTTCTTGAAGAGATCTCTAGTCTTCCCCATTCTGTTGTTTTCCTCTATTTGTTTGCATTGATTGCTGAGGAAGGCTTTCTTATCTCTTCTTGCTATTCTTTGGAACTATGCATTCAGATGCTTATATCTTTCCTTTTCTACTTTGCTTTTTCGCTTCTCTTCTTTTCACAGCTATTTGTAAGGCCTCCCCAGACAGCCATTTTGCTCTTTTGCATTTCTTTTCCATGGGGATGGTCTTGATCCCTGTCTCCTGTACAATGTCACAAACCTCAGTCCATAGTTCATCAGGCACTCTATGGGATAAACTGACTGAGGGGGAAACTGGGTCTTGTTCTGATGGTGGGTCCATGTTCAGTAAATCTTTAATGCAATTTTCTGTTGATGGGCAGTGCTGTGTTCCCTCCCTGTTATCTGACCTGAGTCCAATCTATGGTGGATGTAATGAAGATATGGCTACCTCTTTTAAAAGGTCCCATGCACGCACTGCTGTACTGAGTGCCCCTGACCCTGCAGCAGGGCACCCCCGATGCACGCCTCTGCCAGAGACTCCTGCACACTCATGGGCAAGTCTGGGCCAGTCTCTTGTGGGGTCCCTCCAAGAGTCTGTTTCCCCGGTCCTGTGTAAGCTCTGGTAGCTCTATGGTGGGGTTAATGGTGATCTCCTCCAAGAGGGCTTATGCCATACCCAGGTCTGCTGCACCCAGAGCCCCTGCCCCTGTGGCAGGCCACTACTGACCCTTACCTCCAGAGGAGATACTCAAATACACTTCTTGCTCAGTCTCTGTGGGGTCTCTGGGTCCTAGTGCACACAAGGTTTGTTTGATCCCTCTGAGCGTCTCTGGAGGTTATGGGGTGTGATTCTAAAGGTGATTTCACCTCTCCTACTCTCTTGCTGGGGCTTCTCCTTTGCCCTTAGATGTGGGGCATCTTTTTTTGATGGGATCCAACCTTCTCCTGTTGATGGTTGTTCAGCAGCGAGTTATAATTTTGGAGTTCTTGCAGGAGAAGATGAGTGCACATCGTTTTACTCTACCATCTGCTATCTTAGGAATTATTAATTGTGTATGTGTGTATTTGTGTGTATCAAGTGTAGAGATAATTTTCATAGTCATTTAAAAATTTTGGTTGCCAGGATTTCTAATTGGTTCTTTTTCATATTAAACCATTTTTTGCTTTATTTCTTTTTCCAGCTCACAGCTTCTCATTCACTGAAGAAAATATTCTTCCATGTTCATCTTTAATGGATGTAATTCTTGTTAATCATTGAATATCTTAAACATACTAATTTTAATTCTTTGCCAGACTATTTCAGTATATTAATCTATAGAAAATTTGTATTCTAATTGTGTATTTTGCTTGCTTACTGACATTAGATATGGAGAAGGCAATGGCACTCCACTCCAGTACTCTTGTCTGGAGAATCCCACGAATGGAGGAGCCTGGTAGGCTACAGTCCATGGGGTCGCTAAGAGTCAGACACAACTGAGCAACTTCACTTTCACTTTTCACTTTCACGCATTGGAGAAGGAAATGGCAACTCACTCCAGTGTTTTGGAGAAGGAAATGGCAACTCACTCCAGTGTTCTTGCCTGTAGAATCCCAGGGACAGAGGAGCCTGTTGGGCTGCTGTCTATGGGGTCGCACAGAGTCGGACACGACTAAAGCGACTTAGCAGCAGCAGCAGCAGCACTGATGTTAAATATCTTCAAGTTGTTTGAAATTTTGGTCTATAGGAAGAGGCTTTTTGTTGTTTCTTTCTCTAAGTTCAACCTTTCCCTGTTTAGTTTTATATATGACTTTCTGCTCAGCCCTGGGATCATCAGGCCAGCACCAAGGCATTACTATAATGGCATTTTTAGACTTCTCCCTCATTGCAATATTGGAAATAGCATAGGTCCAGTCACTGAAATTGCAGTTTTGTTACATTTCTCCAGAAGCTGTACCTTTGTCCTTTTACCTCCCCATGTCTATAGTTCCCCATAAAGCTGGATCTTCAGGCAGTATGTAGGTAGGACTTCTATTTTTAAATTGTCCTCTCTTGAACCCTCCCATAGACTCTGGATTCAATGACAGAGCCTGTTAATTTCTCATATTTCAAGAAGAAGATTTAGTCTCTATTACGCCATAAATTGCTACTGCCTATTTCCAGCTGGAGAGGCTGGTGAATCCATGGCTTTAGTGCCACTCATCATTTTGTGTTTCTGTTCTGTTTTTGGTCTGTGGGGAGATATATTGTGCTTTTAAGTCCAGCCATATATTAAATTTTCTCTTTCTGTATCTTATATGTTAGAGCAGAGGAGGTGAGTCAATATGTGAATTCACCATATCATCTTAATAGGAAATCTTCCATGTGTATATATGCAGGTGTGTATGTATATGCACATTCTCCCACCACCTTAGGTTATTAAGGGCAAGTCTCAGAATCTACAGGCATAATTATTATTTGACGATGTCTCAGGTGGTTATGGTTGATGGGTACTCAGGGACAAGTTCACATGTCATCTCTTACTGGGAGATCTTGTAGAGGTTTGCTCTACATCTAGAAAGTCCAGTTTGTTAAGCTTCCCATGCATAATCCAGGCTTTCACTATACGCTTTTGCTCAATAATGTAGCTCCTAACCTTTGGAGGACTTAATGTACAGGTAACATCTTTTATTTTATACCTAACTCGAAAGTCACTTGCAGTAAAAAATGACAGGTGGGCACAGCAAAGGATAGTATTGGAGATTTATTAGATGATGAAGCTTCCATGCCCCGTGTTTAAGCTCTTTTCCCTCTAATACAGCAGCGCACTGTGTAATATGTATTCTCTGGTCTAGCTGCTTGTGCTGTGTGATTTAAGAAAGTGGGCATTGGCATGATAATTGTTTTTCAATGGCTGCATTTCTTATAGCATTACTACTTACATGGTGCAGTTTTGCATAATATTGAAATCAATAAATTATAAGGGAATTATACCCCTTCTTTATGCCTTTGGTTCTTAAGTCTTAAATCACCTTGCCATACTTCTGCTGTGTGTTAGTTACTTACTTTTTCAAAAGTAGATATTTTTAGTCTCTCACAGGGCAACTACTAAAGACAAATGTCAAATTTTCCCAGAACAATGGATAATTTTGTTTACATGAGAGGAAAACAGGTTTTCGGGATGGCACAAACATGCCACCATATGGACTAAATCTAGGCAATTTTCAGAAACTGAAAAGTCAGTCTGTAGGACTATATCATTCTCCTTTATACCTCTCAAAGTTTAGGAGGGGTTTCTTTTTTTTTTTTAGAAGGGGTTTCTGGTGATTAGAACAGGTGAGATATATACAAAATACCAGTTTTCATAAGGCAAAGATTCTACAGAAACTGAGAAATTGGTGAAACTGCACAATGCATCTTTGGATATCCTGAGTAGTTTTCATTAAACACACTGGTATGATCCTTGAGTGATTATGTACCTCATACTTTATTGGCGTTTAGCAAAAAAGACTTGCTAAGGGCTTGACAAATACTTGTTGACTTAAGAAACACTGTTGATACAAACTCAGCATTTTAATCATGATAAATCTCAGGGCCAACAGACTGCATGTTGATGTCCTTGTTTTCTGTCTAATGAAAATATTTAATTTTCATAATAAACTGAAAGTCACCCCAGATTTACTTAATACCAACCTTGCCTAAGATGATGAATCATTCTCAAGGGCAGCACTGTGGCTCCAGAGCCCCAGAGCAAGGCCACTCTCTGTGGCTTTAAGCTCTAGGTGGCATCCTATTTGTCTTTCTTACTTGGCATATGAAATCGTTATTAAAATCCAAAACTATAATAGTGTTTTCCTTAGGGTCCACCATTTATAAAGGAGAATAACTCTCAAAATTGTAGGATGAATTAAATTTTCATGACTTTGTTCACTTTGTAGTTGTCACCCAATGCAAGCATTTCTGTCTCAAGGCCACCAGCATGCTTCATAAAAGCAGGGAGAACAATCACTGATGCTTTTCTGATTCTCTCTACTTTAAATTCATCTTCCATGCTTACATTGAAAAGAGAGATGTGTCTTTCTATTTTTCTGTCCAGAAGAAAACATTCTTGGGTGCTGTTTTGTCTCCTATTAGATAAATGATCATTTAAATCCAAGGAAGAAGTTCCTCAGATTGAATCATGATAAAAATATACGTCCCAATATTCTGCTCAGTTAGAACAAAGTGTTAGTTGCTTTCGTTGCTGGAAATTCCCTGCTAAGCAACTTTGTCATTCGTCATGCTCAGTTGGTTGCTAAATTGTGTCCGACTCTTTGCAACCCAATGGACTTTAGCCTGTCAGGCTCCTCTGACCATGGGAATTCACAGGCAAGAATGCCAGAGTGGTTAGCTATTTCCTTCTCCAGGGGATCTTCCTGGCTCAGGGATGGAACCAGCATCTTCCGCAGTGGCAGGCAGATTCTTTACCACTGAGCCGCCTATCATGTTGTAATCATAGTCTCAATCAAATGAGTTAGTAAACCCCAGCATTCTTTTTTGGGCAGTAAAATCTTCTTGTTGGTGGAGGAAGAAAGTTGTGATTGTGTTCTCAGAGGACAGCTTCCAAGAATTTTTACTTCTCTCCTGTTTTTTTCCTACCACCAAGTGGGAGACAATCTCATACCTCTCAGTTAATTATACTACAGTTTCCTTTGCAGTTTTAACCTCTCTGTCTATACATCCCATTTGTAATCTTTACACATTAAAGATGCTAGTCCTCTTCGTTTACAGATTTAGAGTTAATTCACTCTGCATAGATGTTAAAGTAGGAAAGAAGCTGTAGTCTCAATGAACCTGTCAAAGGTATTGAAAACCCTTCAGGGCATTTTCAGAGACCTGAGTCCCAGATAGTAATCATGTTCTCTTTGCCAGATATCAAAAAGATGCATGTATTGGCCATAAGTAAGACCATTGGGTATTTTATTCCACTTGGAGTTAACAGTATACAATGTATTTATAGTTTATCACATATTAATAATATGAAAGTGATACACTATTTATAGGTTAAAGGTAGAAAAGGAAGAACCCATATTCAATGGAACATTGTATCTTTTACACTGAGAAAATAATTTTAAGACAAAGATGATGAGGAACACAATGGAAATTTTTGCTGCTAAATTCTAAGGTATCAGTACTGAATGATTCCTTTGTTGCTGCACTTCTCATGGGCTCACATGACATACTCAAGGCACCTCCTCATTCATGTGATGTTTGGATCTTCTCAACAACAGCATTCTTCCTTGTATTTAGAAACTTGGCAAGCGCTAGAAGCCATTTATCAAGCAGAACTCAAGGCATGAGGACATATAGTTATAGCTCAAAGGAGGTTGCATGAAATATTAACCCCACTCTTAGAACAGGGTCCTGTGGTTGATCCAAAGAAGCAATTGCCAGCTCCACAAATAAGATACTACAATGAATTTAAGAGTATCTAAGATGCTCCTATAATCTGCTCTTAACAACTATGCATGCTAGGAAGTCTGGTGGAGCACACTCATCAGACAAAATAAATAACAAGGCATCGGGGAGTTGGAGAGGGCCCCTACCTGATTAACTGGCCTGATTTGGGGCCAGGCCTGGAGACAACCAAATGAGAATCCATGGGACCCCCAATACAGCACCTTGAAGAAATTCAGCAGATATGCAGAATGAAGCATGAAAAAGCCTAATTGCAATTCTAAAGAAAAAATTTGAAGTTCATAAATTGTGTCTCTTATTTCCCTACATTTATAAACTAGATGAACTTATCCTTTCTATGTTTTTCCCATGCTGGAGTCACATTTCTTTTCCCTGTAATGAGTAACCTGCATCTCTGTCAATGACTGCTGCTTTAGCCAAGCCGAAGGCTGTTGGACTCACACTCCATCCCCTTGCTGGTGACTTGTATTTTAGATTTTAGAAAAACCTAAACCATTTTTCTTTGTTTTTTAACCAGAATAGGGCTCAGAGCTAGCATTTCTCTACCAGTCTGTAATTAATTTACTTCTTATTCTCAATGTTACAATTTCTTCATTTTAGGGAATTCTTTTGGCTATTTTATCTTTGACATAATTTTCATTTGTGCATTCTCTACTTCAGGAACATTAGTTATCATTATGTTGGATAACTTTTAGACTGCCCTCACATTGATTACATTTTCTCTTTTGTCTTTCTCTGCACTCTCCATGATTAGTTTAAGCATTTTCTTTAAATCAGAATTTTATTTTAGCTAGCCATATTTTAGTCCTGGCTATTCTAATTTCGGAGAAGGCAATGGCACCCCACTCCAGTGCTCTTGCCTGGAGAATCCCATGGACGGAGGAGCTTGGTAGGCTACAGTCCATGGGGGTGGCTAAGAGTTGGACATGACTGAGTGACTTCACTTTCGCTTTTCACTTTCATGCATTGGAGAAGGAAATGGCAACCCACTCCAGTATTCTTGCCTGGAGAATCCCAGGGACAGAGGAGCCTGTTGGGCTGCCATCTATGGGGTTGCACAGAGTCCGACATGACTGATGCGACTTAGCAGCAGCAGCATTCTAATTGACCTGTGAGTTCCATAATAGTGTTTCTGTCCTCAAGTTTTTTAACTTAGCAGTCTCCCTTCCCTCCTTGTTTTATGATCTTTTATCTCCTTTAAAAAAGATGTCTGAGTTGCCAGTCCAGGCTTGATGCATGATACTGGATGCTTGGGGCTGGTGCACTGGGACGACCCAGAGGGATGGTACAGGGAAGGAGGAGGGAGGAGGGTTCAGGACGGGGAACACATGTATACCTGTGGTGGATTCATGTTGATATATGGCAAAACCAATACAATATTGTAAAGTAAAAAAATAAAATAAAAATAAAATCAGTCACCCTCCAAAAGATGTCTGTATCATATTCTTTAAAAAATATGATACAGTTACAAAGAATTGTCTGCCTTTACTTGGCTTATGTGTTTCCCTCCAGATGAAGTCCTTTATTTGTCTTTTCAATGTTTAGTTTCATTCATTCAATATTGATTTATTGAATATCTACTATGTGTCAGGCAGTATTCTTGATACCAGGGAGACAACCATTGAAGAAACTAAGTTCCCTGCCCTCACGTGATATCCATGAGTTCAGGGAAATTCTTTATCAATGTTATTCTCATCCTTCCTTGGGTATTGCTTCCTTTAGGACATTCTACCTATTTTATGACAATGAGGTATAAGGTCCTGGTGTGGGATCAGTAATGAGACAAAAGGCTGATGGCCAGTCAGCAAAGAGGAACTGATCAAAGTTTTGAGTGATTCTATTTATGCTGAGACCTACCTTCTTCAATCACAAATATTTCAAGACAAAGGGGAAAGGGTCATTTGGGTCACTTTAGATGATAGCCCATTTCCTGTTGCCAATGTGAAAAGAGTTAAAGTTTGGAACCTGAGACTAGCTTCTCCCTGTAGCTCTCTAGGTCTGGTCCTGGGGTGACTACCAATGAATGGGGTGCCCAGGGAATAAGAGAACATAGGTATCCACCAGTGAAAATTCTCTAAAGGAGTAAAAGGACAGAGGAGCAGATTATAATGACATCTGCTGACTTTAGTATTTCTTTGGCTGCCTGATTTCTATCTTATGGAGCAGATTTTAAGCATATAACTGTTGGCTTATTCTTCTAGGCCACTAAAATACTTTAAAAATACATTTAAAAATTCTTACTAAGAAACAGTTTCTATTTATTGCAGAAACATGAAGATAGGCAAAGAAAAGAAAAATGATATCAAATTTGCCCTCCAAATCATGCTCAGACTATACTACAAAGCTACAAACACACAGATCAATAGAACAGATAAGAAAGCCCAGAAATAAACTCATGTGAAAGTGAAGTCGCTTCAGTTGTGTCCGACCCTTAGCGACCCCATGGACTGCAGCTTACCAGGCTCCTGGGTCCATGGGATTTTCCAGGCAAGAGTACTGGAGTGGGTTGCCATTTCCTTCTCCAAAGCATGAAAGTGAAAAGTGAAAGTGAAGTCGCTCGGGCTCCTCCGTCTGTGGGATTTTCCAGGCAAGAGTACTGGAGTGGGGTACCATTGACAAAACTAGAATGGCTTCAGTGCAGAAACCAAGGGGTGTCCAATGCCCATCGATAAAGATTTGCCCAAGTAAATTCTAGAGGACATGTACATAATTTCAAGAAGTGAGCTGCAAATGCAAGAGAGTTTGGGTCCCATTAATGTGCACCTTAAAAACAGAAGTTTCATAAACTTTCTTGAAAAACATCTGCTTCTCTTTTCCAGGTACTTGCAACCTCAATGTACGTATGGCCAATTAATAGATGAAAAAGGAAGCAAGAATATACAATGGAGAAAAGACAGTCTCTTTAATAAGTGGTGCTGGAAAAATTGGACAGCTACATGTAGAAGAATGAAATCAAAACATCCTTAAACACTATATACAAACATAAACTCAAAATAAAGATCTAAATGTAATACCAAATACTATAAACTCCTAGAGGAAAATACAGGCAAAATACTCTTTGACACAAATCACAGCAATACTTTTTTTTGTATTTGTCTCCTAGAATAACAGAAATAAAAAAAAAACAAAAACACAAATAGGACCTAATTAAACTTTAAGGCTTCTCTTGTGGCTTAGCTGGTAAAGAATCTGCCTACAGTGCAGGAAACCTGGGTTTGATCCCTAGGCTGGGAAGATCCCCTGGAGAAGGGAACAGTTACCCACTTCAGTATTCTGGCCTGGAGAATTCCATGGACTGTATAGTCCATGGGGTTGCAAAGAGTCAGACACGACTGAGAGACTTTCATTTCACTTCAATTAAACTTAAAAGTTTTTACACAGCCAAGGAAACCATAAACAAAACAAGAAGACAAGCTATAAAATAGAAAAAAATCTGCAAATGATGCAACTGACAAAGGATTAATTTCCAAAATATTCAAACATCTCATACAGCTCAATATAAAAAACAAATAATCCAATAAAAAGTGGGCAGAAGATCTAAATAGACATTTCTCCAAAGAAGACATACATATGAAAGAACAGTGTACTGAATGGAAGAAAAAATTTGCAAATTATATGAATAATAAAAAGATTAGTGCTGCTGCTAAGTCACTTCAGTTGTGTCCGATTCTGTGCGACCCCATACATGGCAGCCCACCAGGCTCCCCCATCCCTGGGATTCTCCAGGCAAGAACACTGGAGTGGGTTGCCATTTCCTTCTCTGAAGTGCAAAAGTGAAAAGCAAAAGTGAAGTCGCTCAGTCGTGTCTGACTCTAGCGACCCCATGGACTGCAGCCTACCAGGATCCTCCATCCATTCACCTGAGAAACTGCCAGATTCTGGAAGCTGCAGGGCAGACGGAAGGCCGGTCAGCCTCCCCGGAGCCCGCCCTCCTGAGCACCCCAGGGCCTTCTCCATGTCTTGGTAGGGATGAACCTGCCCCCTCCTGGGTCTACCCAACATATATAAATAGCTCATACAACTCAACAACAAAAAACGACCTGATTAATAAATGGCCAGTAGAACTAAACAGCCATTTTTCTAAAGAGAAAATGCAGATGGCCAGTAGGCACATGAGAAGATGCTCAACATTGCCAACCATTAGGGAAATGCCAATCAAACCACAGTGAAATAGCACCTCATACACGTCAGAATGTCTATCATCAAAGAGTCTACAAGTAACAAATCTTGGTGAGGATGTGGCGAAAGGGAACCCTTGAACACTATGGTGGGAATGTAAATTGGTGCAGCCACTGTGGAAAATAATATGGAGGTTTGTCTAAAAACTAAAAATAGAACTACCATATGAGCCAGCAATTCTACTCCTGGGTATATATCTGAAAAATAAAACCAAACCACTAATTTGGAAAGCTACATGCACCCTGATGTTCATAGCAGTGTTATTTATAATAACCAATAAATGGAACGATGTAAGTGTTCTTCATCAGGTGAATGGACAAAGAAAATTGATATTCATAAACAATAGAGTACTTTCACTCATTTGCTAAGATGTGTCTGACTTTTTGCAACTCCATGGACTGTAGCCTTCCAGGTTCCTTCAGGCAAGCATATCAGAGTGGTTTGCCATTTCTTTCTCCAGGAGGTCTTCCAAACCCAGGGATGGAGCCCACATCTCCTGCATTAGCAGATGGATTCTTGACCACTGAGCCACCAGGGAAGCCCAGTGGAGTACAACTCAGCTATAAAAACAAAAATTTGCCACTTGCAGCAACATGGATAGACTTGGAGGACATTATGTTAAGTGAAATAAGTCATATAGAGAAAGATACTGTATGATATTACTTATATGTGGAATAAAAAATAAAACAAATAGTAAATATAGCATAAAGAAAGAAGACTCACAGATACAGAGGACAGACTTGTGGTTATCAGTGCGGGGGTGGGCAACACAGGTGTCAGGATGAGTGGGCGGCACAAACTACTGGGTGTGAGACAGGTTCAGGGATGTATCGTGCAACCAGGAAATACAGTCAATGCTTTATAATAGCTATACTTCTAATATTCGGAGAAGGCAATGGCACCCCACTCTAGTACTCTTGCCTGGAAAATCCCATGGATGGAGGAGCCTGGAAGGCTGCAGTCCAGGGGGTCGCTGAGGGTCAGACACGACTGAGTGACTTCACTTTTCACTTTCATGCATTGGAGAAGGAAATGGCAACCCACTCCAGTGTTCTTGCCTGGAGAATCCCAGGGACAGGGGAGCCTGGTGGGCTGTCGTCTATAGGGTCGCACAGAGTCAGACACAACTGAAGCGACTTAGCAGCAGCAGCAACAGCAGTAGCATACCTCTAATATTATCTAAAAATTCAAAATCCCTAAAACCGCTCAAAGCCAAACTCTCCCCTCTGGAGATAACTAACGTCAACATTTTCCAAATATTTTCTATCAATATAAATATATATGGAAAATATATATTAAATGTATAATTATATATGACTATCATTCAGAAAATGAAGATCATGGCATCTGGTCCCATCACTTCATGGGAAATAGATGGGAAACAGTGGAAACAGTGTCAGACTTTGTTTTTCTGGGCTCCAAAATCACTGCAGATGGTGACTGCAGCCATGAAATTAAAAGATGCTTACTCCTCGGAAGAAAAGTTGTTACCAACCTAGATAGCATATTCAAAAGCAGAGACATTACTTTGCCAACAAAGGTCCATCTAGTCAAGGCTATGGTTTTTCCTGTGGTCATGTATGGATGTGAGAGTTGGACTGTGAAGAAGGCTGAGTGCCGAAGAATTGATGCTTTTGAACTGTGGTGTTGGAGAAGACTCTTGAGAGTCCCTTGGACTGCAAGGAGATCCAACCAGTCCATTCTGAAGGAGATCAGCCCTGGGATTTCTTTGGAAGGACTGATGCTAAAGCTGAAACTGCAGTACTTTGGCCACCTCATGTGAAGAGTTGACTGATTGGAAAAGACTCTGATGCTGGGAGGGATTGGGGGCAGGAGGAGAAGACAGCAGAGGATGAGATGGCTGGATGGCATCACTGACTCGATGGACGTGAGTCTGAGTGAACTCTGGGAGTTGGTGATGGACAGGGAGGCCTGGCGTGCTGCAGTTTATGGGGTTGCAAAGAGTCAGACACGACTGAGCGACTGAACTGAACTATGTACCTGAAAATATTCAGTATAATATATGTGAAAGTGAAAGTGTTAGTTGCTCAGTCACGTCTGACTCTTTGTGACTCCATTGAGTGCAGCCTGCCAGGCTCCTCGTCCATGAAATTCTCCAGGCAAGAATATTGGAGTGGATGGATTTCCTTCTCCAGTGCACCCTCCTGACTCAGGGATCAAACCTGGGTCTCCTGCATTGCAAGCAGATTCTTTACTGTCTGAGCCACCAAGGGCGTGTGTGTGTGTGTGTGTGTGTGTATATATATACACACACACTATATACACACACACACACACACGTATACATATATGTATATATTAAAATGCTATACACATACCTATATGAAAACATTAAGTATACATTTATAATCATATATAATTAAACATTTCAGGTGCAACACTCTGCAGCCTTCATGAAGTAACACATGATGGCAATAACATATGTAACACAATACGGAATGCCCTTAAATTAGTCAGTTTTGTAACCTGCTTTTTTGCATTAACTAAATCTATCATTAAACTTTTCCAAGATTCCTAAATATTCTTTCTGTAACGATTGCACAGTATTCCATTGTACAGATGTACGTACCATCATTTATTTAAAGAATCGCTCACAGTCGGAAATTTACTTTGCTTCTATATTTTCCAGATTATAAACAACACTGAAGTGAATAGCTTCTCATTTAAATATTCTCATGTATTCTTTTTTCCAGTGTGCACGTCGCCGTAGAATCCTTCTTTATAAAAATACTTTGTCTGGGTGCTTGTCTCATCTCTGTGCCGTACATGTGGCTGCAGTACCTGACAAATCCTTGTCCCTTGTGCTAGTTGGGTTGGTGGGGTGGGAGGAGAAGGGAGGCAGAGTGGAAAAGCACGTGAAGTTCATTGTTTACCCATCACCCCTGCACAAGGAAACTGCTGCCCTGTGAGCAGTAGCTCCGAGATGAGACCCGAGCTACTTGAGGTGATGAAGGGATCCGGGAGAGAGTAATTGTGAGAGCCAGGGATCCCAGCGTGCCCATTTCTACCGAACACCAGGAGAGGTCTAATTAAACCATTCAGGACTAAAAACGGCCCTGAAAAAAAATCCAAAGGGCGTCTCTAGCTGACAAAGGGCACAAAACAAATGGTCCGGGCTGACATTTAGCCCTTAACACACCATGACAGCAGAAGGTTCCAGAAGTATGTCAGAGCAGGGGATCTGACGAAACTCTCCTCTCTCATGCTGTGTGTAACTACTTCATGTAATAATATTACAGAAACCTCTGCATGAAAACCATAAAATGCTTATTTTTTTGACATATGAAGCCTGAGCTGGTCAAGACCATCAGGGAAATATATATTGAAATGGGTGGAGCTGTCCCATCTTATTCATATTTATATTTTTTATTTAAGCCCCTTGCTATTTTCCTGAGGGTCTAGGATACAGCAGGCTCCTGGGAAATAAGTATAGTAAAGTTGGCAGGTAGAAGGGGTTTTTGGCTGTTGTTTTTCAAACATATTACACATATTTTCACATTATTAAAAACACACGCACACTCACAACACCATTTCCCC
Source organism: Tragelaphus eurycerus (assembly GCA_935064755.1). Lineage (NCBI taxonomy): Eukaryota > Metazoa > Chordata > Mammalia > Artiodactyla > Bovidae > Tragelaphus > Tragelaphus eurycerus. The sequence goes on from CAKXYN010000020.1 coordinate 20,122,491, forward strand.
AGAAGCCTCTTTGGCTGACTAGTGTCATGCCTAGTGATTTAGAAGATTGTTTGCATATATTATATTTTAAAACACATTGCTTTTGTAAAATGTATATTTATTATAGATTTTGGAATTTATGATATGTGCTGGAAGAGCTGCCTCTGCCTGGCTGGATCTCAGGCTGTCTGTCACGCACACTCCTTTCTGGAAGGGACTGCCATACAAATGCTTCAGCTGAGCCAAACCATCCTTCCCTTTGTAGTTCCCAGTGGTCAGTCTGTCTGTGTGTCTCTGTGTCTCATGTACACACACCCACACCACTTTCTCCTCCTCCTGTATGTAACACCTGTACAAATAAATAATACAAACAACAATGGAATAACAGTGCCAGAGGAGTGCCCAGTGTTAAAAGTTGCAGTAAAATTACCAGGTGAAGCAACATTGTGAAAAGCATCAATTCAGAACTCTACAGACTGAGCCATTGCAAACTAGGGAAGTGACTGGAAAACCCGGGAAGGGCATTCCTCAGATGTACCAAGCTGTAACGTGGAAGACAAAAGCCGAATCTGAAGTTAAAGTCTGCGGTTGATGTGTGGGCTGTGAGGGTCCAAATCTTGATCACCCTGATAAATCAGTGTGTGTGTGTGTGTGTGTGTGTGTGTGTATGTGTGTGCACGCGCGCGCATGATAGTAAGTGAGTATGGGGGTGTAGGTGTGTGTGAGAGTGTGTGGGTGTGTGTATGAGTGTGTGTAAGAGAGTGTTGGTAGAGTGTGTGTGTGTGAGGGTGTGGGTGTAGGAGTGTGTGTCTGTGTGTGTATCTGTGTGTGTACACTGATGAACACCAAGCAACCCTGGGAGCACCAACACCAAGCCCATCCAAAGCCCAGGAAAACAACCCCCTACACGGACAGTGAGCCTCACTCCAAGGAATCTTGCTGTTTCTCCAGGTTCCGTCCTCTCACACCCTGGCCTGAGAACGTTCCATTGAGCATCTGGGCCAGGCAGAGATGGACTGTCTGTGCCCCCATTAATGCTCTGACCCTGCACGTTTGCTCTTAGCCGTTCAATCTCAGCGGGAAGCCGTGAGAGGATGGGGATCTGGCTCTTTATCAGCCTGGCTGCCGGCCTCTCCTGCCTGCCACCCCTTGAAGGGAGGTGGGGTAGAAGCACAAGCATGGGTCTGGGGGTGGTGAGGCTAGGAGACAGAAAAGGGGCCTGAGAGCATTCACAATCATTTCCCAAATGCAAATCCAGCAGTGGGGAGTCAGCACTCCCAGCCCCAGGCAGAAGCTGGACCTAGCGTCCTTCTGTGTGGTTCTGTCTCCATTCCAGGCAAGAGTACTGGAGTGGGTTGCCATTTCCTTCTCCAGGAGATCTTCCCAACCCAGGGATTGAACCCGGGTCTCCTGCATTGTAGGCAGATGCTTTACCATCTGAGCCACCAGGGAAGTCATGTCCTATGAGCAGAGAAGGGAAAGATGAGCCCGGGTGCTGAGACCCGCTTGCTGACGCCCACAGCTGGTTCCTTGATGACCAAACAGAAGGGATGGAATCCCCGAGGTCTGCTCCTTCAGAGAGCTGAAGGTGCCTTTCTTCACCTACAGAAAATGGGAACCAGCTTGAAAAAACACAAAGGCTCTGGGTCTGGGAGGCTCTGTGCCTCGGTCCTATTTAAAGCTGCTGGCCAGATGTGCCTACTTAGCTACTCCGGCTGCTGTCCACAGCAGAGACAGGCTCCCTCAGCCTCTGTGTTATCAAGCCCCCATATTCAGTCCCCTGCTGACTTAGTTTCCCCATGGTCGGCTGGGTCCACTCCATCAGAGGCTGGCGAACAGCTGGAAGCCTCCTATGAGAGGAGGTTCCTGGAGCCGAGATTGTGTCTTCAGTGCCTTAGGGGCACATGCGATGCATACATCTTTGGTAAGTAATTGTCCGTTTTCACACAGATTATTTAGAATTTCTGATGAAACTGCAGAAACGTCAGTGTGGCATGTCAGCCACCAATCGGAGTGCGGCTCTGCAACCCCTCTCTACTCCAGTCCAACTGCTATTAGCTTCAAGGGGGAAAAAGCCCTCCTTGTCTCTTGTTACAGCATTTTTACGATCGGGGATGCCTCTAATAATGACTTTGTGTTACACAAAACAGATCCATTAATGTCACCAAGCCCCGAAAGTACTGAATCAACCCTGCTTCTTCAAAAAGCAGGTGGACAGCAGATGAGGTGAAGGCCGGGCTTCCCAGTGGCTCCTTTGCCTGAGCGCTGGCCCTGCCTGTTTGCAACGGGGGTATTTAGAGGGCCATGTGGCTGAGGAGGAGGAAGATGTCACGTCTGGCCACGGGGGCCCCTCCAAACAGAACAAACTAGGTGTGGGACTTCAAGTGGTGATTTAAAGCTCCTCTAACCCTATTATGCCAGGGTTCCTGGTCCGGCTACACATAGCAGAGGGCAGGAGGAAGCCTGTGGCCCCCTCATCAGCTATGACAGCCACCCTTTCAGTCGGAATGTAAGGGGATGATTCCAACCAACATCTTCAGGGTAAATGTTGGGGGAGGAGGGATAAATCAGCAGCTTAGGGTGAACACATTCAAATAACTATATATAAGATGGATAACCAATGAGAACCCAGTGTATAGCACAGGGAACTCTACTCAATATTCTGTGATAACGTGGATGAGAAAAGAATCTTAAAAAGAATGAATATATGTTTATGAATAATTGAAACACTTTGCTGTACTCCTGAAACTAATACAACATTGTAAATCAACTATATTCCAATAACATTACAATAAAAGACAAATGAAAAACAAAAAAGATATTCCTGCATAAGCTTTTTTTTTTTTTCCTTGACCAACCAAGAGATAGAAAATAAAAAACAGAATTAAAAAGAGAAAGAAAAGCAAAACAATTTCAGGGAACCCAGCGGTTTTCAAGGTAGAGGAACGAACCATCCATCTTCCCACTCCCTGGGATGTGCCTGAGATGCTTGTCTCTGATAAGGAGGGGGATGGCCAGTGACATGGTTCGCACGACTCAGAGGCGATGCTCTCTATTCCACAGCCAGGGTCCCGGCTGGCTGCCCAAGCCAGACACGGAGTCGTCCCCATACACGTCAGCCATGCACACTGGAGGAGCCACCCCAGTCCTTTCCCAAGTGCTCTAGAGTGGCCCTGCAAAGCCAGGGTGGCTGCTGTCCAGTCCCAGGGACCGATGGGGGCTCACTCTTCATTCTGGGGAAGCCTGGCGGGTGGGGAAGGTGGGGAAGGAAAGGACTCAGCAGGTGAATCAAATTATGGACATGAACCAGGAATTGGAGTTTATGTGACACAGAGGCACAATGTAGACAGCCTTGCCAGGCAGGACACCCACACCAGGCCTCCTGTGCAAAGTTACTGAGGATGCTTTGGGGCTGCCCCAGCTGTGGAGCAGGGACTGCTGAGGACAAGCTGCTTCTGAGCATTGGTTACAGCATGAAGATTACAAGGGAGAAGCTATAGGTATTAATTAGAGTATAAATCACACACACTCACATGCACATAGATATATTTATATATGAATGAAGAATATAAGCTCATTTCTGCAAATTACCAGGGTTCAAAGAGTACTATTAAGTGTCTACTGTATGGCAGGCACTGTGCTAGGCCTGGGGGGTTCTCATGGAAGAGCGATGAGCACAAAGAGACTCTGTGCCCATCCTCATGGAGATGACAGCCTCTAACTAAAAGTGATGAGGTGAACATCAAGTTGCAGTGTTTAGCACATGATGGGGAGTCTGAACCTCATCTGTGTGGCCAGGAAAAGCTTCTTTCTCTAAAGAACTGTGGTGAAGCTGAGATATGACAAATGAGTCAGCATGAAGCAGTAACAATGCATTCAGGCTGAGGAATGGGTCTGGGCAAAGGCCCCATGATGGGCAGGAACACAAGGGGGTGAAGATACCCTGGGCTCCCCATCAGCTAGAAATGTCCCCCACCTGAAATGGAAGCTGAGAATCGGTGTCTAGAGGAAAGCCTTCTTCAGTGCTAGGTAAAACCCAAGTGTCCAGAAAGGTTTGCAGAAGGATCAGAAGATGACAGAGAGGAAGGGCAGAAAGAAGCCCTAGCTGGGCCTGGCCCATGGAGTGGGACTGATGGTGAGGCTGGATTTCTTCTATCCTGACACACTTGGCAAAAGTGGTGCTTCTGCTTCCATGGGGGCCTGTCCCAGAGCTCTTGGGCACCTCCTTCTGTGCTCTGCAGTTTCAGGGTGGGTAGAGAAGGAAAGAGCAACAAAAGGGCTTCCCGGAGTCACCTGTCTCCTGGACTCTGCTTTCCCAAGTTCATGGCTTGTGGCTTAGTGGTGTGCTTCGGAGGGGAGTTAAGAAGCCTTAGTTAGTGGAATAAAATCCTAGTCAAAGAAACCCAGGAGGCTCATGCTGGAGCAAAGGGGAACCCAAAACGTGAAACGCAAGAAGAGAAAACATGGTCCTTGGGGATGACTAATGAGATCTAATGTGATGTAGGGTGAACGACTGGCCAGCTGATTGGGGGAATTTGGAAGATGTATTATAAAACCACAAGAAAGATGCTCCAGGCAATCAGGATGTTCTCTGCTGCCACCACTCACCACACCCAACCAAACTCCACAGTACAAATGTGCCGTTTATTAAACCAAAGTGACTTATTAAACCAGGGCTGTCCCGTCCTCCTCCTTCCGGTGGTGGCCAAGCTCTGTGTTCCCTGTGTTCAGTCCCCATGCCCGTGTTGTATACGTCCACCTGCCCTGGGACCTCCCCTCCCATGCCCCACTGATTTCACAGGCTGCCCAGCACAAGCATGGCTCAGGACCCCCACAAAAGGGCAGCTAAGGGACCGCAGGTGGGAGTGACAGAGACATGCACCTCAAAATGGGGGTGGGCTCCCTGACGTGGGGCAGAGAAGTTTGGGCAGCTGCCAGTGAAAGCAAGCTTTCTGAGTTTTCTGGGAGTTGCATTTTCTCCTGAATGAAGGTTTATTGGCTCCTTGCTGGTTATGAGATTATACCCCAGTCCTCCAGGGATATGTGTGAGGGATCATGTAAATCCTGCATTCTGGCAGAAAGAGAAAAACACTAATTTTTACATTAGTGACATCTCAACATGGAGTTGTTCAGCAGAGCATCTGCTCGCACCTGATTAGAAAGCCTGCACTATGGACGGCATCTGCTCCTCTCCCCTCACACTTTCTTTGGAATGGACGGCTTCCCTAAGAGCAATGAGCACCTGGTGAGCAGGTGTGCTGACCCTGAAGGAACAGGCAGGTGCCTTTAACTGTTTGTGTCCTGGAACCAGAATCCATCAAGAGGAGCCATGATCACCATTTCAAGACTGCTTGACCTGCTTTTGTAAAGGGCTTTCATCCTTCCAGAGGAGAGCTCTCTCTGACCCTGCCAAGGTTAACTGGCTTGGAGCTGACTCTGAGCATCCCACATACTCTGGGAAGAACTTCTGGTGCCAGTCATTTGTCAAGCGCTCTGCTTTTAGCTTGGTTTGAGGTCTTGTGTACATTTGCAAAAGAGGTCTCGATAGTGGCCCATGAACCTCCCCTCTGAGGAGCAGAGGGCATGCCCTGAACTGCAGTTGCTAAGCACTGATGCGAGAGAGGTTCTGAGATGCTGTTTAAGACTCATGCTTAAATTCGAACATGTTTCTTATCTAACAGATGGGAAATAAAAGAAATGTAAACATTGCCCACTGCCATTTGTAAGTCTAGAAGGAGAAAGAATTTTATAATCAACAACAGAGAGAAGTGAAATCAGGGAAGGGTACTAACCTTTGGGGGCAGATGTTTTTCAAGGGAGATGCTAGGATGTCTTGTATCTGCAGTAATGGGATTCAGAGCCTCTACAGGAGTTCTAGCCTTCCCTACTCCAGGATGATGGGACATTGCAGCATCTGAAGCTTTAATTTCCTGCTCAAATCTAGAACGCTTTGGCATTTGTGAATTACAGATATGCCAGGCTTCACTCTAACAGGACACTTCTAGGAGGCTAAAATAAAAATTCAAAATATTTAAATTCTGGAGGGAACAGGGCAATAATTTAAAAAGAGATTGTCTTTTGTGATCATCAGCTTCTTCAAAGTCTTTCTGAAGCATCTAAGAGGGACTGCCTGGTTCTCTATACCTTCCATTGTGTGTCTGTGCGTCTGTGTGGAGTACAAATAAGAAGAGTCTGGGTGCCTATGGGTCACCAGGGAGAGCCTGAGGCTGAGCCCAGATAGGTCTGATATCAGTCATATCAGACATACCAAGACACATCAGTCATCTTCATCTGTGCATGGATTGAACAGAAGGCATTCCTCAGGCTGCAAGCAGGGATATTTTAGTATGCTCAACAGGGGACCTGAATCTTGAAGAAGGTAGATATAATAATCTGCTGAGAATTTTAGAAGAAGCTAACACAACACAGATGGGATACAGGGACGGTGTCCTCCACTGAATCATGTGGCCTCCAGAGAAAGGTCATCTTAACTACCCTGGAACAAACAGGGAGGGACTCCTATCTTTGCCTTAGGATAGAATCAGCCCTAGAAACTGGCTGCTGTGTGTGTGTGTGTGTGTGTGTGTGTGTGTGTGTGTGTGTGTGTGTCATAGGCACACCTACAGAGATGAAGAATACACATTTGGGGCATAGACAGCAATCCTAGGTAGGTGTGATAAACCATCATCCAAGGTTAGAATCCTTGGGGAATGAACATTCTCTTCCATTACCTATATTGGCACACCCAGTGGGCACAGTCATGCTGGCCTGTGTGCCAGTTAAGACCCCAATTCTTGGGGAAGAACTCGCGGGCAATATCAGAAGTCATATTTGGTAGGAGGTTTGGGAAACATGTTGTGAAAAAGACCCCGACTCCGAATAGATCTGGAACCAGCCACAGCCACCTTACATAAGCATCCGGCACCAACAGGGCAAAGATGGGTCGTGTTTAGGAGGAAACCACTAAAACTCCTAGAAAGGTGATTATGAATTTAAATTAAATTCAGGAATAACTATACATAGTACTTAGGGGAAGGCAATGGCACCCCACCCCAGTACTTCTGCCTGGAAAATCCCATGGACAGAGGATCCTGGTAGGCTCCAGTCCATGGGGTCGCTAAGAGTCGGACACAACTGAGCGACTTCACTTTCACTTTTCACTTTCATGCATTGGAGAAGGCAATGGCAACCCACTCCAGTGTTCTTGCCTGGAGAATCCCAGGGACGGGGGAGCCTGGTGAGCTTCCGTCTATGGGTTTGCACAGAGTCGGACACGACTGAAGCGACTTAGCATACATAGTACTTATAAGATGTTGCTGTATGTAATGTCCCTACAGTTTAATTAACTATATTCTATTCTATTTTCTGCTATTGGTGCATGAAGACAATAGTGAGAAGATCCCTTAGGATTTGGGAATGAGGGAAAGTTACAATTTTACTGTGAACAGACATGTTAAAGAGACAGACTGGCACACAGGCCAGCATGACTGTGCCCATTGGATGTGCCAGTATAGGTAATGGAAGAGAATGTTCATCAGAGGCTGGGCTGGTCGGCTACAGCAGCACAGAGCAAGGCGATTCATGGAGACAGCACTGGTGATGGCTACGAAGCACCGTCCATGGGAGCTGGAACAGCCTGGCAGTCCTGTTGGCAAAGCCAGTGTGGATATAGATTCAGTGACTACTGGCCAACAGCTTTTGAGTCTTTGGGCTTATTGTCATTGGCAAGACCATCCTTATACGTTTGTTCAACCTTTGATCAGAGTCAATGCTCATTAGAAAACTTGTGGATTATTTCTTGGCTTTCTGAAAAAGGAGATGGCTCAGCGCTATAACTGCAAATTCTGGTGCCTGAGAGCCATTTATCACTACAAATTAATACATTTACATTTTGATTATGATTTGGGTTCCCATGTACACTTATGTTTTCAAGACAGAAGGAGCTGGTCGTGTTGGGATATTTATCACAATGGGTTATACTTTTGTAAACTTGTAAACTGCCTTTGTTTTATTTTACAAATTCATTGAACAGATTCTTGTCCCTGAGAGGAAGATGGTTCATTCATAGAATGTAGGGAGCATCAATTTCCTAGCCTCTAAGGTTGAGAACCATATTCTGGAAGATAAGAACATCACCCAGGTGATGGATGTCATGCCACAAACCTCAAAGCCCCTCCCTAGAGAAGCAGTCCCTTGTCCACAATGTTGACACACTGATGATCCTTGTATCTTCTACAAACACTAGTGAGAATTCTTAAAACTAGAAAGTGGGTGGGATTGACATATATATTACCATGTATAAAATAGATTACTAATGAGAACCTACTGTGTAGCACAGGGAACTCTACTCAATGCTCTGTGGGACCTAAATGTGAAGGAAATCTACAGAAGAATGGATATACATATATGCAAAAAAGAAAGAAAGAAAGTAGGGGTTGGGTCCTGTGGTCCTGCATGTATTGTGAAGACAGAAAAACACAGGGAGAAGTCATTAAGTAGGACACTGATATATAACAGGCCTGGGAGCAAGGAACCCAAATGGAAGAGCTCTGTTAGCCGTGGAAGAGGCACCAGTGTGGGTTCCTTTGGTTTTCCTTTGTGGCATGCTCTTCCAGAATGGCTAACTGTGGATGAGCCATCTCTCCAGCTAGCCTAGCTTTCTCCAGGGATTGAGTCAGGGGAGGGACAACTTAAAATCTCTGCTTCTCGCCCTTCCGGTGTCCACTTCCCTCACTGTATAGCATTTACGCTAAAGAAGGACTAAGGGCTTGACAGAAAACAAAATTTACCCATGTCCGTGCAGTTGCTGTCAATCGGAGGGAGGAGTTTGGAGAAAAAAGCATATAAAGAAAGGTATGAATTTTCCTTTCGAAAATTAATTTGTGCATGTATTAAACCTTTCTCATTGGCTATTGAGAATTAAGCTCTGACAACACAACTGGCTTTCAGCACATTTCCTGAGTTGCCCCCATGGTTTCGTATAGTGTCTGAAATCCTCACAGAGTAACGTGTGGCATTCTTTAGGGCTGTCTGTTTTCCATTTCCAGAACTGGGTAACTGCATTTAGGAGGTCAGCAAATCCATTTGCTTTTCAGTTAATGACATGGACGAGAGGCTGCTGGGAAGTGGCCGAGGGGGGTTCACTGAGAGCCAGGGAGGAGGCTGGGCCCTGGTTGTAGAAGGAACTGGGTGACAAGGCCGTGGCTGTCCTTTCACACCTGGCCAAGGGACTAGGACAGCAAGGGATTGTGGAAGGACGGGGATGCACAGACAAGAAGGGATGGAGGGAGGCAAGAGCCCTGATGGGACTTTGCCCGTTAGAATCCGCCTCTGCAGGAGGTAGTTTTTTTCCCACACATGCTCCCCTCAGCAAACTCCTCCTGTCCTACTGCACCCACAACAGGAAGGATGCCCCAAGCCATCCTCTGACTCCCTGGTGGGGTCCTGCGGTTCAGCCACAGTTCATGTAGTATCCTCAGAGAGGCTCACAGTTCTAGCCCTTTCATTTTACAATCCCCTCTGTCTGCGGGTTTCAAATCATAGTATCCTGACCTCTGTGCAATCTGTTTGGAAATAACTCAGGCAATTGGTTCATATTACCAGCTAAATGCTTATGAAATTTCATTTTAAGAGACATAACTGAAAAAGCATAAAAATGTCCAAATTCTCTCATTTAAAAACATCACTGCAAGCCAAGACCTTGTATGATAATGTATAAGTGCAATGTTACAACTAAATTATGAAGATCAAGGAAATAAAGTCCAGGGAGGAAGAATAAGGGAACTTTAATGTGCCTTCCATACCTTCAGCGTGGGAAATTAACACAAAACAGCATATTTTCAGGTCCTGCAAATATATCGGAGGATAGACAGTACTGTTCTAGAGTGAAGATAGTATATATCAGCACAATTAGAAAATTATTCTTTTATCATGTTCAGGACTGACTTGTCTATGAGAAGGTCTAACAAATTTACCAGAAACAATTCTGCTCATGGTTTCCTTCTTTCTGCCTCTATTTCTTAGTCCCTTATTCAGAAAGATGTATAAGTAACATCCATGTTCTGGCTTGGTCATCCAAGATAAACTGCTGTGTACTGAGTCTTGGTTATGGGTAGATTCTTTGCTTTGATTTGCGTAGAACTAAAGGAGGGAAATGGCAACCCACTCCAGTATTCTTGCCTTGAGAATCCCAGGGACAGGGCAGCCTGGTGAGCTTCCGTCTATGGGGTCGCACAGAGTCGGACATGACTGAAGCGACTTAGCAGCAGTAGCAGCAGCGTAGAACTAAATGTTGCTAATAATGATATTGACTCTGGGAATGATGATAGATATTTACTGAACACCTACTATGGGCCATGCACAATTCAAAATGTTTTACACGCATCAACTCATTTACTTTTAGAACGGCCATGTGAAACAGAAAGAATGATTTCCCATTTTATAGGTATGGAAACAGAGATTAAGAAAGGTTAAGTAATTGCCTAAGGTCACTAAGTGAAGCAAGGAATGGAGTCAGGATGCCAACTCAAGTCTCCAAGCCCAGGCGTTAGTGATACAGGTACAGATTTGAGAGAAAACCTGCTTGAGTGTTGACAGGCACGGTCACTCCCCAGACAACTGGTCACTTTGGGCTCTCACTTGGACACAGTAGGCTTACTACAAATACATACACCTACAGATCAGATCAGTCGCTCAGTCGTGCCCGACTCTTTGCGACCCCATGAACTGCAGCACGCCAGGCCTCCCTGTCTATCACCAGCTCCTGGGGACCTACAACAAGTACACAATTCTTATTTCTGCCCTTATTTAGAATGTGGTTTAAGTGTATAGAGTAGGTGAATGAAAAAGAAACCATATTACAGGCGGAAAGCAAGTTAAAACCCTTCTACCTGAACCTGACTTCTTTACCATGCAGAAGCAAAATAGTACAGCAGAAGCGCTGGTACCATGCGGACTTCTCATTTTAAGAGAGAAACAAGAGGCAGTAGAGGAGAAATGCATGGGCTTTGGAGACAGGCAGATAGGATTCAAAGCCTGTTCTTTCATCATGTGACTTGGAACAAGTTATAGAACCTCTCTGAGCCTCCGCTCTTCCCTCAGAAAAGTGTCTGTGTGCCAACATCCTTACCTTATAGGGCTATCTGGCAGAATAAATGAGATAGCATTTAGCAAAATACCTTGCACATAGTGAGAACTTAATTAATTTTAGACTTTATGTTGCTTTCTGCTCCTGCGATCAACAATTTTAAGCCACACTATTATTGATTGTTACTGAGGGCAATTAGGGTAGAAAGCTCACAGGGTATGTTTTAGACTTCTGGGCCTTAACCATGTGATTCAAATGGCCGACTATGATGCTGTTCACTGTCAAGGTCAGATGGTTCAAGTCAGGCTAAGCAAAATCAGCCGATGAGTTTCTATTGAGAATCAGCACTCTAATAGGCATGGGGGTGTGGACAAGGGAGATGCAGTAAGTGGAGGAGAAGCTCACATCAGGGAAGTGCCTACCATACACCAGTTTCACGCAGAAAATTTGTTTTATTACTTTATAATGACAGCTGAAATAAGACAAGGTTTCTATACTGCAGAGTTTCACATCTAGTTGGGACAACTCAGTCCACACATGCACAAAAATAAAGCCATGTATATTTTTTTAATATCTTGAACAATGTCAGTATCTGTGTACAGAGAAATACAAGAAGATAAAGATCCAGAAAAGGGGGCTCTTTCTTTTTAAGGCCAGAAAAATCTCAAAAGTGACTCATTTTCTCTCTAAATATACATTATGATTTTGATTATTTTACAGGCTGGGATCCCTTAGCTGGGCCCTAGGTTTATATGTGGCACCTAGACTTAAATACTCTTGTCCTGTGACAATATGGTATGAGCTATATCCATTTGAAATATGTATTCCTTAATATATCCCTCCAACCAGAAAATGAAGTAAGTTACAGCATCAGAACGTTGCTGTTTAATCCCTTGAAGAGAAAAAGTATTTTCCGGAAACACTGGGCTTGGAGTTCCTAAGAGGGAGAGGTACCATAACAATAGAGTCTCCATCCCCAGCCACCTCCTGACGAGGCAGTTCTACCTCAAACATCAAAGCTGCTGCATTAAAATTTAATTTGAATTTAAAATCCCTGACAGGGACCAACACTGGGGAAGCAGGGGTTAACCATGGAGATAATGAGGCCGCTGCTGCCACCGCTGATTCTGTTGACAGTATTGTATCACCTAATGAATGCGGCAATATAAATCTTGATGAGGGGCAGGCTGGAGTCTCGGGAAAGGTAATGATAATGAGCAGGGGCAGGAGCCCATGCTGCAGATGAAGAAGAAAACCAATAAAATGCTCGGCCCAGGAGGAGCAGGCTGAGGCTGGGTCCGGCAAGGGTCAACCATTTGGCCCTGTTTATGCAGGTTGCCCTGTATTCCACCGGGCACATTCTAGAGCCTCCTGGGTTCGCAGGAGCTGATGGAAGACAAGGGAAGGTGGAGGGAGGCATCATGGACTTTTAAGTCAGTTCCCCACAGGCCCAGTCAAGAACAGAAATAGGACAGTTACCACCACCGACAGGGGAATCTCATAATCTCTGTCTCTCTTCTCGGTGGCAGGAGGAAAACAGATTTTCCAGATCTTAATGATCCATGTCATCACCTGAAGTCCCTGCTTTATGCTGACTGGGTCTCAGACTATGATGAATCCATACTAACATTCTACCACTTGCCTTTTCCAGTTAACGAGCTTGGTGTGATTCCTTTGCTCTCGTCCCTTCAGAAATACGTTCCAAGGGCCACTTGGTAAAACAAAGGACTCCTTGAAAAGCTTTCATGTAGAAATCAAAGACTCTAGAGGCCATTACGGAGGTGGGATCTGATGTTGCAGGCAGCATGCAAGCATTTGGGCAAGCCCTTGGGAACTTTACCTAGAGAGCTCCAGGGAACAGAGGTAACCCTGGTGTGTTCTCCACATAGCTCTGGGCCCAGGTGATGGGGGCTCTAATAACTCTAACAGCTACAGACCAATGGTCCAGGCTGCTTTAATAAGAGATATTGAGGCTAATCCAGCACACTCACTCTGGAGCAGAATATGATTCTTAGGTGGAGAAATGAGTTGCCTTGCTAGAGCACCTGATACAATGGAACCACACTGTTCTGGGCGGTGTCAGACTGGTGGGCCTTCCTCCAAGTCTAGAACCCAGGAAATAGATTTCTGATTGAAAAAAAAAAAAAAAAAACTAGACATATGCCATAATACTTGACAGTATCATGAAGGGGCCCCTTATCTTTATCCAGGAGTCTCAAATCTGTTGTGCGTAAGAGTCACCTGGATGATTTTCAGAATATAGGTTCTGGGCCCCATCTTCAAAAAGCTTGTTTAGGAGGGACTCAGATGAGTGTGCTCTGGACAGAAAAGCATCTTTGTCTTTTTTTTTTCCTCTTCCTTTTAAATCTCCTATAAGTGACTATCATCTACTACTGGCTGAGGATATGTCTTATGTAAAAGCGGGAAGAAAATAAAAGAGAGAAAAAATAGGAAATCATATTTTTTTCTATATTTTTTCACCAGGGTGTCTCAACTTTGGCTGTATTGACATTTCAGACTGGATCATCCTTTGTTGCAGTGGGTTGCCCTGTGCATTATGAAGGGTTTAGCAGCAGCCTTGGTTTCTACCCACTGAATGCCAGTAGCTGGCCTAGTTATGACAATCAAAAAAGTCTGCAGCCCTCTGGATGGAAGTATGAAGCACAAAACTACCCCCGGTCGAGCCCTACCTGCTTAGATGACCCAGTGGCCTCGAAGCCTGGGCATTTAAAGGACTAAGTACTGAGAGAAGGGAGACAAGGCATTGCCAAGTCCCTGGTGGTTTATTGCAATGAGCCAGTCTTTTACTTTGTGATTACCATCCTTGGAAAGAAATTTTATTGTAGGTTTTTGTTGTTGTTACAAGAAGCACTCTTTTCAGAGGAGTGGCGACTCTGAAGAGAATCGGGCAATTTGCAACATTCTTTCTCAGAGATTCTGTTACCCCAGCAGGAGCATCCTCAGCCACACCCGCAATTTGCATAGAAGCATTGATGAACACAAACCCAAACAGATACCCCAAGGATGGACAGAGTCCACACCCTTCATAAACCCCCACAGAGACAATATGTGCACATAAGTGGGTACCCCTTTCCCATTACAGATGGCACTGACCAGAAAATAAAAGTGTTCTTTTCCTAACAGAGGGAGAGTTGAGATTAAAGGAGCAGAAAGATGAAAATCTTTTCAAGATTCATATTCATAAGAGAAAGTTCCCTTTCTCTTTCTTTTCCCCCTTTCTTTCCTTTCTCCCCACTCCATCCTATTTCTCTCATCCCCCTCTTTCTCTTTCCTCTTGCTTTTTGTTCTCTCCTCTCTCCATCTCTTTCCCTCTCAGCCCCTCCACCCTCTCTCTCATTTTATTCGATTGGTTTGCTGGGCAACCTTACAGAAACTTCTCTCAAGAGCAGGCCTATTGAGCCTCGCTCTCAAATTGCCCCCAGAGCCCACTGGATATTCCTTCAGATGTCTAACAAGCGTTGAACACAACTGAGGTTTAGAGAGACACAGAAATCAATACTGCGGCTTCCACCAGTCACGCTGAGGGATTAGTTGTCCCAAGGAAAAGCACAGACAGTTGAATAAGAGAATCATGACTCCGAATACCCTAACAGGTTTATGAACTAGAAAGCAGCCTCTGGCCTTGATAACCTCCAGTTGGCCTGGAGAAAAAGGAGACTGTGAAAACATTCACTTAGCTTTCTCCCCTTTTGTATTAATGAGGTCAAGCGTTGGACCTCAGGGGGTCAACAGTGGTACTCAGAGGAACGACTGCTTAGGCCAATGGGCAAGGATGACCGTCTGAGCCGTGGCAACTCAGAGGCTCAGTCGTCCTCCCAGATTTGGCAAATTCAGTGGTCACATCCCTCAGGACAGTTTGCAAGGAGGCTGGGTCTGGAAGTCAAGTAGAAAAATAACAGTGCCTTGTATTATGTGTTATGAGTAGTCAGTATTATAAACAGTGGAGGAGCTTATAGTTTTAAATCATGGATGGGGTATGGGAGATCAACAGAATATGCAAATGAATTATGAAAGTGAAAGCCGCTCAGTGGTGTCTGACTCTTTGCGATCCCATGGACTATACAGTCCATGGAATTCTCCAGGTCAGAATTCTGGAGTGGGTAGCCTTTCCCTTCTCCAGAGGATCTTCGCAACACAAGGACTGAACCCAGGTCTCCTGCATTGGAGGCAGATTCTTGACCAGCTGAGCCATAAGGGAAGCCCACGAATCATGGTTTGCTTCAAAATGGACAGGATTCTGAAGGAGTAAAAAGCAATGGATAAATTTTAGTAAGTAGTTTCTCCACTTTGATAAGAGTATAACCAGAAGGGGCTCATCTCAGTAAGTTTAAATTTTCATTCCTCCACCTCCTACAAGTGACCAGACTTATGAACCAAACGGACACCCTGGAAGCCTCACATTTATGTTGGGAAGGCTGTTTTCAAACAGGTGGATTCAAAGATCTAAATGATGTCCTTTTTAATAAAGAGAGAGTCACTTTTCAACTGGACCTACAGGCTTGAGAGAAGTGAAGAATTAAGGCTATTATCTGTATAATTCAAACCCAAACCTACCTTTCTGTGAATTTATAGGACAATTTAGGTCCTAGCTGAATAATTCAGAAAAAGATAATCACCTCAATTATTTAGATGACCATCTCATCCCCTTATATATTCCATCTCTCTAACTCAGATGTGGAAAGTTGACAGCAATTAAACCTCTCCACCAAGCCACCCACAGGAGGACACAGATTTGAACTACAAATATGGTACCCTTGAAACAAGATGAATAGAAATAGACCCAGATAAGCAAATTCATGTCAAAAACACTTGTCCTAAATCAGTAAGTGGTTCTCACCCATCTGATTAGGGCTGCAACATCGCAGACTCAGGCATGAGGCTTGGAGGTCACCTCTCCAAGGCCAGCATTCTCTTGGCCCCGGGAGGATGTCATTGATTTCGGACAGGACTCAGCACCTTTCTCTGGCAGTGCCTTCCCCATCCCCTCCCCCTGTTCCCCCATCCCCGCTCCCATCAGCCTTCGCCCCACTGAGTTTGTAGAAGAGCCTCATTTCTGGGTTGTGTCTGAGTCGAGGACAGGGAGCAGGAATTTGTGCATCCGAGTCTGTTTAGCCAGCAGCACGGGGAATGACAATGTTTACGATGACATGGGGCTGGCAGGGAGCCTGTGAGATACCTGATGAAGTCGACAGGGGTCAAGGGGAACTCAGTCTCTCGCTGGGATGACTTGGGGACAATGAACAGGTCATGCTGGCCGGGGTCCTATCTGGGTGACACCTCCAGGTCCCCACGAGTCTCTGTGTGTTCATGTGCACGTGGCTTTATGTGTACAGATGCAGGGTGTCTGCATGTCCAGGCTGGTGGGTTCAGCTTTCCTTTGTGTGAACATTAATCTGCCTGGTCCCATCCCCCCTCCTCTGCCTGCACATTAACCTAAAATATGAGCGCATGCTCCAGTCTTGCCTGTGCTGGCTGCCCCCGAGCCCACAGCGTCCCTGCCCCCTTCCTCCAGCCCTCTTATCTAAAGCAGCGTGTCACTGCAATTTTATGGTCAACATTACAGACTCAAGCCCTCCTTTGAACCAATCAAACGGCACAGAATATGTTAAGGGAATCCAGGCTTTCTGGAAGGAGCCTGCGTCCTGAGCCGCACTGCCTGACCTCTCTAAGAGCAGCCCCCATAAATCTGCCTCACGTGATGGGAGATGGGCTTTTCAGGATCTCTCAGGGTGCTTTGAGGTAGCACTTCTATGAACTCCTTGCCACAATAAATAATGCTACCTGCAATATGTCTTTGGGAGTGTGTCAGCAGCTGCTGTCCTGCCATGAATTTTTATTCTTGTGCCGTCTGGAAGATAGATTCCAGATTCAGCATTTCCCCGCACTTAGTGTCAGATCTCTTTACCCCCTTGCCCCAGTAGAATGACAGAGACCACAAATAAAATAAAATAAAAAAAAAAATTAAAAAAAAAAAAAACCCAGCCTAGGAAAAATGGCCCAAGACCAGAGGGAAAGAGCCACGCTCACCACAGTACAGCGTGGACCGTCACCAATGTGATGGCAGCGACTGTGGGAGGAAGGAGGGAAAAGCGGCCATTTGGAGACCTCAGAAAGGATGCAATTCACCTGCGGTAGCTGGAGAAAGGGAGTTTCTACTAGGTAAAGCTGTTGGATGAGAGGAAAGCCCATTTTGAGGCAATAAACCATTCTAAGAGAAAGCAACAGAAATTTTCAAACCTCAGTTAGATAGTCATTGTGCTGGTCAGATTCTAGACAATTGGTCCCTGAAAAGAGGACAATGGATTTGAAAAAGTGTGGTGGTGACATCTGGACGAGTTGCAGTGGTTTGAAAGCTAAAGATGAGGGAGAAAGACACTACTGTAGCTTTGGAAGAACAATACGTTGGTTCCCAAATTTCACTGGCTTGCATGTCCTTGCTGATCTAGACGTGAGCATTCCCTGGCAGGCTATGTTTTACTAGTTATCATCTCCACAACTTGAGACCTCCCGGCTGCATTGAAGTCAAAACTCAGCACCGTGATGCCCGAGAATTTCCCTTTCTTTGAAAGGTTCCAAGTCCCAGGAATCGTCTGCACTACTAGCATGCCAGCCATATCCATTACAGTGGGGGAGAACACAGGAAAGGAAGAAAGAAAATATGGCTTTGATATGTTAACATCTCACAGCAGCAGATTATTGCGCTTTATGCCTGCTTCCTTTGCAGAGTGGGTAAAATTCAGCTGGCATCCTGGCAGGAATAACACACAGACCTAGCTTCTGTGTGCACGGAAGTCAGTGCAACCCCAGTCTGATGACAGAACCCACGACATCAGCCAACTTCCAGATCAGAGTTTTGCCAAATGTGAAGTGAGTCGGCACTGGGGATCTTAAAATACAGGTTTGGGTTTGGCAAGGGTGGGTTGGGGCCTGAAAGTCTGCACTTCTAATGAGTTCCCAGCTGCTGCACGATATGCCAGAGAACAAGGTTTTACGTTATAGCAAGTTCCTATGTGTGCAGTACTCGTCCCCAACTGTCTATGTGAGCCCCAAACCCAGGAGAGATTGCTCTGTTCCTTTGTTCCTGTATATTTCACTCTTGGGTCTCTTTATTTCACTCTCTCTGTATATATATACATACATATTAATTTTAAAATGTCAAAATAGAGTTTCAAAAATGGTGGAAGTATTAACCCAATAATATATCTGATTTGCCAAAACAGAACATATTGTCTCATATGGAGACAGTGATGAGAAACCATATTTGAGACTCCCTGTGAGTGTAAGATCTGGGCCAATCGACCTCCCGGGCCCAGCACTGATAAGCTAGCAGGCCCCACCCAACGGGAATCTCATTGTTCATGCACGATGTTGGCATCGAGTTGTGGCCCCCTCTGAGACAGGGCCACAGACTCATCTTCAGCTTCCCACAGCACTGTGGTTGGGGTCCGGCCTGGTGAGTGGAGGGTATGGGGTCAGGTGGGGACTAAATAGAAATCTTTACTGATCAAGTTATCAAGGGCCACCTGGTAAGTGGGGCCATGGGTTCATGTCGAATACAATAAGAAGACCAAGGTTACAGAATTGTCGACCTAAAATGGAGCTGGCTGACAAGGTCATTGCCAAATTTGTCTTTTAATGGGAAGTTAAAGTTTCTTGGGGTTAATATAACCTTTGAAGTAACAAATGTGGAAACATCTCTTCTATCCCAGCATGTTCAGATAAACAGCTAAGAACATGGCAGTCTCTGTCAGTCACGTCAGTCCATGAGATGATCACTCATTTGTAAACTGGGCTTTCTTTCTGCTGAATACCTTTCAAAAACAGAAGCTCTCTCCTAATTGCCTGGGTTGACCTATATTTAGAAGCCTGAAATGTGCTGGTGCAGTGGAGAAGCCAGAAAAACATTGGAGTTAATCATTAAATCAATCTGGGCTGACCCCAGGGGACAGTGAGCACCAAGGGTTGTTGGTCAAGGAGCTTTTGGAGGCTGGACTTAAAAGAACTCTCTTGTTTCTCCAAAACTGGAAAATCTGCTGCTTCTTGAAAAACCTATTTTCAGAATAGAATTTTCTCTCTTCTAGGACAGTTCTTTGAGTCTCTCAAGCTGGTAAACAACGTCATTTTGTCTTGGGGTCCTCTCTGGGCTCCCCTCTGACCTCTACTGCATTGAGTAGCACAGATGGACAGACCAGAGGAATATGATCGTTCTCAAGAGAAACCAAGCTACAAGAGTCTTCTTTCCTTTCCTTTTCACCTTGGCCATCTCTCCTCCTCTCATGGTGTCTTTTTGGTTTCTTACTGTTCAGGAATGTCAAAATTCACAGTTTAATTTTTTCCTTAAATGTTTTTACTCATAATGTGATGATGGTAAATTTCTCGAAAGTTCAGAGATTGAAAAATTGGGGGAAACAACAAAAGGTATCAAATGAGCAGTGTGATGACATTTGGACATGGGTACTAGGTATCTAGAAAGTTACAACACTGAACAGCAAGTTCAGGAAGCTGTGTGATTCTGGAGAACCAGCGCTCACCCTCACATTTTCTAGCTCTGCTTTCTGCAACCCATGCTAGATGGTGGTTTGATTTTGAATGCTAAAAGATATAAACAGCTAAGGCAGGAGGGAGTACCTGGAACCAGTCACAGAAAGTCACTGATCATTTGACTCCTGCAGAAAATACTGGTCAGATAGATGAGTGATGGAAAAATCTGGTACCTTTTTGGAAATTTATGTTTGGATGTCCAGCTGGCTAACTTTAAGGTTAAATTAACATATCTGAATGACACACACATATGTTTTAAATTCTTGCATTGAATTTTGTAGAGCTAAACTAGGAAATGAGGAAGCTAATGTTGGAAGAGAATAAATTATAGATACATTATCAGCTATTTATTGAATATTTACAGACTCGTTTCTGAGAAGATACGCCAATCTAAGACATCTTTCAGATCAGATCAGATCAGATCAGTCGCTCAGTCGTGTCCGACTCTTTGCGACCCCATGAACTGCAGCACGCCAGGCCTCCCTGTCCATCACCAGCTCCCGGAGGTCACTCAGACTCGCATCCATCGAGTCAGTGATGCCATCCAGCCATCTCATCCTCTGTCGTCCCCTTCTCCTCCTGCCCTCAATCCCTCCCAGCATCAGAGTCTTCTCCAATGAGTCAACTCTTCGCATGAGGTGGCCAAAATACTGGAGTTTCAGCTTTAGCATCATTCCTTCCAAAGAAATCCCAGGATTGATCTCCTTCAGAATGGACTGGTTGGATCTTCTTGCAGTCCAAGGGACTCTCAAGAGTCTTCTCCAACACCACAGTTCAAAAGCATCAATTCTTCGGCGTTCAGCCTTCCTCACAGTCCAGCTCTCACATCCATACATGACCACAGGAAAGACCATAGCCTTGACTAGGCGAACCTTTGTTGGTAAAGTAATGTCTCTGCTTTTGAATATGCTATCTAGGTTGGTGATAACTTTCCTTCCAAGGAGTAAGCGTCTTTTAATTTCATGGCTGCAGTCACCATCTGCAGTGATTTTGGAGCCCAGAAAAACAAAGTCTGACACTGTTTCCACTGTTTCCCCATCTATTTCCCATGCAGTGATGGGACCAGATGCCATGATCTTCGTTTTCTGAATGTTGAGCTTTAACCTTCAGGAAATTTACATTCTAATTGTTGGGATGGTACTATGTGACTAGAACAATTAGATGTACATGTAAATATGTAAGTGCTGAAGGATATGACATGTATTATATGATATGATCACATAGTAAAGATAAGAATTTAGAGAAGTAAGATACAATGAGAGTTTTAGAACCCAAGAAAGGCTTCCTGTGGGTGGGGTTTGTGTAGGAAATAGAATGGGCCTTCCAAGGAACTGGGACAATGTCTAGGAAGCCATGAAATCCAGCGTGTACTCAGCAGGTGCAAGAAGACTGGTCCTGTGCAGCAGAAGTGGACTGTCAGGGGACTGTTGGGAGTCAAGGCTGACAGTCTGGGAAGGGATGCTTGATAATGGAAATGAAGACACTGAAAGTTATTTTTAAACATAAGCATATTATAATGGGAACATACTTTGGAAAAATTAGAGAAGGTATCCCAAACCCTCAAACATATGGTCACAGGAACCTGGGCTCCTTGAACTTGACCCAGTAAGAAAACAGTATGGAGGGACAAAATGATTGTGAGTATAGCAACTGTCTCCTGGCCCCGTCCCCAGCTGGGTCTGTGACCTTAGGACCAGGAATGCTGTAAGTGAAAAAAATAGACAAACTCACCTGGAGATCTGCTTTGCTAAAATTCTATAATACTTCAGGGAGCATAAATAGTGTATTTGGGATTTTATAAAAAAAGAGACAATGGTAAAATCATTGTGGGGGTGGTTATGGAATGGAAACATTCTACCCAGGTAGTAAGTAGAAATTTATTATTAACATTATTAGCACATGATGGTAATAAAAAGCAGACCAATTTCTAGTTGGTTTTAGTATTGTTTTTAAATGTTCTACTGACAACACTTTCCCCTACTCTTTAAATTTAGGGTAGACTTTTCCCACTGTGCCCCTCTCCCTGGAGAGACAGACCAGCATTTCTTTACAGGGGCAACTTTAGCCCCCTACTCAAGAGATACTTAGCAATGTCTGAGGATATTTGTGGTTGTTACAACAGGGTATGGGGGTGATGTACTACCAACATCTAGTAGGTAGGGGCCAGGGATGCTGCTAAAGATCCTACAGTGCCCAGAACAGTCGCCCATAACAAAGAATGATCCGATCCCAAATTTCAATAGTGGAGGCTGATATAGAAAAAGGTGCCCACAGAAGCATTAATTATAACATCAAGAT
Organism: Tragelaphus eurycerus; assembly: GCA_935064755.1. Classification (NCBI taxonomy): domain Eukaryota; kingdom Metazoa; phylum Chordata; class Mammalia; order Artiodactyla; family Bovidae; genus Tragelaphus; species Tragelaphus eurycerus. Next base: position 20,144,416 of record CAKXYN010000020.1, read on the forward strand.
CTTGAAATAATCTTCATCTCCAACAATAAAGGAATGGTTAAGTGAATTATGGACTATCCATATATCTGAAGCATGTACTTTGCAGTCAAGCTTTCATATACAATCTAGTGATGTAGGAAATTGTTCAGAGTATACTATTAAATAAGGACTTCTGCAGTGGTCCAGTGGTTAAGACTCTGTGCTCCCAATGCAGGAGTTCAATTCCGGTGGGGAACTAAGATCCTGCATGCTGAGCAGTGTAGCCAAAAAAAAAAAGAGAGAGAGAGAGAGAGAAAGATGAAAAAAAAAAAAACTATACTATTAAATAGAAAATCAGGAATCCAAACCTTATTCACAACGCCATCCGAACACTGTAACAACAAATGTGCCCTTGCACACCCCATACACACAAACGATATAAGAAACAGGACCAGGAAGAAGTTACTAAAATGCCCATAATAGTTATCTCTGGATGGTAAGAAATAAGGGATATTTCTTACCTTCAAAAAAAAAAATATAACAACTGTTCTGTCAAAATATCTCAATAGTTTAAAACAGGCCAAGCTTAATACGATGAAATGTAAGCAGACTGTGAGATATTTATACATATGTTTGGAGCTCCAACTCTCAAAGACAGGAGGAAGATGACCAGCACGAAGGGTGTGAGTCAATCCAAGTTCAAAATAACATGAATAGGCCAGATGGGGCTGCTGAAAGAGTTACTGCAAGTCTAGGATAACTTAACAAGAGAAGACTGCACCAGAATGATGTAGGTAGCAGTCTGCTGTGGGGCAAGTGCACCCATCACGCATCTGGAGTGCTGAATGCAGGCCATGTGACATACTTCAGGGTGACCACTGGAAACCTGGAGTAGGTCCAGCTGAGAGCAATCAGTAGAGTGAGGGGTTGGGGAATTGTGTTATGTGACAAAAGGGTGAAAGAGCTAGAGATGTTTAGTCTGATGGCAAAAATGCTTAGGAGAGAAGTGAGTGCTGTCTTCAAATATTTGGCTGGCTGTCATATAGTAAAGGGACAAACACGCTCTGCCTGAGCCTGGATCACAGAGATGGTACTAATTGCTGATATGAACTGATAACTTATCTTCTTTCATGTAATTTCCAAACAAAAACGAGAAAACTCTTCTAAACCAAGGAGATGTTCAAAAATGGGGTAGCTAACTTGGGATATCATATGGTCCCCATCACTGACTTTCCAGCAGTGTGTCAGGGTTGCTATAGAATGGATGGGGAGCTGAGAAAATGAGAGAAGGATGGCTAGTAATGTATTCCTGATGCCTAGAGCTTGATGCATGAACATGAACAGATGTCTAGCAGCCAACAATCACTGAGAAGGCACCAAAAATGGTACTAAGGGCTTCATGTGCTCTAACTTGCTCCTTATAGCCACTTAGTAATGAAGATACTATTATGTACCAACCTCATTTCCCAGATGAGAAAATGCAGATTGAGGAAAATTGAGGATCTTGCCCAAGTCAACAGCTAATCGAAGTGTCAGATTCTATAGTAATGCTAATAATAATAACACTCATCACGGGCAAAATAACTGTAGTGGAAAACATTTGTATAATGCTTACTATGCATCAAACATAACTGGGAATGCTATACCTACACCCCCAGTTAATAGATGAGCCTTGGGGAGGTTGAGGGTCTTGTCTAAGACCAAAAATGTTTCAGATACTGTAGCAATGCTACGCATGATAGTATTCATCATTGTCACCATAATAACTGCAGCTGCAAACACTTGTATAGTGCTTACTACAGATCAAACAGTTCCAAATGCCGTACCTATACAAAGTCATTTAAGGCTACAACCCTAAGAGGTATCTCCTCCTTTTATCCTCATTTTACAGATGAAGAAATGTTGGCTTGGGGAAGTTGACAACCTTGCTCAAGGTTACACAGCTAATATGTGATAGACTGGATTTTCAAACCTGGTATATCAGACTCCATAAGGGTATCAGTAACAGTGGTATTGATTCTTCCTGTCATTGTTGTCTTCGCTGTCATAGTTTATTATGTAACACTTACTACATGTCAGTCAAAACACAACATGGGGTAGTGTGATGATTAATTTTATATGTCAACTTGGAGGGTGATTTTGGACAACATTAACATTTACATTGGTGGACTATGAATAAGCAGATTGAACTCCATGTGTGGGTGGGCCTCACCCCATCAGGTAAAGGCTTGAAACTGGAACAAAAAGACTGGCCTCCCCATGCAAGAGGGCATTTTCCAGCAGTCTGCCTTGGGCTTTATCTACACCACTGGCTCTTCTGGGTATCCACCCATTGGCCTTTGGATTGGATCTGCACTCTCAGCTCTCCTGTGTCTCTAGCCTGCCAGCCCACACTGCAGACTTTGGACTCATCAACTTCCACAGTTATATGAAATAATTCCCAAAAAAACCCCTCTCCTCCCTGCCTCCCACCTTTTCCTCTCCATATATGGCATGCCTTGTTTTTTTACACTTCACTCCATTGTGCTTTGCAGATACTGTGGACTTTATTTGTTTGTTTGACAAATTGGAGGCAAATGTGTGGCAACCTTGTGTCAAGCAAGTCTACTGGCACCTATTTTTCCAATGGAAGTTATTCACTTCATGTCTCTGTCACAAGTTGGTTATTCTTGCAATATTTTCAACTCTTTCATTATTATATTTCTTATGATGATCTGTGATCAGCGATCTTTGATGTAACTATTGCAGTTACTTTGGGGCTCCAAGAACTGTGTCCATATAAGATGGTGAACTTAATCCATAAATGTTCTGAGTGTTTTGAATGCGTCACTGACTGCCTATTCCCCTATCTCTGTCTCTCATCTCAGGTCTCTCTATTCCTTGAGACACAACATATTGAAATTAGGCCAATTAATAACCCTACAATAGACTCTAAGTGTTGAAGAAAAAAAGTCAATCTAAGTGGCAAACTCCACTGCTGTCTTATTTTAAGAAATTGCCACAACCAACCTGACCTTCAGCAACTGCCATCTTAATCAGTCAACAGCCATCAACAAGGTAAGACTCTCCACAAGCAACAAGATTATGACTCACTGACAGCTCACATGATGCTTAGCACTTTTTAGCAATATGCGTGTGTGTTAGTCACTCAGTCATGTCTGACTCTTTGCGACCCCATGGACTGTAGCCCATCAGTCTCCTCTGTCCATGGGATTCTCCAGGCAAGGATACTGGAGTGGGTTGCCATTTCCTTCTCCAGGGGATCTTTCTGATCCAGGGATTGAACCTGGGTCTCCTGCATTGCCAGCAGATACTTTACCATCTGAGCCACCAGGGAAGTCCCTTTTAGAAATAAAGCATTTTTAAATTAAGGCATGCATATTATTCTTTTTAGACATAATGTTTTTATATATCAACTACAGTACAGTGTACACATAATTTTTGTAGGCACTACAAAACCAAAATAGTTGTGTGATGCACTCTATTGAATTCATGCTTTACTGCAGTGGTCTGGAACTGAACCTTCTTTGGCTCTAAAGTGTGCCCCCCCCCCCACACACACACACATACACCCCTTATTGTTTCTATTTCTCTGTAGAACCCTGAATATCACAGGTATGTATACTTGTTGTCCCTATTTTAAACATTAGGAAACAGACTCAGAGATGTCCAGTTTTGAGATGTTTTTCTCAAAGCCACACAACTGATAAATGGCCAAGCCAGCATGGAAACTCTGTCTCGCTATAGAGTCTGAGACTGTACACAAAGTTCTTTGGAACTCTTTGCTCTCTCATCTGCTGTGTTTTACTGGCTGCTGCTGCTGCTAAGTCGCTTCAGTCATGTCCAACTCTGTGCGACCCCAGAGACGGCAGCCCACCAGGCTACCCCGTCCCTGGGACTCTCCAGGCAAGAACACTGGAGTGGGTTGCCATTTCCTTCTCCAATGCATGAAAGGGAAAAGTAAAAGGGAAGTCGCTGCAGCCTTCCAGGCTCCTCCATCAGTGGGATTTGCCAGGTAAGAACACTGGAGTGGGTTGCCATTGCCTTCTCCAATGTTTTACTGAGTAGATGAAGTGAAATCAAGAAAGAAACATCTGAAAGCAGGAAAAGGAGCTGGCTAGAGAGAAAAGATGCCACTTCTGGACCCCTCCCCCTACCAAATGGCTGGTTTATTTCTAAATCAGGCAGTCCCTATCACATTAGGACTTTTCTCAATGTTTGACAGATCCGAGGTGATAAGACTCAATGCTTTTTCTTCCTCCTATTATCCTTCAATTCAATGGAAAAAGAATTTATTGAATATTTTTCACTTTTCAATTAAACTGAAACTGAATTGCAACCCCCACCCTCCATATTCATTGGATAATTTGTATTTCAAATACAGAGTGCTTAAAATAATTCAACCACATAGAATTTCTTCTTGGCTTCTCCTAACTGGTGAAAAAGCAGAAGCATATGTGTTGTTATTTTTCCAAAGGTTTTAAGTCTTCTCTGATTTCAGTAATTCCTGTGATAAGGTTCCTACTTTTTGATTTACTACAGCCTTTCCTGAAAGAAAATTCCTCCTGGTAGTCTCAGTTTAAATTTCACTTTTGCCAGATTTCTCTTACTACTAGCATCTCTTTGGACCTTCCAGAGTGTATTCTCTTTTGGTGGCTCATCTTTCGCATAATTTCCAAACAAAAAGACAATATAGACAAAAGCAGCACAAAAACATGCCATGGGACCAGGTATTGAAAAAAAGGGCATTGAAACAGACCCAAATAGAAATACAATAGATTTATTATATGAGCCTTCAGCAGTAAAAAAGAAAGAGAAAAGCAAGGTTAGCAAAAGAGGGAAGGGGAGCAAAATGAATAACTAAATGCAAAGTGCCTAAGGAAATGGTGTTTTCTTTGTCTGCATCTAGATGTGCTCAAAGGACATTTCCCTATGAGGATGTCATTGCCCGCTCACTTCCTGTTTACAGTAATATGTAGGAGAAGCTTTTAAAGCCATTTGCAGCCCCTCTGGGAGCTGCCAAGAGGAAGGTGTTGCCTCTGAAGTAGGAGATGCTAAGCCTGAAAGTCAAAATACAGAAGACACAATCTCGTCCACAGTCCACGGCCCCTGCCTAGACTGCCCCTGCTCGGCCTGCCTCAGTGAGGCCATGCACAGCCCCTCACACTGGCCAGTCCACTGGGAGAGAGTCTCAGTGGACAGTTTCTTCTTTTCTTGGCTGTTCCTTGATGAAGGTAGATGCTGAAAGGAAAGCAAATTCAAGAGCTTCTCATCTATTCTAAACCCAAGATGTTCTATCTGAGAAAGCAGGGGGAAGTCTCACCCCTGGGGCAAGTTTTCTAACACAAAACCTCTCTGCCATCACCTGTCATAATTCTGAGCATCACTGAGCATCATCAAGGGAAGCCAAATCAGATACGCAGCAAAAGCAAGGTCTTAAGCAAGAAACCTAAAGGTGATGGGACACTGGGCTTCTTATATAGGCACATGCTGCCTCTTTTTCTTGCAGTCCCAGGCCCTCCAGCCCTCCTTCTCCCTATCCACTCCCCACACTGCATCCCAACACCCTTACTGTCCACCTACCCTGAGTGTCACCACCTGCTGCCTCCAACCCCCAATGACCTGCTTTTTCTCTGGCTTCAGATGGCTTATGTAATCTCTACCATTCAACCCAATACTCAGATGCTGTTTGGTATTCTTCTCAATGGTTCAATATACATAAAGCCTTTCTACCAAATAATGCTTCAAATGCATTGAAGGAGAGGACCTTGTCATGTATCTTCTTCAGAGCCCCCTCCCCCATTAGATCTAGTACTTTGATGACCTTGATAACTTCCTGCTGATAAACGATAAACTGCTTAATTTATGTCACCTACAGGTCTGTACTTCCAAACAGCATAGGGACTGGGGCTGTTATTTCCAACCAGTAAACCCAAACACCCAAGGTGCAATCTTGCATGACCGTTATGATAGGGGGTGCAGAAAAGGAGTGGTCATTGCTAAAGATTCTTTGTTTTGGTTTTTTTGGGGCTAAGAGGAGGGAAAAGCTCAGGGACTCCCTGGCTGATTTTGATATTGGGCTCATCAGAAGAGCAGGGACATTTTGCTCCATCTGTGAGAATCTTTGACACAGAAAAAGGAATCCTGAGACTAGCCAGGCCTCTTTTTAATAATCACAGGAGTGGTGAGACGAGCAGGTCCAGGGTGATGGGAGAGGTGATATTGAATTTCATTTCTCAACTCTATGCTAGGGAATGAAGAGTATTCTTGGAGGGAGGGACGAGCGGGAGCGGCTGGAAGCAACAGCCAACCACAACACTGATGGAAGAGTCTGATTGTTTAACTACTGCTGGGGTTCACGAAGACCCCAAGGTGAGATTTCCAGGTTTCAGGGTTTCTTTTCCTTAAAGAGAAGCTGAGGGGGAAGGGGCAGGTATTGTTCTGGCTTCGGTATTAATCTTGCCTTCTTTCTCCTTGCACCTGCCCGTGCTACCTGGTAGAGAAATAGCTGCTGCAGAGTCCGCTCCCCCTGACCAAGTTTATTTATTGTGGCTATTTTACCAGCTATTGGCTCAACACACTCCACTCAAATATTCCTCATTTAGCTCTCTGGGTAAATCGTATTTAATCAGCACAGGAGAGAAAATAGCATAATTATAGATGCCGGATGCCATTACACTCAGAAGAAATTAAACCTTGTCTCAAGCCGACCAGTGGTTGCTGTGATTGCATCACCACTGGGGTTACAGAGAGGTTAGTGGCCATTTGGGGCCAGTGGTACCTCGCAGGATGCCTGACCCAGATGAGCCGTAAGGAGACACACCCGTGAGCACACACATTCGCGGCATCAAAAACTCATCAAACGGCAGCCAGTAAATTAATCTTTTATTGTTCTGAGAATGTGATGAATGAGAGGGTAATAAAGAAAGGTTCATGCATGGAGACGTAGGGACAGTAAATAAATGGGCCCAGAGAATTCCAATCCTAAAGCTGATAGAGGGAGTTCCTCTTTACAACCTTCTCCAGGGGACATTCTGCCAATAGCCAGAGTGATCGTGACAGTGACAGAAAAGGAGGAAAGAAACCTTTACAGCGAAGCACAAGCAGTCATTTGGGGCATGTGCGTCTTTACAGGAAATCCTTGCATCCATGGAAGATATAAAAGAAAAGGCTAAACCAGAAACTACATTAGCCCTGATCCCAAACATAAGTAGACTTGACTTTTTCACATTCAAAAGTTTCCGTATCTGTATTGCTAAGGAGATGTTTGTTTCGGGAAATGGATAAAGGGAAAAGTTGTTAAAAACAACAAAACAAAACAACAAAACCCAACAGTAACACGGCGTCAGAGCCCTACCTGCTTTCTGCCTGCTGCAAAGGCCAGAACCTTGGGGTCAGCTTCCTTCCAGTCATGCACGCTCAGCCTCTTCCCACACAAATCCAGGGCCACTCGTGCTTGTCCAAGTTACAGAATAATAAGAGTCACCTTTAATCTCATGACAGGGCTTTCTCTCCCCTGGACCTAAATCCTGGGTCAGCAGCCCTACCCATTGTCGAATGCTGTTTGTAAAAATTTTAAAATGTCCAAAGATGCAATTAGGCTTTACTTATTACTATTGGGTGACTGTTTTTGCTTTTTTTTCTCCCCCTATTCTTTTTTTTTCCTTCAGATAATAATGCTTCTGAGGTTTGGATAAGTAACGAAGAGGAAGGAGATCTCCTTCTAGTCCATCCTGCTGCCGACAATTAAGAAACCTCAAAGTAATTTTTGAAAATGTCAGCGTCTCATTTAGCAAAAAGGATAAATAATAAATGAAGCGTAATCAGTGTCCTGTGCTGGTGGTACAGCTTCGCGGTGTCATTAGTAAACTAACGGTATAATATCTTTGTGTCACAGTTTAATTATATCTTGTAATTAGTTTCAGCAATGGATTGCATAGAGTCAGGCCCCCTGAGCTAAACAAAAGGTAATAGAACTTTCAGCGCCCCTGCATAAATCAATTATGAAAGTGTCCTGCATTATTTGAAGCTTGTTTGCTGTAATTTTATGCACAAAGCTGAACTGGTCCTTCTTGCCCACGGAGGGCAGTTCACCCCCACCCCAGGCCTGCCTGCAGCTGAGCCTACGGGCCGGCCCACACGCAGCCGGCCTGCCGCGCATTGGTCAGGATGTGAGTAGCAGTAAATGCGGCGGAAGGGGCGAGGCATGGAAGGAGAGGGAGGTGCATACTGCGGCCAGGGGGGGTGGGCCCCCTCCCCCTCCTACCCTCGCACAGGGGATGCAGGAAGATTGGAGCAGGTAATAGATGTATCATGCTCAAGAGAGCGGGGGATAAAATGGGAAAAGATGTGAGGCCCTGGAAGAATGATTCTTATGCTTCCTCGAACAAAGATGAGAAGGTTAGGAGCATCAAAGGCCAAGCAACGTTGATGAATATGGGCAGGCGGACACGACACACGTCCCTTTATCATTTGTCCTTTCAACATCCCCGCTGTCCCCACGTGGTTGGAATTGGAACTGGCATAGGTTACTTGGCAATAGGGAAAGGGGAAGGAGAATCCACATCTTTAATTGGGTCTAATTCGGGTCCCACCGAGCTCAGGAACTGTAAAGGGCTTCCAAGCATAGTTGAGGGCTTAGCTGTGGTCACCAGGCCTGTTCAGGAGAGTCACGGAGTCCCCGCTGGGGGAAGCGAAGAAGAAACTCAGGGGCGGGGGGTTGGTTAAGTCCAAATGCCACCAATACGTGTGATCGTCCCTTTTTTGATCAAATTGTAAGGCATGGCAGAGAATGGGGGTGGGGTCCACATTCAAAGTCCTCATCAACTCGTCTTTGAAAGTCAGTCTAGTGCCACGCTGGCCTTTCTGTTTATACAACAATTTACAGGTTTAAACGAAACCCCGCTTGAAAAAGCAGACTGAATCTTCCTATTGTGAGCACTTCAGCAAATTTAACAAAAGAAAGAGCCCAGGCGAGGAAGAGAAAGAGAGAGCAAGGGGGGTGGGGGTGGGGGGGGGGGAGGAAAAAAAGGTCCAGTCCTCAGACTGGTGTGCTGCAATCTGGCTGGTTGCTATGGTGACGTGATGGCTTGTTCACATGGCAACATACCTTAGGTCCACTATTAGAATGATGAGAGTGAACTCGGTTGCATTAAGGAGAGCACGCTGTATGCTAAAGCGAGTCTTTATCTCCAGAGAGAGCTGGACAGAGACTAGCAACCAGTACAAATGAGGGAGAAAAGGAGGAGGAGTTAAAGGTTGGAGGTCTAGAAGAAGAAAAAAAAAAAAAACAACTCAGGGACACAATAACGATGAAAAGAAAGATCCTCAGAGCGGTGTCTAAATTGAGGACCTGAGATTCAGAAGATGGACAATGAGTTTTGTTTGATATGGAATCCATCATCCAAACTGGCCCATCAGGCTAATCACCCCTTATTTAAAAAACACATTCCATGTGAACCTGGCTGTGCCTTGGCTCCAGAAAACATCAATGGTGAGCTAAACCAAACCGAACTGCTGCAATAATGCATAGCCCAGCTATTGCCACTTAAATGAAATATTCTAATAATGGTAAGGGTGGCACATTAGACAGCATTTATTTATTGAATGTAAAATGTCCACTGACAGCCACATATCCACATCACATCATATCAGAGCTGGTAGGGAGCGTTCCCTTTGGAAATCTGGTTTCACGTTTCTTTTAGCGTTGGGACAGTTTCCCCTCCTGGTGATGTCGAAAGGGTGGTGATAATTCTGTGGATATTTTCCCAACAACCCTTCCTATCTACCCACACTTGATTTCTCTCTGCTGTTTAGCAGGCACCACTGTGGCACTCAAAAGACAGCCAGGAATTACGGGGCTATGTAATCTCACTGTGTCCTCCTAGTGCTGTTGTAAACCATCTGTGGGATGCCCAAGCCCCCCAAATTCCTATGCCCCTCACTCATTTTGCCCTTCTCCCCACCTCCCTGTGCTGGCTGTGCTTTATTTGAAAATCTCATTACCATAATGTGAAGTGAAGGTTGGAGATCCGAAACAGCCAAAGATGAGCTTGGCATTGTCACACTTCCTGGTGACAACTGTCTTACAGTTAGAGGATTTGGTGCTGCATGTCAGATACTGACTTGGTCCCTACTTTATGCCAATGCACTCGATGCCTGTGTGCCAGCAGAGGGGATCTGGTTCCCAGGAGCCTTCATCCTGTCAGAAGAGAGGGGCCATGGAGCTCTGACACCAGCTAGCAAGGCCGAGGAACAGGACAGAGAGCAGAGGCAAACTCTGCTCATGAATTTCCTTCTTTCCACTTCAGACACCACATTTCTGCTGAGTCTCAGGCTGCAGGACATCGCTTTTTACTACTTCCCAGGGTTTGATAACAGGAAGCTTTGGCTTCCTCGTAAATCTGTTTAAGCCCAGTGTGGAGTGGGGACAGCTCAGGGGTTAGGACCCCAGACTTTGCAGCAGAGACTTGCTTTGTCACTGGCAAGCTGGGTGACCTGTCTGGGCTCAGTTTTCTGATCTGAACAGTGGAAACACAACGGTACCTGATCCTGTTAGATTGCTGGGAGGATTAAATGAGGTAATGGTTGTAGATAGATATGTTCCATCCAGGAAGTTGACATTTTATTGATTATTTTTTTCTCTGTTGACCTAGTATTCTTTCCACTGCTACTTTAGCAACAGATAAAAGCATAATTTTCACAAGATAAACTCTTGAATAATAGTCCAATGGCTTTCTACTTTTTTCTACAAGAGTCTAGTCCAGAACACAGCTTGAACACATTTGTTCCAGAACTGTCTTCCCTAGATGCCCCCACAGAGGCAGGCAGTTCAACTTGCCCTCCTTCCTCTAGACACTTTTTGTTTTGTATTTTGACTACTGACAAAGTACCAACCTTATCCCTCTTCCTCAAATGGTGGGCAAGCATTTCCTGATAAGCATGGCAAACCACATGCAGAAAAACAAGAGAGAAAGAGAGGGGGAAACCTTCTGGTGTCTGTCAACTTTTCATGACAGCTGCACTCCTGTTCCCTCCTGAGGACCAAAATAACTACAAAGTGTATGAAATCGTTAAGCACATAAAAATCCCGGAGGTAGAGGCTGGGAATAAAACTCATGATTTTCCCACCAAAAGGCATCAAAGTGCAGCGCTCACAGTTCATTTGCTTTCCTCTGCTCTGCGCAGGCAGACCTGACTTTGCTCAGGATGCAGGCAGCACTGGCCATGGACACACAGCTCAGAGAGGGAGAGAGGCTGGTGACCTGTAGGTGGACCAACTTGGGATGCACAGGAAAGATGTGAAGGAGGAGGGGGAGCCCAGACAGAGGAGACAAGTCAGGAAGCACTGGAAAGACAGAAGACATCTGAATCCTCAGGACAGTTTTTTGCAGCTTATGATATTCTTTTCACACATTTAATGGTGAGGCAGCTAGGTTTAAAGAAACTTTCCCATTTAAATGTGCCATTGCAGAATAATAAGGTTACATAGCATGTCCTGGTGTATGGACCTGCCAGGTAGGATGGTGACAGGAAGATGTTGTGATACTGGAATCTGAACAGGAGATCTTGGAAGGGCTGTCTGTGGCCCCCACAGAGCAAGCCCGGGGGTGTGGGGCTTACTGTCATGTCACAGGGAGCTCCGGGCTCCCAGACTTCTCCAATAGCTCTTGATTTGGGAACTGTTTTGGAGGAAAAACAACAACAGAAAATGCTGAACTCCTCACATGCTTTGGGAGCTGTGTTGGGCATTCCAACTATGTAGTATCTAGGGACAGAGACCCTTATAAGGCCTGGCTCCACACTTATTCATTCTCTACTCAACACCTACAGATGCTTATAGAACCTTATGCAGTGCATTTCAAAGAAAGTACATTCCAGGGAATATGAAAAGTTTCTACCTTTAAGGGATAAATAATTTAGTTGGAAAATAAGATGTGAAAAGTAACAGGTTATTTAAAATAATAAGGTTAGAATGGCCTAGTTTGTGTGTATGTGTAAGTACACACACACACACATAAAACTGAGTCCTTTTCTGTACAGCAGAAATTAATATAACATTGTAAATCAACTATACTTCAATAAAAAAAATAAACTGCCTAGTTCAGGGGGTTGGTAAACTACAACCTGCAGGGCCAAGATGGACTGTCACCTGTATGTGTAAATAAAGTTTTATTGAAACACAACCATGTCCTTTCATTTATATCTTGTGTACAGATGCTTCTTCCCTATAACGGCAGAGGTGAGTAGTTGCAAGAGAGACTCTAGGACCTGCTTAAAATAGTCAGTTTGCCAACCCCTGGTCTAGATGTTCCAGGTTCAAGAGCATAACCACAGTGGTTGGGATGAACCATGAAAGGATGCATTTTCAGAAAGAATGACCTGGATAGCCTGAGAAAAAGTGGGAAAGACATTCTTGGTGGTGGGAAGAATAAGGATGAAGATGTGGAGGGAAGAGGCAGCATTGTTGTCGGAGGGACAGAAGAAGAGCCGTCTGAGATGTTGGGACTGCTTTTTACCACAGCACAGCCTCACTCGAAAAGCAAGAGAGTTTCAGAAAAACATCTATTTCTGCTTTATTGACTATGCCAAAGCCTTTGACTGTGTAGATCACAATAAACTATGGAAAATTCTGAAAGAGATGGTAATACCAGACCACCTGATCTGCCTCTTGAGAAATCTGTATGCAGGTCAGGAAGCAACAGTTAGAACTGGTCATGGAACAACAGACTGGTTCCAAATAGGAAAAGGAGTATGTCAAGGCTGTATATTGTCACCATGTTTATTTAACTTATATGCAGAGTACATCATGAGAAATGCTGGACTGGAAGAAACACAAGTTGGAATCAAGATTGCTGGGAGAAATATCAATAACCTCAGATATGCAGATGATACCACCCTTATGGCAGAAAGTGAAGAGGAACTCAAAAGCCTCTTGATGAAAGTGAAAGTGGAGAGTGAAAAGGTTGGCTTAAAGCTCAACATTCAGAAAACAAACATCATGGCATCTGGTCCCATCACTACATGGGAAATAGATGGAGAAACAGTGGAAACAGTGTCAGACTTTATTTTTCTGGGCTCCAAAATCACTGCAGATGGTGACTGCAGCCATGAAATTAAAAGACGCTTACTCCTTGGAAGGAAAGTTATGACCAACCTAGATAGCATATTCAAAAGCAGAGACATTACTTTGCCAACAAAGTTTCGCCTAGTCAAGGCTATGGTCTTTCCTGTGGTCATGTATGGATGTGAGAGCTGGACTGTGAAGAAGGCTGAGCACCGAAGAATTGATGCTTTTGAACTGTGGTGTTGGAGAAGACTCTTGAGAGTCCCTTGGACTGCAAGGAGATCCAACTAGTCCATTCTGAAGGAGATCGGCCCTGGGATTTCTTTGGAAGTAATGATGTTAAGGCTGAAACTCCAGTATTTTGGCCACCTCATGCGAAGAGTTGACTCATTGGAGAAGACTCTGATGCTGGGAGGGATTGGGGGCAGGAGGAGAAGGGGACGACAGAGGATGAGATGGCTCGATGACATTACTGATGGATGTGAGTCTGAGTGACCTCCAGGAGTTGGTGATGGACAGGGAGGCCTGGCGTGCTGCGGTTCATGGGGTCGCAAAGAGTCGGACACGACTGAGCAACTGATCTGATCTGATCTGATCTGAGCCTCACTCGACCTAACTAATACAGTGGGATACTTCAGGCTGATTGGCAGAAACAGGCCCTCTGAGGTGACGGTATTTAATTTTAGAACTGAATGGCAAACAGGAACTGGCTGTGAGAGAATCTAGAGGAATATTCCAGGCAGAAGGAAAATAGTACCAAGTCCTTGATTTCCTTGTGGCAGAGAAGAGAGGCAAAAGATGAGGTGGGGGCCAAAGCCAGACCCCACAGAGGTCACAGGCTAGGTTAGGGAACCTGCATTCAATTATACATGTTACAGGGAAACTGATTTTAAGCAACTAAGTGATATGCTCTAATTCAGTTTTGTTTTAAGAAAATCATTCAGAATTCTGTGTGGAGAATAGGCAACAGAAGGGAGGAATTTTAGACTAGTTGAGGCATGAGATAAGATGGTACCTTATTCTAGGATGGAGAGAAACAGATGGATTTGGGCAGTTTCATTCCAGCAGCTTCTTTGGGTAGCTGTGGACACTGTTATCACAGTGTACTGGCAATTCCATACTTTGATTTACAGTGTTTATCATGAGAAGATGGCCAAATTTGGGGCAGAAGAAAGAATAAGGTCAGTTGTGTGGGAAGACCATGGATGGAAGAAGTTATGCAGCAGTTTCCACAAAGGAAACACAATGGGTCAGGGAGTCCTAGGATCTTTCTCAAAGCATGCGGAGAGGGAAAGAGGAGACTGTAATGAAGAATGTGAGTGGAAAGAAACTGGCCTACTAATTTTAGGGTGGGTGTAACATCTCTCTTATGCTCAGCTTTACACACAATAGGAAAGGCAGGAGGTGTAGAAATGAATGAGGATTCAGTTGAACTCTGAACCTTGGATGGGAATTAGAGAATCAGGAACAGAAACCCATGAAGACTGAAAGGGTGAAGTTAGTCTCCAGGCTCTGGACGTAGAGCACAGGCTTGAGAAAACAATCACGCATCCTGTAGTTCTTAGTCCCAGTTCTGCAATAGCCCAGAGTGGCTTCCAATTATCTCAAGGGATGCGACATTTACCCTTCTCTTGATCACTTTTATTCTAAAAATCAAAATCACACAAGCATAAAATTAAACAATTAGAAAACCTTACAAGTGTATGGCGCCTTTAGAATTTGCCAATCTCTTTCATGGAAATTAGGTCTCATTTGACTCTTTCACACCCTCTCTGACTTCTGGGTGGAAAATGGATTTGAGAAAGGAAGAAGGAAAAGAGAGGACGTCAGAGGAATCTAGGCAAGAGGCAATATGGTAGTGTGGTTTAGGATGATGACATGAGAACAGAGGTCAGTCCCTCAAATTAATCTGTAAGTTTAACAAACATTTTATGGGGATCTGTTATGGCCCAGATGTGGTGGTAAGATTAGGGAGCTTAGAAGTGCTAAGACTTGATGTGGGAGGTGGCTGAGACAGATGTGGAAACAAACATTAACACACAATACAATGATTTTAATTGAAGCATGAATTAAGTGCCCTAACATCTGGGGTTGAATCTGATAATTCTACCTGGGAAAATTAGAGGAGCCTTCCATGGGGGAGTGGGACATATGTGTAAGGCCTGGGAGGATGAGACAAGATTTTCCTGCAAGAGAAAGGCAGCAGGGCACACCAAGGGGAGGAAGGGAACACAGAGAGGTGCCTGTGTAGAAGAATTAGGGAGTTCGACTTAATACTACAAAAGCACAGGGGTGAGGGTATGAAGAGGGGCGCAGAGCCTCTATTGGAAAAGCTTCATGTGATTATGCTAAGAAGTTGGTATTTGATTCTCCAGCAGCGGGGGTGCTGGCGGAGGTTCAAAGTTTGGGAGAGATATGGACATTTTACCAATGCGGAGATAGAAGCTGAGAGGCTGAGTGACACACTCATGGTCTCCAGGTCTGCAGTGCAGAGAGTGGCAAGAAGGTACAGATCACCTCCCTCCTGGCTCATGTCATATGCAAGAGCCATTCAAGAATTTGGGAATCTGGAAGGAATGTAAATGGCAGGACCAAAAGAAATGATGTGTCTACACAAAGCCTGAAGTTCAATAACAGGCTAATGTCCTACAGTCGGCAAATTAAGCTCATTCTGAGCTGACAGTCCAGCTTTGGGCACAGTGGATGGTGTGTGCATCTGAGTTTTGAAACTGAAGCCATAAAAGAGTGAAATTCTGAATCCACATGTTAAATGTGGATGAACCTTGAAAGCATTATCCTAAGTGAAAGAAGTCAGTCAAGAAAGACTGCATATTGTATGATTCCATTTATAAGAAATATCCAGAAGAGGTAAATCTATAGAGGCAGAAAGCAGATTCGTGGTTGCCAAGGGATTGGGGGTGAGGGGAGGATGGAGAGCGACTACACAAATGGTTGTGGGGTTTCATTTAGGGTGATGGAAACGTTCTCCACTTAGATCGCAATACTGACTGTGCAACTCTGGAAGCATACTAATAACTCCTGAATTATATATGTTAAATGGGCGAATTTTATGGCACATGAATTCTATCTCACCAAAGTTATTTAAAAAAAGAACAAACTGAAGAAGCTCTAGTTCTCATTTGAGTCTTTAGCACATTGGTTAATTTAAAACACCTAACACCAACATATCTTGGAGATAAAGCTTTGATTCCTTTTTCGAACTCATCAAGCTCTGTATCTTGACATCTTAAATTGGTCTCAACATATATTTGTGGTTCTAAAGAAATTCAATGCAACTTAAACATTCATTGGGAAAGAAGTCTCACTCCTGGGAAAGCCATATCTCACAAAGCCTCTTTGAACAGCTTTGTATAAATAACACAAAACAGAACATTTAGCTAAAAAATAAGCCTGGGCCAACAATCATGAGTTTAATGCTCTAACTATTTTTGGTTTTCATTTGTTGGCATAGCAGTTTTCTAATAAGCCTTTCAGCCTACTTGTTCTTCAGTTCTGTGTACCCCCTACATTCCTCATATCCAGGAGAAGCAATCCATGGTGGATGAGCTGATGTTAAGACTCAAGTAGACTGTTTTCCACTGCTCTGTTCCACTTGCCATTGCAATGACTGCTGCCCAATGTCTCAATTAATCTGTGAAGCCATGTATGGTGATTCATTTCCTAACCCCATTCCCACTCCTCCCAGAGTCAGTGCTCACCCACAAACCCTTTTCTATCTCCTCTTCAAGTTTCCCAGGAGGAGACTTAGGCCCACAATTTTGAAAACATTGGTAACCCATAGTTGGACCCAACCACTGGCCCTTCTTCCCATGGCAACCATCTTTACTAATACGCATGGCAGATCAATTACGGATGTTCTAAGAAGAACCTACATGGGACTTACCCGTTCTGAAGATCCCAAAGAGAATAACAAGATTCAGCAAGTGTCTTGCTTTACTACTCAAGAATACTACCTTTGTGTCAAGCTTCGACCTAGCAGGCTAGTGTGTCAAAGGTTGAATTGCCCTGAAACACAACTTTTGTGATTGATTACTATGGGAATCTCACATTCTATCTATGTATGGTTTAACTGAATTTTGTGTACCACGCATAGTCTTCCTTCTGTCATTTGCCCCTGGGGAACTCTTGGGGCCCTGAAGATACTGCCGGCATGGAATGTCCAATCCTCTGTGGATTCATAAAATCTCAGAGAATGTACCACACAAGCACAGAGTGAACATAGACACCAGCACGTAACTTCCTTTCCTGGTCATCAACCCTTCAGCTCAGAATCAAGGAGGGATACCAGCCAGAATGCTGAGCCCATTTTACCGTTTTCACATCCCCTTCTTTAAGGCAGAGTGCCTCAGGGTCTTTTTTAACAATGGTGTCTTAATAAATTATTTAAAAAAGAAAATAGAGCCCCAGGTCCATCTGTGGTGCATATTATTATCAACTGAAGGTACCAGATCTATGATGGGGAGCAGAGGAGTAGAAACTGGAAAGGTGGTGGTTGTATAGTCATCTGTTTTAAAGGTCTTCCTTAAATCCTTACTGGTATTAATGTATGTAGCTATATCTAGTCAGTCACAGGAAACCAATCCTCTCTGTGTTTGGTAAAACATTAACATGACATGTTTCCATTCCACAAAGCATTAATAGCAGTTGTCATTTTTGAGAGTCTACAGTGCGTATTACAGATCTGGTGTGGATTAAGTCAATCTTCACAAAATATTAATGAAGGAGGTATCATTCTTATCCCTGTTTCAGAGATGGGGACAAGGAAATTCAGAGAAATCCCATGACTTGCCTAAGACCACATGGCTAGACATGAATGAAAGCTGGGATAAGTGTCCAGATGCCTTGGAATCTTGAGTCCTCATTCAGCCTCAATTGTTGTGTTCTGCCTCCCAATGAAACATACAAGCAAATCAACTACAATGAGGGTGGGAATAAGAGGAAGCTTGCAACAGCATTAAAGTTAAGTGCTCCGAAGAATAAGCCTGGGGTGACAGCTATTCCTTATGAAAATTTTCCATTTGTTTCCTTATTGAAATATACTAATAAAGGGTAGGCTGAAAGCAAATATGAACTGGCAGATACTTCATCTTTTTGATCTATGCAAAGCCCATCCCAAGTGGACAGTGAGAATCTGTGCTGCTCTTCCCCTTCTCCTTCCTCAGTAAATTAGCACACCAATAGGCCACTCTGGCCCCCTGACACTTGCAAAGCTGTAGAGGAAACACAAAGAAACACTGAGCTTCTTCCTTTCCTCCAGGTCTGCTGGTAACAGGTACATTCAGACTTTGCTCCCTGCCTCTCATGGCATCTTTCCTTCTTGAAATCCACCACATCATGAGTTTGCAAGCAAGCACATTATGAAAACAAAACCTTTTCAAAGGGCAGGAGATGAGGTTCTGCTCCGCTGTTTTGATTTCTAAATTTAAGGGTGATGAACTAGATTCAACTTTGCTGTTTCATTGTGGATTCCACAATTCATCATGCTTTTAGCAAGTGGTTGTGCTTCAGGCAGGGGGATTTCAAGGATTTTAGGTGGAGTGGGTGGTGTTGATGAAGTACCTTCCTACCCTTTCCACCCTCTTGGTTGTGTTGACTATATTTTCGAGTCTCGCTCAATGATGGAGTTGTTTCTTAGCGTCTTGTGCGCTTAGCCATTTAATTAAAGCAATCCATATTGAATTCATGTCCAGATGCCTTGACCGGCGGAGCCAGATCCTCATTGGCATGCCAGCTGCTCAAAAAGGAACACAGCCCCTTGCATACTAATCAGGAGAGAAGGCAGTGATTCATCAGCCCATGATACTGCTCCAGCATCTACAGGCACTTATGACATGTAATTGGTGGTGCATAAGCAAGCCAGGCCACATTAAAAACCCTACAGATAGTCAGAGATAAAAATTAATGACTTTTGCTTTGTGTAATTCTGCATGCATTGGTGGGAAAGGGAGGGGGTTGGGATTAATGGGCAAATCTAAGTAGGCACCAAGGAACAAAGGCTTTCCTGGCCTTGTTTACATATCGCACAATAAAAAAACACAAGTGACAAGTTATGGGAAAGGCGAGTGTGAATTTTCGGCACGAGTGAGTTGAAAGACTGCTTGCAGTTTATTATGGATTCCAAATTTCCATATTCATTATTCCAAAACAAATGTCCTCCACGGGCTCTTGTGGGACTGGCTAGAGCAGTTGTTATTATTCATCTTTCACTGGGGCTGAGGTTGTCATGATTAGGGCTGGGCTGCGTTCACTCTTCACGGCATGCCCCAGCTACTAAGGGACACAATGCAAACCTTTGACAAGCCTGGAGGAATGTAACAGGGATCAAGTAGGGTCATCCTAAGCAGTCGCTCAAAGAGCAGGAGCTGCACACTTACGGCAGGAAGGGGAAAGAGAGGAGCGAGGCTTGAGCCACCTACTGATGGGGATTTAAATGGCCTAGGGGGTCGGGGTAGCAACTGATGACTGGGAAGGACAGGAGGAGAGGGAAGTGGAAGAAGTGCATCAACCGGATTCCGTCATTAGCCTGGGCGAGTGGCGTGGTACAGTTATTGGGGTGCTGCCATCCGGGCTCTGTTGAATATAGATATTAAAGAGGAGATTGATTACAGGTGTGCTGAAGGGTAGAGCATGTCTGTTAGTAGATAATGCCAAGTGGAGGCAAGCAATGCATGTGTACTTTAGGAGACAGTCTACTACATTGACTATCACATGGGAGCATGTGATGGAGACAGATGTCAGTGTTTTGTAGTCAGGAACTGTCTTGGTTGTTATTTAAGGGCTTCCTTTAAGTCACAGATGGCCTGGCTGAATTTTGAAAAGGGGCTGGAGCAGGAAGAGCTTGCAGGCTCATGGGCAGATGTGGATAGGTTTAGGTAAAACGATCACCAAATAAAGGGGTGATGAGGGTGCACTGGTGTCAGAGAGGATGGGTCCTTATTAAATATTTGTGTCTGTGATTCCACAAAGACGAAGGAGATAACTAAAAGACAGATACCAAGACAATAGGTTTACGACACCATGGTTTTCCCCATTGTCTTGTTTTGTCCCTTCTGAAAGAAGAGGAGTATCAAACCATACTCAGTTGTGCTTTCTTCTTTCTCTTCACTTTGATCTTATTCTGATGAATCTTATACTTCTCTTTTTCTTGATTATCACAGATAATCTGAGTTATCCTTGATGGGAAAGCCAGGGGCAGTATTTGTAGAAAGGGCATCCCAAGAGCAGAACAGATACAAGAGAGATGGATGGAAAAAAAGTACTCAGCATCCTCAGTGCAACAAGAGGGTGCTCTGAGCTGGACCATCCCTGGCCTTTTGCCTGGAGTCCTTTGTTCTTTTGTTGCTGCTACTGCTAAGTCACTTCAGTCGTGTCTGACTCTGTGCGACCCCATAGACGGCAGCCCACCAGGCTCCCCCATCCCTGGCATTCTCCAGGGAAGAACACTGGAGTGGGTTGCCATTTCTTTCTCCAATGCATGAAAGTGAAAAGTTAGAGTGAAGTCACTCAGTCGTGTCCGACGCTTCACGACCCCATGGACTGCAGCCCACTGGGCTCCTCTGTCCATGGGATTTTCCAGGCAAGAGTACTGGAGTGGGGTGCCATTGCCTTCTGTTACCACAGAACAAAACCACACTCTCCAGTCTGCACAGGGCGCATCTCCCACGTTAGTCTCATGAGTATCATGATCTATCTATGAGATGTGATGATAGGAAAAATCCTCTACCTTATTTCAGTGGACAAGAATGGATGAGAATACCTAGAAGTCTTGGCACTTTGTGTGGAAGAACACAGGTTGCTGATACAGTATATAAGAATAACAAGTATGCCCTGTACATGTCTGCTATACTTATAGTGACCCAACACTTGAGATTATGAAGAGAAGATGTCAACATATAAGAAATATGGGGAAGGATATTTTAAATCGTGACATTTCTATTTAATAACTTGTATCTGGAAGTTGGGAAAAGACTGCCATAACTAAACTTCAGCAGTAATACCCTTTATCTGGAAGAGAGAAGCCAGGGTCACATGAGAGTGGAGTTGGTGAATTAGTGGTTAGAAGTACATCATATACCAGAAGGAAAAAAAAGGCAAAAGTAAGCAAAAAATCTGAAATTCCCTTGCCCGTGTTCAACTCTGTCTTACAGTAAGGAGCTTAGAACAAGATGAATTTTATGGAACCTGAGAAGTCAAGAATGCATATTGATTTTCACAAATTCCTATGCAAAGACAGTGGAGATATTTCAAGTATCCTGAAAAAGTTGACTACGTAATAATACAAATAGAATATAGGGAAAACTGGAGCTATTAAGTAAGTTGGAGGTCATTTTCAAGTTATAGGGATTATATATGGGGCAAAGGAAATTATACAACCAACTCTTCATTTACTATCAAAGGATATGGAAGAGCCCAAACTTGTGATTAAATCTTTAGGTAACATTGCAGAGCCCTAACCTGCGTTTTCTTCTCATGAGGATGAACCAGGAACTTGGCCTGCCATCTCAGTGGCAGAAAATGCTCTGGAGCAGCAGTTCTCAACCTTTATGGCACCAGAGACCAGTTTCGTGGGAGACAGCTTTTCTGCAGATCAGGGTTGGGAGGGATGATTTTGGGATGATTCAAGCATTTTACATTTATGTGTACTTTATTTCTATTATTATTCCATAAGCTCCACCTTAGATCATTAGGCATTAGATTCAGGAGGTTTGGGACCCCTGCTCTGGAGTATCTGAAGTCTCAAAGGATTGTGTACCTTCCTGGTCACACTGGCTCCTAGTTCAACTATTACTCAGAGAAAATTTTACATATATAAATATACACACATATATACATATTGCCTCTTTCAACTTCATTTACCAAAAAAACTTTCTTGGAAGTTCTCTCAAAACTTTTATAGGAGAAGGCAATGGCACCCCACTCCAGTGCTCTTGCCTGGAGAATCCCATGGACAGAGGAGCCTGGTAGGCTGCAGTCGATGGGGTCGTGAAGAGTCAGACATGACTGAGCGGCTGCACTTTCACTTTTCACTTTCATACATTGGAGAAGGAAATGGCAACCCACTCCAGTGTTCTTGCCTGGAGAATCCCAGGGATGAGGGAGCCTGGTGGGCTGCCGTCCATCGGTTCACACAGAGTCAGACACGACTGAAGTGACTTAGCAGTAGCAGCAAAACTTTTATTCAGTTAGGAAGAGAAACTAAATACTTTGCTGGTGTTTAAGAATATTAACCCTATATGATGTCAGTAGACCATGTGACCAGCAAACACTTGTTTTGACCTGGGACTAATCAAAACCACACACAAAGGTGAGTGCACAGTGACTTCTTTTCATGAAGGGCTCTCAGAGACCTCAAGATAATCAATGAAGAATGTATTCTATGCAACAAGTGTGGTGGTAAGGGCTTTCACAATTTCCAAAAGGAAAACTGAAGCAGAGTGAAAGTCAGTAGTTCTCCATAAACAAATCTACGGTTACTGTCTTGCAGTTCTTTCTTTCTTCCTCTCTTCCTTTCTATTGCCCTTCCTTCCTCCTTTTCTCCTTCCCATCTTTCTTCCTATCCATCCAGCTTTTCATTCCTCCATATTTATTTGCTATGGATTTTAAAGGAGAAGGGGATTATATACATGTATGTGGTACCTATTGGTGTCCTAATCATGGTCTTATTTTAGGAATATTCATTAGATGGTAGGATATTGGATGAGTTGATAAGAGCAGTAATGAAGATATATGTGTGGGGAGAATAGTCAAGGTTATCTGGATTTCCCAGGGGGTAAAATCTGAATTGGGGATAGAAAAGAAGATGATGGATGAGAGAGCTGCTTAAAACAGAAACAATAATATTTGGATATGGAGTGAGAGAGAACAGGTCAAAGAAGGTTTTGATCTTGAATGGCTAGAAAAACAGTGGGATCTTTACATAAAAGAAGGTATAAAAGACGAGGGGCAGGTCAAGGATGGGCTGTGAACTTCCACTTTCTATCTTGTGAATTTAAGGTCCTGACTCTCATGTGGGTAGAAATGTTTAGTAGGTGAAGCCTTGAATGAAGAGAAGTGAAAGGCAAAGGAGAAAAGGAAAGATATACCCATCAGAATGCAGAGTTCCAAAGAATAGCAAGGAGAGATAAGAAAGCCCTCCTCAGTGATCAATGCAAAGAAATAGAGGAAAATAATAGAATGGGAAAGACTAAAG
Source organism: Tragelaphus eurycerus (assembly GCA_935064755.1). Taxonomy (NCBI): domain Eukaryota; kingdom Metazoa; phylum Chordata; class Mammalia; order Artiodactyla; family Bovidae; genus Tragelaphus; species Tragelaphus eurycerus. The sequence continues at coordinate 20,167,650 of CAKXYN010000020.1, forward strand.
AGCTCTTCACGATAATCAGAGATGCCAAGGAAATATTTCAAGCAAAGATGGGCACAATAAAGGACAGAAATGGTATGGACCTAACAGAAGCAGAAGAGATTAAGAAGAGGTGGCAAGATTACACAGAAGAACTATACAAAAAATATATTCATGACCCAGATAACCACAATGGTGTGATCACTCACTTAAAGCCAGACATCCTGGAGTGCAAAGTCAAGTGGACTTTAGGAAGCATCACTATGAACAAAGCTAGTAGAGGTGATGGAATTCCAGCTGAGCTATTTCAAATCCTAAAAGAGGATGCTGTGAAAGTGCTGCACTCAAAATGCCAGCAAATTTGGAAAACTCAGCAGTGGCCACAGGACTGGAAAAGGTCAGTTTTCATTTTAATCCCAAAGAAAGGCAATGCCAAAGAATGCTCAAACTACTGCACAGTTGCACTCATCTCACATACTAGCAAAGTAATACTCAAAATTCTCCAAAGTAGGCTTCAACAGTATGCAAACCAAGAACATCCAGATATTCAAGCTGGATTTAGAAAAGGCAGAGGAACCAGAGCTCAAATTGCCAATATCCATTGGATCATAGAAAAAGCAAGAGAATTCAAGAAAAACATCTACCTCTGCTTCATTGACTATGCTAAAGCCTTTGATTGTGTGGATTACAACAAACTTGAAAATTCTTCAAGAGATGGGAATACCAGACCATCTTACCTGCCTTCTGAGAAAGTTGTACAGAGGTCAAGAAGCAACCGTTAGAACTGGACATGAAACAACAGACTGATTCCAACTTGGGAAAGGAGTATGTCAAGGCTGTGGACTGTCACTTTGCTTATTTAACTTACATGCAGATTATATCATGCGAAATTCTGGGCTGGATGAAACACTACCTGGAATCAAGATTGCAGGGAGAAATATCAACAATCTCAGATATGCAGATAACACCACCCTTATAGCAGAAAGCAAAGAGGAACTAAAGAGCCTTTTGATGAGTGTGAAAGAGGAGAGTGAAAAAAACTGGCTTAAAATTCAACATTCAAAAAACAAAGACCATGGCATCTGGTCCCATCACTTCATGGCAAATAGATGGGGAAACAATGGAAACAGTGACTGCAAATGGTGACTGCAGACATGGAATTATAAGACACTTGCTCCTTGGAATAAAAGCTATGACAAACCTAGACAGCATATAAAAAAGCAGAGACGTTATTTTACTGAAAAGGGTCCGTCTAGTTAAAGCTACGGTTTTTCCAGTAATCATGTACGGATGTGAGAGTTGGACCATAAAGAAAGCTGAGTGCCAAAGAATTGATACTTTTGAACTGTGGTGTTCGAGAAGACTCTTGAGAGTCCCTTGGACTGCAAGGAGATCCAACCAGTCCATCCTAAAGGAAATCAGTCCTGACTCTTCACTGGAAGGACTGATACTGAAGCTGAAGCTCCAATTCTGGCCACCTGATGCGAAGCGACTCATTGGAAAAGGCCCAGAGGCTGGGAAGGATTGAAGGCTAGGGGAGAAGGGAATGACAGAAGATGAGATGGTTGGATGGCATCATTGACTAGAGGGACATGAGCTTGAGCAAGCTCCAGGAGTTTGTGATGGACAGGGAAACCTGGCATGATGTAGTCCATGGGGTCTCAAAGAGTTGGACATGACTGAGTGACTGAACTGAGCTGAACTGAATGAATTAAGTCTAGAGGAGCTGCTCTGAGGGTGGAGGATACACACAGAAATGAACAGGGGGAATGCCCAGATTGAAACCAGAGAGAAGAGGAGTGGACAAGGACACATCTGTGAGGAAGAACTCGTGTTCTGAAGGTGGAAGGGGGAAGCAGACCCAGTTAATGAAAGGCAGTGGACACAGGAGAGGATTCTCAGAAAGCAAGGGGCAGGGGGCAGGGAGCTATCACGGCTGCTTTCATGCCGAGCTGAAGCCGCACAGGACAAGAAGGGAGAAGAGGCTGTTGAGCTTGTTGACCGGTGGGAAGGACAGAGGACAGACCCCAGGGGGTTACCTGGTGAGGGGATGGTGAGGGTGGAAAAACAGAAAGGGCAAAAAACTCATTAACAATCCCAAATGCAGAGGGCACATGCAATAATACACTCAAAGGCAAGGATGAAATCCAGTCTTGCCGCTAGGAGACCACTTCATTTCTTGGCACTGAAGGCAGTGGGACTCGTCAACTTCCTGTCCCCCTCTGCCCGAGGGTGGCAGAGAGCCCATTGTTTGGCCTGCCCCTCAAAGGGGCAGGCCGAGTGGCCACTCACAGTCGCTCTCCTTTGTGTTCAGAGAGATTAGAAACAAGTTGCTGCAAACTCAAGAGGCTGCCAGACAGAAGCAAGGGGCAAGTGGAAAGGGATCAGAAATGCCGCCAAGTTTGAATCTGGCCCCTCCTCCTCTCAGTCCTGTGATCTTCCATTAAATTGGATAAGGGGATCCCTTCTCCTGCTTTTCTTTCTCATTCCTTTCTGGAAAATGAATGCTTTCTGAATCTGCTTGACATAAGAACCCTCTTTGTTCCACCCTAATGTTGATGGCTTGTTTTGTTCTTGAGTTTGCCTGCTCCTCACAAAGGAATGAAAAAACACTCCCCACTCCAAAAAAAAAAAAGAGAGAGAAAAACTAAACTAAACTCAGGAAGCTCTATTCATAGCAAATTTTAAAACATTTAAAGGTAAATTCAATTAGCAAACGTGGAACCAATTCTTATGTGACAAAACCATGGTTTTAAATATTCCAAATGTGACTATTTTTCAGGAAGAACAAGAATATATAACGTGTTTCATTGTCCTAGGTTAACAAGATAAAGTTAAGTAAGTAAGGTATGCCAAACTTCAGTGCAGGTGTAACAGTGATGATAATAATAATATTTCCTGAGCCTTATATGCTGGTCTTATGTTTTTTTGTCCAGAAAAGAAAGAAATCAAACACACAAATGAAGAGAAATTTCTTCTCCCAATGACTTCTAATTTTTCAGAAACTTAAAAACTTCGAATTAAAAAAAAATACTGGAGTGAAATGGAGATGAAACTCTAAAGTGATAGGAACTCCTCAAAGGGCTGGTTTTTACTTGGTAGAACTTTTCTCAATCTACCTAATGTTACAGGAGCCAAGTTTCAGTTGCAGAATATTTTGTAACCATCTCCAGCTTTATAGTGAAAGCAATCAAAACAAACTCTAACACAATCCTGACAGCAATTTCTACTGTTGGTTGCCAGTGAAGACTTATGATCAGGGTACTGATTGCATTTGTTCTGACTAAATTTCATGCCCTTATGATAATGACCCCAAAGAGACGGAAGGTTTGGTCATTTGGGTCCTCCAACAGCTGAGTTCAATGTCATGTGCTTTTGCAAATGTCTTGAAAGGTTTGGACCACATTTCTACAAACTATGCATTACAGATTCCTTTTCTTCTAACTCAGTTCATCTCTAAACCCCAGAAATCCTTATTACCACATCCTCTGGAACTCATGGTCTTTTCCTTCCCAAATCCCCTATCACCTGAACCTCTCTCTCTAAATGTTTCCCTCATCATGTGGCACCAGGAGCCTCCAGAAGTCACTACTTCCCCTACGGTCCCCTTCAGTGGTGACCCGTTCCTTCCACATCCCGTGTACCCTAGAGCCTGGAGGTTGGTGGCTGTCTTCATTGACTCTCACCACTGCTCTCAGGCTACTTTTATTTTCTCCTCTAAAACCTCCTTCGAGGCACAAGCCATTGTGCGGTACCACCCCCATTCATCACAGTCACAGATCACTTAGAATCTGCTGATTCGCTGAGTCTTTTCCTGCCTGCCTGCCTGTCTTTGTCCCCATCACTCCTGGCATTATTCTTGATGACTTCCATATCTGCATTCCTGCCAACATGCTGGCCACGCAGGTGCTTGACCCGCTTGCCTCTCACGCTCTCCTCCTCCATCCTACTTACATCACCACTGTCCTGTCATGCCCTAGACCTTCTCACGCCAGCAACTTCATCACTTCTAAAATTCTGTTTGAAGCATGCCACTCCTTTTCACCTTTTACCTTCTGACCTCACTCTTATTAGTGCTTCAGCTTCAACAAATCTCCGAGCCCTTTCCTATGCCCATCATCTGCCTCATGTTTCACTTCCCTTGTTATTTATTTAGATTCCAAAGTCTATAATTAAAACTCTTCTTCTGTGTATACCCCCAGCCTCCTTGCAAATCTCTTATCTTCCACTGTCCTAGCTTGTTAAAACTCTAAGCCTACAATTACAAAAATAAAACACTTACTTGCAGAAGAACAGCAGAACATGCTAAAGGAAACAATATAGCCAGGTTGGCTGACCTGACTTGAGATTATGAGTGTCACACGCACACCCCTCAGCACTACCCAGGAATCCTACCGCATTTTGCTAACCATGTTCACTCACCCTCCAACACGATGGCCTCTTACCCTCTACTCTCTCCTTGAGCTTCTGTCAACTCCTCTTCCTAACTCTCAGTTTGCCTCTTATTTCACTAAAAAAATAGAAAATACAGGAATTTCCTCCTTCTTCTATTGACAAATCTACAAATCTTACACCTCTATCTTTTGTTCTGTGTCCTCCATGAAGTGGACAAAAGGCCCAAGCTCCTACTCAACCCAGTGTCCCCACCTGAACACTCCATCCCAGCTCCTATCCCCTACTTACTCATCATTTATGTTTTCCCTCTTTTGGATCATTATTTTCAGGAGTCAAAACTCTGTAAGGTGTTCCTTCTTTAACAATAGCCCTTCTTAGACTCCATCCAACTCCTCTTTCCTAACAAATATCATTCTGTTTTCTAGTTCCTCTCAATTTCGAGTGTCTAAAGAGAAGTCTCTATTTTCTGTTTACATGTCTTTCCATCCATTCTCTCCTCAGATTTTTTTTTCCCCCACCACACCACAGAAACTGTCTGGCAAGGTCACCAATGTTTCCCTCTTGCTAATTTTCTTGTCACTTTTCTGTCCTCATCTCACATGACCTCTCAGCAGCACTAACACACTGGTCACCCACTCTTCTGGGAAGAGTGGTGTTCTTTCTTTCCCCTGCCTTCCTGGTAACCACAGTCTTCCGTTTCTCCTCCTACTGGCCCCTCCTTCCACGTTTCCTTTTCTGGTTCTCTCTCCTCTTTGTTACCTGTAAACACTGACCATCACTGAACCCAGTCATCAAACTTCTCCTTTTCTTTGTATCCCCACTCCCTAAGTGTCTCATTTAGGGTCAGGACTTTGAATGTGTCTATATACTGGGGACTCCCAAGTTTAGACCTCCAGCCTCAACTTCTCCTTTGAAGTTGGGGCTCAGTCTCTCTACCCTGATGTCTTCTGGGCATATAAAACTTACCAAATCCAAATCAGAAACCTTGATTCTCAGTGCAAATTCTGCTCCCTCCCTGCACTTGGCAATGGTGTTTAGCCTTCAATCCCCCTTTCCCTGACAACCTGTTTCTAACTCCTTGGCATCTTCTGTTTGGTCTAATGTCAAAGTTTATCCAGAACCTGACCACCCCTCGAAACCCCCACCACATCAGTTCCCTTTCTTGTTTTCTTAGTCAATTTTCTACATAGGAGCCAGATAAACTTTAGGTCATCTCTCCAAACTCAAACCCCAGCATGCTCAAAATAAAGTCAAATTCCTTGCCATGGCATGCTTTTGCCCCATCCCTCCATCTAGATGCCCCATCCCTACATTTCCTACTGGCTTCCCCCGATTCTCGATTCAGTCCTGCCATCTCGACCTTAGTGCAGACCTCAAATACTCAGTGCTCAAATGCTCAAATGAGACAGGTACCCGCCTCAATACTTATCTATTTGCTGTGCTTTCTCCCTGGGACTCCCTTCCCCAGGTCTTCCCAGCACTGCCTCACCCCCACTCCCATGACATCATTCAGATCTCTGCTCCAGTGTCACCTCCAATGTTGCCTCCTCTGTCAGTCCTTCCCTGATTATCCTTTTGGAAAATACCTTTTCCCACCCTTTCCAGTTCTTTTTTTTTTTTTTTAACCTTAAATAAGGTTTCCTTCTAGTGCTAACTGTTCTCTTTCATTACATCATAAATTTATTTATTTATTCATTGCCTGTCTCTGCATTAGACAAAATGTGTACCTGTCTTGTCCTCTGCAAATCTCCAGATTCTGGAACAATGTTCATCTCACAGTAGGCACTCAGTAAATAATGTGGAATGAATGAGTGAATGAATGAATAGATGGAGGTCCCTGGAAGCCTCCCAGTTCTCCTGAGTTGCATCAGAGAGCCGTTGGATCAGCCTTTTCTCCCGTGCCTTTGCTTTGATTGCCTTTACTTACAATCTCTGAACTTTCATCTTTTCTGTTCACTATTACAGGTCCTCACTTGCTTTCCAGTTCCTAGAGCCCTTAAGTGGTCTTCTTACCCAAGTCTCCTGCCCGCTGCACACACTACTGCCAGAATTATCCTTTTGAAACTGGACTATGTTCTCAGAGCTTCCCCAACCAGGAAACTGGGCATATTATAGGAACTTAAAAGTATTTTATAAATAATTAGATGAATCTCACTGAATAAGTATCAAATTCTTCGTCTTAACACTCAAAATCCCTTAAATTCGGTTTCCCCTAGAGGATTCTTGAAAGTGAAAGTGTTAGTCGCTCAGCTGTGTCTGACTCTTTCTGATCCCACGGATGATAGTCTGCCAGGCTCCTCTGTTCTTGGGATTTTCCAGGCAAAGACACTGGAGTAGGTTGCCATGCCTTTCTCTAGGGGATCTTCCTGACCCAGTGATTGAACCTGGATCTCCCACATCACAGGCAGATTCTTCACCATCTGGTAAAGGTACACTCCTCCTAAATAAGTCTATTAGTTCTAGATCTACAACTGTCTACAGTAGCCCAAAATCTGATATATTAGATTCAAGCATATGCACTTGTCAATATGTAACTGTTTAACCTACAAAACAGCCATTTTGTACAGCCCAATTCAACATATATTTCTTCCCCTGTGATTCTGCTTAAGCCATTCTAAATCCCAGTTTATCTTCCTACGCCATCCAACTTATTCTTCAGAATCCGATTCTAAGTCTCTCTTCTTCCAAAGAGACTCCACAATGGATGGTTTCTCTTCTGCACGTCCACAGAACTTTGCAACCTTTTTTTTTTTTTGCATTTCTGAGTTGCCTTGTAACGATGTCTTTTTGCCTGCATATCTCTCCTCCCATTATCTCCTCAAGTTGTCAGTAAACTCTTGGAGGACAGGATCTTGTCTTGTTTTTCTTCAGGTCCTTCAGAGGTTCTACTGCAATGCTTTTCATAGAGCAGTTGTTCACCAGATATTTATTGAATGAACTCAAATAATGTTTAATCGTCCCAAGCCTTGTATTCTACATTAAAACAATAGGAAAAATAGATGTACAAAGTCTGCAACTGTTTGTTTTTTAAAAAACAACCATTCCTTAAATATACACTTTTCAATTAGACATTGTGCTACGACACTAAGAGTAGGAGATGAAATGCATTCGGGGTGGAGGCAGGAGTACCCTTTGAGATATATATTAACTCCTCAAATACAAAGAGCCCATGTTGTGTGATGATCTTTTTCCTGGCCTGTCTAACATCTTGAAGACGTGAACTGACCTACAAGGGCTTATGCCTTTGGATAATCCACAGATAAATCTTCTGTTCTGAGCATCAGCAGCTACTTCATTTGCTCTAAACAATAGGTGAAAGAAGGGAAGCGGCTAACGCTTCCGCTGATGATGATGATGACAAAAACGATGATGGCATTTACATGATTCTGCAGTGCCTGACAAACTCAGCAAATTACTTGTAAAGTCGGCAGTCAGGGCTGTCAATGAGGAAGAGTCACCTCGGGGCCAGAAAGCAGCAGCCACGTTTGCATAAAAGGAGAGCGCTCACAGCACCTGACAACTCAGAGAGAGGTGTGCCCTGTATGCACAGGAATTCACAGAGCAAATGGGCTTGAGTTACAGTCAGGAAGACTGAAGCATGGATATGAGAAAGGACTTCAGAAGAGCCAGGGCCTCCACAAAAGAACAGGTGTTCAGAGGAGGTTATCAAACTTGCTTAGAAGAAGTTACACAGCATGCTGTTGGCACCTGAGTAAACAGAGAGACCACTAGAATAAAGCAGAAAGTCTGGGACAAGACCCAAGCACACGTGAAGATTTAGTATATCCTAAATATAAAGGTGACATCAAAAATCACTTGGGTGCAGGTGATCTTTTCAGTAAGTGGTGTTAGGACACCTGGGGAGCCAGCCAGTCAGTAAAGTTGGACCTATACCTCCAAACACACAAGAATATAGTCTGAAATGGATCACAGAGAGCTGTGTGGAAAAAAAAAGAACCCTACAAGTCCTGAAAGAAAACATGGGTGAGTTTCTGGGTATGGAAAAAGGATTTCTAACTTGAATCAATATCCACAGATAATAAAAGAAGTGATTGATAAATTTGATTACATAAAAATATTTGTAAAAGTCTGCATGGAAAAATGCAATAAGCAACATTGAAAGACAACGAGAAATGGGAGAAAATGTTTGCAATATATATTACAGGTAAAAGGCTAATTTTTTCCAATATACAAAGTTATCTTAAAATTTGAGAGAAAAAAGATATAAGGCCCAAGAGGAAAACAGGCAAAGGACATGAACAGTCAGTTTGAAACAAATAAATACAAACAGCTTTTAAATATAAGAAAAATGTTTAACTTTACACATAAGTGAAATGCAAATTAAAACTACACTGAAAAGTTTGGCAGTTCCTCAAACAAGGAAACACAGACATCCCATGTTACCTAAGCAATTCCATTCCTACATACATATACCCAAGAGAAATACTAACATATGCTTACACAAAAACAACACATGAATGCATGTAGCAGGTTTATTCTTAATGGTCAAATGGTGGAAACAAGCCACGTGTCTATCAGTGAATGAATGGATAAACAAAAAGGAATATTACATGACCATAGAATGGAATGCTATTTGGTCACAAAAAGGAATGAAAAACTAATACATGCCATGACACAGATGAACTTTGAAAACATGCTAAATAAAAGGAGCCAGTTACAAAGGCCACATTTATATGACACCGTTTATATGAAATGTCCTAAACAGGCAATTCTATGGACAGGAGGTAGATTAATGGTTACTCAGGGCTGGGAGAAGAATGAGCTAAGATGGTGATAACTGAAGGGTACTGGGTTTCTAAAATCGTGGTGATGGCTGCAAGTATTTGTGAATATACTAAAATTCTTTGAATTGTGCACTTTAAGTCGATAAACTATATAATATGTGAATAATCTCTCAATAAAGTAGCTTTTTGAAATGATGTTGCAATAATATTCCTCATCTATCAGACTGGTAAATCTTAGAAAGCTTGAGACACTTTGCCTATCAACTGTGGGACAACAGGCACCCTCATAACTTATTAGAGGGAATATAGCAAAGAAGGAGGGGGTTTTCAACATCTAACAAAACTATGTATCTGTATACCTAGCGATACAGCAGTCTCACTTCTAGGAATTTACTCTGAAGATACCTGTTCAACTATGTGAAAACACACACAAACAGACTTAAATATTGAAGCATTGTTTGTAACTGCCAAATACTGGACACAATCTAAATGCCCACAAATAGAAGACTGATTGGAGAAATGAGACACAGTCATGCGATACAGTACTATTCAGCTAAAAATGAGTAAGAAAGAACTCTACAAGCTGATGGGTAATGATTTCCGGAATGCACTGGAAAGGGGGAAAAGCAAAGTGCAGAAGATCATTTACGGAAGGCTCTCTTTTTTGTGAGAAAGAAGAGGAACTAAACTGTACACATATTTACTTTTCTTAGCAGAAAGTCTCCCCTCGCCCATCTCCTTCTCCATCCCACCCCTCCGGTCGTCACAGAGCACTGAGTTGAGCTCCCTGTGTTACATAGCAAATCTGCACGTGTTACCTGTTCTCTATGTGGTGGTATATATGCTTCCATGCTCCTCTCTCAATTCATCCCACCCTCTGCTTCCCCTCCTGTGTCCACCGTCTGTTCTCTATGTCTGTATCTCCACTGCTGCCCTGCAAACAGGTTCATCTGATTCATGATGATGCATGGCAGAAACCAACATAATATTGTAAGGGAATTATCCTCTTATAAAAAAAAAATAAAAGGTTAACAGATAATATCTTCCAAAAAAAAAGAGAGAGAGAGACATTGGGCATAAAATCAGAAGTGAATGAGATGGGGCCACTTCATGGTGTGGGTGGGCACAGGGAGGAAGTGTTAGGAGCGAAAGTGACACTGATCTGAATATGCTTTTTTAATTTCATTTTGACCTTTATAATCATATTAATTTTTTATATACTCAAAAACATCCACAAGGGAGGGGAGAAAGGCCCTAACAGAATCAACTATGCTTTCAATGAACAGCACAATTACATCGAATCAAAGCTGGAGGGATAATTACTCCAAGTAACTTTTGAAGACAGTGTTTTTGTATGCACCCTCAGCCTAAAGACAAAAAGAAGTGGTGGGAAATATTGAAACCTAGTTAGTTTAGCTTTGCAAGACAGTATGCGTGAACAATTTGAAAACTGCTTTATATACTAGGAACGAACAAAGAGCAAATATACTGAAAAAAATGGGAGCCAGATGTCTCACTATTACAGGTTTTGTGTGTTTTTTTTTCAAATACAGAAAAAGAGGAAGCCTAGAATGATGCAGCTTCCCTAGCAGCTCAGATGAAAAGAATATCTGCCTGCAATGCAGGAGACCCCAGTTCGATCTCTGGGTCACGAAGATCCCCTGGAGAAGGGAATGGCAAACCACTCCAGTATTCTTGCCTGGAGAATCCCATGGACAGAGGAGCCTAGCAGGACTAGGAGCCCAGTTTGTGGGGCTGCAAAGAGTTGGGGATGACTGAGTGACTAGCACTTTCAGAATGATGTAGGACTCGAAATAGATATAGATCCTAGCTCTAACCATTGAGAGGATCTAGAAATAATGACATCCAGTTAGCCAATGCCCAGATCTTGGTTTTAAATTCTGTTCTCCTCTAACAGGATTCAGGACTCCTTAGAGAGACGGCTGATTCTAGGGTAGGTAAGGTATTAGATGGGCCTGAATATCTTGTTTCAGAAAGTACTCAAATGAATACATCTCAAAGGACAGAAAAGGCTGTCATGGTCCAACTCTGGGACTAGGCGAATGTGAAAATACATAGTGATGGTAATGAACAAAAACCCATGAATTCATACTGATGTAAGTGAGTAAATAAATAGATAAATGTGGGGTAGGAAAGGCTCCCCATTGCAATAGAATTGAATGAACAAATGTAGAAAAATGAAGGGATTAGAAAACTCAGCATTTGCAAACATCATAGTAATACATGTTTCAGGCAAGAATCATCAATGGTTGCTAAAACTCCTGGGTGAAATTGTGATACAGATTGGACATTTACAAAGTCCTAAAGTATCTTCCTGTAAATTTCTTATTAATCGCAAAGGGGAAAAGAGCAACCTTATAGAGGAGCAACCTGACACACCGCCCTGGCCACGTTAGTCAGAGATAACATCACCAATAATGGCACCAAACTGACACTGCGTCCCCCTGACTGGATGCAGAGAAGAAGACACAACATTACTTCTGGGGTGTTTCTGCCAAAAATTCATCACAAAGATCTAATCATGAGGAAACATCAGACAAACCCAAATCGAGTAACCTTCTACAAAATAAATGGTCTGTACTCTTCAAAAATGTCAAGGTTAAAGAAAGAAAAAGAACACGTAAAGATAAAGAATGACTGAGAAACTGTTCTCGTTCAAAGGAAACTAAAGAGATGTGACAACGAAAGGCACTGAGTGTTCCCAGGAGAAGCACATTATGGGGAAAGTGGGTGAAATGTGAATTTGGAGAGTGGATTAGCTGAAGATATTGGATAAATGTTCAATTTCCTGGTTTAGATAAAAGTTGTACTCTGATTATGTAAAATGATGGCCTCATTTTCAGAAAATAGACACTGAGGTAGTTTGAAGGGCTACAAAGCCAGCAACTTTTTCTCAAACGATTGAGAAAATCATATGTATATATATGTATATACATATATACACACACACACACACACACTCACACACGCATGTCACATCTCACTTTAAAAACTTGTGCGGGAATCGGGGGTGGGGGGCGGGAAGCCTATGGAGATACCTGGGTGTCCTGCGTCTTTGTTTTCCAAGCTGTATTAACTTACCCTGTACTCACTGTCTTGTCTGTAGAACTACCAGCCCCGTTCTTAGCTTAAAGGGTGTGAGCGTGATCTGTCTGGAGAAAAATCATGTGCCCAGTTAACAGCATTTAAAAAAATAGCCCTGTATTTAAATCTTTTTATTTTTGTAAAAAAAAATATCCAATTGGACACAGCTATTTTCAAATAGGCTGTCAATCTGTGAGTGAGAAGTCCCAGAGGCTGCTCTGAAGCTGCCCATCCCCTGTGGCTCCAGCTCTGGGTCAGCTGCCCCTCAGGGCACAGACCTGCTGCAGCCTCAGCTGAGGCTGGGATTTGGAACATCTTGGCTCTGAGCTGTTAAACTGAGCTGTAAAGAAAACGGGATTCTCCACTGAGGCACTTCTGTGCTCTGTTTTATTTCTTGAGGAAGTCTCCCGGGCCAGGATGAAAGTGCTGCCCCTCTGTCTTAAATCCTCTCCCCCTGTTTTCTTCCCCTGCAGGTTCAAGGACCTGCAGCACAGAGAGGGCTGTGCCCCTCGACTGATTACCTTCCACCTGCCTTTGGACCTTTCCTGGCTTCCGGTAAACATCTGTCTCTCACAGGCCACTGATGCCTGGCTTGGAAAACCTCACACACGTGTTGCCCTAGATTCTCCCACCATGTCCTGCTTGGGCCCTGCTGTACGCTCAGGCCCCACTTCTGGGGAAGTGCAGAAGAGGACAGGGAGACCTTATTCAGCCAACCCTCGAGACCTGAGGCACAGAGGAGCCACTGATTGGCTTAAATGGGTACGGCAAGTAACAAAGCCATGGAACAGGGCATCCTGCACTGTCGAGAGCTTCAGACACTAGAAATGGGAACCACAGCCTGAGCCAAAGAGACCCATGGCTTAAAGAGCCCAAGGCGCAGATAAGAGCCTCTTTTGCTTCCCATATCATGAAATTAAACTTTTACTACTGCTGTATCAATAATAAATACAAATAATAATAATTATTATTTTGTTATGATTGATGATGATGATTGTAATTAATCCTTGTGTTCATAAACTGTAAGGAGGTATGATTCTTCCCATTTTACAGAGGAGAAAAGCAGAAGCTCAAAGGGGTGAAGTAAAGTCACAGAGATACAGTTTCAAATCCATGTCTCTATGATATCAGTTCAGTTCAGTTCAGTCGCTCAGTCGTGTCCGACTCTTTGCGACCCCATGAATCGCAGCACACCAGGCCTCCCTGTCCATCATCAACTCCTGGAGTTCACTCAGACTCACGTCCATCAAGCTGGTGATGCCATCCAACCATCTCATCCTCTGTCATCCCCTTCTCCTCCTGCCCCCAATCCCTGCCTGCATCAGAGTCTTTTCCAATGAGTCAGGCCCACTCAAATAAATGTTTGGTCTTTAAAATGACTACAAAGTCTCAGTTTACCAGTTAGTATCCAATTCACTTCATCACAAACAAGTTTATGGCATCTGATTCTACTTCCTGACAAGTCTCAAAACTGCAATCATTCCTTTCACCCAGCACAACCTCAGCCCTAAGGGAATCGGTTCATTTCCTTGACTTTACCCCTTTCCTTCTCTGGGCCTCGATGCCCAGGGTCGGGTATCTGGCAACCCAGGACAACATCCTCAGACTCGCTGTGGAATGACTCAGGGCACATCAGTACACCAGCTATATGCCCCATGTGGGAGCACTGAGGATTCAGCCTGTTATTCTCATGTAACCTCCCTGCCCGGGCTTCCCTGGTGGCTCAGTGATAAAGAATCTGCCTGGAAAAGATGCTCAACATCACTCATTATCAGAGAAATGCAAATCAAAACCACAATGAGGTACCATTTCATGCCAGTCAGAATGGCTGCGATCCAAAAGTCTACAAGCAATGAATGCTGGAGAGGGTGTGGAGAAAAGGGAACCCTCTTACACTGTTGGTGGGAATGCAAACTAGTACAGCCACTATGGAGAACAGTGTGGAGATTCCTTAAAAAACTGGAAATAGAACTGCCTTATGACCCAGCAATCCCACTACTAGGCATACACACCAAGGAAACCAGAATTGAAAGAGACACATGTACCCCAGTGTTCATCGCAGCACTGTTTATAATAGCCAAGACATGGAAGCAACCTAGATGTCCATCAGCAGATGAATGGATAAAGAAATCTGTGGTACATATACACAATGGAGTATTACTCAGCCATTAAAAAGAATACATTTGAATCAGTTCTAATGAGGTGGATGAAACTGGAGCTGATTATACAGAATGAAGTAAGCTAGAAAGAAAAACACCAATACAGTATACTAAGGCATACATATGGAATTTAGAAAAATGGTAATGATAACCCTGTATGCGAGACAGCAAAAGAGACACAGATGTATAGAACAGTGTTTTGGACTCTGTGGGAGAGGGAGAGGGTGGGATGATTTGGGAGAATGTCATTGAAACATGTATAATATTATATAAGAAATGAATCGCCAGTTCAGGTTTGATGCAGGATACAGGATGCTTGGGGCTGGTGCACTGGGATGACCCAGAAGGATGGTATAGGGAGGGAGGTGGGAGGGGGGTTCAGGTTGGGGAACACATGTACACCTGTGGCAGATTCATATTGATGTATGGCAAAACCAACACAATATTATAAAGTAATTAGCCTCCAATTAAAATAAATAAATTTATATTTAAAAAAAAAAAAGAATGTGCCTGCAATGCAGGAGACCCAGGTTCAATCCCTGGGTTGGGAAGATCCCCTGGAGGAGGGCATGACAATCCACTCCAGTACTCTTGCCTGGAGAATCCCATGGACAGAGTGGCCAAGCGGGCTACAGTCCACAGGGTTGCACAAAGTCGGACACGACTAAAGTGACTAAGCAGCAGCAGCAGCAGCCTTCCTGCCCGGGGATGTTTCTGTGCCGCCCTCACTCTTCCCAGAGGCAGGCACCACCCTTCAGGCACACCAGGGCTCAGCCGAGAGGGAGAGTCATCGGCAGGGGGCGAAGTCTCGACTTTGAGCTCTCAGCTGTGTTTAAGCATGGCTGCCGTGGCAAAATATTTGCTCCGAGCTCTACAGTCTCTATTTATCTGTTATAGTAATTAATTTCATCTGTTTTGCAGAAATATTTACTAAGGGTGAGTGATGGAGATGGGCAGCTGTGGCTGCCTCCACTGCAACCATATGGTTTATTTACAACCAGGACTCTGGGGTGCAGATAGCTCAAAGAGGATTAAATTATACTTTGTAGATTAAAGTCACAAACACTATAAAACTCATAAGCCTTTGTATGCTAAGCAAAAACTTTGGCTTCCATTGGGTTTTAAGCTGACATTTTGCATACTCAGGAAAGAGTGAAAACTTTTGATATTTAAATATTTTCTTAAAAAGCTGGCAGAATGTCCAGTGTGTTCCTTAGGCAGTAGACGGGCTAAGAGGTGGAAAAAGCAGCAGCTTCACAAACACCTTTCAACAGACCAGGGTGGCTGGCTTCATTCTCACTATAAACAAAACCTCTCCATCTGTGTTTACTAATCTCCTTGAACTTGGGCAGGCAGCCTACTTAAAAGGAAACTGCCCGCAACCTGCCAAAGTGATGGCTGATTTTCTGTTGACGGTCAAGGCAGACCCCACCTAATTACACCCCAAGCACGTGGCTACTCCAAATTTCCTTGAAATTGCTTAGAAAATAAGTCCTCAGGAGAAGCTTGGTCTTGTCCCATTCTTCCGTTGTGGACCGGGAGCAGCTCAGGAAGTCTTCCCCCAGAGCATTGTCAATCCCCTTTCTGGAAGGGTCCTTCACCCTCAGGGTGTGTAGTCTCCCCCCTTCTAGCCCCCAACCCCAGCCTCTATCCTCTTCAGACCCTGAAAGAATTCGGTTCAATTTAGCCTTCTCATTGATCTTTAAAGTTTCACTCTCAGTCACTTTCCACTTGAAGCCGCGTTTGATGTTTCCACGGGCATTTCTACTGATGGGCTTCACCTGGAGAGCTTTGTCGTTGACTTTGAGAGTCTGGTGTTCAGAGGGTGGACTGATCTTCGCAGGTGTTATTTTCTGCACAGAGTGCAATTAGCCACATAAGCCAAATTGGCACACGCAATGCACTCATGTCTCTTCTCGCTGAACCTCAGGTGCGTACTGGGATGCTCTTGTGGGGTCCGCATTCCCCATGAAGGAGGGGAAGATGATGACCAGCCCTCACCAAGCCAGGTGTGGAGCATGACGGCCCTGCAAAGTTAGCCAGCAACGGTCCAGGGAATTCTCATTTGTGGGAAGTGAAGCTGATGTGTTTATGTAGAAAGTCAGACATTTTCTTGTGGCAATAAAATTGGTTCAGTGGAGAAGCAATGACTTCATTAAAAAGTAGTGGGAAAATAGACTTTCCAAAGAATCTGGAGCAAGAATGGGGATGGTTCCATGATCCTGTCAGGGGGTCCATAGAATTATGCATTTCTTGGCCTTCCTTTTGGGGGCGTCAGTAACACAGATCAAAGTAGAATGGCTTCCCAGTGGGTATTTAAAATTTTTTTCACACAAGGATCTCCTAAGGGAGCTTTTGGGGCTTCCCAGGATCTCTACACCTTTGTTCCCTATAGCAGTGGTGCTGAAAATCTTAAAATCTGGAAAGGATGCAGGGGAAGGAGCTGGGGGGCTCAATTGTCATTGCAGCCAACAACGCTTACTTGGAATCCCCCCGGATGCTCTATCCACAGCCTTTGCACTCCCTCCCTGAAGTTACACTGGAATCCCCACACCTTGCTGGAGAGAGAGCTCATTGGCCAGAGGGACCTCAAGCCAAGCACACAATTCCCATCATCAGGCAGGACCCGTGAGATCTTGTGCAGTGGTTAGTGCTGTCCCGTAGGAGGCGTGATTAGCGTTTGTGTTAATAAGAGGTGATTGCATCGTATCTTTCACTCCACAGGATCCCGTTTAATTTTCACAATCATTTCAAGAGATAAGGAACACAGATACTGTCAGTCAGGTTCCGTCTGTGAGGAAGCTTGGGTAGAGAGCGAGTTTATCTATCTTCCTCCACCCTTCCTCAGCCCCTCGCTGCTTCCTCTCTCTTCCCTCCTTCTCTCCTTCCTCCCTCTCTTCCTCTTTCTTCCTTGTCCCCATCTCCCCTCGCCTCTCTTCCCCTTCCCTTTCCTATCCTCACATTTCAGTGGATCTTTGAGAACTCAGACCTGATCTCTATCCATGGCCTCTGCCTTCCCAGTTGCTCATCTCAAAACAAATGTTGCCTTTCTCCACACAGATAAGTCTACTTTCTTTCAAGCAAAGCAGTTAGAAGGGGCTGCTGAGTCTCCACAAACCCAGATTCCAATTATAAGGGACCTACAGCGAGCTGCACTGGTATCACACCTGATTTATTCAAACCCTTTCCCTTGATGATTGCCTTCTCCATTCGGGACAAGGATATCTGCTCTTTCTGGGTGAGGGAGCAGCCTGATTATAGCTTCATTAGAAAATGGTGCCACTTGCTCTTGCAGTCTAATTGGTTGACAGGGTTTGGGGTACAGAAATGTAAATCACTGAGAGTGTGCATGGCCCTACTTTCATCACAGTGAAATCTTCTCCTGTCAAAGCAAATGGATATGTGGAACCGTTAATTCCATGTGTCATTAAAAGAACCATCATTGCAGCAATAAGTCTTTCCTGGATTCTCTCAAGAGGTGTGCACAGGACTTCCTGGGCTTCTCGATGTCTTCCTGACACTACACAACTTTAGGTGTGGTGCAGGTCTTGCAGCTCCAGGTAGAAAATACTCAACCAAGAGAGCTTGCCCTAGGCGGATGTCTCAAGCCTCTCGCGGGCACCCCCTTCAGTAGTCATTTCTCCTGTGTCCTCACTCTTCCATCAGTGGCTGCAATGCTCCAGGGGACTGCTGCTGTCCACGGTCCTGGTGGCCGGGTGGTACTCCCACTTAAGGGACGTCAGCTGGCAAGCAAGCTTGAGAGTTTTCAAGCCAAGGAAAGAGTCCTGAGAAGAATTCCTTTGGAGGGAATCTGTTGTGTTTGAAGGGAGGTTTGCATTAACCCTGGGTCTGTGTTCTGCTTCCTGGAATGAGAATCACAGGCTTGCCAACTATGAACTCCTAAGAACACAGCTCCTCTGGATCCCAACCCATTCGCAGGTTCAACTGATGACCTGAAAAATGCAGGTGTCAGCATCAGATGACCTTCTCCATATAGGAAAGGAAAGTGACACGGGTGGCATTAAGCATTAACTGTCCGAGAATACATAAGGATGGCAAGTTAAACAGTAATCACTAGGTAACCATCTCAGACAGATAGAAAGAGAGGGGAAAAAACCCAAGAGTGGCTATCTTTAAAGAGAACAAGCAGATCTGAGTAATCCAATTTAGGGCAGATAAGAGCCTGCTGCTAGTACTGTCCTTTAACTGGACAAACGCCTTCGTTCAAGTGTCAACCCCAATCCGGAAGAGGTCACCGCACTGGGCCTGCTGCCTAATATACTCCTGAATTGGCTGAGTGGCTTTCCGAACAAACACACTGGTCCAACAGAATTGATTTTCAACAGGCCGTATTGGTCCCTAACGTAATTATCCAGCAGTGAGTCAGTTCACAGCAGCCCCTGCATTTAAACGCTGCCGGTCAGCCTGGACAGGGTCCGGGCCAGCTCTGAGGTGCCTTCTCCAAACGCCGCTTGGGAAACATTCTTTTTCCCAGCTACCTTGCTCCCATCTTCCTAAATAACTGTTCTAACAACGGGGACTTTGTGCAGCTCCCTCGTCAGTGGGCATTGTCTTGCTTCTTTTGGGGGAGGGGTGGTGCTGCTGAAGAAACACTGGTCTCATGTGCCCATGAATATTAAGTCCCCGCTGTTTGATAGGTGAATTCAATTTACAATAAAGAATCGAACGGAATCCTTTTAAAACACTACTAGGCTTAACTTCGGGGAAGGCAATGGCACCCCTACCCCAGTACTTTTGCCTGGAGAATCCCATGGACAGGGAAGCCTGGTGGGCTCCAGTCTGTGGGGTCGCTAGGAGTCGGACACGACTGAGCGACTTCACTTTCACTTTTCACTTTCATGCACTGGAGAAGGAAATGGCAACCCACTCCAGTGTTCTTGCCTAGAGAATCCCAGGGACAGGGGAGCCTGGTGAGCTTCCATCTATGGGGTCGCACAGAGTCGGACACGACTGAAGCGACTTAGCAGCAGCAGCAGGCTTAACTTCTTCACTTCTCCACAGGCTTCTTGGCAGCTGAGTTCCAGTTACCTCTGGGTCCAGCCAGCGAAGGGGAGGGTCATGCACTCCCCTGGAAGACTCACTCAAGCTACACTAGGCCTAGGCCCTAGTTAGTCAAACACAGCGTGACCGTTGAACTTCTAGCTGAATGTGACAAACCTTCTAAATCTCAATGAGTCCCCAAAGTGAGGAGGCCTGCCCTATGTAGGATGATAGCCTTTATACCTCTGTCGGGATATTGAAATAAGATATTCTTTTCTTTGGCTGCAGGAATAGGGGCAAGGCTGAAAGAGCACAATTCTTTCCACTTATCCCTTTCTCATTTTTAAGAAATGTCTATCTTCTCCCAGTCTGGAGAATCTCCATACTGGTAATATCTTCTCTTGAGTTCATGCTGCTAGCTCACAGAGAGGGCAGGAAAGGTTCCATGGTGTTCTTGGGCACTTGGCACCTAGTGCATTGCATTACCCAAAGCAGTAATCTGCAACTGTTTTTGGAGTCTCAGTCAAGGGATGTGCAGTGGCAGATCAATCACTGTGTGAGCTTGGGCAGCAGCTTAACGTCTCTGCGCCTGTATTTTGTCAGTGATGGGGTGATAACAGTACCTGCTACACCAGGTTGTTGAAAGGATAAACTGAGTTAATATTTGTCAAGCTTTTGGAACTGAGTTTGGGACATATAAAAAAGCATTAAGAAAAGGACATGATCGACTACTTAGCGGGGAGCACAGGCGAGTACAGTAAAATTGGCCTGCCTGAATCTTTTCCTCTTCTGGGACTTCATCTACTGTGAAATCCACAGCCCGATAATTGATTGGAAGTGCTATCCGGCCCAGCCTCCTTAAATTGGCTTGGTTCAGGGCAAATGTCCCCAGTCTGTATGTACCCAAGCTATAGCTGTTTTCCTAGAAATTGCCTGGTCTGGGGGCAGAGAAAGGCATAGAAAGTGTCCCCGTCTGCTCCGACCTCATTCTGGGGTGGGTGGGTGGGGAATCCCACACAGGCTGTGGTAAGAAGGTCATGGTGGCAACAGCCATCAGGGAAACGGATTGCCTAAGTGCCCAAGAAACACTGTTTAATCACAGTCTATGTGCTGGGAGCCTCTGCCCTGGCAAAAGGTAAGGTATGGTTAGAAATGATCCACGAGAAATAAACAAACCAAAAATGTTCTCATTTGCTTCAAACACTGAAACCCCCCACACGTTCACCTCACCAAAGACCTTCCACTTTTCATTTACACAGAGCTCTGGCCAGGGAAGAACTGAGGAAAACAAAGCTAGGACCAGAAACCATCCAGTATGTTCCTCGAGAGGAACCAAGCACCCAGCCTGGCTCGGGCGAACTTTCAGAAACCAGCCCTTACTGCACTGTTCCTGGGGGAGCCCAAACTAACTGCTTTTTTCTTTCATTAATTATTTTTAATTGGAGGATGATTACTTTACAATATGGTGTTGGTTTCTGCCATACATCAACATGAAGCAGCCATAGGTAGACATCTGTCCCCCTCCCTCTTGAACCTCCCCCAAGCTAACCTTTAGGTGATAGTAGTAATACTGACAATATAGGCTGGACACTCTATGAGTTCACTTCATCTGACATGTCACATTGTTGTCATTTCATAAGAGGAAACCGAGGCACAGAGAACTTAAAAAGCATGATCAGGACCACAGAATTATCACCTCAGGCCAGCTCATGACCACTTAACCCATCCCGCCCATCTGCAGTGGGGACAGTAGACAGGGATGCCGCAGTTTACAAAATAACACTGATGCTGGTACGTACAGATGCAGTTTGCAGCGAAAAACGAAAGGGGAAGGAAACAAGGCAACGGGAGAAAAGGAAGAAGAAAAGAGGTTGGGGATGAGGGATGGGAGAAAACAGGACCATGGGAAATACATCATTGATATTTAAGATTATTATTTTTATTTATCAAGTAGTTTTTTGCTATCATCATAGGTTACGTTTAGAGAGAACATAAAAATGTGCCAGGCACCACATTGTCTGAAGTGCTTCCCATTCTGTTCTTTCATCTAATATTCATAACAAAACAATTCAGTTACTACTTTGAGGCTCATTCATCGGAAAGGAAACTAAGATTCAGAGAGGTTCTCACTCAGTGGGTAGAGAGCCAAGATCTTACCAGAGCCAGGCTGTGGGATTTAGAAAATAAAATACAGGACGGCCAGTTACATTTGAATTTCAAAGAAATGCTGAATCACTGGGGACATACTTGTACTAAAGCAACAAATAATTTAGGACATACATATACTAAAAAAAAAAATCATTTGTTTATCTGAAATTCCCATTGAACTGGGCATCCTGTGTTTTATCTGGCAACCCAAGGCAGAGGTATTATTAGGTTGTCTCATCTTTATAGTTATAAGCTGGCATAAATGTTTCATTTAAGGTCCCAGCTGTATCCATCTTGTCAGATTCTTGGGGCATCTCTACAGGCACCAACAGGACCCAAATTCCTAACTGGATTCAGGTGCAAATTTCAAGTCCTGGCGTAGAGGCTCAGGGGTGCACAGGGATCAGCTCAGAGCTCTGTGTGCACCTGCCCAGGGCCTTCATGTCATGGGGGCTCCCTTCCACACCCTGGTCACCTTCACACTTCTGCCCTGACTTGCTGCCCACATGCATTCCCCCTCCTGCACAGCCAGGCATCTGCTTGCCTTTTCTGCCCCAAACAGGATGCCAAGGCTTTCTTCACTTCAAGTGCTCACGGCTGCCTGGCAGATAAAGACCTCGGCGGCCCACCCTTCCTCTGGCCTGACCTCCCCTAAAGTACTCCTGGATAGGGTCAGGCTCTGGCTGTATTTTTCAGTCTCTAATTAGCAGATTCCAATTCATCACCCTGAGTATCTCCTGGCATCAGCCCCCGAGATTTCCCTCCTCGCGCCTAGAGAATCGGTCTTCATTTAAAACCCTCTCTCTTAGCCCTAAATGGAAATCAATTCTGCAAGTTTAGCAAATAGTTAATTACTCCACAAAGGGGATTGATTGGCCTTTGATCACCAGAAAGCTCTACAGTGCTATTAGTCTCTTTCATCTGTGATTAAACCACAGAGAGAAAGAAACAAAAACTAAATTAGGCTTCTCCTGTTATCCTACAAATATTTAATGACGGGCTAATCTCCTAGAGGTGTGTTCGGGGGATACGTGTTCCATCAGGAGCCGGCTTCCATTCAACCTTGAACCCAGATTCCATCTTTGTGGAGAGCACGGCAAAGAACTTTATAGAGGAACAGAGCTGGGCTCAAAGAAACCCTTTGTAGGACTCACTCTTGTCTGCCTTTTCTTCTCTCCTCTTCTTATGTATGTTTTAATGCAGATAAAGATTTCCCCAGTGGACTCCTGGCATGAATAATAATAATAAAAAGGAAACCCGGCTTTAAAAAAAAATTACATCTGGGTTTTGCTAACTCTCTGGCCAGAACCAGATAATGTCCCACTGATCTACAGATGACGGATGGCCCTTCACACAAGTAACAGACTCCTTCACTTGGTGCAGAAAAGGGGCATGGAGTGTTCTCAGGTTATCTCTTCCTGAACAAGGGTGCCAAGTAACTGGGCTGGAGCTGGGATGCTCTGTGTCATCCTGCCTACACTGACACGTACAGAAAATTATACTCTAAAAAAAGACACTTCTCACATTTTTGATAAGTAATTCTAAGAAGCACAGAGGGAAACTGAGGCACACGAGGGAGGAAAGATTCAAGGACGTTGGAGTCACACAGAACTGAGTTCAGGCACTCCTCTGCTTCACAGCTGAGTGAGCTGGGACAAGCTGTTCAATGTCTCTGATTCTGTACGAAGAGGGTGTATGGCGTTTTGGTGCTGATCGACTGCAGAGACTGCACAGGCACCACCAAGGACAGCGCCTGACACTTGCTCCTAGGTATTAGATGGGATGTCTGCTCCCCTGTCTCTCTCACTGCAGGATCCTGCCACTGGTCACCTGGAGGCACTGTCCTCCTTGAGTCCATTGGTTTTCCTTCCCTGCATTCATGTTGTCCCTCCAGCAATCCTTCCGTTCCACAGTTGGCGTTCTGCTTAGAACCTACCCTCGAGACCCACAATCCTGAAATAACATCAAGGCACAAGAACAAGGGAAGAGATTATAGCCAAGAATAGATACAACCAAGGAATCAACCAGATTTAACTTGAATGGGCCCTTTCTGAATGGTGGATAGTACCCTCCTCCCCCCAAACACACACACACACACACACACACACACACACAATCATATTAAGTCAGGCTGGTCTCCAGAAGCAAATCATGAGATCATGTCTGAATGAATGTTTTTCAATTTGGTATTTTTGGCTTGATACAGTCAGTCAGTATGTACTTTTTTACCCTCGTTTGTTCTTCCTGGATTCTCATGTACATGCCCAGGGGTCATTCTGGGATTTTTCTCCTTCATAATTTTATCAGACAAATCCTGATAATTGGGCTGACCCAGGGCAAGATGCTGATGTTGCCCGAGTCAGTATCACTCGTTCCACCTTTCTCCTCAACTTGTCTCCACAGCTGAGGCAGGACCCCTCACTGCAGTGACACCATCCTTGTTCTACAGTCTAACGACCAACAGCCTCTGCACCGATGACCTGGTGGGAGCCCCAGCTCTGACATTTACAAGCTGAACAACCTTGGATAACTTAGTGGCAACACCAACCAATTTAATTAACATTTGTTGAGCACATTCGTATGTCAAGGGCTGAGCAAGCTTATCTGTGAGGATGAACTGGACTAATTATATACAGTATTTTAGCTATTATTATGGCATTAGGTTTTCAGTAAGTCCCATTCATGTCCTCTTTGACACTCACCCTACATATGAAAGCTGCTGGCTACAAACACTGATGACCCCCTCTCAGGGGCTTTCTTTTCTGACCATGGGTGTCCACCAGGCCTGTGCTGGGACCTGCCAGGGTCCAGTCGACAGGGTGGGTGGGGATCAGTCAGGCAGTGATGGAGGGGGTTCCTCACTGCTTGGGTAGGATGATTCCGAATGTCTGTCTTGCAGGGTCTCTCGGAATGACCCTGTGGGGTGAAACTTTTATCTGTGGTTCTCTTTCTGGGAAACTCAAACTGAGACAACAAAATAGGAATGGAAAAGCAACGGCAATGTCCTCTGGAAGTGGCCTGGCGTATCTTAGATGGCAAGTCCAAAGAGAAGAGGGGAGGCCAGAGCCTTCAAGAACTGAAAGAGACAGACAGACTCAAGCTGGAGGCCCACAGGTGGGAGACACACATAGCCCAACCCCAGATGAGGCAGCTCTACACCAGACGGCCTGCTTAGGTTACCACCTGGTGCCTTGTAAGTGCTTAAGAAACACTATCTACGCTTACAAAGATTTTAGGGGAAGATATAACACAAGTTTTGGAAACTGAGGATCTTGCTTTCTGCCTCAGGAGATGCTAAAACTCACGAAGGAAAGCAACACAAGGTAATAGACCATTAAGCGCTAAATCGTCTCTTGAGACTCGAAAAATTGAAAAAGTTCAGAGGAGGTAAAGATAAAAAATAAGGGGGAGGGGTGGACTCTTCTGGATTGCTTCTCAGTGAAACTGTAACGAGGCAGGAGCAGGGAACTGCATCAGGGGATTCTGGCAGGAGCACAAAAGCAGAATTCAGAGCATGGCAGGAGACTCGGGGAGTGTGGGGCTTGACTGGAGTGCAGGGTGGACACTGCGGAGATGACAGGCAGCGACGTGCCCAGTGGTGGCTGATGTCAGAGCAGATCCTACAGGATGAGGGAAAGCTTGGTGGCTGGCGATGTATTTGTTTGAAGAGCTGAGGCCTGGGGGTGTAAACGGGAAAACCTGGAGGCCGGGAGGCCTCACAATACTGTGGCTAAGCTGAGGAGAAAGTGGAGACCAGAGGCTGCCTGGCTGTGTGCTGTGTGTCAGGGATATGTCAGTCATCCCAGGCCCTGGGCAAAAGGGACGGAAGGCCTGGGATCAGGGGCCATGACTGCTGGACTCACAGAGGCCTGTGGTGGTGTGGCTCATCCGGAGCTGTGTTCTTTCCGGACCGATGTGCTCATGTCTGAGAGTGGCTCCCCTCACCCATAAGCCGCAAAGCCCTGAGGCATGAGTGCTTGCAAGTTGGTGCATGTTTAAGGTCAAGAGAACATTGATTTCTGCCCTGAGTTGTGGTGGAAGCTGCTAATTTGATAAGACAGAGCATTAAAGATTCAGTGTGGATGGGTATTGATCATGGGGCAGGTCTTGTTAGATGGGATTTTTTTTAATGATCAAACAACTATTGGTAGAAAACTAAATAAGGATCACGCACCAGAACCTACCTTGTTTGAGGGGCTATAAACATGAGTAAGATATCAAGTAGCGATTGAGTGCATAGCTTTGAAGTCAGACAGATGTCGGTTTAAATCCTGCGTTTGCCAGTTGTTAGCTGTGTGACTTTGGGTAAGTTATTCAACTTCTCTGTACCTAGGGTTCCTGATAGGTACAACGAGAGAGGGGACATCTACAGCAGGAGGTTGTTGGGAGGCGTAAGCAACATACAAATGATGATGAAGAACAACAACAACAATAGATAATCTTACTTGAGCTAATGAATTTAATCCTCACAACCATAATGAGGAAATGGAGGCACAGAAGCTTCGTGAAAGTTATACTGTGTGGAGCTGACAACTGAAGCCAGGTAGGCTACGTCCAGAACTGGCACTGTTAAATCCTGAGAATATGGCTTTAAGGTACGTACAGCAGTACCTTAGTACCGGTGTATAGGTGCTAAATAACTGCTGAATAACTGGCAATGGCACCCCACTCCAGTACTCTTGCCCGGAAAATCTCATGGATGGAGGAGCCTGGAAGGCTGCAGTCCATGGGGTCGCTATGAGTCAGACACGACTGAGCGACTTCACTTTCACTTTTCACTTTCATGCATTGGAGAAGGAAATGGCAACCCACTCCAGTGTTCTTGCCTGGAGAATCCCAGGGACGGGGGAGCCTGGTGGGCTGCCGTCTATGGGGTCGCACAGAGTCGGACACGACTGAAACGACTTAGCAGCAGCAGCAGCAGCATGTATGTCGGTGGTGGACTAAGAATCCCAAGCTATCCCCTTTTTACTAAATCTTTGTAAGCTGCTGGAATTAGTTTATTTCCCTGATGAAACAGTCCATGTAATAATGCAAAAGGAAGTAATGGAGGATCATGAGCCCCTAACCACACCCCCCTCATTAAAAATCCCCCCAGTAAACAAAAAGCTAGTTGAGGGAGGGAAGAAGAGAAAGGAAGAGACAACTGAAAAGCAAAGTCAAGCACAAGAACAAATGAGGAAAGATGGGTAGTTTTAGAATTTTGAGTGTGAGATCTGGGCTAGCTCATCAAAGCTGGGAACCTTCCATTCTCCATATCCTCATGGAGAGGAAATTCCTTGCAAACAACTTATTCCAACATGATTTGGGAGATGTATGGCAGCCAAAACGGTTTGAATTTCTACCTTGCCATTCTGGCTCCCCCAAGATCTTTGTTCCCACCACACTCCCTACCTAAGGAAGACCTGAATCCTAGGAGTGGCATCAGCAGAAGCTCAGATAGGAGGGCTCTGTGTTTTGCCAATTTGCAAACAGGATGCAGGAACCACTGCAGTACCCCACTGTTACCTACTTTCGACTCTCCCTATCCTTGGGCAGCTGAGGTCAGGTGTGCTGCCTGGTTGGCTGTGGGAAGGCCCGGGCACAGAGTCAAGAAGCCAGAGGAACAGTCAGAAGCGTCTCTATTTAATCCACACCTTGGCACCAGCTCAAGGGACCTGGTGCATCCAATTTACAGAAGGGGTATCTATTGGGTGCTAGGCCTCACCAGACAGAGGGTACACTTGGCAGAGTGTTCTGAGGGATTATTGAATATTTTACAAATTAATCATAAAGAAGCATCCAGAACCATGGATGAATTCATCTAATATTTCAGTACCTGGAATATGACCTGGGTGTGCAGCTTGATGTAAGATTTTGCAGAACAAATAGAGCCCTTGACCACCAGCCACAGTGACATTGTTCACATGAGTTTACAGTAACGAAGCCGTCTTTGGCTCCTGGAGGTAAAAATGAACAATAGCATCACCCTACTGTGAGCTTAGAGGGAAGGCAGACAGGCTCTTGGAATGAAGGAATCTAAAACTGTTAACAAAGAGTTGTCAAATAAAATTCCTCGCAGCTCTGTATCTCTTTTAGTATCATGTTTAGTTTATATACAAGTGAGAACTACTGAAGTAATATTAAAAGACTTTAACATGTTTGGATAAATATGTTGTGGTGATCCAAAAGAACTGAAAGCAGGAACTCAAAGAGACATTAGTATACCCACACTCAGAGTGACATTCTTCACAACAGCCAAAATGTGGGAGCAACCCAAGTGTCCATCAATGATGGATAAGTAAAATGTGGTGTCTACATGCAATGGAACAGTATTCAGTCTTTAAAAAGGAAGGAAATTCTGACACACGCTACAATATGGATGGACCAGACATTATGCTAAATGAAGTACGCGAGTCCCAAAAAAAGACAAATACAGTATGATTCCACGTATACAAGTAACTTAAAAAGGATATAGAGACAGAAAGTAGAATGATGGTTGTCATGGGCTTGGTGAGGCGGGGCATGAAAGGGGAGTTATTGTTTAATGGGTATAGCTTCAGTTTTACAAGATAAAAAAGAGTTCTGGAGATGGTTGGTGGCCATGGTTACACAACACTATAATGTATTCAACACCACTGAACTGTACACTTTAAATGGTTAAGATGATACATTTTATGCTACGTGTTTCTTACACAAAATAAATAATATGCTGTGGTAGGTATAAAAAATGATCGCGATACTTTATAACCCACTCCATCAAGAGGTGGAGTCTATTTCTCTAGCAGCTGGACCTGGGCTGCATTGTGCCTTTCTTGGACAAACAGAATGCAGGAGAAGTAACACTGTGTGACTTCTGGTGGTTAGACCTCAGGAGACTTTGCAGCGCCTCCTCTCAAGTTCTTGGGACCCTGGGACTTCCACGTGACCAAGTCTCAACCAGCCTTCCAGAGGACGCGGCCATGCGGAATAGAACCAAGGCACCACAGCGGACTCTCAGCCAGCCCCTCGCCAACCTAGTAGCTCACTGTGGACATTCAGATGAGTCCCGGCTAAGATCAGCTGAGCCTGACCAGGTGAGTAGTATTGCCCAGAGGAGCCCAGATCGAAGTACTGACCCACAGAGTCATGAATTAAGTAAATGGTGGTTGTTTTAAAATACAAAGTTTTAGGGTGGCTTGTTATGCAGCAAAAGCAATGGCTACATACCTTAAACACTGCTCCAAGTTCTACTGACTTGCTTAACCAACAAGTTTTCAATACTTTAACCTATGCAAACAGCCATGGTAAACTGCCTTTTCTCCCATTACATCTTCATTGCCTACCCCTGTGTGTAGCACAGAGTAGGTATTTAATAAGTATTTGTTGAGGAAAAGAATAGTGTGAAATAAACTTACTTTTCTGGCACCTCAAAGAAGCTTTTTTTTTTTCTCAATGAGGCAGCAGATAATGATAAATACAAGATAAGTAAATAAAATACAAAGAAAAAACTAAATTAGGCTATGTATTAATTATCCAATGTTCTTAATGGGGCATGGATTGATGAATTTTAAAGGCTTTGCAGGCTTCTTCCATTGAGTCTTCAACAAAACTTATTTAGAACATAATTTGTGCTATGTATTGCGCTAGCCTCTAGGATGGGAAAACAGGACAGATAGCAACCCTGGCCTCACAGGGCCATAGAAGTGTGTACCATTAATTCTGTGCAACACAGAGAATAACTGATTTCATTTTATAGATATAGGCAGAAATCACAAATAGGGCTCTGGACAGGTACATGCATAACAAAATATATGCCATCTGATCCTGGTACCTTGATTTCTTCGGGGCTTATTTTTCCCTATTCATTTAAATAATACAAACTATTCATCCATTCGACAAGTATTTATTGAGTGGTAGTGGACACATATAAGATGAACTAGACAAAAGTACTCTTTAAACTCAATGAGCTTTCAGTCTGCTCAAGGAGGTTCTAGGTATAATTATATGCATAATTATGCTATTAAAAAACATGACAAATTAGCCAAGTGCCACAAAGGCAAAGCACAGGGAGCATCTCAGAGGAGGATGGTCCAGTCTGGGTGGGGCACAGATGGGGAACTCCAGAGGTGGCAAAACACCATCCCACCTTGGGCTGGTGCATGGGAAAACATTCTTTTTCTGTGTAGTTTTAAAGACTTGGGACTGAGTTTCAAGGCATTTATGGACTTGAACTGTTAACTTGTGAGCACTCTGGGTCTGTGAATTTTTATCTTCCTCTTCCCTCCATCTCACAGTTGCCAGGGGGTGGGCGTTTTTTTAATTCACGGAGTCTCATACACAAAGCCTAGACCTTGGGACTGCGGATATATGGATGAGCCCCAGCCAAGAGAGCTGAGCCTGACCCAGGCCCTCAGAAATGCCCAGATGTGTCCAAACCAATAAGAGACCCCGGGTCATTCCTGAAGCCCCACTGGCAGTGAGACAGCCACTGAAGCCTGCCTCTGCTGTCTTTCCACCTGTAGAAAGAGGATGCACGTCTCCTCCACCTCCCCATCCTTTCTCACCATCAGCCCTGCTTCTCTGTGTGCCCACAGGGCATGCAGCAAGCATACGGGTGCCTTCTCCCCTCACAGGCATGTGGCAACGATCCCTGTGATGGTGTCTGTGAAGTGCCACATGTTCTGAGGAGAGAGGCACTCTCCAGAAGGAACACAAGGGATCATAATTGTCATCACGCCTCTGTGGAGAGGCCGCGGGTACTTGGCATGGTGCCACCACCTTCTCCGGAGACAGCTGCTGCCGGGCTGCGTGTGTAGCCCCAGCTGTGGACTTTTCTGCTTCACGTCAAGATTGCCCTGGGATGCAGCCGGCGCTGCCTGTTCATCTGCCCAGGCTGCAAGGAACAAGGACGCAGATGAGGGCTGGTGCCAACACCTTGGAGCTATCAGTCAATGTTTATTCATTCAACAAATATTTATTGAGTGTTTACTCTGAGCCAACCATGAGGCTAAACATTGCTGGGGTACTAAGGCTTGTGAGAGAGAAGAGAAACCGTTTACAAGACACTAGCTATGGGGCTCTGCACCAGGCCAAATAATAATCCTTCTAGAGATGAAGAAACTAGTGTTTGGCAACACATGGAGGATCACCGCGTTAGTAAACGGCAGAGCTGAGACTTGATACCATGTCATCCCAAATCTAAATACCGTTGTCTTTGCAGTGCACTGTTCTGCTTCAGGAACTTACCAAGACTCCCAGTTTCTCCACCTCTGCAGAGACTGAAATCTCTAAACACAGCACGGAGCCACATCAGCCCTCTGGCTTCCTGCTTATGGGAACATGCAGTCCTCGCGGAAATTCACATTCTCCCCTTTCGTACCCTGGAGTCATCCTGTGAAGCAATGTCTTTTCTTGGTCTAATGCTTGCTGGAAATTCCCAGGTGTAGACGGGAAGAAAGAATATTCCAGGCAAAGCGACGAGCACATGCAAATTTATGGTGGCAAGAGTGATTTATCTAGGTGAAGTGGACCTGGGCATGCTCCTTATAATGGGAGAACAAAAGGTGAAAGGGAAGAACCAGTGATGGCAAGATGGGATAGGGGCAAGCATCCAGTCAAGGATGCTTGAGAATAACCTGAGATAACTACTGGATAGGATATTTTGCAGCCATTAAAAATGATCATTATTAAGAATTTGCAGCAACATGGAAAAGAGCTTATGATATAACACCTTGAGGAAAAAAAGACTTTAAAAAATAAAATCCTACCCTGTTTTGACTCCTAAGTAGAATAAGTGACAGAAAGAGATGGATGGAAAGAGAAATAGGCTGGTGGCAGAGATTGTTTTGAGACAGGAAACAAAGTCCATGGGGCAGTACTTCTAAAAGACAATCCACAGATTTCACAAATACTTGATATCACTTACAAAATTGTGTGTGTGTGTGTGTGTGTGTGTGTGTGTGTGTGTGTGTACTAATGTGTGAATTCCTTTCTGGGATGAGGTGAGGGCTCCAAGATTTCTCAGAGGGCTCTATGATCATGTCAGGACTATAAAATACAGTTCAAACCACTGTGCCACAAAGTATCTTCTGTATCAGTTGGGATTCTGAAGTTCTCTGAGGTAGCTGAAAAGGGTTCTTGTCTAATATCTCTCAACATTCTGAAGGCCTAGTTTGGGAACTCACATCATGGCTGATTGGCCTGTGGGACCCATGCCTTTCCTCTTCTGGGTCTAATACTGAGAATGAGTGTGTTCACACATCTGCACACACTTTCTCTCTCACCCAGTGAACAATTTTAATCCAGCCTCCCAGGTTTCAAGGGGCCCATTAGGGAATTCTTCTAACAAAGACTTTTTTTTTCCCCAAGTGACCTTGTATGGCTTTACAAAATACCAGATCCCTCCCCAGTGAATGGTTACGGAGAATCAAAATCCATGGCTTTGGAGCCAAGTCTGAGATGCATAAGATAGAAAGGGATCCCATGAGACTGCTGAACCAAGATGGTCACCTCCCCAGAAGACCACATGCCCCTTAAATCAAGCTGGTGCATTTCATGGTGTGAAGGAAGAAGAACAATGTGCAATAAAGAGAAGAAAAATGGCTGCTTAGGAAAACAAATGTTTTACAGCTTTTGTATAATTCAAAATAACAGTACGTTTGATGGGGTCATGTGCCCACGCCAGTAAATAAGGTCATTAAAACATTCTGGTGTTCCTCTGACGCTGGTCACATTCCTTCATTCACTAAGTATTTGCTGACCACCTTCCTTATGCCCCCTCCTACTCAGTGAAGAGCATGAAGAACGGTGGGAGTGAAAGGATGAAAGGAGCATAAGTCCAGCCCATCCTGAGTTTGAATCCTCCATCACCAAGCAAATTAGCTTTATCCACCGAGCCTCACTTTCCTCATCTGCAAAATGGGAGTGCCACTCATTCTGCAGGTTGTGTGAGAACTCTGTGTTAGAGATAGCACCAAAAATAGGCACAGAGTTGGTATACGCTGGTGGGTATACATGGGGAAGATAATCAAAGGTCTTAATGCCACATCCCCTTTCTACCACACAGTTTGTTGGGCAGATCAAATAAGCCTATGAACTATGGAAAAAATACAAACAAAAAACCCCTGTAAAACGTTATAGAGATATCCTTACTCTGAGTAAGCCCCTCACCTAGGCCTTTCTCTCATGTGGGCATGAAGTGGTCTGGCTTCTCCTAGGGGTCAGGGCGTCTCCATTTTACTGATGGTCTTTTCTTGTCTCCAAAGAGCATGTCAGTCAATTGCTCTGGTGAGTTTTTTTTTTTTTTTGAAGCTTGAGCTGAGCTTGGGACAAGCTTTACCACACTAAGGGTCAAAGTGTCCCCAGACAGAATAGTATTTTAATTCAACAGCATTCAGCAGTTATTAAACTATGATAAATGCTAAAGTGGGAAAGATTACACTTAGACATAAGAAGTGTCACTTGAATCACTTAAAAATATTATAATGTATGGCTAATTGCACCTTGACTACATTATCCAGTGCTGTGAAAACACTTCAGATCCTTAAGTAAGGTACCATTTAAATACCTATTTCGGTATCTAATGAATAATATTCTTGAGTGCAAAGGTTGTTAAAGGCCCCAGCATTCATTGAGTACCTATTATGTCCTGGGCACTTTGTCCATATTAATTCATTTAATGCTGAAAGCAATTCTCTGAAGTAATTATTATCACCCCCATTTTACGGGTTGAGAGATTGAAATCAGAAATGTCAAGTAACTTGCCTAAAGTCACACAGCTGATAAATGGCGGAGCTAAGATTTGAGTCCAGAATCTACCATCATCATAGACATATATAATCCTATTTTACAGGACCTCTGTTCTTATATTTAACTTCTGTGTGCCTCGGTTTCCTCATTTATTAGACGGTGACAATAATTATACTAGGCTGTTGCGAGGATTAAGTGAAAGAATTTGTGAAAAGCTAGTAACACAGTGTTCAGCAAATGCAAGTATTGTAGTCCATCAGTGTCTTCTCTCCTGGTGATCACCCCGGCACACCTGAGCTAAAGACTCCAGAGCTGGGGTCCACTTTCAAAGCGCTTCCTACTCCCCAGCATGGATTCAGTACGGTTGAAACACTACTGAAGCAGTAATGGTCTATGCAGCAGGACTGGCTATATGGTTTGCATGGCCCAGTGCAGAATGAAAATGTGGTACCCTTAAGAAATGTAAGAGGGCAACAGCAGAGCTTTCAACCAAGCAGTGGATTCCTAAGCACCAGATCCTATGTTCCTCTGCTAGTCACACCTCGTGAAGCCAGTATGAGGGACAGGAGGCCAGGCTGCCTCGGCTACTTATCACCTCTGTGGCCTTGGGCAAAGTGCAGGAAATTTTCAACTCTCTCTCTGATTTCTCTGCAATAAAACGGAGACCATTCTTGCCTCACAGGTTACAGGGAGAACCAAATGAGATGATGCGTGAAAAAGTTTCCTAGCATAATCACAAAGCACCTTGCCGGTAGTTCTGAACACTGAGCATGCAGCAGCCCTGCCTGGGAACCTGTTAAAAATGCAGATGCTAGCTGTTCTTGAATATTCAGACCCAGGAGCTCTGGTCTGTGCATGTGCATTATGAACAAGCTCCAGGCGATGCAGAAGCACAGCCAGGATCAAGCAGCAATGCACTACCTAGCAAAAGACATTACCGAGTACAGAAACATTCAGCTTAATTACTGAGATTTGGATGTTCCTTACTTGGTTTTAAGATTACAGTCACGGCACACTTGAAACTCTAAGTCGCTCGAAACTCACCCTGTGAAATCGTTTCAATATATCACTTGGTCAGTCTGTCAGTGATATGGCTCTAAGACACACAAAGATTCCTTTTATGCCACCAGGCAAGGAATTATTCCTCACTTGAAACTGTAACTTCAAGGCCAAAGTTTTCACACTGAGCTACCCCTGCCGAACCTTCCAGCTTCTGGTTGCCACGTAACCAGAAAAGACCAGCGCCAGAGAGAACAGATAAGCAATGGCAGCCTTTCTTTGGAAATAATCCTTCAAATCCAGGCAGAAGACTGACTGTGTGGTGATAGCTTTCATGCCACCTGGCACATGTCACTGCAACTCAGCCGCATGCTCACCTGGGTGTTTGTTTCGGGGAACGACAGAATGGCTACATTTGACAAGTCCCACACATCTTCTCATCAGAGCCATCTGATATTTCTTTAACGGACAGTGTTCTGCTCAAGCGGGAGTATTAATTAAGGTTCTGTTAGAAGGGCAGGCAGGTTGGGGATAGCTAAGAGCTGTAGGGTCGTTGTGACAAGGCAAAGCTGGTGCATGCATGCAGCCATTAACAGGGTGTTAATTGGGTAGTACATGAACATAAAGAGGAAGCTTGGAGGCATCTGGAGTGGTTACTTGCTGCCTGGTAAAGGCCACATGCTAACCCCTTAATGTGATGCAGGCTCAACTCAAATTTCCTGGCTATAGTTCCCCCCACAAATATATCTATACTGGGTCTATCAATGTGATTACCATGGAATCAGCGGTGCCTAGGAGAAGCTTCCACCCAGGGCAGCCTTGGTCCAACACAGCACCTCACCCTGGTCCAGTTCGGGGGCCATCTTGGGCTGTGATGGAGACCAGTGGCTTCTTTTCTCCTGGTATTGACTGCTTTGAAACTCAAACTATCCGTGCTTCACCAGCCACAGTGAAGTCTAAGTGTCACTCTCTTTCTCCTTGTCCAGCCACCTCAGACTTAATAGGGTTCCTCTCTATTTTCTGGACAGTCAATGGTGGGTGCATGGGTGGCTGGCTACCCAGACCTGCAAGATACCTAGGACTGAAGAGATGAAGAAATGTCTTTGGGATAATGCTCTACGTACTGAAATCCTTTTGGAAAGCCAAGCTTTTCCCTCTTAGAGACCATTGTTGAACTGCAGAATGTTACATCTGTAAGGGTCCTTCAAGTCAGCCATTTCGACTCCCAACTTTGCAGGTGAAGGAATGGAAGACCAGAGGAGATAAATGAGTTGCCTAAGGTACACATAATGAGAAGTGCCAACTGCCCGCACAAATCAGTACAGTTTTCGGCAACCCTACACTGCCCATCTTGGTTTGCTGTGCAGGCACTAGTGAGGCCATGGCTTCTCCCGAACAGTAGTTATCCTTTATCATGCTTCCTTTAAATATGGTTTCTCCATCCTCACGCTGAGCCCATTTCCCATACCTGGCTCCAGTTCTGGGATTATTACTGCCTGGTTTGGGACTCTGAAGTCCATGTCACTGGCAAACAGTTCAAAGTCTCTCTCACTGATCTTCATGCCCTTTCCCTCCCATTCAAGGTCTCAGC
Organism: Tragelaphus eurycerus; assembly: GCA_935064755.1. Classification (NCBI taxonomy): domain Eukaryota; kingdom Metazoa; phylum Chordata; class Mammalia; order Artiodactyla; family Bovidae; genus Tragelaphus; species Tragelaphus eurycerus. The sequence goes on from CAKXYN010000020.1 coordinate 20,203,478, forward strand.
CCAGCCCCTCTGGGCGAGCAGTTAAGATTTTCAGTGGCTATGAGCCCCCTTCCTGGACCTCTTCACTCTTTTTCAAGCCCAAACATCAGTGCCACGTTCACATGCACATGTCACACAAATTTTTCTAGTCTTTCCACTTCCAACATAGCTTCTATTTCCAAGAAGTCAAAGGGCTTTTCAGAGTCCATAAAAGTCTATGTACACAATGGCATTTTATACTCAGCAGTCTTCCCTGGGACTTTTTCATTTTCTGCAGGTGATCCTGAGTTGAGAAATGACTTCTAAATCCTGCCTACTCTCAGGGTTGATTAAAGTCGAGAAGTCCCTGTCGTCTACCCACCGGTACTTTTGTGAAGATTTTGCATAACTACTGAAAACAGTTTAAAAGATCATGTCTGTGATCTATTAAACAAGATTTTTTTAAAAGAGAGATGAAGGGCTTAAAAAGAACACATGAAACAGAGATGACTGGATGCTGCTTATTATATGTTAGAAATTATGAGAATAACACACATACTGCTAATTAACCAAGTCACTTATCATGAAGCATTTGCCAGAAAACATATTTGAATTCCTCCAAATTCAAATAAAGAATTAATGAGTAAATAATTTATGTTCAAATAATTATTTGCAAGACTTTATTTAAACAGGAAGTTAGTAAAAGTAATTCAGAGATTTTTATTCCTTGGCATTATGAAATAAAGTTGTTATTTAATTAGAATGACAACTTGTTCCTTTAGGTAGGAGGAAAAGTGAATGTAAAATTCGGGCTGCACAGAATGATCTGGTCAAAATGATTCAGAGGAAGAACGGCGCTTTGGGTGATCCTAGTCACACGGGAGAGTAGCACAAAATTTCCAGAGGAATCAAACTCAGGAGCGTTTCTTTAGTAGGAACAACACAAAACAAAAACAGTAATGAAACTCTTGAAAAACTCACAAGCATCCCAAACACACACAAACTCAGTGACACCTACATCTGGAATATACACCCTCACATGCAGACACCTTCACACACATCTCTTCCCAGCTAAAATAAACAACAGTACCGATCCCACCCCTAATGACAAAACACGTCCCAAATGCTGCTTTCACAGAGTTTAATGACTTGAGCATCCAGAGACAGACCTGTAGTTGCCGCCTGTCCTGAGGCTTCTAACTTTTCTGGTGTGAAGAATTAGAGACACTTGGGCCTAGGGACTTGCATTTGTGGAGCTGGAAGGTTTCCAAAGTCTCTGGATCCATTGTCTTTAATTTAAGAGATGGAAATTGTCAGATTGCTTCTCAGCTTCAATTTCTCACCAGTTGGGGGGCTGTTCATTCCGTGGCCCCTTGGCTTAAGCTATTTTGTCTTTCATGAACCATAGCTCTCTGGGCAGGAATTTTGGGTGAGATGAATAACACACTCCATTTGCCCTCCCCTGAACCAGTGACCATAGAGGTCCCTGCTTGGCATGGTCCTGTTAATACTGTCCTGTCCAAGAGAGATTCCCCCAAGGGGAGACCCAAGAGTCTTAGGGGACCAGGATGTGGAAACAACATGGGGTTCTGTCCTTTTTACCTCTCTGGGCAGTCCTTACTAGCTAGAAAATCAAGCCACTACCAGTCCAGAGCTGATGACAAAACTAAAGCAAAAAGCATGGGTTCTGCTAAGGACGGGTGCACAAGACTATCTGTGTTCAAAGAACAAAATGAAGCAGTGCATGATGACATTCTCCTTCGATGCCTCAGGCCATGCCTCTGAATAATTCTTTGGTCTAGAAATTTACAAAGACAGCTTCACAAACGCCCATCTCTGTCATTACTACAATATACGATTTCCCTATACAATACAACACAGAGTAACTGAAAACTTTAAGCGCAACCCTTCCGTCTATTAATGGTTGTGTAAACTTTGGACTACAATGACTTACAAAGCTATTGAAAGAAGTTATGCGGCTGAAATAAACTCTGCACTATATTATTGCACAAGATTGACAGGATCTGCAAAATCAAAGCTGTGTAGTACATGGACTCTTGGGATGAACCAGGAAGGGATGCAGCGTGCACACAGTAAGCCAGGATAAAGCAGGTTCCCAGATCCTCCAGCCCTTCTGCTGCTCTGTCAGAATCACTATTGCCAGCAGAAACAAGGAAATCAGCTAATGGAGAAGATAAAGGACCTCATGACAGGGCAAAATGGGAGGGAGGCATGGTGGGGGGTAGGGGTGGGGAGGGCAGGGTGGGTGAGCTATTCTTAAAAAAAGAGACATTTTGAATTATATATATATCATGTAAAACATGACATTATATTTTTTAAAAAAACTTTTTGCTATGAAAAAGAAAAACTTCCAAGGTATCTCTCGCTTAGCCTCAACAATGATCAACCAATGCTTAATTTTGGTTCTAGCCACGCCCATTTCCCCCCATCCTGTCATTTTGAAGCAAATCTCAGACATAGCATTTCATCTATAATGCGTTCAGTATGCATCTCTAAAAGATAAAGAGATATTTTAAAACCTTGACCATAATACCATTATTGCACCTGAAAATATTTCCTTAACATCTCCGAACACCTAGTCAGGGCTCAGATGTCCCTCACTGTCCCCTTAAAAGTGTGAACTGGGATCCCAGATGCCCATACCATGTGACTGGCTGATAGGTTCCTCAAGTCTCTTTAATCGGGAGGTTCCCATTTCAATCTCTTTGTCCTTGAAAGCTTTCTTTTATTGTTAAAGAACCTGGGTCATGTGGTCGAGTTTCAAACAGTCTGCTGCTGCTGCTGCTGCTAAGTCGCTTCAGTCGTGTCCGACTCTGTGCAACCCCATAGACGGCAGCCTTTTCAAACAGTCTATGCTATGCTAAGTCACTTCAGTCGTGTCCAACTCTGTGTGACCCCATAGACGGCAGCCCACCAGGCTTCCCCATCCCTGGGATTCTCCAGGCAAGAACACTGGAGTGGGTTGCCATTTCCTTCTCCAATGCATGAAAGTGAAAAGAGAAAGTGAAGTCGCTCAGTCATGTCTGACTCTCAGCGACACCATGGACTCCAGCCTTCCTGGATCCTCCGTCCATGGGATTTTCCAGGCAAGAGTACTGGAGTGGGGTGCCATTGCCTTCTTCAAACAGTCTAGCTTTTGCTAATTGCCTTCTCATGGTGGTGTTTATATTGTATTCACACAGTAGTGAAATTCATTGTGGTTATTATTATTTTTGATAATGCATTGTGTTATCTTCAGCCAGTGGGCGCTTCAAGTTGGCTGTCTCCTTCATCTTTGATAAATGCACACTTGGATTGAGAGGCTTCATTTGAGTCACTTCTTTGGAAACACTAGTTCATAGGTGGTGCTGCTTGTGTCTCCATCAGGAAGTGTCTGACACCTGATCTGAACAGTCAGTGATGATCACTGCCGAGATCCATTAGTTCTTTAAGGATGATAAAATGGGGATCATTTGATTCTATCATTCAAAGTTTCCCTTCCTTCTCTTTTTACTCCTTTTATTTATTTTTTTTTAAGGCTGGACTACTTCTATAGAAACAATTTCCCCTCATTTCAGTTCAGTTCAGTGGCTCAGTCATGTCCGACTCTTTGCAACCCCATGGACTGAAGCATGCCATCACCAACTCCCAGAGCTTACTCAAATTCATGTCCCTTGAGTCGGTGATGCTATCCAACCATCTCATCCTCTGTCATCCCCTTCTCCTCATGCCTTCAATCTTTCCCAGCATCAGGCTTTTCTAATGAGTCAATTTTTCACATCAGGTGGCGAAAGTATTGGAGCTTTAGCTTCAGCATCAGTCCTTCCAATGAATATTCAGGACTGATTTCCTTCATGATTGACTGATTGGATCTCCTTGCAGTCCAGATCAGATCAGATCAGTCACTCAGTTGTGTCTGACTCTTTGCAACCCCATGAATCGCAGCACACCAGGCCTCCCTGCCCATCACCAACTCCCAGAGTTCACTCAGACTCACGTCCATCAAGTCAGTGATGCCATCCAGCCATCTCATCCTCTGTTGTCCCCTTCTCTTGCCCCAATCCCTCCCAGCATCAGAGTCTTTTCCAATGAGTCAACTCTTCACATGAGGTGGCCAAAGTATTGGAATTTCAGCTTTAGCATCATTTCTTCCAAAGAAATCCCAGGGCTGATCTCCTTCAGAATGGACTGGTTGGATCTCCTTGCAGTCCAAGGGACTCTCAAGAGTCTTCTCCAACACCACAGTTCAAAAGCATCAATTCTTTGGCGCTCAGCCTTCTTCACAGTCCAACTCTCACATCCATATATGACCACAGGAAAGACCATAGCCTTGACTAGGCGAACCTTTGTTGGCAAAGTAATGTCTCTGCTTTTGAATATGCTATCTAGGTTGGTCATAACTTTCCTTCCAAGGAGTAAGGGTCTTTTAATTTCTTGGCTACAGTCACCATCTGCAGTGATTTTGGAGCCCAGAAAAATAGTCTGACACTATTTCCACTGTTTCCCCATATATTTGCCATGAAGTGATGGGACCAGATGCCATGATCTTTGTTTTCTCAATGTTGAGCTTTAAGCCAACCTTGTCACTCTCCACTTTCACTTTCATCAAGAGGCTTTTTAGTTCCTCTTCACTTTCTGCCATAAAGGTGGTGTCATCTGCATATCTGAGGTTATTGATATTTCTCCTGGCAATCTTGATTCCAGCTTGTGTTTCTTCCAGTCCAGCGTTTCTCATGATGTACTCTGCATAGAAGTTAAATAAGCAGGGTGACAATATACAGCCTTGACGTACTCCTTTTCCTATTTGGAACCACTCTGTTGTTCCACGTCCAGTTCTAACTATTGCTTCCTGACCTGCATACAAATTTCTCAAGAGGTAGATCAGGTGGTCTGGTATTCCCATCTCTTTCAGAACTTTCCACAGTTTATTGTGATCCACACAATCAAAGGCTTTGGCATAGTCAATAAAGCAGAAATAGATGTCTTTCTGGAACTCTCTTGCTTTTTCCATGATCCAGCGGATGTTGGCAATTTGATCTCTGGTTCCTCTGCCTTTTCTAAAACCAGCTTGAACATCAGGAATTTCATGGGACTTGAGAGTCCAAGGGACTCTCAAAAGTCTTTTCCAACACCACAGTTCAAAAGCATCAATTCTTTGGCGCTCAGCTTTGGCTACTTTGAATTTTTGGATTTTCTTTATTTGTGGCTTTGTTATAAATCATGAATATACATACACATACATACACATATTAATTATAAAATATATATACACATATAGGATAAAATGTGTTATAAGTTCATACAGAGATACTTGCCACTCAAATTCAGAGTTAAAAAGTTTTAACTTTATTGATTTTTCAGCGCTAGCTCCTTTTCCACAGGCTAAAGATCTTGGTTGTCAATGGCACTCATATAAACGCTTTGCTTTATCCCACACTATACACCCAAGAGTCCCAGAATAACAATGACACTACACTATCCACAAGAACATTACTGAAAAAAAGCTTCTCTTTTTTCGTTTTGCAGTTCTTTTTGACTTTACCAATGTATATCACATTACTTTGTTTAAGTCATTTAGCCAAGTCCTTCAACTATAGACCCATAGTTGAGTTCATTTATTTCATTTTGATTTTGATTTTAAGAATGGCTTTTTAAACTTTACTTTTGTTTAATAATTATGTAAACATTTATATAATTCTAAAGCCAAATGTACAAAAGAAGATATAGTCCAACAAGTCAAACACCGGACCTCATCACATCCTCTTCCCTGCGTTCCCTTTTCTCCACTATGGGTAACTTTTTTCAAAGTTATGGTTGATTTAGTTTCTTTTTAATGATATAGACAGTTGCCTTTTTACCTTATGCTATAATTTTTTAGTATAAAACCAATGAGTTATCGACGCTGTTGCTGGATCATAATTACTAAGGTTGAGCTTTAAATTTAGGAATAGTTCAAGTGTGAAGAAGGTCACTCCTGACTTGTAACTCTTTAATATTCTAGAAAACTCCTGAAAAATTACTTCAGGTCTTTGACTATTTTCTCTCTCCGACCCTCAGTTCGCTCTTCCATAGATTTTTTTCAGCCATGTCAGCAAGGCTGTCACCACCTGTATGTTAAACTTTAATTCATTTCCATGGAACCATTTATTACTTCTTCTGAAAAACACAACCACGGGGGATTTCTCAATGTTTGTTTTGTGAGTAGCAATGTTACGTCTCCTTCACTGTAGGTTTGAGTAAAGGTGGAAGTGTTCATTCCCGGTGTTTATAATGGCAGTGACTATATGAGGCGATTCACACTTTCTGGAAAATGCAGTTGAGAGACTGATGGAATTCGGTAGTTGAGGAAGGAATAAGCCCCTCCTATGTATGAGATCCATCTAGTCGAAGCTATGGTTTTTCCAGTGGTCATGTATGGATGTGAGAGTTGGACTATAAAGAAAGCTGAGTGCTGAAGAATTGATGCTTTTGAACTGTGGTGTTGGAGAAGACTCTTGAGAGTCCCTTGGACTGCAAGGAGATCCAACCAGTCCATCCTAAAGGAAATTAATCCTGACTATTCATTGGAAGGACTGCTGCTGTAGCTAAAACTCCAATACTTTGGCCACCTGATGCAAAGAATTGACTCATTTGAAAAGACCCTGATGCTGGGAAAGATTGAAGGCATGAGAAGAAGGGGATGACAGAGGATGAGATGGCTGGGATGACATCACTGACTCAACGGACATGAGTTTGAGTATGCTCTGGGAGTTGGTGATGGACAGGGAGGCCTGATGTGCTGCAGTCAACGGGGTTGCAAAGAGTCAGACATGACTGAGTGACTGGACTGAACTATACTGTATGTAGGTAAGTAGAAGACACAGTGGGGACCCAGGGGATCCACAACTTTCAGTTCAATGTTCTGCTCAGCAATTCATTTTTCATTCTTGATGATTAGGCAAGTGGTCTGAGATGAGAGGAGTCATTCCATAATCTGAGAGAGTTTATCAAGCTGTCAACATATGGAATAAGAAGTTCTTTCTAGTGCCCTTTAATACCCTGGGCTTTGTAGAGCAGTAGAGTAATCCCATTATTTTCAGGAACATTTCCACTATCACCTTACTTTCAACTATTCCAACAGTGCCCCAGTTGGTCTCCCTGCTTTAATTTTGTCCTTTTGCCCTATTCTTCACAGCAGCCAGAGTCAGAAATCAGACCTACCATGGACCTAGACTTACCATAAACCTATAGTGATTAAGACAGTGTGGTATCAGCATCAGATCAGATCAGATCAGTCGCTCAGTCGTGTCCGACTCTTTGCGACTCCATGAACCGCAGCACGCCAGGCCTCCCTATCCATCACCAGCTCTCGGAGGTCACTCAGACTCACATCCATCGAGTCAGTGATGCCATCCAGCCACCTCATCCTCTGTCGTCCCCTTCTCCTCCTGCCCTCAATCCCTCCCAGCATCAGAGTCTTCTCCAATGAGTCAACTCTTCGCGTGAGGTGGCCAAAATACTGGAGTTTCAGCTTGAGCATCATTCCCTCCAAAGAAATCCCAGGGCTGATCTCCTTCAGAATGGACCAGTTGGATCTCCTTGCAGTCCAAGGGACTCTCAAGAGTCTTCTCCAACACCACAGTTCAAAAGCATCTATTCTTCGGCGCTCAGCCTTCTTCACAGTCCAGCTCTCACATCCATACATGACCACAGGAAAGATCATAGCCTTGACTAGGCGAACCTTTGTTGGCAAAGTGATGTCTCTGCTTTTGAATATGCTATCTAGGTTGGTCATAACCTTCCTTCCAAGGAGTAAGCGTCTTTTAATTTCATGGCTGCAGTCACCATCTGCAGTGATTTTGGAGCCCAGAAAAATAAAGTCTGACACTGTTTCCACTGTTTCCCCATCTATTTCCCATGAAGTGATGGGACCAGATGCCATGATCTTCGTTTTCTGAATGTTGAGCTTTAAGCCAACCTTTTCACTCTCCACTTTCACTTTCATCAAGAGGCTTTTGAGTTCCTCTTCACTTTCTGCCATAAGGGTGGTATCATCTGCATATCTGAGGTTATTGATATTTCTCCTGGCAATCTTGATTCCAGCTTGTGTTTCCTCCAGTCCAGCATTTCTCATGATGTACTCTGCATATAAGTTAAATAAACATGGTGACAATATACAGCCTTGACGTACTCCTTTTCCTATTTGGAACCAGTCTGTTGTTCCATGACCAGTTCTAACTGTTGCTTCCTGACCTGCATACAGATTTCTCAAGACAGACAAATGGACCAGTGGAACAGAACACAGAGCCTAGAAACAGCTTGGATGCTTGCTTTACTGGCTACCAAGAGGCAAGGATGAACCTCTTGTCTCATGACCATCTTTCCATCTCAATCCCTATTCCTGGACACCACTTTAAACAGCTTCAGTGTATTCCATTCTACAAATAAACCATTTCTGGACTATCATTCATTTAACTAAAGCCCTAACCCTTAATATTAAGTTGCTCCTATTTTTTGTTTCTATGTGGAGACTGTTGTATGTAAAATGTGGAACACAGACTCATTATTTCCTTACCATTAATTATTCATATGGAGATAATAGATTAAGGGATTTGAATATTTCAGGAAATCTTGGTTGACACTTCTAAATCTTTCCTGAAATGCCATATGTGTCCAATAGTAGTACATGAAAGAGTCAAGTCACGTGTTTCTCTGATAACATGGAATATCATTCTTTAAGCTCTTTTTGCATTTTGGGGGTAAGGAAGGCTACCTTGTAGTTTTTTTAATTTGTGTTAACTTAATAATGTATAAGGCTATAGTTTTTCCAGTGGTCATGTACGGATGTGAGAGTTGGACTGTGAAGAAAGCTGAGCACCGAAGAATTGATGCTTTTGAACTGTGGTGTTGAAGACTCTTGAGAGTCTCTTGGACTGCAAGGAGATCCAACCAGTCCATTCTGAAGGAGATCAGCCCTGGGATTTCTTTGGAAGGACTGATGCTAAAGCTGAAACTCCAATACTGGGAGTTGGTGATGGAAAGGGAGGCTCGGCGTGCTGCGATTCAAGGGGTTGCAAAGAGTCGGACACGACTGAGTGACTGAACTGAACTGAATGATGTATAAAATGAACCAACTTTTTCCTAAATGATTATTGGCCCTTTAAAGTTTTTATTTTGTGAAGTGTTTGCTTTTTTTTCTTTTACCACTTTCTAAACTGTTCTCTTTCTCTCTCTCTCTCTCTCTCTCATACCACCCCAACATGCTGAAGCACATTGAAATCAGTATCTCTAGGCAACCTGGTCTCTAGATATACCTGGTTGCCCTGCTCTAATGCTTCCTGTTACCCACAGGATGAGGTCCAAAGTCTTTCACCAGAGCATGATCTGCATCAAGTAGTAACTTCCACCACAACCCTTCACACACAAACTCTGGTGTCCTGATCCTTGACCAACTCCATTTGCTCCCTGTTCCCTCTCCATGTGACATATCTCCCCCTCCAGGCATTGGCTTTTATTTCACACAATTTCCTTCCTTTCACTTGTTTCTTATTTTCCTTTAGCCTAGCTCAAGTGCATTATGCCCCTAAATCTTTCCCTGGGAGAACACCGTCTCTGACATTGTGAGATACTTTTGTAAGCACCTCTCCGTGCTCTGTATCATCTACCTTTTTAAACCTTTCCTTGGCCGGGGGAGGGAGCACATGTCCAAACACATGTGTGAACCCTTCGACCACACACTCGGTGGTTCTCTTACACCAGTATCTTGCATGAACTCAAGAGCACAGTGTGTGTGTAGTTCTCATGGAGGAAGATCTGTCAAAGGCCAGTTGGGAGAGATCAGAGTTTGTATATTCTTATATCTGCATAACCCCAAACCTTCTTATGAAAATTTTTTCTTTTTTTTTAACTGAACTTTCAGGTGTTTAATGATAAGGTCTGATTTCTAAGCCATGGAAGAATAGAGGTATTATACTCTAAGAGAGGATATGGTGGCATCACTCAGAGTCAGTCTGGCAAAGCTGGTGAAATAGCCATTACTGGGTCATTTAGAAATGTTTTTGCTTTCTGCCTCTATCACCAACAGCCCCAGTCTCAGCACAGGCTGCGGCAGACTGGGAGACTTTACAGAAAGCAGGAGCAGTGTATGGAGTAAAATAAAATAAATAACAAATTCTGTCCCTGCTCTGTACAGGCTGTGTTTCCATAAGTAAGCATGCTACCTAAGTCTCTTCATTTGCATCCCAGGAATCGTAATATATTCTCTAGGATGATTGTGAGGATTAAGTACAATAATGTGTGCAGAGTATGCAAAGTGCCTGCCTCACAGCCAGACTCAAGATATGGAAGTTACTGTTAATACAACCAGAAAGGAAAAGTACCCAGCTGGTCATTTCTGCCTTTGGAGAAAGCAAGAGTTTTAGGTCAAAATGAGCAAAAATTAAATCACGCATGTTCAGGGCAGTAAGGGACAAAAGGCTGGGATCTTGTTGGGGACTACTGACCACTTAGCCTACTCAGTAGGGCACTAATTTCAGTGCTGTTTCCGGGGGGGCTAGTATGGAAAGAGCAGAGTGCCTATGCGATACTTTCTTCTGACTGAAGGTAGCATCCTCTGTTACTGAGACCCACTGGAGACAACCAAAGGTGTCAGAATCTGAAAACATGGTTACTGTGGAAACTTCTGGAGAAATGCAAAAGCGAGACCTAAGTTATTTGTCTCCACCATGTGAAGCTGAGACAGGAAAGTTAAAATGGAAAGTATAGGTAAAGAGCAGCTAGGCGAAAAAGAAAGCAAATAAAGCAATACTGATGTTAGAAAAGGTAGAATTTAAGGTTGAAGGTACAGAAGGAAGAGTGACAGGATAAAGTTAAAAAGCCTAGTGAATAAAGGAGATCCAATATCCATACACCTGCATGCACCATACAACATAATAGCAAAATATATAAGGAAAAAGCTATTAAACATATAGAAAGATTATAATTAAAATGAATGAATTTGAGATATCCATATACATCTCTCAGAATTGGACATATCTAGGAGACAAAATAAAGAAGAGAGGGAATTTAATATTTTTAAAAGGGTGGCAGAATAGATAAAGTGCTGAAGTTAACATCATCTGAGGAACTGAGGGAAGAAAAGGAAATCATTGGTATCAATATTGAGAAAAACAGAACTATCTTTTTTGTGATACGTTTGAATAACCTGGAAAAAATCCAAGAGACTCTAATGAAATATAGTCAAATAAATAAGACAATTTAGTAAAAATAAATATACAAAAATCAATAGCTTCACTTTCAACTAGCAATAAGCACCTGGAAATGAGAATGGGAAAAATGACAATAAATTTTTAAAAAAATATATAAAAATACATAGGGACACATTTAACATAAAAGTAACCCAGGCGTAGGCTATCTTTTCCTGTGGCAGTTACATCCTCTCCTGAATGAATTTCAGCCTTGAAATTCAGCTGTCCGAATGTCAGCCTTGGGTTCTGGGGTCCTGCCTGCTCCAAAGTTCTTTATTCCATCCTTTATTCCATTCTTGCCTTCAGCCCTAGAAACAGTAGGTATTTCCTATGTTTGCTATTCCTGTATCCCTTAGAGTCTTTAACCCTTTTAGAAGTTAACCACCTTTTACTATTAATAAGACTTTATATAAAATTTCCATGTTCAAATTACTGGCATGGTTTTTTGTCTCTAACCAAACTTTGACTAATACAGATCTGTATGAATAAAATTATGAAATCTTATTAAAATATCCCAAATAAGAACTGAAAAGACAGAAAGGTATTTTCTTAGATAAAAAGACTTAAAATTATAAATGTATTCATTCTTCCCAAAATACATATCTAAATTTAATGTAATTCTAATTAGAATTCCAACGAAGTTTTCATTTTTGGGGGAAATGGATGAAAATATCTTAAATTCTAATGGAAGGGTAATCACAAGAGAATAGTCAAGAAAAGCATGAAAAATAAGATTGTGAGGAGGGGACAGCTTTGCCAGACAGAAGGTCACAGTAATCATATCTTCATGGTACTGGCAGAAAGACAGAAAAAGAGACCAGGGGAACAGAATGGAAAAATGCAGGACAAGAGCCTAGGATCCATTAGAATTTCACATACGACAGAGGGAATTTTATTTTGGAGGGTAGAGGGTGGTTTATTTAACATATCATGCTGCCACAAATGACTAGCCATCCAGAGCAGATGTGGTCGAGTTTTTTTTTCTGTGAGGTGCCAGTTAGTAGATATTTTAGGCTTTTGTGGATCTTACAGTCTTGCCACAAGGGTACAGTTCTGCATTATATTGCAAGAACAGCCACAGACAATATGTAAATGAGTGGCCATGATCATATTCCACTAAAACTTTATTTACAAACACAGACAGCTGGCCTATGGGCCACAGACTGCCAGTGGTCTAGAGGAAAATTAAAGTACCCCCCCACACCCCCTGTCTCTGACTAAATACAAAAATAAATTCCAATGTTGTAAAGACTTAAGTGTAAAATATAAACCATGAAAACCTCTTAGAAGAAAAATCCAGGTGGACTACAGTCCTGTTAAGAAGGACATCCATCTTAATCAAGCCAAGAAACCCAGGAGACATAAAGAAAAGTTGAACGTATTTGACTATATAAAAATGTAAAATTTTTATAAAACAAAATATACCATCAACAAAGTCTAAAAGACAAAACAATAGATTTGAGAAAAAAATTTATATCATAGATGACTGGTATCTCTAATCTACAAAGAGCTCTTACCAATCTGCAACAACAACAAAAAAAGACAATCCAATAGAAAAACAAGCAAAGGGTAGAATTTTGGTTTAAGTGCAATTGGATGCCCTTGGAGGTTTTGAGCAAGGCAGTGATATGATTCCTGTTTTAAGGAGAAGGAACTGTCACTCCAGTATCCTTGCCTGGAAAATCTCATGGAGAGAGGTGGGCTGCAGTCCATGGGTTGCAAAGAGTTGGGCACGACTGAGCAACTAACACACTTCCTTACAGAGAACACTCAGGCTGCCATGTGGAAAATGGACCGTGGGGGCCAAGGGGTAACCACGGAACCAGGAAGGCCAGCCTGCACACTCTCCAGAGAGGGTTTACTAGATGTTCAATAAACAAGGGCTGGTTTTTTATGAAAACATCTATGCCATGCAAACTATGGCATCTAGCCTGAGCTGACTGACCTCTTCATCTTTTCTATGAGGTGGTGGTTTGAACCCAAGAGCTTGCTCTGTCCAGGGTAAACTCTGGGAGAATCCTGCTGCTGGCCCACATGCTTTGGTCTAATTGTTCTTCTTGGCTCAACTCCAGGGGAGTGGAAAGGGGCAAGAAGGTTGTTGTAATCTTGAGGACTTGCTGAATTCTTGTCCCGACAAGGCCAGGCAAGGGAGGAAGGGCCTGAGACCCAAGAATGAAGGCAGAAGCTGACAGACAGGGGAGGGGCACGTGGCTGCAGCTTCTGGATGGAGGAAGGCTGCATTGATTAATTTCTTTTCTTCTTTTGAGGTTTGGGGATCCAGCTACTTGGCTGGAAGTCGTTTTTTCCACATGTGAAGCCATGAGTTTTCAACAGGTAAGTGGTCAGAGGGAAGTAACGACTCGCTTCTCCTCAGGTGGGCGGTGGTTCCAGCCATCCGGCAGCAGGACCATGACTGGAGTGACAGCACAAAGGGTCGCTGCCTCCCCGCACCGGGCGGAGGGAGCCCGAGGCGAAGCTCTGAGGCTGCCCCACTGCAGTGGGCCTGGAGCTGGTGACTCAGACTCTGCGCAGAGCCTCTGCTTTTTCAAATGTAAAAGAGAAAACATCCTGGACAGGAGGGCTCTCTAGAGGAAAATGAAAGAATGCACACAGCCATCAGCTGCTGTGGAGAGGCCGCCAAGCTGACATTTGGAGCAAAGGGAAGAGAATATTGTCTCCGCAGAGGGACCCTGCAGCCCGCGACACGTCTCTGTGTGGCTTATCTTTGCAAGGCCTCTCTGCTGCCTGCGATCCTTTGTGGAGCTGGCAAAGGAAAGTGGATCCAAAGGACCTGGGGGTGGACCCAGTTAGGTCTCCTGCAAGCTGGCATAGCACAGCAGGATCTGGACAAGTCGGGGATGTTTTATTCTCCAGGACTGAGCTGGTGTCTGGTGCCCTGGGGAGACAGGCACAAAGGGCCCCGCTTCCCAAATATACCGGTCTTTGACAAAACAGCACTGCCCTGCACTGCACATGAGCCTCGGTTCTGCACACGGGAAGAAGGTGCCCTCTGGAGAGCACCCCCACATCACAGGTGCTCGGGAAGTCCTAGATCCCTTCCATCTCACCTGCAGTGTACAAACACCTCCCAAAGAGGGGATGCTCAACACGGACGTTTTGAAAACAATGAACAAATGAATGAGCAGATTATTTTTGAGTCAGGTTCTAATATTCCATCTGCATCTGTAAACCCAAAGCAGAGATGAGAACCAGGAGACTTCAGTCCCTGCCATGATGGCTGATATTTTAGGCCAGAGACTGGTAAACTACAGCCTCTGGGCCCAAGCTTGTCTTCAGCATGTTTTTGTAAATAAAGGCTTGTAGGAACATCAGATCAGATCAGATCAGTCGCTCAGTCGTGTCCGACTCTTTGCGACACCATGAATCGCAGCACGCCAGGCCTCCCTGTCCATCACCAACTCCCGGAGCTCACTCAGACTCACATCCATCGAGTCAGTGATGCCATCCAGCCATCTCATCCTCTGTCGTCCCCTTCTCCTCCTGCCCTCAATCCCTCCCAGCATCAGAGTCTTCTCCAATGAGTCAACTCTTCGCATGAGGTGGCCAAAGTACTGGAGTTTCAGCTTGAGCATCATTCCTTCCAAAGAAATCCCAGGGCTGATCTCCTTCAGAATGGACTGGTTGGATCTCCTTGCAGTCCAAGGGACTCTCAAGAGTCTTCTCCAACACCACAGTTCAAAAGCACCAATTCTTCGGCGCTCAGCCTTCTTCACAGTCCAACTCTCACATCCATACATGACCACAGGAAAGACCATAGCCTTGACTAGGCGAACCTTTGTTGGCAAAGTAATGTCTCTGCTTTTGAATATGCTATCTAGGCCAGTCATAACTTTCCTTCCAAGGAGTAAGCGTCTTTTAATTTCATGGCTGCAGTCACCATCTGCAGTGATTTTGGAGCCCAGAAAAATAAAGTCTGACACTGTTTCCACTGTTTCCCCATCTATTTCCCATGAAGTGATGGGACCAGATGCCATGATCTTCGTTTTCTGAATGTTGAGCTTTAAGCCAACCTTTTCACTCTCCACTTTCAGTTTCATCAAGAGGCTTTTGAGTTCCTCTTCACTTTCTGCCATAAGGGTGGTGTCATCTGCATATCTGAGGTTATTGATATTTCTCCCAGCAATCTTGATTCCAACTTGTGTTTCTTCCAGCCCAGCGTTTCTCATGATGTACTCTGCATATAAGTTAAATAAACAGGGTGACAATATACATAGGCCACACCTATTTGTGTACACTTATCTATGGCTCCCTTCTGAGCTCCAACAAGGCAGGTAGACTTGGAAAGTCAATGACAAAAGCCATACCTTTAAAAAAAATTCTGCTCTCCCATGCTACCTAGATTCAGAAGATCTGGGGAGAAGTCAAGGCTTTTGCATTTCTAGGAAACATCCAGGTAATGTTGATGCTGCCAGTCTGTGAGCCACAATTTGAGTAGCAAGGTTCTAGGATTTTTATTTCCCCTAAAACAGAACTAAGAAACATCAAATACCAACCATTTACAAGGCATTAATTTGGCCCTGCAGCTCAATTTGAATACACTATGATCAAAGACAGTCTTGGGCATCCATGTTTCTTGCTTCATTGACTTCACTTACTGATACAAGCCTTGCAGCATTCACCAAAGGAAGGGCCTGGAACTTTCTACATAGTTCATGCACATGTTTGTGGACAGCCAAAAAGTTAGACAGCCTCCGCAGTGGACATTCATTGCCTTTTGACCCTCAGCATCCATTCACCCCTTTCCTGAAGGCAGCCACTTTCAGATCTATCTCTTCTCCCATACATGTTCACGATTCCAGTGGGACTGACACCAGGGATACAGCACTTGACAAACAGGCCTAATCTAATCAACAAACTGCATTCCTCCTGGGCCACTGTGATTGGTTAAGAGAGGGGCATGTGACCTAGTGGGTTACCATGGGATTTGTGCAGGGACTTCTATGAAAATGAGGCTTCCTCTTTCCCAAAGCACCTGCAGTGAGAGAATGTAGGATCTGGGTGACTGCAGTCATGCTTTTACACTAAGAGGAAACTCCTCCAAGGAAATGAACTGCGATGAAGGAGGCAGCTCCAGGTGACAGGGGAAGAGAAGAAACCTGGACACCTGGTTTAAGCCCCTAATCAACTTTACCTGTGACTTGGCTACCTATCTAAATAGATCTTCCCACGAGCCTCTCAGTTATATGAGTTCATATACCTCCTGCCGTTTGAGGCTGGGGTATTTGTGCCTGCAGTTAAAAAAAAAAAATCCTCATTGTAAAAGTTATTAAAACTGTCCTTTCTGCTTGTACTTAGACATATAGATTCAAGTGCACTCTGGCCATACGTTGAGTCTTTTCTTGAGATTCCTGCATGTTTGAACACATTTTGGCATATCTTCAGAAGATCATGGAAAATACAGCTGCCTAGCTGATACTGCTTATTGACCCTGAAAGTTTCAGTCTCACCAACTGCAACTAGCTAATGTCAGAACATCCCCTCAGTTTCCAGAAGAAATCCTAGGCTCAGGAATCCAGCCTTAAATCATCTGAGCAAAGACCTACAAAAAGGGCAAAATTATACCAGGAAATGTTTTCTTCAGTACCATTCCATGATCTCATAGCATCTTATACATTAACCAATGTTCTCTCTTTCTCTCTTTTTACTCTTATCAAAATAGCTTTCAGCTACTAAACAGATTAGAAAGGGTCTTATTAGACAATATATAGGAATCAGGCATATAAGTTTTCAAATCATTAAGATGAGCTTGAATGCCAGGGCTGCTACTTACTAGATGTGTTAGTATGGATAAGAAGTTTAAACTCTCCAAATCCCAACATCCTTACTTTTAATTTACTGACCTTGCTGGGTTATAATAGGGAGATGAGATAATACATATAGTTGTTAGTTGTTGGACAACTACTACATAGCAGAAATAATATTACACTCTTAATAATACTGTTTTAGCTCCTTAGAGGTATTTGTATTTTTGAAAGAAACACTTCCTTCTTTAATCCAATGATAAGAGTTCCAATGTTAGAATTTCAGTCACAGCAAAAGAGCTGTTCCTTAGTTTATGTCTGAAGGCAGCCACTTAATGAAGGTACACAGGAGGTCCACATAGACCTTAGGCCGTAAAAATCAGAAATATGGGCCATATATGAGGATGTCAAAAGAAAGGCTCCAGAGATTGGCGTGGCCCTTGGGTGACACTCGGGCCTTGAAATAACTCGTTCTTGGACGTCATTATCATCACTGAAATTGGTTTAGGGTGGGGCAGCCATGAGCCTCCCACCAGGCTTTCCTTCTGTTTAGTCAAAGATGGCATAATCTAGTAAGTATGTAAGTAAACATAAGCTAGCAAGATGCTTAGAGTTTTCTGGTAGCTTAGAGAAAGGGCCTGGTGGCAAGGAGAAGCAATGCTTTAACTCTGAGAATAGTCATCCCAGGATTCTTCCTTACACGATGAAAAGGGGGAACTGCAGGGGGTCAGCACATCCCTGGTATGTCCACCCCATCTGACAGTGCACCCTACAAGGTTGTGTGAGCCCTGTTCCCTTGGTATACTAATAACCCCTGGTACACGCATTTTTTGAGCAGATGACAAGGTCCTGAACTTAAGATTCATTAGTACTGATTTTGGTACCCAGAGGATCTATGCCATGCAAACAAATCCTTATACTTCCCCATTTTGGAAATTTCATCTTTCATTCTGCTATGTGAATTCTGCAACTCTGTGGTAATATAGATTAACATTTAGAAAAAAAATAAATAATATTCTGCTTTAGAGAAAAATCAGACCTTAGGTTTCTGATAAGAAAAGAGGGACTACTGTTGAAGACTTCAGGAGAATGCATTATCTCGGAGAATAAAAAGACATTTATTGTTTTCATTTCCCAAGTCTGTGGGAAGAATTATTTAACGATTATTTTCATAACTTTCAGTGCAATTAATTTCTATAAAACCCATGGAATTTTTTTTTCTATTTTCAATGGTTTTTCCCTCCATCTTTTCCCCTAAGAGCCTTTGAGTCAGACAAAATTTTTCTTTTCAATTAAAAAAAAATTGAATGGATGTGCCTCAGGAGGACTAGCAGTATTTTAAAGAACTAGTGATAATTTATTCAGGTCCATATATGGTAATATAATATATCTTTACACACGTTGCACAGGAACACCATGCAAACACCCACTGCTCTCTGGCGCCGCACCGTTGCTTGTTGGAACACACAGGAAACTTCCATATATCAGAGATCACTTATGACAGCCCTATCTTCTGTGTAAAAGGTCATCTCCCCACAGAAGAATAGTTCGCCTAGTTAAAGGGATACCAATTTTTAAGCGCTCTGCCAAGCTGAAGACAGAGTGAATGAGTGAGAGAGGGAGATGTCAGATTTCAAATGCAGGGCACGCTCATTGCGCGCTCGGGTGCTGAGCTGGTAGGAGGGGGAGAGAAACCTTTATTTAGAGATGATTGAAAAAAAAAAAAAATCAGCGCTGCATAGTGCACTTCAGAGGGATCGGGGAGGCTGTCCTTTCCCGCTTCAGATGTGACAAGATGGCCGCCGTGGAAACACAAGGCAGTGGCAAATGGCGGCGAGATGCTTCTCAGATGCTGAGCGGATGCATGCGTGTGTGTGTGTGTGTGTGTGTGTGTGCGTGCACTGAGATGTATATGTGTGCATGTGTTTGTATCTGTTTAGAGTGTGTCACCTGGGCTAGGAGGCTTTTAAAGTTTACCTGGCCAAAAGGGATATCTTTAAAGGGAAGGTGCGGTCCTAGGGAACAGCAAAGGGGTAATGATCCGGGAGAAGCAACCCTCCAGGGAAATATGTTGACTCCAAGTAATAGAATTTGCAGTATTTAAACCATCTTGAACTCTAACCAAGCCAGATCCCCCCAAAGGACCCCCCCAAATGCCCTAGTCTCTGCAAATGCTCATCAGCTGCTTAAAAATATCCTGTTTAAAATGGACCTTAGACTACCCCCATATAAATGGACAGGGTCGGGGGTGGAGGCACAGACGGGGGTCATCGCAAAGTTAACCTGCCAAGCAGGCAGTCCTGATCTCTGTCCTCCACCATCTCCCCTCTCTCTGTTCATTCCCTGTCCACCTTCCTTTCAGGAGTTGAGGACTTCCTTGCCTCTCTTGGTTGCACCAGGCACCTAACTAACCTGACTTCCCTATTTGAAGGCCTATATGACAACAGTCTGATAAACCAATCTGGGTAACTGTATTTTTGCTCCTTCAGGACAGAATTACATTCAGTTAGGCAAAGGCATCCTTCACAATCCAGATATAAGCCAGGTATAATCCTTCACAAGGCAGATGCCCAAAGCAAAGAGAGTGAAGCAGAAGGAATTTCAGACACTGTGTACAAGTCCCCCTGGGGTACCTCTGGGGCTGGAGCCTTTACATCACTGAGACAGAGCACTGGTCTGCACAGACCATGGCTGGCATGTCTTACAGGCTTTACTGCTTTGCATACAGACATGGCTCTATCTCTTCCTCTCCTTGCCACACCCCAAACCACACTTAGAGAACTTTGCATCCCCCTCACAAAAAGATACACGTTATGTGTGTTATACATGAGCATGACACTCACAAGCACATATTCCAGCATTAGCAGAGCCCTTTCATTATGTTCCTTGGGCTTCTCAGTATTGTGTCAGCCATTGGCAAGTTAAGCCTCATGGGCCATATCTGGCCCACTGTTTTTCTTCTCAATAAAGTTTTATTGGAATACAGACATATTCATTTGTGTATGGGCTATTTGTTCATTGTCTTTTGTACTATATTAGGGCTGAGTTGTGACAACAGATTATATGGTTCACAAAGTCTAAAATATTTTATCTCTGGCCTTTTAAGAAAAAGTTTGCTGGCTTCTAAAGTAGCACCAACTTATATCTAAAAGATCTACTTAAAAAGACTACCCAAAGATCTTCCCCTCCACTCTTAGACTCAGAACCCTATGATTCTAAGGTGTATTTTAGATTATAAGTCCTGCCTAAAGCCTAGTATGTGACTCTCCTTTGGCATATATGTGGACATCCTCTCTCTCTCTTGAGGCTTATAGTAAAAGGAAACATATCTTTGCTCACAGGGAAGCCTGCAATGTTTCCTGAGAGCTCTGTGGGAAGGCTCTTTTTAATCTAGAGTAAAAATATGATTTCCTATAATTTCCACTCATTGGTTCCCATTCTGTCCTTTGGGGCCAGTCAAGCAAGGGGGACAATCCCTTTTATAAGATAACACATTCAGTATTCAGGACAGTGGACATCCTTACTTCTGCAATTTGCTTCTCCAGGTCAGACCCCCAGTCCCTCATTGTTCCTTGTGGGGTACAAGCTCCCTGAGCCCTCTGGCTGTTCCTGGATGGCAGGGTCCTTTTTACACTTATGAGGACGTCAAATTCCTCATCAAGTGGGGCATTTATTTCTGGTTCCCATAGTTCTGGTTGTTCACCAGAGGAGCTTCTAGAGGGCAGAAAGCAGAGGCTGGGTGCTCGCCTTCTGGAGTCCCAGGCATGGGATAGCACCCTGGTCTGTTCAGGTCCTGCGGAGCCCTTTGAAAATGGTCATACGCAGTCTTTGGGCTCGTGCAGGAGGCCTAGCAGGGATTCCATCAGAAAGCTAGTTCTAGAGAACGGTATATTTTGAATTAACCACTCATCAAATCATAAAACAGGATTGTCAGATTCATTATGGGAAAGACTGTGCTGAATATAATGCTTTAAGTACGTGTTGTGGCTGCTGGGGATAGAACTGGTATTAGTGGCTTAAGGGGCTCAGGAAATTTCCGTGAAACCATAACAAAGGAACAGCCAGCATTTGGTGAGAACAATGGAGGATGGACCCTTTTCCTTCCATCGATGAAAGGAGATCTTTCTTATTATTTGATAATTTGCCACTCCAAATATCCACTTCCCCCCTGGTGTACCATGTCAGAGCTACTAAGAATGAGGTAAAAGAAAAAAAAAAAAAAGAAGGGATAAAAACCATTAAATAGCCCCCCAAAAAGAGGGCTCAATGAGGTCTCATTCCGTGGTAATGAGCTCCAATTTAACACGATCATTATTTCTGACATTAAAGGCCTGAGAATAGTGTCACATGCCCAGAAGCTATTTTTTTAAACCGCTAATCCCAGAAATAAGAAGCTGCCATTAGGGACAGTGAGTCAGGGGCTGTAAAAAGTGCTTTAAAATAGGAATGTTGCAATAGACTGACTCAACCAAGGGGAGCACAGCTTACATGAAGCCCTTAGCCACCTGTGGGTGTCCCCAGCTTTTACTACCTATCAGATCTCTCGACCAGGATCACCAAAGGGTGAGCCTTGATTGTTTAGTAATTAGGGCACAGGTTTGGTGTTGGATGGATTCTGGATCGAGACCTGGTTGTGTCATTTGTGTTATAACCATATGACTTTGGAAATTTTTACTTAAGTTCCCCATGCCTTCATTTGGCTCAATTGCAAAGTGGAGTTAACAATGATATTTACTATGGGATGGGAATTAAGTGAACTAGGATGTAGGAAGAGAGGCTCCAACATACCACAGAGGAGAAAGGAGCCCCAGGATGATGGGAAGGAAATAGGTGGGCTCCAGAGTTAGAGATCACTAGTCTCTATGGGAGCAGATCAGCCAGCTCTGGGAGAACTTTAATAAGAAGGTGAAGTTGATAGAACATCCCATGTGCTTGAATATATTCAAGAGGAGAGGTATATAACTGGTAGAGAGTTTATAGACATGGCCATCATCACTACACAGAAAAAAAAAAGCAAAAAATAAGACCACTGAAAACAGAGCTATGCCAGAAGAGTAATCATAGTGTACTACCTGACTCAACTGAGCTGAATATTGATCTAATAATTCAGAATTCAATCCAGAATTAGCAGTTACTCTTGCCTTTCTCAGCCTTTTAATACCCGAAAGGTTGAACAAGGAGGTCAAGAATGTTTCGGCAAGTGTGTTTTTAACAGAAGGTGGTTCTTAGCAAACATGGGGAGAGCTGACAAACCCTGAGGATGGTGCATTTTGCATATGTGAAGTTCATACCACAGGCAATAAAGCATGAGCCAAGTGATCTGACTGGGTGTTCTGATGTATATTCCTATGAGGACATCGCTTCTACTTCTTTCTCTGTTGATCCAGATGTACAAATTCTCTACCACATTTTAACCTACTGGTGCAAAGGTCCCCTACCATACCATTCAATTTAACTTATATGCAGAGTACATCATGAGAAACGCTGGACTGGAAGAAACACAAGTTGGAATCAAGATTGCTGGGAGAAATATCAATAACCTCAGATATGCAGATGACACCACTCTTATGGCAGAAAGTGAAGAGGAACTCAAAAGCCTCTTGATGAAACTGCAAGTGGAGAGTGAAAAGTTGGCTTAAAGCTCAACATTCAGAAAACGAAGATCATGGCATCTGGTCCCATCACTGCATGGGAAATAGATGGGGAAACAGTGGAAACAGTGTCAGACTTTATTTTTCTGGGCTCCAAAATCACTGCAGATGGTGACTGCAGCCATGAAATTAAAAGACGCCTACTCCTTGGAAGGAAAGTTATGATCAACCTAGATAGCATATTCAAAAACAGAGACATTACTTTACCAACAAAGGTTCGCCTAGTCAAGGCTATGGTCTTTACTGTGCTAATGTATGGATGTGAGAGCGGGACTGTGAAGAAAGCTGAGTGCCAAAGAATTGCTGCTTTTGAACTGTGGTGTTGGAGAAGACTGTTGAGAGTCCCTTGGACTGCAAGGAGATCCAACCAGTCCATTCTGAAGGAGATCAGCCCTGGGATTTCATTGGAAGGAATGATGCTAAAGCTGAAACTCCAGTACTTTGGCCACCTCATGCGAAGAGTTGACTCATTGGAGAAGACTCTGATGCTGGGAAGGATTGGGGGCAGGAGGAGAAGGGGACGACAGAAGATGAGATGGCTGGATGGCATCACTGACTCGATGGATGTGAGTCTGAGTGAGCTCCGGGAGTTGGTGATGGACAGGGAGGCCTGGCGTGCCGCGATTCACGGGGTCGCAAAGAGTCGGACACAACTGAGCAACTAATCTGATCTGATCTAAAGTTTCAATGTGGAGAAGGCAATGGTACCCCACTCCAGTACTCTTGCCTGGAAAATCCCATGGACGGAGGAGCCTGGTAGGCTGCAATCCATGGGGTCGCTAAGAGTCAAGCATGACTGAGCAACTTCACTTTCTCTTTTAACTTTCATGCATTGGAGAAGGAAATGGCAACCCACTCCAGTGTTCTTGCCTGGAGAATCCCGGGGATGGGGAAGCCTGGTGGGGTCTGACCCGTCTATGGGGTCACACAGAGTCGGACACAACTGAAGTGACTTAGCATAGCATAGCATAGCATAGCAAAGTGTCAACAGGAGAAGGCAATGGCACCCCACTCCAGTACTCTTGCCTGGAAAATCCCATGGACGGAGGAGCCTGGTAGGCTGTAGTCCATGGGGTCGCTAAGAGTCAGACACGACTGAGCGACTTCATTTTGACTTTTCACTTTCATGCATTGGAGAAGGAAATGGCAATCCACTCTAGTGTTCTTGCTTGGAGAATCCCAGGGACGGGGGAGCCTGGTGGGCTTCCGTCTATGAGGTCTCACAGAGTCGGACATGACTGAAGCGACTTAGCAGCAGTAGCAGCAGCAAAGTCTCAACGTATTAGCATTAAACTTCCAAGTTCACTTTGTTCCTTAGTCACATAGGGGACATTGGCACACAGATACCTGGGGGCATAAATGCTACTTGATTATGATTCCTGTATTTTTTTCAATATCAGAAAACTTCCATTATCCTTTTAATGTCTTTTCATCATCTTCCACCATATGTAACTTAACAAAATGTACCCTGCTGCATATTATTTCCTACCATCCCTCCAAATGAAGCTTAAGATTTCCTTGATGATATCAGCATGTCACTTGTCAATATATTCTTGTCAGTCCCAATAGTCTGATGATTGGCCCTAATGATCTCCCCCATGATCGCTGACAGCAGCTCACTGTCCTGATCCCGCATTTCCTGGTCCTCCTCCTTTCTCCATATAAACTTTACATCCAGTGCTAACAATGCGGCCAGCAGTTCACATGCCAGTTCCTTTGTTACCAAAGCTATGATCTTGAACTTGAAGCAGAGAAGAACACATACCTAAAGTAATTGGTGCTATTCACAACTTTAAAGTCACTAGAGGTGAAATCTGGTTTCTAGGGGAAGTACAGGTTCATTCTCACATGAATCTTCCTTCTAATGTTTTGTGTTATGTCCCGTCTCTAATCACAAAGAATAGACCAAGGGAAGCTGGGAACTGATTTCTGGAGAGGACAATGATACCTGTAGGAAAACATATTCTCTTGGGAGTGGGACAAAGAGCTGTTGCAAAGGAAAGTGCTAGAAAATACTGAATTGTTAATTAAGAACAACAACTCTTTAGTAATTTTCTACCTCTATGCCAAAAGCAGCCTCAATGTTCTATTTAATATTTGAATCAAAGCTCTACACAAAAGAAGACAGAAAGATACAGATATGCTTACAATGGTCCACAAAACCCTGTCGAACGCATCAAAAATGGCAAGATAAATAGTTGTCTAGATTTTATATTAACTGAGGCTTTTATATGATACTAGAGCAAATCAAACTTTGCACTCTTTAGATAACATTTCCAGAAGCACTCCTCACATCAAACACTGACCTAAGCATCCTATATTTGTCATCTAACACCATCCTCTTATTAACCTATTTGACAGATGAGAAAACCGAGACTCGGAAAGGTAAAGAAATTTTCCTAGGATTTTAAAGCTAAAGCTTGGCAGAGCTAGGACTTTAACTCAGATCTGGTCCCAAAGGGACCACTAGGGCAGAGATTCCCAGTGCTGGTGATTTTACCCACAGCTGACATTTAGCACCTGTGGAAAAAAATCTGGAACATTTTTAGTTGTCATATCTGAGGGTAGGGGTGCTCATGACATCTAATGGGTAGAGGCCAGGGATACCACTAAATACCGGTAGTGCCTGGGACAGCCCTTATAGCAGAGCATCATCAGATGCCCAATCCCAGCAGTGGTGAGACTGAAAAACTCTGCACTATGTTG
Source organism: Tragelaphus eurycerus (assembly GCA_935064755.1). Taxonomy (NCBI): domain Eukaryota; kingdom Metazoa; phylum Chordata; class Mammalia; order Artiodactyla; family Bovidae; genus Tragelaphus; species Tragelaphus eurycerus. The sequence continues at coordinate 20,228,780 of CAKXYN010000020.1, forward strand.
TACGTGTCTTTCCTTAAGAAATTTTGAGTTATCCATTGTCTTATTCTCAGCACCCAGAACAGTGCCAGGCATATAGTCACTGTTAACAGTTTTGTAACAATTGCCAAATGGATTATTTTTCTGAATTTACTAAAGCCTGCTCCTATATCACTACATGAAGGACATCTATTGCTTTTCTTTCAAAAGTGATTCTGTGACTAATTTTTTTAAGATGCCTATAGACTGGACTTCACAACAGATGCTCAGAATAGGGGTCCCAGTGTGCAAAACTCAATATAGAAGAGTAATCCTTCTAATAAACCCGTTTTCCACCTTAAGTGCAGACGTATAGGACATCTAGAGATCTGTGCCCCCACACACCAGCTGTCCCATGGGTCTCTGTTAAATATGCCCATGGTTATCTCAGTTGCAGTCAGAGTTTCAACTCAGTTTAGAAGAAAACAATGGCTTAGTACACAAGTCTTATTTTTCTCCTTTGTTCTTTCATAATCATCACCCTCAGTTCAGTTCAGTTCAGTCATTCAGCCATGTCCAAATCTTTGCGACCCCATGGACTGTAGCACGCCAGGTTTCCTTGTCCATCACCAACTCCTGGAGCCTACTCAAACTCATGTCCATTGAATCGGTGATGCCATCCAACCATCTCATCCTCTGCATCCCCTTCTCCTCCCGCCTTCAGTCTTTCCCAGTGTCAGGGTCCTTTCAAATCATCACCCTACCTGGAGTAAATAGGACAGGGCCTGGGAGGAATGCAGGAGCCTGCTGAAGCTGGAGAAAAAGTGGCTGAGGGGGTCTGAGAAGAAAACAGGGGGTTAGAAAATGGAAAAGACACAGTATTCTCTCTTAGCCTCCCAGCGGGCATCTCTCTCCATTCCTGAGTGGGGAGGCGAGGATGGAGAATTTGGTCAGTGCCATGGTTTCCTGATGAGCACCTCCCACGGTGCAAGGGTGCCACGTAGGATCAAATTGGAGAAGGCTGGATTTCACCTTCTTAACCTCCTTTTGCAACTCTGTTAGTTTCCAGGGGTACTCGAAATATTTACTTGCTACATGAGAAGATTCTTTGTTTTTCTTTTTCTTTCCTTTATTCACTCTTCACATACCAGGTGTTCTTCTGGATGCATGGACAGGCTACATTTCCCAGCCATGGAGGTGGGGAGGTGTGGCCATGTGGCTGAATCTCACCAGAGGCAGGAGAGTGGAAGGGATGTAAGCCACATCCACGCCAAGACTTGAAGACCACGGGTATGCTGTCTGCTCCTCAGCCCCTGTCCCGCTGCGTGGACCTCTGGGGACCCTGCTTTGCGCCTGCCGTTGGTGGTAATCTCCTTGGAAACAGCAGAGCAGTGTGATGGAAGGACCCAAACAGCTCTTAGGAGCAAGAAACGGACTTCTTTGTCCTTTAGCCATTCTATATTTGGGCCTCTGTGTCTCTGTCTTTGTTACATATGCTTAACACTGGTCTATGCCCTCTTGGAAGTTACACTCTGGACAAACAGGCATATAGAAGGTCATCAAGGAAGGTCTCTTTGAGAAGGTGGCATTTACGATGAGCCCTGAATGATAAGGATAGTGAGCTAGGCAAAGGTCTGGGGACTCAGGAAGATGGAGAACTGAATGCAAAGGCAGAAGCTTACTTGCTGTGTCTGAGGAACAGAAGAGAAGAGTCATGTGGCTGGAGTGAGTGACCGACAGTACAGGCTGAGGGTGGGGAGGAGGCAGCGTGAGCATGGGCAGTCTGGAGGAATCCTGTGTGGGATATGAAGCCACTGGAGTGTCGTCAGCTATCTATTGCCTGTGGTACAGAAAACAGACTGCAGGGTCACCAGTAGAATGGAGAATGGTAAAGATGTCATTGCAGGGGTTTGGTGAGCAGTGATGTTGGCTTGGGTCAGGAGGCTGGTGGGGGGAATGGGAGGAAGGGCTGGATTCAGGCTGTGCTCCAGAGGTAAAGTCAGCAGGTCTGACTGATAGATTAGATGTACAAGGTGAAGAGGAATGGGCTGTGGTGCCATTGACTGAGTTGGGCCAGACTGGGGGAGAAAATTTTGGGAAGAGGACATCAAGACTCCTGTTCTATTATAAAAAATGCTAAGTTTGAGATACTTATTAGAGGTTGAAGAGTCTGGGATTCCAGGGAGATAATTTAGAGAGAATTCAGCAATTCAATAGAATTTAAAGTCATGAGCCTACATGTGTCCTCCAAGAGAATGGGAGTTGGAAGAGAAGAGATGGGTCTAGAAAAAAGCAGAATTGTTCTAGTTGATCTTAAGCATTTCTCCATCAGTCTCTGGGATAAAAAACCCATTTGATTTCCAGGGGAAGGAAGAAGGCCATGCCACTGTTGGTAATTCTAGTTGGCATCAGAGGAATCCTTTTCAGCTGGGTGCTGGGGCTAGCCTTTTGGTGAGAACTGGTGATTCAATTTTTGGAAATGGCATGAGCCAGTTGCTAACTACACTCAAGACTATGGGAGTCACAGTGGGAGTGCTTATACCACAAAAGTCAGCAAATGCTCCAAACTGAGGCTTTTTGGAAAATCCGAGAGTCAGCTTCTAAGCACAGCATTGATCCCTTTCCACTGCGTGTGTGTGTGTGTGTGGTGGGGGGCGATTTGTACTCAACCTTGTCAGAGGAGTGTGGTGGGATCCCCCGGAGCACACGTACAGGACCTCATCCCTACATGGGCTGAACGCTGTGGCACATAGTTTACAGCACACAGTGGTGTAGCCCCACTGACCAGGAAGTCGAGGGACGTCTCAGCCTCGATCCAGGGTTGCCCTATGCCATCACAGGATGGATGATAAGTGCTAGTGGGTCTTAAGTGATCCTTGGAAAAAGTCAAAAGGAACATTTAGCATCTGGATAAAGTAAGAGGCAAGAATACTGGAGTGGGTTGCCATTTCCTTTTCCAGGGGATCTTCCCAACCCAAGGTTTGAACCTGGATCTCCCGCATTGTAGGTAGCGGCTTTATAGTCTGAGCCACCAGGGAAGTTTCTACTAAACAGGAAAAGAAATGGAGACTTGTGGCATTCCTTCCCTTGGGGGTGGGAATGAGTGGAAATATCAAGGTGGACCTGTGGCCAAGAGCAAGAGAGCAGAGGGAACTTCAATTTCTTAGACTCAGGCAACATTTCACCACCCTCACCACCTGCCCTGAACTTCTGAAGACACTGCACCCCTTTCCCTTTAGGAAAGACATCATGTTTATCCTTCGTAGTGAAAGTCACTCAGTCATGTCCGACTCTTTGTGACCTTATGGACTATACAGTCCATGGAATTCTCCAGGCCAGAATATTGGAGTGGATAGCCTTTCCTTTCTCCAGGGGATCTTCCCAACCCAGGGATCAAACCCAGGCAGATTCTTCACCAGCTGAGCCACAAGGGAAGCCTGACCCTTCTCTTTTTTTCTCCACTCAATGTTGGAATTGTCTCTACCACCCCTACTTCACCAACTCCAAGATCCATTTTCACGAAGGTGTAAATGGACTGATTAGTTTATTCAGGGCTATTGACAGGCTGCAGGCACTGGAGCATTCAGCCTATCTCCCTGCAGGCTCCCTGGTGGCTGCAGGGGCTTCCCTGGTGGCTCAGAGGTTAAAGCGTCTGCCAGGAATGCAGGAGACCCGGGTTCGATCCCCAGGTCGGGAAGATCCCCTGGAGAAGGAAATGGCAACCCACTCCAGTACTCTTGCCTGGAGAATCCCATGGAGGGAGGAGCCTGGTAGGCTACAGTCCATGGGGTCACAAAGACTCAGACACGACTGAGCGACTTTACTTCACTTCATTTCACTTCCCTGCAGGCTCAAGCAGGCCATGGCTACTTCCATGGCCTCCAGCAGCAATTGAGTGCTGGTTTGCACTGGGGTTTGGAGACTGAGAGATGCGTCATTCCAGCATCCCTCCGACTATGATTTTCTGAAGACGTATAGTTGCCTGGATTTAACAGGGCCACTGAAAGTGCATAGGAGGACGGGGAAAGACAGCAGAGAGCCTGCCCATGGAGGCTGTGCTAGGGGAGAACAGAACAGAGTCCTTGCATTATCTGCTGTGCACACCTGGGATACAGACATGCACGCAAAACCCACGGGCCTTCCTAAGTGAGACTTTCATTTAGAAATGAATTCCCTGAATCAGAGAATGCTAAGTCTGTAAGGAATCACAAAAATCATCAAATCCAAAGCTTAGTTTCTTTTTTTTTTTTTTCGGTTGCTGATGAGGAAACTAAGGCCCAGAGAGGTTATTTCCCTGAGGCCACACAGCTAACCAGAACAGATGTGATTCTCTGCCTTCCATAACACCAATCCCCAAGCCCTCTTCCCTGTAACCAAGCTGCCAAGTTTAAGATCTAAAACTTCAATTCCATTGTGTCTGTGTGTGTGTGTGCGTGCTTGTGCATAGAGCTGCTGGTGTGTGATGGGAGTTTGCAGGGATCTTCTCTCCTTGCTTCATGTTTTCACAACTCCCACAGGACAGGAATTAAAAGGAAGGAAGAGCTGAACTCTTCCCTTAGGCAAGTCGATCTGTGCAAAAACAAAGAGTCAGAAGCTAGGTCTCCAACAGGTCAGTCTGGTTTCCTTCTCTGAGAAGCATCAAGGGCTACTTTTTCATCTCAACCATGTTCCTGTCTTGCATAATCTATAATAATGTGATTCTGAATGCATTTTAGAAAATGCAAGATGGAATGGGATTCTCTCAGCTCCTACCAAACACGTGGTCTGAGAAACCTACAAGGAGCTGCACTGGAGGGTTCACTAAAAGAAAAAAGGATAGCCACACCATCCTCCGCCAGGGGGAATGTGCTTCCACCTTGACGGCTCATGGTCATTTTTTGTTGCTGTTCCTGAAAAAGAGATGGCATCGTGGAGTTGGAGGTTCACCTTTTGCTCTTGTGTTTAATTGCTGCAAAAGCCATTTATTACCTTGTGTGCTTCCCCAGAGGGAACATTATCCTCCACAGCAGCCAGGCCTGGCTATGTCTGGCTCATCTGACTGCCCAGAAGTGAACCCATCACCTCCACATGATTCTGGTGCAGCTCTGTCTCCACGTCTGTCAGCCTCCAGCTCAGGAAGGCCCTTGTGAAAGAAAGAACGGTAGAAACTGGGATTTCTTTCCTTTTTTTTGAATTTTGCATAAAAATCTCCCCAACCCACATTAATGAGAAAACATCAATCATCTGTCTTTCCCCGAGAATGTCAGGAGCCATCCCAAGCTGGTCCACAGTCCTGCTCATCTGTACACAGGCAGGGCTGCTGAAATTGCTTTCCCTTAGAAAAATATGTTCATTTCCAACTTCCTTGGATGGCTGTGTCAAATGAAAGTGCTTTGTCATTTTTAATGCCCAGTGCTGCCTTTCTCCCCACTGCCTCCCGTCACAATCCGGCCAATAAAACCCACAGGTATTTTGTTTTTTTTTTAAAAAAAAAAACAGCCAGAAAGCACAGGGGATGGTTGGAACCCACTAGGGTCCCCTCACAGGCTCTTGGCACATTACACTGAGGTAAACATGACTGTAGGAAAAGTTCTTTCTATTCCTCTGGTGTTTCCTGGGACCTTGGGCAGCATCTGGATAGACACACAGAGACAGTGGGTGGGGACGGGCTCCAGGTAACAGACCCCTCTTTAAAGTGGAGGAGGCAGCTCTATGCTTGCTGGCTGGCTCTGAGCTCAAGGGAATTATAGGGGGGATGTTATTTGTAAATGGGAAAGGACACTAAAAATTCAAATTACTAGTATTTCTAAAATGTCTCCAACCTATGATTTGTCAGACACCTATCATTCTACTTTGATAACTGGGTAATTGTTCCGCTTGCTGGAGGGGACAAATGTCTCTCTTTTGAAATGTGTATATGTCCGTGTGGAGGCTTACGTGTATAGAACTCTGTGATAAGAGTGACTCCATGGTTTTGACTCCATGACCAAGAGTGACCTGCAGACTCAAAGTATCACTAGCACTGATGTAGAAGTGATAACTTTCTTGCTATCTTACTTAGGATGACTCAAACCCAGCTACTCAATTGCTCACTCCTCTCCAGTGTGAATCTGACATTTTAATAGTTTCATTTAAGCAGGAGTCAATCTTTACACAAAGCCTCTAAGGTAACTGATCAATTGATAACTGAGATGGAGGACACAGTTAATACCAATAGGAGTTACACAAGGCACCATGCAGAAATTAGGGAGCTACCCTAAGGTATGATGGAGAGAGAGGAAGGTTTGGCGCTGGCTGCAATGTAAAACAAATGGAGGTAAAGAAATGAAAGAAAGGCCATTCTCAATCTGTATCCCAGGGCAGCTAAAACCAGACTGGACCAGAGAACAGGAAGCTTGCGAAGGCTGTGACACAGATTACGCATATGCATGCATGCCTGTGTGTGTGTGTGTGTGTGCTTGTGTGTGCATATAGTTCACATGGTGGGCAGGCTGATGGGAGCTGAGTAAGGAAGGGCAGAAAAAAGGTTGAGGGAGCATTTTCAGGAAAGGGGTCCAATTTATATCCATTGCTGTAATTGGTTTGTTTGTGTAGAGCAGGAAGAAGCGGGCGGGGGTGCGGGTGGTGTGATGGAGTGAAACACTGAGGCCGCGATTCCCTTGCCTGATGAGTTGGAGAGAAATTGTTAGTCACCAAGACTGGTCCCGCAGGGGTTCATTAAATGACTGGCCCTCCACAATATCCTGTCATTTCCAACCTGGATGCATCAACATTAGCCAGCTTTACGGTATGCAATTGTGTGTCTGCCAGGGTGTGCAGAGGCATGGAGCGTATGCTGCTGGCTGCGTTTGTGTACATGTCCGCCTTTTCTTAGGGACATGGTTAACTTTTCCGTGGGAATTAGAATCGTCAGGGTCACATGCAATTAAAAAAAAACGCAAAAAGCAAAAGGTGCTTTCTTACTGGAAACACAAATTTGCTTTGACACTTAAAAAGTACCGTGGAGTTGAACAATAGGGAAACCAAGAAAGGATCTGTGCTGGGTGGGAGGGGGCCGCAAGGGAACTGAAAGGAAGCCAGTGGCGAACACGTCCAAATGGTAACTTCTTAAACTGCCTCTGAAAGGGAGAGCTCACAGCATTTATCTCCAGATTGTGAGGCTGTCAGCTCTGGGAGGGATGCCCAGAACTAGAGTTACAGGGAGGGCGAGGAAGGGATGGAGGGTGAATAACCAAAGGAACAGGCTGCTTGAAACGTCTTGGCGCTGGTGGCACACAAGTTACTGCTGCTTTGACTTTGGATCTTGGGATGCTCTTTTCTAGCCAAAGATGGAAGAAAAACTCCTGTGAGGATCATTAAGGGAGTAGGAGTTCCTTTGGGGAATCCCACAATTCAGATCTCCAAAAAGAACTAAGAAAAGGAAAAAGCAGAAAGCCTCCTTGCACCGGGGAACCTCTCAGGATTCAGTCTCCAAAGTGCCCTGCCAGGCGGAAGCAGCCAAGAAACAAGTGTCAGGGGCTGAGGAAAGCTAAGGCCACCTGGGGCAGCCCTGACCCCTTCCACCCACCCCCACCAATTCCATCAGCATGACCTTGGACCAAGCCAGCTTTTAGTCTCTGGACAGATATCCTCCATCGGGTGCCAAAGAAGGCTTGGTTTCAGCCTATATTCTGTGGTTTACAATGGTTTTCTAGAACTAACCATCAAAATGTTAAGACCTGTAAGATGTGAAAGTAACTATCCTTTAGTTCCTTCCCTACTTCCTAACACATGTGTTTGCCACATCGGCAGAGGAGCAAAAACTCTTCAGATCTCCTAGGATGAATCTTGGCTTAAACTCAGCACTGTGGGTCCAAATCCGCCATTATTAGCAAATCTTAAGTAGGAGAGGCTGTAAAGCAACTACAAGATCACATTACCTAAGTGCTTGCAAATTACAGAGCTAATTACAGGTACTGCTGTTGGTGTTGTTATTATTAATAGCTACCATCCATTGAGTACTTACAGTTTATATCAGTACATATTATTTCATTTTCATCATCATAGTAATCACGTGAGAGTAAGTCAGATGCCATTATCCCTGCACACCAGCCCCCAACATTTTTCCCCAGCTTTGTGGAAATACAATTGACATACTGTATAAGTTTAAAGTGTACATTGTATTGACTGATATGTAATATATATCACAAAATGATTACTACCTAGGATCATCTAATATTTCTGTCATGTCACGTAATTACCATTTCTTTTTTTATGGTCAGAACATTTATGATCTACTCCCTGAGCAACTACTACCCCCATTTTATACACAAGCAAACTAAGTCTCTGAGTCCAGTGATGTCCCTCCTCATCCCAGAGCGTCTGAGCCCACAGCCATCGCTTGCTCCAACCACTGCTCCGAGTCCTAACTGCTGCCATTTTGTGTGTCCCAGGTGCATGCCCACCCTAAACACGTTGCATACATTATCCAGTTATCTCACTTGGTCCTTGGAGACACAAGTCAAGGTAAGCAGACACTGTCCAATGCCCAAGCAGTTGTAAGCTGGCTGCTCCGATAGCATTGCATCATCCTTGGGTCATCAGAAATTGTCCAGGGTGGCAAAAAAATCACTCATGGGCATGAATGTGGTCATTATAGATGGCCATGATGGGACTGGGGGTTCCTATACTTCTAAGCCTCCAGACACCTCCGGAAGGAAGTTCTCAACCCTCATCCTCCCTTCCATTCATATTTTGTTCTCATCATTAGTGGCCAAAAAGATATATAAGGAAAGACTTTTAGAGCAATGTTCACTTTGCTATTAACAGAAGGCAAATGGAGCTTCCCTGATTTTGTTAACTTTAGGGAGCCAGCATTGAAATGAAAGCCAATGTTTTGATTCAAATATTTTATTTTTCTATGTCTACCAGGAAGGAGGAGGCTTAACTGTACTCCTTTATATAATCTTGGATTTTTTTTTTTAAATATAAAGCAACATAAAATAAAAAAGAAGACTAGGGTGCTCTCCAAATAGAACCCAGTTCTAATGAGGGGATTTTGGAGTTGTTTATATAGCACATTTCTTTATCTGTCTAAAGCAAAGAACCTCTCTAGGTATTTTCAGTGGATTGATCTCATCAAGCAGCAGATTTATTAAAAAGAAATACAGATAGAGGGAAACAGGTCACTGTAATTATACATTAGTATTTTTTTTAAGAAAATAAAAACTGACTCCAAGTTTTTTAGACACTGAAATGGGCCCTGCACATCATGTATGTGATGTAATGACAGCTTCAGACTGGGGATGCTTTTGATGCATTATTAACCATAAAAAAGACATTAAATACCAGACTTGAATGCCATGGGGATGCATATTTCACTAGGAATTAGTTTTCAATGTATGCTGAAAGTTTATTTTGGTAAACAGATGACTGGAGGCTGTCAGAGCTGGGGTGAGATTTATGTTCATTTGGAATTTTCTTGAAAGGAGAGGAAATGACTGGGACCTGTTGCACACTGCCAGCCAAATGTAAATCTTTTCTTGGCTCCAGGGGATGTTGGAAAGTGCCACACAAACAATTCCCGGCGGTGTCCAATGCAGATGAACGGGCGGAGAGGGGGCGCACGGCCCTAGAGGGGGTTGAGGGCATGCACTTTCCTTGTTCTCTAGGAGGAGGCAGCAGAGCCAAACCATCTGGACAAGAGAGCTGGCCTCAGGATGCTCTGTTAATGCCTTGTTGAGCGTCAGCTGCCGAGAGCACCTTGAATGAATCCCCTGCCCTCTCTGAATCAACCCCATATAGGTACCAAGAGCTGGTTCTTCTGGTACCAACACATTGCTGATGATTCTGGTTTGGGGGATAGAACTTATTGACCATATAGGTTCTCTGATCCTCGGCAAACGATGAAGGTTCCCCTCTATACATCCACACAGCCCATCCTGGGGATCTACCCAGTCAGAGGAGCTACCACAGAGCTAGAGTCAAGGCAGGACCAGCTGTAATCCGGTGGGACCTGAAGACGATTTCAGATGACCATAGAAAACAGAGTCTACATTTGGGGTCTCTTCCTGCCTTTTTTTCACTGTTTGATATTTAAGAAGGCTCATCCTAAAGGGGCTTCCCTGATAGCTCAGTTGGTAAAGAATCTGCCTGCAATGCAGGAGACCCTGGTTCGATTGCTGGGTTGGGAAGATCCACTGGAGAATGGATAGGCTACCCACTCCAGGATTCTGGCTTGGAGAATTCCATGGATTGCATAGTCCATGGAGGGAGCAAAGAGTCGGACACGACTGAGCAATTTTCATTCACTCACTCACTCACTCATCCTAAAGACACATCCATTTTGGCAGATACCCATAGTTTAATATAGCTGCTCTGGGCTCATACACCCATGTGGAATGCGATAAATTCTGTTGAACACTTGTTACAGAGATACTTACGTACAGATTCAGAGCCAAGTGGGCACACCTAGCCCATAAGCATCTGTTCAACACTTTTCTATTCACATCCTGCCTGTGCCTGAAAAGCCTCTGAGTGCCCAGCAGATGTTACTACAAGTCTAGGAGGGCTGTGGGGTGGTCTTTATCAGGTCAATGATCCACGATTTGCACTAATAAGACATTAGCGGTACAAAGAATGGCTGAAAAAAATGGAGAATGGCTTGGGAATTTTTTTTTTTTTTTTTTTCCACAGTCTTATCTTCTTGAACTTTTGCTGGGACTGGTTTATGCTGTCTGCTGACATTCCAGTTCCTGAGTAAGATGCGGAATTAGCCTGTGCATTTGGGGTTCAGTTTCTTTGGTAACAATTAATTGAATCATGGTTTTTGGTGTTCCTTCTTCCAAGGTGGGGAGTGGGTAGGGTTTTTGATTCTAAGGCAGCAGTCCTCAGTGGAGGGGTTTTGTCCTGCAGCAGGTGTCTGGCAATGTTTACATTCTTCTGGTTGTCACAACTTGTGGGGGCTTCAGGCATCTAGTGGGTTGAGGCTAGGAATCCAGCTAAACATTCAACAATTCACGGGACCACCACAGAGAATGCTGCTGCTGCTGCTAAGTCGCGTCAGTCGTGTCCGACTCTGTGTGACCCCATAGACGGCAGCCCACCAGGCTCCCCCGTCCCTGAGATTCTCCAGGCAAGAACACTGGAGTGAGTTGCCATTTCCTTCTCCAATGCATGAGAGTGAAAAGTGAAAGTGAAGTCACTGAGTCGTGTCTGACCCTCAGCGACCCCATGGACTGCAGCCCACCAGGCTTCTCCGTCCATGGGATTTTCCAGGCAGGAGTACTGGAGTGGGGTGCCATTGCCTTCTCCGTCACAGAGAATGATCCAGCCCCAAATGGCAGTTGTGCTGAGGTTGGAAACCCTGGCTTACGGGACTGCAAAGGTAGCTCCTGTGTTTGGAGACTAGAAGCAGTTGGGATTAGAGATCATTTGTGAACCACCTAGAGTTGATTGCATTTCAAAGTGAGATAGGGGCCCAAATGCTGATTTTCCCCTGAAAGTTGATTTGCACCTTGCGTCCTGTGTTCAATGGCTGGTGCTGCAATGATGTCATCACCACTGTGAGACCCACAGGAGGTATCATTGTACTTGTTCTGTGGGTGAGGAACTGGAGTTATAGACCGGTTCAATGATGTGCCAGAGGTCCTGGCATGAAGGAGCAGAGGGGTCAGGAAGAGACCCCCGACCTTTCCATCTTCAGTCTAGCATCGCCTGGTCCAGTGTGAGAACCAGGAGACCAAGCCGAACACATGCACTCCCTCCCTCCTGTCTTCTCCTGTATATAGAGATATAGCAAAATGCAGGTTAAGTTGCCTTTAATCTTTAATTCATACACAAGGACGTGCTGCACAGAGTGAAATAAAGAGTAAACTCCAGAGGCAGCAGGTTCTGTAGGTTTGGCCAGATCTTCCTTTTCAAAGACAGACAGCCTGGGGAATCGCACGGATGGCCTTCCATTGCCCTCTTAGTTTCTTTTTATGGCAAAATGCTCGCTTTTATCAATTCCTACCCCAACCTCGGATTCCCACAGGCTGGGGGAAAGCGAACAGCAGTCGAGGGAAGCGCACCTACCCGTTTCCTCTGATGGAGACGGGAGGCGCAGGTCATGGGGGAGGCAGCCAAGGACGGGAGGGGAAGGATAGGGGCGGGTGGGAGGAGAAGGGTGCAGAAGCCTGTGGAGCAGCTTTTCCTGCTTGGGTGGAGGGATCTGGCCCAGGACCTAAGAGGCTGTTGCTCATTCCAAGTTCCCTGTAGGCATTTTTGCACTGAGTGATATCAGAGCAGACATGGAGTTTAGAAAACTATGTCTGTTGTGGGGTTCACCATCAGTATGTCCAGGCAGAGGCAATGGTCTCAGAGCAGAAGTGACTAGAGAGGAAGAAACCACTCAGGACCAGTCAGTGTCTTGAGGTCTTGGGGACAGACAGCAGGATTTGGATGCTAATAACTCTAACCAGCAGCAGCTACAGCTGCTACTGGTTCCTCGTTGACACATCTGCCCTTCCTTTTCATCCCCAGTGAATCTGGCCAAGAACTAACTGCAAGCCAGGATTGCAGCAGCTAGCAGCACTGCGGTCTGGAGCCGGGGGCTAGAAATGCTCACTCCTTTGGGAATGAGAGGAGCACAAGGCAGGCAGAGCTCTGGAAACCTAGTTTCCAACTAACTGACCTTGGGGCCCTTTAGGCGTGAGGTCAGGGCAGCAGAGGCCCTTGACATTCCCCTTGGGTGGCCCAGAGGGCCAGGCTTGTGGCCTAGAGGCCGCTGTGTGTCAGGGTCTGAAGAACGCTCTGTCCCTGCTCAGAACAGGAGACAGGTGTGACCGCACATGGGGTCCACGTGCTCTCTAAACTGTCCCTGGGGGAGGACCACACACTGCATCAAATTCCAGCTGAGACAACCCAAGCGGTACCTCATCCGCCAGACTGAAGCAAACTTTACAGACAAGCGCTGGGGATTTCCAAAAAAAAAGATTGGCTCTCTCCCCATTCATTTCAACCTGGCTTTGTGCAAGGGATTCCCGCTGTTCGTTTAAATAGCTCTTTCCTTGCATTCAGTACGGGGATTCATTCATTTGGTCAAAGCCAGCCATGGCAAAATGAAAATGTTAATTCATTGCCTAGATGAATATTTCACCCGAATGAGTAGTTTCTTTGCTAAAAAAGCAACTCATTAAGTACCTTTTTGTTTATAGTGCCAAGCTTGGCAATGCAGACAGCAAGACAGAAGAACATGCTTTGCCCTTTAAAAGCTTCTTGTTCCCTGGAGAGACCAGTGATGTGTCTGAGCATGGAGAAGACGCGTCGGGGCTGAGTCACTAATGCTGGATACACCCAAAGACAACGAAAAAATAGTTATATTTGGTCTGAGGACAACTATGGCCTGGATAAGGTGGTAAGAAGTCTGGACACATGAGACACACTTGCATGTCTCATTTGAAGGAGCAGTTTCTCCAGTTTGTACCCACAGTATAGGTCAGTGCTGACCAGTCTCCAGCTCCTGGACTGACGCAATCTTCAGAAACAGAAGCTGGAGGCCAAGAGGAAGAACCAAACGGGAGAGGCCACATGCTCCAACGATGCAAATGGTATTACTAAGAGAGAATGTTCATGATGGTTACCAGCCACTGAGTGCAAAATTGTGTGATCTCATCTCACTCCTAGAACAACCCATGGGGTAGGTACATTTTTAGTGATGCAGACATTAAAGCATTGGTGTTGAAGTGACTTACTCATCTCAATGGCAGCTCTAGAATCAGAAGTTCACACCTTAAAGACAAGGTGCCCCGTTTTTGGTTTCTGGTTGCCTGCCTCTCAGATAAGCATAGCACTCTGTTGTGTGGGATGGATATGGTGTTCTCCTTAATGGCACTGTTCATGGCACTGAGGTCTTCAGAATACACTCTTGATCAGATCAGATCAGATCAGTCGCTCAGTCGTGTCCGACTCTTTGCGACCCCATGAATCGCAGCACGCCAGGCCTCCCTATCCATCACCAGCTCTCGGAGGTCACTCAGACTCACATTCATTGAGTCAGTGATGCCATCCAGCCATCTCATTCTCTGTCGTCCCCTTCTCCTCCTGCCCCCAATCCTTCCCAGCATCAGAGTCTTCTCCAATGAGTCAACTCTTCTCATGAGGTGGCCAAAGTACTGGAGTTTCAGCTTTAGCATCATTCCTTCCAAAGAAATCCCAGGGCTGATCTCCTTCAGAATGGACTGGTTACATCTCCTCGCAGTCCAAGGGACTCTCAAGAGTCTTCTCCAATACCACAGTTCAAAAGCATCAATTCTTCGGTGCTCAGCCTTCTTCACAGTCCAGCTCTCACATCCATACATGACCACAGAAAAGACCATAGCCTTGACTAGGCGAACCTTTGTTGGCAAAGTGATGTCTCTGCTTTTGAATATGCTATCTAGGCCAGTCATAACTTTCCTTCCAAGGAGTAAGCGTCTTTTAATTTCATGGCTGCAGTCACCATCTGCAGTGATTTTGGAGCCCAGAAAAATAAAGTCTGACACTGTTTCCACTGTTTCTCCATCTATTTCCCATGAAGTGATGGGACCAGATGCCATGATCTTCGTTTTCTGATTGTTGAGCTTTAAGCCAACCTTTTCACTCTCCACTTTCACTTTCATCAAGAGGCTTTTTAGTTCTTCTTCACTTTCTGCCATAAGAGTGGTATCATCTGCATATCTGAGGTTATTGATATTTCTCCTGGCAATCTTGATTCCAGCTTGTGTTTCCTCCAGTCCAGCATTTCTCATGATGTACTCTGCATATAAGTTAAATAAACATGGTGACAATATACAGCCTTGACGTACTTCTTTTCCTATTTGGAACCAGTCTGTTGTTCCATGACCAGTTCTAACTGTTGCTTCCTGACCTGCATACAGATTTCTCAAGAGGCAGACCACTCTTGATGGCCACCACCAAACAGGTTTCATGCTGGCAGGATGCTATCAAAGGGTGGACAGACTATAGCCACAGAACTTGTAGGCCCCTGCACTCTGGGTGAATGACCCCAGGGGCTACTGTAGAAAGACTAAGAATTTTAAAGAGAGATTTCTGTCATACAGAATCTGCAGAGAATGGGAATGGCCAAGTGCCCAGAGTTGACTTTGGAACTGCTGACGTGAGTTTCCATCTCAAAGTATCCCAGGCCTTGGTCAAAAATTTCCTGTTTTCTGAGTTTATTTTACTCTGTATTTTAGAGGTATTAGCAATTCTATTTAGTAGAGATTGATGCATTATTGTTAAAGTTTTATCAGAAATTGGCACTCTCCCCTTGAAAGATGTTCATGAACAATTACCTGAAGTGTGTGATTTTCCAAGTGTGTTGTTGAACAGAAATTTTTTTCTGTGGAAACGTGTCTCTGAAATTTTAGTGTCCATCAAATGGGAATATGCGAGTCTACTTACAAAAATTCTATTTATAATTCTCTTTTTCCCGAGGACCACATTAAGTGAAATACAACTATGTATAAGAAAGATTTCATGGGTGGGACCCATAGGTGTGTGTGTTCAAAATTTTTCAGATTAACTGTCAACATATCAAATTCAGGGAATAGTACATAAAATTGAAATTGATGACTTGAAAAAGTTGAATATTTTGAACCCGGGTGAGCACTTGAGTGGAGCTAAGTGGAAGCTGCTTCCCTTGGACGAAGCCTGTGCACTGTGGGTCACCGACCCCCATTCCCCGAGTCTTCTTACTCAACTGCCCTGCAGCAGAAATTCCCTCTGCCTGCCCAGCCCCCAGGCATTAAGTTTGTGGCCTCTAGTCAATATCATAGCCGTTGCCTCCATGTGCTGAAATAAGTCTTTCCTTGGTTACTTTGTTAATATACAGTTTCTCCTGTGGTAAAAACTACAGGAAGAACAATCGCAAACCCCTAAGACAAGCACAGGCAGGCAGCTTTCCAAAGACTTTCTAATAGAAATAAATGTCAGAGGATGTACTTATCCCCGGAAGTCCCATGTACTTGGCTCGCATCGTACCCATTACGCGAGGAGAGAAGGGCTGTCCCGGGCCAGATGCCTAGCTCAGTTATCACAGCGCCTCTCCTCCTGTTTGCCTCCTTCCCTCCACCCTCCTCCAACATCCACAGCTGCTGGAGACTGTGCCCCTGATCCCGGTCCACCCTTGCCTCATACTTTGCCTCAGGGCAAGGTCTGTAGTGTTAAGATTGGCAATGGCCTGAGAGAAGAGGCCGATGAACCCCTGGGGCTGCTATTAGTATCGGACTTTAGACACATTACAAATTAAATAGGCTTTTGTGGGCTGGCTGGTAGACACAACCACCATGTATAAAACTGTTTCCAAGGGAAAATTTAACCCAGATTCCAAACAACAGATTTACCAAGGAACTTCTGCAATATAGCCCATTAGTAAATCGGATGTTTCTAAATTCTAGAAGATAATTGGGGGCTTCCCATTTGGAACTTCAGCTTTCTTAAGGAAAGTCTGGTCTCTCTATGCTGCTCTATTGAAAAGCAATCATACAGATGCATTTACAGCTCCTAAGAGGAGTCTCTGGAGAAGGCAATGGCACCCCACTCCAGTACTCTTACCTGGAGAATCCCATGGACACAGGAGCCTGGTAGGCTGCAGTCCGTGGGGTCGCTAACAGTCAGACACGACTGAGCGACTTCACTTTCACTTTTCACTTTCATGCATTGGAGAAAGAAATGGCAACCCACTCCAGTGTTCTTGCCTGGAGAATCCCAGGAACGGGGGAGCCTGGTGGGTTGCTGTCTATGTGGTCGCACAGAGTTGGACACGACTGAAGCGACTTAGCAGCAGCAGCAGCAAGAAGAGTGTTCAACTCACCAAATATTAGCTGAGGGTCCACTGTGTGCAAGGAGAAGTGGGAGGTACTGAAAACAAAAAAAGAATAACATGCTACTTTGCAGAAGTTTACAATGCAGTGTGTGTGAAGGGTTGGAGGTGTGGGGCTGGGTAGAACAGAGGTCAACAGAACAAAGTGAATACTAGGTAATTATGATTGATGTAAGAGACTACCAAGGAGATCAGAAAACATCAGAACTCGAGATATCCTCATAAAGGAGGTGGTCTGAAATGAAAATGAAAAAATAGGTGGTATTTCAAGACGCCTTTGCACAGTGATGTGGGAATCCCCAGGCATTCCAGACAGAAGAAGCAACACAAAAAGTAGCACGGGAAGGAGAAATTTCTCAGGAAATGGAGGGAGGCCTAGTCGGCGTGGAGCGTGGCCAGTACAGAAGAGGGAGGTCAGGCTGGTGGGTGAGTTAGGGCCATGTCTGAGGAGGCCCACTGAGAGCATGACTCATCCAGCTGATAGGTGGGCACTGGGAACTGAAACCTGGCATTTGTCACCTGTCGCTGAAAGGATGAGGTCACCAGCCGCTTGCTGGTGACAAGACCCCCAGGAGCTGATCACGGGCAATGGTCTCTGTTATAGAGAAAGAAGAATCCAGAGATAAGGAAAATCCCAAGTAGTCTCCTTACTCCTTCTATTTGAGCTGGTGCTTAATCGCACAAACCTTCCTTTGCTAAAATCTTACATATACTGACCTCCCCATTCCCCCACACCACGCTCTTTGGAGCAGCTCCCCAGAGCCATCTGAGAATCTCTCTCCCAGGTTATAGTCCTCAAAGAAACTTCACGGTAATGGGCGACAAATGGGCTACTCATTCTCCCACTTCTCTTTCCCTGTAACCTTTTTAATTATATTTACCAAAAGCAACTGTACAGCGAAATTTCAAAAATTTCTTATTAAAAATGGGGAATTAAGAGATACGATCTCAAAGCAATGCACTCCTGTATTTGCTAGCAGATCTGACAAGAGACTAGTTGGGAAAAGGAATTTAACAAACACTGGCTCAAGTTAAAGGAGTAGGGGACTAATTTGAATTTTCCTTATCTCTGGAGTCTACTCTCTCTGTAAGAGACTGCTGCCCATGATCAACTCCTGGGGGTCTTGTCCCACCCAGCATTCACAGTTAACTCTAGGAGCCAACCCTCCCTTTTATAGTCACAAATGTTTCTCCCTCAGCCTTTTTACTTTTAAATGATGTCTGATATATCTAAAAGACAGGCAAAATAAACTGCAATCTCTAACTGTATACTTAGAATATCAGTACAAATTGGTTACAGGTTGGAAATCAGAGAAACAGACTTTGCTAATAAGAGATAAGATTTTTTTTTTTTTTTTAGTTTTGAGGTCTGGATATTTTGTGAGCTTTACAGAGAGGATAAGAGTAAAACTTCAGCTTTAAACTATCCAGTTAAAAACTATATTTTACATACAGTGTAATTCTACAACCATTAAGCCTTAAATGGATATTAAGCCTGATGCAAAGTAATGAAACCGAGAGTGGAAACACACACTATGGATTCTTCAGTCTTGGGAGAAAGGGCTGATTCATCTGTTTCAAGGGCCGGCAGAGATAAAAGACCTCATCCCTAATGGGGCTGCCTCCTTCCCAAACCTTAGCATTCCCCTCCAATGTGTTTCTTGGTGTGGAAAGTATTATTAATGTCAGTATCACCAGTGCTTGTAAAAGATTCATGGACCATTTCCTCCCCTTCGCCTTGAATTTCCCCATCTGTGGCTGTTGCCACTCTAAGTTCGCCTCACTGTTGAGCTTTTTGGTGATACCAGCTGCAGATTCTATCACAACCCACTTCCTGTCACAGAATCATAGCACGGGAAAGCTGGAAGGGGCTTAGAGATGTTATTTTGAGAAGAGAAAACTGAAGCTCAAAGAAAGAACAGTGACTTGTGTGAAGTAACATGGTAAGCCTGGCTAGAACCTTTCTGGGTTCTTTTATCCCTTTTATCATTTTTTCCTTCTTTCTTTCCATAAAATACACACACACACACACACACACACACACACACACACACACATATGTGCTATAGAGTGCTATTTAGGGATCAGAGCATGAGGCCAGGCAAAATCCTACAAGGTGAGGACACAAATTCTTCGGAGAGTCACACAGAAGGTCTTGGGAGTTCAGATCGATACATGTAGAAGGATTGAGAGAAGTAGAAATTGCCATTAGGACACCATAGTGATCACTGTTGCAGGCCAGGGCCACAGATGTTGAACGAGTGGACAAAGATTTGAAGAGAAGCAAGACATTTGTATAGTATCAGGGCATTTCCTCTAAGATATTTATTAATTATAAAGGGAAAAATAGTAACTCTATGGTAGGAAAACTCATCGAACACCATCTTAACCAAGCAATTGAAGCTAATAAGACATATGAGCATCGTGACACATGGGGGCCCCTGGTGTCAGGCATGGGGTACCTTAGGCAAAACATATAGCCCCATTCTGATCATGAGAAAGCATCAGACACACAGTAATAGAGGGACATTCTGTAAAGTAACTGGCCAGTACTTAACAAAAGGGTCAAAGTCATAAAGACAAGGGAAGACTGAGGGACTGGCACAGGTTGGAAGAAACAAAGGAGACATGACTAGTGAGGGCCATGTGGGATCCTGGACAGAAAAAGAATATCAGGGGGAAAATGAGTGACTACCAGGAAAGACTCATCGCTTTGTCTCTCAATGAAGTTTTGCAATGAGACATCAGTGCCTGAGTTTCATTAGTTTTGGCTGGGCTTGAGTCCTGGGAGAGAGCTGAAGGACAGGAGGAAAAAGCAGTGGGAGAAATGGGCCAAGGAATCCCCTTCATAGCCCACCGGAAAATTTGCTAAATATCTGATGGTGTTCACAGTTTCATTGGTCTGATACTTGGCACAGAGAAAGGACAGAAGAACCCCCACCGGCTTGGGTAACAGCTACTGGGGCTCAGCAGATAGCGCCTTCGGGACATACTGAGCGACCGGCGCTCTAAGCGCGGCTCAGAGGGGCTACAACCGGTGCACCAAGCGCGGCTGAGAGGGGCTGCCCCACGTCCTAGGGCAGGGGCAGCGGCCGAGAGTACCAGGCTGCGATGGCGCAGGAACGGCCAAGAGGAGCTACCCCGCATCCAAGGTCAGGGGCTGCGACAAGAGGAGTTACCCCGCGTCCGAGGTCAGGGGCGGCAGCCGGGAGGACTACCCCATGCCCCCAAGCCCGAGGCCCGGGACTGCGGCTGGGAGGACCAACCCCGCGTCCAAGGAGCTGTGGCTGCACAGGTGCAGGAGGGCCTAGAGGAGCTATCCCACGTTGAAGGTCAGGAAGGGCAGCAGTGAGGAGATACCTCTCGTCCTAGGTAAGGAGCAGTGGCTGTGCTTTGCTGGAGCAGCTGTGAAGAGATACCCCAAGCCCAAGGTAAGAGAAACCCAAGTAAGACAGTAGGTGTTGCAAGAGGGCATCAGAGGGCAGACACACTGAAACCATACTCACAGAAAACTAGTCAATCTAATCACACTAGGACCACAGTCTTGTCTAACTCAATGAAACTAAGCCATGCCCCTGGGGCAACCCACGATGGGCGGATCATGGTGGAGAGATCTGACAGAATGTGGTCCACTGGAGAAGGGAATGGTGAACCACTTCAGTATTCTTGCCTTGAGAACCCCATGAACAGTATGAAAAGGCAAAATGATAGGATACTGAAAGAGGAACTTCCTGGGTCAGTAGGGGCCCAATATGCTACGGGAGATCATGGAGAAATAACTCCAGAAAGAATGAAGGGATGGAGCCAAAGCAAAAAGAATACCCAGCTGTGGATGTGACTGGTGATAGAAGCAAGGTCCGATGCTGTAAAGAACAATATTGCATAGGAACCTGGAATGTCAGGTCCATGAATCAAGGCAAATTGGAAGTGGTCAAACAAGAGATGGCCAGAGTGAATGTCAACATTCTAGGAATCAGTGGACTCAAATGGATTGGAATGGGTGAATTTAACTCGGATGACCATTATATCTACTACTGTGGGCAGGAATCCCTCAGAAGAAATGGAGTAGCCATCATGGTCAACAAAAGAGTCCAAAATGCAGTACTTGGATGCAATCTCAAAAACGACAGAATGATCTCTGTTCATTTCCAAGGCAAACCATTCAATGTCACAGTAATCCAAGTCTATGCCCCAACCAGTAATGCTGAAGAAGCTGAAGTTGAATGGTTCTATGAAGACCTACAAGACCTTTTAGAACTAACTCCCCAAAAGATGTTCTTTTCATTATAGGGGACTGGAATGCAAAAGTAGGAAATCAAGAAACACCTGGAGTAAAAGGCAAATTTGGCCTTGGAATACAGAATGAAGCAGGGCAAAGACTAATAGAGTTTTGCCAAGAAAATGCACTGGTCATAGCAAATACCCTCTTCCAACAACACAAGAGAAGACTCTATACATGGACATCACCAGATAGTCAACACCGAAATCAGATTGATTATATTCTTTGCAGCCAAAGATGGAGAACCTCTATACAGTCAGCAAAAACAAGACCAGAAGCTGACTGTGGCTCAGATCATGAACTCCTTATTGCCAAATTCAGACATAAATTGAAGAAAGTAGGGAAAACCACTAGACCATTCAGGTATGACCTAAATCAAATCCCTTATGATTATACAGTGGAAGTGAGAAATAGATTTAAGGGCCTAGATCTGATAGACAGAATGCCTGATGAACTATGGAATGAGGTTCGTGACATTGTACAGGAGAGAGGGAATAAGACCATCCCCATGGAAAAGAAATGCTAAAAAGCAAAATGGCTGTCTGAGGAGGCCTTACAAATAGCTGTGAAAAGAAAAGAAGTGAAAAGCAAAGGAGAAAAGGAAAGATATAAGCATCTGAATGCAGAGTTCCAAAGAATAGCAAGAAAAGATAGGAAAGCCTTCTTCAGTGATCAATGCAAAGAAATAGAGGAAAACAACAGAATGGGAAAGACTTGGGATCTCTTCAAGAAAATTAGAGATACCAAGGGAACATTTCATGCAAAGATGGGCTCGATAAAGAAATGGTATGGACCTAACAGAAGCAGAAGGTATTAAGAAGAGATGGCAAGAATACACAGATCAGATCAGATCAGATCAGTCGCTCAGTCATGTCCGACTCTTTGCGACCCCATGAACTGCAGCACGCCAGGCCTCCCTGTCCATCACCAACTCCCGGAGGTCACTCGGACTCACATTCATCAAGTCAGTGATGCCATCCAGCCATCTCATCCTCTGTCGTCCCCTTCTCCTCCTGCCCTCAATCCCTCCCAGCATCAGAGTCTTCTCCAATGAGTCAACTCTTCGCATGAGGTGGCCAAAATACTGGAGTTTCAGCTTTAGCATCATTCCTTCCAAAGAAATCCCAGGGCTGATCTCCTTCAGAATGGACTGGTTGGATCTCCTTGCAGTCCAAGGGACTCTCAAGAGTCTTCTCCAACACCACACTTCAAAAGCATCAATTCTTTGGCGCTCAGCCTTCTTCACAGTCCAGCTCTCACATCCATACGTGACCACAGGAAAGACCATAGCCTTTAGGCGAACCTTTGTTGGCAAAGTGATGTCTCTGCTTTTGAATATGCTATCTAGGTTGGTCATAACTTTCCTTCCAAGGAGTAAGCATCTTTTAATTTCATGACTGCAGTCACCATCTGCAGTGATTTTGGAGCCCAGAAAAATAAAGTCTGACACTGTTTCCACTGTTTCTCCATCTATTTCCCATGAAGTGATGGGACCAGATGCCATGATCTTCGTTTTCTGAATGTTGAGCTTTAAGCCAACCTTTTCACTCTCCACTTTCACTTTCATCAAGAGGCTCTTTAATTCCTCTTCACTTTCTGCCATAAGGGTGGTGTCATCCACATATCTGAGGTTATTGATATTTCTCCCAGCAATCTTGATTCCAAGTTGTGTTTCTTCCAGTCCAGCATTTCTCATGATGTACTCTGCATAGAAGTTAAATAAGCAGGGTGACAATATACAGCCTTGACGTACTCCTTTTCTTATTTGGAACCAGTCTGTTGTTCCATGACCAGTTCTAACTGTTGCTTCCTGACCTGCATACAGATTTCTCAAGAGGCAGATCAGGTGGTCTGGTATTCCCATCTCTTTCAGAATTTTCCACAGTTTATTGTGATCTACACAGAAAAAGCAAGAGAATTCCAGAAAAACATCTATTTCTGCTTTATTGACTATGCCAAAGCCTTTGACTGTGTAGAATACACAGAAGAACTGTACAAAAAGATCTTCACCACCCAGATAATCACGATGGTGTGATCACTGACCTAGAGCCAGACATCCTGGAATGTGAAGTCAAGTGGGCCTTAGAAAGCATCACTATGAACAAAGCTAGTGGAGGTGATGGAATTCCAGTGGAGCTATTTCATATCCTGAAAGATGATGCTGTGAAAGTGCTGCACTCAATATGCCAGCACATTTGGAAAACTCAGCAGTGGCCACAGGACTGGAAAAGGTCAGTTTTCATTCCAATCCCAAAGAAAGGCAATGCCAAAGAATGCTTGAACTACCGCACAATTGCACTCATCTCACATGCTAGTAAAGTAATGCTCAAAATTCTCCAAGCCAGGCTTCAGCAATACATGAACCGTGAACTTCTAGAGTTCAAGCTGGTTTTAGGAAAGGCAGAGGAACCAGAGATCAAATTGCCAACATCCGCTGGATCATGGAAAAAGCAAGAGAGTTCCACAAAGACATCTATTTCTGCTTTATTGACTATGCCAAAGCCTTTTACTGTGTGGATCACAATAAACTGTGGAAAATTCTGAAAGAGATGGGAATACCAGACCACCTGATCTGCCTCTTGAGAAATCTGTATGCAGGTCAGGAAGCAACAGTTAGAACTGGACATGGAACAACAGACTGATTCCAAATAGGAAAAGGAGTACGTCAAAGCTATATATTGTCACCCTGCTTATTTAACTTCTATGCAGAGTACATCATGAGAAACACTCGACTGGAAGAAACATGAGCTGGAATCAAGATTGCTGGGAGAACTATCAATAACCTCAGATATGCAGATGACACCACCCTTATGGCAGAAAGTGAAGAGGAACTAAAAAGCTTCTTGTTGAAAGTGAAAGTGGAGAATGAAAAAGTTGGCTTAAAGCTCAACATTTAGAAAATGAAGATCATGGCATCTGGTCCCATCACTTCATGGGAAATAGATGGAGAAACAGTGGAAACAGTGTCAGACTTTATTTTGGGGGCTCCAAATTCACTGCAGATGGTGACTGCAGCCATGAAATTAAAAGACTCTTACTCCTTGGAAGGAAAGTTATGACCAACCTAGATAGCATATTCAAAAGCAGAAACATTAAAGGTTCATCTAATCAAGGCTATGGTTTTTCCTGTGGTCATGTATGGATGTGAGAGTTGGACTGTGAAGAAGGCTGAGCGCCAAAGAATTGATGCTTTTGAAGTGTGGTGTTGGAGAAGACTCTTGAGAGTCCCTTGGACTGCAAGGAGATCCAACCAGTCCATTCTGAAGGAGATCAGCCCTGGGATTTCTTTGGAAGGAATGATGCTAAAGCTGAAACTCCAGTACTTTGGCCACCTCATGCAAAGAGTTGACTCATTGGAAAAGACTCTGATGCTGGGAGGTGTTGGGGACAGGAGGAGAAGGGGACGACAGAGGATGAGATGGCTGGATGGCACCACTGACTTGATGGATGTGAGTCTGGGTGAACTCCGGGAGTTGGTGATGGACAGGGAGGCCTGGTGTGCTGCGATTCATGGGGTCGAAAAGAATTGGACACGACTGAACTGAACTGAACCAGGAAAGACTGTAGTTTAATTAACAGTTCTGTACTGATATTAACTTCTTAGTTGTCATAACTGTACCTTGGTTATATATGATGTTAACATGAGATGCTGGGTAAAGAAGACTTGAAAACTCAAAACTATTTTTAGAGCTTTTCTATAAAGTCTGAAAGAAATAAAAAAAAATTTTTTTTAAGGAAATACAAGAAAAGACTGGGGCAGGTGGGGAGAGGTAAGGGAGTGCGTAATGGGATAGAGATGTAGCACAGCAGTTGACTATTTCTTCTAGACCCTTCGACAACCTGAGGCCACTGAGAATCTGTCATTTCCTTCTTGGGTTATCATGAATTTGTATGCTATCATAGCCATAACATATACAAGTTAAACTTCTGAGAACAGGCCCCTGGGTGTGGAAGGGATTAGAGAAGATTCTGAAATCCTCATCAGCTGCAGCTCGTGGCCAGCAGAACAGGGGGATGTTAAGTGCCTTTAGGGATGGCTAGGGTCTGAGACCAGCCACCCTAAAGACTGTACCCCCCGAGGCTCACTGGGCTTAGTCACCTGAAAAGGGGAATCCTATTATCACAGGACAGCAGAGGAAGGGAGCATCCAGCCAAGAGTGGGGGTAAGGGAGAGGCCATCTTTGTCTTGAGCATTTAACGCATGAGGTGTATGTGTTAATGACAATGAAATGTGTTCTCGGAAATGTCCCCTTCATTTGTAAATATATCACTGCCAAGCGTGTGCATGAGAAAGAGACATGCCAGATACCAGAGAAAATAGCTTAGTCCTGCATCCACTATATTTACAAAGCTCAGTGTATGTTAGTGATAAATTAGCAGAAGGGGTGGGAATGTGGTTTGGTTGGTATTTCCAAATGCAAAACAGGTCTCCCTTGTCCTCTGTTAGGTTGTTGCTATTTGCGAATAGAATAAAAATACCCTCATTCAAGACAAGTTGCCAGAAACTTGCTTAGCAAAACACTTCAGTCCCTTTGTATAGAAAGTTAGCCTTTCTTCCAGTGGGTGCTTTCTGTGTTCTCCTGATTCCCGTGGTAATAACAACTACATTTGCCTCCAGATCTGTGGATGTGGTGGAGAAAACCACGTCCGATTCCAGATCCCAAAATCTCATGGAAGATTAACATGAACGTCAAACTGACGTTACTAATTTAAGGGATTTAAACACTTAGCTTTAGAGTAAACAAAACCCAGTGGCAAGGTTTGGACAACTTCAAGCATTCAACAATACAACCCAGATGTTGGGGTTGTACAATACAACATGCAGACCTCATAAATATATGCTTTCCATTGCATTCTTCGTGAGAAAAATCTACGTGGGATGGACTGGCTAATGAAGGAAAGCAGAACTGATAATTATTGGGTGGCTTTTATGGGGCAGATTCCATGGCAGGTGCTTCACATAGACAGCCTCATTTAAGATTTGCAATCATTATTATTATTTCCATCTAGAGAGAGAGACATGAGACTCAGAAGTCTGCAGTTTGCCTGGGTAACCCAACTGGTGAGTGGCAAAGTCAGGATTTCACCTGTGTGGGTGTCGGGAGCCCGCTTGGATCAGCACTCCACCCATGACAAAGGTCATGAGGAAGGAGGCTTGGCACACGCAAGGGTGGGATCTAGCCTCAGGAGCCCCCTGGAATTCTCGAGCATCTACCCCCCAAAACCAGAGTCTGCCTACTTTCTGCTTTGTGTTCTCACCTACACCTCTCACGTTACAGGGGGCTGTCCCCCACTACCTCTCTCTGAAAAAAGAGTTAACTTACAGCTCCAGTTAATACTTCCTGGGTGTGACAGTGTTTCAACCTACAAACTCCTTTGGAAATCTTCTAGCCTGCCTGAATAGGCTTTTCCAGCCACATGTGATTGTTTAGAGCCTCCCAACTGAGAGGCATGAGATGTCCTAAACTGTCTAAATACAGATTCCTTTGAGCAGTTAAAAGATTGATTAGAAATTGTATTGGTGAAGGGTTTTTCACTTGTTGGGCCGATGTTTGCTGCTAAGTCTCCATATCCCTTACCTACTGTGTCCTTGGCAGTGTATTGATTGATATAATTGGTTTATAGAAATGTAAGTAGTAGCTTTAATGTTTGTAACCTTGGACCCTTGAGTTAATTCTTTCTCTTGTTATAACCCACCACACCTTTGCCCTATAGAAATGCAACTCCAATGCCTTTGGAGGGTGGTGCCTGACTAATCACCTAAACTTTGCATACGGTAAGTTTGCAGGAAGAAAGCCTGGCTTACTGCATGACTCTACCCCTTACCCCATTCCCCGCTTCGAATTCCCTGGATCCACTGGGACCCCGGCATGTGGGTGTGTTTTCAAAACCTTTGCTATTGTCGACTACCAGTGACACTCCTTTGTTTAAAACCCCCCAATTTCTCACATTGTCACGACGTTTTAGCCAACTTTTGAAGACAGTGGTGGCACCTGTCCACCTTACTGGCCCTGTATTCTGCCAAATAAAGCTAAAAGCAAGTTACTCAACGCTGAGGCATTCTCACAAAGACACATGTTTTCCTTAGCCTCCTACACCTGCCAGTATCTACTCTCTGCTGTGTGGTTCTTCATTCCCAGGTCTGCCAGCTGCTCCGTGCCCATGAAAGCATTGATATCCTCTATCCACCGAAATGCTATGCTTAGGTCTTAATATCTGCTTGCCAAATGGATGAGTGAATGGATAGATGAGAAAGAACAGGGTATTTCAAATAAATATTTTTCAAATTTTGTGTAACATCCTGTACAAGTGCTAGAAATGTTGCAATGTTCTTTGTGAATGATTCACTAAAGCAGTAGTCCTAAAGATACGTGTTAGGTAATATCCAATTGTTTTATTTTAGTGGTTCTCAACTGGGGTGATTTTGGTCGCCCTACCCAAGGGACATTGAGCAATGTTTGGGAACATTTTGATTATCACAGCCGAAAGCAGACGGGTACTGCTGGCATCCAGTGGGTAGATTCAAAGGACACTGCTAATCATCTGACAGTGCGTGGACAGTCTCCCCACCCCTAATAAAGATGTCAGTAGTGCCTAAGGTTGAGAAACCTTGTTTTATTTTACTTAATTGCATGTATGTGAAAACAGTCAAACTATGGCTTATTTGTTTTGTTCTGTTTCATTACAGATTTATGGCTAGCTAGACTGACTTTCATTGCCTCCATTTGTCTGAATCCCCAGGGGATGCTGAAATTTCCCTGGGGGTATGCTTCAGGAATGGTTAGAGGCACTGTGGTTGCCTTCAGACTTTTGCTCTGTGGCAGTGTTTTTGCACATTCCTTGACTATCAACTGGTCGTTGTCTAAACTCAAACTACATAATGAATCCAGCGCATAAATTATTTATCCAGATTTAATTCCAGAGACTGTTATCTTTGTATTTTCTCCACTGCCAGCTAATCTTGCTCACTGCATTGGAATTTTGGTCATGCCCATTCTCCTTCCGCACTAAATTATCTCCATAACGTAGTATAAACAGAACAAGCTTGTGTGTGATATGCTTAACTGTTAATTTACCTAATTAAGCTAATTCAATTAAATCATTTACATCTTTTTGGTATCACGCCAGTTGATACCACTGCAGAAGTGGGATGTTTCAGAAGATGATTGTTCAGCAAATGAATGGAAAAAATAATGGAACACAAAATGAAACAACAGCACGAATCTCCTGGCTTGAACATTAAATGATACTAAAAAAAAAAAAAAGCCTGCTTTCACAGGGTCCTGTGATTAGCTATTTTTCTTAAATCAATTTTCTCTAGAAATTGATATTTTAACATAGTGATCATAATTTATTGTGTAAGAGATATTTTAAACACTATATGTTCACATATTTGGTGTGTTTAAGTAATGTGTGTTCGTTCCCACATTAGGGTGTGATTAGTAAAATGTTTTGTGGTGTTAGCAAGACATGAACTGAGCAGATTCTTTTGGAAAAAACCTACAAAATAATTTTGCTAAATTACATAAATATCTTTAGGATGCATACATATTTCACTTAAAGTCATCATCCAAACATCCCTGCTGTAGTGATAAATGAGGAAAGTAAATGTTAAAAACCTTTTATGCCAATAAAAGGGGGAAAAAGGCAAGAAATTCTAGGCAGGAGATTCCAAATAAATTGTCATCTTTATTGAACTACCATAAATCTCCCCTTCCGTCTGGGCTTGACTGATACAGAATATGCATTTGGATGGGACTCTGGATGCCCCAGATTTGTTTTTAGATGGGTCACCATTGTTTTAGGTCCATAGCCTCAGCTTGGCAGGGGCAGGATCTGAGCTCCTCTCCAGGAGCACACACCTAAGGTGAGATTTGAGGCAATGCTTTGCCTCAACCTCTTCCAGGTAAGTAAAACTGTATATTTGGTAGAAAAGCTACAAATGAAACCAACCCAGGTTCCTTCAACTGGAATAATCTCCTGAGTTCTCCAGGAAAACCAGTGAGATCCCAGTACTAATCACAGTTATGCAGTAAGACTTGCCTGTGGTTTCCTTGTCAGAAAAGCATGTTTCTTCCTCTGTACTGCAGAGACAAACAGGAAATGTATTTGTTTTCTAGAAATCCTTGCCTTCACTTATTTCTACTTCAAACCCAAAGATGTATTTGTTCTCCACTTAGGAAGCACAAGGACATAATTTATGGAACTAAAACAATGGTTTAAGAAGATGGCTTTCCTTTTCTATTGGGGAGAAGAGTTCTGCAGAGGTTTTCCTCTGCCTGACCCTTGAATGGGGCCATTTGTCTTTACAAAGAGCAATGACTCCAGTGTACCATAAACTTTCTGACAATAGAATTTTGGAGGCTGGCAACCAGATTTCTCATGCTAACCTTCCCCTCACTGGTCATGCAAAACTCATTCTCCTAGTAAAATACCAGTTCCCTGAAAGCAGGGGTCACACTGTTCCTTCTCACTGCCCTGGTGCAGTTGGTGCCAGTTGGCACAGAGAAAACACAGGAATTATTTATTTCATAGTTACCAAAGAGTAAAGAGAACATTTCCCAATTCAAATTTATATTTGCACCCAAAGCAACTTTCCTTTTGAACTTCACAGTAGGTCTGTGGTGCTGTGAATGTTCCAGGAACTAGGCTTAGGTCTGAATGAATCAAATTGCCAAAGCACATCCACACTGCCTACCTAATACTCTCTAGTCTGTCCTCCTCATTTTTCTCTGCTTCTTAGTACTCAGGTTCCTAATTCCCTCTCCCTTCTCTGTGGTTCCCAATCACCAGTGAATACTGTGGATAGAAGGAAAACTGCAAAAACTGACATTCCACTTGTATTAGTTTGTCAGGCTACTGCAACAAAGCTACACAGAATGGGTGGCTTAACAGAAATTTTCTCCTAGTTCTCGAACACAGAAGTTCGAGATCAACATATTAGAAGGGTGGGTTTCTTCTAAGGCCTCTCCCCGGCTTGTAGATGACTGTCTTCCCCCGTGTCATCTTGTGGTCATCCTTCTGTGTGTAAGCCTGTGTCCTAACCTCCTCTGACCAGTCTAGGCTGTCTTGGACATCTCATCCATTTGTCAGGGATTGGTTAGGTTTGGTCACGTGACCCAAATCTGACCTAAGTGAGAGGAAGGACCTTCTGCTGGGGACATCCATGAAAAGGTTTGCTAATGAGACCTAGAAATTGATGCTTCTCTTTTTTATCTCTGGACCATATTGGGTCTTACTGTGTTCGGATGGCAACCTCAAGGGGATCTGAAGTGAGGGCAAGCTAACCTAGGGGATAGCATTATTCAGGAGAGACTGAAAAATTTTTGAACCATCAACGACATCTTTGAACCATGGACTCCACTTATCAGAGAAAGTCTTTCTATTGCTAAACTTGATGTGAGGTGAGATGACACTTTTTATTATTGAAGCCAACTAGACATAGGTGTTTTTTTTTTTTTTTTTTTTTTACTACTTTCATCCAAAGACATTCCAACTAACAGAATGGCTTCAGCCTACTCACTAGTCACTGGGTGCCTCAGTTTCCTCATTTGCTAATAGAGATAATTGTGCTTACCCCCCTGAATTACTGTATAACTTAAATGAGGTCAGCCACATAAAGCATACAACACATTGCTTCACACATAGAAGATGCTCAACAAATCCCTTTCCTCTCTGAGGGCCTCTGGTACTTTAGAAATTGTCCTGGTATTTCCCACAGGCATGCTCACAAGTAGAGCAACCCAACAGTCCAAGCTGTCAATATTTTTGTACACAAAATTACCATCCAACTCTCCAAGGCAGTTTGCTATTTCAAGGAACTCTGCAATCAGCTTGTCTATCAAGTAGTGTGAAATACTGACCAAGTCAGTCATCTTTGTTCCTTTGGCCAAAAAATGTATATAATTCTTTGAGAATCTCTCTTTTCTGAAATTGTTTCACTGGGCTGGACCTTTCTTATCTGGAGCTTTCTTAACCAGGACACATTGATGGTCATCTCATAATGGGGGCTTCAAGACTGTGTCCTGCCTGTCTCCACCCACTGTAGTCCTTGGTTTCTCTCACTGCTCTGTCCCTCTTCCTACCTTGCCTGCCTGACCCACAGCACCTAGTACAGTGCTTCCCAGCAGTAACATCGACAAGTGCTTATTAAACAAATGCTTGGCTGTAGGGATCATTGTAACAACAGCTAAGGAGGGGTTGGTGATGGGAGGATGGACAGGTAGAAGCTGAGGAAACCTCCTGAGAACGGCATCATGGGACATCTGTGAGGAAACCTCCTTCTGAGAACGGCATCATGGGACATCTGTGAGGAAACCTCCTCCTGAGAACGGCATCATGGGACATCTGTGAGGAAACCTCCTCCTGAGAACGGCATCATGGGACATCTGTGAGGAAACCTCCTCCTGAGAACGGCATCATGGGACATCTGTGAGGAAACCTCCTCCTGAGAACGGCATCATGGGACATCTGTGAGGAAACCTCCTCCTGAGAACGGCATCATGGGACATCTGTGAGG
The DNA here is from genome assembly GCA_935064755.1 of Tragelaphus eurycerus. NCBI lineage: Eukaryota > Metazoa > Chordata > Mammalia > Artiodactyla > Bovidae > Tragelaphus > Tragelaphus eurycerus. The sequence goes on from CAKXYN010000020.1 coordinate 20,260,334, forward strand.
AAACCTCCTCCTGAGAACGGCATCATGGGACATCTGTGAGGAAACCTCCTCCTGAGAACGGCATCATGGGACATCTGTCCTTGGGCTCAGTGCTGGCCCAGATTGCAGCGCAGTGTGCTAGCCCATGCTGGGGCCCCAGAAGGTCCAGCCTGGACAGAATGTTGATACATGAATATACATGTACCTGACACACCTAGCAATCTACTAACTGCTTAATCTGCACCAGGCACAATGCCCCAAGTTTTATGACGTCATATAATCACCACCATTCTAAGGGTATGAAGCCCATTTTATAGATGGAAACACTGAGGATGCAAAAGATAAAGTGACTTGCCCAAGGTCCTACAGTTGATGAGTAAAAAAGTCAAAACCTAAACCACAGCCCACGTTTTTGTGACCAGTAGTCAAAAGTGTTTGGTCAGGATACGCTGGAGGACCCAAGGGTATGACAGAATCAGGTCTTGGTAGATACCCTCTGTGTGTAATATAGCAAAAGCAGCACTAGAGGAAGTGGGATCATCATCGCTCCCAGCATGGCCCTGAGCAAACCACAGGGACCTTGGCTCAGTTTACCAATCCGAAAAATTAGCATATGACTATTAGTCATATCTTTTGAAATCACTGCAAAACCTGGTGGACAAAAAGCTACCCAAGTACTTCGAATAGCATCAACAGTCTCTAGTGCCAGATTAAGGAACCGCATCTTGTTCATTCTTGGCACATAGTAGGTGCTCAATAAATGTTTGAGAAATCAAGCCAAGCAAAACAGAACCTACTTCTTTACCTTTTAAGAAAACGTTTCTGCATCTCATGTGTCAACTGAGTCATCTCTTTTTTTCACTTTTTCTTTCTTCTTTTGTTTCCCATCCCCTCCTTGATTCCAGCCACCCCACAGCATTCAGCGTTGGTCCTTGGCTGGCCACAGCTCAGTGAGTACCAATGGGCTAGTCCAGCTGGTGTGTACTGGGTTGCCCACAGGCTCTGGGAGGCCTGGCTTTAATGACCAGAGGTGGGCTGCTGACAAATGGGCTCGCTGTGCCTGAGACTGGGTGGGGCCAATTAATCATTGGGAGGCGATCTTTCTGCATATGTATGGCCCAGAGCACATTCCCCTCCCTCCCCCCGCCCCATGCCTTCCATTAGAAGGAAGGAACCCAAAGTTTTGGGAGAGGATATTTTTTTTTTTGCAAACTATAGAAACATGAAGCCCAAGTGAGATAGAGTTTGAGATTGACAGAGAAGGAACCTAAGAGAGAAAAAGAAAAATAAAAAACTAAAATCTAGTGTGAAGGGTGATAAATGGCCTTGGCCATATGGTGGCTGTCCTGTCTGGCTTTAGGAAGTCCCATTAAGGCGGACTAGTAAAGAATTTAGGTAAGAATTATGAAAACCACTCTTAGAGACAGAGTTTGAATAGACTTCTTTAGCCAGAAGCGTCCATGAATGCTCAAGGTTTGTGTGTGTGTGTGTGTATGTGTGTAAGAGCAAGAACCATTCATGGGCACCTATATTGATGAAGAAATATGTGTGTGGGGGATGTTTGCAGGAAAAAATATATGACTCTGCTGCATGAGCTGCATACAAACCAACACACTCTCGGGAGACACTCATTATATCTGTTTTTATCACAAACGTAAATGTGAGGAAAGAGGTCACAGAGCACTCAACAGACACACCTTGAAGATTCTCTCTGTATCCTCAAAAGCACCAGAATCTGCTGCAAGTGAAATCTCAGCAAAATCCAAGGCAGAGCCTTTCTCTTTCCCATGTCCTGCCCACATGCATAAAGATGTCAGCGTGTTGATTATTCTGATTAGACTTTTAGTGTAATTTACGGGGTCCAGCCATTGTGCCTGGGTGTCTGGCCTGCACTCGCTGCCCTGACGATGCCATTTTTAAAATGTCAGCCTGGCCATGATTCATGGCTGATGCTAGTGACATTGCTGCTGACCTGAAAGAGTTAGGCAGCAGTATTTAATTAAAGGAAGAAAGAGAAAAAAAAAAAGAACCAGCCTAAGGAAAGTTGAGGGCAAAAATCTAAAAGAACCAAATTCATCTCTGGGAAAATCAACATCTCAAAACAGGGAAGAGACACTGAGAGTCCAGAGCATTTTCATTTATCTGTGGCTCTGCTTGTCCACCTGTCATTCAAGGGGGATGAGGTCATCCTTAATGAGGGAGGCAACCATCTAGACCCCACTCACCATCACTCCATGGACTCCTATTCTGCATTTCTTCCGGGATTCCCTGGAAGGTGGGCCATCACTGTTGGCCCTTGTCCTGTAGCAATCGGCCTGCCTGCTGTCCAGTCTGCTGTCTAGTCTGCTGGTGGTAGAGGCACCTCAGCTCCAGCTCCCTCCTCTTCCCAGCTTGCAAAAGGCCGTGCTTGGTTCTGAGCTCCTAGGCCCAAGATGCTATGCAAACTTCAAGGTGAAACGGATGCTGTAGGACCTGTGTGCTGCTTGGTGGGGACACAGATCCAGCATGCCCTGCCCCACAACTGGAGCCACACACTAGCACTGGGAATGAAGACCTCCCCGCACTTTGTGTAGTAGTTTAAGTGGGAGAACAATTATGCCTTCATACACACATTAACACATACATAGACACACACATCAACATGCCTTAGCTGGCAAGCCTAATAAGCCAGTCCCATTTCCAGAAGTGGAAAGACAGGATTTCACATTAATCCGGAGGCCACAGTGAGCTGAAGTTCGAGAACTAGGGCCAGCCTTTGTCTAGGCCTGTGGGAGCCAGGCTATTGTCTGCCAGGCTCCCCTTCCCCAGTGACCCCAGGGTCGGGGGCACACATGCCGGCCTTGAACTCTCCGTCTGTCTCCCCCACCATATTAATTACTATTCCCTTTGGTCAGGCTAAGAAAACAGCCTCGACTGCATTAGTGCTAATTAAGAAGAGTGAGCTCGCCATCCTGGCAGCCTTCCTCCGTCCATTCAGGCCGGGAAGGGGCCCTGACAATCTTATTACTGGAGAAGCAAATGCCTCCCTCCTCCTTCCTGATCCAGTGGACACGCGACACCCTCCCTCCAACCCCCAACCGTGAATTTGCCTCTTCCATTACAAATGTATCTGCCCCCAGCAACCAGTTCAGCCTGGGTCACTCAGACATGCAGGGCAGGGGAACAGCTATGTTTCCTTAAGCCAAGGGGAGTCAGCAGAGTAAATGGGGGGTCATGTCCATTCCTGACTCCATCTGCTGCCTTCTCCTCATTTACCCACCGTAAATAAGTTAATAGACAGACAGACAGATTGAATAGATGTGGATCACTCCATGTCATCATCCCCTATACCTCCTGTGCTCTCCATTTAAGCCCACAAGGTTATCACTGGCTTGGGAGGAGAATCCAGGGCTCCGAAAGCACATAGGCCCTTCCGCCAGGCTTTGAAGACAGTTACTGATTATTAAAGCTGTCCTCGACGGCATGTCTTCCCCTCTATCCTCAAACCCCAATCAATTGCATTTGCCTCCATACTGACTCCATATTTGCCTCCAGTCACTGGGCTCCAATCCATCCTCCAAGAGGGGGCCAGAGTCACATGCTAAAGGACGCGGGAGTATGCCTCTGTGTGCAGAAGGAAACTCCTTAGCACTGAGAAGAAGGACATGGCCTTCCTTCCTTTCTCAGCTCTCGTCAATCACCCGACCCTGGGGTGGCAGCTCCCCGCAGTCACCCTCCATGGGGTTGGTAGTCATCCAAATCACTACCCGACAGAGGGAGCAAACACAGATGCTCGTGCCGCAACTGTCTTGTGTGATTGGTGAGCACCTTCCAATCCACTGTCAACTCAACTCACCACCAGGCCGTCCTTGGCTGTCATGGCTCAGGGTCGCCAGGTGCCCCAGGACGTCCAGCACAATGTGAATTTCTGCTAACAAAGAATAATTTTAAAGTACATCCTAACTATGGTATGGGACATACTTTTCACCTTAAAAAGTATTCAGTGATTGTCTAAAATTTCAGTTTAACTGGATGTCCTTTATTTTGTCTGCTAACCGGCAACCCCACTTTGGTTATAGGGTACCCACTCTCCATGCTTGCCAGGCACTCACTGTTTCAGGTGTGAGGGATACAGAAGGAGACAAAATGGACCCCAAACCAGCACTAAGACCAAAAGAACCCTTTCCACTGGTGGCTCACATCCTTCAGGAAGACGCAAGGGTTTCCTCTTGTATGCCAACATCAGTTTGGCTCAAGAGTTAAACCAGGAGTGAGTACAGGGAAACGGGTATTGGGTTCTGGCTCCACCACCTGCCACTTGCCGAAGTGTCAAGTGACGCCGAGATGTCAAGTGACATTGAGGTGACAAGTGCCGAAATGAGGTGTCTCCTTCTCAGAAATGGGGAGCCTGGCCTATGGTTTAGGTGAACACGTGAGATGACATGTATGAATGTTTTCCTAGGAGAGTGCCTATGAAGTAACAGATGACGCCTGGTGTTCACCTTTCATTTTTAGCATTTTTATGTTTCTCTTAGTCCAACAGAAGGTCCCTCCAAAGCAGGGATGATGCTGTAAGTATCTGGTTCCCAGCACACTGCTGGAATGTGGTGGGGACTCAAAGGACCATTTTAGCAGGGCACAGTTATGGCTGCTTTAGGACATGATAAGGCATGGATTTTGACTGCCCCCACATAGGCAGAGACAAATGGAAATTTGAAGTTAATTCCTGACAAAGAAGGCCAAACACCTAGAGAAAGTGTGGGTTTCCTTTTAGCATGAATGATGCAGTTTGCATACTACCCCCAAGTGGATACAGTATTGAGAGGAAAATTGACTTCACTTTCCTTTTACGGCTGTCTCGAATGCAGCCTCATTCTAGGGACTTTAGTACAGAGGTACCTTTAAAAAAAAAGTATCTTAATATTTTTGCAGTCTAGGCTTTTTTAAAGTAAATATTTCCTGATTATAAAAGTAATCTGTCAAACAGAAAAAAGCTACAAAAAGTCCAAAACACCCACAATACCACTACTCAGAGACAGCGCCATCAACACTCTTTTATTTCCTGTATGTATATACGCATCTCCTTCAGTTATATCCCTATACATATATACAGTAATTTGGGATCCTATTTTATGCTAGTTTTAAATCCTCATCTTTTATTTCATAGTTTTCAAAAAAGTTCACATTCTTAGAAAAGCTAGGACTTTACAAACCACTAATATCCCATATAATCTATAAATGTTTTCTTATCTATTAGTCTAATTACTTATTGTTATGCTATGCTAAGTCACTTCAGTCGTGTCCAACTCTGTGTGACCCCAAAGACGGCAGCCCACCAGGCTTCCCCATCCCTGGGATTCTCCAGGCAAGAACACTGGAGTGGGTTGCCATTTCCTTCTCCAATGCATGAAAGTGAAAAGAGAAAGTGAAGTCGCTCAGTCATGTCTGACTCTCAGCGACCCCATGGACTGCAGCCTACCAGGCTCCTCCGTCCGTGGGATTTTCCAGGCAAGAGTACTGGAGTGGGGTGCCATTGCCTTTTCCACTTATTGTTAACTTAAGCCTAATTTTAAAACATATTTAGAAAAACGATGTGATGATTATCTTTCATATATAATTCTATGATTTAGTTCCTTGGGAGAGAAAATCTTAGAAGTTTGGTCAAGGAAAGTCACTTTAAGATACTGGAAATGGATGAAGCACCTGACCTCTAACAATCATGATGTTCCAGTGTTGCCTTGATAAGACAAGCTGGGGCCTTGAATGGTGTCTGTGGAGATGACTCTCTGTAAGAGAGAAGCAACTAGACCTTGGGATCCTAATTCCATCTCCAAGATTCTCCTCCATTTGGCAAGGGGAAGATGGATATTTGATTTTTATGATGGCAGCAGCCTGGTTTCCTCACATCAAGAGGTTGTGAAGAGTTGCTGAGTTGATAACAGGTTACCATGAGCATTTGTGAAATTTGTCACTAAAAGCAAAATATATCTCTGCCTAGGTTTGGCTGAAGATACCTATCTAAATGCAAGAGAACAGAGTGTGATGGTCTTTAAACTTTTAAAAATCTCAAACTCTGTTCTTTAAAGCAAGCTGATGCTAGGGACAGCAAATGCATGGTTAACACGCATCACTCTCCAGTCCTGATGCTTATAGTTCTCTTTTTCAACGATCAAGCACTTGGCCTTCGGATCCTCATCATTACAATTTAGGTACCCCCTATTAGTCAGCTGGGGCTTCCCAGGTGGTGCAGTGGTAAAGAACCCATCTGCCAGTACAGGAGGTGCATGAGACACGGGTTCGATTCCTGAGTCAAGAAGATCCCTTGGAGAAGGAAATGACAACCCACTTCAGTATTCTTGCCTGGAAAATCCCATGGGCAGGGGAGTCTAGTGGGCTACAATCCATGGGGTCACAAAGAGTGGGACGTGACTAAGCACATTAGTGAACTGGAGTTAAACATAACTCCATTTTATAGTCTGGATGCAGAGATACACAACATAAAACAAATCAACTGGAGCTAGACTGTTTGTGAAGAGGCGAGGAACCCAGAGCTCTAAGCACTTCCTTCCCTCAGAAAAGGTTTTTTCGAGTTCTGTTTGATGGTCACTGATCCAGTCTGTCTGTCCCAATCCCTTTGAATGCTAGCATTTCATGATTCTTGCACTCTGTTATTCTCACAACGAGATCACTTTTCATATAAAAGATCTCATTTGCTACTTTGTCCTCTTTGCCACGTGAGTCTTGTTCACTGGATGGAAGTGTGAATACGAGTTGAGGGAGGCCCATCACTGCCTTCACAACCCTATCAGGAATGAGAACTAAGCAGCAAAAATGGATTTTTAACACTAAGATTGTGTTGGATGAAACATTCTTCTAATTTTTTCCAGTTTGGGCTGTAAGAGGCTTTGGCCAGACATAGCTCCCTCATCTGACCTTACAGACAGACAGCCATGAATCATCTAATTAACAATGCAGATCATTGTTGTACTAACAATACTGATGTACTAACGATACTGAGGTACAGGACAGTCACCCCACTAGTGATGACTGAGACATAGTCCAGCTGAGACTCACACCTGGGCAAGCCACCAGGAAGGGGCGACTGGGGAGACCCATCCTACAAGCCCCGTCATGTCCCTGGTTCCCTCACCTTCTGGCCAGAGAGAAGGACTGGGAAGGGCAGGGCCGCTTCCTCAGCTTCCAGGCCTCCATGGAACAGAGCATCTAAGCAGGTCAGGGCCACTGCCATGGAGCTGCCACTAGATATTACTATCATTCCAGACAGCCGCAGGTCCCCTGAAAAGAGAGATCTCAAACCCCACAAGCTCAGCCCTCCATCCCCTTGTTCTCCCAGCCTTATAAAAATAGAAAGAACACATGTTCCCATTAGTCACTTGCTTGAGGGCTGCTGTGGGGTATATGCAAGCAGCCTGTACACTGGAACCAAATTTGAATATCATTTGCATCTTTCAGGTAGACAATGGATACTGCATCAAACACCCTGGCATGGCCCCCTCCCCCCTCCTCGGCAAGGCACCGAGCGAGGCAGACCAGATGACATTTCCTGGGAACAAGCCCTCTCGTCTGTGTGTTTTCTCATCTACTTGATCAGGCCCCTCCCGGTGACCGAGGCCCACCCCAGCTGGAGAGGGATTCTGAGAGGCTTTTAATTAAACTTCTGCTTGCCAAGAGTGGTTTGCATATGCACAGGAGAGGAGGCACTCCTGGGGGAGCCATAAAGGCAGCCATTTCCTTTTCCTCTGTGTGTCCTTAACTCTCGGAGGTTGTGGAGCAGAAGTGAGCCCTGTGGAAGGGCATCTGCCTTGCAGGGCTGAGCCCGTGCTGGGGGGCTTGGGGCTGCCCAGAGCTGTCCTGGCTCCCTTGGTACCCGTTGGACTCCCAGAGCAGCCGTGTTCAGGGTAAAGGCCAGAGAAGACAGGGCTGCACGGGGGTTAGGTCACGGCACAGTGAGAAGCAGAAAGACTGAAAAAGCCTCCAGACCCCACAGGTGGCTTAGTTATTGACCTGCACTTCCCTTCTGGGAGGGCAGCAGACTCCAAGAGCAGGCCGCCTTCTTTGTGGCTTTGACCTGCCGTGACCTGACCTTTGTAACTCTATCAGGACTAGTGGTCAGTAGTTATCAACTGTCAATAAACCGCCAAAACACACACTTTAATTCAGAATACGGGGAGGCCCATCTATTTGCTGATCGATCTTGGCCTTGCAAGTTGACAAAATGCAGAGTCCCTTGTCTTCTTATCATAATATTGAAAATATGCGCTGCGACAAATTGAATGATCTACACCTCTCATGACCCACTCCTGGGGCCCTCAGTAAATACAAGACGATTGATTGAGATAAAAGGTGAATGGAAGGGCTGTGTGCTCCTCTGCAGAAAACAATGCCACAGAACCGTGGGCGAGAGGACTAAATCGTCCATCTCATTAAATTTATCTACTAAAACCCTACGGAAACAGGGGAAGGCTACCCGGCCCCAGTAATCTGGGTAATTTAAAATCAATCTGCATGTGTTTGAATAATTGAGGCAAAAACAGATTTGGGGACTTTGTGGTCTATTTTGATAGATACTTTGAGTCACTGGATTCTTGCCAGTCTCTTTCCACATGACCTGATGCTGTGCTGTCTGTAGTTTTGTAATTTCTTCCCCACAAAATAATAATATGGTATGAGAGGTGCTCTGATCCCATGATCGAGGCTGGTATCAAGAGAGGTGGTCTGATCACAGGATCGAGGCTGGTACCAAGATGACGAGTGGGCATCTGGGAGTACTGGGCTGGCCTTCTGTTTCCCAGCTGCTGGGGCAGTGGTGGAGATGCAAGGTCAATGACTTTAGCAGTCCCTGCTGCATGGATCGTGTGCTTCAGCTGACCACTTAGAGTGGCCAAACAAAGAGTCTGGCTGACTCTAGTAAATTGGCAGCATGGCTATTTAAATCACTGGTAAGCTGCAGATAAGAGCCATATGTACTTCTGAGAGCTCTGATGGTGATTAAATGAGTATCTGGGAAAGGCACAGAATAGTCCTGCAGGGAGAGCACTGAGTACATGGTCAGTACAGAGTGTTAGGGAGGTTATTTATGTGACTGTGATCACAGGACCATCCTCCTTGTTACACTGGTTGGCCATGTGGCACACAGTCTAGTTTTTGGTGCACACGAGTAGACCAGGCTGTCCCTTGTCACAGCTGCGAGCAGGCTTGTGGAGTTTCTCAGCCTCGGTACTATTGATATTTCAGACCGAATTATTCTTTGGTGGGGGAGGGGAGCTGCTCTGTACACCGTGGCATTTGTGTCCTCCACCCACTGGACACCAGCAGCACTCCTTCCCCCATATTCGTGATAGTCCAAAGTGCCTCCAGTCGTCACACATCCCTGAAAGGCACAATGGCCCTAGATGAGAACCATGGAGGTGAAGTCACAGTCATGAGCTCTGTCCCTCAGGCTCGCACCCCATGTTCTATCCTAGAATCTCTGCCTCCACTCAAGTCTCCAGTCACTGGTTGGTTCTCACAGGTACCCCAGTTACTGCAGGAATCTGCCTCCTGCCTTATGGGCTGTTCCCCCCAGACCATCCGTCTGGGCTGACCCTACAGATCTTGAGGGCACCTTCCAGCACCCATGTCCACACCAGGTGTATCTGCTGTTGCTCCCCAAATGGGTGGTGAGTTCTCCCACAGCCTAGCAGGCTGGGCGATGATACTTCCGCTGCCACAGTGTGGCTCTTGGGACTCCGAGTATCTGGCTTACTGTGTCCTCTGAGGACATCGATGCCATAAAGCCAGGTGATACTCTGACTGAGGTGGAGGAATGGCTCCCTCCGGTTTGTTTTCAGCTTTGGGATAGAAGGACATCTAAGTGATCTAACTGTCTTTGCTGAGATGGCACAGAGCTTCACTTGATTCACAGGAAAGCTCTGGGGAGGCTGGCCCAAAGCACACAGCCAAGTGTCCCTGGCTCTCCTGAGTTTCAAACCATGCCTATTCCATACTCCCCACACACACCTGCCCACACCTTCCCCACCCCAGACATCTTATCATTCATTCAAGCTGGTCTGGCTTCTCCTAGACTGTAGCTTCCTCAGTTTCTTGGCCAAACAACCTCTAGGGAAGCCTGAAATCTACCAGTTGCCTGATGTGATGAACTACATAAGAATCATGCGGCTTCTCACAAACAGCAGAAACTTAATTTTGAAGTAAAACCTTATTTTGCTGAGCAACTTCACTTTCATTTTTCACTTTCATGCATTGGAGAAGGAAATGGCAATCCACTCCAGTGTTCTTGCCTGGAGAATCCCAGGGACAGAGGAGCCTGGTGAGCTGCCGTCTATGGGGTCGCACAGAGTCGGACACGACTGAAGCGACTTAGCAGCAGCAGCAGCTGCAGCAAAGTCACACAATCAACCAGTAACAAAAACAAGAACAAGACACTCAATTCCCTCTTGGAGATCATCTTTAACTTGCAAACTATAAAAAGCACTGTAGAAATTAATACATTAATTTCAGGAAAGGAGTTTTACACCATAGTGCCTTTTTTATCTGACGTGGGATTGAGGGGTATATGAACATGGTGGGAAAATGAAGCTTATGCCTTCAAGCACCAAATCATTGTTTCACTTTAAATGTTTTAATGAAATATTTCTAAAATATATTAAGCAAGATTATATGAAAAGTTTTACCTAAGCAGGAATTGTGTGTGCATGTTGTATCATACTTTTTTTTTTCCCCTGTAGAAGGCTTTCCTCATCATTATTTTGAGCTTTTTATTTTATTCTAAATAGTCAATATTACTGGATATAATTTCTGAATAAATGAGGTAGTCTATTGTTAGTATTTTACCAACAAGTCTGTGCTTACCAGTTTTCAGATAAAACTGTTTCTAAATAGGAAGTATTAATCAAGTCAGATCTCACTATTTCTTGGGTATGATCTACTTTCAATTTTTACCCACTAGACATTAATGCCTGCTATTTTTTCAAATATTTGCAAAGCAAAATGGTCCTTGGAAATTCTTCTGTAGTCTTTCTCAATATTATGCTTCTTTCCTAAACCAGTGGGCACCAAAGAAAGCTGAAACTAAGGGCAATTAGTTTGCCCTCAAAAATCTTCAACATAGATGTCCAACTTTTTATTTGGCTTCATTTTCTTGAGTTAGATGATCTAAAGGAACTTGATTTGAAGGACAAGTGGTTATGGGATTGCCCTAAACCTAAGCAATTACAAAGGCAGGTCCATCGGTTTTTTTGTCTGAGGCAGAGGAATGTCAAAGAGCATTTGCCTAATTCTGTGGTCCCAGTTTATCACTCTCTCCCATGCCTGCAACTCTCAACTCCAGAGAATTCCAGCTCATCAAGAAGAAAAGTATAGAATAAGGCTTTGATGACATTATCAAAGTCAGATTAACAACAAATAGGGAGAAACAAAAATTGGATCTTCCTTGGTAAAGATGTTTTCCCTGCAGAAGGGTAGATGTTGATAATACGGTCCACGGGAAAATTCCATCAATCATTATGAACTCATAATGGCTCAAAGGCAGCCTTGGCCATTTGAACAAAGCCACAAAAATCATGAGCGAAGAGGGTCTGAAGCAAATTATAAAATGCACATAAGTAGATGAAAGCAATAATCACCCAAATGTATTTTAAGTTCTTGTGGAATATTCTATATTGATAGGAAAAACAATGATATCTAATGCAAATCATATTATTCATCTATGCATTGCCTCTGGGTTGTACAAATCTCAGGGATTAAAACAATTCCTGGGTTACAAAGTAGAAAAATAATAATGCATTAATGATAACCCTTAATTATGATGACTACATTTGTGTTAAATTAGCATTTTCAGAAACTCAAATGCTTTCCATATTTCCAGCTCCCTCTGGAAAATTTGAAAATAAAATGTGTGGTAATTACTCCAACAACTGCCACACAAATGTCCTCTTCACGGAAACTTCCTACCTGCCTGGGGCGTGAGGGTGTTTTCCACTCCAGATGAAACTGGAGTCACAAACAGCAGAAGTGGCAGCCAGAATCAGAGACAAAGGAGACAGAGGATCTGAGCCTTGAAGCCAGCAGCTGTGTTTGCTGAAGACACTGCAAATCTGAGAGCAAGAGGATGTCAAAAAGCAAGAGATGGGGATTTGGGAAAGAGAGGTGCATCTGTTTTATACCATCATAACAAATGACCTCTGGAGCTTTTGCCTTCCTCTCAAAACCAATGGGAATGAATGGAATCCAACTTTCCCATCCTTGGCAAAATCTCTGAGGGTCTAGCAGCAGAACTAGAGGTGGGGTAAGAACTCCATCCACTTCCTTACTTGCTAGAAAGTTTGAAAAGTCAGTCAGCAGAAGGGCACTGCTGACCAGGCTCCTTGGTTCAATGGCTTGCCTGATGATTAAATGAGGTTGGAATATTAAAAGGGCCACCTGGGAGATGAAATAGTGGCTCTGTTTCTCATGCCAGCTTTGTTCATCTCACTTGGCCACCTTTGAGCTCTGTGCGCTATTGCAACTGACCTTCATCTTGAGATGGTGAGTATTAGGAATTTATGGGTGATAGAATTCTCAGACCTGGTGCTTTCAGACTTTTTACTTCTGCCAGACTGAAACTAGATGCAAAATGCATAGGTATGCAGCGGGGAGACCATGGAGCTACTTCCCAGAACTTTTATTACTTCAGTCCCTGTGTGATGTACAGATAGTGAGCTGCAATTATACAATTAGACTGAATATTCACTTTTCCCATTAGTGTTTATTTTTGTCACCAGTCACGGAGCTTACTGGAAAATGAAGGCCGTTCGTCTATGCGGCTCATTCGTCCTTCTCCCTTTGAAGACATTTTGCTGATCTGCTTTTATTTCTTTTTAGCAGCCTGCTGATTCTTCTCTTTAAGGATGCTCATTGGAGTTTGAGGGGCTCAGAGGTATGCAAACTGCTGAAATTTGACTTACGTGGCATATTTACCTTTAAAAGCTGAAGCCTATGTAAAGAGGTCCCTGGTAGCTGGCTGTCAGTGGGGCAGGAAGAGGAAAGAAAAACCCAGAGAGGGGGGACAAGGCTTTAGAGAGAGGCTAACGCCTGGACACAGGGTTGAGGGAAAGGAACTAGGACAGCAGTCCAATGTGCTCCTCATTGCATGGGGTCTGGGTGAAGGGACACTGAGGGGAATGCTGCACGGCTGGAAGAGGAACCGCAGTGTTTACTGAACTGCCAAACTGCCTGGCAGCAGCCCATCTGACCATCCAATGAGCTTCCCAGCAGCGCAAATCAGAAAGTCAATAAGACACCACCAGTTTCCAAATTCTATCTCATTGCACATAAACTGAAAGTCTCAACAATCAATAATGTGTTACTGAATTATGATCAGAATTCAGTGTAGCAACACCTCAATGAGCAAGTGTGTCCAAGAGGCGTTTGAGTCAAAGTGTGAATTCCAAAATTTTCAAATGGGATGAGGAGATCAGATCCTAATTTGGGGGGCAATGTTTTCAAGACAGCACATGCCGCCAAGCAATACAAGTGAGAAAAAGTGAAGACAAGAGGGAAAGACTGTAGCTAATCTTTTTTAAAAAATGGTCCAGAGTTCAGTACCAATTAACTATACCTGTTTCTCTACACCCATCATGGAAAATCTCCAGCAACTGTGAGTTTGTGTTAATTGCCTTCAATTTCATTTCTGACTGACTGAGAGTTGAATTTCTAAATCTAGTGTTGATTGATGGTTGGGCCCCTACCTACCTTATCAGTGACTCCAAGGAGATCCATGAGACTGACTGCAATTCACTAATCACTACATGTTGGTAGTAGATGCACATTCTCAGGGCCTAAGGGAACTATGAAGCCTGCCCTTCCAAACTGTTTTGAAAAAAACAAACAAAAAAAAAATCATGAATTTCTCAAACTCTGCTTAGCTGAACAAATGATCATTGACCCCGTGTGTATAGACACCACCGTTCTCCTTCTCCTGTCATCTGCCTCCTTTCCTTGATTGCTCTCATATTAGTAGATTAAAAGATCAGAAGTGCCAGCTTTTAGCAAATAGATTCAGCTTTACTCACAAACAGATTTCCATGAGAATGAACACAAAGTTATTAGAGGAGAGAGATAAGTACATTACATATATTTTAAGCTTGCTGTCTGATTTCTGTTAGCCATGCCCTGATTTCTTTTAAGCACTGGGAACACGTCCATTTTCCAGTTTATATGGGGGATCTTACGTATCTAGAGTGCCATTTAGAGGATTACTAATTTACTAAATGGTACCCCAGTGCCCTGAAAGAGTTAATTCTCTTCCAAGAGATAAGCAATTTATTTTCTATTTAGCAGCAGGATAAGGCCCACTGCTTACAAATGACTACGAGCCCCTTAGAGAGAGAGAGAGAGCGCAAGAGCTATATAAATACAGGGTATAATAATCATAATTACTATAATATAATGTCAATCCACGGAATTATTTTTATACATACCCTTTCCTAACCTTTGTCGAGAAAGACCAGATCAACATTGTGAGCGCCCTGTCACTTTTGCATATGCCTTTGGAAAACCTGATGCCAAAAGATATGCCAAATTCTCTAGTAAAAAGTTCATTTAACCAATCAATCAAGAAATGTTCCTCAGACAACTGTAACTAAACAGAAAGCACAGCCCAGAGCCTGCCTCCCCAGAGCTTCTGATTTAGTTGGGGTGATAATGATTTGTGAGCAAAAAATCTAGTCAGAGGTGATCATGCATGAATGGAAAGACCATGGAAGTCCAGGCAGAGGAGAGAGAAGCCAGCCACACTGTAAAACAGCTCCCACTGACCATCCCACCATGGGAGTCAGTGACAGTGCTTATCTTTACCTTGGTTCCATTTCCAGCTCTGCTATTTACTCACTGTGCAATTTTTATTTTATTTTATTTTATTTTATTATTATTTTTTAAATTTTTCTTATCTTTACAATATTGTATTACTTTTACTATACATCGAGATGGATCCGCCACCAGAATACACGTGTTCCCCATCCTGAACCCTCCTCCCTCCCCCCTCCCACAACCTCCCTCCAGGTCTTCCCAGTGCTCCAGTCCCAGGCATCTGTTATAGGGCATCGTACCTGGACTGACTCGTTTCAGATATGATATTATACATATTTCAATGCTATTCTCCCCAATCGTCCCACCCTCTCCCAGTCCCAGAGTCCAAAAGTCTGTTCTATACATCAGTGTCTCTTTTGCTGTCTCATAAGCAGGGTGATTGTTACCATCTTTCTAAATTCCCACAGCAAACATTATCCTCAGTGGTGAAAAACTGAAAGCATTTCCTCTAAAGTCAGGAACAAGACAAGGATGCCCACTTTCACCATTATTATTCAACATTGTTCTGGAAGTTTTGGCCACTGTGCAATTTTGATTAAGTTACTTAACCTCTCTGAGTTCCAGGGTCTTGCAAAAACACTGACTTGAAATGTAGGGAGAATTAAGCAAAGTTATGTCTGCAAAAAATATTTTATCAAATTTGATAAGCCATACAAACACAAATGTTTTTCTAACATATACTTTTTTAAAAATGGAAATGATAGAAGGCAGTTTCTTCTGTGCATGAAAACTTGCTCACAATCAGTCATGAGATTCACAATGTTTTCTCTCCAAATAGGGTTCTGGGTCTAATTCTCACTGATGGATGCCTGGGTACAGCAGCAAAGACATGAGCAAAGTTCTCAGTAAAAACATCTTTAGACAGCTTAAGAGATGGGGGAGGGTGATCAAGGCCATCCCCATGAAAAGAAATGCAAAAAAGCAAAATGGCTGTCTGGGGAGGCCTTACAAATAGCTGTGAAAAGAAGAGAAGTGAAAAGCAAAGGAGAAAAGGAAAGATATAAACATCTGAATGCAGAATTCCAAAGAATAGCAAGAAAAGATAAGAAAGCCTTCTTCAGTGATCAATGCAAAGAAATAGAGGAAAACAACAGAATGGGAAAGATTAGGGATCTCTTCAAAAAAATTAGAGATACCAAGGGAACATTTCATGCAAAGATGGGCTCGATAAAGGACAGAAATGGTATGGACCTAACAAAAGCAGAAGATATTAAGAAGAGGTGGCAAGAATACACAGAAGAACTGTACAAAAAGATCTTCACCACCCAGATAATCACGATGGTGTGATCACTGACCTAGAGCCAGACATCTTGGAATGTGAAGTCAAGTGGGCCTTAGAAAGCATCACTATGAACAAAGCTAGTGGAGGTGATGGAATTCCAGTTGAGCTATTCCAAATCCTGAAAGATGATTCTGTGAAAGTGCTGCCCTCAATATGCCAGCACATTTGGAAAACTCAGCAGTGGCCACAGCACTGGAAAAGGTCAGTTTTCATTCCAATCCCAAAGAAAGGCAATGCCAAAGAATGCTCAAACTATTGCACAATTGCATTCATCTCACACGCTAGTAAAGTAATGCTGAAAATTCTCCAAGCCAGGCTTCAGCAATACGTGAACCGTGAACTTCCTGATGTTCAAGCTGGTTTTAGGAAAGGCAGAGGAACCAGAGATCAAATTGCCAACATCCGCTGGATCATGGAAAAAGCAAGAGAGTTCCAGAAAAACATCTACTTCTGTTTTATTGACTATGCCAAAGCCTTTGACTGTGTAGATCACAATAAACTGTGGAAAATTCTGAAAGAGATGGGAATACCAGACCACCTGATCTGCCTCTTGAGAAATCTGTATGCAGGTCAGGAAGCAACAGTTAGAACTGGACATGGAACAACAGACTGGTTCCAAATAGGAAAAGGAGTACGTTAAGGCTGTATATTGTCACCCTGGTTATTTAACTTACATGCAGAATACATCATGCAGAGAAGGCAATGGCACCCCACTCCAGTACTCTTGCCTGGAAAATCCCATGGACGGAGGAGCCTGGTAGGCTGCAGTCCATGGGGTTGCTAAGAGTCAGACACGACTGAGCGACTTCACTTTGACTTTTCACTTTCATGCATTGGAGAAGGAAATGGCAACCCACTCCAGTGTTCTTCCCTGGAGAATCCCATGGACAGAGGAGCTTGTTGGGCTGCCATCTATGGGGTCGCACAGAGTTGGACACGACTGAAGCGACGGAGCAGCAGCAGCAGAGTACATCATGAGAAACATTGGACTGGAAGAAACACAAGCTGGAGTCAAGATTGCCGGGATAAATATCAATAATCTCAGATATGCAGATGACACCATCCTTATGACAGAAAGTGAAGAGGAACTCAAAAGCCTCTTGATGAAAGTGAAAGTGGAGAGTGAAAAGTTGGCTTAAAGCTCAACAATTCAGAAAACGAAGATCATGGCATTTGGTCCCATTACTTCATGGGAAATAGATGGGGAAACAGTGGAAACAATGTCAGACTTTATTTTTCTGGGCTCCAAAATCACTGCAGATGGTGACTGCAGCCATGAAATTAAAAGACACTTACTCCTTGGAAGGAAAGTTATGACCAACCTAGATAGCATATTCAAAAGCAGAGACATTACTTTGCCAGCAAAGGTTCATTTAGTCAAGGCTATGGTTTTTCCTGTGGTCATGTATGGATGTGAGAGCTGGACTGTGAAGAAGGCTGAGCGCCGAAGAATTGATGGTTTTGAACTGTGGTGTTGGAGAAGACTCTTGAGAGTCCCTTGGACTGCAAGGAGATCCAACCAGTCCATTCTGAAGGAGATCAGCCCTGGGATTTCTTTGGAAGGAATGATGCTAAAGCTGAAACTCCAGTATTTTGGCCACCTCATGCGAAGAGTTGACTCATTGGAAAAGACTCTGATGCTGGGAGGGTTTGGGGGCAGGAGGAGAAGGGGATGACAGAGGATGAGATGGCTGGATGGCATCACTGACTCAATGGACGTGAGTCTGAGTGAACTCTGGGATTTGGTGATGTACAGGGAGGCCTGGTGTGCTGTGATTCATGGGGTCGCAAAGAGTCAGACACAACTGAGCGACTGAACTGAACTGATGTTTTAAAGACGAAAGGAAAAGAAATGTTCGTGAGCCTAGGCAGGCTGTCCCAGAGAAAGCAAAGGAAAAGGAAAGGGCATGGGAGGGAAAGGGCGTCTGTATTAGTTTGCTAGGGATGCTGTGCAAGGAAGTCTGAGATCCAGGTTTCAGCAGGATTGCTATGTCTTGAGGCCTCTCCTCTTGGCTTGTAGATGGTCGTTTGCTCCCGGTGTCTTTACATGGTCTTCCCCTGAACGTGCCTGTGTCCAAATTTCTCCTTCCTATAATGACACCAGTCATCTTGGATTAGGGCCCATCCCAACAATCTCATTTTAGTTTAATTACTATTTTAAACACCCTATCTCCAAGTACAGTTACATTCTGAGGTGCTGGGGCTTAGGACTTTACCATATGAATTTGGGGAGGATACGATTCAACCCATAACAGCATAATATTATAGATGAATTTGGAGCTTTACTTGATGTGATGATGAAACATAAAGAGTGGAAGAAACAAATTTACGAGTGTATGGACTAGCCCAGTGATTAGGGACCATAACTGGAGAGATTTGGGGAAGGAGGAGTTGGGTGAAAAAATTGGTTTTGTGGATGCAAGTTACTGAGATGTACTACTGCGTGTACATTTTCTAAAACAACAGCCATTCCCCCTTCAGAGAGCAGTCAGAGCCTCTGGACATTATAATACCTCAAACTCTGGCCTGGACCTTTCACAGAAATCTTTCACAAAAGATGGTCATTTCTTTTCTAAAAGACTTTAGAAGTGGGCACTCCATGAGAGCACTCAGGGACATACTCCAACAATTTACCTACTCTAAAAAGTTGTTTCTTACATCTGACCAAAATCTCTTGCTAATGGAGGCCACAGTTTGGCATTTCAAGATCCCAAGACAATGGTAAGTTCATGCTTACGTCCCCGGTGAGTCTGGTTTTCAGTCTGTCTTCGTCTCTCCCTCCCGTCTCTGCCACCCTCTATGGGTATGGAAAAATAATTACTCAGAAATACAGAGACTGCATCATATATTAAGTTATTCCTTGGCTTTTTTCTTATTTTATCCAAAGAAATGTCAAATATTTCCACCTCTCCCACCTGATATTCTTGATTCAGTTTTTTATCAGTCAGTGTGAGATAGAATACTCCGAAATCTTTAAATAATGATTTCTAGTGTGGGTAATTTTGTCAAATACCATGAAACAAGTAAGCTGATATTCCTTATAAAATATATACAATTTCTAGGCCCTTGGGTTGGACTTCTGAACTGCACTTGCTTTTCAAAATATATGTACTTTATATGCAAAATACCTGATTGAAATTCCCTAATTTCATGGTATTTAAAATGATAATTTTTCCTCTACCTTAATGAATGAGCTTGGAGATCTTTTTGTTTTTTTTTTTTCTTTTAGTTTGAATTTAAAGCACCACTTTTTAACCAAGAAGTTAGATAGTTCACACAGAGTGTAAGGGTTGCATTCGTGGCAATCTATTCTGATATATGACATGCACAGCTGTCAAAAGTCACAAAAACCCCTTCGAACACTAAAATCAGTATCATACCTTTATGAAGGGATTGTTGGTGGCTCAGCTGGTATAGAATCCACCTGCACTGCTGAAGACCTGGGTTCGATCCCTGGGTTCAGAAGATCCCTTGGCGAAGGGAACAGCTACCCACTCCAGTATTCTTACCTGGAGAATTCCAGAGACTGCATTGTCATGGGGTTGTAAAGAGTCAGACATGACTGAGCAACTTTCACTTTTTCTTGAAAGTAGGATTGCAGGAGAGTGGGGTTTATGCAGTGGCCTCCATAAGAACTATGTGACCCTTTCCCCATGTGTCAGATCGGAATTGATGGGGATGCAAACCAGCAACACTCTAAATGTTCTCCAAGAGTCCATTTGGCACCCATGCAACACAGAACTTTGTACACACTTATTTTGTGTGTATCACCTCACCTATACTCAGCTTTTATACGTATGAAAAGATATGCATGTATAATGAATATAATTTGTTCATATAAATTATTATATTCATATAAAGATATATATGCATCCACATATATATCTTTCTCTATGTGAATATATACACACATATATGAAATATATATATACACACATATGTGAAATATATATACACACATAGGTGAAATATATATCTATAAAATTTTTAAAGGTGCCCATGGTTTTTCCAGCTTAAGTGACTACAATAGCTCCCCCTAACTTTTTAATTATTTACTTATATGCAGAGTACATCATGAGAAATGCTGGACTGGAAGAAGCACAAGCTGGAATCAAGGTTGCCCGGAGAAATATCAATAACCTCAGATATGCAGATGACACCACCCTTATGGCAGAAAATGAAGAGGAACTAAAAAGCCTTTTGATTAAAGTGAAAGAGGAGAGTGAAAAAGCTGGCTTAAAGTTCAACATTCAGAAAACGAAGATCATGGCATCTGGTCCCATCACTTCATGGGAAATAGATGGGGAAACAGTGGAAACAGTGTCAGACTTCATTTTTCTGGGCTCCAAAATGACTACAGATGGTGACTGCAGCCATGAAATTAAAAGACGCTTACTCCTTGGAAGGAAAGTTATGACCAACCTAGATAGCATATTCAAAAGCAGAGACATTACTTTGCCAACAAAGGTCCGTCTAGTCAAGACTGGTTTTTCCTGTGGTCTTGTATGGACGTGAGAGTTGGACTGTGAAGAAGGCTGAGTGCTGAAGAATTGATGCCTTTGAACTGTGGTGTTGGAGAAGACTGTTGAGAGTCCCTTGGACTGCAAGGAGATCCAACCAGTCCATTCTAAAGGAGATCAGTCCTGGGTGTTCATTGGAAGGACTGATGCTGAAGCTGAAACTCCCAATACTTTGGCCACCTCATGCGAAGACTTGACTCATTGGAAAAGACTCTGATGCTGGGAGGGATTGGGGGCAGGAAGAGAAGAGGATGACAGATGATGAAATGGCTGGATGGCATCACCGACTCGATGGACATGAGTTTGAGTGAACTCCGGGAGTTGGTGATGGAGTTTGAGTGAACTCCGGGAGTTGGTGATGGACAGGGAAGCCTGGCGTGCTGCGATTCATGGGGTCGCAAAGAGTCGGACACGACTGAGCAACTGAACTGAACTGAACTGAGTAGGATGAATTCAGATTACAGAATCTCCTTGCTCTGATATTTAACAAAAGGAATGAAAAGTAGTGAAAAGTCAGTAAGATGTTCACCAGCAACAGACAAAGAAAATGGTATAACCTCAAGCCACAAACTTCAAAAAATATCAGGTGGGAAAGAGGAGGAAAATTATTTTGATGTGTCTCAAAGCTGCTTCCAACTTTGCTGAGAATCCCAGGATGGGTTGAAAGAAGCAGAGAAAATATTTAGAATTTTCCCTGAACATCTCATAGTGTGGAGAGAAACTGAAGGTGTGCACATGCATTTGGGGTTGAGTCAGGAAAGTAATTTTTTTCTTCTTGTTTTATTTATACCATCTCAGATGGTAAAGAATCTGCCTGCAATGCAGGAGAACTGGATGTGATTCCTGGGTCAGGAAGATCACCTGCAGGAGGGAATGGCCACCACTCCAGCATTCTTGCCTGGAGAATTCCATGGAGCGAGAGGCCTGGCAGGCTATATAGTTCATGCAAAGAGCCAGACACAACTGAGTAACTAATAAGCACCACCACTGTGTAAGTTTAAGGTATACAGCGTGATGATGCAACTTACATACATTATGAAATGAATATGACAGTAAGTTTAGTGAACATCATCATCTCATACAGAGATAATTTGGGGGGGGGGGTCAAAATTAGTCAACTTTATTTAAATTTCAAAATAGAAGAAATAGGAAAAAAGTTTTTCTCCTTGTGATGAGAATCTTAGGACTTACTCTTTTAACAACGTTTATATATAATATACAACAGTTTTAATTATATTTATCACATTGTACACCACATTCCCTAGCACTTAATTTATCTTAAAAATATCTTTACAAATATATCGAAAGATATATTTGTACCTCTCGAGTGTCTTCACCCAATTCCCCCTTCCCTCACTCCCTGGTCTCTGCTGCTGCTGCTAAGTCACTTCAGTTGTGTCCAACTCTCTGCGACCCCATAGACGGCAGCCCATCAGGCTCCCCCGTCCCTGGGATTCTCCAGGCAAGAACACTGGAGTAACTGCAAATCTAATCTCTTTTTCTATGAGTTTGCTTTTGAAATACAATTGACCTACAATACTATGTTAGTTCTGGTGCACAACACAATGATTCAATATTTCTATACATTTCAGAATGATCACCACAATAAGTCTAGTTACTATCTGTCACCACAGAAAGATACTACATAATTACTCTGTTCCCCACACTGTCCATTTCATACCTTGTGACTCATTTACTTTGTAACTGGAAGTCTGTACCTCTTAATCTCCCTCACCAATTTCTCTTGCCTACCTCACTTCTCCCCTCTGACAACTACCTGTTTATTTTCTGTATCTATGTAAAGTAATAGTAACAGTGAAGTATAGTAATTACTATTTAATTACTATAGGATAAGTAATATCTAAGCAAGTAATTTCAAGAACAGAAGCCCTCGGTACAGAATCCTATTACTAAAAGATTTCAGAATATTATAAGGATCAGGAAAAACCCAAAATTTTGGAGAGAAATTTTAGGGCAATAAGATACATTCCCAACTAGGTGAAGTGAACTCTGATGAATAACATTTTTAAAAAAAACCTCAGGTGAAGGAGTAGAACCTCTGGTTCTCTAAGACGAAGTGTGTATCAGAATACTTCCTCCTTCAAAGTACTCATGATACAGACAACAGAAAAGAACACACTAAGCTGTTACTGAGAGGAAAGACAGGTCTCGGATCAAGTAGGAAGGGCAGTCAAAAATAACTTATGCAACATCTGTCAGTACAAGGAGACGATCTCCATAGGACTTCACATACTAAGTAAGAACAAAACAAATCAGAAGGTGTATGTGTGAATGACGTGAAGGGACTTCCACTTTACATAATGGCAAACTAATCCTTTTAGATTAGACCTTCTGCTGAAAACAACCTTCATATAAAACAGTGAAAACACCTCAAAAGAAGTGAGTGTTGAGAAATCAAGGAGCTGGTCAAACTAAAGGGACTTTCACAATTCTCCCAGAGCAGGAGAGGCCCTGTTTACCCCACAGATATTTGTCAATGAGAATATCTGCCAAACCTGCAAATCTGAATTTTGGTTTCAACTGTCTTGCTGTATATGAGGTGGGACAAATTACTAATATACCTAGAGCTCATATAGGGTTGTGAATCTAGTAGGAGACCTTCCTGCATAAAGCCAGGATCTTAAAGATTTCACATTAAAGATGAGAAAAAGAATGTTAAAAGGAAATAAGACATGCAACAAGAGATGGAACATCCATCTGGAATAAAATACAACCCAAGGAAAAACAAAATTTCTTTTTGAGTACTTCATGTGCTATGGAAAATTTAAGATGGCACAAATTTACTAAGTTGTTAAATGGTAGGCTATTAAAATAATAAAATGATATAAAAGAGATTGTGGCACTTAGACAAATTGAGGCTCAAGACTTCATTATATAGTTAATAAATAAATTTGCACAAGTAGAATAGAATAGACATGACTGAAAATAGAATTAATGGCATAGGGGAAAGGCTTGAGATGATTTTAGTGAATGAAAAGGGAAAGAGAAATAAAGGAAAACAATAGAAAGTGAATAATCAATGTCTTTGAATCACAGAATACAACAGATGGAGAAATAATCAGATATATAAGGGAAAAAGTATCTTAAAAGAGGAAGAATTAGATTTATCAAGCTAAGGGGACAGCACATTCTAGAAAAAGCTGATATAAATTAGTTGATGCTGAGAATCTCCTGGTGTAGCTGTTGAGTTCAAAGGTAAAAGAAAAAAACCTTCAGTTATCCAAGTAGAAAAATCAAGTTCCCTATAAACAGAAAACTTAAATGAGTCTCAGAATTCCTCATAGGATTTAGTCTCTGAAGACAAGGAAGCAAAATTTACAAGGTGTTATGCTCCCTGGAAGCATACCTATACATCTATAGAAAATCCTATCCAGTTAAACTGATGTTCAGATAAATCACAACACTGAGACATCCTCAAACATGAAGGAATTCAGAGTATGGAATCAATAAGTCCACCTACCAATGAAACAAATTATGAATGACATTTTTATGATTAAAGAACAATACTCAGAGCTAAGAGACAATGGAAAAAAGTCCACAAAATTCTGAAGGAAAGAAAGGATGATCTGAAAATTTCATAGCTAGCTAAAGTGTCCTTTCCATTATTCATTTATTTTTATTCAGCTATTTCAATTTTGTTTCTTATGCCTCTATACTGCACCTTAGGCATAAAGACCACATATATTCTCAAGTATGCAAGAACTTAGAATACGGTATCCAAATATCTTCTAAAAGTCTACCTAAAAATAACATTTAACCAGCTAAAAGGGAAATCAAAATTAAGAAATGAATGGAGAACATGAATCTAAAAACCTGAGCACTGAACCAGTAAATACATAAGTATAAAAATACGACAAAATTTATGTAGTATTATTTTATGCTTGAGAACAAATTGACAAATGTTAAACACTGTGACAAAGTAAAACAATAACCAATAAATACAGGAAGCAGAAGAAAGAAACTGGGTGTCCGTGTGCTAGTTTTCTCATGAGTCAACCAATACTTCACAATACTGAAACATGAAATAAAACAATAGTGGATCTAGATAAAGTGTTTTCCTAATCATTTTTTTTAACTGTAAACAAATCACTTAGGAACTATATTCTAATTAAAAATATTCTTTTCCAGAGGATCAGAAATTCCTTCAGTTTCTCTTTTTTAATCTTTATGTTAAATTCTAATGTAACAAAGTCTTGCTATTTTACAACATTATATTTCATAGTTGTTATTAAGTCATATATGATTTTTTAAAAATCTGTTTCTCTGAGCCTCTTTGAACCTGTCATTCTCTATCTGTCTCCCTCACCCTTCTCTTTTTTTCTTTTATATATACGTGGCAAACAAATGCTTGGGAAAATGTTTACCAAATCTGAAAGATGACTGTTCTTGAGTGGTAAAATTTTTAGTAAAATTGTGCTTTCTCCTTTGTACTTTACCATTTTTAATTTTATAAAGTAATATGTATAATTTTTATAAGAACACCAGCAGTCATTATTCTATAAAAGAAAAATATAGGCATCTAACACCTTGTTGTAAGTATATTTTTGATTTTCTATATTGTAGAAAAGTAGCAGCTTAGAGATGCTAACAGCCCAGACTGGAAACTTGGGGCATAAAGAAAGGGGAAGAAAATTATAATAGAAGCATCATGTCATCTTTAATTTTTTCATATTTTTGCCTATGGTTTTGAATTAAAGAAACTGTCATTTTAACTTTACTACTTTGTTAATTCTGCTATTTTCTTTAGAAGATTTAGCTTCTTAGGAAGCAGATGCCCCTTTTCTTTTTAATGGTACCGGATCCCTAATTCTGACTCTCTAAGAAATTTTAATCCTCAAGGTTTTGAGTATGTCAAAGGAGGACTCACCAGTGCCTGCATATATTTGCAGATTAACAGCTTCTACCATTAGCAAATTGGAAATTCTTTCCCTCATCCCTCTCATGTAGAGAGTCTTTCTCTCTTACTGATACTATGATTTTCATTTCTGTTTCTTCCTTAATGCTCTCTATAAAACATTTCTCTTTTTTCTTGGCTGCTTCAGCCTTCTGTTGAGTTTCAGGAGTATTGAATGAAATTTAATACTTATCTGAGGCAACGAAGCAAAGACTCTGCCTTCAACTAATGGGAACATTGGTCCTTAATACAGAAGACACACCTTGGTAGGAAGCAATATATGTGTAACATATGTTTGATATTCCATAAAGTCATGGAGTTCCATTGAGATCACAGAACAGACACCTGAGCAATAATGTTGCCACAGTGAGTGAAAAGAGACTAGGAAAGACTGGCAGCTTCTGACTTAGGGATCTGAATGGGATCCTCCAGAACATGATTCACAATTTCAGCATTAACACTCTATTAATAGATCCAATAGAGATACATTAGACCTTGGTAAGTGGAAGGGTGCAGACCATACCAATCATGAAATACCTTAGTCCAAAGGACAACTAAGAGTTGAAAGCCTCCATTATGCAATTCTTTAGACTGCTTGTTACTTAAATTCAATTGATTGTTAGTTGTACCAAGTAAAGAAGATTTCCCAGCTCCCAAGTATCCCAAGTGGATTCCCTTGAGTTCAGTACCTGATGGCATCTAGTCACTGCATTAAATATCCTGTTAATAATAAGCAGCATCCCTATTTCTAAGTACAAAATAAACATACAGACGCATTCTTGTTCAAGGACGCAGCAGTACTTTTGTTATTAATGAACAATTAACTTAGTTGACAGAATGAGCCATGTGCAGTCTGGATGTTTTAAGCATTTTCTAAATTATTGTTACCCTTTGGGTATGATTTTTGGTTCCCTTAGTATGTTTCTGATAACTAAGAAATGATCCCAGATGGAAGAGCCATTGTTTTTTTTGCTATAAACCCAATTTTTAAGAAGTTTATAACTTTAAAATAGACTTAAATCCAAGAGGAAATTATATACACATATATAGCATTTATATAGATACTGAAATATAAATGTTATATATTATATATTATAAAATGACAATTAAAACATTACTATATTTTATGATTTTATATATATATATATATATGTATCATATGGGAGGACATTTCAGTCATCTTTTAGGAGAGATCACTTTCATAAACCCAACATCTTCATGTTAAAAGCCCAACTCTGCTTGAAAAATATCAAAGCTTTCATTTAAGTTGCCATGGGGCAAACAGAGTTATGTACAATTCAGAAATATTTGGAGAGATGGTGGGGGTGCACACCTGTACTTAACTTTCAAAACAAAGTGAGAGAATGAGCTCAACACTATACAAAGAGCTCAGAGCTTTTGGAATAAACACATGGGAATCAGGGCTGGTGCAAGAGAGAAAAAAGAAATGAAAGATTACAAAATTCAGTCACATTTCAAAATTTTCTGCTACAATAATTCACTTTATGTGGAATTAATGTGGCTGATTGAACGTTTGTGCTGTAATTTACTTATAATTAACATTTTATAGTGAACAGATTTCACCATCTCCTTCATGCTGTGAACTCTAAGCCATAGGTCAAAAATAGAGATGAAACAGATAAGAGCACAAAATATCCTCACTGAAATATTAATGAGATTTTAATTTACTGCTTTAAAAACGCATCTTTCATCAACGTCTGTATATAAAAATCACTATTTTGTTTTAATTTCTTAATCACATTACAAATATAATGAATTCCTCTAGCTGGCAGAAGGACAGTAAAGAATCTAATGCATGCAGGCAATCCTGGCTAGGTAAAATGTTTTTTTTCCAGCTTCTTCAGGTGCCAGAAAGATTGTCACATGAAGAAGTACCACCTGAAGCCAACACAGCCAAGAACTCTTTCTCAATTAACCAGTCTTAAGCACTAAACCCTACAGAGTGGACATGGAGCATCCCCACTATATCCTTCCAGATTCTCAACCCACACAATCTGTGATCACAATAAACCATGGCTGTTTCACATTGTAGCATTTTAGGGTGCTTGGTAAAGCAATAAGAGATGAATGGAACCTTCTAAGATGCTTTAATATGCTGCATTGCCACCATCTCAGATACCTACCACTTTTATTCTAGAGAGAAAAATCCAGGCAGGACCTCATTCAACCAGAAACTGTTTTACAGATGATAGAAAGATGCTGGGGTCTTTGAAGCTAACTCAGCAGATTTAATGAAATCAGCAGTAGAACCAGAGGACATTCCAAAGGAAACAAATACTTCATGAGGATTTTGTATGTGTTCTCCAAATCCTCAACACGGTCATTAGTACCAAATTAGATCTACCAGTCTCTCCAGTAATTTTATGCAGGTTAGTTAGCAAATACTCAGGTTCTTCTATCACAACCAGATCCCTCAAAAGAGCTGTTTCCACATGAGGTTCTTAACCATCTATTCATTCCTCAATCCACCAAGGCCTTCACAATAACTGTCTTCTTTTCCAAGTTAGGTCACCCCTCTAAAAGAGGGTGTGTGGGTTAGGAAAAGAGGTAAGAAGTGACTACAAATACTTAGAAGAAAGATGTGTTATGTTGCATAAGGAATACCTTATCTTTTTAGCCACAAATCATCCTATCTTTTCAGCCATAATACCATGTAAATACTCAAGACTTTTCCATCATTTACAGTAACAGTGTTGCAAAAGGTATGATATTAGAGCATAAAGCAGTAATAACAAAACAACAAAAAACAACTAAAACCAAAAAATCTGCAATAGAAAGCTAACCTGGGTCTTGATTTACCTTTGCTAAAGTCACACCAAATGAGAATTAGACTTTTTATGTCAAGAACATGCTACTTACCTTTTTTTAAAAAAATGATTTACAAATGGAAGTTTATCATTACAAATTCTGAACATGACTGTCTTTTTTTTTTTTTTTAAACCACTGTGGCATTATTTGGTGACCATCATAGATGGGATGGCTTGTAAAATTAAAACATGACCTCTTGATAGAAACCAAGATATACACAGGCCTCGTTGTCCTATCAACCAACTTGCTTTTAGAAGAAAGACACATTTAGTCCATAAAAAGAGCACCTCTGATCTCAGAGGTCCAAACACTTCCCAAGAAGCTTCCATTTGTATTCTTAGAGGAGAATTTCTTGGGAGAATGGAAAAGGTAACTCTTCCATGTCACTTGCACATCAGAGGGATGTAAAAACTAAAGCGTGAAAAATACAGACCCAGGTGGCTGCATAAATGGACCCTACCTGATGGTTCTACCCAGTTACTCTTCCCACTCCATGTTTGCGTCTGTTTTTCATATCAACTCAACAAAAATCCCATGGAAAGAAAGGGTGACACTGAGAAGAGACCTAGGACATCTATGGGGAAGCCAGTAAAACCTCACAACTCAATAAAGACATTTCTTTCCCTTTACTTTCTAACAAGCTCCAGCCCATTCAAAGCACTTATTAGAATTTCAAATGAAAAGCTGAATACTATGAGCATTGTAAATCAGCTACAAACAGCTTTTAAAACTCTGTCAGGAGAAAATACACATGTAATTTTCTTCTTCTTTTTTTAATATTGCTTTTTTTTTTTTTTTTTTTTTTGCCCTCAAAGGTTCGTTTGTTAAGAAGCAGGTACCAATTTATTTTTACAGAGGGAATCTGTTTGATGTGGGGAGGAATGAGGGGGCTGGAGAAATCCTCTAACCTGCATTTGGAGTGCTCCCAGCATTACTTCCACGTGTGGTACGTGCCCTACCACCCAAGGTGCTGGGCGTCCCTTCACAAACCGCATTGCACTGCTGACTTTTTTCTTTCTCAGAATTCTCAGAATCTGAAGCAGAAGTATCACTTACCTGGGAAGAACTGCTCGTCAGACTTCTCCAGTCCAGGAACCTGTGGCTGCTGTCTTTGAAGGGTCCAGGAAAGATCAGGGTGCTAGCAGGGAGCTCTCCCTCTAATGGAGAAGAAGGAGGCGGGATCCTTCTCAAGAGTCAGGAATCCTTCACCTCTTCTGCTGGCACGTCCTGCAGCCTTCCATAAGTTCATTTCCCTGAGAATATGACAGGGTCGTGAGACAGGGATACTTTAGAATTGCTCCTTATTTCCTTTTTAAGGTTTCTGAAAAGAAAAGAAAACGAGATCTTTCAATTTGTCAGGTTCTTAAAGTAGCGGGAGACTGGGATTAATTTCCAAACTGAAGAATGTCATCTCCTCCTTCCTTTCTTCCCCTGCCCCTTCCTCCCATCCTTCCTTCCTTATCTCTGGCAGCACAGGAAAGCCTGTGCAGTTATATGGATCACCTTCTGTACCTCACAAAGCAAAATGATAAAGACAAACCAGAGTGTCACAGAGACAAGAAACATCCTCTAGAAAAATCCACAATTCAATCTCCTTGTTAGTTTCTTGACGGAGAACACTTACTGCTCAAGACTCTGAAAATGTGGGACAGTATGTTTTCATAGGAAAGACCACAGCCAGCTCTGGCGGAAAGCAGGTGCCACTCAAAACTCAGAAACTTTCATCTCCTTTGTTTTGGTTCTAAAAGTAGCTACCTTGACAGCAAAATGAAAATTACAACCTTGAAATGAATGAAGAGCTGCTCCAAGTCCTGGAGAATGGGATCCAGATGTCATTTTACCTCTATCTGGATAAAAAGATTGAATCAAGCTGCACTGGATAATTTATTTATTTAACAAAGAATTACCAAGCATCAACTACTGAAAACCATATGCATACACTCTAACTACCGACAATTTTCTGCCTTCTTCTCCTTCAGATTTTGTAATTATCTTCCAGGCAGAAATACTTGAATGGTCAGTCAAAGGGTTATCTTATAAATTTTCTTTAGTGTGGGTAATGAAGGACTCTGGGCTTTAGGATCAGACAGACTGGAGAGAACATTCAGGAGGAAAGTAATCCACTGGTTGCTCTGGGTTAGAAATGGAGGGGTGTATTCACCACATACAGAGGGTGGCTGAACCTCATGTTTCTGGGAAGACTGGAAGACCCACTCCTTTCCCTTTCCTGCACCCTCCCTTCATAGCAGATATAGTCCTCTGCAAGTTTTGGAAGATTTTAACTGAGAAAACAGTTTTTTTTCCATAGGGGAGCATCTGCCTTGAACTAAGCCTGGTAGGTCAAGAGGTAATGACAGAGACCCCAGTGGCAATGGAAATCCTGGACACCAGATACGGACAACAATGAGGTCTGGCCTTTCCTTTCAGGAAATGTTTCCCCCTCCAGTGGCAGACCTGAAATGCCTGGCTTTGATTGCTTTGTGGGAGCTGGAATGCTTCCTTCCATGTGGATCTGCTATGTATTAGCAGAATGACCTTGGGCAAGCTACCTAACTTCCCTGAACCTCATTCAGTCACCTTTAAAATAAGAGGATAATACCTGCTTCGTGGTGATGCCTAAATGAGATAATGCAGAGCAAGTTCTTAGGACACAGCCTTGCTCAGGGGCACATGGCTACAGTATTTTTCCACCCTGGCTCCTGCTAGGGAGATGGTACTACTAGCTAAAGATAGTAGCTTACACTCAGTTCTTTAGAAGATTCTCCTATGACTTTCTATGAGCTGATTTCACAACCTTTACCCACAATAGACATTACTTTGCAAAAAAGTTCTGTTTAGTCAAAGTTATGGCCTTTCCAGTCATGTATGGATGTGAGAGTTGGACCACAAAGACAGCTGAGTGCCAACGAATTCATGTTTTTGAACTATGGCGCTGGAGAAGATTCTTGAAAGTCCCTTGGGCAGCAAGGAGATCAAACCAGTCAATTCTAAAGGAAATCAACCATGAATATTCATTGGAAGGACTGATGCTGAAGCTGAAGGTCCAGTACTTTGGCCACCTGATGCAAAGAGTTGACTCAGTGGAAAAGACCCTGATGCTAGGAAAGATTGAAGGTAGGAGGAGAAGGGGGCAATAGAAGACAAAATGGTTGGATGGCATCACCAACTCAATGGACATGAGTTTGAGCAAACGCTGGGAGATAGTAAAGGACTGGAAAGCCTGGTGCATTGCAGTTCATGGGGTCACAAAGAGTCAGACACAACTTAGCAACTAAACAACAACAACAACCCATCAGTTCAGTTCAGTTGCTCAGGCCTGTCTGACTCTTTGCGACCCCATGAATCGCAGCACACCAGGCCTCCCTGTCCATCACCAACTCCCAGAGTTCACTGAGACTCAGGTCCATCAAGTCAGTGACGCCATCCAGCTATCTCATCCTCTGTCGTCCCCTTCTCCTCCTGCCTACAATACCTCCCAACATCAGAGTCTTCTCCAATGAGTCAACTCTTCGCATGAGGTGGCCAAAGTACTGGAGTTTCAGCTTTAGCATCATTCCTTCCAAAAAAATCCCAGGACTGATCCCCTTCAGAATGGACTGGTTGGATCTCCTTGCAGTCCAAGGGACTCTCAACAGTCTTCTCCAATACCACAGTTCAAAAGCATCAATTGTTCAGCGTTCAGCCTTCTTCACAGTCCAGCTTTCACATCCATACATGACCACTGGAAAAACCATAGCCTTGACTAGACGGACCTTTGTTGGCAAAGTAATGTCTCTGCTTTTGAATATGCTATCTAGGTTGGTCATAACTTTCCTTCCAAGGAGTAAGTGTCTTGTAATTTCATGGTTGCAGTCACCATCTGCAGTGATTTTGGAGCCCCCCAAAAATAAAGTCTGACACTGTTTCCCCATCTATTTCCCATGAAGTAATGGGACCAGATGCCATGATCTTCGTTTTCTGAATGTTGAGCTTTAAGCCAACTTTTCACTCTCCACTTTCACTTTCATCAAGAGGCTTTTTAGTTCCTCTTCACTTTCTGCCATAAGGGTGGCATCATCTGCATATCTGAGGTTATTGATATTTCTCCCGGCAATCTTGATTCCAGCTTGTGCTTCTTTCAGTCCAGCATTTCTCATGATGTACTCTGCATATAAGTTAAATAAGCAGGGTGACAATATACAGCCTTGACATACTCCTTTTCCTATTTGGAACCAGTCTGTTGTTTCATGTCCAGTTCTAACTGTTGCTTCCTGACCTGCATACAGATTTCTCAAGAGGCAGGTCAGGTGGTCTGGTATTCCCATCTCTTTCAGAATTTTCCACAGTTTATTGTGATCCACACAGTCAAAGGCTTTGGCATAGTCAATAAAGCAGAAATAGATGTTTTTCTGGAACTCCCTTGCTTTTTCCATGATCCAGCGGATGTTGGCAATTTGATCTCTGGTTCCTCTGCCTTTCCTAAAACCAGCTTGAACATCATGAAGTTCACGGTTCACATATTGCTGAAGCCTCGCTTGGAGAATTTTGAGCATTACTTTACTAGCGTGTGAGATGAGTGCAATTGTGTGGTAGTTTGAGCATTCTTTGACATTGCCTTTCTTTGGGATTGGAATGAAAACTGACCTTTTCCAGTCCTGTGGCTACTGCTGAGTTTTCCAAATGTGCTGGCATATTGAGTGCAGCACTTTCACAGCATCGTCTTTCAGGATTTGAAATAGCTCAACTGGAATTTCATCACCTCCAATAGCTTTGTTCGTAGTGATGCTTTCTAAGTCACCTATTATGGTAAAGGTTATTTATTTTGATTTTTCTGTCCCCTCTTTAGTCAACTAAAAAAAACTATCCTTAAAGAAATTTCTCTTCCTTCCTCTTTCCATCCTCCTCTTCTTTCTTATGATCTCCCTTCTTTATTTCTCTCTTCCTTTTATATAGACATGTTCAGCTCAGCAGTGGTTACATGGTACCTAAGACATGCAAGTAGAATTCTTACACTTGAACTTGGAGTTTCTCCTCTGACTCTCTTATTTTGTTGTTGTTGTGGTTGTCACCTCTGTCTTAATATTCCGTGTTACCTTCTTCTGCTCCTGATGCTGGAAAAGACTGGAGGCAAAAGGAGAACAGAGCAGCAGAGGATGAGATGGTTGGACATCACCAATTCAAAGGACATGAATTGGAACAAACTCCAGGAGTTGGGGGAGGACAGAGGAGCCTGGTGTGCTGCAGTCCATGGGGTCCCAAAGAGTCAGACACAACTGAGCGATTGAACAACAAACAGATGGAATGTGGAAAAGTTTTGGAGTCACTGGATGCACTGAGCTCCTGGCTTTATTTTTTTAAAGTTTTTGGAGTTAATTGTAAATTCATATGCATGTTAGGGAATAATAAGATTCTATGTACCTTTTTTCT
Source organism: Tragelaphus eurycerus (assembly GCA_935064755.1). Taxonomy (NCBI): domain Eukaryota; kingdom Metazoa; phylum Chordata; class Mammalia; order Artiodactyla; family Bovidae; genus Tragelaphus; species Tragelaphus eurycerus. Next base: position 20,294,112 of record CAKXYN010000020.1, read on the forward strand.
AGTTTCCTCCAATGATACCATCTTTCAGAACTACAGTCCGCCATCACAATTAGGCTACAACATCAATAGAGTCAAGATATAGAACATTTCCATCCCTGCAGGGCTCTCTCCTATTGCCCTTTTATAGTCACAATTACTTCCTTCCAATCTCCATTCTCTCCCTGATCCTTGGCAACTAATCTGTTACCCATTTCCACACTTTTTCTCAATTTGAGAATGTTGTATAAATGAAATCCTACAGCGTGTAACTTTTGGGCACTGGCTTTTTCTACTCGGTAAAATTTTCTGGTGATTCATCCAGGTTGTTGGGTATATCAATGGTCTCTTCCGTTTTTATGGTTGAATGATACTCCATAGTATGGCTGTACTACTGTTGTTTAACAATTCGCCCACTGAAGAACATCTGGGTTGTTTTCAGTTTTTCACTGTTACAAATAAAGTTGTTATTAATACAAACATTCATGGACAGGTTTTTGTGTAACATCCTTTTTCATTTCTCTGATATAAGTGTCTAGGAGTACCACTGTTGGGTTGTATAACTGCATGCTTCATTTTTAAGTTAAGAAACCACCAAACTGTTTTCCAGAGCAGTTTTATAATTTTACATTCCTACCAGCAATGTATGAGGAATTTCATTTCTCTGCCTCCTTGTTAGCATCTGGTGTTGACACTATGTTTTACTTTATCAACCTAATATATGCGTAATGATATCTCATTGTGGCTTTCATTTATATTTCCCAAATAGTTCGTGATGTTGAACATATTTCCAACTGCTTATTTCCCATCTGCTTATCCTCTTTGGTGAAATGTCTCTTTGTGTCTTTTGCCCATTTTCTAATTGGATTGTTTGTTTTTCTATGTTGAGTTTTAAGTGTTCTTGGGCTTCCCTGGTGGCTCGGACAGTAAAGAATCTGAGTTCTCAAGAGTTCTTTAAGAGTTCTTAACATAGTTTAGAAATTAGTCCTTTGCTGGATATAGTTTGCAAATATTTTCTCCCAGTCTGCAGCTTGTCTTTTTCATCATCTTAAGACCTTTCACAGAGCAAAAGTTTTCAATTTTGTTGAACCAATTATTAAGTTTTCCTTCAATGGATTGGGCTTTTGATATCAAGTCTAGAAATCTTTGCCTCGACCTAGATCCTGAAGATTCTCCAATTTTTTTTTTTTACAATTTTTTTTTGTCATTCTATGATTTACATTAAGTCTGGGATCCATTTTGAGTTAATTTTTGTATACAGTGTGAACTTGGGTTGAAGTTCATTTCTGTTTGCCCATGGGTATCCAATTGTGCCAGCAACATTTGCTGTAAGGCTATCTTTCCTCCATTGAATTGCTTTTATATCTTTGTCAAAAATCATTCGGACATATTTGTGTGGGTCTATTTCTGAGTTCTCTATTTTCTCCATTGATCTGTGTGACAACATCATATTGATTACTGTGGCCATATAAGAAGTCTTTAAATTGGGCAGATTGATTTCCTCCCATTTCATTCTTCTTTTTCAAAATGGTTTTAGCTATTCCAGTTCCTTTGAATTTCCATATAAATGTTTAAATAATCTTGGTTAAATTTATAAAGAAAAATCTTGCTGGAATTTTTACAGGAATTACGTTGAACTTATACATTAATTCAAGGAAAACTGATATCTTGACAATGGTGAGTGTTCCAAACCATGATCATGGTGTTTTCTCTCCGTTTATTAAGATCTTCTTTGATTTCTCTCATCAGCATATTGCAATTTTCAACATACAAATCCTGCATATTCTGTTAGATTTATACCTAAGTATTCATTTTCTAAAGCTATGATAAATGGCATTGTACTTTTAATTTTTATTTTTTGTCTTCAGTACTAGTACATAAAGATGGAGTTGGTTTTTGTATGTTTATCTTGCATTCTGTGACTTTGCTGAACTCATTTATTTAAGGAATTTGTTTGTTTGTTTGTTTACTGTAGAGTCCTTGGGATTTTCTATGTTGACAATCTTGTCTTCTGCAAGTTAAGAAAATTTTATTCCTTTCCAATCTGCGAGTCTTGTTTCCTTTTTTGGTGTTTGCACTGACCAGAACTTATAACAATGTAGGGAATGTGAGTGGTGAGAGTAGGCATCCTTGTCTTTTTCCTAAACTTGGGAGAAAGCAATCAGTCCTTCATCCTTTAGTATAGTATTAGTTGTAGGTTTTTGTAGGCACTTTTTAAAATTTGAATAAGTTTCACTCTGTTCCTATTTTTCTCGGAGTTTTTATCATGAAAGGGTATTAAATTTTACGATCATGACCATGCAATTTTCTTGTTGATATGGTAGAATATATTGTTCGATTTTTGAATATTTAACCAGCTTTGCATGCCTAGGATAAACTCTGCTTGGTCATAGTATATAACTATTTTCATGTATTACTAAATTCTTTTTGCTAATATTTTATTAAAGATTTTTACATCTATGTTATGAGGGATATCTGTCTGCAGTTTTCCTTTTTTATGCTGTGTAAGTCTGGTCTTGGTATTGGGGTGATATTAATTTCATAAAATGAATTGAGAAGTATTTTCTCCTTTCTGGATGAAACTGTGTAGGATTAGTGTCAATATTTTAAACATTTGATAGAATTCTCTGGTGAAAGAATTGGGTCAGTGACTTTTCTCTTTTTTTCCAACTTTCCTTCCAGATCTTACTTCCTTCCACAACTGTGCAAGTTTCTGATGCCTATAATAAACTCCTTATTCCATAATACTCATACTATCTGCTTCTGTGAATAAGTCCTGGCTGGTATTTTAAATCATTTGCTATTAAACTAATAACAACAGTTAGTATTTACTGAGCACTTAAAAATGCCAAGTACCTGCCATGTAGTTTACATTTGTTATGTATTGCAAGCAACCCCATAAGAAAGGATATACTACCGTCCCAATTTTACAGAAAAGGAAATGGAAGGACAGAGAGGTTAAGTAAGCTGTAAACAACATACACTAAGGATCAGACGACGGAAATCAAACTCTCAGTCATGTTCCTGTTGATGTTCTTGCTCTTGGCATCTCATTTCTCTTTCAGAAGACCAGGGCATATGGTGCTGGTACGATATCTTTGAATCTGTTACGTTCATCACTTCCAGTGTAACTTGTGCATTTAATTTTGTGGTTTTGTTGGCTTTCTCTTTACACCCATATCTTTTCCCTTTTTCTTCTTTTCTCTGCCCATTGAGGACTTTTCCCCTGAACTTTTCTCCACCTAAAAGCCCTCCTCACTTCCCTATCATGTTTCATATAGCTGGAAAGTAATCAATACTAACTGATGCGTCTCCTTCCAGATTCACTGGCCCCTATATCAGTAAAGTACCAGGCTTCCCTAGTGGCTTAGTGGTAAAGAATCCACCTGCCAATGCAGGAGATGTGGGTTCAATCCCTGGGTTGGGAAGATTTCCCTGGAGAAGGAATTGGCAACCTATACCAGTATTCTTGTCTGGGAAATCCCATGGACAGAGGAGCCTGGCGGGTTACAGTCCATGGAGTCAAAAAAGAGCCAGACATGACTTAGCAACTAAACAACAACAAATATAAGTAAAGCACAGACAAGAGAACAAGGTCACGCACTGGCTGGGGAAGGCAGGATGGCTGGTGCAGTGTGCTCCACAGAAGGCATGTGCATTAGAGCAAGAATCAGTGGGACTCTGTGGGGCCAGCAGACATAACCTGCTTAAAAAACAGAGGAAAATGTTGCACTCTGAGAAAACACCTCCCTTATTCTGGCTTTTTTTTTTTTTTTTTGCTCACTTTGGGGTCCATTTCTTTATTAAAATGCCTACCATGCCTTTAGAAACAATATTAATGCATTAAAATAAACAATACTTTGGATGCAGAAATGAACATTTAAGTAGATGCAGCCCAGATCCATTCCATTCAGAGGGTGCGTGCGTGTGTGTGTGTGTGTGTGTGTGTGTGTGTGTGTGTTTTCTTTTCCCTGAGTGCCTTTGCTTGGTAAAAGCCATCAGATATCCTTGGGAATTATTACTAATTTTTTGAACAGCCTGAAGAATTAAAGAGAGAGAGTAAGAGAGAAGGAATAAGAGGAAGAGAGAGAGAAAGAGAGAGGTTAAGCTCAAAGGCAGAGAGAGGCGAAATGGACCAGATTATACAAAATTAAAAAGCAAATACGAGCAGACAATTTGTGCCGAGTGATTGCAAGCAATTACAGTCCAGCTTTTCTGGAGGGAAGATGGGGGAGGGGGTTATTTCAGCTTAAAAGGAGACTTTATTCATTCCTGATCAGCTTCTCCTACCATTCTCTCTTTTATTCTTGGATATCAATTTAAAAAAAAAAAAATCAGCTTTCAGATGTTCCATGTCCACCCCTGCAAATCCACCCCTAGGCAGACAGTGAGAGTTTAAGCTTCCAATCGGTTCTTTCTATAGCCCTGGAAACCAATTTGTTCATAAAGAATAAAACAAGGAGGGGGAGGGGGCAAAACACAACAAGAGCATGTGTTTCTTTTAGAGGAGAGCTTCAATTTTACTATAATTGTCTAAAGACGGAGCTGCTTTGATCTGAAGAATTATTATTGTGCCTCAAATGCCGGCTGCTAGTGTCACAGCTGTGCTGGGGCTTGGTCACGCCAAGGGGCTTGGGGACCAACTTAGTCCCTAACCTGGCTCTGGGTCCCTGTCTCCTTATCTTTCTTTTGTCCACACAAGAAAGTTTGCTCTCCCAGTCCACCCTTCCTCTGCTGGCTTTATTCAGGATCCTGGGGAGGTAGGAATGCACACAGGGCTGACATAACGAGGGGCTGCTGAGGTTGGGCAGGAACGTGGGGATGAGCCTTCCGGTGGGCTGGACATGAACTGGACATGAGCTGGACATGAACATGCCCAGGAGGGCTGGTGTGGTCACTAGAGCAGGGCAACCCAGCTGCTCTTGGTCTCCTGGTGTGGGCAAGAGCAGTGAGGAAGAGGACCTCAGTGCTTATGAGAAACACATTCACTGCATTTCCCTGATCTCACTTCTCTGGGTTAATATTTTCCCTCTCTCCAGCTTAGGCTGTACTGAAGCAAAGGGCAACTCAAGAGGTAGAATTAAACAATTTTTTTCTTTCAGGAGAATGGCTAAAAACTATATTTCGGGTCTGAGAGCTGAGCCATCTCCAGCGCCCAGGTTTGCCTTCCAGGGGCTGAAGCAGAGACCCAGAAGCAGGTTCTCCCAGTCGCTCCCCAGGTGGCTAGGCAGGATGGGCTCCAGGCTGCTCAGGTTCGCGCCTCGCCTCACCTGCTCCCAGCTCGGAAGCTGCCGTACTAGCCTTTGCCAAGGGCCTCAGAGATGTCCCTGGAGACAGGAACCCTAGCAAGTCCTCCCCATCTGTTTCTTCTCAGGTTCCCCACTGTCTCCAGCACCAGCCAGCCTCCCCAGCCTGGTGCTCAAGCCTCCTCAGAGAAGCTGCCCCCGGACCTTCCTCTGTTGTTTTCCTGCTCAGTCTCCGGTGACAGCCTCACCACTGTTTCAGATGTTCCAGCCAAGTTTCGCCTCTGGGCCCTGGTTTGAGCCTTTCCCCTGCCTGGAATAGAGCCTGTCCCTCTCTCCCCTTCCCAGAGTCCTTGCCCCTTCCTTGGCTCCTCTTCCAGTCCAAAGAGCAGATGAGATGGATAAGAAAACTACTGCCCATGGACTGAGACACCAAATTCTGGGCACAGAGCTACCTACGGCCTGCATTATGGTCTGGGAGGGTGCAGGGGGCAGGACATGACAATAAGGAAACGACAGACTGGGAGGGACAGACTAACCCCACCCTGGACTCCAAGCCAGTGTTTCTCACACTGGAAGAATGCATGGAGCGTTTTCAAAGAAAATGTAGTAAAACATAAGAATGTTTGTGAGCGCCTAGGGTCTGAAGGTTTGGTTGGAAAAACACTGCCTTGAGAAACAAAAACACAGCGACATGAAAATATAAATGTAACTGTAGTTCTATTAAATTCCCCACAAAAATCATTCTTTCCAATCTCAGCTTCACTGATACCAAAAATACTTCTAGAAAACTTCCATCAGCTGTGTAAGCATGGACCAGTCACTTAACTTCTCTGAACCTGTTTCCTCACTCAAAACAGGAAGAGAAATAAAAGTACCTACTTCAAAGTATTGCTAGAGGGATAAAATGAAGTGATACAAGAGGTAAAGTGCTTTCATGCCCCTGGCACTTTGCCAGTTCTCAACCAGCTGTAGCTGTGATCAAACAGAACCCTCTAAGGTATCTGTTTTGTTACTGAAAAATTCAGGGACCTAACTCAAGAGCTCCTTACTCCCTCTTCAGCTCCAGGAGGTCTGATGTCCTGGGGTTTCCAGAGACTGGAAGGAAGGAAGCTCATAAGACCGAGGCTCTGAGGAAGGCTGAGCTGCAGCCCCAGGAAGCACAAGAAAGGAGGCAGAGTCAACATAAGATGTGTGAGTGAAGGGGAGGTGAACTGGTTTTCTAGAGTGGACTGCAAGGAGATCCAACCAGTCCATTCTGAAGGAGATTAGCCCTGGGATTTCTTTGGAAGGAATGATGCTAAAGCTGAAACTCCAGTATTTTGGCCACCTCATGCGAAGAGTTGACTCATTGGAGAAGACTCTGATGCTGGGAGGGATTGGGGGCAGGAGGAGAAGGGGACGACAGAGGATGAGATGGCTGGATGGCATCACTGACTCAATGGACATGAGTCTGGGTGAACTCCGGGAGTTGGTGATGGACAGGGAGGCCTGGTGTGCTGCGGTTCATGGGGTCGCAAAGAGTCGGACACGACTGAGTGACTGATCTGATCTGATCTGATCTGGGTAGATGACAAGCACAGAACACATGGACAAATGCCCTAAGGATGGGACACAGGGAGGCAAGCTTAATTTGTGGAGGAAAAGCTAGTTGACAAGAAGAATGGATAGGATTCCAGCTAAAGAGGATTGATCTTTGTACCTGAGTAAGCCCTGGGGCAAATAGTAGGAGTCAGGTGAGAAGGGAGAGAGCTGTAGGGCTAGAGGAAATCTAGAGAACCATCTCAGGACAACTGTTAGAGAATGAGGAGGAAAGATCTCTCCAGAGGACAATGCAGCTCTGTCTGGCTTTGGTGTCTACTTCCATTAACTGCCTGGGAACATCAGGTGCTGGAAGAGGAAAGATGAACCCTATGCAGATCTGTGAGTCACAAATTTTAGCCCTCAACCTCCTGCTCTCCTTCCTTGCAGGGATATAGGCTTGAACAGAAGCAGAGAAGTTGTAAAAATGAACAGACTGTATAGAAAGCAGGATACTATTCAAGAGAGAGGGTGCTGGTGCCTGCAAATTACTTTGACATCAATTGACCAAAAAGGATAGAGTGATGGATGGGCAGAAGGAAGAAGAGATAGATGGACTGTGACAAAGAAAATCCATTCAAATGTTCACAGCTGACTATAGATGGTGAGTGGATGGGTATTTATTACAAAAGTTTTTCAGTTTAAGTTTTAGCAAATTTTCATAATTAAAAAATTTAGGAAAAAAAAAAAAAAGCAACAGTATCCAAAATAAATCAACTTATACTCTCAAGGCCCCAAGACAAGCCGTCCCAAAGAGCAGTTGGCAGAATGTTAAGAACATCAAAAGGGTAGATTTTCTTCGGCTCTTCTCTCTTGATTTTCAGTCCCCTGGTGCTGGCCACCACTGCCTTTTCCAAGGCTGGAAAACCTGCTAAGAATGTTGCTTGTAAAGATTTAAGCTATGAGCCCACCCTGCGGAATCTACATCTTATCTAGTCTTTCCTGACTAGAGAACAAAGTTAAACATTCAAAGAAAAAAATCTTCAGAAGTGGAATTTAACCAATGCAGAAGATGCTTTAGGTGATACACCAGCGGAGATTAGGTTTGGTTGCAAGTGTCAGGTCAAAACAGTTGTCACAAACAAGAAGGAAGTTCATTTCATGTTCACATAAACAAAGTGCAAATGGAATATGCTCAAGACTCTGTATCTCAAACATCTTAAGAAAGCCAGTCCTTTCCAACTCAACTGCTCTACCATCCTAAGCAGTGGTCCCCCTCTTCCTGGCCCAAGATGGCCGCACCTTTATTCCAAGCAGAGGATGAAGGAGGGAACAAGGAAGACAGGCAGCAGCATGCACAAGGGACCCCTCAAGGGAGGTTCTGGGAACCTGCCGTGTGTACTTAGTCACATGTTTGTATTTGGCTTCAAGGGAAACTGGGAAATGCAGTCCTTATTCTCAGCAACAAATGTGCCCAGTAGAGAGATGATCTTACCATGAAAGAAGGGAGAAAGGATTTGGGGGGAACAAGTAGTAATCTCTTTTAAAGGTGGGGAGAATGTTCAATCACAAATCCATAGTCTCTGACTTATTCGGTCTTCCCATAGGTACCCCTGACCTTATCCTGACCTCCACGATAATGGTTTTCTTACTGGCCTGATTACATAGTGAAGAGGAGAAGGAAATTGGAAAACTATGTAATAAGTGATTTAGAACTTAATAAACAGTGTAAGGTAAGTATTAGCATCATCAGCTTAGAGATAAGAAATGGACTCTCTCTAAATGCAAAAGACGAGTAGGGTTCTAGTCTTCAGAGACTGCTGTTAAAAGTGCATGAGGATTTACAGCAAGGCTCCTCAGCCTCTCCTACCACCTAACCCCTCTACCTCCATCAGATAACTGAAACCTTGAAAAGCACAGACGTTGCCCAAGAGCAGAGATGCCTTAAACACGTGGTTTCACCTGGAGGGGAAAAGAATCAACCAAAGCTAGGGGTGGACTGCAGGGAGGCAGCAGGAAAATGCTGGGCCAATAAAGGGCAGCCAAGGATCCTTGAGTGTTTGGGGGCTCTAGGAGGAGGACAGATGCTGTGGGCCTGGAGGGGAGGGAGAGGGGACTGACAAAGGGAGGGACCCAGGTTGATGCAGATCACCTGCATGCATATGGCAGCCCCAAGTCCACTCCAAGGATCAGAACATGAGTTCTCTAAGTTCTCAAGAGGTTTTAAGTTAATCTAGAGCCCCAGTCTTTCTGATGAGAAGTTCTCCGAGTTGACCACCCTTTAAAATCACTGGAGCTTCTGAAATCATGCTAACACTTTGCTCCAACCTCCAAAGTATTAATTTTATTATTCTGGGGTAAAAGCCTGTGTGTTGGGGTTTGTCAAACTTCCCAGTAAGATTCTAGTGTGCAGCAGATTTGGAGAATTACTAGAGGGTAGGGCAGTGGTCCTCAAACTTTAATGTGCATAGCCACCACCTTGGATTATGTAAAAATGCTGAATCTTCTTCAGGAGGTCCAGGATGGGGCCTGAGATGCTGCATTTAAATAATTTTCCAGGTGATGCTGATGCTGCCCATCTCTGGGGCACACTTGACTTTGAGTTGCAGGTGTGACACATTTCTCCCACAGATGAAGTGCCTTTTGCTCTCTTCATGGAGGTGTTGATATACTGTCTACTTATGCAAGGCTGTCTGGAGGCCACAGGAGCCCTGATCCCTGTAACAAGAGGCCTCCAATAGGACTTCAGATCTGCTCCTGGCCTCCGGGTCCACATCTGCCTTTAGGTTTAGCATGCACGTGTGTTAGTTGCCAGACTTCTCCACCCATAGGATTTTCCAGGCAAGAATACTGGAGTGAGTTGCCATTTCCTTCTCCAGGGGATCTTCCTGACCAGGGATTGAACTTGGGTCTCCTGCATTGCAGGCAGATTCTTTACTGTCTGAGCTCACCCACTAAGCCAATGATCTAGAATGGCCCAGCCTGGACACAGCAGACAGCAGGTTCCTGGTTCTCAAAACAGTTCTTATTAATATTAATAAATAATACTTAGTGCTAATGAATAACCAATTACTCATAGCAATAATGGCATCCAGAAAACAGTCCTACAGGGTACAATCCCCTTTGCTCCTCCTACCCCAAATTATGGTTCTAAATGAGCTTCCAGAATCTTGTTTTGACAGGTACAACCTCGCACACATTCACTTGGTAAGACAGCTCTCTGAAGTGAAATTCAGCTTTCATTGGATGCATTTCCAGCGTGGCTCACAGGAAATTAAATGTGAAAGTGTCACTAACATGGAAGTTGTGAGTCTAATTCCCTAGCAGGGTGCTGACAAACTAAGATTACTTATCTATTTCTCATTATGGCTATGTGTTTCTTACGGGATCCAGTGATTTCCTTGGAAGTCAAAGTCTTTCGTCTCCTTTTTTGGATATACATCTAATCGCAACTTCAAATACTATCCTCAAAGACACATAGTCTCAGCAGCCAAAGAAGCAAATGTGAGCACATCATGAGGGAGAACATGACTCCATGGTGTGGTTCGTGATCACTAGAGATGGCATTCAGCACTGATTCAGGACATAAAATGTGTGTGTGTGTCGTTTCTTTAAATGTTTCTGCTTAGAGGAAGTAATGTAGCACTTAACGTCTAATGATATCTATTAAGGAATTCATTAAGGAAAAACTGATAACAAGATATGTTATCATAGTCAACAATTAACTGTGCTGTGTAGGAATCTTGATTGCTCTTAGGATGTGTGACTGGAGCTGCTTTTGGAGCCGTACGTACAAAGTGGCAAGTATGGCACTGGTGCAACTTTCTGGGGCTGATTCTGACCAGTGGGCAAGCTACAAGTCCCCGCCATAGGTAAAGAGATGGGCCAAGGCAGGCTATTCATACCCTGTATTTGTTACATGTGGGCAAGACAGACCCCCACCGCGTGACTGTCTCTGTCTTTCTAAATCTCATTAGTCCTCAGGTCTCCTCTTTACTGCAGGTCTAACTGACTTGAGTGATGGTGGTTAAAAGAGATCCCGGGAAACCCTACAGGTTTTGATACCCTTGGGGACTAGGTTAGAGGGAACGATAGGAAAAACATTTCACTAGCAATCTCCCTTGATAAAAGAGCACCTAAGGACTGATGCTAAAGCTGAAACTCCAATATTTTGGCCACCTCATGCGAAGAGTTGACTCATTGGAGAAGACTCTGATGATGGGAGGGTTTAGGGGCAGGAGGAGAAGGGGACGACAGAGGATGAGATGGCTGGATGGCATCACTGACTCGATGGACGTGAGTCTGAGTGAACTCTGGGAGTTGGTGATAGACACGGAGGCTTGGCGTGCTGCAATTCATGGAGTCGCAAAGAGTCGGACATGACTAAGCGACTGAACTGAACTGAACTGAAGGGAAATTCAAATGTCTCTGTTCCTCTGGGTGGAGAAGAGCAGAGTTAAGAACTTGCCTGAATCTTTACAGTTAGTCTTAGCCTAGGAAAGACCTTGAAGCAAGCTGAGACATCTGAGAGCATCTGGTGTGTTAAGCATGCAAGCTAGCCCTCTTGGGATAAACCAACTACTCACCTTCTGATTCTGACAATGTGATGCCAAACTTCATCCAGCAGCCTAGGCATTTCAGAACCCACTGCTGCTTTTCCATTCACTCAAGTCTGAGGAGGGGGTTCAGACATTCACTTGTATAACCTGTCATTTCTCCTAGTAGTCTTTGATTTCGATTTAAAGACCTGCTGAATGTTTGGTCTTCCCAGGTGGCACTAGTGGTAAAGAACACACTTGCCAATGCAGGAGACATAAGAGATGTGGGTTCAGTCTCTGGGTTGGGAAGATCCTCTGGAGAAGGGCATGGCAATCCATTGCAGTATTCTTGCCTGGAGAATCCCATGGACACAGGAGCCTGTGGAGCTACAGTCCATGGGGTTCCAAAGAGTTGGACATGACAATCAACAGCATGCATGCACTGAATGTTAGTGCCAAAAGAGATTTAAACCAGCTTTTAACCCCATTTCCTCATTTCACAGATGAGAAAACACCTAGAGAGGATTACCCACAGCCAACTGGAGCAGGAGCCCAGGTTTTCTGACTCGTAGTTCTGTTTTTTTTAATATCTAAAAATGTTAAATTTAAAGACTCAAATAAATACTTCTGGATTATCCTGCCTGTGGTGGTATGACATGAAATCACTTCATTGGCTTATTGGCTTTGTCGTCTAGTCAAGGCTATGGTCTTTCCTGTGGTCATGTATGGATGTGAGAGCTGGACTGTGAAGAAGGCTGAGCGCCAAAGAATTGATGGTTTTGAACTGTGGTGTTGGAGAAGACTCTTGAGAGTCCCTTGGACTGCAAGGAGATCCAACCAGTCCATTCTGAACGAGATCAGCCCTGGGATTTCTTTGGAGGGAATGATGCTAAAGCTGAAACTCCAGTACTTTGGCCACCTCATGCGAAGAGTTGATTCATTAGAGAAGACTCTGATGCTGGGAGGGATTGAGGGCAGGAGGAGAAGGGGATGACAGAGGATGAGATGGCTGGATGGCATCACTGACTCAATGGATGTGAGTCTGAGTGACCTCCGGGAGCTGGTGATGGACAGGGAGGCCTGGCGTGCTGCGATTCATGGGGTTGCAAAGAGTCGGACACGACTGAGCGACTGATCTGATCTGATCTGACACCACAGGTTCTGATGAAGCCACAATACTTCTAGTTGCCACCAGAGGCTCCACCATATTGAAAGGGGCATATTTTCTACTCCTGCTACCAATGGGAGAAATAGCACACTGAGTTTTAGATCGTAATTGCCTGAGTCAGGAGAGTATTCCCAAAGTAAGGGATGTGTTGATTATTCTATTTATTCTATACTGCAGACTCCTACATTATCCTCCAGTTTCTCCACCAGGCTCTGTGTCCCAGGACACTAGCTTCTACAGATTGTATCACACGGATTCACTTTTCCTCCAGCTCACAGATGGATTTGACCAATGGGAAGATCCAGAAGGAGGTCAGAGGTCAAAGTATTGGTTGTTTCAGCTCCCTCTCTGCTTCACCATTGCTTTGACAGTGGCCATCTCTCTCTGCCTACAGGCACAGCTCTTTCACAGCCACAGGTCTCACAAGGGAGAGACCTTGTATTCAACAGAAGGGAGGAACCTTCTGTTCCTCCTTTGCCACTTTATTTCTCTGAGATGTTTCATCATCCTTTGTCAGTTCCCTTTACCTTTTCACCTCTATCAACACTATTAAACTCTTCATTAAATAAGCATCTCAGATATACTGTCCATTCCCTGCCAGGACTCTGACTGTGGCCATCCCTGTGGGTTGGAGCAGTCCTTAACAATCTAGAGTGTGTCTGGGTGGAATTGTATCACATAATGGTAGTTTACATTGTGTGCTGACTTGTGCATGGGAGCACTTCCATTTGAATAGAGTGGAAGGGCAAAAATAAGATATGAGGCATATGGGAACCAACAGCAGTTGGCAAAATCTGCCTGATACTTGAGATTCTCGTGGTCTACTTTAGAGCATCCCACTCAAGTGAAAGGAGTCCACAGTAGAATCACAGTGTTCCACTTCCAGGGTCACCACGGCTTTATTCTGTGGAACTGGGCAGGTGCCTCCTTTCAGTCCTCCAAACTGGCCACGTGATTCTGTTCCCTTATCTGCCCACTAAATATTAAGTGTCGCTATCTGCAATGTCCAAACTCTAGCAACTCACAGTAAGCTGTCTTAAATGCTAAAACAAACACAAATTGAACTGGTTTTCCCCATCTGTTTCTTTAACAAAAGGGAGCTTAAGCCCATGGGGAAACTGCGTGGGTCAGGGAAACATCAAATGAACACTTCTGAGTAAAAACAAATGTTTCTGAAGATCTCAAGATATTTTAAACAGAGCACTCCATTGGCCAGGCCAACTCCCCTCTGATGCCTGCACAAGATCCCGATGACAGCATTATTTGCTTGAATTGGATTTGTTTCTGTGCCCAGAAACAACACACAAGGAACCTGGAACAGGAAACAGCTACTGGGTCCTAAAAGTTTTTCCAGGACACTGTCTGAGACCAGACAGGAATGAAACAACAGTTGGAAAGCACACCAAGGGAGCAAAGATGATCATTCTTAGGGATCTGCATTACGGTTCTTATTTTATTATTAAAAATACCAAGAGCAAAGGGCAGTGCATTCCAACCTAAAACCCTGCCAGGGGATACAGCATTTCCAGGGGGAAGAAGGGAAAATGGAGGAGGAGCAGCAGGAGGAAGTTTTATTTAAGAATCTGGATCATCACCCCTGATGTGCCCCTCTGAGTAGATGGGCCTTCTGGGTCCCCTTATTGCATTCTTCACCTGTGCCTAACGAGCTTGGCACATAGTAAGAATTAAGCAAATGCTTCTTGGTTCATTTAATTAAAGAATGAATGAATGACTGAGTGAATTTGTAAGAGCTGGATGGGTCAGTGAATGGAGGAGTCAACCATGGACAGCACTGGCTCTCTAACTGATAAACTATTTCTTTCAAAAAAGGTGATGGGTACTTACCACTAGGGGGACCTATATTGTGATGTCATGGGGCCATTTTCTGACTCGCTACTGTTCATTCCCTGATACTCACCCCAGGAGTACACCAGCATCCCCAGGAGGGACTTCTTCAGCAGTTTGTACGGCAGGGCTCCCTTGGGGCTCCCCATCTCCCTTCCTGTCCCCTTCTTTCTCCTCCCGGGGCTTCCATGGTTTTCCTTTCTGTTCCCGCCTCTGCTCTCTGACTCTTTGATTCATTTTGATCTTTTCTTGCTGATGATTTCTTCAGTTTTTATTCCTATTATGAGGAGGCCACACATTTATCAACAAATATGGAGGTTTTTCAGAGGAAAAGGAAGTGACAGGAATAATTCGGAGAAGGCAATGGCAGCCCACTCCAGTACTCTTGCCTGGGAAACCCCATGGACAGAGGAGCCTGGTAGGCTGTAGTCCATGGGGCCGCTAAGGAATAATTAAAATTTGGTAATTTAAAATATTAGCTTATTTACTAATATATGGATTTTATTTATATTGATGGAATATAAAAGTTTTATTTAAAGCCTATTTTCAAAGATGAAATCATTTCTATTAAAAATATAACACATATCTGTGTTCATTAAAGCAAAATGAAAATAATTTCTTTTGTTCAATCTATTATCTGAATATGAAACAATATCATTAGCAGAATAATGGTGCTTAGCATATCTTCATATATTTTAATGTACTTTTAGTCATATTTATTTTTAATATTGATATTATTATGCCATGGTATTTTCACAAAGACCATTTTTTTAAAAACATGGATTTATTTTTTAATCTTTTTGTTTCATAAAATTGCATATAATCTTCTTTGAAGTGGCATTTTTAAAGTTTTCTGAAGTATTACACACCAAAAAGCACTGAAGTTGCATTTTACTGTTAATAATTTTGAAACTGTTGACACTCTCAATTGAATCATCTCTGTAGATTATATTATTTTTAATTGAGAAAAATACTTTATCTAAATTTACTAAGATGCCTTATAAATTCAGAGCAAATTCTACTAGCATATACTCCAATGCTATTAAAATATGCTATGTATTTTTCATATTAAAATCTGTAAATATTTTCGACCTCATGGACTATATAGTCCATGGAATTTTCTAGGCCAGAATACTGGAGTGGGTAGACTTTCCCTTCTCCAGGGGATCTTCCCAACCCAGGGATTAAACCCAGGTCTCCTGCATTGCAGGCAGATTCTCTACCAACTAAGCCACAAGGGAAGCCCAAGAATACTGGAGTTGGTAGCCAGCCTATCCCTTCTCCAGAAGAAATCTTCCCCACCCAGGAATCAAACCATGGTCTCCTGAATTGCATGCAGATTCTTTACCAACTGAGATATCAGGGAAACCCATAAATATTTTAGCCCATATATTTTCTCAGATATTGTCTTTTTACCTCCCAAGTACTTATTCCCACAGATATTTTTTTCAGGGGAAAACCATTTAAATTAGTTTTCTTCATGATTGCAAAGGCTTCCTTGGTAGCTCAGCTGGTAAAGAATCTGCCTGCAATGCAGGAGACCTTGGTTCAATCCCTGGTTCAGGAAGATCCCTGGAGGAGGGCATGGCAACCCACTCCAGTATTCTTGCCTGGAGAATCCCCATGGACAGAGGGGTCACAAAGAGTCAGACATGACTGAGTGACTTACACTTAACTTATGATTCCAAATAATAAGCCTTTCAGTTTCATCCCCTCTGCCAAGACTGTAACTTTAAGCAATTAAAATGGAAATGTCATCAAGAGAGTCTTCCAACAGATCGAGACATCCAAAAATGCAATAATGATTTTGAAAAT
The DNA here is from genome assembly GCA_935064755.1 of Tragelaphus eurycerus. Taxonomy (NCBI): domain Eukaryota; kingdom Metazoa; phylum Chordata; class Mammalia; order Artiodactyla; family Bovidae; genus Tragelaphus; species Tragelaphus eurycerus. The sequence goes on from CAKXYN010000020.1 coordinate 20,310,218, forward strand.
AAAATTCATAATTTTTAAGTTCTCAACATTTAATTTGTTCATGGTTTTTTTCTTTCTGTTCTAGGGATAAATTTCATTGTCCTCCTGTTTGAAAGCAATATTTTCAAAAACTGCAATTGGTTAAAAGCCTTAAAATAGTTTTTTGAATATTCTATTCTTAAAGTTATCTAACTGACATTGAATAAAATGCAATCAAATTTTATAAATTTGTTTATAAAAGGTCAGTACCATTGCAAAACATGTAGGTTGATTTACAAAATAGTTCTTCAAAGGTACAAAATCTTTTAAAATCCCTATTGATGACAGAATTCCAGCTGAGCTACTTAAAATCCTAAAAGATGATGCTGTTAAAGTGCTGCACTCAATATGCTAGCAAATTTGGAAAACTCAGCAGTGGTCACAGGGACTGGAAAAGGTCAATCCCAAAGAAGGGCAATGCCAAAGAATGTTCAAACTCCTCTACACTTGTGCTCAATTTGCATGCTGGTAAAGTTATGCTCAACATCCTTCAAGTTAGGCTTCAGCATATGTGAACTGAGAACTTCCAGATGTACAAGCTGGGTTTAGAAAAAGTAGAGGAATCAGAGATCAAATTGCCAACATTCGGTGGATCATGGAGAAAGCAAGAGAATTTCAGAAAAGCATTGTCTTCACTGACTATGCTAAAGCCTTTGATTGTGTGGATCACAACAAACTGTGGAAAATTCTTAAAGAGATGGGAATATCAGACCACTTTACCTGTTTCCTGAGAAACCTGTATGCAGGTCAAAAAGTTACAGTTAGAGCAGGACATGGAACAAGGGACTAGTTCAAAATTGGGAAAGGAGTAGGACAAGGTTGCATATTGTTACCCTGTTTATTTAATCTATATGCAGAGGACATCATGAGAAGTGCCAGGCTGGAGGAATCACAAGCTGGAATCAAGACTGCTGGGTGACATATCAACAACCTATATGCAGATGATGCCACTCTAATGGCAGAAAGTGAAGAGGAATGAAGAGCCTCTTGAGGAGGGTGGAAGAGGAGAGTGAAGAAACTGGCTTGAAACTCAACGTTCAAAAAATTAAGATCATGGCATCTTGTTTCATCACTTCATGGCAAACAGAAGGAGAAAAAGTTGAAGCAGTGACAGATTTTATTTTCTTGGGCTGCAAAATTCCTGTGGACAGTGATTGCAGCCATAACACTAAAAGACATTTGCCCCTTGGAAGCAAAGCTATGACAAATCTAGATACCATATTAAAAAGCAGAGTTGTCACTTTGCCAACAAAGCTCTGTATAGTCAGAGCTATGGTTTTACCAGTAGTCATGCACAGATGTGAGAGCTGGACCATAAAGAAGGCTGAGTGACAAAGAATTGATGCTTTCAAATTATAGGGAGAAGACTCTTGAGAGTCCCTTGGACTGCAAGATCAAACCAGTCAATTCTAAAGGAAATCAACCCTGAATAGAAACTCCAATACTTTGGCTACCTAATGCATAGAGCTGACTCATTGGAAAATACCCTGATGCTGGGAAAGATTGAGAGCAGGAGGAAAAGGAGGTGGCAGAGGATGAGAAGGACAGATAGCATTACTGATTCAATGAAAATGAATTTGAGCAAACTCTGGGAGATGGTGGAGGACAAGGGAACCTGGAGTGTCCATGAGATCTCAAAGGGACAGACACCGCTTAGTGACTGAACAACTGATGATGAGCAGCAAGGAAAAAGTGCATCCTGGCACAGGAAGATCAGATCAGATCAGATCAGTCGCTCAGTCGTGTCCGACTCTTTGTGACCCCATGAACTGCAGCACGCCAGGCCTCCCTGTCCATCACCAACTCCCAGAGGTCAAGCATTCCTTAATCATTTTAATCGATCTAATATCGCACCTTAGTGGGAGGGAACTATTAATTATATGAGCACAAAAGCAAATTCAAAGCCTATTTCTGTTCCATAAGTATCTTAATTTTGTGATCACACTACCTTTACCATCAAGATGTGTATCACCAAAACTTAAATGTGTATTTATCACTACAAAAACGAATTGCTTTATCTTCAAAGTTAAACTAAAAAGATCATTTTTAAAAGTGAATTTTACACTAATATTTAAAAAGTAGGTATTTCACCTTCTTCAGAATGAAATTCCAAAAACTTCATTGTTGTTTCCTGAATTGAAAGTGAGTATTTGGACTAATTCTTAGAATTAATTGATTTTCTTTGTGAAGTATCAAATAGCACTAATCAAACTGATACCCTTGAACTAGCTGCAGTTTTTCTTCTGCTTAATCTCAACATATTATAACTATGAACACCAAGCTTTGCACATATATGAGACTTGGAGTAAAAATATTAGTGAAATTTAGGAAACAACAGTCATTTGATATAAAGCATGCTTTACAGAGGAGTCTGTAAACCCACCTTTTGCAGATTCAGATGTGAATTCATCATCTAGAAGAGAACCTTCTTAAAATAATTGATTTTAAAAATTAGATGCTGATGTTTTGCAAGTTTTTCCTGTATTTTTATGTGGTCATTTACAACAATGGACGGTAAATGTTGATAAATATTTTGTGTAAGTTACACGTTCATCGACTTTCCAAGAAACAGAAACCCAGTAATTAATTTTTTATTAAACATGCATTTTTGGAGCTCATTGCTGCCAGAAGTGTTTCTTTCAAAATAAAAATGTTACCAAATAATGAAATAAATAAGTTGTGGACATAAATGACAATGAGTGACAAAACCGCTATTACAAGAGCACTCCGTGTTGCAGGCAGACCTGCTGAGACTCCATTTTCTACATGGAACCAGTATTTTCATGTATACCTAACCTGTGGTTTTCTACAGTTCACACACATCCTGCCAACTGGCATCCTAGTGGCCTGTTGCACGCTGAGGGCCCCAACACTGGCTAAATGCAGGTAGCAAGTAGGGCTGGCAGCATCAGTCACGTCTCACCACCAGAGACCTGGAGGAGGCCCTGAACCCCAGTGCTCAAAGCTGCATGTGCTTCACACCATCAGCAAGTACCCTGCACACTGCACTTTAGAAAGTGACATCAATTACCTTGTGCCTGGAACAAACTGGGAAAAGGGACACGTCATCCCCGGTAATTTTTCAGCCTGAACCAAACTTGCATCTCACACACAGTTGGATGGGACCTTGACAGGAGTCAGCAGAACCAAGTGGAGGTTCATTAGCCCTCCTGGGTTATTTTAATGCAACAATTAATTATGATACTTTGTTTAAAAATAGTAATAAAAGGAAAATCCAGGACAAATAATAAACTGCATGCATGCCAAGACAACAGTCACACCCCAGGAATCCTTTGGTTTACCCAAGAGGGATGTTTTTTTTTAGGACTCTTGGGTTGTATTTTTCACTGCAGCAAATATCTAAATTTCTTACTCTTTTCTGTGCTAAGTGTTTTTCTGTTCACCTATCCACTCCTTATAACTCCTAGCTTTTTCATAACATAAAAAGGTAAGGTGCAAATACCCAATAGGGTATGGATGCAAGATGACTGCAAATCCCATGGAGGTAATGGCCACAGCCCACACCCAGGAGAAACCCACACCCCCTCACCTGTTGGAAAAGGCTTTGCTATGCCATGCCCACTCTACCCTTTCTCCTTATCAGGGAGACGAGCCTGAAGAGGGAAGTCACCTGCTAAGAATGATGGATCAGAAAAACCAAAGGACTGTGTGTTGCGGATGGCTGTGGAGCTCCCACAGCTGCAAACTGCCGAAGTCTAGCACCAGGAATCTAGCTCCTGACTTACCTAAACACCTGGGGGTAGAGTTCCTGCTTCCCGCTCCAGGATCCTCTGTCTCCGGTCTGCCCTTTGTACCCCAATTCCTTTGCCAGAAGAGTCTTTTCAACAGCTTCCAAACTCATTCCTCTCGACCTTCGCACATGCTGTTCCCTTGACGGAGATGCCCTTCCTAGCCTTGACACCCAGCCACTTCTGCCAGAAACGAGCATAGTTGGCACTTCCTCCAGGAAGCCTCTCCAGGTTGAGCTCCCATGACATCCCATGCTTGCTCCCTCACACTGCTCTATAATCACCTGTCACCTTGCCTGCCTTCCTTCAACTTGAGGTCAACCTGAGGGAGGGATGGGGTGCTTTTTCCATGATGACTGTCACATGCCACCATACTTGGTACAGAGAGGCATGCTTCTTAAGAAAGGATTGAATGCTGAAACTCACCAGAAAAGGGAGGGTCCCCAAAGGCCTCTGGGAGGATACCTGCTGGGCTAAAGGTAGAGGTCACAAAAATGGCAGTTACTCACTCTCCATCGATAGGATTAGGACCATTATCCTATTACACTTCCTTAGGGACCAGGGGGATGAGAGGACACGCCTATTAGTAACCCCAGTTTATAGCTGGGCAAATGGAGGCCCATGGAGGTTAAAAGCCCCAGGTCAGCCCAGGAGCTGGTGATGGACTGGGCTTCACAATCAGGGCAAGGCTGTCTACGTGCCCTGATGGGGGTCCGCCACCTCCAAGGCCTCATCAATCCTTTTTCTATTTTTTAAGTAGAATTCAAAAAGTCTTCTCTCCAGATTAAGTCATCCTGGCTTCAAATATCTAAAGCAGCTTTTTTTTTTTTTCTTCAGCATTTGAAATGTTTTTAAGGGTTTATTTCAAACACCTTTTTCTTTGAACTGATTGTTCAGAACTTTCATTCCACTTTGTCAGTGTTTTTTGTAGTCAGCTCTGATTTCTCAAAGGTTTTTATTTCTTCTCTATTAGCAGCCACCACCTGCTTACTGTTTGGATGGGGTTTGCTGTATTTTCTTTGCTTTCATCTATTGAAATGGATGAGTGGGACCTTAGGAAATGAACCTCGTTTCCCCCAAACTTCCCTCATTTTTAACTCCTTCTGCCACGACTGAGGATGAGGAGGAGGGTGGAAAACTCCTGGGGTGTTGATAAAGTCTACAGGAGCCCTCCACCTTCCTTTCCAGGCACGGAGAGGGAGTGGCGAGCAGAAGAGGGCAGAACTGTGCCTGGAACATCACACATGCCCTTGGGGACTGCATGGCCATCCTGCTCAGCCTTCTAAAAGGCCTTTCTGGCTGGGAATGAACGGGTGTCTTTCTTTATTCTAATGGTGACCCACTGGCTGTGACAGCAGTGTGTGTCACTGGCCACTGCTGAGGCCCCACCTTGATGGACACTAGCTTGTCCCACTTGGGAATAATCTGCACACACTGGCCCTTGTGGGAGCAGCCTTGCATATAAATATATAAATATTTTACCACTCCAGCCTGCCCTCGGGGTATCAAGTTGAATGAACTAAACATCCTCCATTAATCACCCAGCAGAACATTATTTACTTCTAGTGAGTGGGTAAGTGGCCAGCTACAAAGATGGGTGAGGGCTCTGTTTGCACAACTCCTCCCTAAGCCATGTTGTCCCAAACCTTTAAGAAAAAAGGCTTAAATCCGTCAGGCCTGCAAGCTGCATTGACATCTCACCACCTTGCCCTCTTCTCTCCCCCTGCCATATATCACATACCAACTTTCTCCCCTGTCTTCTGTCATCTTAAAAAAAAAAACAAAAAACTCATTCTCCCCCGGTATCTGCCAAGTTTTGGAAATGCATAACCTGTCTACACAAATGCAAAGTAGTATATGCCTGGTAGGTTGCTTCAGTCGTGTCTGACTCTTTCCAACACTATGGACCATAGCCCTCCAAGCTCCTCTGTCTGTGGGATTCTCCAGGCAAGAATACCAGAGTGGGTTGTCATGCTCTCCTCCAGGGGATCTTCCCAGCCCAGGGATCAAAACTGCTCTGGTGGCAGGAGGGTTCTTTAGCACCCCCTGGCAGGCTTCTGGAAATGCATGGCTGTGGGGTATTTTAGCCTAGCAAGGGAGAAAGCGGTGCTTCTTGAATGCTTCTCCCACAGCCAAGGTCAAGAAAGTTGCAAGTGACGCTGAGAAAATGTGGCTGAGGTGGGTTCAGTAACAGAGGCCCTTTGACATATCTGAATATGCTCTGTAGATAATATCTGTCATCTAGCTTAGAGCTCTGACAGCCACTCAATGCAAGTGTGTGGAGCTGGGAATGAAGGAAGGGGCGGGCACAGGCAGGGAAGTGGGGACTGGTGTTGGTCTGCAGGAGGCGGGCTTGGGGAGGTGGCACAGTGACTGGGTTGAGCAGGGCTTCTCCAGCCTCAGGTATTCCATCCTCTCCTCCTACAGACAAAGGCAAGGCTTAGAAGCTGACATCTCACCTGATTCTTACCGGAAACAGTGATGTCCTGGTACATGTTGATCTCACGGACATCTAAGGGAATGGGGGGAGCTGCCATCCTGGCACAGAAAACAGGTATGAGCTACTGAGGCCCTGAGATGCGTTCTGCCCTTTGTCTCAGTTCTTTCGCAGGGCTGACCCTGGCCTCGCCTACTCCCCACTAGGTGGGCAGGCTCCTCCCTGCACTTGGCTAGGCTTTCAGAGCATCCTGCCTTGGGCCAGAGGTCTAGCAAAGCCTCTCCCGCCTGAGCTGTGCACTGCTTTAGCCCAACGCTAATTAGTGATGCAATCCCACAAAGAGTGAAGCTGTCTGCCACCTCCCCTCACTCATAGTGATTTATGTTCAATTTGTACAAATGGAGAAAATGAGATTTCAAATTTCAATGCCATTTCTGCAATGAGGTGATTAAAAGAGAGAGAGGTATCGCCTTCCACTGTATAGAATATTGATCCCAGTGCTATTTTCCTTTGCAATAACCATTAGCTCGGTATTATTTGCAAACCTCTAATGTGAACCTGGAGATGTAATTTACATTTGTGCCTCACTTATTTGCTTTAACAAAACAACACAAAAGCTTTGGGTCTTTCAATCTATCCATATTGTCAATAAAATTAGCAGCTTGAAGGGGGAAAAATTATATTCAAAACCATAACTTCCCATTAACTACCGCAAGACACACACATTGTTCCAAAGAAGCAAGCACGTCATGGTAAGCCCCTTTCTCATTCTTCGTCTCCTCCTTCGCCCCCACCCGTTTCGAGGGGCTACGAATGAATAAGAAAACTTAAAAGTGAAGCATCTCCTCCTCTAAATGTGGATCAGCTTGGGCCCTCGGGGCTGGCCCTGCAAGTTCCATCCCTGGGAGCGCGTCCCCGGAAGGGCGCGTCCCCAGCGCCAAGTGCCTGCACGCGCCTTGCCCAGAGGTCCTAGCCCGACTGCCTGGACAAATGCATACACACAGACACGTGCGGGCCGCCGCTAACCCTCTGAGAGTCTTCCCCAAAGGGGGTGGGGGTGGGGGGGGCCGGGGCAGGGGGCAGGCGGAGATGGAAGAAAAGAGGAGGAGGGAACCGTGAATAAAAGCGCAGGGCTGTGTGAGCGCAATTCAAGTGGCAGTCCGTCAGCCCCCGACTCTTAACAAATAGGCCACGCAGCTCTGCGCTCTCATTTCTTGTCTCTGCAAATCCGTCAGCTGCCTACCACTGCCTACCAGACCCTGGAAGACAGAACAAGAAAAAGCGGGGTGGGGGGTGGGTTGGGGGGGGAAGCTAATGACCCATAATTGCCATGATAGTGGGAGAGGGGCCAGGCAGCTGTTTTACATTCCTGGTATGTATAGTATGCAAATATCGACAAAAGCTCGACACAGTTTCGCTATTGTGGATCCGGAGGGTAACCAAATTAGCCTTTGGCAGCCATGGTAATTGGGAGGTGCTGTTCCCATTAGGAGTCCTGCAAATTATGAAGAAAAATGGACCGAGGGCTTTGTCACAAATAATAATACCAAGAAGAAAAAGAGCAGGCGGCTGTCTTTTCTTTTTCTCTCCCCCCCGCCCCTCACCCTCTGCATTTTTAAAAAATTTCTGCATTGTGTTAATACCTTTCCATTTAGTAATAAGAAAACAGTCTGAAATACCCCACTAGTGGGTGCCTAGACTTTGTTGCAAGAATGTCAAGTTTGCAAGGGCAAGAATACGGGTTTGGTTCAGGAGCTCCTTTTCTGTCCTGGAATCCAGTGTCTGCAGGTAAGAAAGGTACAGATATCCTGGGTTGAAATTATGGCTCAGAGCCCTGGGTGATGAGAGAGGCTTTGGAACTGATAGGGTGAGGGGAAAAAAATGCTCTCACCAAGGAGTATCCTCACCTTATTCCAATGGTCCAGAGAACCTGGCCTTCTGGGTTATAGCTGTGCTATAACTCCATCTCACTCTCAACGAGTCTAAAGTCTGGCTGCTTTTAAGGTCCTAACAGTTCTGGTACTAGGCTCAAAACCTCCAGTTCAGATGCCTTAAGTCCCAAACTCAGGTAGAAAAAGTCCAGAGACTCTTGCCCTGGGCATTCCCTTGAGACAGCCTAATTCCATGTCCCCAGGAGCTGGGTGCCTAGTGACCAGATGGGCCCCTAGAATATCAGATGACTGCTAGGGTGAGCTCACCCCACTGTGTATGAGTGAAGGTCAGCTGAGGGCATCAGAGGGGACAGCCAGCACTGTGTTCCAGAGTCCTCAATGTGAAGAAGGCCCACACTTCTAAAAAGTCTCTCTGCTTTAAAGCATCAGCTTCCAGTTTCCCTTGTTTTAGCCTCTGTTCTGCAGGAGGTATGCCTTCCATGTAAAAGGCCTCTCAGGACACACAGTGTCTCTCATTTATATTCCTCCAGAGGCATAGGAACATTACATGCATTGCTTTGGCACTTTATTTTTATTTTATATTTCATAAAAATCGTCAGTGTTGATACATGAGAAGGAACAGGAACCTTCCATTTGGATAACTGGAAAGATATAGCCCCATACACGTCTTTAAAACCAGACAGCATTTCCCACAAAAAAAAAAAAAAAAAAAAGGAATGTTTCTGAGGTTTAAAGTATCCTTAGAGATGTATCTGTAAAAGGACCCCACCAATTTTGTCCTTTAAAGGGTAAAGAAAGAACTAATGGCTAGTTTTGTGCATTTGGAAAATTAACAAAAACATGAGAAAGGCTAAAAATAGATGAGGCAAAGTCAAACAGAGGGTTGAAAAATGAGTAAAAGAAAATGACAAATTGCTTGTCCAATGTTAGGGCAGACGGGACCAGTGGGTGATCTGGGGGACGGGACTGAGATGCTGGGCCCTTCAGTCCTGTAGTGTTCAAGCCCGTTTAGGAGACAGGGAGCAAGCGGCCAGGGCTTCTCTACTCAGCCTCCCTCCCAGCCCCATTCCTGGCTGGTTGTAAATGAAGAACTCTTGACTGTTGGGTACAATCTAGGTTTCGATTCTCTTTGGAGAAAAACTTGAGAGTATGTGGGGGAACTTCTCAAGCATTTACTTTTTTTTTTTTTTTTTTTTTAAGAAAAAAATGTTTCTGGTGAAAATGCCCTTCCATTTTGTGACTGTGTTTAAGTCTTTGTTCTGGTTCTACTCCTTGACGTGGCTGACAAGGCTGCAGCCTCCAGGCTCCTGTCTGCCCTCCAACAGGATTTCTTCTCCCTCCTCAGAAACCCAACCATGCTAAATGTGCTTCAGTGTCTTGAACTCAACGTGCCTTCTCTCGCCTCTTACTTCCACACCAGTTACTGCCTCTGCCCACTGAGGGGTCCCTGTCCACCGCTCCACTCTGTCACACAGCACCTGCAGGCGTACACGGGGCTGTGTATGCGCACAACTGCCCTCAGGCTGACTCATCTGAATCGTCTTCCTTAGCTCTCTGCTTAGACGTTGCTTCCTCTGGCAGCCTCCACTGACTCCCAAGGCTGAAGCAAGCCCCCTTTCACAGTGCCCAGCGCTAGAACACATCACCAAGTTCTCTAACAGATCACTTTTCCAAGCCTGTGAGCTCCATGAGAGCATCAGTAGCCCTCTCCTATTCATCGTGAGCCCCGAGGACCCAGCATGGGTGCCTGGCACATAGCAGTGGGTCCATAAACAAACAAACAAATAAATAAATAAATAAATGTGTTAAATAAATGCCGCCTGATTATCCAAAAGCTTAACTGAGGGCTCAAAGTGGCATGTGCTGATGCTTCTCCACCACTGCCTTTGCATCTAGGAAAACAGGTATTGCATTACCAGCAAAGCCTGTCCATTTCAGAATCCCAGCAAGTCCCCAACATAAAGGTAGACCCATGTGACTTCCAAATACACCAGATAAACTCCGTGGTGCTTGGTGACCTAGTGGGTTTTGTCATGCAGCTTTCACTCTAACCCAGAATCTTCCTCATTTCCTGCTGAAACTATGGGCCTCTCTTCTCTATTTTTTTCATCTTCAGAAATGGAATTCACTTTTATCTGAGAATGTTGCAAAGAATCCATCCTTCAGTGTGCTGTGCTGTGCTCTACACACTTCAGGATCTCAGGCTTCCCCCATAAACCCGGAACAAGATCACTTCAGCCCTTGCAGGGAATTCACAAACCCCTAGGCAGTTTGGGATTTTTTTAACCTAAGCCCAATTCAAGACAGGTTACTGGGTATTTATTTATATCTTCCATATATATGTGTTAGGGCCTGAGACTTACTTGGAAAATAAGGTTTCTGAGATGACAGCAATAGTAGGAATGATATGATGGGAAATGAGGCTGGAGATTGGAGTTTGGTAGAAGAATAGTGTTCCTTCAGTGGAAATAGCTTACTATTTAGAGAGAACAAGGTTCTGACCCCGGGTAAATGGGAAGAGACACTGAATAGGAACAATGGCTAGAGTAGATTTCTGAAGAGGTTTATAAAAAGATAATTTTAGAAGAGATCCACATTAGTGTGAGCCTTCAAAATCAAACAAAGGAGTTTAGTTGATGGTGGGCAGTTTAGGTTTGGTGTACAACAAGACTCACACAAATGTCTTCTGAACCAACTCCAGGATGACTATTAAGGTCTGTTATAGCCATGGCCCAATGAGTGACATCTCTTTGCATCCACAGTATTATGTAGACCCTTTCACACTGATTCTGGGCTTGATCATGTGACTTGCTTTGGCTAATGGGACTTTAATAAATGTGACGTATGCAGACATTTTGTATTCATACATTAGAGTTTGTCTTCTCTTACTGCTTGCTGGGATTCTTTCTGGCACCATGTGAAAACAGCCTAGGCTAGCCTGCTTGAGGGTGAGAGACCGAATGGAGAGAGCAATCCAACTATTCTAGTTGATCCAGCTGAACTTCCAGACATGATAAGTGAGTTCAGCCAACATGGTGTGAGATAGAAAATGAGCTATCTAGCTGAGCCCAGCCCAAATGGTCTGCCTTCAGAAGAGTGGAATACCTTATCATTTTTGTCTTCAGCTTCCAATTTTGGGGGTGATTTGTTACTTGGCAGTAGATAAATGATACCAGGTCCTCAAGGGAGGAACCTAGAAGAACCTAAAAGAGCAGAGCCACTCTTTTGGGAACTGATAGAAGAGCTGCAAACACTTTAAGAAAGCTAAAGGAGTGGGGCCATCCTTAAGGATGCTTACTTGTGTTGTAACACTGTCATAGCAGATTGATGATAGCAGCCATGAGGGTGGCAAGGACAAGAGAGACCGCTCGTGATGGTGGAGACCAGAAAAGCAACGTGGCCAAGCAATGGTTGGAGTGGGGTTAAGGGAAGTCAGAAGGACGGAAAGAATAAAAGAGCCCACATCAGTAGGAATCTCATGGCCAAATGGCAGGTCACAGCTAATGTCAGCCCACACTGGAAGAACAGCAGGGATAACAGAGTGTAAGTTCATACTGACATGGATGGATCTAGCAGGCAAACCTCAGTGGTTGCCTCTTGAATCCTGTTGGGGCAAAAAAACAAGGAGGGGGAGGGTAGTATTTAGACTCTACTGGGAAAAGTTTCACTGATCAAGTTTTCCCCATTCTAGGCAGTTGGCTATGATTTAGGAAAGCATAGGCTGTCCAGAGACTAAAACTGCATGACAGGGCATATAAAACCTTGCAAAAGTTGTCTGTCAGCTTAGACTTTATTTTTGTTTTTATTTGCATCACCCCATCCACTACTGAAGTTGATGTCCAGTTATATTTACAGTTGTTAGGGGCCAAGATAGAAAGGTGACTGAAGGTACCTTCTCTAGAGCCAAATGCCAGTGTAAACACCTACTGACTGATGGCCTTGGGCAACTTACTTTACAATAGCTTCTCTCTCATATGGTTGCTGTGATGATTAATAAAATTAAACATTCAGCTTATTTAAACACAGTATCCAGATCATAGCAAACTCTTCATATTGTCATTATTTTCAATTGTTATTTGGTCCTTCACATTTTCTCAAGGTTCAGATAAACTCAATTGGATTGTCCAGAAATACTTTGCCATTTGAATATCATCAATACCTCCTCTGAAACCTAAAATAGATTCATTAGGGAAGATGCCCTCTAGACCACAGCATTTGAAACTGGTAAGGAGATAAGGAGGTTCCCTACTTTCCTCATGGTTGAGATTCTAATGTATTCCTGATGAAAATCTATATATACATTCAACTGTATTTGATCTTTATTTCTATCCCATCTAGCTAGCAAGTTCTCATTAAGATATGATTTAAGAACCAAAAGTTCATTAAAAAGATCATTCTATGACAAAGTGAGATGAGCAACACAGAAATGATTCCATATCTTCTCCAGATCATCCCATTTAGGGCTTTTTTCCAACTGAATCCAGCATAATTCATAAAAGCACTGAGATTTGCCTTTTAAAGCCCTAGAATGACTCAACAATTAACATTTTACATTCTTGATATCTGATGGATACACTGGCTCCAAATTTTAACAAATACCACCATTAGTAACTGTCTTCTACAGCTTTCTTACTTTAAGCACATTATCTTAGGAATCTTTCCTTCTATGTTCAGTTCTACGGGAAAATATTCATAAATAGCCTCTGACTTCAAAATAATTTCCCCTTACTTTCTTAAGAATAAGAATATGGGGAATGAAAAGGACTGAAGTTTTCATTCAGAATGCTTAAAACATCTTTTTCTCCAGTTTTTTTTTTAAATGAATAAAACAAAAACTCATAGTCATTGCAATGTTACTAACATTCTTTTAAAAGCAGGGATCAGTCACAGAAATCTTGTGTTCTACAATGTCAAAGTTTGTCTGAATGGCACTTTAATAAAATCAGAAAATAACAGCATGTCTATTCATGTTATATAAATATGAAAAACACCATCAAATGTAAAACATGAGATGCACCATTTATGTAATTGTTACAAATTTCTGTTGTACAGCCAATTCCCACGAAATGCCACTGCAGTTGTTCAAATACTTGTGGAAGAGTATCTTAAAACCCCTACATTTTGCACCTTAAGGTTAACAAAAATATCATTAACCAAGATTCTAACAGTTTTATCAAGAATTCCCTTGCTGCTCAGAATGGAGGGATAATATCAGTTGCTTCATCCAGTGAGATACAAAGTTCAAGAAACATCACATGAACTCTAGTACTTTCACAGACATATTTTCCAAAGAAAGGAAGATCTTCATATTTTTATAGCACAGAGTTGTGAAATTTTGCCCAACTTCTGTTGTAAAACTTTTTAAGTGGGTAGGAAAAAACCCACAGATAGTTTCCTTATTGCTTACATTAGGGAACATTTTATTGTGATTTAAGTAATGTGGAAATTAGTTTCAAAATGCATGATACATCTGAAATCAAGACTGAATTGGAACGCTGAATAATTCCACCTTTCACTGACACAAACTCCATTTAACAGAGTCATGTTGTGTCAAAAAATAAATGAATAAATAAAAAACAACTCCGTTGAAACTGGGAAACTACAGAGGTGACAGTTAACTGATGTTTCTTTGACTGAATGTATAATACCATGTCAGATTTCTCAGTGTTACTAACATTGATCTTACTATTCTATTAGGCACAGTTTTTATACTTGATTGTCATATACGTGGTTCCTGTAAAGTGGACATACATTTCACAAAACCTCAGTAAAATTTTCTTGCTCCCCCTACCTTCTATGCCAATAAGAGTTCTATTAATCAGAGTAAAGCGAAGCTCTGCTGTGGTAACAAATAAACCTCCAAGCGCTAGTCTAAGCCTTGACACATCATACCCATACAAAGTCAGATATGGCTCAGGCAGCCCTCTTCCATCTAGAAAATAAGTCATCTGGAATATGGCTTCTGATGCCATTGTGTCAGGGCAAGAGAAATGGGAAAAGACACCTGGCTTTTATCTATTTCAGCCCAGAAGTGATACATGTCAATTCCTCTCTCCCAAATCACTGAATAAACCAGTTGCCTGACTCTAATTCAACTGTCTGAGAAATATGAGAGCACGTGGGTAGTTGGTGAGCATCAGCTGCCTTTGATACAGGCACTGAAACTGTATAATTAAGTGATTTTTGAACACACCTCAAAAGGTTTCAAACTATAGGCAAATGACTAGTGCTAAAGAATTCAGAAATATTCAGTCTTCTGTTTCATAGCAGAGTCATTTTTCCTTGTGTATGTAATTACAAGAGCAGCACTGAGTCCCATTGACTGAAAACGTAGCACAGATGATGTGATTCACATATATGTGTATACATATGTGTGTGTGACATGATATTTATGCTTATAAAATAGTCACATGAACTAGAAATAAAACTCTTAGGTCTGTCTACCTCAGTGGTTTTTAGCTGGGGGCAACTTTGCTCCCCCACAAGGGACATTTGGAAGTGTCTGGAAACATTTTTGGTTGCCACAGCTGGCACCTAGTGGATAAAGGCCAGGGAAGCTGCTAAAATCCCACAATGCATGAGACAGCTGCTCACAGCCATGACTCGCCTGACCCAAAGTGCCAATGGCACTGAGCTGAGAAACCCTTGTCTACCAGTCGGTCCATGAAATGCCCAATGCCTGATGTGTCCAGTGAGTGCTTGTGAACAGAGCACTCAGAGACAGTTGCTTGTTTTTTGGCTTGTGCTCCTGCTTGCTTGGCATCTTTGTTGCTATATACCTAACTTTAATCTCTCCCAAATGCCATATATCTAACTACTATTAGTTATGCTTATCTGTATGTTCAATCATCTCCTTACATGGAACCTGTTCAAAATGAAATTCACTGCCATCTCCTGCCTCTGGCTCCAACCCCCTTTCCACTGTCTCTAATATTAGTCACTGACCTTCTGCCCTTCCGGTCACCCAAGCTGGGAACCTTAAAGGCTATCCCTGACTCCTCCACCTTCACAATTCACTCACCTCCCAATCCGGTGGAGAGCTCTGAGGAGACGGCTGAGCCTGACTCTTCTCCCACTCCCTTGTCATCTGTATACTGTGTAATCTCCTTGTACATCCACTGCTATTCTCATCAAATAACAATACTATTATTCCCCTCACGGGTCCCTCATACCAGTCTCTCTACCCTGGCCAAACTTCCACGCATCACCAGGGAAGCTGCCTGGTGGAGCAGAATGAGTGAAGGATCTGGGATCCGATATGCCTAAATTCGAAATCCGTATCTTCCTCCATAACATGTGGGAGTTATGTTAACCTCGCTAAGCCATGTGTGTAAAATGGCACTAAAAACCTCTCCCTTACAAAACAGTTGTGGGGATTAAATGATGCAATATATAGAGATTTCCCAGCACAATTCCTGGGCAGAGATAGGTATTCAATACATTTCATCATTATTTCTTCCTGTTATTATTATATCACTTAAAAAAATCACTTTTAACATTAAATTATTTCAATTCGTAAGGATTAAGCTTTCATTGCCAAATGCCTTAAGCTTCCGGTAATCTGCTTCTAGACAACTGTTGTGAGACTGTAAACTCTGGTGGTCACTAACCAAGTCTGTATTGTGTCCCACCGTGTTGACCATGCTTTCAAGGCACAGTAGGTGGTTGATAAGTACACAGTAAACAAATGAATAAAAAATAAATGAGATATTAACTATATATATAATAATCTAAATATGTAATGGTAAGTGAAGTAACAACTACTTCTTTATTTAAACCATTTATTTATTTGATAATTCTTTCAAATTTTAAAGGCTTCTTGCTCAAATACAATCCTTCTTGAAATCTACCCCTAGCTACTTCTCCCCCTGCAATAACTCCTGCCTCTCTGTTCTGTTCTAACTTTGAACCTGTCTTTGGAGTCACTTACTGTTTTGCAGCCCTTGGCCTCATCTGCCTCTAACAGACTCTGCACTCTTATCTTGCTAGAATCCTAACTGAGTCACTGTTATCAATATTTCCCCCTCCCCTATACACACATAAATGCACATAAATTTATGCATTTCAGTTGAAGTGACAGATATTTCTGACTTACTCTTTTTTTCCAGAAACTTCCATGGCTACAAGTCCAACCCACCCCATCCACTTGCACATCCAACTTTGTAAATTCTATCATGTAACATTCCAAGGGAAAGCTTCATGTCACAGAAAAGCAGCATCCCCACTCCCTAGGTGACTGGAGAAAACAAAAACTAACACCCAAAGGAGTGAGAAGCAGTTAAAGCAATAACTGACTGGGGCAGGACTGACTGAGGGCTTCTGGCATGGTGGGCGACTTAATCAGGGCTGGCCTGGCCCATGGCGCTCGAGAAGCACAGGCTCATATGGTCCTCAGCCCGGCCACACCACAGACAAGCCCTGACCTCCAGGGTCAGTGCTGTTCATTCTTCCCAAGGCCTTAGCCCAGTTCTACCCAGGTAATTTCCTGGCTACTGAGAAGACAATTAACTCAAACACCATTGTTCGTGGGTGCCTGGCAGCCTGATGGGCAGATGCACACGCAGCTGACCCTTGACCAGCTGAGATTTCTCTGATCTGAATTCAGTCATTGCCCATGTCATCTGACACTCAGGTTCCCAGACCTCAGAGCTGCCGGAAGGGAGGATAAAAAGCCAAATTAATGAAGGTTGAATCAAGTGCACCCTGGACTGAAGTGTCCACGTGGCTTTTGAAATTGCCTTGCTTGCTGCTCAGAATGCTTTATTTCTTTCCACCTTGGGCTGTTCTTCTTGCAACCTCCAGACTTGCTGCCTCACCCGTAGGTCTGCTTGCCTTCCTCCCGGGTTTCCCTTAGGGCCTTTTTAAACTGGCAGCCAAAGAGTCACTTCCCGGTAGGTGCAGTTGGCACGCCTGCAAGTGTACTTAAACTTTGTGTCTGATCAAGTTATGTGTATTGGATCTGAAACCAGTTAGTCAATTCGTTCAGGTCCCTAAGTGGCGATTTGTGGTAATGTCTACATCAATACGAACGGAGCGGTTTGCTAGCTGGTTTACGTAAAGCAAATGGCTACAGGAAAGAGGGGCTGCCTCTAGCCTTCTCGCTGCTAATGAAGATATGGCTGGAAAAGCAAGGAAAGCGAATGGAAGCAAAAGCGGCCACCTCCATGTACAGAAACACATCGGTGAGGTCCATATTCTGAGTTGAATCAATTTACCTCTTCAATCCATCCTGCATTTCTTTCTCCCCAGTGGCTGTTTTTGCTGATGTTTACATGTAATCAGGAGTATTCTAATTATATTCTGTATAGGATAAACCTCCAGATCCAGGGCCAATCTGTGTTTTTAAGAGGGAAACTGGGGTGCCAATATAAGCTCCACTCGGAGACATAGGGAAAACTGAACACAGGAAAGAATGTGTGATGCTGTTTTCCACCTATCTCCATGTTTCTCTTTTGTACAGTCTCTGCATTTGCCTTGGCGAGGGTGGGGGGCAGGCGGAACAGCCAGCCTAAGAGGGAATTTATTTCGTGTATGTCTGCATATTGGCTGTATCTCTTTACTACTGCAGAGTACATTGTTTCTAATAATTGTGATGGATTGATACTTATGACTGGCTGGCAGAATTCCTTTAGCATGTTAAAATATTACCTTTTATTCCTTGGTCTACTGCATAAGCTGATGTTTCGGTTGGTTTTTCAAATGTAATAAACAAACTTGAAAAGCAAATACCCCTAAAGGAAAGGAAGATGCTATGTCTCTGGGTGGGTTCCCTTTGAAATCACTGCCCTCTGCAAGCCAAAGGAACCACTCACTTAGCAGCAGCCTTGTTCTTTAGCTCTGGTACGTTCATGCCTTCTAGGAGTCTGATACTAAAAGAAGAAATCTGTGCCCATAAAATACACGGAGATCTGTATGGCAGAAATACTTCTGCTAAAATGGAGCAGCTCAAATCCACCTTGCTGTGGTCTGCTAAGCTAGGCAGGAAACAGTGGATTTCATGACTCAAGGCTGAGAAGTGCTTTCTTGAGTTCCATTTCTGTCTTCACCTGCTGGTGAGAAATTTGGTCCTAGTTTTGCTCTTAAAATTCCTCGTCAGTACACTGGCCCCTAAGATCCCTCTGGAAAGTTTGGCCCCAAAAAGACACTAAGGCTCAGAAGCTTACTACCACCACCACCACCTCGGATGTGGAGACAATCCTCAGGGCCTTGACCAGAGACACATTTGACACAGCAAGAGAACAGGCTGAACGGCTTAGCAGCCAAGTGGCTAAATGCAGACTGAATACTTGATTTCCTTCCCTTAATCAATGCACATTTCTGAAATAAGTGGCTTTAACTCTCGGGTCACATGGATTTTGACTTCATTTTGTTTTCTTGCATTTTAATTTCCATTCTTTCTTATTGTTAGTTACATCGCTTTTCACTGTGATTGTGCTGTAGAAGCGGAGAGCACGATTTATGCAGCCTTAACATAAATATGATGCTAGACAGAAAAAGAGCAACATATTAGTTTAGAATTTGCAGACTCTCCCACACGGAGCACACATCGCTGATTTATGAAACTGCAATCGCCTGTAAATCCTAAAGTAAGGTGCGGCATCCGTAAGCTCGAAAAAAGCAAGAAACAGAGCCCCTCAGCACAGCCTCCAGCTGGCAGTCCCCAGGCCCTGAAAACAAAGGCACTAAAGGTTCAGCCTTCTGCTTTCCTTAGGATCGCATCCTACAAAATCAGTTCTACACAGAGGTGGTAGGAAGGGTTTCTATTCATCAGTTATGGAGGGATGGGAAAGGGGGTCTGCTGGTCATTGGCCTCTTTGCTCTCAAAGGCAAACCCTCCTTTCCTGCCCCATATTCCAGAGGGCTGCTGCTGCTGCTAAGTCGCTTCAGTCGTGTCCAACTCTGTGTGACCCCAGAGACGGCAGCCCACCAGGCTCCCCCATCCCTGGGACTCTCCAGGCAAGAACACTGGAGTGGGTTGCCATTTCCTTCTCCAATGCATGAAAGTGAAAACTGAAAGTGAAGTCGCTCAGTTGTGTCCCACTCTTCGCGACCCCATGGACTGCAGCCTGCCAGGCTCCTCCGTCCATGGGATTTGCCAGCCAAGAGTACTGGAGTGGGTTGCCATTCCAGAGGGCAGCCCTGTGCAAACTCTATTCCCCAAGAGCTCCCTCTCCAAATGGCTCCTGGTTGGATGGAGTCAGCCAAAAAGGGAAGGATGGTCAGGAGCCCGGAGGGTGGGAGTAAGGGAGAAGCCAGGTATTTCTCCCACGTCCCTTCTCCTCTTGCTTCTGCTCTGGGTGGTCCCAATGGAAGCTGCTGCTTCTCCTGCCAGCCAGCCCTCTTGTGATTCTCGCTTCCTCAGATGTCCCAGGTCCCTGGGCTCTGAACAACCTCCTCCTCTCTTTGCTCCTCTAGGATAGGGTTAGTAACAGCTTCCTGCTATGCTAATCTCTGAGTTGCCACCCCATGCTCCTCCAGCACCTTTCAAACTAGATCCCATATTGAATTCCGCAATATTAAGAACACTGGCTCTCTTTTCCTGGCTGGGACCTGACTGTTTCAGTGGGGGATTGGAGACTGGGCCACCAACTCTAACCGATCAGTGTGGACACAAGGAACAAGATACAAATCTGCTTCACCCCACTTTCAGCCACTTGAAGACTGTCTGACACAGTCACTGCCACCACATTTATTTCACAATCATTTTATCTCCTCTTCCCCCTGGAGAAAGAAAGCCTCAACTGTGGGCCTCAATAAATGCAACTTGAAACTCTCTGGGAATCCTGGCAACAACACTGCCAAGAGTGGGACTGAAGGCTGAAGCAGCCCAAAGGTATGGTTAAAAACAGGGAGGGAACTTCAATAGTGCTGGGGAGAGAAGGATTATGAGAATTATAAGGTGATACCTTATAAAATGGATGATTCCTTTGGGGAAAAAAATGGCAACATAGCCAGACTTTAAATTGTTAAATCCCAATTTAACTTCAAAATCTCAACCTAATGACTCCTTCAAATCCAACCTAACCATCCTAGTGACTAAGTTAAAATAATATAACTTGGCTATATGGCATTTTACAACCATTTGTCTGCCTGTTAGGTTATACATGTGTGCAATATTAACAATGTCCCTGCTTATACTTTTAAATGCTTCATATAAATACTGACTTGTGAGTTTTTTTCCTTCTACATGCTGCTTCTAAACATTTTTATTGCCTTTTAAATGTGTAACAGAAATGGTGACCCTGCCACCAGCACTGACAAAATTTTGAAGACTGTCAATGAAAAGAGAAATCAAAATGCACAAAATAATCATTTTAAAATTAATTTCCATGGTTAGAGTTCAGAACAGTATTGGCCTTTGGTGGAGGAACTGACTGAGGGCATGAGGGATCTCCTGGGCACTGGACATGTTTGACAGATCGATTTGGGTTTGGTTACATGGGTATGTATATACATACACATGAACCCGTGACCTGTACACTTTATTGTAAGTATGTATACATCAATAAATATGTGAACACAGTCACTTTCTGAAAGATATACAACTTAAACCCCCAAACAGTTGTAGAAGGGATACCTTTACAGGAAAATGATGACTACGCCATCTTTTTAAAGGATGGACACTTTCTTGAAATGCGATGGTCATGCAAGTTAACTCAAGGAATAACTACTGGGTGAGCAGGAGACTGAGTGCATCAGACCATGTCTCTCAGGTTTCAAGGTTGTCTGGGGATGCCTGGAGGTGCCTCCAGGACACTACACTGAAGGTCTTCCTGGAGATGGGTCTCAGGTATAGAGGCTCTGTGAGGGATATTTCCATGCATGAAGTTTATTGAGGAGAGTACGTGGGATAATACTACCCTTGTTGGGGTGAAGGAAGGATTGGGTCAAGGAAGAAGTCAAACTGTGATACAGATAAAATCAAGGCTCCAGATGGGATATGGTCTGCCTCTGAGGAAAGGTATTTATTAACATAGTGTAATGACCGGAGAGAGGACCCTGTTGAGAGCTGTCCAAGATTTCCAATAGCCAGGGGAATTAATGCTTTTGTTCTGAAGTGGGAGATGGATCTGGATGGTGTGAAAAGATTTCACTAATTTGGAGGCAAGAAGTAAGGAGCAGGGACCATTTTTTTACCTCTAAAAGTAACTCACCCCTGCTAATTGAGCTTGTGAGAGCTGGACTTGGGCTCACGGTCATGGGCAAAACCACAGAATTAGTTTATTTCAGTAAGGACTTCATTTGGCATCCTGGGTAGGAGATTCTCGAGCCTGCAAGTAGAAGGTAACTGAAGAGAATTGGGTGGCCTGCAGGAGACACTCGGAGACACTCAGAGGCACCTTTCCAGTCCTTGTGCCCATGACCTCCTCTGCTGGGTCACAATCAAGAAAGATACCCAGAGCTGCACGTTCATCCATACACAGTTATTCCTGATCTCTGCCACAGTAGAGAGACGGGCTTGGGTTTGGGGAGTTGGTAATAAGCTGCCACTTTGCCTTCGTCAGTTCCCTCTCTGAACAGGTGGCAACTGACTGACAGGCATTCTCTGGAGTGGAGGAGGACATCTGTGTTTTTCACACTGTAGTATATTGGATCTTTCCAAGTCACACATTTGGGAAAACAGCTGAGCTGCCTCTTAAGTCCCTCATGTTGTGGTACAAACATCCACCTGACGAGAAAACATGAGAGAGGCACAGCTTTATGATAGAACCAACGAAATAAAGTCTGTAAAGATCCAGATAGGAACTTGATGAGTGGAGACTATAGATATTTTAAGAAGTGATCTCAACAATTGAAATAAAATATGGAAATGGGAAAAAATATACAACAGTCACAAAAATCTACACTAAAAATTTTCCATGTTTTGTCTTTCTTTAAACACACACCTCCACACACCACTCATGATCTGAGACTGTGGACAGATCTGCCTTGAGCATGAAATAAGCCAACTATCTTGGTTCTTTTCTTAAACTATCCCAGCAACTAACACGAAGAAATTGCATCATTTATGAGCTCCTTCATTCTGGAACCTTTAACCAGCAGTCTCCCCCACTCCCTCTCTGAACTGTGTTGTGAGTGCTATGATTTATAGGTCACTGTTGATAATCAAAGCCATCGCTGGATTGAAAATGACAATCAGATCAAACATCTAAATGAAACAGGAGCGCAAGTCTCTATCGAAGGATCCATTACAGTGAAAAAATTTTGCTGAAGACACCAAGACATTTATTGAGAACACCTCAGAGCAGGACTCAAACTGTGAACAAAATGGAAAATGTCTCAAAGAGCTCTCAGAATTAATTAGAAAAATTAAAAGAAGCCTAACAGGGGAAAAAAAAAAAAAAAAAAAAAAGCAGCTGTGTGAGAAAGATGGAAGTTCAGACAGGCAGCTTGTGCCCCTGTTTGGAAGCCAAGCTTGTCCGGACAGACCCACAACCCTTCTCCCTTAGGAAGATGAGAAACCACTGAAGGTGCCTTTCTTACACCTCTGGGAAGAGGCTCTGTGAAGAAGAGGTTTGGTTGCTGTTGTGTAGGATTTTTTTTTTTTTTTAAACAAAGAGCCATTTGTTTACCATGATAAACTGTGCCTCCCACAGCCAGTGGGTTATCTCTCTTTTCTGGTGCTTTCCTCTAGGAGGTAAACCCCCTGAAAAGTGGTTGAAGATATAGTATTAACAGTCACTGATCAGGCAAAAAAAAAAAAAAAAAAAAGGCCATAGATCAAGAAACCTGCGGTTATTCCATTTTGAATATAAATGGAAACTTCTAAAAGGCCATTAAGGAAAGCAGGCTGGAAAATGCACTTTTCTTGGTTCTGTTTGATAAAGTCTTAGGTTCAGAGCCAACAAGATCTGCAAGGTAGTGCAGTCTTGAGAACCCTGACACATTCAATGATTAAAGGTTGAGAAATCCAGAGGGCCCACCATAACCATGCTCCCTTTTTGAAGGGGTCATCTTGCCTCTTTTGTATCTCATGACGCCAACAACTGACCACGGTTAAAAGGGTCAGAGATGGGCCCCTGATCCCAGGACAGTAATAGAGGTTGGGGTAGTGGCCTATGACGTGGCCTGGCCTAAGAAGCTATGGTGATTTGAAGCACTCAGACCCTTGCCTATCAAGTGTGTGGAATTCAGACCTATCAAGGGGTAGGCAGAGCAGAAGCTGAGAAGCCCACAGAAGGAAGGCAGAAGCCATGGGAAAGGGGAGAAGAGAGGTGAGAAACCAAGGCAGAGAAAGAGATGAGTGGGATTTCTTGAACCCTCAAGTCTGAGATGGATTTGCTAGAGTAGAAGCAATAGGCAACAGCTGCTGGAGAGAGAGGATACCCTGTAGTAACCTCAGGAGATGAAGAATATTAGATGCTGAACCACTAGAGAGTTAAAACACAGAGCCACTGAATGTTCCAGTTCTTTGTGATCTTTAGGCGTATGTAGGAAGTGGTTTCCTTTTCTTCTCATTCCCCTGATTATTATTAAAATGGATTCCCAGTTTAGGAAAGCTCGTATTGTCTTTGTTCCCTGTAACCCCAGAGCACCTCCCTGATACACCAGCATAACAGTGTTCAACACGATGGCAGTGTTCACAGTGCATCACTATGTGGCCCCACAGCGTGGGATAATCATTCAGAACTGTTGGTCCCCTTTCCCACTTTCTCAAGAGATGCTCTAGTCAGAGCTGGATGATGTGACCCTAAAACGGGAGCTAGCATTGGCACCGCAGGACCATGGGCTGTGGATATTCCCAGCTTCGTCTGGGCGGTAGCCATGGTGATGAACTAGCGGTGTTTGTCTCCATATCTGTACTTAGCGGTCTGTGTGCCTCACGTTCCAGGGTTTGTGTGACGTGGTCTCTTAGGTAAACAGCATCAGCAGCCCAGAGTAATTCTACAGGTAGCTTTGTCTCTGGGTATGTCTGAGATGGTGGACATATTGACAACTACAGGCTTCCTTTTGCTTCAAGTCATAACTGTTTACATGTTTAGGACCTCCCTGAGATACGTCACATGGCTTAACACGAGACCTGTCTGCAAAAGGTAATGACTGCACACGTCTGCTCCTGGCGGTGGCTCCACAGTGTCACCTACTTCAAGAGGCTGATGGCTGCACATTCCTTCTCCTCCAGGCCCAAACCCAACTCGAGAAGCTTCTGATTACCAACGTGTTGATTACAGACCATGTTGTGATTTAGCTGGATGCACCATTTCCTGAACTGGGGAGTGGGAAAAAAAGGATACAGGAGTTGCCCTTGAAGAGCGAAGACACTGAATGCATGTCTACATGAAACATGTTATCAAAGAAAGATGGGGGCCACTTCCTCCATATGGGGAAAATGCAATCAACAGACCTGGCTCGGTTTCAGACTAAAGTCAATGGATGCTCAATCGGCATTTTTTTAATTATATTTTTGACCTGTTTCTTCTAATAGGGAAAATAAGAATTCTTGAAGGAATGTACTGGGGTTGTGCTCCTTAGAAGAAGAAATGATGGTGATAGTTCTTCATTTTTGCTATTCTGCTCTGGAAATTGCTCTTTATTTTTAAACAACAACAAAAGTAGGGGGGGCAAAAATGGGAAAATATGCTTATTGTTTGAGTTGAGTACAGGATTAATAAAGTCTGATTAATAAATAAATAGAAATGGGAAAATGTTCGTTTTCTTACAAACCATATTCCAGGCAATTCTCTCCTTGTTTCCCTCCTCTCTCTCACTCTTTTTAAAATGTCTCCCCTCACCCACTCTCAGCTTTGGGAAGAAAGTATTATTTTAGTTTTAATGTTTTCTTTGAATAGATTCGGAATAAATGGTGGCAGGATAATAAACCAAAGGAGGAAAGAAACAAGTGAACTTAAATCAGAGAATTCACATCAGTTTTTTTGAAAGTGGGAAAAACAAAAATATCCATCTCAAGCCCCAACCCCTTTATTCTCCCCAAACTGCCTTGTTTTAATTTGCTCCTGTGCAAAAGTCTACCTAGGTTTCAAAACCAATTTCTCCTTTTCCCTAGAACCAACCAAATACTGAGTGTGTGCAAAAACATGGTAGCTTAAAAAAAATATATTAATGCTAATCATCAGAAGGAAGGAGGAGGAAGGAAAGAGAAAGAAAATAAAGAGATATGACACAAGGGAAATGGGCCAAATGAAGACAAAGCAACGCACTTAACCCACCTGGAGAGCGAAGCGGACCAGCAAGGCGCTCTCAGCCAATCGCCTGGGTGAGCTGTGAGGAGGAGAGTCCGCATGGGTTCATTTGGCCGAGGAGTGTGTTTCATAAACCTTACGGTGCAGCTATGAAAGCTATCAGGATCTTCCCACGTTTCCTGTCATTCCGTGGAGATTGGCTGCTGGAGTGTTGGGTGGGGGGAGTGGTGGGGGGTGGAGGTGGAGGGGGAAGAGGGTGGTTGGGGTGTTGAAGGGGGAACTGGCTCGGGTGGGAGGTGGAATCACACAGGAATTTATTTTAAGTACATATACAAAACGAAATGAGGAAAAAAAACAGTGTATTCCTTTTGGGTCATGTGAGGGAGCCACTGGCAAAGATAATAATATACAAGGAGGGAGAGAGAGAGAGGAAGAAAGAGAAGGAGGGAGAGAGAGGCAAAGGCTTTCTATTATTCGGGACACTGGTGAAGCACACTGAGGCAGCTGGAAGATTAAATTAAGTATTATATCTGCTGACCCTATTGCCATGGTTACCGGACAGCGGAAAATATTAATCAACCCAAGCCTTTTCAGATGAATGTGCTTGAAAAAAAATACAATAAATATAAATATATATGTATATCCTCCCTGCTCCGCTGTCTAAATGCAGGATGCCAGCCACTGCACCACCTGATAGTGGAGACAAACGCATTTTTTAAAGTCTTGCCTCTTGGAGAAGGCTTACGTCAGTTATGGGAGGCAAGGCAGGGATGGTGGGACTGACCTCTCGCTCACTTTCTCTCTGCCTGGTTTCTTCCCTCACCACCCCCTTCAATGGTGGACTCGAACATACGGCTTGATAGCAAGTGAAGGACTATTTGTCTCCTTATTCCTAGGAGTCCTATCCACTACTAGTTACCCTTGTGCATTAACTAAAGTTAAAGCACACAGAAGGGGTAAAAAAAAAAAAAAAAAAAAAGGCAATATATATATAAGCCCACTAAGTCAAGATAAGAATGGAAAGAGTCCCAGTCTGTTTGGCTGAGGGTCTGCTGCTGTTCTTGCTAAGTCACTTCAGTTGTGTCCCACTCTGTGCGACCCCATTGACGGCAGCCCACCAGGCTCCACCGTCCATGGGATTCTCCAGGCAAGAACACTGGAGTGGGTTGCCATTTCCTTCTCCAATGCATGAAAGTGAAAAGTGAAAGTAAAGTCGCTCAGTCGTGTCTGACTCTTAGCGACCCCCTGGACTGCAGCCCACCAGGCTCCTCCATCCGTGGGATTTTCCAGGCAAGAGTACTGGAGTGGGGTGCCATTGCCTTCTCCATGGCTGAGGGTCTAGAGGATCCTTGAAACTTCATTTCTTGTCTGGGCTATAAGGCTTAGAAGCTGCACCTGGTCATCTCTAAATCTTTGATTTTGTTTCCACATTTCCCCCAGCGGCTGACACTGGGAAACTCTCCTCCTGCCTTTAAATGTACTGTTACTGTTCCCCTGTTGGAAAACCTGAGGAACTGCAGAGCAGAACCAAGGGGCATGGCCACATTAACACTAATGCGCTCACTGGAGAAGAATCTGCCTTTCTGGACGCATAAGGACTGAGTGGCACTCTGCTGCGGGAGGCATTCTGTTCAATGTTTTCTGAGTTCCTACTATATGTCAGGCATTCAGCTGGACAGCAGGACAGTGATTGGTGGATGTGGAAACTGAGGGGCTTGCGTTACAGCAGGATGGGTGCCCGGGAGGCAGAGGCTTTGAATTTTATCATTTTGCAGACGAAGACACTACAAGTCCCAGTGGATCAAGGATTGGTACCAACAACAGCTGGGTTGCTACAAACTGGATCTTGAGGATACTCTTCCAAGCCTGGGATCTGATCTGATCTGAGATACCAAGACGTTCAATAGCAAGTTCATTTGTCCTTCCATAAAAAATGACTAGTTCTAAATTCCTCATGCTGCCACTTTGCCTGGACCTGTCCACGATATTTAGGGATGCCTAAGAAATCTACCAGACAACTTCTCTCCGATTTTCTCTGTCTCACTTTTCTCTACACACCCACACCTTCCTAACTCTGTTCTCTGTAAAATATCATATTGTGGACACGTAGACTTGGTCTCCAGATTTCCTTCTGTCGAATACTCACATTCTCGTTGCTGCTGCTAAGTCGCTTCAGTCGTGTCTGACTCTGTGCGACCCCATAGATGGCAGCCCACCAGGCTCCGCCGTCCCTGGGATTCTCCAGGCAAGAACACTGGATTGGGTTGCCACTGCCTTCTCCGACTCACATTCTTAGGTTTGTGTAAAGTCTTGAGGAAATGCCCTGAAGTTTACCACAGACCCGCTAACAGAATGTCCAGACATCTTCAGCCAGAATGACCTGAGCTATGACACCAAACCAGGTCTCAGTGTCAGGTCTGGCTCTGCCACCCCCCTCACTGGAAGCCACAGGGGTTCGAATGGCTTTTCTCCTAGTTAAGCCTTCACCACATGTAGCCCCGACCGAAACCAATCAGCCTTCTCCTTCTGCTGAGGTGCAATTTTACACAGTAGGTGACATTAACTCGGTAGCTGAGTCCCCATGTGCAGCCACGGCAACCACAGGGTCCCAGCAGATGACAGGAGGCAGCGGGTTGTATGATTCTGTAAATCATTTCCCCATAGTAACGGCAAGATTACACACTTTAATATGCATGCGGCCTCAGAGAGCCCTCTTCTTGGCTGAACCTGGGCGATAATACACATTTTGTGTCCAGAAATCCATTCTAAACTGTGCCGTGTGGAATACTCAGTATTTCCTCAAGAGTTCTGACACGAGCCTTCTCACCTGGCCTCTTTCATGGACCTACACTGGCGTGCTTCTGCCTTCGCCTCTAGCATCTCCAGCTTTATATCCACATTCTTGAGACAGATTCAACACCCTTCTCACTTTTAGCAGACCTTTTGTTCTAATATCTGCCTATAGCTTTTTTTCCCTTTAGATGCACGACCAGATTTGGGTGTTTCCTTTTTAGGGGAAATGAGTGAAACTATCAGTAAGTAAGGTAGGGGCAATGAAACAGAGAAATAAGGTGGTATAAAGCATCCAGATTGGTAGTGATCATTGTATACACAATAGATCCCAGGTTTATGGGCTGAAGGTCATATTTCTTTTAGTTCAATACAAAACACCTCTCAGCCTGCAGTGACTCCCAGAAGACAGTCTATTGCATACCCTCGCATCAGATACATTGGAAAGAAGAGTAGATTCAGTGGCAGAGGATAAGCTTGAAATTCAGCTGTGAGACTACAGGCAAGTATTCAACCTATCTAATCCTCAGCACCGTCTACAAAATGGAACAATTATAATGAGCTTAAAAATCTTGTGAGGAAATTAGTACCTAAACATACTAGATGCTCAGCAAATGTTAGGAACAAGGCAGAGAGGCAAGTGTAACATGCAGTCCTTCTGCAGATGCTTACAGATGATAATTGGGTTTCAGTGTAGAGTGACTTTCCCTGAATGCCCATCAAGGATACCATTAGCTAACCAGACTCATTATAATCCACATGGCACTCTAAGGATAGCTCATCAAGGCTCCCAAAGGGTTTGGTAAAAATCATTCTGCTTCTCATATGCTGAATTATTTTGGCTAGGTCTCTCGTCTTCCATCTGTGAAATGGGTAAGGACAGGTCAGGTGGAAAGTTAGGTTTAGTTTAATTCTAAGTGCTCTGGAGTAAATGTCTACATTTTGTGAAAAGAAGTTAGATCAGTTAGTGAGGGCTATTTTTTTTTGTTATTTTTCAAATATCTTAACAAAAAAAGCAGGGGGTGGGGGGAGGGAAGCATGTTTCAGGGAAAAAAGACCTGAGTAAATACCACGGACTACTCCACACAGGTGAAAGGGTATTACACATCAAGCACAGACACGTGGCTCCTCAGGACTGTCATTACGCATATGTGAGTTAGGCAGAGCAGAGCATAAAAACAAAGCTTTCATTTTATCACATGGAACCAGTTACAGGAAAGAGTGTGAGCTGAACTTTGGACAACCTTGAATCATACTCAATTTATTCTCCATCATCCAACAAGTCATCATCAAAAACAGGCAAAACACAGTCTGGGGAGAATAGTACACCCTGGAAAGATATGGATTCAGTGGTATATTATCATCCAGATAGGAATGAAAACCGGCTTAGTGAGACTTAGGCCTTAACTAGCAAAAATAGAAGCAATTTGCCTCTCTCCTCCTTTGTCAAAGGTTGTGTGTCTTGGACACTTCCACCAAAATAAGAACTGTGCTGAAGGTCTACGATGTCTTTTGAATGAATCTGGGTCAAAGATATCCAGTGCCAAATGTGCAAAGGCTCAAATATGAACAGTCAAGGCACATTTTAGACCCTTTGATGGACAGTGCCAATGAATCAAGTCAGTTCCAAGGGCAGTCTTATGGAGAAATATATGCTCACATACCACAGATAAGAATTAATTATTCTCAAGGTCTTCTCCAGCATAGCCACTTTGACTTTGACATTGATTCTCACAAGTACAACTTAGTTATAATGGTAGCTACTAAAATGGAATGTCTTCATATTTGGACCTTGTCAATTCCATTCCTTCTTTTTAAAATGGCCTTCCTCCTACCCTAATCTGAAGAACTTCTAAATATCCACTAAGACCCAGATCCCTCTGGTTTAATAAATTGCCATGATAGTCCCTTGAGCAGGGGTAGAACCCCTGCAGTGGAAGGGCAGTCTTAACCACTGGAAAGTCCCCAGGAGCCATTCTTTCCAACACCCATTTAGAGTAAAAGGTACCCTGCATAATCCCGCATGGTCTGGGCTCTGGCTACATCTCCCACTTCATTTCTCTCCACTCCCACCTTGGTCTAGACAGTACTGCTTCCCTTCCCTTTCTCAAATGTGC
This sequence comes from Tragelaphus eurycerus, assembly GCA_935064755.1. Classification (NCBI taxonomy): domain Eukaryota; kingdom Metazoa; phylum Chordata; class Mammalia; order Artiodactyla; family Bovidae; genus Tragelaphus; species Tragelaphus eurycerus. The sequence goes on from CAKXYN010000020.1 coordinate 20,340,362, forward strand.
CCAATGCATTTTTCAGCCATCTTTGTGCTACTTTATTCCCTAGAGTGCTGTTTTCTGATTCCTTCTTGCCATTCCCATGCTGGCTCTAATGTCATCTATTCTGAGAAGACATTCTTGATGAACAATTCTAAAGTAACTATCTAGCCAGTTCCTGTTTGCTAATCCTACCTTAATTCTTCTCAGAGCATTTATCATCATCTAATATTATCCCTGTTTGTTTGTTCAATGTCTCTTTTCCTCCACTAGAGCATAAGCTCCATGAGAATAAGGACTGTGTTTGCTGTGTTTGCCACCATATCCTCAGCAGCTAGATAAGTAAGTGGCTAATAAATTTGTGGTGAATGAATGCCCCAACCTGAACACCACGTAATTCATCACTTGTATTCTGAATCCCCACAGTGTTTCATATAGACCACAATTATAACATCAGTCATATGGGATTCTGTTTATCTGGGGCTTTTACCAAATCTAAGGGTGGAGACTCCATTTTGCTCCATTTGGACTGTTTACTTTGAAATTAGAAAAATCACCCAGAGTCCTTATATACTGGTGTGCAGGTGACGTACAGGGCAGCTCCAGGTTGGGGGGGGGGGGGGGGTGCAGTTTTCATTCTGATAATAAGAATGACGGCCCATGGAGCTGAGTAGCAGCCAAGGTGAGCAAATGTAGGTGGAAGCTCAGGTTTTTCTTTATCAGGGAGAGAAATCAAGATGATTCTATCTTCTCCTTCACGTCTTTTTCTAGCAACAAATTCACGACCCAACATACTTGCCCTGGCCAACTTTTCCCTCAGTCCACATCTGAGGGCTTAGGAAGGCTCTTAGAGGGAGAACTCAGCGCGATCTTGTACAGGGTAACTCACATGCGCCACTTTACACCTTCTCTGCCACCATCTACTCCATCAACTAAAGTAATGAATGCCCAGTTACGCACAAATGTCTTTGATCAGATTTTTGCAGATGCCAGACATGAGCTCTGCACCATAACTCTGGCTTTTGCCTTATGCTTCTCCAATGGTGTAAAATGATAAACCTATGACCAACCTAGACAGCATATTCAAAATTAGAGACATTACTTTGCCAACAAAGGTCCGTCTAGTCAAGGCTATGGTCTTTCCTGTGGTCATGTATGGATGTGAGAGTTGGACTGTGAAGAAGGCTGAGCGCCGAAGAATTGATGCTTTTGAAGTGTGGTGTTGGAGAAGACTCTTGAGAGTCCCTTGGGCTGCAAGGAGATCCAACCAGTCCATTCTGAAGGAGATCAGCCCTGGGATTTCTTTGGGAGGAATGATGCTAAAGCTGAAACTCCAGTACTTTGGCCACCTCATGCAAAGAGTTGACTCATTGGAAAAGACTCTGATGCTGGGAGGGATTGGGGGCAGGAGGAGAAGGGGACGACAGAGGAGGAGATGGCTGGATGGCATCATTGACTCAATGGACGTGAGTCTCAGTGAACTCCGGGAGTTGGTGTTGGACAGGGAGGTCTGGCGTGCTGTGATTCATAGGGTTGCAAGAGTCGGACACGACTGAGCAACTGATCTGATCTGATCTGATAGGAACCCGCTCAACATTCAGGTATGGCCACCTCAAAACTGGCCGAGAATGGAAATTAATGGAAAGTTTCTTCTACCTTTTATAACTGAGGCAGACAACTCTTGAGACTCATCTCAAATAATTCCTCAGAAGTTTCAGGTAGGATTAAGCATACATTGTTTCTAGCAGTGGCCAACTTGACAATCACTCTTATTCCATGTATCTTTCCTACGGTCCACTCATTTCTACTCCTTGAGGTCACTTTCAAATAACTCACCTTGTCTTCCTTCTGGTGAACCCAGACCAATGCAGTTGTTAGGAGGAATAGCATCACCATTACTGAGATTGGCAGGAGGGCAAGTAAAATGCAAACTGTCAGACTGGGTGGTAGTGATGACATCTGCATGGCCTCAGGAAATCACAGTTACAAATATTACGGAGATGTTTGCCTTTAGCTAACTGTTTTGGAAACCTTCATAAAAACATGAACTCAGATGAAATAACAATCAATCCAAGGCAGCAATAAAACCCAGTGGTCTCTTTGGCAGCATTTCAAGACCCTCATCTCACATGGCAGTCACACTGCAGAAAGTGATGGGTCATCCTCTCATAAAGTAGAGCTCTGAACAGCACACCTGGTCATTGATTTAGGGTGAACTGGGTGTTCTTTGGAAGGAATGATGCTAAAGCTGAAACTCCAATACTTTGGCCACCTCATATGAAGAGTTGACTCATTGGAAAAGACTCTGATGCTGGGAGGGATTGTGGGCAGGAGGAGAAGGGGACGACAGAGGATGAGACAGCTGGATGGCATCACCGACTCGATGGACGTGAGTCTGAGTGAAGTCCGGGAGTTGGTGATGGACAGGGAGGCCTGGCGTGCTGCGATTCATGGGGTCACAAAGAGTCGGACACTACTGAGAGACTGAACTGAACTGAACTGAAATATCTGAGAGAAGACATGCAAAGGGTCATGAGCAGTAGCAAATCCCTAGCTAGTCAGGACGGGGAAGGCAATGACACCCCACCCCAGTACTTTTGCCTGGAAAATCCCATGGACGCAGGATCCTGGTAGGCTCCAATCCATGGGGTCGCTGGGAGTCGGACACGACTGAGCGACTTCACTTTCACTTTTCACTTTTTATTCATTGGAGAAGGAAATGGCAACCCACTCCAGTATTCTTGCCTGGAGAATCCCAGGGACGGGGGAGTGGTGAGCTTCTGTCTATGGGGTCGCACAGAGTCGGACACGACTGAAGCGACTTGGCAGCAGCAGCAGCAGCTAGTCAGGAGCTTGGAAGGGGCAAGAGTGAAATACTGCAAGCAAGGATATCTAAGAAAGGAATGCACAGATATATCCATGAGAGGTAGAATAAAGCATGCAGGTCTTACACTCAAGCCCACCACAGGGGAGGCAATGAAGAATCAGGAGGATTCACTCAGCAGATTCTCAGCAATTCTCCACCCTCAGCTATGCCAGCTTCTGCAGAGTCAGGATGGGTTGATTTGGAAGAGAGAGTTTCACAGAGGAAGTTGTATTTTAGTCAAAACGAAAGATGCCTCTGTATTTGGTAGGTGACCACAGCTATTACTATTACTATTAGTAGATTACCATTTATTGGTGGTATGTGATGGACCAAATACCATGCTAAGCATTTTATATTTATTTTCATATTTATTTTTCTCAATTACTTTATGACTAATGTTCTATTGTTTTCATTTACCATTTTATATATGAACTAAATATCCTGAAATATTACTTTTATTATTATTAGTCTATACTTCCACTAAGGATTCTAGCAATACTGGTTAAGTGCTAACTTTGTACCTGTCATCTCATTTAATCATCAGTGACCCTGTGAGACAGATGTGATAGTCACTGTTTTACAAGCCATAGACTGAAGCTCAAAGAAGCTGAACATAATATCTACCTTAGTTACCAAGGCCTCCTGGATCTAAGACTACCTTCTGTCTAAGTATTGGATGTCACTCTATCCCTGCCTGGAGAGCAGAGATGAAAGGCTGGTGAGGGTGAGCCACTGAGATTGATCAAATTGTTACGAGTGAATGAATGAGTGAGCTGAGATGAACTGCCAGTTCACCTCCATGCTGGATCTACCTTAGGAAAATTGCTGTCCCTGCCCTACTCTCCCCACCCACACCCTCTCTCTCTCACCTGTGATGATGGACAAAATATGACAACAGTTGAGCTGGTCTTACTCATCTTTACCATCTTGATATTTTATTCAAGTTTCCTTTTTATTTCCCTCCTCTCTCCATAAACCAAAAGGTCTCATGTTTTGAGAAATAAAGAAAATAAAGAGAATGTCAGCACATTCACTGCAAGGTATGTATCCCAAGTGTTTCCAGAGGCTTTTCAGTGCTGCTTCCCAAAAGGCTTTGAATCTGATACAGGCCAGGAAATCTGCTTTCTGAAGGCTCCCTTTCCATGCCTTTATCTACATAACTTTCATTGACCTAAATCGGATTTGTGTGTGTAGACGGGCAGCACAATTGAGGCTCTGCAAGTCCTGTCGTCTTTTTGTTAAGCTTCCCAGGCTGCCAATTACCAATTCTCTGCACTCGAGGATGTACAGGACACAGCACATTAAATTGGAACAGAATGTACTGGCTAATGATAACCCAGTCAAATATGTAAAGAGATTCCTGGTAACAAAGATGAAGCAGAGGTCTGAAGCCAATAAGATAGGGCTAAACTAGGATGGAGAGGCCAAAGGAAGGGAGAGGAGAAGGGAGGGGAGGGGAGGAGAGAGGAAAGAGTAAGTAGAGCGGGAACAAATATGAGAATCTAAGGATACGGTCTCTTTAGAAGTATGTAATGGAGAAGAGGCTGGGAAATAAGTCCTTGAAATGATTTATGGCTAGAGGGAATCTGGGACCATTTAAAATCTGTCATGAAGGAATCTGGGACTCTACATGGGAGACATTTCTTTGAGCTGTATCTATGTCTAACTATTTTGATCATCTGACCAGCTGTTTAAATGGAATGATTGTATGGCTGGACTGATGGGATAAATCAGTCAAACAAGCCCATCTGGAAGATGATGCACAGTCAGTCAAAATGCTATATTCTCTGTGCAAATGCAAACACGCCGTTTCCATTGGTCATTTGCCATTCATGGGATATAACATGGAGCTAAGTAATCCCGATGATATAAATTTACATTCAGAGACAGAAAGCAGGAGAAAACATGTCAGCACCTCTATTGCGAACTCTTTGCAACCATCCTTAAACACTGATCCATGGGGTCTTTTAGGAATACAATGCCACAACCTCTATGAACGCACTTTGAAACATTAAAACAAGTCTTAGAAAACTAAGTACAATCACTGCTACAAAAGATAACAGCGCCAAATCATCTTATGTAGCTGAGGCTGCGCAGAGGAAGTTATGCTCTGCTGCTTTTGTCATCACGGCTTACATTCTGCCATGGCTGAGGTTCATGGAACTGCATGGTTAGAAAAGAAAACACATTTGTTGTGTGTACCAACAAATGCATATATGACCATACACAAGAGATACACACGCTCACATACATACAATAAAATCTTCAAGTACCCAAAGTGTATCATCTTTACACTGCATGCAAATTTAAGTGTTTAAGTGTTCTAACACATGATTCATAGCTGCCATAGACTGGGGATCAGAAGTTTTAGAACACCTCTTTGCAGGTAAGGTTCAGCGTACCTGCAGCTCAACATTTTCTTTGGAATGACTGTTCAAAGAGCCTGTAGACCACTAGGCATTTTTATTCAAAAGACCTAGGAGAAAATATATCCAAAAATAAATCATCACCTTCTTCCTCAAAATATTTCCCCTTCCTCTACTACCCCCGAGCTCTAATGGGGTAAGGAGCTTTGTCTGATTCACTCACAACTGCATTCCAAGAACCAGAGCAGGGTCTGGTACACAGCAAATGCTAAGTAAACTCACACCAAATGATTTGAATGGCTGGACAGATAGAGTATTGATATCACTATCGTCCCCACTTTGGAGCTCATTTCTGATATGTTCCTTTCTGATTACCCACCGAGATCTGTCACAGCTTTGGTCACAATGCTTCTTTGCATTTGTTTACCTCACTGGGCTGATGATGGATAAAATGAGATCAAGCACAAGAAAATGCTTGATAAACTGTACAACACCACACTCATTTAAGGTAATTATTCCTTTCAACTTCTGTTTGCCAGCATTTTAGCTGAGATGTTCATCTTCTCACAACAAATCTAACAAGCTGAACTGGCCTGCTTTCTTTCAGAGTTTCCCTTCGTATCATCTTCGTATTTCTGTGAAAGTAACACCCCCTAAAGCTCTGTGGTGACCATGTCATTCCAACATCTAACACCTTCAATAAGAAGCTCCCTGTGGCCTGTAAGATTTCAAGCAGTTGAGACCATCTGTATTCGCCTATATATGTCTCCCCTCCTCTCCTCTTCTCTAGAAATACTTGTCATCTTATGCTCCTCTAACAGACATGGCCGTCTCTACTTTCACAATGTTTGTCTTTATATCATTAGCAAAATTCACGGGTGAACAAATGTACAGATGAATGTTCCTTCTCATCTATTTTTACAAATCTCATCTACTTTTCAAAAGCCATGTCTAACTCTATAACCTTCTCCCTGGTCTACATGAGTTTGGGTAAGTCCTCTTAGTAGGAGAGGTAAGAAATCTGAGGGCATATGGCTTACTTGAGGAGAACAAGGAAAATCAGAAAGGGAGTGGACAAATGTGAGAAAATATTGCAAATGGTACAAAACATACACCTTAGGCCTGTCTTACCAGTGAGGTAAAGGAATGGGGTATTTATATACCAACTCCTACAAGTTACTGGGTAAGGACCAATGTAGAGGAGGAAGGATGATAATTCCCAATTTCTTCCATCTGTCAGAACTTCAGAAGAAGCCCTCAGTATAGAAATGTAGATCCTGAAATACATTATATTTCTGTTGGACTAAAATGCTTAAACCTAAAGTAAGTCCCACATATAGCCTGCATATATTAAGCTTTAAGTTTTCTAGTAGCCACATTAAAAGTTCAAAAGAAACAGGTAAGATTAACTTCAATAATTTTTTCATTACTTAACATTATCCTTTTTAATTCAACCTAGTTTATTACTGGAGAAGGCAATGGCACCCCACTCCAGTACTCTTGCCTGGAAAATCCCACGGACGGAGGAGCCTGGTAGGCTGCAGTCCATGGGGTCGCTAAGAGTCGGACATGACTGAGTGACTTCACTTTCACTTTTCACTTTCATGCATTGGAGAAGGAAATGGCAACCCACTCCAGTGTTCTTGCCTGGAGAATCCCAGGGACGGGGGAGCCTGGTGGGCTGACGTCTATGGGGTCACACAGAGTCGGACACGACTGAAGTGACTTAGCATAGCATAGCATAGCATAGCATAGTTTATTACTCCAAATATTATCATTTCAACATGCATTTAATATAAACAATTTACTGAGAAATTTTACATGTTTTTATAATAAGTATTCAAAAACTGGGATGCAGTTTATATGTAGAGCATATTTCAGTGAGGACCAGCCACATTTCATGTGTTTAACAGCCGTATGTGGCCAATGGTTGCCATTATTGGACAACATGGCTTCAGGTATATGGGCAGGCCACTGAACCTATCTGCTCCGCTGGTAATCTCCAGTCACTGAGATCATCTTTCAATTGACTATTTAAAGTACTGATCTAAGACCCAGCATACATGGCTGATAAACATCATTTACTTTTTAATCTGGATCCTATTTCCCTGAAAAAGTTACTTCTATGATTTACTTGTATTATTTCCCCATTAGTTCTTTTTTCATTGCCTCATTCAGTTACCTTTTGCCAAATGATTGATTCTCAGAAGTCACCTTATCCATAGGTCCCTAACCATCTGTGAGGAGAAATCACTGTAAATTTCCCATTTAGGGGAACAAGGGGAGATGTGCCAGCCCTGGCCTCAGCAGAGAGGGACAGTTAGGTCTGGACCTCACTATAGTCAGCCACTTCACAGAGACAGGAATTTTAAAGATCTCCACAGAGGGAGAAGCAGCAAATTCCTCCCATAACAAACTTGAATATCTAACAGATTTTGCCAGGTGAAAACTTTTCCATCTGTCTAGTCTAAATTATCCCTAAGCTGTTTCTTTTAGGGAAAAATTCTATTGTCTGCCTTCACTTCCGTGTCCAGAGGTCTTTGAAAAGCATAGGATACACACTTGGTGACCACTTTGCCATTAAAAGGTTAACATGTCTTCCCAGCTTAAAAGAACAGTGGTCATGATGCTACACAGAGAAAGCACCAAGATTTGTGGCATGAAAGAGGCAAAGCAGTGAAGGCAAGCGGATTTTGCTAAGTCCAGTAAAGTCTCAAAGGCACTAAGTGGTGTTCATTGTCTGCTAATGGAAAATGCGAATTTCCCAAGTCTCCTTTAAGTAAGTAGATAGATATAAACATTTCTAAACCCATCAACCTCTTAGAGAAAAAGAGGCAATCTGCTGAATTGCAGAGGATTCAAAATGACCCATCCTTTTTGATCTTAAGCTTAAATTTTTTTCTAGTATCTCTAACAATTATTTGTGACAAATAGGCAAACCATCAGTAAATCAGAACATGAAAAGTTTTCATTGGAAAGATATTTTCTTCTTTATTAGTTATTGCATTTATGAATACCTTTCTTTCCCTCTTAACTTATCTAAGATTATGTATATTTAATTAGCCTCTTTTTAAATTTTTCTATAAATTTTTCTTATATCATTTTTCCTATATTTCTCTAGGATCTTACTTATTTTGAAATTATTGCTTGCTTTTTTTTTAAATAATTGTTTCTTCCTTCTTAACTCCTTTCTATTCTACTCTTCCTTGGGCCTATTTATTCATTCTCATTCACAAATTGTCCTACTTTCAAAATCATGTACCTTGGAGTTTGTACCTCAGTCAACTAGAATTTGTTTCCTTTCTTTTTCTACCTTCCAGGTGAGACCACCTTTCTCTGTCCCAAGTTCTTCCTGGTCACCCGTCACCTGTCTACTCCAGCTGTTCTCACTTAACCAGAGTGTCTCTTCCCAGGGACGTCAGTAGTTGATGGGTTCAGAAAGCAGCCCTGACAACTCCCTGGCCTCCTCCTGGAGGAAGGTGAAGAAGTAGCCCTACCTATATGTAGGTCTACTTCTTGTTCCAGGAATTACTTGCCAGTAACAAATGAGCTGTGTAATAAATCACTCTCAAATATTTACCCATACTAGGAATTAAGGCTACTTCATTTTCAAAGCAAAAACTTTTAGGAAAAGAAGTAGACTCATTAGGAGAGTACTTAGAGTGAGAAAAAACAAAAACAAAACCTGATGCCTTTCTTTAGAAAATAAAATCACGGTAATTTAGATACTAGACAAATCACATATTTAAAGATAAAACAAAGAATGGAAACTGCTGCCATTTGGGGTTGGTTTACACAGATTCATTGTATACTTGATTTAATTTCACACTAGATACTTTTTTACAAACTTAAGTCTGGAATGGAACAGTGAGGTTTTCCTCTAGATAATGAACCTATTTTAAATGTGTTGCTTTATAGAAGATAAGCTGGGAGAAAATGTTTGGAAAAGACACATCTAATAAAGGGCTGTTATCTAAAATTTACAAAAAACTTGTAAAAACTCAACAGTAAGACAACAAACAATTTGATTAAGAAACAGGCCAAAGACAGTAAGAGATACCTGGTGAAAGAATATATACAGATGGCAAACAAGAATATGAAAGATGCTCCACATCTCAAGTCATCAGAGAGATTTAAATTAAAACAAAGCAATGCCCTGACTACATAACTATTAAAATGGCCAAAATCCAAAACATAGATAACACCAAATGCCATCAAAGATGTGGAGCAACGGGAACTCTCATTCATTGCTGGTAAGAACACACATTGTATCACCACTTTGGAAGACCCTTTGTTGGTTTCTTACAAACATATTCTTGCCATATGACTTAGGAATCCCACTCCTCTGTGTTTATCCAGACAAGCTGGAAACTTATGTTCACACAAAAACCTGCATAGAATGTTGATTCATAATTGCAAAAACTTGGAAACTACCCAAATGTCCTTTACTAGATGAATGGCTAAATAAACCGGTACACCCAATGGAATATTATTTAGCACTAAAAAGAAATGAGTTGTCAAGCCATAAAAAGACATGAAGGAACCTTAAATGCATAGTGAAAGTGAAAAAAAAAATCAATCTGAAAATCTATATAACTGTGTGATCCAAAAACATGACTTTTTGGAAAAGGCAAACCTATGGAAATAGCAAAAAGATCAGTTGTGGCCAGGTGAGGGGGCCAGAGATAAATAAAGCAGAACACACAAGATTTTAGAGCAGTAAAAGTACTCTGTATGAAATTATATTGATTGATAAGTGTCATTATACATGTGTCCAAACCCACTGAATGTACTACACCAAGAATGAATCCTTAGGTAAACTATGAATTTTTTGTGATTATCATGTGTTCATGAAGGTTTATCTTTAATAAAACAATAGTGTACCACCTGGTGAGTGATGCTAATAACTGGGAAGACTCTTCCTATGCGGAGGAAAGGAACATATGAAAAATCTTTGTAATTTCCTTTCAATTTTATTTCAAATAATTGCTCTAAAAATAGTCTTTTTTAAAAAGTGTTACTTCAAATTCCATTTCAAAAATGATTTAATGGAACATCATTGTGTCTTTCAACAATTATTATATTTTATGATTATGTCTAATCCCCAAAGTTCCATTTTCTGAAACTTTCCATAAACTGTCCCACATTCTCTGAATTAAAGCTGAAAAAACTATATAGTCTTTTGTATTCATCTAGGATGAAAACTAAAATTATATAGGCATAACTGAACAAACTTGTCTGAAATTTTTCAAAATTCACGTGTTAAGCAAAGATGGACCATAGACTTTCACTTGAGAAGATAGATTTGGGGGAAATATCTTGTAAAACATTGGTTTTGGTAAGTTTCAGCCCATAAGTGTTAATTTTCTTCTTCCTTTGGGTTTAGAAGAGCAGCTGAGCTCCCTTTCAAAGTGCCTGTCTAGCTTCCTCACCTCTGGGCTCTTTGCTTGTGGAAGTTTACTATCTCCACTCATTCTTTCCACAAACATCTGATGTCTAGCAAGTGTATGGAGTAGAAGTGAAATTAGTGTTTATTGAATAAATAAACCAGGTCATCTATGGAGTTAAGTGCAAATTTAGATAAAATCAATTCAGCTAACAAATATTTATTTAACATATACTATTTACACTTAAAAAAAATTAAAAGATGTCTACGAAGACATAGATTTTCATAAAACAGTATAGGGAAGAGAACAGAGATCATTATATACTGGAATGATGTTTATAATATGTGGGAGATAACAGACTCTGAATTAAGGTTAAAGTGACTCAAAAAATTATCACAATATACAATATACAAAATAATTTTGGACCTTTAAAAATTCAGAAGATGATAGGGCAATAAAGCAAACTAATCCCAGAAAGCTTCCTGCTTTTCAAAGCCGTTAGGAAATCTTACCCTTCAATGATCAAACTTAACTTAGGTCTCCTTGTTGGCTGGTTGACTAGGTACCATATAGATCAGACAGCAAATGTTAGAGGCACTCTGTCACTTTCTAGTTGAGGAATTTCATCAATGAAATACACAATTTAGTATCTACCTTAAAGGGTTGTTTTAAAGAGTTTTGAATGGAGTTTGGTGTATAACCAAACTGGTTGAAAATGAACTATCTTTAATAACAGTAATAGTCGTTTGTTCCACTAAGCTACTAGGTCACTAACTCTGAGCTTATCAGAATAGAACTGGTCAACTTTTGATAAAACGAACAGATGGATCCTATAGACAGGTTGGGGGAGGAGTGATTTCTCTGGCTTACCCTGAACCAGGGTATTTGTTCTACTCTAAATGCCCACATCACTTCACTCCACCCTGATGACTCATGGAAGCCACTGTGAGAAATGAAGTAAACCAGGCAAAGGGAGAAATTTGTGAATACCGAGACACTCTAATAGTTTTCTCTATTAGTTGACATCCTGCTCAAAAAGGTGAACTCACAGAGTGACCAATTTTTTTATCTTACTTCTGCTTAGTATGGTGACTAAAATTCCACCAGAAAAAAAAAAATCCAGTGGTTTCCAGTCCTAGGTCCTTAGAATCCTGAGTCTGCAAAGGTAATATTTTTCCCATCATAAAGATTTCACAAAACTTGATGAAAATGCCAAGTTCTTTTCCCTTTGGCTAAAATTATAGCAAGTTTGCATGAAAGCCTTGGTTATCCAATGATTCACAGAAGATCTGCCTGTCAGTTATATCGGTCTGCACTTAATTAATACAGGAAGAAGAATTTATGATTATTCAATCAACAAAGTTCAGCATCAGAGCATGGATGGTGATTGTTTTTGAGCATTACAAATACACATGGCTTCCTATAAAATCATTTGAGAATATTGACAGTTTGAAAAAAGAAATTTAGGCTAAACAAACAAAAACACATGAAAGCTATTTAGTAAAGAACTTTTGGAACACAGTAGCCACCTGGTGCAATGAGATCTCTTACCACTCAGATTTAAGCACCAACACTACTGGTTTGTGTGCTTGTGACCACATGCACCCTCCTTGGATTTGCACGCTCGGCTACCAGCATCTGAGGTGCCATCTCAGGGGCGGGGTTGTTGCTGTCTTCTCAGTGAGTCGGTGGCCCTGTCTCATAGGCAGAGTTCATTGACACACTTAGGAGCACACTCCACACCCATGGCATTTTTGCACATGCCCAGATGGCATCATCAGCCTTGCATATGGCCACTTGCCCTGGAGGCCTGGGATGTCTCACTGCAATTTATGTGGTTCTGGGAGTGGGCAGAAGAAAAAAACAGGTTTGTTTTTTTTTTCATGTGTATATTGTGAAGGAAAGAATGACAATGAAAATAAGACAGAAGATGGATGAAGTTTTCTCTTTCACCCCTTTAGAAGTTTCTTCTCCTTAACTTTGCCTTGCCTCTTACATGCTCCTCACAAATATGGCATTCCTATCTCGAAGAAACTCTATCCTTTATCAAAACAAGTACACACACCTAAATATTTAGATGGAGCAGTTAAGTCCTCCATCATTGAAAATACAGAAGCATAGATGGTTACATAAAAATTTAGCCAACTCATGGATACTACAAAAAGGGATGACGGATTGATTTTGAGAACTTAGGCAAAAGAGCAAATGAAACTTTCAAATATCTCCATCATTTCAGTTTGTCAAGTCTTCCCTAGAAGACATTGGAAAATTGCCATCCTGGCAGTTCTGCTTGTGCCAGGAGTCACAGTGAATAGTAGACTTGAATGTCTGAGCAAAGGAAGGACAGAAGGCTGAGTGTGAACTTGGATTTGAACTACGTGGGTTTTTGTCTGTTATCTTATTCCTTCTACAAACCAATTCCAGCCACATTGCCATGTTCTAGGCACATAGGCAACACTAATTTTTTATACATACAGACATTCTCTTCCTATGACTTAGCTTTCTCTCCCACAAAGTGATAGCTGTCTTCTAGTATACAGAAATGCTGGGAAGAACCACAGAAATTAGCAAGACTAGCCCCTTCATCTAAGATTTACACTCTGCTGTCCAATGGCACCCCACTCCAGTACTCTTTTGCCTGGAAAATCCCATGGACGGAGGATCCTGGTGGGCTGCAGCCCATGGGGTCGCTGAGAGTCAGACATGACTGAGTGACTTCACTTTCACTTTTCACTTTCATGCATTGGAGAAGGAAATGGCAACCCACTCCAGTGTTCTTGCCTGGAGAATCCCAGGGACGGGGGAGCCTGGTGGGCTGCCGTCTATGGAGTTGCAGAGTCGGACACGACTAAAGCAACTTAGCAGTAGCAGCCCCCAGAGAAGGGATGATTCTTGAGAAGTTGGTGCTTGAGTGAGTGGTGGCATTAGGGTGGGACTGAGGCCTCTGACTTTCAGTTTTGTGCCCTCTCCACTACCATGAAGACAGGGAGACAGATAGGTAAGACTCCTTTCCATGGTGTTAGTTTTGTCCTATTTCCCTAAGAGCTGAAGAACCAGTTTGACTCATATGTTGTGACCACGGGATGGATGAATTAATCTCATCACTAAATAAATCTTTTTCTTTTTTCTTTGGTGCCTAGATTTGTAAGCCACTACTTGTGGTGGTAAAGAATCCCAAGATAAAAATGATGTGGCCTTTGCTTTCCATGAGCTTCCCGTTAAAGGGCAAACATCTTGATATGAATCTTGGTAGAATCAGCATGCGTGTGGTCAGCTTGCATTCTATTAACCTACCTGCCTTTATTCATACATATGTTGTCAGAAGTCTTCCTTTTCAGCATTTGTACATATTCTTCAGTTAGGCTGAAGACAGAATGAATATGTATCCTATTTCATAGAGGGCCAATGTGCCTGAGAGATTAGAAACGAACTCTCCTCATCGACTCCCTTCCGCCAACCACTCTACATAAAAAGGTAACAAAAGGACCCTCCTCAAGTTTGAGTTCGAGCTGTGACTTGCAGAAGCTCTCAGACCACATAGATCCCAGGAAAAAGAATTTTTTCTGTGTATGGAAGGCATTGGCCAATAATGATAAACAGACCCAGGCGCCAAGCCAGGAGCCAGTGAAAGGAGAGAATCACAATTTAGCTTTTACCAACACTTAACTCTCTCCCCACCTCTGGAGGTCCTTGCTGGTGATTTCTCTTCTTTGAAGTTGTAGCACATACGTTTAGTGATAACTAGCAAACGTCTTTATACAAGAAACAACCAGGGACAAATCAAAGCTATGCCATGGTATTCACAAAGCTTCACACACAAACCCAGCCGCTGAAGCCTGAGCCATGCAAAAGTACACTATTTATCTGTTGAATTTTGGCTCATGAGAAAAAAAACTCCTTAATTCTTTTGGAAACCTCACGGGTGGTGTAGTAGAACAATGAAATAGACTTTTTCACAGGAAAAGAGCTCTTAATATTTACTTACTTAGTTTCAAGAAGAATGAACAGAAAAGGAGAAGGGGGTATCCAGATTCTGAGTGGATGTACAAGGCTTAATCTCAGGGACAGATAACATTTATCTTGGTACGAGAGTATGGTTTGAGCTGCACACCAGCACACCCCTAGACACCACTACGTCTAAATACAGCACCATAAAAGGCAGAAGGATGTAAGTCCCCTCTTCCCCTCAGGACCAGCAGCCAATATCTCCCTGACCTCCTGGAAAGACCCAGAAATGGTTCGGGCTTAATCACTTGTATACAGTACACCCTTTACAGCCTTTTAATATTTCCAGTAATTTTTCTCTTATGAGTTTGGAGCTAGCATAATTCTCAAGACACTTCCCTTTCGGCCTAACATCAGCAGAGGCGAAAGTGGTGTGCTCAGGGACAAAGCAGGTCCAGCCAGACATACGATTTCCCCCATGCTTTTGGCTCCTGGTGGCCTTAATGACAAAGCTTTTAACTTTGTACAATCCCTGCCTCTCAAACAAAGACGTGATTAAAAGAAGCGGGGGTTGGGGTGGGGAGAGGGGAAATAACATAAAGATGGAGATGTACAGGAGGCCAGCTTGGTCTCTGTCCGGCACACAATCCATTCCTGGCCGGGAAAATGATTGCCGCACAATGGCCGGTATGGCCAGCCCAGGGCAGCTGTGAGATATAAATTGTCAGCAATGACCATAAGCACTCAGAGAAACAATTTAATTCCTCACTTCCGCCATCATGGGCTGATATATTCTTTCAAGGTCATTACCCAAGGCTAGAAGGGTCGCTTGATTAACGAGTGACAGGCCCAATGAGGGCCAGTGTGCTCGAGCAAGGCCTTATATTAATTAGACAGAAGCTCGGAAAAATAAATGTTACAGAGAAAGGAGGGGCCAAGTCTTTGGCATAAGTTGTGACCTCGCCACCCCCACCCCATTCACCCCACAAAAGATAACACCCTGACCTTGATCCTTAATGCTATACTTTAGCTTTGTTTTAAAACCTATAAAATACAAAACATAAACCATGCTTCGTTTCATATTCAAAATGACCCAGGCCCTGGCCTCCAGTTTCGACACTGCCTTTGTCTAACCCTTTCTCACTTAGTTATTCTAATTTATTGGTTAATTCTGAGCAGGATGGAGAGAACTGCTGGCTCTGAACTTCACATCTCTGAAGCAGCTGAAACCACGCTGATCTGAGCCAAGAGAAGCAAAAGAATGATGACACTTCAGTGTTTTAGGCCTGGTGGCTAATAACCCAGCAATCGCTCTTTAATAAAATGTCATTATCTTGCTTCGGGAGTTAAGGAGATTTGGCAGAACAGTGGACTGTCAGGGCAAATGACCATTCAAGGCAAGAGGGGGCTTAAAAATACCCTCTGCTCCTCGTCCACTATACTGTATCTCTTTGATTATGTCTATCCTGAAAGCCTCGCTTGAAGAGACACAAAGGAATAAACTCCTAGGGGACTTTAGTCAATTCAAAGCATTCATTTCCAACACAAGAGACAACCAGCTTCAGAATGGAGTTGCAGCTTCACCAACCATCAGGAAGGATTTTTCCTTCCTCCACCCCCACACTCAACAGTTTTGATCACTGATCCCATTGGAAAAGCAGTCTCGCCATCTCAGAGGGTCCCAGCCTGAGGAGTTCACTGTGAGGGCAGAGCACATGTGTTTGAATTTCCCAGAAATCCACCGCCATTTATTGAAGGGAGCTCAGGAAGTGGAGGTGAGAGGCTGTGGTGCCACTCAGGATGGGAGGGGCTATTGGCAGAAGTCTCCAGCAAGAAGCCACATTCACCTTTGTTTTCTGCTGAAATGGGGAAAACAGATTTCACTTTCAAGGCAGGCTGCTTCTGTGGTCTCTTATTTGGCACCACCTTCTGACCCAACACTATGTACAGACAGGCGAGAGGCAGCTGGCAAAGAGGCATTCTGGGAGCTTTGGGGGCGCCCACCGTGGTTGACAGTATCTGAGACGGCCTCCAAGGACCCCTGCCTCCTGCTACTCTGGCCTTATGCCACCTTCTCCCCTTTGGTGTGGCAGGGCATACTGACCCATTTCTATCAAGGAGACCATAGCAACCGTGACAGCCTGTCTCTTCTGAGGTTGGGTGACAAGAATACTGTGATTTCCATCTTGCTTGCTCTCTGTTACTCTCTCTTGGAGTTCAGCCTCCAGGAAGCAAGCTGCCATATGTATGAGCTGCCGTGTGGAAACCAAGGCCAGGAAATGAGAGCTCCAGCTAATCAAATCTTCAAGATCTGAGAACCTCAGATCTGTCAACAGCCTCACACATAAACTTGGAATGAATCCTCCCCAGTCAAGCCTAGAGGTGCCAGCAGCCCCAGTTGACCCCTTGATCACAGCCCTATAACAGACAGGCTTGGAGATAGAGGCCTCCAGCTAAACTGCACCCAAACTCCTGACCCGGGGAAGCAGAGATAATAAATGTTTGTTGTTTGAAGCTGTGAAATGTTAGGGTAATGTGTTGTAGCAACAGATAACTAATATTGCTGTTAATTCCACTGATCCTGCTGTATACTGCCTGATGTTGTATAGAACAATTCAACCACTCTGATATAGATTCCTTTTCTGTAAAATGGGAGCAGCCTCCAAGAGAGGCCTTCAGTTCAGTTCAGTTCAGTTGCTCAGTTGTGTACTGCTCTTTGTGACCTCATGGACTGCAGCACACCAGGTTTCCCCATCCATCACCAACTCCTGGAGCTTACTCAAACTCATTCCCATTAAGTTGGTGGTGCCATCCAACCATCTCATCCTCTGCCATTCCCTTATCCTCCTGCCTTCAATCTTTCCCAGCACCAGTGTCTTTTCCAATGAGTCAGTTCTTCACATCAGGTGGCCAAAGTATTGGAGTTTCAGCTTCAGCATCAGTCCTTCCAATGAATATTCAGGACTGATTTCCTTTAGGATGGATTGGTTGGATCTCCTTGCAGTCCAAGGGACTCTCAAGAGTCTTCTCCAACACCACAGTTCAAAAGCATCAATTCTTCAACACTCAGTTTTCTTTATAGTCCAACTCTCACATCCATACATGACTACTGGAAAAACCATAGCCTTGACTAGATGGGCCTTTGTTGGCAAAGTAATGTCTCTGCTTTTTAATATGCTGTCTAGGTTGGTCATAGCTTTTCTTCCAAGGAGCAAGCGTTTTTTAATTTCATGGCTGCAGTCACCATCTGCAGTGATTTTGGAGCCTAAGAAAATAAAGTCTCTCACTGTTTCCATTGTTTCCCCATCAATTTGCAGTGAAGTGATTGGACTGGATGCCATGATCTTAGTTTTCTGAATGTTGAGTTTTAAGCCAACTTTTTGACTCTCCTCTTTCACTTTAATCAAGAGGCTCTTTAGTTCTTTGCTTTCTGCAATAAGGGTGGTGTCATCTGCATATCTGAGGTTATTGATATTTCTCCCAGTAAAATCTTGATTCCAGCTTGTGCTTCATCCAGCCCAGCATTTCACATGATATATGCTTATCATGATATATGCTTATGCATGCTTATATGCATTTCACATGCATATAAGTTAAATAAGCAGGGTGAAAATATACAGCCTTGACATACTCCTTTTCCAATTTGGGACCAGTCTGTTGTTCCATATACAAGTATAACGGTTGCTTCTTGACCTGCATACAGATTTCTCAGCAGGCAGGTCAGGTGGTCTGGTATTCCCATCTCCTGAAGAATTTTTCACAGTTTGTTGTGATCCACACTGTCAAAGGCTTTGGCGTAGTCAATAAAGCAGAAGTAGATGTTTTTCTGGAACTTTCTTGCTTCTTTGATGATCCAACAGATGGTGGCAATTTGATCTCTGGTTCCTTTGCCTTTTCTAAATCCAACTCTTTGCAATCCCAGAGGCCAGAATACTGGAGCGGGTAGCATTTCCCTTCTCCAGGAGATCTTCCCAACCCAGGGATCAAACCCAGGTCTCCTACACTGTGGGCAGATTCTTTACCAGCTGAGCCACAAGGGAAGTCCAAAAGAGAGGATTTAGACATGCATTAAATACTTACAAGGATTTGGTTCTGTTGGTGGGATGGGAAATTCTATGCATTATCAGCTTATTATGAGCAATCAATGCACATTTCATTATCAGACATATCAGTTTTGTGGAAGATGTAGCATTATCATCAGGCATGATTATTATATCTATTTTACATCTCTGAACTATCTGTCCTTGATGGATACCAACAGAGGTAGCAGCCAGCAGATATGCAAAGACGACTCACACAACTTACTTATCCATCCCTGTCTCTAATCATCCATCCTCTATCCATTTTCTCAGCAAGGACTTCCTGAGTGTGCATTAGTACTGTAAGAGACATAAAAATGTACTCAATATAGTTTATGTCTTCAAGGAATTTATAACCCACTGAGGATGACAATGTGTGGACAATAATTACTGGGGTCTCAAGTAGCATGTGATAAGTTTCATGAGAATACAAAAGCATGGAAGAGATTCAGAATGGGGAGAATTCAGCTCTGGCTGGGGAGGCTAGAAGAAGGACCTGGCACACACTCTAGCCCTAAGGCACGTGCTATGAGTTCTTGTTCCTGAAGCATTGATGATACGTTGGTCACCGACTCTCATTCAGTCTCACTTTGACCAACTCATTCACTTGAAGTGCAGCATCAGAACAGAGTTACCGTCAACAGCCAGAGAGTTGAGGTAACTGGCACCCTGGGAATCACACCCAGGACCTCAGCCTCATTACACCAGCTACATTATAATGATACATGACTGAACATCGGCCTCCTGGATACAGACAGGCATCTGGCTCTCCAACCTTCTGAATTGAGAACAGCATGTAATGAATCCCCAGTTCCTTAACATGTTTAACAATTAATAAGCTAGGTTTTCCTTGAGGACAGCAAAAAATAAAATATGAGCATAGCAAGGAAGAGGTCATACAGCATAAATGCATTGTATGAAAACAGTACGTGGGGTGAGGTTTGAGGTGGTGGGGGTAGAGGTGAGTGGCTTTTCCTCTACTTTGAAAATTGAGTAAAATATATTGGGGAGGGGTGTCCTAAATTATGCAGACATTCGTCAGTTCTGTATCTCATTCTCCTGTTTAGATCTCCTACATGTAGACAGCAATTTTGCCCATTGGACAGAGAAGCTGATAAGAGAAAAGCTGCCCTAGTCGAAAGATCTGCCATTAATTTCAGGGATGCTCATAAAAGACACTATATGGGAAAGGAGAAGGAATCAGAGAGTTTGGTGCCAAGGAACAGGATTAATAAAAAATATTCCAGCCCTTCTGGAGAAGCTAATTCAGCAGGTTTCTCTCCCTTGATGTGTCCAACTGCCTCACATTGAGAGAAATGGTGGCACTCACCCACATGGGAAGGGGTGCTGGCAGTTTCCCAGCATGCTGCCACATGGAGACAGGAAAGATCCGCCTGGCCCCTGCCTTCTCCTGGCCTGCAGAGGTCAGTTGGCAGCCTTGGCAAAGCTGCTCTCTGACCCCTGCTCAGTATCCAGGTGAGGAAGTCCCTATCAGGAACTGCAGAAAAATTCCAGAGAGCAGCAGACTTCTGAGGAAAGCAGTGGCACTGTTACTTTGTGCCTTTGCCTAGATAGTAATTCAGTGGAAAATGATTTTCACACTTGAAAATTCTGATTTCAAGTGCTGGAAATAATTGTGTCATTTGCGATTGTTGCTGTTACATCCCAAGTGATGCACCTGCTTCTTTGGGTGTTAATTAGGCGATCTTAGGCTATGTGATGACACTCAGCAACTGGGCAACAGAAACTTCTTAGGAAATAACTCCCTTCACATCTAAGATTCAGTTCTGTGAGGGAGCTTTTAGGGGGATGGAACGACCGTCTTGTATTTGGCAACTGAAATGTACTGCTTGCATTCCAGATTAGTTCTTTTCCCTAACAGTTCAGATGTGATTAGAACTTCCAGAGATGCATTGCCACGGTTGCGAATTTGCTTCCCTTATCCCCGAAGTTAGGCCATAGTGCCTCTTCTGTGCATATTGAACTGCCAAAATGATGTCAGTGCTACTGGAGGGTGGGCCAAATCTTAGCACCCCCAGGGCTGGTGGTCAGAGCTGATGTCATCACTAACCCAGATTACAGCAGTAGGGTGTCTACTTCTGGTCTCTGTTCTCAACTCAGAAGCCACCCACTCTCTTCTGCTCAAGATCTTCTAATGGCTAATCCCTTCATTCAAGGTCCAAGCCCAAGTCCTTCCAAAGGCCTACGAGGTGATCTATACACAACCCCCTTTCCTCTTTGACTACCTCCTTCTCTTACACATTTAACTAAAGGATCTGTGTTTTTTATGATCTGGGATGATGTATTTGCATAAGTTAATTCAATGATATTCTTTATTTTAAGGAAAAAACTCACACGATGAGTATCCACAAATCCCCCCTTTCAAGTTCATGTTAATTTGCTTTAGTGTTATCTGACCTCAGCCTTCAAAAGATACCAGCAATAAGTGATCTATCTCATCATACACTGACCTGACTCAGAACTGACTCAGTTATGACCTATTGAATTTATTCACTCAACACAGAGTGCTCAAGGCCTGAGTAGGCATGATGTTGCTGGCTGATGTTTGTCGTCAAAACGTCAGCTGCTCAGGGTTCAAAGTTCAGCATTACCAATATTACTTTGTTTACATGAGAACGTTCTGAGGACTGAACATGAGCAGTGCATTCTCACCCAGCATGTGTACACATCACGTCAATGACTGCTGTATCACTGTTCTGTTTTTCATATTTTCATTATCCAGCAAAGGGCTTCCCAGATGGCTCAGTTGGTAAAGAATCCACCTGCAATGCAGGAGACCCTGGTTTGATTCCTGGGTTGTGAAGATCCCCTGGAGAAGGGAAAGGTTACCCACTCCAGTATTCTAGCCTGGAGAATTCCATGGACTGTATAGTCCATGGGGTCACAAAGAGTCAGACACGACTGAGCGACTTTCACTCTCACTCAACTAAAATTAAAAAATGGAAAAAGTTTCTAGCCACTGCCTCCAGTGTCTCATCTTATGCCCTCTTCTGTTTCCTCTGCTACAAAGGGTTTGGGAAAATTCTTCACCAAGGATTATTGGAATAAAATTTAACAAAAGAGCCATGAAATGGAAAAGGTCACCCTGCACTTGAGTATGAAGTCCAAACTCCAGCTCTGAAAGTATGTCAACAAGAAGTGCATGTGGGGTGTGTTCCAGAAACCAAACAACAAATACTGTGGCATTTACTTCTAAACTCACATGTCTCTGAAAAAGTGACACAATTTTTTTCTTCTTCACAAGAAAACAACTCCACCTCCATCAAATCAGGGATCAGACGAGAAGTCCAGATAGAAGACAAAATGCATAGTATCACCATCTCCTGTGTGAGTGGTCCTGGTTCTCACCCAGCTCCTAACTTCTCACTCCTGGCACCTGCCCATCTGCTAAAACAGCAGAGACGTAACATTGTAGAAATTTAGAACCACTGAGCTGGCCAGCTGGACAACTCACATGGGAGCAAGTGGAGAAAAATGAACAGGCAGGTCTGCCCTTCCTAGTCAGTGAACACACTCCCAACAATAGCAGCACCTCCTTCCACCACTGAAAAATAACCAGGTTGACTTGGATAGAAATGCGTTGCGAGCCACACGCACCGAACAATGATTATTTCAATAAACCAGTGTAATAACATCTGTCGGATCCAAGATCCAAGATCACCGAGACATCTTCCTTAAACAGGGGTGTAGACAAAGAGATCTGCCCAAAAGGCCTGATTTACCAAGGGAGACTGAATGTGCCTGGGGATGAGGGGAAATGACAGCATCTCGTTTCAAATTTCCACTTAAAACAGACACCTATACCCTATGTTATCAAATAAAGTTTTTTAGGTGTTTTTTTTTTCTTTGAAAACTGAGTTGAACAAGTGTACCTGTGGATTTCTGGTATTTCTTATGTAACTGGGTGGCCCTATAGACACATATGCCACACATCTGTTCCTGCATTGAAGCCAGGGTGTAAACGGGTCTATGAAGGTCTGGAATTCTACTCTACATTGTCATTGAGTGAAAATGATTTTGCATCTTCCCTCATGTGCCCCTACCTCTTCCTATAAGCCCCCCATGCCCCCTGATCATTTCCAAATTCCCTTGTTGCTACGGCTGCTGCTTCTTTTTTTTTTTTTCCCCTTCTTTTTTTTCCATAAGGCCTCTGGCCTTGCACTGCTGTTTATCACCTAAGGCAAACTCTCTCTCTCACTCCTTTTCCCTCTCTGTTTCTTTAAATCTCTAAACCACAAAGCAGCATGCGAGCAACACCGTAGGTCAAGATATCAAAAGAGGGAACTTTTATAGGTTTCCTCGATAACATGGACAATAAAAGAAGAAGGCACACAAGCAGCATTACTGACCTTATTTGATGCTGTGCAGTAAAGAGAGACGGTTCTTCCGCCGCCTGCCTGTGTAGGTTCGGGCATTGGTGTGTAAAGAAGGGACATCAGCATCAAGACTTGGTCTGGGTTTTCCTACACTCTTAAGCCAAAGCTTCCCAAGTGTTTTCAGTAAATAATACCCAAATAAACAGAAGGTTACTGAATACATTAAACTCACTGCGGCAAGAAATTGCATTTTGACACCCAGTTATACACAGACACTGTTTTTCTCTGCACATACTCACATGTATGAATAGAAGTAGGAATTTACGGACTACACAAGGGACGCCCATACTATGGGAGCAGAAGTCTATATTCTGAATATTACAGATGTTAATTGGCTCTGCCTAGGCAGCTACAAGCTACAGACTTATACTAGGCTGAGGATTTTGGAGTTCATTGTCTTAGTCTGTAATGCAGACACACTGTATTTGAAGAAAGTGCATTTTTCTTTGGTCTGAGGTGGCCACTGGCTTTCAGGTATTATAGGCTCAAGAGGACAAAGGCTTCAGTGGCCTCAAGAGTAACTGCTTCCTTAGCCATTTGGGCTTGTTGAACTCCTAGATGAGGAAAAATTAAACAGAACAAAAGTACTTTGCAGGTAGAACTCTTTTAATAGCTGAGGTTTCTTTTTAAATCCACTTTCAAGGAAACCATGTTTTCTCTCAGAGCAAGAAATCCCATAAAGGAGGTAATCCCTTTTTGCTTCAAGAGCCCAAAGGCTGCAATCCTACCTTTTAGTTTCCCCTCAATTGTTTAACATCCCACCTTAACAGAGAAGGATATATGAAGTCAACATTGGTCAAAGGGGGAAACGAAAGAATGCTTAATTTCCATTCCCTGACTCCCAAAAGAAGACACACACACACACACACACACACACACACACCAGCCCCCTTCCCATTTCTTGTCTAAATATCTGTGGATCACTTGCTCTCTCCCCCACTTCAGGAACAATAGCAATCCAAAGATCATCTTATCAACAATCACTGTGACTGTTTTCTATTAATAGATCAAATACTGTGCTTGTTGATAAATATGTGCCTTGATTGCAACTCAGACCAGGAGCGCCATATTGGAGTATGTCTAGACTCAGCTGCTTGCAGACATCAGCAACACGCTCTCCGGCGGAGGTCGCGGCAGACAATGGCCTGAGCCGCGTTGAACCATGCACACCCGAAGGCTGGGGATGCGCTGTTTCGCTTGTGCTTCGTAAATGTACGGAGTTTGGGATACAGGCAGATTAGAGAGATACTCTTTTGGAATAGGGGGCAGCAGTTCTCTCAAAGACCACATCCCCTCTACTCTTCCCAGAAATGACAGCACTGCCCCCTGCCCCCTGGGCAGAAGTTATCCACAAGTATCAAGTTAACCTGACCCTCCCTCTCTACCCACCCATCTGCAACCTGAAACATGTTCTCATCTTTATGAATATTTATACTGGGCTCAGCAAACTTAGGTGAGATGTGACATGTCCCCCACTTGGCACAAAGTAGTAAAAACAGACAGAAATACTGCAGACAGAAATACACAAATAGAAATTAAATTCTATTCATTTAGCAGACTAAATAAAGGCAAGGAAAATGCCCTCTGACCTCCCAGCTGAGCACAAGCGTGAGGACCCTGCACGCTGAGACTAAGGCCTGGATCATCCTCCCTCCTGACGCAGCGCACTGAGCACAAAGGCTCTCACAGTCCAGTTGGCAATGAGATACGGAAGTGTGTTTCCTCCTGCTCCCCTCCCAGCCCTGGGCCTCTGCTCTCCTGTTGGGTGGTTATTTTAGCTTGACGTGATGACATCATAGGGTCCTGAGTGAGGTCAAACACTAAGGACAGAGGCAGGATACACTACTCGCCTCCTCCCCATGCATTTTCCAGTGACCAGACTCAGTGCATGTGAAGGCTTACTCTTCATCGCTGGTCCAGAAGACGCAGGCCTGTGTGGGGGCTGCACAGGGGTGCATGTGTCCACACACTTCAGAGGCAGATTGGGCAAGACTGGGCTCATATACAAGGCCTGCCAGGTGACGATGACAACATGGCCCTAGCCTGCGTACGTGAGAGGTTGGCAGTTTGTATCCACAGGCCTCACTTTTTAATACAACTGAGCTGAATGGACAGATACAAGCCTATTAAGCCTATTGTTATCTCCTCAACCAGGAGGGGTTCCATGTCGAGACAGAATGAGATGGCTTTTGACAGAGCGGGGCACCTGTACACAGTATAACACCTCACGTCTTCTGTGTCATAAGCTAGACCACAAAATATTCAAATAAATCCTTGTACAATTATGTATTTTCTAAGTGACTTGAAATCATTGCTACCTTGATTTGTCTCATTTGAGGAATCTTGGCTGCCAGATTTATCAAGTAAAAAAATGGATAACAAGAGGCCCAGTTAAATTTGAGTTTCAGACAAACAATAAGTAATTTTTGGTAAATATTTGAGACATACTTATATAAAAATTATTAATTATCTGAAATTCAAATTGAACTGCCATCCCATATTTTCTCTGGGAACACCCCCCTGCAGTTTATGTGTGCGTGTATGTGTGGTGGTGGAGGGGTGGCAAGGGGGTAGTACAATGTAATTTCACCCTTTTGTGTAAATTTTGGGGGAAATGCATCCTTGACTCATTTCTTGGATAGAAATACATTCACTGGAGAGATGATCAGATGACCTTCATGGTTTTCAGCCATGTATTTCCAGGTGCCTGGGGAACCTCTGAGTGAACAAGAGCGATCCTGACTTAGCGCATTAGGAGGGAGCTCATTTTGGGCAGGTATGTTTTTCAACACGGTGCTCACAGAGCACGCAAAGGTGATTAACATTCCTCTGCTGAGGTTTATGACTTCATTAGAATATTTCTCATCATAATTGAATAGGTAAAAATACCTGGCGATTAAATACAAGCCTATCCCCTCAGGATGGCCAGATTATCACTTGAATTTAAAATCTTTCTGAATTTTTAATAGTGCATAACAAATACGATTATTTATGCACTTGCTTCCACTGCTCGACTTGCCAGGCCTACAATTATTTGGAACGCCTTCAGTTTCGATGGGAGGGATTAAATTGAGCTACACTGTTCCTTGTATTTCCTGTAAAATATTTAGCCAACAGGTTCCCCCTTTTCTGTGTGGCCATGCCAGGGACCCCAAAAGCCTTTGGGCTCCCTGGCAGGGCCCGGGTCTGCATTCTTGAGAAACCCCCAGTGATTAGCAGCGGGGAGATGCATGGAGCTGTGGTGTAAACGGAGCAGCTGATAATCCATAAAGCTGGCTGATGAGAAAGTCAAGTGGAGGCCTGCCTCGCTGAAACCTTTTCAATAGATCTGTAGTCTGGACTTGAACCCTGCCCTCTCACCTCAGGGTCCAATATTCCTTTCTTTTCCTTTTTTTTCCCCCTGCCACCACCTTCCTCTTCTCCCAGCTTCTCTATCAAGGAGTGATGTACTCAGACTGACTGTGAATAAAAATGTGAGTGACCCCCATCAAGCCACCCCCACTTCCCTGAAAAGGATGGGGGAGGGAGGAGAGAGAGAAAGAACTGGGAGAGAAGCCGGAAGGGAGAGAGGGACATACAGGGGAGAGGAGGGTTCCCGACTTCCTCACAGGTAATTAAAGGGACTGTTTTCAAGGTTGCATGGGCAAAAGACAATTCGGCCCTAATGAAGCATCGATCGCCTGGCACTAAGGTAGAAAGGAGCTGACATTCATTCAAAGGTACCTTTAAGACACGGCACCAGGAATTATTTGTTCTCGGCTGTCATTGCCTAGGACCTAGGGTAGAAAAAAAAAAACGGTGGGGGGAGTTTGTTTTAAATTTATTTCTGCATTGCCACAGTTGCATGTACTGGGCTTTGTTTTCTCTTTTTTTCTTGTAAAAAAGTACAATGCATCAGGGCACATTCTATTTGGTTGTAGGGAGGGGACCTCCCCACCTCCCAGGGTAAATCTTCTTCATTAGTCACGTTTAAAAGCCCACCAATCGGGCCTGCCAGTCCGGGATTCATGAGGTCAGTGATGGTACAGCAAGGACTCCTGGGGTAGAGAGCGACATCCCTGTCTGTTTGCAAACCCAAACCCGCTTCCCTCCGAGGATTTGGCCACTATCTACTTTGTGCTGGTGTTTGCTATTTTATGGCAAAAACAGAAACCTCGGGGTGGGGGGTGGAGGGGACTGGGGAGGGGGGTCGATGTGGATGTGTGATGAGGACTGAGAGGAAAGGACTGAGGACGCCGCCTGGGATGCGTCTTTGGCCAAACAGGCACCAAGATGGGGCTTGAACGTTAGGAATGAAAGCCGGGCAGAGCCCCAGGTAAAGGTGTGGGAGAGCAGCGAGGCCAGCATCCCCTCCCAGCCCACCTGGGGGGTGGGGTGGGGGGCCGGGGGGGCGGCGCTGTCTGGGCACTTTCTCCGAGCTGGACATGCCCTGCATGTGCTTCCAGTTTTCCCCATAAAAGCCCTAAAAATGTTTGCCTTTGCAGAACATCTGAATGATGATAAACGGAAGGGAAAATGCTTAGTCGTGCCAAGTAAACTGGGGTAAATGACAGGGGAGGAGAGGTAGTATCGACTCCAAAACAAGGGGAGTGTTCTCTGAAGAAGCTTTGCCCACAGCCCACAGCCCCACTGGGTCTTCCAGGAGGCCTCGCGATCAACAATAGCAGGTCCCTTCAGAGCAAGAAACACAAAGGGAATTTGCTCTGGTTCGGTCCCCACAGTGAGGCCCTTCGGAAGCTGAAGAGAATCACTTTTTTTTTTTCCCTCTGCTAAAAATAAGGGGGAGAAAAGAATTCTCTTGTACACACTCCCATATAGACACGCAGGGTACAATGAACTGAAGAAAGAGGCCCTTTGACGGGACATTTCAAATCACTGGCTCTTTCTCACATTTTCTTTTTCTCTTTCTTTCTTTTCCTTTTAAGAATTTATCGTTGTTTCTTGATTTTGCTCTTCATTTTGGTTTGGTTTTGGAGGGAGGGGTGGCAGGATCTATTATTTAACTTGATAAACAGCATTAGCGCACCGCCTCGATGCCTCCCTCCCTCAGCCCCACTCTCCTATTTATTCATTTGTGTTTACATTTCTAAGACATCCCTTTAGCTGAAGGAGGACACTTCCCACATATTGCAGTATTGGCCATTAATGCAAAAGGATAATTTATTGGTTGCACAGCCTCTGAAGTTGAATTTTTAAAAGAAATAGCGGAGCCCAGTTTCCTTGGGTTTCCTGCATTCATATGTATTTGGTTTGTACCTTTCTCTTTTTTATCTTTGAAACAGTTTGTAACATTCTATTTATCAATTTGATGCTCTTTCATCCTGGTTTTTATTTTATTTTTTAAGCCAAAGAACAGGTCAGGAAACAGAGGCAGAAACTGCATGGAACACCTGCTGAAATAATAATAATAATAAAAAAGTTTCCCCCTAAAAATGGCTAAACTGTAGCCCAGCAGATCCTATCTGCATTAATTTGGCTGAACAACAAGATATTGCAGGGGACAAACTCTGAATAAAGCAGTTCCGAGTTCCCAGAATTGGCACAGCTCAGCCTAAACAATGGCTGCTTCCTATTCACCTTAACCCAGCTTTTCAAAAGAACATCCCCAGAAACACAAAGCATCAGCGGGAAATGGCAATTTTATGAATCCTAATCAATCAAAGGGCTTATTAACTCAATGTGAAGCCAGATTAAAATCTTTAATTATAAATCGTGCTAAAAGGAAAAACAAAATGTACTTATGGTACATTGAAAATTCCGGATATTAACATAGTTGCTATTATCTCTTGCAATATTAAATTCCCCCTCCCTTTCCCCCCAACAACCTCACCTTTTTCTATTACTAAAGAAACAGGGCCACAGGACCAAAATCATTTTTCCCCTCGATTTATTAAAATGTATTCTTTTTCTCCCCCTGTGCACTCAATAGGTTGCTGGGAAGCTGCGTTGGTGGTTGGAGGAAGGGGTACGAGAAATCCCATTACCGAGCCCCAGGCGCCTAGGGTTTCAGTGTGATGCTGGGGGTAGAGTTTGGGAAGCTGTTTATTAAGAGGGCAGAGTTGGTGTTATAGGGTTGGTAGGTTTTGTTTGGCTTTGTTTTTCCCTCCCTTTTTTTCTGTTTCGGGGGCTGGGGAAGGACAGCAATCAGATGTGGAGCATTTTCGCTAATGAAAGCGGCATGCGTGTCTGTGCTGGTAGGATTGACGGGCAGGAGCGGAGGCTGCCAGCTCCAGGAAGGGCCCTCACTTGAAGTCACATCACAGTGTGAGAAAAGGATCTGGGTGCTGCTGCTGCTGCTGCCGCTTCTCCTTCCTTTTTTTTTTTTTTTTATCAGGCAGACATTTGGGAAATGACCACAGCAAATTTAATCACAGTTGGGGGGTGAGGGGGGAGGGAGGTAGAGCAGAGACTGTGATTCACATGTTTTATTTATTTGTTCAGAGTCACGGCCATCCTATTGTGTGTCCCTCATTCTGTCATTTCAGGCCCCTCGGACCCACCCCCTACCCCTGCCCCCATTGTTAATGTAAGAGGCAGAGAATATAACCACATCTTAAAATAATAACATACCCAGCGCTGCAAAAGCAGCAACCTTATCTTGAGAGGGGTCCTTTTCTTATATTGAAATGATTAAAAAAAAAAAAAAAGGAAAAAGAAAAAAAAAATCTTTCTGTCCTAATGACAATGTCGGATAGACAGATTTGTTCTTTGTGTTAAAAATTCAGTGATCTTTGTAGTGAGGTACATGCCCCCATTTCCTCCCCTCCTGCACATGGACTATTTTACTCTTCTATTTTTATTATTTACAGAACAAGTCCCATGTTACTAAATTGGCTTTAAATTAAAAGTAGAAAGACTGAAAGGAAAAAAAGGAAAAAAAAAAAAAAAAAACGCAAAAAACCGTGCAATGTCTTATGCACAATCAAAGCTAATAAAAAGAAAGCAATGCCCTGGCTTAAATTAAATTCTACTTCAAAACTTTTACTCAAACTTCAAACTTTCCTCCTATCAGCCGCTCTCCTGAAATATTCCTTTCTTTGGCTTTATTCCTTTACTTCCAGGGACAAGAAGTCCTCATTCCAAAATGAGATCTCTTAAGATTCCTGTCACTTTACTTCCTAACCCTAGAACCCAGTTTTATCCAGGGACAGAAGGAGGGAGCAGAGGGTGGGTACGAAATGGATGAAATAGCTCTTGCTGATGATCCTAATAGTGAATAGGGTTTGATTTTCATATTACAAGACTGAATTCATGCTCTTTTAATCTGAAGGCTAGGTCTAAAATGCCCTATTTAAACCTGAATCAAGAAAGGGATTGGTCGTGGATGGATACTAACCAAGTCTGTCCTGGTGGCATGTCCTGGCTCCAAGCTCTGTGCTTCCATCACACATTTACGATCATGCGACAGCCATATTCTTGTAGCTACTACTATTTCTAAAGTGCAATAAAATCTGATTTTTCTGATTACTTTGGAATTTCTGAACACAGATAATGTCCAATGTTACCTTAAAATCATAATACGCTTTGAGCAAATAAACACAGACCCAAATGCTACTTTAGCATCTGAAAACTTGCAGCCTCTTATTTTGGTGGCCAGCTCTGTAACCACACCTGCCTGGCTCCTCGCAGTAAACAGAGAAATCTGTTTTTTCTTTTGCTAAGATGTGTAATTTTTGTGTAGGCCCATCTCTCGATTTTTCTACCTTTACCGACGGATAATTTTGTAGTTATCTAACTGAACAAATATAGCTGGAGGACTAAGAGTGAATAAAAGGTCCTAAATCAGTTTTCATGGCTAAAGTGCACACGGAATCCATTTTGGCAAAAAGCACTCAAATTCTCAGAATTCCTCTAAATCCTTAAATGCCACACGGCTGTGATATTCCTTTGAAGACGAGCATCGGACCTAATAAACCGAATACTGGAGGCACAGATCCCGTCTTCTTTAGTTCTTGCAACAGCTTTTCACTAAATTCAAAAAAGACCTTTTGTGCTTAACTGGGTTTTCATTTCATTGCTTTTAAATTTGTTAAGCTTGACTCTTGACACTTTGGGTGTTTAGTCATTTTCTTTTTTTTGTTTTGATAGTGCAATTATATAATAAATATTTGTGCTTCCCCAAAGGAAGATGTTAATTTGTTGTTAAAGCTGGTATATAATTTTTTATTATAAACCTATATAAATATATACATTTTTAAAACATCATCTTAAAGCAACTAATAGTATAAACTATTTTGAAATAACACACCAAAATACTGTATATATAACATATTTACTCTACTAGAAGGTGTAAACAAAATAGAGAAAAGAAAGATTAATAAGGCCAAGAAAGGAAGATAACTCATAAATAATTATGTAAATAAAATGTGCTTTTGGATTGCTATTTAAACAAATTAGACTTCAAATGATAAAAAGCACTAGTAAATTATGTCTCTACCAAGGATAAAAAACTATTTGACTTTTTTCCTATTGATTTACATTCCCAGTTTGCTTAATCAAATGAAAATATATGAGTGGAGACAGATATCCTCAGCCAAAATATTAAAATAGGTATTTGTTTTAAAGAATTGTATATGAAATTTTAGTTACTTCCCCAAAATTGCAAAAGGGACGTTGCAAATCTGTTCAAACAGTGATGTTCTGAAATGAAATTTTCTTCTGATATACTTTTTTCCTTTTATATACTCATAAAAAATCATACTCTTAAAAGAGTGTGTAAGGTTAGATCTAGTAGAATTACTTTTCTTTTTCTGCCTAAAGTAAAATGATTTAAAATTATTTCACAAAGAAATATTACATTAAAATCCATATGAAAGGTGATATTATCATTAGTAAATAGAAATAACTCTTTAACATTTTAGTCCACTTGTTTCAAGTATTCCAAAATATTTTTTAAATATTTAAAGTATTTATATATATATATATATATACCACAATTCTTACTTGGGCATTATTATAGATTTGTAATTTTTTTTTTATGTCATGAAGAAAACAACAGTCATGATGGCAAGAAAATATACATTTTTCTGTCTTCTTTGGGTTTGTTTCAAAACCAAATAAACAAGAATGAAAAAAAAAATGGTTTAAATGGTTATTTTAGAACTCTGCAGGGAATCTTCTTTTTAAAAGTATTTCAAGCCTTTTCTAAAGATTTCTCACATCAGTATTATGTTGAAAAATACTCTGCTTTTTAAAGAACCTTATAATTTAAATTTATTTCCTATGCATATGGTTTTGTCAAAATCCCAATCCAAACACAGAAAATGCCCTGTGTCTCCCTAACACCTACAAAGCTAATGTTTATAGGCCAGCTTAAAGCTGAGAAGAAAATATCCTCCACAACTCCAGGCCTTTTTTTCCCCCTTCTGGATCAGTTGAGCCCTACATTTGATATACAGACTGATTTTTTTTCCCCCATCAAAATTACATGAGAAGCAAAAAGCTGGAATCTGAGACTCTCGACAAACTGGGCGGTTCTCCTCACTCCTCCTGTCTTTTCTCTGTGTCAGACTCTATGTTTAGATAAAACAATTTATCTTTATCATTTTCAAGCTGGTCAGACGGGCTCGGGGTGGGAAGTGCCAAGAGGTGGAGGGGTGAGGGAAAGGTGATTGTTTCACTTGTTGTCAGAGGGCATTGATCAGCCCTGCTGTCTGCTGGTCTCGGAGGTGAGGCCATGTCCCCCAGGAGCACTTCGGGGCTGGGCCGTGTCAGTGAAAAGCTGTATTGAGTCATGACCCAAATGACGGCTTATTGAGGGAAACGGGTATTGGCGTCCAAATCATTCTGAGACACCCTCAGTAACACTTAAACCAGTCCACTCCGTTAATGTCAGGTCACGGGGGACACATTTAGCCCCCTCTGCTGACCATTAGGCCCTTTGATGGAGTGGACGATAAACTTGACGGGACAAGCTGGACCCTGCTCTTGAGCCTGCCTCTGCTGACAGCAGGCCCAGGACAGGACTGCCTTGTGGAGAAGCAACGGGTCTCTGTGGTAGGGTCCCTTAGGGACTCTGACTCTTTTACACCAAACTGGATAAAATATACCTAAAATTAGTTTTAATATTATAGCATCAAAAGGAGAAAAATTAGCCACCGTGATCCTTCACCAAATTTTTCAACAATGAGGTCAGACACAAATTGTGGATAAAGTGGTCAGACTCTACCATTTTGTGATTTTTATTTCTTGCTTTGATTTTTCTTTTTCTTCTAAGCACCACTGATAGAGTGCAGGTATTTCGAAATCCATTTGTTATACCTTCTGCGGCAAAGAACAAAAAGAATTCCTTATTGTTTCCCAGGGAAGTAAAGAAGAACTCAACAAAAATTCACTCCAGTGTGCTCACGACATTTGCAAAGCTGTGCTCTGGAAGGGAATTATTTTATTTTGTATTGCTGAACATCGAATATATTTGGCAGGGTGGGGGAGTAGGAAGTTAAAGATAATTGCATTTCTCATCAATGGCAGCATTAGCCTAAAACAAACTTCAGCTTGGAAATGAATCGAAAGCACAAACTAACAAAAACCAGGTCTTTGTTAACATTCAAAGGGTGAATTAATAATCATTATTGCTACTATTTAAACAAATTATACCTAAATCTTCTGTTACATGAGAGATTGCTACTGTTTACTTTTTCTGCTTTCCCACCAGGAAAGCGGCCTCTGGTTTGACAGAGCAGATTTTCTGGTATTACAATGCTTTTATCCTAGTTTTAACACCTTGTCTGGATTCCTCTTGAGAATTAACTGATATTACATTAGAAGGAAAAATGAGAGGGAATTTTTCAGGGGCCCCCACCATCAAATAGCGAGTCTAACAGAAGCAACCCTCTATTCTTCCAACAACACTAGTCAGCGTGACACAATAAGCAAAAAAAAAAAAAAAAAAAAGTCAGTATAAATGGGCTAATAATTTGACCAAATGATGCATCTTTTTTTGTCTTAAAAGTAGAAATCTAATTAACAAGATAATCTACTTACTGAACTATTAACTACCCTTCCAATAAATAAGGAAGCAGCCATGGGCCGTGTTTAACAGAGTGTAGGAGGCGGATTCTCATCTGGCTCTCATTGTCCACTTCAAAGCATCCAAACCTGAGAGACTTTTCCAGAGTTCATAAGCTTTGTCTCTTCATGCAGTTTGGAACATCCTCTAAACAAGCAGTTTAGCACTTGCTAAAATTCAGAATTATTTCTTCTAAAAGAAGTCAGTTAATCAAACCACGTAGATTCTACCTCATTTTCATATCCATTTCAGAGAAATTGGATAAATTAAAACACACCTACACCCTGCTTTATCTTATCCTGTTCCTAAAGCTTAAAAATAAGATTTTTGTGTGTGTGGATTTGGAGACTTGGAATGATTTAAGCAGTTTTGTGTTTTGGTATGCTGTTTAGACAAGGAGTTATGGGAACTCATTTTCTCTCAATGTATAATTGATATTGTGTGTACAATGTACATAATATCTGCACGGCTATCATCAACGTTTCCTAACTCCACCTTGACGTTTTATGTTGAAAGGATATAAATAATCCCTGTACAGATAAGTCTGATATGTCTGTGACTGTGTATGTATGTGTATGTGTGTGTGTGAGAGAGAGAAAGAGGGAGAGAGTGAGTGGTGGGGGGGAGATGGGGAGAGAAGGGGAGAGAGAAAGCACATGGACATGGATCTTTTACTCATCTCATCCAAATAGACCTCTAACTAGAGCCCTAACTCGAGAAATAAATTGCATTGATCTGGTATTTATAATGGGGCAATCTTGAGTTTTTAGTGGGACGAGATACCAAAGGGAAATTACATCATTGCCAGTAACCTCTCTCCACCCTGCTTTCGGTAATTTTTCCCACCTCTTCCTTTCAATTTGCAAAGCCAAGAAAGTGTGCAATTAAGAGAAACATATCTATCTATTATGCCCTATACATGTTTTTAGCATCTAATAAGTATACCATTAGTAACTGAAAAATCAGTCATGAAATTAATATTGACTAACATTGTGCTATTTCATTTCGAAATCACTCTATCCTGATCCAAATGTATATTTCCAAGGCAAAAGCTTGAAAAGCCTAAGACATGGACACCACTAAATCAATTAAATCAGTTTGTTATTTAAAGCAATTAGCATCTGCAATGCCACATTTACACTTATTTTTATCACTACAGTTAAAACTCCAGCTGAAAAATCAGTAGAGTTTGGGTGGGTTCTGCAACATCTCTAAAATTTTAGATATTTTTCTGAGAACTAGAAGACAGAATTTTCTCTGAACTCTGTTCTCTGAGGACCTGAGCATAAATGAGAGAAGAAAGGCATTTTGTCCATTAGCAAAATAACATTAGATACCTGTTTGTCATGTTGCATTTACACTCCTTTTTATGTATGTTAAAAAAAAACAAAAACAAAAACAAAAAAAAACCTTAAACTGTCCTACTCTAGACTGATCTTTTGACCTACAAGACCTGGAAAATAACACACCAGTCAATGTGTATATCTGAAGGCAGCTAATTCTGAATGTGAGTCTTCTTGGGACCTAAGTCTCCATTTATGTTCACAAGCCTGAATCATCCCAGGAAACTTTATTCTTTAAGCACCCTTTGTCACACATAGCCATGCTCTCTTAACTGCCCTAATCACACCACCTGTGACAAGCGCAGGGTGTTCCCCTCTCTCAGCACCCCTATGAAAAACCAAACATGGGCATTTTACCCCCATAAAATACTACTTCCAAACATTTTAGATTGATACCTGGAAAAGAAGTTTTGCATTTTTTTCCCTCAAAGATGGCTGATGAAAAGCATTTCTTATTTGTATCTTTATGTTTCAGATTTCACTTAAATCTCAATACATTTTTGAAATAGCTCATTGAGCTCCATTCCCTATTCTGTATGTCACTAGAGGCCACTAGAGGTCACAACAAGGTCGCTAGGCTATTCTCTGAAAACGTTACACAGTGTACAAATATACATATTTCAGGGTTTTAACACTGTCATCAGGAACTCTAGCCTCCATGACCTGAATATATGACAGCAAAGAAGCTCCCTTCCCCATCTAAAGGTGACCAAGGAATTCACACCAGGACCCTGGCCCATCCTTTGAAATAGCCCTTGGTCCCTATGATGGAAGTGATGGAACTCTGATATAGCAGAGTCATTTGCAAACCAATTAGTCACCCCCTTATCACTTACAATCATTTCTTCCTATTAATTTGGCATTTATTAGACAAAGCTATCCTATACAGACTAGTCATGTTAATCAGTTTATGGTGACCTGAAGGCACCCAATGCCCAAAGCAACTTGAAGGAGAGATGGTGACAGCGTGACTAACATAACAGAGATTCCCTTCTGACTGGATGGCAGAGGCCCCCACATTCATCACCAAGTACAGAGAGAAGAAGCAGGGCTTTTGCTGCCTCCAGGGGCAGGCCTGGGGCTCCTCCCACACAGGAGGTCTAGGCAGGGTACCAGATTTTCTCTTTTCATACACCAAGCTTCATCATCTAGTCACTGAAATGCTTAATGCGGGTTTTTAGAAAAACTAGAGCAAGTGATCAGAAAAAGTGATAAATGGGGGCCTGCATTTCACACACTTGTTTATAACTAACTAAGTCTGAACTCCTGCACTGGGAGTCAGCGTACAAGGGGGGAAATGTATGCAGGCAACAGGGAGTTAAGTAAATAATTTTTTTTCTTTTCTTTGTCGATGTGTTTAGTTCTCTTCCTGCCAAGATTCATCTCACTCTGCTATCTTGTGAGAGACACATATGGTGCAGTGAAATTGCCATCCAAGAAAGCATGTCCCAGCCTGTTGAGACATCATCAAATAAGATTAAAGCAAAGTAAAAATAAAAAGATAGAATGATTTTTTTTTTCTTTTTCTTGTACAGAGAACATCTGATGAAAGCGACTGAGGTACTTGAATTGCTTCTAAAGATTTTGCAGCCATTTCTTTACTTTGTATGGTTAAGAAAAAGCCAGGGATAACACGACAATATCGTCTTTTCTTTCTCTAAGTTAGTGGGGGGAAATGTGCTTCATAATAAACCAGATGTATATGAATAAAATACAATATTGCCTTCGGCACTTCTGTTGCAAATAGCACTGAAACATGCTGTAGACAGACTTCAGTCTCTGCTTTTGCTCCTTCTCTCTGGATTCTATAGATTAAAACTTTGTGTGGCGGTGTCAAATAAAACTTATATTTTTTTCATGTTAGTGATTATATCCAGATTCTTTTTACAGCAAAGTAGTGATAATTTCTTGCCTTTTCAGACCCAGTATAAGAAGGACTGAGTTTCATCTTCACCCCACTGGTGGTCAGATTTTCCCCCTCTTGCTGACACTTGGCAGACACGGGATGGGCATGTAACTAACTACGCATCCTAACCCATACCTCCTGGGCCAGCCTGTGAGGGACAGTGTCTATGACAGTGTGGGCGCACCTATTCTAATCAGTTGTGAAATGATGCTTAATGTTCAGTACACCAGAAAATGATAATGTTCCCGCCCTTCACCAGAGTATCCCTGGGTCCTGGCAATACCCGGATAGTGCACTTTATGAACTGCCTAGATTAATATCATAGCCACCTCCAAAAGGCAGGGTATTTTCTACCCAGGTTTCCCCTAAGTGGCAATAATATCAACTTCTTTCCCAGTTCACTTTTACTTTAAGAAACTGCTCGTTCTGGGCAAATTTATGATGCGGATAGGAAGAGGGGAAACCCACACCCACTCCCTTAAGTCTCTTTTCTAGAACATGCAAAGCACTTCTTATTTTTCAGGGGCTTAATTCCCCTTCCCTCCCAGAGTGGGACTTCAGGAAGTACTTTAAATTCGTTAGACGATGTAGTTCAGAGGTAAACAATACAACACTTCACATCAGAGGTGGGGCCCAAAGCCAGGCTTTGAAATTAAAATAAATTTTTTTAAGTGTCTGGAGAGGAAAGGTGGCAGGCAGTGAAAGACAAGCATGTCCCTTTCTTCATGCAGACACACTGTTCTCTGCAATAGGAAATCAGTCTGTGTTCGGAGGCAGTCTATGCATTTGTTTGCAAACTGTCCTAGGTAAGAAGCCGTAGGTTTACAAGATCTTGTTTCCGATGCGTGGCCTTAATTGGACCTCTGGAAAGCAACAATACATCAGTAGAAGAGATTATCACTGGCCTTAATAAGCTGTTGTTGGCTTTCATAACAGCCACAGCCTAAAACGAGGCACACAGAGCCCAGAGAGGATCTCACCAATTGCCTGGAGCAAGGATTAAAGAAACACCGATCCGAAGGAGAGAAAGAAAGAAGTGGGGAGGGGGGCAGCGTAAGAAACAGGGGCTAATGTAAAATCGTTTCCATATTAACCTTCTTCCCTTCTGACAATGGTCAAGTTCTGATTCAAAATACAAATTATCTCCAATTACTTCAAAAGAGGCAGTCAGAGAGCTGTCATTTAACCTTCACCATCTGTTTGCCTCAAAAGAAAGCTGTACAGCCTGCCACGCTGACCTCAACTTTCCCTCTGAGCTCTGGACGGGCACCAAACACGGGGGCTTATTGTTCTCCAGAGAGAAACCTACTGGGGCTTTACTGGGAGAAAGGGGGGAGGTGGTTAGGAAGGAGGACAGAAAGAAAGGAAAGATGATATTGAAGGACCAGAGGAAGGAATTGTGAGAGGTGACTGAATTCAAACTAGGTTGATGTCTTATGTTGAATGGGTGGCTTTATCCACCCTCCAGGCCCTGCTTGCTGAACATTCTCTGCTGGAAGACCTGATTTAAAACAAGACTAGCTCTAAGAAGGTCTCAGTGAACTGAGACAGGTGATGATTCAAGAATGGGCAGGATGAGGAAGGGCCCACGGCATGGTCAACCCTGAAGCCCGGTCAGCTATAGTGGGAGGTGAACCATTAGGAACACAGATGTGATGGGGCTGCCCAGAAGGCAGAGGGTACCCAGGGAACAAAGGTTTCCTGACACAATCAAAGAAGCAAGACTTGAAGGCAGAGAGAAATGGGGCTTTGGGAAAATAAAAATCTGTTAGTACTGGACTGTCTGATAGACAGTTTGTAGGCTGGACAAAATAAAACAAACAACAAACCTTATCCACTGTACAAAACTTCCCAAAATCACAGAATTCAGAATGGCCAGGTGGAAACCAAAACCACTGTGGAGGCTCTCAGTGGAAATATAACATGTCAGTCTGTACCAAAGCAATTGTAACTAAGAAAACCAAATTCAACCACCCAAAGTGTTTCTCATCAGGTTTCTCTCCTTTAGGAAGCAGAAAGATACAGGCATGGAGAACATCCGTCTGAGAAGATGTCCCAGAACAAGGCCAAAAGGACCCGGAGGGAGAAAAGCTTCCAACAGGCCATGGTGAAATAATAGGGTGAAAATTTCTAAATGCCTTAACATTTTATGGGAGAGGTCTAATGTTTCTACCCAGGTACATTATATGATTTCCACTACCTCTGATCTTTACTTTCCACTTTACAGCCCACTGAATAACAGGTTTCTTCAAGAGGGAAAGAAAGAAAACAGACCCCCTATAAATGAGGACAACTTTGCCTCATAAATGGTTTGTGTGTTCAGAGAGCAAAGGCACCTGGAATTTTCTACAGGAAAGTACTTTCAAATACTACCACCACATGCTGGTAGGGCAATCCCTTCCCTTGTCAAACAGTACCAAAGCTTGAGCTTTTTACCATGATGCCTAGAGTAACTGCCAGGGCCTCTTACTTCTTGTTGCCAAAGCAGAGGGGGACAAGTTGATCAAATACAGAAAGCTGCAGTGGTCTCAGTAACAGCATCAGGGCGTAGCTGGAGAGACCACCGTGAATGGGGTGAAACTAAAGCCGCAGAGGGTGGACTCTCCATTCACAGCCTCCCTCGCAGTACACAAAGAGGACTCCTTTATTTCTGTTTTCCTCTTCTCCCTTCTCTGCCCCCTTCCCTCCCGCAACCCATTTCCAAAAGTAAGTCAAGGCCTCCAGTGGCAGGTCACTGATAGACGCTGACTCTAACTGCTGCAAATAGCCCTGTGACACTGGGCCATGATGGAATTACCCTCATTCAGATCTTCTCTTGGGTCTGTGCATCCTTCCAAGATCAACTTACGAGACAGTGGGCCAGAGGCATGAAGGACAAGAAATGCAGACATGCACGCTTGTCTCAGGTCCAGATGCTGCATCTAACCTAAGTAGCTGTGTCTGAGGGGCATCTACCTGCCCCTTGGTGCCTCCTTGCTGGTCAGTGCAAATGTGCCGTGAATGAAGCAAACACGGAATGATAAAGAAACCATGGCAGAACTTCTTGGAACATAAAGGCCTTTCGGCAGATTCTGGCTCTCCTCTCCTCCATCATCCCCTCCATGGGAAGTGATGCAGGGACAGTGAAAAAACTATTTGGAAGAAGCATCTGGATCTAATTAATTGGCAACTGGAGTGTTTGCAAACTTGTCAGGCCTGAGCCCACGATAAAGTCCTGTGAGCAGGTTTGTGTTCGAGAAGGGAGCCGGCTGCTACATTTCATAAGACAAATATTATCTGTTCCTCTTCCAGGATGCTTGTTATTAAAAGCTGGATTTAATAGAAAAATTAAAAGGGCTTGTTTCATTTGACATTTCATCCACCAAAGACCTGGGGGTTAGCGGGGATGGGGTGGAAAATCCAGTGCTATGATGATCCAAAGCTTGTCTGTCAAATGTTCCCGTTTGCCTTTCCCTTCTTTTCTATTGACTGGTTTTTGCACCACATGTTAAATTTTAAGTCACAGGATGCTGACGATTTCCCAATTACAGAAATCTTTTCACAGCTTATCTCAGGGACCACAGTGAGCAAAAGAGTTTCAGTTTATTATCTCTAGGTAAACACCACACTAAAAAGCAAGATCCCCATCCTTCCCCTGCTCCTACATACAGGTAACAGAGGAAACAAAAAACAGAACCATTATTACACCCCTCAGTGCTTGGGATGGCTGCAGAGCTCTTTTAAAAAAATCAACACTATTTTATCATAAAGACACTGACAGGGCTGATTTTTTAAATGCTCTCTGGATGCCAAGATTCCCACTGATTTCATGCTTGTTCTCTACATTTATGGCTCTGTAGTTCTATTCTTATGTTACCCATCAAGTCAGTACTTCATAAAGCCTGAATCATCATCACTATAATCTTAATTGCCAGGCGAGTGTTTGGAGTGGGTCCAGGTCAGAATGATAAAATCCCTGTGGAATTCCAAGGTGCTAAGGAGTGGCCCTGGGCAGGGATTCAGAAGGAGTCTCCAAACTCTACTTGGATCAACAGCGCATGGTACATACAGATACTACCTGTAATTTAAAAATAAGGTCCCGTAACTGGGAGACAGGGAAGTGATGTGTCTGTGCTATGGCCTCTGAAACGTCACTTTTGTCACTGTTTCTACTTCATGGTTCATCGAGTCAGAGACAGGCCAAGTTCAAACACTCCATGAGATTGGGTGGTGTTCCTCTGCTCCTTGTTTAAACTACAGACACCTTGGAAAGTTTGATTAAACAGGCAAACTAGTATGAAATCATCAGAGAAGATGAATAAACACAATCTGAATCTTTCCTTCATTAAAGTTACCAGATAACATACAGGACATAGTATAGATAGGTAATATAGGAAAATATTTAGTATATTTGGTATCAAACATCTTGTAAAAGTATGTCCAAATATGGGACATAGATAAACTAAAATAGTAATTGTTATTTATCTGAAATTCCAATTTATTTCAGTGTTCTATATTTCTATTTGCTAAAGCTGACAACTCCATACTGAATTTTAACCAATTAGATTTTCAAAGGCAGAAGACTGGAGTTCTAAAAGTTTTTACTGACAGTAGACTCAAGGCAACATGTTTCACTTTCCATAAATGCATAGATGTGAACTATGTAATAAACATCTGAATTTTAGATTTTTTTAACTAAAAAAAGCAGTTTTATCACTTACATTTTATACACAATTACATAAGTCACCAAAAATAAAAGAACTTTTTAAGTGAAAGGCCTTAGGAAAGATATATAGATAACAAATGTTAAGTCCTTGCATATCACAATTAATTAGCTCAAACCCCTAAAAATATTTGTTCTTTTAGTTTAGAAATGCTCCATCACATTAATATTTTGTCACAGTCCATATTTACAAACTTAGTGCAAAGGTAACAGAAATCTAAAATTTCTCTTAACCAGGCCAAATGATCACAAATTTGGAATTTACCAAATTCAAAACAATCAGTGATTGCCTTCTTCTTTCCCTTCAGATTAGAGCAAAAATCTCATTACCTAAAGTAGGCTTATTTTTGAAAAGAAAACAAGAATACCAAGTTCCGGGGTACTAATTTTAAACCAAAGTTGATTTTAATTGTCCCAGTCTTCCCAGTGTATGTGATCCATCTCTGTGGGTTTTGGGATGACTGAGCTGGTCTGTGTGGGGCTCCTCTAAACCCTGGAGCAGGTTTGCTTCAACTCTGAGAAATAAAAATGAGGCCCTTGATGTTTCTGGTGTCCCCACCTGTTGCCCTGTTAACTCTGCTTAGGAAGAAAGTGCCCATATGAATGGATGAATGAATATTGAAAAAGTTAACAGAGCCAGATAAAAATCTATAAAATCATGCTTCTGATAAGAGTGGACCTATGAGTAAACATCCAGATGAAATTATGATTACAAATGTCCTCTTTCAAAGATTTGCTATTGCCAAGTCACTTTAGTCGTGTCCGACTCTGTGTGACCCCATAGAAGGCAGCCCACCAGGCTTCCCCATCCCTGGGATTCTCCAGGCAATCCACTCCACTGGAGTGGGTTGCCATTTCCTTCTACAAATTTATCTACTGAAGCAGAATGTTCCAGAAGTGGAGAATTTGTTTTAGGTCTGAATGTTTCCTAGGATCTGTCAAGGTAGCTGCTAAAATATTCTAGGGTAAATGCCGTGCCCAGCAGTTCTGAACTGTAAAGTGCCAGGACAGAATGCATCTCAGAAGAGGCCATGAGAAGCATCTTCCTTATCTCACCAGAAAGGACACAGAAGATGTCCCCCTTTCCAAAGACGGCTTTAAAATGACAATGAGAAGGACAAAAAACAAACAAAATGATACATACATTTTAAAGTACAGGAAAATCCAATGCTTCTATATTTTTAAAAACCTTTCTCTGAAACTGGTCCTATTTATTAGTGGTGAAATACAAGTGGTGAACATTAGTGGTGAACATTCTTCATGTTATCAAGAATCTTAAGGAAATAGATTGCTGTTAAGTGATTCTTCAAAATCCACCCCCTAGCAAAGTTACTGTGCCATTACAGGCAGATAAGCAGAAAATCTTTGCCTCCATTAAAGAAGACCTTTGCCTGAAATACTGTAAACCACTCAGTAGCAGTTCTAATGCCAGCGATTCAAAATATTGCTGGAAAATTTCAGTTAACCGGCAGTACCCACCGTCTTTACAAATAAAGGCAAAAACGAAGACTTGGTTGTTGGAG
The DNA here is from genome assembly GCA_935064755.1 of Tragelaphus eurycerus. NCBI lineage: Eukaryota > Metazoa > Chordata > Mammalia > Artiodactyla > Bovidae > Tragelaphus > Tragelaphus eurycerus. Next base: position 20,383,857 of record CAKXYN010000020.1, read on the forward strand.
GGGATATTAAAGAGGGTGACTAGCCTCTGAATACGCAGTCTTAAAGGTCCAATTTTCATGTGCATTGATGTCACATGTGATAGGGGCTGTGATTGGTTGCTGTCTGGCTCCACGTTGAGTGAAATAGCAATGATCTAAGTATAATATCACCCCTACCCTCCTTTTACCCTCCTTCCTGCTGTCCCCGCTCTTAGCCACAGAAAGCAATTGGCTGTCACCAAGAATAGGTCACATATGCAGATTATAGTTCTTAGTCCACTTTGTTTTTGAGTCCTGGAATTGAGTTTTTTGGGGGGAGTGAAAAAAAATTTTTTTTCTATCCTCAAAGAGCTTATGGTCTAGGTGGGAGGACAAATATCCATGAGACAAATGACATAACACTGTGCCAGATGAAGACCCCTAAGTTAAATCCTCAAGTGACTCAAAACATTTCTCTTTGTAGTAAAAAACAAGTGAATGAGGTTCTTGAAAGATGGCTTCCATTATAGTCTAAAGCAGGGCATATACTATAGATAGATCAAGGGTAAAGTCTAACAGATTACATTGGTAAGCTAGGGCATGGTTTTGTCACTCACTCATGGACAGCATTAGAGTGAGTCAAGCCTGTACTTCCTATCCGGTCACAGGTCTAGAAGACTCTGACCTCTGGGTTCAACCTACGTGTATCCTGAGTCCATGGGATATTAATCTGGCAATGTGTCATGATCCTTGCTCTCACTTTCCATAATACCCCAGCTTCCCTGAACCAAGGGCTTGGTGCCTTCAGGGCTAACTGAACCCAGCCTCCTCTCTGGGCAACAATGCACTTCCCTCCCACAATGGCAACAATAAGCTCACCCTGCACCTTGGTTGGCACAGAGTTCCCTTCCAAGATGGTAGTCCTGCCTCATCTCCACTACTGCCAATCCTTGGTTTCATCCCTTAAATATGGGACTCACTCCCTCTATCCTCAAGTTACATTGAGTGTTTCTCCACTTGAGAATTTCACCATATTTACACTGGATTATAGTTATTGCCATTATCCCAAGTCTCTGACTCCTATACTCCATCCTTCCTACCCATCCTCTTCATACTGTTCATGAGGTTCTCGAGGCATGAATACTGGAGTGGTTTGCCATTCCCTTCTCCAGAGTTGGACCAAAGAATTGATGCTTTCGAATCGTGGTGCTGGAGAAGACTCTGGAGAGTTGCTTGGATTGTGAGGAGATCACACCAGTCAATCCTAAAGGAGATCAACCCTGAATATTCATTGGAAGGACTGATGCTGATGCTGTAATACTTGGGCCACCTGATGCAAACAGCCAACTTACTGGAAAAGACCCTGATGCTGGAAAAGATTGAGGGCAGGAAGAGAAGGATGAAGTGGTTGAATTGCATCATTGACTCCATGGACATGAGTTTGAGCAAACTCCAGGAGATAGTGAAGGACAGGTGAGCCTGGTGTGCCTCAGTCCATGAGGTTGCAAAGAATTGGACACGACGTAATGAATGAATAAAACCACCACCTATCCTGGGTTGTCATCCCTCCAATTAGTTCAAACTCAATACAAACAAGGACATGGATCAGACCCAACATATCCGTCTATTATCAGGTCCTCTAGCTAGCCCCTAGCATTAGACCTTGAGTTGGGTACATTTTCTACCTAAGCCATTCTTAATCCCCATATTTCAGACTCATACTACAGGTGGCTCTATTTGTGGTGGTCAAGCCTGCTCAAGTTTAAGAATTAGACAGTAGTTTCTCCAAAATTCTCTCATGGTATTAAATACCAATAGCTAAGCAATGTATTTAACTTTGGAGTTCTTCTTTGTTCTTTTAGGATAAAACACTGAAATTGATGCGTTTGGGGATATCTCTCAGTTGCTATGCCTTCTGAAGAGTAGGAAAACATCTACTGTTTAACATTTGTACCTGAGAGTAATTATAAGGAGCAGTGAGGGTCACAAAGAGTTTATTCACTTTTACTTTTCATTTTCACTTTGATGACTTTAGGAAGAAAGCTTTAATGAATCCTTCTGTTCCATTTTGTAACGCAGGACTCCAAAATTCAAGAGTAGTAGCTTGGACACAAGGTGGTGCTAAGGGGTAAAAAATTAACTGCAGGTCTTTTCCCCAAAGGTTACCTCAAATATGTAAACTTTGCAGGGCACCTAATAATTTCCAGATTATTTTCATACACATTATCGCTCTAAACCTCAGAACTCAGAGAAGGATGAGCTAGCCCCATTTTTTGTAGAAGAGGAAAATAAAGTTTGTCTGGGTTACATGACTGGTCCAAGGTCACCCAGACCAGTCTAGGTTGTCCTTCCAAGTGCAGGTTTAGTGGTCTTCTTTATCTCCTGCATAGGTTAGTCCCTCTTCTTGTAAACACATTATCCAAGTTGGTGTCCATCACTGCCTGCCAAGCTGCAGTGTCCTGAAAGCACAATGCAACTTTAGTACATGTCTAACGTACAGTGCTGCCTCATCAGGAGAGATGGATACTTGAATCTGTGTTCTCAGGACTCTTTGGCCAAATTCTAGGGCATGAGAGTGCCAAAAATTCTTTTTTGGTTCCTGGGAGAAGAGATAAGTTATAGGAATATCTGGATTTATCCCCCCTTTGGTAGAAGACTCTTTGTGGAAGCTTCCTGCTCAATCCAGAGACTTGAAAACTGGACCAGGGCTAGCCTGAGACTCCAGGGCACTTTTGCTGAAGCAGTCACTTTACTCCCTCCTGATATCAGCTGAAAATATGTTTCAAAATGCCAGAGGGCCCTGGGTACCCTTACATTCTATTAATAAAAGCTGTGCACCATACAAGTGAGACCGAGAAGCCTTTGTAGATGGCAGATAAAATTCAGATTTATCTTGTTAGGATTAAAATAGCTCAACTGGGTACTGCATTTCTGGGCGTATGAGTTTCTGGGGCTGCCCTGACATTAACAGAAACCTTGTGGCTTAAGACAACAGAAATGTACAGTCTCATAGTTCTGGAAGCCACAAGTGTGGGCAGCACTGCTTCTTCCGGAGACTTTGAGGGAGAATCCATTCCATGCCTGTCTTTGAGATTCTGGTGGTTCTGGCAGTTTTTAACTTTTCTTGGCTTATAGATTCAACACCCTCTTCTCTACCTCTGTCTTCACACAGCTTTCCCCCTGAATCTCTCTCTGTGTTATACATTTTTCTTATAAGACCACTAATAACTGGATCCAGCACCCACGCTAAACTCAGGATAACTTCAACTCAAGATCCATCATGAATTATGTCTGCTAAGATCTTATTTCCAAATAAGGTCACATATTGAGGTTCTTGGTTGTCATGAATTTTGGAGGGACACTGTTCAATCCACTACATTGGGTAATCCATTTCATCCACTCATAAATTTTCTTCCTTTGGACTAATTCTCCATGTTAAGCAGAAGCCCAGGTTCTATGCCCAGAACTTAAGCTGGAGAACCATTAGCCACTATCATTTCTGTAAGATTTCCTCGTTTATCTTCCTGGGGACACTCTGTAGTGGTTCCTCTACCAAGATAAATCCTGCCAACTTCAAGTGCACTTTCTGTACACAGAGCATCCTATTGGCTAAGGTCAAAGCCCAGGTCTTCTCTTTCTTCAGATTCCACAGTACGTATTTAAGCAGCATGGGGAAATGGAGGATACCTTTTAATGTTAAGGGGGACATTTAAAAGTTTCACCCATTTGTTTTGCTTCCATTCCAAGGCAGGATTTACTTGTATATCTTCTGGCCTAAGCATCCCCTTAATTAAGACATGATGCACATTTTCATTTTCATGGCAACAGGCCACAACATTATATACCTTAGAATATTTCAGTAATGAGGCTTGAACAGAGCAAACTCTTTGTTTTAGTGAGAAATGCTTAATTGAAGGAATTTTTTCCCCTCAAAAGGACACTGACTACAAACCAATGTACTAAGCAAAATGTAGATGATGCCTCCCTTTTATCTGCCATATCTTCAAACAGAAAACAAAACACAATCCCAACCAAACCAACAGTTCTGGCAGGAAAAAAAAAAGTGCCTCAACATTTATATTCTCCAACAAAGTGGGTAAGGAAGGAAAAAATGTAAATGCTGCAAACATCATTCAAAGCAGCACAGAAAATAGCCAGTTCACTTTCTTTCAGCAGCTGGAAGGAAATGTCTCAGCAGCCCCCTCCCTTTAAATTTTTTTAGTTACCAAATTCCTTTATGTTTCTTTTCTTAGAAAAGTGACTTTATAGGTCATTAAACAACTATTAAAAACACAAGTGAGTAAAACCCAAAGCGTGGGCCTTTTTCCTTTGATTTTTTTTTTTCTCCCAGTTTTCAGGAAAAGGTTTTTGAGAGTGGGGTATGTTTGTTTGTTAATGTCTTTGTGAGCATTTAAATAGTCTTTCCATTTGTAACATCCCCTAAATAAGGCAACTAGAGGAAGCCTGCCTTGCATTAGCACACCTGCTGGGCCTAAACAGGAACACGTATTACCCCAAATGGGACACCTCATTTGCCAGACAGACTGAAACTTAAAATTGCCTGCTTCTTTGGATTGCTACACTCGGTTTTCATCAACTTGCATGTAACTCGATTTTCTACTCTCTCTTCATTCCTGGGTTGGACAGGAAAGGAAAAGGCAAAGAAACCGAGATGGGAAGAAAGATGCAGGTAAGGACAGGTGAGTCCTATCTAACAAGGTCATCACCGGGCCCAGACAATGTAGCCCTCTCTAGTCACCAGATGGGACTGGCGTCAGGGTACAAGGTCCCCTCCTCTTGCAAATGTCTTTGGTAGTGAAGTCTATCAAAGGAATCTCAGAACAAATTACATGGTAAATTATTGTCTCAGTTCTAGCCTACCCTCCCTGCCCCACTGTTCGCTCCGACAGCCATGGGTGAGCTGCTGGTGAAAGCCTGCCAGATGAGCAGATTACTGGATGTTACGTGCCTCAGGCCGCTCCACTTCACAGCCAAACTTCTCCAGCCCAGGCAGTTCATCCAATTCATATGGGTCACAGGCTGCTTCAATTAATGCCCCTCTAATGACTCAAGTTTGTTAGCTAATGTGGAAGGGTAAGTAGATAGGAGTCAGGCCAGGACCTGATGCATATCTGTCCTCTCCCACCCTCCACCTCCAATGTTGTACCCCAAGCTGACTTAACATAAGAAAAAAAGAAAATGGGCTTGGAAAGAATATAGAATTCCTTTCAGATAGAAAGCTTTTATGTCACTTTCCTATCGTTACCAATGCAATTCTGAGTCTTCAGTGGCCTGTGTGTCCTAGGATAGTGAATAACAATCCCTGATATGAAAATAGAATACAGAAAACAAATTAGCATTTAAAAAATAAAAAGCCTGGCTTTTAATCCTATTAAGATCATGGATGCTTTTTTTTTTTTTTTAATTTCTTCCCCTCCCCTAAAAACTCTGAAAGAGATACTGATGTTCCATTACCTAGATGCTGAAATCAGCATTTCCTTTGAAAGAAGTTGTTAATATTTGGAAATGGTCGGATTTCCAATCCAAGCTTTGATTGTTATTCTATACTAGCCAGCAAGTGCCAAGGTCACGGGGAGATTCACCTACAGACAGAGCTAAATGAATCCACTCGGCCACAATGCATGTATAATTTAACATTCTCCTCTCGAGTACTTCCATGCATTCCTAAAAAATATTTTATTACAATAACAAATTGGTTTCAAAATCATGCATTATGTATCCTGAAATTAGGTCTGCCAGTGAAACCTGTATATACAAACATGTACACTCCCAGGCAGGGCCAGGAGAACACACAAATGCTGTTGATGCCATGAAGAAGCTTGAGAGGAACCAGTTAATTCCACCAGGAATCCCCTGTCGCTTCTCTTATTATCTTAATCTGTATATTTGGAAAGAAAAATAACAAAATGATCATTTGCTGTAAATTGCAGTTAGAAACCAAAGCACCCATTTTGCTTGTAGAGTCTCCTCTTTCAGAAGGTAAGAGAGTGCTATTGGGTGAAGGTATCTGGTGTCCTTAAAACAGGCTTGCCAGGCAATTTTTATAAGCTTTACTTAAAAAACAAATATTCCTTGAATATTTAAAAGTCTTCTTTTCCTGTGATCTGACACTTTGCAAGTAGACATTTTACGGAAACTGGACTTTAACAAAGCTTCTTTGAAACATTAGAGATGAAGATATCAAAAACGTCCTTATGAATTTGTGTTAAGAAATACACTTGCTCGGCTGTAAGCTTTCATCACTGAGTTATCCAAAAAAGTTAACATATTCAGAAAGCTCCTCAGGATTCCCATCACAAATACAACCCCATATAATGTTTCCCTAATAGACGCTTGCTTCTGCCCTGCAACTTTCATCGGAAGTTAAATACACATTGATTTAGCATCTTTCACAACATGAGTACTGTTTACTCATGCACAGTATGCATGTTTCTTAAGATGCCTATATACGAATCATTCACATTAAAAAGCTTTTCCGATTCCTTCCATTTTTTCTATTTTAGATACTTATACCATATTGGAAAAAAAAGTTTGCCCTTACAAATGACATTAGTGAATTATAAGAAAACAAGATTTCTCTACAAAAAAAGGTGAGTTCCATGATACAGAAAGCATTTGACCTTAAAAATATGAGAAAGAAATTTAGTAGAGTTTTCTCCTTGAAAAGTTTCTTAGGCATGAGCTTGATCTCTCTATATTAAAAAAAAATCTAGTTTATTTCAATAGGGGATTTGTTTTTCATTAACTTGCAAGCTAAACGTCATTGGTATGTTTCTATTGGTCTACTAACTTGGTGAATAAAACAACAAAATTCCTAAGAGAACCACTTATAAATCTCTTTAAATTAAAATCAGTCTAATTTTTATTATAAAACCAACATCATGATAGGCTTTGTATTTTTAAGACAATGCCCAGATCCAAAAAGTTTAATTCCCTGACAAGAGCTTTTAATAAAGACAAATCATGGGTAAAATTAGATGCTGCAATCTTCCCTTCTCAAAAAAAAAAAAAAAAAAAAACAAATACAAATACTATGTTAAGAAACATTTCTCCTTAATTTCATTTCGAAGTAGTGATAGGACTAGACATATAGCTTTTCTATGGTGAAATTATAAGGAATAATTTTCTCTAATCTAATCAGTAAGATCTGAAAATAGGAAATGTTAACAGCCATAATTTCTGATTTCTTTTGTATTGTAATTTAGGCTGACACATTAAAGCTTTGCTTTTCAGGTGAACAATTAAAAAATTGTTGATAGAAATTAAATACTACTGACAATTGAAAATGCATTTTTTTTCTCATTTGCTGCATCTAAAAATACCACTCCCACCTCCCAATAAAGATAATCTAAGCTAAGATTGTATAAAAGTAAAAGTGAATTAAAAAGCTTGGTTCTATTAAACAAAAAAGTGATTTATATAAGTAATAAGCAAATTCCAGTGTATGTATATATGTGTGTGTATATATATATGTATATATTTGAAAATCCTCTAAAAATGCCTTAGTTGTAATCTGCAGGCTAAATGATTAAACTCTCTCTGGGTTCATTGGCTGCAGAGCTATATTCTTCATTTTAGCTGTGGGCTATTTTAAGCTGAATACAAACTGCTTTTTTACTCGTTATTAAAGGCAGTTCACGTGTTCACATCATATACCACCTTGCATGTATTAGTATACAAGCCAAGGTACGCAATTAAGAAAAGTATTAAAATAACATTAAAAATAGAAAAATAAAAAGCCTTCAGTAATAATTAAATTTCATTCCCATAACATTACAAGAAACAGTTATTTAGCTAACTTTTCAATACTTATATGAAAATCCTAAGTGATAATTTCATGGCACAAATAAAAATGTATTACAAACTCCTCTTTGGTTTTTGTGACAGGAGTATTTCAAATTGAGCTTTAAAAGGTGTTCTAATGATCATGGTATATTTTCATAGTGAATTGTAAACATATAAATTCATAGATGATAACATAAACTCACATATATGCAAAATTGCATTAGTAAAAGGAACTAAAATTTGACATTTTTAAAATCTGTAAATAAAATTACAAATAAGAAGTTCCAAAATTCTAAGGGAGAGTGTCAGAAGTCAATGCTTTCTGATTCATCTTAAGCAGAACAGGAGTTTTAACACAAGTTTCTCTTAACAGCCACCTAAGCAGGATTTGAGGAGAATAATTCCCTAATGCCACTTAAAAAAAGAAAAGTCGATGGGAAGCATCAAATGGGTTTTGAATGTAAATATTCTTAAAGCAAGTTTTTCCTGAATTGGCAGCTCAGAGAGGTAAACAGATAGCATGTAGAAAACGTAGACACAGTCAACGTTCTTGGGTTTGTTTGAGGCTATTTTATGTAAGACTGTGCCAGGAATTCCAGTTCTTCAAGAGTCACAGCCCGCATTCAGCTGCCTCCGGTTCTGTCCCTGACCTGGCCATCTGCCAGAGAAAGACACACTTCCCAAGGACAAAGTAAGAGCAGTTCCCCCTGCTTCCCAGACCCACGCTGCTGTCTTCAGAGAAAAACTCCTAGGAACCTTAAACTTGGCCACTTTTAGCAGGTCAAAGACAGAGAGGGGGAAGGAGAAGATGACATAAAGCTGTCTTGAGCCTCCGCTCTCCGTGGGTCTAATGTGGCTCGGTCCACAGAACAATCGCAACAATAAAATGCAGTGTGTCCTGGGGTCCCCTCTGAAAGAATAAAACTGGAAGCCTGTCTGTCACGCTGAATACTGAACCAGAAGCTTACACCGCAGGGTTCGGTGCCTTGAGCCTGGCTGCATTCATAGGCGAGGCAGACAGATGCACAGCCTTTGACAAAGCCAAGAGATGGGCATTTCAAAAATAAAATCATCTCCCAATTACAGGGAACCCTTCCTCCCTGGACCCCACAGCACTCTATCAACCTAAATTGGAATCCTGTCTACCGAGCTGCCTTCAATGCAGCCACTCCAGTATAAATTGGATCAAATGCTCTCAGATTAATTCCTGGAAACCTATATTCATCTTTGTATATCTTTATTACAAAACTAGCCACAAGACTGGTCTACAATTTTCATTACCGGAACGGCTTTCAGAGCTGTATTAGGCCATGGTTTATCCCTCTGTGACCCCACACCATCTTGTTAGCCCCATTATTGTATATTCATGCAACACACCTGAGCCCAAGATAAGAAGAGAGTTATAGTGAATGAGGGAAGGGGTGCATTTTACTGCATTTGGTGCACTGCTCCTCTGCAAGAATACTGAACCTACTACAGGTGCCCCCACACTTCCATGCCTCCCTCCCATGCTCCTGTTTGGGCTTTAACACCTAAGACCCTCACAACTCTCCCCAGGCTGAAGGGGAATGAAGCTCTGCCTAGACTTCTTGGTGAAGGTAGAACTTCATTTCTAAAATAGAAGTGAGGGGCAGTTGCATTCTTCTTGGGCTGATCTGGGTTATAGAATGGAGACTACACCCTCTGAAGCCACAGCACAGAGAACCCCTGGATCTTCATGGGAAAAGACTAGAATCTTGGCTCCCAAAAGGAGGATGGGACTCTCATATACACAAAATAGAAGGTGGGAATAAACATGGTCAACACTCTTGATTACAGCTCTATTTGACTAAAAAATGTTTGTTTCACTGAAGCATTGTTTGCAGAATGTAGCCGGCCACTGGCAGGTATCAAATTATGATGATGTTATCATCTATTAGATTATTTAATATCTATTGATATTATAGATAACCATAATATTTCTAACTATTATGTTAGAATTAAAGAGTTGGTCTTCCATCAGTTTTATTGTTCCTCTCTCTTTCACTCTGTCTATATATAGTGAAAGTAGCTCAGTTGTGTCCAGCTCTTTGCAACCCCATGGGCTATACAGTCCATGGAATTCTCCAGGCCAGAATACTGAAGTGGGTAGCCTTTCCCTTCTGCAGGGGATCGTCCCAACCCAGGGATCAAACCCAAGTCTCCCACATTGCAGGCAGATTCTTTACCAGTTGAGCCAAAAGGGAAGCCCCTATATATACACATACACAAACACACACATATATAATTATATACAGTTCCCTGATAGCTCAGATGGTAAACAGTCTGCCTGCAATGCGGGAGACTTGGATTCAATCCCTGGGCTGGGACAATCCCCTGAAGAAGGGAATGGCAACCCGTTCCAATATTCTTGCCTGGATAATTCCATGGACAGAGGAACCTGGCAGACTATAGTCCACAGGATTGCAAAGAATCAGACACGACTGAGAGACTAACTTTTACTTACAAGACACACACATATGTGTGTTTACACACATATATACAATTATACATATGCACTCAGCCATACACAAACATATACATATCACAATATATTAATATAATCATATATACATAAAACCACATATACATTACAATAGATAATTACATTGTATACCATTTTATATTTACATATACAATGTGGGTGTGCACACATGTGCGCACGTGCACACTTAGCCATAGCTCTTCAGCCTCTCCATCTCACACAGCTCTACAGTCCTACCCTGTTGACAGTGCCTACAGTGACTCTCCAACCTGCTCCCTCCTTTTTTCCCTGCTCCCTTTCCCCTTCCTCTTTTCCTTTCTTTATTTCTTTCTTCTTCCCTTTCTTTTGAAATAATGCCAGCTTGGTTCTTAAGACAGGAAGAAGAACTAGAGGAATAATCTATTATTCATATATTCCAGGGAAACTAGAAGATCTCTATTTTCTTATTTCATTCACTCACTATGAGGCTAGAGTACAATAAGACTGACTTCATATGTGGATGCAGAAAAAGAAATAGTCTCACTGTTCTATCATCATGTTTTGGTTCCTCTTTAAAAAAATCATCTCTTTATTTTTCATTGGTTAGAGAAAAATGTAACCCTTCCTTCAGATAGGTGACTATGCACATTGTTCTTTGGACCTCAGATCCTCTCAGGAAGTGGATCTTAAAGTTACCTGGTTACCAGATCATCCTGGTCTTGCTACTCAAATCGGGGCAGGCACACCATGCACCTGGAAGCCTGCTGGACTCACAGCATCTCAGGCCCCACCCAAGACCTACTGAATCAGAGTCTGCTTTTCAACAAAGGCATTTGCATGCGCTTTAAAGTTCAGAAGCTCTGGCCTTAAAGACTTTTAATTACTGAATTATGGACCCCTACTTCAGACCCAATAAATCAAGAAACCAGAAATTTATATATTATAAAATTCTGCAGGTGAGTGATAACCAGCCAGACTGAAGATCCACTAAATTAAGATTTGACTGTATGTCTTCAAATAGCTACACCGACAAAGGGAAATGGATGTCCGCACATAAGGGGTTTTATTTCTGTCATCCCTCTGCTCACTTTCTACAGTTGGGTCTCCATCTCTTCTGCTTTTGGCATCTTGATGTGAGAGAGTTTTTCATCAAGAGACCAATTCTCTACATAATTTTTCATCTCCTTGATCCACCTCATTCTCTTGCCTCAACCAAGCTAAATAAATCACAAATAATCACCAACTACCCTGGTTCCTTGTGATTTCTCGTTTGTCCCTTAGGAGAGTTCTCTCTGCACTTAGTGCATTCACATCTGTCATCTCCCTCAAAGTGCCTCTGAAGACCCACAGCCCCCTAGTGATCTTGCCTTCCGCCCTACATTCATTTCCCTTTGCATGTAATTTTAAAGTCACTACTTTGTTATAGACTGATGTTTGTGTCCTTCCCAACCTCCCAGTGTGATGGTACTAGGAGATGGGGCCTTTGGCAGGTAACAAGAATTAGATGAGGTCATGAGGATGGAGCCCTTATGAATGGGATTAGTGCCCTTATAAAACTCACAGCAGAGCATGCTTCCCTTCTGCTTGCTGCCTTGTAAGGATTCAAAGAGAGATCCCACCAGAATGTGACCTGCCAGCACTCTGATCTTGGACCCCTCAGCTGTCAGAACTGTGATAAATACATTTCTGTTGTTTATAAGCCACCCAGTCTCTAGTACTTTGTTATAACAGCATGAGCAGACTTAGTGCTCATTAACACTTTCCTTTAAAAATGTTTCGCATGCAGAAAAATTCTTTTGTATGAATTTTTAAAACTAAGCCCAAGTACATACAGTTTTACTTCTTTAAAGATTCCCCCTTTCTGTGCTCCAGGTCACTATTACTTATTACTCTGTTCTGCCCATCACATAACATATTATGGGTTAACCAATTTTCAGGACCCACCCCCTCTTCACGGTACAAGTGAAAGAATAAAATATCAAAAACACCCAGGATTACAGCTAATTTGTCCCAAAAGGAACCTAGAGGAAGCAGCATATTCCCAGAAGTACTTAAAAACCAGTGGTTCATTCTCAGAAGCCACATCAGGGTTGCCAGCTAACACCTCAGCAATCTCTCTGCTCTGGGCACATGATGATTTGTGCTCCATTTTATTGTTTCTTCTGTATGCTGATTGGTTTTGATTCATTACCCAATACAGACTCCATGAGAAAAGTTATTTTTCAAGTTAACAGGTGCATGATGAAATTAAAGTTTTGTAAATTTGCAGGTGGGAAAAAAAAATCAACATGGGACCAATATAAGAGATCTTGATGAAGAGAAATATAAGAGGGAAACATACTGAGACTCGCCTTGTTTGAGTATGTGGATATTTGCTATGAACATGGAAGGGCTGGCAAGGGGAAATCTGCGCTCCTCCTTCCATCCCTATTCATACCAGTTTCCCCTGGAGCTTTTCTTGTCTTGCCCTTTCTCTGGACCAGGGCCGAACTCTGGTTCTTGTCATATCTCACTCATGCCGTGGGGCTCTCGGGTTCAGTAGGCAGAGAGCTGCGTGACCCGGGGCCATGTGAGTGTCTCTCACTGGAGATGCTGCATGCCATTCAATCCCTCTAAGCCCTGACCAGCTCAGACCCCGATGATTGTGTTTCCTTCCTGTATCCTGGGTAAAATATGGCAGGCTTTACCATGGGAGATGTGTACACAAAACGTATTTTCAGGATGAATGGAAGCCAACACCATTCTTCCTTCTTGATCCATTTCCTTTTCTCTTCTCTCTGTTTTTACCTGATAATTTATTTGACCATTTCTATCAATTTTTAAAATTCTTAAATACCCACTGAAATGATCACAACATCCCCTGGGGAAAAAACACACCACAGCCCTATTTTTTTTGAAGTTTCATTAAAAAAAAAAAAAAATCTCATTTTTAGCAGTGACAGTCAGGACTCTGTAATCTGTACATACAATTTAATCCTTTAAAGAATCAGCAGGGCCCACATCAATCAAGAGCCTTCATCAACTTGTAAAAACAATATTTTGATTCAATCAGATTCAAAGCCCTGAAATTCTCAGCTAATTAATGCAGGGTCACTCAGGGGCTGTGCAATGGTGGCTAGAACAACGGTCAAATATTTACCCTTGGCACACATGTTTGCATCACCCAAGGATCTGAGCGATGGGCAAGAATAGATAATGTACCTACAGCTGCAGCAGGTTTCATCTGGCACAAGTACCTGGATAAATAATTATTACAAAAGGAGAAAAGAAGAGGAATGACTCTTCCATCATCATAGATGCACATAGAGAAGTAAAAGTCTGTTAAAGGTGAGTGGATAGGACCCTCCAATCCCCTGCTGACCATAGGTCCCAGGCAGAGAGATGTTTTTGTACCGTCCTTCCTTTAACATTCAAAATAAGTGATGGGTTTAAAATTTGCTTTAACAGCAGATTCAATCAATACATGGGATCTTCTGTTTGGTCTAGATTCCAATATATATGTTTTGGTTTGGACCTTCAGACATTTTGAGACTTCGTGTATTTTGAGGGGAGAGGGGGATGGGAGCATACACAAAATCATATTGTTTATGTGATTTCTAAGGGTTACATGTTAAGACCTTATGCACACATAAAAACACATGATTTACTTATATGAATGCAGAAAAAGAAATCATCAGGATGCCTCATTACTGATAAAATGTAGTATTTTGGATTTTTTCTCTTAAAACATGGGTGATAGGTAATCAATCTGAAATCAAATCTATACATTCATTGTATCTTTGGCCCTTATGTTTCTTCTTTCTTTACTTTTGGCATCTCCTCTAAACTTTAAAAATTATTCATGGTTATTCTGGTTGTGTCTGGTTGTGACAATTTAATACATAGTTTTGCAACATGTTATTACTGGGAGATACTGACTGACCATATATGGAGTATATGAGATCTCTCTGTGCTATTTCTTGTAACTGCATGTCAATCTACAATGAGCAGAAAAGTTTAATTTAAAAACTCATGTGTTGAATAGTTGTAGGATAGTCACAGAATTGGGCACACTTTTTCTTATGTTGTTATTTAAACATTTCCACTCTTGTGTCTGCCACCTGACCCTCACTTCCCAACCTTCAAAAAACTTCTACAAATAGCAAGGAGGAGAAAACTGTTGACAGCAGTTCTCTTTCCTTAAAATTGAGGCACTAGGGGTTATGCTTCTGGCTTAAAGTCCTAAATTTATCTTAACGGGGATAAAAGAGACAATCTGTGTCTTTTAGAAAAAATTAATTGTTATGTGATGGTCAGCCATCGATCTCCTTACATCTTCCACATTTTTATAGCTATCACCCTAAGAATTTCAATAATTAGAGTGAAGTTTAGAAAAATTATTTGTCTGATGGAAATATAGTAGTTTCAAAAATGTTTCAGATGAAATATCAAACCTATTCCAAATTAAGCCACGGTGGTCATTCAGGAATTCCTGGCAATACATGTATAGTCAACTTGCTCATTGCTGAGCTTCTGACTGATGTGAATCACAGTATCCATTCTGATTGGTGAGCAATCAGCCTTGATCACTGTGATAGACCAAATGAATGCTGTGGCTTTGCTCAAGCTCAGCATTTCACAAATACAACAAAGCTTGGATTCATAGGATGCTGCCAAGATTATTTTTTTAAACACTCAAGCTGGTCTACCTGGGGCTACTTGATAAAACATTTGGACTGAATTAAATAGGCACTTCTGTCAGACAACTGATTTGATTGATTTTTTTTCCCACTGTATTAACTGGTTATTTTGATTTTCTATAGACTTTTAAAAGACTTACAGAATCATAGGCTCGTAGAGCTTTAGTGCCAAAAGGGTCCTTGGAGATCACACAGTGTAGGGTTTCCCCAAAAGTTTCATAGGTGTTAAATGAAAAAAAAATCAAGGATAAGAATATTTTCATTAAATATATTTGGGAAACACTGAGCTAAAAAGGTTCAATTGTTTGATCAGTTCCTTATGTGTTATGACTCTAAAGGACAAGAATGTAATATGCAGGTTCTTTCAAGCCTACAGTGAACATTGAATCCTTGTTTTTCTTAATTGTCCCAGATCACAATTCCAATTAACAAGTTTTTAAAAGACATGTTGTACTACAAACTGTTTTATAAATAGGAAAATGCACACTCAAATAAGTGACTTGCTTTATTTAAAGTACTTCTTTTGCATGGAGTTAAAAACAGAATCAAGGCCTTTAAATTCCCATTCTAATCATCTCAGCTAAGCCAAAATGTACTTATTTAGCTTTACCTGTTTTTCATTATGTATATTATATACATAGAAAACATATAATTTATATAAAAAATATATACATATATATGTACAACATTCTCTTTGGACAACGTTACAAGGGATTAAATGAAAACTTCCTGTCTTTAGCATTATGAAGTACCAATTATTTCATTAGGGTCTGTAAATAGTGACTATCTAATTTTATAATTTTTTCATAATATGTTAGTTGAAATCCTTCTATATAAAATAAGTTTCCCTCTTTAACTGGGACTATGTATTATCCAGAAATACAATCCATATGGGAAAGAAAGGATAAATGCTTACTTATTTCTTTTTATTTGCCAATTTTCAGAGTAAAGAGTTCATACTAACAGTATCCAATTAATGGTGGTGTTTTGGGGTTTTTTCCTCCTCCCGTCTCTTCTCTCTCCCTATTTTCTCTTTCTCTTCATTTGAGTATCACTAGAGTCATTGTGTTTCAACAACTTCATTCCTTATTCTTTTTGATGCTCACAGTGTCCCATTTCTTGCCAATGGGAGCCAAATCATGTCTATTCTTATGTCCTTTGACATGATACTTTAATTTTTTTAATATCTTCTTTACTTTCTGGCATGATACCGACTTACATATCAGAGTGGAACCAGCCAGCTCTTTAAGAAGCCCTAGTTTCTTTAAGTGGAGAATGATACTTAGAAACCATAATTTGGACACTATGAATGTTCATTACTTTTGGGTTACCATGACTTTTAGGCCTGTTAAGTGAACAGGTCTAAGAAATACCCATCTAGTCTTTTGAAGAAAAATGTTCTCAGCAGGAAGTTATTAAAAAATAGCCAGACTATTGGCCTTCTCCAAGTGTTTTATTTTTTTAACTTTTTATTTCATATTGGAGTGTAACTGATTAACAATGTTAAGATAGTTTCAGGTGGACAGCAAAAGGACTCAGCCACACATATTCTAAGCATTTTCCAGAGAAGGGAATTGTATAATTTAGGTATAAGCCTATCAATATTCAGAATAAAGTAATGGCATTAATGAATGGTTCACCTTTGTTTATGTGAGTGATTTGATATGGAATAAATTAATTCCTTCTAAAGTCCTAGCTACATTAACATTTCAACTACAGCTGAGAACTAAGCTTAATAAGGAGTACAGTTCTGACTTCTCTATTCACATTTGAAATTAGACTTGTTATTTGCAGGAACAAAAAAGATGCTCACAAATGGACCCTTGTTACATTCAAATATGTCCTAGAGATTAGGCTTGACATGTTTAAGTATAAGCAGCAATTTTTTAAGTATTATAATTAAATAGTAATTAATTTTATTACAATAATTGTAAAGGGTTTATGGTTGCATTACTATACATATCACTGCTGCTGCTGCTAAGTCGCTTCAGTCGTGTCCATCTCTGTGCGACCCCATAGACAGCAGCCCACCAGGCTCCCCCATCCCTGGGATTCTCCAGGCAAGAACACTGGAGTGGGTTGCCCTTCCTTCTCCAATGCATGAAAGTGAAAAGTGAAAGTGAAGTCCCTCAGTTGTGTTCAACTCTTCACGACCCCATGGACTGCAGCCTACCAGGCTCCTCTGTCCATGGGATTCTCCAGGCAAGAGTACTAGAGTGGGTTGCCATTGCTTTCTCCATACGTATCACTAATCGATCATACACAATTTTAAGTGGAAAATTTGTTCCAAGTTTTATGATCGATTATGATCGATACCTATGGTCTTTCCTGTGGTCATGTATGGATGTGAGAGCTGGACTGTGAAGAAGGCTGAGCGCCGAAGAATTGATGCTTTTGAACTGTGGTGTTGGAGAAGACTCTTGAGAGTCCCTTGGACTGCAAGAAGATCCAACCAGTCCATTCTGAAGGAGATCAATCCTGGAATTTCTTTGGAAGGAATGATGCTAAAGCTGAAACTCCAGTACTTTGGCCACCTCATGCAAAGAGTTGACTCATTGGAGAAGACTCTGATGCTGAGAGGGATTGAGGGCAAGAGGAGAAGGGGACGACAGAGGATGAGATGGCTGGATGGCATCACTGACTCGATGGATGCGAGTCTGAGTGACCTCCGGGAGCTGGTGATGGACAGGGAGGCCTGGCGTGCTGCAGTTCATGGGGTCGCAAAGGGTCAGACACGACTGAGCGACTGATCTGATCTGATCTGATGATCGATACATATCACTAATCGATCATAAAACTTGGAACAAATTTTCCACTTAAAATTGTGTATTGAGTACATACATATACTTCCCCCTCCTTTCAAGTTCCATCTGAAATAACTGAAACACTGTTTTTCAAATAAATAATGGCATGATTATACTATGAGACAAAATATGGATCAAGACAAGGACTAGAAAATGTAGTGAAGAAAGCAAATGGAGTCCAAGCCTGTTGGAGAACTCAGAGTAAGAAAGATCATAGTACAAAATCCTAGAGGCAAAAATATCCTTCACTCTGGAAAAGTTTCAAGACACAAACAGTGCAAAGATTGGGCCATACTGAAATGGGAACACATGAATATGTGTTTTACATTAGCTTTCACGCACCTTCCGTGAGGTTGTGTCTAATCTTCATAAATCTAAAGTTATATTGTACTTATTCCTACAAAACTTGTGTGTCCCAAGTGAACACACATCTCAGTTTTACTTCCAATATTCTTCATAGCTAAGATACAGGAAGATAGAAAGTTAGGTCTAAATCTAATGGTAACTATTAGTTATCCAGATTTCCCATCTGGACCTAACTCTTGCCTTAGAGTGATATCAGATGACACATAGCAGGAGAGCTTAAGCAGTCATATAAAATCCACATGCTGAGATTTGGGGATTAGTTCCAGGTACTAACCACCTTGTGAAGCTTCAATCACTACTGAACTGCCTTGTTTTATATAAACTGTAGCATTTGCTTAATCCAAATAGTAAAGGCTATGTGATTCATTTCTTGTTCTAGTCTTAGGAGGTGGGGGAATTACAACTTCAAGGTCATGGGGAATGCCTACAAACCACAGATTTCCCAGGAAAATTTTGACATTGTCTTGAAAATGCTTCTGAAAATCTCAACATATACTGACATTATCTGGGCTAATGAAGCCCCTTTCCTCTCATCTACTGCCATATTTCAGAGAAGGCAATGGCACCTCACTCCAGTACTCTTGCCCGGAAAATCCCATGGACAGAGGAGCCTGGTAGGCTGCAGTCCATGGGGTCGCTAAGAGTCAGACATGACTGAGCGACTTCACTTTCACTTTTCACTTTCATGCATTGGAGAAGGAAATGGCAACTCACTCCAGTGTTCTTGCTTGGACAATCTCAGGGACAGGGGAGCCTCGTGGGCTTCTGTCTATGGGGTCACACAGAGTTGGACACGACTGAAGAGACTTAGCAGCAGCAGCAGCAGCAACTGCCATATCTGCATACCCCTTTCCCGTCAAAGAGTGAACCTGTAATACCTGTTACAAATAAAAGTCCTCTCACTTGAATCAAACATGTAAAATCTGAATAAAATATAGTGGCTTTTAAAATCTACATCTAACCTTGCAAGAAGAAGAAAATATTCAGATACAAGGAAGAAAGAATGGGCTGAAAACATCATAAACACTGGAGCTGTCGTGTGAAGAGTGTGGTGGGGACAAAACCATGTGTTTCAAATTTAGAAATCCAATGAATTGGGACTTAATGGCTGGGTAGAGACAGAAAATAAGATTGTATGCATTGTGTGCTGGGAAGTTATTTCAGTTAATTTGGAATCCTCACAGGGCTCATCATCCATGAAAGCTAGCCTAGTAAAAAATTTTGCCATCTTACCTGAGGAACTAACAATGAAATTTATCTCCACCTGAGATTTGGGTAGGAAAAGCAGTTGTGCTTTTACAGAAAGACTAAATCCCCAAAAATAATGTAGTGCAAAATCGTTTTGGACAGACAAGCTCCAGTCTAGGTGACAAATGCCTCCACTAAAGACAAACTCACAATTCAAATTTACAAAGTATACCATGAAAAAAACCTGCCTGACAGGAGAATCAACAAAGCCCATAAAAAAGAATATTTAGACTCTCTAGAACTTCTAATTGAACCTGGTAGAGACTGGGACATGGGTATACATATAAAAATATTAAAACCACAAAAAAAAATAATAAAAAATGATAGGAAAAGAATAACTTGCTATGAAAAGTGAACAGGCAGATCGACAGCAAGTTAAACAGAACTTTTTGAAATTCAAAAAAAAAAAAATTAGTCACCAAAATCTAAAACTTCAAAGAGCAAGCTAAAGCAGATTGGAAATAGATGAAGGCAGTTAGTGAACTGACATATATATCTGAAGAACTTATCCAGAGTGCAGTACAGAGAGACAAAAATATGGAAAATGTTCTTAAGTGGTTAAGATAAATGACATACAGAGATAGAAGTTCTAACATACATCGAATTAGAGTTCCCAAGGGAAGACAGAATGGGTAGAAGACACATTGGAAATAATGACAGAGAACGTACCATAAGTGATGGAGGTCAGATTCATGGAGGTTACTAAAACCCAAGCAGAACAAATTACAGTAAATCTGTATCTTGATATATCACAATAAAATTGTGGAACAGCCAAAACAAAGACAAAAAAGAGAGAGCAAGAAAATGTCTGAAAAGCATATAGTTTACCTTCTGAAAAGCATATAGTTTACTTTCAGAGGAGGAACAGGTGGAGAGCTGACTCCTGTTCAGAAACAATGAAGGTGAGAAACCCTCATAATGAAATCTCAGTGTATTAAAAGAAAATAAATGAAAATATAGACTTCTACAAATAGTGGGATAATCACTGATGAAGATATTAATTCATTTCTCTGTTATTGATAAGTGAAATGGAAGGTAATCAAGATAATGAAGATATGAAAAACACAAAAATTAAATTGATGTAATGAAAATATTATGTTCTACCACATGAAATAGTATTAGATGAGTTAAAAATTACCTGAGATATGTAAAAATTGATACACAGTTTATTTCCTACTGTCTTGTTAGACTTTATTTTATTTAATTTTGTTTAATTCTCTTTGATAATTGGCTGTTTTTGTTATTGGTTGTTTTTCCTCCGATGTAAACATTGGAAAAGACCCTGATGCTGAGAAAGACTGAAAGCAGGAGAAGAGGAAGACAGAGGATGAGATGGTTGAGTGGCCTCACCGACTCAATGGACATGGGTTTGAGCAAGCTCTAGGAGATGGTGAAGGACAGGGAAGCCTGACACGCTGCAGTCCATGGGGTCACAAAGAGTTGGTCACAAAGAGCTGGACAAAACTGAGTGACTGAACAGCAACAACAAAACATTATGATATTGTCAAAATAATTCTAAATACTTTTAAAATATATAATTTTAAACAGACACAGTGTCATTGAAATAGGTTGCAACAATTTTGCCCTTGGAGATGGCTCTGTTAGAGAGCTATTTGCTGGTGGTTTAGAAATCTTATTTCAGGGATCTGAGTCTCAAAGGCCTTTGGAATATCCAACTCTAGTTTGAAAGGTCAATTCCAAGCCAGGGCAGAAGCTAATTCACAAGTCATAATTTGAGATCTATGATAGCTTCTTAACACTTGACTGCTACAGGAAAGGTAAAAAAAAAAAAAAATTAGAAAAGTGAGTACACCAACTCATGAATAATAAACCAAGCCATTTGGAGGTACACCTACCACTGTCTATCACAGAGCCAGTTTTAGAGTGAGTCATTAGCTGTATGATGATTGCAAATAACCTGAACAGTGGTTGGATGTCAGTGAAGCTTCCAAACAAGGACCAAACCCATAACTATATTACAAAATACTGCATGTTGTGCTGGAAAGTCATAATTTATTATTCTTTTTAAAACTTGAATTAGGCAGTAGCAGCAGCAACATATAATCAAAAACTAGAAATTATAAACAAAAATATGATCTTAAAGCAACCCACATTGGTTACCAGACACATTCCCAAACTTTGCACACTGACATTCCACCACACTCATCACTAACTGCCACAGCAAAAGTAACTGACTTGGGCTCTGATAGCTGGGTGTACCCAACATTCTCGTTAGACTGCTGTCCAATGTGCTACTACCTTTATCAGGATTTGGAGTTCTTCCCAATAAACAAAACTATCCCACTGGATAAGCAGTCAGTAGAGGGTTTTAGTAAGTTATACAGCCTAAAAGTGCTAAATTTTATAAAAATATGGAATGTTCATTTAATACTTCATGCAGAGAAAAACTTCAATGCTAATGGTATATATTTTAAATAAAGCATATCTTTTTAAAATGCAGAAGTTTCATTCAGACCTTCAAAAACAGAAATTTCCTGTAGTACAACTTAAATATATAGAACAGTGCACCAACTAACTATAGACTAGAATGCACATTCTTTTCCAGGAACATTTTTAAAGATGAGACGTATATTTGGTGATGAATGATAAAGCAAATCTCAGCAAATTTCAAAGGATTGAAATGATAAACTATATTATACCACTACAGCAAACACTGATATGTTCTCTGACCATATGCAGTTTACCTAGAAATCAATAACATAAAAATAACTACTGAAACCCCTATCAGTTCAGAATTTAGAAAACATTTGTAAATAAGAAAACTAATAAGTAAAGGAAAAAATCATAGTAGAAATGAGCAAATGTTTACAACTGAATAACAATGAAAACACTATAAAAACTAACTTTCAAGCTTACAGAATGCAGGTAAAACTGTATACAGCAAAAAAGACATCATTTTAAATGTTCACCTTAGAAAGGAAGGAAGGCTAAATATTAGTGCAATAGGAATCCATCTTAAGAAATAGAAATGGAAAAACAAAATATATCCAAAAGGCTTAGAAGATTTTTTCATCCAACTACCATGGTATAGGAATACAGGAGTTAGAGGAACATGTTAACCAGTGTCAGATCAGATGATCAGATGGTCACTCAATCGTGTCCGTTTGCGACCCTGAACCGCAGCACGCCAGGCCTCCCTGTCCATCACCAGCTCCCGGAGGTCATCAGCCGCATCCAGCACGAGTTTAGATGCATTCATCTATATATCTCTATGGTCAGTTCTCCTCCTCCCTTCACTGTTCACCTGAAATCTTATTACCATCATTCCTTCAAAGAATGATTGATCTCCTTCAGTGGACTTTACTTCTCATACAAACTCACAAGAGACATGATGTATATAACAGACTTTTGGACTCTGGGAATGCGGACGAGGTTGGGATGATTTGGGAGAATCAGGATTGGCAAATCTGACATGTTTCACTTTTCCCCATCTATTTTCCATGCAGTGATGGGACCAGATCCATGATCTTCGTTTTCTGAATGTTGAGCTTTAAGCCAACCTTTTCACTCTCCATTTTCACTTTCATCAAGAGGCTAGCCCCTCTTCACTTTCTGCCATAAGGGTGGTGTCATCTGATATCTGAGGTGCCTGATATTTCTCCCGGAATCTTGATTCCACTTGTGTGCAGCTTTCTCATGGTGTACTGGGAGACACTGATGGATTGGATACGGGGAGGGTGGGAGGATTTGGGAGAATAGCATTGAAATATGTATATATCATATTGAATGACGCAGCCAGATACGATGCCTGATAGCGGGGGGGGGGGGGGGGGGGGGGGGGGGGGGGGGGGGGGGGGGGGGATGGGGAACACATGTATACTTGTGGGCGGATCCATCTTGATGTATGGCAAAAGCAATACAATATTGTAAAGTTAAGCAAAATAAAATTTAATTTAAAAAAAAGTAAAGTTACACACACAAAAAGGAAACTCTACATGACAAATGACCTGGTTTTTCTTCAACAAACTGATTGAGGAGGGAAAAGAGGAAGTGAGGATGCAGAGGAAACGTATAGAATATAAGAGACTTAGGGTCTGGTTCATTAAAAAATTAATTTTTGAAAAAAGAACAAAAATTATTTTTATGATACAATTTGAGAACTCTGAACCCTGACTGGATATTTAATTAAGAAATACTAAATTTTGGGATGTGATAGTGTTATCATGTTGACTATTGTGTGATGTCATCTATTTTCTTATGTTTTAAGTGAAAAAATGAAGGTAGAAGAAAGCATATATATTATGCTACCATTTACCTAAGAAGGGAAATATAATCCATAAGTGAACATATAAATATGTACATACATAACAACAGAATAAGTAAAAAAAAAAATCAGTAAAAGGTAGTGGCTAGATAGCCACTAGGGAATGGGGAGTAGAGTAGAGAGTAAAGAAGTTGTAAAATGTTAACTGTGAATATGCTCTGTATTGTGGATTTGACTTTGGAATCTGGTAAAAGTACAAAACAGTAAATTTAAAATGCAATCCTTAAACACTGAAGTTAAAATGAAATAGTGTCACCTAACAGTACTTTTGCCTGGAAAATCCCATGGACGGAGGAGCCTGGTGGGCTCCAGTCCATGGGGTCGCTAAGAGTCGGACACGACTGAGCGGCTTCACTTTCACTTTTCGCTTTCATGCATTGGAGAAGGAAATGGCAACCCACTCCAGTGTTCTTGCCTGGAGAATCCCAGGGACAGGGGAGCCTGGTGAGCTTCCGTCTATGGGGTCGCACAGAGTCGGACACGACTGAAGCGACTTAGCAGCAGCAACAGTATAACCTCTTCTTAAAGAAAAAAATATCGTTAAGTGTTTTCAAAATACAGTAAGTTGACAATAAACTATGCTGCCCTAAAATCTAAATACTCTAAAATATGTCAAACTTTATCATTGGTAGTAGTGTTGGTATTTTTATTCTGAAACTTTTCTATGCATATTGTGGGATAACAAAAATAAGTAACCATATTGGCACAGATTTTCAGCATGGAAGAAAGGATATGCAGATGTAAGTTTGATGAAGGTAAGCAAAAACAGGTAGCCCTGAATTTGGATTGGAAATATCAGTATGAACTCATGATAATAATAATTTTAAAAAATTGTTCTAACATGGTCTCTTGAAAACTTAAAAAACCATAACCAACCTGTTATCAACAGGCGGGTCTTACATTGAGACTGTGGTCTCTAATTATTTCCAACTAAGAGGAACCAGTGCTCCTTGGAAAAATAATTGATTTCCAGTTTGAGTCAGATTCCACAAGATGAACATGGAACACTGTGTCATACCAGTAGCCAGGGTGTCAGTCATGACATAGTCTGTATTGTAAGGACACAGGAATAAATTTAAAGAGTTTCCCACTGGCCACAAATGGGACAATGTGAGCAGCAGCAGTAATAATAACTTCAACACATCAAAATACATCAACATATTTAAATCTAGAGATCATAATAATACTATTGATGACACTGGTCATCGTTAGAGTATTCTAGAAAAGCAACTTATTATTTTAAAAACTGGTAAATAAAGGGAAAAAATCATGTCCTTTATTTCTTATATAAACCTTACTTGCAACCAGATATTTGCTGATAAAAAGTTACCTTGCTTTAAGAAATGCTCTGGCTAATAAATAGAAGGTAAATGATAGAATATTGCTATTGTGTAACCACTAATGAATCAATGGATCAAAAAAATAACATCAATAGCTGTAACATCACAACAAAGAAAATTCAGACACTACATGTATTCTGATGTAAATGTACTTAACCTCTTAGAGCATTTTTAGAAAAAGAAATCAAATCATTATCTAATGAAGCCTATAGATCTAACTATTATTTTACTTTGAAATACAGGAACAGGATACATTAAATGACAACAGGAGAATGCAAAGAACAAAATTCAAATTGTGGGTCTATCTATAAGACAAATAATTTAGCTTCTTTAATCAGTGAACTTACACATAAAATAACATAAAGCAAAAATTAAGAAGTAAAAGAGAAAGATAAGGTCACTGTAGATTAAAAAGACACTTAAGATAATATCTTCCCTCTGGAGAAGGAAATGTCAACCCACTCCAGTATTCTTGCCTGGAGAATCCCATGGACGGAGGAGCTTTGTGGGCTACAGTCCATGGGTCGCAAAGAGTTGGACACGACTGAGCGACTTCACTTTCACTTAAGATAATATCAATTAGTGAAATATATTACTATGAATTTGGACCTTGATTCAAAGAAATGGTAAAGTAAAAAGAGACAATTAGGAAAATAAACACTGACTAGATACTTGATATTAAGGACTGCTAATAAGTTTTAGACATGAAAATGTTTTTCTGTCTCTATTTTGCAATGAAGTCCTTAGACCTTACAGGTAAATTCAGATAACTGCAAATGTAAAAATACAAATAGACTTTTCTTTAAATAAATATTTTCTTTAAATAGTGTGTGCTTTAAATAGTGTGTGGGAGGCAGTGGGAAGAATGCAGAGGAAATAAGATATCAAGAATTGACAGTTGCTCAAGCTGGATGATGGCTACATTAAGGTTCATTGTACTATTTCCTGTGTTTTTATATATATATATATATTTGAAATCTTCCAAAATAAGATGGAAAAAACCCTTTTTGGGGGGAGGTGTAAATAAAACACTTTTTTAAAAAACACCTTTCCACATCATTTAGAGATATATATTAAACTGTTTAGGGGGAAATGGCATGCTCTTGGGATTATACCACTAAAATAATCTAAAGGACAGGGGAAAAGTGGATGGGATATAGATGAAACAAGGTTGATCATATATGAATAACTGTTGAAGTTAATGATGGGTACCTGACAGTTCTTTTTCTATTCTATCTAGTTCACACATGCTTGAAAATTTCCACAATAAAAAGCTTTGCTTTTTTTTTTTTTTTAAGAAAAGTATAAAGCAGAACATTTTTTAAAAAGCATTAATAAACAGAACTTGAAAATAAACATGTAGTAGAATGAATAGACAAAACCTCAAATTTTTTAAATTTCTGAAATAATGAGTAAAACTGACAGATCAAGAACAAAATTGAAAATATAAAAATATTCATAATAAAAATGAAGACTGCTTACAGATGTTAGAGATATGAAAAAGAATAACAAGGGGATGTAATGCATAACTTTGCCAACAAAGGTGCATGTAGTCAAAGCTATGGTTTTCCCAGTAGTCATGTACCGATATGAGAGCTGCACCATAAAGAAGGCTGAGTGCTGAAGAATTGATGCTTTCAAATTGTGGTGCTGGAGAAGACTCTTGACAGTCCTTTGGACTGCAAGGAGATCAAACCAGTCAATCCTAAAGGAGATCAACCCTGAATATTTATTGGAAGGACTGATGCTAAAGCTGACACTCCAATGCCTCCAATACTCTATCTGATGTGAAGAGCTGATTCATTGGAAAAGATCCTGATGCTGGGAAAGACTGAAGGCAGCAGAAGGGGACGAAGAGGATCAGATGGTTGGATGGCATCATTGACTCAATGGACATGAATTTGAGCAAACTCTGGGAAACAGTGAAGGACAGGAGCCTGGTGAGCTGCAGTTCATGGGGTTAAAGAGTTGGACACAACTTTTTAACTGAACAACTACAATACATAACTTTATATTAATAAATTTGAAAATATAGATAAAATTGAAATATTCCTAGAAAAATACAACTATTAAAATTGGCCTGAAAAGAAAAAGAAAACCTAAATATCCCCATAAACATTAAAAAAAAACCACATCTGAATCAGTCATCAAAAACCATCCCACAATAAAACTTAATATGTCAATGGCTTTGCTGATGAGTTTTACCAAGTAATTAGGGAACAAATAATTTTAATATAAAAACTATTCTAAAATATGGGAAAAAGGGGAACCGTTCCCAATTACTTTGATGAGGCTAACAAAATGGGATGTCAAATCCTGACAAGGATATTATGAGAAAGGAAAATTACATCACTCAAAAAAATAGATGCAAAATTCAACTAAAGTATTATCAAACCAAACCCAGCAATATTTAAAAATGATAATATGTCATGCCCAAGTAGGATTTATCCCTGAAATGAAAAGTTTATTTAACATTAGAAAATTAATGACTATAAGTCACTACATTAACAGATTAAAGAGAAAAATGATATGATTTACTCAATAGATGTAAAAAAGAATTTGATGAAATTCAACATCTATTCAATATAAAAACTTTTAGCAAAATAGGAACAGAATTAAATACCCTTTCTCTGATAAAGGGTATTTACCTCTGGCAAACATCTTATTAACGGTGAAATACTGAAAGCCTTCCATGTGAAACTGGGAGTAAGAAAGGATGCCCACTCTCACTACTCCTATTCAACATTGTACTAGAGGTTCCAGCTAGTGCAGGAGGAGAAATAAAAGGTATGAGTGGCGAAGCCACAACAAAATTAATCAAATAGATATCATTGTGAAGGTTAAAAAGTGAAAAGGAAATCTAAACAGAAGAGTTTAGCAGTGTTATTCTGAATCAATGTACTATAAGCAATTATATTTTTATATAATTCAATGAAAAATTATTCAATTACATTTTTACAAAGATACTGTTTATGCTATTGCATAAAAATATAATGTGCCTAATATTACAGCTAAGCATTTACTAGAATAATTTGAAAAGATCTAAACAAATAAAGAACCATGTCACATTCATAGATGGGAAGGCTCAATAGTGAAACAAATATCAATTTCCTCCCAGTGGATCTATAGATTCTAGGAGATATCCCAATAAAAACAACTGAATCAGTAATCAAAAATCCTTCCACAAAGAAAACCAAGTGCTTCCCACAAAAGAAAACCAACAGGGGTTTATTAGTGGAAATTTATAGCTGAAAGTGATTCCCCAGCAGGAGAAAAATTAGGCAGATCCCTATGTCACACCATATTCAAAAGGACTTCCAGGGGTATTAAGAAGTGCAGAGTTGAAAGGTAAAAGTAGAAACTAAAAGAAGAGAAAAAAAAAGTTAAAAATTGCCATGATGCAGGAGGGAGGTAGGGGAAAGAAATTGTAAAGCACAAGCATTAATGGGTTTGACAAGGTCAAAATTATGGATTTCTAATAAATAAAAGCTATTTGCAATGTCTAAAACCAATACAGGTTTAACATGAAAAATAAGCAATGAACAAATGAACAGTGAGAAAATGACAGGAAACCTGTAAGAAAAAAAAAAACAAAAACAGATGAAGGCTATGACTAGGCAATACAAGGAGGAATAAAGTCTGAATGTTTATAAAAGTATGAATATCTTGTTAGTAACAGGTAAATGTATTTGAAAATAACAGTGAGACATCTCATTATACCAGTAAGATTGGCAAACATTAGAAAACTGAATAATACCAAGCTTTAGCAAAGATGGGAACTTTCCACACACTGGTGTTGGGAACATAAAATGACAGAGTCCTTCTGAAGAGCTTCCTCGGAGTTCTTACTGGCTCTTAGTATCCTTATACCTTAAGTATAACTCAGCAATTGCATTTCTTGTCAATACCGCAGAGAAAATCTTGCACAGGTCTCCAAGGGAACATGTGTGAGGATGTTTATCTTAGGGTTGCTTAGACAAGCAAGAGATTTCCTCAAGATGCTTTCATTGCAAGTAATGGAGCTCATTATCTCCCCTTTCCCACACATAAATAACTTCTCCATCAGTGTCCCTTTCTGTCAATAATATCACCATCATCCCTGTTACCCAGTCTCTATACTGCTTGCCTATTAATCATCTATCATTTACGCCACCACTCTCCTCTTCGAGGTCAGCCCATCCCACGGGCCAGACAATGGCCTCCAATGGGCCCCAAGGACTACTTGGATGCTCAATCCAATAGACACTGTTTAGTTCTTATCTTACTCGACCTCTCACCTACATTCAAAAGAACCAACAATTCCCTTCTTAAAATATTATCCTTTCTTGGGTCCTATGACCCATTCTTTCCTGGTTTTCATCCCACTCTGTTGGCCACATCCCTTGGTCCCCTTCGTGCGCCCATTTCTTCATTATTCAAGCTCGCGTGGTTTGGGCTAAGCCCTCTACTATTTCAACTCTACTCACACAAAGTTAAAAGTGAAAGTGAAAGTCACTCAGTCATGTCCAATTCTTTGTGATCCCATGGGTAATAGCCTGCCAGGCTCCTCTGTCCTTGGGATTCTCCAGGCAAGAATACTGGAGTGGGTAGCTGTTCCCTTCTCCAGGGGATCTTCTAAACCCAGGGATCAAACCCAGGTCTCCCACATTGCAGGCATATTCTTCACTGTCTGAGAAACCAGGGAAGCCCAAGAATACTGGAGTGAGTAGATCTTCCCAAGCCAGGAATCAAACCAGAGTCTGCTGTATTGCAGGCAGATTCTTTACAAGCTGAGCTACCAGGAAATTTGCACTTAATTGCCAGTTAATATGTTGATGACTTTGACATCGTTATCTGAGCCCAGATATTCTGTTAACACAAATTCATATCTCTTTACTGGATGTTTCCTCCTAAATATCTCGTAAGAGCCTCAAATTCTCTAGCTGAACTCACCATCTCTCTCCCCTACACATTCCCATTCTGTTTACTTCAGTCACGCAGTCATGTCTCACTCTTTGTGACTCCATGGACTGCAGCACACCAGACCTCCTTGTCCATCACCAACTCCCGGAGTTTACTCAAACTCATATCCATTGAGTTGGTGATGCCATCCAACCATCTCATCCTCTGTTTTCCCCTTTTCCTCCCACCTTCAATCTTTCCCAGCATCAGGGTCTTTTTAAATGAGCCAGCTCTTTGCATCAAGTGGCCAAAGTATTGGAGCTTCAGCTTCAGCATCAGTCCTGCCAATGAATATTCAGGACTGATTTCCTGTAGGATGGACTGGTTGGATCTCCTTGCAGTCCAAGGGACCCTCAAAGAGTCTTCTCCAACACCACAGTTCAAAAGCATCAATTCTTCAGTGCTCAGCTTTCTTTATAGTCCAGCTCTCACATCCATACATGACTACAGGAAAAACCATAGCTTTGACTAGATGGATCTTTGTTGGCAAACTAATGTCTCTGCTTTTGAATAGGCTATCTAGGTTGGTCATAACTTTCCTTCCAAGGAGTAAGCGTCTTTTAATTTCATGGCTGCAGTCACCATCTGCAGTGATTTTGGAGCCCCATTAAATAAAGTCTGACACTGTTTCCACTGTTTCCCTATCTATTTCCCATGAAGTGATGGGTCATGTATGGATGTGAGAGCTGGACTGTGAGGAAGGCTGAGCGCAGAAGAATTGATACTTTTGAACTGTGGTGTTGGAGAAGACTTTTGAGAGTCCCTTGGACTGCAAGGAGATCCAACCAGTCCATTCTGAAGGAGATCAGCCCTGGGATTTCTTTGGAAGGAATGATGCTAAAGCTGAATCTCCAGTATTTTGGCCACCTCATGTGAAGAGTTGACTCATTGGAGAAGACTCTGATGCTGGGAGGAATTGGGGGCAGGAGAAGAAGGGGACGACAGAAGATGAGATGGCTGGATGGCATCACTGACTCGATGGATGTGAGTCTCAGTGAGCTCTGGGAGTTGGTGATGGACAGGGAGGCCTGGCGTGCTGCGATTCATGGGGTCGGAAAGAGTCGGACATGACTGAGCAACTGATCTTATCTGATCTGATCTGATCTGATCTGATCTGATGGGAACAGATGCCATGATCTTTGTTTTCTGAATGTTGAGATTTAAGCCAACTTTTCACTCTCCTCTTTCACCTTCATCAAGAGGCTTTTAGTTCCTCTTCACTTTCTGCCATAAGGGTGGTGTCATCTGCATATCTGAGATTATTGATATTTCTCCCAGCAATCTTGATTCTAGCCTGTGCTTCTTCCAGCCTAGCATTTCTCATGATGTACTCTGCACATAAGTTAAATAAGCAGGCTGACAATATACAGCCTTGACATACTCCTTTTCTTATTTGGAACCAGTCTGTTGTTCCACGTCCAGTTCTAACTGTTGCTTCCTGACCTGCATACAGATTTCTCAAGAGGCAGATCAGGTGGTCTGGTATTCCCAGCTCTTTCAGAATTTTCCACAGTTTATTGTGGTCCACACAGTCAAAGGCCTTGGCATAGTCAATAAAGCCGAAATAGATGTTTTTCTGGAACTCTCTTGCTTTTTCCATGATCCAGTGGATGTTGGCAATTTGGTCTCTGGTTCCTCTGCCTTTTCTAAAACCAGCTTGAACATCTGGGAGTTCACAGTTCACGAATTGCTGAAGCCTGGCTTGGAGTATTTTGAGCATTACTTTACTAGCGTGTGAGATGAGTGCAATTGTGCGGTAGTTCGAGCATTCTTTGGCATGGCCTTTCTTTGGGATTGGAATGAAAACTGACGTTTTCCAGTCCTGTGGCCACTGCTGAGTTTTCCAAATTTGCTGGCATATTGAGTGCAGCACTTTCATAGCATCATCTTCCAGGATTTGAAATAGCTCAACTGGAATTCCATCACCTCCACTAGCTTTGTTCGTAGTGATGCTTTCTAAGGCCCACTTGACTTCACATTCCAGGATGTCTGGCTCTAGATGAGTGATCACACCATCGTGATTATCTGGGTCATGAAGATCTTTTTTGTACAGTTCTTCTGTGTATTCTTGCCACCTCTTCTTAATATCTTCTGCTTCTGTTAGGTCCATACCATTTCTGTCCTTTGTCAAGCCCATCTTCGCATGAAATGTTCCCTTGGTATCTCTAATTTTCTTGAAGAGATCTCTAGTCTCTCCCTTCTGTTGTTTTCCTTTATTTCTTTGCATTGATCGCTGAGGAAGGTTTCTTATCTCTTCTTGCTATTCTTTGGAACTCTGCATTCAGATGTTTATATCTTTCCTTTTCTCCTTTGCTTTTTGCTTTTCTTCTTTTCACAGCTATTTGTAAGGCCTCCCCAGACAGCCATTTTGACTTTTTGCATTTCTTTTCCATGGGAATGGTCTTGATCCCTGTCTCCTGTACAAAGTCCCGAACCTCTGTCCATAGTTCATCAGGCACTCTATCTATCAGATCTAGGCCCTTAAATCTATTTCTCACTTCCACTGTATAATCATAAGGGATCTGATTTAGGTCATACCTGAATGGTGTAGTGGTTTTCCCTACTTTCTTCAATTTCAGTCTGAATTTGGCAATAAGGTGTTCATGATCTGAGCCACAGTCAGCTCCTGGTCTTTTTTTGTTGACTGTATAGAGCTTCTCCATCTTTGGCTGCAAAGAATATAATCAATCTGATTTTGGTGTTGACCATCTGGTGATGTCCATGTATAGAGTCTTCTCTTGTGTTGTTGAAAGAGGGTGTTTGCTATGACCAGTGCATTTTCTTGGCAAAACTCTATTAGTCTTTGCCCTGCTTCATTCTGTATTCCAAGGCCAAATTTGCCTGTTACTCCAGGTGTTTCCTGACTTCCAACTTTACCATTCCAGTCCCCTATAATGAAAAGGACATCTTTTTTGGGTGTTAGTTCTAAAAGGTCTTGTAGGTCTTCATAGAACCATTCAACTTCAGCTTCTTAAGCATTACTGGTTGGGGCATAGACTTGGATTACTGTGATATTGAATGGTTTGACTTGGAAATGAACAGAGATCATTCTGTCATTTTTGAGATTGCATCCAAGTACTGCATTTTGGATTCTTTTGTTGACCGTGATGGCTACTCCATTTCTTCTGAGGGATTCCTGACCACAGTAGTAGATATAATGGTCATCTGAGTTAAATTCACTCATTCCAGTCCATTTGAGTTCACTGATTCCTAG
The DNA here is from genome assembly GCA_935064755.1 of Tragelaphus eurycerus. Lineage (NCBI taxonomy): Eukaryota > Metazoa > Chordata > Mammalia > Artiodactyla > Bovidae > Tragelaphus > Tragelaphus eurycerus. Next base: position 20,416,980 of record CAKXYN010000020.1, read on the forward strand.
AATGTCAACGTTCAATCTTGCCATCTCTTGTTTGACCACTTCCAATTTGCCTTGATTCATGTACCTAACATTCCAGGTTCCTATGCAATATTGCTCTTTACAGCATCAGACCTTGCTTCTATTACCAGTCACATCCACAACTGAGTATTGTTTTTGCTTTGGCTCCATCCCTTCATTCTTTCTTGGAGTTATTTCTCCACTGATCTCCAGTAGCATATTGGGCTCCTACTGACCTGGGGAGTTCCTCTTTCAGTATCCTTTCATTTTGCCTTTTTGTACTGTTCATGGGGTTCTCAAGGCAAGAATACTGAAGTGGTTTGCCATTCCCTTCTCCAGTGGACCACATTCTGTCAGACCTCTCCATCATGAACCTCCTGTCTTGAGTGGCCCTACGGGCATGGCTTAGTTTCATTGAGTTAGACAAGGCTGTGGTCCTCTTATGAGTAGATTGACTAGTTTTCTGTGAGTATGGTTTCGGTGTGTCTGCCCTATGACGCCCTCTTGCAATACCTACCATCTTACTTGGGTTTCTCTTACCTTGGACATGGGGTATCTCTTCACGGCTCCTCCAGCAAAGCACAGCTGCTGCTCCTTACCTTCGAAGAGGGGTATCTCCTCACCTCCAGTGATTTTGGAGCCTTCCCAAAAAAAGTCTCTCACTGTTTCCATTGTTTCCCCATCCATTTGCCATGAAGTGATGGGCCCAAATGTCATGATCTTAGTTTTCTGAGTGTTAAGCCAACTTTTTCACTGTCCTCTTTCACTTTCATCAAGAGGCTCTTTAGTTCTTCACTTTCTGCCATAAGGGTGGTGTCATCTGCATATCTGAGGTTATTGATATTTCTCTAAGCAATCTTAATTCCAGCTTGTACTACATGCAGCCCAGGACTTCTCATGATGTACTCTGCATATAAGTTAAATAAACAGGGTGACAATACACAGCCTTGTCGTACTCTCTTCCTATTTGGAACCAGTCTGTTATTCCATGTCCAGTTCTAACTGTTGCTTCTTGACCTGCACACAGATTTCTCAGGAGGCAGGTCAGGTGGTCTGGTATTCCCATGTCTTGAAGAATTTTCCATAGTTTGTTGTGATCCACACAGTCAAAGGCTTTGGCATAGTCAGTAAAGTATAAGTGCATACCCCTTCAATTAGCCTCTAACTTGCTGAATCTTTCACTAGCTTGTCTATGCCCAAGGGTCATCTGTGGCTCCCTCCTCTTCCTAGACTCTACATTCTATCACTCTAGAGTCTATTAGATTCTCCCTCCTAAATAGCTCTCTGGTCAGTGTTCTCTCTGTCTCCACTGCTACTGCCCTGAACCCAGCCATCATTTTCTCTCCCATTGACCACCACTTTCTAATCTCTTCCCCACAAAACAACCCTTGCAAGCCTTTCTAAAATGCAGCTCTCACTATGTCTTTGCCTTCAGGGTGGCATATAAACTAGCTTCTCTCTCTCTCTCTCTCTCTCTCTCTCACTTCATTTATGACCTCTTCCCCCACCTCTACCCACAGTGTATTGACCATCCCCACACCAAACTTCCTCCTGTGGGGGACTTCTTGTAGCTTCCCCTAATGGCTTTAGTGTCCAGCCTTCAAACATGATGCCCACTTTGCCCTCTGTCCTCTCATCTCAGCTGTAACATCAATTCCTTTTAAAAGCTTTCCATAGTAGAATAAGTGTTTCTCCCCTATGCATTCATGACACCCATCATGGCATGCTACATTCTAATCATACCCAGTATCTAAGTTCTCTGCCTTCTTTACTGGACAGAAAGCTTCAAGTGTGTAGGAAAAACAACTGCAACTCTCTACCACATTCTCAGATCTATCATACTCCTCAGAGTCCAGTATTCAACAAATATGTGTTGCACAAAAGAAGAAATGAATAAATGCATCCCTTGTACTTCTGCCATATTTACTTAAAACACAAAACACAATCTATCACTTCCCTTTAAAACAATCAGCGCCTCTGCAGTGCCTGATGAACAAGGTTCACACACATTAAGCAGGCATTTATGATCACTGTCATCTTATCCAGAGTACTTTTCTGGATACCACTGATTATCATGTGTTCTATTTTCCAGCCAACCTCAATAATTCATATGTGTACGTGCTCCTCTGATTCTTTCCTCCCTGCCTTAGCTCATGTTGTTTCCCAAACTCTCTCCATATATTTTCTCTACATGTCTCAGTCCTACTTACCAGTCAACATCCAACAACCACACCACCTCTTCCATGAAGCCTTTCCTCATCGTGCCCCCTGGAAACTGTCTCCCCTTCCTATAGTTTTCCACAGCATTTTGTTTGTCTATTTCTTATGAGCTTTACCCCTTTGTATCTGTAGAATATGATTTCATATTTCTCTTTTCCCACTCTGCATGGCAAGCAACTTGAGAGCAGTAAATGTATCTTTTTGAAAATGTATGTGTTGTGGGTTACCTAGTATCCTCCCAAAATTCATGTCCACCAGGAACTTCAGAATATAAACTCTTCTGGAAATAGGGTCTTTGAAGATGTAATTATCTAAGTTAATATGAGGGCATATTGGCTAACGGTGGGCGATAGATTCAATGGCTGGTGTCCTGACAGAAAGGCCATGTGAAGACAAAGGCAGAGGTTAGAATGATGATGTTTCTAGAAGGTAAGGATTGCTAGCAACCACCAGGAACCAAAAACTAGACGTGGAACAGATTTTCCCCTAGGGCTTTCAGACAGAGCATGGTCCTGATTGATACCTTGATTTCAGACTTCTGACCTCCACAAATGTAAGAGAATAAAGCTGTATTGTTTCAAGTCACCCAGTTTAAGGTAATTTGTTACAATGATTCTAGGAAATGAATACAATATATATGTTAGAGTTTAGTAGAACTCTTGAGTGGTAAGTTCAGTAACTGTTACATGAATAAATGGCTGTTGAGATCTGCATGGCATGACTCTGGGATATATTATCACTGTTACTGTAGGCATTTGGCATGGTCACTGATGCCAAACCTCTCTTCATGAGGATGTGCAAACAGGATGAATTACTTCAAAGGTTTATTAAATATGAGAGAGAGGGTCAAGGCTTAAAGGTTGCTTGGGTACCCCTGGCTCAGAAATGGATGTCAGGGTATATGGGGAAAGGCAGGTCACTAAGAGAGATGCAAGCCTTCTCTGTAGGAACAAGTCACAGGGCACTTCAGGAAGCTAAAGGATGTGCACATACTTTTGCTTTCTCTGCAGTTTCCTCTGCATCAAAAGCCTTCCTCCGGACAAATTCTTCTGACCAAGATAGGTCAAGCCACATCACCTTTCATCCATGAATCACAGTTCATATCTGCTCTTTGTCACTGGCCAAGAATAGGATTTAAACTCACAACAGGACACTCGAACACCTTTCTTGGTGATACAGTTCTTAAAATACTGCCTTAAACAGTGGGTTCCTCCATATCTTCTTAGTTCTTACAGAGGAGGACACATTTGTTCTCTGTGACCTTTAAAGTCTGATGTCATAGGTACCAATAATATCTTACCTTCTTGTTTTTGGCACTTGGAAGACTCTCAGCACATGTCAGCTATATCTCCATCAGCCATGCGTGTATCACACAGAGAAAAGTCACAGGTTGAATGTTGGCCACATTCTGGTTGTGAGAAGTCTCTTCCTGTTGTTCACATGGACTTCTTCTGGGATGCAGAATCATGTTACAGTCTAAGGAAAGCTAATTTGAAGCCAAGACAAGCTACATAATTGTCAGGGTCCAGTACAAAATGAAAATGTGGAGCCCTTTGTTCAAAAGCAATTAAAATCTCAAGGCAGTGATAGTAGAACATTAAACCAGGACCAGGGCCCTTCTGAGGAATGGGCCCATGTAACAGCATAGGTCTCAAGCCCATGAGTCTGAACCTATCTGCAGTGGAAAACCAAACATTGCATTTCACAAGCAAATCTAACAGCATTTGGATTGTCAACTGCTTTGGATTTTCTCCATGGCTGCTTTCTCCATTAGGACAGGTCATCAAAAAGGATGGCAGCCAATTGAGAACTATTATATAAATGGTTTACATACTGAATAGTGAATCCAAGATTAAAATGTCATCAAAAAGAAGGAAACTCCAATCCACAGGTAAATATACTCCCCTTTTCCCCCAACACACACACCTAGTATGATGAGGCTTTTTTGGGGGGACACTAAATAATGAAGCCTCACTTCAGAGAACAGAATTTTTATCTTGTGAGTTTTTTGAGTCAGTTGAAGTCTGTTGGCTTCTGCTGCTTGGGAAGTTTTATGCTCAGATTTTACTGCAAATTTTAGCTCTTTCCTCCTAGTTTTTTTTTTCACCCACCCCATCCCCAATGTTATTGGGGCAACTTTGTCAGGGCTGGAGTTTCTGGATAGTAGAGTCCATAAATAGATACTGAGCACCTTATTTGTGCATGGAACAATTCCAATACTATGAAAGGGAACTCTGAGACCTTCTTTGTATGAGTATAGGATACCTTGCCAATGCATGCCAAGTGGAACTCCCTCCAAAGCTGGATAAGACTGTATTAGCCATATACATCTATACACACATATAATATATACCTAATCATATACATTAAACTAAAAGCTAGAAATATCTGAAGTGGGCTACTTCTGAAGAAGCAACATCATCTCTGGGAAGAAATCTTGTGAGGCCTCAGAAGAGATGGAACCTGGAATGTGACCCAGAAGGCTGCTGACTTTTTCTTCCCTGATCCAATGTCCCTTTTTCATATTCCCATGGCTGCCATGTCTTCTGGCTTAGTGCCTACACCAAAGCCTCTTTTCTAATAGCACTGAGGATCCTTGATATTGGTACACTTCGCTTGTCCTTGACAATACACACTTGTCTTCCCAGACCCATTGTACCCTCGCAAGAGGAGGAGGCACAAAACGAGAATCTGGTCATCGTGGAGCACCAATGCTCTGAACCACTGGAACTCAGCCTAACTCCAGAAACAGCAAGCTATATTTAACACATGCAAAAAGTGCCCTGCCCAGAGCTGGTGGTCAATAGCTATTTGAGGAAAACCTTAACACAATGTGTAATAGACTTTTCTCCAGGAAATGTTTAGTGTTTTACTAAAAATATGTATTTCCATCCTGGTTTTAAGTATTAGAAAAGTCAGTTCATTTCTTGACCCTTAAGCATACGCTCACTAGTGACATTAAAAAAGTTTTCCTGCACACAAGGGTTATTTAACAATTGTTTGGCTCTCTGTTTTGGGATTTCCCTGTAGCTCAATTTTCCCTGTAGCTCTGTTTCAATTTATCATGTGTTTATTTCTACTTTCTTTTACTCAATTAGAATAAAATTCATCGAGGGCAGAGAACAGGTTTATGATTTTGTACGACTCGCAAAGTGACCCAATTGAACAGACATTTTAACAGCTCCTTGCTTTGATCTCTGGTTCTGCAGCATTTTGCCGCTCTTTATTTAATTCTGTCATTTTCACCACATTTACCCTGCTAGATATTCCTTGATATATAGAGCATTTGAAAACATATGCTTAATATTTCAAAAAGTGATGCTTTCTTAAAAATAACGTTAAGTGAATGGGAGGCAAGTTAATGAAACAGATGCTTAAAATAACATGCTGTAACAGAATTAAGACTACTGGAACAAACACGGATGGGTAGTAAAAGCATAAACTGGCCAGGAACAAAATAATCAGAGAGAGGGGAATGGGATTAGGGGCCTGTGACTTCCTATTCTATTATAAAGAAAAGAAAACCAGGAAAAAATCATGTGGAGCAACTGTGGCAAAATGCTAACTTTTAAAAATCTGGGTGGTGGTTTTGATTATGTAAAATATTTTATTCTAAAACAGTGCTTTAATGTTTTCAATTTGGGAGGCCTCAAAAAGTCTGGTCACAGAGAGAAATCTACCTTTTGCAATGCTCAGCCTACATTTTGGTTATGTATTTTAAATGTGACAAAACCAGAAGCTTCTAATTTTAAATGAGATGTGAGGACAACCAAGCCCCTTTTCCTACAGTGGGGACTGACCTAACCTTCAATATATTCGATACCCCAAAAAATCTTTTAGAAGAATTATTTATATTTATTTTAATTTTTCATATAAAACCACAGCCTCTATGAATTTCTAATTCCGAATGCTTCCACTTGATTCCCTTTACTCTCCTTGGCAAAATAATTTTAAAATATTATGATCTGAGGGCTTTAAGGTATCATGCAACTCAATTAAAAAAAGAGAGAGAGAGAAATGAACACCGTTCCCCCACCCAAATGGGCAAAAGGATGAACTAATGGATAACCTCAAAGGTAATACAACTGGCTTAATAAGCCCATGAGAAAAACAGAATCAAAAAAATCAAGATGTTCTTTAAACAATTAAGTTGGCAAAGATTGAAAAGAAATGAATTCTCACCATTTGAAAGTTGATGCAAATGTGCTCTCATAGAGAGCTGAAAAGAATATAAGTTGATACAAGCTTTCTAAAATCTAGAAAAGGGTTATGCCCCTTGAACCAGTAACCCATCTCCAGAAATTCTTCCTAAAAATTCATTGCAACATTAATTACTATAACAAATTAATAAACTAAAGCAAGTTACATGGCTAATACTAGAAGAATGAATACAGAAATTATTATATAATTATGGTATGAATTATAACACCATTGATGTACTCATTAAAAATACTCAGGGGGAAAAATCACATTGCATCATTAATTAAAATAAATAGCAGAACAGAAATCAAATAAGGCAATTTCAACATTGTCTAAAATTATACCTATACACAGAAAATAAAAGCTGAAACTAAATGTACTGAAATAGTATCTGTGGGTGGCTCTGAGTAGGATTGTAGATTTTTCAGATTTTTTTTTTTTCTTCATATCTTCCAAGTTTTCCATTCTGGGTTACATCTTATAATTCAGAAAAGTAACACACCAAGTAAATACCATTTTTAAAAGGAAAAAGAGAAGTCACTATTACCCCCAAAACATTTACCTAGGTCTAGATTTCAAACCTAATTCAGTGGGAACACCAGTGAGATAGTCAGATATGCTTTAGTTTTGCAAGTTGCCTTGTTAAACTTTCCCATGATTACAAGTCTCTGCATTCTCTTGTATTTTGCTAAGCAAGGCAGGAAGTGTTTGACTCATGCCTACTACCATGCCAGTATTGGCTTCCATATGGATACAGTTTCTAAAATCCATCCGAGGATAGACAGAGGCAGAATATCCATTTCTCATGTTGCATTTTACATCCAATTCACTTAATGTGTTTATGGACCCACCCCTCTCATATACTGCTGAGCCTGGAGTAACTGCTCTGCCCTCCTATCTTAGCCCAACAAGGCCACATTCAGTTTTAATGGCTGTTCTGGTTATGCTCTAACTAAAATGATCACTTAGGCCTGAGGGTTTCATCTTCAGAATGGAGAATGTGGTCACTGAAACAGCCTAATCTTCAAGATGCTCTTAACATGGAACCCATGTTTCTCTAGCCAACAGTGTCCCTTCTATTGTCTTATTTTGAAAGAGTCATAGACACAAAAGAGATGCAAAAAAAAAAGATGCAAAAGGAACTCGAGAACTAAAGGCATTCACTGAATTACCTTGTCATGGAGAAGGGTAGGGAATTAAGCATGATACATATTTTCCCTTACATAAGGATGTCACGATGCGAGAGAAAACTCTGTCACTGGGGTGCCTAGGTTTGACTGAAACAAATTTTATGCTAGAAATCAGACACTAAAGCTACAGCAGCTAGACCTTTTCTATCTCCACTGCAACCCCATTTCTAACTTTAACCCCAAATCAAGGCAGAGTCCAGGCATAATTGGCATACTTGGGTCTGTCTGAGTGAATTAAATGGTCAAATAGTATTAACCAAATTTTGTTTTTAACTTTACAATATTGTATTGGTTTTGCCATATATCAAAATGAATCTGCCACAGGTATACATGTGTTCCCCAAACTGAACCCTCCTCCCTCTTCCCTCCCCATACCATCCCTCTGGGTCATCCCAGTGCACCAGCCCCAAGCATACAGTATCGTGCATCGAACCTGGACTGGCGACTCGTTTCATATATGATATTATACATATTTCAATGCCATTCTCCCAAATCATCCCACCCTCTCCCTCTCCCACAGAATCCAAAAGACTGTTCTATACATCAATGTCTCTTTTGCTGCCTTGTATACAGGGTTATTATTACCATCTTTCTAAATTCCATATATATGCCTTAGTATACTGTATTGGTGTTTTTTCTTTCTGGCTTACTTAACTCTGTATAATAGGCTCCAGTTCCACCCACCTCATTAGAACTGATTCAAATGTATTCTTTTTAATGGCTGAGTAATACTCCATTGTGTATATGTACCACAGCTTGCTTATCCATTCATCTGCTGATGGACATCTAGGTTGCTTCCATGTCCTGGCTATTATAAACAGTGCTGCTACAAACATTGGGGTACACGTGTCTCTTTCAATTCTGGTTTCCTCAGTGTGTATGCCCAGCAGTAGGATTGCTGGATCATAAGGCAGTTCTCTTTCCAGTTTTTTAAGGAATCCCCACACTATTCTCCATAGTGGCTGTACTAGTTTGCATTCCCACCAACAGTGTAAGAGGGTTCCCTTTTCTCCACCTGCCTGACTTCAGGCTCTACTACAAAGCCACAGTCATCAAGACAGTATGGTACTGGCACAAAGACAGAAATATAGATCAATGGAACAAAATAGAAAGCCCAGAGATAAATCCACGCTCATATGGACACCTTATCTTTGACAATATACAATGGATTAAAGACAATCTCTTTAACAAGTGGTGCTGGGAAAACTGGTCAACCACTTGTAAAAGAATGAAACTAGAGCACTTTCTAACACCATACACAAAAATAAACTCAAAAGGGATTAAAGATCTAAACGTAAGACCAGAAACTATAAAACTCCTAGAGGATAACATAGGCAAAACACTCTCTAACATACATCACAGCAGGATCCTCTATGACCCACCTCCCAGAATATTGGAAATAAAAGCAAAACTAAACAAATGGGACCTAATTAAACTTAAAAGCTTCTGCACAAAAAAGGAAACTATAAGCAAGGTGAAAAGACAGCCTTCAGAATGGGAGAAAATAATAGCAAATGAAGCAACAAACAAACAACTAATCTCAAAAGTATATAAGCAACTCCTACAGCTCAATTCCAGAAAAATAAATGACCCAATCAAAAAATGGGCCAAAGAACTAAATAGACATTTCTCCAAAGAAGACATACAGATGGTTAACAAACACATGAAAAGATGCTCAACATCACTCATTATCAGAGAAATGCAAATCAAAACCACTGTGAGGTACCATTTCATGCCAGTCAGAATGGCTGCGATCCAAAAGTCTACAAGCAATAAATGCTGGAGAGGGTGTGGAGAAAAGTATTAGCCAAATTTTTACACGCATAGAAATCCATACCTGGTGTGCCAAATACATAAAGAAAAAAAAGAGTTGGTATTTGCTTTACAGAGTCAATAATCTAATTGGGGAGGGCCTGGTTTGGATAGGATAGGAAGAAGGCTGGAGAGGATGGTGTAGGGGCTTAGCAAACATTTTCTTGAAGAGCCAGAGAGTAAATATTTTAAGACCAAGAGATAAAATATAGGCTATTAGGTTAAGTACTTATAAAACCACTTAAAATGTAATCATTTAAAAATCTAAAATCATTATCTCATGGGACCATGAAAGAAAAAAATAGGCTACAGGCTGGTCTTGGCCCTTGGGTCTCAGTTTGTGGACCCCCAGCGAGGACAGTAGGTGGAATCCTTGGCTAAGAGCAAGGGAACCACAGCTTCAATTCTTTCCACATGACTTTAACGTGTATAGTTTTTATTTCAACAAAATAGGAAAAGTACTAGGTATCCTTGATTACCTAACACAGTTGTTTTCAAAGATCCAATGAGGAAATAAATGTGAAGGAACTATGAATCAATTGAAAATTTATCAGAACAGATCAGATCAGTTGCTCAGTTATGTCCGACTCTTTGCGACCGCATGAATTGCAGCACGCCAGGCCTCCCTGTCCAACACCAACTCCCGGAATTTACGTCCATTGAGTCAGTGATGCCATCTAGCCATCGCATCCTCTGTCATCCCCTTCTCCTCCTGCCCCCAGTCCCTCCCAGCATCAGAGTCTTTTCCAATGAGTCAACTCTTCACATGAGGTGGCCAAAGTACTGGAGTTTCAGCTTTAGCATCATTCCTTCCAAAGAAATCCCAGGGCTTATCTCCTTCAGAATGGCGGGCCACTGGGTTGGATCTCCTTTGCAGTCCCTCTACAGGGGACATAACTTCCTTCCAAGAGTCTTCTCCAACACCACAGTTCAAAAACACATTCTTTTGCCATTCTTCGTTTCTGAATGCTCAGCTTTCTTCACAGTCCTTTATTTAGTCTCTCACATCCATATATGACCACTGGAAAAACCATAGTCTTTGACCTACCGAGGGTGACCATTGTTGGCAAAGAATGTCTCTGCTTTTCAATGTGCTATCTAGGTTGGTCATAACTTTTCTTCCAAAGAGTAAGAATCTTTTAATTTCATGGCTGCAGTCACCATCTGCAGTGATTTTGGAGCCCCAAAATAAAGTCTGGTAACTTATAACCACGTTCTGTCAAGAAAAATCTAACATTAGTCATCTCAACCAGGAATGACCACAAAGGATTAAAGTGTATGCTGAATACTCAGAACTAAAAAAGGAGAGAAGGGTTTGCTTCATGAAGATGACACTGGGGAAACAGCACTGCAATCCCCACCTACACTGAGGGACAGAGAAGGGCACAATGTCTGCAAGTTGGCTTGAAGCCTCAGGAAATTTTTTTGCCCATGAACCCTACATATCCCCCCTATATTCCTGTACCCTTTTGCTTCACGCTGGCTTCATGTTCTAACTGAATCTAAAGCAGAAGACTTCACAAAGCTATGCAACATGGCAACACAGTGTGTATGGGACTTTCTAAACTATGCTTGGCCTAAAATACTTGCACATGGTAGGTACTAAATCCATGCATCTAGAATTTAATTCAGCTGACTCTCTTTGCTTTGAAGGAATATTACAAAGACAGGTGGGGTGAGATCACTTATTTCTTCAGTTTCAGAGGTTATTAAAAGGTGGAAAAAACAACAATAATAATGTTGCTTTTCACTTTGATGAAACTTAAAAAATTTCCTCAAAGCTAAATATATGTTAATGCTAATATTCCAAAACAGGTGGAAACAAAACCTTTCAAATGAAATATTTGGGGTAGCATTTTCTGTAATGGAAATGACATGATATTAACAATTAATTACATGGCAATGACCCTCCAGTAGAGTCTTGCCTGATATTGAAAAGGATGTGATATTTGTGTATTTGTCATCTTTGGTCCATTACTGGACATCATTTGGTGCAGCGTTCTTACTTTAAATGCTTCTGGTTCCAGATTTAATATACATTAAAAGGTATTTTGCCAAAAAAACAAGAAACTTTAAAAAAAAATGGAGAGTTCAGCCATGAAAACTACACATGAATATACACAGAACTGTGCTTACTGCTAGTATTTCTTCATTATTCTTTCTTATCCCTTACTTTCCATCTTTCATTTATTTTCTCTTTAGCATTTGCTGCTGCTGCTGCTGCTGCTAAGTCGCTTCAGTCGTGTCCGACTCTGTGAGACCCCCATAGACGGCAGCCCACCATGCTCCCCCATCCCAGGCAAGAACACTGGAGTGGGTTGCCATTTCCTTCTCCAACGCATGAAAATGAAAATTGAAAGTGAAGTCACTCAGTCACAGATGCCCAGATTTCATAAACTGTGCTTCCCCAGTGGCTCAGTGGTAAAGAATCCACCTGCAATGCAGGAGCCCCAGAAGACAAAGGTTCAACTCCTGGGTTGGGAAGATCCCCTGAAGGAGGGCAAGGCAACCCACTCCAGTATTCTTGCCTGGAGAATCCCCATGGACAGAGAAGCCTGGCAGGCTATGGTCTATGGGGTCACAAAGAGTCAAACATGACTGAAGTGACTTAACACACACACATGCAAATTTCATAAAATGCAGGAATAGCCATCTTACTTTAAGCTCTTCATAAACTCTATATCAACCTGAAGGTTTCCACCTCTCTAAATTGGCACAGACCTCTGTGCTTCCAGTCTGGATTTTTGCAAGCTGCAACTTTCATTCTGGTAGACAAGGGTATTTAGAATCACTTTGGTAAAATCTCTGACTTAATGCCATTTCAGAAGTGAGAAGACATGCAAAGACATCTGATTTGTGCATCATCATCATCCCTCCATCATTTTGATTTTTGCATCATACAATCAATTTATCCATCATAACCACCTACAGAATGTGCACTTGCAGTGTTTACTCCTCACCTGTGGAAAACAAATGATAGAAACAAATTCAAATATTTGACAATGCCTCCATTTTTTAAAAAATAAAAAGGATCAATTTTAAGCCCTTCATTACTGTCCCGATGAGGAGTAGAAGGGAAACTGAATGTGCTGCCAACAATGAAAAGGCATTTTCCTCTAGAATGCCCTGATTTGAATAGAGAGTATGAGCAGACACAATTGGAAGCATCCACATTCATATTTTTAAATGAAAACTTAAAAAAAAAAAAAAGATTCAGATTGTGGATTTTACCCTCAGCCATTGGCAGGTTACTTAAAGGGAAAATCATAGGTAGCCTGATAGAAGAGGAGAGAAAAAAGGAGACAGGGAGGGAAGGAGGGAGGGAAGGAGAAGAGAGGGAAAAGGGTGGGAAAGACAGAGAAGCAAGGATAGAAAGGAGGAAGGGAGGAGAGGAGAGAGTTCAGGAATCCTTTAAAGGTGTTACCTACTTCAGAAATATAAAAAAGATAGGAGTATGTATACTCCCTGAAGAAAACTTTCTAGAGATGCCAGATAAGAATGGCTACACCCAAAAATTCAATTCCAGTCAAGCCAAATCCTAATTTTGTTCTAGCCCACTGTTTTAAAAACAAGAGACACTATTTTTAAATAACTTAGGCTGTGAAAAACCTCAGAGTCTTTACTTCAACCAATCTGAAATGTGTACATAAGTGTTTAAATTTATAAATATCTATAGACCAAGTGTATGGTAGAGAATGGGTGGTGGGATGTTCAGGCTCCTGGCTGTTGACAGCCTGGAGTGGAGCATAGGTGGCCAGGGAGCCATGTCTGTCACCTCTTCCCATTGCAGCCAGGCTGGAGAAGATCCCACCCCACTGTGTGAGAGGAAACAAAGGCAGGATTTCGATTTTTCTTAGGGAGAACTGTACTCTGGATTTTTTCCAGAGCCAAAGTACCCATTTTTTAATACCATTAACTTTAGAAGGAAAAAATATTCAAAAAAAAAAATAATGGGAAATGGTGGGTGGCTGGAAATGACGGATTCATTTTCACTCTAGAATGAAAATCTGATGCATCCACTCACAGAAGGAGACGATTTCATACCTCCATCATTGTATTTTTTTTCTGGGCACTCTTTCCCCTTTTCTTCACACACATGTGAAAGTAGAGTACGGAGAAGCATGTTTGTTTAGGAGCTATCACTACATGGAAACACTGTGCATTTTCTTCCCTCTGTTCATACATTTCTTGCTTGGGAAATGCTTCACTTTGTGAGGATAAAAGCACTCAAAGGCACCTTTCTGTTGTTGTCTACCCATAGGAAAAACAAAGAGTCTGTTAACAGAAACACCACATTGAAAGATTAAACCTGTTAGCACTGGATTAACAAAATTATTTTTCCCATTCTTCTTATGTTACTGAATTTATAACACAATTAAATTAATACAACTATATTAAACAATACTTTGGTCAAGAAACAGGATGATAAATACAATCTCCCAGTTAAAAAAAAAAAAATCAGACTGGGAGAGACCAAGGGGAATTATAAAATATCTTAGCAGGAAACAAATACAGTTTCTCAACACTAGCTTAGAATTGTATTTATTTGGTTAGAAAAAAAAAATTGGTTTAGATAAACATATTCTAAATTCAAAGGACTGTTTAAAGCTGGGAGGTTGGGGAGCCCTGTATTTCAGGGCTCAGGATGGACGACTACCCCCGCAGGCTCTGACACAGAAAGATTCTGGGACAGCCTTTCTCTGGCACCTGATGAAGCCTTTGTCAGCCGCTGCTGGAACCTCAACTCAAGCTGAAACAGCTGAAACATCAACTCAGGCTGTCACCCTCATGCTAGGTCTCATAAATCCAGATTAAACCTTTCTGTTTATTTGCTGGTTTTGTTTTGTTTAGTTTTGAGGAGTCAGGAGGTGGGAGGAAGGTTAGAAAAACTGTTTTGGTTTTTGAGTGTTTGATTGCTGTCCAAGAGCTTCCGGATGAACAGGACAGTCATTTCTTCACTCAACAAACTTGCAGGAGGCATGGGCTCTGCTGGGAGGGGTAAGACATAGATGCAGGATTGCTTGGAGAGTCCCTGACTTTGGTGATTTGTAGTATACCATGAAATGGACCTGACTACAAAATGCTTTTGTCTTGAGCACTGTGGATGTTTTGGGGAAGAACATGCTATTTTCCATCAAATTGTACATGGCAGAACACGATATTCATTAACAATATCTTGCTTTTGATTTATCCATCTTTTCCATACAAATGCACACAAAAAATATTAAATAAAATAATATTTTTTAAAAAATTAAATACTATTGAACAAGATGAAATCTGACTTCTGAGACTTAAGGTGAAATTTAGGCAGCCACAAATATACTAGTCTGTGATTGAAAGGTAAAACACCTCCTAAAATTACCAAGTGAAGGTCTGATTAGAAGTTTCTGGCAATTGTATGCAAACAAAGTCAGGGTTCTCAATTATACTTCATTTAAATTGACATTCTAATATTGTATTTTGTTTAATGAGCTTGTATATTTCATTTTTTAACATCTAAAATCAATTTAATAATTTATGGTGGTTTCTGTGTCCTCTACTACACACTTTTATTGTTTTGAAAAAAGGCAAAATATGATCCTAAAAATGTAAATGGTTTTCTTTTTAAATATTTTAAACTCTCCTAGAGAACATGCACTCTCAAATGCATATATATTTGTGTAACTTCTCATGAGGTTATGACAGGTTCTCTATCTTTTCATGCCGTCTTTGGGCTTTATTATGCACTGTAAGATAATTCTGTTAACAATGCTGAAAGACAGCAATCGTATATAACATGCTTTTTTTTTTCTTTCATTTATAAACCAAGTTGGATTTAGGTTTGTAAATATTTGAAGCAAATAACATTAATCAGAAACTGAGCACAGTGGAGAATTTTTAGAAGCAAAGGCAATTAAAAACTACATATACATAAAAAATAGTTATTTGGGGAGAAATTCTTACTTAGGCTTTTTGACACTTGCCATGATTTTTTTAAAGGGCAACATGGTGCTTTAAAATTTTAATTTAGTTAAAGAAAACTCAACCCCAAAAAGCTGCTCTATTGCATGGAAACCTCACGAGGCAAGCTTCAGTCCTGAGCAAACAAAAGCAGCTGCATTTATAAACCCTTGAAAAAAGGGTTTATAATGCAAACGCTGCTGTGACCTTAACTCCAGAGGTGCAAACAGGCGGCTGTAATAGGAAAATTATGCATTTAAATAGAATGGGGTTCAAAGAATGTTTCAAGATTTCTATTTGATCATGTTTTGTAGCTTTTCCAGTTTCAAATAATAAATAAACTTATGCAATTGAATGAGAAGGAAGCTTCTATTTCCTCAAAACACTTAAAATGGGTGAATCATATGCCATGTAAATTATATCTCAATAAAGCTGTTTAAAAATAAAACAAAAACATGGATTTCTATCGGTGGGCCAAAAGGAGTTTGAGAGAGTGTGGGGGCATCTTGTCACTGAGCAGTAAGCAAGGACAGCTTGGAGACTAGGGAATTCCAAGCGGCTGGCTAACTCACAAAATAGTTCTAGCATTTGGAAATGTGAAGTGAAACAAGCTGCATTCTCAAAGCACAAAAATGCACGCTTTAAACATAGCATAACAATTTGCTTTTAATATAACTAAAAAATAACAAATTCATTTTGGAGTTATTTTCTGAAGTTCTTAAATGAAATATAAGAACAGTGCCCTTAAATCTTAAAAAAAGAAAAGACAAAAGAAAGAAAGGAAGAGAGGGAGAGATAAGGAAGTATTGCAAAAGAGAAAATACAAGAATGGCAGTGGACAAAAAAAAAAAAAAAAAAAAAGGAAGGAAAATTTAATAAAATGAATAAAAAAGAAAACAAAGATTTAAAACAGCCAAAGACCAAAGATGAGAGTGTAGTCCCAATGAAATTTCTAATATCTTAATACTCTAAGAAAAAAATAAATTGCCAGAGAATTCTCTAAGATAAAAGACTAGTAGAATATCAAAGCAGACTGTTTAACTCTCTTAGAATTTGGAAAACACATGAAAGAGAATATCAGTCTTTATTTATACTACTGAAAATTAAGATCTCATTCAGAAGATTAGTACTGGTATACTGTTATATAGAAAACCAAATCCAAATTTCAGAAATGCCTGTGAGTCAAAACAGTCTCAGCAGAATCTGCTCTAACTTCATCTTCATTTGGGGAAGATGAGGCTCATACCTAAGGAATTCCATTCCCTAAGCTCTGATTCAACCCCAGGGCTTCCACTCGGAACTTTTCTTAATGTTCAAAAGAGACAGACTATCTGTGTAAAAGAACGATAAAGAGATGCCAGTGCCTTATCATTTTCACTGACATAAGGAAAATTCATGTTTTTAATTTTTGCTTTTGTTCTTTGGATGTCAGGTAGGATTCTGAAATTCACAATGATTCTGGTGCAGGAGGAAGACGAAGCAGTGTGACTGCTGGGAAAACACGTGAAAGGCTCTAGAAGCAGGATGGTTATGATTTGCTCTTTTGGGGTCAAAGGTAAGACTCTTCCAGTGAGAGTAAAGTTGACAGAAATTGCCCAGGTAAAGGCACGGTAAGACCTGGATCCTCTCTACAAATGACCTTTCAGGGCCACACGGTGTTCCCCGGGGCTCCTGAATGGGCAGGGGTAGTCGCTACTTTGAAATGTTTCACAAAGCGCATCTATGGAGATTCTGTGTCCTATGGAACTGGGCATGGTATTCAAGATTGGTGTCTGCATTTGTCCCTCTTGTGAGCAGCTTTGTATATAACCCTAGGCCCATGAATCTCCCAGAAAGAGTATAGGACTAAACTGTTGTTGCTGAGGCAGCAGGTAGAGTGTGGCCATAGTACCATTAAAGTCTTAATAAAATCAGCCTCGGAGAGTTGAACCCTAACCCTGTGAACACCCTCAGCACACTGTCTGTTTTTCTATTAGAACTTTTCTTCGGGCCCAAAGATAAGCTATACCATAGGCTTTCATCTGTCTCTGTCTTACAGTGCCTAAAACGAATAAGCAAATTTTCAGGTTTATGTAATATCTTTAGTAATATCTATGTCTGGAAAGACATGCTCTCTGAAGCATGCTCTCTGACAAAAGAAAAGAAGAATATGGAAGAAAAGAGGGACGCTATTCGGCAACACTCCCCTTCAGCACATCTGTGCTGTTCATGGAGCAGCAAACGCCAGATTGGTAATGAGGCATCTTTCTAGTCAGGACCACATGTGACTGGTCATCCAGCCATTTGAAAAAATAATAGGCAGGAGTCTACATGCAATATGGAAAGTCAACTCAGATTCCAAATGTCAGCAGCAGACAGACTTCTGGCTCTGAAATAGATTCTCTTATTTTGGACATACTATTTATTTTATCATGTTGGCTTTTTGAAAGATGCAAAATCTTTGGGTCCTCCTTTTCTGTCTCTTTTTTTCTTTGAGTAAAAACTTAAAATAAAAAATAGAAGGATTCTACAGGTAACTTACATCTAAGAGAAAAGCTAACACTGAGAAGGCATGCACATTTTCACTTTTATTGCTTTCTCAGGAAAGATTTTAAAGGATCTTATTTCCTAGCTCTTTTTGCTTCAATCTGGAACCTTGATTCTATAGCCCTGCCTCACCTATGTGAATGGGAAGTGAGTCTGCTGTGTTTTAACAATGAAAATCACTTTGAGAAGGATAGTATTTTCCTTTCAGTGTGATCTTCTCTTCACATAAGCCTAACTAAATAATTTATTCAAGGGGTCAGTTATTTAAGAACAAAAACAAAAAAACCTGCCACAACTCAGGGCACAGTTTGGGAGCTGAATCTAGAGGAAGGGCAGAGGAAGGGAAGGGATGGTGAAAGAAATGTCAGTCTCGAGACCACTGCTCAAGAGGCACCAGGACAAAGCGGCCCAGGATGATGCCTGTGATAGGGCTTGGTCAGAGACCAGGAGAAGGAATTCTGGCTTATGAAAGGAAGGAGGACAGGAAAGACACAGGTCTGTGGAAGGATTCTGCCAAAAAAGACACATCTCTGAACCCCAAACATAAACCAATCCCCTGCAGCATCAGTACCTATGTCAACAGGGCTGGTAACAGTGGATGGAAATCGCCTTCAAATCTATAAACCAGCAGAAGTCCTACAAAAGATTTGGGATCCAGCCATCTGTCTTTGGATCCAAGCCAATGGATAACAATATGGCTAGCGGCTAACAGTTACATGCCATTTACAGGGTTCCTCCATATCACAAATTAAACTGAGTTTAGAAGAGATAACTAAAATATGGTGTTAAAAATCTAAATATTCAACAGATGATTCACATCATCGCAGAGCCAAATCCAGGATCTCTGCTGCTTTTGCAAAAGACAAGATTTGATGCTGCTTGGATTTGAGCACGAGGAGTACAGAAACAGAACTTGGACTGACACTTGCAGAAACACCTTCGGAGCATGTAGATACAAATAAAAGACGCAGCAGAACAAATTGTAGCTGTTCACTCCAGCTACAGTTTTATAATCTCCAGGCTACATGGTACCTTTACAATGCATTTTTAAACTAGCAAGATTTGAAGCTTAAAGTGAGCTGCAGGAAGAGATATGTGTGGTTTCATACCAGGATAGTTCAGGGAAAACATAAAAGCTACATGAAATTTTAAATGCAATTATTTTAGATTAGAATATTTGGATTGAAAGATCTGGAGGGTACTGTTTTTGATAAGACAGTCCCACTTGACAAGAGCTGTCACCACTCTGGGACTCTCTGTTGTCAACTAAAGATGAAAGGCCATCAGAAAGAATTAACTTCAACTTTTAAACAGTTTGAAAATGTCAGAGAGGTCAGAGAAGATATTTCTCTATATGGTATATTTACCTGATGAGCTTTTGGGTTACAATGTGTTTTTACTTTCCATTCAAGTTAGTCTAAAATCATGGTAATTGATCATAGGCTAATTACAGCTGACAAGGAAACACTATGATTGGCTGAGGTCTGTGTCAATCAAGCTGTTTGGGGTGTAGGCAGAACATACTGGATCTTTTAATAGCAGTAATTGGCAACTATGGAAAAAACCCTGCTAAGTCTCCTTTCCTATTTCCCATAGCCATTTATTTGGTTTCCAGTTACATGGAAGCCAATTTAAAAGCTTTTATACCTCATACCTCACTAGTAGACCTATTGTTCCTATGTTCTCCTGGGGAAGCTCAATAGCCAATGCAAAATTCAATACACACACACACACACAATGCATCTCAACACTAAATGTAAATATTGGTTTGTTTAAAAAAAAAAATGAGAGAGAGAGAAAAAGAGAAGAAAACTTGTATGCTATGCATTATGATCACCTTAGTAAATTCTTTTGACACATCTGATTTAATATCATCAGGAAGTTTAGTTTCATTTTAAACAACATGAGACCTGAAGGTGATTTTGCATTTCTAACGTGCATTCCTCCTTCTAAAGAGGAAAGTGATAAGTTAAAGCAAGTTCACAAGTACTATTGTAGCAAGCTAATTCCCTTTTTCCACATGCGATTCAGAGAGAAAGGTCAAGTCGGCTGTCACTTCTCTCTAACTGACGCTCAGAGTCTGTGTGCACAGAGCATGATGTATTTAAAAGAAGCCAAGCACTCGGCCATTTTCTGCGTCAACTGCATTCATCACAAACCCTCCATCTTGAGCTGAAATGAAAGATTAGGTACAGATGAGTTTGTAAACAGCAAGTGTGCAGAGAAGTTCTTTCTGCTCAAAACCAAACACCTCTTCCTCCAACATTCTGAAATGTAAGTAACCCTTGCAACTGGGAGGAGGGGGCCTCTACTCTCCGCAGTAATTTATATGAAGGGCTGTTCATAATGTGGGAATCTAGCTGCTGACCACTCGGGCAGCTGACTCCTCATCAAGCGCTGACAGTGAGGCGAGGAAAACAGCAAAGGGCAAAGAAAAGGCACTGAGTATTGAAGACAAACACAAGACATGAATTCTTCTAGCAGAAGTTGCTAAAATACACACCGGGGACTGTGCAGGTAGATTTGGTATATACACTCATACAGTATAATCATATGTATTCCCAATCAATCATCCTTGATCATTTTTTAGAGGACACAAAGAAATTAAAAACATGTGAAAAGCAATGCCGAGAGAACTGGCCATCTAGTTCAATGCTTTTAACCAAGAAGATAAATTTGTACCATTTACTTAACAGAAATTTATATATGAGATGGAGATGCCTGAAAAATTCTTTATGAAAATTTCTAGAAAAATAGATACAATCATCTGAGCTATTATTAGTCAAATGTATTGTCTTTGTTAGAACTGTTTTTGCAGGAGAAAATCACTGAAGAAACCTCATTAATAGGAAATCAACTTATAAAACAAGGTACCATAGGGAGGACTCTAAAAATGTTACCCTGCTTAGAAACAAACAAACAGAAAGAAGTCTCACTTCAAATCATTAGGACTGACAGGCTTTCTGAGTAGGAGAATGAGAGTGCCTTCCTTCCCCTACCCACATGCTATCCCTGCCATTCATACAGGCTCACCTGGGTGTCTTAAATAATGTCCTTGTCATTTCTCCTTGACTCCCGAGGTGGTGCTGCCTGTGAACTTCTCCTGGCTGTGCACACTGGCCTATGAGGCAATTGAACCACTTCTTTCTAAGTCATTAACTAACATTCAGGTACTGTCAGATCACTCATAACGGAATATCCATGCAACCCACAGGATCTCCTTTTGCCTGGCAAGTGAATTTGTTACAACTGGACACTAGCAGTGCTGTGTCTGGTGTCTAGACTTCAGTCAATAATGATTGTCATTATAGTAGTTAGGGCAGTTCCTCAGAGCTGAGTTATCTGAGAACCTTGGAATGTTAGAAGCAAGATCACCATCACTGTCCACTGGTTCTCTTAAATGCCTACTGGCAATTCTCTACCAAATTAAATCCTACAACACCCTAGGATTAGAAAGTTCTATCAAGTCACAAACTCAAAGATAGAGAAGATAATGGGGGGATCTTCTACTATGAGTCAAATACACTGCCAGTTTCTTTATACTTTTAATTTTTTTCAAAATCATAAGCTTATAGAGAATTATTATCATTCCACATTTATAGATGGTGATACTGAGGCTCAGAGAACTTCAGTAACTCATCCCAAGTTCCACAGCTCATAATGAGAAAGTCCATAATCAAAAGTGGATCTCTTTCTTTTCACGGGGGGATTAAGGAACCGAGAAGCACTTTTTTAAGATATATGTAGATTTCAAACCATGAAGAGATGACTGCAATTCAAACTCTCTCATTTTATATCTGAAACACAGTCCTCTTTATGGAAACAGTTTTGAATTTTTAAAAGGGCAAAATGAGCTCTGCTAAATCTCTGAAGGTGAAGCAGGACCCCAAATTAACTTTTGTTCCAAAATGCCAAGCAGACCCACTGTATCTTTGGTACCCTCAGTCGTTCAGAAGATGGCATTTTCTGAACCAGAATAATGGACCAGGATGTGCCTCTTGGCATGAGACTGATGGGACTATGACCTGTTACAGCTGACTATCATGGATAAGTTAGAGGATGCTTATGGGGGAGAAAAAGAAAAGAAGAGCGTATTTTAAATCACCAATGTCCTAGTCTATGCAGACACTGTTCAATATCGTCTCAGTGGATATTTAGTATGAAAAGCTAAGAAAAATTCAACATCTAACTTCTCTATGAGAAGGTTCAAAATAAGGACATCTTCAAAATTCCACCCAAAGCTATACAAATACTAATAAGAATGAGCAGCATGGGGAAAATAAAACTATAGATCTGTAAGGCTCTTGGCCTTTCTATCAATAGTTTTGCTTTCTCAAACTTAGTGTTAATGGCTCATGATGAATGCCCCACAGTTTATAGAGTTCTTCATTTCCATTTTCAAATTCATTTCCACTTATTTCTTATCTCAGCCTCAGCTGCAAAATGCAGGATATTCCCACTTCCTGCCTCTCCTGTCCCTTGCCAGAAATGTTCTATGCCATTTTCTGCTGACCAAACCCAACTCCAACCCACAAAACTGTCACTGGTTATCACATTCTATCTCTCTGAGCATCAACAATAGTCTCTATTTCACACCTCAGTTTTTAAACCAGTGCTGCTCTATTAACTTTGGTTGTTTCTCTGACTACATGTAGGATCCTGGGTATATTTCTTCCTCCAAAATACCTAGCACACTAGTATAAGTGTGCTTTGATAGTACTTAATACTTTTTAAGGCTTTGATAAGTACTTAATACTTATCCACCTGATTAATTTAACGCACAGACTGCATTTGAAATATTAGAGCTACAACTGCATTCAATGGGTAGGGGGCAAACAGGATAGTGGCAGAGGCAGAAGAAGAATATTCTGTTTTGGTTGCATCCTAAGAACAAAAGCATAAGTGTAACAGCATACACCTGTTTCTCAGGTTGAGATTTATAAGTGGAAGCATTGATTTCAAATGTCAAAGAAACATAAATATTGCTCTTAGGGCAATAAATGCAAAACAAAACTGAAAGGCTTTGATGACATTTCCACTGGGTGGCTGTCACTCATCAATCCCAACCTTTTTAACAAAATTTTTGTTTGGTTTAAAGTAATCATGAATCTTCATGAGCCATCAGAGGTGGAGCTGTAGGAGATGTTAGCAACGACATCTCAACAGTTAGGACAGGTGAGCAATTTCTAAACATTTTCTCTGAATAAATAGTCTCTGGTTTGAAAGAAGATGAACACACAACACTTACTAGGGTTGATGTAGTTTGTGATGGAACATATAGGTTTGCAGCTTTCTCCAATTATCTTTCCTTCCCAAGTTCATCACTGGTCCTTTTCCTCTCAGTGAAGGCAATGCGTTAGGGACCAAAGTCAGATGAGTTTCATCTTTAACTGTTCTTTATTCAAATTTGGACAATATAGTCAAAGACTACTATTCAAGAGATACTAAATTGGCCAAAGAATTAAGAGTAAACATTTTAAAACAGCTCAGCATTCAGAATTAGTTAGATGGCTAGAAGGTAGTTGAACAGAGAAGAAATTAACTGGACTGTGAGTGAGGAACAAGTCAGTAGGAATCCTGGGTACATTATTAGATGTACTTAAGACAAGTTTTATATTGCCCTGTACTTTGGTCTCCTCTTGGGAAGAATGAGGATCACAGTATCTGTCCTGTAGGGTAGTTGTGATACTAAATGTATTCACGAATTTCAGTTGTTTGTCACCAAGGACAATGATTAAGTAAGGAAGGGAAACTGAGAAGTCAGAAAGGAAATCCTATAATAGGTTCACGGAGAAGGCAATGGCACCCCCACTCCAGTACTCTTGCCTGGAAAATCCCATGGACGGAGGAGCCTGGTAGGCTGCAGTCCATGGGGTTGCCAAGAGTCGGACATGACTGAGCGACTTCACTTTCTCTTTTCACTTTCATGCATTGGAGAAGGAAATAGCAACCCACTCCAGTGTTCTTGCCTGGAGAGTCCCAGGGACGGAGAAGCCTGGTGGGCTGCCATCTATGGGGTCACACAGAGTCGGACACGACTGAAGTGACTTAGCATAGCACAGCATAGCATAATATGCTCATGGTCCATAGGTCTCTGCCATTTTGTCCTGAGTCATCACCCCTTATATCTCTTTCAGGAGTACTGACCTTTTATTATCTCCTTTCTGTGACATTAGCTACTGTTCTTCCTAAGAACATTTAGACTTGCCAAACTGCCAAATTTCCAGGTCTTAACAGAGTACTGCTGGATAAAACAAATATTTCATTAACGATCTGTTCCCAGGTGCCACAAATGTTCCACCTGAAATGAAAGTAGAAATTCATATGGTCTTCCCCTCCAGCAGTCTCATTCTCCGGCAAAATAGAGGTTTAATTAAGGTCAAACCTCCCAAGCCATAGCAGAGGATGAATTTAGGTCAGTTGAAACAGTTATTCTAGTTAATTTGATCTAAATGGTTGTGTTTTGGGGGGAGGGAAGGAAAGGCTTTTAGAAAAGGGAGGCTCCTAAATAGTAGAAAATGGGGAAGAACAGCAATAGTCAAAGGTTGAGTCATATAGAGTTGCATATTCTTAAGAAAATAATTCTTGAGAATTTAGTATATATATAAAATACATACTAGAATTTAGTATATATAATGTGTGTACACACACACACACACACACATACCTGTGCAATTCTCAACTCCAAGTTAAGTATCTACAATAACAAATTATTTGCATATTTTTGGTAAGACCAAGACACAGAGGGTCTTGACTAACTTGAGACCCCAGGATCTTAAACTACAAATGAACCATTCTGCTAAAAATTTAAGAATCTCAAAGAAAAAGTAATATATAAACCAGAGAACCAAACATAATATAGGAGAAAGTTTAAATGTCATCAGAGCTTTGGTGAATTCTAATGAAGAATTCTACATCAAAGGGAAAATGGAGAGATGAATGTACACCCCCACCCCCACCCTGAGGACTTACAGGCTTCCCTGGTGGCTCAGAGGGTAAAAAATCCACCTGCAATGTGGGAGACCTGTGTTCGATCCCTGGGTTGGGAAGATCCCCTGGAGGAGGGCCTGGAAACCTACTCCAATATTCTTGCCTGGAGAATCCCCATGGACAGCAGAGCCTCGTGGGCTACAGTCCATGGGGTCACAAAGAGTCAGACATGACTGAGTGACTAAGCACACATCACTGGGACTCCATTCTTGCTTATTATTCTTCTTTTTCACTTTGTTTCTGCTTCAAACTTTCCTTATGTGAACCACACGCTCACTTGTCTTATGCAGTCCCTCAACAGGACTCTACAGTTTGAGACATAACTTTGGTTCTATTTCTCACACATGCTGCTTCTGCTTACCAGAACTCTGTTCATAAACTGGGATGCCAAGAAATATAACATCCTTCTTTAGAACAGATCCTGATTTTGTGGAGTCTGAAACTTAAAGAATTTACAGAATTCTCTGTATGAAGGAATATGGAATAAGGTTCTGATGCTAATATTTACTTAAAATGAGGAAATAAATCGCAACAAAGAACAGGCTCTCATCAATCAGATCCCTCTTTTATGAGATTTTCCCCTGATGACACCTGGCTCCCTGCCACCCTGCCATCCCAGAACCCTCCACAGCTCCCAGCGGCTCCCAGGACACTAAAGGCCCCTCTCCAACTAGGGACCTCAGAGCTGCAGGCTCATTCGTATCATTGTAAATCCTCTCTTCACTAATTCCCCTAAAATAACATAAGAATGTGACCATCTATCCCCATTTTGCTGTCAGTCCTTGGCAGACATACTTTACACCTAAAGATAACATCCATTGTTCATGCTCAGGTACCTGGTGATGATTTGGGTTGTTTCCTCACTATTCAAAAAGTGAAACAATAGATTATGGAACAAGTTGCCTAATTGTAAAACTCAGAAGGGTGCATTATATTTTTAAAGTACAACATATTTTTCCATCTAATTCAAAACTGTGAATGTTAAACTTAAAGACTTTTTTCAGCTTCTGTTAGTGACAGACAGGGCTCCCCAAGGGGTGGCTGCCTTCAAAGACAGGTAAATGAGGGCCCATATAAAACAGCCAAGTATTGATGTTGTAGTAAAATTCCAGAAAAATACATTGGCAGACAAGTAAATTTGTCACTAATAATTTAATGTAATTTCCCTAAAATGGAGGTAATAGGTACTCAGGGAATACACCTCCAGGGTTTACATCAAATGTGCATGTGGAAAATCATGAAATAATATTTTTTTAAAAATGTAGATGCTTTGTCTGACATGTTGGTTTATGAGGAAAATTATTCTTCCAAAATGAAAATGGGGAGGGGAAACTATAACCTCCCCAAAGCATGTGTCCTTTCGCTCCCAAACCTTCCCTGGTGGTGGCAGTTGAGAAGCAGTGACTGACTGGAAGCTGCAAACATTTGTTTGCATTTTATTTCCCCCTTAAAATGATGTACTACAATTACCAAATATTAATGAACCAATCGTGTTGCAAATAGTATTTCCTGTGTCACTCTGAGTTATAGAATCTAATATTGGGCTCATTTGAAACATTCCAAAGTTGCATATTTTTTTCCCCTTTGCAAAGTGACAGCTCAAATTGTGTTTAGTTGCATCCGTCCAACCATGAGCAAATCAAGTATAAAAATTTCATTTTGTCTAAGTGTTAATGCAATTTTTTTAAGCTCATATCCTGGGATGGCTCACTTTGCACTATGCTGGATGATATTAGATGCTGCTTAAACACTATTATCAATTATATTACATGGTGCCAGGAAATTTTAAAATAGCACTTGTTTGGGACTCAAGTCATGAAGTTCCAAGGAAGGAAAAATACAAAGCAGGAAAAAAAAAATTCTTTAGCTTTTGCAAATGCTCCAATGTTTATGCTTTATATTACAAATAGGCTGATTTCCAGCTATAAATCTGAATTTCATTGCTGTTATTGCGAGCTTAATATGAAAAAAGACCTGCAGTTCGCTGAGGCAATAAGGAGAGATGCGGCTGTCATAAGCTTAGCTGCTGGATGGAGCAACCAGAGACCCAAGTCAGGGGCAGGAGGGAGGCGAGGGAAAGGCGGCAAGAGAGAAAAGCAGCCCTCAGGTAGAGCCATCAAAATTATGAATTAATATGAAAGTCAAAATTATAGAACGTCCATCATTTTTCTATAGAATATTGACAGAGTGAAATGAATTCAGTAGATAATAAAGAATCTATCCCCCCAGAAAAAAAAAAAAGAGGGAAGAAAGAAAGCAAGCAGTCAAATATGCCAGCTTCAGAAGCACATTTCATCAAATGTGTGCGCTTAATACAACTGCCCTGGAAAAGCCTGATCCAATTTTGTAGGAGGTCAGCGTCAGAAGTCCCCGGCTGTTAATGTGCCTTGGCGCTTCCTGATTTCTTACTCCATGTAGTGAGGCCAAATGCTGCCTCCTGCTCAAAGACATTTCTTCTTTCCCAGATCCAATCTCACACACATTTACATGCAAAGGACAGGTGTGACTGTTGTAAAGAATGCTAATGGAGAAAGTTGCCAAATAATGTCAACTGTGGCCCCATTTTCATGGGCCCAGAGCATGGAAGAATTTCATCTCTCCTATTACCACATTTCCAGTGGCTATTCTACATTCTGGCACACACAAAAAGTGATTTTTATTTTAGGCATCTGAGAAAAATATATTTGGATTCTGGAGCTATTTAAATATGTATGTGAAGCTATGAAAGACATGTGTTATGCTTTTATTTACTTAACTCAGCCACAGCTAGATCTGTACCATTTGGTTTTGTAAATCAGGAATGGAAGATCTGCTAAACTTTTTTAGACTACTGTAGTCTGTACAAAGCTGGCCATGACTTCTGCTAATTCAGAATAAAAACAGATTCACCAATGGGAAGCCCTCCATCTTACAGTAAGATTACAGCTCACATCTGCCTAGTTCAATGTGTTCACATTTAATGAAGTTTAATAGTGTCAACCTGAATTCTTCTTCAAGTTCAGGATTCCAAGTGCCTTTCCTGATTGAGGATCCATGAGAGGATTAATTAAGCCCTAATACTCCAAGGCATTCATTGCATGTAATAAATTAACCTCTTACCTCTGCATCTAGAATGTACAACTCATCTCCCAATTCTGGGAGATTGAGAAAACAGTCTCTCAAATCATTTTCTGTAGCGTTTTTTTTTTTTTTTTTTTTGGTGGTTCAAATGAGGAACCTGTTTAAAAAACGCTGTAGGCTTTGCTACTCAAAGTACAGTCTGCAGGTCAGTGGCATTCACATCACTTAGGGAGCTTGTTCAAATGTAGATTCCGATTTAGGTGCAGGCTGGGACCTGGGACTCTGCATTTCTAACAAGACCCCAAGTGATGCTTGTGGTCCTGGAATGACTGACTAGTAAGGCTCTAAAAGTTCTCCCTTCTTCATGAACAGATCCTTAAATGACATGCATATGAGGATAAATAATGTATTTGACATGTCATGTAACAAATTTGTTGGTTTCCACTTTGAGCTGGACAGGGATAGCTGTATAGCTCCTACATCTGGGATGGAAACGGGTGAAAGAGACTCATCAGTCAAAGCAAAGCCATAAAAGAAAATGCCATGACCCTGGTTTCCTTGAACCATCTGTACCCCTAAACATAAGACTTCTATCTTTAAATGTACATTGACATAGAGAATTTGTGCCCTTATTTTCTAATCTAAGACCAGGATACATATTTCAATTTACAAATATATTTCTATGAAAAATCTTACAAAGATGTGAAAATTAAATTATGTTTCGACATTCATTTGATGAATGGCTTTCAGTAAAAAAAAAAAAAAATTAAGTGACACGCAGTGACAACCACTTACAAAATCTAGACTATGTGGTCACCGATGGATGGTCTAATGGTCTACTGCTCTGTGCAGCCAGTACTCTTTCTCTCTGGAATGTCATCCCTCTCTCCCCCAACAAACATTCTCTTCTTACCTTTAATTTCCATCTTAGGCCTTCCATCTGCAAGGAAGACTTGGCAGCTCTTCTGTCCTTCATTGACTTCACACTCCTCGGAGAAGGCAATGGCACCCCACTCAAGTACTCTTGCCTGGAAAATCCCATGGATGGAGGAGCCTGGTGGGCTGCAGTCCATGGGGTCGCTAAGAGTCGGACACGACTGAGCGACTTCACTTTCACTTTTTGCTTTCATGCATTGGAGAAGGAAATGGCAACCCACTCCAGTGTTCTTGCCTGGAGAATCCCAGGGGCAGGAGAGCCTGGTGGGCTGACGTCTATGGGGTCACGCAGAGTCGGACACGACTGAAGTGACTTAGCAGCAGCAGCAGCAGCAAACCATGGTGACATACATGTTCAGGACGCTTCACTTTTACATGATAATGTTACTTTGTTTTTTTTTTTTTTTCCCAGTTGTTTCACCTAACTTGTACAATCTCCCTCAACATACAGCCCAGTGAATATTTATTTAGGAACTATTTTGTGTCAGGCTCTATGTTTGTTGTAGAGGATCAAGAGATAAAGGAGAACTTTATTCTCTACTTCTGATGCAGCCATACATATCTTTGCTCCGTATGTCAAAAAATTCATCATATTATAGAGAAGACAGAGAAGAAAACAAAAATAATATACTGTTATGATTGAAAATGGGCTTCCCCAGTGGTTTAGCAGGTAAAGAATCCACCTGCAATGCAGGAGACTCAGGAGACACTGGTTCAATCCCTGGGTTGGGAAGATCCCCTGGAGGAGGAAATGGCAACCCACTCCAGTATTCTTGCCTGGAAAATTCTATGGACAGAGGAGATTGGTGGGTTACAGTCCATGGGGGTCACAAAGAGTCAGACACGACTAAGCTCATGACACATGATTAAAACACTGAAGCATATACATGGTTTTGAAGGAAATCATGGATTTTGTTAAGTGTGAAGAATATTAAACAGAAGAGATTTCTCCAAAGGGTATGGCAAAACATATACAAAGACACAGATGCAGGCTATAGCAAGGTGAACGCAGAGGCTCCTAGTAGAGTCGTGTTAGTCACTCAGTGGTGTCCAACTCTTTGCAACCCCATGGCCTGAAGCCCGCCAGGCTCCTCTGTCTATGGGATTCTCCAGGCAAGAATACTGGAGTGGGTTGCCCTTTCTTTCCTCAGGGGATCTTCCCCACCCAGGGATCGAACCCAGGTCTCCCACATTGTAGGTGGATTCTTTACCATCTGAGCTACAGGGAAGCAGGGGCTTCTAACAACGTATATTTGCTAGAATTTGAAGATGGACAGAAGGAAGAGAAAACAAAAGGAAAAGCCCTTTTCATGAAGACTCTTATATAAAAGCTAAGGAAAGGTGTAACCGGCTGTGTATTTCAGCAAGATTCAATCTATTGATAAAGTGGAGGAGAGCATCATAGACTCCTCAGCATCTTTTTCAAGCCGGAAAGTTTGAGGCACAGAGGCACAGACAACTCACCTTACTGATCAGCTTGTCGAGAAAAACCTGACTTCTCATTTGTATGACTTAAAGCGCCTTCGTTTTTTTTTTTTTTTTAATTTTGTTTTGTTTTGTTTGGCCACGCTGCATGACCTGTGGGCTTTCAGTTCCCAGACCAGGGACTGAACCTGGACAGCTGCAGTGAAGGTGTCGAGTCCTAACCACTGGACCACCAGAGAATTCCCAAAGCTCATTTGAATGAAGAATCTTGCATAAACTTCAGATGTGTCTTTTTCAACCATTTGTTCCTGATGCTGATCATGCCTGGGAAAGACTTGACAAACTTTAAGAAAACAGCTGTTAGTGGGAGGATGTTGAAAGGTGGTAGAAGAAGCAGGATAAGCTAAGGGGCTGGTGTGAGGTGTCTCCTGAATTCTGGATTTCTTGAGGTGACAAATTTTATCTTGTTGCTTGCAGTATCAAGCATCTAGTACATTATCTAGAAATGAGTAATATCTCTTTAAATCTTAAAGAGAGTTTTTTACTTAAAAACTATCCACAATGTCTATCTCCAACACATTACTTCTTTTATCACATTTCTGGGAATAAGGAAAGCAATTTATAAACTTTCTTCATTAACAAATATATCACTGTGTTATAATCTTTTAAAAAATCAATGTTACTCCAGTTTCTTCCCCCAATTATATTTTCAAAATTCTTCTCTCAAACAACTATTTAAAAATTAGATGATTTCTGGGGCACAAATTTATTATGAATCTATTCTTTTAGAGAAAAAGCAACCATTTGTGAAGTATCCTAATTTTTCAGGCTTAGAAAAACAGTCTGGTGAAAAGGGCCCTAGCCCAAATGAGCTTCTATTTGATCCTAAACAAGATTCTTTCACCAGAAAACAAGGAGTCCTGGGAGATAGAAGAGTTGTACCATGTGAATCCTCAGAAGCTGAATTTTCTCAATTCTAGAAACCCTCTTGCGCTCCTTACAGTACCAAGTTCTATGCCTGCACTGCTCATAGCACTCAACAAATTTACATTTGATTTCACTAAATTTATAGCTTAAGAGAGCATTGTGTCTATTTAATTGTTCTGAATCACACTGGCAAATTATGAATTTCTCCTTGTTTGGCCAGTTTTCCTATTTCAGGTGCATTTCTGTCTCTTAAATAACCTACATTTTTAAATGAAAAGCAGTAAGCCTTTACAACCAAATCTCTTGAATGCACTCCCAGCCCTGGCTGAGCCATGTATGTCCTTCCCCCACCTCCAGGGGCCTTGTGAGGACCCAGCCCCGTAAGATATACGAATGTCCGCGCACCAAGTAAGCTCTTGGAAAGAAGGGGTGTGTGGCTGTATTAATCCTGATCCAGGAGGACAATGAATCTGCAATGTACATACAGCCCCATACCTGCTGTCATACACTGTAATAAACCCCCGCCGGTTTTCCCGTGACAAAGTTGATCCCAAAGGATAGAGAGCAGTGATGGGAAATATAAATCTGCACCAACAGCCAGCCATTCCCCCTACACCAGCATGCCGCAGTGTGTGTGTGTGTGTGTGTGCGCGCGCAAACAGGGCCGCCGGTACGTAAATACTGTGAGCGGCACAATCCATCTCCTGCTGCACATTCTGTTTCCATACAGGCTCTGTATGCGGCCTGGAATTTCATACAGTATTCACAAGGGTTGAGATTGACCAGCCTTTGTTCAGAGTAAGGAAGCAGGTGCGGGGAGGTGGTCTGACTTCAGCAGATTCAGAGATTTTATTTTCCTTCTTTCTTAGGGGAAAAAAAAAAAACTAGCTTCTTAAAATTGCATTGCTGGTGTTTATGATTCATATTACAAGCAGGGCAACCTCTACACCCAAATCGAAATTTCATTTATGACACTGTGGACTTAATATGAATAAAGGCCTCCTGTTTTCCAAAGCACCAAAGAAAGATGCACCTGCCACAGGACCAATCATGGGAGGCGATGAGAAGATGGAGGCTGGGTGAGGATAATAAAAGATAAAAGCAAACTCAAATGCCATAAATTGAGATGAAGAGAAAAAGAAATGAAAAGGAAAAGGAAAAAAACAAAAACAGAAACATTCTGTGTCCATCTCCCAAGCACAATTGATGGATAGAAAGAGATGAATTTAAAGTATACTTAAATTACTGCCACTTTCCTCTTTCAGTTTGGAAATCCTACTAGTTAGAAATAGGATCAGGATAACTCAAAAGGAACGGGCATCAGGACAGTTTGCATACTAAATTCGAGGCATGCTGGGTGGTTTGAACAGATAGTTGCTTTCAACTGCACAAGAAAGAGGTAATGGAGAGAATGGTACAGGTTTAAGCAGGCTCTTGATGTAAATGAAAATAAAAACTTTTATATCTTTGTAGCATTTGGCTAATGAGTCACTAAAACCATCCCCAGCACATCCATCATTTCTATTGCAGAGACTCAACCGCTCTCTCGCTCTAATTGGTCTAGACAGGTGTCATGGTATTTCAGCACAGTGAAAAAAAAAATCTAGAGGTTTTCTTCAGTGAGACTGAAAGGTAGACACTTTGGAAAATGTTAGTCTAATTTCAACCTTCTTTGAAACAGTTTACATTTAGCAAGAAAATCAAGACAAGTGAAAGCCTCCAGATTTAATTCCACCTCCAGATTTAATTCCACCTCCAAAAAGTCCTTTGTGTGGCCAAAAGGGAAGCTGGAAATTAATTTTATTGTGTGAAGGGGGTGATCTTTCTCTCAGAAGGAAAAGGTTTTATCTGGGGTCCTCGCATCTGTATTGTTTTTCTATAGCAAACTAAATTAAATACATAGTGCACCAAACACCAGCTTTACCTTGCCTTAAAGGGACTGAAGACAGTTTCTTGTTATCAAATGATTTTAGTTGCTGCTCAGTATTGCTCAGGGTACTGGGTTCCAACAAACTCCATACTTTTGAATAGAAAAGGAGACAGACAGCAAATTGGGAAAAGACCAGATCTAACTAATGGACCTGCCACCAGATTTTGACCAGAAGCAACCACTCCTTAATGGTGTTTTAAAGTCATACTTCAACCAACTCATGACATAAGTGAACACCAGACCAGAAATTCAGCTGGTGCCTCACTGTTAACTCATAAACTCACAGAGGAATAATCCGGAACAGTCTCAGTTTAAGAAAAGAATGACAGGCTCAACTTAACTCCCTGGCTGTAATCAGGAGGAATTGCAATCTTGGTGCCATTTAAATATATTTTTAAAAACCTAATTTCTTTGGGAGAAGAAGGTGGCTATTCAAAAAAAAAAAAAACCTATAGAGAGGTGACTTGAATTTCTCCTGTTTTCCTTTGTTCTAACCTGCATTCACATCCTAGTACCAATTCACTAGGCTTTTGTAACAACACTGAGGTGGCACATCCTGGTGTCATTTGTCCTTGAGAGTAAGTTTCCACATGGAGCAGTGGTAAGGAATCAGAGAAGATGATTTCTGAGATGGGTGAAATGAGGCATAACCATTCAGAGTTGTGGAGGATGCCAAAGAAAAACCTGGAGTTGGATCTTAAGTCAGGTGTGAATTTTTGGTGTGAATTTCACCAACCTCCGTGAATATTTAAAATACAAAAGTTTTCTGAAACCAACATGCCTCACAAATACTAAATGTTATCTGGGGATATTAATTCATCCTCTGGATATGTTAAAAATTCATAATTTCTTTAACAACTCAGGATGTAGCATTCAGACCTTCAGAGTTCTGGCAGGGGTGGCTGGGAATGCTATAAAGCCAAGGAAATTCCAGCTTCAAACCAGTTGGTTGTTTAACTTAAAACATGTAATCTCCATGTATTTGTCATGTATTTCATTTGTTGTTTAGCTAGAGATCATTTCTCTCTATCTACATATAAATCACAAATCTATGTACAGAATTGGGGTTAGATAATTCAATAAGTTGCCCCTGGGTTGGAAAAAGCATGCTGTTAATTTTTTGTGTGTATTTACATTTTGTATTTTTATCACTAAATGGAAATATGGCTTATTTCAAATGAAGCAAAGAAGCCATTTTTATAATACTTGAAGTTATTTAAGACAAATACAAAGGAGATAAGAGGAGGTGGAGAGAAAGAAAATGCTCTAGGATAGATTCCAAAAGGGTCATAAAATGTTTTCACCAAGGTAGTGCATGTAAAATATGAATATGATGGTCATTTCTTTATTTAACAAACATGTTCTAGCAATTTCTGCATTCCTAAAGTTCTAACTCCACTGGGTGTGGAGTTGGAGAAAAGAATAAAAAATGGTTCTTGCCTTTAAAGTATTCACATTTGATTGAAAGAGGAGAATACACACAGGCATTTTTGACCCATCAACACCTAAAAAGTAGACACACAGGCAGATTCCTCTCTTTATAAAACTATACAAAAGAGATTAGTAGAAAATCATATGCTAGGTGGACTTTGGACATAGAAAGATATTATGAGCATTAAAGTAATGGTTGACGTTAACAAAAAGATTGATAACTTTGTTGTATTTTAATTCCTATGTTTCAAAGATATTTTAAAATAAATGTAAATAAAATATCTTCTACAAATATGTCTAAAAGTTGTTTCTTTAATATATATAAGATGTAGAAAATGACAAGGAAAAACCAAAGGCCAGTTTTAAAAGGGACAGACAGAGGAACTATAAGTAACCATGAAAATGCTAATTAAATCAACACTGCAAAATTGTTCTGTCATATATCACATCAGTAAATGCTTTAAGAAAGGGCTAGTGCAAAACCAGAAGCAAAGGCTAGTACAGTAACAGTATGGAGATGCATTCAAGAATGATAAAACCATACTCAGAAGTCACTTTTGAAAGAAAGTGAGGCAAATAAGATGGGGACGTCACAGCTATTTGTAACTTTGATTTCTTTAATTGGTAGTGGGTATGTAGGTTTGTTTACATTATTCCCGATAATTCTTTCCCCTATATCTGAAGCAGTTTATTTAACAAAGGGAAAAAGACACATAATATTTCCCTATACATCAATACTGGTGGCTGTCACAGCAGCATGGATTGACCTGGCCTTTCTTCAAAGCATTGGCAACATGCATCAAGGGCCTTAAAAAATGGCTTTTGACTCTGACTTCATTACTAAGAATCTACCTTTGGAAAAAAGCCAGGGTAAAACAATGGATTAAGGGTAGTCATGTTTATCAAAGAATTATTTCTAATAGTAAAATATTTTTAAATAGCTTTAAATGTACAATAAAAGAGGAATAGTAAAATAAGTATAATACATATCTACAAGAGGATATTATGAAGTGGTCAAAATACTATTGACATTTTTATAATAAAAATGGTCAAAATATGATGTTACGTGATCAAACCAGGATACAAAGATCTATCTATATAAACGTACATGTACATACATATGTATATGTGTACACACACTGTATGATGTCAGTAGTTTAAAAAAGAAATGTACATGTTACACAAAACTGGGAAATTATCATGCTGCATCAGTGAACTAAAATCAAACACTATTATTTTCTTCTCTCTGAAAATGACTAATTGTATCCCTTTCCCTCAGAGATGTTTTTATCTCAAAGTGACTCATATTCATATGAAGAGGTGGCTGAAATTTAAGAAGTCAGTCTTCAGTCATTTTGTACTAAGAAAAAAATACAATCATGGAGAAGGTAACTCAGAGGTTCATTATATTTATATATATATTTAATTATAAAACTTATAATTTCACCAACACTCATATTTAAGTATTAATAGCTTAATATTTCAGAGAAGGCAATGGCACCCCACTCCAGTACTCTTGCTTGGAAAATCCCATGGACGGAGGAGCCTAGTGGGCTGCAGTCCATGGGGTCGCTAAGAGTCAGACACGACTGAGCGACTTCACTTTCACTTTTCACTTTCATGCATTGGAGAAAGAAATGGCAACTCACTCCAGTGTTCTTGCCTGGAGGATCCCAGGGACGGGGGAGCCTTGTGGGCTGCCGTCTATGGGGTTGCACAGAGTCAGACACGACTGAAGTGACTTAGCATAGCATAGCATAGCTTAATATTTAAAATAAACATGGGTATCTTTTTCTGGATTTTTTTTTTACAGATATGATTTTTACAAGCAGAGATAGATCATTCATAACATTTTGCATGTATGCATCTCACAAGCAAGTTGGGCACACAGAAATTTCTTGAGGACAGTGAACATGAACAGTGCAGGTGCAACCCACTCTTTGAATATCACTGTGTGAGTTTCCTGGAAGAAACAAGCCCTTCTGAGACACTGAAGGTAGCACTGTCAGACCAAGAAGGCAGAAAAGAAGAAACAGGAGAAGAGCACTTTCTCCTTTCTAAAGTCGTGGAACTTTTATTTCAGGTTTTAAGGTATGTTTAGTGATCTTATTAAAGATTAGTATAACCATAAAGGTAATAATTTGAGGTGATGGGTGAAGACAAAAGAGTTGGAAGAGAAAACTTGAATTTGCAAACCATGATTTATTCCTGTGTAATCTTGTCAAATTTTCCTCACTAAAAAGAAATTATGGCAAAGGTCTTGATGTAGTACAATTAGAATGAAAGGAACATCCAAGAAATAGGTATATATTGTACTCCAGAAAGTGCTACCTAATTCACTGATAAGCCATCTTTCCAGAAGCCAGTGGAACCCACCAAATGAGTGGATTGTTTAACAGATACTCATCTTTCTGCCAGAGATGGAGGGAGGTGCATGCTACTTAGTTTTTCAGCCCAGAAAGTGGTCTTTTCCCACACAGTACCACCCCCTCCCCAACACACACACACATACCAATACAAGAATGACCCAGTGTTCTATTGCATTGGTGTAGAGGGAACTGCGGAGAAGGCAATGGCACCCCACTCCAATACTCTTGCCTGGAAAATCCCATGGACGGAGGAGCCTGGTAGGCTGCAGTCCACGGGGTTGCCAAGAGTCAGACATGACTGAGCCACTTCACTTTCACTTTTTACCTTAACGCATTGGAGAAGGTAATGGCAACCTACTCCAGTGTTCTTGCCTGGAGAATCCCAGGCATGGGGGAGCCTGGTGGGCTGCCATCTATGGGGTCGCACAGAGTCAGATATGACTGAAGCAACTTAGCAGCAGCAGCAGCAGCATAGGGAACTGATGTCCTAGGTTTGTGATGAGCTTGTAATGGTAGGTTGAAATTGAAAGGCTTTTTACCTTTATCTCAGAAGAACAGACACTTATTTCCTGCCTTGTTCCTCATTTCCAAAGCGACCCTCTCACTCTATGACATGGATAGTCTCCTACTGACTACTGACCATCCTAACACTCCCACGACTTACATCTACCAACTATCCCCTTTCCTTTTTATTCATTTTTTTTTTTATCTTTCAGTCAACAATGTTTATCTCCTCCTTTGACTCTTTTTCCTGTTGAAGTTACCAGTCTATTTTCTCTACCATGAAACTACTTTAAATAGTGCTTATATTGGCTTCTCCACTTTGTGGATATGTATTCTTCAGTTCAGTCATTCAGGCGTGTCTGACTCTTTGCGACCCCATGGGCTGCAGCATGCCAGGCCTCCCTGTCTATCACCAACTCCCACAGTTTACCCAAACTCATGTCCATGGAGTTGGTGATGCCATCCAACTATCTCAGCCTCTGTCATCCCCTTCTCCTCCTGCCCTCAATCTTTCCCAGCATCAGGGTCTTTTCAAATGAGTCAGCTCTTCATATCAGGTGGCCAAAGTATTGGAGTTTCAGTTTCAATATCAGTCCCTCCAATGAACACCCAGGACCGATCTCCTTTAGATTGGACCGGTTGGATCCCCTTGCAGTCCAAGGGACTCTCATAGACTCTTCTCCAACACTACAGTTTAAAAGCATCAATTCTTCAGCCCTTAGCTTTCTTTACAGTCCAACTCTCACATTCAAACATGACTACTGGAAAAACCATAGCCTTGACCAGATGGACCTTTGTTGGCAAAGTAATGTCTCTGCTTTTGAATATGTTATCTAGGTTGGTCATGACTTTCCCTTCAAAAAGCAAGTGTCTTTTAATTTCAGGGCTGCAGTCACCATCTGCAGTGATTTTGGAATCCAAGAAAATAAAGTCAGTCACTCTTTCCACTGTTTCTCCATCTATTTCCCATGAAGTGATGGGACCAGATGCCATCTTTGTTTTCTGAATGTTGAGCTTTAAGCCAACTTTTTCACTCTCCTCTTTCACTTTCATCAGGAGGCTTTTAGTTTCTCTTCACTTTCTGCCATAAGAGTGGTGTCATCTGCATATCTGAGATTATTGATATTTCTTCAGTCAATCTTGATTCCAGCTTGTGCTTCATCTAGCCCAGGGTTTCTCATAATGTACTCTGCATATAAGTTAAATAAGCAGGGTGACAATATACAGCCTTGACGTACTCATTTTCCTATTTGGAACCAGTCTGTTGTTCCATGTCCAGTTCTAACTGTTGCTTTCTGGACTGAATACAGGTTTCTCAAGAGGCAGGTAAGGTGGTCTGGTATTCCCATCTCTTTCAGAATTTTCCACAGTTTATTGTGATCCACACAGTCAAAGGCCTTGGCATAGTCAATAAAGCAGAAGTAGATGTTTTTCTGGAACTCTCTTGCTTTTTCCATGATCCAGCGGATGTTGGCAATTTGATCTCTGGTTCCTCTGCCTTTTCTAAAACCAGCTTGAACATCTGGAAGTTCATGGTTCACGTACTGCTGAAGCCTGGCTTAGAGATTTTTGACCATTACTTTACTAGTGTGTGAGATGACTGCAATTGTGCAGTAGTTTGAGCATTCTTTGGCATTGCCTTTCTTTGGGATTGGAATGAAAACTGACCTTTTCCAATCCTGTGGCCCCTGCTGAGTTTTCCAAATTTGTTGGCATATTGAGTGCAGCACTTTCACAGCATCATCTTTCAGGATTTGAAATAGCTCAACTGGAATTCCATCACCTCCACCAGCTTTGTTTGTAGTGATGTTTCATAGGCCCACTTGACTTCACATTCCAGGATGTCTGGCTCTAGATGAGGGATCACACCATCGTGATTATCTGGGTCATAATGATCTTTTTTGTACAGTTCTTCCATGTATTCTTGCCACCTCTTCTCAATATCTTCTGCTTCTGTTAGGTCCCTACCATTTCTGTAGTTTATTGAGCCCATATTTCCATGAAATATTCCCTTGATATCTATAATTTTCTGGAAGAGAACTCTCTTGAAGATTCTTTCCCATTCTATTATTTTCCTCTATTTCTTTGCACTGATCACTGAGGAAGGCTTTCTTATCTCTGCTTGCTATTCTTTGGAACTCTGCATTCAAATGGCTATATCTTTCCTTTTCTCCTTTGCTTTTCACTTCCCTTCTTTTCATAGCTATTTGTAAGGCCTCCTCAGAGAGCCATTTTGCTTTTTTGCATTTCTTTTTCTTGGGGATGGTCTTGCTCCCTATCTCCTGTACAATGTCATGAATCCATAGTTCATTAGGGCACTGTATCAGATTTAGTCCCTTAAATCTATTTCTTACTTCTACTGTATAATCATAAGGGATTTGATTTAGGTCATACCTGAATGGTCTAGTGGTTTTCCCCACTTTCTTCAATTTAGTCTGAATTTGGCAATAAGGAGTTCATGATCTGAGCCACAGTTAGCTCCCACTCTTGTTTTTGCTGACTGTATAGAGCTTCTCCATCTTTGGCTGCAAAGAATATAATCAAGCTGATTTCAGTGTTGGCCATCTGGTGATGTCCTTGTGTAGAGTCTTCTCTTGTGTTGTTGGAAGATGGTGTTTACTATGACCAGTGAGTTCCTTTGGCAAAACTCTATTAGCCTTTGCCCTGCTTCATTCTGTACTCCAAGGCCAAATTTCCCCATTATTCCAGGTGTTTCTCGGAGAAGGCAATGGCACCCCACTCCAGTACTCTTGCCTGGAAAATCCCATGGATGGAGGAGCCTGGTGGGCTGCAGTCCATGGGGTCGCTAGGAGTCGGACACAACTGAGTGACTTCACTTTCACTTTTCTGCATTGGAGAAGGAAATGGCAACCCACTCCAGTGTTCTTGCCTGGAGAATTCCAGGGACGGGGGAGCCTGGTGGGCTGCCGTCTATGGGATCGCACAGAGTTGGACACGACTGAAGCGACTTAGCAGCCAGGAAGTCAGGTTCTTGACTTCCTACTTTTGCATTCCAGGAAGTCAGGTTTCTTGACTTCCTACTTTTGCATTCCAGTCCCCTATGATTAAAAGGACATCTTTTTTGGGTGTTAGTTCTAAACGGTTTTGTAGGTCTTCATAGAACCATTCAACTTCAGCTTCTTCAGCATTACTGGTCGGGGCATAGACTTGGATTGCCGTGATATTGAATAGTTTGCCTTGAAAATGAACAGAAATCATTCTGTTGTTTTTGAGATTGCATCCAAGTTCTGCATTTTGGACTTGTTTGTTGACTATGATGGCTACTCCATTTCTTCTAAGGGATTCCTGCCCACAGTAGTAGATATAATGGTCATCTGAGTTAATTTCACCCATTCCAGTCCATTTTAGTTTGCTGATTTCTAGAATGTTGACGTTCACTCTTGCCATCTCCTGTTTGACCACTTCCAACTTACCTTGATTCATGGACCTAACATTCCAGGTTCCTATGTAATATTGCTCTTTACAGCATCGGACCTTGCTTCTATCACCAGTCACTTACATAACTGAGTGTTGCTTTGGCTCCATCCCTTCATTCTTTCTGGAATTTTTCTCCACTGATCTCCAGTAGCATATTGGGCACCTACCAACCTGGGGAGTTCATCTTTCAGTGTCCTATCTTTTTGCCTTTTCATACTGTTCATGAGGTTCTCAAGGCAAGAATACTGAAGTGGTTTGCCATTCCCTTCTCCAGTGGACCACATTTTGTCAGCACACTCCACCATGACCCGTCTATCTTCGATGGCCCTACCATAGCATGGCTTAGTTTCATTGAGTTAGACAAGGCTGTGGTCCTTGTGATCATATTGTCTAGTTTTCTGTGATTATAGTTTCAGTCTGTCAGCCCTTTGAAGTCCTTTCTCAGCACCTGCTGTCTTACTGGGGTTTCTCTTACCTTGGATGTGGGGTATCTCTTCACAGCTGCTCCAGCAATGCGCAGCTGCTGTTCCTAACCTTGGACCTGGGGTACCTCTTCATGGCCACCACTCCTGATCTTGGATGTATGTATTCTTT
The DNA here is from genome assembly GCA_935064755.1 of Tragelaphus eurycerus. Taxonomy (NCBI): domain Eukaryota; kingdom Metazoa; phylum Chordata; class Mammalia; order Artiodactyla; family Bovidae; genus Tragelaphus; species Tragelaphus eurycerus. The sequence goes on from CAKXYN010000020.1 coordinate 20,458,469, forward strand.
AGATCTTATTGTAATTTGGCTTTAACGAAATGTATGGTACTCTGTTCTCAATAGGGTTATTGATTTCCTCTTATAGTCACCAATGACCAAAGAACAATGAAATTGAGTAGTTTATTTTTACTCCTCATCCTTTTGATCTTTATCATTTTTATACATTTTCCATGAATGAGCTTATCTGTTTCCCTAATTTCACATTTACTCTCAAAATTTCATTTCTCATATATATATTAATAAGACTAAGAGCCTTGACTAGATCTCTTTAATTAACTTAATATTTCATATTAGCTATTTCCAGACCCCTCAAACTCATTATCTTTGGAACTAAATTTATTATAATAAACTTCAAGAGACTGTATATCTCTATTGGAAACTAGCAGAAAACATCAAACTTCATAGTGAATCCTGAAAACAAAAATAAGACAAGGTTGCTTGGTTTCATCATTATTAATACTATCTTTCAATCTCATTTTGGAAGTTCCAGCCAAAGCAATATGGTAAGAATAATAACTATTTAAGTATGCATACTGGAAAGGAGGAAGCAAAAGTATAACTGTTTTCTAATGATATAATTGGCACCTGACAAATGTAAGAGTAGCAACCAAAAATCTTTGAAAACTAAACCCTTCCACAAAGTGGCAAATTGTAAAATTCAGTTAATTAAAAACAACAACAATAGTTTCCGTATATGTCAACAATGACCAGTTGGGGAAAAAAAAAACAATTGTAACATGCCAATCACTATGGGAATTAGAGGATAAAATTATTAGAAATATATTTAATAAGAATTGCACATTATCCATATAGTGGAAACTGTAATATTTCTACATAAATGGGACATAAAACAAAAAATAGACAAAGACAAAATCATCTTTGTAGCTAGATGGAAAGGTACACAACCATAAAGCTGCCAACTTCAGCTGGTATTAATTGATGAATGTGACATAATTACAATAAAAACTACTAAAGGTCTTTGGAGTTGGGTAGAATTTAATAGAATGATTCCAAAGCACATCTGAAAAAATAAAAACAGGGAATTAGCTTTAAATATCAGAAAAAAATGGATAGCTATTAAAATGCAGATAGCTACAGTAATTAAAACAATAAGGTTCTGATTTGATATAGATAGATCAATGGAACAAAGTAATATGTGAAAAAGTACACTCAAATATATTTTTAAAACTTATATACTTCAATGTGACATTTCAAATCAATAGGAAAAGTACCCAGTAAAACAAAAGAGATCAGATGTGATTTGAGGGGAAAATGAAATTAAAGCCCTTTCTTTTGTCTTTATAAAGATATGCTGAAGCAAGAAAGATAGGCTGAAGAAAGTGTGTGTGTGTGTGTGTGTGTATTAAAGCTGAGTGGTGGGTGCATGGATATCTATTATATAATTTTTGATGTTTAAATTATTTCTTGATTTGGAAGAACAAAGAGATGATTCTATCAAGCCAGAGATTAGTAGATTAGTCTAACAAACATGTAAAATTTATACACAAAAAGATACTATATAAACAAATTGAAAAGCAACTTATGCATACTGCATGAAGAAAAAAATCTGCAATATATTAAGTGTGGTTAACTTAGTACCGAATGATGAACACCCTAATAGAGTACACGACAAGAAGTGGCTTAGGCAAAATGGCCAAAGACTGTTAATGAAAGACTCAGAAAACCTATGAAAGGATTTTCAGCTTCTTTGGTAAATGGAGACTTGAAAATAAAACAATTATATATCATTTTTATCAGTCAAATTGAAAAATATTTTTTAAGAACTTAGAATTCTCACCATCAAGTATAGTACAGGCAAAACAATCTTCTCATACACTATTAGTGTGAGTGTAAACTTATACACTATAGCCTTAGGGCAGTGTAGCAGTAGCTTTCAAGAGTCATAAAATGATAACACTCTTGGAGAATTTTATTCTATAGAAATAATCATGAATGTGAAGATATATGTATTAAGATGCTCAATGACAGTTTGAGTTTTCCCAAATTGGAAATTAATAAGGTGATTGGATTTGATTCTAGGCAGGTAATTAATTTAACCTGATATTTATTTATTAGAAGTTCCAGTTTTAGATTATCAAGAATTATTAATCCAAATTGTTTTGCATAAAATGGATTATCAAGAAGCAAGAATGGTAAGTAGAAAATGTGAATAATGGTTATTTAAATTATAAAAGAGAGGCAGGAATAGAATCAGATCAGTTAGGCATTAAAAATTACAAATATCCTATTTACTAGGCTGAGTTTTACTTGCGACTTTTCAATATCTAGATATATAGCATGAGGGCTTTCATTTGTACTCTTTCCCCTAGGTCCTTCAAATGACTTCACATGGATGTGAGTTCTTTCAAGAGTTCCATTTTGCATATTAGTATCTGCTGCTGCTGCTAAGTCGCTTCAGTCGTGTCCGACTCTGTGGGACCCCGTAGACGGCAGCCCATGAGGCTCCCCCATCCCTGGGATTCTCCAGGCAAGAACACTGGAGTGGGTTGCCATTTCCTTCTCCAATGCAGGAAAGTGAAAAGTGAAAGTGAAGTCGCTCAGTCGTGTCCGACCCTTAGCGACCCGATGGACTGCAGCCTACCAGGCTCCTCCGTCCATGGGATTTTCCAGGCAAGAGTACTGGAGTGGGTTGCCATTGCCTTCTCTGATATTAGTATCTAGTATACCTTAAACATGGTATGCCTTTAATAGACATCTGTTAAATAAATTACTATACCTCTATGATAGTACCTTCTGTGTTGTATTTTATCTGCTAAATGCTTGTGTTTCTCAGCAAGCTGTCTGTCTCTGGGAGTAGGGAGCACTCATTTTTGCATCTCTATCACAAAACACAGTGCCAGATACATAACAGGTATTCAATAAAATTTGTTGAATAAATGAAAGAAGTAGGAATCTGATTTATTTCTCTTAATAGGGACTCTTTATATTCCAAAACATCTGTCTGAATTGAAGGCATCTAAAAGCAGGTCTTGGGGTACAGACTTTAACTTTGATGAGAACTACAGAGACTTCATTGGGTCCTGCTGAAAAAAGAAGAGAAAAGTAAAACGAAAAAAGAAGAAAGAGTTGTATATCAGCACTGTTAGATTTCCGGCACTCAAGAAAGTGCTCTTGTGGTCAGTCCAATAGAAGCCATGTGGAAAAAATACCAAGTAATGGTCCTTTGCAAGCAAGTGTAGGGGAAACGTTCTTCTATTTCTTTTAATCCTCCTACTCTTCTTTCATATCCAAGATCCTACTGCAGAACATCTTAGAACCTCTATCAGTACCCTAGTCAAGTTTACAGTAGCATTTCCTCTAGAGACCTGGTTGAATCTGCCAATACTAGCTCCCCTGCTCAGATATATTACACTAAAGTATTCTTTTCTTGATTTTTTTTTTTAATTGTTTATCCAGGAAAAGCAACTAAAATGTTTTGGAGAAGATAAACCCATTTGCCCACACATAGAAAAGTCCAAAGCAAGAATCTCTAAACCGTGGGTTTATAGTAGCCCCACGAGACTCAAAAGTCATTGAAAAGTTCTTTATTGGCATGCTCTTGAGAGCAGAGTGGTTTAATCATATCCTTTCATAAAGGTTAATATTAAAAGAGAAACATACCACATTCCTGGCTTTTGTTTAGAGTCAGTGGCAAGGTCAGAATGAAAAAATGGGGATTTTTCTCTTCTCTTAAAGCAGGAGTTTCCTGGTACCAATCCAGTGGCACTGAGAGCTGTTCTAAAGGCAAAGCCTCATAAACTTCCAGTTAAACATGATAGATTGAACATGTGTTTATCTCAGCTTCCTCCCCCAATCCTACCAAAATAATGAGAATAAAAAATGGAATCATAATAATCAAAGAATAAGAAGTCATAAATTGACAAGGAAAATGGGAAAGAAAAATGATAGTAGATGAGAAATGTCAACAAATCTTTGGAAGAAAGCAAGTCATGGGAAGAATAATAATTGCCTTAGCAGAGCAGATGAAGCTGAAATAAGTTTCTCTAGAGGGATGAGCAGAAAGCTGACTCCCTTGCAGAATCCTAAAAAGGCTAAAAATAAAAGGATTGGTTGAAAGTTTGTAAAAGGAATATTTTGAGCTCTCTGTTCTCTCTTTCATTCTGCAGAGCCAGGTGATAACTCCTGCTTCATTTCTGGAGAAGATGGAAGGTTTATTTTAGGGAGCATTTAAGCTGAAGTGTCTCTAGATTTGGGAATGAAACAAGAACACTGAGCAAAAGTTTGCAAGATGAACAGTATTGCCCAAGCCCATATCTCCTGCCAGGCTTCCAAATATCTTCCAGCCAGGATTATATCCTTCAGGCAAGAAATGAGAGTTTCTAGCAAAACTGAAGAGTGCTCAAAAAGAAATCTATCACTTGGGGGGCTCCCCAATAAAAATGTTCATTCCCTGCTCCTACCCTACAGCCAATCAATTTTTAGTGCCTCACTCTTGAACTGAGGAAGTCAAAGAACACAGCACCCTTGGGGAAATGGAATGACAGAGACTGAAGTGAACTGCTAAAAGGGAACTTTGAGGAAAGAGAAACAATGTAAAGAGTCAAAGGGAAGGTTCACAAAGAAATAATATCTTCAGAAAAATAAAATAAGTTAGAGTATATATGAAACAAAAACCAGAATTTTTACAAATATGAACAATTTAAAAAAACAAGAATTTTTTTAAAAATCCAATTGAATGGCCAAAAGGTAAAACTGAAGAAATTTCTCTGAAAGTATAATGAAAAGACCACAGAAGAATAAAGGTAAGAATATTAAATAATACATCCAGGAGGGTCTAACTTCTGGTTAACAGAAGTTTCTAAAAGAGAAAAAAGGTAAAACATTACCAGAGAAATATTTCAAAAAAAAAAAGTCTCAGAACTAAAAGCACAAAACTTTCAAATTAAAAGGTTTCAACCAGGTGCCCTACTCGTGTGTGCATGCTCAGTCATGTCCAACTCTTCGCGACCCTACTGACTGTAGCCCGCCAGGTTCCTCTGTCCATGGGATTCTCCAGGCAAGAATTCTGGAATGGGCTGTCATGCCCTCCTCCAGGGGATCTTCCTGATCCAGGGATAGAACCCACATCTCTTACATATGCTGCACTGGCAGGCTGGTTCTTTACTACCACCACTACCTGGGAAGTCTCACTCAGTAAATGTAAATAGATCCACATAAAGGCAAATCGTGAAATTACAAAATATTGCAAACATAGAGAAGATTCTAGATGTTTCCAGAAGGGGACAAACAGGACACACAAAGCAATAAGAACCAGAATGACATCCATCTTTTCAGCACCAGCACTATAAGTTAGACAACTACAGAGCAGTGCCTTAAAAAAATCTAATATAAAACTATTTTAAAACCAGAATTTTATACCCAAAGAATCAATTAAGGTGCAAGAATAGAACATTTAGGTTTTGAAAGTATCTACCTCTCTGTACATATTGTCTGAGAAAGCTACCAGAGAGCTGCCCTAACAAATGAAGGAATAAACTGAGAAAGAAGGTATAAAATTGAGGAAAAGTGACCAAAAACAAGAAAGAAGGAAATGGTTAACCTCAATGTGACAACAAACGATTGAGAACAAAAGGAAATGTCTCCAAGCAGGCCTAGGAAAAACTGCCAATACTGGACTCCTGAAAAATGCGATGGACATAGTGATTGATCTGAAAGGATGGAAAGGATCACTGAGAAAATTAAGCAAGTGAAAAAAAATATCATGAAAGCAAGTCAATAATTATATAACATATTTTACTCATCATAAAGATATAAACTTGAGTACTGATTTAGGAAGCATGGCAGAGGGGAAATGGGTTGATGTATATGAAAGCTGAATCCACATCAGCTAAAACATAAGCTCATATATTAAGACTAAAATGGATAAATTAAGGAATCAGATCAGATCAGTCACTCAGTCATGTCTGACTCTTTGTGACCCCATGAATCGCAGCACACCAGGCCTCCCTGTCCATCACCAACTCCCGGAGTTCACCCAGACTCACATCCATCGAGTCAGTGATGCCATCCAGCCATCTCATCCTCTGTCATCCCCTTCTCCTCTTGCCCTCAATCCCTCCCAGCATCAGAGTCTTCTCCAATGAGTCAACTCTTCGCATGAGGTGGCCAAAGTACTGGAGTTTCAGCTTTAGCATCATTCCTTCCAAAGAAATCCCAGGGCTGATCTCCTTCAGAATGGACTGGTTGGATCTCCTTGCAGTCCAAGGGACTCTCAAGAGTCTTCTCCAACACCACAGTTCAAAAGCATCAATTCTTTGGCACTCAGCCTTCTTCACAGTCCAGCTCTCACATCCATACATGACCACAGGAAAGACCATAGCCTTGACTAGACGAACCTTTGTTGGCAAAGTAATGTCTCTGCTTTTCAATATGCTATCTAGGTTGGTCATAACTTTCCTTCCAAGGAGTAAGCGTCTTTTAATTTCATGGCTGCAGTCACCATCTGTAGTGATTTTGGAGCCCAGAAAAATAGTCTGACACTGTTTCCACTGTTTCCCCATCTATTTCCCATAAAGTGATGGGACCAGATGCCATGATCTTCGTTGAATACTAACATTATTTAGAAGCATATTAGAAGAGATATATCGGAGAAGGCAATGGCACCCCACTCCAGAACTCCTGCCTGGAGAGTCCCATGGATGGAGGAGCCTGGTAGGCTGTGGTCCATGGGGTCTCTGAGGGTTAGACACGACTGAGCGACTTCACTTTCTCTTTTCACTTTCATGCATTGGAGAAGGAAATGGCAACCCACTCCAGTGTTCTTTCCTGGAGAATCCCAGGGATGGGGGAGCCTGGTGGGCTGCCGTCTATGGGGTCACACAGAGTTGGACACAACTGAAGTGACTTAGCAGTAGAAGCAGAAGAGATAGATAAATGAATAGAAAGTAGCTCCATTTAGGGACTAAGATTAGGCGTAGGAGGTGGATTAGGGAATTGCTATTGGAATTTCAAACTTTCCGTATTATTTGATTTTTTTAAACTATGTGTATGTATTATTCTACAAAAATAAAAATTAATAAACAAACTGTGTCAGTCTGATAACTGGTCTCTCTGCAAAGTCTCCAGATACAAATGAAGCAGGTAAAACTAGTTCTGGGCTGGGATGAAGAGAACTAGCCCACGACCTCCTCGAAGTCTTCTCCAGACAACACTGATCTCTGGCAGTTTCTGAGAACCTACCCATCTAATTTGTTCCTCCTTATCAAGGCAGCTGCTTAAGGAAGGAAGATGGACAGGTCACAGCAATTCATGAACTCGGGATAATTTCAAGTCACTTCTGCAGGAAGCTCTGATGTCTGAAGAAATTCCAATCTCTTTTACATTATCAGATGGCTCATCAGACTATATCCACCCGCTGCTTGGTCCTTAGCCTTCAGTTCTGCTCTAATATTTTGCAAGAATATAGATAGAACCCCTTCTTTGTACCCTTTCTGGTTTCCCACTTCTTCTTCCCAGTTCTCCCTCCTAACTCTATAATGTTGCTCTCCCTACAATTCAGGATCCATATATGCCCTACTTTTATCCATGACACATTGATATACTCACTGATCTCAATGAAAAGAAGACATGTGCCCATAGAAAAGTGCCTGGGTACACGATCAGTGGATACACTCCTCTATATGGAGAGCAATTTTGCAGTATATGTGTTTAACATACACACTTCCATTTACATCCACACAAAATATTTATATACACCAAAATAGTAAATGACTTATAAAAGCATAATACACCCACCATTCATATGTTCCTTTATGTGTCAATACATTATATAAATACCAAATACTTTCTGCCCCCATACCTATATTAAGTTTAGTGCACTTTTGCATACTTTCACGTAGGCAACCCAGAACAGAACAGCCTGAACAGACGCTGTTTTTCCTTCCTGACAAACGGGCATGAAATAACAGGCTGACATCTGCCTCCGCAGGTCATTCAAGTCGGCCTGCTGCATGTCAGAATTCAAACTACTCCATCCATCAACAGCAGACCCAAAATTAACGTAGCTTGGAAATTCTGCAGCAAGACAGTAACAGCCCAATTCAAAGTCTGACCTTCGAGGAATGGTGGGGTGCGATGGAAAATTATTTCATGCCCTGTACCAAAGCCAACAATACAATTTGAAGAGATTTTCAGTTAAATTGAATTTAAAGAAAAATCCCCCAGTGTAGCAGTTTAACTTTTAGGGTCATGTAAAAGGAGCGCTAAGCATAGAGATTTTGATACCTAAAGGCTCGGCCAGCACCTTTTCAAAAGAACTAAAAACATTATTTTAAGCAAAACAGTTCAAACACATTTGCACAGTAGTACATACTAAAAGTCTTCATTAATGAGTGAGGAAATCATCAGGAGATTTAGTTTTTCATGGATTTTTTTTTTTTTTTTTTTTGAAATGGCTATTAGTTAAAATAAAACTGTAAATGAGACAAGTCCTTCAAGATTACAAATACAAATGAATCCTTTTCTGGAGATATTCTTAAAGGTAATGTACTTAATTGTAGAAGAATTCATGTGGAGAGATTTTATCACCAGTAACTAAAGTTGACCACCGATTTAACAAATGAACCAGACTCTGATGCACAAAATGATTTTACCTGTTGCTCTGGCTGTGATGATAAACACAAATTTTTTTTTAACGCCATTCATTTTAGCCAATTATATACAGGACTGTGCTTTAAATTCACATTCCATTAAGGTGAAGTTACACTTTTCTCCCTGCTGAAGACTGTTTCAAAACTCAATATGAAATGTGCTCCTTCCCAGTAATCCCAGTGTTTCCATGAACATGGGTCCAAGTTAAAGTTGTGGGAATGCTTCATAACTTTGTTTACAGAATGCTTGGAGTCCCAAGTCCCATCTCTCTATTTTATCTCTTCATCTAATTCTCTGCCCACAGCAGGCTGAAATTTCCCTAAAACAAAAGCCCTTTCTTGGCTTTACCCCTCTGCTGAACTGTGTGCCATTCTTTTCTCTTTTTACCTTCACATTTTTTTTAAAAGATTATCCACATTGTTTCCCTCCAAATCCTCAACTCAATCCTATTTTGCTATCCACCTTCCATCCTTCTCATCATACTGAAAATAATAATCTAATGGCCAGATCCAATCGGTTGCCTTTAGGCCTAACGCTAACTGAATTTTCTACAGGTTGAGCCACAGTCCTGATCCACCTATTAGGTTCTTTCCTAAACCTCACCCACAAAAATTCCTTTTCTGCTTGATCCTTGACATGGGTGATTCAGGGTACTTGAAAGCAGTGTTTCTGCAACTGAATACTGATAAATTTCAAAACCTAAGTGAAATAGATGCTTTTCTAGGAAAATATATAAATTTCTAAATTAGCTCAAAAATGAATGAAACCAAAAATTTGAATATATGATAACATGAGAAATGAAAAATGCTGTGAAAGATCTGTACCCCCAAATGCCCCAGGCTTAGCCTATTTTATCATCAAGCTCATTCCAGGGGGACCATATAATTTATAGCCCAAAACTGGGACGCTTTGGAGAGTGAAAGACAGTGTTATTAATAATTAAGCTGGGACAATATGAGAAAACAGAACTGTTTCAGGCAAATTAGGACCAATGACTTCACCGTTTGTACCAGCTTTCTAAAGTTATAAAAACTGCATCATAGTTTACAAAGAGATTAAAGGTTTTCTAGTCCACGGTTGAGAAAGGCAGAAGAGGGAAAAAAATAAATGAGAAAGAAGAAAGAAAATTCTAGGCTTATTGACGCATGCTCCTAAATAAACAAAACATGCATATTATGCACACTGCTGAAGGGCACTTAACAAATCAAAAAGGAACAAAAAACACAATAGAAAAATGGTCAAAAGAAACAAAAAAAAATATAAATTAACCACAAACATGAAAAATATGCTGCAACCCATTAGTAAAGACTAAAACAAATTAAAAATAACGTGACACTTTATATTTTATCCCATCTGATTAAAAACTATGAAGATTATGTGTCAATTATAGTTCAATAAAGCTGAAAAATATAATATTAACATTAAACATCAGAAAGTAAGATATGTCATACATTCTTGGTGAGAATGTAAATTGGTACTACTTTTGGAGGATAATCTGGCAGTTGTTTGTCAAAGTTCTGTAAATGCATATCCTTTAATATAAAATTTTTTCCTAGTAAGAATGTGTACTACTAGAACATTTGGCCAAATGCACCAAGTTATGTGTGAGGGTGTCTTCTGCCACACTGTTTCAATAAAAACAAATAATAGAAAACCACCTAAATATTAATTTTTCAGGAATGAAAAAGTCTTAGATATGTTAAATGATTTGTTATAAATTGAGTATATAGGACTAGAAAAAGTTGTACATGAACAAGGACTTAGAACACCATAGACCAGATCACTAATATAAAATAGAATATTAAAGTTTGACTTGTTTCACTGTTGGATAATTTCCATTCTAAGGTTTCCACAGTTGTTTTATAATCCCTAGACTAGAAACATACTAACTTCTTTGCACCAATCAGCCCTTTGCCCTCCAAAATCACTTCTCACCTTGGATGGCTAACTTTGCTCTTTTCTGTTTTTTCAAATGTTAACAGAAATAAAAATAAATTTTTCAGGGTATTTAAGTGATATTAGTAGAAAGTCCCCTAGATGCAAATATCTTTATATTTAAGCATTATGGTTATCATGTTCAATGCTGAATGCTTTGAAATAACTACTATACTCAGAAGAAACATATCAACAGGAACAAAATATCACAATAGCCTTCAAAACATGCTATGATAATTTCTATGTTGGCTACCATAACTATCTCTGCTTCAGAGATAGTAAGTGTTCTCTCTTTACAATGATGTTCCATAGGTCAGTAAAGATTTGCTGCATAATATCAGAAAGTACTTAGGAAGTCATATTATACTCTTTTTGCTTTCCAGCGTGAAGTTTGTGACATCTTAGAAAAGCTTTCTGGCCTGAATTCCTATTGCTTTCCAGCTTTGATCTCAATCTATACTGTTCCCTACTCAACATGTAATCATCATTAAGGCACATGATACCATGTGCCCAAAACCTAGCTACAAAACAGCATGTATGACAAGATGCCCTTCTAGAATATAAATGTAACTATAGAGTATATGTTAATATTCATAGAGAGTTTGGAAGGATTTCCAAGAAATTGTCTTTGACTGGATATGACTATGGCCACCCTCCAATTTCTTGGTTTTCCTGATTTAAATATTCTGATAGTCTTTGCTAAATATGAGCACATTTTTATTAAGAAATAGCCTTAATAAAACTTGGTTTTATTCTATCCCTGGATTTTAATAATTATAGAGAGTTAGGGTCAGTAAATCTGGTACAATGCAGAGCTAGACTCTCTACAACATCTTTGGAACATAAATAACTCTTCCTAATGGTTACTACTCAAATTTCTGGGGCCAGAGTAGAGAGCTGGGCAAACCTCAGGAACACCTGTCCATGCCAACATGGGCTGTGTATAAGACAGCCCATGTAGGCACCAAACACCAAACTAGAGGGCTGTAGGAATAATTTTAAACCTGGCCAGAAGTATGCTGCTAAGTCACTTCAGTCATGTCTGACTCTGTGCGACCCCATAGATGGCAGCCCACGAGGCTCCTCTGTCTCTGGGATTCTCCAGGCAAGAACAATGGAGTGGGTTGCCATTTCCTTCTCCAATGCATGAAAGTGAAAAGTGACAGTGAAGTCACTCAGTCGTGTCCGACTCTCAGCCACCCCATGGACTGTAGCCTACCAGGCTCCTCTGTCCATGTTTGAATAAAACATGGGTGGTGGTTCAAACAGATCTGGGGGTTGAGTCATAGCTCTACCACTTTAAAAAAAAAAATGTTATCTGAGCAACTTACTTATCCATGCCTCCACTAACTCATTTTTAAAACCCCACCTTGTGAGCACTAATGAGTCCCATCAAGCTGGAGTTGGGATCTTAAAATGAGAGCCTCTGATCATATGTCTTCAGTCTTTGGTTCAAACTTTCACCCAAAGTTAAAGAACAGGGTTTGTTATTCACACTCTGAATTCATAAAGTAAGAATCTCTTAAAAAATCAAGCTTACAACTTTACTTTCTGAAAATATGGCAGGCTAGACTCTTTGGATCCATCCTCCCATTGAAAATAATCACAAATGATGTTGGACATTTTTTGAAGTAACTTCTTAAGACTATCAAAGATCTGAAAAGGTAGTAAAAAATTTACTTCAAAATATCAGAGGAAGCAGAGCCCAAAGAGCAAAGCAGAACACTAAAATTTCTTTTGCCCTAAGGGCATTTTCCAAACAAGCAAACTTCTCCAAATTAAACTGGATTCCCTAAGGCTCACACCCTCAGATAAGAGTAAGCCAGAAGTAAACCCATCTAGCTAACCTTCACTCTCAGATGACTGAATTAAAGTTGCCTGGGCAACATCATAGCAAAAGTCTAGACCACCAAAGATAATTGGTAAAGATATGAAAAGGAACCACTAAAAATAGACAAATTAAATAATAATCAATGGAGCAATAATTAGATAAACATCTGACACCTCAGTAGCAACACTGGAAGCCAAAAGATAGTAGATTCTTCATTATAGTGAAAGAAAATACTTATAAAACTAGAAACTTCATACTCAGAGAAAATATCTTTTTAGGGTTTTGGGTATACTACAGGGACATAGGATGGAACTTCACCGAAAACTCAGTTTCTGTGTTGAGACTAATAACACACACACACACACACACACACACACACACACAACACACATACACACACACACACACACAGATACTCACACATACTGAGAGGATATGAAAAGATTTATTACTTATATAATTAAAGCTTTCTGGGGAGAATGAGTCAAATATCTCAAGATGGTCTGAAACGGGTTAAAGAAAAAAACGGGAGACTGCCTTGGGTCTCTCATTGTGGTTAGGAGATACACCCAGGGTGAGGACTCTCAGATCATGGATGGGACTTGTATAGTTTGAATCTACCTCTGGTGACAAAGGAGAAAGCACCTTGATTTTCCTATCAGCCTACTCAGATGTTGGGCAGAGATGAAGAAGGAGAGAGTGAGGATTAAAGGCCATCAACAGTAAAATAGCAAAAAAAAAAAAAAAAAAAAAAAGGAGTCATACTCCTTGTCACAAAGAGTGAAAGAGAAATAAAAACATTTTTAAAGACACAAAAAAGTGAGACTTGTAACCAGAATATCTTCACTAAAGGAAATGATAATTTAGGAGAAGGAAGAATTAATCCCAAGAGAAAGATCTGCAATAAGTGAGAAAAATATAAGAAAGTGCTAAATTATGGATTAATTTAAACAAACACTGACATAAAATAATGACATTTATAAAAAATTTAAAACACATTCATAACAAAATTACTTAAGTCAGAAAGTAGACTAAGTTAAGGTGTTCAAAGACCTTTCTTTTCTCTGAAAAAAGAATAAATATATTGATTAATTTCAGATTTCAATAGGTATACATGGTTCCAAATTGGAAAAGGAGTACATCAAGGCTGTATATTGTCACCCTACTTATTTAACTTACATGCAGAGTACTTCATGAGACATGTTGAGGTGGAGGAAGCACAAGTTGGAATCAAGATTGCCAGGAGAAATATCAATACTCTCAGATATGCAGATGATACCACCCTTATGGCAGAAAGTGAAGAAGAACTAAAGAGCCTCTTGATGAAAGTGAAAGAGGAGAGTGAAAAAGTTGGCTTAAAGCTCAACATTCAGAAAATGAAGATCATGGCATCTGGTCCCATCACTTCATGGGGAAACAGTGGAAACATTGGCTGACTTTATTTTTTCTGGGCTCCAAAATCACTGCAGATGGTGATTGCAGCCATGAAATTAAAAGAAGCTTACTCCTTGGAAGGAAAGTTATGATCAACCCAGACAGTATATTCAAAAGCAGAGACATTACTTTGTCAACAAAGGTTTGTCTAGTCAAGGCTATGGTTTTTCCAGCGGTCATGTATGGATGTGAAAGTTGGACTGTGGAGAAAGCTGAGCGCCAAAGAATTGATGCTTTTAAACTGTGGTGTTGGAGAAGACTCTTGAGAGTCCCTTGGACTGCAAAGAGATCCAACCAGTCCATCCTAAAGGAGATCAGTCCTGGGTGTTCATTCGAAGGACTGATGTTGAAGCTGAAACTCCAATACTTTGGCCACCTGATGCAAAGAGCTGACTCACTGGAAAAGACTCTGATGCTGAGAAAGATTGAGGTCAGGAGGAGAAGAGTACAACAGAGGATGAGATGGTTGAATAGCATCACCGACTCAATGGACATGGGTTTGGGTGGACTCTGGGAGTTGGTGATGGACAGGGAGGCCTGGCATGCTGTGATTCATGGGGTCACAAAGAGTCAGACATGACTGAGCGACTGAACTGAACTGAACATGCTATAAATTCCATGAAAATCAATAAAAGAATAAAAATAGAGTGTATGACTTCCAAATGAATATAAGAAATAGTTACAGTAACAAAAAATAATCTAAAGTATGGAAGGGGTCGCAAAGAGTCGGACACGACTGAGCGACTGATCTGATCTGATCTGATCTGATGGAAGGAAAAGGGAAAAATAAGCATATAAATTGAAACACAAAATATATAAAACAGGATGGAAAATTTAAACACAAATTTAACCTTCACTATGTTAAGTATAAATTTAAATAAGCTGACAGCTCCAATTTAGAAATGAAGATTGTCAGAGTGAATAAAAACAAAATTTATGTGATGATTATGAGACATATCTAAAAAACAAGGATACAAAAAGCTGAGGTTAGGAAGATAGAAAAGGATATAACATAGGCTTATCAACCTCTAAAAAGATACAGCTTTATTAGCAAAACTATAAATCTGAAGAAAAAACCATTGACAAAGAACATTTTAAACATGATTAATGAAATAAAACCAAGGATGACCTTTACTATAGGTCACAATACCCACTATATCCAAATCATAGAGTGCGCTCTATGCTCACATGGAACATTTACAAAAATTCATCATAAAGCAAGTCAAAAACTTCTATGAACTGAAATCATAAGAATCATCTTATCTAACCACATTTTAATTAAAACAGAAATTGTTTAACAAAATAAAACCAGATCGCCCATAAGTATGGAAATTAAAGAAAAATAGTCCAAAATAATTCATGGCTCAACAAAGAAATATAATGGAAAATTATTTTGAAATGCATTACAAGGACTTCCCTTGTGGTACAGTGGATAAAAAATGTATGGTAATGAAAAATACTACCTATAAAAACTTATAGGATATAGCTGAAGCAGTATAACATTATTAGTGAATATAAATTCACTAATAAAAATTATGAAAAATTTTGAAATTAATAAAAATTATGACATGTAATGCTTAATTATTCATTTCTAAACATAAAAACACCAATATAACTAAAAAGCAAAAACAAAGTGAAAATGGAAAGAAGAAAATAATAAATATATACATTCATTAAAGAATAAATATGGATTAAAAAGTTTCTTCTTTGTGTAGAATAATAAAATTGCAAAACATTCAGTAAAATTTGTAAAGGAAATAAATAAGGCACTAAAGAAAGCAATATTAGGAATGACATAGAACATGATTCAGATGCTGTGATCATTAAAATAAAATGTCGTGAAAAGCTTTATGTCAATATATTTAAATGTTTAAATACAAAAAATTACAATAATAATTTAATAAAATTGGCTAGATTGTTGCTGCTGTGCAGTCACTAAGTCATGTCCAATTCTTTGTGATCCCATGAACTACAGAATGCCAGGCTTCCCTGCCCTTCACTATCTCCTGGAATTTGCTCAAATTCAAGTCCATTGAGTCAGTGATACTATCTAACCATCTCATCCTCTGCTGCCCTCTACTCCTTTGGCCTTCAATCTTTCCCAGCATCATGGTCTGTTCCAATGACTCAACTCTTCATATCAGACGGCCAAAGTGTTGGAATTTCGGTATCAGTCCTTCCAATCAATAGTCAGGTTTGATTTCCTTTAGGACTGATTGGTTTGATCTCCTTGCAGTCCAAGGGACTGTCAAGTTTTCTCCAGCACCACAGTTTGAAAGCATCTCTTCTTCAGTGCTCAGCCTTCTTTATGGTCTAGCTCTTATATTTGTACTTGACTACTAGAAAAACAATAGCTTTGATTATAGGGACATATGTCAG
Organism: Tragelaphus eurycerus; assembly: GCA_935064755.1. Taxonomy (NCBI): domain Eukaryota; kingdom Metazoa; phylum Chordata; class Mammalia; order Artiodactyla; family Bovidae; genus Tragelaphus; species Tragelaphus eurycerus. The sequence continues at coordinate 20,474,649 of CAKXYN010000020.1, forward strand.
CAAAGCTGGTGTTGGAGAAGACGCTTGAGAGTCCCTTGGACTGCAAGGAGATCCAACCAGTCCATTCTGAAGGAGATCAGCCCTGGAATTTCTTTGGAAGGAATGATGCTAAAGCTGAAACTCCAGTACTTTGGCCACCTCATGTGAAGAGTTGACTCATTGGAGAAGACTCTGATGCTGGGAGGGATTGGGGGCAGGAGGAGAAGGGGACGACAGAGGATGACATGGCTGGATGGCATCACTGACTCGATGGATGTGAGTCTGGGTGAACTCTGGGAGTTGGTGATGGACAGGGAGGCCTGGCATGCTGCGATTCATGGGGTCACAAAGAGTTGGACACGACTGAGCGACTGATCTGATCTGATCTGATGTCAGCAAAGCAGTATCTTTGCTTTTTAATATGCCGTGTATGCCTGTCATAGCTTTCCTTCCAGGGAGCAAGTGTCTTTTAATTTGATGGCTGCAGTCACCATCCACACTGATTTTGGAATCCAAGAAAATAAAATCTGTTACTGCTTCCACTTTTTCTCCATCTATTTTCCATGAAGTGATGGGACTGGAACCCAAGGTCTTAGATTGTTGAATATTGAGTTTTAAGCCAACTTTTTCACTCTCCTCTTTCACCTCCATGAACTGGCTCTTTAATTCCTCTTCACTTTCTGCCATTAGAGTGGTATCATCAGCATATCTGAGGTTGTTGATATTTCTCCTGGCAAACTTGATTCCAGCCTGTGATTCATCCAGCATTTCAGATGATGTACTCTGTATCTAAAAGCTATGAAAAGCTATGAAAAAATTAGACAGCATATTAAAAAGCAGAGACATTACTTTACCGACAAAGGTCCATGTAGTCAAAGCTATGATTTTTTCAGTAGCCACGTATGGGCATGAGAGTTGGACCATAAAGAAAGCTGAGAGCTGAAGAATTGATGCTTTTGAACTGTGGTATTGGAGAAGACTCTTGAGAGTCCCTTGAACAGCAAGATCAAACCAGCCAACCCTAAAGGAAATCAGTCCTGAATACTCATTGGAAGATCAGATCAGATCAGTCGCTCAGTCGTGTCCGACTCTTTGCGACCCCATGAACCGCAGCACGACAGGCCTCCCTGTCCATCACCAGCTCCCAGAGGTCACCCAGACTCACACCCATGGAGTCAGTGATGCCATCAAGCCATCTCATCCTCTGTCGTCCCCTTCTCCTCCTGCCCTCAATCCCTCCCAGCATCAGAGTCTTCTCCAATGAGTCAACTGTTCGCATGAGGTGGCCAAAATACTGGAGTTTCAGCTTTAGCATCATTCCTTCCAAAGAAATTCCAGGATTGATCTCCTTCAGAATGGACTCGTTGGATCTTCTTGCAGTCCAAGGGACTCTCAAGAGTCTTCTCCAACACCACAGTTCAAAAGCATCAATTCTTTGGCGCTCAGCCTTCTTCACAGTCCAGCTCTCACATCCATACATGACCACAGGAAAGACCATAGCCTTGACTAGGCGAACCTTTGTTGGTAAAGTAATGTCTCTGCTTTTGAATATGGTATCTAGGTTGGTCATAACTTTCCTTCCAAGGAGCAAGCGTCTTTCAGTTTCATGACTGCAGTCACCATCTGCAGTGATTTTGGAGCCTAGAAAAACAAAGTCTGACACTGTTTCCACTGTTTCCCCATCTATTTCCCATGAAGTGATGGGACCAGATGCCATGATCTTCGTTTTCTGAATGTTGAGCTTTAAGCCAACCTTTTCACTCTCCACTTTCACTTTCATCAAGAGGCTCTTCAGCCCCTCTTCACTTTCTACCATAAGAGTCGTGTCATCTGCATACCTGAGGTTATTGATATTTCTCCCAGCAATCTTGATTCTAACTTGTGTTTCTTCCAGTCCAGCATTTCTCATGATGTACTCTGCATATAAGTTAAATAAACATGGTGACAATATGCAGCCTTGACGTACTCCTTTTCCTATTTGGAACCAGTCTGTTGTTCCATGACCAGTTCTAACTGTTGCTTCCTGACCTGCATACAGATTTCTCAAGAGGCAGATCAGGTGGTCTGGTATTCCCATCTCTTTCAGAATTTTCCATAGTTTATTGTGATCTACACAGTCAAAGGCTTTGGCATAGTCAATAAAGCAGAAATAGATGTTTTTCTGGAACTCTCTTGCTTTTTCGATGATCCAGCGGATGTTGGCAATTTGATCTCTGGTTCCTCTGCCTTTTCTAAAACCACTGGAAGGACTGATGCTAAAGCTGAAGCTCCAGTACTTTGGCTACCTAATGTGAAGAACTGATTCATTGGAAAAGACCCTGATGCTGGGAAAGACTGAAGGCGGGAGGAGAAGGGGATGACAGAGGATGAGATGGTTGGATGAGTCGGTTGTCCATCACTGACCCTATGGACATGAGTTTGAGCGAGCTCTGGGAGTTAGTGATGGACAGGGAAGCCTGGCACGCTGCAGTCCATGGGGTTGCAAAGAGTTGGACATGACTAAGTGCTTGAATTGAACTGAACTCTGCATACAAGTTGATAAGCAGGGTGACAATATACAGCCTTGTCATACTCCTACCCCAATTTGAACCAGTCTGTTTTTCCATGTCCAGTTCTAACTGTTGCTTCTTGACCTGCATACAGGTTTCTCAGGAGACAGGTAAGGTGATCTGGTATTCTCATCTCTTTAAGAATTTTCCACACTTTGTTTTGATCTACAGAGTCTAGGGCTTTAGCATAGTCAATAAAACAGAAGTAGAAGTTTTTCTGGAATTCCTTTGCTTTCTCTATGATCAAATGAATACTGGCAATTTGATCTCTGGTTCCTCTGTCTTTTCTAAACCTAACTTGTACATCTGAAAGTTCTCAGCTCACATACTGCTGAAGTCTAGCTTGAAGGATTTTGAGCATGACTTTACATGCATGTGAAATGAGGGCAACTGTCCCCTAGTTTGAACATTCTTTGGCACTGTCCTTCATTGGGACTGGAATGAAAACTGACCTTTTCTGGTCCCATGACCATTGCTGAATTCTCCAAATTTGCTGACATATTGAGTGTAGCACTTTAACAGCAGCATCTTTTAGGATTAGAAATAGTTCAGCGGGAATTCTATCACCTCCACTAGCTTTGTTTGTAGTAATGCTTCCTAAGGACCACTTGACTTAGCACTCCAGGAAGTCTGGCTATAGGTGAGTGACCACAGCATGATGGTTATCCTGGTTATTAAGACCTTTTTTGTATAGTTCTTCTGTGTATTCTTGCCACTTCTTCTTAATCTCTTCTTCCTCTGTTAGGTCCTTACCATTTCTGTCCTTTATTGTGCCCATGCTTGCATGAAATATTCCCTTGGTATCTCCAACATCCGCTGGATCATGGAAAAAGCAAGAGAGTTCCAGAAAAACATCTATTTCTGCTTTATTGACTATGCCAAAGCCTTTGACTGTGTAGATCACAATAAACTATGGAAAATTCCAAAAGAGATGGGAATACCAGACCACCTGATCTGCCTCTTGAGAAATTTGTATGCAGGTCAGGAAGCAACAGTTAGAATTGGTCATGGAACAACAGACTGGTTCCAAATAGGAAAAGGAGTACATCAAGGCTGTATATTGTCACCATGTTTATTTAACTTATATGCAAGAGTACATCATGAGAAATGCTGGACTGGAAGAAACACAAGCTGGAATCAAGATTGCCGGGAGAAATATCAATAACCTCAGATATGCAGATGATACCACCCTTATGGCAGAAAGTGAAGAGGAACTAAAAAGCCTCTTGATGAAAGTGAAAGTGGAGAGTGAAAAGGTTGGCTTAAAGCTCAACATTCAGAAAACGAAGATCATGGCATCTGGTCCCATCACTACATGGGAAATAGATGGAGAAACAGTGGAAACAGTGTCAGACTTTATTTTTCTGGGCTCCAAAATCACTGCAGATGGTGACTGCAGCCATGAAATTAAAAGACGCTTACTCCTTGGAAGGAAAGTTATGACCAACCTAGATAGCATATTCAAAAGCAGAGACATCACTTTGTCAACAAAGGTTCGCCTAGTCAAGGCTATGGTCTTTCCTGTGGTCATGTATGGATGTGAGAGCTGGACTGTGAAGAAGGCTGAGTGCCGAAGAATTGATGCTTTTGAACTGTGGTGTTGGAGAAGACTCTTGAGAGTCCCTTGGACTGCAAGGAGATCCAACCGGTCCATTCTGAAGGAGATCAGCCCTAGGATTTCTTTGGAAGGAATGATGCTAAAGCTGAAACTCCAGTATTTTGGCCACTTCATGCGAAGAATTGACTCATTGGAGAAGACTCTGATGCTGGGAGGGATTGGGGGCAGGAGGAGAAAGGGACGACAGAGGATGAGATGGCTGGATGGCATCACTGACTCGATGGATGTGAGTCTGAGTGACCTCCGAGAGCTGGTGAAGGACAGGGAGGCCTGGCGTGCTGCAGTTTATGGGGTCGCGAAGAGTCGGACACGACTGAGCGACTGATCTGATCTGATCTCCAAATTTATTGAAGAGATCTCTTGTCTTCCGATTTTATTGTTTTCCTCTACTTCATTGCATTGTTCATTAAAGAAGTTCTTTTTATCTCTCCTTGGTATTCTCTGGAACTCTGCATTCAGTTGAGTATAACTTTCCCTTTCTCCCTTGCTTTTTGCTTCTCTTCTTTCCCCATCTACTTGCAAGTCTTTCTCAGACAACCATTTTGCCTTCTGGCATTTCTTTTCTTAGGGATGGTTTTGGTCACTGCCTCCTGTACAAAGTTACAAACCTCTGTCCATAGTTCTTCAGGCACTTGTCTACCAGATTTAATTCCTTGAATCTATTTGTCACCTCCACTGTATAATCATAAAGGATTTGATTTAGCTCACACCTGAATAGTCTAGTGATTTTCCCTACTTTCTTCAACTTATGTCTGAATTTTGCAATAAGGAGCTCCTGATTTGACCACAGTCAGCTCCTGGTCTTGTTTTTGCTGACTGTATAGAACTTCTCCATCTTCCATTGCAAATAAAATCAATCTGATTTCAGAATTGACCATCTGGTGATGCCCATGTGTCTCTTATGTTGTTGAGGGTGTTTGCTATGGCCAGTGTATTCTCTTGGCAAAACTCTGTTAGCCTTTGCCCTGATGCATTTTGTACTCTAAGACCAAACTTGCCTGTTACTCTAGGTATCTTTTGACTTCCTACTTTTGCATTCCAGTTCCCTCTGATGAAAAGGACATCTTTTTTGGTGTTAGTTCTAGAAGGTCTTGTAGGTCTTTATAGAATTGTTAAACTTCATCTTCTTCAGCATAAGTGGTTGGGGCATAGGCTTGGATAACTGTGATGTTCAATGGTTCTCCTTGAAAATGAACCGAGATCATTCTGTTGTTTTTGAGGGTGTACCCAAGTACTGCATTTTGGACTCTTTTGTTGACTATGAGGGCTAATCTTTTTCTTCTAAGGGATTCTTGCCCACAGTAGTACATATAATGGTCATCTGAATTAAATTCACCCATTCCTGTCCATTTGATTTCCCTGATTTCTAAAATGTTGATGTTTACTCTAGCTGTCTCCTGTTTTACCACTTCCAATTCACCTTGATTCATGGACCTAACATTCTAGGTTCCCATGCAATACTGTTCTTTATAGCATGGAACTTTACTTTCATCACCACATCTACAACTGGGCATTGTTTCTGCTTTGACTCAGCCTCTTCATTAATTCTGGAGCTATTTCTCTGCTCTTCTCCAGTAGCGTATTGAACACTACTGACCTAGGGGTTTATCATTCAGTGTCATATTTTTCTGACTTTTCATACTGTTCACGGGGTTCTCAAGGCACAAATGCTAAAGAGGTATGCCATTCCCTTTTTCCAGTGGACTATATTTGTCAGAACTCTCCAACACATCCATCTTGGGTGGCCTTGCATAGCAGGGCTCATAGTTTCACTGATTTACAAACGGCTGTGATCCATGTGATCATTTTGGTTAGTTTTCTAGGAGTTCTCATTCTCATTAGATGAGAAAAAAACAAAAACAAAAACACAACACTTTGAAAAACCATTTGAAATTTAACAATCAAGGTGAAGAGGTCCTATCTAGTGGGCCATTATTTCTCTTCCAAGGAATATATGTTATAGAGAAATGATTGCACCGTTTCACCAAAATACACATATAAAAACGTTTCAGTTCAGTTCAGTCACTCAGTTGTGTCCGACTCTTTGTGACCCCATGAATCGCAGCACGCCAGGCCTCCCTGTCCATCACCAACTCCCGGAGGTCACCCAGACTCACATCCATCCAGTCAGTGATGCCATCCAGCCATCTCATCCTCTGTCGTCCCCTTCTCCTCCTGCCCCCAATCCCTCCCAGCATCAGAGTCTTTTCCAATGAGTCAACTCTTCACATGAGGTGGCCAAAGTACTGGAGTTTCAGCTTCAGCATCATTCCTTCCAAAGAAATCCCAGGGCTGATCTCCTTCAGAATGGACCGGTTGGATCTCCTTGCAGTCCAAGGGACTCTCAAGAGTCTTCTCCAACACCGCAGTTCAAAAGCATCAGTTCTTTGGCGCTCAGCCTTCTTCACAGTCCAACTCTCACATCCATACATGACCACAGGAAAAACCATAGCCTTGACTAGACGGACCTTTGTTGACAAAGTAATGTCTCTGCTTTTGAATATGCTATCTAGGTTGGTCATAACTTTCCTTCCAAGGAGTAAGCATCTTTTAATATCATGGCTGCAGTCACCATCTGCAGTGATTTTGGAGCCCCAAAAAATAAAGTCTGACACTGTTTCCACTGTTTCTCCATCTATTTCCCATGAAGTGATGGGACCAGATGCCATGATCTTCATTTTCTGAATGTTGAGCTTTAAGCCAGCTCTTTCACTCTCCACTATAAAAACATTTACAACAAGCTTTTTGATAATATCCCAAATTGGAAGCAAACCAAATGTTCATTAAGAATAGAGCAGATAGTGTAACATACACACAATATTATATTTAAAATAGGTAACCAACAAGGATCTACTATATAGCACAGGGAACTATACTCAATATTATGTAATAACCTATATGGGTAAAGAATCTGAAAAAGAATGAATATATATGCACAACTGAATCACTTTGCTATACACCTAAAGTAACACAAAACTGTAAATCAACTATACTCCAATACAATTAAATGAGTAAAATAATATTAGAACAGATATGCAATGATGAAAATGAATAAACTATACCTATATAGTCATTCAAATCAGGTTTGGTAATTTGTGGCTTCAAAAGAGGTCTATTGTTGTAAATAAAATTATTCTGGAATACAAGCACCCTCATCACTTACATATAGTCTATGACTGCTTTCACAGGTTTATAAAGCAAAGTAGCTGGGCTAGAAATCATATGGCCCTTAAAACCAGTTTTTACTATTTGGTCTCTTATAGCATAAGAAGCCTACCCTGTCTTAAGTGAATCTTGCAAGCACAATGCTGACCAAAATAAAAAAATTAACAAAGAATATATACCAAATTGTTCCACTTATATAAAGCTAAGAACCTGGCAAATGTAAATTATATTGCTTAGGGATATATACATATATGGTAAAATTTTATAGCAACTTAAGGAAATGATTATCTCAAGAACCATATTTGAATAGGTTGGAAGGATTGAGATTGGAGAGGCCAATAAAAGGGGCTTCCAGAGAGCTGACAGTGACCTGTTTCTTAATCTGAGTGGTAGATACACAGGTATCTAGTAAACCAAATATGCATATCTTTAAAACTGTTTTCCGAATGTATGCTAAAATTTACACTAAAAAAAAATGAAAAACAAAAAAGTACTGTTGTCATTATCTAGTTTTCAAAACAAAATATTAAGTAAAATATTCTAACTGTATTCAAATTCAAATGTGAAAGGTTTAGGTAGTATCATGTATATTTTTAAAAATAAAGATTAACTCAAGTTCTGATTACACTTCTCTCATTCTTCCTAAATTTCAACATGATTTATAGCAAAATGTTAAAAAGAACTAATATAAAGAAAGTATTTGCACAAGTTCACCCACAAAATAACTTACTATTTCTATTATAATAGAAATGCAAGTCTTGGGTAGAATGTCAATACGTATAACATATTAGCTAGCATGTTAATCTAGAAATTTCACTCCAGACAAAATATCTTTAAACAAATGATAGTTCTCTTTTTCAAAAGTAGTCAGATATTTCTCTTTGCTTATTAGCATTTAAAATACAAATGTACAGATACAACTCTTAATTTTTTTGTTATAGCTTTATTGAGCTATAATTCATGTTATCATATAACTCATCTATTTTAAATGTACAATTTAGTGGATTAAATCTACTCACAGAGTTATGCAACGACCAATTTTTATCATCCCCAAAAGAAACTTAGCTATCCTTTAACAATCAACCCTAAACACCTTATCTCCTCACTCCTCTGCTGCTGCTGCTGCTGCTGCTAAGTCGCTTCAGTTGTGTCTGACTCTTTTGGAACCCATAGATGGCAGCTGACCAGGCTCTGCTGTCCCTGGGATTCTCCAGGCAAGAACATTGGAGTGGGTTGCCATTTCCTTCTCCATCACTCCTAAACACCTTATCTCCCTGCTCCTCTGGCCATAGGCAACTCCTAACCTACTTTCTGTCTATATGTACTTGCCTATGGAGAAGGCAATGGCAACCCACTCCGGTACTCTTGCCTGTAAAGTCCCTTGGATGGAGGAGCCTGGTAGGCTGTAGTCCATGGGGTCGCTGGGAGTCGGACACGACTGAGCGACTTCACTTTCACTTTTCACTTTCATGCATTGGAGAAGGAAATGGCAGCCCACTCCAGTGTTCTTGCCTGGGAAATCCCAGGGACAGGGAGCCTGGTGGGCTGCCGTCTATGGGGTCGCACAGAGTCGGACACGACTAAAGCGACTTAAGCAGCAGCAGTACTTGCCTATTCTGACAATTTCATACAAATGGAATCATATAATATGTGATCTTTTCTGTCTGGCTTTCTTCACTTAGAATATTCACAAGGTTCATCTATGTTGTAGCATGTATCAGTACTTCTTTTTCATGACCAATTAACATTCCATTCTATGGATATACCATATCAGATCAGTTCAGTTCACTTCAGCCGCTCAGCCATGTCCGACTCTTGCGACCCCATGAATTGCAGCACGTCAGGCCTCCCTGTCCATCACCAACTCCCGGAGTTCACCCAGACTCACATCCATCCAGTCAGTGATGCCATCCAGCCATCTCATCCTCTGTCATCCCCTTCTCCTCTTGCCCTCAATCCTTCCCAGCATCAGAGTCTTTTCCAATGAGTCAACTCTTCGCATGAGGTGGCCAAAGTACTGGAGTTTCAGCTTTAGCATCATTCCTTCCAAAGAAATCCCAGGGCTGATCTCCTTCAGAATGGACTGGTTGGATCTCCTTGCAGTCCAAGGGACTCTCAAGAGTCTTCTCCAACACCGCAGTTCAAAAGCATCAATTATTCGGGGCTCAGCCTTCTTCACAGTCCAACTCTCACATTTTATTTACTTAGTCATCAGTCAATGGCCATTGGGTTGGTTCCACCTTTTAGCTATTATGAATAATGCTGCTATAATGATTTGTGTACATGTTTTTATGTGAATACTTGTTTTTATTTCTTATGGGTATATAACAATGAATGAAATTAGTCCTAATATTTTAATATTTGACTTATGCCTGACTACAACAAACTATATAATTCAGAAATCAAATTATAGCATTTGTCATTTTTAGGGAGTAGGTTTTGTGAAATAAACTGTTACTTCACTTTTGAAAGTTGACCATATTTGTGAGAAGTACATATACTTTTAATACTAAAATTAATACCACATTTATGCTTCAACCACTACAACTAAATATGTTCAACTACAACATATGAATTTCAAACCACTAGTCTTTTAAAGTCACAGAAAGTTTCTTAAAATATTTTTCACACATTTAGAATTTTTCAGGCTAAAATGAAAACTATTTTTTTATTTAAAAATCTTTTACATGACCTATCATCACACATATATACTCAGAACCAAACTGGAGAAGGCCAAATACATTATGAAAGTGAAAGTCATTCAGTCATGTCTGACTCTTTGTGACTCCACGGACTATACAGAACCAAATTAAAAAATTCCAAATACATTTTTCATTTTTAATGACTTCAAATCTGCAATTGAGAAAGACTTTTGTTAAAGTAGGCTAAACAAATGGACAATTTGAGAATTTGGTGCAAACCTATTAAAAAAGAGTAAAAGAAAGATGTTCCATGAAACTACGACTTTGTTCAAGATTTACCTGTTTGCATAACTATAATACCCAAAACTTTGAATTCTGTCGTTTTAATTATGATTTTAAAAGTAAAAATAAATGGAGAATTCAGTATTTACCACTAACGCCTTCGTTCCATCAGGTAGCACTAACTCTCTTGAAAATCCACAAAAATCCTCAGATATGTAATCAGAAGGAAATGGAGGGATTTTCAGCTTTTCTACTGCCTTCAAAAACACAAAGTGCTAAAAATTCCAAGTGAAAAAGCAAGCAACGTTAACTAGAAAGAAACTAAATTCAACCTCTTAATTGGGAGAGGTTAAGAAGAGCAAAGGAGATTAAGAGTTAAGGAAAGTTAAGGAGAAAAAGACCCAGAGAGAAAGAAGAGGCAAAAACAAGAGAATAGTTTGGTTGGATTTCAGTGATGCAAAGAAAAGCCTGCCCAGATATGCACAGTTCCCACAGATGCACCTTGCTGTATCTGCAATTAAGACACACAAAAAGACAGAATTGTGATACAACAAAACAAAAATCTGAAAATACTATTCAGCCAATCAGTCCCGATGATAGGCCTGAATTCACACACACTCTGGAGCAACGTTTCTTCAGCCAAATATGGATGGATGTGTGAAACAAGCCAGTGCATCTGCTGGAGGACTCGGAGAGGATAGGGGCTCTGAAGTGGCTTAAGAGAAAATCAGCATCCTTCAGTCTAATTAAAACCTACTCTTATTCCATTTGTGTAAGGGTGTCAGGTTCGATTAGAGGCCACATACACTTTGGCTCTGAGAAGAATGGTGGCTTTCTTCCATGGAGAAAAACAGGGGGACAGGAGTAATTCTTAAATGTTATCGTCAGAGGTTCTGAGGGCAGCGTGCCTACCCACGAGGTCATTTATGTCCCCAGGGGAAGAGACTAACAGGCTGTTGTCAGCTATGAAAGGATTCCAGGCTCCTCTGAAAAAGAAATACAGTACCTTAGTTAACTGGATACACAAATTCATTAGGCAAGCAAAGAATGGCAAATTTTACCGTCAGTTTGCAATTCCAAGGCCCAGTGGGAGAAGACTGTAACCATATTCCTCTGTGGTTCCTGTTTATCTGTGTACACTCATCTGGATGTGTATCACATAACACGCCATCTTATTGTAGGCAGTTCCAAAATACTTAATGTGAGCTTCCTTATTAGCAGCAAGTGGGTCTGTTGAAGCTTAAGAAAGCCATTTAATAAAAATAAAGCCACCCAAATGAACATGGATTGAAAAAAAATTTAGATTGATGGAGCTAGGTTGGTCACTGTAATTACGGAAGGTGTATCATTTCCTAAGCTCTCTTTGCATTAAGTGCATGCCATACATTTATCAGACATAATTAGCACTTTAGGTGACAATGATTTGATTCCTTCCCTTGTAATAAAAGCTCTCTGTTTTGGCATATATGTTCAGGATGGGAAATGGAACACTGTTGCTGTTTATTCCCCTGAGGCAAAATTTAGGACAAACTGAGAAAATATGAAGAGGGCTTACAGACAGCCCTTTGTGAATTTTGCAAACAGAAAAAGAAAATAGTTCAATAAAAGCTTTTAAGGATCACAGTCAAATGCATGCTTTTTGAAAGCAAAGGATATCTATGGAACGTTTCTCCACTTTTAAAGTCAGCATTTAACTTTCCTTTAGATGTGAACAAATCCACACTAAATTGATTCGTAGGCACAACTGCAAAACTGGACACATTTAAATTACTGTGTCCGAATCAAAAAAAGTGTTTTTGCTGCCATCTCTGAGGGGACAGAAGAAAATTATTTCAAGAATTTATTTCAAATAAACATCTCTTATTTTTATTTCTATTGCCACAATTAAGAATCATGTTAATTCACTCTTCTATAGATTAAAATGTTTATATAAAAGTTGGGAATTGTTTTTATAAGGGAGAAAGGAGATAGGCAAGCTGCTGATATATATGACATATAAAGGAGGTTACGTCCTCTTAAAATCTGTAGCCCCACAAAAAAATACTATGAAAACTTATGCTTATCCATTTAAATCTTCTTGGACAGCCATTGTCTTCTCTTTTTTCATCAAAAACAAATTGTGACAGTTGGGTTAGTTGATTCCTTTGACTGCATAAATTAGTCAGCAATGTGGTCACTGCTAATGCTTGTTAAAATAAATATTTCTAAAGTAAATTTAATGTTATTAAGTAGCTTGATGTGAACATTCCCACTTACCCTGCACTTTCTGAGTTTTTGCTTAATCCTAATGTTTGTTCTACTAAGATGCAGATATGCAGAGAGATGCCTGTCTGTTAGAGAATGACTTTGGTACCAGCCTGTCTCAGTGATTTCAAGATCTCACAGTATCATGGAAGTAAAGTGTACGTTAGAGACACTCTAACTACACATGTCACCCCCTTCCCTAGGGATCCTTATTTTACGTTTTGTTAAACTTACATGGATCTCTTACTGACCTGAATAAGAATAATTTTAAAGGAATGTTTCTGGGGTTTATGTGAGTTCATATTTAAGAAGTGTGTGACCAGTAAACCTGAAACACAATGAAATCCATTGAAAAATTGGTATGTACGAAAAATTTATGGCATAAACATATTTTTCTTATATTGTAAAAATAATAGAAAAGGTAACTGTAGAGCTTTTCAGGGTTAACTTACTATAATTTAGAAATATGTAAACATGATAGGCATTCAACAGTTGCAGGCATCATAGTGTTCTAAGTATAGGTATGTATAAAGGATGGTTAAGGCATTAGTAATAGTTCCAAAAAACAGTTTTCTGAGCTAATTTTTAACATGAGCCCCATGGAAGTTAAGGCCACACAAAGAAGCATTATTCTTTATGTATTCTCCCTGATAGTGATATATTGTTTTGCTTTCTCAACATAAGAGAGATTTAGTTTAGAAACTCAAATCTGATTTCTGCAGGCTTGCACCTGTAGCTTAGGGTTTTTTGAGTATAGGCACAAGGGACTGGAAATAAAAAGAAAAGAATGAATCACATTAAAAGAGAACTCGGGGTTACCAAGCAAGGCCAGGCTTGACAGAATGCAGCTGCAGGTGATGGTTGATATTTACTTCTGATACCAAATTCTTACATGAAGGAGTCACATTAAACTCCCTAAATTACAAGGTGATACAATCACCTGTTACAGAATTAATACTTGTTAAAACCAACTAGTTACTAACCAGGTTTACAGCTAGGTGTTGTTAGCACTTTTGTTCCAATGCAAAGCCTTTTCCCAGATTTTTTTTTTTTTTTTTTTTTTTTTTACATATAATTTTATTAATAATCAGTGCATGAAACATTCCCCTTCTAGGGTGAAAATATTAAATAACCATGACCTATGATCATGGGGTATCTTTTACCATTATAATAATTCATGCATGTGTATACATAACACATATTATGCAATGTCAGAAAGCACTTTTGATTTTTCTATACTCCCCTCGGATGAAGTAGGGAACCCATGTCAAAAACCCTCACTTTAGAACAATAAATAAATAAACCAGCCACAACCTTCCTGAGGCTGGCCAACTCTAGCATAAGTAATTCAAGAGGCTGAGAGATGCCAGATAAATTTGATTACTATAAAAGATGGGAATATGTTTCTTTCCTTTGAGAATTCACAAAAAGGGGTCAAAAACAAAGCAATGCTGAAAGCGAACAATTTCATTTCGCCTGCAATTCAAGGTGAAAATTCAAAGGCAATTTTGCAGGAACACTTTATCACAATTTTATAGACCCTCATTTCCTGCACACATCACAATCTTTAATTTCTGAAAGAGGAAAGCAAGAAAAGGGGAAGTGTAGGGTGGGGGGAGGGAGAGGGTGAGGAGCCTGAGACCAACTGTGAGGGGCTTTTTCTTCTTCTTCTTTAAGATATAAATGCAGATATTTATAAAGCAGTGAGGGATTTGTAAATCTTTCTTCAAAGCTGAACCTACTGCTGAGACTGTGATTTGCTAAAAGCTGCTATAGGCATACTCCAAAACTCAGCAGGGTCATCCCTCCCCTTCCAAAAAAATAAAAATAAAAAATAAAAGAAGCAAGGGTGGGTGGGGAGCCACTCTGATTAGAAGTGTCTCAACAGACATAAGAGTTTGAGAAAACTGTTTTCATTTTATATCTTCTCCTTAAGTCATATATATAGATGGTCTTTTTTTTTTTTCCTTTTCAAATACACAAAAAGAACATTTTAAACTCAATATCTTTCTTCTCATTCTGTTGTCTCACTGACTTTCCTTGATGCTGTTTGAAAATGGCAGGTCATTTCTCAAAGACAAGTTGCTCAGTGGTCTTTTGGAAGGTCACAATCCAAGGACAGATGCAACAGGCACCAATCTAAAGGGTACTCTGACCACTGCTACTCCCTGCCCACAGGTCTTGTCTCGTGTGATGAAAGGTGTGGTTGGTGAGCTGGGAGCAAGAAGATCTGATTTCTAGTTTCTTGCCAATAACTTCATGGGTGATCTCAGAGGAAAACCACAAATTCTCTCATTTCCTACTAGGGATAAGAAATGAAGGCCTACTGGCTTCTGAGGGTTGGAAGGACAGCAGAAAACAACAAGGGAAAATATTTTGTTCAGTTTGAATACTGATGTGTCCCCGAGATCCAGAAAGAGTCTGGATCAGAGAAGCATCTGAGGGAATACTTGTTGACAAAAGAATGGACAGAGTTTGAAAAGCGTAGCTGTGAAAATCAGAGCAAAATCATAATAATGGATTCTAAAGTGACATCGGTGATGAATAGTGCTGAGAACCTGTATCTCTAAGAGGGCTCTGGACTGGCTTCAGGATGTGGCAGCCATTTCTTTCTCATTTGGTGAAATCAAATTCTGTGGCTGTAACCCCCTCCCATCTCAACTGCATGTCCTTACGTAAGTATCATTTGGGCTCAGAGGACTCAAATGGCTACAGAACTTGGTGGGACTGCCGAAAACACGGCCTGCCTAGAAACGTGACACAGTGAGTTTACATTTTTCTCTAATTAGATATGTTGTTTTCAGAAAGAATTGGATAGAAAACAATTTTTATGTTAGGAAAGGAAAATGGCTTTTAAAAAGGAAAAGAAAAAAAAATAGGAGAAAAAGAAAATCCTTTTTTAAGTCTCTGCTGTCCAAACTGAACCAGGCACTGCTGCCAGATAGGAGGGAATATAACTTTGCCAAACAGTGTTGCTGACCTTCTTCTGCATGTCTGGCACCCTTGTTTTCTGGGGGAAATTCTTGGGATACCCTGGCACTGTTCAGTGCTGACCTAAATTCCCATTAAGAACAAAGAGCTACATTAAATGGAGGAACTAAGCCTCTGACAACTGTATCAATTTCTAATTCAAAAATCCAACATAGTTAACATTTACAGTTAAAGCTCTATATATGCACAGGCCTGTATAAAGTATATAAGTTCTATGTAATGGCTACACATTTATATCCTTTCAGAAACCCAATTATTAAAATGGCTAGTCTCTGATTCAGTGATTTCAACTGGTTAAAAATAATCACTCAATATCCAGAAATAGCCAGAGATTTATGCTGAAATTTGCAATCCCATAGTATTTGCCATCTTGGACTTCCCATCCCAAGAACAATCACCTTCATTTACATAGGAAGAGACCACCCACCAACTGCATACTAGATGCTACTTATATATCAGCTATAGTGAGACATGGCACATACTGTACAAAACACTCATGTGAAGGAGCTGCCACTTGGTTACATCCAGCCAAACCCCAAACAGACAAACAAAAGCAGGCAAATATACAAACCAAGTATCAAAGAGGAAATTATAACAAAGCACAGAGATAGGCCCCAAACAAAAATAATAGTAATGGCAAAAATCTTGCTTTTCCTTACTAACAATATTTTTCAGATATATGATGCTATGCTATGCTATGCTAAGTCACTTCAGTCGTGTCCGACTCTGTGTGACCCCATAGACGGCAGCCCACCAGGCTCCACCGTCCCTGGGATTCTCCAGGCAAGAACACCAGAGTGGGTTGCCATTTCCTTCTCCAATGCATGAAAGTGAAAAGAGAAAGTGAAGTCGCTCAGTCATATCTGACTCTTAGTGACCCCATGGACTGCAGCCTACCAGGCTCCTCCGTCCATGGGATTTTCCAGGCAAGAGTACTGGAGTGGGGTGCCATTGCCTTCTCCGCAGATATATGATAGTTAAACTATTTCCAAAAGTATTTAAAGTATAAACTGGTATAAGCATGGGGTGAGTAGCACAAGTATGGCCCATTGGGGATGGCAGGTACCCTTCATTTATTCAACAAATATTTTGCTAGTATTTCCTGTCAGCTGAGACTACAACAGTGATTAAGAGACGCACAGTCCCACAGCACTTAGGGTCTAACATATGAGATGCCGCTGCTGCTGCTGCTGCGTCGCTTCAGTTGTGTCTGACTCTGTGCAACCCCATAGACGGCAGCCCACCAGGCTCCCCCGTTCCTGGGATTCTCCAGGCAAGAACACTGGAGTGGGTTGCCATTGCCTTCTCCAACATAGGAGATGAATAAGTAACTAATTAATTAAATATAGGGTGACACATGTAATGAAAAGGAACATAACTGGTATTTGGAGACCACTGAAGAGATGATCCCTCAGATCATAGTTGGACTTCACTTTTGAAAAGAGAAGCTGAGATCCAGATAGAGGGCAGTACACTGTCCGGGGTGATAACAGATAGATTGTTCCAGCAAAGTGAAGGGTTTGGAAGTGGGAAGTTGACCTGGTGAAAAGGAAAAATTTCAGAAAATCTACTTTCCTAAGAGGAGACACCAAATCCATTTTAGAAGCAAGTGAGATACAAATAAAAATTTTAAACCACAGAAAAAATAGATGCTTTGGCATCGCTGAAGAACAAATGATTTTTTTTTCACTGTACCACATAGCAAGTTTTGTGATTTTTCTTCAATATCCTTTAAGCAGCCTGAGTGAAACTTTGGAGACAATGAACTAGAGAGCTTATTTGTATCTGGAAAATGAAATATGTAGACTGGTTTAAAGGATTCAAATTTCTACATCTTATAAGGTCTATGGATCTGTTACACAGCAAAGGAGTCACATGGGTTCTATCATGTCATAAACATGTCTCAAAAGAGTCACCTATTCAATATATGAAACAGTCCTTTTAAAGTAGTTCCTCTCTACATATAAAATACTTGTGTTTTCAAAGAGAGCTCTGACCATTCATTTTAGGTCTTTGAGCATCTCCACCAAAATTCTAAGAGAGTTTTAAACATTTCTTCAAGGGATGATGGAAGCTTATAAACAAAAACTTTCAAGAGGGAAAAGATGTTAGAATGTGAAACAATGTAAGATTTGTGAAAAACATATGATTGGCCACTTCTTTTTTATTGAAGTATAAATACCATGAAAAAAATCCACCCATTTTGGCGTATAATTTTATGAGTTTTGCCAAATGCATAGTCAGGTAACCACCACCAACCCCAAGATACTAAAAAGTTCCATCACTCCCCCAAAACACCCTTATAATTTCAGTCAACACTTCCCCTAAGCCCCAGTCCTTGGGCAATGACCAATCTGCTATCTTTCCCATAATTTTGCCTTTTCCAGGATGTACAGAATCAACAGCATGGAGATTTTGAGTCTAGCTTCTTTCACTTAGCATAATACATTTGAGATTTTCCCATGTTGTCCATTTCTTTTTATTACTAAATAGTATTCCTTCATATGGATATACCATTGCTTATTCACTTACAAGCTGAAGTTGTACTCTTTCCAACTTTGGGCAATTATGAATAAAGCCACTATAATCTTTCACTGACAAGTTTTGATGTGACAAAGTTTTTATTTCTCTTGGGCAAATCCCTAGGATTAAGTTTTCTGGGTCATATGGTATATGCATACTTAACTTTATAAAAAGCTGCAAACACAGTGTCTAAAGTGGCTAGACCAATCTTCACTCTGCCAGCATGTATGACAGTTTGGTCACTTATTTAACAAAAGGAACTAAAGTATTGCTAAGCAAGATGAATTAATGATATTTTTTAAAAAGTACTGGACCTTGATATTTGGACCTGTGAGATGTTTTTTTTAATTACATCAGTAGAAAGGATAATAATTATAAAATAAAGAATAGCACCAAATTTAGTTCCACATAATCTGGATTGAATCAACACTTAATCTCATTATGATTCTTTAGGTGAGAATCTATTTTAGAAGTCACAGAACCTATTACACTGAAGTTGTGTTGCTATTGAATGGTAGCCCTGTCCTACTCCTCACTAATGCCTCACTCACTCACTTTCTCTTCCCTTGCCCAGATCTCAGGTTTTTCATAAGAATCAGTTCAACTACCACCATCACTTAAAGCATTTTGGTCAATAATAACCAATCCCTTCTCTGAATTTATTCAGCCCTTATAATTCCTCATAATTTATAACTTCATTACATATCCCATGGTTTATGTTCTATTACTAACATGTTATTTTTCTTCCTTAAGAATCATAAACTTCCTATATTAGGGCTGCCAATAGAGATTAATTCATCTAAGTTAGATATAGCCTCTAAACCAGTATAGGTCTATACACACCAGAATATTTTGCGGTACAAGTGTCCATCATTGTCCAGCTAGTTCAAGGCCAAATGTATCAGCTACTATAAATACCCAGGAAGACAAAGAAATGTATGACTCCAGAGTTAATCCACATCCATCTGGATGGTCCATGCACATAAGTCTAGATGCTTATGTTTAAATTTCCAATATGGTTGTGGCTAAATCAAATTTAACTGAAGAAACCTCCACTTGATCTCCAGATAACCATCTAAAAGGAATTAGAAGATGCCACCACTCATTACCTGTTGGTCCTCTACCCAGTGAAGAAGCTCAGAGAAAGGTCACCTGTTTTAACAGGAGGTATCCATCCAAAGAAGCCAACTACTTTTAATGTGGAGATTTGAATGCTGAGAAAGTGAAGAACATTGCCTACACATTTTATCTACTTTTCATCTTTACTGGGTCCAGAAAAAGATATATATGAACTACTCTCACTTTAATTTCAACTGAGCTTGCTTCCTGGTCTCTTAGATGCCAACTCAATGCTATTGAGACAGTGGAAACATTACTGGGAAATGCCATAGCTGAACCCCAAACAGCTTTGCTGGAGTCTTTTTTTTTTAAATCTCAGAAAAATCACCTTTTATGCCTTTATTTAAAACTATGATCTTGAGCTAAGCTGTTGTACTTGACTGTGTCCCTTTAACCTAGGAAACTTGCTGCCAAAAAATGTTATTGAGGCCAACAGCTTAATAAGTTTTATAGAAGATTAAATATTTATATGAATAAAAATAGCACCTGCAGCGACACCAGGAAGGATAAAATGACAAGGGCTATGAAATCTTCATGCTTCAGGGCATAAATCGCTTACCAGCTGGATGAGGCGGTTTTCCTCACAGAACAACTGCTGCTGCTGCTACTGCTGCTGCTAAGTCACTTCAGTCGTGTCCAACTCTGTGTGACCCCATAGACGGCAGCCCACCAGGCTCCCCTGTCCCTGGGATTCTCCAGGCAAGAACATTGGACAACTATGTACTGGTAAATCTCTCTTTCTGAGAAGCATCTCAACACTGATCACTTTTTGGACCAAAGACTATACCAGAAGGGTCATAAAACTGTTGGTATGCACCCAGCTCAAGGTTGTACAGGATTTAGCAAGTGGACATGATGCCATACCAATAGGAAATACATATATGTGCTGCGATTCATGGGGTCGCAAAGAGTCAGACACGACTGAGCGACTGAACTGAACTGAACTGATATATACAAACAATGATGTAAGAGGCCAACAACTCCCTTCAAACTAAATGGGTATAAGACAGAATAAAACTCTGAAAGGTGAAGACTGAAGAGGGCAAAGATTTCCTTATTTTGATGGCGATTGTGCAGTAAAGAATTTAGGACCCTAGGACTTGAAGCTAGTTAAGAAAAAGGTGGGCAGTAGGCAATCGTTCATTGCTTAGGTTAACTATTTTACTTCTTTAATATTTTCCCTGATGTAGAAAGAGAACATGAAGATTGTCAGTAAGACTTCATCCTTCTAAAAATTGATAGAGCCAAGGCCAACATTTGACTGGACCAGAGAACAAGGGAAATAAAATGAAATAAGAAGAAAAATCAGGACAGTAACAAAATTTATGTACCAAATTTTAGACGCCAGATTTTATTTTTCTCAGGACCAACTAGACCATGGGCATTTGCAAATGATTCTTTTTTTTTTTTTTTTTAATAAGTTACAGGAGTAATAGCAAATATCAATCAATTCATCTTATTAAAAAATAATCAACAAAGCACAAAGTAGCATTTAGCCAGGCAATGTATGATAACAAGGGTAATATCTTGTTAGCTTTACTGAAAATTCACTTGACTTCCCAAGTTCAGATAACACAATGTGCACATTCTCCAGTTTCTAATATGACTTGATGTACAGTTGCATAGTTAGTTCTTTCTATAGAAGGATTATTTAAGAAACAGCTAAGGGCTCTGGGAAGATGCTCTTGTGCAAAACAGTATATAGAAGTACTTGATGGGTGGCCCTCAGAATGACTAAATGAACAAAGGACTCCTGTGGATTTTAATAACACTGATCCACTTACGAATCTTAAATCAAATGGGAACCCTCTTGCAGTTCAAAGATTTCCAAGATTTCTGGGGAGAATGCTCCAGTAAAGCAGCATGTCATCAACCAGGATTAACCATATTTGCTCACGTTCTTTTAAATATAGGGTTTTGCATTCTCAGATAGGTGCTGGCAGGGACTAGCAAAGGTGCAACAGTGGGAAAGGTGAGGAGAAGGGGGCAAAGCGAACATCAGGACCTGGACTGGGGTCTTTAAGAATCCAGAGTTTTGCACAGAAGATGGCCAGAGCAGAGAGGAACAGAGAAATGCAGGCTGATAAAGAGGAGCTGTCACAGCCTCAGTCAGAGAGACAAATAAATGGTTGATATCAACTGAAGTCATTTCTTATTATTTTTAGAAAGCCTTTAATTTAATACATATTTTCTTTGCTGAAAAGGAAATAGTGATATTAACAAATTGGTTTTATTTCTAACCTGGCAGGCTGCCTGCAGTGAAATGTAAATACATTTACATGGGAGCTGGGATTAGCATTTACTGAAAAAAAAGAGTAGTCAATATTTTAATGAGCAAGTCTAAGAAAGCAATTGCATGAAACACACTCCAATGTCACAGCAGAGCTTTTTAAGTTAAGCCAACTAGTTCCAAATTACTACTTTTCTTGGCTTTCCTTATAGGGAAGTTTAGACTTACTTAAAAAAAAAAAATACAACTGTGGCATTTAGTCTTAAATATCATAAAATAGCCATAATATTCATCTCCATAAATACATACATTAACCTGTATACCTCTATCTCATTATACATATAGAAAAAGAATGTGTGACATGCCATTCTTCAGTTAAATGGCCCATTTAACTGTGTCATCCTTCTGCTTTTTTCTAAGACAGAAACACTAGGTGAACAAAATTGATACTATCCAAGAATGGGGGACAGATTCAGGGTGGAGGGGATACATGAGAGGGAATACAGGTAATCAAAGCAAATGAACATCGATAATAGTTTAAGGACAGAATCATGTACATAAGACAAAAACTATTAGAAAAATACTGTCATATAATTTCTAATGTGGCACCCCTAGGAGGTACATGTCCATTTTAGAATCTGCTTTTATCAAGAGTTAGAAAAAGAAGGAACAAAGATATTCTGGGAATAGGGTGGATGTGGTAAACCTAGGAGGTGAATATGAGACTTAAAATATCACCAATATTTCAGAAGTTAATGTTCATGTTTAAATGAAATCAAATGTTTCTAAGTGTACAAGACTTCTATTCAACATTTCTGAATTCCAGGGAATTTGGTAGGACTAATGATTCAACAGTAGACATTAAAACACTATTTCTAATATTCTCATGAATACTGACAAATATTTAAGGATGTTATGCTCTTGCACACACGTGTGCATGCTAAGTCACTTCAGTCCTGTCCAACTCTTTGCAACCCTATGAACTATAGGCCACCAGTCTCCTCTGTCCCTGGGATTCTCCAGGCAAGAATACTAGAGTGGGTTGCCAGGCCTTCAGAGGATCTTCCCAACCCAAGGATCGAACCCACGTCTCTTATATCTCTTCCACTGGCAAGTGGGTTCTTTATTACTAGTACCACCTGGGAAGCCCTTCATGCTCTTAAATTGGCCAAATTCTACCTACTCTTCAGAACTCAGTCCCAAAATCAAATAATAAAGATAAGTAGAAATTAGTAAAATAGAAAAAATAACTGTTATAGAAAATGATCAAAGCCAAGAGTTCTTTTTGAAAAAAAAATGAGAAACTAATCAGAATAAAATAATTTAAAAAGGGTAAAGGTACAAATGATCAATACTAAGATTCTGCATGCATTAAAATGATCCTAGGCAATGGCACCCACTCCGGTACTCTTGCTTGGAAAATCCCATGGACTGAGGAGCCTGGTAGGCTGCAGTCCATGGGATCGCTAAGAGTCAGACATGACTGAGCGACTTCATTTTCACCTTTCACTTTCATGCATTGGAGAAGGAAATGGCAACCCACTCTGGTGTTCTTGCCTGGAGAATCCCAGGGACGGGTGAGCCTGGTGGGCTGCCATCTGTGGGGGTCGCACAGAGTTGGACATGACTGAAGCAACTTAGCAGCAGCAGCAGCAAGAAAGACCTTATAATTATTTACACTTCACACTTTTATATATTTATATTCATGTATTTTCATGATATATATGCATATCCAAAAGGAATTGTTACACATAAAGGAGAGAAGGCAAGGGAGTAGTAAGCCCTGTACTCAGCATAGTGGTTTATTTCTTGGTGGGCAGATGTAGGCTGAGGACCAGCTAAGGTCCAAGAGGTAGATACCATGGCCCTGTTTGTGTTTTTCATCTTAATCTGAGTCATAAGTTTACTGTATTCATTTTTATGCTTTATACTATACATATATTACATATTTAATTTTGTATGTATATTATTAATGAAAACGTTTGCAGAAAAGTCACAAAACCGGCACATAAACAGAGCAGAGAGGAGAAGAGATCACATTTCCTCTGCTGTCAAAATGACCCCTATCATCCTCATCATCAGTAAGCAAGAGATTTCTCATTGCCTTTAGACCTAAGGAGTGCATGCCAGAAATTTGACATTTTTATGTATCCCATTTGAACAGAGATCGAGCTTTCAGGGATTCACTCTCTAAATGATTCGCCCTAAAAACTGGGAATTGGATTAGGAGGTATGTACATACAGGGCTCCACAGGTGGCTCAGAGGTAAAGAATCTGCCTGCCAATACAGAAGATGTGGATTTGATCCCTGGGTTGGGAAAATCCCCTGGAGAAAGAAATAGCAACCCACTTCAGGCAGAGGAACCAGAGATCAAATTGCCAGCATCTGCTGGATCTTGGAAAAAGCAAGAGAGTTCCAGAAAAACATCTATTTCTGCTTTATTGACTATGCCAAAGCCTTTGACTATGTGGATCACAATAAACTGTGGAAAATTCTGAAAGAGATGGGAATACCAGACCACCTGATCTGCCTCTTGAGAAATCTGTATGCAGGTCAGGAAGCAACAGTTAGAACTGGCCATGGAACAACAGACTGGGTCCAAATAGGAAAAGGAGTATGTCAAGGCTGTATATTGTCACCCTGCTTATTTAACTTATATACAGAGTACATCATGAGAAATGCTGGACTGGAAGAAGCACAAGCTGGAATCAAGATTGCCGGGAGAAATATCAATAACCTCAGATATGCAGATGACACCACCCTTATGGCAGAAAGTGAAGAGGAACTAAAAAGCCTCTTGATGAAAGTGAAAGAGGAGAGTGAAAAAGTTGGCTTAAAGCTCAACATTCAGAAAAGGAAGATCATGGCATCTGGTCCCATCACTTCATGGGAAATAGATGGGGAAATAGTGGAAACAGTGTCAGACTTTCTTTTTCTGGGCTCCAAAATCACTGCAGATGGTGACTGCAGCCATGAAATTAAAAGACGCCTACTCTTTGGAAGGAAAGTTATGACCAACCTAGATAGCATATTGAAAAGCAGAGACATTACTTTGCCAACAAAGGTTCATCTAGTCAATAGTGTTTGGTTTTTTCTGTGGTCATGTATGGATGTGAGAGCTGGACTGTGAAGAAGGCTGAGCGCCGAAGAATTGATGCTTTTGAACTGCGGTGTTGGAGAAGACTCTTGAGAGTCCCTTGGACTGCAAGGAGATCCAACCAGTCCATTCTGAAGGAGATCAGCCCTGGGATTTCTTTGGAAGAAATGGTGCTAAAGCTGAAACTCCAGTACTTTGGCCACCTCATGCAAAGAATTGACTCATTGGAAAAGACTCTGATGCTGGGAGGGATTGGAGGCAGGAGGAGAAGGGGACAACAGAGGATGAGATGGCTGGATGGCATCACTGAATTGATGGACGTGAGTCTGGGTGAATTCCGGGAGTTGGTGATGGACAGGGAGGCCTGGCATGCTGTGATTCATGGGGTCGCAAAGAGTTAGACTGAGCAACAGAACTGAACTGAACTCAGTATTCTTGTTTGGAAAAATCCCATGGACAGAGGAGCCTGGCAGGCTGCAGTCTATGTGGTCAAGAAGGGTAGGAGACAACTGAGTAATTGAGCATGCATGCACATTAATATATCCTCCATATACACATCCAAGAAGGAAATCTGATCCACCACACAAGAAAACAGACATAAGAGCAAACCTCCTATTCTGTTGACAAACACCAAACAAAGCATTTCTAAGACTTACATAGAAAGGGAACAAAAATATCCCACATACTCAGAGAAAGATCACTTCTTTTGAAAAATATGATGCTTGTGGAACAGACTTCACCATGAAAGGTACAGAAAACTATGAGGAAAAACATGAAAAGGTAACAGAATTTTTTAAAAAAAGATGAATGCAGTTAAGAAGAGACTACATAACCAAAAATGCATCGGCAGCATGCAAATCTACATTAAAGACAGCAAATACTAGAATGATAATGTAGAAAGAACACAGTGTAATTCTTCAGAGAGACTACAGATCAAAACACACACTGTAAGGTTAGATTAAGTTTCAACTTAATTGGCCAACAGAACAACAGAGTAAGGAATGGATAGCTATGTTTCAGTATGAATACCTTTGGTTTCCAGAATCCCAAATAGGAGTGATTGGGGGTGAACTCTAAAGATGGCCTCAAGTGTGCTCACTCCCTGTATCCATGCCATTGCAATATGACATGAAAGTTCCTCCAATTTAGAACCAGAGTTCATTTCTCTACCCCTTGAATTTGAACTAGTCAGGTGACTTTCTTTGGCCAATGGAACCTTAGCAAATCAGAGGATAGGAAAGTGTTTGTGTATTGGGGTTTCCCCACTCTTGCTGCTTTACAAACTCTCAGTCTTGTGCCTCTAACACCAGACACATATATGAGGCCATCAGGATCACCTGCAGTAGACCCACAGCTGACTGCAGTGACATGAGTGTGCACATGTGAGACTTACAGAACTGCACAGATGAGCCAGCCCAAAGAGAACAACAAGCTAATAAACAACTGCTGTTGTAAGCCACTACATTTGAAGGTGGTTTGTTATACAACAGTGGCTAACTGACAGAGAAGCAGTCAGTTATCAGTGATATTCTCTGGTCAAGACGGAGGCTTTGGGTCTGAGCTAAGTAAGTTCGGTGCTAGCTTACTTCCTCTTCCTTATTCTTGGATTTAATTATCAACTGGGAAGAACTCAAACTCATTATGTGTTAAGAGGGAATGTTTTATGAAACTTTGCTGATTCTCAAGCTAAAGACAGTTCTGGTAAAGCTATATCTTCATAAGACAACAGGGGAAGGAGACAAGGGAAGCAATGTCAATGTCCAAGTAGGTTAACCTTGAGCACATTAATCCTGAAGTAGAAACTTCAGCTTCATGGTTTCCTGGTGAGATTTCACAAAACATCCCTACAAGCAGATGAAAAAATAAGATTAAAATTACCAGAGAGGAAAACATACACATGAAGGTCAGAGATGGGGTTTATCATTCATCTATCTAACTATATATGAATGTCTAGAATATGCGAGGCATTAGTATACCCAGGTACAGAGTGGTGAACAAGACTGCTATGGCTCCTGCCTTCATAGAACGTACTGTTTCAACATCTAGATCCTTGGGCTTCTTGAGAAGATCATAATATATGTGACAACTCTAACAATTTAAGTTATAATAGATGAAAACACTCATCAACTGAAAAAATTCCAGTGGATAAAGATGAAAAGGTTGATTATTATTATTATTCAAACCCATATTTATGTGCCTCCTATTAAAATTTTTGAGTTACAAGAATAAAGTCTCACAAATACCAAGGCATAGAAAAACAACACACACACACATCAATGGTTATACACAGAAAAAAAGAGCCTTGCCTCAGACTTTCTTTTGATGTAGAAATCAATATAACAAAATTACAGAAATTTGAAGGGAAATGGTACAACTCAAGAAATGTATACCTAAACAAAGAAGAAAAAATATCTTCACAAATATATGATTTTAGAAAACATACAAACCATGTGTTCTTTTTGAAAAAATATCTAAGGCCATACCCAAACTCACTGAAGGACAAATAAGAATTAGGAGCTCAAAAAGAAGAAAGAAAGGATAGTGATCTGACTGGGAAAAATGAAACCAGTTAAACAAAGAAATAAAATTATAGCACATCTATTTTAAAAGCTAAATGTAAATAAAAATATTATTCTTAAAGAATAAGGCATATGCTATAACAATAATGATTTTTTAAAATAATGCTTTTTCTAAAATGTAAGACAGGAGAAACAAAGTCCAAAATGTAGGACTGGGAAAAAGCTGTGGTACACGTGTTAGGGCAGGAAGTATGCTAGATTCTTCCATTTAATTAGAAGATATAAATTTGAAAGAGACACACAAATTAAGAATGCTTTGGAGAAACACAGTCAAAGACTCTGGCATAGTGAATAAAGCAGAAATAGATGTTCTTCTGAAACTCTCTTGCTTTTTTGATGATCCAGCGGATGTTGGCAATTTGATCACTGGTTCCTCTGTCTTTTCTAAAACCAACTTGAACATCTGGAAGTTCACGGTTCACATATTGCTGAAGCCTGGCTTGGAGAATTTTAAGCATTACTTTACTAGTGTGTGAGATGAGTGTAATTGTGCAGTAGTTTGAGCATTCTTTGGCATTGCCTTTCTTTGGGATTGGAATGAAAACTGCCCTTTTCCAGTCCTGTGACCACTGCTGAGTTTTCCAAATCTGCTGGCATACTGAGTGCAGCACTTTCACAGCATCATCTTTCAGGATTTGAAATAACTCAATTGGAATTCCATCACCTCCACTAGCTTTGTTCTTAGTGATGCTTTCTAAGGCCCACTTGACTTCACATTCCAGGATGTCTGGCTCTAGGTTAGTGATCACACCATCGTGATTATCTGGGTCGTGAAGATAATTTTTGTACAGTTCTTCTGTGTATTCTTGGCATCTCTTCTCAACATCTTCTGCTTCTTTTAGGTCCCTACCATTTCTGTCCTTTATTGAGCCCATCTTTGCATAAAATGTTCCCTTTGTATCTCTAATTTTCTTGAAGAGATCTCTAGTCTTTCCCATTTTATTGTTTTTGTCTATTTCTTTGCATTGATCCCTGAGGAAGGCTTTCTTATCTCTCCTTGCTATTCTTTGGAACTCTGCATTCAAATGGGTATATCTTTCCTTTTCTTCTTTGCTTTTCGCTTCCCTTCTTTTCACAGCTATTTGTAAGGCCTCCTCAGACAGCCATTTTGCTTTTTTGTGTGGATCATAATAAACTGTGGAAAATTCTGAAAGAAATGGGAATACCAGACCACCTGACCTGCCTCTTGAGAAACCTATATGCAGGTCAGGAAGCAACTGTTAGAACTGGACATGGAACAACAGACTGGTTCCAAATAGGAAAAGGAGTACGTCAAGGCTGTACATTGTCACCCTGCTTATTTAACTTATATGCAGAGTACATCATGAGAAACACTGGGCTGGAAGAAGCACAAGCTGGAATCAAGATTGCCAGGAGAAATATCAACAACCTCAGATAGGCAGATGACACCACCCTCATGGCAGAAAGTGAAGAACTAAAGAGCCACTTGATGAAAGTGAAAGAGGAGAGTGAAAAAGTTGGCTTAAAGCTCAATATTCAGAAAATGAAGATTATGGCATCTGGTCCCATCACTTCATGGGAAATAGATGAGGAAACAATGGAAACAGTGGCAGACTTTATTTTGTTAGGCTCCAAAAACACTGCAGATGGTGACTGCAGCCTAGAATTAAAAGACGCTTACTCCTTAGAAGGAAAGTTATGACCAACCTAGACAGCATATTAAACAGCAGAGATATTACTTTGCCAACAAAGGTCCGTCTAGTCAAGGCTATGGTTTTTCCAGTAGTCATGTATGGATGTGAGAGTTGGACTGTGAAGAAAGCCGAGCACTGAAGAATTGATGCTTTTGAACTGTGGTGTTGGAGAAGACTCTTGAAAGTCCCTTGGACTGCAAGGAGATCCAACCAGTCCATCCTAAAGGAGATCAGTCCTGGGTGTTCATTGGAAGGATTGATGCTGAAGCTGAAACTCCAATACTTTGGCTACATCATGTGAAGAGCTGACTCATTTGAAAAGACCCTCATGCTGAGAAAGATTGAGGGTGGGAGGAGAAGGGGACAACAAAGGATGAGATGGTTGCATGGCATCACCAACTCGATGGACATGGGTTTGGGTGGATTCCGGGAGTTGATGATGGACAGGGAGGCCTGCTATGCTGCGGTTTGTGGGGTCTCAAAAAGTCAAACACGACTGAGTGACTGAACTGAGCTGAACGTGGAGAAACAAATGAAAATATAATTTAATATGAAACATATACTTTGTTAAAAATTAACAAAGAATGATATAGTCTACGTGCTCAAAGAAAGAAGAATAAGGGAGAAAATCACTCAAAGAATTAAAAAAAAAACAATGAAAGAAGTGAGTCTGATAAATTGTTTATAACAATAACTATAAATGGCTTAAACTTTTCTGTGAGAAGATAAAAAGTAGAAAACTGAGCTACAAAATAAAATCCAATTACATATTTTTTTACAAGAGATATACCTAAGATATTCTCTATAAATAGAATGAGTAAAAGATGAGCAAAGATATGTTAAAGAGCTAGACATAGAAGGAAAATAGTGGTTTTAATACCAATATTAAAGAAAATTCAAGGCAAAACATATGAAATGTTCAAAGGCGATGTTATATTAAGGCAGTAAAATTCCACATAAATACACAATGTTTGTGTGTAAAATAATACTTCTCTGTCAGAATGCAAATACTTGTATTATAAATGAGTTAAAGAATGACAAGAACAAATTAATAAAGGACTTTAACATCCCTCACAATTGCCCGAAGAAGACTGAAGAAGACACACATACACAAAAATAAGCTATGATATAAAAAAGCTTGATAATACAATAAATTCTCTACTCTAGATAAAAGAACTCTCATCTCCAGTGCCCATGGACTCCCTTTCCAAAAATTACCATGTATGCTATTTCATAAGGACAGTATCAGTAAATTCAAGTAAAAGTCATACCAGGTGTATTTCAAAGACAATTAAACTAGAAATTAATAATAACAGATGAAATCTTAAAAATCAACTACTTTAAAATTTACTCTTTTGAAAGAATTTTGGGTCATAGAGGATATAAAAATACTTCAAGTTATTAAATAATGAATTAAATTGGTTTTTACTGAATGATTTATTAAATTTAAATACATTAAATTACTAAAAATGAATGAATACAACATATCAAAAGTCATATGATTCAGCTAAAATGAAAATCATGGGAAAATGAGTAGTTTGAAATATTTTAAATAGTAAACATAAATTGAACATGCAACTTAAGAAGCTAGTATGAAGATACAAAAAAATCTAAACAAAAAATAACCTTGAGAGGAAATGAGAGGTTTCAAAGAAAATATCCCCCCAAATAAGCCAGATGCAGACATTACTTAAAGAACACAGGGTACCACATGCTATTTAAATGCCTCCAGAGCACAGTGTTGGGTAGGGGGAGGGCCAGAGAAGATGGAGGAATCTTGTTAATTAATGTTATGAGACTCTCATTCAAAATATTAACAGAAAGGCACAAAGAGAGAACTTTACAGATACATCTTAGGCGTTAGATGTAGAAACTCTAAATAAAAAATCATCGTGACCTAATTAGGGGTGCTTACTTCTGGTGTACTAAAATGAATCCATGTTAGAAAATCTGCCGACAACAATGACTCAGTTCTACAGAGATGCCAGTTCTAACTGGAATCTCATCAAACTCCAAAATGAAAAACAAATACAATAACCAAGAACATTTTGAAAGAGACAAGTGGAGACAAGTGTGGCATTACCAAACATATACCAAAATTAATAAAATCACATAAAATTGCGGTGCCTATATAGGAAATGTTTGTATCAGCAAAATTAGAAACAACCTAAATGGTCACTGTTCAATAAGAACAGGGAAATCTTTGTGCTACATTCATGTAATTGAATAGTATGAAGTGATAAAGTTACACTGTAGAAGAGCATAAAAAGATATTCAAGCCTTACTGGCAATGAGGAATAAAAATTTACAAATAAGACAACTTAATAATTTTATTTTACAGAATGAAGTCTCACCACAAGGGATAAGAGCCTTAAAAGATAAATACTAAATGTAAACAGGATATTTTTCAGTAACAAGATTAAATGATTTCTAATTTTACTATTTGGACCATTTGATATTTCTGAAATTTTTCAAAACTAGTGTACTGCTATGATTTTCATAAAATATTAAAAGTCAAATTCTCTCAAATCTAGTATTTTATTAAGTACACTTAATACATGACTGAAATTCATACGACATGCATACAAAGGAAATCAGTGCTCTGTGCCAGTGGTAAGCATCTGGATATGACTCACCAAAGAAATGACTATATATCTGAACGAAAAATTAAAATAAACAGCCCAGCACTGCAGTGATTGCATAGAACTGTATATATTCTCTCTGTGCACTGGACAGGAATTTTCCATTTCATACATCATTTACAACTTGCTGCAGTGATTCTGCAAAATCAGACCATACCATTAGCACACACAAAGAGAAACACCCAGTGTTCTCACTGTTGGAAAATTCACGTGTTTGGGGCTTCAGTGTGCAAGAATGTCAGTATTCCATCTAAGCCGATGCTGCTGTGATAACCAGGATAAGGACACCAGGTGACCAAGTAGGGATCAAATATCCACAGTCAAGCACACTGACTTTTTAAAATCTATAGTCCAAGCTTGGTTTATACTCACAGATATACTTAATTTTTAAAACTCCTTGATATAAATGAAAACAAAATGGTGAAAGTCGTAAGCAAATTCCTCCAGAGGGGTATGTAAAATATATATATATATATATTTTAATGGGAACCAGTTCTTATTTCTAAAGTATTTTATCAAGGCATTTATTTGATACCAACCATCTGGTTTCCTGAACACTTCATCAAATGAATATCTGATGCAGTCACCCCAGTCCCTGCTCTTTCCTAACAATGTCTCTACTTTGAAATCACAGGATGGAGGAGTATAGTTTCAGAGCAATACTAAATCTTGCCTTGTATACTTCAGGTCAGAGAGAAAGATGTTTTGCTGGACAATGAAATGCTCCCCAGGTCAGAAGCGTTGTGCAATAGAAAAGAGGCATAGGAAATGGCAAATGGCAACTTGTTACTGCTTCCAACGTGCCTTAACATTGAAAACTCTCTTTCTCTTCTTTTCTTTTTCCCTATTTAGGAAAACCCAAACCACAATTTTTCTGGAGAGTGCATTTGCCATATCCACATGTCTAACTACTGCCATGGAAATGAATTCCAAGAAACATTCAATGAAATCCAAACAACATCCTATTTCACTACTCTATGGATTTCCCCATCATTATTCTTCATTCATTTCTAGAACAACAGAGGTCCATACTTATGATCATTCTCAACAAGGAATACATCTATATGTCATCCACATGACACTCATACCAAGACCAGCAATAACTAACCGCTGAAACTGCCAAAGTTCATGACTTATATAATGAGTCCCTACCTACATACCAATAGAATCTTCACCAACTGGATTCATTTTCTCAGGAAAAAAAGTTAAGTATTTGTTGAGTTTATCATAGTGTACAGAAGGCATAGAAACACTTGTAGCAAAAGTTAAAAAAAAAACAACTCGGGGAAAAACACACAGCATTTGAGAAGTAAAGCCATTAACATTTAAGTCAGGCATGTCTACGTCATCCACAATCCAAATCATCACGTCTAAGAAATCAGACAGGAGAACACCCTCCATGTGAAATCAACCTCCAACTACTTTGAATGAAACAAAGTACTCTGAGAAAGATTCCATGAGCATCCCAGTTGGAATGTGGGTACATACCAAGGGAAGTATTCTTCTTTGACTCCTTCTTCTTATGGTCACAGAAGAATTTAAGAAATCCACAAGTCTGTAAATATATTAAAAAATAAAGAACTGCTGTAAGGAAAAGATATAGAAAATAGCAATCAAAATGATCAAGAAGAGTTAAGAGTTGTGACATGTATACTTGAACAAAAATGAGGTATTCTGAGTGAGAAGTTGATAAAAATCTGCCAGCTATGGAGGTCATGGTCAGGAATGAACATTGACTGCTTCATCACATCTCAGAATGGAAGCACTGTTTCCACTGGAAAAGAAAGTCCCATCCCTTCCACCTTCTTCCGTCTCAAAAAAGAGGTAGAAGTAGAAGGTGGTAATAGAAATTCATTTCACATTAAATAATAAATCACTAATGATGGATATATTTTATTACTAGTTTAACTGCTGATTTAGAAGAAGACAAATGAATTTGTGATTTTGTAAAGGGTCTCCATCTGGGAAAAGGACAAAGTAAGTTACACCAAATATCTTCTCCAGAAATAATTAAAGATGAGTTCTAAGTTGAGTTTGGAACTCAGTGGTAGAAGTATATTATGTAAATTGGCCTAATAATAACACAAAATTTTAATGGACAAACAGCCAATCTAAAACTGTATCCTTTTTTTTTTTTTTAACTAAAGATCCAAATTCAAGTGAACTTATTAACCTCATTTTTGCTTTTGTGTGTGGATAAGTACTTTCATAGTGTGTGGAAACTGGTATAGTTCATATATTGTCACCAGCATGTTGTAAATAGGATGACATAGAACAAAAGTAAAATGTATCACATGCAAAGACTGAGTGCCAAGGAGCAATTAAAAAGTCCAGAAATCCAGCAAGAATAGCAGAAGCAGAAAGTTACTACAAGGCTTTTGGTTATTCTACACAACACTGCTGCTGTGCTGCTAAGTCACTTCCGTCATGTCCAAGTCTTTGCAATCTTGTGGACCATGGCCCGCCAGTCTCCTCTGTCCATGGGGTTTTCCAGGCAAGAATACTGGAGTGGGTTGCCATTTCCTCCTCCAGGGGATCATCCCGACCCAGAGATTGAACCCAGGTCTCCTCTGGCTTCTGCATTGCAGGCAGATTCTTTACCGTCGAGCCACTGGGGAACATTAGAGAGAAGTAGACTCAATGTTATAGAGAAGTGACTGTCTGTCAATGGATGCCTGCTTTTAAGGGAGAGAGTAACTTACTGTTTATTATTTACTTTTAAGTAGAGAAATTAAAGTTGAGATGGTCAAAACTGGTAGAAAATGATTCTATAAATACATTTCCATTTTTCCCAAACTAAAATGGATATATAAATTGGAAGAGCATGGGAGGGGGAAACATTTTAATTGGAGACAATTGTTTCAGAAAAGCAACAATAATTGATCCATTTACTGCTTATATCTCAAAACAGTTTTAAGAATCATTGTCCAAAATCAATTTTAAAGTGCCTCGCCAAATAAGTGAAGGAGGACTAAAGTAAATTTTAAAACATGAACTTTAAAAAGACTGTTTCATTAAAATTATAGTTACTGAAAACATGGGGAGATTAAGATTGAAAGGAGGGGACTGGCCAAAAATGGGCAAAGAAAGAGCCCAGAAATAGAGAAATTTAATTCAGAACAGGCAGGAGTCTAGAACAAGCCAAGCCCTGGTTCTGGTTATTGTTTCCAAGCCATTATAAAGGTAAACACACTTTGTGGGCAATGGCACCCCACCCCAGTACTTTTGCCTGGAAAATCCCATGGACGGAGGAGCCTGGTAGGCTTTAGTCCATGGGGTCGCTAAGAGTCGGACACGACTGAGCGACTTCACTTTGACTTTTCACTTTCATGCATTGGAGAAGGAAATGGCAACCCACTCCAGTATTCTTGCCTGGAGAATCCCAGGGACAGGGGAGCCTGGTGAGCTTCCGTCTATGGGGTCGCGCAGAGTCGGACATGACTGAAGCGACTTAGCAGCGGGATATTATTCAGCCTTAAAAAAGAAGTAATTCCAGCCATTTGTGACAATACGCATAAACCTGGAGAATTATGCTAAATGAAGAAATCAGCTACATGAGGACAAATACTGCATGATTCTTTTTTTAATGGATATGAGATATAGTCAGATTCATACAACAAAGAACAGAACTGTGGTTGCCGGGGGATGGGGAGAGGGGGAAATACGGAATTGTTTTTCAATGGGTATATGGTTTCCACTATGCAAAAGTGAATAAATTTTAGAGATCTGCTATACAACACAGTACCAATCGTTACCAACACAGTATTGGCATTGTAGGCTTTGAAATATGTTAAGAGGATAGATTTCATGTTAAACGTTCTTACTGAAAAACAAATAACAATGAAGCTACCAAAGAACAAAAGGAAATAAGAAGAGGTAATTGGTATGTTTAGTACCTTGGTTGTGGTGATGTCATAGGAGTAGGCATATGCCCAGACTCATCAAGATAAATACATTAACTGCATGCAATTTTTTTGTATATTAATATTACCTCAATACAGCTTTAAAGAATAAAAGTTAAACGCTTAAGTGCCAAGCCTATTTAGTACTATCTAATGAAGGCATTCTCAGAAGTTGCCCTACAATAGGTACCTAATCCTGTTCTGCAGACTTAATATCCCATTCTTCCTCCGTGTATAAACTGCATTCAGAATTAAGATTTTTACTTACAAGGTACCCAGGAATGCTGCTTTAAGGAAAGATTGCTCAAAATGCAGATATCCTATAGAAGAAAACTCAAAACTACTTCATTTGGAAAGGTCATAAAGAAATTCATCATCTACACAGTTCATAATTCATATGTTAATCACTGATTTAAAAGAAACATAAATAACATGTACATGATTTTTGGAAACAAACGTATACTCTAGAGATTTTCAACATTTTCACTCTCACAGATATCTTTTATTATAATTTTACAAGTACATAAATGATGTTTACTAAAATGTAGTTGTTCCATTTTGAAAACATCAGTGATGCATATTATGGGTGAATGCACAATTACCACCAGA
The DNA here is from genome assembly GCA_935064755.1 of Tragelaphus eurycerus. Taxonomy (NCBI): domain Eukaryota; kingdom Metazoa; phylum Chordata; class Mammalia; order Artiodactyla; family Bovidae; genus Tragelaphus; species Tragelaphus eurycerus. The sequence goes on from CAKXYN010000020.1 coordinate 20,510,476, forward strand.
CTTGAGAAATGCTAAGAATAGCTCAAAGCCCATAGTCACTTCCTTCTCATTCTCCTAAAGGTTGAGCAGAGGTAACAGCAGGTGTGTGTATGTCTATGTGTGTGACAAGGTGGTAACCACCAATCAACAAAATCTAATCAGAGACTTAAGCCAGTGTATAACCTTTTGAAAATATGTAAATAGAAACTGATTTAATAAAGTCAACAGACCATTTTATTTTCTTAAGTGACTTAGATTATATCCATACTGTCCCAGACTTCCCAGTCATTTCACAAATCTCTACTAAAGCTAAAACCTAAAAATGACTATATGCAACATGTCTCAGGGATTTTAAGTGACCTAGTATCGCCCTTTGTAGTAAAAAGAGAACAACATGCTAATAAGCCTCAGAGTGTCTAGAGAAAGGGCTGGTAAACTTTTTCTGAAAAGGGCCAGAGTCTAAATATTTTCTTTTTTGCAGGCCATATCTTCTATGCCAGAGCTACTCAATTCAGTCCTTATATCAGGAAAACAATAGGTGGGTTCCAACAGAATTTGTTTACAAAAACAAAAGGCAGACTGGATTTGGCCCATGGGCTATACTTTGCCAACCACCATTTTTGAGATTCATTATTGGCACTGATTATTTCTACTACATTTTGATAAGGCTTATAAATGTGCAGGCATGTGTGAAGATATGAATTTTACAAAAGAATGAAAATATAAGAACAAAAGGAAAATAAGGTTAGGAAAATAAGATAAAGGTCCAAATAGTTATTAAATAGTTTTCAACATCCTAGAAGCCTAAGCACAAAGAGTGATATGCATGCTGTGTTGTGTAGGAATAATAACCGCTCTTCAGAGATGTTCACCTCCTTCTCCAGGACCCTATGAATATATTAGATTATGTAGCACGAGGGATTTAAGACTACAGATGAAATTACAGCTGCTCATTAGCTGACCTTAAAATAAGGAAATTATCCCGAATTACCTGGTTGCTATGCTAAGTCACTTCAGTCGTGTCCGACTCTGTGCGACCCCATAGACGGCAGCCCACCAGGCTTCCTCGTCCCTGGGATTCTCCAGGCAAGAACACTGGAGTGGGTTGCCATTTCCTTCTCCAATGCATGAAAGGGAAAAGAGAAAGTGAAGTCGCTCAGTCATGTCTGACTCCTAGCAACCCCACGGACTGCAGCCTACCAGGCTCCTTCATCCGTGGGATTTTCCAAGCAAGAGTACTGGAGTGGGGTGCCATTACCTGGTTAGGCTCTGGATAATCACAAGGGTCCTTTAAAAGTGGAAGAGGAAGATAGAAGATCAAGAACCAGACAGAGAGTTGGAATCATGACAAAGACTGGACTGGCTGTTGCTGGCTTTGAAGATGATGCAGGCAATGAGCCAACAAATGTGGGCAGTGTCTAGAAGCTAGAAAAGGCAAGACAATGAACTCTCCCTTGGAGCCTCCAGAAGGAACAGAGCTCTGCCAGCACCTTGCCTTTAGTCCAGTGAGACCCATTTCCAACTTCTAACCTTCAGAACTGTAAGATAATAAATGTAGATTGTTTTAATATACCAGTTCCATGATGGTGTTATTTAATCATGTCGATTGCATACTTAAAGAGGTGCCCACAATGAATGTAATGGCAAGTTCCCTGTGTCTCATTTCTGGAACAACCCTTAAGTCGGCTGATGGCATAATAGCAAATCGCAGCATGGCAAATGCTCTTCTACAAGGAGCCAATGCCATGCGATGTAAGTCCGTCTCTAAAAGTATGCTTAATGTGAGGATCAAACTTAGATTATCTACAGCAATATTCTTTGAAGTGTGGGATGTTATTACATGTCAGGAAAAATAAATCTGTGTTCACAGATGTGTAGGAAAAGATAGCTTAAACAAGATTAAACAGTTGTCTTCATGTCGAACTTCTCTGAACCTTTAATATGCTTATGTGAATCTCCAAGAGGATAATGATATATTCAAACCATTCCAGCTATGAATCCTTTTTCCTTTCTGGGAGTATCATGGGCAGGGCATCATGCAGAACTCATTTTGGAAAAATCTGACCTACAGCAATGGACAAACCCAACCAACTCTTGGGGAACTTTAGCATGCTCTCCATGTGTTAAGGAAGTGAATGCCTTGTGCAGTTAAGTGGTCTTCAGAGCTGTCCAGTATGATCAGTGCACAAAGGTCATCAAGGCTGCAGACCTCTGGGTGGAGGCTTCCCTCTGTTTAGGATGAGGGCTTCTCCTCAGCAGGGCATGTCTGATGTACAACTCACTGTACAAAGCATAAAAGTGAACATTCCTGTACTTGCAGGACACCCACTAGAGTAAGTATTAAATGTGTAGCATTTATTTCGGGATTCAGAACCCTTTCTTTAGGAGAGTCCCAAAGTCTACCACCTTAGCACCAAGGAAATGAACATAATATGGCCAATGTGCTTGGGTTACCTTGATCAAGGTCCACACTACCTTCTATTCATCACCCTTACCAGAATAGAACTTTGTGTACACCCTCAGGGATGGGGATCTTAATTTTTAACATCCCATCCTCGGTTAAAGAAAAAAAAAATGGGAGGTTTCAAGAGACATAATATACCTTTTCTTTAAGCTGCATTTTTTATTTTAATGAGTTTCCAAACATCTGGATCCTTTACTACTAGATAAATTGTGTTGTGAAATGTTGAGAATCAAAAACTAAGATAAGCTACAAAGTGGGCCCACAGTGTATTTTCTGATCATGTACAATAGAAAGAGAAGTAGCATCATTAGCATCCTCTAAAGATTCAGAAACTATTAATATTAAAGACCTCTTTTCTGTTAGGCCCCAACATTTCCACAATAACCGTAGCTTTTTCTTTAAGCAATGCATTTTTTTCTGATTTAAAGCCCCAAATCCAGTTTAACACAAATCAACCCATTCAAAATGATCCAAGAAATATGTTCCTGTTGTTCAGTTGTTAAGTCATGTCCCACCCTTTGCAACCCCATGGACTGCAGCACACCAGGCTTATATGCCAGATGATAACTCCCGGTTATTACAAGCCATAATCAATTAAACCTTGAGGTGCAAATTTAGGAAAGGTAGCTGGTGATAGACAGGGAGGCCTGGCGTGCTGCGGTTCATGGGGTCGCAAAGAGTCGGACACGACTGAGCGACTGATCTGATCTGATCTGATCTGATCATAGAAATATTGCATTTCTTCCAATTCAAAATATCAAAATAAGATCTATTTACTTGAAAACTTTAAGGTTTCAAGTCACTTTTATTCACGTAATCATGATTTCACATGCCACGGGGACAGGACAATTTTAGAAAGTCCTCAAACTTTAAATTCACTCAAGACATCCAAGAAGAGTAGCCACAGGGTCCCAGAGGTTGATTTCCTAGGGTTGCTGGTTTTGTAGCACGTCTGAGCTGCAAGGAAAGAGGAGGTGAGGGGCCATGCAGCAGGCACATTTTCTGACCTAACAAGCAAGGAAACAGGTTAGATGCCATGCAGATACTTAGTTGGCTGTGGAAGAAATTAAACTTGTGTTCCCATCTTCTCACTGCTCTCCCACTTGCTTAACATATAACTAGCTGTCTTACTTGGACACAGGGCTTAAAGGGTGGGGATTCAGAGAGAGATGGCCTAGGCACAGCATGGCAGTTTCCTGAGAAGATTGTATTGGGAGTTCTATGTCGTATTCAGATAGAATAAATGAAATTTCTGAAAGTCTCTTGGAATTTTTAAAATTTCATAAGAAATTGAAAAACATGACTATGAAATTTCATTAGCAAAGTTTACCCAGCCCTGGAGACATACAGTATTTAAGAAGCATAAATGAAGCTTTTACAAACACCCAACAGTCCCAAGCTAGATTTGCAGACTCGGATCTGTCTGTATCTTAGTGTTCACATACAGGGCATGTGCATTAAGGTTTCAGCAATCACCAACTAACACTACGTGGTCACCTAGTAACCTAATTGAAGCACCTATAAAAGAAGCGCATTTCACATCAATTCTGTACCAGATATAACTCTGAGATGTAAATCCCTCAAAAGATCTTTCTGGACTTGCTTCACACCTTGGAAACATGAAATTGCTACTATCCTCCACATTGTGGTAACTGTTTGCAAAGAAGCCAAAATGATTCTACCACCCCAGACCAAAGCATACCTCTTTTCAATACAACTCTGTAGCATTTTTCATTCTTCCCATCAAGAAAGTAAAGTGAAAGTGTTAGTCATTCGGGCGTATCTGACTCTTTTTGATTCGTGGAATATAACCCCCGGGCTCCTCTGTCCATGAGATTCTAAAGTAGTTTTTATTCTAAAGCAGTTTTGTCCACCCCTTGAATCTGGGCTTGGTCATGTGAATTTCTTGGCCAATGGGATATTTACAAATGTCATGCAGCTGAATCTTGAAAAGCCCTTGTTCATTGGGACAGTTCCTATTTTGACTGCTATGATGTGAATAAGCCCAGCTAGAGTCTAGAGATATATGTTTCAGCTGAAAGCTAGTACCAGCACCAAACATGTAAGTGAGGCTATTTTAGACCATCTGTTCCTACTCCAGCCATCCCCTGCAGGTGAGACCAGCAACACTGCCCAGCAGACCCCAACCCAAACCTCTGACTTAAAGATTGGTGAGAAAAGTAAATGATTATTATTTCAAGCCTCTATAGTATGGAGTGGTTTGATACTCATCAATAGATTACCAACACAGACCTATTCTTTCCCACATATCAAACTGAATACTGTAGAAAGAAAAGCATAGAAGAAACTGTTGTCTATAAGAAATTAAAGGTTTCTCACATGTACATCAACATAAGTTATGTGGGGTCTCTCAGCTATCCAACACAACTTGGAGTGGTTTTGTGCTGCTGCTACTGTTCTTGCTATATAGCTTAGTCAATCAAAACAAGTGTTCTCTAAAAATGGTCCTGATGGTATTCCTGGCTGTTTTCTAGAACTAGCTTAGAAAAACCTGTTAAAAATTAAGCCTCAAGAAGCTCCATCATCTCCTTCCACAACTGAATTTAAAAAAGCCCAAGACTTTGTTAAAAGCCAAGTACTATAGAACTTCTGAAACCATACTCACAGAAAACTAGTCAATCTAATCACACCAGGACCACAGCCTTGTCTAACTCAATGAAATTAAGCCATGCCCATGGGGCAACCCAGGATGGGCGGGTCATGGTGGAGAGATCTGACAGGGTGTGGTCCACTGGAGAAGGGAATGGCAAACCACTTCAGTATTCTTGCCTTGAGAACCCCATGAACAGTATGAAAAGGCAAAATGATAGGATACTGAAAGAGAAACTCCCCAGATCAGTAGAGGCCCAATATGCTACTGGAGGTCAGTGGAGAAATAACTCCAGAAAGAATGAAGGGATGGAACCAAAGCAGAAAGAATACCCAGCTGTAGATGTGTCTGGTGATAGAAGTAAAGTCCGATGCTGTAAAGAACAATATTGCATAGGAACCTGGAATGTCAGGTCCATGAATCAAGGCAAATTGGAAGTGGTCAAACAAGAGATGGCAAGAGTGAATGTTGACATTCTAGGAATTAGCAAACTAAAATGGACTGGAATGGGTGAATTTAACTCAGAGGACCATTATATCTACTACTGAGGGCAGGAATCCCTCAGAAGAAACGGAGTGGCCATCATGGTCAACAAAAGAGTCCGAAATGCAGTACTTGGATGCAATCTCAAAAACGACAGAATGATCTCTGTTCGTTTCCAAGGCAAACCATTCAATATCACAGTAATCCAAATCTATGCCCCAACCAGTAACGCTGAAGAAGCTGAAGTTGAACGGTTCTATGAAGACCTACAAGACCTTTTAGAACTAACACCCAAAAAAGATATCCTCTTCATTATAGGGGACTGGAATGCAAAAGTAGGAAGTCAAGAAACACCTGGAGTAACAGGCAAATTTGGCCTTGGAATACGGAATGAAGCAGGGCAAAGACTAATAGAGTTTTGCCAAGAAAATGCACTGGTCATAGCAAATACCCTCTTCCAACAACACAAGAGAAGACTCTATACATGGACATTACCAGATGGTCAACACCGAAATCGATTATATTCTTTGCAGCCAAAGATGGAGAAGCTCTATACAATCAGCAAAAACAAGACCAGGAGCTGACTGTGGCTCGGACCATGAACTCCTTATTGCCAAATTCAGACTTAAATTGAAGAAAGCAGGGAAAACCACTAGACCATTCAGGTATGACCTAAATCAAATCCCTTATGATTATACAGTGGAAGTGAGAAATAGATTTAAGGGCCTAGATCTGATAGATAGAGTGCCTGATGAACTATGGAATGAGGTTCGTGACATTGTACATGAGACAGGAATCAAGACCATCCCCATGGAAAAGAAATGCAAAAAAGCAAAATGGCTGTCTGGGGAGGCCTTACAAATAGCTGTGAAAAGAAGAGAAGCGAAAAGCAAAGGAGAAAAGGAAACATATAAACATCTGAACGCAGCGTTCCAAAGAATAGCAAGAAGAGATAAAAAAGCCTTCTTCAGCGATCAATGCAAAGAAATAGAGGAAAACAGCAGAATGGGAAAGACTAAGGATCTATTCAAGAAAATCAGAAATACCAAAGGAACATTTCATGCAAAAATGGGCTCGATAAAGGACAGAAATGGTATGGACCTAACAGAAGCAGAAGATATTAAGAAGAGGTGGCAAGAATACACAGAAGAACTGTACAAAAAAGAGCTTCACGACCCAGATAATCATGATGTTGTGATCACTGACCTAGAGCCAGACATCCTGGACTGTGAAGTCAAGTGGGCCTTAGAAAGCATCACTAGGAACAAAGCTAGTGGAGGTGATGGAATTCCAGTGGAGCTATTCCAAATCCTGAAAGATGATGCTGTGAAAGTGCTGCACTCAATATGCCAGCAAATTTGGAAAACTCAGCAGTGGCCACAAGACTGAAAAAGGTCAGTTTTCATTCCAATCCCAAAGAAAGGCAATGCCAAAGAGTGCTCAAACTGCCACATAATTGCACTCATCTCACACGCGAGTAAAGTAATGCTCAAAATTCTCCAAGCCAGGCTTCAGCAATATGTGAACCGTGAACTTCCTGATGTTCAAGCTGGATTTAGAAAAGGCAGAGGAACCAGAGATCAAATTGCCAACATCCGCTGGATCATCAAAAAAGCAAGAGAGTTCCAGAAAAACATCTATTTCTGCTTTATTGACTATGCCAAAGCCTTTGACGGTGTAGATCACAATAAACTGTGGAAAATTCTGAGAGAGATGGGAATACCAGACCACTTGATCTGCCTCTTGAGAAATCTGTATGCAGGTCAGGAAGCAACAGTTAGAACTGGTCATGGAACAACAGACTGGTTCCAAATAGGAAAAGGAGTACGTCAAGGCTGTATATTGTCACCATGTTTATTTAACTTATATGCAGAGTACATCATGAGAAATGCTGGACTGGAGGAAACACAAGCTGGAATCAAGATTGCAGGGAGAAATATCAATAACCTCAGATATGCAGATGATACCACCCTTATGGCAGAAAGTGAAGAGGAACTACAAAGCCTCTTGATGAAAGTGAAAGTGGAGAGTGAAAAGGTTGGCTTAAAGCTCAACATTCAGAAAACGAAGATCATGGCATCTGGTCCCATCACTACATGGGAAATAGATGGGGAAACAGTGGAAACAGTGTCAGACTTTGTTTTTCTGGGCTCCAAAATCACTGCAGATGGTGACTGCAGCCATGAAATTAAAAGACGCTTACTCCTTGGAAGGAAAGTTATGACCAACCTAGATAGCATATTCAAAAGCAGAGACATCACTTTGCCAACAACGGTTCGCCTAGTCAAGGCTATGGTCTTTCCTGTGGTCATGTATGGATGTGAGAGCTGGACTGTGAAGAAGGCTGAGCGCCGAAGAATTGATGCTTTTGAACTGTGGTGTTGGAGAAGACTCTTGAGAGTCCCTTGGACTGCAAGGAGATCCAACCGGTCCATTCTGAAGGAGATCAGCCCTGGGATTTCTTTGGAAGGAATGATGCTAAAGCTGAAACTCCAGTATTTTGGCCACCTCATGCGAAGAGTTGACTCATTGGAGAAGACTCTGATGCTGGGAGGGATTGAGGGCAGGAGGAGAAGGGGAAGACAGAGGATGAGATGGCTGGATGGCATCACTGACTCGATGAATGTGAGTCTGAGTGACCTCCGAGAGCTGGTGATGGATAGGGAGGCCTGGCGTGCTGCAGTTCATGGGGTCGCAAAGAGTCGGACATGACTGAGAGACTGATCTGATCTGATCTGATAGAACTTCTATCAAAATATTGACCGAGGAGGCCCACTGAATTTAAACACCACTATTCATGAAAAAGTAACTTTTAAATTGAAATATAGTTGATTTACAAAGTTGTGTTAGTTTCAGGTATACAGCAAAGTGATTCAGTTTTTATATATTTGTTTTCTTTTTATCTATATTATATATTCTTTTTATATTTATATATATGTTCTTTTTTCAGATTTACTTACATGTGGAATCTAAAAAAAGATACAAATTATAAATAAAACATAAATAGAACCACAGATATAGAAAATAATTTATGGTTACCAAAGGCGAAAGGGGGAGGGATAAATCAGGAGTTTGGGATTAACATGTATACATTAGTACTTACAAAATTAACAACAAGGGCCTATTGCATAGCATAGGGAACTATATTCAATATTTTATAATAACATGAAAGAATAATATGACCTCCACTCTTGAAGTTACAAATGTTAGGACTATGAGCTTTCAAACAAGACAGATATGAATTCAAATTCTGGTTCTACTATTTAACAGCTTGAAAACTTGAGTATTAACAATATTTATAATATCTAATATTCATTAAATGTTTCAATTCAGTTCAGTTCAGTCACTCAGTCGTGTCTGACTCTTTGTGACCCCATCAATCAGCATGCCAGGCCTCCCTGTCCATCACCAACTCCCGGAGGTCACTCAAATTCATGTCCATCGAGTTGGTGATATCATCCAGCCATCTCATCCTCTGTCGTCCCCTTCTCCTCCTGCCCCCAATCCCTCCCAGCATCAGCGTCTTCAATGAGTCAACTCTTTGCATGAGGTGGCCAAAGTACTGGAGTTTCAGCTTTAGCATCAGTCTTTCCAATGAATACCCAGGACTGATCTCCTTTAGGATGGAATGGTTGGATCTCCTTGCAGTCCAAAGAGGCTTCTCCAACACCACAGTTCAAAAGCATCAATTCTTCGGTGCTCAGCTTTCTTTATAGTCCAACTCTCACATCCATACATGACCACTGGAAAAACCATAGCCTTGACTAGATGGACCTTTGTTGGCAAAGTAATGTCTCTGCTTTTCAATATACTATCTAGGTTGGTCATAACTTTCCTTCCAAGGAGTAAGCGTCTTTGAATTTCATGGCTGCAGTCACCATCTACAGTGATTTTGGAGCCCAGAAAAATAAAGTCTGACACTGTTTCCCCATCTATTTCCCATGAAGTGATGGGACCAGATGTCATGATCTTCGTTTTCTGAATGTTGAGCTTTAAGCCAACTTTTTCACTCTCCACTTTCACTTTCATCAAGAGGCTTTTTAGTTCCTCTTCACTTTCTGCCACAAGGCTGGTGTCATCTGCATATCTGAGGTTATTGATATTTCTCCAGACAATCTTGATTCCAGCTTGTGCTTCTTCCAGCTCAGCGTTTCTCATGATGTACTCTGCATATAAGTTAAACAAGCAGGGTAACAATATACAGTGTTGATGTACTCCTTTTCCTGTTTGGAACCAGTCTGTTGTTCCATGTCCAGTTCTAACTGTTGCTTCCTGACCTGCATATAGGTTTCTCAAGAGGCAGGTCAGGTGGTCCAGTATTCCCATCTCTTTCAGAATTTTCCAGTTTATTGTGATCCACATAGTCAAAGGCTTTGGCATAGTCAGTAAAGCAGAAATAGCTGTTTTTCTGGAACTCTCTTGCTTTTTCAATGATCCAGCAGATGTTGGCAATTTGATCACTGGTTCCTCTGCTTTTTCTAAATCCAGCTTGAACATCTGGAAGTTCACGGTTCACATATTGCTGAAGCCTGGCTTAGAGAATTTTGAGTATTACTTTACTAGCGTGTGAGATGAGTGCAATTGTGCGGTAGTCTGAGCATTCTTTGGCATTGTCTTTCTTTGGGATTGGAATGAAAACTGACCTTTTCCAGTCCTGTGGCCACTGCTGAGTTTTCCAAATGTGCTGGCATATTGAGTGAAGCACTTTCACAGCATCATCTTTCAGGATTTGAAATAGCTCAACTGGAATGCCATCACCTCCACTAGCTTAGTCCGTAGTGATGCTTTCTAAGGCCCACTTGATTTCACATTCCAGGATGTCTGGCTCTAGGTGAGTGATCACACCATTGTGATTATCTGGGTCGTGAAGCTCTTTTTTGCACAGTTCTTCTGTGTATTCTTGCCACCTCTTCTTAGTTTATTATATACCAAATACTATACCTAATTATCATGTCATCCTTATAATAACTCTATAGGATAGCTTATATTAATATTCCCATTTTTACTCTGAGGCTTGCAAAGATTAAGTGACCTCCCAAGAAATGAATCTGGTATGTGGTGTAGCCTGGCTCTGAACCCAGGCATTATGATTCCATAGAGTACCTTTACCATTTTGACATACTTTCTCTCAAATTATGTAATCAAATCACTCATTCCTTTTATTGAGTTAGTGATTAATTGATTCAGTCATTCTAAAATTATTTAAGGAGCATCTCTTACATGCAAAGGATTTCAAGTGCTGGAGAATCAATGGTAATGTGGTCCCTGCCTTAATAGGGTTTCTGGTTTAGTGGGTAAAGGAGATTCTGATCAAATAACCCAGGCTCTTCTTATATGAGTATACTCTGCACTCTATATTTCAGCCAACCTTTTTCTACTGAATATTCATGTCACTCCTCCATCTGAAATCCTTGTCCAGGATTCTGGTGGCTTTAAAATATGTCCATAGATTATTTAACATTCTTCCTTTCCAGAAGTAAAACTTAATTCTCCTCTTTTAAGTGTGGGTTGGACTTAATGACTCACTTCTAATGAATACAATGTGGCAGAATGGACACTGTGTACGGAAGACATGGGTTGGGGAGAGAGGGGAGCAACTCTCATATAGCATAAGGGATTTCATTTTTAAAGAGATTACTAGAGATCAGTGCACTCTTCAGATGGGAAACTACAGAGGAGTCCTGGTGAATCAGGCTGAGAGTTGCATTATATCCCTTTTATGTGAATGGATCCAACCAGATGTATAGCCAGATCCCAAGTAAATTGGACTTCTATTTCATCTCTTAATTATGGCAATTCCATGGTGTTGAGAGGATAAGGAAAGGAATTAAAAGAAGATTTAAAGGAGGTAGTTTTAAAGGATCAGGAGATTTCAACACAGCAATGAAGGTCCCTTCTCTCTCTCTCTCTCTCTCTCTCTCTCTCTCTCACAGTGTATATATATACTGTGAGACATCATACAGCTTTATTTACTCTTAAAATCATTACAACAGAATTATAGATTGACATGGATAACGGCTAAACCATAAGCAAATTGGGAAGTACAGAAATGTCTCACATAAGCTCTGTGTATTTTTAATTGCAAGAATTACTTTTCCCAGGGAAAAAGTAATTACTGCCATTCCTCAATCGAATTATAGTGCCATATCTTTGTCCAAGTACAAATACTTTTGGGTCTGTATGTTAGAGTTTGCAGTGGAACACTTTACTCATCTGATTTTAAGAAGGAATGAGAATTAGACTAGGTATTTTTGTAAGAATTTCAAGGAAAATATGCCATTTCATTTGCAGAGCATCAGCACTTAATTGTCTAATTATTCCTGGCATGAAAGAAATGAAGTTAACGTACAATCGAGGCAGAAAGGCAAGCAGAATGAGCTCTGCATGAAAAAATGTTTTGAATTGTATAAATAGTTTTGAACTGTGCCATTTTATTTTGGCTGGCAAACAATAAGATTCTTAACATGTGAAATTATACCCATTGAAAAAAATTAAAAGTATCGCAATGAATGCCAAGTTGTTCAGCAAGAAATCACTAAAAATTTGGCAAGAGCTCCAATTCACTTGAGGACTCCACAGGTCTTGGAAAGTAAAGTTAGCAGTAACTACTCAGCAATCAGGAAAGATAAGAAGGACTTCTACGAGGACAGAGAGCCCTTGAGTTCTATCAGCTTATAATAAATAGCATCTCAAAAGTAGCACTTTTCAGAGATAATATATAAATATTTTAAGTAGTGAAGCATAGGTGTGGGCTATTTTTTCCTGTACCATGTCCAGAAAATCTGCACATACACATCAAATTCTGCAACTAGGGAATCCATTTTATTGTGATGTTTGCATTTTTAAACAATGTGCCTGACCTATTTGGAGGTTAATATAACTAAGTGGAGCCTATTTGCTGTTTATTATTTATAAAAGATTCACTTTGGATTAGGGCTTCTCAAGACACTTGTGTTTTAGCTGCATCACGAAGAGTTCCTGGAGAGCTCCCAACACCGTAGCAGGCAAGAAAATGACAAGTGAGAATACAGACCAGCCTATAGCCTTCACTATAAAGGCTAAGATGAAAGTCAAGCTCTTTCCTCCTTGTAAAGGCCACACTGGCCTCTGTCTAATAAGCACAAACTCGGGCTCTTAGAGTCACATAAAGGACAGCTCTGCAAGTCAGTACAAAAGGTTCTTCTCTTCAGAGGATCCCAACTACAATAAACAAAACAAAATGCCTGCCTTCCATTTAGGAGATTTTCTTAGAATTCCTTTGCTTGTCTTACACCTATTAAAGGAAACAATCTATGAGTTTGTCTGGCTTGTGACTGATTATGAAACACCAAGGAATGGCTCCCAAGATTAGAAGAAACAAAAGCAAATTATAAGTAAATTAGTGTTAGAGTTCTGCCATCAACCTTGTCTGTCTTGCAGGCTAATTCTGGACAAGTTGACAGCTCCAATTCTGCAGACTCAAATAACCATGAACGTTTTTTAATACACAGGTTTGCAGGTTCTTTTGGTTTTGAAGGGATAAATTCTGAAAGTAAGAATGGCCCCTCTAAACAGTTTTCCAAGTCCTTGTGCTGAGAATATGAACTTCTCTCAATGGAAATCAGCCCAAGCACCCACTGCATCTCTCCTTTTATCATTATGGTAATGAGTGCTGGAAGCTTTCCAAAATACAAAGCCAACTTGACAGTGACAAATATGAAGCAAAAGGCCACATGATGATTAGGCCATTTACTGACCAATGGAAAAAAACAGCCATGATTGACTCAAGAGTTAGAAAAACCAAGTATGTCATTAAGCTTAAGAAGTTCAGATCCATGGTGTGATCAGTGACTACAAGAGGGAAGGGTGACTTGTTTCACCAAAGAACTCTCTGCCTTAACACTGCTATTTACACAAGTGGTTGCAAAAGACATATATTTCAGTCCTTCCAGGGCTGGTGAGAGAATGAGATGAAATAACCTTTGTAAAGCACTTAATACAGTCCAGTGCCTGGGTCAGAGCAGGCACTCAACAAACACCCAATTTCTCTTCCCTGTCCTGATGCTACAATACCCATTTGTCTCAGCATCACCAGTGCCTTCTATCCTGCTCACTTCCTCATGCCTAAGCTCTCCAGAGAGAAACCAGTTGGACAAGAAGCCAGAGGAACAAAATAAACATACAGGAACAGCAAAGGAGAGGAAGTAAGGGATTTGGAAACCATTTTATGCTAAGAGATAACTCAGACTTGGTCTGGCTATAGTTTATATTCTCCCAAAAGCAGACCTTGAGACAAGGATAATACTGCAAGTAGTTTATTTGGGAAGTTATCTGGGGAAAAACCAGCATGCATGACACAGAAGGGTAAGACGTCAACAAGGTGCATTATTGAGTTAGTGGGCAATTGGAGCTTAAACCCACAGGGGTTCTGGAAGCTAATGTATTACATGCCCCAGTTATTCGAACCAAGGGAAGACATAGGGTGTATTCACTAAACCCTCACTTGTCACTAGTTGATGGTTTCTTCTGGTGGTATCAACTCTCTGGCAATTCTGGCTTGCCCTACATGTTGACCAAACTGAGCATGCAATCAGAAAAACCATCCTCTGGCAGACAGTTACAGTGGTTCTCAATAAGCAGCCTTCAGGGTTAAAGGATATCGTGCCCAAAAGATATAAATGGTGCCCATCAGGGTCTGCCAGAGTGAGTAATCTGACTTTCAACCTGTAAAAGAGGTTGAAATGAGAAGTAGCACTTTGAGATTCTTCCTGAAGTTAACACTGTGACACTTGCCACTTCCATGGTGGCTGTTTAGATCCACATTAGATAAGGTCACAGTGCTGCTGCTGCTGATAAGTCGCTTCAGTCGTGTCCGACTCTGTGCGACCCCATAGACGGCAGCCCACTAGGCTCCCCTGTCCCTGGGATTCTCCAGGCAAGAACACTGGAGTGGGTTGCCATTTCCTTCTCCAATGCATGAAAGTGAAAAGTGAAAGTGAAGTCACTCAGTCGTGCCTGACTCTTAGTGACCCCATGGACTGTTGCCTACCAGGCTCATCCGTCCATGGGATTTTCCAGGCAAGAGAACTGGAGTAGATTGCCATTGCCTTCTCCGAAGGTCACAGTATGAGGAGTCAAAAATTCTGATTACAGAGTAATTGATAAATAATATGCTAAGTTATCTGTAACTCTCATTAACTACCCAGCCTGGAAACCTCCTCAAACAATTTGGTTTTTAAGACAAACCAATAGGAACTGAGGACTTCTCAGGTGGCACTAGGGGTAAAGAACCTGTTGGCCAGTGCAGGAGATACAAGTGATGGTGGCTTTGATCCCTGGGTCGGGCAGATCCCCTGGAGGAGGGCATGGCAATCCACTCCAGTATTCTTGCCTGAAGAATGGTGTTTGGACTGAAACAACATACCACACACACACACAAACACACAATAGGAACTGAATGTAGTATATTGCTCAGGTCTAAATTCATCACTTCCATTTGTGTGGATTTTGGGTGTACTGTCAGACTTACCAAAACCATCAGGTTTGTGAACATAGTAAATAGAGGTCTGATTTATTCTCTACCCTCTTCCCTTGTCTCACAGCAATCCCCCACAAAAGTCCTTCCTTAATTTCCACATATCATTTGACTTGTGGCTTTCATATCTTCAGTATTTCCAGAGGCTTCTGAAAATGATGGAAAGACAATATAAACATAAATTCTAAGGTAGGAATAAGTGTTGATAAGCTTCAACCTTAAATTTTACAATAATCACTAGTGACCATTAATTATATCTAGCATGAAGCAATTAATCCTAATAGTATCAGTTTGCTTATGGCCCATCAAAAAGGGACACAACAGTCTATGAAGAAAAGAAAGAAGAAAAACAGAAAAAAAGGAGGGTTTAGTTATTTATAACAAAAAAATTTTTGGAGAAATAAGGAATGAAAAAAATGTATCTTAATTAACTCTTAGAAAAACCAATTCTGAGATTACGTATTTCTCATATTTCAAAACAGAATTATTCTGTGGAATCAGAAGAATGCCTATTTCTGAATTTAACTTTTTCATTTAAACACTAACAAATGATCAGGAAAGTAGAGGTTATATAAATATCAATAGGCACCAGGGTGTTAGGCTTCCCAGGTGGCACAGTGGTTGAAAATCTGCCTGCAATGCAGGAGACTCAAGAGATGCAAATTCAATCCCTGGTTCGGGAATTTCCCTGGGAGAAGGAACAGGCAACCCATTCCAGTATTCTTGCCTGGGAAATCCTGTGGACAGAGGAGCCCAGTGGGCTACCGTCTATGGAGTTGCAAGAGTCGGACACAACTGAGCGACTAAAACAAAAACCACCAAATCTAATGATAAAAAAAAAAAAATGAGAAAACTTCAAATTGAGGGACATTCTATGAAATACGAAACCGGTACTCTTCAAAACTGTCAGAGTCACGAAAGTCAAAGAAAGACTGAGGAACTGTCACGGACTGGAGGAAACTAAAGAGACGTGACGGCTAAATGCAGTGTGTGGACCTGAACTGGGTCCCGGAACATAAAGAGACTGTGAAGTGAAAGTCAGTGAGATCCAAATAAATTGTTCACTTTGGGTAAATGTATTCTGTTGATAATTATTTCTTAGTCTTAACAATTATACCAAGGCAAGACATTAACTTTAGGGGAGGCTGAGTGATAGTTATATGCAACCTTTCCTGTTTTAAAACTTCTCTAAGTCTAAAATTACTTGAAAATGAAAAGTTAAAAAAAAAAAAAAAAGAGCATGAGAATTGAATATAAAATGACAGATTAACATATTTCACATGAATAAAAGAGCTATGTTTTGTGGGTTGCCTGTTATATCAGTCACTTCCCCCTAGTGGTTTATGTTTCTTTACTGGCTTCACTTTCAAAAGCTTTTCATATGTAGGTCAAGATTTAGATTGCCAAGTTTTTATTGCAGACTTTTAATAGAATATTTTTGTCAACATCTGTCTAGTAAGAATGGTCATGCTCTACAATTACAAGTAACCAGATATACCAGCTAGCATTTATCAAGTACACAAAATACTGTTAATAAGTTCTTTGTTTGAATTAACTCATTTAACATGCTCGACAACCTCATGAGGCAGATCCTGTTATTATTATTCCTATTCTACAGATGAGAAACAATTCAGTCACTTGCCCAAGGTTACACTGCTTTCCTGTACTTTTAATCACCACAGGGCTTGGCCTGTTGAGCAATGTCAGGGTCACCATACCAGGTCAATCTTGTCTCAAATATGAAAGACAGAGAAAGACCACAGGATTAGAAACATCGGGTTAATATCTTGAAAAAGTATTCAGAAGGACATCGTTACAAAGCAGGTATTGGAAATTAAAAAAGCATTCCTCTCTTCTGAAAAGTTCATATTTTTGAGGGTTCTGCCCTCCCTAAAAGTTTCATCTCAAAGTCTGTCATGTATGTTTAAGAAGTAAAAAAGACAAAACTTACGCGATCAGAGACAAGATAAACCTTAACAGGTTCTTGTAAGACATTATGATTTTTCATATAACTGTTTTAGATAATTCTTCAAATGCACACTCTTTACTCAATGAATGGCAATGATTTCTGTTGAATAAGATATTTCAAGAATGTATAGAATATATATTGTTTTCTTAATACATCTGAAATCTATTATGTAAATACACAGTGCATTTTTTGAAACACAGATTATTTACCAAGTAGATTAGGTGTTTAGTGAAGAAGCTATTACAGACTACTGGATAAACTGATATTTAGACCATTTTCAACCAACTATTTATAACACATGCCATTAAAACTTTATCAGCTTGATTATTTTTACAGAACCACCACCAAAATCATTAAAGCAATCAAGGTTCTATGAAGACAACTGAAATACAGCAATAAGTAAACAACTTGAATTGTAACAAATGCAAGTAATACAAGTATCACACCACAAATGCAAGCTGCACTTTCATTTTTTTAAATACTTCAACTGTTTACTCTCTCAACTCGAAACACTAGTTGAACTGGCCTTATCCTGGGCCAAACCTTTTGTCCCAATTAGTTCTATAAACATCACTAACTTCATGTTGCTTGTGAAAGTCTTTTTTTTTTGTTTTAACAAAGGATTCTACTCTTTTCCTTTTAAACCTGACCTCACTTTTTTATTTTACAATGGAAGAATCATTCATATTTTGCAACTTCCCTTTTGGTTTGTATCCCATAGATCACATCTCCTATCTCACTCATGGGAGATACAGAACTGCAGATAGAAAAATAACACACAAATACTGGAGGACCAACCTTATGGACATGAGCCTTCATAATAAGCAAATAAAAGAGACTCATCTATTAGTCCAAAATAAATATATCTGTCTTTGAAATATTGTTGTTACTTTATCAATTTGAACAACTTTTAAGCAAATTGGAATATGTTTCCAAATGTATTTGTGAACATGAAAAAACATAAACAAAGGTTTTTAATTATATTTTCAAAGTCTTCAAAAATTGTCTGGATAAAAAATTCAAAATTCCTTGGCCATGTTTTATCCTGAAAAGAAAATGATAGTTAAATTAGAGATCCTTGAAAAATAGGGTTGATAATGAAAATACCCACAGAAGGCAGGCTGCAATTGTTCCGCCACTGTAATACAATCTATTCCAGAATAATTTTTCTTTTTATTATTTCATTAAGTTGTATCTCACTAAAGTTCCTCTTAGGATCTCTAGGCAGCACCAAATTTTTCATTGAGAAAACGATAAATCACTGGCCTAAATTACAATTTAATTATAAACGCCTTTGCCTTCTAATGCTGCCTAGGACCTTTTACCCTGCTACATAATTCTAAAAAATGACCCCTGTCATAATTTCCTTCACTAGAATAATATGGGGAGATCTAATCCTGAATCCTGCTGTCTTATAATTTAATATAAGAGGTAATTATTATTCAAAAGATAATGTTGCAGATATTGAAAATATTCTGAAGTTTGAGTCTGAAAAAAAGGAAGTCTTAGGTATGTGGGAGCTTTCTATCACTGTACATATCAAGAGAAGCAAAAGGAAAGAAGCAACGGGTTTTTAATGAAAAAATATTAGAATCTACATACAGCTGGTGTTTTGTATTGTGTGAAACACATTTATATGGTCTTCAAACCATGGTTAGAAATGAAATGCCTCATTTCCTAAGTCAAGGAAGCAGAGAGAGCAATGTGGCCATGAGCAACTATTTCTTTAGGTTTCAAGTCTGGTTTAGTGTTAGGGGGTAATAAAATTGCACCCTCTTTCCACAGTCACAATGAGAGGATTTGGGTGGAGAAGGGCTACAGAAACAAGACAAGGATGAACCAAAGCAGACAAGTAAAAGTGTCCTGAAGCAGGACAGAGTATAGAGAAAGGGATTCTTGGGGAACATTTTATTGGCAGCATCACAGAGCCTGGATGGGATACATACAAAAACCAACTTGGCCTCTCCAGCAAAGTTTCAAAACTATGCTGAATGGTGGGGTTTTCTCTCTCCTGGAATTCACAAAGAGGTAAACCAAGAGAAAAGAATAGGTAACAATAGGTATACTGAACCCACCTCAAAATTGACCTGCTCTTTGATCTTTAATAGCAGAAATATAAATTGCATTTAATTCATGCCCAAGAAGTCACAACTTTCCCACCTGTGTAGGTATCAGCCCCTCCACAATGCACTTCAATAGCACAGGTGAAAAGTCAATTGCATTGGTGGGAGATTCTTTCTATGATGTGACCTGAAAAGATGGGACAGCACAGAATTCATGGAGACAAAGGTTGTTTTTTTGTTTTTTAAATCAAATTACAAATGTCCTTGAGGTCATATATCTGAGTGTTTAGGTCACTGTGCCTACCTGTATGAAATAAAGATGCCCCTCTTTCACATTGCTTTTCCCCCTAAAAAATTTGTGATATGGTGAAATGAACTATCATAACTATCCAATGACATGGATATAACTACCTGAGGTAACTTTAGAGGAGATGGAGATAGTGATGCCAACAGTGATGCACAAGGAAAAAAAGCTAAAGGGCAAACAGAATACGAAAGAGCAACTCAGATGAAATGCGAAGTCTTGTCTACCAATTCCAGAGCAGTCAGCAAACCTCTGTGCAACTCAGTAAACATCAAACCAAACAGCACACAAGGCTCTACTGTCCTTTTGTTTTGTTTTGTTCTGCTCTTGCTTTGGGAGCAGTTTGTTTAAGATGTAATAAATTGAAAAGGTGCTTTCCCCCCCACCCCTGCCCCTCCATAAATCTCAAGACAGTGCAAATGACTTATGCCTCATTATGGACAGAAAGAAAGGGCCTCCCTAGACGAGGACATCCTCGACTACCATTAAAGCAATCATTAAAAATAACAACCCACCTAAGCAAGCAAAAGAGTCATTCTTTTAAAAGATATATATTAATTAGCCAATAATATTAAAACAAGGTTCTGTGGATTCAAATAGGAACTGAAATTCAGAATACAAGAGAAAGCAGAAAAATTGATGTGGGAGGGGAAGGGGGAAGTTTATAAGGAAAAGGTCTATAATTTCCAATAGCAGTAGCAGAGAGAGCCATGAAACAAATGGTATCTATAACAAACTAGTAATAAAGAAGCATGGGGAGATGGGTGGACTGTGCCTACCTGCATCATTTCACGAGCTCGGAAGATTTAAGAGTCCTGAGAGGTTCAGGGTAGACATTGGAGTGGACATTCCAATCACTAAACAAAAGTACATTAAGGTGGACACACAGGTAGATGGAGAGAAAAGCACAGACAGGCAATCTTCAAGTTTAAGATGCACTAAAAATTTTCTGCTTCACTGTGGTAAGTTTTCAAAGGACCCCAGTTGAAAGAAAGCAGAGTGAGTGAGTCAAGAGTAGGAAAATAAAAAGCAAGATGAAATTGAACAATATGTGGCCCTACCAACCAAGCCAATTCTATCTTCACTGGCTAATTCTGATCACTCCCTTCTATGTTGAAAAGTATTCAGTGGAATTAAGATCATGCCACAGAGTGATAAATATCTGTAAAATGTGAAGTGAGCACAAGCAAATGTGTCTCCTACTAGTAGTCATAAAGAAAAAGGAATCATTATTTTAGATCATACAATTCAAGACTGAAAAAGTGACAACTCTGCTCTTTGGTCTCTTATACCACATGAATTCCAATTAAAAAAAAAAAGGCACATGCATTTAAGTGACTTTGTCCTCACAGCAGTATATTTTGGAGAGATTGGAACTTACAGTTAATGAAGAGCAAACAACCAATCATTTGTTCAACATACTGTTTCATATTCAAGGAATGAATAACAGATTGTCCTTACAGAGGGCTCCCACAGTAGAGAGAAAATGTTAGATTAAAAAAATAAAATGAGCTTGCAAACATATTGTTTAAAGTAATTACAACTATACTTCATGGAAAGGAGAACGCTGTTGGTGCTAACCCCCAGTGGGTCATCCACAGAGCATGCCCTCCACTTGCCAGGGTGCCACCGCTCACTGGGTCACAGGCAACTGTTGACCTACACTGTCATTTACCCTCATCAGAAAGAGCAATCGTTCTTGTTATTTGTCTTGGTTTTGGTTGTCCCAGAAGCACAGCTTGAAACAAGGGCTTCATTTTAAATAGTTTATTTCAAAAGTAATTCAAGAATTATTCGGAAATGAGTGGAACAGTGACACAGAGCAAAGCAGCCAAAAATATGTCATCAAGAAAGTTACCAACGAGAAACTGAGCCCAAATCTTGCTGGGCAACTCAGCCCATGAAGATCTGCACCTCAGAGCTGTCCCCACTGAGGGGTAAGGGAGCTTGAGTATTTATTTACCAGCTCAGTAATGTGTTGATAAATCTTTAACAACACGTTTTCCAGTTGGAGTGAGAGTGGGGTTGAGTGATCCCTGATTTGTAACATTTGCCAATTTCCATGGTGTAAATTCTCCCATCATGGCTGATTTAAAACTACCAATATAATGTCATTGAACATGGAGCTGAGGAAGAACCATAGTAGCCACTTACTTGATACAAAAGACAAGAGTACAGGAAAACATAAAATGTAGTAAAATAATTAGAAAGTAATAGAAATTACCTTTACTTTTAATATAATCTACTTAATTATAATTAATTATAATGCAAGTGTATATAATTTAATTTTTAGTAACAGCTGTGTTTAACAACTGACTGACAAAATTTCAGAAAATTTAACAATCAAACCTTGCAGGTCAGTATGAGCCAACTCCAACTGATCATCTCACAAAATCCCCTCAGTCGTTGGTTGAAAGATGCACTTAGTGGGGATTCATATTCCTCATACTTCCAGTCTGTGGTGTGGGTAACACAGTGAACCCCAGAGGCCAGACAAAGCAGATGCTAGCAGATGGACATTGGGCCATATATTCTTCACTGAGTTGCCCTCCTTTGCAATTTAAAACAGTGTTATTGCCTGGAGAATCCCAGGGACAGAGGGGCCTGGTGGGCTGCCGTCTATGGGGTCGCATAGAGTCAGACACGACTGAAGCGACTTAGCAGCAGCAGCAGTAGTGTCCTATATACACTATTGTTACTATGTATAGAATGGATAATTAATGAGAACCTACTGTAGTGCTCAGGGAACCCTACTCGGTCCTCTGCTGCTGCTGCTACTGCTGCTAAGTCACTTCAGTCATGTCCAACTCTGTGCAACCCCATAGACGGCAGCCCACTAGGCTCCCCCATCCCTAGGATTCTCCAGGCAAGAACACTGGAGTGAGTTGCCATTTCCTTCTCCAATGCATGAAGGGAAAAGTGAAAGTGAAGTCATTCAGTCGTGTCCGACTCTTAGTGACCCCATGGACTGCAGCCTACCAGGCTCCTCCGTCCATGGGATTTTCCAGGCAAGAGTACTGGAGTGGGTTGCCGTTGCCTTCTCTGACTCAGTCCTCTATTGTGACCTAAATGGAAAGGAAATTTAAAAAAGAGGAGATATAGGCATAATATATATAGCTGATTCACTTTCCTGCACAGCAGAAACTAACACAATATTGTAAAGCAGCTATCAGTTAAGTTCAGTCACATCCATTCTAATCCAAATAGGCTGTGTAAGACTGAACTGGGAGTTAAAAATCTAATTCAGTGGTCAATATACTTTATTATACAATTCACTGTGTACTGAATTAATCATTTCTTTTTTAATTTTAATTCAACGTATTTGAAGTTGTCAAATTGATTTTTTAAAACTCCCTTTCTGCTCAACTTTCTCAGTATTTGCTTTTTCCTCATGATTTAAGAAGAATAACCACTCTACCCAGAATGACCCCTTTGCTCAGAGCAAATGGAAACATCTCCAATCCATACTCTGGAGAGATGATGGTGAATTTACTTAGAAGGAAGCCTTTGGAATATTCTATAGTAGTTAAAGTGCTAAACATATCAACATGAAGAAATCTTAAAAATTTAATGAGTGGGGAAAAAGCAAGTTGCAAATAGACATATGCAGTTTGATAACAATGATGTAAAGTAACAAGCAAAACTATATGCCATTTTTGGTGGCACCCATGTGAGCAAAAAAAGAAAATATCAAATTCAGGAGAGTGGTTAATTCTTCGGGGCAAGGAAGAGCAAAAGAGTGAAATGAGATCAAGGAAAGTGAAAGTCGCTCAGTCGTGTATGATTCTTTACAATCCCATGGACTATACCATCCATGGAATTCTCCAGGCCAGAATACTGGAGTGGGTAGCCTTTCCCTTCTCCAGAGGATCTTCCCAACCCAGGGATTGAACCCAGGTGTTCTGCACTGCAGGTGGATTCCTTACCAGCTGAGCCACAAGGGAAGCCCAAGATCAAGGAAAGGTGCACACCAAGGGTTCAAATGGACTTGAAATGCTTCACAGGTTGGAAAAAGCGGCCAAAACAAGTGTAACAAAATGTTCAGATTTGACAGACCTGGGTGGCTGAAAAAGGTATTAGTCTGTATACCTTTATCTGTATATTTGAAATATTTCATCATTTTTTATAAGTTTTTACTTGTACTGGAAGAGTTCCTAAATGGTTTTACATGCAACGTGTAACCTAACAAAGGACTCTTGAGTGGCGTCAGGTCAGACAGAAAAAGTAGAATGACTGTATGAGTAATTGCAGTCTCCGTTTTATCAATACTTTTTGATCTTTTAATCTAACTAAATTGATTACAATCATCTATTTTTGGTTGATTACTCAATTTTAGCTTTAAACTAAATCACTCACCTCTCAACTGAGTATATACAGCTGATTTAAAGCAACAAAATCCCATTGAATTGTAATGTTAACAACACAAACCCCAGATGATGCTGTATATCACAGGTTCATTAAAGGAAATCTGTTACTCCGGGAACAATTACTGGGTCAATTGTTCATCTGGATCATGGTCTCGTCCCAAGAATGTTCTTATTCATCTCTTATAAGTAGCAGAATTCCTATCAAAACTGCTATCATATACCTGTTGCTATATTCCCTTGGCAAAACAATAGCATCCCCCTCCCTGGGATTGTTTTCTGTGTTGAATGAGTTAATACAATAAGCACTGAAATCAGAGCATCATCTTGCCTACTTTATTATTATTATTATTATTAATTAACTGAAAATAGTAATGACAACATCATCAGCTTAAATGAGGCTTAAGCCCAAAACCCTTAACAGAAGCTGATTTTCATTCCCGAATCTTATCTTTTTAGATTTCTGGTCTTCCACCAACAAAAACTCAACAATTACCAAAACCAAAGCCCCATCACCCACTAGTATCCAGCAAAGAAGTAGGGGAAAGATTGCCATCAGCTCACATTTTACTTCCTGCCCCCAAATTAAAAGAACCTGGGTGAAGATGGCAGTGAGTTCCAGGCCTCAGGACTCATAAGGAGTGTAAAGAGAGCCCCTGTGTCTCCCTTCTTCCCCAGACAAAGATGGTTTTCCAGAGAGATTCAGGCCGGGTCTGCCTCCCATCCTCTGGCAGCCACAGGCCCCAGCCTGCTCCGTCCTGCTCAGTAACTGGGCATCAAACAAGAGTAATTGACAGCTTCTCTCCTCCAGCCTCCTCTCGGAGCAGCAGTTTCCCCAGGAGCCGCCTCGTACAACCTCAAACACTTTATTACTGGTCAATTTGGGTTTCCTGCCCACTTTAAGTGGCAGTGCTGAGGGTCTGCAGCTCTCTCTAGCCCTCATTGATCAATATTAACAGTCACTTTCACAGCATTTCCCTGCTACTCAGCAAGGCCGGGGACTGGCTGTAAATTACCACATAGCCTGGTCATTATACCGAAAGAAATGCTGTAATTCAAAAGTTAAGGCTAATTGTGAAAATAATTTCTGTCACGCTTCTCAGTACCTGATTCAAAAAGGGCAAGAGAACTCAGAGCTTGTCCCTTTTGGGTTTGTTTGTTTAACCAGAGTGTTTAACTATATTCAATCCTGGGAGATCCACCCTCCATATGGTGTTTTTTAATGTAGATGGGGCCAACTACTTCAAACACCCCCACCTTCAGCTCACCAGAGAGATGGAGGAAGGAAAACCATCTTTTAAAGTTTAAATCTTAGGTTTACAGTCGATGCATTATAGGTATGAGGGGGAAAAAAAAGTTGGGATTTAACAATTACTGGCTGAGGTTCACATAGTAATATTTGTTTATGAGGTAAAATTTAACAGGAAACAAACAGCAAGTGTTGTTTATAAGCAAATGTGAGTCCTTTAAAGGCATAGAGAGGCTTTGTAAGCACAAATCTCCAAACCTGGCAGAGGACTGAATGGAAATTCAGCTGACTCATGTGTGCAAGGTGACAGAGCAAAAAGGCCACCAGGAACCAGCCTTCTGACGTAGAGGGTGCAGAGTCATGTTGCTGAGGGGTTTCTGGGGCATCCCACTGGGCTGGGAAAAGACTGGGGCCTGAATCTGGAAGCAAGGCTAACATATGAGTACAGCAGAGAGAGAGAGAGACTAGAGGGAGAAAATAAAAGGCTGACAGAAAAAAGCAGTGATTATTTTCAGACCCAAGAGGGCCTTTCTCCTCCAAAGATGGATTAGGCGTGTCACCTAGAACCACCTCAGCTGGGCCGTTTTTCCATCGCCTTCACAGTGCTGCCACAGGAGGCTTGGCAGAGAGCCCTCAGTCTGGCTGGAAGGAAGAAATCAACAACAAATCTATAGAGGGGCACTCAGGCAGCTGCCACGTGGCAAGGACATCCCTTGTGGATCAGCCTTGGCCACACCCTCTGGGAAACCCTGCGCTCACACAGTCAGAAAGGGAGAAGTGGGGAGCTGAGAGATGGCAGGAACCTGCTGAGCACTTAAAATACAAGACTTATTGAAAAAACAGTCATCCTGCTTACTCTCTATATACACAAGCCTCATGGGCAGGATGAAGAGCGGTCGGTGTTGGTTCTAGAAAACCCACAGCTCACCCTGTGAGAGACGACTCATGGTGGCTCCTCAGCCACCACACCATGCCTCGTGGTTGAAAGTCTGGGCTGCCCTACTCCCTCAAGGGTTGGAGGCAGCCCTCCTTTGGGCCATCTCTTCAGTGGGTCATCAAGATGTCTCACAACCTCAAACCCAGACCCCTGAAAGCTCCTGTGCTCTGCCACCTCTTGCACAATTTGCAGTATGAAATGAACTTTCTTGAGCAGTGTCCTCAACCTGCTTGGGTAGGTAGCACAAGCCCTGTTGGCCTCTTGAGGGTTGGAAACACGCCTACTTCTCACCAGCCTCTCAGTACCCAGCTGCCCAATTTGAGCGTGAGAATCCTATGGCCAGTGGGGAACAGCTGGATGCTGGTGGCCAGCTGGCTTCCCCGAAGGCCCTGGCCTCCTGAGCACATCTTTCTGGTGGAAGAGAAGGAAACCAGGTCAGGACTGAGAATCAGAAACAGCGTTCCTCCAACTTCACTTAATTTCCCCAGGAGTTCTTTCCCTTTGTTTTCACCCTAAGAGGGAAGGAAAAGTGATCCTGGCTCCTAAGAAAAAAAAAAACACAACATAAAGGACTGCCCCCAGTCACAGCTGGGCAATAGGCAGGAGCTTTCCCCCATGAGGGGGAGAGTAGGGGCCCCTGATGCCCACTCACAGGGCTCCTGCACAGGCTCCCTGGGCTCCATGGTGGTCCAGAGCCCTCGACTTTGCTCCTGGGCAGGGACCTGCCCACCAGCCTGGTGATCAGCCTGGCTGATCTCCTAGCTCCAGGACCCGGAGGGGAATTAGACACCAGCCACCCCATGCTCTCTTTTGTTTAGGAAAAAAGAGAGAGAGTGAAAAATAAAATCCTCAATCGTTTAGTACAAGTCATTTTACATGCTGGGATAATGAAGTATAAAAATGCCTTCAAAGAACTGATTTCCTACTTTTAACTCACTGCCAGCCAAGCTCTTTGTGAGGCCTCTCTGGAACATGCATTCCCGTCCCACTCAAACAAAAGAGCTGCGAATTCATTAAACTATTTAATTATGCCTTTTTATTTTTCTCCATTAGCAAGTCCTACCATCACAAAGTAAATAAAGCCACCGTGGTCTTTCCCCAGCAGACACACTGACTGTTTTTATTCTTTATTCAGTTTACAATATAAAGGGCTATTTTTCCCCCGCCTCCTATTCTTGGCGAGTTTCCTAGTACAAACCCTGCAAACAGAAGCACCCAACTGTACATGCAATGCATGAGGCTAGCGCAGGAGCATTCAGCATTGCAAGCACATACCCTAGACAGCTTTCAAAGTACCCACAGCCAAAGGCAGCCAAACAGCACTTTACAGCCAGGCGCGGAAAAGATATTAGTTTTTTTTTTTTTTTTATACTCTAGTAAATTTGCTTTTTACATCTATTTCTTTTCAGAAGGGCTTGTTATTGAGCTCACTGTCCACAAATTCCATTGATCTCAGGCTGTGACTCAATCCATATGCTCACGCTTTGACACCAGCACAGCAAGCAAGCGATACAAATCCTGTTCAGGCTACAAACTTATTGATTTTATAGATTTCCCCCAAAGTTGTGATAATGATATATCATTGTTAAATTTGGTAGAACAAACTGCTTTCCCAATCTGTCAATGCGAGCATGAAAACCAATTCACAGCCTTGTTTAGAAGGCTTTCCCATCAGAAGAATAAGTACAGCCAAAGGAAGCAGACCGCTGATAACTGGCCGCTGGCACCCCTTGATGTAGGATTCCTTCCCCCGCTGCCCTTTTCTGACCCTCAGCACACTGGGCTGCCAGACTCATGCTCGTCGGCTACAATTATCACAGTGATCCCTCCCCAGGATGCCCAGTATTAATTATTAACAGCTGGGAGCATGCTGCTTGGGTGACCCATATCAGTAGGTTTTAAAAGACAATTTTGGTCATTTTAATATGCTATTCAGATGCACTTGGATCCATTAGGATCCTGGCATTATTGACTTTAATAGGTCAAAAAAAATTTTTTTTTCTTCTCTCTCCCCCTTACCTTTGAGAGTCAAGGCAGCTGCTTCCAGCAAGGGGCAGACATCAGACAATGTGTCCTTTGAAAGGATATGTCTTCACAGCTATGCTGTGATGGGTTAGGTGGCGCCTAGCTCTCAGCTCATGTCCTAGCTTTGGGCTAGATCTTGAGTTCTACCAACCTGAGAAGATTTCCCAAGCTTCACTTTTTCCCAGGGTGTTTGTGACTCTGTTTCTCATATCATGTCCCCTAGTGTCCATCCATTCAAGTACCCTCTAGATGACCCCATCTTCTTCCTGTGCATTCAAACTCTTTATTGCATGAAGGTGTCTGCCTAACTCATTTCAACACATGTGCTGACTTTCTATTCCCAACTGCTCCATCAACTGAAATACGTTTTCAGCCATTATTGGGTTATTTCCTTGGTTCATGATGCTAGTGATTATTTTGGATGTTTCCAATGTGTCTACTTCCCTTATTTCTAAAACTTTAGACTGCATAGCTTCCTTTCCCCTCCTTGTCTCACCATCTGCCCTTTCCTGCTTACGGTCTTACTTGAGGATGTCCATGACCTCCTCTCGCACACCAGCTTCTTAGTCCTCTTACCACTAACTTAAACAAAACAATTTGACAAAACCATAGAAAACTCTGCCAGTCTCATCTCCTCAAATAAAATTCAAGTCTCTCTTTTTCAGAATCTTTCTTTGCCTTCAAATAGGGCCTTTTGTTTCTCTGCAGTCTTTCTTCCTGCCAGAATTACAGCTACCTCTTACTTAAGGATAGAGTGTCAACCCCCAATTTACCTGCCTCACTTAAAATGGATGCCATGGGAAATGTAGTCTCATCAGATCTTTTGTCAGATAAAATTCCAATGACTCAAATCTCCACAGTTTTATTCTCCCCTCTGTACATTGTCAATTCCAATGTGGGTTGAAACCTAGGTGTTTTATCGTCTCATCTTCTGTAGAAAGCTGACTTTAACAAATAGGATCCAAAACCAAATGAGATCAAGTACACTGGCACTGTATAACCGTGGACAGACCCTCTTGGCCTTTTCATTCAAGTACACCCAGGCCTAAGCTTGCTTATCGTCCTCAAGCTAATAATAATGTACATCCTCATGACTTTAATGTTAGCAGTGGATTTTCACACAACTTTCTCACAGTGTGTGACAGAGCATAAGTAGGTGTCACCTTCCCCATTTTACAGCTGAAGACACCAGGGCTGAAATGCTATGGGTCAAATTAGTAAGTAGCATAGCTGTTCTTTATACTTAGGACCTCTGGGCTCTGAATTTAGTGATCTTTCCAACAGAGCATGTTTCCTCTCGATGTGAGTTATTTAAACAATAGTCCTTGCATTCTAGGTACACTACTTCCCCAAGCCAAACATATCAGTTGAAAAATTATTTTATGACATCTTTTGTTATTTTTAAATATCACTGCCTCATGGCATGTCTAATTAATTTTTAGGTTCCCCCTGCCAGGAAATAAAGTTATCAAAGCAGTGACCCACAAGAGCCATCATTATGGAAATGATTCCAATCGCCTTCTGCAATCCAGGAGTAGGGTGGGGTGGAAAGGCCAGGAGTCACAATCTTACAGAAAAAATAGAAACTTGTGATATATTGTCTTTTCAAAGATCACTAAGATAGAGATTTGTAAAGTGAAGGAAATTTTAAAACAGCACACACATACAAGCTAGTTTACTGTCATAGATTCAGTGTGGAATTCCCAAAGTCCTTACAACAGAATTTCCAGAAAAGCATCAGAACAATAAGTCCTCAGCCAGGAAATCAACAATTAAATAGGCTGGCTACTCTCTTAACCCATCCACTGCCACTTCCAAAGGGGTAACTCCGGTCTCTCCCACACTGAAAGGGCAGATAGAAGGATGCACCTTTCCGAGAGAAGAAGCAATTAAATTTTTATGATGAATAAGTTCCCCCACGCCCAGAATTCTTACTCTGAACACACTCACACACGCAGACCAAACCGCCCTCCTGCTCATAATTGCACTGGTCCAAGTGTGCGGAGCCTTCACACAGAATGATGGCTTCCCCTGTCTCCTGCATTTGTTCGGCTCCTTTGGGAGGAGCAATTTACAGAAAGCATTATCGATTTTTGCCATAATAGGTACAGAGATGCCTCACCGTCCCTACTCAGCCGGCTCGCTCTCCGCATCACAACTGTCAGGCCAGTTTGTGAAGCCCCGTCATTATTTTTTTTCAAGTAAATCCATCACAAGCTTGGGGTGGGGGGAGGTGAGGGAAGTGATGAAAATAAAATTATTTTCACCTTGCCATATGAAAGAATGTTCATGTCCTTCATTGGAAATGAGTGCAAGCACCACAGGCCAGCAGAAAAATAAAAGGAGGGAAAGGAAATTTGCAACACCAGAAAGAAAACCAGACGAAAGGCAAGGAGATCTAGTTGGGACCTATTGGAAATATTTTTAATGCAGTTATACCTGGGCTCAAGCTCTCTGTCTTCCTCCTCAGGGGGCCTAAAACATCTGCAGTCATCATCTTTAGTGTGGAATAAAGGGAAAGCAGATACATATTTATTTATCTACTCGTGTGCATCATGGGATGGAATCCGCCTTGAAATGCCCTTCTCAATAGACCACCCACCTTTACCAGGGACCACCAGTTCCCACTTTACTTTGTTCCTTTGTGTCAGAGGTTTCCTGATCCCCCCAACCCCACCCTACCTTCCCCACCCTCCGTTGCTGTTCACTAGAGACCTCCACCATTTGGTTACTGATCAGCATGTGAATGCAAGTGCTTCTTACTTGAAATATGTTTTAAAATGAGAAAGCACTTCTTAGAAATCACATGGAAAACAAACAGAGGGGGAAGCCACACTCAATGTGTTACCGATGCTCAAACAAGCCTTTTGATATTCATGATCCGCCTTGATTGGTCGTTGGTACCCTCTTTAAGCAGGTCTCCAGGCTCAGTGAGGAAGGTCAGAGCTTATCTTCCTTCATTAGAGGGCATGGGCTCTCCCCTCCCCCAAATTCCTAAACAGACTTGTTTGAGGCTCAGAAGATTTAATCCAAGAATTGGCTCTGGATCTCATTCCCAGATTCTCAGTTCATTAGCCATGAAAAGTGATTTTTATGAGATCTTGTTCCAAAGATGGACCACAGAAAACTACACAATTACACAGCACTCTGCATACAGCCTGCCAGCCTCTGGCTCGGACCTAAGTAGTTCAACAGCCATCAAACTGCAGAATGACAAGTGGCCAGTTTGCTCTTGGTAAAAGGCAAGGATTTGGTAACATTCTGTTCCAAGTGGTACTTTATTGAAAGGATACACTTATTCTGATATAAATTCAATACCTAACCAGATATCCTTTCTCCACTCCATGCAGTCCCAACCTCTGTACCCTCCAGCTACAAGAACAGGCCCTTAAAGCCCACAAGTTCCTCCTTTCCTTTCTCACAGATACTCTTTGGCAGAAACATTTGCAAACAGAGAAGCTGAAAGGGACTGAGGTCTAGCTGAAAGAGGCAGACCTGGGATCCACTTGGACACTAGCCTTCTGTGGCTGGACTATGAATTATTTTTAAAAACAAAATGCAGTCCTCTTCTGTCATATCATATGGGAAACACACTGAAATCAGGGCAAGGAATGGAATTAGTCCCATGATACCTGTAATTCTGATTGCAGCTGCCTGATTTGTCACCCTTGATGCCATATACTCAACTGCAAAATGACAGTGTGCACACCGGATTCAAGAATTCTGTGTAGCAAGAAGGAGAAACAAGAAATCTTGGTGATTTTGAACTTTTACTTTTAAATTGTATTTTGAGAATCCCACCAGAACCTGGGGTCTAAGTGATGATATTCAAGCCCTCAGTAACTATCCTACCCCAGAGGAAGATTAACTGTGAAGCACTGGAAGGGACCATCACAAAGATTCATACAGTTCTGCAAAATTTGCAAATATAAGATATGTGAGGCAGTCAGTTAAGGCTACTGTCTCTTTTCACGTTGACTTTTTTACACCTCGTCTCTCATCAGGTGGCACCCAAGGGGCCACTAGCATTTTGTGAATCTGGTTATATTCAGTTTCGCTTTAGAGAAACATATGTACTTGAGGTGCACAGTCATGCCCATGAACACCCTAAGTCATTGTTGTGCTGTGTATGTGCTAAGTCGCTTTAGTCATGTCTGACTCTCTTGCAACACTTTGGACTGTAGCTTGCCAGGCTCTTTTGTCCATGGGATTCTCCAGGCAAAAATACTGGAGTGGGTTGCTATGACCTCCTCGAGGGGATCATCCTGACCCAGAGATCAAAACTGTGTCTCCTACATCTCCTGCGTTGGCAGGCAAATGCTTTACCACTAGGGCCACCTAGCCAATTCGATATAGAAAAATTCCAGAAACATCCTGTCTGCAAAACAGTAGCTAATTCTCCTGGCACAGAGAGACATACAACTACACCAAGAACGACTGGATAAGAACCTACTACGGTCTTGCATGAGGCAGAACCTACGCATTAAGGGTGTTACAGACATGATTTCATTTAGTTCTTATGACAGTAGACATTTGCTGTTTCTTTCACTGCTGCTCCCCCAGTGACTAGAACAGGGCCTGGTACATAGTAGCTGTGTAATAAACATGTAGGACAAGGATGCATAACTCATAGAATAATGGGCAAGAACATTAAAGATTCCAACATTAAGATTCCCAAAGGAAAAATGTAGAGGACCAATAAATGCTAATAATCAATGAAATAGAAAGTAAAATAATATTTTCTATTAACACATAGACAAAGTTTTGTTGGTTTCTTTTTTTAAATGGCAACCTATAGTGTGGAAAACAATTGCAGACATAGGTTTCATGGGTGTAAATTGGTACAGCCTCTCTGGGTAACAATTTGGCCATATTTATTATAATTTTTAAAATATTCATACTGTTTAACTACAAATTTCAGTGTTTGGGAATTAATCCTAAACATCAGAGTATTAGGAACAGAAGTTGAAGATTTTTATCACAACATTATTTAAAAGAGAAAAAGATATAATCTAAACGTCCATTTCAGTTGTTAGATGTTAAATGGTACACAAAATTCATGTGATAAAATGTCATATAGATGTTTAAAATCATGCTTTTAAAGTACCATCTAATGACACAGGAAAATACACAAGTTATATCTGTATGATTCTGTGATGTCTATAACACTGTATCTATATACTGAAAAAAACTTCAGGTGACTACACACATAACATAAAGAGGAGTTATCTCTGTATAACAGTATGGCTTTATTTCTTCAGTGGTCCTGAAAATGGATGCAAGGAGATGCTCTTTGGTTTTCCTGCCATAGACCTAGCCTGTAAGAGAACAAAATATTGATTCTGGGAAATGTGCATGAGCCAAGAGAATTTACTATTAGCTGGCCTTGAGTAAGACACTAGTGAATTACTCAATTTTGATGGTTCATTCATTTATTCATGCATTCACTAGCTAGTAAGAACTTCCCATATGCTTAGGGCTCGATAGCTACTGAACCTACAGCTGTTAATATATGAAGAAGATCTCTGCCCTCATGGAGCTTACATGCTAATTTAACAACAGACAATAAACATGTGGTATTCACATTCTGCTTAGAGCTAATGACTCAAAGAAACCAAGGATACTGATGTCATATTTATTTGGTTAACAGTGCCATGGAGTACTGCTCACTGGAGTTATGCAAAATGCAGAGTGAACTAAATAAGTTCCAGAACTGAACTGTCAGAATTCAGTTTCAAGCTATCTGGGACACCAATACCATTTTCCTAAAATTAACCTTGACTTTATGAATCAAGAAGTTCTCTCACACTTGGTTCTGATTTGTAGGCAGCAAAATTAAACGTCTTTCAAATGCATGAGTTCTTTTCTTTCATCTCCCATTCAGAGAAGTTACTTCAAAGTATAGTAGACAGAGTATGCCATGAAATACAATAGTATGAAGATTGGATATGCCCAAATCTCCAGAAAAGTATATTTTTTTTCTAAGGGGGAACTAAATTGTAAAGGCAAGTCATGTGGTGAGAAGATTCTAAATGAAGGTATAAACCATGACACACTTAATGAAATTGCTTCCAATAACCTGGATAAGAATGACTCACAAGGAAGATGTGCAACATTTTTTTACAAACTGGATCTATAATAACTCAAAGAGATTCTACAGCTCTCTGGAAAGGGTATATTTTAAAATAGTTTTGAATCTATTCAAGTAATATGAGAAGATATGCAACCAGATATTAAGAGAGCTTGGCATTTCTCACCTCTTTCTAAGCAGGACAGTTGAATCTTATTGTTATTGAATTACCAACTGTTTCAGTATCAAACTCATGGACACTCACATAGCTGCCTAACATCTATGTGGTTGTAAAGCTAAATGATAACATGGTTCAATTGTTGTCCCTTCCACTGATGAGACCAGCACTTGTCATCCATTTTACCAAAGCGGCTCAATGTTGCTTCACACTGATTATCTAACAGCA
Organism: Tragelaphus eurycerus; assembly: GCA_935064755.1. NCBI lineage: Eukaryota > Metazoa > Chordata > Mammalia > Artiodactyla > Bovidae > Tragelaphus > Tragelaphus eurycerus. The sequence continues at coordinate 20,544,914 of CAKXYN010000020.1, forward strand.
CCCACTCAGGAAGCAACAGTTAGAACTGGTCATGGAACAACAGACTGGTTCCAAATAGGAAAAGGAGCACGTCAAGGCTGTATATTGTCACCATGTTTATTTAACTTATATGCAGAGTACATCATGAGATATGCTGGACTGGAAGAAACACAAGTTGGAATCAAGATTGCCGGGAGAAATATCAATAACCTCAGATATGCAGATGACACCACCCTTATGGCAGAAAGTGAAGAGGAACTAAAAAGCCTCTTGATGAAAGTGAAAGTGGAGAGTGAAAAGGTTGGCTTAAAGCTCAACATTCAGAAAACGAAGATCATGGCATCTGGTCCCATCACTACATGGGAAATAGATGGAGAAACAGTGGAAACAGTGTCAGACTTTCTTTTTCAGGGCTCCAAAATCACTGCAGATGGTGACTGCAGCCATGAAATGAAAAGATGCTTACTCCTTGGAAGGAAAGTTATGACCAACCTAGATAGCATATTCAAAAGCAGAGACATTACTTTGCCAACAAAGTTTCACCTAGTCAAGGCTGTAGTCTTTCCTGTGGTCATGTATGGATGTGAGAGCTGGACTGTGAAGAAGGCTGAGCGCCGAAGAATTGATGCTTTTGAACTGTGGTGTTGAAAAAGACTCTTGAGAGTCCCTTGGACTGCAAGGAGATCCAACCAGTCATTCTGAAGGAGATCAGCCCTGGGATTTCTTTGGAAGGAATGATGCTAAAGCTGAAACTCCAGTATTTTGGCCACCTCATGCGAAGAGTTGACTCATTGGAGAAGACTCTGATGCTGGGAGGGATTGGGGGCAGGAGGAGAAGGGGACGACAGAGGATGAGATGGCTGGATGGCATCACTGACTCGATGGATGTGAGTCTGAGTGACCTCCGAGAGCTGGTGATGGACAGGGAGGCCTGGCGTGCTGCAGTTCATGGGGTCGCAAAGAGTCTGACACGACTGAGCGACTGATCTGATCTGATGAGGAACATATGCTTCCATGGGGACTCAGTGGTACAGACCTGCCTGCCAATGAAGGAGGTGCAGGTTCGATCCCTGGGTCAGGAAGATCCCCTGGAGAAGGAAATGTCAACCCACTCCAGTATTCTTGCCTGGGAAATCCCATGGACAGAGAGGCCTGGCGGGCTATAGTCCTTTGATCACAAAGAGTCAGACATAGTTTACAGTGTTGTTTACAGTGACTAAACCACACAACAATGGGGAGCTCAGCTCCAACTAGCCCCAAAATCATCTTCCACTGCTGATTCCCTGGACAGTCACAAATGATTTAGACTGGGAATACAGATTAAATGAACTTGTGTTTATGTGTGAAGAGTTTACTAGAGATTCAGGAAGTATAAAAGGAAAAACAAGCAAAATAAGATCTTCAGAAGGCAGGTTCTATACGACAAAGATCTTCATTCCAAGTACTCTTTGGAAAATTCAAAGTGAGCAATAACATGAATATATAATCATCAATATTAATTGCACCACAAAACATAATACAACTAATAATAAGTAACCTAATAAGTAACATACTGTTACTGATTAGTGAGTAAAGAAAAGTATATTACTGTTGTGAAAACTCAGATTAGGATACAACATAGACAGCAGGATTCCAAACAAATATACAATTAGAAAAAAATATCAGAAAGGTGTACATCAAACATTTTACACTAGTCATCTCACAGAAGTAGAAGTGGGGCAATTGTAATTTTCTTCTGTTTGTATTATTTTGTAATAAAAATGACATAGTTCTCCTCAATGTGACTGAAGTACTTATAGACCTAATTTGTCATTGAATAAAGCTCAATAACACCCTAGTGGTATAAATAGTTGAAGAAAACAATCTATATTAATATTAACAAGTAGGATAGTTTGGGCAATGGTCTGTGAATCACCACTGGTCTGTGATGAAACATTCACAAGAAAATTAGAAGAGTGAGTTATTTGATTTTTTTTTTCATAAAAATAAAAGTATTCACCTGAAAGGCTACTTTTAAACTTTTAGATGATTTCCTTCCTACTTTTTTTCAGGGTGTGTGTGTGGTGGGGGTTAATATCCTTTCTTTTATGAAACTTGTTGGTGATAGTGATAGTAACTGTGTCTGCTTAATACCCTTACACAGCAAAATTAAAGGCTGACAACGCCTGTGTCAGCTTCCAAAGCTTAAGAACACTTTTACTAGTTCTAACAACTCAAAAGTGGGGGCTAATTATCTCTTAAATCGTGCAGTTCTATTTATACACATTTTAATCAGAACAAGCTTGCAAACCTATTGCCCTCATGCAGAGTATGCCCTATAGATGAATTTTGTTTACCTAAAATTGGGAATTTTTCATAAACACCCCTTCACTGGGCTCACATTTCCTCAGGGCACCAAGATGCTATAGTTGAAGACCGTTTCTTGGGTGGGCTTGGAGTCCCACTCCACTGTGCCACAGGGAGCTGTCTGGCTCACTTTGGTCACTTCTGGCAACTGCCTGGTCCTTGAGGGCATTTCAATCTACTACTGTTTTAGGAAACAGACTAATGGCCTGTTTTCAAGAAAGAACATTAGGGGATTATGGAAGCCACATTCTGTTCAGTAGGATTGGAGAAAAACTAGCCCCAGTTCCTCCACGTAGCAACTTCTTGGATTGTGGTCCAAGAGGTTGGCATCACTGATCAGAGTTCTAGCAGTGGCCTTTCAGCTGTAGCCAGTAACCATGGCTGGAAAGCAAATCAAATACAAAAAAATAACCTTCAGCCTTTTCCTTGTAGCCCTCCCTCCACCTCTGCCCCGCCACCATCCCTTGGGGCAATGCCTTATTTAAATATTTTCTTGCCTTGGCTTTCTCCTTCAGAATCACTCATACCATAAAAATAAAGCAAGAAAACACCAAGAATTTTAAACACCTCAGTCTGTAATGGGATTAGAGCATCTGTAAGGTGTAAAAAATGATTTCATTGTTTCCTATAAACCAGCTCCTTCCTCACCAGAAAGGGTCTCAGTCAAGATGTAGAAAGCAACTTTTTAAACAGCCTGTATTAAATCTGACAAACATCTGGTCAATCAAATTTACAGCAATACATAGGGTCTAATAAAGGTTTATTTTTTTCTTGAAGAACAAATTTAAAGATTTTTTTTTAAAGCTTTTATATATAAAAAGAAAACTAGACCTGCATTTTTGGCCCAGGCTGATTTCCAATGCTCTGTGCTTTGCCAAGCCCCAGCCACTAGGGTTGTTTCCTCAAGGCAGCAGCAAAGGAGGTATGTGCTCAGGCTTGCAGGCCAACAGCTCTCCTGCATCACCCAGCCTAGCTCAGGAGGGGCTAAGTTTGAAGCTGACTGTGGTCAGCAGTGGGACAGGGACCAAGGTTGCGATAGGGAGGCAAGGAGATCCAACCAGTCCATTCTGAAGGAGATCAGCCCTGAGATTTCTTTGGAAGGAATGATGCTAAAGCTGAAAGTCCAGTACTTTGGCCACCTCATGCGAAGAGCTGACTCATTGGAAAAGACTCTGATGCTGGGAGGGATTGGGGGCAAGAGGAGAAGGGGACGACAGAGGATGAGATGGCTGGATGGCATCACTGACTCGATGGATGTGAGTCTGAGTGAACTCCGGGAGTTGGTGATGGACAGGGAGGCCTGGCGTGCTGTGATTCATGGGGTCGCAAAGAGTCGGACACGACTGAGCGACTGAACTGAAGGAAGCCAGACACCATTTTTCATTTTTGCTACTTTCTTTTCTGTGCCTAGGTGTTGAGGTTGGGTGATCAGAGAACTGGGTGGAGCACAGAGGTAAGCGAAGGGAATGGAGAAGCAGGGAGGAGCTACCCAAGCCCCTCCCTTCATTCTCTTTTTTATTTCTCTCAAACAGGCAGCCCTTAGACACCAGGTCAGGACATGATTTGAGCTAGTTAGAAGGGATGGGTAGTGGTGCTAAACACGTGTATACCTGTGGCAGATTCATGTTGATATATGGCAAAACCAATACAATATTGTAAAAAATAAAAAATAAAATAAATAAATAAAATAAAAAGAATAAAGCCCAGCTACCCCTTCAAACCATGAGTGATTCAGGTTACAAAACGGGACATCCACTCAGACACCATCCCTCCCTGGCCTTGCCACACCCTTGCCCCATGCGCTCATCTAACTCTTACTCTTTAGTAGCTCTATTAGCTGTAGCATAATGGAGACAATATTTTGAAAATATTAAACTATTTAGTTTTTTCCCCTTAAGTGGGTTTCTCTCACCATCCATTAAATAAATGTGTTCTGTTGTTTCAAAGGAAGAGTGGATAGGTAAGAGTGTCTACATCAGGGACACTGGCCCCTGATGTAGCTAAGCCTGGGACACCAAAATCAACTAGCTACAGAGGAGAGTAAATGTAGGAGATGATAAAGAGAAAGCCAGTAACAGATTGGATATTAGTACCATCCCCTTGATGGTCAAGGAAAAATCCCATTCTGGATGGAAAAAAAATCCCATTCAGACCTTTCTGGATTCATAGTAGAAGAGTTAATATATCTTTTAGATCTTCACTGCCTGATATTAGCCACCAGGGGCATGTAGAAATTTAAATTTTAATTAATTAAAATTAGATAAAGTTAGAAATTACAGCTCTTCAGCCACTATTATGGACAGAATTCTGTCCCCTCCCCCAAATCCATAGATTTAAGTCCTAACCCTTAAAATCTGAGAATGTAACTACATTTGGAGATGAGATTGTTAAAAGAGGCAATTAAGTTAAAATGCAGGCTTTAGGGTGAGTCTGAATTCAACCTAATTGGTGTCCTTATATAAGAAGAGGAAATTAATATACACAGAGATATACAAGGGATGCGTGTGCACAAAGACCATAAGGACACAGAACAAAAAGGGCAACTACTGGAAAGCCAATGAGAGAGGCCTTGGAATGAAATCAACCCTACAACACGTTGATCTCAGATTTACAGCATTCAGAACTGAGAGAAAATAAGTTTCTGTTGTGTAAACCACTCTGTCTCTGGTATTTTGCTTTGGAAGCCCTAGATAACTAATACAGTCACACTAGCCATATCTCAACAGCTGCATGAAACTAGCAAGAAGTTTTACAGGATAGCACCATTCTAGAGCCAATGGCCACCAAAATCAAGTGAAAATAAAACTTGTCATGGCCCACCACTCCATCTCATTCATGATAACTCTTGTGATTTATTAGCAGTCTTGGTGTCCCTCCTTTCTGCATCTCACATTCAGTTAGAGCTCAAATAACCAAGCAGAGAACCAGGGAATGTGTAGCTCCTTCCTCCTGCCCATGACAGATATATTGTTCACTCCATATGTAATAAGAGCCCTGTATCTCTACTTGAGTGCCACAGTGGTAGTATCCACCATCACACACATATACATACTTTAAGTCTAAGAAGAACTAATAATCCCCCACCCTCAATAGATACACACACACACACACAGCTGTAACTGTACTTACTTCTCTAAAGCACATGAAGCATGTGCACCAGAAGCTCCTGGTGTCTTCCCTGTACCCCCTCAGGCCACCCCAGAGATAGTCAGCAGAAGGTTCCCATATACATATCTTCCTGCTCTCTCTCTAGCCAAAGTGGTGGGTTCAGGACAAAAAAGAGACCTGAAGTGCTAAGAAATGGATGCTCAGGAGTGACCTTCAACTAACAAGAGACAGTAGTTATGGATAGAGAGTTTTCTTGTCCCTCAAATGTCTCATTATGAAGGATGGTCTACATAGCCTCTAATGACCCCTGACAGGACAAAGCTCCAGTTCCCCACAGTACTGACCTACTTTACCACATCCCTCAATGGCTGCCTTTCCTGCCTCCAGTCCCTTCCAGCACACCCGGGACCATTTTTCAGATGAACTACTTGCATTAAATCCTTGCCCTGAGGTGTGTGTGTGTGGGGGGGGATAACCCCAACTAAGACACCAGGAAAGACTCGGCAGCCTTTCCCACAATCTTGACAAACACAAAGGACAGGAACAGAAATTCACACACATATTTTAAATGTTTTTTGACAGCTTTAGACCTGAAGATCTAAGGGAAGTCTTGGTTACCACAGGCACCACTGGGTCCTTCTACTCAAGAAAGAAAAAAAACTAGAATTGCTTCTATAATACAATCTACAGGCTGCTTTGACCAACGGTCTCACCTGGCCCCTTTTAGGATAACCAGAGAAATAGAAATAGGGTATCTCTAGAGACTAAACTGGACAGATCAGTATCAATACACAGAAGACTAATTCTTCTTCAGGCTTAACATAGAAGTCTGCCATAGAACAGACTGCTATCTTTCTGACTCTCCACAACAAAATGTTGAAAGCCTTATGACCATTGAAAGGATCCTTTTCCAGTGATAAATGCAGAGAAAAGAAGGTTCAGCAGGAAATTGAGAATAAGAGGTAACTTTGCTGGCTCTGTAGCACAGTTCCATTCATGATTTTGCTACAGCTCCAATTATATCACAACAAAAATGACTCTACCATTAATTGTGTAATATCCTCCCTCTTATGACCTCCCCCCCACCCCCGCCCCCCACAAACAAAATGTGTGAGCCTCAGTGGACAGTTTATTTACATCACATAAATACCCAGTGTATGACACAGGAGAAAGACAACAGTTCCTTTTAAGAAATTTGACTCCTGGAAGTTAAGGAGAGTGGACAAGTACCCAAAGACATCCAAATGCCATACAGTTTCCTCCTCTTTCTGAAAGCTGGCATCCGGTTCCCAACTGCTCTCTTGCCAAGAGGCCCAACCCATGCACAAAGCCTCATTCATGCTAATAAGTCTCTTTATTGGTTCAACAAAACAGAAAGAACTTGAAAGCTTGATCTTAATATTTTCAGCCATATTTTGTTTTTTTTTTTTTTTTTTGAAACAGAGAAAGCAACTATCAGGTAGTAGGGAGCTGAGGGACAAACCTCCATGGCCACCATTTTTGTTTCATGACAGCAGAATAAGCAAAGGAATTCTGAGCAACAGGACACAAGGCTGTGAGCTCTACACAAGGCTCAATGGAGGCCCTGGACTCTCTCCATAGGTGTCGCTGTGGACCTGTCCAGGGCTTAGTGGAATGTTGCCTATCTTTGAGAGAAAGGCAGCTAGGGAAGAAGAGTGAATACTTGAAAATTAATGATGTCAGTCTGTCTTCATATATCAAGCTAATTTGAAAGGGCTTTAATTTTCTTAAAGGATAAAAAAAGGTTTCTTTGCTAGATTAAACTTGCAATTGTCATTCATATATTGTTTATAAGGTAGTCATCTCTTTGCTCTGTATTTTTTTGTTTTTGATTTTGTATACTAGTTAGCAGTGAAGACTTGTCTGCGTGTATCAGAAGGAATAAAGAGAGAAACGTCCTTAACTGTCAGTTTTAATAAGAGGAGTCAACATGCCTCTATTCAGGTTAAATATTGTCCTGTCACATTTCAATAGAGTCAACAGATTTTTTTTAAAAGAAAAGTCAAAAGCACTGTGTATGCAAAAAACCCTCCCTGTCATAGAATGTCAAAGCCCTTCTTTATCTGGGGGAGGGGCGTGGAGGTAGGACAGAAAAATCTTTTGTAAAATGTGAAAAATTACCACTCATAATTGGCGCTGACATAAAAAAGTTTTTTTTTTTTTTGTTAGAAAAACAAAGAAAATCTCTAATTTAATAATCACCTGCAAAGTGTTATTGTGATGGGAACAAAAAACACACAATCAAAGTCATCTTTTTTAAGTAACTATAGTGTTTTTAAGCAATCACTGCACTTTACAGCAGCTCATACACATAAACCAATGATGTTCAAGGGTGGAAAAAAAGCTACTCCAAACTCCTCAAGGAAAGTTTCTGAATAACCAGTGACAGGCTACAATAAGGAAATGTAAATGTTCAAAATAAAGTCAAGCAAGATTGTTTTAATCTGAAACCTGTTCTTGTAAGCAGGAATCATTTAGGCTTAAGTTGCAAGAGAAAAGCCATTCCTCACAGGAGGCCTAACAGGGTTAAAGATACACATTTTGGACTGATGCACTAGACAGAACCAGCACTATTTTGTGCATGTGTCCGTGTGTGTTCAGTCATGTCCGACTCTTTGGGACCCCAAGGACTATAGCCCGACAGGCTCGTCTGTCTGTGGAATTTTTCAGGCAAGAATACTGGAGTGGGTTAGGAGTGGATAACAATTAGTAAAATAAGCTAGCAGAATAAAGCTATTTCTCTGTTTCAAATGCCTGCTGATTTGTTAAAAATGTGAACCCTAGCTGGAGTTTTCAGGATTTGATATATATTTTTTTAATTTCCTGCAGAAACTATAATTTTAGAAATTATTCTAACTCTGAACAAATATTTCCATTTAATAATAAGCATCTCTACCAGTTAGGTCAGTGTAAAACACTGTGTGCAGCCTTCTAGACTAAGTAATATTCAGAATAATCTCAAGTTTGATAATATCAAACCAAATGGGATCCACTCTCCTAAAGATGACTAAGAAGACTAACACAATTTCAACACTTACTTATGGTTTCACTACAACCTAGTGTTCCTTAGAATACTAGTGTCTTTACCAAACAAGGAAGATTAGAGTTGAGAACATCTATCATATCAGATCAGATCAGTCGCTCAGTTGTGTCCGACTCTTTGGGACCCCATGAATCACAGCACTCCAGGCCTCCCTGTCCATCACCAACTCCCAGAGTTCACTGAGACTCACGTCCATCGAGTCAGTGATGCCATCCAGCCATCTCAACCTCTGTCGTCCCCTTCTCCTCCTGCCCCCAATCCCTCCCAGCATCAGAGTCTTCTCCAGTGAGTCAACTCTTCGCATGAGGTGGCCAAACTACTGGAGTTTCAGCTTTAGTATCATTCCTTCCAAAGAAATCCCAGGGCTGATCTCTTTCAGAATGGACTGGTTGGATCTCCTTGCAGCCCAAGGGACTCTCAAGAGTCTTCTCCAACACCACAGTTCAAAAGCATCAATTCTTCAGCGCTCAGCCTTCTTCACAGTCCAACTCTCACATCCATACATGACCACAGGAAAAACCAAACACTATTGACTAGACGAACATTTGTTGGCAAAGTAATGTCTCTGCTTTTGAATATGCTATGCTGCTGCTGCTGAGTCGCTTCAGTTGTGTCCGACTCTGTGCGATCCCATAGACGGCAGCCCACTAGGCTCCTCTGTCCCTGGGATTCTCCAGGCTGGGTTGGCCAAATTGTTCATTCAAGTTTTTCTATACAATATAATGGAGAAACCAGAACAAACTTCTTGGTCAACCAAATACATAAAGTTCTCTAAATTAGCAATAAAATAAGCACATAGACAAACAAATTTTGCCTTCAAATTAGGTGACCACATATTCTGATTTGCCCAGGACAATCCCAGGTTGCTGCTGTTACCCATTTGTTTTAGAATTTGTTTTAGATTTTTGTCTTATTAATGAAGTATCATTAGTCACAACTGCATTATAAAAAAAAAACAAAAACAAGGTGGTTCTAGTAGAACTGTACTTTGTACTTCCAACTTCTGCCATATTTTTTTTTTAACTTGCAGATGAAATGCATGTGCAATACTAGAATTCTCACATTAGCTCATGACTACATCTGAAAGATGACCACTCTTAGTCCATCTCTCTTTCCCAGACCCTTCCCAGGGGCAATTCATTCCTCTCTTTCAAGGACAACTTGCAGGGTACTCATTGATAAAATAAACACTTAGGAAGATCTAACTCCTCTGGTTTATGGTGGTGAGAAAAGTATCTGTCACTAACTGTCTTTGCTGGATTCTTACATGCGATAGTCCATGACTGTAAGATGTGCAAAGGCAGTGAGGTCAGCAGGAAAAGTGGAAAATTATAGCAGTCCTGTTATGGATCCTATAAAAGTAGCCTGTGTGCTTTGACTATTGAGTTTCCTCCTTCAGTGTATGGTGAGAACATATAACTACATATTTATTTGTTTAAGTATTTGACAATACTTTTGTATTCTTCTGGAGGAGCAAATGGCAATCTACTCCAGTACTATTGCCTGGAAAACCCCATGGACAGAAGAGCCTGGTAGGCTACCATCTATGGGGTCGCAAAGAGTCGGACACGACTGAGAGACTTCTCTTTCACTTTTCTATTCTTCACTAAACTCTTAAGCCAGCAATAAGTTAAAAACCACAAAAGATACACATTTAAAGACAACTTAAAGTTTGAATTTCTACTTCTTAAAAAAGCTGATGAGAGCTTATAACTTTCACAATGTATGTGTTAACATTTACCATCCACCATGCAGGGATCATAGTGGTATCACTGATCACAAGTAAAGCAAAAAACAAAGCTGCTAATGAAGCACTATATTCTACTTACAACATGAGGGCTTATTCAAAGAACACTATTCCAAATAATGACGATGAAGTCTGTAAAGCTATAGAAAGTGCAGTTGCATACCACTCTACCAACCATGGCTTTTCATTTACATCAAATGACTCATTTTTAATTTCACTCAAATGAGATTTCAGTTGAAATAGTTGTTAAATTTACATTTCATATACTCAAAATACAGTAATTGAAGTACAAAGACTTTTTGACTAAACTGATGCAAAATTAACTTCTTAAAAAACTTTACCATGACTATGATTTTTCTTTCTTTGCTGTTCATTATTATTGTCAGTTGGGTTTTAGATTTGAAATTTTGAAGAACTACCTTAAAAATCAACCTATTTGGCCTCTTCCATGGCTGGAACCGTGGAGGCTGAAGAAGAGAAGAAAGAGTCTTCTGCTGTGCCAGAAACAGCAGAAAGATTTCACAGAGCACCTGAGATCAAGCATCTGAGCAGACGTTTGCCCCAAAGATGCTTCAAAAGGCAAGGAGGAAGCTTATCCATGAAAAAGCTAAGCATTATCACAAGGAATACAGGCAGATATACAGAACTGAGAATTCAGGCTAGGATGGCAAAAAAAAGTCAGCAACTTCTATGTGTCTGGAGAATCCAAATTGGCATTTGTCCTCAGGATAAGAGCTATCAGTGGTCTGAGCCCAAAGGTCTGAAAAGGTTGCGGATTCTCTGCCTCTGTCAGATTTTCAGTGGCACCTTTTTGAAGTTCAACAAGGCTTCAACTAACATGCTAAGAACTGTGGAGTTACACATTGCATTCAGATTCAGATCAGTCACTCAGTCGTGTCTGACTCTTTGCAACCCCATAAATCACAACACGCCAGGCCTCCCTGTCCATCATCAACTCCCGGAGTTCACTCAGACTCACGTCCATCGAGTCAGTGATGCCATCCAGCCATCTCATCCTCTGTCGTCCCCTTCTCCTCCTGCCCCTAATCCCTCTCAGCATCAGAGTCTTCTCCAATGAGTCAACTCTTCGCATGAGGTGGCCAAAATACTGGAGTTTCAGCTTGAGCATCATTCCTTCCAAAGAAATCCTAGGGCTGATCTCCTTCAGAATGGACTGGTTGGATCTCCTTGCAGTCCAAGGCACTCTCAAGAGTCTTCTCCAACACCACAGTTCAAAAGCATCAATTCTTCGACGCTCAGCCTTCTTCACAGTCCAGCTCTCACATCCATACATGACCACAGGAAAAACCATAGCCTTGACTAGGCGAACCTTTGTTGACAAAGTAATGTCTCTGCTTTTGAATATGCTATCTAGGTTGATCATAACTTTCCTTCCAAGGAGTAAGCATCTTTTAATTTCATGGCTGCAATCACCATCTGTAGTGATTTTGGAGCCCAGAAAAATAAAGTCTGACACTGTTTCCACTGTTTCCCCATCTATTTCCCATGTAGTGATGGGACCAGATGCTATGATCTTCGTTTTCTGAATGTTGAGCTTTAAGCCAACTTTTTCACTCTCCACTTTCACTTTCATCAAGAGGCTTTTGAGTTCCTCTTCACTTTCTGCCATAAGGGTGGTGTCATCTGCATATCTGAGGTTATTGATATTTCTCCCAGCAATCTTGATTCCAGCTTGTACCTGAAGTCAGTAAATGAACTGGTCTACAAGCATGGTTATGGCAAAATCAACAAGAAGTGAACTGCCCTGACAGATAACACGCTGACTGTTCGATCTCAGTAAATATGGCATCCTTTGCACAGAGGGTCTGATTCATGAGATCTAAACTGCTGGAAAACGTTTCAAAGGAGCAAACAACTTCCTATGGCCTTTCACATTATCTTCTCCACAAGGTGGAGTGAAGAGAAAGATCACTCGTTGTGTAGAAGATGGAGATGTTGGCAACAGGGAAGATCAGATCAACAGCCTTATTAGAAGGAAGAACTGAAGTATCTACCATGATTATTTTTATAACCTGGTCAGTTCATAAACAGTGACTGCTTTCAAATTGAAAAAAAAAAAAAAAACACCTATTTGCTTTACAATGGTATTAATTTTGTAAATAAATGAGTCTCTAGATTTTGATTACATTTTGTTCAAAATCACTTAGAAAATTTTAATCAAGTAGAGAACAAATGGATACTTAAAAAAACCAACTATAGTATGAAGAATTCAGTGAATGACAATTACCGGAAATAAAATTTGCATGTAAGAACACATTAAATTTATCCCCCCAATAAGCAAGAAGGAAGTTTAAACATATTAAATGATGAGAACACAAATAATGTGAAAGATTTTAAACTTTGAGATTCTAAAAATATGCTTTAAAATATCTCAAACAACTTTGATGAAGATCTTTAAAAATCATGTAAGTTATGATTTTAGTGGTATAAAATTGAGAAAACCTATGATTTTGAGGCATCTTAATTTGGCAAAACATTAAAAGAATTACAAGGAGACAGATAATTTGATGAGTTTAACCTTACAAAATTTTTATCACAAAAAGTTTGCCTGAATTAAAGCCATAATACCTGTGTAAATATGTTGGCTGAAATATATACATACTACAATACGAGATTATCAGATACTTTAGCATTTGTAGAGAGTAATTTTTCATGTAAAAGTACCATGGCTTACAAAGATCAGTAAAGCAAATGTATCAACAGTTTCTAACAAAAGAAAAATGCAACTTGGAAAGTTGCAAAGTGCTGTCACTAAACAGTGACACCTAGCAATTTGCCAAGAAATAAGTCTCCTGGAAAGGTGCCTTTCTCCAAAGCGTGAGTTCCCCTTTACATATCTGAGTGCTCAGAGATGATCTCTTTTGAGTCATGTCATCAAGTGACTGCGCTGTGTCACCTTAACTAAGAAAGAACTATGGTTGCTTTCCAGCATAGCTTCCCTGCACAATTTCAAATTAGCACTGCCCACAAGTGACATCTTGTGCGATATTTGGAAGGCAGAAGTGAAGCACAGCCCTTTTTTTTATGCTCTGAAGTTCGGGGCATGTGGCTGGGTACAGGCACAATGCCAGCTCAGATACACCATCAGGGATCCGCTGGCTCACCCAGGTGATGTGCAGCCACACTTGGACCCACAGTTTCTCCAGCTCCTGCTGGATCTGCTCCTTCAACTTCTCAGTCTTTGGCCAGGTACATGCATGGTTCCTTGGTGAAGGGCCCCATCTTCTCTTTCCGGTCATCCAGTCTCTCTGAGATTGGAAATGGAATCCCTATATACATCTGACCAGTTTCTGCTCATGTATTCAGCTATTCTCATGAGTTTCTGGTTCATTCTCTCTCGTCTATTTCAAGCTTTTTTCCCCAACTGCTGATCCGACTGACAACTTCAATTCCAATACTGGATGCTGAGGTAAGAGCCTACAAAGTCCAATCTTTCAGCTCCCACAATTATGTGAGGCCTAAACCCTATAGTAAATCCTTTGTTCTAATCACTCAAGATGGTTTGTGTCTCTGATTGAACCTTGACATATCATCCCAATTCTTCGAAACCAGGTGGTTCCTTAGATCTTATAAGCCACCTGCCAGATACAAACACTGAATTTACTTCAATGTTTATGAAATTGCTTTCAAACGATATCTGGCAAATTGAAGTAAAAATGACTGAAGGAAACAGAAAGGAAAACCAGAAAATGCACTGCTTTTTCCTTCAGAAAGAGGAAACTTCATTCCTCCATGGAGAATAAAGCCCAAAGAGAGAGGTCATTGTCTCCCTTGCAGGCATCTGATCAGATGCCAATTCATTACTCCGTGTGAGAACCTTTCACTGCATTTCACCTTTCTACATTTTATCAGGCACCCCATTCATTTAATGGTATATTCTGACAAAACTGGAAGACATGGTCATCATTAGTAGGTACTAGACCCAAACAGTGGTCTAGTTTGGGTCTACTGCAGATCTTAAAGAATAATGTAAATTGGGACTTGTAAAAGAGCTGGTATTTGTGGCACTGTAGCAATGTATATCGGGGAAGGCAATGGCACCCCACCCCAGTACTTTTGCCTGGAAAATCCCATGTACGGAGGAGCCTGGTAGGCTCCAGTCCATGGGGTCGCTAAGAGTCGGACACGACTGAGCAACTTCACTTTCGCTTTTCACTTTCATACGTTGGAGAAGGAAATGGCAACCCACTCCAGTATTCTTGCCTGGAGAATCCCAGGGACAGGGGAGCCTGGTGGGCTTCTGTCTGTGGGGTCGCACAGAGTCGGACACGACTGAAGCGACTTAGCAGCAGCAGCAGCAGCAGCAGCAGCAATGTATATGCTTTATTCACTGTCAGTTCTGCCTTATCCCCCATCATGAGGAAAAAAGGAAAGGGTAAGCAGGCACAGTAAGGTAGTGATGCAGCCAGCTATTTCTATGGCGTCCATGAGTCCAGTTTGGATAATGGATAAATTTGTCTGACAAATATAACACAAGAAAAACAATTTAACCTGGCCCCCAAGTTCTTTCTTATTTTTAGTCATCCTTAAAGGGATTAAGACAAACACCCCAATTCTTAGCTGCCTTGAAGTTAAGAAAATGTCTGGGCATTTTACCAGCATGAGGAGTAACATCAATGCCATTTATAAAAGGATTAATAATTAAAAATCTTTCCCCAGAAAATGAATACCATACAAAAGCTATTCAAAGCTTCAAAGGGTCCATGCAGGCTCCATATACTTCGCCCATTTGAGTTATTTCAATTTATTTTAGGAAAAGAGAAAAAAAAACCCTACAAAGCTGACATTATATAGTAAAGTTTCAGGGATATGGGAGCTATTTAATCATTTTGTGTGTTACCCTGGCTTTTCTGCAGTCTCTTTTTCCTGTGGTTTTGTTCTTGTGCTGCTCATTAGCACCTCCCCCAGAGAGTGGGCAGGAGCAGGAAAAAAAGAGATAAAACTCAAATCAGACAATTTTATCAGTCAGCCTGTCAACAAGTTGAATATATTGAGAACCCAGGGGGTACAGAGGCACTTTTTAGTAGCTCTGATAAAAGGTTTGGTGGGGGAGGAGGTCAAAACTAATGGCAACATTGAGATTTTTTTGGATTATCAAGGGATGGTATTGATTTGGGCCCTCCACATCTCCATTAGTGCAGATAATCAAAAGTGGGGCAAAAATAATTAAACATCCATAGAACTCTCTTAAAGAAGACTCTAAAAAATTTATCACTTTTATCCCCATGACTTTGGGAACTTGTTGGGCTGTTCAAATAGAAAACAAACAAATTAATTTCCTTTGCTTTGTCTAAATTCTTAAAAATCACACTGGAAGAACAAATAAAACTCATCACAGCAGGTTCCCTAGCTCCCCAACAGCCTTCTCCTTTCAGCCTGTTTCCAGAGGGGCAGGACCCATGGAAAGGATATACATTCAAGTGAAGCAAGAAGCAAGATCACTGCCACCAAAATGAGCTGAAGCCTGACAATGAAGGACTGAGTTTGCCACAGATTCAATAAAATTAACAATGTGTGCTCTGCACACTGACATGGACTTCCAACAAACTGTGCTGTCTCTGCTGCTGCTGCCGCAGCCCACCACCGCAGAAAGGGAGGGGGCACCCCAGATGAAAGTGAAAAATGCTGTCTACACAGAGACAAAAACTCTACATCATGTCACAAGGCCACTCAACACATGAAGTTGGCTACTTCTAAGCCTGAATGAGAAAGAAATAACTATATCTTCTCTTTGTTATTATGAGAATTTTAAAATTATTTTAAGCCTTAAGTTGCAAGGCAGGAGGAAAGATGATGTTTTGCGGTAAACAGTACCAGCCATAATGCAGAACTCTTTGGATGTTTGCTCAAACATGCCATGGTTTGTTCTGATGCTCTGGAAAGTTCACTAGGCTCTCTAAGATAGTATGGACCAGTTTGCACCTGTTTGCATTCAAAGTCATTCACCCCTCTTCCTTGCATCTGTGTTTCCCAGCCTCCCAGGACAGCTGGCTTTCTGCTAGGGCTCAGATGAGACACCTGGAGTAACAGGCAAATTTGGCCTTGGAGTACAGAATGAAGCAGGGCAAAGGCTAACAGAGTTTGGCCAAGAGAATGTACTGGTCATAGCAAACACCCTTTTCCAACAACACAAGGGAAGACTCTACACATGGACATCACCAAATGGTCAACACTGAAAACATTGATTATATTCTTTGCAGTCAAAGATGGAGAAGCTCTATACAGTCAGCAAAAACAAGACTGGGAGCTGACTGTGGCTCACATCATGAACTCCTTATTGCCAAATTCAGACTGAAATTGAAGAAAGTAGGGAAAACCACTAGACCATTCAGGTATGACCTAAATCAAATCCCTTACGATTATACAGTGGAAGTCACAAATAGTTTCAAGGGATTAGATCTGATAGAGTGCCTGAAGAACTATGGATGGAGGTTCATGACACATTGTACAGCAGGCATGGATCAAGACCTTCCCCAAGAAAAAGAAATGCAAAAAGGCAAAATGGTTGTCTGAGGAGGCCTTACATATAGCTATGAAAAGAAGAGAAGTGAAAGGCAAAGGAGAAAAGGAAAGATATGGCCATTTGAATGCAAAGTTCCAAAGAATAGCAAGAGGAGATAAGAAAGCCTTCCTCAGTGATCAGTGCAAAGAAATAGAGACAAACATCAGAATGGGAAAGACTAGAGATCTCTTCAAGAAAATTAGAGTTGCGGCTGTGACCGGCTCACTAAGAGCGCCTGGGCGGCTGCCACCAACCACTAAAAACACCTCCGTGTCTGCGACTGGCGCACTAATCGCGGCTGAGAGGAGCTACCCCACAACCGAGGTCAGGAAGGGCCATGGTGAGGGGATACCCCTCCTCCAAGGAAGGGCGGCGGTGAGGACCGGCACACTAAGCGCGGCTGAGAGGAGCTACCCCACTACCGAGGTCAGGAAGGGCAGTGGTGAGGAGATACCCCTCCTCCAAGGTCAGGAAGGGCAGCGGTGAGGAGAGACCCCTCGTCCAAGGTAAGGTGCGATGGCTGTGCTTGCTGGAGCAGCTGGAAAGAGATACCCCACGCCCAAGGTAAGAGAAACCCAAGTAAGACGGTAGGTCTTGCAAGAGGGCATCAGAGGGCAAACACACTGAAACCATACTCACAGAAAACTAGTCAATCTAATCACACTAGGACCACAGCCTTGTCTAACTCAATGAAACTAAGCCATGCCCATGGGGCAACCCAGGATGGGCGGTTCATGGTGCAGAGATCAGACAGGGTGTGATCCACTGGAGAAGGGAATGGCAAACCACTTCAGTATTCTTGCCTTGAGAACCCCACGAACAGTATGAAAAGGCAAAATGATAGGATACTGAAAGAGAAACTCCCCAGGTCAGTAGGGGCCCAATATGCTACTGGAGATCAGTGGAGAAATAACTCCAGAAAGAATGAAGGGATGAAGCCAAAGCAAAAAGAATACCCAGCTGTGGATGTGTCTGGTGATAGAAGCAAAGTCCGATGCTGTAAAGAGCAATACTGCATAGGAACCTGGAATGTCAGGTCCATGAATCAAGGCAAATGGGAAGTGGTCAAACAAGAGATGGTAAGAGTGAATGTCAACATTCTAGGAATTAGCGAACTAAAATGGGCTGGAATGGGTGAATTTAACTCAGAGGACCATTATATCTACTACTGTGGGCAGGAATCCCTCAGAAGAAATGGAATGGCCATCATGGTCAACAAAAGAGTCCGAAATGCAGTACTTGGATGCAATCTCAAAAACGGCAGAATGATCTCTGTTCGTTTCCAAGGCAAACCATTCAATGTCACAGTAATTCAAGTCTATGCCCCAACCAGTAACGCTGAAGAAGCTGAAGTTGAATGGTTCTATGAAGACCTACAAGACCTTTTAGAACTAACACCCAAAAAAGATATCCTCTTCATTATAGGGGACTGGAATGCAAAAGTAGGAAGTCAAGAAACACCTGGAGTAACAGGCAAATTTGGCCTTGGAATACGGAATGAAGCAGGGCAAAGACTAATAGAGTTTTGCCAAGAAAATGCACTGGTCATAGCAAACAGCCTCTTCCAACAACACAAGAGAAGACTCTATACATGGACATTACCAGATGGTCAACATCGAAATCAGATCGATTATATTCTTTGCAGCCAAAGATGGAGAAGCTCTATACAATCAGCAAAAACAAGACCAGGAGCTGACTGTGGCTCGGACCATGAACTCCTTATTGCCAAATTCAGACTTAAATTGAAGAAAGTAGGGAAAACCACTAGACCATTCAGGTATAACCTAAATCAAATCCCTTATGATTATACAGTGGAAGTGAGAAATAGATTTAAGGGCCTAGATCTGATAGATAGAGTGCCTGATGAACTATGGAATGAGGTTCGTGACATTGTACAGGAGACAGGGATCAAGACCATCCCCATGGAAAAGAAATGCAAAAAAGCAAAATGGCTGTCTGGGGAGGCCTTACAAATAGCTGTGAAAAGAAGAGAAGCGAAAAGCAAAGGAGAAAAGGAAAGATATAAACATCTGAATGCAGAGTTCCAAAGAATAGCAAGAAGAGATAAGAAAGCCTTCTTCAGCGATCAATGCAAAGAAATAGAGGAAAACAACAGAATGGGAAAGACTAAGGATCTCTTCAAGAAAATCAGAGATACCAAAGGAACATTTCATGCAAAGATGGGCTCGATAAAGGACAGAAATGGTATGGACCTAACAGAAGCAGAAGATATTAAGAAGAGGTGGCAAGAATACACAGAAGAACTGTACAAAAAAGAGCTTCACCACCCAGATAATCATGATGGTGTGATCACTGACCTAGAGCCAGACATCCTGGAATGTGAAGTCAAGTGGGCCTTAGAAAGCATCACTAGGAACAAAGCTAGTGGAGGTGATGGAATTCCAGTGGAGCTATTCCAAATCCTGAAAGATGATGCTGTGAAAGTGCTGCACTCAATATGCCAGCACATTTGGAAAACTCAGCAGTGGCCACAAGATTGGAAAAGGTCAGTTTTCATCCCAATCCCAAAGAAAGGCAATGCCAAAGAATGCTCAAACTACCGCACAATTGCACTCTTCTCACACACTAGTAAAGTAATACTCAAAATTCTCCAAGCCAGGCTTCAGCAATATGTGAACTGTGAACTTCCTGATGTTCAAGCTGGTTTTAGAAAAGGCAGAGGAACCAGAGATCAAATTGCCAACATCCGCTGGATCATGGAAAAAGCAAGAGAATTCCAGAAAAACATCTATTTCTGTTTTATTGACTATGCCAAAGCCTTTGACTATGTAGATCACAATAAACTGTGGAAAATTCTGAAAGAGATGGGAATACCAGACCACCTGATCTGCCTCTTGAGAAATTTGTATGCAGGTCAGGAAGCAACAGTTAGAACTGGACATGGAACAACAGACTGGTTCCATATAGGAAAAGGAGTATGTCAAGGCTGTATATTGTCACCCTGTTTACTTAACTTAGATGCAGAGTACATCATGAGAAACGCTGGACTGGAAGAGACACAAGTTGGAATCAAGATTGCTGGGAGAAATATCAATAACCTCAGATATGCAGATGACACCACCCTTATGGCAGAAAGTGAAGAGGAACTAAAAAGCCTCTTGATGAAAGTGAAAGAGGAAAGTGAAAAAGTTGGCTAAAAGCTCAACATTCAGAAAACGAAGATCATGGCATCTGGTCCCATCACTACATGGCAAATAGATGGGGAAACAGTGTCAGACTTTATTTTTCTGGGCTCCAAAATCACTGCAGATGGTGACTGCAGCCATGAAATTAAAAGATGTTTACTCCTTGGAAGGAGAGTTATGACCAACCTAGATAGCATATTCAAAAGCAGAGACATTACTTTTCCAACAAAGGTTCGCCTAGTCAAGGCTATGGTCTTTCATGTGGTCATGTATGGATGTGAGAGCTGGACTATGAAAAAGGCTGAGCGCCGAAGAATTGATGCTTTTGAACTGTGGTATTGGAGAAGGCTCTTGAGAGTCCCTTGGACTGCAAGGAGATCCAACCAGTTCATTCTGAAGGAGATCAGCCCTGGGATTACTTTGGAAGGAATGATGCTAAAGCTGAAATTCCAGTACTTTGGCCACCTCATGCGAAGAGCTGACTCATTGGAGAAGACTCTGATGCTGGGAGGGATTGAGGGCAAGAGGAGAAGGGGACAACAGAGGATGAGATGGCTGGATGGCATCACTAACTAGATGGATGTGAGTCTGGGAGACCTTCGGGAGTTGGTGATGGACAGGGAGGCCTGGCCTGCTGTGATTCATGGGGTCGCAAAGAGTTGGACACGACTGAGCAACTGATCTGATCTGAAGGGAACTTTTCATGCAAAGATGGGCATAATAAAGGGCAGAAATGGTCGGGACCTAACAGAAACAGAAGACATTAAGAACAGGTGGCAAGAATACACAGAAGAACTGTAAAAAAAGATTTTCATGACCCAGATAACCATGACAGTGTGATCACTCACCTAGAGCTAGACATCCTGGAATGCGAAGTCAAGTGGGCCTTAGGAAGGATCACTACAAACAAAGCTAGTGGAGGTGATGGAATTCCAGTTGAGTTGCTTCAAATCCTGAAAGATAATGCTGTGAAAGTGCTGCACTCAATATGCCAAAAAATTTGGAAAACTCAGCAGTGGCCACAGGACTGGAAAAGATCAGTTTTCATTCCAATCCCAAAGAAAGGCAATGTCAAGAAATGTTCAAACTACTGCACAATTGCATTCATCTCACACCCTAGCAAAGTAATCAGATCAGATCAGATCAGTAGCTCGTCGTGTCCGACTCTTCCCCCCTCTCCCCCCCACCCAGCCCTCCCTCTCCCCCCGTTTTTCCCCCCCCCCCCTCTCCTCCTCTCCCCCCCTCTTCTCCTTCCCATACTCAAAATAATCCAAGTCAGGCTTCAACAGTACATGAACCATGAAATTCCAGATGTTCAAGCTGGTTTTAAAAAGGCAGAGGAACCAGAGATCAAATTGCCAACATTTGCTGGATCATCAAAAAAGCAAGAGTTCCAGAAAAACATCTATTTCTGCTTTACTGATGATGCCAAAGTCTTTGTGTGGATCACAACAAACTGGAAAATTCTGAAAGAGATGGGAATACCAGACCAACTGACTTGCCTCCTGAGAAATCTGTAGGCAGGTCAGGAAGCAACAGTTAGAACTGGACATGGAACAACAGACAGGTTCCAAAAAAGGGAAGAAGTACGTCAAGGCTGTATATTGTATTGTCACCATGCTTATTTAACTTATATACAGAGTACATTAAGCAAAATGACAGGCTGGATGAAGCACAAGCTGGAATCAAGATTGCCAGGATAAATATCAATAACCTCAGATATGCAGATGACACCACACTTAAGGCAGAAAGTGAAGAAGAACTAAAGAGCCTCTTGATGATAGTGAAAGAGGAGAGTAAAAAAGTTGGCTTAAAATTCAACATTTAGAAAACTAAGATCATGGCATCCAGTCCCATCACTTCATGGCCAATAGAAGGGGAAACAATGGAAACAGTGAGAGACTTTATTTGGGCGGGCTTCAAAATCACTGCAGATGGTGACTGCAGCCATGCAATTAAAAGATGCTTGCTCCTTGGAAAAAAGTTATGACCAACTCAGACAGCATATTAAAAAGCAGAGACATTACTTTGCCAACAAAGGTCCATCTAGTCAAAGCTTTGGTTTTTCAGAAGTTATGTATATGGATGTGAGAGTTGGACCATAAAGAAAGCTGAGCGCCAAAGAATTGATGCTTTTGAGCTGTGGTGTTGGAGAAGACTCTTGGGAGTCCCTTGGACTGCAAAGAGATCCAACCTATCCATCCTAAAGGAAATCAGTCCTGAACAGTCACTGGAAGGACTGATGCTGAAGCTGAAACTCCAATATTTTGGCCACCTGATGTAAAGAACTGACTCCTTGGAAAAGACCCTGTTGCTGAGAAAGATTGAAGGTGAGAGGAGAAGGAGATGACAGAGGATGAGATGGTTGGATGGCATCACTGACTCGATGGACATGAGTTTGATCGAGCTCCATGAGTTGATGATGATGGACTCGGAAGCCTGTCATGCTGCAGTCCATGGAGTTGTGAAGAGTCAGACATGACTGAGCTACTGAACTGAACTGAGCTGATAGGAGGCACTGGTGGGAGATTCCATGATGGAAGGACAGAAAAGTCAGAGTATTTCTCCCTCTCTTCCTTTGGTTGTCCCTCCAGAAGCTTCCTCATCTCAGCGATTTTAGCTCCTACCAGACCAGCTTGTTGTGGTTCTAACTACCATAATCCCTAAACAGCAACATCCCCACATCCCACCCTGTACCTTGGCCAAGAAATGGTAGTGACTTCTTGGTTTTGCTAACCTTTGCCTTGACTTGCTGTTCTCTCTGCTTCCCAGCCTCTCCAGCACCTGCACAACTGAATCTATGAATCAAATTTGATTCCTTTTGGAACCCCTCCTACACAGTTGGTGGGAATGTGCACTGGTATAACCACTATGGAAAACAGTATGGAAGTTCTTCCAAAAGCTAAAAATAGAATTGCCATATGATCCAGCATATTCCTGGGTATACATCCAGACAAAACTGTTATTCAAAAAGACACACGCACCCCAATGTTCATAGCAGCACTCATTCACTAGAGCCAAGATATGGAAACAACTTAAATGTCTATTGACAAATGAATGAATAAAGATGTGGCATATATATATATATATATAGCATCATATTATATATAATGAAATATTACTCAGCCATAAAAAGGAATGAAATAATGCCATTTGCAACAACTAGAGATTATTATACTCAGTGAAGAAAGTCAGAAAGAGAAAGACAAATACCATATGATATCACTTACATGTAGAATCTAAAATATGACAAATGAACATATCTACAAACAGAAACACATGCACACCTCCCCTGGAGGTGGGGAGGTGGGGAGGAAAGGATTGGGAGTTTGGGGTTAGTAGATGCAAACTATTATATATGGAATGGACAAGCATCAAGGTCCTAGAGTATAGCACAGGGATCTATATATATGGATCTATATTCCATATATATCTATATCTATATTCCATATCCTATGATTAATCAAAATGGCTGTCTGTCTGGGGAGGCCTTACAAATAGCTGTGAAAAGAAGAGAAGCGAAAAGCAAAGGAGAAAAGGAAAGATATAAACATCTAAATGCAGAGTTCCAAAGAATAGCAAGAAGAGATAAGAAAGCCTTCTTCAGCGATCAATGCAAAGAAATAGAGGAAAACAACAGAATGGGAAAGACTAGGGATCTCTTCAAGAAAATAAGAGATACCAAAGGAACATTTCATGCAAAGATGGGCACGATAAAGGACAGAGACGGTATGGACCTAACAGAAGCAGAAGATATTAAGAAGAGGTGGCAAGAATACACAGAAGAACTGTACAAAAAAGAGTTTCAAGACCCAGATAATCATGATGATGTGATCACTGACCTAGAGCCAGACATCTTGGAATGTGAAGTCAAATGGGCCTTAGAAAGCATCACTACGAACAAAGCTAGTGGAGGTGATGGAATTCCAGTGGAGCTATTCCAAGTCCTGAAAGATGATGCTGTGAAAGTGCTGCACTCAATATGCCAGCAAATTTGGAAAACTCAGCAGTGGCCACAAGATTGGAAAAGGTCAGTTTTCATCCCAATCCCAAAGAAAGGCAATGCCAAAGAATGCTCAAACTACTGCACAATTGCACTCATCTCACACGCTAGTCAAGTAATGCTCAAAATTCTCCAAGCCAGGCTTCAGCAATATGTGAACCGTGAACTTCCTGATGTTCAAGCTGGTTTTAGAAAAGGCAGAGGAACCAGAGATCAAATTGCCAACATCCGCTGGATCATGGAAAAAGCAAGAGAGTTCCAGAAAAACATCTATTTCTGCTTTATTGACTATGCCAAAGCCTTTGACTGTGTAGATCACAATAAACTATGGAAAATTCTGAAAGAGATGGGAATACCAGACCACTTGATCTGCCTCTTAAGAAATCTGTATGCAGGTCAGGAAGCAACAGTTAGAACTGGTCATGGAACAACAGACTGGTTCCAAATAGGAAAAGGAGTACGTCAAGGCTGCATATTGTCACCCTGTTTATTTAACTTAGATGCAGAGTACATCATGAGAAATGCTGGACTGGAAGAGACACAAGTTGGAATCAAGATTGCTGGGAGAAATATCAATAACCTCAGATATGCAGATGACACGACTCTTATGGCAGACAGTGAAGAGGAACTCAAAAGCCTCTTGATGAAAGTGGAAGTGGAGAGTGAAAAGGTTGGCTTAAAGCTCAACATTCAGAAAACGAAGATCATGGCATCTGGTTCCATCACTATATGGGAAATAGATGGGGAAACAGTGGAAACAGTGTCAGACTTTGTTTTTCTGGGCTCCAAAATCACTGCAGATGGTGACTGCAGCCATGAAATTAAAAGACGCTTACTCCTTGGAAGGAAAGTTATAACCAACCTAGATAGCATATTCAAAAGCAGAGACATTACTTTACCAACAAAGGTTCGCCTAGTCAAGGCTATGGTCTTTCCTGTGGTCATGTATGGATGTGAGAGCTGAACTGTGAAGAAGGCTGAGCGCCAAAGAATTGATGCTTTTGAACTGTGGTGTTGGAGAAGACTCTTGAGAGTCCCTTGGACTGCAAGGAGATCCAACCAGTCCATTCTGAAGGAGATCAATCCTGGAATTTCTTTGGAAGGAATGATGCTAAAGCTGAAACTCCAGTATTTTGGCCACCTCATGCGAAGAGTTGACTCATTGGAGAAGACTCTGATGCTGGGAGGGATTGAGGGCAGGAGGAGAAGGGGACGACAGAGGATGAGATGGCTGGTTGGCATCACTGACTCGATGGGTATGAGTCTGGGTGACCTCCGGGAGCTGGTGATGGACAGGGAGGCCTGGCGTGCTACGGTTCATGGGGTCGCAAAGAGTCGGACACGACTGAGCGACTGATCTGATCTGATCTGATGATTAATCAGAATGAAATAAACATTAAAAAATAATGTATGTATGTATGTATGCTGAACTGCTCTGCTGTACAGCAGAAATTAACACAATAGTGTACATCAACTATACTTCAATTTAAAAAACTTTGTTTCCTTTTAAATACCAAAGTGGTCCCCACTTTCCTAGTTGGACTCTGAATGACACACTGGCAAATTTATATGTTATTTTCTATTTTGATAGCCAACTCAGTAACTAGAATCCACTCTTTCATAATCTCATCTTCTGTTAGAACAGGGTTTCTCAACTTCAGCACTGTTGACTTGGAGAACAGGGTTTCTCAACTTCAGCACTGTTGACTTGGCTGAACGACTCTTTGTTATGAGGGGCTGTCTCATGCATTGTATATTATTTCAGCATATTCAGCCAGGGCCTCTTCACAACAGATGCCAGTAGCACCTCCCCAATCATAACAACCAAAAACATTTCTGGGCATTGAAAATGTCCCCCTAGGAGGGAAAAATCTGTGCCAGTTGAAAACAGATGCTATGGGAGATAAGATGGCTAGAGTTCTGTGTGGACATCTTGAATGTTCCCACCTCTGTATCTGCTTAGTGAATGGGGGCTTAAGGGCATAAAAAGGAAGGTGTTCTAAGCAGTGGGGACCCTTGTGGCCTTTTCTAACCATTACCATGGATTCTCAAGAGAGTAGGAGCAAGGGTACCACAGTCTCCCAGTTATCATGAGCTATGTTGACTCAAAAGACAAGAGAACCAGTTTCCTTTCTCACTGGGGAAGATGCTGACCTAGGCTGGGCTATGTCTGGGGAAGATGCTGACCTAGGCTGGGCTATGTCTATCATAAGCCAAGGAATTCTCACTCTTTTTTTCTCTTAGGACATTTAGAAAATGTGGAGAGCCTGCAGGTATGTGCTCTTTCCCACATTCAATGGACGCTCATATGTGCACTTTATATTCTGCGTTTTTAAGTCCAAACCAGTCAACTGCGCCTGCTCAGCACTGGTATGCTTCTTGGGGAGCATTGGAGTTTCCTCCTCCCAGTCCTTCCTTTCAGGAAAAGCACAAAATGTAGATCCAGTACCTTCCACACACAGCCTGGTGCCAGTCTGGTTCCCTGCAGCCTGAGGGTAGCACTGTAATTTAATTAAATGTCACCCCTCCCCCAGGTATTATATTTCAAATGCAAATAACTTGGTAATGTAATACTGTGGTCGAGGCTTTAAACTCAAGGAAATCATGAAAATCAAGTTATGGTCGCTTCTAGAATTAACATTCCTCTACACATTCTTTGGGCATTGGGCTTGCTTTGTGTTGCTAACTACCATCAAACACACACTGAAGGGACTGAATATTCATTCACTTGGCAGGCTGGGGAACTCTGGACTCTAAGGGTTGATGCGAATATCCCTTAAACTGGACTTCTGATGCTAGAGTAGAGGCTGTTGTAACAGTAGAGCTCTAAGTGACAGATGGACAAGTTTTATTCTAGCCCTGATTATTGCTGGCTAATTGTTCTGTGTCTCTCTCTGGCCCTTAACTTCACAAATCACATGAAAAAGTGCCATTCACTTTCTTTAGCAAGATGCTACTAGTAACAACGTGGTGATCAGTTTACTGTGTTTTCAATGCCTCAGGAAAAAAAAAAGCAAAACACATGTGAATGCAAAATACTTTAAAGTTTACTTTAGATATTACATAAGGTATTTTTTCTGCAAGTGTTCTCCAGGCTGAGGTTCAGTGAAATGGTCCTCAATGGACAAAAAAATCACCAAGCTCCAGATTCTCAGCCCACAATCAATTACTGAAGAAGCAGCCTCTGCTTTCAACCATGTCCCTCATTATGGAGTACATGTGTACTTAGTCACTTAGTCATACCCAACTCTTAGAGACCCTATGGACCATAGTCCACCAGGCTCCTTTGTCCATGGAATTCTCCAGGCCAGAATACTGGAATAGGCTGCCATGCTCCATGCTCTCCTCCAGGGGAACTTCCCAACTCAGGGGTCGAACCTAGGTTTCCCACATTGCAGGTGGATTCTTTACCATCTGAGCCACCAGGGAAGCCCAAGAATACTGAAGTGGGTAATTGAACCGGGGTCTCCTGCATATCAGGTGGAATCTTTACTGGCTGAGCTACAAAGGGGCCAAAAAGTTAAGTCACTGGGAAGAAAAGAAGGCTTCTCTGGAAAAACACCCTAAGACTGACTCCTCATGTACACAGCTGATGATGGGATGGCCATAGTATCTATGTGGTTAGGACTTTGAACACATTTTTTTTTTTTTTTTTCTGTTTTAAGCTTAATTATTTATTTATTTTTACATTAATTTTTTTTTTTCTTTTTTTTATTTTTTGCAGGGGAAAATGGACAAAGGAAAGGATCAATGAGGGTGGGAGGGAAATGGGAAGAAAGAAGGGGAGTGATGGTGGGGAGGAGTATATGTAATTTCTTAACCAATGGCTTTCTGTTTTTAATCACAAAGAACACTTTAAAAAAATCATGTTGAATTCATCCTATATTAGGAGGTTTGTTCTCGAAATGAAAAGTTCAGGAAACAAAAAGTCCAGTTTGGGTGTCCTCATCTTCAGGCACATCTTGGTATTTTGTATCAGTAGGTCTATCTTTACCACAATATATTATTTAGGACAGGATCACATTTGTCACCTCTTCCTCCCTACTACCCAAAGTGGTACCAAACCCATAAAATAGTCAATAAAGCTTTACAGAGTGAACAAATAAGTCTTTTTTTTTTTTTTAAACTCTCCTGAGTGAACTGAATTTTTTGAGGCTCATAAGTAAATATGTTTTGCTCTTTACTTTGTCTATTACAGCCAGATTATATGAGTGGGGTATTAAAGTCTCCCACTATTATTGTATTGCTGCATATTTCTTCTATCATATTAATTAATGTTTGTCTTAGATATATCAATGTTCCAATGTTGGGTGCATATATATTTATAATTGTTATAACTTCTTTTTGGATTGTTCCTTTAAGTCGTTATGTGTAACCTTCATTTTTACTTTATTGTTTTGGGTTCGAATTTATACACCCTTTTAGTGATTCTTATCTAGAGAATGTCCTTTAGTTTTTGTTGGAGAAATGGTTTAGTGGTGCAAAATTCTCTCAACATTTGCTTATCTGTGAAGCTTTTGATTTCTCCTTCATATTTGAATGAGATCCTTGCTGGATACAATAATCTAGGCTGTAAGTTATTTTCTTTCATCACTTTAATTACGTCTTGCCATTCCCTCCTGGCTTGGAGAGTTTCTATTGAAAGATCAGCTGTTATCCTTATGGGAATTCCCTTGTGAGTTATTTGATGTTTTTCCCTTGCTGCTTTTAATATTTGGTCTTTATATTTAATCTTTGTTAATTTGATTAATATGTGTCTTGGGGTGTTTCGCCTTGGGTTTATCCTGTTAGGGACTCTCTGGATTTCTTGAACTTGAGTGGTAATTTCCTTCTCCATTTTAGGGAAGTTTTCAACTATTATCTCCTCAAGTATTTCCTCATGGTCTTTCTTTTTATCTTCTTCTTCTGGAACTCCTATGATTCGAATGTTGTAGCATTTGATGTTATCCTGGAGGTTTCTGAAATTGTCCTCGTTTCTTTTGATTCGTTTTTCTTTTTTCTCGTCTGATTCATTTATTTCTAGGATTCTATCTTCTAATTCACTAATCCTATCTTCTGCCTCTGTTATTCTACTATTTGTTGCCTCCAGGGTGTTTTGGATCTCATTTATTGCATTATTCATTATGTGTTGACTCTTTTTTATTTCTTCTAGGTCCTTGTTAAACCTTTCTTGCATCTTCTCAGTCCTTGTCTCCAGACTCTTTAACTGTGATTCTATTTTGATTTCGAGATTTTGAATTAATTTTGCTATCATTATTCGGAATTCTTTATCAGGTAGATTCCCTATCTCTTCCTCTTTGGTTTGGTTTGGTGGGCATCTATCCTGTTCCTTTAGCTGCTGGGTATTCTTTTGTCTCTTCATTTTGTTAAAATTGCCACGTTTAGAGTGTCCTTACTATATTCTGGTAGTTTGTTGAATTCTCTTTCTTGAGGCGGTTTACAGGTCTTTTCAATATCTGATCTCTGCCTTGTTACAGAGGGGGCGGAGATGAACACCCAAATCTAAACCGGCCAGGTTCAGGCACTTGGATAATCCTCAGAAGCACAGACTTGGTTGAGTCTGCGTTTTATGCCCTTCCCAGATCCGAGTAGCACAGGTGATGAAATGTTCAGCGAGCGCAGCTGCTGTGACTTATTGCCTCTCCGCCACTCAGTTTTCTGGGTATACAAACAGCGCACTTTCTCAGGCAGATGTTGACCATCCAGAGCCCCAAGAAGCGTGAGTCAGCACAGAAACCTACTCACAGTTCCGTTAGACAGTGTCTCTCTAGGGCTGTAATTGCCTGCTTCCGGCCCTGGCTGCCTGTCACTGGAGTGGGATGGCCTGCAGCCGGCCAACTCTGTGCAGCCCTTTGTTCCGTAGGTAGTCCTGGTGATGTCTTAAGTTAGGGCTGGCTTTTGATGTAGTAGATAACCGACAGTCTGGTTATTTCGCTCAGATAGCGCCCGAGATAGCCAGGCCAAATCCTTTCTCAAAGCAATGCAGGCCTCGCCACTCCTCCTAGCCCAGCCCCCGCTTGCCAATAGCAAATGCTGGTGTCCGCGCCACTTCTCCGCAAAAGGAGTTACCGCAGGGCTCGTTTTCTCGTTTTAAAGACAATGAGTTGTCTTTCTAAGTGCCTGATGTCCTCTGCCGGCATTCAAAAGTTGTTTTATCAAATTTATTCAGCATTCAAATGTTCTTTTAATGGATTTGTGGAGGAGAAAGTATTCTTCCCGTCTTACTCGTCCGCCATCTTAGCTCCTCCTTACCTGAACACATTTTTAAAGTAAGAACGTAAAAGGCATTTCCATTGTATTGGTTTCAGAAATGTTCTTGTAGGTAGGGTGTAAAAAGGTAAAAATGGGCTGCCTCCTCATCAGGTTATTTAAGAAGTCATCACATGGAGAAATAGGTGCTTTGTAAAAATACCCACCTCACAAGTCAAATGGGGTTGTTATTCTCACCAAAGTGGCTATTAGGGAACCACTGAGACTCCAGCTCTCTTGAGTTGCTAAATCCTGGAAGTCCATGTGCCTTCAGAAGGTCCTCTTCCTCTATGCCCCAGAAACAAGTCAGAAACTGCTTTCACAGATAAGAGTCACCATAGCTTCCTTTTGCCATGCCATGTGTGTGCCTACAAGCTATGTCCAAATACACCCAAATGCACAGACCCAACTCCAAACAGCTTTTGGAAAGTGGGCAGTTTGGTTTCTTACAATAGCCCTAGATACACCAAGACACACCTAGACTAAAGAGCCATTTGAAGAGAAGGAAAGAGAAAAGTGAAAATGCTGGCTTAATACTCCATATTCAAAAAAACTAGGATCATGGCATCCAGTCTCATCACTTCATGGCAAATGCAAGGGGAAAAAGTATAAACAGTGACAGATTTTATTTTCTTGGGCTCCAAAATCACTGTGGATGGTGACTGCAGCCATGAAATTAAAAGACACTTGTTCCTTGGAAGGAAAGCTATGACAAACCAAGACAGCATATAAAAAGCAGAGACATCTCTGTGCTGACAAAGGTCCATATAGTCAAAGCTATGGTTTTTCCAGTAGTCATGTACGGATATGAGAGTTGGACCATAAAGAAGGCTGAGCACTGAAGAACTGATGCTTCTGAATTGTGGTGCTGGAGAAGACTCTGGAGGGTCCCTTGGACTGCAA
Organism: Tragelaphus eurycerus; assembly: GCA_935064755.1. Taxonomy (NCBI): domain Eukaryota; kingdom Metazoa; phylum Chordata; class Mammalia; order Artiodactyla; family Bovidae; genus Tragelaphus; species Tragelaphus eurycerus. Next base: position 20,575,982 of record CAKXYN010000020.1, read on the forward strand.
GGAGACCAAGCCAGTCAATCTTAAAGGAAATCAACCCTAAATTTTCATTAGAAGGACTGATGCTAAAGCTGAAGCTCCAATACTTCAGCCATCTGATGTGAAGAGCCAACTCACTGGCAAAGACCCTGATGCTGGGAAAGATTGAGGCAGGAGGATAAGGGGGCAACAGAGGATGAGATGGGCAGATGGCATCACCAATTCAATGGACATGAGTTTGAGCAAACTCTGGGAGATAGTGAAGGACAGGGAAGTCTGGTATGCTGCAGTCCATGGGGTCACAAAGAATCGGACATGACTTAGGGCACACCATTGAACACCAGGAAAACATGATCCCTGAGCCTGAAACAAGAGGCAAAATGCCATTGCTTCTAGGACTACTGCATTTATTTACTTATCTCTGTATTTATTTATATCCTTCTTTATCCTTTTAAAAGATTAATACTTATTCACAAAAAATAACACAAGGCAACCTACATGAGAAATTGGGAAGTAAAAAAAACACAAGGAGTATAAACAAAGATCCAGAAATGGGTAAATGCAAAATGGCGCTGAGTCTTACACACTTGTTTGAACAAATCACCAGTTTGGTTCTAAGGCTTTCTTGCAACGAAACCAAAAAGGGAAAACTTAATCATGAATGAAGTCTCCAGTGTCCACAAAATGAAAACAGAGCAGGAGAAAACAAGCAATTCCTGATGCTGAGATTAAGTGGGTCCTCATTTAGCAAGTATGTATCACCTGTACCATGGTCATCAATCCATAACCCACTCAAATTTCCAAAGCATCAACCTAGAACATCAATTCATTATTTAAATCTTTGAAGAAGAAGATTTCCTAGGGACTTCTTCCTACTGAGGTTACAGCTATTTTTAAATATGCAGATGGTAGTCAAAAATATATTCTTTTCCAATGTAAATTCTCTAGTTCACTAATTTCAAACACCAATAAAAACATCAAAAACAAAACTATAATCATGGTATCTGGTACCATCACTTCATGGGATAGTGGAGGACAGAGGAGCCTGGCATGGTGCAGTCATGGTGTTGGAAAGAGTTGGACACAACTTAGCTACTGAACAAAAACAATGGAATGTCTCTAAAATACAGCAGAATAGCTCCTGAATTGAATTAAGTGCAAAATGATGTTTGAAGTGCATATGCAGGTAGATTGATTATTGTTTCCATAGCTTCCATTTCTCATGTGTCTACCACCCAAAAAGGCTAAGGATGCTTCCACCACCAGTACTTGACTGGTTGAGCTCTGGACTTCTATTAGACCAAGAAAAAAATAGCCCATGCTGTGTAATTTTGATCCTTCAGTGACACACAAAAATTGCAAGGCCTTTTTGGAGGGGAAATGAATATGGTCAATCAGGTTTGTGACTATCTGAAATGTCAGTCCTAAGGAATATCTACATCTGCACCTTGTCGAAGCTCAGGACAAAGCTTAGCCTGCCAAGCAAGTAAACACTGTAAGAAACTGTGGTCACCATTAATAGGGCAGAGTCAGGATTCTTTCTACAGAGTCAGCAATGAGCTCTGACCTTGGTATCCCCTCTCTCTTTGTCTTGTGGATGCATATTATCGGGAGACTCATGATCCTAAATGTGAGCTAGCAAAACCCCCAAGTGCACCCCCAATCAGGAAGCTGGCAGTCTCATTTTCTAAATTACAAATACAATTTTTTTCTTATTTTTTGTCATCAATTTTTTAAATAAAGAAATATATGTCATAGCAAATGGGATTCCTGGAGACTAGAGAGTCTCATCCTCCAGAGAAAATCCCAGTTGTGGATGTGACTGGTGATAGAAGTAAAGTCTGATGCAGTAAAGGGCAATATTGCATAGGAACCTAGAATGTTAGGTCCATGAATCAAGGCAAATTGGAAGTGGTCAAACAAGAGATGGCAAGAGTGAACATCGACATTTCAGGAATCAGTGAACTAAAATGGACTGGAATGGGTGAATTTAACTCAGATACCATTATATCTACTACTGTGGGAAATAATTCCTTAGAAGAAATGGAGTAGCCATCACAGTCAACAAAAGAGTCCGAAATGCAGTACTTGGATGCAATTTCAAAAACGACAGACTGATCTCTGTTCATTTCCAAGGCAAACCATTCAATATCACAGTAATCCAAGTCTATGCCCTGACTAGTAATGCTGAAGAAGCTGAAGTTGAATGGTTCTATGAGGACCAACAAGACCTTCTAGAACTAACACCCAAAAAAGACATCATTTTCATTATAAGGGACTGGAATGCAAATGTAGGAAGTCAAGAAATACCTGGAGTAATGGGCAAATTTGGCCTTGGAGTACAGAATAAAACAGGACAAAGGTTAACAGAGTTTTGCCAAGAGAATGCACTGGTCATAGTAAACACCCACTCCCAACAACACAAGAGAAGACTCTACACATGGACATCATCAGATGGTCAACACCAAAATCACTGATTATACTCTTTGCAGCCAAAGATGGAGAAGCTCTATACAGTCAGCAAAAACAAGACTGGGAGCTGACTGTGGCTCACATCATGAACTCCTTATTGCCAAATTCAGACTGAAATTGAAGAAAGTAAGGAAAACCACTAGATCATTCAGGTATGACCTAAATCAAATCCCTTACGATTATACAGTGGAAGTCACAAATAGTTTCAAGGGATTAGATCTGATAGACAGAGTGCCTGAAGAACTATGGATGGAGGTTCATGACACATTGTACAGCAGGCATGGATCAAGACCTTCCCCAAGAAAAAGAAATGCAAAAAGGCAAAATGGTTGTCTGAGGAGGCCTTACATATAGCTATGAAAAGAAGAGAAGTGAAAGGCAAAGGAGAAAAGGAAAGATATAGCCATTTGAGTGCAGAGTTCCAAGAGTACCAAGGAGAGATAAGAAAGGCTTCCTCAGTGATCAGTGCAAAGAAATAGAGGAAAACATCAGAATGGGAAAGACTAGAGATCTCTTCAAGAAAATTAGAGATACCAAGGGAACTTTTCATGCAAAGATGGGCACAATAAAGGACAGAAATGGTCTGGACCTAACAGAAGCAGATGATATTAAGAGGTGGCAAGAATACACAAAAGAACTATACAGAAAAGATCTTCATGACCCAGATACTCACGATGGTGTGATCACTCACCTAGAGCCAGACATCCTGGAATGCAAAGTCAGGTGGGCCTTACAAAGATTCACTGCAAATAAAGCTAGTGGAGGTGATGGAATTTGCAGTTAATTTGTTTCAAATCCTGAAAGATGATGCTGTGAAAGTGCTGCACTCAATATACCAAAAAATTTGGAAAACTCAACAGTAGCCACAGGACTAGAAAAAGTCAGTTTTCATTCCAATCCCAAAGAAAGGCAATGCCAAAGAATGCTCAAACTACTGCATAATTGCACTCATCTCACACACTAGCAAAGTAATACTCAAAATTCTCCAAGCCAGGCTTCAACAGTACATGAGCCGTGAACTTCCAGATGTTCAAGCTGGTTTTAAAAAGGCAGAGGAGTTCCGCAGAGCCATGAGGGCGTGTGCCCACAAGAGAGCGTGTACTGTGAGAACAAGTGTGGTGCCCGCATGATGCAGTGGCGGCTGGCCCAGCATGCCACCTTAAAAAAAAAAAAAAAAAGGCAGAGGAACCAGAGATCAAATTGCCAACATTTGCTGGATCATCAAAAAAGCCAGGAGTTCCAGAAAAATATCTACTTCTGCTTTATTGACTATGCCAAAGCCTTTGACTGTGTGGATCATAATAAACTGTGGAAAATTCTGAAAGACATGGGAATGCCAGACCAACTGATCTGCCTCCTGAGAAATTTGTAGGCTGGTCAAGAAGCAACAGTTAGAACTGGACATGGAACCTCAGGCTGGTTCCAAATTGGGAAAGGAGTACGTCAAGGCTGTATGTTGTCACCCTGCTTATTTAACTTATATGCAGAGTACATCATGAGAAGCTCTGGGCTGGATGAAGCACAAGTTGGAATCAAGATTGCCAGGAGAAATATCAATAACCTCAGATATGCAGATGACACCACCCTTAGGGCAGAAAGTGAAGAACTAAAGAGTCTCTTGATGAACGTGAAAGAAGAGAGTAAAAAAGTTGGGTTAAAACTCAACATTCAGAAAACTAAGATCATAGCACCTGGTCCCATCACTTCATGACAAATAGATGGGGAAATATGGAAATAGTGACAGACTTTGTTTTGGGGGCTTCAAAATCACTGAAGATGGTGACTGCAGCCATGAAATTAAAAGATGCTTACTCCTTGGAAGAATAGTTATGACCAACCCAGACAGTTTATTAAAAAGCAGAGACATTACTTTGCCAACAAACATCCATCTAGTCAAAGCTTTGGGTTTTCCAGTAGTTATGTATATGAATGTGAGAGTTGGATTATAAAGAAAGCTGAGCGCCTAAGAATTGATGCTTTTGAACTGTGGTATTGGAGAAGACTCTTGGGAGTCCCTTGGACTGCAAGGAGATCCAACCAGTCCATCCTAAAGGAAATCAGTCCTGAATATTCATTGGAAGGACTGATGCTGAAGCTGAAACTCCAATCCTTTGGCCACCTGATGTGAAGAACTGACTCACTGGAAAAGACCCTGATGCTGGGAAAGACTGAAGGGGAGAAGGGGGATAAGAAGGGGCAGGAGGAGAAGGGTACGACAGAAGATGAGATGGTTGGATGGCATCACCGACTCGATGGACATGAGTTTGAACAAGCTCCGGGAGTTGGTGATGGACAGGGAAGCCTGGCATGCCACAGTCCATGGGGTCCCAAAGAGTCAGACACAACTAAGTGACTGAACTGAATGAGATATTTTGTTCTTTTTTCATATCAAGTTAGGAAACCCTATGAATATTTTATACCACTGCTGCTGGTGCTGCTGCTAATTCGCTTCAGTCATGTCTGACTCTGTGCAACCCCATAGACCGCAGCCCACCAGGCTCCCCCGTCCCTGGGATTCTCCAGGCAAGAACACTGGAGTGGGGTTGCCATTTCCAACCTCTATGTTAACAAGATGTGGCTGGCGGCTCCCATACGGGATAGCACTGCTTCAGAACACTCATTCTCAGCAGGAAGTTACCCCTGCCTCACTCCACCCCCGTCTCCCTAGGGAAACATTTTGGAAATTTTCGGAGCTCTTTTTGTTTCCACACCTTTTCCTCTCCTTTGGCTGCACCTTGCAGCTCCTGTTCAATCCTAAAGGAAATCAGTCCTGAACATTCATTGGAAGGACTGATGCTGAAGCTGAAACTCCAATACTTTGGCCATCCGATGCTAAGAACTGACTCATTTGAAAAGAACTTGATGCTGGGAAAGATTGAAGGCAGGAGGAGAAAGGGATGACAGAGGATGAGATGGTTGGATGGCATCACCAACTCAATGGACATGAGTCTGAGTAAACTCTGGGAGTTAGTGATGGACAGGGAGGCCTGGAGTGCTGCAGTCCATGGGATGGCAAAGAGTCAGATATGACTGAGTGACTGAACTGAACTAACTGAACAAGTCTATATACACAGAACTGTTTTTTATGTATGTGTCTGTATCATTCTTATTTACTTAATTCTTGTGTAAATGAGATCATACCCTAAATACTGTGTTACATCTTTCTTTTTTCCATTTAATGATATACCTTTGGTCTCTTTTAGGTCAGTTCTTATAAACAGACACTGTTGCCACATGTGCTTGCAAATGGTGTGTACAGTACACACAATTGGTCTGCTTTACTCTTTTATAATTTCATAGCAGTCCATTGCAAAGACTCAGTCTGCCATTGATTTAGTTAAATTCCTACTTTGGGGTGTGACTGGTTTGTCCTTGTTATTACAAACTACAACAAACAATACTTATACATGTATTGTACCCTTGCAAAAGAATTTCTGTTAGATAAATATATTTTTTACGTAACAGAATTTCCAAATTTCCCCCAAAATCAAAAAGCCCTACTGATTTATGCTATGAAATAAGAATTTAAGAGAATACTTATTTCCCTGTTCCCTAGCCAATACTGGCAAATATCTACTTTTGGAGAAGGAAAAGGCAACCCACTCCAATCTATACTTTTAATATACAGAAATATAATAGCTAAAAAATTTTATCTAGTTTTTCATTATAAAACACAGGCATACACAAACTTCAGTATATAATAAACACAGGAGCCACTGTATTTCTAATCAGAAAGAGTATATATTGTGAATAATCAAATTCTTGTTAATACAATGGAGTATTACACTCACCATTACTAATACATGCTGCCATTCAGAATGAAATGATGGTTAGTCATGAGAGGCTACTAGATCCACTGCAAACAGTTGCACTAGCTGTGAGCACTCAACTCTGGGGGAGGGGAGTGGGGCACCATTCATGCAGACTACACTGTGAGTGAATACAGCCTGTACTACCATACCTGATAACCCTATGAGAAGCTGTTTCACTGAGAAACCAGAATGACATCCCTCCTAAATATCATTCTTAAAGCCCAAAGTTAAAATTTATTTTCTTCTTAGTTCTACAGAGCCAACCCCACCACAGACCCAACAAATCAAGCCATGTTGCATGCGATGTCAGCTCAGCAAAAAGTTGGACAAATTAATCCTTGTAAGACACTATTCATTAGTATCTAAAAGATCTTTGTCCCATTTGTTCACCCAAAGGGCATAACATTAAAATGGCATGATCCCTTGTGACGTACAAAACGAGTTATTAATTTGCACTCATTATCTAAAGATATTTGCCAGCAGCTTTTGGATATGTCTCTGGTGTGCACATATGGTACTTGACAGAGAAGATCTGGGGAGTTGTCAATGACTACAGGTGACACCAGTGAATCTGAAGAACTCATACAGATGAAGATTACTCAGGGCTTCAGACAGTTATTCAAATGGAAAAACTGACAGGCTAGAAGTGGAGCTTTCAGTTATCTATTTCAGTAAACATTCTCGCCTACCTCATTCTGGTATTTCTGAAATGCTCTCTTTCAGGCTAGATTGTGTGCATGGTCTAGACAGGCATAATAGTGCGGTGTTTCCTAGGAGAGTGACTAACCAAAGAACGGGTGCACATTCATTTTCCTCATTTTGTTTTATCACACATAGCTGGTTGGTATTTGTTTTTTAGAGGCTTTGGTGTTCTGCATCAACCTGAATGGCTCCCTTGTCTAATTACCAACTTGATTTACAAAGCAAAACCCATTTGCTCCAAGATCAGTCTATATTTCTGATAGCTCTTACATTCTGAATATTACTATTTCTTTTCTTAAATTTCCTTCTATTGTTTGTGACAGAATGTTTGGTACTGACGCATAAAACAGTGTTGCAAAAACCCAGTTTTCTGAGGACTGCCCTAAACAGGTAGGATTAAATCTTGCAATTAGCCCACAATTTGCATCTTGCAACAGGAAATTCGCTGTTGCCACTCCAATGGACTCAGTAGAATAAGCTGTTGTTGAAGTAATTCCTGTAAAAGGTCATATATTTAAACCCTTCAATTTTTTTTGACAACCTCTCAGAAATGAGTGATATAGTTGCTCCAGTGTCCAAAAAAGCAGTAATGTCCATACCACTTTTCTTTATAGGCAGGGAGGAATATTATTATCCCATTCATCACAGACTATTCTGGTTATAAAGTACGTTTCTCAATATTTGAGAGACCTTTTTCTTTCACTGTCTTGAAAAAGCTGAAGGTCTCCTGGACTGGGTGTCAATCCTGCTGGTTTTCTCATAATACGTTGACTTCTTCAGTGTCTCCTCAACAATGGTGATATTTATCAATTTCCAACAAATTTCATCCTCTTACAAGCAGAGAATAAAGAATCTAGTTTAAGACTCCCACATCTTTTCAGTCAAGAGTCATGCTGTGGTCCAACTAGAAGCAGTAGATGGATTTACTTTTCAAACACAAAGGCCATCCCAGGCCAGGAATTAAGCCACATATGCGTACGAGTGAAAGTCAGTCGTGTCCGACTCTTTGCAACCTCATGGACTATATAGTCCATGGAATTGCCAGAATACTAGAGTTGATAGCCTTTCCCTTCTCCAGGGGATCTTCCCAACCCAGGGATTGAACCCAGGTCTCCAGTACTGCAGGCAGATTCTTTACCAGCTGAGCCATAAAGGAAGCCCATATGTATTCAAGAGGTAGAATTTAATAGGAAGAAGGGAAGCCCTGTGAAAATGAAAATCTCCCCTGAAGGCATTAAAACTCAACTTCACAAAATAGCGTGGTCCAAACCAAGCAAATGCACACCCAGCCTCACCCATCGGCTGCCATTTTGAAGTGCTAGATTTAGTGACTTCTTAAAAACTTTTGGGCTGGCCTGGTGGCTCAGAGGTTAAAGCATCTGCCTAAAATGCGGGAGACCTAGGTCCGATCCCTGGGTCGGGAGGATACCCTGGAGAAGGAAATGGCAACCCACTCCAGTATTCTTGCCTGGAGAATCCCATGGACAGAAGAGCCTGGTGGGCTACAGTCCACGGGTGGCAAAGGGTCGGACACGACTGAGCGACTTCACTTTCACTTTAAAAGCTTTTACGATCAACATACCCCATGGAGTCTAGAGTTTTCAAAGCAGTCGAGTTTTCCCAACGCCTAAATTTCTGTCTTCTTGCCAACTCTGACCCATCAATATTGGTTTAACTCAAGTTAATGATGTATTTTGATCATGTCTCTGGTGTCCCAACAATTCAGGGTTGGCCTAAGCATGAGGCAGATGGAAAAGGCTTCTCTTGCCTCTTGGGTTACTCGGATCCAAACAAAAAATTTAGTCGGGATGTGTTTACGACCATATTCCTTATTTTCATTTAACCTTTTGGCACAGACTTCTCATACTTTCTGAGTGAATGCTGCTTGTGGAAACTGGGAGACTACCCCTGCCAACCTATTCAATTTCAAATTCCCTCTCTTTAGTTTTCCTTAGGTACAGGCACAAAGAAGGGAGGGAGGGATAGATATAAGGAGGGCTGGGGTGGGAAGAGAGACTGGGAGAATCCAAATCAAGCATGTCATTTGATTATTGCATCAATCCCACTGCTGTTGCTCTACAGTCTAATAAACTTTAGTGGCCCAGAGTTACTCAGCTGAACACTGTGTTACTCTTACCATTATCTAGGGGAGGATTTGTCAGATTCATAAATTGTTCTATCACTGAACAGGGAAAGGCAGTCAGGAAAAAAAGAAACCAGAGTTCCTTTGTCTCTTATTTATGATTTTTGTTATAAATCTCCTTCTTCTATACAGAAGAAAAACAGGCTTGATAGCACTCAGTTTTAAACCATTCTCAGGAATGATATATAAATACGGCACCTGGGTAGTCTCCTGACAGAATACTAAATACAGAGTTATCTTTTAGGGCCATTGGATTAGAAAAGTATTTCCAGAAAGCACATGGCTTATTTCTAGCCCCTCTGAGACTTACATCCTATGCTAAGTGGGGTTTCACTGATGAAAATATTTCCCGTACTGGGGGTCACTTTTCTTAGAATACTAAGGCAACAGAGAAGCAGCCATCTAAGATAATAGCTCAATTATTTGGGTTTTTTCTCAACACTATATTAAAATTAAATTATCCAGCACTCTGAATCAGTCCACAGGCAAGATAATGAATGCCCTAAAATGATGATTTCTGCAAGAACAAAACAGATCAAAATCTCTCATATATCTAATTAAAATTACCAGAGCTTAAACTTACCTAATATTTAAAGGCGAGTTTTTTTTGTTTTTAACTGCCAAAGTACAAACATTTTCAAACAGGGGCTGTGTTTTAGATTATTAACATTCAGTGAATTCTAAAATTGAATTGTAAAATTTTTATCAATCTTTTCAAAAGTCACAAAAAATAGAGGAACAAACAAAAAGCAGATCAGCGTATGTGGGTAGATCCTAGCACTGCTCCTGGCAGAGTCCCACAGTGGAGGAAATTCAGATTCCTCATATCCTTGATTACAGAAGAGCCACCTGCCCAAGACATTTGTATCTGACTCTGAGTAAGCAAGAAAAACAAACCTTACTATGTTGGGTTACTAAGATTTTCAAGGCTTGTTTGTTTCTGTAGCAGAGCTTAGCTTATCTTGACTAATACACAAAGTGATATAACCAATCCTATGGATTTTACAATAACAACAAAAAACTATGCTGATTGCTCCCAAATTTATCTACCAGGTCAGATAAGTAAAAGTACAGATATATGTAGTTATATATATACACACACATCCTACAGTATTTCTCCACAAATTATCCCATCTAATTAAATGGCATCAATACCATTCAGTTGCTCAAGCTGCAAAACTGGTAGTCATTGTTGATTTTTCAGAGAAGCTTCTGGAATCTAAGATCTATACCCTAGCAAATAACCTGGCTACTTTGTTATACAGCTGAATGGGATTTATCAAATCTATCCTGGGGAAATGTCTATCTTTTGTTTACAAATACATACAGTAGAAGAGGAAAAGAAGTTGGGTATAATGTTCTATCAACTAGATTGTAGAAATCACTTTGAATAATTGTTTCAGAATCATCTTGGAAAGATGCAGAATATTTTGTAATTTCAAAGAGAATTTTCAATGCATGAATTAAAAGAAATAATGTGTGATAATGTGCAAAAAAATACAGAAACATACCTCACAGCACAAAACAAGTCTACCTGCTTCAATCTACCATAAACTTAAATCTTCCTAAAATTATATTTTATGCATGTCATCCCTTCTAAAAAAAACCTGAAATAGTTCCTCAGTATTATACAAATAAAGTTTATATTTCTTGGTCCGGCATTCAAGATTCACTTCTAGCCCCTCATTCATTGCCATGCAGCAAATAATTCTGAATATTTTAAACTGTTACTGCAGTAGTTTGCTATTTTAAATATTTTAATGATGAATGATAACATCCTGTGGCTTTAAACCAATGCAAATATGAACAAAGCAAGGAAGTTCCACAAATAAATCACAATTTGTTATCCATTCTTTTACTATAACAAAAAATACATATGTTTCATTGTAGAGCTGCTGTGAATAAATCAGCTATATTGGTAGGTTTCAAGTTTCTGCATAAGAACCTTGTGGAAAATGCTTACACTCTACTTTTTTAATGTAAATTCATGTTATTCTCCTAGATACTGATGCTCCTGCTGTTCCCTCTGCCTCACATGCTGTTCTTCTTTCCAACATCTCTACCTACACTTCCTTCAGGAACAGTTACTTGTGCCTCCAGGCTTATCCCACATTCAATTTGCTGCCTAGTTAGTCTTTCTAAAATGCAAATCTGATCATATCTCTTCCCAATTTAAAAGCCCTTGGGCCTACACAATAAAATCCATATGGCTTAGCCTGACATGAATGACATACATAATCTCTCTCAACCTAATTGCAAACCCAAATCTCCCCACTTACCAAACACATTCATTCTGTCCATATTGGACCATTTACAGCTTCTCAAATGCATTCTGTGTTTTCACCTGTCCATTCCCTTTGCCTTAAATAGCATTACTGCTTTGTCTGCCTGGTGAACTCTACTCATCCTTCAAGACTTGTCCTAAGGATAATTTCTGAGCTTTTTCTATCACTCCCTTCCTACCACCCCTGATATTACCACTACCACCTTTAAGTAGCTTGAAATTTTTCATCCACCACTGAGCCACAGTACTATAGACACATCCAGTCTGTAGTGTTTTCTCATATGTTATAGTTCTTTACTGGGCAAGGCTTCTCTAACAAGTAGAAGTCTTCTGAAGGCAAGGCCCATGCCTCTTATTTTTTTAAGTTTTTATGAAATATCGAAAACACTCCAAGCTATATAGAATAACATAACAAAGACCAACCAGTGAGAAATAAAGTATTACTAATGCATTTGAAATACATGAGGCTACCCTTCCTGATGCTTTACTATGTGTGACTGTGTGGGGGGAGGTTTCTGGGGAAGAGATATGGATCATAAGGCAGGGGCATCAATGCCACATGCACTGAAATGCATTACAAGATGTTATGTTTGCTCTTTCATGCAGTGGATAAATACAACAACTGAGTTAAAAGCAGAAATGCAACATTTGGTGTTGAAGAGTGGCAGAAGCTTCCTACTTGGGAAGGGTAGCCTGATACAGAAATAGACTGAGATTGCCCAAAGGACACTGCAACTTACACCAAACCAATGAGAAGTAACCATTTCTTTGGTTTCACAAGTTCCATGGACTAACCTCACGGCAGCAAGCAGCCTAGTGTCTGAGAGCTTCATTCACTCACTTACCTATTCATCTAGCCATCCATTCACTCATTCACTCAACAATTAACAGTCTACAATTCCCTTCAGAGATCAAGGGATGTGTCTTACCTCCGTGATGGAACTGAAGAGGAAGGAACCCAACAGAGAGAAAGAAACCAAGGCTGAAAGCCTCCCCTGGGTTTGGTAAGTTGTATTTGAAGAGCCAGCCCTTTCATAAAGAGAAGCTAGGTGAGTCCTTCAGCACTGTCATGGGAAGTAAAAACAGCCCTAAGTCAACCCCAGCCATGAGCGGACACGGACAGAACTGTGAAAATAAAGTCCTGAGTGTATGATCAGCAAAGAGACACAGCTTTACCCTACCAACTTTACTAAGAATCAAGAAAGAGAGGGGAATATTGTGTTACTATTATCATGATAATCACATCTACAGATGAAACTAAATTGGGAGGTGTTCCTAACAGCAGTTGAAGACTGGCACACAATACCAAGCTATACACAGATCTTGGTAATATATGTCAAAATTAATACAATGAGGCACTGGTTGAAAAAATGCAGATGATCTAACTGGGGATGAATAAACTTAAAGATGGAATTTAACTTGAAGGGGATTCCTGGGTGGCAATAATAGAGAAAACAACCAAATAGTGAGCTAGTGGTAAAGAGGTATCAGGAGGTTAGGCAAGCATTGCTGTTCAGCAATTCTCTGAGCTAGTAAAATGTTCAGCCATACACAGAGGGGCATCCCGAACCAAGGCTGAGACTGCGTCTGTGTGTCAGCCGTGAGACCAGACTTGGAACATTGCAGGCAATTAGGGGTAATGTGATGCCTCAAAGGGAATTTAGAAAAGAAAAGAAAAACAAATCAAAGGGAGTGAAATATGAGGAAAGGCATAGGCGATAAAATGAACATAATTTGACTAAATAACAACCTAGGGGACTATGATAACCATCTACAGAGCGTAAAAATCCAAAGTGGGTCTAGAGGTCTACTGGTCTGGGTGTTGTTCTGAAAAAATATCTATAGTTGCATCCATCAGAAAATTCAATAGAAAAGCAGCATCTTGCATGCGTCTAGTTGAAGCATGGGGTTCTGTTGTGGATAGACAGACCTGGGCTCCCAGAACCTATGTGTTCCTCAAACCCAGTTTTCAAAAATTATGGACAGAAGACCTCAGGGAGGAACTCAAGAGCTACGGCAAGAAGGTCCCTGAATCCTCAGGCACAAACTCATTCATTCAAGCACTCAATAATGTTTGTGCTGTGCTTAGCCACTCAGTCGTGTCCAACTCTTTGTGACCCCATGAACTGTAGCCTGCCAGGCTCCTCTGTCCATGGGATTCTCCAGGCAAGAATACTGGAATGGATTGCCATTTCCTTCTCCAGGGGATCTTTCCAACCCAGAGACTGAACCCAGGTCTTCCACATTACAGGCATATTCTGTACAGTCTGAGCCACCAGGGAAGCCCCTTGAACAAACATTCTGTGCCCATACTGTACTTTGCACTGAGTACAGTATTTTGAATAAATAATATACAAATATATAATATATACTATATTAGACAGCCCTGATTTTATAAAGCAGGATGTGGGATTCCCTGGCACTCCCAGTGGTTAAGAATCCACCGTGCAATGCAGGGGACACTGGTTCAATTCCTGGTCCGGAAAGACCCCATGAGCCACAGCGCAACTAAGCTCATGCACCACAGCTGCTGAAGCCAGCGTGCCTAGAACCTGTGCTCCTCAACAAGAGAATCCGCTGCAACAAGAAGCCTGTTCACCCCAACTAGAGAGTGGCCCCCACTCGCCACAACTAGAGCCTGTGTGCAACAATGAATACCTGGAACAGCCAAAATAAACATTTTTTCAGAAAGTATGGTGTAATGGAGAACCACGGAAAGGTTTTAAGTAAAAATGCCAAAATCCATACTAGTTTGTAAACATACACATGCATGCTCTCAATTTATGAATAACACTGTGTATCAGCTTTCAAAATGTCTATCCTTGCACCTGCAAAAATTATACACTAATGCTTAAGTATATGAGTGTGTGCAAAGTCACTTCAGTTGTGTCTGACTCTGTAGCCCCCAGGCTCCTCTGTCCACAGGTTTCTCTAGGCAAAATACTGGAGTGGGTTGCCATTTCCTCCTCTAGGACATCTTTCCAACCCACGGATCAAATCTGCAACTCTTATGTCTCCTGCATTGGCAGGTGGGTTCTTTACCACAAGTGCCACCTGAGAAGCTCATACAGTTATATTTGCATATATATATATATATGTATATAACATATATGTGTGTATAAATATATATAAAATACATATGTATATGATGCCTCAGTGGGAATTTAGAAAAGAAAAACAAAATGGAGTGAAATATAAGGAAAGACATAAGTATGCATATGTATAAATATGCATATACATATGTTTGTATGTATATGTACATAAATACATATGTATATATTTTAAATTTTTACATAATTTTCTTAATATAAATATGTTCTTTTATAGTCCTATCTTCTGGTATTCAAAAGTAGGATAAAGTAAATATCAACTTATCTTTTGCCATCTGTCTTTTATCTTTTTACTGCCACAACCTTAAGTCCAAATGCCCCCATCTGACTTTGAAAACTTTCTCAGAGGTAGCCTCACTCATAGGCTGATGTAACAGAGATGTCTGTTAGTGGATCCATACAATCATTACCTCTCCTGTTTGACAGCCATTGGACCCATTGTTGTTGTTGTTGTTGCTCAGTCGCTAAGTCATGTCTGTTGCTTTGTAACCTCATGGACTGTAACACGCCAGGCTCCTCTGTCCTTCAATATCTTCTGGAGTTTGCTCAACTCATGTCCATTGAGTTGGTGATGCGATCTAACCATCTCATCCTCTGACATCCCCTTATCCTTTTGCCTTCAATCTTTCCCAGCATCAATCAGGGTCTTTTCCAGTCTTGGCTCTTCACAGTGGGTGGCCAAAGTATTGAAGCTTTAGCAACAATCCTCCTAATAAATATTCAGGGTTGATTTCCTTTAGAATTGAGTGGTTTGATCTCCTTGCAGTCCAAGGGACTCTTAAGAGTCTTCTCCAGCACCACAATTCAAAAGCGTCAATTTTTCAGTGTTCAGCCTTCTTTACAGTCCAGCTCTCACATCTGTACATGACTACTGGAAAAACCATAGCTTCGTCTATCTGTGAAAAAGATCAGTAGGCTGGTCTTATGAGAAAAGATAAGCCAAATCAATAAGCTCCTTTCTCAGGGTTTTGAAAGTGGGACTCTGAGAAATTGGGCTGGTTTAAACATTGGGAACAAGATTAAAAATCAAGATTACCATTACCAGCCATGAGCAAGATCTGTGAGCAGAGAAAGAGGGGAAAAGAGAACAGAGCTGAAGTCTAGAGAGAAGGAGAAATGACCAAATCCATGCGGCACCTGACGTACAGGGGAATGGCCATAATTCCTGAGTTTTTAGTTCCCAATTCCAGTTTTTGTGAAGCCCAGCTAAGTTTCTTGAGCTTGGATTCCATGTGAGTTTCTGTGACTTATAACAACCTCCTTTTTAATTGAAACTGGTTTGAGAGGGTTTCTGTTCCTCACCCAAAACCCCTTCACTGGGACACCCACTTACCGTACTGACCTTTTGGCTGTGACCCAACTCAAACTACCTGAGGAAATTAAAATACATTAAAATGGAGTGGCTCATGTAATTGACAAATCCAAAGTTTCCTTCAGACACTACTGGATCCAGGTGCTTTTAAAAAATGTCCAGCGTCATTCTCTGTTTTCTCTCTTTCCATCTCTCCCACTTTCCACTGCTGCTGCTGCTGCTAAGTCACTTCAGTCGTGTCCGACTCTGTGCGACCCCATAGACGGAAGCTCACCAGGCTCCCCTGTCCCTGGGATTCTCCAGGCAAGAACACTGGAGTGGGTTGCCATTTCCTTCTCCAATGCATGAAAGTGAAGAGTGAAAGTGAAGCCACTCAGTTGTGTCCGACTCTTAGCGACCCCATGGACTGGAGCCTACCAGGCTCCTCCGTCCATGGGATTTTCCAGGCAAAAGTACTGGGGTGGGGTGCCATTGCCTTCCCCTACATGTTGTTTTATTCTCAGACTCTCTCTTCCCGGTGGTCCCTAACAGCTTCATACTTCCTCTTTTGCAACTATCAATCTGAGCAGGAAAGCACGTCCAGAGCAGAGTCTCAGTGACTACCTCTGTGTCACGTGCCAACACCTAAAGCAGCCATTTGGTCAAGGGCACAAAACACCCTAACTGACCCAGCCTGGAGCAAGTCCTTCCCTGAAGTTGGGGGGAAGTATTAGCCCATCCAAACCATACAGATTAAATGGACTGTTTCCTAAAGGATGACTGAGGTGATGCCAGGACCTGAGGGCAAAACTAACACATGTCTGCGTCTCCAGCCCAAGCTCACCTCCCATGACACCTCTATGTGGACATCTTTCCACTGTAGGTCAGTCTTCTCACACCCCCAACAAAACAATTATTCCTCTCCCTGCATACTTTCATGAGGGCCCCTCCTTTCTGATTTTCTTATATTTTACTCATCTTTAAAACTCCAGTTCCAGTCCTATCTGCTCCATAAAATTTCTCCTTATTCCAGTAACCTGGTTGCTTCCTTCTCTCATTGCCCACAGAACATACAATGGCACAGAATCTCTGATAACACCAAATAACAATTGAAGGTACAGTGGACCTTCGTTATTTAGGAATTTGCTTCCTCAGTAGTATTCACTTCAAACTCATCCCTGATGGGGATTTCATGGTCATTTGTGGACGTGTGCAGAGCACTGAGGATTCTGAGCCAACCTCCTGCACATCCCAGCTGTGACCAACCAAGGCAATGCTCTGTCTCTTGTTCCAACTCTCATACTGTAAATAGATGTCCTTTATATGGTTATTTAGTATCACTTTCCTTTTTCTCCTTTGCCTTTTTATGAATTTTATTGGTGGCGGCGGCAGTGATTTCTCTATTTAAAATGGCCCCAAGCACAGTGCCAAAGTGCTGTCTAGTGTTCCAAGCACAAAAAGTCTATGATGTGCATTATGGAGAAAACGTGTGTTAGATGAGCTTTGTTCAGACGTGAGTCACAATGCACTTGGCTGTGAGCTCCAATCAACAACATATATTAAATGAGGTGTTTCTAAACAGAAACACATATAAAACAAGGTTACACATGAATGAGTAAACAAAATGTTGTAACCAGAGGCTGGCAGGATCCCAACCCTGTGTTTTTCCAGGAGCAATGGTTCAGGATTCACTAATTCAGTGTTGCAGTGGCTTGACAGAATGTTAAGTGGCACAAATAAAGTAGGCTTCCCTGGTGGTTCAGCAGTAAAGAATCTGCCTGCAATGCAGGAGACCCGGGTTTGATCCCTGGGTCAGGAAGATCTCCTGAAGAAGGAAATGGCAACCAACTCCAGTATTCTTGCCTGGAGAATTCCACGGACAGAGTCCCTGGGGTTGCAAAGAGTTAGACGTGACTGAGAAATTAACACTTCCACTTCAAGTGGCTCAAATAGTAAGAATCAACTCTGTGTGTATAAAATCTCATTCAATTTTATACTCTTGGACTGTTCTACAAATGTTTCATGTCCTTTGTCCTTTCCAAACACTTTGCAAACTCCTTTAGAACTCAGAGCACATGGGTTCTACATGCAGCATGGCATATGGCAGGTGCTCAAAAACTGATTTAAGCACCTGCCAAAAAAATGATTCATGGATATGTTGGTCAGTTACAAAACCCACATCAATTCAACTCATCCTATGGCTTCCACTCAAAAATTTGTAAAGTGTAATCTACAATCTTAACTCTGTATTAATCTCATATCATTTTTCATTTTAACAGCAAAAGGAAGTGAAAGAGGCAAGAGAATTCACTACTGAAACCAAGTCCTTCACCATTGGTAGAGAGAGGTTTCTACACTTACATCCCATTGGTGGCAGAACACCGCTACTGAAAGGACACCTCTCTGTCTGGTACCCCTGAGGGATCAAGGCACATACCTGTCTCTTGACCTTATGACTGTCCTTTGGCAGACTTTGTCAAACCATGTGCTACATACTGCTCTATACACCAGAACATTGTTGGCAATAAGACAGGGTATCTTATTTAAAAAGCAAATGTTTCCTTGATCTGACTTTTGTGCTCTCACAAGAAGCTGCTTTGTTTAAGATGCTTTTATTTCTGATAGCCTTGGCTTTACGAATCTGAACTGGGAGTGAGCTTTTCAATGTACATTCCTTTTCAGCTGAGGGAAGAAGTAAAATTAACATCAGAGGAAAAAACAGTGAGGGAAGATCAGCTAGAGAGGTTCTGAAAATTATACAATATATGTAATTCACGTAAGGAAAGGCTTGTCTGGATCCCTTCTGCTGGTAGCTCTAAGTTACTGGGAAATTTTGGTAGGCTTCTCAGAACCCCAGTTTTCCTTCCCCCAAAATCCAGGAGTTTAGACTAGATGACAATAATGATATTGATAACTTTTTTGGATATTTACTATAAGGACACTTTACACACATGATTTCACTTAATTTTCAAAATATCCATACAAAGTAGGTGCTATTACAATCCCCATTTTACCAGGAAGTTACATTTCAGAGGGGTGCAGTGTGGCTGAGGGATGAATTTGTTCATGCTAACATAGCTATCAGGTCATGGTCTGAATCCAGGCAACTTAATTCACTTAACCACTTGTCTACACTGCCCGATTATCTCTAAGGTCTCTTTATTCTCAAATATTCTATGCTCTTTCCCCAAATTTCTCCCTTCTGCCAATCAAAGTCCCATGTCTAAGACCTCAGCCTGTTTAAGTTGGACGTAATGACATATATAAATTTGAACTGGAGAAAAGGGAATATAAAGAGGAGGAAAAAAGGGTAGGCAAAGTCTGGAACTCAAACTCCCTAATGGTCTTAGAAACTCTATAATCCATCCTACTAATCCAGTTTTAATTATACCAATAAGTAGACAGGGTCTGGACTATTTTTCAAGACAGAGCATAATGTGTAATTCTTCACACTATTTCTTCCTTTTAAAAAAATCCAACAAGAACTTCTGGTACTTATTAGTATGAACAAATCAAACAAATCTTTTTTTTTTTTAATAACCAAGTATCCTTATAATAAGATTTAAAGGGATGGTCTGTGCAGGCTGGGGAAGCTGCAGATACGTCCTGGGAATTCCCCTGGTGGTTCACAGTCAGCTAAGCCCCTGACTTCAGCCAAAGGCAGAGTCCAACCTCCTATGAAGAAAAAGAGGAGACTGGGCCCCTCTCCTTATCAGGATGAGGCACAGCAAAGCACCCCCAACTTGTGATACTGGCAAGAGATTAATCCATAAATCAGAAGCAGTTTTAATTTTTTAAAAATAATGAATGCAAGATCTACTTTTGGCAGACAAGCTGCCTCACCAGGAAATTATGGTGGAACTCATCAGTGGGGGCTCCCTGAGGGCCCCAGGGAGTCAGGGGACAGTGGTGAGCCGCTGCTGGGTCCTGATAGCACAGGCCACAATGAACTTCTGACCACTGTCCACTGCTTAGAGAGGGTTGCCAGCAACTAAAATTAGGTTGGCTTCTATTCCAAGCCCAGGGCTCCTTCATGACTGACTTTCTTTTGTAAGAGTCTGTGATGGTGGCTTGTTTGATTTAAAGAAAATCAATGAAGAGTTACATGAGAAGGAAGGAAACAGAAGATCAGGTATCCCCAGGTTAAGATAAAAGTCCAAATAAAGGGCACTGCACACACACTCTCTCACTCTCTCTTTCTCTCTTCCTCAAAGCAAAGAGAATGAGAGGCCTTTGAGGTAAAGCAGAAACTGTTTTGTTGGAGGAGTAGCATTTTCTTCATCTTTAGAGAATAATCTGATAGGCCTAATCCAGTAAAAATGGCAGTTACACTCAACAGGATAACTGACTTGGGATATAATAGATGGAAAGATATGTGATCACAAAACTCGGCTTTGGGTCCTTGCTGGCACCGAGATCATTACACAACATGGACTTGCTTCTAACTTCTTCCCTCTCCTGGCAGTCATGGGGGTACACAGGACAAGAAAAGTACCCAAGCAGGCTGACCCTCTTTCCACCCTTTCCAGGAAAGGAGACCATGCTGACCTTGGCCTCTGACCAAGTGAGACCATCCCACCCCCCAAATGCCACCCTGACTGCTTAGGTTAGTGTAATTGGAAAAGTTTTCATAGACAAGAAGATATTTCCCTTCACGCCCAGGCCCCCAAATCCCAAGCATTCCTAGAAACCACTCACCCCACCCTGCTCCTCGTCCTCCATCAGGAACCAAAGTACTTCCATGAGTCTTCTCAAACCCCTATTGAGCATCTGTTATTTATGAACTCAGTGCCTCTTCTTTTCAGGGTTTTGGTCCATAATAGTGCCGTCTGCGTTATTTATGACACAAGGAATAACTTAGACCACGTTAGGAACCTCCACATTACAGGGACTTTAGAGAGCTACATTTTTCTAGTTATGGTTAAACTACTGCAGTGATAAATCCAATCCTAAGAGCACAAGAGGGACTCCACAGGACAGGTGTTACCCATTAGTCACCATAAGGAAACTCAGGAACAAGCGCTGGCTCACAGATGCTTCAGTATCTCTTCCCAAGAGCCGCTGTGGGAATCTGAAATGGTGAAGGGCGGGGATGGGAGGGGGTCCAAAAGCCAGCCAGGAGAAAAGGTGGGTAAGGCTACGCTGGGAAGGAGGGGAAGTGATAGGAACAATGTCTGCGTGCCACAGTGCAGGGGACAGAAAAGGGAGTACGGAAGTATGTCTATTCCATACCCTCAGCTCACACGGACTCTGTGAAGGTCCCCCTGGGGCCTGTGGACTGGAACTCCACAGGGAAACACCCAGAGAAGTGGTGTACCTAGAATGTGGGAGTCAGTCCTGGGGCATTTTCCTCTTGCCACCCTTCAGTTTCTTCACCCATGAAAACCAAAGAACCATTTCTCTTTTCCTCTCTCCATGGGGACAACAGAAAATGTTTAATTCAGGAAGTATGTATGGAGTGCCCATCAATCCTGTGGATGGTGTTAGGCATTGAGATAAAACATGAAAAAGATACATACAGGACAGTCATAATTTAATGATAGAAACGGACCCCCAAAAGAGATTATTTAAAAAATGAGGACTTTCATGACGGAAACATGTAGAAGGTGCTTCCTGAGCACAGATTGGAAGGTCCCTGAGGGACACACAGTGGTGAAGTGATAGAACCGGGAGCAGGACCCTTACTTCTGGTTTCCAGGTAGCTTCAATAACTTCCATGTGCCCCTCTGTGTCCAAGAAGAATGGATGTTGATGCCAATCAGAATTTGTGACTCACTATATGAGAAGTCTCATTTAGTTTAAGCAAATTCAGAGCACAGAGATTATCTGAATAAAAATAATTAAAACTCCAAACAAGTAAATTTCAAATAACCATGGATACAAAGTATACACATGTTCAGAGAACATACACTCTCAGGGTTGACCTTCCCCAAGAACACATGGTCCTCCATTCAGACTGTGACACCCTCCTCTAAATCCTTCCACATCTCCAAAAAAAGACCTTAGTCATTCCCGAATAGGCTCATTCCCCTTGTGTATAGCCCTAGATGTTAGTATGTTCATCAGGGTGAGATTTCTAACCAGTCAGCAGAACTGAAACATTGCTAGGAATTCACTCATTCATTCTACAAATATTTATTAAACACCTACTCTATGCCATGCACTGTGCTAAGTCTAAGAATTCAGTAAAAATGTTAATTGTATAGAGCAACTTCACCATAGAGTTCTTGGAGATAACACTTAACTAGTCTCGCTCCAACCCAGTTGTCTTTGAAGACAGTAAGATTAAATCTCTTTTAGAAGATATGCTTTGATCATGAATCACTCCTCACTCAGCTAATAGCAGGATGCCTCATATTTATAGCCAAGAGCAAGGTGAACATGCACACTGCCTTCATGGGGCATATAGTCTAGTCTAATTGGGGGACAGCCCAACCCAAAATTCAAGGATTATAATTGAAACTTTGTTGAGAGCTTGGGCAAGGGCAAGCCACCTCCTAAAGGTCTGAACATGTGGACATATCTGACAGGGAAAGGAGATGCGCTCTGCACAGCTGATTCCTCCTCACTGACTCCTCTAAGGAATCCCCTGAACGTTGCTCTCCTCTGCTCCTCCACCTGAGAAGGCAATGGCACCCCACTCCAGTACTTTTGCCTAGAAAATCCCATGGACAGAGGAGCCTGGTGAGCTGCAGTCCATGCGGTCGCTAAGAGTCCGACACAACTGAGCGACTTCACTTTCACTTTTCACTTTCATGCATTGGAGAAGGAAATGGCAACCCACTCCAGTGTTCTTGCCTGGAGAATCCCAGGGACGGGAAGCCTGTTGGGCTGCCGTCTATGGGTCGCACAGAGTCGGACATGACTGAAGTGACTTAGCAGCAGCAGCAGCAGCTCTTCCACAGCACTGCTTACCATTTGCCACTATTCATGCCTCTCCCTCTCTGCACCCTGGGAATACAGGCCATATCTAGTTTGTATATCACCAAATTTTCATCCCCTGATACTACACAACATGCTATGAGGCACTTACTACTATCTCCATTTTACAGAAGATGAAACTGCAATTCTGTCACAGATACGGGTGATGAGTTAGCACTGAAAGTTGATCCAGATCCACCTGATACCAAAGCCTTGCTCTCAACCACTGTTCTGTCCCTTGACTCAACAGATGATTCACCTTCTCTAAGCGGATACATCTGTTATGAGATCAGTTACATTGATTTAATCAAGATATTAACTGTGGTTGAGCCAACCGGAAATCTATTTCTCTCTCATGTGATAATCTAGGGTAGGTTCAGTGACTGCACATGCTTACTGGCATTTAGGATTCTTTGCTCTTGATGCTTCGTCATCCTTCGTGCATGGACTCCATCACATGAGCCACTATGGCCAACCCTGACTCCATCTTCACCTTCACATCCAGGCAATTGGAAGGGAAGCAAGGGAAGTAGAGAACACGGCCCTTCCCTTTAAGGACAAGAGCAGAAAACTGTGTACATCTCTTCCATCCACATCTCACTGGCCAGATCTTAGTCACATGGCCATGCCTGGCTGCAAGGAAAGCTGGGAAATGAGTACCAGGAAGTCAGGTACTAGCTAAAAATTCTGATTAAACGGAAAAGGCAGAATGGCTACCTCCAAAACATGGTTTCAGGAGTTACAAGTTTCCATTAAAAAGGCAGTGAGAGAAGTCACTGTGAAGGGGAAAAACAAAAGTTAAGAAGGAGGTAGATACATCAATGAGTACAGGTAAGCTCACCTCCTTCTCTACTGGGACTCTCTAACCACTTTCATCTTCTAAGCTCCTTTCCTTGATGCTTTATTTCTGGAACAGGATTCCTGATTCTCATGAACTCTTAAATTGAAGGATATTATGGTTTCCTGTTCTATGGGCTCAATTTTCAAGATTATACCTTCAAGTTTAGTGAATAAAGGAAGAGCACTGAAGGGAAATAAGAGTCCACTTCTTGGGTGCAGAATAATCTTGGGAATTTTTATTTCTAAGAAAAATTGCTCTTTGGGTTTATCTCAGTCTTATAGGGAAAAAAAGTTGAAATTGGGCTTTTCCCCTAATATCTCCTCACAAATGTACTAGATAATCTCTTTACACAATCTAGTACACAATGTACTAGTACACAAATGTACTAGATTAATCTCTTTACCTTGTCATACACAGTCTTTAAAAATTAAGATTAAAAAAAAAAAAAAACTAGATGTCTTCAATGTGTAGGTCATGATGTTTTAAAATACAATTTTTTGTAATTTCTTAGTTACACACACAAAAGTTACCCGTCTTTGAAACTGATTTATCATGTGGAAAGGGCTTACAGAAAGTTGATATCAAACCTTATAAAATTTTTTTAAAAGTCTGAGGCATTCACAAAATAAAGGCAATTAAGAAATACAGAGAGTGTAACTAATGGGCTTGAGTGAGGTGTGTAATTATAAATAAACTCTAATTAAATTATTTCCTATGTCTTGGTTATTATCCACAGGAACCCATTTAAGTGAACTCACAACTGATTTTTCTAAGCAGAAAGAAAATACCACTAATAAAAGGCATGTAGTCCTGTTCCTTTGGCCATATTTGGTTGTTAAAATGATAAATCTATATTGATGAGATGTTTTGGGATCCTGGGCATCTTGATTAATAAAGGATTAATGAAATATAGAGGACACGCCCTTTAGATGGCATCCAATGAGCCTTACTCTCATATAATACCTTCCTTCTAAGTAGGCCTGAAAACTATGACCCTACTAACTAGTATGGCAAGAGTAAGGGATTTTGCAGATGTAATTAAAATCTCTCAGCAGTTAAATAAATTAATCCAAAGGAAGATTATCCTGGGTTGACTTGACCTAATCAGATGAGCCCTTTAAAAGGAGGTCTAGAGGACCTCCATAATACTTCCCTGGTGGCTCAGACAGTAAAGTGTCTTGCTTACGCGGGAGACCTGGGTTTGATCCTTGGGTTGAGAAGATCCTCTGGAGAAGGAAATAGCAACCCACTCCAGTATTCTTGCCTGGAAAATCCCATGGACAGAGGAGCGTGGTAGACTACAGTCCATGGGGTCACAAAGAGTCGGACACGACTGAGCGACTTCACTCACTCACTCACTCAGAGGATAGAAACTTCAGCAAAGTGTCTATCTCTCTCTCTCTCACCCTAAAGAAACAAACTGACATGAATTCTACAGATGCACAGAAATAAATTCAGCAAACAACATGGGGGAGTTTGGACATAGATTCATCCCTTGTTGAGCCTCCACATGAGAACACAGCCCAGCCAATACTTTGATCTCAGCCTTGTTCCCTGAGCAGGGAACCCAGCTAAGCAGAGCCCCGACTCCTGACCTACAAGAACTGTAAGATAACGAATATTGTTCTAAGCTACTACATTTGCAGTAATTTGTTATATTGCAAAAGAAAACTGATACACACGGCTGGCCCGCAACATGTGCCAACATGCTGAAGGAACAGAGAGGTGGACAATGCAAAGCAAATGTTTAATGCCTGTGTGTAGCCCACCCCCAGAGCTTTTGCTCTTTGACATTGTTTGCCTGCTGCTATCCTGCCTTCAATCTCAAATTAGGTTTCTGACTATGATTCAATCTTTGGCTCCCTATGAGAAATCTTTTTTATATAAAATTAATATATAAATAAATTTTCTCTTGGAGCAATGCAGTGTGGAACAGAACCTGCCAGGCTCTCTAACGTCCATCACAAAGAAAGATTACAGAAGGGGGAGGGGGAGGCAGAGCTTTATCCTCCATGGGGAAGCAGAGAATTCATAGTGATCTTATTGCAGATGTAAAATTAGGTCAGGGGCTCTATAAACTGATTAAAGCTAATGCTTCACGCTTCCAAGGAAAACAGCCGATACAAAAGGGAATGAGTTCTGGCTGAGGATAAGAAGGAAGGAGGGCCCTCTATGATCACAGGCTGTCCAGCCATGGAGGATGCTTGGCCAAAATGAACATATAAGAAAGGAGCAACCAAAGAACAGCTAGGGAAACTTCTAAAACCAGAGACAGATCACATCCACATAAACCTAAAATCAGGATGGCAGTCAGTGCACCAGTAACTTGAATATCCCAAAGTTCAGGAAGTCTTAATCACCCTGCTTCTCCCCTAGGTTGATCCCTATCTGGAGCCTAGCCCTCTGGGACCTGTGTCTTGACACATGTTTCACAGGCAGCTGTGTTGGAATATTCTGTTCTGTGTACCCTAGAGTCAACATCTTGCCAGTTCAGGATAATTTCAATGCCTGGATCAGGAAGCACAAACAACAGTTTATCCCCAAGACTCTTCTTCAATCCCCATTTGTCTCCACAGCATTACCTCCAACTTTCTTTGTTTCATCCTCTTTCCTCTTCACTGATATTTCTTTCTCACGTTACTTTCCCAAAGTTACAGAAAAGCTATCTTTATTTCCTTTATATCCTAGCTTGTTCCTCCTAACTTCCAGGAAGACATTTCTTACCTTTTTTTTTTTTTAATCTTGTCCACATTCTTTAATTTATCTTATGGGTTCTCCAAACAACCCAAGTCACTACTAAATGGTTAGAAAGACAGATTCTCTATAGCCAAAGAATAGTGGCAGATTTTGCAATGCAGATGTGTCTGATTTGAATTGGTAACATTTTATTGAGTTACTAAAACATCTTGACCTTTCTGTTAAAAGTGTGTATGTGTATATATGTGTGTGTGTGTGTGAGAAATATATATATATATATATATATATATATATATATAAAACAGCTTGGTAAAGAACATAGCTATTCTGATCCTAAATACTAATCTAATAACTCATGGAGAAAATTACCTAATTTACACACTTGATTTACACCACATAGGAGAAAAGAAGAGTTGGGTAAGGCTGAAGGTCACCTCTGTATGGCTATTGGGCCAAATGCCTCAATTTAGACTTGAAATCAAACATCGGGGAAGGCCACCTGGGACCTGAATCACTTACATTTTCATTTCAGTCATGATTAGAGTCATTCAGTCCATTTTTAGTTCAAGGCCAGTTACCAGTAAACACTAAGTCTGGAAAACATTGTCTAAGTTATTTGGTCCACACCGAATGGAAAAATAATAGGTCTACTATGAATTTGATGAAAAACAATGTGTTTAGTTTTGGTACAAGTCTCTATGGAAGAAGTTCAATGTCAATTAAGGGTACTTAGTTTTCCTGCATGAGGATGAACATACAGAATGGTTTATGGTCACCAGCCCATTCTCTTAGCCACACCACTGGCTCTGACCAAGAGGTTCCCATAAAATTGGTTGCTGTGGCTGCACCCTATGGATGGTGCTCACAGTAAGGCCCTAAGTTTATTCTAGGTCCATTTCAATATGGACAGGGTTTTCAGAAATTGGAGAGAAAAATAAAAATCAAAGTTCCTGATCCATCTATTCCCTAGAGCAGAACTTCCTCACCAACAACATCATATGAACTGGAGATAAAGACTCCTCCAATCTCACAACCCTGAAGAAAATCCTTTATGGAAAAAAGCATTAGTTTTCAATGTCTCTCTAGTCCCCTACAGCAATAGCAGGAGTAAAATCTAGTTTTAAAAAATTAACTAAAGTCATGCAGAAGAAACTTTTTCTTAACTAAGAAAACCAATGCCTCTCCTAAACAACTGGTTGGCTCTTGTGTATAACCCTTACCTTGTATATGTTTTTATCTCAAAATTTCTTATTTCTCCTCCTAAAATACAAGGCTTAGCTACTGCACCAGAGTAACTGCCTATGTATCACTATCACACGTCTGAGGATATGCCGGGTCTTTATGGGTGCCACCAAGCCCTCCTCCCCCAGGAATGAGGGGTGACATCCTCCTGACATCTTCACCATACTTCCATCTTGTCAGTATCATTCCTGCTTATTTAGTCAAGAGTGGATCTTAACTTAGCAAAACCAATGGAAATGAAGCAGAAAATGAGTGAGAAACTGACATGAATCAAAAAGAGCTTGAACATGAGGTAAACTTAAGCTTTCAAAAAGATATATTTGGTGGGAAAAAAGGGAAATTGAGTGAATTTAGGCTACATAAAAGGGTAAAGAGAAATGGAATATGCAGGCAGGGTGTCCAAAGCATGTGTCACTCAAGAGAGGACTGCAGATCAGAGGGACATGGGTCCCCAGACTTGCCTCCTCCATTTTACATCATCCTCAGGTTAGCTGGCAGCAAGGAAACCTCATGGGAAATGGTTTGATCTAAGAAAGGTGATTTAATTCCAAGTCAATTCATAATTGTCTCAGAGAGAGGCACATGATGTTAAGTATATCATGCTACTTGTCAATAATAATAATAATAGTAATGCTTTGCTAAGAATATCTTCATCCTTGGCAGAAGGAAGGAACTTTTTTAATTTTTTATTTTTTTAAGTCTTTTGGCCACACCCTGCAGCATGTAGGATCTTAGATCCTCGACCAGGGATCTAACTCACATCCTCTGCTTTGGAAATGAGGAATCTTAACCACTGGACTGCCAGGGAAGTCCCCAAAATGGATCTTTTTACAAGATAAAGTTATTTGAGCTTCAAGAAAAGTAATGAAGATGGACAGAAGGTACTAGAAGCAGCATTTTCTAGAGTACAGAGCACTAGGCTGAGAATCATAAAATCTGGACATCATCTCTACTTTTTTATTTGATTCACATAATTTTTTTAAGACCAAGAAAGAATAAGCATTTGAGAAGTATTCTTATCCTTTCTTTCCCAAAATGGAAAAAGAGAGACATAATAGATGATGATGTAGGTTTGTTTCCTTAGAATATCTTCCAAGGCAATGAAGAAAAATACATGTTTCCAAGACCATCACCAGACTTCCTATGGATCTCCCAACATACTTTCCTCCTACTTCTTCAGATTGACTTGATAATTCTTTATCTGAGTCCTAGATCTGCCACTTATGAGTTATGTGATCTTGGACCAGTGACTTAACCTCTGTAAGCCACATATTCCCAAATAGTTAGCTAATAGTACCCATATGTACCAGTCAGAGCCCCGGGAGGAAGCAGATCGTACACTCAAAATGAATAATCAAGGAGAATTTAATAAAGAGACTGCTTATAAACTTGAGAGCAGGGTTTTGGAAAACAAGAATTAGCACCAGTATCTTAATACTAGCAACAGCAGGGAGCCACTACGACCCCTAGACCTGAAGGGGCACAGAGAGGGAGTAATACCTACATTGTAGGAAGAGCAGCTGCATGAGGAATATGCCAGAGAGGATCTGGGGTCTTTAGTAAAAGGGGTACAACCAACTCTTGGCCACTTCCTGTGGAATAAATATTCCAACCATGCCTTCCTCCATCTTTCCAATCTCTTGATTTGGAGTTGCCAAATTCAACTGGGAGGGCTTCCCTGGTGGCTCAGAGGTTAAAGCGTCTGCCCGCAATGCGGGAGACCAGGGTTCGATCTCTGGGTTGGGAAGATCCCCTGGAGAAGGAAGTGGCAACCCACTCCAGTATTCTTGCCTGGAGAATCCCATGGAGGGAGGAGCCTGGTAGGCTACAGTCCATGGGGTTGCAAAGAATCGGACACAATTGAGCTACCTCACTTCACTGGGAATCACAAAGCAATGGATCCCACTGATAGGATGCAAACCAGTAGGTGTCCTGGGGCACAAAGAACAATGAGGAAGGAAGGCGAGTGGATATGGAAGGAAGGACGGAGGAAAAATATTCAGGAGACCTCACAAATGTCCCGAGCCCAACCCTTCTGATGGTCCTCCAGTGTATCATCCTTTAAAGTCAAGCTATACCTGAAATCCTATCTTCCATTTCAAGCTTCCAATAAGAAGAGAGATCACCTTAATCCCTCCTGAGATCCACATTCAAAGCAATCTCTCTGCAGTTTGCACATAACCCTGTGCTTATCTATGTTAACACACACCTATTGATGATCTTTATTCCTACCTATGTTATGTACATGGTATAGAATCAGGGAACTTTAGAAATAGAATAAAGGTAATGGGATATCAGCTACTCTTCCACTCTACAAATATTTATCAGGCTTGGACTTTACCATCTGTGCAAACTTTAAGTGACTGGTAGTGACTATCTGGAGCATTGTGCTGGGAGAACAGAAAGCTGGACCCACACACAAGGAAACATGTTTCTTGCAGCGGACTGATGGGGAAAGTGACAGCATGAGTACATAAAACTACTTTATCTTGTCAAACACAGACGCAGGATGCCTAAATTTGAATTTCAGCAAACAGTGTATAATTTTTAGTACAAATATATTTCATACCATGTTTGGGGCATATACTAAAAAATTATTTGTTGCTTCTCTGAAATTCAGATTAAACTGAGCACCCTGTACTTTTATTTGTTCAATCTAACAAACCCATCCCTGACCCTGAATGAAATGCTCAGCCAAATTTGCCACTTCATACATGGGGCATCTGAGGCCCAGAGATAGCAATAAATTTGCCAGTGTTATATAGCTGGTTATAATAAAATCACAACTAGAAGTAAAGGTTCTAGTGTCTCATGCTGTTCCCCATTGTCTTAGATCAAAACTTGCTGAGGATTTAGGTAAGTCTGTAAGCCACCTAGCAAACCATCCCAAGCCACAGGGCCCCTAATGAGCTCTTTTAGATTGATTGAAAACATAACCTGGGAAATGTCATAATGACATTTCATAATAGTGTTATGTTAGTTTGTAATGTACAGTATATTACACAAATTCATCAAAGGCTTACAGAATTAATAGCACCATGCTACCATTCTTATTCAAATTTTAATGGGCATGAACATCTATATTTATACTCAGGACTTCCAGAGCAGGCAGCTATTTGGTTTCCTATAAAGACAGAAAAGCAGTGACAATCTAGAAACCTATCATAGCTAAAAAGTGACTTAAAATGTGAAATGAGAATTTCTACCTTTTCAATCACTGAAACTGCTTCTAAAACTAAAATGTATTTAAAGGGACAAATGTTTTGCCAGACACTTTCTGAATATGAAGAAGCCAGTTATCCTACAGACTTGCCCAGCATCGAGGACACAGAAGAACACCTAGGTTACTGCCTGTGACCTCTCTATCTCTCAATCACTCCTTCTCAACCCATATATTTAGTTCCAGTAGTCAACAGAACTCTTTCACTACACAGCAACAGCTCCAAAGGAAAAAGATGGCTTAGCTATGTGAAGTTAGAAAGTAGTTCCATCATACTGTTCACAAGAATCATGTAAGCAGGTGTTATGATTTATCACCACCTGTGGTAGGCGGTCTCAGAATGGTTCTCAGAATTATGTCCAGATCCTAATCCCTGGAATTTGTGAATGTGTTATGCTACTTAGGATAAGAGAATTAAAATTGTAGAAGGAACTAAGATAGCTAACCACATGACTCTATGATAGATTATTCTGGAATACTGAGGTGGTCCCAACATAATCACAAGAACCCTTAAAAGTAGAAGAGGGAGGCTAAAGTATCAGAGTCAGAGAGAGGCAATGTTAGAAGGACTCCATCGACCATTGCTACCTTTGAAAATGGTTGGGCACCATGAACAAATGAATGTGGGTAGCTGCTAGAAACTGGAAAAGACAAGAAAACAGATTCTACCCTAGAGCTTCCAGAAATGAATGACTTTAGTGCACTGAGACCTATTTTGTGGGTTTCCCAAGTGGCTCCGCAGTAAAGAATCCACCTGCCAATGCAGGAGACACAGGTTTGATCCCTGGGTCGAGAAAGAACCCCTGAAGTAAGAAATGAAAACTCACTCCTGTATTCAAGCCTGGGAAATTTCATGGACAGAGGAGCCTGGTGGTCTACAGTTCACAGGGTTGCAAAAAGTCAGACATGACTAAGAGCACACACACAAACAGAGAAACACAAGACCTATTTTCAACTTCTGATCTCCAGAATTACAATAAATTTGTGTTGCTTTAAGTCACTTTGTTCATGGTAATTTGCTACAGCACCATAGAAAATTAAAACCTTTGTGAATTATCAACAATTAGGTAGTAACACCACTCCAGTACTGGAAAATCCCATGGATGGAGGAGCCTGGAAGGCTGCAGTCCATGGGGTCGCACAGAGTCGGACACAACTGAGCGACTTCACTTTTAATTTTCACTTTCATGCATTGGAGAAGGAAATAGCAAACCACTCCAGTGTTCTTTCCTGGAGAATCCCAGGGACGGGGGGAGCCTGGTGGGCTGCCATCTATGGGGTCGCACAGAGTTGGACACAACTGAAGTGACTTAGCAGCAGCAGCAGGTAGTAATACACTGATACTTATCAGTATCAAATGAAATATTTAGATAACAATGTCATTCTCAAACATATGAGTTATAAAAAGTAACTATGATATTGAGGTGAGCAATGAAAATAAATAAGAATATAACACTGCTATCTGGAATTAATCCAATTAGAAAAGCAGATAACAACGCCTGGTTAAGAAACACACAGGCTATTGATCAGCCCCAATCTTGTAATTGTCAAGAACAGGGTAAAAGAACAAAACTGCAAAACTGAATGGGGCTGTGCTGAAGAGACTCTTGCTAACTAGTGCTGAAATGGAAACCATCAAAGATAAGGCTGCAAGAGAATATAGCAAACAACAAATGGAAAGTCCCCTTGTGATGATGAATCAGAGGGTGGAGATGCACCCTGGAAAGATGAAAGACACTGGACAAAGGAAGAGCCAGCAGAGTCTGTGAATAGAGACTGGGAGGATTTGCAAATGCTTCATGGGCAGCAAAGGCATCTGATTACAGCAATGGTGGCATTTAGCTGTATTGACCTTGTACAAGAACTCAACTTCCCAAAGACAGATGGCTCTGCAAAGGCAAGTCACCTCAATGGCAGGGCCTTGGTAGCTAGAGGAAACCTCAGTACAGTTTATACAGCAGACACATCACCGTGTAGCGGCAGCAACAATGAGAATAATGGGATCAAAATCATCTCCACAGCATACCCATGAGAAAATGAACAGGGCTGGGATGCACGTCTCCCAGGGAAAGCCACAAGAATGAGAAAACCTCAAAGTTCAGCAAGTATCAGGTTCACGCAATACAAGATTACCCAGGGCAACAACTGATCAAAACTAATTCCACAATTAAGTGATTTAGAGAATTAGTCCACTTGTTTCAATCAACTAGGTGAAGAGAAAGTGCCTGAAAGAATTAACAGATATGCAGACAGACATACATACACATTCAAATGAACATGAAGTAGATATTGAGAACTATTTACAAGCAAGATTTAGAAAAATCAAAAGTGTTTTAGAAAAACCAAAATGCAGTTAACAAGTATCTGCTGAATAAATGAATTTCCAAGTGTCAGAACAATGCCTTCAACATGAAGAAAGGTGTGGTAAAATTTAGGGGTCATAATTTTGAGGGAAAAATGCTCATCAGGAACATAAACTCCTGTAGTAAGAACTCTAGGAAGTTAGTGGCTGCAATAACAAAAAGGGGGGTTACTCTGGATACAACAAGTTCACATTCTCACACAGAGCAATGGGAGAGTGTGGAGTTGGAAACCGTTGTAATTTAGTTCACAACAGAAAAATCTGAAATTCAGCCCTGTCACTTCCTAGCTGTATGATTCTTGGCGAGATAGTTGAGTCCATGTTTTCTCTTTTCTGAAAGGGAGATAGTATAATAATGATGCAAAACTCTCTGCAAGTGAGGCGATAATAATCATATTATTACTTCACCACAAGATACAATTACAACTACCAAGATTTTAAAGCCACATAATGTAGATCACTTTGGGTTTCAAGTGGGATAATTCTCAACTACAAATACGTATCTAATAATATGTTTGAAAACGACCAGAAGATGAACACTTGGCTCGAGTCATAATAGCAAGCCAGAAAACCTTTGCTCATCTATTATCTGGTATACAACTCTTCTCTCTCCTCTCAGCTAAGAAACAAAATCTTCCCCCAAAATCAGTTCATGTAAATTCTCTTGGGAACTGTTAATTCATCCATCTACTTGCACTTTGGTTTAAGCTGGATAATTTAAGTAAATAATTAAGATGACCTTAACTTTAGTAAAGTAATGCTCAAAATTCTCCAAGCCAGGCTTCAGCAATACCTGAACCATGAACTTCCAGATGTTCAAGCTGGTTTTACAAAAGGCAAAGGAACCAGAGATCAAATTGCCAACATTCACTGGATCACTGAAAAAGCAAGAGAGTTCCAGAAAAACATCTATTTCTGCTTTATTGACTATGCCAAAGCCTTCGACTCTGTGGATCACAATAAACTGTGGAAAATTCTGAAAGAGATGGGAATACCAGACCAACTGACCTGCCTCTTGAGAAACCTATATTCAAGTCAGGAAGCAACAGTTAGAACTGGACATGGAACAACAGACTGGTTCCAAATAGGAAAAGGAGCACATCAAGGCTGTATATTGTCACTGCGCTTATTTAACTTCTATGCAGAGTACATCATGAGACAAGCTGGGCTGGAAGAAGCACAAGTTGGAATCAAGATTGTCTGGAGAAATATCAATAACCTCAGATATGCAGATGACACCAGCCTTGTGGCAGAAAGTGAAGAGGAACTAAAAAGCCTCTTGGTGAAAGTGAAAGTGGAGAGTGAAAAAGTTGGCTTAAAGCTCAACATTCAGAAAACGAAGATCATGACATTTGGTCCCATCACTTCATGGCAAATAGATGGGGAAACAGTAGAGACCCCCAAATCACTGCAGATGGTGATTGCAGCCATGAAATTAAAAGACACTTACTCCTTGAAAGGAAAATTATGACCAACCTAGATAGTACATTGAAAAGTAGAGACATTACTTTGCCAACAAAAGTCTGTCTAGTCAAGGCTATGGTTTTTCCAGTGGTCATGTATGGATGTGAGAGTTGGACTTTGAAGAAGGCTGAGCACTGAAGAATTGATGCTTTTGAACTGTGGTGTTGGAGAAGATTCTTGAGAGTCCCCTGGATTGCAAGGAGATCCAACCATTCCATCCTAAAGGAGATCAGTCCTGGGTGATCATCGGAAGGACAGATGCTGAAGCTGAAACTCCCAATACTTTGGCCACCTCATGCGAAGAGTTGACTCATTGGAAAAGACCCTGATGCTGGGAGGGATTGGGGGCAGGAGGAGAAGGGGACAACAGAGGATCAGATGGCTGGATGGTATCACCAACTCCATGGACATGAGTTTGGGTAAACTCAGGGAGTTGGTGATGGACAGGGAGGCCTGGTGTGCTGCAATTCATAGGGTTGCAAAGAGTCAGACACGACTGAGCGACTGAACTGAACTAACTATTTTTGGCCTGCCACAATCTAGTGCAACTCTACCTTTCCCATCATATTTACTACTCTTTCATTTCCTTATCCTGAAGTTTGATCCAATTGTAATTACTTTGTGTTTCCAGTATGGTTCCTTGAGAATTCACATCTTTATGCTGCCAGGATTCTTTTCCCTGCAATGGAAACTCCCCACCTCCTCTGCCTCCCCCACCTTACCAAATGCTGCTGCTGCTGCTAAGTCGCTTCAGTCATGTCCGACTCTGTGCAACCCCATAGATGGAAGCCCACCAGGCTCCCCCGTCCCTGGGATTCTCCAGGCAAGAACACTGGAGTGGGTTGCCATTTCCTTCTCCAATGCATGAAAGTGAAAAGTGTAAGTGAAGTCACTCAGTCGTGCCTGACTCTTAGTGACCCCATGGACTGTAGCCTACCAGGCTCCTCCGTCCATGGGATTTTCCAGGAAAAAGCACTGGGGTGGGGTGCCACCAAATGCTACCATCCTTCAAAGTACAGTCCCAATGCCACCTCCCTCTCCATGCTCTGACACCCTCAGTGGATTTTCCTTGGGAACCCCCTGAGGTAGGCACATTCTGCTTTGGAGATGATCATTCTTGAAGCTAGAATCTGTGCATGATTCATATTTTAACTCCTCCACCAGCATAGCTGCTAAATCTAACACAATGCCCCTATAGGTTACCATAGTGGACAAAAATTATTTACTGGATGGGTGAATGTGTAATGTTCTACCACTGCATGGCAGGACACTATAATGCAGTAGATAAAGGTCTGGGAACCAGAAGTCTGGTTTGGTCCCTAACTAGCTACGTGACCTTGATATCAAGGTCACTTGATATCAAAACACTTGACATTGCTGAGCTTTGTTGTGTCATTGTGAAAATTTTAAGATGATATAATTTCTAAAGCTTCTTTGAACTCAAATGTTTGAAGCACTAAGAGATTGGGATGATGAAGCCTCATGATGGAAAGATCAAAAAGAAGATCAATTCATAGAGTCTTCAGAAAAAAGTGAGGGTGAATTCAAGTCTTTTGAGGATTATTACTGATGAAGTCACATCCCTGCTTTCTCTACACCTGGATCAGGCTAGGCCAGGATTAATCTTAGAAGGTTACACAGGTCCTACCCTCTAAGTAAGAGACTTTGTGGATGCTGCCGCAATAGCCTGGCATCACGGCCCCTCTCAGCCCAGTCCCCACAGCAGAGTTGGTCAGATGAACCAAGAATCCAGATCAGCAGGGTGTGGGCAAATGAGGTCGCACTGCATGAAACATCAAACTTGGGTCTATTTTAAGTAGAGAATTTGCCCATCTGCCTTGCTTAGGCAGGTCTGGAGAAATACTGTGAGGAACTTTTACCTTTCTCTGAGGCCTCCTGCGTGGGCCACAGCCAAAGGCAGATTTCCGGACCTATCAGACCAATTATTTCACAAGTCCTTAGTCTACTGTTGCTTTTATTTCCATTACTATCTCATTCAATCAGCTCCTGAGTGCAGTGACAGGACCTGGCCTCCTTTTGAGAGTTCCATCCCTGTCCAGTCCTCATGGCCTAGGATAATTTGTTTTGTTTTACTAATGGCTGAAATACGTTTTCTTTCTTAGATTTAGCCATGGCTCCTGGTCCAGCCACCCGAGAAGATAGTGACTTTCTCTCATTTATACGGTTACCCTGAAGGTATTTATAGACTGTGGTCACTTCCCCCATAGATGTCTTTCTTTGGGGAAAATATAAATTACTCCTTTGGTCAGACCACTCATGTTTGCTCTTCCAACATTCGTATCATTTTTGTGGCCTTTCTTTTATTTCCTCTACATTTTATTTTCTTCTTAAATTGTGGGGATATAAACCAGAGCTAGCTTTCCAGATGTGGTTAGAATCTTTGTTGGATGAGGTAGAACAATACAATTCTCCACCTCTCGCCCCTGGCCATATATCCTGTGTTTGAAAGTGGAATCCCTGCTGCCATGGTACTGCTGAGTGACCCTTATTTAGTTGGTCATCAACTCTTCCCCTCAGGTATTTGTCAGACTCACCAGCTCTGCAATTACTAAATCTCATTTTCATTTGCATCTTGGCTGTCTGCATCCCTTTCTGATCATGGAACTTTGCATTTATTACAAGTGTCTCCCATCTTTCGCTGGCAGTTCCTGTTTCTAATCGGTGGAGGTCACCTGGCATTTAGGGTCTAACCTTATGTGGTGTGTTATGTTTCTAAGCTATCTAGGCTAATCTTTAAAAAAGCTATTATTGCTAAATGCCAGACACT
Organism: Tragelaphus eurycerus; assembly: GCA_935064755.1. Classification (NCBI taxonomy): domain Eukaryota; kingdom Metazoa; phylum Chordata; class Mammalia; order Artiodactyla; family Bovidae; genus Tragelaphus; species Tragelaphus eurycerus. Next base: position 20,613,307 of record CAKXYN010000020.1, read on the forward strand.
GTTCTCAGAAAGTTCTTGCTTTTGGAAGATTTCAATATATCTTAAAAAACATGTTTCATTTTATATCTGGCACTACCTGTACAGATATCAGAGCATTTTTTCATGAAACCAGAAGCACTTGGTGTTCGTCTCAGCTCTTGCATCTGGCTGTATCATGTTATTCCAGAAAAAGAATTCTGGGTCCCTAGACCTATACTGATGATCTATGTGCTAGCCATTAGCCACATGAGGCTGTTTAATTACATTAAACAAATAAATTTATTGAAATAAAATTAAGTAAAATCAAATAACATTTAAACATCGGTTTCTAAGTTTCACTAGCTAAATTTCAAGAGCTCAGTGGTTCAGTTCAGTTCAGTCACCCAGTCATGTCCAAATCTTTGTGACCCCATGGACTGCAGTATGCAAAGCCTCCCTGTCCATCACCAACTCCTGGAGCTTACTCAAACTCATGTCCATTAAGTCAGTGATGCCATCCAACCGTCCATCCTCTGTCATCCCCTTCTCCCTCTGCCTTTAATCATTCCCAGCATCAGGGTCTTTTCAAATGAGTCAGTTCTTCACATCAGGTGGCCCAAGTATTGGAGTTTCAGCTTCAGCATCAGTCCTTCCAATGAATATTCAGGACTGATCTCTGTTAGGATGGACTGGTTAGATCTCCTTGCAGTCCAAGGGACTCTCAAGAATCTTCTCCAACACCACGCTTCAAAAGCATCAGTTCTTCAGCATTCAGCTTTCTTTATGGTCCAACTCTCACAACCACACATGACTACTAGAAAAACCATAGCTTCAACTATATGGACCTTTATTGGTAAAGTAATATCTCTACTTTTTAATATGCTGTCTAGCTTGGTCATAGCTTTTCTTCCAAGGAGCAAGCATCTTTTAATTTCATTGCTGCAGTCACCATCTGCAGTGACTTTGGAGCTGAAGAAAATAAAGTCTGTTACTGTTTCCATTGTATCCCCATCTATTTGCAAAGAAGTGATGGGACCAGATGCCATAATCTTAGTTTTCTGAATGTTGAGTTTTAAGCCAACATTTGAGTTGCGGCTGCATAGTGCTGGAGTGACTTTGAGGAGATACCCCACATCCAAGGGCAAAGAAGAAGCCCCAGCAAGATGGTAGGAGGGGCAAAATTGCATTTAGAATCAAACCCCATAACCACCAGAGACACTCAGAGGACTCAAACAAACCTTTTGTGCACCAGGACCCAGAGACCCCACAGAGACTGAGCCAGAATGGTGTTTGAGTGTCTCCTGCAAGGTCAGCAGTGGACTGCTGTAGGGGCTGGGGCTCTGGGTGCAATAGGCCTGGGTATGGCATAAGCCCTCTTGGAGGAGGTCACCATTAACCCCACCATAGAGCTGCCAGAAGTTACACAGACTCTTTGAGGGCACAAACAAAGCCTTGTGTGCACCAGGACCCAGGAAAAAGGAACAGTGACCCCACAAGAGACTGACCCAGACTTGCCCATGAGTGTCCAGGAGTCTCTGGCAGAGGTGTGGGTCAGCGGTGGCCTGCTGCAGGGTTGGGGGCACTGCATGCAGCAGTGGGTGCATGGGACCTTTTGAAGCAGGTCGCCATTATCTTCATTACCTCCACCATAGTTTGGCCTCAGGTAAAATAACAGGGAGGGAACACAGTCCCACCCATCAACAGAAAATTGGATCAAAGACTTACTGAGCATGGCCCTGCCCATCAGAACAAGATCTATTTTTTCCCCCTCAGTCAGTCTCTCCCATAAGGAAGCTTCCATAAGCCTCTTATTCTTCTCTATCAGAGGGCAGACAGAATGAAAACCACAATCACAGGAAACTAACCAATCTGATCACATGGACCACAGCCTTGTCTAACTCAATGAAACTATAAGCCATGCCATGTAGGGCCACCCAACACAGACGGGTCATGGTGGAAAGTTCTGACAAAACGTGGTCCACTGGAGAAGGGAATGGCAAACCACTTCAGTATTCTTGCCTTGAGAACCCCATAACAGCATGAAAAGGCTCAGTGGTTAATGGATATCATATTGAAAAGTACAAATATGTAACATTTCCATCATCACAGAAAGTTCTAGAGCACAGTGCTGGGCCAGATAGCTGGGGCCCACTGCTTTCCCTTCTTTACATTCCATAGATGTCACCACCAGGCAGTAATTTTTTCTCTTCTTTGTGCTGCACTTTCAGTTCTCATCAAACTCTTTCTGTGTCAGTGAAGGTGGAGAACAGCTGGTCCCCATCTTCACTCAACCAACATTCACTCACTGAGAACCAGCTAAGAACCAGGCCCTACTCCAGGATCTGGAGATAAACATTAAATGAGGTAAAGTCCTGAGGAGGAGCTAAGCTAGCGGAGGAATAGGACAGGGAGAACACTTTCTCCTCCACAAATTCATCAAAAGAACATCTAAACGCCGAGTAAATTCCATAAAACAACTTTGGAATGCCAGCAGAGGACATCAGACACCCAGAAAAGCAACTCATTGCCTTCTAAAGGAGGTAGGAAAAAATATAAAGACAAAAAAGAGACAAAGAGGGAGGGACGGACCTCTGTCCAGGGAAGGGACTCTTAAAAAAAAGAGAAGTTTCCAAACACCAGGAAACACTCTCACTGCTGAGTCTGTGCCGAACCTGGGAAGCACAGAGGCCAACATAACAGGGAGGAAAATAAATAAACAATTAAAACCCACAGACTACGAGCCCTACGATAATTTCCCCAGTGGAGAAGCAGCGCAATCGCCTGCATCCGCCATTAGCAAGTGGGGGCTGGGCAGGGAGGCGCCGCGCGGGCTGCTTCGTGGGCGGCTTCGCTGGCGGCTTCGTGAGCTGCATCGACCTGAATATCCCGAGCGCTACCTGAGCGGAATAATTTGGGCTAGCAAACCAGACTGTGGGATACCTACCACATGAAAAGCCAGCCCTAACCCAAGACACCGCCAGGCCCACGCACAGAACAAAGGTCTATACAGAGATAGCTGGCTGCAGTCTGCTCCCCTCCGGCGACAGGCAGCCAGAGCCAGAGGGAGGCAATCGCAGCCCCAGAGAGACATTATCCAAAAAACTGTAAGCAGGCTTCTTTGCTAACTAAGACTTCTTGGGGCTCTGGTCGGCTAACATCTGCCTAAGAAAGTGCGCCGTGTGGCGGCGAGGCGATAAGTCGCAGAAGTCGCACTTGCTAAACACCTCATTACCTGCACTGCTGGATTCTGTGAAGGGCACAAAATGCAGGCCCAACCGAGCCTGGGCCTCTGAGGATTACCCGAGTGCCTGAACTTGAGCGGCTTTGACCTGGGAGGGGCAAGCAGCCCAGGGCCGATTGCGGATGGTTCCGGTGGAGAAACAGAGAGCCTAAGCAGAGTGGGCAGGGAGGCTACACACGCCGTGAGTCGGGGCAGACCCAGTGTGGCTGAGCCACTGCGAGCACATACCAGTGATATTTATTTGCAGCGTTCCTCCCTCCCCGCAGTGCAACTGAACAAGTGAGCCTAAAAAAAAAAAAAAAAAAAAAGGGTGTCCACCACCACCTCCTTTGTATCAGGGCGGAAATCAGACACTGAAAAGACCAGCAAACAGAAGAAGCTATAACAGAGGGAACCGCCGTGGAAGCAACAGGCAATAAGCTAAAACCTCGTAGTTAGTACCAACTACAGAGAAAGGGGCCTACAGATCTTGAGAAATTTAAGCCGAAAATGAACTGAACCCACAATACCCACAACAATAACAGAGAAAGTCTTATATATACTATTACTATTTTTACCATCATTCTTTCTTTCTTTCTTTTTTATATTTTTTTTATTAAAAAATTTTTTTTAAATTTTTTTTTATCCTCTAGTACTCCTTTAATTTCCATTTTTAGAACCCATTATTACTTTGTAAAAAAAATATAATAAATAAAAATAAATAAACAAATTTTAAAAAGACCCTTCTTTTTAAAGGAAAAAAATAAAACAAAAACCAAACTTCACATATATATTTTTTATAACTCTTGCGACCCTTTTTTTTTTCTTTTTTCTTTTTGTCTTTTCTTTTTTCCTTTTCTTTAACATTCTATTTTTGAAACTCCAAACTCTGCTCTAGATTCATAAGTTTAGCTTATTGGTAATTGCTATCAATTTTTTACCTATTCATTTTTTTTAATAACTTTTGTGACTTTTTTTTTCCTCCCTCTATCTCTTCATCTTTTCTTTGACATTGTATTCCTGAAACTCCAAACTCTAATCTAGATCTTTAATTTATGCTTTCTGGTATATGTAATCAATTTGTGCCTATATCTTCTTTATAATTCTTGTGACTTTGTTTTTGGTTTTGTTTTTATTTTCTTTCTTTCTTTCTTTCTTTTTTTCTGCTCTTTTTTATTCCTTCTATCTTTCTTTTTCTTCTTCTTTTCTTTAACATTGTATTATTGAAACTCCAAACTCTACTCTAGATTTTTAACTTTTGCTTTTTAATATTGGTTATCATTTTGTACCTATATTTTCTTTATAAGTTTTGTGACTCCTTTTTTTTTCTTCTTTTTCTTTCTTTCTTTTCCTTCTTCTTTTCTTTAACACTGCACTTTTGAATCTCCAAACTCTACTCTAGATTTGTAATTTTTGCTTTTAGGTATTTGTTACCAATTCTGTACCTTTAAGAACCTCATCTTCAGTACCCACTTTTTACTAGGGAGCAAGATTAATGGCTTGACTGTTCTCTCCACCTCCGGACTCTCCCTTGTCTCCACCAGTTCGCCGGTGTCTCCTCCCTAACCCCTCTCTACTCTATCCAACTCTGTGAATTTCTCAGTGTTCCAAATAAAGGAAAACACTTAGGGTACTGATTACTGACTGGATCTGTCTCTCTCCTTTTCATTCCCTCCTTTTATCCTCCTGACCACCTCTGTCTCCTTCCTCCCTCTTTTCTTCTCTGTATAACTCCGTGAACATCTCTGAGTGGTCCAGTTGTGGAGTGCAGTATAGAAGGAGAAGTTTTTGAGACTACTGTAAAAATAAGACCGATAACTGGAAGCAGGAGGCTTAAGTCCAAACCCTGATCCCACGGAACATTAATTGACAGGAGCTCTTCAAATGCCTCCATACCTACACTGAAACCAAGCATCACACAAGGGCCAACAAGTTCCACAGCAAGACATACCAAGCAAATTCTCCAGAAACACAGGAAAACAGCCCTGAGCTCCAATATACAGGCTACCCAAAGTGACCCCAAAATCATAGACATCTCATAACTCATTACTAGACACTCCATTGCACTCCAGAGAGAGGAAATCCAGCTCCATCCACCAGAATACCGACACAAGCTTCCCTAACCAAGAAACCTTGACAAGTCACCTGTACAAACCCACATACAGTGAGGAAACGCCACAATAAAGAGAACTCCACAAACTGCCAGAATACAGTAAGGACACCCCAAACTCAGCAATTTAAACAAGATGAAGAGACAGAAGAATTCCCAGCAGGTAAAGGAACAGGATAAATGCCCACCAAACCAAACAGAAGAGGAAGAAATAGTGAATCTACCTGATAAAGAATTCCAAATAATGATAGTGAAATTAATCCAAAATCTGGAAATCAAAATGGAATCACAGATAAATAGCCTGGAGAAAAGCATTGAGAAGATGCAAGAAAGGTTTAACAAGTACCTAGCAGAAATAAAAAAGAGTCAATATATAATGAATAACGCAATAAAAGAGATCCAAAACACTCTGGAGGCAACACATAGTAGAATAACAGAGGCAGAAGATAGAATTAGTGAATTAGAAGACAGAATGGTAGAAATAAATGAATCAGAGGAGAAAAAAGAAAAACAAATTAAAATGAGGACAATCTCAGAAACCTTCAGGACAATATTAAACGTTACAACATTCGAATCATAGGAGTCCCAGAAGAAGACAAAAAGAAAGACCATGAGAAAATACTAGAGGAGATAATAGTTGAAAACTTCCCTAAAATGGAGAAGGAAATATTCACTCAAGTCCAAGAAACCCAGAGAGTCCCAAACAGGATAAACCCAAGGCGAAACATCCCAAGACACATATTAATCAAATTAACAAAGATCAAACACAAAGAACAAATATTAAAAGCAGCAAGGGAAAAACAACAAATAACACACAAGGGAATTCCCATAAGGATAACAGCTGATCTTTCAATAGAAACTCTCCAAGCCAGGAGGGAATGGCAAGACATACTTAAAGCGATGGAAGAAAATAACCTACAGCCCAGATTATTGTACCCAGCAAGGATCTCATTCAAATATGAAGGAGAAATCAAAACCTTTACAGACAAGCAAAAGCTGAGAGAATTCAGCACCACCAAACCAGCTCTCCAACAAATACTAAAGGACATTCACTAGACAGGGAACACAAAAAGGGTATATAAATTCGAACCCAAAACAATAAAGTAAATGGCAAAGGGATCATACTTATCAATAATTACCTTAAATGTAAATGGGTTGAATGCCCCAACCAAAAGACAGAGACTGGCCGAATGGATACAAAAACAAGACCCCTACATATGTTGTCTACAACAGACCCACCTCAAAACAGGGGACACATACAGACTGAAACTGAAGGGCTGGAAAAAGATTCTTCCATGCAAATAGGGACCAAAAGAAAGCAGGACTAGCAATACTCATAGCAGATAAAATAGACTTTAAAACAAAGGCTGTGAAAAGAGACAATGAAGGTCACTACATAATGATCAAAGGATCAATCCAAGAAGAAGATATAACAATTATAAATATATATGCACCCAACATAGGAGCACCGCAATATGTAAGATAAATACTAACAAGTATGAAAGGAGAAATCAACAATAACACAATAATAGTGGGAGACTTTAATACCCCACTCACACCTATGGATAGATCAACTAAACAGAAAATTAACAAGGAAACACAAACTTTAAACGATTCAATAGACCAGTTAGACCTAATTGATATCTATAGGACATTTCATCCCCAAACAATGAATTTCACCTTTTTCTCAAGCGCACACAGAACCTTCTCCAGGATAGACCACATCCTGGGCCATAAATCTAGCCTTGGTAAGTTCAGAAAAATTGAAATCATTCCAAGCATCTTTTCTGACCACAATGCAGTAAGATTAGATCTTAATAACAGGAGAAAAACTATTAAAAATTCCAACATATGGAGGCTGAACAACACGCTCCTGAATAACCAACAAATCACAGAAGAAATCAAAAAAGAAATCAAAATCTGCATAGAAATGAATGAAAATGAAAACACAACCCAAAACCTGTGGGACACTGTAAAAGCAGTCCTAAGGGGAAAGTTCATAGCAATACAGGCATACCTCAAGAAACAAGAAAAAAAAACAAATAAATAACCTAACTCTACACCTAAAGCAACTGGAAAAGGAAGAAATGAAGCACCCCAAGGTTAGTAGAAGGAAAGAAATCTTAAAAATTAGGGCAGAAATAAATGCAAAAGAAACAAAAGAGACCATAGCAAAAATCAACAAAGCCAAAAGCTGGTTCTTTGAAAGGGTAAATAAAATTGACAAATCATTAGAAAGACTCATCAAGAAACAAAGGGAGAAAAAATCAAATCAATAAAATGAGAAATGAAAATGGAGAGATCATAACAGACAACACAGAAATACAAAGGATCATAAGAGACTACTATCAGCAATTACTTGGCAATAAAATGGACAACGTGGAAGAAATGGACAAATTCTTAGAAAAATACAACTTTCCAAAACTGGATCAGGAAGAAATAGAAAATCTTAACAGACCTATCACAAGCACGGAAATTGAAACTGTAATCAGAAATCTTCCAACAAACAAAAGCCCAGGCCCAGACGGCTTCACAGCTGAATTCTACCAAAAATTTAGAGGAGAGCTAACACCTATCCTACTCAAACTATTCCAGAAAATTGCAGAGGAAGGCAAACTTTCAAACTCATTCTATGAGGCCACCATCACCCTAATACCAAAACCTGACAAAGATGCCACAAAAAAAGAAAACTACAGGCCAATATCACTGATGAACATAGATGCAAAAATCCTTAACAAAATTCTAGCAATCAGGATCCAACAACACATTAAAAAGATCATACACCATGACCAAGTGGGCTTTATCCCAGGAATGCAAGGATTCTTCAATATCCACAAATCAATCAACATAATACACCATATTAACAAATTGAAAAATAAAAACCATATGATTATCTCAATAGATGCAGAGAAAGCCTTTGATAAAGTTCAACATCCATTTATGATTAAAAACTCTCCAGAAAGCAGGAAGAGAAGGAACATACCTCAACATAATAAAAGCTATATATGACAAACCCACAGCAAACATTATCCTCAATGGTCAAAAATTGAAAGCATTTCTTCTAAAGTCAGGAACAAGACAAGGAATCCCACTTTCACCATTACTATTCAACATAGTTTTGGAAATTTTGGCCACAGCAATCAGAGCAGAAAAAATGAAATAAAAAGAATCCAAATTGGAAAAGAAGAAGTAAAACTCTCACTGTTTGCAGATGACATGATCCTCTACATAGAAAACCCTAAAGATTCCACCAGAAAATTACTAGAACTAATCAATGAATATAGTAAAGTTGCAGTATATAAAATCAACACACAGAAATCCCTTGCATTCCTGCACACTAATAATGAGAAAATAGAAAGAGAAATCAAGGAAACAATTCCATTCACCATTGCAATGACAAGTATAAAATACTTAGGAATATATCTGCCTAAAGAAACTAAAGACCTATATATAGAAAACTATAAAACACTGGTGAAAGAAATCAAAGAGGACACTAATAGATGGAGAAATATACCATGTTCATGGAGTGGTAGAATCAATATAGTGAAAATGAGTATACTACCCAAAGCATTTATAGATTCATTCAATCCCCATCAAGCTAGCAACGGTATTCTCAAACAAATAATTTCTCAATTTGTATGGAAATACAAAAAACCTCGAATAGCCAAAGCTATCTTGAGAAAGAAGAATTGAACTGGAGGAATCAACCTGCCTGACTTCAGGCTCTACTACAAAGCCACAGTCATCAAGACAGTATGGTACTGGCACAAAGACAGAAATATAGATCAATGGAACAAAATAGAAAGCCCAGAGATAAATCCACGCACATATGGACACCTTATCTTTGACAAAGGAGGCAAGAATATACAATGGATTAAAGACAATCTCTTTAACACGTGGTGCTGGGAAAACTGGTCAAACACTTGTAAAAGAATGAAACTAGAACACTTTCTAACACCATACACAAAAATAAACTCAAAATGGATTAAAGATCTAAATGTAAGACCAGAAACCATAAAACTCCTAGAGGAAAACATAGGCAAAACACTCTCTGACATACATCACAGCAGGATCCTCTATGACCCACCTCCCAGAATATTGGAAATAAAATCAAAAATAAACAAATGGGACCTAATTAAACTTAAAAGCTTCTGCACAACAAAGGAAACTATAAGCAAGGTGAAAAGACAGCCTTCAGAATGGGAGAAAATAATAGCAAATGAAGCAACAGACAAACAACTAATCTCAAAAATATACAAGCAACTCCTACAGCTCAATTCCAGAAAAATAAATGACCCAATCAAAAAATGGGCCAAAGAACTAAATAGACATTTCTCCAAAGAAGACATACAGATGACTAACAAACACATGAAAAGATGCTCAACATCACTCATTATCAGAGAAATGCAAATCAAAACCACTATGAGGTACCATTTCACGCCAGTCAGAATGGCTCTGATCCAAAAGTCCACAAGCAATAAATGCTGGAGAGGGTGTGGAGAAAAGGGAATCTTCTTACACTGTTGGTGGGAATGCAAACTAGTACAGCCACTTTGGAGAACAGTATGGAGATTCCTCAAAAAACTGGGAATAGAACTGCCTTATGATCCAGCAATCCCACTGCTGGGCATACACACCGAGGACACCAGAATTGAAAGAGACACGTGTACCCCAATGTTCATAGCAGCACTGTTTACAATAGCCAGGACTTGGAAGCAACCTAGATGTCTATCCACAGATGAATGGATAAGAAAGCAGTGGTACATATACACAATGGAGTATTACTCAGCCATTAAAAAGAATACATTTGAATCAGTTCTAATGAGGTGGATGGAACTGAAGCCTATTATACAGAGTGAAGTAAGCCAGAAAGAAAAACACAAATACAGTATACTCACGCATATATATGGAATTTAGAAAGATGGTAACAATAACCCTGTTTACAAGACAGCAAAAGAGACACAGATGTATAGAACAGACTTTTGGACTCTGGGAATGGGAGAGGGTGGGAGGATTTGGGAGAATAGCATTGAAATATGTATAATATCATATCTGAAATGAGTCGCCAGTCCAGGTACGATGCCTGATAACGGATGCCTGGGGCTGGTGCACTAGGACGACCCAGAGGGATGGTATGGGGAGGGAAGAGGGAGGAGGGTTCAGGATGGGGAACACATGTATACTTGTGGTGGATCCATCTTGATGTATGGCAAAAGCAATACAATATTGTAAAGTTAGGCAAAATAAAATTTAATTAAAAAAAAAAAAAGCCCAGATAATGATTAGAGTTTAAAAGTATTAGGGGAAATTATGAAATATTTTTATCTATTTTATTGTTTTCTGCAGTCATTTATACTCATCCAATCAAAAAAGAACTTTTTGTTTGTTTTTAAAGTACAGCTAGTATTTTGGCCACCTCATGCGAAGAGTTGACTCATTGGAGAAGACTCTGATGCTGGGAGGGATTGGGGGCAGGAGGAGAAGGGGATGACAGAGGATGAGATGGCTGGATGGCATCACTGACTCGATGGATGTGAGTCTGAGTGACGTCCGGGAGTTGGTGATGGACAAGGAGGCCTGGCGTGGTGCAGTTCATGGGGTCGCAAAGAGTCGGACACGACTGAGCGACTGATCTGATGTGATCTTGAACTTTGAGGAAATTAAACTTTTAGTTAAAGAATGCCTAAGCTAAATAAATAAATAAATAAATAAAATGAGGTAAAGTCCTTGTCTACATGTACCTTCCATTCTTTTGTCACAGCCATCAATAAAAATGTTTTTAAAATGTATAATAACATGTCCATAGAAAGCACTAAAACAAGGAAAGTAATAAAGAAAGCAGAAAGAAGGCTGTCAGGGAAGGCATCTCTCAAAAGGAGATATTTCAGCAGAAACTTAGAACGAGGGAGTGAACTGTGTGATGCTTTAGAGAAAGCATCTAAATTGAAGGAGGCCAAGGCCCAGGAGTAGAGAAGGCAATGGCACCCCACTCCAGTACTCTTGCCTGGAAAATCCCATGGACGGAGGAGCCTGGTAGGCTACAGTCCATGGGGTCGCTAAGAGTTGGACACAACTGAGCGACTTCATTTTCACTTTACTTAGAGAAAGAGTGAGTGCAAAGGCCATGATGTAAGAATAACTTTGACATGTCTGATAAAGGCTAATGTGGCTGGAGAGAAATAAGAAAGAAGAAGAGAGCTAGAAGAAGAGGCAAACCCAGATTTCGTGGGGCCTGAAGCTTATGCAATTTGGGGGATCCTCTTTAAAACAAAGAATTCCAGCAAAACATCTACTTCTGCTTCATTGACTATGTAAAGACTTTGTGTAGATCACAACAACAAACTGTGCGAAATTCTTAAAGAAATGGGAATACCAGATCACCCTACCTGTCTCCGGAGAAACCTGTGTGCAGGTCAAGAAGCAACAGTTAGAACCAGACATGGAACAACAGACTGGTTCCAAATTGGGAAGAGTACAAGACTGTATATTGTCATGCTGCTTTAACTTATATGCAGAGTACATCATGCAAAATGCCGGGCTGGATGAAGCACAAGCTGGAATCAAGATTGCCAGGAGAAATATCAATAAACTCAGATATGCAGAAAGCGAAGAGGAGCTGAAGAACCTCTTGATGAAAGTGAAAGAGGAGAGTGAAAAAGCTGGCTTAAAACTCAGCATTCAAAAAACTAAGATAATGGCATCCAGTCCCATCACTTTATGGCAAGTAGATGGGGAAACAATAGAAACAGTGACAGACTTTTTTAGGTTCCAAAATCACTGCAGATGGCAACTGTGGCCATGAAATTAAAAGACACACTCCTTGGGAGAAAACTTAGGACAAACCTCAACAGTGTATTAAAAAGCAAAGATATTACTTTACTGACAAATGTCTGTCTAGTCAAAGCTATGGTTTTTCCAGTGGTCATGTATGGATGTGAGAGTTGGACCATAAGGAAAGCTGAGCACCCAAGAATTGATGCTTTTGAACTGTGGTGTTGGAAAAGAGTCTTCAGAGTCCCTTGGACTGCAAGGAGATCAAACCAGTCAATCCTAAAGGAAATCAGTCCTGAATACTCATTGGAAGGACTGATACTGAAGCTCCAATACTTTGGCCACCTGATGCGAAGAACTGACTCATTGGAAAATACCCTGATTATGGGAATGATTGAAGGCAGAAGGAGAAGGAGATGACAGAGGATGAGATAATTGGATGGCATCACTGACTCAATGGACATGAGTTTGAGCGAGCTCCGGGAGTTGGTGAAGGACAGGGAAGCCTGGCGTGCTGCAGCTCATGCAGTTGCAAAGAGTAGGACATGACTTAGTGACTGAACTGAACTTTAAAACACAAGAAATAAAATGAGAAATATGAACTTGATTAAGGACCTCTCAAATCTTGGAAAGGAACAATACAAATGAAGGGCCATGAAATAAACTTCACAGCAAAGCCATTTCTGGTGAAAGAAGATGTGGAAGCTTTAGGTAAGGACCAGACCTTTATGGTCTCAGAGACTATGGTAAGGATGGGATGACACAGGATGAAGTTTTTTAGTGGATAAGGCTAGGCTCTGATTTACATTGCAAACTGTTTTTGCTCTATGCTTTTATAGCTTCTGGGTAAGAAACTGACATGGGAAAGAAGGCCAAGGATGGAGAGAGGGAGACCAAGCAAACCCGGAGACAAGAGATGACCATGCTTACACCAGGGTCTTGGGTGGTATAAACTGGAGTGTTAAGAGGTGGATGGGAGGGCATTTTGAAGGCAGAACCTGAAGAACTGTTAAGGGCATTGATTCAGAAGGTGAGAGAAGCCTGTATTTGCAGCAAGAGGAACTAAAAACGGGAAGTGATGAAATCCACTAGGATAGTTAAGCATTAAATTTGGGGTTGAAAATCAGGAGTTTGATTTGCCCACATTTAATGCCTGCTTCTCAGACATTTAGCAGAAATGTTGAATAGGCACTTGGTTATATACATTTGATCTTCCCTGTAGCTCAGATGGTAAAGAATCTGCCTGCAATGCCAGAGACATGGGATCGATCCCTGGGTCAGGAATATCCTCTGGAGAAGGGAAAGGCAATCCGCTTCAGTGTTCTTGCCTGGAGAATCCCATGGATAGCGGAGCCTGATGGGCTACAGTTCGTTGGACATGACTGAGCGACTAACACTGCTGCTTCTGCTATACACATTTAGAACTCAGAGGAAGAAAGAGGTTTAGCATACAAATTTGAGCATTATCTTACACAGATTGTATTTAAAGATAGATGAAAACACCTAGGGAGAGAATGTAGAAAGAGAACAGGATTTAGAGACAAGTTCCATGGGACTCCAACATTCCATCATACAACCCTTTTAAAAAGCTGAAAAGATAATAAGCTTGAATTACTTTCTTTGATTCTTTACTCTTGACTTTGTGGGCCAAAAATTCTCCAACTTCAATTCTGTAACGAGTAAGGGTGGACACTGTGTTTATCTTACTTGCTGTAGAATGCCCATCACCTCACATGGTTCTGGCATAAACCCATTAAGTATTTAATGAAACTTGGGTTCATGTTTCTCATACTTTCATGCTGCCCTCATAGTCCGTTCTGGCTTTAGAATAGCCATTCCCACAATCCATCACAATTCCTGTTTGGTGGCCCAGAGATAGTCTAACAAAGACCCATATGTGCTGGTCTTCCTCAGTAGAAACACACGGCTCACCCCTATACCAAACTTAACTTAAATCTCTGTATCCACTGTTGATGCTGATTCTAAGAAATGAAGATGCTGGTCTACACACACTCTCTTAAGACACTGCCATTTGTGAAGAGAAAGTGCTTGTATTATAGTTTCACAGTTCAGAGCATTGATTATGTGATGAGCAACTGGGTAATACCACCGAGCCACAGATGGTAACTGAACACAAACTTTGTTTATCAGACCTGGACAATGGTTTATCATAGCTTTTCTGAGTGGGAATCATTTTCCCATTTTGTAGCATTTGCAACTCTAAGTAAGCATTATGTATGAAAGTGTGTATTGTTGTTCTAAGATATAGTTAGTTTTCTTGGCTTCCCTCCAGACTCAAATCCCATATTAATTGAACCTGATCATATTCAACCCAGAAGTCTATCTTGCAGGCTCTGCCTCCAAAATTTATCTCATAGCCATGTACTTCTCATAGCCAGGTAGCAGGGTGCCACCACCTCTGCTACCACCCTGTTCTAAGCTCAGATAGCATATCAACTGGAACTCTTCAATAGCGGTTTTTTGTTGTTGTAACATGAGCCTTTTTCCTTATTTTTTACAATTAGGATATATTTTTATTTTTAACAGCAAAAACATTTTGTATTGGGGAATAACCAATTAACAACAGTTTCAGGTAATCAGTGAAGGGACTCAGCCATACATATACATGTATCTCCGACAGCCTTCTAAATGGCGCCCCTGCTTCCATGCTTGTCCCATTCCTAACTTCTATCCTTTGAGTTTAGACACAACCTGGGGACAAACAAGATTTAAAACACAAGATTTGCAAAAGTTAATTTTAAGGCACTTCTATGGGAAAGGGCAGTTGAATATATCCTTCTCAAGTTTAGCACGATCCCTTAAGATAAGCATCTTCAACTCCCCTTTGCTTACAAAGAACTCTTTAAGGATGCTCAACTGAGGTGTCTGCTTTTCCTTCTTCCTGTTAAAAATGGCTCTTGGATGCTTTTATTCTTAGTGATGCCGTTCCATTGTAGCACCAATATAGTTATATAAGTGCATCGTTTCATGCTCTATTCACCTTCTGAATCTTTTAACCCGACCTCTCTCAGCTGAGAAAAGAAATACTATGGGTTTAAATCTATCTGCTATCAGCTGCAGCAGGGTAATTCTTACCCTAGGGCCCCAAACCCTCATTTCAGTTCGACTAATCTGAACTTCTTTCGGAGGCAATGCTATTTCCTTCACTACCTGGTTTGGCTGTGTGCTGAGCCCCAGTTATATTTAGGCAATGGAGGGGAAAAATAGGGATATTAACCTCTAACACTGATGAAAATAATAGCCACAATAAAATCGGGATGAAAAACGCAGGGGTAGTAATTATTCTGCTCTACCTTACCCCAGAGGAAATAGTTTTCAGATAGAGCCTCAGGAATTTGTAAAAGGTCCCTTCATTTGGGGGTTTATAAGGCAGGTGGAAGGGCTATCGGGAGGCAGGGGGAGTTGCCAGAGCAGCAGACAGCATGGCTTTAAGTGATGGTGCCCCCAGCAGAATCCCTCTCCTCTCCCTCAACTCTTCAGAGGTTGAAAAATCTGAGGAGGCAGGCTCTTGGAACCACTTCCCTCCTCCGTTCTATCTGGCAGCAACCTAGTGTGGAAAATATACTAGGCTATATTTCAAATAACCTAAACCAACTGGCAAAAAGTACTAAATTCTTGCTTTTGTGTCTGGCTCTTAAATTCCTGCAGACCTGACTTAACAGACAAGAGAGGGTCATAAAACTGAACCTGTGAAACAAAAATAGACCTTTCGGGACTTCTCATACACACACAGCAGGGGTGCCAAAATCGCTTTCATTTTTTCCTGTTTCCAATCATGTTGTGCTTCCTCCACACGCATGTATGTCTGAACAGGCATGGGAGAGCAAGCATCTTTCCAGGCAAGGCGTGTGCCACCGAAATGTGTGGAACTGCAAGGGCTTAAACTCTTAGGGTCCCATCTTTGTGTAAAACAACAACTCTACCTTGCTACAACCTCTCCATTGCTGTAATTAATTTCAGGCACCTAAGAGAGCATGTCTTGGTTCTGTGTGCTACTCTAACTGCTGTGTTTTAAAAAGGCTTTATGCTTTGAGGTTTCCTCATTCAGAAATCAAATAATTTAAATCTAAAAAAAAAAATACACAAGTGCCTTCTGGCTACTGATGACAGGGAGTAGCAATAATAAAAAATAATAATAGTAAAAAAATATGCAACCACGTTAATGCCAGGGACCTGGGGATGCAATAGACAGAAATGAAATTAGAGAGGAAATCATGATATTGCTGAAGTGCTGGAGTGCTGCTCTCATACTAAGACCAGGGGGATTGGGATAAGGTAAAGTTAATTGCATTTCCAGATGACAAACCTCTCACCTCTGAACTGAATGGCTCTTTATAAAAGCTATCAGTAATAAACTGTAAATCTCAGCCATGATTGCAAATAAAGGTCATCCCTTTCATGCTGCCACTTTCCTGGGCCTTATTACATTCCCGCCTGAACTGTTCCTGCTTCTTAAGGTGTGCCAGCTGTCCATATAAGCAATCAGCACGGCTTGCTTTCTTTATTTTTTTAAGGCATGACATTATCGGATTTACATCCTCACACATTGTGCAACTGAATTGGGCCAATCCCCTACCCCTGGAAGGGAAGGCAGCACCAGAGGTAGGATTATGCTTCATCTTTTCCCATGAATGTAAAGGAGGTGCTGCGTTCCCCTGTTCCACATCCGAGTACTGCCAGGCTTTGTGAGAAGAGGCACACCCCACCCAACACACTGAGCTTAGATGCCGGAGCCCCATCTCGTGTGCGTGGCAGGGACCTCTGTTTTTCACCACTCCCTGGACCAACTAGCCTCCTTTGGAAAGCTGAGTTAAATTTAATTTAACATAAATAAGTAAATATTCATTAATTTCTACTCTGTTGACAACACTGTCCCTAAATCCTTTTTCCTCAGTACATCTCTCCAATTCTGTCAAAAACAGTAGTGAATATTTGGTGACTACTCACTATGCACTGAGCTTGTTTTCCGTGATAGATACAGTGCTGAGCATGTAACTACCTCATCTAATCCTCACATCTGTATGACTGGATTCTGTTTCCTCTCCATTTGCAGATAAGGAAACTGAAGTTCAGAGAGGTACTGCCTCAGACTTCCCAAATGGTAGAGATGAGATTTTTTTTTCTTCTTAGATGAAGGGACCCCTGGATCCTGGAAGAAACTGAGAAAAATGAAATAACACAAAACAGCAAAGCCAATTGCTGGATGCAAAGCTGACTTCAGAAGCTCACTCCCAGGAAATAGACCAGACACTGGAGGTTACCCATGCTGGGAAAGGGAACAGGTGCACTGCTGCTGCTGAGTCACTTCAGTTGTGTCCGACTCTGTGTGACCCCATGGACTGCAGCCCACCAGGCTTCTCTATCCAAGGGATTGTCCAGGCAAGAACACTGGAGTGGGTTGCCATTGCCTACTCCAATCCATGAAAGTGGAAAGTGAAAGTGAAGTTGCTCAGTCGTGTCCAACTCTTAGCAACCCCATGGACTGCAGCCTACCAGGCTCCTCCACCCATGGGATTTTCCAGGCAACAGTATTAGGGTGGGGTGCCATTGCCTTCACCCAACAAGTGCACTAAACACTCCTAAAACAAAACTCTAAGAGACCCTGCACTAACCACTGCCCTTACTGCTGAAGAGTGTGTACCAAAAAAAGGCATTAGCCTTCAACTCAAAATGACATGGTTCCAACTCTGAATATATTTGCCCATCATATTTATCCATTTGCCCATTTATTCATTCAATCACCACATAACAGGCAAATAATCACCCTGTGAGATTTCAGCTTCTCTATTACCTTCCCTTGTCTACAAGAGCTGTTGTGTTAAATGAATACTGAAAATACCTTGCAAAGTATAAAATATTCCTCAAAAACAGGTTTAAAATTTACAACAATCCCTTAAAGAGTAGCAGCAATGTACATTCTTGTGTTTGAAGCTTGATTTTAACTATTTTTAAAAATCAGATGGGGAAAATCTTAATCTGAGAACAACCACTGATGATGTATTCACTTACTATCTACTCAGAGCTACAATCACTTCCCATGTATATGGCTTTGCAGCATACGAAAGGACTTAAAAGACCTTAATACCTTGTTCTTGCCTTCCAAGAGTTTACAGTCTCATCTAATTAATAAAAATAAAAAGATAAAATGGCAATGTAGGATTTAATCAGCAGTTCAAACTAACACAGTGAAACCATATCAATGTAAAAATAATGTCCAACAATTTGTACCTGAGCTTAGGTGACGTCAAGGTCACTTCATGGCAAGGAGTTCACTGAAAGGGGATTCTCTAGATCTTGAGTAAGGTCCAGAATCTTGATTAGTGAAAGGGACATCTCATACTTAAAATGCAACATAGACAGTAAATAAATCTCTGAAAGGAGGAATTATTCTTATTCTGTGGAACATTAATCATAAGGGTTCTATATGGAAAATTCACAGGTGAGTGGAAAGTGAACTCGGAAATTTCTGGAATGGTAAGCCAGAATTAAGTGTTTTCTCTGGTATCATGGGATGCATCTGCCCTGGGGTAAGCCCCACGTGTCCTGGGTCCTGCTCCAGGGTGAGTATCCAGCAGGAATCCCCAGGAGATGGCCACACAGACTAGAATGCAGTAACCCACATCTCATATTTTGAAGACAAAGACATATGACTGTAGCATTCCTAAATTCCCAAACATTTGTAAACGTGTATCTTGGGAATTCTGGATATCACTCTTCTCGTTACTGACTGAGCCCAAATTCACATATCTAAAGACCACCAGGGTATGATCAGTGAGTCCAGTATTGGAATGACACACACAATCCAATTATAAATGACTGTCCAGAAGTTAATTTTTTTAGTGATGTGGATAATTCATCTGAAAAGATAGCCACAACAATGACAGAGGAGGAGGAGGGTATGGGGGGAAAGCAGAGGGAGTGGCGTTTCATTCTGGGATGTGATTGAGAAGAAAACCCCAAAAATGACATGGCCTTTACTGGGTCCTAAAATCCTACACAATGTTCATTCGTTCATTCATTTTCTTATTTACTCTACCACATCCACCCCATGTGCAAGGTAAAATGTTTAGGCTCTACAGAGGTAGACACGATCCTAGTTTATAAGGACCTTAAGCCAAAGAATCCCACAAATGAAAATTTAAGACAAATAAGCACAATTCAGGAAAAGCCGAAATGGAGCTAACACTCTTACTGGGCAGCAACAAAGATCACTTCTGATGAACATATTGTCCCAAGAATTACTAAGATCTTCTCTCTCTTCATCTAACTTGGACTTCCAAGTCAAGATGGGGTTTTAGCCACCATGAACTCCTACTATATTCCAGCAAGGCTTGTTCCAATTGAATTCTCATGTTGACTCATCTTTCCCTGTTAATTTCTTTCACTTATGAATAACCTCATATTTTTAAAAGTGTATATATGGCAGACTGCCTCCCATGAAAGTATAACAAAACTGTTAAGTGTCATTACTATTCAAAGGCTGCTTTTTCAGACACCTATTTGCTATTTACAAGGAAATCCCTGGGTACACATGAAAGATAATATCAGTTACGCTGTAACAATAAAGAAGACTTGAGTGTAAAAGCAACAGCTTTCACTTCTTACATATTAAAAGCTTTAGCAGTGATTATGATGAACAAAACAGAAAGGGATAATTTTCTTGTGAAGATGAGAAAATTAAAATAATTTGGGAACTATGGAGGAAGCAAGGGTGTTAAAGCTAGTTATTTTAACATTCCCTGTGTCATTACCTGAGCAAGAGAGCATGGTATCTGAATAAACCTGGAATCATTAAGTTTTTTGTTTTTTTTTTAGAGAGATCCATGTTTCTCAAACTTTAGTATTCATCAGGATTTTCCCTGTAGGTCTTCTGAAGGCCCCATCCCTGAAGATTCTGACAGAGCAGATCCAGGCTGTGGCCCCCAAATTTGCATTTTTAACAAGTTTCTAGGTGATGCTGCTGCTGGTAGTCTTATGATCACACTTTAGGAACCACTAATATAGATCAGAGTTTGGCAAACCTTAGGCTGCTGCTCCTCTTGTAAAGTTCATTCCAACACAGCCATGCCCATCGTCCATATATTGTCTATGGTCATCTCGGACTACAAAAGCAGAATTGAGTAGTTATGACAGAGATCACTGGGCCCACAACACTGAAGATGTTTACTATTTGACTCTTAACAGAAAAAGTTTGCTGACTTTGGGTATAAATTATAACCAGAGTCATCATAGGGCTGGGAGGAACCGTCTCTAACTGGATTCTCTTTTTATTAAAAAAATAAATAAATAAATAAAAACCCTGTCCATGAAATTGAGAAAAGCTCAGACTAGAGCCCAGGTAGGGCTCGCTGGCCAGTGTAGCCCAACTTTAGTCACTTCTGAAAGACTCCTTTGGTGAGCAATCATCTTGAAGTGTCTCTTCCCCAATTATTATGAGAATTCCATTTGCTCCTTCCAGTGTTAAAGTTTCCATTTCCTAGATATTTATGTCTTCTCTTTTAGATTCAGTTCAGTTCAGTTGCTCAGTCATGTCCGACTCTTTGAGACCCCATAGGTTGCAGCACACCAGGCTTCCCTTGTCCATCACCAACTTCCAGAGCTTGCTTAAACTCACGTCCATCGAGTCAGTGATGCCATCCAATCATCTCATCCTCTGATGTCCCCTTCTCCTCCTGCCTTCAATCTTTCCCAGCACCAAGGTCTTTTCCAATGAGTCAGTTCTTCACATCAGGTGGCCAAAGTATTGGAGCTTCAACTTCAGCATCAGTCTTTTCAATGAATATTCAGGACTGATTTCCTTTAGGATTGACTGGTTTGATCTCCTTGCAGTCCAAGGGACTCTTTTAGATTATTCCATCCTTATTAGTAAAATATACCCATGAATAACTTTCTGAGAAAAGGGACAGGAGAAGTAAATCCTATGCTCACCCTTAAGCAACAATTTGGTTATTAAGTTCTACACTGGAAATAATTTCTGCTCAATATTTATTGTTTTCTAGTTTTCAGAACTTCTATTGAGAAAGTTGATGCTGATTGGGACTGCTTTTCCCTCTGAAATTGTTTATCCCGATTTAAATGAAATTTCTGCTGTATCCACTTCTGGCCTGAGTAATTGGGGGCCCTTTTTCATCTTGAGTCATCTTTTGAAATGGCACCCTATGCTTATTTCATGAATGTGGCATCTTTCTGTGTCTCCCTGTGTATTTTGTTTCTATATTTTCTTCTTTCTTCACTACTTCTATTCCCTCTGGGTTCCATTTTCTTCTTTATTCCTATCATCAAGGCAAAAGTTCCCTTAAATGTCTGAGTGGACATTGTTCATTCATATTTTAAAATGAAACACTTTTTTAAAAGTCCATTGGAAGTTCTGTGTGGGGTGATTTCTATATTCATAAGGGGACCTGGTTATTTCTTTGGGATCTCAGCTGACAGTATCTATAGATCTTTCCTCTTGGAACAATCAGCTTCCTTAGAAAGGACTCTTCCAGTCTCAAGTCTGGAGATGATAAGCCTGATCAACAATGTTCTCCAGCCAAGTGGCAAACAAGGGCAAAGAGGCCTCACCATTTAATATGCAGACTTCATTTAAGTATTCCTTGCTCAGCTGAGCTGGATTCCTCACATCAGCACCTGTTCAGCCTCTTTAGAGTGCCAAGCTTCTAGGGTAGTTGGGCAAAGAGCTCTTCATATGAAGCACAGAGTGCAGGAATCTAGAAGATCAACTGACTTTTATGCAGCTTCCACTTCTTTCTGTGCCCAGCTTTACACAGGCCCACACCCACAGAAATAGCCACCGTCTCCAACAGAAGCATCTTTGTTGTTCTAGCACCTCACACTGGCTCAGTTTGCAACATTTTGCAGACATGTAGCTCCACCTTTCTGTCTTCCACTAAATCTGTTACCTTCAGTCCAGTTGTTTCCCAGCTCCCCAAATTTTGACATTTCTTATCTGCCATCCACCTCCTCTTCTGTTTGTTATCCTTCTGACTTTATGCGTTTTTATACCTAAACCATCATTTTAGTAAGGCTTTGAGAGAGGGCAGAAATAAACCCATGCTTTTAGCCACCATGTTTTTTAACTACGTCTTGGTAGGAGGTACCTTTAGTGAACCAATTCCATTCCATCATCGGGGTATTTGCTCTCTAAAATGCTAAGGAATGATCATGACTGATTTATCTAGTACAGTGTCAGAGGGGAAGGCAAACAAAAAGTGTAAATCCTTCAATAAACTATAAGACATGTTATAATTAAAATGCACACAGGAATCTGTATAATGGGTGCAGGCACAGATCAACCTCAGCAAGTAGTCTCACATATCCCATTTTGGATGACTGAAGAAAATTGATGGCAACGCCATAAATACTGTTTCAGCTACTGAGGATATTCCATGAAGTGGGTATTCTGTGTCTCCTGGTTTTATTCTCTCTTCATGCCAGTATTACCAATTTGGGTAAGACCTGGGTTCATTAGATATTCAAGCAGCATTTGTTTAGTCCTGGGAGTGAAAGGGAGTAGGTTTCATGTAGCTTCATCTTAATGAAAGTTTATTATGTTATAAATCTGATGTAATTTCAGGGGCTTGCTGCCTTGCATGATGGATGCATTACCTGGCCTGGGAACTGAAAGAACTGTCTTTGTAACGTACTCACCACAAATCCCAACATTGTATAAACCTACTTGATAAATCTTCTTCTAGATACTCTGTCTTCTTAAAGTGTATATATGTGTGAATATGTATGTACACACTTGTGATCTGTATATACATATTTTAATTAGCCAGGGGACGAGTAAGAAAACAATATGCGCACACTCAAATAGGGTAACTGAGAAGAATTTAAAGAAGGAACCATTTGCAGAGGTGTGAGCTTGGTTTATGGAAACCCCGAAGAGATGGTGAAGCACCTTGGGGTAGCAAGGCACAAACCATTACCATTCCTACGCCTCGAAGTACCAGGGGAGGGTGAGGTTGATGAAGTCTGACAAGATCAGTAGCTGTGGGAGACGGCTGGAGCTATGGTCTTCACCAGAGAAATGGAACCAATTCTGAGCCAGAAAGGGAGGGAGCCAGAGGAATAAGTACCACAACCTCACTCTCCTCCTGCCTCCCATTCTTTTATTGAACCCTCTTATTACTTAAACCAAAGTAGAAGCTGCATGACAAAGAGAAGAGTGTTGAAGTCCTAAAGGTCATCCTGCAAGGCATAATGAGAATGGTCACTTCAGTTCAGTCGCTCAGTCATGTCCGACTCTTTGCAATCCCATGGACTATAACACACCAGGCTTCCCTGTCCATCACCAACTCCTGGAGCTTGCTCCAACTCACATCCATCCAGCCGATGATGCCATAAAATCATCTCATCCTCTGATGTCCCCTTCTCTTCCTGCCTTCAATCTTTCCCAGCATCAAGGTCTTTTCCAATGAGTCAGTTCTTCACATCAGATAGCCAAAGTATTGGAGCTTCAGCTTCAGCATCAGTCCTTCCAATGAATATTCAGAACTGATTTCCTTTAGGATGGAGTGGTTTGATCTTCTTGCAGTCCAAGGGACTCTCAAGAGTCTTCCCCAACACCACAGTTCAAAAGCATCAATTCTTGGATGCTCAGCTTTATGGTTCAACTCTCACATCCATACATTACCACTGGAAAAGCCATAGCTTTGATTAGAGGGACCTTTGTCAGCAAAGTAATGTCTCTGCTTTTTAATATACTGTCTAGGTTGGTCATAGCTTTTCTTCCAAGGAGCAATGGTCTTTTAATTTCATGGCTGCAGTTACCATCTGCAGTGATTTTGGAGCCCCCAGAAATAAAGTCTATCACTGTTTCCACTGTTTCCCCATTTATTTGCCATGAAGGGATGGCACCGGATGTCATAGTGAGAAGAGTGGAGAGTATAAAATAAACATATAAGAGATTTTGTACCCTTGAGCCCCTCTGAAGATATAGCAATGACTAAGTAAGGACTAGAAGTAACTAACGGAGAAGGCAATGGCACCCCACTCCAGTACTTTTGCCTAGAAAATCCCATGGACAGAGGAGCCTGGTAGGCTGCAGTCCATGGGGTCGCTAGAGTTGGACACAACTGAGCGACTTCACTTTCACTTTTCACTTTGATGCATTGGAGAAGGAAATGGCAACCCACTCCAGTGTTCTTGCCTGGAGAATCCCAGGGACGGGAAGCCTGGCGGGCTGCCGTCTGTGGGGTCGCACAGAGTCAGACACGACTGAAGCGACGCAGCAGCAGCAGCAGCAGCAGAAGTAACTAAATCCATTTCATAAAGTGGCTTTACAACAGCTTCTGCTGTTACATTGTTTTGCCCCATTATTTTTTTGTTTGTTATGTGTTTGCTTTGCCCATTGGGTTGTAAGTTCCCTAAGAGCAGGAGCATGCTCTTTTATGTTCTAGCCCACTGCTTGGCACACAGAGACTCAGTAAAGGAAGGAATTGATAGAAATCACACCAGTGAGTGACCTCAGTTTCTTCATCCACAAAATGGGAATGCAGGGAATGGGGAAAGATACTAAACTACATGACATAATTGACTCCAAAATAATCCGTGTGGTCAAAATACAGTGATGTCTCGAATAAAAGCTGTTAGAAGGCACTTCAAATATTATAATAATTTTACTGCTACCATTATAGACTCATGTCCAAATAGGATCATAGCAGAGTAGCCGATCTGTTCCATAGTAAATGCATTGCCAGGCAGCAACTGTGCAGTCAAAACATAATCAGTCAACAGAATATGCTTCTTAGGCCTCAAAAAGTTCTCTCTCTCTTTCTCCCTTTCTAAAATGGACGCTCAAGCCCTAGGCAACATAACCACTGAGGTTTTATTATAAAATACATTTCAAAATAATGGTTGCAAGTCTTGGAAGTAGAGAAGAAGATGAAAAAGAAGAAGTAAACAAGGCCCTTTTCTCCTACTAAATGATAAATTAAAAGCAGCACTTTGCTGTTCTGCCTCATTTATTATTGCATTGCACTCTCGCCGCTAGAGTTAAGGTTGTGTCAGCGTTTCCATTATAAACCCCTATTTTCAAGGGTTTATAATTCAGCCATAAAAATTTGCTCCAGGCTGAAACTTGTCATGCAAAAGGTCTCATTGTAGGACCCAACTTAGGACAAATTTAAAGGAGGAAGAATTGAGTTGACTGGTCTCAGGTTAAAAATGGGAACAAAAAATTGTCCTAATTTGTTGGCCCTTCTCTCAACTTCAGAATGATTCTTGAATCTTGCTGCTGCTGCTGCTGCTAAGTCGCTTCAGTCGTGTCCGACTCTGTGCGACCCCATAGACGGAAGCTCACCAGGCTCCCCTGTCCCTGGGATTCTCCAGGCAAGAACACTGGAGTGGGTTGCCATTTCCTTCTCCAATGCATGAAAGTGAAAAGTCAAAGTGAAGTCGTTCAGTCGTGTCCGACTCTTAGCGACCCCGCGGACTGGAGCCTACCAGGCTCCTCCGTCCATGGGATTTTCCAGGCAAAAGTACTGGGGTGGGGTGCCATTGCCTTCCCCGTCTTGAATCTTAGGGAAATCTAAAATGCCAGAATGAGATGAGAACATGGGTACAGTTTCTTACTCCCCTGTGAAAACAGTCCCTCTCAGCACAAAGTAACACTAAATGCAGAGACATATTAAAAGTCAGTTTACCCCATATACTCCTGCATTTATAATTTACATATTGCTACTGATATACATATTCTCTGATATATTGAAGAAGGGAATGGCTACCCACTCCAGTATTCTGGCCTGGAGAATTACATGGTCTATACAGTCCATGGGGTCACAAAGAGTCAGACACGACTGAGCGACTTTCACTTCACTTTCACTCACTGATATACAAGGGGCTTCCCAGGGGCTCAGGGGCAAAGAATCACCTGCCAGTGCAGGAGAAGCAGGAGATGCGGGTTCAATCCCCGGGTTGGAAATATCCCCTGGAAGAGGAAATGGCAACCCACTCCAGTATTCTTGCCTGGAGAATCCCACGGACAGAGGAGCCTGTCACGCTACGGTCAACGGGGTGGCAAAGAGTCAGACATGATTGAGCACACATGTACTGATTTACAAAACTAGATCATTTGTCTGGGTGTCTGTTCTTTGGTTAGTTGTTATTTTACAACAACTCTTGTAAAGTGTAAAGGATGAACACGTGTGACTCAGCCACAGACAGCTTGGCATTTCTGAACATGAACATTATTTTCTACCATTAACCTCTTTTGCCACTTCAAAGGGTACAATCTGCAAAGTAACTATTTCCATGTTCATGTCCCAATACCAAAGAAGTTCTATTTGTTTTCTTCTATGGCATCACAAAAAAACTGTGGAAAATTCTGAAAGAGATGGGAATACCAGACCACCTGACCTGCCTCTTGAGAAACCTATATGCAGGTCAGGAAGCAACAGTTAGAATTGGACATGGAACAACAGACTGGTTCCAAATAGGAAAAGGAGCACATCAAGGCTGTATATTGTCACTGTGCTTATTTAACTTCTATGCAGAGTACATCATGAGACACGCTGGGCTGGAAGAAGCATAAGTTGGAATCAAGATTGCCCGGGAGAAATACCAATAACCTGAGACATGCAGATGACACCAGCCTTATGGCAGAAAGTGAAGAGGAACTAAAAAGCCTCTTGATGAAAGTGAAAGAGGATAGTGAAAAAGTTGACTTAAAGCTTAACATTCAGAAAACGAAGATCATGGCATCTGGTCCCATCACTTCATAGGAAATAGATGGGGAAACAGTGGAAACAGTGTCAGACTTTCTTTTTCTGGGCTCCAAAATCAGTGCAGATGGTGACTGCAGCCATGAAATTAAAAGACGCTTACTCCTTGGAAGGAAAGTTATGATCAATCTAGGTAGCATATTGAAAAGCAGAGGTATTACCTTGCCAACAAAGGTCTGTCTAGTCAAGGCTATGGTTTTTCCATCAGTCATGTATGGATGTGAGAGTTGGACTGTGGAGAAAGCTGAGCACCGAAGAATTGATGCTTTTGAAGTGTGGTGTTGGAGAAGACTCTTGAGAGTCCCTTGGACTGCAAGGAGATCCAACCATTCCATCCTAAAGGAGATCAGTTCTGGGTGTTCATTGGAAGGGCTGATGCTGAAGCTGAAACTCCCAATACTTTGGCCACCTCATGCAAAGAGTTGACTCATTGGAAAAGACCTTGATGTTGGGAGGAATTAGGGGTAGGAGGAGAAGGGGACAACAGAGGATGAGATGGCTGGATGGCATCACCGACTCGATGGACATGAGTTTGAGTGAACTGCGGAAGTTGGTGATGGACAGGGAGGCCTAGCATGGTGTGATTCATGGTGTCGCAAAGAGTCGGACATGACTGAGCGACTGAACCGACTGACTGATGGCATCATTCTGTCTCTGTGTACACTGGAATCCCAGATTCAAGACTTATTCCATTGGTGGTTGTCAATCTACATTATAAATTTATTTTCCTGGTAGGTTAAACTGTATCCAAGATGTCATTAGAGAGATACCAGCTTGCAAAGTGGACAGTTGAGTATGGGATGCCAATAATGCTCAGCAGCAATTATAAAACTCATTTCAAAAACCAGAAAAAACAATTTGCACTGGGCATTGTGCACAAGTCAGAACTGAAGAGGGCTCACCCACATGTGTTACAGGTCGAGAGCAGCTTTTTGATGCTAAGGTTCAAGCCTTGTTGAGCTGAGCTTCCACTCCAACATCTGCTTAGGCTGACAGAGCTTTGTGGATTTAACTCCCAGACTTGAAGCCAAATCTATTGATTAGTGGGCCTTAGACTTTCATGTGCCTCAAAATTATCCTACTGCCAGAGTCTCTAATGCAGTCCGTAGGCCAATAATTTACATTTCTAACAAGTTCCCAGGTGCTAATGATGCTGCTGGTCTGGGGACTACACTTTCAAACCACTGGTGTGTATCTTTCAAATGTGTATTAATGAAAATAAACAGATGTTATAGTATTCCAAATGACATAGGATCCTCAAGTACTGTCTTCTTGGGGTGTTTCAAAGTATCTTAAAATGAAGTCATTTGAGACCCTAGAATCCTTGTAATGGTATAATGATCTGTAGTTTACAGATGGGAGAATTAAGGGCAAGAGCATTGTCTAATACCATGCAATAAATCAATAGCAGCGTCAAGATGAAGAATCAAAATTCCAGACTCCTAATTCCACAGTCCAGGTGTGTTCTGACCTGTGCTGGCCAAGTGGCCATTCTTCATAACATGAAATAACAGCATGTGCTGGCCACAGATGATTTTAAATAGAATCAATATGCAGCATGAAAACGGACCATTTTTAGAGCCATAAGGTATAACGATCTACTTTATACCTTCACTCACTGTATTTCAGTAATTGAAAAGTATACCTTAAGAAATGCAACATGAATATGGGAAAACAGGCTCTTATTTCCAGGGGCAGCGACCACGCGAGTCTAATGTCATCACAAGAGAGCACCAAGAAAAACCTCCCCCCGCAAAGAAAAATAGCACGGTAACAATAAACATCATCCTATCTCACTAGAGCAACTAAGAAAGAGCTGGCAATACTAAATCACAGAAATAATGTGAAGGGGAAAAGAAAAAGACAACTGCAGACAAAATAAGAAGGGAAAGTTATATTAATTCTAAATATGCTTTCCCCATTGGGTTTACACTAGCATTTGTCCTAATAGGTTCCAGATGTTCAGCCGTCCTGTAAGTAGCTACCTAGGATAAAACAGTAGCTTGCCTCCTTTAAGTTAAGAAGGTGAAATCGTGGACCTTGCGGCTGATTTACAGTTTAGTTAAATCAGAGCCCACAGCATGAACAAACGGGATCGGCGAGCAGTGGGTGAAGGCGAAAATGGTTGTTAGAAAAGGCTGGCCGCTCAAGAGTTAATACCAACCTTTTCTTTGAATGCAGCCTTCTGTAGTAGCTAATGAAGGTAATGAAATATGACATGTAGTTTGGCCCTTGACCATGGAGTGCACCCCCTCCCCTCTGTGCTGCGAACAAAGCCAAAACAGATGTAGCGACTTCTGTATGGTTTGGGGTTGACGTTTGTTACACAGAGCAGGTCACCACGTACATTCCCAGAACGTTTGCTTCTGACACACGCGGCATTATCTGAGAAAGATGCTGCCTTTGTTTGTGAGGTGGGAAGAGAAGAGAGGGACTGAGCGAGCAGACAGGGGGACTTGAGCCTCTATGAAAATTCAGCCAAATTCTCCTCTTGTTCTTTGCTCTGGTTCTCAGCCATCATGTCCCTGCCCATTCCCTCCCCCTGACGCTCTCTAAAATGGAAAAACAATAACAAAAAAAAGCGTTCTGTCCTTTAGGGAGAATAAAGAGACAGCTTTGCTTCAGCAAAGGAGCTTTCAACGAGACTGGATTTTATAGAAAAATCTCCCTGTACATTGACCACTGGCCAATCTTTTAACATTAGAAGAAAGGGAACAATAACGGGTGTGTTTCACCGAAGGACGGTTTGCACTCTTATTTCGGAAAGTCACTTGCTTCTATCACAATTGACAATGAACAGGAAGAATCTCCTTGGCAAACACCACCAATATTTTAGGTTTTCTGACTCTTATCTGTGCCTGGTAGCCCCATGCAAGTGGACAGGTCTCAAATGAATGTGCTATGCTTCTTGCAATAAAAAGCACTTGGCTTGGCTGTGTTGCTAATCCTAATTGCAGCTGTGCTGGATCCAGCGTCTCTGCTCTTGAGGGCCATTGGACTATTTGACTGTGTGATTTTTTTTCCCTCCCCGAGGGATCTCACTCAAATGGTTTTCTTTAAAGAAAATTTCATCAAGGCTTGGCCTAATACAGCATCTATTCTTTCCAAAGGATCAGATGTTCAGCAAAGTTAGGGCAAAAAAGAGGAGGAGGAGGAAGAAGAGTCCTCTGGACAACTGATAGCCTGTTTCAAATGTTATTTATCATTCTCAGCAGAAACACTGACGTGCCTTTTGAAACGGGATACTGTACCTTTAACCTTGAATCTGAACGCATTCTTAATTTGGGATGCAAGCTGAGGTTCAAAAACGGATAGCCTTTGGGTGGTGGTTGGGGGGAGGGGTGTGGCTGGATTTATTTATGAGACGTGTGGAAAATTTTGACATCACAGGCTAGAGCCATTATTCACTTGTTACATGACACAAGATTGGCTCTTTTAATGCAGCAACATCACATAAAAAAAAAATTTGATTTTATCCTCTGACAGCAGGCTGGTCCTCTGCTGCTCACTACCCACCTACCCCCACAAAATGTAATCTTTTGAGGTTAAAGGCCACAGGAAAGTGATTTAAGTAGGCTACAGCTTCCATAAGCAGGCTATGGCTTTCATCAGATCCCAGAAAACTGGGTTTGGACCGAGCTCCCTCATTAACAACAAGCTGCAGGAGGGTGGGGACCGAGGGCTAGCTGGGAAGGAGGCTTTTCTGTAATGGGGTTCCCCAGCCCACCCCACGCCCCTTTCAGCCCTTCACCAGTACAGCTGTTTCCTGATGGCTGGGTAAGAAATTGATGCGGACTCAAAGCCACTCATCAATTTTAAGAACCATCCACTTCTGAGGCATATTAGCCCAGTCCTTTCTCCAATTATGCGAGATGTCTGGGGCGTAATAAGAATCAGACCTGGAGGGTATAAGACACCCAACACTTTCAGGATGTGTCATCCTTTATTCAACCCATCTTGCCCCCACAACTGCATCTTATGACCAGGAGACAATCCTGGGAAGTCCTGGGACCCCCACTTTGCAAAGGAGGGAACTGAAACTCTGCAGGAGTGGCCTGTCTGATGTCATACCTGAACAAGTGGCCGACATATGACCGGAACCTGGACCTTCTGACCTAAAAGCCTCTCATCTTTCCTCTTCAGCCAATTTTTCTATACCTTTTCCGCATCTAGCAGAAGCTTGTGAAGGGCCAGGGACTACATCGGGTACTTTTACTTCATTTGAACAGAGTTTACAGATTGCACGGAAATTTCTGTCATCGTGCATCCCTCATCCAAACCTTACGTCTTCAGTGTCAGAATAATGCCACAAGGTCCAAAGGTTTTGAGTTCAGTTCCGAGGCTAAGGGAAAGAGGATGCCTCATGTCTTCATCACAAAAAAAAGAATTCAGTCTCTAAAACTCCTGCCTTCTGAAGGTATTAGGAACACACCCAGGACTGAGTGGCTACATTTTTCTTGGCAACAAAAGTGTGAGTCTGCTAAAGAGCAAGCTCAATGCATGGAATAAGTACTGGCTGGAGTGAAGGAGCTGAATCCTCTGGGCATCAAGGTCTGCTGGCGAAGGGATAGTGGGAGTGGGGAGAGGCTGCCTGCAAGGAGGAGGCTGCGAGAAAGGGCAGATATCTTGAGTATCTGGCTTAGATATGGTACATCACGAAAACTCTACCCGGAGTCCAAAGACTATCCCCACAACTCTGCTGTGTCTGGAAATATCACTGCTTGAGTAAAGCAGGTTCCTTGTCTTCATTTAGCAAATTTGTCCACTAAGGTAGCCAAGGCAGGCTATTCAAAAGTTTATATTGTCACATTCTGACATTTATATTGTCACATTCTGACTGCATCTACGATCTGACACAGTCTCAAGCAAGTTGCAAGCCAGAGTCAGTCTTCACTGGTTTTTGATGAGCCTGGAATCAAAGCCTTGGTTGGTGAGAGGTGAAATCCAATGGAGAGGTTTTCTGTGTTATGAAACCCTCAACCACACCCACCAAGAGTGACAACATGTGAGGGGTCCTATAAGATCTTACAGAGGAGGGGCCCCTCCCTTTTTTGTTTGGCTTCCAAAATCCCCCTTTTTCCTCTTTTTTTTATTCCCTTACCTACCCCAGAATCTCTTTTGGACCTCCATTCCTTAAAAAAAATATTTAATTTTTGTTAAGTCCTAGATGGCGAAGGATTAGGACGGGGAATACGCTTTCTCCTCCACAAATTCATCAATGGGACATCTGGGCGCCGAGTAAATACCACAAACAGCTTCGGAGTGCTGGCGGAGGACGTCGGACACCCAGAAAAGCAACTCACTGCCTTCTAAAGGAGGTAGGAAAGAATATAGAAGCCAGAGAGAGACAAAGAGGGAGGGGCGGACCTCTGTCCGGGGAAGGGAGTCTTAAAAAGAGAAGTTTCCAAACACCAGGAAACACTCTCCCTGCGGAATCTGAGCCGAACCTGGGAAACACGGAGACTATCATAACAGGGAGGAGAACAGTTGAGCAATTAGAACCCACAGACTGCGGGCCCTGCGGTAACTTCCGCAGCGGAAAAGCACCGCTGCAAACGCCTGCATCTGCCATTGGGGAGCCGGGGCTGGGCAGGGAGACGCCTTGGCCGTTCCCACGCGGGACGCTCCGCTGCCGGCGCTCCCCAGAGGGACGCTCCCCCGCGGGACTCTACCCCACTGGACGCTCCCCCGCCGGCCACTCCCGCGCAGGCGTGCCCCCGCCCGCTGTGCCGGCGGCTCCCACGAGGGCCACCCCATCCCCTCCCCCACCCGCCCGCCCGCCATTCCCGTCGCCGACCCCCTCCCCCTCTGCGGGCCTCAGCGCAGACTTCGTTCGCCTGATTGTCTGGAGTGCTGCCTAACTGGAGTAGTTTGGGCCGGCAATCCAGATTGTGCAGCGCCGACCACACGAGTGGCGGGCCTTGGCCCAGAACACCGCCGAACCGTGCACAGAACAAAGAACTATACAGACCAACCACAGAGAAAGGGGCCTATAGATCTTGAGAAATTTAAGCCGGAACAAGGAACTAGCTGAAAATGAACTGAACCCACAACAATAATAGAGAAACTCTTATATATATTGTTACTATTTTTACCATCATTATTTCCTTTTTTTTTCTTTTCTTTTTTTAATATATATATATTTTTTAAATTTTTATTATTTTTTAATTGGAAAAAGGAAAACAAAAATTTTTTTTTCCCTTTTAATTTTTTTTTGTTGTTGTTTGTTTTGTTTCTTTTATTTTTTTATTATTATTATTATTTTTATCCTCTAGTACTTCTTTAATCTCCACGTTTAGATATAACTTTTGCGACCCTGTTTTGTTTTTTTTTTTTTCTTTTTTCCTTTTTGTCCTTTGCTTTTTTCCTTTCCTTTTTTCTTTTCTTTACTGATTACTGACTAGATCTGTCTCTCTCCTTCACACTCCCTCCTTTTATCCTCCTGACCACCTCTGTCTCCTTCCTCCCTTTTTCCTTCTATGTATAATTCCGTGAACATCTCTGAGCAGTCCAGTTGTGGAATGCATTATAGAAGAAGAAGTTTTTGAGACTACTGTAAAAATAAGACCAATAACTGGAACCAGGAGGCTTAAGTCCATACCCTGATCCCACGAAACACTAATTGACAGGAGCTCATTAAAAGCCTCCATACCTACTCTGAAACCAAGCATCACACAAAGACCAGCAAGTTCCACAACAAGACATACCAAGCAAATTCTCCAGAAAAACAAGAACACAGCCTGAGCTCCAATACACAGGCTACACAAAGCGACCCCAAAAGCATAGACATCTCATAACTCACTACTAGACACTCCACTGCACCCCAGAGAAAAGAAATCCAGCTCCACCCACCAGAACACCGATACAAGCTTCCATAAACAAGAAACCTCGACAAGCCACCGGTACAAACCCACATATAGTGCAGAAACGCCACAATAAAGAGAACTCCACAGACTACCAGAATACAGTAAAGACACCCCAAACTTAGCAATTTAAACAAGATGAAAAGACAGAAGAATTCCCAGCAGGTAAAGGAACAGGATAAAAGCCCACCAAACCAAACAAAAGAGGAAGAAATAGCGAACCTACCTGATAAAGAATTCCAAATAATGATAGTTAAATTAATCCAAAATCTGGAAAGCAAAATGGAATCATGGATAAATAGTCTGGAGAAAAGCATTGAGAAGATGCAAGAAAGATTTAACAAGGACCTAGAAGAAATAAAAAAGAATCAACATATAATGAATAATGCAATAAATGAGATCCAAAACACTCTGGAGGCAACAAATAGTAGAATAACAGAGGCAGAAGATAGAATTAGCGAATTAGAAGATAGAATGGCAGAATTAAAGGAATCAGAGGAGAAAAAAGAAAAACGAATTAAAAGAAATGAGGACAATCTCAGAGACCTCCAGGACAATATTAAACGTTACAATATTCGAATCATAGGAGTCCCAGAAGAAGAAGACAAAAAGAAAGACCATGAGAAGATACTAGAGGAGATAATAGTTGAAAACTTCCCTAAAATGGGGAAGGAAATAATCACTCAAGTCCAAGAAACCCAGAGAGTCCCAAATAGGATAAACCCAAGACGAAACACCCCAAGACACATATTAATCAAATTAACAAAGATCAAACACAAAGAACAAATATTAAAAGCAGCAAGGGAAAAACAACAAATAACACACAAGGGAATTCCCATAAGGATAACAGCTGATCTTTCAATAGAAACTCTCCAAGCCAGGAGGGAATGGCAAGACATACTTAAAGTGATGAAAGAAAAGAACCTACAGCCCAGATTATTGTACCCAGCAAGGATCTCATTCAAATATGAAGGAGAAATCAAAACCTTTACAGACAAGCAAAAGCTGAGAGAATTCAGCACCACCAAACCAGCTCTCCAACAAATACTAAAGGACATTCTCTAGACAGGAAACACAAAAAGGATATATAAATTCAAACCCAAAACAACAAAGTAAATGGCAACGGGATCATATTTATCATTAATTACCTTAAATGTAAATGGGTTGAATGCCCCAACCAAAAGACAGAGACTGGCTGAATGGATACAAAAACAAGACCCCTCCATATGAATGAAACTAGAACACTTTCTAACACCATACACAAAAATAAACTCAAAATGGATTAAAGAGCTAAATGTAAGACCAGAAACCATAAAACTCCTAGAGGAAAACATAGGCAAAACACTCTCTGACTTACATCACAGCAGGATCCTCTGTGACCCACCTCCCAGAATATTGGAAATAAAATCAAAAATGAACAAATGGGACCTAATCAAACTTAAAAAGCTTTTGCACAACAAAGGAAACTATAAGCAAGGTGAAAAGACAGCCTTCAGAATGGGAGAAAATAATAGCAAATGAAGCAACTGACAAACAACTAATCTCAAAAATATACAAGCAACTTCTACAGCTCAATTCCAGAAAAATAAATGACCCAATCAAAAAATGGGCCAAAGAACTCAATAGACATTTCTCCAAAGAAGACATACAGATGGCTAACAAACACATGAAAAGATGCTCAACATCACTCATTATCAGAGAAATGCAAATCAAAACCACTATGAGATACCCTTTCACGCCAATCAGAATGGCTGCTATCCAAAAGTCCACAAGCAATAAATGCTGGAGAGGGTGCGGAGAGAAGGGAACCCTCTTGCACTGTTGGTGGGAATGCAAACTAGTACAGCCACTTTGGAGAACAGTATGGAGATTCCTCAAAAAACTGCAAATTGAACTGCCTTATGATCCAGCAATCCCACTGCTGGGCATATACACTGAGAAAACCAGAATTGAAAGAGACACCTGTACCCCAATGTTCATAGCAGCACTGTTTGCAATAGCCAGAACGTGGAAGCAACCTAGATGTCCATCCACAGATGAATGGATAAGCAAGCTGTGGTACATATACACAATGGAATATTACTCAGCCATTAAAAAGATTACATTTGAATCAGTTCTAAGGAGGTGGATGGAACTGGGGCCTATTTTACAAAGTGAAGTAAGCCAGAAACAAAAACACAAATACAGTATACTAACGCATATATATGGAATTTAGAAAGATGGTAAAAAATAACCCTATTTACGAGACAACAAAAGAGACACTGATGTATAGACCAGACTTTTGGACTCTGGGACCAGGAGAGGGTGAGATGATTGGGGAGAATAGCATTGAAATATGTATAATATTATATCTGAAATGTATTAATTGTTCAAACTAAACACTATCATGTTACAATTTGTTCATACTAGATGTTTGTAATGTTTCTGATAATCAATAAAAGAGATTCTTGATTAAAAAAAATATATATATAAAAAAATAAAAAATAAAATAAAATAAAATTAAAAAAAAAAAAAAAAAAATAAGTGTGAGTTCTAAGATTCTTCTGAGTATGACTGAAATGCAATCCTGCCTGGAGACAGGGATCACCCCTCCTGTTTCCCATCAGGCTTTGCCGTGTAAACCGCTGATACAAGTGGTATGCTATGAAACTGCCAGTATTTGAATGGTTTTGATCTACAAAATAGGCAAATTCATAGATTTCAACCTAATATATTTCTGAGTTTGATAAATAGACAAGTTTAATATATAGCACAACTTAAAGCATTATTTCCAGTAGAAAGATTTGTTATATAATGCCATGAGCATATTATGTAGCAGGTGTCTAATTTTCTTTTACTTCTAAAATGCAAAGCATTGACACTTTTATTACCCATGCTCAAAAAAAAAGATTAACAAAAAATACAAAATATTATCAAAACTATTAAGCCTTCTGCATAATAGTTGCCAATTTAGCAATGAAGTCTAAATGACAAGCAGAAAGACTTGGAAGAATCAAGTCAATAAAACTCTAGCTGTCCTGACAAAATGAAGAAAAACAGGTTGCTGGTAAAAAAGAAGTTAACCAATCTCCTCATATTCTCACTGTTCTTTCTTATAGCCCATCATCCAAGGAAAAACAGCCCAGGCAGTGGAAAATTACTGTTTTCCAATAAGAGAGACCAACTGCAGCAATGTTGTTTTTATTTCAGAAGAGCACACATCACACAAGAAGAGAAATGCTACTGGGATCTAGAAGTCACCCAACACCACTGAAAAGAGGTAAGGACCTGACACGGCTATAGAACACAGAAATGGAAAGCTTTCAAATGTCGTGCAAGAATGCGGCCACCACAACAGATCCTAGTAGTTGGAATGCATGACAGAGCATCAGCAGCCCAAGGTCAGCCAGAGGCTATGGTGCCTTGGCTGATAAGTTCCATAATAGTCAAGATAAAGCATACTTGGGAAAGTGGGGACACTTCCATAAGGAGATGATGGAAGGGACCAAAACCTGGCTCACAGCCTATTCTTGAAATCCTGTGGGGGAAAAAAAAACATTTTAACCCCTGTCTTGCTGGAGCTTAAACATGGCTTTGATCCTGTGCGATTAAGACTTTCCAGGTTGAAGAAATGTTACTTGGAAAACAACAACAACAACAACAACATCCATGCAGGTAGGTTGTAGAAGCCAATGAAGGGGGAGAAGTAGTCCAAAGTTTAAAGAACCAGGTCACATGTTTGATGTGGTCTCATGACCTGCTCCTACAAGGTTGTGGCCTTCACTGAACAATGAATGTTTCTGGATCTCCAGAAATGACAAAAGGCATGGGACCCAGGAGCCCACCTGGGGCTGCTGGTTGAATGTACAGTGTTGTTGAAAACAATTATTCAAGACTGTAGGTCCCAGGGAGGCCGGTGGCAAACAAATCAGAGAGGGCTGATATTTTCCAGTCTGAGTCATTGTGTGACAATGAAACACAGAAACTAACCAGGGCAGAAGAGGCTGGGACAGAACTGCACCTGCTGGGACAGTGGGGAAAGAGCTCTGGCACAGCCAGGGAACCTGGGCTCTGCTTCTGGCTCTGTGTGACCCTCAGTTTCATCCAAAAACTGGGATGACAGGAATTACTGTGAAGATAAAATATACTAATGTACAGGCAACACAAGCTGAAAACTTGAAAACTTTCAGTAACTCTCAGGTATTAGCATCAGTGTTATTAGCACTGTAATGTTGAGACCGATCACACATTCAAGACTGGGTTCTCCCACTTGTCACTATGGTTAGGAAAAAAGAAAAAAGGTCTGATTTGGCTGGCATCAGAATTCCTTGTACAGAGAGAATGATCATTTTAAGGAAAATATTCTTGATAAGGTGCTTGAGGGGAAAGTGAGACCTTGAGGGCCTGAGTCAGAAGTAAACAAAGGAGATAGTTATACTGAAATGCACACAAAACTGGTGGAATTTGGGCGGGGGAGTGGGTGAGAAGTGGAGAAAGGAGGAAAAAGACGAAAGAGTCTTGCCAAAAAGGTAGGAAATGGAAATCCAAGCTAAAAAAGGGACCAGATGGTGATATGTAAATGCTCCTGTCCTACCGAAATGTCAGTAGTCATTATACAAAGCCCACACACACTTAAATAAACCCACACACACAAACACACACCTCTTATGAGTGGTTTGTCTGAAGGAAATTTAGGAAGATACCTGAGTTACTCGGCCACATCATACATCACAGACAGCAGAAGGGCATCAAGACAACTTCCAAGATGAACTGATTCAACAGAAGCAGGAACGAGGAAGCAAGAAGTAACCACCGGGATGCTTCAGCCCCTTGGAAATCTGCAGAAACATTGTAAAGGGTGTTATATTTACATGGGACATTTACAGAGGGTGAGAGTTTAGCCATCTTACCTAGAAATGTTTGGACACGAAAACCTTGCCTGATGTCTGAGTTACAAATGATCTGCTAAGATTAAATCATTAGAAACATACTGCTGCTGCTGCTGCTGCTGCTAAGTTGCTTCAGTCATGTCCGACTCTGTGCGACCCCATAGATGGCAGCCCACCAGGCTCCCCCATCCCTGGGATTCTTCAGGCAAGAACACTGGAGTGGGGTACCATTGCCTTCTCAAACTCTCCCTATGTCCAGTGCCCCACAAATAAAGCTTCTCCAAGTCACAACTGTCTTCAAAGCTTCCACTGAAACCGAAGTGTCTATTTAAAATTAAGAGGAGAGTGTAGAAGCAAGCCAGCGTCTACACCTGTGGTGAACGCTGTACTACTCCAGAGACACAAACCAGGTAAGGCAGAAATATTCTTCTTTCCTTACAGGACTCTTGAATCCACACCCACCACTCAAGCAGCTTTGAGAGACATATATTCTCTCTGACCCTCAATCTCTTTATCTAAAGATGGCACTGACCAAGAGCCACTTTTAAGAGTGGATATAATGATTAAAGGAGAAACATCTATAAAACTGTTTTTGATAATGGTAAGATACTATGTAAGTGTAAATGATGTACAGCTTTTTAAAAAGCAGATAGATGAATGCCTAAGTAGGTCTGCACTGTGAGAGCAAGCACCAAGCATTTAGGATGAGGTCATAAAGCATCTAGATACAGAACTCAAATTGTGGGAGGTTTCTTTGGGGCAGCCTTCTCACTTGTAAAGGTGATAAGAGGGGAGAGATGCTCATTTTGCTTGGGATATTGGTACCCAGGCATCTTTTACACTTGCTGCTTCTGTGGATCTTTTTAGGAGAGCTAGGACTCCACATAGAACTTCCCAGCGGAAGAAAATAGCCTCTTCCCTTCCTTCCAAGAAGAAAAGGGACAGAAAAAAGCAACTCAGTTTTGGCTACAGTTCTGTCTTGAAATCTCCAGAAACAAAGAAGGATAAACACCAAAGGTCCCCTCCTATCTCCAGGTTTTGAAGCTGCTCCTAGCTAAGGTGTGAAGGTTGTGGGAAAGGAAAGAATTTTATCTTCTGTATTAAAAGAATCCAAAGACCCAATATTGATTTTTGGCCATCATTACTAAACATGCACAATAGTAACAATAACAATGTGTAGAAATCATCAGTGGGAAGATTATTACCATCACATAAGTCAAATGAATGTGCTTATTAGGGGCTGTGATTGTGGTGCAAGAGAATTCTTTGTTGGGTCATAAATTATTGCTGTAATTTGTGATCTCTTTTTCCTCCTTCTTCCTCTTTCACCTTGTTCTGAAGCCCATCCATGAATTCTATTCATGCCAGATAAAATCAAAATAATGAAACATCAGGGTTCCTCCGGGACATCAGCCCCTGGTGCTCGCTCAGCTGGCCTCACATCTCATGTGGCCACGGCCGCATCAGTCTCTGAGCTGCCCGCCTCCAGCTGCCCCTGGGCACCAGATCAGGAATCAGGCAGCTTCTGAGCGGAAGTCTGTACCACATCCACAGCCAAAGGAAAACAAGTGTCCATGCCCCCCTGGGAGAGCAGGCACAGGGAAGGGACACTGCTTTCTGAAGATGATTTCTGACTCACTGACTCTATAAAAGGCCCATCAGCTGGTGTGTCTAGTCCTTCGGCCACTTGCCAGCCCTGGCGGTTGTAAACCCAGGGCTGCTCCCTTCAGAGTGCAATAACTGCAGTCTCCTAATAATGAACAAAACCAACATCAGTGACACTGCCTGGAAATGAATGTTACCACTTAGATTCTAATAAAAGAGAAGTTGGAACAAGCTGCACTAGGTGCCTTTTATTTGTACTTATATTCAATTATATGGCATATGTTTTTAGTGAAATTGTTAAAAAGGGATTTGTTTATTTTCAGTGGGCTGCATCTTTTATCCCCACTGGTAATAACGAAATTTTAGTCACTTGCTTAGGCCCCTACCTCTGGTTTATTGAGCCCCAGCATCGGGAATGACATACATATTTTCTGAACAAATTAGCAAGACAACACTAGCCTCCTTAGCTGGAAGGCAGGTTAAGGGGGTATATGTGAATGTGGCAATAGATTCTGTTTCTCCATAAATACTGGGCTTCAATCTTTATACTGCTCACTGAAAAAATCACTCCTGAAACCACTGCATCAACCATGGGGGTATAAGACAGAAGACAGAGGGCTACACCAGGAAATCAGGGCATATGGATTCAAATTTTGACTTATCATTTCATTTCTCTGTATTTCCATTTCCACAGCATGAAATGAGTAGAAAGGTCCAAGCTCTTGCTCTAAACTGTGACTCTGAATTGCCTTCAGAGTTCTAGAAGTGGTCAGCGTCCCAATAATATGATGATATATGTGCTGATGGGTCCATCCGACCCTGTTTTCACTTACCAAAATCCACATATAAATCCTATTCTTACTGTGTCTGTGGTTGTCATAAATCCACAAGGACTGTCCGTGTACATCAATATGCTGTGAGACTCGAATATGCCCATTTCACTTCTCTCTGCCTCAGTTTTCTTGCCTCAGCTTTCCTGTAGCTCTGATGTTCCAGCCTTCTCTGACAGCTTAGTCACAAGGACAGGGAAAATGTGTATGAAAATCTAAAGATTCATATCTATCCTTATCATTAGAGAAACAGTTCACCTGAGAGCCTGCCTCCTTCTAAAGTCATCCCTGTTTATGAAGGACAGAACATTAGTCCTGTCAAGGGGAACAAATCACTCAGTTACCAAAGAGACACACTGAAGTCCTCAAAGCCTAGGTCTGTAGAAACTACATCCTAACAACATGACAGATGCAAAATAAATAGTGGATTTTAATTAAATCGATTCTCTATAAAATCCAGTTCCCAGGATGAAATAACAAGAGGTATTAGAGACTTCTCATGACTCTTTCAGAGTAGGGGGCCAAAGAGAGACAAAGCAAAGGCAGTGAGAGATAAGCTTGACAGGGAGGGGTGTGCCAGTGTGCCTCATGGCAAACTGGATATTTGGGTATGGAAAGTCCCAGAGTGAGAAATGGACTTGAGATACTGTTGTGGTTGCTGTTTAGTCGCTAAATCGTGTCCGACTCTGCAGCTGCACAGACTGAAGCCCACTGTGTTTCTCTGTCCGTGGGATTTCCCAGGCAAGAATACTGGAGTGGGTTGCCATTTCCTTCTCCAGGGGAACTTCCTAACACAGGGATCAAATCTCCTACAATGGCAGGTAGATTTTTTACTACTGAGCTACCAGGGAAGCCCTTGGGATATTAGGAAATGCCAAATTATTTTTTAATGACCACTACTTTCAATAACCTCATTTTGAGGTTCAGAGCATCCCAAATGTTTTCTAGTAGAAGTATGCTCGGCATTGTTGATAGAACACAAGGTTTGCGGCCAGCAGGTAAAAACCTACTGTAAATCAGGGAGAAGAGTGAGAAGGGAAAGGCTGATGCAGATGGTATCTTGGTCTTAAGTGTGTGGCAGCAACAGACCTTGACATGTTACACTGTACCTACAAGAACCACAAACAGGACTTTGCTCTCTGCCCCAAAGACCCTGACCTATCAAACTAACTTTTTTTGATGAGCACCACATCCAAAAAGTTGATGAGGAATGATTTCTAAGCAAGATTAAAAAAGAGAGAAAGAAATCATAAAAATAAGCAGCTATATCAATCTGCAAGATTAATACATGTTGAATTCTTATATGTAGCCAAAGCATTATCATTTTTAACACACAAAAGAGCTTCTATTACAGTCGAGAAGAAAAAGAAAACATAGTAGAAAAATAAGCAAAGAGATGTGAACAAGAACTTAGAGAATGAGGGAGCAGATCGTCCACTGAATGCATGAAAGATAACCCCACGGATGGTCAGGTAAATGCAATTAAAGCAACAAGGAACTATCTCTGTTAAATACTATTACTGTCTTTGTTGACAAAACTTAAAAATACTGAGGACATTCAGTGCTGGGGACAATATTAGGGACAAAAGTACTCTCATGTATTTCTGAAGGAAATATGAATTGCTACATTTTGGAAGTAATCAAGCCATGCCTATTAAAAACTAAAAATTCATTTACTTTTTGACATAATAATCACATTTATCAGAATCCACTGAACAGAAATAAAATCACTAATATATAAAAATATGCATGAGGATGTTTATTTAGGCATTGAATATCATAGAAAAAAAACCTGACTCACCTAAAAGTCTATGATTAAGGAAATGAGTGACTGCATTCTGTTATACCCATAATTTCTATAGGAAATAATGAACTTACTATAAAGAATAGAACCTAGAAAAATGTTTATTATACATTAGTCAGTTTTCAGAAGTACACTGCAGGGCAATCTGTATGATATAACGCCATTTTTGTAAAATAAAAGTAAAGTCTGGGTATGTGTACAAAGATAATGATACAGAAAGATATCCATCACATTTGTTGTTGTTCAGTCACTCGTTGTGTCCAACTCTTTGCGACCCCATGGACTGTAGCCTGCAGGCTCCTCTGTCCATGTGATATCCCAGGCAAGGATACCGGAGTTTGTTGCCATTTCCTTCTCCAGGGGACCTTCCCGACCCAAGGATCAAATCTGAGTCTCCTGCACTGACAGGTAGGTTCTTTACCACCAAGCCACCAGGGAAGCCCATCCAACAAATTACTGAAAGATTAATTACAAGGGGTGGTAGGAATGAAGAGGGAGAGTGGATCATTGAACGTTTTTCCTTTACACATATTTATATACTTCTGTTTTATTTGACTTGCTACAATAAGGATATAATAAAAAACCACAGTAATTTAATACAAATGCTAAAACAATAGCAAAAATCTACATCAAGTTCTAGCAGTTTTTCCAGTAAGGATCTATGGATTTTAAGCCAACTAAGGACAGTCTCATGGTCCCACATGGCACTTCTCACATAGTTGATACTCAGTAAATACTGAATGAATGAATATTTGACATTCAAAAAGATTTATTGAATGTGGCTGGAAGAAGGTATAATTTCATGATCCAAGGAAAGCTTCATCTTCACCCCTTCCATCTCCATCCTTTAAAAAACAACAGCTTAGTATCTGGAAAATTAGTTGATATAATTTACAACCCTCAGAGGCCCATTAGAAGCTTCTAGCATCACAGCAAATGTGAGCCTCTTACTGAGAAATATGTGGGTCTTGTACAATGCCTGGGCCCACCTGGGAGAAATGCCACTGCTTCTATTTCATTTGAGGGGAAAGAAAGTGAATTCTTCACCTTTCTGTCATACTGTAACATCACTGAAAAGCTATTTTGAGCCTTTCTCCAAACTCTATGAAATCCTATAATGCCAAAGCACTAAAGACACACACACACACACACACACACACACACACACATTTATTTGTGGCTTCATTTCTTAAGCAAGGGAGTATACTTAATGTCAGCATATTATCTGCTGCTTCTCTGACACTGTATTTGAGAAAACATCCGGGCCATAACTCTCTATCACTGCACCTGCAAATCTTCTTCATAAATATCTGTTTATACATCTATATCTATTTATATCTATCTCCTCATCAAGACTGCTATATCCTAGAAGGCAAGGACTATGATGTCTTTGTCTTTGCACACTGTAGGCACTCAACCGGTATGCACTAAATGGACGGATGAGTGAAAAATCATTCATTGTTCACTCATTTATACAACAAATTAACCGAGTTCCTATGATGTACTGGGCACTGCTCCAGCAGTGGGATACAGCAAAGGGCTAAACAGTCAAAGTCCCTGCCTTCCTTAAGCTTACATTCTAGCTGGGGAGCAGACAACAAACTGATACGTTTGTGATACAGTGCCTAGCGGCATGTGAAAAATAGTGTAGCGGGATAAGGAGATAGAGGGTGACAGAACAACTTGTTTAGCTTGGGTGGTCAGAGAGGGCCTCTCTTAGAAGGTGACATTTGATGAGACAAATGAGAAGGTGACATTTAAAGGAAATGAGGAAGTGTATCAGCCATGTATACATATGGAATAGAACACTTCAGGCAGAGGGAACAGAAAAGGCAAAGGCCCTGCGACAGGAACATGATCAGAACGTTTGAGGGGCATCCAGGAAGCTCATGTGACAACGGCACAGTAAGAGAAAAAGAAACCAGAGTCAGAGGTGGGGCTGGATCCTAAAGCGTTCTGAGGCCACGGGTTTAGTTCAGCCGGGTACATGGAGGGCAATGTGGGGAAAAGCAGGCTGGGCCTCATGTAGGAGTACACAGGTTTTCACAAGAAGGGCAAGCTCAGGGAGGGGGGTCAGGTAGTTTCAACCTGTAACACCTATATACACTAGTGAATGGACGGGAGCATAGATGTAAAAGAGTCACGTGG
Source organism: Tragelaphus eurycerus (assembly GCA_935064755.1). Lineage (NCBI taxonomy): Eukaryota > Metazoa > Chordata > Mammalia > Artiodactyla > Bovidae > Tragelaphus > Tragelaphus eurycerus. Next base: position 20,658,231 of record CAKXYN010000020.1, read on the forward strand.
TGACATACTGCAGTGAGGTTCCAAGGCCTCACCTGATACTTGGAGCACCGTGACCTTTGTTTCCTCATGCTTCTTCCCTTATCATCATCTTGACAATCTTCATGCAAAATCTTATATCCTTTAAAAATTGGTGAAAGGTGCCACTCTTCAAAAATGAAACCAAGGGGAGACTGCTCCCAATCCACCTCCCCAAACCCCCTCCAGCTTCTGCACTGCCCTGATCTTGTGTTCAGGCTTTACTGTTTCTGGACTAGAGGGAATTCATCATCTAGTCAGCAGGTTTGAGCCTTGCCCAAATGAATGGCCGTGTTCCACCCGATTCCATCCACCATGTGGTAGGGCAAGGAGGATGAGAGAATGGCACTGAGGGGATTCCACCCGAGCAAAATAGCTGTGATGGAAAGCAGAATGTGCAAAAATGTAATGGCTACAAAGAAAAATTGTGACTTGTGAGAAGAAAGTAGTGGGCACCTCCAGGTAAGGCAGCAGGGACTTCTGGCATTTGAGATGTGGGCACTGATATTATCATCAAAGTCATGTTAGAAGCTGAGCTATGTGCATACATAACATTCATTATTATACAAACCTTTCTCAAACATGACGCAGTCCATCTGACACTGACATCCTGTGACTGCTGTCTCCCTCTCTCCCTCCTTTCCCTCTTTCTTTCCTTTCTTCCTTTTATCAGTGCAAGAACATTCAGATCCACTGATATCCAAATTTAGGAAAAATCCAGATATGTATTTGGGGAATATTTATAACCATCAAGCTAACTGAACCAATATACCTTAAATGCTGCTAAAATTATCCATCTTCTTAAGTAAGATACTTCATCCACCCACTCAAGATTCTAGCATCTCATTTCCTTTTCAATGCACCTTTCAAGTAGGCATTATGCAAGGCATCCTGCTAGATTACATGTAGTATTTTTTTTTTATTTAATTGTTCCAACAATCCCTATGAACCTGGTACTATGATTGTCACCATTTTACATTCAAGGACTGTAACTTGCTCCAAACCACACACTTAGCAATGGAAAATCCAGGATTCAAAACCAGGTTCTAAAGGCCCACACTTGGGAACTCACACTCATTCACCCTCTCAATATTAACCTTTCTGTCAGGAGCAGAGAAGGGGCAGGAAGGGAGTGCATGTTGAAAACAGTCCAGCTTACTTCTGGAGAATACTCCATGATGAGAACTTTGGAAGAAGAAGGGGAAAATGGTGAAAACCATATCCTTGGATTGTGACTACACTGTCATTACCAGAATGAAACAACTCCTTTGGAAGAATAATCATGAAATGAATGCTATAAGGAAACCTGTTGAATTTCATTTATCCCATTTTGGTAGAGAACATAATGGTAGACGGTTAAGATTCTTGTTTTATTGTTGTCATTGCCATTATTATTATAGAATAGTTTTAAACAACAGAAAGAAGAAAAGTTGAACATGCTAAGAAACCAGTCTATATAAGTTTCTGTAAGACTTCTTGTATCTTATACTCCAGATAGATAAAAGATGGATGAATGAATAGAAAATGAGAAAGAGACAGATACATAGCCTCAAGCTTCTAGGGATTTACAACTTGTGAGCATTCAATAAATGTCAATTGAATGAGACTGAACTGAATAAACTTGAAGGCAGTACACCTGGATGGGAGAAACCTGGGTAAGAGATTTAAGAGCTTGAAGCAGATACCCCTGGTATGTGATGCGCAGTCATTTAAACTATTAGTTTAGAGAGAGAACAAAAGGAGTCTCCAGAAAGTCAGAGAAACACTTTAGAAGAGAAGGAAGAATTTAGAGCTAGAAATGAGCAGATAGTGTTCAGAGTATACAAACTACAAGGGCAGTAACCCAGCATTCTAAGTAGCCTTAGAGAAGACCCTGCTGGAAAACTGTTTCCAAAGAAGACATACAAGTGGCCGACAGACACAGGAAAGGTACTCTTCACTACTAATCATAGGGAAGTGCAAATCAAACCACAATAAGGCATCACTTCATACCTGTTAGAATGGCTATCACCAAAAGGACAAGAGGCAACATGCGTCAGTGAAGCTGTGGAGAAAAGGGAACGTTTGTGGCCTGTGGGTGACAATGTAAATTGATGGAGCTACTATAGGAAACAATAGAAGTTCCTCAGAAAGTTAAAAATAGAACTACCATATGATCTAGCATCCCACTTGTGGGATCCAAAAAAAATAAAATCAGGATCTCGGAGAGAGACCTGCACTCCCATATCCATTGTAATATTATTCACAGTAGCCAAGTTATGGAAATAACATAATCGTCTGTCAATGAATGAATGCATAAAGAAGATGTGGTATATACATGATAAAATACTACTCAGCCATAAAAAAGAAGGAAATACTGCCATTTGCAAAAACACAGATGGATGCTGAGGGCATTATGCTAAGTGAAATAAGTCAGACAAAGACAAATATCACACGATCTCACTTATATGTAGAATCTAAAGAAACAAAAATAAACCCATAGATACAGAGTATAGCCTGACTGTCGTCAGAGTCAGGGGTTCAAGAGGAAATGGACAAAATGGGTGGTTTAAAAAATCTTAAAAAAAGAAAAAAACCTACTGGAAAAGGAAGCCAACCCTGAGGACCTCCATCTACAAGCTAAAAATTCATAGCAGGGACTTCCCTGATAGTTCAGTGGCTAACATTCTACATGCCAAAGTGAGAATTTGCATGCCACACCTAAAGGTCCCTCATGCTGCAACTAAGACGTGGTGCAGTCAAATAAATAAATAATTTTTTTAAGTCATAGCAAACTACTATTTTGAAAAGCAGAATTTATAGCACTTGATTAGTATTAGATTCTATTACATAAGGTTTTTTTTTTTAACTTGGGTTTATTTTTTTCTTATTTGTTATTGTTTTTATAATGTATTTGTAATCAGCAATAAGTGTGATGTTTCCTAAAGAACAAGGAGTTGATGAAAAGATGGGAGGAGGAAACCACATGGCAGATTCTTGCTCTCCTCAGCTGTCAGAACAGAGGTGACCCCGCCACCATCCTAAGGCACAGGTAGAGTTCCCAGGAGGAATTAAAAGCCCTTTTTAAGGCTGTTCCTGAGGCTGAAACTTCCTTTCACTGACAAGCATCATCACAGCTGTAATGCAGGTCAGCTGCACAGGGCGTGTGCAATGTACAGAGCTGCAGCAATCTGCCTGACATGCAATGAAAATGTGCCTGATCCAGGCAGGTGCCACTGCTTGGAAGCCTGCCCCTTCCACAGTGGGGAAGAGGTGGCATGGCTGGCAGTCTCATTCAAGTGGGCTCAGATCCCCCCACCTGGGCCTGAGCATGCCCATCAACCACACAGTTGTTCCAAAGCTCAGCCTTAAGTTGTCACATATGTACAATCTCTGCTGTACACAGCTCTGTGTTTCATGGTGTTTATTATCACTGAGGCTACGTCATCATTTAAATTATTAACAGTGGAAGTGCATTTACCAGGGGAGTTGGTGTTATATAGGATCTTAAAAGCAGAGGGGTGGGACAAAGTGGGAATGCAGTTTCATCTCTCTCATGTGAATCACTCTTTGCAGCCTCTGATCTGTGGGCTGAACATGCAAAGGAGCAATGCAGGGGGAGGGGTAGATTTTAAAGTGAGTTTCTTGTCCCGCTCTGCTCATTAAAAAGAATAATAATAAATTATCTCCATTACCTAACCTGAGTTTTCCAATAGTTTTCAGAAATCATGAGACTATCAAAACCCTATTTAGTCTGGAAAAAATGACTGCCCTGCCCAGATTTCCCTGTGGTCACCTGCTTTCCCTCCTACCTATCTTGACTCAAAAAGTTCACTTGGCCACAAAGTTCACTTGGGGTTTTAAAATCCATATGAACTTTTTGGCCAACCCAATACTTTGCTTAGTAGTAGTACAGGGAATTTAAGAAAATTTTCTGCAACCCACCTATTGCAATGTCTGCCTCCTCATCTCTGCCAAAAATGTGAGAAGCAAATCTACAAAGAATTGGTTACATGCACTTTCGCCTTAGAATGTCTTGGCTGTTGGATGCTAGATCTGAGGCTTTTTTCATAGTATTTATTTTCCAGAATGCCCTAAGTCTCTCCCTCACTTAACCTACTACCTCACAAAAGAAAGTGAAATTGTATGACTCACACACAGCTCTGCAAGAAGGAAGCCCAACAGCTCAACCAAACCATCTCTTGCCATTTTCAATAAACTGCATTATGGATCAGTGTTAAAAGTATCTGGGCCCTCTGATGGAAAGTCCTTTTTCAGAGAGATAATCAGATTTTTTTTATTTGCATAGAAAGTCAGTTTATGAAACCACATTTTAAAAGATTATTTCATTTAAGAATAAAGATGTGTAAAAAAAAGTCTTCAATTAATTGGTCGATAACCCCTAAGGGCCCTTTCCAACTCAAACATCCTTTTATTTGAGTTGTATTTGTCAAACTTCCAATTCAGTATTTTGCTGGATTACTTCAAACAGTAATAATATCTAAAGTTTCTGTAGCATTTTATAAAGTGTTTCAAAATGCTTTTACATACATTATCCTACTCAGCCCTTCCTGAAGCCCTATGAATTGTATTTATCATTACCCCTGCTCACAAAAGAAGAAATAGAAGCTCAAAGAGGTGAAAAGACTCAGCCAAGGCTATTAAACTAAAAAAATGTAAGCACTTGCATATTAACTGTCAGGGAAATTTAGGACTGAATTCAAATGTAGACTATTATTAACTGGCAACATGGTCTTAAGTAAATCACTTGCTGTTCTGAGTTTTGTTTTGTCAATCTGTAAAGTAAGTTGGTTAATTATATGCTCTCCAAGGTCTTTCAAATCCCTAAAACTCTACAACCTATTATTCTAAATGGTTCCTGTCTCAGTGACTTGTACCTCTATCCAAAAATAAGAGAATAATATGAACAACCCAGGAAGGTTGAGATAAGAACAGTGGGTGTAGTACACTCAAGAAATTTGCAAATACAAATATACCAAATGAGAAAAAAAAAAGTAGTAGAAAGCTCAGAACATCATCTCTTAATAAACCCTTTATAGTGTGAAAATACTAAAACTCCCACCTCCAATGACAGACATTTAATCAATACCGTTGTCCCTTCAACATGATGAAAATCAAACCAAAATGTGCTACTGGCTTAGTTCTCTTAAGAGACCACATCTAGCTCTTGCTTTTCTCCTGAATTGGGTTCCTCAGTTTGAGACATCTGAGTATACCTCATGCAAGGCTCATACTTCTCTCTTCTGTGTCAGCTGAAAGTGCCATGTGTAGTTGGAATTTCCCAGGGCACAGCAAAGTCATAATGTGGCTAATTCCCATTAAAACATCAAAGGTGATCTTCAGCCCCTTCCTTTTCTTACAGGCAGGAGACTACCTATTTCATAAAGACTCTGTTCATTCAGTGCCTCTTGGGGGAGTTCAGGGCTTTACTACCATATGGGGAGCCCAAGTCCCAAGTCTCCCTTGATTCTGGCTGTCTTGGAACAATTCTAGCTAAGTGTTCCTATGTGTCAAGACTATGCTTAGATTTTTATCTGTGTTCTACCCTTGCAACAATTCAATTACTGTTAACAGATGAGAAAGCTGAGGCACAAAGAGGTTAAATAAATCCCCCAAGGTCATATGACTAATAAGTGGTTGAATCTGGAATTCTAACCTAGACAGGTTGATTGCAAGACTATGGTAGTCTTCATCACCAAGGCAGTGGAGACACTTCCAAAGGGATGAGTTAAATTTCCCATCAGTGGAGGCATCCAAGCATAGGCTTTGTGCTGTGCTTAGGTGCTCAGTTGTGTCCAACTCTTTGCAACCCCATGAACTGTAGCCCACCAGGTTCCTCTGTCCATGGGATTCTCCAAGCCAAAATACTGGAGTGGGTTGCTGTGTCCTCCTCCAGGTGATCTTCCCAACCCAGTGTTTGAAACTAGGTGTCCCCGCATTGCAGGTAGATTCTTTACTGTCTGAGCCACCAGGGAAGCCCAGGCTGGGCCTCTACTTGCCTTCAGACTTTAAGATCTTATGGTTGTAAATCTCTTTAAAGCCCTTTCAGCTTCCCCTTGGGTGCCTGTAAATCTATTCCTGACACCCTACTTGTGTCCTCCTGACATAATGAACTGCCCTCTCCATCTTCTCATGACACTGTTTATACTTCTATTAGAGTATTTGCCACACTGCACTATAGCAAATAATGTTCTTCCTCCTCAAGCTGGCTTCCCATGAAGCATCCTAATGACTGACGCATTTGTTTGGGGCAATTACCATGTTATAATAAATAGATGGAGTAGACACCTCCACTTTGCCATAGTCCTCCTCGCTCCCCACTGTCTTATCCACCTGCCCTCTGACAGGATTTAAGATTTAACACCTATAAGATTTATTCCTTTTTTGATAGTATAGACTATGCCTGTTCATTTTCAAATCCTCCATGTAGCCTACTGCAATATCATAAAACAGCTCAATAGGTGTTTGATGAATAAATAATTGAATAAACATATGGACATATGACAGGGAAGGCAATGGCACCCCACCCCAGTACTTTTGCCTGGAAAATCCCATGGATGGAGGAGCCTGGTAGGCTCCAGTCCGTGGGTCGCACAGAGTCGGACACGACTGAAGCGACTTAGCAGCAGCAGCAGCATGGACATATGATGACTACCAATTAGCCTAAAGATCCACTAAGTGCAAGGGTGGCAGGAAAGGCAGAAACTCATTGGGTAAAATTCCAAAAGAGGAGCAACCTTTATCTCTTTATGCCTGTTAACTCCATTTATAATGCAGGTATGATAGTACCTACCTACTTCTTGGTAGGGTGCCACATGAAATAATTAGTTAATGTCTGTAATGCATGATCTGCACTAAGTGGTAGATATTAGTCTGACTGTGAATGCTCAGCTTTGGGCCTCCAATGAATCTACTTTAAACAAACACCAGGAGTTTGAGTCTTTCCTTCTGGCTCTACAATCATCTAACTTCCAAGCTAGGAATTTTTAACAGCTTCCCTCAGAGCTAACCAATCTCTCTCTTTCCTCTCTGTTGTTTCTATTTTGTGGGTATGTTTTACACACACAGAGAAAGACACACACACACACAAACAAACACACACACACACACACACACACACACACCCCTCTATCTCTATCCTATCTTTGTCATTTTAGGCTAATATTTGAGTGGGAAACAATATTCACTGGTAACTGAGCCAGGATTCTCAACTGGATAGACAGCAATGGCAGAGCAGCAAGGCAGTCCATGACATGGGGGTAGTGGGGACTCCCTCTACTGGGGTAATGCTCTCTTTCTTGATCTGGAAGTTGGTTGCACAGGTGAAAATCTTTTGAGTTTCACACTTATTTGTGTACTTTCTATATATGTGTTACATTTAAATTTTTTTTAAAAAATTTAAGGAAGAAAAGGCAAATCATGCAGTTCAAAAAGCAGTGAGCATGACACCTGTCTTCCCTTGTTAGAACCTAGAGCCTTTTCCTCCCACTCATTTCAGTATTTAACAACTTTGAGATAGACTCTCCTCACACGCCCATTGTGTAATGGTTATGTAGGTATCCATGGCTCTTGCACTGAACCGGAAGTCTCCCTTATTAGCCTTGCATGCGGTTCCCTGCACAACTTCCTTCCTTTTCCTGTACCCCACACCCATTGGTCTCCCACAGTCAGGGACTCCCTCCCAGATCAAAGAACACCAAGGCTATCAGCTGGTTCCCTTGTCAGCTCAGCTCCAGGCAAGATTTGTTCCCTTGTTTGTCTGGAGCTTTGGTTTTAATTTGTAATATTTGCTTAATCTACTATTAGTTGTGCTGAATTTAATTTAACTCATTGCAGCAATTCATTTCTTTCAATCTTCTGTTATCGGTTATCACGCTTAAGTTGTAAGTGATTTTGCCTGCTCTAATCATCAAGTAGGAGTCTTTTGACCCAGCTAGTTTTCCTTTTAAGTAATATATATAAATATAAATATATTTAACTGCAGAGGGGCAGGATGATAGCAAAGCCAATGGGATCTGTAGCCTCAATTTTTTCAATTGGCTTCTATATTCAAAATGAAATCAGATCAAGTGATGATGAGGAGTTACTTCTTACCCCTACCACTGTCAACTGGCAGATACAGAAAAAACAGTAGCCAGACAGATCTTCTGTCTATAAGTCTACAAAACCAATACCACACAGTAATTATTTCTAAAAATTAAAACCAAAAACAAACTATACCTCTAGCTTGCTTAAATAAGTTGGATGAAGTAATCTTAGGATCTTCATGATTTAATGAAAAAGTTGCTCACCATGTAGACTCTTGCAAAGATAGCTTTGTAAACAATTTTTAAAATATTTACAAAGGTATGATGGGTGTATTTTTCAAATGAAACTTAACACTCCTTTTTATGGAAGGTGTTTTGACTTTATGTAGTTCATAAGCACTAGAAAGTATCAATCACATCCCACGTATATGTTTCTATTTATTATGTTGTAATCAATTCAGCTTATTCCAAAATCTCCATTAAAAAAATCATCATACTTAAAGGTAGGGTGATAGACATCAATTTTATTTCTCTAACATAATGGGGAAATGCCAAAGAGTACATAACATGAGGATGAATGCAGCCCAATACCTGTAGTAAGCACTCAACAAATACTAGAACAATGAAGACAACAGTGACCACAACATAATCTATTATTATTATCTGTAATATCCCATCAAGTTTGACTTCCTTTTCTCTTTGGTAAAACATGCCACCAGAATGTGTCTATCCGAAGCTCCCACTTCCAAGCAGAGTAAGTGATCCTTCGGATCTAGGTATACCAAAATGCTTTTCACCAGGATTGCTGACTTCTGGAGCCAAACTCAATCTTAGTGTAAACCTAAATTTAGCAACAGAAACCCCGTGCAGGAAGTGGCTTCTAAGAAATCCTTAAAAGTAGTCCTCACACATCCAAGGTACATAGGAAATGTTTCAACTAGTTCTCTCTCTAAACAGAACATCCCACATTGCGCCAATTGTACAGAATTTATCTGGAAGAACCTTACAAGGACACAACTCTAATCTGCTGTTTATCCATCTTTTAATCTCCAAAGAAAACAATTGTCATCAGGTTTTCAGGTGTTTGGAGACTTAGGGAAAGCTACTACTTTTCAAGTAACTAAAATGTGTGACTCTAGCCTTTAATGGGCTCAATACCTATGTCTTCACATATAGAATAAAATGCTAAAGGACGTGTTTGACAGGAGACACTCAGAATCTCTATCTACAAAATCAGTCAGCCCAAAAAGACAAAACAGAGAAAAAGAAGAAATAGTTACAGATGACCTAGGTATAGAAGTAGATATAGACACTGACATAGACATAGACATGAAATGGTGGAACTAGATCTCTTTCAGCTCTGTTATTCTATGTTAAACTGTCAAGTTGATACTTGTAAAAGAGATATTTAAAATCTAATTATGGAGATGACAGAGTCATGAAATATAAATAATCCAACATAATCTTCATTTCAAAAGGAAGTATATGAGAAAGGTTTAAATGTGTCATGTGAGCTCATTGGAAAGTGGTTTCACCATGTATCTAAGTCAGGAGTCAGTGGCTGTGCTCTAGACCCACAAGCAAAGTCTGTCCCATCCCCTCATTTTGTAAATAAAGTTTCCTGATACACAGCCACTCATTTATGTGCTGTCCTCAGCTGCTTTCACGGAGAAGGCGATGGCACCCCACCCCAGTACTCTTGCCTGGAAAATCCCATGGATGGAGGAGCCTGGTGGGCTGCAGTCCATGGGGTTGCGAAGAGTTGGACATGACTGACGTCACTTTGACTTTTCACTTTCATGCATTGGAGAAGGAAATGGCAACCCACTCCAGTGCTCTTGCCTGGAAAATCCCAGGGATGGGGAAGCCTGGTGGGCTGCCATCTATGGGGTCGCACAGAGTCAGACACAACTGAAGTGATTGCTGATGACCCAAATTGTTCCGAGGAGGGGGGCAATAGGGCTGATGACCCTAATTGCTCTGAGGGGGGATAGGGTTGGGGACCTACCTCCGAAAGCCTGTTCCAGGCGCCACTTGCCGGGGTCCAGCCCCGGTGGATTCAGGGATTTCGAAGGGGAGACGGCATAGGCAATCAGGAAACAACAGCTTATTAAAATATTAATTAAAGATACAAAGAGTGATGAAAACGAAGATAGTTCAGTGAGGAAATTAAGTGAAGACAAGCGGATGAAATAAGGATAGCTCAGTGAGAACATTTTGTGGAGAGAGAAGGCTGAATAATTCAGCCAGAAGGTAAGAGAAAGAATGACATGGGGAGACCAAGCTTCAGTGAACAAGGTCCCACACTTTATTTTTCAAAGTAGTTTTTATACCTTAAGTTATGCATAGAGGATAATGGGGGAAGGGGTGGAGTCATACAGGAACAGCAGTCCCTGAGCCAGGCTTTCAAACCTATCATACGCAAAAGTTTAGGTGAGTTACATCATCTTCTGGCTCGGAGGCCTATTAACATTTTAAGGAACTTATTTTCTCTAAAGGTGATTATTCTGAAGTCAGGCGCCACCCTCCAAAGGCATTGGAGTTGCATTTCTTTAGGGCAAAGGTGTGGTGGGTTATAACAAGAGAAAGAATTAACTCAAGGGTCCAAGGTTACAAACAGTAAAGCTACCACTTACATTTCTATAAACCAATTATATCAATCAATACACTGCCAAGAACACAGTAGGTAAGGGATATGGAGACTTAGCAGCAAACGTTGGCCCAACAAGTGAAAAACCCTTCACCAATACAATTTCTAATCAGCCCACTAATAGTTTTCTAACTTCTCTAAAGAACCTGTTTTTAGAAGCACATGTGGCTGGACAAGCCTGTCAGGTGGGCTAGAGGACTTCCAAAGGAGTTTGTAGGTAGAAACACTGTCACACCCAGGAATTATTAACTGGAGCTGTAAGTTAACTCTTTTTTCAGAGAGAGGTAGTGGGGGACAGTCCCCTGTAAAGTCAGAGGTGTAGGTGAGAGCACAAAACAGAAAGTAGGCAGACTCTGGTTTTGGGGGGTAGATGCTTGAGAATTTCCAGGGGGTTCCTGAGGCTTAATCTCGCCTTCGCGTATTGCTGAGCCTCCTTCCTCCTGACCTTCGTCATGGGCAGAGCGCTGATCCAAGCCGGCTCCCAACAATCATATAGTGGCTGAGTTGAGAAGTTGCAAAGAGAGTGTATGGCCCACAAAGCTGAAAATATTTACTATCTTGCCTTGTACTGAAAAAAGTTTGCTGACCCCTGATCTTTTAAAAAAGATGTCACAATGGATTTTTTAAAAAGAGCTGAGTCTTGAGGGATGAGTAGAAACTGAAGAGGCAGAGGACTCTCACAACCGGGAGGCTGATGAGGTGGGTAACGGTGAGGTGAGTGAGTGGAGGTGAGGCTGGGCACTGCAGGGCATAGAAGATGCCAAGGGCTGAGAGGCACATACCAGATAACCATGGACATCCAGACAAAAAAGACTGCACCTGATTCTGCACACAGTCAGTCATTACTAAGCTTTCTGAGCAGAGAGTTGACAAAATGAAAGTGAAGATTTAAGAGAAAACCAATCAGATATGGATTGAGATGCCAGGCAAAAGACATTTAAGGCCTAAGCAATGCAGAAGCTGTGGCACAGGCTTGAAGGCATGAGTAAGGGAGACAGCAGGAAAATGACCTAGTGCCTGTTGGGTTTGGGGATGGGGAAGGAGGCAGGCACGATCAAGGCTGCTCCAGGGCTTCCAACCAAGGCAACCACACAGCTAACCAGCCTGCATGAGGGCAAACACATTGGTGCACACTATCTCTTGCGGTGACAGCAAAAGGCATATCTGAAAGTTTCATGCTCTGAATCAAGCCCACAGCAATTCTTAAGTACAGGGTCAATGATTTCAGTGATTTTTATTTTCTTTTTTTCCCCCTTCCACTAATCAATGTAATACACTGGCTCATTCATGGTATTGCAGGGAAGGAGAAAAGCAGCATTTGCTGCTTCTCAAAGTTGCTCTGGCAGGTCAATACCCTGTCATCACTAATCCTACAAACCACAACAGACTCTCTTTTAAAGACCTCAAGCGAAGAGGTGACTATTATCATCTTTGGGGGGAGTTTCTCTACCTGTTTTCCTTTTCACGTTACAGACCCCCTAACAGTAAGTCTTAAAATCTCAGTTTTGACAGGCAGATTGTGAAGTTCAAGTTGATTCTTCATTTTTCTGCTCTGGCTGCAAAGAAGGAGTTCCTACAGCTTGGGAACATTCATTTGGTTCTCTTGAAAACAGACAGGCTGGCTCCCCATGACTCCTATATTACAAGGCCCTCCGCTCCCTGGTGACAAGCTGCATCTTCCATTGCAAAGTCCTGGACATCGTTCTGGGAACCCTTTGCCCAGATACTCATTAGTACTGCATTAGTCTGTAAACTCAGAGTGAAACGCCTAGTTCAACTCGCTCTTACTTGATGTACTTGAAAGGTCTGGTGAATTTATGGCAGGATAATGTGGAGCCCAGCACCTATTTATGAGTTGATCATTTGTACCGAACCCCCCTCAAAGTGCCGAAGGTTACCATTCAACCAGGCCCTGCACTAATGCCACTCGAAGGCCAACAAAGCCAAGTGTATGAAAGTTAAAAGCATTAATAAAAGTGTGACTTATAAATTACTTCATCTTTGTCACCCTTTTTGAAATGGGGTGAGAGAGGCCAGGGTAAATTTATTTTTTAAGTGCTTTCTGAGACCCGAACGGGTCAGGCTTGAAATGCTGTAGTCTATAAATCATTCTTTGTGGATCTGAGGGATGCTGCTGCATCATAACATTAACAAATATTGATTTATTCTATCATTTGCAACTGTTTATGGAAAAATTGAGATCCTACTGAATGTGGGAAAAAAGCAAATACTTATTTAGGGGCAATGCAGCCAATTAACACCTCTAGTTGCAAGAGAGAAAAAGGAAAATGGCTTATCAGGAAGTTCATGGCAAGGTGATATTCATCAGGGTAGCTGACATTAATTCAGTCCCCACTCCAATACCATGGAGATGGATGGATTCCATGCTAAGCAATTTTAGGTACAAATTACATGTATAAGAGGTCTTCTCAACAACTCGGCATCATTATATGATACCAGCCAGAGCTCTTAGAAGACTCAGAACCCCAGCTCTTTCAAGAAAGGTTCAGTAAGGGTTTCAGACATATGGCAACTGCCAAACTTTATATCAAAGCATTAAAGAATCAGACACCCACGTACAACTCAACTACAAGTTCTAAGGAGATTCTTCCTGGGTCCCTGCTAGTGCAATGAAGGATGACAAACACCAAATGTATTCAAGGAAAGGGAGGTAAAAATGCACACTGTAGTGGAGAGGGCTCATGCCTCTGAAATTGCATTCCAAATCTGTTTTCAAACTACTTGCTCACAGTTTTACCAGTAATGAGATGGACATCGACCATACAGAGAAGTTTAGGAAGCTGTAGAGTTTCACAGAGACAAACAATGACAAAAACACACGTGATGACTAAGAAGACCTGACTTGAACTCCTGACAGTGACTAATGCATATGAATTATGCAGGGATAGACTCTGAAATAACCATAAACTGGTAGATTGGTTCTGGGAATCTATGCAATGAACTTGATCTCCATGCCGAAGTAACTCTTCAAGTACCTCATGCATCTCCTTGTATCTGGTGATAAAACCAGTTCCGTAGTACACCACAGAAGCAGCCGTTGCTCTGCAGTGAATTACCAATGGCATAGCGTAAGTGGGACTCCCTCTTAACTATGTGGCCTAGGGAAATATTCTCCCAATGCCAACAATAGCTGAGGTGAGATTGGAACAGAAGGTTGCTGTCAAATGTTACTCAAGGAATCCCATCAGATAACTCCATCCTGCGATCACAGATTCCCAGCATCATACAGTCAGTCACTGTTCTCCCCACTGGGCTGGCATCAGGGTCTCATCTGTTTTGAGGTGTGGCCAGCAGCACTCTCAGCAGGTGCATGGATCAGGAGCACTGATGATCAGAAATTCCCAAAAATCTTTCAAGAAATCAGTCCTTACACTTCCCAATTACTTTCTCTGTAATTTAGCTGTGCCTATTAACCTGTTATATGGCCACAGGTAAATCACAAATCTCCTGAATTTCAGAGTCCTCAGCTGTAAGATAGGAACTACCTCTACTGATCAGAATTATGACAATTTGAGATAACATATTAAAGTGCCTGGCATAGTGCTGGCAATGTACGGGGCTCTTGAAAGTGACAGGCTGCCCAGGACCTATATCTGGTATGTGAGGTCTAAGGGATGAGGAGGCAAAATTACAGTGTTTTCATTTAGCCTCTGTCTAAACTAATGCCTAGAAATTTAGAGGCATGTTGGGCACATACATCCCTTTTACTATCCACAGCCATCATATAACCGCGGGAAGATATTTGTTAGAGTGCTGGGCTCAGTGGGAAGTCAAAAATACTGTAGTGTGAAATGCGCGTACGTGGGCTGACCTTTCCAAGTGCAGCACTCACACACTTCTGAGATGCCCATACATCCCAGGTCATGCACGTTAGAGTGGATGCAGCCCAAAGACCCCACAAGAAGGGACTCCTGATGCTTGGAGGCCCATTCCAAAGGGATCTGCCCTCTACGTGTGCCTTTGAGCACAGCTAAGGTGCTGCCTCCTAAGGGAGTGTCACACCTGGCCCTTCGTGAAATCTTCAGCCACAAAAAGGACCATCTCTGCTGGCATCGCCACTGACCAGCACAACAATGTGTAACCAAAATTTTCTAACAGGATCCAATGCCAACCTGGGTGAGATTTCTCTTTCCCGTCTGTGCCCCTCAAGCGTCTGTTTTTCTCTTTGAAGCTCTCACACATCAGGGGAGGGGCTGGGAATGAGAACCCAGAAATGGGGCTCTGATCTCCATTCACTGCACCACCCCAGGCTGAAGGCTTTCTTCTCCAGAGGTCCAGGAAACACACTATAGTTCAGTCACATTAGGTTTCTGCCAGCTAACTCTCCTGAGTTTCAAAGGAAAAACACCTATTCATCCCAAATTCACCATGTTATGACTTTTATAAAAGACCTATAACACAATTAATAACACAATTGCATCTTAACTCGAAATTTTCCACTTGGTGGCTTTTCTCAGGTCAGCTGTCATTGAAAAGGCACCCTTTACTATTTTTTTTTTTTTAATTAAAAGAAATACTAAAGGATGTTATCATGCTTTATTCTTGGGTGCTAATGTCCAGTTGAGTTCTGCTCAGCACAGATACTGAAGGTTCCCCAAGTAGGAAGAAATCACTGTCATTTATTGTAAAGTTTGTGCCTGGCAGTTGATGCTGAGCTCAATTTTAAAAGAAATCAAATATTTGGATGAAAGTACCACAGTGTGGCATGTGGCATAACCTATAAATTTCTAACTAATGCCAGAGGGAGTCACAGCTGGAAGTCCATGTTACTTTCAGATATTGAGAGTAACAGTAGCCATTAATTTTTATTCCTTAAAATATTTATTAAGCATATATGTGCAAGCTCTTAGACAAAACACTGAACCAAGTGACTGAATGAGTCCAATCATTCAAGCACTGATTTGCTCATGCACTCACTTTCTTTTCCAGTACATTTTTCTTGAGCATTTACTATATGTCAGTAATGGGCTACGTGCTAGGGTTGTACACAGTCAGCAAAACCAAGCCTGATTTCTGCACTCATGGTCATTAGAGGCCCGTGAGAAAGACAGACATTAAATACCTAGTCATAAAAATTAATAGGAAATGGCATTTCAGCAAAGATCTATGAGGTGTGTGAAGGTTTCAGTTCTCATAATGGGGGAGTTTCACCAAGTCCATGAGATCAAGAAAAGCTGGTGTAGGCTAAGATCTTATGCCAAAGTAGCAGCTAATCAGGAAGGGAGAAACAGGGGAGGAACACTGCAGGCAGTGGGAACAGTATGCTCAGAGAAAGGGAGTGCAGTGTGTGTGAGGAACCAAAGGATGAAGAGAGAGGCCACAGTGGAGGAGGGAGGGAAAGCCTGACAAGAATGATGAGACAGGGACACAAGGCCATCCCTGGGTCCCTCCATCCTTCGGGATAACATAACTGATTAGACAACAGATACCACAGCCAGATAAAGATTCAGACTAAGGCAGAAACAGTAGCTAGAACTTCAAGAAAGGCTCCAGAAGGGGTTCACCCCTCAACAGAGTCTAGCGTGAGGGCTGGCTAAATTCTGCTACTGCCTGTTTCGATAAGTAAAGTGGTTCTGGAACACAACCAGACCCCTTCGTTTATAGTGTTAAAGGCTGCTTTATCGGTATGATGGCAGAATTTGGCAGCTGCTAGAAAAACCACCGGGCCTCCCAAATTGAAAATATTTACTCTCTGGCTCTTTATACATAAAATTTGCTGAGCTCTTGACTGAAAGGATGAGGAGGATTTGGAATCAAGGGATGAGAGCAAGTGTGTTAGTACCTATTGCTTCTGGCACCTGGAAGAAGGAAACTTGGCATGCCCTTTGGTGGATGCTATGATTGACTAAAAGAACCACAAGAGGGAAAAAAGCACATTGCACGTATGTTTAAGGACACCTCAGAAATCACACAAAACAAGATTCATGCACTCAGGCTCATTTTGCTTCAAAAACAAAAAAGCTATATTCCAGGAAAATTGATTGCACATTGGCATCTCTCAAAGTTTGTTCCCTGAAAAGAATCACACATAGACATGATCGAGAAAAGAAACAAATAAAAGCACTGTTCTCAAATAAGTTTGAAAAATACTAGATAAACAAAATTGAACCAGCTTATTCATTGCAGGACTTATCAGAGCCTTTAGTTTACCGTGTGCTTTGTAAATCTCCAGGAGAAAGACAAATTTACACTGTGCATCTCAAGTTTATTTCATCACAGACTCCATCTTTTCCAGCAATGTGTTATCAGGCCAGAGTTGCTCAAAGTATTCTTTGAGAAACACAGCTAAACTCTGAACTAAGCAAATCCTCTTTTCTTAATTGTCTCTAAAACAGTTTCAGAAAGGTATTTCCTCTCAAATTAACCTCAAAACTGTCAGAAGAGGAAAGGAAAGACAGCAACCTAAAAAACTGTGAGTATCCAGGAAGTTAAATCCCACTCCCTCAACCTCTACAATTCCTCCCACATGAACCCTTATATTTTGTTCCCGTTTCCTGCTTTAAAAAAATCTCCAACGTTCCGTGACTCAGTTTTTAACACTACAAGAATTTGCTTCTTCTCTTTTAACTTCCATAAATTGACAACATTAATAAGTTGCACTGGGCTCAAAACTTAATTCAAAGCATCAGTTTATGAGAAATAAATGAATATTTCTAATTTTCTGAATAGACTGTCTCACTGCATTCCAAATTCTGTATTCCAAGTTACTTTTAAATACTATAAAAAATACTCTCCCTCCCCACCAACCCCTAATTATTCAATATGCAAGTGAACTATAGCCTGCAAGGCCCAAAGTCTGTAAGAAATCAGTCATGGGCAAGACAGCTGGCTGCGCTCCCTGCTCTCAGGTCCACCGTCTCCATGCGCTGGAGAAACAGATGCAGGCATTCGGCAGGCCAGTAACAAGCTCAAAGACTGACATTACCCTCAAGAATGCGAATGTTAGCTATTTCTCTTTTCTTTCAGTCACCTCCAGAAGACCCAATAAAAGGCCAATAAACATTTTCAAAGGCAACCATAAATATCTACAAACATTCTAGACCCTCTACTGGCAAGCAACTCCCAGGATATTCACAGCCCTGGAGAAATAGGCCAAATTTTCCATTCCCAAGGCTAAAGGGATTTGAAAAGGGCAGTGGAAAAATCACACCATTGATGGTGAGCATCCCTGAAGGCAAAGTCCTATTTCAGAGTCTGGTGCTGACGTCCAGAAGCAGCAGGCCATGTGTCCACTCTGAGGTCATCACATATTGGCAGAGAATCCCTGCAGGGCTGGAGCAGCCCTGGGGGCTCTGATGAGAGGTGCTAAATAAATTAGTGCTACCGTTTATTAGAGCATAAGAAACAGATGGGAATGGGCGAAATGACAGCTGGAAGAGTGAGGCTTCGGCAGATGAGTGTGTGCAACACTCGGAGATTCATCTACTTGATGTCTATTAACGGTAACGGGAACTGCTGTCCTAGCAACGTATCTATATGCTACAACTTCTTGCAAATTCATTCCTTGACTTTCTCTCCTTCATACAGATGGTTAATCTAGTACCTAATTATAAAATAATTAGCAACCCCACAACTTCCTCTTGTAAAACTCTCCCACCAAGAATGATTATTTTCAACTTGCCGCTCCTTGAACCTGCAGGGGAGGGCAAATGAAGAAAGAGGAGGAGGCAAAGGGGAAATGGATTGGGAAGAGGGAGGGAGGGAGAAAGTTTGCTTATTGTACACCTTCCTTCAGGGACAAGGACAAGCAGTTGGACATCCATTTTCTCCATCTGCCCAGCGCTGACCCTCCCTGATGGCAGTTTCGTGCTATATAGCATTCTGGAAGCCATTTGTTTTTGTTCCAGATGGCACCAACCCTCTGGATCTCTGCTAGATGTCCATGTTACTCCCCAGTTCTTAAAGAGTCAAATTTACTTAGGGCTGTTTGGACATAAGCCCTGATGCTCACTTCATAAAAAATGCTAACCTAAGAGCCTAAGAAATGGGATAAAGAACCCACAGTTGCCTATTCTTTAAGACTAGGGTAACAGGCATATATAAACATAAGACATAATATATTCAATAAGCATATTTTGATATCTAATGTCTAATAAATGGAATTATTTTAAGCAATGTCCTTTTTAAGCTTTTAACCTATTTTTTTTTACCATGTGTCCACATGCTGATGTGTGCCTGCTGGTATTATATATTAAATATATATACATACACACATCTGTTGTTCCTTTGAGGAATGTTGCTAAACATGTTTTTTCCTCACAAATTCTCTCTGTTACAGTGTCTGATGATAAGTGTTAGATATTTGGGGAGAGTTTCAAAATGAGAAGGCAGGCTGTCTGACACACACATTTATTATTTTACTACCATCTAAGTCAAGGCCTAAATGCAGACTTACACAAAGAAAGTATAATTGAACAAAAGTAATTCCTGCCCAAACTAGATTTTTAGAAGTTCTCAAAAATAGGTTTAGATCAGTTTTATGTTGGCTTCAAGAAATGCTTTCAATAATTTATTTAGAATTGGTTACCAAATCCTTGCAAACTAGGAAAAGAAATATAAGGCATAGTTCCCAAGGAGCTCAGGATCTTAATCATTTGAGAAATAAAATTATACAAAAATACAAAGACAATAAGAACAATATCTATGTATTGAACACCTGCCAAGTATCAGGTAGCTTACTGTATGTGTTTGGTGATGTTTGTATGTGTGTGTATACATACATATACATATAATATATATTATGTACATATAATCTCAATTTCCCTACCCCAAAAATAAACTTTGAGGAAGCTACAACACTCTAAAATGAAGAAATGAACCTCAGAGAATATTTAAAATTATGCCATAATGTTCCATATAGTCTACTGATGCTCTGGAAAGTTGAACAATCAGTAATGAGTCTGAGTCACAAAAAGAAGTTTTCTGGAAAAACTGGCCTCTAGAAAATAAAGGAAACAGGGTTGGTTCTCGAATGGCTGGATGGGTCCACTCACTGCCTAAGGCACTATCTGTCTGGCCTTTAGTCATGAAATGCTTTTCTTAATCCCTTGATGTGACCAGATCAGATCAGATCAGATCACTCGCTCAGTCGTGTCCGACTCTTTGCGACCCCATGAACCGCAGCACGCCAGGCCTCCCTGTCCATCACCAGCTCCCGGAGGTCACTCAGACTCACACCCATCAAGTCAGTGATGCCATCCAGCCATCTCATCCTCTGTCGTCCCCTTCTCCTCCTGCCCTCAATCCCTCCCAGCATCAGAGTCTTCTCCAATGAGTCAACTCTTCACATGAGGTGGCCAAAATACTGGAGTTTCAGCTTTAGCATCATTCCTTCCAAAGAAAGTCCAGGATTGATCTCCTTCAGAATGGACCGGTTGGATCTTCTTGCAGTCCAAGGGACTCTCAAGAGTCTTCTCCAACACCACAGTTCAAAAGCATCAATTCTTCGGCGCTCAGCCTTCTTCACAGTCCAGCTCTCACATCCATACATGACCACAGGAAAGACCATAGTCTTGACTAGGAGAACCTTTGCTGGTAAAGTAATGTCTCTGCTTTTGAATATGCTATCTAGGTTGGTCATAACTTTCCTTCCAAGGAGTAAGCGTCTTTTAATTTCATGGCTGCAGTCACCATCTGCAGTGATTTGGGGTTCAATAAATAACACCCCTCTTTCTCACCTCACTCCTAAACAAAAAGATAAATAGTAGAATAACAGACGAATGTCCAGACATCAACTTTACTAATGAAAAAAGCTAAGTTGGAGGACATATAGCCAAGCAAATCCCACAGTTAGCTGGACATCACAGCCCCACAGAATGGTAGCATATCAAGTGCTCTTGGAGGGAAGGTGCATCCCAAGAGGAAAAAGCATAGAGCCAAGTAAATGCCTTGCTCTTCCTTCCCAAATGGAACAATCAGCTAAATACCTGTCTACTGACTCAAGAGTGAAGCCAGGAGTTACACTAGCAGAAACCTCTTCTCATGGAAGGTAACATGAAGAGTGGGGAAAGAAAGTTTCCCCCAATAGGCTCTGGTATTAATACTACATTTAACAATGAGCATGTTACCTGTCTCCTTAGAAACCTGTATTCAGGTCAAGAAGCAACAGTTAGGACTGCACATGGAACAATGGATTGGTTTAAAATTGGGAAAGGAATATGTCAAGACTGTATGTTGTCACCCTGCTTATTTAATTTATGTGCAAAGTATATCATATGAAATACTGGGCTGGATGAAGCACAAACTGGAATTAGGATTACCGGGAGAAATATCAACAACCTCAGATATGCAGATGATACCACATTAATGGCAGAAAGCAAAGAGGAACTAAAGAGCCTATTGACGAAGTTGAAAGACAAGAGTAAAAAATCTGGCTTAAAACTCAACACTCAAAAAACTAAGATCATGGCACCCAGTCCTATCACTTCATGGCAAGTATCTGGGGAACAAATGGAAGCAGTGACAGACTTCATTTTCTTAGGCTCCAAAATCACTGCAGATGGTGATTGCAGCCATGAAATTAAAAGATGCTTGCTCCTTAGAAGAAAAGTTATGACCAACCTAGACAGTATATTAAAAAGCAGAGATATCACTTTGCTGACAAAGGTCTGTCCAGTCAAAGCTATGGTTTTTCCAGTAGTCATGTATGGATGTGAAAGTTGGACCATAAAGAAGGCTGAGCCTCAAAGAACCGATGCTGTTGAACTGTGGTGCTGGAGAAGACTCTTGAGAGTCCCTTGGACAGCAAGGAGATCAAACCAGTCAATCCTAAAGGAAATCAACCTTGAATATTCATTGGAAGGACTGATGCTGAAGCTGAAGCTTCAATAATTTGGTCACCTGATGCAAAGAGCTGACTCATTTGAAAAGACCCTGATGCTGGGAAAGACTGAGGGCAGGAGAAGGAGGTGACAGAGGATGAGATGGTTGGAGGGCATCACTGACTCAGTGGACATGAGTTTGAGCAAAATACGGGAGATAGTAAAGGATAGGAAAGCCTAGCATGCTGCAGTCCATGGGGTCACAAAGAGTCGGACATGATTTAGCAACTGAACAACAACAACAAATCTGATCTATGTTAGATTTTGCAGACAATTTTCAGAATAGGCAAAAACACAAAGACATACAACAGTGAATGAGGATTGATAATTTCTGAGAAATTATCAAGAAAGGTGTTCTGGTTGCAAAATGGTGATACACCTTATTACAAAAACAAAAAAGGAATAGAAGGAGGGACAGAAGGATTCAGGGAGAGAAGCAAGGAAAGGAAGGAAAGAAAGAAAGAAGTAAAAAGAAAGAAAGATCTTAAGCATCTTCTAAAGTACTGGAGAAGCCATAAGACAAAGTACTCCAGAGATGATACCAGTGAGATGGGGAAGTAAGATGAGCTAAAGTTTCCTCGGTCTGGTTTGCCTGAGGAATCTAGAATGGAAACTGAAGGAATCAGGGTAACCTCAGTTCTAAACTGCATAAGAGCTGATTCTCCCAAGGAGTCAAGG
The DNA here is from genome assembly GCA_935064755.1 of Tragelaphus eurycerus. Lineage (NCBI taxonomy): Eukaryota > Metazoa > Chordata > Mammalia > Artiodactyla > Bovidae > Tragelaphus > Tragelaphus eurycerus. The sequence continues at coordinate 20,680,442 of CAKXYN010000020.1, forward strand.
AGACTATGTTTAATTTCCCATTTTTCCCTTGAAGTAAACAAAGGTGTTTTCCAGTAAGCCTGGTCTTTGACCAAATGTGCCTTATTTCTGTTGTTTTCATCACTTTCCCCAAATCTGGGTTGGGAGCAAGGTAGAATTCAAAAAGGACACAAGGGGAAAGAAAACTGATTCAAGGAAATGAAAAGAACTGCACATACTTTGCATAGAGAAGATGATGCAGGAAATTGGAATACCGCTTATTTCAAGGACATGAAAGCTTTCATTCAAAGATGTTAACAATTTTCAGTCCAGAATGTGAGGGAAGAGATATAAAGTATAGCTTAAGGCACTTTCTCTCAATATAAGTAGACTGTCTTGAGTGTCCCAAGCAGACTGAGGAGCATTTCACCATTAATCTCCTTCTACATTGAAGCCATCTGCAGAGGAAGTCTTCTCTATTGCAAGGGTCATCTGTAAAGTTCATCACCCCATGAGGCAGTAAGCAATTACAGCAGAGTATATATAACTGCATCAGAAAAAACGAACATTTGTAGGCTTAGTCAATTTAAAGTGAGGTTCTTACATACAAAAATAAGTTACTAACTTGTTCACTTTTGGCAGAGGGGGAAAGATACTTTAAATGGAATAGATACTGGTACGAGAAGAGAAGAATACCTTCTTAACACAAAGATAAATAAATAACAAATGATCCTTAGGTCCCAGATATATATGTGTGTGTGTGTGTGTGTGTGTGGTGTGTGTGTGTGTAACTAAATTAATTTTCTGTACACCAGAAAACACAACAATGTAAACTGTGGTATCATTGGAGCTACTGACAAACGTTCAGTATACATTTTAGACAGTGTAGCAGGATCACATTTCCACATCTACTTAACCACCAGGGTGGCCATGCAACTTGCTTTAACCAATGAAATGTAACCCTCCCTGACTGGGTACATTGAAGAAGAAACTTTAAGCATTCCCAATTCAAAACAAAACAGTCACTCTCTTTCCTGCCTCTGGGATTCCTGAAGTTCATGTCACGATGGAGCTTCTCAGCACTATTCACAATAGCTAAGACAAGGAAGCAACCTAAATGTCCATCAACAGAGGAATGGATAAAGAAGATATGGTACATATATAGAATGGAATATTACTCAGTCATTAAAAAGAATGAACTAATGCCATTTTGCAGCAACATGGTTACACCTGGAGATTATCATACTAAGTGAAGTAAGTCAAACAAAGAAATACCATATGATATCACTTATATGTAGAATCAAAAATATGATACAAATGAACTTATTTATGAAACAGAAAACAGACTCACAGAGAAACAAAACAAACATATGGTTACCAAAGGGGAAAGGGGATGTGTGAGGATAAATTAGGAGTTTGGGACTAGCAAACTAGTCCCAAATATATCAGATCAGATCAGTCGCTCAGTCATGTCTGACTCTTTGCGACCCCATGAACTGCAGCACGCCAGGCCTCCCTGTCCATCACCAACTCCCGGAGGTCACTCAGACTCACATCCATCGAGTCAGTGATGCCATCCAGCCATCTCATCCTCTGTCGTCCCTTTTTTATATATATATATATATATATATATATATATATATATATATACCAGATCAGATCAGTCGCTCAATCGTGTCCGACTCTTTGCGACCCCATGAACCGCAGCACGCCAGGCCTCCCTGTCCATCACCAACTCTCGGAGGTCACTCAGACTCACATCCATCCAGTCAGTGATGCCATCCAGCCATCTCATCCTTTGTCGTCCCCTTCTCCTCCTGCCCTCAATCCCTCCCAGCATCAGAGTCTTCTCCAATGAGTCAACTCTTCGCATGAGGTGGCCAAAATACTGAGTTTCAGCTTTAGCATCATTCCTTCCAAAGAAATCCCAGGGCTGATCTCCTTCAGAATGGACTGGTTGGATCTCCTTGCAGTCCAAGGGACTCTCAAGAGTCTTCTCCAACACCACAGTTCAAAAGCATCAACTCTTCGGCGCTCAGCCTTCTTCACAGTCCAGCTCTCACATCCATACATGACCACAGGAAAGACCATAGCCTTGACTAGGCGAACCTTTGTTGGCAAAGTAATGTCTCTGCTTTTGAATATGCTATCTAGGTTGGTCATAACTTTCCTTCCAAGGAGTAAGCGTCTTTTAATTTCATGGCTGCAGTCACATAAAACTAATTTTCTGTACACCAGAAAACAATACAATAATGTAAATCAGCTACTTGTTGTTGCTATTGTTCAATCACTAAGTCATGTCTGACTCTTTGGGACCCCATGGACTGTAGCATGCCAGGCCTCCCTGTCCTTCACTACCTACCAGAGTTTGCTTAAGTTCATGTCCATTGAGTCCGTGATGTCATCTAACCATCTCATCCTCTCCCACCCTCTTCTTTTGCCTTCAATCTTTCTCAGTATCAGGGTTTTTTCCCAGTGAGTCAGCTCTTTACATCAGGTGGCCAAAGTACTGGAGCTTCAGCATCGGTCCTTCCAATGAACATTCAGAGTTTATCAACTATACTGTAACTAAAGATCAACTATATATATTCAACTAAATCAACTATACTCCAATTAAAAAAAAAAAAAAAAAAGATGGAGCTTCCAACAAATCAGGTCTAGCAGTGGCAACAATGAACAGAAGCTCACTGCCATGTGTGATAGACTGTGAACGCTATGGAATGAATGTTTTTGCTCCCTCATTCAAATGCTGAAGCTCTTATCTCCAATGTGATGGTATTTGGAGGTGGAGCCTTGGGGAGGTAATTGGGTCATGAGGTTGGAGCCCTCATGAATGGGATTAGTGCCCTCATTAGGAGAGAAACAAGAAAAATAATCTCATCTGTCATATGAGGAGGATACATCAAAAAGACAGCTATATACAAACCAAAAGAAGATGCTTACCAAAACGTGACCGTGTACTTCCAACCACTAGAACTGGGAGAAAATACATTCTTATGTTTTAAGCCAACCAGCCTTTGTTTTTCTGTTGCTGTAGCAGCCTGAACTAAGACGCTGAGTAAACATTAGTTAGAACCAAACTTGTGTTATCTTTGGATGGGTTGTTTGATCTAACCCAACCTGTTTGATACAATCTCCCCACAAATCGGAACCATTCCTACTCAATTTCAACTCTTTGAGCTTCATCAGAACAACATGATGACTGCCTTTCTGGCTAACAGGTTGTGATCTTCCATGACTGAGACCCATTCATCTACTCAAGTATAACCCTGGAATTACTGGAATAGCAGTATAAAGACACTAACGACTTAAAATATTTCAATGGCCTTCTGCTTTTCAATCTAGGCAACTTTTCCCAAACACCCACACTCTAGAGTCACGATGAGCACAAGAATTTTCAGAAGTTTATCTGTTTCCCCATTCCTGCTATTTCTGAAAGAAATTTCTCTTCCAGCCACGGCGGTATGACAGAAGACTGTCCGTAAAGCCTCAGTGTCACAGACACATGCACTTGAACATGACCTGCTCAGCTATTTAGCATTTCCAGGTCTCATTTCAACTTGACCACTTGCCATCGAGTGTTTGTTCCACTAGACATTTTTGAGTGTTGTCAGGTTGTGATGAAATTTGGCAAATTACTAATGTAGATGGAGTACTCAAAATAAAGGACCAGAAAGCCTTTCTTCCATTAGGACTTATAGTCTTCTTTCCCTGTTTTGGGGTGATCTGATCAGAGCTATCACCAATATATGGATTCACTGTGTTGTGCAGTTTTGTCTGTTCTCTTGGGGAAAAAAATGGCAGATAAAATATCTTCAATATGAACATATTTTCTTTCATTTTTAGTAAATTTTAATAAAATGAGACACAGGGGCAAATCAAAGAGAAAACTGCTCAAAGCAAAATGCATGTTTCCAGTTTAATTTATACCAGGTGAAAATCAGGTACATGAGGCTTAATAATAAGGTCCGCAGCTCAGAGAACCCCTATGAATCCTAATATACCTTTCAGATAACTAAAAGGCCCAGTGAATTTGAAAGAGTTTTGGAAAGCATACACTAATACATTATTGTCACTCAGTCATATCTGACTCTTAGCAGCCCCATGTACTATAGCTCTCCAGGCTCCTCTGCAAATGGAATTTTTCAGGCAAGAATACTGGAGTGGGTTGCCATTTCCTTCTCCAGGGGATCTTCCAAATCAGGGATCAAACCTGAGTCTCCTGCGTGGGCAGGCAAATTCTTTACCACTAGTGCCACCTGGAAAGCGTAAAGTGATACTTAAAAGGGGGGTTTTCCTATTTTCATGTCAGGTGTCAACAACAGGGTTTTTTTTTTTTTTTTCCCTAGTCTGATTAACTGATTAACACAGATGTTTCCAAACATCAAGTTATACAGAAGGGCAGTAAGAGCAGAGTGTGTGTTTTAGTAAGGGCCTTCAGGCCAGCTTCTACCACTGTGTATGTGTATGTGTGTGGTGTGTGGAGCGGGTGTGTTTGTGGTTGCTGGCATGCATTAAGTGTATCATGTTATGTGTGGTATGCACTGGCAGGTCGGAGATTGATTAGAGTTCTCTGAAGACAGGGGTTTAGCAAGGAGCTTCCTACAATGTTTCACTGACCTGAAAGAGCAGCTCAGGTAAAAGTTCACGGGGAAAACCTAAAGCTCAAACACCAAAGCTAAAAGACCAAGGAAGGACTGGGGTCTCAGAAACCCCAGTTGAAGACACTGGGGCAAATCCTCTTAGGACATCTCTACTAATGATCACTACTAACATCAGCAGATAACTGCAGCTTCCTGTGCTAAGCTGGCTGATGTAGGGTATATTGGCTTCACTTTACAAAAGCAAAAAAAAAGTTAGGTCTGCATGGACAATGAATCCAAAGTATGCTTTGGAGTATTCTGGATAAATATTCTGAACCTTTCAGGGGACACAAGTGTATTCTTGCATGTCCGTACTAAAAATATCACTATAAATGAAAAAAACTAGTCTTGGTAAAATTCAGTTGAATGGAATACATATGCATAGTTGAATGGAATAAAATATTCAAGAACATTTTTAATGTCCATCCTTGTGAAGCTGCCTTGAGTCTATCATAATACATTTGCAGGATTAAAACCAAACCTTTAAGAGAGATGCTCAGCACTTCCTGCTAATTTTGCTAACAATATTTCCCCTATCCCGTCTCTTCACTGTTTCCCATGGCCACAGACTTTCCAGCATCCTCCCAAAGACATCTTCCCCCAACAGTCAACAACTCCCTCAAATCCCATTTTGTACAAGTCAGTTCTCTCATCTAAGCCCTTAGGTTGAACAGGGACTTTATCTTTGTTTCTCTACCACCCAGTCCAGTATCTGACACACAGCTTCTATCTCAAATGCAAGTCAGTATGTGTTAGTTTCTGGGTGTCCTGTGGAAGGTCCCAGAAGATAGCTGATGGATTTATAAGGGAGAGGATGCTCACAGCAGAGACTGGGTGATTCTGAGAGTCATGGACTTCAGGAGAAACAGGCAGGGTTAGGCTTCAGGAAGGGCTGAGTCAGCTGGAAGGCCAAGCTGAGAGAGAAGGCACCATGATGTCAGAGATGTAAATTTCAGAACCAGAGCCAGGGATTCAAAACCAGGCAGATTCAGAACACGGACATAGGCACAGAAGGGGCCAGCAGACAGTACAGGGACCTGCATGTGTACGTGCAAGATGTTCCCTCACCATGAGTTGAGATACCTCCACCAGCCACCTAGGAGCTCTCTTGGAGAAGAACAGAAACAGACAAAGAAATCAGAGAAACTGGAGCTAAGATGGTGGAGGAGTAGGATGGGTAGAATACTTTCTCCTCCACAAATCCATTAAAAGAACATTTGAATGCTGAATAAATTCCACAAAACAACTTCTGAATGCCGGCAGAGGTCATCAGGCACTTAGAAAGACAATTCATTGTCTTCAAAACGAGAAAATGAGCCCTGTGGTAACTCCTTTTGTGGAGAAGCAGCGTGGATACCAGCATTTGCTATTAGCAAGCAGGGGCTGGGCTAAGAGGAGCGGCGTGGCTGCATTGCTTTGAGAAAGGATTTGGCCTGGCTATCTCCAGCACTCTATTTCTGCTTTATTGACTATGCCAAAGCCTTTGACTGTGTGGATCACAATAAACTATGGAAAATTCTGAAAGAGATGGGAATACCAGACCACCTGATCTGCCTCTTAAGAAATCTGTATGCAGGTCAGGAAGCAACAGTTAGAACTGGACATGGAACAACAGACTGGTTCCAAATAGGAAAAGGAGTACGTCAAGGCTGCATATTGTCACCATGTTTATTTAACTTATATGCAGAGTACATCATGAGAAATGCTGGACTGGAAGAAACACAAGTTGGAATCAAGATTGCCGGGAGAAATATCAATAACCTCAGATATGCAGATGACACCACTCTTATGGCAGAAAGTGAAGAGGGGCTAAAAAGCCTCTTGATGAAAGTGAAAGTGGAGAGTGAAAAGGTTGGCTTAAAGCTCAACATTCAGAAAACGAAGATCATGGCATCTGGTCCCATCACTGCATGGGAAATAGATGGGGAAACAGAGGAAACAGTGTCAGACTTTGTTTTTCTGGGCTCCAAAATCACTGCAGATGGTGACTGCAGCCATGAGATTAAAAGACGCTTGCTCCTTGGAAGGAAAGTTATGACCAACCTAGATAGCATATTCAAAAGCAGAGACATTACTTTACCAACAAAGGTTCGCCTAGTCAAGGCTATGGTCTTTCCTGTGGTCATGTATGGATGTGAGAGCTGGACTGTGAAGAAGGCTGAGCGCCGAAGAATTGATGCTTTTGAACTGGGGTGTTGGAGAAGACTCTTGAGAGTCCCTTGGTCTGCAAGAAGATCCAACCAGTCCATTCTGGGGGAGATCAATCCTGGAATTTCTTTGGAAGGAATGATGCTAAAGCTGAAACTCCAGTATTTTGGCCACCTCATGCGAAGAGTTGACTCATTGGAGAAGACTCTGATGCTGGGAGGGATTGAGGGCAGGAGGAGAAGGGGACGACAGAGGATGAGATGGCTGGATGGCATCTCTGACTCAATGGATGCGAGTCTGGGTGACCTCCGGGAGCTGGTGATGGACAGGGAGGCCTGGCGTGCTGCGGTTCATGGGGTCGCAAAGAGTCGGACACGACTGAGCGACTGATCTGATCTGATCTGATCTGATCTCCAGCACTATCTGAGCGAAATAACCAGACTGTCAGTTATCTACTACATCAAAAGCCAGCCTTAACTTAAGACACCACCAGGACTACGAACGGAACAAAGGATTGCACGGAGATAGCCGGCTGCAGGCCATCCCACTCCGGTGACAGGCAGCCAGGGCCGGAGGCGGGTAATCACAGCCCTAGAGAGACACTGTCTACAGAACTATAGGTAGGTTTCTGTGCTGACTCACGCTTCTTGGGGCTCTGGATGGTCAACATCTGCCTGAGAAAGTGTGCCCGTTGTATACCCAGAAAACTGAGCGGCGGGGAGGCCATAAGTCACAGCAGCTGCGCTCGCTGAACATTTCATCACCTGCGCTACTCGGATCTGGGAAGGGCATAAAACGCAGACTCAACCGAGTCTGTGCTTCTGAGGATTATCCGAGTGCCTGATCCTGGCCAGCTTAAATTTGGGTGTTCATCTCCGCCCCCTCTGTAACAGGGCAGAGATCAGATATTGAAAAGTCCTGTAAACCGCCTCAATAAAGAGAATTCAACAAACTACCAGAATATAGTAAGGACACTTTAAACTTGGCAATTTTAACAAAATGAAGAGACAAAAGAATACCCAGCAGCTAAAGGAACAGGATAGATCCCCACCAAACCAAATCAAAGAGGAAGAGATAGGGAATCTACCCGATAAAGAATTCCGAATAATGATAGTGAAATTAATCCAAAATCTCGAAATCAAAATAGAATCACAGTTAAAGAGTCTGGAGACAAGGATTGAGAAGATGCAAGAAAGGTTTAACAAGGACCTAGAAGAAATAAAAGAGTCAACACATAATGAATAATGCAATAAATGAGATCCAAAACACCCTGGAGGCAACAAATAGTAGAATAACAGAGGCAGAAGATAGGATTAGTGAATTAGAAGATAGAATCCTAGAAATAAATGAATCAGAGGAGAAAAAAGAAAAATGAATCAAAAGAAATGAGGACAATCTCAGAGACCTCCAGGATAACATTAAACGCTACAACATTTGAATCATAGGAGTTCCAGAAGAAGACGATAAAAAGAAAGACCATGAGGAAATACTTGAGGAGATAATAGTTGATTACTTCCCTAAATTGGAGAAGGAAATTACCACTCAAGTTCAAGAAATCCAGAGAGTCCCTAACAGGATAAACCCAAGGCGAAACACCCCAAGACACATATTAATCAAATTAACAAAGATTAAATATAAAGAACAAATATTAAAAGCAGCAAGGGAAAAACATCAAATAACTCACAAGGGAATTCCCATAAGGATAACAGCTGATCTTTCAACAGAAACTCTCCAAGCCAGGAGGGAATGGCAAGACATAATTAAAGTGATGAAAGAAAATAACTTACAGCCTAGATTATTGTATCCAGCAAGGATCTCATTCAAATATGAAGGAGAAATCAAAAGCTTCATAGATAAGCAAAAGTTGAGAGAATTTTGCACCACTAAACCATTTCTCCAACAAAAACTAAAGGACATTCTCTAGATAGGAATCATTAAAAGGGTGTATAAATTTGAACCCAAAACAATAAAGTAAATCCTATTTATCAATCATTGCTTTAAACATTAATGGGCTGAATGCCCTAATCAACAAAGACTGGCCAAATCGATACAAAAACAAGACACTTACATACCTTGTCTACAAGAGATAACCAAAAGACTAAAATGCGTCAAATGGATACAAAAACTAGACCCCTATATATGTTGTCTACAAGAGAACCACCCTAAAATAGGGGATATATACTGACTGAAAATGAAGGGCTGGAAAAAGATTTTCTATGCAATTATGGACCAAAAGAAAACAGGAGTAGCAATACTCATATCAGATAAAATTGACTTTAAAGATCCTGAAAAGGAGACAATCAAGGTTATACATAACAACTTAAAGGAACAATCCAAAAGGAAGTTATAACAATTATAAATATATGTGCACCCAACATTGGAGCATTGATATATCTAAGACAAACATTAATTAATATGATAGAAGAAATATGCAGCAATACAGTAATAGTGGGAGACTTTAATACCCCACTCATACTTATACAATCTGGCTGTAATAGACAAAGTAAGAGGAAAACATATTCACTTATGAGCCTCAAAAAATTCAGTTCACTCAGGAGAGTTAAAAAAAATATTGACTTATTTGTTCACTCTGTAAAGCTTTATTGACTATTTTATGGGACTGGTACCACTTTGGGTAGTAGGGAGGAAGAAGTGACAAATGTGATCCTGTCCTAAATAATATATTGTGGTAAAGATAGACCTACCAATACAAAATATCAAGATGTGCCTAAGATGAGGACACCCAAACTGGACTTTTAGTTTCCTGAACTTTTCATTTCCAGATTAAACCTCCTAATATAGGATGAATTCAACGTGTTTTTTTTTTTTTTAATGTTCTTTGTGATTAAAAACAGAAAGCCATTAGTTAAGAAATTACATATACTCCTCCCCACCATTACTCCCCTTCTTTCTTCCCATTTCCCTCCCACCCTCATTGATCCTTTCCTTTGTCCATTTTCCCCTGCAAAAAAATAAAAAAAAAAAAGAGAGAGAGAAAGTCTGAAGTTCAGAGCCAAATGTCTCCAGTGACTTCAGGATTATTGTCATCTTCCTCTCTTTCCTCCAGTTCTCTTCTCCTTGGTCTCTCTTTCTACATGTCTTAGCTTTAATTTTCTCGTAGATGGCCCTTTGTCTTTCCTTCCCTAGTCAGGCATCCCCCGTGTAGCTGAACAAGGTTTTCACTGGCTTATTCTTCTGAGCCTGAAGGAGATGGAGAGCTTAAGTTGTCTATACATAGTAATTAAAAAAAAAAAAAGAAGAAGAAAGAAATCAGAGAAACTAAACCTTTACTGCAAAGAGGCCTTTACCTAAGAAGCTATCTAAATAATTGAATCAGACCACATTTTAGTTTTACTTGAATCCCAGCAGTATGGGGGCTACCAGGGAAGAGTAGATCTCTTATGAAACATTAAAAAATTACATTTTCTTTGCACATCAGTATACTGTGTGTAATTTTACAATCCAGCTTTATGAACTTATTGTAATCTGTATGATGATAAATGATTACAAGCCATCCCAAAATGGCACTGTCTGCTGCTACCAAGACAAAAGGTGGCAGAGAGAGGGTAGGTCCTTGAAGAGCTACCAGTGCCTGCGTAGGACCTTAGGGGAAAGAAAGCATCCCTCCAACCTTAGGCTCCAATAACCACAGCTGCAACAAGCTGACTTGAACAGCTAGACCACCCAAGTCAGAAGCGAGACATTGAGAGTCTGGCTTTTTCACCAGGGATGCAGTCTCCTGCCTGAGAAATGGAATATTTCCTGCCGAATCAGTAAACAAAGATGTCACAGTCATCAGCGATTCCAGCCCTCCAATGTGCGCCAAAGGGCACTCAGGAAGGAGAAGAATACCTGCCATCACACAGCCATCAGATTGCAGCCGTTCCCTAAGGTGAGCTCAGGATGTGAAAAACACAGGATACTGGCCCCAGACAGCCGAGATGCATATGAAAGGAATGATTTCAGTGCGCCCAGACTTTTTCATCTCCCCATACATAGAAATGCACTAAATTCCTTTCTTGAGATATCTCAGTTCAGTTCAGTTCAGTGGCTCAGTTGTGTCTGACTCTGCAACCCCATGGAATGCAGCACAACAGGCTTCCCTGTCCATCACCAACTTCTGGAGCTTACTCAAACTCATGTCCATCGAGTTGGTGATGCCATTCAACCATTCTGGTTTTCTTAAATTAACAATATTCTTTTGATGTTCAGACTACCTGCCCTTTGTTACAAAACTCCTATATAACCTGGCTCCTCTCCTCTCCTCCTTCAAGCAGTTCTCTCAGGGTTACCTGAGATTCTGTCTCCTGGGCCTGAAGTCCTAAAAATTCCCACCAAATAAAACAGCTCTCACCTTTTAGGCTGTGAATATTTTTTAAGTCCACAAGCCTGCACCCCCTACTGGTCTCAAATCTGTCCCCTCCTACCTCACCAAGGTTCTCCCTCTGGGAAGCCATCAGGCCTCACATGTGCATATACTGGACAGGGACAGAAAAGGCTCTGTACTGCTAGTAATATGATAGGAGAAATAAGAGGGGAAAAAAGATGCTTTTATCTCTGCTTTTATTCATAGACTCTAACACATCCATTTGTTTAGGTTCCAGGTTAGGGGCCACCTAACTATCAACCACAAGGTTTCCCAGGTGGCTCAGTGGTAAATAATCCATCTGCCGACAAAGGAGATACAGATTCTACCCCTGAGTCAGGAAGATCACCTGGAGGAATAAACAGCAACCCACTCCAGTATTCTTGCCTGGGAAATCCCCTGGACAGAGGAGCCTGGTGGGCTACAGCCCATGGCGTCACACGGAGACGGGCACGACTAAACAACAGAGCAGACAACCATCAGCCACAACGGGGAGATGCTTGGCTCAGTTTCCTTAAAATCCAGCATGAGCTGTCACCTCGGAACCCAGGGCCACCTCTCATGCCCCTGCTCTCAGGACCCAAGGAAGGCATAATGTGCCCAATCAGCTTTGGGCCTTTTGTGACATTTTAAAAAAATCCTCCACAAATGGAGCCCCCACTGCACAACGGAGGAATTGATTGCATAACTCTTGGACAAGTTTTCAGGAATACATTATGTAGAAAACAAAACAAAACAAAACAAAAAAAACTGCATGATCTCTTTATGCCTCGTTTTGTTATTTAGACTTCTCTCTTTGTTTTTGCAGAATTTTTCCAGAATAGGTGTCAATTTGCATTGTAAACATTGTGCTTAATTGCTTGCCAGACAACAGAATAACTAGCACAAACTCAAGTTATTTTAGACACGAACAAAACAATTTTAATATGGCAGTTAGTGGGGAACTGAGAACAAAGGCTGTGGTTTTATTTAAAGAACAAGTCAATCACCCCAATAGAAAGACAATGGCAGGCGCTCCTTCTGCTTGCAGGGCTGAAAAGCCTGGAGTTTCGCCGTTTTAAAACGTGTGAAGATATTCGTGACAAAAGGCCGGCTTTTGAACATCAGTAAAAGAAATTCAAGGAGAGCCACCATAGTTCACAAAGAAACAAAGCTTTGGCCATTGAGGAAAGGGATTGTGTTCTGTGAAACCCAGTACTCAAAGATGACAGTGTCTGGTTTTACCGCCAGGCAGAGAATCAGGAAGCTGACTTGACCCAGAAGTTTTACGCAAACTGACTTAAAACACACACCCCATCAAATATGTTAAATGTGCCAGACAAGGAACGGGACATACTGAAAAAGCAGGACAACAGCTACTCAAAGACAACTCCCCCTGAAGTAATCTGCTTTCAATCCCCTACTACTCACATCAGGATATTCTCTTTTCTCACCATTGTTCTACTTAAAACAAAATTCCAAGTCAGTAGTCAGCAAACATTTTCTATAAAGAGCCAGACAGTAAATATTTCAGGCTTTGAGGGGCTTTCTGTCTCTGTCGCAACTACTCAACTTTACCACTGTAGCGTGACAGCAGCCACAGGCAATTTGTAAACGAATGGGCGTGGCCGTGTCCAATAAAACTTTATGAACACTGAAATTTGAGCTTTACATAATCTTCACCTGTCATGAAATGTTTTCTTTTTATTTCTTTCAACCATGTTAAAATGTATAAAACCATCCTTAGGTGACAGGCCATACAAAATTAGGTGGTGGCTGCAGATTGCCTGCTCTGGCTACAAAACCAAGCCCTTCAATTACTGTGACCTAATATTACCTGGGCACTCAGAAGCATACTTATGAACATGTGTTCAAGAAGAACAGACACCTGTGAGAATGTAGAAACTGAATTGGTAGCCACATGAAACTGCAGTAGTTAAAAAAAGAGGGGGAGTGAAACAACCACAAATAGAAAAAACTTATAAAATGTGGTAAAACATTTGCGTCAGTCCTGATGATGAAGTTGAACAGAACTAAGTGTTTTATTATCAACACTTAAATTTTAATGAAGGTAGGGTTTGCGGCCATGAAATTAAAAGACGCTTACTCCTTGGATGGAAAGTTATGACCAACCTAGACAGCATATTAAAAAGCAGAGACATTACTTTGCCAACAAAGGTCTGTCTAGTCAAGGCTATGGTCTTTCCTGTGATCATGTATGGATGTGAGAGTTGGACTGTAAAGAAAGCTGAGCACCGAAGAACTGATGCTTTTGAACTGTGGTGTTGGAGAAGACTCTTGAGAGTCCCTTGGACTGCAAGGAGATCCAACCAGTCCATTCTAAAGGAGATCAGCCCTGAGTGTTCTTTGGAAGGAATGATGCTAAAGCTGAAACTTCAGTACTTTGGCCACCTCATGCGAAGAGTTGATTCATTGGAAAAGACTCTGATGCTGGGAGGGATTCGGTGCAGGAAGAGAACAGGACGATAGAGGATGAGATGGCTGGATGGCATCACTGACTTGACGGACGTGAGTCTGAATGAACTCTGGGAGTTGGTGATGGACAGGGAGGCCTGGCATGCTGTAATTCATGGGGTCGTAAAGAGTTGACTACAACTGAATGACTGAACTGAACTGAGGGTTTGAGGAGGGTCACAAATGAGAAATCATGCCCTGCTTCTGTGAATGAAATATGAGAGAAAAAGGAGAAAAGGAGGTCATGGAAATAATGCAGATATTGAAGGCTAATTAAAAAGAGGTGGCAAGAATACACAGAAAAACTGTACAAAAAAGATTTTCATGACCAAGATAATCACAGTGGTATGATCACTCACCTAGAGCCAGACATCCTGGAATGTGCAGTCAAGTGGGCCTTAGAAAGCATCACTACAAACAAAGCTAGTGGAGGTGATGGCATTCCAGTTGAGCCATTTCAAATCCTGAAAGATGATGCTGTGAAAGTGCTGCACTCAATATGCCAGCAAATTTGGAAAACTCAGCAGTGGCCACAGGACTGGAAAAGGTCAGTTTTCATTTCAATCCCAAAGAAAGGCAATGCCAAAAAATGCTCAAACTACCACACAATTGCACTCATCTCACACGCTAGTAAAGTAATGCTCAAAATTCTCCAAGCCAGACTTCAACAATACATGAACTGTGAACTCCCAGATGTTCAAGCTGGTTTGAGAAAAGGCAGAGGAACCAGAGATCAAATTGCCAACATCTGCTGGATCATCGAAAAAGCAAGAGAGTTCCAGAAAATCATCTATTTCTGCTTTATTGACTATGCCAAAGCTTTTGACTGTGTGGATCACAATAAACTGTGGAAAATTATGAAAGAGATGGGAATACCAGACCACCTTACCTGCCTCTTGAGAAATCTGTATGCAGGTCAGGAAGCAACAGTTAGAACTGGTCATAGAACAACAGACTGGTTCCAAATAGGAAAAGGAGTATGTCAAGGCTGTATATTATCACCCTGCCTATTTAACTTATATGCAGAGTACATCATGAGAAACGCTGGGCTGGAAGAAGCACAAGCTGGAATCAAGATTGCTGGGAGAAATATCAATAACTTCAGATACGCAGATGACACCACCCTTATGGCAGAAAGTGAAGAGGAACTCAAAAGCCTCTTGATGAAAGTGAAAGTGGAGAGTGAAAAAGTGGGCTTAAAGCTCAACATTCAGAAAACGAAAATCATGGCATCTGGTCCCATTACTTCATGGGAAATAGATGGGGAAACAGTGGCTGACTTTATTTTGGGGGCTCCAAAATCAGTGCAGATGGTGACTGCAGCCATGAAATTAAAAGACACTTCTTGGAAGAAAAGTTATGAACCATCTAGAAAGCATATTCAAAAGCAGAAACATTACTTTGCCAACAAAGGTTCGTCTAGTCAAGGCTATGGTTTTTCCTATGGTCATGTATGGATGTGAGAGCTGGCCTGTGAAGAAGGCTGAGCACCAAAGAATTGATGCTTTTGAACTGTGGTGTTGGAGAAGACTCTTGAGAGTCCCTTGCACTGCAAGGAGATCCAACTAGTCCATTCTGAAGGAGATCAGCCCTGGGATTTCTTTGGAAGGAATGATGCTAAGGTGAAACTCCAGTATTTTGGCCACCTCATGCGAAGAGTTGACTCATTGGAAAAGACTCTGATGCTGGGAGGGATTGGGTGCAGGAAGAGAAGGGGACGACAGAGGATGAGATGGCTGGATGGCATCACTGACTCAATGGATGTGAGTCTGGGTGAACTCTGGGAGTTGGTGATGGACAGGGAGGCCTGGTGTGCTGTGATTCATGGGGTCACAAAGAGTCGGACATAGCTGAGCGACTGAACTGAACTGAATACTATCAAGCTAATTAATATTGTGTAATACTATGGCTAATACTATGCAACAGAGAGGATTTCAAATGCTATGTATACACTGTATCATTTAATCCTTATAACAGATCTCTGAAGCATTATTACTAACCCCATATACAGATGAGGAAATTGAGGCTCTGAAAGGTTAAAAAACATTCTCAAAGGTACAGATGAATGAATAAAAAGCCAGATACATGATTGATAGGTAAAGAAATGGCTAAACACTAATAGAAATGATATATAGATGGATGAAAACATAGACAGATAGCAGACCGATTCCAAAAATGGAGCATTAAATACTGGACTGTGCTGCCTCTGTTAGGGGAAGCACACTGATCGAAACCGCCCACCCTGGCCAGGCACAATAGTAACCATTTGCATGAGTTGTTTTATGACAGAAGGTCCTGGTAAGGAACAGGGAACTAATTAGCCTCCACCAACCAGAAAAGTTCGGGAAAGGTCAAAAGGAGACACCACCTGTCTGACTACCTCCCAGAATCCTCCTCTCTGGCATCCATTTTGGCTGAACAAGGCATGCACCAGCAGGAAGGACTCTGAGTCAGAATGATTGGCTAAGGACAACCCAGAAGCTAATCCCATCACCATAAATCCCGAGACTGCAAGCCATGTGACAGAACTGTTCTCCTGAGTTCCCTTACCCTACTGCTCTCCACCCAGGTGCCCTTTCCCAATAAAATGTCTTGCTTTGTCGCCAGATGTGTCTCCTCGGACAACTCATTTCCGAGTGTTAGACAAGAGCTCAATTTCAGGCCCTGGAATGGGTCCCCTTTCCTGAAACACCTCCACACGGACAAAGGGCTCATAAGTAAAAGGCTGCTGGAACAGACAACAGAAACTGAAGTGTGGGAGGAGGTGGGAACTTGTCTCTCTCTCTCTTTTTTTTTAATAAGCAGCCCTATACTGATAACCCCTAGTCTTCCAAGAGGTTAGTTTGGGTGGAGGTTTCCTGAAAGGAGGTGAGTTTGAAGTCCTTTTGGGTTGACTGAAGGAACTAAATATTGAAACATACACACAACCACAGGAAGCATGCTCGTGGGGGACCTGGAACCGGGAAAAACAAAGATTCAGATGGGATTTGAGAGTGAGATGATTTGAAGAGCTAGACGTTTTTCTCTCAGATCTAATGCAGGGACAGATTTTCAAAAACACAGGTTCTGCAAACTGCCTCCCTTTGATATCCAGGAGGGGGCTCATCTGGAATGCAAAGCTGCTCATGCAAGGAGCACCTTCCCCCATGGTGGGTCCAGCCTTAAGTGATTAGGGAGCTTCTTTTAAACACACAGAGAACCACACCCAAGGGGTCGCAGGAATGATATTCACTCACACCAGGAAACATTATCCTCATTTTATAGTTTAGGGTTTTTCTTTAATGCTTTGGAAAACTAGGTAACTTGCCCTAAATCAATTCTGAGTCCACAGAACTATGTACTCCCTTCGGAGGATGGAGTGTTCCACTGAGGCACGCTGGCTCCATCAGGATTTCCCCAAAAGTGGCTCCTGCAGCCACCTGTGTTGTCATGAATCAAAACAGACCTGTCTTTCTAAAAAGAGTGTCTTTTCCTGCTCCATGAAATATGGCTAGTCTACTTCAGATCTATTTGACTAATTTTGGGGGGAAAAAAAAAAATACAAAAAAAGTCTTTACTTTTAAAACACATGGAAATTGTTCTGTACCATGCCATACTTATCAACTTTCATGGACCCGTATACCAAAAAATAAATTTAAGTATAGCAAATTTTTTCTCAATTTGAGTAAGAGCTACTTAAAAAAAAAAAAAGAAGGAACTATTCAAATCTCTCTCTGGATGTGGAAGTCTTTAAAAATAGAAATTTCTAGCATCCGTGAGTCTCTGCCTGACTTTTAGAGAAAAAACATGAATGAGTCAATTCAATTCCTCATTTTGGGGGTGATTGACAAATCACATTTGAGTTACTAAGCTAGTTCTGGTTTTGGGACTAGTGTGTTCCACTAAATCCAGCTGTGATTCTGTTTAACCCAAGTGTTCCCCGGAGGCCCGCCACGGCTGTCTCTCTCTTCCAAGCCGCAATTGAGAGGCTTTGCGAGTGGCCCTATAAACACGCTAATGAATGAATGGACAACTAATTACCTTGTAAATATGCATGAATAAGCACAGATTCCTCAGCAGTAAGCCAAATGTCTGGGCGCCCTCTTGCTACCTACTTGTGCATGAGAAAACGTGACATTCCTACAGTGGAAGCTAGGCTTCTCATCCATGGAGGGAACCTTTCAACAGGGAGAGAAAACTAACTTCCCAGTGGCGGATACTTCAAAAGATACACTTTCAATAAAAATAAAACACAAGCTGAGTCATGAAGGGTGGACTATCACAAGGTTTTGGACCACAACAACAGTAAAGTGATGTCTTAGTTGAAACTTTCCAGCAAGATGCTTTTTTTTTTTTTTTTTAATGTTTTTAAACATTTCTCCCTCCATTTTTCCATTATAAGTCATACTCATTACTCTGGTTCTCAAACATTATAGAGATTTAACAGCCCTTATGATGATACTGCTCCCTGATCTAGGAATGCTGCTGCTGCTGCTGCTGCTGCTAAGTCGCTTCAGTCGTGTCCGACTCTGTGCGATCCCATAGACGGCAGCCCACCAGGCTCCTCTGTCCCTGGGATTCTCCAGGCAAGAATACTGGAGTGGGTTGCCATTTCCTTCTCCAATGCATCAAAGTGAAAAGTGAAAGTGAAGTCGCTCAGTTGTCTCTGACTCTTAGCGACCCCATGGACTGGAGCCTGCCAGGCTCCTCCGTCCATGGGATTTTCCAGGCAAGAGTACTGGGGTGGGGTGCCTTGCACAAAACCTATATAAAAACGAAATTCCTATCAGAGCCTTGGTGGAAAAAGGCTCCCTTTGAAGGCATCTGTGGTTATATCTTAGGCCCGTTGGAGTCACTTGGAGTGGCGAATTGAGGAGATGATTCTGTTCAGAGTCTGACTGGAGTCAGATAGAGTGAAATCTTGGATCCACCCTTCGGGAACTAAGTGATCTTCAAGAAGTTAGTTAGCTTCTGAAGTTCTCAATTTATCCATCTGTCTCATGGGATTAATGAAAGCTATCTTGCAGGGTTGTTGTGAATATTAAATTAGATAATGTGTATCAAGTGCCTTTTTCTCCATCTAGACCCAGGGATTGAACCTCCATTGCAGGCAGATTCTTTACCATCTGAGCCACTAGGGAGGCCCATCTGGCATACAGTATTTGATAAATAATATTTCTCATTAGGAGCATTAGTAAGACCCAGAGGAACAGTAAACCAATTTTGTTTTTATAGACTTAAATCCAGTCTAGTCTAGAGGCAGGTTTATTAGAGTGGAGGCAGCATTTCCCCAAATGCCAGCTGGAACACATCCTTATCCCAGAACTGAAGGAGCATGGACAGGGTCAGAGCTGAGGCTGGACCAAAGATGGCCAAGAGAAGGGAGACTGTGCCAGGGTCATGCAGTAGTTCTGAACTTTTGGTCTTATTTTTCACAACTGGTCTATGGTCAAGCCTGAGCCCAATCACAAAGCTGTTGTGAACCTATGGCAATGATATTTGATCTCTGGTGGATAAAAAGAAGAGCTGGTCATAGCGTGTCCCATAGAACACTGGCTCTGATAGCCAATATAAGAGTTCTTGTTTGCATACCAGAAAAGTATAGTTTCTATGTTTTCATCTAAGTTATTGATTTAAATTTTTTAAAAAAGATAACAGGGCGTCCAATTTGGAAGTGGTTGTAATATAAGGGTAATTAGCTCTGGTTAGTAAAATGTGCTGAGAATGTTTATTCAACTAACTATACTCCACTGGTCAGTACACATTTCTCCATTTTGTCTTCAAAAACAAGGAAGAGATTTTACCTGCATGCCTGCTTCAATTCAAGATGTCCCACATGATACCACACTCATTAAAAATAGTAAATATGATTAATTTGGCAACACTTAACTTTTAGTAAAGCATGCTGACTCTTGAAAACCATGGCTTACTTTACTGAGGGAGGGCTCACTATTTCAGTGACTAGTAACTAGGGAGACAGAAAACATGGCACAGGCCACAGCTTTGAAGTCACATCCCATCTCCGTCAATTACCAACCTGCCTGCTATTGAGCAAGTCAGTTAACATTTCTAAGTCCAGTTTCGCCAACTATAAAAGACACAGTGAGCGAAAGAGATAGTTTATCTAAAGCGCCTCATAGAGTGCTATGGACAGAAAAATGTTCAATAAAATGGTCTTTTTTTTTTTTTTTTTAAACAAGTCTTGCTGGACTTTGGCGGAGAAGGCAATGGCACCCCACTCCAGTACTCTTGCCTGGAAAATCCCATGGACAGAGGAGCCTGGTAAGCTGCAGTCCATGGGGTCGCTAAGAGTCAGACACGACTGAGCGACTTCACTTTCACTTTTCACTTTCATGCATTGGAGAAGGAAATGGCAACCCACTCCAGTGTTCTTGCCTGGAGAATCCCAGGGACGGGGGAGCCTGGTGGGCTTCCGTCTATGGGGTGGCACAGAGTCGGACACGACTGAAGCGACTTAGCAGCAGCAGCAGCTGGACTTTGGTTGTCAGTCAAAGTGGCTTCCTTTTAAAAAATGGATCTGTCTCAGGTCTGGTTTCACAGAAACAACCTTGAGATGAGCACAATGAGTTATCAAGCAAGAGCTCTCAGGAGGAAGGTAAAGGGAGGAGGATGGGGCAGCGGCAGGAGGAAGCAAGAATACCGTTTTGGATGAAGTCTCACTTCAGTCCAATTCCACCAGGGTCTCTCAGACTTAACCTACCTGGCAGAGTCTGTCCTGCCCTGAAGAAAGGGAACAAGGCTTTTGTCACCCCTCAATCCAAAGCCAGTTACTGACTACGGGATACCTAGGGCTGTGGATTGAGAGAAAAACCAGAACTTCCTGGCAAAGCCATTCTTGGCCAAGGCCAATCTTCTGGGAAAGGTTGCAGATGTGAGCAGCAGCTGAGGGGTGGGCACTCAAGCAGTGAAAGGGATCCCAGGAAATCTGGGTGACACAACATCACCAGCTTCTGCCACGGAGATGTGCCAATTACTCCACCAAAACCTGGGACCCACTAGCCAGGGTGACCTCTGGGGCAAAACACACATAGCTCCATGCCACCTCCTTTATCTTATCCCATCTTCATTTTTTCTCCTGCTCCTAAACTTTCCTTCTGTTGAAATATATTGTGATTAAGCACAATTACAAAAGACCACAATATCTCCACTTCCAAGTTACAATCTGTCTTATTGCTGTCAAAACATGGTTACAAACTAATTTTTTTCCACAAAGAGCTCGAACATAGATTAAAATATAGAACTCAATTCAGAGAGAGGAAAATTAACCACTAGAACATGGTGCATAATAAAGCCTTCAACAGGGCACAGCAGGTAGGAGAATCCAGAGCCCAAATGTTCTACAAAGGTAGGGCTACATTGTAGACACTCCTAAAGCATATTTAGGACAGTTTATAGCAGAGGGGAAATCTATCAACTGTACCCTTCTGCAGTTACCTGTGTAGAAGTGGTTGTTGCATTACTTCCTTAGACATTGTTGTTGCTATTTAGTCCCCAAATCATGTCAGACTCTTTTGTGACCTCGTGGACTGGAACTCTCCAGGCTCCTCTATCCATGGGATTTCCTAGGAGAATACTGGAGTAGGTTGCCATTTCCTTCTCCAGGGAATCTGCTTGATCCAGGGACCAAACTCACATCTCCTGTATTGCAGGTAGACTCTTTACTGCTGAATCACAGGAAAAGCCCTCCTTAGACATACTTGAGCTCAATTCTTACTCTGACATTTGCTAGCTGGGTAAGTTTTGCTTCTGTTCTAACTTCTGAATGCCTCTGTTTCAGCTTAAAATCTTCAAAAATTACAGGTGGGAGTTTAAATAAAATAATATATACATACTGCTTAACACAGTGCTAGGCATATGTTAAGCTTTCAAATGTAGCATATACTTTTAATTTCTTCAAAAAACCCCTTTGGAGGGGACAAAGAAGCCAAGAATTGAAGAATGCCTCCTGAAATCTTAGAATGATGACTCTTTACCATTGGATTCAAAATGTATTAATATGAACACTAAGCTGATATATTTTGTGCTTGAATTTGATATCACAGGGCTTTTTTTTTTCACATTGAGGAATTAGCATCTACAGATTCTCTCTCAGATTCCTCCTCACATCCCATCTTCCACAGTAGTTTCACAATATGGAACTTTGTGGGGGCAGTTTTGATTGTCACAATGATTATGAGGCAACAGAGACACTACTGACATATACCAGGCAGATCCAAGGATCTTAAGCATCCAGCACAATCCAAAACCATCCCTCACAATGAAAAATTATCCTACTTACCTCCTGCGTGACTTCCCAACACCCCACTGGACATTCACCAAGGAAAACACTTGTTAATATTCTCTGAGCCTAGAACCTAAGTTCTCTCACATATAAACAAACCATCATTCAGTGTGAATATAAATGAATTTTCTAGGAATGCAACTGCCAGATAAATCAAGAGACAACTATATGTTATTTCATTCCAAACTCTACCAAGAGCTGTTCCCCACATCAGAAAGTCATAACAAAGCAACTCAATGAAACCAAGTTGCCAGCCAATGCAACACATTCTGTTGGTCTGCATTTGTCACTGACCCATGGTGCATCCACAAACGAGTATAGGTACCGACTTCTTCAGTATTTTTCCTAGTATGGTTATCCTGAATATTTTCATATACAATGTCTATTTTATTACGAACTGCTTTCCTTTCAATTGTGTTTTTTACTGAGGTGTTTTTATCAATTTTTTTAAATTACATGAATAGTAGTCTATGTATTTATTGTCAGGCTAAGTAAAGAGGATATTACAAAATATTTGTTATTGAAATAGTAGCATTGGGTCTAATAGAACTATGAATGATGTTACATTCTCTTTGTTCCAAGTGATGAAATTGGAGATCATCACCACGCATACAATCACTAATTTTTCAGCCCTGAATCCTCTGTCAGACATTTCTCCTAGAAAAGTCAGACCTGCTCACCCAGGCCTTAAAAAATGGCAAGAAGCTCAAAAGTCAAGGTCAAAGTTTCACCATCATGTGAATGTGTTGACTGTAACTAGATCTTTGCACATTTCAAAGTTTGCTGATAAGCCTGAAAAAGTTTCCCCAAGTCTCTGAGGCTCTCCTATTGTCACATGTGTTAGACTGGGTCATTTGTCTCCATTCTATACCTCAGTCAAGACCACAATAAAAAAGCCCATTTTTGATTTGGAACATTACACACTGTAGGACCTTTCAGCTGAACAAAAAGCAAGTACATACACACACACACATACAATGCAAGTTCTTTTGCTTGTTGTTATATGTTTTGTGCATGTTTTTGAGTAGAGGCAAAGTAAATATGTGAAGAGATAAAACAGATATTTTCCTGTATCCCCACTGACAGACTCCCGAAACAAGACAGTTTTAGGTCAAACCTACCTATAAACTCACTAGAATTTTTAGTATTGCAGATTCCTCGGGTGTGGACAGTTAAAGAGCACTCTAACATATACATTTGTTCCTATTTAAGATGAGTAATAAGAACGACTACATACATAGGATCGAAGTAGGAGCTGACTTTTACTTCCATGAAGCTGGGCATTTTTTCTGATCAAATAGAAAAGGCAAATACCAAGTTTGATGGAGCTGATGAGACAAAGAAATATATCCCACTCTTCCAAAAAAAAAAAAAAGAGCGAGAGAATAAATTATTTTATTTCTAGAAGGCAATCTAATACCCCAGGTTGTTTGTCCAGAACATTAAAACACCTACCATGCTGCTCTGGTATCTGGATTTCTCAGGAAGAGTTTTTCTAAGAGGTTGACCGCAGAGGTGAAACAACAAGGATCTGCAGTTAAAGGAGGATGCCCAGAGGCAGACTCAAGAGAACATGTAGGTTCTTACCTAAATCACGGCACAAGAGCCCTAATGAATAAGGACCCCAAATCCTCTAGTTTCTACAAGACTCCAAAAGCCAGTATTTTTCCAAAGAAGGCATTGGTGTTTCCAATCCAGCGAGGAGCAGACTGGAAAACAAAACATAGCTTAAATTTTCTGAGAAATTAATATGAACAGAAGGAAAACTAGCAATTGTCCCTATTGAAATAGCAACAACTCCTTGCCTCCAGCCATTTGAATCAGAGATTGTTTGCATTAATAAGGCATTAGCCTTGTTTTCCCCCCTTTTTTTTTTTTATTGTCAATGCCAGTCATTCAAAGTCCCACATTTGCGCGTGAAATTCAGGGCAATGAAGCTGACAAAATGTAATTTACTTGCATTGAAATGTGCCAGATCCACGATTTACTTTCTCAGCCTTTCAGGCAGGAGTCACGTTCAGTGGCCTTTCTGGACTATCAGAAGGCTGGCCAACTTGCATGGGCCACAAACAGCCAGGGCACAGCAGGTGGGCAGCCACAGGAGCAGCTGGCAAGGTCACTGATAACACAGAGTTTTCCAGAAGAAAGGGAAATACACTGCTATAAACTCCGAACAGATGCCAAAGCTCTCGTGAGTTAAGTAGTAGTTCAACTTTCCCACATATACCTTAAAATTAATGCAAATTTATAGACAGGAATAAAATACACAGATTTCGTCATTTATGGCAAACTTAATAAGTTCAAAAAATATTTACTAGAGTGTAGAACTTAAAGAGCTAAAGTAAACTTCACAAATAACCTAAATATATAAAACATTTCTCATCATGATGGAGAGTTTTTGAAATGGAAAAGAAGAAAAACAAGTCTGAGGCCACATAATAAACATATTGCAAAGTGTGGGTATTTGAACTGAGATTTTCCCTATATATATAAAATACTTGGAAATTTAGAAGAAAATACATACTCAATAACAGGGAATCAGTTAAACAGATTATGAGGCATCCATACTGTGCAACCATTAAAAAATCAAAATAAATTAATTTTTTAAAAATCAAGTTGCAAAAGTATATTTAACAACATCTAGAAATGTTTCCAATGTAACATTAAATTTTAAAAGGAGTTCACAAAGAAGTATGTGCATTTTGATCCTCATTCCTTCGCCTGTATACTCTTTAACATTAGCAGCCATTATAGGTAAGTAGTGAGATTATATTTTTATTTTATGTGCTATACCATAGTTTTTTAAAAAGCGTTTACACTAAACATCTATTCCTTGATAACAAGAAAAAAGAAACAGTAAAGATTTTGAATTGTCTCATTTTGAAAAATGAGGTAAGACAGTAGCAGGTCTATAGTATTCACGTTCAATTCCTTTAAACAAAATCCCTCTAGATTGACAAGGACAAAAAAAACGGGGAGGGGTGGGTTTCTTAGAGGATTTGGATCAAGGATGGGATGAAGAAGTACCCCTCTGCTCCCAAAGAAAAATACACATTTGCCTGTGTTTTACATTTTTAATATATTTCCTATACCAAAACAAGCCAGCATCTGATTTTTAAGGGATTTGGAGAAATCCATTTCCAAATGCCTGTAACGTCTGGAATACAACATTTAACAATTGGCAAGATTTTCATTTTCAGAAGGTATTAAAACTATTTAGAGGTGTCAGAGCATATTCAGAAATGTCCCTACCCTTTAGGAAGCTCCTGATCTTACTTTGACCCGCCTGCCCCCATCCCCGCCCCCCGCTCAACCAAAACAGTAATGGTCTGCCATAAAGACTCAATATACAGTCTTAAAGGAAAACTGAAATAAACCCAGAAACTCTGCAAGGCATACAGAATAAAGGACTCCAGGACCACTGTTGCTTCAATAGAGCTGAATACAGTTGTGGTAAACCGGTCAGGAACAAACATCGAACTCCAACTTCAAACCCAGAGCTCTTCAGTTGTGACCAATCAGAGCAGCACGACAACCAAGGTGCAGAGGCAATTCCATCAGCAAAAGATAGAAAACTCAGCAAGAGCCTTTCCTACCAATTAAAGGCAGTCAATATTGATTATCTGAGGGATTTCCATGCTCAGGAAGCAAATTAGAAACTCAATACCTGAACTATTCCTAAATGCAGTTATCAACTTCAGAGTTTTATCTCATAAAACCAATTCAGCTTAGAGTTTAATTCTATTAAATTAGGGCTTAGAAATAAGATTTGCTCTAGAATGAATGCATCATTAGTTTTAAAATGCAATATACTAAACCCAAAATGCGCTGTATTACAGTTTGAAGAATAAATGAGTAAAGGTGGCATCTAAATGCACTTCTCCCTAAATATATTTACCAGTCAAAAAAGTGACTGCTCATGTAGACACTGAGTCCTCTGGTAGAATGGACATGACTCCTATCTTTACTATAAAATAACCCCACAGGTTCCACTCTTTTTTCAAGTTTTCTCTTTGTTCTTAGACTTCCTTATTCTAACCATCAACACATTTTTTTGAAAGGGAAGTGGGAGGGCAGAATAGTTTTCCTGACATGTTCTACAGTGAAACCCCATGAAACTTGAGAAACACATCTCAAAATAAAAGATGTGAGTACAGGAACCCTAAACAGAACTGCCTGGTGCTGTGTAAGTTTTCATATAATGCACAAAGGTTTTTCTTCTGCACTTTCTTAATAGGAGGAGTCCATGAAGATTCTCCTTCCATGAGTGGTCAGGAACAGGGTTCCCTAACCCTAGAGTAGATGGTTGTTAGTTCAGTCGGGAAAAGTGGGCAAAGTCATCCTCCTTTTTTCATCTTCCATTGTTTCTGATTTTTGATTTTGAATTTAAGCTGGGTCAAAAATATATCCCTTGTGTATATGTACCACAGCTTGCATCCATTCATCTGTGGATGGACATCTAGGTTCTTCCACGTTCTGCTATTGCAAACAGTGCTGCTATGAACATTGGGGGTCGGTTTTAACTTACTGTATTGCCCAGCAGTGGGATTGCTGGATCATAAGGCAGTTTATGCAGTTTTTTGAGGAATCTCCATCAGCCATTAAAAGAATACTTTGAATCAGTTCTAAGGAGGTGGATGGAACTGAGCCTTATACAGATTAGCCAGAAACAAAAACACAAATACAGTATACTAACGCATATATATGGAAAGAAATCAAAAATAACCCTATTTACCAAAGAGACACTGATTATAGACCAGACTTTTGGACTCTGGGACCGGGAGAGAGGTGAGATGATGGAGAATGCATTGAAATATGTATAATATTATATCTAAATGTATTAATTTCAAACTAAACACTATCATGTTCAATTTGTTCATACTAATTTTTATGTTTCTATATCAATAAAAGAGTTTGATCAAAAAAAAAAAATAAATAAATAAAAATAAAAAAAAAAAAAAAAAAAATATATCCCTGATTAAGCCCAGAGAGGAGCCCCCCCCAGCGCCCCCAACATACATGAAGGTTTGGATGCTCTGCCCAAGAAAAGTTCAGTAACAATGATTTTAGAAGATTGAGAATGAGAAATAAATTAGAAAGAAGCTCAAACCTTTTTAAATAGCCCCGAGAAGGCCTAAGTATTGAAAGAAGAACCATTTTGGGGAGAACAGCTATTTATATTGATAGAGCCTTCCATACTCTGATATCAACAGGCCATTTCCATTGGCAAAAGAGACCAAGGCTGGGTTCTATAGCAATGAAACCATGTTTGCCATTTTGAAAGGAAATGACCAAATTCTTGTGAATTGCACTGCATCACACTGTATTTTAGGACTGTGCTATGCATTATTATACCCTCATGAAAAACTGCCATGCACTGTCTCATTCAATGTAAGGGATGACCAGAATCATAGTGTCTTGTAAACAGATGACATATAGGTTAATCTGGCATTGGGATTTGAGAGGAATAATTAAACATTAAAATTCTGATACACAAAAATACATAGGTATCACAAAAGATGTCTGGGGAACTTCAGCAAGTGGGAGGTGATAATAGCTTGGTCTGGATTTAATACAGCATTTTCAGATGGACTGAATCAAGGATGATGGGACTCTTAGTTTCATAATAATTCACAACTTTCAGTAAGTTACAATGCAGGTAAGATGGAAAAAAGGAGGCTGAAACTTGATTTTGACACAGCTTTTCATGACTGAACTAACCATCGACCATCATCTACTTCTCCCTTTCAGCTCTTCTGCTCTATTTGTGTAAATGTAATTCATCTATTGAAACACAAAACAAAACAATTCCCACAGGAAGACAAGAAGAGCATGAATCCCCATCTTTTCCTCAGAGAAGAACAGTTATAGAGCTAAACATGAGAAAGTATTTCCAAATTTCAGCCCAAGATGAGGAATCATGTTCAAAGTTTCCCTGAGGATCATTTACAGGCCTGGTTGAGGACTGAAGTCCCCTGTTGCCTAAAATAAATTTCTAGAATGTCCTGAAGCTCCTACTTTATAAAATGATAAATACTACCCAGAAAAATAGTAAAAGAGTATTGATGGATTTAAATCTTATTATTATTACATTGCCACAACTGAAGAGTCAAAATTAATTTAATTCTGTAAACTAAAGCCTGACCATTTCAAACTTTTGATGTGCTCAGTAAAAGCAGCAGCCCTCTTCTGACTCAAGATCTTCAGCCTGTCTATCTCCCATCTGGCCCAGGGGAAAGAGATTCAGATGGAGAGTCTGCAGATCATGAACTAGATGTGTGACCTTGAATGAGTCATTTCACTTCTCCAGAACCCCATTT
Organism: Tragelaphus eurycerus; assembly: GCA_935064755.1. NCBI lineage: Eukaryota > Metazoa > Chordata > Mammalia > Artiodactyla > Bovidae > Tragelaphus > Tragelaphus eurycerus. The sequence goes on from CAKXYN010000020.1 coordinate 20,708,612, forward strand.
CCTTCACTTTCAGAAGGCTCACAGTAGTGACTCTCCAGGTCTGGTCTTGTTCTTGTCATTGGAAATTACAATTCCACGGACTATTGACAAAATAATACCCAAGAAGTCAAGAGAAAGGTAGCAACAAGAAAGCAAAAACATTACAACTAAAGCCAAACACCAAAGAAGAGAATCATGCTCTCTTCTAGCAAAGAGGGTGAGAAACACACAGAGAAGTTGCCCAGGAGCACTCAGACTTAACAACAAACGTGTTTCACATATTACTCAAGCCTCAGAGAAACTGCACACCATGTCAGCAAGTTGCACTCCGGTTCAGAGCATTTTCGAAGGTAGCCCAGTGCTGTTTATGTGGGAACGTGAAAGAAAGTAAAGCATCCAGGCGCATGTCCTTTTCATGCGGCAGGAGCAGCATGTAGACAAACACCAAGAGACAGGAATGGCTAATTTAAAAAAATAAAATGCAAAGTCCTGTGGCCTGGTTCAAATTGAGTCTGACAGTGAAGGTCACAATAACTTTTCACTTTAGTTTAAAAGACGCTGCCTTGATCACCGTTGGACAAAAACACAACAGCCAAGAGAACCTGGTATTAGACTATCCTGAAGCAAGACCACCCTAAAGTGGGTTTTTCTTTTTGATAGCTTTCTTTTGAGTTTTGATTTTTTTAAATTGATGAATTATCAAATTACTAACATTTCAAAAAATGATAAAAGCTATTTTCCCCAAAGTATATTGCAAGTGACTATAACCAAAATTTCTCAAGCAACAGAATCACTGCCTTTCAAAGGCTCTCTGCACTCCTTAATTTCTGGTAACTTGCAACTTTTCAAACAGTTCTGTTCCATTTTTCCTCTTCTTGTGTTCTTTCCCTCCTTCATAATTTTTTGTTGTTGGTGGTGGGTTTTGGGGGGGCGGTTTTAGGGTGAGGTGGTTTTTTGGTGGGGGTAGTTTCTTCCAGTTCTACCAATCACAAGGAGTGGTAAAACATTCAAGTTTTTAAAAATTGTTCAAACCAGTTGTAAGATTCATTGTCTGTAAAGAAAATTACTTTGGCCTCCAACATGTGTTTTCAATACAAACGTATCGCATAAAAAGTAAAAAGACCTCTTGTCTAATATGGCAATTCTCATGGAGCCATTTTGGTCTTTATAGAAAGATCTCACTTATATCTTGGTAGGGAAAAAAAATGTGAAACAAAGCAGACTCTGCACCTTCTTCAGGCCTGTTTTCTATTTCTTCAGTGCTGTCGCCCAAAGATACTAGCACTTGATTAAAGTTTGGGCCTTTTTGGTACAGAACTCTGCTTGTCATTTCTTTGGAAGTGATTAAAGACATTAGCACAGCTTCACCATAAAAGCCTGAAAAATAAGTGTCAGGACCAGCTCCCCAACCCCCACCTCATGCTTTCTGCACTTTGCACATTCCCAGCAGTTTTATATGGAAGAGGAGAAAGCAGTGTTTTTTTAGTTTCCCTTTTCTAGACTTTCTGATAGAAATAGTGCTGACAAATTTTCTCTTATACTTCTAAAGAACTTCTACTTTTATAATAAAAGTCATTTGCTTAACAACAAAGTGCCTATATGATCACTGTTTTCTGAGATAATTCCAGAGGCCAGGGAAGAAAAATACTCTTCAATATAACCAAAAATGATGCCAAGGAAATCAGAAGATTTTGAAGTCAGTACACTCTTGGTTTTCATCCCAATTCTATTCCAAACTATGTATAAATTATTTGGTTCTTTGTGCCTTTTTCCCTAATCTTACAAGAATAGGCATTAATCCCTGCTTGACAGAGTTCAGGTTAAATCATTCATATGGAAGCAAAATATTCAAAATGTGTAATATGTATTTTGTTGAGGGAACAACTGCAGTTGTCATTTCCAAAAATCTCTGGGCACTCTTTTCCACATTTTGACAGTTCCCTACAGTGTACTACTATCTCACTTTCCCAAAGAAAAGTCTAAAAGCTATATTACCTGCCTCCTCTGATTTTTAGATCCTTCAAATTAGAAGCACCCACACAAGTTATGTGGAGGAAGAGGCCTGGGGCTGGCATACATTTTGTGTGTGCAGATCACTGCACACCTCGTGATTCTGAACCCAAAACCCCAACCCCCAGCTTCCTGAGGGGCCGTAGCTCCTGCCGCTGGTCTGTCCTGTGATGTGTCTCTAAGAACCTTTCCTGGAAATTCAGCTTGGGGTCTGTATCTTAGCCCTTCTCACTTAATTTATGAGCTATCTATATCACTTAAAATCTCCTGTGACTTTAACTACCTAGAATGGGTTCTATGCTATGCTATGCTATGCTTCACTTCAGTAGTGTCCGACTCTGTGTGACCCCCATAGACGGCAGCCCACCAGGCTTCCCCGTCCCTGGGATTCTCCAGGCAAGAACACTGGAGTGGGTTGCCATTGCCTTCTCCAATGCGTGAAAGTGAAAAGTGAAAGTGAAGTCGCTCAGTCGTGTCCAACTCTTAGCGACCCCATGGACTGCAGCCTACCAGGCTCCTCCATCCATGGGATTTTCCAAGCATGAGTACTGGAGTGGGGTGCCATTGCCTTCTCTGAGAGTGGGTTCTATGGTACCTAACTAAAAACCTCATCAGATACACATGTGGAAGTTCTTAGATTTATGCTTAACATATAGTAAAAATTTGTACAGGTTAATTTGTTTTCTTTCACCCTCTGAGGTTTCGGAACCCCATCCTCACTAGCAAGATGAGAGAGAAACAGATAGGTAAAAAGGAAACTACCCACACCAAAACCTCATAATACCTCAAAAGGTATTAGGTATTCACATAATATCTAAAGTCACATGACTTCATAGGAAGTACTTATCTCCAAAAGATCCCTGGTTGGCAGAACAGAACAGATTAATTAGTAGAGGCATTCCCTAGAGAAACAGGATTTTGAAAGTTAAGTTTCAGTATGTAGGCAGTGGGCAAAAAGTGGGGATCATGAACAATGATCCCAGAGGGTAGACCTGGGTGGAAGGTATCTCAGAAGGAGTTGGGGCTAAAGAGTGTAAATGGTAGGACACCAAAAAAAGTTGTACTTTCTTTGCCTAAGACTGAGATGACTTATAGAAACCAAAGTCATCCTGTGTCTAAAAGGAGATTACTCCTCACAGGGAATACATGTGAAAGAGAGTTAGAATACATGTTAAAGAGAGTTAGTTTTCAATCTCAGAAAAAAATAGGTGGAAAAAAAAAGACATTCAGTGACCAGAAGTGAGCCCAAGATAAGTTTTACAGGCCTTCGTTCCAACCTAGATCACTTTCTACATCATAAGACAGGCATTTGCACATGTACCTTAGATCTCCACTTACCTTATGAAGCATGGACCTTTCTCATGTCCCTTACCTCTTGCAAAACAGCTAGCCAAGTATACTGCTCTTAGGAGAAGCTCAAAAGATGTTTTGTGAAAGAGTGAATGAGTGTGTAAATGAAGCATATTCCAGCCAGCCTTTTTAGATTCTTAATTTCTTATTAGTTTCTGAACTCTGATTAATATGCATGTAGCCCAATTCTCTTGACAGAAAAATGATCATGCAATATGTACTAATTCCAGCTTCAAATTATAAAAGCAGTTTTTTAAGTTACTCTTGCTTTGTGCTCTTGCCTTATCTAAGCTTTCCAAAAGAATTCCCTTTGTTTTGGTATGCATTATATATACTCTGATAGATCACTGGCATGCTTCACAATCCACTGCCAGAAATGCTGCTTCTGTCTTCATAATTTTACTCATAATTGATACCAGCATACACAATCAGAGTCTTCTTTCAACTTTCAAGCTGAATTTCTGTCGCTTCCTCCTGAACAGCTTCTCTACCACCACACTCACTTTTATACTTGCTCCTCAAAACCATCATTCAGTCAAGGAACAGTTATTAACTATTTTGTGCCAAGCACTGTGCTAAATTACAAGTATACAATAAAAAACACAAAGATTAGAGTAGGGGAAGACATTAAAGGTATCATTCTACCAAGATTACGACTTCCCTAGTAGCTAGGTCAATAAAGAATCTGCCTGCAGCATAGGAGACCCAGGTTCGATCCCTGGGTCAGGAAGATCCCCTGGAGAAGGAAATGGCAACCCACTCCAGTATTCTTGCCTGGGAAAGCCCACAGGCAGAGGAGCCTGGCAGACTACAGCCTTTGGGGTCGCAAGAGTTGGACACGACTTAGCAACTAAACCACCTAAATCACCTACCATGATTAGCACATTTGGACAAGTACTAAAAAATGGGACAGAGTACCATTAGAAAATGAAATAGAGGGACCTGGGATAGCCTGGCAGGGGAGTTCTTGCTGCTGCTGCTAAGTCGCTTCAGTTGTGTCTGACTCTTTGCGACCCCACAGACGGCAGCCCACCAGGCTCCCCTGTCCCTGGGATTCTCCAGGCAAGAACTGGAGTGGGTTGCCATTTCCTTCTCCAATGCATGAAAGTGAAAAGTGAAAGTAAAGTTGCTCAGTCATGTCTGACTCTTAGTGACCCCATGGACTGTAGCCTACCAGGCTCCTCCGTCCATGGGACTCTCCAGGCAAAAGTACTGGTGTGGGGTGCCATTTCCTTCTCCAAGTTCTTGCTGCTGCTGCTGCTGCTGCTAAGTCGCTTCAGTAGTGTCCGACTCTGTGCGACCCCATAGACGGAAGCCCACCAGGCTCCCTTGTCCCTGGGATTCTCCAGGCAAGAATACTGGAGTGGGTTGCCATTTCCTTCCCCAATGCATGAAAGTGAAAAGTGAAAGTGAAGTCGCTCAGTCGTGTCCGACTCTCAGCGACCCCATGGACTGGAGCCTACCAGGATCCTCCGTCCATGGGATTTTCCAGGCAAAAGTACTGGGGTGGGGTGTCATTGCCTTCCCCGTCTCCAAGTTCTTAGGCATCCCTAAATTAGAAATGGTATTTGATTGGTATTACAGACTGGAAACAGCCACACACTCACTGCAGCTTCCCCCATGAAGAAGCAGTAACTATTTCCTCATTCTTTGCATCTAGACTGGAACTGACCAACAGAATCTGGAAGAAGTGTTCCCTATGTGAGTTCTGAGCCTAGCCCTCAAGGGACCCTGCAGCTTCTTCCCTCATGCTGTTGGAACATCTCCATGAGACAGGCTCAGGCAACCCAGCTGTCACAGCTGAGAGCCCAGACAAATGAGTCACCTCAGTCAACACTAGAGGTGAGCCATGCCAGGTGACCCCAGCTAAAACTGCTGACCCACAGAATCATGAGCAACTATATGACTATTGTTTAGGAGCAGACTGTTATGCAACAAGGGCTTCCCTGGTGGCTCAGATGGTAAAGAATCTGGCACCAGATTCAATGCAGGACACTCAGGACATCCAATGCAGGACACCCAGGTTTGATCCCTGGGTTGGGAAGATCTCCTGGAGGAGGGAATGGCTATCCACTCCAGTAGTTTTCTTTTCTTTTTTTTTTTAAATTATTTATTTTTTAACTGAAGAATAATTGCTTTACAGAATTTTGTTGTTTTCTGTCAAACCTCAACATGTTCTTGACTGGGAAATCCCATGGACAGAGGAGCCTGGTGGGCTACAGTCCACGGGGTAGCAAAGAGTCAGACACGAATGAGCAACTAACACTTGTTACGAAACAAATGCTCACTGATCCAACTGGGATCTGAAAATAAGGAGTTGACGTCATTGAAAGATCTGCAGGCAGTGCGTAAGAATAGTCCAGGGTGAGGAAACTGCAAGAGGAAGCCTCCTGAGGCAGCAACAATATCTGAGAGACTGAAAGACACCAGAGTGAAAGCTCAGGAAGTATTGCCTCTGTGCAGCTGGCCTGCCTGCTGCATGCTCCTTCAAGGGCTCTTCATATCCAGTGTCCTGGGACTGAGACTATCCCACCTCCCAACTATATAATGGTCTAGACAGTTTTTCAGCTTTGTTAATTAATTGCCCACAGCACACTGTCAATTTCCTTCCTCCCACTCACCTCCCCATTCCTCACCACTGGCAGAGCGTCCTGAGTCCTGATTTGGCAAGAATTTACACTATGATAAGAGAAGCATCCAGTTGTGCCTAAGAAGATGCTACTAACTAAGAGCCAATTTAAGCATCCTTTTCTTAGTCTGAACACTCAATTTTCTTCAAGTGATAACAAGTACTTGTCACTCCCTCCTCTTTTGAAACTTGCAAAAGTCCACCACTTTTCAGAGTTCTAGCCTCACATGACTTTTGTCTTTTTTCTCTCTCCTTATTTACTCCAGGCATCAAAATAATGATAATAAAAAGGAAGTGGGGATGAGGAGGAGGAAAAGGAAAGGAAAGTATTTGTCAAAAACAGATTTAAGCTCAGGGCTGATCCTACCTTTGACAATATCTCAGTTGCCTATGATAGCTATTTGAATTAGAGTTCCCTCAAAAGCAGGCTTCAGTGCAAGGACTTGGGTGCAGGGAGTTTATTTAGGAGGTGAACTCAGGAAGGATAAGTGAGGGAGCAGATAAAGGAGAAAAAAATGATAATGCTGCATTAGCCAGCCAATGAATACTAAGGGCAGCTAGTGTTCAGTCCTGCTGGGGAGTCTCTGATGTATCCATGGAGAACAGGCCTCAGAATCGTACCACCAAGGGCTGGAGATGCAGGGTGCTTACCCCCCAACTCCTTTTGTGTCTTTTCTTGGTTTGTATTGCCCCTTGAGGCATTAATTTCTGGTACTTCATGCCACCCAGTGCTTGGGCTGGGCTAGCGTACACAGCTCAGAAATAGCCCATAGACTAGGGGACAGAGACCTGAGAGGGGAGAGATTGTTTGGCAGCATGGAATAGTCCACCTCAACTACAGATGAATGCAGAGGTAGGCCCAGGGGACTCACGGTGAGGCACTGACAGCATCTAGTGTCCATTCACTGAGAGCGCTCTATGAGCCAGTTCCGGCGTTAGATGCTTCACCTGAGTTATCTCAAGCAACGCTCAAACCAAGGCTATGATGTTACTGTGAGCTGCATGGCTCAAAATAATAACCAAGACCCCTGGCCTGAGTAAGTGGGGCATAGCCAGATCCTAAGCACAATTCTGCTTCACTCATCCATGCAGTTGAATAGCAGGCAGCTGGGTAGTAAGATCGCAAGCCACAAGCAAAGCAAACACTCCCTAGCATTGTGGAAACCATAAGGCTAACAGTAGATGTGACTCCACATGAAGCCATTCACAACTGCATACAAGGCCAATGAAGAGTTTCTTCCCCACATTTCAGTTTTGTACTTCCAGGTTAGTCCATTCATCTAAAATTTTATGAGCCTAAAGACTAGTGTTTTCTCATATTCATGTGCTACTTAACACCTTCCAACTGTGCTATCTATTTACTACCATTTAATTAGAAGGTGTAGCAGACACGTATTATCTTCTGGGCACCCAGTATCCATTCCCACCCCACGGGTGCATTTCCATGCAACCTGATTTCCACAGATAATTCTCTCTCCTCCAGCAGTAAAGGTCTGCTGAGAAGATAAGCACAGGTGCTCGCTTCTCTTTTGAGAACCTGCAGTGGACTGACCCTTCCCAGGGGTGAATCTGTGGTCCAAGCTTGAGCAAACACATGTTCTCTCACAGGACTCTGCATCTCGAGCCAGTGGTGCAAGAACAGAGAGATGATGTGGAGCCTCCAGCAGAGCAGCAACAACAGCCAGCCCGCCAGCCCATTCTCACTAGAATGGGGTACCACACTTCCTTTTCCATGCCTCCAGCCCTCCAAGCTCCCAGATCCTGCCCCTCCCCCAACGTGCTCCCCTGGTGTCTGGGGGTTATGCCTTGTTCCCCTTCTTCCCAATAAATCCTCTTTTGCTTAACTGCTCAGAATAAGTTTCAAGGTTTGTAACCAAAAATCATAAATGGTACAGACAGTAGACTTTTGATAGTGGAATCTGTAATGTCCATATCATCCACTGAAGGTGGTAAGCTTTGTACACATGCAAAGGTTGACGAGTGGCACCTGCAGAAGATGTCCTCTGCCCACTCTGAAAGTGTGTGTGAATCTTCACTGCACCACATAAATGCAAAATCTACCTGGCAGAACAGGGACATGCTAATAAACCTACACTTGTTAACCAAAGCCTATTCTGTCATTGGAATGCAGAGGATGCCCCACCGCAAATGTTACTCAATGCACTCTGAAGGGTTTCTGTACAGTTTTTTTTTTTTTAAAGAGATAGCTTTCCCCTCTCGTTCCATCACACACCCAGGCTCCATATTTTTATTTCAGTACTCTGCATTATCAGTTTATAATCTAAGGGCTGTAAGCCAGCTATTGATCTACTTTTTAAAGATCACTTTTATTCTTTCTCATGATTTTATAACCTTCTTTATTCCATTTTCCCTCCTTGGAAGTTCTACTCTTTGAAAATGGTGAACACTGTTCTATTAGATTTAAATTAGAATGAAATGCCCATTGTTCTCTAAAAGCCCTGGACAGATTCATCCAGGTCAGTATTCTTCAAGACTATGTCACATTCACCTCCCCAGTAGCTAGTAATGTTTACAACACTTTCTTAAAAACCTTATCATGGCCAAGGCACACATAAATTGTACAACTCTGGAAACACAGTTGGTAGCAGAGCTGCAAATTCATAGTGTAGCAACCTACAGGGTATTTTAGAAAAGACAGCATTTTAAATATGACTCATGAATAAGCAAACAGCCCCGACCACCCAAATCAACTCAACGAGTAAGCACAGAGGGTATGTTTAGTTAAATTTTAGATGCCACTTGACTAGGGAAAAGGACTAAAACTTATCAGCTGAGAATGAATTATGTCAATACCAAAAAAAAAAAAAAAAAAAGCTAAGCATCTGCAGAGAACTGTCTTCAAGTAAAAGTTACACAGACAAAGGGCTAACTGTTTATGCACCACAGATAAAATACACTCTACTACAAAGAGCTTGCCCGTGCAAAAGATAACAGGAGAAATGCTTTAGAATGTGTGGGATATACATACATAACTTATTTGTGTATTTGCATGACTGTACTTAAGAATTATCATGGGAAAGAAACAGGCACACACACATATACATTGGGACAAGGAAACAGAGTCAAAACAGGCAGCTCTTAATGTGTTTCTATTTACAAATACTGGCATGTGACCTATTGAAGCCCACTGCCATGATATGAGGCAGGAGTCTGTAGAGGCACATGTAGGCTTGGAGAGAAGCTGAGGTATCTCGCAGATTCTTCTTTTTTTTTTTTTTTAAATTTATTTTTATCTCGCAGATTCTAACCCTGCTTCCTGTTTGTTTAGAGGAAGTGATCTTATGCATTAACAAGGTTTTTTTTGCAGTCAGAGATTGTGTCTTTTACACTGGGCTGTTAGGGGCCTAGGACAGAGACTGAAACAAAGCATATGTTCAATCAACACTGACTAAATTAAACCAAACATTCTTATATCTTCTGTGTCCAGTCTTTAAGTGAGCATAAAGTAGCTCCAAGAAGTCCTTTGATTTGTTGGGAAAGAAACCATTTGACTCCTATTGAGCTATTTCCAAATACTATGTGTAGGAAGGTAAAAAAAATCTCATCTTTTTCAACTCCCTCACTATGCATCTCTTATAAACATCATAGTTACAGATAAAAATAATCACTTTATATGCAATTGGGATTTGCTGCTTGAATTCCAAAGAATGCCAGGGCCTTGAGAGAATCTCCTCATACCAGTGGGCATCACACATACCACACAGTTTAGGTACTCCCTCTCAACTAGCAGGCTGAAGGCAGAGTCATTAATGAGGCATTACCTCCAGCCAATCCTTGGAGCTGCAAAGCATCATCACCAGTACAACTGGTCATTTGTCTGTTCAGTACCATGGAGTAGAGATAAGCTGTGAGGAAAAAGTAACCAAGGAAAGGATAGAAAGAGGAAAAAGTTAAAGAGAGATTCAAACTGATTCACCTCAATTCTCAAAACAATTCTTTTTCTAAGCACCAGAGGAGTGTCTATTATTCTCTATATTTCTTGGATCTTGCCATGACTTGAAAAATGGCATTTATGAAGTATTTGAGAGTAAACTTTTGTTTTTCTTTGCTCATAAACTCACAACGAGGAAAATACATTCTGAGATATAGTCCCCAATTCAAATTAAGTTCAAAGTCAATTCAGAATCGCAAAAGTGTTGGAGTTTGCTATGAGGACTGGTGGGCAGTACCCACCTTCCCAATACCAGCTGGACCCAAACATGAACAGCAGAAGATGCTGGACAGTAAACAGGTGTGGGAGGTGGAGAGATACATAAATACTTCACTGCTTTCTTCTTATAACTTTTACTTAAATTTCGTTCACCAAAAGACCAAGCACAACACACCAGCAAGGTTTAAAAGGAAGAAAAAAAAAAGCTTTGAATAATGCCTCCCATAGCCTCAACACTTCCTAGGCCAATCAAACAGATTACTAGTCTATACATACTGGTGGGTTATAGATTCTAAAGAGGCCATCCAACAGAGACTTTTGTGGGTCAACTTGTTTTAGAATAAGTGGCCTAAATCAATATTGTTTACAAGTTCTAATTGTTTACTTATTGACACAAACTTACATAAACTCATTTAAGGAGAAAAGGTTTGCACAACCCATGGTACTGTGTTATATCAGATCTTAGCCACCATGTCATAGCCTGGCTCGAAAGGAAGAATTGCTGGTAACTCGTGGGCCAGGAATGAGAACCCTATTAAGATCTGAAAGGCTGTCATCTACCCTGAAAGGACTTGCGTCAGCCACTGAGGATATATTTTAAACCGCCTGTCCTCAAGAAAACTTTAATAACGCAGCCTTGCTCTAATGTCTTGTGAGAGGAGAGGCAATTTTACTTCTTCTATTAACCCAACGTGATTACAATGGCTTATTTCATGGAATATTAAGTTCAAATTCTGCTCCCTGGGAGGACAATAAAAAAAAAAAAAAAGAGTGTGCTTATGACTTTGCCCGAAATAGCCACAGGACCACAGCTCCTTGGTGCTTTTATCACATCCAAGCAATAATCTACTGTAATTCGCTAATGGTGAGATAAATTTGTGACCAAATAATAACCTGAAAAGATGACATCAAGATGGAAAGCAAATGTTTATCTTTTGCAAAAGACAGCATAACAAAGCTTATGGTAGTCTTCCACTAGTCTCTCTTTAAAAAGAAAAAAAATTAAGTCCTTATTAGCTACTTCTGACACTAGTTTAACAGTGAGACCACAGTTAACTAACAAAATAAAGAAGTATTTTGAAAAACAACATGCAGCTTCAGAGTCCCCTCAACTATACAAATGCTTAGGGAAATGAAAGTGGACTTCCTCTAAGAATTCCCAATAAGATCTACTCTTTGGAAATTATTTCAAAGAGTGATGGTGCTGATGAAAAAAAGGCAGGTTTACCATAATCAAGGTCATCTAGGATTTTCCATAGGTCCAAATGAAAAATTTTATAATCAACTTTGAGACCCATATTCTCATTTTTAATTGTGAGTGAATAACTGGTTGAAATCAGAAGCATAATTAGTTACCCAATAATCCTAAAAGCCAATAGGCCTCTCTTACCTGGTTCCCAAAAGCCATGACCAATACTTGCTCATAATGGCTTTTGTTTTCCAATATGGCTCCTGTGTAATCACTCTCCATGTAAATGGGAGGAGATCCTTTCTTAATAGCAGGAGAAGGAAAGTTCATTTTCCTTAGCTCTGCATGACCTTTGAATACTGCATGAAGTGGTGAAGATTGGATAGCTACCTTGAATAAATTTAATTCACACAATTTATGGTATGAAATTCTCCCTCCATCTGGGGCTTCCATAAACAATGTTAATTTCATGGAATAGGAGCCACAGCTTGCTTATGTACTCTGGTGGTGGCAGTGACCATATTATTCAGGCCTGCATGAGCATAGCTCATTTGAAAACAGACAAGTTCATCAACTAGAAAACAAGATTCTTAGAGCTATAGAAAGCACAAGTAAAGAGATCCCTCTTCTTCAATTTATATGGGTTTCTTTATCATAAGTGGCATATTCAGGTAAAACCAAGCATAGTGAACTTACACCAGTGGCTCAGAAATGACACCTTATGGATGTGATTTATCACTGTTTTTTCTTTTACAAAGGGAGAAAAAAAAAGCATTCACCTTTAACATTTTTATTTGCAAAATGCAAATGGTAAATTGAATTATAAACATAAGCCAATGAACCTAAGGAATGCTTAAAATTAAGTATACCTAAAAAACGGTGTTGACTCTTCAAAAAGGAAAAACGTGCATATAAATACAATCATGCTTATTTTTACTCTCTCTTTAGAGCAGTTCCCTGTTTGTGGCCCACACGACAAAATGATCTGATAAGCAGAGCAAGGCTAAATGGCAAACGGCAAACATCCCAACCTGATATATTTCCTCAGCCCTGACCTTCAGATAAAAATCATACAGAAATCTGCAAAACCTCCAAATATGCAGCGCCACATGCTTCCAACATTTTCAGACACAACAGTGTTGGAGGGGTCGGGAGGTGGGAATGGTAAAAGAGGAAAAAGAAACAAATGTATCGCTACTGAAAACAGTTAGTGTTTTCTCTTTAATATTTCAAGATTGGGGTCAGATGAATGCAGTGGCTGTCTGCGCCATTTCTCTCCCCATCTGTAATGTGCATGCATAGACACATGTGTAATATACATACGTGTGTGTCATTTTTATGTGTAGGTGTACCCAATATCAAGTGTGTGGGTAGTTCACATGAGATATATACATACTGTGCGCATATTTTTTAAAAAAAAGACTTCAAACGGTAAAAATTTATTGCACTGTGAAATTAGCTAAAATTATGACAACTGTAAGAAAAAAAAATTATACGGGCAAAATTTGGGTCTGGTGGAAGAATTCTTTGATGTCTGGATTCCAATTTAACCCCCGACTGAGTTCTAAGAATCAAATGAACAAAGTATATCATACACCCCAAGTCTGCCTGTCAGCGCTAGCCATCATTTTTTATTTTATTCTTTCCAGCTGCATGTATTTACAAGACTCTGTTCTGACATTTCCTCCCCTCAAAATGTACACACTCACTGCTACGGGCAGTTGCCAAATACATTTGTAAAACAATTCAACCTTGTGTTTGTTTATTCATTAGGCATCTCTATCAGTCTCAATAAATATGTATCACTCTAATTTTTTACATTTGCTATTACGTCAAGCCTTTGTATATTTGACTTGTGTGTTTATGTATGAATATATACAACCCACATTTCAAAAATAGCTCCTCAAATACACATTGAAAATAAAAAAAGAGTACTCACATACAAAAATTCACCTACACGTTGCCTTTCTGTCTAGGACAGGATTTTTAAAAATTAAGGATAAGAATTATAATTAAATAGATTTCAAACTATCCCTGCACATACAGAGAATATGGTATTCCAATCTGGATCTACATCAGTGATACCAGGTAACTCTCAAGACATGCACAAATGGGTGTTTCATGTACATAAGTTTGGCACCAGAGAACAGTTATGCAGGTACCACACTGGAGAACAGTGAAGTCTGAACTGCTGGTGTATACTGCATACAAAAATAACTTTACTCGGGTATATGGCTGTTCAGTGAGCTAAGTCTCCAAATATTTTAACGCAGTTATAAATGTTTAAAATGTTAATAATAAATCTAGGTTGTTTAAAGAATATTTCCAAATAACATAAAATATTTAGGTTCCCCCACCCAACCCATAAAATGATAAGATTTATCACAAAATGTATGAGGAATAATCAGCCATTTTTGGCTAATATATTTTAATATTTATACACATGACACACGCTGAATATAAATGATACATCGTGATTTCCCATAGTGTATAGAATTTATACAATTAAATGCAAGGTCCAATGGCTTGAAGGCACATAAGGTGCAAACACAGTTACAAGGTTTTGTTGATTATTGTTATAAATCTTATAAAGCATAAAAGCATTAAAGTATATTCTGTTTACACTATTCATTTTAAAATGCAGCTTATAAAAATATTATTATTTCTTATTAAAAGATTTATGTTTTTCTAGCTTTTTTCGTTTATAAGGTAAATTTATTTGCCAGTATGCAAAAAATACTTTCTATTTTCCACTTCCAAATATGTGTTTGAAATATACCCTGAGATTCAATATCAATTTTCAAGTTATTTCTCAAGGGTTATATTTTTTCATAATAACAGCAGCAAACATGCAGGCATTATTTGTCTGGTTTCTCCAAAGTGCTTAAATTTATAAAGAATCAAATAACAAAATCATGATGAACCAAATTGCTTATTTTATACACACATTATAGCCATATACATATGTATGCACTTATGCATGTATATTTCGAGCACACCATTAATCATCAATGCCAAAATCATGTTATCAATCCACCTACCCTGAACATTAAGTGTTTTAATATTCATATAAATTATACCAAAGATATATATGTGATTTGGCTTTCAAATTAAGAAACTTTGGTTCTTAATGGAGATATTTTTCATTAGGCCTCTCCATTCCTTCCTAGCCATATGTAATGTTTAAATACAGTTGTGAATAAAAATCTGCAGTAATTGTACAACACATCCCCAAACCATCCAGTGTGTGAATTTTTTAAAAGGAGCTAAAGCCATAGCATATGAAATGTGAAATGGAAACATCCCGATGTGTACATGCATGATCCTGGGTTGTCCACCCGTTAGTAAAAGGCATTGGATTCTGCAGCTGTTTATCAAATCAGCTTTATGTTTCTGGAATGAGTTCCTGCTGCTGAGCCTGACTTTGTAGACAGTCATGAAAAAAATACCCTATAAGATTGATCTCACTCAAAATAAAACCTCTGGAAAGACTCGTAAGTTTTATCAAGTCCATGTACACCTAGATAGCTTAAGGATAAATTAACAACATGAACATCTGTGTGCATAATACACACTAATGTATTTAATATGTTTACTTGTATTCAAACCACATACATATTATATGTCTTGCCTAGTGTCAGTGATAAGATTCATGTACAGGGTATATGTTTGTGTCATATCAGTAACATTTATTCAATAACTTGCATGTTTACATCAGCTAAAGTACATTATCACTTCCCTTTCTTTTTTGCTTTTTGCTCTAACAAGTCTGGCAATCAAAAAAGAAGAAAATAAGTACAAAACTAGCTCCTTTCATCAATTACCCAGCCAGATACTTGGGGTAGAAATTCATTAGCATGTAACCCCCATTCATTTGTTAAACCAGAGTACTGGGAAGAATTAGAAAATAACAGCGTTTCTCCTAGTTTTCTTTGCCATGAAAAACAAACCGCTAGAAAAGGTCCAGAATCACTTTGTTTCTTTTTTCAAATGGGCCTAATATCCTTTCTCAACCACCCGCGCACACCACACACATGCAAAACCCACTGGGTGCATCCATGGTCCATATGTGGCTCCAAAACAGAGCTGTATATTTGCAAGCATAAAATCTTAAATATTTGAAGCCAATTTGGACTACTAAAAATCTAAGATCCGAGTGAAAAATCATGCTAAATACGAGCCCCGGTAACTTTATTTTTAATGATGAGTTTTTACAAAAAAAAAAAAAACAAGGTAGGGGAGAGAGATCAGCAGGGTGAATGTAAAAATTGTTCATCTTAAATTTCTACAAACCCAAGTGTCAGGGTAAGCATGTACAGTGCATCAAGCATAACAAAATGAAAACGAGGTGTTGGGGGGAGGGGGTCCCAGGCACTTGCTTCCTTGAATCCCTCTGAATACATTTCACAATTCATCAGTTTTTGTCTTTCCTGCCACGAATGAGGACAATCAGACCAGACACCCATTAGATTTTTCATGCAATTTTTTTTTTCTTGTTCATGACATGTTGGCAGGGAGGATGGCAATTCTGAAATCTTACCAAATGAGAAAAATGTCAGAAGCTGAACTGACAGCTAGTGGTTACTATGGTGATAGGTGATATTGAAAAAAATAAAATAAAATAAGACTCAGTTAATTCAAAAGGAATCAAGTTGGGTATTTTTAAGCCAGTTGATATAGATGAAAACTTAATCCTGATATTGGGACATTATCTTTTCGAGCTAACAGCCAAAGACACCATTTAGCTTAAATAATAACTAAATACATAGCTCATAATCTTGTGATTAAAAATAATGGAAAGAAACAGTATTGATAAATGGAAGTCAAATATTATTACCAAATGACTATCAGAGAAATACAGATTATATTCAGTAGAAAAAGGATTTTTATCTGGGGGAAAAAGTTTACAGTTTCAGCAAAATATTTTTAAAAAGAGAACATAATAGCTTCACAGGAAAACAAGGACTCAAGGGAAAACCCAGATTCTGTTAAAGCACACACAGAAAAGTACAAACATGTTTTTTTCATCTTGTAAGTTCATCTACAAAAATAGAAAATCCATTTTGACTGTAATTGTCAATACACTCAATCTCTATTTTTAAAAAGTATTTACATAGGTAAATCCTAATTATTAATTTTTTAACAAACAATGAATCTTTTTTCACCATATCATTATTTCTTTTATTGAAATTCAGTTTAATGTTCTGACCATTATTCAGGGATCTTCATAATAAGCAAAATAATAATAAGAATGATGTAACAACCATTTTGTAACATTAAGGAATGACAACTTACCCTAGCTCAATCAATTACCACTGTTACTTTTAGGTTTCATGGTTTAAAAGAAGAAAAAACTATCATGAAAATAATATTGATAATTAAATAAAAATATGCAACTATCCCACATGTAATGTACCTAGACAAGACAGTTTTTTTAAAAAAAGTTTAAAAACAAGGAGCTAATAAAGATGATTCAAAGTTGATGGGGGTTCAGTCAACAAGAAGAATACATTGTATCTGAAAATCTTTTGACATGGAATAACTTTTTCAAGGCTTCTATTCACACTGACACCAAAATGCTGTAAATACAATGAATTAATATAGAAAAGTATACTTAGGAAGATCAGAGGCAGCTCTCATTTTGAAACAGTGTATTCTGAGACTATTCCATGCTTGCATATTTTTTTCCATATGCCGCACTCTCAGATCGAGTCTTTATATTTTTTCATTTGATATAAGGATATTAAATTATCTACTGTATCTTTTTTTTAAATCAAATCTTTTGAGAGTTACAGGTAACTAGCGAAAACAAGATTCTTATTTATAACCTCAAGCTAGTATTTAATGCAAGAGGGAGGGGGTACATTATCAAGGAAGAAGCTCAGAGGAATAAAAAAAATTAAAGTCCTATTGGTTAGGGGAAGCCCTTTTCTACTGAAGAGACTACAATGCCATCTACTGGGAAAGTGAAGTTCAACTTCACTAAAAATAGTAAGGCTAGTTTAAAAGGCAAATAGATGTAATTGGAGAGATATCCAGTTCTATACTCTTCAACATTCAAAACAGATAAGTGTGTATATACATACACACACACACACACATGCACACACATATATAATGACAATATATGTTGTCATTAAAACAACAGTTCTTATTATAGATCATTATATTCTTACTCTGAGATCTCCTCCCAGCCTTTTGCTTCTTAATTTCCAGCTAAAGGCTCTCCTTTCATCTCCTTCCAACTACTATTTAGTAACAAGTTAACAACATCCAGAAACACCTTGGTGTCATTTCCTGTAATCTCTAGCTTGTGATTTTTCACAAGAATATGCGCCAATATCTTTCCTGCAAGAAATTTATTTAACACCTAAAATCACAAAATGAAAAGCAAGGGTCCTGGTCATCTGGGGTGAAGAAGAGTGACGATCTAGAGAAAACCCTTGACATCATATGCATAAAGTGTCTTTTTCTATCTCCTTATGCTGCTTGGGATGCAGAAGCTAAGTTATCCTTTAAAAACTAAAAATCTGTCAAATTTTTGCAAGCTGGACTTAAATTTCCACCAATGCATCCTTTGCTCGTTTGTACACTTCTCCTTAATTTCAGCTGGATTGTTCTATGATCTTTAAAAGTGAGAAATGGAAATCAAGCAGAGCCATTTCCCCCTCTCTATATAAAACTAATCAAACTGAGGAAATTGATGTATAGAAGCAAGAAGGGACTATCATGCCAATTAAGAATCTGTTTTATAAGCACTATCAAAAGAAAACAATTTCCTACTTAAAAGCTACTGCCTATATATTCCAAGTATAGGTTTAGGCATAAGTAAACAGCAAAGATTCTCAATCTGCACACCATTCACATTTGGGGGAGGTAGATAATTCCTTGGAGAAGGCAATGGCACCCCACTCCAGTACTCTTGCCTGGAAAATCCCATGGACAGAGGAGCCTGGTAGGCTGCAGTCCATGGGGTCACTAAGAGTCAGGTACGACTGAGCAACTTCACTTTCACTTTTCACTTTCATGCATTGGAGAAGGAAATGGCAACCCACTCCAATGTTCTTGCCTGGAGTATCCCAGGGACGGGGGAGCCTGGTGGGCTGCTGTCTATGGGGTCGCACAGAGTCGGACACGACTGAAGTGACTTAGCAGCAGCAGCAGCAGATAATTCCTTGTTATAGGGGGATTTCCTGTGCATTATAAGGTGGTAAACAGCATCCCCAGCTCCTACCCAATAGATATCATGGGTAACCCTCTACATACACACAGCTAGGATAATCAACAAGGTCACCAGACATTGCCAGATGTCTCCTCAGATCAAAATCAACCCCTCAAACTTTAATAACAACTGTTGTAGGATACTCTGGGCTTCCCTGGTGGCTCAGAGGTTAAAGCGTCTGCCTGGAATGCGGCAGACCTAGGTTCGACCTCTGAGTCGGGAAGATCCCCTGAAGAAGGAAATGGCAACCCACTCCAGTACTCTTGCCTGGAGAATCCCATAGGATACTAATTTCAACTTTATATAAACTACTTCTCACATGATTCTCTATGTGGCGATGATTCATGTTGATGCATAAAATAATATTTGTTAAATATATAAGAATATAGTAAAATAAGAAATCCAATGGGAATTTGCTGTATGACTCAGGGAACTCAAGCTGGGATGTGGGAATGGGCAGGAGGTGGGAGAGAGATATAAGAGCGAGAGGCCGTATGTACACCTATGGTTAATTCATGTTGATGTATGACAGAAATCAAACCAAACCAATATTGTAAATCAGTCAATCAAAAATAAATAATTATAGAAAAGAATACAGTAAAATAGGTGTGAATGGGAGGATAGCAATCTACATTCAATAATTTCTTTAACCTCAAGTCTAAACAGGGCTCCTGACCTTTCCAAAGGAGTCACTCACAAGTTCTAGGGAGAGAGCTAAAGGGGAAAGTTGGCTCATGGATGGCAGCTGTCTAAAGGATATTCCCCAAAAGCAAAGGGGGAAAATTGCCATTCTGCTGAGATCTTGGGGCAAGCAGGGGGCTGAGACAGAGAGTAGGGAAAAGAATTGTTTTATTCAAAGTGTTTAAATTATAGAGCTTTACCATCCAAAGTTAAACAGCAAACTGAAAAATAGATGATCTTTAAAAAGGAAGTACTTCTCCTTATGGGAAAAAAAAAAAAAACAGAAAATGTTAACAGGGAAGGTGTAAAATTTTAATTTCTTAACAAGAAACATAATTTGAAACTTTGTTGTGGATCTTTAAAAATCACCCCTCTAGAAGAAAATATTAACAGGAGAAGGTAGTGGGGAGATACATAGGTTTACATTCAAGAGAGCTAGTAAAGTTAGAATTATTCCCAAGCTCAGGCTTAAGACAGTGTAGCTCTGCATTAACCCAAAATGCTTATGACTAGGAGTAAAGTCTTTAAAGCACTATCCCAGGACATGTGTGCAAAATCTCCGTTTAAATTTCTCCAACAGAACACCAACTAATTCTGCAGTAACTAACAGACTGTATTAGATATGCATTGTCTATTTCCATTGCCCTTTACTATCTGCAGGATATCCAAGTGTGGTTGGTGGGAAGTTTTCAATAATTAGTCTTCTTTTTGTAGCACTCACTCTGAAAAAACATAAACACCACCTGTCTCTGGCCCACTCCTTTACCAACCGTTTGGTGATAACAGGCAAGAATGTTGATAAATTTTTAACATTTAACATTTCTTAATACTCTGAAATCTTGTTTTTCCTCCTTGCAGGAGAGGGGTATGTGGGAATGAAAGGAAACTGAATGCGAAACAAAGTATATTCACTCTTCAAAACTGCAGTCACTGGTACCACGGTCCCTAATACCGGTGGCTTTTGTGGAGTGTTTTTTTTCTTTAAATGAGCTGGACCACACATACTCACTCATTCAGCATAAGGCTATAGATGAACTGTCTCTGTATTTTTAAAGAAACTCAGCTTGTGCGGTCTGCTGATATCTCAGAGAAACAAGAACTATTTTCACATCTCATTCACGTAATGGATGGGGCTACAGTGCAGAGCAGACAAGCCCCCTGGAAAGCATTCCGTTTGTCATGACATGTAGGAAAATTCTCTTATGCTCTTTCTACACTGAGTTTCCCAAACTAAGCTAGAGTTCCACGGTAGTATTCATGGAGTACATGGCACTGGACCCAGGGAGATAAAGATCATTAATGTACACACGTCCCATTCTGCCCATGGATTGTCATACTTGTAAATTTCAGCATACCTATATACTCTGGATATTTGTTAGGCTTCCTGCTACAAAGCTGCCTTTAAAAAAAAAAAAAAAAACTGGTTTTTTAAAACCAAGAAAAAAAAAAAGCTGAATGTCAAGACTGTCCAGGAGTGTGTATCTAAAAGATTTTGTTTCAGTTCTCTACAGATATTACCTGAGCAGTGTCCCCTATCGTTAACCACACCTGGTGGCCCGCCCCAGGGTTCCCTTCCAGACAAAGACCTTCCCTTTGACTCCAGAGAGAGGTCACTGTGCACAAAACGCTGGTAGAATCCAGCCTCTTTGAGTCCCTTAACTTTTATCGTCAGTTGCTAAATTAGCTAATGATTAATTAGTTAATGTTTTCAAAGCACTTTGAAGATGAAAAGCACCGCCTGTGTGCTAAGTGTAAAACAGCATTAGTTATTCGACTCTGCAAAGACTAATTAGCTTTTAAAAAAATGTCCCCCCCCCAAACTGATCAATAATGCTTCTGGTATTATAGTAGGAGTGTTTGTCCCACAGATCACTAAGACCCACCTCACATTTTAAGGCTTTTATGCCCCGAGACACGCAGAAATCCTGACCGAGGTTTATTGCTTAGTAACCCCTTGGCTTTCAACGTGGCTGGAGTTGGGCTAGTGATGTCATCTATACAAAACACAGCATTTTTGCTGTCAAAAAAGCTTTAAAGGATTATTTAACAAAGCTAAAAGTAAAGAACTAAACTCTAGGAAAGTGGTACAGAAACATGATCAGTGAACTTATATTTAAGAAGAATTAAGCTTTTAAAGTTTTTTTTTTTTTTCCCCTCTAAAAAGCTCTTTAACGGTGGTTCTCCAGGTGGCCTCTGAATTTATTGTGAGATTTCACTTTGATGGCTATGAGTCCTCATGGGGACTATTATGTCAATAATTTCAACAGCAACATTTTATTCCAGGTACAGAAATGACTTAGAAGATAGAGTTGGGGTCTGGAAATTCCAGGATCCTACTTTAAATTGCCCATACCAACCACTATAGAATGAAAAGAGATAGCTTTTGCCATTTCTCCCCTCTCCAGCCTGAGTCTTAATGCAGACTCTTCTGTCAGCTTCTTGGATGCTAAGTGTTCCAAAAAACCATTCGAAAAAGTTCAGTATTTTATTTCTCTCATCCACTTTCAAATACTTCAATAATGTAAAGTTAATGGAAATTTTGAAGCTAAGATAAGCAACGCTATAAACACAGTTTTGAGGATCATTTGTCCCCTTGGTACAAACACATACTTCCCCCCATTGTCTACCAGCAGAATTTGATCATAAACACTGGGGATTTGAGAATTTTTTAAAATGCCTGTGCTTTTTACTTTTAGTCAAAGTGAAAAAATAATTGTCTTTAAGATTAAAAATACTAAATAATTTCTGTTAACAGTTAATTTTTGTTTTGAGTAACTTTTTTGTTTTGAAGGAGGGCAATTTCAAAATAATATGAAGATGTTGACTTTTAAGGACATCAAGCAAACACTATTAATACGAACTCTCAAATTATGCAGTATTAACAAAATTAAACCTTTATACAGATAACAAACCATAGAGACAACTGCTTAGAAAAATAAAAAGTTAGTCTAAACAAAAGAAATTTCACATTTGGGAACATATGTTCCTTATGTATTTAGTTACTCCAAGAAAGAGTTTAGATGAACCACAAACATTATAGCATACATGTGTGTACAGATACATACACACATATATATAACATG
The DNA here is from genome assembly GCA_935064755.1 of Tragelaphus eurycerus. Lineage (NCBI taxonomy): Eukaryota > Metazoa > Chordata > Mammalia > Artiodactyla > Bovidae > Tragelaphus > Tragelaphus eurycerus. Next base: position 20,730,926 of record CAKXYN010000020.1, read on the forward strand.
TATGTGATATATACACATAATCACACACATTGCACCCACATCAATCAAGCATTTGCTAAACAAAAGGAAAAGAGTGACATGTGCACAAATTCCCAGAACTACAGGTTTGGTATCAATATCAGTGTCAGCCTTTCTTGTAGGCACTGAAATCTATCTGCTGTAAAAGCACAGTAAAATCACCTGAAAACAAAAAAAGAAATGGGCATAATGAAAAGTGTGGCCAGCTACTAGATAATTTCTTTGCAATTTCTTAAGTGAATACAAAAGAGCAGACACCTGAAATAATTTGCAAATCACTGTAACCCAGACACTCATAAAATATGAGCAGAATTTGGGAGGCGAAAGTGGTCCAGTCAAGGGCAGCTGTTACTTCCCAGGTCTCTAGAACTGGGCTGGACACTAAATATAGGGCTAGAGAAGAGAACAAAGTAGGGGGAAAGGTGAGATTTTGACTGGAAGAAGAAGTTACTTAGGAAATTTTAAGGATTACTTAAAATTCTTATCTAAATCAAGTTCCCTTCTGAATTTCTTTTTCTTATAATTGAACAAGTGTTAAACTGTATCAGGCTGTCACAGCTGTTCCAATACATGAACCACACTTATAGTAACAGCTTTCGTTACACATTTTTTTGTGGAGTAGTTTCCAGCACACTGCGATCAGAGCTTGCATATTTTTACACTACTTGCATATTGAAAATAAACCCAACATTTCAGATTATTTTTCTCATACTGCATCTGGTATGTATGGTTTCTGAAAGACAAAGAGGCAATTGTGATTTCATACCTACTGATCTGAATACAACACCTTGTTTTATTTTTATAAATTATTCTCAGTATTTTAGTCAAAAAAACAAAAACAAAAAAATAGAATACTTCTGTTCGGTCTAAGGAAGTCCTAAAAACCTGCAACTTAACCAGATCATTATCCATGAGCCAAATGCTGACACAATTTTTTCACTTCAGAATATCTTTATGATGACATATCAAATATCCAAATATTATATGGGTACAGAGGCCATGAAATATTCCCCAGTCAAAGCTTTTAACAAAAGAAACATGGAAAAATCAACACACTCAAGACTCTTAATTCAACTGTTTGTTTTGTATTCAAAAGCACTTGTGCAGTCTGCCCTGAGTAACAGTAGTATTTCAACCACAGGTGACTGTTCCCAAAATTACCACGGTTCATGACTTCAATTGTTGCTCCCGGAAATATTCCAGCATTTGCAAAACACAGAAATTCTGAAATGCCTTTATTCAAACAGGAATACATAGGCTATGCTTTAGAAACACTATACAAATAATCATCTTTCTGCCGAAGTAAAAATAATTGTGTTTGTCTGAATAGTTTTTGAATTAAATATCCACATGCTATTGTTTCACAAGCTGTAAAAGAAATGATAGCCATCTGTTGCTTATTGTCCTTTCTCCAGAATTAGGACTTAATTAGCTGCAAATGCCTTATCTTCCCAATCACTGCAGCACATACGTTCTCTAAATGTTGCCTCTTGTTGTTCAAGCCCTCTAAATGAGTAGATTCAAAATTAGCCAGTTATAGCAATGCTTTTCACTTTAAATTTTAATAATAAACAGAGACATCTCCTTTCTTTTTTTTTCCCCCTAGACCCTCCCTCTTTTCTGAAAACTGAAGGCTGCTGCTGAAAGGATTGAAAATCTGGAAAGAGTTTGGGGTGGACTGGCCAACCCCCTTTCATTTCCTTCAGATGTTTACAATCTAGCACCTTTCTGAAGACAAAGATGGGAAAAAAGCTATTTTTCCCTTTGACTGAAGGGTGAGACAGGGGGGTATTAAAAACTGATCAATGTAATTTTTTTCTCAGAAGTATTTGCACATCTGTGAAATTATGTAATTTATTAAAAAATTCTTTTTATATGACATTCATGATTATAGCCTGATCTGGAGAATTATTCAAATATAAAATTAAATGTTCAAAAACTTGCTGTGCTGTGGATGGCTGAGCTGATCCCAGTTGTGCATCAAACTTACATAATTCTATTAAAAGTATAAAAGTGAGCCTTTCTAGGTTTCATTGAGTTTCTGAAAAGGGGAAGTAGTATTTTAAAAGAAAGTGTGATGATCTTTTTTTGTTTTTTTTTGTTTCATTTACTTCTGAAAAGCCTTCCAGGGTCTAAGGATGCCCTACTACACTGTTCAAAAACAGTTAACGACAACAACAAAAAGGGTGATGGGGTAGGGCTACTGAGTGTAATGAAAAGGTTCTGTAAAACAGCATGTATTTTGTTATCACAGAAAATCTGTGACTTAAAGGAAAGTTACAAAGCTGTAACGTAAATTCTGCTGTCTGGGTGAAGTTGCTTAAGATATAACAGGAGCTGTCTGTAATTTACCTGGTCTCTCTCTTGAGCAGGGCAAGCTACTTTCACTTTCAAAGTAGCCCGCATTCACCCACCATCATCCCAAAACAGCGAGCGCTCGGAACTGACTAAGGGAGATTTGCCCTTGAAATGCATAGCTTATAAAAACAAACTTTCCTTAGCCAAGTGTTAGAGCTAAGTTTTCATTCCCATTTACATGCCTTTGCATTGTCAATTTTGAATACTTCTGCCTCTAAGGGAGAAATTCTATGAAATATTTGTCAAATTCAAATGTATCCTATTTCTTGCACAATCAATTCAAGGTAACAAATAGTGCTATTTAAAATAACTGGAGCCCAGAAAATAAAATACTATGAAATCTTTTTTGAAGTTACAGACTGAAACCCACACCCCAGATCCTAGTATGTTCTGTATGTCCTTTAAAAAAAAAAAAATGCAATTCTAAAGCATTTATTATGAACTAAAGGTTTAGAAATAAACCAGAATTTGTTTATGGATTAGCATTACCAGATTTTAAATAGAAAGAAAAATACAATTCTTAATCATTTTATGGCACAAATCAGTAGTCAAATGATTTCCCCAAAAGCTCACATTAGGAAGAAAGGGATCTGCAGTTACCATCTTTAAAAACGCAAGCAAAATAAGGGCAAAGATATTGTTTCTGCTGCCTAAGACAGACGGACTTTAATAACACTTAACAGAATGATGCACATAATGATCTCAGAAAGCACTTCTTATGCCTCATCCATCATGCCGAGGAGAAAATGAAGCCTTCGACAGCATTAGGAATTATTCTAGATCTTGTCAGTAATTCGCAGCTCCTCTGTAGGATCACAACACAAATGTGCGTGTGTGAGACACTGACCATTAATCTGGGAGTTTTTTTTCTACTCACAACAGCACGCACTGAGAATGTATCAATTGTTTCATGGAGAAATGCGATATATGAAGCCACACTAAATAAAACAAGAAAAACCAGGGAGATATATGGATAGATAAACAAACAGTGTGTTATGGAATGAAAATATTTTCTATCACTGTAAGAGGAATAAAAGTAATGTCCCTCGTACCCAGGCTAGATGAATTGGAAACTATAAATGTCCTGGCTAAAGAACCAGACTCTCATTGATTAAAAGTTTCTATAAAGTTGCAACATATTATCAACATCCCTAAGTAATAAGCCCTTAGGAGGTGAGAAAATGAAGGGTTTCCTTTCGCTACTAAAGTGAAATGCAAAAAGGTCCACTTTCTGTCCTTCAGGCAGAAAATCAAAGTGAGCACCTGGGTTGTTTGTTTCACTCATTTGAAAGTTCTCATAGGGTTCAAAAAAATGGAAGCGGGAGGATCCTGAGGATAAATAAAATAACCGGCTTATTCGCCGCTATCTCTGGCTTTGACAGTATGTCAGTGGCCAAACAAATGTGAACTCCCAACCCTTATGATAAAACAAACAGCAGATTTTGGCAGCATCTTCCTCAAAATAAGCTCTGTTCTTAATAGTATAGGGACCATACTGAAACAGACTCTGCTCCAGAGAAAACAGTTTACAAATATTTGCAAAACAAACTCTTAGAACATTCCTCTGAGTCCACTCCAAATCAATTTCTATACATGCACTGTAAAGATGAAAGCTGACTGGCTGTCTGGTTTATGATAAATTAAGGTGGTTTAACTTCCAACAATCATACACCCCACACAGATGTATTTCTGTGAAGTTCTGTGAGCTACTCCACAACCAAAAAAAAGCAGGGCTCTTGTCAAGTGGATTGAAATGAATGCTCCTTAGAGTGGATGCACTGGAACAGGATCCGGGAGGAACAAAAAAAAGAAACAGATAAATAGGCAGCTGAGGACAATGTAAATACAAGCTATAAACAGTAATAATCACTAAGTTTAAAGTTTTCTAAAGTAAAATGCAGGTTTTTCTCTTTAGTTATCTAAAAAGTATGTTAGGCAAGTAAAAGCAGGCCAAAACTACTTGCAAATTGGTATCTAGTGTAAACAGAGTTCCATTTTATTTTCAATACTCAAAACATAAAAGGTTATATTAAAACACACACACACACACACACACACACACACACACACACACACACACACACACACACACACACTTTTTTGCCCGTGTGGAATGATGAACAAATTTTCAAGGACAGAAGTGCCAAGTATACAACTCAGGTTGGGCTACTTTGCCCACCTACCCCAGGCTGGACTCTGAGTAACAGTTTATTATTCACAGGTAACAAACTCAAGAGTGAGATAAAAACAGAACTCCCAGGAAGTGGGCACTGCCCTGGTTCCCTCCCTCCCTGTCTGAATCAACTCACATTCTCTTGCCTCTCTTCCTCCCAACACTGAAAGCTATAAAGCAGAAATGTCACTGAGAACATCACCATGGTCTGGCAATGGTCAGATATTTATACTGAATAATGCTCACATCAGGAATGAGTAAAACCAGCTTTAAAATTGAGATTTTCACAAAATAATGAAGAGGAAATGTCATCCTTGCAGCAGTAAAATGGCATAAATTGTGCTTATTCATTCATTATCCTGTTCCCCTCCCCTTCCCCCACGGAAACATAATTTTTATTTTTCAAATCTACATGCACACAAGAGAACTTGGCTTCTGCCATAGTTGTTGCTCTTTCAAAGCCCAACACTAGAGACAAGGATGGTTTTTAAAGATTCTTTTTTTTTTTTTTAATTACAAAGATGGCAATGAGAACACATTTCCTTCTAGATTTCAATTCAAAGAGAAAAGGTAAATAGAATTCCCCAAACAAAATTACCTGGAGCTTTAACTTTTACTTTCTCTAATTGAATTACAGAGAAAATCGCAGCTCAGTGTCACCTGCTCGACAGTAAATACACTGCTCCTGGTAGCAAAGGAGCTGGAGGAAGGAAAAGAAAAAGTGCCTACATTCCAGTGATGCCGGTCCGGTCCCCGAAAGGATTACAAAAAAATACTCAAGAAGATATTTCTGTGGACAGCTTTCCAGGAAGATGTCAGGGCTGGGGGAGGCAAAGTGGGGGCTAGTTTTAACTAGAGATGATCGGATCAGTGAGGGTGGGGTGCGGTCCACTGTGGAAGCCCAGTTAATGTGCAGACAGATTTCAGGCTGAAAAGCAACACTCATAAGGATCCCTGTCCCCGCTACCAAAATACCCTGTAAACTTCTGCTGTCTGGCAGCGAGCCTGCATACTCTCCAGTGCTGAGATAAAGACCCAATCTGCTCATCAAACACCTCCAGGCTCCACCATCTAATAGGAACAAATTGGCAATGACTGCCCAAGCTAGTAACACAGGCCCACTGATTTGTAGATTGATACGGATGCCTAATGATCCCCTTGGGCAGATCAATAGGAACAATCCTCATCCCTGCCTTTCTTCTTTATTGGCCTAGAAGACTAAGGCAAGGAGAAAGCAGGGTGCGCAAGAGGCCACGGTACCACCTGGGGACAGGTGGAGAATAAGGATACAGGTATTGATGTGTGTGGAGGAAAGCCAGTCCAGACCAGCGCTCAAGAACTTTTCTGTGTCTTGATTCCCTTTCCCAGTGTTTGGCAGGCAAAGGGTGTAAGAATAGAACACAAGATGCTTTTCTATTAATAGTAGCCATGCACAGCATTCAGTGAGATCCAGGTTATTGTAAGCATAGCTGCCTTCATCTAGGAGAAGAGAGACACAATGCAAGCCCCAGTGCCACTCCAAGAAGATGAACATGGTAGAGAGAAAATGCCGAAGATGCGAATGAGAAAGAGGGCAAGAGGGCAAAGATGTGATGCTCCATCTTAGGGAAACTTGGGATAGAATGAATCTGAAGTGCCTGTGACCAAAGAGGGGCGACAATCACGGACACTGTTTTAAATAACAAAAAGGAGGCAAAGGGATTTATCTCCCGTGTTGCCTGAACATGCTTAATGCACCCTGGTCCCTCCACCCGTTTGACTGCTCGTTCTCACACATGGGTGCTTTTCTCACACATGGGTGCTCTTCTCGGAATCCTGCACCTTTCCCTTCAGTGTGCTATCTGAGCAGGTGTCCTACAAGTTGACAGGGGTTTGCTCTTACCCTGACTCTTCCTCCTTTTGCAGACCATCCCCTCCTCCCCAAGGGTTAGGGCTCGTTTTCCATTTGTGTATTATTCTTGTGAATAAAATTATCCAATTAGGAAATCCATTTAAAGTCCTTAACAATAACAGGGAAAAACTAATGGAGTTGCTTTGGATTTTCTTTTTCAATAAATTAATGTTAGTGATGTTCTGTGGATTCTTAAGTGCTCATTTATATCATCAGGGTTATTGCACACATAACAATTAGACCTAAATTTCTATACTGATTTGTCTATACTGTAGGAAGTTCATCCTCCCAAAGAAGCAATACATGAGACTAATCAGAGGAAAACTTACTGGCAGACAGAATGAATTTGACTTCTACAACAAATAAATCGACGAAGTCTACAAACCCTTCTAGTGTGTTTATATTCTTTTTCTTCTTTTAGTTATCAGAAAGTTTAAATTAAAACCTCCCCTTCTCCTTTCCCATGAATCCTTTTACAACTACCTCCTGCATATTTACAGGTGTTGCATACAAAATGGCCAAAAGCAAGGGGGAAAATGTTCAGTTTTTACTCCTGCGTTCAGACCTGCAACTAGCCGCCTGAGAATTTGCTTTGTTCAGTAATCAGTCCGGTTTGGTTTTGTTATTAAAGGAAGATAACGCTGAATGCCAGAGATGAAATTGCATTTTCTTGATTGTCAACGGTTGAAACCCCTGCCACCCTGCTGATCCATAAAAGATTTTTTTGGTAATAATAAAAATGTTTTTAATCTCACTCCCCTCTTTTTTTTTTTTTTTTTGTTTGCATACACAAAATAGAACTAAAGAAACATGAAAACCCTTGGTATCCCAGCTCAGTGTGTAACATCAGAAATTAGTCATCTCTTTCCTGTATGTTGCATTCTCCTTTTTAAATAAAAGCAAACATTGAGCGGCGTTAAATTTTGACAGTAAAGGGTTTGCAATGATGGACCAAACAATCACGTGCACTGGAGCTCCTGCACTGACCACTTAAAATTCAAATTTCACACTAACGATAAGTGTAATCATGGCAATCAGCATCACCACCACCACCATCACCATCATCACAATAAAAAGATGCATTCTGTTCGCTGGTGACATCAATCAACTGTGTGGTGAAGATCAGAAGCAGCGCTCCCCTCTTGCTCTCTCACTCCGTCTGTCTTGCTGACTACCCCCTCCCCACTCTGCTCCCGCCACCTCACCCCCGCTCTGAGAAGTGATCACATTTAATTCATTGCATCATTATGTCATCTCCATACTAATCTCTGCCCTCACACCTCCGCCACTTTGACATGCAAATGAGCTAGAAAAAAAGCCACACATTAATATAAAAAAGTCACAGCAATCATGTCTGATTTCCTGCCTTCCAGCCCCACAACACTCCCTCCAATCCCCACCTCTCCCCCCATCTCTCTTTTCAGCACGCTGTGCTGGTGATCACAAGAAACAACAGCAATCTGTTGAAGATCAGACGCTAAGACAGGGAGGTGGGGAGAAGGATACAACACATACACGTGTCAGCAACGCGGCCCAGGCAGTCCTATTTGCATATTCACATGAGTTCCATTCTCAGATTGCTTAAGCAGGGACGAAGTTAGGTAGCTCCCCCACCCACCTACCCTCCCAGATCCATAAAGAAACAGCTCTTGAGGAGAGGGAGAGAGAGAGGGAGAAAGAGGATGAGAGAGGGAGGGAGAGAGAGAGAGAGAAATGAATGTAAAGGGAGAGAGAGACAGAATATGAGGGAGAGAGAGAGGAAATGGAGAGAGAGATACACAGAAAAAGACAGAGGAAAGGAAAGAAAAGAGAAGAAAAGAAAGGCTGTCCACATCTGCCTTACCTCAGCTAGCTTGCTTTCTGTTGCTCTTAAAAGGAATTCCCTGTGGTTCCTTTAGAATTTTTGAGAACCATCCTTCAGGGTTTTTACTTCTCTCTCTCCCTCTCCCTCTCTCTCCCTCTCTCTCTCTCCCCTCCTCCTCCTCTTTCTGTGTTGTGACTGGGTTTATAAAAAAAATAAATAAAAAGACAACTCCATGTTCAGCTAGCAGTCAAGAAGGCATCATGAAGTCCAGGGCTACAGGGGGAGGGAAGGGAGGAGGGGAGGGTCACAGCTTAATGCTTTACAAAGGAGAACCTGAAGTCTCTGTTTTTAAAACATCCTTCTCACATACAATGACTAACCAAGACAAAAATATACATACTCTATGTATACACAGAGACATATGTACGTTTTCACCAGTAACCCAGATGTCAGAAATGTTAAGACTGTGATGCAAACAAATGTAGGAAAATTATGAGTCATTGTGAAAAAAAACCCTATTGCAGATCCACTTTGCTGCTCTCTGATTGCAGAGGGGCCCGGCAGCTAGGGGTTTTATTTGCTGAATCACATTTGTACCAATACCGATGCAATAAGGGACTGGCTTGAGAAGGGGTTTCGGCGACTGCAATGAATTTCCCAGCTTTGATCAGTTTTCATCAGTACTTTTGTGGCAATGAAAATGTGTGAACATGTCCACAAAATTTTCTTGCTTTCATTTTCTTGCAACAACTAAGGGGAAAAAGGGAAAAGGAAAATAGTGTTTAAATATATATATGATATACATATCATATATATATATATATATATATATCTCCAAGCTGATGCAACTAATAACAATAGCTGTCTTTAAATATTCCTTATGAAGTGTAAAACTGTATGAATTAAAAACATAGAATGATTCGTGCAAAATGCATCTACTTTTCCAGTGGCCTACTGTATAACATTATCCTAATTGACTTTATTAGCTCTGGTGAAATGTTACTGTCCCTCCAAGGAACCTGCTTTCCAAGACAAGTGAACCGCTGCAGTACTGATGAACAGCAGCTGATTCACAGACATTAAGTGCTAGTCTGTTAAGTGAAAGAAATAAAAACATTTTCAAAATACAACGAACGGTGTCCAGTTTAATTCCATTTCTCAACCTGCTTATTTTAACTAGCAAAGACAAAAAGGCATCCAATATTATGAGAAACATTAATAGAAATGTAATTCTAAAAACTGACCAGAAGGATGCTTTTGCAAATTGGTTTTTATCATTAATCCTAAATTTAAATTGTATGAACAATGTTTCACTGTAAAAAGAAAAAAAATGATGCATGGTCAAGTTATAGGTCTCTTAAAATTTATTCAACTGACAAGTAACTAATTAGGGGAATTATAAAAAAATTGACAATAATAAAAGCAAAGTAAAAATTTGTATTACAGCATTAATATATGTACCATGGGACAATGACCCAAATGTGGGTCACTATCTAGATCATGACTCATATGTATGAGAGAAGACCATTATATATGTGTAACTGATTTGCAGGGGGAACAAGGAAAGAAAGAGGGATAGAAGGGAGGGAGGCACTGAGTAAGTTTAAAAGATGTTAGTATTCACACTAATAAAGAACTTCAGGATCTTGATGATGGTTAAGAAAACATCAAAATTAAAACTTTCTTCATTTGAAACAGAACTCTTAACAGACACATTAGAAAAAAATTAATTCCTCTGTACCTCCCAGAGAAACTCTGAAGAAAGAGATGTTTTGTATTTGTGACCTGAATCCTAAAAGGAGGGGGAAAAGGTAATTTTAAGAATCTGACCCTAATTCATGAGTCACGGTTTCTACCCCAAATTGATGAAAAACGTCTATGACAAGACTCATCAATGAGTTACTGAAATAAAGAGAAAATAACCAAAACATGGGACCCAGGAACGTTATATTTCAATATTATCATATGAATTAAATGTAATCCTTGAAGCGACTAGTCCCTGGGGTCACATATTAGGCCTCCCCCCTCAACTCTCAACCCCCCCCTTTTATTTAATAGAGGTCATCCAGGCTGAAAAGCAAAACCCAAATGAAAAGCATCTTCAGTGTGCTTATAACATGAGCTGCAAGGGGTCAGGCAGCGTCTTGTATGGCCTCATAAAAAATACATAACCAGACAGCCTAATAGTATTTCTTTGCATTCATTTTTGGATGGAGGATGGGGGCTGGGGAGGAGAAAGACCTGATGTTCATAGCTACGATGAAAAAAAGTCAAAGATGACAAAAAAATACATTTTTAAAAAGAGGATAATCTTTTTCTTTTGTAAAAACATATTAAGTGCAACTCTAAATGTGACTGATTTATAAAATATACTGACTTCCATTTTTTAAGACAGTAAAAGGTATATAAATGCATATCTATATTTCCTTTTTTATTGTTGTTTTTTCATATTAATTGGGCCCTTCTTCCGGTTAATGTTTTTAACACAGTAAATACTCACTTAAATATAGATTTATAAACTACATTTATCTCTGGTGACTTCTAAAAATGAAACAATGATGAGAAGAAAAAAAAAAACCACTGTGTTTTTGCCTTAACACAGAGAATGTATGCAGACATAGGATGAGAGGAGAAGAGTGGGCAGTGAGGGAAAGAGGAGAATCACACAGTTGGACAACAAATAGAAATAAACAGCTCTCAAAGCTGGGGAGATGAGAGAAGCTCTAAATATATTCTTTCCCCTCCCCCTCACTTCTTCCCTCCCAAATATAGCCCAGAGATGAGTGACCCTGCTGGGGAAGATGGAGGCAGAGAGGTGACCCGGCGCTAACCAGCCTGTTAGAACTAATAAGGTGTTCTCCTAAGGCACTCCACTGACATCAGGGCAGCGTGGAGATCACTCTCCTTGTTATTGCCCATCCTCAGCTTGAAATTTACTACTCCTTTGCATTATTAAAGAGACAGCTCTCATCCTCTGTGGGACAGAGAAGATTTGGTGAAGATAAATACTCTGAATTATTTTTATTTAAATGTTATGTTTGTACTCAGTAGTCCAGACATTAAAAACCTATGATTTTACAACATAGCCATGTGAATAATCTGCCACTGATGTTTCCCACTGAGATAGTCAAAAGGGAAGAAAAGAAACCTAATCTTATAATTTATATTCCCCTCCCAAGCACCCATCTGCGTGTGTGCACACACACACATACACACTTTCATCCTTCCCTATATCCTCCATTGGGGAATCAAAGAATAGGAAATACTATTCAAAGGTGCCTAATTTCCATTGTACATTCAGCACAGCATTGTTGTCCATGGTGAAGAGTCACCTATAAAGTTCTACAGAAATAAGATTTTACTCCTAACCCAATTTCCCACTTAGAACTTCATGACTCTTAATTGAGGCAAGCAGGTAAACTTATAAGATTTTACATAATATTTTTAATAAATGTGTTTTAATGTTCCCATAAGAACATAGCTTGCTTGAAAGTGAAGTTGCTCAGTTGTGTCCAACTCTTTGTGACCCCATGGACACATTTAGCCTACCAGGCTCCTCAGTCCATGGGATTTTCCAGGCAGGGATACTGGAGTGGGTTGCCGTTTCCTTCTCCAGCTTGCTTGAAAAGTTAGCATTATTGAACCTTAGAGGGATGTGGCAATCTGGAGATATCATCTGCCATCCAGTCCAGCTACCCCAACTTGGAGTGCAGATCTACTGCATCCACAACATAACCCAAGAGCATAATTGTTTAATTAGGATTTTATGAAAAAGTCTTAAACCATTTCCTTCCAAGCTATCACTCTGCCAAGGTCAGACATTTTAGTTTTCTAAAATATAATCACTATAAACAATTGATCAGACAAGGGTGCCCACTTTCACCATTACTATTCAACATAGTTTTGGAAGTTTTGGCCACAGCAATCAGAGCAGAAAAAGAAATAAAAGGAATCCAAATTGGAAAAGAAGAAGTAAAACTCTCACTTTTGCAGATGACATGATCCTCTACATAGAAAACCCTAAAGACTCCACCAGAAAATTACTTGAACTAATCAATGAATATAGTAAAGTTGCAGGATATAAAATCAACACACAGAAATCCCTTGCATTCCTGTACACTAATAATGAGAAAATAGAAAGAGAAATTAAGGAAATAATTCCATTCACCATTGCAATGAAAAGAATAAAATACTTAGGAATATATCTACCTAAAGAAACTAAAGACCTATATATAGAAAACTATAAAACACTGGTGAAAGAAATCAAAGAGGACACTAATAGATGGAGAAATATACCATGTTCATGGATTGGCAGAATCAATATAGTGAAAATGAGTATACTACTACTACTACTACTAAGTCACTTCAGTTGTGTCCGACTCTGTGTGACCCCATAGATGGCAGCCCACCAGGCTCCCCCGTCCCTGGGATTCTCCAGGCAAGAACACTGGAGTGGGTTGCCATTTCCTTCTCCAATGCATGAAAGTGAAAAGTGAAAGTGAAGTCGCTCAGTCGTGTCCAACCCTCAGCGACCCCATGGACTGCAGCCTTCCAGGCCCCTCCACCCATGGGATTTTCCAGGCAGAAGTACTGGAGTGGGGTGCCATTGCCTTCCCAAAGCAATTTATAGATTCAATGCAATCCCTATCAAGCTACCAACGGTATTCTTCACAGAGCTAGAACAAATAATTTCACAATTTGTATGGAAATACAAAAAACCTCGAATAGCCAAAGCTATCTTGAGAAAGAAGAATGGAACTAGAGGAATCAACCAGCCTGACTTCAGGCTCTACTACAAAGCCACAGTCATCAAGACAGTATGGTACTGGCACAAAGACAGAAATATAGATCAATGGAACAAAATAGAAAGCCCAGAGATAAATCCACGCACATATGGACACCTTATCTTTGACAAAGGAGGAAAGAATATACAATGGATTAAAGACAATCTCTTTAACAAGTGGTGCTGGGAAAACTGGTCAACCACTTGTAAAAGAATGAAACGAGCACTTTCTAACACCATACACAAAAATAAACTCAAAAGGGATTACAGATCTAAACGTAAGACCAGAAACTAATATTAAACTCCTAGAGGAGAACATAGGCAAAACACTCTCCAACATAAATCACAGCAGGATCCTCTATGACCCACCTCCCAGAATATTGGAAATAAAATCAAAAATGAACAAATGGGACCTAATTAAATTTAAAAGCTTCTGCACAACAAAGGAAACTATAAGCAAGGTGAAAAGATAGCCTTCGGAATGGGAGAAAATAATAGCAAATGAAGCAACAGACAAACAACTAATCTCAAAAATATACAAGCAACTCCTACAGCTCAGTTCCAGAAAAATAAATGACCCAATCAAAAAATGGGCCGAAGAACTAAATAGACATTTCTCCAAAGAAGACATACAGATGGCTAACAAACACATGAAAAGATGCTCAACATCACTCATTATCAGAGAAACCCAAATCAAAACCACTATGAGGTACCATTTCACGCCAGTCAGAATGGCTGCAATCCAAATGTCCACAAGCAATAAATGCTGGAGAGGTTATGGAGAAAAGGGAACCCTCTTATATTGTTGGTGGGAATGCAAACTAGTGCAGCCACTATGGAGAACAGTGTGGAAATTCCTTAAAAAACTGGATATAAAACTCCCTTATGATCCAACAATCCCACTGCTGGGCATACACACAGAAAAAAAAAAAATAAAAAGAAAAACCCCCCCCCAAGTTTTCAGAACAGCTCTCTTTAAAAAAGAGAGGAAGGAAACAAACCAGAGACCCCCCCCCAGAAAAAAGAAAAAAAAAAAGGTGGGGAAAATAAACAAAAGGGTATAAGACCCAAAAAAAGAATACATTTGAATCAGTTCAAATGAGATGGATGAAACTGGAGCCTATTATACAGAGTGAAGTAAGCCAGAAAGAAAAATACCAATACAGTATACTAACGCATATATACGGAATTTAGAAAGATGGTAACAATAAACCTGTATACAAGACAGCAAAAGAGACACTGATGTATAGAACAGTCTTTTGGACTCTGTGGGAGAGGGAGAGGGTGGGATGATTTGGGAGAATGACATTGAAATATGTATAATATCATATATTAAACGAGTCGCCAGTCCAGGTTCGATACACAATACTGGATGCTTGGGGCTGGTGCACTGGGACGACCCAGAGGGGTGGTATGGGGAGAGAGGAGGGAGGAGGGTTCAGGATGGGGAACACATGTATACCTGTCACAGATTCATTTTGATATATGGCAAAACCAATACAATATTGTAAAGTTAAATAAAATTAAAAAAAAATTGATCATAGAGAATTAAACAACTGGCCAATAGGCATAGAGACTGTCTTATTAAGCAAAATCTTGAATGTCTTGAACATTGGTGTCAATAAATACAGTTTTTATTGGACAAAGGTTTAACAGTAAACAGAATATTTTTCAAAATCTTCCAGAGAGTTAGCTTGTTAGGAATGAGCACAGGTAAATGATTCTGTCAAGAACAAATGTAGCCAGCAGTTATGACTAGAAGAAATACTGAACAGTAGAATACTTGCTGATTCATTAGCTAGTTAGTTAAGACCTTGTTTTCCTTATAATCCTAAAATGTTGCTTGAAAAAATATGAACCTCTAAATACAGACACCCTGGATATATTCCCATTTCATAAAAATACATATTGGGTTGGCCAAAAAGTTCATTCAAGTTTTTCTGTAATATCTTAGGGAAACCTGAATGAACATTTTGGCCAACCCATACTTAAAGCAGACTAAACTTCTAAATGCTCTGTGATCCTCTCATAGGCTAACATTTCACCTTCACTACAGGCTAGTCACCAAACATATTACCTTACAAACAGAAAACTTTCCACTCCTAATGGTAATAACAGATTGGTTTAAAATAATCAACAAAATGACAGCATAGTTTTAAACTGGATGATAATGTAATATGATAAATTTAACAATGGAGAGGAGGAACTACAAATCAAGAAATATATGCTGAATTGTAGGACAGTCAACAATCAATCAGTCAAAGACAACCAAGTATCCCTTTATTATAATCAGTAGGAAAAACAGTCATGACCAAATCAATTTTACAAATGGATACATACCTTGAATGGGATTCTACTGGACTGACCAATAGAGATCACATGCTACAACAGACTGTACTTAATCTTCAGTCTGAATTTATAGCAATGATTTAAACCAATTATTCCATACTGTTTTTGACAAATTTTGTTTATGCTGAAAATCTATTGCACTAGGGTATCCTTCAAATTTTTCATCTCTGTAAAGTCATTCAGCCAATGACTTGATTCCAATAGATGAGTCATTAGTTCAGGTTCAGTACCCTTTGTTACAAAATGATTTCTATGGAATAGGTATTTGCTGTGACTAGACTTACAAATAATTTCCATCAGAATACTGGTGTATCTATTATAAAGGAAGACACATTAAGAATCAACATCCTCAAATGAGACACCCAAGAAATAACTGAACAGGTTTCCTCTGCTGAATAACAGCTTTAGAACACAATATATGATTGGGGATGAACTAACTGATAGCATTAGTCACTCAGTCATGTCTGACTCTGCGACTCTATGGACTGTAGCCTGCCAGGCTCCTCTGTCCATGGGATTCTCCAGGCAAGAATACTGGAGTGGGTTGCCATTCCCTTCTCCAGGGAATCTTCTCAACCCAGGGATCTAACCCAGGTCTCCTGCACTGCAGGCAAATTCTTTACCATCTGAGCTACTCCCAGTTAAAAACCAGAACCAGGTCAGCTTCACATGCTTTGTGCAGGGTACAGTACCATTATTTAATCACTCACATTTATGTGGAAAGATGCCAGATGGTAGCCATTAGGCTACTGTATGAACCCAGAAATAGCATTTTACTTCACTTGGTTGTAGCTTCCTTGTATGTAAGATGAGCAACAGTGACCACAGGGCCCTTGTCAGTAACAACTGTTTTCATTCCTTTGTGAAATAATCACTGACATACCCTTTCAAGTTGGAGGGATTGAGAGTCTCCAAGCATATGTGGAACAAGCATGAGGTCCACATGGTGAAAAGCATGGCCTGAACCCAGAGCCTCAGACAATTACCACGGTCGTTGGCCATGGCTCAGGCTTAAGATTCCTTGTTTGTGGTCACATGGAGTTTAAAGTATAATCATCATGGACCTCTGATTGATATCAAAAGCCAAAAACAAAAAAAATGCAGGGGGAGAGGCATTTTAAATAAAGATTTATGAAATTAAAATATTAATGTGTGTGTTAGTCATTCAGTAGTATCTGACACTTTGCAACCCCATGGACTATAGCCTTCCAGGCTCCTCTGTCCATGGAATTCTCCAGGCAAGAATACTAGGGTGGGTTGCTACTTCCTCCTCCACAGGATCTTCCCCATCCAGGGATCAAACTCCAGTCTCCTGCATTGTAGACAGATTCTTTACCGTCTGAGCCACCAGGGAAGCCCAAAAATATTAGTGATTGCGCCAAATGGCCTTAAGAGGTTTATAGGATATATTTATCTAATCAAAATTCTTACATAGCATATTCATATACATCTGGTACTTGCAAAGTGTTAAAATATACAAACATATACACATAATTATAACTAATTTGATTTTTTACTTTTCAGCCAACATGATTTCTTTGGAGAAGGGAAACTCCAAATCTCCCTGATGTCATCACTTAAAAGCACAAATAAAAAACTGTAAGACAGAAATTAATTTTTATATCATAAAGTCTAAGAATTTCAAACAGATCATGAAAACAATTTTTGCCTCTTACATTAATCTACATTTCAGTTTCAAAATTACATATGAAAAGAATGTCATTTTCAATTTTTATAACAATTCTTTTTTTCTTTCACAAATTCTTTGTGAACTGAGAAAATACGTGTGTGTATGTGTGTGTTAGTCATTCTGTCGTGTCTGACTCTTTGTGATCCCATAGACTGTAGCCCACCAGGCTCCTCCATCCATGGAATTCTCCAGGCAAGAATACTGGAGAGGGTAGCCATTTCCTCCTCCAGGAGATCTTCCCAACCCAGGGATCGAACCCAGGTCTCCCACATTGTGGGAGATTCTTTACTATCTGAGCCACCAAGGGAAGTCCAAGAAAGTATTAACCACTCATCCTTGTGACTCAGCTGGTAAAGAATCTGTCTGCAATGCAAGAGAGATCTGGCTTTGATCCCTGGGTTGGGAAGATCCCCTGAAGAATTCCATGGACTGTATAGTCATGGGGTCACAAAGAGTTGGACATGACTGAGCGACTTTCAGTTACAGATGAAAAAAGGCAAAATTTGTTTATGTATGTCATCATTAATAATCATGTTAAAATTAAATGTATAATCCTTAACAATGTACTAATCTAAGATAAAATAGTTTTCACTTAAAACTATCTCTTCATAATATATCACACAAAAATGATGAACTGATTTTAAAAATACCCAAGAGGATTGAAAAGACTATAAATTACTATGAAAATGGTCCGTGGGTCAAAAGAGGTTGGGAAATGTTGATCTCTCAGGTCTATTTCAGCTCTAAAATTCTTTATGTTAAATGAGACACCTCTGACTTTTCTAAAGTAGTAGAAAGTAAACTTGTATAGATTGCTAAATCCCCCGTCTCTCCCACTAGATATTTTCAAATTCAAACGAATATAGCCTAAGCCTAAAAACTTAAACATATGAAAACCTAGTAACAGGAATTTACTGTTTCTAGTGCATTTAAAATGTGAACTTATTTACTTTATCTTTCCCCATTGTCTGTTTGCTGGACTAGTAATTTCCATTATTCAATGTTCCATTTGAACTTAAAAATTTGTAAGACATTAGCCTGCATACACTGTGGTGTCCTAGTAATGAACTAGATTTTAAATGTGCCTAGATTTCTAACCAAAATTTTCAGCAACATCACTCAACTCACTGAGACTATTCTTTCAAAGAATCAAGACACTGAAAGGAGCAAGAAAGAAAGATTCCAAGACATCCACATCTTTGAACTCATGGATCACAAGTGAGGGGGTAAAGCTGCTCCTTACTAAGAGGATATATTCAGGTCCACTTAGCCCCTTACAGGAGAGTATGGAAATTATATCATCTACAAAGACTGAGGTTCCAGAAAGGACTGAATTATAAGTGGCCCTGGACTTGAGTGATATGTAACAGAGGGTACCAATATTTTCCTGTAGAAAGCCACATAATAAATATACTAGGTTTTGCAGGCCATACAGTCTCTGCCACACTATTCAACTGCCACTGCAGTAAAAAACAGTCATAGAAAATACATAAATCAGTGAACATGAGTGTGTTATAATAAAACTTTATTTATAAACACAGGTGATGGACAGGACTCAGCCTGTAGTTTTCCGACATCTGATCTATAATAACTTTTTAAATGATGCAAATGAAGGATAAAATAATGGGTAGAAATGTCTAAAATAAGGGAAAGAACTGGAGAATCTTAACAATTAAATATACATAAGATTTTAAACACTTTGCACTTGGGGGCAGGGGGGTTCTCTAGTGTAGTAACATGTGTAAGCATAAGATTAATGCTTTCAAAGTACAATCAACTTACACTGCTTCCTCACAACTAACCTCCTGATGAGGCAAATCAAGCAACATTAGGTAAGGAAACTGAGGCTGAGAGATCCTGATTTGTGAAAAATTTCTGAGTTATTATTAGAAAGTGGCAGAGCTAGCACTGGCCTTCAGGTTTTCTGACACTTTTGATGGCTC
This sequence comes from Tragelaphus eurycerus, assembly GCA_935064755.1. NCBI lineage: Eukaryota > Metazoa > Chordata > Mammalia > Artiodactyla > Bovidae > Tragelaphus > Tragelaphus eurycerus. The sequence continues at coordinate 20,749,935 of CAKXYN010000020.1, forward strand.
CTTCAAGTGCAATTACATTTAATACACACACAGTTTGTTGTCAAGACAAATTAATGCCATAGAGTAAAAATTTTCTACCAGATACAGGTGATTACGAGAAGCTTAGGTAACAACTAAAATTAGCAATAAAATAAGTATAAGGTATCAAATGACAAATATAGTAGGGTTCAGCCACTGAAATTTCTTGGGCTTAACTAAATATTTTGAAATGTTACCTCAATTTACAAAATACCTTTTGTAGTAAATATTTCCATGCTTTTCTTTGGAAGAATCAGTTCTACATATGGTCAGGGTAGGAGATACATTCATTTCACAGGGACACTTTCTTTTGTTTCAATTATATTTAGCCCTGTTCTTCAATACATTCACTCAAAAACATACTCATGGGCTACAGTGAAGTAGGCCAAATTTTTTTTTCAATTTTGAAAACAAAATTGAAAACTCAAACATGAAATTGTGCCATATCTAATACAATGGTTTTGAACCGTGGTGTTGGAGAAGACTCTTGAGAGTCCCTTGGACTGCAAGGAGATCCAACCAATCAATCCTAAAGGAAATCAGTCCTGGATATTCATTGGAAGGACTGATGCTGAAGCTGAAGCCCAATTCTTTGTCCACCTGATGTGAAGGACTGACTCATTGGAAAACACCCTGATCCTGGGAAAGACTGAAGACAGGAGGAAAAGGGGACAATAAAGGATGAGATGGTTGGATGGCATCACTGACTCAACGGACATGAGTTTGAGTAAACTCTGAGAGTTGGTGATGGACAGGGAAGCCTGGCGTGCTGCAGTCTGTGAGGTTGCAAGGAGTTGGACATGACTGAGTGACTGAACTGAACTGAACATGATACTCATGTGGAATTCTTTATACTATCAAGACAAAATTTCTTTCTTGCCATGATAATTATCAATTGAGAGCCATTTTCACAGAATAAGATGTAGATTCTTAAGTTACTTAATAAATTGAGTTTTTGGTGTGTCATCATGAAGATGACAGTGTGGGAGATTAATGTGTTCCCTTAATACTTAGCATCTAATGAGAAAAAAGCAAAGGCCAAGTTAATATGTAATGATAGGTTCTTGCCAAATGACTTCACAGACATTGCCGGAACAAAAGTTTCGTGGAAAGTGGAATGGAGGAAAATGGTGGTGAAATAGAATCATGACATGACACACACTAATAGAAGTTAAATTCCAAAGAATCTTTGGAATACCACACAAGGTCCCATTACAATATTCCCACTTTAATAATGAGACTCCTACATTTATGCATAAGAACTTAAGTCATTTTCAAGAAATGTAGAATAGTGAAGAAATTTTCATTAAAGCACATTTAAATTTTTTTCAATATTGTATTTTGAGCAGCACTAACAAATTGACTGGCCCATCAAAGTGATGGATAAGTGATTTTAAATGAATTTGGTACATAAAAGAAAAAATAACCATGATAATGGCAATTATTAAAATGATAATCCCATCAGGCTCAAAATCCAAAGAATCAACTTAATAAGTAAAATATCAAAGACAAAAATCTATTTCTCTATGATTAAATTCACCATCAGTCCTTTAGTTTCAGCAAAAACAGCACATAGAACATTAAAATATTGTTAATTTAAACTTCAGTGGTTTTTATAGTAAACATATAGCAATCTGTAAATTGAGTTTGTTTTTATAGCTATATAAAAGCTATACACACAGGAAGCTAATGTCTAATTTAATGCTTGTCCAAATTTACACAAAATACCATATAAGATGGCTAAAAATAATTTCTGTCAATACTAGGAGTCCAAGAGAATATACTACATTAACAAAACCCAGATTTGGTTCTTTAAGATTTGAGGATGCCCAGTCGGAGAAGGCAATGGCACCCCACTCCCGTACTTTTGCCTAGAAAATCCCATGGACAGAGGAGCCCGGTAGGCTGCAGTCCATGGCGTCGCTAAGAGTCGGACACGACTAAGTGACTTCACTTTCACTTTTCACTTTCATGCATTGGAGAAGGAAATGGCAACCTACTCCAGTGTTCTTGCCTGGAGAATCCCAGGGACGGGGGAGCCTGGTGGGCTGGCGTCTATGGGGTCGCACAGTCGGACACGACTAAAGCAACGCAGCAGCAGCAGTCTTGTTCTTTGAGGGAGCTTTTCTTCTCTGCTGCTGCTGCTGCTAAGTCGCTTCAGTCGTGTCCGACTCTGTGCGACCCCATAGACGGCAGCCCACCAGGCTTCCCCGTCCCTGGGATTCTCCAGGCAAGAACACTGGAGTGGGTTGCCATTTCCTTCTCCAATGCATGAAAGTGAAAAGTGAAAGTGAAGTACAAAAGTCCAAATGGAAGGAGGACCTGTTGGCAGACTAACTACAGGTAACCCTCAACATGATTCTTGAATTGTCCTGGTATAGGTCTGACCAGGAGTCAAATGTTCCCCTTCTGTCCTCTGCCCTCAAGGAGCCCATATGCCTATCTTTTGTCTTAGCACATCTAATGATAACACAGTTACTATTTATGAGATTTTCTTATCATGACTACTTCTTGCAAGTACCTTGAAATACATTCATATGCCTAATTTATTTAAATCTTTTGTAAAGAGGGCTCAAAAATACAAAGGTCAAATTAGAAATTGCCCTGTAACCTAACAGAAACTCAGTTCAATGCAATTCAATATACACTTGCACTTACTAGGTAAAAGACATTTTCAAAGTACTAAGGATAGAGAGCTGAATGGTTTCTACATCAAAGTGAAGACAGTCTTACTGAGACCGTATTTCATTCACTATTAACTAGCTGATGTATTTCAAGCCAACAAAGGGAAAATATCTTTTAATTTGGTAATTATTTTTAATTGACTTAAATACAGTGACTTCTATTTTACATCTTAATAACAGTGATAATAACAAGAGATCATGAGCACTTACTATACTAGGCATTGTACTAAGCAAGCTGTAGGTATTATCTCATTTAATCTTCAAAACAAGTTTATGTGGAAAACATAATTGTTATCTCCATTTTAAAAGAGATAACCTATAGCATTTACAGCTTGCAAAATATATCTAATGGAATTAGGTGGAGAGACAAAATTGCCACTTTTAGGCCAAAAAAACTGAGTATTGCCAATTATCAACAAATGTGGTAGTTAATGCCCAATGGAAAACTGTTTTAAGGTTTGGTCTAAGATCCTATATAGCATAAAACAAGCAGGTCTCAATTTGTCCATTTCCAGGTTACTAGTTCATCTACCAACTTAATATATTACTAGTAAATACCTAATAAAAAGTCATCTTTTTTTTTTTAATGGAAGTATAGTTGATTTACAGTGTTATGTTAGCTTTAGTGTAAAGCAGGATTCAGTTTATTATATATATGTATTATAAATATAATATACATTTATTTTTCAGATTCTTTTCCACTATAGCTTGTTATAAAATATTGAGTATAGTTCCCTATGCTATACAGTATTTATTAATAAATACTTATTTATTTTATATATGGTAAAATAGGTACTTATTTATTTTATATATGATATAGAAAGTCATCTTCTACACAGAATTCTGAAGTAGAGATGACTTTGTATCTTTATTAGGAAGTTTGCAAAAATCTAAATATCTTGGCCTTTCTCAACAGAGTCAGGGAAATTTTCTTGTTTCTTATGTCACAGCTCCTCCTTAGGTCTGATTAAATCTTCAGTTTTTCACTCTGTATCAAGTCTGTACATGTGAGATTTTTTAATTGCAGAAAAATACAATAAAATGCCCATCAATACTACCAAAAAACAATAAAAGATATAAATGACAGTGCACTTTCAGGCAGGGCTTGGGGCCCCCTTCTCTTATCTCATTTTTAAAAATAATCTATAGTGTCTTTTGTAAACATAAAATTACTTGCAGAGAACTCATATAAGCATAAGATTAACAATATAAAATGTATTTTTTAAACAATACATAGGTAATCTAGAAATCAACATCTATCAGCTCATTAATACAGATTATTATCCAAAAAGTTAACTAAAAGATACTATGGAATTTTGGCAGGAACACATTTAAACCATCCCAGACAAGTGAAAAACCATGGAATAGTTTCAGAAAGAGAAGTTCATGATAACCACTCATATGCTGAAGCAATTTTAATAATTATCAAATTACCCTATGTAGCCTAAATCCATCATGTGATACATCATCTTTATTTCCTGTTACTTCTTCTCTTAGTGGATAAGAATTGGTATTAAGCAGAAGCAGGGTGGACCTTTAGTCTTTTGCTTAGTGCGTATAGAGTTTCACTAACCCTAAAATGTGAACAATTGTTTAGAGAGTAGATGCTATAAAGCCTATCGAAACAATGTACAAAATTCAATGCACTGAATCATAATCACCTATTATTGTTACTGACCAAAATCTCAAAGAAAACTGGACCAAGAATTTCTCAGAAAAGCAAGCAAGAGCTAGAATCTTTACATACAAGGAAGTTTCATATGTTCCTGGATCTCAGACCTGAGACTACATTCAAAAAAGCAAGTTTTTCCCCTACTCTATCACACAGCAGTTTTTTTTTTTTTTTTTTTTTTAAAGAACAATAGCCTCAAATAGTTAAAATCAAGAAATCACATGTAGATTAACTCACCCAGGTGAGCCTATGCAGCCTGAGGACTGCAGTGGAAATATACTGATTCTGGTATGAAAAGTTAATTCACTACTTCACTGCTCTCCTGTCAGGTAGTTTTCTTGGTTCTCCTAACATTCTATTGATTTCCATTGATTTAACTTGCTTAATTCTAAAGGTGTATCTTGAAATGGACACTTCATTGGTTTTCATTTTCATTGGTTTCTACAGAGTCTACTTAAAATGTGGCACAGAATTAAATAATTTAAAGACCAACTGTAGGTAATCACACCTTCACTTCTAAAACTAAAAGCTCCCGTTAAACACCCTTGAAAACAAAGTCCGCACTTTATTTTCCTGGCCCATAATTCAAGTGACATCAAATACTAAACATTTTGGAAAAAGCATCAATATTTTTTGTTTTACATCAAAACTTGTGTGCCTATAAAATATAACCACCACATCTTCCCTCTGTTCTTTCTTTGCATTTGATATTGACAAAATGAAACTAGGATCACTACTTTTTGGCACACTGCACAGTGACTGCTACCAAAATTATGTAACCATGCTATAGCCTGTTTCCTCTAAGCACTACCATATAATTTGTCAAGTCTCCTACGGGAACTAAGGCATGTGGGAAACAGATGGAGAAAAGCACAGTTGACTAGGAATGGAAAAGAGATTTATCAGAGAAAAAAATAAGAAAAAAAAAAACAGAAGTAGGATATGGAAGAGGGTAAATTTCAAGAGATGGTATAGTGGACACATTATGGCTGCTTAATTTTGTCATTTAAAAAAAAAAATGGATTTTTGTATCAGTATGCAGAATGTTCAATGTGTGGGTTCTCAAGATGAAGGAGTCTAAACATGTATGCATAGGTCTTAATAGGACTAATTTCCTCTGAAATACTTTGCAAAACTTGAGTGTGTGTGTGCACACACACATGTGCATGCACTCACATGTAACTTTTATCAGAATTTCAAAGGAAACCATGACCTGAATTGTTATGAACCAGTGCTCTAGAAGCCAAAGCCACTATATATCCATCTCTCTCTGGCACAGAGGAGGAAAAAATCACAGTTACTTTCGTGAGTGATTTCTCCTGCAACTTTCCTTAAGGGTCAGGGAATTTATTTGAATTACAGGTCACCAATTACAAAGTGATACCATCCAGCCATCTCATCCTCTGTCGTCCCCTTCTCCTCCTGCCCCCAATCCCTCCCAGCATCAGAGTCTTTTCCAATGAGTCAACTCTTCGCATGAGGTGGCCAAAGTATTGGAGTTTCAGCTTCAGCATCAGTCCTTCCAATGAACACCTAGGACTGATCTCCTTCAGGATGGACTGGTTGGATCTCCTTGCAGTCCAAGGGACTCTCAAGAGTCTTCTCCAACACCACAGTTCAAAAGCATTAATTCTTGAGCACTCAGCTTTCTTTCAACTTGATGGACATGAGTTTGAGTAAACTCCGGGAGTTGGTGGTGGACAGGGAGGCCTGTCATGCTGCAATTTGTGGGGTCACAAAGAGTCGGACACGACTGAGCGACTGAACTGAACTGAACTGAATTACAAAGTGGGCACTAATGGTCATATTCACTAGGATGAAAACTTACCCTTAACTACCCACAATGAGCACAATATGCAAACAGATACATTCAGAAGACTTTTGATAAATAATGCACTCTAGATGGTTGGGGCAGGGCATCTTATAGTCAAGAAAAAGCTAACTCAAACGTACAATAAAAAAGGAAGAATGTTAGAAGACAAGAAAGAATGAATGCCATATTTAATGAACAGGATAATACAGAAAAGACCAGACATGAGTTCTGTCTTCCATAATGTTCCAAAATAATCCCAGTACTTCCGTCACTATCAGTTGATCAAAGACATTTGGGGATAAGTAATGAGTATCAACTACTTATACTAAAGTTGGGAATTTCATGTGACTGACTGACACTGAGTGTCATTTCTCTCTAGAAATATTGACATTGGACAAGGCACAACAGATAAGGGTATAAGTTAACTTATGTTACAGCCTCTGTTGTGTATCTTCTCTGATCATAAAGAGAACTTGGCTCACTGGATCTGTCAGCTAAGCAAACATCCATCAACAACAACTGACATTTACACACACACATGTACATACATGCATCTATATACATAAAGACAAAACATATTCAAAGGTTTTGAAAACCAGATAGGTACAGAACTGGTATGCTGCTACCAAACTAACTTTGTTACAGTTTTCAGTTTAACGGTGAGTCCTCAAGAAATTCCATTTTCTTGTCTTATTCTTTTAAACTCACTGAAGCTCTCTTGAGGACTCACTTTCTATTATTTTACAGCATACCTTCCACAGGAACTCAAGCAAACAGTAGGAAATGTGGATGTCAAAGGTACAGATCTCTCAACTATTTTGCATGCCAAACTAAACTAGTTTTCAACACCATCAGAATCCTCTCAAAAGTATGTTCATGTATTAAATGCACAGACCTTTCAAGATGTTTAAACAAGAGATTAAGCCTTGTATTTCACACTCTCACCAGTTTGAAATAATCATGTGGAGATAGGGTGGGCATGAGATGTCCAGGAGTTATCATCAGGAAACACCTGATGACATCATGAAAACTATGAGAACCTGAAAGTAATTCTCACCAAGGTTTACAAACCAAGGGGGCTGAAGCTTCACCAGTGTAGAAAAACAGATGAAAACCAGCATGCTTCTGGCCAGCAAAATGAGTCTGAATTACACATGAAAATACTGTTGTTCAAGTTCCAAAAATCATTTGATTCTGATTTTCTACATTTGACATCTACCTGATCAGAAACCCTGCTAAGCTAAATTTTGGATACAGGTTGACTGGAATCACAACACAAAAGGCAGAGCTGAGTCTAACAACCTATTTTCAGAGAAAAAAAATTCTACCTAGGATCTTTCATTCTGATAAAAAAAAAAAAGTTATCTTAAACTTTATACTTATCAGTTCTATGTCATGTTACAGCTTTGTGGAGAGTCTAGTAACAGCTAAGAGTATCTTTTCCTTTTTAAAGGTTTCAGACATTGATCTTTTCTCTATATAGTCAGCTATTTGCTGGATTCCTCTGACATATTTCATTTTTTGTAAGAAGTTTGGCTTAAAATTATATTTCAAATTGGTTTAGATATTTCTATCACTATTATTATTATTCCCTGGTGGCTCAGAGGTTAAAGCGTCTGCCTGCAATGCAGGAGACCTGGGTTCAATCCCTGGGTCGGGAAGATCCCCTGGAGAAGGAAATGGCAACCCACTCCAGTATATCTTGCCTGGAGAATCCCGTGGGCGGAGGAGCCTGGTGGGCTACGGTCCACGGGGTCGCAAAGAGTCGGACACGACTGAGAGACTTCACTTTCACTTTCATCACTATTATAATCTGTAAGATTTATTTATTTGTTCACGTATAGTTTCTCCACCATCCTGAGAAATTCGTAATGACTTCAGCAGACATCACTTTTATTTATTTGAAGAAACCAAAACCACTTTTTCATATTTACTTCTGGAAACTTCTAACAATTCTTTCCTTTTTTATTACCAGTAGCTTCAGTTGCTTCCTGGACTTCCCTGGTGGCTCAGACAGTAAAGCGTCTGTCTACAATGTGAGAGACCTGGGTTCAATCCCTGAGTTGGGAAGATTCCCTGGAGAAGGAAATGGCAACCCACTCCAGTACTCTTGCCTTGAAAATCCCATGGACGGAGGAGCTTGGTGCAGGCTACTATCCATGGGGTCACAAAGAGTCGGGCACGACTGAGCGACTTCACTTCACTTCACTTCAGTTGCTTCCTACTTTTGAAGGAAAAAAATCTTATTGTTCCACTTTAAAACTTCAAATATAAATATTTCAGTGGTTTAAAATCAACTCACTGATGCAATATAAAAACTGTAAATACCATATCTAAGTGTCAGAAATGGAACTACCCAAGGAAGCATAGCAGGATTCCTCCAAAGTTGTTACTGGAATTAAAAAGGGGCTTGATTTTGTTCTGCCTCCATCATCCTCAGTCTTTAGGGAGCTATGCTGCAGGGTGACTTTTTTAAAATAGCAAGCATTAGCATTCATGCTAAGGAATAAACCATCCTGGAATAGGAAACCCTTCAGATGCCACTTTTCATGTAGAAGGCAAGACCAATTGGAAGATAAAAACACCCCCCCCCCAAAAAAAAAAAGCACTAAACTGCTATTCATGCTGAAACACAAAGATTAGGAAGTGAAGAGGTAGGGAGAATGAAAGAAGAGGGCATGGGAGAAAGAAAAAGAAGTGACTATTTAGCATGGCAGAAGGTTGATACCCTTAGAGAAAAGTAGTCAGAAATTTTTGGTGATGAGAAGCCAAAAAACTTGCCTGAATATATTCATGTAATGTTAAAGTTGCTTGTATTCACTGCAAAGCAAACTTCTTCCTTTACTTCCAAACCTTTAACAAAGTCAGTTGCTCAAATACGACTTATGTGCGTAGGTTGGGGAAAACTGGAGGCAAGGGCTAATTTCTACTATCTAGGTTGCTGTGGAATGCAGAGATATCCAGAAAAAAATACAAAAAACGCTTGATAGAGTGTGGTTAATGTGGGGACTAGGAAATCACTGGAGGAAAGCACTTAGAGCTAGGAGGGACCATAAAAAAAAATTAACTGTATTTTCGGTAAAAAGACTGGGTTTCCTATCGGACATGTCCAACCATCAGTTTAAATCTCAGAGGACAAACTGATGTCAGCTGACGTCTGGGTAACCCTGACAGTCACTGTGTGCTTAAACTTCTCCTATCACAGGCTTCCATGAATCAACTTCTTCACCAAGTCAAAGGAGCCCTATGTGACCTAGTTTCAGGAGGTCAATTTTGAGTTGCCTCCTGTCACACAGGAACATTGCTTCCTTTTTTTAGCTTTTTATAGTTTTTAATTTCCTAGTTGACACTATGGAAAAGGAAAAAAGGCCAGATTTGTATTCCTTTTAGTAACACAAAGGACTTGTGAGGATGTCCTTACCACAAGAAATCCTAGTTGCCATGACCTTGGCTTTTAACCAACTAAAGAAGTTCAGGTGGAGCTCAAGCCTAGTTGGCTGCCCCAGCAGTCCCCAGGTTACAAAGTCAAGGTAATGAAGGGCAGCGATGTCTGAGGTTGCATTTGAAGCCCAGGTATGTGTGGTGCTGGTGCACCACAAAATTCAGCATTTCTTTTTAATCAATCTCAAGGTAGAATTGGACCCTGTCTTATAGTTGAAAATGAGAAATAAATTTATTGCACTTTCTGTCCCATGTATCCCCAGTACTTCTTGCTTATAATAATATGGAGATAAAGATTCATTGTGTGTGTAAAATTGGCTTTCCAACAAATTCTATTGCTCTTAAAATAAGATTCCCAAGGTAAAAAAAAAAAAAAAAAGTGCAAAAGAAAACAACCAAAGCAGAGAGGAAGTAACAAAGAAAATAAACAGTAAAGGTCCATTGAAAAACAACATGCATTAACCTGGCTAGGTATTTTTTCCCCATGAACTATGAGTTTGATGGGTTTGAACTGTACTGTGATGCCCTCCCTGGAATAAAACACAGAAGACAGACAAGTCTTCTTCTTGGGCTTCTCTCCAGGCAGCTTTCTTGGAAGCTCAGAGTGTCAGTCTGAAGCAGAAAATGGGAAGGTGTGTGTGAGAAAATCTTGAGAATGGTTCAATGGACTGGCCATAATTGCACAAGTCCTACATGGCAAAAAAGGTCTGCAAAAGATGCCAGCCTGTTATGTGACTCCTGGAAGATTCTTGTCTAAAAATGGAACATTTAGAGTTGCAGGGGATGCCTTGGATACATACCAAGCTTAATCAAAATGAGATAAAGCATCTTGCATTTCCATAGCTAGCTTATGGGAAAATAGCAGGGGAAAAAATGTCTGTAAACAGGCAGAGAGGAAAGGTGATCAGTGGCCATTTGGCAATAAGGCAAGTTCTAAGTTCCTAAAAAGCATTTTTGGAATTCTGCCTATGGCTTTTAGTTATTTATTTCTTCATCTGCCTACCTATGTACCTATCTAACTACCCACCCTACAGACTTTAAAAGAATCTTACGGTACCGCCAAAACTTTAATCAGTCTTCTCCACCTGTACCTAGTTTGTAGCAGAGGTGAATTAAATGACAAAAGTTGAGAAGTAAAACTATATTCGTGATTCTTCTTTAAGAACCATCCTAATTCATTCTAGACTGTGAAATTTTATTTTATAGTGATAAATATATGACTTCAATGTAAAGTTCAACAATTGCTGAGTTGGTTTAGGCAAGCAAAAGGTAGACTCTGCTGGTATTTTCCCTTACTATTAATAAAATATGTTAAGAAAGAAAAATAAATAGCACCAGAAAACAGGAAAACTACTGGTGCAGTGAAGACACAGTGGCTTAGAGCTTCAAGAGTTATCTGAAAAGATAAGCCCTTGCCTACCTCTCTCCCCTAAATTGTTCATTTGTAAGAATAAAGAACGTTTCTTACAGCAGCCAAAGGAATGATGCTTTTACATAGGGGTTCATGGACTTCAGGAGTGACAACCACCCCCAAAACTCTTATCAGTATCTGTGAGCATGCACATCTTTCTGGACTCCAAAGGACAGTGTCCACAGCAGAGGTTTAGAACTACATCTGCCAGTCACAAAGGACTACATATGATTCCACTCATAATAAATGTACAGAACAGGTAAAATTCATAGATAGAGAAAGTAGAATGGTAGTTACTTGGGGATAAAGTCAAGGGAGAAGAGGTTGAGAGGAAATGGGGAGTGATTGCTAACAAGTATGAAATATTTTATTGCAGGTGATGGAAACGTTCTAAAATTGACTATGGCCCCATGGTTGCACAACTCTTGTGAATGAACTAGAAACCACTGAATACACTTTAAATGAGTGAATGGTAGGGTATGTGAACAATAGCTCAATAAAACTGTTAAAAAAAACACATCTATAAAACTCTGACCCACCAAAAACATACAATTTAGCCCTTCCTAAAAAATAGGAATTCCTGGGGAGTCCATCAGACCTGTGAAACAAGAGAGAAAACACCAAGGAGAGTAAGTTTGTGCTCAGTTGTGTCCAACTCTTTGCAGCCCCAAGGCTTGCAGCCTGGCAAGCTCTTCTGTTCATGGAATTCTCCAGGCAAGAATACTAAAGTGGGTTATTGTGCCCTCCTCCAGGGGAATTCTTCCTAACACAGGGATCAAACCCACATCTCCTGCACTGCAGGCAGATTCCTCACCCATTGAGCCACTTGGGAAGCCCAGGGTAAGTATAAGGACTTCCTTATTTATCAGTGCAAATCTCAGAAGAAAGGAGACTTCTTTGGGTCTTCAATAAGTTTGGTTGAGATTTATTTTCTTCTGAAGCAATTGAACCAAATTCTGCACTAATTGAATTCTCCATGGGTCAAGTGCCTACAAGTAGGTGGAGACATTTGAAAATGAACATGGTAACAAAGGAAATTCTGCAAGCCCTGTGTGTCAGTGAGTGGTTAACTGGACAAATGGCACCAGCTTCTCTGATTTTTTTTTGCTTCTGGCTATCAAATCTCTCATCAGTTGAAGTCAATGAGTTTTCAATGTCCTAAAATAGGAAGGAGAGTATAAGGTTTGCATAAAGATGTTTAAAAAAATGAATGTATTTAGCAACATTTCCATCCTTCCTCAGGCAGAAATGGTACATTATAGTGCAGAATATCATTGTTATTAAAGCTGAGGAATTTGTTACAAGTTGTGCAAAGTCCCCCATACCATATGTTTTTCCCATGTGGACAAAATTTATTTGGACTTTGTCCTATGAAATAAATTTAAATACCCATAAATTGATGGTGATCTAAAAAAAAAAAAACACTTATAAATGTTTCTTTTTAACTAAGCATTACTGATGGAAACATTAAAATCAAGGGATATAATTTCTCTAGACAAAGTCACAAGGAGAGGAATTTTAGTACAAACATAATGAAACTCTTGGTTCAAGATTCACTTTCTAGCCCAGAAAAAGGATACTGGAGAGGGACAGAGAGGAGAACATGTCTTTTAAAAGCTAGGAATCTGACATCAAGTTGAATTTTACCACATTTTTAAAGGAGAATCTGCCAGGCAACGGGCTGTTTTCTTGCTATTTTCATCTTTTGCGGTTTACCCAACCAGAATGATTAACACTCACCCATCTGTCTGAATACAAAAATCCTCAACTTTCAACATTTAAATTCTACAGATAGTTTTAATTTGCTATCAGTTAAACAAGTTTTTCCTTGCACTGTGGTTTTTGGGCTTAGAGATAAACCTGATTTACTTATACTGGGATTGGAGAAGATGGGAAAGTAGAGTGGGGAGAGCGCTTGTGAATTATTACTTTATCAGACCAGAGCTAAATGTCATCAGGTTACAACTCTATAGAATTGACACCCTCAGGAGCCATGTAGCCAGAGTAAGTCAAGACTGACAATGTACAGATTCAAATGCATTTTCCACATTATGGCCAGATAAAAAGAAGGGTTAAAATATGGATACATGTGAACTATATACACAGAGACATCTTGCTGGTTGAGTAAGGATATGTGGTAAGCAATTTATCCTGAAATATTTCCTTTTAAAAGTAAAAACAAAAACAAAAAACAACCAGGTTTTACTGTCCCAGCGAGGGTATGACAGAAACAATTTACAATTTCCTTCCATCTCATTCTCTCATTCTCCCCTCCCTCTGCCTCTCACTGTGTCTGCCTCACCACTCACCAGCCACCCTCCATTTCCTGATAACTTCTCATCATGTTAGTTCATGCCTAATATAAAATGGTGGCATGTGGAAGAATTTTTTTTTTTTAAGATAGGGACAGGAAAAGAGACAATATGATTGGTAGGAGGACAGGAGACAGAGAAAGATTGAGAGAGACAGAGAGAATGTCAACGCCCAAGTCTGGCATTTGCCTATTTAAATTCAATCCTGCAGCCCTGGCTGAGCTGAGCGATAGATGGGCTGTGTTATGAATTTCTGATCAGACAACTGATAGGTTATGAGAGAGGACATAATCCCATTGAGAAAGCCTTTTCTTCCAAGCAGGGGCAAGTAATAGCTTACCCTTGAGAGACAGCTCCTTGCTCTGCCCTTTAAATGTATGTATATATGTACATGTGTATGCTTGCATCTCTGTGTGTGTACACTTATATAATTTTCCCTTTAAAAAAAAAGTCAAAATAAGCATTTTATGATGATAAATGTGTAGCAATAATTGATAGTCACCTGCATCTGAAACAGGGATATGCCTGGGCAATCAGACACACTCACCAAATAAACTGTATTTTTTTATTTTTTTAAAAGTCTAAGTAGAATTCTTTCCATTACCCATCTCATTTTAGTACCCCAAGGTTGAGGGCCTGAAAAAATTAAAATATTGAGGACAAACAACACTGGTGTTTTCAGTACACTCTTCGATTTGCTTCCCTTTCAGTATTTTGTATTAACCTGAAAAAAGAAATATCATGCATATACAACAGGCAATGTAATTCACATACAATATTCAAAGGGAGAAACCAAATCTTAAAGGTATTTTTTCCACACATGTGAAACAATACTTTAAATTCCTTTGTACAGTAATTATAGACAGTTAATTACTCTAGCTCTCGTTAAGCATTACACTAACCAAGAGGTTTGCAGGTTAATTGTGAGTTGCGAAATAGAGGCAGAGTATTGAGTATCCAAGTCAAGACTTTGCCAACAGCTTAAGGCTACTGCACAGTGAAAAGTCTGAAATCATGACTCTGGTATCAGGGGTTGCTGGAGTCAAGTCTATTAGCCTCTGTACACCAGATACACTCACTTAAAAAACACCTCCATGTCCAATTTGAAAGCACAGGAAAAAGTCACTCAGAATTATACAAATGTAATAGGGAATATAACAGACAAGGAAGATGTTTATAAACAGAAGCAGGGAAAGCTTAAAACATAAGGACTGTCATCACATTTAAAGGAAGGAAGGTAGTTCGATCTCATCCCTACCCCATTTTGCGCGACATCGAATGAGACGAACAGCATCCTGTGCTCTTGGTTTTCCTTCTTCCACCAAAAGGCATCCCAGGACCTAACGGAAATTTACTGCTAAGGAGGAGAAGGAAGAAAAGGGGCTGTTGATTTATATTTTACATAATATTTATCTTATGGTTGGGACCTACTGCAGGGAAAATGTAGCATCCCATTTAATCTAGAATCCTGTAAGCCAGTTTGTGGGTGCGTGTGGGTGTGTGTGTGGGTATGGGTGTGGAGGTGTGTGTGTAAAACAGCAATCTTTTCATAATTTAGGGAGATTTCTTTCCCTGTGTGTGTGTGTGTGTGTGTTTAAAACAGCATTCCTTTCATGATTTAGGGAGATTTCTTTTCCACTTGTGAATTTACCAATTATTAATTACAACCTGCAGTATCAAAACTGTGACTGTCAATCAGTACCACTCTGCCTCTGAAATGCAGTGTTTTCACGTATGTCACATGAACATATCGGGGTAACTTCAGTTCTCTTTACTCTCTAAACTGCAATAGACCCATTAAGCAAGTGTGGATCGGGGCAGGGTGGGGGGACATAATCTGAGAGTGCAAATTATTTACCTGATTTAGATTCATTATAGTCAGGCATGCTGTCTGCATTTCACCATCTTTTAAAATGGGGAACTTGCCCTGAAAGAATATTATGTAAATCTTTCTGTCACAGATTATTGCCTCTATACATGACGTCCACACCATGCATCTGCTTTCTGTGCAAGCTTATTACATACACATACACAATTCCCTGTTTTTAATCTCTAGTCCTTCCCATTCTCCTCCTTCCCCCAACATTCATTATGGGGAAAATTACCTCCAACAGGACACTACTGGTTTTTTTCCATTCAATTTACATAATTGCTGTTTTGTTACTTTTTTATGTGGAAATTTGGTTCCCCAAAGGAAAGCATCAATGCTTAAATGGCAAAATGGAGTTTCACTTAGGGTTATAAATGCAGGGTTGCGCCTAGCAATGCATTCTGGGATACTTTGAGCCCACCAATGTACAAGTCATTCCTGGCGGGGGGAGGGTTATAGTCAGTGTTTTCCATGATGTTGACAACCCACAGTGAAATATATGCTGGCCAGTGATGCTAAGATTCTGAGAACCATAAAAATAGCTGTTTTAGGACTGAAACTTCATGATTTTTCAGTATAACCCTTGGCCAAATCCATAATGAACTGACTTAGATTAATAATGATAGTTGACACAAAAGATCTGTTTATAAAGAAGCATCTTTCAAGAGAAAGCAACTTTTGAAAGAAGCAAACTTTGTAGCTTCCAGATGCACATTCCCTTTTCTGCAATTTCTATATTAGATACTGCATGATAAATAAAAATGTATTTTAACCATGAAATCCATACACAGGACAGATACACATGGACAGCTGAAAGAAAAGTCATAAAGCAAGCACCCGTGTAGCCAACCAGGTTAAGTAGCAGAACTTTGTCAACACCTTAGCATCCAGTCTTTCTCCCAACCTATGTCCCCATATCTCGGTCTCCATCATCATCCTTTTATTCTCACCATCCTATAAGAGGTTCTCACTCTACTGAATTTTAATATAGTCATCACCTGTGTTTTTATCATTGCATATGTTTTTCTGTTTTTAATCCCAACAAGATTTTAGTTTTTCCTGTTCATTATTCTATTATGATTCAGAGCTTATTTCATTTGCTCAACATTTTAAGATTCACTGATTTTGTCATGTGTAGCCATATTCCATTCATTTTCATTGCTATGTATTATTACATTTTGTCATTACATATGTTACATATGTATGTATATATATGATATATATTACATATATCAGTCTTTATTGATCCATTTCCATTATTTCTAGTTTGTGGTTATTTAAACAATGTTACTGCGACGGTTCTTGCTCATGTGTCCTGGCACTCATGAGCAAGACTTTCTCTAGTGTATGTATAACGAGGAATGGGATGCTGTGTCTCAGGATACAAGTGAGCTCAACTTGCATAAGTAAACCCAACTCTTTTCCAATATGGTATCTCAATCAACACTCCCATCAGCAAAGTTCCCAACAATCTTTGCCAGCTTTTAAAAATGTTGCTGTGGTGTGGAGTATGCAATAATAACTCTTTCTGGTTTTCATCTGCAGTGACCTGATGACCATCAGGGTTAAACATGTTTTATATGCTTACTGGTCAACTGGGTTTGCTCTTTTGTGTGAAAGTTCAAGATTTCTCATCCATTTTTTCACTGGATTAGTCTTTTTCTTATTAATTTGCTAATAAGAATTCTTTATATGTTCTGATTGCCACTCTTTTGTCAGTTATATATGTTGCAAGCATCTGTCCAATAAGATTCTCATTTTCTTTACAGTATCTTATGATAAATATAAGTTTTGAATTTTAATGTAGGTCTGTTTATGATACTGATTCTTTATGGTTAGTGGTTTTGTGCCTTGTCTAAAAAGTTTTCCCCTATCCTGAGGTCATGAAGATATTCTCCTAAATTATCTTCTCAAAGCTTTATTGCTTTGCCTGTTACATTGTTAGGTCTTTATTCCACCTGGAAATGATTATTTTGTATACTGCGAAGTAGAGGTTCAATTTCATTTCTTTTTTTCATATAAATAACCAATTGTCCCAATACCATTTACTGAAAAGTCTCTCCTTTCCTCACTGATCTATAAAACCACCTCTGTTATGTATCTAATATATACATATGGGCTGTTTTATTTCTTCATTTTCTATTCTTCCATTGGCCTGTTTATTTATACGTACACTATACTACACTGTATCAGTGTGGCATAATAATATACATTGACATCTGGTAGTAAGTCCTGACTATGATTTCCTTTAAAAGTCAACTTGGCAATACTTCATCTTTTGTGTGTGTGTGTGTGTGTGTGTGTGTGTGTGTGTGTATATGTGTGTATATATATATATATTTTTTTAAGTTGGGATTTTGATTGAGACTGAATTAAATCTTTA
Source organism: Tragelaphus eurycerus (assembly GCA_935064755.1). Classification (NCBI taxonomy): domain Eukaryota; kingdom Metazoa; phylum Chordata; class Mammalia; order Artiodactyla; family Bovidae; genus Tragelaphus; species Tragelaphus eurycerus. The sequence goes on from CAKXYN010000020.1 coordinate 20,767,539, forward strand.
GATCAATTTTTGGAGAATTGCTATCCTTAATAAATATGCTACATTTCTCCATTTATCTAGGTCCTTTTTAATATTGTTCAATTAAGTTTTTAATTTTAAGATTAGCAACATTTAATGACTTAGAGTTATTTCTAGGTTCTTCATATTTTTTTACCTTAGAAAATATATTTTTAATTTACTTTTATTTATTATTAGTATATAGAAATACAGTTCATTTTTCCATTCTGATTTTGTTTCCAGCCACTTTGTTAGGTTCTTATTAATTTTAATATCTTATCATTTGAATCTTCTGGGTTTTCACAGATATATTCACAATTATATCATCTCTGAAGAAAGACCATTTCATTTCCTCCTCTACAATTCTGTGTCTTTTCTTTTTCTTGCCTTATCACACTAGCTAGGATGTCTGTTGCCATGTTGAATGAAAGTGATAAGTATGTTTATCTTTCTCCTGATCTCAAAAGGAAAGATTTTTTAATTGTTTATCTGTTAAGAATAATGTTTGCTACAGGGTTTTAGATATTAGCTATCAAATCAATAATGTTTCTTTCTATTCCTAGTTTGTTAAAAAGTCTCACACTGGATATAATGAATTTTATCAAACTTTCTTTTGGCATCTATTAAGATGATATAATTTATTTTTTAATATAGTACTATATACTTTATTGCATAATATATAATGATTATACACTCACTGACTTTCTAATATGAAACTGACACTATATTTCAAAAACAAGCCCAGGACATAAAACTATATCTTTTATAAAATTTGCTAGATTTGTTTTGCTAATATTTTGTCCTTAACTTTGCATCTCTCTTTCTTAGAAAGCTGGACTATAGTTTTCCTTTTCTCATACTATCCTTGTTGATTCTTGTTATCAAGGTTGTTCAAGCCTCACAAAATAAGTCATACAATGTCTTAAACATTTTATAATTGTAATTAAGCAACTAGTGACCAAAAAACAGTAGTGTTTTAAGCATTTCAATCTAACTTAAGCTTTCCTCAGTATCTCCTTCCTACCTGATCAGTCCAGATTCAGGCAGAAGACAGAAACTATACCAGTTAATGTAACAGAAAATTTAATATAGAGAATTTCTCACTTGGTATAAACAATTCTGATTAGTGAATTGAAATATGTATAATATCATATATGGAACAAGTCGCCAGTCCAGGTTCGATGCACGATACTGGATGCTTGGGGCTGGTGCACTGGGACGACCCAGAGGGATGGTATGGGGAGGGGAGGAGGGAGGAGGGTTCAGGATGGGGAGCACATGTATACCTGTGGCAGATTCACTTTGATATATGGCAAAACCAATACAATATTGTAAAGTTAAATAAAATAAAATTTAAAAAAATTTAAAAAAATCTAACCACACACACACAAAAAAGAAAAGACAAAAAGAACCCTAAGGTGTCAAGGACCAACCACTTCAAAGAAAGGATGAATAAAGGGAATGGGATTGGAATTATTAAAACTAAGGGGTTTGGAAAAAGGGCCAAATCCAGGTCTCTTGAGATGGGGTACTGGGTGGCTGGTGCTGGTGTATTTGACCAGGGCCTGATGAAAGTGCAAGTGCTAATCACTCAGTCATGTCTGACTCTTGTGATCCCATGGCTATAGCCCACCAGGCTCCTCTGTCCATGGAATTCTCCAGACAAAAATACTGGAGTAGGTTTTCATTTTCTTTTCCAGGGGATCTTCCCAAGCCAGGAATCAAACACAGCTTTCCCACACTGCAGGTAGATTCTTTACCCACTGAGCCACCAGGAAAGCCCTTAAAGATGCTAGGAAAACTGTTAATAGGATGCAACTGCTACCAGAAGAAATAACTTACATGGAAAAAATCATTCTGGAATGATGCCCATAGGAAAAAAGCTGATGCAAAGTTCACAAAAAGCAGACAAAAGAGTGCCATATTTTCCTCTTCAGCCTTTCACTATCTCCTGCTGCTGCTGCTGCTAAGTCACTTCAGTCATGTCCAACTCTGTGCGACCCCATAGACGGCAGCCCACCAGGCTCTGCCATCCCTGGGATTCTCCAGGCAAGAACACTGGAGTGGGTTGCCATTGCCTTCTCCATTGTGTGAAAGTGAAAAGTGAAAGTGAAGTCGCTCAGTCGTGTCCTACTCTTAGCGACCCCATGGACTGCAGCCTACCAGGCTGCTCCATCCATGGGATTTTCTAGGCAAGAGTACTGGAGTGGCTTGCCATTGCCTTCTCTGTCACTATCTCCTAGTGGTCTCTATTGGTGGAACTTGAAGAGAACCTGCAGGCAAGGCAAAATTGGAATTTGTAGGGCTCCAGTCCCCAAAATAACAAAGGAGCAAATAGAAGTTTGGGTTTGTAGCTGAAAGATAATAGTCTAATAAATAAAATTAAAATGGCAAATCATAGCAGGTGATGCTTGCCAGAGAAGATAAAATTTTTCCTACCAGTGATTCAGGTCACCTCCATCACTTAGAAACTTACAGCCATGCTGAACACCTGGATGATGAATCCTATGTGTAGTATGAGCTCATAGGATGTGTCATATTAGAGTTAAGACTCTCACCATCACTTTATGTGGAACATTATAAAATGGTCACAAATTACTCCCTTCCCATATCCATGATCCTTTAAATATGATTTTGCTGCTTCTCCTAGCCAAGTTAAACACTTCCTCCTCCTCTGAAATCTGGTTTTGAACATAATCTAAACCAATGAACGTTTTAGTCGAATGAATATTAACAAACATGATTCATTCAGAAGCTCAAAAATTACTTTCCCTCTCTTGCTGATGGACATCAACACCACCATGTGCAAAAGCATGGGTTATTCTTCTAGAAAATGAGACATTAAAGGAAAGAGGTCCCATTAGTCTCAGTATTTCCAGCCTTTCCATCTGAGCCCACAGACCTACAAAGCCATTCTAGTCTGTCTAGCCCCAGTCAAGCCAACACGGATTATATGAATTTTCCAGTTAATTCACAAAATTTTAAAAAAGCGATATTTGTTGTTATAAGTTACAAGTTGTAGAGTGGTTTCTCATGTATCAAAAGCTAACTGATACATATCAGGGACAATCACATGCTGTCACAATTCTCCACTGAGTAGCTGGTTACAAAGAAAGTCACAACAACAACCATCAGATCAAATTCCTATTCTTACTCTGGCTTCCCAGGTGGTACTCAGATCAGATCAGTCACTCAGTCGTGCCCGACTCTTTGTGACCCCATGAATCGCAGCACACCAGGCCTCCCTGTCCATCACCAACTCCCGGAGTTCACTCAGACTCACGTCCATCGAGTCAGTGATGGCATCCAGCCATCTCATCCTCTGTCGTCCCCTTCTCTTGCCCCCAATCCCTCCCAGCATCAGAGTCTTCTCCAATGAGTCAACTCTTCGCATGAGGTGGCCAAAATACTGGAGTTTCAGCTTTAGCATCATTCCTTCCAAAGAAATCCCAGGGCTGATCTCCTTCAGAATGGACTGGTTGGATCTCCTTGCAGTCCAAGGGATTCTCAAGAGTCTTCTCCAACACCACAGTTTAAAAGCATCAATTCTTCGGTGCTCAGCCTTCTTCACAGTCCAGCTCTCACATCCATACATGACCACAGGAAAAACCATAGCTTTGACTAGATGGACCTTTGTTGGCAAAGTAATGTCTCTGCTTTTGAATATGTTGTCTAGGTTGGTCATAACTTTGCTTCCAAGGAGTAAGCGTCTTTTAATTTCATGGCTGCAGTCACCATCTGTAGTGATTTTGGAGCCCAGAAAAATAAAGTCTGACACTGTTTCCACTGTTCCCACTGTTTCCCCATCTATTTCCCATGAAGTGATGGGATAGGATGCCATGATCTTTGTTTTCTGAATGTTGAGCTTTAAGCCAACTTTTTCACTCTCCACTTTCATCAAGAGGCTTTTTAGCTTCTCTTCACTTTCTGCCATAAGGGTCGTGTCATCTGCGTATCTGAGGTTATTGATATTTCTCCTGGCAATCTTTATTCCAGCTTGTGTTTCTTCCCGTCCAGCATTTCTCATGATGAACTCTGCATATAAGTTAAATAAGCAGGGTGACAATATACAGCCTTGATGAACTCCTTTTCCTATTTGGAACCAGTCTGTTGTTCCATGTCCAGTTCTAACTGTTGCTTCCTGACCTGCATACAGATTTCTCAAGAGGCAGATCAGATGGTCTGGTATTCCCATCTCTTTCAGAATTTTCCACGGTTTATTGTGATCCACACAGTCAAAGGCTTTAGCATAGTCAATAAAGCAGAAATAGATGCTTTTCTGGAACTCTCTTGCTTTTTCCATGATCCAGCGGATGTTGGCCATTTGATCTCTGGTTCCTTTGCCTTTTCCAAAACCAGCGTGAACATCAGGAAATTCACGTTTCACATATTGCTGAAGCCTGGCTTGGAGACTTTTGAGCATTACTTTACTAGCGTGTGAGATGAGTGCAATTGTGCGGTAGTTTGGGCATTCTTTGGCATTGCCTTTCTTAGGGATTGGAATGAAAACTGACCTTTTCCAGTCCTGTGGCCACTGCTGAGTTTTCCAAATGTGCTGGCATATTGAGTGCAGCACTTTCACAGCATCATCTTTCAGGATTTGGAATAGCTCAACTGGAATTTCATCACCACTAGCATCAGGTGGGGAGAAGGCAATGGCACCCCACTCCAGTACTCTTGCCTGGAAAATCCCATGGATGGAGGGGCCTGGTAGGCTGCAGTCCATGGGGTCGCTAGGAGTCTGATACGACTAAGCGACTTCACTTTCACTTTTCACTTTCATGCATTGGAGAAGGAAATGGCAACCCACTCCAGTGTTCTTGCCTGGAGAATCCCAGGGACGGGGAGCCTGGCGGGCTGCCGTCTATGGGGTCGCACAGAGTCGGATACGACTGAAGCGACTAAGCAGCAGCAGCAGCATCAGGTGGTGCTAGTGGTAAAGAATCTGCTTGCCATAAGCACACAGACATAAGAGACATAAGAGACAGACGCAGGAGACATAAGAGATGCAAATTCTCCTGGAGTAGGAAATAGCACCCCGCTGCAGTATTCTTGCCTGGAAAATTCCATGGATAGAGGAGCCTGGAGCAACCGAGCACATTCTTATTCCACAGGCTGACAGGTTATATTTCCCTTTAAAAATCCCTCACTCCCAAGAACATCCAAGAGTTTTATAAGGAAGAGCTGCATGTGTGCTTGCAGACTATCTTTCCTACAGTCACCATATAGGCTCTGACATGTTTGCTTTGGCTGGCATGCTTGCAAAGCCACTTGGGTTAAGTATCACTTTTCTCACTGTCCTTGGTGTCCATTGTGAAAAAGCTAATACCTGGGTCAAGAAAACTTTCTCCAGATGTTCCCAGAGTTGCTAGTTTCCGAAATCAAAGTACAACAGTGGATTCCAGGCAAAAGCAAGGACACTTTCCCTTTCCCAAAATCTGTGTTCCAACTTTTCACCTACACACTAATAAGTGCAGATTCCTGAAGACACACAATCTCAATCTCTCAGGAAAACATAACTTTCAACTTCTATCAGCAACTGTAAAACAAGAGGATACACATCTTCAGATAAACATACAACAGTTTTTGAGGAGAGAAAACTGTTGAGGAGAACTGACATCTTTACTATGTTAAGTCTTCAAATCTATGAACATAGCATGCACCTCCATTTATTTAGGCCTTTGGCTTCTTTCATCAGCACTAGACAGGAGGGAGGACCTTTACTGAAAACACAGTCATTTAGACTTCCAGCAGAAATAAAAAGGAATATGTGTATGCCATGTCAAAAGATGAAAATGTTGAGTTCTATCTCAACATTCTTACAAAAGAAAGATCTCCCTAACAGAAACACTGTCTCTAAAGTATACTCTACTTACACTATGGAATCAACATTAGGTTATCCAGAAGAACTTCCTAAACACCAGACCAGTGGGAATATTTAATGAGGATGGGGTATATTTTTAAAATAAACAAATAAGGAAATGGTGAAACATACATTCTTAAATTTAAAACTCTATCCATTTTTCTCATGTCATTTTTATTTTTTAAATAAGCTGCTATTTCTTTAGTGAAATAACTGTGATAAACTATTACCATTTTCCCATTTTTAACATGCTTTCTTGGTAAAACTAAAATATTGGGTGCTATGTTCATTCTCCCAATTTTTTTTTTCCAGGAACAGAAAATCAAAAGGTCTAGGAAATACATAGTGATTTAATTTGGTGGAGCCTCTGGACAAATATATTTCTGTTTTGACTTGGCTTATTTAGGCAGATTTCCTAGAAAAAAAAAAAAAGACAGCATCCAAGTGTTCTTCTCTTGAAAGGAGAAAACTGTGTTCCAATTTTAAGTGACTAGGGTATTTTTTTCCCCTCCTTTTCAGTCTCTACCATTTCCTAAAGGTGTCAGAGATCCTAGGGCCAAGTTTCAACCACAGTTGAAGTTCGGGATACCCCAAGTTTTTCCCCATCTCCTGAAGGCTCTGCCATAAGAGGATTTCAAGGAATGGCTCAGCCCTGAAATAAAGAGATGGAAAGAATATTGCCTAATTCCTGTTAACACAAAGCACTTTCACCCACATTGGGTGCACTAGTCAAGTCAAATCAGAACCACTTTAGGAATTTCAGGACTTGGTTAGAAAGATATTAAAGGAGCAGAGAGTGTGAGAAGGTGGTATAGTAACCCAAAGACTAGTAGCTAAAGAAAGCAGCTGCCACTAGTAGGGCTGGGGGAGAGGGGGTTATATTATCAGAGTTCAAAAGTGCAGAAGAGGACTGAAAGGCAATGCCAAGTCTGTGGGGGGAGTATCTCATGACTACATGTGGAACTACTGAGGGGGTGCTGAGTACTAATGATGGGACCAAAGAAAAGGCTCCAGAGAGCAGGGGCTGGGACTGCCAAAAAATGCCACATTCCACTGCTGCCTGTTTTTGCTGGAGAAAAGTTGATGGAAGATAGAAATGAAAATAAAGTGGCTTCTCCCCAGATCCTGTTTCCTAGTCCCTCCTAGGGCCACTAATTGGTAGGACCTAAGATGAAGCCAGTTGACAAAAGAATTAGGGAGAAGTCATTTGCAAGGCCCCAGCTTCCCATCATATGCAACAATAAAACACAGGAGAGTGAGAATAATGGCTGAAAGCTAGCCAGCAAATGACTGACACAGCTGAAATGTGTTTGTGCGTTAAACTTTCAATAATTAAAACTTCCTGAGAAAGCAAAATGAATGTACTCACCAAAAAAATAAATAAATAAAGGATAAATATGTGAGGTCATAGACATGTTAATTACCTAACAGGGGAGGAATACTTTCACGATGTATATATCAAACCGCCATGATGTACACTTTAAATATCTTACAATTTTACATGTCAGTTTTATTTTAATAAAGCTAAAAAAATTATTTTTGTAAAAAATGGAGTATTATAGATTCACAGGAAGTTGCAAAGGTAGTAGAAGACTGCCAAGAACCCATCACCCAGTTTCTCCTACAGTTAATCTTACATAATTATGGTGCAATATCAAATGGAGGAATCTGACATTGGTGTGGTATTTGAGTATAGTTCTATATCATTTTATCATGTGTCTTGAAATTGAGTTGACTGATTTTCCTACTCTGTTCTTTTTTTTTAAAAAAAAAGTGTTTTAGCTATTCTTCCTTTGCCTTTTCATATACATTTTAAAATATTCATCTTTATCAACAAAAATCTTATTGGCATTTTGACAGGAATTGCATTAAATCTACATCAAACTGGGGAGAACTGACATCTTTACTATGTTAAGTCTTCAAATCCATGAACATAGCATGCATCTCTATTTATTTAGGTCTTTGGTTTCTTTCATCAGCACTGAATAGGAGGGAGGACTTTTATTGATAGAACAGTCATTTAGACTTTCAGCAAAAATAAAAAGGAATATGTGTATGCCATGTCAAAGTATGAAAATAACTGAGTCTAGGTAAAGTCATTAATCATACATACCGTGTTTTCTTTCTTTATTCCCCTTAATTAGTCATATTACTAAGCAGGCCTCATATTTATATAGTACTTTTTTTTCAAACTATAAAACCATTTCATATCTCAGTCTCATTTTAGCTGACAGATCTGCGAAGTAGATGGGGGTGATAATTCCCAATTTGTAGCTGAGACTTGGTGAAGTTGCAGAGTTGCCTAAAGCCACTGGCTAGTAAGAAAAGAAATGAGAATTCAAATCCTCATCTTTTGACATCAAGCCCAAAACATTTTCCATCCTACCTCAGCAAAATCTCTCTTGCTTATAATAGTGGCTAAGAGTTCCCACACCATCAATTGTAACAAGTTTGACAACAATCCCCTAAAGCTTTCTAAAACCTTCATAATCACTCTGGGAAGGGTTATGGCATCTTGTTCCTTTGGTTCCATATTTTTTTTTAATTCAGTAAAATCCCATGATAGCTGTGGGTTACATAGACTATCCTAGATAATCCAAAGTAACGGTTTCCAAAATGTTTTTCACCAAGCCCTGAGGTGCTTTGGGGTCTACCATTGGATGGGATGCAGGGCTCAGGGCCTCTCTCTTCTGCTCAACCACAAAGCCTTTGCTTAAATCTGTTTCATATATTGGAGTTCCTCATAGGATTTTATTTTTAAAACTACAACTAAAACAACCAAGATTTGTCAGGGGTATAACCAATGAAGAGAACTGTTCACTTATGGGCAATTCTTTCTGGGACAGAAGATATCGGAGTTTGTGTTTGCCTAGCTTTATAAAGGGGACAATCATAAATAATAGGTAAAGTGTTCTACTCTTGGCTCTTCTGGTTTCCCCTGACAAGAAATCCCCAAAGTGTTTACCCTATCCAGTAATTATCTATTGAGCACAAACTCTGAGATCATTTCTGATAGGGTAGTGAGAAGCACATGTCAGAAATCATCCTGTCAAGAAGTTTGAAATCTAATAGGAAGACAGGGCAAACATCCAAGAAGCGATATCACAGGCAGAAGAGGATGTGTGATAATAAACATGCAAACAATGCACTATCAGATATCATATTGGACTGGAAAAATAATTTAAAAAGTAATAATTATTATTTATTAAAAGTCTACTCTGAGCCAGCTGTTCCACTACATACGTCAACTCAAATGCTCATAGGCACTCTGCAAAGTAGATGTCACTATCCCCATTTTACAGATACAGAAACTGAGATTCATAACTTGCTCAGAGTCACTAGAACTCAAATTTAAATTTAGGTGCAAATGGAAAAAAAAATGTATATTAGATTCCTAAGACTGTGGCCACATATGGCCTTCACAAGAAGAAAAAAAAAAAAATTATAAGGATATGAGGGTGTTTCATGAACCCAAAGGTTGTAGGTAGCCAGAAGGAATTAGAATGAGAAAAAGGTATGCTGTCAGAACCCTGACAGTCCTTTCTTCTCATCTCTCACCTCAACTCCTCTCTGAATTCTTCTCTCCTTCCCTGCTGAATCACCTTCTCTTATCCACAGTTCCCAAGTGAGTACAGATGGCTATTGAATTTGTTTCAAGTTCACCTACTTAAAGATAGAACGTCTGACTTTCTTGGGTTCTGATTCCTAGTTTTCAGAAGAGGAAGTATGTTGGGCCAGCAGCCACCCTCATCTAATGAACAGTTAGTGAGGAGAAGGGTGCTGATAGCATGACAAACTATAGGACAGCACATAGAGAAAGCCAAATGGAAAGAGCAAAGTACATCCTACGATGCAGGTAATTGAGAGCTAAGTAAAAAAAGCCACAAATATCAGACACAATCTCTCCCAGGCTCACTGAATTCAAGAATTGATAGAGTTCTTATTACTAAAGGCAGGGATGGATCTGTTCCTGATTAGGATACTGGAGAAAAACAAGAAACTTTGCTAAAAAGCAAAGAAAATTTCATCAAATCTACCCCATTATTACTCCTCTCTGAAAGACCCTAACTTCATGAATGTTTCAGTTCTGCTATACTACTAATTTTGCCTGATTAGAGTTACACACACAGAAAGGCCATACATATATCCATTAAAAAGAAAGCTAGAAAACAAAAATTATATATTTAGCTTTGCTGTCCTTGGATTTATAGGTGAAGAATGTGCAGACATAAGATCAAAAATTTTATTAACCATCCCAACTGTTTCTTTCATTTATCAATGTAATCTAGTTATATATACCATATAGCTATAACATATCTCAGTCTACTCATTTTCAGGATCAAATTTAAATCTTACAAAGCTCTTTCCAATTTCTGTGTAAGAATTAATTGTTTTACACACACACACTGTAGCAAAGTTTATACTTTGTGGTGAAACACTGATCACTGAAGATCAGGACCAAGACAAGGATGTCCACTATCATCTCTTCTTTTTATCATTGTACTCTAAGTTCTAATCAGTACAGTAAGAAAATAAAATGAACCAAAATCTATTAGGGTTGGAAAGGAAGAACAATAATATCTTTGTTTGCAAGAGATATGACTGTGTATAGGAAAATTCCAAAATAATTCAGAGATAACACAGTTAAACTAAAGATAAACTTTATGCATTTCTTTACTCTAGCAACAATTAGTATTTAGAAGTAATACCATATGACTTCTATTTCTAGCAGTATGGCTATCTAAAAGCCCTATGGGAGCATCACACTTCAGAACAACTGCACTCTGAATGGGGCACATTCTTAAGGTGTCACTGGTCTCACAAGTTATAGGGACTCAAAGGACCAGATTTCACATTTTCCACTTAAAACCTTTGGCTGAGGTCAGAGTAATAGATAGTGAGGAGATACATTACCCTGAAAGCAATGTCAGTTGAAGCATTCCTATCAAGATACTGAGACTTGAGCCAGCAAGGAAAGAGGAAGTTGAGCCTGGGATTTCTGTGCTAAACCCCAGACCTCCAAAATTGGTGGCAAACTGGGGGCATCTATTAGCTACAGAAAGAAGAGCATCTCTTTCAAAGATGTATATCCACAACTTGGGTCTAAAGAAGTACTGCTGGTTAAGATCAAGAAGTAGGGCTCACAAGCAAAGATCAATAAGTATTTGTGAAGGCAACACACCATGAAGGAGAGCCAAAAATTAACAAATTTGAAGGCTAAACTCTCAAAGAATTTAAATATTGGGATTTTCACATACAGAACAGAGCACATCTATGGACAAGGATATTTAAAGAAATGAGAGCACAGTTATAATGATAAGAGAGCAACAAGAAGGTATTGAGACTTATCAGATAAATTTGAAAGAAAAATAAATGAAATTCTTGACATTAAAATATAACTATTGAAATAAAATAATTAATGGGTCAAATAGCATAATCATGGCTAAAGAAAGAATTTATGAAATGGAAAATGCATTTTAACAAATTACCAAGAACATAAAGACAAGGTAACAGAGAATATAAAAGGTTTTAAGAGGTATAGAGGAGACAATAATTGTTTCTAAACTATATCTAGGTAGAATAACAGTGAGGAAAAAATAAAGCAAAAGGAGAAAAGAAAATTTTAAAGAGATAAAGGTGTGAATTTTCCAAAACAAAATGATCCAATGATCCAAGTGCTATAATAGATCTCAAAAAAAAAAAATAAAAAGATATCCATGCCTAGAAACACTGTAGTGAAATTACACTCCATCAAAGACAGAGAATATATTATATTAAGAGAAATAAGTGAGAAAGGATTAGAATTAGAAAAAATACCCAGATGGAGGTTTAAGATAGAGAAATTAATGTTAAACAAATAAAAGGTAAACTTGGATATAAATTCAAACATACACTGTCTATATAAGATAATACCAATAATGATGATATCTAATTCATGGTATTCAGCAGAAAAGGTGGAACTAAACTACTGAACAGTGACAGTACATAATTCTTTGTACTGAGTTAAAAGGGTTAAAAGTTCTGAGAACCCTGACTTGTTGTAAGGTAGATTAAGATATTATTTAACTACAGAAATGAACAGTAACCACCAAAGTGCAATCAACCAGGAAAAAGAAATAAGCAAGAAGAAGCAGGAAAGCAGCAAGACAATAAAAAACAGAAAGATGATGGACATATGCCCCAAAGCACCAATAATTACAACAAAAAAGCTGAATTCAGGGTGTTGATAATTAGTGCTTAATAAATATGAAAAAAGATTTTGAAAAACTTCAACATGCAAGGGTTTCTGGTCATGATGGAATGACTTGCCCCTTTCTCACAATAAGGAACAAGAAAACTGGATGGAATACACAAAGAACAGAATGACACACACACAAAAAACCCCTCATGATCATCTCGATGCAGAAAACATTTGGCAAAATGCAGCATCCTTTTATGATAAAAACACTCAAGAAACTATGAATAGAAGGAAACTTCCACTCAGACAACAAAAATTGAAGTATATAATATTTCCACTATATGCATATTTTATGTATGTAGGAAAAGTACTATATCCATGTTTATATATATTATATAATAGCAATTATTATATATAGTATTGTGATATATGTGATATTATATACTACAGCAATATAATTACATTGATTTCTATTAATACATTATATGCTTAAATACTTTATATGTATATATATACATTATTTGAAATATTCTAAACCCTAATTTTGGCCCCCAGATTCAAACACTGTCTCTCCACCCAACTCCAGACCATCCCCTTTGTGTGGTCTGGCTGACCATGGACTGAACTTTCTAATGTTTGAAAAGAATTCATTCTCTAAATCTTCACATTAAATCAAGAAGTTGTTGTCTGAGAATTTATCCAGAGACTCGGACATCTCTTCTCCAAAGATCCATCCATCTACACACTCTTCTATTCACCCATAAATTAATTTATTTATTAAGTGCAACATGTCACAGACCCTATCCTATGCTCTGGGGATGCCACAGTGAACAAGATACACAGTGTTCCTTTTCTCATGGAAACATTTGGATGGTGATGAAATGCAAAAGAAAATATTACCATCACATTAATGTTTTATTTAGTATGAAAGAAGTATTTCTAAACTTCTGGGTTTTCAAAAATGAGAATGTAACAGGTTTACAGATTCCTATCTGACATTAGCTCATAAGATCACAGAATCCATGTTCAACTCCTTGTGATCCCATGGCCTGTATATAGCTTACAAGGCTCCTCTGTCCATGAAATTCTCCAGGCAAGAATACTGGAGTGGGTTGCCATTTCCTTCTCCACATAAAGCACAAGTGTACAGCAAATATTTGAATAATGAATAAATGAAAACATAGCATGCCTTTTAGAAAGACAAAATGCCTACCAATACTTAGGATTTAGCCCACCATTTTCAGAAACTGGCTCAGGATGAAAAGGAATTTCAGATGCAAGTTTTCTCTTTCGGGGGAGGTATCTCCACAGTCTGAACAACAGTGAGAAACATCTTTCTGTCATACACACGCACACACACACAAACACACACACACACACACACGACTTAGCAGTCAATGAGATTTACTTCTCATAAATACACTTGCAAGATTTATACTACTCCAATATTACTTTGCCAACAAAGGTCTGTCTAGTCAAGGCTATGGTTTTTCCAGTGGTCATGTATGGATCTGAGAGTTGGACTATAAAGAAAGCTGAGCACCAGAGAATTGATGCTTTTGAACTATAGTGCTGGAGAAGACTCTTGTGAGTCCCTTGGACTGCAAGGAGATCCAACCAATCCATCCTAAAGAGACCAGTCCTGGGTGTTCATTGGAGGACTGATGCTGAGGCTGAAACTCCAATACTTTGGCCACCTCATGCGAAGAGTTGACTCATTGGAAAAGACCCTGATGCTGGGAGGGATTGGGGGCAGGAGAAGGGGACGACAGAGGATGAGATGGCTAGATGGCATCACGGACTCGATGCACGTGAGTTTGGGTGAACTCCGGGAGTTGGTGATGGATCCGGAGGTCTGGCCTGCTGCGATTCATGGGGTCACAAAGAGTCGGACACAACTGAATGACTGAACTGAATTGAACTGAAAGGTTCCTTCAGAGATCAGATAAGATCAGTCGCTCAGTCGTGTCCGACTCTTTGCGACCCCATGAACCACAGCACGCCAGGCCTCCCTGTCCATCACCAGTTCCCGGAGGTCACCCAGACTCATACCCATCGAGTCAGTGATGCCATCCAGCCATCTCATCCTCTGTCGTCCCCTTCTTCTCTCGCCCCTAATCCCTCCCAGCATCAGAGTCTTCTCCAATGAGTCAACTCTTCGCATGAGGTGGCCAAAATACTGGAGTTTCAGCTTTAGCATCATTCCTTCCAAAGAAATCCCAGGGCTGATCTCCTTCAGAATGGACTGGTTGGATCTTCTTGCAGTCCAAGGGACTCTCAAGAGTCTTCTCCAACACCACAGTTCAAAAGCATCAATTCTTCGGCGCTCAGCCTTCTTCACAGTCCAGCTCTCACATCCATACATGACCACAGGAAAGACCATAGCCTTGACTAGGCGAACCTTTGTTGGTAAAGTAATGTCTCTGCTTTTGAATATGCTATCTAGGTTGGTCATAACTTTCCTTCCAAGGAGTAAGCGTCTTTTAATTTCATGACTGCAGTCACCATCTGCAGTGATTTTGGAGCCCAGAAAAACACTCTATCAAATCCAACAGTATATTCTCACCTGAGTCTCAGAGATGTTAAAAAGCTCCACTAGGTGTCCAAACTTGGTGAAAATTACTATGAAGTTCATTTATTTATATTGTTAAATGTGTATATTAAAAGCTATGTTTGCTGCCACTACTGCTGCTAAGTCGCTTCAGTCGTGTCCAACTCTGTGTGACCCCATAGACAGCAGCCCACCAGGCTCCCCCGTCCCTGGGATTCTCCAGGTAAGAACACTAGAGTGGGTTGCCATTTCCTTCTCCAATGCATGAAAGTGAAAAGTGAAAGTGAAGTTGCTCAGTTGTGTCCGACTCTGTGCGACCCCATGGACTGCAGCCTACCAGGCTCCTCCATCCATGGGATTTTCCAGGCAAGAGTACAGGAGTGGGGTGCCATTGCCTTCTCTGAAAAGCTATGTTTACTGTGATTTGAAATCATAGTAATATTCCAAGAGAATATATTTCTTTCTTGTTTTTGTCTCTCAAGGAAATCAATTACACTAACTTTGGGTTACTTGTATTCACAGCTAGCACCAAATAAATTTAATGAATAAAACATAAATTTGGAAACAAAATTTGAAGGAAAAATTAACACAGAAGGGCTGCTTTGAACTCTCAAATCATAGAGAGAAAACATTGCTTTGTAAATTTTAAATATGTCTTAACCTCATCTTCCACAACCTACCCACCCGCCCTTGCTCTCAGCACTTCTGGATTTCCTTTAAAAAAAAAAATAAATAAATATGTCTTTTAAGTAAACTGAACAGTTTTGCCCTCATTTGAGCGGCTATTTTAACAGGAGACTACTGACTGTTATACATGCTTGTCTTCTTCCTTTAGAGGATCAACTTTTAATGGGGAGAAAAATAGCCTTGAAAGACAAACTAAGTAAAGTTTGCTGGGTCACAAATACAAGTTCAAGTTCTAAGAGTAAGACTAATCAAAATACTGGATGGTATTTTGAAACCATAAAAAAACCTAAATATTCCACCCTATAACCCAAGTTATTCCCAGTATCTGTCTCTTCATTACTTAAT
Source organism: Tragelaphus eurycerus (assembly GCA_935064755.1). Taxonomy (NCBI): domain Eukaryota; kingdom Metazoa; phylum Chordata; class Mammalia; order Artiodactyla; family Bovidae; genus Tragelaphus; species Tragelaphus eurycerus. Next base: position 20,783,160 of record CAKXYN010000020.1, read on the forward strand.
ACATATTCTTTCTTTTCCCCAAGGGAAAATTACTTAATCGGAACAACAGAAGAAAACTAAAGCCCCACTACAAGTTTTGCTCCAGCATTATTTTTATTTATTAATCACAAAAATGTACAATCATGGTATTCTTGTTTGTTTTGTACTCTATTAACCAGAATCTTTTCACATTGTAAGAGACATAGAAAATATATAAATAATAACAATAATCCTCCAATCTTCAAAATGGCACACTTTTTAATCACTTTGGAGAAAATGGCAACAGTTAGGCTCTCAAGGATTAGTGAGCTCTCCTATTTTTCTTTGAGTTTTGAAAATATTTATTCCCTGGTTGGGTAGTACTCAAACTTTTCCATTTGTCTTGGGAAGAACCCATTACATAATAAGCTATTTATCTTTCTCCTAGAGGTGGCCTCCCAAGAAATAAAGAAGACATCTAGAAATGCTTTGAAATGATAGTAGAGTACATTTCAAATGGGAAAAAAAATATTCTGAGAACATTAGTCTGACCCCAAAAGAGAGAAACACTTGTAATCAATTTTCTTTTCATTAATACAATAAATGCCGTCTGCACTTTGTGTGCCTAAAGAGAATCATTCTAAGATAAAGCATGTCTCCCCAACCTTTTATACTGAACCAGTGGTTTCCCAAATTTAATATGCATGAAGAGTGCACATGAGCCCTCTTAAATCCAAGAACCAAACCCCGTCTGTGTAATAAATCTCACCACTACTCCACTATTAGACAGGGGATTAAAACTAATCTAACAATCCCCAAACCAAGCACCAAGTGGATTAAAATGCAAAATGCATGGGAGCAGGAAGATGCTTAATGCTAAATAACAAACATTTCAATCATAGGAATCATTTTTATCTTCTTGTTTATGCTAAGTAGATACTAGTAGACTTAATATCTGTATTAACACAAGTGGAGGAAAGGAACAGCTTTATGAAGACCTAAGTACTTGAATGCCTTGGCATAGTTGGACAAAAACCACCAAAAGCAAACAAAAATGAGCTTAATACAAGGACTATACTGTGATCTTCAGATTGTTTATTCCTTTAAGGTCAACTCAGTGATGCTTGACTTTTGTAATTTTCTTTTAAGCCAAAGCTGTCCAAGCTGTAAGAGTTGAATCAAGAAAGACAAAAGAGTCTCCAGGGATTCTAAAACTGGAACACGCTCTTCCTTTGCCAAAATTATCATCACAGCACACAAAGAGAGAGCCCTTGCTGCAGTGAACCTCCAAAATGCCCTCAGGAGGCCTGAGCCTTTTAAAGCTATGAAACTGAAAGTTTGTCACTCAGTCGTGTCTGACTCTTTGTGACCCCATGGACTGTAGCCCATCAGGCTCCTCTGTCCATGGAATTCTCCAGGCAAGACTACTAGAGTGGGTTGCCATTTCTTTCTTCAGGGGATCTTCCCAAACTCTGGAATCGAACTCAGGTCTCCCACATTGCAGGCAGGCTCTTTAATGACTAAGCCAGCAGGGAAATCACTTTAAAGATGTAGCTGATTGCAGATATAAGTAAGTGACCATGTGCAGGCCCTTGTTAGCACTGTCTGTTCAAAGAACATAATCACACACACACACACACACACACACACACACATCTGGCATCTCCTAATGGCTGTGGAATACATTATATGCAAAACCATTCACTTCACTCCAACTGCAATCCACGTATTGCTGGAAGGAATCTGTAAAGTTTTATCTGAAATACCATTGTAGTTTTCGACTCTGTCATTCTCCTCAATTTTCCACTTATAGGTCCAGTTATTCTCAGACATCTGCATTTCAGCTTGATTCCCTCCTGTTCCCTCCCCTTCCTCATCTATAAAATAAAGTATTCCTCAAGCCTCTCCTGCTCTACCATTCTATGTGATTTCTACCAAGTCAGGTGTTTTCTTAAGCAAAACAGTTGCTACAGACAATTTTAACCTTGAAAGGGAGCTTGTCCTGGGACACTTACCTCATCCTCAGCATTTATTTCAAAACTCAAAATCTGGATGAATAAAAAAAAAAGGACTATTATACCTAAGTGAGTTACAAAATGTGAGGTAAGTACATATGCTTGGATCAACCTAGGCTTATACAACCGGTTTTCAATCCTCAAGTATAGATGTTCATTTCATTCCCTCTCAACCAAGTTTTCATGGTTCAGAAGCCCTTACATATAACACAAGAGTGAGAAGAGTTAAGTTTTTATAAGTAAAAGTTTCATAATAGTAACAGGATGATTTCTCGCTTCAAACATCATGATGCATGCTTCTGCAGTGAAACTGCTAAGTCATCTCATGTTTGTAACAACGGAAAACAGAGTAGAGTTTAATTAGAAATACCATGTGTGATTTCCTAGAAAAGACAAAACAGGTTTCTTATCTTCTACTTAAAAGGACACAGAATTGCTAAATCTTGGATAATCAAAAGATAAACTAGGTATTATGAAATTCATTAAGCCTAGTTGAGTCAAAATGATGTGTTTTCATTTATGAAAAGATTTGTGTAAAAACATCCTAATGTTTCTTATCTTTTTATGGCATATCTATCTCATCAGTGAAGATCACCAACAGCCAAAGTCCAGTGGGCCTCCACAAATCACCCCACCCCCTCAAGCAGATTGACTTCTAAACAAACAGCTGGGTTTTGAAGAAATGGTTCCCAAATCCAAATCAGCTGGCCAGTGTTGGTATCACCCCACTCCAGTACTTCTGCCTGGAAAATCCCATGGACACAGGAGCCTGGAAGGCTGCAGTCCATGGGGTCGCTAAGAGTCGGACACGACTGAGCGACTTCACTTTCACTTTTCACTTTCATGCATTGGAGAAGGAAATGGCAACCCACTCCAGTGTTCTTGCCTAGAAAATCCCATGGTCAGAGGAGCCTGGTAGGCTGCAGTCCATGGGGTCGCTAAGAGTTGGACACGACTGAGCGACTTCACTTTCACTTTTCACTTTCATGCATTGGAGAAGGAAATGGCAACCCACTCCAGTGTTCTTGCCTGGAGAATCCCAGGGACGGGGGAGCCTGGTGGGCTGCCATCTATCGGGTCGCACAGAATCGGACACGACTGAAGTGACTCAGCAGCAGCAGTGTTGGTATATGATGAGATATTCACTGGTCTTCACTAAGCCATCATATAGCTAAGTTTATTTAACATACAGGCAACCCTTTATTTAGGAGAAGGCAATGGCACCCCACTCCAGTACTCTTGCCTGGAAAATCCCATGGACACAGGAGCCTGGCAGGCTGCAGTCCATGGGGTCGCTAGGAGTTGGACACAACTGAGCGACTTCATTTTCACTTTTCACTTTCATGCTCTGGAGAAGGAAATGGCAACCCACTCCAGTGTTCTTGTCTGGAGAATCCCAGGGATGGGGGAGCCTGGTGGGCTGCCGTCTATGCGGACGCACAGAGTCGGCCACGACTGAAGTGACTTAGCAGCAGCAGCAGCAGCAGCAACCTTTTATTTGGAGAATATTCCCTTTCCATACTTTCAGTGTTCAAATATCTTTTTGAAAATGAAATAAGAGTTATAGTAAATAATAGTTGTTTCTTCTGCTTCCTATTTATTTATTGGGTTTTGTTTTTTAATTTGGAAATGTCTTTCTCAAAAAAATTTTAATTGACCAAGCTTTGAAAGTTAGTAATCCATGGTGTCCAAATTTCTCGGATTCTATGGAATAATAAAATGTTCCGGAAACAGAGTTTCTGTGTATCTTTCCTTTCAAAGTACTAATTTACCTCATGGTCTAGCAATCTGACAAAGTGATGAGAATGAATTGTTTTGTTAATTTAGCTTTAGCTAACTAGGATTGAATAACCAAAAACCACCACCAAAGAATTCCATTTTTCTTGTCCAAACCCTGCCTGATTGATGGGTCAGCTCAATGAGGAGTAGATTTTGTGACTGGGATAAAGACAACAGTAGGAAAAAGTATGGAATCCGGGTGCCATAAATTCCCTCACATAGCAATCTTTGAAATATAGGCCTGTCACTCCTGACTATCAGCTTCCCCCAACCTCCTTTCCCACCTTCCTAATTCTTGCTTTCAAAAGCTGAAAACTTGTGCACCTTCTTAATGTTTGAGTTATCTGGCTCCAAAAGGTCTGTAGAATTTCTCCAGGTTCCTATTTTCCTGCTGTGAATTTTATTGAACATACACTGCTGCTGACCTCATATATAATGGACCCAGAAAATATTCACTAGAAACTCAAATGTCCATTTCTCATCTTTATGTGACTGTGCACGCATGTGTGTGTGTGTGTGTGAGAGAGAGAGAGAGATCTTACGATGCTGTTTATAAGAAGGTGCCATTAGTCACTTAGGAGACACATAGTATTTTATTTTCAGTATTCTCCGAAAAGCTGGGAAAGTTTAATCTCCATTATTTTTAGGCACTGTCATTCTCTCTCGAGACACGGGTTTTAATATGGTATAATACCAAATATTATAACAGTGTGGCAATTTTGCACCAAGGTATGGACATCCTTTATCATTGCCTAGTGCATCAAAGCATTCCAAGTGAGGAACGTAAATGCCTGCAGGCATCCCTAGTTGAAATTCCAATTAGAAAGGAAAATGAAGGACTATTATATAGACTATTAAAATTTGGAACACTCAAAATAATACTGGGAGAAAGAATATCTGATGACCTCTGGATCCCCTGAGTATTCCAGATGATACTCTACTTACAATATCTCATAAGCCCTTGGGGAAGACAATTTTTATTATCATTGAAGGTGCAAGTGAAAATCATTCAAAGAAAAAGACATTTCATGAAACTGGTCTCAGCAAATACTTGTTGGATTCCCATCCCCACATCAAAAAAACAATTATATTCCAGTATCAATTAGGATGATCAGAAAGGATCTCTGGAATATGTGACTCTTTGACATGGCTTTTAATCAGATACACCCAGAATTCATTCTCATGAATCACAGAACTAAAAATGATCTCCAGCAATTGCAGAATTCATTCTCCTCCCTCTGAGAGGAGCTGAATAGAGAGCATTGAAATACAACCACCTGCCCTTTTCTTTCAAATGCTCGAGAATGTACCACAACTATGTACCACAACTCTGCTTTCATCCTGTGTTCCAATGTTTCACTGCTCTTACTGGCAGAAGAGAATTTTCTCTGTATGTGGATGTCTAGCCTAAATCCCTCATGCTGCAATTGCATCTGTTCCTTTTGTTCAGAGTTACTGTTTCTTCTTACACCTGCTCCCCATTAAATGACTACTACATACTTGTGGGTAATCATATTCTAGAGGAGAGAAAGACATAAACTACTGCAGCTGAAGGCGATAGTGTATATTTCCACACAGATGTGCGAGTCATCAACAAATTGCGAAATCTTTGTGAATAGTAGCACATGGCAAAGATTGTCTTTTACAATGGCAACACTGCTCTGATAACATGTTATAAGGAAATAGACTACAGGAGTGCAGTTAGAAACAGGAACACTGGACCTATGCATGTGCTCACACGCAGGCACACATACATGCTTTACTGACTTTAGTAGGAATGAAACATGAATTATAAGGTAGTAGTTGCCTTCTCTTCTAAGCACTAATGAGTTTTTGATACTTGGGTATAATTTCTTATGCTTCTGTTATCTAAGGCAAGCTATAGTTATGACTGTATAAAACTAGTCTAGCTACCTAATTCTGCTAAAAACCACTCCGGTCAATTTGGTTTTTTATGCCCTCTGGCCATAATGTCCAGGAAGTGCTATGCTTCCTATAACTATTTTGAAACAATTGAGATACAGTCTTGATTAGAAGACTGTATTGTTTCACTTCCTGGGTACACAGGCAAGCAATCTTATCTAGTAAGCTGCTCTCTAACTTGCCATGAGCCTAAATTAATCTCAAGTATGAATCACAGACTAGCAACATCTGTATCACCAGAGAAAAGGTTAGAAATACAGGTTCCCGCATCTCCTCCCCAGATTACTGAATCAAAATCTCCATTTACAACAAGATTCCTAGGCACTTCATGAATACATCCAAGTTAAAAAGCAATGATCTATTTAATCTCTTGGTGCCTCTATTTCTTCACCTAGAAAATGGATATTGACTGACACTTGCTACTTACTTACTCCAGAGCAAAGGAGGATTAATGTCTTTAGGACTTTTTTTTTCTCCCCCAGAAATAGTGTCTACATAAACAGAACTTTGGAGAGCAGTTTCGTTTGTTGGCCCAGGAAACAAGTGAACATTCTTTGGGAAAAGGACCAGGATTCTTTCCTAGATAATACATCTGTCCTTCATCCAAACTTCACTTCATGGCATAACGGCTCCAGAAACAGCACAGCCGTTCAACCAACTGCTTTTGGAGAAACAACTGAGGCTGATCCCAGTGAAAACAGTTTTCCTGCTCCCTGTCTTGGCTGTCAAACATAAACACAAACACTCTGTGGGTTAAATCAGCCCAGCTGGGTGTCTGCTGCTGAGCCATCTGCAGAACAACTTGCAGACCCTGAGCTTGACTCGGGCTACGACTGCGGGAAACAGAGAAGGGCCGCAGCCTACCCCCAGGGACCTCCCCATTCAGGCGTTCCTTATCCAAGTCCTCCCCTCAGAAGGGACAGGAACGGAAGAAACAGATGAGGTTTCCGTGCAGCAAGAATGCTCTCGTGCTGTCAGGAAAAAACCCTCACAGATGCCTCACTCGATGCCATCACACCACTGAGAGGCCCGGACAGGGCCAGGGAAGGGCAGTCCCAATGGCCCCAAAGCTCAGAAATCAAGCAGGCACCCCACCCATTATCCGACCCCTTGGAGGTTTGTCCAGACACTGGACCAAAAGCTTTTAGACTTACGAAGGAAAGAAAAAGTTTCAGTCCTGGCCTTCCAGTTTCCAGTTCACTCATAGCTAAGGCTCTGGGTTAGAGAGAGAGCACATTTTCTTTCCTGCAAGAAAAACAGCAGCAGACTAGGTTTTTAGGGTGAAGTTACCTGAGCAAGCAATGTCAAAATATAAGACATCTGATTCACATTGTTGTACAGCAGAAACTAACACAAAATTGTAATTATCCTCTAAATTTAAAAAAGTGATGAATCTTTAAAAGAAAAAACATATATATATACGTGTGTGTGTGTGTAAGACAAGTCCTACTGACAACTTTGGAACCAGGTAAACCACAGACTATTCTCCCTGCTAGTAGATAATAAAAGCATCCCCACAAGCACATGGGGGTTCCCCAGTGGCTTAGCAGTAAAGAATCTGCCTGACAATGCAGGAGACATAGTTTGATCCCTGGGCCTAGAAAATCCTCTGGAGAAGGAAATGGCAACCCAGTCCACTATTCTTGCCTGGGAAATCCCACAGTGAGAGGAGACTGACAGGCCACAGTCCATGGGGTAGCAAAAGTTGGACACGATTTAGTGACCAAAACAACAACAAAAACAGGTGAGGTTTGAAGAGGCTCATATTGAATTCTGAGTGTACACACACACACACCATAACACACATGTACACCAGTCTTCAGGAGGCCCCACAGACATCTCCCTCCAAATATCTTGGTTCAGCCCACAGAACAGTCATTAGCACACTGACCTGCTGTCACAGTGTGGCCTCCCAGCCTGAGCCCCTGTCATTTATCCTCAGGACGGTCTTAATCATTACTCTTTCCTTTCCCTCCTTCATTCTATTCTATTAGGTCTCAAGATTTTAAAGGGAAATGGATTGCAACCATCAACAATAAAAACAACCACAAAAGGCTGACGATCAAAGGAAAACACCCTCAGATGAACAGAATGGCCTGAAGAATGTGAGGGAAAGGAACTATTTCCAGCAAAACCTTTGTGTTCTTTTCCCCTCTCTCACTGTTTTCCCCACAACAGGGCAGAAATCAAAATACAAAGGAAGAGAGAAGTGGATGTGAAAGATGCTGATCAGTGCCTCTCCCTTTAAACCATGGCTGCCTCCATAAATGGAATGAACTAAGACTGGTAGTGAATGCTCAATACTGTTCCAGACACTCATGGAAATTACACGGTTAAAATAAAGATCCGACTTGACAACGCCGTTTTTGCCTAAAGTGTATCCTAAAAATGGCTCTAGGGGAAGAACTGTCTTTTAAAGGTTCAAAGGTTATTGAACTTCTCCAAGTTGGGATTTCCCATTTGAATTAGGTGCCATAAGATTCTTCCAACATAACATATGGGACTCTCCCTCTGCATTCTTCTTGGTGCCAAATACTATCCCCCAACCTCCAACCTCCCGGCCAATGCAGTTCATCACATTTTTCTCACCTTCATACTAGAATTCAGCACCCAACATCAGTCAGGCCATCTTCACTGTGCTCCCAACAACCTACAATGCATGTCATGGAGACATAAAGACAGAGATTAGTGATGTACTTTCAGTGACAACAAAGGGAAGAGTCAGGATACATACATCCAGGTCTGGGCGGCTCCAAACCCTGGGCCCCTTCCAGTTCACTGTGCTGTCTCGTGAACAGGACAAAGTTCACCCCTCAACATTAGTGATGTGCTTTTTCATTCACTCATTTCCTTTTTCCTGAGTGCCTCCCTGTGCCAGCCTGACAGTGGGCAGCCTGCAGTATCTCATTCCCGTCTCCTGGAATTAATGCTTCCACCTTTGCTATCTTGAGGAAGCAGGAGAGCATGGTGCTTACAAGCAAGTGCTCTGTTAGAGGGGAAAACAACTTGAGTCTAAATCTCAAATCATCCACAACTAGCTGTGGGATTTTGTACTTTACTTCTTTATAGCTGTTTCCATGCCCAGGAAGTTGGCTTAATAATATTCTTTTTCATAAAGATAAGATACAAAAACACATATAATCTAAATATGCTTAGATTCTAAACTTAGAATTTAAAACATGGCCCAACATAAAGAATATACTTAGTAAATAAATACTGTTCTCCTATTTTTTGTCCTCCTTCTCCTCAAATTCAAAGACTGTGGTGGTAGGGGTTTATAGAGGGAGTGAGAAAAAGCCCTCATGATAGTTCAAGATACCACTCAAAGCATTATACACTGGCCACGATCTATTTGGTTCATTTGTTGATCTGCTCCACTCCACCTTTAGCTCTCACTGGACTTAAGACAAAAGGGATCTAATGCATTCCTGGCAGTTTTTCAAAGCATGGCAGAAGTGAGTCGGGTTTATAAGATTAATTCTTTTCTCTCCAGGCAGTGGGTCAAATCAGAACCTTCACTCAACCAACCCAGTGGATAATCTCCTTTTATTACTTTCAATCAAACTAAGTGTCTGCAATCTGTACAATGGCCACTAATTTAGTGGAAAAAAATAATTTGTAGAGCATGATTATAAAAAGATAAGACAGAATACAAGGTCCAGACTGGATAAGCATCCTATAAGTTTGCTCCTATCTCATTGCATAGAAAGCTTCTGTGACCCAAACTATGTGCATTAAAGACATACAGCAGTTCTGCTAAGCTAAAAATCAAAGAAAGAAGTGGACATTGTTCACAGATGAGTTCCTTATTTAAATAAGAGAAACAGTCTATCAGTTAAATTCAGATCCTTTGTCACACTCACATGGAGCGATCCACTGCTCATACAACTTTAACATGAAAAGATTTCATTGTGTGAAAACCAGAACCTTTAAAAAAAAAAAAAGATAATAAAATTCTAGTTACACAACTGGACAACATCACAAAGCTGTCTGAATTGTGGAAACCACTCTCTTCTTGTCATGGATAATAAGGCATGGGGTTTTGCTTGCTTTGATTAATTTCAGAATATTGCAGAGAACCTGCATAATCCCTAAGATAGAAAAGAAGAGAAGGAGAGGCGATGGGCAATGATAAAAGCGTAGTAATGGAGCAGAGGCTGCGTTTCATCTGCTGTAGAAAACCCCTCAAACTAATTTCATTTCGGCAAGTACTAGCCACAATAAGGGTCAACACACAAAAATGTCCTTTCACTCTGGGGCTTAAGTTATATGCACCGACGCTGAGCAAAGCAAAACAAAAACTGTAACATGTCGCCATGACTGTGATCAAATATATAACACAGCCAGAGAAAGTGCGCATTCCCCTTTTCTCAAATCACAGCAGCCATTATTTATACAAGTACTGAATATGGAAAAGGCTCTGACAAATTTACAGTGGTGTTTGGATGGATGAGGATGGCGGATGATGGATGAGGGAGACAGAGGATTCCCTTATTAAAGCATCAAATTCTTCCCTAAATATCAAAGAGACAGCCACAACGGCACTGCTTCATACTCAAAATTACATAAACCAAACGTGTTAAATGTTCGCCTTTAATAGAAAAAGGCAGGATTTTCTCCTAATAAATATTGTTTATTTGTACTACAGCATTAAGTACCTTTCCTTTTCTGCATAATGTTGACTTCAACATATATGCCTATCACACAAGAATAAATGTGACAATTCACAAGTATAAATGAATGCCAACAAAAACTAAGTAGCAATCGCAAGCACATTATTCTGTTCTAAAATTTTAGTAAATAATTTCAGCAGGTTTAATCTTCCAAATGTATTTTTGGTATTTTTCTTGACAGGACAGTAGCTCTTAAGGGAAACTCACCATTCACTGCATGTATGGTTTTTTAATATTGTGCCCAGATAAAAATATACAGAGTTGAAAGCACTGCAGCGCCCACTAGTGGAAATATTAGGAAAAAAGAAAGTATAAAATAAAAAGCATCTCCTTTAAAAACCATTGGTGTGACCATCAACTTCTTGCTGTAACTGCAATGATAACAGAGGTATGCACAAAGGTAAAAACTTTACTCTGCAAGTCTCAACGTCTCCTTCATGTGATCCTACTGTAAAGTCAACTGTACACAGAGAAATGGATTTGGAAGCATTGAAGATATCTTTCAAATTAACAAAATGGCCTGTGTCTAATGAACCTTGTCCTAGACAAAGTGAAAGTTTTTCTCAGTAAAAAGAAATACCTCTTTACTACTCTAGCCAGTCCTACCCAAGTCAAATAACCCCTTGATCTGTTGCAAATTGTTAGCACAGTGTGTTTTTAACAGGAACAGATCTGGTCTACTCAGAGCCTGAAATGACATCATTGTGAATGGGTCTTCTAGCATTAGCACAATGTAATGTGTAATACAATAGCAATCTGATTATAATTTACCAGGCAGCAATGTTTACGTATTCCAAGTGTTACCAGCTCTTTTCTTTTTTAATGAAAAACAAGCCTCGTTTTGTACTTTTACTGTTTCTATTTAAGTACAGTCGTGATTAAGTCCCAGATCAATGTATCTTTGACAGGTAAAACCAAAGTTATTACTTCAACTTGATTTCTGAGTAATTCATACACTTTTAAGTACTTATTTGAGCTTTGTTTGAAAAGAAATATATGAGACAAAAATATGAGACAAAATTCATTCAGAAAACCATTAAATAACAAAACATTCCTAACTCAAGTTAGCCCAAAATGTTACTTAGCATGACTATTTTGAAAAAACCAAACATAAGCCATGGAAATCAAAGTGATAAAGCAATTGTTCAGATTTAGAAGCATACAGAACTAAAATTAGACATTTTAACATATGTGAACTGGAGATATAATAGTTTATCAGCAAATCATCTGGATTTCATTGCTCACTTTATCTGATAATGAAAGGAATCTGTGATAGAGAATTAATGGTGAGTAATTCAGAAAACCAATGATCCTGCCCTAGAGTTTTCTCCTCAGTTTTAGTTCTCTGCGTGGTCACACCTTTCCTACCAGGTCCTGATCCGCACAGATCTCAAACTCAAACCTGGCCCCACAAGTGGTGGTGGTTGTTTCTTTTTCTAATGTAAACCATACATTTTAGTCTTTATGGAATTAGTTACAATATTGCTTCTTTTTTATATTTTTTGGCCTCCAGGCATGTGGGATCTTAGTTCCCCAACCAGGGATCGAACCCACACCCCCTGCATTCCCTAGGTGCCATCTTAATGCAACAAAAAGTGTCATGGAGAGAAAACAGAAAGGGGTTGGGGGAAGCTATCCTAAGAAAAGATCTTTAAGGAAATTAAAAGAAAGGAAATATTATTTACAACTCGTTCTGCTTTGTTTTTCTTGATTAAAGACCTAACTATTTGGATCCAACACTAGCATAATCTACTTCTTCCTTTTCTTGGTTAAGAGCAATGATGAAACAGCGATAGGAGAGGCGGCAGAATGGAGCTGCTGCCTCTGCTTCGCCTTAGCATTTTGTTCCGGGTTTGGAATAATTAACCAGCCACAGGTTTGGCTAAGTACATAACGAAATACACAGAGAGGGAGGGAAGGGAACAGAAAAAAAAATATTCTCAGCAACATTCCCAGCATTCTCAAAATGCCATTCCCAATTGCAACTTGAGTTCTTTGAAGAAATAAAAACAAGCAGTAAATGAACTGTGATAAATACCAATAAACTGGCCTTCCTGCCTTCAGGAGAAAGTCCAATGGGGCTTCTATGAAAGGAATAAAATTTTACTTCTGCACCAGGCTATAATCTAGGCACCAAAAATATGACACTTCTACTTTATAAAAACAACAAACCTGCACCCTCTTTTTTTCAATACTGTAAGTTAAATGAATGTGTTCATGATTATTGGGAGATTTTTTTCAAATACTTAAATGATATTTCACTCATCAGAGACTGCCTACCAATGTCAATCTCTATTCTTTAGCCAACCTGTGTTTTCAAATCCTTCACTAAGAGTATATCTTTTTGAGATATCTTTCTGTAATAAATGCCAAAATAAAGATAATTTTTATAGGTAATCCCCCAAAGACTATTCCTGAAAATATCTTCTGCTGAATGCGAATTACACTGAATTTAATAGGTCCTCTTTGGAAAAAGGGAGATGAAGATTTCAGTGGACAAGACAGGCTGGAAAATATTGGCTTAAATATTGTTAAATAGTTTTTTAACTACAAATATTCTAAGAATCTTGAATATGCTCATGGACACTATCAGTCTCCAATAGGTTAGATAGAGTATTTCCCAGGAACCCCATTCCAAGAGAAAGCACACATAGGGAAATATCAACTTGAATCTAAGGTGGTTCAATATAATAAAAACAATAACAAGAACAATAACGAATGGTGATGTTCAGTTCAGTTCAGTCGCTCAGTCGTGTCTCTTTGCGACCCCATGCATCTCAGCACGCCAGGCCTCCCTGTCCACCACCAACTCCCAGAGTTGTTAGAGTGATGTTAGAGCAGTGAGTAATTCCTAATAATCAGGAATTCCAAATAAGTAATTCCTGATATTACTTATTTCACTCCTCAAAACAACTCCAGGAGATTCTCTACTTCACAAATGAAGAAACTAGGGGATGAATAAGTTAAGTAACTTTCCCAGGCTAATAATAAGTGGTGGAGATGGAATTTGAACCCAAGCAGTTTTATTGGAGGTGGTTTTAGTCACTAAGTCACGTCTGACTCTTTGTGACCCCATGGACTGTAGCCCACCAGGCTCCTCTGTCCATGGGATTTTCCAGGCAAGAATACTGGAGTGGATTGCCACTTCCTTCTCCAGGGGATCTTCCCAACCCAGGAACTGAACCCGGGTCTCTTGCATTGCAGGCGGATTCTTTACTGACTGAGCTATGAGGGAAGCCCATTTATTTGGAGACTATGTTCTAAATCAGGCCACATTGCTACTAGAACACAGAAAACACAAGGACCTAGGAAACAACCCAAACTGATAGTGATTGGACCTCCAGGTCTCTTCCTCAAACTTGCTGCCTGGGTCTCAGCCTTCAGTTCCTCTGTTTGCTCCCATCATAGCACCTTAGGTACAGCAATTAATGGACTGTCAAGAAGGCAGCAATTAATGGACTGTCCACAGTGCCTTTGTTTGTGGCTAACAGAATGGGTCCATTATCACCAGTGACTTAGGAGGCTCAGGAGATGGGTGGGCATGGGAGGAGCAATTCTAGAAAAGCTTATTTAACTGATCCCCAGACAGGTGCCAGAAGAGGGAGGCCTGAAGACTCAACAAAAGACTTGAATACATGGAGGTCTATGCTTTGCTATGGAAAGTAAAACTTTATTTCAAGGTGGAAATGCACCTTAAAACAATCTGAACTAAATACAATACCAATCAAAACCTCCAGCAGAGCATTTCTTAGGAGTTGGCAAGCTGATCTGAAAATCAGAAGCAAACAAATCAAAACAGCCAAGGCAATTTTTAGCAACAAACTGTGACAAAACACATAGGGGGAAAAAGTGAAAAGACAAGTCACAGAGTAGATGCAGTTATTTTCCACAATATAATTAACACAGTACTCTGATCAGAACATATGAAGAATTCCTACATACTTATAATAAGAAACTTGATGGAAAACAATGGGCAGAGAAAATGAACAGGCAATTAACATAAGAACAACTCCAAATAAACTGTAAATTTAAGAAAAATGTTCAAACTCATCAGAAATAAGAGAAATTCAAATTAAAACAATACTAAAATATCATCTTATGCCCATCAGATTGGTTTAAAAAGTAAGTAGGCCTGATAACACAAAGTGTCAGTAGAAAGGGAGGAAATAACAACTTCTATATATAAAACGGGAGGAATAAACTTGAGGGACATTTGGCAGTTCCTATAAAGATGAAGATGTGCATACTCTATTTCTAACAATCAATCCTAGAGAAATAGTTGCACATGCTCCAGAAGGCATATAATAAGGATATTTACTCCAGCATGCTCATCGGAACAGAAAAAGGAAAGAAGCAGAAGCTAACAAGAATGGATAATCTAATTTATTCATTCATTGGGATATCATATGGTGGATAAAAATAAAATAATTATTCTAAAAATTTAAACATGGCTAAATCCCAAAACTACAATGTTGGATAAAGTGTAGTGATTTACATATTTTTAAAAAATATATCATTTCTAGACTTTTATATTTGAAGCAAGAAAGAAAACATCCTTGGAAATGATATAAATGGAATATTAGAATGATACAATTAGAATATAAAATTAGAATAGTGGTTATCTATAGGGAGAGTGAGAGGGAATTTGATATACATAATTTTTAAGTGAAATATTTGTTTTGTTTTGTCATACACATTCATTCATCTTATTTTTTAAATTCCACATATAAGTGATAAAGTATTTGTCTTTATCTAATGTCACTAAGCACAGTACTCAGTGCAAAAAAAATTTTTTTTCACATATCTAGAACAAATAATCCTAAAAGTTCTATGGAACCACACACGACCCTGAACTGCCAAAGCAATCTTGAGAAAAAGAATGAAGCTGAATGTATCATGCACCCTGACTTCAGACTATACTACAAAACTACAGTAATCAAAACAACATGGTACTAGCACAAAACAAGCGCACAGATCAATAGAACAGAACAGAAAGTCCAGAAATAAACCCAGGAACTATGGTCACTGAGTCTACGACCAAGAAGACAAGAACATGCAATGAAGAAAAGACAGTCTCTTTGATAGGTAATCCTAGGGAAACCGGGCAGCCATATGCAAAAAAAAAAAAAAAAAAAATAGAGATTAGAACATTTCCTCATACCACATACAAAAATAAATTCAAAATGAATTAAAGACCTAAATGTAACAATGGATACTATAAAATTCCTAAAAGAAAACAAAGGCAGAATGCTTTTTGACATAAATCACAGCAATATTGTTTTGGATCTATCTCCTAAAGTAAGACAAGTAAAAGCTAAAAAAATAAATGGGGCTTAATTAAACATAAAGGCTTTGCACATCAAAGGAAACCATCAATGAAAACAAGAAGACAACCTACTGAATGGAAGAAAGTATCTGTAAATTATACAAACCATAAAGGATCAATATCCAATACATATAAACAGTTTATATAAATCAATGTCAAAAAACAAATAACCTGATTTAAAAATGGGTAGAAGACTTGAACAGACCCTTTTCCAAAGATGACATACAGGTGATCAACAGGTACAGGAAAAGATGTTCAGCATCACTAATCAGAGAAATTCAAATCAAAACGGCAAGGAGACAGCACCTCACACCTGTCAGAATAGCTATCACCAAAAAGACTATGAATAACAAATGTCGGTGAGGATGAGGAAAAAAAGGAACCCTTGTACATCATTAGTAGCAATGCAAACTGGTGTAGCCACTATGGAAAGAGTATGGAGGTTTTACAAAACACTAAAAACAGAACTACTATATGGCCTACCAATTCCACTGCTGGATGTATATCCAAAGCAAATGAAAACACAAATTCAAAGATACACGCACCTGAATGTTCATAGCAGTATTATTCACAATTGCCAAGATAGGGAAGCAAACTAAGGGTGCATCAACAGATGAATGGATAAAGAATATGTGGTATATATAATGCAATACAACTCAATCATTAAAAAGAGTAATGACACTTTGCCATTTACAATAACAAAAGTATTGCTCACGTTGGGAGTTTGGCTGTGAGACATATATGTGCCTCAGACCCAGAGCAGCAATGAGCAGGACAGGGCCAGCCACTGCTGGTGCTTATACAGGCAGCTCAGCAGCAGCAGCTGAGATCTCTGACCCCAGCCCATCCTTGATTAATTTGCAACTCACATATCTGTAGAATTCTACAAGCATATTTTCTGTCAACAAACAATAAAGACGGCCACTTCACAACAGAAAAACAAAAAATGATGAAATTCAGAGAGGTAACTTTTTTAAGTGAAACAATAAATAATAGCAAAGATCTGTTAAAGCTAGGTGGTAGGTAAGGAGTACTATTTTTATATTTTATTTGAAATATTAAAACATTTTAAATTTTCAAGAAAATCCTCAAGAAAATGTGATTAACACACTTATCTCAAAATAATTTTGACCTCCTAGTCCTGGTACCTAAAAGAAATTAAGCTCCTTGACTAAAACAAAAACCAGTAAATAGCCTCTCACAAAAGCATCTCAGGATCTGATGACATTTGAAGGAAGTTGAACATGGGATCTTTGTTTCTAAGAGTTATCTGGCTCTCTTCTAGAACTGCACAATGCATGTCCCCAGGAGGAGTGGAGGCAATGATCCTAGCAAAAGGACAGGAGACAATGTAAGAAGGATCCCTGTGAACTTGGCAACCTGGTGAAGAACATATTTTTTAGGTCCCCAAACTGCTCTAACGTTGTTTCAGCTACAAACTACCCATGTGTTAAGTGGCATGTCAGTCAGGCTTTCTGAGCCTCAATTCTTTTATTTGGAAAACAGTAAGGATAGCAAGGGTGTAAGAGGCTCACACAAATAGTTGCAAAAATTTAAATATACTAATATATGTGATAGTACTATGACAGATTATTTTTTCCAAAGATGGTGACAACGGTATACCCCATCCCACACATTATTCTAACAATGGGACACTGACACTCCTCCACTGAGAGGTGGGGTTGGGTTCCCACCCCCTACAACTGTGGTGTTGGTGATACTGTAGTGACATCGGAGGTTGTAAACAATAAAAGGCAAAACAGTTTCTGTCTGCTCTTCTGTCTTGGATACTCACCTTTGGGGACTAGCTGCCATGTTGTGAGGAAGCCATCGATTGCATGGAAAGGCTACATGTAGATGTTCTGGGCCACAGCCCCTGATGAGGTTCTGACCACCAGCGTCACCGCTACAGAAGTGAGTGACTGTTCAGAGGATTTGACACCCCCCTTCATCCAGCCATTCCAACTGGTGCTGAAAGAAACACAGATGAGTATCCTCATGAAAACCTGTTCAAACTGTAGATTCATGAGCAAAATGATGGTTGCTATTGATTAGAACCCATAAGCACTGCGGTTTAATTTCCCAATAATAAATAAATGGGATAGTGCTTTCTAAATCATTATTAATATCATACATGATTATTAAAATATCATGATCATTAATTCATGTGTAAAATAAGGGAGATGGACAATGTTAGAGTTTCCCATATCTCAGAAATTTTAATGTCATCTTCATGGACTTGCTATATCCCATCCCACTGAAGTGTTACATAATAGTTTTTATTAAAATACTAACTTTTAAAAACAACTTTGTTTAAAATTAATCTTTAGAACAAAATCTTATTGTCATTACATTTTCCTAACTGGTTTTATTAAATACTACTTTATATATCAACATTTTCTCTTTAACTTGAGTAGCTGCAATTTTTAATGAAATATTTAATTAGAATACATATTCAGTTCAGTTCAGTTGCTCAGTCATGTCCGACTCTTTGCAACCTCATGAACCACAGCATGCCAGGTCTCCCTCTCCATCACCAACTCCCAGAATCCACCCAAACACATGTCCATCGAGTCAATGATGCCATCCAGCCATCTCATCCTCTGTTGTCAACTTCTGTTCCTGCCCTCAATCTTTCCCAGCATCAGGGTCTTTTCAAATGAGTCAGCTCTTTGCATCAGGTGGCCAAAGTATTGGAGTTTCAGCTTCAACATCAGTCCTTCCAAAGAAATCCCAGGTCTCATCTCCTTCAGAATGGACTGGTTGGATCTCCTTGCAGTCCAAGGGACTCTCAAGAGTCTTCTCCAACATCACAGTTTAAAAGCATCAATTCGGAGTTGTCCTTCTAAGCGAGAGTTGTATTTCGAATCTACACGTGTTCGCCACCGCCTCCGTTGCCAAAATGTTCCAGCTGCTGCGCTGCGTGCCCCGCGTCCTGGGTACTGCAGTCTCTGGTCTCCGCGCCGCCGCGCCCTCTCTGCCGCTGCTGCAGCCCGCGTCCCGGCCGTGCGCCCGGCCCTTCGGGCTGCTCAGCGTGCGTGCGGGGTCGGTGCAGCTGCCGGGCCTCCTGAAGCCTCGGGGGCCCTGCACTTGCGGCTGCGGCTGTAGCGGACTGCACACTGAAGGAGACAAAGCTTTCGTTGACTTCCTCAGTGATGAGATCAAGGAGGAAAAGATACAGAAATATAAGTCTCTCCCCAAAATGTCAGGAGGTTGGGAACTGGAAGTGAATGGGACAGAAGCCAAATTAGTGCGGAAAGTTGCTGGAGAAAAGATCACTGTCATTTTCAACATTAACAATAGCATCCCACCTGCTTTCGGTGGTGAGGAGGAAGAACCCTCCCAAGGGCAGAAGGCTGACAAGCAGGAGCCTGAACTGACATCCACTCCCAATTTTGTGGTCGAAGTTACAAAGGATGGCAGCAGCAAGGCCCTTGTGCTGGACTGCCACTATCCGGAAGATGAGATTGGACAAGAGGATGACCAGAGTGACATTTTCTCCATCAAGGAAGTGAGTTTTCAGGCTACCAGCGAGTCTGATTGGAAGGATACAAATTACACACTCAACACAGATTCCCTGGATTGGGGCTTATACGACCACCTAATGGATTTCCTTGCAGACCGAGGGGTGGACAACACTTTTGCCGATGAATTGGTGGAGCTCAGCACAGACCTGGAGCACCAGGAATACATTTCTCTGCTTGAAGACCTCAAAGGTTTTGTCAAAAGCCAGTAGAGCAGGCAGCAAGGTGCTGAACACCTTAATTTTATGGCAGGCTTTGGCCAGTGAACAAAACCTAACTCTGAAGCCAGACCCACATGCTTTGAAAGGTTTTTTTTTTTTTTTTAATCCCAATATGATGGAAAATAATTCACTTTTAACTTATTTCTCTTGTCTCTTATTTACCATTCATTTATCCTCTACAAATCCTTTATTTCTGAATTTTTGTATAACATAATGATGGACAATAAAACCTCCAAGGTGAAAAAAAAAATAAAAGCATCAATTCTTCCGCACTCAGCCTTCTTCACAGTCCAGCTCTCACATCCATACATGACCACAGGAAAAACCATAGCCTTGACTAGATGGACCTTTGTTGACAAAGTAATGTCTCTGCTTTTGAGTAGGTCATCTAGATTGGTCATAACTTTCCTTTCAAGGAGTAAGTGTCTTAAATTCATGGCTGCAGTCACCATCTGCAGTGATTTTGGAGCCCAGAAAAATAAAGTCAGCCATTGTTTCCACTGTTTCCCCATCTATTTGCCATGAAGTGATGGGACCAGATGCCATGATCTTAGTTTTCTGAATGTTGAGCTTTAAGCTAACTTTTTCACTCTCCTCTTTCACTTTCATCAAGAGGCTCTTTAATTTTCTTCACTTTCTGCTATAAGATGACAAACATGTCATCTACATATTTGAGGTTACTGATATTTCTCCCGGCAATCTTGATTCCAGCTTGTGCTTCTTCCAGCCCAGCGTTTCTCATGATGTACTCTGCATATAAGTTAAATAAACATGGTGACAATATGCAGCCTTGACGTACTCCTTTTCCTATTTGGAACCAGTCTGTTGTTCCATGACCAGTTCTAACTGTTGCTTCCTGACCTGCATATAGGTTTCTCAAGAGGCAGGTCGGGTGGTCCAGTATTTCCATCTCTTTCAGAATTTTCCACAGTTTATTGTGATCCACACAGTCAAAGGCTTTGGCATAGTCAATAAAGCAGAAATAGATGTTTTTCTGGAACTCTCTTGCTTTTTCCATGATCCAGCAGATGTTGGCAATTTGATCTCTGGTTCCTCTGCCTTTTCTAAAACCATCTTGAACATCAGGAAGTTCACGGTTCACATATTGCTGAAGCCTGGCTTGGAGAATTTTGAGCATTACTTTACTAGCGTGTGAGATGAGTGCAATTGTGCGGTAGTTTGAGCATTCCTTGGCATTGCCTTTCTTTGGGATTGGAATGAAAACTGACCTTTTCCAGTCCTGTGGCCACTGCTGAGTTTTCCAAACTTGCTGGCATATTGAGGGCAGCACTTTCACAGCATCATATTTCAGGATTTGGAATAGCTCCACTGGAATTCCATCACCTCCACTAGCTTTGTTCCTAGTGATGCTTTCTAAGGCCCACTTGACTTCACATTCCAGGATGTCTGGCTCTAGGTCAGTGATCACACCATCGTGATTATCTGGGTCGTGAAGCTCTTTTTTGTACAGTTCTTCTGTGTATTCTTGCCACCTCTTCTTAGTATCTTCTGCTTCTGTTAGGTCCATACCATCTCTGTCCTTTATCGAGCCCATCTTTGCATGAAATGTTCCTTTGGTATCTCTGATTTTCTTGAATAGATTCCTAGTCTTTCCCATTCTGTTGTTTTCCTCTATTTCTTTGCATTGATCATTGAAGAAGGCTTTCTTATCTCTTCTTGCTATTCTTTGGAACTCTGCATTTAGATGTTTATATCTTTCCTTTTCTCCTTTGCTTTTCGCTTCTCTTCTTTTCACAGCTATTTGTAAGGCCTCCCCAGACAGCCATTTTGCTTTTTTGCATTTCTTTTCCATGGGGATGGTCTTGATCCCTGTCTCCTGTACAATGTCACGAACCTCATTCCATAGTTCATCAGGCACTCTATCTATCAGATCTAGGCCCTTAAATCTATTTCTCACTTCCACTGTATAATCATAAGGGATTTTATTTAGGTCATACCTGAATGGTCTAGTGGTTTTCCCTACTTTCTTCAATTTAAGCTTCCAGTAGTCATGTATGGAGAAGGCAATGGCACCCCACTCCAGTACTCTTGCCTGGAAAATCCCATGGATGGAGGAGCCTGGTAGGCTGCAATCCATGAGGTCACTAGAGTTGGACACGGCTGAGCGTCTTCACTTTCACTTTTCACTTTCAGGCACTGGAGAAGGAAATGGCAACCCACTCCAGTGTTCTTGCCTGGAGAACCCCAGGGACAGGGGAGCCTGGTGGGCTGCCGTCTATGGGGTCACACAGAGATGGACACGACTGAAGCGACTTAGCAGCAGTAGCAGCAGCAGTCATGTATAAATGTGAGAGGACTATAAAGAAAGCTGAGTACCAAAGAATTGATGCTTTTGAACTGTAGTGTTGGAGAAGACTCTTGAGAGTCTCTTGGACGGCAAGGAGGTCCAACCAGTCAATCCTAAAGGAAATCAATCCTGAATATTCATTGGAAGGAATGATGCTGAAGCTGAAACTCTAACACTTTGGCCATCTGATGTGAAGAACTGACTCCTTGGAAAAGACCCTGATGCTGGGAAAGATTGAAGGCAGAAAGAGAAGGGGATAACAGAGGATGAGATGGTTGGATGGCATCACTGACTTGATGGACCTGAGTTTGACTAAGCTCCGGGAGTTGGTAATGGACAGGGAAGTCTGGCGTGCTGGAGTCCACGGGATTGCAGAGTCAGACATGACTGAGTGACTGAACTGAACTGAACTGGGGTTTCATGGTTACAATTAAGCAATATTTTAAGGATTGGAAGAGCCACTTTCAAAGGTATAGGCACCTCCTTGAAATTGTGTATTCAAGGGGGAAATTGGAAATGGCATTTAATAAGAGAAGATCATGCCTCCAAATATGCCTGGTTCAGAATCAACAGACTCAGGATCTTAGCTGTCCAGAGTCCTGAACTTTGGCCCACATTGTCAGCCCAGCGAGCTGAACAGGAACAGCGGCAAAGTCTGTTGACTTCAGTACTCTATAGCTAAGTACTGACACACAGTGCTGGTGAAGATGTTGATGATTCTAAGAGACAACATTCTCTGAATAGTTGTTATGTGCCAGACACAATACTAGGCATTACTGGTGCAAGGGTGGTTCAGTGGTAGAATTCTCACCTACCATAATACCAGGCACCTCACTCACATTATCTTTTCTAATCTGCACAAGTCCATGAGTAGGTACTACTATCAACCCCTTTTCACAGATTAGGAAACTGAGGCTTAGAGACATAAAGTAACTTATTGAAGGTCACAAGTCCAATGTGTAACAGCCAGATCTCAGAGCATCATCTGTGTAACAACAGAGTTAACACTACTAACTCCTGTATTATAGTCCTCCTATTAAATTATTGAGATAGCACCACACTTGACCTCTAGCCCTTGAACCAACTCATCCACACTTTTATGTACCTTACATATGGGTAAACTAATACTAGGCATTTAAAATATCATATATACATATGTCTATATATGTGTGCATGCATATGTGTATGTGTATATAGATATGCTGCTGCTACTGCTGCTAAGTCGCTTCAGTCGTGTCCGACTCTGTGCGACCCCATAGACGGAAGCCCACCAGGCTCCCCCATCTCTGGGATTCTCCAGGCAAGAACACTGGAGTGGGTTGCCATTGCCTTCTCCAATGCATAAAAGTGAAAGTGAAGTCGCTCAGTCGTGTCCGACTCCTAGCGACCCCGTGGACTGGAGCTTACCAGGCTCCTCCATCCATGGGATTTTCCAGGCAAAAGTACTGCAGTGCGGTGCCATTAGACACACACAAATATATATTATACACACACACACATATATATACACACATATATGTTGACTTACATCAACAAGTTGAAAACTTTCTCTTCCTAACCAGAGGACAGCAAATTCTTCCAGTAAACAGCCAAACAGCAATTGTTTTAAGCCTCATGGACCATATGCTGCTGCTAAGTCGCTTCAGTCGTGTCCGACTCTGTGCGACCCCATAGACGGAAGCTCACCAGGCTCCCCCGTCCCTGGGATTCTCCAGGCAAGAATACTGGAGTGGGTTGCCATTTCCTTCTCCAATGCATGAAAGCGAAAAGTGAAAGTGAAGTCGCTCAGTCGTGTCCGACTCTTAGCGATCCCATGGACTGGAGCCTACCAGGATCCTCCATCCATGGGATTTTCCAAGCAAAAGTACTGGGGTGGGGTGCCATTGCCTTTCCCGATGGACCATATAGTCTCTGTCATAAGTACTCAATTCTACCATCACAGTGCAAAAATATCCACAGACAATACAAAAATGAATGAGAGTGACTTGGTTCCAATAAAACTTTATTTTCACTCACAGGCAATGAGTCAAATTTGGCCCACAGGCTATACTTTGCCCACCCCTCTCCTAGACCTCTCCCGCTCAAAGTGTGGCTACACATGAGAATCTCTTAGGCTACCTGTATAAATCACCAATTCCTGGGCCAAATTCCAGGCCTGCTGAAGCACAATCTGTTTTTTTTTCCCCCAACAAGTCACCCAGATAATTTATGAACATACAAACATTTGAGGACCACTGTTCCTAAACTCAGTTTTTTTCCTAGGCCCCATAAAAGTTGTCATTCCAGCTATCAAAGATAGAACATCTGTCAATGGAATAGCAAGACTAGTGATACAAACCAAGAAAGGAAAATTGCCTTCTTGTCGCAGCTCACCATCTTTATCAAGATGTCAAATTCTGACCCGTGACCACAATTCTCTGAGCTGGAAGATGTCCTTTAGGTTTACTGATTGCAAAAAAAAAAAAAATCTCATAAGCCAGAAAAAACTTTTTGTTCCCAGTGGAATCACACTGATCTTCTAATCAACTTGTTGCACATGCACACAGGTTCACATGCATGCATGCACACACACACACACACACACACACACAAGCATTTTTGAATTGTGGATACCCTGCTTTAAACCTGAAAATTCAGTTGTGCTAAAACTGCTTTTATGTTATTAAGGGAAAATGAGCACCAGGGTCTTCAGAAATGAGAGATGGAACAATAAGTGAATTTGTACAGAATTCGCCAATACACACACTGTCTGCTTCATGAATACATGAATGCAACCTGTTTCATCTTTTCTTGTTTCAGAACTAAAGGTATTCACATAAATCTAGATCTCCTTTTCTTTGGGGAATTAAGGCTGGCACCATCAGTCTCTGTCTTTACCTGTATCAGCATGAGGGAGAAAAGGCTAACCCTTCACTGTCTCTCGACAAAGGACTGAAAAAAGTGGAGAGAAATGAATACTAAGGCACATGCTGTAACAGAGCTGACCAGGTCGCCATCCACCTGGGATGACGCCCCTCTCCAGCTGACAGCCACCAGTGATCTGGTTTTAGTCGCCAGCACCCCAAACTTATTAACTGACTGATCTTCTCTCAATCTAATGCTAGGAGCCGCCCCCACCCCACCTTGCATCATAAGACTTTAGTTTATAGACCCCTTTGCTTCATCTCACTTTTTATACCTTTTCTCTGATCCTACTCCACCAATGACCCAAATGCCTCCAAAGGTACAACCCTGCCAGTGGCAATGGCAGTCCCCCTCTGATAGCGGGGGATGTCCAGGCCTGGTTGTAAAGCCTGCCTCAGTGCCACCACCAGGGGCCCAGTGGACTGAAATGTGTCTACATATCAAACAGAAGTTGGCGCCCAGTGGACTGAAATGTGTCTACATATCAAACAGAAGTTGGCTTCTACTGCTTCCTTTTCTTCTCCCAATACTTTGTATTCCATGGCCACCACAGTTATTTTGAAAGCATATTTTAGAGCTGGGTGATGACATTTAAATAAAGTAATCTCAATGAGGAGTTAGGGATTAATAAAAATGCAGCAGAGGGCCCACGAGGCAGCACAATTTTAACAATTGGGGTTAAACTAGCACTGAGCTCATGATGGATTTTTATTTAAGTGAATTCATGTCTTGCGTCTACACTGGCAAGTGAAATGGGCCCCTCAGACTTGAAATGAACCTGATCTTGGCTCTGAGTAATTGTGAGTCAGTTAATTAACCTCTGTAGTACCAGATCATTTGCACTCTGAGATCCCTTTCAACTCTAAAACTCTATGTTGGGGCCCAGGTCTACTTGAGCAGGCATATTTCTCTTTCAATTGGCTTTTCTGGTGAATTTCCCCCAAAATGTTTAAGTTTTGTATTTTGTTATGCAAAGAAATGCTAGAATGGATATGGATCAAGATATTAGGTGGAGTAGTTTAGTAGAAGGAACTAAATTATTCTCAGATCTTTTACAAAATTGGACCTTTAAAGTTATCTCAAATTGTAGCATCTCTTGCATACTTAATTTTAATTGATAATGATTTTTTTTAATAGACACTGTAATTTTTACCAAATGTTTCAGGATAAAATGGAATGTTTTTCCTAAGATTAAAAAGGTCAGGTTGTTTCCCTACTGGTAAAATAAGTGATGATCTTTAAGGAGTGATTATCGGAGAAGGCAATGGCACCCCACTCCAGTACTCTTGCCTGGAAAATCCCATGGACAGAGGAGCGTGATAGGCTGCAGTCCATGGGGTCGCACAGAGTTGGACACAACTGAGCGACTTCACTTTCACTCTTCACTTTCATGCATTGGAGAAGGAAATGGCAACCCACTCCAGTGTTCTTGCCTGGAGAATCCCAGGGACGGGGGAGCCTAGTGGGCTGCCGTCTATGGGGTCGCACAGAGTCGGACACGACTGAAGTGACTTAGCATCAGCATAGGTGATGCTGATGCCTCCAACAGACCTGATTTTTCTAACATGAGGGCTTCATAATAGTCAAGTCTTTGGGATACTGCAGCAAAATCACTGGAGGTTTTGTTGAGTATAAACAAATGCAGACTTATTATTCATTGCCACGGAAGGCCTTACGTGTATTTACTACATCACAACTGCATAATAAAATTTGGTGTTATACCAAAAAACGACAGAGAAAAATCAATAGTAAGTCAACCCTTATTGATAGAACCTATCAGCATTGTGCTAGATGTAGAGTACATATAAAACCATGGGCTTTGCCTTCAGGACGCTTATGATTTAGTTGGAATAACAGGACAAACTCTTGCAAAACAATGTAAGAGAGCACACGATCAAATGCTCAGTGGAATTTTCTAGATACAGCTCCAAATTAATGCTGCAAGTAAGGAAATCAAAAGCAGGTCTGCTTGCTTTGCAGATTTGGCTAAAACTCCTTATAGTTCGGTACCATAGTTCGGTACCAAAGTTCTCTTCCACTGTTTAGCTGCATTTATTTATTTATTTTTGGAGAAGGCAATGGCACCCCACTCCAGTACTCCTGCCTGGAAAATCCCATGGACAGAGGAGCCTGTTAGGCTGCAATCCATGAGGTCGCTAAGAGTCGGACACGACTGAGTGACTTCACTTTCACTTTTCTCTTTCATGCATTGGAGAAGGAAATGGCAACCCACTCCAGTGTTCTTGCCTGGAGAATTCCAGGGATGGCAGAGCCTGGTGGGCTGCCATCTATGGGGTCGCAGAGAGTGGGACACGACTGAAGCGACTTAGCAGCAGCAGCAGCAGCAGCATAGCATAGCATTTATTTATTTTTAACTTTACAGTATTGTATTGGTTTTGCCATAAATCAAAATGAATCCGCCACAGGTATACATGTGTTCCCCATCCTGAACCCTCCTCCCTCCTCCCTCCCCACACCATCCCTCTGGGTCGTCCCAATGCACCAGCCCCAAGCATCCAGTATCATACATCGAACCTGGACTGGTGACACGTTTCATATATGATATTATACATGTTTAAATGCCATTCTCCCAAATCATCCTACCCTCTCCCTCTCCCCCAGAGTCCAAAAGTCTGTTCTATACATCAGTGTCTCTTTTGCTGTCTCGTATACAGGGTTATTGTTACCATCTTTCTAAATTTCATTTATATGCATTAGTATACTGTATTGGTGTTTTTCTTTCTGGCTTACTTCATTCTGTATAATAGGCTCCAGTTTCATCCACCTCATTAGAACTGACTCAAATGTATTCTTTTTAATGGCTGAGTAATACTCCATTGTGTATATGTATCACAGCTTTCTTATCCATTCATCTGCTGATGGACATCTAGGTTGCTTCCATGTCCTGGCTATTATAAACAGTGCTGTGATGAACATTGGGGTACATGTGTCTCTTTCAATTCTGGTTTCCTCAGTGTGTATGCCCAGTAGTAGCTGCATTTAAAAAGAGAATTCTGATTTTCCTTGAAACCTGTGGCTATAGCAAAAAATATCAAGAATACTTCCAAATTAAATTATTCATACTAGAAAATAATGCAGCTGATCCCAATGGCCTTTTAAAAAATATCATGCTGCTGCTGCATCGCTTCAGTCGTGTCCAACTCTGCGCGACCCCACAGACGGAAGCTCACCAGGC
Source organism: Tragelaphus eurycerus (assembly GCA_935064755.1). Lineage (NCBI taxonomy): Eukaryota > Metazoa > Chordata > Mammalia > Artiodactyla > Bovidae > Tragelaphus > Tragelaphus eurycerus. The sequence continues at coordinate 20,810,987 of CAKXYN010000020.1, forward strand.
TCCCCCGTCCCTGGGATTCTCCAGGCAAGAATACTGGAGTGGGTTGCCATTTCCTTCTCCAATGCATGAAAGTGAAAAAAGTGAAAGTGAAGTCGCTCAGTCGTGTCCGACTCTTAGCGACCCCATGGACTGGAGCCTACCAGGATCCTCTGTCCATGGGATTTTCCAGGCAAAAGTACTGGGGTGGGGTGCCATTGCCTTCCCCGTCTATACATTAATGGTAACATATAAAAGTAAAGGGGACAGGTAGATGAATAATGATTCTCTCACTAGTCTTCTGAACTAATAATACTCTAACTTTTCTAGAATTAAAAATTATTCAAACATTGATAAACAAGATAAATTTATTTCTTAGCCCTTTATTATTTCATAATTCCTTGTGATCCTTATTCATAACTTTTCTATTTCCATAAGCCTCATATTTATAAATAAACAGTGATAATATGTTAAATAAGTAAGATTTAATTAGTGCTTTCAAGGACATTTTCCTCATTTAAATCTCAAAACAAACCTGTGATTCATTATCCACCTTTTCCAAATTGGGAGAAGAACTAACAGAAACAAAAGCTGGTATTTGCTGAGTAAGGTCTCTCTCCAATACAATAGCCACTAGCCCCGTGCAAATATTTTAAGTTTTATTTAATCAAACAAAATTAAAACTTCAGTTCCTCAGTCACATTCTTCACATCTTGAGTACTCAATAGCCCCATGTAGCTGTGGCTACCATATCAGACAATGTAGATATAGAACATTTCTATTACTGCAGAAACTCCTATCAGATGTATTATCTCTTTTAATTATCCCACCAATCATCACCTCAAGAGGTTGATATTATTACTATTCCCATTTTACAGATGAATGAATAAACTTAGGTACAGTGACCTAGCCAAGGTAAGAGCGGACCTGACATTCCAGCTCCTACTAGCCCAGTACTGGCCGTTAAAATTTTCTGCCGCTACAGAAATGTTCCATATCTGCACTGTCCAACATGGTAGCCACTAGCCTTAAGTGGCTATTGACTACTTGCAATTTAGTGGTGTGACTGAGGAACTGAATTTTATATAATTTTCTTTAATTTAAATATAAATAGCTCTATCACATTAGTGGCTACCACCCTGGATGGCTCAGATCTAACCCCAAATCCAACCCTTAATCCCTACTGTATCTTATGCCCAGGCTTCTCATCATTACTACTAGCAACATCAGAGGAAAGGAGATCCTGGTGACACTAAGGAAACAAAAAAAGGGATGAGCCCTATTTTAAACAGTGACTTGAAAAATATTACTTGAAGCTGAGTCTTCTCTTTGGTCTCAGTCTCTAAAGCAAGTTATGCTGGAAGGTGATGGGAGTAGGGGGTTAAATCTAGGATGGAATCTATTTTCCCCATTTCCTTGATATTCTGGAATTACCTCTTTGCATGAGAGCCCACAGGAGGCAATTTTTATAGAGCAACCAGATGAATTACAACATGGGTCAGACCCCAATTCTTCAGTGTGCCCAGAGAATCAGGTAAGTGGGGCAGAAGACTAGACACATAACTCAACAGAGGACCAGCAAGGAGGGAGAGATGAACTAACCTGCATTATGCAGACACTTTTCCCCCAACCTTTGCTTTATTATGTTTTAAGGTATTTGGAGTAGCCTATTGGCCTCCCTTGGGTTGTTTGTTTTGGTATCAGCTTTTTATCTGCTTGGCTTTTTAAATGTGGTTCTACTGGAAAATCTTGCTATGGAACATTTAACAAGAAGAGGAAGCAAGCTCAAAACTTTCCATTTACACAGAGAATTACTGCACATTTCCAGAGGCCTGAGAGTTTGTTCTCCAAGTTTTATCATGGAATTGTGATTTCAGCTATCCCTCCAAACAGATATTCTTTCTCTATTCAGAAGATGCAATTCTAGAAACCTATATCTGACTCTAATGATAGCTTACACTCGTTCCACTCTGAAATAACAGAGTGGTAGCTAGAACAACTGAGAGTGGTTGGCAGCTCTGTAATGTAAAAGGGAAACCTGCTTCCGTCTTTTCAGCTTGTTTTCCACGCCCCTCAGCAGAATTCATCCCAAACAAAAATGTTAGAGGAGAAAGTCACAACCATTGCTTTTAATTTCAAGCACAGTGAGGTTTAAATCATCCACAAGCTCATTGCAGACGTGTAGGATATTACCATCTTGCTATGATAGGTCCAATCTTTGGTAGAACGGGTAGGTTTTGCCTCAGAGCTCTGGCATAACATCCATGCCAGTTTGGCTGATGGTAAAAAATAAACATAGCAACATCTTTTGCAAAACCACCTCACTTCCAAATCAAGAATACCCTCTGAAAGCCAAGATTAAAATAGTTAAATACACTGACCTATCTTGCATAGCATATATCTAAGTTGAACAGATCAGGAGGAAAAAAAAAAAAAATATATATATATATATATATGTATAAAGGCTTCTTCTCCAATCCTACCAGCCTATTAACTTTTCAATAGATGCACACACACACAAAGGGTTTTCTGAATGTAGGAAAACAAGTTTATAATTACATAATTATGCAGACACACCACAATTTTTCTTTTATGTTACCTTTATCTTTAAAAGGCAACAGACAGGGCTGTACTAAAAAGCAATAAAGCATGGGTAATTTAATACCAAATTACATCCATATTGAAAAGTTTACATGCAGTTGAGAGCAGACAGAGGTCAGCTTTTCAACAGGACTGTCTTTAATTGTGGCCATCAGTTTTAGCAATCCCGATCTCCGGATCAAAGACAGATATAATGGGCTTCCTCAACGCTGAATAGTGAAAGCAGACAGCAGGAATGGTGCTATCTGGCACCCAAAGGTCATAAAAAAAAATTGCCAGAAAGGGAATGTGTCTCATTGTAAAATTATATATCTAAAATTATATATGTGTGTGTATATATATATATATATATATATATATATAATTTTTAAATGATTCTCTCTTGCCCAGTTTCCAATGAGCTACTTTAAGTGTACGGTTTTCTTGGTCACTTCTTCACAGGTGCAAGGTTTTTCCTGTTTTTGCTCTAATAAGTGTACAACCTTTGTGTAAATCTTTATTAATTTTTCTTCAGTTCCTTTGAATCATGATTTTCTCCAACCAGCACAGCAATCCCTCTTTCCTTGAGGAAGGGCTGTGTGAACTGAGACTGTTTTTCTTTTTATCCCCACTCTTCTCCCCCCTAAATCAAATGAGGAGTAAATTATCAGTAAATCAGACAGAAACAAGTTTCCTGGATCTGCAGATCCATTCTACAAATGAAGCAATTTCATCTCTGCTAGCTCTGAGGTGGGGGCAGTGGCATGGGAGGGGTATTTTAAGTAGCCATGGGGGACCAGAGCGGAGATGCTAGCTGGCAAAGCATCCCCACGTTTGCATGCACAGACCACTCAAATCTGCACCAAGAGACTACTTGCAAGAATCCATCTTTTTTCACTTAACAAGATACAAAATATAAAACACATTTGCCTCTTATTAAACCTCTCCTGTAAGTGGTTCCAGGTCCACCATTTTTAAAGGGAGGAGAGGGGAGTCGAGACCCTCTTGGGAATTTCAGTGGAGTGACTGGAGATGAGGTACAGGCTGTGAGCCTTTATTACTTTAATTTTATTTTTTTTTCTAAAAGCACAGAAGGAATAACATTTTAAATCATTAGCATTTGCTTTAAGTAGTTATTTCTTCCAACTGTAAGAATCCCCGCTCCCAGCCCCCTTCCCCATTAGCACCACTCCCAGATCCTGCACAGAAGAACTGCCCAGATGGGATTTCTCTCCACTGCTCAAATCTGGAAGGTACTTTTAAAGAATTTCAGACTCGAAATTGAGGCAGCCATGGAAGAAACTGTAATCACAGTTTTTCTTAAAGCAGTTGGAGAATAAAGCTCTTATATTTATGGTACCTGGGACTGGAAGCTGACTATGGCATCTCAGAACTATTTCAGTGGCAGCAGTTACTATTATGATACAACTCTGTGTTCTCTGTTTAACAAGAGTTCAATAGTAGTTCCCATTCAACTCAGAACACTTTGTGAGAGTTAAACTTCTCTAGAAATGGAATATAATCCGCCACCTTACTTAATTTAAGATGATTTATGGTTTCTATCAAAGGATCAGCAAAAGGTGAAGAAATTTGCAAAATCAGGAAAAGAAACTCCCTTTTGGACTTCACAAGTTCAAAATGGCAGAAGGCCATAATTAGACACAGAAAAGTTGATTGGAAGGTTTACATTTCCTCCTGTAAGGTGGCTGTTCTTTTGCTGTCCACAGGCTAAAAGAGATAAAATAAGTCTCTGAATAATTCTGCATTTCAACCTAACTCTGCCAAAAGAGAGGTCTTACTTGAGGTAAGGTCTGTTTCATAATCTATAAAGTGCATGTACTTAAAGAGGCATGTCATCAAGGAAGGCCTTTAGCTATGTTTCAGGCTGAAGGTGTCTCTGCCACCCACCTTTTCTGTGCTATATATAAAGGACCAAAAAACAAAGCCAGAATTCTTTAATAGGTCAGTGGGATAAATGAACTGTGTTCTTTCAGCCAGCAAAAATCAGACACAATAATCAAAGGTGGAGTGTAGTAGCGTTATACTCCCAGCAAGATTTAACTAAGGAAGTCTGTGCCCAATACACCGCCCAGACTGCCACGCAGACTGCACTGGTTTGTCTTCTGCCCCACAGTCACTCTGCTTCAATACTGTATGACAAAGAGTTGATGGATGACTCTCCTCTTGCCTGCTCATTCATTCTCATCAGCATTAGAGCTTATTTGTTGGGCACCAACAGGGTACCCAGCACCATCCAATATACTGTTGCAGCCACAGGGTCTGAAGCGAGGCACACCTTCCATCTATCTCAAAGAGAATTAAGGGCACTCATGTTGGAAGCCACGTAGGAGCTAATAAAAAGTGCCAAGTGTTGGTACAAATAAGACCTCATGCTTGTGCAATGTGTTAAAATAAAGAATTGTAATTATTGAGACAGCCCAAAAGGGAAAAGGGAAATAGCTTCCTCCAACTGTAGTGAACTAGCAAGATGGACAAAACCTGTCCGTAGAGACACAATCCTGCCTACTAACAGTAAATGGATATTTTTTTTAAATTCATTTCATTTTAAATGATTTCTCCTGAAAATTTACCAAGTATTCCAAACCATAAACAATAATGATGAATAATAAATATTTTAGTGTCAGCATTATTTCTAATTCTGTGGACCATTCAGTACCTCCACTTCTTCATATTCAGAACAGAATGGGATCATGAAGAACCAGTACACAGTGATGTCATGTGACATGACCTAATGAGCATGATGAGGACATGGTTTAAATATAAAATACAAACAAAGTAATGAATCAAAAACAAATGGGTTCAGTAAGCCCAGGGTATGTTAGAGATGCATTTCAGTTAACTCAATACTAAGCCTTTTGTTCCCACTTGAGTGGAAGATTCTGACAGGTCATTTTTGGTCTTCAATGAAAGAATCCTCATGTTGGGATTTCCACTATGCCTGCCTAATAATAATCATCATAATATCCAATGATACCTAATATTTTGTGTGCATGTCAAATACTTTACATGTATTATTTAATTCCTAAACAATCCTATTAGATCACTACTATTGTTATTTTACAAAGAGATAACAAAACCTACCTACTACCTGTGATATCATCTGGAGATTTAATAGAGACTCCTGTTAAACCTTAACTGACACAAATTAGGTCAACTCATCCAGGACCTTTAGAGCAAAGAAAATACCAGTCATTAAATGAATTCCAAATCCTGGGAGCCATTTGTGATGCTTCTGCCTTGTTCAGTCCCAACATTCAATTCACAACCAAAACCTTTCAATTCTACCTTGGAACCAAGGTTTCCCAACCTCTTTAAAAGACTGAAAATTAATAAGATAAGCATTTAATTCAAGAAGGCAGAAAAATAAGAAGACAAAGGGAATGGAGGGAAGACACAACTCTGACAAAAGGAGACATTAGGTAATAGAAAAGCAGTAATAGAAAGCAAATAAACCAAAAAGAGGTTCTTTGGGTATTCTATCTGATCTGATGGGTTAGCCAGGTGGAACAGTTATCTTGGACCAGTTTGGCTGATCTCTGAAGTCAAGTGGCAAGCTAACTAAAGTCAAAAGGCCTAGCTCACATATCTGGTAATTGCCAACTACATTGGTCTAATGAGAACTCAGCTAGAACTGCTGGTCACTGCTCTATATGGTCTCTTATCCTCTAAACCAGCCTTGTTCTGAAAGTTACAAGGACAGGGAAAGTCTAATTGCACAAGTGTTTTTCAAGCTTCTGCTATGTCACATTGCTGTTGTCCCACTGGTCAAAGAAAGTCACATGATTAAGTCCAGAGTCATGTGAGCGTGGCTACAAGGAGTCAGGAGTATTACTATAACGATCAATCATACCAACAACCATACCACAGGCTCTGGTCCCACCAGTTTGATCTCTGCCACCAGATCATAAGGGCTTCTGGATAGTTCAGCTGGTAAAGAATCTGCCTGCAATGCAGGAGACCCCAGTTCCGTTGCTGGGTTGGGAAGATTCCCTGGACAAGGGAAAGGCTACCCAACCCAACAGTTAGATCATAACTGTTGCCTGAGTGAAGCCATCATAATTCATTATGGTAGATACTCAACAGTCCAGTTTAGTCGCTCAGTCGTGTCTGACTCTTTGTGACCCCATGGGCTGCAGCATGCCAGGCCTCCCTGTCTATCACCAACTCCCACAGTTTACCCAAACTCATGTCCATGGAGTTGGTGATGCCATCCAACTACCTCATCCTCTGTCATCCCCTTCTCCTCTGGCCTTCAGTCTTTCCCAGCATCAGGGACTTTTCTAATGAGTCAGTTCTTCACATCAGGTGGCCAAAGTATTGGAGTTTCAGCTTCAGCATCAGTCCTTCCAATGAACACCCAGGACTGATCTCCTTTAGGATGGACTGGTGCAAGAGACTCTCAAGAGTCTTCTCCAACATCACAGTTCAAAAGCATCAATTCTTTGGTGCTCAGCTTTTACAGTCCAACTCTCACATCCATAAATAACTACTGGAAAAACCATAACTTTGATTAGATGGATCTTTGTTGGTAATGTCTATGTTTTTTAATATGCTGTCTAGGTTGGTCATAGCTTTTCTTCCAAGGAGTAAGCGTCTTTTAATTTCATGGCTGCAGTCACCATCTGCAGTGATTTTGGAGCCCAGAAAAATAAAGTCTGACACTGTTTCCATTGTCTCCCCATCTATTTGCCATGAAGTGATGGGAGCAAATGCCATGATCTTAGTTTTCTGAATGTTGAGCTTTAAGTCAACTTTTTCACTCCCCACTTTAACTTTCATCAAGAGGCTCTTTAGTTCTTATTCGCTTTCTACGATAAGGGTGGTGTCATCTGCATGTCTGAGGTTATTGATATTTCTCCCTGAAATCTTGATTCCAGTTTCTGCTGCATCCAGGCCGGCATTTTGCATGATGTACTCTGCATAGAAGTTAAATAGGCAGGGTGACAATATACAGCCTTGACGTACTCCTTTTCCTATTTGGAACCAGTCTGTTGTTTCATGTCCAGTTCTAACTATTGCTTGTTGACCTGCGTACAGATTTCTCAGGAGGCAGGTCAGGTGGTCTGGTATTCCCATCTGTTTCAGAATTTTCCACAGTTTCTTGTGATCCACACAGTCAAAGGCTTTGGCATAGTCAATAGAGGAGAAGTAGATATTTTTCTGGAACTCTCTTGATTTTTCGATGATCCAAAAGATGTCGGCAATTTGATCTCTGGTTCCTCTGCCTTTTCTAAATCCAGCTTGAACATCTGGAAGTCATGGTTCACGTATTGCTGAAGCCTGGCTTAGAGAATTTTGAGAATTACTTTGCTAGCATGTGAGAGGACTGCAACTCCGCGGTAGTTTGAACATTCTTTGGCATTGCCTTTCTTTGGGATTGGAATGAAAACTGACCATTTACAGCCCTATGGCCACTGCTGAGTTTTCCAGATTTGCTGGCATATTGAGTGCAGCCCTTTCACAGCATCATCTCTTAGGATTTGAAATAGCTCAACTGGAATTCCATCGCCTCCACCAGCTTTGTTTGTAGTGATGCTTCCTAAGGCCCACTTGACTTTGCATTCCAGGATGTCTGGCTCTAGGGGAGCGATCACACCACTGTGGTTATCTGGGTCATGAATATCTTTTTTGTGCAGTTCTTCTGTGTATTCTTGCCATCTCTTCTTAGTATCTTCTGCTTTTGTTAGGTTCATACCATTTCTGTCCTTTATTGTACTCATCTTTGCATGAAATGTTCCCATGGTATCTCTAATTTTCTTGAAGAGATCTCTAGTCTTTGCCATTCTATTGTTTGCCTCTATTTCTTTGCACTGATCACTGAGGAAGGCTTTCTTATCTCTCCTTGCTATTCTTTGGAATTCTGCATTCAAAAGATATATCTTTCCTTTCCTCCTTTGACTTTAGTTTCTTTTCTGTTCTTGGCTATTTGTAAGGCCTCCTCAGAAAACCATTTTGCCTTTTTGCATTTCTTTTTCTTGGGAATAGTCTTGATCCCTGCCTCCTGTACAAGTCATGAACCTCTGTCCATAGTTCTTCGGGCACTCTGTCTATCAGATTTAATCCCTTGAATCTATTTGTCACTTCCTCTGTGTATCTGTAAGGGATTTGATTTAGGTCATATCTGAGTGGTCTAGGAGTTTTCCCTACTTAAATCTGAACTTGGCAATATGAGTTTATTATCTGACCCACAGTCATCTCCTGGTCTTGTTTTTGCTGACTCTATAGAGCTTCTCCATCTTTGGCTGCAAAAAATATAATCAATCATTTCAGTATGGGCCATCTGGTTATGTCCATGTGTAGACTTGTGTTTTTGCAAGAGAGTATTTGCTACGACCAGCGCATTATCGTGGCAAAACTCTGTTAGACTTTGACTTGCTTCATTTTGTAGTCCAAGGCCAAATTTGCCTGTTACTCCAGGTAGTTCTTAACTTCCTACTTTTGTATTCCAGTCCCCTATAATGAAGAGGACATTTTTTTCATATTAGTTCTAGAAGGTCTTGCAGGTATTCATAGAAACATTCAACTTCACCTTCTTCAGCATCACTGGTCAGAGCACAGACTTGAATTAGATCAGATCAGTCGCTCAGTCGTGTCCGACTCTTCACGACCCCATGAATCACAGCACGCCAGGCCTCCCTGTCCATCACAAACTCCGGGAGTTCACTCAGACTCACATCCATTGAGTCAGTAATGCCATCCAGCCATCTCATCCTCTGTCGTCCCCTTCTCCTCCTGCCCCCAATCCCTTCCAGCATCAGAGTCTTCTCCAATGAGTCAACTCTTCGCATGAGGTGGCCAAAATACTGGAGTTTCAGCTTGAGCATCATTCCTTCCAAAAAAATCCCAGGGATGATTTCCTTCAGAATGGACTGGTTGGATCTCCTTGCAGTCCAAGGGACTCTCAAGAGTCTTCTCCAACACCACAGTTCAAAACCATCAATTCTTTGGTGCTCAGCTTTTACAGTCCAGCTCTCACATCCATACATGACCACAGGAAAGACCATAGCCTTGACTAGGCGAACCTTTGTTGGCAAAGTGATGTCTCTGCTTTTGAATATGCCATCTACGTTGGTCATAACTTTCCTTCCAAGGAGTAAGCATCTTTTAATTTCATGGCTGCAGTCACCATCTGCAGTGATTTTGGAGCCCTGAAAAAGAAAGTCTGACACTGTTTCCACTGTTTCTCCATCTATTTCCCATGTAGTGATGAGACCAGATGCCATGATCTTCGTTTTCTGAATGTTGAGCTTTAAGCCAACCTTTTCACTCTCCACTTTCACTTTCATCAAGAGGCTTTTTAGTTCCTCTTCACTTTCTGCCATAAGGGTGGTGTCATCTGCATATCTGAGGTTATTGATATTTCTCCCGGCAATCTTGATTCCAGCTTGTGTTTCTTCCAGTCCAGCGTTTCTCATGATGTACTCTGCATATAAGTTAAATAAACAGAGTGACAATATACAGCCTTGACGTACTCCTTTTCCTATTTGGAATCAGTCTGTTGTTCCATGTCCAGTTCTAACTGTTGCTTCCTGACATGCATACAAATTTCTCAAGAGGCAGGTCAGGTGGTCTGGTATTCCCATCTCTTTCAGAATTTTCCACAGTTTATTGTGATCCACATAGTCAAAGGCTTTGACATAGTCAATAAAGCAGAAATAGATGATTTTCTGTAACTCTCTTGCTTTTTCTTTTTTTTTTTTTTTTTCTCTTTCTTTTTCAATGATCCAGCAGATGTTGGCCATTTGATCTCTGGTTCCTCTGCCTTTTCTAAAACCAGCTTGAACATCTGAGAGTTCACGGTTCACATATTGCTGAAGCCTGGCTTGGAGAATTTTGAGCATTACTTTACTAGCGTGTGAGATGAGTGCAATTGTGAGGTAGTTTGAACATTCTTTGGCATTGCCTTTCTTTGGGATTGGGATGAAAACTGACCTTTTCCAATCCTGTGGCCACTGCTGAGTTTTCCAAACTTGCTGGCATATTGAGGGCAGCACTTTCACAGCATCATATTTCAGGATTTGGAATAGCTCCACTGGAATTCCATCACCTCCACTAGCTTTGTTCCTAGTGATGCTTTCTAAGGCCCACTTGACTTCACATTCCAGGATGTCTGGCTCTAGGTCAGTGATCACACCATTGTGATTATCTGGGTCGTGAAGCTCTTTTTTGTACAGTTCTTCTGTGTATTCTTGCCACCTCTTCTTAATATCTTCTGCTTCTGTTAGGTCCATACCATTTCTGTCCTTTATCGAGCCCATCTTTGCATGAAATGTTCCTTTGGTATCTCTGATTTTCCTGAAGAGATCCCTAGTCTTTCCCATTCTGTTGTTTTCCTCTATTTCTTTGCATTGATCGCTGAAGAAGGCTTTCTTATCTCTTCTTGTTACTCTTTGGAACTCTGCATTCAGATGTTTATATCTTTCCTTTTCTCCTTTGCTTTTCGCTTCTCTTCTTTTCACAGCTATTTGTAAGGCCTCCCCAGACAGCCATTTTGCTTTTTTGCATTTCTTTTCCATGGGGATGGTCTTGATCCCTGTCTCCTGTACAATGTCACAAACCTCATTCCATAGTTCATCAGGCACTCTATCTATCAGATCTAGGCCCTTAAATCTATTTCTCATTTCCACTGTATACTCATAAGGGATTTTATTTAGGTCATACCTGAATGGTCTAGTGTTTTTCCCTACTTTCTTCATTTAAGTCTGAATTTGGCAATAAGGAGTTCATGGTCTGAGCCACAGTCAGCTCCTGGTCTTGTTTTTGCTGACTGTATAGAGCTTCTCCATTTTGGCGCCAAAGAATATAATCAATCTGATTTTGGTGTTGACCATCTGGTGATGTCCATGTATAGAGTCTTCTCTTGTGTTGTTGGAAGAGAGTGTTTGCTATGACCAGTGCATTTGCTTGGCAAAACTCTGTTAGCCTTTGCCCTGCTTCATTCCGTATTCCAAGACCAAATTTGCCTGTTACTCCAGGTGTTTCTTGACTTCCTACTTTTGCATTCCAGTCCCCTATAATGAAAAGGACATCTTTTTGGGGTGTTAGTTCTAAAAGGTCTTGTAGGTCTTCATAGAACCATTCAACTTCAGCTTCTTCAGCGTTACTGGTTGGGGCATAGACTTGGATTATTGTGACATTGAATGGTTTGCCTTGGAAACGAACAGAGATCATTCTGTCGTTTTTGAGATTGCATCCAAGTACTGCATTTCCGACTCTTTTGTTGACCATGATAGCCACTCCATTTCTTCTGAGGGATTCCTGCCTGCAGTAGTAGATATAATGGTCCTCTGAGTTAAATTCACCCATTCCAGTCCATTTTAGTTCGCTAATTCCTAGAATGTCAACATTCACTCTTACCATCTCTTGTTTGACCACTTCCAATTTGCCTTGATTCATGGACCTGACATTCTAGGTTCCTATGCAATATTGCTCTTTACAGCATCGGACTTTGCTCCTATCACCAGACACATCCACAGCTGGGTATTCTTCTTGCTTTGGCTCCATCCCTTCATTCTTTCTGGAGTTATTTCTCCACTGATCTCCAGTAGCATATTGGGCTCCTACTGACCTGGGGAGTTTCTCTTTTAGTATCCTATCATTTTGCCTTTTCATACTGTTCATGGCATTCTCAAGGCAAGAATACTGAAGTGGTTTGCCCTTCCCTTCTCCAGCAGACCACATCCTGTCAGATCCCTCCACCATGACCCACCCATCCTGGGTTGCCCCACGGGCATGGCTTAGTTTCATTGAGTTGGAACAGGCTGTGGTCCTGGTGTGATTAGATTGACTAGTTTTCTGTGAATATGGTTTCAGTGTGTTTGCCCTCTGATGCCCTCTTGCAACACCTACCATCTTACTTGGGTTCCTCTTACCTTGTGCGTGGGGTATCTCTTCCTGGCTGCTCCAGCAAAGCACAGCCATCGCACCTTACCTTGGACGAGGGGTCTCTCCTCACCGCCGCCCTTCCTGACCTTGGAGGAGGGGTATCTCCTCACCACAGATGAGGTAACAGACTCAGTTCTCCTGGATCTCAGTGCCCAGTTGAGAAAGGAAGAGAAAATCTCACAGTTTCTTCCTTTCCAAGCCCCACTGGTTATTGATCCTTTCTCTTCCAGACTTGGATTACTATAATATTAAATGGTTTGCCAAAATGGACAGTAAAAGGAAAGAAAAATGAGAAAGAATTTTTTTAACTTGCTGCATAGTTTTGAAGAGAAAGATACTGATCCATTGTTCAAAGACAATTTAAAGAAATTGGACCCAAAATAAAAAATTCAAAGAATCATGTCTTCAGGTCACAGTACCCATTGATGATAATGTTCAATGAAGTCAGTTTGGAAGGTGAATTTGAGGAATTACCAAGAGGCTTTTTATTCACCCATCTTTGTTAACCGGATGATCAACTACTTTAATATTAAAGAATTTTACTATTTTACTGTCAAATACTCTATTAATGGCCCCTATATGAAACAAGTGTGACATCAAGTATCTAACCAATGACATCACATGACTGTGTCTCTGAACAGCCCCATCAAACTGAATCCAGCCTCAATTTCTTATATGTAGAAAATGAGTTGGATCCTTGAGTCACAGTGGTTTTCTCAACCAAGAAAGAAGGATAGCATGAGGTTAGGAATTTTTCCCCAAAATTACTTTAATGGTAAAAAAAAAAAAAAAAAAACCAACCCTGCTGTGCTCTAAGAAGAACCTAATTTGGAACATACATTCTCCTGGCAGATTTTACATCAGAAAGCTTTTAATTTAAATATGAAAAGCTAGGATTTGCTTTCTAGACAGAATGCAATTCTAAAATGTCATGCAAATTTCTTTTTGGAAGAACAAATGCAAACATTTTGAGAAGAGCTCTAAATATGCACAGGGCTTTGGGGAAACCATGTGTAAAATACTATTTTTCCTGAGGCAACCTATCTTCCACATTTGTTGAGGGAGAAAATAATAGCCAATATTCTGTATGACTGTGTTGACAGTATGAATGGTTTTTATCTGTACGGTTCTTGTGCAGAGCATGAGGCAATTCTTTGTCAGCTTTTCTGGGAGTTCTGAAAAATCATAGGATCCACAAACTGTGCACTAGACCATGTCTATTTTTAATACATACCCTCAAGCACCTAGTATAAAACTAAGCATCCTACGGACACTCAAATACTTATTCACTAACTACCACATTTACCAATACATCCTCCTCTCAACCTCTGCTACTTTCCATATGCTGAAATGAGGGATTTTTTTTCTTTTTATTCTTGCCTGCTGTATACACACTCAAAATAATTTGTTTCACCCCTCACATAAATAAAACAAGTGGTTTCACTGGTATTGCTGTCTGTTCTGCTCCCTCGTTTTCTTGACTCCATCTTTTTTCATTCTTTGGCATATGCACATCTAACACAGGTATTAGACATTTGGTACAGCCTCTCCAGTAGCCTTATTCAACAGAACTTCTGCAATGATGGAAATTTTCTGTAGCTGCACTGTTCAGTTTGGTACCTAAAAGCCACATGTGACTAGTGACTGAAATGTGGCTAGAAAGACTGAGGAAATAATTTTTAATATTATTAAATTTTAATTAAATTTATAGAGCCAGATGTAGCTGATGGGATACCATAATAAACAGCACAGACTTCTAGTTTCAGATTAAGTTTCTTAGTAGTTAACATTGATGGTAGAAAGAGAATTACATTTGAGCCTTGATTTTCTCTGTGAAACCCGGGGCTGGTCACTTAGCACCTATGACGCCAGTCTTCTAATCTGGAAAACAGTAATAGTACTATCTATTTATATGATTGCTGTGATGCTTAAATGAGGTAAATTTTCATAAATTGGCCAACATAAAGCAAATGAAAATTAAGTCAACGAAAATTAGGGTCCTTCCTTTTTCAAAAAAAAGATCTATAAAATGGGACTCAGAAAAGGCACTTTTCCAGGCATTTGACTATTGTAATAATCAAATGAAATAATGAAAACAAAAGATGTATAAACTACAAAGCATTAAAATAAAATTAAAGTATTGATAATTTCCTTAGCTGAAAAAAAAAGCTCAATGTATGTTTTTATTTGTTTAATCACCATTATCATCTTTCTTTCTGAAACCCTGGCATAATCTTTAAATCCAAGCATTGTATTTCCTTCAAATATTTTAACGTGTCACTTTAACGAAAGAATCCATGAACCCTGTTATCTGCAGTCTTCCTCTATACTTGTTTTTGCCTCCACAAGCTCTGCTACTCTGACATCCTTTCTTTCCTTTATCCTTCTGTAAACCTCAGTTTCCTCACATGAAAAATGGAGCTCCTGAGGTTACCTCTTAGAAGACTGTAATAATGATATTTTAGTGAGTGACTTAGGAAATGTGAACAAAACTCATTCAAAAATTGGTCTGCCTAGATGCAGAGAATGAACTTGTGGAAAGAGAGAGTGGGACAAATGGAGAAAACAGCACTGACATATATACACTGTTGTGGGGTTCCTAGGTGGCTCAGTGGTAAATAATCTGTCTTCCAATGCAGGAGACTCAGGAACCCCAGATTCGATCCTTGGGTTGGGAAGATCCCCTAGAGAAGGAAATGGCAACCCACTTCAGTATTCTTGCCTGGAAAATTCCATGGACACAACAGGCTGGCAAGCTACAATCCATGGAATTGCCAAGAGTTGGACATGACTTCACAACTGAGCATAAGCATGATATATGTGACACTATCATGTGTAAAATAGATAGCTGGTGAGAAATTGCTGTATTACACAGGGAGCCAAGCCTGGCACTCTGTGAAGACCTAGAGGGGTGAGATGGGGGGAGGCGAGGAAGGCTCAAGAGAGAGGGGATATATATACAATTATGGCTGATTTGCATTGTATGGCAGAAGTCAACACAACATTGTAAAGCAATTTTCCTCCAATTAAAAAATAAATTAAAAAAAATTAGTCTGCCTAAATGTAAAGAAAAGCTTCATTCTGAAACACGGAAAGTATCTCTGGACTCAAAACTGATAGAACAGAAATTTACAACAAACAAACAAAAAAAAACAATGAGGGTTGAGAAAGAGGGTCTCAAGAGGGAGGGGATATATGCATACATACAGCTGGTTCACGTTTTTGTATAGCAGAAACTAACATGACACTATTAAGCAATTATACTTCAATCTAAACAAAAATTTTTTTAAAACACTATCATCAATAATGTGGGTGGGCCTCACCCAATCAGTGAAGACCTTAAGAGCAAAGCCTGAGTTTTAAAATTTTTATTATTTTTTATGATAATTTTATCATTAAATTTTTTATTGAAGTATGCTTGAATTACATTATTATATTAGTTTCAGGTATATTACAAAGTTATTTGATAACTTTATACATTATGAAATGATCACAAGTCTAGTTACCATCTGAAAATCTATTATTTTTTTTCCTTTAACAGAACATATAGTGTATATTTGGAGAAGGCAATGGCACCCCACTCCAGTACTCTTGCCTGGAGAATCCCATGGATGGAGGAGCCTGGTAGGCTGCAGTCCATGGGGTCGCTAGGAGTTGAACACGACTGAGCGACTTCACTTTCACTTTTCACTTTCATGCATTGGAGGAGGAAACGGCAACCCACTCCAGTGTTCTTGCCTGGAGAATCCCAGGGACGGGGGAGCCTGGTGGGCTGCCATCTCTGGGGTCACACAGAGACTAAAGCGACTTAGCAGCAGCAGCATAGTGTATATTTTGTTGTTATTTAGTTACTAAGTTGTGTCCAACTGTTTTGCACTCCTCTGTCCATGGGATTTCCCAAGCAATAATACTGGAATGGGTAGCCATTTCCTACTCCAAAACCTGGGATATTTTTTAGAAGGAGTTCTGTCTCAGGATTGCAACATAAAAATCTTACCAGAGTTTCCTGTCTGCTGGCCTGCACTACAGATTCTGAATTTGTCAGTTTCCACAACTGTCTAAGTTAATTCCTTAAAAGAATTATTTTTACAAATGTAAAAAAAAAAAAAAAAAAATTGAAGACAATGAGAACTTGCTTTGGACCAGGTAGAGAATAAATATTTCAATTATCTTATTTAGCATATGGACAGGTAACCACTGATAAGTGAAAAGTACATCTCAAGGCAAATAAAACTATAAAATACAAAACAAATAAGGCAAAAAGATAAGATCTGATAATCTGATTCTTAAAAAGAGGAGTTTATGATCCCTTAAACATTGTCATATATAAGAAATACTTCATGGTTAAAGAGTAGACAAATTTATAATAGTTCTTCTTGCTCTCTCAGCTTCTTCCTATTTATCTGCTCTACATAATAAAAGGAATCTCCTTCATCCACTGGCAGGGGAAAGGAGAGGAGTAGTTAAAAGTGGTCAGGATACTTCATACTATTAGGATGGCTATTATCAAAAGAATTGGGGGGGAAGCATTGGCAAGGATGTAAATGAACTGGAACACTTGTGCATTACTGGTGGATTCCCTGGTAGCTCAGATGGTAAAGAGTCTACCTGCAATGGGGGAGAACCAGGTTCAATCCCTGGGTCAGTAAGATACCTGAAGAAGGAAATTGGCAACCCCTTCCATTATTCTTGTCTGGAAAATCCCATGGGTAGAGGAGCCAGGCAGGCTAAAGTCCATGGGGTTGCAAAGAGTTAAACATGACTAAAGAGACTTCCGGAGAAGGCAATGGCACCCCACTCCAGTACTCTTGCCTGGAAAATCCCGTAGATGGAGGAGCCTGGTAGGTTGCAGTCCATGGGGTCGCTAAGAGTCAGACAGGACTGAGCAACTTCACTTTCACTTTTCACTTTCATGCATTGGAGGAGGAAATGGCAACCCACTGCAGTGTTCTTGCCTGCAGAATCCAAGGGATGGGGGAGCCTGGTGGGCTGCTGTCTATGGGGTAGCACAGAGTTGGCCACAACTGAAGCGACTTAGCAGACTTAGCAGCAAAGAGACTTCACTTCATTATCAAATGAAGGGGGGAGGAAAAAAGCACTGGCAAAGATGTAAATGAACTGGAAAACTTGTGTATTACTGGTGGATTATAAAATAGTGCCGCCATTGTGGAAAACAGTTTGAAAGTTCCTCAAAAAGCTAGACACAGAATTACTATATGATCCAGCAGTTTCACTCCCAGGTATATACCCAAATGAATTGACAAGGACTCAAACAGGTACATATATGCAATGTTCATGACAGCACTGTTCATAATAGCCAAAAGGTGAAGCCAAGTATTCACCAACAGATAAACATAAAAAAAACACAATGTGATATATACATACAATGGAATATTACTCAGCCCTAAGAAGAAATGAAATTCTGATACATGCTATAATATGGATAAACTCTGAAAACTGTATGCAAAGTAAGTGAAATAAGCCAGACACAAAAGAACAATATTATGTGATTCTACTCATATAAGATACCCAGAATAGGTAACTTTATAAAGACAAAAAGTATAACAGAGGTTACCAGGACTGAAGAGGAAAGGAAAGTTATTGCTTTAAAAGTACAGAGTTTCTGTTTAGGATCACAAAAGGTTCTAGAAATGGATTATGTAATTATTGTACCACACTGAGAATGTACTTATTGCCATTCAGTTATACACTTAAATAGTTAAAATGGTAAATTTTATATTATGTATATTTACTACAATTTTTGATAAATGTACACTCAAAAATGAAGGGAAGTGGGCAAGAGGAGAGATAGGTAAGAACCCTATAATGGAGAGGAGAAAATATGGACAATGGAATCAAGAAAGACAGAGCAGCATCAAGCCAGCTACATGGCCGGGGTTTAAGGAGAAAATCAGCCAGTAAGAAGTCCTTGGGTGACCAAAGAATATTTTAAAAGAGTGAATGTTATTATGTAATTTCATTTACTTCCTCCTGTGCAATGAAATAACCCTCTGACTTTCAAACCTTCACAAAAGTGCTGCCACACATTGCAGTCATGCTACTCTGTGGAATAAGGAAAGAGAGGCAGTGACCAATGGAAAACAAAGTGGAGCAGTTAAAGTACAGAAATTGGACTGAGGTGCCAAGGAAATTTTGAGAGTACACTCTAACAATAGACCTTAAAAATACATAGAAAATTTGAAATGACACAGGATTTGAAACAGACACAAATAAAGACCTCAGTACAATGCAGGGCTTTGGAAAGACTGTAGAACATAGCAAGACTGGAGGACATAGCAAGAAAAATGTTTGGGAATTCAATCCAATGATCAGGAACCAAAAGAATCCATAATAGCTGAAGGAGTGGAATAACGTAAAAAGGGTAGCAGATTCAAGGCATTGAAATTGAAGGAATATTTTGGGTCTTATGTGAAATGGGTTAGATATGATTTGTCTCAAGGCAAGAATTTTGCCCAAGGTTGGAAAACATGCAAACAGAAGGTTCTGGCTAAGATATAGAAAATCTACCAAGATAAAGTTACCCTTCTGGCAGAAGACCTCAGGCACTGGGTACTTGGCCAGGCTGAGGGTCTTATTGAAAACAGTTGAGATCTTAATGAAGAATCATAAGAAGAAACCAGCTCCATGATTCAAACAAATCATCAGAGCAGCTAAAAGCTTAATAGACAGACAGAAAGAAACATCCAAGAGAAGGCTTCTTAGGACCACTATCAATTCTGTGAAGAGCTGAATGCATCTACAAGGCTGCTCCAACTCAGGAACAATCATAGCCAAATGCAAACAGACTTGAAAGCATTCCTCAAGCTACACACAAACCCATCAAGTAGGGTGGCAGCCTCACAAGCACAAGGGGCTTCTGATCAAACATTAAATTAACAGTAATCTACTCTAACCCAGAGGCAACCCTAAGTAGCCAGGCTGAAAGTAAAAGGTGGAGGAGGGGAATCTTAGTAAGGTCATTAGAGGATACACATTTCAAGAGAAAGACACCTTCAAGAATTGTTTCAGCCAAGTCAGTAAACAAATACAAAATCAAAATGAGAAAACAACAACAAAATACCCTGGGAGAGGAGATCACTATCTGTAGTAGCTAAAATATATTATTTAATCCCCTCCTGAAAATTATGAGACACACAAAGAAACAGAGAAGTGTGACTCCCACGTAGGGAAAATATTGAGCAATAAAAACTGCTTTAAAATAGGCCCAGATGATAGACTATGCAGACAAAGACCTCAAAGCAGTCATTACAAATACCTTCAAAAAACTAAAAGTTAAAAACTATGAATATGATATTAAGAATTACAAAAGGCTAAGTTGACAATTTCATTAAATGTACAGTATCAATAAAGAGATACTATGACAAAGAACCAAATAGAAATTGTGGAGTGGAAAGCACAATAACCAGAATAAAATATTCACTAGAGGGGCTCAATAGTAGAAGGAAGAAAACAAAACCTATAAATTTGAAGAGGGACTAATAGATATTATGCAATGTGAAGAGCAGAGGGGGAAAAAATGCATAAAAAAGGAGAAGAGAAATGTAGGACACCATTATGGATACTGACATACATGTAATGGAACTACTAGGAGACGTGAGAGGGAAAATGACCAAAAAAAATATTTTAAAAATAGCTGAAAACTTCCCAAATTTGATGAAACACATTAATCTGCACACAAAGAAGCTCACCCAACTTCAAGTAGGATAAACTTAGAAGATCTATTCCCAGACACATGAATAATCACAAGGGCAAAATGCAAAGATACTGAAAAAAGTCTACAAAGCACTAAGAGAAAAACAAACAAGTATAAGGACACTTGCATGATTAAGAGCAGACTTTAGAAATAGTAGAGGCCAGGAGGCAACAAGATGACAGATTTAAAGTACTGACTATAAAAAAACTGTCAACCAAGAATCTTATATCCAGAAAAATCATACCACTTCAAAAATTAAGGTGAAAAAAAAATATTCCCAGATGAAAAAATGCTGAGATCATTTGTTCCTAGTAGACATACCTTCAAGAAATACTAAAGGAAGTTCTACATGCTGAAAGTGACACCAGACAGTAATTCAAATTCACACAATGACAGGTGTCAATAAAGGTAATTATGTATATAATTATGAAAGTATATCTTTCTTCTCTTGATTTTAAAATCAATCGCATAAAAATACGCAACTATATTATTGAGCCTATAACATAATATAAAATATTTGACAATAAGAGAACCAGGAAAGCAGGTGGGAATAAGGTTCTTATTCAAGAAAGGAAATGACATCAGATGGAAATCAAACCCAAAGTAAAAAATGAAAAAAATCAGAAGAGTAAATAAGAACTTTAATGTAGCAAACTCCACAAATATATAGTTGTTCTATTTTCTTCTCTTAGCATCTTTAAAAGTATAAAACTAAAGTAAATTATAATAATGTATTATACATGATATATAATAATAATAGCACAAAAAGAAGTGACAATGCACTAATAAAGAAAAAAATTTAGATTTTAAACAAAGTCAGTATAAATTTGAAGTAGATTCTGATAACTTAAAATGTAGACTTATAAACCCTAGAGGAACCATTAACAAAATTACTCAAATAGAATTTAAAAGTCTCTAATGCTGGAGAAGGCAATGGCAACCCACTCCAGTACTCTTGCCTGGAAAATCCCATGGATGGAGGAGCCTGGTGGGCTGCAGTCCATGGGGTTGCTAGGAGTCGGACAGGACTGAGCAGCTACACTTTCACTTTTCACTTTCATGCATGGGAGAAGGAAATGGCAACCCACTCCAGTGTTCTTGCCTGGAGAATCCCAGGGACGGGGGAGCCTGGTGGGCTGCCGTCTATGGGGTCGCACAGAGTTGGACATGACTGAAGCGACCTATGGCTGGATGGCATCACTGACTCGATGGATGTGAGTCTGAGTGACCTCCGGGAGTTGGTGATGGACAGGGAGGCCTGGCATGCTGCAGTTCATGGGGTCGCAAAGAGTCGGACACGACTGAGTGACTGATCTGATCTGAAGTGACTTAGCAGCAGCAGCAATACAATTAAAGGGTTTCCCAGGTGGCCCTAGTGGTAAAGAATCCACCTGCCAGCCAATGCAGTACATGCAGGTTCAATCACTGGGTTGGGAAGATACCTTGGAGTAGGAAGTGGCATGTCACTCCAATACTCTTGCCTGGAAAATCCCATGGGCAGAGGAGCCTAGCAAGCTACAGTCCATTGGGCCACATAGAGTTGGGCATGACTGAGCACACAATGGAATTAAAGTATTACACTACAAAGTATCTCATATTAAAAAAAAAAAATACAACAGAGAAACCAAAAAGCACAAGACAAACAGAAAACAAAAGGCAAAGTGGCGGATGTAATTTTAATCATATCAAAAATAATACCACTAAATGTGAATGGATTAAACAATCTGTCCAAGAGGCAAAGGCTGTCATATTGGATTATACAAACAAAAAACCAATATATGCTGCTGCCTGCTAGAGATACACTCTAGATTCAAAACTACAAACAAGTTGAATGTAAAATGATTGGAAAAGATATATCACGTAAGTATCAACAATAAGAAAACTGAAATAGCTATATTAATGTCAGATAACATTGACTTTAAAAAAAACTATATTATTGGTAATAAAGAGGGATATTTCATAATTATTAAAACAATCACTCTATCATGAATATATAACAATTATAAAAAGATATTCACCTAACAACAGAGCCCTAAAACAGATGAAGCAAAAAATTTTACAGAACTGAAGGATAAACAGACAATTGAAAAACAATACTGGCAGTCTTCAGTATTCTACTTTCAATTACTGATAGAAGATCAATAAAGAAATAGAAATTTAAATGATAGTATAAATCATATGTAACAATTATCAGTAGAGCATTCTACCCAACGACAGCAGAATGTACATTCTTCTCAAATACACATGGAACATTCTTTAAAACAGATCATATGCTAGACCATAAAACAAATCACAGTAAGTTTTAAAGGACTACAATAAAACAAAACACCTTATCTGATCACAACAGAATTAAATTAGTAATCAATAACACAAAGAAATTTAAGAAATTCAAAAGTATGTGAAAATTAAAACAGCATATACCTAAGTAACCAATGGCTCAAAGAAGAAATCACAAGGCAAATTAGAAACTACTTTGAGGTGAACGAAAATTAACACAACATAACAAAATTTATGGGATACATCTAAAGCAAAACTCAGAGGAAATTTATAGCTGTAAACACCTATATTATAAAACTAGAAAGATTTCTAACCAATAACCTAACTTTTCACTTAAAAAAAAATAGAAAGAGTTAACTCAAACTTAGCAAAAAGAAGAAAATAATGAACAGAAAATAATAATCCTATATATAGAAAGATGGGCCTTAGAAAGCATCACTACGAACAAAGCTAGTGGAGGTGATGGAATTCCAGTGGAGCTATTCCAAGTCCTGAATGATGATGCTGTGAAAGTGCTACACTCAATATGCCAGCAAATTTGGAAAACTCAGCAGTGGCCACAAGATTGGAAAAGGTCAGTTTTCATCCCAATCCCAAAGAAAGGCAATGCCAAGGAGTGCTCAAACTACCGCACAATTGCACTCATCTCACACGCTAGTAAAGTAATGCTCAAAATTCTCCAAGCCAGGCTTCAGCAATATGTGAACCGTGAACTTCCTGATGTTCAAGCTGGTTTTAGAAAAGGCAGAGGAACCAGAGATCAAATTGCCAACATCCGCTGGATCATGGAAAAAGCAAGAGAGTTCCAGAAAAACATCTATTTCTGCTTTATTGACTATGCCAAAGCCTTTGACTGTGTGGATCACAATAAACTGTGGAAAGTTCTGAAAGAGATGGGAATACCAGACCACCTGATCTGCCTCTTAAGAAATCTGTATGCAGGTCAGGAAGCAACAGTTAGAACTGGTCATGGAACAACAGACTGGTTCCAAATAGGAAAAGGAGTACGTCAAGGCTGCATATTGTCACCATGTTTATTTAACTTATATGCAGAGTACATCATGAGAAATGCTGGACTGGAAGAAACACAAGCTGGAATCAAGATTGCCGGGAGAAATATCAATAACCTCAGATATGCAGATGACACGACTCTTATGGCAGAAAGTGAAGAGGGGCTAAAAAGCCTCTTGATGAAAGTGAAAGTGGAGAGTGAAAAGGTTGGCTTAAAGCTCAACATTCAGAAAACGAAGATCATGGCATCTGGTCCCATCACTGCATGGGAAATAGATGGGGAAACAGTGGAAACAGTGTCAGACTTTGTTTTTCTGGGCTCCAAAATCACTGCAGATGGTGACTGCAGCCATGAAATTAAAAGACGCTTGCTCCTTGGAAGGAAAGTTATGACCAACCTAGATAGCATATTCAAAAGCAGAGACATTACTTTACCAACAAAGGTTCGCCTAGTCAAGGCTATGGTCTTTCCTGTGGTCATGTATGGATGTGAGAGCTGGACTGTGAAGAAGGCTGAGCGCCAAAGAATTGATGCTTTTGAACTGTGGTGTTGGAGAAGACTCTTGAGAGTCCCTTGGACTGCAAGAAGATCCAACCAGTCCATTCTGAAGGAGATCAATCCTGGAATTTCTGTAGAAGGAATGATGCTAAAGCTGAAACTCCAGTATTTTGGCCACCTCATGCGAAGAGTTGACTCATTGGAGAAGACTCTGATGCTGGGAGGGATTGAGGGCAGGAGGAGAAGGGGACGACAGAGGATGAGATGGCTGGATGGCATCACTGACTCGATGGATGCGAGTCTGAGTGACCTCCGGGAGCTGGTGATGGACAGGGAGGCCTGGCGTGCTGCAGTTCATGGGGTCGCAAAGAGTCAGACACGACTGAGCGACTGATCTGATCTGATATAGAAAGATATTATATATAAAAAAATCCAAAATGAAACTGCAGTCACTCAGTCGTGTTTGACTCTTGGTGACCCCATAGACTATATGGAATTCTCCAGACCAGAATACTGGAGTGGGTAGACTTCCCCTTCTCCAGGGGATCTTCCCAACCCAGGGATCGAACTCAGGTCTCCCACATTGCAGGCAGATTCTTTACCAGCTGAGCCACAAGGGAAGCCCAAGAATTCTGGAGTGGGTAGCCTATCCCTTCTGCAGTGGATCTTTGTGACCCAGGAAATTGAACCAGGGACTCCAGTACTTTGGCCACCTCATGTGAAGAGTTGACTCATTGGAAAAGACCCTGATGCTAGGAGGGATTGGGTGCAGGAGGAGAAGGGGACGACAGAGCATGAGATGGCTGGATGGCATCACCGACTCAATGGACGTGAGTATGGGTGAACTCCAGGAGTTGGTGATGGACAGGGAGGCCTGGGGTGCTGCAGTTCATGGGGTCACAAAGAGTCAGACACGACTGAGCAACTGAATTGAACTGAACTCCTGCATTGCAGGCAGATTCTTTACCAACTGAGCTATCAGGGAAGCCAAAGTGACAACTAAAAACAAAAAATTAATTAGCACTAATAAAAGGTTCAGCAAGATTGCAGGATACAAGATCAATATAAGAAAAGTAATTGTATTTCCATATACTTGAATATTGTAAAATGAAACTAAGAAAATAGTTCTATTTATAATAGCATCAAAAAGATAAAATTTTTAGAGATAAATTTAACAGAATACAAAGCTTGTAGATGGAACACTACAAAGCAAGGCTTAAAGAAATTAAAGAAAATCTAAATAAAAGGAAAGATATTCCATGTTCATAGATCAGAAAGATCTTCATGGCAATACTCACCATTATATAGATTAAACATAATCCCTATCAAAATCCCAGTTAACTTTTTGTAGAAATTGACAAATGGATCCTAAAATTTCTATGGAAAAGCAAGGGAATAGACAAAGATAATCTTGAAAAACAACAAAGTTAGGGATTCCCACTTTCTGATTCCAAAACTTACTACAATGTTTTAGTAATAAGGACTGTGTATGTGCACTTGCGTGCGAGTGTGTATGTGCATGTGTGCTCAGTTGCTCAGTCATGTCCGACTCTTAATGACCCCATGGACTGTAGCCCACCACAGTCCTCTGTCCATGTGATTATCCCAGCAAGAGTACACGAGTGGACTGCCATTTCCTTCCCCAGGAATAAAGACAGTATAGTATTGACATAAAGACAGACATGGAGCTGAATGGAATAGAATTAAGAGTCCAAAAATAAACTCTGACATTTATGGTCAGTGATTTCTGACAAGAATGCCAAGACAATTTTACAGGGAAATAATAGTCTACAAAAAATGGTGCTGGGACAACTGGATAGCCACATAAAAAAGAATGAAGTTGGCTCTCTACCTTACACCACACACAAAAAAATGAACTGAAAATGGATCACAGACCTAAATGTAAAAAGTAAACATAGGAGTCAATCTTCATGATCCTGGATTAGGCCACATTTTCTTAGATACAACTTCAGAAGCACAAGTGACAAAAGAAACAAAAAGACAAACTACACAACATAAAAATAAATTTAAAACTTGAACTATAAACAATACCATCAAGAAAGTTAAGAGACAACTTACATAATGGAAGAAAATATTTTCAAGTTAAATATCTGATAAAGACTTGTATCCAGAACATATAGAGAACTCTTAAAACTCAAAAAAGACAAATAACCTAATTTTAACATGGGCAAAATAGATGGGGAAACAGTGGAAACAGTGTCAGACTTTATTTTTCTGGGCTCCAAAACCACTGCAGATGGTGACTGCAGCCATGAAATTAAAAGAGGTTTACTCCTTGGAAGGAAAATTATGACCATCCTAGATAGCATATTCAAAAGCAGAGACATTACTTTGCCAACAAAGTTTCGCCTAGTCAAGGCTATAGTTCTTCCTGTGGTCATGTATGGATGTGAGAGCTGGACTGTGAAGAAGGCTGAGCGCCAAAGAATTGATGCTTTTGAACTGTGGTGTTGGAGAAGACTCTTGAGAGTCCCTTGGACTGCAAGGAGATCCAACCAGTCCATTCTGAAGGAGATCAGCCCTGGGATTTCTTTGGAAGGAATGATGCTAAAGCTGAAACTCCAGTACTTTGGCCACCTCATGCAAAGGGTTGACTCACTGGAAAAGACTCTGATGCTGGGAGGGATTGGGGGCAGGAGGAGAAGGGGACGACAGAGGATGAGATGGCTGGATGGCATCACTGATTCAATGGATGTGAGTCTCAGTGACCTCTGGGAGTTGGTGATGGACAGGGAGGCCTGGCGTGCTGCGATTCATGGGGTTGCAAAGAGTCGGACATGACTGAGCGACTGATCTGATCTGATCTAAAGGATCTGAGTAGACATTTCTCTAATGAAGATATAAAAATGACCAATAAGCACATAGAATAATGCTTCACTATCATTAGTTATTAAGGAAATGCAAATCAAAACAACAGTTAGAAACCATTTCACATCCACTAAGACAGCTACAATCAAAAAGACAGTATGTGCTGGAGAGAATGTGGAAAAATTGGGACCCTCATATGTTGCTAGGACAGATGTAAAATGGTACAGCCTCTGTGGAAAACAGTTTTGCGGTTCTTCAGAAGGTTATAACAATCAGCAAATGACCAGCAATTCCACTCTTAGGTATGTAGCCAAGAGAAATGAAAACATTTCAACAATTCTCTCAACCTTTGCCTCATGGCTGTTTTTCATGGTCACAGGACTACTGACTCATTCCTTGACATCACTTCCAAATTTAAGGACAGAAGAAAGTAAAAATAAATGGAAAAAATTTCAAATATGATTACTATTTAGGTCTGCCATGAGGTTTCTAGGAGGTGGCTTTCCTAGAAACTTTGTTTGTTCATTAGAATGTCTGTCATTTGGCCACCCTTGGATGAAGGTGACTATAGGAAAGGTCGGGGAAGGCAATGGCACCCCACCCCAGTACTTTTGCCTGGAAAATCCCATGGACGGAGGATCCTGGTGGGCTCCAGTCCATGGGGTCGCTGGGAGTCTGACACGACTGAGCGACTTCGCTTTCGCTTTTCACTTTCATGCATTGGAGAAGGAGGTGGCAACCCACTCCGGTGTTCTTGCCTGGAGAATCCCAGGGACGGGGGAGCCTGGTGAGCTTCCGTCTATGGGGTCGCACAGAGTCGGACACGACTGAAGCGACTTAGCATAGCATAGCATAGCATAGGAAAGGTGTCTGAGGATATGATTAGGCCAACCACCCTGCTCATTGTCTGTCCCAATAACTTAACTATTGCCTGCTTTATTTAGCACTATCTACCACACATTGGGCTTCCCTGGTGGCTTAGATGGTAAAGCATCTGCCTGCAATGAGGGAGACCTGGGTTCAATCCCTGGGTTGGGAAGATCTCCTGGAGAAGGAAATGGCAACCCACTCTAGTATTCTTGCCTGGAAAATTCCATGGATGGAGGAGACTGGTAGGCTGCAGTCCATAGAGTGGCAAAGAGTCGGACATGACTGAGCCACTTCACTTCACTTCACCACACATTGGGCTTCCCAGGTGGCTTAGTAGTAAAGAATCCACCTGCCAGTGCAGAAGACATGGGGTTCAATGCCTGGGTCAGGAAGATGACCCTGGAGAAGGAAATGGCAACCCACTCCAGTATTCTGGCCTGGGAAATCCCATGGACAGAGAAGCCTGGTGGGGTACAGCCCACTGGGTTGCAAAGAGTCAGACATGACTGAGTGACTGAGCATGAGCACATATTACTTCCCCATCTAACCTTACAAATTTGCATGTAGCTATGCTCCAGTAAAGACCATAGATGGGGCAAGGTTTTAGAGATCATCTAGTCCAACACTCCCCATACGATTACGGGCAAGATGTCATTCAGATCCTGCTTGAACAGTTTTATGAACCACTACCTCACCAAGTAATCCATTTTGCTAAGGAAAATGATAATTATCCAAAGTTCTTCAACCAACCATATTTATGTCCCTGTGGCTTTATTTGCTTAAAGGATTAGTGATATTAAGAAAGCACCATCTCAGTCAACTTAAAACAACTATATAAACTGATAAAACAGGCATTATAAATCTTCATCTCACCAATTGGAAATCTAAAACTTAGCTAATTGAGAAGACTTGAATCCAGACTGTCTAATGAAAATTGATAATACTAGGCCAATTCCTTTCCCACAGGCAATCCCTTCACCTATTTAAAAGAAGGGCTCTTAAGCTGGAGCCCATGAACAGTCAGTGGGTCAGCTTTGGGTGGTCCATGGGACTGTTAAAATTGTGTTCACTATACACAAATATGGAGAAGGAAATGGCAACCCACTCCAGTATTCTTGCCTGGAAAATCCCCAGAGGAACCTGGTTAGGCTACAGTCCATGGGGTCGCAAAGAGTTGGACATGACTGAGCAACTTGACTTGACTTCATACACAAAAATAAACTCAAAATGCAAAGATCAAAGGTCTAAATAAATATAAGACCAGAAACTATAAAACTCTTAGAGGAAAACATAGGCAGAATACTCTCTGACACAAATAACAGCAAGATCCTCTATGACCCATCTCCCAGAGTAATGGAAATAAAAACAAAAATAAACAAATGGGACCTAATTAAACTTAAAAGCTTTTAAACAATGAAGGAAACTATAAGCAAGGTGAAAAGGCAGCCTTCAGAATGGGAGAAAATAATAGCAAATGAAGCAACAGACAAAGAATTAATCTCCAAAATACACAAGGAGCTCACGCAGCTCAATACCAGAAAAATAAATGACCCAATCAAAAAGTGGGCCAAAGAACTAAACAGACATTTCTACAAAGCAGACATACAGATGGCTAACAAACACATGAAAAGATGCTCAACATCACTCATTATCAGAGAAATGCAAGTCAAAACCACTATGAGGTACCATCTCACACCAGTCAGTATGGCTACCACCAAAAAGTCTACAAATGATAAATGCTGGAGAGGGTGTGGAGAAAAGGGAACCCTCTTACACTGTTGGTGGGAATGCAAACTAGTACAGCCACTAGGAGAACAGTGTGGAGACTCCTTAAAAAACTGGAACTAGAACTGCCATATGACTCAGCAATCCCACTGCTGGGCATATATACTGAGGAAACCAGAATCGAAAGAGACACATGTACCCCTCTGTTCATTGAAGGACTGTTTACAATACTGTTTACTGTTTACAGTAGCTAGGTCATGGAGGCAACCTACATGTCCATCGGCAGACAAATTGATAAGAAAGTTGTGGCACATATACGCAATGGAATATTACTCAGCTATAAAAAAGAACACATTTGAATCAGTTCTAATGAGGTGGATGAAACAGGAGCCTATTATACAGAGTGAAGTCAGAAAGAGAAACACTAATATAGTATATTAAGATATATATATATATGGAATTTAGAAAGACAGTAACAATGACCCTATATGCAAGACAGCAAAAGAAATACAGATGTAAAGAACAGACTTTTGGACTATGTGGGAGAAGACGAGGGTTGGAAGATTTGAGAGAACAGCATTGAAACATGTATTTCACCATATGTGAAATAGATGACCAGTGCAAGTTCGATGCATCAAGCAGGATGCTCAAAGTCAGTGCGCTGGGACAATCCAGAGGGGTGGGGTGGGGTGGGAAGTGGGAGGGAGGTTCGGGATGGGGGGACACATGCACACCTGATCCATGTTGATGTATGGCAAAAACCACCACAATATTGTAAAGTAATTAGCCTCCAATTGAAATAATTTTTTAAAAAGTTGTCTTCAATATTAGATGTATGATCCATTTTTTTGTAAAAAGGGTCCTTAGCTATCATTAGATTTTAAAGTACTCTGTGGCTCCACAAATAATGAAAAACCACTGATTTAAAGACGATTGTGGGGCTTCCCTAGTGGCTCAGTGGTAAAGAAGCCGCCTGTCAGTGCAGGAGACAAGTTCAATCCCTGATCTGGGAAGATTCCACATGCCACAGGGCAACTAAGCCTGTGGGCCACAACTACTGAGCCTGCACTTTGGAGTCCTGACAATCTTTCTAAACTAGGACTAACTCAACTCACCCTCTTTATCACAGCACCTTCATGAGTTGTTAATTAGTTAGCCAGCTGGTGTGTGTGTGTGGGTGTGTGTATGTGGGTGTGTGAGTGTTTCATTTTCCCCTTTAGACAGTAAGCTCCACGAGGGTAGGTTCCATATTTGTCTTTTACTATTGTACTTCCAGTGGCTGGTTCAGCACTTACTATATGATAAGCACAAAAACTTCAATGAATGAGTGAATACCAAATTTAGGTACCCTCACCATATTCTAGTATGTAATATATCTATTAAAATGTGGTCCCAAAACTAAACTCAAATTTCCAGGTGAGGGGACTTCCCTGGTGGCCCAGTGGCTAGGACTCCAGGGCTCCCAATGCAGGGGGCCCGGGTTTGATCCCTGGTCAGGGAACTGGATCCCACATGCTGCAACTAAGAGTTCTCACAGCACAGCTTAAGATTCTGCTTACGGCAACTAAAAGATGCTACATGCCCCAATGAAGATCAAAGATCTTGCATGATGCAACTAAGACCCAGAGCAGCCAAATAAATAAGTTAACTTTTAAAACAATTTCCAGGTGAGGCTAACCCTAACCCAGGTCTAGGCATGCCATATTTACCTAATTCTTCCCTCTTTTCCAATATCAAAACAGGCTACTTCACAAACCTCTACAAGAAAATGTTCTAATAAGCACTGTGCCTCTGCCATTGGTAATTGTGACCATTCATATACTATGTCACAAACCAGAGATTTTTGAGGATGGACTCATAAAGCATCCGGAGAAGGCAATGGCACCCCATTCTGGTACTCTTGCCTGGAAAATCCCATGGACGGAGGAGCCTGGTAGGCTGTGGTCCATGGGATCGCTAAGAGTCGGACACGACTGAGTGACTTCACTTTCACTTTTCACTTTCATGCATTGGAGAAAGAAATGGCAACCCACTCCAGTGTTCTTGTCTGGAGAATCCCAGGGATGGGGGAGCCTGGTGGGCTGCCATCTATGGGGTCAACACAGAGTCGGACACGACTGAAGTGATTTAGCAGCAGCAGCAGCATAAAGCATCAGTACAGAATGCAGCAAGCCTCTGGATCCCAATTCAGAGCTTTATGCATTGCCTTCCTAAAATCAGGTGACAATGCTCCAGTATGAACTTTAGTCCCCAAGTAAAAAATATTTCAACATGTTGGCCATTAGAATAGTGAGGATTTCTGTTTCCAGTGCCCTGCCTCCAAGATGCATGATGGTCCATCAGTTTGTTTTTTCTTCGCTCTTCATGCTACAAAGCACAAAGGTACCCAAGAGCCCCAAGTATTTAGGGGTTTTGCTGGACACAATAGATTCAGCTTGTTTTCTGAGTGCAGAGTAAGCTGAAAAGGTGTTCTACCATTCAGATATACAAACAAGCTAGAGCTGGAAGAGGATGCTGAGAAATCAATCTGTCATCTCCGCTTTGTTAGATAAGCAACACACAAAATCAAACCAACCTGTTAAAATTATTACCATCTCCTTACTTACCAAAAGTGCTGTAGTGGATGGCAGAGAGCATTAATCACTCAAAAATGTCTAATCAGAGTAGAGACCTTTTATATTATCATTCAAATTCTTAACTGCCCTCAGCCTGATTTCTTTTAAGCAAAGGCCCACAGGCCTTACACATTTCATGGTTATTTTCTCTAGTTATGTAGCCTTTATTTTCTTCCTAGCCATCTGATTTTTGTCCCCTTCCCCCATTCCATTCTTTCCCTTTAAGTGGACAGAACCTGGTTCCTATCACCTAGAGATGAATTAACCTTTCCAAATATCCTGACATCGCCTTCCTAGAAAAGTTCCCCGGAGCTCTGTGGCTGATGGAGAAGAGAGGCAGCTTGGTTTTGACTTTAATATACATTTTGAAATACCTTTGCAGGATGGCTGGAAATAAGGAACTAATAACAAAGTGCTTCTAAAATTACCAGTAAATCTGAAGCATTCCGCCTGGTGCACAGCCTTTGAGAGTTTTTAATTCATCAATTAAATGATCAAAGATCTTATTCAAGATACGATTACATTTCTTTTGTTCTCCTTGCACAGTCATATTAAAATTGATAGCATTCCTAAAATCAAATGGGTTCCAAATCTAAAAATAAAAACAGACAAAATGACACCCTAACATTCATCACTTTCTAAAGACTATGATTGGCCCTTAACTATCCTAGGCTACAAACGCTAGGACAAACCATTCCACAGGTGATGTCAAAGAAGAACCTGGCATTTCCACATTCCTAAAGCAGCTACTATGTACTTAGGCTACCGCCAGGCACTTCTGGTTAAAGGTGCAGGTATAGAAGTTTTGGCTACTTGCCAAAGCCCCAAACCAAGAATAAATAATCTCAATAAGAGAGAAAGGAGGTCTTTAAGTGGCTGCTGATGACCTTTGTCACATACACAGGATTACTCTTCCTTATGCCACTGAAAACAAATCCATAGCCTGAGAATCAGAAGGAGATATTTCTTAAATTACCACAATCCTTCTTAATCCTTGTTCCCCAGGAGTCAGTTATTTTGATTGTATTTTGTCTGACTATTCTTGGTTGTCTAAAAGTGAGGCTAATAAACTATTTCTGTAAAAGGTCAGACAATAAATATTTCAGGCTTTGTAGGCCCCTCAGTCTTTCATGCATCCATTCAATTCCACCACTGTACCATAAGAGCAGCCATAGAGGACATGTCAGTGAACGGTGGAGGCTGTGATCCAATAAATCTTTATTTACAAAAATAGGCACTGGGCCAGATTTGCCAGAGGACCACAGTTTGCCCACCTTGGCTCTAAAACATGGTCATAACCATAACCCACACTTAGAGACCTTAATCTACATCACATGAAAGCTGGACAATTTGTAGGAGAGTTCTTATTATGGCCTCAGGACAGAAAAATAGAATCGGTCTGATAGAGGAAAAAAGGTTCTTGAGCTACAAGTAAAATTTTCATATGGCTTTCTCTTCAAAAAGTTCATTTTAGTCTCTAAATTAAATTTTTCAGAAACATTCATTGCTTCTTTTAAAGAACATTAGATTTCACATTGTACCCAAGTTATTTATTACCTGAGTTTTGGTCTTAACAAATATGATTTTGTTACTCTCTGTCATCAATGGAGCAAGCACATGTGGTTCTGATTGACAAAATTGTGATAAAATTCACTGCATCCTTTAAAAAAAAAAAGTGATTGAAAAGTTTTCAGACTGCTGCAGAGAACACAGAGGGGGAAATGAGAGGATTGAATTTCAACAAAAGACATGCCAGATTTTTTTCCTGCTCTTATTCTTCAACATTCTCCCACTACTCAGTATCTAATTAGATACTGGAACAATCTGGGAATCATGTGTTTCTCTTTAAACTTTTGGCCAAGTCCTTCTCAATATGGTTAATGTTGGGTACACTTAGGTTCCCTGCCAAGGACCAGTACTGGGTGACATCACATTCTGTGTCACAAACAATGGAACAGAAATAAGTGTGCATGCTGTGAGACAAGCAAAACACTCACAGTCATTCTGGTCCCCCCTCTTTTCATTGACTTCCAATCCATGTTCAGTTCATTTGGCTGCTTGAAAACTCTTTGTCTCTCAACTTTTTCCAGAAACAGGTACCCACTAGCTACTACTTCCCCAAGAAATCATTGTTCAATTATTTTAAAAAAAATCTCACAGGACACGTAATATCTGCATTGTCAAGCTCTACTGGAATGGCTTTCTTGATTAACTTAAGAGTGAACAAACACTGGACATTCGTTGAGAACACCACAGCAAGTCACCATATAACCTATTTGCCCTTATAAGTAGGTTGCAAGATGAAAAAGAGAGAATGAACATATCGCAAACAATGTAATCTTCAAAGCTGTCTGGCACATAGTTGTTTCCCTCATGAACTAATATCCATATTTAAGAACCATCATCCCATCTCAATGCTACACCCCCTTCCTGATACAGAACTGGAACAAAAGTGAGTCACTGGCTACCAGGGGAATGTTTAGGATGCCAAAAAATACACAGACACAGTCAGAACTTTTTAACTTGGAAAAACTTATTGTTTGTGAGTGGAGAATAAAGATTCTGAAACTCTCTTCCGTATGTCTGCTTTCCTTCTACTGGGCTACGTTCCAAAGAGGTCATAATAGTTCCAGGTTTTACTCTAAAGTATGAAAAATATTGCTGAATAGATTTTATAAATGGTTTTCTTCACAGTGACTAATGTACAACTGTTCTACATAATTGCTTTCAAGTAAATTTAATAATATTCAGAATTCCTTGGCAAGGTAATTCCTGATTTAAAAAATAATCTGAAGAGTCACTCTCAGATTGGATGATCCTCCACTACTGGTGCTGGGAAACAAGCACTTTTAAAATACATTGCTTGACAACACAAACGATCTACTTAGTAACACTGTCCCATGGCTACTGATACTCTATATTGACCAAATACTTGCCATAGGGATAATGCTCTCTAAACAATCTTTTTAACAAACTCTTATCAAATATTCATCTAAGGGTTGAAGACACCAATATATTGCAGAACCTACATCTTTCACTGGGTCATTATCTATATGCAAAATATCATTGTGAATTAAGGTCCTGCAATATACATACATTATGATATTAAATATTTTTTACTTAGCCAAACCAGCCAGCTTGCCCACCTTAACCAGGTCAGCCATCTTGCTTATCTAGCTTATTGAAAAGCCCCAGAAAAATTACTATCTCCTATAGGATTCCCAAAATAAGTCATGTCAAACTGACCAATTGTCCTACCTGCTAACTAATCAGTTCTCCAATTCTCTTACCTTTTCAGTGGGTTCCTTTGAACTTTTTTCTCTCTTTTGTTCTACATCTTTGTTTTTTATTATTCTACCTCTAAAGCAGAAATGTGAGCTTTGACCATTTGAGAAAAATATAATCTCAAAATTGTATGACATGAATTCAGCTCAAAGAAAGGTGAAGGATTTGGTGAAGATAACCATTTTCATCAATTCTAACTCAAAAGACTATCTCCAAGTTGAGTATTTAACCAAGGTCTAGTTCAAAGCAAAAACACAATAGAAATAATCTCAGCTCATCTTCATATCTTTAGTAAAAGGAATAATAATCACCATATCTCATTCATATAGAGATCAAAAATATATGTGTATCATGATTTTTTGGATAAATTAACAACATTTGGAGAAGAAATTCATTATGTTAAAAACAATTGCAAATTTACATTGAGGCAGATTCCTTTGGTTCAGAGTTCTCATCCTATCAGTGAACCTAAAATTTATTATGTTGAAATTTTTCTTTATATGGAAGCATCTCAACTGCTTCTAATGTCTTTATTTTTCTTCCCTGAATCTTTTCTAGCTCTTCTTCATTTTTATTCAATCATAGCAAACAAAGAAATCTAGGATGGCTATTCTTAGGAGCAGATACATTATGGTCTTTATAAAGATATATTCTTATATGCTAAATGGTTTATCATGTTTGCACAGAAACTCAAGATATTACCTGCTACTGTAGTATTTTCAGCTGCAGCAATGGGTGTTGTTTTCCCTACTTGCTCCTATAATATGGAGACAATCAAGTTGGGGAAAGTTTCTTTTATCCTGCACCTTAACACATTAGCAACAGCAACCAAAGAATCCTGCCAATTACTGTTTCAGCAATTATTTTGGTCAGTTTTGAAAATTACAAAAAAAGATTTAGAAATTATTGCTTTCGAAAAAGCATGGTCACCATTTATAGAACTGAAATCAGGACATGTAGCACCCAAAGCACTGACAAAAACAAACACAAAGGATACACTGTTGGTAGTTCAAAAGATAGGAAGCAGCAAAAATACATTTTTAAAAGGCAAGCTCTCAGAGCAGTAAGAGTGACACTGTTGTTATTGTTATTTAGTTGCTAAGTCATGCACAACTCTTTGCAACCCCATGGACTGTAGCCCATCAGGCTCCTGTGTCCATGGAACTTTCCAGGCAAAAATACCAGAGTGGTTTGCCATTTCCTTCTCCAGGGGATCTTCCCAACCCAGGGATCGAAACTGCATCTCCTGGCATTGGCAGGAGGTTTCTTTACCACTGAGCCACCAGAGAAGCCCAAGAGTGACATTGACTAGCCCAATAATTATTATAAATATAAATGAGTTAACCACTCCTATTATAAATAAAAATTCTTAAACTGCATTGAAAAATTGCCTAACAACTTACAAAGTGACACAAAGTTAAAAATTAAAAGGATAGACAAAGATGTAATAGACTGCTGCTACTGCTACTAAGTCACTTCAGTCGTGTCCGACTCTGTGTGACCCCATAAACAGCAGCCCACCAGGCTCCCCCATCCCTAGGATTCTCCAGGCAAGAACACTGGAGTGGGCTGCCATTTCCCTCTCCAATGCATGAAAATGAAAAGTGAAAGTGAAGTCACTCAGTCATGTCCGACTCTTCGCGACCCCATGGACTGCAGCCTACCAGGCTCTCCCGTCCCTGGGATTCTCCAGGCAAGAACACTAGAGTGGGTTGCCATTTCCTTCTCCATGTAATAGACTAACACAAACCAAAAGAAAGTGGTAAGTTCCCATATTAGTACCAGTAAAACCAAAAATCAAGGCAAGGCATTAAGTGAATAAAGAGGGTATTATTATACTGATTGTTGTTGTTCAGTTGCTCAGTTGTGTCCAACTCTTTGCAACCCATGGACTGCAGCATGCCAGGCCTCCCTGTCCTTCACT
This sequence comes from Tragelaphus eurycerus, assembly GCA_935064755.1. Classification (NCBI taxonomy): domain Eukaryota; kingdom Metazoa; phylum Chordata; class Mammalia; order Artiodactyla; family Bovidae; genus Tragelaphus; species Tragelaphus eurycerus. The sequence goes on from CAKXYN010000020.1 coordinate 20,848,198, forward strand.
GTCTCCCAGAGTTTGCTCAAACTCATGTCCATTGAGCAGATGAAGCCATCCAACCATCTCATTTTCTGTCACCTCCTTCTCTTGCCCTCAATCTTTCCCATTATCAGGGTCTTTTCCAATGAGTCAAGGTACAATATGTAATGAAACTGCAACAATCATTAATTTTTATGCATGGAATTATATTGCTCTACAATAGAAAAATAAAAAATTTTAAGTAAAGGACATAATGAAAATGCAAGAAACACCAGAGTATAAATCTGACAGATTAAACTGACAAAATAGAAATAATAATACATATGATTACCCCCATAAAAGCAAACATTTTAATAGACTATTAATATTATTTTCCCATATATTACGTAGAAATACTGTATGAACACCAAATAGTAGAAACTACATAGGCAGCATACTCTATTATATGTCCACAGTATAATAAATCTTTAAGCATGAGCAAAACAAAATAAAACAAAACACTTCAACAACTTTAACACTTCTTAGGAGAAGGCCATGGCACCCCACTCCAGTAGTCTTGCCTGGAAAATCCCATGGATGGAGGAGCCTGGTAGGCTGCAGTCCATGGGGTTGCTAGGAGTTGGACATGACTGAGCGACTTCACTTTCACTTTTCACTTTCATGCATTGGAGAAGGAAATGGCAACCCACTCCAGTGTTCTTGCCTGGAGAATCCCAGGGACAGGGGAGCTTGGTGGGCTGCCATCTCTGGGGTCGCACAGAGTCGGACACGACTGAAGCAACTTAGCAGCAGCAGCAGCAGCAGCAACAGGACCTCCTAATTGAAAATACTCAGATTATTTAGGAAATACCAATAACACCACTATAGTAACCCTTTTAAGATGCAACTAAAGCTATGCCCAAAGGCAAATTAATAATCTTGACTGTTAGTGTATTCAACAGTAAGGAATTAACTAAAATATTTAAATACAAATATTTCTATATATCATGGCATCCGGATCACAGCATCTGGTCCTATCACTCCATGGCAAATAGATGGGGAAACAGTGGAAACAGTGGCTGATTTTATTTTTCTCGGCTCCAAAATCACTGCAGATGGTGACTGCAGCCATGAAATTAAAAGACGCTTACTCCTTGGAAGGAAAGTTATGACCAACCTAGACAGCATATTAAAAAGCAGAGATAATTACTTTAAAGTAATGTCTAGTTAAGGTTATGGTTTTTCCAGTAGTCATGTATGGATGTGAGAGTTGGACTACCAAGAAAGCTGAGTGCCAAAAAATTGATGCTTTTGAACTGTGGTGTTGGAGAAGACTCTTGCGAGTCCCTTGGACTGCAAGGAGATCCAACCAGTCCATCCTAATAGAGATCAGATCAGATCAGATCAGATCAGTCGCTCAGTCGTGTCCGACTCTTTGCGACCCCATGAACTGCAGCACGCCAGGCCTCCCTGTCCATCCCCAGCTCCCGGAGGTCACTCAGACTCACATTCATCGAGTCAGTGATGCCATCCAGCCATCTCATCCTCTGTCGTCCCCTTCTCCTCCTGCCCTCAATCCCTCCCAGCATCAGAGTCTTCTCCAATGAGTCAACTCTTCGCATGAGGTGGCCAAAATACTGGAGTTTCAGCTTGAGCATCATTCCTTCCAAAGAACTCCCAGAGCTGATCTCCAGAATGGACCGGTTGGATCTCCTTGCAGTCCAAGGGACTCTCAAGAGTCTTCTCCAACACCACAGTTCAAAAGCATCAATTCTTTGGCGCTCAGCCTTCCACACAGTTCAAAAGCATCAATTCTTTGGCGCTCAGCTCTCACATCCATACATGACCACAGGAAAGACCATAGCCTTGACTAGGCGAACCTTTGTTGGCAAAGTAATGTCTCTGCTTTTGAATATGCTGTCTAGGTTGGTCATAACTTTCCTATCAAGGACTAAGCGTCTTTTAATTTCATGGCTGCAGTCACCATCTGCAGTGATTTTGGAACCCAGAAAAATAAAGTCTGACACTGTTTCCACTGTTTCTCCATCTATTTCCCATGTAGTGATGGGACCAGATGCCATGATCTTCGTTTTCTGAATGTTGAGCTTTAAGCCAACCTTTTCACTCTCCACTTTCACTTTCATCAAGAGGCTTTTTAGTTCCTCTTCACTTTCTGCCATAAGGGTGGTATCAACTGCATATGATCAGTCCATCCTAATGGAGATTAGTCCTGGGTGTTCATTGGAAGGACTGATGTTGAAGCTGAAACTCCAATACTTGGGCCATCTGATGCGAAGAGCTGACTCATTTGAAAAGATCCTGATGCTGGGAAAGATTGAGGGCAGGAGGAGAAGGGGATGACAGAGGATGAGATGGTTGGATGGCATCACCGACTCAATGGACATGGATTTGGGTGAACTCCAGGAATTGATGATGGACAGGGAGGCCTGGCGTGCTGCAGTTCATGGAGTCACAAAGAGTCGGACATGACTGAGCAACTGAACTGAACTGATTTCTATATATGTATGTGTGTTTATATACATATATGTTTTATGTCTATATTGTATAATTAAAGAAGTCCATCACATTTAACTTCTATATTCACAGAGGAAATGCTTGATTGTTGGTTCCTGGCTACTATTTGTGGCTGGGAAAGGAAGATCTACCAGTAATGTACCAATTGCTATGCTTGGAGAGAACTTAAATACATGAGCGTGCGTGCATGCGCGCGTGCAGACACACACACACACACACACACACACACACACACACACATACTACTTATGTATCTCTTTCCTCTATCTGATGGAATTATCCATTTAATCCTCACAGCCTTCTTATGAGAAAGATTCTGTAACTATCCATATTTTATAGGTGAGGAAACTGAGGCAAAGGGATTTACATGGCTTGCTCAAGGTCAAACAGCTAGTAAATATTGGACCTGGGTCTGAAACTATACCCACTGGTTTCAGGATCCACCCTTATAATCACTACAAATCAAAGTGAACAATTAAACCAGGAAAAATCAATCATTGTCTGAATAATTGTTGATAGTATGCCTCTGAAATTTCATGGTTTTGTTTACCAAATCTGTTGTACCTATGTTTTCAAAATTATTAATTTTTTTGCTCCAATGCATTTGATATTGTTACATTAATTGGTTTTTTTTTTCTTTTTTAATGTATCATTTTCCTAAATGAAAAAAGCAAAAACAACTGCTCCTAAAAAAATCAGACTACAAAGAAGTGAAGAAAGTAAAAACACCCCAGACTTCTCTGGTGGCTCAGTGGTAAAGAATTCGCCTGCCAATACAGGAAATGCGGATTCAACCCCTGGGTCAGGAAGATCCTCTGGAGAAGGAAATGGCAACCCAGTCCAGTATTCTTGTCTGGGAAATCCCATGGACAGAGGAGCCTGGCTGGGTATAGTTCTTGGGACTGCAAAATAGTCAGTCATGACTTATCCACTAAACAACAAAAATACCCCATGATTTCTACTTCTGCTAACAGTTTGTTATATATAATTCCAAGCACTTTATACATATACTGCTAGAAAGAAGACAGAGAAAGGAATACGGGGAGAATTACACAAGTGGCTTCAGTTGAGAAATAAGTATATAGGTGTTTATTTAAATATTATTTATACTTTCTATATGCAGTCTATCTCTGATGACAGAATTTATTTTCTTGGGCTGCAAAATCACTGTGGATGGTGACCCCAAAGCCTTGAAATTAGAAGATGCTTACTCCTTGGAAGAAAAGCTATGACAAACCTAGACAGCATAATTAAAAAGCAGAGACATCACTTTGCTGACAAAGGTCTTGATGGTCAAAGCTATGGTTTTTTCAGTAGTCATGTACAGCTGTGAGAGTTGGACCATAAAAAAGGCTAAGCGCCAAAGAATTGATGCTTTTAAACTGTGGTGCTGGAGAAGACTCTTGAGAGTACCTTGGACAGCAAGAAGATCAAACCAGTCAATCCTAAACAAAGTCAACCCTGAATATTCATTGTAAGGACTGGTGCTAAAGCCCCAATACTTTGGCCAACTAATGCAAACAGCCAATTCATTGGAAAAGACCCTGATGCTGGGAAAGATTGAGGGCAGGAGGAATAGTGGGTGACAGATGGTTAGATGGCATCACCGACTCAATGCACAGAGTCTGAGCAAACTCTGGGAGAGAGTGAAGGACAGGGAAGCCTGGTGTGCTGCAGTCCATGGGATTGCAAAGAGTTGGACATGACTGAGCAACTGAACAACAAAAAAATATGTAGTATCCCTTTGCAAGGAATGAAATAATTTCATTGAAAAGCAAACTGCCTTTTACCACAAATAGCATACTTATTAGTATATTCACTGATTTTATTAAACTTTCTAGCAGCAATCAGATATATAAGTACATCTTGCTACTCTATTTCCCAAGATAACCTCAGACATTTGAACTATGTGCTATAGAAGTACCTGAATGGAAAATAAAGAAACACTTGCATTCAAAATTGGTAAACTAAAACTCCATTACTTTATGTACTCTCAGGAGCTAGCAAGAAAACATATTCTTTTCTAGGACATCTTAATGAAAGTAATATTAAACACAGTCAGATTTCTAATAAGAGCACAATTACTCTATGTTCAAACACTGCATTTTCCCATTGTACTGCTACTTTAATAACAAAAACAGCAATAAAAACAAGATGTGATAGGCACAGGTCTAGGAACCTTCAAAAGTTTTAGCTCATATGATCTTTGTGCCCAATGATCAAAGTGGAAATGTTTATTCTCATTTTACAGATAAGAAAACTGTGGCTCTGGTAAATAAAATAATAATATGCCCAGGTCATTGGTCACTAGGTGGCAGCCCCTGTTTCCAACCCAGCCCTTGCCTCAAGTCCAGGCTCCTTCTACTCTATCATTGAATAGTCTGATTTTCCTATTGGCAAGGAACAGAAACCGACCACAGGTGATGAAAAATGAAAAGAAAAGAATAGGGAAAAAAATAATGATAGTGGGTAATTCAAAGAACCCTCAGAAAGACTGAAGAGCTAGATATGGGGCAACATAGAGAAAAAGACTTTCAAACATCACACCACAGACTGAGAGGACACTATCACTGACATTGCTACGCACTCAAGAACGCAAGTGGGAACATGGGGTGGTCTCACTGATACAGCACCACTGCTGTCTCAGTAACACTCTTTCTGCAGCCACTGCCCTAGCAGGGAATGATCTCAAGGGTGTGCTTCTCTGTCACTCTAAGACATTTGTCCCTGAAGTCTAGATTATGTGTTTGCTCTCCAGCTGCAAGAGAGCAAAAAAGGGGTGAGGGAAGAAAAGCAAATAATTGGCATTTCAGCTTTTCCAGCAAAAGGTAAGCAGAACCCACAACAAGGCTTGTAAGAAGAGGAAGAATCCAAAATGTGAGAAGGAGGTTCTGATATTGAGTGGCCAAAATGGATCACAAATGCTCCCTGTCACTCTTTGTCCACATCAACATGTGTTTTTCTTTCTCATACTTTTTCTTCTTCCACAAAGAGCTCTTACCTAACATAATACATCAACCCTTATCTTTTATCTAAAAGCATGTTTTCTCTCCTCCAATGGCAGACCTCCCAAAAACTTTTCAGTTAATGCATCCAGCTTCAAGTCCAAGATCTTCAAATATTGTCACTTTTCAACAATATGTAATCTATAGACTAAACTATAAATAATCACTAACATAAACAATATAAGATAGAGAGAAATGATAGGTGTAAGGAAGAGGAAAAGAGATTTATGAAACTATATAAATGTACATGAGACACCACAGCAGGTAAGAAAATATGGGCAGATATAACAGTCATCTGCAAATGGACATGATGCTATCGTTGGTACTTCTGACTTCCTTCCTCCCTGTCTCCTTCCAGATTCAATTTCATCCTGCTGACCTGGTTTCATTACCCAATGTGATGACCTAAACCTTCATTCAAACCTTCAAACCTGAGAGATGTGAGATATTGATGTAGTCTTTCATTGTTTTATCACTGGAGCAGTACAAGAAGGTACCCTAAACCCAGGTTCCAAATCTGCTGTGTTCCATACTCCTTCTTGTTGCAGTCATGCCACAGTAACTTTATGGACAGGAACAATCTCCAATGCCAAACCTAAACAACACTTCTCATCTATTAATATTTATCAAATGGCACAAGAGGTCTGAAATGACTGGGTTGGTTGGCTCAGCCTGAGTTCAATGAAATAACTGCTGTTCCCTTGATGGAAGCCATCTTTCTTTGGGAACTAAGCCTTTCAAGCAGCAGATCTCAGAGATCCTCAAATGAGAAATGTTCTAGATGTGTTTGACAGGCATTCACCATTCCAGTCATTTCTTCATCTCCGCTACCCAATTCTAGAATTGTGGCAATAGGAGATTTTTCTTGAGTCCAATTACTCCTGAAATGACTCCTGATGGTCACTCTTTCACTCTTGCATGATTTCATAAGCACCTGATTGCCTATATTAAAGTCCTTCCTGCCTAAAATAGCTGGAGTGATTCTTGTTTCTTACAGTGAATTCTGAGTAATACAGGAATTCAAAGTTTGTGAGTGGGTCATTAGATAGAGCTGTGAGAGGTACCATTCCCTTTTCCTCCTCCTTGGTTTCCAAACTTACACATTCTTGATATGACAGAACAGAATCACATTTTGCTCACTAGTTCAAAGAATACATACTAGTTCAAAGTACCCCATAGGACAGTACCCCAACTTCACAAAGTAGTCTCTGATCTAAAGTTACAACATAATCTTCAATGGGCCTTCCACCATCCTGGGGGATTTGCATAAACTACAGAAAATGATTGATATTAGCACCCATTCTTACATTCTTTTATGTTTTCCTGAACTCTAGAGGCTAGAAAGCTAAAAATTATGTTTCACAAACTATACTGCAACTTCTGGGACACTGAATGACTCTCATGTGCTATATACCCATTGCCTTACTCCTTCGACATAAATTGAGTTCATGTTCAGAAATTATGTAACATGTAACAACACAGTAGAAAATAAAACTTTTTGTGACTCTAAAGATGGTGGGGCTAACACATGGCAGACAACAAAAGCAAGTTCAAATTCAAAATTACTCTTGCTCCATGATGATACAGTCTTAGCATAGTCTGATGTCTGGCTAATCTCCTTTGAATATGGTACCATACTGGAAGCCACAGGTAGCAAACTGGGCATTCAGTAATGACAGTAGTCAAGTCAACCTTGATCAGATGACATTCATGAGTGGAGGACAGGCTATCCCTGAGTATGTTTGTAAAAGAAACCTTTCTCATCAGGTTAGTACTAATTTATTATGCAGAGCCATATTAAACTTCCATCTTTCTTTCCTACTCAATCAATTGGTCGTAGAGACTTCCCTTTACTATGAGCTTAGAAAAACCTGAGTTAGGTCCCATATACAATACAGCACCTCCATTTGAAAATGTATTCCAGTTTAACGCACCCAGATATATGGCTTGGTGAATTGTAACACACATCCTGGGCAGCTCAGGTTGAATAGTTATCTGGTATGCCTATAGTTAAACATTTATTCTCTATAAGCACCTTAAAACAAGCTGAGAGATGTTTCTCAATCAAAAGAACTAGTTACTTGACTAAGAGAGCATGACTTTAATCTCAAACCCCAGGGGTATTTGCTATGCTTCTCCTAATGAGACTTAATACAGTTTTTATGTAATATCACAGTCTGTTAAGACACTTTAAGTAAGTGGCAAGGATGTATGCTCTGGTAGCAAGAGAAATCCATCAGGGAAAAGAATGCAGGTGCTGGCAATTTTTAAGTTTCCTTGAAGTAATGAGAGAGTAAAGGTGAGGACATATGGATGTAGCCCTGACAGCATCTGCTACACATAGTAAGTGGCCTTTAAGCAGCACAGCCAAATCTAGTATATATGCCTTCAAAATGAAAAGAGACCCACTAAGTTCTATATCTCTTTTTTAATGGTAGAAGGCTCAAACTTCAGCAAATATCTTGAAATTTTCCAAAGCCCTGTACCCTCTACACAATTCAATGGGCAACTCAGCTCTTATATGTTCAGGGATATTGTTCCCACTTTCCAGTTTGGATGTATCTAGAATGTCTGCTACTTCATGTTCTCCAAATTATATCAGCATAAACTCACTAATTTCATGACCTAGGCTGATGTCCTTTGGGATGAGACATTCAAGCTCTTTCTAGATTGAGTTATGGCTCAAGATCAGAGAGTATACATAACTCTGAGGCAAAATGGCAAAAGTATATTGTTATCCATGCCAAGTGTAAGAAAAATACTATTGGTATCTAGATACAGTTGACCCTTGAACAACACAGGTTTCAACTGCACGAGTCCAGGTATGCATGGATTTTTTTTTTTCAATAAATAAGTACCACAGTTCTGCATGAGCTGCAGTTAGTTGAATCCCAGAAGAAGAACCATGGGTATGGAAGACCAACTGCAAATTCATATGCAGATCTTTGAAAACACAGAGGGTATTGTTCAAGGGTTAACTATGTATTGAAATTGAAAAACAGATTTGGAAGAACAGGAGTTAAGGTTATGTTCACTGCCTCAGTAAAGACACTGCATCTGAAACACTTGATTTAACTGAAGTTACCACCTGTTAAACTTATTATCATGATAATCCACCAACATTCTCTAAGACCTATTCATACTAGAGAGTTATGTTAAGAAGTGATAAGACTCAATATCCCTGCCATTTTCGAGTGGTTTATGATGACATTTAAAGCTGCAGTTCCCCAGGGACATGGTACTGCTTTTCATTTAGTCTCTTGGTAGTAAGACAAATTCCAGCAGTTTCCACTTGGTCCTTTCTGATATATCAGAAGCCATTATGTAGTTCTTCTATTGCTAATGGTATACAGTCCAACAATAAATTCATGAATTAAAGAAATAAAAGAGGGGTGCATTTACAGTCCCAATGGGCTAACTATAAGAGATTTGGATCAAATCTCTATAATCTGAATTCCATAAATTCTATATTCTGACATAAGAACTAGGTTGCATTCTGGGTCCCCAGAACCTTTAGTTAGCCCAGAACTAACATCTAATAATTATGAAAGGTCTAGGTATTTCCCTTTTCCACAAGTGTTCGGTCACCCTGGTAAATGGCTCAGGTCCCTTTGTAAAAGATAAAAGATTTTAAAAGCCTAATTAAGATGTTACTGTAGATTTCTTCCTCTCAAGAGTATCTGATCTCCCCTTCATTAGAAAAATTTTGAACCTGTAAACTTACACACATTAGGACATTAAAAGAGATCACGACTATTGTCAGGCCTTAGTTCATCAAGCAGGCAGTTTTTCTTATTCATATTCAGATCAGATCAGATCAGATCAGTCGCTCAGTCATGTCCGACTCTTTGCGACCCCATGAACTGCAGCACGCCAGGCCTCCTTATCCATCACCAGCTCCCGGAGGTCACCCAGACTCACATTCATCGAGTCAGTGATGCCATCCAGCCATCTCATCCTCTGTCGTCCCCTTCTCCTGCCCTCAATCCCTCCCAGCATCAGAGTCTTCTCCAATGAGTCAACTCTTCGCATGAGGTGGCCAAAATACTGGAGTTTCAGCTTGAGCATCATTCCTTCCAAAGAAATCCCAGGTCTGATCTCCTTCAGAATGGACCGGTTGGATCTCCTTGCAGTCCAAGGGACTCTCAAGAGTCTTCTCCAACACCACAGTTCAAAAGCATCAATTCTTCGGTGCTCAGCCTTCTTCACAGTCCAGTCTCACATCCATACATGACCACAGGAAAGACCATAGCCTTGACTAGGCGAACCTTTGTTGGCAAAGTGATGTCTCTGCTTTTGAATATGCTATCTAGGTTGGCCATAACCTTCCTTCCAAGAAGTAAGCGTCTTTTAATTTCATGGCTGCAATCACCATCTGCAGTGATTTTGGAGCCCAGAAAAATAAAGTCTGACACTGTTTCTGCTGTTTCTCCATCTATTTCCCATGTAGTGATGGGACCAGATGCCATGATCTTCGTTTTCTGAATGTTGAGCTTTAAGCCAACCTTTTCACTCTCCACTTTCACTTTCATCAAGAGGCTTTTAGTTCCTCTTCACTTTCTGCCATAAGGGTGGTATCATCTGCATATCTGAGGTTATTGATATTTCTCCCAGCAGTCTTGATTCCAGCTTGTGTTTCCTCCAGTCCAGCATTTCTCATGATGTACTCTGCATATAAGTTAAATAAACATGGTGACAATATGCAGCCTTGACGTACTCCTTTTCCTATTTGGAACCAGTCTGTTGTTCCATGACCAGTTCTAACTGTTGCTTCCTGACCTGCATACAGATTTCTCAAGAGGCAGATCAGGTGGTCTGGTATTCCCATCTCTCTCAGAATTTTCCACAGTTTATTGTGATCTACACAGTCAAAGGCTTTGGCATAGTCAATAAAGCAGAAATAGATGTTTTTCTGGAACTCTCTTGCTTTTTCCATGATCCAGCGGATGTTGGCAATTTGATCTCTGGTTCCTCTGCCTTTTCTAAATCCAGCTTGAACATCAGGGAGTTCACGGTTCACATATTGCTGAAGCCTGGCTTGGAGAATTTTGAGCATTACTTTACTAGCGTGTGAGATGAGTACAATTGTGTGGTAGTTTGAGCACTCTTTGGCATTGCCTTTCTTTGGGATTGGTATGAAAACTGACCTTTTCCAATCTTGTGGCCACTGCTGAGTTTTCCAAATTTGCTGGCATATTGAGTGCAGCACTTTCACAGCATCATCTTTCAGGATTTGGAACAGCTCCACTGGAATTCCGTCACCTCCACTAGCTTTGTTCCTAGTGATGCTTTCTAAGGCCCACTTGACTTCACATTCCAGGATGTCTGGCTCTAGGTCAGTGATCACACCATCATGATTATCTGGGTCTTGAAGCTCTTTTTTGTACAGTTCTTCTGTGTATTCTTGCCACCTCTTCTTAATATCTTCTGCTTCCGTTAGGTCCATACCATTTCTGTCCTTTATCGAGCCCATCTTTGCATGAAATGTTCCTTTGGTATCTCTGATTTTCTTGAATAGATCCTTAGTCTTTCCCATTCTGTTGTTTTCCTCTATTTCTTTGCATTGATCGCTGAAGAAGGCTTTCTTATCTCTTCTTGCTATTCTTTGGAACTCTGCATTTAGATGTTTATATCTTTCCTTTTCTCCTTTGCTTTTCGCTTCTCTTCTTTTTGCAGCTATTTGCAAGGCCTCCCCAGACAGCCATTTTGCTTTTTTGCATTTCTTTTCCATGGGGATGGTCTTGATCCCTGTCTCCTGTACAATGTCACGAACCTCATTCCATAGTTCATCAGGCACTCTATCTATCAGATCTAGGCCCTGAAATCTATTTCTCACTTCCACTGTATAATCATAAGGGATTTGATTTAGGTCATACCTGAATGGTCTAGTAGTTTTCCCTACTTTCTTCAATTTCAGTCTGAATTTGGCAATAAGGAGTTCATGGTCTGAGCCACAGTCAGCTCCTGGTCTTGTTTTTGCTGACTGTATAGAGCTTCTCCATCTTTGGCTGCAAAGAATATAATTGATCTGATTTCGGTGTTGACCATCTGGTGATGTCCATGTATAAAGTCTTCTCTTGTGTTGTTGGAAGAGGGTATTTGCTATGACCAGTGCATTTTCTTGGCAAAACTCTGTTAGTCTTTGCCCTGCTTCATTCCGTGTTCCAAGGCCAAATTTGCCTGTTACTCCAGGTGTTTCTTGACTTCCTACTTTTGCATTCCAGTCCCCTATAATGAAAAGGACATCTTTTTTGGGTGTTAGTTCTAAAAGGTCTTGTAGGTCTTCATAGAACCGTTCAACTTCAGTTTCTTCAGCGTACTGGTTGGGGCATAGACTTGGATTACTGTGACATTGAATGGTTTGCCTTGGAAACCAACAGAGATCATTCTGTCGTTTTTGAGATTGCATCCAAGTACTGCATTTCGGACTCTTTTGTTGACCATGATGGCCACACCGTTTCTTCTGAGGGATTCCTGCCCACAGTAGTAGATATAATGGTCCTCTGAGTTAAATTCACCCATTCCAGTCCATTTTAGTTCGCTAATTCCTAGAATGTCAACATTTATTCTTGCCATCTCTTGTTTGACCACTTCCAATTTGCCTTGATTCATGGACCTGACATTCCAGGTTCCTATGCAATATTGTTCTTTACAGCATCAGACTTTACTTCTATCACCAGACACATCTACAGCTGGGTATTCTTTCTACTTTGGTTCCATCCCTTCATTCTTTCTGGAGTTATTTCTCCACTGATCTCCAGTAGCATATTGGGCCCTTACTGACCTGGGGAGTTTCTCTTTCAGTATCCTATCATTTTGCCTTTTCATACTGTTCATGGGGTTCTCAAGGCAAGAATACTGAAGTGGTTTGCCATTCCCTTCTCCAGCGGACCACACCCTGTCAGATCTCTCCACCATGACCCGCCCATCCTGGGTTAGGCTCCTCCATCCATGGGATTCTCCAGGCAAGAATACCGGAGTGGGTTGCCATTTCCTTCTCCAGCGGATCTTCCTGACCCAGGGATCGAACCTAGGTCTCCCACATTGCAGGCAGATGCTTTAACCTCTGAGCCACCTGGGAAGCCCCTTTATTCATATTAAGTAGAATCTAATTGGGCTACCCATCTATTTTAATCCTGTTAATTATCACCAAACACTACAGCTGGTCTAACTATTATCATACTAGCTCTAATCCATATTATGATAACTGAATTCACCTTATCTCTAATACTTTTGAGCTAGTACTTAAGCTCTGCCATCCTGGGATCCATGCATCCTAACTGAATTAATGAAACCTTACTGCATCTCCCACTAGCATCCTTGGCTTATAGAGAATGGACACTGCAGCACTCTTCCCAGACCTGGAATACTCATGTATTTCTAAATGCCTGAAGGGAATGTCTTCTGAATCATCTTGGAGAACCTGGTTAGAGTTAGGCAAACATGATGAACCTACTCCAATTTTTCTAATTTCGTAAGCAGCTGAATGCCTTGTATGACATTAACCACTCTCACTTAAGCTACTATATTGAATCCAGAATTTGTGGTAAGTACATCCATATTAATTCAGCTGAACTTAAAATTACACTCTTTCTTCCATGTTCTTATACTTTCAGAATCTATTTACACATATATTATCTGATTTTAAAAATTAGCAAAAGCTTGTAGTTCAACTCTGATGGTTATTATAAGAGATGCTGGTATCTGTCTCAAGATACAGGTCTGGGGATGGTGCATGATTTGAGAATGGGCCATAAGGAGGATTGGATTCTGTTTGCAAAGAGGTCATTCCAGGGTTTTCAAGCAAGACTAGGCAAGAAGGTTCTTTCAGCCCAAAGGAGACTTGTGGATTTGGGAGGCCATTACAGTCTGAATCATTCAAATCCTCACCTATATTCCCACTCCCAGTTCTGTAGTTTCACCGTTTTTTCATTATTACACTTTGACACCAGACAGTGAGTTCAGCTGACTAGTTAATTCAACAATCTTGGCACGGGAGTCAATCACCTTTTACTTTGAATTTACTCTGTTCTGTGACTATAACAGAGAAGATATTCTTTCGGTTTAAAAAAAAAAATCCCTTTCCTAGAGCCAAGAATTTAAGAATTTGAGTCTATTATTCTTTTTCTTTAAATTATCTACCAACATTAAAATCAATCAGTCCCAGCATCCACTTATTTATCAATTAATATCCTGAGAAGCAAGTAATAAAAATGTATATTGGTTTATTTAAGCAAAAAAGGATGCTTATTCTTAAAAATTATTACCAAGCTCACAAGACTGTCATGAAAAGTAGATACAAGTTTCAAGCTGGGATTGATACCTAGAATCCCAGCAGAGATCTGGTCTAGTAAAGAAGTCACTGATGCCCCTGCTGAGCACTGGCCAATGCAGCCCTACCTCAGGCAGTAGACACTGGATACCACCAGCATGGTTCCCCCTGCTCCCCAGGAACTCTCTTTCGACAACTGTCACAAAGAAGAATTTCTCACGGATCACTTAACTCTGAATCGGAGGCATCCTGTGGGTAGAACCTGCTATACACACTTGTGTTTTCATAATAAGAAAGACTTGGAACTTTCAGTTTTCATAGCAGGAGGAGGCTGTCACAACATTGCAGAATTTTCCCATCATAGAGAAGAGATTCAGATAATATTTATCAAAAAATCAACCATATCCAATAGAAGCAAATGGAAACAGGAATCAGAAGAAAAGTAAGTTTTCTAAAATTAAAGACAATGCATACAAGTAAGATGTGGCACATAAAATTGACAGATTTTTTAAAATTAAGATAACCAATACTGGTAAACGTGAGGAAATGGCATAGTGTCTGCCTGCAATGCAGCAGACCTGGGTTTGATCCCTGGGTCAGGAAGATCCCCTGGAGAAGGAAATGGCACCCCACTCCAGTTCTCTTGCCTGGAAAACCCCATGGACAGAGAAGCCTGGTGGTCCATAGGATCACAAAGAGTTGGACACGACTGGGCGACTTCACTGTACTAGTGGGAGTGGAAGCTTTCTGGAAAGCAATAAGGCAGCACACACCTCAAAGCCTTTCCATGCCTTCTTTTGAGCCTATTTGTAATTTTAAAATATATATATATAGTAAATATTATTTCATAATCAGAGAAAAGAAAGTATTATTTAAAACTTAAGTAATATTACCAAACTCTTCAGGAAAACGACTCATACTCTTTTAGGAGTTGGGCAGGGTCGGGGGAACCCAACAAATACCATTTTCCCCCTTTATTTACGTATTTCTTTGGCAAGAATTTATTAAGCATCTGTGTGTCTACATTAGCTGCTGGCAGCTGTGAAAATTACATCTATGTTATTTTGTTGACTACTTTGTTTAACAGATGAAGAAACCAGAATATGAGTTGGCATCTTCAAGCTCTCAAGTTGAACTTGATTCGGCATCTCAAGTCCTAAATGCTCTTAAATATACTCCAATTTTTCTGCTACAAATTAAGGTGATAATAGACACTGAAATTTTATATGGCACAGATCCCCCAAGTAATAGGAGCTGAAGACACAAGGATCTACACATTTCTAAAGCCCCCATTTCACTGCAGATTCACAACAAATCTTACCAAGGCATATCTAATAACAGATCTACAGTTCCTGAACCACTATTCCCAAACAATACAAAAGATCAGTTGCAAGTAAATACTCTATTTTAATGGAGGCTGATTCTTACATCCAATCAGAGCTCTTCAGGTATTTGGTTTACTGGAGTATGGCACTGATAAGAATGACTAAATATTAAAGAGTTAGGTAAATAATGTCAAAGTGCTCCTGCCCAGTCTGGGACCTCAACTTTTTCTGTGAAATTGTTGAATTTTTGATATTGTTTTTGATATCTGAATCTCTTTTTGGACCATCCCAAATTTAGCAGTAATTTCAAGGTGGCTTCCTGGTATGTGTTCTAGATTGGTCTCCACATTAAACTGATAAATCAAGAGATTTATTTCCTCAATAGGTCAAAATCATTATTACTATCCTCTTGCCATTCTGAGGAAAAGAACTTTATCCTTCTGTGCGATTTATTCTTTCATGGGCATCCATTCAACACTGAGCTATTGTTTCAGAACAGGGAAAATGTATTCCTTTTACAGGTTTATTCCTTCAACTGGAATTTGTTTAAGTAGTTTCCACTGCACAAACACAAAAAGCCCTAATACATGCAGACTGGGTCGGCCTCATGCCATCAGATGTCACCGCTGACGGGTGATGGCACTTATATAGATTTACACAACAAAAACTACATTAAAAATGTTAAGGTAGTGAGACAAAGACACAAAGGCCTAGAAATTCACAGCTCGGGATTTAAACATACTATATCTAAGAGGAATGGAGTGCATTAGGGTAATGGGAAGGTGACAGCGTCCCTATTATACCTACAGTGCTAGACACTTAATCCCTAACTGAATTTCCTGGTGGTGTTTGCTTTGTCTCATTCTTGGGGGCTTATGTTTTTTAATGACATTATTGTTGTGTAAATGTTCTTGTTTTATAAAGTAATTTCAGGTTGATTATCATCTGTTTTGCAATTATTATAATTATACCTAATTACATAGTAGAAACAACATATATAATTAGTTTATTAGAGGTATAACTGTAATATGTAATGATTTTTAAGTCCTTATGAAACTTTAACAAATATTCCATGAATGTGAAAGCAAAATATTTAGATGCCAGCTCTCTTACATTATATATTTTTTCATATGCTCAGTAATAATTAGATTTACTGCTTGTCAAATTTAGTGTTAAAAATCATATTGCCATATTAGAGGGAATACAAATATAAAAACTGTGCTTAGGAAAATTAGAAACACTCTCTGGTGTTTTCTTTAAGGTTTGGTTTTGTAAATCTCTCTTCAATTAAGATTTCTTACCTTCAGAGCGTCACCCTCAGGTGAATTTTGACAGTAAAGTTATAAATTCAGGAAAGAGATTTATATATCACACTATAACATATAATACCCACATGTGTTATGTGACATTCCTAACAAACTAATAATATTGCCCTCTTTATTCTCGTGTTTTTCTCTATTTGATTCTGAACCAAAAAGGAACTTTAAAATGATGAACTAAAAATGCATTCATATTAAAAAAAAGTAGATCATAAAACAAGAAAGATGATTCATGCCTCCAAAATCAGCCAAGATTCTTATGAAAATAGTTGCTGAAAGAGAACACAAACCGAATTCACATGTAAGAAATGCATATTAATGTAGGTTATTGCCATTTATTTTTTTATCAAATTTCTATCTCTGTTATTGGTCACTTAAAATATTATTTAATTATTCCTTCCTTTCTCAAAATATTGAAACTAAAAAAGGCAATATAAATAAACTGAATGCAGAGATTTGTTGCTTTTGAAATATGTGGTACACTCTCCCATGTGGATAAAAACCATCAAATATCCTCAATTAGTGCCTACTGCTGAGACAAGTATTAGAGGGTCTAATTTACACCATTGGAAATTTTAGGCAATAATATCAAAAAAGAAACACTAAACATTCACAGTGCATTACTGTAAAAATGCTACTCCTCTCCTTTTGGATATATACTAACTTTATGAATGGCAAATTCCATCTTAATCAAAGAAGGCAACAGTCTCAGGATCTGGTCCACAAACATATTCAAATAAATCCTGGGCTTCAGTTATTATTGAAGCAAACTATCAACTTAAGTTTTGACTCTTTCAACTAAGACACTTACTCTTTTAGAATTACTTGAGGCACATTCAACACATACATTTCTTTTTTTGATTAATGAAACAAAACTTTTCTTAAAAATTCAAGGTGAAAAGGTTAATTTTTTTACTTAAGACATAAGCAGGAATGTAAAAAGGAAGCAAACATTTTGCTTCTTGAATCCTGAATTTTAAAAAAAAGAATCTTGACTCAGAATAGTCACTTGTCTACATATATGAAAATTATAATACATTCCTATAAATGATACATATTAAGGTATATGTTTTCTAAGGATAAGGACCATAACTTGTATTTTTTTCTTTCCCTCATGGCACCATGAACAATGCCTGCATAAAAGAGTTGGAAAAAATGAATGAATTAATGAATGACTACAAAAATCAAAACATGCAACTAATTTTTACACAAAACAAACTGACAATAAGCTTTTTCCTCTTTTAGTTGATCCCTGGATCTTTTTTTTAGAAAGACTTAAGTTGGTATGTTAAAAATCAAATATTCAGACTGTCTTCCCCTTCAATAGATTAAATTGTATAATACAAAGTATCTGGCACAAGATAATCATCAGAAATGTTAGTCCATGAAGGTTCAGTACATGATATAGCTTCCCTGAAAAAGTCTGAAACCCGACAAGGAAAAGCCCTTTGCACAATCACAGTAACTCAAGACAACCTGAGTGCCATCGGGTCCTGGCAACACTTGGCAAAACATGCACTTGTGATTTGTCTCCACGCATCCCCTTCTGGCTTCACAGCAGGAGGCAGAGCCCATGTTTTGGGAAGAGGCTACCTAGATTAATACATTCTACAAGGGAATACATTCTCTGCTGGCTCCTGGGGACCCTCCTCTGCTCACTGTTTCTCTCTGTACTAGAGATCACTAATGAAATGAACAGAGCAGGAGACACAAAGAATCTGTGTCTGCCATTAGAAAAGGTGATGGGAGACAAACCTAGGAAGGAAGGAAGAATGTGACTACTAGGCAGTTGGCCCCAGACATACTTGTTTTTACTTTCCTGCTACATCCATAAATGTTCTTAGAATGTATTAAACAATCAACTTGCCATTGGTATTAATTTGTAAAAGTTGATAGAGACCAAACAAAAATAAAGCTTTCTTTTACATCTGCATTTGAGAATCTAAGGACTAAGTTAGCAGAATCAGGAATGTGTTGTTCAAGAACAACTCTCTCTCTCCTTCACCAACTCTCTCTCTTCCTCTTCTAGCCCACTGGGTCCAGGAAATAACATGCTTCCCCTTCCACCTCCATGGCCTAGACATAATCCTATTGTACAGATAAGGGAGGCTGTCAACACACACTTTTCAGACAGAAATAATACAGCCGTAAGTTTGCTGACTAGTTTCAGCAGTGGCCAGCCTCTGGGAAGGTTGAGTACCCTACCTTAAAATTTGCAAAAGTCCTAAGCCAGATGGTATGTAATTCAGACAGTACTGGCAGCCAAATGATTAAATAGAAGCATCCACAATTTCCAACCCAAGAACTGCACCAGTGTATGTCTGACTGCTGCAGCCATAAAAAATTCTTGTGTAATGTCCTGAAAGGGGATGAGGTTAAAAAAAAAGGCTAAAGATCATTGGATCTTTAATACACATCAGATGAGGAACGTACATCTTTGAATTAGATCCCTAAGTGTGAAAACTGAGGCAGCTTCTGCAAAGTTTGTTAGTCTCTGTCTCTTTCTGTCTTAACTCTGTTGTTGCTTCTTGGAAGAGGTCCATTGCCCCTAACATCACAGCAAGACACTAAACTTTGAAAAATGCCTTTCCATATTTTTTCCTGTAAACCATTAGCTTAAAAGTTAGAGATTAAAAATGGAAACATTTCCCTAGCTTTATACTAATGTGGCATTTACACATTCTTCCATACCATTTGAATGCACTCACCAGGCTGGCATCCATTCTAAGCACAGTGTAAAGTCTAGAAAGGCATTTTATTCTTTCCAGGTGCACTCGACTGCCTTATTTATGGTCTGACTTCCTTTCATAGTGTGAGAAACCTTAGCCTTCTGCCAGCTGCAAAGGATTGTTAAGAAGCATTTTTAAGTTTAAAAATATATAGCAACAATTCTTCTCTCTCTCTCCCTCCCCCTTTCCCTCTCTCCCCCATCTCTCTACCACATTTCAAGCACCTTCTTGTCTTGGTTAGTCCATGACATGTCTAAATAGGCATTTAACTGTACTCACCATCAAAGAAGCTGCCCCATGCAGGCAACAGTATATTAACTTAATGAGTACCAGAAAGGATATGAAGGAGGGTACAGAGCTGTTAACCTGGCCCAAGCTATCCTTCCTGAGAACACTCATCACATTCACTGGTAACACACACATATACACACCATCATGCACTCTTCTCCCCTTCTCTAGTTACAGCAAAGCTGGGGGTCATGACAATGAAGTACATCTGAAAAGTACACCTGATTTGCAAAGAAGCCATACTTGTTTTGTGCACACATGCTTGTTTTGTGCACACAGTCACATAAACTAAGTCTAAATGTTTTCTCCTTCAGGATTAATATTTGAAGGTCCCTGGCAGTATTTCCTTAAGTGACTTAAGCATTCCCAATTAAAGACCACTATTTGCCCCTTTAGTGTCCATAAAAAAGATAATCTTGAAAGATAAATTTTCAACACCATAAAAGAAAATGAAAAGGATTCTAATTTAAACAATTTTTTCATATAGGTACAGAACTAGATAAATAGTTTGGGCATAAATACCTGGTCCTACCCACTTTAAAAAATTCACTCAGGACTTTCTAAATGTTTCTGAAATGACAAGTGTCTTCAAAAATTATTTTAGAGTGTCACTTATTAGAATTATGACTTTTAAAAGAAGAATGTTGAAAGATAGCAAAGATAAGACATAACTGACAATTAACAAGAAAAAGGTTGACTGGACTTGAACATTCTTAAATTAAAAATTTGTTAAATCCAAACAACTAGGATCCCAGGAAAATTTGAGTTCTTAACTAATACGATCACAGAGTAGCTATGTTTCTTGGAAAAGAAAATTCATTTTTATTGGGAAGGCGTGGTTCAAAAAATTACCACATAATTTAGAGATCCACGGGAATCTTTGGTATTTCAAAACTTGAGTGGAGCCTTTGGAAAAAGCTCATCACAGTTCCTTTCAATCTTTGAGGAAGCTGGCACTCTGCGATGGAGTTGTTAAACAGCCTGGCCATGCCAAAATTCATCACAGCACTGCCCCGGGGAGGCTGCTAGCTGCCTGACCCGAGCCACTCAGAGTGGGACTGGAACAAAAGACTAGCATCCATTTCAAAAAGAACCCCAGGAAGCATCTGCGGGAGGATGAAGAGTGTTGAGGTGGAAGCTGGAAGACAGTGGGAGTGAGGAAAGCACAAGCTAAGGAAGGCAGAAAGAGCTGGAAGGAAAGCAGGCTGAGCCAGCAGGTTTATTGGCACAAGTTGCACACACGATTGCTAGGCAATGGTCAATTTCCAGACAATAACAGTAGAATAACTGCAGAGCAGTAAAGATGAGAGATCATGAAGAATGCATCTTCACACACACAGAAATCACAAAGAGGAAGAGAGAAAGGGAAGGAGGGAGGGAAGTAAAGGAAAGGACAGGAGGAAGGAAGAGATGGGGAGGGAAGAATAGGGAAGTGTGGCAGAGGGGCGCTTTAAGAAAATAAGGTTTATCAACATGAATTACTAGGAATCTTTATCTTTACAGACTGTGGTATCTAGGCTGGGTAATAGCATGCTATTCCTTTTCTTGTGCTGTCAAGAAGTATTACTGACTGTTAATAGCATTAAAATCTTTATCACTTAATTTATTTTATTAAGCCCATTTGGATTTAACATTACTAGCACATGACTGTAAATAGCAGTAATAATGCCATCGAGGTTGGTATCAATGATGCTGAAGGGTATTATGTAAAACGCAGCCAACAAGCAGAAAGATGACAGGTTCTTACAAACCTTTACATTAGATTAAGGAAAATCCTTGCACAGATTCACCAAACTGTGATCTTAATATGATATCACATCCTCTGTCCTTTGATGTCCCTCTAGAATTACCTGTCATCCTCCAACATTTAAAAAAGAAATCTCAACATCCAAGAAGCATCATAAAAAGAGTTAATGTATACTTAAATAACACATACGCTTTAACCCTTTCCTTCTGTTTCTGTGTTTCTCTCAAAGTTAAAGCCATTCTTTCAAATACAACTTTGATTTGTCAACTATTTTTTAAAAAATACTAATGCTATAGGCCCATGAAAAAGAGGGGTTATGGCTTTAGATAATATTTTTAATTATTCACTCAGATAATTGTTCCTAGTTAAGTTCACACAATTAAGGACATGAACTGTCCTTGCATGGGCCAGAATCCTTTCAGGGTTTCTTCAGTCCCTAGCAAGACAAATTGGGGTGAGCCACTTCAGTACAATTACCCAGAAAAGGTTTTCTGCTTCATTTTCTGTCAGACTTGTAGAATTTTATATACTTTTATTCATATATGAGGTTTGTAAGTAAAAGCCATCCTGATCAACAGCATGGGCTCTATCTAATAGGATGCACCATACAACACACACAACTGCCCCCACTGTCAACATGGGGAGTCAGGGTAATTATAAGTGAATTAGGTCATGGGAAATAGAAGATCAGTGAGGTTGAAAACAATCATGTTGACATTAAAAACCTCAACTGTGGCCAAGTTTTATTAAAACACAAAGTTCATAGAAATTAAATTTGGAGAAAAAAGGGGATCTTACCTAATGAAGGATCATCTATAATAGTAGTAGATAAATCTTGGAAGGACAACAATCCAGAAAGATTTAAAAAGATCCAATTAAGTTGGACTAAATATCAGAAAAACCACTAAATAAAGAATATCGGGGTTTTTCCTTTTATAATGAATCTGCTGTATAAACTTACCAATTTTACTAGGGACTCATTAATTGGATTATGTTACAGTTTGTCTCAGCACTTACTTTTGGAACTTAACGCTAAATTCGGATATGACTTCTAAGGAAAAAAATAAAAAGCTCTAACTGACAATTTAAAACTGTCTCAGGTGACTTATTTTTTTGTTTGTTTGTTTTTTAAGTTAAATACTATCATCTTCCAACATATTTTTGGAGTACCTTTATTTCTAGGAGTTTGTCCTAAACAGTACAATTTTCTTAAGAAAATAGCGCTTAATCTAGGCTTGTCTTTATGTAAATGCAGTCTCAGTCAACAGATATTTATGACTACATACTGGAGTAATTATAACCATTTCTAGGCATCAGGCAATATACCAAGTGATCTGATATGCTTTTATTTTATTAAACTTCACCAGACCGCTGATGAATTTTTGTAGCTAGGAAGTTGAGTCTCAACCTAAGTAAGAGTCCCTGATCTCTGTGACATCACACCAGGCAAGAAGTAAAACTGGAATCTGAACCCCCAGGCTTCAACTGCAAACCTTCACATCCTACAGGATAATGCAGCAAAGTCTAAATCAGGGTGCCAGCTCTTACTAACTCACAACCAAGTTGTAAAAATAAATACAGTGAAAACTACATAAGACATAAATCACACTTTAAGAAAGAAAAAGATGTCAAAGTACTTTGCATCCACTTAGAAACCAAATACCACCACCACTCCACTGGAAACAATGGCATTTTCAGTAAAAATCTGTTTTACTTAAAGGAAGAGGTTAAATAAGCTAGTGAATGCCAACAAGTGTTCCTTGGTTAATGTGGAGAAGTGGTCTTGGCAATCTCCTGGCCTCTGAGATTTTGTTAATTGTTTTTCCAAGAAGAAACTCAAGATACTCCTTCAAGCAGTATCTTGAGTAAATGTTACCATGGGAAAGGCTTGGTATTCTACGTTTTATAGAGGTTGCACAGCTACTGTAAAGAGTGCAGAGAGGAATTTTTGTAAGCAGCTGTCAACCACACCCTAACCCCAGGCAGCTGTCTTGCTTTATGAACTACTGGTCATGATAAGAAGTGTGGATGATATGTCAACAAACCACTGTTATATAACCATATGTTATCAGCATTCCAGACCATGCAAAGTCAGTCTTGCCAATACAGGGAGGGGGTGGATAGAAGACACAGAAATCAGATATAGAGCCACTGTTGCCATATTGGAATATAAATGACAGGGTTTCAGACACACACTCTCACTTAAATGTCACTCTAACCAAATTCCCCTGTTTAGCATATAATGGGACACACACATTCCAACTGTAAAGGCCTCAGAGGGAATAGTCATTTATGGTACATCCTTCCATACGTGTCCCAGGAGCTTTGGCCAGGTGGCCAGGTAGCACAGGAGTGAAGAAAGGAGCCTTCTCTACACAGGCTTTTGAGTCACTCTGAAAGAATCTGTGAAATCACCAATACTACCAGCATCTTCATTCACTGGTACTTAACTGAAGGGAAAGTTGGGTAGGAGGCAGCCCCTTACAGGACTGCAATGATGATATAAGAAGTAAAGCAGAATTCCTCACTGGAATTCAGGAAGGTTTCTGGGTAAAACAGTTTCAGAGCCCAAAAGTCCTACTCACAGCTTAGGGCAGAATTTCCCAAGGCTGAAGTGTCATGTCAACTGGGGGCATTTGGGCCAGATGATTTAGGGTCCTGACCGCTTGATTTTCAGGGAATCAGGAAAAGAGTTCAGGATATAAAATACCTTTCCATTCATTTTTCACTGCTGCGGCTTCAGAGGTTACCAGAGTCTGTAAGGGTACAGAATATGAAAAAAAAAAAAAAAAAATGTTTCCCACAGCAGACCGGGAAGGCTGGGCCCTTGAGTCAGTGAGTGGTCCATCATCAGAAACCCTTCCCCCTTTGTTACATCTGCTGGGCCTTCCACTAAAGAACTGAATTAGATAGACTGGGGGAAGAGAAGGAGGCGAGTGGGGAGTGGGGGATGGAAGGAAGGCCGGTGCAAGAATATATTTTCTATGTCTGGATAAGGGAACAGGATTCTAGGTAATTGCCTGGTTTTCTCATTGTTCTCGGCTGCCATTCCGAGATTCATAGAGGGGCTGAAAGGATCTCTCTTTCTTTCTTTTCCTTTCTAATTCTTCGCTGCCTCACCATCAACCCTCCAAGTCACCCCTTCCCCCTCCCTAATCCTTTTCCCTCCCCTCTCATGGTGCTTATTTCATCCTGAAGGAAAAAAAAAGTAATTTGTCTGTTTTATTTATGATGCAATGAAGGTATGCTGCACGCGTCAGGATAGCCTGACACTGGTCAAACTATCTGACAGCTGAGAAGAACTGCCTTCATACTCCAATGAGTGTATATTTTAACCATTTGTCCACCAGAGCACACCACCAAGGTTTTGTCCGGATTCATAGCAGTGAATTCTTTTTTGAAATCTATTTTGTTATACCCTAGTTAAACTTGGAACATGAAGTGTTTTCACAGGATCCTCTGTCTTACATATGTACCCTAAAGTATGCATTGAAACTATGTGTTGTATGGCAAAATTCAAAATTGTCCGAACAGTCCTATGAAAGACAGATCTCTGAGGATGGTCTTAGAACTTCATTAAATTTAGGAATCTAGAACTGTTATGCCACATGTCCCAAATCCTGATATACTTTTTAGCCATCAGATTTGGAAAGTGTAATTAGCACAAATGAAACTAAAATTTCAAGCTATTTCTCCTCAAAATTAAAATTGAAAGTATAGGTCAAAGAGGTAGAGTAGTCCTGTCAAGAATAATGTCTGGGTAAAAAAAATCCCTCAAGAATATAAAGATTTTTTTTCCCCCAGAAGAAACCAAAATTGGTAGGTATTTGATAGTTCATCCTCCAAGTTTTGAATCAAGTATTTTCTCTACTATTTGCAAATTGGGACTTTTAAGAATTTGACAGGAGCAAACTAAATGGCCAAAAAGACTCTTTTAATGCATTTATTCCTTTTCAGTTTCCACTGCATTGTACTCACCAGATTCTGAGATCTACCTGCCAAATGGACACTCACTTGTGTACATGCTGAAGTATACTCTCCCCTTACTTTCAACAACAAATCCCTAATTCCAAAGGGCCTGCCTCACATCCACTCTCTCTCTCTATCCCCTGTTGCTTTGCCACCAGCAATTTAATTCTCCTTTTCAGACATAAAAGGACACACTGGGTTTTAACAATTATACTTTTGATTTCCTCATAAAAAACAATGCTCAGAATTAGGCCCAAGACAATCCGTTCTTGTCCTACAAAGGCCTGTGGGGCAAGATTTGCAGAAGAACCAATGGGATTTATGCTGACTGAAAATATTTTTATTTTAATAAACTACAAAAGAAAAATGCTTAAAAAAAACTACTCACAACAGGTTCAGAAATGTAATGTAATGCACACAGCATGAAACAGAAACAAAGACCCAGCAGACAGGGAGTGTGATGAATGGTCCTAACCACATCGTATTTATTTATTTTTTTTTAATCTGCATTTGCCTTTCATCTGCAAATGAAAGGAATAGGGAGAAAGTGAATATGCATTCCAAGGAATTTCTTTTGGTGTAATAAGAGCAAACGCAAATATTATAAATTCAAGCAGAATTAAGAGTCTAACAGCAGCAAAGATACAGAATGGCTGAAAAATCAGGGTTCCCACTGTGGTTTTCCCAACAACTCGGTTGTGGAAGGTGGCAAGAAAATGCGGTACAGTGTAGACTGAAGACAGGGGTAATCACAGCACTGAATGCTTCTGTTTTTCAAGTCAAACGTGAAAGTGAGTTGAACTGAGTTTTCTTGAGGTGATAGG
Source organism: Tragelaphus eurycerus (assembly GCA_935064755.1). Classification (NCBI taxonomy): domain Eukaryota; kingdom Metazoa; phylum Chordata; class Mammalia; order Artiodactyla; family Bovidae; genus Tragelaphus; species Tragelaphus eurycerus. The sequence continues at coordinate 20,874,163 of CAKXYN010000020.1, forward strand.
AAAAAATATATGTTTTGTATATTTTTTTATAATTTCAATGTATATTTCAATTTCTAAGACAATACTTAAAAAAATCAAGACATTAAGATCACTTAATAGTACATACATATAAAAGTTGAAATATTATTTAAAATTTTCAAGCCATGTAAAATCCACGCACTCTTTTCTCTGTAAGCATTGTTTCCAAGGTTTCAGGAAGAACAAGATAAATCCAACTCTGTGGATTACATAGTGTGTAGAATGAACTTGACAGATTGTAAAAGTTAAAATACTTTGGCAATGGTACTAATTTACAAATAGCTGTTTAGAAGTACCTCAGTAGCCATGGAAGAAAGTAGGCATATTTATATATATATGAGTATTCTGCATTTTGTGTGTGTGTGTGTGTGTGTTTATGTGAGAAAAGACAAAAAACATCATTCTCTTGAGTTGTATTAATTTTGGTGACACAAAATGCACACAAATTTCAGTTTCAAAGTCTTCCATTTTTAGTGAAAAATAACCAAGATATCCTACATTGTAACTCTTTATCTGGAAGTCTTAATAATACTTTGTGCATTTCATCATCCTATTTAATTTTTAATATCTCAAGAGCTTTATGCAGTGTTCATTTAAAACAAAAAGGATGTAACATAACTTCTGAAGTTAGGTTTAGAGGGCATAAGCAATATCTAACTGTTTATGATAGCACAGAGCAAAATATCCCTCAAAGATAAGCTAGTTTGATGTATGCAAACCTTTTATACTTGCTCTATAGTTTAGGAAAAGAAGAAATATATGTGATTGATCTTGGCAACTATGATAGGATAGAACAATGTCAATATAAGAGAATAGACTATTTGATCATAATAAACTTGCTAAAATAAAATTCTTTCTAAATGGTTGAAACTAACAACCATAATTGTATGTGCAATATCAATATGGTGTAGAATGGGCCACTTGATTAAAATAAACTTGTTGATATAAAATTCATGGCAGCAAAATAAACATCCGAATGACAACCTAGGCAGTTCTGAATCTCCCTGTTTTAAATTTTGAAAGGTTTATAATTTATATTTTCAAAATAGTTCAGAATGGGCTAACAAGATAGATTACATCATGCTATGGAACCTGATTACATTTCACATTGGAAACTGACAGGACTCCTCATGATCTTCCCTGATGGTCACTGTCCTGCCATTTTGCAGCTTTTGCAACAAAGCTGCATGCTTTGAGAGCTAGCTCCAAAAGTATAAGTTTCCAAAATTAAACCACTTACAGTTTCTCCTTTTCATTTAGAGACAATATATTTTGTGCTGGCGTTATCTTGCTATACAATAATTGCACATTAATAAAAACATATGTGGTGAGAAGTGAATAAATAAATTGCACTTTACAAAAGCGTCTTGACAAGAAATCACATTTTCAAGCTGCTTTAGAAAAGGAACTGAGAAAATCCTGGCAAGTAAATAGGCAGGCGAACAGCAAAAGAGATATTCTCAAAGGTATTTCCACAACTTGCATTCACGACATGAAAATCGGTGTGAGCTGCAGATTTCTGTAATATTCCCAAGACGTAAGTTGCTTAGCATTTTTCCCTCTATTAGTTATTGTGTTTTTAAGGAGTTTTTTATATAACCCTTTTTCAAGATTTTCAATAAACAAAATCCATGTAATTTTTTTCAGTGTTTATGAATTTCTACACTAGAAAGGCAGCTTATTTTGCCCACTGAAGATCATTTGTGGAAATGATCATGTGCAGCTTGATCATTTCTCACACACCCTTAAACTAAGGCTTCACAATATCTCTAGGCACTTTTCTCCTGGTCAGCAGAAAGTGTTCCCCTCCCCCCTTGAAAGTCCAGAAAATCTGCAATTAAACTGTTTGGGAATTCTGTTGTCTTGTATTTATATGTGCATCAGTAACATGCCTATCAGAGCCTCTTCTTGAAAGGTTCTGATTCTCCTCTGGAAGAGCTGCCTCTATTTAATCCATTCCTCGCTCAGACAGAGACGTACATCAAACAAGAGAGAAATATTACAGAAAGAAATACCTATTTTCTCACACTTTTCAGATTAAATATCTCAAGCTGCAGAGAGAAACCTCTTTAAACTGAATTTAATTTCTATATTTAAAAATATATATATCAGGTGGCATGTTTTACTTTCTCTGCCTTTGCGGTACAATTTGTATGCCCTCAAATTCCTAATACAAATACTTTTTTAATCTACAATTCAGCCTGATATTTCTCTTACTCTGATTACCGTTTCCCCCTCCATTTGGGACCTTATTTGTAATCTCTCTTACTCAATACTTATTCAAAAATGCCTTCAATCTTAAAAAAGAAAAAAAAGAAAAAAAAAACTGGCCACCAAGACAATACATACAAGGGCAAGAGGAAAACACACACATAGAGCTGCACACAATCTATATTTTCCTACTATAGAAGAATTTTTTATAGCCTTATCCCAAAACAAAAAGAATTATTTACATTCGTAGCTTAAAAAATAATTTTACATACTTGTTCTCTATGCTTAAATGCTGTGGGGTTGTGTGTATTTTGTAGAGGCAGACTGCCCTCTGCAGGGGAAAGCATTTTTTTAACAGCCCCCTTTCAAAACAATCTCAAAAAAAGAAAAAAAAAAACAAGATAGCTGTACTGCAGAAAATATAAACAAATAGTTTATTAAATGAATTTGCTTGTGTGCAATTAGACTGAATTCATTTACCCTTAAATATATTTGTTCACACTATACTTTTTTTTTTTAAGTTGGCCTAACCCCTATTTCCAGTCACAGGCAAACAGGAAAAGGGCAACATTTTTGTCACAAACTGCATGGTGATATTAAACTGAAAACACAATTGTTACAGCCTTATTCCTTCCCCAAATTACAGTAGCCTTTTAAAATACTTCTTAATAGTTACTCAAATATTATATAACCATTGTACAGTAGGGCTCTGATTTGTCAAAAAATCTCTTTAGATTTCTGCTCTGGGCTTAGGGCAGTGGAGTGAAAGCATTTGTTGACGCTTAGGAAATTATATTGTGGTTCTATTATTTTCACTTTGATATTTTGGAAAATGAGATGAGGTGGTATTGATTTCACCTCATTGCACGTCTTTCAAAGAATAAATAAAAATGCTAATCAAAAGAAATTTTGATGATTGAGTCATAATTACCTAAAACTTAAATATTGTGGTAGAAATTAATTACAGTTAAGAGCTACTGAGTCCTTCATTTCATCAAGGTTTTCATTCTTTCTTGGGTCTATCTGTCTTGCACTAAATACCCTAAAACTTGTTTCAGCAATTAATGAAAAGGTGTATTTTTAAGGAATTTTTTTTTTTTTAAGGTTGTCACAGAATGGATTCTGTAAATAGAAGGTGTGTGAAAAGGTGTCACAATTTAGTGGCATTTTACAGTTCCTAATAAAGTCTTCAGTGGCAATTCCTTATACTTAAAAAGACATTTCTGACTTCTGCTTTCATTATTTTGCCCCCTTTACACCACAGACCTTGTGCCAGCCCCTCAAGAGCTGACTTCCTTCCTCCAGTCTCTAAATGCGACCAGCAGGGGGGCTGATGAAGTGCTCATTTTTTACATCAGTCTTATAAAATTGCTTTCCCCATTAATTGTATCCATGGAAACAATACATTTGGCTGGTAAGGGACTCCTGAATAAAATCTAATGGGATTCTCAAAAAATTTGCAGGCTATGGGGAGATGCAATGATCAGCCATTCTAGCAATCCAAGTTTTAGCCCAGTACAGGATTAATTTCTCATTTTCAAAATCTGAACTGAACTGAATCCAAATTAAGCTAAAGTCATAAAAATGTAATTTCACCATCTGAAAAAGAATTTTACAGAGGAGGACAAATAGAAATTACACAGTACTTCTGGAAAAAACAAAATTCTAATACCTCCTAGCAGAAAACAATCATCAGTGCTTGCCTGAATGGTAGTCCTTAATACCCAGGTTCTAATATGTAAGCATGACTTGTTCTGGATAACTGATCAGATCTTCTAAGCAATGCTCAGGCATTTGCATTACCCTTCAACCATCCCTACAAACTCCTCCCCTCTCTGTCCTAAGTAGGCTTTCTACAAAGTCACATCATTCCCTCTCTCTGGCTTTTTAAAATTCTTACCTCTCCCTCAGTACCTCAGTATAACCCTTGGGGCAATTTGTTTGTTTGTTTGTTTGTTTTTCCTTAGCAGCTAAAGTGTCTGTATTATAGAATCTTAAGCCAAACCTGCATATACCCATATTTTATTTGGAAAATGTATGGGTAAATATCACTCGTTAAGGGATTAGTTAACAGCGTCAAGTCTGCCACTGGGAAAAGCCAGTTTGTCATTTTTTTTAATGTGCCATTTCTTTACGTTAAAAAAAATTCCATTCAAACCCCTTGAACGCTTCTTTTAGAATTAGACCGATATGATCAAGATGAAGGAAGATATGACTTTAAATCAAATAACAACATATGAATTTCAAACTGTTATTTTTTTTCCTAAGCCCCAAATTATTTCTGCTTCTGGGTAAATAAGCTAAAATTTTTAAATACATAAAAATCCAGATTCAACATTTCCCCTTATACATAGTACCCTTTCCCTGAAACAAAATGTTGTTTCCACTGTATCAAGTCTTTCCACATGTGTGAGTTCAAAAAAGCTTTGTTAATGCAAAATCAAGAGGAGAAATTAGAACTGTATTCCTCTGACCAAAACCCAAGGTAAGGTTGTGAGAAAATAAATGGGTGCTGGTTCTTAAGTGAAGTGCATCCCCGACAAGATTCTCCATCCCTTGTTCTTTAAGGAAAGGTCAGATGCAAATGAAACTCAGGAAATGTAAATCCAGCAAGAATCAGGGCTGCAAAAAGTCCTGGAGGGTAGAATCCCCAAGGAAATGAGACAAAATATAGTATCTGAAAGCCAATTTTCTTAAATAGCAGGATGCCCTGGTTCTGTTAGCTGCTTCATTCAATAAATCTAACATAGCTTTTACTTCTATTGTCATCTAAATTCTAAAATTCTTAATTCTCAGAATTTTCTGAGGCATCAACAGTTACACAACTGCAACCAGAATCAACTTCTCTAGAATCAATAGGAACAATGACAAATTTATCTGAGGCAAAAAAGAAAAAAACAAGAGCCCTGAAAATGTTTGCACCTTTGGCCCAGTACTTTCCTTTTTGTTGTTGTTTTTGAGGAATTTACCCTAAACAAATAAATCTTTGCACAGTTGATATATTATAGGCAAAAAAATCACAGCATTTTGTAATGCATAACTTAGAAAAGCCAATTAGAAACTTTATGTCTAAGAATAGATAATGGGTAAAATAAACCATGGGAGTTTCATAATATGGAATACTTAAATAAACTAAAATTAGGTTTATGAAAACTTTAGTACAGTGAAGAAATGTCTACTTATGTTACACAAAAAAAAGCAGGATACAGACATCATTAACTTAACTAATATATACAGAGAAGAAAGACTGAAAGGAAATGCAAAAGCTTCACAGTGATTATTTTCTTCATACTTTTCTATACTTGCTAAATTTCTACAAGTATCTTTTTATCTAATAACATGAAGAAAGCAACAAAAGTTACCACAAATGGATCTCCATAAGTGTTCTATAAGAGAAGCTTCAATGAAACTAACTCCTAAATCAGTCTTTTATAAACTGAACAGATAGACAGGCAGAGAAATGTTTGCTGGGATGTAACGTAATTCATTCCATAGGTGCACCATGCAGAAGGCACTCTGCTATAGAGATGAGGAATGTTACCCTGGGAAGCTCTCAGATGGTCTGAGGAGGAGTAGCCATGTAAAAATAAAACTGGGTCCCTCAATTCACCATCAATGAAATACAAGTTCTGCCTTCAAGCAGGGAGAATGAAAGCTCCCTAAGCTCAAGGGAGACTGAAAGTTTGTCAAAGAATCACTACATGCATAAGAAGTATCATAAAAAATTTTTTAAAACAATGGTCTTCAACTCCAAGTGTTGCTAGAATACTTCGAAGGTTACAAAAAGTACATTATTGTAATTTCTTCATCTAAATAGTTCTTATTTCTGAAATGGTATTTAAAAACAGACACACACATGATTATATACCAATATTATAATATTTGTATCTGAAATTTTCACTACATTACATTATGCAACGAGGTTAACATGCTTCAAATAAAATATTTCTAATCATCCTTATTTAAGAACCTAAAGATTACAAGGCTATGGTTTTTCCAGTGGTCATGTACGGATGTGAGAGTTGGACTGTGAAGAAAGCCAAGCGCCGAATAATTGATGCTTTTGAACTATGGTGTTGGAGAAGACTCTTGAGAGTCCCTTGGACTGCAAGGAGATCCAACTAGTCCATTCTGAAGGAGATCAACCCTGGGTGTTCTTTGGAAGGAATGATGCTAAAGCTGAAACTTCAGTACTTTGGCCACTTCATGAGAAGAGTTGACTCATTGGAAAAGACTCTGATGCTGGGAGGAATTGGGGGCAGGAAGAAAGGGGGATGACAGAGGATGAGATGGCTGGATGGCATCACCGACTCAATGGACGTTGAGTTTGAGTGAACTCCAGGAGATGGTGATGGACAGGGAGGCCTGGCATGCTGCGATTCATGGGGTCGCAAAGAGTCAGACACGACTAAGCGAATGAACTGAATTGACTGAAAGATTACAAAACAAGCTTCTTAAGCAAACAAACAAAATCCTAAAACTTGCAACGGAGGAGAAGGGGACGACAGAGGATGAGATGGTTGGATGGCATCACCAACTCAGTGGACATGAGTTTAGGTGAGCTCCAGGAATTGGTGATGGACAGGGAGGCCTGGTGTGCTGCAGTTCATGGGGTCGCAAAGAGTCAAGCACGACTGAGCGACTGAACTGAATAAATCAGAATTCTCTCAGCATGGAAATCTAGAACCAAAGAATGACTTGCTTAAGGTGATCTCAAATTGCAATTGTCACCCATATCTCCAATTATAAATTTGAATTTATAAAATCAATTTAATCTGATTTATTACATCTTTTTTGGTGGGGGGTGCTGTTGCTCATTTAGAAATCGTTTGGAAATAATAAAAAGAATTTCGATGCTTGAAAAGAAGTTTGAAAGTGAGTGATAAGCTATGGTCACAGCACAGTGAAGACACATAGGAAGCAGTGAATGCAAGCTATCTTACCATATTTGAAAAGTGGAGATTTATGCTTTTCATAATATTTTGCCAAAAAATAATTATCATTCTGTAGTTTTCCCCTAATTTTCATGACAAAGGAATTGAATAGGAAATATGTAGATCATTACTGTGCAGTATCAATAGTTTTCTTGGTTTTAGGTCACTTGAAAACCAACTGGAAGAATCTACTTTTACATTACAAAAGTTGGAAAGAGACATTGTGATATGGAAATGCAAATATCCAGTTTATTCTGGTAACTGCCCAAAGGCAACAAATAGGAAAGCAGTCCAAGTCACCCAGAACACTGTGTGTATCCCTGGATCAGACACTTGATTGCAGAGATTATCCTGACGTGACAAGAGTCCCAAGAGACACCTCCCCTCCTGTATCAGTTAGGAAGATTTCAGCTTCAGGTAAAAGAAAAACACAACTGCTGCTGCTGCTAAGTCGCTTCAGTCATGTCCTCGCTTCAGTCATGTCCGACTCTGTGCGACCCCACAGACGGAAGCCCACCAGGCTCCCCTGTCCCTGGGATTCTCCAGGCAAGAACACTGGAGTGGGTTGCCATTTCCTTCTCCAATGCAGGAAAGTGAAAAAGTGAAAGTGAAGTCACTCAGTCGTGTCCGACTCTTAGTGACTCCATGGACTACAGCCTACCAGGCTCCTCCATCCATGGGATTTTCCAGGCAAGAGTACTGGAGTGGGGTGCCATTGCCTTCTCCAAAACACAACTAACACAAGTCAAATGGTCTGGGCACTTATTATCACAGCATTAAGTATCAGAGCAGCCTCTAGGTTCGCTCTCTCCTTCTTAGTTTTGCCTTCCTATGTACTGACTTCATCCAAAAACTGAAGGCAAGATGGACTGCAACAGTTCCAAGTACAGTACCCAGACCCAACAATGGCCAGTGAAAAGACCATCTTTTCCCCATTACATGGGTGAATAAACCTTTTCAAGAATGCCCCAAGCAACATTTTATTCCTGCCAAAATTGTATTACATGTCTATGCCTAAACCAGTCATTGGCAAGGGAACGCTCTATGACTGACTTGGATTAACTGGAACCCTATAGCAAGAGATGGAGTGAGCATCTTCTGGAGCACATAGCCATGTTTAAGAATGGTGAAAACCCAGACCAATGAAGGTTCTGTCAGGAAGGAGGAAGTTGACATGACTGTTAGGCTGCTGAAAAGAACCTAAAGAACAGGCTTGACAGTGTCATTTTGGCTGGTGACATAATAACAAATCATTTGGACTAGAAGTGAGCCCTGGTAAGAGGTAATTCACTTAGACAAGAAAATGTTTACTGAAGTAATTACATACACAAAATTACGAACTAAATCCACTATCCCTCCTATAACCATGTGTTCATTGTTGTTCAGCCCTTTTTCTTTTGTCATTTTAAGAGCTGTAAATTATTAGGTAGATACGTGAAAGAAAGTGTTAGTCACTCTGTTGTGTCCAACTCTTTGCAACCCCATGGACTGTAGCCCACCAGGTTCCTCTGTCCATGGAATTCTCCTGGCAAGAATACTGAAATGGGTAACCATTCCCTCCTCCAGGGGATCTTCTCAACCCAGGAATCGAACCCTGGTCTCTCTCATCACAGGCAGATTCTTTACCGTCTGAGCCACCCCGGTATATATAGTCCCTCCTCCACTGGACTGAGTAGATCATTCTTCTGAGATCTCAAAGCACCCTCCTGTTATCTGAAGTATGTTACTTACATATGGCTTCTATTTCATGAAAGTTTCATACAGTTGTATTTAACTGCTTTTAGAGTTAACCTATATTCTTCGGAAGAGCAGAAACCACGTCTTATTCATTTCTTATCCCTATTAGTTATAGTCCTCAACATAATGTCTCAAATATCTGTTGGATGAAGTCAATAAACTGAGATTTTACTTTTATAATGGTACAGAGTTCTAATCTATGTACTTCTATAGTCCTCTTACAATTTTATCCTGTTATTTCTTTTCTTAGCATTCAGAATTTTTGTGATACACCCATTGTATTTCCTATTACTAATGTTTAATCAGTCCTTCATATTGTAACAATCTTATCCCTTTATACAATATTTTTTTAACCTCTAAGAAGGTAGTACTGGCAGAGACGCTCACAAAGATATATAAAGATATTCACAGAATTATCTATAACTTCAAAAAAATCAGAAACTTAATATGCAACAACAGGAATAGCCTAGATAATACAACTACTCTGTGGAAATTGCTAAAGAATCATGGTTTAGAAGATTAATAAAGGTATAAAGATTCATGATAAACTCTTAGAGGTACAAAAGAAATTAACAAAACATATACATATATATAATGAGATACCCCTCCTCCAAGGTAAGGAGCAGCCATCATAGTCAAAAAGAAATGGAGTAGCCATCATGGTCAACAAAAAATATTACTTGGATGCAATCTCAAAAACAACAGAATGATCTCTGTTCGTTTCCAAAGCAAACCATTCAATATCACAGTAATCCAAGTCTATGCCCCAACCAGTAACACTGAAGAAGCTGAAGTTGAATGGTTCTATGAAGACCTACAAGACCTTTTAGAACTAACACCCAAAAAAGATGTCCTCTTCATTATAGGGGACTGGAATGCAAAAGTAGGAAGTCAAAAAACACCTGGAGTAACAGGCAAATTTGGCCTTGGAATATGGAATGAAGCAGGGCAAAGACTAATAGAGTTTTGCCAAGAAAATGCACTGGTCATAACAAAAACCCTCTTCCAACAACACAAGAGAAGACTCTATACATGGACATCACCAGATGGTCAACACCGAAATCAGATAGATTATATTCTTTGCAGCCAAAGATGGAGAAGCTCTATACACTCAGCAAAAACAAGACCAGGAGCTGACTGTGGCTCAGACCACGAACTCCTTATTGCCAAATTCAGACTTAAATTGAAAAAAATAGGGAAAACCACGAGACCATTCAGATATGACCTAAATCAAATCCCTTATGATTATACAGTGGAAGTGAGAAATAGATATAAGGGCCTAGATCTGATAGATAGAGTGCCTGATGAACTATGGAATGAGGTTCGTGACACTGTACAGGAGACAGGGATCAAGACCATCCCCACGGAAAAGAAATGCAAAAAAACAAAATGGCTATCTGGGGAGGCCTTACAAATAGCTGTGAAAAGAAGTGAAAAGCAAAGGAGAAAAGGAAAGATATAAACATCTGAATGCAGACTTCCAAAGAATAGCAAGAAGAGATAAGAAAGCCTTCTTCAGCGATCAATGCAAAGAAATAGAGGAAAACAATAGAATGGGAAAGACCAGAAAATTAGAGATACCAAGGGAACATTTCATGCAAAGATGGGCTCGATAAAGGACAGAAATGGTATGAACCTAACAGAAGCAGAAGATATTAAGAAGAGGTGGCAAGAATACACAGAAGAACTGTACAAAAAAGAGCTTCATGACCCAGATAATCATGATGGTGTGATCACTGACCAAGAGCCAGACATCCTGGAATGTGAAGTCAAGTGGGCCTTAGAAAGCATCACTATGAACAAAGCTAGTGGAGGTGATGGAATTCCAGTTGAGCTATTTCAAATTGTAAAAGATGATGCTGTGAAAGTGCTGCCCTCAATTTGCCAGCACATTTGGAAAACTCAGCAATGGCCATAGGACTCGAAAAGGTCAGTTTTCATTCCAATCCCAAAGAAAGGCAATGCCAAAGAATGCTCAAACTACTGCACAATTGTACTCATCTCACACACTAGTAAAGTAATGCTCAAAATTCTCCAAGCCAGGCTTCAGCAATATGTGAAACATGAACTTCCAGAAGTTCAAGCTGGTTTTAGAAAAGGCAGAGGAACCAGAGATGAAATTGTCAACATCCGCTGGATCATGGAAAAAGCAAGAGAGCTCCAGAAAAACATCTATTTCTGCTTTATTGACTATGCCAAAGCCTTTGACTGTGTGAGTCACAATAAACTGTGGAAAATTCTGAAAGAGATGGGAATACCAGACCACCTGATCTGCCTCTTGAGAAATTTGTATGCAGGTCACGAAGCAACAGTTAGAACTGGACATGGAACAACAGACTGGTTCCAAATAGGAAAAGGAGTACGTCAAGGCTGTATATTGTCACCCTATTTATTTAACTTATATGCAGAGTACATCATGAGAAACACTGGACTGGAGGAAACACAAGCTGGAATCAAGATTGCCGGGAGAAATATCAATAACCTCAGATATGCAGATGACACCACCCTTATGGCAGAAAGTGAAGAGAACTAAAAAGTCTCTTGATGAAAGTGAAAGTGGAGAGTGAAAAAGTTGGCTTAAAGTTCAACATTCAGAAAACGAAGATCATGGCATCCAGTCCCATCACTTCTTGGGAAATAAATGGGGAAACAGTGTCAGACTTTATTTTTTGGGCTCCAAAATCACTGCAGATGGTGACTGCAGCCATGAAATTAAAAGACGCTTACTCCTTGGAAGGAAAGTTATGACCAACATAGATGGCATATTCAAAAGCAGAGACATCACTTTGCCAACAAAGGTCGTCTAGTCAAGGCTATGGTCTTTCCTGTGGTCATGTATGGAAGTGAGAGCTGGACTGTGAAGAAGGCTGAGCACCGAAGAATTGATGCCTTTGAACTGTGGTGTTGGAGAAGACTCTTGAGAGTCCCTTGGACTGCAAGGAGATCCAACCAGTCCATTTTGAAGGAGATCAGCCCTGGGATTTCTTTTGAAGGAATGATGCTAAAGCTGAAACTCCAGTACTTTGGCCACCTCATGTGAAGAATTGACTCATTGGAAAAGACTCTGATGCTGGAAGGGATTGGGGGCAGGAAAAGAAGGGGACGACAGAGGATGAGATGGCTGGATGCCTCACTTACTTGATGGATGTGAGTCTGAGTGAACTCCGGGAGTTGGTGATGGACAGGGAGGCCTGGCGTGCTGCGATTCATGAAGTTGCAAAGAGTCAGACACGACTGAGCGACTGAACTGAACTGAACTGATACATATATAATACACACACATATATAATCAGATCAGATCAGTCGCTCAGTCGTGTCTGACTCTTTGCGACCCCATGAACTGCAGCACGCCAGGCCTCCCTATCCATCACCAGCCCTCGGAGGTCACTCAGACTCATATTCATCAAGTCAGTGATGCCATCCAGCCATCTCATCCTCTGTAGTCCCCTTCTCCTCGTGCCCCCAATCCCTCCCAGCATCAGAGTCTTCTCCAATGAGTCACCTCTTCGCACGAGGTGGCCAAAATACTGGAGTTTCAGCTTTAGCATCATTCCTTCAAAGGAAATCCCAGGGCTGATCTCCTTCAGAATGGACCAGTTGGATCTCCTTGCAGTCCAAGGGACTCTCAAGAGTCTTCTCCAACACCACAGTTCAAAAGCATCAATTCTTCGGTGCTCAGCCTTCTTCACAGTCCAGATCTCACATCCATACATGACCACAGGAAAGACCATAGCCTTGACTAGGCGAACCTTTGTTGGCAAAGTGATGTCTCTGCTTTTGAATATGCCATCTAGGTTGGTCATAACTTTCCTTCCAAGGAGTAAGCGTCTTTTAATTTCATGGCTGCAGTCACCATCTGCAGTGATTTTGGAGCCCAGAAAAATAAAGTCTGACACTGTTTCCACTGTTTCCCCACCTATTTCCCATGTAGTGATGGGACCAGATGCCATGATCTTCGTTTTCTGAATGTTGAGGTTTAAGCCTACCTTTTCACTCTCCACTTTCACTTTCATCAAGAGGCTTTTAGTTCCTCTTCACTTTCTGCCATAAGGGTGGTATCATCTGCATATCTGAGGTTATTGATATTTCTCCCGGCAATCTTGATTCCAGTTTGTGTTTCTTTAAAAAAAAAAAAAAAAGGAGGCTTTTCCAGCAAAGATAGCAGATTGATCTGAGCTGTGAAGTCTCTCCTCCCACTTCAAAGACATCTAGAAATTCTAGATAAAATTTGAACAAGTTTTTCAAAGTAAAGCTAGCTAGTTTTACACAGCTAGCTGCTGCTGCTGCTGCTACTTCTAATCGCTTCAGTCGTGTCTGACTCCGTATGACCCCATAGATGACAGCCTGCCAGGTTTCCCCGTCCCTGGGATTCTCCAGGCAAGAACACTGGAGAGGGTTGCCATTTCCTTCTCCATAGCATGAAAGTGAAAAATGGACATGAAGTCACTCAGTCATGTCTGAACCTTAGTGACCCCATGGACTGCAGCCTACTAGGCTCCTCTGTAGAGATTTTCCAGGCAAGAGTACTGGAGTGGGTTGCCATTGCCTTCTCCAACACAGCTAGATCTGATAAGAAAAATACATTTGTAGGGGCTAGAAAAATAAGTCATGTGTCCCTCAGAAAGAAGTGGATGTATATTGTGGCGATGACACACAAAGTTAAGAAGCAAGACCATACGGTAAACTAGAAGAAAAAAAAAAAAAAAAAAAAAAAAACCCAACAGTGGAAAAAGAAAGTTTCCTCAAGGTACAGATAGGAAGCAGAGTCAGTTTTGACAATTGTGAATTTCCTACCTTGCAAGGCACGGAAGCACAATGTAAAATTGTTTGAGCTATTAACAAATTCCAAATTAAGAAATTAATATATAAAGTGGTAAAAAGCTGAGAAATCCATTCATCCACAGTAGAATAAAGCACAAATCTGCCTCATAAAGGTCCTTCCACAATCCAGAATGTACTTACAAATATACAATTACTACGGATGAACTAAAACTCATCAGAAGTAATTGTAAAAAGATTGCAAATACAAAGAAATCTAATATTATAAAAGTTTGCAAAATGCAACAAAAACTCATAATCAAATAACTTTGGATACTAAAGCAACTTTAAAAACTTCAGCCATTAAGCAGACAAAAAAGATAATAGATCCCACATGGGAGGATCAGGGTACATGCATACCTGAGCAATATTGCAAGTTCAGTCCTATATCGCCATCATAAATCAAGTATCTCAATAAAGCAAGTCACATTAATTTTCTGGAATCCATGAAAAATATCTTGAAATGGAAAATTTGAAAAAGAATTCTGGAACTAAAACACTATCACTGGCAAAAAACAAACAAACAAACAATGATACACTGAAGAGCACAGAAGACAAACAGGAAGAGAAATTTAGTAAACTGGAAGATGTGTCTAAGGAAGTCAACTAGAATACATCACAGAAGTGATGGAAAAAAGTGGAAAATATTAAAGAGAAATTTAGAAGAGAATGAAAAACTCCAACATATGATAGTTATCACAGATAGTTATCTGTGAAAAGGAGACTACAGTGAACAAAGAAAGAGATAATATTCTTAAAGTTTTCAGAAGTAAAAATATAAATCCTCAGATTGAGAGTTCCTGAACTCCCCAGACTAAATAAAGATAAAACTACAGAACACCAAGAAAAAAAGAGAAAAAAAAATGCAAAAGCTGCGAAAAAGTGAAGAAACTATCTTCAAAGGAACAATGATCAAAACAGGATTCTTATCGAAGGCAACAAAATATGCACAAGGATAATATTAACTTCAAAACACTAAGGAAAAAACCCTAAAATTTCATACCTTAAACAATCACCTAAGACTACAAATAAAATGAAGACTGTCAAAGATATGAAAACTAAGAGCTTGTAAGCAGAGCTTCTCTGAAAGAACTACTGAAGAATGTATTTGACCAGAAGGAAAATGAATCCCATAAAGAGAAATAGGATATAAGAAATAATAGCAAGCAAAATAATTGGTAACATGGGTTGATAGAATTCAGTTCAGTTCAGTTCAGTCGCTCAGTCATGTCCGACTCTTTGCGACCTCATGAACTGCAGCATGCCAGGCCTCTCTGTCCAACACCAACTCCTGGAGCCCACCCAAACTCCTGTCCATTGAGTTGGTGATGCCATCCAGCCATCTCATCCTCTGTTGTCCCTTTCTCCTCCTGTCCTCAATCTTTCCCAGCATTAGGGTCTTTTCAAATGAGTCAGCTCTTCACATCAGGTGGCCAAAGTACTGGAGTTACAGCTTCAACATCAGTCCTTCCAATGAACACCCAGGACTGGTCTTCTTTAGAATGGACTGCTTGGATCTCCTTGCAGTCCAAGGGACTCTCAAGAGTCTTCTCCAACACCACAGTTCAAAAGCATCAATTCTTCGGCACTAGGCTTTCTTCTACTCCAACTCTCACATCCATACATGACCACTGGAAAAACCATAGCCTTGACTAGACGGACCTTTGTTGGCAAAGTAATGTCTCTGCTTTTGAATATGCTGTCTAGATTGGTCATTGGAGAAGGCAGTGGCACCCCACTCCAGTACTCTTGCCTGGAAAATCCCATGGATGGGGGAGCCTGGTGGGTTGCCGTCCATGGGGTCGCTAAGAGTCGGACAAGACTCAGTGACTTCACTTTCACTTTTCACTTTCCTGCATTGGAGAAGGAAATGGCAACCCACTCCAGTGTGCTTGCCTGAAGAATCCCAGGGATGGGGGAGCCTGGTGGGCTGCCGTCTATGGGGTCAGACAGAGTTGGACATGACTGAAGTGACTTAGCAGCAGCAGCAGCAGCAGCTAGGTTGGTCATAGCTTTCCTTCCAAGGAGTAAGCCTCTTTTAATTTCATGGCTGCAATCACCATTTGCGGTGATTTTGGAGCCCCAAATAATAAAGTCAGTCACTCTTTCCACCTTTTCCCCATCTATTTGCCATGAAGTGATGCCATGATCTTAATTTTCTGAATGTTGAGCTTTAAGCCAACTTTTTCACTCTCCTCTTTCACTTTCATCAAGAGGCTTTTTAGTTCACTTTCTGCCATAAGGGTGGTGCCATCTGCATATCTGAGGTTATTGATATTTCTCCCAGCAATCTTGATTCCAGCTTGTGCTTCCTCCAGCCCAGAGTTGCTCATGATGTACTCTGCTGCTAATGCTGCTGCTAAGTTGCTTCAGTCGTGTCCGACTCTGTGCAACCCCATAGACGGTAGCCCACAAGGCTCCCCCATCCCTGAGATTCTCCAGGCAAGAATACTGGAGAGGGTTGCCATTTCCTTCTCCCATGCATGAAAGTGAAAAGTGAAGTCCCTCAGTTGTGTCCGACTCTTAGCAATCCCATGGACAGGAGCCTACCAGGCTCCTCCATCCATGGGATTTTCCAGGCAAGAGTACTGGACTGGGGTGCCATTGCCTTCTCCGGATGTACTCTGCATATAAGTTAAATAAGCACGGTGACAATAGACAGCCTTAACATAACCTTTTCCTATTTGGAACCAGTCTGTTGTTCCATGTCCAGTTCTAACTGTTGCTTCCTGACCTGCATACAGGTTTTTCAAGAGGCAGGTAAGGTGGTCTGATATTCCCATCTCTTTCAGAATTTTCCACAGTTTATTGTGATCCACACAGTCAAAGGCTTAGGCATAGTCAATAAAGCAGAAATAGATGTTTTTCTGGAATTCTCTTGCTTTTTCAATGATCCAGCGGATGTTGACAACTTCATCTCTGGTGCCTCTGCCTTTTCTAAAACCAGCTTGAACATCTGGAAGTTCATGGCTCACACATTGCTGAAGGCTGACTTGGAGAATTTTGAGCATTACTGTACTAGTATGTGAGATGAGTACAATTGTGCAGTAGTTTGAGCATTCTTTTGCATTGCCTTTCTTTGGGATTGGAATGAAAACTGACCTTTTCGAGTCCTGTGGCCACTGCTGAGTTTTCCAAATGTGCTGGCCATATTGAGTGCAACACTTTCACAGCATCATCTTTTACAATTTGAAATAGCTCAATGGAAACCCATCACCTCCATGAGCTTTGTTTGTAGTGATGCTTCCTAAGGCCCACTTGACTTCACATTCTAGGATGTCTGGCTCTAGGTCAGTGATCACACCATCGTGATTAACTGGGTACTGAAGATCTTTTTTGTACAGTTCTTCTGTGTATTCTTGCCACCTCTTAATATCTTCTGCTTCTGTTAGGTCCATACCATTTCAGTCCTTAATTGTGTTCATTGTTACATGAAATGTTCCCTTGGTATCTCTAATTTTTTTTGAAGAGATCTCTAGTCTTTCCCATTCTGTTGTTTTCCTCTATTTCTTTGCATTGATCGCCTAGGGAGGCTTTCTTATCTCTTCTTGCTATTCTTTGGAACTCTGCATTCAGATGTTTATATCTTTCCTTTTCTCTTCTGCTTTTTGCTTCTCTTCTTTTTACAGCTATTTGTAAGGCCTCCTCAGACAGCCATTTTGCTTTTTTGAATTTCCTTTTCCTGGGATGGTTTTGATCACTGTCTTCTGTACAATGTCATGAACCACTATCCACAGTTCATCAGGCACTCTATCTATCAGATCTAGTCCCTTATATCTATTTCTCACTTCCATTGTATAACCAAAAGGGGTTTGATTTAGGTCATACCTGAATTGTTTAGTGGTTTTCCCCACTTTCTTCAATTTAAGTCTTAATTTGGCAATAAGAAGTTCATGATCTGAGCCACAGTGAGCTCCTGGTCTTGTTTTTGCTGAGTGTATAGAGCTTCTCCATCTTTGGCTGCAAAGAATATAATCATTCTGATTTCGGTGTTGACCATCTGGTGATGTCCATGTATAGAGTCTTCTCTTGTGTTGTTGGAACAGGGTGTTTGCTATGACCATTGCTTTCTCTTGGCAAAACTCTATTAGCCTTTGCCCTGCTTCATTCTGTATTCCAAGGCCAAGTTTGCCTGTTATTCCAGGTGTTTCCTGACTTCCTACTTTTGCATTCCAGTCCCCTATAATGAAAAGGACATCTTTTTTGGATGTTAGTTCTAAAAGGTCTTGTAGGTCTTCATAGAACCATTCAACTTCAGCTTCTTCAGCATTACTGGTTGGGGCATAGACTTGGATTACTGTGATATTGAATGGTTTGCCTTGGAAACGAACAGAGATCATTCTGTTGTTTTTGAGATTGCATCCAAGTACTGCATTTTGGACTCTTTTGTGGACTCTAATGGCTACTCCATTTCTTCTAAGGGATTCCTGTCCACAGTAGTAGATAAAATGGTTATATGAGTTAAATTCACCCATTCTAGTCCATTTTAGTTCGCTGATTCCTAGAATGTCAACGTTCACTCTTCCCATCTCCTGTTTGACCACTTCCAATTTGCCTTGATTCATGGACCTAACGTTCCAGGTTCCTAGGCAATATTGCTCTTTACAGCATCGGGCCTTCTTTCTATAACCAGTCACATCCACAACCAGGTGTTGTTTTTGCTTTGGCACCATCCCTTCATTCTTTCTGGAGTTATTTCTCCACTGATCTCCAGTATCAAATAAGGCACGTACCAACCCTGGGAGTTCATTTTTCAGTGTTCTATCATTTTGCCTTTTCATACTGTTCATGGGGTTCTCAAGGCAAGAATTCTGAAGTGGTTTGCCATTCTCTTCTCCAGTGAACCGCATTCTGTCAGACCTCTCCACCATGACCTGTCCATCATTAGTTAGTAATAACTAATTTTAGAGGATTTAAAATCACATTTTTTTTCTTTTCTCTGGTCCTTGACAAATGCTTAATTTTAATTCTAGATTCACAAAAAATAGATGAGTATTTGTAATTATCTATAATTAAATGATAATCCATAATCATTCACCATTAAGGAAAACATATGTTAATTAGAGAGTCTAAAACTAATTGCTGGTTTTACAAAAGGCAGAGTAACCAGAGATCAAATTGCCAACATCCATCGGATCATCGAAAAAGCAGGAGAGTTCCAGAAAAACATCTATTT
This sequence comes from Tragelaphus eurycerus, assembly GCA_935064755.1. NCBI lineage: Eukaryota > Metazoa > Chordata > Mammalia > Artiodactyla > Bovidae > Tragelaphus > Tragelaphus eurycerus. Next base: position 20,893,057 of record CAKXYN010000020.1, read on the forward strand.
TTGCTTTATTGATTATGCCAAAGCCTTTGACTGTGTGGATCACAATAAACTGTGGAAAATTCTGAAAGAGATGGGAATACCAGACCACCTGACCTGCCTCTTGAGAAACCTGTATGCAGGTAATTAAGCAACAGTTAGAACTGGACATGGAACAATAGACTGGTTCCAAACAGGAAAAGGAGTACGTCAAGGCTGTATATTGTCACCCTTCTTATTTAACTTATATGGAAAGTACATCATGAGAAACGCTGGGCTGGAAGAAGCACAAGCTGGAATCAAGATTGCTGGGAGAAATGATATGCAGATGAAACCACTCTTATGGCAGAAAGTGAAGAGGAACTAAAAAACCTCTTGATGAAAGTGAAAGAGGAGAGTGAATAAGTTGGCTTAAAGCTCAACATTCAAAAACTAAGATCATGGCATCTTGTCCCATCACTTCATGGGAAGTAGATGGGGAAACAGTGGAAACAGTTTCAGCCTTTATTTTTCTGGGCTCCAAAATCACTGCAGATGGTGATTGCAGCCATGAAATTAAAAGACGCTTACTCCTTGGAAGGAAAGTTATGACCAACCTAAATAGCATATTCAAAAGCAGAGACATTACTTTGCCAACAAAGGTCCATCTAGTCAAGGCTATGGTTTTTCCAGTGGTCATGTATGGATATGAGAGTTGGACTGTGAAAAAAGTTGAGCGCCAAAGAATTGATGCTTTTGAACTATGGTGTTGGAGAAGACTCTTGAGAGTCCCTTGGACTGCAAGGAGATCCAACCAGTCCATCCTAAAGGAGACCAGTTCTGAGTGTTCAATGGAAGGACTGATGCTGAGGCTGAAGCTCCAATACTTTGGCCACCTGATGCAAAGGGCTGGCTCATTTGAAAAGATCCTGATGCTGGGAGGGATTGGGAGCAGGAGGAGAAGGGGACAACAGAGGATGAGATGGCTGGATGGCATCACCGACTCGATGGACGTGAGTCTGAGTGAACTCTGGGAGTTGGTGATGGACAGGGAGGCCTGGTATGCTGCAATTCATGGGGTTGCAAAGAATCAGACACGACTGAGCGACTGAACTGAACTGAAAACTAATTGCAGGCTGTCAAATGCATAAAATCATAAAATTCTTGATAACAATAACATGAAACAAGGAAATGAAATGCTTAGGTTCTAGGGTCACTGTTTCATTTGAGAGCAAGATAGAATAGGAAAATCTAAAGTATGCACCTAAAACATTTTAAATCAAGTATATCTCAATAAAAAGGAAAAGTACACATATCAAATATTTTCAGGTGGATATTGGAAAAGAATTGAAATATAATGCAAACTTCAAATTCAGTAGAGAAGATGCCTGAGTAGCGGAGATTAAAAAAAAAAAGGTAATAATTCAACTGAATGTAGGAAAGAAGGAAAAAAGAAAAATGCAAACAGAAAAGATACTAAAAAAAAAAGTTAAGTATCAAATAAATGCAAATTACTTAGATTGTATTTTTTAAAGATATACTCTCAAGGAGAATTAAAATTGAACTATATGTTGTTCATTAATGAGACATCACAGAATGGCACTGAAAAGTTGAAAATAAACTGATAAAGAGAAATATAGTAGGCAAATACTAACCAAAAGAATGTGCAGTTACTAAGAAAGCAATGATTCACAATGAAATGTACTAGTGATTATCTCTGTGGGGAGTGATAAGTGATTTTTATTATATTCTTTATATCTTTCTGCATTTCCTAAATTTTTTAAATGAAAATATACAATTTTTATAACTTAAAAAAACATTTTAATTAAGAACTTTATTAATACACTACAACTTGGAATAACCAATATTGTGCATTATTTGAATTCCTATACGAGATACATGTATTAAATTAATCTTTACAAAAACTTACTGAAAGAAACACTATTATACTATTTTTCTTCATTTTTCAGATGAAGAAACTGAGGCACAAAGGGATTTAAATAACTTACCTAAGATCAAACAGCTAGTAGATATGGGACTAGGTTAGGAACAAACTAGATGTGGGTACTAGAGATAGACATTTATGTCCAGATCTAACATGAAAGACACAATTCAGAATTTTCAAAGCTTAGTTTCATGTTTTCATATTTCCAACAAAAACTATTTCAGTAAGACATTTAACATTTATTACTGACGGTGGAATTCATAAACAAAATAAGAACAAATCGCTTTCTGTAATTTTGTTCATGTGTTTATACTCTAGAACTATAAAACAAAACTACCACTATCTATCAATGTTTATTTCATGACTTTTTCCAGTGAATGTATCATTCCTATAACAGATATAAAAATTATATTTTCATACTTTAATTGCTTCTGGTTGGTGTCAGCAATGTGACATTTGTAAAAATTTAACCAGCTTTTAATAATAAAATCTTAGAATATTTCCATCCATGCTTTGAATTTGAAGTTCTGGCTATAAAACACATGGCTAAAACTATTCTCTATTTGGATATGATTGTCTTTCTCAAATTTTATTTCCCTTTTCTTTTTAAGCAAATATACAGTTTAGAATGAAATTTAAGGTAACACATGGTATATTTAAAAATAATTTCTACAACCACAAAAATAGAAAAAAGACACATTACTTTCATGTGTATTTACAGTAGCCAAGAAAAAAAGAGAGAGACAGAGAGAGGGTGCCATCATTTATAAGTAATGGATGCATCCCTAACCAAATAATGAAAGGAAAAGGTACATTTTGCTAGCTCTATCAGAAAGGGCCTTGTAAATAGCATGTAGACACAGTCCCGTGAATATTCAATTGGCCACCTATCTTGGCTAAATTACAATAATGTGCATTTTGGCAAATAGTATCACTTCACAAAGTCACTTTAAATGTACAACGTGTATTTCTTCTCTTACCTCTCAAAATATTTCTCTAGGATGCTTCCAACTTAAAGGAATATGCAGATATACTGCTGGATATCCTCTCATGACCAGACTTCACAGGAAGACAGAGCTTTTTGTCTAACATATTCCTAGAAGGTTCCACCACCAAGATCCACTTCTATCTATACTGAAACTGCTGTGGTAGCACATTAAGCGTCTTGGAGAGGATATTTGTCAGAGGCCTTATTTATTGAAATAAAGACAATGGCAAATGGTTGATCAATACCTCTCCTTCCATTGTCGTAAGTTCTCAGCAGATTATCCTTTCAAATAATGAAATTGGTTTATAAAAGTTTCTGATATAATTTCATCTATCATATAATACACTTCATAGTCATTTATGATATCACATTATATCAAAAAGTGATTTTGAGCCATGTGGGTGAAGGCATCCAAAGCATAGTTATAACAGATGCACATTCAGCTCTGGAATATAAAACTAATGATTTCTTTTGTGTACTCCTGATGTTATTGAAGAGTACTATCTTATGCATAATTAACAGAGTTTTGAAAGGCTGAATATAAAACATTATAGCACTTCTTGTCTACTTACACTGGGAACTCTACTATGATACAATGTGTGCTTTCTAACGAATCTGGAAAAATTATAAGTATTATACTGTTTTGGTACATCTTTGTTTTCATAGATACTCATGAAGGGAGAGAGTAACTATAATGAGCAAAATAAAAGTCATCTGAAGACTATTATAAATTCTGGCTCACTTACATTTCACAAGTGATAATGCCTATTGACCTTAAAATTGTAGAAATTAAATTACTGGTTGGACCATATAAATCTCACGTGGAACTACAGAGAACCATAAGTGTCTAACTCTTTGGCAAGAGTCTCAGCATAACTTATGCCAGTGGATCAGTAGAACAGGAATTGGCAGAAACACTATAAACCACACAAATACTATTAATAATAAATATGGTGGCTTATGAAACCTGGTTGGTAGCTTCTCTTTAATCCACACAAGAAGTGAAGTGATGTGAAAGTTGCTCAGTAGTGTCTGACTCTTTGCAAGCCCATGGACTTCTATCACCCAAATAAAAATACTACCTTCTATTCCTGACTTTCTTATTCAAAATAATCAATGCTTGCAAGTCCTATGTATAATATTGCAGTTAATTGTCTGAAAACTGCTCATAGGCTAGGTAGAAACAAGCAGATTGAATGGTCTGGGTCAAGTTGGAGCTAAGGCACTGAGACTGAAATAAAAGCAAGAAAGCATGCTAAGAAGACAGATGACTACCCAGAGCAGGAACTGAATTCTTGGATTTTTTAGACTGAAATCACACCACACTCAGTATCAATAAATACATGTGTCAGGCACTGTGCAAGGTGATATTCTCAAATATTTGAACAAGGTCACTTAGGAAAATTACACTTTCCCTATATTTACACATAACAAAATATTTTCAAACAAAATATTTCCAAAACCTGAAGGAAGGTATTATTCAAAAACTATCAATAAATGTATGATACAGTGGGACCTTGCTGTCCATTCAAGCTATATGTAATAGTTTACATCTTGTATAGAAATGCAAGATTTTATGTATTGATTTTGTATCCTGCAACATTACTGAATTTGTTAATTAGTTCTAAGAGTTTTTATATATATTAATTTTATATTTTTATATACATTCTTTTTTATTTATATATTCTTTTTTAATATAAATTCTTTTTAACGTTGGGCTTCCCTTGTGGCTCAGTTGGTAAAGAAGCTGCCTGCAATGCGGGATACCTGGGTTCGATCCCTGGGTTGGGAAGATTCCCTGGACAAGGGAAAGTCTACCCACTCCAGTATTCTGGCCCGGAGAATTCCATGGACTGCATAGTCCATGGGGTCGCAAAGAGTCGGACATGAGTTTGTTTATCAGTTCTAAGAGTTTTTATATATATTCTTTTTATATATTTATATACATTCTTTTTTATTAATATATTCTTTTGTAATATAAATTCTTTTTAATATTCTTTTCCACTATGGTTTACTCTAAGACATTGAATACAGTTTCCTATGCTATACAGTAGGACCTTGTCCATCCATTCTATATGTAACAGTTTGCATCTACTAACCCCAAACTCCCAGTCTATCCTTCCCCATCCCTTCCCACCCCCTTGGCAACCAAGTCTTCTGTGAGTCTGTTTCTGCTTTGCAGACAGGTTCATTAGTGTCATATTTTAGATTCCACATATAAGTGATATCATATGGTATATGTCTCTCTCCGACTTACTTCACTAAGTATGATGATCTCTAGTTGTATCCATGTTGCTGAAAATGGCATTACTTCATTCTTTTTTAAGGCTGAGCGAGTAGTATTCTTTATACATTCATCTGTTAATGGACATTTAGGTGGTTTCCATGTCTTAGCTGTTATGAATAGTGCTGCTATGAACATAGGGGTGCAGTTATCTTTTCAAATTATAGTTTTGTCTGGATATATGTCCAGGGATTGCTGGATCATATGGTAATTCTATTTTTAGTTTTCTGAGGAACCTCCATACTATCTTCCATAGTGGTTGCGCCAACTTACATTCCCACTAACAGGGAACTATGTTCAGTGTCCTTGGACAAACCATAATGAAAAATATAAAAAAGAATATATATATATATATATACACACACAACCAAATCACTTTGTTTAACACTAGAAATTAACATTGTAAATCAACTATACTTCAGTAAAGTAAGTAAATACAAAAATCTAAATGTGCAAGAAAGTGAAAGTTGCTCAGTCATGTCCGAGTCTGTGTGACCCCATGGATTGTAGCCCACCAGGCTCCTCTAGAGTCCGTGGAATTCTCCAGGCAAGAATACTGGAGTGGGTTGCCACTTCTTCCTCCAGGGGATCTTCCCAACACAGGGATCAAACCCGGGTCTCCTGCATTGCAGGCAGATTCTTTACTGTCTGAGCCACCAGGGATTAAAAATAATTAAGCCTATGCTTTTCACTGGAAGGGATGGATTTTTTTAAACAGGGGAAACATTTCAGCATAGGGACCAAAGACTTTAAATATCTTGTCCCATTTTAGAAAACAAGAAATAGAGCACTTTTCTTTAATTAGTATGACACAAACGGGTTTTAAATCCATTTTTTTCTGGACAATCACATACCAGGCAGTCAGCAAAGAGTTGAGAGAATGAGGGACTATTATAGCCACTTTTTATTTATCAAAATTAAAAAAAAAAAAAAAAAACTAAAATACCTTGCAATGGATTTCTGAATATATAACTATTGAATATATAAAACAAATTAGGACATAAGTTTTGCTATCAACCATTAGAGTAAGATCAACACTGAGACAGCATAACCTCCTCTGACTACAAAATAGCACCGCTGCAACAAGATTGTTCACTCATGATAATACGAGGAATTCAAGACAAACTTACCTTGCCGAAAAAGCCATAAAAAAACTGAAAAATTCTTCCTAGTTTGGTGAGAAAACAAAAGGGTTATAGATGGTTACAAAATGGATATTTTCTCACCAAACTAGGAAGCATTTTTGTAACCATCTATAACCCTTTTGTAATCATTAGCATTCAGAGAATAAAGATCATTCCCTCTCCTGTTGGGTATGGCACTTGAAAAAAAAATTTTTAAACAACAGGTACACTGTGAGAAGTACATAACAGGCAATGACACAGTAAGAGTCTACTAACGCCACATATAAATCAGAGAGATGACTAACTCACCCCTTCTCTAAACCACTTACAACAAATTTTCTTCTCATTTTATGAATGCACACAAAAGAAATTTCAGCTACTAACCACATTAAAATGTGAGTTATTTGCTGGAGACTTGATAACATTGAGGGGGAAAAAGTCAACATTCTTGCCAAGTGAAAGCATTAAAAAAAAAAAAAAAAAGTCTGACTCTTACAGTTACCTTCAAGGTAAAATTAATTATTAATTGGCAAAGCCTGGACATGGAATGATTGCTATCAATATTTTAATACTTTCAGTGCTAATTTCATCCTCACCATCGCAGTTTGTCTACTGAAGAAGCAAGAGAGGTCTGTTTACTTTCAGTGAGGTTTGCTATAATGATCCCCTTAAGAAGGCTGCCAATATTTTGAAATGCTTTGAATCTTCCCCTTCTTGAATTCCTAATATTAAACAAACTGAAAACAAGATCCGCATTTCATCCACACCAATGAACAATTCTATCGTTCTTAGATTAGATTGATAATTTCTGAACGAGACTAATTCTTTAATTCCCACCCACCAGTGCTGCAATTCACACTGTTAAGGCTTGTATTTTATCATAAAAGTTTTACAATCACTTGTAAAACTTGAACTTTGAAATTAGAAAGTTAATTTACCAATTACCTGAATTCACCCTAACTCATCTTAGAGCCAAGCCTGCAGAAATGCCTAGGTAAAATGCATCATGTTTCAGGTTTCAGCAGAATGATGTAAAAGAAAGCTTAAGGACTGAGGAATGAATATGTCACAAATAGGACGTGGATGAAGAAGAATTAGGAGCGCTCTGCTTTAATTCCTCAGGGTCCACAGTCCCAGAGGGAAGAAAGAGTCTTCTGAACCTAGAAATACAAGCTCAAGAAAATCTCATGTTCAAGGTGAACTCCAGTTTCCCTCAGGGATAGAGACACAATCCTTAACTGCTAGTACCAAGGCTCCAGGGCAGATAAGAGGAGAGTCAACAGAGGTTTGGAATTGCCCAGGGCATTTAAAGCTTAGAGGGGCTGTTCTGGGGGACAGTACTCACCAGAGAAGAGTCACATTGTAATGTATATATGTGGACCCCTGACAGTGTAGGGGCCATGTCTCAGGCAAATCTGGCCCCAGATTTTCCCTCATTTTCTATTTTTGACAACATACTCCTCTATGTTTTTATATACCTTCCTGACCTCCAGCCTATGACTAAATACTTCAGTTTTACCCATGATGCTGTCTCACTTCAAACAGCAGCTGCATCAGATCACATTACTCCCGTAAGCCCTATCGCCCACTACAAACCTAGCTATCTGGCCAGATAGGTAGGCAATATCTTGGTCAGCCACTGCCTGGAAACTGACCATCCTTCTCAGCTCTTACCTCTTCTTCACTCACCACATTGAACAATCACTAAATGCTACTGAGTCTATCTTCTCAATAGACTTCAAATCTGTCCATTTCTCTCTCCTCACTGGCACACCAGCCTGGTTTAGGCTACCACTGATCTTACCTCTTTTTTTTTTTTTTTTTGATCTTACCTTTTAATAGCCTCTTCACACACTTCCTGATGCAGTCAAATCACCTTCAATCCTCCAATCCATTCATTCTCTGTACTGCAGGCACAGTGGTGTCACTCAAAACTCATCTCAGCATGTCACTGTACAACTTAAAATATTTTAGGGCTCCCCACTGTCCTCAAGATAACCACGAAGCTCTGGGTCATGCATTCAGGATTCAGTCCTCACTTATCCAACCTCATCTTTCACAAGCTCAACAACTTCTGCAGAACTTACAAATGCAGAGACCCATGTTCTTTCTCACCTTTAAGTCTTCTGTGCTTAGCCTAACCTCTCCTTGTGTGACTAAACTAAATCTCTTCCAAGATATAACATGCCAAACTGATACAGTGCATTATATTTTATTCATAAACTAACTTTGCTTGTAATACTCTTATTCATAATCTATTTCTAGGAATTCTAATATTTATCAAGTACCTACTATGTTCTTGTCACTGTTAAACACATTTACTTGCATTAACTTATATAATCCTCAGAGCAACCCTATATGAGTTGACCCAGTTATTATCCCCAGTTTATAGATGAGAAAACGGAAACACAGAATGATTAAGATGATACAGCTAATATGTGGAGGACCAAGACTCAAATCAAGGTCATAATGTTCCAGAGTTAGCTACTAAACTTGACCGTTGCTCCAGAGACAGTCAAGAAGAGCAAACTTTGTTTGAATTCATAATAAATGATGGCAAATGTATGCCACCTGATATTAATAAATCTTTCAACTTCAGGGTTGAGGGTAGTTATGATGACTGGTCTGCAAATCTATGTAAGACCTACCTTTGTAATACAAATATCACATCCCATTAGCTCAGTGCACATTTCACTAGGGGAAATTTTCCCATATTATGTCAACATTTTGAGCCTACTTCAAGGAACAATAAAGTAGAAATATCACACTATAGAATTATGCTGCTGCCAAAACTAAAACTACTTTATTAATGGTACAGAAAACTGAGGGTTCCTAATACTTTGATATCTAAACTGTATGTCATTTTATCATTTATAGTTTATTAACAAAATTAGATGCAGTCTTTTTTTATATTAACTACTGTACATTTTTCTGATGTTAAATCAATACAGTTTCCATTTTTCATGCAACAGAAATTTAGAAAATTAAATACATCAGACAAATGGTCATAATACAACCATAAAGTAAAATCTGAAAGATTAAAATTATGACAATTATTTATCATGCATATTTGTATCCTCAAATAGTAAAAGTCCTAATTGTTTGCCTTGGGTTCTTTTAAGTATAAAAGTAAGTACAAAAGTAAAATATGGATTAACAAATTTGCCTTTGCCCTCTTCCAGAAAAAAAACAAAACAAAACACAGTAGCTCCTGGTACAGAATATGTGGTCAAATACTTGACTAATTAATTCCTGTAATAAGCTTGTTTAGTTGCTAGAATATCTAACACTTAACACTTCTAAGATGAATCTTACTTAAGAAATTATGTCTGGTATAGTTTGAGGATTAAAAATCATTTCAGGGTTGGGCTTAAAAATACAAGCATTTTTGAAATTAACTCAAAAAATAGTTTCAGCAGTGTAAAGCAAAATATCTTAAAAGTAATCTGTGTGTACCAGACTATACATTGATTCACGTATTTATGGAGCACATATTATGAGTTGACTTGGCAGTAGTTGTTTGACAACACCACTGAATGAATAGGCCTTGTCTCTGTAGAGCTATGTTCCAGTGAGAGGTTATGCTATCACATAATGAGAATCTCAGCATGGTGGGTCATCAATATGAAGTTAACTTGTTGTTTAGTTGCTAAATTATATCCAACTCTTTGTGACCCCATGGATTGCAGCATGCCAAGCTCCTGTTCTCCACTGTCTCTCAGAGCTTGTCCATTGATTCAGTGATGCCATCTAACCATCTCATCCTCTGCTACCTCCTTCTTCTCCTGCCTTCAATCTTTCCCAGCAACAAGGGCTTTTCCAATGAGTCAGCTCCTCACATCAGGTGGCCAAAGGATGGAAGCTTCAGTTTTAGCATCAGTCCTTCCAATGAATATTCAGGGTTGATTTCCTTTAGGATTGACTGGTTTGATGTCTGTGCAGTCCAAGCGACTCAAGTCTTCTCCAGCATCACAATTCAAAAGCATCAGTTCTTTGGTGTTGAGTCCTCTTTATGGTCCAACTCTCACATCCATACATGACTACTGGAAAAAACAGCTTTGACTAGACGGACCTTTTGTTCCTGTTTTTTAATACGCTCTTTAGGTTTGTCATAGCTTTCCTTCCAAGGAACAAGCGTCTTTTAATTTCATGGGTGTAGTCACCATCCATAGTGATTTTGGAGCCCAAGAATAAAAAACCTGTCACTGCTTCCACTTATTCCCCTTCTATTTGCTATGGAGTGATGGGATTGGATGCCACAATCTTAGTTTTGTTTTGTTTTTTAATATTGAGTTTCAAGCCAACTTTTTCACTCTCCTCTTTCACATGAAGTGATCTAGGAAACTGTAGTCACTAAAATGTGTCTTCCTACCTTCCCTTGTCACCCTCCCAAATGCTGCCCTAAGTACAGCCTCCTATCATTCTCACTTAGGCCTGATCTCTAAAGGAGCTTCTACTCCAAATTATCCTTCTCTTTTAACCCTGATTTAAATTCCATTCCCTCCAAGCTCAGTTATTGGCTGGGAAGAGCCAAAAAGATGATTTGCATTAGGGGGTGTATGACTATTATTCTTTTTTAGTAGCTTAAATTATGTCTGATTCTTTGGGACCCTATGAACTGTAGCCCTCCAGGCTCCTCTGTCCATGGGATTTCCCAAGCAATAATACGGAGTGGGTTGCCATTTCTTTCTCCAGGGAATCTTCCTGACCCAGGGATCGAGGCTATGTCTCCTGCATTGGCAGGCGGTTCTCTACCACAGAGCCACCTGGAAAGCCCTTCCCAGGGTGACTGATAGCTGCTTGCATTTTTTTTTCTGATAGTATTTGCTGCTGCTGCTACTGCTAAGTCGCTTCAGTCGTGTCCGACTCTGTGCGACCCCATAGACAGAAGCCCACCAGGCTCCCCTGTCCCTGGGATTCTCCAGGCAAGAATACTGGAGTGGGTTGCCATTTCCTTCTCCAACGTATGAAAGTGAAAAGCGAAAGTGAAGTCGCTCAGTCGTGTTCGACTCTTAGCGACCCCATGGACTGGAGCCTACCAGGCTCCTCTGTCCATGGGATTTTCCAGGCAAAAGTACTGGGGTGGGGTGCCATTGCTAGCCCAGAGGAATGACTCACTGACTAAAAATTTTAGCAAATAACAGTAGATGCTAAGGGAAAGTAGGGTTATTTGGCAAAGAGGAAGTTTCTGAGTCCTGCAAAGACTCTCCTAAGGAATTTTTGCCTCTGGCTGTGCATAAAGTGGCCTTGAATGGCATCATTTTTACGAAAAAACTGTATCTCACAATGTTCAGCAAAACAAAGTGTCCTAAGGGTGGGGATAAAGAGTGAAATCCCTAATGAATAACAGGATAGAAAAACCAGAAAGGGTAGACCATAACAACATGAAATGAAACAAGCCCAGGATGATATTTCCACTCACTTGAAAATTACCGAAATATGCATCTAATATTTCATAGTCCTAACAACCTGTCTTCAGAACATCCCATAAATCTATTTCAATGTAACATCAGGGCCTTTCAATCCCAAGATTTTAAAGTCAGTAAAAGAATTTATTTAATGTCATAAACTGAAAGCTTGCTCTATTCAGAGCACGGACTCTTCCTCCTGGTGAAAAATGAACAAGTGACTCTTTAAAAAAAATGTTGCCATGTTGACAACGGTGTTAAATCTCCAGGTTGCTTGGGCTTCATGATATCATGGGATGGGTAATAAGCGTTAGATATGTAACAAGTCTGAGATGTGTCAGCTCCAAAAAGGAAGGTCCTTCACTGATTTCCAGTCTGTTTACCACCTTGTCAACTAACATAGCATCACTATTATGTCCAGAATTTGTCTTTTCCTCCAATAAAACAAGTTAGGACAAAGTTGTACACTGAGCATGGGATAACCACTGGATGAGCCCTTTGCTCTTAAAAATAAGGTCCAGGAAAATGCACGATGATAGTTTGTCTCCTACTTACAAATGTATGCTGATATGAACAAACTCTTGCTTTGTTAATAAATTAAATAAAAGTGCTTTTAAAATTCAACCACAATGAAACATTTCATCCAGACTTCATCATTTGCCATTTCCATGCCTCTTCAGAATTTCTGAGTACTCCCTCCTGTGTACCAAAGTGACAGAAGAAAAATCTGTTCCCAAAGTACTTTTAGTCAAGTAAATACTTGGAAATTCATTGTGTAGCTAAGAAAGCATATCATTATGGCCTTTTCAAAGACGTTCGGTAAACATCCAGCATTGAGCAAAGTAAACAAGCTTTTTTAGAAGAAAACAGAGGCCTACTTTATATATATATATATAATTTTTTACTGGAGTGTAGTTGATTTACAATGTTGTGCTAGTTTCTGCTATACAATAAAACAAGTCAATTATCCACTGTTTTTAAGATTCTTTTCCCATTTAGGTCATTACAGAGCACTGAGTTCCCTGTGTTATACAGTAGGTCTTTATTAGTTTATATATTTTATATGTAGTATGGCTCAGCTGTAAAGAATCCGCCTGCTATGCAGAAGATATGGCAGGAGCTGTGATTTCGATTCCTGAGTTGGGAAGAAAGTGAAAATGAAGTCGCTCAGTTGTGTCTGACTCTTTGCAACCCCATGGACTGTAGCCTATTAGGCTCCTCCGTCCATGGGATTTTCCAGGCAAGATTGCTAGAGTGGATTGCCATTTCCTTCTCCAGGGGTTTTCCCAACCCAGGAATCGAACCCGGGTCTCCCGCATTGCAGGCAGACACTTTACCGTCTGAGCCACCAGGGAAGCCCTGGTGTTGGAAAGCCCTGGAGTTGGAAAGATCCCCTGAAAAAGGAAGTGGCAACCCACTTCAGAATTCTTGCCTGGAAAATCCCATGAACAGAGGAGCATGGTGGGCCTACAGTCCATGGGGTCACAAAAGGGTCAGACATGACTTCATGACAAAAAGCAAAATGAAAAATAAAAGCAAATATATATATGTCAATTCCAATCTCCCAATTTATCTCTCCCTTTCTTTTTCCCCTGGTAACTGAAAGTTTGTTTTCTACATCTGTGACTCTATTTCAGTCCCACTTGTGGGCATACATATATCCAGAGAAAACCAAAAACCAAAAGGATACATGTTCCCCAATGTTCATTGTAGCACTGTTTACAATAGCGAAGACATGGAAGAACCTAAATGCTCATCAACAGAGGACTGGATAAAGACGATGTGCTAGCACAAGGCCTAAATATAGAGATAAACAAGCAACAAAGAGATCAATTACTCAAAATCTGAATTCTCAAATAATTTAGAAATCAAATGTGTTGCCTGGTTAATTTTATATTTCTGTAAAGTCACATAGCCTGCTGGGCTGTCATTGAATGAGGCATGCCTTCATCTAACATTTGGATTTATCATTACAGTGTCTTCATCCTCTAGAATTTATAATCAAGAAGTGACTCTCTACCTTATGCTAAACTAGGGAAAGATTTGGAACCACTTCCAATAGAAGCAGAAAAGGAAGAAAGAAAAAGGGTAAGAAGAAATAGTAGAAGGAAGCAGGAGGAGGAAGAGGTAGAAGAGGAAGGGAGAACAGTAAGGATAAGAAACAGGAGGAGGTAAAGCCCCAGCTGGTCTGGGTAATGTTGGCCATAATTTGATTTTTGCAGTGTTCTCTAATCTATTGCTGAAGATGAAGTTACTTTGCTGAGATGACAAAATTTCAAGGAAAGGCCAGACCATGAGCTCAGATACAGACTTACAAAAGGATAGAAGGCTTCAAAGTAAAAAACAGAAACTGAGGTGATTAGAAGATCAACAAAGATCCAATCCTAAACATCGCCTGGGAAAAAGAGATGATGACAGTGATAGAGATATATAATGCTGACTATGATGGAAATCCCATGGACAGAGAAGCCTGGCAGGTTACAGTCCATGGGGGTCCCAAGAGTCAGACACAATTTAGTGACTCCACCACCACCACTACCACAACAGTGATAAGAGAGCTTATCATAGCCAGGTAAGCTCATTTGGGTCTCACAGATCAGATCAGTCACTCAGTCGTGTCCGACTCTCTGCGACCCCATGAATCGCTGCACGCCAGGCCTCCCTGTCCATCACCAATTCCCGGAGGTCACTCAGACTCACATCCATCGAGTCAGTGATGCCATCCAGCCATCTCATCCTCTGTCGTCCCCTTCTCCTCCTGCCCCCAATCCCTCCCAGCATCAGAGTCCTTTCCAATGAGTCAACTCTTCACATGAGGTGGCCAAAATACCGGAGTTTCAGCTCTAGCATCATTCCTTCCAAAGAAATCCCAGGGCTGATCTCCTTCAGAATGGACTGGTTGGATCTCCTTGCAGTCCAAGGGACTCTCAAGAGTCTTCTCCAACACCACACAACTATGCTATAAAGCAGCTCCCATTCTTGTTATTCCTATTTCACAGATGAGGAGCATAGGAGTAAACCAGATGCACAAGTTCACATAGCCAGTAAGTGGCAATGTCAATTTATCCATCTGGGAAGCTAGGATACAAAGTTTTCATCCACTGTGTTAGTTTCCTTTAGCCACTGTAGCAAATTATCACAAACTTCCTGGATTAAAGCAAGATAATTTTATCTCTCATAAATCTAGAAGCCATAGGTCTGAAATCAGTATGACTAGGCTAAAGTCAAGGTGTTAGCAGTGCTGTGCTCTCTTAAGAGTTTCTAGGAGAGAATCCATTCCTTGCCTCTTCTAGCTTCTGTTCACTACCAGCATTCCTTGGCTTGTGGTCACATCTCCCCAATCCGCAAGGCCAGCATCTTCAAATCTCTTCCTCTACTCCATCTTCACATAGCTTCCCATATGTGTGTGTGTGTGTGTGTGTGTGTGTGTGTGTGTGTCTGTGTGTGAAGTCTCCCTCTGTCTCCTGCTATTATAAGGACAATTATGGCTATACTTAGGATCCACCCAGGTAATCCAGGATAATCTCAAAATCTTTACCATAATCACATTGCAGAAACTCTCCAAATCAAGTAACATTTACAAGTAAGATAATATTTATAAGTTCCAGGTGTTAGAACCTTGTATATTGGAGTGGGGGGAGAAGATTTTACAGTCTACCACACCCCTCTACTATGCATTAGTAATTTTCAGTGGTTTCAATAAATTTTTTTTAAACCTGAATATATGGTTGTTGCACATAAATTAATCCAAAGTTTCCAATGTAGCAGCTAAAAAAAATTAATCTGGAGATCATTTAGTTTTTAAAATTACATTAACATTTTGAAAACTACTTACTATATAACTTAACACTCTTATTTAGGTCATTGATTTGTCATTCAGAACCTCAAACTTGAATGAGGGTGACAGCTCTTAGGAAAACATTCTCTTGGCTCTATCCCTAGCCACTGAAATTCAATCAACAACTGCCAGAATAACACATCTCCCTATTATCATGTAATCTCAGTGCGCAAAACTCTCCAAGAGCATCCCACAGTGTAGTCCCACATGTGATCAACAGTGTCCTCCATCATCCACACCACCAATTCTCCACCCTTCCTGTCTCATTATCACCTGTCCTTCAAAACAATCTCCTTTTGGGACTTCCCTGGCAGTCCAGTGGTTAAGACTCCATGCTCCCAGTGCAGGTGGCACAGGTGTGATCCCTGATCAGGGTACCAAGATTCCACATGCTGCAAAGCACAGCCAAAAAAAAAAAAGTCTCATTTTCTTTTAACTAATGGCTCTTTGTTCACTTGGGAAATCTATTCCCCTTTTCAAAAGCCCAAGTCCATAATTTTCTACGAGCTTAGACAGAAACTTATGTCATGCAACAAGCATATAAAAGGATGGTTAACATTACTCATCATTAGAGAAATGCAAATCAAAAGCACAAGAAGGTATTACTTCACATCCATCAGGATGATTACTACCAAAAAACCAAAACATAGAAAATAACAAATGTCAGAGAGGCTGTGAAGAAATTAGAACCCTTATGTACTATTAGTGAGAAAGTAAAAAGGTGCTGTTAAAAACACAATGTAGGTTTCACAAAAAAATTACAAATAAAACTTCCAGTGTCTGTGAAAGTCATTCAGTCATGTTTGACTCTCTGTGGCCCCATGGACTGTAGCCCCCCAGGCTCCTCTGTCCATGGAGTTCTCCAGGCCAGAATACTAGTGTAGGTAGCCATTCCCTTCTCCAGGGGATCTTCCCAACCCAGGGATCAAACCCATGTCTCCTGCATTGCAGGCTGATTCTTTACCAACTAAGCCATCAGGGAAGCCACATGATTCAGCCATTTCTGAGTATATATCCAGAGAACTGATAGTAGGGCCTTGAAGAGGTATTTGCATATCCATGTTCACAGCAGCATTATTCACACTAGCCAAAATATGGAAGCAACCCAAGAGTCCATCAAGAGATGAATGGATATGCAAATAAAAGGAACCATTTTCAGTTTTAAAAAGGAAGAAAACTTAGACACACAGTAGAACTTGGAAGAATCTTGAGGACATGTTAAGTGAAATGCGACAGTCACAAAAAGACAAATACTGTGATTCTACTCATAAGAGGTACCAAGACAAGTCAAAGTCATAGAGGCAGCAAGTAGAACAGTGGTTGCCAGGGACTGAGCACAAAGGAGGATGGGGAGTTGTTGTTTAACGGGTACAATGTCTGTTTTACAAGAAGAAAGAGTTCTGGAAACTTATTGTACAACAATGTGAATGTACTTAACACTACTGAACTATACACATAAAAATGGTTAAGATGATGTATTTTATATTTATTTTGCCAGCATTTAAAAATTTTTAATGCAAAAAAAAAAATTAATTTACTTCATGTAAAAAGCTTATCCACCCCAAATCAGGGGAAGGCAATGGCACCTCACCCCAGTACTCTTGCCTGGAAAATCCCATGGACGGAGGAGCCTGGTAGGCTCCAATCCATGGGTCGCTAAGAGTCGGACACGACTGAGCAACTTCACTTTCACTTTTCACTTTCATGCATTGGAGAAGGAAATGGCAACCCACTCCAGTATTCTTGCCTGGAGAATCCCAGGGACGTAGCCTGGTGGGCTGCCGTCAATGGGACCGCACAGAGTCGGACACAACTGAAGCGACTTAGCAGTAGCAGCAACCCCAAATCAGATAGCTCTTCCTTCTCTCTATTTTTTTTATTATAATTGTAGAGAAGTTTCAAATCAAGGAATTGATGCCCTCTTAACTAGCTTTTCTTCTTCCTCCTTGAGGGAAAATATTATGTTTTCTTCTTTATTACTTCCAAAGCACTCAGTAGGATAGTTTTCACATAGAAAACTGAATTGTTGCAAAAGTGATCAAGTCAAACTCTATAAAATTTTATAATACTTAAAAGCAACAGGAGACCGAACAATAACAAAATTGCCCCCAAAAAAGGATACTGGAGGAATGCTAATGTAAAAAAAAAAAATATGATATAAAACTGAGGATCATTTTTTTCTTCCATTATTTACCAATGATAAAATAGCAAGAAGTACTTGATAAACTTTCATTTATATGGAGATGCTTAATCTGTGTTTCCAAGGGAAAATTTGGTTAAATACAACAATTTAATGATACATTAATAGTTTAGATCAGTTCATTTAGTTCAGTCGCTCAGTCGTGTCCGACTCTTTGTGAATCACAGCACGCCAGGCCTCCCTGTCCATCACCAACTCCCGGAGTTCACTCGGACTCACGTCCATCGAGTTGGTGATGCCATCCAGCCATCTCATCCTCTGTCGTCCCCTTCTCCTCCTGCCCCCAATCCCTCCCAGCATCAAAGTCTTTTCCAATGAGTCAGCTCTTCACATGAGGTGCCCAAAGTACTGGAGTTTCAGCTTTAGCATCAGTCCTTCCGAAGAGCACCCAGGGCTGATCTCCTTAAGAATGGACTGGTTGGATCTCCTTGCAGTCTAAGGGACTCTCAAGAGTCTTCTCCAACACCACAGCTCAAAGGCACCAATTCTTCGGTGCTCAGCTTTCTTTATAGTCCAACTCTCACATCCATACATGACCACTGGAAAAACCATAGCCTTGACTAGACAGACCTTTTTGGCAAAGTAATGTCTCTGCTTTTCAATATACTATCTAGATTGGTTATAACTGTGGGTCTCAAATTTGGAATGCATCAGAATCACCAGGAAAATTGTTAAAGCAGTTCCACACCTTGAGAATATTGGCTTGAATCTGCATTTTCTTGATTACACTAAGGATGTCAAAACATAAAACAGGAAATGTTGGTCCAAGACTGGGCTCTCACTCCTTGACCTTTATTTAAAGCCAAAGGAAGACCCTTTGCCTATGACTGGGGTCTTCTCTTCACCCAAATTCTTTGTTTGGGAAAAGTTGGGAATTTGTAAAGAAACATAATATATTTAACAGTTTATGGCTTTAGTGGTGTCTGGTAATGTCCTTCACTTTTAAAAGGAACTCAAAATGATGCTTCAGCTTTATCTCCTTGTTGAAATGAATGAATTTAAGAGAGAGAGGATTTTAGATCAGAACAGCGGCACCTCTGGCAAGGATATAAATCCATATCCCTTGATTCCCAGCAATGGATTATTTTTCTATCTTTATGGCTTCTAAGTCAGAGAGCATACATCTAATGATGCCTTTCTTAAAATGACCAGCATATCTAAAATAAGGATGATGATAATATCAAAATATCTTCAGCGAGCAAAGATAATTAAATTCACAGGTTGAGTGGTACATGAAGTCACAATAATTGACGCATAGAGTTTATAGAATATGCAGAATACATGGATATTATAATCTGCTGAAATCTATACGGTTGCACCTGTACATATACAGCTATGATTTAAGACAGAAATGCTACATACATCAATGAATTTTCAGTTCATATCATCATAGCTACAGAGTCAAGACTGAGTAGTTCATGATTACATTGGATCTTTGAAATGTGTGGATGCTTTCGTTACCATTTTCCTTTGATTTATTAAAAAGAATATAAGTATATACATACTGGTCACAGGAGAACTGGAATAAAAATGTGTGCCTTTTATTAAAATTCAGATGAAAAACACTCCTCAAAGCAGCCAGATGAATCTTTTAATGGAAGAAGCCCTTTTAGGAAGTCCATTCCTCTCAAAATTAAATCTGAAGTTCATTTCCTAAAATGTCACATATATGGTAAAAATAAAGACAATCAATGCATCTTGCTATTGCAAGGATTCAAATGAATCAAATCAAGTGCCGCCATGTTTCCCCTATACACATAGCTCCTTACACTAGGATTCATATAGTCTACAACAGAACAGGTATTACACTCATTTTACAATATCAGTATCATAATATTAATAAGATTCTACTGAATTTTTGTTGGTGGAAGCAACATCATTTCTATGTGTTTTTGTGCCTAGAGATACAAAACAGTGAAATCCAACAGCTCCGTAAGTCTTACTTAGGAAATGGAATCATAGTTACAAAAACTCACTCAAGATTTACAAAGTCTGCAATATCAAGAAACTAGATAGTTGATCGGGGAAGGCAATGGCACCCCACCCCAGTACTCTTGCCTGGAAAAGCCCATGGATGGAGGAGCCTGGTAGGCTGCAGTCCATGGGGTCGCTAAGAGTCGGACACGACTGAGCGACTTCACTTTGACTTTTCACTTTCATGCATTGGAGAAGGAAATGGCAACCCACTCCAGTATTCTTGCCTGGAGAATCCCAGGGACAGAGGAGCCTGGTGGGCTGCTGTCTATGGGGTCGCACAGAGTTGGACACGACTGAAGTGACTTAGCAGCAGCAGCAGATAGTTGATATAAAGATTTGGATAACAAAAACGGGGGCTGCCAAAAATATGGAAGAATGAGTGGGCTTCCTGGTTGGCACAGTGGTAAAGAATTAGCCTGCCAATACAATAATACAGAAGAATGAGATTATACCCTACTGATGAGGATATACATGTGTGCTACCATCTTGGTATATAATATGGCATAATAAAGTTGAAAGTGTACACACAATCCAGAAATCATTATGTTAGATACATATCCTAAAGAAACGCTTACATGTAGGCAAGAATGTCCCTTATAGCAAAGTTAGAAATAGCAAAAAGTGGGAGGAACTCAACTGTCCATCAGTAGAGATTTTGATGGGGTTTCCTAGATGGCTCAGCAAAAAAATCCACCTGCCAATGCAGGAGATGCAGGTTCAATCCCTGGGTCAGGGAGATCGTCCAGAGAAGGAAATGGCAACCCACTCCAGGATTCTTGCCTGAGAAATCCCATGGACAGAAGAACTTGGCCGGCTACAGTCCATGAGGTGGCAAAAAAAAAATCATACATAACTGAACAACTGAGCACACACACACCTAGAGATTTTAACAAATAAACTAGGCTATATTCATTCAATGAGATATTTTGTAACAGTGAAAAAGAATGAATTATAGCTCTGTGCAATCACATAAATAAACCTTCAGTTCAGTTGAGTTGCTCAGTCATGTCCAACTCTTTGCAACCCCATGAATCGCAGCACACCAGGCCTCCCTGGCCATCACCAACTCCCAGAGTTCACCCAAACTCATGTGCATCGAGTCGGTGATGCCATCCAGCCATCTCATCCTCTGTCATCCCCTTCTCCTCCTGTCCCCAATCCCTCCCAGCATCAGAGTCTTTTCCAATGAGTAAACTCTTCGCGTGAGGTGGCCAAAGTATTGGAGTTTCAGCCTCAGCATTAGTCCTTCCAATGAACACCCAGGACTGGTCTCCTTTAGGATGGACTGGTTGGATCTCCTTGCAGAAATATATATAAGTTTTACTGAAAAAAGCAAGCTGCAGGAAAGTATCTTTAAAAGACACCATTCTTCAAAAGTTGCAAAGTAAACAAAGAATATTTTCAGGTACACATATATATGATATCTCCTTATCACACAGTGGCAAACTTATTTTTTAAGGGGCAACATAATGAGAGAAAAATTTTTCAGGATGCTAGTTACTTCTAGCTGGGAAGGAGAATGAGTCCTGAAGGAATTTCTTAAATAAGCTCTTCTTTATTTTGATAGCAAATAGTTAAAACTCAAATGGTTTTTATGAACTTAATTTTTACACACTTGAAACCAAAGGTGATAGAGAACATTCCTGGGGTCTTAGACGGTGAACATTTCTTGACTGAGCATGAGGAGTCTGGCCTTCCTACATACTACCCCAGTAAATACTTATGCCCCAGGAACTCACCCTTTCCAGGCCAAGGATCAAAGAGAAGCAAAAGGTCTAGAATATGGTTACAACCTCTAATAGTATCCAGGTAAGTGAGGGAGCCAAGATCCCTCAGTCCTACCCTAGAATCTCAAAATTCTTATGGCTATTAAAACCAAGTCATCAATCATAGTACTGGTCAAATCAAAATGCCAGACCTAGTGGGCGGAGAGGGCAATGGCACCCCACTCCAGCACTCTTGCCTGGAAAATCCCATGGACAGAGGACCCTGGTGGGCTGCAGTCCATGGGGTCGCTAAGAGTCAGACACAACTGAGCGACTTCACTTTCACTTTTCACTTTCATGCATTGGAGAAGGAAATGGCAACCCACTCCAATGTTCTTGCCTGGAGAATCCCAGGGGCAGGGGAGCCTGGTGGGCTGCCATCTATGGGGTCGCACAGAGTCGGACACAACTGAAACAACTTAGCAGCAGCGGCAGCAGTGGACTCAAGTGTTGGGGTGAAGGAAGGAAGAAATATCAGAACATATACACAGAGATACTGTAATGATTACATGTGGGGAAGAAGGATAGAGATTAGGACAACCAATCATGATTAATTTTGTGTTTTCATTCCACTATCCAATCCTTGACTTTGGCACCATAGTCATTTTATAACTCACTGCTGTCCTTTGTTTTTAGTTAGATTACCCCTAAAACTAGATGCTACATATAATATTGTTTTAGTTCAATTTTTATTTTATTCATATTTTTAATGCTTGTTTTCTTTGGAGGCTATGTAAATCCCATTTCAGTGTCAACTATTCAATAGCAAATGGACATTCATGGCATAGATGCTGGGGATGCAGAAATGAATCAAAGATAGTTCCTGCCCTCAAGTCACTCACAGGTTTATCAGAGAATGCAGACAAATTCTAATAACCAAAGTCTTGAATGAGATATCCAGGAAACATACATGGGGCCAGGGAGGAGTACCCAGGAGAGTAGGTCAAGTCTATATATAAAATGTGAGCTGAGAAAGAAACAGCAATAAAGAGAAACTAAATTCTGAAAGCCAACAATATAAGCCAGTAACATGGAATCTGCCATGACAGTAGGGATTACTGAAATTTTCTTGTATCTTTGCTGGGAGTTAAAATATTTTGATGAATTAAAGCTTAGTGATCTTACTCTTTCTTTGCAGAATGAATGAATCTAGTGAAATTAACAGATTTTAATCTACTGTCTTTTATATGTCAGGCATTGGATCAAAAATGCAAAAACAAGATATGGTCCCTGCCCTTAAGGAAAAGTATACTTTTTATAAGAAAAAAAAATTGTACAGTTGGGTCAGAATCTACTTGTAGGAACTATTAATTACATTGCAACAGACAAAAGAAAAAGCATATCACGTGATTCACAATCATTTAAAACAACACCTTCTAATTCATAACTAACAATAGGAAGAGGCAATGTGTGAACTGGCTACAAGTACATGTGCAACCATGTGAGCTCTATCTCTCAGGTTTAAAATTTTCGTACGATGCGCCAAAGCATCTGTCAATTATTACTGAAGCATCTGTCAATTATTCTGATCTTTGAACGTGTTTTCAAATGATTAGGTTCCAGTATATTTCACTGTATACTTTTGTAATGGTATGTCCCCAAACATTTTATTCTGAGCTTTGTTTTTAATGCTCCGGAAGCAGCAGGGGGCAATCTAACGTAGGAAACCTGCTGTGGAAGTGATGAAAGTAAGGCTGCATCCTAGAGTCGTTGGGAAAAAAATTCTCCACTTTGCTGAATACAAAATTATGGCATATAGAGAAAGAGGAAATATACATTGGAGAGAACAAATCCAGGGCAGTAAAATAACAGAAGGTGAAGGGTCCACTCTGTGATAAAGTAAGATGAAACGAAATGAAATAAATATAAAATAAAATTTTAAAAACTCTCATACAGGTCAAGAGAAATCTATGAAGGCATATAGACATCCAAGGATTTTTGTTCTAACTTTGCCTGCAGGCGCTTCTGAGCCCAAATAACTGCAGATCTGGGAATAACAGGTGTTTATTGATTTCTTTGTGATTTTTCTTTTTTATTTCTTCCCTTTTTTTTTCCTGTGGTACCAGAACACAAAGACATGTGTATTCCATATGTAACACTTTAGAAAATGAAAGGCAACAGAAACACTGAACAGATGTGGCAAGTAGGGACCCACTTTCCCCAATACAGCTTAATGTCGACATGCCAACTGCTCTCTCTCTATTATTTTTAAAGAGAAAAGGCACCAAAAGTTCCCCATAAAAATATTAACTGACGAGAAGCTTAAATGTTAGCATAGACATCTGTACTAATCAGAAAGTAACGACTTTAGATTTCTTTCTCAGTTTAATTCTTATTTTTAAAGGGCTTATAAGAAACACCTCAAAATCATTAGAGGACAATCAACAGTTTGGTTTTACTTGCTTCTGAATTGAAAGGAGGAAGAAAACTAACTGGTCTCTGAAAATGCCCATTTTTAAAAACTGTTAAATTAAACTA
The DNA here is from genome assembly GCA_935064755.1 of Tragelaphus eurycerus. Lineage (NCBI taxonomy): Eukaryota > Metazoa > Chordata > Mammalia > Artiodactyla > Bovidae > Tragelaphus > Tragelaphus eurycerus. Next base: position 20,917,020 of record CAKXYN010000020.1, read on the forward strand.
CAAAATCACACATCAATGTTGACTTCACCTGATATACATGTATCTGTGTCACACACACACATTTAAATCAGTGGACACAGCAGTCTTTTCTTTTGCTTCCCTAATTTGCTAGCATTTTCCACCAATCCCCAAACGCAATCTGGTGGGTATAAAAAGGGCTTCTATCAATATTTAAAATAATGATAAACATGGACCTCTGCCTATTTCTTTAAAAAGAAAAAGTTAAAGAAACAAAAATGTATCTCTCTATATAATGAATTATCAACCATAATCTAGCTGTCTTTTTATTTGCCTACAGGCTACAGACTTCCATTTATCAAATAAAGGTGTGCCCCCCTTATGTTTCAAGTATCTAACAATGTTTAGAGGACAAAAGAAGGAAATATACCAAAATAAAGTACATATATTTTTATTTTTACCCAGTTTTAGAAAGAAATTTCATAATCTTTCTATGCACTGGGTTTAAGAGCAAGGGAAATTACAATTCACAAAAGGACAAAATGTACTGAAATAGTTAAAAAAAAAGGAAGGACAAATTGGAAGTTCAACTCTGCTGATATTTTGCAAAAGATGAAGAGGTTTGGCATATAGACAGTAAGTGGGGGATGGGGAAGGGATGATATTTTCTGAATCCAGCTCAGAAGGCAAATGGAAAACTGTGAGACCTCGTCATAAAGAAAAGGGACATGTGGGGGTGGGCACAGAGAAGCAGCACATAGGAAAAAAGGAGGGAAGAGTATGAGGGGTCCTGTGAAGTCAGCAGGAAGCCCCATGGTTCCAAAGATGAAACAAACTTCTCTGGGGGAAAAAATTTGTTTAAATATTCCTACATATGTCAAATGGTGAACTTGGGCAGCAAATAAACTGCAGGGAAGACTAATGTCAGACTGTGCTAAATAGCAGTGAAAAAGTACAGTGTCCTGTGAGGAAGAATTCATTGTTCAAGAACTACAGTTTCATAAGGACACAATTTCCACACACCCCCCACCCCCACCCCCCGCCAAAGGCTGCAGCAGCTGCAGTCTGCAGATGTAGTTGAAAAAAATACCCTGGGCAGGAGGTACATTCCCCTATGGCATGACCATATTTTCTATAGCAATAATCCTATGTCCATAAAAGGAACGAGAGAAAGAGAGAGGACAGGAGACGGATACAATCTCATTCAAGGGTCACACACGCATTACACAAAGAAATAGGCAGGAGTCCTTGTTTATGATTATTTTAAATGTTGACAGAAGCTCTTCTTATATCTACCACCTTACACTTGGGGATTGGTAGAAAATGCTAGCTAATTAGGAAAGCAAAAGAAAAGACTGCAGTGTCCACTGATTTAAATGTGTGTGTGTTATGCGTGCACGTACACAGACACACACATATACACACACTCCTAATCTACCTATAGCTTCTTTAAAAATAGAAAATGCCTCCTTTAAATTGTTCACTATCACTCCAATTTCCTGTGAAGACCTGAATGTTTGTATATTTTTCTGTGTCTAAGTTGCCCAAGATACCTAATACATGCCCAGTATGACACATTTTTAAATAAGTTACTCTTTATTGAATTACAATTTCCAGCAGACACTAATAACAAAATTCAAATAGCTCTCACAGATGAGAATTTTTAGAGTGCTGGGACGTAACCAAGTTTTTAAGAGAATCTCGAAGAGCTACCCACCAAGTGTGTGTAGTAACTGGGGTGTCACTGGATGAAGTTCTTCAAATAGTTAATTAGACTTGCCAAGAAAAAAAAAAAATCAATCATTAAAGAGTCAACACTCTAGGAGATACAGATGATAAAGAACTGTTATTGGCACACCCAGGGTGAAGTCAAAAGTAAAACTTAACGAAATAAAGTTTTCAGATTTCCGAACACTCCATCCCTGCAGTCAACTCAATGCAATTAGCAACACATCAAAAGGAGAGAAAAGCAATTTTTGCCCTATGATTTCTTTTTCCTCCTGAATTTCTCCGGCCTGCTTAACAGGCGTTTTGCACGCACAGAGAAATACAGACACTCATTCAATCAGGGGGTTGCATCGCCTATGAACACCTGCAAACTGAATTTGCTCTGTTTTGTTAACCATTTATTTTGTCTTTACTGGATTTTCAAAGGGAAATGTGATAATCCCACTGTTCTTCAGATGCTCAGCAGGCTGTTTCATCTAATAAAGCCATTGCAATGGAATGGATTAAAGCAACATGGAACATTCCTAATTTGGGATCTGTGAAAGAACTTTAACATCCAGGCACTATGAGCTCAATCTTAAAAAAGTTATTGGTAGGATAAAAGTAGAGTGTCTAACTAACATCTGCTTTTCTAAGTGTCTTCATATTGCTATCACTTACGTGAAGCCAGGACATCACTGACTTCATCTTTAGGGACTGTACTCGATCATAGAAAAAAAAGAAAAAAACACATTTTAAGTTATACAGTTATCATGTGGCTGAAATACCAAAGAGTAGGAATAAATCAGAAATGAAATTAGAAAAGGGATATTTTAGCATAAATGCTATAAGGGTTCCCTTCCACTCCAAAACTTAAAAGCCATTTTCCAATAAAGGAGGCAAAATTTAAGTTTAACCTGTTATTTCCCAAATATGTTTTATACTGGGTCATGCCTCACTGGCTAGAAAATGTGACACCTTCTATGTCTGGTCCCAGTTTTTTACACTGTGTTGGTTATTATTTTTTTCATTGTTGAGAGAGAAGTGACAGTCATCACTCTTCTTTGTACCACTCATTTCAGAGATGACCAGCTAATATCAAACTAATCTATTTAGTATAGCATATAGACCAATGTTGGGCTTCGCTGGTGACTCAGTGGTAAAGAATCCGCCTGCCAATGCAGGAGATGTGGGTTCGATCCCTGAGTTGGGAAGATCTCCTGGAGAAGGAAATGGCAATCCACTCCAGTATTCTTGCCTGGGAAATCCCATGGACAGAGGAGCCGCGTGGGCTACAGTCCATGGAGTCATAAAGAGTTGGAAACAACTTAGTGACTAAACAACAACATAATAAATCAATGATATGCAATAGGAATAGAATGTAAACTATTATTTTTCAATTTTCTAGTAACCACATTTAAAAAGCAAAACTAAACAGGGACATTAATATTAATTTAATCCAATATATCTAAAGTATCTTTTAACACAATCAACATAAAAGTATTTACTTCTATACCATAGTAAGAAAAAGAAAGAAACTAAGTCTTCGAGCTTGGTATGTGTTTCATGCTTATAACATATCTAAACTGGGACTAATCATATGTTATATGTTCAATACCCAAGACCTGTCTAGTGGCTACCATGCTGAAAAGCTGTTTCAGACAGATAAAGAAACTGCAAGGAGAAGCAAGTGAGATAGCTACAGGATAAAGTGCTAACTGGGCAGGGATGACAGAGTAAAGAGACAGACTCCCCTGTTTGGCCCCCTCTTCCATCTGACCCCATCCCCAACTGCAGGCGTTTTCCAAAGCTCCATCCTTCACTCACCGTCCTCTTTAGACTCTTTCTCTTGGTAAGTTGATTCACTCATTTACTCATTCAACAAACTCTTACTAAATGTCTCTGAAGTGCCAACTTCTGCGGGAGGTCCAAAGGTTATAAAGACAAATTCTTGCCCTCATAATAGCCAATGAATCTTCACAACTTAGCCTATTAAGTTCTCTGATGGAAGAAGCTAAAGTGCAGGCATTTGTGCACTGGAGTTCACACATGACAGGAGAGGACAAGGGTGGCACACAGCTCAAAGGTTATCTCCTTGGAGAGACCTTTGGTGACCACAATATATAAGGTAGAAATCCTCACCCACTCCCCTGTCATTGTTATTACATCATCTTTATTTTCTTTGGAATATGTATCATCATCCAAAAGTCTTATTTCTTTGTATTTTGCTTATTGGTTTATCATTTATTTGTTTTCCTTTCTAAAAGCTAAGTTCCATGACAGTAGGGACCTTATGGGCCTTATTCATCCTGTGCTTTTGACAGAGTAGGTAATAAGTCAACAGTATTCCAACCATCTCTCTCTGAATTTATTTCTAATCATTTGCCACCAGCCAGGCATCTCCTTCCAAAACTTACTATAACCTTTACTATCTGGTAAATGATTCTACACTCTTAATTTATCCTGAAAAACACCTGAAACATTTATTTTGTTCTGTCAATCTCCCATCCCACATGCACCACTCTTAAAACAGTTCAGATGACCTTTTTGAGGGAATCAAAAGTTTTTCTCTAATCTGGCCTCCTCATGACTTCTCTCATTTACTCAGTAAAAAGAGACTCCCATTTGGGAGATATGGAGAAATTATTATGGTATCTTAACTTTTCCTACTATCAACTCAGCAAAAAATTAAAAGGCATTTAAACACTGGGCTGGAAGAAGCACAAGCTGGAATCAAGATTGCCAGGAGAAATATCAATCACCTCAGATATGCAGATGACACCACCCTTATGGCAGAAAGTGAAGAGGAATTAAAAAGCCTCTTGATGAAAGTGAAAGAGGAGAGTGAAAAAGTTGGCTTAAAGCTCAACTTTCAGAAAACGAAGAACATGGCATCTGGTCCCATCACTTCATGGGAAATAGATGGGGAAACAGTGGAAACAGTGTCAGACTTTATTTGGGGGGGCTCCAAAATCACTGCAGATGGTGATTGCAGCCATGAAATTAAAAGATGCTTACTCCTTGGAAGTAAAGTTATGACCAACCTAGACAGCATATTCAAAAGCAGAGACATTACTTTGCCAAAAAGGTCCGTCTAGTCAAGGCTATGGTTTTTCCTGTGGTCATGTATGGATATGAGAGTTGGACTGTGAAAAAAGTTGAGCGCCAAAGAATTGATGCTTTTGAACTGTGGTTTTGGAGAAGACTCTTGAGAGTCCCTTGGACTGCAAGGAGATCCAGCCAGTCCATTCTAAAGGAGATCAGCCCTGGGATTTCTTTGGAAGGACTGATGCTACAGCTGAAACTCCAATACTTTGGCCACCTTATGTGAAGAGTTGACTCATTGGAAAAGACTCTGATGCTGGGAGGGATTGGGGGCAGGAGGAGAAGGGGATGACAGAGGATGAGATGGCTGGATGGCATCACCGACTTGATGGACATGAGTTTGAGTGAACTCCGGGAGGTTGGTGATAGACAGGGAGGCCTGGCGTGCTGCAATTCATGGGGTCACAAAGAGTTGGACACGACTGAGTGACTGAACTGAACTGAACTGAACTGTTTCCTCTCAGGGCAGACAACCAGCCCAAATCTTTTATGTCCAGGCTTATTTCCTCCCAGCTGAGAAGTGGTTCCCAAGCAAAGGATTAGCAGGTAACATAAGTGGTAGACTTCCCTGGTGGCTCAGACGGTAAAGCATCCGTCTATGATGCGGGAGACCTGGGTTCGATCCCTGGGTTGGGAAGATCCCTTGGAGAAGGAAATGGCAATCCACTCCAGTACTATTGCCTGGAAAATCCCATGGACAGAGGAGCCTGGTTGGCTACAGTCCATGGGGTCGCAAAGAGTCGGACACGACTGAGTGACTTCATGTTCACATTCATGGGTGGTAGAACCTTGTAAGCAGCAAAACTCAAACAGCAGTGGCTGTCTGGAAATCTGACCCACACTCAGTGCCACAGTCTTGGGAGCCAATAGGAAACCAATAAACTTGGTGTGAACACCACAAGGACAGCTCATCCATGAATGGCCCCAGGCCATGGTCTCAGCAGCACCTAAGGTGGACCTGGTCAGAGATCTCTACCCTTTTTGTCCTGAATGGCAGAAGCCCTGGGCTCAGCGCAAGAAAAAAAAATGATATATAGCACCTCTCAACAACCCTTGACAGCAGAGAGGTTTCAATATGGACCTGGAAGAAACAATCCTATTATACTGTTCTGTAAAAGAGTCACAAACACTCCCAAATCCCACTGTTTTTTCCATAATCATTATACTTCTTTGCTACTGAAATGCTGAGGTTTTTCAGAACATCCAGGCTTACTTACCATCCTGTTGGAATAAGAGCACAGGAGGAAAAGGATACCTTTTTCTTTTTTTGGTGATGAGTCAATAATAGGAAAAAAATCAAGACACTAATAGCCCGTTCTGGTGCTTCCCTGACTTGTTAGAGGCTCTTATATCAAGTACAAGAATAAGAAATACAGATATATATAAAGAGGGTTAGGCTACTACTCCTAGAACTAATCCTAGTTCCATCCTTTGACTCAGGTTTATGCTCAAAGTACAACACTAAATACTGTTTTTAAACAGATTTAATCACATAATCATGTTTAACTAAGAGAAGGACTCTGCAATGAATGTTCTTAGTTTCAGCATCTATAAAATCAAGAGAAGGGACTAGATAATTTAAAATTAGTTTAATAATTTTCTTCTACTCACTCCAGCCTCCAAACCCTAGAGGAATTACCCTAAGCATTTATTACCTATTCTGTTAATTATTATCCTTAATTAAATAACACCCTTAAGAAGTGCTTAACCACTGAGTCCATGTCTTGCCTCCTTAATTAGGATGTAAGATCCTCAAGCATAATTCAACAAAAATATATTAAGTACTCACTGGGTTCAAGGAATAATATAAGGACAGAGGTTTCTCCCTAGATGGTTGGCACATTACCTGACACTTAATAGCAGTTACTTTGAATATGAAAGATTTCTTAACTTGGCTCCACTGCAGTATTTTTTAGCTTATTTCTTCCTATGGGTGGGGAAGTCTGGCGCAATGTATGGATAGGCTTGGAGGAGATCCAGAAAATAAATGAACAGGTCTGCCATCCTGGGATTTTTTTTGCTCTGGAGATTTCTGAAATCTATGAAATGTTGTAGAAATCACTGGCCCATAATACTGCCAGCTGTTCTCCTTATTTTTCTGCTGTGTACAAAAATCTATCTTTTACACACTTTATTATGGAGAAGTAAGTACTCTTATTTCTGACTTAAATGTTCCTTGGGAAAAAGCAAGGCAGTCAGTCCTAATGTAGGAAATAGGTCCTGAGCAGGCAAGTCACTGAGCATATGTAGTTTATTCAGGAGGTGATCCCAGGAAGCACAACTGAGGGAAAGCGGAAAATGAAAAGGAAGGAAAAGAAAAAAAAAAAAAAAAAAAAAAAGTGTGTTTATAAGGGGCTATTGCAATAGGCAACTAGGGACTCTCTGAACTGGCATGTAAATCAGAAATGTCTCTCCCGATGATGGGAAAGCAGGAAAATGTATTCACTGCTTCTCATCCTTCAGGAGCTACAATTGCTCCTAGGAAATTCCCCAGCTTTGAGACATCCAGGCACAGTGCAAGAGAAAGCTCCTAAGTGGAGAAGCAGAGACACAGGACTGGAGGTGGAAGCTGCCACATTGCATAAAAACCAGCCGCAGTAGCTACATGTGGACTCAGTTGTAAGCCAAGGAGACACAGGACAGAATGTCAGTTGCAACTGCTTTGTGCATTAGTTCATCTATCTTCACCACCAGAGTCAAGCCAACAGCTCCAGGAACCTAGTTTCTCCTCATGGTCCTGTCAGTTCCTCCTGACTGATATCAGATTTCACATCACTTTACAGCCCTCTATCTTAGAGGCCTTTCTCTAAATGGGATATGATGATGGCTTTTATCATAAGGTAGTAGAAAAGTTTAGAGATGTAACTGATTTTTCATGTTTGATGGGATTTGGGTCAGGGGTCACTAACTCAAATGCCTTCTATGGCTTTGTCTTTATGACCATCGTAAACAGGGATAAAGCCTCAGTGAGAATGATCCTGAGGGCCCCAGCTGCCAAGGTGGTAAGTGTTGAGAAGGGGAGGGGTACTGCCAAAAGCATGTTGAGTCATTCAACTGCTACTTATTGTCTACTCCACAGCATGACAGAAAGTATGCTAGATGCTAATAATACAGCTGTTTCCGGCCCCTGTCCTAAAGAAACCACAGCCTACAGAAAGAGATGTACAAAGAAAAAAATGTGATGAATGATAACAAAGTTGGAGTCCTTTACCAACCCTGAAGTTTATTCATCAAAATCCATTTCACAATGGAAGTGACATTCAAGACATCTTTCAGAAGTTCATGGAACAATAAGGTCAGAGTACTGAGTTACCTATGAGCACTTCTGTGGCCAATGCTGAATTTTCTAGATTCGCTGGCATATTGAGTGCAGCACTATCACAGCATCATCTTTCAGAATTTGCAATAGCTCAACTGAAATTCCATCAACTCCATTAGCTTTGTTCATAGTGATGCTTCCTAAGGCCCACTTGACTTTGCATTCCAGGATGTCTGGTTCTAGGTGAGTGATCACATCATCATGGTTATCTTTTTTGTACAGTTCTTCTGTGTATTCTTGCCACCTCTTCTTAATACCTTCTGCTTCTGTTAGGTCCATACCATTTCGGTCCTTAATTGTGCTCACTGTTACATGAAATGTTCTGTTGGTATCTCTAATTTTCTTGAAGAGATCTCTAGTTTTCCATTCTACTGTTTTCCTCTATTTCTTTGCATTGATCACTGAGGAAGGCTTTCTTATCTCTGCTTGCTATTCTTTGGAACTCTGCACTCAAATAGGTATATTTTTCCTTGTCTCCTTTGCCTTTATCTGGAAAAGATCAGTTTTCATTCCAATCTCAAAGAAAGGCAATGCCAAAGGATGCTCAAACTACCACAAAATTGCACCCATCTCACACTCATCTCCAAGTAGAAAATAATGCTTTTACATTACTTTTACACTAGAAAAGTAATGTTCAAAATTCTCCAAGCCAGGCTTCAACAGTACATGAACTGTAAACTTCCAGATGTTCAAGCTGGTTTTAGAAAAGGCAGAGGAAACAGAGATCAAATTGCTAACATCCACTGAATCATGGAAAAAGCAAGAGAGTTCCAGAAAAACATCTATTTCTTCTTTATTGACTATGCCAAAGCCTTTGACTGTGTGGATCACAATAAACTGTGGAAAATTATGAAAGAGATGGGAATACCAGACCACCTGACCTGCCTCTTGAGAAATCTGTATGCAGGTCAGGAAGCAACAGTTAGAACTGGACATGGAACAACAGACTGGTTCCAAATAGGAAAACGAGTACGTCAAGGCTGTATATTGTCACCCTGCTTATTTAACTTATATGCAGAGTACATCATGAGAAACGCTGGACTGGAAGAAGCACAAGCTGCAATCAAGATTGCTGGGAGAAATATCAATAACCTGAGATATGCAGATGACACCACCCTTATGGCAGAAAGTGAAGAGGAACTAAAAAGCCTCTTGATGAAAGTGGAAGTGGAGAGTGAAAAAGTTGGCTTAAAGTTCAACATTCAGAAAACGAAGATCATGGCATCTGAAACTCCAAAACTTTGGCCACCTAATGTGAAGAACCGACTCACTGGAAAAGACCCTGAGGCTGGGAAAGATTGGAGGTGGGAGAAGAGGATGACAGAAGATGAGATGGTTGGATGGGATCATCAATGCAATGGACATGAGTTTGAGTAGGCTCCAGGACTTGGTGATAGACAGGGAAGCCTGGATGTGATGTAGTCCATGGGGTCACAAAGAGGTGAACACGACTGAGCAACTGAACTGAACTGATGAGCACTTCTAGAAATATTGCATACTACTTCTAATTGTTCATGTTTAATGAGTACTAACTACATATCAGGAACAATATGAAGTGCCTTTCAGTGTATTCTCAGTTAATCCTCCCAAAAGTAATAATTAAAAAAAAAAAACTGAGCCCCGAGAGATTTAATGACTTGTGCAGAAGTCATGTAGCTAACAGGTCAAAATTTAAATTCAGGTAGTCTGGCTAGGGAGCCCACATTCTTAATGACTGATCTATAGAACTTGATTAAGACACAACACAGGTTACATATGAAATTAAAATTAACAGTATTTCACATAGTTGAGATATTAGGTTACTATAGTAGAGGTTCAGTTCAGTTCAGTCGCTCAGTCATGTCCGACTCTTTGCGACCCCATGGACTATAGCATGTCAGGCCTCCCTGTCCATCACCAACTCCCAGAGTTCACCCAGACTCAAGTCCATCGAGTCAGTGATGTCATCCAGCCATCTCATCCTCTGTCATCCCCTTCTCCTCCTGCCCCCAATCCCTCCCAGCATCAGAGTCTTTTCCAATGAGTCAACTCTTCACATGAGGTGCCCAAAGTACTGGAGTTTCAGCTTTAGCATCATTCCTTCCAAAGAAATCCCAGGGCTCATCTCCTTTCGAATGGACTGGCTGGATCTCCTTGCAGTCCAAGGGACTCTCAAGAGTCTTCTCCAACACCACAGTTCAAAAGCATCAATTCTTCCGCACTCAGCCTTCTTCACAGTCCAACTCTCACATCTATACATGACCACAGGAAAAACCATAGCCTTGACTAGATGAATCTTTGTTGGCAAAGTAATGTCTCTGCTTTTGAATATGCTATCTAGGTTGGTCATAACTTTCCTTCCAAGGAGTAAGCGTCTTTTAATTTCATGGCTGCAGTCACCATCTGCAGTGATTTTGGAGCCCAAAAAATAAAGTCTGACACTGTTTCCACTGTTTCCCCATCTATTTGCCATGAAGTGATGGGACCAGATGCCATGATCTTCGTTTTCTGAATGTTGAACTTTAAGCCAACTTTTTCACTCTCTACTTCCACTTTCATCAAGAGGCTCTTCAGTTCCTCTTCACTTTCTGCCATAAGGGTGGTGTCATCTGCATATCTCAGGTTATTGATATTTCTCCCAGCAATCTTGATTGCAGCTTGTGCTTCTTCCAGTCCAGCGTTTCTCATGATGTACTCTGCATATAATTTAAATAAACAGGGTGACAATATACAGCCTTGACATACTCCTTTTCCTATTTGGAACCAGTCTGTTGTTCCATGTCCAGTTCTAACTGTTGCTTCCTGACCTGCATACAGATTTCTCAAGAGGCAGGTCAGGTGGTCTGGTATTCCCATCTCTTTCATAATTTTCCACAGTTTATTGTGATCCACACAGTCAAAGGCTTGGCATAATCAATAAAGAAGAAATAGATGTTTTTCTGGAACTCTCTTGCTTTTTCCATGATTCAGTGGATGTTAGCAATTTGATCTCTGTTTCCTCTGCCTTTTCTAAAACCAGCTTGAACATTTGGAAGTTCACAGTTCACATATTGCTGAAGCCTGGCTTGGAGAATTTTGAGCATTACTTTACTAGCGTGTGAGATGAGTGCAATTGTGCAGTAGTTTCAGCATTCTTTGGCATTGCCTTTGTCTGGGATTGGAATGAAAACTGACCTTTTCCAGTCCTGTGGCCATTGCTGAGTTTTCCAAATTTGCCAACATATTGAGTGCAGCACTTTCACAGCATCATCTTTCAGGATTTGAAATAGCTCAACTGGAATTCTATCACCTCCACTCGCTTTTTTCGTAGTGATGCTTTCTAAGGCCCACTTGACTTCACATTCCAGGATGTCTGGCTCTAGGTGAGTGATCACACCATCGTGATTATCTGGGTGTGAAGATCTTTTTTGTATAGTTCTGTGTATTCTTGCCATCTCTTTCTGGTATAGAACAAACCACTTCAAAGTTTGGTGACATAAACTTTCATTATTCATATTTCATTATTTCATTATGACTGATATGGAGTGACTCGGCCAGGGCCAAATGATATAGGATGGCTTCACTCATGTCTATGGCCTTCACTGGATGGCCTGGATGGTTGGGTGTCAGGATACACAGTCTTTCATCCTCCAAAAGGCTGATGGGGTTAATCCATACAATGGCAGAAGGGCTTTCAGCAACTAGACCAAGTAAGTCCTAACCACAAGTACTTTTGTAGCCTCTACATCATATTTGCTATTATTCCACTGGCAAGTCCCATGGCCAAAACTAGGGCCCAGAAAGGAGTAGACTCGGGGAGGCAAGAATAAATGCCAGAATTCCTATGCAAGTTCTATATATGTAAATTCATTCTGCTTTGCTGCAGTTGCATAACGTAAGAGAAACTATATTCTGTGTAAGTCATTTACCCAAGTGTTCAATCCATTCCTTATTTTATAAGTGAAAATAAATTCTTTCTCCCCAGACCCCACAGAGTTACTGGACTTAGAATATGATGAGTAGGAATAAAAATGGAGAAAGGAAAGAGGAAGAGAGAAAGAAGTACAGCAGCAACCACCACTTTGCAAAAAGGTCTTGTGTAATGACTTACATAGACTATAGTTTCTCTTAAGTCATGTATCTGCAGCAAGGATAACTGTTTCTAGCCTCCCTCCCCTAGTCCTCAGGAACTCTGTGTCCATGTTAACCCCCTGTCCCTCCTCCCACAGCATCAAAGATGCAGCCCCAAGATCCAGATTACTCTTTCCTCAGCTTCTCTCATGTCTTCTAACTTTTGTTTGCACCAACTTCTATTCCTAACCCCCAGTATCCACTTTTTCAAATACCAGTAACAAGAATTACTTACAGGTTACATACATTCAAAGTGAAATTGTCACAATTGCTAACAGTGAAACAGAAATATAACCCATACAAGCAGAATTTTCCAAAAGGAAATGGAGAGGAATGTAAGCACCCATTGCTTTAAGGGCAAGGTGGAAAAGTGGGCTGATGTGCTAGGAGAAGAGGGATAAAACTCTTGGGCAAATTTTATGACACAGGTGAGATGAATCACATTAGTGTGTGACTGGCCAGTGATGCCTCTTTGTGTTTTCTCATATAAGTAGAGAGCATCAATAATAGGAAGTATTCATTGAAAGCACTTACCCCCGTCCCTGGAAATAGTAAGGTAGTCACAAATTCTTAAAACCACTGTATTTGACACTGTATATGACAATTTGCATATTGTTTCACACTGGATGTTCTTGTAATTAACATGGACCTTTCAATAAGTGTCAAAGGATACTTGATGGTCATCAGACCAAAGGATGGGCCTCCATATAATACCTTCCTAGAGTATAAGAACATCTCTTCCCTTTCCTCCTCTCTTCTCTTCTCCTGGCATACTCGTCTAGTACATCCATTTCAAGAAAATGAAAGTTCGAAAGAAAACTCTGTGTGTGTGTATATCTTTTACTTTTGGGCCACAACTCCAACCTCCGCTGACACAAAGGAAAACAGAGGTCTGGGTACCATCCCCGCAGGGTGCATGAGCAAGTTCTGAGCCAATTAAAGCCAAAACGATTTCTCAAATTATATTACAACTGAGGACACACCAAGGAATTTGGACATCATCCTATGTGTGATCAGGGATCACTGAAATACTTACACAGGGCATTGCAACAAGCAGATTTGTTTTAGAAAACTAATACCTGCAGCAAGCAGTAGGTTGGGATGGAGTCTAGAGCAGTGGTTCTCCAGGTAGGATCCCCAAACAACAGCCTCAGCATCACCTGGGAACTTGTTAGAAATGCAGTTCTGAGCCCCATCCCAGACCTGCTGAGTCAGAAACTCTGAGGGTGAAACCAGTACTGTTGTTTAACAAGTGCTCTGGATGATTCTGACACACTCAAGGGGAAGAACCAACTCTGCAGAGGCAGACAGGCCAGATGGTATTCTGTATGGAGGGTCTCTGACTAAGATGCCTTACCATCCCTGTTTCTAAAAGTCCATTAAAGTGACACACTAATGGAAAATTTAAAATAGGTATATAGTGATAAGGGCAAGGAAAATGGGTGAAAAAAGCACAACTGAAAGATGTCCTAAAAGTTTGGAAGATGAAAGAGAGATGGAGGACTGATGGACTACCATGGCTGACAGGTTTAACCAAAATGTAAATGCTTAAAAATTTGTGTACTAGACTCATGCAGTAGACAAAGCATAGATTCTTCTTTAATAATGAGATGGCTTTTTCCTTTTACCACCCTAATCTGACTTTATTGTTTTAAATGATTCAGTTTATCCTTTTCTCCAATAACGGAGAAAAATAAATCTAAAAAAAAAAAACAAAAACAAAAAAAACCCAGCAATACATCCAGTGATAATCATATATAAAGTATGAGGAAAAAATTACCTACACATTTTCCCTAACTATCTCCAAGAGATTTGCTTTTTCAACCTCATTCCTTTTAATGGCTACTTTGAAATGTTTCATCTAAAAGGCAGAGGACTACCAAAATTAAGCCATTTTTCAGAAGCTACCTGCACATACCAGCTAACTCCAAGTACAAGAACAAATCGTAGATATGTCTGGAATTCAGGCTAAGATTAAGCTACCACTAACTTTCAAAGCTTATCAGAGCATGAATCTCATGAGGCCATCCAAATAAGAATAAATTAAAGACATTGACACTGTCTAAATCTCAGATTAAATTTCATAATATTAATAACCCAATACTCATTGCAAGTTTCAAACAGAGCAAATATCCTTCACTGTAATTCACAGGAGAAATTTCTCATCACAAGCAGTGTTTTTCTGCACACATCTATATATTTTCATACTATTCCAACCCTTTAAGGTTATATGACATTTAATTTAAGAAATTTCTGTCCTATAAGGTAGAAAAATTTTCAAACTCACCCTCCAAAGGTCTTTCTTTTCCCCTGGCAGAGGGTAGCACAGTTTTTTTCATTCCTCCTTGCTTTGAAATAGCTTATAAACTTGGGTTCTCCTAGAGGTAAGAGCTCACTCCCAGTATTCCAGGTTGCAGCAATTACTCAAGGATGTTGAAGCAAATCTACTTTGAAGCAAATCTAAGTGTATTTCATGAAACTAAATGCAAGTTGGCAATTGTAGAGATGAAAGCAGTAACTATCAGCAGTTAGTCATTTTCCCCCTTTTGTGGGTGGAGAAAGACAAATGAAAAAGAAAATCTCTGCATTCAGATTAGTTCTGATGAGTTTACCCATCAAAAGTTCATTCAATTAGATGAAACTCTCTTGGTTAACTTGAGTTAGTTACAGTTTGGAAATCATACGACAAATTAGTTACTTTCATCTTGGGCAATGAAATGATCATTTGGGCATTAAATTGAAAAAAATGGTTTGAGGAGACTGCACTTATTCACTCTAAATAGGCTCAAATCCTAATTAGCTTCAACTAACAGTTCAAACCCAGATTTATGACAGGAGTTTCAGGGATGCGAATGAACATTGGAGAAAATTCTTGTGAAAAGCAGCTTTTGTGGCCTTGTGTTTGCAGTTGGAGAAGGATTCTTTCAGATCACAGGAGCTCCAATGTGAGCAAGTGTCAGAATAACCTTGGGTTTGCTTAGACCCACATGATTAGGCCCTATTCCTAAGTTTATGATTTGGTATGTCTAAGGTGGGGCCATGAAATTAAAAGACGCTTACTCCTTGGAAGGAAAGTTATGACCAACCTAGATAGCATATTCAAAAGCAGAGACATTACTTTGCCAACAAAGGTTCGCCTAGTCAAGGCTATGGTCTTTCCTGTGGTCATGTATGGATGTGAGAGCTGGACTGTGAAGAAGGCTGAGCGCCAAAGAATTGATGCTTTTGAACTGTGGTGTTGGAGAAGACTCTTGAGAGTCCCTTGGACTGCAAGAAGATCCAACCAGTCCATTCTGAAGGAGATCAATCCTGGAATTTCTTTAGAAGGAATGATGCTAAAGCTGAAACTCCAGTATTTTGGCCACCTCATGCGAAGAGTTGACTCATTGGAGAAGACTCTGATGCTGGGAGGGATTGAGGGCAGGAGGAGAAGGGGACAACAGAGGATGAGATGGCTGGATGGCATCACTGACTTGATGAATGTGAGTCTGAGTGACCTCCCGGAGCTGGGGATGGACAGGGAGGCCTGGCGTGCTGCAGTTCATGGGGTCGCAAAGAGTCGGACACGACTGAGTGACTGATCTGATCTGATCTGAAGGTGGGGCTGGAGAACTTGAATTTATAACAGGTATCTGAAGTGACACTCATATAGTTGATCTGAAGAATACTTTGAGAATGTTTTAGGTTTATATCTATCTTGGGTAAATAATTTTAATCTAGTAAAATGAGCTTTCAAAGTAGGTCATATGAGTAATTTACTTGAGTATCTTTCATAAGACAATTCAGATAATCAAACTTCATTAGCATAGGAAACACCTACAAAATAGTCAGTATTTGTCTTAAGTTGGATATAGTTTAAAATTCTTATTTTCAAGTGCCATTTTATGAATTTTAAGAAAATAAGTCGTCGTTTAGCGTATAACTCTGCAAATCCATGTGGTCAAACATCAAAGATCAAAACTGGAAAACCATATTATTTAGTAATCAACATATAATTATAAAATACCTACTTATTTTACTGAAAACAATTAATTCAAGTTATATTTGAAACTAGGAGCATAGGTGCTGGTACTTATGGCTGACTCAATGATCATCTGTTCTCTTCCAAAAGGAAAAAAGTTATGATTATTCAAATATTGTTCTCATGGAATAATCACTGTAACCTCTAAAGCAGGCAAACTGTGACATTTACATCCTGAATTAGTATTCAGATCAAGTATTTAAAGAAGTAAATTAACTCTCTCCAACCAATATGTCTGGATTTAAGAAAGTGCCTCAAGGCAAATTTTAGTGACTATTTACCACAATAAAATTTCAGTGGTTGGTTGTACTTTAGATGTGAATACCTGAATAGCAAAAATACATGAAACACCCCATCAGTTCACCAGGTAGTTTTCACTAAAAACAAACCCCTTTATTAATGTAATAGTGTGTTTTAAAACATACCTGTTTTCACTTATAAGTAATGTAATTCCTGATTAAAACAAAGATGAAGAAAACCCACTTATAAGTAGAATTAACTGTATATTCTTTCTATTTAAAGAATTTAATTCTAAACTTAAAATGTTTGCATCCTCTTCTCTCACTTTTTATTTGCCTCAGGTGTCTCCCACAGCCCTCATCTGACTTTTCCAGACCATTTCATGACCTCCATTTAGATCCACAGATTGTCTTACTAATAGTTTGACATGTGGTCTCTTTATTCAAACTTGGAAAATTTTGCTATTTGAGATTTATTACTTAAAAAGTGACATTACAACCAAAAGTAAAGAGAATTATGAAGGGTCTGTTCTGTGGTTCTCATTCTACTGTGACTTCAGTTTCAGGAACCTGACACAACTGTACGTCCAAATACAACCTGAAGAAAGCATCATTAAACAAGAAGCTGAAGCGGAGAGGTGTGTTTCCACACAGGATTC
The DNA here is from genome assembly GCA_935064755.1 of Tragelaphus eurycerus. Taxonomy (NCBI): domain Eukaryota; kingdom Metazoa; phylum Chordata; class Mammalia; order Artiodactyla; family Bovidae; genus Tragelaphus; species Tragelaphus eurycerus. The sequence continues at coordinate 20,934,117 of CAKXYN010000020.1, forward strand.
TGCTACAATGAATACACAATTCAGAGTACTAGCACTTGTATCACTTAACCACAGCAGTGAGTTTTATGTGTGTGTGTGTGTGTGTGTATATATATATATACACACACAAACAGGTGTATATACACACACACACATACACACACATATACACACACACCTGTTTGATCACTCATATACAATGTTTTATCTTGTATCCCCTCTAAGCTTGAACAAGCATTTTGGATATTTTTTAAATGGAGACAGCATCTTTTGAAAATTATGAATTATTATAACTGTTATGATTATAGATAAAATCACTAAGAATTTGTACCTCTAACCAAGATGGAATAATAGGAATTGGATTTACCCTCCCACCTGAAACAATTATAATGAGAAACAATGTGTGAAAGTGTTCCACACACTGGATATGAGAGAGCAGAAGTCCATGATCCATGAAAAATGGGAAACAAACAAGGTGAACCCTACAACTGCCCCAGCTAGGAGCCTGGAGAGAGATTCCAGGCCACACAGAATGAAGCACAGAATCCAGGTACAGCCCAGTGATCCGCTAAGTTGAAGAAACGCAGCTGGAAACTGGGAAGGCCAAGCAGCTCGAGTTCTCAGAACAGATGCCAGAGAGAAGAGAGCTGCCAGAGAGAATTGCAGAGACCTCCAGGCTCCCTGCTAAGCTTTCAGTACAGAACCGGCTAGGACATGCTGTGAGGAGGCTACCCACACACCAGGGCTGGGAAGAAAATCACTTGAAGGATTAGAGGAAACAAAACTTGGAGCTCACACAGGATCAAGAGCAAAAACTGTTACCACCAACCAAACTGCAACACTTAAGGGGCTTTGGACAGAGAACTCAGAGGGTCTTGCCTAGGTAGAAAATAGACCTAGATTATATACAACTCTGGTCCTTCCTAACAAACCTTAAAAGACACAAAAGTATTGAACAGTTTCCAAGTAACTGTGTCCCAGAACACAATTAACAAACTGTCCAAAACCTCAAGAACATATAAATACAAAAATATCCAGTATTTAAAGTAAAATTCCCAATGCCTATATCCAAAAAATTACTAGGCATGCAAAAAAGTGAGAAAATACGATCCATGAAGAAAAAACCAATCCACTGAAACCCAGAACTAAAATCTGTGACAACAGAAACAACTGAAGGACTAAATCTAATGAGAGTCCTTGTTTGCATAGTGTAAAGTTTTCTCCTTTGTGAAAGAAAACTTAAAACCACTAGTAGGACAAACCTACTAAGCTTCTGTAATACACAACATCTATGCAATATAGAAAATAAATAACTGTCACATTTTTTGGTGGTTTTTAAAGATAAAAGTGGTAAAAACAGAAGAGCTACTTCAAAATGCTGATAGCCAGCACTGCTAGGATCACTCAAAAGAGCAAGTGTTTCTTGAGACAACTGCCACTGTTCTCACCTCAGTGAAGCACCAGCAATGTGCTATCAACCCAAGAAAACAAGTGCCCAGATTGTTCCTCCACCTAATTATGTACCCTGAGCCACCAAATAAGGAAAGATATAAGCATCTGAATGCAGAGTTCCAAAGAATAGCAAGAAGAGATAAGAAAGCCTTCCTCAGCGATCAATGCAAATAAATAGAGGAAAACAACAGAATGGGAAAGACTAGAGATCTCTTGAAGAAAATTAGAGATACCAAGGGAACATTTCATGCAAAGATGGGCTCGATAAAGGATAGAAATGGTATGGACCTAACAGAAGCAGAAGATATTAAGAAGAGGTGGCAAGAATACAAGAACTGTACAAAAAAGATCTTCACGACCCAGATAATCACGATGGTGTGATCACTCACCTAGAGCCAGACATCCTGGAATGTGAAGTCAAGTAGGCCTCAGAAAGCATCACTACGAAAAAAAACTAGTGGAGGTGATGGAATTCCAGTTGAGCTATTTCAAATCCTGAAAGATGATGCTGTGAAAGTGCTGCACTCAATATGTTGGCAAATTTGGAAAACTCAGCAGTGGCCACAGGACTGGAAAAGGTCAGTTTTCATTCCAATCCCAGACAAAGGCAATGTCAAAGAATGCTCAAACTACTGCACAATTGCACTCATCTCACACGCTAGTAAAGTAATGCTTAAAATTCTCCAAGCCAGGCTTCAGCAATACCTAAACCGTGAACTTCCAGATGTTCAAGCTGGTTTTAGAAAAGGCAGAGGAAACAGAGATCAAATTGCCAACATCTGCTGGATCATGGAAAAAGCAAGAGAGTTCCAGAAAAACATCTATTTCTTCTTTATTGACTATGCCAAAGCCTTTGACTGTGTGGATCACAATAAACTGTGAAAAATTATGAAAGAGATGGGAATACCAGACCACCTGCCCTGCCTCTTGAGAAACCTGTATGCAGGTCAGGAAGCAACAGTTAGAACTGGACATGGAACAACAGACTGGTTCCAAATAGGGAAACGAGTATGTCAAGGCTGTATATTGTCACCCTGCTTATTTAACTTATATGCAGAGTACATAATGAGAAACGCTGGGTTGGAGGAAGCACAAGCTGGAATCAAGATTGCCAGCAGAAATATCAATAACCTGAGATATGCAGATGACACCACCCTTATGGCAGAAAGTGAAGAGGAACTAAAAGCCTCTTGATGAGAGTGAAAGAGGAGAGTGAAAAAGTTGGCTTAAAGCTCAGCATTCAGAAAACGAAGATCATGGCATCTGGTCCCATCACTACATGGGAAATAGATGGGGAAACAGTGGAAACAGTGTCAGACTTTACTTTTTGGGGCCCCAAAATCACTGCAGATGGTTATTGCAGCCATGAAATTAAAAGATGCTCACTCCTTGGAAGAAAAATTATGACCAACCTAGATAGCATATTGAAAAGCAGAGACATTACTTTGCAAACAAAGGTTTGTCTAGTCAAGGCTATGGTTTTTCCAGTGGTCATGTATGGATGTGAGAGCTGGACTGTGAAGAAGGCTGAGCGCTGAAGAATTGATGCTTTTGAACTGTGGTGTTGGAGAAGACTCTTGAGAGTCCCTTGGACTGCAAGGAGATACAACCAGTCCATTCTGAAGGAGATCAACCCTGGGTGTTCTTTGGAAAGACTGATGCTAAAGCTGAAACTCCATGACTTTGGCAACTTCATATGAAGAGTTGACTCATTGGAAAAGACTCTGATGCTGGGAGGGATTGGGGGCAGGAGGAGAAGGGGCCGACAGAGGATGAAATGGCTGGATGGCATCACCGACTCGATGGATGTGAGTCTGAGTGAACTCCGGGAGTTGGTGATGGACAGGGAGGCCTGGTGTGCTGCAGTTCATGGGGTCGCAAAGAGTTGGATATGACTGAGCGACTGAACTGAATTGAACTTGAGTTAGATGATGCTTCCTCCACCAAGACTAGATTTAGTTTATATCAGTGAGTGAAGTCGCTCAGTCGTGTCCGACTCTTTGTGACCTCATGGACTGTAGCCTATCAGGCTCCTCCGTCCATGGGATTTTCCAGGCAAGAATGCTGCAGTGGATTGCCATTTCCTTCTCCAGTGGATCTTCCCGACCCAGGAATCGAACCCGGGTCTCCCGCATTGCAGGTAGATGCTTTACCGTCTGAGCCACGCAGGAATGCCATTGAACTGATATGGTGTCCTAAGTGTGTCACATATCAGGAGGCATACCCTATCACTTTATCCAATTATTGCTAATATTAACTTTGAAGACTTGGTTAAGGCGATGTCTGTCAGGTTTTGTCACTCTAAAATTATTCTTTCTCCCTTTATAATTTGTAGGAAGAGATTTTGAGACCATGTAAATATCCATCAAACTTTGTCCCAGTAGTCTGTAGCATTTGTGGACCATTTTGGACTAAATTATGACTCAGGTGAGTATCAAACATTTTCCAGAAAGCTTTCAGTAGATCCTATTTTATTTTAGTAATTATTTATTTTCCATATCATATCCATTGAGCTTTCTTTATAGTGTGGTGCTGTCTTACAGGTATTGAAAAGTTGCTTTAAGAAATAGAGACATAGGAAGGAACATGATTGTTTTCTTCCCCCAGCTTTATTGAGAGAACATGGTTTTATTTAGGGAAATTCAGGGAAGAGTTTGGTGGTGGAACCCCTGCAACCTCATTTTATCTCCACTAGAGTGAGCTTCCGTCTATGGGGTCGCACAGAGTCGGACACGACTGAAGCGACTTAGCAGCAGCAGCAGCAGCAGCAGAGTATATCAGGGAGAAGGTAATGGCAACCCACTCCAGTACTCTCGCCTGCAAAATCCCATGGACAGAGGAGCCTGGTGGGCTGCAGTCCATGGAGTCGCTGAGAGTTGGACATGACTGAGCGACTTCACTTTCGCTTTTCACTTTCATGCATTGGAGAAGGGAATGGCAATCCACTCCAGTACTCCTGCCTGGAAAATCCCACGGACGGAGGAGCCTGGTGGGCTGCCATCTATGGGGTTGCACAGAGTTGGACACAACTGAAGCAATGTAGCAGCAGAGTATATCAGATGAAAAGCATATAAACAAACTGAAGCAAATTGGGGCAAAAAACAATTCTATTTAGGCTATGAGAGATAATTTTTTAAAGGTATGATTTTGAAGTAATATAAGTTTTTAATTGCTTTTTTTTTGTATTCACCAAGGGTTAAAAAAAAAAAAACTGGAAATGTGAAACAACAGAATAATGTACTAACAACAGAGTTTAAATACCTTCTTCTGAACAGTTTTTATAATATTCCGATGTAATAATGCAACAGAAAGTTAAGATTTTGGTCTATGGTAAGAAAGAAGTTATTAAATTATATGATGTTGTCACTGTATGTGTCAAAAATGGTTGTATATCAGCAATTCCATATACCTGCTAGATTCCTGACATTCAAAGAAAGAAGTTATTAAATTATATGATGTTGTCACTGTATGTGTCAAAAATGGTTGTATATCAGCAATTCCATATACCTGCTAGATTCCTGACATTCAAATGATCCCTGGCCATGGAGGATATTACAAAGTAAAGCAATCTATGCATCATTATGAGGAAAGTGGACAAAATAGACTGTGGTGCCTTTTCTAATCTTGAGTCCACATTTTTGTGAATGGCTTATGCAATCCTCTTTCTGGCTGAGTCCAAAGAGGGACTTCTCTCTGCTTCTTTAAACTGGAGTTACCTTTTTCATACCACTTTGCTATTATTTACTCATTTATCCCTCTAACTATAGAATATTTGAGGGCAGGTTATGTGAGTTAAAGGGGGAAGGTGACTCTGAAGGCCTGAGAATTTGTAAACACATAGGTTATAAAACAAAAATACCCACTTCTGATGCCTATGTCAGAAGCTTTCTCTATCTCCTTTATACTTTAATAAAACTTTATTACACAAAAGCTCTGAGCGATCAAGCCTCGTCTCTGGCCCCGGATTGAATTCTTCTCCTCCAGGGGCCAAGAATCCTGGTGTCTTCGCGTGATTCAACAACAATCTTTCATCTTGGGGGCTCGTCCAGGATCCTTCAAGACAAGGTAAGGATGCTTGAAGCTTTAGTTCTTTGTTCTCTTAGCGAACCTATTCATGGTGGCTCAGAGGATTAAAGTATCTGCCTGCCATGAGGGAGACCAGGGTTCGATCCCTGGGTTGGGAAGATCCCCTGGAGAAGGAAATGGCAACCCACTCCAGAATTCTTACCTGGAGAATCCCATGGACAGAGGAGCCTGGCTGGCTACAGTTCACGGGGTAGTAAAGAGTCGGACATGACTGAGCGAGTTCACTTCACTTCACTTCACATAGGAAGAAAATCATTGTATTATCTATATTCGACAGACAAAATACCTAATTTCACCCAGTGTCTTTAATGATAGAATTGGAGCAAATGACTGCATCTATAATTTTTCTATCTATAAAGTTCTTATTATAACCCTGAACCTTGCCTTCCTAACAAATATGTTATCAAGTTAACCAGTTGACCCTTGTAAAGAAGTTGAGTTTCTTGCAGAAGAATATCGTATAAAAATAAAGAACTACATACTGTATAGATGTGTTATGTCACATTAAGACTAATTTCCTACTTATAAAAGTAGATCTCTAAATACACATAACAAGCTGTAGTTAGTAACTTCAAATACCATAAAATGATTGATTTTTTTTCATTTAAATCGTGCTGTTGGGACTAATTTTGCCAATTTGAAGGTTATTCCTAAATAACCAAATCCTTATTTATACTGCTAACTAGCTCTTTAGTACATCTGCAAATAGAACGTATTACATTCCTATCATCTAACAACTTTCCCATTAGCTACAGTAAATACTCTGCACTTTCGTTACCCATCAGTTCCCCCACAGAGTTATGGGTTATAAGTTTAATCATTTCATTTGCATATCCAGCTGAGGTAAATTAGAAAAAGTCACCACACTCATTACACTTTATTGCACTATAAACACAGATATCTGTTTTGCTAGACCCATTTAACCTTGACCTAAAGAAAGAGATTAGAGTAATACAGTGAGAAAATATACACTGTTCACTTGGCTTCTCGTGTCTGAACTACACTGAATTTTCCAGAAAATAAGAGAATTTTATTTCTTAATTAAAAATGTAACATCAAAAATAAGTTTTAATAATCAGATATTGCTTTCCTTAGTTATAGATTATCTGTTTAAAAATCTTTAGCTATTAGTAGACATGAAAAACTTATCTCTATAAAGAGTAGTAACTTCACTACATTGGGGGAAAAAACCTTCACAAAAAAAAATGATAACACCTAGCCACCATCAAACTTAGTGTGAAAACTGGTGGGGCCAGATCACAAAAGTACTAACCAAAAGGCCAAGCAATAGGCAGCCAAGGGCTCTCTGAAGTTTGTGGTTTTGCTTGCTAGTAGTATCATAAATCTCCATCAGTGGTACTTTCATAACCACTCCTGATACCCTCATATCACCCCTAGAAGATTCTTTACAAAATATCTTTATAGTCACAATCACATTCACAGAGAAAGACCATTTGTTTATGGTTATGTGGCAAATCTCTGAAGGACCATCATCCCAGTTGTCCTATACTCATACACGATGGGGGCTAGCCATTTGTATATGTAACTTGTAAATAGTTATAATCAAAAATTCACCACAAAATTAAACTGGAAGAAGTATCTTTAAACTTCACATGAGAATAAGCAAAGAAAACCAATGTCTATGATGATTAAGGTAGCTTCAAGGGAACCTCTGAAATTATTCAACCAAATAACCATTTTCAAGTACATCTGTGAAGGACATGGAAAATAATAATACTTGGCTTTACTATCAAGTTAAAATCATGTAAGTGCATGAGGCTACATATGTCCAGAGACATGTTTCCTTCAAGATAAACATTGGGAGAGAACTAGAAGAAAAAAAAAAAAAAACAACCAGAAAGAGGAGATAATTTTTGCATGTATATATTTTCTAGAATACTTAAGTGACATATGAAAAATGTGTGACCCAGAAAGACATATCAATGACCAAGAGAATGCCTCAGTGGGACAGGCAAAACTGTGTTTTATCTTTGCAGTTAAGGCATCTTTTCTGTGAAGCTAATGAAGTTTGAACTTTGGGGCCTCTCAATTGTACAGCCCCTTCCAAACCTGTGGACAGACTTTATCAATATGTTGTTAAAAAATTTCCAAAGCCTAGATGTTTTTTAACAATAATTAGTTAAGACATGTCTCTCTGCACTCTGACTTTCCTGTCACACTCCCCTTGTGTCAGGTGGCATTAGACTGACTGCCGACATTTTGGACGTTTGGTAAAGGAGTTGGGAATACGCTGATTTGGGGTTTATGGGTTCAGTGATGTGTTTTGCTGTCCCTTCCATAGTTAAAATATTGTTCATATTTCCAGAGGAAAGGCTTCCAGGAATACTCCTTATTCCCCACTGTGCCCACTCACCCAGCTACATGACATGAAGGAGCAGGGTCACAAGTTGTATCATGATATGATAAGGTTTGAAAGGTATCAAGTCAGAAGCTAGTCTGTAAAAAATTCTTCTAATCATCAGATACATAAAATTGCAAGCAGAGGATTCAGTTCTCATAAATGCACAGTCAAAATAGAAGCTCTCTCCTGTCAAAAATGATACAGTGTGTACAATTTGAAACACATATGTATCTTTCTTCTCCTTTTAATAGGAAAGCTTGAAACTACCATTTTAACCACAATTTAGAAAGATGTCTTATAAGATTTCAATAAATAAGGAAGAAATTATAGACCCTTGATTTGGATGTATATTTAAGGGCATCTTCTTTGGCTTCTTTAAATTTATTTATTAAGGAGATGAAAATTCAGATTAAAATAATGGAATATTTAACAAAAGAGGTAAAGATGAGAAGTGAAATCAAAAGAAGTGACTCTGATATCAAGAACGGAACTGTATCAAAACTGCTGAAATCACACCAAAAGCAGGTAATTTATTACAGGAAGAAATAAATGTTGACTAGTCATAATGAATACATTCTTGGATTGTTTGATTGTTAAATTAATAAAGAAGAGGAACTCAAAAGAGCACACTGGAGAAAGATTAAATATCCTCCTGATTCCATAGGAAGTTCTGCCATTGATGAAAATAACATAATCCTTACAATGTACAAGGACATCCACAACAATGAATGTTGTCAGACTGTTCACTGTCCAAGAAATGCCTTCAAATTTCATAACTCACAAAGAAAAGAAACCTGGGGATAATTTTCCTAAATTTGAATTATAAACATTCTTAAAATTTCACATAGCCTTACCAATGAAGAGTAAGGACACTAACATAAACTTTCCTAAGCATCAACATTTTTTTTTAATTGTTAATTGGGGCTTCCTTAGTGGTCCCTGGTAGCTCAGACAGTAAAGCGTCTGCCTACAATGCGGGAGACCCAGGTTCAATCCCTGGGTTGGGAAGATCCCCTGGAGAAGGCAATGGCAACCCACTCCAGTACTCTTGCCTGGAAAATCCCATGGACCAAGGAGCCTGGTGGGCTACAATCCATGGGGTGGCAAAGAGTCAGACACGACTGAGCAACTTCACTTCACTTAGTGGTCCAATGGTTGGAAATGTGCCTTGGAATGCAGGGTACATGGGTTCAATCCCTGCTCTGAGAAGATTCCACATGCTGCAGGGCAGCTAAGCCCACAAGCCAAAACTACTGAGCCCATGTGCCACAACTACTGAAGCCTGCACACCCTAGAGCCAGTGCTCTGAAACAAGAGAAGCCACTGCGATGAGAAGCCTACATACTGCAACTAGAGTAATCCCTGCTTACCACAACTAGAGAAAAAGCTGCAGAGCAACCAAGACTCAGTACAGCAAATTAATAAACAAAACAGCTGCACCATTTTACATCCCACCAGCATTGCATGAGGGACAGGTGGTTTCTAGTGCTTATTATATACCACACACTGTTCTACAGGCATTTCTTCCCACAAAAATTCTGAGTAAAAATAAATTTTAATTTTTTCTTAATTAATATGAAGAAAAACATAAGGAATACAATCAAGTTAATCAGCTGTTAACCTTAAGAGGATACTCACAGAATGTATGAAATGCCTGTAGAACAGTCTGGGAATGTAAAATGCTATAGCTGCAGTAAGTATCAAAGTGAAACTTCCTCATGAAAATGGGGCTGACTTGTATCTCAGTGAATATCTACACCCCATCCCCAGAAAAAAAATCAACAGCAATCTTTGTCTTCATCTAGAAATCAAGAGTCATTGCTGCTCTCTCAACTGCCACAGTGCTGATCCTCCACTAAATATCACAGATCATCACACCTGAAGGACTGAGAATAAACCATCTTGTTCAGGTTATGTTTCCCCCTCTGAAGCACAATTTTCCTTTATTAAAAATTACTAATGGAGAAAAAGAGTATGGGACAGTCAAACCTCAAGCTTCGTTTTCCTATTTCTAGATTTTTATGTTATTGAAAAAGTGGAATTTTCACTAGCCTAGCCTTCAGTGTTTCCAAACACATTATTAGGTCCAAATTGCTTTCAGTCCTGTAAAATTTCTTTGGTTCTCATTCACATTTCTTATGTTATACCTCCTTCCTTTTGTCTGCCTAAACTTCCTCTTCAGTTTTCTACGTGATAAGACTTAAGAGGATACCAACATGCACTAATGGCAAATTCATTCTGAATGCTTTTGTAAACATAAAATCTTTGGGGGTTATAAGAGAGAGGCTTAGAATATAAACTTTACTGTAAGCCAGCTGGTTATCATTTGGCCTGCCTTGAAACCCTTTAATCCCCAGCAATGAGCCTGTCTTTATCCTCAGAGCAGCAAAAGACTCTCAAATGTAAAACAATGAACACTTATGAGTCCCTTGTTGATCTGTTTCTGCAAGAGCATCAGTAAGTTTTTCCAGCAACGAATCTTAAAATCACACTACTGAAAAGGGCTCAGATAGGTCATCTCCTGTACCAGACTGCCGAAAGAACTGCGCTTAAAATAATCAAAACAGATGGTCATTGCTCTAGTTCTTAAAATTTTTATGGAACCGGCATTTCTCTAAAAGACAACTCTGCATTTGTTTCAGAAGCACTGTTGCTGAATGAAAATCTATAATGCTGGCAAACTGATCAATAGTCCCTCAATTGAGAGAACATTGTAAAGATGTCACATTAGAAGAAACAGCTGGCTCAAAGAGTTAAGGTAACATGTCTAACTCCCAATGGGAAGGTTTCACGTCCATGAAACATTTAATCAAATAAGGCATGAGAACCCACCATAGCTTCTATGGAAACAGACTTTTCATCAACTCTTCAATTAATATCCTTATTAATTATCCATCCAGTAGAACACTAATCTAGACAGATCAAACTTTGCTAGACTAAAAGGAAACCCTCTGAACAGAAATCCCTTTTGATTTACCCAATATATTGTAAAGGGTTTTTGTTGTTGTTGTTGTTGTTGTTTACTTTTTCAAATAATGGTACAGAATGTCCTAGAATTTCCAAGTGGCTCAATGGTAGAGAATCCTCCTGTCAATGCAGGAGACTAGGGTGTAATCCCGGGATCGGAAAATGCCTTGGAGGAGAAAATAACAACCCACTCCAGTATTCTTGCTTGAGAAATCCCATGGACAGAGGAGCCAGGCATGCTACAGTCCGTGAGGTCAGAGTCAGATATGACTGAGCCACTGAGCACACACAATAGAGCTTACGCTGAACGACTGGCCCTAAATCTTCACTCCTACTAGCACCTACACCCTTCTCTTACAATGGGTTGGGGCAAGTGGCACATGGGCAGAAATACCAGTGATGTATCTCTCCTGAACATTGTTTTACAATTTCCACAAGGCTGCTGTCTGGGTTTCTGTGCTCCACTGGGCACAGTTCTATTATTGTGCCATCTACATTCCCTTATTCTACAATCATGGATGCCTGTAAGATGGACACAAGATTCATTTCAGTTTCTCTATTCTGTCTAATTTAAAATCCCACAAGCTGTAACAGAAAGCAACAAACACCAAAAGAATTACTGTCACCATGATTGCTTCCACACAAAAAAATTAAGTATTATGCCACATTCCACAAAGACCTAGTAATTCCTCTTTAAAGATAACTGAATAAATTAGTGACATATTCAACTTTTTAAAGCTTTAATACATTTTAGAGATCATCATTTAATAGACAGAATTGAGAAGCTAGTCAACTTCTTATGGGGGGTGAACATCAACACCTTTAAAGATACAAGCCAGTGCAAACCCAAAGAGTCTCTGGAGAGGAAAAGGAAAAAGGAAGAAAAGAGTATGAAAAGGCTTTGGTAAAGAAATGAAAAAAGGAGAATTTCACCACAAGGCAAATTCATTTCAAAAAATTGTCAGTTGTAATAACCAAGTTGGTTTTCATCTCAACACAAAATTTGGGGAGGATAGATTTTTTTTACCTTCACAATTCTAATACAATTGTACATATCTTAATATATTTATCCAATAGCTTTATCCAATATTACTCAAGGTTCTTCAGAGAAAAGAACCAACAGGATGTGTGTGTGTAGATAGATAGATTTTAAGGAACTGATTCACATGATTATACTGGCTGACAAATCCCAAATCTGCAGGGCAGGCTAACAGGTTAGAGACCTAAGGAAGTTCCTACTTCATCTCAAGTTTAGAGGTGGAATTTCTTCTTTGTGAGGAAAGTCAGTCTTTTACTACCAAAGCTTTACATTGAATAGATGAGGCCCACCCATATTATGGAGGGTAATCTTGTTTACTCAAAGTCTACTGATTTAAATGTTAATCTCATCTAAAAAAATACCTTTACAAAAACATCTAGAATAACATTTAATCAAATATCTGTGTACCACAGCCTAGCGAAGCTGATACATAAATTAGCCATCACATATCCATCCATTCATTCAAAAAGCCTGATGCTAAGTCTGGACTTCCCAGTGCAATGTCTGGACTTCCCTGGTGGCTCAGACGGTAAAGCATCTGTCTACAATGTGAGAGACCTGGGTTCGATCCCTGGGTTGGGAAGATTCCCTGGAGAAGGAAATGGCAACCCACTCCAGTACTCCTTACCTTTAAAATCCCATGGATGGAGGAGCTTGGTGCAGGCTCAGATCAGATCAGTCGCTCAGTCGTGTCCGACTCTTTGCGACCCCAAGAACTGCAGCACGCCAGGCCTCCCTATCCATCACCAGCTCTCGGAGGTCACTCAGACTCACATTCATTGAGTCAGTGATGCCATCCAGCCATCTCATCCTCTGTCATCCCCTTCTCCTCCTGCCCTCAATCCCTCCCAGCATCAGAGTCTTCTCCAATGAGTCAACTCTTCGCATGAGGTGGCCAAAATACTGGAGTTTCAGCTTTAGCATCATTCCTTCAAAAGAAATCCCAGGGCTGATCTCCTTCAGAATGGACCGGTTGGATCTCCTTGCAGTCCAAGGGACTCTCAAGAGTCTTCTCCAACACCACAGTTCAAAAGCATCAATTCTTCGGCGCTCAGCCTTCTTCACAGTCCAGCTCTCACATCCATACATGACCATAGCCTTGACTAGGCGAACCTTTGTTGGCAAAGTGATGTCTCTGCTTTTGAATATGCTATCTAGGTTGGTCATAACTTTCCTTCCAAGGAGTAAGCGTCTTTTAATTTCATGGCTGCAGTCACCATCTGCAGTGATTGTGGAGCCCAGAAAAATAAAGTCTGACACTGTTTCCACTGTTTCTCCATCTATTTCCCATGAAGTGATGGGACCAGATGCCATGATCTTCGTTTTCTGAATGTTGAGCTTTAAGCCAACCTTTTCACTCTCCACTTTCACTTTCATCAAGAGGCTTTTTAGTTCCTCTTCACTTTCTGCCATAAGGGTGGTATCATCTGCACATCTGAGGTTATTGACATTTCTCCCGGCAATCTTGATTCCAGCTTGTGTTTCCTCCAGTCCAGCATTTCTCATGATGTACTCTGCATATAAGTTAAATAAACATGGTGACAATATACAGCCTTGACGTCCTCCTTTTCCTATTTGGAACCAGTCTGTTGTTCCATGACCAGTTCTAACTGTTGCTTCCTGACCTGCATACAGATTTCTCAAGAGGCAGATCAGGTGGTCTGGTATTCCCATCTCTCTCATAATTTTCCACAGTTTATTGTGATCTACACAGTCAAAGGCTTTGGCATAGTCAATAAAGCAGAAATAGATGATTTTCTGGAACTCTCTTGCTTTTTCCATGATCCAGCGGATGTTGGCAATTTGATCTCTGGTTCCTCTGCCTTTTCTAAATCCAGCTTGAACATCAGGAAGTTCACGGTTCACATATTGCTGAAGCCTGGCCTGGAGAATTTTGAGCATTACTTTACTCGCGTGTGAGATGAGTGCAATTGTGCGGTAGTTTGAGCATTCCTTGGCATTGCCTTTCTTTGGGATTGGGATGAAAACTGACCTTTTCTAATCTTGTGGCCACTGCTGAGTTTTCCAAATTTGCTGGCATATTGAGTGCAGCACTTTCACAGCATCATCTTTCAGGATTTGGAATAGCTCCACTGGAATTCCATCACCTCCACTAGCTTTGTTCCTAGTGATGCTTTCTAAGGCCCACTTGACTTCACATTCCAGGATGTCTGGCTCTAGGTCAGTGATCACACCATCATGATTATCTGGGTCGTGAAGCTCTTTTTTGTACAGTTCTTCTGTGTATTCTTGCCACCTCTTCTTAATACCTTCTGCTTCCGTTAGGTCCATACCATTTCTGTCCTTTATTGAGCCCATTTTTACATGAAATGTTCCTTTGGTATCTCTGATTTTCTTGAATAGATCCTTAGTCTTTCCCATTTTGTTGTTTTCCTCTATTTCTTTGCATTGATCACTGAAGAAGGCTTTCTTATCTCTTCTTGCTATTCTTTGGAACTCTGCATTCAGATGTTTATATCTTTCCTTTTCTCCTTTGCTTTTCACTTCTCTTCTTTTCACAGCTCTTTGCAAGGCCTCCCCAGACAGCCATTTTGCTTTTTTACATTTCTTTTCCATGGGGATGGTCTTGATCCCTGTCTCCTGTACAATGTCACGAACCTCATTCCATAGTTCATCAGGCACTCTATCTATCAGATCTAGGCCCTTAAATCTATTTCTCACTTCCACTGTATAATCATAAGGGATTTGATTTGGGTCATACCTGAATGGTCTAGTGGTTTTCCCTACTTTCTTCAATTTAAATCTGAATTTGGCAATGAGTTCATGGTCCAAGCCACAGTCAGCTCCTGGTCTTGTTTTTGCTGATTGTATAGAGCTTCTCCATCTTTGGCTGCAAAGAATATAATCAATCTGATTTCGGTGTTGACCATCTGGTGATGTCCATGTATAGAGTCTTCTCTTGTGTTGTTGGAAGAGGGTATTTGCTATGACCAGTGCATTTTCTTGGCAAAACTCTGTTAGTCTTTGCCCTGCTTCATTCCGTATTCCAAGGCCAAATTTGCCTGTTACTTCAGGTGTTTCTTGACTTCCTACTTTTGCATTCCAGTCCCCTATAATGAAAAGGATATCTTTTTTGGGTGTTAGTTCTAAAAGGTCTTGTAGGTCTTCATAGAACTGTTCAACTTCAGCTTCTTCAGCATTACTGTTTGGGGCATAGATTTGGATTACTGTGACATTGAATGGTTTGCCTTGGAAACGAACAGAGATCATTCTGTCGTTTTTGAGATTGCATCCAAGTACTGCATTTCGGACTCTTTTGTTGACCATGATGGCCACTCCGTTTCTTCTGAGGGATTCCTGCCCACAGTAGTAGATATAATGGTCCTCTGAGTTAAATTCACCCATTCCAGTCCATTTGAGTTCACTAATTCCTAGAATGTCAACATTCACTCTTGCCATCTCTTGTTTGACCACTTTCAATTTGCCTTGATTCATGGACCTGACATTCCAGGTTCCTATGCAATATTGTTCTTTACAGCATTGGACTTTGCTTCTATCACCAGACACATCTACAGCTGGGTATTCTTTCTGCTTTGGTTCCATCCCTTCATTCTTTCTGGAGTTATTTCTCCACTGATCTCCAGTAGCATATTGGGCCCCTACTGACCTGGGGAGTTTCTCTTTCAGTATCCTATCATTTTGCCTTTTCATACTGTTCATGGGGTTCTCAAGGCATTCTTGAACTGAACCACTGAAGTGGTTTGCCATTCCCTTCTCCAGCGGACCACACCCTGTCAGATCTCTCCACCATGACCCGCCCATCCTGGGTTGCCCCACAGGCATGGCTTAATTTCACTGAGTTAGACAAGGCTGTGGTCCTGGTGTGATTAGATTGACTAGTTTTCTGTGAGTATGGTTTCAGTGTATTTGCCCTCTTGATGCCCTCTTGCAAGACCCACTGTCTTACTTGGGTTCCTCTTACCTTGGGCGTGGGGTATCTCTTCCCGGCTGCTCCAGCAAAGCACAGAAAGTCGGGCACGACTGAGTGACTTCACTTCACTTCACTTCTTCACAATGTGCAAAGCACTGTGCTAAGTGGTTATACTAGCATTTTTATTTATAATACATAATGAGGGGAGCTACACTGGTTTGGCATGCTTTTTAACCTACAACTTTAGCACATTTCTTAAAACTCTGTTGATCTCTTTATATAACTTTCTTCAAGATTAACTGGCTTATGTGCTTCAGAAGCACATTAACTAATGCTGTTATTAAGATATGAATAAGAAAAATACCTTAATGGATTGCAAATCACAAACACTACTCTAATTTTAATACAGATATATGAAATATAAATATGTCTTCTTACCATTATGGTATAAACCAAAGTTTTACAGTAACTTATTTATAAGTCTTTTGAAAACAATGCCTTGATGTAGTTAATTTTTTTAATGGCCAATAGAGCTTTGGAATGCACAAAATGGTATGGGCAAAAAAAGCAAGAAATAAACAGGTTATTTTTTTTAAAAGACAGTGACTTAAATGGTTACCTAAACCATAGGATGTTCTTTTATCATTCTTTTTTCCTTCGGTTGCTGCTACTGCTGCTAAGTCACTTCAGTTGTGGCCGACTCTGTGCGACCCCATAGACGGCAGCCCACCAGGCTCCCCCGTCCCTGGGATTCTCCAGACAAGAACACTAGAGTGGGTTGCCATTTCCTTCTCCAATGCATGAAAGTGAAAAGTGAAAGTGAAGTTGCTCAGTGGTGTCCAACTCTGTGTGACCCCATGGACTGCAGCCCACCAGGCTCCTCCATCCATGGGATTTTCCAGGCAAGAATACTGGAGTGGGGTGCATTGCCTTCTCCTTTCCTTAGGTTAGGAGGTTATTAACCTGTATCCTGGAGTGACTACCAGTTACAACGGGATAGATAAATCAAATGCAAATTAAAAATTAAATGTATTCTTACAACATTAGAGTCCTAACAGTATTTTTAATAAAAAATGAAAGATAAAAATGTTTTTTACATTTTGGTTTTTGATACACAGTGATGGGGGAAATGGTTTGATACATAAACCAATGCAAGAAAAAAAAAAAAGATTCTGGTTTTTGCGTTTTCCTTCATTCCTTATTTTACACACAGCAGTTTAACAAATGCATTTCTGTATCATTCAAATGGACAACCTAATCAGTATTTTTTAAAATAGCTTTCTTTGGGAAATTATTGTCTACTCTATTTCAAAATAGAATGGTGTATCTAAGGGTCAGGTCTGGGTTTCCACAAATATTTACCTAAGGACAGAAGCAATAAATACTTCATGCCAATTTTCACCACTGATGTAATTTCAGAAGCCCTAGCATTTCACCCACTTCACTGTTAAGAACATTTTCCCCTGGATAATTAGTCCTGCAATTTCTTAAAGTCCTGCAATCCTGGACCTGCTGCTTACAAGCTATTGGCCCTGATCACATCTCTTCCTGACTCAGCTTCCTCATCTGCAAAGTGGAAGAATTATGAAGTTGTTATGAAAAATGAGTTAAGATTTGTAACGGATTTAGAACAGTGCCTAGTATATAACAACCATTACATAAGCGTCAGTAGCTAAAACTTTGATTACACAGATTAAGACCAAAACTAATTACACACAGTGGTAACTTGCATCACAAAGAAATGTTTATTGGATACCGTCCCTTCCTTTCATCACTTCCCCAAAACTCTACTGCTGTGCCTCAGATTCAACTTCTGGGAGAACCCATATTAAAGCAAGCCCATTAATAAGACAAGTTAGAAAGCTCTGCAGTCAAAGCAAAGGGTTTTAGATCATGTTAGAGATGCTAATATAACTCACTGGGAAAAGCATCAGACACTCTGATGATATCAGTTTGGATCTTAACCTTTATCATCTGTATATGTCCTGACCTTTAAAATCAGTGAGGAAACAATGAAGTAGTCAATAAATTAAAACCACTAGCTAACTGTGGGCGGGGAATTAAATTAGACCTCTTACCTCAGATTGCACACCCCTACAAATACCAAAAATGTAATTTTGATGTAGAAAAGACCTTTCAAAGAAAGAAAGCTCATTCCTGAACCTCAAGGTCAGCTCTCCAGCTTCCCACTGACAATGGAAATGAAGGGATGGAACAAACAGAAACTGTGAAAGTAACAGCTGCAATATTTGGAAACACTACATATGAAGGACATGAGCTAAATTTCAGAAGGCCCTGTGACTTAATCTTGGGTGATGATTCAACAGCCTATATAGCATCATCTTCTGATTATCTCACTCTCAAGATTCAAAGCCTTCTAAGACTTTCTACTATCAAATGAAACAAAAAACCCTTTCACTAAAAACTGCGATATTCAAGACCCTAACCTGATTTTTGGTCTCATTTTTAACACTCCCCTATGTTTCTTTTACTCCTCAATCATGCTAATTTTTACATTCTTACACACATACACACAATGTTTCCTTTCTTACTTCCCTGCCTAGGTTCCCTACCTAGAGAGTTTTCCTTTTGGCATACCAGTCCCTGTCAGAGCCATGGTTTCCCCACATTCAGCAGGATGCTAGTGAGTGTTTAACCATCAGCTCTGGGTTCAGGGAGCCCTGTGTTATAGTGTTTGCCAATTTCTGTGGTGTAAATACTTCACAGAGACACAGTGATTGATTTCATCCTGCTGCTGCTGCTAAGTCACTTTAGTCGTGTTCGACTCTGTGTGACCCCATAGACGGCAGCCCACCAGGCTCACCCGTCCCTGGGATTCTCCAGGCAAGAACACTGGAGTGGGTTGCCATTTCCTTCTCCAATGCATAAAAGTGAAAAGTGAAAGTGAAGTCGCTCAGTCGTGTCGGACCCTCAGCGACCCCATGGACTGCAGCCTTCCAGGCTCCTCCACCCATGGGATTTTCCAGGCAGAAGTACTGGAGTGGGGTGCCATTGCCTTCTCCATGATTCTAATAAGGTATAAATACAGTGGCTGACTTCAACCCAGTAAGGCAACATAAACCCACAACAAAATTTCTGAAAATATAACAATGGACTGCAGAGAGGCAATACAAGCTGATACAGCCTGTCATCCTTCCTAATCCTCTCTGTCATGTCCCAGTTCCCCTTCCCCCAGGAAACATGACATGAGCCACCCTGGAACTTCTTCTCCCCTTAGAGCACTCTGTATTTAACTTGCATTATTCTCTTCTTCATATATTTCTTCAAGAATTTGCTTTATCTCCCTGCAGATTATAAACTATGTACGGGTTGTTTCATTGCATTTTTACCCCCCGCCCCTTGTTAAAGCTCATACAGAATTTGGGCAAAGGGCCTGGATGATGGGATTCTGAAGCATCAAATTCCCAAGGTCCAGAGCAAGATGGAACAAAAAAAAACAAGATTTATAGAGAATGATCAAGGAAAAATTTTACCTGCTCAGAAGTAATATTATGAAAGGAAATTAGGAAAGAACTGACAGCCTGTTCCCTTGAATGTTAGATTCTGTTCATTTACCCAAAGTAGAAATGAGTCATGGAAAAGATAATCAAGGACTTCTGCCTCCTGCTTTCTTTTTTGTCCTCTAGGCATGCCACCTGAGCCTCAACACCCAGACGTCTTGTTCTACAGAAAATGAATCCCATTCACCACTTCTCCTTAACCCCTAAGAAGTGTTGCTCACCAAGAACATGAAATTACTATGGGTAAGTATCATGTTTTCTTTGCTTTTATAATCCCCAGAGCCAGCCTATTATTTGGCATCCAGCCTGGAAAATCCCATGGACGGAGGAGCATCGTAGGCTACAGTCCATGAGGTCGCAAAGAGTCATACATGACTAAGCGACTTCACTTCACTTCTTCAGGAATTCAATGTAAGTACAGTGAGTAATAGTAGAGTGAGTATTATTCATATGACATCCTTCTCAACTGAGCCAAGCTTTAGATTCTTACCCAGAAGATAGATTGTAGTAGTGAGGACACTTGTTTGCCCCAAAAACTAAATATTGCAACACTTGTGAGTTTTCCATGTGCTTGTTATTAGGGTAATGTCAAGACTCAAGTGCCTTATATGCATTTTTCCATCCTGCCAGTACCTGTTTAGTACCTTTTATGTAATAGCCAGACCCAGCGCTAGACATTGAGCACATTTCTTCAATGTCAGCATTTATTTTGGGGTGATACAAAACAATAAAAGAAAGTTTCATGAAGTTTTTGAATGACCTGGGACATTGGCTTGACACAATAGTATAACAACCTTAAGAAAAGTACTTGTTTCCAAATTCACACCCAGTATACAAAACTCATGTAATTGCCAATGTTTCTTAAACTACACATCTTTGAATTACACATAAAGAGAACTAATACTGGAAGGTTTTGAACACTAATCAGATCAGATCAGTCGCTCAGTCGTGTCCGACTCTTTGCGACCCCATGAACCGCAGCACGCCAGGCCTCCCTGTCCATCACCAGCTCCCGGAGGTCACTCAGACTCGCATCCATCGAGTCAGTGATGCCATCCAGCCATCTCATCCTCTGTCATCCCCTTCTCCTCCTGCCCTCAATCCCTCCCAGCATCAGAGTCTTCTCCAATGAGTCAACTCTTCGCATGAGGTGGCCAAAATACTGGAGTTTCAGCTTTAGCATCATTCCTTCTAAAGAAATTCCAGGATTGATCTCCTTCAAAATGGACTGGTTGGATCTCCTTGCAGTCCAAGGGACTCTCAAGAGTCTTCTCCAACACCACAGTTCAAAAGCATCAATTCTTTGGCGCTCAGCCTTCTTCACAGTCCCGCTCTCACATCCATACATGACCACAGGAAAGACCATAGCCTTGACTAGGTCAACCTTTGTTGGTAGTATTATAAAACATGCTTTAAGATACAGCCCATGCTTTGTCTGAAAAGAAATACATTTGTGGCTAACATTAGACCAAATAAACCAAGATTTATGTTTAACCAGTAAAAAAAAAAAAAAAAATAGAAAGAAACAGTCCTCAGGAGACAATGAGCTCAAAGGGCTTGAAACACTCAAGTAGAGTTTTCTAAATTTCTCAGAAAATCTCTCCATCATGCAACTTAAAACGTGCTGATATTTAATAGTGGGATTTGTCTTCAAGTCACAGATATCTGTCTCTGACAGATCATATGAGGGTTCATTCATCAACAAGTACTGTCATTTTTACTGACAAAATATATGCTTTATCTTGGGCTTCCATCATAGCTCAGTTGGTAAAGAATCCGTCTGCAATGTAAGAGACCCCGGTTTGATTCCTGGATCGGGAAGATCTGCTGGAGAAGGGATAAGCTACCCACTCCTGTATTCTTTGGCTTCCCTTGTGGCTCAGCTGGTAAAGAATCCGCTCACAATGCGGAAGACCTGGGTTTGATCCCTGGATTGGGAGGATCCCCTGGAGAAGAGAAAGGCTACCCACTCCAGTATTCTGGCTCAGAGAATTCCATGGATTGTGTAGGCCACGGGGTCACAAAGAGTCGGACTTGACTGAGACACTTTCAGTTTCAAACCTACCACACCAAACCAAGACTACAGTTTTGGCCTCTCCCCAGAATGGAATCTTGGGCTTCCCAGGTGGCGCTAGTGGTAAAGAACCTTTCTACCAACACAGGAGACACAAGACATGAGTTCCATCCCTGGGTCAGGAAGATCCCCTGGAGGAGGGCATGGAAATTCACTCCAGTATTCTTGCCTGGAGAATGCCATGGACAGAGGAGCCTGGCAGGCTACAGTCCATGGGGTCACAAACGGTCAGACATGACTGAAGCAACTTAGCACAAAAATGGAACATAAGCCAGTCAGTCAGAAATCACCTGGTCAGCACCACTTAGGTAATCTGCCTAGTAGGCCCCTGCTGCTGCTACTGCTGCTGCTAAGTCGCTTCAGTCGTGCCCGACTCTGTGCGACCCCATAGACAGCAGCCCACCAGGCTCCCCCATCCCTGGGATTCTCCAGGCAAGAACACTGTAGTGGGTTGCCATTTCTTTCTCTAATGCATGAAAGTGAAAAGTGAAAGTGAAGTCGCTCAGTCGTGTCCGACTCTTAGCGACCCCATGGACTGCAGCCCACCAGGCTCCTCCATCCATGGGATTTTCCAGGCAAGAGTGCTGGAGTGGGGTGCCATTGCCTTCTCCGAGTAGGCCCCTGCCATCCCCTAAAGGAAAGTGACCTTGCCATAACCAGTCCACTTATTGCTAGTACTGGTATCGTCCACTTTTTGAAAGTTTGCTTTGTGCCACTTTGCTTTTACAAAAGATCTGCATTAGTACGTTTTTTGACTAACCAAAAGAACTCTGAAGAGGATTTTCATTTTTTATTTTAAAAAAGCAAAAAATGAAAAGTGTTCAGCATTTGTTTTGCAGTGAGCCTTTACAGAGGCAGCAGGCAACCAGAAGAGCAAGAGTGGCACCAGCAAGCTACTTCCCCAGGAACTACACTCAGCATCTCAGCATCAAGCTGCCATAACTCTGAACCGCGTCTGTGAGCATCTGTGCTTTATCTCAATTTATTTTGTGCATCTGTTAGCAAGATATGTCCTAAGGTAATTGCTTCTTCACTTTACACCATTTTGGCTTATGAAGGACTTCCTAAGAAGGTTCTACTTTCAGATTGAGGGGGAAACTTGTATACATTCCCGTCCCGCTCCTTTCTGCCTATAAAGTCTTTCCTTTTGTACAGCTCCTCAGAGCTCCTTTCTGTACGCTAGATAGGATGCTGCCTGTTTATCCTTGAACAAAGCCAGTAAGACTTTACAATTCACTCAGTTAAATTTTGCTTTTTAACAACACTAAGGCAAGATGTTAAGAAGGGGAAGGAGACAGGAACATATGGGAACTCTGTACTTCCCCCTCAATTTTTTAAAAACCCAAACTGCTCCCAAAAGTAAACTCTATTGATTTTTTTTTTTTTAAGTACAAGCTTCATTTCTTTTTCATGGAAATCTAGAGGCTATTTCATCAACTCTAAATGTATTAAGACACACAGAGTTTTACCATTTTTTTAAACTAATTACAACCTGTTTTCTCATCACCTTTCTAGATTCTATGTAACAGATGGTGAAAATGTCTATTCTAAAGGCCTAAAAACTATTCCTGTTCAAGAATAGTGGCTATTATCCAGCGCCCTCCATGCAAGGGTTGGAAAACCCAGGGTAGGATGCAGGGAGAGGGGGCCCGCACAAACAAGGGGATAAACAGAAAGCAAATCCTCAGGGTGCTAACAAGAATAGAGGGAACTCCTAGAGGAATTAAAAGTAACCCCCACCAGGAACCTAGGGGAATCATTTATACAGAGAGAAACGACTTGTTTGAAATTCATTCACACTGGCAGGGTCAATAGAAAAATTTCAATGTAAATAACTGGCGACCTTAAATGTGTATTTGCTGAATGCTGAAGCATTGGGAGCAGAAATAAGCAGAGGTTTCTGCAGTAGCCAATGTTGCCTCTTATCACAGTGGAATGGCCTTAAAAGAGAAGCCCTGAGACTGTAGCAAATGTAGATAGAGGCCAATCAGATACCCCTGCGAGAGATATTTAAAGATTTTTTTTTTCTTTCCTATTCTCTTTGTAGAATTGGATAAGATTTGGGGGAGTGATAGTGTGCCATTATCTTAACCTCAGAGTTGAAGCAAAATATGAAGGGATTAATGTGGCTTTTTCCCCCTCCCAGGAACATCTTCACCTTTATACCACCAGCCCCTCATTCATCATCAGCAAGTGGGGACAGTTATGCAGGGAACAATGGCAGCAGCACCACAGCACCGTGGATTTAATGCTATTTCTGTTTCTATAAAATCTTCAATAATTTGTTTATGACTTCCAAAATTCAACAATAGGGTGCAAATGTGATTCCACTTATGTTAATGTGTACTTCCTTCTCGCATATCAGATTCTGAATAAAAATTAGGCAAGTACTCTGTTTTGAAAATATATAAGATGTGAACTTGCTGAGAGGGGAAAAAAGCCTCCAAATGCACTATCCTATCAAACACATTTTTTTAACTTAATAACTTAAGTGAACTGTTAGTGAAATTACAACCTGCTTGTGACACAATAAATTTACAACAAAATTCATTCCATAAATTATTCAATTCCATGACTGCAGTCAAGGAGAGAAATATCACCAGGAGCAGGTGATTAGCATGTGAAAGGAAAAACCCATCTCCCCACCAAAACAATCACTGTCAAAGCCTCCTATTGGAGTTTTGTAAAAATTACCATTAAGAACACAGATTTAAGTCTTTGTAGTCCCTATAAAAGGACTATTTGATTTACATTAGATTCATTTGTTCTTTCTTCAACTGTCTCTTTCGCCTACAAACCATAACTGCCTCAGTAAATGCTTGCTCAATCAAGTGTGCATTAAAACAAAAGAATTTAACTTCAATAAAACTGATGAATCAGGGCCAGAAGTTAACTTTGCTTCCCTCTGTACACTTGGCTTTCAGGTAAGCAAAGCAGAAATTTATGTCTGCTGTTTCACAAGGGAATATTACAGGTTTCTGTTGTGTGGTTGGTCATATCTATAGATTCTTTCCCAAATCATTTGAAGCCAGACTTGCAAGGCAAAGGGGTTTCAACCAAACTACATCAGTGAACGTTTTCTATAGGCAGCATATCTATGTAAATGGGACTGTACAACTTCTACCAACTCAACACATAAAAGATGGTCCTGGTAGATTAAAGAAAGAGTTCCAGGATCAAGATGGTCTTCTGAATCTGGGTTACAAACCCCCAGCCACTGATATTTTTAACCTATCACTGGGGATATTGCTTGACCTATATGGTAGCTGTTCTTCAATAAACCCGAAGATAGATGTCATCACATTATTTCTTAAACATTTGAAAATGCAATACAGTTATCTTCACATATTAATACATACATTGCTTTCATTTTGGCAGATACCTGCAACTTGTTTTTCTTGGGGACAGTTCTTTTTTTCTTAAGTAGTGTGTGGTAAGCAAGATAACACTTCCTCCAATTTGTTTCTATATGATGCAGCAAGCCCAAACCCAGTGCTTTAGAGGGGATGGATAAGGTGGAGGGTGGCAGGAAGAAGTTCAGCAGGGAAGGGACATATGTATACCTATGGCTAATTTATGCTGATGTATGGCAGAAGCCAACACAATACTGTAAAATAATTACCCTCTAACTAAGAATTTTTTTTAAAAGAAAAGAATTACACTCCTTCAAAGATGGCCATGGGTTTCTCAGGTGGTTTGGTGGTGAGGAATCCGTCTGCCAATGCAGGACTGCAGCAGACCTGGGTTCAGTCCCTGGGTTGGGAAGATCCTCTGCAGGAGGAAATGGCAACCACTCCACTATTCCTGCCTGGGAAATCCCATAGACAGAGGAGCCTGGCAGGCTGCAGTCCATGGGGTCATAAAGAGTTGGATAGGACTGAGTACATGTGGTTAAAGATGTCCATGTCCTATTTTCCAGAACCTGTGAATATATTACCTGGCAGAGGGGAATTAAGGCTGTATATTGAATTAAGGCTGCAAATCAGCTGACCTTAAAACAGAGACATTATCCTGGGTTATAATCCAGGGTATTTAATCACAAGGGTTTTTAACAGTTGAAGATGGAGGCAGACAAGTGAGTCCCAGTGTGATACAGTATGAGATAAAGACATAACTGGCTACTGCTGGCTTTTGAAGATGGAGGAAGGAGCCATGCACCAAGAAATGTGGGCAGCCTTTAGAAGATGGAAAAAGCAAGAAAACATTCTCCCCCAGAATCTTAAGAAAGAATGTAGCCCACTGACACTTTGATCTCAGACCAGTGAGATCCATATTTGAGACTTCTGACTTCCAGAAGTATAAGATACTAAATCTGTGTTATTTTAAACTCCCAGGTTTGGCATAATCTATTAAAGCATCATCTTTCAGGATTTGGAATAGCTCAACTGGCACTCTATTACCTCCACTAGCTTTGTTCATAGTGATGCTTCCTAAGGCCCACTTGACTTCACATTCCAGGATGTGTGGCTCTAGGTCAGTGATCACACCATCATGATTATCTGGGTCGTGAAGATCTTTTTTGTACAGTTCTTCTCTGTATTCTCGCCATCTCTTCTTAATATCAGTGTTGCACTCAATATGCCAGCAAATTTGGAAAACTCAGCAGTGGCCACAGGACTGGAAAAGGTCAGTTTTTATTCCAGTCCCAAAGAAAGGCAATGCCAAATAATGCTCAAACTACTGCACAATTGCACTCATCTCACACACTAGTAAAGTAATGCTCAAAATTCTCCAGGCCAGGCTTCAGCAATATGTGAACCATGAACTTCCTGATGTTCAAGCTGGTTTTAGAAAAGGCAGAGGAAACAGAGATCAAATTGCCAACATCCACTGGATCATGGAAAAAGCAAGAGAGTTCCAGAAAAACATCTATTTCTTCTTTATTGACTATGCCAAAGCCTTTGACTGTGTGGGTCACAATAAACTATTGGAAATCCTGAAAGAGATGGGAATACCAGGCCAACTGACCTGCCTCTTGAGAAATTGATATGCAGGTCAGGAAACAACAGTTAGAACTGGACATGGAACAACAGACTGGTTCCAAATAGGAAAAGGAGTACGTCAAGGCTGTATATTGTCACCCTGCTTATTTAACTTATATGCAGAGTACATCATGAGAAATGCTGGACTGGAAGAAACACAAGCTGAAATCAAGATTGCCAGGAGAAATATCAATAGCCTTAGATGTGCAGATGACACCACCCTTATGGCAGAAAGTGAAGAGGAACTAAAAAACCTCTTGATGAAAGTGGAAGTAGAGAGTGAAAAAGTTGGCTTAAAGCTCAACATTCAGAAAACGAAGATCATGGCATCTGGTCCCATCACTTCATGGGAAATAGATGGGGAAACAGTGGTCACAGTGTCAGACTTTATTTTTCTTGGCTCCAAAATCACTGCAGATGGTGACTGCAGCCATGAAATTAAAAGGCGCTTACTCCTTGGAAGGAAAATTATGACCAACCTAGACAGCATATTGAAAAGCAGAGACATTACTTTGCCAACAAAGGTTCGTCTAGTCAATAGTGTTTGGTTTTTCCTGTGGTCATGTATGGATGTGAGAGCTGGTCTGTGAAGAAGGCTGAGCACTGAAGAATTGATGCTTTTGAACTGTGGTGTTGGAGAAGACTCTTGAGAGTCCCTTGGACTGCAAGGAGATCCAACCAGTCCATTCTGAAGGAGATGAGCCCTGGAATTTCTTTGGAAGGAATGATGCTAAAGCTGAAACTCCAGTTCTTTGGCCACCTCATGTGAAGAGTTGACTCATTGGAAAAGACTCTGATGCTGGGAGGGATTGGGGGTAGAAGGAGAAGGGGACAAGAGAGGATGAGATGGCTGGATGGCATCACTGACTCGATGGACATGAGTCTCAGTGAACTCTGGGAGTTGGTGTTGGACAGGGAGGCCTGGCGTGCTGTGATTCATGGGGTCACAAAGAGTCGGACACAACTGAGCGACTGATCTGATCTGATTAAAGCATCAATAGGAAACTAATGCAGAGTACTGAATTATCACTTTCTATTCTGAAAGGCAAATCAAGTGGAGAAAGGAAAAGAATCCTGCCAATTCTCAGTTTGTTCATAAAAGTAATCACAGAAGGAGAGGCCTAAATGTTAATTTTACATAACTTCCCTGAAATTACACAGGAAGGAATCATTCAAATGGGTATTTATGTTTTGATTACTATCACTTTTTTTCCATTTATCAGGAAGATTCTTAAGTATTTACGAATCTACCTTCCACAGGTAGTACAAAACTTCACCCCATATAAAGCTATTTTTTTTTTTACCTTAAGTAATGCCTATTTTTCACCTATTGTCTGATTCTCCAAAACCATCAGCTACTGCCTGGTATTTGGTTTGTTCTTTGATATAGAGACACCATCTAAAGGAGCACCTTTACCTATAAAAGTAAATTCTTATCAGACTGTTTAAAGAAAGAAAAACTTTTCCTTGACCCTCTTTATTTCCCTGACTAGACCTGAAAATTCAATTGACCAAAAAAATTAGGATAAAGACATAAAAATTTAATTAACATAAGTTTCTAGTTACACTGGAGCCTTCATAAGGAAACAAAGACCTGAAGAAGAGGGTTAACCTGAGTGTTTTGATACTAAGTGTAATGAAAAGTGCAAAGTCCGTGGAACATGTGATAGGACAAAAGGGTACAGGCGAAAAGTAATAACTGGGGAAAACTTCACAGAGCCTGTTCATTTGTACTCCTCTCAGCATTCCTCTACCTTCGGAGATAACAAAGGCAGGAAGGGCATCTCAACTTGAGGTGTTATGATCTGCTTCTCAAAGAAGGAGAAGATCAGAAGGTCCTTCCTGTACTGTTTCTCAAATTCCTTCAGCTTAAAATATTCAATATGCCAAGGTACCATATTTGGGGATATCATGTCCTGGGCCCTAACAATTGTCCAGCATGGAAGGAAACAGTCACAGAATTACAATTTGGAAGAGAAGAAAGAAGCTTTATGTGATCTAGTTAATTTTATCAGAAAAGCAATCAACATCCAAAAGATAGAATACTCTCCCAAGATCACATGCTGCTGCTGCTGCTAAGTCGCTTCAGTTGTGTCCGACTCTGTGCAACCCCATAGACAGCAGCCCAACCAGGCTTCCCTGTCCCTGGGATTCTCCAGGCAAGAACACTGGAGTGGGTTGCCATTTCCTTCTCCAATGCATGAAAGCGAAGAGTGAAAGTGAAGTCGCTCAGTCGTGTCCAACTCATAGTTTGGAGTAAAAGTAGCTTAGAATACTGGCCTGGACCTCTTTTCACAACACACAGTGCAACGTAAATGGGTCATTCAAATACACTCCCTCATTCATCTGACAAATATTTATGGACTGTGTACAGGCTGCTGCTTTAGACATTATACAGTGGGGAACAAGAGAGATAGCTACATAGTTAACTACAAAATAACTATGTAGTTATCCTCATAACAGAGCTAACTATGTTAAATAGTCTAATGGAAGGACACAGCCAACCCACAAAAATAAATCAGCAAACAAATAACAAGTGCTGTAATGAAAATGGCATCACCAACTCAATGGACATGAGTTTGGGTGAGCTCCAGGAGTTGGTGATGGACAGGGAAGCCTGGTGTGCTGCAGTTCATGGGGTCACAAAGTTTAGTCAGACACTGAGTGCCTGAACTGAACTGAATAATGAAAATGTAACCAGTTGATGTGATAGAGGACTAAAGGCATTTCAGATTGGCTGATCAGCTAAGGACTCAAAAAATCTGAGTGACAAGAAGGAGCCCAGCAAAACAGGGAAAGAACATTCCAGGCACTAGAGGTAATAGCTATTGCCAAGGCTACAGAGCAGGAACCAATCTGACCTTTTGGAGGAATGTCCTGAAGGTCAACTTAACAAGAACCTGGTAATAAGGGTGACAGAAGTAGTAGATGGGTGGCAGAAAGGTAGGCAAGAGCCAAATCAAGCTCTAGAATCTCTTCATGTTACATGTAGCAATATTCATGTATGTTTTTATTTGTATTGACTTTCGTGTTATAATGTGAAATGTTCATGGAGACAGATTTGTTTAATACACAAAGCACCTAATTTTGCCAGGTAAATATGAACTCAGACCTGCCCTTCCTTTGCAAGGGGAAGGGCTGGTTACAAAGAAATCAACAACAACAACAAAAAATGAGTGGATTGTTTGCACTCATAGATGACATTGTGATAGATTTAATAAAGTTAAAGCTCACAAGGACACTCTAAGATAGGGATGAAATACATGAAGGCATATGTTCCCTGCAGGAGGAAGCCTACAAACTGAGCACACACTAAGTGCCAGGCACTCTAACAGGTGCTTTACCTACATATCACTCAACAAGTTAATATCTGAACCATGTAGACATTAAGTAACTGGCTCAAATCTGCACATTTTGTGGAGGAAGAGAAACTACACATTGGCCTGTCTGCCTCCAAATGTCATGCTTTCTCCACTTTACCATCTACCATCGACACTGACCAAAAACTGACCGGCACAAGTCACATTATCTCTAAACATTTCCTTCATTCTTTTCTTATA
Source organism: Tragelaphus eurycerus (assembly GCA_935064755.1). Lineage (NCBI taxonomy): Eukaryota > Metazoa > Chordata > Mammalia > Artiodactyla > Bovidae > Tragelaphus > Tragelaphus eurycerus. The sequence goes on from CAKXYN010000020.1 coordinate 20,964,031, forward strand.
TGAAATGACAAGCAGGACCTGATGATCTCAAAAATCCCTCTCACCTCTAACATCCTGTGATTCCATGATCATACTGTTAAGAATTGCACATGATGCAACTGATAAGGAATTAATTTCCAAACTATACAAATAGTTCATACAGCTCAATATCAAACAAACAACAACTCAATCAAAAAGTGGGCAGAAGACCTAAACAGACATTTCTCCAAAGAAGACAAAGATGGCCAACAGGCACGTGAAAAGATATTCAACATCACTAACTGTTAAAGAAATGCAAATCAAAACTACAATGAGGTAACCTCAAGAGGGTCAGAACTAATGACACCTCAAGAGGGTCAGAATGGCCATCATCAAAGAGTACAAATAATAAATGAGAGAGAGGGTGTAGAGAAAAGAGAACCATCCTATACCATTGGTGGGAATGTACATTGGTACAGTCACTATGGAGAACAGTGTGGAGGTTCCTTAAAAAAACTAAAAATAGAAACTAACTCAATATTGTAAATCAACTGTGGTTAATTTCAATTTTTAAAAAAAGAAAAGTTTCCTCTCATCAAGAAGTTTGACTCTTGCCTACACCCCCTGAACACCAGGGAAAGCAAACCAAACTTTCCCTGCGGGTGGCGGGGAACAATAACAGAGGTCAACACTAACTGATGATGTTCTCCTTTATTTCCTTCTCACCAAATCATTATATACCTCCAAATCCACAAGACAGTCAATCTTGACAATATTTGTGTGTTGAAACACCATTATGAGGAAACTGCATTCACAGATGAATTTTAAGTACAGCTCTCAGCAGCTCACTCTGCAAATGTCAGTATTTTGCAAAGTGTCAGATTTCTCCATAACAAGCTTATCTCCTTCTACTCAAAATCAAATAGCAAAAAACACAAATTTGCTTCTAAGAAGCACAAACTGTTTCAGGGAAGTAAAGTTCTCTGCCTTAGAGACTAACAGTAAACAAAAGATTCTATAGGAAAAATTTGTCAGCCTGGAGACTTCGGGCACCATATCCTGCCCAAAGACGCTGAGAACAGATCAACACAGGAAACAGTAAAAAAAGAAGCAGAGATTTGAAATCTTGGTGGCTCAATTTGAACTCCTGGATAAAATTGTGCCTGAAGCCTATTGTACTTTTCAGATAGTTGAAACAATATACTCCTTTTTTGCTTTAAGTTGTCTTTTCTGTTGCTTGCAATAAAAACAAAAACAAAAAAAAGTCTAATAATCCATTTGATACTACAGTGTTAATATAACATTCTTCAATCACAAAAATTCCATGAAAATCTACTGAGTGTGTCTGTAGAACAGAAACACAATTAAATTATTAGAGAGCCATTGTGACTCCTTTCTCAACTAAAAGGAAATGCGTTTATAGAATCACCTTAGAAGAAACTACATAGGAGTTATATATATATTCCTATCTGTAGCAGAAGAAGACTTCAGCAATATGTTTTTTAAAAATAAGTTCTTCTATCTCTGTCCCCATCTTTCATTTTCATTTTTAATAGGTCATCAGCATGTCATCTTTGTGATACAGCATATATGGGACGCTGCTGCTGCTAAGTCGCTTCAGTTGTGTCCGACTCTGTGCGACCCCATAGACGGCAGCCCATCAGGCTCCCCCATCCCTAGGATTCTCCAGGCAAGAACACTGGAGTGGGTTCCCATTTCCTTCTCCAATGCATGAAAGTGAAAAGGGAAAGTGAAGTCACTCTACCTGAAAACAAATATAATATAGAGATTAAATACAATTTTCTAATAAGTGACTTCCCTGGTGGCTCAGACGGTAAAGCGTCTGTCTACAATGCGGGAGGCCCAGATTCGATCCCTGGGTTGGGAAGATCCCCTGGAGAAGGAAATGGCAATCCACTCCAGGACTATTGTCTGGAAAATCCCATGGACAGAGGAGCCTGGTAGGCTACAGCCCATGGGGTCACAAAGAGTCGGACACGACTGAGCAACTTCACTTCACTTTCACTCACTTCTAATAAGTATCCTAATTATGTACACATGTAGCACGTTGTCCCATGCATGAACCAAAAAGTCTTCCCCTGCACTAGACCATGTGAAAGTGAAGTCGCTCAGTCGTGTCTACCTCTTTGCGACCCCATGGACAGTAGCCTACCAGGCTCCACCTTCCATGGGATTTTCCAGGCAAGAATACTGGAGTGGGATGCCATTTCCTTCTCCAGGGGATCTTCCCAACCCAGGGATCAAACCCAGGGCTCCTGCATTGCAGACAGACGCTTTACCATCTGAGCCACCAGGGAAGTCCATGTAGGCTTTGTCTTTAAATAATTGCATGATTTGGCAAAAATTGTTTTTCCATTCTTTTAGGAAAGAAGAATGTTACAGACCAGTAATTAGTAGTAAATCTAACTGTAAAAGCAACCTGTATCTGGAGATCTTAACAGGCAATGAGATTATAATCCGTCTGGAGAAAGATGGACTGATAGAGAAATAAAAATGAGTACATAGTGCCATGAAGGCAAATCTCAGGTAGCCCATTCAGAGCAATATTTAAGCAGATAATGTAAAAAGAACTCATGGGGAAAGCAGTAGACAGAATTTGAACTGATGTTCACTGTGACATTACATAGGTCAAGAGATGACAATAATGACACCACTTATTTATTATGAAAAGCCTGTTCTCAAAAAATTTCAAAGCACTTTGCCAACTCTTAGGTAAAATGCTGATGGTCATAAATGATACTGAAAGGTAAGATTCCTTTTTATCCCCTATATTTCAGACCTGAGGCACTCAAACTCTTGAGAGCTGAGTCATATGGAAGCATGTGTTATAGAATATCACAAATGAAACAATACGACAACCACCAGAATAAAATGTTAAGGGGGAGAAAAAGAAATTATCCACAAAACAGAGGAATCAATTTGTTCAACAATTATTAAGGTGTATAAATGATCTAGAGTAGAAACAAAAAGTACTGTTATCTCATATTTTTGTAGTGACCCAAGGAAATAACCAAGGTGAAGAAATATTAATTTTGGAGAGTAATATTAGAGGTCTTGTGAAATAAACTTGCCCTATTAGAGATATTCTGACATTAACTTTAGGTCAGGGCTTTCCTGACCATAAAGGAAGTCCATACACTAGGGGGAAAAAAATAACACATGGAAATATGCAGACAACCTCATAGTGGGAAATGTTTCCATGAAACATGGGTGAGCTTATCTGTCTATCCAATGGTTCAGAGTAGATAGAAATTTAGGTCTTCTGAGCAGGAAATTGTTTACTTGCACACCAGTTTTTTTAAGCCATCTTGGTACAACCTTACAGAATATAAAATGAAAAAGCTATATGATAAGACTGAAATGATAAAATCCCAAGATGTCTGCCATGTAGGCAGATTGGATGTAGAGTTTACTGGAAAAAGATGTTTAAAAATGGATATGAATTAGGTTATTAAGAGGCAGAATAAGATTTTGAGGGGAGGGCCATTACCAAGGAGGGAAATTAAAGGTGATTCATAGGAACAGCTCAAGTTTGACATAGCGTCAAATTCAATGGGCCCAGACGGTTCACCAAAGTCTAGTTTTTCAACTTAGTTTTATGAAATATTTTACAATGTAACCTCATGCATCACTTAGTAAAAAATTTTAATTAGTACTTTGACATTTATTAAAACCAGTGGAATTCATGTAATTTAGAAACCACATAACTCTTTGACTACTATTATATTTAGTGACTATTTGATTAAGCATTGAAACACCTCTGAAACATTTATTACATTCTCACAGACTACGCACATATTATTTAAAGTACATTGAAAGCTGTTATAATTGTTTAGTTGCTAAGTCGTGTCCAACCCTTTTGCGACTCCATGGACTGTAGCCCTCCAGGATCCTGTGTCCATGGAATTCTCCAGGCAAGAAAACTGGAGTGGATTGCCATTTCCTTCTCCAGGGGATATTCCCAACTCGGATTGAATCTGTGTCTCCTGAATTAGCAGGTATATTCTTTACCACTGAGCCACCAAGGAAGCACATTGAAAGCTACTATCTACAAATTAGCTAAAGAATACATTTCAGAGGGCAATGAAAACTCAAAGGAGGTAACATTGATCCTAGAAAGTGATCTTATTGAAGGATTTCAATATCATTACTAATATTCTTGAAGATCTCTTCAAGAAAATTAGAGATACCAAGGGAACATTTCATGCAAAGGTGGGCACAATAAAGAACAGAAACAGTATGGACCTAACAGAAGCAGAAGATATTAAGAAGAAGTTGGAAGAATACACAGAAGAACTACACAAAAAAAGATCTCAGTGACCCAGATAACCATGATGGTTATTGAGGGGATATTGGGTGGTCGCTCACCTAGAGCCAGACATCCTGGAGTATGAAGTCAAGAGCGCCTTAGGAAGTGTTACTACTAACAAAGCTAGTGGAGGTGATGAAATTCCAGCTAAGCTATTTCTAATCCTAAAAGATGAGCTGTTCAAGTGCTGTGCTCAATATGCCAGCAAATTTGGAAAACTCAGCAGTGGTCACAGGACAGGAAAAGGTCACTTTTCATTCCAATTCCAAAGAAAGACAATGCCAAAGAATGTTCAAACTATTGCACAATTGTGTTCATTTCACATGCTAGTGAAGTGAAAGTTGCTCAGTCCTGTCCAACTCTTTGCAATACAGTCCATGGAATTCTCCAGGCCAGAATACCGGAGTGGGAAGCTGTACCCTTCTCCAGGGGATCTTCCTAACCCAGGGATCAAACCCAGGTCTCCTGCATTGCAGGTGGATTCTTTACCACCTGAGCCACAGGGGAAGCCCAAGAATACTGGAGTGGGTAGCCTATCCTTTCTCCAGAGGATCTTCCCAACCTAGGAATCAAACTGGGGTCTCTGGCATTGCAGGCAGATTCTTTACCAACTGAGCTACCTGGGAAACCCCATATGCTAGCAAGATAATGCTCAAAAACCTTCAGGCTAGGCTTCAACAGTACGTGAACAAAGAACTTCCAGATGTACCAGCTGGATTTAGAAAAGGCAGAGGAACCAGAGATCAAATTGCCAACATCTGCCGGATCATAGAAAAAGCAAGGGAATTAAAAAAAAAAAAAAATCTACTTTTCCTTCACTGACTACACTAAATCTTTGTGACTGTATGGATGACAACAAACTGTGGAAAATTCTGAAAGAGATGGGAATGCCAGACCACTGTATCTGCCTTCTGAGAAACCTGTATGCAGGTCAAGGAGCAACATTTAGAACCAGACATGGAACAACAGACTGGTTCCAAAGTGGGAAAGGAGTACATCAAGGCTGTATATTGTCACCCTGTTTATTTAACTTACATGCAGAGTACATCATGTGAAATGCCAGGTTGGATAAAGCTCAAGCTAGAATCAAGATTGCTAGGAGAAATATCAATAACTTCAGATACGCAGATGATACCACCCTAATGGCAGAAAGCAAAGAGGAACTAAAGAGCCTCTTAATGAAGGTGAAAGAGGGAAGTGAAAAAGCTGGCTTAAAACTCAACATTCAAAAACCTAAGATCCTGGCATCTGGTCCCATCACTTCATAGCAAATAGATGGGGAAACAATGGAAACAGTGACAGACTATTTTCCACTGCAGATGGTGACTGCAGCCATGAATCAAAAGATTCTTACTCTTTGAAAGGAAAGCTATGACAAACCTAGACAGCGTATTAAAAAGCAGAGACATCACTTTGCTTACAAAGATCCTTATAGTCAAAGCTACGATTTTTCCAGTAGTCTGGTACGGACATGAGAGCTGGACCATAACAAAGGCCAAGCACTGAAGAATTGATGCTTTTGAACTGTGGTTCTGGAGAAGATTCGTGAGAGTCCCTTGGACAGCAAAGAGATCCAACCAGTCAATCCTAAAGGAAATCAACCCTGAATATTCATTGGAAGGACTGATGGTGAAGCTCCAATATACTTTGGCCACCTGATGTGAAGAGATGACTCATTGGAAGAACCTACTCATTGGAAAAGATCTTGATGCTGGGAAAGAATGAGGGCAGGAGAAGGGGCAACAGAGGATGAGATGGTTGGATGGCCTCATTGACTCAAAGGACATGAGTTTGAGCAAACTCTGGGATATGGTGTAGGACAAGGAAGACTGGTATGCTGCAGTCCATGGGGTTGCAAAGTGTCAGGCACAACTGAGAGACTGAACAACAACTAGAAAAAATGGGGGCATCCCCGTAAGCTCAATGTAAAGAACCTGACTGCTAATGCAGGAGACATGGGTTCAATCATGTCTTCCTGGGTCAGGAAGATCCCCTGGAGTAGGAAATGGCAACCCACTCAAGTATTTTTGCCTGGGAAATTCCATGAACAGAGGAGCCTGGTGGGCTATAGTCCATGTGAACACAAAAGAGTTAGACATGATTTAGCAACTAAACAACTACTAGGAAAAAAAAAAAAGAAGTGGGACATATAACTGACAAATCACAAGTGGAGGGAAAAAATGGAATAAAATAAACTGATCAACCAAAGATAGGCAGAAAGGAGAAAAAAAAAAGGTATCATAAAATAGAAAATGTAAATAAGCCCAAAACATTGGTAACTAACATCTGGGTGAAGGATCACTACCTATTAAGAACAGAAACTTAAATATTCCAGTAGAAAACCCACAGTTGGTGGTGGTTTAGTCACTAAGTCGTATCCGACTCTTGCAATCCCATGGGGTGTAGCCTGCCAGGCTCCTCTGTCCATGGGATTTTCCAGGCAAGAATACTGGAGTGGTTTGCCATTTCCTTCTCCAAGGCCATACTTAAAAGACCTATCTAAAATAAGACAACATAGAAACAGTGAAGATAACAGTATAAGAAAAGATACACTAAGCAATTCTTAGTATCAGGAAAAAAGAAAACTTTAGGCAAATGCACTAGAAGGACAATAAGGGGTATTTGCCAATAAAATTCAACACGAACTTTTGGGCATATCTAACAACACAGTTTTCAGGAACCAATATATACAATAGATGAACCAAGAGTAAGAATATTTAGTATTTGAATAATATAATTAACAAGTTTGATATAATAAATATAAAATAGAAGACTGAATACAATAAAGAGCATTCTCCTCAGTCAGGGACACTGACAAAAGAAAATTGATCACATATTAGATCATGAAGAAAAATCTCATTGACTCCTATAAAGCAGAAATCATACAAAGCCATATTGATCACAACGAAGTAGTAAAATTAGATTCATCATCAAAAAGATAGCCCCCAAAATCTATAGACTTAGAAACTTTCCCCTTGACAATAACTCATGTTTAAGAGAAAAATCAATATAGAATTCACAACCTACTTGGAAATGAATGACAATGAGACAATTGTTAAAGCATAGGATTTAGGTAAACAGTACGTATATGCTCAATCATGTCTGACTCTTTGTGACCCCATGGACTGTAGCCCACCAGGCTCCTCTGTCTATGGCATTTTCCAAGCAAGAATACCGGAGTGGGTTGCCATTTCCTATTCCAAAGGATCTTCTAGAGCCAAGGATCAAACCTGCATCTCTGGCAGCTCCTTCACTGACAGGCAGCTTCTTTACCACTGAGCCACCTTCTAACAGTACTCAGAGGAAAATTTAGGGACATTCAAAGACCCTGCTCTCCTACTTCTTGCCATCTTCCCCACAAAAGCATTTCCACTGTGCACAGAAGTATGCACAAAGGTTCTTATTGCCCCATTTTTGTCAACCCTCTCCTAAAGATTGATGCTTAGGTTCCTTCCGGATCCTCCTAGCTCCATGTCATAGAATACTACTCAACACTTCAACAGAATAGAGTTGTACATATTGAAATGGAAAATTATCTAAGATATAATGTTAAGTAAAATAAGAAAATGCAGATAAATTAAAATATTGTAATATCATTCATATTAGAATAATTTAACAGAAATTAAAACCAATTTATCAGAGAAGGAAATGGCAACTCAATCCAGTATTCGTGCCTGGGAAATCCCATGGACAGAGCTTGGTATGCCACAGTCCATGGGGTCACAAAGAGTAAGACAAAACTCAGTGACTAATACTTTCATTTTTCATTTCTTCAGGTATAGGTCTATTTTACAGAGAAAAATGTCAGGAAGAATAGCTGAGGACTAGTGTATTTATTTTAGGTAAGAGAAGGATAGGAAGAATAATCAAGACAACATTAATAGCAATGTTTGAATTTTTTTAACAACAGGGCAGTATTTAAATAAAGTTTGTGTAATAAGAAAAGAAAAAGCTATGTGAGTTATCGTAATATGATCATAAGATTCTTCTGTTACAAACAAATATTGCTGGAACCATTCATTCAGGCTTACAAACTAATTTTTGCTCAGGCAAGGTTTGCCCAGACAAATTTTTATTAATAAAGCTAGCCTCTTCCAAATAGGAAAAGGAGTACGTCAAGGCTGCATATTGTCACCATGTTTATTTAACTTATATGCAGAGTACATCATGAGAAATGCTGGACTGGAAGAAACACAAGTTGGAATCAAGATTGCTGGGAGAAATATCAATAACCTCAGATATGCAGATGACACCACTCTTATGGCAGAAAGTGAAGAGGGGCTAAAAAGCCTCTTGATGAAAGTGAAAGTGGAGAGTGAAAAGGTTGGCTTAAAGCTCAACATTCAGAAAACGAAGATCATGGCATCTGGTCCCATCATTACATGGGAAATAGATGGGGAAACAGTGGAAACAGTGTCAGACTTTGTTTTTCTGGGCTCCACAATCACTGCAGATGGTGACTGCAGCCATGAAATTAAAAGACGCTTGCTCCTTGGAAGGAAAGTTATGACCAACCTAGATAGCATATTCAAAAGCAGAGACATTACTTTACCAACAAAGGTTCGCCTAGTCAAGGCTATGGTCTTTCCTGTGGTCATGTATGGATGTGAGAGCTGGACTGTGAAGAAGGCTGAGCGCCGAAGAATTGATGCTTTTGAACTGTGGTGTTGGAGAAGACTCTTGAGAGTCCCTTGGACTGCAAGAAGATCCAACCAGTCCATTCTGAAGGAGATCAATCCTGGAATTTCTTTGGAAGGAATGATGCTAAAGCTGAAACTCCAGTATTTTGGCCACCTCATGCGAAGAGTTGACTCATTGGAGAAGACTCTGATGCTGGGAGGGATTGAGGGCAGGAGGAGAAGGGGACGACAGAGGATGAGATGGCTGGATGGCATCACTGACTCGATGGATGCGAGTCTGAGTGACCTCCGGGAGCTGGTGATGGACAGGGAGGCCTGGCGTGCTGCGGTTCATGGGGTCGCAAAGAGTCGGACACGACTGAGCGACTGATCTGATCTGATCTGAGCCTCTTTTCATTTACAACTTTGGGGAAAAGGACAACAATAGAAAGTTTTCATTAATGTGTTTAGTTAGTTACATCATTTCACAATTCTAAATTATCAGACTAGAAAAGTAGCAAAGATAGAAGGAGGAAAAGACATAAATGAAACCCAATTTTAAAAACCATATTTATTGCTTAAGAATTGTGATGATATTGTCTGCAAAAATAAATCTTCAAAGCACTTAATGTCATCAGTGTCAACATAAATTACACATCTATACCTTAGACTCAGAGTCAGACACAAGGATGTCTTTTAAGAGAAGAATTCATCAATATCATTAACTGCATAAGGTAGGAATCAAAATGTAAACTACAAACATAAGAAAAAAATAAAATGTTATATGAAAAAAGTGCAAGGAAAACACTGCAACCCAATTCTCTATCTCTACAATAAAATACTAAAATAATTCAGATACACTGGTTGTTAAAAGGGGAGGGAGGGAGGAGGATGAATAAAAAAAGTTACTCTAATTTAAACAAAATTAATAAAGAAATGTTCTGCATAGTTTTTTTCCCTGTTTCTACTTCTAATCATTTATCATGCAAATGAAAGCAGTAATGGAAAATGTAAAGAAAACAAATTCTGCAATATAGTGAAACCCGTACGCAGCAAGAGATAAGATTGAATATCAGAAGGAAAGGGTCTGAAAATTAGCTGTCTGTACAATAACTGGGAGGGAAAACTGTTTTATTTAGCCTGGAGGGATTTTTTTGTAGCAAACTGACTAAATTAAAATCCAGTCTATTAAATCCAGTATCATACTAGAAAATGCCTTTTCCTTGCACTTTTAGATAAATTTTCATTGATCTCATTTTACGCATGATTACATTTTTAATGAGTTGTGCAATATTTCCAGGCTAATTTTAAATCCCTTCTCTCACCACCCCCCAAACTTACTGCTTGCTGGATTAACATTTCTGATAAATTGTTGGACCAGAAAAAAAGGAGCATTACCAAGATGAAATAAATTACCTCCATTTTTTTTTTAGCCACTCTAAAGTGATAATAGGAGAATACAAATGCCTACTGTCTAATTATGCCACATCTTCCAATTCATTTCACAAAAACTATTTTATTTTTATGTAATAGGCATGTTACCCTGTATTTATTATAAATGACCCTGAACAGTATATAGTCTATCAGAATAAAAAATTTCACCCCAACACTGATCAAGTAAACTAAAAACAAATGTCCAAAAGGAGCAACTTCATAAACCAAAGAAAATGGAGACAATCAGGAATCAATACACTAAGAAATATATATATATATATATTTTCTTTTTACAAATTGACATTGTTTAAAATTAACTTTCAAAATACAAAATAATATTGTTTATAAATGCTTTAAAAGATCCATTGTCATGTGAGACAGGAAGCTAGGAAAGTGTGAAAGCCTTAGGAAAGTAAGATCATTTTTCTCCATTAGCGTTTTCAGGCCTACATGCCGAGAAGAAAGATGATTTGAGGGAATCACTTGAATTCAAGCCTCTATTCAAGAAAGAAAGCCAGAAGAAATTAAAATTGGGACCTAAAAACAAGACCTTTGTAAAAGTTCTTAAACGTCTTTGCTTCTCCCACCATAGCTACTTCTACAACTCTTTAATTCTTTGTGATGACTAAGACTAAAACACCATAAACAGACAATATTTCTAATTCAAAGACTAATTATTAAAATAAACAAAATTAATTTCAGTTCTATAGCACTTAGAAGAGAAAACAGAGCTTGAAAGATTAAAAATAAGAATATAGGAAAGATTGGCAAGGCAAATACTAACCAGAGGAAAATAGTAATTTAGTGATTTTTAGTAATTTTAGTATCAAAGTACAAATTAAAGCAAAAAGTTTTAAAAGAAATAAAGATTCCACAAGATTTATATATGTGTGTGTGTGTGTATAGGTATATGTACATGTACATTTTGTATGCACACAAAAATACATATACTTGGACACACACATGTATAAATGCATGTACAAAGTATTAACCTGTATGCTAATACAATATAGTTTCAAACTATAAAAATCAAAAATTGACAGAATTATCAAGGGAAAGTGATAGAGGAAAGATTGAACATGTTAAATGGAGACCTAGAATGTGCTAAGAAGAAATACATATTGAACTTCTAGATATGAAAACTGTAATACATGAGATGACAAATATAGTGTATGGGATTAACAGGAGATTAGAAGAGATTAATAAACTACAAGGTATAGCAACAGAAACCGTCCAAAATGAAACAGACAGGAAAACACACATGAGGAATAAATGAACAAAGCATTAGCGAACCATGAGACAACCTCATATAACTGGTATCGCTGAGGGTAGGGAGCAAAAATATTTGAAAAAATAATGGCTAGGTTTTTCTAAATTTGAAAAAATTATAAGCCTTTTGTGTGTGGTGACCAGCATGGAGAGAGTGTCATGAAGGCCTCGGGCACACGATGAGAGTACAAGGTCGGGGGGAGCCTCCCTGCGCACCCCCAAACGCCACTTATCACTCCTCTATCAAATAAAAATATTTGTATCTTTGCACCTAATTATGCTAAGTTCCAAGTTCTGATACTTTGCATCTCAACTGAAGAAGATGAATTCTTCAGGGAAATTGTCTACTGTAGGCAGATGTTCAAGAAATCCCCAGTCAGGTGAGAAACTTCAGCATCTGACTATACTACAGCTCCTGCAGGGGCACCCACATGTACCAGGTTTACTGGGACCTGACTACCACAGGCAATGTCACTCAATGCTATCAGGTCACGGGTGTCCAGCACTCAATCCAGATCATGATGATGGAGGAGATCACAGCCAAAAGGTGCTATCTGCCAATGGCCAAGAAGTTTCACAACTACAAAATCAAGTTGCTGCTGCCCCTACTGGGTCCTACATCACCAGCATCAGCCATGCTTCACCATCAAGAAGCCCAATACTTTCTTTTAGATACAGGGCCCTCCTCCGGTCTGCCAAAATAAATTCCTCGTGGGGAAAAAACACCCAAGGAGTTCAGTGAACTCCAACCATAATTATGAAAAGTGAAGAAAACTAAGACACATCATAAGCAAATTGCTTAAGATCAGCGATAAAAAGGAAAATAAGAAAAGTAGTCAGAGGAGGTAGGGAAAGGACACCTTATGTACAAAGGATGAGAAACAGATCTCTCACCGGAAGCAATGTAAACTAGGAAACAGTACAATATTTTTTAAAGTGCAGACTAGGGTGGGGAAGAGGGAGGCAAGGGGGAGACAGAGAAAATAGAAAAATGAAGGTGAAACAAAGACCGATCTAAACATAAAAAACTTAAAGAACTAATCACCAACAGACCTGCATGACAAGAAATAATAAAGTGCTTCAAACAGAATGAAAATGATACCAGACGGAAATCTGGATGTACACAAAAGAAGGAAGAGCATTAGAAATAGAAACTACAAATGTAAATATAAAGACTTTTTAAATTTATATCTTTAAAAGATAATCAACTGTTTAAAGCCAAAAAAAATAGTAAGAAGATTTTGTATGATACACAAAAATGAAAGGTATGACAATAGCTTAAAGGCCAGGAAAGGAAAGAAAAATGAAAGTATACTATTGTCAGTCTTTTATAGTGTAAGTGTACAACATCAAAGAATGACTATGAAATATTAAGGATATATAACATAAACTCCAAAACAACCAGCAAAATAATATATAATTAATAAGACAAAGGATATAATAAAGAACCATAAAAATATTAATCTGAAAGAAAGAAGAAAAGGAGTATAAAAGGAACGTAGAAGAGAAGGGACATACAGAAAACAAAAGCAAGACGGTCAGTTCAACACCACTATACCAAGAACCATATTAACTGTAAATAGTCTTTAAAAACACAACTAAAAAGCAGGGATAATTACATTAGGAGAAAAAAGAGGTAACATCAAACTCTATGCTGCAAAAAAAAAAAAAAAAGTAAAAAGATTAAAAAGATATTCTATACTAATATAAATTGAAAGAAAGTAGGAGTGGCTATACTAATATCAAACAAAGTGGATTTCATCCTCCAATATTTTAGGTCTAAGATACAGCACCAATTTCAACCTTGAATTAAAATCTCCACTAAGGTATTGAAATAAGAATATGGTGTCATCATGCCTGTCTAACTCATGGTATAAAAGGTGGAAGTCAAACTTTAATGGTCTTTTATGATCTTTACAAGTTCTAAATTCTTGTATCCTCTGAAAAATAAAAAACTGTAAGAGAATTGCAATATTTAAACATCCAAATTTCTGGATATATTTGGCATTTTTATCACAGAAACAGGTTTCAGGGAATTAAAGAATTATAATAAAAATCCAAAGCCTGTGATTGAGCAATTTAACTATTTTTAATGATGGTGAACAGTAAATACATGACCAGAAACATAAAATATTAACATCAAAGTGAATTACAGAAAGGCTCAGAAAGTACTAATGGCCCGAAGGAATGTAGTAGAGAATTTAACAGACTAAAGTTCACAAGAGAACATGACAAGAATCTAACAAAATAGTAAAAGCCAGTCTTATATTTGTTTAATCTACTGAAAAATTCTCTGTATTCTGGACAGCCTCAGTCTAATACTTCAGCAGTAAAAATATAATTAAGATATGCTAATATTGGACAAGAAAATAGTAAGACCTGGGGATGTGGAAATATCTTCCATACTTCTCAGGTGGGTAGTACGTGAACATGGGAAGGATTCTAGGGTTGGTGTAAAGAACTGCTGTGCTTAGTTGCTCAGTCGTGTCTGACTCTTTGCGATCCCATAGACTCTAGCCCTCCATGGGGCTTTTCTGTCCATGGGGATCCTCCAGGCAAGAATACTGTAGTGGGTTGCCATGCCCTCCTCCAGCGGATCTTCTTATTCCAAGAATTGACCCAGGTTTCCCACATTGTAGGCAGATTCCTTACTGTCTGAGCCACGAGGGAAGCCCAGTAAAGAACTGCAGAAGTCCCCCAAAAATAATTTTGCTTTTAGAGACTCCATAAATCAAAAAGGTTGGGAGTCTCCATTAATGAAAACATCTCATAGACCTTTGTCCTGGTCTGCATGCCGAGAACAGAAATATCTATTTCAAGGAAATTCTGTGAGCAGAATTCAGGGAAATCAACAAGTTTGGTGCAGCAGGATTTGACAGCAGTTTTGAATAGAAATTTCAAAATGGACCTAAAAAAACTATCACTTTTCAATGCAAAAGCACCAAGCTTAAAGATGCTCTAGTTTGGGAGGAGGAGCTAAGATGGTGGACGAGTAGGACGGGGAGAATACTTTCTCCTCCACAAATTTATTAGGAGAACATTTGAATGCTGAGTGGATTCTACAAAACAACTTCTGAATGCAGAAGACATCAGGCACTTAGAAGGACAATTCATTGTCTTCAAAACGAGATTACAAGCTGTGCAGTAACTCCTTTTGCGGAGAGGTGGCGCGGACACCAGCATTTGCTATTAGCAAGCGGGGGCTGGGCTTGGAGGCGCAGCGCGGCCTGCATTGCTTTGAGAAAGGATTTGGCCTGGCTATCTCAAGCACTATCTGAGTGAAATAACCAGACTGTCGGTTATCTACTACATCAAAAGCCAGCCCTAACTTAACACACCACCAGGACTACTAACGGAACAAAGGACTGCACGGAGATAGCAGGCTGCAGGCCGTCCCACTCCAGTGACAGGCAGCCAGGGCCGGAGGCGGGCAATCACAGCCCTAGAGAGACACTGTCTACAGAACTGTAGGTAGGTTTCTGTGCTGACTCACGCTTCTTGGGGCTCTGGATGGTCAACATCTGCCTGAGAAAGTGCACCTAGAGAGACAGCCCTAGAGAGACACTGTCTGCTGCTGCTGCTGCTAAGTCGCTTCAGTCGTGTCCGACTCTGTGCGACCCCATAGACGGAAGCCCACCAGGCTCCCCTGTCCCTGGGATTCTCCAGGCAAGAACACTGGAGTGGGTTGCCATTTCCTTCTCCAATGCATGAAAGTGAAAAGTGAAAGTGAAGTCACTCAGTCGTATCCGACTCTTAGCGACCCCATGGATTGCAGCCCACCAGGCTCCTCCATCCATGGGATTTTCCAGGCAAAAGTACTGGGGTGGGGTGCCATGATATTGAAAAGACCAGTAAACCGCCTCAATAAAGAGAATTCAACAAACTACCAGAATATAGTAAGGACACTCTAAACTTGGCAATTTTAACAAAATGAAGAGACAAAAGAATACCCAGCAGCAAAGGAACAGGATAGATGCCCACCAAACCAAACCAAAGAGGAAGAGATAGGGAATCTACCTGATAAAGAATTCCGAATAATGATAGTGAAATTAATCCAAAATCTCGAAATCAAAATGGAATCACAGTTAAAGAGTCTGGAGACAAGGATTGAGAAGATGCAAGAAAGGTTTAACAAGGACCTAGAAGAAATAAAAAAGAGTCAACACATAATGAATAATGCAATAAATGAGATCCAAGACACCCTGGAGGCAACAAATAGTAGAATAACAGAGGCAGAAGATAGGATTAGTGAATTAGAAGACAGAATCCTACAAATAAATGAATCAGAGGAGAAAAAAGAAAACCGAATTAAAAGAAATGAGGACAATCTTAGAGACCTCCAGGATAACATTAAACGCTACAACATTCGAATCATAGGAGTTCCAGAAGAAGAAGATAAAAAGAAAGACCATGAGGAAATACTTGAGGAGATAATAGTTGAAAATTTCCCTAAAATGGAGAAGGAAATAACCACTCAAGTTTAAGAAATCCAGAGTCCCTAACAGGATAAACCCAAGGCGAAACACCCCAAGACACATATTAATCAAATTAACAAAGATTAAATATAAAGAACAAATATTAAAAGCAGCAAGGGAAAAACATCAAATAACTCACAAGGGAATTCCCATAAGGATAACAGCTGATCTTTCAATAGAAACTCTCCAAGCCTGGAGGGAATGGCAAGACGTAATTAAAGTGATGAAAGAAAATAACTTACAGCCTAGATTATTGTATCCAGCAAGGATCTCATTCAAATATGAAGGAGAAATCAAAAGCTTCACAGATAAGCAAAAGTTGAGAGAATTTAGCACCACTAAACCATTTCTCCAACAAAAACTAAAGGACATTCTCTAGATAGGAATGACTAAAAAGGTGTATAAATTCGAACCCAAAACAATAAAGTAAATCCTATATATCAATAATTGCTTCAAATGTTAATGGGCTGAATGCCCTAATCAACAGACAAAGACTGGCCGAATCTATACAACAACAAGACCCCTACATACCTTGTCTATAAGAGACAACCAAAAGACTAAAATGGGTCAAATGGATATAGAAACTAGACCCCTATATATGTTGTCTACAAGAGAACCACCTTAAAATAGGGGATATATACTGACTGAAAATCAAGAGCTGGAAAAAGATTTTATATGCAAATATGGACCAAAAGATAACAGGACTAGCAATACTTATATCAGATAAAATTGACTTTAAAGATCCTGAAAAGGAGACAATCAAGGTTATACATAACGACTTAAAGGAACAATCCAAAAAGAAGTTATAATAATTATAAATATATATGCACCCAACATTGGAGCATTGATATATCTAAGACACACGTTAATTAGTATGATAGAAGAAACATACAACAACACAATAATAGTGGGAGACTTTAATACCCCACCCATACAATCAGGCTGTAATAGACAAAGTAAAGAGGAAAACATATTCACTTATGAGCCTCAAAAAATTCAGTTCACCCAGGAAAGTTTAAAAAAAAATAGACTTATTTGCTCACTCTGTAAAGGTTTATTGACTATTTTATGGGTCTAGTACCACTTTCGATAGTAGGGAGGAAGTAATGACAAAGGTGATCCTGTCCTAAATAATATATTGTGGTAAAGATAGACCTACCAATACAAAATACCTAGATGTGCCTAAGATGAGGACACCCAAACTGGACTTTTAGTTTCCTGAACTTTTCATTTCCAGATCAAACCTCTTAATATAGGATGAATTCAACATGATTTTTTTTAAGTGTTCTTTGTGATTAAAAACAGAAAGCCAATAGTTAAGAAATTACATATACTCCTCCCCACCATACTCCCCTTCTTTCTTCCCATTTCCCTCCCACCCTCATTGATCCTTTCCTTTGTCCATTTTCCCCTGCAAAAAAAAAAAAAAAAAAAATTGAGCTGTAACATGGAGCTGTAACACTGGTCAAAAAAAAAAAAAGATGCTCTAGTTTTCAAACCTGGCTCTACAACTTTATAAATTGTGAGAACTTGACCAAGTTGCTTGCTTGCTCTTGCTTGCTCAACATTTCAGTTTTTTATTAAAATAGAATAATATCTTTCTCACAGAGTTGTTTTAAGGACTTGATCATATACATAAAGAGCTGAAGTCACAGCTGACCACTTAGTAAGGTCTAACTACACAATATCAATTATTAATAATTATGGCCACCTTTCCTAAAGGACCAGAATATGCTGACTGAAACTGGCAACTGAATGTAAAATAGCTCAAAGGGAGCTGAATTTGTATGAGAAAAATTAAACTACTAATTTAAGTAGCAATGAGCCTATGTTAGATAGCCTTCAAATATGGCTGCCTTCAATTTTTTCCCTTCCTGTAAAAAAAGCAAGTCACTCTTCCTGTTAGAAAGGAAAGTCTACTTTCCTTCCCTGAATTTGGGTTGGGCTTGTACCTAGGGTGGCAGTGACACTGTGCTAGATGCAAGCCTAGACTCTAAACTCTTGGCAATTGTTGATTTTCCTCTTGAAGCCAGCTCACTTTAAGAAGTCTGACTAACCTGAGACTACCATGCTGTTAAGGAGACCCTAGCTAGCCACATAAAGAGGACACATGGAGAAACAGCAAAGCATAAGGCACTGGAGTGAAGTTTCCCCGAAACTTCTAGTCCAGCCAAGATGCCAACTGAACTCAGAGAACTGAGTAACCATAGTTGACAACATGAGGAAGAAAAACCACCCAGCCAAATAAGTCTACTCCTTCAACCCATAGAATCATAAGAAAAAAAAATCTTTTAAAAAAATGTTTTGGGCAATAGATAACTAACAGAGTCTAAACCCAAAAACCATCAACGGTATTTATTTGTAGCCTTAGACTGTCAGATGGAGAAGACAATGGCACCCTACTCCAGTACTCTTGCCTGGAAAATCCCATGGACAGAGGAGCCTGGTAGGCTGCAATCCATGGGGTTCCTGAGGGTCAAACACGGCTGAGCGACTTCCCTTTCACTTTTCACTTTCATGCATTGGAGGAGGAAATGGCAACCCACTCCAGTGTTCTTGCCTGGAGAATCCCAGGGACGGGGGAGCCTGGTGGGCTGCCATCTATGGGGTCACACAGAGTCGGACACAACTGAAGCGACTTAGCAGCAGCAGCAGACTGTCAGAAGCAGCTCATCAAATTCTTTCCTCTCTTAATGAATTTTACTGGGATATATGCACTAGAAGTTTTGGATAATACTACGAATGAGCATCACCCCCAAAAGTAAAAAGGAGAACTACAATTCCTGAAATACTCTTTTTGCAGGATAATCCCAGACTCACTGGTAGAGGCTACATATAAGATCCAAGCCAGTGAAAGCAGCTAGAACACCTCTGGCAGAGGGGTGAGCCTTTCTTCTTGTTGTTGTTTAGTCACTAAGTCACGTCCAACTCTTTACAACCCCACGGACTGTATGTAGTTCACCTGGCTCCTCTGTTAATGGGATTTCCCAAGCAAAAATACTAGAGTGGGATGCCATTTCCTCCTCCAGGAGATCCTTCTGACCCAGAAATCGAACCCATGTCTCTCACTTATTAGCAGGCGGGTTCCTTACCACTTCACCTACAGATAAAAAAAAAAAAAAAAACTTTGTAAAAATTTTTTCTAACAGAGCCCATAGAAAGCCATCTTGCAACTACATCTAACTTTCAGGAAACCTAAATTTATTACCAAAAGCCACGTTGGTAATATTTTTCTTTCCCTACATTAAAACTGGTATTTAAGAACACAACCACAGTCAGTTTTTTCAAATGCATAATCTCATTGGGATTTTGGCTTATGTTTTAAGAACCTGTTAGAGTTGATGTTTTCCCTCCCTTTTGTGAATAATAAATTAATTATCATAACTAGTGGTCAATGCTGTGATGCCAGAAGATAGTTCTAAAAACACAAAATGATAAAATAGAATCCTTGAAATGCTTGGTTTTCCACTTTTGTAATTCATTTTCTTTCCTTAAAGTAAAGTTCTTTCTCAGTCTTTAAATGACAGCTATCTTATCACTCTCAACTGATTATGGATTAAAAAATGTTTTCGATCTCTTCCCACAAAGTTTTCCCTTAACCCATTTCCCACACCTGTGGTAGGAAACAGCATGAAGAGTAATTCTTGGCATAAAAGCTTTTCATGGCTTTAATATGGTGAACTCATCTCAATATTTCTCTGATTTGCTGACAATGACCTTACTTTTAAGAGCCTTCAGTGAAGTCATCTCCAGAATTTCAAGACAGTTACTTATTGGCTTATTCCTTTTACTCTACTATTTAACCTCATAAAATAAAATTAAGTTCTAAATTAAACAAATTTTAAATAGCAGTTTCTAACAGCAAGGCTAGTTTCTAACAGCAAAGGCTAACTTTGTATATCAAAATGGCCTGTTTTTATATCCAAGTAGCATTCTTTTTTAACAACTGTTTTATTAATTTTTATTGAGTATAATTGCTTTATCAGAGAAGGCAATGGCAACCCACTCCAGTACTCTTGCCTGGAAAATCCCATGGATGGAGGAGCCTGGTTGGCTGCAGTCCATGGGGTTGCTAAGAGTCAGACACTACTGAGTGATTTCACTTTCGCTTTCATTTTCATGCATTGGAGAAGGAAATGGCAACCCACTCCAGTGTTCTTGCCTGGAGAATCCCAGGGACAGGGGAGCCTGGTGGGCTGCAGTCTGTGGGGTCGCACAGAGTTGGACAAGACTGAAGCGACTTAGCAGCAGCAGTTGCTTTATAATGGTGTGTTAGTTTCTGCTGTAGAGCAAAGTGAATTAGCTACACATATACATAGATTTCCTTTTTTTGGATTTCCTTCCCATTTAGGTAACCACAGAGTATTGAGTAGAATCCCCTGTGCTATACAGTAGTTTCTCATTAGTTATCTGTTTTAAACATATTAGTGTGTGTGTGTATATATATATATATATATATATATCCCAATCTCCCAATTCATTCCACATTCTCCTTCCTTCCTTAATATCCAAACATTTGTTCTCTATGTCCGTGTCTCTATCTCTCAAAGTAACATTCATTTCTGTACACATCTTTCAAAAAGAATGAAAGAAATAGGCTTGGACAGACGGCTTCCCTGGTGGCTCAGACGGTAAAGCGTCTGCCTGCAATGAGGGAGACCCAGGTTCTATTCCTGGGTGAGGAAGATCCCTTGAGAAGGAAATAGCAACCCACTCCTGTACTCTTGCCTGGAAAATCCCATGGACAGAGAAACCTGGTAGGCTACAGTCCTTGGGGTCTCAAAGAGTCTGACACAACTGAGCAACTTCACTTTCACTTTAAAAGACAGAAACCGCAACAACAAAAGAGAAACTTTCACTAATTGAATATTTAACGGAAGTCAATTAAGTGCCCATCATAGCCAAAGTAGGAAATGTATAAAGATAAAACTGCCCCAGCTCCCAAGAAGAACATGAGTTATTAGAAATGCAGACACAGAACAAAGTATGTACAACATCTTGGGAAGAGAAAATACAACAGGACACAAAGGATGGACTGTGCACAGATGAAGTAGGAGAGCAAAGGATTCTGAGGCAGTAAATTTGAGCAGGGTCTACAGATAGATGGAGCGAGAGAAGAAGAAAAAGGAGAAGACAAGGTGGATTCCAAACAGAGGGAAAGGCCTGGAACAGAAGCCTGAGAAGCACCATGCATCTTCATAAAATATTAAGAATGAGTATAATAGGCAGACCTGGGAAGGGAGGCTGTATTAGTTTTATCCTAGTTGCTCTAACAAGTTACCACAAACCAGGTGCCTCAAAATATCAATAACGGAAATCTAATCTCATGGTTCTGGAGGCCAGAAGTCAAAAATCAAGTTGTCAGTGGGGTCGATTCCTTCAGAAGACTCTGAGGGAAATCTGTCTTATGTTTGCCTCCTAGCTCCTGGCCACCCTTGGGGTTCCTTGGCTTGTACCACGTCATTCCAATTTCTGCCTCTGTTATCATGGACCCTTCCTCCCATGTGTCTATGCATGGTCTTCCTATAAGGAAGTCATTGGATTTGGGGCCTCTCTAATTCACTATGACCACATCTTAGCTAACTATCCACAAAGACTATTTCCAAATAAGGTCACATTCTGATATTCCAGATGGTCATGAAAGTTAGTTTGGGAAACACTGCTGAACCCGGTACAGAGGCCATGTCAAAGAGTTCAGATGCTGTAAGGTTTATGTTGTTGTCATATCTGTGAGCCACCCACTCTCCTATTTTACTTCATTGTATTTGAAAATGTTATTAGGTCAGTTCTCTTATTTTTCCTTTGTAAACATTTTAAAAGAAAGCATCCTATCACTATTCTAAATGAAAATCTTTCTTCCTATAACTAAGTTATCCATAAAATATTAAGTTTTAATGAAAATATCTTAATTAAATATGCAAATGATAAATCTGACTGATGTGTAAAAATGGGTGTATGTAAACAGATTCCTTGGTGATGAGAATAGAACTGTTGGTGACTACTTAAAAAAAAATTGGCTCATTTTCACTAGGTTTAAAAAGAAGAGGCTCCACATCAATAGGACAATTCTCCCCTTACGCACAGAAAATCATGATTTATTGCACACATAATTGAAAAAAGCCAAAGAAATTTAACCCCTTTACTGATATGGTTGCATCCTAAGAATCAGTTGCTAGCCAAAATGATAATCACTTCTGCTCAATAATCTCTTGTCACCAGAAGCCATCTGATCAGAGCACTAGAACCCATTCTACTTCAGTATATTTCATGTTATTTGATAATAACAGAAAAATAATGGAAAAGAGATTCTCCATAACATTCACCCCACCTCATAATCTGAGAAAATTTTTAGAAGGATCTTCTAGCAATCTTTTGAGTATCTCCTCATAATGTCCCAAATACTGATGACAAGTTCTTCATGTGGGTTCTTTAGGAGGTTTCATTACCAGGTCTCTCAGACAAGGCTTTCAGCACTGTTGAGCAGATGAGTGGGCCTAAAGGGCCCTGGGTGTAAATAAACTGCTACCATTTACTCACCACTACTATGTACAGCCACTGCATGAAGTTATCAACATGCTTTTCCTCATTTAACTCACAACTTCTTCAAAGTAACTGCTATGTTTATAGTATAATACACTATAACACTCTATAGCTGAGGAGACTGAAGTTCAAAACAATTGAGATTTGCTGAAGCTTACATTGTCTGTAAGGGAAGACTTGTGGCTCCAACCCAGCTGGGTCAGCTTCCAGCACTAGCACCCCGTGGCCTCCTGGGGACATGAATTGGAACTGGGCCCTTTCTCACCTTTCCTAGGACACCTGGTCCAGCCTGAGGCGCAAGGCTAAAGTGTTTCTGCCTGGGAAAGCCATACATACAGCTGGGCTGCAGGGAAATTCATCACAGGAAGAGCGGCCAGTGGAAGTTGATAGAGGGAAGGAGAGCAGAGGAGAAGGGTGGGGCCTGAGTAAATGTGCTCAATTTAGGACCATCACCAATGAACCTGATAAAAGGCTCTCCTCCTCCCTTGCCAAACTCTTCTTATCCTCCATGTCTGCACCCCGAACTCAGTTCTGGGCAACTTTGACTCCCGGCCAGGTCCATTCCAATAACACTTAATTCTTCTCAAGTACCATCCAAGGCACAAAGTGGGAGTCACTGATGTAGGCAATGAAAATCTATCAAAGGTTTTCAAGTAGGGAAGTTTCCTGATACAACCTGCGTTTAAGAAATGTGAAGAGGAATGAGAGTTTTTAGGTCTAGAGGTGACTTAAGTTGCTACCATAACAATTTATCTGGGAGACCACAAAGTCTTAGTGGCAGGAGAAACAAAGAGGAAGGAGCAGATCTAAACGCCAAAAAGTAAAACGGCAAAACGGACCCTAGCGTGAGGGACTGAAGAGTCCAAGGGGGATAGGTTTCCAGTTGAGCAACTGGGTGGATGCTGACACCATTAAACACAAGAAAGGAAGAGGGTGTGTCAGAAGGTAATCGGTTCAGTTTGGGAGTCAGTGCCCAGTTTATTAGAAATGACTAGTAAGCAAATGGAGTTCAGAATAAGCTCTTACCCTGAGACAATGAACATCAAAGCCTTAGATATGGATGCACACAGTAATCTCAGGAAGAGCAAGAAGAATCCCAGATACAGAAAACTTGCAAACACCAGCCTTTAAGAAACAGGAAAGGAATGGGAGAAATGAAGGTGAGTGGTCAGAAAGGAAGGGGACCTAGACAGGAAGGCCCCAGAGGCCAAAAGCACAGACATTTTCAAGGAGTGTGTGAGCACAGTGCGAAATACAGCCAAGAAGTGGAGAAGCATTAAAAAATTTAAAAAGTTAAAAAGCTGCAGGGGCTTATTAATGACCTTGAGAAGGGTCATATTTGGAAGAAAATGTCTAAGCCAGGGCACAAGGGATACAGAGTAACTAGGAAACAAATGAATGTGGCAGGCAGAGACAACTGTTCCAAAAAAAATTTAGCAAGGGAAGGAAAGAACTACAAAAATACAGAGGGGGAAAGGAGAGGGCTTAGAAAGCAAGACAGAAAGAAATTTCTGGGAAAATATCCCAAGGACATAAAAGAGGATGAGTGGAAGGCTGAAGCAGCAGGTAATAGGGGTCACTCAAGAAGAAAACAGACAGATGAGTGTGTTGCAGGAAGGGGGACCCCTTCTAGGGACTGAAACTGGGCTCTTGTCTAACACTCAGAAATGAATTGTCAGAGGAGACACATGTGCTGACAAAGCAAGAGATTTTATTGGGAAAGTGTGCCCGGGCAGAGAGCAGTAGGTTAGGGGAACCCAGGAAAACTGCTCTGCCACATGGCTGGCAGTCTCTGGTTTTATGGTGTTGGGGTTAGTTTCCAGGTTGTCTTTAGCCAATCATCCTGACTCAAGATTCCTTCCTGTTGGTGCATGCCTTGTTCAACCAAGATGGATGTGAGAAGGATTCTGGGAGGTGGTGGGACATGTGGTGTCTCCCTTTGACCTTTCCTAAACTCTTGCGGTTGGTAGTGACTTAATAGTTCTGTGTTCCTTACCAGGACCTCCTGTTGTAAAACAACTCATGCAAATGGTTACCATGGTGCCTGGCCAGGGTGGGTGGTTTCCGTCAGTGTGCTTCGCCTAACAAGTGGGGCCTGGATGTAATCATAACTGCTACCAATTATTCAGTACCACTCTGTGGAGCCATCAATATGTATTTTCTCATTTAACTCTTACAACTCTGAAGTAGCCACTATTATTATCTGTGGCTGGTAAATCTTAGATTCCAAGAAGTGATAAGGTTTGCTGAAGCGTGCACTACCCAAAGAGCTTCCCTTGTGGCTCAGCTGGTAAATAATCCGCCTCCAATGTGGGAGACCTGGGTTTGATCCCTGGGTTGGGAAGATCCCCTGGAGAAAGGAAAGGCTACCCACTCCAGTATTCTGGCTTGGAGAATTCCATGGACTGTATAGTCCATAGGGTCGCAAGGAATCGGACACGTCTGACCAACTTTCACTTTCACACTACCCAAAAGAAAACAAGCAGGATTATGGAGAGAGGAGTTGAAGGCATGAAACAGAAAGTGGAGGATGCTAAAGGCAAAGTATAAATTGCTGTCACTTCCCAAATGGGGAGACAAACCATGCCAGATATGATTAAACACCACTGCCTGCTCCAGACTGTAGGGATCAAGGCATGGACAGTGAAGGTTCTATAATAACTTAGGTAACAGTGATCACTATGACCCATTTGGATGACCAAGAGACATTGCAAATTCTTTAAAATGGTTTAGATGTGGCCCAGCCCTGCTCCAGGGGATCCCTGGGCTAGATCCAAGAATAGGAAAGAAGCTTCCCAAATGCCAGTGGCCTTAACCCATTTACATGTAATTTCTCAATTTTTAAAGCTCTCCACTTTCCTATCACTTTGCTTTCAACATAATGAAAACAGAGCTTTAATCTGAGGGAGGAGAATCGATTACATCTAAATTTACTCAGCTAGTTAAGAGATCCAGAGGCAATTACTAATTTACATTTTTTTCACTGCCTTTTTAAACTTGATCTAAACAAGTTCTGTCTATTGGTCCATTGTTTTAAGAAACTCCTCAAACCTTCCTGATTTTAATCAGTCTTTTTTTTTTTTAATACTGTCATTTCTCAGGACTTCTGAAATCACAAAGTCCATAAGTCACAAACTTCTGCTTTTTGTCTATGAAAACCTGGGGTGAAAGACTTCATTTTCCCTTATAGATTTTATTCTCTACAGCTAAAAGTATCCAGGAAATTTTAACTTTGTATGTATTTCTGTGAGGCTTCTTTCAGGATGTGACAGTAGAGCTGATGGTCTGGCTACAAACTGAGAATTTGTGGTTCTTTCTAAAAACACATAATTTCGAGATCAACCAATACCTGAAAGGAAAGTTCCAATGTATAAACATAAGATGACAGCTTCAATAAATAAGTAAAAGCTTCAGGAAGTTTCCCTGGATAGTTTCCTTTACACATGCATAAAATCAACTAATTCTTATTATTCACAAGTGAAATTTAAAGATACAAATGCAAGATCTCTACCCTAGAGGAGTTTACAGATCTCCCAACTTCTGTCAACATTAAAGCAATGCTTCCTGCAAGCATCCGGGACCCTATCTTCAGTCTTTCTCTGTCCACAGGACTATGCCTAAAGTGCTTGGGGAATTAATTCCCCGGGGAGCAGCCATCGAGCAATGACAAAATACAGTGAAGAGATCCCCCAGTTTCCACACCCCTCAGGTTAGACAATTCTGGGACATGTACTATAGCTTCTCTAAGGTCCTCAGCAGAACCGAGTCCAGTTGACCTCAACAGTCACCTGCTCATCAAGGCATCTTTTACTGGCTTCTTCCCTCCTGTTTCACTTCCCTTCTCTCTTGAAGGGTTCTGGAATTGCTCTCCAAATAAATTACTTATACTCAAAGTTGGTGACAGTAGCAAATTACCAAATAAAGTTGCAAAATCTAATTAACCAGATATCTTGTTCCCTGATAGTGCTAACAACTGTGTGGTTTCTTCTATTTTGGCATAACTGTGGTTTTTCAGTTATGCAAAAGAGAAGAAAGTTGAGAGGATAAACAGCTTTGACTTCTGTAAAATCATCTCAGTCAGGTTCGGTCAAGGAGACAAAGTTTACACCAGAACTGTCTGTTTTAATAGAGAAGAATAAGGGTGAAATGAGGAAGGTGATGAGAGGGAGATTTGAGAGGGAGGGGACATAGGGATACCTATGGCTGATTCTTCTTGATGTATGACAGAAAACCACAAAATTCTGTAAAGCAATTATCCTTCAATTAAAAAATTTAAATCTTTTTTTTTAAAGAAATTAGTAATAAAGGGGCTGGAAAAGCCAAATGGCCAAAAAGAGGACAGTAATGCAGAGATCTGCAGTACAAAGAAACTACTGTCCAGTTCGTTAAAGGTTCAATGTAGAGTTACCTTATGATTCAAGTTATTCTATTCCTAGGTCTCTCTCTTTCAGCTTAAGAGAACTGAGAATTTCAGTCTGAGACTTGAAAATGTAAGTTCACACAAAAACTTACAAATGAAACTTCACAGCAGCATTATTCATAATAGCCTGAAAAATGCAAACAACTAAATGTTCATCAGTTGATGAATGTATAGATAAGTGAAAAGGGGTATATCCATACAATGGGAATATCATTCAGCCATGAAACTGAAGTACTGATATATACTACAATGTGGATGAACATTATGCTAACTGAAAGAATTCAGTCACAAAAGGCCACATGTTGTATGGTTCCATACTAAATATGCAGAACAGGCAAACCTATAGAAACAAGAAGTAAATTCTTGTTTGCCAGGAGTTGTAAGTAGAGGAGAATTGGAAGTGACTGCTAAGGGGTACAAAGTTTCTTTCTGGGATGATGAAAATGTTCAAGAATTCAATAACTGGTGATATTTGCACATGTCTGTAAATATACTAAAAACCGAAGAATTGTACATTTTGAAAGGCTGAATTCTGTGGTATCTGAATTATATTTTGGTCAGAAGGAAATAATGAAAAAGAAAAAAAGAAAGGAATGAAGGAAGAAAGGAAAGAAGTGAAGAGAGAAAGGAGCCACTATCAATCTCTAAGCAAAAGGGACAAAGGGTTGAGGTGCTTTACCAGAGCCCCCAGCAGAAACTGAAGCCACTGCAGGAGGGCATATGGGGTCGGAGCTAGAACAAGAACAGAGACATAAATACTGTCAGGCACTCAACCTGAAGCAGAAGGAGACAGGAGGACATGCCCACGGAGACATGCCCTGGCTTCTCCCTTCAGCCTGCTCACCATTCTCTTGCTGTTGGCCAAACCTAACTGGAAACCAGTTAGCAAGCGAACCTAAAAAACAGACTATAGAAGAATCACACCTCTTCAAACGTGAAACTCTTCCCAGTTGAGATTATTAATACAATGTGGCCAACAGGAAAGGTATTATTTGTGAAAATCTAACATAAGCACTCAATAAAAAAAATTTTTTTTTTTTTTTTGGAAATAATGGAGGGAGATGGGGATAATTATTTCAGTAGTAGTTACATTAAAATGGAAAAGCAAGCATTACCTTAATCCAAATGAGCATTCTCATTTGGTCTTATATTCTGCAAATATTACTGAGTATCCTAGTAATATTTTCTTGCCCGGAGAATAGTGTTCTTGCCTGGAGAATCCCAGGGACGGGGGAGCCTGGTGGGCTGCCGTCTATGGGGTCACACAGAGTCAGACACGACTGAAGTGACTTAGTAGCAACTTAGCACCCTAGAGACATATAGTAAGAGTGACACTATCCTTGACCTCAAGGAGATTATTAGGGAACTCAGTCTGTGTATAGGAAAAAAATATTAACCAGGCCTGGTTAATATAAATCAAAAACTCAGGAATCATTACAGAATGGGAAGTATTTAATATGTCAATTTTAATACTACCTATCTTCCAAATACCTCAGGGAGCTTAAAACTAGAAGGAGAGCCTTTGGAAGGGTGCCGAAGAACCCTCCATTCTCACTGAGCTTCCATCTATCTAAACATCTTTACCCCAGGGCAGGCTATAGTCTTCTTCACACACATACTTCCAATACAGTTGCTAGTCACTTCAGTACAGTACAAGGAACACCCACTTAAACACAGAACAGAACTTGAAGCTCAAATTTCCCAATGAAAACCCCCAGGGATAAGGAACAAAGTCAAATGTAGACTTAACCAAGTTTCTCAGACCTTTCAGGACATTTAAAATCCCCAAGCAAATAAGGCTCTACCAACTCCTGACATTCAGATGCTAAGTTATTATTCTGACATCAATGAGCTGTTGCACCTTGCTGTTAATTTCATCCCTAGAAATAGTGTTGGCACAGAATCGACTCTTACAGGCATTAATATGAACTGAGGCTAGATTCCTGCTGACTACACGAATGCCTTTAATCTAGGATATATGTCATACCTTGAAGAAATCCTAAAACAGAATTATTAAAGATGTCTTTCTCTCTCTCTCTCTTTTTTTTTTTAAAAAAAGGGCAGGCGGTTCTTTTTCCTTTATATAAGCAAGTGAATCACAAAAGCAAATTTCCTCTCTTTGCTTAAGGCCAAAACAATGTCAAATAAAATAAAGCAAAAGATAAACACATACCTCTGAGGCCACATTTTCCTCATTCCCACCTTTCCTCCCGGATAATTCTCAATATTAACACAGCTTGGGAGAATAAGTGACTGGAATTAGGATAGAATTTAGGAAAGAAAAGCAAATGGGACTACTAAACCCCTGAAACTATATGATATGAAAATGTTTCCAGGGATAAAATACTTTAAGGCAAATCCATACATTAAAAAAAGAACTGAATCACCATTATAGCACAGTCAGACTTTTCAACAGTTTACTTGAAATATACCATTTATTTTAGACTCTAGCCACACATGAAAGCACAGCAAAAAGACAACTATTTTGTTTCTCCACATGTATTTATGAGAAGTAGAGTCATGTCAAGCATTCAACATAACTAATTTTGTTCTTGGCTCTTGACAGCAGTGGACACCTAAAGTTAGAATCCATTTGACTACAAAACTTTAAAATAGTTTTTCTTTCCAGAGCTCCAAAGGAAAATTATCAACACTTGACCACAAATATATTAACTTCATAATATATAATATAGTAGCTCATAAAGATATTAAGCTATGTTAATATATTTCATCAATAAATTAAAACACAGCAAAGCACTACTAAACATAAAATCTTCCCCAAAAGTGACTTTAAATACTTTCTTTAATTTGCTTAATTAAGGTAATTCCCAATTACCAGTTTGTTTTCAAGGTCTTATTGAAATAATTAGCCAGAAGAAATTAAAAATTCCTGAAGTTATAGTATTCATTATCTCTTGATTACTTATACTGTATACAGCCCAGCAGGGGGTGTTTTAAGCTAAAATACTTAGTAATCTCATTCACACTGAAGAATATGTGAAAGACAAAGGCAGCAAGAGTGGTCCAATTTCCTAGGACTATTTGCACCTTTCTAATATGGAAAGAGAAACATGGAAATACTCTGGGCAGATGAAGAATCATGGAAAGAAAACTGAGCATATTGGCTGAAGTATGTGTGAAATTATTAAACATCAAAGATAACTAACATTCATATAGACACACAATAGCAAATTACTTTTCATAATCTTTTCTGTTAATATGATAATAAAAACTGACATTAAATTTCTGTACTCAGGTTCTTCATTCTAAAATAAAGGCATGGAGTGCATCTGTTGCTATGGCTAGAATTTTCAGATGATACTATCAGCACATTTTTATCTGGTACCACACAATTTAGCAATTAATAATACAATGTCTTGGGTAATTAATTGTTATATTGATTTCATCTTGCTAACCAGATTAAATATTCTTTTGTACTACCAAATTTCTTTGCACATGTAGCAGCTCAAAAAATACCGACTGATAAGCATGTTTATCTAAATTGGAGGTGTCTAGCCTATAAACATATTGGCTGACATCCAATTCTCCGTTTTATTGTGTTATTTTAATAGTCAAAAGTTGATATCTACAAGTCAGGGACAACTCACACCCAAATAATGCATCAATATTCTTTTCATTCCCCAGAGAGTATTCAAGCACAACTTAAACTGTTATCTTAATCTAGAAGAACACTAACCTATTGTATAATTGAGGGCAAAACAGTTTAGGTTATTACTAAGAGAAACGTTCTTTTTCTGTTGTCTCTCTTTCTTATTGTTACTTGTATGTATCAAATACATGTCTAAAACATATGCTTAAAAGTTAAAGTGTTAATAAAGTGACTACCACTAAAAATCCCACCCAGATGAAGAAAAAAAACATGGCCACTTAGAGCCCTTCCCCCATCACATCATCTGCTCTCTCCTGGAAGTAATCTGTACCCTAATGCTTATATAGATCCATCTAGTCACAGCTATGGTTTTTCCAGTAATATGGATGTTAGAGTTGGACCATAAAGAAAGCTGAGCACCGAAGAATTGATGCTTTTGAACTGTGGAGTTGGAGAAGACACTTTAGAGTCCCTTGGATTGCAAGGAGATCAAACCAGTCAATCCTAAAGGAAATCAGTCCTGGGTGTTCATTGGAGGGACTGATGTTGAGGCTGAAGCTCCGATACTTTGGCCACCTCATGCGAGAAGCTGACTCATTTGAAAAGACCCTGATGCTGGAAAGCATTGAGGGCCGGAGGAGAAGGGGACGACAGTGGATGAGATGGTTGGATGGCATCACAAACTCGATGGACATGAGTTTGAACAAGCTCCAGGAGTTGGTGATGGACAGGGAACTCTGGACCCACTCCAGTGTTCTTGCCTGGAGAATCCCAGGGATGGGGGAGCCTGGTGGGCTGACATCTATGGGGTCACACAGAGTCGGACACGACTGAAGTGACTTAGCAGCAGCAGGGAAGTCTGACGTGCTGCAGTCCCTGGGGTCACAAAGAGTCAGACACGCCTGGAGCGACTTGAACTGAACTGAATGCTTATTTAGCTCTTCCTTTGACTTTCTTTGTAGTTTTACTACCTGAGTGTGTATACTTTGAGTGACAAGCTTCTTTTACTCAATATGGTCCATTCTCCAAGTCTATCCCCTATGTGGCAGCCAAAGCAATCCTATTAAATCTAAGTCAACCTGGGACACTGACTCTTCTCTGAACCCTACAGTGGTTGCTCAACTCAGTAGGAGCAATAATGCCAGTGAGACTCTCCACAATCTGAGCACACAGTTACCTCTCTGATTTAACTTCACTCCTCTCTACCTCCTCTCCAGGAATGCCCCTACCTGTGCCTACCCATTATAGCCTGAGGGATTCCTCCATGTCTACCTCCTGTGGCTCACACCTTACCATCTTCAAGTCCTCTACTGTCACATTCTCAGGTCAGATAAGTCTATGTGACCTCTCTATTTAAATTTGCAATTATATACACACTCTACCCCACTTCCAGAAATTCCTGATTCATTTTCCATGCTTTCCTTTTATTTTCCACGGCACTCACCACTTTGACACTGCATTTATTTAATATGTTCTTTGTTCTCTATGTGTTGTCCCAACTAGATTGTAAGCTCCATTAGGTCCCCACCCAGCACGTAGAACAGTGCCTGGCACATAGTAGGGACTCAATAAATGTTGTCTACATTTAAACAGCTAAATTATGTGCTATCATCACACTTTAACAGATATATATTCACAATGTCCAGGGTGGGGGTGGGGGGTCGGCAGGAATTAACTTAGGTGACTAGTACTCCAAGTATGGCCTGCAATACCAGGATGAAAATTATTTGTTATTGGTCCATGCCAAGTAAGTATAGAAACTGAGAGTGTTTAGAAATTTTTAGAGCAATCTGACAGTCATGTTATGTTGGTTGTACACTTTTTTAAATTTGATTTTTCTTGCAATTTGTATTTTTTATGTTTAACAAAAGTATTAGTTTCTGATAAATCTGAAGTTTAAAATTAAGAAAGAAAAACTGTATTTTCACCCCAGTTTGAGAAGCATTGACTGAAACTTCTCAACCTCTCAAAGCTTCTGGCTAGTCTGTGGCAGCACTTGACCATACTCTAGGCTCAGAGCCCCAGACCATGAGCCACTCCCTCTCATCCAGCACATCCTATTCTCTCAGGGGCCTCAGGTACATACATGTGATTTCCCAAGCACACCCTTGCAAGTTCCAGTCACTTGCATATGCACACAATCATATACAAATTAGCCATCCCTAAGCCGAAATGCGCTCACTCCAATGGGCATGGTCCACACCCTTGCAAGTTCCAGTTACTTGCATATGCACACAATCATATACAAATTAGCCATCCCTAAGCCAAAATGTGCTCACTCCAATGGGCATGGTCCACCCTTGGAAGGAGGGACTCTGAGTGTTTTGCACAGGGAATGTCAGGGTTCTTTTTTACCCTTCCTGGAGTAGGCAGGCAACAGACACCACGTAGTCACATCACTTTGGCCCTGCAGACTCCTTGCTCCACAGGCAGGAATGCAGGCAGAAGGAGGTCAAGGTGGGGCTCTCTAGAGAACAGGGTTCCTCTCACATAGCTGAAGGGCAGTAATAGCTGGACGTGATGAAAGAAGCTGGAAGCTGGAGTCAACTGTATGCTGTGACTGGAGCCACAGCAGCAGGAACAAAAAAAAGGAAAGGAAAGGAGATACTTCATCTAGGTCCTCCTGAGCTTCCTCTCGGGCCTTCATTTGCAGACACTAGCCAGAAGCCCCTGGGTGAAAAGTGGGAAGTCTCAGCTCCAGCCACAGAGGAGCTCACCGTATTCCCTGGTTATTAGTCCAGTGTTGGATTATATGTTATAAATACCTTTTACATATTTACAGAACTCTTTGCTTACTATTATTTTACTCTCTTATGGCTAGCTTTTGATGAATTCTCAATTTCAATATACAAACTCAAACACATTTTCCTTTATGGTTCAAGTTTATGTTTCCTATTTAAGAAATCTCTCCCTACATCAAGGTCATGAAAATAATCTTCTGTATTAGCTTCTAAAAGCTTTCTTGTTTAAAAAACTATAACTTAAAAACTCATTAGGTGTTAAGTCTGATAGTGACTTCTATGTGTACTGTGAGGTAGGAGTACATTTTTTTTCCTATATGCATAGCCAGATGTCCCATCACCATTGACTCTACTCTGATCTGAATTTATAACATCTGTCATGCATCAAACATCATTATTTGTGTGGATGTCTTCTATCTGGGCTCCTTCATGCTCTCCTATAGCTCTGTCCTTATAACACCAAAGTGAATCAATTATTAGAGCTTTATACATCCTGATCTGGCCAGGCAATTTCCTGAACTTTGATATTTGTCTTTAAGAGTATTATGGTTATTCTTGGTCCCTTGCATTACCATATAAGAAGCTTATCAAATTTCACAAAAGAAAAATAAATCCTGTGTGGATCTTAAGCAGAACTGCATTGAATCTAAATCAGTTACAGAACAATTGACAGCTTTACAATATTGAAACCTCTGATTCATAAGCTTGGTTCTGTGTGTGCATGTATGTTGGTCACTCAGTTGTATCCGACTCCTTGCAACCCATGAACTGTAGCCTGCCAGGGTCTTCTATCCATAGGCGTCTCCAGGCAAGAATATTGGAGTGGGCTGCCATGCTATGTCCTCTTTAATACCCTTCAATAAAACTTCGTAATTTTTCCAAAAAGCTCATTCATCTCCTTTGTTATATTTATTCCTCCGTGTTCACATCTTTGTAATATTATAAACATCTTTTCTATTCATTTTCTGAATGTTACTGGCCTGTAGAAATGCAATTGATTTTTGTAAATTGATTTTTATATTCAGTTATACTTTTCTAAACTCATTAATTTTAATAAATTATCTGTAGCTTTCTTTGTATTTTCTATGCAACTATATCATCTGTCAATAGTGAGGGTTTTTTTCTCCTTCCATCCAGTTCTAATACTTTTTACTTCTTATTCTTCATGGTGTTCATCAAAATTTTCTATAAACTACCAAATAAAAGTATTAATAGCTACAGGGACATCCTCATCTTTTGCTAATCTCATATATAAGGTGTCAAAATCTCACCAATAAGGATGCCAATTACTTTTTTTTTTTTTTTCAGAAACCCTAACTGTACAAAAAAGATCTTCATGACTCAGATAATCACAATGGTGTGATCACTCACCTAGAGCCAGATATCCTGGAATGTGAAGTCAAGTGGGCCTTAGGAAGCATCACTATGAACAAAGCTAGTGGAAGTGATGGAATTCCAGTTGAGCTATTTCAAATCTTGAAAGATGACGCTGTGAAAGTGCTACACACAATATGCCAGCAAATATGGAAAACCCAGCAGTGGCCACAGGACTGGAAAAGGTCAGTTTTCATTCCAATCCCAAAGAAAGACAATGCCAAAGAATGCTCAAACTACTGCACAATTGCACTCATCTCACACGCTAGTAAAGTAATGCTTAAAATTCTCCAAGCTAGGCTTCAGCAATACTTGAACCGTAAACCTCCAGATGTTCAAGCTGGTTTTAGAAAAGGCAGAGGAACCAGAGATCAAATTGCCAACATCTGCTGGATCATCAAAAAAGCAAGAGAGTTCAGAAAAACATCTATTTCTGCTTTATTGACTATGCCAAAACCTTTGACTGTGTGGATAACACTAAACTGTGGAAAATTCTTAAAGAGTTGGGCATACAAGACCACTGACCTGCCCCCTGAGAAACCTGTATGCACGTCAGGAAGCAATAGTTAGAACTGGACATGGAACAACAGACTGGTTCCAAATAGGAAAAGGTTACGTCAAGGCTGTATATTGCCACGCTGCTTATTTAACTTATATGCAGAGTACATCATGACACACATTGGGCTGGAAGAAGCACAAGCTGGAATCAAGATTGCCGGGAGAAATATCAATAACCTGAGATATGCAGATGACACCACCCTTATGGCAGAAAGTGAAGAGGAACTCAAAAGCTTCTTGATGCAAGTGAAAGAGGAGAGTGAAAAAGTTGGCTTAAAGCTCAACATTCAGAAAACTAAGATCATGGCATCTGGTCCCATCAATTCATGGCAATAGATGCGGAAACAGTGGAAACAGTTGCTGATTTTATTTGGGGGGGCTCCAAAATCACTGCAGATGGTGATTGCAGCCATGAAATTAAAAGACACTTACTCCTTGAAAGGAAAGTTATGGTCAATCTAGACAGCATATTAAAAAGCAGAGACATTACTTTACCAACAAAAGTCCATCTAGTCAAAGCTATGGTTTTTCCAATAGTCATGTATGGATGTGAGAGTTGGACTATAAAGAAAGCTGAGCACCGAAGAATTGATGCTTTTGAACTGTGGTGTTGGAGAAGACTCTTGAGAGTCCCTTGGACTGCAAGGAGATCCAAGCAGTCCATCCTAATGGAGATCAGTCCTGAGTGTTCATTGGAAGGACTGATTTTGAAGCAGAATGCCAATACTTTGGCCACCTGATGCAAAGAGCTGACTCATTTGAAAAGACCCTGATGCTGGGAAAGATTAAGGGCAAGAAGAGAAGGGGACGACAGAGGATGAGATGGTTGGATGGCATCACCAACTCGATGGACGTGAGTTTGAGTAAACTCCAAGAGTTGGTGGTGGACAGGGTGGCCTGACGTGCTGCAGTTCATGGGGTCGCAAGGAGTCAGACATGACTAAGTTGAACTGAACTGAACTGACCAATTTAAGGGATTTCCCTACTGCTCTCAGGTTGCTAAAAATATTTCCTAACTTCACAGTAAATTTCAAATCACTTGTATGTGTCTATCGAGGTGATAGTTTGATTTTTCTTTTAATCTAATAATGTAGTAAATAACACTAATATTCTAAAGTTAAACCAACCTAGTATTCCTAGGTCAAAAACTGCTCAGTCTTGAGTCTTTATCCTTTATATATATCACAGGTTTTGATTTGTCAACATTTTGTTGGCAGGGTTTTTTAAAACATATTTTCATGAAAATACTGTTCTATGTTTCTTATATTATCTATGTCAATTGTTGATATAAAGAATATGCTAATCATTTTTTCTATGTTCTGGAATAGCAAATGCTAGACTTATTTTTCCTTGAATGTTTTCAGATTTTGCTGGAATTAGAGTTTTTCTTGTGGGAACATTTTTTATTATTAATTACACTTCTTTCCTTTTGTTTATTGTTTGGGTTTCCTATCTATTCTTGAGTCTGTTTTTGGTAAATTTTCCAAGATTTTGCCCATTTTTAATCAACTTTCAAAGTTACAGCCTGAATATTTATTATTACAGCCTGCAGTTATCATTATAACATCCAGAATATCTATACTTAAATTTTGTTTTTCAATCCCAATAACAACTACTTTTTATTAGTCTCACTAGGCTTTTCAGTCATATTAATATTTTCAGATAACTTAGTTCTATAGATCCTCTTAATTAACACCTTGATTTCTATTGTTTTGAATTCTGCTTTTATGCATATTACCTTCTTCCTTCTACTTTCTTTGTATTTAATTAATATGGAATCTTACTGAATTTTTGCTTATCTCTTTTTATAACAGCATGTAATGCCATAAAATTTCCTCTGAGATCTGCTTTAGCTGCATTTCAGTTTTGACTGTTCTAAGTGCTTTCTAATCCTCATGATGGCTTCTTCATTGACTCTAATTGTTCAGAAGCTCTTTTTTTATTTCCTAACATGCTTTTTCTAATTTTATTATTGATTTCTATGTTAATTGCATTATCGCAGACAAGCATATTTTTGTTTGCTTATTATCTGCCTAGCTATATTTTTAAATCTTTTCTTCCTTTTCCCTTTCTCCTGTCATTGTATTTTATGTTGGAAGTGACTAAAACTATGGTCTTTAGGTTACAGGATATCTAAGTGGGATTGTTACTAAATTAGAAGGCTAATTAATATCATCTAGTGATAAATTCAGTGACAGAATTCTGTATCTCCCATTTTGTTTGTACAAGAAATAGTTTCAACCTGTTAGGCAGAAGCATAACGTTACACATTTATTTTACTTGCATGGGCTTAAAGATGAGAGTACATATGGGTGCTGAGTACATATACCTAAAGGAGTGGTCCAGTAGTCTTGCCTGGGGAATCCCATGGACAGAGGAGCCTGGCGGGCTATGGTCTATAGGATCACAAACAGTAGGATACACTGAAGAGACTTAGCAGCACGCATTCTGTATAGTATCAGTTGTCCTCCATTTGCTCTTCAGTTTTTCCCCTATAATGCCAGAGCTAGGAACTTGCAATTAACATTTTCTGGACTCCTTCCCTAGCTGTCTTCCTGTTGGTTCTTTTAGTGGGAGGCACTAATAAGAGACTAGAAAGCAGAAGAGAGAAAGAAGCCACTCTTACTTGGCCTCTAATAGAGCTTTTGGCTGTGCCTCTGGCAGTGATGGCAGCAGCAGCAAAGGTACGACAGTGGCATCCCAGAAGAACAGCCACCATCTGTTCTATGTAACCATATTTTTCATTTTGTTCTCCCAGCTCTTCCAAAACCTTTGCAACAAATTTTCTATATCATCTGTTTGAAAAACTCAAAGTGGTCTCTTATTCCTTCTTAAACACTGACAAATACATACAGGATTCTTCTAGTTTTTTAAAAAAATGTTTCATTGAGATAAGAGAATGCAGACTATAGTATCTGAATGCCTTAAAATAAGTCGTAAATTGCTTTAAGGCCCAGAATAAGGTTAATTTGCATAAATATTCCATGTGTGTTTGAAAAGATATATATTCTGTCGTTGTCAGGTAGACTGTTTTAAATATGTCCATTAGGTCAAGTTTGTTAATTGTGTGGGGCTGTTAATAATGGTGTCCATCTACAAGCAAAAACTCCATATGCTAATATGTACATTTTGGCTTTTCTTTGATTTTTTTTGGGTAGATTATAGATAGATGTCATAATCCTGAACTGCTGAGATCCAACACCAAGATATAACTTTGTTCATGGACATTTTTATTTTATTTAGTCTTTTAGAAAGACAGTAAAACATGCTGGAGCATGTTTAAGTTTGTTTGAAAATATATGTATAAGGCAGAAATGCAGTCTGAAACAGTATAATTCATAAACATATCAATGTAAAGAACTGGTCTAACATCCTACAGAGATACCAAGATAATGCCATTTATAACTGTTTTCCTCTTTATCTTAAATGTGTTGCATAAAAATACTGACCAAAAGCTGCTACCCACCCTTTGGTATTATCTGTCTTGAGCTTCTCCATGGAAAACCACTGCTGAAAACATGGCTCACTGTACCCTTTAAGGATTCTGGAACTGAGATTTACTGAGCATTTATTAAGCTGGACACACATCATTCATAGGAAATTAAGAACTTGTTGAAACTAAGCATAGCTTTCTTCCTGCTTCTTGACTCCATTCCATAAGTCTGTTTTATGAATAACTGAATATAAACTCTGAATATATATGGGCCACATAGTCTTTATTATAGCAATAACACATATTTCTAGATTATATTCTAGATGTTTTTGTAAAATCCACAAGTTTGTCATTCTTTGAGGTTGCTTTGGCTACTTCTAGCCCATTATGTATCTACATGTATTTTAGAACCAGCTTGTCACTTTCCACAAATAAAATCCAGAAAATTTATTAGAACTATGTTTACTTTATAGCTTTATGGAAGACTGACAGCAGTTTCTTTGGAGTTCTCCAATCAATGAACATAACTTTCTCTGAGTTTTTAAAATTGAGATACAATTTACATAGTACGAAATTCACCCTTTAAAAATATACAACTAACTGTATAGCACAGGTAACTCTTCTCAATACTCTAATAACCTATATGGGAAAATAATCTAAAAATAACTGAATATATATGTGTGTGTGTATATAAGTGATTCACTTTGCTATATAGCAGAAACTAACACAACACTGTAAATCAACTATACTTCAATAAAATTTTTTTAAAAAATAAAACATATAATTGGGTAGCTTTCAGTAATTCACAAGGTTGTACAACTATCATCAATATCTAAATTCAGAACATTTTTATCATCCCCCTCAAAAAAACCCACATCCATTAGCAAACATCCCCATACCTGCTAAGCCCCTGGCAACTACTAATATACTGTCTGTCTCTATGAAGTTTCCTATTCTGGACAATTCCTATAAAAGAAATAACATAAATACTTGGCCTTTTGTTAATTGGTTTCTTTTAATTAACAAAATATTTTCCAGGTTCATCCACATTATGGCATGTATTAATACTTCATTCTTTTTGTGGCTGAATAATGTTCCATTTTATAGTCTCACTACATTTTGTGTATCCATTCACTGGTTAATGGACAATTGAGCTGATTCCATTATTTTAGCTATTATGGAATATTCAAATTTTTGTGTGAACATAAAAACAGTTTTCATAGATATATACCTAGGAGTAGAATTGCTTGGTTATATGGTAACTCTATTCAACTTTTTCTGGTACTGTTTTCCAAAGTAGTTGCACCATTATACAACCCCACCAGCACTGCATGAAGGATAGTTGATGTTTCTAGTGATTATGTATCACACACTATTTTACATGAATTTTACATATTAAGCTACTTAATTCTCACCAAAATTCTAAGTAAAATAAAAAGTAAATAATTAATATAAATAAAAATATAAGGAATACAATCAAGTTAACCCGGTGTTACCTTAAGAGAAAAGACACTGTCAGAATGCATCAAAAAACAAACTTAGTCACGTGATATGTAATATAAAATTAACAGAAAACTGAAAATAAGTGGATGGAAATTCTTATTAAAGAAAGTAAATCAAATATTTATCTCTTATCTCTCCTGAAACCCATGAAAGCAATTAAAAGAAATAAAAAATATATAGACATACTGACAAAGAGAATTAAAAGGTAATTATTAAGAAAAAAGATATTATCAGGTATTTGAACCCAGAAATTTGTCAGACTAGTAGCCTTGGCTGATGAGAGAAAGCTAAAGCTAGGCCAGGAACCAAGTAAGCTAACTTTAGCTGTACAACTTCAGGTGAGGCACCCAGTAACTCTAAAGACAGGAGTTTGGGACACTTGAGTGTATGCATAAGACCCACCTCCCAGAATATTGGAAATAAAATAAAAAATAAACAAATGGGACCTAATTAAACTTAAAAGCTTCTGCACAACAAAGGAAACTATAAGCAAGGTGAAAAGACAGCCTTCAGAATGGGAGAAAATAATAACAAATGAAGCAACAGACAAACAAGTAATCTCAAAAATATACAAGCAACTCCTACAGCTCAATTCCAGAAAAATAAATGACCCAATCAAAAAATGGGCCAAAGAACTAAATAGACATTTCTCCAAAGAAGACATACAGATGGCTAACAAACACATGAAAAGATGCTCAACATCGCTCATTATCAGAGAAATGCAAATCAAAACCACTATGAGGTACCATTTCACACCAGTAAGAATGGCTGCGATCCAAAAGTCCACAAGCAATAAATGCTGGAGAGGGTGTGGAGAAAAGGGAACCCTCTTACACTGTTGGTGGGAATGCAAACTAGTACAGCCACTTTGGAGAACAGAATGGAGATTCCTCAAAAAACTAGGAATAGAACTGCCTTATGATCCAGCAATCCCACTGCTGGGCATACACACTGAGAAAACCAGAATTGAAAGAGACACGTGTACCCCAATGTTCATAGCAGCACTGTTTACAATAGCCAGGACTTGGAAGCAACCTAGATGTCCATCCGCAGATGAATGGATAAGAAAGCAGTGGTACATATACACAATGGAGTATTACTCAGCCATTAAAAAGAATACATTTGAATCAGTTCTAATGAGGTGGATGGAACTGGAGCCTATTATACAGAGTGAAGTAAGCCAGAAAGATAAACACCAATACAGTATACTAACACATATATATGGAATTTAGAAAGATGGTAACAATAACCCTGTATACGAGACAGCAAAAGAGACACTGATGTATAGAACAGTCTTTTGGACTCTGTGGGAGAGGGAGAGGGCGGGATGATTTGGGAGAATGGCATTGAAACATGTATAATATCATAGAAGAAACGAGTCGCCAGTCCAGGTTCGATGCCTGATAACGGATGCCTGGGGCTGGTGCACTGGGACGACCCAGAGGGATGGTATGGGGAGGGAGGAGGGTTCAGGAAGAGGAACACATGTATACTTGTGGTGGATTCATTTTGATGTATGGCAAAGGCAATACAATATTGTAAAGTTAAGCAAAAAAATTTTTTAAAAATAAAATAAAAAATTTAAAAAAAAGAAAGAAAGAATTAAAGTTCATATTCCCACCAGCAGTCAAGGTTTGAAGCCCTGTGTATCACCTGTGTAACCTGAGACAAATACTTAACATCTCTGAGCTCAGTTTCTTCATCTGAAAAATGAATATGCTAGTGAAACCTATTTCAATTTAGTACATGTGAAGCCATTGGAACAGTACCTGCCCATAGTAAATTCTGAATGAAAACTGGGTATTAAGAACTCCAAAAGGAAAAAGCAGAGAGGGATATTATCAAGCAACAGTATTTTAAAGGTCCATAACTAAAGGACTCAAGTTTCTAGATTTAAAAAGCTCAGCTGGTGCCCAATACAATGAATCTAAGGAGAACCCCTCAGGGGCACAGTATCTGTTTTTAAAAAAAAACTTTTAAAGTGAAAAATCAGGTTGAGTTCAAAGGATAAGAAGTGAGAATTATATTTGATTTCTCAACAGTAACTCTAAAAGCTAGTGTCCCCCTGAAAAATTCTAAGGGAAAGATGAACTTTCAATTTAGAAATGTAAACCAAATCAAATTTTAATCAAACTAGAAAGTAAAGACATTTTCAGGTATGAAGATCTCAAAAAATTTACCTCCCATGCATCATATCTTAGGAAGCTACCTGAGGAGGTGACAAACAAAATTTTGAACTTAAACCAAGAATACAGAAAATGAGTGATTCAACAAAAAGGATTGGTAACAGGAATTCACAGGAAAATGAGAGAAGTCCCAGGCTGATAACTACTCAATAGACTTGCAAAACAAGTAATAAAACAATGATGGAAGGTTCCAGAAGAAACAACTAAAGAAAGCATTGACACTCAGATTACTATTAATAAATAAGAATAAAGTATTAGTTTATTTTTCAATTTGGTAAATAATATGAAACTGAATTAGTGACAAATACATAATAATGTAAAAATAAGACAATTATGAAATGCAGAAAAAACAAAAGGTTAAACAAGATAATGAACACAAAAATATGATTCATATACTTTCATATAAAGAAAATTCTGATCATTGATCTAAACAAACATGGCATATTTATAATGGGAAGACTGAAGGAATAAAACTGTGTATATAACTGGGAGTGAGGGAAGGTATAAACTAAATCTCACAAAATTAATAGGAAGTCCATTGGTGATCTGTAAAAATGGGGGGAAAATCATTACAGTATTTTTTTAAGTATGCAAGTAAATAAGAAAAAAGAGCTAAAATTTTTTAAAGTAATTACCAGCAGGGAACAGACCTCAGGACTGAGATCTATAATATTATGTATTATAGGCCTTGCAATTTTTTGTAATATTATATATCTCAATTAAAAATGTAAATTTCAAACAAGAAAACCAAATAAAGAGATGGTCAAAGAGATTCAAAGCAGATATAAAACAAAGTAAACATATATACAATGGACTATTAGTCATGAAAAGAACGAAATAATGCCATTTGCAGTAACATGAATCAACTTAGAGATTGTCATACTGAGTGAAGTAAGTCATACATAAAAAGACATATCATAGGATATTGCTTATATGTGGAATCTAAAAATAAATGGTACAAATCAAATTACTTGCAAACTATAGAGTCACAGATATAGAAAACAAACTTATGGCTACCAAGGGTAAGTGAAGGGAGAGATAAAGTGGGAGACTAGGACTGACATATGAAAGTGAAAGTGAAGGCATTCAGTCGTGTCCGACTCTTCAGGACCCCATGGACTGTAGCCTACCAGGCTCCTCAGTCCATGGGATTTTCCAGGCAAGAGTACTGGAGAGGGTTGCCATTTCCTTCTCCAGGGTATCTTCCCTACCCAGGGATCGAACCCGGGTCTCCCACATTGTAGGCAGATG
This sequence comes from Tragelaphus eurycerus, assembly GCA_935064755.1. NCBI lineage: Eukaryota > Metazoa > Chordata > Mammalia > Artiodactyla > Bovidae > Tragelaphus > Tragelaphus eurycerus. Next base: position 21,007,732 of record CAKXYN010000020.1, read on the forward strand.
ATTTCACCGTCTGAGCCAGGGAAGTCTTAACATATACATACTACTATATATAAAATAGATAACAAGGACCTTCAGCACAAGGAACTCTTCTCAATATTTTGTAATGGCCTATATGGGAAAGGAATCTAAAAAGAGTGGATAAATGTGTAATATAAATGATTCACTTTGCAGTACAACAAAAACTAACATAAGATTGTAAATCAACTATACTCCAATAAAATTTTTAAGTAAAGCAGGAGTAGCAATATTAATAAAAAATGATGAAAGATAAATTTAAGTACTACATAAAATAAAAAGTAAAATTATGTGATGACAAATGGTAGAATTTTCAAAGATGATTAAACATTCATAGACTCACTTTCACTAAACACATGGAGCTAAATACGTGAAGTTTTTTTAAATTTTATTATAATCCAAGTAAAGGGACTTTGCCTCCCAAACAAGATGGAATAACAGAAGACAGATTTACCTTGCTGCCAGAAACAAGTAATCATCAAAATATATGAGTAACAGTTTTCAGGACACTAGACACCAGGCAGTGGAAACAGCGATCCCTAAGAGGGAAAAACAAACAAGAGGAGCCCTAAGACCTCTCTAGCTTACTGCTTGAAAAGAGTTTCTAACCATAGTACAGGTAAGGAAAACTGAGGCAGAACCCAGTGACTTTCCTGATTTGAGGAGATCTAGAATTCTATACACAGTGAAAATATCCTTGAACCACAAAGCAAATAAAAGCTTTTTCAGAAATATAAAAGCTGGAAAATTTATTACCAGCAGACCTGCATTCTAAGAAATGTTAGAAGAAGCTCTGTAGACAAAGGAAAATAATATCAGATGGAAATATTGCTCTACAGAAGAGAATTAAGACAACCAGAAATAATAACATAGGTAAATATGTAGATTTTTTCTCATTATTTAAATCTTTTAAAAAGATAACATAACTATTTAAATAAAAACAACACCACAGTGTGTGATTTGTAACATATGTAAAAGCTAAATATATGACAATAGTAGTACAAAAGTCAGGAAAGAAGGAAGAAGTATGCCATTGTAAGATTTTTATAGTAAACATGACATGGTATAAAGTCACTTGAATGTAAACCATGGTGAATTAAAGCTATGTACTGTATACTGTAAAACAAGCACTAAAATAGCAAAGTGTTATAGCCAATGAATCAAAAAAGGAAATGAAATGGAATCATAAAACAAGTTCCATTAAATCAAAAAATAAGAAAAAGAAAAAACCAAAGAGGATAAATAAACAAATAGCAAGGTGATAGATTCAAGCCAAACCATATCAATGATCACATTAAACGTACATGGTCTAAATATCATAACTAAAAGGCACAGATTGTCAGATTGGATATAAAAGCAAAACCTAACATTCTGCCTTGGAGAAGGCAATGGCCTACAAAAACACATTTTAAATACAAAGTCACATTTAGGTTAAAAATAAAGGAATGTAAAAAGATACACCATGCTAACATTAATCAAAAGAAAGAGTGATGGTATTTTTCAGATACTAGATTTCAGAGTAAAGAATATCATAGCTATATAGGGATCAATTTACAAAGACAAAACAATACTTTTAAACTTTTTTCTCTTAATAATAAAATTTCAAAGTACATAAAGCAACAAATAATAAAAATTCAAGGAGTAATAGATAAACTTACAATTATACTTAGGGATTTCAATGCCCATCTCTCAGTAATAGAACAAACAAACAGAAAATCAGTAAGAATATAGACTTGAACAATATATTCAACCAACATATCCTAATTAACTCTATCCAGCAAGAGCAGAATACACATTCTTCCTAAGTGAACACAGAACATTCACCAAGACAGATCATATTTGGCAGCATAAAACAAATCTTGATAAATTTAAAACAATTCAAGTCATACAAAGTGTGTTCACTAACTACAGTGAAAAAAACATTAAAAGAAACACATCAAAAAAAAAAAGTGTAGAGGTTAGCTATAAAATCAAGCTCTACATAACTGATCCAGATATATGTCTCAGGTATAAGTCAGGAGTAAGTGCCGTGCAGTGTTCTATCTGGTGCATATGTTCAGACCAATATTTGTCTTCTTCTTCCATTCACAAAGACTACTCTTCTCTTAGTACCCAGATTCATCAAGCCTACAACTGGGTCTGCCTCAGTGTCTGTTCTTATAAAAAAAGACATTTTTTTCACATACTGCTTGACTCTCCTCACAGTTCAATCTTGTCCATAGAATATTTGCAAATATCTCTCCAAGCTCCTAAGTGTTGGTAACATTCTATTCTAATTTCTAGCATTAGCCTGCCTTTTTCTCTAATTTTGTATTCCTCTAATCATTTAAATGAGAATGTAGAAAGAATAGTAAAATATGTATGCTCACACTACTTTAAGTCATGATCCATGTATCTTAATAAAACTGCATTTTTGTTCCAAAGCACCAAAAAATATAGAATTTCATAAACTCTGTTTCATATAACTGCAAATTTCATTTTTTTCTCTAGATAATTGTCTTCAAACATCTAGCTAAAGTAAAAAGCCTTCCCAAATACATGTATCAGAAAAATAAACATCCATAGAGTCAATAGGCATATTCTTCATGCATTGCCTTAATAAAAATGTAACAGTGACTTTCAGAACTTTGAGAAGCCAAAAGTTAAAGAGAGAGACTTGGGGGAAAGAAAGGAAAAAAAGAGAAAATTAGCAACAGACTAGCTAAAGTCCTTGTTCAATCATTGCCACAAAATGCATGCAAGTGCACACGTACGCGCATGCTCTCTCTCTCACACACACACACCCTCTTTATTAAAATGCATAAAGCGGCCAGAAGCAGGAGCACCAATAAATTCTTCTGTATAAGCAGAATTTTTTAATGGCTCCCTGAACACTAATAACCCCTGCTCTCTTATGTGTACTTGACTCTGTTTAACCTTTTTCTGGTGCTTTTTAACTTCTCCAAGTCAGGTACTAATATGGAACTAATGTGGGGTTTATTTTCCCTATAGGAATAGCAAAAAGAGCAGTGCACATTATCGTAATCACACAAGTCCTTCTAGCAGTGGTAGAACTTTAGATCAAAGCCTATGTATTATTGGCCAGGAAAAGAATTTAATAACAATTGCAAGAGTAGGCATCTTGTTTTTAAATATCAGATATTTCATTGAATATTATTCGTGGGAAAAAAATATTGTTGGCAAGCAAGTGACCTAGCAGGAGAGAAATGGACATCCTGTCAGTCCTGACTAAGTTGCGTTGGCCTCAGTAACAAGGATACCCACGCAGTAGCCAACCATCACAGCCTGACATTGATAAAGGATAGCTAGAAACACAAACCATTTTTATCTTTGGAAGATAAATTTTTGAGGTGGTTCTCATTCCTGGAAATAATACAGTTTAAGTGAATGGGGTAGGGTCAATGTTGCATTTCTGTTCATATCAATCATGCACCTCAATATTCCAGGGTTTCTTATGAGTTTCAACTTGAAAGTATTAATACATATCCCAGACTCAGCTTTTCTGCCTGTTTCATCTTCATTTGAAGTTTTTTTTTAATCATGATTTTTCTCTCACAGGATACCTTGGAGATGTGGCAAACACTTCCTTGGTAAAAATGAACAAGATAACATCAAGATTTTTTTTCCTCCTGAATTTTAGCTGCTGGATACTTTTCAGTTCTTCTATTTTTCAAATACAGAGGTCACCCCAGCATCCTGACACCACAGTAGTGGTGTTCTAGCTGCATTAATACAGTTCCTGCTGAGCTTCTGCAGAAAGAGGAATTCATTTCTGAAGCAGCAAGGAGAATACAAGGGAAAAATTAAGGGAGGATGAATAAACAATTTAAATGAAAGAGAATAGCAGGAACAAAGTAAATGGTTATACACGAATGTGCATGTATATATAAATGGGGGGGCACAGGTAAAACTGTATAGGAAGAGGAGCATGCAGGAGCCAATATTTTTTATGTTATTTTTTTAAAACTAAAAAATGAGAACATGTTGATCTTCAGTGAAATAAAGCCACCTTAAAGTTTTTGTCTGGGTCCAATTTAAATATCATCTTAAAAAAAGAATTGAGGTAATTACTTTTCTCAGCTGAATAAAGACACGTCTACTGAGCAGTCCATGGCAATAAAATTAGTTGCTTCTGATATTAGCCCAATGTTTTCATCAATGTTGTAGCTGGACAAACATAGTTGTAAATCATTACTCTGACACCCTAAATATACTTCATCACACTTGGAAATGCATAATATGTGCGCTCAATAATTCTTTTCAGACACAGGATCCAATATGCAAATGAACTTAGGTAATATTTACCTTTTATCTAAAGTTAACTAGTAACACTAAAATATCCTCTTCTGAGACACATATCTACAGAAAGAAAAAGTTGAAAACATTTCCTCTGTTTTGTTAATTACAGAATAACTGAAATGATTGGAATAAGCAAATACACCTGGTAGAAATATTCTGAAATATTGCTAAAGCAATTTTTAAAATATACCCCTAAAGAGGTCATTTACTACATGATATCCAGGAAATCATTTAACTCTAGCACTGATAGCAATGAAATAAACATGTAGGTATCTGGCTAACTAACCAACAAAATTTTACCTTATTTTTTAACTGCTATTTTTGTAGTAAAAACTTACATCAAACCAATGTTTTTATTTTATGAATAACTTCCCTCTCCCTCCAAAGGTAATGAGTAATAACTATCAAAACAAGAGAATTAATTTCTGTGACCTTTTCTCCATCTCATTCTCTAAAGTGAGCAGCTAAAAGCAAAAGTAATTTAAGAGATCTTAATTATGCAGAAACTATATAAATATCTTGCTAATAACTCAGTTAAGAGCTTCCAGTATAATCCTCAGTTCAGTTCAGTCGCTCAGTCGTGTCCGACTTTTGCGACCCCATGAATCGCAGCACGCCAGGCCTCCCTGTCCATCACCAACTCCTGGAGGTCACTCAGACTCACGTCCATTGAGCCAGTGATGCCATCCAGCCATCTCATCCTCTGTCGTCCCCTTCTCCTCCTGCCCCCAATCCCTCCCAGCATCAGAGTCTTTTCCAATGAGTCAACTCTTCACGTGAGCTGGCCAAAGTGATTACCTCAGTTCTTTTTAAGATGGCATTTAAATTGGACCCAAATAAAAACTTTAAGGTGGCTTTATTTCACTGAAGATCAACACATTCTCATTTCTTACTTAAAAAAAAGTAACATAAATAATATTGGCTCCTGGGTGCTCCTCTTCCTATACAGTTTTACCTGTGTTCCCCTCAACCCAGGTCAAGTTTAACTAGGATGATGGCAACACTTAGTTGGTATGTTGGCCTCCATTTCTGAGAACTCATCTATGTGTAAAGCACTAATGTTGTTTTGATTTTACCATCCCCAATAGATAGATGAAGAAACTGAGGCTTGGAGAGATTCATGATTTTTTTTAAGGTCACATGACTGCTGCTGCTGCTGCTGCTAAGTCGCTTCAGTCGTGTCCGACTCTGTGCAACCCCATAGATGGCAGTCCACCAGGCTCCCCCATCCCTGGGATTCTCCAGGCAAGAACACTGGAGTGGGTTGCCATTTCCTTCTCCAAAGCATGAAAGTGAAAAGTAAAAGTGAAGTTGCTCAGTCATGTCCAACTCTTAGCGACCCCATGGACTGGAGCCCACCAGGCTCCTCCGTCCATGGGATTTTCCAGGCAAGAGTACTGGAGTGGGGTGCCATTGAAGCCAAAATTTAAATTCAAGCCAGTCTAACTTCAGAGATGACCCTCTTCCCTCTACACTTACTGCCTCCTCAGTACTGACACACTCTGACAATTTCCATTCACAGCCGTTCAGTTATCAATGTAAAACTATATATCATTTTGTGCATCCTGGATTCTCTTTCATCTAAATCTCAAGGGTCAGTGCTTTACAAATTCTATTTTAAAGAATCATATTTCCAATTTGACTACTAGCACCTCCAGGAACTGGATTTTTCACTTTCACGTTATATCTGGAAAATAATCATTGATAGCATCATATTTAGAAGTGGAGATTAGTAACAAGAAATCTAAGCAAACCATTTTTTTAATTAAAAAAATGTTTTCTACTACCTGTTTAACTTTTACACGTGAGGTGGCCAAAGTGATTACCTCAGTTCTTCTTTTAAGATGGTATTTAAATTGGACCCAGATAAAAACTTTAAGGTGGCTTTATTTTACTGAAGATCAACACGTTCTCATTTCTTAGTTTAAAAAAAATAAGATAAAAAAACTTTGCTGCTGCTGCTGCTAAGTCGCTTCAGTTGTGTCTGACTCTGTGTGACCCCACAGACGGCAGCCCACCAGGCTCCCCCATCCCTGGGATTCTCTAAGCAAGAACACTGGAGTGGGTTGCCATTTCCTTCTCCAATGCATGAAAGTGAAAAGTGAAAGGGAAGTCGCTCAGTTGTGTCCTACTCTTAGCAACCCCATGGACTGCAGCCTACCAGGTTCCTCCATCCATGGGATTTTCCAGGCAAGAGTACTGGAGTGGGGTGCCATTGCCTTCTCCAAAAAAACTTTGAAACACCTTCAATTCCAGTTATGCCAATTCTGCAGTTCTTCTTAAATGGCCAACTTTCATAAACAGCAGGCAGGGTGTCCAGCTCCACACAGTAATAATAATAATACTTACGTTTCTATAGCATATTTTCTCCAAGAAGCTTTAAGTTATTGGATTAACTCTACCAGTTTTCCTTGCCAACATACTTCCAAATATAATAATACTTTTTATTACTGTGCATTATAAGAAGAGAAAAAGCATTTGAAGTGCATATAATATGCTAAAGAGTCAACAAATATAGGTTATACCTAATACAAACACATTTCAAGAAAAACATATATTTTAACAAATATTCTGACCCATTAGGAGAATTTGTTTTCACCTCTAACTGAAACATATCTTCATGGCTAACAATTATCAGCAGTTTTATCTATTTGAGTGTTTGGTTAATTCTTGAGGATATAATCAAGTTGGCATTTTTGTACCTAATTTATTTATTATGAAGTTGCTACTGCTGCTAAGTCACGTCAGTCATGTCCGACTCTGTGCGACCCCATAGATGGCAGCCCACCGGGCTCCCCTCCCTGGGATTTCCAGGCAAGCATACTGGAGTGGGTTGCCATTTCCTTCTCCAATGCATGAAAGTGCAAAGAGAAAGCGAAGTTGCTCAGTCATGTCTGACTCTTCGTGACCCCATGGACTGCAGCCCACCAGACTCCTCCGTCCATGGGATTTCCTAGGCAAGAGTACTGGAGTGGGTTGTCATTGCCTTCTCCAATTATGAAGTTATTTGTACCTAATTTGTTTATTACAAAATTAAGTAACTGAAAAAACATCTGAATGTGGACAAGCTCTTTTAACTATAGAGCATCTTAAGAAAATACCTCTTAAAAAGAGGAAAAAAAAAAACACACACACACACAAGATATCTATACATTCAGGGCAGCTAGTCAACTGTTTTCTTGCACTAAGTCAAGACTGTAGCCTGTGAACTTATAAGTTTGCTTCTACCACAAGTATTTCCATGGCATACCAAACCATCCAAATGCTTTGATTTGCCTATACAATAGTGCTGACTGAAACACAGTGACTACTTTCTTACTATGAGAGTGAAAGTTACTCATAGAATCACCCCCGCCCACAAATCTTTACTTCTTAGACAATATTGTAATTATGTGGACAATATGATGCTGCCTGATCCACATGGCTTTCTCCTTTCCAGAAATATCCATGCGAGCAAGGATCCAGAGAACCAGATGTGTTGTATTTACTTTTGTGATCTCATTGTTTATGACAGTCAAGTCAAACAGAAACTTTTCTGTGAATCAACCCTAGTTTCCCAGTCACAAAGTATGAATGCTCCTGTGGACATTTGTTGTAAATAGTTTGACCACATTTGTCACATGTCTGGAACTTACTTCAGAGGCAAAGTGGGAATATGCAGCATATGGGCTTAGAATTCACAAAAGTCCTCTCGTGAAGGGAAAGATTAGAATTACATGATCACAGTAGAGGAAGTTGTTAACTCAGCAATTCCAGACAGACTGTCTTGCCAAGCACCAGAGCGTGAGTTTGGGAACACAGAATAGGGTAGGAAATTAAAACATGAGACCAAAATGTCACAAAATTGAAAATGATAGTGATAAAGTGAAAGTTAAAACAATGAGTAGGTATACTATATACATATAGTTTACATATGTCTGTAAAAGAGTAACACCTGGTAAGAATCTACATTTAGAGTTAATCAGAGACTTCCTTTCTTTCTCATAAGAAATTTCAAAGACAAAACTGATTTTGAAGTTGTTATAATATCCAACATTTGCAAATATTTATTCAGTGCCCCACCATGTACCTAGTACTATGGTAGATCGCTCAGTCGTGTCCAACTCTTTGCGACCCCATGGACTGTAGCCTACCAGGGTCTGAGGAGCCTCTCAGTCCATGGAATTTTCCAGGCAAGAGTACTGGAGTGGGTTGCCATTTCCTCCTCCAAGGGATCTTCCCAACCCAGGGATTGAACCTGGGTCTCCCACACTGCAGGCAGACGCTTTACTGTCTGAGCCACCAGGGAAGCCTACTATGGCAGAAGTATATCTAAATAAATGTTAAAGAAAAGTAATTTAAAGCCATCCATATACTTGCATTTTTTTTTTTTTTTACTTTGAAAGACTACAAGATTAAAATATCACCTCAAATTTTATTTTGCCAATAGAATTGCATTGCAATGATTGGTCTACATTGTCTTATCCAAGCTTCCCTGTGACAAATACTATGTCAGCTTCATTATCCCCTGTTGCAAAATACAAAGAGGGGCTACGTATTTGAAATACCGAGAACTCAATGAGATTCCATAATAAAGTTTTTGTTCTTACTTTTGAAGGTGTTCTCAATGCTGTCACAATCAACAGGGACAATAAACCTCTTGGATCTAATGGCAGATCCAGTGAGGAGAGTACTATTCAGAGGTGAAACTTTTCTTCAATAACCAGTACACCAAAGAAAACCCATAGTTTTTCAAAAGCGTAATTATCATCGTCTTTAAAAGCTCTCGATTCTTTACTGGTAATAAAATTAAGAGTTTTTCAGGATGAAGTCTGGAAGTAGGTTGTGTTCTGACAAATGGCCAAAACACACCTTTTGCAATAGTAATCTTTCTACTTTCCAGTCAGGAGGTGGAGTTTATTCTCTTCTCCTGAAATGTGGACTGGCCCTGTGACCCTGTGATCACAGGATCAATCCAGATGTGGTAGAAGTGACATAAAAAAAAAAAAAAAATCATAGTGCAGGCCTTAAGAGATCTGCAGCTTTTGTCTGACCTCCAATATGCCCATGTGGAACTAGCTACCTTGCTGTCAGCAAGTTTAACCTATCCTTAGAATATGTTCTTCCTACCTTATTTCTTGCTGAAGATGGTTTCAAATAACTAGAGCCACTTCGAGTCCCAACAGCAGTAAGTTTTAATGCCTAAAGTAATTCTTCTTTAAAAGTGTATCAATTTCCTTAAAATTCTGAGAAGGCTATCCTTATAAAAAGGGCCTGAATATAATTTTATTTGTTTGGGCAAGAAAAGTCCACTGAGCTTAAAACACCTGGGTTTCAATCCCAATTCTGTCATATTGCATCTACATCTTCTCACCACTAAAATTTTAAAAATGAGAATTCAATGAGATAATATGTGGGAAAAGGCTTATAAATGGTAAGTCATTGTGGAAAAAAAAAGGGTGACACAGTCAATAGGACATTTGTACACAGTAAGACTACAGTGCCAAACAGAAGTGGCTATGGGTTGCTATACCAACTTTATCAAAGTATGAATTTGGGCTGGGACTTTCCTGGCAGGCAGGCACCCAGTTCAACTTCAGGAGATTCAGCAGGCACTGATCTTTGTGTATTCATCCAATAAATACTGATTTGGCATTAATGTAACTGGCACTGTTCCAGTCACAGGAACACAACACATGAATGAAAAAAAAAAAAATATGGGCTCTCTTGCAACTTTTATTTGCATAACTAGAGACATGTTAGGAGAAGGCAATGGCATCCCACTCCAGTACGCTTACCTGGGAAATCCCATGGACGGAGGAGCCTGGCAGGCTGCAGTCCATGGGGTCACGAAGAGTCGGACATGACTGAGCAACTTCACTTTCACTTTTCACTTTCATGTACTGGAGAAGGAAATAGCAACCCACTCCAGTGTTCTTGCCTGGAGAATCCCAGGGACGGAGGAGCCTGGTGGGCTGCCATCTATGGGGCCGCACAGAGTTGGGCACGACTGAAGTAACGCAGCAGCAGAGACATGTTATCATGCTGTTAAGAGTTAAGAAAAGAATAAAAAAGCCTAGGAAAGGAAAGACAGTGAGCAGGAGGGTAAGATTTTAGGGAGGAAAGTCTCTCTGATATGGTAAACTTATGCAGAGATCTGAATGAAGAGAATAAACCCTACATATATACGTGTGGAAAGATATTCCAAGCAGTAGAAACAATCAGTGCAAAAGCCCTGAGATAGTATCATGCTCACTGTGTTCATGACCAGCAGGGAGGCCAGTACAACTGGGATGGAAGCACCAATTAGAAGAGTGACAGGAGATGAGAGCAGAGAGCAAGAGGGGCCCCTATCAGGTACAGTGTGGTGGGCCACAGCAACAACTTTAGATTTATTCCAAGTGAGAAGATACCAAAAGAGGTCTCGAACAGAGCAGAAGTATAACCCAATCTATCTTTTCAAGAGATCAGGTGGGTGGGTGTAGAACACACCATGGAAGGGAAGCAGGAGCCTGTATCTACAGCTTTGGTGGCAGTCTTGCCAAGAAGTTATACAGCTGTAGCTGTCATAGGGTTCAAAGTGGCTGGATCCTAGATATTTTTAAAAATCGGCACCAGCAGATTTGCCAATAGACTAGGGGTAGTGGATGGGAAGTAAAAAAGAGTCAAGAAAGAGGTGTATTATGCTATTTCTAAGCAAACAAAACAATCATTTCAGGGTTAGTTTTGCTGAAAGATAACCAAAAAATAGGTCATCTTAAGCACTAGGTTTTCAATGTCCTGGCCAAATGGAAAAACATATATACTTTTGAATGCCAGTAGTCTCTTTAGAAATTATTTAACTGTCATATAAATGTACTGATTTGGGGAAAACATTATGAGATGCAGAAAAGCACCCTGAATTCCATTTTCTTTAGTTAAAGCTTTATAACTAAGCACAGCTGCAGACTGCCCAGGCATAATTATAGCTCCACCTGGCAGGCAAGCCCCTTGGTTTGAAGCATAGCATTTCATTAATAAAATGAAAGAATGTGTGAAATTGTATTTTTAAACAGCTGAAATGGAAGGAGACTCGTAGATGAATGGCTCTCTTGATTAGGCCACAACCTAGTGTATTGAAGTGTCATGTGAACATAGCTTGTCACAGATGCCATCCCAGAGCAAGCGAGGCTGGGCCTCCCATGAGGTGTTCAGGTAATATGCTGCTGCTGCTGCTAAGCCGCTTCAGTCATGCCCGACTCTGTGGGACCCCACAGACGGCAGCCCACCAGATTCTCCCATCCCTGGGATTCTCCAGACAAGAACACTGGAGTGGGTTGCCATTTCCTTCTCCAAAGCATGAAAGTGAAAAGTGAAAGTGAAGTTGCTCAGTCTTGTCCGATTCTTTGTGACTCCATGGACTGCAGCCTACCAGGCTCCTCCATCCATGGGATTTTCCAGGCAAGAGTACTAGAGTAGGGTGCCATTGCCTTCTCCGCTGGGCCTTCTTAATGCAAACACTCTTATAATTTTACAGCATTCCAGGGAAGGAAAAGGCACAATCTGTGGACATCTGTATTGTACTTATATTCTACACAGATCTTTGTTTTCTTCAGGCTAACAGGTTACCAAGAAGCAGTATTAAAAGAAAATATGTGCAGCTGACAAAAATTATGTTGTCCTCTATCCAGTAATTTCTCATTTATTTATTTGTTCAACAGTTTGCATTTCACTGTATGATTAAATTACTGCATATACTAATTAGCACAACAGCTCCCAAAACATGACATTTTCAACTCCTCCAGGAGCTGCCAACAAAATCTAAGTACTTTTTTACAGAAGTAAAAATCTACATTTGTTCTCTGTGGAACTTAATCCTTGATAAAGAAAAGAAAATTTAATTTTATGCTGTTTCAAATTACCCATTTTACAGATGAAAATTAGATTTTCTCCCTAGACCCTAATCTTACATTCTAAATCACAGCCCTTTAAAGTAAACGGAAATGCTTTCAGAAAGGAAATAATTGACAAACCTCTATAATAGCTTGTTGTTTTTAACACAGCTCTCTTAAAACTTACAGATAAGGGATGTTTGTGAATACAATATAAGAATTGATTTAGTAACTCCACAGAGTTCTTTTCAAATGCTCATAAAACATTTTTTAATTAATCCAATGGAAAGTTTTAAAGAAAATCATACAGTAATATTCTCTGCTTCAGGGAAATAAAGAAATTAATAACAAAACCAAAAACTAACTACCTAGAAATTTAAAAACACTCTTCTGAATAACTCAACACTTAAGAATAAAATTATAGACTATTTAGAAACTAATGATGGTTCCCATTAATAAAACCCAGAACTTCTTGGAGAAGTAACAGAGTCCAGATCAGGAGCAAGAGTTGTCCAATGTAAGTTTGTACAATGTAAGTCTGATAACTTGTCCCAGAAAACAAGACTATAAGGGTCACATGAAAAGGACCAAGGATCAGTACAGAGGGCCTCCAATGGCCAAATACGGGACAGACTTTGTGAACACTGAAAAGTCAGGAATACAATAGACTGAGACACATGCATTTTAATAACACATTCAAAATGATTACTTCTAGAGATTTTTAGAACACCAACTTATTTTGAAAAAATTACAAATAAGAGACTCCAGAATGTATCCTGCCCTTCTCTATGAAATCTATCTCAGGGTAATCATTTAGTTGATATTAAGAATTTATAAAATTGAAACTCCCCACTTCACAACATCTAATGAAACAATGGATCTAGGCAGTGATCATGGATGACTGCTAACACCATTAGGTAAGAGTAATGCAAAACCTTATAATGGATGGATTAGGCTGAAAGCACCTGAGCCCACTGATAATATAACATGAAGAAAAACAACCAAACATTACAGCCCCTTGATATTATAAGAAGCATGCAGCACCAGTTATAAGAGAAGCGAAAGTGAAAGATGCTCATTTGTGTCCAACTCTTTGTGACCCCATGGACTAAACAGTCCATGGAATTCTCCAGGCCAGAATACTGGAGTGGGTAGCCTTTCCCTTCTCCAGGGCATCTTCCCAACCCAGGGATCGAAGCCAGGTCTCCCGCATTGCAGGTGGATTCTTTACCAGCTGAGCCACAGGGAAGCCCAGTTATAAGAAATCTTTGTCAAAATTATTAAACTCAACCTGAATCTGATCAACTTTAGTTAAAGGTGAACTAAAGTTAAATAAACACGTTAAACAACACCATGAAGATAAAATCAGCCAAATTAAGAAAGTCTTCCTCAGCAATCAATGCAAAGAAATAGAGGAAAACAATAGAATGGGAAAGACTAAAGATCTCTTCAAGAAAATTAGAGATACCAGGGAACATTTCATGCAAAGATGGGCTCAATAAAGGACAAATGGTAGGGACCTAACAGAAGCAGAAGCTATTAAGAAGAGGTGGCAAGAATACACAGAAGAACTATACAAAAAAGACCTTCATGACCCAGATAACCACAATGGTGTGATCATGCACCTAGAGCCAGACATCCTAGAATGCGAAATCAAGTGGGCCTTAGGAAGCATCACTACGAACAAAACTAGCAGAGGTGATAGAATTCCAGTTGAGCTATTTCAAATCCTAAAAGATGATCCTGTTAAAGTGCTGCACTCAATATGCCAGCAAATCTGGAATACTCAGCAGTGGCCACAGGACTGGAAAAGGTCAGTTTTCATTCCAATCCCAAAGAAGGGGAATGCCAAAGAATGTCCAAACTACAGCACAATTGCACTCATCTCACACACTAGCAAAATAATGCTCAAAATTCTCCAAGCCAGGCTCCAACAGTACATGAACTGAGAACTTCCAGATGTTCAACCTGAACTTAGAAAAGGCAGAGTAACCAGAGATCAAATTGCCAACATCTGCTGGATCATCAAAAAAGCAAGAGTGTTCCAGAAAAACATCAACTTCTGCTTTATGGACTACGCCAAAGTCTTTGACTGTGTGGATCATGACAAACTGTGGAAAATTCTTAAAGAGATGAGACTACCAGACCACCCTACCTGCCTCCTAAGAAACCTGTATGCAGGTCAAGAAGCAACAGTTAGAACCAGACATGGAACAATGGACAATGTGGGAAAGGAGTACATCAAGGCTGTATATTGTCACCCTGCTTATTTAACTTATATGCAGAGTACATCATGCCAAATGCTGGGCTGGATGAAGCACAAGCTGGAATCAAGATTGCCAGGAGAAATATCAATAACCTCAGATATGCAGATGATACCACCCTTATGGCAGAAAGTGAAGAGAAACTAAAAGTCTCCTGATGAAAGTGAAAAAGGAGAGTGAAAAAGTTGGCTTAAAGCTCAACATTCAAAAATCTAAGATCCTGGCATCCAGTCCCATCACTTCATGGCAAACAGATGGGGAAAAAATGGAAACAGTGAGAGACTTTATTTGGGGGTGGGGGTGGGGGAGGGCTCCAAAATCACTGCAGATGCTGACTGCAGCCATGAAATTGAAAGATGCTTGCTCCTTGGAAGAAAAGTTATGACCAACCTACACAACATATTAAAAAGCAGAGACATTACTTTGCCAACACAGGTCCATCTAGTCAAAGGATTTAAGAGCTGGACCATAAATAAAGCTAAGTCCCAAAGAATTGATGCTTTTGAACTGTGATGTTGAAGAAGACTCTTGAGAGTCCCTTGGACTGCAAGGAGATCCAACCAGTCAATCCTAAAGGAAATCAACCCTCAATATTCATTGGAAGGAATGATGCTGAAGCTGAAACTGCAATATTTTGGCCTCCTGATGCAAAGAACTGACTCAATGGAAAAGACTCTGATGCTGGGAAAGATGGAAGACAGGAGGAGAAGAGGATGACAGAGGATGAGATGGTTGGATGGCATCATCAACTCGATGGACATGAGTTTAAGCAAGCTCCAGGAGTTAGCGAAAGACAGAGAAATCTGGCAAGCTACAGTCCATTGGGTCTCAAAGAGTCAGACATGACTGAGCAACTGAACCGAGCTGAACTGACTAAAGTAAAATATCCTGTGTTACACAGTATGTAGGTTGACTAATAAAACCCTTCTTCCCCACTCCAAAGGTGCCCACATCCTAATCTCCCAAAACAAGTGATTATGTTTCTTCACATGACCAAAGGGACTTTGCAGATATGATTAAGAACCTTGAACTGGGATAATTCTCCTGGATATCTAGGTGGACCTGTTGTAACCACAGTTCTTATAAGAGGAATGCAGGAGGGTTAAAGTCAGACAGATTTGAATAGCCTACTCTGTGAGTTCTGTGAGTTTCAAGATGGAAGAAAGGGCCAAGGGCCAAGACCCAAGACCCAAAAAATAGAGGCAGCCCTTCAGAGCTGCAAAATCAAGGAAATAGATTCTTCCTGAGAACCTCTAGCAGGGAAGGCAATGGCACCCCACCCCAGTACTCTTGCCTGGAAAATCCCATGGACGGAGGAGCGTGGTAAGCTCCAGTCCATGGGGTCGCTAAGAGTTGGAACACGACTGAGCGATTTCACTTTCACTTTTCACTTTCATGCATTGGAGAAGGAAATGGCAACCCACTCCAGTATTCTTGCCTGGAGAATCCCAGGGACAGCCGTCTATGGGATCGCACAGAGTCGGACACGACTGAAGCGACTTAGCAGCAGCAGAGAACCTCTAGAAGGAACCAGTCCTAACGAATTGATTTTAGGACTTCTGATCTCCACAACTATAAGAGAAGAAATCTGTATTGTTTAAGCTGCTAAATGTGTGCTAAATTATTACAACAGCAATAGGAAACTAATACAGATGAAAAAAATAAGTAAAGCTGAGGAAGGGCATGGACTGGCCAGGGAGTACAACTTACTTAAAGTCTCGGTTCTAATAAACCTTGTTATATAGTGTTCCAGGGCACTGAATAAAAAGTTAGTATAATCAACTACTTTTTATTTATTTAATAAAATAAATCGTGAACAAAATTCAAACATAAGAAATTAGGAAAGATGATGTACAAATGGCAAATGAGCATATGAAAATTTACACAATTTCAACAGTAGTGAGATAAATGGAAATTAAAATGAAATTTTATTTAACAGATTAAAATTTTTTTAATTATTATAATCCAACACAGTTGAGTGTCTGGATAAAGGGAAATCTCTTAAATGCTTAAAACAATTTGAAACTTGTACAATCTTTTGGGAAGGAAATTTGGTGACAGTTATAAAATTTTCAAATATTCATACCTTTAACTACATTCCTAAGAATCATCTGACAGAAATGTTTATACGCAGAATCAAAGAAGAAGTAAAATGGGAAGGTAGTTCATGTTCATAGATAGGAAAACCGATTATTGTTACAATGTCTATACTTGACCTATAGATTCAATGCAATCTCAGTCAAAATCCTAAGTTATTTTGTTTTTCTGGATAGACAAACTGATTCTAAAGTTTTGTGGAGAAGCAAAAAGACGCAGAATAAACAACACAATATTGAAAAAGGACAACAGAGTTAGAGGACACTATTACCTGACTTCAAGACCTACTATAAAAGCTACATTAACCAAGACATTTTAGGATTGGAAAAAGAATAGGTATATCAATGGACAGAATAGAGAGCCTGAAATAGACCCACATAAAGAGAGTCAGCTGATCTTTGACAAAGATACAAAAGTAACAGAGCAAAGATAGCTTCTTCAGCAAAGAATACTGAATACTGGTACTGGAATAACTGGACATCCATATGCAAAAAAAGATGAATCAATAAACAAAGCTCACATTCTTCAGAAAAATTAACTCAAAATTGATCATAGACCTAAATGTAAAATGCAAAACTATAAAACTCCTAGAAAATAGCATAGAATAAAACCTAAATGACCTTAGGTACATTGATGCCTTTTTAGATACAATACTAAAGACACAATCTGTGAAAGAAATAATGGATATGCTAGGCTTCATTACAATGAAAAACTCTGCTCTGTAAAAGACAGTAACAGATTTCTAATGCAAGGCACAAACTAGGAGAAAATAATAGCCAAAAAATACATTTCATAAAGGATTATTATCCAAATATTGGAGTACTCTTAAAAACTCAACGATAAGAAAACAAATGACCTGATTTTAAAAATATGCCAAAGATTTTAACAGATACCTCAAAGAAGATGAGAATATACAGATGGCAAATAAGCATATGAAAATCTGTTCCACACCCTATATAAGGTAAACATAAGTGAAAAATAAGATAACACTACATACCTCTTCAGTTCAGTTCAGTTCAGTTGCTCAATCATGTCCAACTCTTTGCAACCCCATCAATCGCAGCACGCCAGGCCTCCCTGTCCATCACCAGCTCCTGGAGTTCACCCAAACTCATGTCCATCGAGTCGGTGATGCCATCCAGCCATCTCATCCTCTGTCGTCCCCTTCTCCTCCTGCCCTCAATCCCTCCCAGCATCAGAGTCTTTTCCAATGAGTCAACTCTTCATATGAAGTTGCCAAAGTAATGGAGTTTCAGCTTTAGCATCATTCCTTCCAAAGAAATCCCAGGGCTGATCTCCTTCAGAATGGACCGGTTGGATCTCCTTGCAGTCCAAGGGACTCTCAAGAGTCTTCTCCAACACCACACTTCAAAAGCATCAATTCTTCGGCGCCCAGCCTTCTTCACAGTCCAGCTCTCACATCCATACATGACCACAGGAAAGACCATAGCCTTGACTAGATGGACCTTTGTTGGCAAAGTAATGTCTCTGCTTTTGAATATGCTATCTAGGTTGGTTATAACTTTCCTTCCAAGGAGTAAGCGTCTTTTAATTTCATGACTACAATCACCATCTGCAGTGATTTTGGAGCCCAAAAAATGACCCAAACCTTGAATAAGAACAAGCCCAAATGCTGGCAATAATTTGAAGCCATACTGTGAGCTGTTCCCATAGACAGATCCCTGTGACAAAGAACTGAGGGATGTCTCCAACAAACAGGTAACTAAGGCTTCAGTCCAACAACCACATGAGTGATCTGGGAGCATATTCTTCCCAGGTGAGCCTTCATCTGATACCACGGCCCCAGCCGGCAACCTAATTGCAGCCTCAAAAGAGACCTGGAAGCAGAGGATCCTGCTAAGACACACCCAGATTCTCGACCCATAGAATCTTCGGAATTATGTTTGTTTTTTCCAGTTGCTACATTTGGGGAGGCAGTGGGAATCTTATACAAAGCAAGAAATAACTAATACAACCTTATTTTTATATATACAAAAAGTTAAGCTATGTTATATATACATATGGAGAGAGTTGGGAACTACAGGGATAGCTGTATGGAAGGAGAACAACCCAACTGCTATTGGACTTTTCTGCACCACAGAATTAGGAGAGAAGAAAAATTGTACTTTTTATTTCCATAATGTTTGAATTTATTACAATAAGCCCGTACAATGTTCATAGTCTAAATATAATTCTTCTTGGAATTTTTCTGCATAATTTTCCTTGTATCATGTTCTTGACTAGTAATGGTGAGGAACTACTGAGTTGTTTAGCCAAATGCGGTGATGAGATTTTTTTTTCTTTTAACCAACCCACTCAAATGCTTCCTCTTATAAGTAGTATATTCTTTCAAAGACAAAGATGCCACCAATAAAATGAAGCAAAACTAATTGTTCTTTATAGGAACTTAACCTCTGGTTTTGTCATATTAAGAACTTAACTTTTATAAAATGTAAGTTGTAACTTCTAGCACCATTAACTCTAATAACTCAAAACCTCAAATAATCAGGATAACGTTTTCTATATTCTAAACAACTTTAGTCTTCCCTTCTCACAAAAGGGCATCATTTCAACCAAGAAACCTGAGGTCATATATCATTCCTTTCTTTCCTTCACCAACCACATTTAATCAACCATGTATGTCTTGAATCTGATCACTTTTCTCTATTTTCATTGCTACTGTCCCAATTCACCCACTATCACTGCTCTCCTGGACCACTGCCGTACTTCTTTTACCAGTCTCCCTGCTCCCACATGTGCTTGTATATAAATCATTCCTTACACAGGCCAGCATTGGTTTCCTTCCTTTACTTTTTATTTAAAAATTATTTCAGACTTACAGAAAAGTTGTAACATTACTACAAGAATAACACAAAGAAGCTCTATGTAACTTTTCCCCAAATTCCCAAGTTAACATTTACCACATTTGTGTATCATTCTCTCTCTACACAGACATTTTTTTTTCCTGAAGCATTTTAGATATCCCATTACAAGGCTGTTGCCCCAGAATTATACCCCTGGCTCTCCCTCAAATGGAAACCAATTGCTCTTATCTAAATTTCAGAAGGAAGCTGCAAAAAGACAAGAACTAGTTAGAACCAGCGAGGCCCAAAACATTTGACTTCCAGTAGACCTGGAACCTCATTAAACAGTCATTGTATTACATTAGCTAAATGACACACCCACCAGTACTGAGACAGCAGACAGTTGCCATGACAACGGAAGAAACCCATACAAGGACTGAAAAGGAATGATGCCTTGGTTGCAGGTCCAAACCACACCCCTGTTCTGAGATAAGTCATGGATATTCATCTCAGTTCCATTCAGTCTAGTCACTCAGTCGTGTCCGACTCTTTGAGACCCCATGGACTGCAGCACACCAGGCCTCCCTATCCATTGCCAACTCCCAGAGTCAACTCAAACTCATGTCCATCGAGTTGATGATGCCATCCAACCACCTCATCCTCTGTCGTCCCCTTCTCCTCCTGCCTTCAATCTTTTCCAGCATCAGGGTCTTTTCAAATGAGTCAGTTCTTTGCATCAGATGGACAAAGCATTGGAGTTTCAGCTTCAACATCAGTCCTTCCAATGAATACTCAGGATTGATTTCCTTTAGGATGGACTGATTGGATCTCCTTGCAGTCCAAGGGACTCTCAAGAGTCTTCTCCAACACTACAGTTCAAAAGCATCAATTATTCAGCACTTAGCTTTCTTCACAGTGCAACTTTCACATCCATACCCGACTACTAGAAAAACCATAGCATTGACTAGATGGACCTTGGTTGACAAAGCAATGTCTCTGCTTTTTAATATGCTGTCTAGGTTGGTCATAACTTTTCTTCCAAGGAGTAAGCATCTTTTAATTTCATGGCTGCAGTGATTTTCCAGTTCCAGTTCCAGTTCAATCACTCAGTAAGTCTCTCACTGTTTCCATTGTTTCCCCATCTATTTGCCAAGTGACAGGACCAGATGCCATAATCTTAGTTTTCTGAATGTTGAGTTTTAAGCCAACTTTTTCACTGTCCTCCTTCACTTTCATCAAGGGGCTCTTTAGTTCTTCTTCACTTTCTGCCATAAGGGTGGTGTCATCTGCATATCTGACGTTATTGATATTTCTCCTGGCAATCTTGATTCCAGCTTGTGCTTCCTCCGGCCCAGTGTTTCTCATGATGTATTCTGCATGTAAGTTAAATAAGCAGGGTGACAATATACAGCCTTGACATGAAAAGAAAGTGGTCGCTCAATCGTGTCCGACTCTTAGCGACCCCATGGACTGGAGCCTACCAGGCTTCTCCATCCATGGGATTTTCCAGGCAAGAGTACTGGGGTGGGGTGCCATTGCCTTCCCCATCTCTCTCATCATATTGATAAGCAAAGCCTTTTATGTTGTGATGTCTTGAGAGTTACTGCATGAGTGCTAAAGGTTGCTTTTAATTAAACAATAAAGGATATAATATCATTTCTGGTATCATTATAAAAATAGTATACTTTTCAAAAATCAGGAAATTAACATGGATAATTTTATTATCTACAGACCTTACTCAAATTTCACAATTGTCCTAATAATAAAGTGATTTTTTAGAAAGTAAATAAAACTATCACCCTCTTGCTATAAATATTCCAATGGCTGTCTATTGTATTGTAATAATAACTAAATTCTTTACTTTGATGGATAGGCCCTGCATGTTCAGACTCCTGCCTATGTCTCCATCATCATCACCACCAATATCTCCTAACACACTCCCCATTCATTCACTTTAATCAAGCCTCACAGATCTTTCTGTTCTTTTGTACCTAATCTCATTTCTTCCCCAGAGCCTTTGCACTGCCTTTAACAATCTGGAATGGTCTTCCCCACATATCTTCAATGATGACTCATCACTCAGGCCAAGTGTTCCTTTCTCCTTGACTCTATGTTATGCTAATTTTATGCTTTATATATTGCTTTCTCCTTGTAAGATTTTTAGGAAGGGAGACAGGAACTTACAATTCTAGGCTGTTACCATGTTCCTACAAGAACTCTAAAGATGGAATAGTTTGTATTTTTATGTCTACTATTCTGTTGCATTCAATTTATTTTTAAGTTGTTAATCAGTGTATGGTACATATAGGATATTCATATTAAATAAAACTCTTCTTGAATCTAATAGCAATGTACACTACTATCTTCTTGTTCTTGAATGTTTACCAGAAAGTTGATGTCATTAAATTCTCTCTCAAGATAATAATAATGCAAAGAATAAGCATTCAAATGCAAGCTATCTATAAGTAATTCAGTGATATTTTGATATGATACTAATGATACAAATTACTTTGTTTCAATATAATCAATGTTAACATGTAAGTCATTTATATAAGAAGTGCTCTACACATTGCTTAGAACTGCAGCAGCTGCTCAGAATCATGAAAACAGTACCAGAGGACATCATGTGAATTATAAAAATGACATGATAGGAAATGGAAAATGATTATTGCTATTATTTGGAGCTTTATGTCATTTCTCTGTAGTGCCATCCTGTATTGCCCCTACTTCAGGTAGCAATCTCTCTCCTTCCCACACTCAATGACAAGGATTACATGTTTGAAGAAAATGTCAGCATCCCACATTATGCAAAGTAATGGGATCCATCGTCTAAATATCATTACAACTAAGGACTGTCATGTTCAAATTTTCCCTCACTATTCATAGCTGAGAGAAACAACATCTTTAAAAGACTGAGTTTTCAGCTAAAACCCTCTTGATTTCAAGGTGACAGAGTATGTTCTTAAGAGTTGTTACCAACCTCAGATAATTATGAAGCTAGAGGAAGGCTGTGAGAGGGAACAAAAGAAGATTAACACCTCTGCATGTGGATGCAGCATAACTCAGACAGGGTTGCCAGTGACCCAGAACTAAGAAAGCTGCTGCAACTGCTGCCAGTTGGGAAGAAAATTGAAATAAGGTGCAAGTGAGGAAACCTTTATCAACAATTAAAAACAAAGAGCTTATTTCATCTTTTTTGAAAGTTACTGACATTTGTGGCTAAGAACAGAGGATTCTGAATACCATCAAGGTCATAACTGCAAAAAGTGAGTTGGTTGGCGATATAAAAAAGCACAAAGAACAAAGGGATAAAAGTAAACAAAAATACTGTTGAGATCCAAAACACAGGGAACTGGGAACAGGATTTCACATTTGGCCTTGGCATGAGCCTGCGGGGATGGAGGAACTGATTACCAAAGCTCTGGGGTTGTGTGCTGTGTTGTTGCTGTTGCTGCCTGAAGATTTTGGCTAATTGAAGTCAGTACTACTCTCTTTATGTTATTAATATACTCTAAACCATTGACCTCTAAATCCTAATTTACCAGGATATGGGAAAAAAGATACTCAAATTTTTATATTTAACTTTCCTCTCTCTTTTAAACAATCTGTCTTGTAGATCTTATAAAATGTATGTTCTATATTAGAACAATAGTACACGTAAGTTACTAACTATATTAACAAGCTTATAGTGAAGATAAATAATCAAAAATTGTTTACTGAGAAGGAATATGTGATCAAAAATACAGATTCTGCTTCAGTGAGTCTAGGGTGGGGTCCAAATGACTTGGTGGTCATTTTTAATATATATTAATTTTAATCCTTACAACTGTACCATTAGGTTGTACAATACTCCAAGTCTGGTATCATAACTATTTTCACTGTACAAATAAGAAAACTGAGGCATAGAAAGGTTAGGTCATGCCCCAAGTTCAGGTAACTAGTAAGGAAGGGAAACAGAATTCAAATCCAAGCAGTCACACTAAAGCCAGGGTTCTTAGGGAACTCTGTCCCAAAATAGTTAAGTAATAGATTGGAGAACTGAAAATCCCAGGTAGAAGAGATGAGTGCCTGTCCAATGGGATGTTCCCCCGGACTGGATAACACCCTAACCCAAGTTTTTCTCACTCATGAGTACCAAAGTACACTCCCAAACAATCCCTCACATGTTAGTCACAGTTGATTGGTTTTGGAGATGGGACAATTCTAGAAAGACAAAGATAGGTAACAAGACACAAATATTGCTTCAATAAAATATCACCCAACCAGAACAGCTCACTGTCATTTTTTTTCTCATAGAAGTCTTTCACCATATGGAACTAATTATCGCCATCTGCCGTTCCATACTTCTATTTCCTCTCTAACAGCTCATTCTTCAAAAACTCAGTAGCTTCCTCCCTTTACATTTGTAAATGCTGTTGACTATGGATAAAATCCATGTTTACTTTCTATTCAAAACCTCATAGGAAAGCTTGTTTTAATCATCCACAGATGTTTCATTCGGTTCTGCTTAGCCTGGCACATAACTTCAGAGGGAAATAAAAGAAAAATCTTTATTTTATATTTCAATTGTAGATTGTTACAGACTAAATAAAATGCCAAATTGTTATTGGAAACAACACAGCCACTGTAATAACGATAGTCAACATCTCAGTTTTACAATTATAATTTTTTCTGGCATTTGTTGAACTCAAGATGGTTTCCATATTTTACAAAGGGCTTTTTTCCCGTTCTCTGAATGAACCTGCATTGAAGTCATAGAACTTTGTAACTTATTTTTAATACAGTCTTATACATTTCAGAAATACTGGAATTATTGCATGATATATAGTGACTAGGCTTTTAAATAATACTTTCCTCCTCTGGTATCATGTCTTGATACATGTTATCCTTTTGGATTCCTTTTAAAACACCCATTAGCCCCAAATCCATTCCATATACATCTAATTCCTCTATGGATTCATTCTTCCTGGTTTTCCTCTTTTATTTAACTAAAGAACAATTAATTATATATAAACATTCACTATGAATTATATTTGCATGTGTGCATGCTCAGTCATCAGAGGAGGCAATGGCACCCCACTCCAGTACTCTTGCCTGGAAAATCCCATGGACAGAGGAGCCTGGTAGGCTGCAGTCCATGGGGTCGCTAAGAGTCGGACACAACTGAGTGACCTCAGTTTCACTTTTCACTTTCATGCATTGGAGAAGGAAATGGCAACCCACTCCAGTGTTCTTGCCTGGAGAATCCCAGGGACGGGGGAGCCTGGTGGGCTTCTGTCTATGGGGTCGCACAGAGTCGGACACAACTGAAGTGACTTAGCAGCAGCAGCAGCATGCTCAGTCATATCTGACTCTCTGCAATCCAATGAACTATAGCCTGCCAGGCTCCTCTGTCCATGGGATTTCCCAGGCAAGAATACTAGAGTGGGTTGTTATTTCCTACTCTAGGGTATCTTCCTGACCAGGGATCAAACCCACGTCTCCTGCATTTCCTGCATTGAGACACAGATTCTCTACCACTGTGCCACCCAGGAAGACCCATGAATTACATTTACACTTCAGTTATTAAATATAAGGCGGTGAAAGCAGCTTTTCTGGTAGAAAGTGTATTTGTGGTAAATTCTCTACTGATCTCTAATAATTTCAACATGAGTGCTTAGTATGTACAGTTTCTTTATAATCCCACTCCTCCAACCAACCCAAAGGTCACCAGATTAATCAATATCCTGAAATTTTCTAATGAGGTCCTTTCTCATTTTTTTTTCATATGCCCAGAACCAAGCTACATTCTCCCAGACCTAAGTCCACAACTTATCAAACATTTATCTCCTCCTAAGTCCAGCCAATCACATTGCTTCTTAAGAAGCATTTCATTTAAATTACATTCACTTGGTAGAGTTCATTTTTACCTCTTTTTCCCATTCCAATGTGTTAAAATATCATCAATATTAACTTGAGTTGTTTTTATCTTTGATTCAGTATAAATCGGTCTAGATGAATTCTCTCAAACACTAAAAAGAGCCTCTGTACAGTTCTTTAGTATCTCCTCAGTGATGACCCCCAAATGAGACCAACTGGCTTGATTAGAGAGCGCATTATGGCTCCTTGTAGTTGTTCCAAAACACATGCCAAAACTCTGGTTTGATGGTGCTTAATTTGCTTAATCAGAATTCTATCCTATTGTTCTTCCACATTTGTTTATTCAGAATTCAAGGGATAAAGAAGTTGTGTGTTACTGGAGTGAGGAATGAATATATAAGGGGGGATGATTGAGATTTGGATCTAAGAGAAGCCACCAAATCAAATAAAATGCTTTAAGTCAAATTAGGAAAGGAAACAGTTTTCTTTACATCACCATATTTTCCTATGTAAAAGTGACAACTCTTCAAAGAGTTTTAACTATGTTGATAGTGAGAAAAAATATTTACTTTCTCAAATTATCTAACCCATAAGCTATATACATTTATGACCCAATACAGACAATGAACAAATCTATTAAAGACTTGACTATACTTTGATATCCCCTTCAAAGAAACAAGAGAAATTAAGTACTTTAGTCTAATTTCTCCATGTGTATGTAATATTGGACTGAGCAATGAAGCACATATGCACATACACTATTGGAAGACCCTTTTATGAACATAAAATACAGACCAGTTGCTCTGAAAATAGGAGTGAAAACAGAGTGGTCAAATTTCTACAGAGATTGGGAATAAACTGAAAAGCAGAGGAAATAAAATAAAAATAATTTAAATCTATAGGAAGAAAGGCATTTTATTTTATACCATAGCTAAAAGTTAATATAATTTATTTTTTAAAAATTCAAATTTAAGGTTTTAAATATCTCAAACACAAGCATGTAATACCTTGTGGGTGGATCACAGTTCAAAAAGTGAAATGGTTATTAGCTTCTTTATCTGTAAAATAGTATATCATATTTCCTCAAATTTAAGATGTCATTAATCATACAACATACTATCTTATTTACCAAGAAAAAAATCATGCCCCTTAGGTTATCATGATAGTTCATCAGTGGTAAAATACATCCCCATTTTGGAGACATTAAAATGTGAAAAAACATGTGCATCTTACATTTACAGAAATACAATAAAGTCCTTTCCATATATTCACATAGAGAAAAAAAAAAACTCTAGTTCTGAAACACAATACAATGTTACTTTGGAGGGATATATGAATAGAATGTATAATAAATGCTTTAAAGAAAGACAGACAGACATTTCACAGATAGCATGGTATATTTCCTTGTCTATACAGTTTCAAAAATCTGTTTGAACTTTTCAATATATTTTTCCACTGTGGCCTTACATACCTATTTACATTAATATCAGTGCTGATTACAAAAGTATTTATAATTTAAATTTTAAAACTTTAGGGAAAAAATGGAAAAAAATGGATCCTGATAAAGATCAGGCCTGATTTTTATCTGTAACACAGGCACTGTGAAAATAAATAACACTGTAAGTTTCTTTCAACTTTCTCTTTTTCTCTTGTTTTGTTCTATACTTCTATATGGTCCCTTCCCCCACACACAGGTGCTTTTACACTTGCTGCTACAGCTCCCTCCAACCCCTACCTTGCTCACCCAGCTTCTACAGCCTTTCCCAACTTGCAGTAGAAGACATGCAGCCTCTATCCTCCCCTTCCATTACTCTGAAGAAGGAAGATGGAGAGAGGAGTGTTGACTAAAACTCAAAGGTGAAGGGACCTGGGACAGAAACAACTTCAGGAAGTTCAAGGTTAACACTATTAATATCATTTCAACTATTTCAACTATCTTACTGTTGCAAAGGAGAAAAGGATGGTGATGTCTCCTCTGAGCATCTTAGTGCTTTCTGCTGCTGCTACTGCTGCTAAGTCACTTCAGTCGTATCTGACTCTGTGTGACACATAGACGGCAGCCCACCAGGCTCCCCCATCCCTGGGATTCTCCAGGCAAGAACACTGGAGTGGGTTGCCATTGCCTTCTCCAATGCATGAAAGTGAAAAGTGAAAGTGAAGTCGCTCAGTCGTGTCCAACCCTCAGCGACCCCAAGGACTGCAGCCTAGCAATCCTCAAATTTTGTCTTAGCATGATAATACTTACACAGAGAGATGAAAGGAGGGACAACAAACCCAGTTGCCCTCAGCAACCATGCAAAGATGCACTGCTTATGAGGAAGGGACAGAAGCAGAAGTGAGGCAGGCGGTCTTCCAGGATTCTGGACTGATGCCAAGTGAGATCAGCTTCTGCTAGGTGACAGACAAATTCTCTCTTACCTAAGACCAACCACATACTCAAGGCAAAGTTTGGCTGCCGTGGGAAGAGAGGAAGGAATGCTAGAAAACCTTAACCCCAAAGCCGAGACACACAGCAGCTTCTCAAGACTGAGGCTGGACCAACACAATAGAGAGCTCCCTGTGCCTACCAAGAGCCCAATACCAATCCACGAAATAAAGTGACACTCCTCTGTAGCTCAGGTAGACAGGGTAGAATGGGAACATTGAGGAAAAACTTCTGGGCACTCCTAGGCCCCACTTTAAGCACAAGGTGTTTAACCAGCCACCACTGGGGTAATCCGAAGCCAGTGAAGAACTGAACTTACCCATAACAACAAGAAAGCCCTAATCTGGCACAACTTCTAAACAGATCCATGCAACCTCCACATTACTGGCATGAAAGAAGAGAAGGCATGTCCATCACCAGGCAAATATACTATTTAACTCAGTCTGTTCAATTCTTCTCTACACTGTGTCCAGAATTCAATAAAAAGTAAAAGACATTAAAAAATAATAAGGCAAGTCACTGTTAAATAACCAACTAACAAGAGTAAACACAGAGATGACTTAGATATTGGAACTATCAATCAGGGACTTTAAAATAAAGTGATGATTACAATATTAAAGGATCTAGAGGAAAAGGTGAACATGTATGAACAAACAGGAAATGTCAGCAAAGATGCAAGCTACAAAAAAGGCTCAAATGGAAATGCTGTAAATAAAAAAAAAATAGTATTAGAAATGAAGAATTCCTTTGATGGACTCATTAGCAGACAGGACACAATGAATCTAAAGATGGATTAATAAAATGTCCAAACTAAAACACAAACACACACACAAAGAAGGAAAATAAGAAGTTTAAAAATAGAAAAAACAGAGCTATAGGATAATATCAAATGGTCTAACATATATAGAACTGAAGCCAGAATGAAGAGATAGAAATGTTTGAAAAGAAAATTTTCCAAAATTAATGAAAACCAACAAACCACATATCCGAGAATTCCAGAGACTCTCAACCAGTATTTGTTTTTTTTTAAAAAAAAAAGGAAAAACAGGCTACCATAAAAAAAGACACAGCATAGTCACACTGCTAAAAAAAAAAAAAAAAAAAAAAATATTGAAGACAGATGGAACAAAAAGAAACATTACATTTAGAAGAAGAAAGCTGAGTGAAAATCTGAAGTACCATCACTTATATAATTTAATATCATCAAAATAAGCTATGACACTCATCTTGGCATCTAACAGAGTGTGTTTGATGTTTCCTCAGAATTTTCTCTGATCTGAACATAGAAGTTAAGGAAGGAGGCCTAACTCTTACCCTTCTATTAATATTTACCTTTATCCCTTTGCATAGTACTGGACAAAGCCTGGGTATTCATTAAGTGCTTGATATTCAGTAAGACTTCAGAGCAAACTTGCTTTCATACTTTTTTGCATGGTATTACTGAACTTTTATCATAAGACATAGTCTTAAAACATAAAAGTACTTTAAAATTAATTTTATGAAACTTTTTAATCTTATATTCTCTACTTTTTATTTTTCTGAATAAGGGACGAGATAAACATTTGTGAGGTGGCTCTACGTTTACCTAAATGAGGTCATGGATCCTCTTCATTTTTGATATCTCCTTTGTCAAATTCCTGAATTGAAATACTGAATTTTAATATTTCTAACACCTAATCTTAGATATACAGTCACCAGTGAATTGTCTTCGTACCCACAATTTCCTGTGTGCACTTTGCTTTTCCTCTACAGATCACTGATTCTTCAAAACAACATCTGTAATGTCTGTTTTATATTCTGTACACAACAGATACATAATAAATTGCTTTGTTACTAAGGTTAATATGATTATAATATCTAGGAAAGTCCAGCTCTGCCCTGTTTCTTCTAGGTCCCAGGCCCAAGAAGGTTGACCCACAAGTAAGCATATATGATGGAGTCCTCGGTTGAGCGTCACCCTCACCTTCATTCATCTTTTTCACTGCTTGTACTCTGCTGGCCCCAGCTTCACCTTTCTGGCCTCAGGTCTGCCCCAGCCCATGGTCAAATGTGAGGTTCCCTGGTCTACTTCTTTACTTGATTCCTCTAACGTCACTTTATTCCCCAGTCCATGGCCTATTTTCTTCCAAGCACTGCATTTGTTCACACAGACTTTTTAGAACCTTCCTTATAAGCTACATACCAGGTACTAATTCCAGCCCCAGGAGTCAGATTCTATACAAAGAGTCATCTTAAAAGTTCTGAAAACAAATCTTATATAAAGCCCAAGTAAGAAGATGGTAATACCACAGACGTAAGTCATTTTTTACTAGGATTATATTCAAGGAAAATCAGAAAATTAAAAAAAATCATTAAATCAAATAATTGAATTCCAAAATTAATAGTTTAGCAGAATGTTTAAATAGATGGAATATTCAGCCTGCCAACTTTTTCAGAAAGGGGTCACAAACCGAACCTCAGGCATTTCACTCTTCTGTGAATGAGTTTATCAGTTCTTTTTCTGAAAGTAGGTATTAACAGAAGTGGACATGAAACAACATAAAAAGAAGAGTCTGGAACCAAACGGAGAACAATCTTTGGCTACTTCACAGTTCTACCTGACACCAGTCCTGTTTAAAAGGAGATAGTGTGTTCCTCTATTCATCTGAATCAGATCAGATCAGTCGCTCAGTTGTGTCCGACTCTTTGCGACCCCATGAATCGCAGCACGCCAAGCCTCCCTGTCCATCACCAACTCCCGGAGGTCACTGAGACTCACATCCATTGAGTCAGTGATGCCATCCAGCCATCTGAATAAAAGTGTTCAAATGATTTGGAAAGCATAGTTTTTACTACTTACAATTTATATATGTGGGACTAAAATTTAAAATTAATCCTTTCAGCTGCCATATTCCATGAGCTAAAAAAAAAATTTGTGTAATATCTCAGTGTAAAATAACGTCACCTCGAGGTCTGTTTAATTTTGCTTTTTTGAGTAATACATTCAAACATTCCTGTTAATGAAGAATTTTAAACAAGCTAAACTGAAAGATTTTTAATAAGATTTGGGGGATGAAATCACCAAGTTACCTGTTTTTCCTCTAGTCTCTCTTAAGACTTCTCAATTTTATAATTTTTACATGAATTATCTTTGTACTCTGCCATGAATCAGATGGACAGTATAGTTTTTGATGCCATCAATCTAACTTTCACAAGTGTTGGTATTCTTGAATGGGAAACAATTTTTATGTATTGATGTTATTCATGTATACAAAATGTATTTTGTTAACATATTCCTATATTTATTCAACTGTTGATTTCAAAATTGGAATTCTCCATTTCTAGCATATTTAGCCACAATTCCCAGCATTTTAGCCACTGTTAGTTTTAACTTTGAAACTGCCATTTTCAGTGGCCAAAATGGTTCAGTCTAATACTAAATTTGGAATTAAGGTAAAAGGTAAAACAAGTACTGTCAATTAGCAGTTTTACTTCTGCCTCTTACTGGAATGATTCTGACACTTTCCTTTCTACTGTGAACTAAAGTGTAATTTTCTGTCCTGGATATTTTTCATAATTTTGAAAACATATACCTGAATCTGCCTCTAAGACTATCTTTCTGCTGTTTTGACTCAGGTGTTCTTGAATAGCCACTCATTCCAACTTTGAGGGAGCCATAAGCTTAAATGCAATGTCAATGCAGATTTTCAAAAACAGGATGGAAATAAGGGTATTTTATGTTCTTCTAAACAGTCTTCAAATTCTACTTCAAGTGGCTTCAAGGATTATTATATAGAAGGTTCTTATAATTCTCTTGCAATGTGGTATTGTGTCCTAAAGAACCCAGAAATACTAAGAAACTGCAAACATGAAGAGTTGATAGTATAAAAAGAATTTTAAATGGCAAATCTTTCATAAAGGTATTTACTTTTTGAACATCTGAATTTCAAAAAGATTGTACAGAAATTCCAGGAAAGAGTTATTTTTCTTTCAACAATATTAAAATGATATTATCTATAATAACTTACGATGAAATGTTTTTTGTAACCAATGCTTTTAACTTATATTTTCCAATTTGGATTAATATGTATATTTTGCATCCAAGAAGGCTAATTCCTTCCCAGATCTCACCAATATAAAATACTTTGTCTTCTGTGTTCCCTGCTATTACCATCATCTGACCCTCCTGCTATCTTATTCTGTTAGTTTTGATACATACGTACATACATACATCTCATCTACTATCTGAACACTCCTTGAGGAAAGAGAATATGTCTCAAATATCTCTCTCTGTTTCTCCCTCAAAATCTTGTATACTGGAAATATCCTTGCACACCAGAGCTTCCATCTCTTGTCCAACTATTTTTTCCCTTAGACCAATTAGTTACTCTTATTGGCATCTTTCCTATTCCATCTTTCCTGCTGTTTCTACAGAGGCAAGCACAGTGGTCTAGGCACAAACACACCCTAGTTTTACTTCAGAGCTACAACTCAGGTGGTAAGTAGATTCATGTGCTTACAGCGTGTGTGTTCTGTGTAATCTCAGAATGTATGTAGGTACTACATGAAAAATTAAATCAGGTATTAGCTCGAAAGATCTAATGGCCATCTCAGATGTTTCAGGTCTCAGGTTTAACCATATTAAATATTCTTGTATTACTAATCATTCAGAACTGTTAATAAGATCCAGGATTATTAACTTCACTTCACTAGAGAAACCCACTCTCAGTAAGCCCAGAAAATTCAAAAAAATTTTATATAAGATCCAAAGGAATCTCCAGGAGAGATACCTTCACTAGATTGAGTCACTTCACTAGAGAAACCCACTCTCAGTAAGCCCAGAAAATTCAAAAAAATTTTATATAAGATCCAAAGGAATCTCCAAGAGAGATACCTTTCAAATAAGCACACAAATACTTTCTACCTTATTTTTAAATGATTAATATTATACTCAAGTAGTACATGGACAGATTTTCAAGGCTAAAATCTAAGGCAAATGTCCAAATAATTCAAGTGAAACATCACAGTGCTCATCTAAGTAACTCATCTAAGTAACTGAAATAATTTAGTTATTACTAACATGTAGAATCAAGGGCCTAGGGTTAAGTTCCTGGTCCTGTCACTACCTTCCACTGAGAGGACTTGGAATGGTCATTTAATCCAAGTGTGTTTTCTCATATCTTGAGTGAAGAAACTGTCCAACTACCTGAGAGAGATACTTTGAAAATTAAGTTAGAACACGATTTCTCAACCTTGGCACTAGTGACATTTTGGGCCTGATATTTCCTGTTGCAAATCTGTGCACTGTAAGATGTTCAGCCACATGTCTGGTCTCTACCCACCAGATACTAGTAGTATATACACACACTCCAGTAAGAAAAATCAGAAGGGTCTTCAGACATTGCCAAAAGTCCATTGTGGGGAGAGGGGTGGCAAAAATCAACCCCACACTTGGTTGAGACTGACTGAATTAAATGGTTTATATAAAAGCCTCATTTATACATGGAATACATATAGGCCTATTATGCGCCAGACACTGTGCCCAAGTCAAATAAGATGTGATTCAAGCCCTTTAATAGTTTACAGTCTCGTAAAGGAGACAGATAAACAAACCAACGTTTGCAGTGATGGCAGTTTGGGAGCCTGTGGAGGGGCATGGAACAAAACATTTTGACATTAAAAAGTAGAAGCCACAGGAGTTGGTAGCTAAATGGATGTGGGGAAAAAACAAAATGTTAAAAATGGTTAATTATTATTTAGTATATAAGTCAAAGAGTTTTTCCGTAAAAAAAGGAATATTTCCCAGAAGAAAACTCACACCATGTAAGTGGTCACAAAATAAATATTGACTTCACTGTAAGGGCTTTAATTTTAACCAGTAGAGGAACCCACATAGAACAACTACTCCCTTTCATCCATCCAATTTGCACTCCTATCATCAGAATTAAAGACCAACAGGGGTTGTCTAATTCCTATACTGTAACTGGACTATCAAGTCCACTAAAAAAAAAAAAAAAAAAGGTCGTAGCATGATAAAGAACAATGTGTATAGTTTATGGTTTCTTTATTTCATTCACTGAAGAACACATAATTTTAACATTTTCTAACAGTTTTATTCTATAATGAACTTTAAGCCCAAGTTAAATGCATCTGTACCAATGCCACAAAAAAAATAAATAAATAAACCTGCATCAGAGTGAAAAACCACCTTTCTCCCATAACAGTAGAGATGTGCAACTTTTCAGTACATTATCTTCATGTGAGGTCCACACAGAGGTGACTATTAGCTCTCCCTTACTGACAACATCTATCCATTATCTCATGGCAGTTTCTAGCTTGTGTGGCACCAGGAAAGTGTAGCTTAAAGACACAGAACACAGTATTCATTAGAGGAAAGCTAGTTAGAGGCTGATAATGGGACCCTTTGGCTTCTGGTCCTGCCGTGATTTTTGAATGAGATCCAAATGCCTAACCACGTCAATTCTTTTTGCAATTGCATGTTACCCAATACCCCAAAATATATGAAAGCCTTCCTGGTTTTTAGAGTTTATAACCCCCCTGACAATGAAGTTCTGTGTGGAAATATCAAAATTCAAGTAACAAAGACAATTTTTAGAGGATCAAAAATAGAAACCATTATTAGAATATAAAAACATTTGTTACTTTTGAATCCACATTTCTAAGAAAAGCAGCCTTATTAAATGACATTTGCTCAATAGGCAATTTTCCTCCATTTAATTTTTATAAATAGATCACTTTGAAATGTATTTCCCCTAACAAAGACTGCACATTAACAACAAATGATACAATATCTTTAAATTTTAATTAATGTCAAGAGATTTATTTTGCTTCTAAGCAACTTAGAGAAACATGTTATTAATATAATTTAATTTAAGGGGGTAGGCATTTGTTTTCTATTTTTAAAAGGGTAGTTCTGAAATTCTGGCCCTGTCAACATCATTTAAACATTCCTGTTCCATGCCTCAATATAATAAATTAAATCAGCATTTTAATTGTGCCCATGCTTTGTGGCTCCTGGCAGCACAAAAAGATTCTCTGTGAGCATGATGTCCCCCAAAAACCCCACTGAGTGATTAATTACTAGTCTGGAAGATATAAATACATCTCTCAATAAAGACAGTATGGACTGCTGGAAGCTCTGACCTTATACATCTCTGTAGGACGCCTTAACTTAGCAAACATCCTCCTAATTCAAACAAGACTCTGACTCTAGCATTCACAGACAGCTCTACTATAATACACTGTTTCTCTGTTGAGCAGGGTGTTTATTTTAATTAGCATCATTTGGTACATTTACAAGAATCAGAGGGAAACTGGGATTTTTATGCATAAATATGTAACAACCTTAAGGTATATCTGGTCCCTAAGTAAGGAAGAACTGAGAACAAGAAAAAATAACCTTGAGTTTTTATAAAGCATCATCTTTAGTATTCCACCTTTAATGTTACACCCTGACATTACTCATGTTTCATTTTGAGTTAAAGGTTTGACTGAAAAACCATAACTTTATAAACAAAGACATGAACCAGTAGGTCTATCTGGCTCTGTCTAAACCTCACATATAACTGTCTGGATTGAGAAGCTATCATGGTCACTTTACGGGAGAGAAGCTTATTAGAGAAAGGACTTTTTGGCCACCTCCCCTTACCTCCACATAGTAAAAACAAAAATTGACAAAATTTCTAGAACTGCTTCTACAAAACCAAAGTCAGATAAGAGGAATTACACCAATCACTGAAATCAGAAACTGCAAAGTCAACTAAGTTGAAAATAAAGATAAAGAAATCAAGACTTGAAGCTGGCTCTTTTAAATTGGAGAACTGTCATGTGTAGCTTTTTTAATGCTCTGCATTCATGACCATGGCATTTTTTAACAGAACTAAACACCACATCTCCTCCACCCTTTCAGTATGTTTTGTTTTTTTTTCAAAGGAGTGGGAAGGCAAGATAACCATACATCACTCTGGCCAGCCTAGCAATCCAGACATCATGTTCCTAACTGACCTATTTAAAACAAGTTGAAAAAAAAAGGTTTCCTAAAAAGTCAATACACATTTGGCTGAAGAAAAACTCATTTGTACTCGGACTTTAACCTTGCTGCTATTTATATTGATATTTCTACTAGGCTTTGTCAAAGATAAGATTTTGAGCATGGTCATCACACTTAACTGCAAGGGTTAAATTACTCAGCAAACGTGAATCTGAACTGGACTCCTGGAGTCGACTACAAAAGAGTCACACTATTTCAGCACCTTCCAAGAGGTAGAGAACCCTTGAATCTTGGCTGATCTTGTAGCTGTGACCATCAGAATACACATAAATGACACTACACTCATTCTGAGCCTAGGCCTCAAGAGACATTCCAGCTTCCATTC
The DNA here is from genome assembly GCA_935064755.1 of Tragelaphus eurycerus. NCBI lineage: Eukaryota > Metazoa > Chordata > Mammalia > Artiodactyla > Bovidae > Tragelaphus > Tragelaphus eurycerus. Next base: position 21,043,720 of record CAKXYN010000020.1, read on the forward strand.
TCAAACTCTTGGACTTCTGTGTCCACCATGGCACCCCACCCCAGTACTCTTGCCTGGAAAATCCCATGGACAGAGGACCCTGGTGGGCCGCTGTCCATGGGGTCGCTAAGAGTCGGACACGACTGAGCGACTTCATTTTCACTTTTCACTTTTATGCATTGGAGAAGGAAATGGCAACCCACTCCAGTGTTCTTGCCTGGAGAATCCCAGGGATGGGGGAGCCTGGTGGGCTGCCGTCTGTGGGGTCGCACAGAGTCGGACACGACTGAAGCGACTTAGCAGCAGTAGCAGCATGTAAATAAACTCAGGCTAGCCTGTTAGAGGTTCCAAGTCCATGTGGGAAATGGTCCCGGTCATTCCAGTTGTCCCAGATGTGATCTTGTGGATCATAAATCAATCAGCCCTGGCAATCTGCCAATTGACTGTTAATGTATAAGGAGCCCAGCCAAGGTTAGTCAAGTTTAGCCCACATCAGATGAACTGTCCACTAACCCCAACCAACAATGTCAACCTGCAATATAATATTGAGCTAAATTAAACAGGTACTTTCTCAGCCATTAAGATTTGAGGTGGTTTTTATGCAGAAATAGATAACAGCTACAGACCCTACAACCTCGTAACTCTATCTTTCCCAGGCTTTAAGTCTCAATTCAAGTATTCTACTATGCTCATGGCCTTTAACAGGTACTAGTGTATGTTCTCTGTTGACCTTTGACTTCTGATATTACTTCTTTCCATAAAAAAAAAATTAGCACTTAAGCAAAAAATGCCATATGGTTTTCTCAAAGTGTAGCTAAATATTTGCATTTCACATACAAATGCTCTCTAGAGTCCATAGTTTATATTTTTCATTATCTAACACACAAAACACATTGGTGTTCCATAAATACTTGATTTGATCAGAAAGTAAAGTAGCTGGAATTTACAACAGATCTTTAAACTGTTTCTGCTTTGCTTTTCTAACTTGTGATGTATGATTAATGCCTGTTTCACCACAAAGGAGACTGATTTTACACCTTCATATCCCTTTACAAATACAACATATCATAAGTGTCACAATAAGAAAACAAGAACTAGATAAAATTTAAAACTTCTATATATAGTAAAAAATACAAAGAACACCATTTTGAAAAGGTAACTAGGAGAAAATAGTTATAGTATATCCAACAAAGAGCTAAAAACCAATAGCATACAAAGAGCTTCTAATAAAGTTATTTTAAAAAAAGACAACCCACAATAAAACTGAGAAAAATACACTGACAATATTCATAAGTACAAATGAAAAATGTACAAAGGAGATTAGTCTCACATATAATCAGAAAAAAGTATGTTTAAATAAGGATTTTACCCAGATTATTAAAAATTTAAAAGATTAAATAAAATCCAATATTGATCACTGTGTACAGAAATAGGCTTTCTTTCACAGTAGTGTGGCATGGCTTTTAGGATGTTAATTGGGAACATACCTTTTAACCCAAAAATATTCAATGAAACCTTGTTTTTAATATAAAAAAACTGAAAAACTAAGTATTCATCAATACTCTCAGGTAAACACTGACTCACCCATCTGCAGAAAACTATGCAAAAATTTAGAAGAATGTGATAGATTTGTATACGCGAACATGAAAAGATCAAGAAATGTTAAATTTAAAAGGCAGGTTGCCAAAGAAGAGTATAACGCCATTTTTTATTAAGTATATAATTGCACAGAAAAAAGGCTAGAATGATATTTTTAAAAGGCTAGAATGATATACATTAAAATAATAGCCATGCTCAGTTAACAGGGGCAGTGCACTGAGAGAATGAAGGAAAATAGTAAGTTTTTACATATTTATGCATCACTTGAATGTCCCACAAGCACAGATACATGTGATGTGCATACAATTTGTTTATACTACACATACTTGATCAGGAGAAAGGGGCAGAGCACAGACTCATTCAATCAAGGAGTCAAAGAAAGAGCTATTCCTTCACAGAGGAAATCCCCACTTACATCCTGGTTCACAGCCATGGAATGGTCAGCACCACACACAGATGAGAGCCAGGACTGGCATCGGGGGCTCCTGGAGCATGATTTCCTCGATGGCAGAGGAGAGGAGACACTGAGCAGCTTAGCTGTGCCAAAGATATCATGTTTGGCATTTCAAGACTACTGTGGGGCATCCTCCTGGAATCTGGAATTAAGAAAAAACAAACAGTTAAACTTGAAAATCAACACAGAAACGATCAAAGGAGAGAGATGAGAGGCTGTCTAAAATAGTAACAAAGTTCGCAGTTACCAATCTCCAAGCAGTCTCCTAGGCCAACCACCAGGGACTTTCATACATCGTATCTCACTCAATTTCAACAACAACCCTCAGTTGTTTTTATTTTATTGAAGGGAAAATGAACTTAGGGAGGTTAAGGAAATTAGCAAGGATCACATAGCCTATATGCACATGGTAGTGCCAAGGATTTGAATTCAGCCCTGTTTAATTCAACACCTAAGTTTTTAACTATCATGAATGGTATCCCCTCTCCTGCCACAGAAGCAGAAAGTCTTCAGAATCAGCAATATTGGATGATATTCTTGTTGTATGTGCTAATATAGCTAAGGATATAATAGGTCAAGTAAAACAAGTATAGCTTAGCCATGGAAGCACATAACAAAGGTTTCAGACAAGCACATGGTGATAGTACCTATTCAAAGAGTCAACAAGAACCTTGGTCCAGGGATACATTTGGTTCCATCAACAGGGCCACATGCTACATGAACAAACTGAAATTTCTCAGTCTTCCAGCATAAAGGCCAGTGCCTAGACTGTGGATTCACCAAGGCAATGTCACTCCAGAATGCCTTTTAGAGAATGAATAGCTCCTCCATGGGCCTTAAGTGAGCTTCTTTTCTATTAGGAGCTTCTTTTCTATTAGGAACTTCTATGTTCTTTCAGGTATATTTCCACTCTTTTTGGATATTTTAACCCTGTTTCAAATTCAATCTAAGTGAATGACACAATCCATTGCTGAAGAACATATATATCACAAATCCATCATAAATCTAGGCCACCTGGCTTCTCCCCACAGACCTGGCATTAACACATACAGAATTGGGGTAAGTCGAGGTGCAAGAAAGGAGTTGCAGGGAAGGATGCTGTGTCCTTAAGCTCAAGAAAGAGATTTATGTAAAACTTCTGGAAGGACCCACTAATATTTTGAAAATTCATTTACACTTTTACCTATTTGTATATTAGAGGTCTACATGAGATTTTTTTCAAGAATGGATTACAGTGCTTTAAACAAAAAAGGCTTGAACATCAGTGAGGTAGAAGGAAGGGATGGCTGACTTTTGGTTCAGTCATGCAATGACTACTGTTTCTTTGGAAATTAATTCTCAGGCATTTGTGGCTATTGCTGATTGAGATGTGGTTGGGAATGGATTCCAAGAAGTTCTCCAGAGTGGCTCTACCAGTGCTGTTTTTGATTTACAGCCATAAAAGAGCCATCATAATTAAACCTTCACCCCAACCTTCAATCCTAAATAGATGTAGGTTTTTTAAGCACTATGTTGGGCACAAAAGGAATGCAGAGTTTTCTGGAAAGTGCTAATCATCCCTTCAGGAGGCAGAGAGAATAATCAGTATAGGCTCCAGACCTCAGCTGTTGAGTTTAAACCTCAGCTGCTGCTGCTGCTGCTAAGTTGCTTCAGTCGTGTCCAACTCTGTGCAACCCCATAGACGGCAGCCCACCAGGCTCCCCCGTCCCTGGGATTCTCCAGACAAGAACACTGGAGTGGGTTGCCATTTCCTTCTCCAATGCATGAAAGTGAAAAGTGAAAGTGAAGTTGCTCAGTCATGTCCAACTCTTAGCGACCCCATGGACTGCAGCCTACCAGGCTCCTCTGTCCATGGGATTTTCTGGGCAAGAGTACTGGAGTGGGTTGCCATTGCCTTCTCCGTTAAACCCCAGAGCTACTCCTTAATAGCCATGTGGTCTAGGGGAAGTTGTTTAATCTCTCCAAGCATCAGAATTTGTATATGTAAGATGTAAACTACAAACTACATTGGATTATTGTAAGGACCAAATACCAGTAAAATGTTTTGTACTGAGGCTCAGATCAAATCTCCTCAAATGTTAGTTTATATATTATCTCACTGGAAACAAAGATTTGAAGATAAAATCAAAAGTAACTTGGAGAACAGAAAGCAGTACAACACAGGGAGGCCATGAATTGAATAGTAAATAGGGAACAGGAAGAGGGAAGAAGGGAAACTCAAGATTTCATAATCTGCTGAGATGTGGGCTTCAGTCTATAGGGTATGGGGATACACTTAAAGTTGTTTAGTAATTCACTTATTCAGAAAAATACATGCTAAGTGCTTACTCTGTGCCAATCACCATTTTAGTGAAGGAAATAAGAAGGTAAGTAAGGTGGGATTTCTGCCCTCGAACACGTCCATTTTTTAGGAGACACAGACTTATAATACTAAGAGATGGGAGTTATAATAAAAATATATACCACGTGCTACGGAAAAGAGAGGGTCAAGTTTAGATGACTAAGTTTTACTTCCTAAAAGTATAAGCAGCAGGTCAGAATGTGGGTTGATTAAAAAATGGAGAGAGGTTTATCACAAATATAAGAGGATGAAGTATAACCACCCACTGAGAAAGCATAGAGTAGCTGGAATTCAAACATTTGTACCTCCAGGCATCAGGCTGAACCTAAAGCAATGGACCCTAAAAATCTGCTTCCTCACAGTCCACATGCCTCTCAAATATACAGGGAAAACACTCTCAAATACTTAGGATGTCATCTCAGAAAGAAGTTTACTCCTCTGAAGCTAATCACTGCTTGACTCTTAAAAGCAACTGTGGAGAGGATGTCAATGAAACTTTTCTCTTGTACGTTTAAGAATTTCACAATCATTGTCAGTTGAGGATGGGATGAAGAGGAAAGAAACAACAGAAGGATTACAAAAATTTTAAGTAGTTTAATGTTGAAGGGGTGATAAACTGGGTAATACCTCCCCCTGACAAAGATGTCCATGCCTTAATTCCTGGAATCTGTGACTATGTTACCTTACCTGCTAATGAGAACTTTCCATGTGTGATTAAGGCTCTAGAGAAAGAAATAGGGTGATAGAAGCTCAGGTTGGAGTGATGCACCTTGTAGATGGAAGAAGGGGCCATGAGCCAAGGAAGGTAGCCTTTTCCTATAATCTGGAAAAGACAAGGAAACAGATTCTCCCCCTGGAGCCTCCAGAGGGAACACAGCTCCATCAATACCTTTAACTCCATGAGACTCATTTTAGACTTTTGACTTCCAGAATTGGAAGAGAATAAATGTGCTTTCTTTTTGAGCCACTAAGCTTATAGTTAGTTACAAAATAAATAGGAAAGTAATATGGGGAGATGGGGCTTCCTTCAGAAACCTCAAAGCTCAGGTAAGTATTTTATTAAGGCTCTCAACAGTTTAAAGAGAATGAAAATGGAGACAGAGAGAAGTTAGAGCAAGTTATCCAAGACTAAACAGCAGAACAGGGAAGAAAATACTACCAAGTTTAATACCCGGAATGCAACATGATTCTTCCGACTCCAAAAATGCAGAAAGCTCTCTGGAAGACTACCAAGCTTCGTTTGAGTGAGAAGTTCAGGTCCTATACACAGGGAAGCCCAGGCATTTCATTTTGATGCAATCTTACGGTCACAGTAAAAGGAAATGGTGGGTTATATTTGGTTTTTCTCACTGCCAGTAAAATAACGTTCTTGCTATAAGTGCTAAGTACTCATTCACTTCACAGCCAGGGATGTCCAGTCCCAACCCAAATAAAAAGTATGTCAATATTAGCCACAGAGACAGAGAGAAAACTCTCTTCCCTCCCAGGGCAGTCAGTTTATGCTAATGTTTATGGGAGAAAAAAGAAGAAAACATATCTTTATCACTCACATTCCCAAGCAGATACACACACTAAGAAACCTAGTGAATTCCAAATTTAGTTCTCTGCATCATTTCCAGCTTGCATATCTCGTGCAGATGTATTTAAATACTGTTATCAATAACACCACTTCCTATAATAAATATTTTTCATTTATGAATTTATGCCCATTTGACCATGTGAAACCTGCAAATTAAACACACACCAGAAGACGAAGACAAAGGCATACAGCAATTTCCAGCTAAGAAATTTGGAAAAAAAAAAAAAGTATGTACACACATACACACACATATATATATAGGGAATAAAGAAAAAAAATCAACCTTTGATGAAATAATTGCTTCTGCTGTTATTTTTTGCTATTGCTTCAGAAATGTTCTCTCTCTCTCCCTCTTTCTTGTCCCTATAGCAAGGTGTCCTGCTGCTGTGCAGATGAAAGGTCCAGTCTCTTTAAAATTTCATGCAGAGCTCTTCACAACATTGAAGCTTTAAAGGCCCATGGCAAATACAACATATTGTTACACTTGATGGAAGGAGATAAAAATTACATGCAAAATATACTGTATATTCATTGTCTGGAAATAATACAAAGTTACAGGTTCCTGGTAACCAATATGGACTTATATATTTTGATTTCAATATTTTAAAAAACAAAAGATACACATGGAGTGAGTATTGTAGCAAAAATAAGAATGAAAAGTCAAATCACCCATGGTTATATTAGGGTCTTAGGATGTGTGAATTTTACTTACAGTTTTCCTAGATTATTTTAGATATATAAAATATATGTGTGTGTGTGTGTGTTAGTCGCTCAGTTGTGTCTGACTCTTTGCAACCGTATGGACTATAGTCCACCAGGCTCTTCTGTCCGTGGAATTCTCTAGGCAAGAATACTGGAGTGGGTTGCCATTTCCTTCTCCAAGGGACCTTCCTGACCCAGGGACTGAGCCCAGGTCTCCTGCCTTGCAGGCAGATTCTTTACCATCTGAGCCACCAGGGTAGCCCTGTATATTTAAAAGACACCAGAAGACACAAAGGGCAAGAAAAAAAAAATGTTTTCTAAAACCTGTATATAACATGGGGTTTTTTAAGTTATTTTTAAATCTCTGTAAGGAAAAAAAAAAAAAAAGGAGATGATACCTTTTTAATTTTCACAAATAAAATTATCTAAAAAAAAAAATTAAGAGATAGAACTGAAGATACTGCAATGCAGAGCACAGTAATTCCAAAAGCAAATTTATCAATCATTACTCACTGAGGCTTAATTACAATGGGTGAATTTGATTATAAAATTTTAACTTTACAAGTTAACCATCATTTTATATATATATATATCTAAATTTTAGGTATTTTACTGTAGCTGTTTTCAAATGGCCCCATTTAGGCAGCTTATCCATTTGCATTTACTCATTTTCTTTCAAACATTTCAGTTCAGTTCAGTCGCTCAGTCATGTCTGGCTCTTTGTGACCCCATGAACCACACCACGCCAGGCCTCCCTGTCCATCACCAACTCCTGGAGTTCACTCAAACACATGTTCATCAAGTCGGTGATGCCATCCAGCGATCTCATCCTCTGTCATCCCCTTCTCCTCTTGCCCCCAATTCCTCCCAGCATCAGAGTCTTTTCCAATGAGTCAACTCTTCGCATGAGGTGGCCAAAGAACTGGAGTTTCAGCTTTAGCATCATTCCTTCCAAAGAAATCCCATGGCTGATCTCCTTCAGGATGGACTGGTTGGATCTCCTTGCAGTCCAAGGGACTCTCAAGAGTTTTCTCCAACACCACAGTTCAAAAGCATCAATTCTTCGGTGCTCAGCTTTCTTTATAGTCCAACTCTCACATGCATACATGACCACTGGAAAAACCATAGCCTTAACTAGACGGACCTTTGTTGGCAAAGTAATGTCTCTGCTTTTTAATATGCTGTTTAGGTTGGTCATCACTTTCCCTCCAAGGAGTAAGCATCTTTTAATTTCATGGCTACAATCACCATTTGCAGTGATTTTGGAGCCCAGAAAAATAAAGTCAGCCACTGTGACCACTGTTTCCCCATCTATTTGCCATGAAGTGATGGGACCAGATGCCATGATCTTAGTTTTCTGAATGTTGAGCTTCAAGCCAACTTTTTCACTCTCCACTTTCACTTTCATCAAGAGGCTTTTTAGTTCTTCACTTTCTGCCATAAGGGTGGTGTCATCTGCATATCTCAGGTTGTCGGTATTTCTCCCGGCAATCTTGATTCCAGCTTGTGCTTCTTCCAGCCCAGTGTGTGTCATGATGTACTCTGCATAGAAGTTAAATAAGCAGGGTGACAATATACAGCCTTGACATACTCCTTTTCCTATTTGGAACCAGTCTGTTGTTCCATGTCCAGTTCTAACTGTTGCTTCCTGTCCTGCATACAAATTTCTCAAGAGGCAGATCAGGTGGTCTGGTATTCCCATCTCTTTCAGAATTTTTCACAGTTTATTGTGATCCACACAGTCAAAGGCTTTGGCATAGTCAATAAAGCAGAAATAGATGATTTTCTGGAACTCTCTTGCTTTTTTGATGATCCAGCAATGTTGGCAATTTGATCTCTGCTTCCTCTGCCTTTTCTAAAACCAGCTTGAACATCTGGAAGCTCACGGTTCACATAATGTTGAAGCCTGGCTTGGAGAATTTTAAGCATTACTTTACTAGCATGTGAGATGAGTGCAATTGTGCGGTAGTTTGAGCATTCTTTGGCACTGCCTTTGTTTGGGATTGGAATGAAAACTGACCTTTTCCATTCCTGTGGCCACTGCTGAGTTTTCCAAATTTGCTGGCATATTGAGTGCAGCACTTTCACAGCATCATCTATCACGATTTGAAATAGCTCAACAGTAATTCCATCACCTCCACTAGTTTTGTTTGTAGTGATGCTTCCTAAGGCCCACTTGACTTCACATTCCAGGATGTCTGGCTCTAGGTGAGTGATCACACCATCATGATTAACTGGGTCGTGAAGATCTTTTTTGTACAGTTCTTCTGTGTATTCTTGCCACCTCTTCTTAATATCTTCTGCTTCTGTTAGGTCCATACCATTTCTGTCCTTTATTGAGCCCATCTTTGCATGAAATCTTCCCTTGGTATCTCTAATTTTCCTGAAGAGATCTCTAGTCTTTCCCATTCTGTTGTTTTCCTCTATTTCTTTGCACTGATCACTGAGGAAGGCTTTCTTATCTCTTCTTGCTATTCTTTGGAACTCTGCATTCAGATGTTTATATCTTTCCTTTTCTCCTTTGCTTTTTGCTTCTCTTCTTTTCACAGCTATTTGTAAGGCCTCCCCAGACAGCCATTTTGCTTTTTTGCATTTCTTTTTCTTGGGGATGATCTTGATTCCTGTCTCCTGTATAATGTCACGAACCTCCGTCCACAGTTCATCAGGTACTCTGTCTATCAGATCTAGTCCCTTAAGTCTATTTCTCACTTCTTCTGTATAGTCATAAGGGATTTGATTTAGGTCATACCTGAATGGACTAGTGGTTTTCTCCACTTTCTTCAATTTAAGTCTGAATTTGGCAATAAGGAGTTCATGGTCTGAGCCACAGTCAGCTCCTAGTCTTGTTTTTGCTGACTCTATAGAGTTTCTCCATCTTTGGCTGCAAAGAATATAATTAATCTGATTTCAGTGTTGACCATCTGGTGATGTCCATGTGTAGAGTCTTCCCTTGTGTTTTTGGAAGAGGGCGTTTGCTATGACCAGTGTGTTCTCTTGGCCGAACTCTATTAGCCTTTGCCCTGCTTCAATTCTGTACTCCAAGGACAAATTTGCTTGTTACTCCAGGTGTTTCTTGACTTCCTACTTTTGTATTCCACTCCCCTATAATGAAAAGGACATCCTTTTTCAGTGTTAGTTCTAGAAAGTCTTGTAGGTCTTCATAGAACTGTTCAACTTCAGCTTCTTCAGTGTTGCTGGTAGACTTGGATTACCGTAATATTGAATGGTTTGCCTTGGAAACAGAGATCATTCTGCCGTTTTTGAGATTGCATCCAAGTACTGCATTTTGGACTCTCCTGTTGACTATGATGGCTATTCCATTTCTTCTAAGGTATTCCTGCCCACAGTAGTAGATATAATGGTCATCTGAGTTAAATTCACCCATTCCAGTCCATCTTAGTTCACTGATTCCTAGAATGTACATGTCCACTCTTGTCATCTCCTGTTTGACCACTTCCAATTTGCCTTGATTCATGGACCTGACGTTCCAGGTTCCTATGCAATATTGCTCTTTACAGCATCGAACTCTGCTTCCATCACAGGTCCCATTCACAACTGGGTGTTGTTTTTGCTTTGGCTCTATCCCTTCATTCTTTTTGGAGTTATTTGTCCACTGATCTTCAGTAGCATATTGGGCACCTACCAACCTGGGGAGTTCATCTTTCAGTGTCCTATCTTTTTGCCTTTTTATACTGTTCATGGGGTTCTCAAGGCAAAAATACTGAAGTGGTTTGCCATTCACTTCTCCAGTGGACCACATTCTGTCAGACCTCTCCACCATCACCCGGCCGTCTTGGGTAGCCCCACAAGGCATGGCTTAGTTTCGTTGAGTTAGACAAGGCTGTGGTCCGTGATCAGATTGGCTAGTTGTTCTGTGATTGTAGTTTCAGTCTGTCTGCCCTCTGATTCCCTCTCTCAGTGCCTACTATCTTACTTGGGTTTCTCTTACTTTGGACATGGGGTCTCTCTTCCACTCCAGGAAAGTGCAGCCGCTGCTCCTTACCTTGGAAGCAGGTCAGCTCCCCTCAGCCACCGCCCCTGCCCCCAGGCATGGGGTACCTCCTCTCAGCTGCACTCCTGCACACTCGCAAATGTTTAGTGGATATCTACTATATGCCAGGTACTGTGCGAGGTGTCAGGAATAAAAAAAACCAGAAAGATGTGGTCCCTGTATCCAGAAGGATTACAATATTGTAAAAGGAGATGAACACAGTAAAAGGTAAGTGTGACCAAGCCCTAGAGGTCCTATTGCAGAAGTGGGGATATCATAGTAGCACAAAGAGTAGCTGATTGGTTTCTCCTGTAGAAAGAAAAAAGTTCTATGCAGTGTCAGTCCTTGACCAGAGGCTTAGAAACCACATAGGTACTAATGGTATAAACCAAGAGAGCAGTAGTAGAATGAGGGAAGAGGAGACAGATTTTGGAAAAATCAAGAGTAAAAAATCTGCACAACTCAGCTACTGATTAGAAGTAGAAAGCCAGAGCACAAGAATTGTAGGATGAGTCCCAGATTTCTAATATTGGTATCATCCACCATTTCAACAATTATTTACTACCTAATAAGTGCCAGACACCATTCTAAATACTGAAGACATACAAGTTTCCACATAAGAATTCAAACCCCCTAAACTTAGAGAATGGGAGAAGGCAATGGCACCCCACTCTAGTACTCTTGCCTGGAAAATCCCATGGACGGAGGAGCCTGGTGGGCTGCAGTCCATGGGGTCACTAGGAGTCAGACACGACTGAGCGACTTCACTTTCACTTTCATGCATTGGAGAAGGAAATGGCAACCCACTCCAGTGTTCTTGCCTGGAGAATCCCAAGGACGGGGGAGCCTGGTGGGCTGCCGTCTATGGGGTTGCACAGAGTCGGACATGACTGAAGCGACTTAGCAGCAAACTTAGAGAACAAATGGAAAGCTACAACGAAAGAGTACTATTAGAATTGATAAGTGCTGTGAAGAAAATAGAGCAGTTTAAGGAACATAAAGAAGGCCAAGACAGCTTTGTCATGGTGAACAAGATGAAATTGCAATTCAGGGAAGCAGAGTCAGGTTACAAAAGACTTACAGGCCAGGTAAGAATTTTGAGTGTAAAGGAAAAAATTTGCAGGTTTTCAGCAGAAGTGACGACAGACAGATTGTGGGGAAATAGATTAGGGAGATAAAAAGGAAACAGGCTAGCTCAAAGGTCTTTCAGTGATCTAGACTGGAAATGAAGGTGACTGGGACCAGGTAAGAAAAGTTAGGCATTCCTAGGGTCCCTTTCAGGGGTGGAGTTGGAAGTTCTTGCAAATGGGTTAGCTGTGCAGGGTGAAGAAAACAGAGCAAGTTTACTCTTGGGCTTTGCTTGAGGGACTGGGTAAATAAAGCAACTGAGATGGGAAAGACCTGGGGCAGCAGTAAGGCAGGGGAGGGAATCAAAAATATTTGGGGGCATGTTAGGTTTGAGACACCCCTTAGATATCAAAGTAGAGGTATCAAGTAGGCAGTTGGTCACATGAGATGAAGTCAGAAGAGAGGTCAGGGCTGGATATGAACTGGGGAAGCTCTCAGTATATGCATGCAAAGGGCCTAGGACTGAATGAGATCATGGGGCTTGGAGCAAGGGTGTTAGTGGGAGGGACTGTCAATGGATGAGAGATCCCTGAGGATCTCCCACACTTAGAGGTCAGGCATAAAAGGTTACGAAAATCAGCAAAAAGAAAAAAGACCATGAAGTTGCAGCCACAGAGATAAGAAGGAAACCTGGTGATTTTGATGTCACAAAAGCCAAAGGAACAGTGTTTTAAGGAATAGTTTACTATGGGGACACGTAGTTTACTATGGTTACCCACGTCCGAGGTCAGGGGTGGCGACAAATGGAGTTACCCTGCATCCGAGGTCAGGGGCAGCAACGAGAGGAGTTAACCCACATCCGAGGTCAGGGGCAGCAGCCCGGAGGAGCTACCCCACACCCCTAAGCCTGAGGCCAGAGGCAGCGGACCTGAGGAGCTACCCCATGCCCCGACACCCGAGGCCAAGGGCAGCAGCCGGGAGGAGCAATCCCACGCCCGAGGCCAGGGGTGGTGGCCAGGAGGACCAACCCCACGTCCAAGGAGCCATGGCTGCGCGGGCGCAGGAGGGCTTAGAGGAGCTATCCCACGTTGAAGGTCAGGAAGGGAGGCGGTGAGGAGAGACCCCTTGTCCAAGGTAAGGAGCAATGGCTGTGCTTTGCTGGAGTAGCCGTGAAGAGATAACCCACACACAGGGTATTAGAAACCCAAATAAGACAGTAGGTGTCGCAAGAGGGCATCAGAGGGCAAACACACTGAAACCATACTCACAGAAAACTAGTCAATCTAATCACACTATGATCACAGCCTTGTCTAACTCAATGAAATTAAGCCATGCCCGTGGGGCAACACAAGATGGGCGGGTCATGGTGGAGAGATCTGACAGGATGTGGTCCACTGGAGAAGGGAATGGCAAACCACTTCAGTATTCTTGCCTTGAGAACCCCATGAACAGTATGAAAAGGCAAAATGATAGGATACTGAAAGAGAAACTTCCCAGGTCAGTAGGGGCCCAATATGCTACTGGAGATCAGTGGAGAAATAACTCCAGAAAGAATGAAGGGATGAAGCCAAAGCAAAAAGAATACCCAGCTGTGGATGTGACTGGTGATAGAAGCAAGGTCTGATGCTGTAAAGAGCAATATTGCATAGGAACCTGGAATGTCAGGTCCATGAATCAAGGCAAATTGGAAGTGGTCAAACAAGAGATGGCCAGAGTGAATGTCGACATTCTAGGAATCAGAGAACTCAAAGGGACTGGAATGGGTGAATTTAACTCAGATGACCATTATATCTACTACTGTGGACAGGAATCCCTCAGAAGAAATGGAGTGGCCATCATGGTCAACAAAAGAGTCTGAAATGCAGTACTTGGATGCAATCTCAAAAACGACACAATGATCTCTGTTTCCAAGGCAAACCATTCAATGTCACAGTAATCCAAGTCTATGCCCCAACCAGTAACGCTGAAGAAGCTGAAGTTGAACGGTTCTATGAAGACCTACAAGACCTTTTAGAACTAACACCCAAAAAGATGTCCTTTTCATTATAGGGGACTGGAATACAAAAGTAGGAAGTCAAGAAAACCTGGAATAACAGGCAAATTTGGCCTTGGGATACAGAATGAAGCAGGGCAAAGACTAATAGAGTTTTGCCAAGAAAATTCACTAGTCATAACAAACACCCTCTTCCAACAACACAAGAGAAGACTCTATACATGGACATCACCAGATGGTCAACACCGAAATCAGATCGATTATATTCTTTGCAGCCAAAGATGGAGAAGCTCTATACAATCAGCAAAAACAAGACCAGGAGCTGACTGTGGCTCAGACCATGAACTCCTTATTGCCAAATTCAGACTGAAATTGAAGAAAGTAGGGAAAACCACTAGACCATTCAGGTATGACCTAAATCAAATCCCTTATGATTATACAGTGAAAGTGAGAAATAGATTTAAGGGCCTAGATCTGATAGATAGAGTGCCTGATGAACTATGGAATGAGGTTCGTGACATTGTACAGGAGACAGGGACCAAGACCATCCCCATGGAAAAGAAATGCAAAAAAGCAAAATGGCTGCCTGGGGAGGCCTTACAAATAGCTGTGAAAAGAAGACAAGCGAAAAGCAAAGGAGAAAAGGAAAGATATAAGCATCTGAATGCAGAGTTCCAAAGAATAGCTAGAAGAGATAAGAAAGCCTTCCACAGCGATCAATGCAAAGAAATAGAGGAAAACAACAGGATGGTAAAGACTAGAGATCTCTTCAAGAAAATCAGAGATACCAAAGGAACATTTCATGCAAAGATGGGCTCGATAAAGGACAGAAATGGTATGGACCTAACAGAAGCAGAAGATATTAAGAAGAGGTGGCAAGAATACACAGAAGAACTATACAAAAAAGATCTTTACAACCCAGATAATCTCGATGGTGTGATGACTGACCTAGAGCCAGACATCCTGGAATGTGAAGTCAAGTGGGCCTTAGAAAGCATCACTACAAACAAAGCTAGTGGAGGAATTCCAGTGGAGCTATTTCAAGTCCTGATAGATGATGCTGTGAAAGTGCTGCACTCAATATGCCAGCAAATTTGGAAAACTCACCAGTGGCCACAAGACTGGAAAAGGTCAGTTTTCATCCCAATCCCAAAGAAAGGCAATGCCAAAGAATGCTCAAACTACCGCACAATTGCACTCATCTCACATGCTAGTAAAGTAGTGCTCAAAATTCTCCAGGCCAGGCTTCAACAATATGTGAACCGTGAGCTTCCAGATGTTCAAGCTGGTTTTAGAAAAGGCAGAGGAACCAGAGATCAAATTGCCAACATCCGCTGGATCATGGAAAAAGCAAGAGAGTTCCAGAAAAACATCTATTTCTGTTTCATTGACTATGCCAAAGCCTTTGACTGTGTGGATCACAATAAACTGTGGAAAATTCTGAAAAAGATGGGAATATCAGACCACCTGATCTGCCTCTTGAGAAATTTGTATGCAGGTCAGGAAGCAACAGTTAGAACTGGACATGGAACAACAGACTGGTTCCAAATAGAAAAAGGAGTTTGTCAAGGCTGTATATTGTCACCCTGTTTATTTAACTTATATGCAGAGTACATCATGAGAAACGCTGGACTGGAAGAAACACAAGCTGGAATCAAGATTGCTGGGAGAAATATCAATAACCTGAGATATGCAGATGACACCACCCTTATGGCAGAAAGTGAAGAGGAACTAAAAAGCCTCTTGATGAAAGTGAAAGTGGAGAGTGAAAATGTTGGCTTAAAGCTCAACATTCAGAAAACGAAGATCATGGCATCTGGTCCCATCACTTCATGGGAAATAGATGGAGAAACAGTGAAAACAGCGTCAGACTTTATTTTTCTGGGCTCCAAAATCACTACAGATGGTGACTGCAGCCATGAAATTAAAAGACGCTTGCTCCTTGGAAGGAAAGTTTTGACCAACCTAGATAGCATATTCAAAAGTAGACATTTCTTTGCCAACAAAGGTTCGTCTAGTCAAGGCTATGGTCATGTGGTCATGTATGGATGTGAGAGCTGGACTGTGAAGAAGGCTGAGTGCTGAAGAATTGATGCTTTTGAAGTGTGGTGTTGGAGAAGACTCTTGAGAGTCCCTTGGACTGCAAGGAGATCCAACCAGTCCATTCTGAAGGAGATGAGCCCTGGGATTTCTTTGGAAGGAATGATGCTAAAGCTGAAACTCCAGTACTTTGGCCACCTCATGCGAAGAGTTGACTCATTGGAAAAGACTCTGATGCTGGGAGGGATTAGGGGCAGGAGGAGAAGGGGACGACAGAGGATGAGATGGCTGGATGGCATCACTGACTCGATGGACGTGAGTCTGAGTGAACTCCAGGTGTTGGTGATGGACAGGGAGGCCTGGCGTGCTGTGATTCATGGGGTCACAAAGAGTCGGACACGACTGAGTGACTGATCTGATCTGATCTGATCTTACTGTGGGGATAACATTTGAAAGCTCACAGAATGTGAGGATAGAGAAGTAACCACTGGATTTGAAATCAAAAATTTTGGTAACCTTAGAGATTTTCTGTGCAGGTGAGAGGTCAGAGCATCTACAACAGTTTTGAAAAGATAATAAGATGTAAGGAAGCACAAACAGCTAGTGTCAGCAACTTTTATGATTTAAATGTTGTAAAAGGCAACCTAGAGATGAGGCCTTAGCTGAGATGGGAAGTGAGAAGATGAGAAGTTAAGGAAAGGGAGATGACAGGGCATGTGTTCATTTGCTGATAGTAACAGTTCTATACAAAGGCAAAAATTGATGATGCAAAGAAGTGAAGTTTTAAGAAGGCAAAAGGAGATATATTCCAGAATACAAGAAATGGAATTCCTTTGATAGGAGTAGGCAATTGATTTTTTTTTAATCTATAAAGGATATCCCCAAAATAAAAAAATGTGAATACAGACTATATTAAGTGGTTTTATTGAATCTATGTTAATTTTCTTAGATATAAGAATGATAATGTGGTCACGTAAAAGTGTTCTTTTCCTTGGCAATAAATGCTGAAGTATTCAGATGAAATAAATGACATCTGCAAAAAAAGAGATGAATAAAACAGATTCTTTTATCTAATAAAATAGATGAACCAAATAGGTAAAATATTAACAATATGTAGATTTAGGAGTAGTTGAATTCTTTCTGTGCTATTTTTTCAGCTTCTCCATTGATTTGAAATTTTCCAAAATTAAATTTTCATGGGGACATTACAGAGGTTTGAGGTAATCCTCTCCTTAGTAGACATTCTAAATCAGAATCTGGAGACGGGACCTAGGAATCTGTTTTTTATCACAGCCCCTATGATGGTTTTGATTTGTAGTTCAACTGATTATCTATTACTGCATATTAACCACTTCAAAGTATACTGACTTGAAAGAACAACCATTTTAACTGCTCACAAATCTGTGGGTCAGAATTTGGGAAGGACTTGGAAGAGCAGTGACTCAGCTGGGACTTCAGGGTTCAAGACTGCCTGACTCACTGTCTGTGGCCTTGGTGCTCAGCTGGGGCTGCTCCATGTGGCCTCTTTCTCCAGGAGGATAGCCTGGACTCCGTAACAGCTATGTCCCCCTGCTGTGGGAACAGAAGTTATGAGACCTGGGCTTAGAAGTCTAAAATATCACTTCTATCACATCCTATCAGCCAAAGCAGGTCAAAAAACCAGATCAGACTCAAGGGAGTAGAGAAAGAGACTCCATTTCTTGATGGCAAGAACAATGACATCATATTAACAAAGCAGGTATGGAGCAAAAAGGTGTGATTCACTGAGAGGATGTTATAACAATCTACTATAGACACCAGCTAAATTAGACTACCAATTTAAATAATACAAGCTTGTGTCACACTGTATCTTGTCCATGTGTAAATAGCTCTTCTAAAACTGTCTGAAAAAAATTAACCTTCTTAATATGAAGAAACTTGCAATTTTATGATGCTAATAAGTTGCTCAGTAGATCATAAACATTCCAAAAGTAAAATCCAATCTACCCCACTTATTGCAAGACTCCAGGACCCAGATTTAGATGGCAGCAGTTCTGTAAATAAGCTAAAGGACAATAGAAGAAGTTCTACAAGAGTCTTAGCAAGTTCTCACCAAATTCACAAATAGAGAGCAGAAATGGAATGGGATGCTTGTCTAGGGGAGAAGAGTAGCCCTTCCTCATTCTTTAATGTATTCTTGCCCTGTGGGTGATGACAGAGGTCAAACTTATAACATCTACTCCTTCATTAACCGTTTTAAGCTTCATTAGCTGATCACCATGTTAACAGAGGCAGCGAGGCCTCCAGCCAGGATATTGAATAGGAAGAGAAGTATAGGGACAGGATTTCCCAAAGCAGAGTGACAGAAAGAAGATGGGAGAAACTACTCTAGCTCTCATCACCATTACCAGAACTTCCAATCTAGTGGGGTCTGAATTAACATGATTTTTGTTATGTGTACATATCAAACTTAAGTAAAGCCTACATGGGACAGGCACTAATGTGTCCCTGAACAGAACGCTTTTCGCACATGGTCCTTACTATGGAAAAATTTTATTCACATGACCTGTCAAAATCAAAAACAGCATCTGATACTACTTGAAAGAAGTAAGGTATGTAGAAGATTGACCCTTCCCGTGCCTTTTGTTTACTTAGGCACCATGCACATAAACTAACTCGTTATGGTACCTACTGGCACTGCACAGTGTGGCACTGCTATATTTTGAAGCCAAGGTTACCTTGCTTAAAGTCTGAACTACTCGCACTACACGAAGTATTGATAAGACCAAAAAGGTATGAATCTCTGATTATAGAAATAAGAGAATCAATTAGCCAGATTAGGAGGTATTCTGACTTTCTCAAGGGCTACTAAAATTACCCACAGAGGAGAACTCAATAGTGGAAATGCATTAGAGTCAATAGACTCCTCTCCTGACTCTTCTATCCTCCAGAGGATCTTCCCAACCAAGGAATTGAACCTGCATCTCTTCAGTCTCCTGCATTAGCAGGTGGGTTCTTCACCACCAAAGCCACCTGGGAAGTCCTGCATATGCTCTTTATGGATAGACAAATATTTAAAACACATGAAAACCATCATGGAGATGATGATTAACTATCAATACAATGTACTTTAAGAGCATATACCTTACTGAGTTTTTATCCTACTATCTTCTAGGGGCTTTCCTGGTGGCTCAGTGGTAAAGAAGGTATCTGCCAATGCAGGAGGCAGGAAACATAAGAGATGAGGTTTCAGTCCCCAGGTTGGGAAGATCCCCTGGAGGAGAAAATAGCAACCCACTCCAGTTTTCTTGCCTGGGAAATCCCAAGGACAGAAGAACCTAGAGAGCTACAGTCCATGGGGTTGCAGGAGAGTCAGACATGACTTAGCAGCTAAACAACTGTCTTCTAGATAACTTTCATTTAATATATTTAGTTTAAAACATGTTTTCATTTCAAAGCTGCATCTTTAAATTCTTAGCATCCCAGAAATTTTTTTCATTCTCCATTGACAATTTAAAACTTTACTCATGTTACCTACATTACGAGATACTTCTGTCATTTTTGTTTACTACATTTTCACCCTTATTTTAGCTACTAGAAGGAATTATAGGAAGTATTCCCAATGCCAATCAAGTTTTATTACACAATAGCACAAACTAGTACAACTGCACCAACATTTAGAAGTATTACTATCTAAGCAGTTTGTGTGTTTTACTGACACAATCTATAGATAGGAGCAATGTGTACATGTGAGTAGCATTTTCTTGAACTTTCAGAATTTGGTCTATGTGATGTCCAGAGACAATCAGTTTAGGCAAAATCAAATGTTGAAACAGAACACAAATAGTATTGATCATATACTAAAATGGTAATACGATGTGAGAAATGTTTTGTAAAATGTAAAATATATATAATGTCCATGTACTACTAGGAAATTTAGGTAGCTGTCATATGGCTCCAAGTTTCAGCTGATAGATAACTCTTTATAATGTTAAAATTCCAGGTGAAATACAATTCACTGAAAGACAATTGACTAAAAGACTCACTAAAAATAACATCAGATCAGATCAGATCAGTCACTCAGTCGTGTCCGACTCTTTGCGACCCCATGAATCACAGCACGCCAGGCCTCCCTGTCCATCACTAACTCCCGGAGTTCACTCAGACTCACGTCCATCGAGTCACTGATGCCATCCAGCCATTTCATCCTCTGTTGTCCCCTTCTCCTCCTGCTCCCAATCCCTCCCAGCATCAGAGTCTTCTCCAATGAGTCAACTCTTCGCATGAGGTGGCCAAAATACTGGAGTTTCAGCTTTAGCATCATTCCTTCCAAAGAAATCCCAGGGCTCATCTCCTTCAGAATGGACTGGTTGGATCTCCTTGCAGTCCAAGGGACTCTCAAGAGTCTTCTCCAACACCACACTTCAAAAGCATCAATTCTTCCGCACTCAGCCTTCTTCACAGTCCAGCTCTCACATCCATACATGACCACAGGAAAAACCATAGCCTTGACTAGACGAACCTTTGTTGGCAAAGTAATGTCTCTACTTTTGAATATGCTATCTAGGTTGGTCATAACTTTCCTTCCAAGGAGTAAGTGTCTTTTAATTTCACATATAATCTAAAAATCTGATGAATGTTCAACTGCAATAAGTAGTAACAGATGCTGCCTTTCACCGGACAACTATGAGGTCCCAGACAAAGCTAAAGGCTTCACTTTCATCATATATTACTGTTAATTCTCACAACTGGCTTTGCCTCCTCAACTTTCCCACTACTCAGTATGTATAGAAACCCATGAAGCCTGTCCCACTGCTGGAGGCCTAAGGTGAAAGGGCCAAGAAGATCAACACTCACACCTTCTGTGGAAAAGGCACACAAATGAGGAAGTTATGCCTAGCAAAGCAGTGATCTCCCGATTTTATAGATGGAGACATTGAGGCTTGAGGCATTAATCAACTTGTCGAAGATCTCATGGCCTATAAGTCGCAAACTGAAACCTGCAGCAAAGCAGTTCCCAAACCTCAATTTCAAGGGCTGTATTCCAATGCCTGCTGAGGGAAAGTTTATCAGTAATCTTCTCATGTATGAATTAGAGATTTAAGGAACAACAATTCTTAAAATATCTGGACTTGCTTAAAATCATGCTCTTTAAGAAATCAAGACCATTTATATTGTTTTCAATCACTGAACTTACTAAACAGTGCTACTGCCACTTCTCTAGCTTAGGAATCAGACAAAGCTTCAAGCTTTAGAATTTATGCTGAAATATTTCATGGGGTTCTTCTCTGCCTATGTCTCTCAAATCTTTTTTCTATTCATAAAATATTAACAGCGTTGCCCCATATGAAGCTAACAACAGAAAGATATTATGTAACTGATATATTCTGCAAAAATATCTGCATGCAAATAGCTTACACAAAAATGTAATTAAATTAAGGGACAATTGGATAGGTGCTACTTATTCAAAAAGTCTCCTGTAAGTTAATCAGATAATAAAGAACACACACCAGAAGAATCAAAGAAATAGAACATACCCTCAAGTTATATCACAAGAAAAAAAATCTCTCTGGATAAGAAATTCAGGTTTATTTTATCTTAAATCAGACCAAAGGGATTTAGGTTGCTTTTTTAATCTACTTGTTCATAATGATCTCTCAGATTAATCATACTGTTTAATAGAATATTATTATTAATTAGACATGTCATTGCTTCAGGCAGAAAATTATTGGAAAGTAAAAAGGTCTATATTCCAAAGGCTTATAAGAGAAAGATTTCCATTTCTATCACTGCACATCTCTTTCAGTTCCAATTCTCAATGGAAATTCCTCAACCAATTCAGTCCTTGTAACACTAACATTTAGAAGTGTCTCCCATTTATAAGATAGCTGAACTAGGGTTTGTCTTATAAGACTTTTTTGATGTTATTTATAAGCCAATTATATTTTCTTAGGGCATGTAGGTTCAGAAGACAACCTTTCTGTGTAGCTCAGATTTTTACCACCTTCCATTAGGGGTACTAGACAGAACTAATGCATAGGGAAGAACAACTGGGTCATCAGTTTTATCAGTCAGGCTGGTATCCTCTCAAATGCTTTTGTTTCCATCTGGTTTCCTTTCACAAATCACTTCCGCTTCTTCCTCATTTCCATAGCCCCTTGTATTTTTATCTGTGCCACTCTAGACACACAGGAAAACTCTTATTGTTCCTCCTATAGGCCAGGACTCCATGAGTCCTTCTCAGGTACCCTATACCTACATTCCTTTTGCTCCCACACTACGCTACATCTAAGAGGCTTCTAAAATCATACTGCTTTCCAGAACACCAGCATAAGAATGAGGGCACAGGTAACTCTGTCCCCAGTTTCCTCAGTTTATGATTTGGCCCTATTGTCTATCCACTCTCACCCTTCATCCTCCCTTTCTCCTCCAGTCTCCTTACTCAGAGCAGCCAAGCAGATGACCTAACCTCCGATTACACAGTGAAAGGTAGGACTCAAAAAAAAAACAAATTTCAACTTCTGGCACACTTGCCACTGATTTTTCCTAGCTGTACAAAGTTCATCTCTTCATTTGTATCCCATTTCTCACCCCACCCTCCTCTTTAGGAATCTCCTTTCATTAACTGCCATCTTCTGTATCTTTATCCTATCCTATCCTATCCTTTACTCTTTCCCCTCAGCTACTAAAGTAAATATGTGGCTGTCATTAAAATATACACACAACATCAGAAACAAGAACCACACACAAAACTCCCCCTTGACCCTCTTATCTCTCATCTTCCTGTAATAGCTAAGCTTATTCAAAAAATATTGAGAAGAATATTCCAGGCAAAAGGAAGAGTGTTTATATAGACCCTGGGATAGCAAAGAACACAACCCTCTGAGAAACTTGAAGGTCTCTGTGAGTGGAAAATCAATAGAGTGGTGGGAAGTCGCACAAAGGCTAGAGAACACTGGACTTACGATTCATGAAGGATATAACCTATATCATGGACTTGTTTGAAGATCAAGTAAGAGTGTAAATATTAAGTACCTGCTGCTGCTGCTGCTGCTAAGTTGCTTCAGTCGTGTCCAACTCTACGCAACCCCATAGACGGCAGCCCACTAGGCTCCTCTGTCCCTGGGATTCTCCAGGCAAGAATACTGGAGTGGGTTGCCATTTCCTTCTCCAATGCATGAAAGTGAAAAGTGAAAGTGAAGTCGCTCAGTCGTGTCCGACTCTTAGCGACCCCATGGACAAGCCTACCAGGCTCCTCTGTCCATTAAGTACCTAGTTCATGTAATAAAATGTAGCCATTGTATTTTAATATATATGACCCTGACTTTTCTTCTAACTTCATTAAAGCACCCTACAAGGCTAGAGAAGAACAATCCCTTTGTCACTGGGTTGACAGTCTACTTGATGCAGATTTTATGCAGAATAAAGACAAAATCTCTCAACTGCACATAGAGGGCTCATTTGGAAGCATTTGGAAACAGTAATGGGTACAAGATGATATGTGTAGCACAATTAACATGTGTTACAGATAAATATGTAAAACTAAGAAAAAACTTGCCCTGAAGTTCCCATTCTGGGAGGTGGAGGTTGGATGTGTAGAGTGAGAAATCAGACTAGAAACTGTCGATTAAAGCTAATTCCATCTCACAAGACAACAAAATTCAAAAGGTAGCCCTGGACTAAATCCTGGAGTAGAAAAAACCTGCTTAAAACGGATACCGTTGGGACAAAGGATGAAACTGGAGTATGTACCATAAACTACATAGATGTATTGAATTTTATATGATTAGGTATGAGAATATCCTTGTTCTTAGAAAACATACCCAGCAAGTCTAAGGGGTAAAAAAGGCACGATTTATGCAACTTACTCTCAAATGTTTCAAAAAATAATTTTACATTATTATCTTATATACTATAAAATAATACTTTAGATATAATTATCTCATATATATTATATATAATAATATTAGAGAGTGCTAAAGCTTAAGTTATAAATCGGTAGTTCTGAGTAAAGAATACAGAGGAGCTCTCTGTACTATTTTTATAGCATTTGGGGTTCAAGGGCCAGACCCTGAACTGTCCTCTGGGTTCTCACTGCCTTGCAGCCTCCAGAGAGAGAGAGCTCTTTCCCTCCTGGTCACCCTGCAGTATCCCCTGCTGAAGTCCCTCACTGATAGAACTTCCAATCTGTTCTGGCACTGTTAGAGTCCAGTAGATACCTCCATTTTTGCATTCTCAGCCTCTGCTCATTGTCTCTAGACAATGCAACAGGAGCTTTAGAAAACCGAAGTCCTTTCTCTCTCTTGACAAAGCCTGACTCTGAAGACCACTGTCTTACTGCAACTTCCCCCCATAACTTGATTTGATGCTCAAAGCTGAGCACTGAGTTGTTAGTGCTAACCTTTTGCCTTTTCCCCAACACTGTGAAACCGTGCTTCAATTAAGGATACAACCATGGCATCTTTGTTTACAGAAATAAAAAAATACCCACCTACTTAACTTTTTCATAAAGATAGCACTTACATATAGTTTCCATTTCAACAATTTAACTAGTCTCAATCTTTATTATCTACTTCCCCAAGTGACAGAACCACAGTAAACACTGAGTATAAAAATCTGAAGATCTTGACAGTCATTGACTACAATTAAATATGTCTATACAGGAACTTCCCTGGTGGTCCCATGGCTAAGACTCCAAGCTCCCAACACAGGGGGCCCAAGATTCAATCCCTGGCCAGGGAACTAATCCCCACAAGCTGCAACAAAAGATCCCACATACCTCAACTAAGACCCAGTGCAGCCAAATAAATAAATATTTTTTTAAATGGCTATACAGATATAAAATGCAAGCTTTAGTAAGAAAAATAAGCAAAATTTATACAAGTTTTTATAATTCTTTGATAAAACTAAATTATCAAGTGAGTCTTCACATAGTTAAAATTTTAATTAAAAAATCTACCTTGCATGTCCTACTCATTTTCACTATAATTAAAATTTATAAACCATAGATAGCTATTACACCAAAGCAAAGCACAAAACTTAAGGTTTTATAATGGGTTCTCTTGTCTCATCTCCCACATCTCCTGCCATCAATAATGGGCTTAGGATCAAAATATTCATTTTCTGCTTAAACTAAGTAATCACAACAGTTGTAGATATGTATGAAAATTCAACATAAGCTTCAACAAGGCAGAAAGAATTTGAGGTGGCAAAATAATAATGAAGTACATAAAGTTTAGCTGCACTGGGATCGTCTCCAGTTCTTCCACAGTGAAAGCAGATCTGTGAGACTTTAATTTGGGGTGGGTTGGCCTAGTTGACTACAAAGCCACAAAAGGGGCCTGAACATTGAGAGAAAGGGAAGTAGGAAGATGGTATCTCTTCAACATGTTTAAGCTGGTCTCATTAACTCCCTAACCCCTGCTTTGATGAATACATAAAGACCAAGAGTGAGTGAGTGAGTTAGTGTGTGTGTGTGTGTGTGTGTGTGTGTGTGTGTGTGTTTTAAGCATCATTTAATGCTTACAAATCTCAGATGCAAAATAGAAAACTAAGAAAAATTTTAGAGTAATAAACTTGGGGGTTTCCTTGAAAAACTGGGGGGAAAGGGCCTTGCTTTGTTTGTGTTAGGTGTGCCATTAATTTTGCTAGAATGGTATTTATCCTTTTAAGGATAAGTAGATGCTTTTAGCACAGAAGGCAATAGGAACCCACTCCGGTACTCTTGCCTGGAAAATCCCATGGACGGAGGAGCCTGGTAGGCTGCAGTCCTTGGGGTCCCGAAGAGTCAGACATGACTGAGTGACTTCACTTTCACGCACTGGAGAAGGAAATGGCAACCCACTCCAGTATTCTTGCCTGGAGAATTCCAGGGACGGGGGAGCCTGGTGGGCTGCCACCTATGGGGTCGCAAAGAGTCGGACACAACTGAAGCAACTTAGCAGCAGTAGCAGATGCTTTTAGAAAAATGGGAGTTAATAAAGATATAAAGTAAACTCTTACTTTTAGG
Source organism: Tragelaphus eurycerus (assembly GCA_935064755.1). Classification (NCBI taxonomy): domain Eukaryota; kingdom Metazoa; phylum Chordata; class Mammalia; order Artiodactyla; family Bovidae; genus Tragelaphus; species Tragelaphus eurycerus. The sequence continues at coordinate 21,069,454 of CAKXYN010000020.1, forward strand.
TTCACTTTACTTTTAGGACATTCAAATAGTCCATAGCCTCTATCTTTGTATCCTACTTGTATTTGTAATTTTATGTAGATATATTGAACATTTTTCTTGTGAACTAACATAAAGCCTGAATAATCTTACAGAACAAATAAAAATTCTCTTGCTCTAAAGCTAATGCCCAAAAAAGCAGTGCAACATTTCTCCAAATATTTTTTAATGAAGAGCAAATTATGTAAGTTTTTTATTGAAAAATTTTGTTCATTTTTTTGAATGAATAGAAATAAAGAGTTATAAGGAAACTTTTCTGGAGCTTTAAGATTATAATTTATCAAGACTCTACAAAAGTGCATATATATTAAAGCTACATTAAACAAGATTATTGTATATATTTTAAATTATATACAAAAGAGACACATTCATATACCCTAAGATTATTAAACTTTACAAATTTACTCATAAATATTTTCTCTTTGTCTTTTTCTTTCATAAAAATTCCTGTTTCTGTATTCATACTACCTGATCACAAGGTAACCTAAAGCACATTCACTTTAATAACTTTTACACGTTCATAAATATTTTTAAACCCCATAAATGTTTAACATTAGTATAACATATCAAAGTACTGTTCTTTTCTCTGTAAATAAATCATTTCTAATCTAAAGACTTGGGGGTAGGGGAGAGGTACATAGAGTAACAAAAATCCTTCTGGCCAGTGAATCAAAGGACATTCCCAGACATTAACTTCTCTTTCCAAATATGAAAAACATATTAAATATATATCTTATAATAAGATGTTTTCCTCATGTTTCCTTTGGGTAAAGTCTGTTTAGTACATTCCTCTTTACATTGTGCTATGGAATTCTTAGTCGAACTTTGTCATTTTTCCCTCTGCAAAGGGCTGCCTGCTGGAAGGAAGCCAGAAATGCTGGGATATCACTCACTCAACCAAGACTGACTATGTTAAATGAGTTACAATGGAAAAGAAAAATTATTATATATATATATAATATATACACATACACACACACACCCCACCCATTACACTACTTCTAAAGAAAAATAGTTAACTCCCACTGTCTGTGTTTTGAAAAGACAAACTATGAAAAAAAGACATGAAGCATTCATAGGACTGAAATGAACTTTTAGGACTGTTACATATTCTACAGTTTCTTTTTCCCAAACCCATGTGGCCATCTGTATCTATAATGAGGAGTGAGACAATAAAGGATTTTTCAAGTAAACCTTTCGTAGGGCTGCAAACTGCCATGGCACTGAAAGGAAGGGGTGCGAATGACTTGGAATTTCTGGACAGTCATTCTGCAGCAAACAGAGCATGTGGGTGGCCATGTTGCTTATATTTGTGGTGTGTAAGTGAGCAACAGTTACACGTGCATCTCACAAGCAAAAAAAAAAAAAAAAAAAAGCCCCTTTGTTACTTCTGTGATATCTTTCTCACAGCTTTTCACCATGCCTATTACCAAGTGTGCCAACTGATCAAGTCTGTAGCTGTCAATAATTTTTCTGTATAAACATCCTCTTTGAATCAATCTTTTGCCACCTGCATTGTTCCACTTCACTTCCTTTTAGCAGCACTAACTGCTTCAGAGGACAACTGCCACTAAAAACATGGTACTGAAGCAATCATTTGGTTCTGTGCACACATTTTAATTTCATGCCCTACAGGGGGGAATCACTATCGGCCTTAAACAAAAATTGAGTCTTTAATGCCTTATTGGTTTACACAATTTATCTTTCAAATTGTCTCTGAGCTCTTTTTTTAAAAAAAAATTAGAAAGATAAGCAGAAAGAAAGAAAAAAAATGTTCACTTGGCAGTGCATATTCAAGGAGCATTCAACCTCCAAATGTGAACCCTACAAATATTTCCCCAAGTATATGTTTATGAAAATAAACTGAATTTGTCAAATGTCTCCTTCATGGCATATCCTGTTGTTATGTCAGCACAGTGGGACCTAACATGTTAGGCCAACCCTGTTGTGATCACCAGAAGAGAGAAGCACTTAGTTTTTGATATCACAGATTTAGATGGGTTTTGTAGCATGGCCTATAATTTAAATCTCTCACAACAAAACAGATGAAAGTGGTGTGGGGGTGGGAGTCAGTGGGAAGCAGTGAAGAATAAAACTTAATATGAGCAGGAGAATGTATGAATGCCTATGGATGTTCAGGACCGGCCTCAAACCTATTATGTGATTTTTGTTTTCCTTTGACATGGGTATTATTTTCTCGTTGGCAGAAACAGCTAGTGAAACGTTAATGTTTTCCTTACCATTGCATTTTATTAAGGGTCTAAAATCAAGAATAGATGAAAAGGAGTTACTTTGGTTACTGGTAACAATAGCCTAAAAACACTCATTTCAGCAATTAGAACCTAAGATTAGAATCTAGAAGAGGTAAAGTTAAAGAGTACCTGCCCAGAAGATAAAGAGAAGCATTAAAAAAAAAAAATCTACTCGTCTTTTAAGTGGAAACATTTTTATATTTTAACAAATATGTATGGAAGATAAAGTAAAACACTTCTTCCCATAAAAACTTTTTTGGAAAAATTATATTTACAGCCCAGACTTTCCTGCCCTCTTGTGGAGAAAATACAGAGCTCTCTATATAAATATGACAATGGCTTTTTAAAACTTGCAGATGACTTCTTCCATGGTATATGTTATTTACTGTCATGGTCAGATCCCCTGATGTTCACAGAGCTTTACTAGCTGTTAACTGTTGTATTGATATAAAACATAAAATTTGAATAACAAAGCAGAGCTAAATCAAGTGTTAGACTGCAAGGAACCATTTAATCTGCAACAAGGAGAAAATTGTAATGATTAGTTTTTAGTAATACTCAAATATTTTAGACAAGAAGGCAAAGAGAAAGAGCAGAGTTTTCAAAGAGCCATAAGAAAGTCTTAGCCCTTTAATTTTTCTACCCAAAGAATGGGCTATCCTCTCTGTCTGGGAGCACAGGAACTGCCACTGCACATTGTCACCTGGGAGGATAAACTTGGGACAGAGAGCACAAATTCCACTGGCAAGTCCTGTAAAATCAGAGAGTTTTTTTCCAAGTTGTTTAGGTTGCTTTTAGGAAAATTCTGTAGAGGTTGGCTTAAATTTATACACGGAGACAGGAGCTGATGGTCCTGACCTCCACATTCAATGCCCAACTGCAGCCAACAGCCACTGTTATTTAGGCATAAGTTACTTAGGCAGCCAACAGCCAAGCTGTTATTTAGGCATAAGTCTACTCTGGTCATGTATAAGAAGATGCTAAATTTTATGTATTTATCATGTGTTTTAAAATTATCATATGAAAGGAATTTCAGTGAAATCCAACATTTTTTTTAGGGTTTTAAAAGTTGTCTCAGTCCTGGGTGTTTATTGGAAGGACTGATGTCGAAGCTGAAACTCCAATACTTTGGCCACCTGATGTGAAGAACTGATTCATTTGAAAAGACCCCGATGCTGGGAAAGACTGAGGGTAAGAGGAGAAGGGGACCACAGAGGATGAGATGGTTGGATGGCATCACCGACTCAATGGACATGGGTTTGGGCAGACTCCGGGAGTTGGTGATGGACAGGGAGGCCTGGCGTGCTGCAGTTCATGGGGTCGCAAAGAGTTGGACACAACTGAGCAACTGAACTGAAGTTGTATCTCTGGCCCGGTCTTCTTTCCTCTACAGGAATTCAAACACATGGACAACCATGACAAACTGTGGAAAGCTCTTAGAGAAATGGGAATACCAGACCATATTACCTGTCCCCTTAGAAACCTGTGTGCAGGTCAAGAAGCAACAGTTAGAACTCTGTATGGAACAATTGATTAGTTCAAGATTGAAAAAAGAGTACAACAGGGCTGTCTGCTGTCACCATTTGTTTAACCTATATGCTGAGCACATGAGAAATGCTGGGCTGGATGAGTTACAAGCTGGAATCAAGATAGGCGGGAGAAATATCAACAGACTCAGATATGCAGATGATATGACTCTAATGGCAGGAAGCAAAAAGGAACTAAAGAGCGTCTTGATGAGGCTGAAGGAGAAGAGTGAAAGAGTCGGCTTAAGACTAAATATTAAAAAAAACTAAGGACATGGAATTCGGCCGCATTACTGCATGGCAAATAGAAGGAGAAAAGGTGGAAGTAGTGACAGATTTCCTCTTCTTGGGTTCCAAAATTACTGAGGATGGTGACTGCAGCCATGAAGTCAGAAGATGATTGCTTCTTGGCAGGAAAGTGATGACAAACCTAGACAGTTGTTGAAAAGCAGAGACATTACTGTGCTAACAAAGGTCTGTATAGTGTCTTCCCAGCAGTCACATACAGATCTGAGAGCTGGACGATAAAGAAGGCAGATCGCCAAAGAATTGATGCCTTCCAACTCCTGAAAGGAGGACTCCTTTCAGAGGACTCCTGAAAGTGCCTTGGACAGCAAGATTAAACCAGTCAATCTTAAGGGAGATCAACACTGAATAGTCACTGGAAGGACTGATGCTGAAGCTGAAGCTCCAGTAGTTTGGTCATCTGATGTGAACAGACAACTCATTGGAAAAGTTCCTGATGCTGAGAAAGATTAAGGGCAGAGAAGAAGGCGGCATCAGAGGATGAGATAGCTGGACAGCATCATTGATGCAATGCAATGAACATGAACTTGGGCAAACTCTGAGAGAGGGTGAGGGGCAGTGAGGCCTGGCATGCTGCAGTCCATGGGGTTGTAAAGAGTTGGTCACAATTGGCAACTGAACAAAAAGTTGGGGGAAAAGAAAAAAATTATAATAGACAAAATTATCATGAAAATATCACAAACTTTCTGAAAGGCAGCATAGATAGAACTTTTGCCCAAGTTATAGACCCTCAGATGTTCACTGAAGGCTCCTTAGCACATTATAAGCACCACAGCAACACAAGAGATACACACATCATGATTTCCACTTTCTATCACTAGATATTTACCCTGGCATCAAGTGTGTGCCAGTGCTCAGTATATTAAGAAAAACCAGGCAAATGCAGCAGCTGGGCAAACTAGACCATCAATGGGCCAGAGAGGGGAGGCTGTAGCACCTGTGGAGGGAATTCCTGTGGAGGAAAGATGACCTGGCCAAAGAGACAAAGTCTGAAGAAAAAGGAGGAAGAGAGAAATTGCTCCATGCAGTACCAACCATACATGGCTTATAGAAAGTTAAGAGTGGTGGATTTGAAAGACCTCCAAGTTATGATTCCTCAAGTTTAAAAAAAAAAAAAAATGCCATTTGCAAAAAGCAAGATAGGTTGCACAGGTAGAATGGAACCAGATTAGACAGAGCACAGACTGCAAAGCTCCAGTCTGAATTTCATCAACAGGAAGTCATGAATGATGTTGGGGAATGGGTTTATTGACAACATTTCTGCAGATGATTCTAAGCAGATAGTGTTTCCAGTGCCCTGAGTGTGGGGATGCATGAAGAAGAAAGGTGGTCAGGCAGTTGTTCAACTGATTCAGGCTGAGCTGGAGCAGAGGCAACAAATCTGTAAACTGTTCTCTAAAAAGATTAAATACAGTGGCTGAGAACCCCAAAAATGCCTTAGGTCTAAATTCCTTCAAGATGACTGAACAAGGCACTGACAGAATCAAGAAACTGAGTGAATAGAAAATTCACACATTTTATGTTAACTCCCATCTCTCAAGTCAGCCTTAACTACTCTTTTATAAGGGTGGTAATTTTGCCTCCATGATGCTTTTTTTTCCCAAATAAACTTCCAAGTTATATCAAAGCTTTTTTTTTAATTAAAATTTTTTATCTGTTCTCCAAAAGATTCAGTATAAATAACTATAATGAACTATAACTATACTATACTATAAAGTCTTTGTTCCTATGCACAAAAATTGGAAGTTTTGGGTGGCATCAAAATTTACTATCTATCATAATTAAATACCCTCAAAATCACATGAATAATAATGCCAAAAATTTCTCACTGTATCTTTGTTTAGACATTTATCCATATAAGTGTATCAATAATGTATGCTGAGCACTGTACTAGGTGCTACAAAGAATTCAAGAACAAGAAAATAAAATGCAGTCCTGATCCCAAGCAATTTTTAGTCTGTTAGAGGAATAAGACAAGTACATAAACAACTATAAAATAGGGCAGAACGTGATCAATGCTGTCTTAAAAGGGGTATGAATAAGGAACATAGAAAATCAGAGGAAATAAACCATTTCAACTAGAAATCAGGGTCAGGAATATATGTTCTGAGTCTCAAAAAATCACAAAGTATGAATGTTGAAGGTCTCTCCCAAACTTTATATCCCAAGATTCTCTTGTGTAAATGAAAAAGCACATCCCAGTTCAAAACAGAAGCTTTTTTTAAAAAGTAAGCAGGTGAGAGCAAGAGTTCTATTCAGGGTAGGAAAATGCAGATGAAACATGAAACTGGAAAGGCACGCAATAACATTTACAACTATGGACTTTGACTGGCAGATAATTGAGTCCTACTAATTTCTATAGGGAAAGACAGCCACTCAAGATTTCAGAAGGATTTTGGCATGATGGGATATGATCTGTCTATAATTCAGCAAATTCATGTTCTTTAGACATTTAATCTAGCAATAATGTGTCTGGTATGCGAGAACCACAGAAGAGAATTGCAATAGTTGAGTAGGGATAACAGAAACAATGATCAACTTAGAATAACAATGATAAACAAATAAACTGGATGATCTAATATGCTTTTGCCAAATACCTCTCATAATCTAGTAAATATGGGTGATAAACGGGGAAGGCAATGGCACCCCACCCCAGTACTTTTGCCTGGAAAATCCCATGGACGGAGGAGCCTGGTAGGCTCCAGTCCGTGGGGTCACTAAGAGTCGGACACGACTGAGCGACTTCACTTTGACTTTTCACTTTCATGCATTGGAGAAGGAAATGGCAACCCACTCCAGTGTTCTTGCCTGGAGAATCCCAGGGACAGAGGAGCCTAGTGGGCTGCCGTCTATGGGATCGCACAGAGTCGGACACGACTGAAGCGACTTAGCAGCAGCAGCAGCAGCAGCATGGGTGATAAAACACAGACTTCCAGTAGCATTTAAATAAAAAGACACAAGCAGGATGCCTCCATGCTACAGTTTTTCATTGGAATTCCCAATACTCAAGCTAATCTTCCAACAAAGGTGTCAAAATAAATGGATATAACCTTTGAGTTCAAAATTGAGCTAGTGAGGTCAATCCATGGACATGTTCGTGAACTTTTATTAGTGAGTAGCTCAGCCTAAACCAACATTTTTATTATTATAATAACAATTCTTCTAGAAGAATATAAATACTGTTATTGGTTGGAATACTATCCTTTCATGTTATATGGCATTCTTCTCCCCACCTAGGACTAAACTCAAAATATGAAAGTAATCTACTTACTCCTGGCTAGCCTATATCCAAGGCCACCCATGTGCTTCTTAATTATAACCCTGAATCAGACCCTTGCAGTCATTAAACTCATGGGATTGTATCAATCTCAAACCCATGGTTAGTTTTTTATATGTAAATTTGCTGAATTATATACAGGTAAAATCTCATCACAATGAACCTAATTGCAATAAAAGGCTATGGAGAAAGATCTGTGTCTCAAGGGAGTGATGTCCTACCATTGCAATGATTTCCACAACTGGAATCATTACTAATCCTTGAAATGAAAATCATTTCTTTTGAAGATATTCCATCTCCTTCCAGTACAAAGGAAAGGAAAATTTTCTTTTGCTCTTTTATTCTTTAAGAACTTAGCCTTTAAAAATACATTTCATGTGATAAAGGTAGAATTTTAACTCAGTTAAAATTAAAAAGTTACTGAATTTTCCCTATAAAATTTAGCAAATATACATATATATTTTAATGAAAATGCTTGGCATTAGGGAAGGTGAGGGAACATGAACTGATATACTCTTTCTGGAGGGCCATTTGACAATATATATCAAAGGTACTAAAAGTTCATACTATTTATAAGTTAAGGTCCCAGGATGTTCACCAAAATGCCACTTATAACAACATAAAATTGGAAACAACCTAAATATCAAAAATATCAATTTAAATGAATTATAATACATCCATATAATAGAATCCTGAAAGTGTTAGTCACTCCATCATGTCCAACTAGTTGCAACCCCATGGACTGTAGTCCAGCAGGCTCCTCTGTCCATGTGATTCTCCAGGCAAGAATACTGGAGTGGGTGTATGTGCTTAGTCATTCAGTCATGTCCAGCTCTTTGTGACCCCATGGACTTTAGCCCGCAGGCTCTTCTGTTCATGGGCATCCTCCAAGCAAGAATACTGGAGTGGGTTGCCATTCCCTTCTCCAGGGGATCTTCCCAAACCAGGGATCAAACCCAGGTCTCTCACATTGCAAGCAGATTCTTTACCATCTGAGCCATTAGGGAAACTCAACAGAACCCTGTGCAGCTATTCTAAATGATGCCAAGAAAACTGTCATAATTATTGAAGTACAGCAAGTTATGGGTTTCCCTTATGACTCAGCTGGTTCAATCCCTGGGTTAGGAAGATCCCCTGGAGAAGGGAAAGGCTACCCATTCCAGTATTCTGGCCTAGAGAATTCCATGGACTGTATAATCCTTGGGGTCACAGAGAGTCGGACACGACTGAGTGACTTTAACAGTATGATTCTGCTTTTGTAAAATATACTTATTTAAAATTTTAATATAGAATAAAGGACCAAACTGTAAGAAATTGAAATTACAGTGGTGGTTTTTCCTATTAATAGGGTCAGAAGTATTTTTGGTATATTTATCCATTATTTCTAAATTTTCCTCAGTGAATATTTATTTTTCTAATAAAAAAATGGAACAAATACAAAAACTACCCCTCAGCTGCATTTTCCCCTCCACTCCTTACCCATCTCACCCCTTCAAAAAAAAAAAAAAACCTGAAACTAACCAACAATAAAAACACAAATACAAATAAACATGTACCACAACAGAAATGTAATCCAGTACTATATCTTAACTTTTCCTACTCAATGTAGAGTACTTATTTTCATTGCTTATTCATCATATTGAATCTATCTTTATAGTTTTCTATTGATGTTGTAATCTCTAGGCATGCTCTCTTCAAGGCAAATTCTAATACAAAAAAAAAAAAACTTGTACTATTAACTACAATAGAAATTGATCTTTAATATTATGTGCTTGTCACATCTGGAGAAATAGGTCACTATTGCACAAAAACAAGGGTAATAGTTTTATAAGTTGTGTCTCCTGCATGATAGGAATCAGCAAAAATTTATTTGAGACTGAGTTCTTTTAGAGCTTTAACCTAAAGAGCCTGTCCTAATGATGCCCCTGGTGGCAGGTAACATTTAATTTTCTTCTGTGTAACTGAAAAAGAATTAGATGTAAAACTCAGGTAAGAGATTAATATTTCACACCCTGAAGCTAAATACTTCAACATGAATATTCATAGAGTCCTATTCTAAGTGAAATCTCATGTGAGTATATATTTTAAATGCTTGAATATTTTACATAGTTCAGTTCAGAGACTGAAAATTCCATAGAGGAAAGCAAGAATTCTGTCAACTATCAGGCATTTAATTGCAGGCCTGAACATGCAACTATGGCAAAGTGCATTTCACACAAACACACCCCTTATTCCTACAGCCTCCTTCCAAAAGTCTAAGCCAAGCTGTCTTCTTGGTCATCTCTTATTGGTGGTGAAAGTAAATGTTAATGATCATTAGGAACAATAACAACAACAAAAGTTACTCCCTCAGGCTGAAGATGCCCAACTATGTCTGTGTCCTTTGCTAGGTTCTAAAGGGACCTGGGAGGGTGGAGAGAAGGAAAGGTGGAAAGGAAACATATCCAGGATCATTCTGGTACTGGCTGGATTCACTTTACTATAGCCCGACCCACACTCCCACCATGACTGTAGCAGCCATGTACAGGATTCCTGGTCATTGCCCTAACTTATCCCTGGTGCTAGCAAGGAAAAGATAAACAAAGAGTTGCTTGAAAAACTCTTTGAGTTCTTTTAAGAAAGCCTGAGTAGACACAAGCCAGTTGTGGGCTTCCCCAGTGGCTCAGCGGTAAAGAATCTGCCTGCAATGCAGGAGACGCAGGTTGGATCCCTGGGTTGGGAGGATCCCCTGGAGGAGGGCACCGCAACCCATTCCAGTATTCTTGCCTGGAGAATCCAGTGGACAGAGGACCTTGGTGAGCTACAGCCCATAGGGTCACGAAGAGTCAGACACAACTGAAGTGACTTAGCACATACAAGCCAGCTGTTGGTAGGGATGGGAATGCAGAAGTAACAGGGCAGAACTAAAAATATGAAAAGTATAAAAGTAAAAAATTAATAATGAATAGTCTGACCAAACAACCACTGAGTTAACTAGGGACCCATGATAATAGCCAATACATGCTTTTAAAGGTATAAACACAAGAGGAAAATTTTTAGTCTGATATCTCAAGTGATTGAATATAATAGAATGAAACTTAATTGATGTAAAATGTAGGCCTAGGGTAAACATCCTAATGCTTCCAGGATTTTGTAGAAAAGTCTTTATAGAATGATCCCACCTTGAGTCACATAATCAGACTGTATGACCAGATAAACAGATATATCATCTGGAGATTCATCCACAATCTAATGCCTGAGAGGTGTGTTTCCTGTTTCACAATTAGCAAATAAATACTCAGTGCATTGCTGCTCCTCCATTAACATCCCTACCCTTTAGCTATCTCAACCCTATAAAGTATTCTGTCACCATACATACAAATTTCTAGGGAAATAAATTTCAGCAACTGACTGAGGGTCAAAGCAGAGCAAAAGCAGGTCAAGGCAAACATGCATCAGGATCTCCTTGAGACCTGAGTTTAAAAGGACTGTTCCTGACAAATCTGATGTACCTATGGTACACCACAAAAGGAGCAGACAGCCTTGTTTTGTTACAGGGAAGGCAATGGCACCCCACCCCAGTACTCTTGCCTGGAAAATCCCATGGATGGAGGAGCGTGGTAAGCTCCAGTCCATGGGGTCGCTAAGAGTCGGACACGACTGAGCGACTTCACTTTCACTTTTCACTTTTATGCATTGGAGAAGGAAATGGCAACCCACTCCAGTATTCTTGCCTGGAGAATCCCAGGGACAGAGGAGCCTAGTGGGCTGCCGTCTATGGGATCGCACAGAGTCGGACACGACTGAAGCGACTTAGCAGCAGCAGCAGCAAGGACCTAGACCAAAAAGAATGAGGTAACCTAAAAAAAGAGGAAAGAAGATGAAGGCAAGCACAGGGCCAAGATATAATAGCAAAACAGTGAACATTTCCTAAGTATCTACTACAAGCCAAGCTCAAGAGGTGCAAAACTGAGTCTTCATCCATCATCCAGTAAGAGACCAAGTGAACATATATAATGTGATTACACTAAAGATCCAGAACACAAAGACCAGGAAGAAGATAGGGCAGACAGAAAAGTGCTAAGCAAATAAACTAATAAAATCAATATTTCAGTTTAAATAACTGATTTCAAAATAACAATTTAGAAATAAAATCCAAGATAATTTTAACATAGAAAGTGACAGGTTGGGGAAAAGTGAGCAATATGCTGATTCTCATTTTGTACATAAGTAATGAATATGCAATAGTTAATTTTAGGCATTGAAGAAAAATGTTAAACTTGAATGTGATCATTTAAAAACCACTATATACTACAGCAGAAACTAACATAACATATATCAACTATAGTAATAAAAAATTTTAATAGAAAACCCCTATATAAAGCATATAAAATTACAAAACATAAAAAATAATGGAATGAGAAAAGTGTAACAAAAAGGTAATAAATTCCACAAAAAAAAGGAAAATTAAACAAGAAAGCATAGCATATTGGAAAAAAATATAAAATGGAAGATATAGAAATAAATGTGTCTATAATTTGATACATGTAAGTTAGTTAAATTCCAGTTTTAAAGGACAGAAACTCTCAAGACAGATTTTAAAAATCCAGCTCCATATTATGTAAATGAGACATACCTAAAATAAATTTTCATAGGTAGGGGAAGAAGAAAAGGATGAGAAAAAGATATTTAAAAGAACAGTGGTTTAAGCAAGATAGAAGTATATTTCTTCCTCACATTATTCTTCCTGCCACAGGGCCTTTTCACCAGCCTTGTATAGTTTTCCCCTAGATCTTGATCCAACACCACCTTCTTGTCATTTAGGCCTGGGTAAAATATGACACTAGGCCCACCCAGCTAGGCCTTTTTGACCTGTTCCTAAAGTGTACTATTCTTACCATCTCCATTATATTTTATCCACAACTTTTTTCAAGTGTTTGATTTTATTAAATCTTATTCTAAGACATAAGCTCCATGTGAGCAGGGATCTTTACGGTCTTTCATCCTCTTCTGGGGGAATGAAGGCAGGTTCTCAATAAGCCAGTTTTTGGTTTCATTATTTTTCTATATTTTTCTGTTCAATGATTTCTCCTATTTTCTTTCTTGTACCTGTTTTCAGTTTTTCTCTTTCACTAGTTTCTAAGGTGGAAGATGGAAGTTTAAGATAAAGTCACTGAATTGTGACTTTTCTTCTTTCCTAATGTAGGCCCTTAGTGCCCCATAAATATCCTCTAGCACAGCTTCAGTTATAGTCACAAATTCTGTATTGTTTTGCTTTCATTTTCATTCAGTTAAAAATACTTTCTAAATTCCCCCTTGATTTCTTCTTTGATGCATGGTTTACTTAATACTATTCTGTTTTGTGTCCAAACATTTGGGGGTTTTCCATATTTTTTCAGTTATTGATTTTTAAATTAATTCCATTGAAGTCAAAGAGCATAGTTTGTATAATTTAAATCCCTTTTAAATTTGAGACTTTATAGACCATAATATTGTCTATCTTATTAAAGTAATGTAAAAAATGTCTACCTTAAAGAAATGTAAAAAGCAGACACATTACTTTGCCAACAAAGGTCCATCTAGTCAAAGCTATCAGTTTTCCAGTAGTCATGTATGGATGTGAGAGTTCGACTATAAAGAAAGCTGAGTGCTGAAGAATTGATGCTTTTGAACTGTGGTGTTGGAGAAGACTCTTGAGAGTCCCTTGAACTGCAAGGAGATCCAACCAATCCATCCTAAAGGAAATCAGTCCTGAATATTCATTGGAAGGACTGATGCTGAAGCTCCAATTCTTTGGCCACCTGATGTGAATAACTGACTCAATGGAAAAGACCCTCATGCTGGGAAAGATTGAAAGCAGGAGGAGAAGGGGGTGACAGAAGATGAAATGGTTGGATGCCATCACCAACTTGACAGACACGAGTGTGAGCGAGCACCAAGAGTTGGTGATAGACAGGGAAGCCTGGCATACTGCAGTCCATGGGGTTGCAAAGAGTCAGACACAACTGAGGGACTGAACTGAACTGATTGTCTATCTTGCCAAATATTCATATACACCTGACAATGTTTAGTTTACTGTTGTTGGATGGAATGTTCTATAAATGTAAGTTAGGTAAATGTGGTTGATAATGTTACTCAAATCTATGTCCTTCCTTTTTTGTCTGCTTGTTCCATCAATGATTGAGAGACAAGTGATGAAATCTCCCAACTGCGGTTGTCAATTTGTCCATTTTTCCTACATTTCTATCAGTTTTAGCTTAACATAACCTGAAGATCTGTTAATAGGTCCATAAACATCTACGATTATTATATTTTCATGTAAAAACTGACAGCTTTATCACTTTATTTATAAAATAACTTTTTATCCCTAGTAATATTCTCAAAAATCTACTGATCATGCTGATCAGGAAAAAGACAACACCAATTATCAACACAATACCAGAAATGAGAGGTGATATCACTACAGATCCTAGAAATAGGAAAAGTATTATAAAAAATATAAACAACTCACACACAAAAAACATATTTCCCAACATATTTTATGAAGCTAGCATTATGTTAATACCAAAAAAGAATAACATGATAAGTAACATGGAAAAATACATATTACCATACGTAAATAGACAGCCAATGGGAATTCACTATCTGATTCAGGGAACTCAAACCCAGGCTCTGTGACAACCTAAAGGGGTGGGACGGCGTGGGAGGTGGGAGGGAGGTTTGAGAGGGAGTGGACATAGGTATACCTAAGGCTGAATCTCTAGTCTTTCCCATTCTATTGTTTTCCTCTATTTCTTTGCATTGATCTCTGAGGAAGGTTTTCTTATCTCTCCTTGCTATTCTTTGGAACTCTGCATTCAGATGTTTATATCTTTCCTTTTCTCCTTTGCTTTTTGCTTCCCTTCTTTTCACAGCTATTTGCAAGGCCTCCCCAGACAGCCATTGTGCTTTTTTGCATTTCTTTTCCATGGGGATGGTCTTGATCCCTGCCTCCTGTACAATGTCAGGAACCTCATTCCATAGTTCATCAGGCACTCTATCAGATCTAGTCCCTTAAATCTATTTCTCACTTCCTCTGTTTAGTAGTAAGGGATTTGATTTAGGTCATACTTGAATGGTCTAGGGGTTTTCCCTACTTTCTTCAATTTCAGTCTGAATTTGGCAATAAGGAGTTCATGATCTGAGCCAAAATCAGCTCCCAGTCTTTTTTTTTTTTTTTTTTGCTGACTCTATAGAGCTTCTCCATCTTTGGCTGCAAAGAATATAATCAATCTGATTTCGGTGTTGACCATCTGGTGATGTCCATGTGTAGAGTCTTCTCTTGTGTTGTTGGAAGAGGGTGTTTGTTATGACCAGTGCATTCTCTTGGCAGAACTCTATTAGCCTTTGCCCTGCTTCATTCTGTACTTCAAGGCCAAATTTGCCTGTTACTCTAGGTGTTTCTTGACTTTCTACTTTTGCATTCCAGTCCCCTATAATGAAAAGGACATCTTTTGGGGGTGTTAGTTCTAAAAGGTCTTGTAGGTCTTCATAAGACTGTTTAACTGCAGCTTCTCCTGCGCCACACAGCTGCTGCTCCTGGATGAAGCACAAGCTAGAATCAAGACTGCCAGGAGAAATATCAATAATATCAGATATGCAGATGACACCACCCTTATGGCAGAAAATGAAGAGGAACTAAAGAGCCTCTTGATGAAAGTGAAACAGGAGAGCGAAAAAGTTGGCTTAAAGCTCAACATTCAGAAAACGATGATCATGGCATCCAGTCTCATCACTTCAGTGGAAATAGATGGGGAAACAGTAGACACAGTGTCAGACTTTATTTTTCTGGGCTCCAAAACCACTGCAGATGGTGACTGCAGCCATGAAATTAAAAGACGCTTACTCCTTGGAAGGAGTTATGACCAACCTAGACAGCATATTAAAAAGCAGAGACATTACTTTACCAACAAAGGTCCGTCTAGTCAAAGCTATGGTTTTTCCAGTAGTCATATATGAATGTGAGAGTTGGACTATAAAGAAAGCTGAGCACCGAAGAATTGATGCTTTTGAAGTGTGGTGTTGGAGAAGACTCTTGAGAGTCCTTTGGACTGCAAGGAGATCCAAGCAGTCCATCCTAAAGGAGATCAGTCCTGGGTGTTCATTGGAAGGACTGATGTTGAAGCAAAACACCAATACTTTTAGCCACCTGATGCCAAGAGCTGACCCATTTGAAAAGACCCTGATGCTGGGAAAGATTGAGGACAAGAAAAGAAGGGGACGACAGAGGATGAGATGGTTGGATGGCATCACCAACTCAATGGACATGAGTGTGGGTAAACTCTGGGAGTTGGTGATGGACAGGGAGGCCTGGCGTGCTGTGGTTCATGGGGTCGCAAAGAACTGGACATGACTGAGCGAATGAACTGATTGACTGATGGCTGAATCATGTTCATGTTTGGTAGAAACCAACATAATATTCCAAAGCAATTGTTCTTCAATTAAAAATAATTTAATTACAAAAAATAACATAAAATCACAAAACGTGCTTCATAAACACGTATGCAAAAATTCTAAGCATTTTAACATATATCCAACAATACATAAAATGCATAACAGCATAACCAAGTGAGTTTTAACCCAAGAGTACAAAACTGAATTAATTTTTAAATGTCAAGTAATGTACCCATCATGTTAAATTAAAAAAGAATTGCAACAATCTCAACATATGGAAAGAAAACATTTGACAAAAATTTAACCTCCATTCCTGATAAAATCTCTCAACAAACTAGGAAGAGAATTTCCCAACCTGATAAAGGACATCTATGTAAACTTGTATCTGGCAGCACAGTAACAGCATAAGACTAACAAATACTTTCTCCTTAAGATCAGGAACAAGGCAAAGACATCCACCCTCACCACTTCTATTCATCATTATGCTATTGGTTTTTAGCCAGTGAAAAAGGCAGGGAATAGAAATAAAAGGCATCCAGACCATAAAGTATAAATGGAACTATTTATTTACACTGTCAACACTGTCATATTAGGGGGAAATCCTACAGATTCCATTTTTTTAAAGTAGAATAAATGTGTTAAAATGATTACAGAGTGCAAGGCCAATATACAAAAGTCAGTCATATTTCTATATACTAGGAAGGAAAAAAATTGGAAAATAAATTTCAAGAGCAATTATCAATTACATCAAAGATTAAGAAATACATAGATATAAATTTTACCAAAAATGTCTACACAGTGTTCTGTATGTATACAACACGGAGAAAAATTTGAGAATGTATAAATCAATGAAATGATAACCCAAATGAAATATTCAATATCTTAAGACATCAGTTGTCCCCAAGTTCATTTATAGATTCAATACAATCTCAATCAGAATTCCAGCAGACATTTTGCAGACACAATACAATGAAATAAAGTAATGAACCTCCCTAGTGCCCAGATCATGGTGACGAAATAGCATTTCCTATCAAAAGAATTACATTACTTTACCAACAAAGGTCCGTCTAGTCAAAGCTATGGTTTTTCCAGTAGTCATATATGAATGTGAGAGTTGGACTATAAAGAAAGCTGAGCACCGAAGAATTGATGCTTTTGAAGTGTGGTGTTGGAGAAGACTCTTGAGAGTCCCTTGGACTGCAAGAAGATCCAACCAGTCCATTCTGAAGGAGATCAGCCCTGGGATTTCTTTGGAGGGAATGATGCTCAAGCTGCAACTCCAGTACTTTGGCCACCTCATGCGAAGAGTTGACTCATTGGAGAAGACTCTGATGCTGGGAGGGATTGAGGGCAGGAGGAGAAGGGGACGACAGAGGATGAGATGGCTGGATGGCATCACTGACTCGATGGATGCGAGTCTGAGTGACCTCCGGGAGCTTGTGATGGACAGGGAGGCCTGGCGTGCTGCGGTTCATGGGGTCGCAAAGAGTCGGACACGACTGAGCGACTGATCTGATCTCTGATCAAAAGAATATAGGTCTTCTTGGTGAAATAACTGACTCTAAATCTTTGGCAGGAAATGAATAAAATGAGCTTGTAAGTTTTGTTATCTCACATAGCAGGAAAGCTAGCAAAGTCTACCAGAGTTATGCCAAAAAGATTCAAGTGCCAATTTAAAGAACCTCCCACTGACCAAACCTGGGATAACTTACGCTTCAATAAGGGTTGAAGCCTATTGAGTATGTTTCAACTTAAGAGTTCATGACAAAATAATTGCTTAAAGAAATTAACTGGCCACCTTTAAAGTATAGTTAGAAACTAATTCATTATCTTAAAAATGGGTAACAAAAATGAGTCAAGCATTTATCCTACTTTTCTTACTTGAACCAAACAAAAGGTAGTATCTCTTTAAAATGTATACACAATTAATGAATTAACAACTTACTTTGAGAAAACAAAATTGAAAAAGAAATACTAAATGCAAAACCAAGGGGAAAATAAGTTGAAATATGACTAGAACAATGGAAGATTTCAAGGATACAATGACTATGACTAACAGTGGGGCTGAAGTGCCAAAATACAAGTATCAGCTTTAGGGAAAAGAATCATCTGAGACTGCCAGAGAAGTACGAAAGGAATGTCAGAAGGGCTATGAAACAATGTGTCAAATATAGGATATGTAGTTTTATTGGGTAGTCTAATATCTGTTAAATTAGGTCAAGTCACCCTCTGATAGAGACCATAAATTATTTGAAAGAAACATAGAGAAAAAAGCAGAGGGAAGAGGCCAGAGCTTGTTGGATACTACTGTTGACTGTTGACATGCTATGGATTTAGGAAGCAGAGTGTGAGTGTGTGTGTGTTTGGGGAAAGGCAGGGTCAGGGGAGAATAAAGAAATCTGCAAAACTAATAAACTGCAAGTGGTAAAGTATCTGTAATAGGTACTGGAAAGGGCATTCTTATGATGGATAAATCATAGAATTCTACCAAAAAGCCTGGATGAAACAAAGACACTGGGATGGTTGGAGATACCAGTGAAGGGCAGAGAAAAGCAAGATTGGTAGGTAAGACTGGCTGGGAGAGATGCCATGTACTCATTCAACATTAACCAAGAGTCTAACTTACCAAACTTTCGAATCCAGTAGAGAAGTTCCTAGAACAACAAAGGGCCAGGTATTAATATGACTGTCTGGGACTACAAAGTAGTTAAACTGAAGAGTTTGAAAAAGGGGAACAAGAAGAGTATTATGACATTAGCAAAGGATTTTGATGTTAAAGGGATGCACAGGGATATAGGAAAATAATAGCTATTGGCTTGTTTTTGTATTCTTCATTCCTCAAAGCTCCAAGAGAGGTGTAGCCATATTGTCAGCTGTATTAAATTCATATATTACTGATGATGCAATAGTTTGCTATTTTGATCCAAAGCTGGGGAGAATGAGTGTTATCAGTGTACAGTTTTACTACTGCTATATTTTAATACTGCATTTTTGAAACAACCAAAAAAACCCACTTAAATAGACAGTCCATCTTATGATTCAAATCTTTTGTAAAAGAAAAGCCTGCTACACCCACAAATGTGCCTAGAATACATCACATCATTAGCAAAATACATTAGGAAGTACGTGAGCATTGTACTAATCATCCGAGAAGGAGATTTTTTGAAAATGCAATGACAGAGGTTGTAGTAACTTTCCTGTGAACATGTGCTGACTTCTGCTGTCTGTTGTTCTCATTTGTCATATTTCTTAATGTTCCTCTTAATAGTGTCTTTATTTAGTTCTCCCAAAGGAATATCAGCAATTTCTGGGAGCAAGAAGAAAACTTTCTATCAATTCTGCATAATGACCAAAACACAGTGATTGAATCCCTTAATTGAAGCTCTAAGGTTCATAATGTGAGGCATATCAGACCCTATTCACTGTGAAAAGGAAACAGTGAGTGGATGTTCATGTAGGCAGTAAGAACAGAGACCCAAGTCGTTTTGTCTTTATGTTTGCTTTATTTTTCTGAGGCTCATACAATTCACAAGGGATTCCCCCTCAACTCTGTAATAGCCAAAGAGTGATGAATGGAAAAAGGGAAAAAAAGACAAAATGTAACTAAAATAGAAGCACACAAAAGTCTGCATATAGACTAAGTTTTATAAGCCCATAATTTCATTAGCTCACAAAACTGCCACCAATCCTGTGACCTCATCTGTTGGCATCACAGCAAAACTACAGCTGTTGAATGGGCAACTGCAGTTATGGGATGCGTGGTGCTAATGCATTAGTCAGATTTTCAAAGACAGCTAATTTTGAGTCTATACTAAAAGTGTTTAGTCCCCAGATCTATGGGTATCTACTTATATGACTGACCAGTACAGGAAATATCCCAATGCTGTCTAAGATATGGGTGAAGATCACAGCTTCCAAGTCACCTAAATGCTTAAGTGGTCCTTTTGCTCTTATCCTTCTGAAGGTATAATATTTGTGTCACTTGGAAGACACTGGAACTAAGTTTGCTGACTCTGGATGCCTCTCAACTCTCAATTGATAAAGCTTTATCTCACATTATTAAATCCAACTTGAGAAGAATCAAGCTAAGAGCAGCAACAGAAGCTCAGAGAGCATATGTAAGAACAGTAGAAATCTTATTATCTTATTCAGAGTTGATGGTTGACATGCTAACTTTAAAAAAAATTTTTTTTAATTTAGGTTAAAGGAAGAAAAATAACTTTAAATTTATATATTAAACATTTTACCTTAAAAAGCAAATATATGTTCATTCAATAAATCTAATATTAATTTGTTAGACACAAATTGCAACTTTCATATCTAGTTTCTCCACGTTTGTTGACTGTTGTCAGTTCAGACTGTGGTTCAATGTACTATGCAAAGACATTTTTTTGGTTACAACATAAGTAATTTTACCTCTTGATTTGTTCTTTTCTTCATATTCAGCTCCATCTCTTCTTTTGGCATGCATAATTTCTACATCATTCACATTTTCATTTTCCTATAAATTGTCACCCTCAACCCTATATTATATATCCTCCTCCTAAAAATCACTAGGAACCTTGATTTATTTAAGATCAGGGAGCTAATAAATCATGCCCTTTATTATTTTCTTATACATTTAGATTTTCTGCAGTGGTTGTCAAGTTCAGACCAGTTTTTTCCAAGATGCAACATATGCTGAACTTTCGGAAACTATTTTACTACAATATTATATTATAAATAGTATCTATCACATTAATGACTCAATAATTTTGCACTACCCACATTTTTATCTTAAACTGTTTCCAAAATAAAAGTCAAAAGCTTCCATTTGTCTTAAACACTTCAGAATTCCTTAACCCATCACAGATGATATCTGCTGGGGAAAACGTCCCCTACACAGTCCTTAGCTGGTAGCTCAGACGGTAAAGCGTCTGTCTACAATGCGGGAGACCTAGGTTCGATCCCTAAGTCGGGAAGACCCCCCTGGAGAAGGAAATGGCAACCTACTCCAGTATTCTTGCCTGGAAAATTCCATGGACCGAGGAGCCTGGTAGGCTACAGTCCATGGGGTTGCAAAGAGTCAGACATGACTGGGTGACTTCACTTCACTTCACACAGTCCTTAAAATGGGAATGTAAAAAAGAGTGATAGCTAAAAGAATATAGTTCTTTTAGTATTTTTTTCAGGTAGTTTTCTTTAGAAAATGTACAACTTCATAAAAAACACTTTGTAGAATTCATCCACACCATATTTTGTGAGCTGTTGTAAACCAGTAAACTCTTAGGTTTTAAGTGCTCTAGGATTTGTGGCTTGGTCAATTACCTCAAGTAGCAACTTTTAAGCTTCAGGTGGTAGCCTGCAGGCCACTGCTCTAGTGTTTCTTGGGCTCTTCATGATGCACATTCTACTTTCCATGTAATTGTTTTCATAAGCAGTGTCTCACACTTTGGGCCTATTTATCAATATTGTAAAAATATTCACCTATAAAATATTTTGATAAATGTTTCACTAATCTGTAGACTACTAATCAACAGACTGTTCATTGGATAATTTCTCCCTTCTATTGCCCAATATGTGACATCTTAATTTTCTTCCTCTATCCAAGCCATCTATTTGCTATAAAATATTTGCTGCCAAACTTACCAAGACTTTTCTTTAGATATAAATCCACCAACTAGAGTATCACACTCACATGAGCTACCTAAGACACTGTCTATGGTTTCCAGTTCATACTTAAAGTAAAGTAAGGTAAAGAAACTTGCCAGCACTCTAGGAAGAGAACACTTCTGGACTTGTGATATTTTCCAGCACTAAACATCTAATTTGACAGCATTGGGCATGCCTTTGAGTTTTTCTAAAGTATTCAACATAATTTTCATAAAAACAACAACTCTTTACTTATGCTCATAATTCATCAGTTTACATAATATATAACCATAGTCCATAGTCAAAATATCAAGTAAAATTGGAATAAACAGGCTTGAGAACAGACTTGATTCACCATCAGTATGTGACTCAAATTACTAGCACAGAAGTGCCTAAGAAAGAAGCTTTTTGGCTGCAAACCCTCACCATACAGTGACCACTACTCAACATGTCTTATGAAGGGAATATTACACTGGGGCCAATTTTTAATTCTTTACTCTCCTGGTAACTAAACTGTTTCCACAAATATGATGCTATGATCGAATAGTCATGTTGGTACCCTAATATGACATTTTGGGAACTAAGTTCCAATTTGGGAGTCACTCTCAACAATTTGGGGCCTAGGACAGTATCCAGGAGAATCCCAAAATAGAATATTTATCCTGGAACTGAGCCCAGAGTAAATTTTCAAAAGGAACAGGGTAGGTCAAACATGTGATGTTACAGTACTTGGAATACAACTCCACAGACCAAATCACTTTGGAAATGATGCCAGAGCTGAAATTACAATTTGAGAGAAATCCATGTTTTAGGATGAACTATTTCAAGAGGAGAAATAAACTGTGCAACAATATGATAGCTGAATGAAGTAGTATAAAAAACTCCCATGCAAAGTTATAAATAAAACCACATTTCTTCAGAAATTAGGCACCAATGAAAAAGTGGGAAATAGGAGACAGTCATCCTGCTCAGGTTACTTCAAGGTTTCTACATTACATTAAGTTAGCATTACACAGTTGCAACATATGCCAGGCACTCTGTTTAGTACTTCATACTGACTACCTTGTTTAACCCTTATAATTACCTCACAAAAGTGGGTTTTCCAGATGAGGAAACTACCATTTTCCTAGGTGCACAAAGTTAGCAAAAGATGAGGATGGGTACTTGAGTTCAAAAGTCATATCTTCCACTCTGCTATCCTGCCCCTCAACGACACTCCAACCTGCTCAAAACTTCCTTCCAGCATCACCAAGAAAAACTCACATCACCATTAACAAAAATCAAACCTATCTGCACATATAATTATTCTGAATTATTTCCATCTTTGGAAACTTTCTGAAAACCCCTTAATGATAGGTTACTTTGGATGTTCAATGGTGAACACCAAAAGAAAAAGCCACAAAACATGCAAATTAAAACAATTCTGTGTTACCAAAAGTATAAGTAAGAAATTAAAAAGAAAAAAGAAATATATATATAACAAGTGGAACTCTTACCAACATTAATCATAGCCTCTCTACTATTTACAGAGGTTTGAATTCATACTTATTAATTTTCTCACTTTTTAGGCAGCAGTAATCACTGCTATTTCACCCCACTCCAGTACTTTTGCCTAGAAAATCCCATGGACAGAGGAGCCTGCTAGGCTGCAGTCCATGGGGTTGACTTCACTTTTACTTTTCACTTTCATGCATTGGACAAGGAAATGGCAACCCACTCCAGTGTTATTGCCTGGAGAATCTCAGGGATGGGGGAGCCTGATGGGCTGCCGTCTATGGGGTCTCACAGAATCGGACACAACTGAAGCGACTTAGCAGCAGCAATCACTGCTATCACCTGGTACTACCACTCTGAGTCTGTGGAATTTCTAGAAAGATTTATCACTTTTCTTTCTGGGTCAATTAACAGAACAGTTTGCAATACTTCTAAATCATTTTAAGAGACAAAAATTGAATTTAAATATCAGGGGGAAAAAAAAACAAAATGTAGCTTTACCAACACTTTTCCTACAGCATTTTTTAAAATGAGAACAGACCACAAAAACACCACACTCCACATATCAACCCAAAATTGTTACAAAGCAGTTAACCTTTTTTTATTAAGGATAAATTCAAAGAGAAGTCATTTCTGTATTTTATCAAGAAAAACTGACACGCAAGTTATTTTGGTTTTGGCCGCTGTGCAGCCAGCAGGATCTTACTTCCCCAACCAGGGATCAAACCCCGGGCCCCCTGCATTGGGAGGTTGGAGTCTTAACCACTGGACCGCCAGGGAAGTCTCAAAACTTAAAAATCCATGGAGTAGCCCCTACTCACCAAAATTAGAGAAAGCCCGCACTCAGCCACAAAGACCCAGGGCAACCAAAAATAATAAGGTAATTTTTTGAAAATTGATGGAGACTGGTTCCACTATACACAGAGTCAAAAAAAAGTTTATAGCTGTGTAATAGCATCTTATGTTTTCCCTAAAAGCAAACCCTAAGATAAAGCTATAGGTAGTCAATTTGAGAAGTGGTCCCAGAAGGCACTAGTGAGGAAGTGGGGAAAAGAGAAAACCACATAAGGGTGCATTGCTAAGCAGATTACCTGACAAATGCCAGGAGCACAATGCTGCCGAGACCCTCCAAGACTTCTGTAACACACGCCCCAAAACCTACGTGCTTGAGGCCTGGGAGGAAGGGTATTTATCTACTAACTTTTAGCCCTCATTGGCTGAGGGTTGAGCATGAAACCAATCCCACCCTTATAGGCTGCACCTGTGCCCAGCCCAGATACTACAGAGCCCAAGAAAGCCCTCAGGTGGGAGCTGTTAAGATGAAAAGCTTGGCATACCCAAGACCGACCTCAGTGCAGGCAAATGTAGATGGGCTGATAGAATACTATGGGGTATCAACAATGCCTGTCATGGCTGGTAATGAGCAGTTTTTGTTGAGCTTTCTCATCTTGAGTATGGAATTTGTTTTTCAAACTGGTCACAGACTCGACTCTTCACAAACACTGGCATAACTAAATCAGAATCTTTGCCAATGGAACAAACTAGAGACCCTGAGTAATTCTCCCACTGCAAATAACTAAAAATGCTGGGTATAATAATTTCAAATAAAACTCAAATGCAGAGTTGGGCTACTAAGAAAATAATGACACCTCTGAAAGTGTTAGTCACCCAATTGGTCCAACTCTTTTGCAACTCCATGGACTGTAACCCACCAAGCTCCTCTGTCCATGGAATTTTCCAGGCAAGAATACTAGAGTTGGTTGACATGCCCTCCTCCAGGAGATCTCCCTGATCAAACCCAGGGTTGAACCTGGGTCTCCCACATTGCAGATTCTTTACTGTCTGAGCCACCTGGGAAACCCAAGGACACCTCTGAGGACAAAAGTAAAGTGGAAGCTGAAATCCAGAAATATAAGCAAGAAGAATCAGTTACTTAACTAATTAATTAAACCCTAGAAGGTCACATAACATTTGTGGAGAACAGTTAAATAATATGTTCTACTTTAATTTTAGAAATCTTAATGAGGTCCATGTAGAGTTGTTCACTATCCAAAATTTATAGGGACAACCACGAAGTTAAAATATTTTAGAGCTCAATTTTCAGATGTCAGCTTCATTGACTACAAGAAAGCCTTTGTCTGTATGGATCACAAAAAATTATGGAAAATTCTTAAAGAGATGGGAATACCAGACCACTTTTACCTGTCTCCTGAGAAACCTGCATGCGGGTTAAGAAGTAACAGAACCGGACATGGAACAACTGATTGGCTCAAAACTGGTAAAGGAGTATGAGAAGGCTGTATATTGCCACCCTCTTTATTTAACTTCTATGCACAGTGCATCATGCCAGGCTGGATGAATCACAAGCTAGAATCAAGATTCCTGGGAGAAATATCAACAACCTCAGATATGCAGATGATACCACTCAAATGGCAGAAAGTGAAGAGGAACTAAACAGCTTCTTGATAAGGGTAAAAGAGGAGAGTGAAAAAGCTGGCTTAAAACTCAACCTTCAAAAAAACTAAGATTATGGCATCCAATCCTATCACTTCATGGGAAATAGATGTGGAAAAAGTGGAAGCAGTGAAAGATTTTATTTTCTTGGGTTCCAAAATCACTGCGGACAGTGACTGTAACCAGGAAATTAAAAGATGCCTGTTCCTTGGATGGATAGCTATGACAAACCTAGATAGTGTATTACAAAGCAGAGACATCACTTGCTGACAAAGATCCATATAGTCAAAGCTATGGTTTTTCCAGTAGTCATGTATAAATGTGAGAGCTGGACCATGAAGGAGGCTGACCACCAAAAAATTGATGCTTTCAAGCTGTGGTGCTGAAGAAGACTCTCAAGACTTCCTTGGACAACAAGGAGATCAAACCAGTCAATCCTAAAGAAAATCAATCCTGAATATTCATTGGAAGGACTGATGCTGAAGCTGAAGCTCCAATACTTTGGCCACCTGATGTGAAGAGCCGACTCATTAGAAAAGACCCTGATGAATGAAGGCAAAAGGACAAGTAGGCAGCAGAGGATGAGATGGTTAGATAGCAATACCGACTCAATGGACATGAATGTGAGCAAACTCTGGGACAGAGTGAAGGACAAGGAAGCCTGGCATGCTGCAGTCCATGGGGTCACAAAGAGTTGGACATGACTTAGCAACTAAACAAAAATAAAAGGTTCAGGATATGAAAGTCTCCATTTTCCATTTTAGAAATGATCACTCAGTCTATCACCAAATGACAGAGACCATGTGTAGCCACTTTCCCAGACCCAATCTTGTGCTTCACTCTGTTGCAACTACATGGCCCTCATCATGCAGATCACTCTATAGGACAGCTTGAGCATCCTTACACATGGTAGCTGATTTTATCCAAAGCAAGTGATATAATAAAGCCCCAATAACTTTTACAATCTAATCTGAGAAGTCACAAACTATCACTCTGCCTTATTCTATTCATTAAATGAGAGTCACGAAGTCCAGCCTACACTCGCTCACTTGAAGAGAGGAATATTAAAGAATTGGTGGGCATTCTTCATAGCATACACTTTTTGATTGTTTTAGCTCTTCTAATATCTACATCTGTATTTTAATATGCTTATCATTGGGACTCCCCTGGTGGCTCAGTGGTAAAGAATCCACCTGCCAATGCAGGAGACATGGGTTCAATCCCTGATCTGGGAAGATCCCAAATGCTGAGGAGAAACTAGGCTTTTGCACTGACAACTACAGAACCTGTGCTCTAGAGCCCCAAACTACTGAAGCCCTGCAGCCTAGAGCCTGTGCTCTGCAACAAGAGGAGCTACTGCAATAAGAAACCCATACAGTACAACTAGACAGTAGCCTCTGTTTGCCACAACTAGAGAAATGCCAGCACATAGCAAATGCCAGCATAGCAAAAAATAAATTGAATAAATAAATAAATATAAATAATAAAAAAAGTTTCAAAAATATGCTTATCTATTGATTTTCTATTATGGAAAATAAAGATTTATACCACTATCCACCCATCTATTAATAGTTACCCCACCACAAACACCGACACACACACAATTCCTCCTACCCAACATAAATGTATCATAACTTTTCATTAAATCAATAATCAATGTTTAAATTAACATGATCATATAAATAGTCTATAACTGAGCTTCATGATGTAACTGACTTCATTTATTTTTTAATACAGTTTACTGTTTTACCTACAGGCAAGGATATTTTTTTAGTTGTTTAATAGTCTATGTACCCATCACAAGCTTATACCAGCTTTTTAAAAAGCATTCAATTTCCTCTCAATGTGTTGAAACAAATCAGGTAATGTATGAATTGAATTTTTTAATTGGAGTTGGATTTTAGGCCTTTCTCTACTATCAGTGTCAGACTTTGTGTTTTTTGGGCTCCAAAATCATTGCAGATGGTGACTGCAGCCATGAAATTAAAAGACGCTTACTCCTTGGAAGGAAAGTTATGACCAACCTAGATAGCATATTCAAGAGCAGAGACATTACTTTGCCAACAAAGGTCCATCTAGTCAAGGCTATGGTTTTTCCCATGGTCATGTATGGATGTGAGAGTTGGACTGTGAAGAAGGCTGATCACCGAAGAATTGACGGTTTTGAACTGTGGTGTTGGAGAAGACTCTTGAGAGTCCCTTGGACTGCAAGGAGATCCAACCAGTCCATTCTGAAGGAGATCAGCCCTGGGATTTCTTTGGAAGGAATGATGCTAAAGCTGAAACTCCAGTACTTTGGCCACCTCATGCGAAGAGTTGACTCATTGGAAAAGACTCTGATGCTGGGAGGGATTGGGGGCAGGAGGAGAAGGGGACGACAGAGGATGAGATGGCTGGATGGCATCACTGACTCGATGGACGTGAGTCTGAGTGAACTCCGGGAGTTTGTGATGGACAGGGAGGCCTGGCGTGCTGTGATTCATGGGGTCGCAAAGAGTCGGACACGACTGAGCGACTGAACTGAACTGAACTACCATTAGTTATACAATCTTTTACAAAAGATGAAGAAACCTTTCGTCCCTCTGTTTCTTTACCCATTAAAGAAAGGTAGAGGTCAAAAAAGCAACCCTTCTTGATGCAATGACTTCAACTAAAAATCAACAAACAGGTAAATATCATTTAGAAAAGAGAATATACCTGAATTCTAAATTTCTGAAATTTCTTATTCTGACATATAGGTCGAAAACAATTGGCTTTTTTTTTGGCCACTGGAATTCAATAGAGACAACTAGAGCTGACAGAAACATGAACAACGTAATGCCAGTCAGATGGTTTTGCCCAAGGTAATTCAGGATGAGCTCAGGGGACTTACTTGAATAGTGAAGCTCATTAACATTAATAGCAGCTCCAAGTTCACATCTAAACAGGAATATGCCTCACGGGGCAAAAATTCACTAATCTGCTATATGGGCTACTTTGTCATACTCTTAATATTCTAGAGGCAAGACAAACTGAGAAAGCATTAAATGTATAAACAACACTTCCTTGTTAATCAAACTTCATTTCTCTACTGCTAACCTCTTTTATATGAAAGGGGGGATTTTTAATGTAAAATCTCCATTTGGTCTTACTTTTCACAGGATTTTACATGCTACAACAGGCATTTAGGTATTTTTATAATAAAATATTTCCTCTAAAAAATAAATCCTGAAAAGTAATTTTATTTTATCCTAAGAAAAAAAATAGTCACTCTATATTTCTCTAAGATATAATTCATCATTATTAAATTACCAGATTACATGCACAATTAAACTTATTTATTAAACAAGACATATGCCAACAACTTTACAATAATCCTCTAAACCATAATAGCAGATTTTCAACTTTAATAACAATATCATGCAGCTAATACCCAAAGGACTAATTTTAAAAGTAAAGGCATTTAGTAATTGAAACTGAAATTATACAATTAAGCACTTGAGTAATTTAAACATGAACATAAGTGTCCTAGCTGTGCTGCTCTTGGCTTTTAGTCAAATTTACTAGTGCCAGTTAGACTTTATCACTCTAATTATTTCTGCTCATATCAGATTCTGCTAAATAGAAATTGAGAATTATCTGAAGTATTTTTTATTCCTGCTTTTTCTGCTTCAAAAATATATTACTATACTCTAATCAAAGCTTCACACAGATAATCAAAAATAAACCCCACGATACTTACCAAGACTCCACAGAAATAATTAAAAAAGAGATACTTTATTTGTACACCTATTCCCAGAAAGAGGCACAGAAGAACTTTTAATAAGAAAGTTATCTAGTGAGTATATTCACCTTGCAAGTGCTTTTAAATCATCACCTCTCCATTTCTACCCATTCTCCCTTCTTTGCATTTTTTCCACCAAATATCAGACCCCATGTTAGTCTCATTGCCTTGCCTTTAGGAAGACTCTAAATAGGCCTTTCCTTGACAGCAAACATGACAGTTTGGTTCAGTTCAGTTGCTCAGTTGTGTCTGACTCTTTGAGACTCCAGGGACTACAGTACACAAGGCCTCCCTGTCCATCACCAACTCCTGGAGCTTACTCAAACTCATGTCCATCAAGTCAGTGATGCCATCCAACCATCTTATCCTCTGTCATCCCCTTCTCCTCCCGCCTTCAATCTTTCCCAGTATCGGGGTCTTTTCCAATGAGTCAGTTCTTCACATCAGGTGGCCAAAGTATTGGAGTTTCAGCTTCAGCACCAGTCCTTCAAATGAATAGTCAGGACTGATTTCCTTTAGGATTGACTGGTTTGAACATGACAGAACAGCTTCTAAAATTGGTAGAAATCATCTCTTTAATTTTTACTGTTTGATTAATACTTCTGACATTATATGATTACAGTAGAATTAAGAGATATTACTTCTTCAGTCAACTATAAAAACATCAAATTTTTAAAAACAGAACAGAAAACAAGAAATGTGAATATCCCAAAACAAGGCATACACTTTAAAACAGGAAGAGGCAGGCAGACTGCCTCTGATCAACAGAGGGCACAGAGATAATGTAAATCAGGCACCAAGGAAAGATGGCTCCACTATCAAGACCAAGTACAAAGGCATGGAAAGGAGGGGAAAGGATGCTTCAAATTCAAGGAACTGCATAGGAAAAAGTACAAGGATGAGGGGAGACTTTAGATCGAGGGGACATGTATACTTATGGCTAGTTAAATGGCAGAAACCAACACAACACTGTAAAGAAATTATCTTCCAATTAAATTTTTTAATTTAAAAATAAATAAATAAGCAAATTTAAAAACAAAGGTACAAGGCTAAAAAAAGAGCTGATAACTTTCAGGATATATGGTTGAGGTCTAGGGTCTGATGCTGCTGCTGCTGCTAAGTCGCTTCAGTCACGTCCGACTCTGTGCGACCCCATAGAAGGCAGCCCACCAGGCTCCCCATCCCTGGGATTTTCCAGGCAAGAACAGTGGAGTGGGTTGCCATTTCCTTCTCCAATGCATGCAAGTGAAAAGTGAAAGTGAAGTCGCTCAGTCGTGTCCGACTCTTAGCGACCCCATGGACCGCAGCCTACCAGGCTCCTCGGTCCATGGGATTTTCTAGGCAAGAGTACTGGAGTGGGGTGCCATTGTCTTCTCCAAGGGTCTGATAGGAGGAGTTATAACAGGTGAAGCTAAACAAGTAGGCATAGTCCAGATCCTTAGCCTGGAATCCAGGTATTTTTATCTGAGATTTTATCCTGAAAGCAGGGGGAGTCACTGTGGGTTTTTGTTTTTTTTTTAATAGAAAATAGACAGGATCAGACGTTTTAAAGATTTTAAAAAGATCCATTCAAAAAGATCCTTCTGGCAGCAGAGTGAACAGTCAATTGAGGCAGACTAGAATAAAAGAATCAATTGAGGCAGACTAGAATAAAGGAAAAGACACTTGTTAGAATACCGCAGATAGCACTGGACTACTTTACAGTCCAGAACAGCACTTTACCATGTTACCATGTTACAGGTCTAGGCTACAAAAAGTGAGAACCTGAACCATCACAGCAGCAGATAAAAAAGAGAAGGGACTAGACCTCAAGATTTAAGAAGATACTTCATTCATGTTGTCCAACTGGATGTGGCAGAGGAGGACAGGAAACAATTTAGTTTCTGACTTATAAGATTCCAGAAAAAAGGTCCCTCCTCTGGCTTTGTGATGCCTACCCATCACCACATGCTTGGCCAAGTCTTTGCCCATCAATTATCCCATTTCATTCCTATGGCTCTTTTGCTACAACCTGTAAGACACATAAGCCTCTGCCATCGCAAGAAGTAAAGATTAGATATCTACTCTATGTCAGTGAATCCCTGAGTTAGCAGTAGGAGTTAAGATGGGTTTTTTCCCTTAATTTTTCCTAATCTTCAAGGAAATAGTTTATCCCAATCCCCACAATCCATCTTCAGAACAGGTCAAATAAATCAGTCCCTTTCAGGAAAAACAACAAAAAGGCTTTTTGTCTAGAAGTAGCAACACCTGTATGAATATCCTATCTGGCAAAAGATATAGCTAATGGAAGATGGAAGCTTAGTGATCTTCTGGGGCCACAACATGATGCTGAAGGTTACCGTCAAAGGCACTTGTTTCAGGAAATCCAAAGAGTCAGGTCATCCAAACAGTCTGGGTGCATCATGCAATAGTCCCACTGTGCACTCAGGACCTAGTTCTTCATTTCATTCATTCAACAAATATTTCTTATGGGCTTATTACATGACAGGTGCTATCCTAGGCTCTGGAGAAACAAATAGTGAAGAAAATAGACACAATTCCTGTCACGATGTTTGGTTTCCGCATAGATACTTAAAATTCTGCCATCATAAGCAAAAGATTGCTCCCCACAGGGGCCTCTACTTTCCACTGCATCTTCCATCAGAAGCAGGAATTTATTTCTTAGTATCTTATTTCCTATCACTACATGGGAAATAGATGGGGAAACAGTGGAAACAGTGTCAGACTTTGTTTTTCTGGGCTCCAAAATCACTGCAGATGGTGACTGCAGTCATGAAATTAAAAGACGCTTACTCCTTGGAAGGAAAGTTATGACCAACCTAGATAGCATATTCAAAAGCAGAGACATTACTTTACCAACAAAGGTTCGCCTAGTCAAGGCTATGGTCTTTCCTGTGGTCATGTATGGATGTGAGAGCTGGACTGTGAAGAAGGCTGAGCGCCGAAGAATTGATGCTTTTGAACTGTGGTGTTGGAGAAGACTCTTGAGAGTCCCTTGGACTGCAAGAAGATCCAACCAGTCCATTCTGAAGGAGATCAGTCCTGGAATTTCTTTAGAAGGAATGATGCTAAAGCTGAAACTCCAGTACTTTGGCCACCTCATGCGAAGAGTTGACTCATTGGAGAAGACTCTGATGCTGGGAGGGATTGAGGGCAGGAGGAGAAGGGGACGACAGAGGATGAGATGGCTGGATGGCATCACTGACTCGATGGGTATGAGTCTGGGTGACCTCCGGGAGCTGGTGATGGACAGGGAGGCCTGGCGTGCTGCGGTTCATGGGGTCGCAAAGAGTCGGACACAACTGAGCGACTGATCTGATCTGATCTTATTTCCTCCTAAGAGCCACTCATTTAAAAAGTGACTTTGACAGTAACAGGCACTGTTTTTAATGGATTGATGCTGAGCATGCTGTTGTATAATCTATTTATTAGCTGTGTGTCTGTTAGTCACTCAGTCATGTCCAACTCTTTACAACCCCATGAACTATAGCCCACCAGGCTCCTCTGTCCATGGAATTCTCTGGGCAAGAATACTGGAATGGGTTGCCATTTCCTTCTCCAAGGGATCTTCCCAACTCATGTATCAAACCCAGGTCTCCCATCTGAACCACCTGGCAAGTCCATTTCTTAGCCATAAAGATAAGCTTATATGAAGCTTAGCATATCAAAGTTCTAAAAGAAGAGACTGATTCTCACTGGCTCAGAGTTTAGTAACACTGGGAACCAAGTCTTCCAGTCAAGTCAACTTTGACCATCACCAGGCAGAACAGAAGGGAAGATGGACAAGTAGAGCACAGATTCTGAAATAGCACATATCGGCATTAGAAATCATGCACACAGACCAGAGGGAAATGATATGAGGCAGTATGAACTACAAAAGACTGAATTTACACAAAGGATTTCAGAAACAAGCACGAGGACTGAAAAGCCAAGAAGAAAATATGACACCAATGAAAATATGAAACAGCTGCCACTGCTCAGTGATCAGAATCATTCTAAGGGCGGGGGCAAGTCAGGGACTTTGGGTAAACAGGAGTCCCTTACTGGCAAAAAGAAGGGAAAAAAGAAAGAAAATAACCAAAGTATGTCCTTGGATATCATGAGCAACCGTTTTTAGGCTAGGATAATTCAAAGTACATCAAAAGAGTTGAAGGTTGCTTTTTTAAAATACAAAATTAAATTATGCATTTTTTTTAGTCCTGTGGAAGAGTAAGTTACAAATTATAAAAATACAGATTGCTTACTTTATTGAGTAGAAGAATATCAAGAAAATGACTGTGCTTTTTAGTCACTAAATTCTAGCATTTGTGTTCATTTGAGGGGTAGAGACACAGAGGCAGTTTTCTAATCTTGCATCTTGTGGTGAGATGGAGAGCACATGGCAGAGCCAAGGAGGCCCCCAGCAGCCCTGAGGCTGTGAGCTGCCTCATCATTGCCCTGGCTACTAAGCTAAGCAGTTTACACACATTATCTCACTTAATCCTAGCACGATACTAAATATTGGACCAATGTGCCACTGGGTAAGTATGTGATAAAAGACAATATCTAGCAGTTCTGTTTGCAATCTGTAAACATGTAATTCTTCTCCCACATAGATGAATCATAAGCTTATTTTAAATACACCTGGTCTACCCTGACAGCAAATGAGCAACACCTGGTAAAATTAGCACAAAAACACAGAGTACCAAGATGTTATATATAAAAATATATATATATTTCTTTTGCCATATAAGCATCTTCAAAGATTTCAGTCTAAGGACTTCTCTGGCAGTCCAGTGGTTAAGCCTCTGTGCTTCCACTGCAGCGGACACGGATTTGAGGGGAACTAAGATCCTGCATGCTGCAGCATGTCCAAAAAATATATACTTAGGTCTAAATAAAAGAGAATTGTTCAACAAAGAGAGACTACAAGCCACTCAAATTTACTACCAAGCAAAATTACAGAATCATTTCAGAGGCACATTAAGAAACTGGAGTCCTCTATGATTAAATATCCTTTTTAAAAAATCCCTTCCAGGATTAACATACTGCAACATTTTCTATGTTGCAACACTAAAGAAATTAAAATCTAAAGACTTCATCCTAGTTGTATTTAGAGGGGAGCCCGGAGAGTTAATTTATTTTAAGAACCCAAGACAAGATCCACACAATTCAGCATTCACTTCTTCATTCAAAGGTCACTAAAATGCATACATCAGACATCTGCTGATTTCTTTTAAGAATGCTGAATCTTAAACCCAATAATTCTAAATGTAGCTCTAATATAATCTACAAATGACCTTACTAAGTCTTTCTACATCCCATAAAAGTATATTAATTGTATCATCTTATTTAAGTTCCCAACTTGCTGTGATGTATTAGCATATTAAAATTAACTCTGCAAGCTCTAATCATTTCACTTTCTGAGCCAACTTACCAGGACAAATTTGATAAAATTATAGTACCCCCTTGTGGTGTTATCTTCATACCCTACTAGAATGTTTTGTAATATTATTTTTTTTAAATCTTCTTCAACTAATATCAGTGGATAACTAATTAACCTTTTCTAAATTCTTATAAAATCTTGGGGAAATTAAAGGGACTATCACTAGATTGTGATAACAGATGAGACAATGCAGCATTTCGTCATAAAATAAGACTATTTGGAGCCATGCCTATTATTTTTTAGCAGAAGGAAAACACTTTCAAGAAATATTTTCTATGGACCAATTAATACAGCCAAATTAAAGGGCAAAATTCTGAAATTATGCACCAGATTTTAGTTTGTCTTGCAAATGAATTCAAATAACTTAAGGGGAGGAAATTATGTTTTTGAATGGTAAGCCAATATAAATTCATCAGGCAAAAGAAATTTGGTAAAATTTAAATACAAAGATTTTCTTCTCATAGTTCACTCAACTTTCTTCTACCAGATCCAAATTAACTGTATATTACTGTCATTACTGTTATTAAAGTTTACAATATTATTTAGCAAAATGTGTAAGACTTTTGGGCACATACTTTGATACAAAGCTTTTCCTAGTGTTATTTTATTTTTCCTACCTCCCCCTGCCAAAATAAAAGTTCCCTACTCCCATCTCCTAATTTCCTAACAGATCTTCATCTTACTCTAGAATGGGTTTCTAGCAATAAGGCAAGGAGTCATGGAATGACTGAGTAAATGAGAGACAGAGACAGACAAAGAGAAGACTACTCACAGTATTTTGGCAAGCTCTAGAATAATTCCAGTTAGGTCAGAGAATCTTATAAGAAATTCTGTGATCTCACTAGAAAAAGAGGAAAAGATCTTACCTACAAGTTAATATATTTAGATCTACTGTCAATGAAACAGCAATTTCATATTCATAGAATGTCTAAGTACCTTACTAAATAGGAATAAACTGGTAATTTTTTCAAATTAGTCCCCCTTTTGCATTCAGCAGTGAAGCAGCTTATCTCTGATTCAAGCCAGTAAGCAATTCTACCTGACTTACATTAAAAATATCAAGAAGCTTTACTGCAATTTAGTTCAGGTTCAATGCAGATGATACCACCCTTATGGCAGAAAGTGAAGAGGAACTCAAAAGCCTCTTGATGAAAGTGAAAGTGGAGAGTGAAAAGGTTGGCTTAAAGCTCAACATTCAGAAAACGAAGACCATGGCATCTGGTCCCATCACTACATGGGAAATAGATGGAGAAACAGTGGAAACAGTGTCAGACTTTATTTTTCTGGGCTCCAAAATCACTGCAGATGGTGACTGCAGCCATGAAATTAAAAGATGCTTGCTCCTTGGAAGGAAAGTTATGACCAACCTAGATAGCATATTCAAAAGCAGAGACATCACTTTGCCAACAAAGGTTCGCCTAGTCAAGGCTACGGTCTTTCCTGTGGTCATGTATGGATGTGAGAGCTGGACTGTGAAGAAGGCTGAGCGCCGAAAAATTGATGCTTTTGAACTGTGGTGTTGGAGAAGACTCTTGAGAGTCCCTTGGACTGCAAGGAGATCCAACCGGTCCATTCTGAAGATCAGCCCTGGGATTTCTTTGGAAGGAATGATGCTAAAGCTGAAACTCCAGTACTTTGGCCACCTCATACGAAGAGTTGAACATTGGAGAAGACTCTGATGCTGGGAGGGATTGAGGGCAGGAGGAGAAGGGGACGACAGAGGATGAGATGGCTGGATGGCATCACTGACTCGATGAATGTGAGTCTGAGTGACCTCCGAGAGCTGGTGATGGATAGGGAGGCCTGGCGTGCTGCAGTTCATGGGGTCGCAAAGAGTCGGACACGACTGAGCGACTGATCTGATCTGATCAATGTTCTAGTTCAATTCTGGGAAAGTGGAAATATATTTACTAGTTTCTAATTCATATTCCATTGGCCTACTGATTATGATTTAAAATAAAGAATATTGAATTGTACTCATTTAGGTTTTCAACCAACATTTTTAAGCCCTTATTAAGTTTCAGGGACTCTAGTGGATGTCAGAATACAAAAACAAATAGAGCAGAATTCTTGCCTTAAAGAATATCCTAGTAAACAGTTAAGTGAACATGTACAGTGATATGGATAAAACTGCAGTATCACAAAAACTACAATAAGAATTTCTTATAAAGGAACATCATCTCAGTTTAGAAAATGTCTTGATGGGCCCCTAAGGGTATGGTCCACTAACGGGCCTCCTAAAATAATCAAAAACAGTCACTAAACCTCCTTCTACAGTCAGTGGTTCCTATTTCCCCTCTTCTGGGTTAAGTATCACTGTGCATTTGGACTAAATGCATAGAGGACTAAATGGAGCAGGCTGAATTATTTTGCGTAACAGGGAATAGCAACTGAAAGTCCCAAGGGTATAGGCAGATGCGTAAGGCAGAAGACACAACTGGCCCAGGGCCACGACACACAACTCCAGGAAGCACCACATGCATCATTTTCTATGTGAATGGCACTGATATAGCCAGCAGCCATGCAGAAGCCAGAGGGACTGGGAAGTGCTGGGTGAAGAATCTCCAATGACCAAGAAAAATTTTGAAACAAGAGTAGAAATGTCCAGAAGGGATTTTTGTAGTTATTTGCCTTAGAGTATGATGTAAACCCTTCTACCACCTCCCTTCCAAAAGCATCTTTTCCCTTAAGACTTTTAACAAGGGAACCTAAATTTTTACTCTTGGTTTTTGTTTCTGTGCAGGGGGTAAGGGTGACAGTTATCATTTCAGGTTTTGTTGTGGTGACGGCCACTTCAGATTGTGAGCCCAAAGCAGCACTGAATTTCGCATCCTGTGGACCCAGGGCATACACTGATTGTGATGATGCTGGACCCAGAGGACAAGAGAAAAGCTGATATCTGAGTTACACACACAGTTATAATTTAAAAAGTAATAAAAGCTAAAACAAAGGTGCTGCAAAAGAATAGAAAAGGAAGTACCTGCTTTGCCTCAGGGAAACAGAAGCGTCACAGAGAAAGTGACTTTTGAACTAAGTCTTGAAGGATGAACAGTGGTTATTCAAGAAAATAAAAATGGGGAAAGGCATTCAGCATACAAGAATAGGAACAAAGAGGAGGCAGTTAGGGATCACCAAGAAGTCAATGTTGGTAGAGAAGGCAGTCCTATTCCATTTCATGCCATTGGTAGGCTTGCTCAGAAAGACTGTCACCGAAATCTGTTAGTTATACACCATCGACGTTTGTTGAGAACAGGTGTCCCATCTACCTACTACCCCATCTTTCTACTTCCCTTAACAAAACCTCTTGTAAAAGACTTGCTATTGCTTCATGAGTGAAAGTCACTCTGTATGGACTGTGGTTTTCAATTAAACAGTTTAATTCTG
The DNA here is from genome assembly GCA_935064755.1 of Tragelaphus eurycerus. NCBI lineage: Eukaryota > Metazoa > Chordata > Mammalia > Artiodactyla > Bovidae > Tragelaphus > Tragelaphus eurycerus. The sequence goes on from CAKXYN010000020.1 coordinate 21,107,414, forward strand.
TGTAAACACCTGAATGAAAGTGAAAGTTGCTCAGTCATGTCCAACTCTGTGTGACCCCATGGACTATATAGTCACTGGAATTCTCCAGGCTAGAATACTGGAGTGGGTAGCCTTTCCTATCTCCAGGGGATTTTCCCAACCCAGGGATCAAACCCAGGTCTCTCACATTGCAGGCAGATTCTTTACCAGCTGAGCCACAAGGGAAGTCCAAGAATACTGGAGTGGGTAGCCTTTCCCTTTCCCAGGGGACCTTCCCAACCCAGGAATCGAACCAAGGTCTGCTGCATTGCAGGCAGATTCTTTACCAACTGAGCTATCAGGGAAGCCCTTAGTGCTCTGTAGCAAATTCTATATTTGGTCTTCAGTGTTTCCTCTCCTCTGCAGTAATCCCACAGGTTAATTACTTGGAGTGGATAGAGTACTGACCCCAGTCCCACTGACTTTGGGCTTGGTCATGAAGCCTGTTTTAAACAGAATGTGGACAGAAGTGTCAGTGTGCCAGTTCCAAGCTACCTTAAGAGGTATCTTACGCTTCTGCCCCACTTAGCCACAGGTCCCAGAAGAAGGAGCAACATTGATGTGGGCTGATTGGGGCCCCCACCCCAGCAAATTCATATATTGAAGTCCTAACTTCCAGTGTCTCAAACTGTGACTGTATTTAGAGATGGGTTTTTAAAGTAGTGATTAAATTAAAATGAGACTGTCAGAGTGGACCCTAACCCAATCTGACTGGTGTCTGCATAAGAAGAAATTCCGTACACAAAAGGCTACACAGAGGAAAGATGGGCAAAGTGAGGACACAGTGAGATGGTGATAACTGCAAGCCAAGGAAAAGACTCAAAAGAAGCCAGACTTGCTGACACCATGGTCTCGAGTTCCTAGCCTCCAGAACTCTTAAGGAAATTAATTCCCGTTGTTTAGACCACCAAGGATGTGGTATTTTGTTACAGTAGCCATAACAAATTAATACATATGTGAAACCAACCTAACCCATCCTATAGCCTGAAGCAGAGCCAACCCACAGATTCATGAGCAAGAACTAGCACTTATGGTTGTAAACCACTGTCATCTTGGGGTTGCTTGTTATGCATTATTACCACAGCAAAAACTGACCAACACACTTTCCATTTCTCAATTCAAAACTGTTTACCTTCTAAATATACCAAGAAGTTGCTATTACTAGACAACATCATATGCTGTTGGTTTGGAACAATGATAAAAGAAATAAACCAAAATGGAAAGCATCAACAATCTAAATGCCAATAGAGACCACTTTTAGTCTCTATTTTTATTTTACTTGCCTTTGGAGGCCATCTGGTATAGTCATTAAGACTCTAAGATCTAATCACTTATATGTGGAATCTAAAAAGGGATACAAATGAGCTTATTAACAAACAAAAACAGACCCAGACACAGAAAACAAATATATTGTTATCAAAGGGGAAATGAGTGGGGAGGGATAAATTAGGAGTTTGAGATTAGCAGATACCAACTACTATATATAAAATAAACAACAAGGTCCTACTGTATAGCACAGGAAACTATATTCAACATTTTGTAATAAACTATAATGGAAAAGAATCTGAAAAAGAATATATAACTGAATCACAACTGAATCACTTTGCTACACAGCAGAAACTAACAAAACATTGTAAATCAACTATACTTCATTTTTTAAAATCCAAACAAAAGGGGAAAATATTAAAAGGAAAAAAAAAGATTGTAAGATTTAGAATCAGATTGTAGGTTCAAATTCCTCTGGCTTTATCAACTACTAGCTTTGCAGCGTTGGGCAAATTAATTTCTCTGTATCTCTGTAAAGTGAGAATATAATAATATCTACCAAAGAGTTGTTGAGAAGATTAAATAAATGAATAAAAGAATTTGGACCCATGTTTGACACACAGTATGCTTTCAACTATGTTCATTATTAGTACCAGTTGTTTGACTACACTGAGTATTATTTGCTGGCTCATGTTCCTCTGTCACCTTCCACCCCGCTCCAAAATCTCCACTACCCACAAAACCTCAGGGATCTGTCTCAAACTTTTCTCATTTCATTCTGAACATTCTCCCAAGATGACCTTGTCCATTCCCATCACCTTCACTGAAGTGAAGTGAAAGTCACTCAGTGGTGTCTGACTCTGCAAACCCATGGACTGTAGCCCACCAGGCTCTCTGTCCATGGAATTCTCCAGGCAAGAACATTGGAGTAGGTAGCTGTTCCCTTCCCCAGGGGACCTTCCCAACCCAGGGATGAACCCAGGTCTCCCACATTACAGGCAGATTCTTTACTATCTGAGTCACCAGGGAAGCCCATCACCTTTGCTGCTGCTGCTAAGTCACTTCAGTCGTGTCCGACTCTGTGCGACCCCATAGACGGCAGCCCACCAGGCTCCCCCGTCCCTGGGATTCTCCAGGCAAGAACACTGGAGTGGGTTGCCATTTCCTTCTCCAATGCATGAAAGTGAAAGGGAAGTCACTCAGTCGTGTCCGACTCTCAGTGACCCCATGGACTGTAGCCTACCAGGCTCCTCCGACCATGGGATTTTCCAGGAAAGAGTACTGGGGTGGGGTGCCATCGCCTTTTCCATCACCTTTGCTATATCTACTCAAATCGATAACTTTATTCTAGACCTCTTTCTGAACTCCAAATGCACACCTTCTACGGCCCCCAAGACATCTTCAGGCTCTACCTCGTAGACTGCTAGTGAAATCCTACATCAGTTGGATATGACCATAAGAGAGACCATGACTCCTAGAGGAAAATGAGACAGAATGGCCTACAAGTAAATATACTTAGGTCTCCTATAGCTTCATTAAAATAATGTCTTAGTGAAAACCCAAAGGCATGCTGAAGTCACAAGAGGTAGTAATAATATTTATTGAGATCCTTTCTATACACATTCTTTTCCAAATATGTTGCACATTTAATTCATTTAACCTTCATATGAACTCTGTGAGTATTAGCCCTATTTTTCACATGAACTTCCCTGATAGCTCAGTTGGTAAAGAATTCACCTGCAATGCAGGAGACCCCAGTTCAAGTCTTGCATCAGGAAGATCTGCTGGAGAAGGGATAGGCTACCCACTCCAGTATACTTGGGCTTCCCTTGTGGCTCAGCTGGTAAAGAATCTGCCTGCAGTGTGGGAAACCTGGGTTCTATCCCTGGGTTGGGAAGATACCCTGGAGAAGGGAAAGGCTACCCAGTCCAGTATTCTGGCCTGGAGAATTCCATGGACTATATAGTCCATGGGGTCACAAAGAGTCAGACACAACTGAGTGACTTTCACTTTCACTCACACGAATTCTGTGAGTATTAGCACTATTAGATGAATAAGGAAACCAAGACAGAAGAAGCTTATAAAACTTGAATAAGCTGGAAATGGTGTTATTTTAAACCAGGCATACAGTCAGACTCTAGAGTCACCATCTTAACCACTATATTTTACTTTCAAAAATAAGGTCTGAACAATTTTTCAGACACTAAAACAACCGCAACTATTATTATTTTTAATGATAGTAATGGCTAACATTTTGGAGGCCAGGTACTCTTTCAAGTAAAATGCTTTACACACATTAATTTGTCTGATTCCTCAATAATGCTATGATGTAGGTCTTAGTACGGTGTCCACGCTGCATATAAGGAAACTAAGGCCCCAAGAAAGAGTAAGAAACTAGCCCAAAGTCACATAGTAATAAGTAGCAGAGATAGGACCCAAACCCTGGCAGTCTCATACCAGCATCTATGATCTAAATGAGCACTAAACTGCCCCCTGAGTAACTGCTCACATTCCCCACCTGTGCCACACATCAGTATGACAGATGCCACTGGAAGAAGGCCTCCCAGTTCCAGTTGCCAAGAAGGCCCACCTTTGGGGACGGACACAGGCTCTCTCTACAACTGTCTATGGAATTGCATGAGTCTTGTCTCTAATTCTGTCTATGTGGCTCTGCTCCATCCTCTCGACACTCAGTTCTCTGTGACCTGTGGTTATGGCTGTACCTTAACTTTAGTTTATCTGATATTGGTTGGCCATGTGTTGACTCAGGCCTCCTCCCCAACATGTCCCTATAGCTCAGCTCCCTGCAGTTAACTACAGTTACGCTCTCCTAGTCAGATTCCAGAGACAGAAAACTGGATCAATCGCTGGTCAGCCAGTGGAACAGGTGACTTTGATAAGTCCATCTCAATCAGCTGTGCTGGATGGCAAGATGGACTCATACGGGGGGGAATTAGAAATAGTCAGCCTAGAAAAGAGAAAACTTACGAGGAAAAGTGACTTAAACTATGAACAAGCCATCACAGGAAGAAACTTTCTACCTTCTCCCCAGCTTTCTTTTCATGGTCAGAATGGCAATCTCCACGACACTGATGTCTTGAAGTAGACACAATGAGGAAGGTCTAGGAAGAGATTTCTGCCTAGGGAAGGTGGTGACTTTAGGCAATCTCTAAGATTCCCACGTATCTGTGGAAAACTAAGGATTAATTGAAAATGTACCAAAAGCACCTTAGATAAGCATTTTAAATGTCCTCCAAAATACCATATTGTTGAGGCTTCTCCACCCGAAGAGGAAGTCACATTGAGTTGGAGTATGCAACCCCACCCTTTAGTGACATCTGTCACCCTCATGGCCATGAGGCTTCCTTAATAAAATAAAATTAAATTCCATCCACTAGAATTACACTCACATGACCAATACAGTTTCCAGAACTCCTTGAGTATCTCATCTTATAAGGGATCTGCAATCATCCATGACTGGATACCAATTGCTAAAGGTTTATCTACTACCTACCCTGTAGAATTACATGAGGTGCTGTACATGACCACATGTATGATACAAAGATAAGAGTCACACTGCCCCTAACTTCCAGGGCCCACCATCCACAGAAGAAGGGGGAACACACTAACACTGTAACAAATGAGTGCTGTAGGGGAGGAGGACGGAGAGAAGCCTACTCCATGCAAGTATATGCACGGCTTTGGAAAGCACTCTCAGCCGTAATATACTATGACCTGGACCTTATACAATGCACAGGGGTTGGTGTATAAGTATTCCGTCTGCACAGCGTGGGAAAAGGCACACAGATATTAGGTGCTGGAGAGGCAACACATGAGAGGGCATATGTGGAGAATAGCAGATAGTCTGGCATGGCTAGAAGATGAGAGTGTAGGGAGAAGGAAAACTATCAGAATAATGGAATAAAAAAAAAAAAGAATAATGGAATACATGTTTGAAAATGTAGGCCCTTGACTTAAAGATCACTCCAAATAGATAAGGTATCTGTAATCATAATAATGAACTTCAAATCAAGTCTACTAAACATTCAAGTTAAAAAGTACTGAGAAATGATGTATCCAATATTTGATTTTAACTCCTAAAATAAATATGGGAGATCCTTAAAAGATCATGTCCCTGCCTTCAAGAAACACCACACATAATCCTAAGAGAAGGCTGTACTGGACATGCAAGGCAATAGGCTGAACAGATCTTTTCCCGAACAGGAGCGATGCCCGTGCTTGCCAAAATTGCCTCTCAAACAACTGGTCCCACATGTGACCTGACCCCAAATAAAGATCTCTTTCTACACTCCCTTGCACAAGTAACTATAAAAATGTTGTGCCCATCAACCAGCACGTTTAATTCAGCAGCAGCACTTAAATCTGCCTCTCATTTTCCTACCACTTGCCTAAAATTCCAGAGGACGGGGTTATTGTTAAACAGCAGCAAGCATTATTTTCACAGCAGAGCACATTAATAATAATTCAGTGCAGTGTCATGGAAGCCTGTGGGCTCTTAGCTGAATTTATTTGAAAAATAAAGTTTGTTGATTTTTTTTTTTTTTTTTACCAAAGATCTTTACTTAAGTCAGCATGGAACTCTTGTAAAGATAACTACCAATAAGTTACAGCTACCCAAGGAGCAGTCTTGTTATCTTTTTAATTCACTGCTCACCATGACAACATAATAAACACACCTTTAGAGGCCCATGCATGCCCAACTACTGAAAATGTCAAAGTTCCTCCTTCATGGTCCTCCCAGACATAACCTTCAACTGATTATTTTGATTCTCTGAAATTCTAGATAAACACCAATTTCAACTGCAAACTACTACAAATAATTCTCTGATAAATTAGCAACATGAGCCTTATTCATAATCCACTAATAATTACTAAGCTCCTTTTCTATTTTAAAAAAAATAGAAAACTATCAAGTCAGTATGGTTTTGACATCTGTTTTTTCAATTTTTGTTAGAGTTCTCTTAGATGTTCCTATATCCTTTCACAAATGACTAATAGGAAAGATACAAGACTAATAGGAAACACAACTTTATGTAACTTCGTTGACGGTTGGTTTCAGTTAACAGCTGGTCTTTAAACTACCCAACATAAAAGCATACATTTTAGGGAAAAAAAGTGACCCCAAAACTGCTTCATAAAATAAAGTATTTCATTTTTCAAAGCTTTAAGATTATTTGAGAGGCTGTAGTACTAAAAAGTCCCTAGAGTTGGATTTTTAAGAAAGTTAAAAGTTTCCACCTTTAAATATCAGAGACTAGAGATTTTACAATACAATAAGTGTCAGAAGTAAAATACAATTCCCTTCAAAGCCATATAAAAAAAAAAAGAGTAAGCCTCTGTAAAAAGTTTTCCCTCCCAACACTGAAGTGTGGACCTAAAATCACAGCAAACAATTATGACAGTCTTTCTGCAACCGTTGCCCAGACATCCATATCAGCCAAAGCTTCGAACTTCCATTTGCTCAGGCTGGTAACAGTGCCTTCTCTGCTACCCAACAGCTGTTCCTTTTTGGTTAAGGAAATACTACAAGAAGCACACTATGAAGCATAGTATTCAATTTTCCACCATCCTCTGGACAGATGCAGCCCTTTCCCAAGTACACAGAATATAGCATAAAGTACATAAAAGATATGACTTCTTTATTCAAATGACTGTGCTTTTTTTCCCCTCTCTCTCCCATATCTTCTAATACCAATGAATTGTTTTGAAGGTGGAGAGTAAGGGGCAGATAACTCTGCTTGGAGAAAATGTTAGACAGTTTCAAAAAGAATGTCTAACAATCAGTATCTCCCAGAAAATTTAAAAAAAAAAAAAAAAAATACCTCTCACTAGAACCTTCTCACTGGGCTCATCTCTCTCTATGAAGCCTGCCAGGCCCTCACATATCAGGGGTGGTTTGTTTTCTCTCCCACAGGGATAATGGGCTTTTCAGCACTTCTGCCAAATTACTGACAAAAGGACCTATTTCCCCTTCCTCTGAAAAGAAACTGATAGTGACAGAAGCAAGAGAACAACTTTAACCACTAAATTATACATTGCAAAGAACAGATGGATAAACGAAACTCTCACATAATTCTATTCCAAATTTCTTTCCAGCTAAAAGTTTTTAAGAGTGGCCAATGAGTCACAAAAGCACCTGGCCCGAATTTTTTTTTCCTGAATTTTTCACATCTTCTGCTTTACTATAATGTCTTTCAAACACACTATTTTTCATTAATACACCAATAAAAGCATAGTTAATGATTATATAATTGGGAAAGGCCAGGAGACTTTGAGTGTTCTTGTCTTTTTCTGAGACTAAATTAACTACATAACTTGCTCCATTAGGAATAGCATTCACAATTTAATATTTGTGTTCATTTTCCCAAAGGTAAGGCAGAGGAACCAGAGATCAAATTGCCAACATCCGCTGGATCATGGAAAAAGCAAGAGAGTTCCAGAAAAACATCTATTTCTGCTTTATTGACTATGCCAAAGCCTTTGACTGTGTGGATCACAATAAACTGGAAAATTCTAAGAGATGGGAATACCAGACCACCTGATCTGCCTCTTGAGAAATCTGTATGCAGGTCAGGAAGCAACAGTTAGAACTGGACATGGAACAACAGACTGGTTCCAAATAGGAAAAGGAGTTCGTCAAGGCTGTATATTGTCACCATGTTTATTTAACTTATATGCAGAGTACATCATGAGAAATGCTGGACTGGAATAAACACAAGCTGGAATCAAGATTGCCGGGTATCAATAACCTCAGATATGCAGATGACACCACCTTTATGGCAGAAAGTGAAGAGGAACTAAAAAGCCTCTTGATGAAAGTGAAAGTGGAGAGTGAAAAAGTTGGCTTAAAGCTCAACATTCAGAAAACGAAGATCATGACATCCGGTTCCATCACTTCATGGGAAATAGATGGGGAAACAGTGGAAACAGTGTCAGACTTTATTTTTCTGGGCTCCAAAATCACTGCAGATGGTGACTGCAGACATGAAATTAAAAGACGCTTACTCCTTGGAAGGAAAGTTATGACCAACCTAGATAGCATATTCAAAAGCAGAGACATTACTTTGCCAACAAGGGTCCGTCTAGTCAAGGCTATGGTTTTTCCTGTGGTCATGTATGGATGTGAGAGCTGGACTGTGAAGAAGGCTGAGTGCCGAATAATTGATGCTTTTGAACTGTGGTGTTGGAGAAGACTCTTGAGAGTCCCTTGGACTGCAAGGAGATCCAACCAGTCCATTCTGAAGGAGATCAGCCCTGGGATTTCTTTGGAAGGAATGATGCTAAAGCTGAAACTCCAGTACTTTGGCCACCTCATGCGAAGAGTTGACTCATTGGAGAAGACTCTGATGCTGGGAGGGATTGGGGGCAAGAGGAGAAGGGGACGACAGAGGATGAGATGGCTGGATGGCATCACTGACTCGATGGACTTGAGTCTGAGTGAACTCTGGGAGTTTGTGATAGACAGGGAGGCCTGGCGTGCTGTGATTCATGGGGTCACAAAGAGTCTGACACGACTGAGCGACTGATCTGATCTGATCTGATAAATACTTCCACTGTCTCTGGTTCCAAGTTATTGACCTTTTTCCCAACAATCTTTGTGCCCAGAACATTGTCATGCACAGGTGAGCACTTAATAAATACTACTGGATGATGGATGTACTCAATTATAGAATATTCCAAAATGGTCCATTTTGTTCCATTTTGTACGTCTCCCAAAGAGCAAAACTGTTGCAGCCTTTACATCCACCTTAGCTCAAAGTCTGACATATTCATTTCAAAAACCCCCAAATGTTACAATCAATGCTCAGAGACAACTTAACCTATGGCTGATTCATGTTGATGTTTGGCAGAAACCAACACAATTCTGTAAGCAGTTATCCTTCAATTAAAAAATAACTTTTTTAAAGTGTATCACACTTACCTGCCTAGAACACAAAATCAAAATCAAATACAAAGAAAATTGAAGAAAAATGTGTACTGGAACCGATTTTGCTTTTCAGCATCAAAATTCAGATGAGGCAATCTTTAATCCAACAAGAAATGTACAGTTTCCAAAATTCAAATTTTATATGCTCTTTACTGAACAAATAAATAAAACCCAAATTATTTAATGTTTCCCTCTACTCCCTTCTGAAACCAAAGAAAGTGTGCACACACATACACACGGAGCACTGTTCAAGGTAAACTAGGAACTAATACTACAAACGTGTTGAGAGCTAACCATTGTGTGTTGAAGGTAAACACATAGCGCCTTTCACAGCCAGGTGTTCCAGGCGTGTCATCAATGTTTTCATGTGAACAATTTATCATTAGGCGTGGATGAAGTGGTGCCAAGTTGCCCCTAGAGAAGCCTGGCGTGCCCAACTTTAGAGAGCAGGGAATAGAGAATGTGTCTTGGTTATAGAACAAAAGAATTTGTTTTATCACTAGCCTTTACCGCTGGAGAAAATGGCTCCTGGTGTGCTGAACTCCATGATAAATGTGCCCCCTCTAGTTCTTTATTGCCTCTGTAAATCACAGGACTGACAGCAGTTAATAAGAAAAGCTTTTGAGTGGTTTTGAAGTTTTGCTTTGTACAAATAAAGTCTCATATTAAAGATTTTGCTAGTCCTCAAGGTGCAGAAAAAGCAGCATGCGTGGAACTTCCATACTTTTAACTGTTTGTCTCCTTTTTTGAAATTTCCAAACAAAAAAAAAAATGAAAATCTTTCAGACATGCACCTTGGAAAAATAAAAGCAGATCATAATTTAAATGGCTTTGTATACTCACAGAGTTGCTGGTACTATTGAAATTACAACCTCTTCTAGTTTTCATAAGCATGGATATTCAGATAAATACCAGAAAAGATATGTGGTGGAAAGAAGGTTGTTACAGTAGATTTATTATTACATTTCTGACCATAATTGTATGTTTTACCTCTTTTAGCCAAGGCAAATTTTGGTGTGATGTCGAGAAAGAGAATACTGAATTCCACTGAATCAATCAGGTGCCAATTCAATCATAGGTCCTGGGATGCTGAAATTCTGAAATTGTGTTTCAGAACATAATTGACGTTAAAAGGAATAGCAACTTCACTGAGTAGGTTTTTTCTCCAAGGAGCTTAAAATACTTTGCCACACAGCCTTACAAAGTCCTAAAGAGCAGGCTTTATTATTTACACTTTCTTGCAGAGGAAGCTGAGGCACAAAAAATGAGAAGTGTCTTTTCCTGATTATCACTAAGTTCTCCATAGAGCCAAAAAGAGGACTAACTAGAGTTGGTATTCTTATCAAAAGACCTCATTTATTTTACAGCATACGAAGTAAGACTTTTTAATGCATTTCCCTCTGACAATATCTCCACAGCAGAGTAAAGAAGGTACAGCTATCCATTTAAATTGACTGAATACAGAAACTGGCCAGTTTATAATATGAGGTTCAACTTCTCTTTGCTGCAAGCAACAGAGCAAATGAAAAGCAGAACTTTGAATTATCTATATGTGACAGTTTGTAGCTTTGTGGGCTACAAAAGTTAAAGGAGCTAAACAATAGTTAATTTAAACACAGGTTTCTAAAACATACAGATTAAGTACACATTTCACAGCAGTGTATATTCAGGACCTGGCTTTGCCATTAGGATTTCAGTAAATGACACCTTACTAAAACAAAACAGAACTAATGTTTTAGGGATTTTGTTTCTTTTCTATGGTTTGCTCTATCCAAGTCTAACTCTGGGCAATTCTTTTCAAAGTAAATTTTCTTAGCCCACTGTCCCAAGTGAATAAGAATGAACAAGGTTCCAAACTCTTCTAGGGCTCTCTGTTGAGATTTCCAGTCTGCACAGATCAACCTGGAGTCATCTGCGGCAGTTGGCACAGCAGCTTGGAGAGCTGTCTTGGCTATCAGCTCTCATACTCAATTTAGTTCAGTTCAGTTGCTCAGTCATGTCTGACTCTTTGCGACCCCATGGACTGCACAGCACGCCATGCTTCCCTGTCCATCACCAACTCCTGGAGCTTACTCAAACTCATATCCACTGAATCAGTGATGCCATCCAACCATCTCATCCTCTGTCGTCCCCAGACTACTGGAGGCAAAAGAAAGATGTGTGGTTACCTTGCAGAGATTATCCTGTGAGGCTCAAAATTCCATATGTGCTATGAACTCCAGTGAAGCACTGGAGCATTTCTGGATTATCAGGATAAATTTCTTTGCATCTCTGATTGAGTTAATAAGAAACATAGCCCACATCTCTGGAGATAAAGGAATCACGTCAAGGAACTGAGGTTGTCCAAATATCACATGGTCAAGTGAAAGTATCCAAGATAAAGTACAAGGTAAATCAAAATTCCTGTAGATTTATAGCACACCTGACATTTAAGAAACTGATAAGGTAGAACAGGCACTAGAATCCAAGAGTTTAATTAACCAGAGTTCCCAGGGTTTAGAACTATATGACCCATGCCAGGCTGTTTCAGAAGACAATAGACCATAGTCGAAAGGACCAGAGACTCCTGTATTGCACCAGAGTTGGGTTCAAATTTAAGCTTAGCCACTTTCTAGTTTCGTGACCTTGCAAATAACCTAATGAGTCGGAGTTTCTTAGATATCTAACTCCTAGGATTGGTTTATGATTAGGTTTATAAAGCACTTGCAGAGTGACCCCAGAGAGAAGGTATCCAGTAAAACACAAATCAATTTATTCAACAGATAAGTGCCAGGAAGAGCTCTTTACATATGTTATTTCATTTAATCCCCACAGCAACTGCATGACTGGCCCTTATGTAAAAGAGGCAGTCAGGGGGTCATTTAAAAAGAGATCCCAACTCAAGAGATCCTCAGTAGAAAGAGGCTAGAGATGGACCTTGGAATGCAGAGGAAGGGCATGTGAGCTGCTGTCCTACGTTCCCAGAGGGAGCCTCTAGGGGAGTGTGCCTCCAGAGTCAGAGCCTCTGCCAAGCCCAGAAAACACCACCAGCAGATCAGAACAGGACTGCCAAGGGAGACGTTCCTATGATTGCCAGACTCCCTCACTTCTCTCAGCCCTACCCAGGGTTTGGGATAAGTAGGGAAGAGAAGCTCCAAAAGGAAAATGGAGAAGTCACCCCATCCCCACCTCCTACTGAGGGATTCTCAACCTAACCCATCACCAAGCTGGGCAAGAAGAGTGGTTTGGACTGTAATAAAGTTCAGAATGTTACCCTGGACTGGTCATATTACTAAACATAGACTGTTATAATGACTAGAGGTAATCAGAATGTATCTTCTTAAATCTAAGAGTAGCTGGAAAACCTAAGGGGTGTGTCTGAGATATAATCCAGGTGTAGGCAAAGAACTGGCCCACAGAGTGGGTCAGAGATGGAAGGAAAGAATCCTACAGAGGTCTACTTTTCAACATACCACTAACTTTAATATAAAACATATTCACCTATAAGTCCTATGAAACTAGAAAATGAAACCAAAGGAATAAGAGCATGGACGTCAGCCAAATTATAAAAATACCCAATAATTCTGAAAATACTTGCTGCTAAATTTAAAGATGAGTATTCCATGCTGACACGGATGTTTATATGCATGAAAATTCTGAATGAGTCTCCACAGCCAAGTATGTGACTCACAGCCATATGGCACTGAGGTTAGTCGTTTAATCTGGACATACTGAGCAAGAAAAGAAAGGTCCGTAAAGCTTGAAGTGAAGCAGATACCATAATTTGAGTAAATCAGACTATGCCCTATTTCAAATTTGATAGTCCTTTAGGTTATCCAGGACTCCCCCTTTCTTTCCACACACAACACACACAAAATAGCTTTCCATGTAATTTGAACTCAGTAAGCAAATATCAACCCATTTCTTCACTTCATCTTGCATGGACCTAACCAAAGATAAGAATAAGAAGGATGTACCACGCCTTCAGGTTTTTGTGTGCTTTGCAACTAGGTGCACTTTGAATATTAAATAATTTGAAGTGTTGGTAGGGCAAAAGAAAGCAGTTGGAAAGGAATACACTAGGGCTTCAGAAATATTGGTAATATTCTACCACCTCAGCTGGAAAGTGAATACATTTTATTTATTTCACTTTTCTTTATACATCACATTTATATATATATATATAATGGTGTATGAAACAATTCAAATTTTTCAAAAATTTTTGTACTACAGAGACAGTGAAAAGATCAGAGGGAAAGAGGGATGATTAGGTGGAACACAGAGGATTTTTAGGGTAGTGAAACTACTCTTTGTGATACTACAATGGTGGATACATGGCATTATACATATGTCAAAACCCATAGATATACAACACCAAGAGTGAACACTAATGTAAACTAAGGAGTTTGAGTCATAGCTACATGTCAATACAGGTTCATCAACTGTAAAAAATGTAGCACTCTGATGCAGGATGTTGGTTGTAGGGGAGACTGTGTATCTGTAGGGTCAGGGGGCATATAGGAACTCTCCATACTCACTGCTCAGTTTTGCTGTGAAACTAAAACTGATTTAAAAACTGAAACCTATTTTTTTAAAAACAGCTTTTGTATTGCTAAGTCCCCCCACCTCTGAATACTGATCTCTGTTAAAAATCTATTTTAAGTGACACCTTCATAAGGCCCTTCCTGACATTTCCTCTTGCCACAGAGGAACCTATTACTTTTCTCTATGCTGCCATAGCTCCTGAACCTTTATTCCATTCTTTCCATAGGACGTGCACAGTATGAGTTTATCTACCACCCTTCCTTCACTGAGTGAAAGGAGGGCATCATCTTGGTGTTCTTTATATTTCAAACACTTATAGGAGTGTCTTACATATAACAATCCTCAGTATACCTTAAATTATTTCATAACATAGTCATATAGTATATAAATTAATATAGAATAATCAATAATGTTACATCCGAATCTGATTTTTAGCCTCAAGAAATTAATTCTACAAAGATGCTTCCAACATGCTTGCTATATTTGAAATGACACCTATCAGCATTTTAACTAGTTTTCTTTCCTTGCTGGTGAATAACCGCCACAACTATAGACACGAGCTCATCTGAAGGAATGCAAAGAGCTCTCCCTAAGATCATTTAATAGACTTACGCATAATTATCAATTTCCTCTTGAAGCTAACATTTGCTAAAAGAAAAGGGAAGATTCCATTAATGATCAAAACACTTGACTTTATGGACCTATTCCATTTAATGATGAAAACTCAGTTCTCTGTTCCTGGGTTACTGCCAGGTGGTCTTTTACCGGGAATCATTCTAAACTTCTAATCACAGTTCAACAACCATCTGCCAAATCATATACAGGTATTGATATTTGCCACTCTACAGCTAAATTACATCAAATGTCAATGCAATCAACTCATTAGCAGACTTGTATCAAGCTTCAGTGGTCACTACCCACTTCTGCACCTCTTTGATTAAGCAGTGTATGGACTGGTGTCCCTGCCTATCTACCAGCTGATCAGCTCAGTAATACTGCTAATAGAAAATCAAGTGAACAGAAAAAGATAGTGTTAAAAAAAAAAAAAAAAAAGCTCTATGAGCACTGTGACTCCTTTTTATGCAGGATATCAATATACTATCATCTAGCAAGTAAAGCAAATGAAATTTAAAAATTGCTTAGAGAATCATTTTTTACTGAAAGCTACAAAAGTTCATTAAAAGGCACTATAATTGCCCCTGTATTATACTTTGCTATCTTTCTTCCATCTTTCCTGCTACCTGAGATTTTAAATCTGTCTTGCTGATGTAAAAACCATAAGCAAACCTGAAGTGTGACTGTCACATGCAGAAGCTGAATGTTAGAGGTCAATGCAGCTTACTGGTATGCTGGCCCACTGCTCCAAATTTTATATCTCTTCTGTCCCTCAGTT
Source organism: Tragelaphus eurycerus (assembly GCA_935064755.1). Classification (NCBI taxonomy): domain Eukaryota; kingdom Metazoa; phylum Chordata; class Mammalia; order Artiodactyla; family Bovidae; genus Tragelaphus; species Tragelaphus eurycerus. The sequence continues at coordinate 21,122,563 of CAKXYN010000020.1, forward strand.
ATTGCCTGACATGATTTAACAACTGTAATTCCTTATTTAACGATGTCAAAGGTTTTTAGGAAATTGACTGTATTTCACCAACGATATATTTCTTCTTGATTACAGAGTGGTTAAAATGATTTTAAACCAAGACAGCAAAATAAAGCAGTAATAAAATCAATAAAAGGTGCTTAAAACATTCCTTCTATTAGGTAATGGCATTTAAAATATCCGTAGCTTGTAATGGCACTTAGGATATGCCCAAAAATCAATGAGCTAAATTACTTATTGAACTAGTTAATTTGAACATTGAGTTTTTTATGTATATTGATAAAACGGGCTACAGAATACTCCTGGCAAGTAGCAGCAGCACGTTCATGGTCAGATGTCTCCCTCTGCTGGAAAAACAAATTAAATTTCCTCCAGTTACAGAACAAAAAGATAAAATATTAAAATTTGTAACCTCAAAAAGTCCACCAGGGGACTCTGAATCTTAAAAGGCTCCAGGAATTCATGAGAATACAAAATCATTAAGGGTTAAAAAAACACATGTACATTTTTAAAACTTTGTCATGAACCTGGAATATGGTACTTTAGAGAGTCAAGATGAAACAGCAGATGAGAATCAAAATTTAATTATTTCAAAACCCCCTTCTTAATTTTCTAACTATTATCCCAGGGTTTTTGGTATTTAAGAATAAGATTCTAAAAGCCTTGAATCATTTCTCTTTGATGTTGGAAGGAAAAGGGTTTGAATTTTAAAAGAGAAAGTATAAATCTGTGCTCAAGGAAAAGTCCACATTCTAAGTAGTTTAATTTGATCAAAATCAAGTTTTAACTATCTTTGCAAATGAAGGATTTTGAGAACTCAAAAGTAAGAACCCACTAAACAGCTTCACATTCCTCTCTCTGTGTGGGGTGGTATGAGAGTTTCCAATACTATTATTACCATTATTTTTTTTCAAACATCTACTATTTAAAATGCTAAGTACTTTATTGAAAAGACTCTTCACTGCTTTTCAATTTTTCCCCCTGCCAGTTCAGCCCTAAGCAGGTGTTAGACTTCTAAAGAGCTTGCCTCAGGACTTTCAACTGGAACTACAAAGGGGAGCTTCAGAAATTATGATAAAAGGTGTTAAGAGAGAAATGAAGGTGAAGAGGTTATCTGACACTAACCTAAAATTGTACATAGTACCTTTTGAAAAATTACAGCTACCCAGAATATACCATTTGGTTTTGAATGGTTTCATCAATAATAGTCCATGCATTTTTTTTCCACTCATATTTCAACACACTTCATTTATATTCAAAACAATGGGTACATTTAAAATGACATGCAATGATGGGAAATTTTTAATGAAAGAGCTTTGCTCATTCCAGATAACTTTGGTTTTGTTTTGGTTTTGCACACGGGGAGACTAAAATAGAAAATTAAAGAGAATACTGTTATTTTTTTTGCATGCTGAAAGATCACTGACTAAACAGGCAACTACAGAGAATACTGTTACTTTTTTGCATGCTGAAAGATCACTGACCAACATTATGGATGTACTGTGTAACACACTACCCACGTTACACAATAGTGCAGACAGTAATAAGATGACTAAGCTATGGTCCTGGCCTCCACATACACACTAAGACTAAAGAGATGCATGTCAAATGAATCATTACCATTGAGCACGATGAGCAATACAATAGAAATATGTACCAAGTGCTGTGCGGACTTCAAGGAAAGGAACCAACACTGCAGGGGAAGGTCAAGAAAACTAACCAGAAGAGATGATCTACTTAGTGTGGTCCTTGAGAGAAATCTAGAAATTCTGGGGTTTAAGAGGTCAAGGGCAATTTAGAAAATGGAAACAGAATGATGAGCACAGGGAACGGCACATTTCTTTGGAAACAGATTAAATGACTGGAGCTTCATGTTGGTTTCACAGAAGAGAGAGCCATAGGGGATAAGGCTCTGAGGGGATGGTTGAGGCAAAGTTAGGAAGAGTCTTGGACACTTTCCTAAAGTTCAGATTTTATCTCGTAGCACTGGAAAGGTTCTGAAGGATTTTAAGGAAGTTATATCAGCACTTTGCATTAGGAGAAAAAAACAATGTCAGCAATTTGAAAGAAGGCTTGAAAGTCCTGGCTGGAGGAGGGAAGAAGTACCTGTAGGAACAAACTGCAAAAATTTGGAAAACTTGAGAGAATGTCAATAATACTGAAGCTCTACCACAAACCCAGGTTAATGCCTACTTCTGACATTCAGGTCTAAAGAATCTTTCATGTTATATGAACAATGGGCTGACTTTTCCCCTTTCTTGTTCTTACTGAAAGCAAAAAAAAAAAAAAAAGACAAACACTACTCTATTCTTAAAACACAAAGTATAGGAACTTCAAATTGACTCAATTCACCATAAATTTCTCAATAGTTTTTCTATTTGCATTAAAACTTCAATTTCAACTGAAGTATGTGTGCACGTGCCCAAAACTGAAAGGTAAATACAAAAATCTAAAATTAGTTGCTCCATTTGAGATTAGAATTATGGTTGATTTTTTTCCTTCCAACAGCTGTTATTTAATATTTTTGCCCCAGTTTTTCTAATTTTAAAAAACGCTACTTTGATTTACTATCTTGAAGAAAATAAAGGAAAATATATCTGTCCTTAAAATGATGAAGGGCTTCCCTTGTGGCTTAGCTGGTAAAGAATCCACCTGCAATGTGGGAGACCTGGGTTCAATCCCTGGGCTGGGAAGATACCCTGGGGAAGGGAAAGGCTACCCACTCCAGTATTCTGGCCTGGATAATTCCATGGACTGTATAGTCCATGGGGTTGCAAAGAGTCAGACACAACTGATCGACTTTCACTTTAAAAGGATCTGTCCTCAAACCTTATACTTGTTTCCACACTACATTCATAAATCTGCATCTAAAAATTTGGTAAAGGGACTTCCCTGGTGGTCCAGTGCTTAAGAATCTGCCTGGAAACACAGGGAACATGGGTTCAGTCCCTGGAACTAAGATCCCACATGCTGCAGAGCAACTAAGCCCGTGTCCTGCAATTACTGAGCTCACATACCACAACTAGAGAGTCCATGTGCCACAACAAAGATCCCATGTGTCGCAACTGAGACCTAACACAGCCAAATAAATAAAAATTTTTAAATAAATAAAAATTAAAAATCCAGTCTTAAAAAAAAGTTTAATTTTACTTGGTTATCTAGAGTGCCTCTGTATAGCACAGGGAAAGCTGCTCATTATTCTGTATTAACCTAAATAGGGAAAGAATTGGGGAAGGCAATGGCACCCCACCCCAGTACTCTTGCCTGGAAAATCCCATGGACGGAGGACCCTGGTGGGCCGCAGTCCATGGGGTTGCTAAGAGTCGGACACAACTAAGCGACTTCCCTTTCACTTTTCATTTTTATGCACTGGAGAAGGAAATGGCAACCCACTCCAGTGTTCTTGCCTGGAGAATCCCAGGGACGGGGGAGCCTGGTGGGCTGCCGTCTATGGGGTCGCACAGAGTCAGACACGACTGAAGCGACTTAGCAGCAGCAGCAGGGAAAGAATTGGAAAAAGACAGATACAAGTATGTGTATATATATATATATATATATACACACACACATATATATATAACTGAATGACTTTGCTGTACACCTGAAACTAATACAACATTGCTTATCGACTATGTTCCAATATATAATAATTTAAAAAAAGAGTAGCTCTGAAAAGAATAGGAACAAAAGACAAAAATGGCATTCAAGATATTTTAAAATATTACACAGATGAAACTAATTGCTTGCTTTTATTTATTAATGAATACTAAAAAAAAAAAAAAAAAAACAGCTGAATACATGTGTAATCAAAGAAGAAGTAAACTCAAAATAAAGGTCTTTGAGGCTCAAACCAAAGTATCTCCCAAGGCTGAATCTGGCCTCCTGGGTTTTCTTTTATAGTCAATTGTTATAAGTGTTCCTATACCAATCTTAAAGTGTCCTCTTTTAATCACAGCAGCCACTAACACTGATCCTGAAAGAAAATTAACTCTTCAGATGGGAGATTTCCTACAGTCTGCACAGTCTCTCTGGGCTTCATCCAAGACAGATGAACTATGCTCCACTGTGGCCTCCTTACAGGCTTTCAAAGCACAATGGAAAATGGTTTTCTAACATATTTGTACCATGCAAGGGTTCCTGTGGAGAGTTCCATTTCTGGATATAAACTAGAAATTGCTGTAATTTTTTTGGTCCTTTTTAATTTGCAGTTACATGAAATATGACAACAACAAGAGAAATAACAATCATGCAGGTGTCCATGGCTAACACACAGGGCCATTACTTGTGTAAAGCATAAAACAAGGAAAACCTCTTTAAATGAATCCAATCTTTCTGCAACAATTAGCCTTTTGAAAAATCAAAATGATAACCAATATATTTAGAAAAAGGAATTTTTAAACACTCTTCCATAAACTAAATATATCTGAGGTTAAAGAAGGATAAAGAAACACTCAAAAGCAATACAATATTGTAAAGTTAAGCAAAATAAAATTTAATTTAAAAAAGAAAAGAAAAGAAACACTCAACAAGGACTTTCCTCACAGTCAAGTGTTAAGACTATGCTCCCAATGCAGGGGGCATGGGTTCGATCCCTGGCCAGAGAACTAAGATCCCACATGAGTCACAGCCGTAAAAAAAAAAAAAAAAAAAAGAAACACTCAGCAAATGCAAAAGATAAATTTCAACTCTTTTACTGCTGGATTACTTAAATATAAATACCAGTTAATAAAAAGTTAAAAAAAACTTTTTTTTTTTTTTAAGCTGTGCCACGCAGCTTATAGGACTTTAGTTCCACAACCAGGAGTTGAACCCAGGTCCTTGACAGTGAAAGCAGGAATCTTAGCCACTGGACCGCCAAGGAATTCCCAAGAAAATATTCTTATAGTCTGCTATAATATATAATAATGATCCTACAATCTAATGATAACCATGTCTAACATCTGCTGAATTCTTACTATGTTCCAAGAACCATGCTAAGCTCTTTACATCACAGACTTGTTTTTGCCGGCTAAGCATTCATTCCCCACTTCCAATTACAGCATCCCCTTTTTCCTTCCCCACTCAAAGTGGTCATGTTGAGCTGATTGGTCCATCACAGTTGTACCGTCTCCAAACTGATTCTAAACTGAACATTTAGAGAACTACATTCCCTTGGGCAGAGCAGTCAGTTCAGAAAGGCCCCCAGTGCCAGCAAGGCCAATCAAATTTCATAAACATTTGGAGTCCAAAGTCCCCCTTCCTTTAAAGATTTAAACCTGTGACTATCTGTAGCCATCAGCATGTTTCCCCATCACTAGGACGAAATCTGTCTGAATGCAATCAATACACTGAAAGATGCTAAAAGGTGGAGAAAGAAACTGAGCCCCTGGAACAAGCAGGGCCCTTGAATGTGCTTGTTACATGAGATAATGAATTTCCCTTTGCTTCAGCTGATTAGAGTAGGGTACCATTACTAGCAATTAAGAATGGTCTAGCTAGAACACAGAGAAGGCAATGGCAACCCACTCCAGTGTTCTTGCCTGGAGAATCCCAGGGACGGAGGAGCCTGGTAGGCTGCAGTCATGGGGTCGTAAGTTGGGTTTTTTTTTTTTTTTTTTTTTTTTTGGGAAGGAAAAACCCTCCAGTGTTCTTGCCTGGAGAATCCCAGGGAGGGGGGGAGCCTGGTGGGCTGTCATCTATGGGGTCGCACAGAGTTGGACACGACTGAAGTGACTTAGCAGCAGCAGCAGCAGCTAGAACACATACCTACAACTAACCCATGCAATCACATGGGTCTACACCAACAGCCAGGGTCCCCTCAGCTACTCATGAATGCGCAGCTGGTTCCAACCTCTGCTGCTAGCCCTGTCTCTCATCACTGCGTCTGTGTCTACAGCAGGCCCCTGCCCCCACACAGGCACCTGCAGCTGGCCCCTACTGCCAAGCATGTGCATACCACCAGATTCTGACCACCACTGTTACCTGAACTGGAACCTAGGCACCAGACCTAAAGGCACCATTGAGTACCTCAACAGCCCTTGCAGCTACTGCAGACCAACAGCTCTCCCCAAGAATCATGCATCATCGATGTGGTGGACCCATCCCTGAGCCAACAAGTCACACACCCTTGAACCCAGAGGTTCTACTCACACCCATACTTAACACCCCACATCACTAGAGCCACAGCCATAGAACACTCCAGACTGCCTTCACGCACGAATGAAGGTGTGTATTTTTTTCTGAAGTCAGTCCAGAGTGTCTGGAAGAGGTGACTGCTTCTTCAAATGCAGAGGTATCTGTGCATGGCTATAGGGAACACAAGAATCAGGGAAACAGGACACCACCAAAGAAAATGGTAAACTTTCAGCACCCCTGCAGGATGTGTGAACTCCAGCAATGAATACGGCTTAGACTAAAGGTGGCATATCTTCTATCTTTTTCTTCCAAATCTAATAAGATGATAAACAGAGGCTGCAGAGTTCAAAGTATTGCTGCCATGCTCGCAGGACTGTTATTCCATGTTATGGACATAACAAAAATAAGAACTCTTTCAAGATACTAAGGTCTCTGGGAGCTATCTCCCTAAAATGAAAGACAAAGGTGAATTCTGAGTGACAGATTGAACAAGATAGTGGCATAGGAATGTCTAGCACTCAGCCTCTCCTGGAAACATCAATTGGAACAACCATCCATATGCAAAAATAACTTCACAAGCACTAAGAACGTCAGGTAAGGTAATCCAATTTAAAATGGGCAGAGAACCTGAATAGAAACTTTTTTAAAAGACATACAAATGACCAACAGGTACATGAAAAGATGCTCAACACCACTAATCATCAGGGAAATGCAAATCAAAACCCATAATGAGATATCACCTTATGCCTATTAGAATGGCTATTATCAAAAAGACAGGAGATAAGAAGCATTAGTGAGGATATGGAGAAAGGGGAACCCTTGTGTACTCTTGGTGGGAATGTAAATTGATACATCCACTATGGAAAAAAGAGTATGAAAGTTTCTAAAAAAAAAAAAAAAACTACAAATAGAACAACCATATGATCCAGCAACCCCACTTTCAAAGGAAATGAAATTACTATCTCAAAGAGATGTCTGAACCCCCACGTTCATTGTAGCATTATTCATAATGGTCAAGACATGGATACAACCTAAGTGTCCATAAAGAAAATGTGGTGTATAAATACTCAGCCATAAAAAAGAAGGAAATCCTGCCATTTGTGACAAAATGGACGGATCTTGAGGGTATTAATACTAAGTGAAATGTCACATAGAAAGACAAATACTGTATGATCTCTCTTATATGCAGAACTGAAAAAACTGGAATCCACAGAAATAGAGTAGAATAGTTAGTTGTTGCCAGAGGCTGGCAGTGGGGGAAATGTGAGTTGTTGGTCAAACGGTACAAACTTCCAATTATAAAATAGAGATCTAAGGTACAGTGTGGTGACTATAATTAATGCTATGCTATGCTAAGTCACTTCAGTCGTGTCCAACTCTGTGCGACCCCATAGACAGCAGGCAGCCCACCAGGCTCCCCCGTCCCTGGGATTCTCCAGGCAAGAACACTGGAGTGGGTTGCCATTTCCTTCTCCAATGCATGAAAGTGAAAAGTGAAAGTGAAGTCGCTCAGTCGTGTCCGACTCTTAGCAACCCCATGGATTGCAGCCTAACAGGCTCCTCCGTCCATGGGATTTTCCAAGCAAGAGTACTGGAGTGGGGTGCCATTGCCTTCTCCGATAGTTAATAATACTATATTATTATATATTTGAGGTTGCTCTTAAATGTTCTTATCACAAAAAGAAAATGGTAATTATGTGAAATGATTTAAGTGTTAACTTATTGTGGTAATCATTTTGCAATACAACCGTATCAAATCATCATATTGGACACCTTATACTTACATGTTACATATCAATTACATCTCAATAAATCTGGGAAATGAATTTAATACTAAAAAATAAAGACACAGGGGTAAGGGATTAAAAGGCACAAACTATTATTATAAAATAGGCTACAAAACTATACAACACAGGGAATATAGCCAATATTTTATATTAACTATAAATGTAGTATAACCTTTATAAACTGTGAATCACTATATCATATACCTGTAACTTATATGTCAACTGCTGCTGCTGCTAAGTCACTTCAGTCGTGTCCGACTCTGTGTGACCCCACAGACGGCAGCCCACCAGGCTTCCCTGTCCCTGGGATTCTCCAGGCAAGAACACTGGAGTGGGTTGCCATTTCCTTCTCCAATGCATGAAAGTGAAAAGTGAAAGTGAAGTCGCTCAGTCATGCCTGACTCTAGCGACCCCATGGACTGCAGCCTACCAGGCTCCTCTGTCCATGGGATTTTCTAGGCCAAAGTACTGGAGTGGGGTGCCATTGCCTTCTCCGTATATGTCAACTATATGTCAATAAAAAAAAGTAAAAATTTTAAAATTACATTTAAAAAAATTAAAAAGGGGTTAAAGGAAAATAAAATGTATTACACTTATGCTCTCATCAGAGCTTCTTAAAGTGAAGTCTAGAATTAAATGAACAAAAGAAAGTAGATTTCTTACTTCTTCTACAGTCCTCTGAATGAATTTAGCCCTTAGTGGTTACAAAATCAGTTATTATTTCAAGTCAGTTTCATTTAAAAAGAAAAAAATAGGACATGAAAAATACCTTACTTATGGTTTCAAGCTGTCTTCTTTATATCCTCTAAATAATTTAGTCCAAAAATATGCTTCTTTCAGACTTCAATTCTTATGCCTTACCTGACACGTAAGAAAAATTAAAATCAACCTTTGATCCTAAAAAATTACGGGGAAAAAACACTTCCAAGATCTTTTTGTAACAGTTACATGTCTACCACGTGTTGAACAGCATCATATAAAAGATGAAATAAGAACATCTACTTTGAACAAGGCACTAAAAACCAGCAAGCAAGCTTTAACACATCACACAATGGGCTGACTTAAATTTCCTTAATTTAAAATTTCTATTATTTAATATCTTAAGAAGTAGCAACAATTATCTGACAGCCAGATCAAAACTATTAAAAGAAATGAGGAAAATCCAAAACAGTGTTCCCAAAAGGTGGAAGAGTACATGAAATGAAAGCGAGAGGCAGGGCCCAGAAAGAATATCAAAAGTTTGCAATCAATTATCTTCCAATTTAAAAATTTTAAAAATTAAAAAAAAAAGACTATCAAAAGCTTCCTGATTATACTGGAAGAAGGCTAAAGTTCAGAACAAAAGTCTCCTGGTCATTCTTCAGAAAGGTCAGATTCTCTGGTGTTACAGGGAAGGCGCTTAAAAACAGGTTGTTGTTGTTATTCGGTGGCTATGTCGCGTCCGATTCTTTGAGACCCCATGAACTACACAGTCCATGGAATTCTCCAAGCCAGAACACTGGATTGGGTAGCCGTTCCCTTCTCCCACATTTCCTCTTTTAGTTTTTTTTTCTCTTTTCCAGCTAAATATGAAAATGTATTCCCTTACTGCTTTCCAGTTTTTCCGTCAATCTTTTTATAAGTTTTCATTCTTATAGCTCTTGTTAAATGGTAAGAAATATAAAGACATCTGGGAAAATATAGCCAGGTTGACTATTTGCTAACAGTCCACAGCAAAGATTAAGAGGAAATTCTCCGACAATAAAATAATAATGAGATAAATTACCAAACCTCTTTTAAAGGAATGCCCTAATACTAGAGATTTAAAGCTAGTTCCTCTAAGAATCGCCTTTTAAGGACGAGGAAGGCGGGTGTGATGCAGTCCATGGGGTCGCAGAGTCGCACACGACATAGCGACTGAATAACAACCTCTTAAGAAATTCTGGAGGATTTTAACTAGAATTGAAAGTGAACATTTTCTGAATGACCGAAACACTACTATTTACATTTTTTTCCTCAGCATTTTCTCCAGTCTTTGGGTGGGGGAGGGGAGGGGAGCTAAAAAGAGTCTGAGGTGAAAATTCACAGCAGTGACATTACAGGGCCAACACCAGGAGGTCAACCTTTATCCGTCTCTATGGCACCCCACTCCAGTACTTTTGCCTGGAAAATCCCACGGACGGAGGAGCCTGGTAGGCTGCAGTCCATGGGGTCGCTAAGAGTCGGACATGACTGAGCGACTTCACTTTCTCTTTTCACTTTTATGCATTGGAGAAGGAAATGGCAACCCACTCCAGTGTTCTTGCCTGGAGAATCCCAGGGACGGGAGAGCCTGGTGGGCTGCCGTCTGTGGGGTCACACAGAGTCGGACACGACTGAAGTGACTTAGCATAGCAGTGAGCTGTTAGCTTTCGTGACCTGGGAAATTCTTAGCCCGTCACCCGAGCCAGGTCCCGCCTTCCCCTGCACTTCCCGGCCTCAAGGCTGGAGCAGGAGAGACCCTGCCAGCCCGACCCGCGCGGCACTCTGGGAGCGGAAGAAGGAGCCGCGCGGCGGCGGCTCAGCCGGAAGAGGAGGAGCCAGGCCTGCAGGATAGCCGAGAGTTACTGCCGCTCCGGCTGCCGGTGTTTGCGGGTCGCGGGGAGCAGGGCCTGGCGGGCGGGGTGTGTCGCGATGCCGGAGCTGGCGGTGCAGAAGGTGGTGGTCCACCCCCTGGTGCTGCTCAGTGTGGTGGATCATTTCAATCGGTGAGCGGGCGGCACGGGGTGGCCTACCGGGGCCGGTGGCACCGCCGCTGCTGAGTCACGGGCGCGCTGGGTACGGCGCGGCGGCCGCGGGGGTGCTGACGCACCGGGGATGGCCCTGAGTCGCCGAGGGGCCCACAGTTAAGTCCATGCATGAAGCCCAAGTTACCCGGAGTCTTCTGCCCAGCCGGCACTCGCGGGAACTGAGCTGATCATTCCCTTTACCCAGTCCGTACGTTGCCAGAGTATGGGGAGCAGGTTTCATTTGATACTGATCCCCAGTCCTCGTGCCTATCTATCGCCTCGTCCGTCCCTTTTCGCCTAAGAGACTCGGTGTTTGGTAGGAAAGCCCTTCAGACTCGCGCTTTTTGGCTCTGAAGACTGTCACCGAAAGTCTGGTCCCTGCAAGAACTGTGCTTTTAACTTGTGGAAGTTTCAGAAGTGGGAATCTGGTTTGACGATAACTTAAAACTTGGCTATATTGTCTTAAAGTCAAGTTTTTCTTCTAAAAATGAGACCAGTTGGAGGTGTAGGCGTTAATGAATAAGAAAACATCCCACAGATATTTCTTCTGCCTTCGCTTGCTTGTTTTCGAGCTGTTCGTCCCGGGGGACCTGTTACACGTGTTCATAAATTTTACAGTACTTACTTGAATTGGAAAGTTGTAAGACCCAGTTCGGAGCATCTGCTATAAAGTCATAGTTGCCAAGTGCCCATTCTCTTGCTTTGTACAAGTCCCAATTCAACCAGAGCCAAAACCAAATTCAAAGACTCCTGTGAGGTTTAGGGTCCCCAGTTTAGTTCCATTTCTTTGTAGGACCCTTAGCCTAACAAGATAAGTGAGCTTTTCCACTGTACAATTACTGTTTTTCTCCCCTAGGATACTAGAGGTGCTAAGAAAGCAGGCATCATTTCAGTTCCGTTCAGTCAATTCAACAAACATTTTTAAGGGCATAGTGAAGGCAGACACTGCAGACTGCTGTGTCAGACAATAATAGGGTTTTCTAAAACACAAATGCATTTTTGTAGATTAGAAGAAAAACCCATGAGTGTGGAAATTTCCTTTGAACTTAGTCCCCAAAAAATCAGAATACTTAATTCTGATCCAAGCCCTAGACATTGTATTTATAAGTTTGCCAAATCATGTGTTTAGATAAGTACAGTTCAATTGGTGTGAACCAGCAACTGTTAGGCAATGGCATCCCACTCCAGTACTCTTGCTTGGAAAATCCCATGGATGAAGGTGCCTGGTAGGCTGCAGTCCATGGGGTCGCTAAGAGTCGGACACGACTGAGTGATTTCACTTTCACCTTTCACTTTCATGCATTGGAGAAGGAAATGGCAACCCACTCCGGTGTTCTTGCCTGGAGAATCCCAGGGACGGCGGAGCCTGGCAGGCTGCCGTCTGTGGGCTCACAGAGTCGGACACGACTGAAGCGACTTAGCAGTAGCAGCAACTGTTAAGAAATTGTGGTTCATTTCACAATGACTTTTGTCTGTCCTTTGAACACAGAATTGTTTGTTATGTCACATTTGTTAGTGGTTAATGGAGAATTCTACATAAAGACCAATGAAGTAAGTGAAACACTTATCGTTCCTTAGCACAAAATTACTAAGGGGGTTTGATTTGGAGATAGAAATTCTGAGGTCGTTTTTCTCGTTCACTCAGCCCTCCTCCCAGTATGATTAGTCACCAGCTCAGTTCCAACTTCTGCCTAATTTAGCCATTCAGAGAGATCACAAATGGCATACACATGCTTCTGGGTCAGAATCATTTTCTCAGCCTCTAGATGATACAAAGAATTGTTTATGCCATCTAGTTGGGCTTGTTTCAGAGAAGAGTTGGCAAGCTGGACCATAACAATGGTTCAGTTTTAGCATCTTTATCCCTGAAAAGGTTGGAGGATAAAGATAGAGAAAGTTTAAGAAAGAAAGGTAAGCTCTTATCAAAATAAAAAGTTAAATGTGTTTTAAACACAAACCAGATAACATTTAAAACTGTAAGATCTAGGGAGTTTTAATTTTCTCCATTTTAAATTTCTATAAGGTTTGAGGGTTGTTTGTTGTTTTTTTTTTTTTTAAGACTAACTTACATTTGTTTAGTGGGATCGGTTCCCAGCTAAGCTAAATTGTATCCGTACATTGTTATTTCGTGTTAGGTATCTTATTGTTGAGTGTGTGCCTATCCAGATTGATCTTTTGTTTTCTCATTCAGAATAGGCAAGGTTGGAAACCAAAAACGTGTTGTTGGTGTGCTTTTGGGATCGTGGCAAAAGAAAGTACTCGATGTATCCAACAGTTTTGCAGGTAAAAGAAAAATATGTCAATTATACCTCCGTTTTTTAAAAAAATAAATAGACAAGTTTTACATTTTCTGAGTATGGTTAAAATGTCAGTTAACTTTTAAAAAGAAAGAAAATTTTGTGGTCTCCCATTTTTCACTGCAACCAAGTGATTCTATTTCAGAATTGCTTAAGTATAGAACAGGGAGGCTAAAAGCTACACACAGAAGTAGATAGTAAATATTTTTAAGTATTTTCAGGTCATATCATCTCCATTGCAACTGCTTAGCTCTGCTAATGCAGCAGGAAAGCAACTAAAAACAGTATGTAGACAAACTAATAGCCATATTGCATAAAACTATTAAAATAGGCAGTGGGTCTAGTTTGTCAACCCCTGCACTAAACTATTAACCGTGGTTATGGGTAGGCAAGGGGGAGATAAAAACCTTTTTTTCACTCTGTTTCGTGAATGTTCAAAAGGATGTATCTATGTATTTTATGATTAAAGCAACAATAATGAACAACAAAATAATTGCTGGCATAGCTGCTAGACTAGAGGTCACTAACTCCAGGGTCTAAAAGGATCAAGCGGTAATGTAATTTGCCCGACAGAAGTATTAGGAAATGATGGAACTTTTAGCAAACTGAAGAACATGTATCCTTTTCAAAGGAAGTGACCTCTATATGGCTATAGCCAGTTATTGCCAGGTCTTCCAATTTTTCTAGAGAGCCTGGAGGTCTAGATTTGTATTTGAAATCTTCCAGTTTTTAATAAAAGCAACTCAAAAATACTTTTAACACTGTATTGGACAAGCTAAAGACATGGGTCAAATCTGGCCTAGAAGTCCACAGTTGTGATATGTGCCCTTAGAGTTCTATCTAGCACCCTAAACTGTTTTGGGGGGTTTTTTCTCCTCTCTAGTTCCTTTTGATGAAGACGACAAAGATGATTCTGTCTGGTTTTTAGACCATGATTACTTGGAAAACATGTATGGAATGTTTAAGAAGGTCAACGGTAGGTGGCACCATGGGACTGGGGTGTGTGTGTGTGTGTGTGTGTGTAAATGTGCATGCGTGCATGTGGTGTGTAAATGTGCGTGTGTGTCCTGTGTGTGGTGTGTAAACGTGCGTGTGTAGCTAGACTAAAGTAAGGCCAATGGTAGTAGACAAATGAGGTAGAATAAATGAGAAAACTGGAGTATCAATTTAAGGCCAGCTAGACCACCTAGGTTTCAGGGGAGAGATAGCCCTCAGCAGCAGAAAAGCAAAAAGTTATCCAATAAAATCCACATGCCTCTAGAGCTTTAGTACCACCAAGGTAAACATCTCTGTCATGTGTATCATTTTCATTTCATTACAGCAGCCACATTACTTTGGAAATGTTTATTCCCACAACACTCACTGCTGTAATCTATGTGAGATGAACTTGCATTTGTTTATATATTCCCTTGGAATTGTTTTCTAGTTGCTTCATGTATGACTGGTTTCCTAAACTAGTCTGAGATATGGCTATCTCTAGACTTCCCCTGCTATTTATTTTCAGAGATTCTTGCTTTTGAATTTAAGATTTCATAAGCACGTCAAGGTTTAGATGCCTGGAATTTTTGAAAAGGTAGAGAACATAACTACTGAAGTTCTTACCCTTTTTGAGGGTAATATATAGATCTTTATGTAACAGTTCAAAGCCACTATTTTTTTCCTTCACAGCCAGAGAAAGAATAGTTGGGTGGTACCACACAGGCCCTAAACTACATAAGAATGACATCGCCATCAATGAACTCATGAAAAGATACTGCCCTAACTCAGTAAGTGCACTTTATCTTTAAAACCTTTGACTGATAATTGTTTGCCAGTTAACTCAAGAACCTAGTGGACAGTGAATCATTTCACCACTTTTTCTCTATAAACTTGTGTTAATTTGCAGTGCTTTATGTAGTATAGAGTAACCCAGTGTATTTAGTAAATTAAACATCTGCTCAGTGCTGAGTATGTAAGTTACCTTCCTTAATCCTCTCAACTATATGGGATTGTTATCCTTTTTACAAATGAGGAAACTGAGGTTCAGAATGGTTAGTAAGGTCTTCTGAGAGTGCAGCTGGGATTAAAATGCTGGCTGTCTTGACTCTAATTTCCTTCTGCTTGATTCCTTCCTCACTGTACTACCTTTCACCTTGTTAATGGATGGGATTGAAGAGCAGAGCAAATAGTCAAGTCTTTTTTTCCCTGAAAATTCTGGCTCATTATCTGGTTAAATGAATGAAAAAGCTTCAGTAATCATCTTCAGAATGGCTGCAGTTATTCCCTATGTGCTTAGTACAAGGTGGTTTCCTAAGATGTGTTTTTTTCTGCCAGGTATTAGTCATCATTGATGTGAAACCAAAGGACCTGGGACTGCCCACAGAAGCGTATATTTCAGTGGAAGAAGTTCATGATGTAAGTCATCTTGTTATGAGCCTAGGAGATTAGATTTGCTACTTTTAGGGCCATTGGGTTTTTCACCCATTTCAAGTCAACAAATACTTTATAACAAAAGGTTACTGATTTCTGTCAATAGTTTGATATTATGTTTTCCCCCCTTGAGTGTTTCAATCACCAAATTTTAGAAATGGAAAGGACAACAGAAATCTAAAGTATCCTTTTACAAATGAAATTGAGACCAAAATAGTCAAATTATCACCCAGAGATGTTCTCAGCAGAGTAAATGCAGAGCCTGATGAGCTTGATCTTAATCTAGTGCCATTTCCACTCTTGACCCGCCTCTGACAGTCTTCTCCTGGAAGTGACTAGGTTTTCAAATAGAGTAAGTCAGAACTGTCTGGAGCTAGATGGCAAAACCCATCTGTACGATTTGACACCTATATAGTTGGCTCCATTGTATTCAGTACCTGCTTTGTGGTCTTGCTAGCTTGTGCCCTGGGTATGGACAGGATAAGCTGCCAAAATAGCTTTTCTCTATTTCCAGGAAACAGAATTGAACGCAGATTCTAGGATAAGATTTGTTGTGAAACTATATGAGTTTTGTTTTGAGCATAAAGTATTTGCACTTAGGGTAATCAAAGAGCTCAGTCTTGAACTTCCAAAGTCAAAAGTCGGAGAGATGGAGTAAATGTTTTCTTTCTTCTTATAGTTATCCATATATTCAATTTTAAAATCTGGAAACAGCTTTTTTAACTTAGCTTCCTGCAAATATTCCTTGCCCTGAGCTCTGTGCCCCTGTTTCTCTTTGCCTTACTACTAGAGAATTTAGATCCAGATCTGTTGCCTAGTTGCAGTTAAGGCTTTCATCCCTGGTCTGGATACAGTTGTTACAAGTTAAATTTTACCTTGTCTCTTTCAAAAAGGAGTTTGAGGCTGCTTGCACACACTCATGCATATGCATGCACACACACATACACCAATGAAACAGGATTTTTTAATAGAAGATAGAGGGGATGTAAGGGTCATATTATAAGATGAAGCCAGGGGAAAATCAGTACCTGAAAAGACATGCCATGAAGTCCTGCACAGGTGTTGGAAGGCTTTGACCATCCTAGCATACAAAGCCAAGAGGAAAATGTCATTTTCAGGATTCACACTATCCTGGACAAAATAACAACAGCTGATGTTTATACCACTTAGTGTAAGTGAAGTGACTTTCCCAAGATCTCACAGCTCCCTTAGCACATACACGGCAAAGCCAGGCTTTGCATCTAAGTTGTCTGCCTACACCGTGTGCACGCACTGCAGTGCGCTCCTGCTTGAAAATAGTTCACAGCCCTTACAGGAGATGCACAGCCTCTTCTGGCACTAGATCTGAGAAAAATTCTCCTGAGTCTCGTCAAGAAATAAGTAGGTGATACAGCAAACCACATCCACTAATGGGTTCCTTGATTAATTCAGGCCACCAGAAAATCAGTGGTTCTCACCACGTTGTTTGGTGCACTGATCATTTGACCCAATGGACAGTAGATGGTTCAAAGTTATATTTTCTAACATAAGCTTGTCTCAGGCACAATGTTCAGAATATGCCCTATTTTAGAATGAACTATGACAGTCCTTGGGGAAGGCAATGGCACCCCACCCCAGTACTCTTGCTTGGAAAATCCCATGGAGGGAGGACCCTGGTGGGCCACAGTCCATGGGGTCGCTAAGAGTCGGACACGACTGAGCGACTTCACTTTCACTTTTCACTTTCCTGCATTGGAGAAGGAAATGGCAACCCACTCCAGTGTTCTTGCCTGGAGAATCCCAGGGACAGGGGAGCCTGGTGAGCTTCCATCTATGGGGTCGCACAGAGTCGGACACGACTGAAGCGACTTAGCAGCAGCAGCAGCATGACAGTCCTTAAAATTTAGCCAAATTGAGACTTCTCTGAATGTCCATCTCTACTGAAGACTTAATATCAGGATTTTCCTCAGAAATAAGCTAAGGATGATGCCACAGTATACCTCAACCCTGAGTAGGACTGCTGTAACAGCTTTCAAAACAAACTTTACCCACCCTTGCCACAGAAAACCCAGTAATAACACCCCTCAAGTGATCTGACTTAAAGCAGAAGAATCAAGGTGTGAAAAGGAACATGTGCTAGTTTGTTCATTTGTTTGTAAGTAAATAACTATAATTAAGTCTCCTCTCCCAGGATGGAACTCCAACCTCAAAAACATTTGAGCACGTGACCAGTGAAATTGGAGCAGAGGAAGCCGAGGAAGTCGGAGTTGAACACTTGTTACGGTGAGACTTTAGGACGGCATCAGAATCAGAAGCTGCCCAAGAGGCTGCTCAGTGTAAGGAAAAGATCCATATCGAGTCCAGAGACCTGGGCTCTAGTCCTGGATCATCTTTGAAGTGTCCTGAGTTACGATTTATGACTCTGGATAGCACACCTTGTCTGGAAGCTATAATGCTGGCTATGACAGGAACACATGCGTGTTAAAAGCAAGTGTGTGTTCTTTACATGTACCTCCTTTTCAAGAATGTAACTAGCCAGTTTTCTGCAGAGAATCTGCATCAAGGCCTTTTACACTCTAGAGGACTGCCTTAGTAGTCCAGTGGCTAAGACTCCATACCCACAATGCAGGGGGCCCGTGTTTGATCCCTGCTCAGGGAACTAGATCCTACATGCTGCAACTAAAGATCCAGAGTGCCACAATTAAGACCTAGGGCAGCCAAATTTTAGGAAAAAAAAAAAAATACATAACCCTGACTTATTTGAAAGGTCATAGATTTTCTCAAACAGTAAGATTCGTTTCAGTTCATAAAGTTACTACTGACTGATTTAAAAGCATCTCAAAACATTTTATAGATGCAGGTGAAAAGAGTGCTACCCCTCTTTAGGAACAAGAGAAATTGAAGTAGAGAGGGATTTTTAAAAATTTTTTTAGTGAACATGATTTCATTGTAGCTCTCTTTTCTTTTGAAAGATGTCCTGTGATGAGAAAGATAAAACATACTTCCAAATGAAAACAAGGTTAAGGCACTTTATACTCAAATCTTTATCAAACAGAGAGGTAACATTTTTGCTTTAGAAAACTTGCCCCTCCTCACAAACTGAGTTATCCCCTTAGAATGTGAAAATCTTTGATGGTATAGGACACTGATGGATACCCCTGCTCTTTCTTGTGGGTTCCTACAGAGACATCAAAGACACTACAGTGGGCACTCTTTCCCAGCGTATCACAAACCAGGTCCATGGTCTGAAGGGACTCAACTCCAAGCTCCTGGACATCAGGGGCTACCTGGAGAAGGTGGCCACGGGCAAGCTGCCCATCAATCACCAGATTATCTACCAGCTGCAGGACGTCTTCAACCTGCTGCCAGATGTCAGCCTGCAAGAGTTTGTCAAGGCCTTTTACCTGAAGACCAACGACCAGATGGTGGTGGTGTATTTGGCCTCACTGATTCGCTCTGTGGTCGCCTTGCACAACCTCATCAACAACAAGATTGCCAACCGGGACGCAGAAAAGAAAGAAGGGCAAGAAAAGGAAGATAGCAAAAAGGACAGAAAAGACGACAAAGAGAAAGAGAAGGAAAAGAGTGATGTAAAGAAAGAAGAGAAAAAGGAGAAAAAATAAAACATGTAGCTTTTTAATTTGTAAATTAAAATCTTGTAAACTAACACATTGTGCCGCCAGAGGATTCTTTAAAGTGCTTGTTAAAAAGCTGTATTGATGAGAGCTCTCTGGATAGAGGGACTGATCTCGAACCTAAACTGCAGCTTCGGCTTCTGTGAGTTGGGGAGGTGATAGCTCAGGTTTCAGACTGTGTGAGAAAAGTGAAGAGAAGTAAGTGTAACATTTTTGGTACTCTCCTTACTTTTATCTGAGACCAGGAGTTGAATTTTTCCCATCTCAAGAGACTCTTGGGGTCTGTTTTTGGCAGTCTGCAAAATTACAGAATGGAATGCATGAATTCCTTAAGTGCTCTGCCTTGGAACACTTTGAGGTCTGACCCTCAGGACTCTGTGAGAATACTTCCCCACAGGACTTCTCAGACCCATAGCCCTGGCATTCTCGGGGCTTGGGATAAAGATATTGTTTACCTTCAAAGACACAATTAAATGGCTTGGTTTTTAAGTCTGTGTTCTGGTCGTTTTTAACTCTGGGAGTGGTGATCCAATGTTTGAAGAAGCAACAAAGACAGTTTTTAATTTGACAGTTTTTAATCCTTGAAGCTGCCTGAACGAATTATTTTAGACTGGATCCTTTATGAAAAAGAGAATCTCATTCCTTTAAAACTAAAGCTGTAATGAGAGTTCCCAACTGAGCCCAGAAGACCTGGGTCATAGTTCATAGCTCAGATTCCTGTCCCTAGAGCAGTCTTTCTTAAGTTTTCATAAGGGACACATTTACTTACTATAGCAGTAGGTACGTTAAACGACAATGTCAGTGGGATGGAACAAAGCTTCCCAAAGTAAGTAAAGGTACTTAATCATTTGACTTAAAAGTTGTCACTTGGATACTAACTTCCTTTTTTGAGTAGTTAGAACCTAAGAGTTCGCTGCTGCTACTGCTGCTAAGTCACTTAAGTCGTATCCGACTCTGTGCAACCCCATAGATGGCAGCCCACCAGGCTCCCCCGTCCCTGGCATTCTCCAGGCAAGAACACTGGAGTGAGTTGCCATTTCCTTCTCCAATGCATGAAAGTGAAGTCACTCAGTCGTGTCCGACTCAGTGACCCCATGGACTGCAGGCCTACCAGGCTCCTCTGTCCATGGGATTTTCCAGGCAAGAGTACTGGAGTGGGTTGCCATGTTGGACTATCGGTGTTCAACTATTTACGAATACAATAAAATAGCACTAAAATGAAGTCAGTGGAATCTCATAAACTACTTCTTAATGTTACAGTGCCTCAAAGTAGCCAGAAGCATCCATTTTTAATCCACAGAACTGCCTGCCAAAGAACAAGTTAGTGGAAATTTGGGGGTTGATTTTTATCTAACAAATAGAACTACCCACATCAGTGGTCACTTCAAAATTCATTAAGATGCTGCTGCTAAGTCGCTTCAGTCGTGTCCGACTCTGTGCGACCCCATAGACAGAAGCTCACCAGGCTCCCCTGTCCCTGGGATTCTCCAGGCAAGAACACTGAAGTGGGTTGCCATTTCCTTCTCCAACATATGAAAGTGAAAAGCGAAAGTGAAGTCGCTCAGTCATGTCCGACTCTTAGCGACCCCATGGACTGGAGCCTACCAGGCTCCTCCGTCCATGGGATTTTCCAGGCAAAAGTACTGGGGTGGGGTGCCATTGCCTTCCCCTTAAGATGCTGAGATAAAAAGAAATAGCAAAGGGAAAAAACTAGGTAAGTTTTTTGTCTGTTGTGGCAGTCAAAAGTCAGACGGTCATGCCCAATACATCTAAGTAAAAGAAATTTGAAATACATAGTTCAAAGCTTGAGATGCATTTAAAATGACAAGAGTGTGTTATTAAAAGTTTTTTGAGATTTTGTTGCCATGTTTAGAACAGACTGGTGTGAGAAAGGGAACCTTTCTCCAGGGTAGGCAGCAAAGACCAGAGATACCATGGACCTGAGGCCAAGCAGGGACAAGGAGAAAGTTATCCCAAAGAGTGAGTCCTTTATGTGGGGTGGGGGCAGCTCAAGACCACACAGGATCAGATCCACCTTTACAAGAATGATATGCACTTAAAAAGCCTTCCCAGGGTCTAACAGGACAACGTCACAGGCTTTTAGGTTTGTCACCATTTGATAAATTGGAATGTCTATTGAACATGTAGGAACATGGGAATACCCAGGCCTTGTTACATTTAACAGTTGGACCTGCATATGGACAAAACTGACTTTCACTTTACTAGCAGGATCTTCAATTCCTTCTAGCAAAAAGTGTACGTTGCCTCTAGAGTCACGCAGGCTCATTTTCTCAGGCAAAATTGCTGCTATTCTATGTAAGAGGGTGAGCTTTATAAGACTGTTGATGAAGGCTTGCTTATATAAATAGCAGCTGACTTGACTGCAAAACCCATGGCCCTCACCTAAAATACAGTCATGTGTTCAGATAATCGCTTAGCAGTCTCAAGATGAGATTTCTATACTCCTTTTGTTGTTCTTTGAACACTGAAAAAGTATCCTGGGTAAAGTCTTATCCCATTTTCGGACTTCATATCCAGAGTTGTGACATTCCCTTCCTTCCACTTTGAAAGGTTTCACAATAACAGTTCAGGCTGCTCCAGCTACACACATTACAGAGAGGAGAGCATTGATTCCTTACTGGTATTCTGTTTAATAACTAACATCTGAAATAGTCCCAAACTTACAGGTCAGTTATCCTTAGTGAAAAGATTAAAAACTGTCAGGGTGGAACAACAGCTTTGAGCCCACTAATTAGTTAAATGTTCTTTCATTTTACACAGATCATCAATCACCAAAGGGGAAAAAAGAAAGTAATATTCATTGAAGGACTACCATACTGCTTTCTCCAATGCTCATGATGCAGTCAACCTTTCCAGTGGGAATTAATCCCAGAATCTTACTCTATTCTGGAGGACTCTCCAGCTTTGAGAACTTAATCATACACAATTACCTTCACTTCAAATAAAAGAGTTATTAACACAAGTTCTCATAAAAGAATGAAAGATCCTATTCACTTGGAAATCATGAACAGGACTTTCCTTCTACTATTTTCTACAAAAATATCTATGAAGCAGAAAGACTTGAGAATGAATTTGGGTTCTTTGTTATGTGCTACAACATGCTGATGACTTCATGTGCCCCCGTCACAGGAAATAGGAAGGATATCTGGGACATGCTGGAAAAGCAGAGAAGCATCTGAATTATGTGACCCACAAGAGAGGATCTCTACAACTTCCCTAAGCAAATTCATTCCAAATTATACATAATACAGGAATGTGCTGATTTCCATATCTATGCCTTTCAACTCTTGGCATTTCTCTCTTTTGCTTAGAAACCACACCAGATTCCTATCTTTCAAAATAAAACAGCAATAACAACAAGAAAACACCAGTGGCTATTCTTGTTGGAGGAGTGGGTAGAAAATGACTCCAGAAGTAGGGAAATGAAGTAAGAAAAAGAAAATAGAGGAAACTGTGTTTCCAAGGCCTAAGTCAAGAGAAGGCTTCCTCTAAGCCTCCCTCTTTGGAGCCAATCTGTACTTCAACACTAGATGGCACCATTGACTAATATCATCTCAGCAATTGACACGTTGGTTCACATTCCAGTTCATCATGGAATTGGGAACCTTCCCCAAAGTTGCTTCCCACCACTTCTGCTTTTGGCTGCAACCATCTAGGCTAGGCTTTGAAGGAATCTAGAGAGCATCTTGCTACAAAAATTGGGTCAAGTTGCCACACCTTCACCCCTGCTGTACTCTATGATAAATAGATAAAGTTTTCTTTGCCCTTCAGATAGTTCATGCTTTAATTTTCCTCACTACTGATAGCACTTCTGGTTTCTTTAAGGACCATATCCAATGAAGGGCAGGTAAATGTGTAACAACCAGGTCTCTAAAAAAGAGGAGGAAGGGTATTGATTTGTGGCCTTTGCCAATTTCCCTGGTGTAAATACTCCCAACACAGCTGATTTCAAGGCCAACATGAATTGGGAAAAGATGCACATTAGCATGGCATTACATAGTATTACCCAAATATGGATACAATAGATAAAAATAACCTCAAGAAAACAGATGATAGTAAACTGTACTAAAATCATTAAGCTATAGTGCATAGTGAGCATTTATTACCCCTTTTCAGATATCACTTATTTCTTTGAAATTTATACAATTTACCTACTGCATTAGAATCTCTGGGAATCTGTGTTTTTAAGAAATCGGTAGCTTCTGCATACATGCAAGTTAGACAACCATTATTTAATGTAGATAAAACTACTAATTTTTTTGCCTTACCATCAGCACTCTGTGGATCAGTCCTTTCCCAACTTAAGATCTCTTCTCATACATATGTGTCTATTACAATCCACCAAGCGTCATCCTTCTCTGCAACATAGCACCAGTATCTGCTGCTGCTGCTGCTAAGTCACTTCAGTCGTGTCCAACTCTGTGTGACCCCACAGATGGCAGCCCACCAGGTTTCCCCGTCCCTGGGATTCTCCAGGCAAGAACACTGGAGTGGGTTGCCATTTCCTTCTCCAATGCATGAAAGTGAAAAGTGAAAGTGAAGCCGCTCAGTTGTGTCCGACTCTAGCAACCCCATGGACTGCAGCCTACCAGGCTCCTCCATCCATGGGATTTTCTAGACAAAAGTACTGGAGTGGGGTGCCATTGCCTTCTCCAGCACCAGTATCTAATATGCTACAGCTAGTGTCTGATCAGTGATAATCTGGCTTAACTTTTAACCAAAATAACCAATCAACAGCCTCAGTTCATCTATTATCCCTTCTGCTTCATTTTCAACCCTGTCTTTATCCACTCAGCAGATAAGACTCTGGAACTGTATCCTATACTTGAGTCAAACTTAAAAGTTCTCACCACAACGCAGACTTAAATGGTCACAACAACAACAAAATGGGAACTCCGTGAGGTGATGGATGTGTCAATGAACCTCACTGTGGTAATCATTTTACGAATGTACATGAATCATCACATTGTCCACCTTAAACTAACACATTATGTCAATTATATCTCAATAAAGCTGGGGGAAAATATACTTAACCTGGGGCTCCTATACCTCAAGGCAGACAGCTGATGCCTCAGGGATCTGTGCCCTTGTTCAAGAGTAGGGATGGGATAAAAGCCGAAGTTGAATGCATGAGCTACTCCTCCCCCACCCATATGCCCCATATTTTAACCAACGTGAACTAATCACAAGAGTTGGCAAACAACCATGACTATAAAAACCAAAGTTCAAGGATGAAATGCATTCCATCCCAGGAGAAAAGAATGCTTCTATACCCACAACTCACCAAGGTCCAGATGCTCATGAAGGAGGCATCACTGAGGTGGGAGATGTGCCCCTTGAACCAACCCCAGTGGGAGTCCTGGAACAGCAGAGCCTGTCCTCCAGACATATTCACTGCTGTACTGGCATCATCTACCCTACTGCTCACCCTGTAATCATACAGAAAGCGAACCCAAAATTGTCCTTGAGAGTCTGGGCGAGACTCGTGCCGACTCTTGCCCAAATAAGAACAAATGACAACCCCAAGACAGAGCACCATTGCAGGCTCGGCCAGACCCAAGGCCTCTGAGGCCACGGGTGCCACCTGGGCAGTGATGTCAGGCCATGGGCTCAGGGTGGGGATTGAAAGGCCTCCCACTCCCCAGTATTTTCTTTCCCAAAGAAAAGGAAGGAGAGTGATGCTGGTACCTTTCTGCTTTTACCCCTAGTTAGTGTGATTGTTTTTGAACTACATGCCAAGGCTCTCTCGTTGAGAGAGAATCATGACCATGGACTTCCCTGGTCCAGGGATTGGGACTCCCCACTGCCACTGTAAGGGGCACAGGTTCAATCCCTGGTTAGGGAACTAAGATCCACACACGCTGTGCAGCACAGCCAAAAAAAAAAAAAAGACAAACAAAAAATCATGGCCACATTCAAGACCTGGGACGTGGAAGACATACTAAGCCAAGACCATTTCACCTGAGCTAGGATAGTGTATTAGTTATCTACTGCTGCATAACAAATTACCATAAACTTTAGCTGCTGAAAACAATATACATTAGTTCTCACAGTTTCTGTCAGGGGCCCAGGCACAGCCTAGCTGGGTCCGCTGCTCACCGACACTCACAGGTGGCAATCAAGGTGTCGGCCATGCTGCTGCTGTCTCAGGGTTCCAGGAGAATGTGGCTGCTGGCAGGATTTAGTTCTTCACAGGCTGTTGGATGAGGGCCTTGATTCCTCGCTGGCTATTGACAGGAATAGGCCCTCAGTCCCTTGCCATGTGGGCCTCACCATGGCAGTTTGCTTCATCCAAGTACACAAGCCAAGGGAATTCCCTGGTGGTCCAGTGGCTAAGACTCCACACTCCCAATGCAGGGGGCTTGGGATCAATCCCTGGTTGGGGAACTAGACTCCACATGCCGCGACTAAAGATTCTGCACGCTGCAACAAAGATCGAAGATACTGTGTGTCGCAACTAAGACCCAGCACAGTCAAGTAAATAAATACATACATACCTTTTTTCCCAAAAGAAAATTACACAAGCCAAGAAGGCAATGGAGAGTCAGTAAACAAGAAGCAGGTCCCAATCTTTGGTAATTTAATCACAGAAGAGAGAGCCCATCACCTTTGCAATATTCTGTTTGTTAGAAGCAAGTCTCTAGACCACTCCCCCTCAAGGAGAAGGAATGAGGTGTGCATATCAGGAGGGGGTCATGGGGGGGCACTTAAGAAGCCTGTCCCCTACAGATAAAAATAAGAATTCACCAGGGTAACCCACAATCAACTACAATAGGGTTTTCATTTTAAATTTCAGTGCCTAATGAAAACCTTAGAATAAACATGTTAATAGAAAATGCAGAAGCAAAACACCCCTCTTGTTTATAAGCAGGACTATCTATTGCTCCCCAGTGGCTTTGGAGATGACAAACCAAAACAAAATAAACCCCCTAGAGTTAGGAACCAAGTCGATGCTCTTCAGAGATAAGGTGCAAAATCATGGCTGGTTAGCAAAATTCAGTTCTGTTTTTAGAGATGCCGGTGAACCTAGTCTGTCATAACAAAGTGAAGTAAAGTCAGAAAGAGAAAAACAACAAACATCATTTATGAATGCATATATATGGAATCTAGAAAAATGGTACTGATGAACCTATTATGTGCAGGACAGAAACAGACACACAAACTTGTGGACACAGCAGGGGGAGGGGAGGGTGGGACAAACAGAGAGTGGCACTGACAAACACACAATCGTGTGTAAAGCAGCCAGCTGGCGGGAAGCTGCTGTGTGACAG
Organism: Tragelaphus eurycerus; assembly: GCA_935064755.1. Taxonomy (NCBI): domain Eukaryota; kingdom Metazoa; phylum Chordata; class Mammalia; order Artiodactyla; family Bovidae; genus Tragelaphus; species Tragelaphus eurycerus. The sequence goes on from CAKXYN010000020.1 coordinate 21,148,853, forward strand.
AGAGCTCAGCTCGGCGCTCCACGATGACCTGGAAGAGCAGGATGGGGGAGAGGCTCAGCAGGGAAGGGATATGTGTATACATACAGCAGACTCACACTGCTGTACAGCAGAAACAAACATGACATTGTAACAATGTCCTTCAATTAAAAAAATAAACAGGAAAAAAGTCCTGACATATACGTATTAATATTTATCCTTCCTTCCTCCCGAGACTGTACTAAAACGAGAGTGAATGAATGTCAAAGATTTCCTATTTTCCCCTTGCCAACTGACCCAATTTGAGAGGCAGCAAATGAGAGGTGGACAAGGGAATTCGACACATTTCAGGAAGGAGGAAATTAGGAGCAGTGACCAAGCAGCAGGAGCCCCAGCCTAGAATTCACACAGCAGAAGCTAAGCCAACAAGGGTTCTGAGCCGGGAAAGGTTCAGGCTTAAGATCGGCGTTAGTGCCACAGGGGTAAACACAGCAGCTTAGTGAAAAGTCAATATAACAGAACAGCCAAGCCCTCGTGGGGACCTCTTTGCACAGCTGCAAGCTGCCAGCAGGCAGACCTATCAAAGGAGAGGAAGTTAACTGAGACAGCAGATGAAGCGCCTCTTCTCCTTCTCCAGACTCACTGAAACAACTGTGAAGAACGCTTTATGAAAAGTCTTAATCCACAAGGGCAGAGAGAACATTAGAGGATTCAGCAATGGGCAAGGTCATTTAACAAAGAGTTTGGATGTGGAGGAGTGTAACTAACCAGGGAGAAAACTTAACCTCAGACACAGGGAGATGCAGACAGGAAATGAGTGAGTCCTCAGAGACTCAGTACTTAGGGGCAGCAGGAAGGCAGGAAGAAAGTTGAAAACTGGGGTATGTAAAAGTTTATACACAGAAGAGTGGGTCCCCGCCCCCGAAGGCCTGTACAGTTTGGCTCCCTCCACTCTGCTGACTGCCGGGACTCAAGCCAGAGCAGGAGACCAGGGGGAACGAAAAGGTCAGTGGTCAGGACTCTGAGAACTCTAGCTCCTTCCTGCTTCTTACTCCCAGGAAGCCTATAGGCAGGCCACCTGACTCAGGTATAGTCTCCCACTCAGGTGAGGTGCAGAGGACTCATCTCTGGAGAAACTGATCACCCCCCAGAAAACAAGGACACTTAAGGCTCCATGAGAGTCCACTAGCCACCTACTGCCCTTACATCGAGGACCTTCAGGCAAGAGACCACTCATGAGTGTCTTTCTCAGAAGTGCAGAGCCAAAATTTCTCAGTAGAGAGTTGTTTTCTTCCTCCTTCTCCGTCTGCATTCATTCTTTCCTGTCTGATGGTTTTGCAGCTGCCACGTCCTGTCCTGCTGGCCATCCATTCTGCAGCCTGGTCTTTGAATGGCAGTTTGGGGCCCTAGTCTAGAGTAACCTGGGTTACTGTCACAGATCCAGGCCACAACCAGTGGGATGGTTTGGCTTAAGGGGTTTGCCTCCTTGGGCCTCCATCTTTCTCAAAGCCATATCAGGTACACAACTGGTGCCCACCCATCTATTCTGGAGCATACTTAGATCCTTTACTCCACAGCAGCTGAACTCTCAGTGATCACTGCCAGGCTCTAGGTGCAGCAGACCCAAATGGTTCCATCTTGCCCAACATTCTGCACTTTTGTTTTATTTATAACCCATGAACTTATTTATCTTGTTTCTGAGCCAGCCTTTTCTTTTTTATATCTTGTGTGTGTGTGTGTGTGTGTGTGTGTGTGTGTTTTATGGTTGTGGAGCCAAGAAGCTGATCAAGTCATGAGTTCATGGTACCATTTTGATGGAACCCCCACATTTTGATTTCTAGTACTATTTTACACCAAAAAGAACCAGGGCTCAGTGGAGGAGTTGATTTTGTGTTTGGGCAAAAACAAAAAACAAGAATTGGGATTCAATGTCACAGAGACCATCAAGGACATCTGGAGAGGTGAAAAGAGAGTCAAGGTGAAGGGGCCAAAATTGTGACAAGCATCAAAAAGAAAACAATAATCACTGTCACTGGGATCGACTGAGTTGGAGCAAGTCCCTGAGTCCAGGATGATGTTCAGAAGGTACAAATAACATATAGCATGCCAAAGATAAATCACGTGCACCTCTCTGAGTCAGCTGATAGGTGCTTGGTTCGCAGCATGAACCACAGGAAAGTGAGTTTGTGACTGTGGAACTTGAACCAACCTCAGAATCAGAGCGTCCTGGAGAAAAAGATTCATGGGGCAGACTGCTGAGAACTGAGTAGAGGTAATAATTCTGAGCACTGACTCAATTTTCTTCCCCAAGATGAAACTGGGGCCTTGTTGCTAAGTTTAGCTCAAGACCAAGAACAGCCTGATGTTTATAAGCATTCCCATGAATGGAAGCACATAGATCTTTAGTGTAAGGTTTTCTAGAAGGTTACTGTGAGCCCTGATACAGAAGGGCAGTGGAGGAGCAACAGCTGAACTTTCCAAATCTAGTGAGGTCTTACTTATGTAAAGTCTTGAGCCCCACTAAGGACTTTGGGTGACAAACAGAGTCAGATCTGCTCTTCACTTCCAAAATAATTTTGTAGTTTTGGCTAATTTTATCAGGGACTTATTACAGCATGTAGAGGTGGGGACCCTTCCTGACTGTCTAATTTAACTTGAAACACTTCAGAGTAAGGAAAAAAAAAAAAAATGAGGATATAATAAAAGCAAAGATCAGTAATTAGAAACCCTAGGGTTAAAGAGCTATATGAAGAATACATATTTGCATTATATTATACCATTTAGTTGGGGAAGGCAATGGCACCCCACCCCAGTACTCTTGCCTGGAAAATCCCATGGACGGAGGACCCTGGTGGGCCGCAGTCCATGGGGTCGCTAAGAGTCGGACATGACTGAGCAACTTCACTTTTACTTTTCACTTTCATGCACTGGAGAAGGAAATGGCAACCCACTCCAGTGTTCTTGCCTGGAGAATCCCAGGGACGGGGAAGCCTGGTGGGCTGCCGTCTATGGGGCTGCACAGTCAGACACGACTGGGGTGACTTGGCAGCAGGCAGCATACCATTTAGTTCCGGAGTAAACAGCATTTATATCATTATAGTAATCGTAACATTTTTCTTGCTTTTCAGTTTTCTAAATAAACCATTAGAAAAAGTAGAGCATTATGGTTACAGAATAGAACATAAATGTTTAAAAACAAACAAACAAAAAACTTTGATCATGTAAAAGTAAGAGGGAAGATGTCCAGTTAGGAGATGGAAATGTGAAAGGAAGACTGGAAGAACAGACAGGGGAGCTCACAGATCCAGTTCCCAGAGTGGCGTGGCAAGGGGTCCTGTCCACCACTAAGGCTGTTAAAACAAGAACCTTTTTGAAGGGCAACTGAGTAGAATTTGCTGGGATTTTAAAGTCTATCTGGAAGGATCCAAAGGAATCCAGCAACAATAGTTGCCTCCAGATGGTGATCAGAATGCCCAAGGAACAAAAGAGGGGGGCTTTCACTGTGAACCCTTCCTATCCTGGAATTTTAAACCTTTTTAAAATTTTTACTTAGTAGTCTAACTCTAGGACTGCCGCCTCCCAGAAAAGCAGCATCGGTGCACAAGACCTGGCCGAGAGGCTTCACCAGCAAACTGCTGGACACAAATGCAGTGCCCATTAGGACAAAGGTAGGTGTGTTACAGAACAACCATGACAGGGAATATCACACACTACAGAATTCACTGGACCTAGGCTGATGAACACGGAAAGGTGCCCCTACTATCTAATTTAATGAGATGAGTTGCTTAACATGTATAAGATCTCATTTTTAATATACTTTTAAATTATATGTACATATGATTTATACACATAAAATAGTCTGGAAGGACAGCAAACTGAACAGTAGCTACTTTGGGAGATAGGAAAGGGGAGAACAATTTTGACTAGGGATCTTTTATTTGAATTTATTATGAGACTTCTGTATAACATATGAACTTTTGTCAAAACTTCCTCAAAGTACAGCATAGCCCTGTCAAGTGAGAAATGGCTTTGGTGTTTGGGGGTAGTGACTTTGGTTGATGAACTCCCAGAAGATGCTCTGCACACCTCTGCCTTCCCCACCCCACCCCAGAAAAACGCCAGATCAGAGCAAGGCTTCATCCGGGACAAAATCACTTCCATGTCAAAAGCATCAACACTGCACTGATGGGTCCCATCAGAACCTTTAAGTTCAAAAAAGTGGGTGGCAAGCCCCTGGCTGACCATGAGCTCAAGTCCAGGGTATCCCTCTATCATTACGAATTCAAGAAAACAGGAAATGTTTCTCAAATGAATGTCTACCCAGGAGCTGGTTCCTAAAACCTGTCCAACTTGCAGCCTTGGACTCTTGATGCTCTAGTGTCATGGCAACTGCTCAGAGAAACCCAGGCCAAAGGTAGCCGTGAGGCAAATGAATGAGGGCTGTCTTGGTTAATGACACACAATTCTCAAAACCCGCAAGGTCATAGCATTTCCACCCCTGTGTGGACCTGGAGGGTCCATGGGGCCCAGAGACCTTTTGCCTGGAGGACAGTGACTTTGGACACATCCACACCAACACTGCCCACAGCTGCTGATTGTTTATTGCACAAGAAACTGGCAATACCAAGGCAAGGGGGTGGGCATTACAAAACAATCTGGTGACCAACTCAGAGCTACCAAAGGGCATTCCGTACAGACACCTCAGTTATATACACGTATGTACACACACACCCACATGAATGCACTCTGCACGCCCACAAGCCTGAGGCTCCCAAACCCTGCATAGCATGGTGACTTGCGCCCCAATTCCCAACATGGTGAGACACCGCAGGGAAGCACAGTCAACAATCCAAGGGAAGGAGAAAGTTGGGCTGCGGTGAGCTGAGCCGCTCGCATCAGTACAGAGCAGACACAGGCCAGGGTGGATGGGGGAGGCCGAGGACCTGGGAGCATGAGCCTGTCCTCAGACAGCCCCGTGGGTGGCCTGACGACCTGCACGGGGACCCAGGGACAATCACCACTCCAGCCTCCCAGAGGAGTGTGTTCGCCTGGAAGATCTGAACACATGGCAGGACACCCACGGCAGAGGTCGGCAGGAGCTCCAGCAATCAAGTCAGACTGTGCACAGCAGCTCAGGGCCCTTCTGCTGGTTTCCAAGAGCATCGTCTCTTTTGTGCAGGTAAAGCCACACTTTGAGGCAGAGTGAACACACTCTACAGTAGCAGGAACACACTTCATTCTCCATCTGGACGCACGGGCCACCTGGAGGTACAGGGTCTTAGCAGGTCAGCCCCACGCACCCCATCACTCCATCTAGCAAAGGGAGTTCTCCTCTCTTGGAGGCAGTGAGGTTGGGGTGACACTCAGGACAATAATCCCCTTCCCCCTTCTCTATCAAAGGCTCAGGGACAAGGCTGCTGGGAAACTGAGCCACTGGGTCAGGCCTGCCCGAGCTCACAGAACTGTGAAGCAGGCTCCTTAGAGGAGCAGCTGTTTGGAAATTCTTGGACCAACGGTGCTGGGTGCCTCTGGGTCCCAGCCATGCCTGGCGCACCAGCTCCTTGACAGGAAGCGACAGCAGCATACCAACCACAGAACACACAGCGGCCCTACACACAAAATGCTTCAAGTTTATGTAAAAGGGAAAAGAAAATCTGAGGGGGTTTCCATCCCCCTGATATCCAAGCAGCTGGTAACGACCCTTTATCTGCTGGAGGGAACAAGCTGGCCAGCACTGAGTGGAGAGAGGGGCCGTGCTGCTCAGCCTCCATGGCTGGAGCTGGCTAGCCAGGGACAAGAGGTGACCTTGGTCCAGAGCTCCCCTCCCTCAGACCTTCATTTATATAGATCACTGGAAAAGTTCTATACAAAATAGAACCTCTTTTACTGACAAAGACCCTGGGCTTCCTCAGCCCAGAACAGCTACCCCAAATGGCCAGTCACCCTCTCACTTAACCAGCCTGTGAGGCCCAGGGCTTCAGCACAGGGTGCCCTGCCTTGCACACTCACACGAACCTAGGGTTGGTCTCAAGGGAGAAGAAGGATGAGCTTTGCAGAGAGGGTCAGCCCTCCAGACTTTGCAATGGCTGATGGGGCCAAGGGTGACATGGGGGCTTTATTCCAGGCTGCCACCAGTGGGGAGGAGCGAAGGGCAGAGCAGGGCCTCTTGAGGTCAGGCTCTGCTGCCACCAGCCTGATGACAGTGTGGTCCTACACAGGACTACCATCCGCAGGGGCCTCCCAGGGGCTACATGGCCAGCGGCCTCTCGGGCAGGGAGGACTCAAGACTACACGTGTGCTGGGGTTTGGGGGTGGGGGGACAGCCTGTTACTCCTGTCCAAAGCCCTCGGTCTCCTCAACAGCGTACAGCAGCTTCTCCTTCAGCTGTTCATAGCTCTTGTATGGCGGCAGGTCCAGCCGGTTGAAACTGTCAAGAAAGGAGAGTAGGGCAGTCAGCACGGGGCACAGGTCAGAACTCTAACAGCCACAGGGGTATTGAGAGATCCCTTACTGTGACTCACACAATGCCAGCTGGCCACACACAACAGGGTCCTCAAAGGCCCCGCTGTGTCCCTGGACCACGAAGGGATTAGAGGCGGGGACAGGGCTACAGGGGAAATGGGGAACTGCAGAAGACCAGGGACAGAGCTCTTTGCCGACTGGAATAGGAGTGTTTCAATACAGCAAATTCCCTACATATGAACGAGTTCCGTTCCAACAGCATGTCTGTAAGCCCAATTTGTTCTTAAGTCCAATAAAGTTAGCCTAGGTACTCAGCTAACACAGCTGGCTATCCAGTTGCTGTTCTTCAGTGATTAGTGTCTGACTCTTTGCAACCTAGTACACGAACTGCAGCACGCCAGCCTTCCTTGTCCTCCACTATCTCCCAGAGTTTGCTCAAATTCATACTGTAATATGTTTATAATACTTTTCATACAAATAATACACACACACAAAAAAAAACATTTTTAATCTTACAATACAGAGCTTTGAAAAATAGAGTACAATAGCTGAAATACAGGGGCTTGGCATGAAGTGAACAGGCAAGAAGAGTTCCTGATTGGAGGAGGAAGACAGTAGAGCTAAAGGATCATCAGAAATAGGAGATGGCGGGCAAGCTGCACTCCTGACGTTGATGCCACAGGTCCTGGTTCCTTGCTGGATTCAACCCTGTCTACCCTCTTGAAAAAAAAATGATCCAGTGATGTCTGGGTGGTAGCTCTTTTTTTCCTCATCATAGGTGACACGGTAGTACTGGATTACATTCTGAACGGCTGCTGCTACCTTCATATACCATTCTACATTTGGGTCCTATGCCTCAAAAACTAATGGCGCCTCCTCAGCTAAAGAAAATCCCCTTGCCACTTCCTGCTCCTTATAGAGGTTGCATGCACGTGACAATGTAAGCCAGAGGTGTGAACGAACTTACATGACTAGACACACGAACTCACGTTCGCATTTTTGAAAGTTCACAAGTTGAAGGTTTGTATGTAGGGGACTTACTGTATATCATAGCCGGTATGGCTGTCAAGGCACATAAATACTGTCACAACTCCTGAAAGACCAGAGGCCCAGGACACCTCAGCCCCACCTGCCCAAACCTAAGCACCACGTAACTACATACAGGTTACCAGGATCAAGGCACTGAAGCCGCCCAGGCCTCAGGGCTGCTCCTGGGGGCTCATCGGGTCTCGGGTTCCAGCCACCTCCCCCCACAACCAGCACACTCACCAGGTGTGGCTCCTGGGCAGCCAGGTTTCCTTGCCAACCTTGTCAATGCAAAACTTCTGTGGGCCGTTGCTACCTGTATCCAAAGGAACACATGTTATCTATGCCAAGTCGGCCCCTTCCTGAGGCAGGACCCTCCAACGCCACCACAGACAAGTCCCACTGACTTGCTTCCAGGAAGACATGAGGTCTTGTCCCTGCTTTGGGCTGTCCTCACCTCCACCCAACAGCACCAGCAGGGCGGGGAAAACATACCGATAAGTTCAGTGAATCCCCCAACAGGCAGGCGGCAGGTCCCAGTGACAAACTGCAGCAGCCGGATCCTCTTCTCGTTGTCCATCTCCTTCACCACCTGGAGCCCCGCAAGCCCAGGCAGAGTCAGGGCCCACTCAGCCCAGCACTTCACCCTGACCTGTAACCCTTCAATGAGCCAGGGCCCCTCTTTGGGGCTGAGAACATGGAGCCCCAGCGTGGTCTGTGGGGGTGGGTGACAGTTACTCCCTGGGAAACCCTAAAGCCGCTCTAAGAGGCTGTGTGTATACATCATTCCCACCAGTCTATGTGACATCTCTTGGTTCCAGGCCAGAAATTCTCTTCCTCATCCAAGTTCCACTTTTTAAAAAATATGTATTTATTTAGCTACATCGGGTCTTGGTTGCCTCACGCAGGATCTTTCGTTGTGGCACACAGACTCTCCAGTTGTGGCCAGTGGGCTGAGTTGCCCTGCAGCATGCGGGATCTTAGCTCCCATACCAGGGGTTGAACCAGCGTCCCCTGCACCATAAGGTGGGCACTCAAGCACTGAACCATGAGGGAAGTCCCCCAAGTTCCATCTTTAAAAACATACAAAGGATGAGATTGACTGCTTTAATAGGTGTGAGATTTCTCTCTGAGGGAAATGAAATGCACTGGAATTCAACAGTGATGATGGTGGGTACAACACTGTCAGAAGCCATTGTAAGAGCCACTCCAAACACTTAATGTGGCAAATTTTATGGTATGTGAACTTCACCTCCACAGAAACCCTACCTCTGCTCGTTCTTTTTTATGTACCGCTATACCACACAGTGATAACAACGACAAGACCCACACATACAAAGCAACTGACTCCTTATATGCAGACAAGGAGCTCTTTCAGTTTCTTTGGAGCCAAGCCCACACTTTCCGTCCCACCCAGCTGGAAGGAGACCACGTGACCTACAAGAACTTTCCTCCCTGCTCATGGCCCCCTCCCCACCAGCCGCACACCAGCATCCGAGGCTGGCCCACTGCCAACACCACCTCCTGTCGAATGCAGCAGGCGCAACCCAGCTCCTATCGTCCCAAGGCTGGGTTTCTCATCTCCTTTTGGGAGTTGGGGGAGGTGAGGAGAGTGTCAAAGACGAGGAAGGTGATGACACAACAAGTGTCCAAAAGCTTGGGGTTCAATCTGGTCTCGCTCCCTGGGGGAACCGCGCAAACACGCCTGCCCAGAGCCCCTGCGCTTACTGTGAGACCAGACCCAGGGCCCACCTGCCAGAACCACTGGATCTGCTTGCTGCTCTTGGTGTAGTGCCGGTAGATGGTGTGCTTCTGCCAGTCGCTCAGGTCTATCTCCTGCATGCCACACAGCATCAGCTACGGAGGAGAGGGGGGTGTCAGGCACCCAGCACCAGCCCCGTCCCCACAGCACACATGGCCCCGTGTACGCCCTGGCAGGAGGAAGCACGCCACACATCTCTGCTGGCAGTTTTAACAGTATGGGTAGCCCAAGTCTTGCATGACAACCCCTTGCAAACAAGAGCCCAGGTAAGGGCAGGTGCAAGACCCAAATTAACCATATGTGCCTGCTGCTGCCATCCTGGGAGAGTGTGGGGTTTTACTGGTCAGTTGCTGTGGGTGCTCAGCGAGGCTATCAAAGGGCAGGACAGCCCCAGGGGCCGGGGATTCAAGGTCCCCACAAACTCAGCTCTCACCTCCAGCTCTTTCTCGTCAAAGTAGCGCAACCACTCCAGGGGGGCCACCTCATTGAAGCCATCCAGAAAGGCTTTGGTCTGCTCTTCCACGCCCCGGGTGAAACGCCAGTCAGTCAGCAGCCTGAAACCAAGACTGACCGTCGGGGGAGCCCGAGACCCACTCCTCTGGGGCAGCTCGGGGTCTGCCGGGAGGTGGCCACTGCTGGCAGCAAGGAGGCAGCTGAGAACCGACCTGGGCAGGCGGGACACCTGGGCAACTTTGGCCCCAGAGCACGGCCTTTAAAACCTCACAGTAACCCACAGACACCTGAATCTTCAACATCTCCTCCTCCTGCTCCTCCCATCATCGCTGACTGAAGCTCAGATGAACGGGGGTTAAAAGACTGGCCCAAGGGATCTGAAGTGAAAGGGCATGTTCGTGTACAATCCCACAGGTGACAGTGGCTTTAAGCAGGCAGAGCACAGATGCCCTTTCAGTTAGGAGAACAAAGGAGTCATTGAACTTTTATGCTTCTTCAAAGAAATTCTGTCCTGCAGTCATGAATCTACAACTTGGGAACAAGGAGCACCCAGAGGCTAGAACAGAGGGCCTCGGGCTCTGGCTACCTGGCTCTGGCCAGCACATGACTGGCCACAGCAACCATCTAAGGTCAGTGCAAAACGGAAGGTTCTTTCCATCCCTGAAGACCCACAGGCCACACGAGGGGGCCTAGCTGAAAATGGTGCCCCAGGATAAGAGCATGAGGCTCTTTCCCTGCGGCCGGCTGTGTCTCTGCCCCCACTTCCTGGGCCCCGCCGGCTCCCTAGCGCTTTCGACTCACATGATGTACTCTTCCTTGTTCTCCTCCGTCACTCGGATGCTCTCGCCCCCTTCCTTCAGCTCGTGGGTTGTCACCTTGCCCAGGATCTCCATGTCCTGGATGAAGTACAGCTCTAGGCCGCACTCCTCCAGGTTGTTCTCTCTGGGGGCACAAGAGATCAAGAGGGAAGGTGTCTGTCTTAGAAGGGTCTTCCCTCAGTCCTGCCCCGTCACTCACTTTCAGCGCCCATGGGACACGAGGACTCACAGGTGGCCCAGAGCCCAGAACAGCGTCCCAGGACAGGGGGACCTAGAAGCTGGGCATCTCCACCCGCCTACTACCCACCCAGATACCCCTCCTCTCCCAGGACCGGGCAACAGAGGGGACCCACTTGATCCAGACAATAGAGTTGTAGAATTCGGGGTCAATGGATTCCAGGTCTTTCAGGGTCGGTCTCTTGTTTAGCATCCGCTTGTAGAAAGGGAGTGTGAAGCCTGTATCAATGAACTTTCCATGGTACAGAGCCTGGGGACAGAAGAGGCATGGCAGAGAGGTCTGGTTTTCCTCAGATGCCCCATATCAGAGCCCAGCTACTGCTCCCTGAGGTCCTGAGCATCTGCTCTCCCAGGAGCCTGAAGGCTAGGTCTGTAGCCCTCTTGGTCCCACCTGCAGACCACAAGGACCCACTTCTGGCCCACTGCGTGCCCACCAGCCCCTCGCTCTAGCAGAGGTCTGCCTCCACGCACACAGAGGAGACTCGCTCAGCACAGCCCCAGGTGGCGGCCCTGACTCACTGCTGCTCAGAGCTGGGCAGCAGAGGCAGCCAAAAATAATGCAGACACCCCTGCTGCTGCTGCTGCTGGCGGGCCAGCAGTGAGTAATAGTCTAGGGTTTTACTGGTCTGTCCTGTCGGCCACAGGGCCAGGCGGGTCTCTAGACCTGGGAAGAATGTGCCCAATCCCTGAGCCCAAGCACCTTGGCCAAGAACTTCTAGACAAAGGGAAGGGACATACTTAGTCATGGGCTCCTGGGTCCTCCTGAGGGGGGCAGAGCAGACGCTCACTCAGGAAGTGAGGGGAAGAAGCAAAGGCAAATTAGCAGTGAAAGCTCTCCAACGACCAAACGTGGCAGAGGGACCAGGCCTTCCGTGGGCTCCCCTTTCTCCATCCTGGGTCTCGGTGTGCACAAGGTACTCAACCGGATACACACAAGGTGACGCCCTTTCCAAATTTACACTGTGCTCCCGTTTCTACATAAATACAAACGCCCAACTCCCCCTTCCCTGCTCTTCCCTCCTCCTGCCAGATGACTCCAACATCTTGCACCAGTCAATAAACTAGGGCCCTGTTCTTGGCTAGTGTAGATTCCCCATCCCCTTCCAGAAGGCCCAAGTCTCAGTTGGACACTCCCAGACACCGCCACCCAGCTCATGGCAACACCCAGAGACGGCCCGTCATCCCCCACCCTTTACAGCACATGCACTGAATGTTAAGTGAAGACTTTGATTCGGGGACCCCGGGCTTTCTCTTGACAAGTCCTACACAAATCAATGTGAAAACCTCCTCAGTGCCCTAGGGTGGGCACTGAGAGAGCTCTGGACTATTTCCAGAACTCTCACTAGCTTTCTGCATCTTTAGTGAGTTCTGTAAGGATGAGGGCAGAGCTCAGAGAGCGGGCACCCAGTCTTCAGAGCTGCTGGTGGTCTACGGGTCTGTGACCGCACTCCCTGGAGGTCTGCTGACAGCAAATCTTACCATGGCGATGAATCGGCCGATAAAGCGGAAGTAGGTGAGGTGGTCGGGGTTGATGGAGGAGGCAGGGTTGATCTGCAGGCAGTAGTTGTTCTTCCCAGCGTATTCAAATAAACAGTACATGGGGTTGAGCACCTCGTGGGACAGGAGGAAAAACCACTCTCTGTGAGAGAAGAGAGAGGAAAACAGGACTAATGGATCACACCCTGCTCACCTGCTCTGCAGGCATGAGTCTCTTCTGCCATCAAACAGTACATAGTCTGGAGACATGCATCCTGGGGAGGCAGCCCCACTGGGATCAGCCCTGGGCTAACCTCTGTGAACAGCTGGTCAGTGAACAGGGCAGGGTCAGACCTAGGGTGAATCAGAACAACAACTGCTCTGGACAACAATGCTCAGGCAAACCCGTGTGTGTGTGTTGGCTCCAGGCGCTGTGTTTCTGGGGCTTTCCAGCTGATATGCAGAGCATCTAATGGCAAAGGGGCTCCTTGCATTCTGGATTGCCATGCGCAGTTGTGTATAGACTGTGCACTGCACAAGGACATGACGTTAAAATATTATAGATGTGTACACTTGTCACAACAAATTTCCTGCAAATAGCATCAAGCTCAGAGAAGGCAATGGCACCCCACTCTAGTACTCTTGCCTGGAAAATCCCATGGATGGAGGAGCCTGGTAGGCTGCAGTCCATGGGGTCGTTGAGAGTCAGACACGACTGAGTGACTTCACTTTCACTTTTCACTGTCATGCATTGGAAAAGGAAATGGCAACCCACTCCAGTGTTCTTGCCTGGAGAATCCCAGGGACGGGGGAGCCTGGTGGGCTGCCGTCTCTGGGGTCGCACAGAGTCGGACACGACTGAAATGACTTAGCAGCAGCAGCATCAAGCTGTCTTTTTTTCTTCTAATAAAACCAGTATATTGTGACCATTTTCCAACACCGAAGTGTCTTGAGAAAGGACATATTTTTCTAAATCTTGCAAAAGGTTCTATGACCAGCAGGCACACTGCTTCCACCCTACCTAAGCAGTCTAATATGAATACACAGTAATGTGTTCCTAATCCTTGATGCAGGACAATTCTGTTCATCAGGCTGTGTCTACACCTCACTTACACCACCCCACCATCCCTTCACCCCAGACCCACCACCATACCCTTCCCCGTATGTCCACGAATTCATCTGAACCAGCACCCACACCTTAGCATCTCTTTGCACCCTAGGTACAAGCCTCAAGCCAGAATTCAGAGTCCTTTGAGGCTTGAGCTACACAACCAGGGGGACGTCCCAAAGGGGGCCAGTCCCTGGCTGCTGGGCTGTTTGTGGCCGGGCAGACGAGGAATCTCTTCGATGCAGAGGGTGCCCCGGTATCCTGTCCGTGGTTCTACCCTGTGGTAGAACAGCATGACGTAACCTACCATAGGGTAAAACCACTGGCAGGACACAGAGAGACAGACACACACGGGGCGGGAGCCACACCACCAAGGAGAGCCTAGAGAGGAGGTCACCACGGTCACCATGGAAAAAAAAGAGCAATCGATCCACGGGGGCCAACATAGAGGGCAACACCACCAGCACACACAGGACCAGGAGCGAGTTAACCCAACACCAAGCGAGAAGATGTCCCCACACCGAGAGAGGTCAGCAGGCTGAACGGTCACCGCAGCCAAGATGCTCCTCCTCTCTGCCAGGGCCCTCACGCCCCATCATCCAACGCAACATTTTGCCAGAGAATCTATTAACTTTTGTAGCAGCACTGGGGTGAGGACACGACAATGCTTTGAATTCTTTTCAGGAGTATATCATTTGTTTTCATTTTATTGTCACTGTGCACATGACACGCAGCTGAGTATTGATCAATACCCTTTGGATTGGGACACAGCTTATATATGCCAGATCTAAGCCAAGACCCCCAACTGAACCCGCCCCAGCTGCCTCAAGAGGAAGTGAAGTCCAGGGTCGATTCCAATGGACAACCACTTAATACAGGTGTCTAACCACTGCCCACTGGTGCGATTAGATGGGGTAAAGTAAAGAAATAATGATAGGTTGGTTGGTAAAGAACCTTTGTTCTCAACAAGGACCTACTGTACAGCACAGAGAACTCTGTTCAAATGGTATGCGGCAGCCTGGATGGGAGGGGGGTTTGGGGGAAAATGGATGCATGTATATGGACGGCTGAGTCCCTTTACTGTTCACCTAAAACTATCACAACAGTTTGTTAATTGACTATACCCCAATACAAAATAAAAAAAATTTTTTTTTGAAAGAGCCATCATCCTGAACCCCTCCCCTAGAAACCACCTCCCAGCCTCCCCTTGACCCAGCAACTAGAGGGTTGATGCCTAACCCAGAAGAGGACCCCAGGACCCAGTTCTGGTGCCCCTCCGGACCACCCACACTCCTGCCCATTCCTGAAGGTGCAGGAGAGCTTTGGCAACCGTCTGAGAAAGGAGGCAGCTTCCTGGCCGGGTGCCCTGTAGCTTGGGGAAGCAGGGTGCAGCACAGCCTATCGGGGCTCCCAGCTCACCTGGCGATGCCCCCGTAGTCCAGGCCCTCCTCGCCACGCATGATGATGTAGAGCCGGCGGCGCAGGTCATAGGGTTTCATGTTCATGATCTGGGGAGACAGAAGGTCGTGGCCAGCCTGCCATTCTCCATTCCATGGCAGGCTGGGGGCAGGCGACCGGGGACTCCCAGGCCTGCTCTTCGGCTGATCCCCCATAACCAAGGCCCACGTCTTGAAAATTGTATCAGGCGGGCTTAAAGGGCCACACAAGAGAAGACAGGGTGGTAGCAGAGGGCCTCGTCCCTGCCCCGGCTCTTAGATTCAGTGATTGTTCTCTAACCTGTTGGAAAGAATCCTCAAAAAGTGTCTGCCTGGAAACGCTGATCTTCACGTGGCTGGGGAGAGCATTTGACTGAAAAAAGGAAAACAGAGACCTCAAATTGGGGCATTGGTGCTAACTATTCAATCTGATCACTTGTCTGCTGAATAGGCTTCCCCTACCCCCCACCCCCAGGTTTATGGGGTAGAGAACTTGGTCCCCTAGGAATGGAAGACAATGTCACATAACTGCTCAGAGTGAGACAAGTGACCTGCTTCCACCTCAGACACAGGTGTTCCAACACCTGCAATTAGGCCAGGAAACTGCTGAAATGACTCTGTAACCCCAACCTCCAGGGGGAGGCCCCAGTACCAGAACTCACATGGCAGAGGAAACGGAATTGGTGATACTTCCACCGAAAACTTCGGTCGTAGGCACCAGGGGAACCTTGTTTAGTCCTGGGAAGAGCAAAGTTGTTCTGGAATCCACGGGATTTCTCAAAACTTGGTAACATATTAGCCCTAAAGAAAGCTACTGCTCTGTTAATTTAGAGACGAGTAAAGTAAAGCATAAAAGAAAGGAAGGGACTGCTACTAAGATCTTCTGCAGACTTGAAGGTTAAAAAGAAAATCTAGAAATAAAGCCAGACCTCTTGCTTTTAGGGAAAGACCACCAGTGTTAGTCTCAATAGAGAAGCCCCTTCCCTCCCCATCCCTACTGGCGTGGCACCAAAACTGGCCACTAGAGGGTGGTAAGAGCAGCTACACTGGGCCTAAGCTAACAGTGATGTCACCTGCGCAAAGTCCTCAGTGCTGGTGCTCAGGCGCTCAGTCTTGTCCGACTCTTTGTGACCCCATGGACTGTAGTCTGCCAGGCTCCTCTGTCCATGGGATTTTACAGGCAAGAATACTGGAGTGGGTTGCCATTTCCTTCTCCAGGGGATCTTCCTGACCCAGGAATTGAACCCATGTCTCTTTCGTCTCCTACGTTGGTAGACAGATTCTTTACCATTAGCGCCACCTGGGAAGCCCTACGTGCAACGTCCTTACCCTGACTCAAACCCCGGGCGAGGATCCTTAAAAGTGGTGGTGCGGGTATTGTGGTCCACGAAGTAGCGCACCCCCTCGCTGGTGTACTTCATCTCCCACCCTGGGGGCAGAGCCGGCTCCTGGATCATCCTGGAAACATGGGAAGAGAGGGGCTGCAGGGCCTCATATCTCACCTTCTGGGCTTCCATGCTAAGGGGTCTGGGGTCCCCAGAAGGCTGGAGCTGCCTTCTCTCTGCTTTTACCCAGGACCCGCAGAGGCCTCAAGGAAATGTTCTTGGCAATACCCAAGGTCTACAGCAGAGAGAGATCATTACTGTCCCAAGGCCCAAAGAATCCCAGCCCTGGGTGGATGGCCGTGGCCTGAGTGGCCATCAGTAATCCCAAGACATCAAGTGCCCCATCCCAGACTAGCTTCTGGGGGGATGGGTAGTAGAGGAGTATTGGGGTCGGGGGAGTTCTCACATAACTCTTCTGAAATCACTTCATCAGCAGCTTGTACAACAGAGACCAGCAACACTGGCCAGTCAGGCCACGCTGCAGCCATGAGGAAGGTCAACGTAAGGTGCCACTTTCAAGCTCTCACTATATCGTGAGGGTCTGGGGGCACTTGTGTGTGCTTAAAGGTCCCAGAACATCAGCCACGGAGGCCAAATACAGTGCGAGGCCACCAGGCCAACAGAGGTGCACAGGGCCCACCTAGAGCCCTCCCGGCCTAAGTCCTCACCCCTGGGTGCGAGGGTCTTCCCACTGGGTTGTGCGTGTGTTGTGGTTCACGTAATACACCCGTCCGTTGTCCTGTCTCTTCTCTGCCAGGGAGGAGAAAGAAAAGTGGACGCTCAGATTGAGACACATATCCTCTCCCCTCTGGCTCCCACCTTCTGGGTGCTAGGTCTGCATCTCTACCTCTGTCCCCACCCTGTTAGAGAAGTTTAACCAGCACAAGCCTGGCTCACTCATGTATGTCACTGGCGAAAAAAGGACAAAGAGAATCTTTCCCTACTGGGGAGTAGGGGAGGAGTATACACGCTTTCAACTCAAGATGAAGCACCGTCTTCGGTTGGTCGGTTGGTTGGTTTGCTGGAGGGAAAAGGGCGGTGTGGCAACACGGAGGGGGAGCAGGCCAGCTGAAACCAGAGGCGTAATTGCATCCAGCTGTGTGCAAAGTGGAGACACAGCCCAGCCTCCCCTCAACCCTGGCGCCCACCCCAGTCCATCAAGGCCACTCTCTGTTCCTCCATTCACTGGATGCAGCTGAGCTAGGCATCCTGTCCCACAGGCAGGGTCACTGCAGGCGTGGGGGGAGGCTGCCTTTTCCCTCATACCTCTCTGCTCAGCACCACCGGGCCTCTGTACCCTCCTGCTTAAAGCCAAAGTTTGGTTCTCAAACTCCCACATCCCAGCAAAATCTCTATGTTGTGCATACATGCAGACACCTGGGGCTGTGGGCATCCCGGTATTATTCCTACGTGTGTGCTTCAAGAGGGCCAGTGTCTGGTGAGCTCAGACATACTTTCTCCTTTGGACAATATTTACTAACGATGGCCCTGGGTTGTTTGAGGGAGAAAGCATGGGCTGCAGGGGCAAGCTCAACTCTAGCTGGTGATTCTGAGAGGGACTGAAGGGGACACCCACTGGCTCCAGGTGGATGGCAGGCAAGATGGCGCTCACCTTTCCCAACTTAAAAGTTTCTCGGCTTTCAACACTGTTTCTGTCCTGAAAACAAACAATGTGCATGGCCCTCTCTCTTTACTGATGACAGGGAGAAATTAAAGAAATAGAAATAATCAGTTCCAGAAGCTACAGGGAACCCAAAAGCTGAAAAAGATCCAGAACTAGGGAGCCCAGCCCCCTTGCTAAGCAGCAGCCTGCAATGTTCACAGCATCAACCAAGGGTCTTTGTCCCTGTCTGCCTTACCTGGTATCCATTACTTGATGGAAATTTCAAAAAACAACAGACAAAAGGAAAAGAAAGAAAAGAAGGTGCCTGGGATTATGATAGAGCTCCCATCACCTCAGAACAGCCTGTGGGACCATTCCACAGAGGACTGGCTTCCTGACAGGGTTGTGAGGGGATGGGGGAGCCACTCCCAGCCCAGAAGCTTCTGCTATGAACTAGACTGTCCACATATTCTTGGCCAAGGACCAAAGCCAAGCCTGGGGGATCTGTCCAGCCGGCTGATGCCATTGTCACTATGTGAGGGCCTCCCACGGCCCACGGGAACCACCTCGCTGCATACAACGTGGTAGTTTGAGGGCTGGGAAAGTCCTTAAACATCTAGCCCAATTTCACCTAGGAGCATTCAGTCACACACCCAGGGTCAGAGGAGCTGAGACGACGTGGATCTAAACCTAAGGTGTCCGGACCCCTGGGTCAGTGCTTGGGGAGAACGTGGAGTCTCTGCTGGAGGAGCAGAAAGGGACCAGGGACTGAGCACAGTAGACTCAACAGCAGGCTTGCCCTAAACGCAACTCTCCTCTGGTTTTGCTACTCTTAGACTCTTAACTCTCCCTGGGGAGATGGGCCCTGGGGAAGCCAACACAAAGCCCAGAGGACTCCATTAGGAAGGTTCCCGGGCCCCTGGCATATGCTCCTTTTCCTCTCAGTTTCACATCATCACAGTCTTGTGTGTTTTCCTGATCACTCATTAAATAGCACTGACTCCAGCCATGGCTCCTATTCCCATCTCAGCTATTTCACACCTGGCATCTGGGAGCTGTTCTCAAGACCCCACTGTAGCTCCTACTTGGTGACCATCATTTAGCAGAACTGGTACAGAAACAAACCACTCGACTCTAGGGATCCAGGAACAACTCTGGGATCCCCACTGTAGGTCACAGGGTCTGTCAGATAGCCTTACACAATTCTCATTTCATCTGATGAGTCCTTTCGGGCCCAGCCAGGGAACCTATTTGACCCGCTCATGTTTGACTTGCTGTCAGTCTCTGAGACAACGATGAACTATGACCTTTCATCCTTTCAGGGAGTCAGATGGATCGCCTGTGTGCCTAAGGGATTCCCAAGCTGAAAATCAAGAACTAAATAGGGGGACCTCACAGATATATCCCACTAGAAGGACTAGAGGGTCTTTGCAGTGCCCTGGAATGCAGTGGTAATTGACTAAGTGATACCCTAGGGGTCTATGGGGGTTGATGTAACCCCATAAATTATGACCAAGCAGTAGTTGTGCAGACACAACTTTTGTTGGAAACTCTTGGTTGGGAAGCACACCCCTGCCCAACTTCACACCACCTGTGAACACCACCAAACCAGCGTCCACTGTCTCCTGCAGGCCTAACAAACAAATTAAACCCGTCATATGCCAATTTTTGCAAAGTCTGCCCTCTTCAGCTCCCAGGGACTCTCGACATACATACTGAACAAAACCCTGACCCAGATCAGAGCTGCAGAATGTGCTGAGTCCCACCATCTCTCATGACCGATTTTGGCACAGCCACTCCTTCCCAAAATAGTCATAAGGCCCACCATCTCTCTCAGGTCACGGCTGTCCATCCCTCTAATTCATTACTGGCCAATGACATGAAGGACTTGGAATTCTCCAGTGACAGGGAGAATCCAGCATGGCATTATAAACTAGCAATGGTACACTTTCCTAATGTCAGCAGCCCACACTCAACTCTCTCATCTGCTTCCCTCTGGCCCCTTTCACAGCCGTTTATCACAAGTGAAAAGATGGCTTCCATGATTCAAAATCGAGCTGAAGTCCTCCACCATCTCAACTGCAAAGAAAAGTATGGTAAGGTGTCTCAGCAGACAGCCACAGACCTGAAACACACGCATCTAGGAATCAACCAGTGTCACAGTGCCTTCATCACACAGGACGGATTCTCGAGGAGGCACCCTGAAAATCAGCACTGCAACCCAACAGTCCCATGGCTGCTGGGAGATTTCTCACATAGGGTCAGGCCCCTGCAGTGACAGTGGAGGAGGTGTTCCAGGGGTGCAGGAGAACTCGGCTATTTTCCCCACCTTCCAGCCCCATCGCCTGCAACTGTTCCAGCTGGGCATCCCTGGAGGGTGTGCTGGAAAGAGTCGAAACAGGGGAACGGAGGCAGGAGAATGAGGAAGACGCATGGAGAAAGAGGACAGAGTGCCATGGAGCCATCAGCTGACACCCTGAGGGTACAGAACAGAGAACTCAATACTTACCCCAGCCAGAAGGGAGCGGGCCCAGTGGGTCATGGTCAGTGGAAGCACTTGAAGACTAAACACAGAAACACAGCAAAACACAGGGGTTAAAAAAAAGCCGCTGGATAAAAATAAACCAATCGATCAAAATTAAAACTGCCAAGGACTAGTTTCCATATTTCAGCACTTTGCAGAGCAGACAGTGGGGCCTTAGGTGGCATCTGCTCCTCTCCACAGTCGTCTTCTTCTTCGAAGGAAAAAACCCAAAAAGAACCCTGCACACTGAGGGCCGGGACAGGTAGTGAAGAGGGTGGAGTGAGGGGGGAGGGAGAGATGTGCAGGTGAAGGTGAGCCAGGGCACCGAGGCCGAGGCCCGGAGCCGGCCCCAGGCGTGGCAGGAGGGCCTGGAGCAGGGCTGCCCAGCAAGCTCGGCCTGGTGCCTCCTCTCAGCTCCTGCTCAGGGCAGCCAAGGCGACTGAAATCACCACCACCACCTCCAACTTTCTCCAAGAACCACACACGGGAGGGGAAAAAATATCGCAGGCCTTTCCAATGAAATCATTCCCACAAGCCCTGCCCACGCCCAGAGCTTCCTGGCTGGGGGCTGGGCCCTCCTCCCTCCACCCCACTCCTGGGTGCGCAGGGAGAGGGAGCAGCCGTGTGTGCGCGACGGACTGAGGGCACATTCAGGCCCCGGGCCCCTCACCTCCCCCAGGAACGCTTGGCTTCCCTTCACAAAGCACCTTTATTCTCCTCCGGCCTGAACCTGAAGTTGTTCAGTGTTCTGTGGGCGCCTGTCTGGGGAGGTGGGGCTGGGGGCGAGGTGGTGAGAGAGAAGGGGAGACAGGAGAAAGAAAGAAGCAGGGTTGGGGGGGCTGACTCCAGGCCTTGAGGATTACTGTTTACATTAGAACCCCCCACCCCCTGCCTAATTCTGCTGTGGGGTCCCTGGGGCCAGGCTGCAGAGGCCCGAGAGTTCTCATATCCTGCGGGGAAGGGGGGCTGTCAAAGACTCTTCAGAGTGAAATAAAACAAGCATTGTTCCCTGCTTGCTTTCTCTCTTTCTGTTGTTTTTTTCCTTCTTCTTCTTCTTCTTCTCTCTCTCTCTCTTGCCGAAGCATTTTTATTTCACTTACTAAAATTTAATCGCTATGTTAGGGGGATCAAGTTCTCAGTGCAGACTTCGGGCTGCCTGGCTGGCCCCGTCTGGGGCCGACAGAGCCACACACGGGCAGGAGAATGAATGGAGCTCAGTCTCAGTTTGAGAAAACATTGGTAGAACTCAACGGCCAACGAAACCCCTTCCACCCCCAGCTGAAAGGACAGAGCAACTTTCTTTCCGAGGTGGTGGCAACACAGGAATCTCTTCCAAATCAAGTCGCAACAAAGACGTTTAAGTCTGGAAACCACAGGTCCCTTGATGGAATGGAGTCACCTTTCAGCAGAGGCAGGGTGAGACTGCTCCAAGGTGTGGGACGCTAGGCTGTCCTCGATTTGGGGCACGTTGCCCTCAACCTTACGCTTGTCACCACAATTCAGATTTGTCTGATGGTTACTGAGGGGAAAAAACACCTCCCAAATTCACAGGTTTTTTTTTTGGTGTGTGTGTGTGGAGGTGGGGGAATGAGGGGAATCAGTATCTCATAAAATCCAAGCTCCTCTGACTTTTTCGTAGCTATACTCAGCAACGAAGGAAAGCAACCACCTTGTGAAACACACATGCGCTTCAGATAATGAAGCCAAACAGAAAGCAGTGGGTGAGCACTGAGCTAGAGCAATGAATGTCCTTGCAAAAGGGAAGGACTACAGGAAAGATTATTTCAAGAAATTAAAAGCAGCAGCATTTGGTGTAATTTTTGTTTTTTTGGGGGGGGTTTTGCTGATTTCTCTGTGTTTTTGTTATTGTTTATTTTGTTTTGTTTTCAGAGTAAACAAACGATGTGCAAAGCATCCGGGAGCTCTGATGGGAAATTAGCTCCCAACTGGTACCAACCAGGCCTCAGTGGGCTTACAGTCATCTCTTGTCTAACTCTACAAATCAATACACCAAAAGGTCTTTCCTCACAGCCTCTGTGACCTGTACTGAACTAGAAATGAAAAATGTTTGGGTCTTCCCTGGTGGCACAGTGGTTAAGACGCTGCAATTCCAATGCAGGGGGCATGGGTGTGATCCCTAGTCAGTAAACTAAGACCCTGCATACTGCATGCTACAGCATAAACAAGTAAATAAAGTTAAAAAAAAATGTTTACAGGCCCCTTTCTTAACCTTTGCCTTCTTTTAATGTCAGAAACTTTACACGATCTTAACTCTTTCTCATCCAGGTGGTTTTTCTGACAAATGCCTTTGGTATGCTCTCATTCTTGTCCTATTAGATCACACCCTTCCCAGCACAGGGTCGGGGTGGGGAGAGAGAGAGGAAGGGAGAGAGACCAAAGACTGATAAACGTGAGCAAATATATGAAACGGGTCAGTGGAAGCTGACACTCATGATTTTACGTCTTAACAGTTAAAGCAAAGCACTTGATTATTTCAAGTATTTCTTCCCTAATGTATACAGTACAACTTGAAATATGTTTAGCGTAGATGAAAGGAAGCCAAGGAGACATTAAAAAAGTTAAAATCTATATTTGCTGGCCAGCAAACCCAAACCCCACGTCTGCAATGAGCCAATCACCTGCCCCTTCTCTTCTTCCACACCTTTCCCTGAAATGAGAGATCGCAAGTGCTACCTGGAACACAGCCAGGAGAGCATAGAGAGAGGGGCGTGGGGAGACTGCTGGCAGAAGGGGAACCCTGGGGTATGCCAGTGACCCCAAGTAGACCAAGATAGCTTCCTTTATTATCAGGAAGAGAAAGGAACGCTGTTGAACGATTTTCCTGGTAACCGTCCCTGGGTGGGGAGAACTGGGGTGCAGGCCATGAGCCAAAGGGCTCACGTGAGTTCAAGTCCCTCAGGGACTGAGCGATAAGTTCCAGTAATATTTTAAGATACCAACTCAGAAATAAAGAATGTCTAGCAAATACAGCCGAGGGCAAGACAAATTATGGGGAGAGCAAAGAGGTTATACAGTGTGGAAGGCAGGCTCCTTTCTTTTTTTTTTTTTTTTAAAGGATGCCACCAGTAGGCACAGAAGAACCCCAGGTGGCTTGAGAATTTGATCCAAGGGACTCTTTACAGAGTAAGAAATACTGTTTCTGGATAGAGCACTTTTGCGTCACACATTAGCAGCCACAGAGTGATGTGTTTTGGTCTTGCTGACACTGGCTGTTCTCCTCTGATTATTAGGGGAGGACTGAGGAGGCAGAGGAGGAGGAGTGGCCACAGAAATGGTAGCAGGCTACAAGCAGGGTCCTTTTGCAATTAGAAGATACACAGGAACAGGCTGGGCTTGCTCTGTGGACGGCAGCAAGACCATGAAAACAGATGGCAAAGCAAGACAGCATGGGTCAAACACAAGTGTGCACATGATGATCACAAGTAACAAAGGCACTCTGGGGCATCAGGAGAGGGAAACATATCAGAAATAAGGAATCGAGGGATTTCCCTGGTGGTCCAGTGGCTAAGACTCCACGATCCCAAGGCAGGGGGCCCAGGTTCCATCCCTGATCAAGGAACTAGATCCCACGTGCCACAACTAAAGAACCCGCAAGCCACAACAAAGACTGAAGATCCTGCATGCTGCAACTGAGACCTGGAGCAGCCAAAATAAATAAATATTTTTCTAAAAAAAGAATGATCGGGACTTCCCTGGTGGTCCAATGGTTAAGACTCTGTGCTCCCAATGCAGGAGGCCCAGGTTCAATCCCTGGTCAGAGAACTAGATCCCATATGCTTAATTAAGTATTAAAAAGAAGTAAAGGAACAGTAACAGAGAGATAGAAAAAGGCGTGTGTTGAGGCTGGAAGGAATTGCAGGAGGCTGCCATCTGGGATTCCCTAGACTTCCCACGTCGAACTGTATAGTTCACGTTCTCTGCAGGGCAGCAAAGAAGAATAAGGTCTGGTTTTGGCCCAGGAGCGTCAGCAGCAGCAGCAGGGGCAGAGGAGGAGGAGGAGGGGAAGCCACTGCTATAGTATCAGCTCTTAAGTCTTCCGAGTCAAACCCTGGGCCAAGGCCAAACCCCAAAATAACTCTATGAAAGCAACTCTTCTTACTTGTAACCAGGACATGGCACCACAGCAAACAAGAGGGGTAAACCAATTCCAAAGAGGAGGGAAGTCAACAGAGAGACATTGAGAGCTGACCCAAAAAAAAGAGGCCTGCCCATTTTTCAACATGAGTCTTGTTTCAGGGAGAAAAGGGAATCATCACTCCATGTAGAACCCTCCTGGATCCCCAGCTACGCTGAGGAAACCGTGTTAGAGGACTCAGAACGAACTTTTCTATTTTAAGCACTGAACTTTTACTTTCAGGGGACACTCCACGTCAAAGTTCTACCTCTGCAGGCCCAGAACGGTGTTGCTGAAATGAGACAGGCAGGCAAGGGGGATGAGGCCTCCAAAAGCACAAGCAGATGTGAGCTCCAGAATCTTCCCTTTCACACACCAAACATCTGGGCCAATTGACAGAACCCACACAGTGTGTGGGAACGGAAGGGGGAGAAGGAGCCCTTCAATGGATTTTTCTTTTTCAATTTGAGAAGGTGGGTAAGCAGGGAGACAAAACTATGCAAGGTTCCTAAAATGCATCCTTGTCTCTAAGTCAAAGGACAAAGCTGCTCAGACCATCCCAGTTTGGCAGCCACGACCACCCAAAGAAATGGCAGGGAAAGTCCTTGGGACCCAACTCAAGAGGAATCATTTCTGAAATGCAGGGAAGGGTCAGATTCCACCCAGCTTTGAAACATACCAGAACGCGACACCCAGCATATGTAGAGGAGCTGTGGAGTGGGCGGCCAGACGCCCAGCAGTATAGAGGCTGAACTAGGTACACACCACGGGGCACGGGTGCAGACAGACATCAGGCTGACCTTGGAGGCAACTCAACGTGACAAACAGCAGACTTTCTGCTCATTCATACTAAGAAAACACTATATGGTGAGCGGTCAGCCCCCACGAACAAAAGAAGTAACAAGCCAGCCAAGGGCAATGTCTTATGGTTGATGCGGTGGCTCATGCTTTGGGTGAACAGAGAAAGAGGTGGAAATGATGGCAAAGCTGATGATGAATGCTATTCAGTTAGCTGGAATTACAGGTTTTCTGAGCACTTAGACATGAGTTGTAGGGCTAAAGTTCAATTCGAATAGAAATAATGTTTGTTAAACATGGTAATATCATAGACGAGCTCAACAAGTTTCCAACTTCCAATATACCACACCCTGTGCAGGTTCTATATTGCAGATCCCAAGCTTCAAATTCAAGGGGCTCAGAGAAAATGCAATCAGAGTTATAACTTGAGACTCCCACCTCTCTGTCAAAGAGGCTCCCCACCAAGCACTGGGTTGCTGGGAAGGGCTCCAATGAGACAGAGACCCAGGAAGGAAAGTTCCTAAAGGGACACAGGACCACAAAACTCTGAATCCTGGACTAGAAAATTTTAATGTTATTCTGAAGGTAATGGCCACAGAAGGTTTTGAACCAGTGATCATTTCAGAGCAAAGCCCCCTTCCCTTAAACCCTCCACAGTGATTTTTTAAAAAGTGACAAAATGACAGTGATATTTTAAGAGCGCTCTACTCAAAACAGTACAGATCAGAGAGAATGTCAGCAAAGAGACAATTCCAAGGCTGACTTCACCTTCCAGGTGGGAGGAGAAGGGGAAAATCAGGAATCAGATAGAAGAAAGTTGATCTAGACCAGTGGGTCCATACAGTTTTTCTGTAAATGGCCATAAAAAAATATTTTAGACTTTATGGGCCACCTGGTCGCTGTTGTGGCTACTCAGCTCTGTCACTGTAGCACGAAAGCAGCCACAGTCAAAACCTTGACTACCGAGTGTACATGTGTTCCAATAAAACTTTAATTTATGAAACCAGATGGGGGCCAATTCGGTCCAGAGGCCATAGTTTGCCCATCCCCAGATCCAGGTGAACATTAAAGTCCCTCCAGCTTTTAGAATCTGTCAGATAATAAAGATCTAAAAAGGTGAGGTATGGGAGAGGTCACAGTGACCTTCAGGTCTCAAGGCAGGATAAATGGACCTGGATGGAAGGACCGGAAGAGAAATCCAGTCTCAGAAGAAAGATGGGAAATTCGGTTTCAGACACAGGTACTGAGCCCATAAACACAGAAGCTAGACATTGAGTCACTAAGTTAGTTTTGAGGAATTTCACTGTGATGAGTAAAATCTCCAGGGTCAGAGCACTGACATTTCTACCCACCATTTTCCCTACTCAACTGAACAGGTGGAAGGAGAATGTGTGAAGCTGACTGTTGCACAGAACCAGGAGGCTCGCCCTCCACCCTGTGGCCGGCCCCGGCATCTCACCTGGTAGAGGAATCTTTGGCTGAAGTGCTGCATGGCGCCCTGGAGCTGGTTGCGTTGGGACTGCCACTGCTCGTAGTTCCGCACATACTCGGCTGTGGGGCGCTGCCATGTGGTGGTCCGGGTATTGTGGTCCACATAGTAGAACCTGCCTCGGGGGTCTGTGCGTTTCTCCCAGCTGAAAACATCAAGCTCCAAGTGAACACGATGACCACCTCACCCCTACGCTCACATAGAGAAATTTCGGGCAGGCTGGCAAGGAGGATGGCGAGGAAAGGTCTGGTGTAGGGTCTGGCCCAGGAGCTTGGCTGCTCCAGAGAGGCAGAGCCAGGTAGGGCCCAGTCACGGATGCTTTGGGGGCCAGGATGATTCTAACAGACATATGTGGTTGCCCCTGCAGCAACCAATCTCAATCTTTTTTTTTAACATTTAAAGTTTTTTTTTAATGTGAACTATTTTTAAAGTCTTTATTGAATTTGATACAAGATTGCTTCTGTTGCTTATGTTCTGGGTTTTTGACCATGAGGCCTGTGGGATCTTAGCTTCCTGACCAGGAATCAAACCCACACGCCCTGCACTGGAAGGTGAAGTCTTAACCACTGGACCACCAGGGAAGCCCCAACCAATCTCTTCTACCAACAGCCCCTGAATTCCATGTCAGAGATCCAAGTGGCTCTGGGGCAGCTGACTATACTCCTGACCCTGGAGTTGAATGGCTGACTGGACCGGGAGTGGGCATGTGACCTATGTCGAACCAATCAGGGTGAATCTCATAATTTTTAGTACTTACAGTAGGAAAAATGTAGTCTTCCTTGCCAGATGTGATTGAGAAAGCATGCAGTCCTGGGACTGGCTAACGTCCTGGGACTGGCTAACCTCGTGGACCCAAACACAGTATGAAGTTGACCCAGTGGATGGCAGAGCAGAAAAATGGGGGAAAAAAGCCAGTCCCCTGGGGATATCATTTGAACCACTGGATCATGGTTCCCTTGAAACCAGGATCTATGTCTAGAATTTTCAGGATCATGAGGCAGTGAAATCTCTTCATTATTCAAGCCAATTTAGATCCAAATTTTTCTTCCTTGCAACTGAAATTGCCCTGACATAAGATGCCAGCAAAAATATATTGACTGGTCATAGGAAGAGTTGGTGCAAAAGACAGCAGGACTCTCCATGTCATCTTTAGTGAGGAAGCAATCTTCCAAAGTTGGCGCTAAAATATCCACGAACAGAGAGTGAAAATTCTCAGCTGTGCTTGGTAGGTGTAGCTTGATTTCCACATATATGGCGAAGAAGTGATCAAAAGAAAGTAAGGAAGGGAGTTCTGCAGGGTGACAGAAACGTTTTACATTTTGATGGAGTGTGCGTGACATGAATGTATGCATTTGCCAAAACTCAGTGAACTGCATAACAGAGATCTGTTTATCTCACTGTGTGTAAATTATATTTCAATTTTTAAAAAATGAATTTAAATCTAATGAAGCCTCTAAACCTAATGACCAGTTTGCCAGGAAAGGTAAGGAATAAAGGAGCATGTAACACAACACCAGGAATCACTATCAGCCACATTCATTATGTGAGAATTTCTACAAGACAGATGTCCAAGATCTTCAACAAATATATAGTTTAAAAAAAAGAAAGAAAAGGTTGAAGGAACTTACAGATTAAGAGAGACTTATGAGATTATCAGCCAAAAGCAATGTGTTGATCTTGAGTTTGGATCTGATTCAAACAAAGCAAGTGTGAAAATGTTTTTAAGACAATCGGGGGAAATGCAACACAGACTGCACATGACATGAGGTAACAGAAGTCCTGCTAATTATGTTGGGATAACGGTATTCTGATTTTTTTTTTTTAAATCTCATCTGTTAGAGGTGTATGTGGTGTATTTATAGATCAAAGGATAGGGTGACTGGGACTTGCTTGACAATTCATCAGTCGCCTCCCCTAAAGAGTGGGAGGTCAGATGAAACAAAATCTTACTAACTGTTAGAACCAGGCCATGGTTACAAGGGAGTCATTGTACTATTCTCTCAAATTTGGTGTATGCCTGAATTTTCCATTATAAGTCTGAAACGAGAAGGGGGAGAAAAGGAGTTTCAAGAAGATAAGACGGAGATACTACTGAAGAAAACAGGATTCACCCAATGAAAAAAGGAACCCACAATGGATCACACTGGATGATTCCAAAGTGTCAGAGGGCTCTGTTCCCTGACTACCTTCTCACACCATCTCTGAATTCTTATCTTACTCAAAAGACTATCATGCTTTGGGCTGACCGATACTTTGCTCAGCTTTCAGGGTTAGCCTCCTAGCTGACTTTTGCTGCCACCTCTTCAGTGATTCTTTCAAACTGAAAGCCTCCCTAAAATTGGCTTCTCTTCACCTCCCAAGGCCCGTTCCTGGATTGCGCATGGATTCCGCCTGCTGGACTGCCTTGCTTTCATGATCAGCCATCACTCAGGATTCACCTAAACACCATCATTCTCACCCCATACCTGAATCTTCCACAGCCTTCCTTCCATCAGTCCACCACCCAGGAATGCAACCACACCATCATTCCTGGTTCCTGACTTTCCCTTTCCCACTGATGTCAGTAAGCCGCTCAGCCTCAGGGCTTCTTTTTATTTTGCCTCCCTGTCCTTGACTTTCCATTTCCATGTCCAAGTATCCTTGAATGAACCTTCCCATGCAATCCAGCCCATAAACTACCATCAGGGTAACCCCAGCAGACTGACCCTTTATGAAATGCTGGAGTCAAACTGTCAAATTAGTATTTAAGGCTCACAATAACCTGGAACCTTCCCACCTTTCTCATAAATTCTCCCAACGGGTGATCTTTATTTATTTTTAGTTGTTAGCAAAGGAATCATGTATCTATAGTTTGAAACACAAACAGTACTACAGGAGAGACAATGAAAACCAGTGTCTCCTGCCCTCCGCTCCATTGCTGAATTCTGCTTCCCGGGGGCAACAATTACCTTCAACTCTTGATTGTATCTTCTAAATAAATGCTTACTCCATAATTTCTTGATTTCTGCCAAGTCAGAGATTACTATGGACTTGCCACTCTCAAAGCTGAAGAATTAGTTTTTGTACCCTACCAGCTAACACACACAAAGCTCTCTCCTTTCCTGTCCTCCCAATTTAGAAAAGCATCATTAAATCAATATTCAGGGTTTGGATTATAACTTTCTAGAATACTATACATACACATCCTTACTTGTACAACTTTTTCTTTTTCTCTAAAGTTAAGAACTGCATGTTTTATTCAGCTTGGACTTCAAGGACCTGCCACTAATTCAGCCCCAGACTCTTCACAGGGCAGGTGCCACTAGGGTCACTTAACTCTTGGCCTCATCTGTCCAGAACCCTTTGTCTGGGGCAGATAGTTGTTCTCCGGGCCTGCTCTACATTCCTATCCTAAGTCATCCTCCTTCATCTTCCTCTTGGCCCCTGAGCTGAGTCAGTCTCCTGTGTCCTGCATCTCACGATTTCTTTCTGTTTCCTCTTGTCTGGTGGAAGAAAACAGCTAGGAGTTTCTGAGAAAGGATGGACCAAAGTTAATTTTTTGAAATCCTACATATCTGATGATGGCTTTATATCAATCCTCCCACCTGAGTGCTAACATGTCTAAAAAGCTGATTTCTGGATTTGCTCAGTTGTTTCACTTGAAGATCCTCAAATATCATGATCTATAGTTTTCTCCTCTTAGACTGGTCACTGAAAAAAAGTGAAAGGGAAAATCGCTCAGTCGTGTCTGACTCTTTGTGACTCCATGGACTTTACAGTCCATACGATTCTCCAGGCCAGAATACTGGAGTGGGTAGCCGTTCCCTTCTCCAAGAGATCTTCCCAACCCAGAGGTCGAACCCAGGTCTCCCTCACTGCAGACAGATTCTTTACCAACTGAACCACCTGTCACTACCCCAGCAAAAAAAAAAAACTTTTCAATCTCTTCCCTGAGGATAGCATTCTCACTTAATCCCTTTTTCCTGAGTTCACCTCTGCCTTCAGCTATGACCATGTTCGCCACACTGGTTCTATTCTACCAAAAACTTCTTACACTAGCAGCAGCCATGTGATTGCATGTGTGTGTGTGTGTGTGTGTGTGCACACATGCCTGTGGCAGGCAGTTAGGAGTGATGGCTGACCACCTAGGAATCTAGCTGCTCCCTGCACAAATTTTAAACTTCAGGTTTTTAGTCTCATTACACGTAACACATTCACACACACATATCCTGTATGTCCCTGACGACTGAGGCTTTCTAGGGCTCCATGGTGCAGACTGGCTGCCTTTTGGGTGGAAACCCCACACTGGAAGCTTGGGTTTCAGCTTTCCCAGTTCTACCATTTATCCACCAGCAACTAAACTTTGCTTACAGTCTCCCATATGCTTTTTCTCCTCTTCCATGCCTTTATCATTATATTTTTTAAAATAACTTTTATTGCCATTTTAGTGGGTTTTCAAGAAGGAATGGAAATAAATGTGTTTGATCCATATGTTTAACTAGAAGTCCTCTGCACTGGTGAATTTCAGACTGTCAAACAGCATAATTACACCCTTGATAGCAGGTGAAATCTTACACAGAATTACAATCGATAAAAACAGAGCAGCCGCTGGAGGCCCTTTCATGCTGTTTGATTCCAGGGGGCAACGGCACCAAACCCTAGGGCCTTACTAGACACACTTTGATCATCTCTGTTTCACACAAATCCTCCACTCCACCAAAACTGCTCCATGTATCATTTCCTAAATGCACCTTTCACATTCACACTGTTTCCCTAACCTGGATCACCTTCCTTTTTTCACGGAAGTCCACCCCCAGCCTTTCTTAAAGACCAAGTTGGAGTCCTCTGTGACAGTGGTCCCCAACACCATGCTCTATAGTGCCTACTCCCCCTGCTCACCTCTGGTCTGAGAACCACCTAAGAGTGTCTGAAGACAAATCATTGCACTCATCCTGAATTACCAGGTTCAACACTTTTTGCTCCTGGATAAAATGACTGGTTGCTTTTTTTTTTTTAACTGAGATCTAATTGACATGTAACATTATAATAGGTTTAAGTTTTATCTTTACAACATAAAGATTTAATATTTGTATATATTGCAAAACAATCACCACAGTAAGTATAGTTAACATTTGTCACTGCACATGGCTACAATTTTTTTTTCCTGTGATGAGAACTTTTAAGATCTACTCTC
Organism: Tragelaphus eurycerus; assembly: GCA_935064755.1. Classification (NCBI taxonomy): domain Eukaryota; kingdom Metazoa; phylum Chordata; class Mammalia; order Artiodactyla; family Bovidae; genus Tragelaphus; species Tragelaphus eurycerus. The sequence goes on from CAKXYN010000020.1 coordinate 21,180,714, forward strand.
TTCAGTTCAGTTCAGTTCAGTTGCTCAGTCGTATTCAACTCTTTGCAACCCCATGAATCGCAGCACGCCAGGCCTCCCTGTCCATCACCAACTCCCAGAGTTCACTCAGACTCACGTCCATTGAGTCAGTGACGCCATCCAGCCATCTCATCCTCTGTCGTCCCCTTTTCCTCCTGCCCCCAATCCCGCCCTGCATCAGAGTCTTCTCCAATGAGTCAACTCTTCGCATGAGGTGGCCAAAGTGCTGGAGTTTCAGCTTTAGCATCAGTCCTTCCAAAGAAATCCCAGGGCTGATTTCCTTCAGAATGGACTGGTTGGATCTCCTTGCAGTTGAAGGGACTCTCAAGAGTCTTCTCCAACACCACACTTCAAAAGCATCAATTCTTCGGCGCTCAGCCTTCTTCACAGTCCAACTCTCACATCCATACACGACCACAGGAAAGACCATAGCCTTGACTAGACGAACCTTTGTTGGCAAAGTGATGTCTCTGCTTTTGAATATGCTATCTAGGTTGGTCATAACTTTCCTTCCAAGGAGTAAGTGTCTTTTAATTCCATGGCTGCAGTCACCATCTGTAGTGATTTTGGAGCCCAAAAAATAAAGTCTGACACTGTTTCCACTGTTTCCCCATCTATTTCCCAAGAAGTGATGGGACCAGATGCCATGATTATCGTTTTCTGAATGTTGAGCTTTAAGCCAACCTTTTCACTCTCCTTTTTCACTTTCATCAAGAGGCTTTTTAGTTCCTCTTCACTTTATGCCATAAAGGAGGTGTCATGTGCTACTCTCTTAGCAACCTTCAAATATGTAATATGGTGTTATTAAGTGGTAAGAGCTTTTGTAAGCTATGAACAAATTAGGACAAAATGCATTTCAACCTTTATTCTAACTGGAATAATGATTCTCAATGTGAGGATAAAACATGTAAATGACTGGTCTTTATACAAGAGTCCCATGGGTCAGACAGAGGGGACAGACAATAAAGTGAATCTTTCAGCTCAGTCTCGCTCCTGGATGACTAGGACTGCTGATACAATGCAATGGCTCTATCTGTAGTTTCAAGATTGCTTGCACCATGGTAATACTTCTCTAGAGCAGAACTTCTCCCATTAATTAGCGATGAAAGCTTGAGCATTCTGTTCTCTCCAGGTTCCCTATTACATCGTAGAACCAAGTGCCAGAAGTTCAAAGGGCCTAAAGCTCAGGAAGAACTCATGGGCTACAGAGGGCACAGAGCTGAGCCAATAAAACATTACAGGGCTTTCCTAGTGGCCCAGTGGTTAAGAATCCACCTTGCAATGCAGGAGACACCGATTTGATCCCTGTCTGGGAAGATCCCACATGCCACAGAGCAACTAAGCCCTCACATCACAAGTACGGAGCCCTCATGCTGCAACTACTGAAGCCCAAGCACCTAGAGCCTGTGCCCCACGAGAGTAGCCCAGCCTGTTACAACTAGAGAAAGCCCACACACAACAACAAAGACACAGCACAGCCAAGAATAAATGAATCTTTTTCTAAAAAAATCATTGTAACTCTCTTGAAAATAAGAAAGCTGGCTCCAGTATCCTACCTCAAAAGAGTAAATCCTCAGCCATTCTTAGAAGACACTATTAAATATCTTCATTTAGATATCATCATATGTTCACCAGGTCAAGGCTTCCGTAACTTATAAACCAGAGAGGTTAAGAGGCAAGCAACCAGCACACTTAAAGAGTTATATGTACTGTACACACACAAAGTACAAGTGTGCGACACATCCTGTTAAAAGTTGATGATTAATTTGTGAGACAATTGGAGAAATCTGACTACTTACTGGGTATTTGATGGTAGTAGGTAAACACTTAAAAATACAGTGGTTTTACTTTTAAAAGAGAACACTTTTTAGACATGTATATTGAAATTTGGATGAAATAATATGATGTCTGGGATTTACTTCAAAATAATCTAAGGTGGGGTGGGGGAGGGGTGAACGAGGTTGACAGAGTAGGAGTTAGCAAATGTCTTCTACGAAGGGCTGCAAAGTAAATATTTTAGTCTTTGCTGGCTATACGGTCTGTGTCACAATTATTCAACTCTCCCAATGAGCACGAGAGCAGCCATGGACCGTAAGTAAACAAATGAGAGGGGCTATATTCCAACAAAACTTTATTTATGAAAACAGGTGGCATGTGGATTTTGCCAACAGGTCCACAGTTTGCCAACTCCTGGTACAAATGAAACAAGGATGGCCTTGAGATGATAATTATTGAAGCTAGGTGTTGAGAGTGTGGGGATTCTTTGTGCACATTTGAAAACTTCAATATGAATATTTCTAGAATTTCCATAATAAAATGTTTACTTTTTTTTTTCTAAGAAGTCAACATTTAACTTTGGTAAGTTCCTTGGACTTTAAATCACAGGAAAAAACAGGGACTTCCCTGGTGGTCCAGTGGTTAAGAAGCCGCCTTGCAATGCAAGGGATGCAGGCTTGATCCCAGGTTGGGGAACTAAGATCCCACATGGCGTGGAACAACTGAGCCTGCATGCTGTAAGTAGAGAGTCTGTGTGCTACAACGAAAGATCCCGCGTGACACACCTAAGACCTGACACAACCAGATAAATAAATACTAGAAAAAATAAAATAAATGAGGTTTCCTTCATTTAGTAAAAGAGAAGGGGGAGCCGTGAGAACTAAGGATGGTGGATTACGAGTGTGACTTCCATAAGGACAAGGAAGGAAAGGAAAACACAGGCATTCTACTAGGGAAACTGAAAGTAAAAGCAGTCCGTGCATGGAAACCTGTACGACTGGGAAATGGGGTGGTATTTGCCCAGCAAACGCCTGACAGGTGAACAAACCAGAGCACAGGGTTCTCCCTGCCCACTTTGACAGCCTCTCCCTCCGCCAGCTTCAGAAGAGGAGGTCAGTGTTCATGTTCTGCACAGGAGGCCTTCATAGCTACTCTACTGGTGATTCTTTCCTGAGAGGAGAATACATTCCCTTTCAAAAGCTCTCAGGACTGGGAGACACATGTGGAAAGAACTTTCTGTCCCTGGCAGGCAGGGAACCAAACCCCTTCTCTTTGAACTTGGACAGTCTTCCCTTACTTGGAAGCCTCACTTATCCTTGGGTTTTGGAGAACTTAGCTGCGTTCTCACAAAGCCCAGCCGAACGCTGCAGCACACTGTCTCCAGGGGCTGGCGGGATGCAGGGTGCTGCGAAACTCATCAACACCCTCTCTGTCTTGGCTTCCTTGTGCACTCTATTCCCCCCATAGATGCTCTAAATATTCCTAGTATGTCCTAAGAAATGAGAACAGAATTAAAGTGGGTAGGAAAAGCAGTCAAGGGACCCAGAATAAATGTCCCTATACTTTGCTACATCTGCTGAAACTGAAAACTGCACCCTATAGGTTATTTCTGCAGGTGAAATGTCTGAAGCCACTGAGAGACCAATGGCTTCAGAGGACTCCCAAGCCCTCCTTCCTCCAGAACCCAACAGCCATGGGGCTCTGAATATCACTTAAGAAAGCCCAGGGCCAGGGGACTACATTGGTGGTCCAGTAGCTAAGACTCCATGCTCCCAATGCAGGGGGCCCGAGTTCAATCCCTGGGCACAGAACTAGATCCCACGTGATACACCTAAAAGATCCCACATGCACCAAAAAGGTCGAAGATCCTGCATGTCACAACAAAAGACTCAGTGCAGTCAAATAAATAAATAAGAAAGAAAAGAATTCCCATGGCCAAGGCAACAAATGGAGGGAGAAGGGAAAGTGGAATGAGAGAGCAGAGACCACAGAAGAGGAGGACTATGGGAGGAGGGGAAAAGAGACAGAGAAAGGAGGAGAGTGGGGGAAATAGATGATTGCGGCAGAGTGGTGGAGAAGCCGATGGGGGACTCTTGGTGCCAGTTCTAGAGCCTCGGGGCTCACTGGTCCAAGTCTTACCCTGGAGGAAGCGGCCGCTCCCAGGTGGTGGTCTTGGTGTTATGGTCAACATAATAGACACGCCCGTTGGGGAGCTCTCGCTGCTCCCATCTGCAAAATAAAGTCAAGGGAGGCATGAGACATGCTGGTGAAAGGCATAAGTCCTGGTTCAATGGGGTCCTTCACTACTGATGTGGCTAATTTGACAGAAAACATCAAAGACAACATGCAAAACCAACCCACTGGTCAGACCAGCTCCACGCCATCCCTGATAATGGGACCCATGCCTGCTTCTTGAGAAAACTACGAGAACTCCCCTTTACGGACTCAAGGTTATTAGATATCCCACAGATAGTGCTAAATTCCCCTACATGACCCCTATGAATCTACATTCCCATGGATTTTTCCAAATCACTGTTTACTGGCTATTTGGGGACCAAAGGTCCTTTTAGGGAGGTAATGAAAGCTGAAGACTTTTTCCCTCCATGCGCTTGCCAACAAAAGTGTGTGCAGTTTCTGGGATTCACAGACCCCCACACCTAAAATTCACCCATGGACTCTCCAATCCTTGCAACCTATTACCTCTTAACGTCACAAATTATACAATTCCCCTTGTTCTCCTAGCATCATATATATTCAAGATCACATTTATTTTTAAAATATAGGACTCATTTACAGAGGGTCTTTAAAAGAGATCTGGATGAACCAAGAAACAGAGCACACTGCTATTTATTGGCTTTTCCACCCCTGTCTCTGTGTGTGGGTGCTGAGGGTGGCTCATCTGTGCCAATGGCAGAAAGACAAGGTAGCAGATGATCCAAACAGTGGATCCAAAGGCATAATCACTACAAAACACAGACAAAGACCACCCATCCCCATACTCCTGTTATTCCCACATTCAACACAGTCTGACAGTAACTCCACTGACCTAGAATACAGTAACCTACATATAAGGGATGCAAAGATTTATCTTTGTTTATAAAATGATTACCATTTTATAAAGGCTGCGAATGGTCCCTTAGTCTTTATGTTTTACACTGATTTTATCTACTTCTACTTTTGGGCACTTTCAAGAGGAAGGTGGACTTTACCAGGAAGCTAGTACAGTCAGTTCTGCTGAAATGCGTATTTTAAAGACATAGGTCTATGCCAGTGTGATTTGATACTTAAGGGAACATGAGCATGATGTGAATTTTGTGTTTGCTGTGCATGTATTTGTCTTCTAACCATACTATGAACACAGAAGACTTCCCTGGGCTGAACCCAGTATTGTAGGAACACAAAAAACCACACACATCTACCGGCTACCTCACTTTGGAGTGTGTTACATATCACACTCACCCACATCTGGTGTTAAACTCCCGTCTGAGTTCAGAAAACCCTCCTTGTACCACTTTAAGACAACACTCAACAAGCTCTAATCCTCAGGCACCTGCTTCCACAAGCAAACTGCAGGTCTTCTCGTGGAATCCTGCATCTTTATTGTAGTCTTATGATCTCAACCATTTAACATGTGTAAAACTGTGCTACTATGTTATTACACTCTTGTTTGTGTGTGTGTCACTGACAAATTTTTGTCTGTTATGTCCTTAACCCATTTCTTCCCATAAACCCTGTGGTTTTTGCTGCATGATTTGGCAGTGGTGATTTCTAGGAACACATATGTTACAGCAGAGAGTTGACTGTATACTGAGTAAATGTCCTAACTTCTATCACTGCTGCTGCTGCTGCTAAGTCACTTCAGTCGTGTCCGACTCTGTGCGACCCCACAGACGGAAGCCCACCAGGCTCCCCCGTCCCTGGGATTCTCCAGGCAAGAACACTGGAGTGGGTTGCCATTACCTTCTCCAATGCATGAAAGTGAAAAGTGAAAGTGAAGTCGCTCAGTCGTGTCCGACTCTTAGCGACCCCATGGACTGGAGCCTACCAGGATCCTCCATCCATGGGATTTTCCAGGCAAAAGTACTGGGGTGGGGTGCCATTGCCTTCCCCGCTTCTATCACTAAGCCTAGTGTATCTACTCAAATAGATACGAGCTTTATTTGATACCGTTTCTCACATCTGATCAATGGACACCACTGATGAGCCTCTCAGAGGCTAATTCAGATAGAGATACATGCAAGGTTTCCAAGGCAATAATGGGAAGGGGTAATCATCACCCGAAGAGCATCCACAATGAGTTGCAGGCTCCTGTTTTACCTCATTCAGTCCTGCCTCTGTCCTTTAAGGTGGGACATGTCATCATCATCAAAGAAACCGAGGCTCAGAGGGGCTAAATAAAACTCAGCTCAGACTCTCTAGCCTATGAGTTTTACCATGGACCCCTGAAAGGAAGAAAGGAAGGGGAAGTGGAACTTATAAGGAACCCACAACCCAGGAGACAAGGTGCCAGGTGCCTTTCCGCCACCCACCCCAACGTGAACAGCTCTCCCTAGCACAGGAGTCTAGGTAGGGAGCCCTGCAGGATCATGATGACTGGGGAAGACATTACAGTAAATCCACCTCATTCATTTCTAGGCTCCATTTTTAATCACAAACCCCTGCTCAGATATCATCTATAGGAAGAGGCTACACACTTTGCACCACTAGGAGGCTTCCCCCTGGGAGCACTGAGGTCTGCTTGTTCCACATTCCCTCCTCTCAAAAGGGATCCACTACTATGAGGACCAGAGTGCTGCTGCTGCTGCTGCTGCTGCTGCTGCTGCTGCTGCTGCTGCTGCTGCTGCTAAGTCGCTTCAGTCGTGTCTGACTCTGTGCGACCCCATAGACAGCAGCCCACCAGGCTCTGCCATCCCTGGGATTCTCCAGGCAAGAACACTGGAGTGGGTTGCCATTTCCTTCTCCATTGTGTGAAAGTGAAAAGTGAAAGTGAAGTCGCTCAGTCGTGGCCGACTTGTAGCGACCCCATGGACTGCAGCCTACCAGGCTCCTCCATCCATGGGATTTTCTAGGCAAGAGAACCGGAGTGGCTTGCCATTGCCAGAGTGCTACAAACACCATTAAAATGCCCTCAAGGACACTTGTTCTCCTGGGTATTCCCGCTCCCTGGGGCTTCCCTGTAGCTCAGATGGTAAAGAATCTGCCTGTAAAGCAGGAGACCCAGGTTTGATCCCCAGGTCAGGAACATGCCATGGAGAAGAGAATGGCAACCCACTCCAGTATTCTTGCCTGGAGAAACCCATGGACAGAAGAGCCTGGTGAGCTGCAGTCCACGGGGTCGCAAAGAGTTGGACACAACTGAGTGACTAACACTATATTATATATTCCCACTCCAGCTTCTGGTTGAAGCAGTTACTGGTAACCTGGCCCAAGTGCTCTGGCTCCTCCCTGCTCTGGCAAAAGGAAGATGTATGTACTTCAGTTGATATTTTATTAAAAGGCCAGAACTAAAAGATCCCCCATGCCGTAAATATAGACCCTGAGTGCTGCAACTAAGATCCAGCATAGCCAAATTAAAAAAAAAAAAAAAAAGAAGAAGCAGGGGGGAGAATCTTCTGGCAAAAGTGATCAGGTGAAAAGACACACAGGGCGAAGTTAAAGCTCTTCTCCCTCTCGATGCCCTTTTGAATTAAAGATAAAAGAGTAACAGATATTGCAAGTTTCAAGAGGCTAGTGTCCCATCTCTGAGGATCAAGTAGGGACTTTTCAGCCATAAAGGAGACTAACATAGAATGACTTCACACCACCTCTCCAAATTCTTCCTGTCTGCTTGGTAATCAAGCAGCAAATTTGATACTCTCTTTGTTCATCTGAATTTGGAAATAAAGAAAGTCTTGAGAAAGATATTTGGCTTAAGGATAAGTACTGAAATATGGAAGCTCCTCAAGGCAAGGGTAGCAAACCACTCTTTCGTAACATTTGCTCCTAATAAAGATTTAAGGAGCCGAGAATTCCTCAGCATTTCCTAAGAAATTAGCTCTATCCTTCCTGTCCTTGGCAATTTCGTGACACAAAAGCCCCAATAAAACAACTTTGCTCATTTTGCAGTCACTGTTTGGAAAACTGACCATAATAGGTGGGTGGGGCTGTCCCTTGAATAAAGACAAAATACGTGGTGTTGTAGTTGGAGAGAAAAGGTGCTAAAACACATTTTTCTTTATTTCAACAATTCTTTTGTTATAACTTTCATCTCATAAGTGGTCTCAACTTCTGGCTTCTTTCTATTTCATTTGAGGCAAGGAGAGAACTTTGGTTTTATTATACTCTGACTACTATTTTCATTTGAAGAAGGGACAGTTCTTAAAATTCCATGAAGTAAATGCCTTTAATTGACACAGTGGTCTTCCTGCACTGTCAGGAAGGAAATCGGCGTGAAGTCCTCTTGGCTTATATTCAAGAGTTACGGCTGCTCCTCCCAAGCCTAGACAAGACCTGTCTATCCTGTCTTTGATCCCAGTTGATCCTTAGAAATGAAAGGCGTTCTTTCAGGCACTATTATTGTCCGGTGAATCTCAGTGTCCTTCTATGAACCCTCTCAAATGGCTTAGCTAGAAAAATACTTACCAAAAGGAATAAGACCTTTCTTCCATTACCTTTCTCTCTCTTTTTTTTTTTTTTTGATATCTACATTCTTCCTTTTAAAATTGGACTCCTGCTCGGATTAAATGTCCATGTGGGTCCTCCCTGATCTGTGACCTGGCCTAGCTGCTCTTCCTAGAGAACTCTCAACTCCTCCCTACCTGCACGGCTCCTCAGAATTCATACAAATCCCTCCCCTCCATTCCTGTGGCAGAGTCGGTCGATTCTATCGTCAATCAAATGAGCCTCCCAATTCTCCTCTCCCCTCTGTAGCTGCTGACCCACATAGATTAAGCCTTCTGACTGTCTTGGTTTGGTCTCCCCATGCCAAGAAAGTGATACTGGCAGCGACCTTTCATCAGTGCATCCCTGGCAGGGGTTAGGTTTCTGAACCTTATAAGCATCTTCTTCATGCTGAGATTAAAAGGCTTTTCAATGAAACTACCCATGGGTCTCGATACTGCATCCTGGTCACGTGGGTCACATCCTCTCCCGCTGAATAGCTTTCTTTGATGCTCTCAGAAACAGTGTTCAAAAGCCCAAGCTCGATTCAGGTCCCTTCCCAACACATTGCTCCTTGGCCTTCAATGCGTAACATTCAGTTGGACCATGGACTACACAGGGTCTTTCTATTTGAAAGGACTTAAAGAACAGTCTTCAGTTTCAATTAATCTCTGTACTTTTTTAAAAACCTAAATTCCCTTTGCTCCTATGGATTTTAACTGTCCTTTATTCAGTTTGTAATAGGGAAGAACATATCTGATTCCATATTAGATCTGTTTCTCTTGCTTTAAACTTTGTGTGCTTAGTCATGTTCACTCTGCACCTATTGTAAAATAATGTTACATATAGTCTGAAATATACAAGATAGCCCATTCTCAAGGTTCTAACCTTTAAGAGTCCATTCATATAAAAAGTTCCAGAACAGAGAATAATATTTGTCTTGTTGGAAGTTTATAGGAACATCGTGACCTGACCTACGTGGACAGCTGCAAGAACAAAGGATTCCAACAAGAAGTCTGCAACAACTAACCACATCATTTCCTCACCTTGCCTTTGAAAGTGCTTTGCTGAAACTCTTTGAGAAGTTTGGGATTTTAGGGGGCATTAGCCACCCATCTTCTTGTATGGTTCTGCAATAAACCTTTCTCTGCCCTCCAAACCACAACGTTTAGGTATTGTCTGGCCTCACTGTGCATCAAACACACGACCTTGTGTTTGGTACTAATAACAAGTTGTATCTCTTCCATGCCCCACTTCTGCCCCAAACCACCATCATTATTGAAAAGGTAAAGGCAGAAAATCTCAATTTCATTATTAGGATGGCATGCAATCATTTCTATGTTATCTGAAAGGAAATTGTCTGGTTACCTGAACCACATTTTCTTGTGGAAAGTTTCCTAAAAGGTCTTCAGGAAATCAGTTCTCAGTTACTTGCCGTTACAGTGTATATTCAACCATCCTGATTAACACACATCTTGGTCAGATTCCCGTAAGTTTGGACAGAATCACAGTTTCACCAAGAGTCAAATTGAATTGAGAAGGAATTTAAATCTGACAGTCCAAGTATTTTGGTTTAGGATCAGAGATGAATCACAAATTCTTACTAAGAGCATTATAAACTTGTATTATTTATAACTTGTTAATAAATTTTATTAACACAAGCACTGGGCATTAGTGAAGCTGACTCTCATTCAAGATACACTCTCTTCATCAGCCAACAAAGTCCTACAGGAATACTTAGGTACCAGTAAACAAAAGATGCCTTGCTGGTTTACTTAGACACAAACTAAACTTCAGAAAAATATACTGAAAGTATTCAGGTATTCTTAAAGCTGCCTATGTAGAGATTCAACTTCCCTCAGGCAAACATCACGGGAAATTCATATTTTCTTACATTATGATCCTATAATAAATTTTAACTCTGAACCAAATCCCATTTATTCCCCAAGCTCTGGCCACTTCCTGGGTGAACCATAAGATTTATTTCCTCTGTAGGGACACTGTCAGACTGTTTTATGAGTCAAAAATCTGTGTGCAGTGGAACACATCTCCTCGCCACTGTTTTCATTGCTTCAGGAGGTCCTCTATAAACTGGGTAAGAAGTATGTTAAGCTCAGACTTTCCCCCCAGAACCCTTCTTGAAACACTGAGCTTTCCTTTAAATCCAAGCACACTAACCCCCTTTTTAAAACTATCAACAACCAGCACTTTATGCCCTCTAAGCATAGTGGGGCACAGTGGTAGCTACTGAGGACTCTGAATTAAGGTCTGTTTTTCTCCTCCTTTTTCAACCATCCTTTTTTTTTTTTTTTTTTGCCTTGGAAAAGTCCACAAAGCCCTTCAATGGAAGATGGCAACATTAAAAGATATGCTTTCACAGAGATGCATCTCCTACAGACAAGTCCTAGAGATGGTGTCTACTAAAAAAATAAAAACTTTTTTTAAAATCAAATTTGCAGATTTTAAAAACTGTAGATAAGTTTAGTAATGTAGGGAAATAGTCACTCTTTAAAAATAGTTGAAAAGGGCTTCCATGGGAGTTCACTGGTAAAGAATCCACCTGCCAATGCAGGAGACAAGGGTTAAATCCCTGATCCGGGAAGATTCCACTTGCCATGGAGCAACTAAGCCCATGGGTCACAACTATTGAGCCTGTGCTCCAAAGCCCAGGCATCACAACTACTGAGCCTACATGCTGCAACCACTGAAGCCCCCATGCCCAAGAACCTGTGATCTGCATCATGAGAAGCCACTGCAATGAGAAGCCCACATACTGCAACTGGAAAGTAGCCCCCACTCACCACAGCCAGAGAAAAGCTCAAACAGCAGTGAAGACCCAGTACAGACAAAAACAAATAAATAAAATCATTTTTTAAAAGTCGTTGGAGAGTGTAGGACAAATTGAGAAAGCAGCACTGACATACATACACTATTGTGTAAAACAAGTAACTACAGAGAAGCTGCCGTATAACACAGGAGCCCAGCCTAGTGCTCTGTGATGACCTAGAGGGGTAGGACAGAGGGGGTGTGGGGTAAGGAGACTCAAGAGAGACGAGAGATATTTATCATTATGACTGATTCGACTTTATGGAAGCAGAGACCACCACAACAATGTAAAACAATTATTCTCCAGTAAAAAAAAGAAAAGTTGGTGGGGGACTTCCTCGTGGTCCAATCATTAGGACTCCATGCTTCCAATGCAAGGGGAGCCGCTTCAATTCCTGGCTAAGGAACTAGGATCCTACAGGCTCCATAGCATGGCCAAAAAAAATTAAATTAAAAAAAATTTTAAGTGTTTAAAAGACATAGTTGATAGGAGCAAAAATGGATATATATGCTCCCAACGGCAATTTTGCAACTTGGTTAAAAACTTCTCCTACATGAACATCCTTTAATTCAGCAATTCTACTTCAAAGATATATGCTAAGGAAATAATTATGTGTCAAAGATTTAGCTGTAAGTGTATCTGTCACAGTATGTTGTAACATGTTACAGAAAAACTGAAAAAAACCTAAATGCTTTAAAATGGAAAATTAATAAATTATGTTAATTCTATAATGAATATTCAGTCATTTAAAATATTATTTACAATATGCTGAGTGGAAAAAATAACATGCATAAGCTAAACAAAATTTTGTTTAAAAATTATAAAAGTACACGGCTGCTGCTGCTGCTAAGTCACTTCAGTAGTGTCCGACTCTTTGCGACCCCAGAGACAGCAGCCTACCAGGCTCTTCCATCCCTGGGATTCTCCAAGCAAGAACACTGGAGTGGATTGCCATTTCCTTCTCCAATAAAAATATACTATTGTTCATTAAATTTAAAATGCCACCAATTATAAGATTTTTAACATATCACCAAGAAAGAAAAAAAAAAAAACTCTGCCAATTAAACTATAACATTCTAACGCCTGTAAATCACACTTTGATTTTAAAGAAATTAAATGTGAAATAATGTACATATCAGAATCTACAAAACATGGGGATCAGGGGGAGTCACGCATGCATGTAAAATTTTTACATAATCAGAGTAAGGAAGTATTTCAGACAAGACACAAAAGGCACGTGAAAAAGATGAACAAACTTGACTACTTAAAATCTGAACCCCTGTACAATAAAAAGCAACATAAAAAGGTTAAAGGACAAGCCACAGAAAATATTTGCAATGCACGTAACTGAGAGGCAATTGGTACCCAGCACATATTAAGAAATCCTGCAGATTATAACAACAGATAGCCAAACAGAAAAATCGACAGAAATACATGAACAGGCAATTCACAAGAAAAGAAACTCAAAAGCCAAATTTTAAAAAAATATAAAAAGTGGTTTAATCTCAAGGATAATGAAGAAAATTCAAAGTAAACCAGCACGAGACCCACCCCATTCACATCCCTCAGACTGGCCAAAGTGAAAACTATCTGACAATTTTGTTTTAGCAGGAATGCTTATGTGTGCTCACGGGAGTGTGAATTGGTGAACTGACTCAAAAAGCAATTTGACAGCATCTACTAAAAGCGAAAACCTTCATCCTCCTACAAAGAAGAGATTCCAGTTCGAGTGCTTGCCCTAAAGAAACAACCATGCACACAAAAAGGCATGCACAGAGAACACTTCATTGTAGCACTGTTAATAAGGGCAAAGAGGTAACTATAATATAAAAACACAAACATAAAATGTTATTTTTATATTTATATATCTATCACATACATGGTAAATATAAATTTTAATTATAACAAAATTTTACCTATTCATACAACAGAATACCATAAAGCAGTTTAAATGAATGTCCCCAGTTCCATGTATCTCTGTATATAGGGAATGGGATCAAGGGGGCATTCATAGGGACTTTCAACTTTATTTATAATGACTTCTTTATCAAGAGGTTAAAAATCAAGGTAAGGAGGGGGACGTTTATACTAAATGCAGCATAATGCTAAAGTTTGATAAGACTGAGTTGGGGAGCCCACAGGTATTTCTCATATTACTTTCTATTCTTATTTGTATGCTTAAAATATTTTACAATTAAAAAAATAAAATTTAAAAGCACATGCCCTAAGATTATTAAATTTTGGTAGATTTGTGTTTCATGTTTACCTGTACATGTCTGTCCATGTGGTCTTGGGCAAACCACTTAAGGTTTCCTCATTGGCAAAATAAGGGTAAAAGTAGCGTAGTAGCTACTACAGAGTGCCATGAAGACTGAAATAACCCACCTATGAAACTTAGCACTCCCAGCACACTGGAAGCGTTTAACATGTGTTAACTAATACTAACGATCAGGCGAAAATAGATACAAGGTGCATGAAAAGTGCCAACAGTTATATCTAGGTGGGTGTCTGTTGTTGTTGTTGTTCTGTTTCTTCTATTTTTTTCCAATTTTTCAAAAAAAAAAAAAACAACTATAAAAAATTGTAACAGCTACTGAGAATGAAAATACTTATCTAGTCATTCAACAACCACTTCTCACTCCATCTCTCTAGAAGCCAAGTACTATGCTAGGCACTGGGAACACAAAAACGGAGGACACAGTAACACCAGCTCCTGAGGAGCTCTCAAGAAAAGAGCAGTAAAATGAAAATTCCTAGTTACACACGAAAACATACATAGAGCAGGGCGAGAACTTCTCATGAGCCAGCCCTGACACAGTACAATCTTTGGAAACAAGGATTTCATTTTGAGATGAGGAGGAGGAAGCCAGTAACATGTACTATCTGGCATTACCTAAGCATGTAATAATCCTTGCAGAGTCAAGAACTAAATCATACTACTTAGCACAAAGGCACAGATTCTCCAGTATAATCCTTTAATCCTTTGCTACTCAAACTATGGTCCATGGCTCACACTGTTACTGTTCAGTGATCAGAAAAGTTTAGAAGTTTGTAGGTTTTTAGAAACTTTTGTACCAATTTGACATTGCCACAACATCCAAATACATGATCTGTAGATCTGTTTCATTAAATGGCGGACCAAAGTAAGAGTTCATAAGAGACTGAAAAAAAATTAAAACAAACAAAAACAGTGGGGGAAAAAAAAAGGACTAGTTTTTCACAGACAGTTTGAAAAGCACTGTTTTAAAACTCCTTGGGTAAGGATCTTTGGCTAGCGACAAAATTGAGTTTGGAATGAAATTCAATGGGAACAGCTGGTTTATAACTTAGCAGAGAAGCTGCAAATTCCAATGTCTCTTAAAGTGTCTCCAGGAAGAAAACATCAAAGAACTCTTACCAGGTTGTCACCCTTGATAGTGTGTCAAGGACCACCTGGAGAAAGGACCTCTAGGTCTGCAGAATTGGACCTGGGGGTGGGGGGAGATGGCAAATCCAACAGATCCAAAGTACACCCTCCTCAACTAATTCTCCTCTGAGGCAGGAAACAGCCGGGGCAGCCAATGACTGCGGGAGGAGAGGGATGGTGTGAAATGGCAGCGCTGAGGTAAGCCGGCAGAGTCCAAACACAACGGCCTCCCTTATGTAAGGAACCACAGCGCGGCGCGGGCTGCCAGGCTGGAATAATGCGCCTCTGTGCGCAAGGGCCTGGGCGAGCGGCGGGGCCCCGGACGCGCTTGGAGTTTATCTAAGCCATGTACACACGGTCTGTTAATGAGCATTTAGTCCCCAAAGTGGGCTCCCTGCTGATACAAACCAGATGCAGGGCCAGCTGATCAAAGCAGGCCTCCCTCCCCACTGCCCTTCGCCCAGGCCACTATCTCACCATGTCTCTCGAGCCTGGCTGGCACCCCTTCCCTTGACAGGCGTTCGCAGCCTGAAAGCACCACCCTCTTCCAATTGGCTTCTTTCTTGCTAATTAAATTAAAAGATACAGAAGGCAAGAGGAGGGTTTGGAGGCCGGGAGAGTGGAAAGGGATAAAGGGTGTTCTGTTTGGATTGAGGCAGCCCAGGTTTCGGTGGCCTTCAGTCACTAAAACACAGGCGGATGTGACATCTTTATGACCAGTTGCATCTGCTGCAAGTTTCAGAAAGGCCATGTGGCAACTGGAAAAATAAGCCCTTGGCATCCCAAGTGAACTGTGCCTGACTGCTCTGTGAAGGAGATGAAGAAGTCGAGAAGGTACGGCTGGAAAGAGACAGACTCGGCTGGATGTCTCAAAAAAAGCAGTCTAGCGTGGCTCACAAAGGCCACACAAAGCGGGAGACATGCTCTGCAGTGTTCCGCAGGCATGAAGACCCCTAGTGAGCAGGAAGGAGCATCCCGACCCTGTGAGAGTCATACGTGAACTCAAAGCCAGACAACCTAGTGAGGGACCCATTAAGGTCTTGCTCTTAGGAAGAAAATGTAATTCCTGTCATAGGTCCTCTTTATTTGAGGCATCAAAGAAGCAGAAAACATTCATCCAGGTGGAGGAAAAAATATATATATACATATATATGGCATTTAAATTGATTCATTGATGTTGCTCAGTCGTTCAGGCACATCCAACTCTTTTGCAGCCCCACCAACTGAAGCCCACCAGGCTCCTCTGTCCATGGGATTTTCCAGGCAAGAATACTGAACTGGGTTGCCATTGACTCCTCCTGGGGATCTCCCCGACCCAGGGATGGAACCCATGTCTTCTGCGTCTCCTGCACTGGCAGGCCGATTCTTTACCACTAAGCCACATGGGGAATCCTCAAAAAACTGGTTCATTAATGCACTACAAGTATGTCTTGGGAGCTGACTTTGTGCCAGGCTCCTTGCCATCTTGGCATTTACAGCCCACCTGGGTAGAGGGACACAGAGCACGCAACTACACATGTGAGAAGAACTGCAATACACAGAGCAGTCTGACCTTGTCTACTGGGGATTGAGGAAGGATTCCCAGAGCAAATACTGATTAATCTGAGATTTGAAGATGGATAGAAATTAACGGACAAAATGGTGAGGAAGGTTTCAGAGAATGGTAACCAGCATGACCGTCCCCAACCCAGAGAAAGGGTGCTATACTTGCAAACTAAAATAAGTCATTATGGGTAGAGCTTAGAGAGCAAAGCAAAGCGTGTCTTCCATGGAAGGTTTGAGGGGTAGATGAGGCCTTGTCCTGCAGAGCTTTTTTAGGTCTTATTAAGGATTTGAGAACTGACTCCTAAAGACAAGAGGAAACCAGTGAGGCATTCTAGGTGGTGAAACGTTATGTTTAGAATTTTATTTAAAAGGTTAAAAGTGGTTCCCCTGACTCCCGAATGTAAGATACCAAGAAGGGAGGGATGATCCTTCTTGTCTGGATCTCCTAAACTTGTAAGTAAGCTGCTAGGGTGGAGACGGCAGGGCTGTGAATTGGAAGGCTCAGGGTGGAAAGTGTGCCCTTTCTGGCTTGCCATCACAGAGCAGAGAACTGAAAGCCTGCCAGCTTCACCGCCACGCACTCAGCACTGCCAGTGGCAATCGCCAGGCCCCGAGACAGCCTACAAAGTACCAGAACTCCCAGTGGGCACCTGGAAGCCCCTCTGGGTGGCAAGACTGGGTCTCAATGCCCTTCTCTGGACCATCACTCGTGTTCAAGTGGGAAGCAGCCTCCTCAGAGCTACCATCCCATTCTAAATGCTCTAGGGAGAAGATGCTGTTCAAACTCTACCTAAAAGAAGCAGTTCAGCCCCTGGTTGGGGTGGGTTGGGAGGCCAAGTAGGAAAACCAGCTTCTCTGAGCTGCTCTGACCGCCAGACTCAAAATAAAGAGTGTTTTCAGGGTTGGAGTTTTCCAGCTGCCTGGAAACAGGAAGGGCCCAATCCAGGAGAACAGTAACCCTCACACACGCCCTACATAAAGACGCCTTGAGCCAGTAGCCCTAATTGCCTGTGACTGACACCCGCGAGGGAAGCCCGCCTTCAGGCTTTGCTCAGCAGAAAGCAAACAGGCTCCTGAGGCACCCGGGCGGCCATCTTCTCTCCTTCTGCCAAAATGATCCCACTCTGCTCCTCCCAAATTATATACAGATTTCAAATTATAAACCAAACAAAGGTCTTTCAAGTGTTCCTTACCACATACATGAGGGGGAAAAAAAAAACCCTCTGTAGGAAGAAGTTGCACACCAGCAAGTAGTTATAAATCTTTCCACAAAATGAAAAATTTCACAGAAGACTCTGGAGCCACCTCTCAGTACCCCCTGATTCTCTACGGGTCTGAGGGATTAAAAACTATTTGTGATATTTTTCATGTGTTCATCGTGTTTTGTTAAGAAATGTAAGTTGAGTTGTGTGCCAGATGCTAGGGATGCGAGATGTAAGTGGTAAAAATCCCAAATGCCTTCAGATTTAGGATTTTTGGTTTGTTTGGACAATGGGGTTTTCTAAAGTGGCTGAAGAACAGTATGGTGTATTATATATCAGTATACCATCCTTCCCTTTTATCACAAGGGCTTCCCTGGTTCCAAGCTGATAACCAGGATGGGCGGTGGGACCGCATGGAATTGGCCCTGACAAGTGATTGGGAGCCCTGAGATAAGACTGTTTCCCAGTTCAGAACCATTTCCTTCTTTTATGATTCTTTCATAACCACTTCAAAAATATTCACCAGGTGTAACACTCACCATCGGGTGAGGGCTTCACATACACTGTCTTATTGGAGCCCCTTAGAGAAATCAATCCTGACCATTCATTAGAAGGACTGATGCTGAAGCTGAAGCTCCAAAACCATGGCCATCTGACACAAAGAGCCAACTTATTGGAAAAGACCCTGATGATGGGAAAAATTGAGGGCAGGAGCAGAAGCGGGCAGCAGAGGATGAAATGGTTGGATAAGCATCACTGACTCAATGGACGTGAGTTTGAGAAAACTCCAGGATATGGACAGGGAAGCCTGGCATGATGCAGTTCACAGGGTCATAAAGAGTCAGACATGACTGAGTGACTGAACAACAACAAATTCCTGGGGAGGTAGTTATGCATGATTATCACCTTTACCTTACCTAGATGGTAAGTCACCTGGGCAAGGTCATAAAGGGTCAAGTTAGGATTCAAATCCAGATCTATTTGATTCCCAGGTCCTTGCGCTTCATTTTCTCTCCCTTTTGGCCTACTGGGGCCATCTTCCTGTCACCCAAGGCCTTTCGCATCAGATTTCATTCTGAACCAAAAGGTGGCAAGAAAACGATGAGTCCACATTAACATCAGCCCCAGCAATGGAAAAACATACAGTAATACTCAGGGCCTAAAATCCTCCATGGGCCATTGAGATAAAATGCAAAGGAGAAAAGCTGTTTTCTAGGCAGGAGCTGGGCAAACCCAGTGATTCTGGAAGGCAAAATGAGCTCCTTGTTCCCTAACAGCCACACTCTTTGAGTCAAGCTGTTCATTTCAAGTCACCGTATAAGGTAGCATTGATTCAGTCCCAGATGATTTAGGTCTTTTTCAAGAGTTATGTAGAACAAGCAGTCCTTCCACACCTTCCTCACTCCTATGCGTGGCAGCCTCCCCAGGGACTACTAGCCACCAGGTAATGAATAACCACGTTGTTTCTGCCCTGGTGAAGGAGCCCCAGTTGGTTTTTTTTCTAGGGGGTCGGGGGTGCTGTGGGGGGACAGAAGGCTACTCACCCAGCAGGCAGAGCATCGGGGGCCTGGGCGGCTGCGGGGAACTGCTGAGTGCCCGAAGTGCTGGGCTCCTCCCCTTCAGCCGGCGTGGCTGTGGCAGGGATAGCTGCAGTGGTGGGGTTCGGGGTCACACTGGACACTGCAACAGGAGGGGAGGCCACACCAACAACAGAGGGTTCTTCGGGATCAGTGGTTGCAGTGGGTTCATCATTCACTGAAAATACAGAAATGGTATTTTAGAGATCAACTCATCATTGTGTTCACATTTACCAGGTTTCTCACTCAGTGGTGTAACACAGAACCTACGAGGGTACCACAAATGTCACCCGGTGACAGCAAAAGGTTTTACAGAACATAATACTGGAAGAGACAGAGAGTCAGTAAGAGCCTGCAAGAAAAAAAAAAAAATGGAAGATGGATCTGAAATAAACAGATTAGTAAATATTATCTCCTTTCTATAACTTTATTAAAATTTTCTAACATACTATGGTTACATTTATTGCAATAAAAGCAGCAGGAAAAGTAAGGCACCAGGGAAGTGTGTTAGTGATATATGGACCATAGTCAAGGCCAAAGTCAAGTTTACAGGGTTTTCTTTAAACTTATCACTTGTCTGCTAGGTACAAATAAATATCACCTTCTTTCAAAAAGCTCCATTCACACTAAGAGGTAGTAAACTTTGAGTAACGTGCTTGTTCTTTTAAAGATACATACTCAAAGTGGGGAGCAAGATTAACAGCCTACACAGAAAAGATGGCATTCAGAGACAAGGGACTTGTCTCCAAGGGAACAAGAGACAAAGATAGAAGTGCAATGAGCTGACTCCTGAGTCTCCTCATTTCTCCAGGTCTTTGATGATCACTCATGTTCACAAGGACCCCAAGGCACTGCAATATCCTCTCACTTAGAAAGGAACCAAACATGGTCTCAAACATTTAAAATTGTTTGAAAATGGATAAGCCATAAATATACAGAGAATTTTCCACATATGTGATTTGGGCTTCCCTGGTGGCTCAAACAGTAAAGAATCCACCTGACGATGCAGGAGACCTGGGTTCAATCCCTGGGTTAGGAAGATCCCCTGGAGGAGGGAATGGTTATCCACTCCAGTATTCTTGCCAGGAGAATCCCATGGACAAGAGGAGCCTGGCGGGCTACAGTCCATGAGGTCATATTGAATTGGACACGACTGAGCAACTAACATATATGTACATTTACACTAGAATTCCGTAGGAAAACCCCCTTGGTTTAGCCTCATCTTCATAATTCAGAATCTCTTTTTGGTATTTCCTAGTGGCCATCCAGATCCTTATTGAACATTTCTTCTAAGAAACAACTCACTATAGAGCCATTCCATTGTTTTTTTAACTTTTTATTTGGCCACCTCATGCGAAGAGTTGACTCATTGGAGAAGACTCTGATGCTGGGAGGGATTGGGGGCAGGAGGAGAAGGGGACGACAGAGGATGAGATGGCTGGATGGCATCACTGACTGGATGGATGTGAGTCTGAGTGACCTCCGGGAGTTGGTGATGGACAGGGAGGCCTGGCGTGCTGCAGTTCATGGAGTCGCAAAGAGTCGGACACGACTGAGCGACTGATCTGATCTGATCTGATCTGATAGTTGATTAACAATGCTGTGATAGTTTCAGGTAGCTGATAGAACAGCAAAAGGACTCAGTCATACATATACATGTATCCATTCTCCCGCAAACTCCCCTCTCGTCCAAAAAGCCATTCCACTGTTGAACAGAAGTAGCTACCAGAAAGACCTTCCTTATGTTAAACTGAATTCCACTAGATGGTTTTAATCCCCATGCTCTCAAGCAATACAGAATAAATATCTGGCCACTCTGTTTCTCATTTACTTTCTCTGTTCCAGTAAAAGACCTGCCATTTCTTTAATGTCTCTAGGTCATGCCCTATTCTAACTGCCTGGCTGCCCTTTTCTAGTTGTCTTCTATTGCCTTTATTTCTAAATAATGATATCACAAACTGAACATAATAAATGAGATAATATCAGACCAGCAGTTAGATTTCCAATATAAATGATAACAGCAATGTTTAAAGAACACCAGTATGTACCAGACAAAGTGCAAAGCCTTTCAGATGATCTCATTTAAGCCTTATACACAACCTCATTTTACAGTTGAGGAAACTGAAGCTCAAAGAGGTTAAATAAACTTCCAAGGTCATAGGGCACCTAATTCGCACCCCTGCTGTCTGCCTTCAGAGCCTGAACCACTCACTTGCTACAGACTACTTCTCCCTCTCTGCACATCCTCTGATGTGACCCAGGATTATAACTCAGAAGCAACCACAGGAGCCTGTCAGCTAACGTAAGACTGGTTGTCAGCTGAAACTATAATTTCTTCACATGATATGATACCAAGCTTGATCTTAACAAACAGCAAAGAGCCTAGGAACCACCTGTGATTAATTTAAATAATCTGCTTTCTCTCCAGTATATTAAATATTGTCTGACATGCAGAGTAAATTAGTTAATAAACAACTTTATTTTGTGCAACTGATGTTTCCCCAACATAAATGCAAGAATTTTTATTTATATTCCCAGTATCTTGGTTGAGTTAGTAAAACACAACAGATGGCAAATCTCTTTACACAAAATATATAAATTTTACTCAATTTCAATTTTAAAAACCATGACTTTTTTGAGAACCAAATACATTTATTCAATAATTTATAAGGAAAACTAAATACAGAAGAATAGCCATAAACATTCTAGAGATGAAGAGTCTTGCGTGTAAGAGGAAGTAGGGGCAGGGATGTTCTCCAAAGTGTTAGCTAACACATCCTATAAAGTTACAACAGCTAAAACAATGTGGCACTGATACATGAATAGACAGATGTCAATTAAATAAACAAAAAAGTTCAGAAACAGAATTAAATACACACTTGAATTAAGTAATTCAGTATATGACAAAGGTGACATTTTAAATTCCTACAGAAAAGACAGACTGTTCAGTAAACTGTACTATGGCAAGTGGGTAGTGTACTAGACAAAAACTGAGTTACATCCCTATTTCACTCCTTGCATCAAAATCAACTCCAGACAGACCAGAGGTTTTGACATAAAGAGGAAACCATGAAGGAACTAAAAGAACATAGAGGAGAATACTTTTATAATTTCAAAGCAGAAAAGAGTGTTTAAGGTAGCATACAAAATCTATCAATAAAAGTCATACTCTGTGTTTCCACTGGTCAGGGAACGTGGATCCCACAAGCCATAAGACATGGCCAAAAATTAATTAATTAATTAACAAAATGACCCCCAAAATCTAAAAGTCATAAAGGATTGATGAATTCAACTATATTCATTTTTTAATTGAAATGGCAAAAAAAAAAAAAAAAAAAAAAAGCAAAATTAAAAGAGAAAACAATGAACTGGGAAAGATCATTATCAACTCATATTACAGACCAGTGGCTAATTTCTTTGATATGAAAAAAGCTTCTACAAATCAACAAAAAAAAAAAATGCACAGAGACACTTCACAGTGAAGGAAATACAAATTACCCTATACATATGAAGTTCTCCCATCAGGAGGCACAGAATGTCTGGTGTCTCTCCTGCAACGGTAGCAGCCATTGATGATTATTGCCTGAATCCACTAATTGGTGAGGGACTGCAAAACAGTAATAATCTATCATGCCTCTAAAGAGGAATTTCACCTATCAACTATTTGGTGGACTTCCCCGGTGGTTAAGAATCCACCTTGCTGTGCAGTGGACACCAGTTCGATCCCTGGTGATGCCACAGGGCAGTAAACCCGTACACTGCAGCTACTGAAGCCTGCCCGCGCTAGAGTCCGCACTTGGCAACAAGAGAAGCCACCGCAATGAGAAGCCCATGCACCACGACTAGAGAGGAGCCCCTGCTCTCTGCAACTAGAGCAGCGAAGACCCAGCACAGCCCTAAATAAACCAATAAATGTATTTTTTAAAAAACTATTTGGCTACCTCAAGGTTCAGTTTGTGAAGAAAAACAATAGTTGGAGTCTTTCCTTTTATTTACCAGTTTTCAGAAAAATGAGCTGATACTCTCACATCCTCCCAAAAAAGTGAAATTTTATTCTGTTTAAAAATCATTATGAATTCTTGGATTTAAATATGTTTCAAGTATTTCATTCATGCTGGGAAAGACTGAAGGCAGGAGAAGAAGGGGCTGACAGAGCACGAGATGGTTTAATGGTATCACTGACTCAATGGACATGAGTTTGAGCAAGCTCTGGGAGATGGTGATAGACAGGGAAGCCTGGCGTGTTGCAGTCCATGGGGTCACAAAGAGTTGGACACAACTGAGCAACTGAACAACAAAAAGTATTTCAATCTGCTGTGATTACTGTTCTTACTGGAACTAAAACTGTTTCCTTCTTTGACTGGGGTTAACAGGAGACAGAAGGGGCAAAGATTTTCAAGTCAGTTTCAAGTTTTTCGGAAAAAATTCTAAGATGATTTAAGTGGGGAAGTGAAGAACAGCAAGTATATTGTGCTAACATTTATGTGTATAGTTCAAATAATATATATGGACATGTTTGTATATTCAAATTGGAAAGAATTATAAGAAACAGAACAGGGACTGCCTCTGGGGAGGGAAGGGGAGGCTGGAGGACGAGAACAGGAAAAAGACTTTCTTTACACTGCCTAAGCTTTTTTACTTTTGTATAAAGTGTTGACAACATGCATGTACTGCCTATTAAAAAACTATGATGAAATTGTCAACCAGGAAAAGAATAAAACCAGAGCCTTGGGGCATGCCAGTGGAAAAGACTGTCCAGTCAATACTATCTGGATTTGACCATTTGTGCAGCTGCAAATCTAGTTACAAGGGTTCCCACCAGACCGGAGTCTGTGCACAGAGCTATCCGAGAGCCTGTGATTTACCAGAGTCATTCATCTGTTTAAGAGTTTTGTGCTATCTCAAGCTTGGATTGGAGACAAAATATGAAAGCCAGATATCCCAGCATTGAAACTTTACGCATCCATGCTTATCCTCTCTGCTCTCAAAAAACTGTGCATGTGTGTATGTACAGACATACATCAGAGTTATTGCAGGTGTGATTCCACATTACCACAATAAAGCAAATATCATGATAAAGCAAGTCACATAATTGCTTGCCAAGGGCATATAAGTTATATTTACACTATACTATACTCTATGAGGAGAAGGCAATGGCACCCCACTCCAGTACTCTTGCCTGGAAAATCCCATGGACGGAGGAGGCTGGAAGGCTGCAGTCCATGGGGTTGCTGAGGGTTGGACACGACTGAGTGACTTCACTTTCACTTTTCACTTTCATGCATTGGAGAAGGAAATGGCAACCCACTCCAGTGTTCTTGCCAGGAGAATCCCAGGGACGGGGGAGCCTTGTAGGCTGCCGTCTATGGGGTCGCATAGAGTCGGACACAACTGATGTGACTCAGCAGCAGCAGCATACTCTATGAAGTGTACAATAGTATTGTCTTAAAATACAATGTACACTTTATTGCTAAAATGCTAACCATCAACTCTTTTACTGGTAGAGGGTTTGAAATATTGCAAGAATTATCAAAATATGACAGAGACACGAAGTAAGCATATGCTGTTGGAAAAATGGTGCCACAGATTTGCTTGAGGCAATGTTGCCACAAACCTTCAAGTTGCTTTAAAAAAAATTTTTTTTAATTATCTGTGAAGTACAACGGGCTTCCCTGGTGGCTCAGTGGTAAAGAATCCTCCTGCCAAGCAGGAGATGCAGGAGACATGGGTTCCATCCCTGGATCAGGAGGATTCCCTAGAGAAGGAAATGGCAGCCCATTTCTACTATTCTTGCGTGGGAAATCCCATAGACAGAGCCCAGCAGGCTACTGTCCATGGGGTCACACAGATTCGGACACAACTTGGCAACTAAACAACAAATGAAGCATAATAAAACAAGGACTGATAAGATAAGGTGTGCCTGTTTATATACACATGTTCTTAGAACATAAGGGCTTGAAATTTCAGAATTAAACCCACCCCATCGCAGCTTATAGTCAGGAGAAACCAAATTTCAGACAATTCAGTTACTGCCCCATGGTTACCCTGGTAAAACAGCGACAGAGCACGATCCTTGAGCCATGACTTAATGTAGAGAGAAAAACTGGATTGTCAAAGAGGAGGAGTTACAATTTCACCACCCCTTAGAGAAATGCTGAATGTTACTTTTAAGAGTGTTCTCTCTTAATCCTAATTATTTGATGTATACAACTTATCTGTCCCAAAAAACTTATTCTTCTTGAGAATGAGGGAAA
The DNA here is from genome assembly GCA_935064755.1 of Tragelaphus eurycerus. NCBI lineage: Eukaryota > Metazoa > Chordata > Mammalia > Artiodactyla > Bovidae > Tragelaphus > Tragelaphus eurycerus. The sequence goes on from CAKXYN010000020.1 coordinate 21,205,958, forward strand.
ATTTGTTTTCCTTTGTTTTTTGCTACTTTTAGTCTCTACCTCCTATGTCCTTGCCCCCATCCCTCTCTCACCTCAGCCCCCCTTCTTTACAGGCTCTTCCTACTGCTTCAGCCCAGATGGGTCCCTCTGCAGAGCCCACAGTACCTGTGGTCTCAGCTACTCAACCACACAGCCCCTGTGACATCTACTGTGTTAGTACTTGGCAGACTGTGTCTTTTCAGCTTCTTTCCCTGAAACAGACTATAGAGCAGAGGCTCATTTTATATTTCTTTACACTGTCCTAGCACTTAGTAAAATGGCATTTGACATACATTCACTGAACAAATACTTATTTAATAGGCCTAATAATCTAGCAAAGGTATGTGAAATAAACATGCCTCACATTTGGATAACAGTATCATTGCAAAGCAGGTTCTTTTTAAAATTTTTAAATTTGGGAATAACTGCAAATTTATACAGAGAAGGCAATGGCACCCCACTCCAGTACTCTTGTCTGGAAAATCCCATGGATGGAGGAGCCTGGTGGGCTGCAGTCCATGGGGTCGCTAAGAGTCAGACATGACTGAGCAACTTCGCTTTCACTTTTCACTTTCATGCACTGGAGAAGGAAATGGCAACCCACTCCAGTGTTCTTGCCTGGAGAATCCCAGGGACGGGGGAGCCTGGTGGGCTGCCGTCCATGGGGTCACACAGAGTCAGACATGACTGAAGTGACTTGGTGGCGGCAGTGGCAAATTTATAGAAAAGTTGCAAACACAGTACAAAGATAGCATGCCCTTCATCCATGCTATATAATATTACTACCTTGCTTAACTATGGCACATTTGCCAAAGCTAAAAAAAAAAAAAAATAACATTAGTACATTACTATTAATTAAATTTCAGATTTTATCTAGGTTTCACAGATCCTTTTACTATTCCAAGATCTAATCCAGGATCCCATGCTGCTTTTCACAAGTTCACTCTCATGAACTCAATTTTCTTCCTCCATAAGGAAAGTGGTATTATCCCCATTTTACTGAAGGTAAAACAGAGGCTCCCAGAAGTGCCATTTAGAGAGGTGACAAGCAAGTAGCAGAATCAACACTCAAACCCAGAAGACCACTAAACAAACACAATGGAAGGGGTTGGGGGAAAGAGAAACAGAGATGGCTTAGATGGCTCTCATGTATGGGAAGAAAAGCTGGGTACCGAGATGAGAGGGTAAATGGGGTAAGGCGGCAAAATGCCTGATTTCTGCAACTGTGGGTATTTCACAAAGTTCCCTCTGTGATGCTGGTTAAACACTGTAACTTTATGAATCAGATATTCATTGAGGGCTCAGACATACTCTAGTCACAGTTAGCCAAAAGGAGATCAGGAATTGGAAATTCCTCTGCTTAATCCTAGACCTGCTGCCAGCTCACTGTGTGTTCCAAGATCTTTAGGTGTGTGTGTGGTGCAGCACAGACTCTCACTGTACACACACGTCTTTTCAGCCCCCTCACTCGGGTGTGGAAAAGGCGCCTGCCAACAATGGAAGCTTTTTAAAAGGAAGACCAGCTCATAACATATGACACACGGTAAAGCAGTCAGTATGTCTCACCATGAAACCCAAGCAATGCCTTCCAATGCAACTGATCAACTCAGCACTTCACGAGACCAACCAAAACCAGAAAAACAGTTCATAACTAGCATGACATGGCAGTGGGTGGGGATTACATAAAGAGAGCAATTAAATTAGATGGAAAAAAAGAAAACTTGAAAATGGATAAAGTCATACTCTGTCACCTGATGGGAAAGTTCCATCTTTCCTTGGTCAGCACACAGATTCAAACAATTTCCATTTACCTTCCACCAATTTTTTAAAGGCTTCCCTGGCAGGCTACAGTCCCCATGGGGACTGCAAAAGACTCGTACATGACTGAGCGAGTTACACTTTCATTTTTTTTTCAAGTTCCTAAGCATTCACAGTCTGAAATTTGTTTTGAAAATATATAAGCTATCAAAGCCTATCATGGAGAAAAAGCAGTAAGATGGGACTAGCCTTTCCAGGCATTAAAAAAAATGTCGATAATCGAAATCACAAATAAACAGGATAAGTAAAGAGTTCAGAAATGAATACTCACTGCATATAAGAATATAAGAAAGTAAGAATATAAGAATATAGTAAGTGATAAACACAAAGTATCACCACAATTTAAAAAAAAAAGCTACTAATGTTCATAGGACAATAGGATCTCACTACAGGGAAAAATTAGTTGAAACTCAGCCTTCATTATACACATAATATGAATGTATACATACATGTGCATATACAGATATGCCACTATAATTTCTGGTGGGATAGTTTAACATGAAAAAAAAAAAAAGTAAAACAGAAGAAAATATTTATTCCATCTAGAGACAAGAGAGAATCTTTTCACTATGGAAGCAAAAGTTGAAATTAAAAACACTAAAAAAAATGCTCAGGCATAGTTTTTTAAAGTTTTTAACTACTTTTCTAGAAAAACCACAGAAAAGGAGATAAAAGGCAAAACAAAAATATAATAAAAACTTGTAATCATAAAAATAACCAGTAAAACTTGTGTACCTAGATATTTTACACACATTAGGATGACTAAGTATTAAAAAGAAAAAAACAAGTGTTCACAAAGATGTGGAAAAATTGGAACCCTCATTCACTGCCAGTGGGAAAAGAGTACATCTGCTGTGGAAAATAGTTTGAGGGTTCCTCAAAAGCTAAACATAGAATTACCATATGAACCATCAACTCTACTCCAGGGGAACAGCAAAGAACCAGAAGCACAGACTCAGACAGACACTCAGACATCCACATTCACCACAGCATCAGCCACAACAGCCAAGTGGAGGACGCAACCAAAATGTCTATCAACAGATGAATGGATACCTTACATGTGGTAAACACATACAATGGAATATTATTTAGCCTAGAAAAAGGACAAAACCCTGATACTTGTTACAACATGGGTTAATCTTGAAAACATTATCAAGTGAAATAAGCCAGAGCCAAAAGGACAAATGATTCCACGTAAAACACGAAGTACCTAGAATAAGCAAATGCATAGAGACATAAAGTAGAACACAGAGGACTTCTCTGGTGGTCCAGTGGTTAAGAATCCACCTGCCAATGCAGGTGGGTTTATCCCTTGGTCTGGGAAGAGTCCACATGCTGAGGGGCAGCTACGCCCATGTGCTGCGACTACTGAAGCCCGCACACTCAGAGCCTGTGCTCTGCAGCAAGAGAAGCCCACACACCACAACTAGAGTAAACCCTGCTCACAACAACGAGAGAAATCCCGTGCAGAGCTACAGAGACCCAGGGCAGTCATACACAAATAAGCAAAAATAATGTGGGACAGAGGTTTCCAGGGGATAGGGTTGGGGAACAGAAGGAAGGGAGAATGCTTTTGTGTGAAGGGTACAGAGTTTCAGTTTGGGATGATGAAAAGTTCTGGAAAAGGACAGTGACGAAGCTGCACAACATTGGGAATGCACTCAATGCTACTAAATTATTTACTTAACAATGGCTTAAATGGTAACTTTTATGTTATGAGTATTTTACCACAATTTTACTAAAAAGATTATATAAATCTCTAAAGTTAACCTCTATGACTCCACAAGTCAAATAACTGAACACTATGAAAGAAGTCACATAAGAGAAAAGCAACTGATAACTGTAGAAACACGGTAAGTTTAAATGATGAGGTGGGACTCTATACCTGTTAGCAAAATGACAAACTAGTATTTACAAGGTCAAGGAAAAAATAATCTTCGTATGCCACAAGGAAAATTTTACAATGCTTTGGCATATATGATTATTATAACACCAGATTTAGGCAATCTGGTAACACACTTCAGCTTTTTAAATGTTCACATCCTTTGACTTGGGGCTTCCCTCATAGCTCAGTCAGTAAAGAATCTGCCTGCAGGGCAGGAAACCGGGGTTCAATCCCTGGGTTGGGAAGATCCCCTGGAGAATGAAATGGCAACCCACTCCAGTGTCCTTGCCTGGAAAATCATGGACAGAGGAGCCTGGAGGGCTGCAGTCCATGGGGTCACAAAGAGTCTGGCACGACTGAGCAACTAACACTTACTTATCCTTTGACTCAAGAACTTCATTCCAGAAGAAACCAAGTTGTGTATAAAGATGTTTACATCAGGATTTTCTGCTTTATTGACTATGCCAAAGCCTTTGACTGTGTGGATCACAATAAACTGTGGAAAATTCTGAAAGAGATGGGAATACCAGACCACCTGACCTGCCTCTTGAGAAACCTATATGCAGGTCAGGAAGCAACAGTTAGAACTGGACATGGAACAATAGACTGGTTCCAAATAGGAAAAGGAGTACGTCAAGGCTGTATATTGTCACCCTGCTTATTTAACTTATATGCAGAGTACATCATGAGAAACGCTGGGCTGGAAGAAGCACAAGCTGGAATCAAGATTGCAGGGAGAAATATCAATAACCTCAGATATGCAGATGACAACACCCTTATGGCAGAAAGTGAAGAGGAACTCAAAAGCCTCTTGATGAAAGTGAAAGAGGAGAGTGAAAAAGTTGGCTTAAAGCTCAACATTCAGAAAACTAAGATCATGGCATCTGGTTTCATCACTTCATAGGAAATAGATGGGGAAACAGTGGAAACAGTGTCAGACTTTATTTTCTGGGCTCCAAAATCACTGCAGATGGTGACTGCAGCCATGAAATTACTCCTTACTCCTTGGAAGGAAAGTTACGACCAACCTAGATAGCATATTCTAAAGCAGAGACATTACTTTGCCAACAAAGGTCTGTCTAGTCAAGGCTGTTTTTCCAGTGATCATGTATGGATGTGAGAGTTGGACTGTGAAGAAAGCTGAACACTGAAGAACTGATGCTTTTGAACTGTGGTGTTGGAGAAGACTCTCGAGAGTCCGTTGGACTGCAAGGAGATCCAGCCAGTCCATTCTGAAGGAGATCAGCCCTGGGTGTTCTTTGGAAGGACTGATGCTGAAGCTGAAACTCCAGTACTTTAGTCACCTCATGCGAAGAGTTGACTCACTGGAAAAGACTCTGATCCTGGGAGGGATTGGGGGCAGGAGGAGAAGGGGATGACAGAGGATGAGATAGCTGGATGGCATCACCAACTCAATGGACATGGGTTTGGGTGAACTCTGGGAGTTGGTGATAGACAGGCAGGCCTGGCGTGCTGCGATTCACGGGGTCGCAAAGAGTTAGACACGACTGAGCAACTGAACTGAACTGAAGAGAAATGCACAAGGACTGAGAAATGATTATATGAGCTATCGCATATTGACTGATAAACAGTATGAAACCACTAAAAAAAGGTAAACAGAAAGACCCTGAAACATGGACACGTGTATCAAAAATAATGAAATGAGGACCTCCTGGAGGTTAAGACTTTGCCTTCCAATGCGAAGGTGACAGTGAAGGGCTGAGAGTGCAGGGATACAGGTTCAATCCCTGGTCAGGGGCCAGGATCCCACACGCCTCTCGGCCAAAAAACCAAAACATGAAACAGAAGCAATGGTGTAACAAATTAAATAAAGACTTTAAAAATGATCCACAACAGAAACATCTTTAAAAAAAATAATGGAATGCAGAAAAGATCGTCTATCCATGCTACATAATTATAACCATATGAAATGATTTGCCAGGCTAACATCGAGAGCTTATTATGTACCTGGCACTGTGCTGGACATGCTATATGTCTTACATAATTTATTCCTTATAACAAGCCTAGGAGATATAAACTCTTGTCCTGATTTTATTAATTAGAAAACTAAGGGCCATCAAATCCCTGGGCGTTATATACATGCTGCACATGGGGATGTAGAATCTGACTACAGCCTGTGTGACTCCTGACCTTATATGCACGGAAATCACATTTAAGGGAGAACTGAGTGAGAGATGTAATTTTTTGAGGGGGATAAAGTTTTCAATAAAAAAAATTAGAAAGTAAATCATTGCACACAAGTCTCAATAAAGTGCTATGCCATTATCCTAAACCCCAATTCCACCACTTCTAAAACCTTAGAAATATTATATTTATACAGACAGGCTGCCATTCACCTTCTTTTTATAAAAAATGGATACTTTACAGTTGTGACAACGTGAAAAAACCACCTGGAACTCGGCTCCCTTTTTGCCCCAGATGTCTTTTTCATGCACAGCTGCAGAGCACAGCCAAAAACAGGTTTGCTAAATAAATCTTGTGGGTCTCTGGAAACCTTCCCTGGAGGCACGGCTCACTACCACCACCATTTTGGAACTGGTCCTCACAGTTCGAACAGAGACATATTGAGTGATGGAGGTGTCCTCAGTCAGAGCCAAAACCCCCCTCTCATTTTGCACTGCCAGAGAAAGGGGGCTCCTGTCTGCTCCCCAAAGGAAAACTGAGATCTTTCTGTACCCTTTGGATAGACATTAAAAAGCCTACCAGGTCCAGGCTGGCTGTGAGGCATGGTGAACCATCTCAGGGCAGAAAAGACAGAGATGAGACAGGGGCCAAGGCCTTGGTATTTGAACAGGCAGAAATCCCTAACGTGCAACGACTGTCCTTCACAGACTGATTTGGGAGCGGTTTGGACATCAGAAACTGCACCATAAAACATCTCTAAGGCAGTTTGGGGTTACAGATGCTTGGCTTTCAGAAGACGTGGCTGGCACCTGCCCCGTCTGCTGAAATACATAATGTTCCTGGAGATAAGGACAATACGCAAAGGTACCTAAAAATAAGCCAAGGGGAAACACAGACCTGTTTAAACGTCCAAGGAGACTGACTCAAAGACTGTAACCATAGAAACGTAATTTACCCATAGCTGGGCTTTTTTTTTTTTATGTGGATTTTTTTTTTAAGTCTTTATGGAATTTGGTACATTATTGCTTCTATTTAATGGCTTGCTTTTCTGGCCACAAAGCACAGGAGATCTTAGCTCCCCTAGCAGGGATCGAGCCCACACCCTGTAGGGTGCCCATAGTAGGGACCTACTCCTACCCATAGGAGGGAACTGTCTTTATAACAAGCAGAGATGGCTGAGGGAGACCAGCATCACAAGAATGGAGGCCCCTGGAAGGACACAGAGGCTGGTATCATGGCCGTGGCATCGAGGTCACAACTGATTCCGAAAGCCAGTTCCCCTTGTCCATCTGTGAACACCTACCCTCTTCTAGTTATTTTTCTGAGAAGCATGTTTACTGGCACCCATGGTGCTCACACAGTTTTCTCCAGCATGGCCCATGGCCACCACCTTGCTGTCTCCACCACACAGATGGGAAGCCAGGCCACCCCTGGCTTCTGTGACTGGCAATGCCAGTGCCTGGACACGGTGGCTGGCACAGGAGCGCCAGGTAGGCCGAGACGGCAGCCCAGCCACTCATCCTCCTCACCTCCAGTGCTTCCTCGTCCTCAAGGCTCAGGGCCAGCTGGCCAACTCAGTTTCTGCAGGCAGGTCCCAAACTCCAGAGAGAAAGTCAGGCCACCACACAGTGAATCTCGCAGGACCCAGGCCACTCTGTCCTGCAGTCCGCCACAGACAACATCATGGCCGACACCCTAAGCTATCACAGTGTCTCTGGAGCCCTCAGATGGTGCTGCCAGAGAACTGAAAGTCATTAGAAGGTAGTCCCAAACGATGCCTCCTGCTCAATAAGTTTGTTACAGAAAGGACAGTAACAATACCAGGCTAATGCTTGCATGGAGAAGCTACGCTGCTGTGTTCAATCCAATGACACTTACTTTCTAATTTAATACTTCCAGTAAATAAAAGAAATATTAAATAGTGATCTTGCTAAATAAAGATTAGAAATTAAATATTGTGTTGTAAACATAATAAAAAGAATAAAACAAATTTGTAATTATTAAAAAGAAGAAGCTATGATGCTCCAAATTTCCTGTCCTTGCCACACTTCTGCTACTACAAGCATCTACATTTATTTGTGTCACTTTCTGGTTTAAACACCTGCATTCCCCCACCTACAGTTTATCAAAGCAAGTGGCCATGACCCTTCCCAACTGCCCCAAATTAAGACAAATCACCAAATGACCAGAAATCACAGAAGATTTGACAATCCTCAAGATGTTTAGAAGAATAAACTTGGGGGGTTGGCTTTTCCCTTCTAAATTCAGCACTGTCCCGATGAGACGGAAGGAAAGCAGGACAAAAATGGATTTGTTTTGAAACAGGTCCTTCTCTTCCCACTTATGGGGAAGCAGGATCAAGTGCAGAGAAGTTCGGTGTGGATGTGGAAGGGCTCTCCTCTCTCAAATGGGACAAATACTCTCAATGAACAGCTACAGGAGGCCCCCTGGTGGCACCAGGGCTTTGCCCCGGTTCAGCATCCCAACCCACTCAGCAGCACCACCATCTTCTCTAAGCCAGCTCTTAACAATAATACTTAGCCTTCTTTCTCCTTAGTCTGATCATTTCCATAAATTATGGAAATGAAAAAAAAAAAAAGTATCACTTAAAAAAAGATATCCCCTCTAAAGAAATCCAAGGTTGATAAGAAATTAATTTAAAAATTAATGCTTTTTATTTCTGTGCCAAGGAAGGTTTGAGAAGAGTGCAGTCATATGGAGAATGACCTTGGCTGTACAGACTATGCCAGAGAGAAAAGAAGATGGGTCATGGAAAGAATGATGAATTCAAATTCCGTCTCAGTTTGGGAGTCTTCGCTCACCCACCCGGCATTCTGACCCGGCAGACAGAGTCCCGGCGCCACGTGAGCCCGGCTTTGGTCTGGGCTGGTGCTCTGCGCCGTCACTCACCTGTGCCATTGGCCAAGCCACTGTGGCTCGGGTTCTTGACGGGCTGGTGGTGCCGGCTGCTGGTACCGGGGCTCTGCTCTCCGGCTACTGTGGCTGGTCTGGCTGAACCACTTGAATGTCTGTGCGTCCTGCAGGTTCAAAATATAAAACAGACAGACATAAGTTACCGTGAAGAAGAAAGAGCTATGCCCCCACCTAAGTCACCGTATTCCCTCTCTCACTATTTATGGGAAATAAGCCCTGTAATAATAGTCCTTCTGGTCTTTGACTCGACAGAAGCTGGCCCCAAACAGAGAAACCCAGGTAAGCTTCCTTCTTGGTAAAAAGTACAGAAGGTAACTTTAGGTAAATTTTTCCACTTGAAGTAAACAAATCCAGAGTGAATTGCCCCTACATCTGAAATAACTGGCAAAATATCCTGTGACCATCACATTATTTTTATTGGGCTTGACTGTAGGAAGTAAACAAGAAAATCACTGGATGGGCTACAGACAACATATTTTTCCCATTAGCCAAAAAAGCAGCCCCAAACTTATCCAAATCCATTTGCTCTATAGCTAGAAACATGCCTGCCTTGGGAATAAATGTTAAGGGCATTAGACAACTTCAACCAACATGCGTGTTGCCATGTTTTACCTAAAAAAGGTGACTCAACAGTCTATGGAAGTAAATGAGGAACAATGCAGAAAGGGATCTGTACAGGAAAAGTGGTGGAATTCAGCAACAGAGACCGTCTGACATCCTCAGAGAACGCAAGGCAACAGGCAGTATGTGTCTCCACAGTCTTGTCATAGCTTGACTTCCTTCACTCAATGAAAATGACTGAGCTTCCCTGCCCTTTGGTTTCCATTTTGTCAAAGCAGATTATCCTACTACTCCATTACATACAACTTTTCAACAGTGAGAGGATTTCTATACTACCCAGGGAAGAAAAGACCACCCCTGTCCAGGCAGAGAGCAGTCTGGGGAACAATTTATAACCACAGGACGAGGGGCAGTGAGAATACTACCTACAATAAGTGTGGAAGCAAGGACGATGCTGAAGCTGAAGCTCCAATACATTGGCCACCTGATGGAAAGAACTGACTCACTGGAAAAGACGGATGCTGGGAAAGATTGAAGGCAGGAGGAGAAGGGGACGACAGAGGATGAGATGGTTGGAGGGCATCACCGACTCGATTTTGAGCAGGCTCCAGGAGTTGGTGACGGACAGGAAAACGTGGCATGCTACAGTTCACAGGGTTGCAAACAGAAACAACTGAACGATTGAACTGAACTGAAGGATGAAGGAAGTATTTAATATGCACTGGGCTAGACTATCAGGTTCCAGGAACCTGTGGTGTGCTGTGCATTTTGCACATATTATCTCATTTAACATGGCAACCCCAGAGGTCGCCTGCTGCTGCTGCTATTATTATGTCCATTTTACAAGTGAGAAAACAGACACCAAGAAAGTGAGCAATGGAGCAGAGATTTGAATCTAGGTACTCTAAGATCAAGAGTCCACGCTCTTGGGTTGGAGGCTGGGGTAGGGGTAGGGGGAAGCCTGGACTTCAGTTGAATCCCTTTCAGGCTATTCATGGGTCACTCGGCCAATGGTGAGATGAAGACCTTGAACAGAAAGCTCCCCCATGGGAAGGCTCCACACCCACCAGAACACCTCTGCTGGTGAGACATTCTGGTCCAGGATGTTGGGGAAAATCTTGCAGCACAACAAACTCAGAGATTCCCAGGGGAAAGAAGTGGCCCCATGACTACCTTCTCCAACACGATGGGTACACACCCAAATGTTTACAGTGGTTGTCTTTGGACGCTGGGAATATGGATGTTTCCTTTTGTGCTTTCCTAGGTTTTTCTGATTTTCTTCATTAAGCTTGCCTACTTTTGAGGGAGGAAGAAACACAATTATTTAAAAAGTTTTTATAGGGCCAAAACTAAAAAAAAAAAAAACCAGAAGAAGAAAGCAACCTAGCAAACCCTGGAGTCCTTGGTACCTGCGTGGCAGTTAAAAATGGACAGGAGAGCACAACTGAGCTATGGAAATAAAGATTTAATTTGGACTGTTTTTCCATCTTATTTTTCCCTGAGCTAATTTCATAAATCAAAGCTGTCAACCACACCTCAGTCAAGAAAAATATTTCAGAGTCCCCACTCCATGGGAAGGAATATTAGCATTGAGCATTTCACCACAAGTCCTCATCGAAAGCAGGAGTGCAGACTAGTTCCAGAGGGGAAGATGGTCATTAGCTGCTGGTGAACGTGTGTGTATGTGTTGAGGGCTGAGAGCTTGAGAGAGATCAAATTGGTTAATAGAAGGTTTACTTCAGCCAAGAATCCCCTTAAAAGGACAAAAGAAAAAAGCCTCTGTGATTGGGTGCTCAGAGCCCACAGCAGAGGGCTGGACCCTCCAGGCCGGGCAGGCCGTGTGGGGCAGCGCAGAAAACCAGACACCAGTTGCGTCACACACACGGGCTCTGACAGGCCTGTGACTCCTTCCAGCCCCCTGGGCTCCTTGACCCTCTGCAGGGCAGCTGGGCACGACAACAGGGTGGGTCCTGTTACTCTCCTGGCCCCTCCCTCCCTTCCCCGAAAGGGCGTGTGGTCAGAGTTGAGAGAGAACACTTTCAGAAATGTTCAACCACTAATGAGAGCAGCACACCCGGAATGACAGGCTGTAGCAGTGCCGGGATCAGCCCAGAACCAGGGGCAGCTGGGACCACTTTGCATGGATTGCCGCCTCCCTGCCCATGGCCCATGGCCCATGGCCACCCCACTACCCGTCCACACACACACACACACACACACACACACACACGGCCACCCCTCTACCCGCACACACACACACACACACGGCCACCCCACTACCCGCCCACCACACACACACAAACATGCATACACCCCACACACACACACACACACACACACGGCCACCCGACTACCTGCCCACCACACACACACACACACACAGCCACCCCTCTACCCGCCCACACACACACACACACACACACACACACGGCCACCCCACTACCTGCCCACCACACACACACAAACATGCATACACCCATACACACATACACACACACAAACACGCACACACACAGACACACACGGCCACCCCACTACCTGCCCACCACACACACACACACACACACACGGCCACCCCACTACCCACCCACCACACACACACAAACATGCACACACAGACACAGACACACAAGGCCATCCCACTACCTGACCACCATACATACATACATACACACACACACACACACACACCTTACACACCCATACAGACTTCCCCCAGATTCTTCCCTTGCCTTAAATCTGGAGCTCCCACTTTTCCCTCTTGAATTATCTTTAAAATAAGACTCTTAGAAAGAAGAGAAGGCCTGAACATTTGAGGAAAATCTTTCTCTTCAGCAGTTGCTTCTTTGGGAGGACTCAATTCAGTTCAGTTGCTCAGTCGGGTCTGACTCTGTGACCGCATGGACTTCAGCACGCCAGACTTCCCTGTCCATCACCAACTCCCGGAGCCCGTTCAAACTCATGGGAGGACTCACTCAACCCTTAAAAGATGGGACTGTGTCGTGATTAAAAAGCTGGCCCAAATGCTGAAACCACACACCGTAAGCCAAAATAGTACCAGGACGCAAATGGGGTGATGGGTGGAGATGAGCTGGGCTCCACCACAGGCAGCCTGGCTTCGGCCCTGCCAATGACTTCAACCTTGGCCTGATCCCTCCGCCATTTTGGGGCAGGAAGGAACAGCTGTGCAGACCCTGGGGCAGTCAAAAGGTGGTAGAACAGAAAAACTCCACAAATGGTTTTGAGTCCTCTAGTTACCGAGATTCAGCTCTCACTAGAGTATTTGCTTTCTCAGAATGCTGGTGTGAACTTATTCCTCTCTCAGGTAAGAAACTAAGGCCTCCCTAAAGAATACCAGTCAAGGTCTGGGTCCTGGGATTATTTCCCCATGCTCCAGAAAACGATCTGATGCAAGTGAGGCCCCCAGCAGAGGGCTCTTGGCTGTCCCTTGCCATTCAAGTTTTGGCATTCAGTGTTGGCCTCGGTCCTCAGCTAACCCTGAGAGCCACAGCCTCAAATGCTGTGAGACATTCGGCACTGTGCTTCATGAAAGCCAGTAACTTGAATTCAGTCATTATTTTCTGACCTATTAGGCCATGTTCTAGAGCTAGCAACAAAATAAAAAGAATTCCTGACCTCAAGGATCTACATGTTAGGGGAAACGCAGTGATCGATAATTCTGCTCAGACACAAATTTGCATCACTCCCTATGAAGCTGGTGTGCGGGAGTCACTGGCTAGTGAGTGAGCCTGGCGGGTAACTTAGCACTTATCACCCAGCGCAGCTTTGTTGATCATCATCACATATGCAATAGTTTATATGGAGTATAAACAAAACTTTGTTTAAAAAAAAAAAAAAACAGGCAGCCTTATTATCAGTAATGTAAGTTAAAATGAAGAGTCAAAAGAAGTAATAGTTCACAAGACAGAAAAACAAAAGTTTCTGCTAAATTAAAAAATTGAAATTTAAAATTTGGTGGTGGTTCAGAACTTGGGATTGGTAAGTCTATCATATCCCTTACGAGGAAATGGATTTAAAAAGCACATCATTAAAATTCAAAACTTCTGCCCTTCCAAAAACACTATCAGGAAAATGAAAAGCCAATCCCTAAACTGGGAAAAATTATTTGTAAAATATGTATCTGATAAAGGATTTCTATCAAGAATATATAAGACAAAACTTTCAAAACTCAGTAATAAAAAGAATAAACCAATAAAACTAACCAAAAAGTTTTAAAAGATCTACAAACAGCAAATAAACACATGAGAAACACTCAACATCAAGTCATTAGGAAAATGCAAGTTAAAACCACAGTGAGATACCATCACACAACCATACGAATAGACAAAGTAAAAACAAAACAAAAAAGCCTGACACACACAAACAAAACAAAAAAAAAAACCTGACAGTAAACAGTGTGAGTAGGAACACAAAGCACCCAGGTCTCTCAAACACCAATGAAGGGAATGCAATGTGGTTCTATCATTTTGCAAAAAAGGTTGGCGGTTTCTTATAAAGTTAAACATGCACTTAGTGTACCAACCAGCAATCCTACGCCTGGGTATTTATACAAGAGAAAAGAAAACATGTTTATACAAAATTTGTAGGCAAACTATTTTGGGTGACTTATTCATAATTTTCAAAACCATAAATAACCAAATCCGTGAATGTGGTACATCCACACAGTGAAACACTACTCAGCAAACAAAAGGAATGAACTACTGATGATGAAACAACACAGATGAATCACAAATGAATTATGCAAAGCAGAAGGAGACAGACACAAGAGGCTACGGAGTGTATCATTCCATTTTTATGACATTTAAGGAAAGGTAAAACTGCAGGGACAGGAAACAATTAGTATCTGCCAGTAGCTGGAGAAAGAAGTAGGGGCTGACTGCAAAGGGGCAAGAGGGAACTTTGGGGGAAAATGAAACATTCTGTATCTTGATTTTTGGTGGTGGTTACCAGACTCTATGGGCTTCCAGGTGGCACAGTGGTAAAGAATCCACTTGCCAATGCAGGAGACATGGTTTTGATCGCTGGGTAAGGAAGATCTCCTGGAGAAGGAAATGGCAACCCACACCAGTATTCTTGCCTGAAAATCCCATGGAGAGAGGAGCCTAGAGGTAGCCTAGGGCTACCGTCCACAGGGTAAGGAAGAGTCTCAGGCACAGCTAGAGTGACTGAGGACACACCAGACTCTATACTTCCATCAAAACCCACAGAACTGTACACTGCATAGGGTTTATGTTACTGTACGCAGATTATATCTTCACAGACCTATCTTCATTTTAAAAAGCAATCTGAGTGTTTCAGTCACTGCAAAAACAACTCATCACATGAGAAAAAATTTTAAAGTAATCGAAAAGTTTTAAAAGAAAACTTAGATATGGTATGAGGATATGTGTGTGTTAGTCACTCAGTCACGTTTGACTCTTTTGATCTCACCAGGCTCCTCTGTCCATGAGATTTTCCGTGCAAGAATACTGGAGTGAGTTGTCATGTCATTTCCTTCTCTAGGGGATCTGCCCCCCAAAAAACACCCAGAAAACAAGAACCTTGAAGGGAGTATGATTCAGGCAATACTCTGCTGCTGCTGTCGCTTCAGTCGTGTCCGACTCTGTGCGACCCCATAGACGGCAGCCCACCAGGCTCCGCCATCCCTGGGATTCTCCAGGCAAGAACACTGGAGTGGGTTGCCATTTCCTTCTCCAATGCATGAAAGTGAAAAGTGAAAGTGAAGTCGCTCAGTTGTGTCCGACTCTTAGCGACCCCATGGACTGCAGCTCACCAGGCTCCTCCATCCATGGGATTTTCCAGGCAAGAGTACTGGAGTGGGGTGCCATTGCCTTCTCCGTAAGGCAATACTCAGAACTCTACAAACACTCTATATTAATAAATATGGGGATTCTTCAATGCCCGAGGACACATCTCTTGCAAATGTCAAGAATTCGTGGCTGACCGGATACTGGGTGCCAAGCATATTTTTCTATCTTGGTAAGAGAGGCCCAGAATATTAAAGGGAAGTTCTTTGACCTCAGAATTCAAGCCCATTAGCTGGGCAAAAGAGAAGTTTCTGGGCAGAACCACTGATAGTGGGATTTTTCCTCCCTTTAAATTTATTAAAGAAAAAAAAAAACAGACACGGAAGTTAAAATTGCCTAAATAACTTAAAACTGTTCTCACATCCCAATCCAGGGAACTGATTTTTGCCTAGATGACTAGAAGCAAGAGGGTGGCCGTCCTGCCCCTCTTCCAAGTCCTCTTAACTGGGCATTGTCTTTTAATAGCAGCATGGAAACAAAATGAGTGAGGCTGGGCCGGTTTCCAGTAAAAGAATCAGAAAAAAAAAAAAAAAAAGTCACTTAAAATAGAATCATGGAGGGAAAAATGGGAAGCAGTGATGGGAAAAGAAATGGTTTCCATCATTCAGAGAGGCGTCACTAAGCAAACCTGCTCCCACCTACAGGCAGCCTCCTCAATTCTTCCTGTTCATTCAAATGTGGACAAGGAGGAGGGGAATGGGAGAGGGGTAAAAGGGGGCAGTGAAAATGGAAAGGCGCAATTAAGAGTTAAAAATGGGACCACTGGAATCATTCTGAGGGTAATTTACGGCTCCATTCCACACCCTACCTCTGGCTGCCAGCCTCAGAAATGACAGGAAAGGTAAAAATAAAACAACTGCCAAGTCCATTCTACATGACAGAAAGACAAGTGATTTACTCTGCCCAATCTGGAGAACAGAGAAACATTCTCAACCGTGGCAGCTTTCTGAGACTGAAAAATTCACTTTAAGAGAGACTATATACTACATTTTGACTCCTCCAATCCCAGGTTGTATGCTGGGCTTCTAGTGGAAGCGGTCAGTGTCTCATTCCATCCCACCCCCACTCGGAGCAGCAGGGAATGACCTGGGGTTCCCTGAACACAGAAGCCCCTCACTTATTTGTCCCATGTCCTGAGATGGTACAAGGGCACAAGACACTCCAGCAGCTCAGGAGACTGTCAACCTTCACTGATACACAGCAGGAAGCTGCGGGGGGGCCGACCCTGAACATGGGGCTCCAACTTCTGCCATAGGTGGGCCAGAAAAGGCTCTGTCACCTTCTTCCCCCTGGCATCACCTCTTGCTTGAACCTGGCCCATCCCAGAGCATCCCTGAGCTACAGCCACAGACCTGAAAGGACCACACGGTACCAGAATGACAGTGCCCAGGGCGTTATTTCTAAGTGTTCTGATGCAACAAATCTCAAAGGCAGGGATTCAGCAGGAAGGAGGCACGCTCCTAAAAGAATATGTTCATCAGACTTTCCTCCAAACCTCCCTCTAAACTCCTCCCAGGGAAAATTTGGAGCTTTTGCTGATCGACTCGCTGGCATCCTCTTCTCTGGACTCTTCGCCCAGCTAGTCAAATCCTGGTCTAAATGTCCCTCACTTCCCAGGCTGCACTAAATTCCCTGACTTCTCTGGCATAGCATTCTATCCTTTTCCTTAATGGCCTTTTTTTTTTTTTAACTTTTTATTTTGTATTGGGGTATAACCGACTAACAATGTTGTGATAGTTTCCGGTGAACAGCTGAAGGGACTCAGCCTTTCTATTTGCAATTTATGTTTGTTTATCTGTTTAATGTCTAACTTCAACAAGGCCCATGAAGGCGGAAGCCATGTCTGTTTAGGTGTAACTTTGTAAAACCAGAACCTAGCATATGCTTGGCCCCACAGTAGGCACAAAGAAACATTTGCTGAATGAATAAAAGACACAAGCTCTCAAGTACAAAAGCACTCTTGGGCCTGTAACCTCTAATATTTCCCATGTTCCTAGCAATCCAGTCACTCCTTACCTCCCTGTCTCCAACCACCTCTTTAAAGATGGAATCTATGCCAAGAGATGGAATCCACAAGGTAGTAGGTATTGAGAAGTGTCAGAGCTAGTGTCTTCCGAAAAGGTTAGCCCTCAACATCCTGTAAGAACATTCTCTAGTCTACAAACCAAGGTCTACAAATAAAAACCATTTCATTACACTTTTTTTTTACATATACTAAAATTGCAAGACAATCTCCACATCCAACCAAATTTTATTTATCACAGTTTTGTTGTTGTTCTAGCTATAATTTTCAAGCACTCTCCAACAGGTAAAGACTAGGCAAGTGATTGAACATAGGAATTAAGAGAGATACCTTGTGTGGCAGGAATATTTTCTAAAATGCCCCTTCTCCCCAAAACACCCCACCTCAATGCATAAAACCAGGGAATGTGATGACATATCACACGGCCTGAATTCCTGCTGAGCACGTGGCCTCACTCAAGTTGGAGGGCTTTATAGAGAGATGGCAATGCCCTGTGGAATCAGTGCTCGTCTCACAGGGGTGCCATTTCTGTGATCCAAATATCCTTCATGAGACACACACTCCTGACATTCCAACCATCAGCTGGGGATATGAATAGTTATCTATACATAAGACATCACTGTTCTCAGAGGGTGAGTAAGTAACATTCTCTCCTGGTAGAGTTCAGGAACATGGACGTTACTACACATGCTTTTTCCAAATAAGACATATTTATGTGTCAGCTTATCTCGGATTCCAATGCTAACCATCGAAGTTGTAAGGACTTGAAAAGAACAATCCAAGAAAAAGCTTCAAAGTGGAAGTATCAATCATGAAGAATAAATAAAACAGGAGGAGCAGAGACTTCCCTGGTGGTCCGGTGGTTAGGACTCCATGCTTCTACTGCAGGGTGCGTGGGTTGGAGCACTGGTTGGAGAACTAGGGTCCTGCATGCTGCAGCCAAAAAAAAAAAAAAAAACCCAGGGGAAACCACCACGCTCTTGGCGGTCTTGCTAAGCTTTAGAAATACAAGGCTGTCCTGATAAAAAGTCTCCCCTGTACCCTGTGCCCCTGAAACCATCACTTCTCAGGGAGTCGAGGTGCCAAGGAATGTAAACTGGTAGCAAGACCCACCCTGAAGTCCTGGCAAGTGAGAAGCAGGAACACAAGACTCTTTCAACTCAACAAGGATTCAGAGCCGCTGCTACGTGCAGCAGAGCAGAGCACTATTCGGGGCCTGGTGGGGACACAAAGATGCATAAGGCCCAGATGAGTTTGGCTGAGAATTCCCCCTGTACCCCTCCCCAACCTTCAAAACAAGAGTGCTGTAGATGGGAGAGAAAAAAAAAACTCCTCAGGAGTCCCCATTTCATCATTCTTCTCTACATGTAAAGCAAAACTGTAGGGTGTGATTTCAAATAAAGGTTTTCCTTACCTTTTTTAAAGGGAAAAATTTTAAACAGAAAGAACAAAACCAATCATATCCTCATCTCCCCTTCTCCTTCACCAAACAGCAGTGATTCACACCATCTCCTACTCTAGACTTTCACGAATCTCATGTTAAAAATTGTTGTCAGTTTCTTATTTCAAAGTTGTACCTTCTAAGGCCATTTATGAGCACACAAAATAGACCCAACACGTAGACGTGCCATGAAAGTCCAAGAGAGGTCCCAGTCCAAACAGAAAATCTTCAGACAGTGAGCCGGGGAAGAAATTCTTGTTCTCTCTACGCTGTTAGGTGCAGAATTTCACACTCCATTATCAAATAATCCATGAGCCAAGGATACCTTCAACTCATAAAGACAAAGAAAAGGCAGGCCAAACACAGGCTTAAAGTGGGTGGTTGGCTTAGCAAAGAGAGACAAAGAAAGCAGAACAGACAGCACTTAAAAGGCAAGAGGATGAAAAGATATCACGAATCACAAGAAACAAATGGACCAACCATGACAGTTTAAAGATACAAGGTATTATATTGGTTTGGGTTTGTTTTTCAATCTTTTTTTTTTTTTTAATTGAAGTACTGCTGACATACAAACTGTATTAGTTTCAGGTATACAACATAGTCATCCAACATTTCTATACATTCTGAAATGATGTATATAAAGTCTAGGAATCAACTGCCACCAAAGTGATCACAAAATTATTACCTATATTCCCCACACTGTACAATATATTTTCATGACTTATTTATTCTATAACCAGAAGTCTGCATCCCTTAGTCCTCCTTCATCTAGTTCTTCCAATTTGCCATCCTCCTTGCATTGTTTGTTAAAAATCCAGTTCAATGATGTTTCCAGCAACATCATCTAATATATAAGCACCAAAAATGTGGAAACTAAATCAGATCATATCAGATCAGTCGCTCAGTCATGTCCGACTCTTTGCGACCCCATGAATTGCAGCATGCCAGGCCTCCCTGTCCATCACCAACTCCCAGAGTTCACTCAGACTCACGTCCATCAAGTCAGTGATGCCATCCAGCCATCTCATCCTCTGTCGCCCCTTGTCCTCTTGCCTCCCAGCATCAGAGTCTTTTCCAATGAGTCAACTCTTCGCATGAGATGGCCAAAGTACTGGAGTTTCAGCTTTAGCATCATTCCTTCCAAAGAAATCCCAGGGCTGATCTCCTTTAGAATGGACTGGCTGGATCTCCCTGCAGTCCAAGGGACTCTCAAGACTCTTCTCCAACACCACAGTTCAAAAGCATCAATTCTTTGGCACTCAGCCTTCTTCACAGTCCAACTCTCACATCCATACATGACCACAGGAAAAACCATAGCCTTGACTAGACGAACCTTTGTTGGCAAAGTAATGTCTCTATTTTGAATATGCTATCTAGGTTGATCATAACTTTCCTTCCAAGGAGTAAGCATCTTTTAATTTCATGGCTGCAGTCACCATCTGCAGTGATTTTGGAGCCCAGAAAAATAAAGTCTGACACTGTTTCCACTGTTTCCCCATCTATTTCCCATGAAGTGATGGAACCAGATGCCATGATCTTCGTTTTCTGAATGTTGAGCTTTAAACCAACTTTTTCACTCTCCACTTTCACTTTCATCAAGAGGCTTTTGAGTTCCTCTTCACTTTCTGCCATAAGGGTGGTGTCATCTGCATATCTCAGGTTATTGATATTTCTCCCAGAAATCTTGATTCCAGCTTGTGTTTCTTCCAGTCCAGCATTTCTCATGATGTACTCTGCATATAAGTTAAATAAACAGGGTGACAATATACAGCCTTGATGTACTCCTTTTCCTATTTGGAACCAGTCTGTTGTTCCATGTCCAGTTCTAACTGTTGCTTCCTGACCTGCATACAAATTTCTCAGGAGGCAGATCAGGTGATCCGGTATTCCCATCTCTTTCAGAATTTTCCACAGTTCATTGTGATCCACACAGTCAAAGGCTTTGGCATAGTCAATAAAGCAGAAATAGATGTTTTTCTGGAACTCTCTTGCTTTTTCCATGATCCAGCGGATGTTGGCAATTTGATTCCAATTCTCTGGTTCCTCAGCCTTTTCTAAAACCAGCTTGAACATCAGGAAGTTCATGGTTCACGTATTGCTGAAGCCTGGCTTGGAGAATTTTAAGCATTACTTTACTAGCATGTGAGATGAGTGGAAACTAAATGGATGCAGAAAATATGACAAGAAAATACAAAACAAAAGGAAGCTGGGGAAGTTATGCTAATACCAAACTAAACAAACTTTTTAAATGATTTTTAAAATTTAGGTATAATTTACATATAGTAAAATTCACTTCCTTTCAAGGGTACAGTTAAATGAGTTTTACCAGCATATACAATCGTGTTATCATCACCATGATCAAGATATAAAATACTTACACTGCCCCCCAAAATTTCTTGGTGCCCTTGGTAGTCAAATCCCTCCCCTCAATTCCCAACAATTGCTAACAGGATTTCTGTCCCAATCATTTTGCCTCTTCCAGAATGTTATATAAATGGAATCACATAGAATGTAGCCTTTTGTGTCAGGCTTTTTTAAATTTACCATCTTAACCATTTTATTTTACTTATTTATTTACTTTTGATCCCACCACCTGGCTTGCAGGATCTTAGTACCCCGACCAGGAACTGAACCTGGCCCCAGGCAGTGAGGCTTCCCTGATAGCCCAGTTGGTAAAGAATCTACCCGCAATGCAGGAGACCCCAGTTAATTCCTGGGCCGGGAAGATCCCCTGGAGAAGGGAAAGGCTATCCACTCCAGTATTCTGGACTGGAGAATTCCGTGGACTGTATAGTCCATGGGGTCGCAAAGAGTCAGACACAACTGAGCGACTTTCACTTTCTCTTTCACTTTCCAGGTAGTGAGAGCGTGGACTTCCAACCACTGGACTGCCAAGGAAGTCTTTTGTATATCTGGCTTCTTGCATTTAGCATAATTCTTTTGAGAGTCATCCATGTTGTTTAATGCTATTCCTTTTTATTGCCCAGAACAAATAAAATTTTAAAGGTGCTAGAAAAAGAGAGGATCACAAGATAAAAATTTCAATTCACCCATAAGACATATTTCAAACTTGTATAGTGGGTCCAAGAATAAAACCTTTAAATACACAAAGCAGAAATTCTTGGATACACCCTGGCCCCACCTATTAACTGCCGTCACCTCCTCCTGTTTTCCCATCACTCCCTCCACTCCAGCCAGACTGGCCTCCTTCAACTCCAAAGGCCCACTCCCAGCTGGGTTCCTTGGCAAGAGCCACTCCTCTGCCCAAAGTCTTCCCTGATGAGAAAGCCTCATGGAGAAATCCCTCACCTTCTTCAAGGCTTTGCTTACAGGTCGCCTTCTTAACCATACCTCTCTCAACTGCATTATTTCACACTGCATCTTGTTGCTATGTAACGAGTCCACAAGATCAAACCTGCAGACAAGGTCAGCTGGGCCTTTGTGGCTGTAATCTTGGCAGAATGGTAGGGGGCGGGTGCCAGAATGAAGTGAACTAATACATAAATAGGAATAAGGATGGGAGACTCAGAATATTGAGACTAGTATTTTCTCTATATTTTCAATAGGTATGGGTACATAACAACTTCAAGAAATCCTGGGATGTGCTCTGTGCTTTAGTTCTGTGACTATTTTTACCTAAAGCAAAGTGAAAAACCTAAATATAGAATTGTTCCAGTGTATAAAAAGAGTCATTCTATTTAGGTTATTGAGTATGCCATCATAAAGACAGTCGCTAAACCAAACCCTAAATCTCCACTTCCACAGACCTTGGCGCTTTCGAAAGGAGCCAAGCAGGGCCAACAGACTCCTAAAGGAAACATCTAACCTCATCACACCAAACCACAGCCACAAACACCATGGCTTAAGCAGTCCTTTTCCCCACCATCCACATCTGTCCAAAGCATTTCCAGTCAGTTCTGTTCTGATCTTTGATCATCACATACCCAAACTGCGCTAGTCCCTGTGACTCAAGTCTTTTCTCTGAGATCCATACTCTTTACTGACTTCTCTCTAAACATTTTCCCTTTCGTTGTCGTTTTCTTTTTTTTTTTTAATTATTTGTTTATCTGGGTACTCCAGGTCTTAGTTGCAGAATGCAGCTTCTAGTTCCCTGATCAGACTACTGCATTGGGAGTGTGGACTCTTAGCCATCGACTACCAGAGAAGTCCCAACTCTCGCCCTTTCAATTACAATTTTCTAGGACTTCTCAGTCCTAGAATCCAGATAAACGTCTCGTTAAAGTATAAATGTCACCCCTGCCCCCTAAATCACGGAGACCCTTATACTGGTACCATTGTTCAATGTCAGGAATACACTTTGTGGCCCTCTGCATCTCCTAGGTTTGGCTTGCATTCTCCTCCTATGGATACACTTTGAGAGGAATTACTCTGCCTGAGTCACTCAGTACCACTGTTCCACAGAGCCTACTAAGCACTAATCACGACCATTATGGTGGAAGTAATTTTAAAGTGACAGCTTCAGACTTCCCTGGTGGTCCAGTCACTAAGACTCCACACTCCCAATGCAAGGGCCCCAGATTTGATCCCTGGTCCAGGAGCTGGATCCCACATCCTGCAACTAAGTGTCTGCATGCTGCAATGGAGCCACCATCTGCAGCTAGTCCTCCATTCCTATCTCTCCAGTTCCCACACCAATCCTCTTGATCCCTAGGTCCTAGGGACCTGAATCTAGGAATCCTCTAGGTCCCTGAGCCTAGCCTTGGCCTCCCCGTGTCAAGATATTCCTCCCTTCTTCTGCCTTCTCCTGTGTCCCTTCTCCTACCCCTTCATTCCAGAGGCTAGTAGACTCTCCAACAACAAGGCAGCTAGGTTCTGGAAGCAGTTTGTTGTTTTAGTTGCTAAGTCACGTCCAGCTCTTTTGCAACCCCACAGCCTGTAGCCCACCAGGCTCCTCTGTCCATGGGATTTCCCAGGCAGGAATACTGGAGTGGGCTGCTATTTCCTTCTCCAGGGGATCTTCCCAACCCAGGGACCGAACCTGTGTTTCCTGCATTAGCAGGCAGGTTCTTTACCACTAGTGTCACCTGGGAAGCCCAAATGAATGAGTATGTGCTATATTCAAATAAAATTTTATTTACAAAAAGAAGTGGTCAAGAGGATAAGAAGACAAGACTCAGATTGGAAGAAAATATTTGTAAAAACATATCTTGATAAAAGACTGTTATCCAAAATATACAAAGAACTCTTAAGACTCAACAACAAGAAAAGGAAAAACCTGATTTAAAAAATGGGCAAAAGGCCTGAACAGACACCTCACCAAAAAAAGATATATAGATGGCAAATGAGTATATGAAAAGGTGCTCTACATTGTATGTCATTAGGGAAATGCACACGAGACACCACGACATGCCTATTAGAAAGGCCGAAATCCAGAACACTGACACCACCAAATGCTGGTGAGGATGTGGAGCAACAGGAACTCGCATCCGTTGCTGGTGGGTATATAAAATGGTATAGCCACTTTGGAAGACAACTTGGCAATTTGTTATAAAAGTAAAAGTACTCTCTTGCTCTTACCATACAACCTAGCAATTGTTCTCCTTTGTATTTATCCAAAGGAGTTGAAAACACGTCCACATAAAAATCTGCACAGGGCTGTTTACAGTAGCTTGGTTCAAAATTGTCAAAACTCAGAAGGAATCAAGATGTCCCTCAGTAGGTGAATGGATAAATAAACTGTGCTATGTCCAGATTATGAAATATCATTTCAATCAATTCAGTTCAGTCGCTCAGTCGTGTCCAACTCTTTGTGATCCTGTGGACTGCATGCAGCATTCCAGGCCTCCCTGTCCATCACCAACTTCTGGAGTTCACTCAAATTCATGTCCATTGAGTCGGTGATACCATCCAACCATCTCATCCTCTGCCATCCCCTTTTCCTCCCGCCTTCAATCTTTTCCAGCATCAGGGTCTTTTCAAATGAGTCAGTTCTTCACATCAGGTAGTCAAAGTATTGCAGCTTCAGCTCCAGCATCAGTCCTTCCAATGAATATTCAGGAATGATTTCCTTTAGGATGTACTGGTTGGATCTCCTTGCAAGAGTTCAAGGGACTCTCAAGAGTTTTCTCCAACACCACAGTTCAAAAGCATCAATTCTTCGGCACTCAGCTTTCTTTATAGTCCAACTCTCACATCCGTACATGACTACTGGAAAAATCAAAGCTTTGACTAGATGGACCTTTGCTGGCAAAGTAATGTCTCTGCTTTTTAATATGCTGTCTACATTGTTCATAACTTTTTTCCAAGGAGCAAGCATCTTTTAATTTCATGGCAGCAGTCACCATATGCAGTGATTTTGGAGCCCTCAAAAAAAGTTTGTCACTGTTTCCATTGTTTCCCCATCTATTTGCCATGAAGTGATGGGACCAGAAATATTATTTAGTTCTAAAAAACAAATGAACTATCAAACCATGAAGAGACACAGAGGAACCTCGGATGCATATTACTAAGTGAAGGGCTACAATCTGAGCTACAAATTTTATGATTCCAGTTAGATGACATTCTAGAAAAGGCAAAACTATAGAGACAGTAAAAAGACCAATGGTTAACAGGGAGAGAGGGATAAACAGACAGAATACAGGAGATCTTTAGAGCACTGAAACTATTTTGTATAATGCTATAATGGTGGATGCATGTCACTATACATGTGTCAAAATCATAAAGTACACAACACCAAGAGTGAACTCTAATATAAACTATGGACACTGGGAGATACAGTCTCTCATTATCATTTGGGATGATGATGTGTCAATGTAGGTTCAACAACTGTAGCAACATGAACCACTCTCGTGTGGGATGCTGATGGCATGCTCCCCCCTGCGGGAGGCTGTGTGTATGTGGTAGGTGGGAAATCTCTGTACTTGCTGCTCAGTGTTGCTGTGAACCAAACACTGCTCTAAACAGACAAACAAGTGCAGCCTGGATTTGACCTGCAGACCAGGCTGGCTTCAGCTATCATCCTGAATATCTTGTGTCAACATTACCAAATGACTAATATGTCCAAATGTGCCAAGTTCTCTTATTCTCAATTGCTTTTGCTGACGCTGTTCCCTCAGCCTGAGTGACTTCCCTTTCCCCAACTTCACTGGTCTGCAAACTCCTTCAAAATCAGGATGGGGAACACATGTATACCTGTGGCAGATTCATTTTGATATATGGCAAAACCAATACAATACTGTAAAGTTAAATAAAAAAAAAAAAAAAATACAGATCAAACGTGTGAAGTCTTCCCCTACTATCCCCTGGTGGATTTAGGTAAACTTTCCACTAGCTTCGCTCACCACCACTATGTGGGTCCATCGCACTACACTGGAACTGTCACCTCTGTCTCCCACCAGATGCCAGTCCTCAATGTCAAGGGCCATGACTTTTTATCTTTTTATCTACAACCCAGCTCACAGCCTGGCACTCATGTTTGTGGAACAAATATTGCCTCCAACAAAAACTGCCTCCAATAAAGACCAATGAGATAAAATGGATCTGAATAAACAAACATTCAATAGGGAATTCCCTGCTGGTCTAGTGGTTAAGACTCTGTGCTTCCACTGCCAGAAACCTGAGTTCAGTCCTTGGTCAGGGAACTAAGATCCCACAAGCCACGTGGCACAGCCAAAAAAACAAAAACAAAACCCTAAAACAAAAAAAGTACAATAATGCATAATTTTAATCAGTGCAGAATTAATAAATTAACATATAAATAAATGTGTACTTCATCTCGATGATGACTTTTCAATATGTGGCTTTGGGAATGCAGGGTAGCTCTTGTCCATGGTCTCAACCCTATTCCTTACATACCATTTACTCAGAAGAGAGCCCTGCAAGCTCCTTCTGTGCAGGAACCGGGTCTCAGTTATTACTATATGAGTAAACAAATTACTCATATTTGTTTTCTTACTCCTATCTCTTCCCCAGCAATTGTAATGAGCCTACAGCTAGATTTTAAGTAGAAGTTATTGGGTGGGAGACCTGAATGGAAACCATAAAGACATTTGGATCAGTGTCACGCTGACAGGGTGACATCGCCACATCACTGCAGGTTGAAGGGAATTCCCTGGTGGTCAGTGGTTAGGAATCAGTGCTTTCACTGCTGGGGACCCAGGTTCAGTCCCTGGTTGGGGAACTAAGATCCTCAAGTGGCACAGCGTGGCCAAAAATAGCTAACTAACTACAGTTCTGAATCAAGCACCTTTAGTCATCTCAGTGGAAGGACAGGTGGCAGTGGCCAACAATGACAGAGAGTGCCCAGGGCGGAGGGCTCAGTTCCCATCTGCCTCTTACTCCCGTTAGCTTTGCTTCCCAGTCTTCGCTGGTCCCCCAGGACTTCCAGCAGTGTTCCCAGCAGCCTCACGCTTGGTGAAGTTTATTTTTCTTTCCTTTCTGGGCTAGGCTGTCTGCAGACACAGCTGATGAGCTATTTAGAGCTCACCAGAGACCTTGGGCCTTTCTACGTCTCTGAGATTAGGGCTTTTAAATCTCCAGAGGTCACTAATGCCAAGGCAAGGGAGTCAATAAATCTGATATGCTTCCATCAGAGCAGGATAAAAAGGGAGAGAGGAAAGGAGGGTAGATGAAAACTCTATCATAGGAGGGTATAAACTCACATGTCAAAGAACTGTGTGGGAGCTTGTTGAAATGCAGATTCTGACCAACACGGCCCAATACTGACGGCTGATGGGGAACGGAGGCCTCCAGCCCTTCACACCAAACACACACACAAACATGGTCATGCACACTCATGTACATTCACACATATTCTTACAATAAATATATATATAGTATATAATAAAGAAAAATTAATTACTTAAGCCCCTATATCTTCTTAACCAAGATCTCGTTCACAGATTTCAGGCCTATAAATGAAAAACTTTATGAACCCAAAATCAAATTCAAAGCATTCTTCCATTTGCTCATACCATTTCCCTGTATGACGATGGAAAATCTATAGGGATTCTAGACAGAGGAGCTAGTTGTTCAAGTTGTAAGAAATCTTTTTTTCTCAACTTTATTTTTTTAATTTTTTGTTTGTTTTGGGGTATAGCCAATTAAGGATTAACAATGTTGTGATAGTTTCAGATGAACAGTGAAGGGAGTCAGCCATACATATACATGTATCCATTCTTCCCCAAACTCCCCTCCCATCCAAGCCGCCACATAACATTCAACTGAGGGCCATGTGCCATACAGTAGGTCCGTCTTGGTTATCCATTTAAAACAGCAGTATGTCCACACCCATCCCAAACTCCCTCACTATCTCTTCCCTCCCACCTCCCCACAACCCTAAGTTCATTCTCTAAGTCTGAATCTCTCTCTGTTCTGTAAGTTTATTTGTATCATTTCTTTTTAGATTCTGCATATAAGAGATGTCAAAGGATATTTATCCTTTTCTGTCTGCAAGTCAGAAGGAATCTTAAGTCTGTGCTTAGAGCAACAGCATAGTTCACAGACAGTCCTATGATGGTTTCACCCATCAGTTGACACCACCATAACTCCCTGATTTCATGTAATAGCCAAGGAGGAGGGGGTAAAATCACAGGTGATGAAGAATCAGCAAACCACAGAGGGATTCCGATACTCTGGCTTTCCACCTTCAGTCTGGAATTTCCCAACCATTTCTCACCTGACGGTATTCTCTGAAGAGGGCTGCCAGTACCATCGGGGATCCCCTTGCTGGGTTCTTTTTCCCTCTATGCTCACCCCACTGTTAGCTTCTCTAGTTAACACCGTTAGCCCCTAAGCCACTGTATTGAACCCCTGGACGGTGGACAAATCTCTCTGCAAACTTCCGCCCTCCCTCTCCTCAGTGTCTTCCTCTCCACACACTCATCTCTTCTCTCTCAGAGCCTCCCATGGTGTGAAACTTCACATACATTGCATATGCCATGAAGACTGCATGTGGAAAGCAGACACCATGCTTCTGGCAAGCCTTGTGCAAGGCAATGTGTGCACGACACCGGGCACACAGGAGATCTGCAAAACCTGAATTGACTTAGGCATGGTTCCCAAGTCAGCCCTCATTCCAGCAAAATAAAACAAACACTGGGAGATTATTGGAGGGTGTGGAAGGCTTTCTCCATGCCAACTAGCACACACTCTCCCAGGGGGCTCCGCAACCACTGGAACAGGGAACACGACAGCACACACGCAGAGCCCTGAGTACCCCACGTAACAGTCCCCACTCCAAGCACAAAACGGCACCAGACTGGCCCTCTCAGGCCACCAAGATTACTGCTATTCTGACACACAGTCCCGTATACTCGCAGACAGAGCCCTGGGTACCCCACGTAACCCACTCCAAGCACAAAACGGCACCAGACTGGCCCTCTCGGGCCACCAAGATTACTGCTATTCTGACACACAGTCCGTATACTCGCAGCAGGGTATACTCTCGGGCCACCAAGAACGCTATTCTGACACACAGTCCCGTATACTCCAGACAGAGCCCTGGGTACCCCACGTAACCCATTCCAAGCACAAAACAGCACCAGACTGGCCCTCTCAGGCCAACAAGATTACTGCTATTCTGACACACGGTCTGGCAGTCGCCAGCTTTCATCCGGATCCTGTTCCCAAGGCCCAGATGACATTCTCCCACCCAAGATCTCCAAGTGGCGGAAGCACAGCAGCCAAAGCAAGCGTGGAGCATCATCTTAGAATCACCAGCTCCACTGCTGTAAAGATGAACAGGGCAGAAGAGAAATGAGTGCTCGTCATCCAGCCTGGAGAAACCCAAAGTCCTGAAACTTGTCTGCCTCAAAGGTAGACGACAAGCTCTGCAACCAAACACCATCCCTATTCAGCTTACCTAGATTGGTAGATGATAGTTTCTGTATTGTGAAATATATCACGCAAATGAAACAATATATTAGATATTCAGTTAAAGAAAAAAAAAAAAACCTGGGCTAAGAAATAGCATTCCCAGTACCCAGAAGCTTTCATTGTGCTTTTTCTTCATTAAACCCACCCACCAGTGACAACCACCCTCCTGAAATCAGGGTTAATGATTCCCTTCTGTTTTTTACAGTTTTACCACCCACAAAGGTATCCATAAAAAATATGTATATATATATACACATGGTTTCGTTTTACATTTTTAAACTTTATATAAATGACATTATACTATATATTTTTTCTGTCATCTGCAGCTCTTGTTCAACATTATGTTTCTGAGATTCTAACACATTGATATTAACTTTCTATTCCCCATTTTTTTGCTACCAGACAGCATTTCGTTGCAAGACTATACAACAGTGTGTGATATTAACTCTTTCTTTACTCAACCAGACCCACTGAGAGGATACTAACGTGGTTGGTCCGCTAATAACTTTATGCCATGGGTGGTGATACCATGCTGGCTTCCATGTGGCAGCCCAAATGGCAAAACAACTAGAGATGTTCCACCTGATGACCCGTAACGAGTGGGAAAGATCCCACTAGGAGACGGAGCTATGAGGTCCTGTTCAGCAAGCACCTGGAAATGTTGCTGGATGAACTTGGAGAAATGAATCCTTAAGATACAGCTCTTACACGGTTCCAGTTCTATAGCTTTATAAAGCAGGGGCAGGATAGGAAAAGGCTGCTTTCACACTGCAATCTTCGCCTTCATGGGTACATCAGAGCACCTTTGATCATGGAGAATAGCACCCAAGTCCAAGAAAAACTTACCCTTTCAGACGGCGAAAGCTAAATATTTAGTCTGGGAGGCGGTGGGCCGAAGCCCGTCATTCTCTCTGCCACAGGAAACCAAGGACAGTGGAGGATTGTCCCTGAGTCCTGAAGGTTTGATTCATCACCCTCCTAACTACAGACTCCTGGACAGGAATACTTCATCATGAGTTACGTCCCAGGTTTGGGGGTGGGGAAGTGGGGCGTGAAAGACAGTCTCCAGATGCAACTCCTGGCCACCTTTACTGAGCAATGCCTGTGTGCAAGGCCCTCAGATGGTATTGTGTGTTAGTCACTCAATTATGTCTGACTCTTTCTGACCCCATGGACTATAACCCGCCAGGCTTCTCTGTCCATGGGATTCTCCAGCAAGAATGCTGGAGTGAGTAGACATTCCCTTCTCCAGGGGATCTTCCCAACCCAGGGGTTGAACACAGGTCTCCTGCATTACAGACAGGTTCTTTACCATCTGAGCCACCTAACTCATCCCAATTAATTCCTGCAGTGATCCCGTGAGGCAGGCGATACCCCTATTTTACACCTGAAAAGACTGAGAGTCTGAGAAGTTTGATGTCTTGCCCAATAACATATAGCAAGTCAATGACAGGTCAGGATTCAGTCTACATCTGCTGCCAGAGCCTCACACTCATCCAGTAGAGCACCCTGCCACTCCCTGTGTGTACGGTGACTTCATAAAGGCCATACATCCATGTGTTTGCCACCAAATGACAGCAGGTTCCATGCGAACATACAATGAATATCTAGATGGCAGAGGCCTGTGAAAATTCACAGACCACACGTGGAAAATGCAGCAGTAGCCAGGCAGATAGAGGAGGCTCCCACATGGCTTCAATCACCTATAAGCACTCTGTCCACTGACAATTAACTACCATTGAATGTCCACTGTGTGTTGTGGGCAAAGTTGCGACCAATTTTCTGTTGAAGTCTGGCTACTGCTCTAACAATCAACAACCCTCAACACAAACAAGAGCACAAAGGAGGGCTTGATATGTGAATTTCAAGGTCTACCAATCAGAGAACTTCAGAGAGCAACAAATAGCTCAAGAACTTAAGTCCGAACCTGTTAAGAGCTGAATGCTGCCTTCCTCCAGCCCCAAATTATGTGACATCAGTTGTGCTTGACACAAATTTTCCAAGTCAGCTCAAAGACCAAGATGGCAGTGACAAGCACCAGGGCTCAGAGGCAGCATTCTCACAGTGAGCACCTGAGGTGTTCCTCTCCAAGAGCCACTTGTCACTGAAGAGATTCTGCTTTTCTAGCTCTGGGTGCCAATGGTGCCACTGTTGATACAAGATTTGCCAGTTGTATTGCTGGTACTTGACCCTGTGAGACTCCAGTAGTCATGTATGGATGTGAGAGTCAGACTATAAAGAAGGCTGAATGCTGAAGAATTGATGCTTTCAAATTCTGGTGCTGGAGAAGATTCTTGAGAGTCCCCTGGACTGCAAGGACATCAAACCAGACAATTCTAAAGGAAATCAGTCCTGAATATTCACTGGAAGGACTGATGCTAAACTTGAAGCTCCAATACTTTGGCCACCTGATGTGAAGAACTAACTCACTGGAAAAAACCGATACTGGGAAAGACTTAAGGCAGGAGGAGAAGGGGACGACAAAAGATCAGATGGTTGGATGGCATCACCAACTCAATGGACATGAGTTTGAGCAAAGTCCTGGACATAGTGAAGGACAGGGAAGCCTGGTGTGCTGCAGTCCATGGGGTCACAAACAGTCAGACACGACTGAGCAACTAAACAGCAACAACCCTGTGAGACCCAGCTACTTTTCCCCAGCTACTTTCTCTCTTCTCCATGATAGACTAGGTGACCCATCTTCAGGATAAGAGGCCAGAGCTCTGCAGAAGCTTGGAGAACAGACAACAGGGAAATGGTACCTCTGCTCCTAATGATGCTATAGACAGAAGATCCAAACGCCTAACCCTCTCTTGTTTCTGACGCCTGCTGGTCTTCAAGACCTCACAAGCCCTCAAGACCACAAGATCCAGACAGACTGACTGCTGTCCGCAGTGCAATCTTTCCAGATGCTGTGGGTATATAGCAGCCCCAGCTCGCTATATACTGTTTCTTAAAGCATTTTTCCCCCATGCCCCAGGACTTGTTTGGGAAGATTCTACCAGTTATTCACCTGCTCTCTCGTTTACAAACTACATTCCACATGATTCTTTTCCTTAAAATTTCTTTAAAATGTCTAGGAATTTTGTACAGTGTAACAAACAATGAAACAATAAGCAATATATAATTAAAAACTCCTCCCCATCTAATATACTTAAAACTACTCCCCTGTCTGGGAATTTAGTGGCCATGGAGATGAGTAGGCACCATTAACACAGGTATAAGATGGAGATGTCAATAAATAAAATTAAGTCTAAAAATAACATAATTTGTGATGTGTATATAACAAGTATAATACAGCTCAGACTCTGAGTGCAGGAAGTCTGAATCAGCACTCCAGAGGGAATCATGGATCATCCCCACAAATAAAAATGTACAGAGAGAAAATGTCACATACACAAAAACACTGCTCTGGGGACCTCCCTAGTAGTCTGCTGGTTAGAAATCTTCCTGCTAATGCAGGTCGCAGAGGTTTGATTCCTGGTCCAGGAGGATCGCACAGGCCCTGGGGCAGCTAGGCCCGTGTACCACAACTACTGAAACCTGTGTGCCCTAAGGCCCATGCTCTGCAACAAGAGAAACCACCGCAATGAGGAGCCTGCGCACCGCAACTAGAGAGCAGCCCCAGCTTGCCGTTAACTAGAGAAAATCTTTGCACAGCAAGCCTAAATAAAAAGGAAATAAAAAAAAAAAAAAAAGAACCACTGCTTTAAGTGTTCCTTTGTATTTCCTGGAAGCATAACTGTGGCCATGGTACCTGATCATCAAAAAGCAGTCAAGCTCTGCTCAACTGAGCACTAAACAACTTGGTGCACTCCCATCTTTGTCAAGGAACCACTGACCCGTCTGAGAATCCTGAGTTGCGTATTCCCCTCTGGGCCATATTAACATACTTATAAGTCTTGCAAGTCAGTTACAAGCTCTCTGGAAATTTCTGACAGTTTCTAACGTAAACTGCTCCTCGTCACTTTCCCACATGTTTTCAGGAGCTCTGAGCAACTTCTGGCTCCCCCTCCTTCACAGGGCAGGAGGAGGATGTCTTACCGGGATCTCCCACCAAAGCAGTTTGTGCTAGGGGGCTGGTGGCGGTTCTCTGGAGCAACAGCTGTCCCGCTGGATTCTCTCGAAGGTGGCTGTGAACCTGGAAAAGGGATCCATCATAAGAAAGAAACATTGAGAAGCTCACACCTCTGTTCAAGATGTGGGTATGGCAACACCGCTAACACCACGTGTTTCCACCCCCAACGGACGGCGAGTGTCCACTAAGCTGCAGCTGCCAGCCCAACAAGGACAGGTGAGAGCTGACTGGGGCCAAGGAGCAAAGGGGCTCAAACCTGGGAAACACCTCCTCTTCCTCAAGACCTTCAAGAACGTCTCAGGCACTTTACAAGCATGTTGCCTTATATATTAAATGAAACCACACCACGTGAGACAGAGGCCAGATGCTGGCCATGCAAAGTGGGGGCAAGAAATTGGGGCATCTCTCCATAGCACAATCAGCAAGCGTTTGAAAAGCCAAATCAAGGACGTCCCTGGCAGTTCAGGGGTTAAGAATCCACCTTCCAATTAAGGGGACATGGGTTCCATCTCTGGTCGGGGAACATGCCACAGGACAGCTAAGCCCACAACTAGAGAGTCCGTGGGCCACAATGAAGACCTGATGCAGCCAAAAATATAAATATTTTTAAAATAAGATTAAAAAAACTTAATAAAGTCAGATCAGATCCAATCTAAATCAAATCATGACACTCTCCTGATTAAAAACCCTTCAACAGCTTTCTGGGCTCCAAAATCACTGCAGATGGTGACTGCAGCCATGAAATTAAAAGACGCTTACTCCTTGGAAGGAACGTTATGACCAACCTAGATAGCATATTCAAAAGCAGAGACATTACTTTGCTGACAAAGGTCCGTCTAGTCAAGGCTATTGTCTTTCTTGTGGTCATGTATGGATGTGAGAGTTGGACTGTGAAGAAGGCTGAGCGCCGAAGAATTGATGCTTTTGAACTGTGGTGTTGGAGAAGACTCTTGAGAGTCCCTTGGACTGCAAGGAGATCCAACCAGTCCATTCTGAAGGGGATCAGCCCTGGGATTTCTTTGGAAGGAATGATGCTAAAGCTGAAACTCCAGTATTTTGGCCACCTCATGCGAAGAGTTGACTCATTGGAGAAGACTCTGATGCTGGGAGGGATTGGGGGCAGGAGGAGAAGGGGACGACAGAGGATGAGATGGCTGGATGGCATCACTGACTCGATGGACATGAGTCTGAGTGACCTCCGGGAGTTGGTGATGGACAGGGAGGCCTGGCGTGCTGCGGTTCATGGGGTCGCAAAGAGTCGGACACGACTGAGCGACTGATCTGATCTGATCTGATCTGATCAACAGCTTTCTGCTTCTTACATTGTGGTTCCAAATCCTTATTGAGGTCTTGGAGGCTGTGTGATCGAACTGGCCTCATCTCCCACCACTCTACTTTTCTCATTCCTCACTATCCAACTGGCTGTCCCTATGCCTATGAAAGGCCACACTTGCTTCCATCCGAGAGCCTTTGCGCCTGAGACCCCTCTACCTCTTACTCAGCCACCCCAACACCTCACATTCCCACCTTGGCCTGTCTAAACTCCTGTTCTAGCAAGTCTCAGCATCCTCAAAGAAAACCTTCTCTGGGTCCCTAATGTAAATGAGATTCCCCCTAAAGTGGAGGAACCTCACACCACCCAGCACTCTTCCTTCCTAGCAGGTCAGTTATGATTATATAATTATTTGTGCATTTACTTGTTTGGTGTCTAATATCCCCTGCCCCTGCCGAGTAGATCACAAGCTGTAGGGGGCAGAGACCATGTGAATTTTGCCCCTGCCATCTGGCCAGCAGGGGCTAGTACATACCCAGTGCTCAATTATGTACATATGTGCTGAATGAGTGAATGATGCGTGTTCTCTAGATGCATCTAAAGCGCCCCAAGCACCATGTAGCCCAGCTGAGGGAGGATTTGCAGCAGTAAGGCCCATCCAGTCACTGAGACTCCGTCCAAATGCCCTTGAAACAGAACTGGAATCTTACCCCCTGCACCTATGGAAAGCCGGGTTGGGGCCTGGAAAACGCCATAGTTACATTACATTTAATGAGAAAAAATTATGCAGAGAGCCAACCCATTTCAGACCTCAGATGTCATGAAATAATTTCCTGCTAGATCCAAAGGTGACTAATTTCAAACTAGAAGAAAAGAAACAAACCGCCCACATTCAGGACGAGGCAGAAACCACTCTCCGATTTCCCTGCTTCTTGCCTGTATGTTGCTGGTGTGAATCTCTGAGACACACGGTTCCCCTCTCCCAATCAAGACCATCTCATAGAAGACACTCTCAAGCTCCCCAGGGAGTTTAAGTGCATTAGGAAGAAGAAAAACGGACCCAAGTAACATTTAATAAAGATGTTTTATTTTCCAAAGTCCGTGTGGGATGAAAAGATGTTTCTCTCTGTTCTCAAACCAAAACAACAACACACTCACAAAGACTTGACATTTATTTTGGTCCTTTATCAGAAAGCAGTCCTTGAAAAATCATGTCATGATTGGGATCCACAATGCTCAGAAGAGTCAGGGCTGGCTAAGCAATACCTGAACCCAGATATCTGGTAGAGAACCCAGCTCTGGGGACCTCCTCAGCCCTGCCCTGCCCCGCCCCACCCTGCCCTGTCCCGGCACAGCACTGGGGAGCAGGGCGGCACTCACCATCCGTCACGGCACTGCCATTAGGCACGCTTCCCAGATCAACAGTCGGCCCGTCCAGGAAAATTGTCAGCTCACCACCCGAGACAACACCACCTTTGTTCTCTGTCTGCAGGTTCAGGGTCAGCTGTGTGTTCTCCACTGTTGGACACAAAAAGCAATGTGGATGGACAAGCGCAAACGCACACCAAGGTTAAGATTCTATAAGTTATGAGCTCCCACTTCACCAACTCTGGCTTCCCTGGCAACGTTTTTCACTGCATCTTCAAACTTGTCTTAAGGCACGGAAAAAGGAACACGGAGGAATATACCTAAGTGTTGTATCAGGCTGGTGAGGAAGGATGTGCTTGTTTTTTCTTCTAAACATTTTAGAGCATTAGGTTTGCTAGGTAATTTCTATATTACTTATATGTTTGCTTATATCTGCAGGACCGAAAGAAAAGAGTAAGAGATATTGATGGTATGCAGAGGAAGAAAGCAGTTCCAAGCAGCATCCCCCATCCAGTATAGAGTGGGAGCAAAAAGAGTCTAAACAGGTCAAGAAACACTAAGGAAAAGTCATCAGGAATCATCTCTACATAAACAATTGTAGGGACTTATTATTTGGGCTAAAAAGTTTGGTCTTTTAATTAATTTTTTGGAGGGCCATGCCTTAAGGCATTCGGGATCTAGTTCCCTGACCAGGGATTGAACCTGTGCCGCCCCACCCCCGCCCCCACCGGCATTGGAAGCACAGTCTCAACCACTGGACCACCAGGGAAGCCCTAAAAAAGTTGTTTTTTAATTTTCAATTCTGGAAATGTTTTGCTTTGAAATAAGGGGCAAAAAAAGTTTACACCAAAAGCTCAGTACAGGCAAGTTAGTCCCGTAGTTACATGGTCCTGGCTGAGTTCCATAAGGAGAGACTAATGGACACCTGGCTCCATGAGTTGAGGTGAGAGGGCAGTTCACAGTCACCCAGCCCCTGGAACACTAGGCAAGTTCAGCCCTATGGGCAAAGAAGAAACAGAACAAGCCGACACGAGGCAGAGGCACCAACCCCAGGGGAGCTGGAAACTGCTGCATACACACACCCGACCCCACCACGGAGACTGGCCACACGGAATGGCCTCCATCCAGTTACTGCCTGGGATCCACAGCCTCCAGCTCAGGGCTGTTCAATAATTACCGAGAAAGGGCAGCGTTTATGAGAACTTCCAAAGAGTATGCAGTCCTTCCATGCCTCCCCACATCTTACAAAGCCAGACCAGGAAAATGCCATGTATTCCAACCTCCCTCCCTGGCCACACTACCCATCAAACCACCACTTCATTTTATCTCTTAGTTGCTACTGTATTATTATAAGCTGGTTTGCTAGAAGAAGGCAGGGTATGTAGAAATAACTATCTCCATGAGCATTTCCTAGAGACAACCACCCCCCACCAAAGAGAGTCTGCCCTGCATCTCTCTAAGAAACAGATACAGTCCTTTAAGAACTTAGACCCCTAAAAAAGTCTTGATCAATTCAAGGATCTAGGGTAGGAATCAGTTATCCTTCAGGCTTTCAAGCTCTCAAGGCATCTCTCCCTCCCTTTAACTTTTCTTCCCTGTAATGCATTTCTCTGAATCCTTTTGAGTCTGTTTTCAGTCAGTTTCACTAAGGGCCTTGGTGAGTTCCAAATATTTCTAGAAATGAACATGTGTAGTCCGAAAACTAGTTGCTTCAAAAACCCAAGAGGGACTTCCCTGTGGCCCGGTGACTAAGACTCCGTGCTCCCAATGCAGGGGATCAGTGTTTGATCTCTGGTCAGGGAACTAAATCCCACATGTTACAACTAAGACCTTGTGCAGCCAAATAAATATATATATATATATATTTTTTTTTTTAATATTTCTATAGGGCCTCCCTGGTGGCACAGTGGTTAAGAATCAGCCTGCCAATGCAGGTGGCCCCTGGTAAGGGAAGATTTTACCTGCTGCAGAGCGACTAAGCCTATGCGCCACGACTACTGAAGCCAGGGCACCTAGAGCCTGCGCTCCACAAGAGACGCCAGCGCAACGAGAAGCCCCTGTGCTGCAGGGTAGCTCCCGCGTGCTGCAACTAGAGAAAGCCCACACACCACAATGAAGACGCAGCACACCAAAAATAAATTTTTTTTAATTTCTATAAAAGAACACTTGGAACCTGAAAACTAGTTCCTTCAAAAGTCCAAGAATGGAGATTCCTTTAAAAAACTAGGAATAGAACCATATGACCCAACAATTCCACTACTGGGCATATACCCTGAGAAAACTATAATTGAAAGAGACGCATGTGCTCCAATGTCTGTTCCAGCACTATTTACAATAGCTAGGACATGGAAGCAACCTAGATATCCATTGATGAATGGATAAAGAAGTTGTGGTGCATATATACAATGGAATATTACTCAGCCATAAAAAGGACACATTTGAGTCAGTCCTAATGAGGGAATGAACCTAGAGCCTATTACACACAGTGAAGTCAGAAAGAGAAAAACAAATATCATATATTAATGCATACATAGATTGAAGGCAGGAGGAGAAGGGGACGACAGAGGATGAGATGGTTGGATGGCATCACTGATTTGATGGACATGAGTTTGGGTAAACTCTGGGAGTTGGTGATGAGCAGGGACGCCTGGCGTGCTGCAGTTCATGGGGTTGCAAAGAGTCAGACACGACTGAGCGACTGAACTGAACTGAACTGATACAGAATCTAGAAAGATGGTAGTGATGAGTCTGTTTACAGGACAGCAAATTGCTCAGATGGTAAAGAATCTGCCTGCTATACGGGACCTGGGTTCGATCCCTGGGTTGGGAAGATCCCCCAGAGAAGGGAATGGCTACCCACTCCAGTATTCTTGCCTGGAGAATACCAAGGACAGAGAAGTCTGGTGGGCTACAGTTCATAGGGTTGCAAAGAATCGGACATGACTGAGTAACACTCTCAGTTTCACAGTGGAGATGCAGATAGAACAGACTTGTGGACTCAGTCAGGGACGGAGAAGGTGGGATGAACTGAGAGAGTAGCATGCAAAAACATAAATTACCATATGTAAAACAAACAGCCACTGGAAATGTGCTACATGACGCAAGGAGCTCAATCAGGTTCTCTGTGACAACCGGGGTCGGGTGGATGGGGTGGGAGGTGGGCGGGAGGTTCAAGAGGCGGGGACATATGCATATCTATGGCTGAATAGTGCTAATGTATGGTAGAAACCAACACAATATTGTAAAGCAATTATCCTCCAATTAAAAAACAAACTCCAAGAAACGGGAAAGAACCGAAGCATTTGAACCAGCAGCATCATTTGCCAGCCATGCAAACAAGCCACCATGGAAATGGACCCTTCAGCTTCAGTCTACCTTTCAGATTATTGCAGCCCACCCAGTGTATTGAGTGCAACTTCATGGAAGAGCTCAGGCCAGGCTGCCCAGCTAAGCTATTCCCAAAACCTGACACACTGAAACTATGAGATAATAAATGTTTACTTTTTCTTTTTTTTCATCAAGGAGCATCTCCCTGCTCTTCATGCTGAGATCCAGGGCCTAAGTCCCTAGCAGGCAGTAGAGCTCAGAGGTCTAAGACAAGTAGCGGTTAGGCAGACTGGATTCAAACACAGTACCAGTTAGGCAGACTGGAGTACTTACCTTGAGCATTAGTCTCTCAACCTGCAAAATAGGAGGAGTAAGAACACACTTTCCAGAGAATATATGTATCTAGAATAAATAGAATTAAATAGTATCTAGTAGGTTCCTGGTAAGCTGTCATTTTTATTATGTCTCTGTTGTGTTGTTCTTTTAATAATTTTTAATTTAGAAGAAAGTGTTTTTGGTCACTCATGCAGTATGTGGGATCTCAGTTTCCTGACCAGGGATCAAACTCGAGCCCTCTGCACTGGAAGCATGGAGTCTTAACCGCTGGACTGCCAGGGAAGTTCCTGTTATCTCCCTGTTGATGGTCCTGTTTTTAGGCTGGAGAGTCCAAATTTCTCTTGGTCTAATTCATTCATTGTATATTCACTCTTCTCCTGACCTTTCTAAGCCTTTTTCAGGCTTCAGCAAAAGAGTCAACAAAAGTCTTCCAAGGTCACATATCCATCACAAGGACAAATGGTCTTCCATCTTATTTCTAGGACACTTCCTAAAGATGTCTGACATGCCATAGTCAGAAATGTGCTGGGATAAGCATTCTAGAAGGGTTCCTCAATTCCCTTCTTGGTATCTCAAAGGCCATCACTTTACAAAGAGAGTATAGACACCTTCCTCCCTCCTTCCTGGAGGGATGAT
Organism: Tragelaphus eurycerus; assembly: GCA_935064755.1. Classification (NCBI taxonomy): domain Eukaryota; kingdom Metazoa; phylum Chordata; class Mammalia; order Artiodactyla; family Bovidae; genus Tragelaphus; species Tragelaphus eurycerus. The sequence goes on from CAKXYN010000020.1 coordinate 21,246,465, forward strand.
AATATTTGACAGGAAACTAGAGGAGTCCAAGGCTTCTTGCTACTAATTTCCACCTCCTGACAGCCACCCCACTGTGGTCTTCTGACAAAGCCAGGGGCACAGACTGAATTTTCCTCTCCACTGGGCTCATGTCGAGGCGCCAACTCAATTACCTGCTCACCTTGTTGAGCAGTGTCATTATACACACGTAGGTTCAGAAGTTACCTTTAAGTCTTGCAGACACATTTGACTTTCAAAAAGAGCCAGTGACAGGGGAGGTTTTTCTCTTTAGTATTAGTCGCTTAGTCATGTCCAACTCTTTGCGACCCCATGGACTATAGCCCACCCGGCTCCTCTGTCCATGGAATTCTCCAGATAAGAATTCTGGAGTGGATAGCCATTCTCTTCTCCAGGGGAACTCCCCAACCCAGGGATCAAACCCAGGACTCTGGCACTGCAGGCAGATTCTTTAATACTGAGCCACCAGGGAAGATCCCTTTAAACTAAGAACATAACCCTCTAATGCTTTATTTTCTAACAAAGAAACACTTCAGAGAGACCTCTGGCCGTTAGTGTCATAACCAAGTAATTGAATTGAGCATCACTAAGAGCAAGACTATCCAACACCCACATGCTTCCTGACATGTTACAGGATGAAGTACACAACAGCACTTTTAAAGTCTTCTTATAGGACTTCCCTGGTGGTCCAGTGGTTAAGAATTCACCTGCCAAAGCAGGGGACATGGGTTCAATCCCTGGTCCAGGAAGATCCCACATGCCAAGGGGCAACTAAAGAAAGTCTCTGGGCAGCAATGAAGACCCAACACAGCCAAATGAATATAAATAGTCTTCTTACAAAAGCTTTTAATCTGAAACCAATCAGGCCACTAAACTTCCTTCCCAGATTACATGAAATGAGGGAATAGAGGAACAAATTCAGTGATACCACAAGACAGCAATCAGACTAACCCAGAATATGGGACATCTATAGGGCAACTATCCCAGGCTCCTTGAAAAGCCAGTGTCACTAAAAACATTTAAAATGGGAGGTGGGACAGGCAGGAAGAAGACTCTTGGATTTAAAGGAACATAACTACCAAATGTCTTGTGTGAATTTTGACTAAGTCTTAGTTTGAAAAATATATTCTTGGGACGATTGGAGAAATTCACATCCAGGTTGGATATTGAATGATGTCTTTAATTACCATTTATTTTTCTTAGGTTCAGTAATGGCACTATGTCTATATTTAGGAACGGTTTCATTCTTGGGAGATCCAAGAGTAAATTAGGATGATATCTGCACTTACTCTCATGGTTTTGTAGGCTGGAAGAAGCATAAGCTGGAATCAAGAATGCCAGGAGAAATGTCAATAATCTCAGATATGCAGATGACACCACCCTTATGGCAGAAAGTGAAAAGGAATTAAAAAGCCTCTTGATGAAAGTGAAAGAGGAGAGTGAAAAAGTTGGCTTAAAGCTCAACATTCAGAAAACGAAGATCATGGCATCTAGTCCCATCACTTCATGGAAATAGATGGGAAACAGTGGAAACAGTGCCAGACTTTATTTTTTTGGGCTCCAAAATCACTGAAGATGGTGAGTGCAGCCATGAAATTAAACGACGCTTACTCCTTGGAAGGAAAGTTATGACCAACCTAGATAGCATATTCAAAAGCAGAGACATTACTTTGCCAACAAAGGTCCGTCTAGTCAAGGCTATGGTTTTTCCAGCGGTCATGTATGGATGTGAGTTGGACTGTGAAGAAAGCTGAGCCCCGAAGAATTGATGCTTTTGAACTGTGGTGCTGGAGAAAACTCTTGCAAGTCCCTTGGACTGCAAGGAGTTCCAACCAGTCCATCCTAAAGGAGACCAGTCCTGGGTGTTCATTGAAAGGACTGATGCTGAGGCTGAAACTCCAATACTTTGGCCACCTCGTGCAAAGAGTTGACTCATTGGAAAAGACCCTGATGTTGGGAGGGATTGGGGGCAGGAGGAGAAGGGGATGACAGAGGATGAGATGGCTGGATGGCATCACTAACTCCATACACATGAGTTTGGGTGAACTCTGGGAGTTGGTGACGGACAGGCAGGCCTGACATGCTGCGATTCATGGGGTCACAAAGAGTCAGACACAACTGAATGACTGAACTCAACTGAACTGAGACAAGTTTTCTGGAATGAAGTGTCATGATATCTGCAGTTTACCTTCAAGTGGTTCAGGGAGAGAAAAAAAAATGCACATACTCACAGGCTCACACACAGAGGTGAAACAAATGTAGCAAATTCTTAACAAGTGTTGGTTCCTGGTGGAGGGCATTTGGGTGTTTATTGTGTTATTCTTTCAATTCTTTTGTATGTTGAAAAAACTGCATGTTAAAAAGTTGGGAAAGGGTTGTTTTTTTTTTTTAATTGGCAAGGCTATTACAAAATTAAACCTCTGAGAACAGAACACTCTATTATTCTCTTTAAAAAAAAAAAACACCTGAGCCAGGGGAGCCCTACAATGCATAATGGGACTAAAGAAACCATTAGCTAATTGAGTGACAGACTCGAACATACAGGGGAGGCTGAAAGAAGTGTGGCTGGAAAACATATACTGGAATCTGAGCTATAAATAGCAGCCTTAGCCACCTCGCCTCTGGGGCCCTCAGGTTTCACTCCAGCCATGCCATGCACTCCACAAAGGGCCTTTCTCTTGCACCAGGTCTTCCCCAGACCTTTTCAGGCACTGCTCAAAAATCAAAAAGTTGATGAAAACATGGGTGTTATAAGTCGAGTTCCAGAACTGGAACCAGATTCAGCATCGGAGGCTCACTGACCTCCTTCGATCTCATGCGGCCCTGCTCCATCTGCGGTCATGTTATTCACACGTGTACAGGGAGCGAGCACTCACTCTTCCAGTCTGACATCCAACAGGTACAGAAGAGATAAAATGCTGTGCCCCTGTGTGTTTATATTCTAGCTGAGGCAGACACTATCCTTTTTTTTTTTTTTTTAGTACATCACATAATCCATTAGATTGCAGCAAATGCAGTAGGAAAAAAAAAAATGAAAGGAGGGAAAGAGAGGGGGAGTGACACAGGCGGAAGGAGGCCCTGGGGTGGTGAGACAGTCTCACCAGGAAGGTGACAGTGAAGCAAAGACCTAAAGAAGAATGAGGCAGGGGCGCCAGGTCTCTGTCTGGAGGAAGGGTATTCCAGGCAGAGAGACAGTGAGACATAGGCGCCCCAAACGGGGGCCACACCTGACTGGTCTGAGCAAGGGCAGGGAGGCCGCTGTGGCTGGAGTGGATGGGGAAAGACAGAAGCAGGAGATGAGGGCAGCGGGAAGCTGGAACTCACAAGGAAGGTCTTGGAGGCCTGGCGAAGTGTGTCTGGCATTTACTCTGCATGAGACTGGGAGCCCGCAGAGGGTTGTGAACAAGGAAGGGAGGTGATACCTGTGACAGCGCCGTCACACTGGTTGCAGGAGGAGCGAGAGAGGAAGCAAATGAGACCAGGGAGGAAGTCACGGCAGGCAGCCAGTCCAAGTGATGGCAGTGTCTCCTGGGTATGGGGTGCCAAAGGGAAACACCCCTTTCCTCCTTGCCAGCATGTGTTAAGAAAGCCCTGTGGCTGCCCACCTAAGGCCCACCAGGCTTTTGGAATCAAAGCTCTGGGCACATCACTGGCAGAGGCTGCAAAAGTGCCCACTTAGAGCATGGCTGGAAGAAGTTAGGTTCTTTTTTTTTTTTTTTTAATTTACAATTTTTTTTTTTTAGATTTACAATCAAGTGGAACATATATCATGAAAAATTTTCACTGGCAAGAGACTTCAGTTCCTTGAAGAAAGCTAAGGCCCCTGAAGGCATGTGAACTTTAGCAAGCCTATTTCTTCTCTTCTGTTCTATAAGAACCCTCTGGTTACCAATACCTTGTGATGCTACTTTCTGGAGGTCAAAGACAGCAGTAGGGTTAGGTATTAAAAGCTAGGGGAAAAGAATTAGGAAAATCCTCAAGTACTGTGCCAGGAACTCTCTTTAAAAGCTGGCAAACTGGGAGAGGCAAGAAGACATTGGGTGCTTCCTAGTGGAAGCACAGACCACATCAGCAAGTAGGGACTCATGGACGACTCTTGCACTTTTGTGGATGCTTGACATTTTCCAGAATAGTTTTTGGGTTTATTTTTAGCCAGCATACTAAAGAACAGAGATTGTAAACTTAAAAAAAAAAAATTTAACATTACCTACATATCTTGAAAAACAAAAAAGAGGAAAATATACAATCAACCTGCTTAAGGAGTAGCTCTTGACTCTTATTTTGAGAAGCTTGCAAAGCTTCAGATTTGCAAGTGGCTTCAGGTTAATAATTTCCTATTGGGAAGAGTTGTTACGTGCAACAAGGATGAGTAATATTTTTCTAAGAGTTACTTTTTCCCTTTCCTGACTTGGACTTTTTAATATGTTTTTTGCATATGGTACCAATAAGTATAGATAAACAGAGCATGGAAGCTACCTTCCTCATTCCCACAGAAGAAGAAAAAAGAAATTACATATACCAGAACTGCCAAACTGTGCCCTTATAATGCAGTTCAGCTAAATCCAGAACCCCTACCTGGACAGTCTCACCACCAAGTACAAAAGGACTTTCTACTTTAGAATCATCTTCTGTCATGACTGTCCCTCCCTCCCCTCACACCCCACAAAATGTATATGCACATATACACTTCTATCTTATAAAAGGAAAAATATTTTCTTCCCTTTTTCTTCCTGACTCAGAATACAAATGGAAGGATCAACCTGGAAATTTGAGAAAAACCCAACAGGACACAAAGTAGGATACTTTCAGGGGAGACCAAGTCCTCTCGGGCCAGGAGTCTCAGAAGAAGCCCGATGAAGACGTGACTAACTTGGCCCTAACAGAGCTGTGCATCGGAGCAAACAAACCTCCTTCTTCCTGCCTCCTTCTGCCCTTGATCCCACAGGCCCATCAGAAGAAAGTGAAAATAAGCAGGGCATTCATTAACAGGTCAGTGTTCCTTCTGCACATAGCTGTGAAACACTGGTGCACAGAGAAACGGAACTGCAGGAAATTCCAGAAGGGCAGAGAGTAAACAGACTCCTTTCCCTTCCCTGGTTCCCCGTTAACTCAGACACACACGGGCTGGAGACTACCCCAGGTTTAAAGAGAACACCCTTTCACGTTCCCTACTCAGTAAAGGAAGCCAAGGGGCTTCCAGGATTTACTGTTAACGATGTCTCTTTGGCTTCCAACCTCAGTTGGAGCCTAACAAGAGAAAGCCTTTTCTACCAGGCTAGCAGCAGGTCATAAACACTGGAATTCTTGTTGGGGTACCAATGTTGACTTTGCTTCACCCCACCTTCCCGCAGCCCCTGTCACTCATGCCCTCTTCCCAGAGAATAAGGTGTGAGAGTCCCAGCGTGGCCTGGAAGTCTCTTTGGTAGGCTAACGCTGGGAATCCATTCTTAATAATCATCTCTAAATTAAAGTCTTGGCTGACAGAGGGTTGCACTAACTCCTCCAGAAATGAGAAGAGCTCCGTTTCACAAAGTGTGTTAACTTTTCTTTTTTTCTTGTGCATTCATTCAAGATGCATTTTCTGGGCATCCACGATTGACACTGTTAGAAGCTGTGTTATTATGAAGAATGGAAATAGACATGGTCTCTGAAGGCAATGGCACCCCACTCCAGTACTCTTGCCTGGAAAATCCCATGGATGGAGGAGCTGGAAGGCTGCAGTCCATGGGGTCGCTGAGGGTTGGACACGACTGAGCGACTTTCACTTTTCATTTTCATGCATTGGAGAAGGAAATGGCAACCCACTCCAGTGTTCTTGCCTGGAGAATCCCAGGGACGGAGGAGCCTGGTGGGCTGCCGACTATGGGGTCGCACAGAGTCAGACACGACTGAAGCGACTTAGCAGTAGCAGCAGCAGCTGCTTTTAGGAACCTCACCAAGTCAGTGATAAAAACAGAAATCACTAAATAACCTCCCAGAGAAATGTAAAGCTGTAGCTGTGAAACAGATTTCATGCAGGACCTTCTGGTGCCATGAGCGCTGGATACTTGGCCTGGTCAGAGCATCAGGAAAAGGTTCCTGAGGAACTGACAACTCAGCTGTGATCTGAAGTCTCAGGTAGAGAGCCAGCAGGTTTGGGGGGGTGGGTGTGAAGCAGGCTGGACGGGCACATCTACCGGCAGGGAGATGCATCTGGGAAACTGAACAGAGACGAGTGTGTGTCTAGGCTGGAGATTCAAACTTATGGGTATGAATCTCTAGAATCTCAGAATCTCTAGACTGGAGATTCAAACCTATGGGTCACCTGCACAAGGTAATTATGCATAAAGAGGATAAGAATGTGAAAACAGAAGAAGTGGATGGAATGGTAGGAAACTCAGGTTATAATCAAACTGATGAAGATGACCTTGCAAAGAAGACAGAGAAGAACAGGCAGAGAAGCAGCAGCAAAGTCAAAAAGGAGTCCTGAGAAGGCAGGGGTGGGCTCCAAAGCATGGATGGAGAGTCTGCCCTTCAGATGGGAGGAAGAAGGATAGCTCGCCTTTAACCATAAGAATTGGGAGGAGAGGTTAGGCACACACATCCTCATTTCGGTTCATGACAGATTCATCAATCATGATTGCCCTAATTTTTTTTTTTTTTTTGGTAGCTTTAAACTCTTTATTTTGTACTGGGGTATAGCTGATTAACATCATTTTTTCAGATGCAGGGTCCCAGTGTTCTAAAGTCCAAGCCCCTACAGCTACAAATGCTTTTCTCTACTTGCAAAAAAAAAAAAAAAGGCACAAGCGTAAACACTCCAGAACCAGCTATTCATCAGAGTCATCTATCTAACAAGTACATTATAGACAAAGAGTCTCTCGTGAATCAACCGAGTGTCCTCTTAACACAGGAAACAAACAAACAAAAAAAATGCCTCATCTGTCTTGGTGAATCTGTTTGTCAAGCTATCGCCTATTTTTAAAGTGATTTAGGGGAATAAATACAGATCTGGGAAAGGTACGTCTTTAGAATAAACTGCCAGTTTACATTAGTTATTGCTGCCTTGTCATCAGAAGTCCTCTTCCCCAAGCTAGGGAAAGTCCTCATTACCCATTAATTCCTAGGATTCCTAGACCAGGCCTGTCTTAGCAGCTCATCCATTCTCTGCGCCTTCAGGGAACCTGGGCAACCACATCATCCCTCTCCATTGCACAGAATCTAGGCTTTGTGTTTTAAATACAGTAGATACTGGTTTTCAGTGAACAAACCTCCTTTTCAACCTCATCTGAACAGCAAAATGTAGGAGCCCAGCTAGAAGAGAACTTCCATGGTTTAGGTTCTGCTTTTAAAAAAATCAGCAGAGTGAGGTCCAGTGGCTAAGACTCCACCCTCCCAATGCAGGGGGCCCAGTTTGATCCCTAGTTAGGGAACTAGATCCCACATGCAGTAACAGAGTTTGCATGTTGCAAAAAAGACTGAAGATCCTGCATGCTGCAACTAAGACCTGGAGAAGCCAAATGAATGAATAAATTTTTTTTTATTAGCATAGAGGAGGAATTGGATGAAGGCAGTCAAAAAGTAACTACCTCTAGTTGTAAGATCAATAGACTGCAGGTGCGATAAACAGCATGGTGACTACAGTTGACACTGCTATATGGCCTACTGGAAAGATGCTAAGACAGAGACCGCACCATCAGATGCAATGTTTCAGGGCTGTTTTGTTGGGTTTTTTTCTTTTTCTTCTGGGGAGGAGAAGGAAACAGCTCATATCCAGGCAACAGTCTTGTTTTCCTATCACCCATTCCAGGTTCTCTGCAAGGCTACCACTTCATGCCTGAAACAGCAGTTAGTTCAGAAGCGGACTGTAATGATCAGAGACAGCATGGGCCCTCTAGGAGACAGCTCAGCACCACAGTGTGACAGGCTTCAGAGGACTGGTGCAAGTTTCTAGAACTGCACACACAGTACAAATTAGCAACCTGGTTTAGAAGAAAAGTCCCAAATCTTCCTTGAGTAACTTAACCTCTAGACATGAGCAACGTCCAATGTGACGGCCATAAGCCACATGTGGTCATTGAGCGCTAGAAATGTGGCCGGTCCAGATTGAGGTGTGCTTGGGGTATAAACAACACACCAGGTTTCATATATCAAAATGGTAACACTTGGGATATACTGGACTGAAGAAAAGTGTTAGTTGCTCAGTAGTGTCTGACTCTTTGCAACCCCATGGACTGCAGATCATCAGATTCCTATGTCCATGGAATTCTCCAGGCAAGAACACTGGCGTGGGTTGCCATTTCCTTCTCCTGGACTGAAGAAAGCAGATCATTAAAACCGATTTGACCCTCTTGTTTCTGTTTTTACTCTCTTTAATGTGGCTACTAGAAAACTTTAGGTTCCGTATGTGGCTCACCTCTCATTTCTAATGGACAGTGCTGCTCAGGTGTCCCCTTCTTGCCATTTTTTGGGCCATAATCATGAGTGGCTCTCATTGCCCAGGCCCAGCCGGTGTTCTCTGTGTGACCTGGGTGAACCAAGTTCGTTCCTGCCGCAAAGCTTTCTTCAGCCTGGAATGCTTTTCTACTGTTGGCTTGGACAATCACTTCTCATTCTTCTACAGTTCTGGTGTCGCCTCCCCTGGGAAGCTGTCTTCAACAGCCCCTGTCCCCAGGCTGGGTTAAGTACCCTGTACTTTTCTTCCATTGTATCTGTAACAACGGCTACAGTCTGCGCTGGCTGCTTGTCCAGTCTGTCCACTCTCCTTTCTATATCCTAAATTCCAAGATGTCTGCCTCAGTTCACTGCTGCATCTCCGGCAACCAAGCTGGTGCTCAAAGGGACTTACTGTGCGAATAAAGAAGGGGGATTTCCCTTGTGATCCAGTGGTTAAGACTCCGAGTCTCCCAAAGCAGAAGGCATGGGAGAACCCCTGGTTGGGGAACTAGGATCCCTCATTCCACACAGTATGGGCAAAAAATAAATAAATAAAAAGAAGGAAATTTCCTTGTCCCACAAAACTCTGATCCAACACTGACAAATTCACAAGTCTAAGGAGGGAAAAAAAAAGAAGAAAGGGGAAAACTATCTGACCAAATACTATGGATTAAAATGCAAAAGTTCTCAATATATCTCAAGAAAAAGAAAAAAGGGGACCGCCTTGGTAGGCATTCATGCTTTGAGGGGTGGAATCACTCTTTGCTTAAATATACATTCCCAAGAGGCTGACTGCCCTCCAAAGCCGATAAGTTTACAGAACGCTCTGGAGGCGGCCTGAAACCCCAGGCTACACTGGGGCGGCCATGTACCGCAGGAAAGGCTTTCCTGACAGAAAAAACTTTTCTTCTTTTCTCAAGTGAGGCTCCACAAGGCAGCCTCTCAGCCAGTGACACAGAGAGCGGGTCTGTTTTCACATGCGTTGCTGGGGCCTGTGTGTTTACTCTTTGAGGCTCCTGGCTAAAAGGACCTTTTCTTTCGACCAGCTCTCCACTGACACTGAAACCACGGATGGGCCCGGCTGTAACTCTGAGAAGCTGACGGGGGGGGGAAGGGGGTCTGGGGGAGGGGGAGGGGGTGGCTTCTGGCTTCTTCGGGAATTCCTTAAGGTTCTGGCTCGGCCATATCTGTCCTGAGGTGCACGATGATGGAAAGCAACACACAGGGAGCTTTTCAGAGACTGTTACAGACAGGTTTAAATCCTAGTGCCTGGCAGCTGGTGCCAATCAAGGAAAACAGGAGTCACCGACATAACTGCGCCCAGAAGGAGGCAAAAATGAAACAAAGGCTTCTGCATTGGGAGGCTGGGGATGGACTCTGACCAATGTCTCCTGAGAGTGGGCACCCAGCGTCACCCTGGTCCCACCTCTGCTTCAGCCACGACACAGCCACAAAACCTAAGTCACACAAAGAGATGTTCATCCTCACTAATCTAATTAAGTGTGCCTATTTTATATATATAATATACTAATACTGCTGCTAAGTCACTTCAGTCGTGTCCCACTCTGAGCGATCCCATGGACTCCACCACGCTCCCCCATCCCTGGGATTCTCCAGGCAAGAACACTGGAGTGGGTTGCCATTTCCTTCTCCAATGCATGAAAGTGACAAGTGAAAGTGAAGTCGCTCAGTTGTGTCCAACTCTTATCGAATCCACGGACAGCAGCCTACCAGGCTCCTCCGTCCATGGGATTTTCCAGGCAAGAGTACTGGAGTGAGGTGCCAGTGCCTTCTCTGATACTAATACTAAATATTATCAAATTACATTATATTATATTAGTATCTTCTTTGTGCTTTAGTCACAGGGCTAGGGGATATACAAGAGTTAACAAAAACCAGACTTCTCTGATGGTCCAGTGGTTAAGACTCCACACTTCCACTGCAGGAGACTTGGGTTCGTACCCTGGGGAAGCTCTGCAAGTTGCAAAGTGTGGTCAAAAATAAAATAAACAAACATGTTATATCAGGTAATCGCCAAGATTTAAAAAAAAAAAAAAAGTCAATAAAAACCAAACAATGACTGCCCTCATGGAGCTAACATACCATTTATAGAGGACAATAAGTCAGATAAATAAGTAAAATATATATTATATGGCATGTGCATGCTCAGACAGTCATATACAGCTCTTGCGACCCCATGAACTTTACCCTGCCAGGATCCTGTCCATGGCATTTTCCAGGCAAGAATACTAGAATGGGTTGCCATTTCCTTCTCTAGAAGATCTTCCTGACCCAGGGATTGAACCCATGTCTCCTACATTGGCAGGCGGATTCTTTACCACTGAGGCACCTGGGAAGTCCAGGAAAGCAGGTAGCTCAGCTTTTACCACGTTAATTTGAGGACACTGATTAGACAGCTGGAAACACATGGCTGCCCACGGAAAGGCAAAGGGTACCAGTCATAGGTGCGCAGACCAAATTTATAGTCATGAGGCCAGATAAGATCGTAAAAGGAAGAGGTGCAAATTAACAGGTGGATGAAAACTAGGTTACTTGGAGTATCCCAATGTTTTCAGACTGGAGAGAAGGAACTACCCAAGGAGACTGGGAAAGAGTTACCGGAGAGATAGACAGAACACCATCCAGGCGTGGTGTCCTGAAAACCAAGTAACAAGAGGTCAGGGAGAAACGATGGATTCCAACTCAAGAAATGAGAACTGAGCCACACAGAGGTGACCGCAGACTTGGTACAATATTTGCAGCAGGGCGAGAGTAAAAGCCTGCCTGAGAGTTCCTCAAGAAGGAAATGAGAGGAGAAAAGAAAAGAGACGCAAATTAAAGTAACAAAGAGAAATCACTTATTGTAGCCAAACAGACTGGCAGAGGTTAGAAGATTGGCAATGCCCATTGCCATGGGGGGTAAGGGAAACAAGTACACACACACACACACAGTTGGTGTATGAACGAATCCAGTCTTTGCAGCAGACCCAGGCTGTGGGTATCATGAAACTTGCAACTCGCCTGCCTTCTGACCCAGCAGTGAATGCCTAGGAATTTACTACCCTAAGAAAAATGACAGGAACACAAAGGTATCTTTACAAGAACTTACTGAAAAGTCATGTTTATAGTAGTAAAGAAGGAGAAATGGCCAACAATAAAAGATCTGTTAAACTATGGTACATTAGTAGCAAAAAAATGCTATTGGAGTCGTTAAAAGGATCTAGTTTCATTGAAGTAGAAAAACTGGGTGGAAAAAAGCAAGTTACAAGGCAATATGTATAGTCAGTTCCGAGTTTGGGAAAAAAGTTATATATTCACACATACATACATGATTGACATACCCAAAAAAGCTGAGTGGATATATAACAAAATATTAACCAGGTTAGCTCTGAATAAAAAAATGCCCATGTACCTTGTCAATTGTGCTGCGAACCTAAAATTGCTCTAAAAAATTATCTTTAAGATGATACTCCAAAGAAGACATACAGATGGCTAACAAACAGATGAAAAGATGCTCAACATCACTCATTATCAGAGAAACGCAAATCAAAACCACTATGAGGTACCATCACAGGCTGGTCAAAATGGCGGCTATCAAAAAGTCTACAAACAATAAATGCTGGAGAGGGTGTGGAGAAAAGGGAATCCTCTTACACTGTTGATGGGAATGCAAACTAGTACAGCCACTATGGAGAACAGTGTGGAGATTCCTTAAAAAACTGGAAATAGAACTGATATATGACCCAGCAATCCCACTGCTGGGCATACACACCAAGGAAACCAGAATTGAAAAAGACCCGTGTACCCCAATGTTCATCACAGCACTGTTTATAATAGCCAGGACATGGAAGCAACCTAGATGTCCATTAATAGACGAATGGATAAGAAAGCTGTGGTACATATACACAATGGAGTATTTACACAGTCATTTGAATCAGTTCTAATGAGGTGGATGAAACTGCAGCCTATTATACAGAGTGAAGTAAGTCAGAAAGAAAAACACCAATACAGTATACTAACACATATATATGGAATTTCGAAAGATGATAACGATGACCATATATGCGAGACACAGACGTATAGAACAGTCTTTTGGACTCTGTGGGAGAAGGCGAGGGTGGGATGATTTGAGAGAACAGCATTGAAACATGTATATTATCATATGTGAAAACTAGATCACCCAGTCCAGGTTCAATGCATGAGACAGGGTGCTCAGGGCTGGTGCACTGGGATGACCCTGAGGGATGGAATGGGGAGGGAGGTGGGAGGGGGATTCAGGATGGGGAACACATGTACACCCATGGCTGATTCATGTCAATGTATGGCAAAAACCACTACAATATTGTAAACTAATTAGCCTCCAATTAAAATAAATTTAAAAAAATAAAATGATACAAACAAACTTACTTACGAAACAGAAAGAAACTCACAGACTTTGAGAATGAACTTATAGTTGCTAGGGGGAAGGATCTGGGGAAGGGTCAGTTAAGAGAGTTTGGGATGGACATGTACACACTGCTATATTTAAAATAGATAACCAATAAGAATCCACCATATAGCACATGGAACTCTGCTCAATATTATGTGGCAGTCTGGATAGGAGGAGAGTTGGGGGAGAATGGATACATGTACATGTATGGCCGAGTCCCTTCACTGTTCCCCTGAAATTACCACAACACTATTTGTTAACTGGCTATAAAAAAAAAAAGTCTAAAAAACACAAACATCCATTGGAGTTCATAATAACAGAGTATGATTTGAAGCTCTGTAGGGAAAAAATAAAATTTCCAGTGATTTTTAACCTTCTTCTTTGGAAGGCTTCCCTGGTGGCTCAGACGGTAAAGAATCTGCCTGCAATGCAGGAGACCCAGGTTTGATCCCTGGGTCAGTCAAGATCCCCTGGAGAAGGAAATGGCAACCCACTCTGGTATTCTTGCCTGGAGTATTCCATGGACAGAGGAGCCTTGCAGGCTACAGTCCATGGGGTCACAAAGAGTTGGACACGACTGAGAGACTGACGTTTTCACTTTCTTTGGAAGGCTGTAATTAACAGAGATTGCAAAGACTCAGAGACCAAAAGGCCTAGGTTAAATCCCAGCTCTGCCACCACCTACTATGTGATCTTGGGCAAGCTACATAATACCTGCCTATATCTACCTATCATCTAAGGGGATGGCAGTACAACCTACCTGATAGGTATACAGGAGGATTAAATGGAAAGAATATATATAATATTATATTATATTACACTATAGCATAGTACAGTATGTTGTATATGTAATCTTGAGAATTCAGAACAATTCCTGGTACATACTTAGTACTCACAAAGTTTTTGTCTTTTTTTTTTTCAATAAGCATGAAAAAAAATGTCCCCCATTCACACATACAACCAAGTGTGGATCAAAAATATTCAAGGAAGGACTTCCTTGGTGGTCCACCGGCTAAGACCCTGCACTCCTGATGCAGTGGGCCGGGTCTGATCCCTGGTCAGGGGACTAGATCCCACATGCAGTAACCAAGAGTTCACATGCCACAACGAAGATCGAAGATCCTGCAAGCTGCAACTAAGACCCAGCACAGCCAGATTAAATAAATAATTTTTTAATAATTATTCAGGGAAAAGAAATTTCGGAAGGTTCCCAGAAGTTAACCTTGAACTTGCTGTGCTCCAGCAACTGTTTACAAAGCACTTAGGTTGTATTAGGGCTGCCCTGGTGGTTCAGACGGTAAAGCATCTGCCTGCAATGTGGAAGACCCGGGTTCGACCACTGGGTCGGGAAGATCCCCTGGAGAAGGAAATGGCAACCTACTCCAGTATTCTTACCTAGAAAATTCCATGGATGGAGGAGCCTGGTAGGCTACAGTCCATGGGGTCGCAAAGAGTCAGACCCAACTGAACGACTTCATTTTCTCTTTCTTTAGGTTGTATTAGGTGTTATAAGTAATCGAGAGATGATTTAAAGTATATGGGGGTATGTGCACAGGTTATATGCAAATACTATGCATTTTATAGAAGAGATTTGAGCATCTGCAGACTCTGGTATTTGGGGGAGGGGGTCCCACAGACACTGAGGGATGATTATAATGTTTTCAATTTTGGGAGCAAGGCTGAATTTCTCAGAAGTCTTCTGTGAGCATTCCATAAGACTGAAATAACTAGGTCTTAGTGGTTTGCTAGGTTCATAAAAGAAACTACTTGGCTATGCCAGGACTGGTTTGGCCATTTTTCCCATCAGGCCTAATCAAGACACTGGAGTTTGTAGCTATGTTCTAAATAACAGCTCCCTACCAGTTTACAGGACTGTCACATCCTTCCTTTCACTTTTGTCTCTTGCCCGCCTGCTCCTCATCTGAAGAAATTGTGAATAATTTCTCAAACTTAGAACTGTTTTTAACTGAGGAGCAATTTTTTAAAATTTTGACTCAGGTTCCAAGGATCAGTGATTTTATTTGTCTTTCAGTTGAAAAAGTGGAAAAACAGTGTGTTTACTTTAAAACAAATGCAAGCACTGTCTGTCAGGCCTGCGTCCTTGAGACGCCCACCCACCAGAACACTTTATCCTCAGAGCAGAGGGAGGGAGGCAGTGCAGCCCATGTGACTGGCCTATCTGTTCTCGGAACATAAAGTGCAGTAACAGCCCTCTGCTCAAAAGATTTTTAAATAAATAGGGAGCTGTTTGCTTTTTCTCTCTCTCATTTTTTTTTTTTTTAAATCTGGGAGACACACGTGGGGAAAGAAAACAGACACATATTGAAAAGGAAGAGCTAAGCAAGGAGCTTTTCGCAGGCACTTCATTTGTCACAGGTCTGGGTTCAACAATTCTCAAACCACCTCCTATGTATATAGAACTGAGGAAGTGAGTAAATGTATGGATGATGGTGAGAGCCAGGGTTCTTTAAGGAAAGGAGGAAAGTTAGAAAGAACCCTGTGAGGTTGAATTACCAATTGCAGCATGAATTCATCATACAGCATACTGGGTTGGCCAAAAAGTTCATTTGGGTTTTTCCATAAGACGTTACAGTGAAACCTGAAAGAACCTTCTGGCCAATCCAATATATGGGCACAGAAATAGGGTGTGTGTGTGTGTGTGTGTCTGTGTGTGTGTACATAAAGTCTTTTAGGAAAACTGAAGGCTCAAAAGCCAAGAACATTTTGAAGAAAAAGAGCAATGAGACAAATTATGTCCAGGGATTTCCCTGGTGGTCCACTGGTTTAGAATCCGCCTTGCAATGCGAGAGACATGGATTTTGATCCCTGGTGGGGAAAGTAAGAACCCATGTGCCACAGAGCAACTAAGCCCATGAGCCACAACTAGAGAGCCCATGCCCTGCAACAAAAGATCCCACATGATGCAACCAAGACCTGATGCAGCCAAATATATAAATAAAAAGAAGAGAGATGTCCAACCTGAGACTGACACTCCCTCCGGTGAAAAGAGTTTAACACTCTGTAAAACTCAGGAGGAAAAGTACAACCAGACCCTCAGCCTGCACCATATATCAAAGTAAACTCCAGACTGGTTAAAGAGTGAAACATCTTAAAAACTAAATAAAGAAAACCATCACAAGTGTTAATAAGGAAGGTATCTAACTGCACTTCTTCCCACGTGGTACCTCAGCGGTTCTCAGACTTGAGCAGGCCTCAGAATCCTCTGGAACGTTTGTTAAAACACAGATCACTGGGCCTTGCCTGCAGAGTTTCTGATTCTGTAGGACAGGGATAAAGCCTGAGAATTTACGTTTCTAATATGTTTCCAGGTGATCTGGAGACCACACTTTGAAACCACTGGGCTAACTGATGGTCCCAATACCATTTGTTCACCTTTCTTCACTGATTTTATTTCCTTATTTTTGGCTGTGTCACGTGGCATGTGGAATCATAGTTTCCCCACCAGGGATAGAACTTGCGCCCCCTGCAGTAGAAGCATGCAGTCTCTAACCACTGGACTGCCAGGGAAGTCCTTTACTGATTTTAAATGCCACTTTTATCACACAGTAAATTCTATGTACATTAGATGATGTTTGGAAAAAAAAATATGATGGGGACTTATCAAAAGGATACAGGAGCGAGCTTAAAGAGGTACCCACTGGCCAAACCAAGGATAACTTGAGCACCAAAATAATAAATTACAACACATGAATAAAAGAAGAATCCATGAGATAATAATACATACCTACATAATAATCCATGAGACTGATAATACATACCTACATAAAGGAAAAGGAAAAGCTCTTCCTTACAGCAGTATACCAAATACTAAATATAGAAGAAATGACTAAACTGGAAAAAAAAAGTTCTGCAACCATCACAGTATTAACTGATTCAGACAAAAATCATTCACGAATGCAAAAACTAGTAGGTGAAGGCACCATAAGGAACCCATACTTACATGCTGTCAAAGTATTGTATCTCCCCAGAAATAACTTTTCATTTATAAAGAGAAAAACAGGGCTTCCCTGGTGGTCCAGTAGTAAAGAATCTACCTGCTAAAGCAAGGGACACAAGTTGCATCCCTGGTCCGGTATGATTTCACATGCTCAGAACAACTAAGCCCACGCACCACAACTACTGAAACCCATACACCCTGAGCTTGTGTTTCACAACAAGAGAAGCCACCAACGTGAGAAGCCGGAGTACCACAACTAGAAAGTAGCCCTCACTCTCTGTAACTAGAGAAAGCCTATGCATAGCAACAAAGACCCAACACAGCCAAAAATAAAATATTTCTTTTTAATGTAAATAAATAAAGAGAAAATAGTCATTTGCAGTAGAGAACCTAACACACCCCACCTTAGCCTGATGGACAAAGTTCACATCATCAATAATGAAACAAGCTGAGTAGGGTGCCCTCTGGTCTGACTCAATAACAAGGATGCAACATCAACTTATAGTGTTCCTGCCAAAAATGTGTACTCTGAATCCAAACTGAGGGGACTCCACAACAAGATGGCCTGAACGCTTCAAAAAGGACACTGCTCTCAAAGACAAAAACAGGCTGAGGAACTGACAGCAGATTTAAGGATAACCAAATCCAACGCATAATCTTGCATGGGATCCTGGATGGGGTAGGGGACAGGGGAAGAAATCACTTGAAGTTCATTTTTGCAACAACTGGAAAACATGAATTATATAACTATTGTAAAAATGTCAGATTTCTTGACTTGGTTAATTTCCTCCAGAGGATCTTCCCAACCCAGGAATCAAACCCAAGTCTCCTGCACTGCAGGCAGATTCTTTACTGACTGAGCCACCAGGTAAGTCCAAGAATACTAGAGTGGGTAGCCTACCCCTTTCTCCAGGGGATCTTCCCAACCCAGAAACCAAACCGGGGTCTCCTGCATTGCAGGTGGATTCTTTACCAGCTGAGCAACCAGGAAGCCCCTCTTAGAAAACACACACTTAGATATTCAGGGATAAAAAAATATAAGGTTTATAATTTGAAATGATTCAACAAATCACTACACATGTAGATACAGATATACAGATGATGTTTAAGGCAAACACATCAAAATATTAGCACATGGATGAAGAGTCTAAGAAATTCTTTGTCCAAGTCTTATAACACTTCTCTGAATTTGAAATTACTTTAAAACAAAGAAGTTTGGCTGTTTTTTGTTTGCTTGTTTTTTTAATCTACTTCAAGCCATTTTCCCTCCTTGAAAGTGGACAATCTGGTAGTGCCAAGTTCTGCAATATTGATGATGCCAGGTGCCAGAGAGGTGAGCTACAAGAGAAAAGTGGGTCTCAGATCCTACCTGCTACCAAGCTAGAAAGAAATGAAGATCATCCAGTGGGCGGGGACAGATGAAACATACGCCGATGGTCACTGAAGTTGGGCAGGTAGGAATTATGTTCGAAAATACCCCGAAGAAAAAGGGTTTTAAAAATCAATATTCAACCTCAAAAGCTGGCTTCCGCACAGAGATGACTAGAACCATCCTTAAGAGCCAGACCAGGACTTTTGGTCAAGTCCTCTATGTGCAGCAACAGCCAGGTCAACGTCCCCACTGAGCTGGCCAAGGCTGACCATTACGTAACTGCCGGACTTGAGTAAAACCCTCCACTGTAGCACTGCTGGCCAGCAGGGACACAGGAAACATGAGCTGGGTCTCCCAGTCTACCTCCAAGTCCACCCAGGGGAAAACAAGGAAGAGAATGAAAGGATGAATTATGTCCCATGGAGCAGAAAAACGCCAGGTGAGGCAAGCACCACCCTCATGCCCTTTCCCAGGAAAAGTGGTTCCAGGAAGACCCAGCCACAGTGAGAGGAGGATTATCTCACCTACTGGGAGCCACTTCCCTACGAAACTTTAGATGCCACTAGAAACACTTCTGGCCCAGCAGCTCCCAGAGGAGAACAGATGCCAAGACCACAGTGCTGAAACGTCCTGTGTTCATTCAGCATTCACACTTGCAAAGACTGTATTTGTCCACTCTGCATTCTCTCTTGGAACAACCTCAGGGCTGCCTCCCATTTAGGCAAGGAGGTCTCTGCCTGTCCATCTTTGGGATGTGAACTTTCTAATCTTTGGAAAGGAAAGTATCAGAGGAGACAGAATAATATTAATAACTACCATTGCTACTACTAATATAGTACCAACATGTGTCAGGTACTGTTGTTAGCTCACTGAACCTCAAAACAATATTTTACAGACAAGGAAACAGAAGCATGAAGAAGTGAAGTGACTGCCTGATGTACAAAGCTGGGGGAATCAGGAGTCAAGCCCAGGGAGTTTGACTCCAGAGTCTACACATTCTTAACCACTTCTCTCTACACAACAGATTTGCAATCACCAGAAGCAGCCTTGCTCTGTACGGAAGGCATTATGAGTATTATCTGTTATCAGCTATGCCATTGCCAGGTTAGGTTTGTTTTTCTAAGAAAAAGCAGCCCAGTGCCCAAATTTTTTCATCAGATTCGGATCTGATGTGCCTCACAACTCAACCCAGTCACACGCTCAAAGTGCTAAGGCTGGTGTCAGTGAGAGCAGCAGAAGCTGTAGCCATGGCCATAAGCAACACAGCTCCTGGGAGCCACAGAAAACACTCGCCTGAATCACTCTGGGCTCAAACAGAAAGTCGCAATAGCAATTACAAAAAAAGGACCAGAATCGGCAAAACATAGGGGATGGTAAACAGTTCACCAGCAGATAGTCTCCACTAAAGCTAAACATACGCCCACCCTATGAACCAAGTCCACAAGAGAGAGACAGACAGGTAGACAGATTTAACAGAAGTGCGTGCCTGTGTCCTCCAAAACACATGTATAAGAATGTCCACAGCAGGGGACTTTCACACTCCCAAAGCAGTTCAATTCCGGTTGAATTCCTGGTCAGGGAACTAGATCCCACGTGCCACAAGGAAGATTGAAGAGTCCTCGTGCTACAACTAAGACCATGTGCAGCCAAATAAATAAATAAAATTGAAAAAAAAAAAAAAAGAATGTTCACAGCAGTATTGCTCATGATGGCTAAAAACTGGAAGTAACCCAAATGTCTACCAACAGGAGACAAGACAAATAAACTGTAGTATATTCATACAGTAGGATACCACATCCCAGTAAAGAAAAAAAAAAAAACTCTCATTTCACATAAAAGCCCAGATGCATCTCACAGATATAATGAAGAGTCAGGCAAAAGAAAACACACTAGCTGATTTCAGTGATACCAAAATTCAAGAACAGGCAAAACGAATCAATAATGATAAAATTCAGAATAGTGGTTATCTCAGGGCAGGGCAAGGAAGAGACATGGGGAGACTCCTAGAGTCCTAGGAAGGGTCTCTCTCTTGATCTGAGGGGTCATTACACAGATGTGAACATACATAAATACTCACTGAGCTGTCTCGCTTAAGATTTGTACGCTTTCAAAAAAGAAAACAACTTCAATACCAAGGGGGAAAGAAAATCAAAAGCAGGATTAAAGCAAGAATGTTTTCATTATTAAATAAGACAGGACAAAAGTAAAAAGGCACTAAGCTTTAAACTCAAACAGCTATAAACGATTGACTGAATAAATAAGGCAAATCTACAACAAAGGGTTGAAAAAAGTTAACATTAAAAATGGAAATTAACATTAGAAAATACAATATAATTGATAAGTCCAAATACAATAGCTGTCCCGTGAAAAAATAAATCAAAAGCCAAAAATTAAAACAAAAATATTTATGCCAGGCAAGAGAAAAAAATTGGGAAAAAATACACAAATATCATAGCTCAGTTGGTAAAGAATCCGCCTGCAATGCAGGAGACCCCGGTTCAATTCCTGGGTCAGGAACAACCCCTGGAGAAGGGATAGGCTACCCAATCCAGTATTCTTGGGCTTCCTTTGTGACTCACCTGCAATGCAGGAGACCTGGGTTCAATACCTGGGTTGGGGAAGATCCCCTGGAGAACCAGTCCAGTATTCTGGCCTGGAGAATTCCATGGACTGTATAGTCCACATGGGGTCACAAAGAGTCAGACACAACTGAGCGACTTCCACTTTCACACAAATATCAACATTTTTAAGTGAAAAAATTTAGAAACATTTTTAAAAATGAGAATGCTATCCAAAATCTTTATATTAATACTGTGAATATCTCATGAAATGGTTTTATCAGAAAATATGAATTAACAAAATTGACACAAGATAAATCAGAAAAGCTGAACAAACCAATCATTATGGGGGGAAAAGACTGAAAAAGTCATCAAAGAATTATTTCAGAGAAAGCTGCCAGACCTAGTTGGTTTTATGGGTAAGCTCTTTTCTGCACTCATGGAACAGATAATTTTCATGTTATAGTGTCTATTCCCAAAGTTGGAAAGCACTTCAATTTACTTTATAAAATTAGCCTAGCCTCAATTCCAAAGCTGACAAAAATAGTACAAAACTACAAACAAATGTTACTCATGAATATAGATGGAAAACTCCCAAATAAAATATGAACAAGCAATTCTAACAAAATTTTCAAGGAATAATCTATCAGAAGCAATTAGGTATATTCCAAAAATTCTAATGTTGTTACTACATGGAAATTAATATAATACATCAAAAGGAGAAAAATCATGTAATTATCCTAATGGCCGCTTAAAAACTATTTGCTAAAAATTCAAACCCCATCTAGATATTTTTTAAAAGACAACAATAATTAATAAACCAAGAAGACAGGTTATCAACTAATCCTCAACATCATACCTGAAGAAGTCACTATAATATAAGCTTGGCTATTAAACAGGAAAGGATACCAATTCCATCACCACTAAAACAGGAAGTTGTATGCAAAGCAACTGACAAGAAAAAAGTATAATTAACTCCTAAGAGGAGCAAAATTATTGATCTTAGAAACCATATAAACATCTACCAAAGGACTTCCCCTCATGGCCCAGTGGTTAAAACTTTGCCTTCCAATGCAGTGGGTGTGGGTTGATTCCTGGTCAGGGAGCTAAGATACCCTGTGCTTCATGGCCAAAAAAACCAAAACACAGAAAAACAGAAGCAATATCGTAACAAATTCAATAAAGACTTTAAAAATGGCCCACATTAAAAAAAAAGCCTACCAAAAGAAACTGTTGAAAATCTATACTAAGAAGTCAGCAACTGACTATAAAAAATATAGACACTAACAGTTATATCCCACTCCAGTGTCCCTGCATGGAGAATCCCAGGGACAGGGAAGCCTGGTAGGCTGCCGTCTATGGGGTCACACAGAGTCAGACATGACTGAAGCAACCAGTAATAAACATTAAGTCAAAGACATAATAGGAAATTATCCCACTGAAAATAATATCAAAGCTTCTCCAAAAATTAAAAGACTCTATCTGAAGATAACTTCAAAATGACCTGAGTGAATTTAAAGACATTCCATGTTCCTGTGTAGGAAGAATCAGTATGAAAATTCTCCATAAAGGAAACTTTACATACGTCAGGATTCCAACAAAATCTCAAGGGATTTGGGGTAGGAGAACAGAAAGAGGGGAGAACCCAATAAAATAAAGTTCATGTGATGGTATCATCCATGCAAAGAAAAAAACAGGAAGATTCTGAAAAGAAGAGAAACTTGAACTGTCAGTTATAATAGCTAACACAAAGTAAGTGATTTTAAAAGGCCAATTGAAAAAACAAACAAGGACTTCCCTGGTGGTCCAGTGGCTAAGACTCCAAGCTCCCAATGCTGGGGACTCGGGTTTGATCTCTGGTCAGGGAACTAGATCCCACATGCCACAACTAAAAGATTCCATGCACTGTCACTAAGATCAGAGCAAATACATAAATAGATATTTTAGAAACTAAACAACAAATGAAATATAAAGTCCCCATACAGGCTCAGATATACGTATGTTTTTAATATACGCTTAAAGTAGCAACTCAAGTCACTGGGGATATTGATTCAATAAGTAGTGCTAAAGTAATCAGTTAAATATTTGGAAAAATTAAATTAGATCCTTATCAAGAGGGAGGGGGAATATGTACACAAGTGGTTGATTCATGTTGCTGTACAGCAGAAACTAACACAACACTGTAAAGCAATTACATTCCAGTTTTTTTAAAAAATAGAATAAAAAATAAATGATATCCCTACTCACAGTGAACACAAAAATAAATTCATTTGGATGGAGAATTAAGTTAAAAAAAAAAAACAAAATCACAGTAAACTAGAGGAAAATGATCATTTACCTGTTCTCAGAATGAGGGAAAGCCTTTCAAATTATAAAAGAAAAGGCTGAAAACCTAAAAGGTGAAAGATTTGACTATAAAATGTTTAAAACATCTGTATGGAAAAAATTTTTTTAAATGATTGCAAAATTAAAATGCAAATGAAAAACTGGGAAAACAAAAATTACAAGACAAAGAATAACAATCTTAATATATAAAGAGCTCTTTCAAAATCAAGAGAGAAAAATGCAGTATAAATAAATTTAAAATGCAGTATAAATAAAATAAATGCAGTATAAGTAAATTTCAGTACAAAAATGAGCAAAGGACATTAATAAGGCAACAAACACACTGTTAAAAAACATTCTGTCTCCTGGAGTAAATCACAGCCTTAAAAAAAGTGGAGTGGAGGTAGAGGGACTTGAAAACAGAACAGCCAAAAGGAGTGAGGGGACCTTGTCCAAACCCAGGTTCAGGGAAATCAACTGTAAAACAACACCTTGAGATAAATGGTGAAATCAAATATGAACTGGGTGTTAGTTGAAAATGAGGAATTCATGCAAATATTGACAGATGTGACAATGGTACTTATGTAAAAAGAAAAAAAGTAATTATGTTTTTTAAAAAAAAGTCATTTTTTAATGAGAGGCATGCTGAAGAATCTAGGATAAAAGCTTGAAACGTCTGTAATTTACTTTAAAATACTGAAGCCAAGGCTAATTTGGTGGTCCAGTGTTTAAGATTCCACCTTGTAATGGAGGGGACATCGGTTCAATCCCTGGTCCAGGAAGATCCCACATGCCAAGGAGCAACTAAACTTGTGTTCCACAGCTACCAAAGCCACTGCGATGAGAAGCCCGCATGCTGCAACTAGAGAGTAGCCACTGCTCATCGCAACTAGAGCCCCCTGCACAACAACAAAGACCAAGCATAGCCAAAATAAAATAAATAATAAATGAAACTATTTTTAAAGTAATAATAATAATAAAATAAAAAAATAATAAAATACTGCAGCCAAAAATAAATAGATGAAGCAAATCTGGCATAATGTTAATTACCAAATACACACACACACACACATTTTTTTTCTTCTTACAAACAAATCCAATAAATGCCAAAGTACAATAGAAACCAGCCACATCGGCAAAAACTGATGGCAGGATAAATGGGGAGAACTTCTCTGGAGAGTAATCTTGCAATATGTGTCCAAAGCCTTGAAAAGTGTTTAAACCCAGCAAGTCAGTGTTCAGTAATTTAACCCAAATTTTCAACAACTGGTACAAAAATCTGTAAACTTGTAAGAGTACCATCACAGCATTATCTGTGACTGTGAAAATTATCTGTGACCACTGAAAATTACTCACGTGTTCAACCTTAAATTTTCACACAGTCATCTAACAGACAACTACCAGACAGACATCAAAAATTGACTTTTGAAGAACAATTAAAGTTATGTTGATATATCTTACGGTACTGCAGTGACAGAAAACAGTATGGTAGTTCCTCAAAAAGTTAAGAGAATTACCACATGATCCTGCTCTTCTACTTCTGAATATATTTCCAAAAGAATTGAAAGCATGGACTTGAAAAGATATTTGCACACCCATGTTCACAACAGCACTGTTCACTACAGGAAAAAAAGTAGCAGTTCAAGTGTCCTTTAATGGATGGATGGACCAACAAAATGTGGTGTATCCATACAATGGACTATTATTCAACATTAAAAAGGTGATTCCAGGGAAATACCTGGTGGTCCAGTGGTTAGGACTCTGCGCTTTCCCTGCTGAGGGCACGGGTTCAATCCCTGGTTGGGGAGCTAAGATCCTGCAAGCCAAACAGCTTGACCAAGATAAAACAAATTTTTAAAAAAGAGAAAAAAGGTAATTCTGATACGTGCCACGTGAATGGGCCTTAAGGACATTATGCTGAGTGAAAGAAGAAAGACACAAAAGCGCATGATTCCACTTATAGGCAATATCTAGATTCAAAGAGACAGAGAGTAGAATGGTGGAGGTTGAAGGGAGCGAGGAAGTTGCTGTTTAATGGGTACAGAGTTCGAGTCTGGCAAAATGAAAAAGCTCTGGAGATGGATGGAGGTGATAGCTACAGAATCATGTGAATGAAATTAATGACACTCAACTGTACATTTTTAAATGGTTAAGAAGATGAGTTTTATGTTATGTGTTTTTTATCACAATTAATATAAAAATATATTAACACATTCTAATTTTTCTTTTTTTTTTTTTTACGGCCATGCCGCTCAGCATGAGGATCTTAGTTTCCTGGCCAGAGATTGAACCCATGCCTCCTACTTAAGACTCTCCTACAGTGGAAGCAGAGAGTCTTAAGCACTGAACCATCAAGGAAGTCTCTATATTAATAAATCTTGAAGAAAAAAAGGCATGTTGCAAAATAATATGATCATGTATGATCTCAATTTTGTTTCACTAACATCTTAAATATTAAGACACTGTATACAGGGAAAAAAAACCTCACAATGGTATATATCAAAAAGTTAATAATTATCACTAGGTACTGTGCTTCCAGGAGAATTTATTTTCTTTTCTTTGTGTGTCTGTGCTTTTGTGCAAGTCTCAGTTTTTCTACAATTATCTTTGCCATTGAAAGCAAAAGTATGCCAACTGCACACAAGAAAAGGGAAAGAAAAGCACACGCATGTCAGTTGATGATCCTAACGGGAGAATGCCCAGAAGTATATTTCCAAATGACATAGTAAACATAATTAGCCTTGAGAATCAAATTATAAAAGGTAGACCAGCATGTGGGAAAAGACCAACTCAGAAGACAGAGCAGGGGGAAGTTCCCTGTAGAATTAGAACAGAGGCAGGCCCTGATTTCAGACGATCCCCAGATCCACAGTGGATGCACAGCACTGTGTGCCCAGCAGAAAGGAAGAGACTGGGGGAGCCTCGCACAGCACTCACGAGGCCCATCAGAAAGGACAGGCTCAAAAAGGCGAGATCCTTGAATCTCAGCGCTGCCCAGCCCCACCTCTCTCTCAAGCTACATCCACGTTCAGAAAATATTTGCTAGACAGCAGACATCAAGAGAAGAAGGCGGCTTTCTTTCTGTGGCATTCCCTCACCACATCTGGTGCTGCTCTGAATAGAGGCTTTATGAGGGAGGGTCCAGATGCCACAACCACGAGCTACTCCACTGACCACAAACAGCAATAAACAGACGTTAGGATTTAGATCTCTGTGTAGCAGAGACACTTTGAATAATCATGATGGAGCTTCCATCACATTCCAATATCCAGGAAATGTTTATCAAGTGCCTGCACAGGGCACTGTTTGTAACACCATCCCATGCAGACACACACGCACATGTGCACACACACACGCACGGAGCTCCTTTGTTCTGTTTGAGGGATCAGACTGGGAAAATAATGATTTAGGCTGGAAGCATTCAACAGTCTGATTCTACACGTCACACATTAGGAAAAGAGGGGCAGGGGCAGAAGGAGAGCACACATATCCCTGAGGAAAGATCAAGAGAGAAACGTCCCAGCACAAAGGGCCCTTGACCAAGGGGGCTAAGTCCCACAGTAGAGGCAGAGAGTGGCCCTCAGCTTCCCTAGAACTCCAGGGATCCCATGCACAGGGAGCAGAGTCACTGCAGCCCCTGGTCCAGGAGGAAACGGCATCACCCAGGTTTATCCGCCACATGAGAGAGATCCCTGCCTTCATATCCCTTCCCCACACCCACAGATGAATCACGTCAGCCACCCCTGCATCATACATACTTTTGCCCCCATTGTTCTTCAGGACATTGGAGAGGTTGACAGAGGCGGTGCCTAGCAGTTCATTTCTCAAGGTGTGGCAGCTCCAGACCTTCAGGTCTAAATGACTCTGGGCTGTGACATTCCTGGAAAACAAATACTTGATTCATCACATCCAAGCAGACCAGTCATTCCTGTAACTTAGAAGAAGGCAGAGAAATTATACTGCTGTCATCTTGGAGACCAAGGGGGGACCCCAAAGAGGAAGACAGTCACAAATACCCTTCCCTACCCCACCCCTACCCAAGCTGACCCTGTAACCATCTAGCAAACAATGAATGCTCTGTGAGCTTGACAATGTAAAAACACCTGAAGAGAAGGTGCCTCAGGTACCAAGACAGAGGACTAGAGGCTGATACATGAAACCTGGATCTCCTACAACCCCCTTCTCGACCTCCCCCAGGGGAGCTGCCTTCGGAGAGAAGGGGTTTTCTCTTACAAAATGATGATCTCGTTCCAGAGAAGCTCAGAGCTCCCAATTCGCTTTCCAGTCTTCTTGGTCTCGCTGGGGAGTCCATCCACAGCCACTTCCACAAACGAGTTAATTCGAGGTTGACGACTATGCACCTTGGGCTTTGCTGACACCACTGGCCGGGAAAGACAGAAAAAGTCAAGGGTGAGTCAGAGGGCTCCCAGCTGCCCCCCTGTGGCACATGTTCTACCTCTTTTTTTGTTATTTCCTTTAAAAAGAGAACTTTTGCTTTTCCCTCATTCTAAAAAGACTTTTTTAAAATGTGAGGATATAAAAATATATATATAGCACAAGAAAAGAAGATAAGAAAAAAAAATCACTCCTGAAAACACTGGGATGATTATCATTAAGTCATACCAGACTTTTTCTGATATCTGGTGAATACAGACTTTTTCTAGACTTTCATCTCTTACGTCCCTAATTCCTTAAAAACTCCTCTCCCCCCAAAATTCATTTCAAAAGCTACAACCTAAGCCCGTTTATAAGGATACGGCATAATTTAATGAACTATTCTTCCATTGTTGAATAAATCGCCTCCAACTTTTGGCTCAGGAAAAACGACCACAAGTGTATAAAGTATCTGCATGCATGTCTGAGTATTCTTCCAAAGGATACAAACATTTTCTAAAGTTCTTAAAATCACTCAATTCCTTTCTAAACCCATGTAGATACCCATCAGCACTATAAGAACATATCTATTTCACCAAACACTGCATAGCACTGAGTACTATGGTTTTTTTCACTCTTGGCAAATCATGTAGGTGAAGAAAAAAAAAAAAAGAAATAGCATAAAGATAACAGCTAGGAGTTAATGAGCACTTATCACAGATACTATGCTGTGCACATATTATCTCATTGAATCCTTATAGTGAGGTAGGAAATAACTTCATCACTGCATTTCACCCACAAGGAATCAGGCTTGGGGAAGCTAGGTCCCTGCCCCAGGCTACATATCCAGGAGCTTCGAGCCAGGATGTGCCTCTGGCTGCCTGACTCCACACCATGCCGTATGTCATGACCGGACTTTGCTTATTTGCTCTCATTTGCTCCTTCAGTCACTAGCCAGAATGAATATTTTTCCCATGTACTTGTTAACCATCTGCATTTCCTCTTTTGTTCATTTCCTTTGTGTGGCAGCATTTCTGATGCTCACATGGTACCTACCGGCTAGTCAGGGACCCAGTACCACCTAAGCAAGCATATGCCCAGGGCTGGATGCTAGACAAGCTCCTTTTATATATACTATGTATCAGCCACAGTGGAAACTCCAGGTCACTAGGACAAAATCCATCTACATGGCTTCTATCCTATGCCCCAAATCAGAAGACCTAAGTGACAATCCTCACCAGTGATGACAAGACTGCCTGAGCCTGAGCTCCCACCAAAATTTAGCATACTTCTCCCTCCCAGATCCTTCCGAGGGGTGACAATCCTATAAGGGTCCACAACCCGGGACAGGGCAAAGCCACCTCTGATTCTCTAGCAATCCTTTTCTTCTCCGGGCCCCAAAAAACGAGAGAGAGAAATCAAGGAACAACAGCAACAAAGCTGTGGTGAAGTTTCAGAAGCAACAGTGGATGGTCCTAGGAAAAAAGGTTGTAGTACTTGGAAATGTGGCCCAGAGTGGGAAAACGAGACGACTACACACAAAGATGGAGGTTAACTGAGGCCACCTAGTGGTAGGAGGGTAGCTCTGCATGCAGACCCTTAAATCTAAAAAGACAATAGGGACTACTTGCACAGTCCTATCATTTTGAGCAAGACAGTTTCTTTGACATCAAAAAGTTCTAGCCTTTTATTTAACAGTTGGGCCAACTAAGATACAGAGAGGTAAGACAATGTATCCAAAATCAGAGAGCTAGTCAGAGCAGTGCTCAGCCTTGAACCAAGTCTCCCAGCTCCCAGGCCAGTTCTGTGAACTCTGCCGTCATGTTTCCTTTTGGCCCTTGTTTTTGGTTTGTTTAAAACATTTATTTGGCTGCTCCAGATCTTAGCTGTAGCATGTAGGATCTAGTTCCCTGATCAGAGATGGAACCCAGGCTCCCAGCACTGGGAACACGGAGTCTAGCCAACGGACCACCAGAGAAGTTCTCATCCTTGTTTTTTAGTATTTACTTAAAAAATAATAATAAAAAATATATATATATATAAGGTGTGTATCTGCACATATACATACATATATAATTTCGGATGTTTAGAAAAGTTGTGAGACAAATACAAAGAATTCTTATAAACCCTTCACCCAGAATCACCAAACATTAACTTTTTACGTATCTGCTTTATCAGTCTCTTTTTCTCCCTTGATTTTCTCTTACACACATATTCATTTTTAGCTAAAACTAAGAGTGAGTTGTAGATACTATGCTCCTTTAGTCCTAAATATTTCAGGCTGTCTTTTCTACTAACTATGACATTTTCTAACAGAACCATAATACAATTATCAACATTAGGAAATTCAACATTCTTTAATACTATTATCTAAGGTACAAACCTTCTTCAAATTTTGCCAATTATCTTATCGATGTCCATTATAGCAAAAGAGAAAAGGAGAGATTTTTTTCTAGTCCTGGATGCAAGCTAAGATCACATAGTATAGTTAGTGTTTTTACCATGAAGTTTCCAATTTACAGAAAAATTGAAGAAAAATAATAGCATATTCTTCACTAATTGTTATCATTTTGCTATATTCACTTTCCCCCCTCTCTGTGACTATCACCAATGTTACCCAGAGAACCTCTACAATAATAAAAATATCCGCTCCATGACTGTTCAATACACTGCTGCAATATACACATGGCTACAAGGCACTTGAACTATGCTAGTGAGACTGAGGATTTGAGCTTTTAATTTTATTTAATTTTAATGTCAATAGTTTTTTGTGGCTACACTTTCTAACCTATTGGATAGCACAAAATACAGATGTAAAACATCTATGTCTGTATGTGTACGTATATACATATTTATCTACACAATTTAATTTTTGGTAAACTGTTTGAAAGTAAGTTGTAGACCTCATGACAGATCAGCCCAAATTACTTTCAGAAAGCAACTGCTAACAATAAGGACATTCTCCCACCCTACCTCTACCCCACTGTTATCATACCTAAAAAAGGTACAGTCACTCCCTCTTTCAGTTGATACTCACTCCATATTCAAATCTCCCCAATTATTCTAAATATATTTTTAAAGCTGTTTTTTCCCCAACCCAGGATCCAATCAAGATGCATAAATTATTTTCAGTTGCTATCTCCTTAATGTTTTAACACCTAGAATGCACTCCCTTCTTCTTCCATGACAATGATTTTTAAAGACTTCCACCAGATGTCTCATAAAAACACATTGAATCCTGCATTTTTCTGATTGTTCCCTCGTGGTTAGATGCACATTGAACATTTTTGTCATGAATACTAATCACCCAGGTTAGGATGTAGACTTACTGTATACACCAGGCAATCCCCTTATGGGGGATTTTGATCCTATGGTTAATGTGGGCCTAGTTTGCCAGGTCACTTCACTGTAAAGATACATTTCCTTTCAACAATTTCTAATTAATTTTGAATGCTTAAAATGGTATTTTTAAAGTTTCTTATTCTTAAAAGATAAGTCAAAATAAAGGTCTCACATTCATCTAGAGTTTATTTATTCACTATCTGAGGAAACATAAAATGCCAGTTTTCTTACACATGGAGTCAAATCTTCACATAGCATTTAAATTTTAAAGTCAATAAATAAGGTAAAAATCACATATTTCCAAAATGACATCCCTGAAGAGCTCTTAGGAAGGCAACAGAAGAGAGGTTGGCATATTATCCTTCAATAGATTCCAAACAGGCAGATTTTTGCTTCACTGTGCTGTTTTTGGTGTTCCTTCAGCTAAATATCAGATAAAATAGTTGGCTTACATTTGAGGGCCTTGGTGTCTTTAAAAATTAGATCTTTAAACTCTAGGACTAGGGGAAGGGTAAACTGGGAGATTGGGATTGACACATATACATACTACTATATATAAAAGAGATAACTAATAAGGACCTCCTTATAGCACAGGGAATACTATTCAGTATACTCTGTAATGACCCATACAGGAAAAGAATCTTTAAAAAGAGTGGATAGTGCTTGCTTTAGCTGCCCATATACTAAGATTAGCATGGCCCCTGCACAAGGTTGACATGCAAATTTGTGAAGCATTCCATATTTTTTAAATCAAAAATGACACAAATAGATGGAGAAATAAATATACCATGTTCGTGGATTGGAAGAATCAGTATAGTGAAAATGAGTACATTACCCAAAGCAATCTACAGACTGAATACAATCCCTATCAAGCTACCAATGGTATTTTTCACAGAACTAGAATAAATAATTTCACAATTTGTATAGAAATACAAAAAAAACTCAAATAGCCAAAGCAATCTTGAGAAAGAAGAATGGAACTGGAGGAATCAACCTGCCTGACTTCAGACTATAGTATACAAAGCTACAGTCATCAAGACAGTATGGTACTATCACAAACACAGACATATAGATCAATGGAACAAAATAAAAAGCCCAGAGATAAATCCATGTACCTATGGACATCATATCCTTGACAAAGGAGGCAAAATAATACAATAGCAAAAAGAAGACAATTCCTTTAACAAGAGATGCTGGGAAAACTGGTCAACCACCTGTAAAAGAATGAAACTAGAATACTTTATAGTTTCTAACACCATAACACAAAAATAAACTCAAAATAGATTAAAGATCCGGGGAAGACAATGGCACCCCACCCCAGTGCTTTTGCCTGGAAAATCCCATGGACGGAGGATCCTGGTAGGCTCCAGTCCATGGGGTTGCTAAGAGTCGGACACGACTGACCGACTTCACTTTCACTTTTCACTTTCATGCATTGGAGAAGGAAATGGCAACCCACTCCAGTATTCTTGCCTGGAGAATCCCAGGGACAGGGGAGCCTGGTGAGCTTCCGTCTATGGGGTAGCACAGAGTCAGACACGACTGAAGCGACTTAGCAGCAGCAGCAGCAGATTAAAGATCTAAATGTAAGACCAGAAACTATAAAACTCTTAGAGGAAAACATAGGCAGAACACTCTCTGACATAAATGACAGCAAGATCCTCTATGACCCACCTTTCAGAGTAATGGAAATAAAAACAAAAATAAACAAATGGGACCTAATTAGACTTAAAAGCTTTTGCACAACAAAGGAAACTATAAGCAAGGTGAAAAGGCAGCCTTCAGAATGGGAGAAAATAATCGCAAATGAAACAACTGACAAAGAATTAATCTCCAAAATATACAAGTAGCTCATGCAACTCAATATCAGAAAAATAAATGACCCAATCAAAAAGTGGGCCAAAGAACTAAACAGACATTTCTCCAAAGGAGACACACAAATGGCTAAGAAACACATGAAAAGATGATCAACATCACTCATTATCAGAGAAATGCAAATCAAAATCACAATGAGGCACCATTTCATGCTGGTCAGAATGGGTGCCATCAAAAAGTCTACAAACAATAAATACTGGAGAGGGTATGGAGAAAAGGGAATCCTCTTACACTGCTAGTGGGAATGCAAACTAGTATAGCCACTATGGAGTACAGTGTAGAGATTCCTTAAAAAATTTGAAATAGAACTGCCAAACGACCCAGCAATCCCACTGCTGGGCATACACCGAGGAAACCAGAACTGAAAGAGACACATGTACCCCAATGTTCACTGCAGCACTGTTTACAATAACTAGGACATAGAAGCAACCTAGATGTCCATTGGCAGACAAATGGATAAGGAAGCTGTGGTACATATACACAATGGAATATCACTCAGCTATAAAAAAAGAATGCATTTGAGTCAGTTCCAATGAGGTGGATGAAACTGGAGCCTATCATACAAAGTGAAGTAAGTCAGAAAGAGAAACACCAAACAGCAAATTAACACATATATATGGAATTTAGAAAGACAGTAACAACGACCCTATATGCAACACAGCAAGAGACACAGATATAAAGAGCAGACTTTTGAACTCTGGGAGAAGGCGAGGGTGGGATGATTTGAGAGAACAGCATTGAAACACGTAAATTACCCTATGTAAAATAGGTGATCAGTGCAAGTTCAATGCATGAAGCAGGGCACTCAAAGCCAGTGCTCTGGGACAACCCAGAGGGATGGGGTGGGGAGGGAGATGGGAGGGACACATGAACACTCATGGCTGATTCAGGTCGACGTATGACAAAAACCACCACAATCTTGTAAAGTAATTAGTCTCCAATTAAAATAAAGAAATTAATCTCAAAGAAAAAAAAGAGAGTGGATATATGTATAACTGATTCACTTTGCTGTACAACTGAAACCAACACAACATTGTAAATCAACTACACTCCAATAAAATTTTTTAAAAATCTCTGGGACTGCACTATGGAGAGGTACAGAGAACTAAGGCAGATAGAGGGGATAGCAGGCCACAGTTCTCAAATTACACCTGAGGCTCCACCCATGAAACACATGGGAGGAAGAACCACCCACGCTGTTTAAGTGGCTGTTTTTATCCTTCTCTCTTTCCTCCACCACTTTCCTGGTCAGTATTACCAACTTCCTATAGGTTAAGTGCATGTATGATGAGATGCAACTGTATTTTCAAGTTAGTTCTCGCCACGCTAGTAAGAAAATATACACCAGGGAAAGGCAATAGAGAAACCTTCAGAAGTCAGTGTGTTGTGTTCCTGAATAACATGGCCCCAAAACAGGGACCTCAGGATATCGCAGGTTTCCATGGGCAGGCCTCTGTTTTGACCTAGTCTTGCTAATTATTAGATAAGGCAGTAATCTCAAATTCAAAACTCTGGCAGTTCACTCTAATCCTTCTCCCAAGTGCCACAACTAAGATCCTGTGCAGCCAAATAAATGAATAATTGTAAAAAAATAAAATAGGTAGAGTGTTAAATACTACCAGGGGCTGAGAAGAAAAAGATAAAGTAGCAAAAAGAGGAGAGACATGAAGAAATCAAGGTAGGGGGTTTTCAGATGGGGGAGTCAGGGAAGGCCTAGTTGAACAGGGTGACTCTGGAGTAAAGACCTGCAGAAAGTAAGGATGTAGACCAGGTAGATAACTGGGTCAAAATGGTAATTTCACTCAGAGAGGACAGCAAGTGCAAAGGCCTAGGGGTGGGCGTGTGCCTGGCAAGGGCAATGAATAGCAAGGGAGGTCCACATGGACCTGTGCGTCTAGCCAGAGCAGAGCAAACGAGGAACAGGAAATGAGGAGTGGCAGGGGTCGTATCACGTGGGAGCTTCCACTTGTACGCTGAATGAGGGAGACAGTCCTTGATATGTTTGAGCAGAGGAGGGACAGGAGCTGGCTTCCATTTTAAGGAGATCACAGGTTGTTGTGTAATCAGCAGAATGAAGTGGGGCAAGGGGAAGCAGCAGGAAGCTGGGTTGGGAGGCTTCTGCCTTAATCTTAGGTGGAGATGATGCCAGCTGGTGGGACGGTGGGAGTGGTGAGAAGTGGCTGAACATGGCCCCTGTCCTGAGGGTAGATACAAGCAGATTTGCTGAATATAGGATTTTAAGGAAAAAAAGAAATCAGGAGGTCAATTCCAGGCATGTCACATTTTGGATGTTTACTAAGCATTCAGGAGGAGATGACAAATGGGCTACTGGATATACAAACCTGGAGGTCAGAAACAAGGCCAGGCTGGAGGTACAAATGTGGCAGTAATCTTATTACTGGTGACATCTTAAAGTGATATGGCTGGATGAGCTCACCAAGGGGATGAGCGTACATAGAAAAGAGCCCTGGGGAGGGAAGGAACTGCCATTTTGTATAATTCTTCCAAAAAGTTCCTTTTTTTCTTCCTCTGCAAGAATTCCAACTTTAGGGTACTTCCATGGTAATTCAGTGCTTAAGACTCCACACTTCCAACACAGGGGGTGCACATTCAATCAATCCCTGGTCAGGGAACTAAGACCCTACATGCTGCATGGTACAGCCAAAAAAATGTTTTAATTCTAAAAAAAAATTAAGAATTTCAGCTATTAAAAAAAAAAAAAAAAGAATTCCAGCTATAATATGACAACCCTGTAAAAATGAATATTTGTGCTCATAAGCCAAAATGTGGTATAATTCCACCTCTTTCCCAAAGATGGATGGGGCTGGACCTTAAATGATAAACTTCATACCGTGCCACTCACCTTTCAGGATAAGCTGAGACTTCTCAAAAGGCAGGGCCACCCCTGCCCGGCTGGAGCTGGCAGATGCCATGTCATCACCAGGACACTGAAAGACAAATACAGCAGCAGGTTTAGAGGACATCTAATAAGAGACTAAGGAACTGAGCTCAATTTTAATATCTGAGTTTAAAGAGACAGAAGCCAGAAAATGGCAACATCCAAGCAACTGCAGCTATCAGCAGCCATGCTGCTTCTGGCCAAGTGATGTCTGTCTGTCTTGCAATGACTACTAAATCTGGGCATGACTTGGATGAGCTGAGTAAGACACAGCACTGCTACATCCGAGTCTTAAGGAGGGAGAGCCTAAAATAATATCTCTAAAATTAAAGTTACAGTTCAACAATTAAAAAAAAAAAAAAAGTAGGCGAACTAAGATCCCACATGCTGCAGGGCAGCTAAGCCCACACGCCACAACTACTGAGCCCGCAAGCTCTAGAGTCTGTGGTCCACAAGGAAAATCTGCCTGCCACAACTGGAGAAAGCCCAGGACATAACTAAAGAAAGCCCATGTCACAACAAAGACCCAGTGCAGCCAAAAATAAATAACTGGACAGAGGCTTTTAATAAACATTTCTCTAAAGAAGATCTACCAATAAGTGTGCTTATTGGACAAGGAAATGGCAAGCCAGGATTCAACCTACATCTTCTGATTCCAAAGCCCCACAGTCACTCAGTCGACCACCCTGGGCTCACCTGCGTGTGCACATGAACCAGGCCAGTGAGCACAGGAGATAACTCGTGACTGACAGCATCAGCCATAAGGCACACCTGTCACTTCATCTTGGCTAGAAGCAGAAATCTATCTCGCCTTCTGAATGGATCTTTTTACTCATATATAATTGCATAAACATCATCATTTGGAAAATATTGGTTCACTTAAGTCTATAGATAGTCCAAATGTTGACATGTTTCATCAATCTCTATCCAAAAAAGTCCCATTTGTGAATGTCACCACTGATCTCATCAGACAAGGTTTTGAGTACTGGGAAGCTTTCAAGCTCTCTGTGGTAGACCTAAGGGTTCCAAAATTTCTAATTTTCACTTAAAACTCATACTTTATCGTTGGCAAAAAGCACTATCAGTTGTTTTCCCTGAAGTGACAGGCTCACTTCATTCATCTTCAGGAAAATGTCTGCCAAACGCCCAAATCCATTAACATTAGTTTGTCTGTTGATTTTTTTATAAAGCAAAAATGTTATTTCATGAGAAAAGCAACTATATAATTCAGCTCTCTATTCAAACAGTCATACAAGTGCTTTTTCTCAACACAGCCATTATACTGCGGTACACAGGAAAAGGTGTTTTAGGCATATTTTCCATTTTCATCACACAGAATATTAGTCATTTTACTGCTTCATCGAGCACATTTTCAAGTGAAACTGGCTTTTTCTTTCCTCTTTACTGAGTGGGTCGTGGTGAGGAACCCAGTGACAGGAGCCTGGGCTGGTCACACTGCCCTGATTTACACTGTGGCACCAACACGTTCACTGACCTTTGCTTTCACACCATGAGTGCAGATGTGTCACAGTGAAAGAAGGCAGTTATCATGAGAACAGCTTTGACCCTGCAAAACCCTAAAAGTCGTGAGGGGCCACCAGGGCCCTGAGTCACACCCAAGAACAGCTACTGTAAAAACACCACGACCAGGGCTTCGCTGGTGGTCCACAATGAAGAACAGCCCCTGCTCACTCTTTTTTTTTTTTAATTTTATTTTGCTTAACTTTACAATATTGTATTGCTTTTGCCATTCATCAAAATGAATCCTCCACAAGTGTACATGTGTTCCCCATCCTGAACCCTCCTCCCTCCTCCCTCCCCATACCATCCCTCTGGGTCGTCCCAGTGCACCAGCCCCAGGCATCCGTTATCAGGCATCGTACCTGGACTGGCGACTCCAGCCCGCGTGCAGCAATGAAGACCCAGGACAGCCAAAAACAATCAAATAAATCTTATTTAAAAAACAAAAAACACCCACTATGACCCAATTTCATTCCTTTTTCTGGCTGAGTAATAGTCTATTTGTAGAGACATGGATGGACCTAGAGGCTGTCATACAGAGTGAAGTAGGGCTAAAAGAGAAAAACAAATACTGTATATTAACGCATATATATGGAATCTAGAAAAATGGTACAGATGAACCTACTTGTAAGGCAGGAACAGAGACATGGACATACAGAACAGATGTGCGGACATGGGGTGGGGGAGGGATGAGCTGGGAGACTGGAATTGATACACTACTATGTGTAAAATAGACAGCTAGTGGGAACCTGCTGTACAGTACAGAGAGTTCAGCTCAGTGCTTTGTGCTGACCCACAAGGCTGAGATCAGTCAGTTCAGTCCAGTCGCTCAGTCGTGTCTGAACTGACTCTGCAACCCAATGTACTGCACCACGCCAGGCTTCCCTGTCCACCACCAACTCCCGGAGCTTGCTCAAACTCACGTCTATTGAGTTGGTGATGTCACCCAACCATCTCATCCTCTGTCGTCCCCTTCTCCTTCTGCCCTCAATCTTTCCCAGCATCAAAGTCTTTTCTAATGAGTCAGTTCTTTGCATCAAGTGGCCAAAGTATTGGGATGGAGGGGGTCTAAGAAGGACAGGATACATGTATACATAAAGCTGGTTCACTTTGTTGTATGGCAGAACCTAATACAACACTGTAAAGCAATTATACCCCAATTAAAAAAAAAAAGAACACTATGAAATTCCTATTCAACATCATTTGTACCTTCTTTCATTCTATTTGTATCTGATCTCTCCTCTTAACTCCCTCTTCTGAAGAGCTGTTTAGCCTTAAAATGTGGTTATGAATGCACCATATTATTCTAAGAATGGAAGTCCTTTGTATGAAAATTAAATGTAGCTACAGCTAAGTCACATTGACTTTGACATTTTCCACAGATGAATTTTATGCTTCAAGATTTTAGCAAAAACAAAACCATTTGCCTTCTTTATGAGATATATTCAGTCCAAAAAAAATTTTAAGGGGCTGGTTGTTTTTCTAGACTAGTCTGTAACAGGCATTTTTACTTCGATCTTAAATGTAAAGCAGCAGTGGAAACTTCTGGAATGTTATGGGTAACATATAGGAATATAATACTGCAACTATTCTTATCAAGACTTCCGGAGATCAGACATCCATGGTACTAAATCCAATAGTGAATTCTCCATCCTTGTCTCAGATGACCTATTGGCAGCTTCAGCCACAATGGATGGTTGACTCTTTCTTCCTTGAAATGCTTTCTCCTCTCTGGTGTCTTCCAGGACACCACACCTGCTTGATTCTCTTCCTGACTCTCAGGCTGCTTTTTCTCAGCCTCCTTCATTGGCTTCTTCCCCCTCCTAAACCTTCAACCACCTGTGTGCCCAATAGCTTAGCCCTTGCACGTCTACCCTTGGTTATCTCAGCACATCTCATGGTTTCAGCTACCATTGCTTTGTGGACAATCCCCAATGGGTGTGTCCAGTATGAACCTCACCCTTAAACCTCACGTCCTCTTGTCTATTGACAAAATTGAGCTTCTGACATTTGTCCTCAATCCTGTTCTGTGTCTCAGTTAATGACAACTCCTTCCATCCATACTTCTGGAAGCAATGAAAATTAGGTGGTGTCTGGCAACTTCTGATTGAGTTAAAGATGCATCCTGAATATTTACTGGAAGGACTGATGCTGAAGGTGGAAGCTCCAATTCTTTGGCCCCCTGATACAAAGAGCCAGTTTATTAGAAAAGACCCTGCTGCTGGGAAAGATTGAAGGCAGGAGGAGAATGGGACGACAGAGGATGTGATGGTTGGATGGCATCATCGACTCAGTGGACATGAGTTTGAGCAAGTTCTGGGAGATGGTAAAGGACAAGGAAGCCAGGAGTGCTGCAGTCCATGGGGTCGCAGAGAGTCGGACCGACTGTGAGACTAAACAACAACAACAACAACTGTACCTCCCAGGATTCCACCCGTAGGTATTTGCTGGGGGAAAATCCTCCAACCAGTGCAGAAGAAATCATGTTTAAAATGTTCAACATGGCAATGTTCATAACAGCAAGCATTTGTAAATAACCCAAATGCCCAACAGTGAGAGGAATGAATACACTGTGAAATAGTTATAAAATGCAATGCTATAGATTTCTTGAAATGTAGGACTTCAGCCTACACACACAAACACCAAACTATAATACTAGAACTAAAAAGAAAAAAAAAAGTATCAGTATACCAATAGGACAATGCCATTGGTATGCATTTGAACCCACTCAAAACAAGTGCGTCAACTTTTGTGGACACACGTAAGGGAATAAAAGTACAGAAGCACGGACAGGAAGGGACCACACCAAGCTGAGGAGGGCAGTTACCTCTGGGGAGCAGAGGAGGGAGCAGGGCAACTGGCACGAAGAGAGAGAGACCAAGGGAGCTTCAGCTGTATCTGCCCCATTTCATTCTTTAAAGGAAAACATATTGAAGCAAATATGGCAAAATGTTAATATTCATCAAATCCAGATGGTGGCTTTTATGACTGTTATCTTTTTCTCTGAACCACTTCATATGTTTGATCTTTTTTCAAAATTTAACAGTAACTTTAAAAGAGAAAAAAAAAGATGATATCTTGAGTAATGAAGGAAAGATTAATGATTGTAAATTAAGCCTCAGGGCTTTCAGTAACAGAGGTTCAAGCACTAAAAGTTGGAAATCCATTATTTGTAGACTTTAAAAAATAAAAAGAATGATTTAAAAATCTTTACATCTACTAGGACTTGTTTTCTCCTAAAGCAACTCGACTGAGTATAATTTTTAAACTAGCTTGTTCTCCCTGAGCTTTAGCTGTTTTTAGCCTTTGGACGGAACTCGAGAGAATTCTGGAGGATGAAACTCAAAGCCCTCACATGTTCTGTTAAATGGAAGGAAGACCAAACCTCTTGATCTATACTTCATGGCCTGAAAACAAAATCAATCAGATAAATTCCAAAGGCAGCTCAGAACAAAACCAACAGGAAAAGCAGTAGAAATAGATAAAACTACCATGTTTTCTTTCTCTAACGTCTTTCATAATTACAGTCACTGTTTACTCACAATAACTCATGTTATTTATGCAGGGCTTTGTTTGTCTCTCCAAAACCATTAGCAAGATACCACCCTGACAATACAAGGTAGGCCTTGAATTGAACCTTTCCAATCCATGTATAAATACAAATAACCATCACTGTTGAAAGAAGTCAGATCCTACCCCAAAGTACCTACGATTTCTGCCTCAGAGCCCCATGATGGACATGGTTCCAATGGGCATGAGGTCCAAACTCCTAATACCCACTTTAGGAAGTTATGAAACCTGAGATCCAGATTTTACACTTTGCCTGTCTAAGCAACACAACTAAATGACTCTTTACATGCTCAAGTAAATTTTTCCCCTGCTAATAGTGATTAAAGTGTTTGTATTCAAGTCATTCCCAAGAAAATTGAGTTAGCATAAATGTGGGACAGGCAGAGGCAGGAGGGAGAACATGCTAAAATATCACCAAAGGTTACAGATGCACAAAGAATTCCATTATTCAAAGGAGTGATGGATTTATTGGGAGAAAAAGAGGGGAGCTGGAACTAAGTGTGGTAGATCTACCCACATTTTCTTAAAAAATAAAAAACATTGTCTTCTGAACTTCACCTCTACATAAATCTCAACAAGCACTTTTTAAAATAAAATATAAAATAACAGTAGAAAATATAAAAGTATATCATACATAAAGGAAAGTGTTATTTCATAAAAACTGTATTTACGGACTCCCCTGGGAGTCCAATTGCTTAGACTCCACATTCCCAATGCAGGTAGGTAGGCCTGCATCCAAAGCCTGGTCAGGGAACTAGACCCCACATGCTGCAACTAAAGATCCTGAGTGCTGCAACTAAGATCAGACATAGCCAAATGAATGAATAACTAACTATTTAATTAAACACTTGTAAAGGTCACAGCCCAGGGACAGAGACCCATTAAGATTCAGATTTAAGGAACTTCCTGGTAGTCCAGTGCTTAGGACTCTGCGCTCTCACTGCCGAAGGCCCAGGTCAGGGCAGTAAAATCCCACAAGTCACGCAGCCCAACACCAACAAAAAAACGAGATTCAACCATAAAATTATAAAATGCTTTCCCTCCCCCACATTCTGCCACTATATCAAGGGTCCAAAATATTAATAATAACAGTGGATTACAGTTGAAAGAGATAAAAGGTATACACTCTACTTAAGAAAAAGTTCTTAGGAGGACCAGAGACACAAGGGAAACAAAAACAAGGATACTAGCATAATATGAACTGCTGCTGCTGCTGCTGCAGCTAAGTATCTTCCCATAAACAGCAGCCCACCAGGCTCCCCCGTCCCTGGGATTCTCCAGGCAAGAACACTGGAGTGGGCTGCCATTTCCTTCTCCAGTGCATGAAAGTGAAAAGTGAAAGTGAAAAGTGAAAGTGAAGTCGCTCAGTCGTGTCTGACTCTTAGCAGCCCCACAGACTGCAGCCCACCAGGCTCCTGCGTCCATGGGATTTTCCAGGCAAGAGTACTGGAGTGGGTTGCCACTGCCTTCCCTGAATATGAGCTTCAGGTACCTTCAATTACTTTAATCATTAAATACAAGCCAACTCCAAGCCAGATTACACAAAACGCCCAACTAGATAAAAGCCTGTTCACTCACCCCAGGTCTTATTATCTAATACATCATGCCTGGCTTTCAACTAGAAATGATAAACTATACTAAAAGGCAAGAAAAAATAGTGTGAAGAGACAAAGCAAGCATCAGAATTAGACTCAGATATGACACAGATTTTCAAATGATCAGACAGGGAATTTAGAATAACTATTATTAATATCTTAAGAGCGCTAATGGAAAAAGCTGACAACATTAAAAAAGGGTAGAGGGGTAGGTAATAGTAAGCAGAGACATGGAAGCTCTAAGAAAGAATACAAAGAAAATGCAGAACACGGTAACAGAAATGAAGACGGCCTGGACGTGGCTGAGGAAAGAATCAGTAAGCTTGGAAATAAATTAACAGAAACATTCCAATCTAAAATGCAAAGAGAAAAAACAGAATTAATGAAAAAAGAAAAAACAGAAACTGCCAAGAACTGTGGGACAATTTTAAAGGGTATAAAATACACATAACTAAAATACCAGAAGAAGAGAGAATGGAACAAAAGAAATATCTGAAGTAACGTGGCCAATAATTTCCTAAAATTAACGACATACACCAAACCACAGATCCAGGAAGCTTATAAGAATCAAAAATACCAAAGTCAATTTGACTTTTTAATACAAAAATCAAAAAAGAAACTTAAAAAACAAGAAAGAAGAGAATGCAATGGGATATTCACAGTGTTAAAAGGAAAAACGCACCAACCTAGAATTTTCCACCCAATGAAGTTACCATTCAAAGGAGAAAAAATGATACTCTCAAACAAAAACCTGCTCTGCAAAAACTGTTGAAAAGAAGTTCCTTAGAAAGAAGGAAAATTATATAGGTCAGAGACTTATATCTACACTTAGGAAAGAGCGTGCATGCATGCGTGCGTCTATGTGTGCACGTGCACACGCATGAATGCTCAGTCATGTCTGACTCTTTGTAACCCCATGGACTGTAGCCAGCCAGGCTCCTCTGTCCATGGAATTTTCCTGGCAAGAATACTGGAATGGGTTGCCATTTCCTCCTCCAGGGGATCTTCCTGACCCAGAGATCAAATCATGTCTCCTGTGTCATCTGCACTGCAGACAGAGTCTTTACGACTAAGCTACCAGGAAAGAGCATGAGAGAAGGAACAAACGAAGCCCACTGGCTTCTTTATACAGTAAAAGATGGGTACTGAGGGAAATGGCGTGTGTGGGGAGGCGACGTCAAATAGGAAACAAACAAGAGAACTAGAGAAGGGACAAGAGGTATTGGGGAAAACAAAGCAGTGAAGGAACACGGGGATTTGGTGGTGGGAGCTGGAAGTACGATTTTAAAGGTTGCAGACAAGGCAAGTCTCATTTAGAAGGGGATTTTCCCTTCTGTGCAAAGGTCTGAAGAAGGGAACTGAGGGTATCTGCCTTAGAACATGCCAAGCAGACAGGGGCTTCCCGAGTGGTCCATGGTTAAGAAACCACCTTGTTATGCAGGGATCTCCCATGGCATGGAGCAACTAAGCCAGAACTTCGCAACTACTGAGCCCAAACACCACAACTAGAGAGTCCGTGCACAGCAACAAAAGATCCTGCATGATGCAATTAAGACCCAAAGCAACCAAATAAAGAACATTCCAGGCAGATGGACAAGGGCAAGAACAAAAGCTCTTGAGATTGTACCAAATTGTACCAAGATTCTTTAGAGTGTACCAAAAGCTCTTGAGATTGTACCAAATTGTACCAAGATTCTTTAGAGTGTAAGGAACAAAAGGGGGGCCAGTGCTGCTGGAGGGCAGAGAAAGAGGAGGATGATAGTGGTAAGAGATGTGACTGCATAATTCCCTGGCAATCCAGAGGTTAGGACTCTG
Source organism: Tragelaphus eurycerus (assembly GCA_935064755.1). NCBI lineage: Eukaryota > Metazoa > Chordata > Mammalia > Artiodactyla > Bovidae > Tragelaphus > Tragelaphus eurycerus. The sequence goes on from CAKXYN010000020.1 coordinate 21,290,510, forward strand.
CACTTTCACTGCTGGGGGCACAGATTCAATTCCTGGTGGGGGGACTAAGATCTCACAGGCCTCAGGGCAACTACTGAGCTCATGCTCCACAGCAACAAAAGACCAAGTGCCACATCGAAGACCCAGCGCAATTAAAACAGAAAAACAATTCTTGACTTGACCTGGACAGAATACAGAGGTGAAAATGCATGGTCGACTCTTTGTTTTTGTTGAAATATAGTTCAGGTAGCATAAGTTCACTCTTTTAAAGCATACAATTTGGTGAGCTTTAGTATATTCAGAGAGTTGTACAACCATCACCACTATTGAATTCTGGAACATTTCCATCACCCCAAAAGAAACCAATAGTCACTTCTCACCCATCTTTGCTCCCCTGTCCCTAACCACTAACCTCTTCTGTCTCTCTGGATCTGCCTATCCTGGATATTTCAAATAAATGAAATATCAATTTCAAACAATATGTAGTCTTTTGCATCTGGTTTCTTTCACTAGCATGTTTTCAAGGTTCCCCACACTGTAGCAGGTATCAGTATTTCTTTTTCTAGCTGAGAAACATTCCATTTGTAAGAACAGTCCTCATTTTGTTCACCCATTCATCAGCCAATAGACAACTCAATGTTTGTGTTATTAGGACGGGTTGATTCTTCTGTTGTTGCAGTTGGCTGGGCTGCATGACTTGCAGGATCTCACTTCCCTGACCAGGGATTGAACGTGGACCACCACAGTGAAAGTGCCAGTCCCAACCACTGGAATTCCCAGAATAGGTTGATTCTTTAAGCATAAAGGGTCAGATACAACTGAGTGACTGACACTTCTCACTTAGCAATGGCAGATTTTGGTATCTGCAGGGGTCACAGCAGGGGACTATAACTGTCAAGGGCACCTCCAGCAAGAGGGCATCTGGCCTCCTGACTGTACCTCTTCCAAACCCCTTTGATTCAACCCAACCAGTCCTGAGCCAGGGTCAGTCTTTCAGCACATATTCACAGACCCCTAGTGAGCCCCGGGTCTGTGCCAGGCCCTGGAAATACAGAATGCCATGAGGCCCCTGCCCTTTGGGACTCAGATATCTTGATCTAAGAGACCCCCATTAAATAAGTCCTCAGAGAGCTTTTGGCAGGAGAAAGCAACCACACATCAGATTTAGCAAGTGACAGTGTCTGACTTGATTATTCTTATTACCCAACTTCAGCAAGAACCTTTTAGACCAGTAAGTAAATCTTTTGGAAACAGACTACTTCATCAGTCACTAGCCATCACGTGGCACTGGACAAGTTACTTCTCATCCTCTCTAAATTTCAGCTTCCTAGTCTGTGACATGAACCTAATGATAGCATTTAATGCTTACCTTGTAAGATGATCATAGGGAATAAACGAGTTCAGGTAAAGCAGCCAGCAACTACTACTAAGTGCTCTTTAAGGATTACTACAAGCTAAACGTGTTCTTGATGTTGAAATTCCAGCTCTGAGATTCCTGAAATTCTTGACCCAGGTTTGACTCAAGGAACCACTGAACACTGATCTTGAGACAGAAGAACTTGCACAGCAGATGAGGAAGGGAAGAGCAAAGACAACTCACCAGCACTAAGATTTTATTTTTAATTAAAAAATAGGTAGAAGGGCTTCCCTTGTGCCTCAGTGGTAAAGAATCCACCTGCCAGTACTGGAAACACAGGTTTGATCCCTCGTCTAGGAAGATGCCACAGGCCATAGACCAACTAAGCCCTTGCGCCACAACTAACTAGAGTCTGTGCTCCAGAGCCTGAAAGCTGAAGCTATTGAAGCTACATACTCTAGAGTGCATCCCCACAACAAGAGAAGGCACCACAGTAACAAGTCCATACTCACCACAACTAGAGAGTAGCCCCCACTCACCGCAACTGAAGAAAAACCCAGTGCAGCATTGAACACCCAGCACAGCCCTAATTAAATAAATAAATATTTTTTAAAAACAACAGGTAGAAACAGGCAGAGCTTCTTATTCCTAAGTACAGATCCATTCTGTATCCACTTCTTGAAAGATGTGGATGAGACAGGTCTGTTCAGAAGATTCCTCTTTCCCTCACCCTCTCATGCTTTTCCAACATGAATGCTTCTTTCTTGGCCTCTTTCCTCTGTCCAGCACTGAGTTCCCTTCCATCCTCCAAAGGCCCATCTTGAAAAGCAATCAAATGGAACTGAACTTGGCCAAAGGCCATCCATACAAAGACCAAGCACATAAAAAAAAAAAGGAGGGACAGGGGAGGTCATGGCACTGGAAGCACAGTGGAATTGTAAGTTAGTAATAAGAGACAGGGATGTTCCCTGGTGGCCTAGTGGTTAGGATTCTGGGTGTTCACTGTTGTGACCCAGGTTCAAACCCTGGCTGGGGAATTGCAAGCTGCACAGCTGGCCAAAATAAAACAGAGAGAGGAGACTGGAAAGCAGTTCCAAGGACAAAACAGGAAGCAAAAGGCATGGGTGACACAGAAAGAGGACCTGCCCTAGGTCAGGGCTGCCCAGTCTTGATAGCTGGCATTTTCTTGGAAGGAGTGATTAACATGGGGACTGGAAGCACTGAATGTTTGTTTTCAAGCTGCTGGGGGAAAAGCAGGAGCAGGGGACTGCAACCTTCTCAAAAAGATTCAGTTGGTTCTTTTTAAGAGAAACAAGATTTTCCCTTTTGTCCCTACCTCTCAGAAATTCAAGAGTCTAAAACTGTCTGAAGCGACTCAAAGTCAATCAAAAGCAGTTCACTGACTTGATTCCAGTGAAAGCTGATGTTCACGCATCCACTACCACAGGTCCTGCTGACAGAAGCATCAGACCTGGGTTCAGAAGACCAAGATTCAAACGCCAGCCCATCCACGTCTTAAGTTACACCACCTCACGCATGGATCACTTCACCACAGAGAGATTCTGTTTGTTTTAAATCTATAAAACAGCAGGATGCCTGGCAACAACATGCATTCAATACCTCTTAGGTAGAACCAACATTTCCAACAGTAAAAATTCATTACCCGTCCTTGCGGGCTGTCTGTCTCTTTCCCATCCTTCTTGGAGGTCTCTAAATTGGTTGCCAACCCAGAAAGCCCAACTAATTCCAAAAACTGGAACTCAAATAGATTTTCAGCAGCACTAAAGAGACACGTGCTTGGAAGAGTCACCTCCTTAGAAAAAAAAAGAAACCCATTAGTTTGTGGTTATTCAAGAGGGTCTTTAGATGAAAAGTGAAAAGGAGAGAAAACCAAGCTCCCTAAGACACACTGCAATGCTTAAAATACCTGCTAGTATAAACCAAGATTTTTGTTTCAAAATTTAAGTTCTAGCACTCCTCTTGGCTATGTATCCACATTATGCCATAAGTGACCTTGCCCAGTCTCCTCACCTCCTCATGCTAACCACTTCCACAGGTACATCCCCAGCCCAGCCTGACTCCGGACTTCCCTACTGAACTGCCCATGACACCATCACTGGGCATTCTACAATCAGAGTCTACGAAATTGAGCCCCAGCCTTGTTCCTCCTACAGTCTTCCTGTTTCAGTCAGTTCAGTTCAGTTCAGTCACTCAGTCATGTCTGACTCTTTGCAATACCAGGCCTCCCTGTCCATCACCAACTCCCCGAGTTCACACAGACTCAGGTCCATCGAGTCAATGGTGCCATCCAGCCATCTCATCCTCTGTTGTCCCTTCTCCTCCTGCCCTCAATCCCTCCCAGCATCAGGGTCTTTTCCAGTGAGCCAACTCTTCGCATGAGGTGGCCACAGTACTGGAGTTTCAGCTTTAGCATCATTCCTTCCAAAGAAATCCCAGGGCTGATCTCCTTGCAATCCAAGAGACTCTCAAGAGTCTTCTCCAACACCACAGTTCAAAAGCATCAATTCTTCAGTGCTCAGCTTTCTTCACAGTCCAACTTTCACATCCATACATGACTACTGGAAAAACCATAGCCTTGACTAGACAGACCTTTGTTGGCAATGTCTCTGCTTTTGAATATGCTGTCTAGGTTGGTCATAACTTTCCTTCCAAGGAGTAAGCATCTTTTAATTTCATGGCTGCAATCACCATCTGCAGTGATTTTGGAGCCCCCCCCAAATAAAGTCTGACACTGTTTCCACTGTTTCCCCATCTATTTCCCATGAAGTGATGGATCTAGATGCCATGATCTTCATTTTCTGAATGTTGAGCTTTAAGCCAACTTTTTCACTCTCCTCTTTCACTTTCATCAAAAGGCTTTTAGTTCCTCTTCACTTTCTGCCATAAGGGTGGTGTCATCTACATATCTGAGGTTATTGATATTTCTCCCGGCAATCTTGATTCCAGCTTGTGCTTCTTCCAGCCCAGTTTTTCTAATGATGTACTCTGCATATAAGTTAAATAAGCAAGATGACAATATACAGCCTTGATGTACTCCTTTTCCTATTTGGAACCAGTCTGTTGTTCCGTGTCCAGTTCTAACTGTTGCTTCCTGATCTGCATATAGGTTTCTCAAGAGGCAGGCCAGGTGGTCTGAAACTTCCTGTTTCAGTTAGTAGCAATTCCATTCTTTCAGGTGCTCACAACAAAGATTGCATCACCGTAACTCCTTTCTTCCTTTCACATGCCCTCCACACCACCTGTAGGCGTACTTCAAAATAAACCCACACCGAACTGCTGGTGACCACCTCCATCACTGCCACCCACCCATCCTTCACCTGGACCACGGCAGGAGCCTCTAAACTTGTCTCCCTGCTTCTACCTCACTCCTCTTTGCTTTCTCCACAAGGCACAGAGAGTGAGTCTGTTAAAAGACAGGATGAAATGTGTCCAATCCACTGCACAAAATCCTCCAATGGCCCCAACTCACTCTGAGTGAAAACGAACATCCTCACAGTGGTCTGAAAGGTTCCCACAACCTGCCCATCTCTCCCTTTACCCCCAGCGCCTCTCTGACCTCATCCTCTTCATTCCTCACCTTTACCCACCCACTCCAATCACACTGGTCTCCTGGCAAGTCCACCAACCTGCCAAGGGTGGTCCATCCTTTGGGCTTTCGAGCTTGCTCTTCCCTCTGTTTGGACCACTATGTCCCCATTTAGCCACTTGGCTCCTCTCACCTCCTTCAGATATTCACTCAACTGTTACCTTCTCAGGAAGACTTCCTAAGCACTCTCTTCAAAATTGCAATGCCAAGACTTCCCTGGTGGTCCAGTGGCTAAGCCTCTGAGCTCCCAATGCAGCAGGCCCAGGTTCAATCCCTGGCCAGGGAACTAGATCCCACATGCCCCAACTGAGAGTTCAAATACCACAACTAAAGATACCATGGGCTGCAACTAAGGACCCCGAGTGCCACAACTAAGACCTGGTACAGCTAATATTTATTACTTTATTGATAAATAAAATTTTAATGCCAGGCAACACTCCACATTCTGTCTCCCTCCTTTATTACAACATAATGTGCATTTACTTGGTTATTTTGCTCATGTGCCTTTCACCACTAAAATTAAAGATCCACAAGGACAAGGGGTTTTGCCTTCATTGTGTAACACAGTCCTGGTGCTCAGAATAGCACTGTGCACTATAATTTTTAATTTTTCAGGAAGCATTTTAAAAACTAAAAGCAGAGGAAATTTCAATCCTATTGTTTTAACCTAATAAACTTCAAATACTATCATTTGTAGCACATATTCATATTATATTTACATTATCATGTATTATGATATTTTTAAAAGTCAGTTAAATATTTTGCCTTTTTTCTTCATACTAAGACTTCAAAAATATAGTGTGTGTTTTATATTCATAGCCTAACTCCAGGGCTCAACACTGCAGAGTGACCACCACACTGGACAATGTGACTAAAACAATGCCTGGCACAGAGTGGGCACTTACAAATGTTCACTGAGTGAAAAAATGTTTTCCCAGGAAGAGGCAGCTTTGGTATAGCACAGGATTTTCTAAACTTCAGTTACACTCCATATTCACAATTTTTGCTATAACCTGTACTAGCTTTCCCTTAAAATGTCATCCTTTATACACTTGAAAAAAATTTTAAAATAAAACTTTATGTTGCTTCTATAAATGGAAAAGAATGCGCTAAAGGATAAAATGCCTGGGCCTGAGTCCCTACTCAGTCACTCACTACTTCCAGATGCTAAAGCAAGGACTTCACTAAGCCTCAGTTTTTTCTTCTGCAGAATATGGACAATTCCAACCTTCACAGGATCACGGTAAAGATTAAGTGAGATGCTGTCATAAACTCTTTGCAACTGGGAAAGTAGTCATTAAATGAAGGAGACTGAGAAGTCAACTCAAGCCTTATCTCATGCCCATCATTTTCACATGTACCAATAACAGAATATGGCAAGCACATCTGACAAGAGAAGGCCAAGGACTCAGGTTCAAATCTTGTCCTCCACTTACAGGTCTGTGACCTTTAGAAACTCATTTATTTACCAAACACTTACCAAGTGCCCACAACGTGCCAGGAACTAGATTAGTAGTTAAATAAGTCAAATAAGATATGAACTCTACCCCTGAGGAATTTGCAGTCTAGCAGGGAGAAAGAGATCAGTAGATAAGAAAAAGCAAAACATTGTCAAAAAAAAAATCAAGTCATCTTTCTCAGGTCTGTTTGTTCACTGTGAGATGGGAATAACACCTTCCCAACCTAACTCACAGGGCTGCCACAAAAATCAATTTTTAAATGTTTGTCAAGTACTCCAAAAACTGGAACTCATTATTCATTAGAAAAGTATTTTTTTTTCCTACTTGTAATCCAAAACGACTCTGACTCCTGTTAATGCCCAGTTTACACATTCCCTCCAATAACACCACATCTGTGAAATTCATTCCACTTTTGCAAATGTTAGTAAACACGAAGAAAACGAGGACGAACAGCTTTAGCACAGGTGTTTAATTTCAAAATCATGATCCAGGTCACAGTTCAGTCTTGCTACCTAGTTACAGCCTGTGGAGATAAGCAGTCACATGGTAAAACAAACTGAATAATTTAAACTGAAGAAAGAAGAAAAGTCATAAAGTAGTAGTTAGGGAGAAGGCAATGGCACCCCACTCCAGTACTCTTGCCTGGAAAATCCCATGGATGGAGGAGCCTGGTGGGCTGCAGTCCATGGGGTCGCTAAGAGTCGGACACGACTGAGCGACTTCACTTTCACTTTTTCGCTTTCATGCATTGGAGAAGGAAATGGCAACCCACTCCAGTTTTCTTGCCTCGAGAATCCCAGGGGCAGGAGAGCCTGGTGGGCTGACGTCTATGGGGTCACGTAGAGTCGAACACAACTGAAGTGACTTAGCAGCAGCAGCAGCAGTGTAGGTAGACACTGTCCAAGGTTACAGCATATCTATATTGGTGAGGTAATTCTGGAACTAGGTCTTGCTCAACACTGGAGGTTAAAAACCACTTTAAGGCCAGAGCAAAGTGCCCACACTCTGTTTTTAAGTCTAGAAGTTGATCTGATCTAAGCAAACCGCTAAGAAAGATGATCTGAAGGACTAGGTTCCCAAGAAGTGGACACCCTACCCAAGAAGGACTGAGTGTAACGAAAGCAAGATGGTCAAGAGTCTATGATCCCTCCTGAAGTTTAAAACACTGAATGGGAACAAAATCAAAGTCTGGAGTACCAATCATTTCCAAAGGGGAAGAAAGGAAAAGACTCTCAGGTGAGGCTCACGCTGCATCTTCTTGCTAATTTCTCCTTTTTTCCCCACCACGTCACTCGCCCATTCTCAGGCGACCCACTGCAACTCAATCCCCCAAGTCGCCCCTTCCCCCTGCCCCGCTTCCTCAACAAAGGTCACTCCTCTTCATGCCTGGCACCTATGATGCTTTCCCTTTCCGGGACGACTTGCTGGCCGCCGCACCCAGGACTGCCTTCGCGCCCACCTCGGAGCAGCCCCCGCGCACGGCCAGCGGCGCGCCCACCCCGCTCGGGCGGGAGTCGGGACACCCCTCCTCGGAGGCCGGAACCGCCGCGCCAGGCCCCTCCCACAGGAAGCCGCCGCCCCCCGGCGCCGGGGCCGCGCCTCCCCCGGCCCACCTCGCGCCGCCCGCCGCCCCCGGACTTCCCCGCGCCCCCACCCGCCCGCTGCGTCCCCAGTGCCCGCGCTGGCTACCTGCAGCGGCCACAGAAGCGGCGCCCAACTCCTCTCCCACTTCCGCTTTCCACAGCCCTCACTCGGGCCAGGTCACGTGACCACGCGCGGTCAGCTGACCCGGAAGAGGCTGGCCGGGCCTCAGGTATGGGCAACCTAGGCCAGGCCTGAGAACCTCTGGCCAGGAGGCCTTCTTGTTCTTTGTATGTTTAAAAACTGGGAGGATTTTCCACTTGCTAGATGGTCTCCCAGCAAACAAACTGAAGTCTCGCAGAGTGCCAGGCGCTTCGTTTACTCCTCCCATCAACGCTGAGGGTGGGTCTATCTTAGCCCCGTTTTACAGGTGAGAGGAGGCGTTCAATCTATTAAGTCAACAGATATTTATTGAACTCCTTAAGGCTAACAGACAAGATAAAATACAGAACACCGAGTTAAATTGTAATTTTAAACAGCCATTAATACGGAGGTGTGCCCCAAAATATTGTCTGGTACAGTACATATTTATAGTTAAAAAAAACTAGTTGATACTCATATGTAATGGGCATCCTATGTTTTAATTTGCTGTACCTGACAACGCTAAGCCTACTATGTGCCAGGCACGTTTCTAGGCTCTAGAAACTCAAAAGTAGCTTTTGTGGAGCATCTGTTCTTGTGACATAAAACAAAGGTAGAAAAGCTCCGAAACCTTTGCTGTTGTCCATAAGATGCCCCAGCACACCAAACTAACCCCATTTCGATAATACATGGATTAGACAGAACTTTATGAATTGGAAAATAAAACATTTTAAGTCCGTATTCTTTACCAATGGTAAAGAACTTCAGCTTTGACCAGTTGAATGAAGGCTCAGTTTTTCACTTTCAATCACCACTAACTAAAATTAGTATTAATCACCTAATTAGCCTTAAGCACTGTGCACTAATAAATCTGTTAGGTCTTCCAGTTGGAGGGATCAGATATGCATACAAATTAAACTGGTTGATCATTTAGTCTCTACTTTTCCCATCCCAAATCCATCCAGGAGATGGCCTTTTAAGGAGCTACAGTCCTCTCTTAACACCTTAATTCTTACAGTAATCCCATCTATAAAACTATTAAAATTTCTTTAGTAACATTCTCTAGATGGGAGTTGTACTAATTCTATTCTAGGGGAAGGCCTCTTTGATTTGGTGGCATTTGAGGAGGTGTTCACCAAAAGGAAAACAGGGATTAGGCAAAGCAGTCTCTCACTGTGGGTTAAAGGAACAAAAGCTTAATATATATCCTGAATAATGGCAGCCCACTCCGGAACTCTTGCCTGGAAAAATCCCATGGACGGAGGAGCCTGGTAGGCTACAGTCCATGGGGTCACAAAGAGTCAGACATGACTGAAAGACTTCACTTCTTTCATAAAGTCCCTACATGGTCCCTTCTACCCCTCCCCTTTGTTTCTCTTATCTCATCTCCAACTGCAGTTTCACTCAGTACCCTGCTTCAGCCACTCTAGCCTGAGGGTCTGTGGACTTGCTTTTCCCTCTTCCTGGAAAGCTCTTTTCCTGGGTAGTCAGTTGGCTCACCCCTCATCTCTTTCATATGTTTAACTGTCCCTTGCAGTAAAGCCTTTTCTGGTTACACTATTTAAAATCGCAACTCATCTCTTCCTTCCCCTCCTATCAGTCCCTTCCTGCTTTGTTTTTTCTCTCCGTATTTCCTCAACTTAGCACTATCTGCCTTTCACATGAACGTCTATATGTATAATCTGTTACCCCCTACAAAAAAATTATGAAGACAGGAGCTATAACCCAGCTTCCAAAGCAGTACCTGGCCAATAGGAGGCCTCTTTAAATAATCCATTGAATGAATAGACTACATCGACTTTTATTGAGCACTGAACTGGCTGCTATAGGTCCTACAATATAGGAGATATTTTAAGACACATAAAAAATCTGAACTATGTCATCATGAAAGCACCCCAAAAAAATTAAAAAGTTGAAATGTTCATTTAAGGAAAAAGGCCCCTAAAACAGTCCCTGACATCCAACCTACTTAAAGAAGACAACCAAGTAACTGCAATGCAAAGCAGAATAACTGCTCATTGAGGGCTAGATTTGAAATGTCTTAAGTATGTTGGGAAATAAGAGTCCAAATCTGTCCTTGGAGAAAACTCTGATTTGGGTAATCAAGACCAGTTTACAGAGGGAACAACAGAGTGGCTTCTTGGAGACTAAGTAAAGTGGGGGTTGGCAAGAAGAATTTTTAGGCAGAAGAGAAAACAAGGTCAAAGGCAGATACAAGAAAGTCCGGGACACTCCCAGGAAAGTCCAGAGGAATTCTAGATATACTTACTGAATTCAAGTCGTGTTTCTTCTGCATCAAGTTTTTCTCTCCCCCACCCAACTGTTAAGTATAAAGTTTTACAGCCTGTAAATTTACCTGGAAGTGAAGTCAGATATTCACTGGCACACAATCAAGACCTTTTCTCTTTCATAAAGGGTCTCACATGTTAAAGTTGTCATTATCTCCAAATGAGTTATACATGGAGTCCTTCTACATATGTCTGCTGCTAAGTTGCTTCAGTCTTGTCCAACTCTGGGCAGCCCCATAGACAGCATCCCACCAGGCTCCCCCATCCCTGGGATTCTCCAGGCAAGAACACTGGAGTGGGTGGCCATTTCCTTTTCCAGTGTGTGAAAGTGAAAAGTGAAAGTGGAGTCGCTCAGTTGTGTCCAACTCTTCGAAACCCCATGGATTGCAGCCTATCAGACTCCTCCGTCCATGGGATTTTCCAGGCAAGAGTACTGGGGTGGGTTGCCATTGCCTTCTCGGATACATATGTTTGAAAGTGTTCATTTATTAAGGTAAACTGTTTCCAGTGACAATAATTTTCATAATAATGTTTGAGATTTCTTCACTTTCATTTTTTTAAAAAACAAGGAGCTTCAAACAACGTGTTTCAGGGTTCACTTCACTTCTGGGTCCTCTGAGGTTTTGGGGTTTTTTTTTCTTTTTGTATTTTGGCAGCATGTGGGATGGTTTCTCAACCAGGAATGGAACTGAGGTCTCCCAGTGAAAGCTCCAAATCCTAACCACTAGGCAACCAGGGAATTTCTTCCCTTCACTTCTGAGAGAACCTGTCCCCAGACACCCTCAGCTACCAAAGACATTACCCTCAACTCCCTGAACACTCCCTTTGGATTTTCAGACCTCATGCGTCTTTGCCCTCATCATCCTTCAAGATGTGGCTCCAAAGCTTAGGCCTCTAAACTCAAACTTGCCCCTCGACACTACACAGGATATCACTTTGTTCGTAGCTATTATATCACCCAAATCATGGTGGGGTAAATTAGCTCTCAGTATGTATATTTTTTCACCAAATGACAGTCCCAAGGCTTCAGGGGACTTGGAGACTAACATTACAAGGAAAGAGAAAAGGGATTAAAGTACTACCAAAAAATTACAAAAGCTACAGTGTCAAGAAACCTATATTGACAAGTATTTTTAAGGTTTACTAGAAAAAGAATCGGAGAAGGCAATGGCACCCCACTCCAGTACTCTTGCCTGGAAAATCCCATGGGCGGAGGAGCCTGGTGGGCTGCAGTCCATGGGGTCGCTAGGGGTCGGACACGACTGAGCGACTTCCCTTTCACTTTTCACTTTCCTGCATTGGAGAAGGAAATGACAACCCACTCCAGTGTTCTTGCCTGGAGAATCCCAGGGACGGGGGAGCCTGGTGGGGTCACACAGAGTCGGACATGACTGACGTAACTTAGCAGCAGCAGCAGCAGAGAAAAGAACAGCTCAAAGCCTGATCTTTCTTTTCCTGACTATTCTCCTAAATCAGTGGTTCTCAAGTGTGACCCCAGGTCAGCAGCATCAGTGTCACCTGAAACTTATTAGAAAGGCAGCTTGTCCAGCTCTGCCCAGATGTACTGAATCAGAAACTGAGGACAAAGCCCAGCGATTTCTAGTTCTGCAATCTCTCCAAGTGATTCTGATTTACACTCAAGTTGGAGAACATTGATCTAGGTCATTCTTCTTCACCATAGTGTCCACAGAGTTATTGCTGATTTCAATAAACCTCTTTTATTGTGGGGTCTAGTTTCTATATAATCCCTCCCTTTCCAGGCAGCAGGAGCAGTCAATTAAGGAATAAATTAGAGACAGGAATATTAGTGTTGAGTGAACTATATTTTCTAGGCATGAAATAAAAACTTAAAGTAATGGGAATGAATGGAAAAGGGACCGAGGTACCTCAAACCATTTCAGAAGTGACATCAATAAACTTGAGCAAGAGGAGTACAGGTTGAAATAAAGATGACTCAGAGATTCTTACCTTGAATGCCTTTTTTGGTGATGCCATTAGTAAAAATAGGAACTCAACCAGTGAAGAAATTTTAAGCGGGGGCAGGAGAGACAATTACCTAGTTTTAACCCTCCTCCTGAGTAATAATGCCAAAATTTTTCAGAAAGATGTGGCCAAAAGACTAGGTTAGGGAATAAACAGGGATTAGACCTATAGATTCCAGAGGTATTCATATAATGTGATCTTTATGACCAGCTTTGAGGATAGATAGTACTGGTGAAGGAGAAAACTTAGAGAGACAAGGAGGCCAAGACAGTTCTGTGGATGGTTCCCTGTGTGCAAGGCAGAAGAGAATGCACTAAAGGAGGCTGAAAAATCATCAGAGATGCAGGGTGACCATAGTGATGCATCATGAGAGTGAAGAGAGGAGAGACAGTCCAGAAAGAGGAGATGGTCAGCCATGTAAAACTCTGCAGAGGAACTGAGAATGTCAGAAATAAGAACAACAACAAAAAATTGATATTATAGGGAATTCCCTGGTAGTTCAGTGGTTAAGACCCCCCAGAGATGTGAATGACTTTTTGGAGGTACAAGGGCTAAATTATAATCAAGGGGTGAAAACTGGAGTGAGGACTATAAAGACAGTTCAGAATTAACTCAACACCACTTAAGATAGATGACCGAAAAGACGTTATTCAGTCAAGTTCACCAGCATGAATTTCTAACAGACCAGATTTCATAATTACGGAATTTCAGCAAGGAATTATAAGCCCTGCTTTATGTAAGTGGAGCAAGAATATTAAGGTAAAAAATTGAGAGATAGAGATCCCTGCCCCAAATTGCTCAAAATGAAGTAAGGGTGAGTAAGAAAGCAGGGGTTGGACTGGCATAAAGGTAAGAAAGTGGCTCTGAGTTGGTTTGTTTCAGTGTTAATACATCATTTAGTCAATGTTAGCCTGGCCTTGTTTCTTGAGCAACCACCCCTTGCCTATAAAATAGTATTTCAGAGTAGTTACTAAGTCATGTCCAACCCTTCTGTGACTTCATGGACTGTAACCTGCCAGTTCCCTTCTGTCCATGGAATTTGCCAGGCAAGAATATTGGAGAGGGTTGCCACTTCCTTCTCCAGGGGCTCTTCTCCTCCCAGGGGTCCAACTGGAGTCTCCTACCTTGGCAGGTAGTGTTCTTTAGCACTGAGCCACCAGGGAAGCCCAATCTTTAAATTAGGTCATCTGAACTGACTGACTCAACAATAAAACCAAATACAGACTATTTGAATTCAAGTGTACAGAAGCTGGGGCATATCCAGGCAAGAATATGACCCCATGGGATGTCTCCAGGCAAGAACACTGGAGTGGGTTGCTATGCCTTTCTACAGGGAATCTTCCAGACTCAGGGACCAGAACTTGGGTCTCCTGCATTATAAGTAGATACTTTAACGCTGAACCACCAGGGATGCCCTAAGGGCCAATTAAAGTGTCTCTAAAAAGCCTCTTGATGAAAGTGAAAGTGGAGAGTGAAAAGGTTGGCTTAAAGCTCAACATTCAGAAAACAAAGATCATGGCATATGGTCCCATCACTTCATGGGAAATAGATGGGGAAACAGTGGAAACAGTGTTAGACTTTATTTTTCTGGGCTCCAAAGTCACTGCAGATGGTGACTGCAGCCATGAAATTAAAAGACGCTTACTCCTTGGAAGGAAAGTTATGGCCAACCTAGATAGCATATTCAAAAGCAGAGACATCACTTTGCCAACAAAGGTTCGCCTAGTCAAGGCTATGGTCTTTCCTGTGGTCATGTATGGATGTGAGAGCTGGACTGTGAAGAAGGCTGAGCGCCGAAGAATTGATGCTTTTGAACTGTGGTGTTGGAGAAGACTCTTGAGAGTCCCTTGGACTGCAAGGAGATCAGCCCTGGAATTTCTTTGGAAGGAATGATGCTAAAGCTGAAACTCCAGTACTTTGGCCACCTCATGCTAAGAGTTAACTCATTGGAAAAGACCCTGATGCTGGGAGGGATTGGGGGCAGGAGGAGAAGGGGACGACAGAGGATGAGATGGCTGGATGGCATCACTGACTCGATGGACGTGAGTCTGAGTGACCTCCGGGAGTTGGTGATGGACAGGGAGGCCTGGCGTGCTGCAATGCATGGGGTGGCAAAGAGTCAGACATGACTGAGTGACTGATCTGATCTGATCTGAAGGATCAATAGTGTTAGTCACTCAGTCAAGCCCGACTCTTCGCAAACCCATGGACTGCAGCCCACCAGGCTTCTCTGTCCATGAGATTTTTCCAGGCAAGGACACTGGAATGGGTTTCCATTTCCTTCTCCAGGGGATTTTCCCAACCCAGGGATCGAACCCAAGTCACCTGCACTGCAGGCAGATTCTTTACCAAGTGAGCTACAAGAGAAGCCCCTGAGGGCCAATCGTGAAAGTGAAGTGAAGTCGCTCAGTCGTGTCCGACTCTTTGCGACCGCATGGACTGTAGCCTATCAGGCTCCTCCATCCATGGGATTTTCCAGGCAAGAGTGCTGGAGTGGATTGCCATTTCCTGACCCAGGAATCGAACCTGGGTCTCCCACATTGCAGGCAGACGCCTTACTGTCTGAGCCACCAGGGAAGCCCTGAGGCCAATCAGATCAGATCAGATCAGATCAGTCACTCAGTCGTGTCCGACTCTTTGCCACCCCATGAATCGCAGCACGCCAGGCCTCCTTGTCCATCACCACTCCCGGAGTTCACTCAGACTCACGTCTATCGAGTCAGTGATGCCATCCAGCCATCTCATCCTCTGTCGTCCCCTTCTCCTCCTGCCCCCAATCCCTCCCAGCATCAGGGTCTTTTCCAATGAGTCAACTCTTCCCATGAGGTGGCCAAAGTACTGGAGTTTCACCTTAGCATCATTCCTTCCAAAGAAATCCCAGGGCTGATCTCCTTTAGAATGGACTAGTTGGATCTCCTTGCAGTCCAAGGGACTCTTGAGAGTCTTCTCCAACACCACAGTTCAAGAGCATCAGTTCTTCAGCAT
The DNA here is from genome assembly GCA_935064755.1 of Tragelaphus eurycerus. Classification (NCBI taxonomy): domain Eukaryota; kingdom Metazoa; phylum Chordata; class Mammalia; order Artiodactyla; family Bovidae; genus Tragelaphus; species Tragelaphus eurycerus. The sequence goes on from CAKXYN010000020.1 coordinate 21,305,891, forward strand.
TCAGCTTTCTTCACAGTCCAACTCTTACATCCATACATGACCACTGGAAAAACCATAGCCTTGACTAGACGGACCATTGTTGGCAAAGTAATGTCTCTGCTTTTGAATATGCTATCTAGGTTGGTCATAACTTTCCTTCCAAGGAGTAAGCGTCTTTTAATTTCATGGCTGCAGTCACCATCTGCAGTGATTTTGGAGCCCAAAAAATAAAGTCTGATACTGTTTCCACTGTTTCCCCATCTATTTCCTATGAAGTGATGGAACCAGATGCCATGATCTTAGTTTTCTGAATGTTGAGCTTTAAGCCAACTTTTTCACTCTCCACTTTCACTTTCATCAAGAGGCTTTTGAGTTCCTCTTCACTTTCTGCCATAAGGGTGGTGTCACCTGCATATCTGAGGTTATTGATATTTCTCCCGGCAATCTTGATTCCAGCTTGTGCTTCTTCCAGCCCAGCGTTTCTCATGATGAACTCTGCATATAAGTTAAATAAGCAAGGGGACAATATACAGCCTTGACGTACTCCTTTTCCTGTTTGGAACCAGTCTATTGTTCCATGTCCAGTTCTGTTGCTTCCTGACCTGCATATAGGTTTCTCAAGAGGCAGGTCAGGTGGTCTGGTATTCCCATCTCTTTCAGAATTTTCCACAGTTTATTGTGATCCACACAGTCAAAGGCTTTGGCATAGGCAATAAAGCAGAAATAGATGTTCTTCTGGAACTCTCTTGCTTTTTCCATGATCCAGCAGATGTTGGCAATTTGATCTCTGGTTCCTCTGCCTTTTCTAAAACCAGCTTGAACATCTGGAAGTTCACGGTTCACATACTGCTGAAGCCTGGCTTGGAGAATTTTGAGCATTGCTTTACTAGCGTGTGAGATGAGTGCAATTGTGCAGTAGTTTGAGCATTCTTTGGCATTGCCTTTCTTTGGGATTGGAATGAAAACTGACCTTTTCCAGTCCTGTGGCCACTGCTGAGTTTTCCAAATTTGCTGGCATATTGACAGAGAGAGAAGTCACTCAGTCGTGTCCGACTCTTTGCAACCCCATGGACTGTAGCCTACCAGGCTTATATGTCCATGGGATTTTCCAGGCAAGAGTACTGGAGTGGGTTGCCATTTGAGTACAGCACTTTCACAGCATCATCTTTCAGGATTTGGAATAGCTCAACTGGAATTCTATCACCTCCACTAGCTTTGTTCGTAGTGATGCTTTCTAAGGCCCACTTGACTTCATATTCCAGGATGTCTGGCTCTAGGTCAGTGATCACACCATCGTGATTATCTGGGTTGTGAAGATCTTTTTTGTACAGTTCTTCTGTGTATTCTTGCCATCTCTTCTTAATATCTTCTGCTTCTGTTAGGTCCATACCATTTCTGTCCTTTATCGAGCCCATCTTTGCATGAAATGTTCCTTTGGTGTCTCTGATTTTCTTGAAGAGATCTCTCCTGCTGCTGCTGCTAAGTCGCTTCAGTCGTGTCCGACTCTGTGTGACCCCAGAGACGGCAGCCCACCAGGCTCCCCCATCCCTGGGATTTTCCAGGCAAGAGCACTGGAGTGGGGTGCCATTGCCTTCTCCGAAGAGATCTCTAGTCTTTCCCATTCTGCTGTTTTCCTCTATTTCTTTGCATTGATCACTGAAGAAGGCTTTCTCATCTCTTCTTGTTATTCTTTGTAACTCTGCATTCAGATGCTTATATCTTTCCTTTTCTCCTTTGCTTTTTGCTTCTCTTCTTTTCATAGCTATTTGTAAGGCCTCCCCAGACAGCCATTTTGCGTATTTGCATTTCTTTTCCATGGGGATGGTCTTGATCCCTGTCTCCTGTACAATGTCACGAACCTCATTCCATAGTTCATCAGGCACTCTAATTATCAGATCTAGGCTCTTAAATCTATTTCTCACTTCCACTGTGTAATCATAAGGGATTTGATTTAGGTCATAGCTGGTGATGGACAGGGAGGCCTGGCGTGTTGTGGTTCATGGGGTCGCAAAGAGTCCGACACGACTGAGCGACTGATCTGATCTGATCTGATCTGAATGGTCTAGTGGTTTTTCCTACTTTCTTCAATTTAAGTCTGAATTTGGCAATAAGGAGTTCATGGTGTGAGCCACAGTCAGCTCCTCGTCTTGTTTTTGCTGTCTAGAGAGTTTCTCCATCTTTGGCTGCAAAGACTATAATCAATCTGATTTCAGTGTTGACCATCTGGTGATGTCCATGTATAGAGTCTTCTCTTGTGTTGTTGGAAGAGGGTGTTTGTTATGACCAGTGCATTTTCCTGGCAAAACTCTATTGGTACTGCTGCTGCTAAGTCGCTTCAGTCATGTCCGACTCTGTGCGACCCCATAGACGGCAGCCCACCAGGCTCCCCTGTCCCTGGGATTCTCTAGGCAAGAACACTGGAGTGGGTTGCCATTTCCTTCTCCAATGCATGAAAGTTAAGAGTGAAAGTGAAGTCGCTCAGTCGTGTCCGACTCTTAGCGACCCCATGGACTGCAGCCCACCAGGCTCCTGAGTCCATGGGATTTTCCAGGCAAGAGTACTGGAGTGGGGTGCCATTGCCCTCTCTGCAAAACTCTGTTAGTCTTTGCCAATGCTGCTGCTGCTAAGTCGCTTCAGTCGTGTCCGACTCTGTGCGACCCCATAGACGGAAGCTCATCAGGCTCCCCTTTCCCTGGGATTCTCCAGGCAAAAGTACTGGGGTGGGGTGCCATTGTCTTTGCCACTGCTGCTGCTGCTGCTGCTAAGTCGCTTCAGTCGTGTCCGACTCTGTGCGACCCCATAGACGGCAGCCCACCAGGCTCCCCCGTCCCTGGGATTCTCCAGGCAAGAACACCGGAGTGGGTTGCCATTTCCTTCTCCAATGCATGAAAGTGAAAAGTGAAAGTGAAATCACTCAGTCGTGTCCGACTCTTCAGGTCAGATCAGATCAGTCGCTCAGTCGTGTCCGACTCTTTGCGACCCCATGAACTGCAGCACGCCAGGCCTCCCTATCCATCACCAGCTCTCGACATCCATCGAGTCAGTGTTGCCATCCAGCCATCTCATCCTCTGTCGTCCCCTTCTCCTCCTGCCCTCAATCCCTCCCAGCATCAGAGTCTTCTCCAATGAGTCAACACTTCGCATGAGGTGGCCAAAATACTGGAGTTTCAGCTTTAGCATCATTCCTTCCAAAGAAATCCCAGGGCTGATCTCCTTCAGAATGGACCGGTTGGATCTTCTTGCAGTCCAAGGGACTCTCAAGAGTCTTCTCCAACACCACAGTTCAAAAGCATCAATTCTTCGGCGCTCAGCCTTCTTCACAGTCCAGCTCTCACATCCATACATGACCACAGGAAAGACCATAGCCTTGACTAGGCGAACCTTTGTTGGCAAAGTGATGTCTCTGCTTTTGAATATGCTATCTAGGTTGGTCATAACTTTCCTTCCAAGGAGTAAGCGTCTTTTAATTTCATGGCTGCAGTCACCATCTGCAGTGATTTTGGAGCCCAGACTTAGCGACCCCAATAGTTGATGCCAAAAAGCGTTTTCTCAGGCGACCACCCCCCGCCAGGTCCCTCCCAAGATTTGACCCGCCCACACCTCCCAGGCAATCGGGCGGCCGTACTGCGCAGGCGCGGCGGTGGCCCCGAGCCGGAAAATGCCGGCGCATCCGCCAGGAGTCGCCGCTTAGCTGCAGCTTCTTTTCTCGGTTCCCGGAGGCCCGGATTGGTACGGAGTGACGGGCGGAAGCTCCGCGCGCATGCGCGGTGTGGCCTCGTTGGGCCAACATGGCGCCAGTCGAGCACGTTGTAGCGGATGCCGGGGCATTTCTGCTGGATGCGGCTCTGCAGGTACAGGGTGCTTCTGTAGAGAGGAGGGGGGTCTAGGCTGGTGGCCCCTGACGGAGTTTGGGAAATCCGGTAGCACGTTGCGTGGTGCGGGATGGTGTGAACTGGGCTGGTCTCCCCGCAGGACATCGGGAAGAACATCTACACCATCCGGAATGTGATCAGCGAGATTCGGGACAAGGCCACGCGCAGGCGGCTCGCCGTGCTGCCCTACGAGCTGCGTTTCAAGGAGCCCTTCCCTGAATACGTGCGACTGGGTGAGTACCTCTGCCCGATGTTGATGGTGAAGCTGGGTCCCAGGTTGCTGACGGAACCTGCTCTGGTGCTAGTTGGAGCCTGGTTACTTTATCAGAGTTGGTTTAGAAACCCCACGGTCAAGATCTTGGTGGGAGAGAGGCTTCCTGGGGCATGAGTCAGCCAGGCCTTGCTGCTTACTAGCTGTGTGCCCTTGCGTGTATCACTCAGACTCTCTAGGCGTAAGTTTCCTCATCTGTAAAATGGGATTAACAAAAGTACCCATCCGCGGGGTTGCTGGGAGCATTAAAGGAAGAATAAATGTCACTCAGTACAGTGTCCAGCGTCTTGTAAATATTAAATTTGTTTGGATTAAAAATAGAAGTCCTGCCGTGGAAAGGACCTAGGTGGTTGAAAGTGTTTTAGGGGTTTTAGGGTTTAAAGGCTAATATTGGAGATGATGCTACCTACACTACTTGTGACTTCTTTAGCTTTCTCTAACATACTAGCTTTGTGATCTTTGACAAGTTACTTTATCTTTCTGAGGAAATACTAATAGTGTTTACTTCACAAGATTTGGCTAAAGCAGTCCCAGTCCTAGGGATATATTGAGACAAAGCTGTAGTAACTCAGAAAGATACATGCACCCCTATATTCATAGCAGCACTATTCGCATTTGCCAAGACATGAAAACCACCCAAATGTCTATTGACAGATGAATGGATAAAGAAGATGTGGTACAGATATACAATGAAATACTACTACTCAGCCATAAAAAAGAACAAAATAATGTCATTTGCAGCAACATGCATACAACTAGAGATTATCATACTAAGCAAAACAAATATCATATGGTATTACTTATATGTGAAATATAAAATGTGACACAAATGACCTATCAGAAACAGAATCACAAGCATAGAGAACAGACTTCTGGTTGTCAAGAGGGAGGGAGTTGAGTGAGGGAGGTTAGGGTTATTAGCAGATGTAAGCTTTTATGTATAGACTGGATAAACAACAAGATTCTACTGTATAGCACAGAGAACTGTATTCAGTATCCTATAATAGACCATAATGGAAAAGAACATTTTTAAAAGGAATATATATGTGAGCTGTATACATGACTGAGTGACTGATCTGATCTGATAACTTATTGTTCTGGTGCTAAAGTAGCAAACTAAGATCATGGCGTCTGGTCCCATCACTTCATGGCAAATAGATGGGGAAACAGTGGCTGACTTTCTTTTGGGGGCTCCAAAATCACTGCAAATGGTGATTGCAGCCATGAAATTAAAAGACACTTACTCCTTGAAAGGAAAGTTATGACCAACCTAGACAGCATATTCAAAAGCAGAGACATTACTTTGTCAGCAAAGGTCTGTCTTGTCAAGGCTATGGTTTTTCCAGTGGTCATGTATGGTTGTGAGGGTTGGACTATAAAGAAAGCTGAGCGCAGAAGAATTGATGCTTTTGAACTGTGGTGTTGGAGAAGACTCTGGGAGTCCCTTGGACTGCAAGGAGATCCAACCAGTCCATCCTAAAGGAGATCAGTCCTGGGTGTTCATTGGAAGGACTGATATTGAAGCTGAAACTCCAATACTTTGGCCACCTCATGCGAAGAGTGGACTCATTTGAAAAGACCTTGATGCAGGGAAAGATTGAGGGTAGGAGGAGAAGGGGATGACAGGATGAGATGGTTGGATGGCATCACGGACTCGATGGACATGTGTTTGAGTGGACTCCGGGAGTTGGTGATGGATAGGGAGGTCTGGCGTGCTGTGATTCATGGGGTCGCAAAGACTGAGCAACTGAACTGAATGTAGCAGAAGACATCTTTCTGTTAATGTGTCAAAATATTATTGTATATGCTTATTATTGATGTCTCAGGAGAATAACAACACAAGAGCTGGAGATTACTTTATGTTAAATAGGGATGTGGGTTTTCTTGTTGGGGTGGGTTTACATACAAAAACTGTTCAATATTTGTTACCCAGTATTTTTGTCTCATCATAGACAATAATTATTGGTTGAATCACCTTTCCATCCCACTTGTACTGTGATCATCCATTCTATTAAAAAGGATTGTTAGAATCACAGAAACTTTATTGCTGAGGGAGAATAGACTTTCTATTCTAATATAATACCAGAGCCTAGAAAAGGAACTCTTATCATTTGCAAATATTATGCTAACTTTCAATGATTTTCTATTAACTTTTTTCTGTCCCTTCATCTGCACTCAATAAGGACATTACAGTAAACTTAACCAGCATAAATCTTGAGAGATACAAATGTCTCAGTTCTGAGTAGAAAAAGATCAGGAGATGAATGAGTGAGGTCTTTTGGGGGATACTGATCCAAAGTTCTTTTCATACTTTCATTACAGTTATCCAGAGTCATATGGCTCTTTGCTTTTAACTGAAGTTTGGAATCTCTTGTTTACAGTGACTGAATTTTCAAAGAAAACTGGAGACTATCCTAGCCTTTCTGCTACAGATATCCAAGTACTGGCACTTACTTACCAGCTGGAAGCAGAATTTGTTGGGGTGTCTCACCTAAAACAAGAACCAGAAAAGGTAAATAAGAAGAATTGTTGATTTTATCCATTTTTACTTTTTTATTATGAGAACTATCAGATGTACAGAAATAGAGGGAATAGTATAATGGACCCAGTGTCCCCGTCATTCTGCCTCCATAGTTATCAACTTATGATCTGTCTGTTTTCATCTCCACCCGCTCTAGCTATGAGCATTTTGAATTCAGACATCTTATTTCACTGATATTTGTTAGTATGTCTTCAAAGAGATAAAGTACGTTTTTTTAAAAAATAACCACAAAACCAATATTACACCTACACAAAATTAATAGCAATTCCCTGGTATCATCAAATATCCAAATGTGTGTTCGTTCACATTTCTTAATTATTTTATAAATTTTTTAATAGTTTATTTGTTTGAATCAGGATCCAGATAAGGTTCATTACATTGTAGTTAGCAAATGTGTCTCAGTCTTGACCTGTAAGTTCTTGGTGAGATTGGTTAAATTTTAAAATGCTGAAAGAGGAACTTACCTGGTGGTTCAGTGGCTAAGACACCAAGTTCCCAATGCAGGGGTCCCAGGTTCAGTCCCTGGTTAGGGAACTAAATCCCACATGCTGCACCTAAGCAGTTTGTATACTCTTACTAAAAGATCTTGCATGCCACAGCTGAGACCTAGCACAGCCAAATAAATATATATATATATTTTTTTTTTTAATTTCAAAATGCAGAAAGAGAGTAAAAATCAATTATACTCTCACTACTTTTGAAAAAATAGAATTCTTTTCCAGAAACAAGCAAGAAAGAATACCAAAAATGCTACCATTTTTTTCAACTCTTACTAACCTTCAGAATTCTGGGTTCCTGTTGTGCTTTTACAGATTTGTCCAGCTCATTTAAGTTGAAGAGATTAATGGTTTTGTGCCTGGGCCTCACTGACTGTTTCCAGGCCAGAGGCTTTTGGAAGATAGATAGTTTATACTGTAATAAGTAATTTCAACTAGTGGTTACAAAGAATTACTTGATCTCCACTGTCTAAAGTCATCAAAACTAGTAGACTGTTTTGACCACTCCATTGTAGTGGACTGATGTTCCTATTCTAGTTGGAACTGCCTCCACTTGTTCTCAACCAGGTTTAGAGTCCTCCAATCCAAAAAGTCTAAAAGTGATGCCTAAAATACAGACTTGTGTGTGTCACCAGAATGTTTTGAGGGGATGGGAGTCAAGGGAATAGTTTTACATAAAAGCTGACTTTGTGGCTGAGCCGGGTTTCTGTTTTGGCATCTGTCAACTTGAGATTCCTAAAAACCACCCTTTCCTGCAGTCTTTTGGGCAGGAGTTAACCTGTTTTGTATCAGAAGCTTTAAAACTCCTATCTCTTGACCCAGCAATTCCACTTTTAGGCATTTATCCTAAGGATGTAACCAAAGATACTTCCAAGTTTTATACCTAATGATGTTCATTAAAGCTTTATGTCTAGGGCCAAAAAAGAAATGTCCTAAAATGGTTATTTGGTGGTAGTGGACTCCCTGAATAATTCTACACTTATATTTTTATGTTTCTCACTTTTTAAAAAACATTGAATAAATCTTTTTTATTTCAATAACCAGGGGGAAGTATTTTGTTTTCTGTTTTTTTTTTAACTACTCTTCCATGTTGAATTTTCGGCTTGTATTTCTTTGCTTAGTGCTGTCTCTTGTTTCTTTTTCTTTTTAAAGGTTAAAGTGAGTTCATCGATTCAGCACCCGGAAACGCCTCTGCACGTTTCTGGTTTCCATCTGCCCTCAAAGGTAATTTCTGAGACAGGCCAGGCTCTTCATGCTTTTTTCTGCTCCATGTCAGATCTCTACAGATTTCAGGGAACCAAATTTATCCTGAGAGATGCTGCAATATGTCCAGCCCTGCCTGATCTGACTTGTACATTGTATATCATTTCATCTATAACTCTCTCTCAGTTTTCAGGTTTTAAAATTACTTTTCTTTGAATCTCAGCCTAAACCCCCACGAGAAACAGTAGAACACAGAGACCCAGCCAGTGAGCCTGAGGACCTAGAATTCAGTTCCTTCATGTTCTGGAGAAATCCTTTGCCTAACATTGATTGTGAACTGCAGGAGCTGCTGGTAAGGCCCTGCCTTATGATCTGATGACCACAGACTAGCGTCTTCCAGCTGCACCCATGGGCAGGGAGTTCGAATTCTATTCATGTTTCAGATGGACAGAGGTGAGGATGTTCCAAGTGAGGAGGAGGATGAAGAGAATGGACTTGACGAAAGACAGGACCAAGACAGTGATGACGACGGGGGCGGGTGGATAACCCCCAGCAACATCAAGCAGATCCGGCAGGAGATGAAGCAGTGTGCTGTCCCCAAGGACGTGCGGGTCGGCTGTGTGACTACAGACTTCGCCGTGCAGGTGGGTGGAGTGGGTATCTGTCGGCCTGGGCTCGGTGTCATACCTGTTACAGACAGGGGTCCCTCGGAGGTTGGGGATGGGATGTGCAGAACTGTTATATAATGCTTCTTTTCCTGGTTCTAGAAACTTTGCCTATGCTTGGAGGTTGGGTATTCATAATATATTGACAAAATGTATATAGTACATTACGTTTCTAATGTCTAATATTCACAATCTGTTGGTGCTTTTCTTTCAGTGTGTGTAATGTTCTGTGCTGTATTCAGTACTTTGAGACTGTAGAAGTTTCTAATCCAGAAATGAATAATTTCGCTCTGACACAATGAATGTCTCCGTTAGGAGAGATTGCTTTAAAAAAAGAGAGATTACTCATGGGAGGTCTTGGCTAATTAATGCTCACCGTCAGTGGCAGACATCAGAAGAATCTAGGTCCTTGTCCTACTTTACCCATCTTGAGAAGCATCCTGTGCTTGCTTTTCTTGAGCAGAAGCCCTTCATGAGCCAGACCAGGGTTTGTGAAGTTCTCAACTGTGATTATGCAGATGTTAAAGATAATGTCGGTTTTGCTCTGATTTTGGTTCCCCATTAACGTGTTGGTTGCAGAATGTCCTGCTGCAGATGGGGCTGCACGTGCTGGCCGTGAATGGCATGCTGATCCGCGAGGCCCGGAGCTACATCCTGCGCTGCCATGGCTGCTTCAAGTACGTAGCCAGTAGTGTGGGTGCCAGTGCCCCTGTCGAACACCCCTCTCTTCCTAAACCTTCTGTAAGCTTCTTGAAAGGGAGCCTTGCTTTCTGTGCAGGTGTTCCTTCCACCTCAGATTAGCCCCAGTGACGGGATGGTTTCTTGCACAGAATAATTATTTCCTGACCCCTGTTGAGAGGGCTCTGTTCACTTGCACAGACATCAGGTGAGGGGCCTGGCTTCTCTGGCAGTTGCACGCAGTTCTTGTCTCCTGCCCCTGGGAACTGAGGGAAAATTCCTTAAGGACAGACACTAGGGCTCCTGCTTGGTCCTTGAGAGCAGCAGCTTCTCCTTTTCAGAGTCCACCATTGGGGTTTGAGAGGGGAGGAGAGAGGCCTGGGGGTCGGCCTCAATGCCCACACCCATCAACCATAGCAGCTTCGATAGAGCTTCCTGTATGATTCGTTAGTAAATTCTCAGCATCTCCAGAGCCACCTCCTGGCATCATGCCCAGTGACATGACATTTGGGGCCAAGGTATTCAGTAATAGTTATAATAATGTAATAGCATGCCCCTGGAGAAGAGGGGGTGGTGGTAAGAGTGCTGACTTTGGAGCCATATTCCTTGGGTGTATGCATGCTACTTACTGGCTCTGTGACCTTGAGCAGCTAGCTATCTTGCCTAGCTGCCATTTCCCCACCTGTGAAATGCAGATATACCCACCTCATAGGGTTGTTTCCAGGGTACACTTGTAGCATAATGCCTGACAGAATTCTGTGAAGCGTTCACGGCCACTGTAAAAACATTCTGCTCAGTTTTCTTACTTACTACCTGCGTCACTTTTCCCTGGAACCGTGGGGCAGCAATGTGCGTGTATCAGCCGCACGATACAGCCAGGCAGCCCTGGTCCGGGATGGCAGTGCAGTTCAGCCTGTCCCCTTGCACTTCTCGTGCCGCCGCCTCCTCCTCCGAGGCCTGAGACTTGCCGTGCGCCCCGGGGACTGGGTTTGCTGCCCGAGGCTCCAGTGCGGTGAGGCTCCTTTGTGTCTGTAGGACAACGTCTGACATGAGCCGAGTGTTCTGTGCAAACTGTGGAAACAAGACGCTGAAGAAGGTGTCCGTGACCGTCAGCGATGACGGGACCCTGCACATGCACTTCTCCCGCAACCCGAAGGTGCTGAATCCTCGTGGCCTGAGGGTGAGTGGAGCAGCTTCCCCTCCCCTGACGGCAGGGCCCAGGGTTGGGGAAGCTAGTCCTCTTAGCATCAGGAGCAAAATGATCAGAGAGAAGAACAAACCCTCGTGGTTTCTACAAGATAGTTCGTGAAAGCCTGTGATCCAGATAGGAAAGGCTCACAGTTTAGCCTCCCCATGAGCTTTTTGAGGAGTTTGCAGTCTAAGAAGAAATCACCAGTAATTCCACACAATAAATTACATGTGGGGTCACAGAGAGGTTGTTTGTAGGGTGGTGGAGGTTGGATGTGTGTGGGAGTTTGAGGATGGGCAGAATTCCCAGAACCACAAGGGAAGGGGTGTGAAGTGCTCTGCACAAGAGTTCTGGCTGGACACATAGCCAAATGGATTTGTCTTGAGGAATCAGGAGAGAAGTGTCGAGAGGCCAGCGGGTATTCCTGTGGCCAACCCAGCACTGAGTTCTCTAGGCAGATGCCAATAATGTGAGAAGGGTTGTTCATTTTTAAACTTTCTATTCTGAAATAATTTTAGATTTATAGAAAAGTTGCCAAAAAATAGTACAAATTCCCATTTTACCTTTCACTTAACTTTCCCAGTTTAATCGTTTACTACATGTGCTCTGTCATTTATATACATTTTTTCTTTTCCCCTAAAAGCCATCTGAGAGTAAATGCTACCTGATGCCCTTTGTCCCCTAGATACTTTGGTGTGTGTTTCCTGAAACAAGAACTTTGCCTTTCATAGCCACTGTACAATTACTAAAACCAAGACGTTAACATTACTTCAGTACTACTATCCTGGCTTCCCAGATGGCACAAGTGGTAAAGAATCTGTCTGCCAGTGCAGGAGATGTTAAGAGATGCAGGCTCGATCCCTGGGTTGGGAATATCCCCTGGAGTAGGAAGTGGCAACCCACTCCAGTATTCTTGCCTGAAGAATCCCATGGACAGAGGAGCCTGGTGGGCTACAGTCCATGGGGTCGCAAAAGTCAGATACAACTGAGCAACCTAGCATGCAGTTCTACTGTCTACGGGTCATATTCAAACTTTGACAAGGATTTCCTTTACAGCAAAAGAAGAAAGGGTTAGGATCACACATTGTGTTTGTCATGTCCCTTTAAAACTGAAGTAGTTTGTCAAGTCTGTTGTCTTTCACACCTTGACACTTTTCAATGGTTTTCAAGAGTTCAAAGCAGTTTCTTAACATCCCTTACCTTGGGTTTGTCTTGTGTTCCCTCCTGCTTAGATTTAGGCTGTGCAGTGTTGGCCCGAACACCCAGGAGTGATGCTGGATCTTCCCAGTGCATCCTGTCAGGGGGTAAATGATAACTAGTCCAGTTTACTGCTAGTTATAACTTTGATCACTTAGTTAAGGCAGTTTCTTATGTAATACCAATATAATTAACCAAAACCAAGATGATCAAATTTGCCGTAAGGTTATTATTTTTAATTAATAAGTAACTTAGAGAAAGATAGTCGGAAGTCTGCAGTCTTTCTGTCTTTATCTGAGAGCATGTAGGCAGCATACGGCTTTGGGTTTTGCACCTGTGAGGTGAGGTGAGGCTCAAGTGGGAAGATGCATGTCGGGCTTGGTGCACAGCGGGCAGCAGTGATAGACTCCACTGGAGTTGTCGGCCCACGTGCGGGGTTTTCAGGTGAGCTTTACGTGAGCAGGACCTGGTGTGCATGAACACGAATCCCGGTCCTTCTAATAGCCTTTCCCCTTCTTGTTGGCAGTACTCTCTCCCCACTCCCAAAGGGGGCAAGTACGCCGTCAACCCCCACCTGACCGAGGATCAGCGCTTCCCTCAGCTGCGACTTTCCCGAAAGGCCAGGCAGAAAACCGACGTGTTTGCCCCTGACTACGTAGCTGGGGTGTCTCCCTTTGCAGAGAATGACATTTCCAGCCGCTCAGCCACCCTGCAGGTCCGAGACAGCACCCTGGGAGCTGGGAGGAGACGGTTAAATCCCAATGCTTCCAGAAAGAAGTTTGTGAAGAAAAGGTGAAGCATAAGTTCGACGGGCAAGCTGGACGGCTGCCCAGGAGACCCGGTCTCAGGTCTCCCATTGTGCCAGCCCCACAGCCCCCTGGACACAGAGAAGGGGCCTGACTTCCTCAGCATTGCCTTGGGACTTGCTCTGGTGCCTCGGGTTGGGTTTGTGGTGGAGCCTGGCTAACCCCTGACCTGTGCACATCCAGAGAACCGGGATTCCTGCCATGTTGAGGGAGTTTGACAAAAACAGAGCAGACTGTGCCTGGAGCAGATCTTCAACCTTTAAAGACAGGAACTTCTGAGTGGTAATATTTTTCTAATAAATGTGATTATAAGCTTCTGTGCATTTTCTTTTTTTTCTTTAAGGTAATTTGAGAGAAACACTTAAGGTGTGCACTCAAGGATCAAGCATTTAGGTTTTCTTTTTGCCAAAAAGTATACAAGGTACTAATTTTATTATTTAAAAAAAATCGTAGATCTTAATTTTAACTCATTCTGAAAACATTTCAGTCATCCAGGAAAATACCTAGACTCTCCCATTGTTAACCTTTTTTATTTGCTTTTCCCTTTTTTCACACACAAAGTGTCTCCTAGGGCAATGATGTTCTTTTATGTAACCACAGCACAGTGATCAAATTCAGGAAATTTAACATGATACATTACTATTACCTAATATATAACACTTCAGATTTTACCAACTCACTCCAATACTGTCCCTCATAACATTTTCCCCCAGATCTGAACAATCTCTCCGCCTTTGTCGTTTGTGAAGTTGACCTTTTTAATAGTATAAGCCAGGTTTTCAACATGCCCCTCTATTTGGGCTTGACAAAATGTTTCCTTGTAATTAGATGGAGGTGATCCACATGGGACAAGAAAGCTACATACATTGTCATTGGTTCTCAGTGCCTCACCCTAAATGATGGTTAACAGATTACTTGGTAAATAAACCTGCTGAGTAGAAGTTTTCTTAAGTTCTTTACATTAACAGTGTATTCACAGAGTGCTAGCTTCAAAAGTTCCTTACATCAAGTTTTTCCCTGCATGGTTGTGTTTGCTATTGCTAAGTCGCTTCAAGGAGAAGGCAATGGCACCCCACTCCAGTACTCTTGCCTGGCAAGTCCCATGGACAAAGGAGCCTGGTAGGCTGCAGTCCATGGGGTCACTAGGAGTCGGACACGACTGAGTGACTTCACTTTCACGTTTCACTTTCATGCACTGGAGAAGGAAATGGCAACCCACGCCAGTGTTCTCGCCTGGAGAATCCCAGGGACGGGGGCCTGGTGGGCTGCCGTCTATGGGGTCACACAGAGTCGGACACGACTGAAGTGACTTAGCAGCAGCAGAAGTGACTTAGCAGCAGCAGAGGGGGAAGTGACTTAGCAGCAGCAGAAGTGACTTAGCAGCAGCAGAAGTCGACTGAAGTGACTTAGCAGCAGCAGAAGTGACCTAGCAGCAGCAGAAGTCGCTTCAGTCGTGTCCGACTCTGTGCGATCCCATAGACGGCAGCCCACCAGGCTCCCCCGTCCCTGGGATTCTCCAGGCGAGAACACTGGCGTGGGTTGCCATTTCCTTCTCCAGTGCATGAAAGTGAACGTGAAAGTGAAGTCACTCAGTCGTGTCCGACTCCTAGTGACCCCATGGACTGCAGCCTACCAGGCTCCTTTGTCCATGGGACTTGCCAGGCAAGAGTACTGGAGTGGGGTGCCATTGCCTTCTATTTAGTATAAAGCTAATTGGGGGGAGCTTAAATTCAGTTTAAGGTATTTCCTGTCCTATGTATTTTTTAAATGTGAAAACTCAGTTCCAAAAGTAAAAACTATATAAACTATATGAAACTATATGAGATGTGTGTAGAACTAGATGGCCTTCCCCTCTCATCTCCATTTCCTCTTTCTCCCTAGCTAATCCATTTCATTTGTTTCTGACTTATCCTTGTATTTTCTTTTGCAAAAAAGTGTGTGGGTCTGTGTTACATTTTGGAAGACACAAGGCAGTATCTCGTCCACTGCTCATATGCACACAGAACAGTACCTGGAACATGGTGGGTGCCCAGTAAATACTTGTTGCATATATTTGGCATTTAATACTAGCTTTGTAAACACACACACACATATATATATAACCAAACTCACCACCTGCTACTCAAAGTGTTTTGACTAGCTGGCCATGCATCACAACATCCTACTGACTGATTTAAGAGTTTCAGTTTCAGTTGTTGGAAGACAGAGCCAGAATACTAGCTTGGTTGTGGAGGCCCTTTAGGGTTGCCTTTATACAGTTTCACTCCTGGCCAACAGGAAGTAAAAGGGTTCATATTTACCCTCTCACCTGAAACAACTTAAAAAAGAGCTAAAACACAGAAAATCACAGTAGTCAGCCTCTGGAAGTCAAGCAGGTGATCCCCAAAAGAGGAGGAGACAGGTGAGCTCCACAGTTGCACTGGTTTGGTATCTAGAGAGAATTTCCAGAAGGAAGAGGTAGAGCAACAGTGCTGGGAGTCCAGGAGGGCCCAAACAAAGGAAAGGAGCGACCATCACAGCGCTTGAGTGCACGCAAGCAGTCCAGGTCTGCAGAGGGGCCCCTGTGCATCCTTGGTGAAGTACTGATGAGCACTTAAATGTGAGGAGTTTCCTGAGGCTGGGGAAGGAAATACTTCTCCCCACCAAAACGAGATAATCCTCGAAGCTCATCCGAAGCCAGGGACGCTTCACACTCTTGCTATACAGAGTGGAAAACTTCCTAATTCACAGGCATCAGGCAGGTACTCCAGATCAGGAAACAATTATTTCCAGATTAAAGGCTGCTCTGGTCTCACTCGACAAAGCCAACCTTCCCATAATCCTACTCCTAGTTTGATGCCAGAACCAGTCTTGTGGCTCCACCCAATCCCACTGGAACAAGAAACAATCCCTGGGACTTCCCTGCTGGTCTAGTGCACCTGCCAATGCACAGGACATGGGTTCCATCCCTGGTTCGGGAACTAAGATCCCACAAGCTTTGCAGCAACGGAAACTCGGTGTCCCAACTAGAGAGCCCACGCACCCCAACCACTGAGCCTGCCTGCTGCAACTAAGACCGGACGTGGCCAAAAATATTTTTTTTTTAAGAGAAAGTTCAGTGTTCTTACATTTTCAAAACACTCTCCCAAGGAAGCAGTATCATCCTAATTCATAGCCAAGCAGCAACGGTCTGGGGGATCTAGAAGAATACCCCATATACATTATTATCAATGACCCGAGTTTGATCCCTGAGTCAGGAAGATGCCTTGGAGAAGGAAATAGCAACCAACTCCAGTATTTTTGCCTGGGAAATCCCATGGACAGAAGAATCTGGCAGGCTACAGTCCATGGGGTCACAAGAATCGGACCCAACTGAGCAACTAAACCTACCCATCTACCCTAGTATTTATGGACAGGAAGAAATCTGGAGTGGAAACATTCAACATGTCCACATCACTATGTTTTTTTGTTCATGTATTTGGAGGTAAATTCTTATAAATGAGACCTTTTGTGTAAGTAAGACAATGATGAAACTGCAGTTCTGTGAAGCACAGTGACATCGTGCATGTTTACTAACAGCTGCTTGTACCTCTTCAGACATTGGGTGTTCTCTTTCTACACTGTTCACGAAGCTCAGTGCCTGGATCTTGAATGATATTCAACAAATGCTTGTGAAGCTGAATGCGTGACTCAGACCACTTTGGAGAACATAATTCAAGAGGCAAGAAATACTTTTTCCAAACTTTTCTTTTAGTTTGCTCATGGAAATAACAAATGAGTTCCCCATCCTGAAGGTATTTGTGCAAAAGCTGAAGAGTTACTAGTGATGTGAAAAGGATCAAGCATTGAAAATGGGTCCCCAGGACATCCCTGGCAGTCCAGTGGCTAAGACTGCACTCTTAGTGCAGGGGGCCCAGGTTCAAACCCTGCTCAGGGAACTAGTTCCCAGATGCCTCAACTAAGAGCTCGCATGCCACAACTAAAGATCTCACATGCTGCAAGGAAGATTAAAGATTTCATTTGCCACAACTAAGACCCAGCACAGCAAAATAAACAATTTTTTTAAGAAGGAAAGAAAAAAAGGAAATGAGTCCCTTCTATACTTTATGTTCTCTGATCTGAGACCAAAACTCAATTTGCTACATCAGATAAAATCTCTTCACAACACATGTATGCCATTTGAAGAGAAATTTCACTTTAATCAGGGAAGGTCTAAGTCCAACAGAGGAGGACCTACTTCACACAATATGTAACAGGACAAAATTCCAGCAAGACACACAGGAAAACAGGGAGTCCAACATAACAGTGTGTGTTCTGTGCAGCAGTGATTGTGACTGTGAGACAGGAGGGCAAAATGGGATGGGGCTTAAAGTAGAAGAACCATCTCTCTCCTAATACCAAGGACCTGTTCCCTCCACGGATACTTGGCTGGTAGCCATGGGAACCATCGAGGACAAGAGATGCCTGGGTCCCCAGACAGGCCCAAACATGGCTCTGAGCTACTGTGCTAAGTCCATCACCTGCAGCTGGAAAAAAACAAGGGGACTTTGGGGACTTCTGGATGCACGGCCTTGGCAGGTGACTAATGAGGCTGTTTGTGTTCTTTCATTGGGAGGATGGGGGACTCCTGAGGGTTCTGCCCCTGCTTCTTATTTCAAATAACAAAGACGATCAACAAAGCTTCTTACAGCCCCTGGGGATGTAGCCCCTGGGGATGCAGCGAAGGCCCTGAGGACACTGTTTTCAGGTGATACACAATGCCCAGTACATACCTACATCTGGGACCGAGGCCTGCTTGGAGAAGATCAGGGGAACTGTACAATTTTAAACTGACAGCAAGTTAAAGCTAGAGAGACCTTTAAGACAATGCAGTCCCAACCTGTATTTTTACAGATAAGGCAAACAGGGCTCAGAGAGACAAGCATTAGCAGCTGACCTGGAGCTAGACTCAAGAATTTTGACTCTAACTCTGATAACAAGGAGATAGGAGCTGGCTCTGGAGACCAAGAGCCTGAGTTCCAGTTGTAGACTACACCACTGACAAGCTGTAGAGCCGTGGACAAGCCAGTGAGCCCTGGGTGCCTGTTTCCTCATCTGTAAAATGGGAGGTCTATTCCTGACCTCACAGTTTGGGAGTTTCTCAAATGTTAGAGTTATTAGCAATTCTACACCTATTTATATATACTTACCCAAGAGAAATAAAAAACATATGTCCTCACAAAGACTTGTGTACAAATGTTTATAGCAGCATTACTCATAATAGCCAGATGTGGAAACAACACAAATGTCCTTCAACTGAATGAATAAATGAATGAATAAATAAACAAAATGTGGTTTATCCACACAATGGAGTATTATACAGTCATAAAAAGGAAGGACGTACTGACGTGGATGAGTAACAGAGGAAACAAACCTAACTCCATACTGAATCTGTTTCTTTAGCTCTAATCTTTGTGCCCTGTTGCCTGTGCTTAGTCATGCTGGCTCTGCACCTTTATAAATGAATATTGCCTATAGCCTGACATTTATAGGACAGCCCATTCTCAAGGCTCTGACCTTTAACACTTTTCCATTCATATATAAAGGAAAAAAAAATCCCTGCAGAACAGAAAATAAAAACTGTCTTATTGGATGTTTATAGGAACACTGTGAGCAGACCTCTATGGACAGCTGCAAGAACAAAGGATTCCAGCACCAAAAGGTTTGCAATGACAAGCCACATCTCCTTCTCCTTTTAGTATAAGAGAAGCCTGAATTCTAACTAGGGTAAGATTGTTCTTTGGGACAGTATTCCACCATCTTCTGGGTCTGCTGGCTTTCTGAATAAAATCACTTTTCCTTGCCCCAACAACTTGTCTCTCAATTTACTGACCTGTTGTGCAGCGAGCAGTATGAACTTGGACTCATTAGCAGATGAACCTTGAAAACATTACGCTAAGTGAAAGAAGCCAGTCTCAAAAGACCATATAATGTATGATATCATTTATAAGATGCCTGGAATGGCAATCAGAAAGTAGATAACTAGTTGCCTAGGACCAAAGGTCAGGGGCAGCCAGGGAAATGGGAGAGTGATTGCTGCTGTGTACAAGGCTTCTTTTGAAGGTGATAAAATGTTCTAAAATGAGATTAATGTCCTCACAGCAAAACTCTAAAAATATACTAATAGCCATTGTACTAGCCACTTTAAATTGGCACATTTTATGGCTCATATATCTTAATAAAGCTGTTAAAAAATGTTATAACAACACTTCTCTCAAAGGGTTTTATTGGGAATTAACATGAGCTAATACATATATAACTATATCTAGAACAGTCCTTGATGCATAGTAAGTCTTCAGTGACTGCATGATCATTATTTCCTACTCTACAGGGATGGAGGAATTAAATCTGTTGACTTTTCTTCCATGAAGGATAATGAAATTAGAAGAACTGTCCACTGATAAGCCTAGCATGGTATAGTTTGATCATTTAGAAAAGCACAAATTAATATAATATGGTTTTCATAGTAATATATAAATGTACATATTATATTTCATAGTAATATACAGAATAAGGGCATATGAGGGGGTTACCCCTATAATGTTCATTTTGGTAAAATTTCAGAACACTGGGAATAAAAGATCTCAGGTGCTTACAGAGAAAAATGTAAGTGATCTACATCCAAATGATCAGGAAGCAAATTGTATCAGATTTTCCATGACAACCATAGAATTCTACACACAACCAAGGTGCCTCTGCCCATCCCCAGCTTCACTGAATCATCTTTGCCCCGGCCCAAGTATATGGAATAATTATCTTCCGCGAAACCCATCTCTGCTGCCATAAGCATTGTGAACCATCATCTTAAAATGAAAAGTCACATACAAGACGTTACTTAAAACACAGCATACCACAAGGCATCAAGAATTTGGAAAAGGACGTACTTCCCAGGCGGTCCAGTGGCTAAAACTCTGTGTTCCCAACAAGGCTATGGTTTTCCTGTGGTCATGTATGGATGTGAGAGTTGGACTGTGAAGAAAGCTGAGTGCCGAAGAATTGATGCTTTTGAACTGTGGTGTTGGAGAAGACTCTTGAGAGTCTCTTGGACTGCAAGGAGATCCAACCAGTCCATCCCAAAGAAGATCAGTCCTGGGTGTTCACTGGAAGGATTGATATTGAAGCTGAAACTCCAATACTTTGGCCACCTCATGCAAAGAGCTGGCTCATTTGAAAAGCCCCTGATGCTGGGAAAGATTGAGGGTAGGAGGAGAAGGGGACAACAGAGGATGAGATGGTTGGATGGCATCACCAACTTGATGGACCTGGGTTTGGGTAGACTCTGGGAGTTGGTGATGGACAGGGAGGCCTGGCGTGCTGCAATTCATGTGGTCTCAGAGTTGGACATGACTGAGAGACTGAACTGACTAGACAGACCCTCATGTCCCCCCAAACACTCTTACTGAATAGCAAACTCTTCATTAAACTCTCATACCCCTTAAAAGTTTTAATTCTTAAATATAAACAAATAATCTTCTGTCACTTTTCATTCCTAGAATATTGTGAAGCACTGTGTTTAGTGATTCTGGTGGTTACACTCTGATAATGTGCTCTATTTCTTGGTTTATCAACTTTAGACAGTATCAGTATAAGTCATGCAGTATTTTAACTTATTTTTATTTATTACTATTATTATTATTATTGGTTGTGCCATGTGGCTTGTGGGATTTTAATTCCTTGACCAAGGATCAAACCAAGGCCCTCAGCAGTAAGAGCATGGAGTCCTAACACCAGACTACTAAGGAATTCCCTAAATCATGCAATATTTAGTTACTTATTTATTTATTCATTTATGGCCACACTACAAGGCAGGCAGGATCTTAGTTCCCTGACCATGGAATCAAACCTGCTCTCCCTACAGTGGAAGCTCAGAGCCTTAACCACTGGACCATCAGGGAAGTCCCAATCCTGCAATATTTATTTAAAAAAAATAAAATAAAAATTAGTGAAGAAAATCCAGGATGAAAAAAAATTAATACATTAAATTGTTTAAAATATGACAATAGCTTTTGCTATGTCCCACATCACCAAACCAATCAAGTTTCTGCTCTCCCAGAAACAGAACCTTACAGTAGTCAATCAGGAATTGCCCGATGAGCACTAGTTAGATAAGCTGTATGATAGACACTTGCCATTTCCTAAAGGAAACAGCTATTAAGTATAATTATAGTAACAAAAGAAATGGAAAGCAAGTCAAAGAAACAGTTTCCAGCATGGAGTCAGAACTGGATTTTTTTCTCTGCAGCAAAATCATTCCACATCAAACTTAAGGGCCCCCATTTCCACCCTTGAAGGAGGCCCATGCGTGGACACCTCCCATGTTGACGGGACTCCAAGAGATTCTCTGGTCAACTTTACCAGTTATTTCTTTAAATATCCAGTAGGAAAGTAAAATCAAAATTAGTGAAAGACTAGGACTTCCCTCGTGGTCCAGTAGCTAAGACTCCATGTCTCCAGTGAAGGGGGCCTGGGTTTGATCCCTGGTGGGGGAACTAGATCCCACTCACCCCAACTAAGAGTTGGCATGCCACAACTAAGACTCAGTACAGCAAAATAAATAAATATTTTTAAAAACCAAACTGTTCTTGTATTGCAAATTGAGTCGTTACAAGAACTGAAATGTACCTCTAGAAGCAATTCAAACCACACCTTTTCTTTCTTCCAATTCCCAAACCTCTCCTATCCATGTTAAAAGGCTTGTAGATATTGTAAAACATCTGGACTTGGGGAACAAAATTCTTTCTTGGTGAAACTTAAATGCTTTTTCTGTGCCATGTGATATGTAAATGTTCTACCTGGTCTCCTCTAGAAACAAAGGTAATTCTTACCAGAAGGAGTGTGGGGGGAGATGATTTGGAAATTAGTGTGTTAGCTGCTCAGTTGTGTCCAACTTTTTGCAAGCCCATGGACTGTAGCCTGCCAGGCTCCTCTGTCTATCAGATTCTCCAGGCAAAAATACTCAAGTGGGTTGCCATTCTCTTCTCTGGAAGATCTTCCCTCCCCAGGGATTAAATCCTGGTCTTCTGCACTGCAGGCAGATTTGGAAATTAGGCCTGTGAAAAAATCTTAAAAATCTTCACAAATATTAGTGAAAAACTTCAGTTATTGGAGAAGGAAAACTTAACTTTAGTCCATCTGCCAGAAATACAATTTGGATCCAACTGTTCTATTTTAAACTAGTGGATTTTGCATCATTGTACTTGTCCCAGATATAAAATTGAAAAACAAAAGCCATAAGATCCTATTTGCCTCTGTCTGCATGTTTATGTATGTCTATATGTTATAAATGAGTCATTCTTTTCTAACTTTAGAAGGTATTTTTTATAAAGAGCTCTATTCATATTCATGTGATTAGAATAATCTTTGGTATATAAAAGCTAGTTTGTGCTTTGATGAAAACAGGCATGCCTTTACAGTTATCAAAATTAAATACTTTTATTCTACCTAAGTTTATTAAAAGTCAAGTTAAGATTATGTTAGGGCTTCCCTGGTGGCTCAGTGGTAAAGAATCTGCCTGCCAATGAAGGAGACATGGGTTCAATCCCTCTTCTGGGAAGATCCCACATGCCGCAGAGCAACTAAGACTGTGCTCTAGAGCCTGGGAACTGCAACTACTGAGCCCACAAGCCACAGCTACTGAAGCCTGGGCACTCTAAAGCCTCTGCTCCACAACAAGGGAAGTTAGCACAGTAAGAAGCCTGTACACCACACTAGAGAGACCACGACTAGAGAGTAGCCCTTGCTCCCTGCCATGAGAGAAAAGCCGGGGCATCAGTGAAGATACAGCATAGCCTAAATAAATAAAGATGTGGAATCTTTTTAACACACACCTGATGGAATACTAATCAGCCATAAAAAAGAATGAAATGATGGCATTTTGCAGCAATGATTCTTATAAGTGAAGGAAGTCAGACAGCTAAAGACAAATATCACATGATACCACTTATGTAGAATCTAAAAAATAAATAATACAAATGAATTTATTTACAAAAGAGAAATAGACTCACAGATACAGAAAACAAACTTACAGTTACCAAAGAGGAAAACGGGAGAAACTAGGAGTTTGGGGTTAGCAGATACAAATTACTACATATAAAATAGATAACCAACAAGGTCAAACTGTATAGCACAGGGAACTATGTTCAATATCCTGTAATAAACTATAATGGAAAAGAATTTGAAAAAGTGTAGATTGTATACACAAATACTAAATCACTCTTCTATACACCAGAAACTAACACAACATTGTAAATCAAGTACACTTCAATTAAAAAAAATTCTAAGTGGAGTCTTTTAAAAAAAAATATTTATTTACTTGGTTGTACCAGGTCTTAGTTGCAGCATATAGGATCTAGCTCCCTGACCAGGGATCGAACCCAGGCTCTCTGCATTGGGAACAGAGTCTCAACCACTGGACCACCAAGGAGGTCCCTAAGTAGAGTCTTTTAAGCTCAAACTTACTTTAAGTCTTTCCAAAAGGCCCCTGGAAAATCTAAAGGATTTGTCACTCACCAGATAAGATGTTGAGCTAATTACATTTATTTGACTTGTTATATTACTTGGGAAGCATTATCAAAAAAGAAGTGATATTAAGAAGTTGAACCTTCTTAGATTATATTTGTATGATGCATGTTGTTAATATATGTGATGTTATAGAAATTCCTAGAAATTTGACATATCCTAGTATAATGGCACCCCACTCCAGTACTTCTGCCTGGAAAATCCCATGGATGGAGGAGCCTGGTGGGCTGCAGTCCATGGGGTCGCTGAAGGTCAGACACGACTGAGCAACTTCACTTTCACTTTTCACTTTCATGCATGGGAGAAGGAAATGGCAACCCACTCCAGTGTTCTTACCTGGAGAATCCCAGGGACGGGTGAGCCCGGTGGGCTGCTGTCTATGGGGTCACACAGAGTCGGACACGACTGAAGCGACTTAGCAGCAGCAGCAGCAGCAGCAGTATAATGTTATCAATCCTAATTCCAGTTATGATCTTAAAATTTGTATATCACATAAATGACCCAATTTCCTTATTTTTTTTTTTTTTTTTTGTCTTTCTTCATTTTGTATTTTATTGTTTGTCATAGTTATTTCTACAGGAGTGTCAGACATTTTTGTAACCACTGACAAAATTCTGATGGATTAAGAGAATACGATACATAAAAAGACAGCATATTTTGTAGCAACATAATTAGGTATTTTGTGAATTTGGTCACATCTGCTGGAGAAAATCAAAGTGTCTGGATCTTGCTCACTATGGGTCCTGCTCATCAAGAGAGAGGCCAGACTCACAGGTTGATCGTGCTCTTGGGACGTGAATCTTGGGTGCGATACAGCGTTGTAGCTGCTTCTGTTTGATGTACCACCACCCAAGTAGGCTGTGCATGTGTGCTCAGCTGCGTCCGACTCTTTGTGACCCCATGGACTGTAGCCCACCAGGCGCCTCTGTCCATGGGATTTTCCAGGCAAGAATACTGGAGTGGGTTGCCATTTCCTCCTCCACCAATTTCCTTATTAATTCCATTGTAAAACACTCTCATCAAATCTTTAATCATGGGCATTTTAAAGTCTTTTGGCTACAGACTACTACTGTTTTATTCTGATGCTTTGCAAAGGTCAGATTCAAGAAAAGGGTGCTACCAAGTGCTTTTGATCACTGATACCCCTGTCAAATTACAAGGTGTTGAACCTTGGGTGCATTTTTCACACCTGAAGAAGGCTCTACCAGACATCTGGTCCTGTGCAAACACTGGAGACCTCAAAATCAAATTGACTAGGAAGAAAAGTAGCCAACTGCAAGGTGGACTGCTTCCTCCAAGATGTCAGACCAAGAATATTTCTACAACAAAAAAACAAATAACCCAATCAAAAAATGGGCAGAAGCCCTAAATAGTCTGTGTGTGCTCACACTATTTGCAGCAACACGGATGCAATTAGAGATTATCATACTAAGTGATGGGGAAGGCAATGGCACCCCACCCCAGTAGTTTTGCCTGGAAAATCCCATGGACGGAGGATCCTGGTAGGCTCCAGTCCATGGGGTCGCTAAGAGTCGGACACGATGGAGCGACTTCACTTTCACTTTTCACTTTCATGCATTGGAGAAGGAAATGGCAACCCACTCCACTGTTCTTGCCTGGAGAATCCCAGGGACGAGGGAGCCTGGTGGGCTGCTGTCTATGGGGTCGCACAGAGTCGGACACGACTGAAGCGACTTAGCAGCAGCAGCAGCATACTAAGTGAAGTAAGTCAGAAAGAAAGACAAGTATCTTTTGCTGAGCTAGGGGGTAACTGTGCTGTGTATAGCCCATCAGATCAGATCAGATCAGTCGCTCAGTCGTGTCCCACTCTTCGCGACCCCATGAACCGCAGCACGCCAGGCCTCCCTGTCCATCACCAGCTCCCGGAGGTCACCCAGACTCACACCCATCAAGTCAGTGATGCCATCCAGCCATCTCATCCTCTGTCGTCCCCTTCTCCTCCTGCCCTCAATCCCTCCCAGCATCAGAGTCTTCTCCAATGAGTCAACTCTTCGCATGAGGTGGCCAAAATACTGGAGTTTCAGCTTTAGCATCATTCCTTCCAAAGAAATTCCAGGATTGATCTCCTTCAGAATGGACTGGTTGGATCTTCTTGCAGTCCAAGGGACTCTCAAGAGTCTTTTCCAACACCACAGTTCAAAAGCATCAATTCTTTGGTGCTCAGCCTTCTTCACAGTCCAGCTCTCACATCCATACATGACCACAGGAAAGACCATAGCCTATACCACTTGCTATACTTGGACTGACACTTCTGAGGAAATTAAGAGTCAGCTACATAAGATCACTGGGTAAGCCAACTGACTTCGAAAAGAGACCCTCCTTCAATAAGTGTCTTTCTTTGACTTACTTGATTCTGACTGGCTTGGGTCTTGGGAACTATGGCTCTCAAGTGCATTCCAGACACGCCTCCTTATAAAAATCATAGTTGTCTCCTTCATGTGCTGTATTTTCTCAAAAATTTTAAATGCATATTTGCAACTGCTAACCACCAAACCAAGGATTTCCCAAAGAATCTCAGAAGAAAATCAAAGAAAAAAACCGACTTAAAGTGCACCTGATAGGAATTCCCTGGTAGTCCAGTGATTAAGCCTCAGTGATTTCACTGGCCTCAATTCCTGGTCCAGGAACTAAGATCTCGCCAGGTCCACAGTGCAGCCAAAAAAAGTGAATCCAATATTATGAATACAACACAGAGACTCATAAAAAATTGTGAGAATTCCAGAGTTTTGCTGGGAGTAGCACTAAAACCTTAAAAAAAAAAACTTTTTTTGTAAGTCACATCTCTCAGGCTGAGAGTCTGATCAAAAGGAGGGCACTGTTTAAAACAAAACAGGCCCCAAATGGAGTTGCCTAGGCTGCTTCACGGAGAAGGCAGTGGCGCCCCACTCCAGTACTTTTGCCTGGAAAATCCCATGGATGGAGGGGCCTGGTGGGCTGCAGTCCATGGGGTCGCTGAGGGTCAGACACGACTGAGCGACTTCACTTTCACTTTTCACTTTCATGCATTGAAGGAAACGGCGACCCACTCCAGTGTTCTTGCCTGGAGAATCCCAAGGACAGGGGAGCCTGGTGGGCTGCCGTCTGTGGGGTCGAACAGAGTCGGACACGACTGAAGCGACTTAGCAGCAGCAGCAGCAGGCTGCTTCAGGTCACTAAGCCTCAACTTAATTAGTTTTGGTTCTCACAGAAATGGACTCTTAAATTTAGTCAATCTGGAATTTTCAGTAATCTGCCTGAAAGATTCCTGCCATCCCTTAAAAGAAAGTAACCTTGCAATAATTAACCCACCTTTTGCCTTGCATAACTTCTTCCTGCTTCCTTTCACCTAGAAAATTCTTCAACTTGGACAGCTCCTCAGAACTCCTTTTTGTCTGCTAAGTCTTGAATGCTGCCGGATTCCTGAATTGTTGAATAAAGCTAGCAAGAGCTTTAAAACTTACTCGACTGAATGTTGTTTTTAAACAAAATAATCCCTTTCAACTAATTCTTCCTCTTGCTTTAGGTGCAAAATGGCTTGGCTTGGTAAAAGTACTAAGCCCATCTTTATTTAACATTTTAATTTTTCATCTGTTCAAGCTTTTTGCCTTCAAATGGATTTTTAATAAATTGCACTAAAAAGTTATCTTGATTACTTCTTGGGTTTTCTCACCCCCTTAAATTTTGCTTTTTCCCCTAGTATGCTTCCCATCTTTCTTCCCTCGAGTTTTCTTAGTTATCACCTGTAAATTTTCCGACGGTTACACTTTTTTCTTTCCACCAGCACAGTGCTAACATGTGGGATCCAGTTCCCAGACCAGGGATCCAGTCTGTGCATACCGCAATGGGTGCATAGAATGATCCAACCACTGGAAGGGTCACCAGGGAAGTCCCTCTGAAGGTTATGTTAGTATTTTAAAGTTCTATTTCTTTTTCCTTCGCCTTTTGACAGTGTCTTCCTCCTGTAGGATGAAGACTTTATTATAACTTTTACTTTTGAGAAACTTAAAAACGTAAAACTTTGTTCCGATCAATTGTCCTAAGTAGGACTTTGGATAAACAGCACTACACTTTTATCTGTCTTGGCTAGTCTTTAAATGCTTCCCCTGATGATGATAACAAGCCTTGGACTAGCTCTTCAGGAAAAAAAGCTCTGCTCCAGATTATGAGGAGAAGGGGTTTGCACCCGAGTAGTGCATTCTGGCGGGGGGGGGGGGGCCCCACCCCCACCCCCCGGCCCCAGCAAGTGTAAAATGTGAACCTTGCAAAAGCAGGAACAAATTCATTTCTCTAGAAGCAAGTCTCCCAGGTTATCTCAGCCCTAGAAACCCAAGTCTAGTCACAATGACTCAGCGAATCTGAGTCTAAAGAACTGCAGTCCTTCGTCTTTCTCTCTCAGACCGGCCCATTCCATTCAGAGCCATTCCCCGGGGCTAGGAGAGGCCTGGATAGCATGCCCAACAGAACCCTGGACTCCATCGGACACTTCCTCCTTTTGTCCCAGGGTGGTTTCAGAACAGGGTCCAGAAGACATGCCTCCCATACCCACCCAGACCCATGGGTTCCTTACTCCCTATCCCCTAGGAACCCTTCTTCCACAAAGGTCCTTATGCCTGCACTCAGACTGCCAGTTCTTCCTAGAATCTCAGCCAAGGCGTGCTCCGCCCTGCACCCCAGGGCCTGAGCGGCGGCTCCGCCTTTGCTGGCTCCCTAGTTTATGGGCTGGGCCAGCTAGACTGGGTATAAAGTAGCAGGCGCTCGGCTGCGGGCAGCACCGGTCACGCCTTCTAGATGGCAGCTCGCTAAGCAGCCTGAGGGCCTTGCCTTCCACCCCTCCCCAGCTTGAGTCACCCGGGCAACCAGCAGACCAGCCAATCACCGCGCCGCCGGAGCCATGGCTGGTGAGTGTCCACCCCCGGCCCCCCAACCACTCTAGGAGCCTTGCTGTCCCCAGCCCTCGTTCCTCTGCAGGAGCTTGTAGTTTTCTTCCTTAAAACTGTAAACGTGGAGGCATTAGAATCGCTGGATGAGCCGTGATGGATGCCGGGAGAGGAGGGCCTCCTGTTTCTGCCCCACCCCCAGAAACTACGATGGGCGGTTAGGAGAGAATTGACCTTGGAAGCAAAAGGTTCCTTCCCTCTAGGGTCAGAATCAGCCGTCAGAGACCAAATTGGCCCACTTGCACACCCTGCTTGACCTTAATAGTATTTAAAGTCTTTTGGAATAAGTTGCTAACATTTAAAATAAATATAGGCAATTTCACTTAAAATGGTGGATTCCCAACTTCTGGAGGAAAACTGGAAGATCTGGCAGTGGGGGTGCTTGAGCTGGGGAAGCTGCTTCCTTTAGTTTGATGGACATCAGACCAGCTCCAGGCTGCTGGGCTAGGAAACTTTTCAGACTGTGACCCTTGGGGTGGGCTAACCTGATTTGGGTGCTCCTCTAGTGACAGAGCCTCCCTTCTCCACTGTCAACCATAGGGGGACCTTGGAGGTCACAACTTGAATCTAAAGTGAATGGCCTCTCACACATACTGGACCAGCTGCAACACCTGCTGGGGCTGGAATCCCTGTTTTCCAGAGAGACTTACTCTGAGATTGGATAATGAGCTAAAATCTAGATATCTATTTCCTTCCTAGAAGGCAGAATTCTTTTTGTAATTTCCTTCCCTATGAACCTAGTTCTACCTTCTGAAAATACACACACAAACACACAACCTCTTGTTGCTAAAAGTAAGTGGGTGAGGGAAGACATTGCTTTTGGAGCTGACAGATTACTTAGGTGCTCAAGAGAAAAGGGCTGAGCTGGGGACTGGAAGCCCACCCAAGGTTTCAGAGCCTAAGGGGTAGGGCTTGGCTGACAAGGCTTCTGCATGCAGATTAGTGGCGGTTTCCCTCTAGGTTATTTGTACCTCAGCTGTCTGGAGGGCATCAATACCCCTCCTGAAATACTAGGGCAAGAACTATTTCCCCATTCTCCAACCCTATAGAATGTTCAAAACCCTATAGAACTGTACAAAAAAAGAGCTTCAAGACCCAGATAATCATGATGATGTGATCACTGACCTAGAGCCAGACATCTTGGAATGTGAAGTCAAATGGGCCTTAGAAAGCATCACTATGAACAAAGCTAGTGGAGGTGATGGAATTCCAGTGGAGCTATTCCAAGTCCTGAATGATGATGCTGTGAAAGTGCTACACTCAATATGCCAGCAAATTTGGAAAACTCAGCAGTGGCCACAAGATTGGAAAAGGTCAGTTTTCATCCCAATCCCAAAGAAAGGCAATGCCAAGGAGTGCTCAAACTACCGAACAATTGCACTCATCTCACACGCTAGTAAAGTAATGCTCAAAATTCTCCAAGCCAGGCTTCAGCAATATGTGAACCGTGAACTTCCTGATGTTCAAGCTGGTTTTAGAAAAGGCAGAGGAACCAGAGATCAAATTGCCAACATCCGCTGGATCATGGAAAAAGCAAGAGAGTTCCAGAAAAACATCTATTTCTGCTTTATTGACTATGCCAAAGCCTTTGACTGTGTGGATCACAATAAACTGTGGAAAATTCTGAAAGAGATGGGAATACCAGACCACCTGATCTGCCTCTTAAAAAATTTGTATGCAGGTCAGGAAGCAACAGTTAGAACTGGTCATGGAACAACAGACTGGTTCCAAATAGGAAAAGGAGTACGTCAAGGCTGCATATTGTCACCATGTTTATTTAACTTATATGCAGAGTACATCATGAGAAATGCTGGACTGGAAGAAACACAAGTTGGAATCAAGATTGCCGGGAGAAATATCAATAACCTCAGATATGCAGATGACACCACTCTTATGGCAGAAAGTGAAGAGGGGCTAAAAAGCCTCTTGATGAAAGTGAAAGTGGAGAGTGAAAAGGTTGACTTAAAGCTCAACATTCAGAAAACGAAGATCATGGCATCTGGTCCCATCACTGCATGGGAAATAGATGGGGAAACAGTGGAAACAGTGTCAGACTTTATTTTTCTGGGCTCCAAGATCACTGCAGATGGTGACTGCAGCCATGAAATTAAAAGACGCTTACTCCTTGGAAGGAAAGTTATGAGCAACCTAGATAGCATATTCAAAAGCAGAGACATTACTTTGCCAACAAAGGTTCGCCTAGTCAAGGCTATGGTCTTTCCTGTGGTCATGTATGGATGTGAGAGCTGGACTGTGAAGAAGGCTGAGCGCCGAAGAATTGATGCTTTTGAACTGTGGTGTTGGAGAAGACTCTTGAGAGTCCCTTGGACTGCAAGGAGATCCAACCAGTCCATTCTGAAGGAGATCAATCCTGGAATTTCTTTAGAAGGAATGATGCTAAAGCTGAAACTCCAGTATTTTGGCCACCTCATGCGAAGAGTTGACTCATTGGAGAAGACTCTGATGCTGGGAGGGATTGAGGGCAGGAGGAGAAGGGGACGACAGAGGATGAGATGGCTGGATGGCATCACTGACTCGATGGATGCGAGTCTGAGTGACCTCCGGGAGCTGGTGATGGACAGGGAGGCCTGGCGTGCTGCGGTTCATGGGGTCGCAAAGAGTCGGACACGACTGAGCGACTGATCTGATCTGATCTCTGATAGAATGTTCTGTATCTATGTGTAACAGACCAAAAAAAAGGGGGGGGGGGTTGGGGGAGCTAGTGAGGGAAAATGGGAAGATTTAGATCTTGTATAACTAGTATTAAGCTTCCTAGGTAGCGCAGTGGTAAAGAACCCACCTGCCAATGCAGGAGATATGGCTTCAATCCCTGAGTAGGGAAGATCCTCTGGAGTAGGAAATGGCAAAGATTTGTTTTGTGTTGATATGTTGATGTATCCCAAATGCCTAGAGAGGTGCCAGGTGCATCCTAAGTGCTCAGTAAACCGAGGTGGGGAGGCTGGGTCCGTGAGAATATTAGCATTTCAAGGTGGGGAAAGAAGGCTGGCTGGTGTGGATGTGGATTGGAAATAGAAGGTGTAGGATGGTGGGGACACAGAGAAATGAGGACGGACTGGGAGCATATTGCTTAGGGATTGAGACCTGAAAAGGAACTGGTGCAGGGAGAGAGGCATTAATTAACAAGATGTGCTTAGCTATGTTACACAGTCGCTTCTAGCGGAGGGGTTAATCACACATGGCATCTGGTCCCATCACTTCATGGGAAATAGATGGGGAAACAGTGGAAACAGTGTCAGACTTTATTTTTTGGGGCTCCAAAAATCACTTCCGATGGTGACTGCAGCGATGAAATTAAAAGACGCTTACTCCTTGGAAGGAAAGTTATTTCCAACCTAGATAGCATATTCAAAAGCAGAGACATTACTTTGCCAACAAAGGTTCGTCTAGTCAAGGCTATGGTTTTTCCTGTGGTCATGTATGGATGTGAGTTGGACTGTGAAGAAGGCTGAGCGCTGAAGAATTGATGCTTTTGAACTGTGGTGTTGGAGAAGACTCTTGAGAGTCCCTTGGACTGCAAGGAGATCAGCCCTGGGATTTCTTTGGGAGGAATGATGCTAAAGCTGAAACTCCAGTACTTTGGCCACCTCCTGCGAAGAGTTGACTCATTGGAAAAGACTCTGATGCTGGGAGGGATTGGGGGCAGGAGGAGAAAGGGACAAGAGAGGATGAGATGGCTGGATGGCATCACTGACTCAATGGACATGAGTCTGTGTGAACTCGGGGAGTTGGTGATGGACAGGGAGGCCTGGCGTGCTGTGATTCATGGGGTCGCAAAGAGTTGGACATGACTGAGTGACTGTACTGAACTGCGGACAAGCAAAGTGAAGTGAAGTTGCTCAGTCGTGTCCTACTCTTTGTGACCCCATGGACTGTAGCCTACCAGGCTCCTCAGTCCATGGAATTTTCCAGGCAAGAGTCCTGGAGTAGGTTGCCATTTCTTTCTGCTGCTGCTGCTAAGTCGCTTCAGTCGTATCCAACTCTGTGCGACCCCATAGACGGCAGCCCACCAGGCTTCCCGTCCCTGGGATTCTCCAGGCAAGAACACTGGAGTGGGTTGCCATTTCCTTCTCCAATGCATGAAAGTGAAAAGTGAAAAGTGAAAGTGAAGTCGCTTAGTCGTATCTGACTCCTAGCGACCCCATGGACTGCAGCCTACCAGGCCCCTCCATCCATGGGATTTTCCAGGCAAGAGTACTGGAGGAGGGTGCCATTGCCTTCTCCGGCCATTTCTTTCTACTGAGTGGTAAATAAGAGGTACTGATAACAACCCCATTTGTCTTCCAAGACTCAGCTCAAATGCAGCTCCTTCTCAAGGCCTTTCCTGAAGGGCTGGCCCTGAAGTGAACAGTTTTCCTCAGTTAGTTACTTGTGTATATGTCTTATGCCTTTCTTTGAGTAAATTCTGATAAAGTCAAGCTTGTGTAGCTAGTTAAATGGCAGGAAGGGAAACTGAGCCCTCTAAGTCCAAAAAACCCTCAGATTTGGCCATGGAAAATGACCTGAAAACTGGAGAGGTGGGCTTCTCTCTTGCTTTACCCATACCTCTAGCAAATATGCACAATTATTCTATTGATTGCCCATTTATAACCTTTGACCATTTTTCTACTGGGTTGTTTTTAAGAAATCTATATATTTCAGATTTTGAGCTCTATTGGTTATATTTCTTGTGAATATATTCTTCCTGTTTGAGTCTCATTTTTTTTTTATTTTTGAAGGTAACAGTCATGGCTGTACAGTAGTTAGTAGATGTGAGCCCTTTGAAAGCAAGAGATAGATGTCTTGACTTACTCATTTTCTAGGAATCACCTTTATGTTTTACTACTTATAAAATGTTTGTTAATGTTGGTGAGAAGTGAAACTATATATATATATAAATTTAAAAATTAATATATACATATGTAGGTAAGAAGTAGGTAAGAATAAAAACTGACAAAGCGGTATTTAGTAAACTGATATGACTAATGCAAAGATAAATCACAAAGAAAACGCATGTTAGAGTTTAATATACTCACGTTGCTTTCAGTAGTTCAGTCCATGAGTTGATAAGAAATCAGGTGGGAATTTGTTGAAGCAGCCTCAGGAATTCCTTTCCGTTTTCCCAGGCCACATCAGAAGAAACTAAATCACTTCTGTAGCATTTAAATCATCACCAAATTTATACCCCACCGAATCTGAGTTTATGGAGTCCAAAAGGCCGGGCCAAGCTTGGGAATCCTCTTTTTTGACAAGCGGGAACCTAAAGCTTACACATGACTGAGTTTAAGCCAATGGGAGATGCTTATGCCAGGTGTGGTTAATTCTGAAATCAGGGAGAGAACTAAAGGCTAACAGGTGCCTTAATTTTCTTCAAACAATACTATAAGAAGTTGCAGGTGTACTCTCTCCTCAGTTGCACCCACAGTCACTGCTTTTAAAGAGTTAGTAAGTTATGAAATTGTAGCCCCAACTTCAGGTGGATGGTGGTGGTAAACTTCCCTTCTCTGGTACTCTTCCCCATGCCCTGCATGTTGTTGTGTGGATTTCTCTCTATATATTTTCAAGTTATTCCAGCTTCACCACTTAACAGGTAAATTTGGGTAACCTGCTTAAAGTTTCTGTGCCTCACTTTTCCTATCCCTAATGATATTAATTCTGTTTACCTCACAGGGTTGCTGTGACAACTGAAAAAGCATACAGAACAATGCTCAGCATGTAGTAAGCACCCTTTACACACTCTTGTTGCAGAAGCAGGCATGTTCTAATGACTTTATTAACGCAAAGGATGTCCAAGAAAAAGCTCATCTTCCCCTCCGCGTCTACCCCCTTGCCACCTTCTTACTTGCCTAAGAAAACTGTTAACAGCATCATGTGATCATGCCACATCTTTTTCTCTTCAGAGCAATAGACTGCAGATCTACCTACAAATATGGAGTTTCTTTCTTTTTTACAAAAGTAGATTCACATTCATGTTATAAAGATTTTTAAAATGTGGACCATTTTTAAAGTCTTTATTGAGTTTGTTAGAATATTACTTATGTTTTAGTTTTTTGGCCACAAGGCACATGGGATCTAAGCTCTCCCCCCAGGGACTGAATCCACACTCCCTGCATTGGAAGGAGGTCTTAACCACTGAATCACCAGGGAAATCCCCATTTTAACATTTAATGATATATTCCAGGTATCTTTCAGGGTGACAGTGTATCAATACACACAGCAAACTCATTCTTGGTAACAGCATAATACTCTGTTCAGTTCAGTCACTCAGTCATGTCTGACTCTTTGCAACCCCATGGACTGCAGCACTCCAGGCTTCCCTGTCCATCACCAGCTCCTGGAGCTTACTCAAACTCACGTCCATTGAGTTGGACATGCAACCATCTCATCCTCTGTCATCCCCTTTTCCTCCTGCCTTCAGTCTTTCCCAACATTAGGGTCTTTTCAAATGAGTCAGTTTTTTGCATCAGGTGGCCAAAGTATTGGAGCTTCAGGATCAGTTCTTCCAATGAATATTCAGGACTGTTTTCCTTTAGGATGGACTGGTTGGATCTCCTTGCAGTCCAAGGGACTCTCAAGAATCTTCTACAACACCACAGTTCAAAAGCATCAATTCTTCAGCGCTCAGCTTTCTTTATAGTCCAACTCTCACATCCATACATGACCACTGGAAAAACCAAAGGTTTGACTAGATAGATCTTAGTCTGTCACTGTTTCCATTGTTTCCCCATCTATTTGCCATGAAGTGACGGGACCGGATGCCATGATCTTATTAGTTTTCTGAATGTTGAGTTTTAAGCCGACTTTTTCACTCTCCTTTCTCACTTTCATCAAGAGGCTCCTTAGTTCTTCGCTTTCTGCCATAAGGGTGATATCATCTGTATATCTGAGGTTATTGATATTTCTCCCGGCAATCTTGATTCCAGCTTGTGTTTCGTCCAGTCCAGCGTTTCTCATGATGTACTCTGCATATAAGTCAAATAAGCAAGGTGACAATTATTCAGCCCTTGACATACTCCTTTTCCTATTTGGAACCAGTCTGTTGTTCCATGTCCAGTTCTGTTGCTTCTTGACCTGCATGCAGATTTCTCAGGAGGCAGGTCAGGTGGTCTGGTATTCCCATGTCTTTCAGAATTTTCCACAGTTTTGTTGTGATCCACACAGTCAAAGGCTTTGGCATCAATAAAGCAGATGTTTTTCTGGAACTCTCTAGCTTTTTCAATGATCCAGTGGATGTTGGCAATTTGATCTCTGGTTCCTCTGCCTTTTCTAAAACCAGCTGGAACATCTGGAAGTTCATGGTTCACATACAGTTGAAGCCTGGCTTGGAGAATTTTGAGCATTACTTTGCTAGCATGTGAGATGAGTGCAATTGTGCAGTAGTTTGAGCATTTTTTGGCATTGCCTTTCTCTGGGATTGGAATGAAAACTGACCTTTTCCAGTCCTGTGGCCAGTGCTGAGTTTCCCAAATTTGGTAGTATATTGAGTGCAGCACTTTCACAGCATCATCTTTTAGGATTTGAAATATCTCAACTTGAATTCTATCACCTCCACTAGTTTTGTTCATAGTGATGCTTCCTAAGGCCCACTTGACTTCGCATTCCAGTAGTATCATAAAATTTATTCAAATGTGCTTCATAAATAGGCAATTGAGGTTATGTCTAATTTTTGCTAATAACTACAAGGGTCGAAGGGTTCAGTACACATCCTTGCTCATCTATCCTTTACAGTCTGTAGGACAGATTCCCCAAAGTTGGACAAGTAGATCAAAGATTTATGTGTCTTTAAAATGTCTAAAACTTCAGCTTGATTACTCTCACCAAAGGCTGAGGCAATGCATTTTCCCACTGGCAATGTGCCAGTTTTCCTGAACTCTTAATGGCCCTTGGTGTAATTTGTCTTTAAGTTGTTTTGCCAATCGATCAGTAAATAATGATGTCTCATTTTAATCTGTTCTTCCTCACAGGCCTGGCAGGGGCACCTTCTCATTTGTTTGTTTTTTCGATCAGTAAATAATGATGTCTCATTTGTTTGTTTTTTCGATCAGAAAATAATGATGTCTCATTTGTTTGTTTTTTTGATCAGTAAATAAAGATGTCTCATCTTCTCCTGGTTGTCTTTTGACTCTGTTTCTGGAAACTTTCATTAAACACAATTTTTAATGTTTCTGGGGCTTTATCTGTCAAGCTTTTCCTTCATAGTTTCTGAAGCTGTAGTCTTTCTTAAAAAGTAGCCTCTGTCCAGAGGTTATACAACTTCTCCCTTTCGTCCCATACTTTTTTTTTAAGGTTTTAAAAATAACATTTCTTAAAAGTTAACATATGCATAATAGGAAACCAAAAAACACAAGAAGCAAAAAAAAAAAAGTTATCCCTAATCAGTTTACCTTTTGATGTGTCCTTTCTAGGTCCTACTTGCATATTTATACAATTAAACATCCATTTTTTTTATAATTAAGATTATACAGTTATGTGTCATGCTTTTTTCACAAATCGTGAATATTTACCATTTCAAAGTCCCAAAGCTATGAGTATTCTGATACCCAGTGATACACTATACCAACTCAATCTAGAAGAGAAAGATGTAATCCTGCCTTTCTTGGCAACAAAAATTTCATAAAAGACAAAAAATGACAACAAGCCTCTAGTTACAGATATTGGCAGAGTTTGTAATTTAAATACTGTAGTCCCTTGATGTTCAATTAAAAATGAGACATAAAGCAACAGAGTACATAGAGCATCCCATACTAGTCTAATAGTTTCAGTTTTTTAAATTTAGATCTTTAATCTTCCAGTAAGTTGTTGCTGTGTGTGGTATGTTAGTGGGAAACTTGTATTGAATATAATAGACACACTGGAATGTGCACAAGTTCTAAGTGAAGTTTCACCAACTGAACACACGCTTGTATAATCTGCATCCATTTCAAGAAATAGAACAGGGGACTTCCCTGGTGGTCCAGTGGCAAAGACTCTGCTCCCAATGAATGGGGTCTGGGTTCGATACCTGGTCCGGGAACTAGATCCCATATGCCATAACAATCCTCCAAGCTGTAATGAAGATCATAGATTCCCAAGTGCTGCAATTAAGACTCAGCAAACCAAATAAATATTTTAAAAAATAGAACACAGACAGCACCCCAGGTGCTTTGTCTCCTTCCGGTTATTATTCCCTGACAGAGGATAACCACTGTACTGACCTCTAACACCTTATATGAAATTTCTAAGGCGATAATTTTATGGGAACGACAGAGAATGAGATGGCTGGATGGCATCACCGACTCGATGGATGTTAGTTTGAGTGAACTTCCGGAGTTGGTGATGGACAGAGAGGCCTGTCGTGCCGCAATTCATGGGGTCACAAAAAGTCGGACATGAGGACATGACTGAGCGACTGAACTGAATTTTATTTTTATGCAGATGTTTGATTAAGTATGCCAAAACCATTTATTAGATTAGCTACTGTTTTCCCAGTGAGTTAAAAATCGCTCCTTTGATCAATGGGACTTATAAGGAGAAAATGTATTTCTGGATGCAGTGGACGGGTTGTATAACCCAGTGTCTAACAAAGTCACGTCTTCCATTATGGAGCCCAGCTGGGCTCCCCTGCAGCCTGAGCTTTGCTGGTTGGTGACTGATTTTCTCCATGTGCCTTGTGTGTGTCTAAATAGTCAGAAAAGCACTGATCGTACTGGCCCACTCAGAGAGGACGTCCTTCAACTATGCCATGAAGGAGGCTGCCATAGAGGCTTTGAAGAGGAAAGGATGGGAGGTCACTGTGTCGGACCTGTATGCCATGAACTTCAATCCCGTCATCTCCAGAAAGGACATCACAGGTGGGAGTGGCTCTCCCCTTTAATTAGGTCTTTGTGGAACTTCTCCCTTGTGGGCTTTCTGGCCCCGCCTTGGCCCTCTGGCGTCAGCTTCTCTTTTCCTCTCTGCAGGTAAACTGAAGGACCCCGGGAACTTTCAGTATCCTGCCGAGACTGTTTTAGCTTATAAAGAAGGCCATCTGAGCCCAGATATTGTGGCGGAACAAAAGAAGCTGGAAGCTGCAGACCTTGTGATTTTTCAGGTGTGGTAAGACATCAGAAGGGGTGTTGAGACATTTGTTTTTTTGTCCTAGACCTGACACCTAATTAGTTATGTGCTTTTAGGAAAGTCACAGCCCTTTGACCATACTCTCCTTAAAGAAGGGTAATTACTTCAAAGGTGCCGGATTACACAGATTTATAGATGTTATGAAGCTGGCTGTGTATTCTTTGAAAGTATGACTGTGACTGCAGAGATGACACGTTGAGCCTTGAGCTCTTTTCCGAGAATGCTTAGTCTTCAATTAGTAATTTCTCATGGAATCACTCAAGTTTGCAGTTCTCACCCCATCTCCATAATTTCTCATGGAATCACTCAAGTTTGCAGTTCTCACCCCATCTCCATAAGCATCCTGAAAACAGTTTGTAGACCGAGGCGTAAGAGCTTGACTTCTCTGTGATGGGAGCTCCCAGTGCAGTGTGCACTGCCCTGCTTAATGTGTTCTAGCAGTAAAACCATGGCTTTTACCCCCTGGAGGCTGCCTCACCATTTAGCAGTCAGTACTGAAACTGGGTATGCTTCTTGTAAGTCACCTTTCCTGACAATGGTGGACTGCAGTCAGTGACTTTGCTGCTACCAATCCCAACCAGCTTTTTGGTATTAAACATGGAATGTATGCGACACTGGAAACTTCCTAAGTTTGATACTGGCTGTGATTTTTGCAGTTATTCAATCAGCTACAAAGACTCTAACCTTTGAAGTCCCTTATTCTACCTGTTGCTATGAATCAAAGCCACATAACATTAGCCAGTGCCCCAAAGGATCCCTTTTTGGTCTACATTTTCTACTCTCTTGTTGCAGTACAGCCAAGGCAGTAACAGTAGCAACTTTCAGTTCTGCTTCTAAGAATCACCATATTTTAGAATTGGAAAGGACAGCCTTTAAATTCAGCTTCTATCCAATGCATATGTTTTCTTTACTACCAGTACAACTGTATAGGTTGCACACTGCAAAATAGCAACACAAGGAAGGGCAATGTAAACTCCACAGATGTGCATATTTATTATATCAGTTTTGCAACAGATGACAGGAAAAGTCTTATTTCAGCAAAAGCAGTGTGCCAGAAATGATAGTCTGGCAACATTAAAATAAATGTCCTGAGGAAAGACTGCCCGCATTCATACCAACGTGCACATGGGCTAGGCCCTGCTCAGCTGTCTCACTTCTCCAAAGAACCTGAGAGAGTCAACTTTTAATATCAAGCAAGCCAACCAATTCTATTTTCAGCCCTGACTGTAGAACATTCACAGGGGACCAAATCTGCTTGCTTGAATAACCTACACATTCTAAAAGCTGCAGATACGCCCTTCACAATTGGAGCACCTTAAATGTGAGAATATGAGAAGCTACTAGAGACCCTCAAGCCTCTTTTTTTATGGATGAGGAAGGGGCTTGTGTTGCAGAGGTCATGCCTCACATTATTGGCAGATTCAGGGTAAGAATGCAGGTTTCATTGTCAATCGTGTCCAAAACTTTACTTCCTTACTCTTTCCTGTGGGTCAACCATTCTTCAAAGAGAGAACTACCAAGTCCTACAAATTTCTTCTCTGTCCTAGCCTTTTCTTTTAACCTCTGGGCATGTTCCTGTCATCATAGCCTTTGAGTGAGTCAAGAAGAAATACTGGTATGGCCTTGCTCGACTTTTACCAGGACAAGAGCCCCAGCAGGTCTTTCCTGGGAGAATTCCCTGATGAACCTTAGTTACATTGATCATTTGATAGCATTTGTGAGTGGTTCTGTTTATTCTAAATGATAAGATTTTACATCTGTGAGCACAAGGTACAGGTCTCATATTTGTGATACCACACCCACTGAAGCAAGTTCTTGAGAAAATATTGATTTAGGTGTCACACACTGAGGCCAACTTTGCCTCCAATCCTTGCCATTTAGATTTTGCTGCCAAACGAGATTTCACAGAAACAAGTCTTTATTTCACGTGGCTCTCTTCACACCCACCTGATATTTGTTATTTGTATGCAGGAACAGGAGTGTCTCGCTGACTGACCAAGGGCAATGATTTTCTTTAAAATTTTATTTTCTTGAATGTTCTACCTTCTCCCAGAGGAATGACAGGGCCTGAAGAAAGTTTCCCCCTCAGTGATGTCATGGACAGTAGCTAAGCACTGGATCTTCTGTGCTGGGGGTGTTCCCAATCTAACCTCTCTGTCCTCTGTCCTTCAGTTCCCCCTGCAGTGGTTTGGAGTCCCTGCCATCCTGAAAGGCTGGTTTGAGCGGGTGCTCATAGGGGAGTTCGCTTACAAGTATGCTGCCATGTATGATAAGGGGCCTTTTCGGGTAGGTGGATAATTGTTCTTGGTTTTCTTTTTTCTAATGCCTGGATTTTAGAAAGACTCTTGTCTTGATGCAGAGTTTTGAGTACAGTTGGATACCACAATCAGGCTCCAGGACCCTTTGGGAGAGATGTATGGAGATTAGATAAACCTAGAATGGCAAAATACTGAGAGTTAAAGCAGGATGGTGAATGTATCATTATACTATTTTCTCTTTATGTACTGACATGAACTTTATGAACATGTCCATTAAAAAAAGGAGTCTGTCTTCATTTTCTTAGACACCCAAAACTATACACGAAGTATTTTTGAGACCTTCTAGATCACAAGCCTCGATACATGCCTAGTACTGTGAGGAAACAGATTTAAAAAACTCTACCTAGGCACCAGCAGTCAGCACTGATTTTGCGTTACTGGGACAGCCTTCACATGCAAGAGTATGGAATCCTGGGCCTGCCCCTCTGTGTACCACTTTCCAGGCTGGTACTTCTGCAGAGTCATACTGCATGGCTCAAGAAAAGCCAATGTATGAAGTAATATAAGGAGCAGATCTAGGCAGCAGGGGGTGGGGGGTGGGGACTTTTATATTCTTTTCCCTGGGGCTGTTTTAACTTCCTGTCACCAAAGAGATGTAGATGATAATGACTTTTCTTTTACAGAATAAGAAGGCAGTGCTTTCCATCACCACTGGTGGCAGCGGCTCCATGTACTCTCTGCACGGTATCCATGGGGACATGAACATCATTCTCTGGCCAATTCAGGTATATTGTTATCAGTGACCCTACAGGGGGATTAACTGAATTTTCTATTGGGTCCAAATCCTCCAGATAGCATCTGGAAACAGACCTGAGGTATGAAGATCAAAGAACTATAGAAGGGGCTTTCTTTTAGGACTGACCTGTCTTCCCAGGCCCCCAGGCTTGTAGAATAACTCATGTGTGTACATGGTCAAATACCACTCTCTCCTCCTAGCCAGAGGATAGCATGGATGACTCCCCCAGGTTTGTACAGCCACGTGACTGGCATCTCTCGCCAATCTCCCTGTCCTCCAAGTTGCTGCTACAGTCTCACAGACTATCAGAGCCCAAGAAAAGTTAAGAAATTATTTAGTTCAGCTGATAAAACTGAAGTCTGAAGCAGGTTTTTTTGGCAGTCACTGGACCCTCAGGATAATCTCCTAAGGCTGGCAAGAAGAGCATGTGAGGTGGCCATCTACAGGATGAGGGAATCAGTATTAGTAATAACACTGGAGAACAAATGGCAAGAATACTTTATGAAGACTCATTTGGTAATGTGGAGAGGCAAAGAAACGCACCTCTGCAGGTCTTGGCAACAGTCAGCTGCTGAGAAGCTGAAACTCTCCCTGAGGTGGCAGAACTTTGGGCACTTCTGGCAGATAGTGCCAGGCTGGCACAGTTTCAAAGGCTTTATTCATTAAGAGAAGAGTACAGCTGAATAGGCTAAAATAGGTAACAGCTAGCAGAGAGCACAAGGTGAGAGGATGGAGCTATGAACTAATTCTCAAGGCCTTCACATCAGGGTGTCCTATTGGGAAACCCAGATTAACTTTCATTGTCTGTGGTACAAGGTGTGTGGCGTTTGACCTGTGACTCACCTCTGTGCTTTGTGTATCCTCAGAGTGGCACTCTGCACTTCTGTGGCTTCCAAGTCTTGGAACCTCAACTGACATATAGCATTGGGCACACTCCCGAGGATGCCCGAGTTCAAATCCTGGAAGGATGGAAGAAACGCCTGGAGAATATCTGGGATGAGATGCCACTGTATTTTGCTCCAAGTAGCCTCTTTGACCTAAATTTCCAGGCAGGATTCTTAATGAAAAAGGAGGTGCAGGATGAGCATAAAAGTAAGAAATTTGGCCTTTCTGTGGGCCATCACTTGGGCAAGTCCATCCCAATGGACAACCAAATCAAAGCCATAAAATAAGATTCACAAGACCGGACTTCCTTCTAAAAATGTAACCTAATCTTGGTTTCTATTTTGAGCTTCCTTGATTTGCTTTAGTTTTTAAGATCTGTGTTTTTCTTTTTCCATGAGGAATGAATAGTAGAGAACAGACTAAATTCATACGTTTTTGGATAGCTTTATTAAATAATGTAACCAATTCTTACGACTGCTATCATGGCAAAATCTGATTAGGCTCAAAAGGGCTCTTAGGATGTAAAGCCAGACAGAAAGGTAGAAAGATGCCAGACAGTATTCTTTAAGGCCCTCTACACAATTTAATTCCTCTCTCTTTAGGGATATATTTTTAGGAATAAATCTGGCTAGAGAGCATCCACCTCCTCAATGATCTATTTTTCTTTAATTACCTCTGTGGTTTATGGCAGAAGGGAATTGCTCAGAGGAAGAAATGACAGAATCTGTCTGACCTAAGGGACTTGCTTAATAATTGCTACTCTCTGCTTGTTTGTGATATATATTAGCTTTATTATTACACAGTAACTACCATGCCTATATGAATGTCCTTCTTCCTTCAACTTTTGTTGTTAGTTAACACAGATACCTTGAAATGAAAAGTTAATAAAAATCTTTTTCACTTCAATCTTCTGATGTAGTATCTGCAAATAAACCAAGACATCTATAACTACATTTGCTATAATGTAGATGTAAAATTCACAAAAAGAAATAGTACTCCTAATACCTAAAAACAGCCTTCCACAAATAGTACTTCATTTTTTGATCCATATAACTAACCTGGAAATTTTCCCCGTATCATTTATAAACTGATGACTTTCAAGGATGTGTTTTGGTTCCATGAATCTGGGGGCAAAATTATAAGCCTAGAGTTTCACTAACTTTGGAGAAAGATTTTGGCATTCATAATCTAACTTCCTGTTTAAATAATTGAGGTGCATGTCTACTAAGTGTTGGTATAATCCAAGTTGAAAATGATGAAAGAATGCCCTCTTGTGGTCCAGAGAAAGAAAACAGGAGAAACGATGCAAAGCAAGGTTGCCTCTTACCTGCCAAGGAAATGATGGCGTCAGGCAGGAGAACCTCATGTACCAGATGCCAGCAAGCATTGGGTATTCTTTCCACAAAATCCACAATGGCAGATGGCTGGGTGCTTCAGTTTGAAAACATGAAAATGTTTTCTTTTGCCTTTATCCTCACTGCAGTTTTATGTAAATTTCTAAAAGTTTCAAATAAAATCCATTTCTATAAAATAAACTCAAATTCACTGGTTTCAGGCAAAAGTGGAATCTACTGGGGAAGGGATCAGAGGATTCAGTGATAAACTGTGGCCAGAAGCCTAAACGGTGACTTGGCTTGAAAGCTTGCCCAATAGGGGTGCTTCATTCTGAATGGTAATGGAACCTATTAAGATTCTCTCAGGGGATTTAAAGGACATTTAAGAAGATCCAG
Source organism: Tragelaphus eurycerus (assembly GCA_935064755.1). Taxonomy (NCBI): domain Eukaryota; kingdom Metazoa; phylum Chordata; class Mammalia; order Artiodactyla; family Bovidae; genus Tragelaphus; species Tragelaphus eurycerus. Next base: position 21,350,024 of record CAKXYN010000020.1, read on the forward strand.
GAAGGAGTGCTTAGTCCTAAGTCACGTCTCTTTGCGACCCTGTGGACTGTAGCTGGCCAGGCTCCTCTGACGATGGGATTTCCCAGGGAAGAATACTAGAGTGGGTTGCTATTTCCTTCTCCAGGAGTCTTCCCAACCCAGGGATCAGGAGAGTGGTATAGAAATCAAGAAAAACACAGAATGTAATAAATAAATGCCAAGGGGCAATATTTATTGTGACTTGACTGAATTATCTTGATTGGGGCAGGCGTTCTTCTAGGCACTGGAAATATACAACAGCAGACAAAATACCTATCCTCATGGAGGTTTGCATTCCATGACAGAAGAACAAATGTCAGTCAGGTGATAAATGCTAGAGAGGAAGAGCAGGGAAGAGGGTTAGAGATGCGATGTGAGTTTTATACAGGGTGATCAAGAAAGATCTAATAAGGTTATATTTGAGCCAAGACTTGATAATGTTAAGAGACTGAGACATGTGGATCTCTGAAGTATAGGTATACTGGGAGTGATGTGAGCACAAACCCATGAGGTAGCAGCATGATCAGTCTGTTTTAGGGAGGGAAAGGAACTTAGTGTTACCAAAACAGAGAAAGCAAGAGAAGGATGGGTCAGACACACAGCTGGGACAGACCACAATGGGCCTTACAAGCATTGTGAAATGCAGAAAACAGGAAGTCAGTCACTGGATGATTTTGAGCAAAGGTGTAACATAGGACTTACGTTTAAATCTAGTTGGTAAGTGAAGAATCAAGTATGAGGAGCAAAGAGAGAAGTAGGGAGAATTGTTGGGAAACTGTTACGACAATCAAGCCAAGAATTGCTTTGGTTCAAAGTGACAGCAATAGCTGTATTGAGAAGTGGCTGGATTCTGGATGTATTTCAAAGGTCAGAGTAACATGATCTGATCACAGATTGTATAAAGGTCAAAAAACACAAACCCTCAGAGGTATTCTGGCTTAAACAACTGGAAGAATGGAGATTTCATTTTGCTCAAATGACGAAGAATCTGGAAAGAGTATTGGGTGCAGAAGATGGGGATGGGAAGGGGAGAATCAAAATTTGACTTCAGACATGTTATGTCTGAGATGCCTGTTGTGACTGTCAAGTAGACAGCTGGGTAATAGGAACTTGGAGTAAAGTCAACACGTAGAAGTATATAAAGCAGTGTGACTGGATGGGATCAACTGGAAATTGAGTTATGATAGAGAAGAGCTCTAATGATCGACTTCTAGAGGTCTCCAATGTTAGAAGGTCAAGATGATGAGAAGAGAAAAGGCCAATGAAGCGAGAGAGATGAGTATCGTGTCCTGAAAGGCGAGGGAACAAAGTGTTTCAGACTGTCAAAACTGCTGATAAGCGGAGTGAGTGAAACAGGCATGGGAATTGACTTTTGAGAAGACATTGGTGGCGCTGACAAGAGCTACTTCTGGAGAGTGGGGTGATAAAACCTGATTGGAATGGGTTTAAGAGGGAATGGAAAGAGAGGAAGTGGAAATAGTGTATATGCAGGATGTGTGGTCAGAGAAAATTGTTTTGTGAGATGAAGAACATTACAGAAAATTCATATTCTAGTGGGTATGAGAGAAGGTTCTGATGCTGGAGAAAGAGGGTAATTATATATATAAAACTGAATCCCTTTGCTGTTTACCTGAAACTAACACAACACTGTAAGTCAACTATACTCCAACAGAAAATAAAAATCAAAAAAAATAAGAATAAATTACAAATAAAAAAAAGAAAGAGGATAATTAAAGGACCATGTATTTGGAAAAGCAGAAGGATATGGATCCAGTGCACTAGAGGCAGAAGAACAAAGCAGTATCAGGACTAGTATGACTAATACAGAATTAACACTTACTAGGCACTTAGCTCCTGTGTACCAGGAACTAAGTAGTTTCATGCTGATTAACTTATGTAATTTTTATAACTACCCTTAGGGGGTCATTCTAGTTTTCTTCCCACTTTATAAAGAAACTGAGGAATGGAGAGGTTAAACCTTTGGTATAGGAGCCAGAACTTTACCCAAGAGGCAAACTCAAGAGCCTATGCTTTTAAATACTATTGTGCCTCAGAACAGGCAGGGACAATGACACCATGAAATACAGCACAGCAGTAATCAGCTGTCTTCTTGAAAGACCATAAATGTTGCTCTTGAGAAACTATAGTGATTTTTAAATTGGAGGATAATTGTTTTACAATGTTGTGGTGGTTTCTGCCATATAACAACATGAATCAGCCATAAGTTGTGTGTGTGTGTGTGTGTGTATCCCCTCTCTCTTGAGCCACACTATCCCTGTCCCCATGCTACCTAAGTTATCACAGAGCGCCAGGCCAGGCTCCTTGTGTTATATACAGCAGCTTCCCACTAGCTATCTAATTTACACATGGTAGTATATATTTGCCAAATTCAGACTTAAATTGAAGAAAGTAGGGAAAACCACTAGATCATTCAGGTATGACCTAAATCAAATCCCTTATGATTATACAGTGGAAGTGAGAAATAGATTTAAGGGCCTAGATCTGATAGATAGAGTGCCTGATGAGCTATGGACTGAGGTTCGTGACATTGTACAGGAGACAGGGATCAAGACCATCCCCATGGAAAAGAAATGCAAATACGCAAAATGGCTGTCTGGGGAGGCCTTGCAAATAGCTGCGAAAAGAAGAGAAGCAAAAAACAAAGGAGAAAAGGAAAGATATAAACATCTGAATGCAGAGTTCCAAAGAATAGCAAGAAGAGATAAGAAAGCCTTCTTCAGCGATCAATGCAAAGAAATAGAGGAAAACAACAGAATGGGAAAGACTAAGGATCTATTCAAGAAAATCAGAGATACCAAAGGAACATTTCATACAAAAATGGGCTCGATAAAGGACAGAAATGGTATGGACCTAACGGAAGCAGAAGATATTAAGAAGAGGTGGCAAGAATACACAGAAGAACTGTACAAAAAAAAGCTTCACGACCCAGATAATCACAATGGTGTGATCACTGACCTAGAGCCAGACATCCTGGAATGTGAAGTCAAGTGGGCCTTAGAAAGCATCACTACGAACAAAGCTAGTGGAGGTGATGGAATTCCAGTGGAGCTATTCCAAATCCTGAAAGATGATGCTGTGAAAGTGCTGCACTCAATATGCCAGCAAATTTGGAAAACTCAGCAGTGGCCACAAGATTGGAAAAGGTCAGTTTTCATCCCAATCCCAAAGAAAGGCAATGCCAAAGAGTGCTCAAACTACCGCACAATTGCACTCATCTCACACGCTAGTAAAGTAATGCTCAAAATTCTCCAAGCCAGGCTTCAGCAATATGTGAACCGTGAACTTCCTGATGTTCAAGCTGGATTTACAAAAGGCAGAGGAACCAGAGATCAAATTTCCAGTATCTGCTGGATCATCGAAAAAGCAAGAGAGTTCCAGAAAAACATCTATTTCTGCTTTATTGACTATGCCAAAGCCTTTGACTGTGTAGATCACAATAAACTGTGGAAAATTCTGAAAGAGATGGTAATACCAGACCACCTGATCTGCCTCTTGAGAAATCTGTATGCAGGTCAGGAAGCAACAGTTAGAACTGGTCATGGAACAACAGACTGGTTCCAAATAGGAAAAGGAGTACTTCAAGGCTGTATATTGTCACCATGTTTATTTAACTTATATGCAGAGTACATCATGAGAAATGCTGGACTGGAGGAAACACAAGCTGGAATCAAGATTGCCGGGAGAAATATCAATAACCTCAGATATGCAGATGATACCACCCTTATGGCAGAAAGTGAAGAGGAACTAAAAAGCCTCTTGATGAAAGTGAAAGTGGAGAGTGAAAAGGTTGGCTTAAAGCTCAACATTCAGAAAACGAAGATCATGGCATCTGGTCCCATCACTGCATGGGAAATAGATGGACAAACAGTGGAAACAGTGTCAGACTTTATTTTTCTGGGCTCCAAAATCACCGCAGATGGTGACTGCAGCCATGAAATTAAAAGACGCTTACTCCTTGGAAGGAAAGTTATGACCAACCTAGATAGCATATTCAAAAGCAGAGACATCACTTTGCCAACAAAGGTTCACCTAGTCAAGGCTATGGTCTTTCCTGTGGTTATGTATGGATGTGAGAGCTGGACTGTGAAGAAGGCTGAGCGCCGAAGAATTGATGCTTTTGAACTGTGGTGTTGGAGAAGACTCTTGAGAGTCCCTTGGACTGCAAGGAGATCCAACCGGTCCATTCTGAAGGAGATCAGCCCTGGGATTTCTTTGGAAGGAATGATGCTAAAGCTGAAACTCCAGTATTTTGGCCACCTCATGCGAAGAGTTGACTCATTGGAGAAGACTCTGATGCTGGGAGGGATTGAGGGCAGGAGGAGAAGGGGACGACAGAGGATGAGATGGCTGGATGGCATCACTGACTCGATGAATGTGAGTCTGAGTGAGCTCCGAGCGCTGGTGATGGATAGGGAGGCCTGGCGTGCTGCGGTTCATGGGGTTGCAAAGAGTCAGACATGACTGAGTGACTGATCTGATCTGATCTGATCTGAGTATATATTTGTCAGCAGCTGCTTTTACACTTCTAAAGTCCCCCTGTGTCCCTGCTACTGCTAAGTCACTTCAGTCGTGTCCGACTCTGTGTGACCCCATAGACGGCAGCCACCAGGCTCCTCCGTCCCTGGGATTCTCCAGGCAAGAACACTGGAGTGGGTTGCCATTTCCTTCTCCAATGCATGAAAGTGAAAAGTGAAAGGGAAGTCGCTCAGTTGTGTCCAACTCTTAGCGACCCCATGGACTGCAGCCTACCAGGCTCCTCCATCCATGGGACTTTCCAGGCAAAGTACTTGAGTAGGGTGCCATTGCCTTCTCCTGTGTCCCTAAGCAGGGATAAATGATGTTCAGTTCTCTGACAGGCCTAATTATATGGCTGCTGAGAATTGTTTGCTCCTCACGAGTTGACAAAGCAGGACTCTTCTCAGCTTGGAGTAAAGCAAGAAAACTCTCTCCCTTGTTTTGGACACTGTAACTTAGATTATGGAACCCAGGACCACATCAGCCTTTCTGGCAGCCACTTGTAGTTCTATCTTCAGTGGAATATCAAAAATACCCAAATATTTTTGATATTTATACACTAAATTGCATTTGGTTATTACTTCTTTCCAATGTTGCTAAGTCCATAAATGCTAAAAGACAACTTTTAAACATATTTAGAACAATGGCAGCAGTGTTATTACTTTAGACCCCTAAAGTGAAAACTTATTTAGATGGATTATATACATTTGGATGTTAAAAAAATTCAGTCACTTTCACAGAATCAACAGATACCATCTATATTTGATAAGAAAGTATAAGAATATTGTTTAAAGCAGCATTACTGAAGCTTCAGTATTTATACATCACATACATGATATTCATGTATCACCTGTATTAGTATTTATTTAGGATGTTGGCTTTGACTCACATTTCCCCATAATCTAGTAGGTAAACACATTATATATTTTCCTAATGTACATCCAAACACACACACACACACACACACACATGTTTAAAAATAATGTTCACCCATGTAAATCACCTAAAATCATTCTGAATGATTAACTTACAGAAGAATAAAAAGAGACTGCCTCTGGATGTGGGACTGAGGGCTGGGGAGACTTTGTTTTCATCAAAAGCACCTCCACAATTCATAACTTGTCACCACATGTATGTATTATTTTACTAAACATGAAACACTTTAAGTAAAACAAAAATTCTATCACACCAAGTCACTTTTGTACACTGGTAAAAGAGTAGGTACAAAGTCACTATTAAAAATATTTCTGTATTTCATACCTTTTCCTAATGACTTTAAGTTCAGTCACATATTCATGTTGTTAAAAACTGACATTCTTAGATATGACTTCATTCGCAAAGTCTGAGGAAAAAAGACAGTTAACCACTACAAAATGAAAACTTTCAATGTTTTATTTTTGACTGCAGCTGTTTACAGAAATATAGTTGCGAGTATACAAATGTTCCAATAGAAGCAAAATATCTTTTTAATATTTAACAAGTTATCACAGATAGCTAAAAACATAGATGCAAATGAAGTTCCCCCAGAGAATAAACTGAAGTATCTGGTGTCAGTGCTCTGAAATACCAACTATGAAAGCCATATACACAAAAATGTAACCCTTATATCATTGCAGGACAATGGAAGAAGGCAGCTCAGTGGTTGATCAGTGTACTCAAGCAAATAAATAAAAAACTTAAATGGCAGAATAGTAGCTAAACCACTTGAGAACAGGTTAATGAAAGAACTGTAGTATACTTAATAAAAGACTAAAACAAATGAATGAACTCAGTAAAAAGTATCCCAAAAAAGTAATAAATACTTGGAGCTTATCAATTCAAAGTAAGGGAACAAGGTGAAGCAGATACATTCATTAGATCAAAAGAAATTAGCTCAATGTCACTGGAGTCAGTGTGTCACTGAAAGTCATAAACACTTCTGTGCAGGACAGTTCTTTAATCTGATTCCAAAGTCACTCTCAAACATCTGAGAAGGCGTGTTTGTGTACGTGTGTGTGTGTTTGTGTGTGCTGTCCTGAGGCTCATTAGCTAAAATAATAATAGTTACACAAACTGTCTCAAATTAGGCAAATTAATTCTGGGAAAAGAAAGTATTGTAATATGGTTAAACACAGAACTTTTAAAGAAAATATTACAAGCTGGAGTTGAATAATATTGTGGTATGGTAGAATGCCTTACGTAATAAGAATATAGTATGCAATAAGGTGGTAAAGATGGTAACAGGAACAAGAAAGCAGGAATGTAGCTAGAGCATCTCCCAACAGTTTGCCTATGTATTTCCAGCACCAAAGTTTGTAGAGTAAGCCACTTACATTTCCACTGCTACTATTAAGCAAACACAGCAGTGGTGATTTTTACTTTGAAATGTGCATTTTTCTTTCATGAATTTAGTAATTGGTGATTTGTAAACACCAGCAATTATGGAGGTACTGAATTACAGAGGGAGATTAAAATGTATAAATAAATCTATTTATCTTATGGTTAGTTGCATATAATTGGAAAGGGAGAAATGCCTAAACTATATAATACAGTGTCTTGTTTAACATCTCATCTGAACCATAAGTTCCAACCAAGGGTAGTTATATTTCCAGTACGTCAGTTTTCATATAAAGCAAGCTAATTTAAAAGAAGATTTATCTATTAAAAAAAGAAATAAGGTGCTTTGTTGACCTGGCTAGCCATGTTGTTTAATAGCTCAGATACAAATGTAAATATAAGGAATGACAAATAATTTTGTTCTGAGAGTTGGTCTAGCCAGGACAAAACTGTCGTCTGCTGGTAAAGTAAGAGGCAATGAAAATGAAGCTTGTATTATCACTGCCCACAATGTACCCATTTTATGGATAAACAGGAGACTTTAGCACCCGTCAATTATGTTAGCTACTTAAATGTCACCATAGTTAAAATAAAAAATAAAGACCATTGCACCTATATATTTAAATCAGTCATTTAATGTAAACTTTTTAGTATGTGGTAGGAATACACCAAACTAAGTTAACTGAATTATCAATAACTGGACTAATTGTATATGTACATAAAATATATTTCTATAGGTAGTACTGAGAATAAATTATCATTACCAGTAAATGATTATGGATAACCAAGTTAAACTGAATTTACATTTAGAACAATGTATAACTGTGTGAGTGGGAAAAAAGCCCTTTCTATTAATACATTTTACTGTATACACTACAAACCAGTGGTTCTCAAACTTTGGCATGGATCAGAATCACCTTTAACAGAAGGCTTGTTAAAAACAGAGATTGCTGAGTCCCACTCCAGAGTTTTTGATTCACTGTGTCTGGAATAAGGCCCAAGATTTTATATTTTTAACTAGTTTCCAGGTGATACAGACATTGGCTGGTGGGCTGAGGACCACATTTTGAGAACCACTGGTTTATACATACATGTAGAAAACTATATACTATGTTATTAATATGAAAAAAAAAATATAGGAAGAAAGCTGGTTAACTCTCGAACACATAGATTAGCAAGCTGAACATTTTAATGCTTCTAAAATTATTTTCTGAAGTGTAATCATTTCCCCTTATAGTCAGTTACATCTCAAAGCCTTAGTAAGTCCTACTATACATTTTAGAAAATATTCCCATAACATACCAAGTTGGCTATCCAAAATAAAAAGGAACATAAATATTCTAAACAGTTAAAATGTATTCATCAAAAGGAATCATCACTATACAGCATTTTTTACTTCTTTGGAATGATTAAAGTGCATGATATCATTAGGGTATTGAGAATATTGCATAAAGATCTGCAGTCTTTAGAGCCACCAACAGTCATGGAAATACTCACATAGGGAAAGCAGCTCTATCTCTAAGTCACTACTATCCTGACCTGGTTGCTGCTGATGGCCCTTTCTTTAGGCACCACCACTATGGTGAGGAGCTGGAACATAGGCAAAATTAACAAAACAAAGCAAAACAGAGGGACACCCTATCCAACTCTATCTGGCTGCAAGGAATTATTTTAGTTCTGGGGGACTCAGATATAACTTCATTTCTTCTGCAACTATTTTCATGTGCAGATTACTCAGGTTCTGATGGGCAAGAGGCACAAAACAATGAATTATTTGACTATCATTAGAAAAATGGACACTACCAAGCTTTACCTAAACCATGTGTTATTGATTTATTTTCATCCATCTTATAATTAAGAGCAGAGCAGGTGCTTCAACTTCCTTTCTGAAAGTTAACCATACCCATTTGAGCCACACATATATTAAAATTTTTGACAGTTGGTCAGGATGAAGACAAATTTATCTAATTTATATAAAGTCTAAAAGAGGATCTTTTACTTATCCTCTTTCAAAGAAACAATCCTAGCTATATATCTTTTCTGTTCCTCTTCTGCCAGTGGGCGTTAGGAAGGTTTGAAACTTTTCTATGGTGATCAAGAAATGGAGAAAATTACCAGAAAGAAAAAATGAAAGTCAAGACTATTAAAGTCATTTGCCTATGTGTTTTTGGCAACAATGAAAAATGAAATTATAAGAAAGGGGCACTATCATGATAAAAAGGCACTTTTCCATAAGCATTTAATCTAGATATAAAATATTAATTTAAAAAATGTCCTAAAAGAGAAAGTGGAGTAAAAATGGATTTATATTAATAAATGAGGCTAGAATGATACAAAAACAAAGGGGGATTAAAGAAGTAATTAGAATGCTGGGACAAATCACAAATGATATTTTAGGTATTATTCTGGTATTTACTACATTATGAACATCATCTTCACTATTTAGCTCTAGTGACACAAATAAGCAGATAGGAAAACCTCTTTTTAATACATGTTATGAGATTATTCCACCCCATTCACTGGGGTATATATATTCCAAGTCATTTTTCTAATAAAGCCACTGAACTACACATTCTCTCTTTTATTAAGTCCCTCCACAAAAGAAAGGCATGCAGATATAACATAGCTGTCTGTCTAAGGGAAGAAGCCTGTGGTCATAAAGCAGAATGGTCAGAAGCTAATAGGTCTAATATAATTTTCAATTAGTTAGAAAATAATCAACTAGAAAACAAATACTAGAACAGAAATTCTTACCAGAAAGATGAAAAAATTCTCAAGTACTCCCAGTGAGTATAAAACCATATTGAATTTTGAGGCTTTGATTAATTTTAATTTAAGCATTTAACTTCTGGTCTATAATTGCTGATGCATCTAAATGGGTTATACTTTTCCAAAATAAGCATTTATAATGGCATAAAAGGTAAAAAGGAATTATTCTCTTAGTTCTAAAGAGGACTTAGATATAGTTTCTTTCTCATTCCCTTTGACAGTTTTTCCTAGGTGGATTAACTGAGGTTCTGATGGGCAAGAAATGCACTGCAATGAAATTCCCAACTACAGCATAAACAATATTACAAAAAAGAAAGGAAGAAAGGTCCCTCATAATACTGCTTCTATGATAAACTAAGCCCTTTAAAAACCTGTTCTAGGGAGACTGGCAAAAACAGATTTGCATTGGTTAAATAACAACATAATACTCTAATTACAAAGGTAACAAGATAAAGCTAAGAAGCAAAATACAACTTTTAGTTGTTGTATACAACTTCTCCCATGTTGGTGTGGATATATAATGGAATGACAATAAGGAATAAAGGACAAACACACACATACACACACACTCATGCAGACATACAGATAAGCTCCAAGCATTCATTTGAGTTCCTAAAGGCAAGAACAATTCAATGTAACATTATAAAGGAATAAAATGTGGTTTATAGTTCACTTAAGTCCTTCTGCCATAAGTAAATTTAATAAATTGTTGTTTCCAAGGACTCTGCTAGCTCTTGGAATCTCTCTCATATATAGATGTAACTTGTAACAGTAATCTTGAATCTGTATTATTAGCACAAGTATCAACCACTGACAACTAAGCTAGCTCTTCAATAAGAAGACAGATACGTTTTTTAACCAAATAATATGTTCTGAATCCTGTACTTAACATTGACCTTTTAGTGGTAAGGAACATTTAACAATGTTAAAAAAAAAAAAATCATTACTGAATTAAGAATATGGTATCTTAGCACAGCCCTTGTACAAATAACCACAAAATTTATGAAAATAAAAGTTGGGTTTTCTGCCTCCATCCAATCAAACCACTACAGTTCAGGTGTATGTTCTGTTCTAAACTGAGATAGTACAAAACACAAAATTGGTCCCTGGTGACTTGGCATTGGCAATCAGCATTTTACAATGATAAAATTCTTGCTAAATAACAGAAGTCAGCACACAAGCCAGTCTTCTTGCCACCACTTCATCCATAGAGCAGTGTTAACAGTGGAACTTGATGAACAAATAGCCTTTCCTGAGTCTCCTGTGTAATCTCTTGGGAAAAAATTCAGAAAACTCAGAAATAAACTTATAGCATTTTATTTCTACTTATTTTTATACCACTGGATAAGCTTTCTAACATCAGTCAATCCTCTGTAATTAGTTATCCATTTTAAAACTGAAGCACTGGATTGTGTGGCTGGTCCTTCTCATAACCTGAACTATACTGGGTAATTTTTCATGATGGGGTGGGGATATATATATATATGCTTTTGGTTTAGAGAATTTATAAAGTAGATCTGGATATTACAAGATGGGGGAAATGTTATTAAAATTACAAACATGTTTTTTTTTAGTGTCTTTATAAATAAAAGGCATAGAATACAGAAAGCCAATTAATAATAACAATAACAACAATAATAAAATATTAAATATATAGTGAGCAAAGACTGGATGGCTCATTCTTGTGAAACACCATTTGACACAACTGCCTAGATGGGTTTCCTTACTTGAACATTTTGCTGAGTATAAGATCCAGCAAACACACAGTAAGCTGACTTTAGCCCACTAATCACATCAAGGAACTGCCTGATGGAATGGCCACAGATGAACAGGTCATTTGTTTCAAAAGATACTTAAATACTCAATAAAGACATAACAAACCCCCCTCACTTTTATCAGACGCCACGTTGTGGTAGAACATCAGACAAACTCACAAATTTACCACAAAAATGTGTGGCAAAAAAAGAATAGTTTATATATATGTATATATATAAATTTCTATATTTATGCCAATGTACTCACTCAGTACAAATAGCAAAATAGTATATACCATTTCCTAAATACAAAATATAGCTTTCCAAAAAAATGAAACACACATTAGATATAAACCATCCAAAACTTGAACGATTGAAAACTGTATTCAAAATTAAATGACCCAGAGTAGGTCTCTTTCTGAAAAGTTCCCTTCATATCGGCAAGAAGCCTGTACTACTGAAAACATAATTCAATGCCTCTCAATCAGAGAGAGAAAGAAAGAAAGAAAGAAAGAAAGAAAGAAAGGGTTGGGGTTGGAGGGAAGAATAAATGAGACCAAAGAGAAAAAAACAAAGAAGAGTACATTCAAAGAACCAAGGAAGACCATCACAAAAAGGGGGAAAAATCCGGCTGTATAAACAAAACCAACACCACAATTCCACAAAGTTCAACTAAGTGTATAGGATAGAAAAGACAAAAACAAAAAACAGAAATGCAGCCTTGAACGAACAATTAACAGGCTATTTTTTGTACATTTAAAAAAATAAATGAAACGGACAAGAATGCCAAAACATCTTATCTACATATAGAAGCCACACACAATTTGGCCTTGAACTGCATTAACAGCTTTCTACATGCCAAAAGGAGAATAAGACGTAAGCATATGTCCAGACAACAGGTTGTAGTGAGAAGCAGGCATCCCATGGGTGGTGAGAACACCCAAATCTGTATAACTAATACTACAACTCCAAGTTCTGGAGTGTGTTATTTTGCTCTCTATAGATGTAACACAAATAAATTCTTCACTTTAAGTCAATGATATGACCCTGTAAAGCCTAAGGCTTGTGGGAACCATCAGGTAAATGACCACTTCAAACTGTAAAGCACTGAGGTGACAAGTGAATTACACTCACTACAGCTCAGGGAGAAGTGATGTTTCAAGAAATTCTAGTTTCTCTCTCTTTTTTTAAATTAACATTTACACTGCTTCCTATAAGAGGGGAAATTTTGAAGACTTCAGAACAGCACCGTTCATGGGAAAAAAATGCATTGTTTCTTATTTCTCAGGAGTCAGTTCCCCTTATTCCTGAAAGGGTACCCCCCTGCCTGTGCTGCAGGAGTTGCTGGGTAACCCTAGATCAACATGGTCTTTTTAAGTTACTACAGGGTCACAAAGCTAGTAGCATATTACTAATTGTCTAAAATAAAGTGAAGAGGGGAAGAATAACATAGATGAACATAAAAAGGGAATACCAGTCCAAGACTGGGATAAGAAGAAAACAGACTCAAATTACTGTCAGTTTTAACTACTGTAGGAGGCTATCAGAACATAATTTACCATACATCACCCCCTTCATTTTTTTAATAAAGCAAGATATTTCTTTTTCTATGCACAGTTATGGCTAAAACCCTTAACAGAAACATAGAGAATTAATGACTCTCTGAAAAATAAAATCAATAGCATTCCAGCTGTTCCCTGTTTGTGTGTTGTCTGTGATAGAGGCCTCTTATCTGTGCAGAGCTCTTAATACAGCCTACTTGTCAGAATGTTATCCCTTCAGTTTCTCCATAAAAACTGAGAAAAGATTCCTTCACTATAGCCAAGAGCTGTGCTTTTTATACTGAAAAATCACAGCCTTAGTTATTATTTGAACTCTTTTTCATAAGCCACTACTTGACTAAACAATGCAGAAAAGAAAATACAAATCAACAAAAGTAAACATGAAACATGAATTATTTTCTAATAGCAATAACAACTGAGTGATCCAGCTTGTCAACTTAAACTGTACTTTTAAAGAAAGAGTGCCTACAGAAATAGCAATAATTAATTCTGTCAGCTGGAAACTCAAATAGATTCTCAGTCATCACTGTTATTAGGAACATAAAATATAAAGATGTTAACAATGGTGGTTAATCACTGCAATAGGTAGCCAAGGTGTGCTCTTTTTGCAGCCAGAGTAAAATCTATCCATTTACTCAATCACAGTTTTTCATATTTTGTTTTCTTTTTAAAGTAACAGTTCGATAATCCTCATGGAATCACAAGATCTCAGGATATCTTGAAATCAGGATTTTCTTCATGGAATTTCTAAAAAAAGAAGACGTTTAATTTAACTCACTAGGGAGGGAAAGCATTTACAAAGTTCTTGTTGCCCTGAATGATCCCAAAGTATATTACACTAATATAAATGATACTTTACCACATTTATACTGTCATATTTTTTCAGATTCAAGGTTTACTTCTTGAGGAAGTGAAATATGAGATGTAATTATGTCCAATATATAGTACATTCAGCAGATGTTCTGTCATTTCAAGGGCAAAGAAACTTAAGAACCAGAAGGAATGCACAGTATTAACAGTATGACTGTAAATTATCATTCAGAGCAATCAATTCAGGGTAAAAAAGGTACCCAGTGGGAAAGCCATATTTTAAAAGATCAAAGTCTAAACAGTGTTAAATTACTTAACCCAAATATGCTAAGAATAATAAAATTTATTGATGCTTTTCAATAAGAAAGAAGCCAAAATGCATTACTTACATATCCAGTTAAAAGGAGCCAGTTAAGTTGTTCCCTTGGTTTTGCAATGAAACAAGCAAATCAATCTTTTCAATGTTCTGGTTGGTGTTTATAGAGGATGCCATTGGCGAATTCTCTGGCATTTGCTGAGAAAGAAGTGTTGTCACAGGTGGTTGGCCCTCGTTTTGTGGCTGGCCTGGTGGACTTATGGCCATCAACTGATCTGGCAATGTAGCTGGTCCAGAAGTTAAAAGCTGACTACAGTCTGCAGAGACATTGAAAACAGAGAAGCTACCGGATTAGTTATTTTCTGTTAAGATTCATAAGAAGGTATTTACTAGTGGCTGGGGTATATAAATGCATTATTTTGTTAAAAGTGAGGAACCTGACAGCCTCCAAAAAGGTTTTCATCAAACAGTAGTAGAATTCATCCTCGGTTGTCTCTAAGCAGTATAAAAATACAACACTGCTTAGCTATCAGCTTAAGTCCTACATAATTTCCTTGGTACATAAACATTAAAGAAACGTGGGTTTCTACCTCCTTGGAAACTACTTGCTTTAACTGGCTGAAAATTTTTCTGTCGTTTGTACTTCATCTTCCTTTCAAGGTTGTATCTCAAAATGGCAGACACATATATTTAGATATATCACCACTTTTAATCCTCCCAATATCCTTGTCAAGTTTGTAATATTACCACCATTTTAGATGTGGAAATTGAGGCCCATGCATGTCAAATAACCTGTCCAAGGTCTCAGTCTATAAGTGGTACAGCTGGGACTTGAACTCACTTCTGTCCAACTACAATCTATGCTCTTAAAACCACTGTGTTGTGCTTTCTCTGGTAATAATAACGTGACCATTTCAACCAATAACATTTAAGAAATGGGAAATTAGAAAGAGTTTCTTACTATTTTGAATGCCAAATAAGAACATTCCAGATGTCTGTTGAGAAGAGCCAGGAGAACTCTGTAGCTGGTTCATTGTACCTCCTGTAGTGTTGTGAAATAAAGTAGCCTGTGGTTGAGGTGAAGATGTAGCTCCCTGGATTCCAGGCATGTTGTTCTGAGGGGAATAAAGGGGAGACTGTTGCATGTCTTGTTGGTTTATACTGGTCTGCAATGCAGACATGGATGCTGGAGAGAGGAAGAGTGTTACTTGCTGCTCTTGAGAACTGGGTGACCCTTGGACCAACTGAATCTGAGGCGAGCTATGGAACAAGGAGGTCTGTGATGATTCGGATTGGGCAGGACCTGGGTTCTGAAGTGAGGAAACCGTGGTCTGGTTCTGAAATTGCATGGGCTGCTGCTCTTGATTCATTGGGGCCATATTATTTTGTTGATGGAAAATTGATGGGTTCTGCTGCTCCTGATTAGCCACTG
Organism: Tragelaphus eurycerus; assembly: GCA_935064755.1. Lineage (NCBI taxonomy): Eukaryota > Metazoa > Chordata > Mammalia > Artiodactyla > Bovidae > Tragelaphus > Tragelaphus eurycerus. The sequence goes on from CAKXYN010000020.1 coordinate 21,365,537, forward strand.
AATTTTGACTTGGATTGAATATCATGTTTGGTGGTGGCTGCTTTTGAGACGCCATTGGTGCCATGGCATTCTGGTTACTGAATAAAATGCTCTGTTGTTGCTGCTGCTGTTGCTGCTGCTGTTGCTGCTCCTGGGATGGAGAGTTACTCTGGATGGCAACTATTGAGTGCTGTGACTGAAACATTGTTCCTTGTTGGTTTTGAGGCATTGGGTTAGGAGGAAGGGAGCCCAGGGAAACCTGAGGCTGAAATAGACCTTGCTGGGAGGGTTGTGCCTGTTCCTGGGAAAGCATAGGGGTCTGAATGTGTGATATTGGAGCCTGCTGCTGGAAAGCAGCTTGCTGCTCAGTGTTTGATGTTGACTGAAGCGGAGAAATTGAATTCTGAGCTGCAAAAAATGAAATCTGTTCTTCTTGGGCCACTGTGTTGGTTTGGAGATTATTCATTGGACTCTGGGAAAGAAATATGTTGGCTGACTGTTGGTCTTGAGGAACAGAAGAGCCCTGCAGCACAGCCATGGTATTTTGAGAGTGAAACATTGGAGGCTGCATTTGTTCAGAGGAGGCTGTAGAAGTCTGACTGTGGACAATAGGACTTGGACTATGAAAAATAGAACCTTGAGTTTCCTGGGAAAGGTTCTGAGCATCAGCAATAGGATTCTGAGGATGAAAAAGCTGAGCCTGTGAATGAGAAGACTGCTGCAAAAAATTCCCTGATTGAAGTGACATCATCTCATTACCTTGCTGGAATAAACCATTGCCTTGCTGCTGGGTACCACTATTTTGAACACTTATCATACTTTTTGTAGATGAAAAAAGGCCAACTTGAGGCTGACTGTCCCCACTATGTTGCATTTGGACCATGGTCTGAAAGACACTGTTCTGAATCTGTTTTGCTTGTGCTCCAGTCTCAGTCTCTTCTCCATCTCCTGAATTTGATGTCTGAAACAGGGTAGTGCCAGAAGTTGCAACCTGCTGTGTGGTAGTTGTAGTAGTTTCATTTCCAGAAACTGCCGGAGGAGAAGAAAACAATTCACATTGCATCTGCATGTCCTCATTGGCTGATAACGCGCTCATCATATGAGAAGTCTGCTGGTAAACTGGAGACTGCTGAAGGTTTCCATTTGCTGAAGCAGATGAAGGAAACAGCTCTGACTGAATCTGGGCAGCTGCCTGGCAGATACTCTGTTGCATCTCTATCACCTGTTGCTGTTGCTGATTAGACAATGTGTTTTCATTCTGTGGGTGAACACTTTCAGCTCTTCCAGCTATTAAATTATCTGGTCTGGTATGGACTGCTGGTTCTGTTGAGGAAAACATTCCAGGGCTTACGCTGTTTTGAATTTGACTGACTTGTTGAAAAATGTCTGCACTAAGCTGTTCTTGAACATTCTCGTTACCATCTGGAGCAGAAAATAAAACTGAAGATAACTGTTGTTGTGCCTCTAAAACTTGTTGGACCAAGTCAACATTTCCATTGCTGCCACTGGCAGTACTGCCTGTAAAACTCCCTGCCTGCAAGTGTTGTATCGTATTTTGTAGTTGCTGACTCACACTATTTGGTGATGGGAAAATATTTGATGAAATCTGCTGCTGTAAAGTCTGTGCTTGTTCTTGCAGTGGAGACTGCTGCTGTTGCTGTGATGTCTCAGTCAGGTGTGACAAGTTAACCACTGTACCATCTGACTGTAACACCTCTCTAGACTGAGTTTCTCTTGTTTGAAACTGTGTAGCCTGCTGTAGTAGTGCGTCATTGCTGGGCAGCTGACCAGACGCAGAAACTGCTGGAAAAGTACCAGGCTGTGAAATGTCCTGTGTTTGGATAGTTGTCAGGGTCTCTGGGTTGTATGCCTTGGGCTGAATCTGTTGTTGCTTTTCATTTTCAGAAGTTAAGTGGGAAGATGATGATGAAAAAGACCCATTTCCTGCTATGTGAGAGATATTTTCTAACGTTTGTTGAGTTGATCCAACTGTCTTTGTAGTCTAAAAAATAAAAGCCAAATAATATGTATATGTATAAATGAGCTCATATGATTCTTCAAAAATTATTATTATAAAAACATATGCAGGACCAATTTCCCAGTCTATATTATTATTCAGAGAACAAATGTAAGACTATGATTATCAGTGATAACATTATATCTTACTGTCATCAGGATTTTTAAAGAAGCATATAAACAAAGACAGTCAAACAATAGAAGTAGACACAGAAGAATAATCAGCTATTGATATGCCTAGGACAGTAAGTACACATTAATTCTATGGTTCATGAATTACTAGCAAATTTTAAAATATCTCCATTTGTGCATCACTTATAATATTATTGGGAAGGGGAAATAAGAGAAAAATGGGAAAGGAAAGAAGAATGTTTCTTGGAAAAAGGAAAAAAGAAATAAGAGAAAAAGGAAATAAGAGAAAGGAAATAAAATGTCTCTAGTTTTGAAAATGTTAAACCTGTACTTTTATTATACCAAACATCACAAAGGTCTGGCTAATGCATTAATTCCTCTCTTGTCAAAAATGTATATTGGAAGTTGCTCTGCAGGCTATTTTATTTGAATATAAAATCATTTACTCTACAAAGCAAAATTCATTAAGTGCATCAAAAGAGAAACAGCTATAAAAGAAACAGGAAAAGTAAAAAGCATAATCAGGGAAAAGAAATCAAACTACTCAAACTATAACTATTTTTATATTTGAGGTTAAGATGTGACAAGGCCCTCACAAGTCAATATAGCTCACCTTAAAAACAGAAGGTGATCTTTTCTCTGCTGTTACTTCCATTGGAGTAATGTCTTCACTCTTAATCATAGTGCTTGATATGAGCGGAGTGATCAGAGCATTAGGAAGCATATTTACCTTATCTAAGTTACATCCAGTAGTTTTCATTGCTGCACACACACCAAAAGAAAAAAAAAGTTGAAAATCACTGAAATCAACTATATCATTCTACTGTGTGTCGATACCTTAGTCATGATTCAAAACACTAATTTTTTGATGCTCTGATAGTAGCGTGAAGATACAAAATGTGCCCAAAGTGTGTCCTCCCTCTTTTTAAGTAGCAGTGCCTTTAGGATTCCTGGCAGTAGCCTGAGACTATGAGTTAAATATCAACAAGCTTGAGCACTCAGTTATCAAGTTATACCTCTCAGCAGTCTTCAAAAGGCCCTGAATTACACTGCTGAACATGACGATGCAGCCTGGAAATCTCCAGGAGATTAAAGCCGCTCAGTTACAAATGTTATATTCTCCTCTTAGTATCTGGCTGCCGAGAAATTACAAAGTCAAACTTTGGGGGATTATAGGATTGCTTGAACATTTCTCTCCTCAACAAAACTCAAGCTTCTCATTAGAATGCCATCAACTGATCAAATAGATTCACTTTTCTAAATTAATGACTTAGAAAACTTGAATTTGCCAAGTTGACATATGAACACATTTTTTAAGATAGGACTTAATTTTTTTTCTTTTCAGAAATTTAAGTATGACTGATATTTTAGGTTTACCAATTAAATTTCCAAAGCAAAACCAGCAAGTATTTTTCTACTTCCATCTACTTCCACTTTCAGAAGTAGTTACAGATTAGAAACCAAGGAGAGGCAATATGTAGCAGATAGGTAGGTTCTACCACTTCATTCTAACTGCTTTTCCCCCTTGATTCTTTCTTCTTTTCTGTCTATTTAAGCCTGCCACTGGCACTTAGTGGAGCATACTGATGAAGCATCACTGAAGGCAGGCTTCTGAACTGAACACATAGCTCAATTCTGAGCTAAGGTTTACCACTACTTTGAGACCCTGTGTAAAGAAATACAGATTCCTTAGAAAGCTTAGCTGTTAAACTTTTTTTTAAGTTGAAAAACTAACACAATATTTTATTAGCTTCAGGTGTACAACAAAGTGATTCAATATTTTAATACATAGATTTCTTAATTTGATACTGAAAAAGAAATCCTGGCTACAAAGAGGGTTTTAAAATGGAATATGGTATATAAGCAGGATAGTTATTTTTGTAAATATTTTGACTTAAAAATATTAGAAATCTTCTGGTCTTTATTCAACCTTTCTCACAGCCAACTGGCTAGAAACAACACTGTGAAAACTGATTATACTGAGGGAGGAAAAAGTGCCCACTTTTGATATTCTGCTTTCATTACTCTAAGAAATCAATCATTTACACATGAGTTCTCTGGATCTATTTTCACCTGCTGCTGCTAAGTCACTTCAGTCATGTCTGACTCTGTGCGACCCCATAGACGGAAGCCCAACAGGCTCCCCCGTCCCTGGGATTCTCCAGGCAGGAACACTGGAGTGGGTTGCCATTTCCTTCTCCAATGCATGAAAGTGAAAAGTGAAAGGGAAGTCGCTCAGTCGTGGCCGACTCCTAGCGACCCCATGGACTGCAGCCTACAAGGCTCCTCCGTCCATGGGATTTGCCAGGCAAGAGTACTGGACTGGGGTGCCATTGCCTTCACCTAGATTCTATCAATATCAACACAATTCAATTTCAATTCTGTCTGAGTCACACAGGCAGGCATTTAAAAGTATTACAGGCCCACCTCACAGGATAATTTGAAAGAAAATTAGTACTGTCTTACGTTGATCCTGTAACATCAACTGCTATTCTTGCTTTTGGATTCTATTAGAATGGGAGTTTCATGAAGACAAGAGATTTTGTTGTTGTTGCCTGGTGCATACTAGGGAATAAATAAATATTTGCTGAATGAAGAAACGAATGCTTTCCATGTCTGTACATAATGTCACATTTGTGTATCAAGTTCTAAATCTTATTGTAATTGATGGCTATTTTAAAGGATGTTATATGGAGGATTATGCCACAACACAAATTTAAGTCATTTATATTGCTAAGACTTCATCATTAAAGCATAACTAATTAAATCTCAAAGAAGGACACCTGGGTGTTATACTAAAGCTCTGATTCCAAGGAATCACAAAAATAAGCCATTTGTCAAGGGAAATTCCTGCTTGAAAGCGACTGTCTCTTTTAAACTGATCAGGAATCTCCAATTAATGATGTTGTATTTAAAAATGACAAATGAAAAATTTAAACTGATAAAATAGTTTGAAAGTGAAAGTCGCTCAGTTGTGTCCAACTCTTTGTGACCCCATGGACTATACAGTCCATGGAATTCTCCAGGCCAGAATACTGGAGTGGGTAGCTTTTCCCTTCTTCAGGGGATGGTCCCAACCAGGGATCAAACCCAGGTCTCCTACATTGCAGGTGGATTCTTCACCAGTGGAGCCACCAGGGAAGCCCAAGAATACTGGAGTGGGTAGCCTATCCCTTCTCCAGCAGAATTTCCTGACTCAGTAATTGAACTGGGGCCTCCTGCATTGCAGGTAGATTCCTTACCAACTGAGCTACCAGGGAAGCTTGATAAATAGTTTAGTATTCAATCTAATTTTATATCTTCATAAAATTATTTTATATGATTTCAGCTGATAAAATTGTCAAAATAAGGTCTGAATTGTGAAACAGAATAATATGTGTGTCTGTTTCTTATTCATTTTTTAATCTTGTAAGATTTTGATTAAATGACTATATCATTTTATTACCAAAAATTAAACACAATGTTTAACACCTTTTAACCTTCAATCTGTAATCTTGTATGAGAAATTTCACACTGGATGAGATTAGCATCCCCGATACTCTAGGAAAAAAACATCTAGGCGTTTTTGGAGAAAAGCATGAACCCATCAAAGCTGGAAAAGGAAAGATCGATCACAAATGTCCCTAACTTTCTTTAATGATTGTTTAATTATGCTATTATTAACCTAATGAACATGGTTTGAATTATTATTGCTTAGATGTTACCTTACACACTAAAACTTGATATTATCATCTTTTAAAATCTTAGCTAAGTGACCTTCAGCAAATTATAGAACCTCTCTGGAATCTTGATTTCCTCATCTGTGAAATGAGAATCATAAATAATCCACCTCAGAGTTTGGCTAAACAAGATAATGCTGGTAAAGAGTGTGGCATGCTGACTAGCACTTAATATATGTTCAAGAAATATATGTTCTGCTTTGGTTACCCAAAGCAGAGACTTGTAAATTGTCCTGTAGTTAAATCAGATAATTATGCACTTCAGTTCAGTTCAGTCGCTCACTCCTGTCCAACTCTTTGCAACCCCATGAACCGCAGCACGTCAGGTCTCCCTATTCATCACCAACTCCTGGAGTTTACCCAAACTCATGTCCATTGAGTTGGTGATGCCATCCAACCATCTCGTCCTCTGTCATCTCCTTCTCCTCCTGCCCTCAATTCCCAGCATCAGGGTCTTTTCAAACGAGTCAGTTCTTCGCATCAGGTGGCTGAAGTATTGGAGTTTCAGCTTCAACCTCAGTCCTTCCAAATGAACATCCAGGACTGATCTCCTTTAGGATGGACTGGTTGGATCTCCTTGCAGTCCAAGGGACTCTTCAAGAGTCTTCTCCAACACCACAGTTCAAAAGCATCAATTCTTTGGCATTCAGCTTTCTGTATAGTCCAACTCTCACATCCATATACAACTACTGGAAAAACCCATAGCTTTGACTAGACGGACCTTTGTTGACAAAGTAATGTCTCTGCTTTTTAATATGCTGTCTAGGTTGGTCATAACTTTCCTTCCAAGGAGTAAGCGTCTTTTAATTTCATGGCTGCAGTCACCACCTGCAGTGATTTTGGAGCCCAGAAAAATAAAGTCTGACACTGTTTACACATCTATTTCCCATGAAGTGATGGGACCAGATGCCATGATCTTTGTTTTCTGAATGTTGAGCTTTAAGCCAACTTTTTTACTCTCCTCTTTCATCAAGAGGCTTTTTAGTTCTTCTTCACTTTCTGCCATAAGGGTGGTGTCATCTTCATATCTGAGGTTTTTTATATTTCTCCCAGCAATCTTGATTCTAGTTTGTGCTTCATCCAGCCCAGTGTGTCTCAAGATGTACTCTGCATATAAATTAAATAAGCAGGGTGACAATATACAGCCTTGACGTACTCCTTTTCCTGTTTGGAACCAGTCTGTTGTTCCATGTCCAATTCTAACTGTTGCTTCCTGACCTGCATACAGGTTTCTCAAGAGGCAGGTCAGCTGGCCTGGTATTCCCATCTCTTGAAGAATTTTCCACAGTTTGTTGTGATTCACACAAAGGCTTTGGTATAGTCAGTAAAACAGAAGTAGATGTTTTTCTGGAACTCTGTCATTTTTTTAATGATCCAGCAGATGTTGGCAATTTGATCTCTGGTTCCTCTGCCTTTTCTAAAGCCAGCTTGAACATCTGGGAGTTCATGGTTCACGTATTGCTGAAGCCTGGCTTGGAGAATTTTTTAAACATTACTTTGCTAGTGTGTGAAATGAGTGCAATTGTGCAGTAGTTTGAGCATTCTTTGGCATTGCCTCTCTCTAGGACTGGAATGAAAACTGACCTTTTCCAGTCCTCTGGCCACTACTGAGTTTTCCAAATTTGTTGGCATATTAAGTGCAGCACTTTCACAGCATTATCTTTTAGGATTTTAAATAGCTCAACTTGAATTCTATCACCTCTACTAGCTTGGTTTGTAGTGATGCTTCCTAAGGCTCACTTGACTTCACATTCCAGGATGTCTGGCTCTAGGTGAGTGATCACACCATTGTGATTATCTGGGTCGTGAAGATCTTTTTTGTACAGTTCTTCTGTGTATTCTTGCCACCTCTTCTTAATATCTTCTGCTTCTGTTAGGTCCATACCATTTCTGTCCTTTATTGAGCCCACCTTTGCATGAAATGTTCCCTTGGTATCTCTAATTTTCTTGAAGAGATCTCTAGTCTTTCCCACTCTATTGTTTTCCTCTATTTCTCTGCACTGATCACTGAGGAAAGCTTTCTTACCTCTCCTTGCTATTGTTTAGAACTCTGCATTCAAATGGGTATATCTTTCCTTTTCTCCTTTGCTTTTCACACTAGTGCGTAATTCCTAATTAATCTATTTTGGAAGTGTTGATGGTCAGAAATTATAATGGCAGGCAATACTGAACTATATATGTGAATGCTGAATTTTACTATGACACAGGGAAAAATTCTATGGAATTCGATAAAATGTATTAAGGATATTATGCCCCTTAAAAATATAAGTATATAAAATTTTAAAATTTAACTCATGAATTTAATGGCAAAAATGTAAGAAAAAGCTAGAATTATAGAATAAATCAATGACCATTATGTAACTGACATCTTAACATATAATGGCACAAAAGCATCATAATTGAGTGTCACAGATGTATTAGAAATCTGCTAAGAAAAGAGTCTACTCTAATGCATTATAACATCCTGAAGATATTGTTATTGTCTGCTTGGAAATAATGATATCAGAAGAAAGAATGGTACCTAAAGCAACTTTTTCAAATGCCAATAGTTCTTATTTTGGTTCTTTAGCCTCAACGTTAAGTCCTACTCACTGGCAGCAAGAAGCTTTATACAGCTATTTTTCAGACCTTATCGTACTCTATTATACTTTTAAGATTTTTAATATTAGGGAATAAAAAACAAAATAAAAACTCCTTAACTGTAATGTATGTTTTTTAAAAAGTTGTTTATACGGCAAATGAATGGAAATATCAAGTTAGGAAGCAAGTATCTGCATTCAATGAAGTTAAACAAGTATTTATTTTATAATATCAAAGATAACATGCTAACTGATTCAAGTACACAACAGTAAATAAAATAGTAAGGTTTGTTAGAGAAAATATATAGCATCACTGATTTACAATTTTTGAGCATAATTAACTTGGTACCTTTCATGGCTTCTTCGAAAGAGCAAGGTCTTGCCGGACTAGATATTTCCTTCTTTACATTCACATTCAAAGCAACAGCTGCTGTCATTAAACAAAAAAGATTAATGTATTTATTTAAACTTATCCTGAAAAACATCTTAAAATTCTTTAATAGGAGTATTTTCTCACAAAGCATTATTAAATTATTTGTTCAGCAGAAATTCCTGGTTCCGATGAGTTTTTATAATCTATAATCACCAGTTTACCCTCTAAAATGCACCACTCTCCAAGTGGGCAGAAACATATGCTTATTATTAAAACAAAATAAAAATAACAGCAACTTTTAAAAATCTTTCTTGTAACAGTACAAATGAGTAGAAGATTGACATGAGATCTTTAAAAATGTATTAATACCAAATATACTGTAACACTAGCATGAAAAAAATTCACCATTCACCTATGTAAATGATTTTAAAAATACTGATTCAGAAACATAATTGAGAATTTTTTAAAAAAACTGTGCTGAATATACAAAATATATAGTATTACTTTTTTATAAAGCTTTAGAAATAATAATCTTTGCTATTATTAATGAAGAACTGCTACATTATTATATCTACACATATCAAGTACACCTACTATGAAAATTTTAAATTTAATAAGCATAAGAGTAGTGATCAGTTCTGAATGGTAAAGTTAAATTCCAACTAAAAAAGTTTTCTTAAAATGACTGTATAATAATTTTATTTAAATAGACGCTAATTTCTATTTTTCAATGTATTTATTTATATTCCTTAAACTTATTCAAAATAAGAACTGAGCCAATTTATTATCAATTTATTCTTGACATCATAATGCAAAATGATGGTTAGAGAATATTAAGATAATTAACTGTGAACAAAGAGACAAAATGTACATGTCCCCTAAGAATGAGGTTAAAACATTTATCTAAGCATGCTGTATGTAAGGGCCAACAAATGATAATCTGAACGAACTATTAATTGAATGACATTATCAAACTGAATAGAATTGACTGGAAAAGAAATTCATAGACAATTTTAAAGCATAACATTTATTCTAACAATTACAGATTTAAGAATGGAAATTAATCTTCAAAAAAATTTTTAAGTTTCTACTTTAAACACAAGTTTTAGTCATTTGTTTTTAAAGCAACAAAAAATTATGAATAAGTATTTTATCCTCCATTTCTTATAGCAATTACCACTGCAGTTACTGCAAAAAACAACTAATATGATTTCTGTGTCTTAAAAGATGGAAGTAAAACAAATTAATGGTCAAGCAATGGTTCAGTGACTAGCAATGAAACACAGGTTTTTTAAGTCTGCAAAGTAATGGTCTAAAAGGATGCACATGTAATGTATTTTTGGCAGTACAGACTCAGAGGGCTTTAGAGGGGCTTGTGTCTGGCAAAGCATGCAGAGCCAGTTTACGTTCACTTGAGCCCTTGCTCCAATCCTACTTTTAGACTACGTACCCAAGTACATAAGATACCAAAATTTTCTGCACAACTACTCTATAGACTGTGTGTGCCATCTTAAGCCTATAGGGTGAACAGAGCTTAGGAGCATCAGCTGGTGCATCAAGGCCCTCCAGGTGGAGGATGGAGCCAGGAGAGGGAAAAGAAGGGTGGCAGGCTGGGAAATCCTCTTTCTTCGTGTTGCCATATTCCAGTTTGGACCTCCAAGCAGTCTGAAAATCCTAAATTCAAATCTGGCTTTCCAGGTTATTATGAAGGTATCTAGGTCAATTAGGATAAAATATATTTATTTGTTATTTTTTTGTCTGTAACTTAATATTTTGACAAAATGGTGTAGCAGTCACCATTTCTACTCTTAACTCACAAAAATGAGGGTGGGTCTTGTTTTAACTGTTATAATTACTATGTGCTAAACACCAAGTCTCATCAGTCATGTCCGACTCTGTTTGACCCCATGGACTGTAGCCCACCAGGTTCCTCTGTCCATGGAATTCTCCAGGCAAGAATCCTGGAGTGGACTGCCATTCCCTTCTCCAGAGGATCTTCCTGACCCAGAGACTGAACATGCCATCTATCACATTTCCTGCATTGGCAGGCGGGTTCTTTACCACTAGCGCCATCTGGGAAGCCCTATAATTATAATTATTATACACCACTGAATATGCAAATCTTTCACCACAGTCCCCAGCTGAGTCAAAACAACAACGAGTTTATCATAATGAGACAGTGCAAATTATCATAACCAAGTTTTTCTGAAATATTCTCTCATGTACACACCTAAAAAGACATTCACATTTTATAAAATACAAAAAAGTGAAATTATGGGAAGATTCTTTAATTAGCTATATCATAAAGGCAGAAACTGAAGCATTAGATCTCACTATACAATTTGCACAAAATATATTTATTCAAATAAGGGTTTCTGAGAGCAACTGCTATCTAGTATATATAGGGCGAAGAACATAAAAGAATAAACATATGTCAGTGATGGTCTAAATGTGGCCAAATATAGCCAATTAGTATAGGCTTTATATTTGGCAATTTATCAAAGGAAAAATTTTAATAATGAGCATTCATCACTAAGAAATGAAGATTCATAGTGCTGATACTAAGCACTTTAAAGTCCTAAGTTCTTTATTATTGATCAATAAAAAGAAACAAAGACAACAAAATCTGAGTATTTTAAGGATGGTAGAACTTTAAAGCTATTCCCCCTCCCCCTCCACACACTTCCTTCTCCCCTTCCCATATGAATGTATTAATTACTGTATGCCATTTTTCTCCTTCTGTGAGCAAGCTTCTCTTCACATAAAATACTAAATACTCTAGCAGTTACTAAAATGCTTTAACTACCATTAGTTTTAAATCAAATTTTCTTGGATTTTTGAGACTTTCCTAGAAAGAAAACAATCAACTGTTTGATTTTTAAGTATAAACCAGTATCCTCTTTCCTAGTTTTGTTGAAGCCAGTATATTATTTCCAAACTTTGTCTTTTTCTGTCTGAAATTTCTACATGTGATCTTTTATTCTAAGACAAACACTAAAATAATTTCATAAGGGCTATATTATGGCACACTTTTGTAACAAACTGGTGGGAATTAACCAATGTTGTGAAAGTTGGACATGATTTACAAAAGAAAAAGAGAACAGATAACATTAAGTGATAGAGAATAATTATCAAGGCTAATTATAACTCTGTCGTAGCTACTGTGTTCATCACTTCTGTTACCAGGGCTTTCTTTCCTTGCTATCATTTTTCACTTTGCACCTCACTGAATTCTGAACAATTTGGGAAAAATGTTATCAGTAAACTTGGAGATATGGAAGAACTTCTAATTCTGGAGCATGCCTGAGATATGAATGGAGTAAATCAATGGCAGCATGGCAGCAGCCAAGTCTACGTCAACAAAATATCTGAGGCATTTCCATTTCCAAAATGTTTTCTCTGCTTTTCCAGGAAAAGGCTTCTCCAGGCAACTAAGTGAATGTAGGTAAAAATCTCATAAGATACTTCTTACCCAGAGATACAAATTTTAAAACAACAGCTCTGGTTTCTAAAGTACCTGTTTTACCTAAACACAAGTTGGAATCAAGATTGCTGGGAGAAATATCAATAACCTCAGATATGCAGATGACACCACCCTTATGGCAGAAAGTGAAGAGGAACTAAAAAGCCTCTTGATGAAAGTGAAAGTGGAGAGTGAAAAGGTTGGCTTAAAGCTCAACATTCAGAAAACAAAGATCATGGCATCTAGTCCCATCACTACATGGGTAAGAGATGGGGAAACAGTGAAAACAGTATCAGACTTTATTTTTCTGGGCTCCAAAATCACTGCAGATGGTGACTGCAGCCATGAAATTAAAAGACGCTTACTCCTTGGAAGGAAAGTTATGACCAACCTAGATAGCATATTCAAAAGCAGAGACATTACTTTGCCAACAAAGGTTCGCCTAGTCAAGGCTATGGTCTTTACTGTGGTCAAGTATGGATGTGAAAGCTGGACTGTGAAGAAGGCTGAGCGCAGAAGAATTGATGCTTTTGAACTGTGGTGTTGGAGAAGACTCTTGAGAGTCCCTTGGACTGCTAGGAGATCCAACCGGTCCATTCTGAAGGAGATCAGCCCTGGGATTTCTTTGGAAGGAATGATGCTAAAGCTGAAACTCCAGTACTTTGGCCACCTCATGCGAAGAGCTGACTCATTGGAGAAGACTCTGATGCTGGGAGGGATTGAGGGCAGGAGGAGAAGGGGACGACAGAGGATGAGATGGCTGGATGGCATCACTGACTCGATGGATGTGAGTCTGAGTGACCTCCGGGAGTTGGTGATGGACAGGGAGGCCTGGCGTGCTGCGATTCATGGGGTTGCGAAGAGTCGGACATGACTGAGCGACTGATCTGATCTGATCTGATTTTTAAAATACTTATTCACCAGAAGTCTTTGATATTTTTGACTACACAAATTAGAAAATGTTACAGGCATATGACTCTACTTGTGATATTATCACTTATCTCTCTGAGATTATCTTTCACCTCTCCCAAAATGCATCCTGTAAGACAGCCAGACTGAAAACTACTAGCAGTTTCCTAAAGTAGTCACTTTCACCTTTCTGTACATAAGAGGTATTCAATGAATGGTAATTCTTACCTTATCATACAAGGAGTACTTGTATGATAACTCTGGAGAGCCTAACTTCAGAGAATTCCTAACTTTTCTTTTATTACTAGACCCTAAGGCAGAAACGGTTCTCTTAACTAAGAGTAAAAAAGCAGGGTTTGGTGACCATCTTCTTGGGAAATAATGACATCTCCAAAAAATACTGGTATCAATTTACCTTTGCACACTACTTCCTCTTTTAGATTGGCTAGTCTTCATATTCTTCTGAAGAAGCAGAAATGGATTACTCCTTTTGATTCAGAACTTTTTATTTTGACGTACCTGGGTCTGGAGTGTAAGTGAAAGGCTGAACATCATGAGATCTTCCAGCATTGGTTACTACATATATTCCCACTGCTACTGGCAAAGTTATATGTTGATCATGATATGGGGGAACCTTCACAATAAGATGATTCTAATTGAAAGAAAATTACAAGAGGCAGAAATAAAGCAATATGTAAATTAAAAATTTTAAATAAAATATTATAATTAAGTACTTTCCTGTTAGCTGTAAAGTTTAAAAAGTTTGACTAGGGGGGAAAAAGTATTATTTAAAAGTTCGGGTCCATGGGCATCATGACATTAATCTTAAAATCGCTTTTAAGGTAAAATACCAATGTTTTGCAATGGCATAAAAGGTCCCTGTCCCGTCACCTTTATCTCATTCCCATTCTCCTCTAGCTTGTTACACTCCAGTCACACTGACCTTCTTACACTAACACATTAAATTCATTTTTACCTCAGAGCCTTTACAACTTTGCTCCTCTTTTTCACTGGAATACTATTCTCCTTTATCTCTTTAAATATCCAGTTCCTTACCTATTTCCAGGTCTCATTCAAATGTCATCTCCTCAGAGAAGCCTTCTCTGACCATCCTCTTTAAAGTGGTATCCTTCTCCAATCTGATCACAGAATCCTGTTTATTTCTTATCACCACCTGAAATTACTGTGATTATCTGCTTGTTTTTTGTCCCCTTTACAACCACAAGAATGCAAATTCCAAGAGAAGCTAGGATGTTCTGTTCTTCATCCTATCTCCACTATTAAGCACCTCACACAGAATATACTCAAATAGATTTGTTGAAAAAAAGAATGAATATATTTTCAAGAAAAAAAACTGCCCACCAAGCACAGTGTCAGTTACCATATGCTTTGTAAACCTTAACGGTGATAGGTACTTTGCAGTGCAGTTCACTGCTTTCTAACCACTAACAACTAATTCTCATTTAGTCTATTTAAATTTAAAATATTTCAATTTGTACTTACAACTAGTAACTAATTCTCATTTAAAGTCAACAGAGTTCAGTTTACCCAAAACTCAGTAAATCAAGGTCATTTTTGTGTGTGTGAAAATAGTGGTAGAAGCATCCTTTTAAGAGAAGGGAAGAGTTCCATAAATGCTTCAGCAGCACTTATTCAAAGGGACTACATCTTCTTACAAGATATTATGAACTGCATCTGACTTATTCTCTTCTTCCCTGCTACGTTATAGTACTGGAAAAGAACAGCAAAAGGTAGTGACTGTGCTTTTGTATTCAGTATGTGATATGCAGGAGGCCAATGGTGACAGCTGAGGATGAAATAAGTTTAATGTCATTTTTTACTTATTCAGACTCTGGAAGTTGGCTGACTCAGTTGAACAGAACATGACAAATGAGGCCAAGATTTCGATTTTTGAGTACTTAATTTGTTTCTAAGCCATCTTAAAACATGCTCTGAAATAGTCATAAATTTAAAAATAGCTTCTTATTTATGGCAATAGTAGAATGCTTTCTGAGTCCACTTAGCTATCTCAAAAAAATCACACTTCTAATTCAGGTGGAAAAATATGTAAATGTATACATCCACAGGAATTAGGGGGCAAAAATTTGAAAGCACATATTCAATTGTATACGAAGCCATCAAAAAATGTATCTGCATTAACTCAAATTCTAAGAAATAAGAATTTTAAAATCTTGCCCACCTTCATTTTTCCTCCTTTGCTTAAACAGTGCAACTACATCAAAAGCAGTTCTACCTACAGTTAAGGAGATGGCTGAATGGATGGACTTCTGAAGTATCTTCCCAGTCTTAAGATTATTTGACCAACTCAGTAACTGAAATTATTCTTCCAAATAAAAATTTGTTCTTGGTAATCAGTAACAGAATTAGTATCTAAAAGTCAGATGAATATATATATATATATATATTTTAATCTTTTATTCCACTTGTTTTAGAGAGTGTAGTTAAACAAACCTAATTTGAAACTTCTTAAAAACCAAATGAACAAATTATTCACACATCCTCAATCTGAAATCATGAAATTATACAAATGATTTGAATTAAAAACTAAGTAAACTGTGAGTACTGACAGTAAATTAAAAAAAAAACCTAATCTCAAAAATTAAGAGCAATTAACTACCACTGAACTAAGAATACAGTACACACAAAACATACAAAGGGCTGGGAGGCCTGTGGAGCAGGTAGAATGTTTCTGAGGTAAAAAGGGAAGAATATCTAAATTTTAATTTCTTAGAAAAATCTGGTTGGATTCAAAATAACAATTTTCTTTATCCCAGCAGATAATCTTTTTTCAGAGTTTATAAGCAGTGGTGCTAGATATTTTTCACTTTCCTAAGGAATAATTTATCATTGTCAAAATTGTCATTTTGCAGTTGGGGATATATACATAAAAATAACGGGAGACACAAAACAAATTCCTAATAAAACCACTTTGAAAACATACAACTTCAAAACTATCAAGTCTTTGTTTAGCCTAGTAGTTCCCCAAAATTCTAAGGATCTTTTGGACATTTCTTCCTAGAATTTTCTTTACATATTTCTACTGAAAATTCCATCTTCTTCAAAGCTCCACCTTATTTTTTTTATTCTTACTCTCTAAAAAATACAATATAAAGAACCCAGAAGACTAGAAGTTGAGAAATTATAATCTATACATTTTTCTATTTTTAATAGGCTAATGTCTATTTCATGTTCTGTAAAACAAGTTATACTTATTCAAATTATAGATCTCTGATACAAATGAACTTATTCACAAAATATAAACAGATTCAGACTTTGAAAATAAACTTACGCTTACTAAAGGGGAAAGGTGGGAGGGAGGGATAAATTAGAAGTTTGGGAACTTACATATAGGCATTACTATATATAAAATAGATAATCAACAAAAACCTACTGTACAGCACAGGAAACTCTACTCAATATTTTGTAATAACATTTATGCATATTAATTACCTATATGGGAAAAGAATCTGAAAAAAGAATGGATATATGTATACCTGAATCACTTTGCTGTACACTGGAAACTAACATAACATTGTAAATCAACTATACTCCAATATAAAGTAAATAATTAAATGGAAAAAACAAAAGAAGCTAAAAAAAAAAAAAGAGCTCTCCTAGGCTCTAAAATACTTGCTTCTAGTTTCCTTTTGAAATCACCTCCACATTCAAACTGCTAATCTCTCCTTCTTTCTTTTAAAACCAACTTATCTTTCAAAACAATACATATATATGTAGAGAGGAGATATGTCTTTAAGATATGTATCTTACATATACATTTAATAGGCAATTAAGGCATCTAAAGTTGTTAAAATGGGAGTAGACCATGTGCCTATTGCTCTTGGTATACATGAGTATGAGATATATTATGGCATTGACTAGAAGAGCCAAATATTAACAAAGAATTATTTTCCCAGACTTTGTTAGCCTCAATTTTCAAGTAAAAAAGAAGTTTAATACCTGATGAGTTGATTTTTGGAGTTTCAAATGAATAGCTATCACAATTATATTTGCAATTTGCAAAGTCATCATTAAATGGTCTTTCCTACTGTACCATCTTCTGGTTATTTTTGTTATTGTAGAGGCCCTTTTAACTTTTAATTATAGGCTTGTTATTTCTTTACTGACCACACTCAAAGTTTCTTTACTTTTAATGTATTTTCTGATCATACTTTCTTCTAAATGTTTAATTTTTGTGTTTTTTTTTCTTTAATATAATATAATCTTTAGGATTTATTTTGTATATCTCAGCTCTGATTCCACTCTAACACACTTCCCAGAAAGCCCTTTAGAAAGAAAGAAAAAAAGAAAGTTTTCTCTGAAAAAGATAAAAAAATTTTAATAAATAGCAGAATCACAGAATTAATGAAAGATCATATTATGATTTAGCCTGTTTACATACTTGCTTGCAAAAACCCCACATCCTCTATATATAGCCACCAAATGAGGGTATAATTCCTTTCCATTCCACCAAATTTTTATGATTATTCTGCCTTAATCCACTGTATAACTTGTTTTACAGAGCATGAAATAGACATTAGCCTATTAAAAATAGAAAATTCCATCTTCTTCAAAGCTCCACCTTATTTTTTTTTTTTTTATTCTTACTCTCTAAAAAATACAATATAAAGAACCCAGAAGGCTAGAAGTTGAGAAATTATAATCTGATTTGTGTTTTTTTGCTATAATAAAACTGAAATTGTTAAGTACAGTGCTTTCCTGAGTTTTGTGAGTTCTACTAGTAAATCTTTGGGGGTAGTGGAAACCCTTGAATTTGAAGCCAACTGTTCAGAAGTTGAGACCTGTTCAGGGGACCCCTGAACGTGCAGCTGGTGTCTGAAGTGAGGGCACTCTTAGGCAGCACTGTACCTTTAGCTTTGAGTTTGGCAATATATTGGATATATAATGTTAAATTTCTTTATTTTTTCAGAACACAAAGGAATTTTAAAAAATTTTAAACCAAAAATGAATATACACAAAGGTCCTACAAATACAGATTCTAAGTTTAATAAGTAGTGCTTCTGAGTGCAAAAGGCAAGGAACAAATATAAAACACCTGGCACACAGCAGGTACTCAATAAATAAGTTTCTCAAGCAGGTGACGATAATCCAAGGATAATCCAAAGTAGGTAAAGAGAGCAAATAAATATTAGGAAAGACATGTTTCATTTATTAATAATGGTGATTTTCTCATGCTCTTAACTTTTCAAATACAGAACTGTCATTTCTAGCATCAGTGGAATAAATCTATTTCAGTTAAAGAAACTCAAGAAAGAAACTTTAAATGATTTACATCAATTCCATATAAATAAGAAATTTAATCTGTTGATTTAGGAAAATCTTGGAGCAAAACTCAGTTTCTCAGAGAATAAATAATCAAACTATAAAAAGTTTAAATTATACCTGATGAAATAATTCCATATCAATTTCAGCTTCTGACTTCCAAGAGTTTTCATCTGATTGAAATAAAAAACAGTGACTTACTAAAATTATGAAAAATTTTTTACTTTGTAGCTACAACTATATTTTCATAAAAAAGTGAAAAGCCCAACAATTTCTAAGGCAGTGTTATGCCTACTTACCAGAAACATTTTCTTGGAAAATAACTTTAGTTCCTTTCAGAAAGTTCTTGCCAATTAAAAATACTTCTTCCTCTCCTTTCACTGAACAGCTATGCAAGCTCTTCTTTAAGATTTCTGGCACTCCTGCTGGTTGAGCTGCAGGTATATATAAGCATTCCATAAGAAGAACCACCAATACATTTCTTACCTAAAATCAACTCTCAATTATTCAGTTCTGTAAGTTGTCTTTGTTGACCCCTGAATTTGCCTTCTTTTATTCTACAATGCAGGGAACCCCGGTTCGATTCCTGGGTTGGGAAGATCTGCTGCCTACCCACTCCAGTATTCTTGGGCCTCTCTGGTGGGTCAGAGGGTATAAGAATACACCTGCAATGCAGGAGACCTGGGTTCAATTCCTGGGTTAAGATCCCCTGGAGAAGGGAATGGCTACCCACTCCAATATTCTGGCCTAGAGAGTTCCATGGACAGAGGAGCCTGGCAGGCTATAGTTCTTGGGATTGCAAAGAGTTGTACACAACTGAGCAACTTTCACTTTCATTCTGCAAATTAAAGTTTACCATAACAGAAAGCAAAGTTACATACCATCTTTGTTTTCTCATTACACGAAAAAAAGAAAGGCGTAAAATATGAACTTGGTCATGTTTTTGTTTTAACATTAAAAAAATCAATTTAATAACAAACATCTCACAATCCTAACCTTAAAAATGTTAGCTGTGCTACACCTTCACAAGACTTCTGAGGCAAAGTGAGCTTCTGGGTGGTATTAAGAGTATCTTTAAGGATCCAGATCTAGGACTTAGAGGCTCTAAATGAAAAGAACACCTGAAAACAGACTGAATCCATTTCAGAATAATTCTTTCTACTGGAGGATCTCCCTGAATTAGGATACCTTGAGGATAAAAATAAAACACACTCATTTTTCAGTTATAAAGACTAACTAATCACTAGTAAATTAACAAAGAGATGGACAAGTACTGAGGAGGAGCCAGATCTAATAAACCATAACTGGCTTACTAATCTTCCTGATTTTCTTAAGAAAATTTAATATGTACTGTTCAGTAAAATAGGTTCCAAAATTTCCCCAAACATTTCACATTCTGATGTACACTATAAATATCCAAGAACTGGGTGTAGTACACAGTTTTCTCAATATATTTGACCCCAGAAACATTCTTTCATATTGACACTAAGGACTAGGTTTCCACCAGAATACTCCCTGGAATACTGGTTAATGCAAATACCTACCTTTTAGGTACTCAGAAAACTACTCCCTTAAGATTAAGCACTTTGAAACAGATTACACTATTTGTTGTTTTAGTAAATCCTAATAACATACTAATTATATCATATATATATTATATATATAAAACATATAACAACAAACCTAATAATATACTACAAAAGTAATTTTAAACATGTCTGTATAACTCATCAACTTCTAAATTAATGAGATAGTCTAATACATGTTGAATGTTACAAACCTGTCCATAGTTCTTCAGGCATTCTGTCTACCAGATCTAATACCATGAATCTATTCATCATTTCCACTGTATAATCATAAGGGATTTGATTTAGGTCATACCTGAATGGCCTAGTGGTTTTCCCTACTTTATTCAATTTAAGCCTGAATTTTACAACAAGGAGCTCATGATCTGAGCCACAGTTAGCCCCAGGTCTTGTTTTTGCTCACTGTATAGAGCTTCTCCATCTTTGGCTGTAAGAATATCATCAATGTGATTTTGGTATTGACCATCTGGTGATGTCTATGTGTAGAGTCGTCTCTTGAGTTGCTGGAAGAGGGTGTTTGCTAAGACTAATGTTTTCTCTTAACAAAACTCTGTTAGCCTTTGCCCTGCTTCATTTTGTACTCTAAGGCCAAACCTGCCTATTACTCCAGGTATCTCTTGACTTCTTACTTTTGCATTACAATCCCCTGTGATGCAAAAGAAATCTTTTTAGGTGTTAGTTCTAGAAGTCTTGTAGGTCTACATAGAACAGGTCAACTTCAGCTTCTTTGGCATCAGTGGTTGGGGCACAGATTTGGATTACTGTGATGCTGAATGGTTTGCCTTGGAAACGAATTGAGATCATTCTGTTGTTTCTGAGATTGTACCCAAGCACTGCATTTCAGACTCTCTTGTTGATTATGAGGGCTATTTCATTTCTTGTAAGGGATTCTTGCCCACAGTAGACATAATGGTCATCTGAATTAAATTCGCCCATTCCCACCCATTTTAGTTCACTGATTCTTAAAACACCAATGTTCACTCTTGCCATCTCCTGCTTGACCTTATCCAATTTTCCTTGATTCATGGACCTAACATTCCAGGTTCCTTTATAGCACTGGATTTTACTTTCACCACCAGACACATCTACAACTCAGCAATGTTTCTGCTTTGGCCTAGCCTCTTCATTCTTTCTGGAGCTATTTTTCTGCTATTCCCCAGTAGCATGTCAGACAGCTACCAACCTGGGGGACTCATCTTCTGGTGTCATATCTTCTTGCCTTTTCATACAGTTCATGGGGTTCTTGAGCAAGAATACTGGAGGGGTTTGCCATTTCTTTCTCCAGTGGGCCACATATTGTCAGAACTGTCCACCATAACCCATCCATCTTGAGCGACCCTGTACGGCATAGCTCATAGCTTCGAGTTACACAAAGCTCTGATGCATGTGATGATTTTGGTTACCTTTCTGGGATTGTGGTTTTCATTCTGGAGGTTGTGGGACTGTAGTTCTTGCTTCTTTTGTTTGCTCTTTGATGGATAAGGCTAAGAAGCTAGTGCAAGCTTCCTGATGGGAGAGACTGGCTGTGGGGAAAGCTGGGTCTTGCTTTGGTGGGCAGGGTCATGCTCAGTAAATCAAATGCCTTACAATTATACAGTGGAGGTGACAAGTAGATTCAAAGGATTAGATCTGATAGATAGAGTGCCTAAAGAACTATGGATGGAGTTTTCTAACACTATAGAAAGCAGTGACTAAAACCATCCTAAAGAAAAACAAATGCTAGACGGCAAAGTGGTTGTCTGAGGAGGCCTTACACGCTGAGAAAGAAAGAGAAGTTAAAGGTGAAAGGGAAAGATATAACCAACTGAATGTAGAGTCCCAGAGAATAGTGAGGAGAGATGAGAAAGCCTTCTTAAGTGAACAATGCAAAGAAATAGAGGAAAAACAACAGAATGGGAAAGACTAAAGACTTCTTAAAAAAAAAACTGGAGATACCAAGGGAACATTTCATGCAAAGATGGGCACAATAAAGGACAGAAATAGCAAGGACCTAACAGAAGCAGAAGAGTTTAAGAAGAATCGGCAAAAATACACAGAAGAGCTATACAAAAAAGGTCTTAATTATCCAGATAACCATGATGGTGTGGACACTCACCTAGAGGTGGACATTCTGAAGTGTGAAGTCAAGGGACCCTTAGGAAGCATTACTATGAACAAAGCTAGCGGAGGTGATAGAATTCCAGCTGAGCTATTTAAAATTCTAAAAGATGATGCTGTTAAAGTGCTGTAATCAATATGTCAGCATATTTGGAACACTTGGCAGTGGTCACAGTACTGGAAAAGGTCAGTCTTCATCCACTCTCAAATAAAGGCAATGCCAAAGAACGTTCAAACTATTGTACAATTTCACAGGCTAGCAATACTCAAAATCCTTCAAGCTAGGCTTCAGTAGTATGTGAACTGAGAACATTCAGATACACAAGCTGGATTTAGAAAAGGCAGAAGAACCAGAGATCAAATTGCCAACATCTGTCAGATCATCAAAAAAGCAAGGGAATTGCAGAAAAACATCTACTTCTGTTTCACTGACTATATACTAAAGCCTTTGACTGTGTGGATTACAATTGTGGAAAATTCTTAAAGAGATGGGAGTACCAGACTACTTTACTTTACCTGCCTTCTGAGAAACCTGCATGCGTGTTAAGAAGCAACAGTTAGAACTGAACATGGAACAATGGACTGGTTCAAAATTGGGAAAGGAGTATGACAAGGCTATATGCTGTCATCCTGCTTATTTAACTTCTATGCTGAGTACATCATGTGAAATGCCAGGCTGGATGAATCACGGGCTGGAATCAAGACTGCCAGGAGAATTAAACAACAACTTCAGATTTGCAGATGATACTATTTTAATGGAAGAAAACAAGAACTAAAGAGCCTCTTGATGAGGGTAAAAGAAGAGAGTGAAAAAGCTGGCTTAAAACACAACATTCAAAAAACTAAGATCATAGTATCTGGTCCCATCACTTCATGGCAAACAGGAGGAAAAAGTGGAAATAGTGACAGACTGTATTTTCTTGGGCTCCAAAATCACTATGGACAGAGACTGCAGCCACAAAATTAAGACACTTGCTCCTTGGAAGAAAAGCTATGACAAACCTAGACAGCATGTTAAAAAGAAGGGATATCACTATACAGCAAAGATCTGTATAGTCAAAGCTGTAGTTTTTCCAGTAGTCATGTATGGATGTGAGAGTTGGACCATAAAGAAGGTTGAGCAACAAAGAATGGATGCTTTTGAAATGTTTTGCTGGAGAAGACTCCTGAGAATTCCCTGGACAGCAAGGTGATCAAATCAGTCAATCTTAAAGGAAATTAACCCTGAATATTCATTGGAAAGCCTGAGGATGAAGCTGAAGCTCCAATACTTTGGCCACTTGATGCAAAGAGCCGACTCATTCAAAAAGACACTGATGCTGGGAAAGACTGAGGGAAGGAGGAGAAGGGGGCGAAAGAGGATGAGATGGTTGGATGGCATCACTGACTAAATGGACAAGAGTTTGAGCAAACTTTGGGAGAAAGTTAAGGACAGAGAAGCCTGGCATGCTGCAGTCCACAGGATCACAAAGAGTCAGACACAACTTAGCAATTGAACAACAATAACTAAACTTTAACCAAAGTTTTTAAGTTTTTTCCCCTTAGGTACTTATATATTTGATAATCAATTTTATCTTTACAAGAAAATAATGTGGGAAATTACTATCGTCAAAGTATTTATTGCTCCATTTTCCCTAGGGCTGCCGTTTCTATCAGAAGACTCTTGCTCCTCACAAGGTCATTCTTCCCTCACTCATTTAAGGATTGGCCACATGACTTGTTTATATAATGAAATGTGAACTGAAGTAATGTGCCACTTCCAGGCTTTACCATCTTCACGTGGTTGCACCATCTTTTTTTCCTCCACTAAAAAAATAGCAATATCCCAGAAAAAGGCAGCTTCTAAAGCCTGGTTCCCACAGTGAAGAAAATGGACCTGTTCCTCAACTGCAGCCAATATTATCATAAAATGAGGGAAAAGTAAAACTGCGTTGTATAAACACTTAGATTTTTTTTGGTTGTTTATTTATTACTTTTAGCATCATTTAGTTTCATTTATTGATACAAACAAGTATCTTATCCTAATTAAATAGTAAATAATATTTTCAACAATGCCCAAGAGTTAAAAAAAATTGTAATTGTGTATACATATATACTGTCTAGAACCACAGGGTTAATGTATGAACAGATGGAAATGGTTATCTGTCATACACTGGTAATCATACACCCTTTTAAAACAAAGAACTAACTGGATTAATTTATAACTTTTTGGAGTAACACTGGAACTAGATACTTGTTTTTAAATGACATTCAAAAGAAAAATATGATAAATATTATTTTGATTAGAAAACAGTAAGAGGTGCAAAATTATATGAATATAGTAACAAAATGAATGGGAAGTCTATAATCTACCCCCCACCTACTTATAAAATACATGGAAACTCCACTTTGCTCATGATTATCAAAACTTTTTCCTATCTCCTTTTTCCCTTTTATGCATTAAAAGGCATCAGATCAGAGATCAGATCAGATCAGTCGCTCAGTCGTGTCTAACTCTTTGCGACCCCATGAACTGCAGCACGCCAGGCCTCCCTGTCCATCACCAACTCCTGGAGGTCACTCAGACTCACATCCATCGAGTCAGTGATGCCATCCAGCCATCTCATCCTCTGTCGTCCCCTTCTCCTCCTGCCCCCAATCCCTCCCAGCATCAGAGTCTTCTCCAATGAGTCAACTCTTCGCATGAGGTAGCCAAAATACTGGAGTTTCAGCTTTAGCATCATTCCTTCTAAGCATAAGATGTCCAAATGAGGCCCCTCTGAAGGTACAATGTTTACTTTATATCTATGTATTTACATTACACAAAGAACTAGTCTGCTCAAGGTAATTTAACTTTTGACCTTAAAAAGTCTTATGTGTTAAAAAATTTGGTGGTTACCTAACAGGACATACTTTGTAAGAAAGAGAACTGAAGTCAGCATTATTTAAGCATTAGCTGTTTTATTTTTACCTTTAAGAAAATAGTAAGCTGCCTCTTGAAAGGGATCACATTGCTTTAAAAAATTATAATAGAAAAAAGCAGCCCCTTTTCTGGTATTATAAAGAACAATGTGCTTTTAGATGCTGTTCAAATAGGAGCCTCAAAAAATAAAGCTAAAGACAATGAATATTTGAATAACGAAAAATAACAAAGCAAATATTTCAACCTGTCAAAAGAATTAAAAAGCCTTTTTAAGGTCTGTGAAGAAGGGCTGTATATTGTCACCCTGCTTATTTAACGTATATGCAGAGTACATCATGAGAAACGCTGGGCTGGAAGAAGCATAAGCTGGAATCAAGATTGCCTGGAGAAATCTCAATAACCTCAGATATGCAGATGACACCACCCTTACGGCAGGAAGTGAAGAAGAACTAAAAAACCTCTTGATGAAAGTGAAAGAGGAAGAGTGAAAAAGTTGGCTTAAAGCTCAACATTCAGAAAACAAAGATCATGGCATCTGGTCCCATCACTTCATGGGAAATAGATAGGGAGTCAGTGGAAACAGTGTCAGACTTTATTTTTTTGGGCTCCAAAATCACTGCAGATGGTGATTGCAGCCATGAAACTAAAAGACACTTACTCCTTGGAAGAAAAGTTATGACCAACCTAGATAGCATATTCAAAATAGAGACATTACTTTGCCAACAAAGGTGCGTCTAGTCAAGGCTATGGTTTTTCCAGTGGTCAGGTATGGATGTGAGAGTTGGACTGTGAAGAAAGCTGAGCACCAAAGAATTGATGCTTTTGAACTGTGGTGTTGGAGAAGACTCTTGAGAGTCCCTTGAACTGCAGGGAGATCCAACCAGTCCATTCTAAAGGAGATCAATCCTGGGTGTTCTTTGGAAGGAATGATGCTAAAGCTGAAACTCCAATACTTTGGCCACCTCATGCGAAGAGCTGACTCAATGGAAAAGACTCTGATGCTGGGAGGGATTGGGGGCAGGAGGAGGATGAGAGGATGACAGAGGATGAGATGGCTGGATGGCATCACCGACTCAATGGATATGAGTTTGGGTGAACTCTGGGAGTTGGTGATGGACAGGGAGGCCTGGCGTGCTGCAATTCATGGGGTCGCAAAGAGTCCGACTGAGCGACTGAACTGAAGAGAACAAAAGTTTACTGAATGATATTAGTCATTCTCTAAAGTTGTGGAGTAGCCAGAAATAAGTAAAGGAAGAACTTGTTAATTTTAGTAAGACTTAATACAGTATTAGTAAGATAAAACATTATATTGAAGAAAGCTATGATTAATTTTGCCACATTAAAAATTATTATATTAGGGTAGATATTAAAAAAGTATAAAAATTGATATTTTTACTTTGATCTAGTATATATATATATTTTTTTCCGAAGAAATCTATAAAGGTGTAAAAGGAGAGGATTCTTCTATCCCCTTAAAAATAAACGAACTAAAATAAAATGGATCCAATGGCTACTGTTAAACCAACAAGTAGAAGCAAGATTGTTTTTCTAAGGTCACAAGGCACAGCATGAATTCTGGCATTAGGCCTTCTTTCCACTGAGTGCTCTAGAGGGAAGATCAATTATCTGTTTCCTCTCCTCCCTTTCACCTCTAGCACCTTTTGGCCTCTCTTCCTTTCTACTTAACTCTCATCTTCCTGTTTCCTTCTACCTCCCATTCCATTTCTAACGAATTATTATTGCAAAGGTATGTCTTTCTTTAAAAGAAAGTATTGCTCAAGTTTATCTAATTCAATTTCACCAAGCAGATGGCAATATAAATGCCAAATAGTCAACTAAAGGAGTAAAAATAAATATCCTACACCTCCATAATAAGTGACGTTTACAAAAGGAAATGGAAGGCATAATATAGGTATTCAAGCAAAATCCCCTATTATAAATTGAGATCTATTTTCTAAATTCATAAAAAATCTATAAATTACACAACACAAATCTCATAGGTAGAGGAAATAGTTTTCTAACATAATTTCATACCGTAACTATAGTCCTAACCATCTGGAAGCTATAGCTGGGATAAAATCAATCATTCAAATTTTGTTTTAGCACTGCTAAATTTTAAGTGACTGTGGTGGCAACACAGCACAATGGCTAAAAAGGAGGCTTTTAATCCTGATCTTACTATATACTAGCTACATGACCTTGAGGAAGTTATTTAAATCTCAGTTTCATCAACTGTAGAACAGAAACAATAAAAGGCAATGATGAGGGTAAATGACATAATGCTTATAAAATTGTTAGTAAAATCTCTGGCATACTGTGCAGAGTTCAAAATATGGCAATTTTTACTATTAGCTCTGTATGCCTTCCACTATATGCTGCTGCTTCTTAGGACTATCATATTCACCTAGACACATCTTCCAAGGGAGATAACACTTTTTGCAACATTAACATATTAATGTATTACCATATTAATATGGTAAAATGGTGATAATTGACGAATGAAAATTATAACTATAGATGAAAAATTTCAGAAAATCATGTTTTCTGTTTCTTTTATATTTTCTATCTTTGGGTGGATACATTTATATTTATATTTTAACAATACTTCAATTAAATAGGAAATAAAGAAATGAACTACTGAAAGAAGAAACAAACAATTATTAATAAAATAAAGTTGAGGGGGATTTGGGACAGAGGGGAAACAGGTATACCCATGGCTGATTCATGTTGATGTATGGCAAAAACCACCATAGTATGGTAAAGTAATTAGCCTCCAATTAAAAGAAATAATTAAAAAATAAAATACAATAAAGTTGACAACCATCCCTCAGTTCCTGCTAAGGCAGTATGATCCGAACTATCTAGAATCTCCTGGATCTGGTCTTCAGAGAGTGACTATGGTCATGCTCAAAGTATTAGATCACATAAAAGAACTGCATGTACCCCACTAAAATTGAAATTCCATCCTTATAATATTCAAGTTGAGACATATTGTGATTTATAGTAAACTAGTACCCAAATTAAAAAAACTTCAGAATTCAATAAACCATCTACAGATTATTTATTCTGTCCCTATCTGAACACAACAGAATGGACATGGAATCTACAAACTTTAAAAGGAGCATATTTATAAGTGAACATTATCCAGAAACAGCCCAAGGAAACACTAATACCATAACAAAATTTTCATAATAATGAAAAAAAGAAGTCTTGTGAGTTCTCTTGAGATCACAAATATATTTACTGCTGCTGCTGCTGCTAAGTCGCTTCAGTCGTGTCCGACTCTGTGCAACCCCACAGACGGCAGCCCACCAGGCTCCCCCGTCCCTGGGATTCTCCAGGCAAGAACACTGGAGTGGGTTGCCATTTCCTTCTCCAATGCGTGAAAGTGAAAAAGTGAAAGTGAAGTTGCTCAGTCGTGTCCGACTCTTAGCGACCCCATGGACTGCAGCCCACCAGGCTCCTGCGTCCATGGGATTTTCCAGGCAAGAGTACTAGAGTGGGGTGCCATTGCCTTCTCCGAAATATATTTACTACTACTCTTTTAAAACACAGGTATTTGCCAAGCTAATGTATAGGTATTCACATCTGAAATGAATTAAAAGCAAGGGAAAAATAAGATTTACTAAGGGAGAATAAGTTGACAAAACTAAGCTACAATTAAATAAAAGCTTTGTAAATGTCTGGGGGTACCAAGGACATAATACTCATAACCATCCAATAGGAAATTCAAGTAAATGGAATTAACTCAGTCTCTTCTGCTCTTCTGAATTCAGAAGCAAGGCCAAAGAACATAATACTTAATGAAAATCTTCCTAAGGGATGTACAAAGGAAAAAATTTTCCTATGTATTACTTGTACTAATACTCATTACAGGGAAACCAGACTATATGGTGAGGCACATACAACACGACTGAATTTAAATAAACACATATACACATCATTTATTTTCTATGCCAAGGTCAGCAGAGTAAGAATTTAATTTCCCATTATACCACAGCACTTTAATTTGTAATCAGAACTCTCACTGCTATATATTTACAAAGTTCTGCTTACCTTTCTGTTTCTTTACGTTCTAACACAAAACACTTAGTATCACAGCAATTTACACAAAATGAAGATGCTGTGAAAATCCTTTGGATTTGTAATTAACTTAGGCAAACTATTCAAATTACTTTTTTAAATCAGTATAAGATTAACAGGAAACTACAAAATGCCACACAACTTCTGAATCTTATTAGAAATTACCCACCTTTAGCTTAGTCTAGAAAACTTGACTATAGCTTTTAAAATGTTGCAAAGTTTGCATGACCATAAGCTTGAGTATGTAATACAACTGAAATTTAGAAATATCTGAACGATAAACAGAAAATGGAAAAAACCCTCTATATATTTAATATCTTCATATTTTCTTACTTACTACATAAAATTGGAGAAGAGGGTGTTTGCAGTGTCAAAGTGGAGCCATCTTTCCTTGTGATATTAACTCGAAAAACCAATCTGGCACGAGTGCTTTTTTTCTTGGAACCAGCAATTCCTATTCTGGCTTCAACATCAGCATTCCTCAATTTCAATATTCCTACACAGTCAACCCTAACACAGAAAAAATATATTAATTGATAGTTTCTGCTGCATAAATAGTAATATATTCTTAAATATTTTATTTTTAAGTATAATTTGCTTCTTTATTAATTTTTGAATATGTAATATAATTATTTCAAATTTTAAAAAATAGAGAAGTGTAAATTCTAAATATTCATAACTTCTCTGGTCAACTTTTTATTTATAATAATGGGAAAAAATAGTATAGAAATCACTATTTCAAAATATGAACATAAGTTATGGTTTATAAGAGATATTTTGATAGTATACTAACACATATATATGGAATTTAGAAAGATGGTAACGATAACCCTGTATGCGAGAGAGCAAAAGAGACACAGATGTATAGAACAGTCTTTTGGACTCTATGGGAGAGGGAGAGGGTGGGATGATTTGGGAGAATGACATTGAAACATGTATAATATTATATAAGAAACAAATCACCAGTCCAGGTTCGATGCAGGATATAGGATGCTTTGGGCTGGTGCACTGGGGTGACCCAGAGGGATGGTATTGGGGGGAAGGTGGGAGGGGGGTTCAGGATGAGGAACACATGTACACCCGTGGCGGATTCATGTTGATGTATGGCAAAACCAATACAATATTGTAAAGTAATTAGTCTCCATTAAAATAAATAAATTTAAATTTTAAAAAAAGAGAAAAAAAGATACTTTTGCTTTAAAAAATTAAATTTATCTTCTTCCTTTTTGTACCTAATTCGGATATTAAAATAAGGAATAGATTTTACTTGGAAAAAAACTAGCAACTGTCTCCCCCAAAATGGAACACTGTACCATTAAAATGTACACTTTAAATATTTAATGTTATGGGAAAATGCTCATAGTAAGTGAAGAGTAGGTTACAGAGCAGTGAGTACAGTATCATCTCATTTTATTAGAAAAAAGGATGAAAAAATAAATGTCAAAATTGTAATTAGTTCTATTAAGTTGGAAGCTGGCATTTGAGGAGTATGTTTTTAGCTTTCTATTACTACTATTTTTACTAATTTTAAAATTTTATTCTGTTTTCAACTTATAAGGAGTAAGTACTTAACACTTGTAATATATTTCAGGAAATGAAAATGCATAACATGAAAAATAGGTAATCACAGGATATCATTTTTTTTTAACACAGGAAAACAGAAATAGAAGGTAAATTTAGACTAACAATATGCTTTTTCATTCCAAGATTGGTTAAAGACACCATGAATGATGTCTGTCAGTTTCTACTGCAAACACTACAAAAGTGGAACTTAGGAAAGCAAATCAAATTGGTTGTAATTTTAGTTTTTAATGTTAATATTATAAAACCAACATATAAGTCTATATTATTTTGCAAAAAGCCAGGATTCCACCTTGCTTTTATATCCTTGCCTTTCACTATGGGAATTCTCTAGCAAAGGGCAAGAATTCATTTCCTCCATTACAATTCTGCCATAATCTATTCTTTTTATTTGCAATGCTTAAAACTAAAAATCTTTTATATTTACATTACAAACTAAAAACTTTTCCTTCTATTGCAAAAGTGTAATGAACTAACAAAAAAATTTTTAGTAAGTACTCACGCCAGTGTCATATTGTTGCTTGGATCAAGGCCAACTTCTATAACAGTAGTGCCTTCGATATCCACTTCTTTGCAGGGAGTTGTATTTCGCCCAGTTACCCTGCAGGCCTGATAAAATCCATGTGGTTTCACTCGACCAGAGTCATTGCCCACAAACACCTGCAACACCACTGGCTCATTATGGCCTTCCAGCTGGAATGAGATAACATGGAGCATAAACACTAATTCGCATTTCAAATAATCGAACTGTAAAAATCAAACATTTAAGGTCAAGTCTTATTTTATTATATTTATAACTGGATTACAGTAAAGAAATAAGTCCTTCAGAAAAACAGGAAAAATGTTTTCATAAAGGAGAATTAGCTAAAATTTTCAAGAAACCTTTAAGTTTTAGTTCTGCAACAATCACATTTAAATTAAAATTTTATGTGTAATGAAAAATTATCATTTGTAATTAATTTTTACAACCAAATGAGAATGAATACACAATCCTTTGAGGTATTTATAAATTTGTGGACTGCCAAAGCATCTGGGTTACTCAGGATTTACCACCACCACTAACGGAAAATTCACTAAACTTTGTTAGTGGCAACATCATTAAGTAAGAGTACATCTACTAAATTTTTACTCTGTGAAAGTTATTGGGTAGGAAAGCATTTGACCTTCAGCTATATAAATAATAGAGGAATGGGGCTTATTTTCATAGAGTAGATGCATATATGCAACATCATAAAATCATGGGCCAGAACATTATGATATGAAAAACTGCTGGTTCAAACCAGGACCTATGGGTCATTTACAGGTCTCTAACAAGCCTTCATAAATTAAATTACAGTTTGTATGGTGATGAATAAATAAACTGGGTTCTTGATAAGGTTTATAGTTAAGCACTGAAGCTGCTAATACAGAACATAGAAAATCACAAAATAACTTGTACAATGCACATCGAAGTGCTTAAAAATAACTCATAAATGTTTTTTATTCAAGAATAGCTGTATCTCAGTATCTGCAGTATCATAATGAGTCAAATAAGTAGTCTACCCAAGCTGTTAGTCAGCCGTACCACAGAACAGTGTCTGACACATAGAAGGGTACCATATCTGTTGAATGAGTGAATAAATAAACTTTTAAGATCAGGCAATTCATCCCCTATTACAGGTAATTAATCTAACAATACTTCTATAGACAAGTACTTAAACAAAACTTACTTAAAGCCAGAGCAGTTAGGTGAAAAATTTCAAACTATCAAAATGTCTGGCTAAACAAATATTTACACAAAATGTAATTTAAATGTTTCACTTGCCTGTTATCTGTCCTAAGTTTGGGGGACTAAAGAAGGACTGGTGTGGTGAACAGTAGAGGGGTAGAAATGATACTGTACATGTAACTATTAACCAACCTTATAATGGTCATGAGTAAGTTTCTTGATTTCAAGTTTCTACCATTATTTCTTTCATGTATAAAAAGAAAGGCAGTCCACTGAAATTGTGTTCAACTAAAACATTTACACAAACTGTATTTACAAGAATCTACCCTGTGACTAGCCAAGATTCCTCCCTGTTTAATATTTTGCAAGGGGTAGGAACACTTGTTAAATATCCCCTACCCACTTTTATTTTGGTTTGTCTTCAAAGAGACAAAGTCTTTATAATAGGGTAAGCCAGGTGCTGAAATTTAACTGCTCCTTCTTTTTCCTTTTAGTCTAAGTTCTGAAAAGCTAAAGATTCAATTGATATCCTGTTTCCTAAACTGAAAACTTAAGTTACCTATCAACCAACTCTTTTCAGAGTTGAGTAGATCTGATTGCTTTTGACATCTCAAAAACCTTATTTTCCAAGTCCACAATAATTTCTACAATATTTCTTTGGATTCACTTTAAAATATTTTTAAAATATAGGTTTGGAAAGAATGTAAAAGAGTTGCTACCAATGTCAAACATAAAGGGAAAACCATATATTTTACTTGTTAGAGCACATTCTGTTTCCATTTAAACTAAAATTCAAATGACATCAGAGTAACAATATTTGGCTTATGATTCAGACTTTTACTTTAATTTCTAATATATACAGCGATTAGTTTTATTTTAGACAGCTTTTATTGGTTAAAAACAAAATAACTAATAAATAAAAGTGGATAAAATTCTTCATTTACTGCTAAATATACTAAGTACCTTCACTGTAGGAAAGCCTTGCTGTGTTCTGTCCTTTACTGAGCCACGACTACCCTCAGTCAGGTACCGAGCTCTGTGCTGGGTCTCAGGTTGTACAACTATCTTCAGCTCCTTTCCCTCACTTTTAACAGGATACTGTCCGCATAACATAGGGCTCTTCTTTACTCCAGTTCCTTTTTGGTTTTCCAATGTTCTGAGAAATCAAAGCACAAAGTGGAAAAAGTATCAAAAAGAGTTTTCTACAAAAGTCATCCAAGATAAAGGAAGAAAAGAGAACAGGCAATAACATTAAAAACAACTAATTACCTTACTGACAAAAATAAATACAGCCTAAGGAATGATACATTCCATAAGCAAAGTATATTTTAAAACTTTGTAATTAAAAAGAATGTGTGTGTGTACATATATATATACATATGTGTATACATACATACATATATATGTATATATATGTACACACACACATTAAGTCACTTTGCTGTATAGCAAAGATTGGCACATTATAAATCAACTAAATACTTCAATCAAAAAAACTAAAAATTGAATTTTGTAACAACGTTTGTAATAACGTTGGACAGGGAAGACAAAGAATGCATATACGTGGCAAGAAGAAGGAAGACTGAATGCAATAAACCAAGCATAACAGGAAAGAGAATAGCTAATGCCACTGTAACCTTTCACACTGTACTTCAATCAAAATAAAGTTTAAAAATTACATATATGTGTGAGTGTTACATAAAGTTACAAGATTATCATTATCTTCTAATAGGTCTTGAAATGCAAAAGTAGGGGTAGCAAAAATAAAAACAAAAAAACATAAAAGGCCTTAAAAAAAAACACCAAAGGTACACGTGCATATTCTTTTGGATATCTTCCTCAGTATTTCAAACTGAGAAAGTTATACTAAAAAAAAAAAGTGATTCGATTTTTATTTGGAATTAGCTTTATTCTAAACAATCTTTCCCGGAAGTTTAATTTTTCAGAGTATTTTCATTTGTGATTAAATAAGTAAAGCCTTCGGCATAAAAAAAATGTATAATCTGGGCTTTACAGATAGGCAATTTAACATTTTTTTAAGTTGGGTTTCCAGTGTTTACTGATGTATCATCCATTTGCTATGCAGAATGTATGTTTGAAGAAATATTTCAAGTGGTGGTTAGGACTTCATGTCAATACATTTAATCTGAAGTACTGTAAATATGTGATTAAAAATAAATAGAAAACAATACTATAGTTTAAAAATTACCTATGTATATTTAAAAACAGAGTCAGGGCCTATAATGCTTTTGGCATGATTTTCCCAATCCTAAAGTTTACACTCATATTGAAGATACAGGATCCAAGAGATGACTGTGGCCAAAATCCTGTCCAAAAGCAAACAAGTCCCAGGAGAAATATTATGACTTCAAACATAGGTGGCTAAGCAGCCTAAAACCTAGCTCCAATGTTTACCTCTCCATTTTCTTTCCTTTTTTTAATAAGGTTTTTTTTTTAATATGTAGACTATTTTAAAACTTTATTGAATTTGTTACAATCATTTGAAAAATCAAAGCAGGGACTCCTCTGGCAGTCCAGTGGTTAAGACTGTGCTCCCAATGCAGGGGGCGAGGGTTTCATCCCCAGTTGGGGAACAAAGATCCCACATGCTGCACAGTGTGGTCAAAAAAAAAATTTTTTTATTTAAAAATCAAAGCAAAAATATTCTCTCAAACCATATAAAAACATCCCCAAATATGCACTGAAAGGGACTAAAAGAAATTAGTTGTATCGATTTACTAGATTATAGATTATTTCTTGTCTTCTATTTTTCAAATGTTTGTAACTAATATCTATTAACTTTACAATGAAAAACGCAAGACTTTTAGTCTGAAATATAAGAAAACTGTAGCACATCATTAATTTGGCAAGATATGGCTTGTATTCACTTATGGTAGCCAAAGCAATATTTATGAGGATAAATAAGATACTAAGCTTGATTATTTCAAGAAAACATTTCATTTGGGATGAAAATTATTAAGTTAATGAAGTATACACATTATGGTTTAAAGAACAACACATGTAATCAGTTTCTGAAATGATACTTTTAAAAGCCCTTAAAACTAACTTTATTCTCTAGGTTTAAATGTAAAAATGGAATACACACATATTTAGATATCAAGCTGTGTAAAACTGAACATCAACTAATTATTAGAAAAGTATTCATTCAAATTACTAATTTTTAATGCATTATGGCTTAAGGAAAAAATAAGAAAATAGCAGCTATTTGTATGGGATTTTACTTTTAAATTGACTATCTAAAAAGAAAATCCACTATCTTGCCATATTCCATTCAGAAGTCTTAAAATGATACTTTAATTCCTTTGTGCTGCACATCATTCTGGTTGCCGGTCACAAAAATAATTTTTACTACAAAATGCCTAAAACAGTTTCACATATATCATATCTTAATTTCTAGGAATATTTAGAAGAGACACTGGGCTACTGATTCTCAGGATATTTAGGTGAAGAATTTAAGAAAAATATGGGATGCTTAAATAACTGAGTAGTTTTTTAAAAATAGTTTTGTTTTCTTAGCAAATTCTTTCATTTAACATTTTAATTATACAAAATGCTATTTCCATCTTGAAGATAAATAAAAACTGCTGTACCAAATATTTTAGAGTCTATTTTCTATAATGTAGCTTTATATAAATTGAAATTTTATGGCAAAATTTCTTTCATTTCCTAACATCTATGAACTTTTTTTGAGATCCTCTTAACAATTGTTTCCAAAGACCTAATTTTTTTATATTTACATATGGTTTTATCCTTTCCTCAATATAGTTCTTATAAATTCAAAGTTTAAACTTCTTCCATCATTTTCATAGGCTAGTGTCAAATGTTTTTCCATTACCTAAGAAGCTGGACATTTCTTCTGCTGCTTGATGAGTTTCTGTTCCATGAATTATTTCATGAGAGATTTTGTCTTGACAAATGTTATTATACTTTCCCTGGGTAACCTCAAATCATTTCTAAGATATATCTATCATACAAAAGCAGAAGCAGAAAAGACGTATGTCAAGATATCTTTTTAACAGCAACTGCAAATCATGTGTGTTGACTAACTGTTAAGTCAAAATTTTATTTGTTCTTCATCTGAACTTTAACATTTTTTCAGTATAAAAATGAAAATCTCTCTTATGGAACTTAAAAAAAAAACCCACTTTCTCCACAGAAGCCCAAATAAACACATACCTGTATTTAGTGATAGACACATATGAACCTTTTATATCTATGCTACAATGTTTCAGAGCATTATTCTACAGGTAATAGTTCTACAAAATGTCCTACAATTGTTGACTCTGCTAACAGTAATACTTTTGGCAAGAGTATATAAATATTTTTTAGATAATTTCCTAACCTGGACTTTCTAAAAATGAAAAATATTTAAATGGGCATTTTTATTTAACTACATCACCCCAAAAGAGTAATGGGCATTTTTTATTTAACTTCATCACCCCAAAGGAGTTTTAGATGAGAGTAGAGAAGAGAGCAGTATAGAATAATCATTGCTTAAATGGTAGATATTACTTTTAAAATATACTGAGAAAATATTTAAGGACAAGTTTAAGAAACACTAAAGATATTCTAACTCTCAATCAGATTTTTATCTAAAAATCCACCAATGATGTAATCAAATAATGAACCAATCAAAAGCATCTCCATCATATTCTGTGACAACCTAAAATTGTAGGAGATCCTGGTCAACTAAAAGACCATCCAAAAAAAAGTAATCTCTCAAGATCCAGTAAGTTAAACTTTATCAAACTACGCTGAATATACTGCAGGAAAATATAATCAAAAGTCTAGCAATTAAATGTTACAATGAAAGTATCAAAAGAATTGGAAAGTTAAGTCATAGGATTCTGTACTTTAGAAGTGAATGTTCTGTAATACAGCTACTGAAATATATTTAGTATGTGTTGTAAACTGGCAGAAATGAATGAAAACTCAAAATAGGTACCATGATTCTGTTCTATTACCCTTTAAATACATAACCCAGAATCACAGAAAAAAAGTGATATATTTATTTTTAAAGAAATCCTAAACTGGCAAAATATATTAAACAAAAAGCTTAAAATAAATACATGAATCTAAATTGAGACTCAAACTATCAATTTAGTTTTTTGTTTTCATCAAATAAAAGGAAAATAAGGTCTTCACAAAAATGGAAATAAACTGAATCATATGGGGGAGACAATGTGAAAGAGAAAACAAATTAGCCCTCTGTAAAAGTCTGTTTTAGCTAGAGCCATTACATTACTAGCTATCTCAATGAGTAAAAATATTTAAAAAATCTTTTAAAGTATAAATTTATCCGAAATTTAAGTTACTTCTTAAACAGATTATTTTCATTTTCTACTACTTAATCATACCCTTACTAAGATACCTACTGGCAAAATCTGCTGGTATTTTATCTTCTCTTGTGAAACTTGATCATTTTAAGTTAAAATTTTCATGTTTATCAATGATAAAATTAGTATCTTTGCTTTAGATGCAAACTTGAGCTGAGCAATTAAGAAAAATGAGGAATGACTTATTTTTTTGTTTTGCATAATGGTGAGAGAACTTTAAAAAAATGTGAATACCAACCCATTTCCTGCTTTTGAGCTGCCTTTGTTGTCCGTGGTAAGCTGAGAAAGCACATAGTGAGGTGCTTTGGCACTGTCGGCATCAAATATATCCATATTAGATTCTTCACAATCTCGTCGTTTGACCCCCGGCCTCTGCTTTGGATTTCGTTTTCGTGATTTACGAGGTACCTCAGTGTTATCATTGTAGGAACTGGTGCTCATGTTACTGAAGTTGGAGGGGGAATCCTCCATCCACATACTGCAGCTCTGCTCAGATTCCAATCCACACCCCTCATCCTGGCAGGACATCCGACTGTTATCCAGCAAGTCCTCAGGTGGTGGTGAGATGTACAAGACTGTGTGCCTCTTCGGTGTTGATGGATGCTGCTGAACTGTGTTACTGGTTAACTGCTTTTCACTTACCCCTCGGTTACTTACCCCCAAGGCTGAGGAGCAGCTCTCGACTTGCATAGCCTTGCTGTCGGTGACTGAGGTAGAATAAATGGTAGGGCTGGAAGAGGTGGTAAAGGAGCTGCAAGCACCGCCCATGGAGGAAGAGGAGGGAGCTGAAGAAGCATCTGCAGTGTACAATTTAAGAGTAAATACACTATACATGTTTTCACCTACGCTGGCTAGCAGTCCCAATGAAGAGTGATTTGTGAACTGATTGTTTTCCCCATAATGAATAGTTGGAATTTGGTTAAGTTTTAGAATATAAATGCTTCAAGCAATACAAGGCCTAAAAATGCACAATTTTAAAAAAATGCCAAAATAGCATTATTTTACTTGTTATAATTGATAGACCTTTAAAAATCTAATTTAATGTTTTAGGCTGTAAAGCAAGAACAAAGCTTTTATTGCCTCAGCTGGATATTTCTATTGAATTTTAATCATTTAAAATAATAAAAAAAAACCCCAATATGAAATATATGCTTGTGGTCCACATTCAATGCCAATTAAATAATTCATTATAGAATTTGAAAAGTGGGACTGTGCTTAGCCACAAAATATTAAAATAAGTTTCTAACCTATGAAGCAGAGAACTACAGGTCATTTTTAATGCAGACACTCCCTGCTTCAGAGGCAAATCCTGGAATAAAAATATGAGAAAATAAATGAGAAAAGAGCTGCTGATTATTCCAGATATCAATTATAAAATGAGAAATAAATAGAAAAAATATATAATCAACTGACTTGGAGGCAAAATGGAACTGGTACCGTCACTACGATTATTTTAAAATCTAGAAGAATAAAAATGAAAAAGGTTTGATTTGGAACAGGCTTGGCTGCAGAAGATAAGCAAGTTAACTACTGAGGGTCTCCAGAAGTTGAAAGTGGCAGTTCAAAACCATGATCTCTAATAATACCATCCTTTGTGGCAGAATGAAAAACAGAGGAAGGACTTATTAATGGATGGATTTTTCTTGTAAAGTACTTGATTACACATTCAGCACTTGGTTACCACTGTCCATTTACTCTCTCTTTAAAAGGTCTACTTGATTTGAACTATCAAGGGAATTTCTTCAGGTGAGTAAACAGTAAATTTTATTGACTGAAGTCTAACGAAAAAGAGTTGAAAAGGAAAAAAATCTCTGGAGAGAATCAGAATTATTAATAGTTCTTATAAAAGGTTTTTTATAAAATCATTTCCCTTGCCTATGCCTAACCGAAAAAGTCGAAAGTAGATCTTTTCAAAATGTGTGGCCACTGGCAGATCAGTTCATTGAAAAATACAAATATTAAACCCTTTAACAACATAATCTATGGAAGCACTCTTATGTTACAGTTGGAAGTTTTCAGTCCTATACAATTTTATCTTGTATAAGATACAGAGGGTTTATAATCATAAACATATACAAAAATGAAAATAGGCAACATGTGACAACTAAAAATATGTTTAAATTGAAATTAATTTTTATCTATAGCATGTATGCTACTGTTTTAAAGTGGCATGATAAAATTTAAAACTGTGATGTCCAGTTACTAGAATTGCAACATCCACATTAATTATGTAAAGAGTGAAATGTAGGAATGCCAATGTTTAGATAATCAAAAGCCAAGTGCCAAAGATCTATTTTTAAATTGAAAAAATGCACCAAAACACTCAAATCATTGAAAGAACTAAATTCGCCCATAATTTTTCACTGCTGTCAAGGCTGAAGAATACTGTTACTAATATTAGCCATAAATAATATAATCTACATAATGCCACATGGAAAGATTTTTCTCAACTACCATGAGTTAAGGCACTTAATGCAATTAGATGATACCAGTTCCATTTTCCAGTTTGTATCCTTGTCAAATGCAGTTGAAATTGGAAAAATTCAGTCACTTTAAACTGCATTCCAATTTAAAGAAAAATTTTATCACTTTTGTATCATGCATTAATGCAATGTTTTCTTAGTAAATAAATATTTTAAAAGATTTGTAAAAACTACAAAATTCTAGATACTAATGTCAGTGACAGTTTAGGAGCTGATTTGTAGCCACTTTGGGTTTAAATAACAAGGTTTTCCTTATTTTTTTGAAAAATATGACAACTCATTTTAGAAAAGATAAAAAGGTATTATGTCTAACATTCCTCCATCTGTTCCACCTATTGGCAAAAAAGAAACTACATGTTGTTGTATGTATGAGCCTATGTTCATTATTTTCAGAGAAATACAAGTATGCAGCATGCAGTATTTGCAGTGGAACACACAAAGCATGCAACATGAATGCTGTGAACTTTTATTTCTAAAAAGACGTTCTCTCCCACCCACTCTTTGAATCTAGGTACCACGCAAATGAGAATGCAGAATATGAACATCTCAGGGATCCCTGTCCATGAAAGACGGAAAGTTAGGTAAAATATAATCATGAACTCAAAAGTAAGTTATTATGACATTTATGAATTTAATATGCAAGATATAATCTAGCATTGCTCTTTAAAAGCATGCATGATTAAATCTTGCAAGTCTTATTTCAAAATCATGGTTATAAAACCCAATTGATATAATTGTACATAAATATCTGCTCTGGGACAGGTATGCCAAACTGTGATATACCCTACATAAGTTAAAATATTCTCTAAATTTTCCATGGACATCTAACACACAGTTTGAATGTTATACCTGTAGTTTCCTGGATATACTTATTAAAAAGTTCATGAGCACAAAACTATTAAAGCTGAAAACAAACTGTCAAAAGACAGTAGCAAGCATCCTTTAATTTTTTAAATTATTTTTTAAATGTTACCTCAGTTCGATCCTAAATTACTAAAGTTCTACTTATTTTAAGAACATAATGAATATAAGACAATTTTTTGAACTATGAAACTCTTTACAATAGTATCATTGTTCCTCTGATGCTTGATGAAGATGGTGTATAAAACCCTTCACAAAAGCATGTTACATTTTGGTTAGGAAAACATCACCTAAGTGCATTAATAATGCCAGGTGAGGTGGTAAAGTAAGGGGTAAGAACTATGGGCCCCTAGAAAGCATGGACAACATCTTTCTCATCTTAGACTCCCCAGACACGTAACATACTATGACTTCCATGTAGTAAAAATTCTACTTTTTAATTAAATTGATTTATGGGAAGGTCAGTATTTCCTATGTATGCTGAGTTACATTAAACTGGTAAATAAATGTACCAATGTGTTAATAATAGACATATATCAGGTTTTAAAAAAAAAGATTTACTACTCTAAATGCTTAGACTATATCTTACTATAGCAACATTATCTGCTA
Source organism: Tragelaphus eurycerus (assembly GCA_935064755.1). NCBI lineage: Eukaryota > Metazoa > Chordata > Mammalia > Artiodactyla > Bovidae > Tragelaphus > Tragelaphus eurycerus. The sequence goes on from CAKXYN010000020.1 coordinate 21,407,275, forward strand.
CAGGGAAAAGTTTGTAAGTAACTTAAAAGAGTTTAGAGGTAACTTACTATTTCTATAAAAATGTGCTAAGAATCTTCTTTCTTAAAACTCAGATATAAGTCAAGTGACTTACTTGTGTGTATGCATGCTCAGTCATGTATGACTCTTTGCAACCTTATAGACCGTAGCCTGTCAAGGTCTCTGTCTATGGCATTTCCCAGGCAAGAATACTGGAGTGGGTTGCCATTTCCTCCTCCAGGGGCTCTTCCCGACCCAGGGATCGAACGCACACCTGCAGGTGGATTCTTTACCACTGAGCCACCTGGGAAGCCCCTACATACTTGTGTATTAATCCATAAATTTACTAAAAAATTTAGCAAATTCTTAATATTATCTATTAAAAATAAATGCATAAAATAACAGCAAGAACATTTTAGATTTCAAATCTGTGGATGAAGAGCCAAGGATACAGAATGCCAACTGTAAAGAAATACATGGATTTTTGACTGTGCTAAGGGACAGCACCCTTACTCACTTCAACCCTCTGTCATTCAAGGGTCAACTGTATTATTAATTTGTTTGGAAAGATGAAAATGGGAGTTTTAAATGATACTACATAGAGAAAACCATGTATATTTTACACAGTTTGCTTAAATTACATTTTAAAATTGAGAACTATTAGTTCTAGATTTGTAAACAAGAAATTATCATATCATTTCAGTGCTTTAAATACCATAAAAAAGAGATGATACTTTGTGGACCTAACTAAACTTTTTATAGAAAGCTATGAAATTAGAAACATTCTTTAAAGTCCTCAAAAGAAACAAATACCTTTCACTGATTTTTAAAAATATAACAGAAATGACATTTAACTACGCTTCCAAGATAAAAATGTGGTCTATAGTATTTAAATATGCACTTATATTGTATAACTTTTCAACATCAGTGCAAAATCAGTTGAGTTTCCTTAAAAAAAAAAAAAAAAAGCCATAAAAATTTACAAGTGTGCTAAATGAACCAATAGTGGAACGGAGAAGGAGTAAACAAGACTGCTCAGAAAATAGTAATAAAAAACAACACAGGTTATCTGGAAACCATTTCTGATCTAAAACACTGTTCAGCCTAAGTTATTCTTTTTAAGTATTTCATTTTTCTTACTGGTAACAATAACTTCAAATCTAAACATTTTGTTTGATAAAAGTCACCAGATATAAGAACATATTTTCAGATCAAAGAAGAAAGATATTGACAGAAAAAATTTTATAAGGCCAACATTCATGTTGACAAGGGATTGAAAAATCTAGAACACACAAAGTGGCTGCAAACCTGCTTTGTCAACACCTTACATGCCAACCTTCATTTTCTACTTTTCTTCTTCTTCTTAAAATATTAACGTAAAGTTTAAAACTTTACATAAAGCTTTAGTTTCAATCAGTATCAATTCACTATTTAAAAACAAAAAAAGAAAGGAAGGAAGGAAGAAAGAAAGAAAGAAAAAAAGACTTATGAAGAAGTCTGAAAACGAGACCGACCTATACCCTGGGTGAGATTGGATGGGTTAAGTGTCTCTGGCACTATTTGTCTTCACTATTGACAGACACTGTCACACAACCCACCACACGATGCCTGTCTCTGAATGGCGAAGCTAGAATGCAAGTTAAGTGTATTAATAGAAAAAACAACTAGCATCCCAGCATATAAAATTAAGCAATCCAGATTACTTTACCAAAAAACAAAAATGAAAACAAAACAGAAAAAAAACCCAAAACCCAAAAATTATAGTGTCTACCATTTAATTTACATGTTTAAAACAGTTTCAATTTCTCATTTGTACTTTTCCCACCCAACATAAGTTTATATGTTACAATAAGCAATGTTTTAAAACAAACTTTTAAAAATTAAATTATTAACATCCAAATAAATGCATATGGGGAAATTTCTTATTCAAAATTTTTGTTAACTCATATTCACCAATTTGTTCTTTTGTTTACTAATGCAATCTAATCCATAAGCCAGAATGTTTTAAGTGTTTTTAAACTGTTCCCTTACCCAAATTTCCTTAAAGAGCAGAAATGTTATGTTGTGACAAATATACAAAAGCAGGAAAAAAAAAATTTACAGCAAAAGAGTATTTTCATTTCTCAGGCCAGCTTCCAAACACTTCTTCATACCCCTCCCCCACTGTTACTAATGTACACTTAAACTAGGGATCGAACCCATGTCTCTGCATTGGAAGCTTGGTGTCTTACCACTGAACTGCCAGAGAAGTTCTAATTTACACTTTTAAATTAGATATGCTGCTGTGCATAAAATGCTTGATCCAAGTGGCTCTATTTTATAAAAAATTAGCTCTACTGCTGAAACCGAAAGGTTATTGATTTACTACAGACCATCCTTTTCTCCTCCAGTTCATCAAACTGCCAGTCAGAAGTCTAATACTATACAATTAACTACTCTCCCACTTTTAATCTAAGTTCTCCTAAAATAATTATTTCTACCTTGTCTGAGTGCCATTAATAAATATATTCACATAATATTTATTAAATAATGTTTATTGAAAAATAAAATGTTTACAACATTTGCAAGTGTCCTGACACTTAGAGCAATGTTTTTAAAATATGTATTTTGTCCTATTCAATCCTAAGTATATAAGCACAGGGTAAAACAGGTACTAAGTACACATTATACAATTTGTTTTTTAAATCTTCTTGGAAGAGAAAAATGCCTTCTATCACCCAGTGATTTAAATACTACTAGGTAGCATCAATCGTTGATTCTATCCTCACCCTCAAATAATTTAAACACAATAGGGAATAACTATACTAGCTGACAACTGTATTTGTTGTTGTCAAAGACCCTAGGAAGAACAGGTTTAAAAAAAACAGACAGCAATTATACTACCTGAAAGGTAATGTTTACTTGAAGACAAAAAGAGATTACCATCACATTAACTTTTGTTTGTTTTAATTTTATTTTTTAACTTTACTATTGTATTGGTTTTACCATATATCAAAATGAATCCGCCACAGGTATACATGTGTTCCTCATCACATTAACTTAAGGACTGGAGAGAAAAAGCAATTTTGAGGGATGCTATTTGAAGGTCACTTCAATGCTTTATCATATAATACATTTTAAAATAGTTTAGATTAAATAATAAAGGCACCCTGACCAACACCAGTCCAATGTCTTTACACCTGTTTTTTAGAAGTGACCAAAAAAGGGAAAAGAAAATAGTTTTTGTATCATTAAAATCTTCTAGCTTAATTATTCAGAATGGTTTTACAACTGGATCTGGATTAGAGTGTATATTAGATCCAACTGTAGATAAAATAAAACATCTAGACAAAAACCAAAAGCAATAAATTGCTCTACTAAAAAGTTGTGATAATCGATCACCCAACTTCATTATTTAATTTTTTAAAAGTGGGAAGAGCATTCTAGGAAGAATACTTGATCAGTCAAATTTGCAGAATCATCTCACTGGGAAATGTCTGTTCTCCCTATGATTCATCATCCTTCATCCAGGTTTTTTTATTTACAAAGGTTCCTAGTGAGAGAGTGTCAACATTAAAGACTAACTCAGAGAGGAAATCCCACAGCCCATGTGTTGTCTGATACACAAAACTTCAAAATAATGTAAAAAACAGAGTGAGAATGGAAAGAAAGAAACAAAACAAAGCTTAAAAACTTGTTTTTATAAAAATAAGATCTATTTTTAAAAACCTTACTAACAAATGAAAGGAGAAATCCATGTGGGAGGGAGGTCAATGTTCATCTAAACATTATTAATCAAGCAACATTAAGTATCCATCTTCTTAATAGCCTCAAAAAAGTTGTTATTACTGTCCAGTTACAGGGGTAATATAAAAAATTTACTGAATTTCCACAAGATTCTGTCTATATGATAGAAATGATAAGATACCAATCAGATTCATATTAGTTCTTTATGATTCCAAAGCTCAAGCTAATTTTACTGTATTTCACATATAGGAAAAGAAAAATAATGTCACAGAAATAGGTGAAGTCTCTTGTTATAGTCTACCCTTATCAGTTCCCCTCACTCTAGTACAGTTGGAGTGTCTTTATATAACTTGATTACTATTATTTATATAACTAATTATTATAAAACAGTTATGGTAATACCTTTTGCTTATTATCAATCATACTGGTAACATAAAAAAGTAAGCCCACTTCTGTACATTAACTTATTAATGTGAAATTCTACAAAACACAGGGAAAAAAGAAACTGTGTCAATTTGATATATGTATTTTCTCTATGAATAGTTGAGAATCTGTGCAGTTTCAAAATGCTATTTCTAAAACTCGGGTGACATAAAAATGTGCTTATTCTATCAGAAAATGAATAAATCACAATATTTATAAAAGCTGCTAAAAATTAAGAGAACAAAAAAGGTAAACTTTTAGGGAATAAATCATTAATAAGCCATGTGTACTTTTTGACAATGAAAATTTACAATATGGACAGTCTCCCAAATTGGTAATTGTTTCTGAATTAACCATTACGGTTTAAGTCTGCTGATGCATTTTTCATTCTAATAATGCAGATGTTAGTAAACATCTATACATAGGTCCATACACACATATTTCTGTATGTATAAATATATGTATTTATATGGAATTTTAAAAGACAGAATCCTACTTGGCAACATGTTTGTAACTGACTTCCTTTTGGAAGTGGTCCAATTTTCTAGGAAAAGTAGGAATTGATCATATGGAATAACCAAGATCAATTCACCTTTCAGTTTACAACAATATCTTAATAAAGCTGTTATTTAAGAAAAATACCTGCCATATCCCTTTAAAACCCCTAAATTCTAATATGATTGTTTTAGTTCTTAGTAATTCTTACTAATATATTTTAATGTCTTATGACCTACACTATAGGATTAAAGAAACAACAAAAAGAATCCTTTCACAACTTGCATTTTTTATCTACTCCTTGAACAACTCCTTATTTTGCCAAAAAATATAATAAGTTCATGTGGATAACTTTATGTTAGAAAAAATGGCCTCTGTCTTAATTACCAAAAACCTACAATATTCTTCAGGAAGTCTGTACTTTAAAACTTTTATACATTCACATATTGAATCTCAAACTATGAAGAAACTTTCTATTGGGATAAAAACAGATGTTTTTAAAAAATGGTTTAAAATACAAATTTCAGACTGCTGATACTCAACTACACCTCCAGACTGTGACACCTGGCCCTCTGGAGAGGAGAGACATTGTGAGGAAGGAAGCCCTCTTTCAGGGTCTTACCAGACTAAAGATATTATAAATGACAGTATTAAAAGTGTGTATACTGTAGAGATAGGAAAGGAGGTTTCAGAGACATTCTTTTACCCAATATTCTGGATTGTGGATTAGCAGCATCATGTTTACTCAATCCTTCAGTAATACGTAAAGGGAAAAAAAAATATAGATTGGCGAATCTGAGAAACACATTTTTAATAATTAAATAATTTAAAATGTACATGAATATCTATATGCCCAATCTCTAAATTTTAAAATTTAAATTGATTCAGAATTTGTGAAACACAAACCTTTATGGCAGAACTAGAAGTCTGTTCCCACCAGGCCCTCATACCTGATAGCAGCCAATCCAGCTCCTTCAAAACTCTGAAGAATTAACTACATCAAGAGTCATCATTTTTATGCATTTCATATTAAAACAGCAAATGCTATAGATTAAAAAATAAATCACAAAAGTCTAAATTAATGTACCTTTCCCTAAATATCTAGTCTTTTGGCCAGAAAACACTGAGTAACTGGTAATTTACTCCAAAACTCTTTTTGAAATTTATGTTGCTAAGTATATTAATATGCAAATTTTTTAAAAGCAACTCTAAATAGATATACTAACTGAACTCCCTACAATAATTATTCTGCAACTTAAACTCTGTTACCTATAATGTTAGATGATGAAGGCTCTACCAATAAGACACTAGAATTCTAGAATGAGTCTATGTTGGTTAAAAGTAAATATGTGTAAAAAAAAATTACAAATGGGTTTTAAATCACAGAAACTTTCTGTGTGTGAATATATGAAAATTGTCAAGGTCACCTCCTTACTCTTTTCACAATCTTACAATGTCAATAACTGCTTGATCTAATAAAAGACTACTACTTCAGAATACTTCCTTTAGTTAATTCTTGCTGCTAAGTTGCTTCAGTCGTGTCCGACTCTGTGCAACCCCAGAGACGGCCTCCTACCAGGCTCCTCTGTCCTTGGGATTCTCCAGGCAAGAACACTGGAGTGGGTTGCCATTTCCTTCTCCAATGCATGAAAGTGAAAAGTCAAAGTGAAGTCGCTCAGTCGTGTCTGACTCTTAGCGACCCCATGGACTGCAGCCTACCAGGCTCCTCCGTCCATGGGATTTTCCAGGCAAGAGTACTGGAGTGGGATGCCGTTGCCTTCTCCGAGTTAATTCTTACTTTCATGATTTTTCAACTCAAAGCCTTCATTCTAATTTATCTGGAGAGGATTATGGAGGGAGAGAGGGGGAGAGGGAGGAAGGATCAACATTCCATCAGTGACTCAAATTCAAAAACTTTCAATATTTATATATAAAAACTTCTAAAACTGAGTTTGGTATTATTTAAAAGGAAGTGTTGTTCTTTTTCCAAATCTAGTTAACATTTTTCAGTTTTTAAAAGGAACTGGATCTACTGTCAACAGATGTTAAAAAGCACAGAAGAAACAGACTTTTAGTTCTATACAGATTCAAAATGGCTTTTAAAAAAAAATCTCAAAAGATACAAAGGAAATCAGTTAGTCAATTTCTACCTGTGGATTTAAAGTGAAATATTTCATTTAAAATTTTTAAAAAATATTTTATTATCTGATACTATTTTAAAACTAAATACTTAAATTCCAGAAAAAAATATTCAGTGCATATAAAATGAAACCAGGTCATCTTTACAATTCAATTTCTAAAAAGTTCACAATTAAATCCACAGAATCTGTTAGAAAATGTCTGGTAACACATGAACAGTGAGCAGGGCTAGTATGTTTCTTGGCCATGGTTAAAGTTTTCCTGCCCTCAACAAGGAAGGCTGCAGATTACACTGTACAGCTCAGGGGAAATATTGGTACACAAAGTGACTGGACTTAGGTTAATGCAAATAAGAAAAATACCCAAAGTTCTACTTCAGTACCAATATCCTTATTTAAACCACAACCTTCCACTTCACTGTTCTCTTTGAAACAAAAAGAATTTACTGAAAACAATCCTCTGATGGATTCTAAGTACCATTTTAAAAGATGAAAGGTATCATATTGGGCAAGAAACCTCTAATTAGTAAGAGAAAAATAAAGCTTCAGAGTATGTACATATAATTTTCTAACTTTTTTTTAAAAAACAAACACACTTAGTAATCTGCAAACCCAACTAAAAAAAGAATTACAGTTGGGCAATCTAGTATTATTGAAAGCATTCTTATTATTTATCATAATCAAGACATTTTCCTATTAATTTATCTGTCAATCTTTTAATTCAGTAAAAATTCGAACAAATTTTATATAATTATAAAGTGTATGATTTGAGAGCTGATTAAAAATAAGCTTGATAAATTTCAAACATTACTTTCCATACTTTTTCACTGATATAAAAAGTATCTTTATATAAACATTATATTCAAATCTTCCATTACTTTTGATTGAATTTAAAATAAGTGTAAGGTCACACATGTTTTTAAATGTAGGAAAAAGGTTATAGTAACATGCTACAAACCAAAAAAAAAAACTTGGTACTTGAGTCCTTTTTCAGATTACACGAAATACAACATTTTCCCCTTGGAGCAAACTTTCAAAAATAACTGTTTTATAGACTCAAATGTAATTTTCTATCCACAGCTTGGTATTTAATAACTTTATTATGTGCAGTCAACCAAAGAGCTTTAAACTCACTCCCACAGTTGAAGATAAGATCCATTCTGGGAGATGGCACTAACAGATGTGCCAATGTGAAATTTTAAGAAATAATAAATGTATAAGAGTATTTTATAGAAAAATTTTAATGTTAAAAGTATGTATTTTAAAACCTCCTGAAACAAACCCTCAAATCACACTCTTTAATACGAATTTTGCCAGCACTGTTCATGTTGACCAGATAATGCTTTAGTTTTCTTTAAAAAGTAAAATGAAATGCATACCAGCAGCAACTACAGCTGGAGGAGGCGAGCCTGCCTCACCACCACTTGTCTGACTCATTGATGCTACAGGTGTTTCTCTAGATGGAGGTAACTGTAACTCCTTTGGGAGAAGATCATAGACAGATTCTGTTGGGACAAAGAGAAAAAACTTTATGAGCACAAAATTAATGTCTTTCCACTCACAAGAATTATATTATTCATACACACACACACACACAACTTCATGTAATTACTGTTGTAAAAATTATTAGCAAACATTTTTATTTTATTATAATTTTAGTGAAAGGCACAATGAACTTTCAATTCATTCTGACTCCCATTTTCTTCTTGGCTTTTCCTTTCATGCTGATGATACACATAAAAAGTTACCAAAATTTTTAAATCATATAAAACTAGGCAGTAGAGACGCCAAATAACACAAGATGCTCCAACATCTCTGTTTAAAAAAAAGTATTATTTCTCATCCTTTACATGTAAGATGGCATGTACTAGTGTATATCAGCTATAAATTGGCTTCTTCAAACAGACCATTAGTCTACTCCTGCTCTTTTATCCGGCACTTTCATAAAATATTTTAATTTGCTTTCATATTGAATTTTTCCCTCCTAAAGACACTAAAAAGAGGAATGTTATGACTCAAGGAACTACTTCTTACTCTGAGATATCTCCCACTCAAGAAAGGCACAAGCATAGGATTCTCGGAAATGGAAAAGCATAAATGCCTTTATTAGACTATGATAAGTTTTGTATCCCAGATTAAAGAATACTGTATATCTTTTAAATATATTTAATATTTCCTGCCTTAAAAAAAAAAAAAAAGTTGTGGCCACCTGCTGATTATTTGTGGTTTAAATAAAAGGTTTTCCTGCCTGCAAAAAAAAAAAAAAATAAAATAAATATATTTAATAATATTATTGTCCATAAAATCAAATTTATATCTACTATTCAAAAATTAGTTTATAATTGTTATTACATGCATTTAGGACAGAAATAATAATCAAGATATCCTCTAAAGATAGTAGAATCAATGTTGGAAAAATCTTCAGAGGACCAATTAGAATTCTATGTTCATTTTCTGAAGAACCAAGGCACAGAGTTTAAGGGACTTGCCTAGTATTCCAAGAAAAGCAACATTTCAACAATTAAGGAAGATTAGTATTTGTACTAAGTGATTAAAAAAATAAAAGTAGCACTAGAAGACTTTTTATCCTGGGTAGCAAACACTATTGCTAGTTAACTGTTTACTGAATTCAAAAATATTTTGAACCTCCCAGTTAAAATATGTATCCTGAATTTCACACAGATAGGAATAAGAAAGAATATCATGTAGGAAAGCTAAAATTAGAAGTTGTAGCATTAAATGATCTTTGTTCACAATGAAGAATCAACTGAAAATTTTCTTGTGAAAAACCATTACCTAACACTTGAAATTTTCATCTTCAAAGCATTTGGCAAATTTTACATCTTTCTAAATATAATAAAAAATTTCAACTTGTTAAACTGTTGCTAAAAGTCTTAAGTGTTAGTTCTAGAAGGTCTTGTACATCTTCATAGAACCATTCAATTTCAGCTTCTTCAGCATTACTGGTAGGGGCATAGACTTGGATTACTGTGATATTGAATGGTTTGCCTTGGAAACGAACAAAGATCATTCTGTCATTTTTGAGATTGCACCCAAGTACTGCATTTTGGACTCTTGTTGACTATGATGGCTACTCCATTTCTTCTAAAAGATGCTTGCCCACAGTAGTAGATATAATGATCATCTGATGTCCAAAAAAGATGTCCTTTTCATTATAGGGGATTAGATGCAAAAATAGGAAGTCAAGAAATACCTGGCAAATAAGTCAAGAAATACAGGCAAATTTGGTCTTGGCATATAGAATGAAGCAGAGCAATGGCTAATAGAGTTCTGCCAAGAGAACGCACTAGTCACAGCAAACACTCCCTTCCAACAACACAAGAGAAGACTCTACACATGGACATCACCAGATGGTCAATACTGAAATCAGACTGATTATATTCTTAACAGCCAAAGATGGAGAAGCTCTACACAGTCAGCAAAAACAAAACTGGGAGCTGACTGTGGCTCAGATCATGAACTCCTTATTGCCAAATTCAGACTTAAATCGAAGAAAGTGGGAAAAACTCCTAGACCATTCAGGTATGACCTAAATCAAATCTCTTACGATTATAAAGTGGAAGTGACAAATAGATTCAAGGGATTAGATCTGATAGACAGAGTGCCTGAAGAACTATGGACGGAGGTTTGTGACACTGTGCAGGAAACAATGATCAAGACCATCCCCAAGAAAAAGAAATACAAAAAGGCAAAACGGTTGTCTGAGGAGGCCTTACAAAGAGCTGTGAAAACAAGAGAAGCAAATGGCAAAGGAGCAAAGGAAAGATATACCCATTTGAATGCAGAGTTCCAAAGAATACCAAGGAGAGAGAAGAAAGCCTTCCTCATCGATCAACGCAAAGAAATAGAGGAAAACAATAGGATGGGAAAGACTAGAGATCTCTTCAAGAAAATTAGAGATACCAAGGGAACATTTCAGGCAAAGACAGGCACAATAAAGGACAGAAATGGTACGGACATAACAGAAGCAGAAGAGAGTAAAAGGTGGTGGTAAGAATGTACAGAACTATAAAACAAAATATCTTCACGACCCAGATAATCACGATGGTATGATTACTCACCTAGAACCAGACATCCTGGAATGCGAAGTCAAGTGGGCCTTAGGAAGCATCACTACGAACAATGCAAGTGAAGGTGATGGAATTCCAGTTGAGCTATATTTCAAATCCTAAAAGATGATGGTGTGAAAGTGCTGCACTCAATATGCCAGCAAATTTTGCATAATTCAGAAAACTCAGCAATGACCACAGGACTGGAAAAGGTCAGTTTGCATTCCAATCCTGGAGAAAGGCAATGCCAAAAAATGCTCAAACTACTGCACAATTGCACTCATCTCACACGCTAGCAAAGTAATGCTCAAAATTCTCCAAGCTAAGCTTCAGCAATACGTGAACCATGAACTTCCAGATGTTCAAGCTGGTTTTAGAAAAGGCAGAGGAACCAGAGATCAAATTGCCAACATCTGCTGGATCACTGAAAAAGCAACAGTTCCAGAAAAAGATCTACTTCTGTTTTACAGACTGTGCCAAAGCCCTTGAATCTGTGGATCACAACAAACTGTGGAAAATTCTGAAAGAGATGGGAATACCAGACCACTTGACCTGCCTCTTGAGAAACCTGTATGCAGGTCAGGAAGTAACATTAGAACTGGGACATGGAACAACAGACTGGTTCCAAATAGGAAAAGGAAGACATCAAGGCTGTATATTGTCACCATGCTTATTTAAATTATATGCAGAGTACATCACGAGACACGCTGGGCTGGATGAAGCACAAGCTGGAATCAAGATTTCTAGGAGAAATATCAAAAACCTCAGATATGCAGATGATACCACACTTATGGCAGAAAGTAAAGAAGAACTAAAGAGCCTCTTGATGAAAGTGAATGAGGAGAGTGAAAAAGCTGGCTTAAAACTCAACATTTAGAAAACTAACATCATGGCATCTGGTCCTATCACTTCATGGCTAATAGATGGGGAAGCAATGGAAACAGTGACTTCGGGCTCCAAAATCAGTGACTGGGTTCCAGTGATTTTGGGCTCCAAAATCACTGAAGATGGTGACTGTAGCCATGAAATTAAAAGATGCTTGCTCCTTGGAATAAAAGTTATGACCAACCTAGATAGCATATTAAAAAGCAGAGGCATTACTTTGCCAACAAAAGTCCATCTAGTCAAAGCTTTGGTTTTTCCAGTAGTCATGTATGGATGTGAGAGTTGGACTATAAAAAAGCTAAGCTCCGAAGAAGTGATGCTTTTAAACTGTGGTGTTGGAGAAGACTCTTGAGAGTCCCTTGGACTGCAAGGAGATCCAATCAGTCAACCCTAAAGGAAATCAGTCCTGAATATTCATTGGAAGGACTGATGCTGAAGCTGAAACTCCAATCCTTTGGCCACCTGATGTGAAGAACTGACTCATCTGAAAAGACCCTGATAGTGGGAAAGATTGAAGGTGGGAGGAGAAGAGGACGACAAAGGATGAGATGGTTGGATGGCATCACTGACTCAATGGCCATGAGTTTGAGTAAACTCCAGGAGCTGGTGATAGACTGGGAGGCCTGGCGTGCTGCAGTCCATGGGGTTGCAAAGAGGTGGACACAACTGAGTGACTGAATTGAACTGAACTGATAAGGCTTAAGTAAATTATTTCCATCTTTCAAATAATATAAAGGAAAGAGTAGGGAGAAACTAATTAAAACAGAAATGCCGGGGCTTCCCTGGTGGTTCAGTGGCTAAAACTCCAAGCTCCCAAGGCTGGGGGCTCGGGTTTGATCCCTGGTCGGGGAACTAGATCCCACATGCTACAACTAAGAGTTTGCATGCCACAACTAAGACCCAGCACAGTCAAATAAATATTAATAAATAAAAAAAAGAAATGCCCATCATCAAATATTGATTTTAATATAATTATTTTTCTCAATTCATGCTGAAAACAAGAGCTTCTTATATATAAAAGAAAAGCATACTCAAGACCCTTTTTTGGGGGAGGAGATAAACAGAAAGAAATATGAAAGTAAAATTCGCTTAGATAAGAAGAGAAAGGATCTGCCAAAATGCATTTATGTCAAGGGGAAAAAAAACAAACAAACCTAGAAACAGCCCAATAACTAACCACGTATCAGTTTCCCAAAGAGGAATACAAAGTTGAATCTAAATTTGAAGTATAAAAGCAGTGTTAGTAAAAATACACTGGAAAGTAACTAAATATAGAACTTCTTATATCTCAGTCTTCCCCACAGCCTACCCTCCAAACCAAATAAGTCAAGTGGATGGTGTAGGACACATGGATTCATTCTTTCACCAAAGGTATTTTCTGATTAACTGACTCAAGTGTTTGAAAATTAGAGAATTCAGAAGTGTTATCCTATCTTTCCAAGGAAAACAGCAGTTAATAACAGTTCATACCATCACAGGCTCTGACTTTAGACAGAACTCTGTTGGCTTCGCTACTTTAAGCAACTTAAATCCTCAATAAAACTTTTATTTTAGCCCATTACCTCAAAGAGATTCCCTCCAAGATAAAACTATACAACCTGACCACATACACTGGTCTTGCTCTCAGGCCTGTGTGTGTGCTAAGTTGCTTCAGTTGTGTCCTACTCTTTGCAACCCTATGGACTGGGGCCCACCTGGTTCCTCTGTCCATGGGGATTCTTAAGGCAAGAATACTGGAGTGGGTTGCCATGCCCTCTCCCAGAGGCTCTTCCCAACCCAGGAAACGAACCCAGGTCTCCCACATTGCAAGAGGATTCTATACTGAGTCACCAGGGAAGCCCAAAGAGCACAGGCCCTTTAAATACATGAAAACAACAAACAATCCTGCCTCATGTTAAGCAGCCATATCTATTTTCCTTGCATTATCTGTTAAATCAGCTAAATAAATATGGGAGGAATGAAATTCTAGATTTATAAGCATAAATCTCTTTCTTCATATCCGAAGAAAGAGAATGGGAAACCTATAATGGAAAAGCAGTTTGCCGAGAAAAGACTTCCTTAGAAAACAAAAGTATAATCTGAACATTTTTTTTTTTAAAGAACCTACTAGATTTTAAAAGAATTTTCAAGATTTTTCTTTTAGAGAGAGAAAATGATTACAAGGTTTCTTTTTGGGATAGTAAGAATTTCAAAATTAGATTATGGCAATAGCTACACAATTCTATAAAATATACCAACCACCACTGACTGTACACGTTAAAATGGGTGAATCTTATGATATGCAAATTATACATGGGTAAATGCTGTTTTTAAAAAAGAGAGAAACAGGAACAGAATAAAGATAACTGAGAACTGCACAAGAGTGAGCTAGGTCTATGTTCCTAATAAACTTCATGGACAAAATACCTCTTCACATAGTTTCTGTATGTAAAAAGTAAAACTGTGAAGTAATTTTACTTCACAGTAAAAGTAAAACTAAAAGTAAACTGCAAACTAATTTAATTAGCTTTTTAAGGCTCTTCTATTAGATCAGGAAAATTTGACAGCCATAGGTATCCTACATTCAGTAAAATAACCTGATGAAAATCTTTAAAATTTCTTATGAATAAGATTAATGTAGACTTCATAAAAGATGCCTCTAAGCAACAGCACTCAAAAATCTTATGGGTTCCCCACCTTGAGAAATGCAGTTACATCAACAACTTGAAAAAAGATAAGAAATTTGCAAATAACACAGGCCTAAGAGGAATATATCATATATCATAATTCATCACAGATAATGAAAGCTGGAACATCTGCCAAAAGAATAAAGTGAACTTTGATACAGATCAATGTAACAGCTGGTAAAAAACTGCTTTTGTGCAGTGTACTCAAATGTACTCACTCTCTTTCTTATTCTTTTTTTCAAAATCTAGAAATGATTTTACTTTTGCTTCTTAAAAGAATTTTTTCCTTGGTCTGTCAGAATTGGGGTGATCATATTTTTTCCGTTAATGTGCTAATAATTTGTGCGATAATAATGTTAATCAACTCATTTAATTGTTCATTATAAATTTTAGTTGACCAAAATCCCAATATAATAGAATAGCTACCATAAATTATTAACATGCTGCTGCTGCTGCTGCTAAGTCACTTCAGTCGTGTCTGACTCTGTGCGACCCCACAGACGGCAGCCCACCAGGCTCCCCCGTCCCTGGGATTCTCCAGGCAAGAACACTGGAGTAGGTTGCCATTTCCTTCTCCAATGCAGGAAAGTGAAAAGTGAAAGTGAAGTTGCTCAGTCGTGTCTGACTCTTAGCGACCCCACGGACTGCAGCCTACCAGGCTCCTCTGTCCATGGGACTGTCCAGGCAAGAGTACTGGAGTGGGGTGCCATTGCCTTCTCCAAAACATAAGTGTATGAAAAAAAGAAATTAGGCAGAAAAGCAAACAAGCTCAGAAGATCAAGAATTTGTTTTATGTTAGTGCAACAGTGCAGAGCCTACAGCGATTAGAGGAATGAAATCATTTTCAGATATTAAAAGCAAACTAAATGCTTCCTAATGTTTGACGGGAAGGTAAACAATGCAAATATTGGCTGACTGGTTGGTGTGTGTGTTTAGTCAGTCATTCAATAAATTCTAATAGATCCTTTTATATAACTAGTTATTTCTGGGCAATTTGGTCTTTAACTCTGCAACACTGGCTATAGGGGGAGTCCCATCACACTGCATCAAACTCAAGGAGACAGAAATCCTATCCTGAGGGCACAAGGCAGTGAAAAAGAAGAAAAAACTGGTAACTTAATAGTGAAGCATTTTTTAAATTCTTCTCAATTAGAAACTCTTGTTTCCTAACTGCTGATCAACCAAATCACATTGTACTATTTTACATGTTGCCCAGTTTCAAAAAGATGAAAGAAAGACTTCAAACCCTTATACTCCTCACTTTCCCACAGAAGAGTCCAGGGAGACAAAAACAAATGAAACAACTGAGAAAAGACATGCTTTTCTAGTTTTCCCCTTTGCAAAATAACACCATTAATAATGCAATTACATCTACCATTTACTGAGCACTTGGTTGTTGGCACAGGCACTGTTCAAAGGTCTTCTACATACATACTCACTTAATTTCAAAATAATTATGTGAGGTCAGTTTTACCAATAAAGAATGTAAAACTTGTTTAATAGTTTAAAAAAAAAGGAAAAGAAAAATACATATGATAAAACAACAAAAAAAGGGAATGATAAAGTTTAGGACAGCAATTTCCTTTGATGGGGAGTCAAGGATATAAGACAATGGAGTAGCAGAAATAAGTTGGTCTGGACAGCAGGCTCAAGAATGTTCTTTTTACTAAAATATATAATCTAATCAGTAAATACAATAAAAGGCTATGCATGGACAGTGCATAGCCTTCAGAATTGCTATAAGGCTTAACTAAGATGATCTGATCTGTTCCGAGAAGGCAATGGCACCCCACTCCAGTACTCTTGCCTGGAAAATCCCATGGACGGAGGAGCCTGGTAGTCTGCAGTCCATGGGGTTGCTAGGAGTTGGACACGACTGAGTGACTTCACTTTCACTTTTCACTTTCCTGCACTGGAGAAGGAAATGGCAACCTACTCCAGTGTTCTTGCCTGGAGAATCCCAGGGACGGGGGAGCCTGGTGGGCTGCCGCCTATGGGGTCGCACAGACTCGGACACGACTGAAGCCAACTTAGCAGCAGCAGCAAGATGATCTGTTAAAAAGAACTCTAAATTATTCTTGGGGCTTTCCTGGTGGCTCAGTGGTTAAGAATCTGCCTGCCAATGAAAGAAACAAGGGTTCAATCCCTGGGTTGGGAAGATCTCCTGGAGAAGAAAATGGCAACTCACTGTAGTATTCTTGCTTGGTAAATCCCATGAAGAGAGGAACCTGGCGGGCTACAGTTCATGGGGTCGAACATGACTTAGGGAACAAACAACAACAACATCGCCATTTTGCCTTTGTTGACCTGATAGCTAGCATTCAATATTCAGCTGCTTCAGAGTCAGAAGGTAAAGATCATAATTTTCAGAGTCCACCTACTCTTGAACTTTTCTGAAGACACTTATTAACTTCCAGGTAACCAAACAAATCATAGTTGTACACAACTAATACCAGAGACTTATCTTCATGCAGAGATAAACAATATAAAAGGTGGTAGTAGTGGAGTAAATAAATGAATGTTTCTATTCAACTGTCAAGCAATCAGCTAAATGGAAGTATTTGTGGTAAAAAAAAAAAAAAAATGATACTTTGTGTTGGAAATGCTTTAAAAAAATCAATGAAAAGTAAATTAATGCTCAGCATAGATATTAGTTATTCAAATAATGAGTGCTCCCAAATACTAGATGCAAACACTCTAATAATACTGGAAATGTATTTATAAATGTTTGTATCTTGTTTCTAAAATGGGATTTCACTTTGTTTTTTAAGTCTATATACAAAGCTACTTTAGCACCCAGAAAAGTTAAAAAAGACTTACGAAGAGTTCTTGCAAATGGTTTGGCAAACTAATTGCCTTACTCTTCCATGTCTTTATTAACTACCTCAATAAGCTGGTGAATCCCAAGGCTATGGTTTCACATCAGACATTCTAAAACAAAATGCCTGGCACCTCCACTGTGCCAACATACTTCTGCATTGAAGAGAGACAGCATTCATTCTGTTAAAAACACTTTGGGCTTGACAGTCATCATACTTGGCATCTCCACTGGAAAATGTACTGGCTGCAGGTCTATTGGATATTTGGTTTCTAAAAGATTATTAAGTCCAAGAATAACTTGTATGTGATCTCTGTTTTAATAAAATTTTCTCATTTAAGTTTAAATCTATTTACTAGTTTGCTGTCACTTATTTAATCATATCACCTCTTTTTGAATATATTTTATTATCATTTTCCTCAAGCTAGTAGTCTGCAATAATTTTAAACAATATGCAGCAGCACAGACTGCAACAATTTGGGAAATAAGAAGAATAATTTGAGATCTATTTTTTCTAATAGGTATTATTTTTCACTTTAAAATTTCACAATTATTTTCTACATAACTTAGTAACACTTATGAGATACTGAATGGATTATTCTATTTAACCATTTTTATTATATATTATACTTTCTTAATTTATTTATACTATTTTCAGAAGAAGCTATTTAAGTCTCTTCTAGAATAAACACTTTCAAAGTCTTACCTATGACCTGACTACTGAGTAAAACCTTTATCGATTTATAATTTCCAAACATCTTATAGGAATATTTTTTCAAATCAGCTTTAAAGAATTGTAGAGTTCAGAGTTCAAGAAGGGTAAGGAGGACTAGGGCTGAGTGTCAGAAATAAAGAATGAGAAGGGAATCCATGGCACAGGTGGGAGTGGTGGAGGCCTGGCAAATGGTTTCAGAGCCCAAGCAGGGTGAGGAAAATATTAGTGGGGAGAAGATTACCACGTGCAGAGTCCAAGCAATGTAAATAAAACATCTGCAGCCTAGTATGTGGTGTCAGAACCCAAGAATAATGAATAACTTATCTAGGGGGTGGGGGTGGGGAAAGGTGGGAGAGAGTGGAAGGGTGGTATGGAACCCAAGAAAGCAGGATGACAAGAGGAAATTCTGCCTGGCACACAGGACAACCTACTGGGTTAGAGTCCAAGCAAAGTCAAAGTCTCCTGGGATGGGTAGCCCAAACAGAATGAGGACAGTATGTACAGGAGGAAAGGCAGAGAGTCTAGCATAGGGTGTCAGAGTCAGAGCATGGTGAGAAATGTAGCCTTAAGGGGATGGCACAGGATATCACAGCTGAAGACAGTGAGGTGACGGAGGATACCCAACACAGGGAAACAATGCTTGAGCAGGGTATAAAGGGTATTTATGCAAGGGCAGCCAGCTCTAGGTGTAAGAACCCAAGCAGTAAGAAGGATGTCCATATAATAGGGCTGCCTGAGCTGGGTATCAAAGATTAAGCAGGAAGTAGAGTGTGCCCTGGAGAAGGCAGTGGCACCCCACTCCAGCCCTCTTGCCTGGAAAATCCCATGGACAGAGGAGCTTGGTGGGCTGCAGTCCATGGGGTCGCTAAGAGTTGGACACAACTGAGCGACTTCACTTCCACGCATTGGAGGAGGAAATGGCAACCCACTCCAGTGTTCTTGCCTGGAGAATCCCAGGGACCGGGGAGCCTGGTAGGCTGCCATCTATGGGGTCGCACAGAGTTGGACAGGACTGAAGTGACTTAGCAGCAGCAGAGTGTGCCCATGAGGGGAGTGTGGAAGACCAACATGGGAATTAGAAATTTAAGCAGGGTGAGGAGGGCATTTATGTGAGGCCTTCAAGCCTGAGCAGGATGAAGAGGACATTCCCATGGATGGGCAGCCCAGCATAAGATGCTGGAGTCCCAGTGGAGTAAACAAGATATTCATGAGGTTGAGGGAGCAGCATAGGGCATCTTTTATATAGAATATCAAAATTAGTAATGTGAAGGCTATCTGCCTAGCAGGGCTGCCCAAAATGGGGAGTCAGAACCCAAGGAGGGTGAGGAGGGTGTCAACAGATAAGCAAGAGGGCAGCTCTGGGAGTCACAGCATACATAGGATGAAGGAGGAAAGCAGTCACAGTCTAGAGGCAAGTTATGTATGTCCAAGTTGGATAATTAGGTATCAGTGTGTAGGAAAGGGGGAAGCAATGGCAAAAGAAGCTCAATTATACAAAGGGAGATTGCTCAAATAAGTAAATATATTAAAATTAAAGGGAATAAAGTTTTGCAGTGTTGAACAAAGGAGTTACAGAGGGAGAAAAACAAGGAGGAACCGTGTGTTACTAAACTGCAACTGGAGGTATCAGCATGAACTCATAAGAGAAAGAAGAATAAAAATATAAATGTATATAGGTATGTAAGGACTTGCCTCATAGCTCAGTTGGTAAAGCATTTTTCTGCAATGCAGGAGACCCAGGTTCAATTCCTGGGTCAGGAAGACCCTCTGGAGAAGGAAAGAGCAACCCACTCCAGTATTCTCGCCTGGAGAATCCCATGGACAGAGGAGCCTGATAGGCTACAGTTCATGGGATCGCAAGAGTTGGACATGACAGCAACTAAACCACCAGTGTCTGTAACTTCCTGAATTGGGAGACTGACATTCGTGTATGACCAATGACCAATATAAGTATATAGTTCAGTTCAGTTCAGTCGCTCAGTTGTGTCAGACTCTTTGTGACCCTGGGGACTGCAACACATCAGGCCTCCCTGTCCATCACCAACTCCCGGAGTTTACTCAAACTCATGTCCACTGAGTCGGTGATGCCATCCAACCATCTCATCCTCTGTCATCCCCTTCTTCTCCCACCTTCAATCTTTCCCAGCATCAGGGTCTATGCTGCTGCTGCTGCTGCTAAGTCGCTTCAGTCATGTCCAACTCTGTGCGACCCGAGACGGCAGCCCACCAGGCTCCCCCGTCCCTGGGATTCTCCAGGCAAGAACACTGGAGTGGGTTGCCATTTCCTTCTCCAATGCATGAAAGTGAAAAGTGAAAGTGAAGTCGCTCAGTCGTGTCCTACTCCTAGTGACCCCACGGACTGCAGCCTACCAGGCTCCTCTCCGTCCATGGGATTTTCCAGGCAAGAGTACGGGAGTAGGATGCCATTGCCTTCTCTGATCAGGGTCTATAAGTATACATATATTCCCAAGCTCTGTCTTCTAAAAGATTCTGTAAGAAGCATGAGCCCAAAAGCATACTCATGGAAAATAAGCTTACCTAGTATCCAGATCCTGGTTTCTAAATACTCTTTTCTACTGAAAGTAGTCAGGGATCTTTGAGAAATAGCTGTTAACAGGACTGGGATATGAAAAGTACAAGATTAGCCTGATATATATATATTGTTTTGCTAAAGTAAGGAAGTACTCAAAGAACTAAGGAGACATGTCAAAAGGATACAGAAACTATCTTGGCCAGGCTCTCACTAAGCAACATGAGAATGAAAATAAGCAATGGAAGTTCCCTGGCAGTCTAATGGTTAGTACTCAGTTTTCACTGCCATGTCCTGGGTTCAATTCCTGGTTGGGGAACTAATCCTGTAAGCCATACAGCATGGCCAAAAAAAGAGAGTAATAATAGTAATGGATTAAAATCGAATGAAAACATAAAAGTCCATACTGACATAAAATAGTAACGAATAAACCAGAAATATGATGAGGAATGAGATATTTATACAGTTTCAAAGTACAACTTCACAAAGCATATACTGATTACAAAGGAGAAATGGGCTAACTTTATAGAGAAGTCTGACAGATACCATCTTAATCAAGTGATCAAAGTGAGTATCATCAGTAATGATACAAATCAAAATTGTATGTCACCCAAGGATGCAAAAAAATAAATCATTATTACTGTGGTATGTGTACCAAAGATGCATAATTTGAATGCAATCATCAGGAACATTCCACAAATAAGTGACCTGTAATCTTCAAAAGTATCAGAACTGAAAAGTCCAGGAAAGACCAATGAACTTGTCTGACACCTTATATTCCATATTCATCGGCTCAGTATTTTTAGCTATGCCATCTCATGTTTACTAACACCTTCAATCTGACAGAACAATTAATTTAAACATGCATTCATCATATATTTAGTTTCTGTATTGGACTAAGGACACAACATAAGAGGAAATCACTCAAGAAATTCACAGTTGAAAGAAAATAAGTCAAGTTTAAAAATAATGCAATATGCTACAAATGGGAGAAAATATTTGCAAATGATGTGACAGACAAGGGCTTACCCTCCAAAATATATAAACAGCCCATACAACTTAACAACAAAAAACAAACAACCCAACTGAAAAATGGGCAGAAGACTTTAACAGACATTTCTCCAAAGAAGACATACAGATGGCAGTAGGCACATGAAAAGATGCTCAACAGAAGTGTAAATCAAAACTACAATGAGGTACAACCTCACACTGGTCATGAAGTGAGTGAGAGTGAAGTGAAGTCGCTCAGTCGTGTCTGACTCTTTGCGACCCCATGGACTGTAGCCTACCAGGCTACTCCGTCCATGGGATTTTCCAGGCAATAGTACTGGAGTGGATTGCCATTTCCTTCTCTAGCGGATCTTCCCGACCCAGGGATGGAACCCAGGTCTCCCGCATTGTAGACAGACGTCTACAAATAACAAATGCTGGAGAAGCTGTGGAGAAAAGGGAACCCTCTGACACTGTTGGTGGGAATTTAAGTTGGTATAGTGGCTATGGAAAACAGTATGGAGGTGTCTCAGAAAACTAAAATCAGAATTACCATATGGTCTGGCAATTCTACTCCTTGGACAAAACTGTAATTCAAAAAGACAGATGCATCCCTATCTTCAGAGCACCCCTATTCACAACAGTCAAAACAGGGAAACAACCTAAATGTTCATCAACAGACAAATGGATAAAAAAAGATGTAGTCCATATATACAATGGAATACTACTGAGTAATAAAAAAGTAGAAGAATGCCATTTGCAGCAACATGAATGCAACTAGAGATTATCATACTAAGTGAAGTCAAAACGAGAAAGTCAAACACCATATGGTATCACATATGTGGAATTAAAACATGCAACAAATGGAACTATCTATAAAACAGAAACAGACTCATAGAGAACAGATCTGTTGCCAAGTTAGGGGGCCGAAGAGGAATGGACTGGGAGTTTGGGGTTGGTTGATGCAAAATTATTACATTCAGAATGGCTAAACAACAAGGCCCTAAAGTACAGCACAGCAAACTATATTCAGCAAGTATTAGTGCTAGTCGCTCAGTTGTGTCCAACTCTTTGCCACCCCATGAACTGTAGCCCTAAAGGCTTCTCTGTCTATGAGATTCTCCAAGTCAAGAATACCCGAGAGGATGGCCATTCCCTACTATATTCAATATCCTGCAATAAACCATAATGGAAAAAAATATACAAAATAATGTACAGATGTGTATGACTGAGTCACTTCGCTACACAGCATAGATTGGCACAACACTGTAAATCAACTATACTTCAATAAAAAATACAATATGTGCTTTAATAGAAATATGGACTGTTATGCAACTGGAGAAGAGGGAATCCTAGGAGGGAGGAGCTAAGATGGCGGACGAGTAAGACGGGGAGAATACTTTCTCCTCCACAAATCCATTAAAAGAACATTTGAATGCTGAATAAATTCGATAAAACAACTTCTGAATGCCGGCAGAGGACATCAGGTACTTAGAAAGACAACTCATTGTCTTCAAAACGAGAAAACGAGCCCTGCGGTAACTCCTCTGTGGAGAAGTGGCGCGGACACCAGCATTTGCTATTGGCAAGTGGGGGCTGGGCTAGGAGGAGCGGGGAGGCCTGCATTGCTTTGAGAAAGGATTTGGCCTGGCTATCTCGGGCGCTATCTGAGCGAATAATCAGACTGTCGGTTTTCTACTACATCAAAAGCCAGCCCTAACTTAAGACACCACCAGGACTACCTACGGAACAAAGGGCTGCACAGAGTTGGCCGGCTGCAGGCCGTCCCCTCCGGTGACAGGCAGCCAGGGCCGGAGGCGGGCAATTACAGCCCTAAAGAGACACTGTCTAACGGAACTGTGAGTAGGTTTCTGTGCTGACTCACGCTTTTTGGGGCTCTGGATGGTCAACATCTGCCTGAGAAAGTGCGCTGTTTGTATACCCAGAAGACTGAGCGGCGGAGAGGCGATAAGTCGCAGCAGCTGCGCTCGCTGAACATTTCATCACCTGCGCTACTCAGACCTGGGAAGGGCATAAAACGCAGACTCAACCAAGTCTGTGCTTCTGAGGATTATCCGAGTGCCTGAACCTGGCCGGTTTAGATTTGGGTGTTCATCTCCGCCCCCTCTGTAACAGGGCAGAGATCAGATATTGAAAAGACCTGTAAACCGCCTCAATAAAGAGAATTCAACAAACTACCAGAATATAGTAAGGACACTCTAAACTTGGCAATTTTAACAAAATGAAGAGACAAAAGAATACCCAGCAGCTAAAGGAACAGGACAGATTCCCACCAAACCAAACCAAAGAGGAAGAGATAGGGAATCTACCTGATAAAGAATTCCGAATAATGATAGCGAAATTAATTCAAAATCTCGAAATCAAAATGGAATCACAGTTAAAGAGTCTGGAGACAAGGATTGAGAAGATGCAAGAAAGGTTTAACAAGGACCTAGAAGAAATAAAAAAGAGTCAACACATAATGAATAATGCAATAAATGAGATCCAAAACACCCTGGAGGCAACAAATAGTAGAATAACAGAGGCAGAAGACAGAATTAGTGAATTAGAAGATAGAATCCTAGAAATAAATGAATCAGACGAGAAAAAAGAAAAACGCATCAAAAGAAATGAGGACAATTTCAGAAACCTCCAGGATAACATCAAATGCTACAACATTCGAATCATAGGAGTTCCAGAAGAAGAAGATAAAAAGAAAGATCATGAGGAAATACTTGAGGAGATAATAGTTGAAAACTTCCCTAAAATGGAGAAGGAAATTACCACTCAAGTTCAAGAAATCCAGAGAGTCCCTAACAGGATAAACCCAAGGCGAAACACCCCAAGACACATATTAATCAAATTAACAAAGATTAAATATAAAGAACAAATATTAAAAGCAGCTAGGGAAAAACATCAAATAACTCACAAGGGAATTCCCATAAGGATAACAGCTGATCTTTCAATAGAAACTCTCCAAGCCAGGAGGGAATGGCAAGACGTAATTAAAGTGATGAAAGAAAATAACTTCCAGCCTAGATTATTGTATCCAGCAAGGATCTCATTCAAATATGAAGGAGAAATCAAAAGCTTCACAGATAAGCAAATGTTGAGAGAATTTTGCACCACTAAACCATTTCTCCAACAAAAACTAAAGGACATTCTCTAGACAGGAATCACTAAAAGGGTGTATAAATTCGAACCCAAAACAATAAAGTAAATCTTATTTATCAATAATTGCTTTAAACATTTATGGGCTGAATGCCCTAATCAACAGATAAAGACTGGCCGAATCGATACAAAAACAAGACCCCTACATACCTTGTCTACAAGAGACAACCAAAAGACTAAAATGGGTCAAATGGATACAAAAACTAGACCCCTATATATGTTGTCTACAAGAGAACCACCTTAAAATACGGGATATATACTGACTGAAAATGAAGGGCTGGAAAAAGATTTTCTATGCAAATATGGACCATAAGAAAACAGGAGTAGCAATACTTATATCAGATAAAATTGACTTTAAAGATCCTGAAAAGGAGACAATGAAGGTTACACATAACGACTTAAAGGAACAATCCAAAAAGAAGTTATAACAATTATAAATATATATGCACCCAACATTGGAGCATTGATATATCTAAGACAAACATTAATTAATATGATGGAAGAAATATGCAGCAATACAATAATAGTGGGAGACTTTAATACCCCACTCATATAATCTGGCTGTAATAGACAAAGTAAAGAGCAAAACATATTTACTTATGAGCCTCAAAAAATTCAGTTCACTCAGGAGAGTTTAAAAAAAAAAAAAAAAGACTTATTTGTTCACTCTGTAAAGGTTTATTGACTATTTTATGGGTTTGGTACCACTTTGGGTAGTAGGGAGGAAGAGATGACAAATGTGATCCTGTCCTAAATAATATATTGTGGTAAAGATAGACTTACCAATACAAAATACCAAGATGTGCCTAAAGGTGAGGACACCCAAACTGGACTTTTTGTTTCCTGAACTTTTCATTTCGAGAACAAACCTCCTAATATAGGATGAATTCAACATGATTTTTTTAAGTGTTCTTTGTGATTAAAAACAGAAAGACATTGGTTAAGAAATTACATATACTCCTCCCCACCATCACTCCCCTTCTTCCCATTTCCCTCCCACCCTCATTGATCCTTTCCTTTGTCCATTTTTCCCTGCAAAAAAAAAAAAAAAAAAAAATTAAATAAAAAAAAAAAGAAAAGAAATAAAGTCTCTGTTTAAAAAAAAAAAAAAAAAAAAAAGAGGGAATCCTAAACACTGTCTATAAAGGTTAGAGAAGGGTGCATGGGGTATGTGACACCTGAGGTCAACCTCAGGTTGAATTGGGTATTTGACAATATATAGCAAATATATTTGTGAAGAAGGAGGAGAAACTAAAAGAAAATCTGAACAAGGAGAGTGTTTGCATTTTGCTTATTTCGGTTTTCAAGTAATTTAGTTAAATTAGAATATAGGAGTTACATGGAGAAGTAGCAAGAGATGAGTCTACTGAAGACATGCACGGGTAAGATCATGAAAGGCCCTGTATAATCATTCTAAGCAATAAAGATTTTATCCCTCAGCACACAGGGAGCTTTTGAGTGTTTCAAGAAAAGACATGATAAGCTCAGATTCATATTTGAGGATGATCACCTGCCCAGGTATATGCAAAATAGACTACATCCTAGAGGTGGCGAAGAGCTAAGTTTTTTACAATCCTCTAAGTAAGAAACAATGAGGTCCTGAACCAAGGCAGTGAGAATGGCAAATAGAACACAAATTTAAACAAGTTCAGGCAATTGATGAACTAACTGAACTGGATGACTGGAGAAGGAGAGATAGAAATAGTTCCAGGCAGCACATAGAAATTCTGGCACAAAAAATTAATGTAAGGTGGTACAGTGTCCCATGATAGAGTTTAGGAGTAAGAGTAAAACTGGAAAGTCAACAATTAAGTTTTAAATGATGAGGCTGAGTACCTAGTGAATGTACAAACAGGACAAGGATCTACAATTGATGATACTGGGTACATGACTGCTTTATTTTTCGCTGTAATACACATCTTGTGCTAGAACTGGGGCAGAAAATTCTTAATTTAAAGTTACTGCTTGCTTTTGAAAATACAGATGTGTATGAAAGAAAAGTAAATTTGCCCATGATCTCACCATCCAAAACATAATATACTTATGTTTTCTTTCCCTATGCTTCTATACATATTTTTAAAAAGTTGAATAATGTACATAAACTTAGTATCAAACTTTTCATTGAACATAACATTAATTTCTCATGTGTACTGTAGCTCTGACACCCTCATATTGTTATATATCATCCTTATGCCTATTTTCTCTCTCTCCAACTACTTGAAAACTCAAGGACAGAAACTATGATACGTCTTCTTTGAATGACTAAAGTTTAGTGGTACTATACTCACAATGGGAGTTCAACGTTTGCTGATGAGGTTATCAAAATACTAAAGAATGTTACTGGGTAATAATTTTTTAGTTATGAAATAAACTTTATGAAAATTTCTAATTTTCATATTATTTAAGAAACATTGCTAATATATAAAAGAAGTAATAAATGACATATCAGCAGTGACAACATTGTACCTGCTATAGAATGAAGCACAGTTGAATAAATATTCTCATTCATTTATTCATTCACTCGACAAATAACTATTAAATGCCTAATGTAAGCCAAGCACTCTCTTGGTTCCTGGAGATACACCAGCTACAAAACAGACAATCTGTGTCACGGACCTTTCACTCAAGTTTAAATTTTGGTGATGGCTTGCTTGCTAAAAAGAGAAGGAGGCTCCAGTGTTCCATAATTTTCTGTCCTTACTAAACTTACATTAACTGTGTGTGAAAGTTGCTCAGTTGCGTCTGACTCTTTGCAACTCCATGGACTATATAGTCCATGGACTTCTCCAGACCAGAATACTGGAGTGGATAGCCTATTCTTTCTCCAGGGGATCTTCCCAACCCAGGTATTGAACTGGGGTCTCCTGTACTGCAGGCGGATTCTTCACCAACTGAAGTACCAGGGAAGCAAAATAAGTTCATTTCTGGAATATAAGCAGTAGAAGCATCTCAACCAAAAGAGTCAGACACGACTGAGTGACTAAACATAGTGCATATAATATGTATACACACTTGCAATTTAGCTTTACTGTTTCCAAAACCAACACTGAACCAACCTGTCCCACTGTTTAACAGTTAATCATCTTAGTCATATATTTAATAAACTAAAATAACCATGGACTTATCAACATATATAATAATCAATGAAGATGAAATAGAGTATTATTTTATGCATATTTGGTTTTGAACTTGAAAAGACAGTTAATAAATGATAATCTGCTCATTCATTCATAAAGCACATTATTTAACTGTCCATTATGTGCTAGGTACAACAATGAAATAAATAAAATAGAGTTCTTAAATTCAACGTTATTTCTAATTGCACGGACTTTGGATTACAAGGTACCTCAGGAGTTTATTTTCTAAAAGAAGAAAAACATAATTTTATCACCACTGATTTATTTTGTGTATGTAAATGTAGACACTAAAGTAACCTGTATCTGTTTTCAAACATTTACAGTCCAGTTAGGTAAACTGCATGGAATCATCAATAATTAAATCCATTCTGCTGTTAAATAATTAAGGTTTATAGTTTTTACCTTTTACAAAAATAATGCCATAAACATTCTTATATGTGCATATATATACTTCCATTGGATATATACATAGGTTGAAATTGCTGAGTCAGAAGGTATGGTTCATCAAGTCTTTTACCCATTTTTATATTTGGTTGCTGTTTTTTAAAAATATTAATTTGTGGAGTTCACTATATATTCTAGACGCAAATCCTATGTTAAATGTACATGCTGTAAATATCTTCTCCCACATAATGGTTTGCCTTTCCACCTCCATAAAGTTACCTTTAATAAACAAGAGTTCTTAATTTTAATCAAGTTCAATATATGAATCTTTTCATTTATGATTAGTGATTTTTACATACTGTTTAAGAAATATTTGCATACCCCAAGAACATGAAGATATTCTGTTTTCTTCTGGAAATCTTTGTGCTTTATCTTCCATATTTATATCTATGACCCATCTGGAATTGGTTTCATTATATTATTGAACTCAAAGTTCATTGTTTTTCACGTTGATATTCAAATGACTCATCAAAGAACATTTGTTTATACTCCAGAAAGAAATATCTTGGAGGCATTCATTTTCAGAAAGATGAAGTAGACACACTTTTCACTATTCCTTCCAATAAGTTCAGCTAAAAATCTTGAACACTACACACATTTAAAAGGAAAAACAAAACAAAACTAAGAAGATTGAAAGGTGAGATAAAAAGAAAGCAGGCCAGCCAGGGATGGTGGGACCTACAAAATTTCTTTTTACCTCATATATACCAGACTGAGCACTGGGGAGGCCGATAATCTGGTAACACCAATGGGCACAGGCTAAAAAAGCCACAAGTTATTTTAAAAGCAGTTTCAATTTATTGATATTTCTTGTTACATTTTTTAATTTTCTGCCTCTTTTCATGACTGGTAGTTTTTGATAAGAATAAAACAAACTTTTAGAACCATGGTAATCATTTTTGACTTGATGCCAAACATTGAGAATTTCACTGTGTCCTTATATTTTCATATTCCTATAAATATTCTTGAGCTTTACTTTGGATTATGGCTAAGTTACTGGGGAACAGTTTGATCCTTTTAGTTCTTGCTCTTAAAGCTTTGTTAGCCATGACCAGAGCATGTTTGGTCCAGTATTACTACCTGGACCTGATAAGATCCTTCTTAACACTACTCATGTGTAAAACAGTATTCTACAGATTGCCTGCTCCTCTGGTGGCTAAGAATCCACCTGCCAATGCTGGAGACATGGGTTCAATCCCTGATCAGGAAAGATTCCAAATGCCGAGGGACAACTTAGCCCTTGCACAGCAACTACTGAGCCTTCATGCTGCAATAAATGCAGCTCATGCACCTAGAGCCCATGATCTTCAACAAGAGAAGCCACTGCAATAAGTGCCCGTGTACCACAACTAGAAAGAAGCCCCTGCCTGCTGCAACTAGAAAAAAACCCTCACGCAGCAATGAAGACCCAGTGCAGCCATAAATAAATAAATAAAACTTAAAGAAAGTATTCTACTCTTGCTGCTGCAAACAGGCATCATATCCAGCCCTTAGTGAGATCTGAGCACTGTTTCCTCTCATCCTTTCAGGCAGTTCTTTCCTCAGTCATGGGTGGTTTTCCACCTGCATGTAATGATCACCACTTAGCTGAATAGTCAAAGCACACCCTCTGCAGATCGCTAGAATTCTCTGGCTCCATTTCCCTCCTTTCTAATATTCTGCCCCTGAGAACTCTAGCTATTTTGGCTTTCCCAGACTCCTAGTTCTACCTTCTCAACTCACCTTCTCAACTCAGAGACTAGTGGACTCTATTTGTACTTCCCCTTTCACACCAAAGCCTGGAACTTTCTCCAGGGAGTAAAGAACTTGCAGGGCTCTTCTTGCATTTTTTTTCCTTCAAGGATCACTTTCCTGATGTTAAATGTAAAGAGAATCACTGTCTCATATTTATCTGGCTTTTTAGTTGCTTCAGGAAAGAGAGTAAGTAAATCTGGTCCCTGTGTTTAGCCTCATCTTGGCTAAACACAAAAGTCATTATAATTTTAACCCATTAACAGACTGGTTTCAAAATAGGAAAAGGTGTACATCAAGGCTGTATATTGTCACCCTGCTTATTTAACTTATATGCAGAGTACATCATGAGAAAGACTGGACTGGAAGAAGCACAAGCTGGAATCAAGATTGCCAGAAGAAATATCAATAACCTCAGATATGCAGATGACACCACCCTTATGGCAAAAAGTGAAGAACTAAAAAGCCTCTTGTTAAAAGTGAAAGAGGAGAGTGAAGAAGTTGGCTTAAAGCTCAACATTCAGAAAACTAAGATCATGGCATCTGGTCCCATCACTTGCTGGGAAATAGATGCGGAAACAGTGGAAATAGTGTCAGACGTTATTTTTGGGGGCTCCAAAATCACTGCAGATGGTGATTGCAGCCATGAAATTAAAAGACGCTTACTCCTTGGAAGGAAAGTTATGACCAACCTAAAGAGCATATTCAAAAGCAGAGACATCACTTTGCCAACAAAGGTCCAGATATCTAGTCAAGGCTGTGGTTTTCCAGTGGTCATGTATGGATGTGAAAGTTGGACTGTGAAGAAGGCTGAGTGCCGAAGAATTGATGCTTTTGAACTGTGGTGTTGGAGAAGACTCTTGAGAGTTCGTTGGAGTGCAAGGAGATCCAACCAGTCCATTCTGAAGGAGATCAGTCCTGGGTGTCCATTGGAAGGACTGATGCTGAAGCTGAAACTCCAGATACTTTGGCCACCTCATGCGAAGAGTTGATTTGTTGGAAAAAAAACTCTGATGCTGGGAGGGATTGGGAGCAGGAGGAGAAGGGGACGATAGAGGATGAGATGGCTGGATGGCATCACCGACTCGATGGACATGAGTTTGAGTGAACTCTGGGAGTTGGTGATGGACAGGGAGGCCTGGCGTGCTGCAATTCACAGGGTCGCAGAGTAGGACACAACTGAGCGACTAAACTGAACTATGTTTACTCAGAAAGAACTTAGAATATCATCATGTTCTACTTATGACAGTAAAGTGAAAGTGACAGTTGCTCAGTTGTGTCTGACTCTTTGCAACCACATGGACTATACAGTCCATGGAATTCTCCAAGCTAGAATACTGGACTGGGTAGCCTTTCCCTTCTCCAGGGGATCTTCCCAATCCAGGAATCGAACCCAGGTCTTCTGCATCGCAGGCGGATTCTTTACCAGCTGAACCACCAGGGATTTAAAGAACTTTTTTAGGTTATTCAATTAAATATCTGATAAATACTATAATGTGCCACATGTAAAAAATACTGGGTTAAGTCCTTCAAGGTTTTTTAAAAAAATGAGAATCTTGTAAAATTACAAAAATACTCTGTACATAAAGACCCATACAAATGTACTCTTTGTATTCTATGCACAAAGGAATATGTAAAAGAAAATAAAGACACAGTAGGCTATGCCCCCCAAAACGGAATATCTGGACTTCCCAGGTGGTCCAGTGGTTAAGAATCCACCTGCCAGTGCAGAGGACATGGTTCAACCCCTGGTCGGGAAGATTCCACATGCCATGGGGCAACTAAGCCCGTGCACCACAACTACTGAGGTCCAAGCACCCTAGAGCCCATGCTCCACAAGAGAAGCCACTGCAATGAGAAGCCCAAGCACAACTAGAGAATAGACCCCACTCACTGCAACTAGAGAAGGCCTGCGCACAGCAACTAAGACCCTGAGGAGCCATAAATAGATCGTAGGCCAAGGTCTTGAATAATCAATAACATAGACTTTCAAGTCAGATCTAGTAAAATAGGCAGCACAAACCTATCATAAGACCAGTCTATAGCAATAAGCAATTATCAGATTCACATCTTCTAAAACCTAGTTGTGATTGTTCATAGCAGCAAGAGTGAAAACTAGGCTATTAAAATGTATAATTATGTGACACTATAATTATACAATAATAGCACCAATACTTGTTAAATGAATATTTATATGAGTGCCTAATTTATGACCATGCACCATTATCTCTCCTCCATTCTCTTTCCCTCCACACTCTCAAGATACAATGATTTTCAATACTTTAGCCATGCACTCTCTTATTTTATTTCTTTGCAAATGCTATTGTTTCTCCCTGAAATACTGACTTTTTCCCATAGCCCCTTTCTACTGTTATTTCTTCCCCAAAAGATTTTCCTAACCACTGTAGTCTTAGTTAGGTATCCTTTCTCTGTATTTCCTCTACTAGAACACTTACAACCCACTGTTTCACAATTACCAGTTTACCTCCATATACTTCTTATTAAACTACATTATGTCATGAGGACAGTGGACATGACCATCTCATTCATACTGTCTTCTCAGCAACAGCACAGTGCCTGGCACAAACAGGCATTTATTTGATGAATGAACAAGAAAACAGAAGCTGTGGGAATACATAAGAATGCTGACAAACCAGATAATGAATGAAGAGGCAGAAGGGTCAGAGTGAGGGGGAAAAAAGCTAGGAAAAAAACTAGAGAAAGAGTCAGAGGACAGCTTGGAGAAAGTGTAAAAAAAAAAAAAAAAAACAGTCTTGGAAGCAGATGGCCCAAAATCAAAATGCCTCATTTAGTTTGAATAAGAAAAACTGGAAAGAATGTATTTATTTGATGTGACAAATGATATTTCTTGATACCTTTACCAAGGAAGTATCAAGGGAGTGATGGGGATAGAAGCTAGAAGGAAAAGAGTTGATGACCAAATGGAAGTGAGGAAATAAATGCAGTGTAAGCAGAAATATAGACTACTATTTCACAAAGTCCCTGCAAGGAGATAAAAAAGAATACTTAAGGAGACAGGGCCAAATAATGGGTTTATGTTATTTTATTGTGTGGAAGAAGAAATATGTATGCTTGACAGTATAAGGAAAACAGCCAGTAACGAGGAAAAGTTTGAAGATCCAAGAGAGAACATACAGAAGAGATTTAATTAAAACAACATCACCATATCTGACAACTGTGAAGTCACAACTGAATTTCCAAAAGAATGCTCAAGTGCTAATAGAGAGTTATGGGACAATTAGATGGTAAAGTTGAAATCAGTGTTTCAATGAATATAATAAAACAGTTTTCTAGGGCATTGTTATAGAATTATACTACTATAAGGAGTTTGCTTTCTAACTTTAAGTATAATTTCTTTTAGAATTGTATTATCATGTGCCACAGCAATTCCAGAGAAACTGTAGTTAAACAGTTTGACAACTACTACTATGAAGAAACAAAAAACATAATAAAAAATAATGAAAAACAAGAGATTGCCATGCCCTCCTCCAGGGGACCTTCCCAACCCAGGGATCGAACCCAGGTCTCCCACATTGCAGGTGATTTTTTACCATCTCAGTCACCAGGGAAGCCCGTGAATATTGGAGTGGGTAGCCTATCCCTTTCTCCAGGGCCTCTTCCCTACTCTGGAATCAAACCAGGGCCTCCTGCATTGCAGGTGGATTCTTTACCAGCTGAGCTACTAAGGAAGCCCATGAAGAAAAAAAAACATAATAGTAAATAATGAAAAACAAGAGTTAGAAACTATTAAAGCAAAGTAGTACGTTGCAGAGTCAAGTCCCAGGGATTTGAGGGTGCCTTAGCATTTCTTCTACTAACGTGAAAGAAAAAGAAAATAGAAAAAGAAGACGACCCAAACAAATTTCTGAGATAAAGAAGCAAAAAGTTGCTTTTTCATGAAGATGGCACTGAAAATGAAGAAGGAAGCCTTTGCCTCTCCCTGCCAAATGGCACCCCACTCCAGTACTCTTGCCTGGAAAATCTCATGGACGGAGGAGCCTGGTAGGCTGCAGTCCATGGAGTCACTAGGAGTAGGACACGACTGAGTGACTTCACTTTCACTTTTCACTTTCATGCATTGGAGAAGGAAATGGCAACCCGCTCCAGTGTTCTTGCCTGGAGAATCCCAGGGACAGAGGAGTCTGGTGGGCTGCTGTCTATGGGGTTGCGCAGAGTCGGACATGACTGAAGCGACTTAGCAGCAGCAGCACGTCATAATGCAAGAGCAAAGGTAGTGAGAACTGGGCTTTCATTACAGCTCTATCTACTTTGTGACTTTAGGCAAGTTACTCATAATAGTAAGCCTTGACTGCCTCATTTATAATGACAGTAAGCTTATAATATAACATCTATTTATCTTGTAGAGTTGTGAGCACTAGCAATAATGTATACAACACACCTAAAACAAACTGTCCAGCATAATGTAGGCATACAATGATTATTATGCTGACAAATAATTAACTCAACCAGAAGTAATTTACTGTGAGCCAAGGATATAAAAATTAAATAAGACAAAAAGGTCCTTGTCCGTAAGAAATTTTTCTGTAATGAGAGAAAGAGGAAAACAAGAAATCATTTTTAACAATTCAAAGTGGGACAAATGCTATGAAGAAGTCAAATAAGAATCTGTAATAAAGTACAAAGTGGAAACTACTATAAGAGAAGATAGTCAGGGAAGGCCTCTCTGAAAGGTTCCTGGGTATAAGTGAATCAGCAACTCAAAAAGAGCAGAAAGAGAAGTAAAATCATCTGAGGAAACAACATGTACAGAAGTCCACAGGCAGGAAAAGACGTGGCTTGTTTGAGTAACCAAAAGGTGCACAGTCTGGCAAAAGCAGAATAACCAAGAGAATGTGCTTCCTAGCATGAGATAAAGTAGGGATGGTAGAGGGCAGCTCTTACAGGACCTTGGCATCTTTGATAAGGTCAATACAGTGTTTGTTAAATGGATGGATAAATGAACAGAAGTATGAAACAGAATTTAAACTTCATACAAACAATACAAGGCAGAAATACCTAATGATGTGGCCAGCACCTTTAAAAAAAAACAAAAATAAAAACAAGGAAGTACTACTTATTCAAATTAGTTCCTTTTTTAGGGAAGTGAAACAAAGTAAAAATACAGAAATAATTACTATCGTCCTAGTAAAGCTAAAAATACAAATGTGAGGGTAAACAAGAGCTAAACACACACTAACAACACAGTACTACAGCTGTTTCCTCAACCTAAAATCTCCCAATCTAAAATGTGCCAGAAGTTTATATGTGAACTGGTTATAATCTATGGCTATCTCTACCCTAAGTCTATAAACTTTGTTATAAAGGGAGCCACAGCTGCTAAAATTACATGTATTCATTGAGGGATTACCAGGAACCACTAAGTTATGGAGATACTAATTTGAGCTCATAACACAAATAAAAGTCATAATTTCTGCCCTCAAATGGATATGCAATGAGGAGGTTGTTATGGATATGAGAAATTCCCCAAGCATTATTTTTTTCATTCCAAAGGCAATCAAGTGAATATTCATGACCATTTTAAAATTACTAATTTCACTTTGAAATGCACAGCTTTTCTTTCTGCAGGTCTTGCACTGTCTACAGCACATATCTGGAGGTCAAAAGTGTTCTGTCTGGCCTGCACAGTGTTCTAAAACATTCTGAATTAGTAGTCAACATTTAATAATGGGATTTTACATAATCCAGATTTCTGGCTTCTCTTGACAAATCACAAGACCTGGCAACATTAAGTATATATTCCCACAGGGAAAACTTTTAGTGTGACTTCCAGTTACTGAAAGTACCACCCAGCCAATTTCACTGTTTTACATTACACCGAGTCCTGTAGGCATCTGAGTTTTCAATCTCTACACCAGAAGTTTTATGACTGAGATTTTCTTGTGAAATGAAAGGAGGAAAAAACAAAAGATGAATCTTTCCTGAAGAAACTTTTCAAGAACTTAAAGACTAAAATGGTGATCTCAACTTTCTTGATCATATGGATGATTCTGATCCCTCTCCAGAGGCAAATTTAATGAGAAGGAAACTGTATGTGATAGTGAAGGGCTGGGAAGTACCTGATCTTCCAGAGTTGTGAAATAAAGATGCAGTACCAAAACACTTCATTTTTTTTTAAAAAAGGTATAGACTTTTACAGAACTTAATAATCTGATTTTTAGAGTTTATTTAGTCTACTTTTTTATTTTATAGATATAGAAACTCTATCTATATAGGTCATAGATACCTAAACTTCATCTATATAGGGCCAAAGGTTAAGAATTTGCCCCAAATCAGATAGCTGACAGCTATATCAGAATTAGAAAGCAGTCTCAAAACCAATAGTTCATTTTTAACATTTACCAAACACATAATATTTATAAGGCTCCATGCAAGATAATGACTTCCTTGGTGGCTCAAACGGTAAAGAGTATGTCTACAATGCGGGAGACCCAGGTTCTATCCCTGGGTCGGGAAGACCCCCTGGAGAAGGAAATGGCAACCCACTCCAGTACTCTTGCCTTGAAAATCCCATGGGCGGAGGAGCCTGGTAGGCTGCAGTCATGGGGTCGCAGAGTCGGACACTACTGAGCGACTTCACTTCACTTCATGCAAGATAATAAAGACATAAACATGTACAATAGTACTTTTTAATATATTGCTTTTTCACTTTCTTTTTTGTTAATATTTTTATAGAATTTTAAAGAACCCCTAAAGGCTACTTTCAAAAAAAAAAAATAATAAAAAAAACCTACTTCCCATACCCTAAAGAATAGAAAGCTGGTACTCAAACAAATACATGTATGTGCATATTCATAGCATGTGACTAGCAGCACTACTCACAAGAGACAAAAGGTAGAAAAAACCTACACGTCCATCAGAAAATAAATGGATAGGACTTCCCTGATGGCTCAGTGCTAAAGAATCCACCTGCCAATGCAGGAGGAGACAAGGGTTCAATCCCTGATCCCGGAAGATCTCACAGGCCACAGAGGAACTAAGCCCACAAACCACAACTATTTTGAGTCTGTGCTCTAGAGCCCAGAAGCTGCAACTACTGAGCCTACATGCTGCAACTGCTGAAGTCCACCTGCACTATAGCCCATGCTCTGCAACAAGAGAAGCCACTGACATGAGAAGCCCATGTACTGCGACTGGAGAGTAGCCCTTACTCGCCACAACTAGAGAAAAGTCTGCTCAGCAACGAAGACCCAGCACAGCCAAAAATAAATAAATAAACATTTTTAAAAAATGTATGAATGGACAAAATACACTGTGGTATCCATACAATGGAATAGTACTCACCCATAAAAACAAATGAAGTACTTATAGATGCTACAAGGTGGATATATCTTGAAAACACACAAAGTGAAAGAAGTCAGACACAGAAGGTCACATGTTGTATGTTTCCACTTATGTAAAGTGACCAGAAGGACAAATCCATAGAGAAAGAATATAGCCGCTGGTGGTTACCAGTGGCTAGGGAGAGGGAGAGGTAGGGAACAACTGTTTAATGAGTACAAGGTTTCTTCTGGGGGTGTTAAAAATATTTTTGAGCTAGATATAGAGAGAGCGGTTGCCTAATACTATGAACTGCTCACTTTAAAATGGTTAATTCATGTGAGTTTCATACCAATAGACATTTTAAAGAACAATTCCTTATCTGACCACCTAATACAAAGTAACTCCTCTTCCTATTAGGACAAAACAAAAAAAACCCCAAAAGTCCCACATCCATGTAACCACCTATTATGCAGTGCTAAATGTTTTAAATATAAATTATTCCAGCAAATCTCACACAACAACTAGGACAGATAAATTTACCACAGGGAAAGGGAGAGGCAGTTTCATTACCAAATGAATACCACTTGAATGCCAGTTATACTGCTTGCTACAAGGTACCCCTGAACAAGTACTTTTAGCCTGTTTTCTGAACTGTAAAATAGATGAGCTATGATGTTACCTATCCTTCAGAGGGTCCTTCTATAGACTAAATGAGATAATTCAAGAATTTAATGACCCAGCTTCTTTGAAAGAATTAATTTTAGCTATTGTTATTATATAATTAATCATTAATATAATATAGCTAATTTCATTAATTACTATTAATATTATTGGAACTCTATAACTGGTATGTCTCTCAATCACCAAAAACTGCTCATATATAATAGTACTGACAAGTAAACTGTTCAAATCTCAAGTTCTTTGATTTAGAATGTATGTGCAAGGACAGACAATCCTGAAATTACACACATCACAGAAGCAGACCTTAATAGAGAAATATGTTCTAAGCTCTGTATAAATGAAAAGCATGAAGAGGACTTAGAGGGCTGAAATAATTGCAAACACTGAAAATTGAAATCTGTGAGGAAAAATTTCAAAGATGGTATCATAAAAATTTCATTTAGTTACAACGTTCTAATACATGAAGCGTCCTATTTTAACATTTTGTTAAATTATAAAAGCGATAAAAGATATATAAAAGAGACATCATTATAGAAAATTGGGATTATTTTTTAAGTACAAAGGAGAAAATAAAGCCATTTCAAATCCCAGTTCTCAGAGATAACCATTTTAACATTTTAATCTATTTCCTACTAGACTCTTTAATAAAATTGGGATCATAATTTTATATTTTCCTTAACATTCATCATGGACATTTTCTTTGATCAATAAGTATTCTTTGAATACATGATTTATAGTCATAGATTTAGTTTCATGAACATTTACTAGACAAAAGATAATGAAGATTTCTTTACCTTTCCTAACATAGAAAAGGAAATTCTAACATTAAATTGCATCTGGAAGGATTTTAATTAGCTAAATTAAAAAAAGTATTTATTCTTAGTTATAAAATTTTCACAAGAAAAAAAGGTTTTATGCTTTAAATGCCTTTCATTCAACAAACTGGACAGCTAAAGTTTAGTTCTACAACTACAGTTAGTAGCAGAACAAGAATTTGAATCGAAAGCCTAATAAGCATTTAACCAAATGCTTTTTATAATTTAACTTTTATAATTTAACAAAATGTTAAAATAGAAAGCTTCATGTATTAGAATGTTGTAACTAAATGAAACCTACATCCTAAATTTCAGGATGACCTGGGTGTGGTTTTATCTAATTACAAGTGGGTAGTCTCCTTTCGGAGAAGGCAATGGCACCCCAATCCAGTACTCTTGCCTGGAAAATCCCATGGACACAGGAGCCTGGTGGGCTGCAGTCCATGGGGTCGTTAGAGTCGGACACGACTGAACGACTTCACTTTCACTTTTCACTTTCATGCATTGGAGGAGGAAATGGCAACCCACTCCAGTGTTCGTGCCTGGAGAATCCCAAGGACGGGGAAGCCTTGTGCGCTGCCGTCTCTGGGGTCGCACAGAGTTAGACATGACTGAAGCGACTTAGCAGCAGCAGCAGTCTCCTTTAGTTACTCCATTCTCAAGATAAAGCTAAAAGATGCACCTCTGAAGGAAACCCCTTGAAATTTAACAACAGAACAAATTTTAAAATAAAAGATAAATTTAAGTGGGTAGACTAGAGCTCACCATAGAGAAAACACTACATAAGTATTAGATATTATCACTCACAGAAAATAATACTAGTGCAGAAAAAAAAATTGCATGACATGTTTAAAACAGTTAAAAAATAAAACATAGTGATGTTTATAAGTTAAAAAATAAAATAAAAGCCCATCAAAGATTAGTTGATTTAAGTATATTTTGTTATTACATTATGGAATACAGTCAGCCCTCTGTATCCCGAGGTTCTAAATCCTTGGATTCAACCAACAGCACAGGCTGGCAATTATTTACATAGCACTTACATTGTATTAGATATTATTAAATAAACCTAGAGATGATTTCAAGTATATGGGCGGATGTGCATAGGTTATATGCAAATATTACACAAGGGCTACAAATTTTGGTATCCCCAGAGGTCCAATCCAGGATTGAACCAATCCCTGGTGGATACTAAGGGAC
Organism: Tragelaphus eurycerus; assembly: GCA_935064755.1. Classification (NCBI taxonomy): domain Eukaryota; kingdom Metazoa; phylum Chordata; class Mammalia; order Artiodactyla; family Bovidae; genus Tragelaphus; species Tragelaphus eurycerus. The sequence continues at coordinate 21,447,209 of CAKXYN010000020.1, forward strand.
TAGCATTAAAGCTATTGTAATAGTTATAATAGATCAATACATAATAATATCAGGAACCAGATAAGAAAACAGGATGTACTATATCTCATTTATGCAGAAATGTACAATAAGAACAAATAATGTAAAGTAGATGGGGCTTCCCTGGTAGCTCAGTGATATTGAAGAATTCACCTGCCAATGCAGGAGATGCGGGTTCAATCCCTGGTTCAGGAAGATCCCCTGGAGAAGGAAAGGGCAGCCCACTTCAGTACTCTTGCCTGAAATATCCCATGAAGAGAGGAGCCTGACAGGCTACAGTCCATGAGATCAGAAAGTCAGACACAACTTAGCAACTAAACAACAATACATGCATAGAGTACAGAGAGAGATGTCTGAAAGAATAATTAACATATTAATGGTGGTCATATAGAGATACAACAGACCTTCATGTAATTTGTTGTTTTATATCTTTCTATATTTTAAAAATTCAAGATAAATAAATATGTAAATATTCATTATATAGATTAATTATAAGGCAGTATCAACAGAGAAAAGAAACACAAAATGAAAAAGACCAATGGAGAATAACTTCAAGGAATAGACAGTTGTAGGTTGTGTCTTGAGAATTTCTTTATCCACCCCTTATTGCTTTTCTGACATATTCATTCTATTAATCTTGTACAATCCTCAATAACCCTAACCACTCATCTTCAGTAACACTAACCATTCATCTTCCTGAACCAGAGCATCTAAGTTTCAATGGAGAAAAAAAAAAACAAACAGATTAGTACCACTACGAATTCATGATCTTCAAAGTAGCTCAAGAAGTCTTTTTTGTTTTTTGTTTTATTTTTTGGCCAAGCCACACGACTTGCAGGATCTTAGTTCCCCAACCAAGGATTAAAGCTACACCCTCGGCAGTGAAAGCATGGAGTTCTAACCACTGGACCACCAGAGAGTTCCCTCAGCTCTCCCATTTTAAAGCCACCAACTCATATCTATCATTCTTGGTAAATGACTGTTCATTGCTCCACAAAGAAAACAGGCAGGCTATAAGACACAATTCCCCATATTCTTCCTTTCCCAGATACAAATAACCCTTACCTTTGTCCCTTTAGGTCCAAGAGAAGAACCAATCTTGTGTACTAGATCCCTTTTTCCTTCCTTAGTCCTTCAAAAGTTTCTTCTATTAATAAATTCCTATTCTTTATCTTCAACTCCCTCATTCCACAAAATTCCTATTCCTATTGTCTCTTTCTAGTTTCCACCTTCGCTTCCCTTTACAATCACGCTTAGTACAACAGTGGTCTTCACTAGCTGCCTCCACTTCCTCTACTTACATTTATTACTCAACCTACTACTACTTGACTTCTGTTCCCACTAGTCCATCAAAATTTCTGTCACCAATAAACTCCAATAAAACTGACTTATATGCAACTTCTGACTCTATTACCGGTAACGCCTCTCTCCATTATCTTTTGTTTCTCTTCTTCTCTCTTTGATTCTTCTTTAGTCCACTAGTTTTTCCATTCCTCTTAAATATTTTGAGTGTTTTGCCCTGCGAAGTGAATTTTCAACCTTATTTTCCTTTCTTGATTGTTAATTTCAATTTCAACCATAACTTCAATGATATTCATAAATTGATGACTATCAATGTTTGCCTCCAGTTCCAGATTGTTAGATATAAATACTAACTAGTATGCACCCAACTCCAGTACTCTTGCCTGGAAAATCCCATGGGCAGAGGAGCCTGGTAGGCTGCAGTCCATGGGGTCGCAGAGTCGGATACGACTGAGCAACTTCCCTTTCACTTTTCACTTTGATGCATTGGAGAAGGAAATGGCAACCCACTCCAGTGTTCTTGCCTGGAGAATCCCAGGGACGGGGAGCCTGGTGGGCTGCCATCTATGGGGTCACACAGAGTCGGACACGACTGAAGTGACTTAGCAGCAGTATCTTCATCTGCATACTTATATAGACATTTCATCATCAGTATGTCTAAACCCAATTTCTTTATTTACTTCACCCTCCCATCAGTCTTTCACCATCTTGTTAAAAGAGAACTCCATTTTTTCAGCCTGCTCAGTTCAAAAATGTGGTCATCATCTTTCACTTACCTTCTTCTCTCATACCCTACATCTAATCTTTAAGCAATTCCTGTCCACTTTTCCTACAAAATATATCGAGAACTCTTACATTTCTTGCTACATCTAATATTACCATCCTGATCTGTCTCACCTGGACTGTTATCTACATTGTACCCTGAATAATCCATTTAAAACAATCCATTTAATTAAAAGAAATAACTGGAAAATAAAAACACACACAAAACCTAATTTACATCACTCCTTAGCTCCCATGTCAAAGTAAAACCTAAAGTCCTTATGTGATCTCAGCATCTTAACATCTCTCTCATTTTATCTCCTATAACTCTTCTCCTTATTCACTCTGCTCGAGCACACTAGCCTCCTAACTAGAGTTTCTTGAACATGCCAAGCACCTTCCCAGTCTCAAATTCTCTGAACTTAACCATTCTTCCATCTGGAAAATTCTTTCCCTAGATACTACCATAGCTGTACTCCCTCAGTTCCTTCAGGTCCATGTACAAATGAAGCACAACTTCTTTGAGGCACTCCTACTACCTTATTAAAATAGCACCCACTAGACCAGTGTTCTTGCCTGGAGAATCCCAGGGACGGGGGAGCCTGATGGGCTGCCGTCTATGGGGCTGCACAGAGTCGGACATGACTGACGCGACTTAGCAGCAGTAGCAGCATCATTTTATTGGCTTCCCTGGTGGCTCAGACAGTAAAGCATCCGCCTGCAATGCAGGAGAGCATCTTTCCTAATGCTACTTAAGTTTTTTCACTCCCCATTTTTTAATCGATGTAATTTATGCAACAAAGGTGTTCCCTTTTAAACTGTGCATTTCAGTGGTTTGAGTTATATTCACAAAGTTTTAAAGTCATTCAGATCAGATCAGATCAGTCGCTCAGTCGTGTCCGACTCTTTGCGACCCCATGAACCGCAGCACGCCAGGCCTCCCTGTCCATCACCAGCTCCCGGAGGTCACCCAGACTCATACCCATCGAGTCAGTGATGCCATCCAGCCATCTCATCCTCTGTCATCCCCTTCTCCTCCTGCCCTCAATCCCTCCCAGCATCAGAGTCTTCTCCAATGAGTCAACTCTTCGCATGAGGTAGCCAAAATACTGGAGTTTCAGCTTTAGCATCATTCCTTCCAAAGAAATCCCAGGGCTGATCTCCTTCAGAATGGACTGGTTGGATCTTCTTGCAGTCCAAGGGACTCTCAAGAGTCTTCTCCAACACCACAGTTCAAAAGCATCAATTCTTCGGCGCTCAGCCTTCTTCACAGTCCAGCTCTCACATCCATACATGACCACAGGAAAGACCATAGCCTTGACTAGGCGAACCTTTGTTGGCAAAGTAATGTCTCTGCTTTTGAATATGCTATCTAGGTTGCTCATAACTTTCCTTCCAAGGAGTAAGCGTCTTTTAATTTCATGGCTGCAGTCACCATCTGCAGTGATTTTGGAGCCCAGAAAAACAAAGTCTGACACTGTTTCCATTGTTTCCCCATCTATTTCCCATGCAGTGATGGGACCAGATGCCATGATCTTCGTTTTCTGAATGTTGAGCTTTAAGCCAACCTTTTCACTCTCCACTTTCACTTTCATCAAGAGGCTTTTTAGCCCCTCTTCACTTTCTGCCATAAGAGTCGTGTCATCTGCATATTTGAGGTTATTGATATTTCTCCCAGCAATCTTGATTCCAACTTGTGTTTCTTCCAGTCCAGCATTTCTCATGATGTACTCTGCATATAAGTTAAATAAACATGGTGACAATATGCAGCCTTGACGTATTCCTTTTCCTATTTGGAACCAGTCTGTTGTTCCATGACCAGTTCTAACTGTTGCTTCCTGACCTGCATACAGATTTCTTAAGAGGCAGATCAGGTGGTCTGGTATTCCCATCTCTTTCAGAATTTTCCATAGTTTATTGTGATCTACACAGTCAAAGGCTTTGGCATAGTCAATAAAGCAGAAATAGATGTTTTTCTGGAACTCTCTTGCTTTTTCCATGATCCAGCGGATGTTGGCAATTTGATCTCTGGTTCCTCTGCCTTTTCTAAAACCAGCTTGAACATCAGGAAGTTCACGGTTCACATATTGCTGAAGCCTGGCTTGGAGAATTTTGAGCATTACTTTACTAGCGTGTGAGATGAGTGCAATTGTTTGGCAGTTTGAGCCATTACCACTACCTAATTCCAAAATACATTCATAACACGAAATGCTATATCCATTAGCAAATCATTCCCCACTCCCTCATGCTGCAAATCTCTGGCAACCACTAATTTACTTTCTGTCTCTATGGATTTGTCTGATTTTACCCTCTAACATTTGATAATCATTTGTTCACTGTCTCTTTCCAACTACCAGAATATAAACTGGTGAGGGCAGGAATTTTGTTTTCTTTAATTCTGTGGCCCCAGCATCTAGATTAGTGCTTGGTATATAGGAAGTGCTCAATATCCCACAACCACCTTCAACATACTCAGAATAAAACTCATCATCTTCTGCTTGGCTTTCCAGGTCATACTAGTGGTAAAGAATCCACCTGCCAATGCAGGAGATGTAAGAGATCCCTGGGTTTGTTCCTTGGGTCAGGAAGATCCCCTGGAGGAGGGCACGGCAACCCACTCCAGTATTCTCGCCTGAAGAATCCCATGGATAGAGAAGCCTGTCAGGCTACAGTCCATAGGGTCACAAAGAATTGGACACAACTGATGGGACTTAGCCTTACTTTTAGCATGGAATAATAATTTCTAAGCAGCACTTATCAAACTACGCTAAAATTGTGTCTGCTCTATTATTAACAATGGTGAGTCTCTTTAAAGCACTCAGCACAAAATACATTGAATAAATGAATAAATGGCCACTTTTCCAAATATCTTAATATTCAGTGTATTAAAGACTAAAATTTGCTTAAAAATTAATAACTAAATATCATTATGGCAACAAATCATAACTTCCACCTCTCCATTCCTACTTTCTCCCTAACATCTTCTCCAGACAACAAAGACTATTAATGTCTATCAAGGATAACGCTCACTTACTTATTCATTCTCAATTAACTATGGGTCTAAAACCTAGTTTAGAATACACTGGAGGAAGATTAACCTACACATGCCAGAATAGGGAAGCGAAAGTAGAAATGGCTGTAGCCAGAGCTAATCTCCAAGATTCACCAAGGTGAATAGTGCAGTTACCTGTTTTCAACTACCAGGATACTGTGACTTTTACTGTACAAAAAACCACAAGACATATGTAATAACTGTATAAAATGTCACTAGTTGACTATGATACTTCTGTCACATTTATTAAGCTTTCTATGATACTTGATGGTCTCTTTACTTCATCTGTGCTGCACTAATTCAGGTTCTTCGCATATTCAGCCTTGGTTTACCACATCTTTCACTGTTATACCTTTTCTCTAGCTTATTCATCCCTTCCTCAATCTCTAGCTCTATGATCCAGCTGTACTGAATTTCTTTCAATTCTCCAACATACTCAATATTTTCCAATATGATATTCTCCCCTTCACATAAAACATTCTTCCTCCAACAAAGTCTCTTCATCTTTATCTGATGAATTTTTATCATTTCAGAACTGAGTCTGGATTTCACCTTTTATCAAAAGCCCCTCTCTGATTCCCTGGCACACTGGCACCTTCTCATGTCCTACCTCATCAATCTGTATTTATTTCCCTTTTCAGAGCACCTAAACATACTATTTTTGATGGATTATTTGTTAGTCGGTTTCCCCAACCAGAAGGCAAGCTAAGTTAGGGTAGGAATAACATTTTTTTCTTTTACTATTATATCTGCAGTCAGTTGGTAAATACATGTTATTAGCCAAGATTACAGGGGAAAAAAAGAACCAATCAGACGTCAGAATACGTTTCAAAACCTAGCTCTTCTACTGATTAACAGTGCAATCTTAGGCAAGTCTCTTAATCATTTGGGGTTTTGGTTTTATTATCTATAAGATGCGGATGATAACTATACCTCCCAGGTGCAAAAAGATTAAATGAAGTAATGTATATCAAAGCGCTCTACAAAGCTGTGGGCAAAGTGTAACATGAGTGTAAGCTGTCTACTTGTCCATTCTCCAACAATAGAAATAATCCTACTTGTTTATCATTACATTTTACATCGGTCTATTAAAGTTAAAAGGAACTTTTCTTTAAAAGAAACCAGATTTGGAAGATATACTAGAAGCAGAATGGTTCCTATTCCATCTCTTAACAGTTTCAACTAACAAGCAGTAGATTTTTCTGAATCTGTTAGTCAAGTGCTAAAAGGTTAATGAACAACTAGGTAGAAAAGGATAAATTCAGCCCTCTAACAGCTACAGCTGAAAACAGCACCTGGGGGGGAAAGTTTTAACATAAAAACAGGTTAAAATACAAGTTTTTTTAAGTAAAAAATGCTGATAATCTTATACTCTTACCCTGTACCAAAAATGGCATCATTTCATATAATAATAAACTCAATTCAATTAATTTCTTCCTGTTTCCTTTTTCTCATCCTATTCTACACACCTACCAGTTTTAGAATTACATTTATATCTGTATTCTCAAAATTACTTGTTAAAAATATAACTGTGCTGAAATATTAGAGGTGAATTAAAGTTATTCTGATGGCAAATGCCATTTCAGTCTCCTCCATAGGTATTTCACTATAACATCTTTTAGAGAGACAGATAGATACAGAAACTTAGTAAAAATTAAAAACAAAAAACTTGACCAATTAAAATAAAATTCTGACTATGATTTGTTGTTTAAGGACTTCCTTGGAGAAGGCAATGGCACCCCACTCCAGTACTCTTGTCTGGAAAATCCCATGGATGGAGGAGCCTGGTAGGCTGCAGTCCATGGGGTTGCAAAGAGTCAGACATGACTGAGCAACTTCACTTTCACTTTTCACTTTCATGCACTGGAGGAGGAAATGGCAACCTCACTCCAGTGTTCTTGCCTGGAGAATTCCAGGGACAGGGGAGCCTGGTGGGCTGCCGTCTATGGGGTTGCACAGAGTCGGACACGACTCAAATGACTTAGCATAGCATGGCAGTCCAGTGGTTAAGACTCCATACTTTCACTGCAGGTGGCATGAGTTGGATCCCTAGTCATGGAACTAAGATATTGCACACCGCAGAAAGATTTGTTTAATGCATGTATTCATATTTAGTAAAGGTATACACATAATCTATATATTCAAAACATACTGGTCATCTAAAACTAGTTTATTCATTTTGGACACTAATATAACTAAAAAATGTAGTTAAATCTGGCATACATTTTTTAGTTATATTAGTGTCCAAAATGAATAAACTAGTTTTAGATGACCAGTATGTTTTGAATATATAGATTATGTGTATACCTTTACTAAATATGAATACATGCATTAAACAAATCTTTCTGCAGTACCCCAATGTTCACCGCAGCACTGTTTGTAATAGCCAGGACATGGAAGCAACCTAGATGTCCATCAGCAGATGAATGGATAAGAAAGCTGTGGTACATATACACAATGGAGTATTACTCTGCCATTAAAAAGAATACATTTGAATCAGTTCTAATGACGTGGATGAAACTGGAGCCTATTATACAGAGTGAAGTAAGTCAGAAAGAAAAACACCAATACAGTATGCTGCCAAGTCGCTTCAGTTGTGTCCGACTCTGTGCGACCCCACAGACAGAAGCCCACCAGGCTCCCCTGTCCCTGGGATTCTCCAGGCAAGAACACAGGAGTGGGTTGCCATTTCCTTCTCCAACGCATGAAAGTGAAAAGCAAAAGTGAAGTCACTCAGTCGTGTCCGACTCCTAGCGACCCCATGGACTGGAGCCTACCAGGCTCCTCCGTCCATGGGATTTTCCAGGCAAAAGTACTGGGGTGGGGTGCCATTGCCTTCCCCGCCAATACAGTATACTAACGCATATATATGGAATTTAGAAAGGTGGTAACTATAACCCTGTATACGAGACAGCAAGAGAGACACTGATGTATAGAACAGTCTTTTGGACTCTGTGGGAGAGGGAGAGGGTAGGATAATTTGGGAGAATGGCACTGAAACATGTATAATATCATATATGAAACAAGTTGCCAGTCCAGGTTCGATGCATGATACTGGATGCTTGGGGCTGGTGCACTGGGACGACCCAGAGGGATGGTATGGGGGGAGGGAAGAGGGAGGAGGGTTCAGGATGGGGAACACATGTATACCTATGGCAGATTCATGTTGATATATGGCAAAACCAATACAATATTGTAAAGTTAAAAAATAAAAAAAAATGTCTGCTAAATGCTGATTTCAGTGTTCAAGACTGACATCTGGAGTCACATATCCTGTGCAGCCTTCGCTGATCCTTTACAGTGTTAAGGACTCCCTCTTCTCTACTTGCATAACACCCCTTATTTCTAATAAAGCACACAGTGCATTAAAGTTTGCTGATTTTATTTTCTCTCAACTGTGAACTATGTAAGAGTGATTCCCTCTTACATTGTGCCCTTAGTCCAATACAAGAGCTATAGTTGGCAAATATATGGGGAAAAAATGGAAACAGTGACAGACTTTATTTTCTTGGGCTCCAAAATCACTGCAGATGGTGACTGCAGCCATGAAATTAAAAGACACTTGCTCCTTGGAAGGAAAGCTATGACAAATTTAGACAGAGTATTAAAAAGCAGAGACATCACTTTGCTGACAGAGGCCTGTATAGTCACATACTGTGTTTCTAGTAGTCATGTATGGATGTGAGAATTGGACCATAAAGAAGTCTGAGGGCCAAAGAACTGATGCATTTGAATTGTGGTGCTGGACAAGACTCTTTAGAGTCCCCTGGATTGCAAGGACATCAAAAGGAAATCCATCCATCTATCCTAAAGAAGATCAATCCTGAATATTCATTGGAAGGACTGATGGTGAAGCTGAAGCACCAATACTTTGGCCACCTGATTAGAAGAGCCAACTCTTTGGAAAAGACCTTGACGCTTGGAAAGATTGAAGGCAAAAGGAGAAAGAGGGCACAGAATGAGATGGTTAGATAAAATCACTGACTCCATGGACATAAATTGGAGCAAACTCCAGGAGATGGTGAATGACAGGGGAGCATGCTACATACAGTCCATGGGGTCACAGAGAGTCAGATACAACTGAGCAATGGAACAACAACTAAGGGGAGGAAAGCCCAGAAAAAGATAGAGAATACAACTTGAAATTTATAAATATTAAACTTAAAATATGACTATCTAAACCACTTTAGAAGTTATTTTCTCCATACAACATAAGACAAAGTAACTGTAAACAACAATTTTCTAATATTTACAAGCTGAAATTCAGCTGAGTTTTATTTTAATGATACAAAGAAGAAATAATACTGTTCTGAATTATGAAACACCTCTCCTGAAAAATCCTGAGTTTCAGCTAATATGGGTTTTGTTTTTAAATAAATGCTCAAACCTTAAATTACTAGGAAACCATTTTGTTATATATCATTGTCAATCATCTAAAACAAGATTTGTCAATTTATTGGTTCATTCAGAATTATTTATTAATTAATACTTAATCAGTATTAAGTCAGTTGGTATTTAACACTCATCTAAATCTGTACTGAGAAGACTTACAAATGTCAAAGTAAGGAAGGCTCTTTACACACCTGGGGTGTCAAAGAATCACCTATGATGACAGATAAAATATACGGAAAAGAATAGTGAAAAATACAGTAATAAAGTATCAAAAAAAACCCCAAAAAGATGACTTCCTGCTGAAGATAAGATTTGGAATTCAAGAGCCTTACCCTGAAGACTCAAAGGAGTTATCTGAATCATCCTGAAGTTTCTATTCAAGCATAGTTGAATACTAAAATTAGAGATACTGCTTTTTACTGTCTATTCCTAGCTATTTTAACTCAAAAAACTTCTTTACCAAATATTATCTTTTGAATTTCCACATTGAAGTTCTATCTATATTTAAGGATTTTTAGCAATCCAAATGTGGATTTGCTTATCTGTCCTAATATAGCACATCCACATTTGAATTGCTTAAATGGTACTTTTCTCACAGTATACCCCAACCTTTATGAAGAGCTATGTTTACTACAATTCATGATCTCTTCCCTATGCAATTAACACACAAGTAGATGAACAATGTCCTCCTAAAAACGAAGCAGGAAACCAAAGATGGAGCAGAGCATTACAGGGAGGCCCTTCAATACTCTGGGAAGGACCCTCCCTGTAATGCTCTGTACCATCTTTGGTTCCAGAACTAGACAGTGGTGAATATTCAAACAGTTCTTAAAGGAAGACCTAGAACCTTGCTTTCCACCAAAATACCTCTAATTTGACCTATACAACAAATGGTTTCTCTCTCCTGGGCAATATTATAGGTTCCAATTTACAGTGATTTTTTTCCCAAAAGACTTCACTTTTCATAGTTCACTTTTTCTGTTTTATTCATATAATAAAGGTTTGCTAAATTTCACTTTTAAATCTATTTGACTTGGGAAATTCCAACATACAGTTTATCTCTATATTGGTTGGTAATTGATGTTCTGAAAAGGCCTAACAGTTAGTTCAAGAAATACTAGTATAAGTGCATAGGATAACAAAGCACATCTAAATTTAAGAGAAAATGTACTTTGGATTTAGACATAAATAAATAAGTAAGTGGGGGAAGCCAATGGCACCCCACCCCAGTACTCTTGCCTGGAAAATCCCATGGACAGAGGAGCCTGGTGGGCTCCAGTCCATGGGGTCGCTAAGAGTCGGACACGACTGAGCGACTTCACTTTCACTTTTCACTTTCATGCATTGGAGAAGGAAATGGCAACCCACTCCTGTGTTCTTGCCTGGAGAATCCCAGGGACAGGGGAGCCTGGTGGGCTGCCGTCTATGGGATCGCACAGAGTCAGACCCGACTGAAGCAACTTAGCAGCAGTAGCAGCAGCAAGCAAGTAAGTATGGTGAGAACACAATTACTCACTAGCTGTCTTTCAGCTTTAGGTTACCTTTCTATTTTTGGAATTAGTGGCCATCTCCCTTCTGAAGTTTGCCACCTCAAGCAGCCCATCATAATTTTACCAAATGAGTAAAGCCAAGATTGATTACAGACCTATTCTTACATATTCTTAGCAGTAGGTTGGTTTCTGTAATTAGGGGCAATATTAAGCTTACAGGGTAGCTGAGGAATCTGTGATAAAATCAGTACTCACTAAAAGCACTAGTCATTCTACAAAAATTACTGTAAATTATTTACACCTAAAACATTATTTATTCATAAACCCTACTTGTACACAGATTAATAAGCATTTACCAGTAAACTTACAAGTACTAGTCAAGATAAATTTAACTTCATTAAACTGAATCATATTTAAGTTCTCTCATTTATTCTCAAACTTAAACTTGAGCTGTGGCAATAATTTAAGAGAACGTCTTTTTAAATAGAGAACATTTTAGTAGTCTGAGGACCAAAAGAAAATAAGCACTTTAACGCTTACACAAAACAAATACTGAACTACTCAACAATGCATTTTACCCAGGTCCTCTGATGAACACAATTACACCTTTATTAATATAGCAGTACTTGAAAAAGAATAAGTACATGTATATGAATAACTGAGTCACTTTGCTGCACATCTAAAACTAACCAATTGTTAATCAACTATACTCCAATATAAAATAAAAGTTAAAAAATAATAAAAAGATATAATTAAGAAAATGAACAAAAACTAATAATAATCTAGCAGTTATCCAGGGTCCTTATTATCCTCTACTAATTATTAATATAAATACAAAAAGAACATCTTTACAAGACTTAATAGGGTTTACAGTTTTCATAAACAGTATGAAAAGGCCAGAAGATGAGCCCCCCCACACCCAGGTCAGAAGGTGTTCAATATGCTACTAGGGAAGAGCAGAAGGCAATTACTAATAGCTCCAGAATTACTAATAGCTCAAAGAATGAAGTGGCTGGGCCAAAGTGGAAATGACCCTCAGCTGTGGATGTGTCTGGTGGTTAAAGTAAAGTCCGGCACTGTAAAGAACAATTTTGCATAGGAACTTGGAATGTTAGGTACATGAACCAAGACAGTATACAGTCAAGTGGGCCTTAGGAGGCATTACTACAAACAAAGCTAATGGAGGTGATGGAATTCCAGCTGAGCTATTTCAAATCCTAAAAGATAATGCTATTAAAGTGCTGAACTCAATATGTCAGCAAATTTGGAAAACTCATCCGTGGCTGCAGGACTAGAAAAGGTCAGTTTTCACTCTAATTCTAAAGAAGGGTAGTGCCAAAGAAAGTTCAAACAAAAGGACAATTGTGCTCACCTGCTCACTCTTCATGCTAGCAAGGTTATGCTCAAAATCCTTTAAACTAGGCTTCAGCAGTATGTGAACCGAGAACTTCCGGATGTACAAGGTGAGTTTAGAAAAAGTAGAGGAAACACATCAAATTGCCAACATTCATTCGTTGGATCAAAGAGAAAGTATGGAATTCCAGAAAAACATCTACTTCTGCTTCATTTTCTATGTGAAAGACTCTGACTGTGTGCATCACACAACAAACTGTGGAAAATTCTTCAAGAGATGGGAATACCAGACCATCTTACCTGTCTCCTGAGAAACCTGTATGCGGGTCAAGAAGCAATAGTTAGAACCAGACATGGAACCAGAATGACTCAAAGCTGGGAAGGAATACAACAAGGCTGTATATTATCACCCTGTTTATTTAACTTATATGCAGAGTTTATCATGCAAAATGCTGGGATGGATGAATCACAAGCTGGAATCAAGGTTGCTGGGAGAAATATCAACAACCTCAGATGTGCAGATGATACCACTCTAGTGGCAGAAAGTGAAGAGGAACTGAAGAGCCTTTTGAGGAGGGTGAAAGAGGAAAGTGAAAAAGCTGGCTTAAAACTCAATATTCAAAAACTTATGATGATGGCATCTGGTCCCATCACTTCATGACAAATACATGGGGAAAAGTGGAAACAGTGACAGACTTTTTTTCTTGGACTCCAAAATCACCATTTGGCCATAAAATTAAAAGATACTTGCTCCTTGGAAGGAAAGCTTTGACAAATCTAGACAGAGTATTAAAAAGCAGAGACATCACTTTGCTGACAAAGGTCTGTATAGTCAAAGCTATGGTATTTCCAGTAGTCATGTACAGATGTGAGAATTGGACCATAAAGAAGGCTGAGCACCAAAGAACTGATGCATTTGAAATGTGATGCTGGACAAGACTCGAGTGTCCCTTGGACTTCAAGGAGATCAAACCAATCCATCCTAAAGGAAATCAACCCTGAATATTCACTGGAAGGACTGATGCTGAAGCTCCAATACTTTGGCCACGTGATGCGAAGAGCCGACTTTAGAAAAGACCTTGACACTGGGAAAGATTGAAGGCAAAAGGAGAAGAGGGCAGCAGAGGATAAGATGGTTAGATAGTATGTCACTGGCTCAGTGGACATGAATTTGAGCAAACTCCAGGAGATGGTGAAGGACAGGGAAGCCTGGGGTGCTGCAGTCCATGGGAGTCACAAAGAGTAGGACACAACTTAGCGACTGAACAACAAAATAGCTTCCATAGCTATAGAAGCATATCTCACTTCATTTATGCAATTTTTCTTCCTCCTAGCTCACTGTCATTATTGTGTGACATTTATCGGAAAACTGCAATCCTCATGCTACAATTAAATATAAACATTTGCTTTCGAAAAATTAGCAAAATGAATCAGCCATGCATGTTAATAGTCAAAAAAATTTCCAATCTAAATGAGGTTAATCTACTTCATGAATTTTTCACAAATTCATCTGTAGTCTAATCGTGCTCATCAAAATTTTGTTTCTGATTATTTAAAATGTAGCACACTTGGTATTGAGATGATGCCATTTACATTTAAAGCACATTTAAATTATTCAGACAGCTAAAGTACACTGTGTTAAATGGGAAAATGAAACAGTCTCCCTTCCATGTGGACCACACAATTACCTGTTTCATTAACTTTACCCAAAAAAAAGTCACTATATCTCAGTCTTATAATTACTTTTTTAAACATTTCATGTGTGGGATAAAACATACATAAAATGTACCATTGTAAGCATTTTTTAAGTCAACAATTCAACAGCGTTAAGTTCATTCACAATGTTGTACAATAATCATCACTACTCTTCATTTTTATGACTTCTTTATCACCGCAAACATAAACTCTATATACACTCATTAAAAAATAACTCCTCATTGCCCTCTCCCCATGGTCCCTGGTGACCACATTCTACCTTTTGTCTTTATTCTAGATACTCCAAGGGAACTGACAATATTTGTCCTTCTGTGTCTGGCTTATTTCACTTAGCATACATTTTCAAGGTTAATCCATGCTGTAAAATGATATCAGAATTTCATTCCTTTGTAAGAACGAATAATATTCCACTGTATTTATATACATTTTAGTTGTCCTTTCATCTGTTAATGGAAACTTAGCTTTCAGTAGAGTTGTGCATCCATCATCACAATAAATTTTAGAATAGTTTTATCATTCTCAAAGAAACTCCAAATGGTTTAACTATAATTCTCCATACCACTGTCCATCCCTAGGAACTACTAATCTACTTTCTGCCTCTCTAGATTTGCCTAGTCTATAGATTTTATATAAATGGAATCAGACATTTGGATTGTTTCTATACTTTGTCTATTATTAACAATGCTGCTAAGAGCATATATATACAAGATTTTATGTGTAATGTTTTCATTTCTCTTGGGTATGTATCTAGAAATGAGATTGCTGGATATGGTAACTCTGTGTTTAACTTTTTGAGGAACTATCAGATTATTTTCCAAAGTGGCTGTACTGTTTTATACTCCACCAGCAATGTGTGAGCTTATTTCTCTACATCCTTATCAACACTAATTTTACCTGTCTTTTTGATTATAGCCATCTTAGTAGATCTGAAGTGGTATCTTACTATGGTTTTGTTCTGCATTTCTGTAATGACTAATGATGTTGAAAATTTTTCATGTGCTTATCAATTTAATATATTTTTATTAAATCAGTGCCTTCATTTTAAAACACTTATGTTTATCAATACTTATGAAAAATATATTAAAGCCAATATACTCTTAAATATAACTTAAATAAATATGTTTAATAGCACGAGCAGTATTTTGCTATTAAACTAAATACACAGGAACAGTTAACCTAATCAATACAATGAAGTATAGTTAGATTCTTCATACTGTTTCTTTATAGCCAATCATCTATGTATTTCTTTCATTTAACTAAGCTGTTTTTATTTAAATACCGTCAATTCCTGTGCTCAAGAATGTCAATCAGGTGCAGCCACTAGGAAAACAGTACAAAGGTTCCCCCAAAATTAAAAGTAGAATCATATGATCCAACGATTCCACTTCTGGGTATTTACCTGAAGAAAACTAAACAACTATCTTGAAAAGGTATCTGCACCCTCATTTTCACTGCAGCATTATTCACAACAGTCAAGACAAGGAAACAACCAAAGGGTCCATCAATGAATGGATAAACAAGATGTGATATATATATACACACATACAGAGAGAAATATTATTCAGCCATAAAAAGGAGATCCTGCCATTTAACAACATGAATGGACCTTGAGGGCATTATGCTAAGTGAAATAAGTCAGACAGAGAAAGACAAGTACTGTATGATCTCACTTATATGAGCAATCAAAATTTTTTATTAAAAACTGAACTCAAAGATACAGACTGGTGGTTTTGGGGGTGGGGGAGGGTGAGTGTTGTAAATGAAATGGGTGAAGGTGGTCAAGCTTCAAGAGAACCTTCTTATTTGAGTATCCCAGATTTAGTGATCAAATCTATCTTCATTTTCATCTTAATTACTTAAACCTTTGTCTTAACAGATTAAATAGCTCCAATTCTTTAAAGGCCTAGGCATCCTTCCACCTGTAATAATTTTAATTTGATTATTATTCCAATCAATGCTTTCTACATGGTTTATATAACTAGAGCACAATTCTCAGACTTCCAAGACCATTCCTTCCTTCTTTTTTGGATGTGATATTCATTCATTCAGTCATCCATTCAAGTACCTTTCAGATATAAGGCACTTGTGCCATATAAGAGAATGTAAAGTCCTTGAGAAACAAGCTATCAGTATAACTTTTTAAACAAAACTGGACTTTACTAAAGGCTCTTTATGGTTTATTGCAGCTTTAATTTCCATGGTTGATTCTAATATTGTACAGTCAGTTACCTTATTGTGGTTTGGGTTTCATTTCCTGATCACATGCATAAGCTATTACTTTAATACTAAAACTCTCCTATGTTTTGAGAGATCTTTCTTCAAATTATTCCCATAATTTTATTAAAAACAATTATCAAAAAGAATAAAATACTTAGATGTTTAAAAGATGTAAAACTTATATTCTGAAAACTACAAAACACTGTTGAAAGAAATGAAAGAAAACCTAAATAAAGTAAAACACATCCAATGTTCATAAAGACTGAATACTATTAAGATGGTAATGTGCCTCAAACTGCCCTACATACTCAATGCAACCCCGATTAAGATCACAGCTCACTTTTTTGCATAAATTGAGAAGTTGATTCTAAAATTCAAATGGAAATTCAAGGGACCCTGACTAGCCAAAACAATTTCATAAAAGAACAAAATTTAAAGATTCATTCTTCCTAATTTCAAAGCTATAGTAATCAAGACAATGTGGTACTGACATAAGAATAAACATATAGATGATTAGAAAAGAACTGAGGATCCATATGCCTATAGTCAACTGATTTTCAACAAGGGTGCCAAGGTCATTCAATGGGAAACAGCAGCCTTTTCAACAAATAGTACTGGGGGCAACTGGATATCTACACGCAAAAGCATGAAGCTGGACCCCTACTTCATACCACAGACAAAAACTAACTCAAAATGGATTGAACACCTAAATGTAAGAGCCAAAACTACAGAACTCTCAGAAGAAAACATAGGTGTAATCTTTCTGACCTTGTATTAGGCAACAGTTTCGTAAATATGACACAAAGCATAAGCAACAACAACAAAAACAGATAAAGTAGATGTCAACAAAATTAAAAAGATTTGTGCATCATAAGACTCTACCAAGAAAGTGAAAAGACAATTCACAGAACAGGAGAAAATTTTGGTAAATCATATATTTAATAAGGGACTTGTAAAAAGAATATAAGAGCTCCTATAATTAAACAATGAAAAGACAAATAGTTCAGTTTTAAATGAGCAAAGCCTTGAATCGATATTTCTCCAAAGATATTAATGGCAAATAAACATGTGAAAAGATATTCAGCATCATTAGTCATCAGGTAAATATAAATCAAAACCCCAAGAGACTGCTTCATACCCACTAGAGATAGCTATAATCAAAAAGACAGATAATAGTAAGAATGACAACCATGTGGAGGAATCAGAACCCTCCTATACTGCTGCTGAAAATGTAAAAAGGTGCAGCTATTATAGAAAGCAGTTTGGCAGTTCCTCAAGAAGATAAATATAGAGTTACCATATGACCCACCATTTGCGCTCACAGGTATATATCCAAGAGAAATGAAAGCATCTGTACACACAAAAACTTGTACATAAATGTTCATAATAGCCAAAACAACCCAGATGTCCATCAACTAATAAATGAATGGATAAACAAAAGTATGTATCCATTTAATGGAATATTATCCATCATAAAAAGAAATGAATTACTGATACATGCTACAACATGAATAAACCTTGAACACTTTAGTGAAACAAGGAAGTCACAAAAGACCACATATATGATTTCTTTTATACGAAATCTCTAGAATAGGCAAATTCATAGAGACAAAAAACAAATGAGTGGCGACCAGGGTCTGGGGGTGGGGAAGGGAATGGTGAATGACTGCTAAATGAGTAAGGGGTTTCTGCTTGGGGTGATGAAAATGTTCTGGAATTACATAATGGTGCTGGTTGCACACTCTGAATGGACTAAAACTCACTAAATTATACATTTTAAAACTGTTAAAAAGATAAACTTTATCCTCTATGAATTTCATCACAATTAAAAAGATAATCTGGAACCAGGTAGGTCTTTAAGAATTTGGATTTAATCCTAAAAGCCCATGGGCACCATTACAGGATTTTTAAAGCGAGCAGTATGATTAGATTTGTATTTTAGGAACATAAATTCTGCAAGACATATTGCTGTGAATATCTAAGCTTTAGCATATAAATTTAACAACATCTGATTTGGGTGTTCAGAAGCTTATGCATAATAATAAAACCCTGTTTCCTTACTGTATCTTGAGTAAGTATGTTTGCCAAATAACTTAGCTCTACATATGAATTTTATTTAACAAAAATATTTATATAGTGCTTACTATGTAGCAAGCTCTTTAGAAATATTAACAAATATCCAATCCAATCCGCATAACAAAATATGAATATATTAGCTCCATTTTATAGAAAACAAATAGAAAGGTTAAATAACTTGCTTAAAATTACACAGCTCAGTTCAGTTCAGTCGCTCAGTCATGTCCGACTCTTTGCGACCCCATGAATCACAGCACACCAGGCCTCCCTGTCCATCACCAACTCCAGAGTTCACCAAGACTCATGTCCATCGAGTCAGTGATGCCATCCAGCCATCTCATCCTCTGTTGTCCCCTTCTCCTCCTGTCCCCAATTCCTCCCAGCATCAGAGTCTTTTCCAATGAGTCAACTCTTCCCATGAGGTGGCCAAAGTACTGGAGTTTCAGCTTCAGCATCATTCCTTCCAAAGAAATCCCAGGGCTGATCTCCTTCAGAATGGACTGGTTGGATCTCCTTACAGTCCAAGGGACTCTCAAGAGTCTTCTCCAACACCACAGTTCAAAAGCATCAATTCTTCAGCACTCAGCATTCTTCACATTCTAACTCTCACACCCATACATGACCACTGGAAGAACCATAGCCTTGACTAGACGGACCTTTGTTGGCAAAGTAAAGTCTCTGCTTTTCAATATGCTATCTAGGTTGGTCATAACTTTCCTTCCAAGGAGTAAGCGTCTTTTAATTTCATGGCTGCAGTCACCATCTGCAGTGATTTTGGAGCCCAGAAAAATAAAGTCTGACACTGTTTCCACTGATTCCCCATCTATTTCCCATGAAGTGATGGGACCAGATGCCATGATCTTTGTTTTCTGAATGTTGAGCTTTAAGCCAATGTTTTCACTCTCCTCTTTCAATTTCATCAAGAGGCTTTTTAGTTCCTCTTCACTTTGTGCCATAAGGGTGGTATCATCTGCGTATCTGAGGTTATTGATATTTCTCCCGGGCAATCTTGATTCCAGCTTGTGCTTCTTCCAACCCAGCGTTTCTCATGATGTACTCTGCATATAAGTTAAATAAGCAGGGTGACAGTATATATCCTTGACATACTCCTTTTCCTATTTGGAACCTGTCTGTTTTCCATTCCCGTTCTAACTGTTGCTTCCTGACCTGCATATAGGTTTCTCAAGAAACAACAAAATGGGAAAGACCAGAGATCTCTTCAAGAAAGTTAGAGATACCAAGGGAACATTTCATGCAAAGATGGGCTCGATAAAGGACAGAAATGGAAGGGACCTAACAGAAGTAGAAGATATTAAGAAGAGGTGGCAAGAATACACAGAAGAATTGTACAAAAAGATCTTCACCACCCAGATAATCACGATGGTGTGATCACTGACCTAGAGCCAGACATCCTGGAATGTGAAGTCAAGTGGGCCTTAGAAAGCATCACTACAAACAAAGCTAGTGGAGGTGATGGAATTCCAGTTGAGCTATTTCAAATCCTGAAAGGTGATGCTGTGAAAGTGCTGCACTCAATATGCCAGCAAATTTGGAAAACTCAGCAGTGGCCACAGGACTGCAAAGGTCAGTTTTCATTCCAATCCCAAAGAAAGGCAATGCCAAAGAATGCTCAAACTACCGCACAATTGCACTCATCTCACACGCTAGTAAAGTATGCTCAAAATTCTCCAAGCCAGGCTTCAGCAATATGTGAACCGTGAACTTCCAGATGTTCAAGCTGGTTTTAGAAAAGGCAGAGGAACCAGAGATCAAATTGCCAACATCTGCTGGATCATGGAAAAAGCAAGAGAATTCCAGAAAAACATCTATTTCTGCTTTATTGACTATGTCAAAGCCTTTGATTGTGTGGATCACAATAAACTGCAGGAAAAAAAATACACAGCTATTAAGTAATATATGTTTTTGAAATTGTGTTTTTATTCACAATTCAGATAAATATATGGGACTTTGACTTACTTATTATTATCTCTAGCACTTTTAATTTATTATGAATTTATTAGAAAATCACTTCATATTCTTTGATTTCAACTCTTCTTTTTATGTGTTCTCAATTCAGGATGCACTAATTTTTTTTTCCTATGCAGAATTTACAGTGTTATCCACTCTTGTGAAGTTTGAGAAACATTCTCAAAAACGTCATTTTTTAGTTTTTATTTACTATATTTTACACTATAAACATGTTATTTATCTTACTATAACAGAGCAGTAATTTGGTTAACTAATGACTTTCTGTTCTTCAATAACTTCATTATCCTGTTTTTTTTAAGCAATAAAGAGTTTTTAAAGGAGTTAAGTGGTGATTTTATCCAAGGCATATTATTCAATTAGTATATATAAATGTTCACTCTATACTCAGTATCATAGGCAAAAGTAAACTAAGAAAATGAAAAGTTCTTCAAAAATCATTATAAAATTACAAAATTCAAGCTGTATGTTTATATTTCCCATCATTACTTTACCTAAAAGTCTAGACTAGAATATAACCTAACAATAAAAATGAAAAAGAATATAGGAAACAGTTTTGGAGTTCACAATATAATTTTATAAAACCTTAGTAAAGTAAACTTTTAATTTACAGTGTTTCTCAAGTACTTATAACTGCCTATCATCTAGGTACTTATAAATTGAGCATTTACATTTGTGAACATTTATTTATTATCATTAATTACAATTTTAAGTAGAAATCTTCCTTTCAGAATTTAAACCCAACAAGTAAGTTGTTACTTAAAAACTGGAAAAAGACAGTAACAAACTCTATAAGACTTTTAACTACAAATTTATTGTGAAGGATAGCTGTTTGTTAAGACTATGTTTGGATTTTTTACTACTATCAGACACTTTTAAATACAAGGTTTTAATTGACTCCCCTAGAAAATTGTAATGAAAACTTTATTTTTATTTTTTAAATTTATTTTTAATTGAAGGATAACTGCTTTACAGTATTGTTGTAATGAAAACTTTAATTCAAGCAAATAGTTAATCACACCTTCATCAATAAACATTTAATTGTTCTGTTACACTGTTTTACAAAAGTATTTTAATGTCTAATGTTCAAACTAGTAGCACAGTAGTATAATACGATTATAGTAGTATAGTAGTACAATATGATTACTGGGTAAACATGAATTTTACTCAAAATTAGCATTTATAATTCACAATCAAGCACAAGACAGTACTCACATGGGACAGAAAGCTCACACTGTTTTTACCTTTATGATCAGTATAAATAAGTACATACCCTCCACATATTCTTCAACTCTATAAGCTTCTGAAGACTTAAACAGTTTCAAAAAGAAAGTTTAAAATTTTAAACCTCAATTTACAGTTATTATATAGAGGGACAAATAACACTCAGATACACTCTGCACAAAAGTATTTTCCTATTAACAAACAGGAACTTCATATTAACTTCATCCTCCATTCTAGAGTGAATTATAAAACCCTTCAAAACTCTGTATTATCACTGCTTATTTACATACGATCTCTATTACTAAACTATAAGCAATATGTGGCCAGGATACATGGGAATAAATTCACTTTGAGTGAATGAATAATAATATTACTATAACAATATAACGATAACAATAATATAACTATGTAACCTATAACCCTGCACATGGGCATAATAGAATTATCTCTAAAATAAACTACACTTGGCTACATTCAGAATACAGAAATAAAAAATGCCTTACTAACTTTATGTCCTTTAAAAAACTAGTTTTCCTTTTTAGAAGGTTATGGTGGTTGAACAACAAAATTAGAGAGAAGAGTACACAACTGCATACTGTAAACAGTGTGTGTTCTGTATAAATCCATTTATACAAATTTCTAAAAAGGCAAAACTAATCTAAGGAAAAACAGATCAGTAGTTGCCTGGGGGGCTAGAGAGGGCAGAATTGACTACAAAAGAGTAGAAGCAGCTTCATGGGATGACTAAAACGTTATATAGCTTGTCTGTAGTGGTTACACAATGTAGACACTTGTTAAAGACTCAAGGAACACTTAAAATGGGGATACCTGTGTACCTGTGTAAAGATGGTTTATTTTGTCAAAAGAGAGGAAAGAAAGGATACAAAAAGTAACAGCAGAACCAACAAGCAAAATGTAGAGAGAACCATGAGAAAATGGAGACATAGGTAAAATGGGGAGACTGGGTGAAAAAAGAGAGCAAGACAGTGGAAAGAAGAACCAAAGTAAATTTAATAGGGCCTTTTGCAAAATATCACTATTTTTTTCAAAACCCTCTAACATTATTTCAGTTATTCTTCCTCACAACTCTTAGGTAAGCAAGTCTGATGATAATGTCCCTGCTGAAGAAAAGGACCACTTATACGATTTTCCATGTGGTCTAAAGGCTTAATCAAAATTAATATCCAGAGTTTCTACTGTCTAACAATTTTCAGCAAGCTCAGGAACTAACACCAACCACAGCAAGAAACAGAACTAACTCCCAATATTCTATGAGTACTGCTTTTTCTATTGCTTATTTCTTCTTGGGTTTAGTTAGGCTCTGAAACATACCAGCAGAAATAGGGTGCAGTGACTTCTATGCTTCTATAAACTACTGCCAAAGAAATGGAGACCAACGGCACCCTCCATTTTTAAAGCAGTCCTCCTCAGGTGGTGGCTTGCATACTCCCCCCTTTCTTTTCACTTTTGAGCACCATCCTCAGTCAAAACAGGTTCAAACAGCAGTGTGCTTCAGATAAGACACCCACCAAAGTGAGGCATTGATTTGCTAATTTTGAGCATTAAAATATTCCTCAAAAGGGTCATCATCATAATCTTTACTGATTTTTATGTGTGGCTTATAGAATTTCTCTCATTATTTTATAGGAACTGTTAAGCTAAAGAAATCTACACAAAGTATTCTTTTTACACCACTTGAATAGTGGTATAACCTCATTAGGGCCTGAAGTATAAATGCCAATTACCAAATATTTGTACTGTTAAGAGAATAAGTAAAAACTCAAAACTCTGGACTAAAATAGTCAAGTTTCAAATTCTAGCCTCCTCCACTAGCTATGTGACCTTAGAAAAATCACTGAATGCCTCTATACTTCAGTTTCCTTATTGATGAAACAGGGATACTCACAGGATTTTTCTGAGGATTAAATGTGAAAAATATCTGTAAAAGCTGATAAACTGCTCAAAAAATGTTTTCAATTATTACTAACATTGAATTGATTACTCTTTATTTTCTTTACCAACATTTCTTCTAACATGTCCTACAAAGATGGCTTTACGTAGATGTTTTTTTAAAACTAAAACTAAATTTGTAAAGAGTAATCAACAACTTGGCTCACTATTTATTAGTAACTTTTCTGTTCTTGTCTCATTTTAAAAACCAAGTACTAAATTTACTAAAGGACTAATAACATTTCTGAATGGGAAAGACAGGATGAGGATGCATGGCTGGCCTGAAGTAATAATCATTACTGACTTTAGCAACTAAACAACAACTTATCAAGTAAATTTTAAAAATAAAAGAGGAAAAAAATCTATTTTAATAGTTATTAATAAATAAAAGTAACTGAAAAATCTCATGTACCGCATCTTTAGTTTAAACCAAAAATATAGATTCTTCATCACAACATGAGGTTTTATTTATACTTGGAAGCTGAAATCATTATCTATAGTTAATCCATAAAGATGATTTCTACCTTTTCATTCAAGTACATGTTTATAATTAGTGTATTATACTTCATTAGATTTTTTAACCTTGATTTTTATTAAGACAGCAGGAAATAAAAGACACATGAATCTCTCTCACGCAACTAGAAATAAAATCTTAATAACAAGAAAAGAGTATAATAAGCAACATTACTATTGAAGAACATCTTTTACCTCTCTAACAGAATTATCCTTTGTCACTATATAATCAGGCCCAACTGATGGTTCAGATTAATTTGATCTTTATTTTTTCTAATTACATGTTATCCTTAATGGAAAACAATCTAATGCGTCAACTTTTTCTAATAAAAAGTGGCTATTTATATAGTTATTGATCACAATAAGAAATGTCTTTCTGTACTTTCATTTTCAAGTTTTAGGGGACTCCTGGAATAAATACAGTAGAGTCAAGAGTGAATTAAGAGCAGACCAAGAACCATCTGATTAAATATGTATTTCTATCCTTTTGCTGTAATAAGCAACTGAATTCTAGTACTGAATAAAAATTAAATTTAAAAAAAAAGAGAAACAGAGTTTAGGAAGAGACAAAAAACAAATGAAATAAGAGAGATGGATTCTAGAAACAAAAAGTTGGCATGAATTAGGTATAAATTTGTTATGTTTAAAATTCATTTCTATAATTATTTCCATAATATTTTTAGTTTGTTAGGTATAGACGAATAGAGATTAATAGATTCTAAACCAGAAAAGGATTCAGTAGAGTACTTTTAACATTAAATATTTCCAAAAAGTCCTTTCCAGTAAGTTATCTTAATACATATCATCGTGTATGCCCTAACTATCTTATGAACACAAGCCCTAGGAAAAAAATAAATCAGACTCAAAGGTAATTAAATATCCCAGTAATATCCCAATAAAATCTGTTTTAAAAAAACCTGCTACTATTCTTAGGATTTTCAATTTTGAACTATAAAGTAAAATTCCTGCATGATATAATATCTAATAGATTTAGAGTAGTGGTTTTTTTTTTTAAGTAGTTTATTTTTCCCTAACTCATTACAATATTTCATCTTTTCTTTTAAAAATCTTCCAATCTTAAATATTTAAGTCATATCAGGACTACATCATATTGGTGTTTGGCTCTTATCTAACCAGTTCTTTAATTTGATCCATATGTAATTCCTTGACTCACACTTTTAAAAGTATTTTAATGTAATCTCTTAACTTCAAATACTTTTTGAAGCATTTTAAAATTTTAATCCCCTGTTTTTATTAATCTATTTTCTTCTAATTTGCTTATATTATTTTCCCTGTTTTATCTGATTTTCTATCATCTTATATTACATCTCTATAGTTATTTCAAGAATAACTTCTTATTGCTTATTTAACTTTATATGTCAGTTTTTACATAGCAAACTATATATGCCAAAATCAACATTTTTTAATATAGAAAGTGTAAGAAATGGTACCTTTTTTTGTAGCTGAACATTTTTTCCCAGGCACAACAAAGAAAAATCCTAGCCTTAAAGTCTGAACACTAAGTATAAACTACTTTTTAAAAAAAAAATATATATATAAACTACCTTCTTTAAAGAAAGCAGGGAAAATGCAAAAATAGAATCAAAAGGTAAAAATCTGCAGAATATACTTTTGTCCAAGAGTTTTTTTCTATGCAAGCTATTTTTAATATAATTACAACAATGTCTTTTATTTACTTCTTTTATTAGGAGTTTCACATGTAACTATGGGATCATCAGAAACATTATTTTAATGGCTATGAATCATTATATTAACTAGCTAGACCGTTTTCCTACTGTTGGGCAACCACTACATTAAAACAGCAGTAGCAGAACTATGTAGGGTGACGGAAGGTAACTAGACTTATGGTGATCACTTCCCAATATATATAAATATCAAATCTTTGCTGTCAACTTGAAACTAATATGTCAATTATATCTCAAGTAAAAAAAGCAAAACCTAATTTCCTGTTCTTAAAAAGGAGACAGAGTAGAAAGGTCCATCACTGAGATGTAAGATAAATGCAAACAAACTAAACAGTAAAAAGATTTTGAAACTATTTTTAAAGCTAAAAACTCAACTGTAGGTTTTCCAACTTTTGTTTCAAATCCTCTCCCCAAAAAACCTTTAATTTGTAAAATCTATGTTCTTTAAAAAGCTTAACAAATTGTATGATAACAACTAAATTCCCTCACTCTGGGCTGTGCACACATGTTTAGCTGCTAAGACATGTCAAGATTCTTGAGATCCAGTGGACTGTAGCCCACGAGGTTCCTCTATCCATGGGATTTCCCAGGCAAGAATACTGGAATGGTTGCCATCTCCTCCTCCAGGGGGTCTTTCTGCATCTCCTATGTCTCCTGCACTGGCAAGCGGATTCTTTACCACTGAGCCACCTGGGAAACCCCACTCAAGGCTGATTTTTTAGTTATCAGATGGAAATCTGGACTACTGACGTAAGCATACAATAAATATTACTAGACAACACTTCATATTATATATCATAACAAGTCAGTACAGTTTAGTACTTAAGAGCACAGACTCTATAAAGTGAGACTACTTGGGTTGGAATTTTGTCTTTACAACTTATCAGCTGTGTGACTTGCTATATAAGTTACTGAAACTCCCTGTGCCTCCTTAGCTTCCTCATCTGTGAAATGGTGTAATAATGATGATCTCAAATAGCTGTTATGAGAATTGAGTTATTTGTAAAGTTCCTGGCACACAGTAAAAACTATGTAGATGACTATTTAAATTTTAAAAATTTAGGTAACATTTACTGTGTTTACTATGTGCCAGGCTAAATGCTTCACATGAATTTGCCTCAAATAATCTTAACAACACCTATGAAGATATTATTATTGTCCCCATTTAAAAAACAGAGAAAACCGAAGGACAGAAAGACTAAATGACTAAGCTGAGATCATACACAAATGTCGAACAAGGATCTGAACCTAAGCATGACCACATAACCTACAAATTTAGCATAGATTTTCTTATATACTTGAAGCAGTAGCCTCCTGCTATATTAGATCTTGTTGAAATAAATTAGAATATGTATTTCCTGGAATAACAGAATATTTTAATAAGTAATATAAGAAATATCACTCTAATACAGAGGTATTTATACATGAAATGATTATGATGTCTGATATTTAATACAGCCTGAGGGAGGAGAGAGGATTAAGAAGAGTAGACATACTTTTATAATTGTTAAAGTCTGGTCATGGGTCTATATGGCTTCATCATTTATATTCTCTCCACTTTTGTATATTCTTTAAAACTTCCACAATAAAAGGTTGAAAATAGAATAGGGTACATAGATTCAACTCTTTTATCACACAAGCAAACAACTTTCTTTTGATACTTTGTATCAGAGATATAAAAGGACATGACAAACTTGATACTTATACATTTTACAATTTATATATAATCTGTAATGGGTGATCTTACTTTAAATAAGTAAATATCCTCTCAACCAAAATGAAAAATTAGTAAAAGCATTTTGGTTAAACATATATATATATTAAATTTCTGTTTGCATTTCAAAACATTTGCTTAAGTAATTAACACTCATATTTTTTCTTTTCTTTCTTCTGCCTGATATCTCTACAATTATAACACTCTAGTTTGTTGCCCATATTTATACAGACAAATATGACTTCACAACATGGTCACAAATTGAACATTACAAATAACAACAAATATGCTTCACTAAGAGACGCTTCAGAAATTCCTTGCCTCAAATTGAAGTTGATTTGTATATTAATATATAACTATGGACTTTTATAAGTATAAATATAATAAATAATTCATTTGAGAACATTTTATATGTTTTAAGTTACAGTTAAGACAACTTGGATGATACTAAAGGAACAAATACACAACATTTATTAATATATACCAAGCACTTTCATACACATTAGCTCACTAAATTTAAGAGATTATATACATTTTAATAAAAGAATATTAAGACTTAAGAGAGATAAAATCACTTCCCCGAGGTCACAGAGCTAATAAGTAGCTAAATGGTATTCAAATTTAAGCTTTACATACAAAACCCACTTTTTCCCTTGCTATATATACCAGGCTACCATATGGGAGCCAAAAACCTACACTCAAGTCAAACTTAAATATTTAGGGCCTTTTTTTTAAGTGGACCATAAAATTCTTAAGTTGCGGGCTACATATATATTACAGTGGCAGCTTGGTTTCGGGTAAAAAGTACCAACTACAACACAAAAGCACTGTTTACTTTGCTACTGTATGATTCTCCCCCCTCCCCAAGTCTCTTAATTTCAGGTTACTCATCATAAGGAAGTTAACATTTTTGCAGTCCAATTTCCAGGGTTATTAGATTCAAAAATGACATATGTGAAATCACTTCAAAAACTACAAAAACAAAACAAGTAGTCCTTTTTTTTGTCTTAAAATGCTGAAGGCAACACAGAATAAAGTTTTCTAAAGTAATTGTCAGCCGTTTGTTCTACAGTCTATTAACATTTCCACAACTTTCTAAAACCTTTTTTTCTAAAAATAACTCAATCAGTATCTCTATTACTTGACTTTCCTCATCCTTCAAAACGATGCAACAGTAACGACATCAATGCTTTTGTAATAAATAATTAATATTCCATTCTGAAATGCTCAGCTTACAGAAGTTCTAAATTTTGACTTTTCAAACTAAACATGTGTTTGGTGTCACTCTTAGTCATATTCATTACCTTGCTTAATGTTAGAGCCTTTTTACATTCAGTTTGCTTTGTAAGAAACTTGAATCAAGACATGGAATTCTAAAGTAGAACACCCAACACATAATTTTTAAGTTTTGTGGGGTTTTTTCCCCAAAGCTTCTCAAAACAGATACAATAGCTAACAAGGACATCAAACACAGCAATAAAATCCACTAAAACATTCAGCTGCTCTAAAAGAAGGATCAGGCTCTTCAGGAGAAAACTACATTGTATGAGTTTGCAAAGTTTCTCATTTAAACTCCATTTTAGAGAAAGCCTTTGCATACTCACACAATATGCTTTAAAATGGCACTTTGCTGACCTTCCAATAGTCCAGCTCTATGAAAATTCTGTGATGGGTGTAACTTCAGAGAATCTGAAAAACACAAAAAGCATTAAGTACTTTTTATGCTGAATGACTAAAAAAAAAAAGCCAAGGATAGCATACATCTCTTATATAATTGTCACGTATTTTTAAGAGCTAAAGTCCGTATTTGTGAATATATTCTCTGCAAAGGAAGGCTGAGTTGCCTCTACACTGGTCTTCATGCTAAACTTAGATTTTCATAAAGCATTTGTTTCATGGAAAATTATCTGATGATTACTGCACAAATGGTGTTAATGTCTTGACTATTTTTAACACCCAATTGTATCACATTAGCCCTCCTCTAAGGATCACCTCTAGATACCGTCTCTTCCTTCTGACACTCAAAATTACAATATTTTCAAGCTACTTCAGGTAATGTTGCCCGAAAAACATCCTACAGGATGGTGATTGCCAACTAAAGTCATCAGAGCAACAACAAGACAATGGCTACAGTCACCAAGTAGGACTCCTCAAACGTCAGTCTATAAAGCCCAGTACCTTCTAGAGTAAACCATCGCACTCGGATTCACTTAAGCGATTTAGATACAAGAAGGTGAGGCTGAAGCCGCCCTTTTTGGAAGAGGTGGGATCAGCGGGTGGATACATCAAACCCAAAACTAAAGGAACCCTGAATTTCTCAGTAAAGAGGTCCACATTGGTATTCATTTTTTTTAATACGTCAAAATAAATGGCTAATAGCCCGGTAGTATCTTTCACCCCCTCTCAATGGTTTAAAAAGTGGTGAAGAGTGCAGTGAGAGAATTTTGGTTTGATGGCCCTTGCACAAGGAACCTGTTCTAACACATTCTTGTGTCCAGTATAGGAATTTAACCCCATTAGAGATCAGCTCAAGTGTTAATATTTTATATCCCGGGAATCCCCTCCAAGCCTTAGCCAACAGTTTTAAAACTGGAAACTCTGTCCAATGCCCCCTCCCTGCAACAAGCCCCAGAACGGCAACGAAAGAGAAAATTCTCAAAGGACAGCGTCTGTGCCCTGAGCTGGTACCCCTGGGACAGGAGAGGAATAAAACTAATGCAGAGAGAGCACCCCTCTCTTTGTAAAACAGAGGGAGAAGTAAGTAATTAGAATGTCACAGATGGAAAGAGAGAAAAAAGAAAAGAAGAAAATTCGGGCTCTTTCCAGCAATAAGATGACGAGGAAAGAAGGACGCCTGGTCGAGGGGGGCCGTCCCAACAAGGGGAGGGAGTGGACTAGGCCGGAGAGAGAGGAGGGAGAACCACGGCGCACAAACAACCTGGAGGGGGAGAAAAATGGTGATCCTGCATCCAGAACCAGCTCCAGGCTACACTGCCCCTTCGGGGGCAACTTTGCTGGGGAGGGTGGGCCTGGTAAGAAGAGCCACGGCACCCGGATCGCGGCAGCTCCAGCGCGGGGCCCAGTCCTGGGTGATCCTCAAGCCGAGGAGGCCGGGGCCGGCCGCCCGGGGAGAGGGGAGAGCCCGCCACCGAGGGGCGCTCAGAGCCACCGGGGGCCGCAGACCCGGGGGCCGACGGCATTTGGGCCCCGGGCGGCAGGCGGCTCCGCGGGGGAGGGGCCCCCACTCCTCTCGGGCCCCTTCCACCACCGCCCCCAGCCCCTCGGCCTCTCCTTACCAACCCCCCCAAGACAGACCATTCCGGCGGAGGCTCGGCCGCCCCCCGACCGGGACCCCCTCCGGTTCCCCCTGGGTCGGGCCTCCCCGCTTCCCCCACACACACCCCAGCCCCCAGCCTGACTCACCTCGTGAGTACAGGGACTTGGGCGACTCCAGGTCTAGGTCCGCGCTGAGCAATGAGATGAAGTCCGAGGGCATCGCAACTCGACCCAGCCCGGCCCGAGGGCAGCGGGAGGGGGGAGCGGCGGTGGCGGCGGCACCTCCTCTCCGGGACCGCGGGCACCGAACCGGGGGCGGCAGGCGAGGGCGGCTGCCGCTGCCTCCTCCTCGAGGGCAGTGACTTCCACGGAGCCGATGAACCGAGGAAACAGCGGCGGGGTGGAGGGGGAACTCCACGGCGACTAATTCCAGGCGAGCGAGGAGGGGGGGGGTTCAGGTCGGGGGGAAAGGGAGGGGGAGAGCCAACGGGTCTGTTTCGTGCTTCTCCTCAGCGAAAACTGACGGTCGCCGCCACCGCCGCCGCCGCTGACAGGAATCTGAGCCCCGCCTCCCGCGAGGCACTGCGCAGGCGCGGAGGGGGGCGCCCCAGAGCAGGGAATAGCCCAGGCGACTACCGGAGGGCGGGAAGGCGCGCCACGGAACAGCATCAACAAGGGCTCCGCTTCCTGCTGCAGCGGCCCGGGGCTGCTGTTCACGAGCTGGGAAACGGCCCCGCCCCGCTGCCGAGAGGGAGGGAGGGCTGGGAGGTGTCCGCGCCTGGGGCCCCGGGGAGGGAAAAGGTATTTGCACCGACCTGGTGGCGGCAAGCCGGAGGCAGCCGGCCCAGCTCTAAGCTGAGCTCAGGAGGACACAAACCTAGGGGAGCCGAGGTGTCTCCGGGAAGAGGGGAGAGACCCCCCTCCTCCTCCCGCCCCCCAGAGCCGGGACATCCCGAGCGGGCAGGCGTGGGGTCTCAGAGAGGAATAGAGTTTCGTCCCTTGGAGTTACCACTCCTTTGGGGTTTTCATAGCAATGTCTGAATTGAGTTGGCCAAAGGACTATCAAACTCATTTCTTAATTAGGAAATGGCAGACCATATCCTGAAAACCTCGAGTTATTGGTTGTTTTTAAATGAAAGTACTTTCTCTCCCATCTTTACCCTTCCCCTTCTCTCTCTCGCTCTCAACCCCCAACTTTTAGAGGCTGAAAAAAAAAAGAAATTAAAGTCTCTCATTGTGCTGGGATGGCCGTTTTCAGAGTTGGAGATAAAAGTCAATTTAAAAACTGAGTCCTATGAATCCATCTGACTGTTGTAGAGGAAAAAAGCAAACTTAAAAACCATTCTTACAGTTTTTCTTTTTCTTTTTAACCTGTGGACTAGACAAGAATGGAGAAAGGACACTTAATTGAGTTTTTGCTGTTCTATTCATGAGACCAAAAGTTTCCGTTGCAAAAACTGAAAATTCTCACATACACCACAGACCGTTTCCTGACTCTAATAGACTTATGAGAAAATTTTAATCAAGTTATTAAAAATCAGTCATATCAATTGGAGTGCAGGGTATGCTACATAGGAAATAATTTTACACTTGTGTGGAATAGTAATGCCAACAGCCACTGGGGCAGTATTTTTAAGCTATTTGAGTTGGTTTAGTTTCTATTATTTACAAAGATAGTTACAAATCATAAAAAAATTGGCCTGGTATTTATATATATATACATATATGTGTGTATACACATACATGCACACAGGATTTGTAGAACCTTTCGCCCAAGAATTTGAGCAGTTCATCTGGACTTGGAGTGGTGGGGATAAGGGAGAAGCCTTAAGAAAAGGAGACCCCTGTCAAGTGTCTCTGGGGTGGGGCCCTCTGCAAAGCTTTACCTGCAGACCAGGAATTTAAACTTGTGTCACCAGAGCCTACCTATCTTTCCATCTTTACATCTGAGTCAGGTTGCCCAATTCTCTTCACTGCCTTCTGTGTAGTAATCAACCCTGTGAACATTCTCTTCCTGTCAGAGGTAAGCAAGCTTTTCAGAGCCACCCCAAGATGGCAAAGCAGAACCAGAAATTATTCTCAAAAGTACGTCACCGCTTTACGCTGTTCTAACAAGTCCCAACGGAAGTCCCTTCAAAACGGGCCAAAGTCCCATTTATTTGAGAGGAAGATTCAGACCCCACATTGCCCAACAGGCCAAGGCTTAGGCCAAAGCTTTTGGATCTAAGTGGGTGTGAACACCTATTGGAGACCTCCCCACTCCATTAGTCCATATGTAATTTGAGA
The DNA here is from genome assembly GCA_935064755.1 of Tragelaphus eurycerus. Taxonomy (NCBI): domain Eukaryota; kingdom Metazoa; phylum Chordata; class Mammalia; order Artiodactyla; family Bovidae; genus Tragelaphus; species Tragelaphus eurycerus. The sequence continues at coordinate 21,480,242 of CAKXYN010000020.1, forward strand.
AGAGGAAATTCTGCAAGGTACCAGGCAGAACCCCATACAAAAAAAAAGTTGAATGAGTCACTCTGAGCTTATCCCTCTCCCCCAGATCTATGTAATCATTCAACAAACTTAGGGTATAGGAAATCCCCGTTGCTGTCCTGACCCTAGTTAACAAGTCAAGAATTGGCAAGGCCCCTTCCTTCCCCTTTCCCTTAACATTTCTCTGCTCTTTTATGACTTTTTTCCTAGTACTGTGCTAAGCTTTGTTGTTTATGTTAATCAGATTTTCCCTGATTGAGTAAAAGCAAAGTGAATAAGTCTCCCCAAAAAGTAACTTGACCTCAACTGAATTCCAGGGATTCTTTAGGCTCAGGACCCACTTCATCAAGCCCTGCATCAAGCAGTGATTGTATCTAAACAAACATTTGAAAACAGTGGTTAACTCCACCTCCCATCCTTTCACAGAGATACTTAAAAAACAAAACAAAAACGCTTAAATGGATAGTTTTCATGGTCATGCTTTGCTATACCATAGAGATGCAAATTTTCAATGACTAAAAGTACAGATTCACCAGTAAACAGTGTTTGCTCTGCTCTGATCACAAAAATACAGTATGACCGTCCTAATATTCAGGGTTACCAAAAATAATTATCTGATCATTGTGTTTTTAGTAAATTACATGCACCGTCAAGTTCCAATGGTATTTCCTCTTCTGGTCATTAATATCTCATTTGCTTTCCCTTTTATCTGATATTTGAAATAGTCTCATTTTATATTTTAAAACCCACTCTATTACTAGAACATATTAGCACCCCTTTGGTGGCTCAGACTATAAAGAATATGCCTGCAATGCAGGAGACCTGGCTTCGATCCCTAGGTCGGGAAGATCCCCTGGAGAAGGAAACGACAACCCACTCCAGTATTCTTGCTTGGAGAATTCCATGGACAGTGGAGCCTGGTGGGCTATAGTCTATGGGGTCGCAAAGAGTTGGACACAACTGAGTGACTAACACTTCCATCAGAAAATACTTCTTCATAAAACCTTTTCTATGTACAACATGAAGTAAAACTTTAAGCATATAAAATTTGGAAATTTCCTTTCACTAGAAATTACAATAGAATCATGGGACAAAACATAAAGAAGACTTAATAGTTTGTAGAATTTCTTTACATTACTTCCCAATTGTTATATCATATTCCCTAGTTATTTGATTAAGATGTTCCCAGAAGCCCAGATTCAACTACAAGGTTGTGTAGATTATGCAATAGAGTGGCAGTTCTTACACTGACGGTGTGTCCTTTAACCCCTCCTGGACCTGTTTAGGCACCTTAGTGAATAGCTGGATCTGCTCTCACTGAAAGAGGTTCAAATATCAACCACTGAAAAGGAATTAAATAAACTCATACAGAATAGAGGCATGTGTTGTCACAAGATCTTCAGAATTTTCGTCATTCTAATACAATTAAGGCTTTTAAAATAATTTTAGTCACGTGTATATTGTAGTGAACCTGCTAAACAAACACAAAACCTGAAAGGAAAATTTCCAGAGCAATTCAAGAAACAGACAAAAAAAAGTTTAGACCGCAAATTATCTTTGCCCCACCTTGGGAGCACTCCTTCATAATAATGGAGAATTGATAGTGGTGGGAAATAGCAGTGACAGCATTTGTGCTGAAACTGTAACCGAATTCTTATTTGATGATGTTTATGCATCAATTTTTACCCCTAGAACATGTTCTAGCAAATATTTCTGAAGGCGAAATTTGTTTCGATAGTTTTGCCATGGAGTTTAGAATATTTTCACTTCTGACATCTTTCAAAGTGCACCTAAATCTGATAATCAGGCATCTCATTCACTTTGATGAAGTACTTTGGCATTTTAGGAGTTGCTTGGTCGGGGTCAGAGTTTTCATTTGAAGACCCATGGAGACAAAAGTCTCTCAAGATTTAGAATGGTTGCAAATCCTGAGATACAGTGCAATCAGTTTGAATCCAGAGGATTTAGCAGTGAGGAAAGAGGTAAATGGTTGCATGTCCTGAGATACAGTACAATCAGTTTGAATCCAGAGGATTTAGCAGTGAGGAAAGAGGTAAATGCCAGAAGAATTCAAAGGGTGGATCAGGGAGGAGTAACTTAAATGGGAAAATAGAAATTCTTGAGCCCTTTAAACCAAGAAAGGAAGGAAGACATCTCTAGGTCATCCCATCCCAAGAGTAGGAAGGTTATGCTATGCTATGCTATGCTATGCTAAGTCACTTCAGTCGTGTCCGAATCTGTGTGACCCCATAGACGGCAGCCCACCAGGCTTCCTCGTCCCTGGGATTCTCCAAGCAAGAACACTGGAGTGGGTTGCCATTTCCTTCTCCAATGCATGAAAGTGAAAAGAGAAAGTGAAGTCGCTCAGTCATGTCTGACTCCTAGCGACCCCACGGACTGCAGCCTACCAGGCTCCTTCATCTGTGAGATTTTCCAAGCAAGAGTACTGGAGTGGGATGCCATTGTAGGAAGGTTAGACTTAGGCAAACTGCTCAAGTCCTTATTCACATTGGCCTTGATACGACCACCTATCTTTGCCATGGTGCTCTTTTCACATCTAATTATAATATATATTGAGTCTAGCAGCCCCACCTTGGCTGTGATATTAGTTTGACCAAAAGTACAAATTATAAGTGGTTTGACAATCTCCTATTACCCTCTGCAGATGGTGACTGCAGCCATGAAATTAAAAGATGCTTACTCCTTGGAAGGAAAGTTATGACCAACCTAGACAGCATATTCAAAAGCAGAGACATCACTTTGCCAACAAAGGTTCGCCTAGTCAAGGCTATGGTCTTTCCTGTGGTCATGTATGGATGTGAGAGCTGGACTGTGAAGAAGGCTGAGCGCCGAAGAATTGATGCTTTTGAACTGTGGTGTTGGAGAAGACTCTTGAGAGTCCCTTGGACTGCAAGAAGATCCAACCGGTCCATTCTGAAGGAGATCAGCCCTGGGATTTCTTTGGAAGGAATGATGCTAAAGCTGAAACTCCAGTATTTTGGGCACCTCATGCGAAGAGTTGACTCATTGGAGAAGACTCTGATGCTGGGAGGGATTGGGGGCAGGAGGAGGAGGGGACGACAGAGGATGAGATGGCTGGATGGCATCACTGACTCGATGAATGTGAGTCTGAGTGACCTCCGAGAGCTGGTGATGGATAGGGAGGCCTGGCGTGCTGCAGTTCATGGGGTCGCAAAGAGTCGGACACGACTGAGCGACTGATCTGATCTGATCTGATTACCCTCTCTCAATTGATGGAGTTTTAACCCGAGGTCCCTTGGTTTTCTTCAAGACATGTGTGATCTCCTTAAACTTGTATACAAATTTTTCTAAGTGTGTACCTACATATGTCTCTTTCTTTAGGATGAAAGTCTTTAACTTTCTACGTTTTTGGAAAAAGAAATATACTTAACCTGGAAAAAAATGAAAAACCATTCTTCTGTATGTATCTATTCTTATGTCTGTCCACAAATAGGCTCTGGGAACTATGCTAAGTACAAGAAACATGAAGATTTTTACAAAGATGAATATGAGAAATATGTGTGTGTGTGTGTGTGTGTGTGTGTAGTGGCTCACTCATGTCCGACTCTTTGCTATCCCATGGACTGCAGCCCACCAGGCTCCTCTGTCCATGGGGATTCTCTGGGCAAGAATACTGAAGTGGGTTGCCCTCCTCCAGGGGATCTTCCCAGTTTAGGGATCGAACCAAGGTCTCCCTCACTGCAGGTGGATTCTTTACTGTCTGAGCCACCAGGGAAGCCCTATGAAAAATTTACTCTCTGTCTAATGGAGGAGCTGACCTGTAAACAAGCTCACACTGTGACAGGTGCTAAGCTAGAATTCTGTACAGGTACCTAGAAATGATTTATCCTTTTACCTTCTTAGCTGATAGAGGGGAAGAGAAAGGAATGCCACCTGTCATTCTTTCTCCTCCCCCTACTATCCTCCACAGCTAGTATCTCTTCACTCCAACCCTAATTTTGTAAAGTGGTTAAAAGAGGCTAGATCATTGCTGAGCAAAGTTCTAACATACCAGTGTTTATATTGTGATGCATCACAGCTATTTTGTGTTGATACGAGTATTCCAAGAAATACCTGGGCTTCACTGGACTTTGTCAGTAGATGGTCAAAGAAGAAGAGTATCTCAGCTTTGCTGAGGATTGTGACTAAATACTTAGGTTAAAGATGCACGGACAAAAGAGTTGAATTGGTTATCCACATCTAAGCTCCAGAATTGAAGGGCTAAGCTGAAGTTATAAGGTAAACTAGACTGCTTTGGAAATAACATATTCCACCTGAGAAACATGGCTTTCAGCTGAAAAAAGAAATGTGGACTGCCCCAGACATGGGGAAGTGACACAAAGGGATCTACCAAAGGTGTTAGGATCTAGTTATAAAATATGAGGCTTAGAGAGAATATTCCTTTATTTATTTATTCAGTTTCTCTACCTGCACAAATCCTACTTATCCTTCAAAGTCCAGCTCTGATATGAGTTCATATGTGAATCCATCCTGAACCATTCCAAGCAATATTAATTTTTCTCCCCTCTGGGTTCCCATAGCATTTTGTTCAAACTATAGTACAGCAAGACAAGTGAATTACATTTCATGGGTCTCTCTCTAATATATTGTGAACACTACTTGTATAGTCTCTAAGATCAAAATAGATAAAACACATCCTTGCCTTAAATAACTCATAATTGACTGTGAGCACATAATTTAGTACCAAGACAAAATGAAACAAACTCTCTAATAAGCCATTTATAGATATTTTAATAGGAATTTGATGCTGAGTACAGATATGGATAGAATGAAAGGAGAAACAAAAGAAGAAAGAAAAGGACAGAGGTGAAAAGCCTTAAATGTTATGCCAAACATTTTGTTCTTTATCCTATAGTACTGGGGAACCACTGAAGGTTTTTTGAGGAGGGAGATGACCTGCCCAGAGTATTTTAAGAAAGTAACAGAGGCAGTAGTGTAGAGAGTAAATTGGCAGCTCAGAGGCTGGAAAGAGAACCCAGCCAAGACGAATAAGGCCTGAAAAAGAAGAGCCTGAAAAAAATGGAAGAAAGGCTTTGTGTACAAAGTATGAAAGTAGAATCAGAAGAACTCAAAAATGCTTAAAGGATGAGTGAGGGAGACAGAAAAGTCGGAGGATATTCAAGAAAAGATAATGGGACAAAGGTTTGAAATATCACATACAGTTTCTTCATCGTTGCAGCCAAAGAGCTTAACCTATCAAAAAAATAATATTTAACGGAGATACAAACACCACTAAATGTGAACTACCCTCAAGAGACTTTACACTTTGTTATCCAGAGCAGCAAAAACTCTAACCAGAAAAGAAATTATCCTATATTTACTTCTTACCAATAGGAAATCCAAGTAAACAAAATTTGCTGAAACTCAGTAAAGGAGTAAACTGGTAAGAAACAAATCTACATGAACTTGCATTCCCAATTTTCACTCTAAACGTACATCAGCATTAACACAGAAGCCTTTAAATGCTCACCTTCAGAGTAGCTATGTTTGGAAGAATTTCAAGAATCCTAGGGCTTCCCTGGTGGCTTGGTAAAGAATCCAGCTGCCAGTGTGGAAGATCCAGGTTGGATTTCTGATCTGGGAGGATCCCACATGCTGCGGAGCAACTAGCCCTTGCACCACAACTACTGAGCCTGTGCTCTAGAGCCACAGCTACTGAAGCCTGTGCTCCACAAGAGAAGCCGCCGCAATGAGAAACCCTTGCACCACAACTAGAGAGCAGAGAAAAAGAAGACCCAGCACAGTCATAAAGAAATAAATAAAATTATTACTTAGAAAAAGAATCCTAAAGGCCAACAATTTTGAAAAAAAAGTAAACTAAAAGTCTCGTAGAAATAAAAAGCAACCACAATGTTTTTAAAGATCAGTTTGCAAACATTCCATTCATGGAAGAATTGGGTAATAATGGACTTAAGGTTTACTCTGTAAGGTCTGGACCAAGACAAAAGCATTTAAAAGTCAGGTACAAAAGAAGGTGCGGGAACTCTGAACTGAGCCCTGCCTGCCTGAACTGGAGCCCTAAGGAACAAATAGATCATCTGCCCTTCATAGTTATCAAGTAAGTATCCTTTTGTGGGTGCAAGAAATAGGAAAGGGGGGAAATTCAGAAAGAGAAAAACATGAGAAAAAAACCCATGGAGAGGTGATCCAGTAGATATCCCTCTAGAATGAAAAAGGAAGATGTAATTTTTATTACTGCTCTTGAGCAGTAATAAAAGGTCCAAATCTGACTTTGTCTTCAGAGTTGGGGGCAAGCTTTTGAGTTTGAATTGTTTCTAGATAGACTTGGTATTTTCTCTTCAGGGTTCACATATACATCAGTGGCCAAAACCTACCTAAGGAGCATGTGATCACATGATCCAAGGGAGTGTGGGACAGATCTGTATTTCTCATGGATGTCATATATGCCTATTTAAGTCTGCTGCTGCTGCTGCTAAATCGCTTCAGTTGTGTCGGACTCTGTGCAATCCCATAGACGGCAGCCCACTAGGCTCCATCCCTGGGATTCTCCAGGCAAGAATACTGGAGTGGGTTGCCATTTCCTTCTCCAATGCATGAAAGTGAAAAGTGAAAGTGAAGTCGCTCAGTCGTGGCCGACTCTTCGCGACCTCCTCTGTCCATGGGATTTTCCAGGCAAGAGCACTGGGGTGGGGTGTCATTGCCTTCCCCCTATTTAAGTCTAGAAGAGGATATTTGATGAAGTGGCAAATAAACTGAATTGGAACCAGGGATCCTCTAAGTTCTAGTTCTCAGCACATACTAAGCAGAGGATGTGCCCTTTTGGAATGCCTAGCAGGCAGTCACACTTCTCCTGAGTGGGGTGACTTTCCTCCATGGAGGAGTTTTGGCTTGCCCGCTGGACTTAATTGTAGGTGGGGTCAGGCTGGAGCAGCTGGCATCACCTTGCCACACAGAGGAAAAGAGCCTGTCTGAGGTGGAGGGAACGGAGAAAGCATTGCCAAGAAGTGGAGAGAGGGGGCACAAAACACAACCCAAAAAAGTCATTTGAGTTTTTGGAGGAAGCCACGCCTGACCTCAATGATTTGAATTGATGAATCTGTTTTTAAAGGTTTTTTTCCATGAGAGGTATGGTTGGGTATTCAGTCACTTCAAAGACAGAAAGTCTTAACTTGATACACTCTGTCCAGGATTATGGAACTTTCTTGGGCCTTTGTCTCCTCTCTGTGAAATAAGTGGGTCAGATGATTTATCAGGCAGGCATTGTATTTAGATGTTAGAACCATGCTGTGCAGGGCCACTCAAGACAGACAGGTCATGGTGAAGAGTTCTGACAAAACATGGTCCACTGGAGAAGGGAATGGCAAACCACTCCAGAATCCCATGAATAGTGTGAAGAGGCAAAAAGAGAGGATACTGGAAGATGAGCACCCCAGGTCAATAGTGTCCAATATGCTTCTGGGGAAGAGCAGAGAAATTGCTCCACAGAGAATGAAAAGACTGGGCCAAAGCGGAAACAACACTCAGTTGTGGATGTGTCTGGTGGTGAAAGTAAAGTCTGATGCTGTAAAGAACAATATTGCATAGGAACCTGGTATGTCAGGTCCATGAATCAAGGTAAACTGGACAGGGTGAAGTAGGAGATGGCAAGAGTGAACATCGACCTCTTAGGAATTAATGAACTAAAATGGATGGGAACAGGAAAATTTAATTCAGATGACCATTATATCTTACTGCTGTGGGCAAGGATACCTTAGAAGAAATGGAATAGCCCTTATAGGCAACAAAAGAGTCTAAAATGCAGTACCTAGATGCAATCTCAAAAATGACAGAATTATCTCGGTTCACTTCCAAGGCACACCATTCAGTATCACAGTAATCCAAGTCTATGTCCCAAGCACTGATGCTGAAGAAGCTGAAGTTGAACAGTTCTATGAAGACCTACAAGACCTTCTAGAACTAACACCCAAAAAAGATGTCCTTTTCATCACAGGGGGCTGGAATGCAAAAGGAAGTTAAGAGATACCTGGAGTGACAGGCAAGTTTGGCCCTGGAGTATAAAAGGAAACAGGGCAGAGGTTAACAGAGTTTTGCCAAGGGAACTCACTGATCATAGCAAACTCTCTCTTCCCAAAACACAAGAGATGACTTTTACACATGGACATCACAAAGTGGTCAATTCTGAAATTGTAGCTTTTGTAGCTACAATTCTGAAATTTGTAGCCAAAGATGGAGAAGTTCTATACAGTCAGCAAAAACAAGACCTGGACCTGACTGTGGCTCAGATCATGAGCTCCTCATTGCAAAATTCAGACCTACACTGAAGAAAGTAGGGAAAACCACTAGGTCATTCAGGTATCAGATCAGAGATCAGATCAGTCGCTCAGTCGTGTCCGACTCTTTGCGACCCCATGAACCGCAGCATGCCAGGCCTCCCTGTCCATCACCAGCTCCCGGAGGTCACCCAGACTCATACCCATCGAGTCAATGATGCCATCCAGCCATCTCATCCTCTGTCATCCCCTTCTCCTCCTGCCCTCAATCCCTCCCAGCATCAGAGTCTTCTCCAATGAGTCAACTCTTCGCATGAGGTGGCCATAATACTGGAGTTTCAGCTTTAGCATCATTCCTTCCAAAGAAATTCCAGGATTGATCTCCTTCAGAATGGACTGGTTGGATCTTCTTGCAGTCCAAGGGACTCTCAAGAGTCTTCTCCAACACCACAGTTCAAAAGCATCAATTCTTCGGCGCTCAGCCTTCTTCACAGTCCAGCTCTCACATCCATACATGACCACAGGAAAGACCATAGCCTTGACTAGGCGAACCTTTGTTGGTAAAGTAATGTCTCTGCCTTTGAATATGCTATCTAGGTTGGTCATAACTTTCCTTCCAAGGAGTAAGCGTCTTTTAATTTCATGGCTGCAGTCACCATCCACAGTGATTTTGGAGCCCAGAAAAACAAAGTCCGACACTGTCCACTGTTTCCCCATCTATTTCCCATGTAGTAATGGGACCAGATGCCATGATCTTCGCTTTCTGAATGTTGAGCTTTAAGCCAACCTTTTCACTCTCCACTTTCACTTTCATCAAGAGGCTTTTTAGCCCCTCTTCACTTTCTGCCATAAGAGTCGTGTCATCTGCATATCTGAGGTTATTGATATTTCTCCCAGCAATCTTGATTCCAACTTGTGTTTCTTCCAGTCCAGCATTTCTCATGATGTACTCTGCATATAAGTTAAATAAACATGGTGACAATATGCAGCCTTGACGTACTCCTTTTCCTATTTGGAACCAGTCTGTTGTTCCATGACCAGTTCTAACTGTTGCTTCCTGACCTGCATACAGATTTCTTAAGAGGCAGATCAGGTGGTCTGGTATTCCCATCTCTTTCAGAATTTTCCATAGTTTATTGTGATCTACACAGTCAAAGGCTTTGGCATAGTCAATAAAGCAGAAATAGATGTTTTTCTGGAACTCTCTTGCTTTTTCCATGATCCAGCGGATGTTGGCAATTTGATCTCTGGTTCCTCTGCCTTTTCTAAAACCAGCTTGAACATCAGGAAGTTCACGGTTCACATATTGCTGAAGCCTGGCTTGGAGAATTTTGAGCATTACTTTACTAGCGTGTGAGATGAGTGCAATTGTTCGGTAGTTTGAGCACTCTTTGGCATTGCCTTTCTTTGGGATTGGGATGAAAACTGACCTTTTCCAATCTTGTGGCCACTGCTGAGTTTTCCAAATTTGCTGGCATATTGAGTGCAGCACTTTCACAGCATCATCTTTCAGGACTTGGAATAGCTCAACTGGAATTCCATCACCTCCACTAGCTTTGTTCATAGTGATGCTTTCTAAGGCCCATTTGACTTCACATTCCAGGATGTCTGGCTCTAGGTCAGTGATCACATCATCATGATTATCTGGGTCTTGAAACTCTTTTTTGTACAGTTCTTCTGTGTATTCCTGCCACCTCTTCTTAATATCTTCTGCTTCTGTTAGGTCCACACCATCTCTGTCCTTTATCGTGCCCATCTTTGCATGAAATGTTCCTTTGGTATCTCTGATTTTCTTGAAGAGATCCCTAGTCTTTCCCATTCTGTTGTTTTCCTCTATTTCTTTGCATTGATCACTGAAGAAGGCTTTCTTATCTCTTCTTGCTATTCTTTGGAACTCTGCATTTAGATGTTTGTATCTTTCCTTTTCTCCTTTGCTTTTCGCTTCTCTTCTTTTCACAGCTATTTGTAAGGCCTCCCCAGACAGCCATTTTGCTTTTTTGCATTTCTTTTCCATGGGGATGGTCTTGATCCCTGTCTCCTGTACAATGTCATGAACCTCATTCCATAGTTCAGGTATGACTTATATCAAATCCCTTACAATTATTCAGTGGAAGTGACAAATAGATTCAAGGGATCAGATCTGGTAGACAGAGTCCCTGAAGAACTATGGATGGGGGTTCGTAACACTGTACAGGAGGCAGTGACTAAAACAACCCCAAAGAAAAAGAAATGCAAAGAGACAAAGTGGTTTTCTGAGAAGGCCTTACAGATAGCTGAGAAAAGAAGTGAAAGGCAAAGGAGAAAAGATAAGATATACCCACCTGAATGCAGCGCTGCAGAGAATAGCAAGGAGATAAGAAAGCCTTCTTAAGTGAACAATGCAAAGAAAGAGAGGAAAACAATTGAATGGGAAAGTCTAGAGATCTCTTCAACAAAATTGGAGATACCAAGGGAATATTTCGTGCAAAGATGGGCACAATAAGGAACAGAAATATCAAGAACCTAACAGAAGCAGAAGAGATTAAGAAGAGATGACAAGAATACACAGAAGAACTACACAAAAAAGGCCTTAATGGCCTGGATAACCATCATGGTGTGGCCACTCACCTAGAGCCAGACATCCTGGAGTGTGAAGTCAAGTGGGCCTTAGGAAGCATTACTACAAACAAAGTTAGTGGAGGTGATGGAATTCCAGCTGAGCTATTTCAAATCCTAAAAGATGATTCTGTTAAAGTGCTGCACTCAATATGCCAGCAAATTTGGAAAATTCAGCAATGGCCACTGGACTGGAAAAGGTCAGTTTTCATTCCAATTCCAAAGAAAAGCAATGACAAAGAATGTTCAGACTACCATACAATTGTGCTCATTTCACATGCTATCAAGGTAATGCTCAAAATCCTTCAAACTAGGCTTCAGTAGAATGCGAACCGAGAACTTCCAAATATAAAAGCTGGATTTAGAAAAGGCAGAGGAAACAGAGATCAAATTGCCAACATTCATTGGATCATAGAGAAAGCAAGGCCGTTCCAGAAAAACATCTACTTCTGGTTCATTGACTATGCAAAAGCCTTTGACTGTGTGTATGGAAAATTCTTCAAGAGAATTTGGTTCTCCAAACCACCTTACCTTTCTCCTGAGAAACCTGTATGTAGGTCAAGAAGCTAAAGGCAGAACCCAATATGGAACAAGACTGGTTCAAAACTAGGAAAACGGTACATCAAGGCTGTATACTGTCACCCTGCTTATTTAACTTCTATGCAGAGTGCATCATGCGAAATGCCAGGCTGGATGACTCACAAGCTGGAACCAAGATTGCTGGGAGAAATATCAACAACCTCAGATATGCAGATGATACCATTCTAATGGCAGAAAGTGAGAAGAAACTGAAGAGCCTCTTGAGGAGGGTGAAAGAGGAGAGTGAAAAAGCTGGCTTAAAACTCAACATTCATAAAACTAAGATTATGGCAGCTGGTCGCATCACTTCACGGCAAATTAATGGGGAATAGTGGGAACAGTGACAGATTTTTTCTTGGGCTCCAAAATCACTGCAGACAGTGACTGCAGCCATGAAATTAAAAGATGCTTGCTTCTTCGAAGAAAAGCTGTGACAAACCTAGACAGCAGATTTAGCAAAGACCTGACTTTGCCAACAAATGTCCATATAGTCAAAGCTATGGTTTTTCTAGTAGTCATGTACAGATATGAGAGCTGTATCATAAAGAAGGCTGAGTCCCAAAGAACTGATGCTTTTGAATTGTGGTGCTGGAGAAGACTCTCGAGAGTCCTTTGGACAGCAAGGAGATCAAACCAATCAATCCTAACTGAAAGACCATGCATATTCATTGGAAGGACTGATGCTGAAGCTGAAGCTCCAATACTTTGGTCACCTGATGTGAAAAACTGACTCGTTGGGAAAATCCCTGATGCTGGGAAAGACTGAAGTCAGGAGAAGAGGGTGACAGAGGATGAAATGGTTGGATGGCATTATCAACTCAATGGACATGAGTTTGAGCAAACTCCAAGAGACAGTGAATGACAGAGAAGCCTGGTGTGCTGTAGTCCATGGGGTTGCAAAGAGTCAGACGTGACTTAGTGATTGAACAACAACATACCCAGTGGCTCACAGACTTTATTTTTCTCATGCAATGAGTCTGGATTAGGCAATCCGATACTAGTCTTGAAGTCCTGCAGTGCCATCAGGCACACACGCTTTCCCCTCTGCCAGTGTTTGAGATTTGGGCCCTTGTTCATATGTTTGCCAGATGACTGTCACCTCTAGACATCCTGTCTGCATTCTAGGTGAAAGGCAAATGGAAAGATGAAGGGTAAAAAGAGCAATTCTGATCCCTGGAACACCCACACAGTGGCTTCTACTTACATATCATTGGCCAGGATTGGTGTCACGTGATCATCTCAGCTCAAAGAAGCCTGGGAACTGTGTAGGTACACTAGATGGCTACATTGATGCTCTGAATTCAATTGCGGGTCAGTTGGCAAGGAAGAGGGGGAGAACAGATGTTGGGTAGACAATCACAAACGACTGCAGCACCTTCCACAGACTTTATAATAACAAAGGTAACCTCTCTCTCTGAAATTCTGAAATTCTAATCTATTTCATTTAGCCTATTTCTTTCCTTTTTCTTTTCTGGCTGTGCCTCAAAGCTTGTGCAATCTTAGTTCCCATCAACCAGGGATTGAGCCCACAGGCTTGGCAGTGAATGTGCAGAGTTCTAACCACTGGACCACCAGGGGATTCCCCCTAATCTTTTCTTCTTTTTTTCCCCTAATCTTTTCGTAATGAAAAAGAAGTAAATATTTTGTGGAAAGGGAGCACATTTTTTAAATCTCAAATTTTGGAGAAGTAGCAGTACATCTCATAAATGAAAAGACCATAGGTCCATGTGAGCTATCAGATTATTAGTCAGAAACAATTTACGTTTACTTTCTCTTTTGTGAAACTTCCTTCAACTTTTTAATTTCAGTCTTCATGAAGCCTGTTCCCACTCATCTCTACTATTCTGATGTCTCCTTTAATTGAACCAAGTTCTCTAGTTCTTCCTCCTAGTTTCCAGTTTGTACTTCTCAGTTTGTACTTTCCTAGTTTCCAGTATGTACTTCTCAAATGACTTAGAGTCTTATCTTTTCTCTCTCCAACTAAATTGTAAACTTATAAAGAAGAGAGCCCAACACTTAGCACAATGCAGGATGTGTAGAGAGCAATCGATAATGGCTGAGCAATGGCTGGATAAATGAATAATTGAAATCTGAATTTCTATTTCTTTTCTCTCCTCAGAACTCCTGTCCTCAATGCATGCTTGTTAACTGACTATATCTCAGAGTCATTACCAAGGCAATTTGTATCCTGGGAAGCCAGCTTTAGAAAGTCTTTGGTTTTCTACCTTTAAATGTCTCTGGCACTATACATTCAGGTCAGCCCCAGGAGTCAGCAATCTGATCACCTCCCTTCACTTAAGTGTTTCACCCGTACCTCTACCTTCGCCTCCTCCCACCACCCTTGGAACTTGTTGGATCTTCGTTCCCTGACCAGGGATCAAGTCTTGGCCCACGCAGTAAAAGCACAGAGTCCCGACCACTAGAGCACCAGGGAATTCCCTAGACTCTTACCATTTTAACAGATTTGAAGGTTTAACCTTGAAGAAATTCTTATATCTAAACTAAATTCTGTACATAGCCATTTCCTTCTCTTTCACTCTTAAAGTTGACAGAATGTAGCAGTAAATCACGAGTTCACTAATGCTTTATAAAGGCCTGAGTAGGGTTTTTTTCATTTAAAAAAGTTATGTGGAGGTTTTATACTGCAAAAATAATATGTGTTCATTGTTAAAAAAAAATAGCAGAAAATATAAATAAGAAGATAATAATTAATAGTCAAAAACTAAACCATGACCTACAGAAGATCAAATTTTTTATGTATATTTGCATTATATATACAAGAATTGGCTGCACCATGTATACTGTTATCCTGCCTTCTTGACACAACTGTGGATGTCAGTACACATCAATAAATATTCTTAATAATGTGTGATGGCAGAGAAGTGCTTAACTGTAGAATTTATCTTAATTAGCCAATCATCTACTTCTGTCATTTAGTTTGCTTCCTTTTTTTGAAAACCTTTGTAAATATGGAATACTTATTCTATGAACTTTTATTGTTATTGTTCAGTATATCAATAACCTCAGATATGCAGGTGACACCACCCTTATGGCAGAAAGTGAAGAGGAACTAAAAAGCCTCTTGATGAAAGTGAAAGTGGAGAGTGAAAAAGTTGGCTTAAAGCTCAACATTCAGAAAACTAAGATCATGGCATCCGGTCCCATCACTTCATGGGAAATAGATGGGGAAACAATGGAAACAGTGTCAGACTTTTTTTTCTGGGCTCCAAAATCACTGCAGATGGTGACTGCAGCCATGAAATTAAGACGCTTGCTCCTTGGAAGGTAAGCTACGACCAATCTAGACAGCATATTAAAAAGCAGAGACATTACTTTGCCAACGAAGGTCTGTCTAGTCAAAGCTTTGGTTTTTCCAGTAGTCACGTATGGATGTGAGAGTTGGACCATAAAGAAAGCTGAGCACCAAAGAATTGATGCTTTTGAACTGTGGTGTTGGAGAAGACTCTTGAGAGTCCCTTGGACTACAAGGAGATCCAACCAGTCCATTCTAAAGGAGATCAGTCCTGGGTGTTCTTTGGAAGGAATGATGCTAAAGCTGAAACTCCAGTACTTTGGCCACCTCATGGGAAGAGTTGACTCATTGGAGAAGACTCTGATGCTGGGAGGGATTGGGGGCAGGAGGAGAAGGGGACGACAGAGAATGAGATGGCTGGATGGCATCACTGACTCGATGGATGTGAGTCTGAGTGAACTCCAAGAGTTGGTGATGGACAGGGAGGCCTGGTGTGCTGCGATTCATGGGGTTGCAAAGAGTCGGACATGACTAAGTGACTGAACTGAACTGAATACTATAAAACAAGAGTATATGAACAAAGGCTGAAAGATAGTAGGCAACAATAAGAATGAACTGAGATGAACATCCTTGTAGCCTTATCTTAACTATTTTCCTTGGATATATATCCCTCCATAAGCTTTACTTTGATGAGCAGTAAGGAAAAAAATGTATGAAATGAGAGAATGAAGCAAGTCCATAGTAGTTTTTCACCATTATTTTGGGACCTAAAATGCATTTGGCTTGCAGGTTCCAGGGCTTACTCAGCATAACATAATGCAATGATTTTAAAATATTTTCCTGTGGCTCAACACCTGGAAATCTGAGCTCTCTGCAAAACACTGCAGAAATGCTGATGGGGTAACTTAAAATCACAAGACACATAACTTCATGCTACATCAGAAGCCATCTACTCCAGCATCTTGTACAGACAAGCAAGCGGTATCCATTTAAGAAAAACACATAAGAGAAAAATTTATAACTGAGAAAGTTTGGCCCAATAATTAATTACTGTTCTACTATAAACTGAAAAATGGCTGGCATTATCTGATTTGGTGGAGCTCAAAAACTATTAGTGCAGATGGAAAAGCAGAATAGTTTGAGTCTCTACTCTGCCACTTAGTAAATACATAAATCTCTTAATCACTCTGAAGCCTCAATCTTTTCTTCTGCAAAATGGGCTTATAATAGTACCTTTGCCATTCACAGAGTTATTTTAGGGAAAAAAATGAGCTAAGTTGTGAGAAACTGCTTTGTGAAGTATAATACTGTAACACAAATGTTACTGGTAATGGTTATTATAATTAATGAAGTGTTGAAAAATTCAGACATTCCTAGAACTGAGTTTGTCACAAAGATTGGACAGCATAAATACAATCCTAAATATAAGAATTTAATGATTTGAGAGTACTCTATATCAAAACTGTCATCAAATAAATATAGAAACAAATATTTAAATCAGCCTTTAAAAGATGAGGTTAAAAATTTCCCTTCAGTTCTAAAAGTTCTTTTATTCTGTGACTCAAGTGGAAAGGAACATTTATTCTATGAACTTCTATTGTTATTGTTCAGTAACAGTGTCTGTATACTATAATCATAAGTGCAAAAAAACAAGAGTATATGGACAAGGGCTGAAAGATAGTAAGCAACAACAAGAATATTTGCACCTAGATGGCAGCTTTACAGATTTTTCTTTTTAAAATTCCCCTTGATCATATTACATCATTTCAAATAAAATTTTAAATGTATAAAGAATAAAGTCTTTCCTCTTTGTCTTATCTTTTTCTTTTCTATTTCTTAAAGTTTACAATCACATGGGCAAATTGATTTAAAGAAATGTATCTCAAGTTAACAGTTCTTAGAGTTCTATGTCCCTTAATCAGTTTATTCTTATCCAGCTTACAAAATATTTATAATTAGGCAGAAAACATATTTCTACTCTATATTCTAGAATAATAAAATCAATCTTCCTACCCTGGTTTGAAACAAGTCACAAGATAAATAAATGTTATAGGTGAGATGGAAAGAATATTTTTTTTTTCCTGTTTGTATTGTACTTTATTTTTTTTATTATTATTATTTTAATTTTTCTTAACTTACAATATTGTATTACTTTTACTATACATCGAGATGGATCCGCCACCAGAATACCCGTGCTCCCCATCCTGAACCCTCCCTTCCTCCCCGCCTCCCACACCATCCCTCCAGGTCATCCCAGTGCTCCAGTCCCAGGCATCTGTTATCGGGCATCGTACCTGGACTGACTCGTTTCAGATATGATATTATACATATTTCAATGCTATTCTCCCCAATCGTCCCACCCTCTCCCAGTCCCAGAGTCCAAAAGTCTGTTCTATACATCAGTGTCTCTTTTGCTGTCTCATAAGCAGGGTGATTGTTACCATCTTTCTAAATTCCATATATATGCGTTAGTATACTGTATTTGTGTTTTTCTTTTCTGGCTTACTTCACTCTGTATAATAGGCTCCAGTTCCATCCACCTCATTAGAACTGATTCAAATGTATTCTTTTTTAATGGCTGAGTAATACTCCATCGTGTATATGTACCACAGCTTGCTTATCCATTCATCTGTGGATGGGCATCTAGGTTGCTTCCACGTCCTGGCTATTGTAAACAGTGCTGCTATGAACATTGGGGGTACACGTGCCTCTTTCAATTCTGGTTTTCTCAGTGTGTATGCCCAGCAGTGGGATTGCTGGGTCATAAGGCAGTTCTATTCCCAGTTTTTTGAGGAATCTCCATACTGTTCTCCATAGTGGCTGTACTAGTTTGCATTCCCACCAACAGTGTAAGAGGGTACCCTTTCTCCGCACCCTCTCCAGCATTTATTGCTTGTGGATTTTTGGATCGCAGCCATTCTGACTGGCGTGTAATGGTATCTCATAGTGGTTTTGATTTGCATTTCTCTGATAATGAGCGATGTTGAGCATCTTTTCATGTGTTTGTTAGCCATCTGTATGTCTTCTTTGGAGAAATGTCTATTAAGTTCTTTGGCCCATTTTTTGATTGGGTCGTTTATTTTCCTGGAATTGAGCTGTAGAAGTTGCTTGTATATTTTTGAGATTAGTTGTTTGTCTGTTGCCTCATTTGCTATTATTTTCTCCCATTCTGAGGGCTGTCTTTTCAGCTTGCCTATAGTTTCCTTTGTTGTGCAGAAGCTTTTAAGTTTGATTAGGTCCCATTTGTTCATTTTTGATTTTATTTCCGATATTCTGGGAGGTGGGTCATAGAGGATCCTGCTGTGATGTAAGTCAGAGAGTGTTTTGCCTATGTTATCCTCTAGGAGTTTTATGGTTTCTGGTCTTATATTTAGCTCTTTAATCCATTTTGAATTTATTTTTGTGTATGGTGTTAGACAGTGTTCTAGTTTCATTCTTTTACAAGTGTTTAACCAGTTTTCCCAGCACCACTTGTTAAAAAGATTGTCTTTACTCCATTGTATATTCTTGCCACCTTTGTCAAAGATTAGGTGACCATATGTGTGTGGATTTATCTCTGGACTTTCTATTTTGTTCCATTGATCTATGTTTCTGTCTTTGTGCCAGTACCATACTGTCTTGATGACTGTAGCTTTATAGTAGAGCCTGAAGTCAGGCAGGTTGATTCCTCCAGTTTCGTTCTTCTTTCTCAAGATAGCTTTGGCTATTCGAGGTTTTTTGTATTTCCATACAAATTGAGAAATTATTTGTTCTAGCTCTGTGAAGAATACTGTTGGTAGCTTGATGGGGATTGCATTGAATCTATAAATTGCTTTGGGTAGTATACTCATTTTCACTATATTGATTCTACCAATCCACGAACATGGTATATTCCTCCATCTATTAGTGTCCTCTTTAATTTCTTTCAGCAGTGTTTTATAGTTTTCTAAATATAGGTCTTTAGATTCTTTTTTTTTTTTTTTTTTTTTTTTTTTTTTTTTTTTTTTTTTATTTTTTTTTTTTTTTTTTTTTTTTTTTTTTTTTTTTTTTTTTTTTTTTTTTTTGTATGGATTTGTTTGTTTTTTTTTTTTTTTTTTTTTTTTTTTTTCTTTTTTTTTTTTTTTTTTTTTTTTTTGGGACACTGTAAAAGCAGTCCTAAGGGGAAAGTTCATAGCAATTCAGGCATACCTTAAGAAACAAGAAAAAAGCCAAATAAATAACCTAACTCTACACCTAAAGCAACTGGAAAAGGAAGAAATGAAGCACCCCAAGATTAGTAGAAGGAAAGAAATCTTAAAATTAGGGCAGAAATAAATGCAAAAGAAACAAAAGAGACCATAGCAAAAATTAACAAAGCCAAAAGCTGGTTCTTTGAAAGGGTAAATAAAATTGACAAACCACTAGCCAGACTCATCAAGAAACAAAGGGAGAAGAATCAAATCAATAAAATTAGAAAAGAAAATGGAGAGATCACAACAGACAGCACAGAAATACAAAGGATCATAAGAGACTACTATCAGCAATTATACGGCAATAAAATGGACAATATGAAAAAAATGGACAAATTCTTAAAAAATTACAATTTCCAAAAAGGTAAGAAAAAAAAAAAAAAAATATAAACACACCCCACACACACACAGAGAAACTATATATAAAAAACACACCAAAAAAAAAAAACCAGGCCCAGACGGCTTCACAGCTGAATTCTACCAAAAATTTAGAGAAGAGCTAACACCTATCCTACTCAAACTGTTCCAGAAAATTGCAGAGGAAGGCAAACTTCCAAACTCATTTTATGAGGCCACCATCACCCTAATTCCAAAACCTGACAAAGATCCCACAAAAAAAGAAAACTACAGACCAATATCACTGATGAACATAGACGCAAAAATCCTTAACAAAATTCTAGCAATCAGAATCCAACAACACATTAAAAAGATCATACACCATGACCAAGTGGGCTTTATCCCAGGGATGCAAGGATTCTTCAATATCCGCAAATCAATCAACGTAATACACCACATTAACAAACTGAAGAATAAAAACCATATGATTATCTCAATAGATGCAGAGAAAGCCTTTGACAAAGTTCAACATCCATTTATGATAAAAACTCTCCAGAAAGCAGGAATAGAAGGAACATACCTCAACATAATAAAAGCTATATACGACAAACCCACAGCAAACATTATCCTCAATGGTGAAAAACTGAAAGCATTTCCTCTAAAGTCAGGAACAAGACAAGGATGCCCACTTTCACCATTATTATTCAACATTGTTCTGGAAGTTTTGGCCACAGCAATCAGAGCAGAAAAAGAAATAAAAGGAATCCAAATTGGAAAAGAAGAAGTAAAACTCTCACTGTTTGCAGATGACATGATCCTCTACGTAGAAAACCCTAAAGATTCCACTGGAAAGAATATTTTAAAGGAGACAAACTTATGGTCATCTCAGTCAATGTAGAAAAAAACACTGTGTCATATTTATTACTCAGTCATGATGCAAAAAAGAAAAAAGCAACAAACAACAACAATAAAAACTCCAAGCAAACTAGTAATAAAAAGGAATTTCTTTTATCCAATAGATGTTTAATTAAGTTTTCCTGCAAATGACAAAACAAAAACAGTGGGTGAAACAAGAATTTATTTCTTACTCGTGTGAATATGGGCAATTCTGGCTAGCATGACAGCTCCACGATCATCAGAAGATCAGCGATCAGGAAGGTAAACCTGTGAATTCCCTGGTGGTCCAGTGTCTAAGACTCCGAGTTTCTACTGCAGGAGTGTGGGTTTGATCCCTGGTTGGGGAGCTAAGATCTTGCATGCCTCACAGCCAAAAAATTAGTTAATTAATTTTAAAAGCTCACATACTTTAAAAAAGAGAAAAAGGTGAAGCTGTCAACAGAAAGGAGGAGGAAAGAGAAAGGAGAGAGCATTCCTCCTTCCCTTTAAGGATATGGACCACCTCAATCATACCTTCTTGGCTGAAGCTTAGAGAGGACCATATCTTCTAACTGCAAGGGAGGCTGAGAAATATAGTATACATTTTGTGTAGCTGTTTGATCAGCTAAAAATCTGGGGTCCTATCACTGTAAGAAGAATAAAACACATAATGAGAGAGAACTATATACCAAAAATCTACAGCAAATTTACAGCAAACACCATGGTTAGTGCTGAAAAATTACATTTCATTAAAATAAGAAACAAGACAGGCTTTCCTCTCTGTGCTACTATTCAACATTGTTCTAAAAGTCCTAAGCAATGAAATAAGAAAAAAATAAAGAAGAGGAATAAAGATTCAAAAATAATACAGAAAAATCTTTGCTATTTGAAGTTGAAATGGTTTTTTATGTAGGACGTTCAAGAAAAACATTCAAACAGTTCAGCAACTTGCTAGTAAAAACAACATCCAAGAATCAAAAGCTTTGGTAATGACAAAAAATACAATAAGAGCAACGAAATCTATTAGATATCCATGAAAAAACAGACAAAAGATGGACAAGAACTTTAAGGAGAAATTTACAAAATATTATTGAAGGATATAAAAAATGACTTGGGTAAACAGAGACTATACTTTGTTGGTGAATAGAAGGACTCAAAATTAGCCTATAAATTCATTAGTTTATAATGTTAGTCTAGAAATTCATCATAATAATCAAAATTCCAAAAGGACATTTTATGGCTCTTGATAAACTGATGTTAAATTTCACATGAAAGAACATAATGCCCAAAATAGCCAAGATAATTTTGAGGGGGAAAAAATATGGAGGAGGGAACTCGACTTACCAGATAAGAAAAATTTATCATAAAGCCATATTTAAAAAAAACAATTTGAGACTGGTTTAAGGATAGACAAACAGATTAAAGGGACAAAGGCCCAGAAACAGCTGAAATACATACAGAAACTTGGCACAAAATAGAAATCACATTATAAATCAGTGGTAAAAGATTAAAAACTCAATAAATGATGCTGGAACAATTAGCTACTTATACAAAAAAACAAAATAAATTTGTTTCCTACCTTATACTAGATAAAAAGAAATTCCAAGGGAATTTAAAAGTTTTAAGGTAAAAAAGTAACTTGCAAAAATTGTTAGAAGAGAACAAGTAATACCTTTGTGACATCAAAATAGGGAAAGATTTTCTACACAAGACTCAAAAGTACAAAAATAAACAAAAGCATCTAATGCTATTAACATTTTAAATATCCGCCCAGACCATAATATACCATAGAACGTATCAAAGGATGTTTACCAACTGAAGATATTTACAACTCAACACAACAAAAAATTAACAGATGACCCAATAAAAGATTAATACATTGAATATATATAAATTCCAGCAAATCATTTAAAGAAAACAAATGTGTGTATGTGTTAATCAGTGTCACACACTCAGTCATGTCCGACTCTTTGCAACCCCACGAACTGTAACTCACCAGGGTTCTCTGTCCATGAAATAGCACATTTTAAAAGATAGCCAAAGGATGTAAACAAGAAATTCATCAAAGAGAATCCTGGATAGTCAATAAATATATGAGAAGGTGTTCAACTTTACCAGTAACAAGAGGAATGAAAATTAAAATAATAATTACATACCTTTAGGAGTACAAAAAATTAATAGACATTACATTCTGAAATGGCTTTAGATTTATAGAAAATCTGAGAAAACAGCGTTTCCATGTACCTCATGACCAGGTTCCCTGTATGTTGATATGTGTGATATATTTGTTACAATTAATGACACATCATTATTCATTAAAGTCCCAGATTTTTTTAGTTTACCTAACACTCTTTTTGTACTCCAGGATCTCTCATCCAGGACCTTTACATGTGGTCCTCATGTCTCCTTATATTCTCTTGGCTGTGACATTTTCTCAGACTTTTCTTGTTTTTGATAACCTTGACAGTTTTGAGGAATACTGCACAGATATACTGTGGGATACTCCTCTATTCGAATTTGTCTGATATTATTCGTGTGATTATATTGAGGCAATGAATTTCTTAAAGGAAGACCACGGAGTTAAAATGCCACTTTCATCACATCATATCAAGCGTACATACAATCAACATGATTTATGATGTCGATCTTACACACCTGGCTAAAGAATAGAAACACTTAGGGACTTTAAAATTCAAAATATAATCAGACAAAAAGTAAATGAGAACTTTCATACACTGCAGATCCTAGTGGAAATATAAACTGACAAAACAAAACATAAACAAATGAACAAATCCCTAACTTTGTGTAGAAATTTGGCAGCAGTGTTTGGAAAGTAGGACATCTCTATACTCTTGACTTAGCAGTTCCCCTTCTAGATCTGATAAACTTTCACTCATGTATCAGTTCAGTTCAGTTCAATCGCTCAGTTGTGTCCGACTCTTTGTGACCCTGTGAATCGCAGCATGCCGGCCTCCTTGTCCATCACCAACACCTGGAGTTCACTCAGACTCACATCCATCGAGTCAGCGATGCCATCCAGCCATCTCATCCTCTGACATCCCCTTCTCCTCTTGCCCCCAATCCCTCCCAGCATCAGAGTCTTCTGCAGTGAGTCAACTCTTCCCATGAGGTGGCCAAAGTGCTGGAGTTTCAGCTTTAGCATCATTCCTTCCAAAGAAATCCCAGGGCTGATCTCCTTCAGAATGGACTGGTTGGATCTCCTTGCAGTCCAAGGGACTCTCAAGAGTCTTTTCCAACACCACAGTTCAAAAGCATCAATTCTTCAGCGCTCAGCTTTCTTCACAGTTCAACTCTCACATCCATACACGACCACTGGAAAAACCATAGCCTTGACTAGACGGATCTTTGTTGGCAAAGTAATGTCTCTGCTTTTGAATATGCTATCTAGGTTGCACTCATGTATATAAACATGCAATAACATGCTTATTGCAATATTATTTGTAATATTAAAAAAACTAGAGAGTGATAATAGATGTCATCATTTAAGACCCTGGATCCACTGGTGCTGAAGCCTGATCAGCTCTCTCCTGCAACCCAGAGTTTTTCACTTACACAGCCAAATAAAAGTTCGTCTTAAGCCTGTTTGAAATGATTTGTCTGTCACTTGCAAGCTTGTTGAGACCTAACCGATATACCTAAATATTATTGTCAAGTACATCTAAATCCATGCCTAGTTTTTTTTTTTAAAAAAAGGCAAAAGGCAACAGCTATTAAGCCAAGCCTAAATGCCTAGACTCTGGACCCTAAGAGGATAATTAAACTACAATAACCAACATCTCTGGGGTTTACAGTGTATAAACTATTCCAGACAGGTCTTGCTCAAAGTGAAAAATCAATAAATGAAAGACATGAAATAAAAATTATACTTTAAATTGAAGAAAATATTTTTATGAAGTGATGTCTTACAAAGTTTGACATTCATGTAATCAAAGTGAAGTCTTTCCTTTTGTTTATTTTAAAATAGGAAATATTTCAAATGTGCAGGAAATAGATGCCATATATCCATCACCCAGATTTAACAAATTCAACTTTTCCCTATATTTCTTCATAATTTTTAGAAAGACAGGAGACATTATACATAATGTAAAAGTCTTTCTCATCCTTTTTTACCTTTTTCTACCCCTACAGTAGCCAGTATTCTGAAGTTGGAGTGTGTCATCCCATGCTTGGTTATGTACTTTTACTACATATATTTATCTCATTGCTCAAATTTGCTTATTATTGAGTTTGAGCATCTTTTCAGATATTTATTGACTAATAAATGTCCTCTTCTGTTTATTTCCTTTGTCAGTTTTTTTTTTTTTTCATTCGGGTGGCATGTCTTTTGTTATAGTCTTTCATATATTCTGGATACAAACTTGTTGTTGGTTATATGTGTTGCAAACATCTCCTCCTCCCTATCCATAGCTGGTCTTTGCCTTGGTTTATGGTGTCTCAAAAACATCTGAATGACCTCAGACTTGAAAGCCAAGTCTTGGGTAAGGTGGGTCTCCATCCATTAGAGATTTGCTCCTAGGTCACAAAACTCTATCCAATATATGAATGGACAACTGCCTCTAAAATAACTAAAGAAAGCTCTTTGTTACAGGATCAATAATCTGTAAGGCTCTCAGAACTTTCTGAGAATCTGAGAATTAGTACATGGTTGTCAACACATATTCTAATTTATGCCAGTATTCTTTTATCACAGATTTTTTTGAGTAGCCAACTAAACTTCCTTGAGTGAATTAAGTTTTCTTGAGTGGACACAAAAAGAAGGCCCCCAACTCAGATGCTTCTATGTAATATGAGGGAGTCATATTAGAAGATTAAATTAATACTCAAAATGTGTTCCACACAGGACATTACTTTTTTGGGATGTTTATAGATGTAAATGGAACAAGAGAGTTTTGTGATCAAATATGTGGGAAATGTTGGGTTAAAATTCTTTTTACTTTGGACTTTTTTTTTAAACTTCTTCACTTTTGATATCTTACTGTGCACTGTGAATCAAGGGCTAGCTAGAACAGACAGGGTTTCCTAAACTCTTTTGACCACAGAACATTTTTTCCATGGATTTATTTTCAGCCATTAAGATTGATTAAGCAGGATCAAGCTTTCTTTTTAAAGGATAAGAAGATAGCAATCATAAGAATAGAATGAACTAATGTCATCTGCAGCAACATGGATGGACCTGGAGATTGTCATCCTGAACGAACTAAACTCAGATGAAGACAAATATCATATGATATTGCTTATATGTGGAATCTTAAAAAAGGGTCCAAATGAACTTACATGCAAAAGAGAAACAGAGTTACAGCTGTAGAAAACAAACTTAGGTTACCAGGGGGCAGGAAGGGAAGAAGGGTAAACGGGAACGTTGGAATTAACATACACACTACTATGTATAAAACAGGTGGTTTTCTCACTAGTAAGTGAGAACCTGCTATATAGCATAGGGAACTCTACTCAAATACTCCATAATGCTTATATGGGAAAAGAATCCAAAAAAGAGTGGATATCTGTATAACTGATTCACTAAGTTGTACATCTGAAACTAATGCAACATTGTAAATCAATCATATTCCAACTTTAAAATGTTTTCATTTTAAAGAATAAAGAGACAATAATAACAGCTGTCAGTTCCTTAGTGTTTGTGACATTGGAGGTCCCACACAAGGCACATTATTATCTCATGTCCTTGTCACAACAACCTAGAGATACATATTATTATGATCTGTGTTATATGAGAAAAGTGAGGTTCAAAGGGGTCAGGTACGTGGCTGAAGGTCACATAGTAGTTGGAATGGAACCTCATTCAATGGCTGGAGGGCTCTCAGTGCTGGCGAGAAGCGGCAGGGAGCACGTGTGCCAGGCACAGGGTGAGTTCTCGATATTCCTACCATTGTTAAGTTTCATCAGTCATCCACTCTGAGGCAGGTACTATTATCGAGTCCATTATGCACATGAGGGAACTAAGGTTTTATTCTATCCTGCTCAGGATTCCCACGCCTCAAGGTAGATGTTAAGATGAAGAACAATGATTATAGTACCAGTACTGATACCTCAAAACAACACTATATGTCACCAATTTTTATAACCTATAAATAGGAATACATTAAAAAAAACTACTCAGAAGAATACCATATATTGTTCATATAAAATTTATGTATGTGTTTCTGTATGTTTACACAACACATATTCAAAAATAAACTGGAAGGGAAAATCCCAACCTCATGATACAAGATGGTGGTTAAATCAGCCTTTAGCTTTATCTTCAGTGTTTATTTTTTCTTTAAACAAACAAACAAAACAAAGATTGGTAGCAAACATTAAAAAATGTTAATGGTTATTCCTGAGTCAGCTGTGAGAACATAGGTCTGGTTTTTCTTACTCTGCATTTTTCCATATTTTTGAAATGTCTCAAAATATAAAAGAATTTCTAAAGCAAAATGGGAAGGAACTACACCAAAATAGTAATAGTGATCATCCTTTCATTCTTCCTTCTGCTTTTCTATCATAATTTCCAAACTTTTGTAATAAGCACATCTATACTAGGAGGGAAATTACCACATCATTTCTATCTTGTTCTAAAGTTTTATTTCTAGCAAACATGATCCTAATATCTGGAGGTAATTTCAGTATAAAATCGACACTGAGCTATCATCTTATGCATTTTTATATACATTCTTATTAATATAATCCCAAGGACCGAGTAGTTACAGTTAAATAGGAAAAGCCCATACTGTGTTAATACTATTCCTAACTCAGATCAGTAGGTGAAAGCCCTCTCAATGAGCTTGGAGTCATGAGGACATGAGTCATGGACATGATGTCAATGTTTATTAAATCTTTAATTTCTAAAGAATATAATATATATTTGCCTGCACATGTGGGTATTCTGATATCCTGAATTGTGGTTACTGCCCGGAGACAATGGACACATTCAAGATAAATAGAAGTGAGGTATTTATTGGAATTAGATAGGGTTCCCTTACAAACTGTTTTATCATTCACTGCATTGATATTAACAGTTGGGTAACAGGAGGTGTAAGTGAGTAAAATGACCCTAAATCACAATCACGTGGAGGAAGTTAGGAAAACTGTTCATAGCATGGAAACCTTTTCTACTCTTGTCTGAGCAAGCAGAGCTTGCGTTTCCAAGTCTACTGACAGATTTATTTTAATATAATTGAATAATTGGAGTTTTCCACTGTCAGAAACTTTTATCCACTTTATTACTTAGAGGATTAAAAGAAAATCTGATCTGGTGTTTTTATGGAGTTTTCGCTTCCCAGGGACCTAGAGAGGGAACACCAGGGAACACATGACCCTGGATATTATCTGTTTCCACTGCATCTGACTGAGCACAGTATATATGAGATCACTGCCAAGAATTTAAAGTCAGCCTCTCCCCTCTATTGTCTCAGGATGATTGTGTTTTATGAGCGGGCGGAAAGAAACCTTAGAAATCACTGAAACCCTCTCATTTTACAGATGAAGAAATTAGGGCATAATTTTGGCAGGAACCAGTGAAATTAAAATTAGGTATTCTCTGTATCAGGCTTCCCTAGTGGCTCAGCGGTAAAGAATCTGCCTGCAATGCAGGAGATCTGGGTTCAAGCCCTGGGTCGGGAAGATCCCCTGGAGGAGGGCAAAGCAACCCACTTCAGTATTCTTGCCTAGAGAATCCCATGGACAGAGGAGACTGGCGGCCTGCAGTCCATAGGGTAGCACAGAGTCAGACACGACTGAAGTCACTAAGCAGCAGCATTAGCATTTTCTATACCTCAGCAATTCTACTCTTGAGAGCAACCAAGGAGATGTTGATTGCAGTATTGTTTGTAACAAAATGAAAATAAAAAGCTAGAAACAAGTAAAATATTCATCAGTAGGAGAATGGCTGATAAAACATAAATGGTCATACCATGAAGCATTATGCAGCAGATAAAAGGAAGGCATTAGATCTAAGTAGACAGATGTCAAAACCAGAGTGAATCCAAGAGCTAAGTTGCAGAAAACTGTGGGAAATACATTTATATAAAAATTCATAAAACAAATGCTTTGAATGTACTTACCAGGGGCCTGACCTCACCTTAAAGAGTAGATGAGAAAAGCTTCCCTGATCATGTGACAATATGGGCTGCTCTTTTCACCAAACACGGACAGCACCTGTCTGCCATGGGCACAATTCTGAATAAATATGTTCATGCCAGTGGTCTGTGGCAAGGACATCAGATGTGACTTTTATTATCTAAAGCTTGCTCCACTGGCATATCTTGGGCTGACTGCCATGAACCTAAGACTAAACCAGCTAGGGGACTTCCCCAGTGGTCTGGTGGTTAGGACTTCACATTCCAATGCAGGGGGTGCAGGTTCGACCCCTGGTTGGGGAGCTAAGATCCCACAGGCCTCGTGGCCACAAAACCAAAACGTAACACAGAAGCAGTATTGTAATAAATTCCATACAGACTTTAAAAATGGTCCACATTAAAAAAAAAAAAAAAAAAAAACTTAAAAAAATAAAAAGACTAAACCAGCTGGTTTAAAAAAAAAAAAAAAATGGAGCCCGGCTATAGGCACTGTCCTCCTCACAAGAGGTCTGGAGGTCATAAATAATAAACCAAAAAGAGAATCCAGGATTTACCATGTTTTATATTTCTCTAAGAATTTGAACAGAATCTCTCTCTATCCCCCTCAGAATTTGAACAAGGCTCCCTCCATTTAGAGCCTTGACAACAAAAATACAACTGAGTAGAGAGAAATGGAAAAGACCTGTTAGATCACCAAATACCTCCACCCCCAGTGACTACGGGAATTGGGAGTCCCTGGTTGGAAGATGTGAGTAGATCTTTATTCCTTTTCTTAATGAGGCCAAAAGGGACTCCTCGGAGCTGAGGCATCCATTTTAACATGTTGACAATTGTGTTTTGAAAGCACTTTTGCATCCCACTTTAACTTCCTAATTTTTTTCTCCCCTGAAAAAGAGTGGTACCTTGGACTTAAGAGAGGGAGCTTAGTGATCTTTTGCCCTACCCATTGATATTATACATGAGAAAACCAAGGCCCAGAGAGGGGAAACATCTGACTCATAGTTGCACAGCTGTTTATGACAGAGGCATTCTCAATCCTCTTGATCTCTTCTTTCACCTATATTTGGGTGAAACACACACACAAGAGAATATATGGAAATATATACATACATTCCCAAATATAGGGGAACATATAGATACATAAACTGAAAAGTGACACAGCTAAATACAATGTGGGTCTGAGAGATCCTGGAACAGGAAAGTGACACTAGAGGAGAACCAGTGAAGTCCAAATAAAGTCTGAAGATTAACAGTAGTAATTTACCATATTGGTTTCTTTGTTTTGACAAATATTCCAAACATCCAAAGAGGTTTACAGGAGGGGAAAGCAGATAAGGAGGATAAAGAATCTCAGCACTATTTTTGCATGTTTTCTGTAAATCTTAAATAATTCCCCAGTAATATTATTTTTAAAGGTGCATTAAAACGAGTTCAAACAAAACAGAAATGTTCAAATACAAACCAAAAGGAGACCCTGTAGAGTCTTCTACACTGTTGGCGGGAATGTTAGATGGTGTAGTCACTATGAAAAACAGTATGGAGTTTCCTTGGGAAAAAATAGAATTACCACACAATCTAGCAATCTCATTCGTAGGAAAATACCCAGACAAAACCACCATTTAAAGATACATGCAGCCCTCTGTTCATAGCACCACTATTCACAATAGCCAAGACATGGACACAACCTGTCTTTTGACAGATGAGTGGATTAAGAAGATGTGGTACATTTATACAAAGGAATACTACTCAGCCATTAAAAAGAATCCAATAATGCCATTTGCAGCAACATGGATGTAACTAGGTATTATCATATTGAATGAAGTCAGTCAGACAGAAAAAGACTAATACCATATGATATCCCTTATATGGCGAATCTAAAATATAACACAAATGAATACTTGTGAATACAATCACGGACATAGAGAACAGACTTGTGGTTGCCAAGGAGGGGAGGCTTGGAGCAAGGATGGAGTAGGAAGTTGGGGTAAGCTTTTATATACAGATTGGATAAACAACAAGGTCCTACTGTACAGCACAGAGAACTATACTCAATATCCTATGATAAGCCATAATGGAAGAGAATATTTTTTAAAAAAAGAATGTGTACATATATATATAAACTGAATCACTTTGCTACACAGTGGAAATTAACATAACATTGAAGATCAACTATACTTCAATTAAATAAAAATATAATATGTACACCAAAATAGGCCTTGTAATTCTGCCCTTAAATTCTAACCACTTTTAATAGCTCCTTGTGTCTCTTTTCAGGCATTTTCTTTTATGTTTATTCAAAGAGTTGGAGACGACTGAGTGACTGAACTGAACTGAAACACACACATACAGTATTTAAATTCTATCTCATTTAAGCCTTCAAACAATAGTATGAAATCACAATCAAATGAAGAAACTGAGGCTCAGGAGGTTAAGTAACTGGGTCAGGGTCACAATCAGACAGTTCAGTTGCTCAGTCGTGTCCAACTCTTTGTGACCCCATGGACTGCAGCACACCAGGTTTCCCTGTCCATCACCAACTCCTGGGGCTTGCTCAAACCCATGTCCATTGAGTCAGTGATGCCATCCAACCATCTCATTCTCTGTCGTCCCCTTCTCCAGCCTTCAATATTTCCCAGCATCAGGGTCTTTTCCAATAAAGTCAGTTCTTCTCATCAGGTGGCCAAAGTATTGGAGCTTCAGCATCAGTCCTTCCAATGAATATTCAAGACTGATTTCCTCTAGGATTGACTAGTTTGATCTCCTTGCAGTCCAAGGGACTCTCAAGAGTCTTCTCCAACAGCTAGTAAATATCTGGGACTAGATTCAAAGAAGATTCTACCTAACTCCAAACCCATGCTGTTCCCAGGGTCCATGAGGCTGTGTACTGCATAAGGGGAGCCCCACTATATACTCCATCAGTCATGCACTCTGGCAAGGGCTGTATCTGACTGTGGAGGCCTCATTTCCTTGACATGAAAGCTTATCTTCCTCTCTCCTATGCCAAGAGGATGGTGATGCTGGCCACAGCCATGATTTTTATAGAAAATAATGAGTGTAATTTTCAATGTGTTTTGCGTTGCCAGTGGTGAAGCATACAAAGAGGGGTGTATCCTGTAAATATCAGGAAACACAGGGGCATGGCATTTCATAACAGGTTCATAGCCAGCCCATATTCTGCCCATCATGGGCTCACGTTTTGGGTCTTCTGATATTAACCAGTAGACAAAGATTCAAAACACAAAATAGGTTCAGCTCTCTTCCCCAAAGCAGTGTGCTCTGCCTGCCAGGAATGGAATTTTCACACATTTAAGGTCAAAGTGAAATTTCTGGGAGGGATCTCAGTGAAATCATAAAGCCAGTCACCACGTGCAGGGCCTCTGAATAGGAGGAAATCGGAACAACAATATGCTGAGTTTTTCAACGTTTGCCTGTGGGCAGTTCCTGAGCCCTGTGTGACCTTCTCAACAGCAGAATCACCTTTGGTTACATTATCAGAGCAGCATTCTGTGAAATTCACTGCCAAAACGATGTATAAACATTGACCCTTAGAACAGAAGAAACTACACTGGTATTAACCTACACCCTGTGCTGAGTCTAGCATCGCATACTTTTATGCGCTCTTATTTCATCCTCCCATCTGTCTGTGATTAATGTACTATTATCATCCCCATTTCACAGGGGAGGAAACTGAGACCCAAGGAGGAGAGGTGACTCCACTAAATGTCACACAACCACTCAGCAGCTTAAAAAGGACTGCAATTCAGATGCATTCGACTTGGAACCACGTGTTTTTTCTAAATGTTTTAAAGTAACTTTGCAAACAAACTATATATATACATATATATATATATATATATGTATATATATATATCTTTTTTAATCTCCTAAACTTAAAAAAAAAAAAACTAAACCATTTCTACAGCATATGCTATTCCCACACTGTGGTTTATATTCTGAGACCAGATGGTAAAATAACCAACAGTCCTTTCCAGCACTCACACAAGCTCTGCTCACACTTTTCTACTCAAGGAAGATCTAAATACATTGGGTATGATATCCAAGGAACAGATTACACATTTCAAACTTGGCATAATGTGCTTACCTTGTGCCTAACTTTTTCTAAGATTTGCTCCATTCTCTTTTTAGTAAACAGTTCTGAGATCAACTAGCATTAATCTACGAAGCTACCCTTTCTCGATATTTTATTATGAAAACTTTCAAACACATAGACAAGTTGAAATCATTATTGATATATAGGGAACATATATACCCACCACCTAGATTCTACCATTAACGTTTTAATACTTAACATTTTTAAAATTGGTTTTAATAGGTGCCTAGAACTTTGCACACCTCACCTCAGCCATGCCATGAAGTTGGTGCTACTATTACTCCCACTTAACGGATGAGGACACTGAAGCTCAAAGAATTGGAGTGACAGACAATGAGGTTGTCTCCAAAGCCACGATTCTAGTTATAGTTGCAGAGAGGGAAGCCAACTTGAGCTGAACTTAATGTAATCTTACTGCTGCTGCTGCTGCTAAGTCACTTCAGTCGTGTCTGACTCTGTGCGACCCCATAGACGGAAGCTCACCAGGCTCCCCCATCCCTGGGACTCTCCAGGCAAGAACACCGGAGTGGGTTGCCATTTCCTTCTCCAATGCATGAAAGTGAAAAGTGAAAGTGAAGTCGCTCAGTCGTGTCCAACTCTTAGCGACCCCATGGACTGGAGCCTACCAGGATCTTCCGTCCATGGGATTTTCCAGGCAAAAGTACTGGGGTGGGGTGCCATTGCCCTTAGTTCATTTTGGAGGTTTGTTTCCTGAATCAGGGAAGGAGTTTCCAGGTAAAAAATTCAGCAAAGGAGACTATATGTTGAACAGGAAGAGGTTTGTTCTTTTGAATTCTTTATTTAAAAAGTGCACAGCAGAGATATATACACAAAGATGTTCCCTGCAGTGTTATTTAAAATAGGAAAAAATCTGAAACAATCTAAATAACCTAAATTAGAAAAACAGTTGATCACAGTATGCTCAAAAGATGGCATATGATGCAAATGCTAAAATTCATCTTCCTTTTGCCTCATAGAAATATTTGTCAGTATAGCATAGGACATACATGCACAGTCCAAATGTAATGTGATAGTCAGAAATGTAAATGCTAAGACTGCATATTATTCTCTTTGGCATAGGAAAATAACAGATTGAATATCAGAATCTGAAAGGCATAGAACTCCAGGAGAAATGGATCTGTAAAAAGGACCATCACTGAGGACATGTATTGGGTGCATTTAGTTCAATCTTGAAAAACCTAATATAAAGTGCAACAACAGCAAATCACCAGCATCTTTCATTGTGCACACATTTATCAAGTGCTTATGAGATGCAGATACTGGAGACTCACTGGCGGAGGAAAAAGTTTCCTATCTTAATGAGGACAACAGTCTCTATAGGAAGTAATCGTCCTACCTCATCTCAGGGTCACATCAAATGACTTGGGAGCAAGTCTTCTTGGGTTAGCAAAGACTCCTCCATCTATTAACACTTAGAGCAGTGGTTCTCACACAGAGGCAATGTTTCCTCCACCCCCTCACCCCAACGGCATCTAGAAGGAATGGTTTGTCACAGTTTGGAGGGAAGTGCCACTGGCATCCAGTGGGCAGAGGTCAGGGATGCACTAAACAACCTATAGTGCACAGGACAGCTGCACATTCCCCTCCGTCCCCGAGCAAAGAATTATAGGACCCAAATGTCAGCAGTGATGAAGTTGAGAAACTCTCAGGATTCCCTTCCTTGGAAGTTACAGAGGAAGAGAAACATAGAAGCAGAAGGGTATCCCAAAAGCAGATGACAGTCCAGGGGGGAGGGGAGGCGGAGAGGATTTACCCGGGTAATTCCAGAGGTCGTTAGGCAAACCCAAGGGTAGAGACAGCTCTGATTTATTGAAAATCCTACTGCAAAAGTTAATTTGTAAATATTTCTTTGGCATATCTTGGATCCCCTGCCTGCCTGCCTACAGGAGAAGACCATATGGTCCAAATGAAAGGCTCCAGAGATAAAATCAGATGATCTGGGTGGATCCCAACTTTGCAGTCATGAAAATCACTTTTGAGAAATGGGAATGCAAGTGATCCACCTCCCACTGAGGAGATGAGCACAGGTGTTTGAACCTGCCTGGCTCTCTTCATAGGCTCAAAGGTGACACTGTCATCATTATTGTTCGTACGTTCACAATGTATCCTTGAGTGAAAAGAACAGTTATATAATAGCACATATCATATGTGTCCAATTTCTGCTCAATATGAATACCTAGGAGAAAAGAGTCTGCAGATAATTGTATCAAATGGCTAACACACATTGTGTCTGAGTGAAGAAAAACAAAACAAAATATCAATCTATTGCCAATATATGTTGCTTAAGCTCTTAAAAGTTTTCTTTTCCTTCAAAAAGATATTTTATGATATGAAGAAACACTTAGGATATAATTTAAGCAATAAGGCAAGATAGAAAGTGTACAGAGCTGGGCTGATCAACAGTGTTGCCACTAGCCCCATGTGTCCACTGAACGCTTGAAACCTGGCTAGCCTGAATTGAGATGTGCTTGGAGAAGGCAATGGCAAGCCACTCCAGTACTCTTGCCTAGAAAATCCCATGGATGGAGGAGCCTGGTGGGCTACACTCCATGGGGTCGCCACAAGTCAGTCTCGACTGAGCGACTTCACTTTCACTTTTCACTTTCACGCAATGGAGAAGGAAATGACAACCCACTCCAGTGTTCTTGCCTGGAGAATCCCAGGGACGGCAGAGCCTGGTGGGCTGCTGTCTATGGGGTCACACAAAGTCGGACACGACTGAAGCGGCTTAGCCTCAGCAGCATAGTGTAGGAGAAAAATAAAGATTTCTTTTTTTTTTTTTTTTTTTTTGCCATGCCATTCAGCAAGCAGAAACTTTCCCAACCAGAGACTGAATCCATGTTCCCTGCGGCGGAAGTGTGGAGTCCTAACCACTGGACTGCTGAGGAATTCCCCAAAAAAGATTCCAAAGAGTTAAAAAGAAGGTAAAATCTTTCATTAGAAATTTAATGAAATTATTAAATTTTCAAAATTTATATATTGATTTTATATTGAAAAGGTAGATCTACTGGGTTAAATAATTATTAAAATTAATTTTACATGTTAATTTACATTTTTCTGTAATGAGACTACCAAAACAGTCACATATCTTTTGAATAGTGCTGTCTCAAATATAAACTTGACTGTAGAATCTGAGAAAAAAAACTGAATGGAAAAATACCAAACTCACCATCATGACTGAATCTAAATGATAGGACTATGTATGTGTGTGTGTGTGTGTGTGTGTTTTCCCCCAGTTTCTTAACACTCTTCTGAGCTTTCCAAGTATTCCGCAGGGTGCAGATACCCCTGTGATAATCTAGAAACGGGCACAAAGAACCAAGACTCTCTCACACATTCCAAGGCAAAAACTGTCCTTTCTTCAAATGATCACGTTAAGCATTGTTTTGCGGATTGGAAAATGACCTGGTAGCTAGCTAGCTGCCCTCTCCCCTGGTCCTGGTTATGACAGAGAAGGTCCAGAACTTTGTTCCTGCTCTCCAGAGGAAGGCAGGACGGTCCTCCTGGGGTCTTCCCCACAAAAAGGGAGCAGAGGGTGTGAGGATGCGAGGCGCAGCTCCGTGCAGGCTCACATCATCCCCGGGCAAGGAAATGAGTCAGCCAGTGAGTCAGCCCCGCGGCTCGGCTTTCATTCTTGGTATTGTTCCACCTCACTGCTCCTCTCTGTCTGTCACCCTTTCCCCCTAAACCACATGCGCGGCCTTGACGCGGCCCCGGAGGAGCTGGCTGAGAAGGGCATCTGGGTGTGAGCACCCCTTCACCTGTGGTCCCCACTTCATTTCTCACCCTCATGGCTACCTCCTTCAACACAGGTGTTGTTAGCATTCCCAACTCAAAAATGAGGAAACTGAAGTACAGCGATTCTGAGTCAAGGGCTCACACACAGGAAGAGGCCAAGGTGAGATTCAAAGTCAGACCTGAGTCCAGCCCAAGCCAGTCCTCCCAAACATGACAGACCCCATGGCTTGGCCCTTCCTAGAGATCTCAGCCAGGTCTACCCGCCTCCACCCCAGAAAAGACTGAGAAGTAATCAACGTGTGTCTTTCCATTGCCCTATATTTCAGGTGTCCTGAAATGGCCCAGGCACCTGAAATATAGGTGGTCTGCTTGCTCTCTCCCAAAATATGTCTTTGGGAAAGCATCTAAGAGTCTGATACCAGACATGTAGACCAAAGCATGACTTCAGGCCTATAATTTACTCCTTCAGGAAGAATCTGTAAGGCGAAGTCCTACTGCAGTTGTGGGGTGAAAGAGAGAAAAAAAGAGATTTCTGCCATTGGGAGACATGCGGGAGAGAGGCCTGAGGGAGCACAAGGGTGTTCTCAGTTCTGTTCCCTCTTGAGAACCCCATCGACCCAAGGAGCCAAGTCCCGTCTTCAGTCTATTAGCAGGGTGGGTGGGGCAGAGGCCAAGGAAGCAGACGCTCATGTGATGTGACTACCACAGAATGCCACCCCCTCACAGATTCCACTGGAGGAGAGTCATGCCTGGGGATTAAAGACTTCCCCTTCTTTTAAACATTTTTATTTTTTTGTTATTTAATGTTTATATGGGTAATACTTTCACGTAACTCAAAAATTACATACCATTTATATAAATGCGTATAAAATGACATACATTTTTAACCATGTGAATGTCTTATACACACACGCAACAGTTACACTTTCTCCGATTGGGTCCCCTACTGTCCAGTTCTTATCCCACTCCCAAGGTCACCTCACTGGTTACTAGTTTCTTGTATATCTTTTCACACATACAAATAAATATAAATACACATGCACAGACTGCCGTTCTTTTTTTTTTTTTTTTCCTACAAAAGTTGCAGGCTCTTTTTACAAAAGTAAAAATGTTGGAGAGAAGAACACATTGATTCTAACACTTTTGTGCAAAGGAGTCTGTAGCTATTTTCTTCCTGGGGAGCACTGAGCCAGGGCCTCTTCCTTTGTTTGGACTTTTTTTTTTTTAAGTCTTTATTGAATTTGTCACAATGTTGCCTCTGTTTTATGTTTTGGTTTTTTGATGAGGAGACATGTAGGATCTTAGCTTCCTAACCAAGGATCCAACCCACACCCTCTGAATTGGAAGGACTGCTAGGGAAGTCCCTGTTTTGCCATTTTAAAGTCAGATATAATGAGGCATCATTTACATACAGGAGAATTCACCCTTTTCAGTGGACAGTCCAGTGAGTTTTGACTGTCATGTATACAGTCATGCAACCACTACTGCCATCAAGATATTTAAAGATTTTATCACCTCCCCACCCCCCTTCAAAAATTCTTTCCCGACTCTTTGTAGTTATTCACTACCCGCCCTCTCTGCCACTCGATCTACACTCCCATCTCTGCCCCTTGAGCCACAGTGGGCTTTCCCTGTGGCTCAACAGGTAAAGAATCCACCTGCAATGCGGGAGACCTGGGTTTGACCCCTGGGTTGGGAAGATGCCCTGGAGAAAGAAAGGCTACCCAGCCCAGTACTCTGGCCTGGAGAAAGTCCATGGGGATCATGGTGTCGCAAAGAGTTGGACACGATTGAATGATTTTCGCTTCTCCAGCCCCTAGCAACCACTCATATGTTTTTTGTCCTTACAGTTGTTCCTTTTCAAGAATGTCATATAAATGGAATAATCCAGTACTGTAATCATTTATGTCTGCATTCTTTCACTTAGAATACATTTAAGATTCATCCCCACTATTATTGTATACGTTGTGTGTATCAATACAGTTGACTCTTGAACAACACGGGGGTTGGAGGCACCAACTCTCTGCCCAGCTGGAAATTCATGTATAACTTACAGCTCACCCTATATATTTGAGGTTCCTCTGTATCCATGGTTCCACACCCTCAGATTCAACCAATGGCATACCATGTAATACTGTAATTATTATTGGAAAAAACTGGCATGCAAGTGAACCAATACAGTTCAAACCCATGCTGATCAAGGGTCCATTGTAGTTTATTCCATGTTTTCAGGGAGTTCTATTTCATTGTATGGATGTATCAGTTTGTTTATGCATTCATCAATTGAAGGACATTTGGGTTTTTTGCAGTTTGGGGCAGTTATGAATAGAACTGCTGTAAACATTCAAATACAAGGTGTGTGTGTGTGTGTGTGTGTGTGTGTGTGTGTGTGTGTGTGTGTGTGTGTGCGCATGCTGGAACATGCGTTATCATTTTCTCTTGGGTGAATATATAGGAATGGGATGTTTGGGTCATATGGAAGGTGGTATCATTTTCTTTTAACCCTTCTGATAGCCCCACGTCCTAGTCTTGTTAAGCCTCATTCTCAGAGGGGAAATCTGAGGGCCAGAAAGGTTTAGCAGCCTGTGACCCTTATCACCCATCAAGTTAAGTGAAAGAGCTGCAACTTGAACTCAGATCTGAGAAAACCTCCTCTGGTAACTGTGATATAATACAGTTCTTTTTGCTCCTCTTGTTAAAAGAGGTCAGAGACACATATAGGATATAAGTACTCCAGGTATTAATGAGACACAAACCATATTTCTAATTCCAGCTCCTTAACAAGAATTCAGACCTCCAGTTGAGAGGAAATCCTAATGGCCTCCCCTCCCCACTTGGCTGGTATACGCTCTGTTGCCTCAAGAACACCAGCTTTTCGAAAGGGAATGATTCCTAATGCTTATGAGTGGGTCTGGAATGTTCTTAAAAGTTTATAGGTCACTTAACATGCATCACCTCATCGGAGAATGATTTCATGACGAGCAGACCTGTCTTTCCCTGTAACCCACCCAGAGCCACTGACAGCTGGTGAGCCTTGTGCAGAGGGATCCTCTTGTATCCCTAATTTCACTCTACCCTGAGTAGCACATCCCTCCCTCCCTTTGTGCAGTGACAACCTGGCAATCCCAAATGCTCTCCCAGAACACCTAGATTGGCAGGGTGGTGGCCTGGAAAGGGTGCGGGTCTGGGACTCCAGTTCGTCTCTCAGGAATCCGTTGGGAATTAGGAGGGCTAATATGGGTACCAAGCATGGGACCTGGCACCCTGAAGACTGTCAGCAAATGCTGGCCTCCTCCCCTTTCCCTAATAGAGAAGACAGGTACCAAGCCCGCAAACAAGATGCTCAGGGTTAATTTCTGCCACCAACATACCATTCGCTCGAGCAAGGCACCTCCCAATTCTGTGCCTTCAGTCTCCACATTCATACAAGTGGACCATGTCCAAGTTCACTATATGGAATGTAATTATAAATGGAGCCTTT
This sequence comes from Tragelaphus eurycerus, assembly GCA_935064755.1. Classification (NCBI taxonomy): domain Eukaryota; kingdom Metazoa; phylum Chordata; class Mammalia; order Artiodactyla; family Bovidae; genus Tragelaphus; species Tragelaphus eurycerus. Next base: position 21,519,824 of record CAKXYN010000020.1, read on the forward strand.
CTTTAAACCTAAAGAAGGGGGATTAAGGAGAAAACTCCTTAATCTCCTGGCTGCCCAGAGGCCCTGTCCTCTCCAAGCAGAGAGGAGATTTTAGAGCCATGGAGGGGAAACAGTAGGGAAACGCCTTAATCTTACTGATCACACATTACTTCACTAGATCGTTCTGAGGTGAAATGAGACCATTTCATTTCACACCATGAAATGTGAGCCAGAGGTCTCACAAGAGTTCTGTGTGACCTGCACGTAAGTTAACTAACCTGTCCTGGTTCACAATGCAACTTACACACCCCAGGAAATCCCTGAGTCCTGGAATAGTTGGTTGTTCTACCTACACGCCCACTTTTTAAAGTTGAACTCACAGCTAAATTTCAAAATTTAGTCACATTAAACATCCCAAATGTTCAGAATCTCTTAAAAACTAGAGGCTCTGTCAACTCTTTGCCCATATTTATACATGGAAACAATCAGCTGGGGCTGAGTGGTAGCAGCTTTTTTAAGATAAATCAAGCACTCACCACTTTGCCACAGTCCCCACGACTGCCTTTTGTCTTTCACCATCCATGCACCTCACTTACTGACACTACCTGCCTGGCTCCTGTAGCACTGAGGTCTGCAACCCTTGGCGTAAATTCACCCTAACTTCAGAAGAACTCAAAAATTTGATAGATGTAACTTGTAAACGCTGCCCCTAGGTTGCTCCTTTTCAAATGGTCCAAGATAGTATTACACCCAAATCCCAACATTTTGGTGGCTACAAATCACCATCGATTTTTTTCACTAGTGTTCTTTATTTAAAAACAAAATAATATAAACTGTAATAACCTATGTTGTTTTGCCATAAAACTTAATGTATTGTTGTTTTCTAATGTAAAATAAAATGCAAACTCAGATGTTCTCCTCCTGAATTGACCCTCAAGCACAAATTCTAGTTGCAAGTAACAGAAATGTAGTCTCAAGCAGTTTAAGAAGGAAAAGAGAATGGGGGTGGGGGATGAGCAAAGAGCAAGAAAGCAAAATCAGGCGGGAAAGAGAAATTAATTTAAGGGCTACTGTAATCAGGCTGCAGACAAGTAGGAGTAGGGGTTTGGATCTAGGGTCAATAGGATTCAGGAACTTGGGCTCTGCCCAGCTAGGAGACTCTGGCCTAGGTGCTCTCTGCAAATCAGCTTTAGTCTTTCAGGCCAGCTTCTGTATACAAAAGAGGAAAGGAAGAAATGGAGCTCTGGGCTCACATCTTTACGGTTAAGGAGGGAAAGGGGGAGTGGTGAAGTGATGGTATTTGTTTTTCTATCACTGAAAGATCCAACTGGAAAAATCCTAGGGAAGAATTCTGATCGGTCTTGTTTAATTGCTATGGCTGTTCCTGGACCAATCATTCATCTAGCTCAGCAGAAAAGAGGGATGAGTACTACATCCAAATCATAGCCACCAACAGGTCCCTCCCTGCCGGTTTAAATGATCTCCGGGGCCCTCCAGCCTGGGACGCTCTTCTCTGCAGTCTAGTTTTTTGGTAGCAATTATGGTGATGATGATTGTGCCAGGTACTGACTTAACTGCTTTGCCTGTATTCTCTCATTTAATCTCCTCATGGACCCTCATTAAGGATTTAATCATTCCTGGTTTTACAAAGAGAAGAAACTGAGATGCCAAGCAGTTAAGCAACCTGCCCGAGTGTGCTGTGAACCTGGGGAGGCAGGCCAGAAATCACGTGACATGCTTGTATCGCAGCCACCTATCTGGAAAGAGCTACCTGCTAGACTATAAAATTTTTGTCACAAATGCCCATGTGTTGGCAGTGTTCAAAGGTGTGACCACTAATGGGGTGGCTTTCCATCTGTAAGCGTGGGTGGGGGACTGGGTGAGAGGTCCGGATTCCTGCCATGCTTCCTGCCTGTCCTGGGGAAGCCAGCTTTGATCTGCCTCTGAGCCACTGGGCACAGGCTATCTGTTCATCTAGCCCTCTGCCAGGCACCTTGGCCCAGACTTTCCTTCTCCTGCATTTTTGTTCCTCATCAAGTCTTTCTCCAGTGACCCAAGCCCTGAATCAGGAGTCAGAAAAATCGTATTTTGATTTTTGTTTTGTGTTCCTGGTCTTGGCTTTGACTCAAACAGAATACAAATAACAATGTGTTCCTTGTTTGGGTTTTAGGGGAGTTCGATTCAGTCCAACAAATGCCTAGTTTCTTACCCTGAGCTTAACTATGAGGCCAGGGTTAGAGCAATTAAATGAGAAGCAGACTCTGCCCTTAAAAAATTTTTCAGGCTACATTTTTGTTTTTTAAACCCCGTTCCTACATGGCTCCATTCTGGACTAGGCAAAAACTTTCTTGACTCTCTGGGTCCCTTCAGTTTCTCGATTTTTGGAAAAGTCCTATGGACTGCAGCCAGCCTAAATGCTTTAAAATGCTGCTTTCATCCACAACTGGGGTGTTATTTTTTTCCCCTAACACTAAATCAGACCTTTAACTCTGGCCTTGCTTAGAAGTGTGATAGCCTTCTCTCTTTTCCACTCCTACCAAGTGAACTGATTTGCTCCCAGTATCTTTAACCTGTTACTGCCTCCTGGTTCACAATTCTTTGGAATTTGCCTTCAACTGCAGGTCTTATTTGGAGAAGGCAATGGCACCCTACTCCAGTACTCTTGCCTGGAAAATCCCAAGGACAGAGGAGCCCAATAGGCTGCAGTTCATGGGGTCGCTAAGAGTCGGACATGACTGAGTGACTTCACTTTCTCTTTTCACTTTCCTACATTGGAGAAGGAAATGGCAACCCACTCCAGTGTTCTTGCCTGGAGAATCCCAGGGACGGGGAAGCCTGGTGGGCTGCCGTCTGTGGGGTCACACAGAGTCGGACACGACTGAAGTGACTTAGCATAGCATAGCATAGCAGGTCTTAGTTGGCTTAGGCAGCCATGTTTGAATCACGAGCTTTACCTCCTGACCGCAGTTGATTGGTTCTGAGGGGTCATCTGACCCAGGGTACCCATCTGGAGGCTGGGCTGAGCCAATCAGCTTTTCTTCTCTTGATGTTCTGACCTAAAAGGCTCAGAAAGCGGATGGGGATGGCTGGCCCTGGAGCAGGAGGGTGTTGTGGTGTTAAGGTATGAAGTTTGCACCGAGTAAAATCCTAGCAAGAGAGAGAATCGGGGAAGGAAGGGAGCTGCGTGTGGAGGAAGTGGTAGAGGTCAGAGACAAGCCAGGAGGCGTTGCAAAGGGAAAGGGAGGGAGAAGAACCAGCCCGGTGTACCAGATCGAGCCTTCTCGTTTCCCTTTTGAAAGAACTCTACTTTCTAGCCTTGGGGATCTGGTACACCTTTCCATAGACTCAAAACTAATTTGAGCGAGTTGGGCATGGCCTCAGTTCCTTGCATCCAAACAAACTGTGATTAGAGCCTCAAAAGTTTCTTCCCTACTCTCATGTGCACAATTATTACAATAAAGTACAGCCATTCCGTCCACCCCCAACACATGCTAATGCCTTTTGATTCATCTTTAGAGCTCTACCACTTTCTTTGGCCTCAGCACCTGGCAAATGGTCCACCTTCAATAAAAGCTTGACGGAGGAAGGTTGATCTCCTCTACATTTTTTTTTGCCTGGCTTTCCAGCCTCCCCCTGTCTGGCCCCATATCTAACCTCATTCCCCACTACTCCTCACTACACACCCTTCACTGTGGTTAAACCAGTCTCACCAAGACATCCGACTCATTTCTCGGGGCCTTTCCTCATGCTGGAATGCCCTCCTCCCTCTTCCTCACCTATTTATCCTCCTAATATCAGCCCTCTCCTTCTACATTCCTTCCTTTAATATTTACTGAATCCCCATTCTGTATCAGGCATTATCCTAAGCACCAGACTGCAGCAGGGAACAGAAGACAGAGGCTTTCTGTCACCATGGTGCGTCTGGTCTCTCTCAAGCCTTCTCCCACCTTCTCCCTCTTCTCATACTTCCCGTAAGATTAATTCTTGGTACCTCGAAACTGCTGTCAGTTCAGTTTCTTGGAGTCAGTTTTGCCCACCACGCCTCCTCCTGCTCACTGGAGTTTATGTGCCTTGAGGGCTGGAGCCTCAATTCTGTACTTTTTCTATTTATATTTATGAGGCTCAGCATTGGGGACACCGTGGGCACCTCGAAAATAATTCTTCACTGCCTGGCTGCTTGATTGAAAGTGTCTCCTGCCCTCTTGGCCTGGAAAATGGAAGGACAGAGAGGCATCTGTCTCTGCAATCCCAGGAATAAACACCAGCCTGGGTTTTGGTTGATCCCCATAACCCTGGCCATAAAGCACCATCTAAATCCAGGGGCGAGAGGAACAAATAGAGGTTTCATTTGTTCTGTTTAGTGCTGGGTCCTCTGGGGAGGGCTTCACCGACCGCCTTACCACAAACCCACACTGACAAACAAAAAGCCACTTCTCTCTGGCAGCCTCCTGAACGGGCACCCTTTTTACCTACAAGTCAACTCTGTCGTCTCCAGGTTTTCTGAAAGACATCTTTCAGCTCTGCGAGTCTACTGGGTGGGAGGGGAAAAGGGAAAAAAAAAAAAAAACCAGGGGCACTAGATTTCATTCTCTCCCCAGACATAAGCAAAAGTGGTTCATCCCCAAACCAAGCCCAGTAAGCCCTCACCACAGAATTTCTCTGCATAAAGAAAGTACCTTTTTGAAACACAAAGTTACTCTTTCAACTCAGGAAGGGGAAAAAAAAAAATTAATCCACCGAGCAACCCCTAAACCTGTGCTTGGCTGGAATCCTGATGTCGATGGTGGGATGGAAGTGAATCATTTCTCTCTGCTCTGATTGCATCAGCGACAGAGCGACAGGCAGACGTGTCTGGGAGCTGCTGGGTCCCCAGCAGAGGCCTCACACCACACTTGCGCCTAACTCTGATTGCCTTTTTGTTTGGAAGCAGGGCCATCTTAGCCAATGCAGGACAGGAGTTAGGTTCAACCCAACCAGCTGAGGCCGGGGACTGAGAGTTCTGAGGAAGAATCTGTTGTGTACCCATGAGGGATTACTGCTCCTGAGTCGAAAAGTCAAGCCCAACTAGCTCCAGCCCTCTGTCTCATTTGAACGCTCATCAAGGCCTTCAACAGGAAGTCTTACTTTATAGGTATCTCTTCACAATAAGAATAACTAGCAATTTTTGAACCAAGTCTTCCTAAGTACCCTGCCTTTGCTAAACGTTGTTTGTATGTCATTTCATTAGTTCCCAAACACAAAAACAAGCAAAAAAACACCCATTTAAAAAAACAACAACAAACCTATGAGGTCAGTGCTATGGTTCTGTTTTATAGACATGGAGACTGAGATCCGGAGAATTGAGGTGGTTTGTCTACATCTAGTAACTGACCAAGGCAGGATTTGAACCCACAGCAGCCAACTCCACAAGTTCTTACTCACTATGCTAAAAGTTCTCTTTCTCCTCACTTTTCCAAGGACTCCCTATTCTCCAAAGACTGAAGAAAATTCCGTCCCCTCCCAGGCATCTGTAGGCCCCTCTGGCCTTCTCTCATCTGACTGACTTCCTCTTACCTGTTAGCATCTCTCAGGCTCTTCTGAACAAACTGTTCATTCATGCAACAAACACTGAGGGGAACTTCCCTGGTAGCAGTGGCTAAGACTCTGCACTCCCAATGAAGGGGGCCCAGAGTCCATTCCTGGTCAGGGAACAAGATCCCACATGACACAGCAAGGACCTTGCAACCAAGAGTTCACATGCCACAACTGGGGGAGGCAGGGGAAAGGAAGGAGTAGACTTCCCTGGTGGTCCAACATGGTTAAGAATCCACCTTCCAATGCCGAGGGCATGGGTTCAATTCCTGGTAGGAGAGCTAAGATCCCTCATGCCACAGTGAAAATCCTGCATGCAGCTAAATAAATAAATGAGTAAGTATTTAAATAAACAAAAACTCCCCAATACTGAACACTTACACATGACAAGCACAGTTCTAGAAGAGCTGGCAGTGAACCAAACATATAAAAATCCCTGCCTTCATGGACTTTACATTCTAGTGGGGGAAGATAGATTTTAAAAATATAAACACATGAAAAATACATGTGTCTAAGATGACAAGGAGCGCCAGCAAGAGAAATGAGGCAGAGAAAGGAGAGAGAGAAGACATAAGGAAATGTACAATTTTAGGCAGGGGGGCTAGGGCCTCACTGAAAAAGTGATACCAGACTTAAGCTCTCATAGACAAGAGAAGAAATTGAGCCATGGAGGGGGAAGGACATTTGAAACAGAGTGAAGGGGATGTGCAAAGGCACAGAGGCAGGAGTGTGTTCGCAGAATGCCCAATGAAGCTGGAGTAAGACCAGTGAGGCAAAGAGCAGTCAGAAGTGAGGCGAGAGAAGTAAGGAGAGGAGGCCAGGCCGTGTGGAGCTTAGCAGGCCATGGCAAGGATGCTGGCGTTCACTCTGAGTGAGTCAGGAAGCTGATGGAGTGTTTCAAGCAGACATACATTTTAACAGAATCACCCTGGCTGCTGTATTGAGATCAGGCTGAAGGGGGACAAGGTTGGGAGGCTGTTGATAATCCAGGTGAGGAATGCTGGAGGCTCGAATGGAACGAAGGCGGTGAGATCAGTCAGAGACTGGGTGTCTTCTGCACTGAAGTCAGCAGGACTTCCTGACAGATTGGAGGTGGGAGGTGAGAGAAAGGGAGGAGTCGGGAATGATACCCAAGTTTCTGGCCCAAGCATCTGGAAGAATGGAGTTGCCATTTACTGAGCTCTCCGTGGGAGGAACAGGTTTGGAGGAGGGAAAGCAGGAGCTCAGTACTGGGTATGATAAATGTCAGATGCCTATTAGAGATCTAGGTGAACAGGCAGTTAAACAAACAGTTCTGGCATTCAGGGGCGCGATCTGGCTAGACACACAAATGTGGAAGTCATTAGGGTGTGGATAGTATTTTTTTAAGCCACAAAATTGAGTGGAGTCACAGAGAGTGAAAGTAACTAAATAGGTAGGGTGTAAGGACCATGCCCTGGGGTGCTCAAACATTTAGAGGTCAAAGAGATGAAGAGAAAGTCGGCAGGAGACCAAGAAGGAACAGACAGGGAGATAAGATGCCACCTAGAGGAGTCTTTCAAGGAAGAGGGAAGGATCAACTGGCAAAGGCTTCTGATCCGTCAAGTGATGAGAGAAATTCACCCATCCGAGCAAAAGAAGAAATGTTTAATTGAATAGTTTTCTTGTTTTGTTTGGATGTGCATTCATCTAGACTTCTCAACCAATCACAAGGGTGAGAAGAGCAGAGTTGGGTCCTCACCCCACTGTGCTTCTGTCCCCTACTCTTCTCCCCACCTCCCTCTTCTCCTCCCCTCCCCCATCACCCATTAACCCCTTCCCCCCGACCTCTAACCTCAACTCCAACTTTTGGTGGGGTTGACTTTCCTAAGCCAGGGGAATCTTGGGCCTGAGCTGAAACAACAGAACAATCTCTGAGGCAAGCCATTGCTTCACAGATTTGGTGAAAGGAATAAGCTACTATCTCACTTTAAAAGGGCTTCCCAGGGAGCACTAGCAGTAAAGAATCTTGCTGCCAATGCAGCAGGCAAAAGTGATGTGAGTTTGATCCCTGAGTCGGGAAGATCCCCTGGAGGAGGGCACAGCAACCCACTCCAGTATTCTTACCTGGAGAGTCCCATGGACAGAGGACCCTGGCGGGGTACAGTCCAAAAGGTCGCAAAGATTCCAACACAACTGAAGCGAAAGAGAGGGGTGGGACTTCCCTGGAAGTCCCGTGGTTAAGATTTTGCCTTCAAATGCAGGAGCTGTGGGTTTGATCCCTGGTCGGAGAGCTAAGATCCCACATACCTTGTGGCCAAAAAAATCAAAACACTAAAAAAAAAAAAAAAAAAAAAAAGGCAGCAATATTGTAACAAATTCAATAAAGACTTTAAAATGGTCCACATAAAAAAAGAAATCTCTAAAAAAAGCAGAGTCGGGGGGAACAGTAAGAGGGATAAACTAAAGGTGGCAGAAAGGGAAAACACAGACACCCACGTAAAGGGAAGACAATTTGTTTTTAAAGAATGCCTGCAGCAATTTTGTTGATGTTGCCATCAGGAAGCAAAGGAATTTATCTTGGAGCTGCACAGCTCTTCAGTTTAGGTAAAGTCTTTAGTGAGCCTTTTCTAGCTGACTCCATCCTGGAGCCTAGAACAGGGTAGAGGATGAGAACTAAATTCCTCTGCACTGAGTTCTCACCTAGCAGGTGAGTGAGATAGGTGTGTCAGAGGCTGGGAGCTGGGAGAAGAGAAATGGGAGGAAAATGGCTGGCAAAGAATTCCCAGGGGTGGGGTGGGGCTGAGGAACCTCTTTTAAGAGCAATGAGGTCTAACATTAATTTTTTTTCTGGAACTCTTTTATTGAAGTAATAATAGATGTAGAGATAAATGTCTACTACTTGCTAACTTTTCACATACACCCATATAACCAGCACTCAAGTCAGGCAATTTAGCAGCTGCCCTTGGATTCTTTTCCAGTCGTGACTCCACCCCAGGGCAGTCACTATCCTGACTTTGAACAGCATGGACTAGTTTTGCCTGTTTTTGTATATTATCAACATGGGCGTGCCCTTTAGTATCTGCCTTCTTTCACTCGACATTGTATATGTGAGGTTCAATCATACTGGTGCATATAGTTATATATCTTTTATTTTTCATTGCTGTAGACTGTTCCATTTTAATGATTATAATGCAATTGATTTATCCTCTCTATTGCTGATGGACAGAGATGTTATTTCCACTGGGGGCCACTGCAAACAGTGCTGCTACAAACGCACCTGGACATTATCTAGTATTCACTTTTCTCCCAACAGTTTATTTTCAAATACCACAAACATAGGAAACTGCAATTATTATATAGTGAACATCTATATACATATGACTGGATGCATTTCAAAGCAAGTTGCACTTTCCCTAGCATTTCAGAATATGTATCATTGACAAAAGTTTACTGTTTATTTATGGGGTTTCCTTTGAGGGAATACTTACATGAAGAGAAATGCATTCATAGTAACAGTATATAATTCATTGTGTTTGAGAAATACATACACCTGTGTAATTCAAATCTCTAACAAAATCTAAAATGTTGTTATCATCCAGAAAGTTCCCTTGTGCCTCTTCCCAATTCCCCACTACATTCATTGTATTCTCCTTTTTTTTTCCATCAAGGATTAGTTTTACCAGCTTTAGAACTTCATATAAATGAAATGACACAGTATGGACTCTTTTGTCTAAGGCTTCTTTCACTTGACATAATGTTTCTGAAATTCATTCATGGTGTTGCATGAATAAGTAGTTTGTTCCTTTTCATCGCATGAATGTACCACAATTTGTTTATCCATGCTCCTGTTGATTGACATCTGGGATGCTTCCAGTTTGGGGCTTTATAAAGAAAAACGCTATTACCACTCTCATACTAGTCTTTCTGTTGGACATATGCTTTTATTTCTCTTGGGTAAATAACCTAAAACCAAAATTGCTGGGTTGTAGGGGTATGTTTAGCTTCATGTGAAACTGCCATACCTTCATTTCAAAGTGGCTGTATGACTTTAGACTCCCAGCAACAAAACAGGAAAGTTAATACTGGTTCAGTACCTTTGCTAACATTTGACGGTCTTTGCCTTTTTCATTTAAGCTGTTATGGTGGGTGTGTAGTGATACCTCACTGTGGTGGTGTTTTTTTTCTTAAAGATTTTTTTTAGTGTGGATCATTTTTAAAGTCTTTATTGAATTTGCTCCTGGACCAGGGATCAAACCTGAACGCCCTGCATTGGAAAGTGAAGTCTTAACCACTGGACCACCAGGGAAGTCCCCTCACTGTAGTTTTAATTTGCATTTCTCTGATAACTAAGCCATCCTTATTAGTACAGTGGTGATTATCCCTGCCTGTCATGCAGGAGACTGGGGTTTGATTCCCTGATGGGGAGGCAACACACCGGTGGTTTTAGGACTTCCCAGATGGAGCTTCCAAATGTACTTCCAGATGTACAAGCTGGATTTAGAAAAGGCAGAGGAACCAGAGATCAAATTGCCAACATATGTTGGATCATTGAAAAAGCAAGGGAATTCTAGAAAAACATCTACTTCTGCTTCACTGACTATGCTAAAGGCTTTGACTATGTAGATCACAACAAACTGTGGAAAATTCTTAAAGAGATGGGAATACCAGACCACCTTACCTGCCTCCTGCAAACGTGTATGCAGGTCAAGAAGCAACAGTTAGAACCGGACATGGAATTTATATGCAGGGTACATCATGTGAAATGTTGAGCTAGATGAAGCACAAGCTGGAATCAAGATTGCCTGGAAAAATACCTATAACCTCAGATAGGCAGATGATACCACCCTTAAGGCAGAAAGCAGAAGACGAGGGAACTAAAGAGTCACTTGATGAAGATGAAAGAGGAAAGTGAAAAAGCTGGCTTAAAACTCAACATTCCAAAAATGAAGATGATGGCAACCAATCCCACCACTTCATGGCAAATAGATAGGAAAACAATGGTAACTGTGACAGACTTTATTTTCTTGGGATTCAAAATCACTGTGGATGGTGACTGCAGCCATGAAATTAAAAGACACTTGCTCCTTGGAAGAAAAGCAATAACAAACCTAGACACAGTATTAAAAAGCAGAGACACTACTTTACTTACAAAAGTCCATATAGTCAAAGCTATGGTTTTTCCAATAGTCATGTACGAATGCGAGAATTGGACAATAAAAAAGGCTGAGCACCGAAAAACTGATGCCTTCAAACTGTGGTGCTGGAGAAGATTCTTGAGAGTCCCTTGGACAGCATGGAGATCAAACCAGTCAATCCTAAAGGAAATCAACTCTGAATATTCATTGGAAGGCCTGATGCTGAAGCTGAAGGTCCAATACTTTGGCCACCTGAAGCGAAGAGCTGACTCATTGGAAAAGACTCTGATGCTGGGAAAGATTGAAGGCAGGAGAAGGGGACGACCGAGGATGAGATAGTTGGATGGCATCACTGACTCAATAGACACAAGTTTGAGCAAGTTCTGGGAGTTGCTGATGGACAGAGAAGCCTGGCGTGCTGCAGTCCATGCAGAGTCACATGACTGAGAAACTGAACAACAGGGTGGAGCGAGTGGTAAAGAATCCACCTGGCAATGCAGGAGATGCAAGAGACACAGGTTCAGTCTTTGGATAGGAAAGATCCCCTGGAGAAGGAAATGGCAACCCACTCCAGTAGTTTTGCCTGGAGAATCCCATGAACAGAGGAGGCTGGAGGGTCACAATCCATAGGGTCACAAAGAGTTGGACACAACTGAAGCGACTTAGCACGCACGCAGTGATAATTAATGACACGGAGCACGTTATCAAGTGCTTACTGGACATTCATCTAGCATCCTTTGTGAAGTGTCTCTTCAAGTTTTTGCCATTTTTTAGTGGGTTGTTTGTCTTTTGTACTCTTGACTTACAGGAGTCCTTTCTAAATCCCAAATACCAATCCTTTGTTAGATAAATGCTTTCTTTACAAAGAATATCTCCCAGTCTATGGCCTGCATTTTCCTATCTAAAAAAAAAAAAGAAAAATCTTTGTGTATCAACCAGTCACAAAAGATATTCTCCTAGAGTAGCTTCATAGTTTTAGTTTCTACATGTAGGTCTGTGCTCCACCTCAAAATAATTTTTGTATGTAAGCTAATGTTTGAGTTTTTTTTAAATTACACATATCTAGCTGTTCCAGCATAATTCATTGAAGAGTCTCCTTCCTCTGTTAGACTGCTTTAATACCTGTCAAAAATTAAATCATATTATATTTCTGAACTTCCTATTATGTTCCATTAACCTATTTGTTGATCCTTATAATAGAATCTTGATATAGAGTCTTGACTACTATAACTTTACAGTAGGTCTTGAAATCAAGTAGCACAAGTCCTTCTTATCTTGTCCTTCAGCTCCCTTTTCTTTCAGTTTGGGTAGTCTATCAATAGGTCCTCCATATAAATTTTAGAATCAGGTTGTCATTTTTAAAAGGTTGCTAGGATTATGAAAGAGACTTGTTGAATTTTCACATTTGTAGTGATATCCTTTCTTTTACTTCTAATGTTGGTAGTTTGTCTTCTCTTTTTGCAGGGGGTGGAGGGGGAAGTAGTGAGTACAGCTGGGGGTTATTTCTGTTGATCTTTTCAAATAACCAATGTTTATCTGCTCTCTCTTTTATAACTTCTGTCCTTCTCTTTCTTACTTCCTTCCCATCATTTACTTTAGGTTTATTTTGCTCTTCTTTTTCTAGCTTCTGAAAGTGAAGCTTAAGTGTTTTTTTTGCCATTTGGTGTTAAAGCTATAAATATATCTCTAAGAACTGTTTTGTCTGATCTCACAAAGCTTGTATATTTTATTTTTATAATAATCAGTTAAAATACTTTCTAATATTTGCTGAGGCTTTTTGTATTATTTGTGTGCATGCTAAGTTGCTTCAGTCAAGCACAACTCTTTGTGCCCATATAAGCCTGCCAGGCTCCTCTGTCTATGGGGATTTTCCAAACAAGAATACTGGAGTGAGTTGAAATGCCCTCTTCCAGGGGATCTTTCTGATGCAGGGATTGAAACTTGCATCTCTTACATCTCCTGCATTTGCAGGCAGGTTCTTTACCACTAGCACCACTTGGGAAGCCCACTAATTATTTAGATCTGTGCTATTTAAGTTCCAAGTATTTGGCATTTTTCTACATACATTATTATTACTGACTCATAATTTCATTGTGGTCAGGTAACATTCTCTATATGATTTTAGCCATTTTATTTCATTTTATCTTTTATTTTGGCTGCAGCACGCAGTTCTCAGGGTCTTAGTTCCCCCAATAGGGTTGGAACCTGTGCCCCCTACAGTGGAAGCACTGAGTCTTAACCACTGAACCACCAGGGAGGTCCCAGCTTTAGCCACTTTAAATTTACTGAGAATTGTTTTACGGCTTAGCACATGATCATTGGTGAATACATCAGGGGCACTTGAACATGAAGATAATGTGCATTTTGTTGAGTACACTGTTCTGTAAATATCAATTAGATCAAGATAGTTGGGGTGTGTGTGTGTGCACGCGCTCAGTAGTGTCCAACTCTTTGCAGTCCCATGGACTGTAGCCCACCAGGCTCCTCTGTCCATGGGATTTTCCAGGCAAGAGTACTGGAGTGGGTTGCCAATTCCTTCTCCAGGCAATTCTTCTGGACCCAAGGATTGAACCTGAGTCTTTTCCATCTGCTGCATTGGTAGGCGGATTCTTTACCACTGTACCACCTGGGAAGACAGAGATAGCTGATGAAAAGTGAAAGTGAAGTCGCTCAGTCATGTCCGACTCTTTGCAAGCCCATGGACTGTAGCCTACCAGGCTCCTCTGTCCATGGGATTTTCCAGGCAAGAGTACTGAAGTGGGTTGCCATTTCCTTCTCCAGGGAATCTTCCCAACCCAGGGATTGAACCCAGGTCTCCTGCGTTATAGGCAGATGCTTTACAAGATAGTTGATAGTAGTGTTCAGATCTTCTATATCTTTTATGATTATTTTGTCTTGGCTGAAAAGGTGTTAAAATATCTAATTATGATAGCAGATTTCTGTATTTCTTTGAATTCTGTCACTGTTTTTCCTTCATGAAAACTCTTTGAAACTGTTATGTATGATTGCTATACCTTCCTGGTGATACTTATTACCCTTTTTATCTCTGATAATAGTCACTGTTCTCATGTGTCTTGTAGACAGGGTACAGTTGGAACAGGCATTTTTATCTGTTCTGACAATTTCTGCTTTTAGTTGAAGTGTTGTAGACTATTAACTTTTAATGAAGTTATTGATTTGGTCAGATATAGGTCTACCATTTTATTATTTGTTCTTTTCTTTGTCCTCTGGTATGTGTTTGCTTCTCTCTTCTTCCTATCTTGTCTTCTTTTGGATTAAACATTTCTTCAGAAATCTACTTTGTCTATCAGCTTTTTTGTTATGCTTCTTTACACCTTTAAAGTGGTCCCTGTACCCTCCTACACTGTTGGTGGGAATGTAAGTTGGTGTAGCCACTATGGAAAACTTAAAAAGCTTTTATGAAGATTCTTTAAAAAACTTGAAAACAAACTAAAAATAGAACTACCATATGATCCAGCATCCTACTCCTGGCGTATATTCAGAGAAAGCCATAATTTGAAAAGCTACACTCACCCCAGTGTTCACTGCAGCACTATTTACAAGCTGAGACATGGCAGCAATCTAAATGTCCATGGACAGAGGAATGGACAAAGCAGATGAGGCGCACACACAATGAAATACCACTCTGCCACAAAAATACCAAAATAATGCCATTTGCAACAACATGGATGGACCTAGGCATGATCATACTAAGTGAAGTAAGTCATAAAGGAAAAGTCATATCATATGGTGTCATCTATCTGTGGAATCTAAAAACAAAGTTACAAATGAACTTATTTACAAAACAAAAACAGACTCAAAGACCTCAAAAACACATTTATGGTCACCAAAGAGGAAAAGTGGGGGTGGTATAAATTAGCAAGTTTGGGATTAACATATATACACCACAATATAAAAAAATAGACAATCAATAAGGACCTACTGAATAAGCACAGGGAACTCAATTCAATATTCTAAAACAATTTATATAGGAAATCTGAAAAAAGAATAGATATATGTATATGTATAACTGAATCACTTTGCTGTACAGCATTGTAAATCATCTATACTCCAATATAAAATAAAACTTAGATTAAAAAATTAAATAATGAGGTAGTCAATGTAGAAATTAAAATATATATCCTTGGGAATTCCCCAGCGGTCCAGTGGTAAGGACTTGGCACTTTCATGCTAGGCCCTGTGTTCAATCCCTGGTCAGGAAACCAAGATCCTGCAAGCCATGTGGTGCAGCCAGAAAAAATACATTCATATATTTCAGGATCTTAGTTTATATATATATATATCCTTAGATATAGATTACATATATATATTCTAACATTTCACAGTCTATTTAAAATTTATATTGTGCCATTTAATGTAAAATACTTATTATGTCATAAGTATTTTAAAGACATGAAGTATTTTCAAATGGTTCTTAATACTACTCTTTTTATTTGCCCTTCGTTCTTCCCAAAGATCCAAGTTTCTATCAGAGGCCATTTCATTTCACTCTGAGAAACACCCCTTTAATGTTTCTTACAGTGCAAATTTGCTGGCAGTGAATGATCTTAGACTTTGTTCATCCAAACATATCTTTTTAAAAAATTTAAATAGTTTCCTGTCCTAAACGGTGCTGTAGTCTCTTTGTTCCCCACAAATCTTCAGGAAAGGTCTCTTACACAAAAAGCCTTGTTGCTGATACCTTGGGGATGTGAGGAAAGAAGTGTCTGCATGGAGTGAAAAGCATTACCCAGAGAGGATCACAGCTGCCTTTTTGAGGGTTAGGGAGTCAGGGTAGCAGAAACAGAAAGCAGGAGCGGACAGAGGCAGTACAAACCCTTCTCCCTTTCCCTTGGGAGCATCCCAAACTCTATGCAATGATGCCCAAGCCTCTTGTTTGATTGTTAGAGGAAAAATAACCTCAGATTTTGTTGTTATTCAGTTGCTAAGTCGTCTTGCGACCCCGTGAACTGCAGCATGCCAGGTTCCTCTGTCCTCCAATGTCAGACACATGGAGCATTTCAGAACATTCAGGTGACACCAAAGAGAAGTTGAATTCAATTTGACAGGTATTATTAAGTGCATAAGGTGTACCTTTGTGCCTCCATTAGGACTTTCAGAAGTTTTACTTTTCATCCAGGGACTGTGGAGACTCAGCAGGAAGACACTCTCCCTCACTGGTCTGTCGGGTCAGCTGACCCCATGACAACACCTGGCTGCAGTATGTGCGCCGTGAACGGATAAATGTGTCCAAAAGGAAGAAGTTGAAAAAAAGTCTTCTCCTGCCATCAGTGATGCCAGGGAAAGAAATTTCAGCTCACAAAGCCAGGCACACACGAGGTGGGTGGTGTGGGAGCTTCTTGCCAGCTTTCCCTGGCAAAGATGTTCAGGGCTAGGGTGAGGCAAGAGAGATATTTGTCTCAACTGCAGAAAATTTAAAGGGGTGCCAAAAATTCAGCAATCAAGATAAATAATATTTTAGTGCAATGTTTTCTTTTCCAAAAAAGAAATATCTGTGATGAATATCAAAATTCTAAGTAAGACAGAATCTGACTCTACACTTGTAGAACCCACATCATTCATCATTTTCTGATTCCAACCCTGCCGGGTCTTGCCTTTACTTAAAATACTAGCATTTTGTTCATCATGGGTTCTTTGATTCTTCTGGATTAAGAATAAAATTTTTTTAGAGTCAAAATTCTTTGATTTTGATTTTTTAAAAATATACCATAAAAAATGTCATTTATCTTGATAGCTGCGGGTTTTGGTAAGCCCTTAAATTTTGCATCTGCTTCACCCTTGTACCAGCATTGTGTATCAGTGAGAACCTCTTTAAAATCCCTCCTTCTACACCCCCATACCCCCAAGAGAAACCCGCCAGCATACCATGATGATAAGAAGGCATTGTTTTTCATATATAAAAATAAACCGCTTACTGGTGACACTAATAACAGCCAAATGAGGAATTTGGGTAAGTTGTTGGCACAGTTCGTTTAGCAGTTTTATAACTGGGAACTCTAAAAGACTTCTGGATCTCAGAGTAAAAACTCACAACTAAAATGATCCTAAATTTTCTCATTTCAACATAAAAGACTAAGAGTTTAGGCTGAAAAATTCAAGAAATTTGTTATGTTTCATTATGTTTCTTACAGTGCACATTAATGTATTTGTTATATATTCAGAAACGGCATCAGTTGGATAGAAAAATTAAAACTCAGGTCAGATACTTAGTGGTTGAGTATGGTCATCATGAGTACCATTCATAAGATACTGAATCCCTTTTATTCAGTGCCACTGCATGTGGGTAGAGGCTGCTGCTGCTGCTAAGTCACTTCAGTCATGTCCGACTCTGTGCGACCCCATAGACGGCAGCCCACCAGGCTCCCCAGTCCCTGGGATTCTCCAGGCAAGAACACTGGAATGGGTTGCCATTTTCTTCTCCAATGCATGAAAAGTGAAAGTGAAGTCGCTCAGTCGTGTCTGACTCTTTGCGACCCCATGGACTGCAGCCTACCAGGCTCCTCCATCCATGGGATTTTCCAGGCAAGAGTACTGGAGTGGGATGCCATTGCCTTCTCCAGTGGGTAGAGGTTACACAGAATAAAAGTGGAATTTGAGATTGAGAATCCCAATTGTATTTACCTGTATCAATGTGAGCAAGTCATTAAATGTTCCTGGGTCTCACTTTCCTCATCTATAAAAGATTGCTACAATTTACTTTAAATATCATGTCACTTAAAAACAACAACAACAAAAAGGACTTCCCTGGTGGTCCAGTGGTTAAGATTCCAACTGCCAATGTAGAGAACATGGGTCCTATCTCTGATCCAGGAAGATCCCACATGCCAAGGAGCAACTAAGCCCAGGAACCACCACTGCTTAGCCCATGCACCTAGATATTGCACACTACAATGAGTAGACCCTGCTTGCTGCAACCGGAGAAAGTTCATATCAAGCAACAAAGACCCAGTGCAGCAAAAAATAAACAGATAAATAAATATCAGATCAGATCAGTCGCTCAGTCGTGTCCGACTCTTTGAGACCTCATGAACTGCAGCACGCCAGGCCTCCCTATCCATCACCAGCTCTCGGAGGTCACTCAGACTCACATCCATCGAGTCAGTGATGCCATCCAGCCATCTCATCCTCTGTCATCCCCTTCTCCTCCTGCCCCCAATCCCTCCCAGCATCAGAGTCTTTTCCAATGAGTCAACTCTTCGCATGAGGTGGCCAAAATACTGGAGTTTCGGCTTTAGCATCATTCCTTCCAAAGAAATCCCAGGGCTGATCTCCTTCAGAATGGACCAGTTGGATCTCCTTGCAGTCCAAGGGACTCTCAAGAGTCTTCTCCAACACCACAGTTCAAAAGCATCAATTCTTCGGCACTCAGCCTTCTTCACAGTCCAGCTCTCACATCCATACATGACCACAGGAAAGACCATAGCCTTGACTAGGCGAACCTTTGTTGGCAAAGTGATGTCTCTGCTTTGGAATATGCTATCTAGGTTGGTCATAACTTTCCTTCCAAGGAGTAAGCGTCTTTTAATTTCATGGCTGCAGTCACCATCTGCAGTGATTTTGGAGCCCAAGAAATAAAGCCTGACACTGTTTCCACTGTTTCTCTATTTCCCATGTAGTGATGGGACCAGATGCCATGATCTTCGTTTTCTGAATGTTGAGCTTTAAGCCAACCTTTTCACTCTCCACTTTCACTTTCATCAAGAGGCTTTTGAGTTCCTCTTCACTTTCTGCCAGAAGGGTGGTATCATCTGCATATCTGAGGTTATTGATATTTCTCCCGGCAATCTTGATTCCAACTTGTGTTTCTTCCAGTCCAGCATTTCTCATGATGTACTCTGCATATAAGTTAAATAAACATGGTGACAATATACAGCCTTGACGTACTCCTTTTCCTATTTGGAACCAGTCTGTTGTTCCATGACCAGTTCTAACTGTTGCTTCCTGACCTGCATACAGATTTCTCAAGAGGCAGATCAGGTGGTCTGGTATTCTCATCTCTCTCAGAATTTTCCACACTTTATTGTGATCTACACAGTTAAAGGCTTTGGCATAGTCAATAAAGCAGAAATAGATGTTTTTCTGGAACTCTCTTGCTTTTTCGATGATCCAGCGGATGTTGGCAATTTGATCTCTGATTCCTCTGCCTTTTCTAAAACCAGCTTGAACACCAGGAACTTCACGGTTCACATTTTGCTGAAGCCTGGCTTGGAGAATTTGGAGCATTACTTTACTAGCGTGTGAGATGAGTGCAATTGTGCGGTAGTTTGAGCATTCTTTGGCATTGCCTTTCTTTGGGATTGGGATGAAAACTGACCTTTTCCAGTCCTGTGGCCACTGCTGAGTTTTCCAAACGTGCTGTCATATTGAGTGCAGCACTTTCACACCATCACCTTTCAGGATTTGAAATATCTCAACTTGAATTCTATCACCTTCACTAGCTTTGTTCGTAGTGATGCTTTCTAAGGCCCACTTGACTTCACATTCCAGGATGTCTGGCTCTAGGTCAGTGATCACACCATCATGATTATCTGGGTCGTGAAGCTCTTTTTTGTACAGTTCTTCTGTGTATTCTTGCCACCTCTTCTTAATATCTTCTGCTTCCGTTAGGTCCATACCATTTCTGTCCTTTATCGAGCCCATTTTTGCATGAAATGTTCCTTTGGTATCTCTGATTTTCTTGAAGAGATCCTTAGTCTTTCCCATTCTGTTGTTTTCCTCTATTTCTTTGCATTGATCGCTGAAGAAGTTTTTCTTATCCCTTCTTGCTATTCTTTGGAACTCTGCATTCAGATGTTTATATCTTTCCTTTTCTCCTTTGCTTTTCACTTCTCTTCTTTTCGCAGCTATTTGCAAGGCCTCCCCAGACAGCCATTTTGCTTTTTTGCATTTCTTTTCCATGGGGATGGTCTTGATCCCTGTCTCCTGGTACAATGTCATGAACCTCAGTCCATAGTTCATCAGGCACTCTATCTATCAGATCTAGGCCCTTAAATCTATTTCTCACTTCCACTGTATAATCATAAGGGATTTGATTTAGGTCATACCTGAATGGTCTAGTGGTTTTCCCTACTTTCTTCAATTTCAGTCTGAATTTGGCAATAAGGGGTTCATGGTCCAAGCCACAGTCAGCTCCTGGTCTTGTTTTTGCTGATTGTATAGAGCTTCTCCATCTTTGGCTGCAAAGAATATAATCGATCTGATTTCGGTGTTGACCATCTGGTGATGTCCATGTATAGAGTCTTCTCTTGTGTTGTTGGAAGAGGGTGTTTGTTATGACCAGTGCATTTTCTTGGCAAAACTCTGTTAGTCTTTGCCCTGCTTCATTCCATATTCCAAGGCCAAATTTGCCTGTTACTCCAGGTGTTTCTTGACTTCCTACTTTTGCATTCCAGTCCCCTATAATGAAAAGGACATCTTTTTGGGGTGTTAGTTCTAAAAGGTCTTGTAGGTCTTCATAGAACCATTCAACTTCAGCTTCTTCAGCGTTACTGGTTGGGGCATAGATTTGGATTACTGTGACATTGAATGATTTGCCTTGGAAACGAACAGAGATCATTCTGTCGTTTTTGAGATTGCATCCAAGTACTGCATTTCGGACTCTTTTGTTGACCACGATGGCCACTCCATTTCTTCTGAGGGATTCCTGCCCACAGTAGTAGATATAATGGTCCTCTGAGTTAAATTCACCCATTCCAGTCCATTTTAGTTCGCTAATTCCTAGAATGTCAACATTCACTCTTGCCATATATTTTTAAAAAGTGGACTTTGAGTTCATGGAGTTTACAAAACACACACACACAAAACATAATACAACAATGATACTTATCTATATGAGATGATGTTAACTTATTGTAATTATTTCACAAAATGTGCAAGTCAAATCATTATGCTGTACACTTTAAACTTATATAGTGCTGTATGTTAATTATATCTCAATAAACCAGAAAAAAATTGTCATCTGAATGTTAATGACATCTAAACAAAAAAATCTCTACAAGAGTGTGAAAAAAGAAACTATAATTGCCCTGTTCTTTATTTATGCTAAGTAACTATAGGCCAACTTAATTATGCTTGATCTCAAAAATTATAATTTTATAAAAAATTATAAAAAGAGAATCTCAAAATTTTACAAAAATTATAAAGCTCTGAAAAGCAAAAAATTTATGTCTAAAATAACATTTTGAAAAAGGAGATAGGATTAAGCAGAGAGATCTGACAGAATGTCAGAATGTGGTCCACTGGAGAAGGGAATGGCAAACCACTTCAGTATTCTTGCCTTGAGAACCCCACGAACAGTATGAAAAGGCAAAATGATAGGATACTGAAAGAGGAACTCCCCATGTCAGTAGGGGCCCAATATGCTACTAGAGATGAGTGAAGAAATAACTCCAGAAAGAATGAAGGGATGGAGCCAAAGCAAAAACAATACACAGCTATGGATGTGACTGGTAATATAAGCAAGGTCCAATGCTGTAAAGAGCAATATTGCATAGGAACCTGGAATGTCAGTTCCATGAATCAAGGCAAATTAGAAGTGGTCAAACAAGAGATGGCAAGAGTGAATGTTGACATTCTAGAAATCAGCAAACTCAAATGGACTGGATGGGTGAATTTAACTCAGATGACCATTATATCTACTACTGTGGGCAGGACTCCCTCAGAGGAAATGGAGTAGCCATCATGGTCAACAAAAGACTCCAAAATGCAGTACTTGGATGCAGTCTCAAAAACGACAGAATGATCTCTGTTCGTTTCCAAGGCAAACCATTCAGTGTCACAGTAATCCAAGTCTATGCCCCAACCAGTAACGCTGAAGAAGCTGAAGTTGAATGGTTCTATGAAGACCTACAAGACCTTTTAGAACTAACACCCCAAAAGATGTCCTTTTCATTATAGGGGACTGGAATGCAAAAGTGGGAAGTCAAGAAACACCTAGAGTAACAGGCAAATTTGGCCTTGGAATATGGAATGAAGCAGGGCAAAGACTAACAGAGTTTTGCCAAGAAAATGCACTGGTCATAACAAACACCCTCTTCCAACAACACAAGAGAAGACTCTATACATGGACATCACCAGATGGTCAACACCGAAATCAGATCGATTATATTCTTTGCAGGCAAAGATGGAGAAGCTCTATACAGTCAGCAAAAACAAGACCAGGAGCTGACTGTGGCTCAGATCATGAACTGCTTATTGCCAAATTCAGACTGAAATTGAAGAAAGTAGGGAAAACCACTAGACCATTCAGGTATGACCTAAATCAAAGCCCTTATGATTTGGAAGTGAGAAATAGATTTAAGGACCTAGATCTGATAGAGTGCCTGATGAACTATGGACTGAGGTTCATGACATTGTACAGGAGACAGGGATCAAGATCATCCCCATGGAAAAGAAATGCAAAAAAGCAAAATGGCTGTCTGGGGAGGCTTTACAAATAGCTGTGAAAAGAAGAGAAGTGAAAAGCAAAGGAGAAAAGGAAAGATATAAGCATCTGAATGAAGAGTTCCAAAGAATAGCAAGAAGAGATGAGAAAGCCTTCTTCAGCGATCAATGCAAAGAAATAGAGGAAAACAACAGAATGAAACTAGAGATCTCTTCAAGAAAATCAGAGAGACCAAGGGAACATTTCATGCAAAGATGGGCTCGATAAAGGACAGAAATGGTATGGACCTAACAGAAGCAGAAGATATTAAGAAGAGGTGGCAAGAATACACAGAAGAACTGTACAAAAAAGATCTTCACGACCCAGATAATCACGATGGTGTGATCACTGACCTAGAGCCAGACATCCTGGAATGTGAAGTCAAATGGGCCTTAAAAGGCATCACTACGAACAAAGCTAGTGAAGGTGATAGAATTCAAGTTGAGATATTTCAAATCCTGAAAGGTGATGCTGTGAAAGTGCTGCACTCAATATGACAGCACGTTTGGAAAACTCAGCAGTGGCCACAGGACTGGAAAAGGTCAGTTTTCATCCCAATCCCAAAGAAAGGCAATGCCAAAGAATGCTCAAACTACCGCACAATTGCACTCATCTCACACGCTAGTAAAGTAATGCTCAAAATTCTCCAAGCCAGGCTTCAGCAATATGTGAACCGTGAAGTTCCTGGTGTTCAAGCTGGTTTTAGAAAAGGCAGAGGAAACAGAGATCAAATTGCCAACATCTGCTGAATTATGGAAAAATCAAGAGAGTTCCAGAAAAACATCTATTTCTGTTTTATTGAATATGCCAAAGCCTTTGACTGTGTGGATCACAATGAACTGTGGAAAATTCTGAAAGAGATGGGAATACCAGACCACCTGATCTGCCTCTTGAGAAATCTGTATGCAGGTCAGGAAGCAACAGTTAGAACTGGACATGGAACAACAAGACTGGTTCTAAATAGGAAAAGGAGTATGTCAAGGCTGTATATTGTCACCCTGCTTATTTAACTTATATGCAGAGTACATCATGAGAAACGCTGGGCTGGAGGAAGCACAAGCTGGAATCAAGATTGCTGGGAGAAATATCAGTAACTTCAGACATGCAGATGACACCACCCTTATGGCAGAAACTGAAGAGGAACTGAAAAGCCTCTTGATGAAAGTGAAAGTGGAGAGTGAAAAAGTTGGCTTAAAGTTCAACATTCAGAAAACAAAGATCATGGCATCCGGTCCCATCACTTCATGGGAAACAGATGGGGAAACAGTGGAAACAGTGTCAGACTTTATTTCTTGGGCTCCAAAATCACTGCAGATGGTGACTGCAGCCATGAAATTAAAAGACGCTTACTCCTTGTAAGAAAAGTTATGACCAACCTAGATAACATATTCAAAAGCAGAGACATCACTTTGCCAACAAAGGTTCACTTAGTCAAGGCTATGGTCTTTCCTGTGGTCATGTATGGATGTGAGCGTTGGACTGTGAAGAAGGCTGAGCACCGAAGAATTGATGCTTTTGAACTGTGGTGTTGGAGAAGACTCTTGAGAGTCCCTTGAACTGCAAGGAGATCCAACCAGTCCATTCTGAAGGAGATCAGCCCTGGGATTTCTTTGGAAGGAATGATGCTAAAGCTGAAACTCCAGTACTTTGGCCACCTCATGGGAAGAGTTGACTCACTGGAGAAGACTCTAATGCTTTTCAGAAGGAGGGATTGGGGGCAGGAGGAGAAGGGGACGACAGAAGATGAGATGGCTGGATGGCATCATTCACTCTATGGACGTGAGTCTGGGTGAAATCCGGGAGTTGGTGATGGACAGGGAGGCCTGGTATGCTGCAATTCATGGGGTCGCAAAGAGTCGGACATGACTGAGCGACTGAACTGAACTGATATTGTTTTAAAAGTAAGAAGAAGGGCTTCCCTGGGGGCTCAGTGGTAAAGAATTTGCCTGCCAATGTAGGAGACACAGGCTCCATCACTAGGTCAGGAAGATTCCACATACTGTGGAGCAAGTAAGCCCATGGGTCACAACTACTGAAGCCCCCATGTTCTAGAGCCCAAGCTCTGCAACAAGAGAACCCACCGCAATGAGAAGCCCTCGCACCACTAGAGAAAAGCCCACTCAGCAACAAAGATACAGTAAACCAAAAATAAATAAATAAAATCATAAAAAAATAAATGTAATGAGAGTTCCTTGGTGGTTCAGTGGTTAGGACTCTGTGTTCTCACTGCCGACGGCCCAGGTTTAATCCCTGGTCAGGGAATTCAGTTCCTGAAAGTCATGAGACATGGCCAAAAATAAACGTATACAGATAAATAAAAGTAAGAATTTCAATGGTTTTTCCAGCTATGGTTTTTCCAGTAGTCATGTATGACTACTGTACACATGTATGGTATGTGTGAGAGTTGAACCACAAAGAAAGCTGAGTGCCAAAGAATTGATGCTTTTGAATTGTGGTGTTGGAGAAGACTCTTGAGAGCCCCTTGGACTGCAAGGAGATCCAACCAGTCAATCCTAAAGGAAATCAGTCCTGGATATTCATTGGAAGGACTGATGCAGAAGCTCCAATACTTTGGACACCTGATGCGAAGAACTGACTCATTGGAAAAGACCCTGATGCTGGGAAAGATTGAAGGCAGGAAAAGGGAACAACAGAGGATGAGACGGTTGGATGACATCACCAACTCAATGGACATGAGTTTGAGCAAGCTCCGGAAGTTGGTGATGGACAGGGAAGCCTGGCATGCTGCAGTCAATGGGGTCGCAAAGAGTTGGACACGACAGAGTGACTGAATAATTTCAAAACTTTTGGGGGCCCAACATATTGGTCTGCATATGCCAGATGCGAAGCAGAGACCACTTTTTTTTTTTTGCCATGGGGCATGCAGGATCTTGGTTCCAGACAAGGGATGGAACCTGCATCCCCTACATTGGAAGCTCAGAGTCTTACCCATTGGACCACCAAGGAAGTCCCATGACTACTTCTAATCTGAAACTTCAGAGAGTTGAGAGTAGACACTCTGGGCTAAAACATCAGTGATCTGATGTTTTTTTAAAAAATGGGAGGAGCACTTAACATCTGGGCTAAAGCTCCAGCAGAGTAAGAAAACTCTTGACAGTGGCTGACTGTCATAGAGGGTGGAAACCACATTCTCACCAGGACTTAATTAGGAATCCAGGTTCTATTATTAATCTCCTCCCCAAAGTCTAATCTTGTCAGGGTTGCAGTTCATGATTCTGATTGTACAGCATTTGGTAGGTTAGAATTACTCTTTAATGATTTTAGCAGAACATATATATGCTCCTTGCTTCCAATTCCAGCAGTTCTTTTCTACCATGCAGCCAGGTAAATTTCCTAGGACCTTTTCCATGCACCTGGCATAAGAGACATTAACACTGTCATCGAAAAGAACAGGAACTAAACCCCTATGAGGTTTCTAGGATAGCTTGTCTCTTTATAATTTTTTTTTATAACAGCCTTATTGAGATGTAATTCACATATACAAGTTACCTAATCGAAGTATACAATTCAATGGCTCTTACTATATTCATAGGGTTCTGCAACCATCACCACAATCAAATGTAGAACAGTTTCATCATCACTCCAAAAAGAAACTCTGTATCCACAGGTGCTCACCACTTATTCTTCCATGCCCCACAGTACTAGGCAACCGCTAGGCAACCACTAATCCACTTCCTGTCTATAAATTTGTCTATTCTGGATGTGGCATATAAATGAATCTTACAATATGTGGAATGTGAAGTCAAGTAGGCCTTAGAAAGCATCACTACAAACAAAGCTAGTGGAGGTGATGGCATTCCAGTTGAGCTATTTCAAATCCTGAAAGATGATGCTGTGAAAGTGCTGCCCTCCATATGACAGCAAATTTGGAAAACTCAGCAGGGGCCACAGGACTGGAAAAGGTCAGTTTTCATTCCAATCCCAAAGAAAGGCAATGCCAAAGAATGCTCAAACTACCGCACAATTGCACTCATCTCACACGCTAGTAAAGTAATGCTCAAAATTCTCCAAGCCAGGCTTCAGCAATATGTGAACCGTGAACTTCCTGATGTTCAAGCTGGTTTTAGAAAAGGCAGAGGAACCAGAGATCAAATTGCCAACATCTGCTGGATCATGGAAAATGCAAGAGAGTTTCAGAAGAACATCTATTTCTGCTTTGTTGACTATGCCAAAGCCTTTGACTGTGTGGATCACAATGAACTGTGGAAAATTCTGAAAGAGATGGGAATACCAGACCACCTGATCTGCCTCTTGAGAAATCTGTATGCAGGTCAGGAAGCAACAGTTAGAACTGGACATGGAACAACAGACTGGTTCCAAATAGGAAAAGGAGTATGTCAAGGCTGTATATTGTCACCCTGCTTATTTAACTTATATGCAGAGTACATCATGAGAAACGCTGGGCTGGAGGAAGCACAAGCTGGAATCAAGATTGCTGGGAGAAATATCAGTAACTTCAGACATGCAGATGACACCACCCTTATGGCAGAAACTGAAGAGGAACTGAAAAGCCTCTTGATGAAAGTGAAAGTGGAGAGTGAAAAAGTTGGCTTAAAGCTCAACATTCAGAAAACGAAGATCATGGCATCCGGTCCCATCACTTCATGGGAAATAGATGGAGAAACAGTGGAAACAGTGTCAGACTTTATTTTTCTGGGCTCCAAAATCACTGCAGATGGTGACTGCAGCCATGAAATTAAAAGACGCTTACTCCTTGGAAGGAAAGTTATGACCAACCTAGATAGCATATTCCAAAGCAGAGACATCACTTTGCCAACAAAGGTTTGCCTAGTCAAGGCTATGGTTTTTCCTGTGGTCATGTATGGATGTGAGCGTTGGACTGTGAAGAAGGCTGAGTGCGGAAGAATTGATGCTTTTGAACTGTGGTGTTGGAGAAGACTCTTGAGAGTCCCTTGAACTGCAAGGAGATCCAACCAGTCCATTCTGAAGGAGATCAGCCCTGGGATTTCTTTGGAAGGAATGATGCTAAAGCTGAAACTCCAGTACTTTGGCCACCTCATGTGAAGAGTTGACTCATTGGAGAAGACTCTGATGCTGGGAGGGATTGGGGGCAAGAGGAGAAGGGGACGACAGAGGATGAGATGGCTGGATGGCATTGCTGACTCGATGGATGTGAGTCTGGGTGAACTCCGGGAGTTGGTGATGGACAGGGAGGCCTGGCGTGCTGCAATTCATGGGGTCACAAAGAGTCGGACATGACTGAGCGACTGATCTGATCTGATCTGATCTACAATATGTGGTCTTTTGTGACTGGCTTCTTTCACTTTAGCCAAGGTTCATCCACGTTACAGTATGTATCAGTACTTCATTCCACTTTATGGCCAAATAATATTCCACAGAATAAATATACCGCATTTCATGTATCTATCGATACATGAATATTTTTTTGGCTGTTGTAATACTGCAATGAACATGTTGGAATATGTTTCCAATTCTCTCAGGTATATATATCTAGGAATGGAATTGCTGGATTGTGTGCTTCTCTATACTTTTCAATGGAATAATGTACCAATTATGTATTCCTGCACAGGAAATAACCCCGAAAGCTTCATGCATTAAAATAATAGTAATTCCTTATCTCTCAGTTTATGCAAGTCTGAAATTTGGGAGCACCTGGGATACCAGGTCTTGCCTCCAGGTCTCCCATAAGGTTGCAGTTAGATGCTGGTCAACATGGCAGTCGTCTGAAGGCTTGGCTGCAGCCAGAAGATCCGTTGAGATGACACTCACATAACTGGCAAGTTAGTGCTGGTCCTTGGCTGGGGGAGGGGGAGGCGCTCAGTTCCTCTCTATCTGGGCTTCCCCACTAGGATGACTGAGTGTCCTCAAAATATTAATAGCTGGCTTCCTCTAAAACAAGCTAGCCAGGAGACCAACGTAGAGGCTGCCTTATCTTTTACAACTTAGCCTCCTAAGTTAGACTGTGTTGCTTTCACCATATTCTACATAGGCCAGCCCAAATCCATGTGAGAGGGGACTAGTTCCATAAAAGGGGATACCAGAGGAGGCAAGGTTGGAGACTGTCTTGGAAGTTGGCTACCATCTTGGACAGGATGACTTTGAAGATCTGTTCTCTGTTGCTCCTAAGAAGATGATCCAAATTTACAGACTCCAGGCAGGAGGTCAAAAAAGTACACATCAAACTCTGTAGGATCCTAACAGCTCTGAGATTCACTCCTTCTATGTGATGCACTTAACCTGCAGTGGAGCTTCCTGAGTCCCCTGCAGGGGAATTTGAGGAGGAGAACCTTAGTATACTTAGTGCCTGGTGGAAATAAGATAAAGAACTCCAAGCCTGCTGCTGACCTTGGGTTAATGCTCTAGGTATTCACCTCTGGAAGTGCCAACACTTTGTCTCTCTATCCACACCAGCAAAATCTTCTGGAATGTCATTTGGGTTATTTAATCCAGAAGTCAAATCCACTTTCTTTCCTGGCAAATCAACAAGTACTTACTAGCATCTACAGTGTACCCAAGAGCAAACTCCAGGATCATTTGAGACCAGTGTGGATGGAGAAGCCAAAAAATGCCCAGGCATGACCAAAATAGATTGTTGTCAAACCCACCTGTCTTGAGGCTTCAGAGGCAAGGAATTGAAAAGGGCTTTTTTTTTTTCTTCGAGTTAACATTTAGAGAAGTCACAGTCATGAAAGTGCTTTTAGATTTAAATTTGCTTAGAAAACTCCCGAGGACATGAAAAAGAAAGAAAGATTGGGGAAAGATTCTAGAGTAAAGAAGTTAAAGATACCTATCTCCAAAGTGAAATGCTCATTCTGGATGAGATACTAGACAAAGGGAAAATAGCTATAGAATACATAATTGGAAATTGGTGCAACTGGAATTCAAACTGGAGAGTAGATAACAGTGTTAGATCAATGCTCTCTTCTCTGAATTTTATGATCATATTGTGATTATGTAATAAAATACATTTGCTCTTAGGAAACACAAACTTAAGTATTAAGGGGCAAGTATGTTTACAATATACTTTCAAGTGGTTCTGAAAAAAAAAGTTCTGTATACACACACACACACACATATATACATAAGGCTCCCCTGATGTCTCAGAGGATAAAGCATCTGCCTGCCAGTGCAGGAGACCCACGTTTGATCCCTGGGGTGGGAAGATCCCCTGGAAAAGGAAATGGCAACCCACTCCAGTATTCTTGCCTGGGAGATTGGTCAGAGGAGCCTGGTGGGCTACTGTCCATGGGGTCGCAAAGAGTCGGACACAACTGAGCAACTAACAAACATGGAAAGAGACGGAATATATGCAGCAAACGGACTGAAAGATATGTAGGAATTCTTTGTAGTATGTTTGGAGCTTTTTTCTAAGTTTGAACTTATTTCAAACTAAAAAGCTTTTTAAAAGAAAAGGAAGCTCCTGAGGGTCTTCTGTGAAGAACAGGATTACTGGGGTGCCACTGCTCCTTCGAGGAATATACAAAGACAAATTGAGGTCAGATAGGTGTCAACTCCCCACATGACCCAGCCAACATTGTGGCTAGGGTGCTGGAGGTGACTTCTGTCTGAGTTGACATCTCCTGACAGTTATTAGGAACCTGAGCATTAGGAACCACAACTTTGCAGTGTTTGTGACCCCACCTTCAGCCCCTGGAAGTGGTGGTTTCAGCTCACTCCATCCCTGACCTCTGGTCTGACAGCCATCTGTATGGCTCCTCCATCTTGTCCCAGGCTGGCCAGTGGCATCACCTGACCCCTTGCTCCCCAAGAATCAGTGTATTGAGCCCCGAGTTGGAAGACAGAAATCTCTCCCGTTCCCTCCAAATCAGACACAGCCTAGCCAGAAAGCCACAGTGCAGAATCCCCCAAGTTTCCAAAAACATCTCAGAGCCAGAGTTAGCCAAACATCTCTGAGCTGGCCCTGAGTCAGAAATGCTCAGTCTCAGATGTAAGGCGCACACTCTGATTCCCATTCTACTAGGTGGGTAGGAGGCAGCCGGGAGCTCCACTGACTTAGAAGAAACAGATTCAATCAAGGTCCAGAGGATGCCCAAGTGAAACGGATTGGCCCTTTGGCCTGGAAAACTCACTAAATCCTAATTCTACCAAATACTCTCAATACCAGCCATATCCGAGTATCACCATCTACCTGCCAAAGCCAACCCACTGACTTCCAGTGAGCAGTGAGAGGAAGTGGAAAGCTCATCAGTCCCAAAGGCTTTCAGAGAGAAGGAGGTCAGGGAGCTCCCTGACAAGACTCAGTCACAGCACCCACCATGTGGACAGGACAATATGGCATTTCCAGTTCCTAGGAAAGTGGCTACTGGGACTTCCCTGGCAGTCCAGTGGTCAAGTTTCCATGCTTTCAATGCAGGGGACTAGGGTTCAATCCATGGTCAGGGAATTAAAATCCCACGTGCTGCACAGTGTGGCTGAAAAAAAAAAAGATTAAAAAAATTTTTTTTAATTGTTTTAATTAAAAATAAATGTGGTTACTAGACTGTGATGGCCCCCAGTGAGCACACCGCCCAGTGGCCACCTGCTGGGGACAAAGACCTGTCACCTCCAGCTTGAATTCTCTGCTGTGTGTGTGGAAAAGATCAGCCTCTGTCTATTCACCAGTCTCCAGGATGTTCTCAGCCTTCCTGACCACCCGAGATGTGGCAAATGAATCACAGGTCTAACACATGATTTCTCAGCAATGGCAAACACTGTCATAGCGCTTACCAAGTGCCAGGCGCTGTCCAAGTCGCTTTACAGATAACACCTCGTGTAACCTCCCAGTGACCCTATGAACAGGGTACTCTCTTACTACCCCCATTTGGCAGCTGTGGAAACTGAGGCACAGAGAGGTAAAGCAACATGCCCCAAGTCACTGACCTAATAAATAATGAAGCCAAGATTTGAACTCTGGTGTCTGGCTTGCATTTGTGCTTCTAGCCACTTCCTTATGTGAGGCCTCCTGGCTTGCTCTGCGAGCTGCTTCTAAAGAACCCATAAGTGAGGAAAATACACACTCATATTTCAAAAATCATATACAGACAGGAAGAGAGGGATAAGGGGTCTGCAAAGCAGGTTGATGGGTGGTAGGGAAAAGGGAGTGGGTCTCACCATTCCCCAGTACACTCATCATCTGTACTGAACCATCCATCTGCCAATTCATTACTCACTCACCCCCTCATATTTGGATTCAGGACCTACTAGACGTTAGGGTGGGAGGAAACAAGAGGAGTCCGCTTTAGTTAATGAAATGCAACCTGGGCACACAAATAGTGAAATATTCCGGGAAGGAGGATTTGAGGCAGAGTGAGTGGTGCTGACATCAGGAGCAGGGTGGGATTGGGAAAGGAAATTTGGGCCAACTGCAGCAGCACAAGTCCTCTAAGTGTTACCCTGACCACCGCCACTGCCCCCACCGGTTGAGCGGGGGGCCCATTTTTAGTCCATCTGTATCCACCCACACTCACTATCCTGATTTTAGCATTTCCCACACCGAGTTGAAGTTGCCTATCTGCTTTCCTGCCCGCTATTAATTCCTGTATCCCTTGTGCAAGGCTTGGGATTAGTTACTCAGTGTTTGTTGAATGACTTTCTGAATGAAGAAGGCACAAACGTACTTGTGAGGGGGAAAAAGAAGCTCATAAGGGTACTGAGGGAAAATGAGCAAGCAGGCTCATCTGAGCAGGGTGGGCTCGAGCAGTGTTTCTGAACATGTGGGCACATGAGAATCACCTAGGGATCTTGTGAAAATGCAAATCCTGACTCAGCAGGGATAGGGTGCAACTTGAGAGTCTTCCTTTCCTACAGTCTTGCTGGTGATGTGGATAATGTGGATACTGCTGGTCCCTGGACCTCACTTTGAGTTATGGGGCCCCCTATGAGCTCTGGCCCCTCCCAGCCCCAATAGAGCCTCATTCCACCCTAGGACTCCCTTCCTCTGCCCTTGTGCTTCTCCTAAGGCCCTTCACACTGCCTCAGCCCCTCAGCCTGTGGTTTCCATTTGGTTTTGGCCAATGCGGTCACTGCTAGGAGACCTGAGAGCAAGAAAAGAACATGGAGGGACTTCCCTGGTAATCCAGTGACTCTGCACTCCCAATGGAGGGGGCCGGGGTTCAATCCCTGGTCAGGGGACTGAGATCCTGCATGCCTCAAATGAAAAGATCCCACGTGCTGCAACTAAGATCTCAGTCCATGGGGTACCATGGACTGCAGCACACCAGGTTTCCCTGTCCATCATCAACTCCTGGAGCTTACTCAAACTCATGTCCATTGAGTTGGTGATGCCATCCAACCATCTCATCCTCTGTCATCCCCTTCTCCTCCTAAGATCTGGCGTAGCCAAAAAAATAAATATTAAAAAAAAAAAAAAGAAAAACATGGAGATATTTCATCCTCGCTGCAGACGCACACACCTGGGCAGTGTTGCATCTCTACAGCCTCATCCCCCTCAAGGTGACTCCTCCACAGCTCAGCTCTCACTAGGCTGCCTTCGGCTTTGCCACCCCAGGATGCTAACAGCTGTCTGTTGTTACAAGTCCCAAGGCACCTCGTCGTCCCTACTGTTGCTTTCTGTCCTCCCCACTTCACTGGATGGAGTCCTGTCACCAATTACCTTACTTGATTTTATTTTTCAGTTAAACCCTTTGAGTGGACCATCTGTTCCCTGCTAGGACAGAATGTTGCATTTTTTATCAGGTACAAGGTCCTAACTTGGCTTAAGCCAAAGCAATGAAGTTCTGATCGTGGAACCCGGGGCCAGAGGGAGTCCAGAGACAGAAGGTACTCTGTGACAGGAGAAGTGTGCTGATGCATCTCAGTGACCTTAAAATCCAACTACATCAAGACCCAAAAGTTGGCTTTGAGATAATTTTATTCTGTTCCACTGCTGTGTTCCAGACACAGTGCTCAGGCTTGTGGGAACCAAGGGCAATGCAGCCCAGGCCCTGCGTCCCAGAGCCTCACACTCGGAGACATTCAGGCCAAGGCAGAATGAAAGCCCTGGAGTGGAATTGAATGTGACAGGCAGCCAAGCAGGGCAAAGCCGGCTGAGATAAGGACCTAATCAGAGTTCAGACAGAGAACAGTAGCGTAACAGCAGGCAGAGGCTTTGTTCCAAAGCTCAAGACCTGGGAGGACCTCACAGGGTGGAGGAGGAGGTCACACAGGACCTTGGAGGGATCAAGAAGCCAGCCAATCAGCTGCCTCAGTGCAGAAGCCAGAGCAGGGCCCCTTTCTGCAGCCTCCTGGAGAAGGCTTCTTGGATGCTCAGGCAGTTTTATTTGCTCTGAATTCTTCTCGCACATCTTAATACTTTCCTCCCGCAGCTCACATTAATGGAGTGCCTACCCTGTGCACAGCGCTGGAGCTTTGTACCTATACGTGCCCAGTCAATCCTCCAATCCCCTCCTTTCGGTGGATGCTATTTACCCCATTTTATAGCTAAGGAAACTGAGGCTCAGTTCAAGTGACAGGCCCATAGTTTTATGAAAAGGCCTTGGAGAACTAGGATTTGAATCCAGACTGCCTGGCCCAGAAATGCACTCTCTCTCAATCACTTTTATTTTATCTGCGTTGATTTCTAACTGGAGGCAGGGGTGGCGCCGAGCACTTTTTATCAAGTGTCTCATTTGCTCCTCACAGTGCCCCCATGAGGTAGGTCTGAGTATTATACCCACTTTTCGGAAGCCAAAACTGGCCTCCAAAAGGGCTCTTTGAAAGTCATGGTGGAGTCAAGGTTTGGACCCACGAGATCAACTAGGAATTCATGCCCCCACCCACTACATTCCTTGAGAGCACAGCCTAGGTTATTAACGTTTTAATACATCTTACTTTGTAGAATGGTTTTAGATATACAGAAAAACTATGAAGATAATACAGAGTTTCCTAACTGTTCTTGCTAGGACTCTCAATACTCTGTTAAATAAAAGTTGCAAGAGTGGGCATCCTTGTCTTGTTCCTGATCTTAGAGGAAAAATTTTCAGCTTTTCACCATTGAAGACGAAGTTAGTGGTGGACTTGTCATCTATGGCCTTATTATGTTGAAGTACCTTCCCTTTATAACTTTGTTATAAACTTCGTTAGAGTTTTCATCCATAAATGGATGCTGAATTTTGTCAAATGTTTTTCCGGCATCTATTGAAATGATCATGTGGCTTTTATCCATCATTTTGCATCCCTAGAATAAATCCCACTTGATCATGGTGTTCAATTCTTTTAATGTGTTGTTGAACTAGTTTGTTAATATTCTGCTGAGGACTTCTGCATCTATGTTCAACAGGGATATTGACCTATACTACAATTAATGTGTTGTTGAACTAGTTTGTTAATATTCTGCTGAGGACTTTTGAATCTATGTTCAACAGGGATATTGACCTATACTACAATTATCAACATTCCGTCATTCTTGTTTCGTCTGTATCTCTACCCACTTCTACTCTATTTATTACTATTTTCTTATAGCCCACACCTCCCTTTTTTTCATTCCCCCTCTTCAGGCTTCTTGCACTGAGTATGGTGTCTCTGAGGTTTCCCCACACTGTTGTGTGTGTATCAGAATTGTATCCCTTTCTGTTACTCAGTGGCATTGCATTGAATGCATTTGCTGCAACTTGTTTATCTGTTTCCCTGTTAATGGGCATTTGGATGGTTAACAGCTTGGGCTGCTGTGAATAAAGCTGCTATGAATATTTTTGTATGCTTTGGGGTGTATGTTCTCATTTCTTGTGGATAAATTACCTTTTTATACGTTTCTGTAGCCACCAATGTTTACGAGCTAGTCACTACTCGAAAAAAAAGTGTGATAAAATGAACTGAGTGGTGGAACCAAGAGCTGCTGCTGCTGCTGCTGCTGCTGCTACATCGCTTCAGTTGTGTCCGACTCTGTGCGACCCCAGAGACGGCAGCCCACCAGGCTCCCCCATCTCTGGGATTCTCCAGGCAAGAACACTGGAGTGGGTTGCCATTGCCTTCCCCGCAAGAGCGGCTAGGTGGCAATAATCGTTTCATATAGTAAAGTGCATTCCATTAAGTTCCAAAGTTGAGCACAAATGCCAACAGCAAAGCCTGGATAAAAAGAAAGGACATCTGAAGTAGAGACTGAGAGATTCAGTCAAGAATTTTGAAAAAGAACAGGCTGTGAAGAAGAGCCAATATGTAAAGACAACCAGGAGACTTCCTCCTGCAAGGGACAGAGACTTCTCTCCAAAACATTGGCTGGACTAGGAGACCAGCAGGGTGTCCCAAAGCAGGACAGTTTGGGTGGGGCAGATGCAGCTGGAGCAAAACCAATGCCCAGAGTTTGTTAGTGAGATTTGTCATGATGTTTTATTATGTCTTGTTGAAGATCATTGTTCCCCTTTGTTTTTCCTTTCTAAATCCACTCCTGACCTGCCACACCAGAACAAGAGACCATCCAGCAATCTTTCCTCTTTGGTGTGGGGAGATGTTTGTGTATAGTTGGGAAACCCGGGCTTCTGCCATCAACTAGCCATGTGCGCCTTTGTCTCCAAAGCTCCTTCCAGCTCTGAAATATCATGACCCAGCAACTATACTTCTTTTTTCAATTCATGCTGCTTCTTATTACAAAGATACGTGTACTCACCATAAATAGTTAGAAAATGTAAATAAGAGAGTCGAAGAAAATATAAAATCACTCATTGGACTTCCCTGGTGGTCCAGTGGTTAAGAATCCACCTGCCAATGCAGGGGATGTGGGTTTGATCTCTGGTCCAAGAAGAGTCCACATGCCACGGGGCAACTAGTTCTGTGAGCCACAACTACTGAGCTTGTGCTCTGGAGCCCATGCTCTGCAACAAGTGCTGCTGCTGCTGCTGCTAGGTCACTTCAGTCGTGTCCGACTCTGTGTGACCCCATAGATGGCAGCCCACCAGGCTTTCCCGTCCCTGGGATTCTCCAGGCAAGAACACTGAAGTGGGTTGCCATTTCCTTCTCCAATGCATGAAAGTGAAAAGTGAAAGGGAAGTCGCTCAGTCGTGTCCGACTCTAGCGACCCCATGGACTGCAGCCTACCAGGCTCCTCCATCCATGGGATTTTCTTGGCAAAAGTACTGGAGTGGGGTGCCATTGCCTTCTCCTGCAACAAGTGAGGCCACTGCAATGAGAAGCCCTCACATCACACCTGGAGATGAGCCCTGCTCTTCACAACTAGAGAAAACCTGTGGGCAGCGACGAAGATTCAGCACAGCCAAAAGTAGACAAATAATAAAAAATAAAAAGAAAATAACCCACCATTTTATCACCCAGTGCTAACCCTTATTAACCTTCACTCATTCATTAACACATATTCACTGAGTGTTTGCGATGTGTCAAGCAGCATATGAAATATACCTTTCTAGGAGATTCATATTTTAATGAAATCATCCTGCTTTGTAGCCTGCTTTTCACTTAATAGACAGTTGTGAACACAGTCTCACGTCAGTAAATATTTTCCTACAATGTTTCAGTTCCTCACGTTAATGAATAAGATTTTGAACAAATTCATAGCCGTTACTTTAAGATAATTCCCACACGTAGAAATCCTAGATTAATTAGTAATCACCCTAATGAAGCCTCTGGCAGGCAAAGCCAAAAGTCAGCCTTCCTGGCCGCTCTTTACATCCTTCCACTCAAACATCTGCATTTAAATGGTCTATAACCCCTGCTACCCATTACAGCAAACACTAGACACACAAGGCTGTGGATAGTTAAGTTAAACTAATTAAAATAAAGAATTCAGGGCCTCAGCTGCACTAGCCACATTTCAAGCACTCGATGGGCATATGTAGTGTTACTGTGACAGCACAGAAAACATTTCCATTATTGCAGAAAGTTCTACTGGACATCACTGGTTCAGATGAGAGGTTTTATTGATGTTAATTATTGTTAGTTTGCGGTACAGAGATTTGGGGGGATTTTCTGGAGATTTTCCTTTTTATTGCATTTCTTGGTCCTTTTATCTTATTTGGCCATGAGGCTTGTGGGATCTTAGTTCCCCAACCAGGGACTGAACCCGAGCCCTGACAGTGAAAGCACCAAGTCCTAATCACTGGACCAACCAGGGAACTCCCTCTTGGTCCCTTTATAACGAGCATTCACCAATTATTGTTTTACATATATCATGTTTAAAAGCTTTCTCCTCTTTGGAAAGGTGTACCTTCTGCTCACTGGTCCCCTGTAGATGTCTAACTATGAGAAACCTCAGAGCCCTCATGTCTGGTCACTGGGTTTAAATTCTGATTTCCTTCCTAGAGATGGAGCTCCTAAAGAGTTGCATTAATAATCTCTATCCAGGGACTTCCCTGGTGGTCCAGTGGTAAATAATCCGCCTGCCAATGCAGGGGACATGGTTCCACCCCTGATCCGGGAAGATCCCGTGCACCACAACTGCTGAGCCAGCACTCCAGAGCCCGAGAGCCGCAATGAGAGAAGCCACCACAGTGAGAAGCCCGTGCGCAGCAATGAAAACCCAGTGAAGCCAAAAATAAACACAAAGAATCTCTATCCAAATTTACTTACATATACATAAGGAAATTCTGGAAGGATACAAAAAAAAAAAAAACACCCTTAGGAATGTAACTTCCATTCTCTATGGCATGCAGAGCACCTGTCTTTGCAGATGAAGACAAGAATGAGGAGATTTTCCATGTGAATGTATCACCAATTTAAAAATAGATCAAAAATAAATTTAGAATGTCTTATTACACAAATAGCATACAATTATAAAAAAAAATTAATAGTAGACAGAGAAATTCCTTTCACTGAAGGTTATTAACGGGAGGTTGGTGAAACTCCTTTCAGATTTGCGTCTATTATGAACAATCATACATAATACCCTTTTTTTATATAAATAGGGTCATGGGCAATTATGCTCTTCAGTGTTCTTAACACTTCTCTAAAATTTTGTCTTGTCAGTGTGATTTCACTCCTTAGACCTCACCAGAGCCTTCCTTTTCCTTCCTGACAGCTGGAAAAAGTGGGTTTTTAGAGCTCTAGGAATTTTTTCTCTTATGTTTCCAGGTGGCCCTTGATAACACCTCCACGTCTCTCTCTGGAAAGCCCGTCTGTCAGACCCGTTTCTAGATGATGGCAGAACTGGCGTCAGTTGGTCCAGGTCAGTCCCACCCCCACTGACGTTGCAGAGTCGGCTCCCCCACAACCCTCTCCCTTCCTCAGGTGTCTCCCGGTCCACACCTCTCCCAGGCAGTGGGAGTAAAAGGACTCAGAGCACTTCAAGATGGGGTGTCAGGGCAGGAAGGAGGCAGGGACATTGGGGTACAAGTCACCTCCAGGTGCCCCCTCCCTCCTCCAGGCAGCCAATAACAGCCCCATTTCCGATCCTCTTCCAGACGCTGTCTTGCTGGACTTGTGCCTGAACATGCATCTTTTTCTGCGTTTCTGTGATGGGTTTCCCACACTGACCTTGGAGAATCGCTCCCCTACCCCTGCCTGGGTGCATCCTTGTTCATCATCTTCCACAGGAGAGGAAGGGGCATTTCCAGAGGACCGGGTAGGCCTGGGGGCCCATAGCGAAAGGTCCCGTGTGCCACAACTAAGACCTGGTGCAGCCAAATAAATAAAAATATTTTTAAAGAAAGTAGAGGCAAAGGGTGAGTCACCTACAGGTGTCACTGATGCCCTTGGAAGTCACCCAAAACCTGGACCAAAAAGAGAAATCTCAGTTCTGGGGGGTGAGTGTGCCCCTTCCCCAGGGGGCCCAGTAACCGGCCCAGCTTCAAAGACTCTGATCCTGGCCCCGCAGGTCTGGAGCCAGCAAGTCCACAGAGACAGAAAGTAGATGAATGGTGCCAGAACCTAGAATTGGGGGAATGTGAAGCGACTGTCAGTGGGTACAGGGTTACTTTTCATGGTGATGAAATTGTTCTGGCTAGTGGTGATGGTTGCTCTGTGAATATGCTAAAAATCACTGAATTGTACACTTTAAAAGGATGAATTTTATGGAATGTGAATTGTGTCTCAATAAAAAAGGAACTTGGAGGGTTGCCAATCTATTGAGATATAATTGACAAGCATTAAAATGCACTGAAAAGGAGTACATCAAGGCTGTATATTGTCACCCTGCTTATTTAACTTATATGCAGAGTACATCATGAGAAACACTGGGCTGGAAGAAGCACAAGCTGGAATCAAGATTGCAGGGAGAAATCTCAATAACCTCAGATATGCAGATGACACCACCCTTATGGCAGAGAGTAAAGAGAACTAAAAAGCCTCTTGATGAAAGTGAAAGAGGAGAGTGAAAAAGTTGGCTTAAAGCTCAACATTCAGAAAACAAAGATCATAGCATCTGGTCCCATCACTTCATGGGAAATAGATGGGCAAACAATGTCAGACTTTATGTTTTTGGGCTCCAAATTCACTGCAGATGGTGATTGCAGCCATGAAATTAAAAGACGCTTACTCCTTGGAAGAAAAGTTATGACCAACCTAGATAGCATATTCAAAAGCAGAGACATTACTTTGGCAACAAAGGTCTGTCTAGTGAAGGCTATGGTTTTTCCAGTGGTCATGTATGGATGTGAGAGTTGGACCATAAAGAAAGCTGAGCGCCGAAGAATTGATGTTTTTGAACTGTGGTGTTGGAGAAGACTCTTGAGAGTCCCTTGGACTGCAAGGAGATCCAACAAGTCCATTGTGAAGGAGATCAGCCCTGGGTGTTCTTTGGAAGGAATGATGCTAAAGCTGAAACTCCAGTATTTTGGCCACCTCATGGGAAGAGTTGACTCACTGGAAAAGACTCTAATGCTGGGAGGGATTGGGGGCATGAGGAGAAGGGGACGACAGAGGATGAGATGGCTGGATGGCATCACTGACTCAATGGACGTGAGTCTGAGTGAATTCCGGGAGTTGGTGATGGACAGGGAGGCCTGGCGTGCTGTGATTCATGGGGTCGCAAAGAGTTGGACACGACTGAATGACTGAACTGAACTGAAAATGCACCTATCTTAATGTAGAGTTCAGTGATTTTTGACAAAGACACCCACACCACCACCACCCTAATCAAAATATAGGACATGTCCATCACCCCAAAGTTCTCCTGTGCCCCTTTAGCATTATTTTTTTCCCACAAAATTTAACGGCGTAGAAACTATCAGAATCCATCACACATAGTAAAGGGTGTTAATTCATAAAATTTACATTTTACTTATATTTAAAGGTATATATACACACACATTATAGGGTTGTGATGTGAATCACAGCAAAAAGATCTGAAAGTTCCTATTGAAACAGAAATACCATGGAAGGGGTAGGGGGTCATGGCAGAAATGTTATGCACTTGCTCTGAGGTTGCTATGGGCTGAGCTCTCTGCTCAGCACATAAATGCAAGACTTCAGTCAATACTTACAGCCACTTTCTACGATGTGCCTCATCACCTCTTTCTGCAGATGAGGAAACCAAGACTTTACGATTTTTGCTGGAAGCTAGATCTGATTTCAAAACATACTGCCCTTAATGCCTCAGTTTTCTCGTTTGTTTTTCAGTCGCTAAGTTGTGTCAGACTCTTCTTTTATGACCCAACAGACTGTAGCTTGCCAGGCTCCTCTGTTCATGGGATTCTTTTGGCAAGAACACTGGAGTGGGTAGCCATTTCCTTTTCTGGGGAATCTTCCTGACCTGGGGATCGAACCCGTATATCCTGCGTGGCAGGTGGTTTCTTTACCAATGAGCCACCAGGGAAGCCTCTGTTTTTTCTGTGGGCTTATAATTCCAGCTGAAATGTCAAATCATAGAGGATGAAGACAGTGTCTGTCAACCTCCGTTCATTCATTCAAGCACAGCAAAAACAATAAAGAGAAGACACAGTCCTCCCTCCATGGAGCTTGGTCTAGTCACAGGTGTGCACACCCACCAGAGAGCCTGAAACACCACAGACAGGAACACATGTCATGTTTCTCTTTGTAACCCTGGGTGTAACCCTGGGTGTGATGGGCTGGCTTTTCCTGTGTCCAGTTGCTGGGAATGTTGCCCCAGTCTTTTTCTGAGACAATCCCAGGCAGTCAGACAAGGTGGACCCTGCGAGGCCCACTCCCTTCTGGGTTGTTCTGCAAGGACAAAGGAGTCCTCATGATACACAGAGTCCTGAGGCTCCAAGGACCCCAGGCCAGAGGTCCTGCTGTAAACACTGGAGTCCTCCAGAACCCTCCAGAGTCCTCCTGCCATGCAACTGGCTTCAGAGCAGCAGGGGAAGGATTTAAAACACAGAATTTCTCAGTAGAGTCTCTGTCCCTGAGTTACTCCTCCATGATAAACTCGTAGCCACCATCAGTCTCTCAAGAGTCAAGCCAGGTGGCATAAATTCTACCTTCCAGTCAGTCCTAATTGAGTTCACCCTTACTGAGTTGTTGCTAGTTAATAAGCCTGTTTACATGAAGTCTCACATCCTTCTTTCTCCCTTAGATTCTCTGGCATCATTAAATCTTCTAAACATTAGAGAACACCTCTAAATGCAAGTCTTGGACATCACCGCGCTCAGCACACTCCATGTTCTGGAACAGTCAGGGGACTCCCCAACAGAGGCCAGTTTTCATCCAAGGAGTAGCTAAAACCCTGTGAGCTTTGAGGTTACTAAGTCCTCCTCAAGGTGCTCACCTGGGATGGTGTGGAAAGCTTTAGAACCACACTGGCCCGGGTTTGGGTCCCAGTCTATCACTTGTTATCTTTGTGGCCTTGGGCAATTTACCTAACCTCTCTGAATTTGTTTTCTTATCTCAAAAAAAAAAAAAAAAAGAAATGAAAGAAAACACCAAAGCAAAACAAAACAAAAAACTATGAGCCTTGTAGGGTTACTATGGGATTAGATGAAATCAAGGTATGCAGTTGGTACCTAATACATACCAGCTCTCCTCCCCCTCCTCCTGCCTGCCAAGGTGATTAACATTCTGCAAAGATGAGAATAGCCAAGCAACTTTCTCTAAAAGAGGATTCATTTCTCTGTTTACGTTTTTCCTGGAAGGGCACTAACAGGAAACCTTGGACTGGCAAGAGCACCTTCACGTTGGGTCCTTCTGTGCAGTAATAAAAGGTTCCCACAGAGCCTCACCCGCCTGGAGCTGGCGTATATGACATGATATGAACCACGTGTGTCCATTGGAAAATGGCTCTGTCTTGCCATCTGTGGCCACCAGGAGGTCAGAGCTCGCATCTCCCACTCACCTGGGCCACTAGTCAGCCTCGCTTCGGTCCGTCTTCTGCTCTTGCCCTCCCCGAAGACACTTCTTCAGCGGAGGCCAAATCTCAAAATGCAAATCTGCAAATCCAGTCACAGACGCCTGCTCTGCCCCCTCCATCATCTTTCCCGCAAACCCCAACGCGGCCCACCCGCTGCCTACCACTCCTGTCCCCGTCCCGGCCTCCTCTCTCCTGGAAGTTGGACCTTCCTTCTCCCGGAAGCTGCACCAGCCACAGGTGTTTTTCCTTTTCCTTAAGCAGCCCCATTTGTTTCAGCCTCAGGGCCTTTTCAGCAGCTGCTCACTCCACCTGGAGCTCTTCTCCTCCAGATGGAAGCTGCTTTTGCAATATGTAGGTTTTGGCTCCAGTGTACCTTCTCAGTTCACATCTACTACTTCACCCTATTTTATTTTCATCCTTGCCCTTGTCACTAGCTTTAAAACTCTCTGGTTCATTGTCTGTCTAATTCACAGTGCACCCCAGGGATGCAAACCATGCCTGTTAAATAAATGAACCCAGGGAATTCCCTGGCAGTCCAGAGATTATCAGCTCTCACTGTCAATGGCCTGGGGTTCAATCCCTGGTCAGGGAACTAAGATCCCACAGGTTGCACGGTGTGACCAAAAAAATAAATAAATGAACCCTCTAGTCTAGACATTTAAGTATAAATCAATAATCTTCAGGAAGGTCTCTCTTCATAGGAGAGCTTCTAGTGTGTGTCTAGACAGCCCTTTTATTTTTGGCATTTTTGGCAAAATGACTTGCTTCTGGAATTTAACAAAACCAGACAACGCCTGTCTCCCTAGTCTCACCCAAAGCTGTGTTACCTCTTCTAGAATCTCCGAGACTCTGGCTGCCCAGGTCCTCCATAATAACCAGGCATGGATGAGACAGATATTTTACAACCCCCACTGGAATATCCTGCTGCCTGAAAAAGCACCACGGACCTGGAGTCTTGAAACCAGAGGCAGCCCGAATCCAGCCAGTGTCCCTGCTCCTCAGCAGGGGTGATTAATTCAGGCAAGAGCCAGGCAAGAAGTGCTGGGGGATTTTAAGATCCAGATGGAAAAAAAAAACCTGGCGGTGGGAGCGGGGGTGTGAGGTAGGAAGAACACACTCTTCTTCATCCAGGGGATTTTAACCCCCTAGGATTGATATTAAATGTGAAACTGGGGGTATCTGCGTGTATGTACATTTGGGGGACAGAGTCCATAGTTCTTATCAGAGTTGCAATAGCGTCTCTACCCTAAAAGGTTAAGAACTCTGGATCTGGAAGGCAGGCAATTAGGTTAGCAAATCATCATCCTAAACATGACCTGAACTGAGACAATCACGAGAAAGGAAAAGTGCTTTGTGCTCCAAAGAAAACAAAAGCTATTTCCAACAGGAATTGGCTGTCACATTCTCTGCACTTGGAAAAAAAAAAATATCAACAGAGCATCCGCCCTGCCTGCCCAAGGCCCATC
The DNA here is from genome assembly GCA_935064755.1 of Tragelaphus eurycerus. Taxonomy (NCBI): domain Eukaryota; kingdom Metazoa; phylum Chordata; class Mammalia; order Artiodactyla; family Bovidae; genus Tragelaphus; species Tragelaphus eurycerus. The sequence goes on from CAKXYN010000020.1 coordinate 21,563,567, forward strand.
CCTTAAGCCCAGGTCTCCAGGGAAGGCTTCGAGCCTTTGTTTTCCAGTCTGTGGGCAACTGGTTGGGCAGAGAGCCAGAGGGCAGAGAACTCGATGGAAGAAAATACAGAGATGTGCCAAACTGTGTGGGCTAGAAGCACCTGAATGTGGGCTCTGGCTGCTGCCATGAGACCCACCAGGTGAGGAAAAAGATGCCGGTTCAGACCCAGTTCTCTTCTGATGCCTTGCTTTGGTTCCAGCCATGATGTCAGGCCTGCTGTTTCCTCCGGGTGCCCTGAGCATCATGGTACTCATCAGGGGCCTGGGTGCCTATTTCTAAGCAAACTTTGGACCCTTCAGAGTTAGCAAGCCCACTTTTCTCCCTGTGGCCACTGCCTATTTAAGGCTATGTGTCCCATCTGGTGTTCAGAAGGGACACTCCCTTCCCCCTGGCCCTTCTTGCCTTTGTAAGGGGAGGACCTCAGACATGGCAGAAGGCCCAATAAACACTGGAAGGAGCCCCACGAGCAGGCGGGCAGGCTGGGAGCCAGAGTGCTGTGCCAGCACTTGGTGTAACCTCCAGGGAGGGTGCAGTCCACACACGTCCTGGCTTCTGAGGCAGGCGCTGGGTGTCAGCCCCAGCCATTGCCTCTCCTCCTCTCTGTGAACCCCACGGACTCTTGCTTGGCCTTGATTTGTTATTCTTCTGCGTTTGAGTAGGTTCTATCTTTAATACATCCCTGTGCTGAGGTTTCTGACTTTCCTCCCCTAAACCTGACTCTCCTCTGAGCTTCCCCATCTCAGCCAGCAGTGCCTTTGTCACCTCGGGGCTCGACCCTTCAGGTCCCAGCTCAACAGCGTCTCCAACCTGGAAAGACCTTCCCAGACAGCCACCCGTACCCCAGGAGGCCCTCCTTCATGTCATCCTGTTTGTTGACCACGTTCTGTAATTGTTTTTTCTCTTTGTCTCCCCACTCAAAACCTAGTTTGTGACAACAGGGGCTCCTAGGCAGTTCCCCATTTGCCTCTGCAGGGCCACTGTCCAGCCTCTTCCCTCAGGTCTTGCTGGGTCCTCCTAACCCTGTTGTCTTCCCAGGCCCAGGTGGCATTGGCTGCCAGCTGCTGCCACCCTAAGGTGCCTCGCCACCATTCCTTCACCAGGTATCTCTTAGCCCTGCCCTCACTTCTACAAACTGTCCCTGCATTAAACTCTCCTTGGTGACCCCACCTGAATGTGCATTGGCTATCCAATGGTGGTTCTGATCAAAACAAGGTTCATATCCAACTCCTTGACCACAGTTTTGCCAACAATGTGCTAAGGAACATCTGGCATGTCCTAGGTATTCAATACATGTGTTCTGAATAAATTAATGAACAATAAGGAAACTGTGTTTGTACTGACATTTCTGTTCAGATATAATTCCCATACCACTGATTAAACGGAACATGCTTGTAATACTTAGTGTGCCATAGAAAGTGTAGGAATCAAAGAATGATGGAGGGCCTGAGGGAAACACTAAATAAATCTCTGATAAGTAAAGAAAAGTTAAAGAGAATTAGAAAAGTTGGTGATCCCAGTAAGTAAAACAAAAATGCTTCCCCTTAGGATTCACCTGATGGTCCAGCGGATAGGAATCTGCTTGCCCACACAAGGGACATGGGTTTGATCTCTGGTCAGAGAGGATTCCACATGCCTCAGGACAACTGAGCCCGTGGGCCACAGAACTACTGAGCCCACGTGCCCCAGAGCCCAAGCTCGACAAGAGAAGCCACAGCAATGATAAGCCTGGGTGACGCTCCTAGAGAGGAGCTGGCCTCAGCAATGAAGACCCATCACAGCCAAAAATAAATTGGAAAATAAAGTTTTTTTTTGTTTTTTTTTAAAATGCTTCCACTCCCATGACCATTGTCTGAAGTTCAACATCAGGAGTTTATCAAAGAGGGGGAACGGCCAGCTAAAACTAGTACCTCAGAAGGTTTAACAGAAGGTTAGAAACACACCTATTTTAAGGTTTGCAGCCTAAATGTCACATAGGAGTAATAAGGAGCCCCAGTGAAGGACTCCTCACATAGAATTCTATCACAAATTAATCACAGTTTATCATAAGTGAGGGAAATGGCAGTATAGCAGAATTTATTTTGATTTATACCTTTAATTAAGCAACATTTGAAACTTGTTTAGTTAAAAGTCTGTTTATGTACTGCTGAATAATAAAATACCCCCAAACATATATATATACACATATATATATGTATATATGTATGTATAATTCACATACCATTAAATTCTCCCTAAGGCATACAATTCAGTGGTTTTTTCAGTATATTCACAAATTGGTCAGACCATCACCGCTAATTCCAGAATATATAGTGTCAAGTGTAAACTGTTAGTTGCTCAGCAGTGTTCAATTTTTTGCAACTCCATGACTGCAGCCTCCCAAGCCCCTTTGTCCATGGGATTCTCTAGGCAAGAATACGGGAGGGGTTGCCATTTCCTTCTCCATGAGGTCTTCCTGAACCAGGGATCGAACCCTGGTTTTCTGCATTGCAGGCAGATTCTTTACCATCTGAGCCACCAGGGAAACCAATACCAGAACATATTCATCACCTCAAAAAAGAGCCCTGTACCCATCAACGTCACTCTCGTTTTCCCTGCCCCCTTGCTCCCGGCAATCAGTAATCTGCTTCTGTGAATTTGCCTATTCTGGACATTTCCTATAAGCAGAATGATATGTGACTTTCTGTGTCTGGATTTCCTTCACTTACCACAAAGTTGAAGTATAATCAGCGTTTCATTCCTTTTTACATTGAATAATATCCCATCGTAGGTACAGACTACATCTCACTGATCAGTTGATGGGCACTTGGCCTATTCCCACATTTTGACTATTATGAATAATGCTGCTACAAAAATTCATGCCCAAGTTTTGTGTGAATGTGTTTTCAGTTCTCTTGGGTATATACCTAGATGTGGAATTGTTAGGTCACATGGTAATTCTACATGTAACTTTTTGAGGAAGGATTCTGTTTTAGTCTTTTTTCTTTTTTTTGCCTGTACACGGGAATGTAGTTTCCCCACATGGGATTGAACCCACGCCTCCTGCACTGGAAGCTTGGAGTCTTAATGACGGGACCACGGGGAAGTCCCAGGATTCTGTGTTTTAAATCTGTGTGTCCCACAGCACTCAGGTACAGGCATCTGCATGAAAGAGAACCCAAACTGACAAGGACGTGGAGCAAAGCAAGTCACACACAGCAGGCTGTCTCCTGCTTACACACCCACGAAACAGCCTTGCACATGTGCACCAGCATACAAACAAGGATGCTTCCAGTCATACTGTTGGCCAAAAATCAGAAACAATCCAGGGCCCATGCACAGTACCTTGCATAAACACATTGTGGACTATACATCAAAGAAAATAAATGAACTACAGCTGCACATCACAGCATGGATGAGCCTCACGAACATGGTGTTGAAAGAAACAAGTCACAGAGAATATGTGTAGTACAGTTTCATTTATATAAAGTTCCAAAACAAAGAAAGTGAAATCATGTGGTTTAGGGATGCAAATGCGGGTGGAAAAACTATTAAAAATTATTTCAACCAAAAAACAGGATATTGGTTACCTCTGGCAGGGAGAGCAGGAGACGTGTCAGGGAGGGACACAGGAAGGTCCTCTGAGTGGCAGCCAATTTTCGAGTTCTTGTCCTGGGTGATGGATACACCAGGGTTCACTGTGAATTATTTTTAACTGTACATAGGTACTTACTTACTCATGCACTATTCTTAAAGTTTTATTTCACAATTCAAAGGACAGATGGAACAGAGCCCACGTCGAGGGGTCAGGACACCTGGATTCTAGATTGGGTTACCCCTAAAGAGCCAAGTGACATAAGACCAATTCTTTAATCTCTCTGCCTTGACTTCCTCATCTCTAAAATGGGAACAATGATAATAATTGACACTTACTTAGGACTATTCCCAGGTACCACGCTAAATGTTTTTACATATGTCATTGGTAATATGTCCCAAGAGCACAACAAATGTAACTGAAGCCAGCTCAGGCAAGAAGCATGACATGGTTGCAGAAATGGCCTCCATCACCTCTGGGCAAGGTGCAGAGACAACAGAGAACAGAAGCTGTCTCTCACTGCAGCTCTTCTCTCTGGAACTGTTGCATTCTTCTCCTTTGCTGTAAACTGGGTTTCTTTGCACTCCACTCACATGTGAGCAAATGACCACCCACAGCTGCCAGGTTTATAACTTCTGCATACAGTAAGAGACTTTATTTTGAGGGGCTCCAAAATCACTGTAGATGGTGATTGCAGCCATGAAATTAAAAGACGCTTGCTTCTGGGAAGAAAAGTTATGACCAACCTAGACAGCATATTAAAAAGCAGAGACATTACTTTGCTAACAAAGGTCCATCTAGTCAAAGCTATGGTTTTTCCAGTGGTCATGTATGGATGTGAGAGTTGGACTATAAAGAAAGCTGAGCGCCGAAGAATTGATGCTTTTGAACTGTGGTGGTAGAGAAGACTCTTGGGAGTCTCTTGGACTGCAAGGAGATCCAACCAGTCAATCATAATGGAAATCAGTCCTGAATATTCATTGGAAGGTGGGAAAGACTGAAGGCAGGAGAAGGGGACGACAGAGGATGAGATGGTTGGATGGCATCACCGACTCAATGGACATGAGTTTGGGTAAACTCCAGGAGTTGGTGATGGACAGGGAGGCCTGGTGTGCTATAGTCCATGGGGTCGCAAAGAGCTGGACACGACTGAGCGTCTGAACTGAACTGATTCAAGACACCAGCCAGACAGAGCGTTGACATCTCTCAGTATAGACTACACAGTTCCTTGGGGAAAGAAGTCTTACTGCTTTAGTTTGGATCCGGCCTCTGCCCTGGTCCAATCAACTGTAGCATGGGGCAGAGACACACCACGCAAAACGCCTGCCAGGGACAAACATCATGAAACCAAATGGGAGCTATGGACAGTCGGCAGTTCAGCCCATGGAAATCTAACTCTGGAGAGATGCCTGTTCCAAAGAGGGCAGCTCTGAGAATGGCAGGGAGAATGAAAGAACAGACAATCCAACATCAACCATTATTTCATCTACTCTTCATAACAACCCAACTAGGTACTGTCAATATCCCCATTGTATGGATTAAGAGACTAAAAATCAAGATTAGAGCCAGGGGGTTTCCCAGCAGCAGCACTGCTGCCATTTTGGGCTGCATAGTCCTTTACAGTAGGGAGCTGTCCTGTGTGCCACGGGATGTTTAACAGCGTCCATGGGATGCTCCTTTAGTTGCGACGAACAAAAATGTCTCCATAGGTTGCCATATGGTGGTAAGAACAACTGACCACTCAGCTTGAGTACATTTCACAACACAGTTCCACTGGTAAGACAGAGACAGGATTTAAACACAGGTCTTAGACTCTAAGGTCTGTTCTCTTAGTCGCGGTCTCTTTTATGATCATATCTAAATTACCTACCTCACAAGGCTCAGCGAGGATATACTGGATGTGTAAGCACCTTGATGAGTTAGGTGGGACAGAAATTAAGATGTCTTCACATTCTGATGAGCTTCCAGTTCTGCAGGTCAGTGTTAACGCCTCAATCAGGACAGGGCTATAAGGAGCTAAGGAATTTGAATTCCATGGGTCTGACCACCAACCAGATTCCCCATTTAGTATCATGATGTAATCACTCTCCAAATCCACTCCCTCATGAGGATTTATATTACCAGCAACTTGCTACCCCAGGTCCAGCTCCATTCTCCAACCTACGATTTATGGTAACTTTTATCTTTAAAAAAAAAAAAATTTTTTTTTTAATGTGAACCATTTTAAAACTCTATTGAACTTTTAACAATATGGTTTCCAGTTATTATGTTTTTGTTTGTTTGGTTGAGAGGCACGTTGGATCTTAGCTCCTTCACCAGGGATCGAAGCTGTACCCCCTGCACTGGAAGGCAAAGTCTTAACCACTGGACTGCCAGGGAAGTCCCTATGCTAACTTTTCTTACCTGGTTTTCCTTCAGTGGTGCCAAGTCTTTTTCCAGATAATTTGGTCCCCAAAGCCTATATATTCTTCTTCCACAAACAGCTAACTCAAGATCTTCCATCCCTTCCTCCATAAACCAGAGGTCTCAACTTAGGCTGCATGAGGTTGCTGGCTGCAGTCTTCCAACTCTGTGGTTTCTCTGGAGTGGACCCTCCTGTAACTAGAATGCCTCTCTGAGAAACACCAAGACTTATGTGGACAGGCGTCAGCCTGTTAGCTTTCATTTTGGTTTTTAATAGTCATTGTGACTGAATTCTAAAAACGATGAATCCGAACCCTACAGGAAAGCATTCTGGCTGAGATTAGAGAAGGCTGGCCACACACTAGTGACAGGGGGTCTTCACAATGAGATTCTGGAAGCCTATCAAAGAAAGCACATGGCTGTAGCTGAGTTTGGCTGCCTAATAAAATGACCACAATATGGCATTCATATCCTTCCACTCAAGATATAAACAGTTTGTGTGGAGGTCTGGTTACAAGGTAATATCTCTACTACAAGTTAACTAAAACTTTTTTTTAAAAAATTGAAGTATAACCTCCAAGCAGAAAAGTACACAAACCATAAGTCTACAGTCCAATGAATTAATCCCAAAGTAAACACACTCACCAAACCACCACCCAGATCAAGAAATTACCAACATTCCAGAAGCCCCTCTGAGGCCCCCTCCCAGCCACTGTCTTCACCCTCTCCTTAAATGTAACCACTCCCCTTTTAGTCTTATGACCTCCATACTTTTTGTGTATCTGATGGCCCAGATAATTATCTCTGGAGGCCAGAGTTAATCAGAAGCTGGGAGGACTGTTTCCCCATGAGTCATTCCTCTTAGGGATGGTTTATCAGTGAGGATGCTTCCAGCTGCAAGTAATAGAAACCCCAACTCAAATGGCTTAAACAATAAGGAAATTTACAATCTCTGCCTAAAATGGAAGTCTTGCTGCAGGGTGCACTTCAGGGTTCACTGTGCCAGCAGCCGGCAACAGTCTCCTCTTCTCTCCTCCACTCAGCCATCCTGGTGTGTTGCTTTCTTCTCAAGATGGTGGCAAAACAGCCATAGCAGTTCTTTCTGTGACCCTTGTCTTTGGAGAGAAAATTTCTTCCACAAGTTTCATCCCACTGGTGAGAATTGGGTCATATGTAGAACCATGCGGGACAGAAGACAGGCCCAACTGTCCTAGACTTATCAGCTCGGGTGTGATGGATGTTGAGAAGCCCATGCCAGTGCTCCCTACAGCAAGCCACAGAATGAAAGCGGAAAATGCCTGCCTCCACTCATGTATACACATGCTTTATACTGATCAGTGGTAGCAAGGGTCATAAACAGGGGAGATCTGTGGCTGAATCTAATGTTAAAGAGATTCAAGGTTAGAGGTAAGTAACTCTCTGGGAGGAGAGAATAAATTGACCGTGGCAAAATAAACACAGCGGCCTTCTGCCCTCTCTCCCTCTGCTCTGAATGTCAATGATCCTTCCTCTCGGAATCGCCCATTTGGGCACTGAGTCATTATCATTTTTTGATGTTACTGGGATGGTGTCTGTTACCAGTTATGTTAAGCACAGAACATAATGCTTCAGTATACTCTTAGGACAAATCCTACCTCTTTACAGATCCCATGATGGCAGGCAGGACTTATATAGGTAATCAAGGCCGACCTGCTGATCAAGGACAACCTCGTCAATCATACATCATATTGATAGTATATACCCTTGACATGACACGATAATAACAAATTACATCTAGAGCTTCCCTGGGCCCCAATCAGACCTATAACCTCAGTCTAATCATAAGAAAAACATCAAGTTCCAGTTCAGGGCATCCTTCAGTGTACCTGGTCAACACTCCTCAAAACTTTAAAAGTCATCAAAAACAAGAGTCTGAGAAATTGTCACAGTCAAGCAGAGGCAAAGAAGTGATGACTAAATTTAACAGTGGAACAGAAAAAAAAAACTATGTAAAAATAGGAAGTATGAATAAATTTCAGACTTTGATAATAATGTATTGATACTGGTTCCTGTATTGATTAACTGTAACCAATGTACCATATTAATGTTTAAGATGCTATTAATAGGGGAAACCAGGTGCTGCTGCTAAGTTGCTTCAGTCGTGTCTGACCCTGTGCGACCCTATAGACGAAGCCCACCAGGCTCCCCCGTCCCTGGGATTCTCCAGGCAAGAACAATGGAGTGGGTTGCCATTTCCTTCTCTAATGCATGAAAGTGAAAAGTGAAAGTGAAGTCGCTCAGTTGTGTCCGACTCTTCGAGACCCCATGGACTGCAGCCCACCAGGCTCCTCTGTCCACGGGATTTTCCAGGTAAGAGTACTGGAGTGGGTTGCCATTTATGTCAACTCTTTGTATTATCTTTGCAATTTTTTCTAAATTTAAAACTGCTCTAAAAAATAAAGTTCAGTTAAAATATATCTATGAAACCAACAAATGCTGGCAGCTGAATTTATTTACAGAGAAGACAGAATGGATTTGTAGGGATACAGGAGCGAATGGGGTTCTTGGTTGTTAGTGATGTGGGAAGAATTAGAATTCATCTCAAAATTCTACTTGGCAGTCCTAGATACTTCTGCAACAAATTTGGATAGGTTGCTCATTTAGACACAGCATGATAAACCATAAGGAATCTACTTAGTCCTTCCTATGGCCCAGTATAAAGTAGAACAACTTGAGGGATGCAGAAGATGCTTCCTTCAGGGGGCATATAGTCTATTAATGAAGGCACTCAGACAAAATACACAAAGTATATGATAACAGTACCTGCCTTGGCTATCTGCTTCCCCCTGATCTTTCTCCCATTCATATCTGAGGAATGTGTCCCATTGTCTTTGATAGCACCAGAAATGGACACTCTACTATCTGGCTAATTACATTCTCACTTCTAAGAGTTAGTCTTCCTCACAGGTTTGGACTGGAAACCAATGTAGCCACCTTGATTCCTACTGGTTCCAGCACACATGAGGTTCAGTTGTGCTCCTTACTCCTAGGTCCCATCAGATGCTCATTCATAACTGATTCATAACAAGTGAAGTTCCTTTGCAACTGTTATCTTAAATACATTTATGTATCTTATTCTATGACAAAAATAAACTTGTATATATATATTTTTTGAATGTGTATCTTTTTAAAGTAATGAATAGTTCTTTGCAAAGATACTTAAGACTTGGCACAGAATAAGAAAATGAGTCTCTGCCCTACAAGAGCTAGGTATACTTGGAGAGGCTGAACCTTTTCAAAGACGCTACTGAGGCAGGCATTTTAAGGTCAAGTAAGCTGCAGAGGCCACTGTACTTAGGGTATGTTTTAGAAACCAAGTTTGAACTAGCTTGAGACAAAAACCAAACGTATTGACTCAAACATGAAAGGTCCAGAGGTAGAATTTAGCCCTGAGCAAGGTTAATAAAGATGTTCCAACAGGACTGCACTAGTTTACATGCATGGCCCAGCTTATAAACAAATCAGCTTTATTTCTTCCAAATGTTTTCTAAGACAGGCTAGTGGGTATATTTTTGGACCATAATACTTAAAAATGAAGGGATGTGAAGCTGAGGTGTAACCTTGTCACTTATTAGTAAAACATGAGCCAGAGTACTGTAGTTTAAGGGGGCCAGATGGAGCAGAATCAAGTGTAGAGTAAGTCTAAAAACTAAAAAGCCTTAAAAAAAAAAAAAGATTCAGGGGAAAAAAAGCAGGGTGGGTGTGTGTGTCAGATTGGGAGTCTTGGAAAACTCATTTTCCTGGACTGCTCTTGATAAGATTTCTTGAATAATTAAATCAGAGTGGACAGGTGTGTGAGAGGATTTCTTTTTATTGTGGACATCTCCCTATTGTTCTGTAAGGTAACGCCACCTTCATTCCTGAAAAACTTAAATGAGGAAACTGGGGGGTGGGGGGGGGGGGGGGAAGATACCCAAAGTAAGCTTCTTGAATAAATGAAATTCAGGCTCCTGGGTTCTTAAATTTTTCCCTTACCAGGTCCATGTGGTTCTGAAGTTAACATCACATTGATGTCTCAGGCACAGAGCTTAGGACCAGGAGCAGACAACAGGAAACTGCTCTGAGACTGGCACTGATGGATCAAAAATGCCACTTGTCACACTTGTAACAAACAGTGTTTGTATTTGCATTATGTTGTGCTTCCTCCAATGACCTTGAATCATCTTTTGCAATGATATAAGAAAAAAAGCCAGAAATGACAGTTTCCAAGTCTTGTGTGCTTCATGGCATGAAGTGGAAGACTTTCATTTTTCGGATTTCCTCGTGATTTAGAGAGATAGTTTCAGAAGAGACAAAGGTCAAGGCAACCTACTAACAATTACTCATCATTAATAATTTTAAGTTTACACATATGTATATTTCCAAGTTAAATCTCATCCAGAACCCTAGACTGGATTATAGGGTGGAAGAAGTTATGTAAGAACTTCTCATCTCTGCTGCCTAAGGATTTCAATAGTCTTAACTGTTTTACAGACACCTTTTCTCCAAAGTTGACTCTAATAATGGAGTTCAAATCTAAATTCTCATTAACTAGCATCAAGAAACTGTTTTGCAAGGGAGTGAGGGTCATTTTAAATTGTTCATACTGAACCAATAGGATTCTCTTCAACAATGAAGACTTTGGGGGTGGACTCCTAAGATAGTACCTACTTTCTGGTATCTACTGATTAAGAAAAATGATTATATTATTCATGACCTATTTTATTGACATAAATTATATATATATATATATATATATATATATATAAATGATAATCAGTAGTAGAATACCAGGTATATTATTTTGGTTCAGCTAGAGCTCAGTTTGGGGGTCTTTTTGGCCATGATGCATGGCCTGTGGAATCTAAGTTCCCTCCCCTGGGATTGAACTTGTGCCCCCTGCAGGGCAAAGTGCAAGCAGAGTCTGAGCCACTGAACCAACAGGGAAGACTCTAGAGCTTAGTTTTCATATGGGAACAACCAACACTAGAAATCGAGAGCTGTAGGGCTAGACTGGGGTTTAAAGTCCAGCTCACCTCTTAGCTGTGTGGCCTCAAGTCATTGGTAAAATTTGGATATCCTCGATTTCCATGTAAAGACCCTGCAGGATCAGAAATGTGTGGAAGTCTAAGATGCTGCATGGCAGATAGGTGGCACATAAATGAGTGTTACAACTGTGTCCTCACGTTTTGCCTGAAATCCAACCCTAGTCTCTCCTGAACGCTTCATACAAGAATTGTTTTCTAAAATGTTAAGTTTGTGATTAAGCTGACTGGCCCTGAAAATGAAGTTCCAGGCTTAGCACGGTTTAACTTATAGTTTCTCTACTTTATGACAGTGGAAGTGATATGCATTCAGTAAAAATCATACTTTTGAATTTTGATCTTTACCTGGGCCAGCAACATCCAGTACAATATTCACTACTGGGATGTAACCATCTCATAAATGGAGGAAAACCTGCAGAGTATACAGATATCTATTAAGCTAATTAATGTTAGGTTACCTATGTTACCTGCAATTACCAATCATTTAGCACACTGTGTGGGTGCTTGGTCCCTTAAATTTACACAACTGAAATCACAATCTTCCATCTCAGGTTTTCAGGAATCAACCAGGATTTGTCAAATACTTGCCAAACACTCAGCATCAGGAACAGTGAATTATTAGGACAGAAGATTAAACATTAGACTCAAACACTAGCACCAAGAATGGGACTTTTCTATTAGTAATCCTCAACTCATATGACAGTGAAATAACTACACCCTAGAACGATGTCTCATAGTAATGTTAGAAGGCTATTGGTGTGTTTTAAAAGGTAATTGTAAAATTAGCTTATTTACCTTGTTTTATTAACAGTCACTAGAACTTCGATCTCAATGCTTAATTTCCCCCAACAGTTTAGCTATTTCCAAGAAAAACAGCCATTTCAAGACTGGCATTATAGATAAATACTATTACCTTGAACTGGTTTCTCTTTATCAGATGGTTTCAGTAAAAACCTGTCTACCTCACTGCCATATCATATCTGTTAATACAGCAAAAGTCTTGGTTTGTGCCTCTCGTGATTATCAAATGAGCAACACACATCAAGGAAAGAGCAACAGCAGCAAGAATCCTGAAGAACCGCAGAACTCTCTTCAGTTACACTAAACCCACTATTAGCACAGATACAGGTGGCTTTTATGTTCTCCAATTCTTTTTTTTTCTTTCAGAACACCTGAGAACTACAGAACCAAAATTTCTACTAAAAAAAGAAATTAAAACAAACAAACAAAGTAACTGTAGTCAGGGCAAGAAATGGAAAACAGTATCTTTATTGTGTGTAGTTCTAAACAAACACTCACTGTGTGCACATTCCAGCAGACAAAGATCTTTGTTCAAAATATGCTGAGATAAAATAGGTAAACAAACTCCATTTATTGAATACACAAAAGGAATGTTAATATTACTTGCTCAGAGTGGAGGATAAAATCAAAAGAAAGAAAGTGAAATCATCGTGCTTTGCCTGAACAGCAAATGGAGAATAGAGGTGCAGGTGCAAACTGGCCCCTCAAGTTCATGAGTGAGAAGCTAGGTGTGGAGTAGGTCATCTGAAAAATACCTCTCTGCCTCTTGGAATCTCCCCTGAGATCACCCCCGACAAATTACAAACCCAGCTCTCTCAGAGCACAGCCGCCAGATGGGACTAAACTCCTCACTACTTTCACGATATTTGGCAAAAGAATAAGATGGTTGAAAGAAAGAAAGAAAGAAAAACAACAGTCTCTGCTGACACACATGTGAATCCATTTCTCCTGGGGAAGGAAGTAACCAATATTACTGTTCTATGTTTCTAAAATGGAATTTAATCAGACGGGTATCACTTGAGACTTTAAACTTGGAGATACTCTGTAAGTAATGATATATCTGGCCTGAAAAGCATTTTTCTTTGCTCCACATGGGAACTGAGTGAGTGTAAACACAACAATGTTCTTATTTCACAACATGTGCATTTATGACAATAGCTGAAAGAACTTTACAGGGTCAAATTATAGGTTCCAAAGGATTTTTGTTGCAGCTTAAGTGGTCACATGAAAACTAAACACAGTGTAAACTTTGTCCCCACCACTTTCCTGTCTGTACAAAACGTAAGTCATTTGGAAACCAAAACCAACTCCTGAGAGAGAGAGGCAGGAAATCTTGGGACCCGGCACTAACATCCTTATTTGGGGGCACTAATTTCCCCTCATCTCCTCTCCTGTGATATCCAACCATTATGCTGACAGTATGGTGGGCGCTGGTGGTTAAGTCTTCCTTGGGAATAAACAACCCAACACTCCAGACACCCCAGGAGGCTCGGGACAACAGGGACCGGCTCCACTGGCTCTGCAGAGGGGTGTTTTACAACCCATCAACGTCGAGCCTGTTTCAAGAATTCCCATCTATGTCTTCAAACAAAAGTCCTTTTTGACAGATTTGGCTAATATACTGTATTACTTTATTGTTTAGAAAAAACCTCTGCAAGCTCTCACACAAGCTCTACCTTTCACCTGGCTGTTTATGTAGGCAGCAGAATAATAAGTGGACCCAAAAGAGTTTTTTATAACATAAAGTGACATCACATTAGCAGATCAAAAGAGAGCCCTGGGTATCGGATGGATTTCATGGCTGGCTGAGACAAAGTCTGAAAATCTTTTCCTCTGGCTCTGAATAAAAACAAGTCCAGATGTAAACAGGAAATGACAACCAATATGAAACAGAAAAACATACCTTTTGCAGTGGTCTTTACCTTAAAAAAATACCAAAAAAACACAAATTTTACTGAAGAATATTGTTCTTCAATATTTCTTCTAAGCCAGATGTTTTCCATTCAATTTTGGGGACTGCCACACATTTTTAATTGATCCAAGTTATCTTCCGGCTTAGTTTTAGCTTGAATGTTCCCTTTTCCACCTCCTCAATACTCCTTTGTTCTTCATTTCTACCCCAGTGTGGGCCCATGTCATCAGGTGACTTAAAGGATTACAGCAATTAAATATCAATTCTTATTCAAGGCAACCCTTCTTTGCCTTCAAACTGAGGAGTAATCAAGTCACACCACCTCTGTTACATAATCATCAAAGATTTTTCTTTCAGTAAATTGTCTTAAAGTGGCATCTTATAATGCATACAAAATATTTTCTAAAGATAAAAATTTTAAAGTTAAACCCACATCCCTGACATATAAAAGCTGGCCAGAAATCCCCTAAAATTACTCCATAATGTCATAACCAAGTGCACAATTACCAGGTTAATCATATTTTTATGAATTCTGAATTCACTCAACTGCTAAATCACAGGATACGAGACCTGGGTTGAACTTTTTCTTAAGCAGTTTGCATGAGCAGACACTGGTTTGCTGTGTAGCTTCCTGTCCTGTCAAGTCTCTGGCAAGCAGGAAGAGGGGAGGAGACGCTGAGCAGTGACCATGGTCCTTCCTGAACCACGTGGTTCCCTGCTATACGTGACAATGGCTCAGAGCAGACTGGTCACCCTCAAAGGACAGGGAGGAAGAATCACCACAGTCGTCAGCAGAAAAGTGCCAGTGGACGGTCTCCTCAGGTGCTTCCAGAGAGGAAGAGAGCAGGCAAATTCGCCAGAGAAACGCCTGAACTGAGAAGAAACAGTACTATAATTCTGAATAATAACCTACTCCTCACGGAAACAGTTATCCAAGGGAAAAAAAAAAAGTAACTACCACTTCCCCCCGCCCCCCAATGGAAAAACAACAAAACCACAAATTTGGAGCCATGGAGGTAAAATTCAGATGAAGTGGAAAACAATCTTGTCCCGCTTTCCTGTTTCCAAATGCTGCTTTACCATGGGAGTTACTTTACTGGGGCAAACAGAAGATCAAATACTGTATCTTTGATCAATTTGGAGTCTCCTTCTATAAAATGGGGATAAAAAATTGCAATTAATTAAAAAAACAGCAAAATCCTTTACAAAACTGTAAAGCTCTAAAGATATACTTACTTGCATTTTACCAATAAAAGAAGGTAATTTTAAAAGAAGAAAAAAGATGTTTAGGAACTGGTGCCAAATCAAAATAAAGGATGAAAGTTTTAGTGCTTCTTCTGAACTCCTGCCCTTAAAGTAGTATTTTTCAATATTTTTCAGAAGAAAGATTACTGTGAATCCACTCTGTCACCCTAATTCATCTCTCCCTCTCCCTGTTTCTCTCCACTCCCAATGAAAAAAGGGAAGCAGCGTTCTGCCCAGCACCACCATCTGATGCCTTAGAGGGTGGCAAGGGCTCCTTGCTACACTTGGCCAGTTTCAACAAATACAAACAAGGATAATTCTGCAGTTGTGTTTTAAGTCAGATGTGCAACCTGATGCCATGAATTAAAACCTCTTATGATAAATAATAAAATTAAGTCATAATTTAAAAAATAGGAACATTTACTTAAAAGAAAAAGGGGAAAAGAAAAGCTTCAAAACCAGAATGTGACACGCTATTAAATATGTCTAGTGTGCATTCGAAGGACTGGAAAGCAGGCAATTTTACCAAAGGGAATGCCACAATGACATGTGGACTGTAATCACAGAAGACAGTCCTGAAACATAAAGGCGCTCATGGAAGAGTAAAGAGAGGAAACAAAGGCAAGGATACAGAAAAATGAGCAGGTGCTTTGAGAGTAAGGCTCTGAGAACGACTTGGACACGGCCGTGGAGCTGAGGTGGATATCTGGCCAACCGTCTGGGTTCCAGGGTGTAAGAATACAAATGGCAGGACTCGAGAAGAGGGCACCGTTGCAGGTTCCAAATAAGTCTCTAGTTCTTGCTCCCAAGTGGAAATGCTTTCCAGACTTCAACAAGGTCTCCTCAGGAGGACTTGCTCTCCGCCATGTAGTAACGATACAGAAAACCTAAGAGAATAGCACCCACGATGGGGAAGATCCAATACGACCAGTAGCTAGATGTTCAAGGGGGAAAAAGGCAATAAAATTGTGAACATTTCATACCAAACATTCCCTGTCATTCAACATTCACATTTTAATACTAAATACTTTCACATTTAATATTCTCCAAATCAAAGAATTTTGATTTGAATAAAAAAAAAACAACACAAGATTTTAATTAAAGTGAAAGTTCAACAATAATTTTAAAAGGACTAAAAATGGAACATATAGCATGATACCAAAAAAAGATAATACACACACACACACCTCAATATGTTTTCACAAAGACATAAATGGTTATTTCTGGGTTATGGGATTACAGACAGTTTAAATTTTTCTTCAAGCCTTTTCACATATTCTACAATTAACATCCTTAAACAGGAAAAGGCCACCATTTTATGTATATAATTATCAGTGTAGAACCAATGATACCTAATACAATTGCTGATGATATTATATCTGCCCCAAATATATTTTTAAAATTTAATCCTCACAACAATCCTATGAAATGAGTACTATTATTATTCTCATTTTACACATAGAAAACACAAGCTCTGCACCCAAAATCACAAAGGGAAGTTGTCAAGCAGCTTGATTCCTATTCTCGTTTGGACACTAATAAGGACAGACACACACACAGAACATACTGACAGTGCTAATAAAGTCAGGCAAATGGTAGCTGGCTTAAGAAGTCCTACAAAGAAACTTTCCTCAGTTTAAGGACAGTCATTATCCTCCTCAAAATAAAGAGAATTCCCTGGTGGCCCAGTGGTTAAGACAACTCACTTTCACTGCAGTGGCCCTGGGTTCAATCACTAGTTGGGGAACCAAGATTTTGCAAGTCACATGGCACAGTCAAAAAAAAAAAAAAAAAAAAATCCTTCTTCTCTATTAGAACTTAATTAACACTGCTAGTTTTAATCCAAATGACCTGGCTGCCCCTCCACTTAAGACATATGCAGTCTTAGTATTAAAAGGCTTTGAAGTCCACAAAAACCAGCTGCTGTTCAATAATAAAAATGATTCTTTTTGCCTGAACATGCCAAGTACTTGTACATTAAAGTATGGCAGAAAGCTGTTCTGGACAAGTTTAGAACGTCAGCCAGGTAGCTTTGCTTAAAGACACAAGCAAGTTGGTCAGTAAGTACAACAGCTATATGGCACAGGGAAACATAAAAGTAATCTCCCCAAAAGAGTAATGGTTTCAGGTACCTTCCAGGGCAGCCCAAGAGGCAAAAGAGACCAAAAGCAGGACCCTTGAAAAACACAGAAGATAAAGCCTTCAGTGCAAAAGACTAAGGATGGTTGACCATCAGTCCTCAGATAATCCTCTGTAACTTTATGACCACTGAGAACACAAGTAGAGGAAACGCATCTATACTGCGGCAAAGGAGATACAGGTTCAGCAACAACCTCTTGCCCATAAGACAGAACTCTATTCATTCAGATTTATCCAGGTTATTGCCTGTAGCTGTGACTGTTATTTTTATTGGTTTGTAGTACTCCACTGTGTGAATATCCCAGAATGAATTCATTCATTTTACTAATGAATGGTTATCTGGGTTGTTTCCAATATTTTAATATCTTGAATAATGTTGCTATGAGCTTTCCTGTAATGTGTTCACTGGTATATATGTACATTTTTCTTGAGTGTGTGTGTGGGTATATATATACATACACATATCCCTAGAAATGGAATTGCTGGATCAAAATTTACTATATTATCAAATTTACTTGATAATGCATAAACTGTTTTCCACAGTGATTGTACCCATTTACATTTCCTCAAGACCCTAACAGGGCCTAAGAATATCGGTAATTCACTTCCTAAACAACTCTTCTTATTTTTAGAATTTTTAATTTTGGCCAATATGTGTGAAATATACCCTATGATTTTAATTTACATCTCTCTGATGACAAATGAAATCAAATATTTTTTTTAATATGCTCATATTTGTGCTTCCTCTTCTATAAGGTGCTTAAATCTTTTTCTCATATTCTACAAAGTTATTTTTTAATTGATTTGTAAAAATTCTTTATGTATTCTACATAATAATTCTTAATCAATTTTAAATGTTGTGAAAGTCTACAGCAAGTTTATAGCCTATATTTTCAAATTCTTTATGGGACTTTGGGCTGAGTATAAATCAGCTGACTTTACTAACAGTTTCCTTTAATTTCCACTTTCTAAAAATATTCTGACCATCATATCAAACAAAAAAGACATGGTACTTTTATAGGGGCAGGGTGGGGGAAGACACATTTTCTCTTTCTATGAAATGCCTTAAGTGCAATCTCAGAAAGATGAAACAACTCTATGTAATCTCTGTAAATTTTTATAAGCCAAGGATTCTACAATTATCTCAAGTAGAGACACTATTTAAGGGATGACAAATGCATACTTTTCAGGGCTACCACTACTGTACTAGCAACATTACTGCAAGGGACATTACTAGGTAAACCTTTGAGAAAACGCAAACTCCTGAATATGACTGCAATACACAATTTTTTTCTTTTGTAAAATGTAATAATAGCACCCACATTATAGGTGTGTTGTGAGGATTAAAAGAGAATAAGTTTTTAGTGGAAACTGCATAGCTGGGCTCAGCTGCAGAGACTGTGGGTCTGACTTAGGAGTAATACTTGTCCATGCACTCTTGCCTCTTACTACATATGACTCTGATTTATGTCACAATGAGATTTAAAAATTATTCAAGGCAAGAACTTTTTTGAGATTATTCAAGATGACTGAAACTGGAAAAATTAATTTTGCTAAAGCTAAGAGACTACTGATTTGCAATAATTTTGACCAAAAAAAAAAGAATGAACTGTTAAACTATACTCTAAAGTTATGTTACATATGTATATTTATGGAAGGAATCTCTTTGCCACATAGTATGTTGGAGCATAAGAAAGTCTATTAAGGGAATACCAACCTTTTGCACGTATTGCTTTTTGGCGGTTCCTGAAGAAGACGCATATTTAAAAACAAAACAAAAAAAGATTAACACAGAGTATATAAAACTTCTCATGAATATTCACGTAAACTATGAAACTAAATAACAACTTCATCTTTCATGTAATTTGATGTTCGCAAGTATCCATATGTAATGGGAAGATGGGCAATTCTTTTTCTGATAATATACTGGCATTCTCTAGTAAAGAACCACTATGAAAGCATACAGAAATGACCTAAATTCTTTTTATTTATTTGAAAAAAATGCCACTGATACAAACTATATTACAATAAACTAATAAACTAATTTGCAGTCACAATGATATGGCTAGTTTAGCTGGGCTTGCCACTGGCAGTAGTTAAAAATCACATTTCCTGAAAACATATTTAAAAAATAAAAACTCCTCTCTTGTAACATAGAGATCAACTGAGAAATGCTCAAAAGCATGCAGATGACTGCTCTGTGACTTAGAGAAGCAAACTGGTTTACTCTCTGAAATCATAATAATCAAAATTAGAGATCTTAGGGCTTATTTCACACCGAAAACAGGAAAAATGGGGTTAGGGTTAAGAAAATACCAAAATAAATTTAAAAAAAAAGTGGCAGCAACTAATCAAGAGGTACTCATACATCAGTGACAACACAGATGAACCCTGAAACTGTTACTTGACAAAACCAGACAAAAAGATCATGTATTACATAAGACCATTTACATGAAATGTTCAGAACAGGCAACCAAGAGGCAAGAAAGTAGATCAGTGGTTTCCTAGGGCAGGGAGAAGAGGCTCTGTGGGGACATGGAAAATGACTGCTGAAGGTTATGGGGTTTCTTTTTAGAGTGATGAAAATGCTCAAAAATTGATTTGTGATTATGGTTGAACAACTCTAAATATATTAAAAACCCTTGACCTATACATCTTAAATAGGTGAATTGGAGGAAATATGAATTACATCTTAATAAAGCTGATACCAAAATTTTAAATTCAATTTATATAAACATCAAATGAACTTATGGATTTCATTAATTAGTTGTAGAGTACAAAAAAGCATGCTAACTTTCCGCCAGAGGACAGTAACTCATTAGCATAGGTTACTGCTGCCCGAAAGATAATCTCTGCCAATAGTCAGCAGTATGCCAGGGTATGAACACATAATTACAGTTCTCAGTAATCTCCAAGAATTCCAACAACCCTACATACAAACTGGCCTAGATACTTTAGAGCAGACCACGAGATGAGTTTTAGCTTCCTATATCCAGAACGCTGTAATTCAAATGAGACCATGCCTCAAACCTGAAAGAAATTCACCTATAGCCAAGTAAAATCTCTAATAAGTTTTAGATAAATCTTATTACTTTACTATTACATTTCTTTGAGATCCCGATAATAACAATCTGGGACATTTCTCCTTGAGTAGAATGAGTCAGGCTAGTTAAAACATGTTACTGTCAATCTTTGAGAAATACAGCAAATGTTTTGCAGAGTTGAAAGGTGGGAGTGGTACTGACAGTTGTGTCTACATCTCATTTATTACACTGCCTTTCAAAATATTCCACTACAGTAACCAAAAAATGATTGAATTCTATGAATAAAATGTCCATGGTCTGTTATGCTTTCATTATCCACAAATATACTAATGATTTATAAAACAAAAAATGTAGAATTAGCATTTTTTTTTAAAAAGAAGGTAATCTGAAAGGCTTACATGAGAGCATAATGAATAATATATGTATCACTTTGCTTAACCTATAAAAACATTAAAAGCCATTAGTTCATATAAAGGAATTCTCTAGAAGTTCTTAGCTTCTTTTACAACCACAAGCACTGGGTGTGTGCTAACTCGAGTGAACCTCAGACAATGTAGTAAGCAACCCAGAGAAGAAAGAGCAGGGGAGGGGAAGAGAGGAGACATACCGAGACCATAATATACTGAAATGGTAATAGTTTCTAACAAGCAACTTTTTTTAATTTAAATATATATGGTTTCCATCCTTCCTTCTTACTGCTCATTCCTCCTTTTAACCAAGTACCTCAACCCATTTTAAGATCAAGCTTTCCCTGAAGGCAAAAAGAACTACCACCCTAACACTGGAGGAAAGAGAAGAGAAAGCAGCATATCCTCTTTAGAATACTGACAGCCAAACAAATGCCAAAGTACAGTTACTCTGCTTTTAATCAACTATAAATGAAAGAGTTGTTTAACTGCTCATGGAAGCCCAGTGCCTCAGCCAACTTCGGAAAGAAGCCAAAAAAGTTATTTTTAATTTAACAAAATTAAAAAGAAAAAAGTTCTAACACAGAACCTTTCTTCGAGTCTACCTTTCTGTTCTCACTGTGCATAGTTCTCATTTCTACTCCAGAGCTCTGTGCTGAGTCTAACAGATACTCAGGTGAAATTCCTACAGTTTATGATTGACTTTAATTTACCCCTGTGGGTGTTCAGGCATATCTTGGCTGCTTATGTTCTTGCCCACATGTTAATTTACATGCAAGATTGGTCAGGAGAAGGCACTGGTCTCCATCTTTGGCACAGACAGTAATAACTACAATACCCTATGATTTTAGTTACAAAAGAGCAGTTCAAGTCCAGAGTTCTTCTACCAAAAGCTTTCTCAAGTAATTAACATCCATGTTTTCTTTCTCCTCCAATACGTCTGGAATATACTCCCCAACAACCACATCGTTCTAAGTCTACTCTAACTTTAATTCAAAATTAACAGAAATTAACTGTTTAAACAAGGTGGTTCCTCAAGTTCAAGATTCACTAAGGCTTTAATTCCCCTCATAAAATAAATATGTAAATAAATACATGCACATACATATAAATACTAAACAAAGGAAATATTTTATAATTTTTGAGTAACCTTTTTATTAATGCTGATTATAAATGAAATTATATCTGGTATCTTCGGGCTCCATGCTAAATCAGTTTCCTCATTTGTGAATTGAAAAGCTCAGATCAGATGAACCTGAATTCTAAAGTCATATTCAATTACTCAACACATTTCTCTGACCCAAGGGCACTGTAGCAAAACCTACAAGAGCAGACTTCTAAAGATTAGAGAGATGTTAATACCATGCTCCCACGTCCAGGAAGACTGAAGGAGCACAACCATAAAGAGATGCTTCGATCCCACAGATGCTCTTCTGATATGCTTTCATGTGGTTAAAGGAATGATAAAGAAATCTCATAACTGGCAAACATGTGGGAACGGATTTAGGGATCAGTGGGGGTGATTTCACTATGAACCCTGTTTAGGGAAAAAAACGTAGGAGAACATATTCTTAAGGAATGGTGTATTATGTCACCAGAATATAAACATAGGAAGCAATGAGTCAAAATTATGGTTATGAGGCATTCAAATATAGAGACAGGGCATTTATACGTATACGTCAAGCCTAAACAGCTTGTATTTAGACTTTCAGAGATTTAAATAAAAGGGAAACATAAGGTATATAAGAAGCTTATGTGTTAATTCCTAAACTGAATATTTGCCATTCCTAGAGGATTCCAAGTATTTAAAATGGGAATAAGTGGATTTTAAGCCACAGGACACCTTCAACAACTTTAATGAGTATTTGGGCGGCCTAGTAGTTTTTGTCACTTTTTATTTAGAATAGTTTGGTTTGTATGTGGCCAGAAACATGAAAAACAACTTGGGAACTTTGGGCTTCAAACTATTGCAAAGGGTTCTCCCCTCAGAATACAAAAGACTATGTAACATTAGCTATCACTATATGAATTCTAACGTTAGGTTCATTGTACAATCTAGGAAGTCTGAATTTTGAAAGTACATGATGTCAATATATTCATGGCCATGGGGTATGGATCTTGAGGACAGCCTTCTCATGAAGCTCCAATGTACTAAGATTTCTTTCTAGATGAGAATACAGTTTTAACAACTACTGTCTTATAAAGCACAAATGCCTGGTCAGTCCAGTCATACAAAAAATAGTTCCCTGTACATAAGGGCAAATGCAAACATGAAGAACACCCACTGAGACAAATTTCTACATGACTTTCTCAAGAACCCACTGTGACAAGATATAGAAGATAACAACAAAGGAAAAAATTAAAACACTCAGAGACAATTCTACTTATCACCACACTGGAGGGCTGATTTGAAAAAGATGTTACCCTTGTCCTTCTGACATCTT
Source organism: Tragelaphus eurycerus (assembly GCA_935064755.1). NCBI lineage: Eukaryota > Metazoa > Chordata > Mammalia > Artiodactyla > Bovidae > Tragelaphus > Tragelaphus eurycerus. The sequence continues at coordinate 21,586,636 of CAKXYN010000020.1, forward strand.
GTTTTGCAAAACTACCCGTCATTCCTAATAAAGCATTACAAGGATAGACACTAATCCTTGAGATTTGTCAAGAAGGGTGTTTTGTCTTTCAAGAGTGACCTTGCCACTAGTCTGCTTTATTTCAAAAGATTATGTTACAAAATACAAATGTTAGGTAAACAGTCAACAATGAAACAACCACACAAAATTCTTTGATAAATAGCAAGCACTACTCATCCAAAGGCATATCCATTTCAAATATTAATAAATTGGGTTGTGGGTATGATAGGAATATTTAACAATTCTTAAAAGGAAATTTTTAGTATGATGCAACCAACTACATCACAAAACTATAAAGTATGTGTTCTTTTTAGTTTCCCTCTCATAAAAGAGAAGGTAAACAGAACATTATGTATGTTCCTATATGTAACTATAATAGAAAACTCTGTATAATAAAAGTCTGTAACACCTGGGAAAGAAAAATGTACTTGCCTTTAAATGTAATTTACAAATTACTTCTAATATAGACAGAACTGACTAGATTTCAAGTTAAATTTCTTAAGTTGAAAAATGAAGTTTAAGAAACATGCTAAGCTTTTATAGAGACAACCTTACTTGCTTAAAAAGGTGTTTATAAATTGATAGGGAACAGTCACTAAGGTAAAATGCTTTAGCAGAAAGAAGCAAGGGTCAGAACAGCATGTGCGAGATTTTTAAAGGATGGGGTAGTTGGTCTGCTGGTCAATCCATCTGCCTTTCACCCATCCATTTACATTTATGTATGCACAGAATCTCTTCAGAAGAGTAAACGAGAAAATGGCAGATGGCTACTTCAGGAGAAGGGAACCTGGGAGACAGAGCTGGCGATGGGAATCATTTTTATAGTATACTTTTTCGTACTATCTGAATTTTTAACCATGTACACCACAAACTTTCCATTCAAAAAACGGAAAAACGGTCAAGTTATTGGGTCTATTCACTGCAATGAGACTTGACTAGTGAAGCAGTTGGGAACTGTAACCTAGAATATACCTTCTGAATAAATGAATGAAACAGTACCACATTTTTTGGTCAGGTTGCATCTGTATGTTACCTTATCTCCTGAACTGAAGGTAGACTCTGACTGATCAAGATTCTAACCAAGAATTAAATGCATAATCAAGAGACATCACTGACCACAAATGTATCTTGGTTACTTGCAGTGCAGTAGGCAGGCAAATGGGCACAGAAAACAGCTTCTAAGGTGAGTTCCCATAACTCAAAAGCAGACCAGAAAAATGTTAACTCAAATGTGAACAGAAGACTGGTAGCATGGGGACTAATTCAGCTGAGGAGAGATTTAAGAGAGAAAAATGTTTTTAATTCTAGTTATTTTCAACTGAAGCAGGTCAGAAAAACATCCGCAGTCTCTAAGCTTTAGTATTATAGCAAACACTTCAGGGTCTTGAACCTCAGGCATTACAAGGAAACAATGGTGACCATCAGTGTCAAAGCAAAAGTAGTATGAAAAGCAGTTTCTAAAAAACTGGGGAAAGTTCCTGATTTGCACTCGGGAATAGCATGTTTTAGGTGCTTTAAAAAAAGTTGTTTTTTTTTTTTTTTTTTTTGCAGGGGTGCGGAGGTAGTTTCAGACAGGGAAGAGGTATGGAGTTGTGGAGGGAAGAGAGAAGCAGAGAAATAAAGGAAGAAGGGAAATGAAAACTCTGTCCATAAGGTGGAAGTAACCTCTAAATGAGGCATTGTTAAAAAAAAAAAATCAATTCTTTACAGAGGTTCTGAAACCTTAACTGAAAGCACAGTAATGAAATGAACTTGACATTTACTTCTTCATGGTAAATGTAAAAAAAATTAAGAAAAGAGATAGCTGGAGCCTAGATGCAGAAGGGCTTATTTAAAACCTATGTAAGAAATAAATTTGAAGGCTCAAGAATTTCTTTCTGGAACTAAAATCAGGCCGGACTATATAAGCTCTATGACAACCTATGTAGGTGGTCTTGAAATTTTTCCCAAAGGTTTCCCTTGGCTGGTCTGCCTGAAGTACAGCAGTGTGACTGGAAACATTCAATAATCAGGCTCTCTATTTAAAGGGGACTGTCCTTTGAGTACAGCAGACATGAGGAAAACAGAGCCTTGAAAACACTGCCCTTAATCACTGCTTAATTTAAGCTGGGCTGGGGCCAAACTACATTTGGAGACTTCTAAATTCTTACCAAATTTCATCAAATCTCACCAGTTAAAAGGGTTTCTTTTTCTTTATTTCTTATAAAAAGTTCAAGGCTCAACAGTTTTATCTGAGACATCTCTAGTTACTTTTTTGGTCTACAGAAGGCAGACAGCGCTTTCCACAGAAAAGAATTAAAAGACTCCCTAAAAGTTTTCACATGAAAAGATGGGCATGTCATTCAGCCAAATGTTTGGCGCTTGGCTACCTGGGTTACTTTAAATGCAAACTCCCACCCCCGGACAGCATGAATCAGTAGTAGTAATGGAAGCCCAGGGAATACGCACTTTGGAAAACATGCCAAGAGATTCCAATATAGGTGGTACAAGGAACAGAACTGGAAAAATACTGCTCTCCATTCCTAAGGATAGTCCTAACTACATACTATACCACCAAGGAAGAAAAATGGCAACAAGAGGCAATTTCTAAGACTTCTGGACACTGGAACTTCTCCCCTCACAGATTTTATTTGTTTTAATATAAAAAGTGCTCTCAGGGTGCTATGAACAACTGGGTTATGGTTCCTGAATTAAGGTACATCTCCTGTACAAACAGGCATATCCCTCAAATCAGATGTTGACCTCTGAGAGCAATGGTTTCTGGACATGTTCAATACACCAAACAAGCCATGCTTAGTTCAAATTTTACCTTAATTACACAAGTGAAGATTCAAGAATGGATAGTACACGTGTTAGGAGGGGAGGACAAACTACCAGTGCTCGCAAAGCCTTTAAGGAACCACTTCACATCCCCTTCATAAACAATTCAACAGTTCAGAGTAGCAGAGTGCAACGAGATGGAAGAGTTAATTTACACAAACACTCTGGATGGTGGAGGAACAGGTGGCAGAATCTGTCGAGCAACCTCTAGAGTTGAAAGAACCCGTGTGTCTTGGCCAACTTTGCTGTCACAAAGGTTCAGTAATTCCAGCTCAATGCAGAAAGGGAAGCTAGGAGGAAAAGGGGAAGGAGCATTGCCTCCAAGAAGTTCTGGTGACAACTAAGTGCTGCGTCTTTAAATTAAGAGAGTAGAAGAGTTGAGGAAAACACTAAGTGAGGCATCCAGCTTGTGGGAAACAAAAAGGCATTCAAATTTTCTTCCTGGTACATTATGCAGTACACATTAAAGTTTTCAAATATTTAATCTTCTACTTTTGTGGTAGAATTCACCGAGTGAATGGGAAGGGTGTGTAGACCTATTTGAGCCTAGACAACAGGGTAATGGGGACAGAAAGGCCTGTTCCAGTCAGTTACTCAATTATTCCAGTCTACAACTTGTTCTAAGACTTGCAAGAATAAATAAACTTTCCAATTCTTTTTCCAACACAGAAGCAATTATTATCACCTATACTATTGAATGTAAGAGCACGAGTCATAGCTTTACAGTTTCAATTTTTTAAAAAGCTGAACAGGGGCCTGAATGAAATGTTCCTATTGTTCAAGTCTCCACTACTTTTTTCTGATATGGTATTGGATGCAAATTCCTGAAAAATGGGATTTTTTGCTTGGAGGGAAAAGTAAACATTTCTCGTTAAAATACTTCAAAAAAAAAAAAAAAAAAGTAATTCCATTTGAGTAAATAGAAATATAAACACTTGAAACACCCAAGAGAAGTAGAGGACTTCTTACCTTGCTACCACCTCCAGGTTTAAGGTCATTCTGTTTAAAGAGGAAAACAAATAATATTTTAAGACACATCCAAGCAAACTCTCATTACGTACTTATTTCTAACTTTGGGACATGAAACTACCTTCTGGTAGCAATTCCCTAGGAGATGTCAGGGTCTATAGAAAGGTCCTGCCCACTACTCCTGACCCCACCCCTGCATCCCTGACTGAGCACATCATAGTCCCTTGTTAGGATGGCATGGTCCACAGTTACTACTTTTAGCAAAGAATTTGCAAGAACAATCAAAGCACTATTTTAGATCATGATATTAACCTCATTACAAAGAAATTAATCAACTAAAAACCCACGTCCAAAATCAGTCCCTTTTCAGAGATACTCTCTATGTGCTGATTTACAAACAAGAAGCTCCAGCTTAGCACAGTAAGGCTGGATGATTTTGGAGAAAATTTAGCCTGATGGCTGGGCTGAATGAATCTCCACTTTAGTCATTCATTCCCTAATCGCGACCTGTGGCTGCCAGATAGCTTCCTCTCTCTACAAGCACTCCTAGCTCGGCTGGTTCTTACCGGGTGCACGTCACCAATGTAGTACTGCTTGAGCATTTCTCTGGCGTCTGAGGAGTGGCCTACATCTTCAAAGCTTTCAGTTGCATCTCCTCCAGCTTGTTCCATCAGAACCTCTTCTCCACCAGGATGCTAAAAGAAAAAGGTATTTATTAAAGTAAGGGCTCTCTAAAAAGCTAACTGATATAAGCTCCTCTCCCGCTGCCCTCCTCTTTTCCCTTTTCTCCTTTAAATGGCAGCAATGGGATGAACCAGCACTGTATACCCTCTGACAGGAGCAGTGGGGAGAACACTACATAATTCCTGTGTCTTCTGGCCAAAAATGCACACTGTGAGTTTAATTATGAGGAAACCTAGGAAAATCACAAACTGAGAGACGTTTTACAAAATGATCTGCCCCTGATCTCCAAAAATATCAAAGTCAAGAAAGCCAAGGAAGGACGACTTTTCTATTCCTGGTCTGGGATGATTCCACGTGCTGCGGGGCAACAAGCCCACACGCCACAACTGATGAGCCCGCAATTACGGAGAAGCACAGGCTCTAGGCCCACAGGTTTCAGGAGATTAGTTACTGCCTAATGGTTATGAAGTTTGTTTGGGGTAATGAAAAAGCTTTAGAAATAGATAGCAGTGTTAGTTGTACAGACTGTGAGTGCAATTAATGGCACCCAATGGTACCGTTAAAAACGGTTACAATGGCAAATTTTATGTGTACTTTACCACACACACATACAAAGCTTGGTTTACATACCTATAATTAACGTAACCCCCAAATTTACTTTTGTCTGAATCATAGCAAAATAAAACAAGTAAGACCAAAAGAGTCTGGAGGTTAGTGAACTAGATTGGTTACCAGTGCTATTCAGATCTATCACACAATCATAAATTTCTCCCTGTTTTTATTAAGTCGGAGAAGGCAATGGCACCCCACTCCAGTACTCTTGCTTGGAAAATCCCATGAACGGAGGAGCCTATTAGGCTGCAATCCATGGGGTCGCTAAGAGTCAGACATGACTGAGCGACTTCACTTTCAGTTTTCACTTTCATGCACTGGAGAAGGAAATGGCAACCCACTCCAGTGTTCTTGCCTGGAGAACCCCAGGGACGGGGGAGCCTGGTGGGCTGCCATCTATGGGGTCACACAGAGTCGGACACGACTGAAGTGACTTAGCATAGCACAGCATAACGTAAGGTGGTACATATTTCCCATTTTTTTCTGCTTTATTTTTAAATCTCACATGAATCTGCAAAAAGATTCTTCTGAATTTGACAGCCTTTATGTTTTAAGACTAATGGATCTTGTCTTAGCTTTTATTGTATAAGCAATTAAATAACATTACAAATATTTCAAATAAACTATATGGCAGTCAAGATCATAAACTTTCAATTGATGAAACAATGCCTGTGATGGATTCATTTCTATTTCAGTCCAGCAATAATCAAGTAAAATACTTCACAGATACAAAGGAAACTTTGTGTGATGTTCTTCTGTGAAGGGTTTTAGTAAATTCACGAAATATATGGCAGGGAGCAGGCGAAATCTTTCAGCTTTTCATTAAGTTCATGTACTAAATATTATTGAAAGGAGGACAGAAAATTTATATTTTAATACAGAAAAGAAAGGATAAATTGCTAACATAAAATAATACTTCTAGATTTCTAATTCTATGGAATGGATAAGGAACAGATGGACATAAAAGAGAATGTGAAGAATGACAGTTACAGAATAAAAATCTTGTTGGGAAAAAAATTACACAAATTCTCTGTGAATGGAAATTCCATGGTGATGTAATAAAAATGTAACAATAGGATATGCTAAAGACCACCTGACTTGGAAAATTAAATCTAGAAACATTAAGATTACGGAAGCTGCAAAATTAGGCCAGGCTAGCCAAACAGATTAGCAGAATACTAATCATCAAAATAAGATATGGAGGTTAAAGTTTTGGAGAGGATAAAAACTACTTCCTAAAAAATAGTCTGACAACTCAAAGATAGATAAGAGACCTGGGTGGTGAACAGCAGGAAATGGTGCAGGTCCATAGGTATTTGCGTTTGGATTAGAAAGAACCTAGTAAAGCAGGGGTGTCACCTGGGAGAGGTTAACTTGATGGCTGTCAGAAAGGGTGTAACTCTGGCAGTTCTAACTGCTCAGGGTCTAAATATCAGGTCTGCAGATCCAAACATAACTCATCCCCACCAGATGATACACCCTTATTCCCCACCATGTTAGGTCCTACTGCTACAGATTCTCACAATTCCTTAGGCATCTTCACGGTGTTCATCACAACTGCAATTGTTTATTTAATGTCTTCTTCCTGCACTAGACTATAAGCTCCCTAAGATCAGGAACCATGGCTGTCTTACTCATGGCTATATTCCTGAATACAGCACAGAACCGGGAACACAGTGAGATCTAGGGGGGATCATGGTGCCCTCCTCCACTCCCACCTGCCCTCTCTGCCTCTCTGGCATGTATGCCGCACAAATACACACGCCAAAGTCAAAGCGTCGATCAGGGCAGCTCACCTGGGCAGTGCTGGAGGTTAAATTTTGCCTCATGTTATTTCTAGCTTTCCCTAGGACTAGCCACATGGGCCTGTTTGAGAAAATAAAGCATACTTTCTATAGATTTGTTAATTCCATGAGCTATGTAACAACTGAATTGCACTTTCACTTGACCAGCCTTGGAGAAAGACAGTAAGAATTATGCTTAGTCAAACTCTGAAGCTTTCAGGGGGTGGCACCAAGCAGAGCCCACATTCTGTCTTTCCTAAAGCAAGACTACCACGCACAACTCTACCACGCACAACTGCTTGTGCACAGATCTCATCTTCCAGGCAAGTCCAAAGCATCTAATTCACCTTTACATCTTCAGGGCATGTGCTAGATACTATGCACTCAAAAGATGCTAGAGGAAACAACATAATTTTTAATTATTAATAAAAATAGCCATTAACACTTACTGAGCTTTTTATATCAGGTACCATGATAAATCTTTGTATGAATTACCTAAATTGTCTCAACAACTCTGTGGAGTAGGTACTATAATCTCCCTTGAACAGATGGGAAAAGGTCTTTACAGAGCACATTTTCCTAAAGTTACAGTAAAGTAGGAAACTGAACAAGACTCCAGCCCACATCCAGTCATTAGAATGTTTTATATACCAAATGTGTGTATATATACATATATGTGCATGTATATATATACATCTCACAAAAATTCTCTTCAAAAGACACCTAAGAAAACGAGAAGGCAAAATACAGACTGTGAGAAAGTATTCACAATACATATTTCTGAAAGGACTTGCATCCAGAATATATAAAGACTACCTCCAAGTCAGTAATAAGAAAACAATACAATTAAAAATGAGCAAGACTGAACACACACTTTATTAAGACACACACAAGGCCAATCAGCCCTTGAAGATGCTCAAAATCATTAGTCATCAGGGAAAAGCAAGTTAAAACCATTGTTATATACTGACACACATCCATCAGAATGGCTACAACTAAAAGCACTGGCAACACACCATGCGTCAGTGAGGATGGAGAGAAACTGAAGACTGACACATTGCTGATGCGACTGTAAAATGAGGGGGCCACTCTGGGGGAAAAGTCTGCCAATTGCTTCAGATGTAAAACAAAAACAAAAGAAAACAAAAAAATATGAGCTATGTGGTTAGGATTCAGCTTTTACTGCCAAGGGATCCCTGGTTGGGGAAATAAGACCCCACAAGCCATGTGGTAGTCAGAAAGGAAAAAAAAAAAACAAAAACAGAACAGCAATCTCACTTGTAGGTATTTCCCCAAAAGGAATGAAAATGTGTCTACACACAGATTTGTACATGGAAAGTTCATAACAGCTTTATTCATAATAGCCAAAAAAAAAGAGGAAACAACCCAGCGTCAGTCAACAGGAGAACATCTAAATTTTAGTACAGTTACAATGAAATAATAAGCACTAGACAGGAACACGCTGCTGACACACAGAAAAAAATATAGATGAATCTCACAGATACATTACGTAAAAGATGTCAGACAAAAAACAAAGTGTGAGAAGTCAATCACTGGTTGCACAAGAACACAGATGGTAGAAATGTTCTAAACAGTGATGGTGATGGGGACTATACAGGCGAGACCTTTGTCAAAGCTCATGGAACTCCACATATTAAATCTCTACGTTCTGTTGTATGGACGTTAGATCTCAACAGAGTTGACTTAGATGGGGGAAAAATCGACACAGCAAAATATTACTAACAACCCAAATGCTTATAAATAGGAGACTGCTTGAATAAATCAGAATCAGTTCAACAATTTCTATGAATAATAAGAAAGTGTTCCAGATGTGGATATGCAAAGACTCTTGAGATATATAGTTATGTGAAAAAGGCATGTTATCAGTTACCTTATGGGTGGGGGGGGGAAGAATGAGAGGAACTACATTCACTTTTGCTTACAGGCACAAAATAAAACTCTGGAAATATTCACAAACAGTAGTAGTTAACTTTAAGAGGAAGTGGAAGTGGGCAGATGGGAAGAAGGCTTTGCACAGTATACCTATATGATCTACTCAAAAAATTTAAAAATTACCTGGGTTCCAGAAAAAAGGTGCTAGTTCTAACTTCCCTCTAACACATTCCCACCCTTCCAAATTACATCTAAAATGTGGAAGAAGATGGCTGTAAAACAGACCTAATTCTATATTCTACAGGCATGAAAAAAACAAAAAAACAGAGGCAAATCCTAATGTCATGGGCAAAGGCTATCTAGTCAGACTGCTTGTACCAGTAAGCATTATGACTTTGTTAAAGTTATTTCTCTGCTCCTCAGTTTTCTCATCTCTAAAATGGGCTATTAAGTGGATTAAAAAAGAAATCATATGCAAGCTGTTAGAATAATAAGCACCTAACACATACTATTACTATTCTGAATCAATTAATAGACACTATAACTTGATTACAGAGAAGGCAATGGCACCCCACTCCAGGATGCTTGCCTGGAAAATCCCATGGATGAAGGAGCCTGGTAGGCTACAATCCATGGGGTCGCCAAGAGTCGAAACGACTGAGTGACTTCACTTTCACATTTCACTTTCATGCATTGGAGAAGGAAATGGCAACCCACTCCACTGTTCTTGCCTGGAGAATCCCAGGGACGGGGAAGCCTGGTGGGCTGCTGACTATGGGGTCGCACAGAGTTGGACATGACTGAAGCGACTTAGCAGCAGCAGCATAACTTGATTAAGGAATACTATGATTCTATTTTTTCATACTGTTCATGGGGTTCTCAAGGCAAGAATACTGAAGTGGTTTGCCATTCCCTTCTCCAGCGGACCACACCCTGTCATATCTCTCCACCATGACCCGCCCATCCCAGGTTGCCCCTCGGGCATGGCTTAATCTCATTGAGTTAGACAGGGGTGTGGTCCTTGTGTGAGTAGATTGACTAGTTATCTGTGAGAATGGTTTTAGTGTATTTGCCCTCTGATGCCCTCTTTCAAGACCTACTGTCTTACTTGGGTTTCTCTTACCTTGGGCGTGGGGTATCTCATCCCGGCTGCTCCTGGCTGCTCCCGGCCAGCGAAGCACAGCCATCGCACCTTACCTTGGACGAGGGGTCTCTCCTCACCGCCGCCCTTCCTGACCTCGGTCGTGGGGTAGCTCCTCTCGGCCGCGCTCTTAGTGTGCGACGCAGCCGGTGGGGCGCTCTTAGCATCACTACGAACAAAGCTAGTGGAGGTGATGGAATTCCAGTGATGCTCTTAGCATCACTACGAACAAAGCTAGTGGAGGTGATGGAATTCCAGTGGAGCTATTCCAAGTCCTGAATGATGATGCTGTGAAAGTGCTACACTCAATATGCCAGCAAATTTGGAAAACTCAGCAGTGGCCACAAGATTGGAAAAGGTCAGTTTTCATCCCAATCCCAAAGAAAGGCAATGCCAAGGAGTGCTCAAACTACCGAACAATTGCACTCATCTCACACGCTAGTAAAGTAATGCTCAAAATTCTCCAAGCCAGGCTTCAGCAATATGTGAACCGTGAACTTCCTGATGTTCAAGCTGGTTTTAGAAAAGGCAGAGGAACCAGAGATCAAATTGCCAACATCCGCTGGATCATGGAAAAAGCAAGAGAGTTCCAGAAAAACATCTATTTCTGCTTTATTGACTATGCCAAAGCCTTTGACTGTGTAGATCACAATAAACTGTGGAAAATTCTGAAAGAGATGGGAATACCAGACCACCTGATCTGCCTCTTAAGAAATCTGTATGCAGGTCAGGAAGCAACAGTTAGAACTGGTCATGGAACAACAGACTGGTTCCAAATAGGAAAAGGAGTACGTCAAGGCTGTATATTGTCACCATGTTTATTTAACTTATATGCAGAGTACATCATGAGAAATGCTGGACTGGAAGAAACACAAGTTGGAATCAAGATTGCCGGGAGAAATATCAATAACCTCAGATATGCAGATGACACCACCCTTATGGCAGAAAGTGAAGAGGGGCTAAAAAGCCTCTTGATGAAAGTAAAAGTGGAGAGTGAAAAGGTTGGCTTAAAGCTCAACATTCAGAAAACGAAGATCATGGCATCTGGTCCCATCACTGCATGGGAAATGGATGGGGAAACAGTGGAAACAGTGTCAGACTTTGTTTTTCTGGGCTCCAAAATCACTGCAGATGGTGACTGCAGCCATGAAATTAAAAGACGCTTGCTCCTTGGAAGGAAAGTTATGACCAACCTAGATAGCATATTCAAAAGCAGAGACATTACTTTACCAACAAAGGTTCGCCTAGTCAAGGCTATGGTCTTTCCTGTGGTCATGTATGGATGTGAGAGCTGGACTGTGAAGAAGGCTGAGCGCCAAAGAATTGATGCTTTTGAACTGTGGTGTTGGAGAAGACTCTTGAGAGTCCCTTGGACTGCAAGAAGATCCAACCGGTCCATTCTGAAGAAGATCAATCCTGGAATTTCTTTGGAAGGAATGATGCTAAAGCTGAAACTCCAGTATTTTGGCCACCTCATGCGAAGAGTTGACTCATTGGAGAAGACTCTGATGCTGGGAGGGATTGAGGGCAGGAGGAGAAGGGGACGACAGAGGATGAGATGGCTGGATGGCATCACTGACTCGATGGATGCGAGTCTGAGTGACCTCCGGGAGCTGGTGATGGACAGGGAGGCCTGGCGTGCTGCGGTTCATGGGGTCGCAAAGAGTCGGACACGACTGAGCGACTGATCTGATCTGATGATTCTATTTCTGTTTATCAGTCAGTTCAGTCGCTCAGTCATGTCTGACTCCGCAACCCCATGGACTGCAGCACTCCATGGAAGATGGAGAATTCAAATTCTTGGGGTTTAAAGAGTTCCTTTCTTCCCTTCTATATTGTTTTCCCCTTCAATCTAGTCTCCAAAACCTCAGCAAAAATAATATATTTGAAATAAATTCCTTCAATGTCACCCCCATGTTAAAACACATCAGTGGTTTTCCATTTACTTATGGTATGGTTCACAAATCCATACCACCTACCCAGCCTTGCCTGTCCTGGCTCCTGCCAAGTTCTTTGGCCATTCTTGACCTTTACTGGATACACTAAAGCCACAGCTGCTTTCAGTCCCACCAACATGCCAAACTCTTGCTTGACTCTGCAAATGCCATAGGAATGCTCTTTTCTTTCATCTTCCGAAAGCCAGTTCCCTCTCATCAACGAAAAGTCATCTTCACAGAAGCTTTCCCAGATCACTCTTATTAAAGTAGATTTCCCCACCATGGCCATTTTACTTTCTCAACTTCTTGCCTGTTTCCTTCCCAGGAAGGAAACATTTGGCTGTTTTTGCTTTGTCTCCCTTAAAAGGGTAGCTTTAAGAGGGCAGATCTATGTCAATTTTTATACTACCAGGACCTAGTACCACAGCACTTGAGAAGAGTCAGCACTAAACAAATGTTTGCTGAATGAATAAAATCCTATCCCATCTGTGAAGCAGATCCTAAAGCAGTATACCCACTCATCCCAACAGTCACTAAAAAAGTACATAGAAAGCTTTAAAACAGCATAATGGGTTATTTTAGGTTACTGTTGTCTGAAATGGTTAATTATACATAAGACAATGGTTTCCCAAATTTTCCCACTTGTGATACAGTAATAAGAATATAAACTGAAACGAAGTTCACAAAATCACATTTACCCTTGCTAAGATGTACTTCGATATTTCATAGTCAATGGCATAAGATATTGTAACCATTTCTACATAATTTTTTTCAAAACCACTAAGTAACAGAAATATGATGTGTACAATTGCAATGTTTTGGTTTTTCATTTGTGATTTCAATAAATTAAATCAATACCACTGACTGAAAACTACGAAATTAATCTATTAGAAGATAATTCAATTATATTATCAATCCTAAATTATCACATTCAAAGTCCAGAGTAACTCTAACCATATTCATTAATCAAAAAAGAAAGCAATGTATAAATGCTATACATTCAAATGAGGAACCTCTTTCTAAGGAGGAGCCCCAAAGTGAATTCAGATTGGAAAGAAAAGGATGAAAATTGATGTTTCTTCCTGATCTGATCTAACAGCAACCCAATTCCTCTAGACCTGCAAGGCAAAAACCTCAGTCACCCTTGACTCTCAAATTCAAGGCATCATTAAAAGAAAAATACAAGGCATCATTAAATTTATTGGCTCTACCATCACAGTACATTCAAAATCTGACACTTCTCACTACCACCACCCTAGCCTAAGCCACTATCTCTAGCCCAAATTACCATCACAGGCTCCTAACTAGATTCGAGTGTTCCTTCAGTCTCTTCTCAACAGTGCAGCCAGTGACGCTTGAATAGTAAACCATTAAGTCACATATTACTGGTCCTCTGCTCCACTATGCTTTGGAGAAGGCAATGGCACCCCACTCCAGTACTGTTGCCTAGAAAATCCCATGGCTACAGTCCATGGGGTTGCTAAGTCGGACACGACTGAGCGACTTCACTTTCACTTTTCACTTTCATGCATTGGAGAAGGAAATGGCAACCCACTCCAGTGCTCTTGCCTGGAGAATCCCAGGGACAGGGGAGCCTGGTGGGCTGCAGTCCATGAGGTCGCACAGAGTCAGACACGACTGAAGTGACTTAGCAGCAGCAGCTCCACTATGCTTACCCATCTCAGAATAAAAGTCAAAATCCTTTCTAAAACCAGCAAAACTGCACTTGACCTGCTCCTCACCTTGATCGTGCTGACCTCATCTACTACTCTCCAACCACTGTAACCTCCCTCACTGTTCCTCAAACACACTGGACATACTCGCACTTCAAGGCCTTTGAATTTGCTTTGAACAAGCTCTTCCTGCTGATATCCACAAGGCCAGCTCCCTTAACTTCTCTCTGACTTCACTTTAGTCATCATCTTAATAAAGCCATTTCTGACCACCATACCTAAAATTTCAACCCTTCATCTTCGTGCTGTCACTCCATACATGTCCATTGTCCTCTTCTCTGCTTCATTTTTCTCCTTAGCACTTGACTTGGAATGAAGAAGAACACAGGGACAGAGACTCTGGAACAGGGTAAATGAGAATGGTAAAGATCCAAAAGTCCACAGCAATAAATGCTGGAGAGGGTGTGGAGAAAAGGGAACCCTCTTACACTGTTGGTGGGAATGCAAACTAGTACAGCCACTTTGGAGAACAGTATGGAGATTCCTCAAAAAACTGGGAATAGAACTGCCTTATGATCCAGCAATCCCACTGCTGGGCATACACACTGAGAAAACCAGAATTGAAAGAAACACGTGTACCCCAATGTTCATAGCAGCACTGTTTACCATAGCCAGGACTTGGAAGCAACCTAGATGTCCATCCGCAGATGAATGGATAAGAAAGCTGTAGTACATATACACAATGGAGTATTACTCAGCCATTAAAAAGAATACATTTGAATCAGTTCTAATGAGGTGGCTGGAACTGAAGCCTATTATACAGAGTGAAGTAAGCCAGAAAGAAAAACACAAATACAGTATACTAACGCATATATATGGAATTTAGAAAGATGGTAACAATAACCCTGTTTACGAGACAGCAAAAGAGACACAGATGTATAGCACAGACTTTTGGACTCTGGGAATGGGAGAGGGTGAGATGATTTGGGAGAATAGCATTGAAATATGTATAATATCATATCTGAAACGAGTCGCCAGTCCAGGTACGATGCCTGATAACTGGGAAGACCCAGAGGGATGGTATGGGGAGGGAGGAGGGAGGAGGGTTCAGGATGGGGAACACATGTATACTTGTGGCGGATCCATCTTGATGTATGGCAAAAGCAATACAATATTGTAAAGTTAAGCAAAATAAAATTTAATTAAAAAAAAAAAAAAAAGATCTGCAAGTCAAGCTTGAAAGGCCATGCTGGCATACCTATGATGTCTCTGGCTCCACCAGCACGTCGTGAACCAAGCTAGTAACTGTTCAAGATTAAACTAATGTCCACCACATGCACTGAGTGTTCCTTCCAAGTTCATTATCTGTTCTGAATTAATCAAGAAGAAACTGGAGGGGAATGAAACCACAAGAAACCCCATACTGGCTACCCATTTTGAACTATGCTTTACTGTGCTACAAGCCACACTGGAAACTTACGAGACATACACCAAAGTACAGCTAAGACTAGAATTCCAAAGCTTTGCTATGTAGACAAGAGAAACCAAGTAATTTATCTAAGACACACCCTGCCACTAATCAGTTGCCTGACCAAAATCTTTCTGAACCTGTTTCTTATATTCTTGCTAAAATAAGAATTAATACTATCCAGTGAAAGTGATGGAGAAGGCGATGGCATCCCACTCCAGTACTGTTGCCTGGAAAATCCCATGGACGGAGGAGCCTGGTGGGCTGCAGTCCATGGGGTCGCTGAGGGTCGGACATGACTGAGCGACTTCACTTTCATTTTCCACTTTCATGCATTGGAGAAGGAAATGGCAACCCACTCCAGTGTTCTTGCCTGGAGAATCCCATGGATGGAGAAGCCTGGTGGGCTGCAGTCCATGGGGTCACACAGAGACAGACACGACTGAAGAGACTTAGCAGCAGTCAAAGTGAAGTCGCTCAGTCGTGTGGGACTCTGCGACCCCATGGACTGTAGCCCACCAGGCTCCTCTGTCCATGGGATTCTCCAGGCAAGAATATTGGAGTAGGTTGCCATTTCCTTCTCCAATACTATCCAACTCACTCTCAATTAGTTACTTCGAGGCTGAAATAACAGGAAAGCACTTTTAAAAGCATTTAACTGCTGTAAGCTCCACAAATACAAGAAGTTACTAAATGCTAAGATGTTAACTTCTTGGCCACTAGAAAGATTTATTAAAATCAATGTTGTTTTGTGGGAACTATAGGTTTAAAATTTTTTTTTAGAGATTTATGAATCAGGATGTAGAGCTCTATGCCCTAGGCCCCAAATTAATAGAAAAAAAATTTTTTTTACTAGTATATTTGTTTCATAAAGAGAACTAAGAGAAATAAAACTTTTTCTCAGTGTTAGTAGGTTTGTATTATACAACTATGCCCAAGAAATTAACCATTAGATTATTAATAATCTGCTCAAAATAAAAATATACACATCAAAAATAAACCACCAAACACAATTACACTTAAAATATCCCAAACCCTCAGGGATTGGGACTGAGAGGAATGACTGCAAAAAAGCATGAGGGAAATTTTTACTGTAATGCAAATGTTTTTTCTCAACTGGAGTTTTGAGTACACGGATGAATATATTTGTCAAAACTCATCAAACTGTACATTTTAAACATGCATGATTTATTGTGTGTAAATTACACCTCAGTAGAGTTAAACAAATTAAAAGTGTATTTCTTAAAAAAAAAAAAAAAATCAGTTGCACCAGTCTCAAGTAGAACTTGTAAAACCTAATATACATGCTTGATTTACAAAAGAGGTAACAGTCTGAGTCAGAAGCCAAAAATAAAAAACCCAAAATCAGCTCATAACCTCTGGTCTCAAGGTCTGCTCAAAACAGGAAAAAGAAACGCAGCATAACGGTAGGAAGGGAGAAGGCATCTCAGCTTCTTAAGAAAATTAAAACCAAACAGTGGTATTACTTCAAAAGGCACAGTGAAAAAAAGTGAGTAGAGATTTGGCGCTTTCAGACCTAGCTTCGAGTGACTCGAGGCTGTTAGGTGAGAAACTCTGAGGCTCGGTTTCCCTTTCTGTAAAATGGTGATACCGGTGACTCAAAAGTTTAGCCAAGCAAACAGTAAGTGCTCAACATGTGACAGAATCATATTACCGAAGGTACCAGCACTTAGTGCCCGAAGAAATGCACGCAGACCTAAGGTTCCCCCCCAACCCCACCAAACTCCGTCTCGAAGGGTCCCTTTTCGCACGTCTCTTCGTCCTCAGCGAGGCCTCACTTCCCTCCCACACACCCTACCAGCGTTTCGGGGCCCGTACCCCCACAGCGCGGTCCACCTGCTGGGCCCCACCTCGTCAAGAAAGCGGCTGACATCGTAGACTCGCCCGTGGATCACCAGCCATACGTCCTTCGGGGAGTTGCGCTTCGCCACTTCCTCCAGTCGGTAATAGGTGACGGAAGTCTCGACACCTTGCTCTTTTCCATCGCCTCCGCTTGCTGCCACAGTCGCCATTGGGCCTGAGATAACCTCTTTTCCACCGCTATTCCGGTTTCCACTACCAACTTCCTGAAAGTCGACCTCCTGTTCTGTCCTCACCGGCTTCCGTAACCGGGGCAACCTGTCAACAGCCAATCACGCTTACGAATAGTTTCTGGTTCGTTTTCTTTTCACCAATGAAACGAGGAATTCTACTTCAAATCCCACACACTCCTCGCCAGACCCTAGGGGCGTCGGCCTGGTTCGAGGTAAAACTAACCAATCTGGATCACCCATCCCCTCCAATCTCACCAATCAGATACCGTGATTTTGGAACAGCGCCTAAGAGACACATCCATCTGAGAAAGAGGTTTCTTCTTCAGTCGGTTTATGTCCTGTGCTTTAGTCGCTCAGTCGTGTCCGACTCTTTGCGATCCCACGGGCTGTAGCCCGCCGGGCTCATCTGTCCATGGGGATTCTCCAGGCAAGAATAGTGAAGTGGGTTGCCATGCCGCCTCCTCCAGGGCATCTTACCAACCCAGGGATGGAACCCAGGTCTCCAGCATTGCCGGCGGATTCTTTACCGTCTGAGCCACCAGGGAAGCAGCTTACAGACCTGCAGAATTCTGGAAGACGGGGCAAAGTCACCTTTTTCCCGTTTTCCTTCCCCTTGTAGAGGATCCGTCTTGAGTCAAGAGCAACTTGTTCTGCCCCTACCACCACCCCAACTCCTGCACAGCTTCTGTTCCAGCCCCAGATGTACATTTTTACTTTGCACTCTCCGGGCTGTGACCTGGCGAATCCAGTCTCTTTAAGGCTCAGTTTGCTCTTCACCAGTCAAACGGGCATGATAATCTCTACTTTATAGAGAAATTTGGCCGATTGAGAGAGAGAGCGTGTACCTGCAGAGCGCTTGGTGCCTAGTAATCAGTGTATAAATGACAGGCGGTGAACCGGCACCTTGAGACAGTGTTTGAGAGTACGATATGGAGAATCCCAGATTTGTGCCATTACTGAGAATCTGATTTTCTTGTTTGTCAATTATATCTAAATAAGGCTCAGGGCGGGGTTGGGGGGAGGGATCTGTTTTTAAGTGAATTCTTAAGTGACCAGAGAACTACACTGTTTCTACGTGTTCTAAAATAGAATTTCGCCTCAACTGTGGCTGGTTAGAGGTCCCAGCATTTTGAAATTATAAGTTTGGTTAATATGCAATATTGTGAGCTACACATTCTTAACTGCCATTACAGATGACAAACTGGTCATGGTGAGATGTTATTTTCATCATGTCACTCTCCCATATTCTCCATGCATTCATGCATGCTAAGTCACTTCAGTCATTCATTACTCTCTATAATCCATCCCCAACCATTCCCTTTTACAAGCCTTGTGCACCAGTCCCTAACTCCTAAACCAACGGGTATAAGCCCACATCTGTGGTCATATCAGGTCCACCCATTTGTGATACCCTCTTCCTTCTGATGCCTACTCACCTTTCAAGCTCCTCGAACTCCTTTATCACAAACTCTGCTACCATTCTGAGCTCCAGTGATCCCATATATGGTACTTAAGCACATTACTATTTCAGAAATTTCTGATAGGAACAAAAACATTTACATATATATATAAATTTAAGTGCTAGCAATATAAATTTGTAGCAAATGCAAAAGGACACAGCTCTGTAAACATATTTGTTAAATGATGATTCATACTTAACCCTGGTGTGCATGAGTCAACTAGAAGGCTATGTTAAAGATGCAAATTCCCAGGAATTCCCTGGCAGTTTAGTGGTTAGGACTCTGAGCTTTCACTACAGTGAAAGTTTGATCCCTGGTTGGGGGAGCTAACATCCTACAAGTCATGCAGCTCAACAACAACAAAAAAGCAGATTCCCTCCAGTCCAGACTTAGAGACTTTCAGTCACTCGGTCGTGTCCGACTCTGCGACCCCATGGACTGCAGCACACCAGGCCACCCTGTCCATCACCAAATCCAAGAGTTTACTCAAACTCATGTCCATTGAGTCGGTGATGCCATCCAACCATCTCATCTTCTGTCGTCCCCTTCTCCTCCCACCTTCAATCTTGAAGATGAGACTTCCTCACCTTAAATCTTGGCTTTCCTTATTACTTACTTTGGCCAATACATTGTGACATAAATGGTACTGTGCAAGTTACAACATTTAGACTTCAAGAAACCTTGAAATTTCCATCTTTACCATCTTAGAACACTTCATGAGGCTGCGAAGAAGTCTGGAACTAAAGATGTTACCTATACATTGGCACTTGCCACCTACCTCTGCTGCTGCTGTTGCTGCTAAGTTGCTTCAGTCGTGTCCGACTCTGTGTGACCCCATAGACGGCAGCTCACCAGGCTCCCCCATCCCTGGGATTCTCCAGGCAAGAACACTGGAGTGGGTTGCCATTTCCTCCAATGCATAAAAGTGAAAAGTGAAAGTGAAGTCGCTCAGTCGTGTCCGACTCTTCGAGATCCCATGGACTGCAGCCTACTAGGCTCCGCCCTGCAGGCTCCGTCCATGAGATTTTCCAGACAAGAGTACTGAAGTGGTTGCCATTGCCTTCTCCAGCCACCTACCTCTACAAGGACCAAATTATAAGCCACTGCAGCTGCAGACCTTCAACACCCCATGAAAGGAGTTAAGGTGGAAATCAGGAATGAGGCACTCTGTGCTCTGGGGAAAACTGGCAGAACAAGTCTTCAGATAATTAGGGACTTTCAGGAGATCATTTTATGAGCCCAATTTTTGCATCTCCTTGAATCTAGAAATGCACTAAAATCCTTCATAGTGACACATGCTCCTCGTGACAAGCAGTAATCTGCAAAAACTATGTGTTTCATTGCAGGCACTCTCCCTTCACCAAAATCACATATATATATTGACATTCCCCCCTACCTCTTTGCTGCAGTTTCTCAGAGCTATATGAAATGCTATCTCTTGGGCTATAGAAATGCTGTCTCTTTGGGCCTGCTGCTGCTGCTGCTGCGTCGCTTCAGTTGTGTCCGACTCTGTGCGACCCCATAGATGGCAGCCCACCAGGTTCCTCTGTCCCTGGGATTCTCCAGGCAAGAACACTGGAGTGGGTTGCCATTTCCTTCTTCAATGCATGAAAGTAAAGAGTGAAAGTGAAGTAGCTCAGTTGTGCCTGACTCTTAGCGACCCCATGGACTGCAGACTACCAGACTCCTCCGTCCATGGGATTTTCCAAGCAAGAGTACTGTAGTGGGGTGCCATTGCCTTCTCCGTTCTTTGGGCCTATTTTGCCTCAAATGAGGCAAAACACAAATCACACATTGTGCTTTTTTTCCCCCTAGTCGACAAAGATCAGATACTTCGGGTGTCTCAGCTGAGACTGCCCCTTAATCAACTTAATACAAACCATCACTGTGTTCAGGCTATATCAGCAGGTCAGCCCCATCAACCCCAGCATTATGAGATAGTAAAACATTGTTTTAAGACACAAAAAATTTTTAAAAGCCAATTCCCAGCCCCATTTCCAGTGATTCAGGTCCAGCAAGTCTGGATATAGAATCAGAAATTAACATTTTTAGCAAGTTATTTTGAATGACGCTGATGTATGTGATCTACAGGTAACTTTGGGAAACACTGAACTTTTTTACACAATTTTTAAAGGTTTCACTCATTTACAGTTATTACAAAATATTTGGCTATCTGCTCCGTGGTGTACAATACGTCTTTGTAGCCTACCTTACACTCAATTATTTGTACCTGCCACTCCCCCCAACACTGCCCCTCTCCCACCCACCTGTACCCACTGGTAATCACTAATCTGTTTTCTATTATCTGTGAGTCTTTTTTTTTTTTTTTTTTAAAGCCATTCTATTTTGTTGTTTTTTTTTTTTTTCTGGCCATACCTTGAGGTTTGCTGGATCTTTGACCTCCAACCAGGGATTGAACCCTGGCCCTTGGCAGTGAAAGCACAGGGTCCTAACCACTGGACTGCCAGGGAATTCCCTGTGAGTCTGTTTTGAAGCATATTTAATATGTGTTTATCTTTCATACAGTCAATTAGCAAAATCATATGGCGTTTACTTTACTACTTCCACCTCTAGGAAACTGAGTCCAATAGTGTTTTTGAAGATCCTAAGAAGCTAGCAGAGGATGAGATGGCTGGATGGTATCACCGACTTGATGGAGGTGCGTCTGAGTGAACTCTGGGAGTTGGTGATGGACAGGGAGGCCTGGCGTGCTGCAACTCATGGGGTTGCAAAGAGTCGGACACGACTGAGTGACTGAACTAAACTGAACTGAAGAAGCTAGCATGGAAGAAACTCTCCACCAAGGGAGGGGTTGGACAAATATATTTGGAGTACCACAAAAGCTAAATTGGACTTCCTGAGTCTGGGAAGAAGAAAGCAGTTTGGGATTCCTCCAGTAGCAAGACCCCTATAAGCTTTGCCAAAGGGACCTAGGTTAGTGACAGGATTTTGAAGTGGAAGGGTTACAGGATGCATGTAGAAAGACTGGACCCTTGTTGCCAATGCTCCCAGCTAGTAGACATATTTGAGCATCAGTGCAGAGGCTGTCAGCTCTGCCCGATCTTCAGGAAATGACCAGTGTGGACTGAAGACTAGAGGGCCCCTCCTGAATGTTTTGTACTATGTAAAATCCCTGGGACAGAGGAGAGAAATGCTCATAAATGACTGAGACTCAATTTGCCACCATCATGGCAACTGGAATTAGAATCAGATTAAAGTGGGGTTTT
This sequence comes from Tragelaphus eurycerus, assembly GCA_935064755.1. Taxonomy (NCBI): domain Eukaryota; kingdom Metazoa; phylum Chordata; class Mammalia; order Artiodactyla; family Bovidae; genus Tragelaphus; species Tragelaphus eurycerus. The sequence continues at coordinate 21,608,397 of CAKXYN010000020.1, forward strand.
TTTTTATTAATATTTAAATTTCTTTTTTAGAATTTCAAATGGTTTTTCCAGTAGTCATGTATGGATGTGAGAGTTGGACCATAAAGAAAGCTGAGTACTGAAGAATTGATGCTTTTGAACTGTGGAGTTGGAGAAGACTCTTGAGAGTCCCTTGGACTGCAAGGAGATCCAACCAGTCCATCCTAAAGGAAATAGTCCTGAATATTCATTGGCAGGACTGATGCTGAAGCTGAAACTCCAATACTTTGGGCACCTGATACAAAGAACTGACTTACTGGAAAAGACCGTGATGCTGGGAAAGATTGAAGGCAAAAGGAGAAGGGGACAACAAAGGATGAGATGGTTGGATGGATGGCATCACTGACTCAATGAACATGAGTTTGAGCAAGCTCTGGGAGTTGGTGATAGACAGGGAAGGCTGGCGTGCTGTAGTCCATGGAGTTGCAAAGAGTCAGACACAACTGAGCGATTGAACTGAAGTTGAAAGAATAATATAATCAATTCCCACTTTAACTTAGATTCACCAATGGTTATTATTTTTCCATATTTTATTTCATTTATATTTATTTTTATTATTGTCATTAATATTGTTAAACCAAACCATTTCAGAGTTAAGTTGCAGACCTCATGACACTTTACGTCCAAATAATTCCATGTCTTCTATGAAAAGCCCCTGTATGATTTTCAAGTTCAGAAAATTTAACATGCAGATAAACCTATTATCTAACAGGCTGTCAACATTATTTTCCAATCATTATAATACTGTTCTTTGTGAAATTTTGGTATGTCTATGGGATCAAGGATCCAAGTCACAACAATGTATTGCATTTATGTATGTCTCCTTGGTTTCCTTTAATCAGGCATGATTCTTCAGCCTCTGCTTTTCTTTTTTTCATGACAATAGACATTTTTTTAAAGAACAGACATGACAATAGACATTCTTTTTTAAGAATATGGCTTCAAATTGAATTTGATTCAGGAAAATACTATCAGATCAGATCAGTCGTGTCCGACTCTTTGCGACCCCATGAACTGCAGCACTCCAGGCCTCCCTGTCCATCACCAACTCCTGGAGGTCACTCAGACTCACATCCATCGAGTCAGTGATGCCATCCAGCCATCTCATCCTCTGTCGTCCCCTTCTCCTCCTGCCCCCAATCCCTCCCAGCATCAGAGTCTTCTCCAATGAGTCAACTCTTCGCATGAGGTGGCTGAAATACTGGAGTTTCAGCTTTAGCATCATTCCTTCCAATAAATTCATATTCACAATGGTAGCCCATGATAGCCAGAAAGTCTAGCTTGAAATCTGTGTCCCTGCTACTCACAAACTTGGTGACCTCAGCTGGCTTTCTCAATCTCTTTTTTCCAAGTCGATACTCAGGGTCTCAACACTATTTGATGAAAACAGTTCCCCATTGAATTGTTTTCATGTTTGTTGAAAACTGACTGACCATGTAAGTGTAGGTCTTTTTCTCAACTTGCTAGTCTGTTCCAGTTATTTGTCTAGCCTTACGCCAGTCCCACACTATCTTGGTTATGATCGCTTTGTAAGGCTGAGAGTCAAGCTTTTGTGAGTTTTCAAAATTGTTTCTGCTATTCTAGACCCTTTATGTTTTTACCAAAGTTTTAAAATCAGCTTGTTGAGCCACGCAATCAAGGTTAACATTACCAGTGACAAATCATGCTGATAGCATGCATGTACTCCATGGTATGTGCTACAAAAGCACTTCCCCACTCTGGCATTCTTCCCCCAAACCCATAATTCAATCTAAACAGGAGAAAAACATTAGGCAAACCCAAATTGAGGAACATTCTACAAAATACCTGACCAATAGCAATCAAAACCATCACACTTATTTAAAAAATAAAAACAAGGACACAAGGAGAAATTGTCACAGACCCACTTTGACTAAGGAGACAGACAACTTAAATGCAAAGTGGCAACCTGGATTGGATCCTAAAACAAAATAAAAAGGATATCAGGGAAAAAAACAGTAAAATTCAGATTAAAGTGACAGTACTGTACCAGTGTTGATTTCTTAGTTTTGACAAATGTACTATGGTATATTCAAGATGGTAACATTATTGGAAGTGGGGTAAGAGGTATATAAAAACTCTGTACTATTTTGCAACTTTTCTGTAAATCTGAACGTATCCCAAAATAATAAGGTTACTTTAAAAAATCAGCCTGTTAATTTCTGTAAAAGCACTTATAGATGAATTTATAAAGAATGAACACCTTAATAATCCTGAGGCTCACAATCCACCAACATGGTACACTGCTCCATTTATTTGAATGTTTTTTCAATTTGTGGTTTATAGCATAGAGGTCTTATACATATTATTTCTAAATATTTTATGGTTTTCTGCTATTACAAGTGGAATTATTTCATTTTCAATTGTTTGCTGCTATAATAGAGAAATATAATTGATTTTGTACATTGACTTAGTATCTTATAACCTTGCTAAACTCACTTATAGTTCTGGTGATTGTAAGTTTCTTAGAAAACGCTATATGGCAATCATATCATCTGCTAATAGAGACGGTTTTACTTGTTCCTTTCCAATCTATATGCCTTTTTCCTTGCCTTATTTTACTGGCAAGGAGTATTTCACACTAGCATTTCTAGTAGAACACTGAATAAAAACAGTAAAATGAACATCTCTGGCTTGTTCCTAATCTTAGTAGCAAAGCATTCTGTCTCTGACAGTTAAATATGATGTTTGTAGATTTGTCAGTAGATACTCTTCACCTGATAGAATTCCCCTACCTACCTTGTTTCCTGAGGTGTCTTTTTTTTCTCTTTAAATCATAAAAGGAGACTAAAGCCTATAAAGTATTTTGTCTGCTCTATTAGGATGATGTTTATATGATTTTATATGATCATCTAGATATGCTATGCTAAGTTGCTTCAGTCGTGCCCAACTTTTTGCGACCATATGGACTGCAGCCCACCAAGCTCCTCTGTCCATGGGATTCCATATGCAGATAAATAAATGTGTATGTGTCCTTACAATGAAATATAATTCAGCAGTAAAAAAAAAAAAAAGAGCATGCTAAAACATGAATGTACCTTGAAATCATCGTGCTAAGTGAAAGAAGCCCATCACAACAGACCACATACAGTATGACTTCATATATATATGATTTCACAAAAAGGCACATCTAGAGACCTCCCTGGTGGCCTGGTGGTTAAGACTCTGCACTTCCACTGCCGGAGGTGAGGGTTCAATCCCTGGTCAGGAAACTTAAGATCCCACATGCTGCAGGGCAACTAAGCCCACCTACCACAACTAAGACCCCACACAGCCTACTTAATCAATTATTTTTTAAAAAGGCACAACTATAGAGACAGAAAGTACATTTAGTGGTTGTACATGGCTGAGAGGGTTGGGAAAAATGGTGAACGACCACTAATGGGGATGAAGCTTCTTTTGTGTATGGTGACAAAGTTATAAAATTAGATTGCAAATGATGCCTGTACAACTCTGTAACTACACTAAAAGATACTGAATTGTATACTTTTGACAGATAATTTGTATAGAATGTGAGTTATAAAGCTGTTAACGGCACCCCACTCCAGTACTCTTGCCTGGAAAATCCCATGGATGGAGGAGCCTGGTGGGCTGCAGTCCGTGGGGTCGCTAAGAGTTGGACACGACTGAGCGACTTCACTTTCACTTTTTACTTTCAGGCATTGGAGAAGGAAATGGCAACCCACTCCAATGTTCTTGCCTGGAGAATCCCAGGGACAGGGGAGCCTGGTGGGCTGCCGTCTATGGGGTCGCACAGAGTCGGACACGACTGAAGCGACTTAGCAGCAGCAGCAGCAAGGAAAAAACAGACAAAGTTAATTTAGTGGTTAGGGGAAGGGCATAAGGAGGGAATCAAAAAACATTAAAAGACTACAATACTTCCCAGACGCGGAGCCAATGAAAAAATAGATGTGAAAAGATGTTAACACTTAGAAATTCTTTACCTGGTAAAGGGTTCTTTTTGATAAAGATGATCCGGTTCAGAGACTGGATGATGTCATTGTTTTTACTACAATCTACTGAGCCAAAGGACACTTTGAAAAATCATAATGTTTCCATAAACACAAAGTTTCCTTTAGGCTGGTTTTTGCCTTCAAAATGTTCCAAATGTCTTTGGTCAATGACCTTTATTTAATCTGTGGAGGATGAGGGGTAAAGCACAGAAATCTCCTTCGTGATTAGATTAATCTCTAACGTGTTTTTTAAGTCAGCTTTTTAAAAATATATATGCACTAATGTACTTTTTATAATCATCCACATTCATTTAACGAAACACTTTCTTAGCAGAGTGGCTGGAGAAGCGAACAATGGCTATGGATTAAGTGATAAATTAATAAATTAAGATAAGAGGTAGTAAAGGGAACAAGTTTTAAATTTAATTTTTAAGTCTTAATATATTCACATGGCTCTAAACTAAAAAAAAAAATTAAACATCTCAATAAAAAGTATCTTGCCCACCACCTTTCTACCTACTTTCCATTCCCTTCCACTCACCCACCACAGAAACCACTTAATAATTTTTTTGTGTATCCTTCCTGAGTTTCTCCATGCAAAATGCAAATAAATACACATATTTATACTTAGTTTTAAGGGCTTCCCTGGTGGCTCAGACAGTAAAGAATCTGCATGCTATGTGGGTTCGATCCCTGGGTCAAGAACATCCCTTTAAGAAGGGAATAGCTGCTGCTGCTGCTGCTGCTAAGTCGCTTCAGTCGTGTCCGACTCTGTGCGACCCCATAGACAGAAGCTCACCAGGCTCCCCTGTCCCTGGGATTCTCCAGGCAAGAACACTGGAGTGGGTTGCCATTTCCTTCTCCAATGCATGAAAGTGAAAAGTCAAAGTGAAGTCGCGCAGTCGTGTCCAACTCTTAGCGACCCCACGGACTGGAGCCTACCAGGCTCCTCCGTCCATGGGATTTTCCAGGCAAAAGTACTGGGGTGGAGCTACCCACTCCAGTATTCCTGCCTGGGAAAACCCATGGATGGAGGAGCCTGGCAGGCTACAGTCATTGGGTTGGCAAAGAGTCAGACACAACTGAGCAACTAACATTTTTATACTTAAGTTTTCTTTACATATAAAAGGTAGTGAACATCACCCTTCTGCATCTTGCCTTTTTTACTTAATGACATCTTAGAAATGTTTAGATAATGATACATAAAGTACCCCCTCATTTATTTTTACATAGTTTTTACAGTTGCATAGTTTTCTACAGTTCGGTATTCAGAGATTGGTATGAATATATCATAATTTAACTAGTCTGCTGATGGAGATTTGGGTTTCCAGTGTTTTGGAATTGCAAATAATGCTGCAATTACTACAACTCTGATCTTTTATCACTGTACACATGTATAAGAAGAAATGGGAATTCTAAGTCAAAAGCACATGCAATTGTAATGTTAGCAATTGCACAAATTTATATTCTCACTGGCGATGTACATGAGTGCTGGATTCCTCACAGTCTCAGAGTGTGTGTTATCAAAGTTTTTGGATTATAACAGTGAGACATTTTTAGGACTTCCCTGGTGAACTCGGTGATAGAGAATCCGCCTGCCAACGCAGGAGACACAGGTTCAATCCCTGGTCTGGGAAATTTCCACATGCCGTGGGGCAACTAAGCCCATGCACCACCACTACTGAGCCTGCGGCTCTAGAGCCTGGGAGCAGCAACTATTGAAGCCCAGAGCTCGTGCTCTGCAACAAGAGAAGCCTGTACACTGCTCGCCGCAACGAAAGAAAAGCCAGCACAGCAATGAAGACCCAGCACAGCCAGCAAAACCAAACGATGAGACCTTGTAAAAATTATATCACACTGTGGTTTTGACTTGTATTCCTCTTCTTAATAATGAGGTCAAACATCTTTTTTCTATAGTTAAGAGTGAGAGAGGAATTTATCAACGTTCCATCTAGATCCATATCTGACCAAAAAAAAAAAAAAAAAAACCTAATGGCCAAAAATTTCTTTTTTGAGTCAAGATGGTTTGATTTCTATACGCCAAGCACTAGCCTACTTTGGGGATATTCTTTCTGCCCAACTTCACATTTAGATTTATCAGTCTAATCTCTGGTTAAATGTCAACCCCTGGGTGAGGCCTCGGTGAGCCACCACATCCTGAGTGGCTACTCCGTCCAAAACATCATTGTGTTTTCTTTCTATAGAGCTCATGGCTACATGATATTTTTCTTTCCTTTTTCCCTCTCAAAATCAACTTTATTGGCATTCTGGAAACTAAGCAAAAAAGTACAACAACCAGGTGAATGCTTAATCAAGGGGAAAAAAAAAAAAATGAATCTCAGTCAGAGAACTCTGTGATGTTTTAACTTGCCCTGTCTCCATCCCCTGCTCTCCAGTTCGGCAGAAAGCTTTGACCATGGCAGTCCCCATTCTTAGCACAAGTTCCTAGTCCTGGAGATAGTAGGAGTGATCTCATTCTTCAAAAATTGTGGCTGTTCATTTCAACCAGTCTGGTGGCTCTCTGAAGGGCCAGCTCAAAAACTTGACCCTCATTTTGCTTAATTCAGAATTCCTCCAAGTACGAGGCAGCTATGGGGGGCGGGTGGGGGGGTGCATTTGATAGATTTAAAGGCAAATGTATTAGTTGTTGCCTCCCAGAACAAGAAATAACGGTTGGGCAAACAAAAGACCAACCAAAAATAATAATATTTAGGTATAAGGCATTTCTTTGAGACCCTGATTTTAATTCTTTTGAGTACCTGGAAATGAAATTGCTGGATCATATGGTAATTCTATTTTTAAGTTTTTGAGGAACTGCTGTACTATTTTCCATGTAGCAGCTACACCATTTTACATTCCTATTCCTATCAATAGTGCACAAGGGCTCCAATTTTTCCACATTCTCACCAATACTTAGTATTTTTAAATTCTTCATAGTACTCATCTGAATTGGAGCGATGGGAAAGGAATCTGGCTTTGCTACTGGGCTGCTCAGGCAGCCTCAAACCCTGAGGCTTTATTCTTAAAGCATTTTAACTTCGTGCTAACTTTGAGCAGTGGACGTGAGATCCACCCCGGTTAAGTTCAGGTTAGCTTTGGGACACTGGCATATTTTCTTTCATCCATAATCATTGGATCTGGGCCTATAAATCAAATATTTAAGAAACAAAACACAAACAAGGTCATAATTTGTTTCTTCCTGCCCTCTGTTTTTCTTGGCTTGGAAAAACTCAAGCCTTTCCTGACTGGGGATGGGTAATGACACTGTTGGGGGGTGGCGGGGGCGGTTGTGATTCATTAAAAGTAGCCTGAGTAACTAGCCTTTTATTTCTTCTCATTCTTTTCCCTTATTGTCCCAACTCATGTAAGGAAACACATGGAATAAAATAATTCTCCTGCTGATAAAGAACTTTCCCTCAGCTCTTTGTTCATTTGCAGCTATATGCTCCCAGAATCAGAATCAAAATCCTGGGGCTCTGGAGGCAACTATGGTAGATGTGATGGGTATTTCAGAATAGAGAAGGAAGGTCAAGAACCCTGGCTTATGAAAGCCACCTTCTTCACTCGCTTTTCTCAACAGAGGTATCTATTACGTTAGGAAATTGTTTGTGTCCCCTGGGATCCTGGCCACACGGCAGGGGTTGGGTGTGGCTGTGGTGAAGTCACAGTTCCCTGTCTCTAAAGTGGGTGTGATGACACTCGCACTTTCCTCTCAGCTGAGGGCCACAGTGTCAACCTTTGCTGAGGCCAGGAGAGGGAAAAGGAAGCAGTGAGCAATAGAAAATATTCACTTAATAGTATACATGCTACTGCTAAGTCGCTTCAGTCGTGTCCGACTCTGTGCGACCCCATAGAAGGAAGCCCACCAGGCTCCCCCGTCCCTGGGATTCTCCAGGCAAGAACAGTGGAGTGGGTTGCCATTTCCTTCCCCAATGCATGAAAGTGAAAAATGAAAGTGAAGTCGCTCAGTCGTGTCCGACTCTTAGCGACCCCATGGACTGGAGCCTACCAGGATCCTCCGTCCATGGGATTTTCCAGGCAAAAGTACTGGGGTGGGGTGCCATCGCCTTCCCAGAATAGTATACATAGATAGATCGTAATACTAAGAGAAATAATATTATAAGCTGCTGCTGCTGCTGCTAAGTTGCTTCAGTCGTGTCCGACTCTGTGCAACCCCATAGACGGCAGCCCACCGGGCTCCCCTGTCCCTGGGATTCTCCAGGCAAGAACACTGGAGTGGGTTGCCATTTCCTTCTCCAATGCATGAAAACGAAAAGTAAAAGTGAAGTCACTCAGTTGTGTCCGACTCTAGCGACCCCATGGACTGCAGCCCACCAGGCTCCTCTGTCCATGGGATTTTCCAGGCAAAAGTACTGGAGTGGGGTGCCACTGCCTTCTCCAATATTATAAGAAATAGCATAATATTTTCCTCTTTTATACTACATGCTGCTATTTTATTTGAAATATTTTTATAATCTTTTTTAAAAGAAATGAAGAATACATTAAAAAATATGTATAGACAGAAGGCTGGACAGTAACAGACCAAAATCCTAACGATAGCTATCTTAGGGTTGAGGGCTTAGAGTGGATTTTAGTTTTCATCTTTATACTTTTCTGTATCTTTTTCCATTTTTTTTTTACAGATTGCATATTACTTCTGTAATCAAAAAGAAATTATAGTGTTATTTTTTTAAGTTGATTTGTGTGCCCCAACTTCCCTCACCTCTGTGGAATTGGAACAATTTATTTTCAAAGAGGTGGGCTTGGAAGGACCCTAGTGGGATGGGAGAGGTGAGAGACACACATGTGACCACACTCAGGGTCAGGGTGAGGTTGTGGAAAAATACCAGCGATGCCACACCCTCAGCACGGTTTTGGTCAAGGCTACTATTTTTTTTTAACCCGTGTTTTTTATGTTATTTAAAAAATTTTTACTTTTTGGCCACGTTATGCAGCATGCAGCACCAGGGATCAGGCCCACACCCCCTGCATTGGAAGCATGGAGTCTTAACCACTGGACCGCCTGGGAAGGTCCAAGTTACTCCTGAATCACCCCTCCACTGGCTTTTCCCCCTACCTGCCCATGTGAAATAATTCCAGTTTACAACCTGCTGTTGTAAATCTAGCTTCCTTGCCTTTTATCATTTTTGTGGCCACCCTCTGAGCCTGCTCCCAGCACTCCATTGTCTCTGCGGACAGCTTCTTCTGTGGGGGACCTGGCCAGGAAGGGGAGCATGAAAGGATGAAATCTGTGGGTCCCTAATAATCGAAGTGGATGGTTCTTGTTGACTTTTGAGAAGGGGCTCAACAAAAAGGACACCTCCTCCCTATTCAGGCTCTGAATCAGCTGGGCGTCTGGGTGGTCAGGAGATGAATTATCTTCTGATAAGGCTATATGTTAAGAGATGTGGCTGAGCATGTGTGCCCGGTAGGCTTTCTTGAATCCTAATTAAATAGACTTTACCACAGTCCCAGGAAACACTGGACCAGGGTGCCGTCCATGGGTGGAGGAATGCTGCTTCCCAGCATCTCGACCCTGAGAGCCCAGGAAGAGGATGACACTGGGAGACTCATGTCCAGCTTCTCCTAATACTCCTTCTTCCCTAAGTGCAGGAGAAGGAAGACATGGAGAGGAGCTGTGAGCATTAACGCTAATTGATGACCCTCTACAGGAAGGAAATATCTGGAGTAGGGAAAAAGCATTTTCCTCTCCCAAAGTTTTACTATTTCTTGGATTATAGAACACTGGAAAGATATGAAGCAAGCTATAAACCACCCCCTCAAAAAGTGCACGTAAGTGCCTGTGGCTTTGGTATTAATGGTTTCTATCTGCCTTTTCATTTCTTCTGGTCTCTGTACCCCATTTTCCCAGGAGGAACTGTTCCTGCTGTAGTGTATGCAAAGCTAGCAAGGGCTGCCAATCAGATGCTGTTGGGGCTTGTGATCCAATCTGTCCAATTAGAGAAGCTCATTTCCCTGGCCCTACTGTTTCAGGAAGAGACACTTGATCTAAGGTACCTGATCTAAGGTACCCAATCAGGAAACATGACTAAAGGCAGGAAGACTGCTTAATATGAATACTGGACTTGGAAAAAGAGTAAAGCTCAGAGCTCTCCACAGCTATTTTGTCTACATAAGTAGCAAGAATCTAAAGAATAGAGCCCAACAAAGCAGAAAGGTGCCCTGGGGATATTGTTGACCCTTGGATCTAGTCAGAAATGAAATCTAGTCTTGTGGTTACATGAGCCACTAAACTTGCCCATTTCTGGCTCAAGCTAGAGTCAGGTAGGTTGTCCGTTCCTTGCAATGTATGAGCACACACAGAATTTGGCCTCCACTTTACAAGGGTGCTTAGGCTGTGAAGCCCAAACATCCATCGGACATTCAGAGCCCCTTCATGGTGCCTTTTGTAAACTTGAAAATTGATCAAGTATTCTAAAAGATTTAGATAGCTCTGGTTACTGCATTTGGGGCAGCAATACTTGCTTCTTCATGTTGGTGCCATTTCTGCTTGCCAGCAACCTGGATGCACAGACTGGAGGGCCTATAGCTTGAGAGAAGACAAGTAATATGGGTGTGCTGGAATGCACAAAATGCTAGGAGAAAGTGACTGATTCTCTTTTCCTTTATATGTAATGAACGAGAGCTGGAGGTAGAAAGAAGAGCAAGACAACCCCAACCGAAAAAAAGAGGATGTGCGGGCAAGTTAACTTGCAAGATGGTGCTAGGATGCAAGGCAGTGTAGAAAAAAACATGGAAAAATAACAGCTAACACTTTATTTAGCATTTAATCAAGAGAGACATTAGGCACTTCAGATGCATTGTAACAATTCTGGGTGGTAGGTACTATTGTTATTTCTACTCTACACACACTAACACTGAGATGAGAGGGGTTAGGCACTTGTGAGAGGGTTCCACAACCCCTGGAGCCAGGACTACATCATGGTCATGTTAACCCTGCACTTCCTAACCATCCCTCCTCTCAAGTTAAGCACCTGAATTAGAACCTAGCTTCTGTCTCTTGCTTGTTGAGTGACGGTAGGCAAATCAGCCTCTCTGAGCATGTTGCCTCACCTGGACAAGTCATATTATACCAGATAGATAACCATTTTCTTAAAGCTCTTTTGGGACTTCTCTGGTGGTCCAGCACGGGGCATGGGTCTGCTCCCTGGTCAGAGAACTAAGATCCCACATGCTACCGAGAGCAGCCAAAAAGTGAAAACAAACAAAAAACCTCTTTGAACTCAAAATTTCAGGAAAACAAAAACAAAAACTTTTAAAACACAACTCCCCAATCTAGGATTTATATTCTTGGCCTGAGCTTTGCCCCTCAAGATCATATAGATTGGTTTTTCCCATGGATTTAGGATCAAAGGGCTCCTTCGGGTTATGTGTTCCTTTGAAATGGATTCAAAGGCATGCGTTTTTCAAAGTGCAGGGGAAACTGGAAAGCCTTCATCCTTGCTGAGTGAATCACCATCCCAGAGCACAGGTGACAAGTCCCGACCCATCCCTACACTGTCTGATAAATCCACAGGTCACAGGTCTAAAATCAACCCCATTTTTCCTTCTTCCTGGCTCCTTTGTGGGCTTTCTGATAAGGTGCCTGAAGTCAGCTGTGACAGTGTTTTCTCTCTCTGCAAACAACAGTCCCCAGGGCGTGCACTCTGCCTGCAAGCTCCCCAGCTGCTTCCAGCTCTAGCTCTGCCCAGAGCCCTTTAATTGCTGCATTCCAACAAATTAGCCATGTGACAGAAGATTATTTTTAACTTCAATAGAGCAGCTCCCTCTCTTTTAATATATCATGCTTGGCCCACATTCCCTCGGTGAAAAGGGCACCATCGGCTACTTCTGAGAACTTTTAATTACTTCAATTGTTTGCAAAATCCTTAGAAGCTTAAAAAAAAGTTCCTCCTCCTTTTCCAGTTTTCCCATTTGCTATTTAATGAAAGCTGAGGCTGACTCCAACATGGGGATTTAACAGCTTTAAGGGGTCTCCCCAAGGCCACTCTATCTGCTGCCATTCTCTGCAGGACAGTTTCCTGAAGTGCAAACCCATTGGGGACTGAAAGGAAGGCAAGCTCCGGAACAACAGAGGCTCGTTCCTCAGCCCCACATGGAACCCCAAAAGGTGGCAGGATGGGGGTGGCTGGCGGCCTTAGGAAGACTGAGTGCTAAACACCTCCTAGGTCTTGGGACCCTCCAAGAGGCTCCTGATGATTGAGCTTGACACTATGCTGAGCCTTTAGCCTTCAAGTAAACCACACAGAACAACGAGCATCTCAGGGACCACCATGTGCACCAAAGATCATTTAATTTTTCTGAATTTCCTAAACTCCAGGTATTTCTTGGCTCAGGAGGCCTAGTTGGCAGTGTGGCCAAAAAAGAGCAACATTATGTTACCCACCATCACCTTGGAAGGTAGAGATACAGATGCATTTAAGTTCAAGTCTCCCCTAAATTGAGAAATGTATATTTTCTTATGCCTGAGTTTTATAAGGCAATTCATACAGGTTACAAAGTAATTCATACAGTAAATGTATCATTCCAGTCATTTTCTATCTAATCCCACCCCTTCCCCACAGTTTTGCTTTCTACCATTTCTGTCACCCACAGTCAACCAAGGTTCAATAATATTAAATGGAAAATTCCAGAAATAAGCAACTTATAAGTTTTACATTGTGCACCATTCTGAGTAGCTTGATGATATCTCGTGCCATCCTGCTTCATCCCACCAGGGCTGTGACAAGTATCCACAATATATATGCTAACTCGTTAGTTAGTCACTTAGTATTCTACTAGGTTATCAGACTGCCATCATATCACAGTGTTCAGGTAAATCTTATTTTACTTAGTAATGTCCCCAGGGCTCAAGAGTAGTGATGCTGGCAATTTGGATATTCTCTTACTGTGCCTAATTTAGAAATTAAACTTTATCACCCTGAATATTCATTGGAAGGACTGATGCTGAAGCTCCAATACTTTAGATTGATGCAAAGAGCCAACTCATTGGGAAAGACTCTAATGCTGGGAAAGAGTGAAGGCAGGAGGAGAAGGGGACAACAGAGGATGAGATGGTTGGATGGCATCAACAACTCAATGGATGAGCAAACTCTGGGAGATAGTGAAGGACAGGGAAGTCTGGCATGCTGCAGCACATGCAGGTCACAAAAAGTCAGACATGACTTAGCAACTGAACAACAAAAGTATGCATGTATGGGGAAAACATAGTATATATGGAGTTTGGTACTCTCCGAGGTTACAGGCATCCACGGAGGGTCTTAGGACATACACCCCATGTATAAGAGGGAACTATTTTATATATTTTTGTATTTTTGTATATTTTATATTTTTGATGCACTGTGAATTATAAAAAGACAGATGTGCATGTGCATGTGTATGTGTATGGGTGAATGGGTGTAGTTATATGTTGGTAAAAAGGAAGGAGTGTTTCAGGCAGTAGGAATAGCATACATGCATGCTGACAGGTGAGAAAAAGCACAGTGCACTTGGGGAATGGAAAAAAGGCCAGCATGACTGGAATCTGCAGGAAGCAACATGTTATACCCTCAAACTCCAGTTCTTTGAAATTTTTTTTTCAAGTTTTTAAAATTGAGGCATGCTTTACAAAAATCAAATCTCTACATTGTAATGTGGGTCAATGCGTTTTGACAACTGCAAACACTCATGTAAACCACTACTCAAATCAAGATATAATGTTTTCCTTTTCTTCAGAAAGGTGCCTAGTATCCCTTTTCCAAAGTCTCTGCCCTGCAAACCTTGGGTGGCCGCTGTTCTGATTTCTGTTACCTAGATTTGTCTTGTTTCTTCTTGGAATCATGCAGTGTGCACTTGTCTTTCTACATTGTGTTTTTAAAATACATCTGTGTTGTTCCAACAGCTCCTACCTGGGTGATGGTTTTCTGTTGGGTTTGCAGGAGTAACTGGAAGTCATAAATTTGGGCCTAACCAGAACAATTTCATTAATGATGGATTTTCTTAGAACAGGCTTACATCAACTGCCATGGACCACAGTAGCACTATTTAGACATGGCAAGGTACTTCTGATTAAAAAGAAGCTGGCAAAATGTAACTCAAAGCTTATCCTTGACCTAGCTCTTTTACATTTAGGAGTTTCTCTTACATTTAAACATACTCACGCATGTACAACATGATGTCTGTATAAGAATATGAATGCCAGGACTATATTTCATAGCTGAGGATTAGAAACAAACTAATGTCCATCAGTAGGGATCTGATTAAATAAATAATAATGAGTCCGGAAATGGAACCCTATCCAGTCATGAAAATAAGTGAGAAGGTTCGTTATGGACAGAAATGAGATGATTTCCTAAGGGCAAGAAGTGGAACAGTGTGTTCATTCACTTTATTCAATGAACATTTATGAAGAAACTACAGTATGACAGGCGCCATTCTACACGCTGAGGATATAACACTATACCATTAAAGTCTCTCTCCTCGTGCTGCATCCATTCTAGTGGCAAGAGTAGAAGGAAAAATAGACAGATGAAAAATGTATTTGTAGGGTGTGCTATCATTAATATAAAATAAAAGAATAAAAGTGGGGAAGAGGAACTTAACCCTGGTGGTCCAGTGGTTAAGCCTCCATGCTTCCCCTGTAGGGGGCGCAGGTTTGATTGCTTGGGTAACTAAGATCCCGCATGCTGCAAGGCACAGCCAAAAGGTAGGGGAAAAAAGGGAAAAGAAAACATAAATGCATTCTTTTATTTTTCATTTTTAGCCATGCCTCGAGGCTTGCATGATCTTAGTTCCCTGACCAAAGAGTGAACCTGGGCCCGGGCAGTGAGGGCTCTGAGCCCTAACCACTGGACCACTAGGGGATTCCCAATGTGTTTTTAAAAATATGCATAAAATCTCTATCTTGAAGGAGATACTCCAACTTGTAGCACTGGGGAAGAGAACTGGGAAGCTGGGGGACAAGGACAGAGGAACAAATACCACTTTGTGTTCTTCGTACCCTCTGAATTTTAAAATTTTGAATGTTATCTAATCCAGAACTAATGGATATAATTACAGTTTTTAAGTTGGAAGAAGTTCTTGGCAGTAGTTCCAAGCACCTGGGCCCTCAAGTTGTGGGAAACGCCCAACTGCTTTTGAATCAGGGCTGGAGGAAAGGGCTAGCTCCAGGCTGTCACTCACTGATGTCATGAACCGGTTATAGGATTGCTCCAGGAAGATTAAAGAGCCATCAGGGGGACAGAAGGAAATAAAATCAATCTTGAGTCACTTATGTTTCACGGGTATTTATAAAAGGCTTAGGAAGCTCCTTCCTAAATATGAATTAATGTCAAGAGCAAGTCATCTCAGGAAATACAAGTTCCTTTCTTTAAACTTTCTGGGACCATCCCATTCTGGAATGAACTGCATAGAGCCAAGTTCTTTCACAGGGAACATCTGTGTGTGGGCAGGTGGAGGGATGGGAGCATAATAAAAGGACCATCTGAAAAAAAGAAAAAAAGAGCGAGGGAGACCGTCTAACACTGAATTTGGACACCTCATCTTTTTTCTCAGCTTCCTTTGAGTTCTCCATATGTTTGGTTGTATGGGAAGGAAGGTCTATAGGATTATTGTTTGGATTTATTCATGTGAAAGTGGTAATCTGTAAGAGGAGCCTGACTGAACTCTGTTATCTTTTTTTTTTTCTTAATATTTACTTGGCTGTGCCGGGTCTTAGTTACAGCATGTAGGATCTAGTCCCCTGAAAAAGTGAAAGTGAAGTTGCACAGTCATGTCCGACTCTTTGCTACCATCCATGGGATTCTCCAGGCAAGAATACTGGAGTGGGTTGCCATTTCCTTCTCCAGGGGATCTTCCCGACCCAGGGATTGAACCCAGGTCTCCTACATTGCAGGCAGACGCTCTAACCTCTGAGCCACCCAGGCCCCCTGCATTGGGAGTGTGGAGTCTTAGCCACTGGACCATCAGGGAAGTCCCTGAAATCTGTACTCTTTGTGAATGTTTGTATTCCAGAAGCTTCCCAGAATTACTGGATGATGGCTCTGTGACTATGGTCTCTGTGTGGTCTCCAGTCAACCAAAATGGGGGAAAAAGTTTGGCTTTGAATAACAGGTCTATAATTATCTTAACTCACAATAAATTACCCATTTAAAAAATCCTATCATTTTTCTTATATTTTTATTAACTTTTAATTAGTAGTTAACATAGGAATCTAATTTTGAAAAAAGTAGATTGTTGGAGACAAAATTTTGGTTCTCTTTAATCACTTCCTACAATGCTAATTTAATTGGTCTGGATTGTGGCTGGCAAGTATTAACAGTTACTTTCTTACAATGATTCTAATACTCAGCAAAGTATGAGAACCACTTGTGTCACTGATAAAGGACTCCAATATTTTTGAAAACTCAATACCTAGATGTTATGGAAAAAATATATATTACACTTAACATAATAAATGGTTTTCTTTCTCTAAGTGAAAGGTGAAATTTCCCTTTCAATATGGACTGCATTTTAGCAAAAGCACTTCCATAAACTTTTGGGTTTTGTAAATAAAAAGCCAATTTGTGGGACTTCCCTGGTGGCTCAGTGGCTAAAACTCTACACTTCCAATGCAGGAGGCCTGGGTTTTGATCCCTGGTTGGGGAACTAGGTCCCACATACTGCAACTACAGACCCAGTGTGGTCAAATAAATAAATATTAAAAAATAAAAAAGCCAATTTGCAATCCTGGAATGAAACCTGAGGACAATGAGACCCTAAACTTGTATCACAGTTATCACTGTTGGGGAATGTTGCACCTCTGTAGATCATCAACACATGGCTGGAGACTGGGGACTGAGGAAGAACCAATGAAGAAGTTTCTTGGCGAGAGACAGAGAAGGGTGTCCAGACCCTTCTGGAAGGTGAGGCTGAGACAGTTGAGGACTGTGCTGTCCAACACAGTGGCCACCATCTGCATGCTGTTATTTGTCTTTAAATATAAGTGAATTAAAAATTAAATCAAATTAAAAATTCAGTTTCTCAGTCATAGTAGCCACAGTTCAAGTGTTCAATAGCCATATATAACTAGTGGCTACCATACTGGATGTGAACATAGAACACCCCCATTGTCAAAGATAGCTCTTTGGGACAGCACTACTGTAGAAATCATTTTACATGGTCGTATCCAGTTGGTAGTTTAAAATTCCCTTTCCTGAAATGTAATTATGTGCTCTCATTACAAGCTTTCAACACAGTTTTAAAGTGATAATAACAGCTAACATTTATTGAACACTTAACATAACCGTCAGTTCTCTTGGTTGCAGATAGCAGGTTTCTCTCTTGCTAATTTAAGCACGAAGGGACTGATTAAAGGGTATGGCTTTAGCTCACAGAATCAGTAAGAAAGTCAAGAAACAGACTCTAGGCTAAACATCCAGGAACCACTCCGAAAATGATACTGTGGAACTCGTTGACAAGCAAGCCACAGCCTCTATCACTGTCTGGAAGCTTCAGAACTGCTAAGCTGCCACCACAGCTGCTGGTTCTAGAATCACGAGGCCTTGGCCATGAACGGCCTTAGCAAAATGGATGCTTCACACCTGCCTCTTCCTCCATGTAGTTCCTAGTTCTAAAGACTCACACAAATGGAATCCAAGTCATAAACAGAACTGGAGCTGCAAGGGAGTTCGTGACATGTTATGCAAGTTTATCCCTCCAGCCTCCTAAAGTTCAGAAAGTGAGCTAAGACAGGGCTGGAATGGGTTTGGAGCAAACCAGTCAGTCTAAAGTAACTGCCATGATCTGCTGTATGCCAAATCCTGTGAACATGCCTGATGGCACTGCTTTCTTACAGGAATTCAGGGAGGAAGGGCCTATAATCAACCCCCTTTGACAGAGGAGGACAGGAAATGGTGGGGCACACAGACAGTCTTAGCTGTGCTTTGCGAAGTTAGAAGAGGGCCCTCTGCCCACTCTGGGAGAGAAGGAAAGTGGAGCGAGGAGGGGACAGCTAGCTGCCTGGAGAAGCAGGGATGGAAGATGACCACACAGGAGAAAAAAAGCAGCAGTTCCAAGGTGACAAAGGACAGCCAGAATGAATTTGAGAACTCACAAGTGCTGCTGCTGTACAAATTCATGCCAGATTCCAGAGTCCCTGCCGTCTCCACAAACCCACGCCACCCCCAGTGGGAAGAACCATAACTTAACGCACAATTGAGACACAAGGACACTTGTCTGTCTACTTCCCAACAACCCCAGTTGCATCTGTGGCACAGGGCAGGAGTACAAAAGTAAAGAACTCAAGCAGGGAAGGCTTCCAGAAGGAGGGAGTTTTTAGTGGGTTTGAGAGGAGATGTGTTAGCTTATGCACAGCTGTCAGAAGGCAGAGGGTTTCAGATGAAAGAGCGCATCCATCCTCTTGCCAAGACTCATGCCAAGGCTGAAAGGGGGCAGCCACTGTAGCATATCAAAGCAGTGCCCTTGACTGAGGATGAAGGAGGTGAGTAAGTGTTTGAGAGAAAACAATAAATAAGCAGGGTTGGGAAGGGAGTTGATTTGCAGGATAAAATCATGTAAAACCCTTCCTATGATGATAATTAAATTCAAATATTAGTAAAGTATGTATTGAAACTGGATTTGAAGCAGAACGAAAATCTCGGGGAGTGAGTCCTAGACATTTTCTAACAAACACTCCTGGGTTGATTCTCCTGATCTGCCTGTCCTGAGGACTATTCTCAGTCTTAGCTTTCCTGCTCTGCGATGCAGCTCAAGTTTTGGTGAGCAGGGGTTGGGGTCCCTTTGCCACATCACTCTTTTCTGGAGACATTCTAGTAGGATCAAAAGACAACTACATCAGGGAAAAGAATACAGCTCAAGGAAATGGGACTCTTGGAGTTGGGCAACTCAGAAAAATTTAAGAAAGGGGTGTCAACACCCCAGACATATGGTGGCAAGTATAATTCTCACTGTGCTTAAGCTTTACCAAACAATACATTTTAATAAGTGTTTCCACCTGCCAGGTTCAATCTTAAGCCATTTAATAATATATTAAATCATTTAATCCTCACAGCAATTACCAACACTAAGCTATCCTCATTTTACAAAAGAGAAAAATGAGGCTTAGATGGTCCCACAGCTAAGAACTGGACTCCACAGCCATGGATTTAACTATCCTACTATGCTGCCTTGATTTCTTCTTCCTCATTTGTGTTTTCTTATTATTTTTCACATGTTATGTTCATATACTTGTCAGCTCCAAAAACTAGAAGTTTCTTAAAGTGTAATGATCAAGTCTAATAATTCATCCTTTGATACCCTTACCCCTAGCACTTGCGGGAGATGAACATGCAGTGAGTGCTTAATATACATAAGTGATACAGAGCTTTGTGACAAAGTGATCATTCACCTTATACTCATGAATTCTTGCAGCCATTCACAGCTTCCAGAGAACAAGTAGAAGGAGTGAATCCTCATTCATAGAGGACCACAGTCAAGGCTCTTGGATCCTGACAGTCACAGGCTTAAATCTTAACTCAGACACTTCAGTGGTGGAATCTCAGGCAAATGTTAAAAGGAAAGATAAATTTAAATTACAATTTATAGGCACTTCCCTGGTGGTCCAGTGGCTAAGACTCTACACTACCAAGGCAGGGAGACCGGGTTCAAAACCTGGTTGGGGAACTAGATCTCACATGTCACCGCGAAGAGTCTGCATGCCACAATGAAGATCAAAGATCCCGCATGCTGCAACTAAGATCCGGCACAGTCAAAAAACTAAGTGAAACTAATTTAAAAAATTATAATTTATAAAGGATTATTCTTTAAAAAAAAAAGGCACTGCTGTTGGGACATGAAAAATAGGTAGGAAAGTTTATGATTCAGGATTTAAATACACATATTAAATATGTGTTTTATAAAAGTGGTGGGTGGCTGTGTTCCCAGAAGAGCTCAGTGTCTTGCTAGTGGGCCTACTGACTCTCCTGGGCCCCTCCTATTGAGAAAAGACCCAGCAGCAAAAACAGGGACTCGTGGTTAAATGTTAACTTGTGTTTATTTCTCTACAACTGCCTGCTGTTTAATTTGGCCAACCCAGTGAAGATTCTTTCGTAAGCCTGTGTGTAATTTCTAAACAGCAGACCTACGACCTTTACACACATGCTAAACATTTATAGAGTGGGAGAGTTCTCCTTTTTTCTCCATCAGTGGAGTGAGTAAATACCAACATCCTCCCCTCCCACTCCCTCCCAAAAAGTATTCTTTGATCTGCACTACAGATAAACCAGTAATAATTCATCCTGATCAGCTAAGAGCTATAAAGCACATTCTTTGATAAGCCAATTAATTTCAGAGGGCACTGGGGCTTGTTTCTTCCTGATGCCTATTTAGATTCTTAAAGTCATAGAGTTTTAGAGCTGGAAAGAGATCTTTTAAGATTAGCTTGTCAAACTGTCTGATGTTAACAGAAGGTTGCTGCTGCTGCTGCTAAGTAGCTTCAGTCGTGTCTGACTCTGTGCGACCCCAGAGACGGCAGCCCACCAGGCTCCCCCGTCCCTGGGATTCTTAAAATCTGTTAAAAGGAGATAGAAAACTGAGCTTCAGAGAGGGGAAAAAGGCAGCGTAGACTCATGCACAGATGTTAAGGAAGAAAGAGCCCTATAGGAATTATTTGTCACAAATTTCTACAGAATTTTAAGGTTTCTTTGATATTGCTTTTTGTCTCCTTTGTAATCTGGTAATTCAAGTATAGTTTTTAGGCCTGGAATTGGAAACCTATGGACACTGATCCTGTTTTACGCGGACATCAGAAATACGTGAGAATCATTGCTGCCCCCTGCTGGAAGTTTAAAATCTCATAGGTTTTCCAGGTTATAGGGAATTTTTTTCTTAACCAAAAAAATTATAAAAGTAATTTTCTTTAGGTTAAGAAGTTTAAACAGCATGAAAGGATGAGGGGAAGGGACAGTTGGAGAGTTTGGGGTGGACATGTACACACTGCTGTATTTAAAGTGGATAACCAACAAGGACCTACTGTATAGCACATGGAACTCTTGTCTGCTCAATGTTTGTGGCAGCAGGTTGGGAGGGGAGTCTGGGGGAGGCTGGATGCATGTATATGCATGGCCGAGTCCCTTAGTTGTTCACCTGAAACTATCACCACATTGTTAATCAGCTGAACCCCAATACAAAATAAAAAGTTAAATAAAAAGCATGAAAGGGTATAAAGAGAAACTAGAAATCTGCTTCCCTTCAGTCATACTTCCCAATGATAACTGTCATTAACAATTTTTTGGGAACATTCTTCCATATTTTTTCTACTTATGTATATATATATATGCACATGTGTATATATGTATTACACACAAATAAGACAATACTATGCACACTGTTTTGCAACAGGTTTTCCTTTTTTCTTTAATTTACTGATTTTTGAATAATACATCCAAACTAATCTAATGTTATTTCAATTATACCTCAATTTTTTAAAAAAAGAACTGTCTTGAACACCTTTCCAAAGCAGTATATATTGACAAACCTTGTTCCTACAATAATATTTATTTCACTGCTTGGGTGTATCATAAATTATTCATTCAGTGCTTCTTTGATGGAATAAAACATAAATCTCTATATAAAAGTAAAGATTTTATTTTCTTGTTAGTGCTGTCTCTTATAATGAGAATAAGGCTCAATAAAAGCTGTTTAATGAATGATTTGACATTTTTCTAGTTTCAATTATTTTTATGTTTCAAAAATGCTGCCCTGAATATGTTTGCATCTGTATTTTGGGGCACAGGATAAAATCTAGGAAGACGTAGAGGTTCAAAGGCAAGCAAATCTTAAATTTTGATTGATGGCCAATTTGGTACTTTTAATGATCCAGGAGTTTAATAATTCTATCATTGCCATCTCTGACTGAGCATCAAAATTCAGATTCTCCCAGAGAATTTAATTTAAAATAACTCCTTTCTGCACATACCTTTCCTGTTCTAATTCAGTTGTATGTGTGTGTGTATGTGGAGGGAATATATATATTGAATAGCCCCTCCACAACACCGTGATTCCGATGCATACTCAGGACCAGGAACACCTTACCCACTTCTTGGCTACACTGCAGCAGATGGAAATGTGCTCTCCTATATCCTGATTGTAACATGGTTACTCATTTGTTATGCACCTGATGCTTATCGAATGCCTACTGTATGCAGGACCCTGTGTTCACTCTCCCAGAGGCAAGGCTGTACAGGGGGTGTGGTACGGATTCGCCACTCCCAAGGGTGGTGGTGCTGGCTTAAGTGGGTGAGTCTGTTGGCTGTACTTGTGTTGGCCGGTGGCTGGGGTTTGGGGAGGGAGCAGCATGTGGGTGAAACTCCGGAATCCTGCAGCACTACAGTGGCAAGAATTTTTAAGCGGCCTCGATGACACGTCTGTGTGTCTGACAAACACGGAGCCAGTCCAGTCCTAGGTCCTCTTGAAAGTGAAAGTGAAGTCGCCCAGTCGTGTTCGACTCTTTGCGACCCCATAGACTGTAGCCTACCAGGCTCCTCTGTCCATGGGATTTTCCAGGCAATAGTACTGGAGTGGATTGCCATTTCCTTCTCCAGGGGATCTTCCCAACCCAGGGGTCAAACCTGGGTCTCCTGCATTATAGACAGACGCTTTACCGTCTGAGCCACCAGGGACATCGGTGACTGCTACTGGGGTTCCCTACAAGTGATGTGTGGGGTGGGGCACAGTCCTTTTCTTCTGGGCCCTTCGAAGGCAGATAAAATAGAATGCAGACGAAACACACATGGGAAATGCAACGTGGACAGCCAACAGATCAGGGTCATAAAAAAGGATGACAGAGTCCACGTCATTCGTGACCCACCCAAATGTCACATCCTTTGGCAGTTCCTGCCACAGCAGGTTTGTTTCCACATACTTCATAGCACTGGAAATATAACAATGGAAAGAAAAAAAATATATTGCTACTACTGCCACTTGAGGTTTATTATGTCAAAACTTCTAGTTGCTTTACTGGGCGACCCCATCATATTCCCCCAATAGTGTGGGAAACTCAGGGAAGTTAAATGACTAGATAAAAGCCACACAATTTGTTTAATGGAGTGGTCTTCATAGATTTTCTGCTTGTAAATGCCATCACATGGGCTTCCCTGGTGGCTCAGTGGTAAAGAATCCGCCTGCCAATGCAGGAGACTTCGGTTCGATCCCTGAGTCAGGAAGGTGCCTTGGAGAAGGAAATGACAAACCAATCCAGTGTTCTTGCCTGGGAAATCCCATAGACAGAGGAGTCTAGCTGGCGACAGCCCATGGGGTCACAAAAGAGTCAAACACAACCTAGTGACTAAACAACAACAAATGCCATCAAATAATTTTGAAAAATGGTGTATTCCTAGAAGCAGACACACTTCTATGGACGTGTAACTTAAAACAAAGGAGGCACAACAAAGAGTGGGAAAAGATCTTTTTAAAAAATAGCGCTAGGATCCCTGGATACCTAATGGAAAAAAATGAAATTGGACCTTTCTTCATTTCATGCTAAGTCACATCAGTCGTGCAGCCCATCAGGCTCCCCCGTCCCTGGGATTCTCCAGGCAAGAACACTGGAGTGGGTTGCCATTTCCTTCTCTTCTTCTTCATTTCATATACAAACATAAGATCCTGGTGGATAAAGACTTAAACGTGAAAGGCAAAAATCTACAGTTTTTTAGAAGATGATATTATCTATATCTTTATGACTTATGAATGAAAGGATTTCTTTAACAAGCCCTGTCCGCTCTCATGATATAAGAATGATAAATTAAATTATACTTAATAAGTAAATTAAGATACCCAGTGGTTCTTAAGTATACTCTCTGAAGAGTATAATAATAGATAAAGCACAGAGTGAGAGAAGATATTTGCAATAAGTAACCATATAATCGGGGGAGCCTGGTGGGCTGCCGTCTATGGGGTCGCACAGAGTCGGACACGACTGAAGTGACTTAGCAGCAACCATATATTCAACAGACTGTTCCCTTATTAAGCTTAGGTAGCATGGTTAAATGGATTTACTGGAAAACAGGCATTCTTTGAATGTATATTTCACAAGAAAAAAAGAAAAGAAACTACTGCCTAAGAATATGTATCCCCTTGTCAATTTATCTGGGAGGGAGGTGCAGATATATTTGTACTCAGAGCTGATTCACGTTGTTGTACAGCAGAAATGAATGTAATATTATAAAGTAATTTTACTCCAATTAAAAAATAAGTTGACATCTAAAAGTTTTTCATCTTATTTACATGTTTTAAACTTGTACAATAATGCTCACAGCAGCCTTATTTGTAACTCTCAAATTGGAAACAGCCCAAATATCTATGGAGAATAAATAAACAAATTGTGGATTTTTGTACAACCAAACATTACTCAACAATAAAAAGGAACAACAGGGATGAATCTCAAAAACATGGTGATACAAAAGAAGTCCAGCACAGAGCATCTATTATACTACATGATTCTGTTTATATGAAATTCAAGAACAGACAAAACCAAGGCGTTGAAACCCAAAGAGCAACTGGGGATGGGGATTGGCTTGAAAGGGGCATGAGGGAATTTTCTGAAGTGGTTCATCATGTGTTAACTAGATACAAAAGATGTAACTTCTGCACATTACAGATCTTAATATTTAAAAATAAAACGATTATATCACTGTCATAAATATATCCAGTGAAATATAAATGCAGTAGTGATTTGATATCTACCATCATCCATTTAAAAATAAAAAGATACGGGATTGCCCTGGTGGTCCACTGGCTAAGACTTGGCATTACTGATGCAGAGGGCCTGGGTTCCATCTCTGGTCAGGAAACTAGATCCTGCATGCCACAACTATAGATTCCCTTGGTCATGTCCGAATCTTTGAGACCTCATGGACTGTAGCCCAGCAGGCTCTCTGCCCATGGAATTTTCCAGGCAAGAATACTGGAACAGGTTGCCATTTCTTCCTCCAGGGGATCTTCCCAACTCAGGGATCGAACCCGCATCTCTTATGTCTCTTGTTTTGGCAGGTGGATTCTTTACCACTGGCGCCACCTGGGAGGCCCCAAAGATTCCTTCATGTGGTAACTAAAGATTCCTGCAACTAGAGATCCCATGTGCCATAACAGAGATCCCTCATTCCTCAGTTAAGACTTGGCACAGCCAAATCAATAAATATTTCCAAAAATTCAAACATATCTGATCTAAGATCTAACTCAAACATATTCATTATGGTATCTTGGGCAAGTCAACCTCCTAGAGACTCAGTTCACTCAACAGTAACACTGGCAAAATGAGACCTCTTTTGCAGCATTTTGGTTAAGATTAAATGAAATGGCAGATCTAAATCACCTTAGCATAGTAAGTGATAAACAGTAAACATGCAAAACATCTTTTATGACTATTATTTCTATACATTTGTTGTCACATGTTTCTATCCTTTTTCTCTTATTACATCTTGAGAATAAAATAATCTTTGGGTCCATAATTATTATTTTATGGTGAGGTACAATTTTTATTACCAATAAAAATTCCTTACTATGAACACACAATGACTTAGTTAACAATTTTATTATCTTTTGAGTTCTGATTTTTTTTACATAACAAGTAATGTTGTGATGAAAATCCTTGTACTTAAATCTTGGTGCTCTCATTCATGATTATTTCCATAGAGTAAATTTCTGAACAAGGCAATTTGTATGTCTTTTGCATTTTTTTTTTTTCCTTTTTCTTTTTCTGAGTTGCTTTCTGGAAAAGCTGTACTGATTTACTCTCACCAGCACTGGCTGAAACTGCTTATTTCACAGCACCCTCCCTGACACTGCTGCTGCTGCTGCTAAGTCGCTTCAGTTGTGTCTGACTCTGTGCGACCCCAAAGACGGCAGCCCACTAGGCTCCTGTCCCTGAGATTCTCCAGGCAAGAATACTGAAGTGGGTTGCCATTTCCTTCTCCAATGCATGAAAGTGAAAAGTGAAAGTGAAGACGCTCAGTCGTTCCCCACTCTTAGCAACCCCATAGACTGCAGCCTACCAGGCTCCTCCGTCCATGGGAGTTTCCAGGCAAGAGTACTGGAGTGGGGTGTCATTGCCTTCTCCACTCCCTGGCACTGGGTATTAGTATTTGTTAAAATTTTACTATTACTATGATCTCCTTGCAGTCCAAGGGACTCTCAAGAGTCTTCTCCAACACCACAGTTCAAAAGCATCAATTCTTCGGCGCTCAGCCTTCTTCACAGTCCAGCTCTCACATCCATACATGACCACAGGAAAGACCATAGCCTTGACTAGGCGAATCTTTGTTGGCAAAGTAATGTCTCTGCTTTTCAATATGCTATCTAGGTTGGTCATAACTTTCCTTCCAAGGAGTAAGCGTCTTTTAATTTCATGGCTGCAGTCACCATCTGCAGTGATTTTGGAGCCCAGAAAAATAAAGTCTGACACTGTTTCCACTGTTTCCCCATCTATTTCCCATGAAGTGATGGGACCAGATGCCATGATCTCCGTTTTCTGAATATTGAGCTTTAAGCCAACCTTTTCACTCTCCACTTTCACTTTCATCAAGAGGCTTTTTAGTTCCTCTTCACTTTCTGCCATAAGAGTGGTGTCATCTGCATATCTGAGGTTATTGATATTTCTCCCAGCAATCTTGATTCCAACTTGTGTTTCTTCCAGTCCAGCATTTCTCATGATGTACTCTGCATATAAGTTAAATAAACATGGTGACAATATGCAGCCTTGACGTACTCCTTTTCCTATTTGGAACCAGTCTGTTGTTCCATGACCAGTTCTAACTGTTGCTTCCTGACCTGCATACAGATTTCTCGAGAGGCAGATCAGGTGGTCTGGTATTCCCATCTCTTTCAGAATTTTCCATAGTTTATTGTGATCTACACACTCAAAGGCTTTGGCATAGTCAATAAAGCAGAAATAGATGTTTTTCTGGAACTCTCTTGCTTTTTCGATGATCCAGCGGATGTTGGCAATTTGATCTCTGGTTCCTCTGCCTTTTCTAAAACCAGCTTGAACATCAGGAAGTTCACGGTTCACATATTGCTGAAGCCTGGCTTGGAGAATTTTGATCCAACCAGTCCATTCTGAAGGAGATCAGCCCTAGGATTTCTTTGGAAGGAATGATGCTAAAGCTGAAACTCCAGTATTTTGGCCACCTCATGCGAAGAGCTGACTCATTGGCGAAGACTCTGACGCTGGGAGGGATTGGGGGCAGGAGGAGAAGGGGACGACAGAGGATGAGATGGCTGGATGGCATCACTGACTCGATGGATGTGAGTCTGAGTGATCTCCGGGAGTTGGTGATGGACAGGGAGGCCTGGCGTGCTGCAGTTCATGGGGTCGCAAGGAGTTGGACACGACTAAGCGACTGATCTGATCTGATCTGATTACTATGATAATTTAACTGGAGTGTATCAGGCATAGTTTACAGGCCTTATCTCATTTCCTCTTCACTACAACCCTCTAAAGGGTCCATTTGGTAGTCTGGTGTCCTTAGAAGATTGGGAAAACAAGGCTTCCAGAGGTTAAGGTCCTAGCCAAGCCAATATAGGCACACCTCATTTTATTGTGGGTCACAGAAATTGAGTGTTTTTTGTTTTTTTTTTTTTAACAAATTGAAGGTAATTCGTGTGACTCACTTTATTGCAGTGGCCTGGAACCAACTTGCCTTATATATCTCTGAGGTATGCCTGTAACGTCATCAGGCCAGGATAAGCCTATTTGGTCCTTAACGTGCTAACTATGGGGCTTCCCTGGTGGCTCCACTGGTAAAGAATCTGCCTACAATGTGGGAGACCTAGGTTCAATCCCGGCCTTGGGAAGATCTCCTGGAGAAGGGAATGGCTACCGTTCCATGGACTATATAGTTCATGAAGTCTTAAAGAGTTGACCATGACTGAGTGATCATGCTGACCGTGGCTTGTCCCCTATATCACACTGCCTCCTGCTGATGCCCATTGAGAGGGCAAGAAGTCCTGAAACTCCTCAAATCAGATTCCTTAGATGAGATTTGGGTTATTTGTGGTCAGGAAGAGAGTGATGCTGGGACAACCACATAATAGCGGGACTCTGAAAAATGAGAAAGCTCATCAAGCTTTTCCCTTAATATTTATGCAATTTATGTGTTACACATTAACTTAAAAAAAGAGAAAATGAAAAATGAGAAGATTTTTGATATAGAAGAAAAGGAAAGGCTTTTCAGGCAGGCAGGCAATGAATGGATAAGTTAATAAAAGTAGCTCACACTTACTGAGCCCTCACTACAAGCCAGACCCCCTCACCAAGGGCACTGGAAATACTTATTCATTTAATTTGTATACAACCCCCATGCAGTACCTCTGTTATTTGTGCTTGACAGATGAGGAAACAGAGGCACTGAGATGGTTAAGTAACTTGCTCAAGGTTACACGTCTAGCAAATTGGTCAGGATTTGAGGCAGGTAATTTGGCTCCCGGTTAGAAGCAGGTAGGCTGGAGCTTCTCTGGTGGTCCAGTGGTTAAGAATCTGCTCTGCAATGCAGGGGATACCGGTCTGATCCTTGGTCCGATTCCTGGTCTGGGGAGATCCCACATGCTGTGGGGCTACTGAGCCCATGAGCTGAAACTACGGGAGCCTGCGCATCTAGAGCCTGAGCTCCATTACAAGAGAAGCCACCGTAATAAGAAGCCTGTGTACGGCAATCAGAAAGTAGCTCCCATTTGTTGCAACTAGAGAAAGCCTGCGCAGCAATGAAGACCCAACTCAGCCAAAAATAAATAAATAAGGCAGGCAGGCTGGGATCACAAAGCAGCCACAATCACCAAAGATCTGACAGAATGAGAGGCCTCTAACCCTATTCTGGAATGTCTACCATAAGGAGATTTTGTCAGCCCAGGATACTGAACACTTTAAGGTCCAAGTCTACTTCATTCAAGGATCCAGCATGTCATGTCACATCCTCAATGATGCTGCCACTTGTCCTCCTGAGTTCTCCTTTAGTGGCCCCAAAATAGATCTCTGCTGATTATGGTCCAGTGGCATTAGTAGAAAAACGTTTGAAGCTAGACCAGTTACTGGACCTCCCAGAGAAGGGGCACATACACCCACCAGAACTGCGATTTCTCTAGTCCCGATGATGCGCGATGAATTCTAAGCACATCAGAGACACCTACAGGTGGCTCAAATCCTATGGCCCCACTTGCTACCTACACCCACAGCCCACCTAGTCCTTTGGAAATGCCCCTTATTCACTAACTCCCCTGCCTGTGGAAGATATGGTAGATGTGGAAGATAGTGATACATGCAATGAAGAAGGCTCTCCAAGGTCAATGTGGCAAATCCAACACAGAAATGTAAAGAAGTAAGTAAAGCTCAGGAACCCAGTTCGTGTAACCCCAAGCTGGAAGTGGATTTGGAACTGGGGTTGGACAAGAACTGACTTAGAAAAGGAGAGATGGACCTCTCCAGGCCTATCTACAAGGATAGAAAAGGAGAAGATAACTCAGGGTATGTATCCTGTAAAGTCATAAGATTATGTAGTCAGTGGCTCTGTAGCTAGAAAATCATAACACAAATATTTAAGAAAGGTGAGGCAGTTACAAGAATGTCCCTGTTTGAGTAAATATAGTTTCTTGGTGGACACAGAATTAAATTTCAGTAAAAATAAAACACTGGTGGTACAGTTTTCCAACATGTATCAAAAGCCTTACTCATGTGCCTACTCAATTCTATCCAACCTCACGTGGCAGGCCCTGGGCTAGGCTCTTGGATGCATGGCAAACAAGAAGACAGAGTGCCAGCCCCCAAATGAGCTGACTGTGGAGAATGCATTTCAGGAAGGGTGAAGTATGAGGTGCTCAGGATACAGCACAAGTGGGATTTAACCTAACCCAGAAAACCAAGAAGGGGTGAAATGTCTTTTCAGTGACACATGAAGGACAGGAAGGATTTAGGAAGGCTAGAATGGACAAATGAAGTCAAAGTCTCTCAGTCATGTCCAGCTCTTTGCGACCTCATGGACTATACACAGTCCACAGAATTCTCCAGGCCAGAATACTGGAGTGGGTAGCCTTTCCCTTCTCCAGGGGATGTTCCCAACCCAGGGGTCGAACTCAGGTCTCCCGCATTGGAGGCAGATTCTTCAGTGAGCCACAGGGAAGCCCAAGTGAAGGCTCTGAGCAAACTGAGTAGTAGGTGAAAAGGAAATGATAGAAGTTGTATACACACACACACACACACACACACACACACACACACACACACACGAAACACGAGCCCAAAATGAAGTTGGCAATAGGCTACTTCTTCAGGCTTTAAAAGCCATTTTAAGGGGTCTGCATCATGTTCAAAAGTAAAAGGGAAGAGTGATGAGTGAAATTCTGATCAGTGTTCTACTGTATATTCTTTGACTCAGTAATTCTACTTTAAGGAAACTATCCTAAGGAAATAATGATGAATTTGTGCAATGATACATTTAAAAGGGTATTTCTAATATTGAGATAGTCTAGAATTACAAAATTTTGAAATAAACTGAATAACTTATGGTGGTGAAAATGATAGTCTCTCAGTTGTGTCGGATTCTTTGTGACCCCAGGGACTGTAGCCTGCCAGGCTCCTCTGTCCGTGGGATTTCTCAGGCTTTGCAAGCAGATTGTTAACCATCTGAACCACCAGGCAAGCCCCCTTACAGTAGTTGTTTAGATAAATGAGACTTTGGTTCGTTGGTAAAATGTTATGTAGCTGCTAAAGAACCCACTCCAGTGTTCTTGCCTGGAGAATCCCAGGGACCGGGGAGCCTGGTGGGCTGCTGTCTATGCGGTCGCACAGAGTCGGACACGACTGAAGCGACTTAGCAGCAGCAGCTGCTAAAGACACCATAGAAAAACAATGACGTGCAAAGATGTTCGTTACATGTTGGATGCAAATTGAAGTTTATATAAAATATACATAGTATAATCTCAATTTTGTATATATGCTGCTGCTGCTAAGTCGCTTCAGTGGGGTCCAACTCTGTGCGACCCCATAGACGGAAGCCCACCAGGCTCCCCGGTCCCTGGGATTCTCCAGGCAAGAATACTGGAGTGGGTTGCCATTTCCTTCTCTAATGCATGAAAGTGAAAAGTGAAAGTGAAGTTGCTCAGTCGGTTCCGACTCCCAGCGACCCCATGGACTGGAGCCCACCAGGATCCTCCGTCCGTGGGATTTTCCAGGCAAAAGTACTGGGGTGGGGTGCCATTGCCTTCCCCCTTTGTATATATACACACACATAAATACACACACACAGCGAAATAGTATACAAGATATTGGAAAGCTATAAACCTAAATTTCAACCTCTCTTTTCATGTGGGATAATGTTAATATTAATAGCTGATTTAAACTTAAACCTTTTATTTTTTTCTAATTGTTCTGTATGTGCTACTTCTGTGTATGTCTTAGAAAATAATTTTTTAAAAAATCAAAAATAAAATTTATAAAAAGAAAATGAAAAATTTTTTAAGATTATATGTCTTACATGTTTAGAGATTTCTGAGGTGCCGACCATATTCTATTTCTTGACCCCTGATGGGTTAACACTGGCCTTTTGCTTTACTTGTTAAAACGTAAACTTTAGAATAAAGTTTCCTCCCTGCATATTACATTTCACGATTTTAAAAATGCTTAATAAGATGCATGCATTTTTCAATAGTTTACACGTAGCCCCGCGTCTCTAACGTTCCGTAATTTCGGAGTTGACAACCGCAAACCGTGGTTAGTGTATCCGTCTTGGAAACGTAGACTTCAACTCCCAACAGGCATTGCGGCCAGTACACTAGGATCTACGGGGTCCGAGAGGGAGGCTGGGAGCCTCCGGTTCTTTCCCTCCCAGAAGCCCGCGGGCGGCTCGGAACGCCGTCCGTATCATGGCCGCGGGAGCCGGGACGGCGGGCTCCGCTTCCGGCCCGGGCGTCGTGCGTGACCCAGCGGCGTCACAGTCGAGGAAGCGTCCCGGCAGGGAGGGCGGGGAGGGCGCGCGGCGATCAGACGCGATGGCGGGAGGAGGCGGGAGCAGCGACAACAGCGGGCGGGCGGCAGGCAGGCGGGCGTCCCGTAGCGGCGGGCGGGCTCGGCGGGGGCGCCACGCGCCCGGGCTTGGGGGAGCCGCGGAGCGTGGCGCGGGGGAGGTGCGGCTGGAGGAGGCGGTCAACCGCTGGGTGCTCAAGTTTTACTTCCACGAGGCACTGCGGGCCTTTCGGGGTAGCCGGTACGGGGACTTCAGGCAGATCCGGGACATCATGCAGGGTGAGGGCCGGCCCTGGGGAAGGAGGCTGGGGGCTCCTGGGAAGGGGATCTGTGCACACTCCCCGCGCCCCCACGTGTCACGGCTGGGGGTCGCCGAGTCAACGATGTCTTCTTTCCCAGCTTTGCTTGTCAGGCCCTTGGGGAAGGAGCATACCGTGTCTCGGCTGCTGCGGGTTATGCAGTGTCTGTCGCGCATTGAAGAAGGGGAAAATTTAGGTATGGCTATTTTTTTATGTTCTTCTCTTAGCTTATTTAGGGTTACATTGTTTTCAAACTCCTGAAGGATTCGGGGTTAAGGTGGGCTCTTATGTTTCAGTCATAGTGGTCTTTTTCCTTCTAGGACCAGTTTATTCTCTGGCTCTACTTTTCTCCACTTAGTATTCTCTTGGCTGCTTTTTTGTGTTTATTTCCTCCCACCTGTTTCTTGCTCGCCCCAACTTTGTTGCTATCTAAATTGAATTATGTGAAGATGGACATTTTTCCTCCATAGTAGAGTGTTTTTAAAGTATGAACACTTTTTTTTTTCTTTTCCTAAATTGATCTTGACAGCTGTTTAGCAAAATGATCTATAGTTTCTGTTTGTATCTGATTCTGATATTTAAGATGCATATCAGATCAGATAAGATCAGTCGCTCAGTCGTGTCCGACTCTTTGCGACCCCATGAACTGCAGCATGCCAGGCCTCCCTGTCCATCACCAGCTCCCGGAGGTCACCCAGACTCGCATCCATCGAGTCAGTGATGCCATCCAGCCATCTCATCCTCTGTCGTCCCCTTCTCCTCCTGCCCTCAATCCCTCCCAGCATCAGAGTCTTCTCCAAAGAGTCAGCTCTTCGCATGAGGTGGCCAAAATACTGGAGTTTCAGCTTTAGCATCATTCCTTCTAAAGAAATTCCAGGGCTGATCTCCTTCAGAATGGACCGGTTGGATCTTCTTGCAGTCCAAGGGACTCTCAAGAGTCTTCTCCAACACCACAGTTCAAAAGCATCAATTCTTAGGCGCTCAGCCTTCTTCACAGTCCAGCTCTCACATCCATACATGACCACAGGAAAGACCATAGCCTTGATTAGGCGAACCTTTGTTGGCAAAGTAATGTCTCTGCTTTTGAATATGCTATCTAGGTTGCTCATAACTTTCCTTCCAAGGAGTAAGCGTCTTTTAATTTCATGGCTGCAGTCACCATCTGCAGTGATTTTGGAGCCCAGAAAAACAAAGTCTGACACTGTTTCCACTGTTTCCCCATCTATTTCCCATGCAGTGATGGGACCAGATGCCATGATCTTCGTTTTCTGAATGTTGAGCTTTAAGCCAACCTTTTCACTCTCCACTTTCACCTTCATCAAGAGGCTTTTTAGCCCCTCTTCACTTTCTGCCATAAGAGTGGTGTCATCTGCATATCTGAGGTTATTGATATTTCTCCCAGCAATCTTGATTCCAACTTGTGTTTCTTCCAGTCCAGCATTTCTCATGATGTACTCTGCATATAAGTTAAATAAACATGGTGACAATATGCAGCCTTGACGTACTCCTTTTCCTATTTGGAACCAGTCTGTTGTTCCATGACCAGTTCTAACTGTTGCTTCCTGACCTGCATACAGATTTCTTAAGAGGCAGATCAGGTGGTCTGGTATTCCCATCTCTTTCAGAATTTTCCATAGTTTATTGTGATCCACACAGTCAAAGGCTTTGGCATAGTCAATAAAGCAGAAATAGATGTTTTTCTGGAACTCTCTTGCTTTTTCCATGATCCAGCGGATGTTGGCAATTTGATCTCTGGTTCCTCTGCCTTTTCTAAAACCAGCTTGAACATCAGGAAGTTCACGGTTCACATATTGCTGAAGCCTGGCTTGGAGAATTTTGAGCATTACTTTACTAGCGTGTGAGATGAGTGCAATTGTTCGGTAGTTTGAGCACTCCTTGGCATTGCCTTTCTTTGGGATTGGGATGAAAACTGACCTTTTCCAGTCTTGTGGCCACTGATGAGTTTTCCAAATTTGCTGGCATATTGAGTGCAGCACTTTCACAGCATCATCTTTCAGGACTTGGAATAGCTCCACTGGAATTCCATCACCTCCACTAGCTTTGTTCGTAGTGATGCTTTCTAAGGCCCATTTGACTTCACATTCCAAGATGTCTGGCTCTAGGTCAGTGATCACATCATCATGATTGTCTAGGTCTTGAAGCTCTTTTTTGTACAGTTCTTCTGTGTATTCTTGCCACCTCTTCTTAATATCTTCTGCTTCTGTTAGGTCCACACCATCTCTGTCCTTTATCGTGCCCATCTTTGCATGAAATGTTCCCTTGGTATCTCTGATTTTCTTGAAGAGATCCCTAGTCTTTCCCATTCTGTTGTTTTCCTCTATTTCTTTGCATTGATCATTGAAGAAGGCTTTCTTATCTCTTCTTGCTATTCTTTGGAACTCTGCATTTAGATGTTTATATCTTTCCTTTTCTCCTTTGTTTTTCGCTTCTCTTCTTTTCACAGCTATTTGCAAGGCCTCCCCAGACAGCCATTTTGCTTTTTTGCATCTCTTTTCCATGGGAATGGTCTTGATCCCTGTCTCCTGTACAATGTCACGAACCTCATTCCATAGTTCGTCAGGTACTCTATCTATCAGATCTAGGCCCTTAAATCTATTTCTCACTTCCACTGTATAATCATAAGGGATTTGATTTAGGTCATATCTGAATGGTCTAGTAGTTTTCCCTACTTTCTTCAATTTCAGTCTGAATTTGGCAATAAGGAGTTCATGGTCCGAGCCACAGTCAGCTCCTGGTCTTGTTTTTGCTGACTGTATAGAGCTTCTCCATCTTTGGCCGCAAAGAATATAATCGATCTGATTTCGGTGTTGACCATCTGGTGATGTCCATGTATAGAGTCTTCTCTTGTGTTGTTGGAAGAGGGTATTTGCTATGACCAGTGCATTTTCTTGGCAAAACTCTATTAGTCTTTGCCCTGCTTCATTCCGTATTCCAAGGCCAAATTTGCTTGTTACTCCAGGTGTTTCTTGACTTCCTACTTTTGCATTCCAGTCCCCTATAATGAAAAGGACATCTTTTTTGGGTGTTAGTTCTAAAAGGTCTTGTAGGTCTTCATAGAATCTTTCAACTTCAGCTTCTTCGGCGTTACTGGTTGGGGCATAGATTTGGATTACTGTGACATTGAATGGTTTGCCTTGGAAACGAACAGAGATCATTCTGTCATTTTTGAGATTGCATCCAAGTACTGCATTTCGGACTCTTTTGTTGACCATGATGGCCACTCCATTTCTTCTGAGGGATTCCTGCCCACAGTAGTAGATATAATGGTCATCCAAGTTAAATTCACCCATTCCAGTCCATTTTAGTTCGCTGATTCCTAGAATGTCGACATTCACTCTTGCCATCTCTTGTTTGACCACTTCCAATTTGCCTTGTTATGCATATGCATGTGTTAAAACCAATTTTTTACCTGTCCTGAAAATTACTGAAGGTCACTTGAAATTCAGGAATTTGAATTTGGACCCTTAACATGTTTGTAAGCCTGTAGCCAGGATATCAACAAATTAAATGCAAGTCTTACTATATTTGCATGTTTTCTTATATATATATATATATATAGACATAATTCTTCTGCTCTTTAGAAAACAGTTAAAGTGAAAACTGCTTTTTGTCCTAGACTGTTCCTTTGATATGGAAGCTGAGCTCACACCACTGGAATCAGCTATCAATGTGCTGGAGATGATTAAAACGGAATTTACACTGACAGAGGCTGTGATCGAATCCAGTAGAAAACTGGTCAAGGAGGCTGTAAGGCTCTATTTTTAATTTCTTTTTTCTTTTAACAAAGATCAGAGTTCTTTGAGGAATCAGTGCTTATCTTTCCTGTGTGCGGTGGAGGACAGACAGGGATGGAGAGAGAGCAAGTAAGCACACTCAAAACACATTAACTCACACACACAGGTGTTACTTCATCAGGTGACCCTTCTTCCTAGCCCAGTCTTGGAAAGGACTGTTGAGGCACGTGCTCAGCTTTTGTGATTTTTGATGGTCTTCCTTGTGGCCCTGACAGGAGGGGCCACAGTACACAGGAAGTGAGTTGGCATTGAAGAATGACATTTTGGAAGTTGTACCATTCAGAGCAGCATGTTGAAAGTGCTAAAAGTAACTGGCCTAGGATTTGGTCACCCTTGTTTATTATAGACTAAGGAGAAGAGCTGGTGCTTTGGAAAATGTGGGACTGCATTGCGTTCTTTCATGCAATTACTGAGAGGCTTAGGAAACATTCCCTTTGAGCAGACAGAATCAGAGATGCTGAGATAATCAGCAAGTTAGAAAAACAGTAATGGTAGGAGGCTGGCGCAGGCAGTGTTCTTGACAAGAAAAAAGCTTGTGGAGTGTCTAGGAATTTGGGACTGGAACTATGTTATGGTTCAGTTAGCTTTAAGTAGTGGAACTTATTTATATTTAAAACATTGAAGTGGCCATGGAAACCAGTCAGAAAAAGCTTTTTCTTCTCCAATAACTAAGGCTGGGGATATGGAAGCAGATGCAGAGATGGGGACTGAACAACAATAGCTCAGCATTGTCTTGGGGGTAAAAGTAAGGATATTGGTAAGAAAAGATAAGAGTACCTCCTAAAAGGATGAGATCTCAAGAGCAGAGAGGTAGGAGATAAAACCTTGCTTAGCAAAGACTTTCGGACCCTTGGCTGTGCGCTGGGTACTCAGACACCCTGTTAAAAAAAAAAAAAGTTAAAAAACTGTGTGGGATGCTGATATTTTATTTATTCAGTTAAGGACCTTGGGGCACGATCTACTTTTGGTATTGCAAAGAATGCTGAGAAAATTCCCATTCCAAGGAGGAATGATTACAAGAATAGATTTTTAGTATCGGTGAGTCAGGTTTGTGTCAGAGATAAAATGCCAGAAAAGACATCAGCAAAGGAGAAATCCATGCCTACTTGGAAAATAGCTTAAGGACCTTTTGAATGGGAAGAAATGCTGCTAGTTCAGGGTAGGAATCTGGTAGTGATTTAGCTGTGTTTCTATCTGGAAGTCTCATGAGATTATAGTGAAGCTGCCTGCTACGGTTGCAGTTATCTGAGTTTTGACTCAGCCGGGGCTGATGAGTCTGCTTCTGTGCTCACTCCATTGGTTGTTAGCAGGACTCACTTTCTTGCTGGCTGTTGGCTTGAAGACTTCAGGTCCTTGTCTCTCCTTAGGGCTACTTAGAGCATAGTAGCTTGCTTCCCCTAGAGCAGTAGTGATCGAAGAGAAGAGAAAGCTGTAGTCTTTTATAAACTAATCTCAGAAGTGACTTACCACTTCTGCCATACACTCTTGTTCACATAGACCTGACCAGCTGGATTAGTGTATGGAATGGGACTATGCAGGAGGTGGGGATCACTGGGAGCCATCTTAGAAGCTGGCTACCATAGTAATATCCAAGTTATTAAATGATGTTGTATCACTTGTCTCTTTTATTTTAAAATTTTCTTATTTAGTCATAGAATCTGTTAATGGTCATCTTTAGGAAAATATCTTGGAATGCCTAGGCTCAGTGAGGCTTTTTGTTGCATTTTTAAGCTTTGTAAAGTATCACTGCAATTTATCTTAAAGTTTATTAAATTTATTTTTTAAAGTTTATCAAATAAGTTTTTTGTTAAGTATGAACTTTTTCATGCATGGTCTGGGGATCTTTGCAGGTCTTTGGGACCCTTTCAGGGTTCAAAACTATCTTCATAATAATGCCAAAATGTTAATTGAGGTTTTCAGTGCGCTGACATTTACACTGATGATGCAAAAGCAGTGATGGGTAAAATTTCTGGTATCATAGCATGACCAAAGCAATAAAAAATGTATTAGTAGTCATTGTATTCTTC
Organism: Tragelaphus eurycerus; assembly: GCA_935064755.1. NCBI lineage: Eukaryota > Metazoa > Chordata > Mammalia > Artiodactyla > Bovidae > Tragelaphus > Tragelaphus eurycerus. The sequence goes on from CAKXYN010000020.1 coordinate 21,646,509, forward strand.
ATTGGCACATGCTTACAGTTTAAAAAAAAAAAAAAGCCAGTTTCAGTTAATGTCTTTGATGAAGCAGTAGAAGTTAATTTTATTAAGCCTAATTAATTTTTTTAATACACCTAAGAATGCCTGATGAAGCAGTAAAAGTTATTATTAAGCCTTGAACAAAGTGTTTTTTCAATATTTCATCTGACAAAATAGGAAATTTTCCTGTAGTATTTCTATTGCATACCAAAACATGATGGTTTTCTTCAGGAAAAGTACTTGTGTGATTGGTCTGCATGCTGACCTAGCTGCTTTTGTAATGGAACACTGTTTTTGAAATAATTGACAAAGTTTGGTTTTTTGGATGTGGTAAATCTGGTAGTCATTTTCTTGAGAGAGCAGAGTGAACTTGTCATGTCAACGAAAACAATTGGTAGTATGTGTTCCCAGAGATAAAATTCAAGCTTTTCAGGTGAAAATTAAAATTTTGGAAATCCTACATTCATATCCTGGGTATCTTGCCAGTACTTAATTCTGATATGATTGATAGTAATATTAATAACTGTGATTTTGAAAATATTTTTAATGAATGTATCAAACACATGGAAGATCATAGCTCAGTAAACCAGTATTTTCCAAATGACCAATGAATTGTATTGCAAAACCATTCAAGGGTAATAGATCCATTAAAAGTGCAAGCTAGACTATCACATTTTAATATAATAATGATGAAAAGTTCACTTGCCAAAGTTTGGTGCAGAGTCAAAGAAGAATATCCACATTTTTTAAAAGCGCTCTTAAAATAATCCTCCCTTTTTCAACTTTGTGTGAGGCTGGAATTTTTTAATATCCTTCAACCAAAACAACATATCACAAATGAATGAATACAGAAGCAGAATACCATCTTTCTTCTATTAAGCCAGATTTGCAAAAATGTAAAACAATGCCACCCTTCTCATTAAACTTTTGTCTTAGAAAATAAGTAGTTTTCATAAAGATATGTTATTTATATTAACCTGTAGTAAGTTTATTGTTATTTTTCACTGAATTAATAATTATCTTGAATTTTTATGTTTTATATTTCTAGTAACAGTAAATATCAATGGATATAACCCATGTAAACAAAAGTTCTTTGGGGGTCCTCATTAACATTTAACAGTATAAAGAATCCTGAGACCAAAAGTTTGAGAACTGCTTCTGTAAGCTGATAATGGTATTGAGACTATGTTGGTTTTCTTTTTATAACTAAAAGAGACCCCAGGTTTTTGTGAACATGGGAGAATAACATACATGGCATGTCCTTGGGGAAGCATTTATGTGTTGCTTTTGCTGTGCACCTTTGGTAATAGCACCTTGATTTTCTTTGGGGGGAACTTACCCCATTTGAGGGACTGGTGCATCTCACACTATCTTAAAATTTTAATTTCTTGAAACAGAAAGCTTTGTCAAGGCTTTTTGAGCATTTGTGGTTCCTTAACATCCAGGTTTCTTTCTGAGTTTGCTTCTTTAGCTTTTCTTCACTTCTCTGAGTTTGGCTTTCTCTTCTTAGGTCCTTTCTGGCATTTCCTCCAACATAAACCTATCTCAGCTATATTGAAAATCTGTGCTTGGAATTTTGCTTTTGTTTAAGTTAGCCAGAGACCATTGCTGTTGCTTACATGATAAGAACCTTAACAGATACATAAGAGAAGAAATTATCCTTATCTCTGAAAACTTCCAAGTTTTCAAAAAGCAAAGTTTCGTCTCTTAAAAAAACAACAACAGCAAACAAAAACTTCCTGGGAATCAATAGTACAAACTTTGAAGGTAGGCTTTCATTTTAGATTTTGAAAGCATTCACATTTCCTTTCTCGTTTCACAAATTAAACACAGTTAGGCCTGTATTCCAGTTCTAGGGAAGATAGATAAGCATACTCTTCTGTCTTTCTTAATGCAAGTATAAATCTTGGACAGAATGAATGGAGCAGCTATCTGAGAACGCAGAAATGTAAAGGGCAGTAAGCAAATGGAGAAGACCAGAGTATGAAGGTCTACCAAAGTCTGATGAGTAGATGACCATTTTTCCCCTTTCTAGTATCACCTGTCCTGGACTTGAAGGATTCTGAAACCTGGAAGTACACTCCAGGTGTGAACAGAAATAACTCCAAGAGAGGCTCTCTCTCTGGTCTGAAGAGTAGGAAAGGGGATCAGCTAAGGGTCAGAGAGGGTAGAAGAAATCTCAGGGGGTTTTTCCCTTCCTTCTCCCTCCTCTGTCCTAGCACCCAGGCAGTATTACACTGGTGGCAGCAGTGACACAGTAATGATTACAGTGGCGGGGGGCAGGCACCTAAATCCAAAGGAAGAGAACCTGTTTTCTTTAGCAGTGGAGCTGTAATTCCCAGAACTTGAAATAGATTCCACTTTTTTTTTTTTTTGGTCTATTCTGATGCTTAGTCCTGGATGCAGATACAGTTAGTATGTGGCAGAATGGGCAAACTAAAGCCCAGGAATGCAAGGCTGGTTCAATATTTGAAAATCAATGAATGTACTTTACCCTGCTGGTCCAAAGAAATAATCATATGATTATATCAACTGAAGCAGAAAAAGCATTTGACAAGATTCAACATCAGTTCATGGTAAAAACATAGACCAAACTAGGAACAGAAGGAAACTTACTCAACCTGACAAAAGGCACCTACAAAAAACCTACAGGGAACATCATAGTTAATGGTGAAGAACAGAATGCTTTGACCCTAAGATCCAAAATGAGGGAAAGCTGTCTGTTCTCACTTATATTCTACATCATACTAGAAGACCTAGCCAGTGCAGTGAAGTCAAGAAAAATAACAGATTGGAAAAGAAGGAATAAAACTGTCTCTTTTTTCAGATCACATGGCTATCCATATAGAAAATTCCATGGAATATATCAAAAAGCTATATAATAGTTTAGCCAGACTTCAGGATATAAGATCAACACACAAAATCAGTGCAATGCTAATCTGAAATGAAATTATCAAAACAGTATCATTTATAATAGTTCCAAAGAAGAAAATAAAAAATACTTAGGTATAAATCTAATAATAAAACATGTAGGTGGGACTTCCCTTGTGTTCATTGGTTAAGAATCTGCCTGCCAATGCAGGGGACATGGTTTGATCTGGGTCCAGGAAGATCCCATATGCTGCATGCCAACTAAACCCATGTGCCACAACTGCTGAAGCCTGCGTGCCCTAGAGCCCATGCTCTGAAACCGGAGAAGCCGCCACAAGGAGAAGCCTGACACTGCAACCAGACGGCAGTCCCTCTCACTACAGCTAAAGAAAGCCCATGCACAGCAACGAAGACCCAGCCAGCCAAAAACAAACAAACAAAAAATGTAGGATCTGTATGTGGAAAAATTACAAGATGCTAACGAAATCACAACCTAGTAAATGGAAAGAAATACCCTGTCTGTGGATTAGAAGACCTAATATAGTTAAGATGTCAATTCTCTCCAACAGATCTATGGATTTACTGTAATTCTAATCACAGCCTCTGCAAGATTTTCTGTTAGATACAGATTGATTCTAGATGACATATGGTAAGGTAAAAAAAAACACACTAAAATCACGACAGTTCTGTAAAAGAAGAACAAAGCTAGAGGACTCACACCCAATTTTAAGAATTACTATAAAGCTACAGTATTCATGACTATAGATAGATGAGTGGAACAGAAGAGAGAGTCCAGAAATAGACCCACAAACATGACTGATCAATTTTTAACTAAAAAATGTGACGGTGAACTTCCCTGGTAGTCCAGTGGCTGGGACTCTGCGCTCCCAGTGCAGGGGGCCTGGGTTCGATCCCTGCTCAGGGAAGTGGATCCCACATTCTGCAACTGAAAGATCCTGCATGCCACAGCTAAGACCTGATGCAGCCAAATAAATATGTATTTTTTTAATGTGAAGGAATTTTAGTGGAAAAAGGATAGTCTTCAATAAATGGAATTAAAACAACTGGATGTCCATATGCAAAAATAAAGGAAACTTGACCTAAAATGCCTATAAATATTTGATTCAAAATGGATCATAATCTAAATGTTAAGCAATAAAACTTAGAAGAAAACATAAAAAAAAAAAAAAAACTATGTCCTGGACTTAAGGTAAAAAGTTTCTAGATATGACACTAAAAGCATGCTCCACAAGAGCATGAAGTAGACTTCATCAAAATTAAAACTTGAGAAAAATCCTGTTCAGAGAATGAAAAGACAAGCTATAGAGTGGGAGAAAATATTTGCAAATCACACTATCTGACAAAGAATTTGTATCCAAGATATCTAAAGACCTTTCAAAATGAACAAGAAAACAAACACCCCAAAGAAAACAACTAGAGAGAATATACTGTTAGCTGCTGCTGCTAAGTCACTTCAGTCGTGTTTGACTCTGTGCGACCCCATAGACGGCAGCCCACCAGGCTCCCCTGTCCCTGGGATTCTCCAGGCAAGAATGCTGGAGTGGGTTGCCATTTCCTTCTCCAGTGCATGAAAATGAAAAGTGAAAGTGAAGTCACTCAGTTGTGTCCGACTCTTCGCAACCCCACGGATTCCAGCCCACCAGGCTCCTCCGCCCATGGGATGTTCCAGGCAAGAGTACTGGAGTGGGGTGCCGTTGTTGGCAAATAACATTAAAAATGAGGCTCACCATTTAGTCAGTGGGGAAATTCTGGCACATACCTATTAGAATGGGTAAACTTTAAAACTCCTCTAACACTAATAAGTGTGAGTGTGAATATGGAGCAACTGGAATCTTCATACATTGCTGATGGGGATGCACAAAGGTATCTCAAGGGCATTATTATACTAAGGGAAAGACACAGGTCTCAAGGGCATTACACTAAGGGGAAGAAGCCAGATTCAAGGTTGTATCCTTTAAAAACTAAGCTGAGTGACTCCATTTATATGATGCCATGTATATGACATTCTGAAGTGATGAAATGGTGAAGATGAGGGGTTAGGGGCAGGGAAGAGGTAACTACAGAGTGCAGCATAAGGGAGGTTTATTGGATCCATGGCTCTCTGGCACCATTGTGGTGGCCGCAGGAGTTGACACATGTTAGAACAGTACACCCAAAAAGAGCTAAAACATAATAGGACCTAAATGATTTATAAAAGGTAAAACCTTGTATTCTTCAAGAAAGTAAGTATAGTCTTAGCATAGTTTTTCTGCTGATAATGATGTAAAAGTGAATATGATGATCTGATTAAAATGAAAAGACTTACTTCGTCCCCTCCCTGGCAGCAGGAACTTAGTGTTGTAACTGCTATTCAGAAGCGTGTGACGCCAGTTTCCTTTGCCCTATATGGTTGTGCTCAGCCTGTTGAGGACAGAACCACAAGAAATTTGTATTTTCTGAATTCCCTTGCTAGTCCTCCTTCCCTTGATCTGTATGTATCTCCTTAAACTCTTCCCTGTGAAGAACTGAAAATACCTGTGGACCAGTTTTCCTTCATTTTTTTGTGTGTGTGAGGTATGTTTCTTTGACACTGTATTTAAATTAGCTACTTTATCCTATTAGATAACTCCAGATGGTACCAATTTTTTCCTGGCTTTCCTCATTTTTAAAAAAATGTGCACATATGTTTTTAAATATCCTTTTTAATTTTCAATCACTGTTATTTGCCCACTGTGTGTGTGCTCTTGGAACATAGAACATAGGTTTCTTGACTGAAGGACCCTCTTTTTTCTCTGTGGCTGAGGAGACCTTCTCATCCTCCGTGAAACTTTGTCCTGTTTTCTTTGCTGCTTGTGGAGTTAGCCCCCTGGGGTTTATAGTATGAGAGGCTGTGCTGGTTCTCTTACTGAAGTGGCCTGAGTTCCACTAGTGGAACTCTAGTCAGCAAGTCCCTCCCCCACGTCCACCCCCCAGTAGATCCTCCTCTCATTCCCCCATTACATCAAAGCTTGTGTATCCCAAAAGAACAAAACCACCTGTTCCAGGGGTCTGCTGTCCATTTTGCCTTTCCATAGGAGGCCCTATTCAGATTGAGTAAATGGTCTGTAATCCAGTAGATCAGATTCTGCTGTATAAGCTCTCTTTTTTTTTTTTTCATTCCAATATAATATTGAATTAGTGGAGGTGATGAAATTCCAGTTGAGCTAGTTCAAATCCTAAAAGATGATGTTGTAAAAGTGCTGCCCTCAATATGCCAGCAAATTGGGAAAACTCAGCAGTGGCCAGAGGACTGGAAAAGGTCAGTTTTCATTCCAATCCCAAAGAAAGGCAATGCCAAAGAATGCTCAAACTACTGCATAATTGCACTCATCTCACACTCTAGTAAAGTAATGCTCAAAATTCTCCAAGCCAGGTTTCAGCAATATGTGAACCTTGAACTTCCAGATGTATCAGCTGGTTTTAGAAAAGGCAGAGGAACCAGAGATCAAATTGCCAACATCCGCTGGATCACTGAAAAAGCAAGAGAGTTCCAGAAAAACATCTATTTCTGCTTTATTGACCAAGCCAAAGCCTTTGACTGTGTGGATCACAATAAACTGTGGAAAATTCTGAAACAGATGAGAATACCAGACCACCTGACCTGCCTCTTGAGAAACCTGTATGCAGGTCAGGAAGCAACAGTTAGAACTGGACATGGAACAACAGACTGGTTCCACATAGGAAAAGGAGTATGTCAAGACTGTATACTGTCACCCTGCTTATTTAACTTATATGCAGAGTACATCATGAGAAACGCAGGGCTGGAGGAAGCACAAGCTGGAATCAAGATTGCGGGGAGAAATATCAATAACCTCAGATATGCAGATGACATCACCCTTATGGCAGGAAGTGAAGAACTAAAGAGCCTCTTGATGAAAGTGAAAAAGGAGAGTGAAAAAGTTGGCTTAAAGCTCAACATTCAGAAAACTAAGATCATGGCGTCCAGTCCCATCACTTTATGGCAATAGATGGGGAAACAATGTCAGACTTTATTTTTGGGGGCTCCAAAATCACTGCAGATGGTGACTGCAGCCATGAAATTAAAAGACGCTAACTCCTTGGAAGAAAAGTTATGACCAACCTAGATAGCATATTCAAAAGCAGAGACATTACTTTGCCAATAAAGGTCCATCTAGTCAAGGCTGTGGTTTTTCCAGTAGTCATGTACAGATGTGAGAGTTGGAGTATAAAGACAGCTGAGAGCCGAAGAATTGATGCTTTTGAACTGTGGTTTTGGACAAGACTCTTGAGAGTCCCTTGGACGGCAAGGAGGTCCAACCAGTCCATCCTAAAGGAGATCAGTCCTGAGTGTTCATTGGAAGGACAGATGTTGAAGCTGAAACTTCAGTACTTTGGCCACCTGATGTGAAGAGCTGACTCATATGAAAAGACCCTGATGCTGGAAAAGATTGAGGGCAGAAGGGGACAACAGAGGATGAGATGGTTGGATGGCATCACCAACTCAATGGACATGAATTTGGGTAAAGTCTGGGAGTCGGTAATGGCCAGGGAGGCCTGGTGTGCTGTGGTCCATGGGGTCACAAAGAGTCGGACATGACTGAGTGAGTGAACTGAACTGAATACTGAAAATCTAGTACCTTACACTGTAGCACCTTACAGTTGTTCATATGGCTGAAAAACAATTGTTTTTTATACAGGAATTTGATAGAATGTGAAAAAGTTCTTGGGTATATAAGACTCAGTTTTACTTTTCAGTAGAGCTTATTTTGATATTTTATATTCTGATGATACCTTTCATTATTACAACAGTTAAAAATTTTTTTCCTCCTTTTTTAGGCAGTCATTATTTGTATCAAAAACAAAGAATTTGAAAAGGCTTCAAAAATTTTGAAAAAACATATGTCCAAGGACCCTACAACTCAGGTAAATTTGATATACTTTGCTTCCATTACCTATATCCAGCTCATTGCTTTTTATGGGGAAACAGGGAAAAGGTTCTCTGTCAGGAATGTTAATATTCAGTACCTTGAACATGTCTTTTATATCTAGGATAATTTACTGTTAGAATGGCTTTTCAAAAATTTGAAAAATTTACAGAAATCATTTACTTGACCATTTCTGCTAGGTGTGTGACAAAACTAGTGATCAGCACCGGTACTAACACATCTGACTTTATTTACATAAATGCTGATCCTGCAGACTTGAGAATCTGGCTTACTGAGGACTTAACACCTCTGTTTTCTGGTGTCAAAAACTCTGCTGGTACCCCACTCTTTTTTTATATATATAAATATAAATTTTATTTTTGAAAAGTTAATACATGTATATAATACAACATTCATAAATACAACAAAATAGCTTAGTGCAAATTCTCTCATCTCTGACTTGGCTATCTCATTCCTCCTCTTAGAGAGAACCAGTGCTTTTTCCTCCTTAAGAGATCTGGGCATATGCAGGCAAATAAGTGTGCATGTGTGTATGTACACACATACACATACATCCAGTCTTCCTGTTCTTCCCATATACATATGTGAGTGTATTCTACATACTAACTTGACCATTAAATTGCTATTTTCACTTAATGTATCTTGGAGATCTTTTTATACCAGTACATACGGAGCTTTTCATCTGTTTCGGTTTTCTTTTTTTGAAAGTTTAAAAATCTTTATATGTAAAAGTAGAAAGGTACTTTTAGATCCTAAGTTCATCTTTTTTTTTTTTTTCCTTTTGTATAGCTACATAGTAACCAACCATGACTGGTCAGTAATTTTTGACCTGTTACACTGTGGTGGAGAAGGCAATGGCACCCCACTCCAGCACTCTTGCCTGGAAAATCCCATGGATGGAGGAGCCTGGTGGGCTGCAGTCCATGGGGTTGCTAAGAGTGGGATATGACTGAGCGACTTCACTTTCACTTTTCACTTTCATGCATTGGAGAAGGAAATGGCAAGCCACTTCTGTGTTCTTGCCTGGAGAATTCCAGGGACTGGGGAGCCTGGTGGGCTGCCATCTGTGGGGTTGCACAGAATCAGACACGACTGAAGCGACTTAGCAGCAGCAGCAGCAGTTACACACTGTGGTAGGATTCCTTTTCTCCCAGTGCTATTCATTGACAGCACTGAGAAAGTTCTGATAGTGTTGTCTTAACTCATCACTGAAGCTTTACTGGAGTTTTTCTTTCTCATGTTTCAACTATTGGTCCTTTGTGTAGAAGCTGAGAAATGACCTCCTAAACATTATCCGTGAAAAGAACCTGGCCCACCCTGTGATCCAGAACTTCTCCTATGAGACCTTTCAGCAGAAGATGCTGCGCTTCCTGGAGAGTCACCTGGATGACGCAGAGCCCTACCTCCTCACGGTGGGGTTTGGAAACATTGGTCATCCTAAGTTTCAAAGAAAACCAAAAGTCTGGCTTTTGCATGTGACCCCAAAGGTCTTTGTAGGATTCAGAAACTAGATTAGGGGTGAGAGTAAAAGGACAGAAGAGGAGACATAAAGTAAAATCACTTAGTTTGTTGTCCAAAATAACTGTTTGGAATTCTTGCAACATCAAGATCCTTTTAGTACCACTCAGATTGAGTTCTCCTTTAGTATAGAAAACTATGAGCCATTGTGTGGGGAAGGAAAGAAGAAAGAAATTTAAGACAGTTCTTTAAGTTTTCTCCCTTTTTATGTCCTCCTATAGTCTTTGCCTAAATTGGGTTTGTAAATGAAACATGCTTGCATATTGAATATGTTCATGGTAAAAGCAGAGAGTTAATTAAATCCTGTGACTTCCTCTTCTTGACGATATTTTTCCTTTCTCAGATGGCCAGAAAGGCTTTGAAATCTGAGTCCTCCGCCTCAGCCACAGTGAAAGAACCACAACCTCAGCCAGCACCAGAGCCTGTGGAAAAGCCACTCAGAGAACCTGCCAGGTAAGAGGGATGTACTTTTGTGACGTTGGGATGAAAAACAGAGGTAGTTGGAAGCATAGTCGTCATCTTAGAGCAGAGTCAGTTCTTCCTGGTGATTTGACCTCCTAACATGTTACTGGGCTACTCAAGGAAGACACTGTGCGTTTCACAGAGCACACTCTGGGAAAATGGGAATATTGAAAACAGGATGTTAGGTTTTAGGCAGAAGTTCCCGACTGGCTATTTATTCTTCAAAGGCTCTTTCCTTCTGTTTCTCTGTCTTTGCCTCAGTACTTCCCTGTTGATAAGTTATCTCTTAATACAGCGTTCAGACTTGTGAATCAAATTCCTGAGACCAGTTAACAAAGCAGAGATCTCTTTGATGGCCCTGTAGGAGATGTAAAGGAGCAAAGTGGGTCCAGGATAATACAGTTGAGGGCATGGGACTGCGACCCAGAGAAGGCATGCTTTCCAGCTTTGTGTGATTGTTGCAAAAAATATTTTTTGAGATTTCCCAATTTTTGAATGTTGGTAGTTAGTCTAATTAAGGGGAAAGACAAAAAGGTTAGACAAGACACATCTGCCAGCTAGGATTAGCATGCAGGCGGCCAGTTTGCCTTCTCCTTACAGTGTTTACTTAAAACATACTAGCTATTCCAAATGCTTGATGAACTTTATTTTGAAAAGGCAGTTTCTCATTGTTCCAAGACTGTGGCATGCCCCTCACTGAGAAGTCTCAAGATCCCATTTATAAGTGTATTTTCGGAGAAACAGGGCAGAATTGAGACCACTCTTTAACTAGTCTCACATGAGGGTTGGACTGGGACGGCTGGAAGAAGAGTTTAGATTTGAAGGTGAAATTGCTTGATTATCAGTTGGTCATCCAGATGGATTTATAGCTGTTAGATATTCTGCAGAGCTCTTGCATTAATGGAAAGCATCGCTTTAGTTCATGCAGAGTAATAGATTAGTGCACCCGCTGAAGAGGTCTCTGGACGGAGTATCATTGGCCCTAGTTCCTTTTAGGTTCTCTTGAAGTTTAAGCTTCATAATTCAAATTACATATCATATTTAAAACCTCTGCTTAACACTTATAAATGGAAGTTCTTATAAATAAAGGCTGTATCACGCACTTTTCTCCTTTTTTAAATGAAGAGTTCTCAACTTGAGTCCATAATTTGAAGCTTCACAGTTTGAAAAAGTTGTGGCTGCTCGGATGGGCCTCAGCAGTGGTGAAATTGACTTCTCTGTGTTTGTGTTGTTTGTAGGCAGCTACAGAGCACACCAACCACCATTGGGATTAGGACTCTGAAAGCAGCTTTCAAGACTCTGTCCAGTGCACAAGATTCTGAGGCAGCCTTCTCAAAACTGGACCAGAAGGATATGGTCTTTCCTAATAAAGTGTGCCCACCATCACCAGCCCTCAAAAACAAGAGAACAAGAAAAGATGATAACGAAAGTTCTGCCCCCACTGAGGGTGAGGGTGGCTCTGAACTGCAGCCCAAGACCAAACGCATGACAATAAGCAGACTGGTTTTGGAGGAGGACAGCCAGAGTACTGAGCCAAGCTCAGGCCTCGACTCTTCCCAGGAGGTCACACCGGCATCACCATCCAAGCCCACTGTCCTCAACCAACCCCTCCCTGGGGAGAAGAATCCCAAGTATGAAGACCTTCTTTGTAGAAGTTTGGGGGCTGGTTGGTGGTCCTGGTTAGGCCTGGTATTGCTTCCATGAATGAAGTAACTTTCAGCTACGTTATTCACCACCAAGGCTTGCTCAGACTGCTAGAGTGTGACTCAGGGTGGGGAGGGACATCATAGCCATTCTGCTAGTTCTGAAGCCCTGTGCTGGGCTTCCAGGCATTGCACTAGGTGGGAGTGGAAGGGTGTCAGAGCCTCCTACTCACCACTGCTTCCATTTTTAGCGAACTGCTGAGTGCCTTGACTACTAAATAGTAGTCTTCTTACAAGAAGTTTGTTTGAATTGGGCCACATTATACTCTGATCCTTAAAAGAGATTTATGAATATTTATAGTTTTGCACGTTCAATGGACATTTGAAACTTGGCAAATTCAGTAAATACTAATCTCTCACATTCTGCTAGGCTCTGTGGGGCAGTGGTTAGAGTGCTTTCATTTCGTTCCACTTCATGACCCCAACCCGGCTTTCAGTTTTGCTGCCTTTGTGCCCTCTTGTGGATCTTTCCTTTAGGCTGACTGGTGTGCTTGCTCCCCTTAACCCTGTTTCCGTCACTCTGCTCTTGCTGCCTCTCATTCCCCACGTTTGGACTATCATTCCTCCATCGCTTGTCAGAACCCCATCTGTCTTTCAAAGGGAAGAGAAGCGATGTTAACTAAATACTTTCTGTGGGCCAAGCACTTTCAATTATCTTAATATCTACACTCCTCACTCTGAGTGATTTATTAGCCCCATTTTATCTGTGAGGAAGGTTCAGAAATGTTACTAACTTACAGAAGTCATACAGCTAAAAAGTGGCAAAATTGGGCTTTGGGATTTTTAAATCCTAGTTTTGACACAAAAACCCATGTTGATACACCATGTACACCAAGCTACTTCGCCTCCATAAATTTCCCCTGGTCAACCTGCTGTAAGTGATCACCTCACTGATCTCCTAAGGTCACTGCCATCTCTACTTCTGCACTCTGTTGTAGTTGTTTGGGGACCTGTGCCCCAGCATGCTTGTGCTAGGTACTGTGTGGGGCTGTGGCATCTGATAAGTGATTTATACTTGGGCACAGTTCTGCACTATATACCACTATCTGCATTTGGAAGTGAGTCAGTCGTTGGCTGGGCAAGCTGCATAACACACAATTATTCTCATTTGATACCTGATCTCTGCCTCTCACAGCAATTCTATGAAGTATAGGTGTTGCTCCCATGAACAGATGAGGAAACTGCAAAGAGTATGATTACAGTGGCTTTATAAATGGAAGGATTGTCAAGGGTATGAGGCAGGTTGCCTCTGCCTCTAAAGCAGAGGTTGGCAAATTATGGCCTCTTGGATAAGTCCACCTGTTGCCTGTTTTTGTAAATAAAGTCTTATTGGAACAGCCACACTTATGAATTATGTATTATCTGTGGCTGCTACCTTGAGTTGAGTAGCTGGAACAAAGACCATAAGGCCTGAAAAGCTTAAGATACTATATGCACTTTATAGAAAAAAGGGATTCCCTGACTCTGGTTCTAGAAGCAGCTTATGTGAGGTGCCCTGGGAGCTGCAGGGAAGAAGAGATCTGGGCAGCAGAGTTGTGGGTGGGTAACCTTGCAGAGGGGCTAGCCTTGGAGAATGAGTAGGAAGTCATCCAGCATATTGGGAGCTGTGGGGTTCTGGGCAGTGGGAACCTCGTACAGCTCAAGAAAGCTTGGTATGCTCCAGAAACTGTCATGCAGTCTGTATGGCAAGAGAATACAGTGCACAGAGAGGATGAAGGGAGAAAGGTGTGGAAGGTAGATCGGCCAGATTTTAGCTCCTATTATGTTCTATCAGGCAGAGATTCTCAAGCGGGGCTTCACATCACTTACCTGCAGTGTTGGGTTCCTGACTACTGAGTGAGAAGAGACGGGGAGTACTCTCTAATCTGCTTTGCTGTGCCCCAGATAAATCTAATACACCTAATCTGAAAGCCTCTGAGCAGACATCACTGACAGCTTTTGTGCCAACACTGAGGGAAAGGAGAGGAGGGTGGTGGAGCCTGCTGCCGGGTGAACAGTCAGGACTCAGGGGAGGCTGGGCCAGTGGAATCGGAGGTGGGGAAGGGAGGCTTAGGGTCTGTCACCTTGATGGGGCCACAACTATTAGGCTTTCATATCCCTCATGGCACTTGGCATGAACTAGTGCTTAAGAGGTATTTTATCAACCAAAGTAACAGTTCTTGGTTCTCGGAATTTAAGGGGCCACCAGCAAAACTTCTATAAAAGGATAAGAAAGGAAACATTTTAGCCTTGTGGGCCACTTGTGTCTCTCTTGCATATTATTTTGGTTTTTTTTTTACCACCCTTTGAAAAATATAAAAACCATCCTTAGTTCAAGGGCTCTCTACAAAAACCAGCAGCCACAGGCTGTAGTCTGCCAACCCCTCTAAGACCATTAAGTTGTTCTAACTTCACCACTTAGGAGCGCAGTGAGCCAGGAGTCTGTCTGCACAGCCACCTAGCAGTCAAGATGAGAACCAGGTCTGAGCCCCTTCTACAACATGAGAAGTTAGGAAATACTGAAACGTTTATACATGTAATAAATGCTGAGTTCAGAGGAGGCGCAGAAAGTTACCAAAGTGATCTGCAAAGACAGTCTACAGAAGAATGACCAGCCACTTAGATGAAAATGATGGACCTAGAGGTAAAAAAGTTTTATCCCAGGACTTGGATAAATTGATGGAAAACTTAAACTGTGATCCTGACTTTTATTTGAGTAGTACTTAACACAGTTAACATCCTGAGATGGATAAACCTCATGTAATTTTTACTTTGTCTCAAATCAGTTATTCTTAGAAATATCCTTTTGGAGGTTATGATCTAATTTAAAAACAAAGAAAAGGGTCCACTATTTGTCTCAGTCACTTAGTTAAGTAACTGTATAGAAAACTTATGAAATTTTTTTCAAGTGTATGCATTTATTAAGCAAATTGCTCTCATTACTCATTTGAAAAATACCCAGACAGGCTTTGCAACAAAATTTCATAGTGGGGAAGAAGACAGCAGTTTGTCTGTACTCTATGGTCAGGTTTTTCAGGTGATTTTGATCTCTATAAATTCTTCAAAACTTCGTTCGGATACTTTCCATGTTTGTTTTGTAAAGGATGTTATAATTCTGAGGTCGGATTTGTGCTATGTATGGTAAGACTGAATATATAATTCCATGTATTTAGCAACTTGGATTTTGGATTATTTTTTAGTTTTGGAACTGTTTTTGGTTGCAACTAGGTACTAAAAATTTCATGTTCACAGGGAAGATTCTTGTTTGCTTACTATTGTAATCTTTGATAGTATAATTCCTTTATGGCTCTTTGATAATCCAATTGTTAGTTTAGTTAATCTCTCTCCAGCTTCTGTTAGGGTATGTGTTATGGTGCAAGGTGTTTGGGGTAGACAGATGAGGATAATGGTCTCTGATGTCAAGGTGCTTATGGTTACAGGTATGGCGTGAAATGGTCATGTAGTACAGTGGAAGCAGAGGAGCAAGGGATTTTTGTATGTGTTGGGCAGTCTTCATTGAGAATGTTGGCCTTGAAAGACTTCTCTTGGCACGGAAGGGAATCCCAAGCAGAGAGAACTAAATAGAGAGGCAAGAAAGCAGAGCTCATAGGAGGGAAGAGAGTGAGGCTGTCCTGTTTGAGTAAGTGTGTAGGTGGTGTGGCAGGGATGTTGGTGGGGAGAGGAGTAACTGATGAGAAATTGATGGGCCAGACTGGATGATCTTGGCTCCCCTATCTGGCCATTTAGTCTTAACTGTTTACATAGTGAGAAGCATCACTGAATACAGGAGGGATCTGTAAGTTTAGGATGACTGTTCAGGTGACTTTGGAAGGAGAAGGGGCTGGAGGGGAGAGATTCCAATTAGGAGGCTAGTATGATACTGGTGAAAGGTACTGGACTGTGGGCTTGGGCTTGAGGAATGGGGAGGAAAAGGAGAACACTCCAGAGATAGGAACAGAGCATCTCTATGACAGAGGGGAAGGAATTTGCAGCTTCTAGGTTAGAATAACGCTGAAATCTTTAGTAGGAGTCCAAACCAACCAACCAAAAAGCCCCAGGAAAATGAACAGGTTGTTTAAAGGGGATGGTGATGTATTCAGTGCTGAGTTTGGGATGATTTTGTTTTACACCTTGTCCTCTCATTGATTTTACCTCAGAGTAACTAAAGGCAAGTGGAACAGCTCTAATGGGGTTGAAGAAAAAGAGACTTGGGTGGAAGAGGACGAACTGTTTCCAGTTCAGGGTAAGCCAGAAGATCCTCACTGGTCTCTCTGCTTGATACTTGCTGAAGTACAGATGCATGCTCCTGTCACATCAGTGTTGCAGAAACTGTTTGTCTCCAAAATAGAAAAAAGTTTAAAAGTTCCATATAGTGATTCATGAGGAATCAGTTTTGTCTTTTCCCATTAAAGAATGGAGACTATCAAAGCAACATTTTACAGTTAATAGAAAATTCTTGGTTTGGTTTAATAAACCCTATATTTAATGGTAGTTGATATTCTTCCCAAAGTATTTTAATTAGAAAAGGTAGAAGTGGTCATTCCCTACATTTCTTATTTAACTAAATGGTCTCTTACCAGTTTCTGTATAATAAATGTTTTTTGTCCAAGAAGAGAAATGTTACTTTCCCTTAATGAATACTAAGCTTCATAGCATTTGCATTAGGATCGCCCCACCACCACATACTTTGCACTCTAATGAAAATATCTACATGCTAAACCTTAGTCTTGCCGATGCTGAAGACTTTTGTAACACAGCAGCAACCAGTAATCTTTTGCCGGTCTCAAAGGTTTTGTCCTTAAGAATTACCTTTTGTTGGCAAAAACACAGTTGGCAAAATCAAGATTACACAGAAGATGGGAGAAATAATGATTAATAAAAGTGGCATTAAATATGTTTAAAAACAGGATATAAAAGTTCTAGAAAACATCTACTTCTGATGCAGTCCAGATTTGTCAGTTTCAGAAATCTGCTTCTACTATATATAGTGGGAAATACTTTATAATTTAAAAATAATCTGCTCTTGTAAGTACCCCTTCTTCTGCGTTACTCTCTCTCATTCTTTAGGAAGCATTCCTGGGACAGTGATGTCTGCTAAGGCAGACCCTGCAGCAGGTTCCACGTTTATGCAACTTTGCCTTACGCAGCTTTTTAACTGGCTCTTGTTGGCTTGTGATGCCATGTCCATTACACTTGTATACCCTCCTGTAGCCCTCTGGTCCTTTAAAAAATTATCTTGGTCCTTGTTTTATGAAGCCTGACCTATATCCATAATGATGAAAAGGTAGAATCTGAATAGATCTCATATGGTCTGTTGGAGTGGGAAGCAATAATTATTACCCCATTCTTTTTGTTTGAGGAATTGAGCCAAATTTTACTTACATCTAATATTTTGAAAATTAAAAAACAATAAAACTGGGTTATTTCAAAGCAGTGGTTAACAAGGAGTTAACAAATTATATACACACACACACTCATAGGTGTATGTATATACACAAATACATATATTACATATTCACACATATATGTGTATATTAGGAGTATATACATATATTAATATATATAAGGATTTTAAATACCACAGTTCCTCAGTTAAGTTTAGAAAATGATATTGGTTTTACTAAAGAGCCTGAAATCCTGACCGTTTACTGAATGCCTGTTTGTGAAGTATTTGATTTGTACAGATTCTCATGGACTGAAATGATTGGTATTTTGCAAGCAAAGGACAAAAACAAATTATCCTTTAGTGATATCCTTTATTCTCTCAAAGTTTGTAAAATCTGAATCAAGTTTTCCCTTTGGGGATGTTCTGTTTCTTTTCTTGTGGGTTGTGCTGAGAAAAGTGAGCTCTGACATGAGTCTGCTTCTAATGTTTTCCAGCAGCACCAGATGAAGAGAGTGCAACCAATACAACAAAAAAGCAGGTAATTTTTTTTAAACTGTCTTTTCTAAACTTTTCTGCTTGTAAGGGTAGAAGAGAGGTAAAATAAGTACCCACATTTCACAGGCATAGACTACCCATGCACCTGGTAAAATTTATTTGTAGTTTTCACATAATCCAAACTAAAGTAATAGTTATTCTCTGGACGAAAAATCTAGGTCAGAAAGCTGACAGATTTCCCAACCATAAACAATACATGTTTAAAGTTCTGAATGCAGAAATGATTATTAGTTGAGGACAAAACAGTAAGACACTGAGAATTAGTAAATGTTCAAATCCACGGTGTTAACTTATAATCTGTATCATGTTTTAAAAGTATAAATCCTTCCTTTGGGTTCAGATTATTCTCCTAGACCTCTTCACTATATGAAAATGTAAGGTGGTGATAAATCCTTTGCCTCTCTCTTTTCTTTTCCCTTGCAGAAGTGGACTGTAGAGGAAAGCGAGTGGGTCAAGGCTGGAGTGCAGAAGTATGGAGAAGGAAACTGGGCTGCCATTTCTAAAAACTACCCATTTGTTAACCGAACAGCTGTGATGATTAAGGATCGCTGGCGGACCATGAAAAGACTTGGCATGAACTGAAACAGGCTTTCATTTCCACAGAATTCACAGGAGCATGGTTCCTAATAATAGCCCCTGGTAGTCTGCTGTTTCTTTCAGAAGCTGGGCTGGGATGAGAATTTTGGGCATCCTCCTCTCATGTGGGGGAGGTCCCAGTTCCACTTCATCACAGTTGGAGATCATGGAGCTGAGAAACAAAGCCAAGTCCACCCCATGTCCTTGGCAGAGATGACAGGCACATAGCTTGTACAGTGCCAGAATACCATTAGTATTTCCCTTCTTTAGTGGTTTGCTTGAATTTAAATCCCTGGTAATCAGTAGAACCTTCTCCTAGGAAATGGTGGAGTCTATTAGGAGCCACTTTTGACTCCATGACCTGTTAAAACCAGCAACATGAGCATTATTTGGAGTGAACTTCTTCCAGGTAAAGCTTTGGCCTTCTGATGCAAATGCAAAGGAACTTCAACTGTCGTGAGCCCAGGTTGATGAGAGCCCAGTCCTGGTGGAATCAAGAGTCCCTTTAAACATTGTTCAGCCAATTGTGACATCAACACCTAGAAACGTGACTGCCTTGGCATTTGCTCTATTTGCTGGCCTCCGTAGGCAGGTTTAACCTCCACTTCTCACGTGGTTGAACCAGTGTGTTTTTTGGTAAAATGGTGATTGTAGATAAGCTTAGCCCCTGTCCCCATCCACTCTTCCCAATTCCCTTCTTTATGCTGGACTTTTAAAGCTTAAAAAAATCCTGATTAAGTATAAATGCCTAATTCCATTCTTTGTGAAATGGTTGCTTCCGCCTGGTTCCCTAATTGTGCTGTGTTAGTGTCTTGCACTGGAATTCAACATTCCCTTCTCCTTTTGTACTGTGTTGTGCTTGCTGTCTCTCAGATCCTTAACGACCGTCTTTTTAGCAAAAAAAGAATTTCAGTAAAGTGTTTTCTGTAATCTTTTTTTAAAATGAGAACTAATTATTGTCCATAACTTGTAGCATTCTTCATTAAAGTCTTGCTTCTCTCAAATTTAAGTAGCTGTTTAATTGCAGCTGAACAAACGGACATAGCAAAATGCTGAACAAGCTTTGGTAAACCCTGCTGTTTGTGTTAAGAAACTAATGTCAAACTGTATTGAATGTTCTAATCCTTAGAAGCTGTGCCATACAGACATGTGTAAGTTGTTCTTAATCTGTCTCATTTCTTCACATACCATACCTCTGAGGGCAAAAGAATTCCCTTTTGTCCATTTCTTTTGACAAAACAAATGTTAAAGTTTAAAAATTCATCTTGTAGTTAAAATTTGGAAACTTTGTACAGCTTTAATACCTATTAACTACATGTTTGGGGGTTTGGTACTGCTGTTTTTCTAACAGTTAACCCCAAATTAAACTAGTAAGAAGGTGAGAACTTGGTCTCCACTTGATGTGGTGGTAGCTAGTCGTGGTCTCCCTCCAAACCAAGCTTTAAGATCCAGTAGCTTCTTTATTTTCAACTCTCACATTGTTAGATGGCACACACTAAGTAAAAGTGTGACACTGGGATATACTTAAGGAAGCAAAATATTCCAGTAAGTGTTACTCCAATTTGAGAAATGCATAGATCCACTAGCCTCCCCCCACTTTTA
Source organism: Tragelaphus eurycerus (assembly GCA_935064755.1). Lineage (NCBI taxonomy): Eukaryota > Metazoa > Chordata > Mammalia > Artiodactyla > Bovidae > Tragelaphus > Tragelaphus eurycerus. The sequence continues at coordinate 21,666,122 of CAKXYN010000020.1, forward strand.
ATATAACTTCAATGTTATTGTTTACTATAATGTTATGGAATGTGTACAGAAAAACCTCTGCCTATAGTTTCTATGGGACTAGACAACTTACCATGAACTGATGACTGTTTTGGTGAATCTGTCACTGCTTACCACATATTGGTGAGCAGTGATAGGACTGGGGCAGTGGTGGGACTCCAGTGGAGGCACCGGTGTCACTGTGCGTCACTGGGACATGATCCCGGTGTCTCCTAACTTCACCTTAGCAACACTGCAGCCACTGTGCCTCCAGATGGCTGTGACGTCATCTGGCCTTTGCTGGAACTGACCACAATTATGAAGTACGTTCTTCATAACAGCACATACTTGGTAACAGTTAAAAGTATTACCACTCGGATTCATTGTGATGCATTCTGAAGCAATACTTGGTTAGAAGGTACTCATGCTTAAGATGATGGCTGAGAGAAAAACATGTAGACTCTGTCAGAACTCAGACTGACACACACTGTCCTGAGGGGTAGAGTGTGAGGCCTACTCAGGGCCCCAGCTGTGCTTGTAGATGGTGAGTTAGCCACTGGACCCTGGATGTCCATTTCATTTCTAATGTAGTAGGTAATGGTACTTCCGTTGTAGGCTGATGTGAGAATAAGATGCAGGTAAATCTCTCCTCCATGAAGACAGTGGGTGTTCAATAAGTCTTTTTCCCCCTGTGGGTGCTAAAGAAGCCACAGATAAAAGAAGACATATCAAGTGTTTGAACCACGTAACAGTCTTTCAGTGGGTTTCGGATAGCTTTAGGTGACTGTTATCATTCAGGTGGATGGTAGCCAAATGAGGGTTATCTGTGGAGGAGTTGGACCACTGTCTCTTGCTCACTCTTCATCCATTTAAATGTTTCTACACACTTCCATGCTGTGCTTTGCTCTCCTATGCTGTAGCACTGGGCAGAAAGAAGTCCTGAAACAGGTTTTGCCCCTTGTATCTTACAAGAGCAACAGGTATCATCTAACAATTTGATATGAATAAAAAAAATCTCCCAGTGACTGTGTACTGAGAAATACGTCCATACATTCAAATAGTTGGAAATAAACCTGCTTAATGTTTATCCCCAACAGGTAAAAACTGAAAAATGACAGCCCAAAGGAAGGGTGGAAATCGCTCTTCTGAAGTAATAGTCTATGTAGAAACCCATTAAATAGGTTTGGTAAGCCACTGAGTTTTTGAAGTTAAAGCAAAAATTCTTCCTATGAGCCAAATGTGGGGTATCATGCCAATTCTATTCTGGAATATCTTATGTGTGGCCCTGAGACTGGCCTAAGTGTTACTTGTGGAGTTAATCATTACCCTAGCAGTGGTCTAAATTGCTTGATTCCGTGCTTGGTTCGACAGTACATATACTAAACTGCTTGATTCCACTGGGCTGCACACACAGGAGTCTCCAGGGAGCAGTATGTTCCCTTTGCTCTTTGCGGCTGGACTGGTGGTTCTGAACCTGGTGAGCTCTGCTAGGAGCCAGAAGACAGAACCCCTTAGTGGCACTGGGGACCAGTCCCTCTTCCGTGGAGCAGATCGACACGACTTTGCCATTGTGATCCCTCCAGGAGGCACAGAATGCTTCTGGCAATTTGCCCACCAGACTGGCTACTTCTATTTCAGTTATGAGGTGGGTACGTGGTCATACTGGGGACTTGTTTTTCTTGTTTGTTCATTTCCTTTTATAAAGGGGGTCAGGTTTTAAATAAACACAAGGTTCTAGTTATCTTTATTATGCTATGACTCCCCACCTGTTAGTGAAATGGGTCTGCAGTTAAATGGAAACTTGATAGATGAATAATCACTAAAACATATGGCTTGGTTTCTCAAATTTGGGGCTGTGGCAGTGTGCTCGAAGTCATGGGACACACTGGGTGCATCTTCCTGGAGAGATAAGCATCACATTTACTTGAATTTGGAGATGAGAGGGGAAAGAAAGAGTCCATTTTTTAAATATTAAAATAATACGAATATGGTACCAAGTTGAATGAAAAAAATCACAAGGACTTTGGAGACAGACCCAGAGATTTCAAAGATGCTTCCGTTTATGAAGTTGGGGAAACAATATTACTCTCTTGCCTTTAGGGGTAATTCCCGCAAATTGAAGAATCACCGACTCAAGGTTTCTCTATGTAATCAGTCCTGTTACTTAAATACTTTAAGCCAAGTACTTTAATCTGTGCTATGCCCAAGGATGGTCTGCTCACCAGTAACTTAGTTGTTCATTTCCTTTGTTCTTTACCTTGGAAACCTATTAACTTTCTAAATTTTGTTTACATATTAAAAAACTATATTTGTCTTATTCCAATGTAACTTAAAATTCATTTTATACGAACTTATCAGAGGTTTTCCAATCTCTGAATTAATAATAGAATAATAGCTACCACACAGCTCACAGCCTGGGCTTATGCAGCTTGGAGACAAGTACCTATTGAATGCCTTACTTGCTGTCAAGTATCAAAAAAGCCCAAGTCTGGTATACCACTGGGGACGTCAAAACCAGGTTGAGTTCAGCCAAGAACTACATGGCCAGATTCAAGGTCTGAGACATGTTTTCTCACCAGGGTGCTATTGGCATTTTGGACAATTCTTTGTCTTGCTTACTGTTTCTAACATGGCAGGATGTTCAGCATTGCTGCCTCCCTGCCCTCCCCTACTCGCACGCAACATCACTGCGATACCTCGACCCAAATTCAAGGTGGGGGTTGGGCAGTACCAACCCTGACTGAGAACCACCGTACTGATGGTCACTGGATGTCAATCTTACCATTCAGTTAGCTTCCTGATGATGTAGCAAGGACTTTCCTCCCTCTTTAATGTGTCTCGGCAGGTTCAGCGGACACTAGGAATGTCACATGACCGGCATGTTGCTGCCACTGCACATACCCCACAGGGTTTCCTTATAGAGACCTCTAAGAATGTTCGGGGCCAGATTAACTTCTCTACCCATGAGACAGGTCTGTTTTCATTCTCACAGCTATTGTAATAATCATGTATTTCTTTGAAATTGGGAAAATAATGAGGAAATATTGAAATTAATAAGTACTGAGATGCAAAAGCCCTGACTTTTCCACATATGGATGGTGAAACAGTAGGGGAAAAAAATTAACCTTGAAAACCAGAAACCAGATTTCCTGTAGACTGCCAATGGTCAAGGACATTAATCAGATGTCCTTGATTGGGCTCCAGAAGCTTGATTTTATTTCATCATCTCCAGCGAACCAGATTATGGGCAAGTGATCAAAACAGGCAGATCCATTTATGATACAGAATTACAATTAATAAATTTATTATGGGATAGTACTCCAGTCATCAGAACAACTTAAGCCAGTTACCAAAAAGCAGACTCAGAATATAAGGAAATGCATGGCCATGACAAATATCCACATTCTACAACAAAGCACTTCTCCAGTCGCCATAAAATTCCCACAGTCAGATCGAGCCTGTCCTCACTCCGTACAGCACTAGTCAGTATGAACTGTTCTCTGTACCAGCCAGGTGCACAAAAAAAGACAGTATTTCTCAACAGGTACATAAAACAATCCTTCAGTTCACAGCAAAGGGTATCAGCATTATTATTTAACATCTTGGCCCCGATATGCCACTAGTGCCTTCCAGTCGCTTAAGACCATCAAATACCCTGCCACATCTTTCAAACCCTGCTCCTCCCCACTGCTCCTCCACTGCCATGTGCAGGAGGCGACCCCAGTTGAGAATAAGCATCAGTACATACCCCAAACCAGCAGCCCCCATACAAACCACCTTGCAGGAAGTCACTCCCAGATAGCTTCTTTCATTCATACAGCATCCATCTTTTTCCTACTTTCAAGATCAAGATGATATCCCAGCTCTAATGGTGTACAAGCAGGCAAACAATATGCTCTTAACATGCTTGTGGTTAGAAATAGCTTAGAAAATGTGAGAATTACAGGTTGAAAAAGATGAAAATGTTTTCTATCCAATACAGAGCTCAAGTTACTAAAATTTCGCAAAACAACATTATAGTATTTAGTAAAATACATTTCAGGTAGGATCTTCCACATCAGAAACTGAATCTTTGCAGTTTTGTCTATAGTAACACATTTAAGTTTGAAGAACAGTTATCTCCAGGGAAATTTAGAGGGTGGGAGGGTAGGAGATCAAGAACTTGGTAATGATCTCAGAATTCATACAGGTTTTTATCAGCTTTGTCTAGCAAACCAGCAAAATCGCTTTGCTTCTGTGCAAGTATACCTCAACTTTGGAGTCTTCTATGAGGGGCCTGAGATGGACCACAAAGAGAATGAAAGAAAACAACTGAATGATACTCTGGATGCAATTGAGGTAACTGTTCCATGGGAGAGAAACATCCATGGAAACTAAGTTTAAATTTGGAGGAAAGATTAGAATTAGTGGGAATAATATAATACTAGTGAAAGCTCATTTGGGTGAAACCAAACAGGCAAAAAGATTTGAAGCCTTTAATTTTGTGACTTGGAGCTCTTGAAATTCCTCACTTGATGCCTCTACCAGGCATCAGCAAATAATGGCTCATAGCCTTTTAATTTAGATATAACACACCACTTTTAGTGTACAGTTTAGTGGTTTACAAGGTCCTGCAACCATTACCAGCATCTAATTCCAGAAGTGTCATCACTCCGAAAATAAACTGCATGCCTGTTATTCACTCTCTGTTCTCCATGCCCCCCTAGTCCTGGGTAATCCCTCACTAATTTATTTTGTTTCTACAGACTTGCCTCTTCTGTACATTTCACATGAGGGGACTCATACAGTGTGGCCTTTTGTGTTTGGCTTCTTTCATTGAGCATGTTTTCAAGGTTCAGCCACATTGTAGCATGTGTTAGGACTTCATTCCTTTTTCTGGATGAATACTATTCTATTGTATATATGCATCGTAGTTTGTTTCTTATCAGCTGGTAGGCATCTGGGTTATTTCCACTTCTTGGCTATCATAAATAATGATGCTGTTAAGCACCTTGCATATAGAATTTTGTATGAACATACTTCTATTTCTGTACACATATAAGTGGTATACTCTACTAGTATGATAACTTTTTAACTTCAATGAGGAACTGTTCTTTTCCACTGTGGGTAACACATTTTACATCCCACCAGCAGTGTCTGTTGAGAGCTGCAATTTCTCTATATCCTTGCCAATGTGTTATTGTCTTTGTTATAGCAATCCTAGTGGGTGTAAGTGGTATCTTGTGGTTTTTGAGTTGTGTCTCCAATGACTAATGACACTGAACATTTTCCCATGTGTTTTTTGGCCTTTTGTAGTCTGAGAAATATCTATTCAAATCCTTTGCCCATCTTAAAATCTAGTTTTTTTAAATGGTGGAGTTCTAAGAGTCCTTTATATATTCTAGATAACAGTCCTTTATCAGATATATGGTTTGCAAATATTGAGTTGTCCAAAAAAGCTTGTTCAGGATTTTCTAGTCTATCTTCCAGAAAAACTTTTCAGCCAATACAGTATTTTATCCCGCTTTTTGGGATCTCTCTCCACTTTCTTGACAGTCTCCCTGATGCACAAAAGCCTAGTTTTTGTAAGTGAAGTTTTATTGGAACAAAACAATCCTCATTTGACAATTACAGTTGGTCCCCATCTGTATCTGCAAGTGCAGAATCTGAAGATATGGAGGGCTGACAATGGGATCAGAGCATCCTCTGCAGGTCCTAGGACCAACCTCCCTGAAAATACTGGGGGACAGCTAACTGGACACATGTCCGTGGCTGCTTTTGTGCTACAGTGGCAGAGTTTAGTAACCGCAACAGAGACTGTATGGCTTTCAAAGCCTAGAATATTTACTGTCTGGCCCTTCAGTAAAAAATGTGCAGGCTCGTATCTTTTACCATATACAAAGAACAGAAGACACTGCCCAGAACATCATCGATGTGCTGAGTACATGTCTACATCTAGACATACTCTGGAAGAGCTTTCTGGTTTCAGCACTGAAGTTTTTCATTGTAAAAATTATTTTTTAAAAACTGAAGTCCAGGTAATTTTTTCATATACAACAAAACTAGCCATTTACCAACAACTCCAATAGCCCATTTGTTTTTTGTTCTGCACCCTCAATAGCCAACTTTTATATATCATAAAATCATGTGAATATAGGTTAGTGCTGGCGGGTACCCAGGTGAGGCTAGATGAGAGGTAGAAAGGAACCCTTTCTGTATTTCATTTTCTGTCTCGCAGGAGAGCACACGAAAGCTGCATTACAATATCTTTCACATGTGGCGACACTACAACTTCGCTCGCATGAGAAAAACAGCTGACTTTTTCCTTCTCCAATCAAACTATAACTATGTGAATTGGTGGTCAACAGCCCAGAGCCTTGTCATTGTTCTTTCTGGGATCCTGCAGCTGTATTTCTTGAAGCGTCTCTTCAATATCCCAATGACTACAGAAACACAAAAGCCAAGATGCTAAGATCAAATGACTCCAGTGCCCTAGCTCTTTCCTTCTGGGCACAAGCTTTGTCAAACCTTTGTAAAGTTGGGAAAAAAATCAATTTTAGAAAGTTGTACTCTATGGCTTTCATCTACACAGGCAAAACAGCAATAAAATAATAAAATGTGTTAAGTTCTGACACTTATTATTTTTAAAGTATGCACTAAATGCTATCATCAAAATACTCCCCATCATACTGCAACTTTTAACCCTTTCTTTTTTTTTTTAAAAAATAAAAGAAAAACCTAAGAGGGAAAAAAGGAAAAAAAAAAAAAAAAAAAATATATATTTTGGTTTTTTTTTTTAAAAAAAAAAAAAGAGTTTTATAGTGTTTTTTTTTATTTAAAAAATTTTTTTTTTTTTATTTATATTTTAAATATAAAAAATAAAAAAAATATATATATAAAAAAAAAAATAATATTACTCATTATCTTTCTCTACCTCTCCCTCACTCTCTACACCACAGCAGCCAACCCCCCCCCCCCTCTCCCCGTTCCCGGGGGGATGATTGGTTTTTTCCTCCTCCAAAAAAAGAAAAAGAAAAAGTAAAGTGGTGTGGCGCTCTGGGGTACACCCTCTTTGGTAGAAAGAAGAAGGGGGGGGGTGCCATTGCCTTCTCCAAAAGAAACTACAATACAGGGAGTTAAATTTTTTCTATGATATGCTTTTTTGCTAAAAAATACTTTAATAATTCTAAAAGTAATTTTGGAAGGAATGGGGGAGGATGGAAGAGCTGAATTATTATTGCAGGGTCTCTGATTAGTGCTTTTTGTCTAATCCAGTGAGGTAATTAAAGATTTATAAGAATATACATATAAATGAATCACTCTGCTGTACACCTGAAACTAACACAATATTGTACATCAACTATACTTCAAGAAAAAAAAAATTGAATTAAAAAACCAAAAGATTTATAATAGAAATCAAGGTGATAAAAATAACATTCAGCCAGGGATCATACCATTCAAGAAAAAGATCAAGAAAACCGCTTGTTAAAGCCAAGGTAATATAATCAAATTATATTCATAATATCCTATTCTTAGTAACAGAAATACTCAGTATAAGTGTTACAAAAACAAGTCTTAGCAGGTATTCAACACCATCATTCGCCAAGCGTTGTGTTAGGTGCTTTACAATCATGATTCTAAATTCTAAAAACTATTCTTAGGAAGATGGGTAAGGTATTTTGAAAGAAGAAGGAAATGAAGCTTATTGAAGTTTAATGACTCATCTAAGGCCATATAGCTGGTAAATGTGAGAAACGGTGTTTGAATCAGAGTTTTTTCTTCCATACCACACAGTACCTATCATATAGAAAAGCCACAGAATAAACTGCCCTTACTATTTTATCTATATTTCATTTGTAAAATCCCAAACATGACCTACTATTCTGATATGGCAATATCTATTTTTCATAATATTAAATAGTTAAGAAAATTCTTTATGTTCTTATCATGTGTTTGGAAAAGTGTTATCACAGATAACAATAACAAGCTATTCTTGTCCTCAGTTCCAACAATTTAGAACCTGTTACTCAAACAAGAAGCCCTCTGATTCAAATATAAAACACAGTAATCTATTGAGTCACAGTCACAAAGATCCAAAACTCCATTTTTGAGTCATTTCTGCATAGTAAGAATCCAGCCTGCATTTGTCCGTGATAGAATATTAAACTAAGAAGTCCCTGAAGAGGTCACAGTGTTGACAAAAATTCAACATGACGGTGGCGCCTAGAGAGACACAGGAAACAAAACTAGGCCCTTCCACACAGCCACAAGTCCTTGCGACGATTTTGCTTTAAGTCAATGTCTCTTCATGTCGCACATACTCCCCAATGTCTGCTTGATGAAATACCACAATCGCCATGGGGTCTACTTTCCTGCAGTCTTTTGTGGACTTTTCCCCCCCCCCAAAACCCCGGGAAAAAAAAAAAGAAGCCATTTTTCTCCCCTCATTTAAAAAAAAAACCAAGTGGGGGTCTGGAAACAACAAAGACGAAAAAATACAGTTTTTTGAAGAATTCAAAAGGTGCCAAGAATTTAGCCACTCAAGAGCAGACTGCAAACAGATCCTTCCTGAAAGAAAAGATACTTGATTATTTAACAGCCACCATCTCTACTCACCAGAGGGACATCTGCCATGGAGTACACCACGACTCCCTGGTACTGAGAAGTGTTTTCAGTGATTCGCCCAAGTCCAGATTTCAGCACATGGTTCCCATACAGGAAGGACTGCTCTGCTCCAGGTTTTATCCACACTTTATACTAGAAGAAAAAGAATTAAACCCAAAAGACATAAAAATGCTAACAGTTACACCCTTGTAGATTAGCTAGCTATCACATCTGTGGTTTATTTTTCTTATGAACTAAGCTTTTTTACTTTTACATTGAATTAAGTGCGTGTATGTGTATATTCAGTTGCTCAGTCGTGCCTGACTCTTTGTGACCTCAAAACTGAAATACCCTGACCTACAATACTATGTCAGTTGGAGGTACAAAACATAGTGATTGTTATTTCCATACATCATTTATTTTGTCATATGAATTTTCAGGGAAAGAGGCCTGTTTCCCTTAAACCGTTCACTCCATGATGAGAACTACCAAGAGATTCTTTCCTCAACTCTTCAATTTCTCCCATGGGCTAAACGTTTAACAGCTCTTTTTCTGTACCCCTCTGTGCTCCTCTTCATAGCTACCTATTTGCTTTTCGGTCTCGGGCTGCATCTGCGTAGGCTTTTCAATTTTTGCTGGAGATAAGGACCACTACACAGCCCTACAGGGTTAGGTCCTAGCCCCCAGCCCCAACGACGCCCAGGTAGATGTACAGCTTCAGGTGCTGGCACTGACCCTAGGCACGGTCAGCGACTCCGTTGCATAGCAGATGTGCCTAATTCTGCGTTCTGATGTGGCCCTCAGCCTAGACTGCCTCCATCCCTAATGGCGAGCGGAAACCACTCTACAAACCTTGGCATAGGGTGCTAGGTAATCCAGAGCCGTGATGTGCAACCGAAACTTATGGGTCTTGGTGAATTTTCCGAAGCACGTCCCCAACGACACCAGCTTGTCACCGGAGATATTGGCGGCCAACTTCAAAATCTTCTCACTGAAGGGATAGGGAAGGAGGAGGTGAGGGAGTACGGTGGGACCCAGGCCCGCACCCGCTCCACGCTGCCTACCTGGCCCCGCGCCGCCTCACCTCACGTAGTACACCCGGTCGTTGTGCAGCCTGAAACAGTAGGTGCCGTCGGGCCTGTCGACCAGCAGCTGAAGATTCTCCCCGATGCTGAGAGGAAAATGAGGACTGGAGACCGCGCCCGGAGTCGTCCACGCACCGCGACCCCCGCCCCACCCACACCCCTCCCCGCCAACCACACGCTCCCTCTTCTGCTCCAGTGCTCTTACTATTTTGCTATCTTCTCAAACATTACTCGGGTCTCCTCTTCAGTAAGCGGCCGCATTTTCCCGCTGGGTTGGAACGCCGGATCCTCGTGCCTCAGTTAGCGGAAACGGAAGCCCAGCCGCCGGGCTCTCCTTGGCAACCCCAAAGCCGGCCTCTCTAGCTGCTTTCTAGTCGTTCCCCACGCTAGCGCCCCGTAATCTGGAGGACTCTCTGGAAAAGAAAGCCGGCCTGACGAGAAACCATAGAGACTGTGACCCTAGCCCCAGCCGCTTCCGGTTCTAGATTAGAAAGTCAGCGCCCTCCCTGGACGGGAGAGGGAGTGACGCTGTTGCCGAAAAGATGGCGGCGGCGGCGACGATGCCATCTTCAACAACGGCCTCGGCCACGACGACTTCCACCGCGGCTGCTCTCGGGGAGGTGGAGGATGAAGGGCTCCTGGCGTCGCTGTTCCGGGACCGCTTTCCGGAGGCACAGTGGCGCGAGCGGCCTGACGTGGGACGCTATCTCAGGGAGTTGAGTGGCTCAGGACTGGAGCGGCTGCGGCGGGAGCCCGAGCGCCTGGCCGAGGAGCGAGCGCAGCTGCTGCAGCAGACGCGCGACTTGGCCTTCGCCAACTACAAGACCTTCATCCGCGGCGCCGAGTGCACCGAGCGCATCCACCGCCTCTTTGGGGATGTGGAGGAGTCGCTCGGCCGCCTGCTCGACCGCTTGCCCAGCTTCCAACAGAGCTGCAGGTGCGGCGGGCCCGGAGCTAGAGGGGCTTCTAATAACTGTAATAGCTGTCTTTATGATGATAGAAATACTTAACACTTAGTGCTTACCATATGCCAGCTTCTTCTCTGAGCATTTTATTAATCTTTTTAAGCATCACAGCAGCTTTCGAGGTAGGTACGCCATTACCATTTTGTGTATAAGGAAGTTGAGACCGCCCCAGGATGTTTCCAAGTCAGAATTGGAACCCAGCAGCACGTCCCTCTTACGGGGCTGTTGTGAGCACTAAATGGAATGCATACAAAGCACTTATCATTGGGTTTGACCTATCATAATTAACACCCTACAATTGTCAGTTTAATATATGTGCATATTTACGTAAACATACACACATCACACATACACACAACACACACGTACATAACGATAGCTTTCAGAGATCATCTGATCCAAAACTTTCATTGACAGGAGACTGACAAGGAAATCCCATTTGGGAGCAGTGCTATGCTAAGTCACTTCAGTCGTGTCCGACTCTGTGCGACCTCATAGACGTCAGCCCACCAGGCTCCCCTGTCCCTGGGATTCTCCAGGCGAGAACACTGGAGTGGGTTGCCGTTTCCTTCTCCAATGTATGAAAGTGAAAGATGAAAGTGAACTCCCTCTGAAGTGTCTGACTCTTAGCGACCCCATGGACTACAGCCTACCAGGCTCCTCCATCCATGGGATTTTCCAAGCAAGAGTACTGGAGTGGGGTGCCATTGCCTTGGGAGCAGTAATAATCCTCAAAAAAAAAAAAAAAAAAAAAACACAAAACCCCCACCATACTTCCTTTTTGAACCATATTCTGCCTCTCTCCGTCATTATCCCTAATTCTGCCTTCCAGCCTTTCATGAGAAAAGTGTTTTCTTTAGAGTCTTTCAATATTTGAGGATAGCTTTCATATTCTTCCAGTCCTCTAGAATAGAGAGGGGGCTTCACAAAGCAGGCCTCTGCAGTTACAGAGAAGAAAGGGAGACTGCAGCAGAAACTAAGGTTGGACAATAGCAGAGAAGATTAAGAGGCTGAGGGAACTTGGGGATTAGGTTGTAGTTCAAAGCTACTTGGGGCATCATGCAAATAAAAACAGTGTTATTAAAGGAACAGTTACTCCATGTTAGAGTCTGTGTTAAGTGGTTCATACCCATCAACTCATTTAATCCTCACATCCTTATAAGGTGGGTCATAGTACTATTTTACCAATGAAGAATCAGTTCAGAGAGACTTAAGTACCTTGCCATGGCTTGTTAAGTGGCATATCTGGATTCAAATCTTTTTTTTTAAATCACTTACTGGATGTGTGATCTTAGACAAATTGCTTAAAATCTCTGGGATAAAAGTACCTGATGAGTTTGGTGTGAAGATTAATCGTCTAGCCTGGTGTCAGTTCATAGTAAGTGCTTGGTAACTGGATGCACAGCAGTGAACCACCAAATGTTCTCCTGACTTTTGCTAGGAATTTTGTGAAAGAGGCTGAAGAGATCAGTTCCAATCGCCGGATGAACACCCTGACTCTAAACCGGCACACAGAAATCCTGGAAATCCTGGAGATCCCTCAGCTCATGGACACCTGTGTCCGGAACAGTTATTATGAAGAGGCCCTGGAGCTGGCAGCCTACGTACGCCGACTAGAAAGGAAATACTCCTCCATCCCTGTCATCCAGGTAGCCAACTTGTCCAGAGAAGACTCAAACCGATGTTTATGGTCAGTAATTCTGTGGTCATCACTGACCCTTTAGGCATAAATCTTGGGGAAACTCCTTGCATATTTCACATCAGTTACTGCAAGGCAAGCAGGCTTGCTCATAAAACATACATTCATTATTCAGTCAGTTGATAAATATTAACCACAGGCCAGGCAGTGATCTAGGTGCTGGGGAGTAGTATGAACAAAGGCAAGGCTGTGCCTCATGTGACTATAAGCTGTTAACTGGCAAATAAATAATATCCTTTCAGATAGTGAAATACACCAGGGAGCGGGCTAGAAGACTAGGTGGGTTGCTCCAGGAAGAGTGGTCAGGAAAGGCTTTTCTAGAGAAGTAACATTTAAGCTGAGACCCAGATTATGAGAAGCCAGCCACATGATGTGGGGAGAGACCAAACCAGAAAGTGTCCAGCCAAGTATAGCAGGCTAAGGATAGAAGAAGTTGGGAGTGTTTAGAAGTAAAAAAGACAGCCATTCTGGCTGGTCTGCAGTGAGCAAGGGGAGAGTGTTAGGATGCAGGTGAGGGCAGGAGAACCAGGGGGGACCTGTAGGCCACAGTGAACCAAATCTTTGTTGGTGAGCCTGGATGCATCAGTTGTAGGAGGTCTATCTCATATGTCAGGACAGCAGTGGGAATGTTGGTTGGCAGTATTCAGGGCTAGTGGAATGGATTGTGGGGAGTGTCTTCCCCAGCGTACTGACTCACTCCATGTTGTCAGGGCATTGTGAACGAAGTGCGCCAGTCCATGCAGCTGATGCTGAGCCAGCTGATCCAACAGCTGAGGACCAACATCCAGCTCCCTGCCTGCCTCCGTGTCATTGGCTTTCTACGGCAAATGGATGTCTTCACCGAGGCTGAGCTCAGGGTCAAGTTTCTTCAGGCCCGAGATGCTTGGCTCCGTTCCATTCTGACTGCCATCCCCAATGATGATCCCTATTTCCACATCACAAAAACCATCGAGGCCTGCCGTGTCCATCTGTTCGATATTATCACCCAGTACCGTGCCATCTTCTCAGATGAGGACCCTCTGCTGCCTCCTGCCATGGGTGAACACTTGGTGAATGAGAGTGCCATCTTCCACGGCTGGGTGCTGCAGAAAGTCTCACAGTTCTTGCAAGTGCTGGAGACCGACCTTAACCGAGGGATTGGCAGCCGTCTGGATTCTCTGCTGGGCCAGTGCATGTACTTTGGGCTGTCCTTCAGTCGAGTAGGGGCTGATTTCCGGGGTCAGTTGGCGCCTGTTTTCCAGCAGGTGGCTATCAGCACTTTCCAGAAAGCAATTCAGGAGGCCGTCGAGAAGTTCCAGGATGAAATGAACTCTTACACCCTCATCTCGACTCCAGCCATCCTGGGCAGCAGTACCCTGCCAGCTGCTGCTCCAGTCACTCAGCCGGGGACCCTGCAGCCGCCCATGGTGCTGTTAGACTTCCCGCCCCTTGCCTGCTTCCTCAACAGCATTCTGGTCGCCTTCAATGATCTGCGCCTCTGTTGCCCCCGTGGCCCTGGCGCAGGAGGTGACCAGGGCCCTGGAGGACGCCCTTGACAAGGTGAGTGCAGGCTGTTGGCTCTCTACTGGGGCCTCTTTTTTTTTTTTTTTGCTGGGGGTGGGGGGCGGGGGCGCTCCTTTCATTACAGGTGGCGACTTTTGTAATACACCAGTCCGTGTGACAGGGTGTCTGTTGACTTAGGTTTAGTGTGGTTTTAGAGGTTTTTCTAGTTGAAAAGGTCTGGTTAGTCCTCCTTCATGAAGTGGCTCACCTGTAGTAATTTTTCAGTGATGTATTGGTTTTCTGTTGCTGCATGACAAACTCACAAACATAGCAGTTTAAAACAAAACATATTTATCCTGTCTCCATTTCTGTGGGTCAGGAGTCCAGGCACAGTATAACTGGGCTGACCTGCTCACAAGGTTGCAGGCGAGTTGTTGGCCTGACCGTGGACTCATCTGGGTCTCAGGATCCCGTCCTTTCAGCTTCATTCGTGGTGGCATATTCCCGTTCCTTACAGTTGTAGGACTGAGGCCCTCAGCTCCTAGAGACAACCCCACTCCATGAGCAGTTCACAGCTTTTGATTCTTCAGGGCCAGTGGGAGAGCATCACTCCTGCCTGAGTCTCTTCCTCAGCCTTCTTTAAGAGGCTCATCTAATTAAGTCAGGCCCACCCAGGATAACTTCCTTTTTCATTAATTCACAGTCCGCTGATTTGGGATGTTAATGAAAACTGCAGAATCCTTCACCTTTGCCGTATCCTATTGGTTCTGCCTGTGCTCCAGGAGGAAGAGAAAACAAGGGAGTGGGTACGAGGAGGCGGGGATCTCAAGAGCCATCTTAGAATTCTGCCTAATACAAGTAACACTGCTGATCCCACTAATATCCGAGTATGGTGCACATTTTTCAACATTAAATCTTTAGATGTTGAGGTGCTTCTTATAATTGATGGCATCTTATAGTCCTGTCAGCCAGGTGGCAGTTGTGATGTGGTTGCATCAAGTCTTTCTGTTGATGTCCTCCTGTAAGAAACAGCAAGAAAGCATGAGCAATGAAGCTCTTTAGGGTCAGTGAAATTCAGATAATAGTAGTTAGCTAATATCCATCTAGAGCTTACCTCATGTCACATAGTCATCATACTTTATACATATTCAGCCTTTATCCTCACAACTCTATGAGGTTAATCCCTTCTGCTGGCTCTGCTTTATAGATGAGCGAACTATCAGACACAGAGGGCTTAATAATCACTTAGAGGCCACAGAAGCACTGAGCGCACAGCTGGAACTAGAGCCCAGAACATCTAGCACCAGAGGCTCTTTGTTATTTACTTGTTTGGCAGTACATTGCAGCTTGTGACCAGGGATTGAACCCAGGCCCTCGGCATCCTAACTACTGAACCACCAGGCAATTTCCCAGAGTCTCTGTTCTTACCCCTGTCACCGTGACAGCTGTCTGCAGTGTTAGCTAGGCTTGCTCTGTTATTTGCATGTGGAAATAGTGAATGTTCTTTGTATGTGGAAATAATGTATGTTCTTTTCCAGCTATGTTTTCCTTCTCCTTTACAATTTTCTAGTGGTTCTAGCATTCTGGAACGTCAGAGGCCTTACTCAGTAAAACCTTTTATGGTATTGCTGGTATTTTCCTGGATCCATCAGAGTTCTAGTCCATCTCCCATGGGAGCCAAAAATGATGTATTCTGTGTATTTCATGATGTTCCTGCACTGGAATTGGAAACTGCACCAATAATAAAACTAGTTGAGTAAGAAATACATCATCGAAGTGACAGAATTGTGAAGACTGACCACAGTTGTGAATTTAAACAAGATAATGATGTACTGTTTGGAAGGACTGTTCTTTTGGAAAACTTGAGGGGTGCACATCTTTGTCACTGCTGATGGGGATAGATTAACAGGTAATTGGTGGTGCCCTTTTCTCCTAGGTAACTAAAGTAATCCTGGCCTTCCATCGTGCGGAAGAGGCTGCCTTCAGCAGTGGGGAGCAAGAGCTCTTTGTCCAGTTCTGCACTGTCTTCCTGGAAGACCTTGTTCCTTATTTAAATCGCTGTCTCCAAGTCCTTTTTCCTCCAGCTCAGATAGCACAGGCCTTAGGTAAGAGGAGAAGATAAGATTTTTAAAACTATTTTATTGACATAATTCACATACTAAGTAACTCACCTATTTTTAAAATTCAGAGTTTTTAGTAAAAATGTACAGAGGTGTGTACAACCATTGCTGTCATCTAATTTTAGAACATGTCCATCATCCCAAAGATCCCTGGTGTTCATTTATGGTCATTCCCCAATCCCACCCTTGTGTGAGTGAGTGAATGAAGTCTCTCAGTCGTGTCCGACTCTTTGCAACCCCATGGACACCAGGCTCCTCCGTCCATCGGATTTTCTAGGCAAGAGTACTGGAATGGGTTGCCTTTTCCTTCTCCAGGGGAACTTCCCGACCCAGGGATCGAACCCCGGTCTCCGCATTGTAGACAGATGCTTTACTGTCTGAGCCACCAGGGAAGTCTCTAATCCCACCCTTAACCCCTGGCAACTACTAACCTACTTTCTGTTGCAGTAGATTCTCCCTTTCTGGACATTTCTTATCAGTAGACTCATTCAATATGTTTATATCTGGCCAAGTGAAAGAAGCCAATCACAAAAAACTACTATGATTCCATTGCCATGAAATGCTTATAGACGGTGTTTATGAAGGTTTTTTTTTGTAATTTGCCTTCGTATCCCTTTGTCCACTGTCTCTGTGCGGTGAAGGGCATGCGGGAGAGCAGTGGGCAGTGGTCCCACCAGCAGTGGGCAGTGGTCCCACCAGCAGAGTGGCTGCTTTTGGCTCCCCCAGCTTCTCCTTGGCCCTGTCCGGGGAAGCCGGTGCCTGTCCAGGCTCTCCTGGCACTGTCGGTCTCCATCCGCCCTGCACTGAGCTGTTCTGATTACGTTCACAGTCTGGCTTTCCGGCACAGCTCCCTGTCCCCTGTCACAAAGGTGACTTACGGTACTGAAATGTGGTAACCGGTCCGTTACTCCCAATAAGTATTTTGGGTTTTTACCCCTTGTGACACATCAGTATTTAAACTTATTAAACTCTTTTTTCACTTATGTTCTTTACCTTCTGGGTCAGGCATTCCACCCACTCAGCTCTCCAAGTACGGAAACCTGGGGCACGTGAACGTCAGCATCGTCCAGGAGCCTCTGGCCTTTATTCTGCCCAAGAGAGAGCCGGTCTTCTGTCTGGACAAGGAGCTAGTCCCCGAGCTCCCGGCTCCAGCGCCAGCACTGCCGCTCAAGGCGCCGAGCCCCGAGCCCGTCACCCAGGCTGTCCCTGACGCGGGGCAGGAGGAAGTGGAGTCCGCGGGGCCCCCGCAGCCCGACGAGCCTAGTGCGGCCATCTGACCGGCGCTGCCTGCCCCCCAGGCTGATGCGGCCTGTACCTGGGCGTGGGGCCGGGGAAGGTTACGCAACCCCGGTGGGAACGGGTGTTGGCGCGCGTGGGAGGCTGCCAAAGGCGTAATTCAAGAGAACCCACAATACTGAAAGCAACCATATTCCAATTAAATTTTAAAAATAGTGAACATCTTGGCTCTTCTTGAAAATGCTTGGTTAAACTATCATAAACGGGACTTGGGGTTGAAAGCCGCCACGGAGAGGCAGGCTGCGTACGGGGAGCGGCACCGGCGCTCCCGGAAGGTGCACGGAAACTTCACTTCCCGGCGTCCCTGGCGGCGGAGCCTGGGCTACGGGGGCCGGCGAGGGACGCGGCCGGGCGGAAGACTGCTCCACGCGCCATGGATGCCCTGGGGGCTGGACTGCTGCTGCGGTGGCTGCGGGCGCCGCGCTGCGTTGGGTCGGCCTTGCTGTGGGGAGAGCGGGTAGCGGTCGGCGGCGCCCGGGCCTACAGCTCCACGCCCACCCGGGATGGACTCGAGGGGCCGGCGCGCCGGCGCTCCTACTGGCGCTACGTGCGGCGTTTGGTGCAGGGAACGCCGGAGCCGCCGTACTCGCGCGTGTGCCAGGTTGGGGATCCGGCGCTGCGGGCCGTGGCGGCCCCGGTAGAGCCCGCGCAGCTGGCGGGACCCGAGCTGCAGCGGCTGGTGGAGCGGCTAGTGCAAGTGATGCGGCGCCGGCACTGCGTGGGTTTGAGCGCGCCGCAACTCGGAGTGCCTCTGCAGGTATTGGCGCTGGAGTTCCCCGAGGCGCTCTTCCGCGCTTGCGCGCCGCGTGTGCGCGAGGCCCGTCAGATGGAGCCCTTCCCCCTGCGCGTGTTCGTGAACCCCAGCCTGCGGGTGCTGGACAGCCGCCTGGTCACCTTCCCTGAGGGCTGCGAGAGTGTCGCCGGCTTCCTTGCTTGCGTGCCCCGCTTCCAGGCGGTGCAGATCTCAGGTGCGGAGAGGTGGGGTCCCTGGGGCGGCGACTGGGTGCCTATGTGCTCCCCTTCAACCTCTGTAGGCGGCGGGCTCGGATCCCATGAAACAGTTTGCGCCAAGTTGCAGTTAAAGTGTAGACATGTTGATGGCTGATCTGAGGAGCCTACCGACATGAACAAAGAGCAGACCCTATGCTATGCTAAGTCACTTCAGTCGTATCCGACTCTGTGTGACCCCATAGACGGCAGCCCACCAGGCCTCCCCCGTCCCTGGGATTCTCCAGGCAAGAACACTGGAGTGGGTTGCCATTTCCTTCTCCAATGCATGAAAGTGAAAAGAGAAAGTGAAGTCGCTCAGTCATGTCCGACTCCTAGCAACCCCATGGACTGCAGCCTACCAGGCTACTCCATCCGTGGGATTTTCCAGGCAAGAGTACTGGAGTGGGGTGCCACTGCCTTCTCCGGAGCAGACCCTAGAGTGGACGAAATTCAGGACTGATGGGATGGGGCAGGAGGTGCCTGTGAGAGCAGAGCCAGCTCAACCGGGGCACAGGAGTGGGGACTGGAAGGGTGGCCTGGTTCCACTGTGAGCTATCACTCCGTCCTCTGCCTGTCGCTCACCCAGTGCCTCTTTTCTCTCTCTCTCTCACACACACACACATCTCTGCTGCTATTAGATCTGTCGTGGTGGCTTGGGAGAAGTGTAACCCAGCTTTGCCTAGCTCAGGGTGATAAGCCAGTACCTGTCTGTCATACCACAGGATATTCTGCAGACTGTGATTCTTTGCTGGAGGGTTGGGATGGTGGTTCTTCTTGAGCAAGCCACTTGGGAAGATCATGTCTCATTTTAGCCCCATAGTGAGCCTAGCAACCCACCTGTCAGGGCTGGGAACCTGGTTGAATACTTGGTAGAGTCAGAGTTCAGACTTCGTTTTTAGGACGGAGAGGGGCTGCTGTCTGCATTCCCTTCCGATGTTGCCTCTTGTAAACACAGCCAGGGCCAGGGAAGGTCTCAGTAGGTTGAGAATGACGCAGTTCCAGCATGTCCTCACCCAGGCTGTACCTTCCTTTGCAGGGTTGGACCCTAGAGGAGAGCAGGTGGTGTGGCAGGCGAGTGGGTGGGCAGCCCGCATCATCCAGCACGAGATGGACCACTTGCAGGGCTGCCTGTTCATTGACAAAATGGACAGCAAGACGTTTACAAACATCCACTGGATGGAGGTGAATGACTAACCAAGACGCACACACTCTCGCTTTGAGCTGGGCACGTCTTCCTTGCTGGACTTGGTGCTGGTTCTGCTCTGACAGAAAACAACAGACTGCCAAAGCTGCTGAACTGAGTTGGAGGAAGATGCTACAAAATGTGTACCCTGAAATGAGCTATGGACAATATATCTTCAACTTGAAAAGAGAAAGATCTCCCCTAAAGGAGTGGGCATTTCCTGGCAATTTTGTATAGAGATGGGAGGTGAGGGGTGCAAATAAATAGCCACTCTCAGTAGATGTGATTTCAGAAGAGTGTAGCCATCTATTCCCCAAGCCAAGATTAGATTATGATGTAACCCCCAAACGTCTGAAAGCTGTTTAAAATGCAGATTAAGGCTGTGGTTGCTCGTCTTCACCAATGTCTTATGTTACAAAGGGTCCGTGTTTGTTACTTGCACAGTCTCTGTCTGTTTTGGATACCAGTCTGCCTGTGGAAGCAAAACACAGGACAGAATATCCCCAGTTCAATGACAGTCTTAACGTAACTGAGTGGTCATACAGTTTTCAAGGTTCAGACACAGTTTAGGTCTTGGGCTTTTGCTTTACACCTTTTAACAGGCC
Organism: Tragelaphus eurycerus; assembly: GCA_935064755.1. Taxonomy (NCBI): domain Eukaryota; kingdom Metazoa; phylum Chordata; class Mammalia; order Artiodactyla; family Bovidae; genus Tragelaphus; species Tragelaphus eurycerus. The sequence goes on from CAKXYN010000020.1 coordinate 21,686,127, forward strand.
TGGGGAAGGTTTTCCTGCTGAGATCTCTTAGGTAGCTGGTACGTGGCTCGTTCTTTGGGTGGAGGCCATGGAGCAGGACTGGGAAAGGGGCGATACAGGTTTCCCCATGATCTGAAAGAACGTTCTGATGAAGCCTTTCCTAAGCTGAAATAGCACACAGGGAAGAAGCAGTTATGGAGGACACATCATGCTAACAGATGCACAGAATAAATCGAGATACAGCAGACGCTCACAGACACAGTGCAAAGCAATGACGGCTGGATGCTGAGATGCTGAGTGTAGCTCCTGGGGAAGGAGCTTGGTGGTGCCACTCTGGCTGCTCTGAGTGCTCGCTGCTTCTGTAAGAGCTTGCTGCAAAACAGAAGCGGAATGCTGTTTTGGCTTTTGCCTTTTTTTGTTAAAGTGAAAGTCCTCTTCAAGTTTCTTTCCATTAGTGAAAACAGGTACTGATGTAGGTCTTTCATAGACGTGAAGCAGTGCAAAGTGGTTTCAACAAGTGGGGACTGCCTGCAGTTGCGAAGGAGCAATGAGCCTTTCCCTGTCACAATCAGGGCAGAAACAGAAAGCAGAACATCTGCTTCCTCGGCACCACACTGATTCTGAAAAATAAACCAGCGTCATGGCGACCACGGTTTTAGCTTTAAGATTCTGTCAGAGCTTTGTCAAGAGGTGAAGGAGCTCATTTTTATGTTGAGTTTTGCCATGCAGGTACTCTTACCGAAGTCCTCCAAAATCCAAATACAGGTATAGTAAGTCCAGTAAGCTGTTTATAGAGAAAATTTATCTTAAACAGTAGTTAATCAAATGACCCAGGAAAGACCCACTCTCCCCAAGTGCTTTCTCTAAACAGCCAAGTCTGGGGTGTGTGAGGCCACGCAAGCCAGCCAAGTCTGGCTTTGTGTCCATCGCACTTCAGGGAGGAACAGGGCCCAGCGCTGCCCTGAGGTAAGGACAGACTCGGCCCTCTCGGAATCTGTAGTAAGCTCTCATTTATACTGAAAACATGGCTCCTTAGGAAAATTAGGATTCAGTGAGCCTCCTTTCCCTTGCAGGATGGCATTAAAACATTCTGAAGGTTCCTCACAGGCCCTGAGGTTAACAGTCCTTAATCATGCCTTTGTTATACAGATTGGTAGTATCTGCTGGACACTTCCTGACTTAAGGCCCTAAAGAAAATGTCTGCTCAATGTGGACCTCGGGGAAAGCCTGAGATTCTGTTGCTGACAATAGATGAGATTTATGGTTTTAATAAACAAAGATGGATTTGATCAGTTAACCCAAGACAGTACAACCCAAAGACAACAAATCCTTGCCTTTATGAGGAAGAAACTCTCTTCCATCTTGGGCAGATAGATCAGCTGCAAAACCATACACATGACTCAGCATCTTGAGCTAATGAAAGTTTTAGAAGTCAGCTTCCACAGTGTAAATCAATGTAGGCAGAGGGTTAAGAATGGAATCCCCAGGTAGGGAGGAAGTGAATTTCAGAGTAAGCACTTAGGGAAGGAAGGGCCTCTGCACTTATTAGCCTTGTTGAGCATCACCACTGGGCCAGCCTCAGCAGTGAACAAGACAAGTGTTTGCCCTTTCACTCAGGGTAGAGAGAGAATTCCCACAGGGCAACTGTGATGAGAACTGTGGCAATGAGCCCCAGCAGCCCTCCGGTTTCTGCTAAACCCCGTGACTTGCCAGTGTGTTCAAGCAGCGGCAAGAAGGAAGCAGGTTGAAAAAAAAAAAAGGCAAGGGCCTTCCGTTTTAAATAAAGGTAATGAAACACAACTAAAATGAAGCAGTACAGGGAGGGAGTGGCCAGTAGTTAGTTTTTGAACAGTATTTTCAAATGGTAACTGGTGGCTGAGGGTCCGTAACTAACTAATCAGGAACATGATGTGGAAACTCTCCAGCAAGTGATACGATACAGCTCCCCCGACCCAGCACAGCACCATCTGGAGGTCAGGCCTGCTGATGCTCCAGGTAACAAGCACTGCGCCTACGTCTTCAAGGAACCAAGCAAAAGCTGGCTCAATTCAGCAGACACCCCTACCCAGATCAAAGAAACACCACGTGCAATGCTAACAACATCAAGAGGCAACTGCATCTCATCAGTCGTGGGCCATTCTGGTTGAAGGCACTGACACCAAGTTTGGGAGGGGTAGGAGAGCTAGAACAACTGGATGCCAGGCTGCTCCTGCCGCCCCTCAGACAGTACTCCCAGGCCTGCCACCAGCTCTGGAGCCGTGGCTGCCTCACTTCCAGGAATCACAAACTCAAGGGCCACCGGGGCTGGACAGGAAATGCCAAGGAGAGAAGCAGTCCGCGTGGGGAGGGTGAGCTGGAAGGCACAGTCCCCTGACGAAGAAGGCAGATCCTGGATGCAGGGCCAGTGTTTCCCTAACCTGCTTCAGAAGCCAGAGATCTCAATTTTTGTCAGCTCTTGACTTTTAAATGTTGGCAACAGACCAAACCAAAGCACAACCACAGGCCATGTCTAGACGACAGGCCTCTCAGCTTGCAGCCTCATCTGGAGGTTGAACAAGAACTGCCCAGGTCCCGAAATACACCCACCACTTCCAAGGCCTTGGGGGAAGAAAGGTCTCGTGAACGCGATGGGAGAACAGGCCCGGAACTGCAACCGCTGGTGACATTCCTGTTTACTTGCAGCTCCACTGAAGAGAAGAGAGCAGAGACCAGAGGGTCTTTCTAGGGGAAGCAAGCGTGGCCTTCAGGGAGCCCCCAGACAGGAGTCAAAGATGAGAGCACTCTCAGGTGGCTCAAGAAATGAAAAGGGTTTATTAGCCCGCTTCCAGGACAGGGACCCGGGGCAGTGGCTGGGCTCAGTGTTCTCACATTCAGAGGGATTAAAAAGGAGGCAGCAGTGACACCTGCCTGCCTGCGTTTTTCCCTCGGTCTGATCTACACAGCTTTGTGCTCACAGAAACCATCCTCTCCTCCTGCAGGGAGGACACAGGGCCCGGAGGAAGCAAATGGCTTGGCTCTACTCGTGGCCCATACAGGCAGAGTCTGGACTGGGGACCCCAGGCAACAGCCATTCTGTTCACACGGAGCAATACTTGGATCTGGAAGGGAGGGGCAGCGGGGAGCGCTGGGCAGCCATTCTGAAGGGCCGCTGCGCCAACTCCAAGGCCAGGGGCTGCTCCCACTCCCTGACGCCTCAGGCAGGTTTTAAATTTATAAACAAGTCAAAAATCCAAGCAGCATTAATTTAGGGAACCAAGAATGGTTTAAAAAAAAACCATGGGAGGGGGGCAGGATAAGGAGATGGTGAGCATCCAGAAAAGGAGGAGGAGGAAGCAGGAAGAGCCAGTACCCGCCAGGTGCCGAATGTGCTTCTACGACTCCTCGGCGGGGAGGCCCTTCCTTCCTGCTCCCCCACTGACGGCTGGTCAGCAGGGGGACGCTGCAGCGGCCTTGGGACGAGCCCTGGAGCTCTGTGTGGCCACTGACCTGGGGAGTACCGTGAATTGACCCCAATCAACCTCCCACCTTCACCATCAGGCAAATGAAGAAGCTTTTAACTCTCCTGTCCAAAGTCCTCTGAGAATTTCTTCACTTTCAGGAGGTCTTCTGCATTCACAGTGGGCCGAGTGGTGGCCAAAGACCGGAGCATGTCCGACTGCAAAGAGAAGTGCAGGCAGGTGAGGGGGCTGGGCTCCGAGCCCAGCTTAGTCTCAGCCCCACACAGTCCAGGGTGGGAAGAGGGTTGGGAAGAGCCCTGCCTCTGAGGTCATCCCCAAGTCCCAAATGCAGAACTCCCACTGCCTGGCTTCTGCCCGAAGGCCTCCTGGGGCAACCCATAACATTTCTAGACAGCCTACTTCCGGTTGAGGGAGTCTTAAGTTCCTGTTATCTCTTAACTCCTGTGAGAAGCTCTTTGTAAGTGCACGCCCACCACACCAGGCCCAGTGATCGCGCCTGACACCACCTCACAGGACAGGCAAGACCACTGGCAAGGCTGAGATAAGGAGAGGCCAGGAACAGTGAGCTGAGTTGCCTGTGCAACTGCACCAAATCAACAGTGCTAAGGACAGTTACTGGTTCCTTCTGGGTAAGGAGGCCAACCCCAAGGTACCAAAGAAGCAGTCCTCACCTGGCCTTTACTCTTCCTGTTGAAGATACAATTCTAACACTATGACCTCCATCCTGGGTCCCCACTGAGTCTGGTATAAGGAGCGCCAGCTTGAGCCCCAAAGACCATTCTGTCTAGGAGGAGCCACAACAGCACAGAACATGGAAGGGGAGGAGCAGATTTTATTCTTGGACCGAAACCCCCAGGTTCCTGGGCTCTCTGTAGTCCTATCTCCCAGCCAGCCACTTACCATGCAAACCACAGGCTCTAGGAGTTTGTCACCAGGGACGTCCATCCAAGTCATCTCTATGGCCCCTGGGTCCCCCCGGCGAGCATGGGGTCAGGAGGTCATCGATCATAATGCTAGGGTTGGTGCGGGAAGGGCCACAGACCTGAAACCAAACAGGAGCCTGACTGGCTGGAGGGGCTGCCCCTTGGCATCTGGGGAAGGGGCGGGACACCTCGGGTTTCTGAGCCCTGAGGAGAAGGTGACAGCGTGATGTGGACGAAGGCCTGGGTTTCTAGATCAGCAGTCTGATCTGAGTGATGGGTTCCTTCAAACTCTTGGGCTCTGAGAGTCTGGGTGGCTCCAAATCCGATTTCAGAGGTTTGCAATCAGCATGCTGTTCCAGCTATTGTTCTCCAGAACCGCAATCTGTGACCCAAAGGCCTAGAAAGCTTCCTTTCCTCATCAACTCCATCAAATCTCACCATGAACGCGGTCATGTCGAAAGTATATTTCCAACCGAAGGCTGCCTGCTCCGTTGGCAACATTTCCCCAAGTATCTCCAGGGCTCAACGCTTACGTCCTTCAACTCCTGACTCAGTTCACCCAGGGTGCCCCATCCATAAAGAGTGCAACCTACCCATACCCCCTCCAAATCGCAGAACACCAGACCTCCCTCCCTTGCTGTTTCCCCCATCACCCTCTAAGAAAGGAGTCTTTGCCCTCTGTCTCCCCCACTAGAAATGAGGCTCGTGTAAGAGTTTCCATCTGCTGTGGTCACAGGTGTCTCGCCAACACCCAGAGCAGAGGCAGCAGTGCCCGCGGTGACGCTGACAGCCATCTACCACGGGAATGCACTTCCTCTGTGTGGTGTGCCATTTTATGCCCCTCGCTTTTAGACATGCAGCAGGGCCCACCACAAGCATTGGCACAGGGCTGACACAGGTGGCGGAGGTGGTGGTCACGGCGCCCTGTCCTCTGGCATCACCTGATTTGAGATGGTTGCCCTCAAGCCAGCATTGCAGGGGTGGTGGGAGCAGGTACAGCCCTGGCCCCTGAAGGCACTTAACCTCAGCTCCCAAGATGCGTTGTTACCCAAGCAGCCAGAGAGCCAACATCCCCTTTCCTGGGACACTTTCTAAGCGGCTCCTTGTGGGCCCGCTCACCTTTTTGAAGTGTGTTGCCGACTGCACTTTCCTCACGGGCTGCATGAGGGAGTCCCGCACAATGACGCTGATGTCTGCGCCCGAGTAGCCTTCTGTCTTCCGGGCCAGCTCGTGGATGTTGGCCTCTGTGAGGTTGTGAGGAGTGCTCCCTAGATGCAATCGGAACATCTGGGCACGGGCAGCCTCCTCCGGCAATGGGATATAAATTCGCTTTTCAAACCTAGAGAGCCAAGCACACAGCAGGACTTGAAAGTGGAAGGCAGGACAGTCTCAACGGAGAGGCTCAGGGGCCCTCCAGAAGCTGGCCTCACTAAGGGCTCTGCAGACTCAGAGAAGCCGCCAGAGAAACAGGGTCCAGCTACATGCCTGCTACCAGCTACAGGCTGACCACGGCTGGAGACAGACCTCCGCCCTGGGCTCCTCCAGGGAAGACTCACCTCCTTCTAATGGCCGAGTCCAACACCCACGGGATGTTTGTGGCACCTAGCACCAGAGTCCCATCATTGTTGTTCCCCACCCCTGTGGACAAAGGGAAACACAGACGCCGACTCAGCACCTTCCAGGCCCAGTCAGGACCTGGGGGGAAGGACCTCAGGGGCTCTGTGTCCTGAACTGGAGCTGTCCCCTGATACTCCCGGCAGGGCCCTGGCAAGCCTTACTGGGGTACACGTCCCACAGCCCTACCCGCCTCGGGAGGAGCAGAGAGGCGGCCGGCCAAGGCCTCAATGAGAGGGAGCTAAGTACTGCTTCTCTGCTAGTCCCTCCACCGTAAGAGCAGTCAGATTCAGCCACAGCTAAATACTAAAGCCCAGGACTGGCTTCAGGTAGGGCAAGGAGTGGGGAGGGGACCCGGGACTGGCACACACCCTGCATCTGGACTAGGAACTCGGTTTTGATCCTGCGGGCAGCCTCACTCTCATTCTCGTTGCGGGATCCGCAGAGCGAATCCACCTCGTCGATGAAGATGATGGAGGGCTTGTGCTGGCGGGCCAGCTCAAACAGGTTCTTGACTAGCCTGTGAGGGGAGACACGGGTGGAATCCTGGCCCAGCCCAGGTCCCTGGCACCACCCTCCTCTTGCCCTTCCCTCAGAGAGGCTGAGTCGACAGAAAAAACAGTAGTAACAAGTCCTCAGGCAGCCCTGCACTGGGAGGAAGAGCAAGCCTCAGCATCAGTCTCGAATCCCGGCAGCCCTGTTCATTAGCTCTGGACAAGGTCAGTCCCTTCCCTTCCTCTCAGCCTCAGTCCCCTCATCTGCAAAATGGGAGCTGGTGTGGGGAATAAGTTGACTGTATAAAGTCCCCAATGGAGGACACTTAGCTGAAACCCAGTTACTGTGAGTGCCTTTCCTTTCCCCTCGTGTGGACTCATGGCTCCCAAGTGACCTTCCAGGCTCGGCTGGCTCTATCAGGACAGCATCCCACCTGACAAGATAACAAGACGCCCCTCTCCCGGCGCCTCTGGGAGGCCTGTCCAAGGGCAGGGAAGCCGGGCCATGAGCAGCCACCGCGGCTGCCGTGGGAGCGAAGCCCGGGTGGACTCACTTCTCGCTCTCCCCCAGCCACTTAGACATCAAGTCTGAGGAGGACACAGAGAAGAAGGTGGAGTTGTTGGCCTCCGTTGCCACTGCTTTGGCCAGGTAGGATTTCCCTGTGCCGGGCGGTCCAAAGAGTAGTATCCCCCGCCAAGGGGTGCGCTTGCCTATGAGAAAGAATGAACTCGAGTGAGCTTCTTCCTGACTGGGGAAAGGGAGAGAAAAAAGCAGAGGGGCTGGAGTCACGGTAAATATGGCCGAGAATAAAAAGCTCTACAAGCGACTTTGATGTAGGAGCAGAAGAGTCAAGGCAACTAAGTCACCTGCTGAGAGCTTGGTCCTGGCCCTGGCTCCGGACCCCCAGGACCTGACAAAGTGACGCTGGCTGGCGCTGGCTCCTGACCCTGCCTACCACTGGACAATTCAAAGTTCTAGTCACAAAAGTGTCTCTGACATGGAAAGAAGCCAAGGAGCAGGTGACCGCGGCGAGCTGGCCCTGGACCCTCCCTTGATGGAGCGCACTCGGGAGGGCCAGGCCCTCGCCTGCTACGGGCGAAGGGAGCCGAGTTGCCACCGACCCCCTGGATGCCTGCATCACGGGGGCCCTGAGCTGGCGCTCTCAGAAGCCTGACTTTTGTGTACTGGGGCCTAAAGTGGCTTTAACTCTTACCTGTGAACAAGTGCGGGAATTTAATTGGCAAAATGACAGCTTCTTTGAGGGCCTCCTTGGCTCCCTCCAGCCCAGCCACATCATTCCACCGGATGTTGGGCTTCTCCATCACAACGGCACCTGCAGGACCAAGACAGAGTCTTCAACATGGAGCCCGACCCATCTGGGGGTCCCTGCCACCACCCACCACCACCACCCTCGCCCACTCCCACCACCAGGGGCCTCAAGCTGCTTACCCATCAGCTGCTCTTGCAATTTCTTTTTCTCTGGATTATCCCCTTCACTGTCACTATCGCTGCTGGGAAAGGAGACAGAAGACGACAGGCTGGAGTGAGAGGCAGCTAGTAAGGAGGTTCAGAGAGTGAGGCCAGGCTGTGACGGCCAGCCTGGTGCTAAAAAGACACCTTCCCTGCTTGACAGTGGTTGAGAGGTCTGCAGACACAGCACCCCAAGGATGTCGGGGCTACACATCGTCAGCAGTCCCCTCTGGATCCTCCAGGAAACACTCTCCTCACCAACCCTCGCTTCTTCACGAAGGGCAGGGAACTGAGACGTGTGCGCTCTCAAGAAGGCCGGTGGGGGCCCTGTGCTCTGGCTGGACATCAAGAGCAGCCGGGCAAGCACTAGGAGCTGCTCCTGGCCTTTCACAGGGACTCACAGCAGGACAGTATGTGGCTGTGCCTCCAGGGCCAAGCCCGATCCAGACACAAGTCATGTGTCATCCTTAGAACTCTTCCGGGCCCCTGGGTGGGTCCTCTCAACCCAGGAGCAGAGCTCCCCACTCGGGGGTCGGGGGGAGAGCTGACACATCACCTTTCTCTCTCCTACTCCACCACCTCTGGGCTGCGCACCCGCCCTTCACCTCCAGGACATCACTGGCCTTTGTGCTCAAACCACAGATGAGAGGTGACAGGCTGTGGAGGGAACGCTGGCTGTAGAGTCCAAAACAGAGGCCCCAGGTCTGGGTCCAGACTCCATCAAGTAACAGTTCTGTGACCGTGGCCATCCCTGAACCTCTCTGAGCCTGCCGCTATCCATCATGTGAAGATGAGAACCTCTGATAACACAGCTGGCACTTATTTGATCCTTACTGCGCTCCAAGCTCTCTTCTCCGGGCTTTTTCTGCATCATCTCATTTGCTCCTTAGGGCAACACTGGGAGGGAAGTCCCACTACCTTCCTCCTCCTACGGATGAGGAACCTATAGGCCCAGCAGGGTCATGGTGTTTGTCCAGGGTCACATGACTAGGAAGTGGCAGAGCCAGGCTGGATCCTGACAGTCTGGCTGCAGAGTCCAGGGCTGACTCCCCACCCTGCCCACAGCTTTTCCATACAGATCTAGTGAGACAAAGGATGTATGTTTCCTGTAAGGGGCTGGGTGAAAAAAAAAAAAAAGGGCTCGGTGAAGGCAGCTGCAGGCATCATCTTTATTACAAGGAGAATTCCCCAAAGGACAGCAGCAAGATGACAGCGATGCAGGAAACCGACCCTGCTCACGGGGGTGCCGGGCCTCGCCGGGTCCTCCACTCCTCCGTACTCACCCCTTACTCTCGCTTTGATTCTCTTTGACTGGCTTCTTGCCATGCTTCTCTTTGTTTCGTAAGTAATCCTTCAGCTTTTCCGCCCGGTCCAGGTACTGCATGCACTTGGCTCGAATGCTCTCCTTGGCTTTGTCACTGTGTGCTTCATCTGCAGAAGGGGGACCATGGAGGGGCCCCTGTGAGCTCCGTGGGCCCGCCCTCCTCTCACCGTGGCTCTGAGGCTAGGGAGGACCCTGTGGGGGACTCACATTTGATAGCGTGCAGGAAGTACTCCACGGCATGCTGGTAGAGCCGGAGCGCCTCCTCGTAATTCTTGGCTTTATCCTCTTCTGTGGCTTTTGTCACCAGATCAATGGCTTTCTGGAAAGGCAAAACACACAACCCAGTGCTTCCCACAAGATCCAGAAAGCCCCTGGGTTCCGGGCAGCAGGAGTACACTACTAAGAGATATTGCCAGGCCTGGGAATCCATCAGCTGCAGACCTTTATGTTGGCCTACTTGATCAACATCAACTAGAAAGGCCTTGAAAGGAAGCTTTAAAAGACAGCTGTTCTGCTTCACAATATATTCATACAGTTAAAAGCAACTGCCTTCTCAGTCAAGCAGAAGCCTGATCAAGAGTCTCAGGTTAGGGCTCAAAAGGAGAGTTCACTTTCTATTTCACAATTTCAGGGGAAAGAGAAATAGAGCTGGACTGAGGGCCCGCAACAGGGCAAACAGCAAAACCAACTGATTGCTGCGCTGGTCAGCATGGAGGCCAGAAACTGCCCTTGACCTTGTGGGCCAGAAAGGACCCAGCCAGCTAGGGAAGTCCTTCATCAACCCAAGAGTTTTATGATATGGACTTAAAGGGATCTCTACTTTTTTGTATTAGCCCAACTCACTTCTCTAGGCTGAAAAGAGAAGACAGTTTCCCTAAAGTTGATTCCCTAAAGTTGAAGGGATGCTTAGCCACATGACTCAATACACGGATACCTCTAGGAAGAAAAGTGCCTGCTTACTTCAAAGGCACCTATGTGCTGCCAGTGGTGGGCAGTGAGCTTCCAGACCCTCCTAAGAACTCTGCAAGAGTGTCTTTGTGAACCTGCTAAATCCCGCAGGCCTGTGCTCTGGACTGAACTGAAAGCCTGCTGGATCTCTCAGGCAGCTGCCCCACACCTACACATCCAGTTTTAGAAACCATGGCTTCACCAAGCTGGGAAGCACTACCAGAATTATCCTCTTCAAACTGAGACGGCACTAGACAGCAGGCAGGCAGAGACCACTGGCCACACAGCGAACAATAAGCCTCCTGACTAGCCCTTGGCAGGGCCCAGGGCCTTTGTGCGGCCCTTTCTCATCTGAAAGTAAGAAGTCTCAGAAAGACACAGAGCGTTCTACAGAACTAACAGACTGGGACAGGTCAGGCCAGGCTGATGGTACACAAGCTCACCAGCTTGAAGAAATGAGGTAAGGCTACTGTTGTCTAGCTCCCTATACTCCTTACAAACAGATAATGGCTGGGAGCCCTGAACCTTCCCGGATGATCAGCTTAAACACAATCTTCACGTGTTTACTGTCCTCCACGAGGCCTCTCTTCAGACAGACATGAAACGGGGTGCTCCTGTCACCAGCGGCTTCTCATCTCCAGAACACACCTCCAGGTCCTTGGACTTTTCCACTCTACACAGTTTGCTTGGGTCTTTTTTGAAAGCGGGGGTGGTTCAGAGCGATACTCTAGGAATGCGCTGCTTCTCAGGTGGCAAAGCAGGCCCACCCTCTCCCTCTTTCTAGATCCTCAGGGCACCTCAGAGCACATTCACTGTTTCTGGCAACCAGACATAGTTTTTCACATACAAGAGGCGTGAGTTGCAATGTAGAGTCAAACAGTTTTGCTTAACAGGAGGGAAAGGCGACAAAACTGTCTGTGGAATCTCCAGTAACAGGTGTGGCAGAGGATAAGGATGAAAGAAGAGGGTAACAAAGATATGCTAACAGGTGGCAAACTTTCCATAAGACCAGAATGTAGATATTTTAGACTCTCCTGCCATATAATCTCTGTTGCAACTACTCAACTCTGCCTTTGTAGCCCCAAGGCAACCACAGACAATACGTAAACGAAATGAGCAGGGGTGGGTTCCAATAAAACTTTACAGACACTGGAATTTCAATTTCATGACTGTCACATATCATGAAACATCCCTTTTGCCAGACACTTAAAAATGTAAAAACCGGGGCTTCCCTACTGGCTCAGTGGTTAAGGAATCTGCCTGCCAGGGCAGGAGACATGGGGTTTGACCCCTGATCTGGGAAGATTTCACAAGTGATGGGCACCACAACTATTGAGCCAGTGTTCTAGAGCCTGGGCGCCACGACCACTGAAGCCCTCACACCCTAGAGCCTGTGCTCTGCGACAACAGAAGCCACCACAATGAGAAGCCTGTGCCCGGCAACCAGAGAGTAGCACCTGCTCTCTGCAACTAGAGAAAAACCCACACAGCAATGAAGACCCAGGACAGCCAAAAAATAAAATGAAATAAAAAAAATTTTTTTTAAAAAATGGAAGAACCCATCACACAGGATCACACATTATTGATATATACTTCCATTTATATGAAATGCCCATATTAGACAAATGCTTAGGGACAGAGAATGGATTAGGGGTTGCCTAGGGTTAGGAGAAATAGACAGTTGGGGGCTGGAGAAGCGTGACTGCTAAAGGAGGCAGCATTTCTTTCTGGAGTGATGAAAGTGCTCTAAAAGTGATTGTGGCAATGACTGCACAACTCTGAAAGTCGCTCAATCATGTCCAACTCTTTGTGACTCCATGGACTACAGTCCATTCCATGGAATTCTCCAGGCCAGAATACTGAAGTGGGTAGCCTTTCCCTTCTCCAGGGGATCTTCCCAACCCAGGGATCAAACCCAGGTCTCTCGCATTGCAGGCGGATTCTTTACCAGCTGAGCCACAATGGAAGCCCAAGAATACTGGAGTGGGTAGCCTATCCCTTCTCCAGCGGATCTTCCCAACCCAGGAATCGAACTGGGGTCTCCCGCATTGCAGGGGGATTCTTTACCAACTGAGCTATCAGGGAAGCCTCTGAATATACTAAAAGCATTGAACTGTACACTTTAAATGAGTGAATTGTATGGCATGTGAGTTATATCTTAATAAAGGTTTCCTTTAAAAAAAAAAGGAAAAGGCAGTCTTAGCTCACAAGCCCTGGGAAGGTGAGATCTGCAAGCCATGTTGGTCCACCCCTGTGATAACAGCTTCCAGTGGTAGCTGGTAAAGTTTGGCTCTGGACACCAGCAAATTCTTGGCCTAGTACCCACTGTATTCCATGCCTCTGTTCCCCTCTTTCTCTCCACCTGGAGTAACTATCCCTGTTGGTATCTGCCACCCCCACCCCCCCATTCTTTGACTACGGACCCAAATGCCTCTTCTTCCTCGACCTCTTGCCCAACTCCCCGAAGCACTGTACCTGTCACCACTTAATGAGCACTGAATATGTGCTGACACTGTGTTAAGAATGCTCCACCTGAATCACTCGATCTAGAGCCACTATCACAACAACCCTACAGGGTTGTCTACCCTACAGGGGGTAGGGTAGTCTCCCTACCCCCGAGATCCCAAGATCAGCTAACGAGCCCAAGGTCACATGCTAGTGAGTGGCAGAACCAAGATTCAAACTCAGGTTTGAGACAAGAAGAGCGTCTTCCTGTTTTCCGGCCCAGCTAGGGACAGCAGCACCTGGAGGACGGGTCAGTCATGCATCCAGGTGGCGCCACCCCAGCACCACTAACGCGATCCAAGGAATGAATGAAGGATCTTAGGCCGAGAAGAGGAAATTGGAGACAGGGGGAGGAACGGGGGTCTGTTCGAAGGGAGGCAGGAGGAGGAGAAGGGAGATCCAGCAGCCCGACCGCGGCCCCGGGCTTCCCAGGAGTCGCTTGTAAGGCCCGGGTGAGGCTGATTCCCAAGGCAGCCCCGGGTCGCCAGCTACACACAGCGATCTCGGGGCTCGGCCCGGTCTAGAGGGCCGGGCATTCTAAACGCGAAGCAACCCACGGTTCAGAGCGCGAGAAAAGAGAAACGGGCACATAGCGACGGGGTGGGGGCGCGAGGCCGCGGCTAGGAGGAGGCGGCCCGCCCGCCCGCAGGCCCCGCCGCGCCTCCTTCAGCCTCCGTAAGCCGGGCTGGGCCGCGTCGAGGTACCTGGAGGGTTGACGTTGTCATTTCATCTCCTGGGTCTGCCCCACACCCCGCGGCGCTGCTTGCGGCCTCGGTCCTGCCCCGGGAGCCGAGGAGCTGGTCTGGCGCGGAGGGCCCGATGGGTCAGCGCTGGGCGCGGGCAGGGCGGCCGCTCGCAGCCGGAGCGGAGTCCGAGGGCTAGCGAGGAGCGCGGCCCAGAGCGGTCGGGCCAGAACCGCGCAGCTGCCCCCTGGCGGCCACGGCCGGCACTGCGGGCCGCCGCTTTCAGCCGAGGCTGTGGGACCAGGGCGTGAGCAAAGGGGCGTGTCGGGGGCGGGGCGAGAATCGGACCGGAATGAAATCAAGTCCTGAATCCCACTTGGAATAAAATATCATCTATTGGGCAGGTTTTTCTCTCACAATAAGCCTGACTTCTCAGAGCTTTGGGTTCCTGATGTTTAATAAGTTTTAAATTAGTATCTGCCTTGTCTGCCTTTTAGAGGAAATGAATGAGCGAGCTAATGTAAACAGTGTACCTCTACACTGGGTCTTATTAGACCCTGTTTACTGTTATTAAAATGCCAGTGGCTCTGTCTAAAGCCAGTTCTGTTTTCCTTTATATTATTTTTCTCCCTAGGAAAGTGATTTTCTTACGTCTCCAAAGCTAGGGGCTCTACCCAGGAGATCTTAAGCATAGCAGATTGGTTATTAACAGAAGCGCAGCATGTTCAAAAACCAATAGGAAGAATCCAGTAAAGAAAGCTAGCCAATGCGAATGGGACCAAAGCCTAGGTGGGTGGATTGGCTGCAGACAGTGAAGTGGGAGCGGAGAAGATAGATGCCTACCTTGGCTGGGCAAAAGATAACAAGACGTTAGGAGAGTACCTTTGGATGGCTTCTGTTTTCTTGGTGAATTAGAAGAAACGAGAATCTTCTGATAGAGGGAGAGAAAGTGGAAGGCCTGTGGTTTGAGGAGTAAGGATGGTTTGAAATCATTTCAAGTGAACAAAACTGGTAAAGGGTGCTAACTCTATAAATGTATAGAGGTGACAATTTGTGTATCTGTTAATCCCAAATTCCTATCATCCCCCTTTCCTGCTTTAGTAAGTTTGTTTTCTATGTCTATGACTATCTCTGTCTTGTAAATACATTCACTTGTACCATTTAAGATTCCACTTATAAGTAGTATATCTGTCTTTCTCTTTCTGACTTTACTTTGTATGATCATCTCTGTTGTTGTTGATGTATAGTCTATAAGTTGTGTTTGACTCTTTTGTGACCTCTTGAACTGTAGCCCTCTAGGCTTCTCTGTCCGTGGGATTTTCCCGGCAAGAATACTGGAGTGGGTTGACATTTCCTCCTCCAGGGGATCTTCCCCACCCAGGGATCAAACCCTCGTTTTCAGCGTTGCAGGTGGATTCTTTACTACTGAGTCACCTGGAAGGTACATGATCATCTCTAGGTGCTTCATCCATTTTACTGCAAATGGCATTGTGTCATTCTTTTTTATGGATGAGTAGTATTCTATTGTATATATGTACCACATCTTCTTTATCCATTCCTCTGTCAACAGCCATTTAGGTTGATTCCATGACTTGGTTATTGTGAATAGTGCGGCTATGAATATTGGGGTGCCTGTATCTTTTCAAATTAGAGTTTTCATCTTTTCTGGATATATGCCCAGGAGTGGGATTGCTGGATCATAAGGCAAATCTATAATTTTTTTAAGGAACCTTCACACTGTCCTCTACAGTGGCTGCATAATTTGTTCTTTCTCACACAGCACTTTACTATACTGGGTTCTGATGACGCTGAGAATGTGACATTTGTTGTAAACCCAAGCTTGGACCAGTAAGTCAACTCTGCTTAGCCAATACAACTTCATAAAATCAGACTGGCTCATGCAAGGAATGGGTTCTGAGCAATTTGTTAAGGAGCTTCTTGGTTGACAGCAAGAACAGTGTGGGGGAGGAAGAATAAAAACAAGGTTTAGGTTTGTAACATTTTGGAGAGGTAGGGCAAAGGCAAAATTATGCTGAGATATCACCCAAAGTCACTGATACCAAAATAAATGGAGCACTGATCTCCTAGCAAGATTCCTGAGAAACTCTCACCTCACTTTCCTCTGTGTGACTGAATGTGTGATAAAGCTCAGATTGATCCAGTGATTAAGTTCCCATCACACAGATGGTCAGTGGTAGAACTAAAACAAAGTTTTTAAGAGTTTGGAGTTGCCCTAAATGTTTAAAAATGGCATCAGAAGAGGCTAAGATGTGACAACCAAACACGTGTGATACTGGATAGGATCCTGTGCCAGGAAGGAAATGGAGACATTCATTGTTGGGAAGACTGGCACCATTAAATGGGGTCTGTATATGGGTGGCAGTGCTGAAGCAAAGTTGACTTCCTGATTGGGAGGGCTGTTGATTGGCAGTACAGGAGAGTGTCCCAGTGTTTGCAAAGTACCCACTAGAGAATTTAAGGGTGATGAGCATCATATCAGAAAAAGAGGACAGGGTAATGCAACAAATGTGGCAAAATGTTAACAATCGGGAAATTTGGGTGATGGGGATGCAGTTTTTTGTACTTTTTTTTTTAAAGGTTTACTTATTTTTGGCTGCGCTGGGACTTCATTGCTGCACTTGGGCTTTCTCATGTTGTGGTGTGCGGGCTTCTCATTGCAGTGGCTTCTCTCGTTGCAGAACAAGGCTCTAGGCACATGGGCTTCAGCTGTTGTGATGCATGGGCTCAGTAATTTTGGCTCATGGGCTCAAGAGCACATGATCAGTAGTTGTGGTGCACTGGCATGTGGGATCTTCCCGGGTCAGGGATCGAACCTGTGTCTCCTGCATTAGCAGGTGGATTCTTTATCACTGAGCTGCCAGGGAAGCCCCTTTGTACGGTTTTTAAAACTTTCCTGTAAGTTTGAAACTATTTTAATATTAAAAAGTGAAAAAACAAGTCTAAAAGCAATTCTTTTATTTACAGTATAAAGGTTACAAAGGTATATATGTATTTATATATATAATACCCTTAAGTTACAAACTTCATTGTAATGTACAATGCTCTATGTTGATGTGCAACTCAAGGGAAAGTGTTGTCTATGCAGTATACTTACAGAGTACACATAAAGCTTTTTCATTATTAAGAACACAAATACTGCCCTGTTTTACACCATGGGTTTTGATTTGGTAGTCTGGTAATGCCAGAAGACTTGAGACCTAAATTTTAAACAATACTTAAAAAGAAGTCTTGTTTAAATACAGGATTCCAAAAGGAAGGAAAAAAACAGAATATCACATACTTTTAACTCCTTGTAGAAGTGTTATCTTAGCTTTCTAGGTCTTAATACTTAAAAAAATGAGAGTTGTGTGGGACAGAACACATACAAGACGGTATAATCGGAGTTTGCACAGATCAGCCAAAACAGGCCTTTGTAAGTGGTGTTTTGCCACATTAGTTTCTAAAAGACCTTGGGTCTGGTACCACAAAGGAAACAGATTCTTTGGGTACCCAGGTCTTATCACACTGAACCCATCAGTGTTACAGTGTTACCCAGACTGTAAAACATAACACTGGAGTCCAAACTAGAGAAAAACAATCGGAAATTGGTTCTTATGATAGAGAAGATTTGGTTTAAAGTATGAAGAGTGTCATCAAGATTGATGACTGTGCCAAATCCCAAACTTGTAGTTTAAATAATTTCTTTTCCTCTAAATTCTATTAATTCACAAAACAAGAGGTGAGAAAATGTAACTGACACCCACCTGAACAGGACTGAGATAGAAGGAAAACACTTCTTCCAACCTAGGCAGAACAGACGTTTACACAATACATGCTGGTTCCAACAGAATCATTAGCACCTGATTGTCAAAGGGGGTGGTATAAAGTATAAAGACCAAGACATTAAAGGGATGACCTAAATTCTGTGCACAACTACAGGACACCGAAAAGCGTGGAGAAGGAGCCCAGGAGACTGTGTTCCCTATGCTGTTCCAGTCACTAACATTTCAGCGCCTTTCTGGGTGTGACAAAGGCTGTGGCCGAAAGGCTGCCTCTAGTGATGGATGGGGGAAGCAGGCTGGATATTGAAGGAAAAAATGGAAAAACTCATGCAACCTCCCTTATTCTTATAAGGTGCCCTTTTTACTGAGTTTGAATGCCCAAGTGTTCTAGAGTAAGTGAAATTTTGCTAAGTTTTAAATATCTTCATTATTTTGATTTCTCAGATGAAGCAACAGCCTATTTACCATATGCAAGGAGTGTGAGCAAACGAGATGTTTAAAGGCTGTAAGGGTGGAAATGATTGGATCAGCAGAATCTACAAAGGGGAGTAGATAAAATATACATTGATCTCTTCTGTTGATAGGTAAGTATTTCTTTAAAAAGACTCTCATTGATCCACTTAGGGCCATAGAGCTTACTTTTAGTTGTGATGTGCCTTACTAAGAATATTCTACACTATTCTCCTTCCCAAACTTAAGTCTGATTTTGCATTAAAAAAAAAAAAAAAAGATGCATGATGAAAAGACCAACCTTCTTAAATGTGCTTGGAGTTCTTTCATGCTGGTGTGGACCAATGGCTGAGCATCCTTTTAAACACTTTCCAGTTTGCCAGGTAAGCAGAACTGGAGGTTTACTTTGGTAAAAATATGAGGTGGTTAATGACTTAACCTCTGACTGATAAATAGATGGCATGGTATGACTGAGAAATAATGGATGAGGTGTTGCTTGAGGGCAGGAATTTTCTTTTGGACCCTTCAGAGTGCCTGTGAAGAAGTGCACATGAATAAATGCTTATTAGATGAAAGAATCCATGAATTAATATATAATTAACTAGATTTGTCATTTCAAAAATTTCTCAAGGGCCCCAAAGAACCTTTTGTCTATCCATTAGGGACGTCTGTCACCTTGGAAGAGGTGATAATCAGGCTCCAAGGGTCTATATGGGACTAGGATAAAGACGGACTCAAAAAATTTTGCATTTGTGTCAATGGCATGGAGGTAAGATTATTATTAAACTGAGCAAAGTACTTCCAGGACTAAGAACTTAGAAATATACCAGAATACCTAATTTTACAATAAAATGAAGTATCATTTCTCTGTTACCTCTTTTTAGTTTCAACCAATCTATTTTGTGGCAATTCAAAGATTACAGGTCATATGGTAGACTTTTGTTGAATACAATCAAATGTTCATTGGAGAGCAAGCAATAAATGGCTTACTTGTGCATTACATCAAGGGTAGATTTACTTTTAAAACCAGAATAAGCTTTGGTTCAGTCAGCTAAAGTGGAAAGTAAGAACAGAGGTGACAAGAAATTCAGCTCAAGTTTATAAAAGAAGAAATCTTGTTAAGATATTTTTTAAAGTTAGTACATAACAACCATTCTTCCAGTTGGCAGTTTAGCTAGTGTTGAAGAGACAGATGTGTTCTGTGTCTATTAATTGTGCCTTAACTGGAAATTACTGATCTATTAGAAGTATGTTTGTGTGTGTGTGTGCTTTAGGGAAAGGGTTTCAAATCAACCACCTATGTAGTCTATTACTAGTGTAAAATAAATTGCACCTAATATCATTTACCATAGAAGTAGCTATATTGCTCAAAAACACATAATCCTGATATACAGCATAATTATAATTGTCTGTCATCACACATTTAATGAGTGTCTCCATGCCCAGCACAGTGAAACATATAGCTTAAAAAGGTGGGCGAGGTGGGAGGACTGCTGCTGTCAGTTTTAAGACAGTATGCATAACAAAATAATTCTAGATCACCAAGCAATTAAAATAGGGATATAGAATGGTAGAAAAGGGCAGATTACTCTACTTTGATCTAATGGAGAAAAAAAAAGCCATAATAAGAATTCAAATTTAAATGAAAGATATTTCCAGTAGGATGTAGTACCATTTGGCATGTAATATATCTGATAGACATCGGTAAAACAAATGAATATGACTATAATCAAATACAACTTAAAGTTTAAGCAGAATCCCAAATCAGTCTCTCTTCCTTACACAGATATGCAGATCTCAGTATGCTTTGAGACAAAAGAGATCTGGCATTTTACTTCTTTATTGGATATTGGGCCGAGGGGAAATGACCTTTGGCTTTCTAACCAGCCATTTCATTCACAGCATCAATAGTGGATGGCAGTGACATGGAAATGTACGCTGGATATTTGGATGGTTTAAATATTATGTACAATCAATAGCTTATAACCAGTGAAAATAATAAGAACATAATTCAGCGTGTCTAAGATATAAGAAAATAAAAAGCAGAGAAAGTGCTTAAGTCTACAGGTCTTCCCTGAAAACTTCAAAAATGTTTATAACTTTTTAAGTAGGTAGGGCTTTTAATAGATTTTGCATAGCAGCTTACAAGATAATTTGAATTAAAAAATATGGATATAAATTAAACAAGAAGACTGGAGGTTCTCTCAAAATTAAAACAATCCATTATAACCTTTTCTCAAAAGTGGACACACTTTTGTCCATCAAAACCATTTACAGTGAAATGTAGTCGTGTCCAGATTCCACACAGCTTAAATTTTTTTAAAGAGTAAATTTTGGTTTATTAGCTAAGTGCATGTAATCGGCTGAAAAAAGCTCTGTTACCATTTTGCTAGGATGATAAATTAAGAGAATAATCAGTAACAACTTTAATTATTTGTTGGTCAGAGAGATTTTTCCACTTATAAAAATATAGGAAATAAACACTTTGATCTTTCCTGCATGCAATAATTTTCAATAACTTTGTGAGAGTACAGATGACAGGCAAAGGCACTATCAGACTTCACCTGGCTTTAAAATAGGCAAATAACCTTCAAAGTAATATTTTTGATTCCTGTACATGTCCCAATATTTAATCTGAAACTTTTCTAGGTAGGTGAGTTTATAGTTATGACTACCTAATAAATACTGTATAAACATACATTAAAGTATTTCTTCATATAAATTTTAGATACTAATTTCCAGGTACGGTTTGTTTGAAGACTTGAGGAAAGGACTCACATTTTCCAGAAAAAGTATAATTGAGCCTTTTCTTCCTTTCCTTTTTTTTTTTTTTGGAGTGGGAGGGGAGAAGTTTTAGAGAATGAGGAGGAGGAAAGCTCACACCCCAGCTGGCTGCTTGTAGGCATCTGTGTGGAATGTGGAGAAGACGTCTACACCCTCAGGTGGGTCCCAAGGACACAGGACAGGTCCATCAGAATGAGGGGATGCTACTCTGCGTCTCCCTTCCACTTGATACAGGGAAGCCCACCACATCCTCAACAGTCTTCCTAGTTCAAAATGAAAGAGAAATGAAAAGTCAGCTGTTCTAGAAAAGAGGTGAAATATCAAAACTGCCCATCTGCAGTTACTATTTGAAGATAATTTGCCACATTTTGGCATCTTGATACAAAATACCTATTTACCAAGGCTCTCTCATTCATAAAAAGCACTTCATTTGTGGTATGAGAGTCCCACAAACATACTTACTTGAAGAACAGCCTGGTCACCCATGATTGGAAAGCTGCTGACATTTGTTAAACAAGCAGCTGAAGGGCTCCTGCTCTTGGGGGTGCTTGTGGTCAAAGGAAACCCCCCATACCCTTCCATTTCGCATCAAGACTCAAGAGGTTAAGAAACCCTAGGGATCTTGGTGCTATGACACTTAAAGCTTGAGCAAAATGAGCCAAAATGCACACAATGCCTTACCTCTCCTGCCCACATTTAAATCACACCTCTTTAACAGATCTTTTTCATATAAGGAATGAGCAGTGTGGCTCAGAAGTTCCCCCAGAAAAAATTCTCAGTGTCTTATTAGCCTTTCATACTAACACAGAAAACCTCACCAAATGGCTTTGCTGCGAAGTCTATGACTGTATTGTTCAACTTCTCAGATTAATAATACTCTCACTGCATAAAGTGTCTAAGCTCACTTATCTGAGGGTATTGTGTGTTGACATTCTGCTTCTGGAAATCTTAGCTGGATCTTCAAGATATTTTCTTTCTTCTCTGACTTGCAACATATGCCAGATGGAACCAAACTTAGATTTATGAAATTTCAAAACATAAGAAAAGCTCTTAAAAGTTATATTCTAGCCTAGATTTTAATTTCCAGTTTTAAATAGAACATTTTGGGGACTGGAGCTGGGAGAACTGACTTATGGGGGGAGGGAAAACAATGAGTTTACAAAGTCTAATTTGAACCATCTCTGCTCATTGGTCTGCTCTATGTCCTCCTGCCTATAGGTGTGTCTGCACTCAAACCAAATAGCTCTTTGCAAATAGTACATTTGTGGGTGTTTTTTTTTCTTTCTTATCTTTGGATTGCTATCCTCCAACACCCTCCATAGTACACACATACTCTATGGCATTCCTGATGACTCTAGTAAATGAGAACTATTCCTAGACCCTTCCACGAGAGAGGACAGCCAAGTCAATGTTATTTTTTCTTTTGGATCTGGGGACTGTACTAACCTTGACATTTTATATAGCTATTATACTGTTGTAAATGGTTTCAGATATGTACCTCCTCCATAACTAGGAAAAAGAAGCTGAATGCGATTCTCCAGTACTGCAGAGCCAGCACTTTCGCTGCTGCTGTGGTCTTCTGATGACACATCTGGTGATGCTGAGAGAAGCCCAGGTAGCTGTTCCATGGTCTCGTTGCCCTGCCCACTGCAGGAGGCGTCACTGAGCCAGCACTGAGTGAGCAGTGCTGACGGATGCCTCTCTGCTGCCCCGGAGGGAGAGAGCCTGGGCTTGGATCCTGGCTGGGCTCACACAGCCCAAACGACGTGACACGATGTTTGTGCGGAAGGTGTGCTGGCTTCACTGATGTGTACTCTTTTAAAACAAGCTGGCTCTAGGGGATTTATCTTGCTTCAAAGGATCTACCAATTGGAAAAGATACCACACTAAGGAAACCCACCTCAAAGACTGTTCCTCAAAATTAGAATAGATGACTTCCCTGGAATGGCAGTGATATCATCAGTTATTCAAACAGTGACTAATAAAGCTCCATTAACCCTCACCAAAGGCACATTTGGTCAGCAATAAAAAATGGCTTCAGCTAAAATGAGGATTTTCTTTTAAAAGAAATCTTATCCCCTGGCTCCTACCAAAGAGAAAAATCAGAAAATCCTAAAACAAGCAAAACTTTGCTTTCAGAGGAGTAGTTACCAACTTGCTCTTCAAGTTGGTCACTACTAGAAAGGGAGTGGAAAGCAAGGCAAATCAAATCTGCTAAGTTCTAAGTCCTAAAGTGAGCACTTAGGTGTGACAAAGCCAGTGATGTGGTGGGATGTGATGGTCAGGGTGGGATACAGAAGAGCCAGGACATCTGAAGAACCCTTTGGTGATGCAATTCAAGGACTTCCGAGAGTAGGAGGAGTAAATGAGGACAGTAAATTCCAACCAAATGTCTAACCTACGCGGAGTGACCAAGAAGCCCAGGCTGCTGCAAACTAGCACCTGTGAAGGGATGGTTGTTCTAAGTGGTCAAGGTTAAGCCTGAAACAAATTCTACTGGAAGGAGGAGGAGAAGAAAACTTAAGACGTTTGATTACGCCCAAAATGAAAAAGAATGAGCCACCCTTCTTAACAAGGGAAATAAACCTAATCACTTAGAAACCACATTAGGAGACTAGACAATAAATTAACAGATTCATTTTGGAGCTTATTAGAGTCCTAGAATTTCTGGCCAAGGTAGCTTGTAAAAGGCAAGCTCTTCTTTAAACACAGTTACATTTCAGCAGTGATTTGCAGGTCCTTGTCAAGGCACTGTGCTGGAGGAGAGAGCAAAGAGCTTTCTTTTTGTGCTTTTTTTTTTTTTTTGAGGTGTAAATACTTCTTATGACATTCAAGGCTCTTTAACTGATTTTTTTTTTTTCCTGCTCATACAAGCAGTCCCATGCGAGTGACTTTGGCCGACAAGAATGTGTGCAACACAAATACAATCGGCTTCGGACAGGAGTGCAGGTCCATGGTCTGTGGAGAAAGGACATTAATTATCACTATTATATAGAAATGCTTTAATACACAAATGTGCAAAGTAAACAAATTTGAACATGATATTCTACTTTAAAAAAAAGATTTATTCCTTAATTTTTTGGCTGCTCTGGGTCTTTGCTTCTTTGAGAAGGAAAACTTTTTCTGGTTGTGGCGAGCAGGGGCCACATCCTTGTGGTGCTCGGGCTTCTCGTTTCGGTGGCTTCTCTTATTGCAGAGCACGGGCGAAAGAGAGCTCGGGCTTCAGCAGTCCTAGCTCGCAGGCTCTGGAGTGCGGGCTCAGTCACTGTGGCACACAGGCTCAGCTGGTCCCTGGCGTGTGGGATCTTCCTGGACCAAGAATTGAACCCGTGTCCCTTGCATTGCAAGGTGGATTCTTAACCACTGGATCACCAGGGAAACTACTTTTTTGTGTTCTAATTTTTAAAAAGAACTCAGATAAAGGATGTGCCAGATTTATGGCCACACCTGGGCAATTAGAGCTGCAAATAGAAATATACTCAGAAGTAAGGCTATTCCATGGCATAATTAAACACTAGCGTGAGAGTTCACATCCACAATTAGGACACTATTAGTCGGTGTACTAGATTCCACCACGCGAGGTAGGAAGAACTTAAAAGTAGAAGAGGTAAAGAAAAGAGGAATATCCTATATGGAAACCACTAACTGTAAGTATATTTCCCACAGGGAATCAGTGAATGCAACTGAAGTGTGATCATCTATTAAGATTTTTGACACCCCTTATCAGTTTGTGGTGGGAATGGCAAATCTTGAAGTTAGTTGGGAGGGCTAGCAATACCTTCCTAAGCACAGGTCTCTAATTTGGACAGCTGACATCCAATGAACAGGCTTCAACAGGCTTTTGAAGTTCATGGCTATCCATAGTTTCCGAAAGGTTCATCATTTAAAAGAAGATTTCTAGTCACAGTTTTCTCATTTGGAGTTTGAACTATATTATCCCTAAGATCTCTGTTAGTTCTAAAACTTCAAAATTCTGTTTTCCAAATTTATACTGTTGTGACTGTATCAATAGACATAAGATTTCACATATAAGATAAGACTTGAACTACTGGCTCAATACCCTAAGACACAGAGGCATGACTTTTTGAGTCCTTTATCATAATTTCTGGTTTCTGAAGTACCCTCGACACACTTCTCTTATTCTCCAAGGGGACTCAAGAATTCCTGTGGGTATTTCCTTTAAAGGACAAGGAAGTCAAAACAGATGATGGGTGTATGGACATATACTTGCATTTTTTTTTTCTGACCAGCAGAACTTCTATAGCAACTAAGTCACTATTACTTTTAACTCTTATCCCAACAAACTGCTGATAACAGCAATGGATAGAATTCATGTATTAAAGTGTGCCAGGTTTAGTATTTTATATCTTACATTTGACAAAAGCCTGTTTCTTATAAGGTTATCTAATTTTTCTTGCTAATATTCAAACAAAACTTTAAAAAGGCAATGATTCCCTAATGTGGGGAAAACATAAAACAAAACCCCAAAGCCAAACCCATGCATTTTTGAAACGTGAAGAAGAATTTCCTTGGCTTCAAATAGAATATTAGATGGTAAGTCCATAATTTTCTATAACAAGAGGTAAGAAATGATAAGAAAGAGAACACCTATTAGAATAAACATGTTTTTCAGAAACATGCTTACCAGTTCTCCTTCGGGACCACCAAAATCCAGATACAGATTTCTGATGCCATCATCAGCAGACATTTTCAGCCTTTCGAAGGGGTAGCGGTATAAGATGCTACTGGAACCTCCGTTTTCCCTGGAGATAGTGAACCCACTTTCATAGTGGATGGTGAGTCTCACCTCTTGGCCATTTAATGTGCAGCCTATTGAAGACAAGCAACAGACATCACTAATGAAGCTCCTATTTCAGTTAAAAGAGTGACAAAGGCTTCTTCTGACTTCAAAAAAAAAGGCAAAGGGAAAAGAATCTTTCTGAGAATGTGTGATACCTAACCTATTTGGAATGTCCTGAAGTGAATTCTGTTTTGGTCACTCAAGTCAACATTTTGATTGACATAAGGAAGAAATTACCATAACTTTACTTGACATCTGATCTGATTCAGTTCAATTCAGTGAGTATCAACTGAACACCGTGCAGACAGTAGGCTGTGTGTGGTGCTGGAGAAGTAAGAGGCATGGTCTCTGCTCTCAAGACCTCATAAGTGACAGGCGTAGACGTGAAATCCCTAACTGCTTAAGGTAAAGGGTATCAGATCAGATCAGTCGCTCAGTCGTGTCCGACTCTTCGCAACCCCATGAACTGCAGCACGCCAGGCCTCCCTGTCCATCACCAACTCCCAGAGGTCACTCAGACTCACATCCATCAAGTCAGTGATGCCATCCAGCCATCTCATCCTCTGTTGTCCCCTTCTCCTCCTGCCCCCAATCCCTGCCAGCATCAGAGTCTTCTCCAATGAGTCAACTCTTCGCATGAGGTGGCCAAAATACTGGAGTTTCAGCTTTAGCATCATTCCTTCCAAAGAAATCCCAGGGCTGATCTCCTTCAGAATGGACTGGTTGGATCTCCTTGCAGTCCAAGGGACTCTCAAGAGTCTTCTCCAACACCACAGTTCAAAAGCATCAATTCTTCGGCGCTCAGCCTTCTTCACAGTCCAGCTCTCACATCCATACATGACCACAGGGGTAAAGGGTATAGAACATGACTAAATACCAAACTCAATAAGGCCCAAGTTGAGGAATGGTTTCCTGGAGGAATGGGACTTGAGAAAGGCCCAAAAATGTGGTCAAACCTGATAGGCAGTGAAGAGTAGGAAGAAGGTTTCGAGTGAGCAAGGAGGAACAGCCAAATGAGAAAAGGCAGAGACACCTTTCAGGGGCAGTAACATGGTTGGTAGTTGGGAAGTCACGCTGTCAGTCCTACCAAAGATAAAATTCGAAAAGATACATCTGAATTGATGGGACCAAAATAACTGATCATCAAGACTGGTAAATGTCTCCTGTCAAGACTGGTGAAGTCCCTGTTTCACCACCATTTAAGCTGTTTCATTGTTAGTACAGGGGCTACTCATGAGAGGCCCTATGCCCCATAGGAATTAACACAGACCTCTGAGAGCCGAGTTCATCATCACTCAAAGGGCCAGAGCCGAGAGAGGAAGAATGCTGCGCACAGGAAGAAGGGTTCCCAAACAAGCAAGTCCTCATACCCAGACCAACGTATCCTCTCACTGGACATGAAAAACACGCAGTCAAGGCAGCTGGCATGTTCAAGAAATAAGGAAAAGGAATAACTCACAGAGGAGAGTTTTGCACAATGAACTCTGAATATTAATTACTTCAGAAAAGGAGCCAACAATTTAACAGAAGAAGGTGGTAACATGCATCTGAAGGACATGCTGGGTTATTTATGTCTGTGTATACATGTGTCTGTGCACACCAAGCACACACATCCTATTAAAGGTGTAACAGACTAAGAGCCTGCACCACGCATGAGGACACACACACACACAGTTTAAAGAAATCCTGGTTCTTTGCAGGGTGATTTACTTTCAGCCAGTTTAGTATGTCTGGAAAGCTCTTAAATACAGAATAAGTGATTAATAAGTATATCAATTGACTTGAACTGTGGAAATGAAAGTATTACCAAGGTAAAGCATTGAAATAGAGCTGTGAATGAGAACAAAATTCAAAATTACCAAAAAACAAGTTTCTTTTGTCCATTTAAAAATACAAGGGACCAGGTGGTCCTTATTTTCTCTCTATTCAAGCCATTTGTATTTAAAGAATTGTGAGCCAAAGACTGAATAGATTTTGCTTTCCTGTAATATGCAGTTTACAGACACCAAAGGAACAACACGAAACTAAAAAATGTTCAAAAGCTACACTGTACTCTTTGTTTTGGGAAGCATATCTCTCTCCAGATACTTGAAGATATGGTGACCCCATGTGCCAGTGATGAGTGTGCTGGCCAGACCCCTGGGACTCCACACAAGGACACAGGGCATCCAGCCTGTCCAACTGAAGACTTATCCATCCCAGAAATCACATTCTGTGGCCAAGACAAAAACCAGAGCCCCAGAGTCCTTAATGTGGTGACCAATCACAATGGGTGGGAGACAGCAAGTGAGAAAGACAGTGTGGGGCGGTGACTTTGGTCAAAATCCAAGGCGGGATCTAGTCATTGGTGTCATCGCTTGAACTGTCGTTGTGGTTGTGAGGAAAATACAGAGCACGTCCTAAACAGCTGAAGAATTGTTACAACACTGAAAAAGCTGTCTGGTGTTACTGTTAGAAGATGACCCATGGAAATGCTGCTCATGCAGTTCTAAAGCCATAGAGACCCCTCACTTTCCAAAAGCACTGGAAAGGAAGATAAATCACAAGATTTTCTGCTCTCAAACATTTTCTCTTTTTATATAAATCCTGTAAAACTAGGTTTAGGAAACAAAATTTAAGAAAACAGGAGCAAAACTAAACCAACTTCCAGGCAAGATGTTCAAAGTAATTAAAACGATATTAGAAACTGTAATTGTGTCTTAATTTTGACAAGTCTGTGTTCTCGTTAAAATGAAAAGCAATCTGGAAATATCTATACATAACCATATACAGGCCTTACAAATAGCTGTGAAAAGAGGAGAAGCGAAAAGCAAAGGAGAAAAGGAAAGATATAAACATCTAAATGCAGAGTTCCAAAGAATAGCAAGAAGAGATAAGAAAGCCTTCTTCAGCAATCAATGCAAAGAAATAGAGGAAAACAACAGAATGGGAAAGACTAGGGATCTCTTCAAGAAAATCAGAGATACCAAAGGAACATTTCATGCAAAGATGGGCACGATAAAGGACAGAGATGGTGTGGACCTAACAGAAGCAGAAGATATTAAGAAGAGGTGGCAAGAATACACAGAAGAACTGTACAAAAAAGAGCTTCACAACCCAGATAATCATGATGATGTGATCACTGACCTAGAGCCAGACATCTTGGAATGTGAAGTCAAATGGGCCTTAGAAAGCATCACTATGAACAAAGCTAGTGGAGGTGATGGAATTCCAGTGGAGCTATTCCAAATCCTGAAAGATGATGCTGTGAAAGTGCTGCACTCAATATGACAGCAAATTTGGAAAACTCAGCAGTGGCCACAAGATTGGAAAAGGTCAGTTTTCATCCCAATCCCAAAGAAAGGCAATGCCAAAGAGTGCTCAAACTACCGAACAGTTGCACTTATCTCACACGCTAGTAAAGTAATGCTCAAAATTCTCCAAGCCAGGCTTCAGCAATATGTGAACCGTGAACTTCCTGATGTTCAAGCTGGTTTTAGAAAAGGCAGAGGAACCAGAGATCAAATTGCCAACATCCGCTGGATCATCGAAAAAGCAAGAGAGTTCCAGAAAAACATCTATTTCTGCTTTATTGACTATGCCAAAGCCTTTGACTGTGTAGATCACAATAAACTATGGAAAATTCTGAAAGAGATGGGAATACCAGACCACCTGATCTGCCTCTTAAGAAATCTGTATGCAGGTCAGGAAGCAACAGTTAGAACTGGTCATGGAACAACAGACTGGTTCCAAATAGGAAAAGGAGTACGTCAAGGCTGCATATTGTCACCATGTTTATTTAACTTATATGCAGAGTACATCATGAGACATGCTGGACTGGAAGAAACACAAGTTGGAATCAAGATTGCCGGAAGAAATATCAATAACCTCAGATATGCAGATGACACCACTCTTATGGCAGAAAGTGAAGAGGAACTCAAAAGCCTCTTGATGAAAGTGAAAGTGGAGAGTGAAAAGGTTGGCTTAAAGCTCAACATTCAGAAAACGAAGATCATGGCATCTGGTCCCATCACTACATGGGAAATAGATGGGGAAACAGTGGAAACAGTGTCAGAATTTATTTTTCTGGGCTCCAAAATCACTGCACATGGTAACTGCAGCCATGAAATTAAAAGACGCTTACTCCTTGGAAGGAGAGTTATGACCAACCTAGATAGCATATTCAAAAGCAGAGACATTACTTTACCAACAAAGGTTCGCCTAGTCAAGGCTATGGTCTTTCCTGTGGTCATGTATGGATGTGACAGCTGGACTGTGAAGAAGGCTGAGCGCTGAAGAATTGATGCTTTTGAACTGTGGTGTTGGAGAAGACTCTTGAGAGTCCCTTGGACTGCAAGGAGATCCAACCAGTCCATTCTGAAGGAGATCAGCCCTGGGATTTCTTTGGAAGGAATGATGCTAAAGCTGAAACTCCAGTATTTTGGCCACCTCATGCGAAGAGTTGACTCATTGGAGAAGACTCTGATGCTGGGAGGGATTGAGGGCAGGAGGAGAAGGGGACGACAGAGGATGAGATGGCTGGATGGCATCACTGACTTGATGGGTGTGAGTCTGGGTGACCTCCGGGAGCTGGTGATGGACAGGGAGGCCTGGCATGCTGTGGTTCATGGGGTCGCAAAGAGTCGGACACGACTGAGCGACTGATCTGATCTGAACCATATACATAGATACACACATATGAACCCATCCCTTCAAATTCATACAAACAAGCCACAAGAGGGCGCTTCAACAATGGAAAGAGACCACCAGGGTGATTTCCTTTAGATGCTAATTTCCGTACCTACTGGGCACATCTCTTCCAACTTTGCAACAGAAACCCCAATTCCAGATTCTTTGCTTTTCTACAGATATAAGCTCTTCCAGATGGTCACACTTTTAAGGGTGTCTATCCATGTTCCAAATCTTAACAAGAGGGTCAACACCTGCTGCTACTACATCACTTTAGTTGTGTCCGACTCTGTGAGACCCAATAGACGGCAGCCCACCAGGCTCCACCGTCCCTGGGATTCTCCAGGCAAGAACACTGGAGTGGGTTGCCATTTTCTTCTCCAATACACGAAGTGAAAAGAGAAAGTGAAGTCGCTCAGTCATGTCCGACTCTTAGCGACCCCATGGACTGCAGCCTACCAGGCTCCTCCGTCCACGGGATTTTCTAGGTAAGAGTACTGCAACACACCTAGTATTTAGTAAATCAGTCCTCACATCATTAAATATTTAATAATGAAGAGTAAAACTGCCATGTTATGTTGTACAGAAACTATTATGAATGTGTTCAGAGTCACATAAAAAACTTATCAAAACTTTGCTACTGAAATAGAGAAACTCAGTTTCTGTCCATCATGATCACCTTCAGGTGTCTTATTTCAGAACATTTTTAAGTCTGGCACACAGGATAATGATTTTTACTTTAAAATAAAGAATGACAGTTTCATTTAATTACTGTTAGGCATGAAATGCCAGGATCTATACCTAGAGAGACTTCCTTGATCAACTCAGCAGCTGCATGGCAGCCCTGAACAAGTATTCGGGTCCAGGTGGACAGATCCCGATGTGTCTCCACCCTGAAGAGATGCATCTCGATGCCCTGCCGAGAGCCTGTCCTGGTGGCGAATGTCAGGTCAGATCCAAGGGAGGGTGAGCGACACCCAGAGCCAGAATGAACCAGCCTAGGACCACAAACACAGCAAAGTTCAAAAGTCATTAATGTACTGTCAGAGGACAATTTCAGCAATTTATGCTGATAAAAATGCAGAAAATTATAAACGTCATCAGCATTTTTTAGGTAAGTATATCTCAAAACAAGATTATAGTCTTTGACATAGATACTATTCTGTTTTCCCATAAAAATGACTCCTGGTGTCACAAGCAGAACACTAGGTCAGATGGCTCAAGAACCCCAATTTCCCATTTGCTTTTTCATGCTCCCATGAAAGGCTGTACTATGCTTAGTCACTCGGTCGTGTCCACCTCTTTACAATGCCACTAGGGAAGCCCTCCCAAGAGGCTGCTGCTAAGTCACTTCAGTTGTGTCCGACTCTGTGCGACCCCATAGACGGCAGCCCACCAGGCTCCCCCGTCCCTGGGATTCTCCAGGCAAGAACACTGGAGTGGGTTGCCATTTCCTTCTCCAACGCATGAAAGTGAAAAGTGAAAGTGAAGTCGCTCAGTTGTGTCCGACTCTTAGCGACCCCATGGACTGCAGCTCACCAGGCTCCTCCGCCCATGGGATTCTCCAGGCAAGAGTACTGGAGTGGGGTGCCATTGCCTTCTCCGCCCAAGAGGCTAGGCATGTCAAAAAAAAAAAAAGACTCAATTTTGATTAAGAAATAAGCCACAAACATGCATATCTTCCCCCACTGTCAGTATCACCAGAATGTTAATTTTTTACCAAGGATAAATGTATACCAATACATCTCAGTCAGTCAAAATCCAGGTTTGGATAAATATATAAGTATATCAATATAAAGACATATAGCCATTATTATTATATACAGAGAATTTTCATTGCTCTGAAAATCCTCAGTATATTGCCTACTTATCCTCTCTCTCCCTGGGCAACACCTGATCTTTTTATTGTCTCTTGGAGAATGTCAGATCTAGAGCAGAAAATATACAAGTCCAGAATATTCTATCATAACAGCTAATATGGCAATTCTCAAATATCTTTTTTTTTTTTTTTTGCCACACAATGCAGAACTTCCTTGACCAGGGATTGAACCCATGTCCCCTGCAGTGAAAGCATGGAGTCTTAACCACTAGACCACCGGGGAAGTCCTCAAATACTTTTTTAGAAAAGCCCTATCAAAAAGGCTCAGAAGTCCAGCTGAAGAGGCTACTATAGGCCAAAGATAGACCATGATTTTTTTCTTTTCTTTTTTTTTAACTGACTGGTTCCTCGAAAAGTTAAACAGAGGTACCATATGATACAACAATTCCACTCCCAGGTACGTACCCAAGAGAAATAAAAACATATATTAGAATAAAAATTTGTTCAGAAATGTACATATCAGCATTATTCTTAATAGCCTAAAAGTGGAAATAGCTGAAATATCCATCAATTGATGAGTAGATAAAATGTAGTATGTATATATAATGGAAAGAAACTTTGGAACTACTTGGATACAGCTCTTGACTCTCATTCATTTAAAATATACTACTCTACTACAGAAAAAAAAAAAAGAAAATGATGTGCCATCTTTTTACTTGAAAAAGTGAGTTCCAGGAATTCCCTGGCAGTCCAATGGGTAGGATTCAGCACTTTCCCTGCTGTGGCCTGGGTTCAAATCCTGGCCAGGGAACTAAGATCCCACAGGCTGTGCAGCATGGCCCAAAAAAATCATCCTGGGGAGAAGAGTCAAATCAAGAATGAGACAGCAATGAAACAAAACAGAGAAGAGAAAAAACATGAGAAACATAAGCAAGAAAGAACCTTAGTTTCTATAATGTGTCCTACATATTCTGCCCCATGAGATGCTCATAAGAACAGGACTTCAGGGTCAAAGACAAGAAATGTGACATTCATGAACTAAAAAATATTTTCAGGTAAAAGGGAAAGAGTAGAACATTGTCTAAGAAAGTATGACTGTTAAAGCATTTTAAAAATCCCTTAAACTAATAGTGAAAAGCTTCCCACAAAGAAAATATTAATCCCAGATGGCTTTGCTGATGAATTCTATCAAATAATTAAAGAAAAATCAGTACCAATTCTTTATAAAGTCTTCCAAAAAACAGAAGAGGCAGGAATACCTCCCAACTCTTTCTATGAGGCCAGTCACACCCTAATACCCAGACCGAAGACATCTCAAGAAAAGAAAAACTACAGACCAAGATAATTTATAAATACAAGACACAAAAATTCTCATCAAATTATTAGCAAATTGAATCTAGCAAGACCAAATAAGATTTACCTCAGAAGTACAAGGCTGGTTTAATATTCAAAATCAATATGGTAATTTATTTATAAATTGATTCAATTTAAAAATTGCTTTAAAATTGCTTTATAAACTGATAAGTAAAACCATAGAAATAGAATAAAGAACAGAACCTACAAGATCACTGTAATAGACATGGAAAAAACATTTTAACAAATCCAAAATCATTTAATTAAATCCAAAATTGAAAACACTCAACAAATGTGGAATAAAAGAGAACTTCCTCACTCAGATGAAGTGTACCTATAAAAAAACCCATAGCTAACTTTGGGTTGTTTAGGGCTGAGGGAGAGGAAAATGAAGAGTGAATGCTGAGTGGGTAAGGAGTTTCTTTTTGGGATGATTCAAGTGTCCTAATATTGACTGTGGTAATTGCATAACTCTGTGAAAATATTAAAAAGCATTAAACTTTATACTTTAGGGTTTCTTTGGTGGCTCAGTGGTAAAGAATCTGCCTGCCAATGCAGGAGATACAGGCTTGATCCCTGGTCCAGGAAGATCGCACATGCTACAGAGCAACTAAACCCATGTGCCACAACTACTGAGCCTGTGTTTTAGAGCCCAGAAGCTGCAGCTAGTAAGTCCATGTGCCGCAACTACAGAAGCCCACGCACCTAGAGTCTGGGCTCTACATCTAGAGAAGCCATGGCAATGAGAAGCCCCATGCGCCACCTGCTCTTTTCACTATATTTACTGTATTAAGAAATACTGTATATGTACTATAATGAAAAATTAAAACTCATAAATCTTTAAAATATTAACTCATTTAAAATAAAAAAGAACGAACAGATTTGGTGCTAATATAAATAACATACTTTTATTAAAAATAATATTTTAAAAAATGAAATGAATGTGAAGACTGGCACTGTTTTAATTTTTTTCAAATCTCTTTCATATACAGCTTAATAAAAGACAGCTGAATTCTTTTATGTGTATCTGCATTCTGCCACAGTATGCAGCTGAAGTATATACCCAGCCTCACACAGGTATGCAGTTGGACACGGAAGGAGTCTTTTAATAGCTATTTCAGATAATTATGGCTATCTTTCTGTCCACCAAACCAAAAATCAACAAGTAGTTTCTTAAAGGTTAGTTGCAAGGTAGGATCTGAAACCTTATCAATAAAGTTTTTATGTGTGCTAAGTTGCTCCAGTTGTGTCCGACTCTGGGACCCCATGGACTGTAGACCTCCAGGCTCTTTTATCCATGGGATTTTCCAGGCAAGAATACTGGAGTGGGTTGCCATGCCCTTCTCCAGGGGATCTTTCTAAGCCAGGGATAGAACCTGCTTCTCCTGCATTGCGGGCAAATTCTTTACCACTGAGCCACCAGGAAACCCTCAATTATCTTGTTACATTAAAAAATCCAATGGTCTCTCTTGCAGCTTGAATAGATTTTTTTTACCCTTGCATGATTTTGCAGCATCATGAACTGGTCATTTGGAATATATTTTTTCATTGAGTTATGCACATTTTCCAAATGTTAAAAGCATTTTATTATATAAAAAAGTCACATTTGGTAATATCGCCACTGATCTCATCAGATAAGTCTTTAAGTACTAGGAAGCTGTCAATATTCATAGTGAGAGACAGAAGTTTTCCAGAATTCTAATTTTCTGTTTGAAAGATAGAAAATTTTGTTAACAAATACCATCAGTGTTTTCTTTAAATGACAAATTCATTATGAATTTCATTTTAGAAAAAAAAATCTGACAAATACCCAAGTCTGAGTAGCCATAGTCTGTCAGTCAGTTTTTTTTTTTTTTGGAAGGGAAAGTGGTGTTCCATTAAAAAAAAAAAAAAAAAAAAAAACAGCAAGTTCAGCTCACAAAAACCACACATGCTTTTCTTTGCAACAAACCATCACACCTCCATATGCAGCAGAAGTGGACTCTAAGCACTTTCCACGTCATCTCACAGATTATCAACAAGATGAATACTCAAGGGCTGAGATTAAATAAAATTAGCAATTATCTGCCTCAACAAAGGCATTTTGAGGTTAAATTGGCATGTTCTCTCCCTGCAAGGCCATACAGTTCAGTGCCAACTGCCTTGATTCATGATAAGCAATTTTACCAAACTCAGTGCAAATGTCAACAGTGAGAAAAGCAAACAACATGTTAGTATTACTGTGAAAACAGTTTTGAACTTACAGACCCCCTGAAGAGGGTATCCCCAGAGATCCACGAAAGTATTATTTGAGAACCACCTCCCTGAGCTGATCCCTGTAGAACCAACATGCCAATTACACATTAGCTACCTCAGCAAGAGTTAAATGAGTTTCAAAACTACCCCACATACAATCCAAGTAATACAGAGTGTGAGCAAAGTGTCAGGGTGTATTCCCCCATATTCAGTTTGATTGCTAATCTCAAATCAGACCTTAAAAAATATAAAGTCCAGGAGAATTTTTCCTACAGATTTGATTATGAAATATCTGTCAGAGGGAAATTAATTCAAACCAGCTGCTGGACTCTTGCTGCACAGCAGTTGGTTAGAACACACTGCCAAAAGGCCCCCTTAGTGGGAAGGCCCGATGAGCTCATGCAAAGGCGGTACAGCGGCTTTGGCCCCATAAATCCCATAAGCACAACACCACTCAATTTTCCACACTGTCAAGTAGCCACACTTTCTCTGGATGTTTTTCTCTTCCAGTCAAAGAAGGCATATAGGAAAAGACTACAAAATGCACATCCTGCAAAATCTATAGCACCTGTATCTAATTCTCTACCTGTATCAGGCACTTGGCTTTAACCTCAGGAAATGTGTCAAATGAAATAAAAAGAATAAAATAAAAATCCTCTTCATTTATCACTTTCATGTTTTACTTAATTCCCTGACCATCCCAAAATATCAACTATTAGATCAGTTTTGGTTTCTAAGAATCTGTAAATGTGCAAGCCAATGTAAATAGTAACTCATGCTAATTTATATCACCCTAACTGTTCTTTGATTACTATAATTAATTTATTTATTTATCAGAGACTATCTGCCTTTGCTATTGAATCATCAAGGCCCTTTCTACAGGACCCTTATATCCTGAAGGAATTAAAGAGGGCACACCTCTCTAATTCTGAGGCTCAATAAATCCTTCATTTCTATTCTGTGATCTAAGGGCTACAGCTCTAAATTACAGAGAAGCTTCTGAAAAGCTATGTGAAAATTAGTATTTTTAAAATACAATGATATATGTAAGGGAACTTGGCAAATTGAAGGAAATCCTACATAACGTAAAGGTCTTCCTGTAATTTAAGAATTCTCTTCCTCACATGAATCTTTGTCTCCTGAAAGCAGGAACCCCCCCACACTGCTCCCCGTGGGACACACTAGAGGACGCCATCATTTAACCTTTTTGACTACCAAGCACTTCTTTGTGGGACTCCTTTTTAATGGGTAGTTTTTGAGCTGTATCAAAACCTGATTTTTTTTTAAGCCCAAATTAACACTGAATGTGAATATGTTTCCTAGTTTCACACTCGGGGAAGGCAATGGCACCCCACCCCAGTACTCTTGCCTGGAAAATCGCATGGATGGAGGAGCCTGGTAGGCTCGTCCATGGGGTCGCTAAGAGTCGGACACGACTGAGCGACTTCACTTTCACTTTTCACTGTCATGCATTGGAGAAGGAAATGGCAACCCACTCCAGTATTCTTGCCTGGAGAATCCCAGGGATGGGGGAGCCTGGTGGGCTGCTGTCTATGGGGTTGCACAGAGTGGGACACGACTGAAGCGACTTAGCAGCAGCAGCAGCAGTTTCACACTAGATAACTAGTGTCTGGTTATTTCTTAAGACATATTGGCCTCCAAATCTACACTTCTCCATTCTTTTCCTTCCA
This sequence comes from Tragelaphus eurycerus, assembly GCA_935064755.1. Classification (NCBI taxonomy): domain Eukaryota; kingdom Metazoa; phylum Chordata; class Mammalia; order Artiodactyla; family Bovidae; genus Tragelaphus; species Tragelaphus eurycerus. The sequence goes on from CAKXYN010000020.1 coordinate 21,723,109, forward strand.
GCTCCCTCCATCTGGCATACTAGAAACATCCTGTTGCTTCAGGTCAAATAAATGTTTACTTGGTGGAATCAAATGTACTCTTATACTAGAAAGAGAAGTTGAAGAATATTTTGGCTGAGCTGTGTAGTTTATCCACAGTACCACATTCTGGTTTAAATGATTTCATCACTCAGTCAAAATGCTGCCACAATTTCAGTGGTTTTCTAGTCACAGTCAATAAGGCAAAGAACACACCAAAACAATTTATTTCATGAGTAAGCAAGTCTTGAGAAGAGCAGTTAGGGAGCTGCTTCGACAACTTAAAAAATACACACAAAAATACTAGTGACAGAAACCATATATTCTGAGCTAGGAGCTGCAAAAATGATCAATAGTGTTGTGAAAGAAAAGTTTTTGTCTAAATCGTCTGCATCACTGCTTGAATGCTATTTTAGGCACCTAAAAGGTAACAGAAGTCATTTTAAAAGTCCTTAGTAGATTCAGAGTAGGACAGATATTTTGTTGTCTTTAGTCTTACCTTGTGGCAACAAGAGGGTAGCTATGACATGGTGATGCCCAGGCATCCCTGGTCCATGGCATACAGTCATAAAGCAGCAGGTCCTTCTCAGTCACGGCCATGAGGACAGGTCTCCACTGCTGCCTTCCACCATCTAGCTTTGCCTGTTACAGAGGTGAGACCCAGAAAGTAGAGCTAACTATAATGATATGTAACTGAAAATTCCTTCAGTGACCACCTAAGGCAGTCTCCATTCTGCCTCCCCATCCTAACCCATGTGAGACAAAGGAAACGCCCTACAGATTCCTTCCCACTGGCAGGGCCTCTCCACTGGGAGGTGTGAAGTAGACTGTGTGTAGCTAGAGAAAGTGCTCCTTGAGTCAATTACACACATTTTCTAATGATATGACACAGTTTCTTTCCCCTACTCCACAATAACTAATTATCATCAATTCTAATTAAATACATAGCACTTCAAAACGATAATGGTTTTAGTATATCTGATGTGGGAGTAACATCTTCTAAGTGTAAGATAGAAACTGTTACCAAGTAAGTCTGTATCATCTAAACATCAGTGTTTTTCAAGTATTTTTGATCAAGACTTGCAATAAGAAATACATTTTATATTGCAACTCAACACATATACATAAATACTGAATTTTAAAATTTTCTAAATTTTCCTATCCTTTGTACAATGCACTCTGATAATTTCTATTTTATCTTTTTAAAATGGCAAAATGACCAACCTATGTTCTATTTTGGAAAACACTCATATAGACTACTGTCAAAGAGTTGCCCATTACAGTTCAGGAAGTTTATGCTTCAGTTTCAAATGTTCCATTGCATTTAATTGCATAAAGCTCAGTTATCTCTGTGATAGTTTAAAAACAAAGGAAAACAACCACTGTTTATATATATTGTCAAGGATCCAAGGCCAAAAAGCAAAAGACTATGTTCAAGTAAAACCCTTGTATCATCAAAATGTTTGCCTTCCTAAGATGAGACCTTTGAGCAGGGAGTGCGTAACAACAGTATTTCAACCCTCAACTTTCCAGCTCGCTATCACTGACAGCTTCGAGATAAATTTAAATTGATGAATCACTTTTCTCTCACTTGTCTTCAGATCCACCTTTTATCTTCTCTTCCTTAATGACTTCTGAAGGTAATTTGAACATGTCAGAGCATTTTAAGAATACATCTATAATCTGAAAAGTGGCCTGAGTGGTTCATTTCTGTGCTGTAACATCTACACTGGGCCTCTATTCTTGCTAGAGCTATGACTGGATTCCACGAGCGGGAAATGAATTCCAGCCAGTGAAGCTACTCATGTTCAACCATGTGCTGAAAGCCCAAAATACATGACCCAACCCTGAGAATTCTAGTAAAATACGGGAGAAATAATTAATTCTTTCCTTACTGGTGAACCTGAGTTTTCTAAGACTTTATACGTCTAGGGGTAAAGATTGTGATGTCTTTCTAAGATTTTATATGTCTAGGGGGAAAGACTAAGATTGTGATGTCTGGAGGGAAAGTATCAGCTGTAAAGAGGTTCTCTTGGATTCTTCAGTTTTGGGGTCACAGATATTCCAAAGGGATTTCTAATTTATATGCACTACTAAGTCTTTGTCTCTGAGACTGTTATGGACAATATTTCATAGGGAAAATAATATAAAAATCTATCTTCCCAAAGGGATAAAATGATAACCTGATATTTTAAATTAACTTTTTGCTAAGTTATAAGACAGATTGTGAATGCTAGGTCACAGTATATGCATTTAGAAAATCTAAATTAAATATATTTCTTTCCAAAGAAGAGAAAGGAAAACTGCTAATGTTAATAGAAACAATATCCAATTTAAAGACAGAGAACTTCTGTTTTCAATAAACAATTTTTTAAAAAGTGTTTACTCTTCAGCTCTTTCGAGTCCTTCACCTTTTTTTGGAGAATATCTTTTCCCTCTTCTACTTAATCACTGGAGAAAAATGAAACCTGAATTTCAGTCATTCTCTTTGCCTATCTGCCTTAACTTATAAGGGTACTGTTTGCCTTCACTGGAATCAGAATGCTGCCAGCTATATATAGTAAGTGCTTTCGGTTGTGGTATCAGCACAAGCAGCCTTGGGGCTGAACTGCTGAGGTGGTTTTTTTCCCCTGCTATGGAGTTTTTGGCCAGAGAAAAAAAGGATACTAATATTAGGGTTCTGCTTTGCTTGTGTTTCAACAACCACACATGTGTACACCTGGCCAAACAACAGTCCTCTCCAAATTTTGTTTTTTAACAACTAGAGTTGAATAGCACTAAAGATGAAAAAATTAATCATAGTTATTATTCATTCCCTAAATCTCTTCATCCTACAAATCTTTTTAAGAGGTGATATACTTCTGTTCTTTATGCATTTTAGTATTATGATAGAAAACATAGAGCAAAAAATAAACTGTGCCATTAATACTGATTTAGTGTATATGTTTCTAATTTGAATCTTTACATATTTTGAGAATAATGAGGGACAAAGTACAAACTGTGAAAACAAAGTTTTCTTTGGCTATCTTGGCTTTTCCATCAATACTCAAATGCCTAAAATACTTATTTTGTAGATAACATATGTCTCCACACTTGGTAGACTTAAAGAAAATTCCCTCTTAAGAATATATAGCTAAGAATATAAGAGGTATAGTTAGAATATAAGAATATAAAAGTTATAGTTATCAGTCACATAAAAATCACCATCAATAAAGAAATAAGTCCCTTGCACAGAAATTATTTATTAGTTATCGAACATCTATAGCCTAGGTTTTCCCTGTTTTAGGCAAACTCAATTTATGATAATGTGAAATAACAGATAAAGAAAGATCATTTAAAGTTAAATAAATAATCCTTCCTTAAGTTATCTGCCCCAAATGCCTATCTTTTCTAGGTACAACTGAAACAGTTTCATTTATGTGTATGCTTTTCAGGAAATATATCTATTGCTAAAAGAAATGCTTACCTATTTTAAAAAGATTACATGATCTGAAAACAGATTGGCCATTTTCACACTCATAGAATAATATTACAATTAAAGAAGGCTTTGGCATTTACCTAGTTCAACTTTTATCAAATATGTAAGTTCATTATAAAATTCCTCTGAGAAACGATATCCAATCTTGCTTGAACACCTTATTCTAAGTGTATTTGATTTGGGTGACAGAAACAACTACTTGGAAAAAGTAAAAATCATGAACAGTTTAAAAACAGCACTTTGGATTAGTTCTGTAGTACTATTTTTTAAAGAACTTGAAACCATTCAACTTAGTATTATTTCCCAACCCTAAGCTTGTGTTCCTGGATAGTGTTTTATAATTAATGACTTGTCTACTTGCTTTTTGCATGTATATATGTAGACAAAGGAAAAAATTACTGAATATCTACTATATACAAAGTATTAGGCTAAGTTCTCTGGGGCAAAAGATTTGAGAGAAATGTGCTCCTGTCTTTGAAAAGCTCACAACTGAGTGGAGGAAACACACACATAAAATATAGTCCATCAAGGGCAGACTGTGATGAATTTATGGCTTTATTTTTTTCTCTTTTCTTCTGGTCTGTATGTAGCATAAACCAAATTAACTCCACTTTAAAGGTCTGGCAACTCTCATATATTGCTGGTGGGAATTTAAATTAGTTCAATCTTAATGGAAGGCAATTTGACAATATCTATCAAAATTATTGATACAAAGTGTCAGTCCCAGTGTTTGTAGTTGTGTGTGTTAGTCACTTGGTCCTGTCCGATTCTCGGCGACCCCCATGGACTGCAGCCTGCCAGACTCCTCTGTCCATGGAATTCTCCAAGCAAGAATACTGGAGTGGGTTGCCATTTCCTTCTCCAGGGGATCTTCCTGACCCAGGGATTGAACCTGGATCTCCTGCATTGCAGGCAGATTTGTTACCATCTGAGCCACCAGGGAAGCCCACTGATACAAATACCTGTATCTTTTGTGGTAGTTTAAAAAGATGTTCACACATTCTTTACCATTCTTCCCTTTAAGAGCTGGAGCCCTGGGGTGTAGACTGGACTTAGTAATAACTCACTTCTAATGAAAAGAAGAGAGAAGAAGAGCCTAGGTCATAGCCACATAGGTATTGTAGTGTCCATCTTGTTCTCTCTCTCAGATCACTTGCTCTGAGGGAAGCCCACAGCTGTATCTTGAGGACACTCAGGCAATTTTGTGGAAAGGGCTGCATGGCAAGGAGCTGAAGACTTCTGCCTACAAGCAGCAAGAAACTGAGACTTCCTACCAACAGTGATATAGATGAATCATGTTGGAGGTGCACCTGCCAACCCATCAAGCCCTCAGATGACTGCCGCCCTGGCTGACAGTTTGACTGCAACTTCCTGAAGGGTCCTGGGCCAGGACCACCCAGCTAAATGGCTACCAGATTCGCAATCATTAGAAACTGTGGGACATAAGTGTTATTCCAAAGACACTAAGTCTTGGGGGGTAATTTGCCTTATAGAGATAGGTTATTAATAAACCCTTTGAAACAGCACATCTGAGATGAATCCTAATGTTAATGTTAAGTCGCTTGCTCAGTTGTGTCCGACTCTTTGCGACTCCGTGAACTGTAGCCCACCAGGCTCCTCTGTCCATGGGATTCTCCAGGCAAGAATACTGGAGTGGGTTGCCATTTCCTTCTCAAAGGGATCTTCCCAACCCAGGGATCAAACCCAGGTCTCTCGCATTGCAGGCAGACGCTTTAACCTCTGAGCCACCAGGGAAGCCCAACAGATATACACATATTCAGTTCTATGAACTCTAATAATCAAAGCTCAGGAAATGATGCTAAAATTTTGAATAAATCCTTTTCTAACCAAAGTTTTACAACTTACTACCAGAAACTTAAGAACCAAATACATTCAGATAATGTGTGTTCTCTTGTTATCTGCTCTATCTGGATTCTGGAACCAAAGAGTTTGGACAGCACATGTGTGAAAGGACAGACCACAAGGTTATTCATTATAGCAAGGTTATTCATTCTTTGTAAGGGCACAATATTATGACAACAACACTGGAGGAAATGCTTATTTAACTACAGCCACACAATGAAAAACTATAAAGTTGTAGAAAAGAATGCTCCATATGTTTGATATAAAAAGATCTCCAGGATATATTGTTTCATGAAAAAACCAGCTAAGTATTGATATAAAGTAGTGTGCATAATATGCTTTCTTCTTTTATAAAAGAGAAAAAGAACATATTTCATATTTGCTTTTATCTGCATAAGAAACTCTCAAAAGAGTCACTATAAAGGAATCAAAGTGATTATCTTTCTGGCGGCTGAGGGGTGGGAATTAGGTGGATGGGGAACCAGAAGGAGGGTAAGACTTCACCTATTAACTTCTCATTTTAATCTTAGAACCTTGCATAAGTATTTTTTTAAAGCATGAAGATTTCTAACATTGCCAAAAGCACAGAACAACTACCACTCCATTGAGTTTTTCAACCAGCATATAAAAACATAGAAACCATGATAAAATACTAAAACTTTCAAAGTCATTAAGTACTTATACCATGATTTTCATTAGTTTCTTCTGCTTATTCTAGTCATGCCTCCTAGAAATTATCACAGTACTAATTCTGTGTTCTAATTTATTAGAATCATTATTTGAAGTGTTCATAAAATTTCATGGCTGAAAATAAATAGATCAGTGGAGTCCAAAACTGATTCACCACAGTATCACCTGGGGGAGCGAATGAGATTGCCAGGCCCCACCATCAGTCTACCAAGTGGGGACTCCTGAGGGGGACCACGGGAGCCAGACCCTGAAACTGTATTTAAAACAAAACAACAACACAAACGAACAAAACCTTTCTGGGCTGATACTGATGCAATTCCTGCCCCCCTGGCACACACGAAGGAACTAGGGTGCAAAGATATAAAGGAACTTTTAAAAAGAAAACCAATGAAAAACAGAGTTAGCCCCTCATCTCTGACTCCCTAACCCTGTTTGTTTTCAGCTCCCTCTGGCTCAGCTGACAGTGAAGGCCCCGAAAGAAAAAGGATGTGTTGTAACATCATGTACAACTTTTCGTCTCCCTTTTGTCAAACTTTGGATCTAAACTAACTAGGGTATGTTCTTCCTTTCCTTTCACCCAACCTCTATTTAAGTTTTCTGGTTTCTTTCCATTTGTCAGTTGTAGAAGACAACTATACGTGTGTTTAATAGCTTGTAAAATATTTTGTATATTTTAAACTTTTTCCAGATCAGGGTAGTAAGCCTGTTGTCTCTGAAACTCTGTCAATAGACTAGGGCAAGAAGTGGGAAACTGTGGCCTGTGGGCCAAATACAGCCCACTTTCTGTTTCTGTAAATAAAGTTTTATTAAAGCACAGCCACATCTATTCATCTATTCATGTCCATGTTGTCTATGACTGTTTTGCTGCTATCATGGCTGTGTTAAGTAGTCATGGCACTAATAGCCCTTTGCAAAATAAGTTTGCTGATTCCATTCTAAAATCATGAAAATTATCTCCAGTCATTAAGGACGGAAATGATAAAAATCTCTTCATGGTTATGGTATGATGGTGACTATCATGACAGTTAATTCTTCTGGTGGAAGTGATAATTAGCAATAAATAGCTAAAGACTAGGGGAGGAGAAACAAAAGATCTACAAGTTAGACACTGGAGACCTGACTGTGTGATAAATATTCCAGACATACGAAATGGGGGAACCATCCTGGCTCTCAATGGTGACCCGGTGAGACCCTGCCCTGCCTCCCAGCCTACCTGTTCTGCCAGCCAGGCAATGTGCTTAACCTCCTTGCTGCCTCCCGCTGTACTGGTTGCACCAAGCATGGCATTGAGTTCAGCCAACACCTGTGGGAGGAGAGCCATTATGTTGGTGTGGATAGCTACGAACCAGGAGTGTGCTGTGGCTGTATCCTTGCAACGGAGGATCAATGTGTTCCTGCTATCAGGAGAATGGAGCTCTATCAATCTGCGGAAAAAGAAAAAAGAAAATGAGCTAGATCAGAAGCCATCAAAACTGCCACGGTTTAACATATATAACTGAAAATCAACTTTAATTTTACATTCCAGAATATAAATGCTTTTTCTTAATTCCTTAGAGTCCAATTCCAGAGAAATCCACATGTGGAAAGATCATCACCAGAAAGACTAACTGCTGGGTCTGCTGTTTCAGTATTCATGAAATGACCTGAAATGAGAGAACCTAGTGCAGAATCCATAGTAAGAACACTTCACTCCGCCTTCATTTCCAAGTCAAAGCAATGGAGAGCCTGCTTGTTGAATCTCATAGGCACATTGTACTGAAATAAATTTTTTTTTAAATACTTAGAAAATTCTGGTATATAGTATTGCTAGGTAAGTAAAACTTATTGCCAAAAATTGAACTGTAATTTCCACTGTGTGAAATAAAATAGCTGAAAAATATGACTCTCTATGAAAATTTGGAATTGTTTTCTAGGGTCTGGGTAATGTCATATGATTAAATCATCTTCCAAGTAGTGGAGGAAAAATAGTTAAGAAATCTTCAATTCTATGACTATTATTTATTAATGCTCAACTAAGAACAATCTATACTTCAAAAGTAACCTTTAGGACTTATTTAAATTTTTTTAAAGGTACACGCAACCAATTACTTATAAAGCAATTTGCTAGGTACTATCTTGTGTTTTGATCAAAGCTTTTGCCAAAATGAATTTTAAAAATCAATCAATAAATGGCTAACATATGTTCACTGCTGTGCTCTAACAGTGAACATATATATCTTTTAAAAGGGAAAAAATTAAAAGCTCTTAGGAGTGTTTTTTATGGTAGGCTGAAAACTGACAAACTGCCACTGACCAAGGAGAGAACTTTTTGTTCTTTCATCTTTCTGAAGACAGTTTTTGCATCCTTGCAGCCCTGTCACGAGATCCCTCACTGCCTGACCAACATGACTGGTTTACAGGTACAGCAGCATGTCTGCCTTGAAGCTTGCATCCCTCTCTCTGGTCATATTTAGAAATTCCTTTATAATTCCATTTTAACTTGCCATAATTAATGTGGCAAATATTCATTCTCATTTGAGCTCTGGTCAGTCCATCCTTTCTTAAATAAACATTTAATGAAAACCTACTGTTTTCTAGATTCTATGCTTGACACTGTATTAGAGATACAATAGTGAAAAAAATAGAGAAAAACTAGTCTCTCCTCTCACTGGGCCTATTATCTAATGTTGGAAGGCAGAAAGTTTATATTTAACTAATATACAAGTTACAGAAACTACTTCTATAAAGAACTGTGATGATTACCACAAAATTCTTGCCTCAAAAAGGTACTCCTGAGATGTTAGCAGCAAAGCAGGACTGCAATGGGGGCCTCTTCACCCCTGGGGCACACTTACCAAACTGGTATACAGCTTATAAACACATCTATCCATGCTACCTACCTACTTATCCACTGGCATGCCCTCCCACTAGACTTACCCTGCTAGCTACCTGAAGGTCTACCCACCAGTCTATCCATGTTTCATATGCCTTCATAGTTTTACAGCAATAGTTCTAGAAAATAGTCAAAACATAAAATAAGATCTGCGACCAGTTGAAACACTTCACAAAGCCCATACCTGAAGCATCTTTAAATAGCAAGTCACAAGCTATTTTGCTTCTGTTTTAGTTATAGTTCTGATGAGTTTATTTGATTTCCTATCCTATAGCTAAATACAGCAAGAAATAGCTTGAGATAAAAACTGTGGGGGTTTTGAATAGCAGGTTAAGTCTGGATATTAATTGGCAAGCAACGTGGAATCACTGAGGATTCTGAACAAGGGGACAACATGATCAAGACAATGAAATAGAAATTAACTATGAGATATCTGTACACCTAGGTTCAAAGACGCATCATTCACAATAACCAAAAGGTGGCAACAACCCAAGTGTCCATCAATGGGATGGATAAACAAAACGGTATACACACACACACACACACACACACATAATATTCAGCTTTAAAAAGGAAAGAAACTCTGTCACATGCTGTAATATGAGTGAACCTTGAGAGGATTATTCTAAATGAAACAAACCTATCACAAAAGGGCAAATATTATATGAGTCCACTTATATGAGGTACCTAGAGTGGTCAAAGTCACCAAAACAAAAACTAGGATGGTAGTGGCTAGGGGATGGGAGGAGAGGGAAACGGAGAGCTGTTGAATGGGTACGATTTTTGTTGTGCAAGAGGAAAAAGTTTTGAAGATTGGTATTATAGTAATATTAATATAATTAATACCACTGAACTATACATTTAAAAATAGTTAAGATGGTAAATTTTATGTTGTGTGTGTGTGTGTGTTCTCAGTTGCTTAGTCATGTCTGAATCTTTGCAACCCCATAGACTATAGCCTACCAGGCTCCTCTGTCCATGGGATTTCCCAGGCAAGAATACAGGAATGAACTGCCATTTGATCCTCCAGAAAAACAGTTATGATGGTAAATCTTATGTTATGTGTATTTTATCACAATTAAAAATAATAAGCTAAAAAATAATTTGATGGTGGGATGTAAGATGGATTGCAATAGAGAAATGGCCTAGAGAGATTTAATTGGACCCAAAAAGGATGAGACTACCTGCTGAGTCACCAGCAGGACACACTCCTAGGCAGGAGGAACTCCTCCATCCAAAAGGCCCAGAAAAAGTAGAGAGAAGTAAAGAGATTTCTGACAAATAGCTTAATATTCACATTGACCTTTATTTAGTTTTCTATACTATTTTATGTTTTTTTCTTTTTAATGCTATTTTTCACTATATCAATTGTTGCTGTCATGGTCCTTAACATAAATATTGATATTTGTTGGCTAAAAAATGATTATATTATCTAAAAAAACCAATTATACATTTGTTATGGGAAGATTTAAAACAGTACATTACCCCCACTCCCTGGCTCTGAACTCCTGGCAACTGTTGATCTGTTTCCAAGGAATCCTGCGAGGGGCCTCAGGATTTAGTCTGAGCCTATGGCTCAACCCTATAGGCTGCAGTCCATGGGGTTGCTACAAGTCGGACACGACTGAGCGACATCACTTTCACTTTTCACTTTCATGCACTGGAGAAGGAAATGGCAACCCACTCCAGTGTTCTTGCCTGGAGAATCCCAGGGATGGGGAGCCTGATGGGCTGCCATCTATGAGGTCACACAGAATCTGATACAACTGAAGCGACTTAGCAGCAGCAGCAGTAGCAGTATGTAACTTTCTCATTTAGCAATATGCATTTAAGGTTCCTCCATGTCTTTTGTGGCTTGAGAGCTTATTTCTTTTTATGGCTGAATAATATTTCACTGTCTGGAGGAACCATAGTTTGTTTATCCATTCACCTATGGAAGGTCCTTTTGGTTGTTTTCAAATTTTGGCAATTATGATGAAAACATTCATGTGTAGGTTTCTATATGGACCTAAGTTTTTGACTCCTTTGGGTAAATACTAAGGAGCACAACTGCAGGGTCACATGGTAAGACTACTGTGTTTAGCTTTGTAAGAAACTGCCAACTGTCTTCCAAAGTAGCCGTTTCACTTTGCATTCCCCTCATTGATGAATAAGCCTTCCTGGTGGTGTACATCTTTACCAGCATGTGGTACTGTTTGTGGGATTCTGGCCATTCTAGTACGTGTACAGTGACATCTTAATGTTTTATTTCATAATTCCTTAATAGAATATGATTTTAACACTTTTCATTTGCCTATTTGTCATCTCTATTTCTCCTTTGGTGAAGTGTCTGTTGCCCATTTTAAAACTGGGTTGTTTTCTTATTACTGAGTTTTAGAATTCTTTGTATATTTCAGATGTCAGTCCTTTATTTCATATATATTTTACAAAGATTTTTCTCCCAGTCCTCAGCTTATCTCTTTGTTCTCTTAACAGTGTGTGATGGTTAATTTTATGTGTCAACTTGACTGGGCTAAGATATGTCCAGGTAGCTGGTAAAACATTATTTCCAAGTGTGTCTGTGAGGGTGTTTCTGCAACAGATTAGCATCATCAGAATGGGAGTAAAGGAGATGGTCCTCACCATGATGTCCAGTGCAGCTGGGCATCATCCAATTCACCAAGGGCATAAATAGAATAAAAAAAAGCAGAGGAGAGGCAAATTAGCTCTCTTCTTAAGTTGGGACATTCATCTTCTCCAGCCCTCAAATACTGGTGCTCCTGGTTCTTGGGCCTTTGAACTTGGGGTGAATTTTAAGACTGGCTTTTCTATTTCTCCAGCTTGCAGACCATGGGACTTCATCTCCACAACTGCATGAGTTAATTCCTATAATGAGTAAATAAACCTATCTATCCATCCTATTGTTTGTTTCTCTGGAGAACCCTAATACACAGTGTCTGTTACACAGCAGAAGCTTTCATTGTTAATAAAGTTCAACTTGTAAAGTTTTCTTTAATGTACTGTGCTTTTGGTATTTTATCTAAGGAGTCATTTACAAATTTAAAGGGAATTTTTAAAAAGCATAATCCTATAAGCTCAGGGAGAAGATGAGAGGAGCGACTACAACAAAATTTTAGAAGCTGGCAAGAAGACAGAGTAGTTAAATGATTTAGCAAACCTAAGAAAAGTAGGGGAGAGTCAAATCCAAGCCAGTCCATGTTGCAGAATCCTGAAGAGGCTGAGGAATTGGAGGCACCAGTTACCTCTGGAAGTGGGAGTAAAGCATGCAGCTAAAATAGAGAGGCCAACTGACCGGTTCAGCATTCCTCACACCCAGCAGCTAGTGACTGCCCCACCCTCAGTCCAGCAGAAGCCTGACCCCCACCCTCATCCCACCAAACTGAACGCAAGAGCTAGGGATGTCCTTAGTTTAGACCCTCTACAGGGCTGACCATTTTCTACAGAGGCTGTTCATTTCTACCTGGTTGCTTTGGCACTATAAACAGCTTAACATCCTTAATCACATGCTAAAAGTTCAGTCGCAAAACCATGACGAAAAATTTCTTTCACTCCTCCTACTGACCTACTTAACACTAAAGGCAGGAGTCAGATCATCCTTTTCTGGGCACAAAACATTCACCTTCTGAAAAAGCCTTCAGACCTCATACAGTTCCTGGAAAAGTCTCAGAAACAGGTCCTTGGCCATAGTTAAAACTCTGAAAATCCTGATGTTAAAGTTCCTACTTATTAATAAGTGAAAGAAAGGAAAATAACTCTGTTATAAAATAACCTGATTAAGCAGAAGATCATGGAACCACTAGGCTAAAAAAGGGGAAAACAGGAAGTAAAACAGTTCCCTAGGACAGAATCACAAACTTTTCATCAAAAGAGAAAATTTGTAGTGTTTCTTAAAATGTGATTGTAAAATAGGAAATTAAATTAGAAGAAACAGAACATAAACTCCACAACAGGACTAATGATTCTAGGATCCAGAAGTCTACCTTTGAAGAAGCAGCCCCTGGAGCTGATAAAGGGAACAAAGTGTTTCCTAATGTTGACTGCTGTTTTAAAAGACAAATTCAAATGAAAACTACTAAGAGTTTGGAGGCAGTCTGCCAGTCATTGTTTGGGCCCACAGGAGAGAGGAGGAGACAGCTACAGTGTGAAGAGGTCTGGCCTCCAGTCAAACCACTGAGGATTTCCTGAGAAAAGCAATTACATTCTGACCAGATGAATCAGATCACAGTTAGGTCCACAGAAACATAAGATTCTTTAAGTCTAGCCTGCTTATTCTGTTCAGAAAAGTCTTTGTTATAAAGTATGAGTTCAATTTATAATAATGTTCAATTAATAATGTTGTTTTGTATGTCATAAAGCCAAAATTTACCTTTTACATGGAAAACAGTCAAAGCAAAGATGACCCAGACCTTGAGAACCTCTTCAACGATAACAGAGTTACATTTCCGAAAAGCAGCTTTAAGAACACCGTGTTCTCGATAAACTCTGCACTGCCCATAATGCTGTTTGCTAAGGAACAGGTTCATGTTCTCTCCCTGGAGTCTGTCATTATTTATTTAGCTTTCAGTTTCCACAATGAACTGCTTATAAGGATCAGAAGCATCTAGTGAGGTCTTGAAAGAGGAGAGGTGGAAAAAACAAATAAATTTCTTTCTCCTCCTCACTTACACATTCTGATAGTCAGCACTTTTTTCCAGCTCTAGATAGTCAAACTAAATCAATGTAGTGAAACAGAGGGAAAAGAAAGGCTGCTTTCCTCTCCTGTCAAAGAAGTCTTTACATAAACACAAAGGATGAACCACAAAGAGATTCCACTACATACTCATCAGAACAGTTAATGTTAAAAAGACTGACACTCTCGGTGTTGCTATGGATGTAGTTGGTAGGGATGTGAGACGGCACAACACTTTGGAAAAAAGTCTCAAAGGTTTTTTAAAAAAAAGTAAACATACACCTATCCTTTGAGTCAGCAGTTTCACTCCTAAGAACTTACCCACAAGAACTAAAAATGTATGCCCACAAGAATTGTAACCATCAATAGGACAACCGATAAAGAAACTGTGGTATATCCATAAAATATGCTACTGCTTAGCAATAAAGAGAAAGAACTATTGTTACACATAACAGGAAGGATGAAGCTCAAGAATCTTACACTGGAAACCAACGTAACACTATAAAGCAATCTTACTTCAATTAAAAAATAAATTAAAAAAAATCTTACACTGAGTAAAATAATTCTATCACAAAAAGTACACATGACATGACTATAATTTTATGAAATTTCAGAATAGTTGAAACCAATACATGACAGCAAGTCAGAACAGGAGTAGCCTTAGGACGGTGGGAGAGGGAATTAACTGTGGAGGGTAAAAGAAAACTTCCCAGGGTAAGAGTAATGTTCTGTATCTTGACAGGCTTGGGTCACACAATTGAATGCATCTGTCAAAACTTATGGTTTGTATATTTTATTGTATGTAGATATTATCTCAAAAGAAAAAAGGTTACAACAAAAACACTGAACTCTATATGCATGTTTGAGTAGAGGGAAGCATAGTAATATATGCAATTTACTTTGAAACGAATCAAAAATATAAGATGGACTGCTGCTACTGCTACTGCTAAGTCACTTCAGTCGTGTCTGACTCTGTGTGACTCCATAGACGGCAGCCTACCAGGCTCCCCCATCCCTAGGATTCTCCAGGCAAGAACACTGGAGTGGGTTGCCATTTCCTTCTCCGATGCATGAAAGTGAAAAGTGAAAGTGAAGTCACTCAGTCGTGTCCGACTCTTAGTGACCTCATGGACTGCAGCCTACCAGGCTCCTCTGTCCATGGGATTTTCCAGGCAACAGTACTGGAGTCGGGTGCCATTGCCTTGGATGGCTAAATGGGCCTATTTGTGATAAAGCAAGCATAGTAAAATGTTAATGGTAGAATCTAGGTGCTGGAAAAATGAGTGTTGACTGTAAAATTATTTTGATTTTGCCCAAGTTTGAAGATTTTCACAATAAAACATTAGGGGAAAAATTAGGGCTACAATGTGATAAATATCTTGGTGACAGATATATTGATAAAATTTATTTTTATTGTTCCTAAATGAACTGTTTCTCTCCATGGCTTTAAACATTGCAGTTGTGATACCTGTCATGACATTCCCTTTGACAGAGCTGAGATAAATTTAAGTATGAATGAGCTAGAAGCGATTTTATAGATACTATCTTGTTTATTCTTGAAGTAGTTGTAAAAAACAGAGTTGAACATGTATTATTATGTTCATTTTATGGAAGAAAAAAAATAGGAGGACAGAGAAATTAAGGGACTTATTTAAGGTTACAAGGACACCAGCAGCAGGTATAATAATAATATACTGAGAGCATTCTATGCCAATTTTATAATCATTCTCTTATTTAATCCTCACACAAGCTTTCATTTTCTACAGGAGGAAACCATGGCTTATGGAAAACAAATAGCTTGGCTGAAGTGTCGAAGTCCATCACCCTAACTTCAGTCTAATGAGTCAATGGTTCTGAACTTTTTTTTTTTTTTTACCAAGACACATAGGATAAAGATCCACATTCCTGTGGGGATAACCAAAGTCACAAGTAATTTTTCCAGGTACCTGCAATTCTACTGCTTTTCTTTTTCTCTAGAAAGCACGCTTGGAATGCAAGAGTGACATAAGAATAACTCTGAATCTCTTTTGATTTATATTTTACAAAAAGCAGATCATTTGCAAATTTGGTATTTCTTTTTTTGGCTGTACTGTGGGGCGTACTGGATCTCAGTTCCCTGATCAAAGATTGAAACTATGCCCCCTGCAGTGGGAACATGGAGTTAATCTCAGGACTGCCAGGGAGGTCCCCAAATTTGGTACTTCAAGCAACATCAGAAATGAATTATTTTGCAGAATTAAGCCTGAGAATCTTCAACAGCCTGACTCTTCTAAGAACTTCCCTTGTATAGTACACTCTGGTCAAGTATGGTCTTACTAAAAAGCATGGTGTGATACACTCTTGTAGCCCAAACTGCCCTCTCCATTTGGTTCTAAAAATCTATTTCAAATTTGACCATTGATCAAATATCTTTAGTATATGTGCTAAAGAGCATGCAGCCCCAAGTTTCAACAAAGGTCAAGATTATTGAGCTCTGAAAGACGTCTTCGTGGATGATAAACCAGCACAGCTTTCAGCAATAGAGCCAAGTCATTTCATCTTCCTCCTTCCTTCTTTCCTCACTCCCACAACTCCAGTATCCTACAGAAACTGTGTAATACCTTTTCTTTTCTTACAATACTCAGATATAGCAGCAGCACTCCAAGTGCTATAGACTAAATGTTTGTGTCTCCGCCTCAAATCTGTACGTTAAAATTCTAACCCGAATATGACAAGATTAGCAAATGGGGCCTCTGGCAGGCAATTAGATCATGAGGGCAGAGCCCTCACAGATGGGACTAGTACTCTCCTGTGAGAGAGAACCCAGAGAGCTCTCTAGACTTCTCTGCCATTGCAGACATGGCAAGGAAATGACCATTGGAAGCAGGCCTTTACCAGACACTAAGTCTGCCAGTGCCTTGATGTTGGACTTCCCTCCTTCCCCCTGACCATGAAAAATAAATTTCTGTTGTTTATAAGCCACCCAGTTTATGTTTTTTTCTTTCTTTTTTTAACAGCAGCTTGAATGGACTAAGACAACAGTCTACTCTCATTCTCAGAAATGATTTATAATGGAGGGACATAGCCTGAATACTTTCCTCAGCTTGACAATCAGTTGACAAATTTAGTGGGTATTTGTTCTTTAGTCACATTATAATTCTACTCTAATCCTTACTATTTAATTTTTTTTAAAGTCCATGATTAACAGATCACAGTCTCTACATAAATCTAACTCATTTGAGAAAAAAAATTTAATTTGGATTTAAGAGGTGATTATTCGCTTTACAAATTAGATTCTTACTGTATAAAAAAATAAACATAGCATTTCTTCAAAGATCAAGCTGTTTTGTATTTACATATGATCCAATATATATATAATCTTTCACAAATAAACCTGTATGCCTGTATGTAACACAAAGTAATTTCTATGTCTTGAACTTTTAAAAGAAAACAAATAAAAACAATACAAACATATCAGAATGTAATTTTCAAAATATGTATATGAGAATTCACTGGTGGTCCAGTGGTTAGGCGGAGAAGGCAATGGCACCCCACTCCAGTACTCTTGCCTGGAAAATCCCATGGACGGAGGAGCCTGGTAGGCTGCAGTCCATGAGGTCACTAAGAGTCGGACACGACTGAGCGACTTCACTTTCACTTTTCACTTTCATGCATCGGAGAAGGAAATGGCAACCCACTCCAGTGTTCTTGCCTGGAGAATCCCAGGGACAGGGGAGCTTGGTGGGCTGCCGTGTATGGGGTCCCAGACACGACTGAAGCGACTTAGTAACAGCAGCAGCCCGTGGTTAGGACTCCATGTTTTTACCTCTGTAGACTCAGAAACTAAGATCCCACAAGCCACAAAGCAAGGCCAAACAAAATGTGTGTGTGTGTGTGTGTCTGTATAGGATTCCCTGGTGGCTCAGACATAAAGAATTTGCTTGCAATGCACACACACAGAGTTAAAGTTAGCAATTAAGACTTTTTAAGCTACTATTTCTTATGATCCTGCTATGTGTTTGACTCTATGCAAAGGACTGCATGTGGTTATCTCATTTAATCTGCACAGTTAAGCCTTTTTTCTTAATCAATGAGAATATGAAGGTTTATAGAGGTGCAGGAACTTACTCAGAGCCGTCCTTGGAGCAAGTGACCTAGTTGGGACTCAAAGCAAGGCCTGCGTGATTGTAGAACTCAGCTGTTTCCAGCATACACACAATAGACTACAGAGCAGGAGCTTCTACGTCCCTATGGCCTAAAATGCTCAAGGTCATTCAGTTTCTGGTTGTCTTCTGTGAACCATCCCATCCTGACTAGGCACCTGGCTATGTAATCAGATCAGAGGAGACCATAAAAGTCAAAGTAGATTATAAAAAGTTTGTCCTTGTGAATGCGAAAGTTAGTCACTCAGTTGTGTCTGACTCTTTGTGACCCCATGAACTGCAGCCCACCAGGCTCCTCTGTCCATGGAATTCTCCAGACAAAAATTTGGGAGTGGGTTGCCATTTCCTTCTCCAGGGGATCTTCCCAACTATCGTTATCTTTCTTTTTACCCTTAATGTCTATTCTAACACTAAGTTTAACGGTACCACTGCGTGGCATTAATGAAGACAAAGTCATAGAAACCAAAGAGTGATAGAACTAGGAGGGACATTAGAGATTATTCAATCCAACGCTCTCATTTTACAAATGAGGAAGCTGAGGTCAAGAGAAGCTAACTTGCAAGGGTGATACTGGTAGTTGATGCAACTTGATCTATAATGAAGATCTCTGATTCTTTACACTATCCATAGTATAAGGAATTTCCTTCTATGGAGATATTTTTAGAAGTTTCTTGAACAAGATTTCTTCCAGTTATTAAGTCATAATCACAATGAAGGAGTAATATTAACACTCCATAAAGGTATAAAATGAAAAGTAAAGGCCTCTTCTTTCCTTCTACCTTCTAATCCCACTTCACTCCCCAGGGATAACCATCATTAAGTTTCTTGTGTGTTTGTCCAAAATTGTTTGGCCACCTGATGCAAAGACCCAACTCATTAGAAAAGACCCTGATGCTGGGAAAATATTGAAGGCAGGAGGAAAAGGGGACGACAGACGATGAGATGGTTAGATGACATCATTGACTCAATGGACATGGGTTTAAGCAAACTCCAGGAGATAGCGAAGGACTGGGAAGCCTGGTGTGCTGAGTTCAGAGGGCCGCAAAGTGTCAGCCAAGATTGAGAGACTGAACAACAACAATACACATACACGCGTGAAGTAATTTAAATATGGAAGCCCAGAAATGATTCTCTCATCTCAGATTGATGTTTTTCTTTACCTAATTTAGTCAACAGTCATAATATTGCATAAAATACGCAAAAGCAGTATTATAATATATCCGTTTAAGTTTGCAAAGCTGTGAATAGATGTTCTCCTTAGGTACAGCTCACCTGTTCTCCAGGTCCGGCATACTTAAGTTTCTAGCAGCAAAGCACATTTTGAGCGGGATGACCTTCCTGTCCTTGGTGCTGTTCTGGTGTTTTGGAGAACCAGAGTCCTCACTGCCACTAAAGCTGGGTGACTGGGGAGTGGCACCTTCCCAGGGCAGATCTGACACCAATGATGGCTTCTTGATATATGGCGTTACTTCTCGTATGAATTTAACTATGAACAAAAGTCAAAGAAGAAGTTTAGTATTTTTACTTCCTATGAAAAATAACAACTGAAATATATACATACAGGAACTATCTGGCATGAAGTGAAAAAAAAAATACACCAAGTTAAAGAGCCCACACACAGAATCTTAGGATTAGAGGGTGCTTTAAGAGCACAGGTAATCCAAATGATACACCACTACTCTGCCCTAAAAACTGAATTCTGAGTCTTTGCATATTGTTTCTTCTTAGGACTCCCTTCTCCCTTTGCCTGCCTGGTCAACTCACCTCATCAGCAGCCTGTCCTGTTTACTCTCTCCAGGGTATTTCCATTTACTCACTCCTCTGTAATAACTTTTAAGCACCCTGGGTTGTAATCCTTTGTTAATAATACTTCAGTTCCCCTGCTGGCTGCAAGTTCCCCAAAGGCAGGGTTTATGGTTTATTCAATCTTGATGTCCAACATTCAGACCAGTAAATGTTTGAATACACAAGTAAAGGGAAAAAATGAACAATAAAATACTTGAATTATCTCAGTAGTTGGACAGCATGAATGAATCTGGACATAGATTCAGTACCTCCTGAGACAGCCCCATCTAGCTTTAAACTAGATGCAAGTTTAGAAAACTTGAAACTCTTAGCATTTAGAAAACTTGAAACTTTCACTCATTGGTTTGCTGTCTACAGAGGCCATACAGAACAAACTTAATCTCTTCTACATGCTGCTGCTAAGTCGCTTCTACATGAGGGCCCTTCAAACATCTGAAGTTCGAGATTCTCTCTCTCTTCTCCAGGCTAGGTATCTCTACTTCAATTAGATTCAACCCAATCAACATTTGTAGCTACCTTCCAAGTATCAGGCATCAGGCTAGCTGCTGAGAATACAAAAGCAGCTTAGGTATGGACTCTGCCCTCAGGAATGCCCAGTCTAGTAAGGGAGACAGTTATGAAAACAAACCATCATAGCTTTGAAAAACAAGTACAAAGATATTGTACTTGTTTTTCTATTAATGGTATTAAAGGGTTTTTCTATCAATGGTAGTCCCAAGTTAAGATATGGCTTTTAATCAAAAGAAAACATTTTTCTTTTTAAGTTCACTTTTAAGAGGTACACTTCTTTTACCTCCTTTATGACTGGTGACTACTGTCATTTGAGGCATGGTGTTCTTATTTCAAAAACTAGATAAAGTGAACATTATTAAAATCTTAAAAAGCATTAAAATGTCAATAAATAGTTGAATATAGATAAATCAGTCATCATTTCCTCTGCTAACATCAATATATGTTACTGCAGGCATCTACCTCCTCTCAAATTACACTGTGGTAGCTCCTTAGAGTAGTATCAAGGGAACTGAAAAACTAGAAAGATATGATTATTATCGATGCTTATCAATGTCATAATAGCTAGTATTAATCTTTTACAGCATTAGAAACTTGACAAGCCTTTGAAACTTTACTAATAGATTGTACGTATGTGTGTTTGTTAGTTGCAAACAAGTAAAAATTCTAGGCATATACTAAACATTCAATAAATAGTAGGTGCCTTTCTTCTTCTCTAAATTAAAAAGCTAGAAAAGTTAAAAAAATTTAACAGCCATCAGTAGAAGGGGCAAAATTATTTTCTTATAAGTTACTGAATGAGAACTGCTAAAGTTAAATGTACTTCTAGGAGATACAATAATACTAATGTCAACATTTAGAAAGATTTCTGTGTGTTTATGTGGGTGCTTTCTATGTCTAGTTATAATACGTGTATTTTCTAGGGGGAGAGAGTAAGAGTTAACTGCTTCAGGTTACCAAGGAGACTTTATCATCCTAGAAAAATGAGCAGGGCTGCACCTAATATATGCCTTGAGCAACTGACTCGGGCATCTGAACACAAGTGTTAGTTTAGCTCCATGCTGTCAAGAGAGAATAAGATCACAACAACTTTGGCAGAAATTCTTCAAGTTTCCAGGCACTGCTAATGGCCGAGATTTACTTTTTAAATATTTAAAGCAGTATACTAACTTTGGGGCTCACAGTTGGGAGAAATTAAAGACATTCTAAATGACTATTCTTAAATACTATAGTGTTAGAAAAGCCCCCTTTATGACATACTCAGATGTTCACTTGATCACAGAATAGCATCAATGAGCTTATTACTATACATAAATGAAACAGACATAAACACACAGCCTACTCCATGGCCTTATTAAAGGAGCAATGAGTTTTACTTGAGTTGATGACAATGGCACCCAAATCTCCATCTAACTGGCCATCCACAACAGCTGGAGAACCATAAACAGATATCTAATTTAGCTGGGAAGCAATACACAGGCTTATGTGATTTCAGTGTTCTGCTTTAAAACAAAGTACCTATCACTTGTGTTTGTCCTGAGATTTTCAATTAATTTCATTACCCATCACCCTGGGCTTCCCTGGTGGCTCAGAGGGTAAACAATCTGCCTGCAATGCAGGAGACCTGGGTTTGATAACCTGAGTTGGGCCGATTCCCTGGAGAAGGAAATGGTAATCCACTCCAGTATTCTTGCCTGGAGAATCCCGTGGACAGAGGAGCCTGGCGGGCTATAGCCCATGGGGTCACAAAGAGTCGGACACGACTGAGCAACTAAGCACAGCACCCATCTTCCTACTCCATTTCACTCCAAGGCCTGTCCAAGTCCACAGAAGTAGGAGATACATCCTTTCTGAGGATCTCAAATTACTACTGAGATGACAAAGGAGAACTCAAATTTCCTTTTAAACCTCTAAGCTACAGTGGAATAAATCCAAACAAACCAGAAATAAGATAGCTCTGAAATTCATTCCCAACAATTAAAATTTTAGGATTTTAAAATTATGGCCTTTTATAATAAATGTATGCAAACTGGCAAAAAGGATATTTTTTAGGCCTCAATTAAATTCTAACATGGCTATCTATTACTTTTATTCAAAAGTATTAGCTTTCATGCTTTTATATATATGAACATAGAACAAACAGTTGAAATAATTTGGGTATTTGGACTGTTTACTATATAATTTCTCCTTGGTAGTCTTCTTCAACTACTAATCTTATATGGTAAAACCCACTGTGGGTCATTTATAAAGTAAATATTTAAAAAAATGAATTTAAAAAGTGATTTTCTTTGGAATGTTTCTTCAAACTGCAGAAGTATATGCAAGCTTTTCATTTTTTCACAAAAAAATGTTTTAAACATCTTAGGTTTGCATTTTTAAATGTTTTTGTAAGGAAGACAGCTACCAGCAAATTTCCTTGTGGAAACTGCTAAACAGAAAGTAGATGTTTGTTGAAAATCCTTTATATAACTCATCCACAACCAGAAAACACTGTGCATTTGAAAAATTACTTCAAGGTACATATTTTTCTTTTCCTTTTGGTGTTGACATTTATGTTTATTTTCTGTGACATATCTCTGTTTTTATAAGTCAGTTCTACTCTTAGTACTTCTCTCTCCCCTAAAAAGAAGGACTGCTTTATGTGAAATAATGCTTCTATCTGTGTCATTCCCTTCTTGATTACTTCAAAACATACGAAAGCAGGGACTTCCTTTTGGTCCAGTGGCTAGGACGCCACACTCCCCATGCAGGGTCCCAGGTTCCATCCCTGGTTGGGAAACTAGATCACAAAGACCGCAGCTAAAGATCCTGCATGCTGCAACTAAGACCCGGCACAGTAAAATACATAAAATTAAATAAATAAATATTTTAAAATAGAAAGCAGAGGACTGTTGATAACTGTAAGAAAGTCTTGACCACCTATAGCATTAGAAAAAATGGAAAGATAAAGACTTTTATTTTCACTAAAGCAGAGGCAACAAGAAAGGCACTTTGCATAAGGCTGCTTAGGAATAATTTATATTGCTTCTTAATCTCCTGCTAAAATACGAAAGTAGAGGCTAGTTTTGTTTTTTAATTAACCTTATCAGATTTTAAAAAATGATGTAAAATGACTCAAACACTATAAAACCAAAGGCAAAAATCAGGGTATATAAGAGTTACTAGGTGAAAAAAGTAAGTTTTCAAAAGAAAAATAAAAGCTTTTATGTTTTAAAAAATTATATATGATTAGTACGTTCATTGGAGAAGGCGATGGCACCCCACTCCAGGACTCTTGCCTGGAAAATTCTATGGATGAAGGAGCCTGGTGGGCTACAGTCCATGGGGTCGCGAAGAGTCGGACACGACTGAGCGACTTCACTTTCACTTTTCACTTTCACGCATCGGAGAAGGAAATGGCAACCCACTCCAGTGTTCTTGCCTGGAGAATCCCAGGGACGGGGGAGCCTGGTGGGCTGCCATCCATGGGTTCACACAGAGTCGGACATGACTGAAGTGACTTAGCAGCAGCAGCAGCAGTATGTTCATAAAGTACTCAAGAAAATATGCCCATTTGCTAATAATGGTTATATTTGTATTGTAATTACAGTGCTTTCTTCTATTGAAAGTTATTTCTACAATGCTTGAACTTTTAAATAAGCATGTGTTCTATTAAATAAATAATACTAAAGTTAATTCTGGCCTTCCCTTGTAGTTCAGCTGAAACCCCCTGCAATGTGGGAGACCTGGGTTCGATCCCTGGGATGGGGAGATCCCCTGGAGAAGGGAAAGGCTACCCACTCCAGTGTTCTGGCCTAGAGGATTCCATGGACTGTAGTCCACGGGGTCACAAAGAGTCAGACACAACTGAGCAACTTAATACATGCCATTAAATAACAAAGAAAAACAAGGATTAGAAGGCAATTTCAGAAAAAGATTCAAGGGCGGAGACAACAACAATGGGGAAAAGTGAGTGTTCCATAAATGCTGAAAGAACAATGGAGTATCAGCATGCAGTTGTCGGACGTCTGTATCTCACATCCTTCAATGCATTTGCTAACCTACATTTGATGCTCTTTGGACAATTTTTGTAAAGTCACTAAAGTATAAAAACAGAGCAACAAATTTTAAAGTCAAATGAAATTCAATACAAGCCTTGATATTACCATTTACCTTTTGAGAGGTCTGAAGCACGTAATTTTCTTGTCTAAGCCTCAGTTTCCACATTTGTAAAACGTTAAATACCAACTTCAAATGGCTATGCGGGTTGAATGAGAAATGTAAGAAAAGTGCCAATGCCTGTGCTTGAGCACACAATGAATATCAGTGTGTATTTGGGTGTGCAATTAATACAATATACTCTGGACAATGTGGCTCAGAGGTTATAGCGTCTGCCTGCAATGTGGGAGACCTGGGTTCTATCCCTGGGTTGGGAAGATTCCCTGGAGAAGGAAATGGCAACCCACTCCAGTACTCTTGCCTGGAGAATCCCATGGAGGAAAGAGCCTGATAGGCTACAGTCCATGGGGTCGCAAAGAGTCGGACACGACTGAGCTACTTCACTTCACTCTGGACAAAGTAGGTAGAGGCTAAGATAAGAAATTGAACAGACCGTATTTGAATTTCAGTTCTGTCAATTATAAACTTCATGATTTGGGCAAATAATTCAACTTTTCAATTTCTAGTCCACAAAACTCTAATATTAACCTTAATACCAACTATCCTGAATAACTGAGAGGATTAAGTAAGATTAACTATTTTCCTGGGTTCTAAAATCACTGTGGGTGGTGACTGCAGCCATGAAATTAAAAGCTGCTTGCTCCTTGGAAGGAAAGCTATAACAAACCTAAACAGCATATTAAAAAGCAGAGGCATCACTTTGCTGACAAAGGTCCATATAGTCAATGCTGGTTTTTCCAGTAGTCATGTACGGATGTGAGAGTGGGACCATAAAGAAGGCTAAGCTCCAAAGCCTCAGGGGCTCAGAAGATTGTGCAAAATCTTGGTGGACTGCGAGATCAAACCAGTCAATCCTAAAGGAAATCGACCCTGAATATTCTTTGGAAGGACTGATGCTGAAGCTCAAATTCTTTGGCCACCTGTCATGGAGAGCTGATTCACTGGAAAAGACCCTGATGCTGGGAAAGACTGAAGGCAAATGGAGAAGTGGGCAGCAGAGGATGAGATGGTTGGATGACATCACCAATTCAGTGGACATGAATCTGAGCAAATTCCAGGAGACAGTGAAGGACAGGGAACTCTGGCATGTTGCAGTCCATGGGGTCACAAAGAGTTGGACACAATTTAGCAAATGAATAACAATAACATATGTCACAGTTTCTGTTTTGCTCATCTTTTCCATTTGACTAAGGGTCACTGAAGGGATTAAAAGCCAGGACTACAAAAGTCAACAATAATTACAACACATCACTTCTACCTCTATAGTGTTTATCTGTCCATGGTTCTTCATTCTTTTTAGTCACTCCTCAGAATTGTGTTGCTATCTTTGCAGGACTCCTTAAGGTCCTCAATACATTCTCTTGCACATTCATGAGGCAAAATTCATGTACTTTCATAACACATACACAATCTTTTTGTGACTCTGGCTTGACATCACACTTGCTTCCAACCTTTCAGAACAGGTTTTACCCCAATCCATATGACATCACTGTAACAATATGTGTACTTAGTTTTAGTACAAATGAATATAATACAGTGGTCAAAATTTGGCAGTATATTGATAAAGTGTTCACAACAGGGATCATGAACATATAGATGAACCACAAATATTGGCTGATAAACTATGAAAAATTCTGTCACAAATATAGATATATTTTATAGTCTAATTTCCCTATCCTGGGGAAAACATGAGAAATATTTATGGCATGGGTGGTAAAATCCAGTTAAAAACTGCTGCTAATAGCTCTAGATTAAGGATTTTTGCAAATATTTGAATAAAGCATCCATGTTCAACACTATGATCTTCTTTTTGATTATGTGGAAACTGGTCACTCCACAGACTGAAGGTTATCACACAAAATGCATATGAATGATCTTTGTTGAGGTTCTTGTCAACTAAATTTGTTATTAGAAAACATAAGCCATTAGAACAAAATTCTACTTAATAAACTATTATCTACTTAAACACATGGTTTACGGATGAACAGTTTGTTCTTGAAGTGATATAAAAATATAATATTATAGGGAGTCAAGAACGGTTTAAAACATACTTCTATAAGAAAGCCCTTGTCTCACAAACCCAAGATACATGCTTTTATCTACTCCTAACATAAATGAGCTTCCCTCATAGCTCAGTTGGTAAAGAATCTGCCTGCAATGCAGGAGACCCTGGGTTGATTCCTGGGTAGGGAGGATCTGCTGGAGAAGGGAAAGGCTACCCACTCCAGTATTCTTGGGCTTCCCTTGTGGCTCAGCCGGTAAAGAATCCGCCTGCAATGTGGGAGACCTGGGTTTGATCCCTAGGTTGGGAAGACCCCCTGGTGAAGGGAAAGGCTGCCCACTCCAGTACTCTGGCCTGGAGAATTCCATGGACTGTATAGTCCATGGGGTTGAAAAGAGTAGGACAAGACTGAGCAACTTTCACTTTCATTAACATAAATGATAGGATTTCCCTCATAGCCCAGTTGGTAAAGAATCTGCCTGCGATTCAGGAGACGCAGGTTCAATTTCTGGGTCGGGAAGATCCTCTGGAGAAAGAAATGGCAACCCACTCCAGTGTTCTCGTCTGGAAAATCCCATGGACAGAGGAGCCTGGCAGGCTACAGTCCATGGGATCAGACACATGATCCCATGTGTCGGACACAACATAGCAACTAAACCACCAACATAAATGATAGGAGACAATTTTTACTATTAAAAAAAAAAGACTGTAATGTTTCCCCCTTTTCAACATCAATGAACTCTATGTGCAAAGCATGTAGGTTATTTAAAATGTTTAATATACACTCTGACCTCAAGTTGTTTAGTTGAAAAGGAAAAGAAAGATATATAACCCACCACCAAAAAGACCAATTAATAAAGGAGAAATGAGAAAAGATACTATATGATGAATGCTGTTAAAGAAGTAGAAATAAAATGTTACACAAAACTGGATGTAACAGCAGCAAACAAAATTAAATAATGGAAAAATATTTAATAAAAACACTAATAAAGTAATGTTTTTCTACTAGACCAGAAAAAAAAGACCTAGCAGTTTAAGCACAAGGAAATCCTTATCCATTGCAAAATGGATGTCCTGGACTAGCTGGACACACCGGATGGTTTGTTTTAGACAGGCACTCCAAGTGATAAACTATAGACGGAAACACAGTATTAACCCAGCACAATAGCTGTGCTCAAGGGGTCAGCGAGCATTCCATCCTGAACATCCAGTCAGTTACCACTGGGGAACAAGAATGCCATCCAAGTTTCCATCTCTTTAAGTGCTTCACAATTTTTTTATTGTACAAAATATTAGTAACTGCCAAGCTTTTGTTGTCACGAGGGATTTTCTGACCAAATTGGCAGAATTAACTGAGTTTAGGAAGAGGAGAAAAGACAAAGATGTGTTCATTTTCTTTTCCTCCTCCCCCTTTTGCCCCCTCATTCTTATATAACACATGACTGAGGAGTTCAGCTGTGGTAGACCGAGAATTGTCAGAGTGCACAGACATCAACTACTGTAGTGAATTTAAGCTACAATGCAATGTACTGGTCAACCCACAACAAATAATGGCTTTCACTTATAATTCATTTTATTAACTTTTTAAATTAAAGGGTAATTTTCAAAAAGCTGGAACAACTTAAACATCAAAATAAATAATAGTGGTATGGGATTATAAATATCCATGAGTCCACACAGATATAAATAATTGAATAAATAAATAAATGAGGGATAAGGGATAGCTCTTAAAGAAGAATTTCAATTAGAGAATTCCCTGGTGGTCCATCCACTGCTTAGGTCCATTCTTATGGCAGAGGGCCCAGGTTCAATCCCTGGTCTGAAAATTAAGATTCCACAAGCCATGTGGTGCAGCAAAGAAGCAGGAGAAGAAGAGGAATTCCAATTAACAAGTGTTAAAGGAATGAGAAAAAAAGAAAATCATCATTAGGACACTACACTAATAACTGTTGCACACTAAACCAGTAATGAACACTAAAATTAGTGAAAAGCTTAAAGAATAAGGGTGAAAGTTCAAATAGTAATAGGATACTTACAGTCTCAACAGATCTTCACCAAGATATTTATTAATTACAAAGGAGGAAATGGTAGCTTTATGTAGAGAGATTCGATAGTTATAGAGTTTTAAGACATACTGACATCATGCACCCGGCTGCTGCTGCTGCTAAGTCACTTCAGTGGTGTCCGACTCTGTGAGACCCCATAGACGGAAGCCCACTAGGCCCCACCGTCCCTGGGATTCTCCAGGCAAGAACACTGGAGTGGGTTGCCATTTCCTCCTCCAATGCATGAAAGTGAAAAGTGAAAGTGAAGTCACCCAGTTGTGTCCGACTCTTAGCGACCCCATGGACTGCAGCCTACCAGGCTCCTCGGTGCATGGGATTTTCCAGGCAAGAGTACTGGAGTGGGGTGCCATTGCCTTCTCCGATCATGCACCTTACCCTCCCATATATACTGAGAAGGATATATCACTGCTGTAGTATTCTTGCTCAAAAAATACACGAGGTCCATTTGTTCATGATAAAATGTGACACAAACCCAAATTGATAGATATTTTACAAAATGATTCAAATGATTCAAAATCGATTCCCACAATAAGGTTAGTCAACACATCTATTACTTCACATAATTACAATTTTTAAGTGTGGTGAGAACATTCAGATCTATTCTCTTTGCAACTTCCAAGTATATAAGACAGTTTTGTTAACTATAGTCATCAGATTGAACATCAGATCCCCAGAACTTATTCATCTTATAATCGGAAGTTTGTACCCTTTGACCAAATACCACTTTGCATTTCCCTCCACTCACTTTTAGTTTTACTTATTCTTTACAAGTCAGAGTAAATTTGAGAGGTCAGAATCGTGACAAAACCAAAGAACAGTGTCATTCTAGAGGCTGTTCCCTTCTCCAGGGATCGAACCCGGGTCTCCTGCATGGTAGGCAGATTCTTTACCAGCTGAGCCACCAGGGAAGCCCTTTTCATTTTAAAGGCATCTACACGTAATTCCAAAATTTCATGCCAAGCGTTCCTGTCAAATAATACTATTATAGTGCATCTTTGGATATGTGAGAGTTTGCCCTTGCAACTGACAGTCAATTTGTGTTAATATTAGCTTCCTATAATCAGTAAGAGTGCTTATCTTGAGATTATGTTTATCTTCATGCATTCTAAATCCACCTCTCTCCCAGATTATTCTAAGAAAGGAGAAAGATCCACAAGTGTAGAGTGTAGCATGTACCCTTGAATTATAGAGCTACAGTCAATATAGCCTAAATAAATGATCATATTTAGAGGTGAATGAAATAGCTATCAATTTCACATGCATTATGTTTTGACTCCTTACACACACACACACACAGCCGTCCAGAGTATACTGTGGACAAATACTAATCTAAATAATTTACAAAACTGCAGAGCTAGAGGAGACCTCAGTGATCATTTGTACAAACTGTTCATTTTTAAGGATGCTAAACTGAAACTCTAAGAAAAAGGAGGCTCAAAGAAATTTAGAAAACTTCTTCCAAGCTGCAGTCTGTGGCAAAGCCACGGCTAAAAACCCATGTCATCTTTTCCTGAATATGTCTTCAACTTTTAGTTTGGGTTTTGAGATAGTGGAAAGTCATAAAACACTGTTTCTATAAATCTATCAGCCACCAGTACAAATGAGTCAGAACTCAAACTTGCTCATTGGGTCTATACAGTTAAAAAGACCTAGAGTAACCAGGTCTTATCTAAGATTAACAGGATAATCTCACCGTGTGTGCAAACAAGTGAGTATTTCAATTCATGTTTCAAGAATGGGGGTGGGGGGAATAAAAAAGAAAAAAGGGCTGGCTAAGAACCTTGCAGAAGGGTGTGTATTTTACGAAGACCTTTCCATTAGCATATTTTAAAAACTCAGGTCAGAGTCCTTTCACCCTGTGGTAATTCACTTTTTCTGTATCAGACACAAGACTTTAATAATAACAACCAGGGATCAATATTTAACTCACTAGCCTGCCCACAGTGACAGCACATGGTGCTCTGAGCCGGGAGCAGCACAGAGGCGCCAGAACAGTCAGAGCCGCAGACTCCATCCCCGCCGTGGGTGTGGCAGCGATGGGGAGGAGGGGGCGGGGGTGGCGCGGAAAAGCGGCTGGAAAGCCCCAGCCAAGACAAAACTAAACAAAAAGCACGAGTCAAGAATGCTATTTTTCAAAAGCAAATGATTACTTTTTGGAAAGGAATGTGCTTCCGTATGTCCATCCTTCAGAAGAATTTACATCCACGCTCGTGGATTAATTCCATTTTTTTGGAGTTCAGCTTCCTTATACGTAAAAATCATAAAGTCTATCCTTAGGGGGTTAATGTAAAGATTAAATAAAGCATGGACTGGAAAAGGATTTTATGAATTATAACAGCCATACAAATTTGAAATATTACTATTATGATCTAGTGCAGAACCTGACCGTCATTTTCACCAGTTTCAGAAATTAGCACAGCACATGGTAAAAAGCATCTGTTAAATGAATGAATGTACAAACTGGTTGGGACCGCCTCCCCAGGAGCACTACCATAGAACATAAAGGATTACATGTGGTGTGAACTCAGAAAAATGACCACTGTGCCTTTCTGCGTCTGCCCTAATCGCAGCAGAGAACTACCGTGAGGGTTAATGAATAAAGCACAAAGCAGACCTGATCTCAGAGGAAACAGGCCCCTCTCAGCCCCACCATTCCTGAAGGATGAATAAAATACATCCCATGTCTCTACCAGTCTCAAGATATAATACAGGACACAAATATTCAATTGCCGACCTCAATACTCAATGTTCAAAAACAGAGTTAAGTGTTTTATGTGAATAATTTCACTGAATCTCATGATAACCCTAGGAGGCAGGGACATTTATTACTCCTATTTTACAAATGAGGATATTGAGACCTTAGAAAAAAAAAAAAAAAAAAACTTGGCATGTGCCACTCTACCAGTAAATAACAAAGACAGAAAGAAAGACCAACCATGTAAATACTACTATATTTTACCAATGAATAAGTAATAACAACTCAGTATATTAAGCTCCATTGCAGAACTATATATAGAATGTATTACACAAAGTAACAGGAGACTTATCACTGAAAGATTAGCAGAAGTACCCCAGGCAGACAAGGTGGGAGTGAGTGTGCCTGGCTGAGGTTACAGCATCCAGTCGAAACATGAAACATTCAGAGAAATGTAAGCGGTTAGGAAAGGCCAGAATCGGGGTCAAGGTAAAATGCTGTGATCTGTTCTAGAAAGGTTGTTGATACTTAGTTAAGGGTGATCAAATACTGTGAAAGGTAGCCCTGGCTGTTATGGATCATTCCTCCTTAAAGAACTACCAAGGTGAATATTCAAAAAGAAAAAAGTGAGGTCACTACTGAAACACAGATCACAAACTTCATAATAAAATGGATAAATAAGTATTTTAAAGAACTGAGTTACAGAAAGGATACAACCTAGATGTCACTCAACACATCACTTGAGTTGTGAGCAGGATTAGTATAAACTGTGTGCTCTGGAGCTCCTTTCGTCAGTGGCAAAATGTAATCAAGTCAAAGGATTGTTTGTCTGCACTCCAAAGATACCTGCACAGGATATTTCAAATTTGCCCCTAGCCTAATTTACACACCTATGAGTACAAAATCTGAAAGAAGTAGGCTGGAAATGCTAGACACTGGGAAGAAGAAATGGGAAGGAAAATATTATCCAATTAAAAGAAAAAGTCTTTATGTTACATCCAACAGACAAGACACCAGAACCACCCCTCCACACACCCAAGGATCAGTAGGCAAGAGAAGGAAGGAAAAAGGAAGGATAAAACTGGAGATCTTTCTCCCTGCCTCACTAGGAGCCTGTGAAATATCAATTCTGGTAACAACCTCTTCCCTGGGATGGATCTGAGGGCAAATGTAGAGAAAGTATTTCATATAACTTCCCTTAAGCTCTAAGAAAGTAAATTAGGCCATGCATATGAGAATTCTCCTCTTGCTAAGATTTCCCTGGTAGCTCAGATGGTAAAGCATCCACCTACAATGCGGGAGACCTGGGTTCAATCCCTGGGTTGGGAAGATCCCCTGGAGAAGGAGATGGCTACCCACTCCAGTATTCTTGCCTGGAAAATCCCATGGACAGAGAAGCTTGGTAGGCTACAGTCCATGGGGGTCACAGAGTTGGACATGATTGAGCAACTTTACTTCACTTCATGATTCTGTAAATAGGCAATTAAAAAATATAACTTCAGGAAAACAAACTATATACATACCATGACCATGTGTGGCCAATGCAGCAGTAACATCACAAATAATTTTCATTTCCACTACCATAAATGAATTCAGCCCAACGGTCAAACTAAGGATTTGAACTAAGTAAAAATGTAATTTGATGCCAAGAAATATGTGGTAAACTGAAGAGCAAAAAATACTTGTTTAAGCCACAAGCTATTCAATTGAGATAGACTATTGAAGGGGCTGAAGTTGCCAGTTTCCATATGTTGGTAGAGTGTTGAAAATATCTTGCTTCAGTTTAAGACTGGATGCTCTTAAATATGTTTTAGGTTTCCCAAAGCTTAAATCTGTAGTCAGTTCATTTAGGTGTGGGTGATATATTTAAGAGAGATCCTTTCTTTCCATAGAGCAAAATTAATGAATCATCTGTCCCTGTGAAAAATCTGTACTTCTGAAAGAATTTTAAATCTAAGCTAGGAAAGGCCTGAGGTATTACATCTAAAAGGAATTGTGGCAAAGTCTGACTTCTTAGAAACTACTGTCTCAACATGTTTTTCTTTTGAGGAGCAATAAAATTCCATATTTGGAATAATACCTGATGGCACAAATACAACCAGTGAATCTGGAGCTAGGCGGGAGATTTCTGGTGTTCCTGGTGCTCCTATGGAAGCAAAAGCCCTGAACAGCAATGCTGTCCACTCTTGCTTCCTCACACTCTGAGCCAGGGAGGACAGTCCTCACCAGTCTCTAGCTTATAAGACAATATTAAGAGAAGAATCTCAATAATAACAGATTACTAATGGAGTTAAAAAAAAAAAAAAGCAGGAGGAAAGGGTTTGACGAAATATTGTAAATGGAAAAGGCAAAAATCCAAAGGTTAATATTTTTAGAAATTCCAATAGTGCATAAAATTCACAACCTACATGTTGTATGAATAGGAACCATCACACTATCTTCTACTATAAGCTCTTTAAAGGTAGACATTTTTCTCTGTTCAAAATAATTCCTACTAACCAGGGAGGTTCAAGGACTTACTCCTGCTCTTCATAAGCCTTAAGGTAAAAACTGGGAAGGACAAACACAAGGAGAAAGCCTCCAAGCCAATGAGAAGAGAGGAAGGAGACAAGGCCAGAGGCTGTACATCCTTAAACAAATAATAAATGACTGCAAAGAAGTTTGCCTAGGTCAGGGTTAAATCTGATATGCTGGTAAGGGATCACAGAAAGGCTGGGAACAAACAGCTGTAGCTAAACATTAGAGATATTCAGGTAACTGCTGAAATCACATGAGCAGATGACCTAAACACTGGGTGTATATGAGGGAGATAAATAAGGCCCTGCTCCTAAACCAGCTAGCACCGGTTTCTCCAGACAGGCAGAAAGAGATCCTAAAATAATTTTCCATCCAAGTATAATGCATAGAAGGGAAGGAAAATTAACATTGTTTGAACACCTGTTATGTGCTTCATATAAATGGACATAAATTTGAGCAAACTCCAGGAGACAAGTGAAGGAAACAGGAGTCTGGTGTGCTATAGGCCATGGGGTCACAAAGAGTTGGACATGACTTAGTGACTGAACAACAACAACTTCATATAAAATAGTTTATGTAACGTTCGGAATCATTTGACTGAGAAAGAAACAGAGGCTTAAAGAAAATAAACTGTTTTCCACACAACATGCAGAGCTCTAGGTCTGCTAGGTTCCAAAGCCAATGCTAATTCTTCTACAACACAATCACCTGCATGGATTCAGTCGGGTGTATTTTGCTCAACAGTAAAACTGGTGGCCTTCTGATCACCTCATTTTGTGAACCTACAGGTTTCTAGACCATAATAAGCCACTGATTCCCTAGCTCTTGCCTTGATGAAAGCTCCTGGGCTATGCCTATACTGGCTGACAGCTGTACAACTTACTCCTGCTGCTGAGGAGACACTGCTGGGACAGGATCATGAAAAGGCATGCATGAACAGCCAGGAAGCTAAAAACATGTGAAAGCAGGATTCTATGGCGGTCAAGACCTCCAATTTCACCATTCTCATTAGTTGCAGAGATAAGGAAAGAGTTCACAATAGTGGATACTCCCAAAATAATTTAAATTTATGGGACTTTTTTGTTATTTTGTAGCAGCAGCTTTATCTCCAATTACATTTTGCTCAAACAAATACTGGCCTTCCCTTGTGGCTCAGCTGGTAAAGAATATGCCTGGAGATGCTAAAGATCTGCCCGAAGATCCCCTGGAGAAGGGAAAGGCTACCCACTCCAGAATTCTGGCCTACAGAATTCCATGGACTGTACAGTCATGGGGTTGCAAAGAGTCAGACACGACTGAGTGACTTTCACTTTCAAGCAAATATTAAAATTCATCTTCCATCTCATAGTAAATGCTGCAGATTATGGTAATTCACTTTTCACCCAGAGCCAAAGAGGACAAAAGAAACTCAATTAAGATGAAATATATTAGGAAAATAATAGCAAATCTGATTAATCTCACATGAATAATTAAGAGTTGATTATGCAAAAAAATGTTTAAGACAAACTCAAGATTATTACCCTTCAAATAAGAAATCTAAAATAACCTGCTCAAAATTTTTCCTGAAAATCTGAGAATAATTTTAGATTGGTATTTTTTTTTTTTTTTGGTAGTGTTGCTGACAATAAAGATGATCTAACAGGATTAACATTCCTTCTAGCTGTAATCTGTATCCTAATCTGGTTAATATCCAATGATTTAGCAACTGTTTCCCACCCCCAACTTAAAAATATACTCCTTTCTTATAGAATTTCAGATTTCTACAAATGGATAAAATGAATACCTTACTAAGCAGTATTAAAGGATTTTGTGTCCTTGCCTCCTTAATCCCTTCTATTTTGCCATAGCCCCCTACCCTATTCTTGGAGAAGGAAATGGCAACCCACTCCAGTACTCTTGCCTGGAAAATTCCATGGACGGAAGGCCTGGTAGGCTACAGTCCATGGGGTCACAAAGAGTCGGACACGACTAAATGACTTCACTTCCTACCCTATTCAGTATATCAACATTACACAAATAAGTTAGTTGCTGCTTTAAGTACAGATCTGCATTTAAGAAAGCCTTAGGTTCTAAGACTGCTACTTTTGGTTCAGTGTGTTCTCTCCCATTTATTACTGTTAATGAATGGTCCTTCTAGTTCTGCGACATTAATACCATCATAATGCTAATACTGTACAAGATGCTTAAACAAATGGTAAGGCCTCGAAATCCTTAAACAATCACGCAGTCACAGGTAATACTTCATTATCTCAATGGCAACCCTTAGGCCAGGATGCTGTTTTCCTATGGCTTTCTTGAATACACTGCTATAAAATCAGGCCCTTGGAGGCCCTGAAGGTGTAATGGGGGTGTAATTACAAAAAAGAAAACAGAGATGACTCAATTTGTCTGAGATTTCAGTGAGACACCACTGAAGAGGGAAAATACAGAAATAAACAGGCAGCAGCAGTGTTTAAAGGGTTTGGTAAAAGTTATATAGAGAGTCCCCTGCCATTACCCCCAAAGAGAAATAGAATATTAAAGGTAGATAACTTTTTTTTTTTTGCAGGGGAAAATGGACAAAGGAAAGGATCAATGAGGGTGGGAGGGAAATGAGAAGAAAGAAGGGGAGTGATGGTGGGGAGGAGTATATGTAATTTCTTAACCAATGGCTTTCTGTTTTTAATCACAAAGAACACTTTTAAAAAATCATGTTGAATTCATCCTATATTAGGAGGTTTGTTCTCGAAATGAAAAGTTCAGGAAACAAAAAGTCCAGTTTGGGTGTCCTCACCTTTAGGCACATCTTGGTATTTTGTATTGGTAGGTCTATCTTTACTAAAATATATTATTTAGGACAGGATCATATTTGTCACCTCTTCCTCCCCACTACCCAAAGTGGTACCAAACCCATAAAATAGTCAATAAACCTTTACAGAGTGAACAAATAAGTCTTTTTTTTTTTTTTAAACTCTCCTGAGTGAACTGAATTTTTTGAGGCTCATAAGTAAATATGTTTTGCTCTTTACTTTGTCTATTACAGCCAGATTATATGAGTGGGGTATTAAAGTCTCCCACTATTATTGTATTGCTGCATATTTCTTCTATCACATTAATTAATGTTTGTCTTAGATATATCAATGCTCCAATGTTGGGTGCATATATATTTATACTTGTTATAACTTCTTTTTGGATTGTTCCTTTAAGTCGTTATGTGTAACCTTCATTGTCTCCTTTTCAAGATCTTTAAAGTCAATTTTATCTGATATAAGTATTGCTACTCCTGTTTTCTTATGGTCCATATTTGCATAGAAAATCTTTTTCCAGGCCTTCATTTTCAATCAGTATATATCCCGTATTTTAAGGTGGTTCTCTTGTAGACAACATATATAGGGGTCTAGTTTTTGTATCCATTTGACCCATTTTAGTCTTTTGGTTGTCTCTTGTAGACAAGGTATGCAGGGGTCTTGTTTTTGTATTGATTCGGCCAGTCTTTGTCTGTTGATTAGGGCATTCAGCCCATAAACGTTTAAAGCAATTATTGATAAATAAGATTTACTTTATTGTTTTGGGTTCGAATTTATACACCCTTTTAGTGATTCCTATTTAGAGAATGTCCTTTAGTTTTGGTTGGAGAAATGGTTTAGTGGTGCAAAATTCTCTCAACTTTTGCTTATCTGTGAAGCTTTTGATTTCTCCTTCATATTGGAATGAGATCCTTGCTGGATACCATAATCTAGGCTGGAAGTTATTTTCTTTCATCACTTTAATTACGTCTTGCCATTCCCTCCTGGCTTGGAGAGTTTCTATTGAAAGATCAGCTGTTATCCTTATGGGAATTCCCTTGTGAGTTATTTGATGTTTTTCCCTAGCTGCTTTTAATATTTGTTCTTTATATTTAATCTTTGTTAATTTGATTAATATGTGTCTTGGGGCGTTTCGCCTTGGGTTTATCCTGTTAGGGACTCTCTGGATTTCTTGAACTTGAGTGGTAATTTCCTTCTCCATTTTAGGGAAGTTTTCAACTATTATCTCCTCAAGTATTTCCTCATGATCTTTCTTTTTATCTTCTTCTTCTGGAACTCCTATGATTCGAATGTTGTAGCGTTTGATGTTATCCTGGAGGTTTCTGAA
Organism: Tragelaphus eurycerus; assembly: GCA_935064755.1. Lineage (NCBI taxonomy): Eukaryota > Metazoa > Chordata > Mammalia > Artiodactyla > Bovidae > Tragelaphus > Tragelaphus eurycerus. The sequence continues at coordinate 21,760,708 of CAKXYN010000020.1, forward strand.
ATTGTCCTCATTTCTTTTGATGCGTTTTTCTTTTTTTCTTGTCTGATTCATTTATTTCTAGGATTCTATCTTCTAATTCACTAATCCTATCTTCTGCCTCTGTTATTCTACTATTTGTTGCCTCCAGGGTGTTTTGGATCTCATTTATTGCATTATTCATTATGTGTTGACTCTTTTTTATTTCTTCTAGGTCCTTGTTAAACCTTTCTTGCATCTTCTCAATCCTTGTCTCCAGACTCTTTAACTGTGATTCTATTTTGATTTTGAGATTTTGAATTAATTTCGCTATCATTATTCGGAATTCTTTATCAGGTAGATTCCCTATCTCTTCCTCTTTGGTTTGGTTTGGTGGGAATCTATCCTGTTCCTTTAGCTGCTGGGTATTCTTTTGTCTCTTCATTTTGTTAAAATTGCCAAGTTTAGAGTGTCCTTACTATATTCTGGTAGTTTGTTGAATTCTCTTTATTGAGGCGGTTTACAGGTCTTTTCAATATCTGATCTCTGCCTTGTTACAGAGGGGGCAGAGATGAACACCCAAATCTAAACCGGCCAGGTTCAGGCACTCAGATAATCAATCCTCAGAAGCACAGACTTGGTTGAGTCTGCGTTTTATGCCCTTCCCAGATCCGAGTAGCGCAGGTGATGAAATGTTCAGCGAGCGCAGCTGCTGCAACTTATCGCCTCTCCGCCGCTCAGTCTTCTGGGTATACAAACAGCGCACTTTCTCAGGCAGATGTTGACCATCCAGAGCCCCAAGAAGCGTGAGTCAGCACAGAAACCCACGCACAGTTCCGCTAGACAGTGTCTCTCCAGGGCTGTAATTGCCCGCCTCCGGCCCTGGCTGCCTGTCACCGGAGTGGGACGGCCTGCAGCCGGCCAACTCTGTGCAGCCCTTTGTTCTGTAGGTAGTCCTGGTGGTGTCTTAAGTTAGGGCTGGCTTTTGATGTAGTAGATAACCAACAGTCTGGTTATTTCGCTCAGATAGCGCCCGAGATAGCCAGGCCAAATCCTTTCTCAAAGCAATGCAGGCCTCGCCGCTCCTCCTAGCCCAGCCCCCACTTGCCAATAGCAAATGCTGGTGTCCGCGCCACTTCTCCGCAAAAGGAGTTACCACAGGGCTCGTTTTCTCAGTTTTGAAGACAATGAGTTGTCTTTCTAAGTGCCTGATGTCCTCTGCCGACATTCAGAAGTTGTTTTATCGAATTTATTCAGCATTCAAATGTTCTTTTAATGGATTTGTGGAGGAGAAAGTATTCTCCCCGTCTTACTCGTCCACCATCTTAGCTCCTCCGGTAGATAACTTCTAGCAGTCAGGTTGAGGGCTATCTGTAGCAAAGAAAAGTAGTCAATATACAAAAGAGTACTTCAAGATGGACTGTAGCTCTAAATTTGAAACACAATCACAAAGCTTCTGGAAGAAAACATGTGCCCTTGAAGTGGGCAAAGATTTCTTCGACAGAAAACATAATGCTACCATGAAAGAAAAAATTTTAGATATCCAAATCCACCATTAAGAAACTGAGTGGTCTTACAGTTCAGGGCCTATTGACCTGTGGCAGCTCCCTATTGCTGGAGAAGGAGAGAAGGGTCTCAGATCCTTTCAGGAGGGACACAAAAGGGTCGAAGGGAAGAGGGAGGAAAAAAAATCCCTTAGATCTTGGCGCAATTAATTTACTCAAAAAGAAAATAAGAGAAAAATACTCAATATGCAAAAGTCTTGTGAAGAAAAAGGACGAAAACCACAGAACATGCCAAAGGCTGAGGAAGACAGCCCTTGGGACAGGAGGCAGAAGGAAATCCTCAACTGTCCAAAGAAGGTGCAAGCCCAGGAAGCAGAAGGAAACCTTAGAGGAGGGCTGACTCTGCCTGGTCAGGGGCACAACCATTGGGCATCTGGACCATGAAGAAATGATAAGAGGAGCAGATGAGTTGGAAAGGCTTAGAGAAGAGATAAGAAGAGTAAGAAATAAATTTGTGATGATGGACTAGACACTGGAAACAGTATGAGCAGTATGAAAAGGCAAAAAGATAGGACACTGAAAGAGGAACTCTCCAGGTTAGTAGGTGCTCAATATGCCATTGGAGAAGAGTGGAGAAATAACTCCAGAAAGAAAGAAGAGATGGAGCCAAAGCAAAAACAACACCCAGTTGTGGATGTGACTGGTAATGGAAGTAAAGTCCCATGCTAGAAAGAACAATATTGCATAGGAACCTGGAATATTACGTATATGAATCAAGGTAAATTGGAAGTGGTCAAACAGGAGATGATGGCAAGAGTGAACACTGACATTTTAGGAATCAGTGAACTAAAATGGACTGGAATGGGTGAATTTAACTCAGATGACCCTTATATCTACTACTGTGGGCAAGAATCCCTTAGAAGAAATGGAATAGCCCTCACAGTCCACAAGAGTCCAAAACGCAGTACTTGGATGCAATCTCAAAAATGACAGAATGATCTCTGTTCGTTTCCAAGGCAAACCATTCAATATTACAGTAAGCCAAGTCTATGCCCCAACCAATAATGTTGAAGAAGCTGAAGTTGAACACTTCTGTGAAGATCTACAAGATCTTCTAGAACTAACACCAAAAAAGATGTCCTTTTCATTACAGGGGACTGGAACGCAAAAGTAAGAAGTCGAGAGATACCTGGAGTAACAGGCAAATTTGGCCTTGCAGTACAAAATGAAGCAGGGCAAAGGCTAACAGAGCTTTGCCAAGAGAATGCACTGGTCATTAGCAAATACCCTCTTCCAACAACACAAGAGAAGACTCTACACATGGACATTACCAGATGGTCAATACTGAAATCAGACTTAATCAGTCTTTGCAGCCAAAGATGCAGAAGCTCTATACAGTCAGCAAAAACAAGATGGAGCTGACTATGGCTCAGATCATGAACTCCTTATTGCGAAATTCAGACTTAAATTGAAGAAAGTAGGGAAAACACTAGACCATTTATGTATGAAATGGTCTATGTAAGGTCTATGTAAAAAAGTAGGGAAAACACTAGACCATTTATGTATGACCTAAATCAAATCCCTTACAATTATACAGTGGAAGTGGCAAATAGATCCAAGAGATTAGATCTGACAGGGTGCCTGAAGAACTATGGGCGGAGGTTCATGACACTGTACAGGTGGCAGTGGTCAAGACCATCCCCAAGAAAAAGAAATGCAAAAAGGCAGAATGTGTGTCTCAGGAGACCTTACAAATAGCTGAGAAAAGAAGAGAAGCTAAAGGGAAAGGAGAAAAGACATACCCATTTGAATGCCGTTCCAAAGAATAGCAAAGAGAGATAAGAAAGCATTCCTCAGCGATCAATGCAAAGAAATAGAGGAAAACAATAGAATGGGAAAGACTAGAGATCTCTTCAAGAAAATTAGAGATACCAAGGGAACATTTTAGGCAAAGATGGGCACAATAAAGGACAGAAATGGTATGGACCTAACAGAAGCAGAAGATATTAAGAAGAGGTGGCAAGAATCATGAACTATACAAAAAAGATCTTCATGACCCAGATAACCATGATGGTGTGATCACTCACCTAGAGCCAGACATCCTGGAATGCGAAGTCAAGTGGGCCTTAGGAAGCATCATTATGAACAAAGATAGTGGAGATAATGGAATTCCAGTTGAGCTATTTCCAATTCTAAAAGGTGATGCTGTGAAAATGGTCCACTCAATATGCCAGCAAATTTGGAAAACTCAGCAATGGCCAAGTAGGACTGGAAAAGGTCAGTTTTCATTCCAATCCCAGAGAAGGGCAATGCCAAAGAATGTTCAAACTACCACACAATTGCACTCATCTCACACACTAGTAGAGTAATGCTCAAAATTCTCCAAGCCAGGCTTCAACAGTATGTGAAGCCTGGTTCAACAGTATATGAACCATGAACTTCCAGATGTTCAAGCTGGATTTAGAAAAGCCAGAGGAACCAGAGATCAAATCGCCAACATCTGTTGGATCACTGAAAAAGCAAGAGAGTTCCAAAACAACATCTATTTCTGCTTTATTGACTATGCCAAAGCCTTTGACTCTGTGGATTACAACAAACTGTAGAACACTCCTCAAGAGATGGGAATACCAGACCAGCTTACCTGCCTCCTGAGAAATCTGCGTGCAGGTCAAGAAGCAATAGTTAGAACTGGACAGGGGAACAACAGACTGCTTCGAAACTGGGAAAGGAGTACGTCAAGGCTGTATACTGTCAACCTACTTATTTAACTTATATGCAGAGTACATCATGAAAAATGCTGGGCTGGATGACGCACAAGCTGGGATAAAGATTGCCAGGAAAAATACCAATATTTCACATCTCAGATATGCAGATGACACCACCCTTATGGCAGAAAATGAAGAACTAAAGAGCCTCTTGATGAAAGTGAAAGAGGAGAGTGAAAAAGTTGGCTTAAAGCTCAACATTCAGAAAACTAACATCATGGCATCCGGTCCAATCACTTCATGGCAAATAGATGGGGAAACAATGGAAACAATGAGAGACTTTATTTTGGGGGCTCCAAAATCACTGCAGATAGTGACTGCAACCATGAAATTAAAAGATGCTTGCTCCTTGGAAGAAAAGCTATGACAAACCTGCTGCTGCTGCTGCTGCTAAGTCACTTCAGTCGCGTCCGACTCTGTGCGACCCCAGAGACGGCAGCCCACCAGGTTCCCCCATCCCTGGGATTCTCCAGGCAAGAATCTACACAGCATATTAAAAAGCAGAGACATTACTTTGCCAACAAAGATCCGTCTAGTCAAAGCTATGGTTTTTCCAGTAGTCATGTATGGATGTGCTGCTGCTAAGTCGTTTCAGTCGTGTCCGGCTCTGTGCGACCCCATAGACGGAAGCTCACCAGGCTCCCCTGTCCTTGGGATTCTCCAGGCAAGAACACCGGAGTGGGCTGCCATTTCCTTCTCCAATGCATGAAAGTGAAAGTGAAGTTGCTCAGTCGTGTCCGACTCTTAGCGACCCCACGGACTGGAGCCTACCAGGCTCCTCCGTCCATGGAATTTTCCAGGCAAAAGTACTGGGGTGGGGTGTATGGATGTGAGAGTTGGACTATAAAGGAAGCTAAGTACCGAAGAATTGATGCTTCTGAATTGTGGTGTTGAAGAAGGCTCTTGAGAGTCCCCTGGACTGCGAGGAGATCCCACCAATCCATCCTAAAGGAAATCAGTCCTGAATATTCATTGGAAGGACTGATGTTGAAGCTGAAACTCCAATACTTGGCCACCTGATGCAAAGAACTGACTCATTGGAAAAGACCCTGATGCTGGGAAAGATTGAAGGCAGGAGGAAAAGGGGACGCCAGAGGATGAGATGGTTGGATGGCATCACCGACTCAATGGACATGAGTTTGAGTAAGCTCCAGGAGTTGGTGACGGACAGGGAAGCATGGTGTGTTGCAATCCATGGGATCACAGAGTTGCACGTGACTGAACTGAACTGGAAACAAAGACATTCACACTGCCCTCCTCATCCTGTTCGCTTTAGGCCTTGAATTCTTTTAGGTCTAATATTAAAAACTGGCCCCTGCTTTCTGTTAGCATTTTCTGGTGTTTATCTGGTTCTTGTTTTATTTTTAATCATCTGGTGGAGTTTTGTTTTAGGTAGTTTCTTTGTTACCAGCATCTGGATTTTCTATTTTGACACATTCTCCAGGTCTATTTTTCAATTGGGAAGTTTCACACATATGCATGAAAATATGTTCACCCCATATCATAAAGTAAAATTTAACAGGCTACAAGGCAGTATATTTAGTATCAGCTTACATATATAGAAGAAAATCTCAAATTGTGTGTGTATGTGCATGCACGTTTGTATACATACATATATCAAAAATTTAACTGTGCCTATTTCTACATGGTATTTCTTTCTTTTTGCTTATATGATTTCTTAAAGAACACATCAAACACACAAAAAGAATTAAAGGTTTTCCCATAATTAAAAGTCAATCAAAGAATTTGCAATCAGTTTACATAAGGGCAACTGGAGCACCTAAACTCTTGATGAAAGAATTGTTTAAAAAAAAATGTAAACCTCAAATTACCTCTTGATCTATAAGCCAGAAGAATAAAACTGGCAATTTTACAGTTTAAAAAAAAAAAGAAATTGAGTAGACAAGATACAGGATTGAAAAAATAGTTACAACATAGACATCTGACAACAGACTTGTGTCTAGAATATATAAAGAGTTCTACAAACCAACAACAAAGAGATAAACAACCCAGTAAAAATTTAGGTAAAAAGACTTTGACATTTTTTATTCCATTCCAATAAATTTCAAGAATGGAAAAAACTGGGACTTACCTCATGGCACAGTGGATAGGAATCCACCTGCCAATGTAGGCAACGTGAGTTCCATCCATGATCCAGAAAGATTCCACAAGACTCAGAGCAACTAAGCCCATGTGCCACAGCTATTGAGCTCTCGCCCTAGAGGCTATGAGCCTGTGTGCCCTAGAGTCTGTGCTCCACAAGAAAAGCCACTGCAATGAGAAGCCCTCGCTTGCTGCAACTAGAGAAAGCCTGCGCGTGCACACACACACACATACACAAACGCACGCAGCAATGAAGACCCAGCACAGCTAAAAACAGATACATAAAATTCAGAAGAAAAAGATTAGACAAAACTAATTTGTGGTGAAAGAAATTAAAAAATGGTTACCTAGGGGTGGGTTGGGGAAAGGAATTGATTGGAAACGGCCATGACGGAACTTTCTGGAGGTGAGAGAAATGTTCTATAGCTTATGTAGTGGTTACACAGGTGTATAAAATGGTAAAAACTCATTGAAATGAACAACTAACAACACATTACTGTATGTTAATTATACTTCAAGGTTTTTTTAATGTTAAGAAGTCAGAATCAAAGTGATAGTTAAGTGATCCAGCATAAAGAAAAACTGGACAGTTGTCTAAATTTTATCTGAATTTTAAAAACTGTGAAATATTTAAAATATGCTTAAATACATAGAGTACAGTACAATGAACACTCACATAACTCAACTTTATCAATCTTAAAATTCTGTCCTATTTGTTCAGTTTTATTTCCTAACAAAAAGCCCCCATGAACCTCTCCCCAACTCCATTCATCTTCCTCGTTGCTGTTGTTCAGTCAGCTGTGTTCTACTCTTTGACATCTAAATTCCCAAATTTATTCCATGAATAAATTTGCTTGATAATAATGGTCAACACAAATAAATATAATAAAGGGCATACTAAAAAGGGCAAAGAAGGAGGAATTATTTGGCGGCTAAGTCCCAGGTTTTGGTTTTTCTTTGTAATATTCATTAAAATAGTCTTGCCCTTGCTCACTAAAGAACAATGAACAAACCTCAAGTTACACAGTAATCAGTGGCAAAATTAATTGTAATCTAGATCACTCAGTTTTCCTTCTTCCTTAAGTGTTTCTTCTCCTCTGCTTGGAGTAAAAGACAGCTTAATAAATGTTGCCTATGTTGTTCTAAAGGAGATTAGTTACTAGCTATAATGAAAGGTAGACATGACTAAAGAACAACAGAAGAGCAAAAGCTGATTTTTCTGTAAATCTCTTATCTGGCACTTCGGTGTCTCTCTCTCTCAACAATAAAGTTGAAGGAATTCCCTGACGGTCCAGTGGTTAGAGCTCCATACTTCCACTGAAGGGGACACAGATTCCACCCCTGGTCAGGGGAACTAAAAAATCTTACACGCCCTCAGGTACAGTCAATAAATAAATAAAGTGCAGAATGAAGTATTATAAACACTGAGGTTCCATCTGAATGATCAGAGAGCTTCATTATATTTAGAATATCTTTACTATTAAAATTAATTGGATTATATCCTCTCTGACAATCCATCTATTTCTATAGTCAGTTTATAGTAACTATAACTGTGCATTCTCTCTCTCATATTAGAACTATAAAATGTGAGAACTAAAAAGCATTTTATTTTTAATAGATAAGAAATGCAAGGCTTGTAATGCTAATATTTTTTCCAAGGTCACACAGGGAGCTAATGGCCACTAGAAATGCTTTGCTGTATTTTTTTTTTTTTTTTTTCCCTAAGTATTCTGTCCTCTCATGCTTCAGTTTGGGACCTAAGCATTTTTGGTATAAGACTCAGTTTCTATGACTATATCCCTAAGGGTGGAGATGCTTAAAGATCCCAAGGACTTCTCTTGAGTCCCAAGCACAGAGGAAGTAGGAGGGAATATGAGAAATAAATGGAGAATAGTGGGAGTCAACTGGTGGGTGGTAGAGAAATAAGAGCAAATTGAGATCTTTCTCCAACCACAATCTCCTTAGAGAGAGAGCAGAGGAAAAACATTCAAGAAAACATGTTTCTTATCAAAATATATTGTGGGAAAAAACCCTACAAATTTGGCTTTCTGAGAATACCTGCCAGACCTGGCTGCTACACACCAGCTTGTTAGCATTTAAAACTATTACAAAAAAAAAAAAACTATACAGTTATTTATTTTCCAGTATAAATGCTTTATACTCATCTTGTGAGGATATCATTATTTTGCATCCTAAGATGAAATTAACAAGTATAAAAATCAACTCTATTGTACTGCAAATGGACAAAGTAGATCAATATTAAAACATCTCTTGTGAGCAATGATTTTTAGAATTTCACTTTAGTCTTTTTTGTTGCTGTTTTGGCTGATGCTGGGAAAGACTGAAGGCAGGAAGAGAAGGGGACGACAGAGGACGAGATGATTGGATGGCATCACCAATTCAATGGACATGAGTTTGAGCAAGCCCCAGGAGATGGTGAAGGACAGGGAAGCCTGGCATGCTACAGTCCACGGCGTCGCAGAGTCAGACATGACGAACGACTCAACAACAAAGAGTCAGCTTAATTTTTTCAGTTACTTTTACTTTACGTTCACTGTAAAAATAAATGCAGTTCACAGAATTCCTTGGTAGTCCAGTGGTTAGGACTCTGCTTTCACTGCCCAGAGCCCGGGTTCAGTCTCTGGTCAGGAAATTCAGATCCCACAAGCCCGACAGTGTGGCCAAAATAAATAAATAAATAATAAATGCCGTTTTATTCTAGCATGTAATCAACAGTCTTTGAATAAATTAATAATACCTTCATCCTGCAGACGCCCCACACCCATTCTACAGCCTGCCCCTCTCACACCTGAGAGAAACACATTTCTAACATCCATCATTCCTGCACTGCAAGTTCTCTCAGTATTTGTCCATCACTTGTATAACATGTATGAGACAATCTAGATTAACTTATGTCAGTTTATTAGCATTTATAAAGCTATTTGGAGGTAAGGGTGGTGGGGCTCATGTTTTCTTTGTGCTTCTCCAAGTGTCCAGCAGAAATATGTGTATTCAATGAATTGATTACTCACATACAGCTATCTATTTGTGCCTGGCATGGAAAATCAAAGACTGGGAGGCACTAACAATAATAACCCTCAGAGGACCGATGCAACAACCCAGAATCCAGAGCCTGACTTCCTGCACATGAAGCCAATCACAGTGATAAATTCTACTGGTCTTCAGGCTTGCTAGCTTCTTAAACTGATTCACAGGAGAAGCAATCTATTAAAACAGTAAATAGCAGCAGCTGTGGAGTCTGATAAATCTGTGCCTCTACCATCCAAGTGCTGCAACCTTGGGCAAATTATTTCATCTCTGCAGGCTTCAATTTCTTCATATTTAAGATAGGCATGATGATACCTGCCTCACGGGGCTGTTAAAAGAAACTGACAATGCATGTAAACAGCTTAGCAATGTTAAGGTCTCAATAATGTCATTATTACTTATTTCTACTGTTTTAACTTTTAAAAAACTTTACAATTTAGCTACAAAAATATTTCAAGCACTCTAGCTTCAAAGTCTGCATTATTATCATGGACATAAGTTTGCTTAGCATCTACTCCATTCCACATTTCATAGTTTGGTGATGCTGCCGATCTCAACACACCAAGGATGGGTACATGAGGCAAGCCTAGATTATAGTCGTCACCATTGTGGAAACAGAGATACGTCCCAAGGGTAGACAAAAGAGAGTTAATCAGAGTCCTTCCCAGAAACTGCAGGTGCTAGAATAAAAACTTTCCTTTTTTAAAGGGGTTATTAAGTTAGGGCAATACATTCCTACAACTGCTGGCGCCATCTTAGCTGACTACACAGAATTAGATTCTCCACAGCAGATGTTGCAGCCAAGATAATTTGAGCCTTTGGATCCCTCTGGACCTAAACCTAGATCCACCCCCAGTCTTAGCAGTTATATGAGGCAATACATTCCACTTCTGCTCCGTTTGGTTTGGGTTTCTGCAAACCAAAATAATTCTTACTAAAAAAACTGTCTATATCTGTTCTGATAGACAAAGATTTTTCTCCATCCCAGTCTACCTCTGGCGTCAGGGCCTGCCTGTAAGCTCTAGATAGTTTTCTTTCCCTAATTATAAAACAATAATCATAATACAATCTTGAAAAGTTTCTTGAAATGTATATAAAACTGATGTTCAAAAGAGAATGCTGAGACTAATAATTTATTATGCACTTTGGAGTTTCAAGAATCTTTGAAATGTTCCAACTAGCTTGCCTGTACCCAAGCAAAGGTATTCTTCTTGCTTTCCCTTTATAGCTGTTTATAAAGTTTCTAAATCTCTTAACTAATATGGTAATTTCTCATTTAATCTCTAATACGAACCTCTGGTGGTTTTAGAACATTGGAGTGGGTGTCAGTTGTTTATGTCTGCCTATCATCCATTCGCCCTTCTTTTGGTAACATCAAATTGATTATCTTTTGAGAAACTCCCATGTGATTTAGGCCTGGCCAACTGGAACATCCCATTATCTCCTGCCACATGCCTGGAATGTATGAGTGAGGTCCAATACTTCTGGCAAAATGACTGGGAAAGAGATACTACAAAGATCTCAGTTCTCTTAAAAATTAATTTATGGATTTAATACAATTTTAATCAAAATCCCAAAGGATTTTTTTTTAAGAAATGATAAAACCACTCCAAAATTTATCTGGATAAATAAGTAATTACACCAGCCTCTAATTATTCATTGTTATTTTTCCAAATTCTTCTTGACTGGTGTAATCCACTTGAATGATCAGTTATTAACTGTTAAAGTTACAACATACAGCATGGTTACAAAACACTCAAATAAAAAGTCCAGAATCAGATGGCAGAATATAAAAATTAAATATGTAAACAATGGTGCAATTCAAATCAGTGAGGGAAGAATGGGTCATTCCTACGGAGGCAGGTATGTAGCATGTGTATTATATACCTCAATGCAGCACACTCATTGCAGATGTTCCTAGTTAAGCACAGACTGTTCTCCTGCTGCACCCAGATATGACTTTGGAACCTTTCCCCACATGGCACTCCAGGCAGCCCCATCAATCTAGCAGACAGTGCATACAAGAGGTCATTTGACAAATGCTGAGACAGTCGTTAACTATTTGGAAAAGCATAGAAAGTGGAATCTCTCGCATATCTATGTCAAAATAAACCTGGTGTAGATTAAAGAGTTAAATGTAAAAAGTGAACCTGTAAAAGGACTAGAACAAAGCTGTTGCAAAAGGACATTCTCAGAGAGAATCAGAGAAGCTCTGAGGTGAGGGGACATGAGCAAAAGTGGAAAGCATAGTCCTCAGCACTGCCTGGGTCCTTGACATTTCTGAGGCCTGCTGCTCAGCTTTTCCTGGAGTCCTGAGACCTGTCTATATCTTTCCAATACTTTCACCCTTCAATTTGAACTGGTGGTGAAACCAAAAAAGCCTTGAATAACACACGTGCATTATCTTTTCTTTAAAAAACAAAACAAAACTTGTTATCAACTGATTTTACCAAAAATAAACCTTTGTCTCTTTCAATGAAAAATCAAAACTTCCCAATTTCCAAGTGTGAGGTGTAAATATTTTATATATACAACAGCTTTATTAAATTTAAAGATTCAACTTTCTCATCTCTCTATTCCATTAACTTTACTTTCATAAAGCATTCTGAAATACTTGTAAAATTAAAAACAAGAGTAGAAGACAGTAGAAAGAAAAAAATGTTGCAGAAAAGTCAAAGTAATTTTTGTAAAAAAGCTGCACTTTGGGATTTCCCTGGCAGCCTAGTGGTTAGGGCTTCACTTTCACTCATGGGGTACTAAGATTGGCAAGCCACAGATCAGACCAGATCAGATCAGTCGCTCAGTCGTGTCCGACTCTTTGCGACCCCATGAACCGCAGCACGCCAGGCCTCCCTGTCCATCACCAGCTCCCGGAGGTCACTCAGACTCACACCCATCAAGTCAGTGAGGCCATCCAGCCATCTCATCCTCTGTTGTCCCCCTCTCCTCCTGCCCTCAATCCCTCCCAGCATCAGAGTCTTCTCCAATGAATCAACTCTTCACGTGAGGTGGCCAAAATACTGGAGTTTCAGCTTTAGCATCATTCCTTCCAAAGAAATTCCAGGGCTGATCTCCTTTAGAATGGACTGGTTGGATCTCCTTGCAGTCCAAGGGACTCTCAAGAGTCTTCTCCCACACCACAGTTCAAAAGCATCAATTCTTCGGCGCTCAGCCTTCTTCACAGTCCAGCTCTCACATCCATACATGACCACAGGAAAGACCATAGCCTTGACTAGGCGAACCTTTGTTGGTAAAGTAATGTCTCTGCTTTTGAATATGCTATCTAGGTTGGTCATAACTTTCCTTCCAAGGAGTAAGCGTCTTTTAATTTCATGGCTACAGTCACCATGTGCAGTGATTTTGGAGCCCAGAAAAATAAATTCTGACACTGTTTCCACTGTTTCTCCATTTCCCATGTAATGATGGGACCAGATGCCATGATCTTCGTTTTCTGAATGTTGAGCCTTAAGCCAACCTTTTCACTCTCCACTTTCACTTTCATCAAGAGGCTTTTTAGCCCCTCTTCACTTTCTGCCATAAGAGTGGTGTCATCTGCATATCTGAGGTTATTGATATTTCTCCCGGCAATCTTGATTCCAACTTCTGTTTCTTCCAGTCCAGCATTTCTCATGATGTACTCTGCATATAAGTTAAATAAACATGGTGACAATATGCAGCCTTGATGTACTCCTTTTCCTATTTGGAACCAGTCTGTTGTTCCATGACCAGTTCTAACTGTTAGCCACAAGGTTTGGCCAAAATAAAAGGCTGCACTTCACATATTCTTCACTAGTTTACATGTCGAATCATTCTAGCAATGTCATGGGAGCCGGATCACAGAAACCAAACCAAATTTGAGTTTTGTAACTCTACTCTTTTTAAATCTACTGATATCATAATCACTGGCACTCTGTTTATATACAGAATTATTTCACAAATTTTTGTTTTCACACTGAAATCAAACACACATTTTATGAAAGACTCAGTGCATATTCCTTAGAATGGCACTTAAATAACTAAGTCAACTGTTACTTCTCCAGATACAAAATATTAAACTCACCCAAATATACCATCCTTTCTCCAGAAGCCAAAACTGCTTTCACTAATCTAGGAGGATAAAACCTTTAAAGAATATGTTCTTATGCCATGTGACTAGATGTGATGTTTATAAACTAAAATTTTTCTTCTCAATCCCCACAGCCAACTGACAAGAGTTACGCTGCCTAAGGGCTTTATAACATGGCTGAGTGCTCCTGCTGTCCCTGTCCCAGAGTTAATTCACTCTATCCAATCTACCCCCACATCCTGTCATTTCTTCCTTCAAAACAGTGGCTCTCTAGTTTCCACTCCAACGACTCTGACGGATCAAATTCCTGTGCTAGTAACAGAGGCCAGAGAGTCTCTACAAGTGTCCAAACTTTGGGTGTCCCAGGCAGTCAGAAGGAGGCTATCTGGGCAGGAAAAGGTCCCTAGTGGATTCTGCTGTTCCCTGGCAAGAAATCACCTGCTTTAAAGCATTTCTTGAATTGAACCAGCCCCTGTTCCCAGCGCCACCACTGTCACCCCTCCAGTGGTTACCATCTCTGCTTTGGACTCCTCTGCAACAGCTGTCCTTTTCCCTACCTTTGCTCTTTCCTATCGCATTGCATCCAGTGCATCCACTGCTGCCAACCCAAAATTCTGTTCCCATCATGTCACTTCCTGGCTCGAGAATGGATTGCATCAGTTCCCCATCCCTTCTATCTCCTCAACCTCTCCCTTCTCGGCCAGCCTTTTCTCCTTGCTGTACAAATAGGTCGCAATTTTTTTCCCTTAAAACAAAATAAAACAGCTATAAAAGTAGGATTCTTCTTGGATACTTTATTCCACTCTAGTTACCACCTTTGTGGCGTTTATTTTTTCTGAGAAGCTTTAGAAGCTGAGAAGTATGGTCCATTCACTGCTCTCTGCTCCTGTCACTCAGCTGAAATTGCTCTTAAGAGAACTCTCATGATTTTGTTCTCTAATCACCAAATCCAATGGACTTCTGTTTCCTTCTTGACCCCTCCAGCATCTCAAGATGCTGATCACCTCCTCCTTTTTGAAACCACTTCTTTTCAGATTTCTGTTCCTCCACTCTTGCTTTTAAATAGAGCAGTTCTGCAGGGTTCCATCCTGTCCCTACTTCTCTTTTTAATTTGCACTCTCCTAAGGATTACATTGACACTTACGGCATCAATCACCCCTCCTACACTAACATCTCATGAATCTTCAGCTCATTTCTGACAGTTCTCTTGACTACAGACCTATACCAGCCTTCTGCACCAGGATGTCACACAGGTGACTCAAATTCTACAAGTCCAAAACCAAACTTCTCTTCCCCACAAAAAAACTAGTTCCTCCCCCATTCATTCTGGTTTCACAGTTATCCACTTTCCCAGGCCAGACGTCTAGGAGTTATCCTCTCTCTCTTTTCCTTTCCCCCTCAGTCTCCATCATTTAGAACCACCACTTCTATCTACTTAATATCTTTCAGCTTCATAACTGCCCTAACCAGTCTCACGTGCCTCACGGTGTCGGAACAGGCTCCTAAGTGCTTTCCCTGACCTCACAGTCTTGAGCTCCTACACTCCGCATCTGCCACTCTCTCTGGCAGATTGCTCCTGTGTTTAAAGCACTCCTTATTTAAAGCACTTTAACAACCTGGGTGGCTTGCCAGATCTAAAACTCTTGATAGTACACACCCATCAGTAAACATGTGAGTCTACGCGCTCATCCTATGAATATCTGTTAAAGCATACGTATTATAAAACATATACAAGACATAAACATCAAGAATGAATGAGATAAAGATGAAATAAATACCCTAAATATATCCCTGATGAAGTCATGCCATCATTAGCTACTGTATGATTCAAAGTACAATACAGCCTTATATAGTTCATTATTAATGGTAATGTGTTAATCCACATTTCAAATACTCTTCTTGATGATTTCATTTTTTAGGCTGACGTCTTAACAAACAGGATTACCCTGAAATGTGACAAAGAGCTCCTACCAGGAGAAAAGTAAAACTCTACTTTTTTGTTATTATTTGTATTGCTAGAATTATCATGAATCCAAGGTTTCTCTGTGCAAATCTTTAAGCCACCTATTCACTTTGTAAAGATAAATGCAGTTAAAAGCAGATAGTATATCATAAATCCACTCAACCGGGCTCAAGTAATAAGTTGCAATGATAGGAGCAGAAAAATGAATAAAGTCATTCATGTGCTCTGTGAAGCTTTCACTCTTCCCTGGAGACATCACCCTGTGTATCAAGTATGAAATGTCACTGTCTTATAAGACAACACTAATATAACTAAAGTTCTTCTTTTAGGTTTTAGGTTGCAAATTTAAACTCCATTTAGAGACCACTGCTTGGCACTGCCCACAAAACACTTACCAATCTGGTCTCTGCCCACCTTTTCTCTGCTGCTACACCCTTCCCACGCCTTCCCACGCTTCACTTCTCGCAACACACCAGCTACTCATCACTTCCCTGCCTTTGATAGGCCATCTCCTTTGCACTTCTACCTCTGCTTCCAGGGCACCATGTTCTCATCTCTTTTAAAACATGTATCACAGTCTGCATAATTGCTTCCCTACAAGCCTAAAGGGCAGGGATTACTCCCAATTTTGAGTTCCCAGCATCTACCACAACACCTCACTTGCAGTAGATACTTAAGGCTGACAGAATGAAAAAGGTCCAAATTCCTTGGCCTGCTTTCAAGGCCTTGCATAATCTGGTTTCAATTTATCTACTTGGCTTAATTGTCTTCCCCCAAGTCCATTCCTATCGTCACTTCCTATCACAAGTCATGCTTGTTCTGGCTTCTGCGCATGTTACCTCCTCACATTGAACTGCCTTCCAACTACAGAGAAGCGACTCATCCTTCAGGCTCAGACAAAATTATCCTTTCCCCATGAGGTCACACTTGACTCTTCCATCCTCCAGTGGATCACCTCTTCAGAGAATTCTTGAAGAGTGAGTACTATACATTGTAGCAATTACTCTCTGTTGGGTGGTTTCTCTCCCCAATTTCAGTCTAAGTTCTCAGATGCCAGGGACCGACCACCTTCAGCTGCTTTTGCACACTGCAACATGATGATGCACATAAGACGCCAGAAGTTCTGACTGACTGGCTGTAGACATCATGGTACCAGGGAGACAGCAGTGAACTAACTGGGTCTTAGTCCAAGTTCCATAACTGGTTAGTTAGATGACCTTAAACATGCTTATTTGACCTCTTTGGTCATTAAGTCTTCATCTACAAGATGAGGCTTTTTTTTTTTTCACAATTTTCAAAATTCCAGGTAAGACTTTTCCTCATGCTCACAAGAAACATGAACATTTTCCCCCTAAAAATAAAGAGAAATTCTGAGATATTCAGTAACTCACTTAACTGAACTTTAGTGCAATCAACATCAGCCTCAAAGGACGGTGTAAAGGTCAAATGAGAAAATACACATGAAAATGCACATATAATTTTAAAACCCAGGTAAAAAACTTAAGGCACTGTCATGTTATTCAGTCGGAAATGCAAACAAGCAGCATCATTTGTTCAGCTGGTGAGGAGAGTATGCTAGCCTAGCCAAGGACAGTGATTGGATCCTCAAATGACCCAGTCTGCTAAGCCCAGCAGAACACTGTTCCATAGCCACAGGTCCGCATCCCTCAGGTACAAAGATACACATCTGATCACAAAGTAAAGTAATCTTTATCCTTGAAGGACTGTAGACCAGGGAATACATCAGTTGAAGTTCTGAGTTACAGTTGAGATCTAAATTAAAGCCCGGCTATGGTTTCCAAAAATGCTCTTAGAATTTTCATAACCACTCTGTATTAGAACCAATAAATTTCTCATATTTTTCTAATTATTTAGAGAGCATGTTTTAGCAAGAAGGGGACTCTATAAGAAATAATCTGGTTACAAAGATATGGCTGCTTATATAAACATACTTAATCACTCAAATGAAACACAATGAGGCTAGTCAAAAAAAACCAAAATCCAGAAACATAAAATGTCCTGACAATTTAGTGGTTCTTTAACACACAGACTGATGAATATATATAGCAAAGTCTCAAAGAAAATGTAAAATGTTTTCTCTAGAAGACTCTCAAACTTTCCAACACACAGTGAAGAAAACAGCAGTGTAAGAACCTAAACTAGCTTCTTCAAATGAGCAGCCTAATAACATCAGCAGTTACATGTCATTTAACATACACAAAGCATTAGTCATATATGACACTCAAAATCTCAAACTACAGATATAAAAATTATTTTCAGCTCAAATTAAATTTCATATCAGTCTACTTCCTCTATACACTTAACTGTTTTCTTTTCCATAGCTTTGATAACAATAATTTTAGAATATTTACACAATAAAAAATGATTTTCCAGCAATATTCCAACGAGAATTGCTTCAAAATTTTACTGATTCTTTGCTCAAACTTCAGATCTTACGTTGAAACCATTCTGTCTTTCCTAACCTCCTCTGGAACACTTTTCAATGTGTAGTCTAATTCAAATATAAATTCTAGAAGCTTTCTGGACAGACTATCTCGAACACAGAGATATAGTTTTACTCATACAATATGATGGAAGAGTTGTCCCCCTTTATGCTGAGAATCTGTGTATCTCTGCATATCTTAACATCAGACATTAGTCAAAACCACAAGTACAAGGTTATTTGCAAGTTTTAAGGTTCTGAGCAGCAAGTGTGAAGGAACAGGAACAATCAGAGGGACGGAAAAGTAAATGCAAAATTTAAGGATAAAAAAGTTGGCCTACATGAGGGATGACAGGAAAACAAGATTAGAAAAAGGGGTTTGCATGCAAGAAATGCAAAATCATTCTTGACCTGTTCACCTAAAATAACTTATTTTTATCATGTATTTCTTTTCAAGTAAAATGGAGCCCTGGATTTTAACAACTTGATATTCTGGCTATTCTGAGTGTCTTTGTTAACTCATAGCATACCTTCATGACCCAGTCCTACCTTCCTTATTCAGACTTTGTTTTCATTACTGTTGCTTACTGCTTCTATTCCCAGTTCCCCCAAAAGGCACATAAACTGTCAAATGAACAACAGCCCTGTGAAGAGGTGTTGTTATCATCCTGGTTTTACAGATGAGGAAACTAAGGCACAGCAAGGTTGAGTAACTTGTCAGAGGTTACAAACCACTAGCCAGAAACATGCCCTGGTCTAGCTGACCACAAAGCCCTCATTTGTGCTCTAACCTCCCTGGGCAAAGTGCCTTCTTCAGGTCTCTCACTTGTCTTTACTGGTGGTAGCTCTCTCCTTAGGGGAAGGCTTGATTCAAACTTGAACTTCTCCATCAACCTTTTCTTGGGTATCCACAACCTCTGATGCCCACAAGGGTCTTTCTTTGTACTGCACCCTCTCCAGAGTTGTATTCTCACACTGTTTTTAGCCCTTAGCTGTACTATTTCTTTATGACCTAAATCAAATCCCTTATGATTATACAGTGGAAGTGAGAAATAGATTTAAGGGCCTAGATCTGATAGATAGAGTGCCTGATGAACTATGGAATGAGGTTCGTGACATTGTACAGGAGACAGGGATCAAGAACATCCCCATGGAAAAGAAATGCAAAAAAGCAAAATGGTTGTCTGGGGAGGCCTTACAAATAGCTGTGAAAAGAAGAGAAGCGAAAAGCAAAGGAGAAAAGGAAAGATATAAACATCTAAATGCAGAGTTCCAAAGAATAGCAAGAAGAGATAAGAAAGCCTTCTTCAGTGATCAATGCAAAGAAATAGAGGAAAACAACAGAATGGGAAAGACTAGGGATCTCTTCAAGAAAATCAGAGATACCAAGGGAACATTTCATGCAAAGATGGGCACGATAAAGGACAGAGATGGTGTGGACCTAACAGAAGCAGAAGATATTAAGAAGAGGTGGCAAGAATACACAGAAGAACTGTACAAAAAAGAGCTTCACGACCTAGATAATCATGATGATGTGATCACTGACCTAGAGCCAGACATCTTGGAATGTGAAGTCAAATGGGCCTTAGAAAGCATCACTACGAACAAAGCTAGTGGAGGTGATGGAATTCCAGTGGAGCTATTCCAAGTCCTGAATGATGATGCTGTGAAAGTGCTGCACTCAATATGCCAGCAAATTTGGAAAACTCAGCAGTGGCCACAAGATTGGAAAAGGTCAGTTTTCATCCCAATCCCAAAGAAAGGCAATGCCAAGGAGTGCTCAAACTACCGAACAATTGCACTCATCTCACACGCTAGTAAAGTAATGCTCAAAATTCTCCAAGCCAGGCTTCAGCAATATGTGAACCGTGAACTTCCTGATGTTCAAGCTGGTTTTAGAAAAGGCAGAGGAACCAGAGATCAAATTGCCAACATCCGCTGGATCATCGAAAAAGCAAGAGAGTTCCAGAAAAACATCTATTTCTGCTTTATTGACTATGCCAAAGCCTTTGACTGTGTGGATCACAATAAACTATGGAAAATTCTTAAAGAGATGGGAATACCAGACCACCTGATCTGCCTCTTGAGAAATCTGTATGCAGGTCAGGAAGCAACAGTTAGAACTGGTCATGGAACAACAGACTGGTTCCAAATAGGAAAAGGAGTACGTCAAGGCTGCATATTGTCACCATGTTTATTTAACTTATATGCAGAGTACATCGTGAGAAATGCTGGACTGGAAGAAACACAAGCTGGAATCAAGATTGCCGGGAGAAATATCAATAACCTCAGATATGCAGATGACACCACTCTTATGGCAGAAAGTGAAGAGGGGCTAAAAAGCCTCTTGATGAAAGTGAAAGTGGAGAGTGAAAAGGTTGGCTTAAAGCTCAACATTCAGAAAACGAAGATCATGGCATCTGGTCCCATCACTGCATGGGAAATAGATGGGGAAACAGTGGAAACAGTGTCAGACTTTGTTTTTCTGGGCTCCAAAATCACTGCAGATGGTGACTGCAGCCATGAAATTAAAAGACGCTTACTCCTTGGAAGGAAAGTTATGACCAACCTAGATAGCATATTCAAAAGCAGAGACATCACTTTGCCAACAAAGGTTCGCCTAGTCAAGGCTATGGTCTTTCCTGTGGTCATGTATGGATGTGAGAGCTGGACTGTGAAGAAGGCTGAGCGACGAAGAATTGATGCTTTTGAACTGTGGTGTTGGAGAAGACTCTTGAGAGTCCCTTGGACTGCAAGAAGATCCAACCAGTCCATTCTGAAGGAGATCAATCCTGGAATTTCTTTAGAAGGAATGATGCTAAAGCTGAAACTCCAGTATTTTGGCCACCTCATGCGAAGAGTTGACTCATTGGAGAAGACTCTGATGCTGGGAGGGATTGAGGGCAGGAGAAGAAGGGGACGACAGAGGATGAGATGGCTGGATGGCATCACTGACTCGATGGATGCGGGTCTGAGTGACCTCCGGGAGCTGGTGATGGACAGGGAGGCCTGGCGTGCTGCGGTTCATGGGGTCGCAAAGAGTCGGACACGACTGAGCGACTGATCTGATCTGATCTGTACTATTTCTTAACTCTCTCTTATCTCAACTCCAAACTTCCTGAGGGCAGAAATCAGACTATCTTTAAGCGCCTCTGGCAAGTGGAAGAGCTGAATAAACCTTTGATGTATGAATGAATAATCCCTACAAATCCATGAGATTAAAAAAAAAACAAACCTTCAATTCACTGGGTTCCCTAACCACAGGCAACCAGAGACTACAGCTCTGCCTTGCCTGGCGGTGATAAAGGCATGCCTAAAATTCCCTGCACGCACCACAAAGAGCATCATGGTGCTATGTTAAGGTAGTTTTTCAAGTTTTGAGACATCAAATGGAAGGATCATTCAGTTCTAAAACTCTAAGGGCTAAGCATAAAAATCTATCTTTTAAAAGTAGCCTTCCTGGATGGGTCACTAGCTCTCAATTTTAAACGTTTGACTGATTCTATGAAATTACTGTTTGCAGTGGTTCTGCATATTATAAGCAATTTTATTTTTATATTTTCATTTTTAAAGTTCAGTTTCATACCTCTCCATACATATAAGAACAAAAATGTCTTGTCTTTTAGAAAATGGGAAAACAAGGTAGAACCTGTGTTAGGTAAACAGACATTCACTAAATGTTATGCTGCCATTTGTAAAGCCTCCTTCTAAAAGCACATGCGGCCTATTTTAGGTTAATGGATACTATGAAGTGTTTACTAGATGATTTTTATTTAAGTGGTATGAATACCAGGTTCAAATTATATCTAAACAAAAACTAGATTAAAAAAATATAGATATGGGGTTAAGAGCTGAAACATTTGCCCATCACCACTGAGCACCACATAAATAGTACTACAGTCAGTATTCTGGCTCTAAGAATTTATAACCAAATTCTTAGCACAATTTCATGATACACATTTATGGCAACTTTTTCTTTTTTTTACACACATACCACCCACACCGCCACAATTTATAATTTTACTCCTTTTATTAACACTAATTTCTGAGTAGTGCCTAGCCCCACCTAAGTGAAATATAAATATTTATAAATAGGATATTTAAGGTGAAACACTGGAATTTCACAATTAGAGCACATTAAAATATTTACTTGGAAACTAACACTTTCCCAAATGTTTACTAGCAGATTTAGGAAAAAATGAAAATCACTTTGCCAAGCTGGACTTCTGGCCCCTCAGTTTGATGACTGGCCCCTTCCTACCTCCACTCCCCACCCCTTCCCTTCTGTTCTTCCTCTGCCAGGAATACCCTCTTGACTCATCCCTGCCTATGTCCATCACTTCCTTGGAGACCTGACTCAAGACTCAGCTTCTTGAAAAACTCCTCCCTGATCAAGCTGATTTCCACTACTTCCTAACTTTGCACTCTCTTGGTATTCATATAATTTGCACTCCACAATCTATAATTTGTAAGTTGTTTTGCATTTTTCTATCATTGTTCCCAACTAGACACCAAATAGAGACACATCATCTTTTATATTCTCTTCTATACAGCCAGCAATAAATGCCTCTTAAATGACTGAATGGGTGAAAGAAGGCTGACTGCTCAAAAATTTCTGAAGTAATATTACCTCCAACATGCATGAGTCCTTCAAGAAGATAAAATTTATTTTGCCTTGGTTCCATAAAATACCCAGGTAATAGATCACATTCAAACTTAAAAGAATAATCCTGACTATTCAAACATAACTTGAGATTTAACACTTCAGGCTTCTGAATAAGCTTAAAGCCTTGAAGCCTGTGAATGGTAGGAAGCTGGCACCCGGTCTCCTGCAAAAAGGGGCAAAATTCTAGTTGGCAGTAAATGTTCAAACACGTGAGCCTCCACTGTTAAACAAGGCTCATTAACTACACAAACTTGCTGTTTCAGCTTTCTGGCTTTGATGAAGTGCTATGATCTCCTTTGGTTATTGTTGAGAGCCAATGATGGGTTAAATTCCCATAAATTAACCAGCGTTTCGGTAGTTTGCCCAAGCATACCGCTGGCATCGGTGTGGATTTTTTTTTTTTTTTTTTTTTTTTAACAGACCTCCCTGCCCTGAGAAGCCAGAGGTGAGTGAAGAAAGCGCCACTCAGGAGGCAAACGGAGACCTTCAGAAGTCCTGCTCTAGTTCTTAGTGTCAGCTTAGCGTGCAGAGGCGGGGCTTCAAGCACGGCTGCTCCAAACTAAAACCTTCCTAGGGGACTGCAAGCCACACTTCGGCGGCTGCCCAACTTTTCCTGCAGGGAGCATCAGTTTTTCCATCCTCAAAGCCCCAGCAACGGGGTTGTGGGGAAGCCTGCCGCCAGCAGAGGGGAAGGTGAGGTCTCTGGGTGGGAGGGAAGGGGCTGGCCCCGCAAAAGGGGGCAGGGTGGCAGAACAAAGTGAGCGCCGCCCGCCCGCCGGCCCGGCTCACCCTCCAGCAGCACCTCCTTGCCCGCGCGCTTCAGCGCCTGCACGGCCTGGTCGTGGGTGGCCTGGCGCAGGTCGGTGCCGTTCACCGACAGGATGGCGTCGCCCAGCCGCAGCGCCCGGCTCTGGTCGGCCGCCAGTCCCGGGAAGATCTTGGAGATGAGGATCGGCATCCGGTTCTCGCGGCCGCCCTTGATGCTGATGCCCAGGCCGCCCGCCTCCTGCTTCACCACACGGACGCGGCGCACCGGCGGTGACGCGCCCGCCTCGCCCGCCGGGCTCCGCGGCGGCGCGGGTGGACTCGGGGGGCCCAGGCCGCGGCTCGGGCTCCCGGGCAGAGAGTCGCCGGCGCCGCCGCCGTTCGGGAGGCCGTTGAAGGCGGCCGCCGCGGGCCCGAGAGCGGGCTCAGACTCAGTAGCCGCGGCGTCGCCCGTCAGGCTCAGGCTCTCCCCGCTGAGCTCGGCCACCACTCGGACCCAGCGCTCCCTCAGGAGCAGCTCCACCAGCCCCGCTTTGGTGGCCCGCGTCCACACCGCCATGGCAGGCCCCGCTCCCGCCGCCGCAGTCGCCGCAGCTACCCTCATTCCAGTCAGGCAGCCTCGGCGCTTCCCCCTTCCCGCCCGTGGGGGCGGGCCCGGCCCCGCCCCCGGCGGTGATTCATTATTCATTAGGTCACGCCCACCTTCCGGAGGTGTGGGGAGAGGACAGCCGAGCCGCTTCCGGGAGGTTAAGGAGCTGCCCGCAGTGGGTTACAGTGGCAGCTCGCGTGGTTTGGGCTGTCTCACCTCCCTCGTACGCCTCCTATCTCCCTATCCCCAGCTCCTGACCTCTACCGTGCAACTCGCCAGAGCTGCTTGGGCACGGAGAGTAAAATCAGCTTCGAGAGGCACTTTGCAAGCCTGCAAGACCCAGTTGCAGGTACACTTTTGCACTGATTGGTTTACAAAACGAGTTGCAGGTTCACTTTTGCATTGATTGGTTTACAGAAAGTTCCGCCAAGTGTGCTCCTTTTTGAGGCCTGGAGATGAGATGAATAAAATGCACCACAGCTGAGAGTCTAGTTGGGGAGGAAAACAAGAGAATCAGCTAACCCGATGTTATATATAGTATGTGGTGTCAAGTAGAAAATGCCCTGTGAGCAAAAGAGAACATTTAGTTGGGCCTGGGGTCAGCCTTACAGAGGTGACAATGAAACTCAAAAGTCCAAGCATTTGTCACTCTGTTTTGTAATCCCGTTTACTTGCCAGTAATGTCAGAGGAAAGGTATCTTTAGCTCCGCAGTCACGATAGGTAGGTCTCAAAGATATCTGTAAAATGATGGTTACTTAGGGAGATGACAGAATCCAATGTCAACAGAGGATAGGGTCAGTGGCAATGACAGGATACAAGTGTAAAAAGCTGCATATAACCACATATTTGGAGGTGTTTGGACTTGAATTTGTAGATCTAACTTTCTCACCCTGGAGGCCATGGCTTTATGTTGGGGCAAGTGCACATGGGCCTCCCCAGAAACACTGCACAATGTAGGGCCTGCAGCAGCTTTTATCCAAAGATATAGGTGATACAATCCACTTGCTTCTTTCAGTTTCATGGGTTCCAAGAGCAGAAAGTAACACAACATTGTAAAGCAATTATACTCAAAGGAAAAAAAGACATTGATTTAGTAGAATGGGGAGAATAAATCAGCTGCTGCTGCTGCTGCTAAGTCACTTCAGTCGTGTCCGACTCTGTGTGACCCCAGAGAGGGCAGACCACCAGGCTTCCCCGTCCCTGGGATTCTCCAGGCAAGAACATTGGAGTGGGTTGCCATTTCCTTCTCCAATGCATAAAAATGAAAAGTGAAAGTGAAGTCGCTCAGTCGTGTCCGACTCTAGCGGCCCCATGGACTGCAGCCTACCAGGTTCCTCTGTCCATGGGATTTTCCAGGCAAAAGTACTAGAGTGGGGTGCCATTGCCTTCTCCGATAAATCAGCTATCTCACCTTAAAATTACAAAACAAAAAAAAGAGCTGAGGAAATTGAGGCCCAGAAAGTTAAAGATTCTGGCCCAAACCCCACAATGAAGAAACAGACAACTCACGTCTCTCACCCTCCTGGTCCAGTGTTTTTTTTTTTAAAAAAGAAGTCCAGACTTCAAGGATGAGGTCCAGAAATCACACTGGGAAGATCGATCTCAAAACATGAGATCACCGTGCCCTCTAACATTCCTTTTTTGGGGGGCAGGAAAAGCAAATTTGCCATATTTTCATTTGGCAGGAGAGGAGCTGGGTGAGGGGAGGGAGAAGGGGGATGTCAACCCAGGGAGTGTACACCAATTCCTGTAAAAGGGGTTTGTATACCTGCTTGCTCATGAAGTTCATGTTGAAGCTCGTAAGCTGTGTCCATGCAACACTCTGAATGCACATTCAAGTATGGGCAGAAACTTTCAAAGAGCCTCCTATACCAGAAGTGAAAACAATAAAAATAGAGACTAGAAATCACCCAGAGCTCAAGCGAAGAAAGAATTCACAATGAGAAGAGTGTCCTACCCCTAAAAAATCATTACAGCAGAATCCTCTTTGCAATTAGTAGAGCAGGATTTTCCAAGCTGCAAATGTCAGCAGAAGCTCAACCCTCCAGCTTCTCCTAAATCAACTGCAGTGAGGCCAGCTCACTGTTCCGGCAGGTCCCGCTGTGCCCACGTGCACCTGCAGTCACAGACATTTCTGGCTTTGCTCCAGCTGAGGCGTGAGCCCCCAGAAGCCTGAGTTATGTGAAATTTCTGCTTATTAGAAAGCACTTGGCAGCGGACTCCTTAGAATATAAGCACAATTTTGAACCTTTTACGTACATAATCACCCAAAGGTTGGGCACTTAGATACCCTGATGAGCAAAAGGAAGTGCTGGAAATTCTTTCCAAAAATGACATGACCGTTTGGTCAAGAGAACTGAAGGAAGTAATAGATCTTACAACTAAATAGTAGGTGAGGGCACTTATATAAGTTATATAACAAAATAACCCTAGGAAGAGAGAAGGTAATGGAGATTGATATTGGGATTCCAAACTATTGAACTGGTTTTATAAGCTCTTCCATCAGAACTTAATTTTCCATATTCTCTTTCATCACTACATATTGGCCAAACTCACCCAGAGTCTCCCAAGGATGCCCTGCACATTCCTGCTGGAGGCCATCCTTCTAAATGCTCCCTTCCCCTTTTAACCACTTAACCGCCTTGCAAGATCTCATCCCAGTTTTCTCGTCTTCCCAATTTGTTGGGCTTCTTTTTCCCTTGAACAACTTTATTCTATGCCTTGCTTGTTCGTCCAAGTAGGTTACAGAATACAGGAGGGCAGGAACCACCCATCGACTTCCTTTTGTTCCCCACTCTTCCAAAAATACCACCTTGCAGAGAAGGAACTCATTAAACACGTGATTGACTCAAATTCAGTGCCTCCTGTGCTGCAGTCATTTCAAATAATCCCTCTGAAGGTTATTGGTTCCTTGCAGAGTGAAAATTGCCATCTAGGAAATCTCAAATAGTCAGTGGAAATCTACTTACTGTGGATAATGAAATCTGAATTAAAAAGAGTACACATCTGTTCCCATAGTTTCTTAGGGATGGCAAGACAAGCACACATAATTCTTTGAACAAGCATGCTATTTTATCTGCCTCTAAAAAAGGGAATGGCTGTGATAATTCCTAATCACCTTTCATTCCTGTCACCTATCAGTAGGTATTCTCTGCTCAAGCTGTTATCTTAACCGTTTTCTCAGAACAAGACAGGCATCGTTGCTACAATACCTTAAAGTGAGGGGGTTGGGTTAGCTCTCTCAGTTCCATAATTTCCTACAATTCTGACTCAGGCTCTGATTCTAGGCTCTCTCAAAAGCCAATGGCCCTTCTTCCCCTTTCTTCTTTTCTCTCATACTACGTGTGCGATATAGCATGGTAATTAAGAGCACAAGGTTCAGCTCTGTGATGACTTAGAGGGGTGGGGGAGAGGCTCCAGAGGGAGGGGACAGATGTATACCTATGGCTGATTCACGTTGTTGTACAGCAGAAACTAATACAACATTGTAAAGCAATTATACTCCAATTTAAAAAATTAACAAATAAACCTGTATCAGGTGCTTGCCTCAAACAAATAAAAATAAAAGCATAAGGTTCAAATCATAGTCTGGCCACTTACTAGTTATATGACAGCGGTCAAGGGGCTGAGGTCACAGGCCTCAGTGTTCTTCGAAAAACTTCAGACATCTTCTACCTCAAAGGGCGGCTGGGACGGTTGACTGGGATGATGGCTGCAAAGTGCTTAGCAGCACTGTACCTGATGCGAGAGTTCCATGAAAAGCGCTGCTGCTCTTCTCACTACCTGCTGACCTTTAGCAGCAGCCACAGTGAAAACCTTTGGAAGAAACTCTCCAGCTGAGAGTCTATACTTTATCGAGGAATGAGTCCACCATCCTATTATTTGATTCCAGGCTTAAAGGGCAAATGGCCAAATTAATTTTGGTGACAAACAGATCTTGTGTAAAGCTACACTTCGGCTAAAAGGGAGTACAGAGTGCCAAAAGTCCGCCAAAGGAAAGAATTAGTGGATCTGGGGCTGCTTCCAAGGTTTGAGTGTTGTGTAATTTCATGAGGAAGGAGGGCCTCAGGCAAAACTGCAGCCCTTAGCAAGCCTGAAGGTTACACCACAAAGGCGGCCTGATGCCAGAGGAACAAAAGCAAGAGCTGCTCAGTCACTACTAACGAAGAGGCCAGAGGGAGAAAGCAGCTTGGAAGATAACCAATCCAACATCCAACTCTGAAAAAACATCCACCCCCATTAGGGAACAGTGAGATCAACTGTCCCTTTCGACAGTATGACTTTGTCTTCCAGGAGAACTATCCTAGAGTGTGTTTTTCTCTCCAGCACAAACATGAAGTGCAAGAGGAAAAGGCCCTTTAGCTGATGCAAGCGTATTTTAAAATTCATCCCACCAAGATAAATCACTATCCATCTGAAACCCACAAAAATGGATTAACTATCTCAAGCGTTATAACTGAAAACCCACATCTGTTAACCACATTCCTAATGAGAAGCAGCTGGTGACAGTTTTGTAGTTCTGTG
Source organism: Tragelaphus eurycerus (assembly GCA_935064755.1). NCBI lineage: Eukaryota > Metazoa > Chordata > Mammalia > Artiodactyla > Bovidae > Tragelaphus > Tragelaphus eurycerus. The sequence goes on from CAKXYN010000020.1 coordinate 21,789,101, forward strand.
ACTTTCCTTTTAGGAAAATATTAGTGAGGACATTAACAAGCAGGAGGTTAGTTCATTGAATCCACTTAAGTTACGGAAAATCACCAGTGTTTTTTATTGACAATCATGGTAATTATATCATTTCCCATGAAATTCAAATAAGGTCCAAAAATAAAAATCCACTTTCCTTCCATACCGGTTCTAATGGAATTTCCAGTGCCTTGCAGTTAACACCTGTAGTCTTCTAGTCAGCTTAAATTCTCTTTCTTCATATACAAGTGAACAACAAATCATGTTTATCGATGCCTGTGGCGTTTCCAGTAAGGCCTTGGTCTCACATCTTATAAACGGCCAACTGGCGAGGGATCATGGATCCTTTGAGCTTCCCAAGTGGCACTAATGGTAAAGAACCCGCCTGCCAATGCAGGAGACACAAGAGATGCAGGTTCGATCCCTGGGGTGGGAAGATCCCCTGGAGGAGGGCATGGCAACCCACTCCAGTGTTCTTGCCTAGAGAATCCCATGGACAGAGGAGCCTGGTGGGCTATAGTTCACATACCCAGGGTTGCAGAGTTGGACATGACTCAAGTGACTTATCACGTACACATCGATCTCCTTGGGAATCAGCTGTCTGCTGGGGACCCACCTCACACAGATGCACATTTGTGTAAAACTCAGCATTCAAACCTAGGGGCTCACAAAGGCCCTGAAGCCCTTCCACACACACTATCATGGGCTGAATCGTGTTTCCTCAAAATTTATAGGCTGAAATCCAGGTCCACAGCACCTTAGAGTGAGACTGTTTAGAAACAGGGTTTTTAAAGAGGTAATTAAATTAAAATAAGGTCATTAGGGTGGGCCCTGATCCAATGTAACTGCTGTCCTTATAAACAAAGATTAGGACACAGACACACAGGTAAGACTCAAGGAGAAAAGGGCCCTCTACAAACCAAGGAAAGAGGCCTTAGAAGAAACTGACCATGTGACTTCCTTGATCTCGGATTTCTAGCCTCCAGAATTGTGAGAGGATGAACTTCTGTTGTTTAAGCTACCCAGTGACTGTGAGGCAGTATGGCAAACCTAGCAAACTAATACAAACCCCGAGTTAAGAACCTACACAAGAGCCTGTTGTTTGCCTCCCTAACTGCCAGTCTCTTCTGCCCTTTACTTACACAATTGGACATTTTTACTGTGCCGTCTCTTTGAATCTGAGTGGTTCATAACTGTGTCTTCCACTGAATGATAATTCTTAACTGCAGACTTCAAGGTCTACTCCTATCTGGCCCTATTTTTCACTACACGTGGGCTTAAGGGCTCTTGATCCAAATCTCCTTACCTAAGCTGCTCAGCTCTCTGCGCTCTCTTACCTTTCCTAGGTACTTCATCTGCTTCTTGTTACTATCAGCGGGGGAAGCTGTCCCCGTCCAGGGTGCGCCCAGTACTGCGTAGTACTGCTACGGTACCCTTCAGCATCATTTTCCTCCATTTCTGATCTATGCTGTGTTTCAACCACATGGAACTACTGGTGAACTCTTGGACAGGCTATGTTCTCGCTTCAGACCTGTGCATGCAGAATGCTGCAGGAAGGCCTCTTTTCTTCTCCTTTCCACCTTGCTAATTCCTACCCAGTTCTCAAGGACTGTCTCCTACCTTCAACCTCGTTAGGTGCCCCTTCTTTGTGCTCATCTCTAATGTTGATGGGCTTCTCTCCTCAACTAGGCAGTAAAGTTCTTGAGGCCTAACACCATCTTCTATCTGTTGGCTGATACAAAGCATATAGCAGACACTCAATAAATGTATGTTAAATAGATACTAAGTTCTAAAAACAGAACTGACACAAGCTAAGCCTTACTATCTAGATCTGTATTGTCCACTAAGAAACCCACTTGCTACACATAGCTATTTAATTTTTTTTTGGGCTGTGCTATGTGGCTTATGAAATTTTAGTTCCCTGACCAGGGACTGAACCTGGGCCCTCAGCAGTGAGAGTGCAGAGTCCTAACCACTGAACAGCTAGGGAATTCCTAGATTAAAGTCAATTAAAATTTAAAAATTCAGTTCTTTTGTCATACAAGCCACATTTCAAGTGCTCAACAGCCAGATGTAGCTATGGTACAGCACAGATACAGAACATTTCCACCACCATGGAGAGTTTATTGGATACTACATCATAAAATGCCTTGAAATATGAAAGAAAAAGACAACACATTAGGAGGAAAAGGAGAAGAGGTCATGCCATTTACACAATTAGCCAAATAGCCAAAATACACTCAAAAGTGAGCAAACTCGTGAGTTAACAAGGAAAGGCAAAACACTATTTTTCACCCATTGGACAAGCTAAAACTAAAGTCTATCACTGCAGTGTCAAAGTTTTAAGGAAATAAGTAAGTGCTTTCAAACCCTTCTGACGGACATATATTCAACTCCAAAGGGAAACTGAAAGTGAAAGAAAATGAGCACCATATGAGTTAGCAAGTCCAGCCCTCAGAATGAGCCTTAGAGTAACATTCCCACGAGAGCACCAGTAGACAACATGTGAGGTTGTTCATTACAACACTCTGGTTTACACACAAGACTGCCCAAGAAATCATTCTAATAGCGAAATCAAGTGCTCATCCAGAGCAAGAAATGCTTAAACACCTTCTCTGTAGCCTGTGCAATGGAAAATCCTTTGCAAACCATGCCTGCTAATCCTATTTATGAGTGCATCCCTCCTGCTAAGAGACAGTAGAAGAATAATTATTAAGGATGCTATCTTGGCTTCTAATGAACCATTGTGTAACTATGGGAAAAATCACCTTCTCTTGTTCTCCGTTTCCATGAGTGTGAGTATAAAAATGAGGCCAAGAGCCACACAGGTTTCTTTCAGAAAATCTTGGGCCTCACTCCCCCACCCCCATCCCCAAAAGCCTAAACAGCTCCACTTTTATCTGTAGCATATATTTCAGTTTAGAACAAAGTTCCATTTGAAGAAAGTTTTGATACTTAAAAAAAAACAACCTTTAAAACCCTCAGAGTACATGATCTCTAACTTTCTTCCAATATTTCAAGATTTCAGTTTCTCTCCGTCTAAACTGGCGTAATCTCCCTGGTAAAGGTTTCATTATCCATTCAGAGATCCAGTTACTAGCTACTGCATGAGAAAAGTGAATTTTTAAAGCAATTGAGTCAGGTTCGCAAATATGACCTTTCTCAGGTTGGTCTCAGCTTAAAATTTTTCTGTGGCACTCGAGTATGAGCAGCAGTCTGCAAAACGCCTGAAACAGAAACATGATGCATCTGGGTTACACAAACTCCTAAAATAAAATCACCCTAAGCGCAGGCCCCAAAGTGTCCCTTACATACACTATTTCCCTTTCCCCTCCCCCAATTTCTCTAACTTTCTGCCCCAATCACTTTCTGCTTCATTTGTATTTCAGAAACTCTCCGCTTAGGAAGAATTTCAACGCCCAAAGCTTTTACTTCCCATACCATTTATGGAAGTCCAAGTCATTGGCTGGAAATGTTGCAAAGGAATGCTTTCCACTTTCAAAAAGTTTTACTTCCTCACTCAGATGATCTGTGAGCCCTCTCTGTCAGAATTACACCTGCCACATCAATGGGATTTCAGAATATGTTTAAAGTTAAGTAAATCAAGTCTTAAACTAGATTCCAGTTAATAAAGAGTCTCTGAATTTATAGCTCTACAGTCAGGGAAAAGAGAGTGAGTTAATATTTAAGGCATCCTAGCCTCCTTTGGAGAAGGCAATGGCACCCCCACTCCAGTACTCTTGCCTGGAAAATCCCATGGACGGAGGAGCCTGGTGGGCTGCAGTCCATGAGGTCACTAAGAGTCGGACACTACTGAGTGGCTTCACTTTCACTTTTCACTTTCATGCACTGGAGAAGGAAATGGCAACCCACTCCAGTGTTCTTGCCTGGAGAATCCTAGGGATGGGGGAGCCTGGTAGGCTGCCGTCTATGGGGTCGCACAGAGTCGGACACGACTGACGCGACTTAGCAGCAGCAGCGGCAGCAGCCTCCTCTGGTCATAGTCACTGTAGCTCAATGACTTGAACTTTGATTTCAATCACACAAAAGAAGACCTCAAACATTTCTTAGGAAGGGCAGGATATTCCAGTCTACTGAAAGCCTGGGCTAGTCCAGTCAAATGCAGACTGGAAGAATATGTCTCACTAAGAAGGTGTACTTAAGAGAGAGGAAACTTACTTTACACAAATTACCTGAAAAGTTGCATCTATTTGTTTACTCTTCTCACTGGGAAAAAAACATAAAAAGATGGCGCAGAAAGGCCATTATAAACCAACCATCATACACCTTGTTATATCTGTTCTCTTTTAGCAAACCCGAAATAGGCTTTCCTTTATATTATTTATTATACGACTCTGTTGATCTTATTACCTCTGTTAATTCTACTATAAATTCTCATTTCCCCCTTTCTAAGCTGGAGGGCAATACCAAAGAATGCTCAAACCACTGCACAATTGCACTCATTTCACACGCTGGTAAAGTAATGCTCAAAATTCTCCAAGCCAGACTTCAACAGTATATGAACCGTGAACTTCCAGATACTCAAGCTGGTTTTAGAAAAGGCAGAGGAACCAGAGATCAAATTGCCAATATCCATTGGATTATCAAAAAAGCAAGAGAGTTCCAGAAAACTTCTATTTCTGCTTTATTGACTATACCAAAGTCTTTGACTATGCAGATCACCGCAAACTGGAAAATTCTTCAAGAGATGGGAATACCAGACCACCTGACCTGCCTCTTGAGGAATCTGTATGCAGGTCAGGAAGAAACAACTAGAACTGGACATGGAACAACAGACTGGTTCCAAACTGGGAAAGGAGTACATCAAGGCTGTATATTGTCACCCTGCTTATTTACCTTATTTGCAGAGTACATCATCATGAGAAAGGCTGGGCTGGATGAAGCACAAGCTGGAATCAAGATTGCCGGGAGAAATATCAATGTTTCACATCTCAGATATGCAGATGACACCACCCTTATGGCAGAAAGCTAAGAACTAAAGAGCCTCTTGATGAAAGTGAAAGAGAATAAAAAAGTTGGCTTAAAACTCGACATTCAAAAAACTAAGCTCATGGCTTCCAGTCCTATCACTTCATGGCAAATAGGTGGGGAAACAATGACAGACTTTATTTTTGGGGCTTCAAAATCACTGCAGATGGTGACTCAGCCATGAAATTAAAAGATGCTTGCTCCTTGGAAGAAAACCTATAACCAACCTAGATAGCATATTAAAAAGCAGAGGTATTACTTTAACAAAGGTCTGTGTAGTCAAAGCTATGGTTTTTCCAGTAGTCATGTATGGATGTGAGAGTTGGACTATAAAGAAAGCTGAGCACCAAAGAATTGATGCTTTTGAACTGTGGTGTTGGAGAAGACTCTTGAGAGCCCCTTGGACTGCAAGGAGATCCCACCAGTCCATCCTAAAGGAAATCAGTCCTGAATATTCAATGGAAGGACTGATGCTGAAGCTGAAACTCCAATACTTTGGCCACCTGATGCAAAGAACTGACGTACTGGAAAAAACCCTGACGCTGGGAAAGACTGAAGATGGGAGGAGAAGGGGATGACAGAGGATGAGATGGTTGGATGGCATCACTGACTCAATGGACAGGAGTTTGAGTAAGCTCCAGGAGTTGGTGATGGACAGGGAGGACTGGTGTGCTGCAGTCCATGGGGTCGCAAAAGTTGGACATGACTGAGTGACTGAACTGAAGCTGGAGGGTGAGGTTCATCTCAGTAAAAATGTTTCTCATCAGCACTTTACTCACGATGTCATCAGAGCCCTCATACTCCTGTCTGTACCACAGCCTTTCACCTATCCCAAACAAAACCACACATACTGGGTTTCCACAGGCATGCAACAGAATAGATCCACGTAGATGAGAAAGAAATCTATCTGCTTCGTTCAGGTCAACTTTAGTTCTTCATGTTCTAATTTAAAAGATCACATTAAAACTCATCAACTGATGACACCTATAAGAATAACAATGTCAAAGCAAGCAGAAGAGAATAGAAAGGGTGAAATATTATACATCAGGCTTTTGGGTCCCCACTGTAAGAAAATGCCCAATGTTTTCCCTAACCTTTGGAATGGGCTTAGAACATAAAAAGATGTGTTACTGAGACTGATACCCCCAAACCTGATTCTTCCCTTTCAAATAAACTTTAATAGTTCACTACCAATGGCTAAGGACATCTATTTTTCAGATGGAGCATTACGGTTAAAATTCACTTTTGAAACATAACCCTGATTATGGCTTTTGGTAGTGAGGCCGGCTTGAATAAGCAACCACAGTTTCCCTATCCTCGAAGGCAACTTGGGCCAAGTCCCCACACCTCTGATGGGCTGTGGGCTGCAGGCTGGTAGACAATGAAAGCTGTCAGCCTTTGGAAGCCTCAAGCAGTGTTAGGGAAGATGGCAACTATCGCCTTCCCCCACCTCTGACAGTAAGGTCTGAAGAACAGAATACTAAAAAAAAGTTGGATGAATTTGTGGTTAACTGGAACATTATCCAAATGACAAATACCTGGCAGTTTCTGTTCACTTTCAGTCAATGAAGGGAAATTACTGTCTAGTATTTTAGAGAGTAACATTCATAATGACTAGTCCTAAAGAATAACTTTGTTTTATTATCATGATTTGTGAAAACAGGGTAGACAGTTCAAGGAAGGACACAGACAGTCCCTTTTTAGGTTCCAAATTTCTTCTTTTTGATGGGTGGTGGGAGCTGAGCAACGATGTCATCCAGAGGCCGTTCTACTGCCACCAGGGTCTTTTCATCCAGGAGATCCACAAAGAGCAGAGGCTGGAGAGAGATGGTAAGGTTCTCACCAGGAGTTAGATTCCAGGGCTAGTTCTCAACTGACTATCTAGGGCCAAAAAGCTAGCCTCGTGTGAGCTGGAGGGGAGTAAATCTCCAATGAGCCTTCCTGCTGTAGAACTCCAAAGGTTGGGGAGCTTTTATAACTGAATCCAGTCATTTAAGATTTTAGCAGGATTCTTCATTTTTCTCTATAAAGAAGGTCTGTGAGCCTCTAATTTCTTATAAATTGATGGTAACAGAGGGCTCTGGAGCCTAAACTTGATAAATGGCAAATTATAAATTACTTAAATTTAAAACACCTCCTCTAAAAAATTCTGCAGACCCCCAAGAAAATGTTCTAGGATTCAATGAATACGTGTTCTATCAGAGTGGAAAGCCTAGCCCCGAAAGGGGATCATAAATTCAATGACTTCCATTTGCTTGAAACTTATCCTGTGGAAGAACTATTTTCCATTGGAAGTCAAATTTAAAAGCCCAGCTTTAACCCAAACAGAGACCCAACTGAGCTCCACCATCATTTCTCACAACCTACGTATTTCATTTTTGTAAAGTATGATGTGCCTGGCTCTAATATACTGAGGCAAGAACAATCAACTACAAACCTAAGGGACAAACAGCCTCAGAAAGGCAGCTTGTTTTCCCAAACCAGGTTCCCTGCATGTACAATGAAGGCACTCTTGTCTTCCTCTTGTGGGACTTAACTATATTTTGATAATATCACAGGGAACCAACCACTCAGAATATGATGGAAGATGCATTACCTTATATTTCTTAGAAATTTTAAAGGCATGAGCTGTGCGCCTCCTGATGACATCGGATTCGTTTGTGGGAGGCAGTGGGTTGTACAGTAAGGTTTTGTCATTTGGAAGAGGCTAGAAAGACAAAAATATGTTTAATAATTATTATTGTTTAAATTGGGCCTCTACAGACCAAAGGACTCTAGTGATTTTTCAGGAAAACTCCATCTTCTAAACATCATATTATACACTTATTACCTCTCTGATTCTTCTTTTTTTAAATTAATTTATTTTTGACCGTGCCGCACGGCATGCGGGACCCTAGCTCCCTGACCAGGGACTGAACTCACATTCCCTGTGTTGGGAGTGCAGTCTTAACCACTGGATCACCAGGGAAGTCCCCCTCCCTGACTTTTTTTACTTCAGGGCGAAAGCTAGAGCCATACCCCCAGCTCTACTGTATAGCAGGCGGAATATGTGGCCAAGAGAGCTTGGTACCCTCTGCCAGCAAGATCAAAGGGCTGGCCTGGGGCTTCTGGCCAGTCTCGTCAGTAACACTTTGTGAGACAGACACAAACTGGCGTGCACAGGACCTCAGCCTGTGCAGGCTCTGCTTTCTAGACTTTCCCCCAAATAGGTCATGGGCTGCCCAACTGACACAAACCACCCCCACTGATGTCACTGACACTGCGAGAGATGATGACCTCTAGCCAAGCAAGTGATTATTTCATTTCTAACTTCCTTGGGAAATAGCTCTGCCCTTCATGAGGAGGCGATGGACTTATCACCAATACTGGGGGAACAAAACAGCTTGGGCTGATCTGGGTTGAGCTATAAAGAGGCAACCAAGTGGGAGCGGCCCTTCCTGTACCATCATCTCGCAGAAGGCACTTGTCAGCCGGCTCTGCTTCCCACACCAGAGCACGCAGGGCCCACGAGATGAGTTCCAGTGGCACATCACCACGCACACCTCCTTTAGAGCCATCTGCTGCTCTACCCGTGCTGCTCCTACCCCACCTTCACAATACACCACAACACCGTGGGCCGGCTGCTCTAAGCCCAGACTGCATTACGGCGTGGCCACGGCTCACGCCGCTGCTGGGAAGACATTGCCTGCCCAGAAAAAGACATGAAATTCAGGGTGAATCAAAAGAGCAGCTGGCAGAGGCTTGTCTGGAATGGAAAAAAAAAAATGTTCACATCCCACCTAAATCACAGCCACGAAGGATGGAATTTTCCTAACTGGCCTTTTCTCAAGACGCTAACAACAGCTCCTCAAACTGGCAGATGGTGTGTCAGTAAATTCAACCCAGCAGGGCACAAGCGGTCAAAACCCCAGCCTGTATGTATATCCTTCAATGAACGTGTCAGTCACCCCAGGGTGCAAAAGCAGAAGTGACTGAGTGCCTGATTATGGCTACTTTCTGAATATGGACCTCATCTTTTTCCTACTTAATTTTATGTGCTCAGAGGCAAAGCAGGGAAATAGTCAAATCAGCAAAAACCAGCACAGCAGGGCCTGCCCCTTCCTTCAGAGCCTCCGGAGACTGGGAAGAAAAATGAGGATATCTGCAAAACTAAAAGCTCCTTCCCTCCAAAGAAGGTATCAGCAACCTTTACTCTCATTCTCCTTCCTCTAACTCACGGTCCTCCTTTGCTTTCAGAATGAAAGACTGCTACGGAAATCAGAAGCCAGTGAGCGCACAGGTGGCAGTGGAGGAGGACTCACCAGTGACTTGTCAATGAGGCAGAACATGTAGGTGTCGTGGAGGAGGATGTGCATTGGTCTCTTGGGATGAAAACTTATGTGTGTGATGGGAGTGTCCCTTTGGAGCCAAAGATGATGAAACCCCTGCTTCTGGACAGTCCGGCTCCATTCTGTGTACTGTTTGTCTGGGATGCTGTACTCAAATACCTGAGAAAGGATATGACACAGAGGAAATGCAGGCTGGTACCCAGAAAACCAGAAGGTCATTCCTGACAGGAAAAACAGCTATATAAACCTTGCCTGTATCATATCCAGGATACGCATTTTCACTACTTTTATTTTTTTTTTTGGTTGCATCACACAGCATGTGGGATCTTAGTTCCCCACCTGGGGATCAAACCCACGGCCCCTGTAGTAGAAGCACAGAGTTTTAACCACTGGACCACCAAGGAAGTCTCGATTGCTGTTTTTTAAAATAAAAACAATTTAAGGTAAATTACAGAACAATAAACAATTCAAACAGCACAGAAAGGTTTATATAGTGAAAAATCACCCTGCAATCTTAATATCTCTTTCCCCAAGACAAAAGCAGCCTGTTCCTTATTTACATATTTTCAGAGATATTTTATGCACAGAGTACACACTGTTCTGCATGTTGCCTTTTTCACTGAGCATTGTAGCATGGAGACTGACTCATACCAGCGTCCACACACGTCACTTATGCACCCTTTGGAGAAGGCATAATAATAATCTACTCACTTCCTGCATGTAGCAGGATTTTTCTGTCTGTTTAATGAGCACTGAGGTATTTCCAATCTTCGGCTACTACACACGAGGCTGTAACGATTCTCTCTGTATCAGTGTCTTTTTTGTACAACTGAAAGCACACACCTGCGGCAAGAACTTCTAGAGCTGGAACTTCTGAATCAAAGATGATGTGGATTAAAATTTTTTTTTAGGTTTCTCCAAATGCTCTCTAAGGGGGTCATACGAATTTATGCAATATATGAAGTGCTGTCTCCTGGTATCCTCACTGCAGTGTGTGAGTAACGCTGCTGCTGCTGCTGCTGCTAAGTCACTTCAGTCGTGTCCGACTCTGTGCAACCCCATAGACGGCAGCCCACCAGGCTCCCCCTTCCCTGGGATTCTCCAGGCAAGAACACTGGAGTGGTTTGCCATTTCTTTCTCCAATGCATGAAAGTGAAAAGTGAACGTGAAGTTGCTCAGTCGTGTCCAACTCTTAGCAACCCCACGGGCTGCAGCCCACCAGGCTCCTCCATCAATGTGATTTTCCAGGCAAGAGTACTGGAGTGGGGTGCCATTGCCTTCTCTGGTAATGCTATTAATCTCTAATTAAGCAGGTACAAAAAATTTCCCTCTAGTTTTAACAAGAAAAGAAGTTAAAATGAGAGATTCCATTTTCTTCATGTAATCGATATGTTTGTGTAAAAACTGCTAATCAAAGTAGCCAGCATCATCTGCCTAGTGGTCTACTCAAGCGTGCTTCTTACAGCCCTGCATTGAGATGGTTCAGCTTTTTAAAATGTTTCTGAATTTTATGATAATTTATAAAGTCATATGTATATCTGTATATAATATTTATAAACAATAGAATTTATAATAATTAGGTTTTTTAAAACAGTGCTTCTTGGATCACATTTAATCTTTTGTATACTAGCTCAGTGAGGCAGGTATTATCAAGCGTATTTGACCAGAGAGGATTTATAAGTATTGATAAATTCACATATAATGTGTTCTGTATGTAGCTCAGATATTCTACAGCTCTTATAACTTGGTATGGAAAAAAGGTGGTAGATAAAGCACTAATTTTGTCCATTGTATATTCTTGTCTCCTTTGTTGAAGATAAACTAACCCATTGGTGGGTGGGTTTATTTCTGGGCTCTCTAGTCTGTTCCATTGATCCCTATGTCTGTTTTTGTGTCACTACCAAGCTGTTTTGATTACTATACCTTTGTAGTAATGTCTGAAGTCTTGAAGGGTTATGCCTCCTGCTTTTGTTCTTTTTCCTCAGGACTGCTTTGGCAATTCTGGGTCTTTTATGATTCCATATAAACTTTAGGATTATTTGTTCTGGTCATTTTTCTTGTGAAAAATGTCACAAGTAATTTGGTAAGAATCACAATAAATTACAGACTACTTTCAGTAGTATGGTCATTTTAACAATATTAATTCTTCCCGTCCAAGAGCAGGGGATATCTTTCTATTTCTCTGAATCATCTTTGATTTCCTCTATTAATGTTTTATAGTTCTCAGCATAGAAGTCTTTCACTTCCTTGGTGATGCTTATTCCTAAGTATTTTATGTTTTTTATGTGATTTATTTAAAAGAAATTGTTTTATGTGAAAGCTTTACTATGCACAAGAGGGAACTACTTTTATATCATTCAGTATTTGCAAAGAAAAGCTCCTCCAAAATTGTCATTATCTCAGCTTTTTAGTTCCCATCCATTTGGAGGGAATTAGAAAGCACTGGGATCTCTTACCTGCTGGTCAGAATGAGCAATGACAAGGTTGTTGGTATTGGGTGCGATGGCCAGAGCGGTCACAGGGAAGTTGTAAGCAGGCACTGTGCAGTGAAGCTGGGGACAAATCAAAGACACAGGAAACTCTAAAACGGGATTCCATCCCCCAGGAAAGACCGGATGGTCTAGGTCAGTAGTTTTAAAATAATGTTCCTTGGAACTCAAAACGTTCTATTCTACGGAAGTTCCTGTAAATGTCAGGTATTTCCCCAAACAATAAACTTCAATTTCATTTTTTCAAAAAGTGCAAGTTTAACTGCCAAGAAAAATGACAGTGTTCACAGAAGACCTGAGGTAAAGCCTTCCCTGCTGTCTCTACACAGGTATGAATTGCTCATAAACACATCATTGAACAGGGGATCTACAGCTCTACACTGAACTTAAAAGAAATTAATGGCTGTACAGCAACCATATGCCAATAAAAATTAATTAAAAAAAAAAATAGAAATTAATGCCTAGGCAGGGACATATATGTCCATCACAAGGCATGTGCTCTGGTACACAGAACACTTTTAAATGCCAGGCAAGGCTTAAAGAGCAGTACATGCTCTTGCCACAATGCAATAAAGTTATTAAGTTTAGGGTAATTCTTTTTTTTCTTTTGTATTTTCTTTTTTTAACTGAAGGATGACTGCTTTACAAAGCTTTGTTGTTTTCTGTCAAACATCAACATGAATCAGCCATAGGTATACATATGGCCCTTCCCTCTTAAGCCTGCCTCCCACCTCCCCTCCCATCTCACCCCTCTAGGTTGATACAGCGCCCCTGTTTGAGTTCCCTGAGTCACACAGCAAACTCCCATTGGCTATCTATTTTACATATGGTAACGTAAGTTTCCATGTGGTTCTGTCCATACATCTCACCTTCTCCCCATCCCCACTCCCCTTAAGTTTATGGTAATTATTATTTGACTTTCAGATGAAGATGACAACCTGTAAGGGAACATTAGTAATTCAATCTGGGGATGACAATATCATTGCTAATTAGTGAAAAATGTTTTCCTGCTATTCCTAGTTCAGTTTAATTTGAAAATATCTTGAGATTACAAGGCAAGCTATTGAAGGAAATTGTTTCTATCTGCATCTATTCCTCTGTAGATCAGAATTTTCCTCCTCAAAATACAGACAAAACCTAGATGTAGATTTCATTACTCATAAATCCTTAGTTTCAAATTTCTGAGCACAAGTGGCTTCACTGCTCTTATTGACTGATTTTTAATTTACTATTATATCTCTGGGGTTTCAAACAAGTAAAATAGGAAAAATTTAAAAAAAAAAAAAAAAAAAGGCCAGTACTTTTCCAGGTCCTCTCAGTCTTCCCTGAGTCTTATAACTGCAGGGCTAACTTCCTCCTGTTTGCTGCAACCAAACCTCATGCTCACCTTTAGCTGTTTCACGTTGTACACGTGGACACCGGCACTGGAGCCTGAGGCAGCGAGCCAGTTTCCGTCTGGACTGACTGCTAGCAAACACATGGACTGCACGGTCCCTGTGAGGACAGAGGAGCAGCTCAGTCTCTGAATTCCGTGTCCACAGCCAGCCACCCCTGCCCCGAGTCTGACGGCAAAAGCCACCTCAGTTTCCGATTACTGACAGGACAATTTCTTGACAGTTTTACAAATAAGTTCTAAGTGCTAATCTGTCTCGGAGAAGGCAATGGCACCCCACTCCAGTACTCGTGCCTGGAAAATCCCATGGACGGAGGAGCCTGGTAGGCTGCAGTCCATGGGGTCACTAAGAGTCGGACACTACTGAGCGACTTCACTTTCACTTTTCACTTTCATGCATTGGAGAAGGAAATGGCAACCCACTCCAGTGTTCTTGCCTGGAGAATTCCAGGGACAGGGGAGCCTGGTGGGCTGCCATCTATGGGGTCACACAGAGTCAAACACGAGTGAAGCGACTTAGCAGCAGCAGCTAATCTGTCTACGACTGTAATTTAAGTAGCCATTCTTCATATAAAGAGGAGCCAGAGAGAGAGAAACTGGAAAGCAGCATTTGCTCAGGAAGGAGATGAGCTCTCAACTATGAGAGTGGAGAATCAGAGTTTTTAAGAGCTATCACCAAAATCTATACCTCAGTTGTTCTAAAGTCCTTTCCTATCAAATGTTTTTAATCAAAGTTACAAGCAATAAATTCAATAGGTCTGAGGCAGATCTTTAACTTACAAAGTGCCTGCTATATATTTAGCACTAAGGGAGCATGGGCACGGATGAGCCATCTCTGTCATTAAAAGAATTTTAAACCAATGTGGCAACACGAAGATTCTTGTGGGATAAAAATCAGACAGTGATGTGATGTGCCAAAGTAAGTGTTGCCTATAAAACATCCCCAAACAATGAAAAAGCTTTACAACTAGACATAAACTAGATGCTAAAGGAAGAGTGAGGTGGGTAGAAAAGGGTGGAGAACACTGTGAGCTAAGTGACAAGGACAGGAAAACACAGGTTTGATGCCTGTGAAGAAACCAGGTCTTCTGGTCTGATGGTCAAATGCCTTTGACCATCAGAGACAGTAAGATGAGAGAGGAGGACAAAATAAAGTCACGTACATAATGCAGACCACAATTTTAAATGAGTGCTAAAAGCAAGGTAAAGAATCTAAGTTTCATAATAAAACCACATATTGGTACTCAATAAATACTATCAGTTTACTTCATCTGATTCCTGATTTGTATGTTTCTTTTCCTGTTTGCTTCTGGGGCTGCTTATGAGCAATGAGACTTTAAGTTGATTTTAAAAAGTTGATTTTCCAGGGACTTCCCTGGTGGTTCAGTGGTTGAGATTTCACCTTCAATTCAGGGGCCGTGTGTCTGATCCCTGGTCAGAGAACTAGGATCCCATATGCTTGGTGGCCAGAAAAACCAAAGCATAAAACAGAGACAATATTGTGGCTAATTAAATGGAGACTTTGAAAATGGTCCACATTAAAAAAAATCTTAAAAGTTGATTATCCAGACAGATGGAGTCTAAATAACGGTGAAGTCATTATAATCCTGGACAAGGGAGAAAAAAAAAGACCCATGGGAAGTATTGAGTACTAAGTTCTTAAGGGTCAACTCACTAAAAGTTATCTACCCACAGTCACACATTCATGCACACTCATGTTCTCAAAACATACAGAAACGTAGCCAAAAACATTAGGACAGGTAGTGAAACTGTATGCACAAGTTCATCTTTATAAAAAAAATAACAAACCCAAAATTAATGTGTCCACAAAATACCTACGTACAAGCACCTCTTAGAAATATACACAGATAATAATGGTGGTTATCAGGATCACAAATGATTTTAAGTTCCTTCTTGCTCTACTAACAAAACTCCAAGAAGCATGATGAAACTTCTCTGGCTCTAAATAAGGAATCAAAAACCCAGTGAGAAAAGAGTAGGTGTGAGCAACAAACTTCAGATCTCATCAAGCATTTTCACTTGCCAGGTATCTCCTCCTGCTTTAAATCGCAGATATGTGAGTGTGTAGTTTTTGCAGGACTGAGAGGAGCATTAGCGAACCCCCGACAATTGAGATTTAAGTGAAAAAATAGAAACATCGGAGACTGGCAACTCTCTCCTGAGGCCAGGTCCCAACTTGTCACCTGACTGGGGCTGGAAAGCACGCGGGTGCGTGAAGCCTCCTTCTAGGAGCCGAATGACGCGAAGAGACCCTTGATTTGACGCCACAAAGAGCTTTGTTGAATCCTCAGAAAACAAAATCTGGAGGGCAGAGCGAAGGAACACTGGCATTTTGGAAACCTTGGGGGAAACAGTGGTAAAGGTCAGAAGGAGAGAAAAGTTAGACCCAAAGCCCGTAAAAAATTAGCATCGCCAGGCTCACATCACATGAGTGCTTCCTATTTCCAAGAAGGCCCACTGGCCCAGGGCCTGGAACACTGACGTGCCTACTGTAACCCCTCCACTCCCCCTGTCATCTCCTCAAAAGCCTAACCTTTTACTGCCATTTTGTGCCATTTACCTACTCCTCCAAAAACATAATTTTAAATTTGGCAATAAGAGACCATTTTGTCAGTTTTTTCACTGAACAAGGATTCATATCCAGAAAATTTCCACTTCACACAAAAATCACCCACTACAAGGTTTCTTCTTATTCAACCAGACCCCAGGTTATCACTTACCCTTTGCAGGCTTATGTTGTCATGTTCGTAATTCAGTCGATACAGAAAAAAACGAGAAGCTGTAGAACAGGCTATCCAACCACCACATGGGGAGATACAGCTGCAGATAATGTTCTCAGGACCCTGGCAGAGTGAGGAAGCAGGACAAACGGTCAAGTTAAACTTCATACAAGGTTCACTGTGACATGGTTCCTCAAGCTACTGCCACTCTGAACCCACAAATACCTACACGTAATCCTGACAGTCATATGCTGTGCATCACTATGATTATTTCACAGGTGGAGCACCTGAAGGGTGAGGCTTTGATTTCCAGAACAGAGGTCTATGAATAACATCATCTTATCGCAGCCCTTCACCTACTTCATAGGTAGCTTCCTACTAAACCTAACTCTAAAAACCTGATCAGGCAAGCATTGAATGCAAGGGAGCTTTGGAGGTCTGGTGAATGGGGGACTGGTTTTCTGTTTTGTCAATGACAACCTCCTTTAAAGACCTCTAAGAAATATTAAGTGAGAAAAAATTTGCACTACACAGGAAAAGTTTAGTGTAACATTTGTTATCATTCAAAAAACTCAAAGGACGTCTAAATGTAGGTAAGGGGACTTCCCTAGAGGTCCAGGGGTTAAGATTTCACGCTCCCAAATCAGGGGAGCACAGGTTTAATCCCTGCTCAGGGTACTAAGATCCCCCATGCTGCCCAGCATGGCCAATGAAAGGAAAAAACATTTAAGTATGTATGTACACACACATACATACACTCATATGCAGAACAAGGTCGAGGAGGATATATAGCTAATCAATTAACAGCAATCATTTCAGGAGGGGTGACTAGAATTAAAGAGCTGGACAAAAATATGAACTATCACTGTTGTTTGAATTCTTTATAGGAAGACTGTAATTCACAAGCATTGTGCAATTGAAGATGTTTTAAAAGGAAGATACCAAAGCTGTTTGTATAGCACAGGCCCATTAGTACCAAAAGAAAGGATATATACACATACACACAAGTGAACATTTTTTCTAAAAGAATATATAAGAAACTGTTGGCAGCAATCATCTCTGAGGGATGGGGGGTTAGAAAGAAGTTCATTTTTCACTGCATACTCTTTTTGCACTATTTGAATTTTTTAAGAATATGCATGTTATCTTCATAATACCAAAACAAGAAAAACCAATTTCTTGTATTAATTCATCTAATAAATTCTGAATGCCTGACTTATAATCACAGGAAACCCAATCCTCTTGATATATAGTACTTCATTCAAATAATTTTACATTTTACACAGTTTAGGATATCAGCTAAGGACCTCCACCCAAATTTAGAACAGGAAATATGTTCTGGATTTCAGAATCTGAACACCCAGTTCAACTTCCTTACCTTTGTCTTGAGGTGAAGTAAATGATCTGCATTTTTAGAGAGTGGAAGGGTATCCCCATTCTTTCCTGGAACAAGAAACATCTCTGATATTTTTCTTCCCAAAGGGAGGCTATATAAATGTTTTTTTCTTTTAAAAAGAAAAAAATGGGTAGAATGGACTCTCTACCACTGGGAAATCAAAAACATGTCTGACAGAGTGAGCTTAGAGTCTTCTGGGGGTATGTATACGAAGAGGAGAACAGCGAGCACTTTCTTCGCCTCTCCGTGGGGGCCCTGAATGTGGCCCTGGCGCTTCTTTTCTGAAGCTGCTCCCCACAGCCAGGCATGCAGGTGGATAGATGTGAAGTTTGTGTGGCCTCAACTTCAACTTCTTTTGTTCATCGTGGAGCCTAAAACCAAAGCCTCTACTATAAACAACAGCCCCACACGTGTGTCATACCTAAGGCCACGAGGCTGTCACCCTGTAAGATCTGCATGACCTTCTTTTTCATGAAGGCTTGACAGAACTCAGCATGAAAATCTGTCATTTTTCAACAGCCTGTTCTGATCCCAGTCCAGCCAGGGCAAACTATTCCACTACCCCTGCCTCCCCTATACCCTGCGGTGCACTGTACAGAACTGCAAACTTTCCAAAGGTGATTCGGTGTCCAGCTAATGATTTTCACACTCTGAGGAACTCCTCTGCTCTATCTAGTGGACAGGAAACAGTAAGGATGTCAAACAGAAATATAATGGACTTCCATTTTTCCACAAGCAGAATTTCAACTGCAATTTCTGGCTTCTCTCTCCCAGTTTTCTTGTTGTGAAAAAACCTTCTCCCAGCTTACCTGTTGCAACTGTGGATCCCAGTCGCCAGAGTTCCAAGTGATGAGCAAACTGGAAGAGGAGGAGCTGCTTCTTTTTTGCACAGGAAACAAGCCGTCGCTGTACCCGTCCAGAAATCAACAAGACAGAGACAAGCTAGGGTCATGTAGTGCAGTGACACCTCAGAACACTTTTACTGTTGAAATCCACTGACTTGACAAGTATTTCCTAAGTACTACCATACACCAGGGACTGTCATAGGATCTAAAAACACAGTGGTAAATAAAAACCTAGCTACTGGGACTTCCCTGTTGGTCCAGTAGTTAAGAATCAACTTTTCAACACAGGGGATGTGGGTTTGAACCCTGGTCAAAGAACTAAGATCCCACATGCCAGGGGGCATTAGTGAGCCCATGCCCGTGTGCTGAAACAGGGGACGTCTGTGAGCCACAACAAGGATCCAGTGCAAACAAATGAACAAATGAAAAACCTAGCTACTGCTCTCAAGCTTACAGTTTAAAGAACTGATATAAAATTAAACAGGCAATTACACTAAGGGTGCAAAGAATTTTAACACGGCTAAGCACAATATGTGATGAATAAAAGTAGAAAGGATATTTAGTTTAACCCCACAGCAGTAAGGGGGTTCCCTGGTGGCTCAGAGGGTAAAGCGTCTGCCTACAATGTGGGAGACCCAGGTTCAATCCCTGGGTCAGCAAGATCCCCTGGAGAAGGAAATGGCACCCACTCCGATATTCTTGCCTGGAAAAATCCCATGGACTGAGAAGCCTGGTAGGCTACAGTCCGTGGGGTCGCAAAGAGTCAGACACGACTGAGCGACTTCACTTTCACTTTCAAGGCAGTAAAGACAGGAGTCCAGACATAGTTCACTGGTAAAGATCACTCAGGAAGGAAAGCGGGTCAGGATGTTCGGGAAACATCGGGAAACAAGTGGCTCGGGAAACATCTCAAAGATAAGAGAGCATTGCGGGGAATAAAGGGAAGTCCTTCAGAACTGCCAGACTGGGTGGAGTGGGGGCAGAGGTGCTGTAAGAGTGTGAGAGTAGAGGGGAGGGAAGAAACTCTCCTCTCTGTATCAACACAGGTGTCATGAGCCATGCTAATGAAGCAGGTCTTTATGCTGAAGGCAACGAGGGCCAACCAAAGGCATTTAAGCATGGAGCGATGAATAAAGTTGCTTTCTGAACAAATCATATGGAGAATAAGCTGGAATGACACAAAACTAAATAAAAGGAGATCATTAACAAGCTATTGCTAAAAAATCCAGATGAGAAAAGACACGGATCCAAACTAGGATAATGGCAGTGTATACAAAGAGAAATGGCTAGATTCGAGAGAGGATGAGGAAACAGACTCGGTAAGGTTTACTGGTTGAGTGGGACGTAGAAGCAGGTAATGGGCAGAAGAGTTTATAGCCTAGAAAGATGACGAATTTACCTAGAAAAGAACTCTGGAAGCCTGGATTTTCTACTCTCTTCCAGGATAATAAAGAGCCCAGCCTCCAAAACAAACAAAACCTCCATAAACCACACCAAACTAGAAAAAGGAGTGATTTCCCCAAAAGCTGAACTAGGAATGCTGCCCTAAATCTCTTGGCCCCTATAAATATCTTTGCCAGAAGCTTGCCTGAGAAACAGACGGAAGAAAGAAGGCAGGTAACTACAGAAGACCTACAGATTTGCCCAAGAGTGAGTGGTGCTGTCTTGTGGGACAGATGGCTGGGGAGGTGAGGAGGTGGTGGGGTTACAGGATGATACTCACGTGGGGAAAAGTGATTTTTCGGAGAGCAGCATCGTAATTCTTTACCTCCACCTTCTCCATCAGCGGACGAATAACTAAGTGGGTGTCGGTGCCTGCAGTGAAAAGGAGAGGGGAAAAGCATCGGAATTAGAAAAAGCTCCTCATGAACATAACTGGAGATGGGCAGAGTAAAGAAGCAGCCAGGCGGAGAGCAAAACCCACCTCCAGATATCAGTGCGGTGGGGCTGTGAGCCACGGCTCGCACGTCGTGGGTGTGATGCTGAAATGGCTTCGTCCGCACCCACTGCTTCTCGCTGCTGCCGGAAGTCACAGAGACCAGCTGAAAATGGAACACTGTCCCCTCGGCTGTGCCCACCACGAAACTGTCTTCTTGCTGAGAAAGGAAATCATCAGGGAGGTACATTTGAGCAAAACAAGGCCAAGTGTTAAAATATTCCCCGAGGTTTTCTACCTGGAAAGCTTATGGGGGAAAATGCCCAGAATTGGGGACAGGAGGCTGCAGGGGTCTTTTTTCCTCCAGAAGCTAACAATTCCATGAATAGGTCACAAGGCGCCCCCTGCTGACAAAATAAACAGGAAGTACTTTAAACTTATGAATGCTTTCATATAATGCAAACTAGACCTCAACAGAATAGCAATAATATTGGGCAAAAGAGGAGGGGCCTCAAAAGAGGCAGCCAGAAGGCAGAAGTTCAGAAAACCCTAAAATTCACTGTTCTTTTTAGAGAAGCAAGGGCAGCCTGAGGAGGGGAAGTGGCCTGACCAATATCACAAAGATGCAGGTTCCTTGGTTCCTCAGTTTAAGTCTCTTTTCTGGTTAGTATGTTGAGCACGGGGATTTCTGTTAGTTTTAAAAGGTCCTGCTGTGTCTACAACTACTTTTTAAATTTTCTCTAAAATCATTTTCATTGTAACTTTTTTTTTTTTTGCACGTAATTCTGAGTAAGAAAAAAACAAAACAGGATACTTGATAGAGTAGTGAGAAAAAAATCAGGAACCTGGATCAGTAGTTAAACCCGTCCAATAGTGTAAAGAGTAGGTGAGCTGATCAAGAACAATTAGAAGTCTGAACACACGAGAACGGAGCTGCCGTCAACTACACACTGTGCTAGGAACTTTAAGTCATAGCATCTCTAATCTTTCACCAGCTTGAACGTTAAGTATCATTTGCCCTATTGGGAGCAACTCTAAAGGACTAAAATGCGCATAGAAAGTCCTTGTCAAGGGAGCCCTTTGATTGTTCAAGAGCTATTTCACAACTCTACAAATTGTGAAAAGCTGAGAGTGATGCAAAAGATTCTCTTGCATAGAGATGCAAAGGGATTCTGCTTCGTAGAACGCAGTGGATGACTGCCCTGTGGACGCTGAGTTTGCAACAACAAAATCGTAAAACATTTCACCTTCCTGATGGCCTAACATAACTGTGTTCTCTGATTTCTCCCTTTGAACTGCTTGTGACATCTTACTGGCTCCTTCATTAGTTAATGAGTTATAGAAAATCTTGGACATATGTCTATTTCATGTTTGTATGAATCATGATTTTACTTTTTCTTTCCCCTGCCTAATCATCATTTAATAGGCCTCTACCCTGATAAGGAATCTGGAACTTCAAGAGTTTACCTGCTTGTCCATTTGCAGACTTGACAAAGCTACATGCTCTCTGCTGCTAAAGCCTCTGCTCTGGGCACAGGCCTCTCCTTTACCTCCTCTGAGGGTACAGTTTGAAAGGCATCAGCCCAGAGCAAAAGGGAAAACACTGAGCTTCTTAGGAACTCACGCGCTCTTTGCCTCTGCCTCCACTAAACAGATCAAGTGGCCATCTGCTCGAAGTCCTACCTACAGAGAAGAACTGGGAAGGCAAGTCTCTCACTCCACATTCTCTTTCCTTGAGGTCGCATCATAAAAGCAATGAGAAGGAAACAAAATCTCTCTTGGGGGCTTCCCTGGTGGTCCAGTGGTTAAGAAGCTGCCTGCCAATGCAGGGGACATGGGTTCGATCCTTGGTGGCGGAACAAAGTCCATGGGCCACAACTAGAGAAGCCCAAATACCACAACTACTGAGCCCATGCTCCACAACGAAAGAAGCTTGCTCACTGTAATGAGAGAAGCCCTTGTGCCACAACTAGAGAAAGCCCATGCTCTGCAATGAAAAGCACTGCAGCCAAAATAAAAGTTAAACTAAAAAAAACAAAATTTTTTTTTAATGGGCTTTCTTGGAGTGCAGCAGGAACCAAGCAAGGGAAAAGCTGAGTGAGTGGAGCTTGGGAGAGGTGTGTATGTGATTATGGACACACACAAGGCCTCCAAGTATCAAAGGACTGGGTGTTTGCCAAAATTCACTCTTTAATCAATGAAAAACCATTAACAAGAAACCTAAAAATAATCATCTGTTCTGGCAAGAGAGTGTGGAGAAAAGCTTGAAATTAGGATTGGTTTTAAGAGGTGTAAAAATGGAAATAGCACACTTAGTGTGCCAGACACTGTACCTAGCACTTCACAAGTGCAACCCATTTAATCTTTCCTCAGACAGCTATGAGGCATGTATTATGAACATTCCTGTTTTCACAGAGGAAGAAACTGAGGCGTAGAAAGCAGCAACCTGCCCAAGGAAGATATGGAACTATATTAAGTGGCACAACTGAGATTCAAACCGAAGTCTGCCCAGTTCCAGAGTTTGTGATAAGCATTTCTGAGGACTGGAACTTGTATCACTGCATTTTTTTCAGGTTTTTTTTTTTTTAAAGTACCACAATCCTTTGATTCTCAGGTACACACTCTCCCACATTTTAACATCTCTGAAATAAAAATCTTATATCTGTCAATCTTTGTATGTGTGACATCTTCAGATAAAGAACGAATATCAAAACTTCTGCAAGAGTTGTCAAAAGCCTAAAAGAAAACTTTGTGACCACAGCAGGGCATCTATGAACACTGTGGATGGCAGAGAGACATGTGTGGGAACCATGGAGCCTGAGAACTGAGTCCAAGTGATTCAGAGTCCAGTTGAACGTGAAAAAGTTCTAGGAATAATCTCATTGCTTTATTTCACACACTTGCCATTTTATACATGCATAAGAGTACTATGATAAAAATTTATGTTGAAGTCTCAAGCAGCTTTTCAATAAGAAAATATAAATTCTACATTTAAGAAAGCATTGTAGTCAGAATGGCCATCATCAAAACAATCTACAAACATTAAATGCTGGATAGGATGTGGAGAAAAGGGAACCCTCTGGCACTGTTAGTGGGAGTGTTAACTGATACAGACCCTATGGAGAACAGTACGGAGATTCCTTAAAAAACTAGGAATAAAACTACCATATGACCTAACAACCATACTACTGGGCATATACCCTAAGAAAATCATAATTCAAAAAAACACATGTACCCCAGTGTTCATCACAGAACTATTTACAACAGCCAGGACACGGAAGCAACCTAGACGTCCATCCACAGATGAATGGATAAAGAAGTTGTGGTACATAGATACAAGGAATGCTACTCAGCCATAAAAAGGAATGAATTTGAGTCAGTTCTAGTGAGGTGAATGAACCTAGAGCCTGTAACACGGAGTGAAGGAAGTCAGAAAAACAAACATTGTAATATAAATGCATATATATGGAATTTTAAAAACGGTTCTGATAAACCTATTTGCAGGGCAGGAATAGAGATGCAGACAGAGAGAAAAGACACAATGGGGGAAGGGGACAGTGGGACAAATAGAGCAGCACTGAAGCATATATATGTGTAAAGCAACTAGAGGGAAGTTTGCTACATAACACAGGGAGCGCAAATCTGTGACAATCCAGAGGGGTGGGAAGGGGGAGAGGTGGAAGGGAGTTTCAAGAGGGAGGGAGCATATGGATACTAATGGCTGATTCACGTTGTTGTGTGGCAGAAATCAAGGCAACATAGTAAAGCAATTATCCTCCAATCAAAAATTTTTAAAACCACTGTATCAGTTTATATTGTAAAAGCTTATGTTTATAAAATACGCATTTTACATTAAAAAAACCCTGCTCTGTCAAAAGGTAGGTTAACTGGGGATGAGGAGGCTCTGAAAAAAGCCTCTCAGCTAACTAACCTTTTAGGGACTATTCTCTATCTGTTGGAGAGTAAGAGTTCAGACAAATTCTGTGGGTTTTGAGACACACTGCTCTAAGCTCATCTTCCTCCACTACAACACTCAGGATTAGGGAACGGTGTTGGTGGCACATCACCGACACAGCCTTCTCCCCTCCCTGCCCAGGGTGGACAGGAACTGCTCCAACAGGGGTTATACTCACAGCGGATACGGCAATGGACTGCACGTCAGCATTCGAGACCAGATGGTTCTTCACGAGGGTCCCGGTAGCTGAGTCCCAGATCTGCACCTTCCCAGCAGAGTCCACGCTTATGACAGTGCCATCCGACAGGAAGGCCACACCCCAAATGATGCACTTCCGCTTTGACACCCCCATGTACTGCCTATCCACCAGCATCTTACCAATAGCGCTCCCTGGTAAAAAAAAAAAAAAGCAAAGCCCACGCTTGAACAGCACTCATTTCTCCTTAGTCTTGAAAAGCTGTCTGTGTTGGCATCTGGTAAGTTCAGCTGCTTGAGCCCAGACCACAGAGAGCCAGTAAACAGTGGTTATGGTGAACTCAAGTATGGAACACCAAAATGTTACCTAGAGAAGGAGGGTGGGGCAGGGGCTTGTTGACAGAAGAAACTTGCGGTGAGGTGGTGAAATGGAAAGAATATGTTTGATACTTCACTTAAAAATGGGCCAGCTGTGCATACATATGCTACTCTGCTCGTTTCCAAATCTCCATGAGAATGGGACAGAAGACAGCAGTGTCAAAATTTGGGGATTGGAAAGCAGACACAGAGTAGTAACTGATTTACTAAAACCTGAAAACTAAGTCCCAAATTAGCAGTAGGAAGAGCCAAGAAACCACCTGATTTCTACCATGGAATCCTCGGAAGACCCAGCAACTGGTGACTCCAGACACACTGGAAATAGAGGTGAAAGTGGGGTTAAAAGGAGGGACTGGTTGAAAAAAAGTTTAAGAAACCTGAGATGCTAAAGGCAAAGGAGAAAAGGAAAGATATATCCATCTGAATGCAGAATTCCAAAGAATAGCAAGGAGACATGAGAAAACTTTCCTCAGTGATCAATGCAAAGAAATAGAGGAAAACAACAGAATGGGAAAGACTAGAGATCTCTTTAAGAAAATTAGAGATACCAAGGGAACATTTCATGCCAAGATGAGCACAATAAACGACAGAAGTGGTATGGACCTAACAGAAGCAGAAGATATTAAGAAGAAGTGGCAAAAATACACAGAAGAACTGTAAAAAAAAGAACTTCACGACCTAGATAATCACGATGGTGTGATCACTCACCTAGAGCCAGACATCCTGGAATGTGAAGTCAAGTGGGCCTTAGAAAGCATCACTACGAACAAAGCTAGTGGAAGTGATGGAATTCCAGTGGAGCTATTTCAAATTCTAAAACATGATGCTGTGAGAGTGCTGCACTCAATATGTCAGCAAATTTGGAAAACTCAGCAGTGGCCACAGGACTGGAAAAGGTCAGTTTTCATTCCAATCCCAGAGAAGGGCAATGCCAAAGAATGTTCAAACTACCGCACAATTGCACTCATCTCACACGCTAGCAAAGTAATGCTCAAAATTCTCCAAGCCAGGCTTTAATAGTACATGAACCATGAACTTCCCAATGTTCAAGCTAGATTTAGAAGAGCCAGAGGAACCAGAGATAGAATTGCCAACATCCGCTGGATTATCGAAAAAGCAAGAGAGTTCAAGAAAAACATCTGCTTCTGCTTTATTGACTATGCCAAAGCCTTTGACTGTGTGGATCACAACAAACTGTGGAACATTCTTCAGGAGATGGGAATACCAGACCAGCTTACTTGCCTCCTGAGAAATCTGTATGCAGGTCAAGAAGCAACACTTAGAATTGGACATGGAACAGCAGACTGGTTCCAAATAAGAAAAGGAATACATCAAGGCTGTATATTGTCACTCTGCTTATTTAACTTATATGCAAAGTACATTATGCAAAATACCGGGCTGGATGAAGCACAAGCTGGAATCAAGATTGCTGGGAGAAATATTAATAACCTCAGATATGAAGATGACACCACCCTTATGACAGAAAGTGAAGAAGAACTGAAGAGCCTCTTGATGAAAGTGTAAGAGGAAAGTGAAAAAATTGGCTTAAAATTCAACATTTGGAAAATTAAGATCATGGCATCCAGTCCCATCACTTCATGGCAAATAGATGGGGAAACAATGGAAACAGTGAGAGACTTTCTTTCCTTGGGTTCCAAAATCACTGCAGATGGTGACTGCAGCCATGAAATTAAAAGATGCTTACTCCTTGGAAGAAAAGTTATGACCAACCTAGACAGCATATTAAAAAGCAGAGACATTACTTTGCCAACAAAGATACGTCTACTCAAAGCTACGGTTTTTCCAGTGGTCATGTATGGATGTGAGTGAGAGTTGGACTGTGAAGAAAGCTGAGCACTGAAGAATTGATGCTTTTGAACTGTGGTGTTGGAGAAGACTCTTGAGAGTCCCTTGGGCTGCAAGGAGATCCAACTAATCCATCCTAAAGGAAATCAGTCCTGAATATTCACTGGAAGGACTGATGCTGAAGCTGAAACTCTAATACTACGGCCACCTGATGTGAAGAACTGACTCACTAGAAAAGACCCTGATGCTGGGAAAGATGGAAGGCAGGAGGAGAAGGGGATGAAAGAGGATGATATGGTTGGATGGCATCACTGACTCAATGGACATGAGTTTCAGTAAGCTCTGGGAGTTGGTGATGGACAGGGAAGCCTGGTGTGCTACAGTCCATAGGGTTGCAAAGAGTCAGACACGACTGGGTGACTGAACTGATATGACATCCCTTAGGTCCTGCCTGACAGCTAAGAAGCCAGGCAACTCCCCAAATTCCACTTCTCAGAGGAGACTAGAAACTTATTCTCTGAAGAGGGGTATCAGTGTAACTTAGGGTGGGAGTGCTATATGGAGCATAGATTAAGTGGCAACTTGTCACTCAACATTACGAACACCAGTTTTCTTAGAATGCTGAGGGCCCTGCTTGTTATCACCCCACAGGAGAACAAAAAACACTTCTGGGAAATACGACTTGAACAAGACAAAAGACCTGTCTTTAGAGCTTCCCTACACTGACAGTCAAGCCAGACCATTCCTCAGTGAAGCTTAGATGCAATAAACCTGTCTGGTGATGAAAGGAACCCCTAGACACTGGAAGACAGCCTCAGTATGGAAGGCAGAGGCCCAAGAAAGGGGTAGAGAAAAATAAATAACAGTAGCAGAAGAGAATAGTGTTGGAGAATAGTATACTATATAATGAAATAAAAAGAGAATGCTATAAAAAAGAACATTCAGGAAACAAAGAAAAAGTCTAGAAACAAACAGCAGAAAGGAAAATCTCAAGAAAAGGTCTAAGATAAAGATGACAAACTCTCTAAGGAAGCAAAGTAAAAAGTTATGAGATGAAAAGTATCAGGAAAAAGAAAGAAAGAAAATAAATGAGAAAAGCCAATATTCAAATGATAAAATTCTAGAAAAAAAGGAGAGCAACTCATTTAGAAAATGATTATAAGAATTTTTCCTCAGAAATGGAAAACACAGGTTTTTGGATTAAAGGAACCTATCAAGTTGTCCAATATAATCAATATTAACAGATCCACACAACAAAGAACATAATTATTAAATTCAGAACAGTAAAGATAAAAGGAAGATCTTAAAAACTCCCAGGAAAAACCAACCACAAAAATCTACAAAGCATATACTCCCAGAAAGGCATAAGCCTTCATAACAACACTAGACGCTGAACAGCAGAACCATGGCTTCAACATTCTAAGGAAAAATAATTTCCAACATAGAATTCTTTCTCATAAAAACCCTTTCTCAGGATCCACCAAACAAAGTGATAATCTAGGAAAGTGCGTGGCATGGCCACGGGGAACTCCACATGAGAAACAAGCAAAGGAAATTCCCAGAATAGCTGAAAAAACAGAATTCAAGATCTCAGAGTTGTGCAGCAGGCCCAGAAACTGGCTTCACTCGACTGAGGCAGGGCACAAGGCTCCGGGAGAGAATCCTTCAAGGAGGCAAAAGTGGTAGGAAGAAAACCAGAAGTGGGAATTAACTATTGGTCCATGGTTAGTGGTGGTTTGGTGCTTTCACTGCAGGGGTCCAGGTTCAATCCCTGGCCAGGGAACTAAGGTCCTGCAAGCCACGCAGTGTACCCCACCCCACCCAAAATGAGAAAGAAAATCACATGTAGCTGAACTTACCTTATACAACTAGAAGAATGTAGAGATGAATTACTGATATATGTATCAATCACACACAGGAGAGAGAGACCGACACACAATATTAATGGAAAGAATACAGGGTACTTTCCAATTAAAAATAAAATTTAAAAAAACCATACAGGAAAGGAAAAGACATTTACTCTGCAAGTAGTACCTATATAGTCTGAGAATAAAAACATCAACTGCTAATCTGAACAAAATTACAATATAACCGTACCAGGAGGATCAAGAAGAAATATGAGTACATGTAGCAAACTGCAAAGAAAGAGGGTTAACAGAGAAGAAGTCAATAAATAATGGGCTAAAACTGAGAAAATAAAGTACAGTGTTTTAAGCATACTATGTATAGCACAGAGACAAATACCAAAAGAAACAGCTAAGAGTTGCAGGTTATTGCCTTTGAGGAGCAGGAGAAGGGATACTGGGGGAGTCCTGCTTTTTTGTAACAAGCCTTAAGGAATGCTTTGACTACATGCATATATGACTGATAACAATAACAAACTTGCTTAAGCAGTACAGAGAAAGAAAAAGGCAACATCCCTGCCCTGTGTATCCTCTTAGAGGGGAGTACAGATGGTCACCTAACAGGCTGAAGTCAGTCTCATCACTGAAGGAATCCACCAGCCGATCCTCTAGGCCAAGAGCAGAGGAAATACGTTACTGTGTTGCCAAGAACTTAGCTTCCTCAAAGACAGACACCTTCTTTTATGAAGAACTGGTATATATAAATAGGTATCTATTGCTTATTTATAGTAAGTGGCTTACTGGTTGAAGGCAAATTTTAGTGTGAATTCTTATGATGAAAAATACTATATTTAATTGAAGAATCAAGATTCTCCTAAAAGCAGCAGTAGAAATCTAAGAAAGATATGAAATTCATGATGACATCTCAGAAGGCTGGTGAAAGCACAAGGACACAAGCTTTTGGGAACAGAGAAATGTGAATCTGACAAACAAGACCCACATCCCAAATGAGCTGAGAAAAACAGTCACCTGATTTGGAGTCAAACACGCTAATATAGTCTATGGAGCCAGCGGCAACGTGAGTACCAGCAGGATGCCAGCTGAGACTCAGGATTCGACCTGGGGAGTTTTACAACCAAAGAGAAAGTGACATACATGTAAATATACAGCAAATGGTAACTGAGTTCTCTTTCCACAGTGATCTACAGGGCTAGCGTTCTATAGTCTTGGCGCTCACCTACTGCATTTTTGTGAAGAACTGTTTTGTAACAGGTGAGGAACAACTTTTTCCTGGGACTCACATGACATATTTGATGCTTGCTTTTAATAATGGATAAATGCTTGACAGCAGTGTAAATAAGCACAACCTTCTGAGGGTGATCCGGCAGTAACCAAACAAAATTTAAACGTGCATATCTGTCACAGCAACTGCACTGGCAATTTCACCACAGAGAAATATTACTGGAGTGCCCAAGTGAAGAAAAGAACGTTCGTTACAGCACTGGCTTGAGTAGTTAAAAAAAAAAAAAAAAAATTAATATCTATTAATAGGAGTTTGGTCAAATAAAGTATGGAACACCGTAAAATGGAATGCCACTCACATGGGCACAACTCAACTCACACAGGAAGATGTCTGTGATACAGCAAATGAAAAAAAATAAGCTGAAAAGCAAGTGCAAGCACTCTTGGAAATGTATCCGTCCATTCAAAGATACAAAAAGGTCTAGATTCATTTTAAAATGTTGCCTACAGACTGAAATGAGCCACTTATTTTTTCTTTCACCGTTAGCCAAATGCATGAAATTTTTTTTTAAATGCATGAAATTTTTAACAACACTGTGTCACCTTTGTAATTAAAAAAAACAACACCTGCAAGATATTAAAAACAAACATACAGGGATTTGATGAATAGAGAATAAACATTACTACTGGACACAGAGAACATCTCAGACACCACTCTCCAGAAGAGGAGCCAGCATATTGTAACCCAAAGGCCAACTTGGGGTGAGTTGTCGTTAATGACGTTTTAGGCAAGTATAACCATGCCCATTTGTTTAAGCATTATCTAGGGCTACTTTGCTGAAGCCTACAATATTTATTAGCTGGCATCTTTACAGAAACAGGTTTCAAACCTCTGATCTGGAAGTCAGTGTCAGTAGGTGCAGCTGGAACAGGGGCAACTATCTATAAAATGCCCACATTCAACTTGAATGTACTAGCAGGACTGAGAACCACAGCTCCTACCTACAGGAAAGTCCTAGTTTTGAGACTTTATGCACATTTATCAAAACTTCACTAAAGTGAGTGAGAACTAACAAATTGATTCACACAGAAACACTTGCTTTCCTATTTTGGATTGGCAGTTTTCTCTATTATTACTTAACCAGGCAGTCACAGCTACGCTATGTTACACAGTAAAGAGAACCTGAGCTAAGGACAGCAGCTAGCATATACCCTGCATCGCAGAAAGTTGGCACACAGATAAAATATTCTCTGGACCCATGGGAAAGTTTCCCATCTCCAGTGGCACAGAAACGTAACTTCTTGTTAACACTACCCACTGCCCTGATGAAAAATAACCCTTACTTTTCTGACGATCAAAATTTCTTTCAAACTGGATTTTGTCTGGGGTGATCTGAAATAATTTCACAGATCCATCTTCACAGCCAACCTATCATGGAAAAGGGGGTGGAAAACAGAGAAAGCATTTTAGAGAACCAAATATACACATTTAAAATATACACATTTCTTCCCTCAAGCTAACACTTCCTCTGAAAGAGGAAAAATAGTTTGTGAGCGGAAAAAAGTACTGCTATCAAGAAATTTGGTTCCTGGCAGCCTTCACATCCCAACCAGAAAGCAGGCCAATGAGTGGCCTAATTCCTGCACAGGACATGGAGGAGGAGAAATAGGATTTCACGGCATGTCTGTGCTAGATACAACAGCCTAAATTAAAGACCCATTAACTGTGTCACCTTCATGGAGATTATGTCAAGATACTGTAAAATGCTGCTACTGCTGCTAAGTCGCTTCAGTCGTATCCGACTCTGTGCGACCCCATAGACGGAAGCTCACCAGGCTCCCCTGTCCCTGGGATTCTCCAGGCAAGAACACTGGAGTGGGTTGCCATTTCCTTCTCCAATGTATGAAAGTGAAAAGTCAAAGTGAAGTCGCTCAGTTGTGTCCGACTCTTAGCGACCCCACGGACTGGAGCATACCAGGCTCCTCCGTCCATGGGATTTTCCAGGCAAAAGTACTGGGGTGGGGTGCCACTGCCTTCCCCGACTGTAAAAATAGTAACAAAAAAAAAAAAAAAATCATAAACTCATTACAGAAAATTAATGGTAAGAATGCGTGGGGAGGAGGAAAATCTTAAGTCTGTGCTCAAAAAATTTTTGAGAAACATGGTTCCACAAGCTGACTTGTAAAAAGACCTATCAGAACTTTTAATATACTAACACGTGCTGTGAATCTACAGAAGGATTTAATACATGGTAATTCTGGAACAAAATGTATCATAAAACACAAAGTGCAGCAAAACAAAAGACAGTATCTGTATCTCCCAATTCAAAAGGACACAGTTTGGGAGATGATGAACCAAACTGAAACCTCTGGTGTCATAAATGAACAAACAAGATTCAAAGCAGAAGCAGAAACGGTGCAAAAGGACAAGGGATTTTTACATCTCCAGTAATAATCCCAATCGTGTATCTCCTATTGGAATCCAGGTACAATTGGTTGCTTGGTTGCTAGAATTCAGCTCAGACTGGAATTGCGACTGGCCACAACATAACTTCACCTTCCTATGAACACAGGGAAGCAAGTGTAAATGGGCGCAAGAGGAAATCTCGGTTTGGATTACCAATAGTTGCGTACTGACCAAAAGTTGAGAGCCACTGGGGCTGGCGGCCATGCTCCAGATGGGCCCTCCAAAGGCATCCACAGCATACTTGATGGTCAATGCCTGTAAATCATACTCGATAATTTCTCCATTGAGTCCAGCACTAAACAGTCGCTGTCCTTTCGCCCAGCACAGAGCTTCTGTGGCCCGAGACTCATGACCTGGGAAAAACTACAGAAACACCGTAACTTCTCAACCCACCGTGAATTCACCAGCTACCAGCACTGAGTGATCACAGGCAAACAGGGAAAATTAAAACGCCTCTCTGGAAATAACTTAGTGTGGAGTTTCACACTATCTGAGGATCATGACACTGATATTTTCATTTTTTTTCAGGCTCACATTTTAGTTATACGGTTGGTTTTGTTTCTTTTTCTAGGACTTGTTCTGCAAAATGTTTTCCGGCAATAAAGTCTGCAAGTAATTGTATTTGATGTTATCTGATTTTTAAAAGTCATTGCAATGATTTTGATCGATGATTTCAAAGGTGTATACGTGTCAAAAGTTATCAATGTGTATACTTTGAAAACATGTTGCTTATTGTGGGCCAATTTCACCAATAAACGTTGTCTAAAAAATGAAAATAAAAGAAATGAATGCAGCTCACTCCAGCTTTTCATTCAAGTCTCAGATTTTCAAGTATTTTCTTCTTGCTCAAAAAGCATTCATACAATCAAGGAATTTTATTCTTATAGCTGCTTGCCACCAAAGGGAATGGAAGTGAAAGTGAAGTCGCTCAGTCGTGTCCGACTCTCCGTGACCCCCTGGACTGCAGCCCACCAGGCTCCTCTGTCCATGGGATTTTCAAGGCAAGAGTACTGGAGTGGGGTGCCACTGCCTTCTAAGGAGAGAGACAATTTTTCCTATCTGAACTTGAAAAAGCAAAGCACCTGTAAATGGTCTGCCCAAATTGCCAAAGTCAATGACACAAATAGAAGATAAGTCTCCTTACTATTAGTCCCTACTCTTCACTCTCATGATCTGAGAGTGATCACCCAAGCTAATCAATCTTCAATAGCCAGGAAGGGAACAAGGAAACAAAGTGGAAGGCTAGACTGAATTAATTGTTCACGAAAAAGAAAACTGATGGGAGTGGAAAATAAGATGTACTAGGTAAAGACCCAGGGAAGGCAATGGCACCCCACCCCAGTACTTTTGCCTGGAAAATCCCATGGACGGAGGAGCCTGGTAGGCTCCAGTCCGTGGGGTCGCTAAGAGTCGGACACGACTGAGCGACTTCACTTTGACTTTTCACTTTCATGCATTGGAGAAGGAAATGGCAACCCACTCCAGTGTTCTTGCCTGGAGAATCCCAGGGACAGGGGAGCCTGGTGAGCTTCCGTCTATGGGGTCGCACAGAGTCGGACACGACTGAAGCGACTTAGCAGCAGCAGCAGCAGCAGGTAAAGACCGGTCGAATATATATTAACTCAGTGATGCCTTTGTATTAAGCACTTGCTAAATGCTGGGAATACAGCCATATCACTGACAAGACCCCTTTTTCATAAAATTTGAAGTTCAGCAGGGAAGAAGACATTAAACAAATTATAAACAATTATATAGTTGCAACGATAATAACAAGAAAAATCACAGGATACAACAAGTGTGCATCACAGCATGTTTTTCATGCTATAGAAAAACATGGTCATTTTTTGTGACCAGTGATTTCTTAACTCCTATTATTGCTTCAGGGGTCAGCTCAGGTAAGTCATCCCTTTCCAGGAATCCTAAACCCACCTCATCAGAGCAAGGCACCTCTCCACTAAGATTCTATGCTCATGCTTAGATCTATCATAAAACTGACCACACTATTTCAAAACTGTATACTCATCTTTCCCCCACTGGATTTTGAGCTCCTTGAAGGTAGGGCCTCTGACATTCATCTTAATGCCTAATGTTTGCAGTCATTTAGAAATAGTTACAGAGTACCTAAATTCCAAGTACTAAGCTGCAAGACACTGCATTCATTTTTTCTTCTATTCATTTGTATCATGAGGGCATGCAAGGCATTCAATTAATGTGAACTGAATTATTTTGCTGCATCTGAAATCTGTAATCAGAGACTTTGAAAAATATGCTGCTATAACAGCCCTGTGCGTATACCCAAATGATATTTTACCTAATTTAAAATCTTTAATTCCAAACATTAGGAATATAAATCTACCTTCTCTCAAATAGATAGTTTAGGATTTCATCTTCTTGCTATCACATCACCAACAAGTTTGATATTAAAACATCTCATCATTTTTTTCTGAATTAACAGTGAAATGGGTAGTAACAGCAGGAAATGCCACTTTAGTAAAGTTACAATGGTGCAAAGACTGATAGGAAGCAAAGATCTTGACAATAAGAATGCTGTGCCCAACAGATTTGGTAAACATCAGTTTCCAAATGGCAGTGAGCACCACAATTCCTAGGTAGGATCTTTCTAACCAACATTACATAGATTGAAGCTCTAAGCTCATCAGTCAGACAAGAGATTGTATATTTGTTCTGTGTTTCTAAACAACAGAGAGAGTAGGGGAGAGTCATTTTCTTCTTATCTCTTTGCATATAAAAAAGACATAGAAGATTTTGCAGAATTGAACTTAAGGAAAAAAAATTAACATCAACACCACCAAATCCGGCTCCCAAATGACTTACTTTCTCCTGAAAGTAGTTTGCTGACAAATTATAAATTTCCACAGTGCCATCTGTTCGTGAAACAGCCAATCTGTTTGACTGGTTATTGTAAGCCACACAGCGGATCCCTGATGGAACATAATTAAAGAAACGCACTCGATGGACATTAAATTCACCCATTCCTAGGAGGGGAGAAAAGAATCATTGTTAAACAGCAGTATGTCACATCTATTGTTTTTTATTACCATTCTTCTGGACTTTCCTCGTGGTTCAGATGGTAAAGAATCAGCCTGCAATGAGGGAGACCTGGGTTCCATCTCTGAGTTGGGAATATCCCCTGGAGCAGGGCATGGCAACCCACTCCAGTATTCTTGCCTGGAGAAGCCCCATGGACAGAGGAGCCTGGCGGGCTACAGCCCATAGGGTCGCAAAGAGTAGGACATGACTGATTGACTAAGCACAGCACAGTACCACTGTTCTACGTGGCAGACTCCAAATGTATCTCACTGAGGTTCATTTCTATTCCCCCTCCCCGCTTTTTTTGGGGTGGGGAGAAGGCCAGGCAGGAACTGGGGGTGGGGAGGATATGGGATCTTAGTTCCCTTACCCCCTTTACTAGAAGCTCCCAGTCTTAACCCCTGGACCGCCTGGGAAGTCTGACTGAGGTTCATTTTAAAATATTCAACTAAAGATGCTTTCATGGTCCACACAGAATCTATCAAATAGTCTCCAGAAGCTCAGAATTCTTCCACAAAAAAAATTCAAAAATCATCACATAGAGCATCACCCAGCCTCCTAGCAATCCTGCAAACTGCCTGAAGGAAGTGCTCCAGGAAGAGAGGTGAGAATCTAAAACCTGATCTTAGAGCAAAAGACTGAACATAAACTCATTTTTTTCCTGGGAGTGCGCGCTTGAATGGAGCCATAAGGAGCTGACCAAATGTATTCGAAAAGAAAGTGAAGTCGCTCAGTCGCGTCCAAGTCTTTGCGACCCCATGGACTGTATGTAGCCTACCAGGTTCCTCCACCCACGGGATTTTCCAGGCAAGAATACTAGAGTGGGTTGCCATTTCCTTCCCCAGGAATTGTATTCTAGGCAGAACTAAAGTCTCCTTCGTATTTGGTGCGTGAGGTTTCTGGGGTTGGGGGTGGTGAATAGGAGGATCAATACCTCGACCATTCTAAGAAAGCAAGAAATGTTGACAGTCTAAAGGAGTCTCTCAAAGTCAGGTCCGCAGAACTCCTAAACCAAAACGATCTTTAACAAGGCAGGATTCCGGGTACTAATCCATAGCTCCAGAATTCCAGTCTTTCGGGGTGGGAGATGATCAAGGAACCTGAATTTTGGCAAACATCTCCATCTCCACTGCATGCTAAGTCTGCAAATTACAGACTCAACTACGGTGGTGACTGTGGGGCTGATGGGCAAGAAGAACCAAGAGCTTCTTAGCGGGAAGAAGCGACAGGACTGATCTGGCATCTGTCAATTACTTTCTCTATCCCCAGCTCCGCCGCCGCCAACAGACGCACTTGGGTCAGGTTAGCTCCTTTACTCATCTCCCTTCAAGGTGAAGAATCTGCCAGGAGAGAAGGCGCGTTCGGCCCAGCTAGGCTATGTGTGCTTCCGAGGCGCGCTAGGGCTCCGCCGCCCCTTCCCTCTCCGGGGATCTCTAGAGTAGCCCCCACCCGGCCTCGGCAGAGGGGAATCGGCGAGTTTCCCGGGGGGCCGACATAGAGCAGGCCGCACTCGCTAGATACACCCCCATTCCATCCCCGCCCCCTACGCCCCTTCCCCCAACTCACCGGTGGAAAGGCTCGCCACTCAGAGAGCTCGCCTCTCTCCGCCCCGGCCCCACGTGCGCGCGCTCGCGTGTTCTGCCCCGGAAGTGCTCGCGGCGCAAGGCCGGAAGTGCGCAGGCAGTGCTCGCGGCGGCGGCGACGGCGGCGGGAGGTTCGGTTGTCGCCCGTTGGCCGCGCGGCGCCGCGATCGGCGGCCGCCATTGCAGGTCAGGCCGCGGGCAGGGAGCGCGGGAGGCCGCGGGGAGCGAGGGCTGAGCCGGGGATGGGGGGGCGAGGGTGCGAGGGAGTGGGAAGCTAGGAAGCTGGGGCCGGGCGGGGCGCGCGGCTCGAGGAGAAGAATGGCGAGCTGAGGGGCGGGGAGCGGCGGGCGGGGGAGGGGAGGCCGGGAAGGGGGAGGGGAGCGGGGAGGGCCGCGCAGAGGTGGGGGCGACCCAAAGGCGCCCTCGGGGTAGGAGAGCTGGGAATTGCGGAGAAGGGAGCGGTGCGGAGTCGGAAGGCGGAGGGAAGGGAGCGAGCTGGGCGGAGCGGGAGAAGGGCGGAAAGAGTGGCCGAGCGCGGGCGGAGGACGGAGAAGGGGGCGGCGCGGGCCGGAATCTCGAGGTATGTGCGGGAAGGGGCTTTTCCCTGGATGGGGAGGGAACCCAGCACGCGATGCTTTGCTAGAGTTGGGGAGACCTGGAACCCAGGAAGTAGCGGGAACATCAGAAAGGGTCTAGGGGGGGTAGGACTGTGAGTTCTTTGGAGGGGGCATTTTTAAATCTTGGGGGGAAGAGGCTATTGGGAGCGGTAGTTGGGAGGGTGACTGGAAGGAAGAGACTATCTGGAGAGTGATCCAGCTTCTTTTGTGGGTGGAGTGAGAGGCCGGAGAAGAGTGGGGTGGAGTCGGGTCCTGGAGGAGCGAAGTACTTAAGAATTGGGGAACATAGGGAACGATTTGGAAGATGAGGGTGGTAGAGGGATAACGTTTAGAGCGATCGGTTTGGAAAGACCATTTTGGGGTTGGAGGGTAGAGTTTAAAATAGTTTCCTTGGGAGGTAGGAGAAAGGCTTGGTAAGAGGTCCTAGAGAAAGTCGGGGTGGGGTATGGGGGGGTGGGCAAGAGAGGGGAAGCGGACAGAGAAGTCCCAGAAAGTGGGAGGGGTTAGAAATAGGAAGTGCTTGTAGCTCAATTTCCAGGGAGAGGAGGAGGGAGTCCGGGGAGATGGTGAAGAGGGGGCTGGTGGGAGGGAAATCCAGTATAGAGGGAGACCTCAGGCAGAGCCAGACAGGAAGGGACTTTGGGCAAGGGAGGGGCTCAGGGTAGTAAAAGGAGGAAGGGTAGATTGGGCCGCAGAGTAGCAGAAGATGGAGAAAACTGGAGTAACTCTGAACGACTGAAGCCATCTTTTCTACCTATTGTCTACGAATACCAGTAATTGATTCCCTCCATCATGGGAATCTTAAAACGTGATGGGAAAGTCCCACATGTATGCATAGTGTCCACACACGTTTTTGAACACACTGTTCACTAATGAAACGTTCGGAAGCATTCAGTTCCACCTACCCTCCATGGCCCCTTTCCGGAGGAGAGCAGGCTTTTCATTTAGAAGCTGGATTTTAGCACTTAATAAATCTGTCAAGAGACAAGGTCTTCCCTTGAAACTTAGATTATCCCCATCAGTCACAAAACCACAGTAACACTGCTAATAAAAGTAATCTGTATCCAGTTGTATGTAAAAGTTCATGAATTGTTCATTTGCTGGAAAGGCACACAGAAATAGCTACCATGCTTAGAGAAGAAAACCTTCCAGAACTTAATCCCTGAAGCAGCTTGGTAACCCTGCCTGCCATGTTTGAATTGTTCTCCCATTGTGTAAACTTGACTTTATTCTTAGAACATGCTGCTTTTATAGGATGTTTTAGTCCACTGTAAAGATTAAAATAATTAAACAGAGTAGTGTAACATCATTCTATTGGACGTGTACTAAGAAAATGCCATGTTCCTCCAGGTAATCAGTAGCTTGACCCTAAGTTTTACCATATGTTAGGCACCTGCTAAGGACTTTACATTCATAACTTCATTTAATAAAACAACCTTTTTGAGATAGGTTCTTTTTTATGCTCAGTTTATTGGTGGAGAAATTGACATAAGATTACGTTACCTCCATCTTACATAGGCTAGAAAGATGGTAGACTCACAGAAGGCAGGTCTGACACTGAATTCTCACTAAATCCCTGAACACAGAATAGTCTTTGGGACTGAATAAGGACTCAATAGATGCTAATTGTTGGCCCAGCAATTTGCAAATATTTTTTGTCATATTTAATTTTTTTAATAAAAATGAATTTTAAAAAAGTGAAAGTCTTTATTCCCCTTTTTTTAAAAAGAAAATTTGTAAGGGCCTAATGAAAACAATTTTAAAAAGACTGTTTAGCTCTAATAAAATTTAATTCTGTGTAGTTAGGTTAAACCATTGAGTCAGAGCCCATTGTTTCCATAAAAGCTGCATGTTCTGTTTAATACCGTACATACCACACTTTCTGCTACATCTTATTTTGGGAGCTGTTAACCATTAAGGATCCTTGCTCATTGCTATTCTCTGTTAAGTGCTTAGTAATATTAACAAACAATTCAGAAACCAATGGATAAAAATTTCGTAGATAACATGAATCAGTGAGAAAGAGTGCTCTGTTCTTTTGACTGACTTTGTCTAACATTAAGGAAAGGAGTTTGGGCCATAATTTTGAATCCTGGAGCTGACCTTGAGTACATCCCTAGGGATTTCAGAAACTTAAGCCTCATCAATTGGATATGATGAAAAGCAGGCTTACTTGATTTCAGCTGCCTACCCCACAGATGTCATAGTGGCAGTATGTAAGATTTTCCTCATAGGTGGTTTATTTGCCATCCTGTGGTAGGTGCTGTGAGAAAGGCAGTGTTTATAAAGCAAGTTCCTCTATGGACATCAGGCATGGGGGTGGGGGGCGCTGTGCTATGTGAGAGGACCGCAGGAAAGGATGGATTGTGGGGGAGTTAGGGTCATATTCTGCAGCAGCCACTCTCAGGTGTCCGACCAGTTACTTAACCTTTAGCTTCTCTACGCTTATTTCCTCACTGTCAAATGCCTGTATCATAGCATTGTTTGCAAGACGAAAAAAAAAATCCAGGGAAATGTTCAGAGAGAACATAGAACATAGAAATGAAGCTTTCTGTATTAAAAAGAGAATGCTTTGCCTGAACTTTTCTTCCTAATTAAGAAACTGGTGGCACTTTGATTTTTCAGGTTTTTAATAACTTTAATAGTAACTGACTTCAAAATGACAGTTAAGATGTATCCCAGATTTGGTCTGATTTCAGACAAACCTTTTGAGTTTTGATTAGGGCTCCCATTGGGAGTATGCATTTGTTTTGAGAAGAAGGGTTTCCTTTGCTACTCTGTAGTTTGTTCAGGCCTCTTGAAGTTATCCAGACTACTGTCTTGAGAAACAACAGCGTTTCAGCTTTACTTGCAACCTCCAAAATATCTCCAGGTCTTAAGACTGGGAATGATCTGAGGTAACCTCAGATATTTCTAAAAAAATTTTAGATACTATTTCCAGAAATCTTGAAGCTGCCCCCCCCCCCAAAAGACGTTTTGTTTTTGTCTTTCCTTAAAATGTACACAATGCTTTTTAAAAAGTTTGTTTTACATAACTAAAGTCATTTGACAAATGAGTACAGAACATATGTATTTATTTAGCCATGTAACAGCCTCAAAAACTTAGGCAGAAAAAAAATTTCCCCTTTTATAAGAGGGGATAGGGAGTCAAAATAATTCATTGCAGGGAAAAGGTGTTTGGTTTTTTCCATACCTTCCATCTCCAAGTCCATACTGTAGTCATGGCCTTTGAGACTCCACTCTGAAATACATTGAATTTAAACATCTTTTTGAAAAGTAAGATCATAAAATTCTTCCTGGCTCTACAGGAACTTGGAATTATTATTCTTAACCAAAGACAGTTGATCCTATCTAAATCTGGGATTAAACTCAATGCTGTTGAGAGAGAGAGGTGCTGGGCAATCTTTTTCATTGACTTTTAGTTTCGTGATTTGATATGGTACATTGGTCAGACTGTGCCTTCAGATAGTGC
Source organism: Tragelaphus eurycerus (assembly GCA_935064755.1). NCBI lineage: Eukaryota > Metazoa > Chordata > Mammalia > Artiodactyla > Bovidae > Tragelaphus > Tragelaphus eurycerus. Next base: position 21,829,777 of record CAKXYN010000020.1, read on the forward strand.
TCTTGATAACAGCTGCAGTTTCTACACAAGCAGTACCTTAGAACAGACACTTAAAAGTTGCATTGGTTATTTGTAAATGTTGGAATGAGTTGAGACTGAAGACTTAGAAATCTCTTTGTTTTACAGAAATTTTTCATTATAATGTTACTTGTTACCAACAGGATTTGACTTGTATTTTACTTCTTCACTTCTTTGTTTTCCTACTAACTTGCTCTGCCTGCTCTCAAGGGGATGGGGACAGATTGGACTGCATGTTCTCGTGTTTTTTTTAGTTATCTCCACACTGGGTGAAATGCACCTCCATTAGGTGTGTTATTAGTGAAGTGCCCAGGTAAACATACCTAGTTTTAAGAACAGCTGTTTAGAGCATGGAGCAAGAAAAAGAACAATCTGATTCAGCCAATAGGATATTTTAAGGTGCTAAAGGAGAATTTTAAAATCCAAAGGGATGTATTCCCCTGCATTATTTACTAATACTAACTTGGTAAATACACCCCCATGTACATAAATATAGCCACATCAGTCCACGGGTTCCTATGAGCTAGACTTTTGCAAGCTGGGTGTGGACTTCATTTGTCATCACATCTCCAGCCTCATTAGGTCTACAGTGTTTAGGTCACAGGATTTTTGTTTTTAGGAGAATTGCTAGCTGCCTGCCTGTATCAATAGGTGTACTTAAGCAGGGCCGCCTACATAAGTGGATAGAGAGCTGTGTGGGCTTGTTGAAGCATTAGCAACAAGTATGGAGGTGCAGCTACTCTGACCCAGCTACCAGGCATCTGTTTTCCTTTATCCACTTCGACCACTTTTTTTTCTGTTTTTTTGTTTTTATTTAGCTTTTTTGGCCACACCTCGCAGCTTGTGGGCTCTTAGTTCTCTGACCCAGGCCCATGGCAGTGAAAGCCCTAAGTACGCCACTATTTTGAATTCTTGTTCTGGCAGGAGACTCCAGGAAATAGGGAATGCACCAAAAGTATTTCTATTAATACATCCCCTTTTTCTAAACAGTCCGTACATTCCTACCTCAGGGTCAGAGGTGTTAAGGATTAATCGCCTTCCCTGCTGTTATTTTCCTAAAATGTTTATCTGTGAGAATGCTTTATTGCTTCTCTGAAACTATCTGTATTTTACTATCACTTGCACTTACCAAGGAAAATACACTGTATCATCAGTCACCAAAAGTTTATTTAAATCAAATGAATATTGTAAAGCAGTTATCAGTCAAAAATAAAATTTTAAAAACTCATTTATAAGAACTCTTTCTTGGTCTACATGTATTTATTAACCCTTACAAACTTCACAACTTCAGTTTCAGTTATTGAGCCTTTTTTGATTTATGGCTAAAGTGTACCTACCATGCCCTCAAGTTTTATAATGTGGAAATGCTGATTTACTTATCCTTTGAAAACTTAGCTATATGTTAGTCTTTTAAAGCAGTTCCACATCTTAAAATATTTGGTCTTCATAATAGTTAAATGAAGCCGACAATCTAGGTTTTAGCCCCACAGTGACTTGTGTATGATGAATGTCCACACTTCAGGCTGGAACCTGAACTTAGGGCTTCTAATTTTAAATTGTTAGTCTTTCTCCTTCAGGAGACCTTGGGAGAATATGAAAGTGCTTTGGTTGGTCTGTTGATGGTGGAGGTAGGGGCTTCTTACCTGTCAGGCCTTTGTTCGCCTGGGCCAGTGTATTACCTGTGGTCAAGGGGTGCCACACTTGGCAGTGCTGTAGCAGGTCTGGCGTATTCAAGCATGCCTTCTGGATGTAGCTCTTGCTAAATGCATGTAAGCAGTGCCTGCCTGATGCTTTCATGCCTTTTTGTCCTCACTTGGTATTCTCCTTGGTTGAGAGGTATTGATTACAAGTGTGAAGTCAGATGGCCTACGTTTTTACACTGGCTCTGCTACCTGCTAGCTGTGTTTGTACCACATATAAGCAAGAGTATATCCCTCAGTAACTTTTATCTGCAAATATGAGTAAGTCCCTGTCTCACAGTAGTTGAATGAGATACCACCCATAATATATATATGCACAGCATCTGATTCATAGTAAAAATTGAATAAATGCTGCTGCTAAGTTGCTTTAGTCGTGTCCGACTCTGTGCGACCCCATGGACGGCAGCCCACCGGGCTCCCCTGTCCCTAGGATTCTCCAGGCAAGAATATGGGAGTGGGTTGCCATTTCCTTCTCCAGTGGATGAAAATGAAAAGTGAAAGTGAAGTCGCTCAGTCATGTCTGACTCCTAGCGACCCCATGGACTGCAGCCCACCAGGCTCCTCCACCCATGGGATTTTCCAGGCAAGAGTACTGGAGTGGGGTGCCATTGCCTTCTCTGGAGTAAATACTAACTGCTATTTATACTTGAAGTCCAGTAATTGATCAGCCTCATGATTCCAAAGTGTGTTTGGTGCTCAAGAGTAAGAGGTTCTGCTGGCTTACAGGGCTGCTGGCAGTATATTGATACTTTTCCCTGGAGATCCAAAACAAAGGTTGACATGTCAATAAGGAAACCTGTTTAAGCAGGTGTTTGCTAATTGTGAGCACAATTATAATACCTATTAACTTGTTCTACAGTTGGTAAACACTGATCTGATAACCTTGCACGAAAGATTTGTACAGAAGTCATAGTTTAGATCCCCCATCCCTTTAGTGCCCCCATTAATCTACCTTTCTTAGGAAAACAAATATAAGAAGCCAGTTTCAGGCAAAAATGTCCCATTTTAACTCATTCTTGTAGAGTACTGCAAACTTGCCACCAGGTGGGGCCATTGTATAAAATAAAGGATTAAGCATCAGGGTTTTAGTGTCTAAATGAAAGATGGGCAATGTGTTTGATGAGAATCACGTTAGAAATAAGCTTTACCATTCACTAAAGTCTGAAGGACCTTTTCTGTTCTCTCAGCTTTTAGTTCCGAGAGATCCTTTGAATCTTGAAATATAAGATAACCAAAGTGGCAGACATCGACTTACACCATCACCAAAGGAAAAAGTAAATCTAAAAGAATTCCTAAGTTTTTTAGACATATACAGAATGGAAAATATAATGCCCCTGAGAAAGGCAAGTTAGCATACTGACGAGAGGGTGGGCTCTGCGGTGTACGTCTTGGGTTCAAATCTTGGCTGGTTAACTAGTAGCTATATGACCTTGAACACACTGTGGTACCTATTAACTTTCCACACTGTAGTTGACCCTTGGTGATCTGAAGCAATTCTCTATGTATAAATACCAGTTTACAAAATGTACATGCTGTGGAGTTGTTAGGGGAATGAAATTAAATGTGTCTAAAGCATTTAAAAAGTGCCTGGCCCACAGTATTCGTTATGATTATCCTAAAAAATATATTTTTCCTCTACAGCTTCTTTTCCATTGCTTTTTAAAGACGTAAAGCTCATGGTGCAGATTGTTATTTCCAGGTGAGTAAATTTTGAGGGTTTTAATTTAGCTTGAACGATCAAGTCTATATAGGTTTGAAATTTCCCTGAAAGAATTGGGGTCCTCAGATGCATCCAGCACAAATCCCAGCCTTTCAGTTTTGAGTTCAGTGCATGGCACTGCCCAATTTCTAAAGAACTTGTGCTCAACAAGGAGTTCCCTTGGGCCTTGAATGGTGGTATAGGACACTATGATTCATCCTTCACTCCTCCAAAATAGTGTAACCGCCAGCCCTTTGCTTGCAGTGCTGGGGCTGGAGGCCTGGCAGAATGGGTGCTGATGGAGCTACAGGGGGAGATCGAGGCTCGCCACAGCACTGGATTAGCTGGAAACCTCCTGGGAGACCTACATTACACCACTGAGGTGAGGGGACTTTTCTTTCCCTGCCTAATGCCTCAGGAAAGCAAAGCTACACCAAGGTGGTGCTCCCAGGACGCACAGTGAGGACTGCCCTCAGGTTTGTTATTCAGGGTCTAGCCAAGCCCCTCTTGTTCTCCCCACCCCCACCCCCGGCCTCTGCAGTAGCAGGGTAATTTAGCTTTGGGGAATCTGGAAAGGTCACAGTTCTGAAAGTAGAAATTCTCTCACCTGGGGCCGGAAAGAGGAAAAAGGATGTGAGGGTGGGTTATCCGTTGTGGTTTCTCAGCAGTGGTAGAGGGAGTGGAGGTGCCAGCATCGTCTCCCTAAGAGCATCTCTGGAAGGCACTTGAATATTATGACTTTGCCCTGAACCTCAAGCATCTCATTCTTGTTCTGCCAAAGGGAATCCCTGTGCTGATCGTGGGGCATCATATCCTGTATGGGAAAATCATCCACCTGGAGAAACCTTTTGCCGTCCTTGTTAAACACACTCCCGGGGAGCAGGATTGTGATGAACTTGGCTATGAGAGTGGAACCCGGTACCTGGTGACTGCACTCATCAAAAACAAGATCCTTTTCAAAACTCGTCCCAAGCCCATCATCACCAACGTCCCCAAGAAAGTATGAAAGAACCTCGGATTTTCCCTCGAGAGCGGCCAACTCCTTGGACTCGTGCCCCCCTGCCACCTCGAGGACGGCTGGACGGTTCCCTGGGACCCCAGGGGGGTCCTGTTTTAAACACAGGCCACCCACTGGGTATGAACTCAGATCCCTTCCTTATGGCAAGCAGTTCTCTTGGTGGAAATTTGGCTCCATTTCCAAGGAATCCCTCTCCTTTTCCCACTTCATCAGGCTCACTGGCTTCAAATCCAGCACCTTTCCCTGCTGGTGCTCGTGACCCGGGCCTGGCTTCTTTCCCAAGAGGGATGAACCCCACTAGCATAGGTGCAGTTTCTTTCCCAAGGCCGGGTGGTCTCTTGGGCCCAAGCCCAGGGTCAACTCTGAATCCTAGGCCAGGGGCTCTTCCAGGCCCAGGGCCTCTGTCTAACCCAAGGCTAGGGGGTCTCCCAGGACCAGGTCCGGTGTCCAACCCAAGGCCAAGTGGTCTTCTGGGAACAGGTCCTGACCCCAGAAGTGGTGGCCCCATGGGCCCTGGATCTGGACCCAACCTGAGAGCAGGTGTCCTCTTGACTCCTGGAAATGGTCCTCCCAATCCTAGACCTGTTGGCCTGGGCCCTGGACCGAGTCCCAATCTGAGGTCAGGCTTTGTAGGTACAAACCCTGCCCCGAGGTCAAGTATGTTTCCAGGTCCTGGCCTTGGGCCCAACCCAAGATCAAGTGGCCTGGGCCCAGGCCTTGGGCCTAATCCAAGGGCAGGTGGCCTGGGCCAAAGCCCTAATTTGGATGCCAGAGCAGGTGGCCTCTTGGGCACAGGATCTGGTCTTAACTTAAGAATGGCTGGGCCTCAAGGCCTAGATCTTGCTCCCATTCTAAGAGCAGCAGGTCTTTTAGGAGCAAATTCAGCTTCTTTCTCACAGGCTTCTGGAAACATGGGCACAAGCCCATCTTCCATGGCCAGACTTCCTGGCCCCATAGGCCCAAATTCAGGGCCTGGCTCTCGGGGAATTGGCCTTCCAGGGCCAAATCCATCTCCCTTGTCAAGGGCTCCTGGCCCTGTTGGCCCTAATTCAGCTCATTTTGCAAGGCCTGCTGGCCCTATGGGAGTGAATGCTAATCCCTTTCCAAGGGGGACAGGTTCAGGGGGGTTGAACCCAGCTGCCTTCTCTCAGTCTTCTCATACATTGGCTTCAAACCCAGTTAACTTCCAGAGGTCTGCTGGCCTCCAGGGTTCAAGTCCAGCAGTTTTCCCAAGAGCCTCTGGGCCACTAGGCCCCAACCCAGCTAACTTCCCAAGGGCCACTGGCTTACAGGGTCCAAGTCCAGCTACCTTCCCCAGGTCTATTGGCCCATTAGGCCCTGGTCAGGTTACCTTCCCCAGGCCAGCTCCAGGGCCACTAGGCTCTTCGCCAGTGGGCCCCGTGGGTATCAACCCAGCTCCTTTTGCAAGGCCAACTGGGACCCTGGGTGTAAACCCAGCTTCCTTTCCAAGAATGAATGGCCCTGTGAGCAAGACTTTGGTTCCATTTCCTAGAGTGGGGAGCCTCCCTGGCACAAACCCAGCTGCTTTCCCCAGACCAGGGGGTCCAATGGCTGCAATGTACCCCAATGGAATGTTGCCCCCTTAAACAGCATTTTCTCTCCAGGACCATCTTGGTTTCCAGGCACTGTGGTTCTGGGCAGGTGAAGCACTAGATACGGAACTACAATCTGAAGTACATACCTGGGGCTCAGGTTCAAATGAGCCGTTTTCCCCACTCTGCGTCTTTCTTGACTGAAGGAACTTTAACTGTGGGATGTGGACTTTGGCAGGTGGGAATGATCCCACCTTGAGAGAAGGAATCTCCAGCCTTCAGGAGCCTGCTGTGCTTTTGTCCCACAGCTTTCTGCCCCTTTTCTTACTAGTTTCTTGAATTGTTCTTGTGGACCTTTCCTCAGGGATACATTGGCCTGCAGGTCCCAATTCATACATAGTCCCCTGCTCACCACTGGAGAATGAGCTCACTGCTCTCTAGATATGTTGCGTTGGTGAAAGGACCATGCTTCTGCAACACTGACCTGGTCATCCTCTACTGCCATACCTTCTTCCCCTGGGGACTTGAACACAGAACAGGGAAGTGCAGCCACTTCAGAGAGCCACCAAATACAGCATCCACTTGACTGACTGGGTCTGCAGCTTCCTTCTCCTGGGGCTTAGAGGAAGCCAGAACCAAGGCTCCACTGCTCATCCAACTCCCTCTCCACTGGTACTCCCAATCAAAGAACCTCAAGATTAAACTGATGTTGGATGGGAATTGGGGTGGGGGGTGGGGGGATAAAGGGGAGAAATCACTGTGCTTTGTTCAGCCTGATGTGAAAGGATGGTTGTTTTTCCTGCATTGTATCTTTTCTTACTGTTTCTTTAATAAATGAGACGAGAGGGCTGTTGATTTCACTCCCTTTTTATTACCTGTTCCACAGGGAAGGAAGTTTACCCACTGCTTTTCATTGTTTCAGCTTGGCCACAATCCTCCATGACCTCTCAGATAATTAATTTGAGGAGGAAGCAAGCTTTGGTTTTTAGCCTTAACTGGTTAGCTCGGGCTAACTCATTGGCTCAGTGATTTCTCCAAAGACCCTATGCATCATCTACAGAAAAAACGAAGCCACCACAGGTGTGCAGTTACTAAGCAGGCCTACTGTATTCCCCAGGTCCAGAGGCAGCTTTGACAACTTACCTGCTTCTGAGTTCCATTGGAATTACCTTGACGAAACTAGTTCTACCTCAAATACCCATCTTGGAACTGAATTAAAGACCTTTCATTAGTTCAAAGAGGGAAGGAGGAGTTCAGAGATACCAGCCTTAAGTGAGATTCTTTATTTCGACAAATAAGTGCAGTATAAAAAATTTCACCAGAAAGTAAAAAAAAAAAAGGAAAAATAAATATGTTTACAAATTGTAGAAATAATACAAAAGAGGATTAAAATTCTCATTGAGGAAAAACCAAAACGTGTCCAATTGTATAAAGGCTTTTCCCTTGCAAGAACGGGAATAAAGCTGAAGACCCAGTTTGGTTTCGCTGCTGAAAAATGTACAAAATAACTTAGAAAAACCAGTCGAGGTCAAACGTTGTGAGCCCACTTCCTTGTACCTGCCTGCTCGACCTGGGGAAAGTTGGTGATCTCTTAAGTGCAAGGCAGAGCTGAGAGGGGGACTGCCCAGAGCTCTCCAGCTGGGAGTCCATCCCACGTTAACCTTCAAGTAAAAGCTCAAGAAAAGCCCTTAGTGAAGTCAGCTCTGCAGTTGGCTGACCGGATTTCCTCCATTGTAGTGCTCAAAATAGTTTTACTTCTTGGCCAGCAAAAACACGGAAGAGCCCAGAACAACTGCCTTTAGCAAATGCCTGCTGCCTCTTCCTAGCCTTCTGGATTAGGCCTGATGTCAACCAACAGTCTTCTCAGAAACTCGAGGCCTATGTGATGCAGCAGTGTTGGCGCACCTGCGCACCTGGAAAACCCACGAGTTGGCGGGCGATGAAGGGAAGCACCAGGGTTTGCCAGTCTCGCTCAGAGTGCACCTAGTTCCTTTGTGGGTAGCCCCTGGGCACACTAGAGGCTTGCCCCTCAACTACTCTCCACCTTGGTGCTGGTTCTGACAGGTCAGCAGGCCCTCTGGAGTGGACATTTGGAGAGCACACTGGAGCAAGCAACCCCTAAGTCAAAGGCTTAGTCAGTATCCCAGGTTTTAAACCCAAGAGCTCAGAGCAGTCTTGTGGATTGCAAATCTGTAGAAAACGGCCTTCCCTCACACCCTCTCCAAAAAAGCAGAGGAAAACCAAATGTCCTCAAGAGGCGTGAGAGAAGACAAGAACCTTAGAATTTAGATACCAGTTCCATCCCCTTGTTTGGTTTCTGGACAGGAGCAAGCAAGTGCAGTAGTGACTATCCACAACTTGGCTGTAAGAATTCCCTGGAGAAGCCACTGAGGAGATTGGACAGTCTCAACGATGACCAGCTTGGACTGAGGTGAGGGCTCACTTAGGGAATGCTGAAAAGCTTTCCATTAGAGGTGATTGTCAAGAACTATAGCCTGAATGTCATGTGTGCTGTCCAGCTGCCAAGGAACCTGTCCAGGCAGTTCCAGGCTGCAGCCAGTTTGGTCAGACTCCTAATAGCTTTCCCCCACATGCTGACGGCAGGCTGGCCTACTGCAGAGGGGCCGATGAGAGCCCTAGGCTCTGTCTCACTTGCCACCTTGAAAAACTTAACTTGGTGAGGAGGAGGGTGGGAGAGGTGACTTATCACTGTGAAGGGAAGCCAAGTGAGGAGGCTGGCTTAGAGCTGAATTTGAGAGAGGAATTCAGGAGTATACACCTTGTAATACCCAAGTCCTCACTTCCTTTCTCATTAAACCCTCATAAATTAGGGTTTAATCTTCTTGGTAGATGACCAAAACATTTTACCTTCTCAGAAGAGATCACAGACAAGCTAATCTAGATGTTTGGGCAATTTCCAGGTAGAATACAGTCAGCTCCCAGCCTCCATGTAACCCATGGCTTTTAGCACCACCACCACCACCGTTTGTTCCTCCTGGCCAGCTTTCCTTTTTAACATATATACACACACACACACACACACACACTTAAAAACAGTACAGTGCTAACTCCCTGCTAGTCTGGCTCATCCTTGGGATGCTGAGATGCGGAATGAGGTACTTCACATAAGAAAGCACCATTCCCGGACCCTGTTTTCTGATGCCCAAAGATCAGGCTTCTGGGCCTTGTATTTCAGGCACAATCTTATTGCATTGATAACTAGATTGAGGTGGGGACATGTTACTAGCTGGCCCAGATCACTCAGAAGTACTCCCACCACCTTTGATTGTGTTCAGGTGGACTAAGGGAACCCCTTCCCTTGGGCCCTCGTTGCTCACTCACCCGTGAGAAGTTGCCACTGAATGGAACTTACTATTTGCTTAAGCACACTTCTGAGTTCCCTCTGGATCTCAGGGGAGGAAGTGGAATCTTGCCCAGAGGCCACCTGTATGTGCAGAGGCAACAGACAAGCAGCCTGAAAACAGTATGCCTCCTCTGCCTCTCCTCCGCTGCACTGGACTTGCCTCCTCGAGGCAGAGCTGTCCCAGGCCATACGACAGTCACCATTCTTTGCACTTTGGACCATTAAGAAACTAAAACAGCACTCCCTCTCCCTCCCACCCTGTCTTTTCTGTTCCCCTTCCCTCCCTCACCCATTGCACTCTTCCCGCTCTGCTTGGGGGCTGCATCACACCTCAGCAAAGGCTAAGCTATATTGTTCCGGCTTCTTCCCGCATCGCCGGGCGATGATGGCCAGGTACAGCATGAGGAGGGCCACCCAGTAGCAGCCGTACAGGATGGCCCCAGAGACCAGGAAGGCCAGCTCTGTCTCACTGAACAGATCCTGGCAGTAAGCTGTGTAGGCCAGCCCCCCAAGGAGGACTGCCACCCAGATGGACACAGGGATGAGGCCAATGAAGTTCACCACGATGGTTTTTCGGCCAGAGGTGCCCCAGCCAGACTTGTTGATGGTAGCAATGGCAAAGATCTTGGCCGGCAGGAGGCTGGACATATAGAGAAGGGAGTAGAGCGACATGAAGATCATCTCTGCGTTGCCCCGCAGGAAGCAGGCGTAGGTGGCCTTGATAATGCCCACTAGCTGCACTGTCAGCAGAAAGAGGAGAATGTTCCAGATGCGGCCCCGGTAGAAGAGCTGTATGACCGTGGCAATGAGGAAGAAGGGGAAGAATCCTGTGACCACTGACTCGTAGGTCATCCAGAGGTGGTGCTTATGGAACCACAGAGAGTTGTAGAGCCACTCCCGGAAGTAAGACTTGCTCCAGCGAGTCTGCTGGTTGAGCCACCGGAGGTACTTGGTGGGGGTCTCCGTGAGGCATTTAGAACGAGCTGTATACTTGGTCCTGTAGCCGAGACTCAGGACTCGGTTGGTGAGGTGCCGGTCATCCCCAAAGCTGCACTTGCTGCCCAGAAACTTCTGGTGGTACCAGTCCTCTAGGAATTGCTGAAGGAGGCTGTTACGGTACATGCCCAAGGGCCCGCTGATGCACTGCACACAGCCAAAGTAGGACTGGCAAGCCCGCTCCACGTTGAAGGCCATCCAGTACCGCACACTGCTCAGGAAGGAGATCCATGAATCGTACTTGTTGAGGATCTGCAAGGGAACCAGAGATTCTGGGCCTCCTTGCCTGATGATGAGCCCCAGGAGACAGATACCAGAGAACAGGAGGCTTCTCTACACTCTGAGATCTGTAGCCATTTGCTCTAGTTCCTGGCCACAAGTCCCAGCTCACTCAGAGATGGGAAACCAGAGGCTGAGAGGAGGCAACCACACCCAGTCCACTCTTCTCAGCACCAGCCCCACCTCCCTTCTGTGTCATATGCACCAACTGTCCCAGTGACGTGCTCTAGCAGCCAAAGCCACCTTCAATCTCAGGAGGCAGCCTGTGGTGGCGGCTGAGAGAAAGGCTTGAGAAAGAGGCAAAGTAATACCCCAGCCCTGCACCCTGACCCTTTCTGCAGCTGGAAAGCTTCTTGGCAAGACATGGTATGTTGCCAGCAGTTCCCTTGGAAGAAGATCTGGCCCTTTATTCATACCATACTGCACAGAGCTCTTCAGTGCAGTGTCCCCAGCAGTGAGCGTTTTTCAGGGGGGTCTAACTTTGGAGGTGCTTGCTGCACCACTGGCCAAAAAGGAAGCACCCTCTAGGATGGATGGCCTCAGAACACTGTGCCCCTCCCAGCAGCACAGGCTCTCTACATACCAGTCAAGTAATTTTCTGCCCCCCATGCCCCTGGTGGAAATAGAACAGGAAAGGGGGTGGGTAGTAGATGAGCCCTTGGGTACCAATGAAACTGTCAAAGAGGAAATCCCCCTCCAAAACAAAATGCCCACTTCCCCAGTATATCCAATTAGATGAAGAAGCAGATAGAATCCAGACCCTCCACCCATAGGAATCCTTGCTTATTTCTTACTTGGACATCTCCCCCGACTCCCCCTACTTGAGGGTCCTCCTCCAGGACTCGAAGCATCTCAATGGTGCAGGCTGGATCCAGCACAGTGTCAGAGTCACACACCTGCAGAAGGAAGGCACTGTCAGTCCATTCTGACACAGACACAGCCACCCACCCCTGGTGGCTCACTGCCTGAGGGACATAACTCCTTCCCCAGACACACTTCAAACCACTAACAAAGAGATCTATGCCAAATAGAAGGGGTGAGATGAATTACCAAGGGAAGTAAGAAACAGGAGAGTTCAGGTTCCGACTTGATAGCTGCTTGGCTGAGAGAGGAACCCAGGGGACTTTCAGTGGTGGGCCCAGAAAGGGAGAAGTGTCTAGTACTGGACAGATCTTTAGCCCTGATTGAGCCAAGCTCCTCAGAAGTGGTCTTAATATATTTCTCTGGGGTCCTTGGGAAGAAAGGAAAACGTCACTGAAATCAGATTGACAGGCACTGTGGCTAGAGCAAGGCCAGCAGACATTGCTCAGAAGGCTGAGAAATGGCTCCTGCCAGAGGCTACCACCAAAGCTTGCTCACGGGATCATCATGAACCGGGCTGCCCTGTTTGTCTCTTAGGCAGCCAGCCCAAGTGGAGGGTGTATCTAGCCCAGTCACAGCCCCACTAGTGTGGCTGCCAGGCCATTTGTGCCCTGTTGGCCAGGTCTCCCAGACTAGGGCCCAGCAGAGCCAAGGGCTGTTCTCACCTAGATTCCAGCTCTGGATGGGCCTAGAAGCTGGTAGCAGCTCCTCCACTCAGAACCTGGATCAAATCCTGCCCACCCACCCTCCCCTCCACGGGAGACTGCTGGTTTGATTCTGTTAGGTGACCCATTATTCTTAATAGTTGAACCTGTACTATAAACACCCTATTGCCTAACTCCTTGTCTACATTTTAGAAAATTACTGAGATGGTGTAAAAATAAAAATCCCAAATAGCCACTGGGTAGGGGAACTGGCTTCCTGACCCCAACAGACCAAGAAGCAGTATCCACAGATGAGCCCAAAGTCTGCAAAAGCCTAGAATTATTCTACTAAAGTTGCTGAGTGAGAGCCCACTAGCCTACAGGAAGGGGGCTGCACTCCAACCCTCTGCTTTCTCTCTCCATCCTGGAAGATTCAGTGACTGCAGACAAGCAGCAGAGGGCAGAGGGGAACCAGCCAGAGTCATCGCAGCCACTCCGACCTGCCTCCCCACTGACACATCCTTATAGTACTGGCCCAGACTGGGAAGGTCGCAGGAGGCTCAGGCCACACTCCCAGAACCTCCTCAACTTATAGGCCAGGCTTCTCAGTGCTGCTGGTCATACAACTACTCCAGCCCTGACTCTCTCATTCCTCACACTGCGGCACTTCCTTCATCCCAGGGAGGTCTTTCCAACTGAGCAAGGTTAGGAAAGGCTAGCGCTCTTGGCTGCCTGGGCTTCCCCACTGGCTGAAGCAGGGTTATCACCTTCAGCGGGCTCGTGAAGACAGACTGAAATCCAGAGTGTTCACTGACAGGCAGGCCCAGGGCTGCCCCAGGCAGTGAGCCCATGTGCCGACCCACCAGAACACACTGGAAAGGAAGAGGTGTGGGAGGGCAGGGTCGAGGGGATCCCATGCTTTGAGGGAATAGACAGCAGTCACTATGGAATGAGCCTGTGCCAGGGCTCAAGGGCTTTTCTAAGTCGTCTGAGTCCACAGGCAAGTCTCAAAGGCCCCTGACCCAAGACGGACTGCAGAATCAAGACCTGTCTCACAGCCCTCCCTATCTGGCGCTGAGGAGGCCCTTGGGCCTAGGAAGGCAGGAAGAGGTAGGTGTACCAACTCTTATGCGAGGGTACAACTTTCCAAACAGCCAAGACAAAAAAATCTGCAGCAAGCTAATTTTAGGTGGGTACCGTATAGAAAATTTAAATATTGGAGTACGCAACATGCTGTCAGCAACACTGTGCTGGTACGTAGGTGGGTGACCACAGCAGCTGCTATTCTTTCAAGCAATGGGCATATGTGCAGAAGGGCAGGAACAGAGAAGGGGGAACAGATGCTGGACCACAAATCTGGGTCCTGGGTGTCAGTTTCCACTCAGTACTGAGATGCATAATCTTTGATCAGTTTTCTCTAGGTTTTGTTATATGAAAACTGGAGCCGTGTTACCTTGTCAACATAATAAAATTTTCGAGGAGGTGTCAAAGCCCGCTTCAGCTGGAAGCGAGGCAGGGTCTGTTGGGGTCCTGGCCCTGCCAAGATGGCTGCAGCATTGAGCTGGGGGGTAATTCGCACCTGTGTCCCTCCGCCTCACAGACAAGAACTTGACACCAGAAAGAGTGAGACTTTTCATCAACGGGGGAGCCTGGTGGGCTGCCGTCTATGGGGTCACACAGAGTCGAACATGACTGAAGCGACTTAGCAGCAGCAGCAGCAGCCACACTCTATGAAGAGGCTCATCCCCACGCTGTCAATGGTGAGGCAGCATTGCACAAGGACAGATGGCCTGGCTCAACTCCTGGCTCTGCTTATCACTGCTGTGTGACATGAGGCAAGTTAGGCATTCGGCAGCTGCACTGCAGGCTCGGTTCCTGTAAGTAGAAATAAGCATGGTACCTATCCCCTAGGAATACTGTGAGGATTAAAAGAGCTAGAACACATGAAGTACCTATAACACTGGTGTAAAGTAAATGCTATACACTTGTTTGCCACTCTGGGGATACCAGATTCACACAGCTAAGCACCAGCAGATCCAAGATTCCCGCCTAGGTCTTCTTGACCTGAGGACAGCTGTTGAAAATTACTGTGTTTACTGCCTTCTGAAGTGTAGGGGAGGAAAGTACACGACACAAAGCACCTAGACTGGACCTAAAATTCCCCAGGAGAATATGCCTGGCTGGCTGGACACATCCACACATCCACACACACCTAGGGAGGCACCCTCACCTGGATGTAGTCCACCGAATCACCAAGGGCCTTGAAGGCTGTGTACATGACCTCTCGCTTGCCTCCCCACTTCTGCATGATGCATGAGAAGGTGCTGGCCCGCACCACGTCTCGAACTCGGTCCATGCCCTCCTGCAGGCTGGCCTCCGTCTCACCCTCACCCGCCTCATGGAAGTTGCTGCACCACACGTAGAAGCCAGCTTGCTCGGTGCCACCGAGCACCTCGTGGAAGATGTCCAGCATGTAGGCATCCTCCTGGCGATTGCCATCCACCACCAGGACCACTTTGAGGTCAGGGAAGGCAATGCGCTGGGCTGAGCGCAGGCACTTGCGCAGGTAGTCGGGGTCCTCCTGGTACGCAGCGATGCAGAGTGCCACCGAGCGCCGCAGTGGGGAGGGCAACTTCAGGGTCCGGCCTGCCCGTCGCATGCGCCGGTGCTCCAGGAAGGCAAACAGGCTCTGGATGAGCAGGTGCAGGCCCAGGATGGCACCGTACAGCCCAAAGGACAGGTAGTGTTTTTCTGTGTGGATGAACTGGTAGCCTGTCACGTAAGCCGCCAGGATCCCACCCAGCACTGCCAAGGCAAACAGGCTGGTGCCCACCACGCGCAGGGCTGTTGTCAGCTGCACCGGCATCTGGTGGGAGAAGGTGGGAGAAGTGGGTCAGCGGGAGGCAGTTTCTCTGGTCAGTGGCCATGGGGGCATGTTCTCTGGGCCTGGCCTAGAACTGGGGAAATGATCCACTAATAACAACCATCACCATTTATTAAGCATGACTAAGACTGGAGACTCGAAAGCCAGACCAGTAGTAGTAGTAGTTGAGTAGCAGACAGAGGACAGGCAGGATCCTCTGTCCATGGGATTCTCCAAGCAAGAACACTCAGGTCTGCCACTTACTGTGTGCCTGTTCTACCCCTTATTCATCTGTAAAATGTGTGTTGCAGCACTAACCTCCTAACATCTTTGAGGATTAAATGGGTTATATACATAAAGCACTCAAAGCACCATTTACTATCATTAGCTAAATCCAAGCCAGAGAGATCTGAGAGAGACCTAGCTGGTGGCAGAACTGGGATCTACCTGACCCAAAGCTCTCACAGGTAAGCTTCAGTAGGGGTGAGCCTGAGGCCAGAGGAAGCTCTGAGCATCTGAGAAGCCAAGAAGAGGGAGGAAGTGGAGGGGCAAGGGCAGGTAGGCAGCCTTTATGCCCTACACCCACCAGGGTATCACACCATGAACAAAGTGGGGAAGGAAAAGATGAGAAAGAGCCGGAAACAGAGAGAGGTGCCTAAGGGAAAAAAGGAGGAAACAACTTCCCTTTCTCAAAACAACTAAATCTGTAAGAGAAAGTTTACCAATGTTCTCTGCTTTCTCATCTTTTTCTCTTTGACTTGAGAGGCAACAAAGAAAGGGAAAGTAACCAGGAAAAGGAACAAGGGAAAGAAAAGGAAATGAGAGCTGGGGTGTGGACAGCCCTCCTGGAAGCCCAGCACTGGGGCACCGGGGGGAATTGCAGCTGCCACTGCAGCAGCCCAGCAGCCCAGGACGGGTGCCTGCCAGGAAGCCCCATCCACTTGGCCCTAGGGCCTGCATGGAATCTCCGTCCACGTACCCCTGCCCCACTACTCCAGGAAATGCTGGCAGGTTCTGTTAGGAAAACTCAGGACTTCCAGCATCTGCCCATCTGAAAAGAGCTGTGTTTTAGTGAGCTGAGTCTAGCACTTGGTACTTGAAGCCTTGTGCTGGAGACACAGCCCTACTATCGCCCTGGCTGCCTGATCTTGCCCAAGTTCTCTGGGACTTAGCAACTCCTCAGGGAGGGATTCCAATGGTTTCTTGTTCCATAGGTCCCAGGTAAATCATTATACTGATTAGTAGCCCTGAAGGACTGAGTGGGGGAGGGGAGGGGCTGGGGGAAGGCTGATGAGGACAGCTCCCTGCCCACTACTCTGAGGCCTCTCCCCATCTCCTCTCCTTACCACCTGCCTGATCTGGAGAATCCTGTTACCACCACCACCCACCCTTTACAGACAAAGGGGTCTCACTTCCAAGCTTGCTCCAAGTTTAGGTCTCACTCAAACTGACTCCTGACTGCCACCTCAACACAAACATACTTTCTTGCTAGGGGGCTGGTTCCCCTGCCATCTCTCACACAGGAGGGGTGAGGAACACGTAGTCGGTGCCTAAATCAACCGGAGACTCAGACCTCAGCAGCATTCCAGCAGCTTCGGTCCGGAAAGTGCTCTTGGCAGCCTCACCTCTCCGGGAAGCTCGGCCTCCGGGCGCTCTGCCCCGCTGTCCCGGGGAGCCTGCCTTGTGCTTCCTCTGCAGGATTCCCAGCCGTCCTTGTCTCCCCCGCCCCACCCCCGGGGGGCCCTTGCACGCGCTTGCAGTCCACGGGTCCCTAGGCCCTGCATCCACCACCCAGGAGCGCCCCCACCCCCCTCTAGAGCTTATATGCCGTGGGGGCGCTGCGGGCACTGCTGCCTGCCTGCGCGCTGGAAAAGAGCAGGGGGCGCCTAGGCCAACCCAGCAACCTGCCCGGCGCTGGCGCCCCGCCTCGGTGCAGTGCCAGAGGCGGTGCCCACCAGGTTAACGCAGCCCGGAAGGCACTGACCATGCTTCTCACCTCCGCCAGACCCTGGCTTTCTAACGAAGGCGGTGCCAGCCACACCCACGTGCCCATTTCCCACGACACAGCCGGGAAGAAACGGAAAACGCAAAGAATCAGTCGGATCAGGCCCCACTCACCTCCTGGGGGGAGGGGGGCGGGCGCTACCTTGGCAAAGTGTGCCTGCAGACAAAGGCGGCATCCTCAGTGTCGCCGGCCCCCTCCTTTCCAGGGCAGGACCTCTCCTTCCCCGCTCAGGAACTAAAGGCTTTATCCTGGCACCCCTATACCACAGAGGCCCCAAGAAGATCCCGCAGCCAGAGACCCCATGTGCAATCAGGCTCTGGTGCCAGCTCCGCCTCAAGTGGCCCTGCCCAGACAGAGGACCGTGTATCCCCTCAACCCGGCGAAGAGGAGCCTCTTGTCCCCATTCACCTCCTTTGCTCAGAGGAGATCCAGGAGAGCTCGGCTCCTGTAGGTTAATGCGCACCCGGCTTCAAGGGCAAGAGACTGGGGACGCGCCCTAAGCCCTCCCCCTACCCAGAGAGACGTGGGAAAGAGAAAACCTCCAGCCAAAGACGAACGCCCCAATCTACTCCCGACACTGCGCGGGGCTGCCCAGTCTGTAGCCTCTCCAGCTGACAGGTGTGCCCTGCTGCGGGGCCCACACGCGGCGGGACGGAAACTTGTGCGCGGGGCAGGGGCTCTTTCCTTTGCGCCCGGTCGCCCTCCCAGCCCCTCGGAGCCCGCAAGGGAAGGGGAGCCCAGGCCGCGGGTACTTGCGGCCACGGCCCGGCTGACCCGCAGTAAGCGGGGCACCGAGCATCTTCGTGCCTGGACAGGTGCGAACATCCGGGCGGGCCTGGGGCAGAGAGACTCCAGCCAGCCTGGTGCCCCTCACCGTCGTCCACCTCCTAATCCATTCACAAAACAGGAGCCGCAAGGGAGGAAGGGAGGAGAGGCTGGAGAAGGAGAGGATGAAGAAAGGGAGGAGGGGTCAGTGGGGAGGGGGCTACAGGAACGGCCGCCGGGAAGCCTGGAGATGCCGCAGCCCTCAGCTCGCCTCGCGGCGCTGCATACAGCACCCACACGGCTGGCTGGGGGAGCCGGCGGGGTCCGCGGAGCTCAGCAAACGCCACCCCTGGAGCCCGGCTTCCTCGGGCAGCCCGCCTCTCTGAGAGGGCTGGCCGGCTGGCCAGGCCCGCGCTCACCGTGCCGCCGGCTGCCCGCGCTCCGGTGCTCAGCAGGCCCGCGGCGGCTCCATGCCCCTCCTCCCGCTCCTCGCCGCCGCGCCTCGCTCTACCGTGCGCCGCTGCCGCGCGCTCCGACTGACAAGCGCTGGCCCCGCCGAGCAGCCTTTAAGTACCGAGCGCGCCCCCGCCGGGAGAAGCGCCCTCCTCCGGCCCTGGGGCCGGGAAAGTTGGGAAGTGTGGGAGGGCTGCCCTGAGGGCTGCGAAGGAGCATCCCCTTCCCGACTCGGCCGGGGGAAGCCCGGCGCGCGGTGGAACGCAGGGTTCTGAGTGGACGCGGCTCCTCCTGTTCGGAAAGACTCGCAGTCTCCGCACACTCCGAAATTGGGTTTCCCAACCGAAGCCAAAAGCCGAGTTCCTCCGCGCTCGGCCCGGGACCAACTGCCCAGGGAAGAGGTGGTCACTGTGCTCAACATGGAACCTGAAGCACAGTTAACTTCAGTATAACCCATAGGGGCTTCCAAATTTGTGACTCTCACTTGCCATCTGCCCCACACCCCGTCTTCTAAGCCTGGAACCCTACTCACCCTGCAAAGCGAGCAAGCAGGTGGAAATCCCCTGACTGCTGCACGCGAAGGAGCTGTGCTTTGTGTAGAACACAAAAAGCTAAACCTAAAGCTAAAACAGCAGAACCTTCCTGCTGGGGGGTAAAAAAGGCTCAGAAGACAATACTCGTTAAATTAAAAAAAAAAAAAAAATGGTCAAAGAAGGTTTTAACAATTGTGACAAGCTCTGAATTCCGCAGTGGGGCGCTGATGACTTTAAGGCTTTCAAGAGCTACAACGGTTTTGCAAGAACCTTGAAAGTTCCCTGTGTCCTAGAGCCAAAACCAATTCCTCCTCCCCTTTTTTACACCTTTACTTTCGACACCCACGACTTCCTAAATTCCCAACTGACCTTATCACCAGAGGTTTCCAAGTTCCCTAAAGCTGACGCTAGACCTGGGTGAGGTGAGGTGGGGTGGGGTAGAGTTGGGCAGAGATGGGGAGTTCTTAGCATTCAAGGAAGGAAGTTTACCATCAGCTGAACACAATGATTTCTAAATCTCAGAAAATCTTGGATGTATTATAATTGAAGACTAGTAAAAAATGAATTTACATACCTCCTGGATACCCCTGGGACAACTGCTATGAAAATTTATAGGAATGTGAGTTGCAGTCTCCAAGTTGCTCTTCTCAGAAGTCTGAGGGGCTCACCATGACTCACACTGGGCCACAGAGCTCACCCCTCAGTCTCCCAGGTAAACAGACCCTTGACACATCTCCACCCACTCCCATCTTGCAGTATATAAACCAAATCATTTTGGATTCTTGCTTGAGAAAATCATCACTAATATGCTACATAGTTTAAACAATCCTTTTTCGTGTGCTTTCTACAACAAGTGTTCAGGGACTTCCTTGATGGTCCAGTGGTTAAGGATTTGGCTGCCAATGTAGGGGACACGGGTTTGATCCCTGATCTGGGAAGATCCCACAAGGGGATCTTCCAAGGAGCAACTAAGCCTATGCACCACAGCTACTGAAGCTCAAGTGGAGAGGGAAGACCTTGGTTAAGCCCTTGGAGTAAGTTCTGTCACTAGCCATGTGGCACTAACCTCAGTGTCTTCATCCAGAGATGGGACTGATTATCTGCTTGACAGGACTGTCATAAAGATTGAGAAGACCAACCAAGAGTAAGTGCTCACTAAATGTTAACTCCAGCCAACTTCAACCAGAGAATGGCATCTGCTTACCAATGCTATGGATTCTACATACCTATCCCTCCAGGGTGTGACGCTTGGTGGCAGGAAGTTCAGTATTCGTGAGAAATGCATCTCAATTGCATTACAGACTCCCTGAGCTCTAACCACTGCCTCTACACATAGGGGCATTACAGAGCCTGGAGTTGCCGGACTGGAAGAGCTATCTAATTCTACTTCCCACTGCAATCTACAAATTATTAGAACAGGGGAAACAAGCAGAGGCTGGGCAGCAACAAAAATTAGTGATCAGCTTGGTGGGAAGTGAGTGACCCATTTAAAGGGGATGTCCCTTTGAGAGAGATGGCCCAGCGTGGCCAGGTGCTCTATCGTTAGGAGAAGCCAGAAATTCAGATTCTAATGTGAAGTCTTCTCCTACTGAAGTGTTAGCTACTAATTCAAACGTTAAAAAACACTCCACAGGTCAGGCCAAAAGTGTCTGAGTCAGATCCGGCCAACTGGCTGCTTGCAAGTGACCTGTTTAGACGATTAAGGAACAGAGCAGCCAGTTTGGAAAGATCCCTTCTGCCCTCAGCAACACAGCAGCATGACTTCTCCGGATCCAAGTTTCCTGGGGCTGCTCCGGGATCATCTCATGCCTAGTTAATTTCCAAGACTCCAAATTTGTCCCACAGGCTTAGTGCCTAACTCACTCAGCTGGTTCCAGGGAGGTTTCTAGGTGGTGAGCTGGTATAGCACCACCTCACTAGACAATTAAAACCTCCAAAATAAACAGCAGGCCCAGGGCACCATTATGAGAACAGTAAACACTCTGCCCATATCCACTGGCTTGGCCCCCTAAATGGCTTCCCCTGGGGAGCAAATTCTCTTTTTCTGGTCTTCAGGGCCAGGCGACCTAGTGTGATCAGGCAGCTAGGAGAGCTTTACCCTGCTGGCCAGGCAGAATTTGCCTGTAATTAACATTCACTTTGCTGGGCCCTATTTGCATTAGCCTCTTCAAGGGGAGGTGGGTTGGGGAATCTTTAAGGGGCTGATACAACAAAGCTCACATTTATCTCTACTTACCACTGGGGATTTAGAAATAGGAATAACGTGATTTCAGAGGGTGCTGAACTAGCTGCTACCCAGGTTCCAGAAGGTAAACCTCCTATTCAGTTCTGTGGCAGAAGATTCATGCGGTATTTCAACATTCATGTATGACCTGCTCTGAGCCAAGAAGGATGCTTTGGCCCTGCAAAGTCTCAGGCTGGTCTCTGCTGTCTAAATGGTTATCCATTTTGAAGACAAATACACTTGAAAACTTGTTACCATAGAATAAAGTTTATTATTAAATGTTGCTGAGAGACTCCAATTAGAAGAATTTGAAGATTTTTTCAGGAAAGAGATCTCTGAGCTGGTATGGGCTGAGCAGAGTTTCACGAAAAGCGGCAGGAGCATTCTAGACAGAAGGCATCATTTACAAATAGAGTATATAGAGGAACTTCCCTGGTGGTTAAGAATCCATTGGCCTTCCAAAGCAGGGGACATGGGTTCCATCCCTGGCTGGGGAACGAGGATACCACATGTGTGCTAAGTCACTCAGTCGTGTCCGATTCTTTGTGATCCCATGGATTGTAGCCTGCCAGATTCCTCTGTCCGTGGGGATTCTTCAGGCGAGAATACCGGAGTGGGTTGCCATGCCCTCCTTCAGGGGATCTTCCCAACCCAGGGATCGAACCCAGGGCTCCCATATTGCAGGCAGATTCTTTACCATCTGAGCCACCAGGGAAGCCCAGGATCCCATGTGGTGGTGCAAGGCAACTAAACCCTCGTGGCAGCACAGCTACTAAGCCTGTGCATAGCAACTAGAGAAGCCAGTGAGCCACAATGAAGATCCTGCATGCCACAAACTAATACCTAACACAGCCAAACAAACATTCTAAAAGAGAACAAGTAGAGGAATGCGTCCAGAGAAGGCAATGGCAATGGCAATGGCAACCCACTCCAGTATTCTTGCCTGGAAAATCCCAAGGACGGAGGAGCCTGGTAGGCTCCATGGGGTCGCTAGGAGTCAGACACGACTGAAGCGACTTAGCAGCAGCAGCAGCAGCAGCAGCAGAGGAATGCGTGAGGTGTGTTCAAAGCTCAGCAAAGACCAGTCAGGATAAACAAGAAATTTACACTGAAGAACCTGCATCGCTGCCTGCCATGTAGAAAGCGCCTGATATAGTCTACCTGCAGAGGAGGAAGCTAGGAATGGATTCCAGAGGGCCTTGGGTGACAGAATGGTCTGGGTTTTATCCAGTAGGTAACAGAGACCTACTGAAGATGTCAGAGCAAAGCAGTAAGAGGTTATAAGTCTTGTTTGGTACTTTGGGGTAAAGACTAGGAGTTGGGTAGGAGACCTGTTGGGAGGCAGAAGGGATCCTCCCAACTCAGGAATCTAAACAGAGTCTCTCAAGTCTCCAGCACTGGCAGGTGGGTTCTTTACCTCTAGTGCCACCTGGGAAGCCCTAGAATGCAGATAAATCACAACAAAGGGGTGAGAAAGGGCTGTTGTGTGAATTGTTGGTGCTGCCTCCAGGAAGTGGAGGTGCAGGCTGGCAGTGTCAACTACCAGGCACAAGTTGAGACTACAGGTGGTGGAGTAACCAAGGGAAAGAGACTTCTAGAGTTTGGAGGGCTGAAGAGGCCATTCTCAAAGCTCTGGGGGGTCTGAGGTGACTGAATCTGACACTACTACAAACCAATATCTCACCTTTCAACTAATTTTCAAATCCAAACCCATAAAATATTCAAATACCTGTGCCAATAGGAGCCCGCTGTTCGATCCCTGCTGTCATCACTCATGCTTGAAGCTGTGGGATAGCCCTGCCAGGTGCTGCTCTGCTCCACTGGTTGCCTACTGAGTCACTGGGCAGGGGAGGGGTAGAGGGATATTCTAGCTCCCCTGTGCCCTCTGACCTCACGCTTCAGTGCTCCACCCTGGCACCCAGCCCACAGCTTCTAGTAAAGCAAGCAGAATGGAGGATGGCAACCAAGCCACGAGGTCTCCTCTAGTCTCTCCAGGCTTCATCCCATCAACTTCCTCTGGGCTGACCACAATCAAAACCTCTCATAGTTAATGAAGGTGAAATTTAAATTGGCCCCCAAAGAGCAGCAGGCTATGTCTCCCAGGTGACTAAATAGGGCTTTCTCCTCAAGGTAGCTTAATCTGCAATACTAGTTAATACATAATTCAAAGTGGAAGGTGTGTGCCTTGACAGCAGCCAGGCAGCTACCAGCAAACAAAGTTATCCTTTCTTCATAGCTCTCCCCTCTTACGAACAAGTAGTCTGTAATCAGTACCATTTCTAGGTGCTACGTTTGAAGAAGGAGGCTTAAGGACTTCTGTGTCCTGCAGTTACAGTGGTTAGATTTTAACTCTAGTCTTTCTCTCCTTGGATGGAAGGGTCGTTTTCATTTCACGTTAAGGGGCCTCTGCTCGACTGGAGGCAGGGCTGCCAGCTCCTACTTAGGGGCCAGGTTCTTTTATGGTGGCTTGAAGGTCAGGATTGGAAGGGCACACAAGAATGATAACCAAGTATCAAGCCAGACTTGGAGATGCTTTTCTTGGAATCCTCAACAGGAAAAGCTCTTCCTGGTCATCTTTCCTTCCTTTCCCTCCCTCAGGTGAACGAAGAAAGAAATCCAGAAGGCGATTTTAAAGCATAATCTACCTTCTTGGTAGAATATTGTGCAGCTACTAAATATAATATTCAGGAAGAGAATGTAGGAATATGCAAAAAATACTTATAACGCAACATTAAATGAAAAGGCAAGATACAAAAATCATCATGTATGAATGACTGCATTAACATTGCTGTTTTCTTTTGAATCCTATGAATTAAAAGGCAGGAGAGAAATTCACCCAGATATTAATATCAGATTTGGGTAGATCAATGAATTTTCTCTTTGCTTTTTTTCTCTGTACTCTCCAAATATTCTATTAATGGTACAGTGGATAGGAATCTGCTTGCCAATGCAGGGGACATAGGTTCGATCCCTGGTCTGGGAAGATTATTCCATTTGCCTTGGAGCAACTAAGCCCATGAGCCACAACAACTGAAGCCCGCATGCCCTAGAGCCCATGCTCTGCAATAAGAGAAACCACTGCAACAAGAAGCCATCTCACTGTAACTAGAGAGCAGGCCCCGCTCTCTGCAACTAGAGAAAGCCTATGTAACAATGGAGACCCAGCACATCCAAAAAATTAATAAATAATATAAAATAAAATTATATAAATTGTAAAGTCACAGAAACTGGTGCTGGGTGGGATATAGCATCATATATGGGTTCACGGTCAAAAGGTGTGGCAAACCTAAGTCTAATGAAAAAGCAGGGAAGTTGGGAGGGCCAGCATACAGGATTAGTGGCCACCAAAACTCCAGTAATTTGCTTTATTTAAATCCCTCAAACTGTTCAAGAGATTTTTTGTGGGGAAGAAGGAGTATGTAGATCTGGGCCGGCTCATCCAACAACTCTGAGTGAATTCCAAAAAGACTCTTTCCTCTTGGCAACACAACCCTGAACCAGGGCACAGGATTTGCCTGGCACAACCCAGCTGGTGTCAGCCTCTACTCAGTCCCTCATCCAGGGTCATGGTGATCCTGGGAAAGAGAGGCAGGCACTCTAAATGTGGCCTCTACAAGCACCCTGAGAGTATGCTCTTCCTGAAAAAAATGTATTTCCAAGAATGGTGATGTCAGCAGCATCGCACTCCTGCCCAGGGAGAGGCTGTCTTTTCTGGGTGCTGTAAACTGACTCCCATCCTGATACCATGGGCATGTCCACACCCACATGTACACATAACGTACTGTACCCAGAACCAACACGTGCATACTCGTTCATTACACAAGCACACACTCACTTTTCCCAGACCTGATCAGGACACAATCCCAGCCTAGAGCCCCAGCTGCAGGATCAAGGATCAACAGAAAGGGAACAAACTGCTTAAGGTAACCTCGCTCCATATTCACCTGGGCTTTGTTATAATATTGTCAATTAGTTCTTAAATGTGCTCATACTTCTGCTTCATGTCCTCTTTCTTGATTAAAGACTGTTAGTCACTGTCACAGAGGAGGTCCAAAGCTCCATCATCCATAAAAGCAACTGGAGAAGAGCCAATGGTAGGGGCAGTTCCCATCAGTCCTCTGTGGGGAGAGATCCCCCAAATATGTCCCACATTCATATTTTTTGTTAGGACACATCCCTAACACACACACTCTGTGGCTTTCTCTCTTCCTGCCCCCTGCCACCCTTTTCTCACCAGATAAGCTAATGTAGCAGTTCTCACGTCTGGCTATTGCACATTAGACTTTTAAAACTCCAGGAGGTTTTTTAAAAACATGAATGCCTGGACCCTATCCCGGATCAATTTAGTCACAATCACTGGGGGTAAGCTCCAGGCTTGAATTTTTATTGAATTCCCTAGGAGATTCTATTATGCATCCAGCATTGAGCACGCATCCCATGGATTCTCCTCACATGGGTTTGCAAGCACATCTCTGTGACCCGGAGGACAGCAACCAACCAGCCAGTCCTGGGGCTGAGCTCCAGAGCAGATGAGTGTCTACCCAGCACCTTGCCTGCCACACTGGTCTGAATGAAGTGACCTTAAAGACTTTAACAATGAACCAATGAACTACTGAGCCACAAGGTAAAAAGGAAAAGGAGAAAAGACATTAATTTGAGGTAGAAATTAGCAGGGAGAGCCGAGAAGATAAACAGAGGTGGATGGGGACTACCTAGGCATGTACCCAGATCTCTGAATCTACCTGGAATGGGGTTGATACAACCTTTCCATTGGCAAAAGTGTTGCCTGCTTTTTCCAGGGTAACAGGGGCAAAGCCAGGGAGGCGAGAGTTGCCAAATAGCAACCAGGATTCGTTTATTTCACAAATGACAGGACTTCTGTGCATGAAGGGCTTTTCCTCCCTGAAGGATGGGTTAGGGTGGTTAGGGCTGCTCCTTTTTGGGGCACAGAGTCCCTACAACTCTCTCTCACATGGTCCTGGCCCTGGCCACAGAGCAACTCTCACAAGGCAGATGCTGGAGCCTTGTTCTTTGCAATCTCTGAACAACACTGATACAGTTTCTTTGTGAAGTGGTGGTGGAAGGGTGGAGACTCACCCCAGGCCCAGCTCTCTGAAGCATGAGGACCACATTTCTTTTAGTAGAGACAGCCTAATTTCAGGCAGGCCTTTCCCTAGGATTAATATAGTCACCATAGGTTTTAAAGTGTGGAAAGTGGGTGTGTGGTCTAATAAAGGTGTGTGTGAATGTGGGGGGTGGGGCGGGGTAGGGGTTGGGGAGCCTGTTCAAGCTCTAGAGACTCTGAAAGCTTGGAGCAGGCAGCTTTGTTCTCCCCAGTGCCTGGCTACCTATGCGTGTGATGACTAGGGCTGTAGCTCTGAAAAGCCCCACCCAGGCACTGTTCTAAGCAGGCTTTAACTCTTAAGGCAGACAATGAAGATTAAACCTTACATCATTTAATAAACCACTTAAAGGCCCCAGTAGCTGTCCCCAGTCCCCCAAGCAGAGAGGATGTTCCTGCAGCTCTGAAGCGGCTCCTCACAACAGCAGCTCTACCCTTGGTGCCCCTGCATCTCTGTGATGGAGTTAGGTGCTGGCTACCTGGTTCCTATAAGAACCAGTGAATAGGGACGTCTCCAGGGTCTAGTGGCTAAGACTTCTTGCTTTCAAATGCAGCAGGCCCAGGGTTCCATCCAGATCAGGGAAATGAGATCCTGTGTGCTGCAACTAAGACCCAGCAGAGCAAGCAAACAAATAAAACTAGCAAATAACGCCAGAAGCTTCTCTGCTCTAGTGCGCTCATTTCTCCGTTTCTCTTTCCATTTTTAAGAACTTCTCTCTCTGAACCCTATTTTCCCCTTCTGCAAAATAGGCCCATGAATTCCAGTCTCATTTTCTTTTCTCTGAAGGAATGGTATGGAATAGAGGTTATCAATGTATATATGCAGGAAATATATACCCAAGAATTAAAACCATCCATTGTTATCATTCTGAGATACTGAAATCTGAGAACTGAAACCCTGCTCATAAGAGGTGAAAAGTTGAAACAAACAAAAAAAAACAACAAACCTTTAAGGAGACATTTCTGGGTTCTGATTAGAATTCATGGGAAGACTTGCTACATTTTCTATGCCCCTACACAGCAGCTCTGCAGCCTCAAAGGTCTACTGCCTTAGCTACCCCAGAAAGAACAGGTCCGTCAATGAGCGATTTACAAAAGCTGTCTAAGTACAGAAGCAGACAGGCTAGGGGGCTTGAGCAAATCTCATGTCCGGCTGCTGAACAAAGGACAAGGTCAAATACAGTATGTGTAACAAGTTCTGGTGTTTGAAGTTGTGTTTTGATGTACAAGGACACTATCTGGAGGGAGTCTGGCCTGAGGTTTACCTTGAAACACATGCTCCATCTGAACAGGCAGGGAACCATTGTCTTTATCCTCACTGATATTAAGAACAGTTTTTTGGATTTCCCTGATGGTCCAGTGGCTAAGTCTCCATGCTCCCAATGCAAGGGGCCCAGGTTAAATCCCTAGACAGCGAACTAGATCCACATGCCGCAAGTAAGGATTCACATTCCGCACAGAGACTGAAGATCCACGAGCCGCAACTAAGACTAGCACAGCCAAATAAATAAAATAAATATTAAAAAAGGAAAGGAAAAAAAAAGTGTGTATGTGTTTTTTTTTACCACTTGGAAACAGTGTCTGTCTATTGGGTAGCAAAGCACAGTGGCTAAAAGCCCAGCCTTGGGAGTCAGACTGAGTCCAAATACTGGTTTGGCTACTTTTCACGAACTACGTAATCTGGAGCAAGTAATTGGCCTCTTATGTGTCTCAGTTTTCCCATCTACAAAACAGGGATAATAATACCTCCCTCATAGGCCCAGTGTGAGGATTTAGTGGATTAATAAAGGTCAGGTATACAGAAGAGCATAATAAGCTCTTTATAGTGTTAAGGTGATGTGGAGCTCCAGCAATCATTCCACCTGGGTTTTACAGGATGAACCTGATACTCTGAGGTGCCGTCAGACCCTAGGTCCTGAGTATGCCTTGGGAACCACGGTCATTATCAAGGGGGCATTTCTAACCCCGTGAGAAGGCACACCTTGAACACACAGGACTGAGTCTCAAAGTGGAGAGCCTCGTCCATGCACTTCTGAACAGACCTGTGGGGACTTGGGCTCTCTCTCCAGGATGAGTACTCGTAGCTGGCTGCCGGTGAGCACAGCTGCAAAGAGTGTCACTGTGCCCCACTAGTGGCTTTGATCCACAGAAAACTCCATCCTCTGAAGACTCCTTGGGCCGGAATTTTTTAGAGAATGGTGTTAACACTGCGCTGTGGTGACTGAACCTGTATGGCATGGCTATTTAACACGCTGTCAGCTGAGGATGGAGGAACATGATCAGCACAAGCCGGTTCATGGACGTTTTGGTACAAACACTGAAAACATTTGTATCTTTTGAATCTGGTCTTCCAACCTCTTAGGACTTATAGAAACACTTCAAGATGCAAAGAGTTATGTCTGAGAAGCACTGGAAATTAGAGATAATTCAGTTGACAATCAAGAGGCAAATGCTTAAACCAGCTGTGGCTCATCTATACAACTGAAAACACACATCACAGGGCAGAGTCTGTAAGTACTGAGAATGTCTCCAAGATATGTGACTAAGAAAAAAATACACAGGACAGTCTTTATGGTGCCAATCCCATTTTTCCTTTGGAAAGCAGTAATGTATATTTGAGTGTTCATTTGGGAAAAGGGTGAAAGGAAGGAAAGATCTGGGGATATATAGCCAACTGCTGATCAGTGGTAACCTTGGGTAGGAGTGGAGGTGAGTATATCTTTGTCACATATACTTTAAGTCTGTTATAATGCATAAAACATATGTAACACACATGTGCATGCACAGACAGACAGATGCAGCCAGGGTGTTTGTACCTGAGAAGCTGGCTTTGCTGCTCGTCAGCACTCTGAGGGCAGGGGACAGCACAGGGCCAGCACCCCCTCAGCACAGGTCCTCGGAGATCCAACCACTGCTTTGTGGGACTCATGTGCCGGGGCTTCTGTGTGTACATGAGCCGCTGAATGTCTCCCAAACTGTGCTCTAGTTGGAAGTGTTTTCCTTCTATACTAGTTTTGTGGGGAGAGGCGCCCTAGCATTCAACGGATGTTCAAAAGAGTCTGCTTCAACCCCTCAGGAGACTTTGGCCAAATTCCACTGAAAAGGAGTAACAAATAGCTTGCCTCTCCGATCCACGATGCTGTCCTGAGAATCAAACAACCTCATGGATAAAAAATGAAAGGAAACTAAAGGAAACCCAGAGGGACTGACCTTGCTCTTCTATGCCCAGGGATGCAGATTGTCTTGGGGGTGGGAACAGGTAACACCTGAGCCCTTCTTGGAGCATGGACCCCCTGAGTCAGCATGAAGGACAGTGGGGAGGGACCACAGGGAGGACCCTTTGAGTAACTGGAAACAGCCCCTTTCAAGGCTGGTGATGCAGGTCTGTGCTCCCTCTACACGGCTGGCAGGCACGGGTACACTGAGCACAGCCCTGAGCCCTGGCAGCAGCCGGTGTTCTAAGAAGACAACTCCCAACCCCCAAGCGGCCAGGCAGCTCAGAGGAAGTGGTGCATGGAAGGGAGAGGAGCACGCACTGCAGTGAGGCTGCCGTGTGTGACTGCAGAAGCTCTGTGGCTGCAGAACTCGCTGGAGGACACAGCTGGGCCCTTAGAGGTCATGCCTGCTACTGTCCAGGAGGCAGGGGAAGAAGCCCATGCCTATTCCTCTTCCACGGTAAGGCACAGTGGCTGCCTCCCACAGCCCACCCTGAAACTCAGTTCCCGTTTTGACTCCCCCCTTTGCACTGAAATTCCAGCTGAGCCTTTGATTCTGTGCAGAGACTGCAGAGGACAGTCTGATTGTGCACAGATCAGATGAATTGTCCTCCCACCCACTGATCAACTTTCACTCGCCCTGGCTGTCCCTCCACGGAGGGACTGCCCACGAGTCACAGGCAGGTGGCAGGCAAGGCTCCATTCACTCACAGCCTCACAGACAAAGAGCTGGAGCAGGGCGGGGACAGAGGCCAGACCCACAGGGCTGCTGTCCTCTTTCTTCTGCTGCCAAAGAAGGAGGGTGGTGAAAGGGGACAGGGCTCACTGCTTCCATAGGACTGAGGGGAAAAAAAAATCCATGGTTGGGTATGAATTCCCTTTGCCTCAGTGTATTTCCCATTTTACAGCTTTCATCACCTTGGCCTCAAAGTACTTTCCTAAAACAAGCTGAAAGAGACTTCACCTTCCAACTTAGTGGGTGCAGGTTGATCCTTGGTCAGGGAATTAAGATCCCACATGTCTCCTGGCCAAAAAACCAAAACATAAAGCAGAAGGAATATTGGACAAATTCAATAAACACTTTAAAATGGTCCACATTTAAAGGATAAAAAAGAATCTTAAAAAACACCAAAAACATGCTGAAGGGGCTTCAGCTGGAAATAGGTCTGTGGCTGCCCCTACCTCACTCAAAGTGGTCCACAGGCCAGGCGCCCCACACCCCTCCCCTCCATTTCCAGTGGGCTCACACCATCCCTCCTCTTTCACCTCTCTCCTCTCCCACCTTGGACCCTGGCACTCGCCACTTCGTCTGCCTGGACTGCTCTTCCCCCAAGTATCTTTATGTCTGCTCCTTCATCTCCTTCTGATCTTTACTCAAACATCAGCTTCTCAGGAGACCTTCTCTGGACAACTTATCCAAACTTACAGCTCTCAGCCCATATGCAGCCCAATTCCTGATCTCAGTTTTCCCTATAGCACTTATCACCATTTGATATTCTATTCTTTATCTTATTTCTTATCTGGCACCTTCTGCTATAGTGTCAGCTCTCCCTGAAGGTCAGGGTTTTGTTCGCTGCTGTGTTCTCAGTGCCTGGTACAGCATCTGGCACATAGTAGGTGCTCAACAAACTGCTGTCACTGTGATTTGCTTTCCTACCCACCGTCCCTGGTTAGCTGTGCATTATCTGGGGATAGATTGGCAGAGCCATTGGAAAGTGAAGGAATGGAGAAGAGAGGTGAAGAAAGAACAAGAACATGAAAATATGGAAAAGTATGTGTTTGAAGAGATGATATGGAGCAAAGTGCAAGTTAGGAGATTTCTGATTAAATAACAGAGGGTGGAGACGTCCCTCGTGGTCTAGCGGTAAGACTCCACACTCCCAATGCGGGGTTTGATCCTTGGTTGGGGAACTAAAGATCCCCCATGCCACACAATGCAGCATAAATGAATGAATGAATAGAAATAAATAAATAACAGAGGGTGTGTTAAAGGGCAGGTATGTGCCAAGGAGGAAGGACAGCACACCAGAGAGGGAAGCCATCCAGAGTGTCTGAGAAGTCGAACCTGATGAAGCAGTTGACGCTTGGGCAGAGTTCTTGGGTTTGGCTGCAACCACAGCTTTTGGCCCCTTGCTGGTCTTTTGCCACAGTCCCATCCTCTGGAGATCAAGGGAGCTGTGCCAGTGGGCCTGGAAGAGGAAGAAGAAGCAGGGAAGAGAAGGGGCACGAGTAAAAGACCCACGAGTGATACAGGGCAGCTTGGGGTCACTATGCAGTGGAGGAACTGGAGGTGAGAGGTCAGGAGAGCTTCGGTGGCAGAGACAGAGGGAGGAGCCCCGAGGAGCAGCAGGAGAAGATGGCCCCAGAAGGAGGAGAGATGAGCAGAGGCGGAGGCAAGTGGAGGGACGCAGCTGTGACACAGAAGCAGACACACCTTACGGGCCTATGCAGGGAACTGTCACCACTGCTCCTGCCATCTGCCCCTGGAGTTCTGTACCTTTTTCTGAGTTTTGTGTTTTTATTATCCTAAAGCTCTAAATTGTCATGCTCTTTCTCAAGGATGGAGATGTATATAGATATACATATCTATATAATATCTATATAGATACACATGGGAGATTATAATTTGGAAACTTTTAATGTTTTAGTCATATTTGGTGTTTAGGAGGGTGACATTAAGGTATCCCTCCCCTTGAGTTTGGGCTTCCCAGGTGGTGCTAATTGTAAAGAATCCACTTACTAATGCAGAGATGCAAGAGACATGGGTTCAATCCCTGGGCTGGGAAGATTCCCTGGAGTAGGAAATGGCACCCCACTCCATTTTCTTTCCTAGAAAATTCCATGGGCAGAGGAGCCTGGCAGGCTACAGTCCAGGGGGGCACAAATAGTCAAGACACGACTGAGCAACTAAGCACACACAACGACCCTTTGAGTTTGGTAACAAGGACAGAAAAAGTCACTCTCTGAAATTGAATCCATCAAAATCAATAAAGAACAGATGCTTTTAGCCACTTGCCAAATAATTCAAATTAAGAGACAACTTCTAAATGGAGATAAAGGGACCAGGATGCTCTGCAAGGCACTCCCTAGATGGGTGTTTAGACTGGAGAGTTTCTCAGTCTAATCAAGTTTATCCATTAGGGTATGTCCTAAGAATTGTAATGCATTTAATGCAAATAAAGTTGTAAATTAAACCAACGGTCTGACACATCTGATTATCTTAAGAGGGTGGTATGGAGTTTAGTTAGAGGAAGGCCAAGAAATAGAAACTTCCAGTGTCTATCCAAGTGGTCCACAGGAGATTTGTCTCTGATCTGAAAGTCCAATCCTGATGTTCTAGACATCTTTGATTTGGAGAATGGAATAATCTTAATATCCTAGCTGAATGGAAATATTCCTTAAAAACAACTGACTCCCTACATTCTAATTCACTGCTCACCACAAAGGTTCTAAGCTATGGACCACGTCTGTAATTTTGCCAGAGGGAAATAGTCTCAGGTTAACTGGCAAATGGACCTACTTGTAGACAGATCCTTCAGTCACTTGAGAGTTTTGGGAAACTGTATTTTGCTTCTGCTGGGCCTGGTCACCAGAGAGTGGGGATAAGACTCCAACAAAATTCATTCCTGAGGACTGGTTAAAGACTC
Source organism: Tragelaphus eurycerus (assembly GCA_935064755.1). Classification (NCBI taxonomy): domain Eukaryota; kingdom Metazoa; phylum Chordata; class Mammalia; order Artiodactyla; family Bovidae; genus Tragelaphus; species Tragelaphus eurycerus. The sequence continues at coordinate 21,862,736 of CAKXYN010000020.1, forward strand.
TGGGTTAGCCTCACCAAGGTGTTGATGACAGAGAGGGCTTGTCTGAAGCAGTCATCCAGTTTCTCCTTTTTGTCTTCTCTTTTAGCTGCAATCAAAATTTAGAGGTCGAAATATGTAAATTGGTAAAAAGACATCTATAGCACTACATGTGAAACAACTTCAGTAAACATGGCATCAGGTCATCAATAAACAGCACACTTCCAACAGGCATTTAGTATGAACACGCTGTCCAAGCATTCCTCAATCTAAAGGAGCCTAAGACTGAAGGCAGGATATAAGCTCTCATCTGAGATGTTCATGGCTCTTTTCTCCTATTATCAGGGCAACTCTGTGTAAACAGCAGCAGAGGAAGTGAAAGAAAAGGGCCTGGGAGGGCAAACACAGTGCTTACCCTTCTTCTCTGGAAGATTCAACCAGTTTGATTCTTTTCTCTGGAGATCAAATCCTCCTCAATGCTACAGCTTTTCATCTCAATAGCAGAGGACCAGATTCAGACCTGTTATTCTTTCCAGCTGAGTTTATTTTATTCCAGTTTTGCACGTTTTGGTAACAAATTCCTTTCCCTCCCTACCACCAACTGCATCTCCATCCTCTGAAATGTCTCCTGAGCAGCCAAGGATGACAAGCCCTGGCTGCTCCTCATCACAAAAGGGACCATCAGCAGGGAAGAATATCAGGTATGTGATAGGTGAGTGGTCAACCTCTTCTATACTGAAGTCGTAAGAGAATGGTTAATTAACCAAACTCCATCGGTTGTTAAACATATACTTGCATCAGGTAGATGTCCTTCTCTGAATGCTACAGGATAGTGAAAAATGTTCAGATCAATGAGACCTGTAATCTCTTCCATTGGTACACACTTTAAACTGGATGCAGTGTGACTAAACAGATGATACAGGAAGGTCCGCCTGAAGACACACGTGACCAGAGACAGAAAGCCACCTCCAGGGGCAGCCATACTGCCAGCTCCAAAGGGGCAGTGGGGCCATCTGCTGGAAGGCCTGGACACTGCTCAGGATGCTTGGTCCCTCTGCCTCCTCCAAGTCCTTCAAGGCTGGTCTATGGCAAGACCGTGATCTTTTTCTCCAGCTTCTGTGGCGGAAACAGGAAGTTTCTCATGATCCCATCCAGCTCTTCCAGGGCCAGCTGGGCATGAAGCCTGGCCACGTCATCGGGCTCCAAACACACCACGTGCTTCAGCAGGTGGTAGAGATCCTTGAGGACGTCCCTCAGCACCTGGACGAGAGAGACAGAGTCAAGGCCATCTGTCTACTGTGCCAAATTTTCTCTGAGTGACCTAAGTGCCTTCTCCTATCTGAGGTATTCTGGGAGGAAACCCACAGGCTCCTTTAAGAAGATAAAATGTGGTCCTCTCAGGTGGGAGATGGGAGTGGGGCAGCTGTATTGAGATAGGCTTCCCTTTGGGTTTCTTACACATTCTTGACCCCTTACTACGCTGGCCTTTGTGGTTGCCTTTTAGCCCCTGACCCAAGTAGAGGTCCCAGACCCCTTCCTTCAGTCCCAAAGCATGGTACCAACTTCAGGGCCACAGGCAGGCAGTACTGCCCAATGCAGGTGTTCCTAGCATCCTCCTTCACTAACTCTCACAAAGCCCTCTGTGATACCCACAGAACTGGCATCTAGCTTATAAAACCCAGGAGGCTATTCTTTGGTAACCATGCTTTTCCTTGCCACTCCTTTAAAATTTTTCCACCAGTTTCATTTTGGTGCAATTCTCTCAGCCACTCTGTAACTTTTTTTCAACTCCAACACTGCAATGGGAAACAAGACAGGACTCCATACACACAGTCAGACCCATTTCTTCTTGTCCAATACTCTAATCTGATGGTCTCATATGGAACTGGGAAGGTGCCAAAGAACAAAGCACCTCCTGCTAGAAGCTTCTAATTTTTTCCCAAATCCTCCTGGCTTGGAAGTCAGAACTTCTAGCAAGAAATGGGTTCTTCTAGCAAGAGAGCAGGGAAACTCAGTATAAGAGAACTTAGGGATCATTTGGTCAAATGAAGGACTGAAGAGTCCAGGTCACTAGTGGGTCACATATCTTGTCTGCAGCTACTTGCAGTTACTTCTGGTCTAGGACTCTTTGCCTCAAAAGCTACATTTTTTGGTTCAGGTATTATACTAGATATTTTCTTTATATTATCTAATTTTTATGCCAGTCGTATAGAGGGAAGTTTTTAGCCCCACTTTACAGATGAAGAAATAAGAGTTGATTAGAGGGTTAAGTAAACTCCCAACATCATTTGGTTAAAGAAAGGAGGAGCCAGTTTTTAAACTTTCAGAGTCTGTATTCTTACCTGTTTATTTTTATTGAAGAGGTAATACAGTATAAAGAAGACCATATTAAAAAATAAGTCTCTCTTCTACCAAGACTCCTAATTTCTCTTCTCAGAGGATATCATTCTTAATTGTGCAAAATATTCTAGGTGTTTATAAGCACATATACATATATCTGCCTTTTTCCCCTTCCCCTTTTTAAAGCACAGAATTATATGCTACACTGCTAAGTACCATGATTCCCACTCCACCCAATGTATTTTGAAGATCTTTTCCTATTACAAAAATTATTGCAATAAACATTCTGATACCTAATCTGCAGACATGCACAAGTATATTTGCAGGACAAATATCCAGAAACGGAATTATAAGGTCAAAGGGTAATGTGCAATAAAAATCTTGATAACTGGCCAGAGAGGTTGTAATAATTTATATTTATACCTATCGCTTTGAAAACTCCTATTGCCCCATATTCTCATAAGTATTGCAAACTCTTTATATTTGCTAATTAAATTAGTGGAAAAAGAGCACCTTGCTGTTTTAAATTTGCATCTTTCTAATAGATAAAAAAAGGAATAGGAGAATGGAGAAATTCTTTCATTCTTTCGCTTCTATGGCTTTTCATAAAAACCATGTAATAAATATATATAACAGTTTATATATAATAGACACAGATTATCTCTGCAAAATACTGGTTGCCTCCAGCAAGGGAAACTGGAGAGAGATGTGGGGGATTACATACCCTTTTGTGCCAGTTTAATATTGTATTTTATGAATATAAAATCTATTAAAAATAAATATGCCTTTTTTAAACTGGATTAACTACTAGACAAAGATTTTCCTAAGGCCATTTAATAGGTAAAGGAGACACAGAACCTGCTTTTAAAAGCTTACCCTCTGGTGGTGAGTCTGCTTACCCTCTGGCAGTAAACGAAGACAATACAGAACCAAACATGGAAAGTTCCTGAGAGCAGAAAGTGTGTGAAAAGAGGTTCGAGGAAACAGAGGTCATATTTTAGGAACAGGGAGTAAATTGGAAATGGTGAACAAAAATGATGGGAAATGGTTAATTCAGTGGGTAGCTAGTACACTTACATCTGGCCCCACGATCCCCTGAACATTCCACACAAGTACACTAAGCATGTAGCATCACACATCTTGAACTTGCTAAAGAACAGAGGATGAGGGACTTCCCTGGTGGTCCGATGGCCAAGATTCCGTGCTTCCAATGCAGGGGGCCTGGGTTCAACCCCTGGTCAGGGAAATAGATTCCTTATGTTTCAAAAGAGTTTGCATGCCTCAACTAAAGATCCTACATACTCCAACTAAAAAAAAAAAAGATTCCTTATGCTGCAACTGAGGATCTGGGACAGTCAAATAAATAAATTAATGAAAAGAAAACAAAAGAATAGAAACAGAGCCCTTTCCATCATTTGATATTGTCAAACAGCACGGGTACTGGAGAGTGGAAGGAGGTAGGTAGGGGGTGGAGGACACAAAACCAGCTCCCCAGGCCACCTGCTGGTCTCGCTCTGTCCCTGGGCTCCAGCTGTGAAGGCCTTCTTCTTTCCTTGTCTGAGCAAAGCCCCTCCCCAGCTCAAGGCCTTTACTTATGCTGTTCCCTCAGCCTGGGAGACCACCCTTGCTCTCTCTTCACCTACAAGTCCCCCTCACCCTGAGCCTGAAATGCCTAGCTCCCACCTAGGTAAGCCTTTTAGAGTTGCGTCTGTAGCCTCTCTCACACTTGGAATTTAAACACTCACTGTGTAACTAAAAATATATTTTCCTCACTAGCTCACAGGTACTACTGATGCCGATGCCATGTCTTGCCTTGCACACTCTGGTGTAGTCGCAGTGTCTCATAAAGTGACTGGCACATGGCAAGTATCTAAAAACTATTTATAAATGAGAGAAGGCACACATGCATGCTATTCCTGGTTAGTCTATCACTTGGTAAAAGCTAAAAATTCTGAGAACATCCACTCAAATAGCGTCATGAAACCAGGCCTGATTCACAGGTATGTGACCTGTGCAGCCACACAGGGTCCCACGATCAAGAGGGCCCCATGCCTGGTTTAATGGTCTGCTGCTGCAACCTGACACTTAATAACTGCATCTTTGAGCTTGATTTTGTAAGTGAAGTTCAACAGGACACAGGAACCTGAGAGTGGGCAGAGGAGATGGGCCCCATATGTATGTCCCCCATTCCTGCCGATGCCACATGAGCTCAGCTCACGCCTACGACACGTGGGAGTCCAGCTGGTCCTGAAGCCTCTACCAGGGGAGGGCACCTGTTACATTCATGACTGAAAAGTGAAGGCGCTGAAAGCCTGGGGAGGCCACACTTTCGTCGAAACCACCACTCGCTTCAAACATAGTAAGCAGGCGACGACTTTTCAAGAAACATAGATGAGGAAGGAATCTATCATATCCTCTGCATGGATTCCCTGTGTTAGCCAGCCATTTATGCTGAAAATGATGACAGAGAAGGAAACAGGACCACCCACAGTTCTTGTTCTTTCACTTTTTTCTTATCCATCAGTAAACTGAAGATAAAGGGTGTTGGTAAGATGAGCATGTATCAAGATGTGAAATAAAAAACCAGTTAATTTTGTGCAGACTTTCCACTGTTCTGCTAGGAAGGAAATACATATGCATGTACCAGCTACAGAATACAAATTGTATAATTTTGGTGATCCCACATATAAGTTAAACATGTGTGGGTTTAAATGAGTTAAACATTTGAAATTGGCATCACACAATATAAAGATGTTCAGTAAAATCCATGCTAATGGTCTAACACGTAAAAGGTTAGAACAGTGTTAACAGCAAATAATAAACATCTTGACAAGTCAAAGGACAGAGAGACTGTGGAAGAAAGGAAAACAACTTGATATTTAAAAACCCTGAATGGTACTTTTCTCCTTTTTTTTTTTTTTTTTTAAACAAGTGACCCTGCATTTTCATTTTGCACTGGGCCCACATATTATGCACTTAGCCCTACAGACAACTCTCTCTGCTCTTTGCCCAATGTCTCGGCATTAAATGCCTGAATCCTACAAGCAAAGTCCACAAAGATGCCACCCCACCTCTGCCGTGCGCTTGTCTCCTGAAGTTCTCCAGAGCTGCTGGGTCATGACGCACAGGTAGGTGTCTGACTCTGGCACTATCGCTTGCTGCCCTCTCACAACCTAGCTTTCTCCTTCCCCAGGGCTGCCACTGTGAAAAGGAAAGACGATTCTGGAAAGAGGATGACTCCCCGCAGCGACTGCCTCATGCTTACTCACTCATTCAATAATCGTTATTGAGGGCCTACTTCGAGCCCAGGCAGTGTGCTGGTGATAAAAAGTGAATAATGTACAAACCCTACCCTCCGGCAGCTATAGCCCAGCAGGGAGGCAGACACGCACACTGGACGGTGTGATCCTCAGTCTAAGAGATAAGTGTAGGCGATTCCATGGAAGCAAAGGAAGTGGTTTCTGTCTGTGGAGGTGAGGAGGAACATTTCCCTGCCATGCGAAAAGGCCTTCGCTCTGACTTTTATTTGTAGCCAATGGGTGGCACCACAGAGTGGCCAGGGGAAGTTTTACTGTCTGTCCCCTCACCCTCAAACCACCTCAAATAAATGTAGAGTCTAAGCAAACCAGCATGCCTGTTTGTGAATAAAGCTTAAAGACAAATCTCCCGACACGCTCTTTAATGGATTATAGCCCAGTGTCTCTTATACAGAAATTCTAGTGCTCCCATTGTTTATTATAAGGTCATCTCTTTTTCTTCTTTCACCTAGTCAGAAATATCTTAAAAATGTTTTGCTAGAGCCTCCTGATGGGAGATTTGGATTGACATATATACACGACCATGTGTAGAACAGATAGTTAGTGGGACGCTGTGGTATAGCACAGGGAGCTCAGCTCATTGCTGTGTCATGACCTAGAGGGGTGTGATGGGGAGAGCGGGAGCGAAGTCCAAGAGGGAGGGCATATATGTATGCATATGGCTGATTTACTTTACTGTACAGGAGAAAATGAAAACAACGCTGTAAAGCAATTGTATTCCAATTTTAAAAAGAAGACAAAAACAAAGTAAGATGAGCTTTTCTTTGTTAAAAAGGAGAGTTCTAAGGCATTCTGGTCGCTAAGGTGCTTTTTATTTCCTGGTGTGGGTAGGAATTTTTTTCTTGGCACTGCTGTATCCTTAAAACAACAATAATGCTTGTGCAAACACCACTTCGTACTTCAGGGGTGCTGAGTCCCTTGTTATCAGTTACCGGATCTCCTTTTTAGGTAACTGAGTGTTAGGAAAAAGGCTCCTTCTTAATTAATGGGTCTGTCTTAGCAACCCGCCCTGAGACTTCTCCCCAATCCCTATAGCGCTGAGGATCCCACACATCACAGGACTTCCTCTGGACTCCCCGAGGATCAAAGCTTTCCGCCAGCCAGGGATTGTCACCAAATCCCATGGATCAGGGGCTGAATACAAGGAGAGTTCAAAGGTAAAGTTACTCACAGGAGCCTCTGTGGTGGGCAGGATATAGGCAATCCCACAGAGGAAACCTCTCATTAAGAGTTCAACACACCTGCTCTCATCCCCCCACGCAGCAAGGCCCCAGGACTCTAGGGAGAGGTAGTGGAGGGTGCGAGTGGGGTGGGCCAGGGATGGCTTCAAGAAGTACCCAGATTCCTAGTCTAAAAGCTCTTTGGAAAGGGATAGGATTCAGGTGCTTTTAAGAAAAGAAGGGGCCGGTTCCCTGGAGCGCACAAAGCTGATGCTTCAGGGACACAGGCAGTCTTCAGGGTTAGACATGGCTTAGAAAAGCCAGATGAGATACGACCCACTGAAAAGGGACTGTGTGAGCAAAAGACTGCCTTGGGCGCACAGGTGCCTTTTCAATGGAAAACCAGGAAAACTGACTCTTTCAATGAGCTTGACCCCAAACACGCCCAGAGTGGTGGTTGTATCTCTGTGTTAAGATCAAAAGAAGAAATACATGGCGATTTGCTTTCTTCACTTTAATTCCTAAGCCTATTTATATATTTGATTATAAAGACAATATAACCACAACCCAGAATATCTGGGAAACAGAGGAAGGAAAAAAGTCTCTAGTCAAACTACCTCTCTAACACAAACTTCACGAGTAAATACATTCAGCAATTAGTATTCATTTACATTTAAAAATTATTTTAAAAGTCACACTTCCAGGTGATTTTACAAATGAAACTAAAGTGAAATTACTATTCTTTTGTATTATTATGTGAGATCAATAAGACATACAAATGGCCATAGATGAGACATTTACAGAAATAAGAATTCCAGAAAGTGTAATCTAGAGGAGGACTTTCCATCTACATTTTTGTAATATTTAAGGAAAAAAATGGATTACTAAATATGAAAGGATTAGAAACTTAAATGCTAGCACACACTAACTGTATTTAGAAATTCAGTCCTCTATAGAGCTAGAAGAATTGTGATTCCTTTTGTGGTTAAGAAATAAGTGCTGGGCACAAAGACAAAAGCAGAGAAAGAACAGGGAAGTCAGACATTGAAATAAAAGGCAGGATCTGACATGAGAAACAAGTGAACTGGAGTTGGTGGCTGGATACTGACCTGGCAGACAAAAAAATTTTCTGACTGGGGCCCAGAAGAGGAGGTGACCCCAGAATCCAACTATATTTAAAGACAGGCTGAAATAAGCTTTGAGAATCCTCATCTGAACCCCTGTGCTTCCATGTTAAAACCAATGTTTGAGGACTTCCCTGATGTCCAGTGGCTAAGATTGCATGCTCCCAATGCAGGGGGCCCAGGGTCGACCGCTGGTGAAGGAACTAGAATCCACTTGCCACAATTGAGGGTTTGAATGCCACAACTAAAGGTTCTGCATGCCACAACTAAAGGTTCTGCATGCCAAAACTAAGATTAAAGATCCCACATGCTGCAACTAAGACCTGGTGCGGCCAAATAAATTAAAACCAAAAACCAATGTCAGCTTGATGTCTGAGGGAAGTGAGCGAGATCAGAAGAGACTAGTTATGGGACAGAGTCAAGCATCAACAAGAGAGCACAAGCTGGCCAACATTTCCTGAATGTGTGCAGGAGACTGAGCTCAGCAAGCTGGGTGCTGAGGGCCAGCTCCAACCCTCGGGAGCTCACCACTGACTGGGGGACACAGACATGCAGAGTCGAACCTAATGGTCTGCTGGCAGGTGAACTGGGTGAAGTGAATCCTGGCATCCCAATTACCAGCTGGGGAATCCTGAGCAAACCACTTGGGCTTTTGGAACACCAAAGATTTCCTCTCGGGATGGGAATAACACTGCCTCCTTTTAAAGCTGTTGTGAGAATTACTATCTGTAAAGATCCAAGCGCAAGGATTTGCACGTGGTGGCAGCTGCACAGGTGGCACTAATACTGTGGTCTCGGGACTTCCCTGGTGATCCAGTGACTAAGACTCTGAGCTCCCAATGCAGGCGGCCCAGGTTCCATCCACAGTCAGGGAACTAGATCCCGGTAGCCGCCACTAAAGTTTCTGCATGTTGCAACTAAGACTGAAGATCCCATGTGCTGTCCAACTAAGACCAGGCGCTGCCAAATAAATAAATATTTTTAAAAATACTGAGACAGCTCTGAGGCCAGATCGTGTCCATCTTGCTGCTCTTGCATCACTGAGACCGCAAGCAGAGCCTGGCAGGTAATAATCTTTGACGAACATAAGAATGAATGAACATGTGATAACAACAGCTAATCTCCACATAATATCTATTATGTACCAGATGTGGTTCCAGGCAATTTATCTCTAGTAACTCACAGAATCCTCACACCACCACGAGAGAGGTACTATTATCTCCAATTTGTCCACACAGCTGGTGATAGCAGGAGGCAGGATTCACACCCTGGCTGTCTGGATCTGAGTCAATGCTCTTTATTAACCACTAGATTATCCTGCCTCTCCAAGTGGTTATTACTTTCACTACTATGGAGTGGGGAACGTAAGCACATATATTGCCTACCTTACAAGTTTACTGTGAGAGCAAAAGAGATAATGCTGGTGAGGTACTTTGCTATCACGGTGTGGTGATCAATAATTCAAAGTATCAGTGGTACTATTATTCTGACATTGAGGTAATTGGATTTACCACCCAGGGGCTAAGAAAATAAGGGGAAAGGCTCAGCTCTGAAAATGAAAAATAGAGAGCAGGAGCCAAAGAAGCAGCAGTCAGGAAGATGAATAAATGGAGGAGAGTCAGAAGACAAGGGGAGGGCTGTAAGAGAGGGGAAACAGGACTGATGCAGTCTGAGAACGAGATCCGGGCCAGAGTCGAGTTCTGGTGGTCAGGAACACAGTGCGCACCCTGCACAGAGCTGAGAGCACCAGCACGGGCTCTTATGGGCAAGCAGAGGGCAGCCCAGCTCCGAGGTCTCCCTTGGATAATGGGCTGGAAACAAAGTAAACTGGGGAAGCAGGATGGAGGCAGATAATCTGAACCTCACTGAGGAAGTTCAGTCCAAAGAAGGATAAATCCTTTACTGATAAAATCTAAAACTTCACTTTGATGGCTCTATGAAAACAAAATCAGGCCCAATTCAAACAGAAAGACCTGGCTTTTGAGGCACTTCATTGAAAAGCACTGGGTGGGTCAGCAGAGAAAGACAGGATTACTAATGGCTGAGAGATTCCTATCTGTGCCTGACAGATCATCCCAAACATGCTGGAGTTCAGGGCGGCATTATTATTAAAGCTGGAGGTTACTGAGCTTTTCAAAACCTTTTATTCTTAAAGTATTTTTCTCTGCTAGGCCTAGAAATAAATGGCAGTTTTACCCTTTCTGGGTTGTGTCTGAATATTAAATAAGAAGGGCATCTCAAGTGCAAGGTGAAGATGGGTGAGGAGGGGATGAGGGGGTATCAGGCATGATTTTCATTCAAGAATAAGGGGAAATTTGTAACTAGTGATGTGCTCAAAATGCTACAGGGATGTAGACAGGCTGAGCAGTTGAGGGGCAAAGACTAAGACAGGCTTTACGGTGAACCCCCGGGAGAGGTAACAGCTCAGGGATCCCAAACAAAAAGTAGGCACTGGGGCTGTTCACTCACTGTGGCAGGGACTGGAGCAGCTGCCGTGGTGGTGCTAGGAGCAGCAGTGGCAGCATGTCTCAGAATGTCTTTAAATAGCAACCTGAGGAAGGCAGCAGTTTTCCTACATCCCCACAGGCACGGAACTAGAACAAAGAAGGCAGGAAAAAATGGCCGGAGGATGTGCAGAGGCAGCAGGCTGCTGCTCGCAGGAGAGGAGATGAGGCGCTTTGTCTGTGGAAGGGGATTACAATCCCAGCTTTCAAACTGCTCTCAATTACTGCATCTGGGGGAAAAGGGCTTCATTTTCCTTGGCCCTTGAAGCTTCCCATGAAGACACCCTGCCGAGGGAGAACCAGCCTGCGCCTTTTCTACACTCATTCTTCCCACGTGGGATTAGACAGCGCCTGTCAAGGCTCACTACCACCATTCACTGAGTGTTTACTAGCTTCAGTCACTGCTAAGCCATTCATGTACATTATCTCATTTAATCCTATGAGGTAGGTGTTATGAGGCCCAGTTGACAAAACAGGGAAAGGGGATTTAGAGAGGTTTAGTGATTTGCTCGGAGAAGGCAATTGCACCACACTCCAGTACTCTTGCCTGGAAAATCCCATGGACGGAGGAGCCTGGAAGGCTGCAGTCCATGGGGTCGCTAGGAGTTGGACACGACTGAGCGACTTCACTTTCATGCATTGGAGAAGGAAATGGCAACCCACTTCAGTGTTCTTGCCTGGAGAATCCCAGGGACAGGGGAGCCTGGTGGGCTGCTGTCTCTAGGGTCGCACAGAGTTGGACACGACTGAAGCGACTTAGCAGCAGCAGCAGGGATTTGGTCAAGGACACAGCTAGAATTCAAATCTGCATCCATCAGGTCTCACTACAAACCCTGCTCTTACTAGGAAATCCAATACACAGGCAGATGCTCTGGAGAGAATCTGACCTTTTTCCTGCACTTTCAAAGTAGCTGATTTGGATGAGGCCTGGCTATGGAGGAGGAGGAACAGCAGCTAGGTTACGGGCTGACTACAGGTGGTGGGTTTCCTCTGGGGCACTGCTTAGCTTGGGGCATCTCACCGCACCCCAGGCTCCTGTGGCTCACACAGCCTCCTGTCCAGCTTGATTAGCCATCAGGAAAGTGCAGGCCACGCCCCTTAAAGTGAAAGTGAAAGTGAAGCTGCCAACTCTTTGCAACCCCATGGACTGTAGCCTACCAGGCTCCTCAGTCCATGGAATTTTCCAGGCAAGAGTACTGGAGTGGGTTGCCATTTCCTTCTCCAAGAGATCTCCCCAACCCAGGGCAGTCCTCAACCTTTTTGGCACCAGGGACCAGTTTTGTGGAAGATAGTTGTTCCATGGACTGGGGTGTTGGGGGATGGCTTCAGGATGATTCAAGTGCACTACATTTATTGTGTACTTTATTTCTATTATTACTACATGAGCTCCACCTCAGATCATTAGGCATTAGATTATGGAGGTTGGGGACCCCTGCTTAGAGGGTCTGCCTAGTAGAATTCAGGCTTCCTAGATGGCTCAGAGGTAAAGAATCCATCTGTCAATGCAGAAGACGTGGGTTCAATCCCTGGGTTGGGAAATCCCCTGGAGGAGGAAATGGCACTCCAGTATTCTTGCCTAGAAAATTCCAAGGACAGAGGAGCCTGGTGGGCTATAGTCCATGGTAGGCTACAGCCTGGTGGGCAAACAGTCGGACACAACTGGGCGATTGAGTAGGCATGCACACACACTAGTGGAATTCAGCGCTCTGTGCAAAATGCCTCAGGAAGAAAAGGTTATAGTTACACCAACAGGTCAGAGAAAACCATAGTGACTGAAGTCCTGGCAGGGTTGGTAGTATGTGTTCATATATATACAGCATGGACTAGAGCAGAAAAAGCAACCTGCCCACCAATGCTTAAGTACTGCTACACAGCCCAGACTCTGCCTCTGAGCAACAACCACCATTCTAACACAGTGATTCTCTACCTCTGCTGCAGATTACAATCCCCTGGAGAACTATTAAAATGTGTGGGCCCCCACTTCACACCTAAGAATCAGAGTATTAGGGGTATGGTGTTAAAGGCTTAAAATAATTTTTTTTTTAAATTTCTTTTTATGCTCTCCAGGTGACTCTAATGAGCAACCAGAATATAGCGATTCAACATGTTAGGCAAAAATACTGTGTGTTGCCATTGTTGTTTAGTCATTAAATCATGTCCGACTTCTTTGTAACCCCAAAGTGCAGGCTGCCAGGTTCCTCTGTCCATGGGATTTCCCAGGCATCCCATGAAATTTCCCCAAGCAATCCATTTCCCAGGAGTGGGTTGCTATTTCCGTAAGAGACATGTCATGGTTTCCAAAGAAGGCTCACTATGACAACTTTGGCCATGAAAAATCCAAGTGCCAAGAGCAAGGGTGATGGGATCAAGACATGACCTGTTGCACTTTATAGAATTTTCTTAACAATCAACAGCTAGATTTTGCATTTTCTAGCAAGGGGACTGGGTCAAAAACATTTTGATCCACAAATTAATACTGCATCTTTTTTCCTGAAATATTTAAAAATTTTGTTCTTAAACATGTACATTGGAATATAATTCTTTTTTATTTTTTGTGTGCAACTCTGAAGACAGAGAAAGGTATAGGCTCCCCAAAAATGCATGTAGCTGCCTCCATTACTAGGTTAGCTATAATTACAGCAAAAAACCTCTGCTCAGATGGGAGGAAGTAAGGAAAACACATATGCTACAATTTTGACAGCAACGTATACACACACACACACACACACACACAAGTGTGTGTGTGAGTGTGTGAAGCCAAGTTTTCAAATGCAGCCAGTTCTGGCTGCTTGTCAAGTATTCTTTCTGTCACCATGCCTCAGGACTCCTCCCAGCTGATCTGGGGACAGCATGTCTACAACCCAACTGCAATGAAAACTGTAGGCGTTTCTGAGTAAGGAAGGTAAAACTCCCTCCTAACAAGAACACCTATTTGGGCAACTTCTGATCTGGGGAAAGGTGAACACTGGAAAAGTTAGGAAGCCCCAGAATTTCCAGTTTAAGATCTAAGCAGTCTATCTGTTGCAAACGCGGGTACAAAGAAATTTCAGACAAGTATTGCTCCACGCATCTTAGACAAAAGATTCCATACACTCTCTTAACAGACATTTATTAAGTGTTATTCTGTGCAAAGCAATGTGCCAGACTTGGGGAATAGAAGAGTGAGTGGAAAAGTAGTTAGATTCACAGAGACGGACAGGACAGAGATTGCTAGGGCCTTAAGGGTGGGCTTCCCTGGCAGTTTGGTTGGTAACAAATCCACCTGCAATGCAGGAGACCCTGGTTCGATACCTGGCGTTGGGAAGATTTCCTGGAGAAGGATAGGCTACCAACTCCAGTATTTCTGGGCTTCCCTGGTGGCTCAGCTGGTAAAGAATCTGCCCACAATGCAGGAGACCTTGGTTTGATCCCTGGGTTGGGAAGATCCTGGGTTCGATCCCTAGGTTGGAAGGGGCTGAAGGAGGGGGAGAGTTATCATTTAATGGGTACAGGGTTTCCATTTTATGAAATGAAGAGTCCTGCAGAGGGATGCCAGTGGTTGTAGTACAAAAATGTGAATGCACTTAATGCTACTGATGTGCTGTATGTGTCATGTATATTTACTACATTAAAAAAATTACTTATTTATTTGTTGCACTGGGTCTTAGTTGTGGTATTTTCAATCTTTGCTGCAACATGTGGGATCTTTAGTTTTTAGCTGAGGCATGTGAGATCTAGTTCCTTGACCAGGGCCCCTGCATTGGAGCACAGACTCTTAGCCACTGGGCCACCAGGGAAGTCCCTTTACCACATTTTCTTTAAAAAAAAAAAAAAAAAAATATATATATATATATATATATAAAATGGGTGTGTTCAGGGTCTGCCCCCTGTGGACAACAGAGGTGAACAAAGAAGTGCAATATCTACTGTGGTCCTGAGCTGATACATGAACTACTGTAGAGCCTGGAAAAAGGAGGACTAAATTTGCCTGAGAAATCAGGATAGGCTTTTTACAAAGACCAAAACATTTAACATTTAGAGTTCTAAAGGATGAATACAAGTTTATCAGATGGACAGGTTGGGGCAGAAGTCATTTGAGGCATAAGAAACAGTATGGACAAATATCTGGAGGCAAGAAATATTACATTGACTATGTGGGGCTGGTGCGAGGTTCTCAGGGCTCCTGGGGGGAAGTATAGGAGAGAGAGTTATAAAGTCCAGAGGGGTCCAGATTATAAAGGACCTGCCCGTCATGCTAGGGAGTCTGGTCTTTATCTTAGGGACCACAGGGAACCTTTGAAAAAGATGTTAGCTGAGGACAGGTCTTCAGATTTGCATTTCAGAAAGATCTCTTTGGCTGCTCCCTTACCACACTGAGTAACTGAATATCTGCTAATCAGGAGAATTAAAGAGTAGAAGTCCCATGGTGAAGGAAAGAAGTCCTAGGAATCCAGGTTTGTCCTAGTACACTTGTAACAGTTTACCTCTTCCTCAAGTATAATCTCAGGCCTATTCTTCTTAGTTCCTTCAGAACAGCCAAGCTGGCAATGAAGCAACCTGGGTTTGACTCAGCTCTCTTCTGTCTGACTTGGGCACCTAAATGTAAACTTTCCGGACTTCAATTTTCTTAACCATAAGTAGGGTTATGAGCATAATTATCTCACAGGATCGTCAGGATTCGATGAGATAAAGCATGCGAAGA
Organism: Tragelaphus eurycerus; assembly: GCA_935064755.1. NCBI lineage: Eukaryota > Metazoa > Chordata > Mammalia > Artiodactyla > Bovidae > Tragelaphus > Tragelaphus eurycerus. The sequence continues at coordinate 21,877,838 of CAKXYN010000020.1, forward strand.
ACTCAGTGCTTGGGATTTCCCTGGTGGTCCAGTGATTACGAATCACCTTCCAATCCAGGGGATGCAGGTTCAATCCCTGGTCAGGGAACTAAGATCCCACATGCCACAGAGCAACTAAGCCCGCATTCCGCAACTAAGACCTGACCCAGTCAAAAAAAAAAAAAAAAAGAACTCAGTGCTTTGCCTGGCATATGCTATACAAAGTCACTTCAGTCGTGTCCGACTCCGCAACCCCAGAGATGGCAGCCCACCAGGCTCCCCCGTCCCTGGGATTCTCCAGGCAAGAACACTGGAGTGGGTTGCCATTACCTTCTCCAATGCATGAAAGTGAAAAGTGAGAGTGAAGTCGTTCAGTCGTGTCCGACTCCTAGCGACCCCATGGACTGCAGTCTACCAGGCTCCTCCATCCATGGGATTTTCCAGGCAAGAGTACTGGAGTGGGGTGCCATTGCCTTCTCCTGCCTGGCATATAGTAGGCCCTTAATACATGTTAGTTACATCATTATTAAATACTAAACCTCAGAGAACACATAATTTGTTTGGAGCAGATTTACCAAGAGCAAACACACTGTGGGGTGATGAGCAATGAGCTGGAACAGACCCCAGAGCATTAATCCAAACTGTCTTTTTAAGTTACTCCAAGGAGACTACCCTTAGTCAGAACCTCGCCCTTTCAGAGGATGGAGCAAAGATAAGTGGGTTTTGCAACCCAGAGGCCTATCTGATTATTAGCACAATCACTCTTAGAGGAAGAGCAGATTCTCAATCAGACTGCAGGGCAGGAGGGAAGTCCCAAGCCTCTCACTTCCCAGCCTGCAGCCCCAGAGGTACTGTGTCTCTTTCAGTTTTTTTCAGCTCCCTTCCTTTTCAGTTCTGGGTCCATTATGAGAAGTTACTAGATGGCATAGTCCATAGTTGGCTTATGCTTTTGGCAAGGGCTAGAGGAACATGAGGAAGAATAAAAATGAAGCCTGGGCTGTTTCCTGTCTCTGCTCTCTGAACAGTTCACTCTGGCAGGTCCCAGGAGCAAGGCATCTGGGTCCGAGGCTGGTCCCAACACCGTCCTCTCCCTCTCTGTCATTCTCCAGGGTAGACAGTAAACTATCACTAAAGAGACTCTGGTCTGTTTTCCTTTTGGTTTCCAGGATCCGAAGTCACCTTCCATTAGCTGTGTGAGGGATTGGGGGCAGGAGGAGAAGGGGACGACAGAGGATGAGTTGGCTGGACGGCATCACTGACTCGATGGACATGAGTCTGAGTGAACTCCGGGAGTCTGTGATGGACAGGGAGGCCTGGCGTGCTGGGATTCATGGGGTCGCAAAGAGTCGGACACGACTGAGCAACTGAAGTGAACTGAACTGATGTAGAAAATGCCCAAGTGACTCAGTTTCTGAGTCCTTCAGATGACAGTCACAGAACCTGTGAGCACAAGTTCAGGAGCTGCACTTCCCGGATTCATTGACTGGGCTGTAACTTACTATTAAATAGTTGCTGAACAAGTTACTTATCTTCTTTGTCTTAGTTTCCCCATGTATAAAATGGGGATATGAATCATACCTAAGTGGGATCGTTATGAAAATTAAATGAATGAATTAATTTAAAGCACTTAAATATATGTGCTACCACCTAATTAATGCTCAATAAAAGTATTTTCACTAGATTGTATTATACACTGAATTTTTTAAGAATGCAAGAACTATATAAATTGAGAGAAGATAGTATTTTTATTTATTTGGAATTTTACAGAGAGCAGTTTACCAGTTTGGAAAATCAGGCTACTCAACTTACTTCTCAGTAGCTGGTATAAGATATTTATTATTGATTTGTATTTGTAGCCATTACATTCATGATGATTCTACATAGAAGAAGAACTGAACAGTTGATTGTATCTTTAGAGTTGGCCTAAATATTTCTATATTAAAATATGTTATTATAAAATACTATTCTTTTACTCCTTCTTTATATTATAGTTGAATATTACATTGATTTTTAAATATAGGTAGGTTAAGGAGCTACACATTTCAGGAGGATAAAAGGGGAACTCTAAAATATTTGTTAAAATACTTGTTGTAATCAAAGTATGTCGGTTCTGATCTAGAGAAAGGGAGCTGACACTGATGTTTCCACATATGATGGTTATCTTGTGCTCCAATTCACCTTCATGATGTGACCTAAGACACTATGGATAAAAAGGTAAATCTTGTTCAAGTGGGTGAGAGAATTAAGCAAGAGGAAGAGGGGGAGATACTATATTCTCACGAGCCCTTGACCAACGTAAGCTCCCAAGAATAACTGGAAACAATGCTAATCCTTCCTGGCATTACCTTTGGAAAATCTTAACTGCAGTCTCTTCATGAACTTCGTTTCTTCATTCATAAAATAGGATGGTTAGATTATTTTCCAAAGTATGTCCCATGGAACATTATTACTTGGCATGCTTATAATGAAAACAGCTGCTGCTACTGCTAAGTTGCTTCAGTCGTGTCTGACTTTGCGCGACCCCACAGACGGCAGCCCACCAGGCTCCCCCATCCCTGGGATTCTCCAGGCAAGAACACTGGAGTGGGTTGCCATTTCCTTCTCCAATGCATGAAAGTGAAAAGTGAAAGTGAAGTCACTCAGTCGTGTCCGACTCTTAGCGACCCCATGGACGAGCCTACCAGACTCCTCCATCCATGGGATTTTCCAGGCAAGAGTACTGGGGTGGGGTGCCATTGCCTTCCCCGAATGAAAACAGCGTTCCTTGTTAAATGGCCGAGGAGCTGAGGAAGCTGCTAGTTTTCTTTGTTGCAGGACTTCTCAAACCCCTTAACAGGCGAACGCACACAGAATCTCCAGGAGGGGAGTATACAGCAGTACACAGCATTTTCCAAAGTTACTTGACCATGGATACCTCATGTTGAAGGCAACTCACGGAGCTAATAAGCAAAGTGAAATTTTTTGTGAATTATAAATGAAATAGTCTCTAAGGCCTTTTCTACCACGAACATTTCAAAATTCTGTGCTTAAATGATAGTATGTTCTTGGAGATTTTAGATCAGATTAGGAAGGTTAAGGATAAAGCTATACTACAGAAAATAAAATAGCTTAAGTCTGACGCAGAAGAGGAAGACAACTCAGGTTCTAACATATGTAAATCTATGTAAATGATTATGCAGAACAGGCAGAAAGGGAGCAGTCTTTAAATGTTAGGTCTTCCAAACTGTCACTTATGTTATCACTAGAAAAAGTTGTACATTTATATTTTAGCAGAAACAGTACGGTACTGAGTCCCAATCTTTTCAGTTTTACTTCTTAAATCCATCACTAATGTCATATTGATTTGGCCAAGTTACTGTTGAGGAAATCTACGGGACTATCCTCTACTCCCAGACACTGGTTCCAGCCTCTTCTCTCATAAATGGCTATGGGGGAGGCTGAACCTGGTTTTATATAAATCAGCAACCCCACACACCCGACTTGGCCCAGTCACGCTGGCTGACCTGGGATAAGTATCCGATCTTAGCTGGCACATTATGTTTCTTCCCTGAAATTTTTTCATTTGAGGCCAGAGACAGAATATCTCAATGTTAGACATAAGATGCCACACTGGGCTACCATCAGTGGTCATGCTGCTGTCGGAACAAAAAGAACTAACAAGACCATGGCAACAAAAGTTTAGATGCTAGAAAGCAGCTGGATGAATCCTAGGGTCATGGTTCTGATTTGCCCAGGTTAGTACAGATTACATCTACTGTGATGCTATAATTATTAATAGTGTCCTCTCAGAGGTGTGTGATTTGGATGGTAAATTGATTCTTAAATCTAAGAAGCCCAGAAGCAAGTCTAATGCACCACAGAAACACAAAAAAACTTTAGGAGTTGACGGGCTATACTTCTTAACATGGAGATGAACAGAAGCCCTGGTTAGAAGTGTGTATGAGTAGTATTAGGTCCCCTAATGCCTTCCACTCAGAGTATCCAGGTGACTGCCTCTCCCCAACCACAGCAGAAGTTTTATCTATAGATAAAACTCTATAGAGTTTTATCTTCTTGAGGTCCAATTAGAGAGACTCTGGTATAGATGGACATCGGATATAGATAAGGATGAGGTTGCCATGTTGAAAACAGAACAATTATGTGAAAGTCCACTCACTGAATGGTGAGACTGCCATCTTCCTCCTTCCACCTGTCTTTCAGAACCCGGGCAGCCAGGCTCACATCCTCTAGGAAGGAGACAAGACAGTTCTTCTCTAACCAGACTCAAAGACAAGACTTCAAACTAAGTCAGGATCTCCCAAGGAATTGGCCAGATCACCCTCCTATAAAGTCCACCTGTTCATAAGTATTCCCCATGCACACAGAGCATCATGAGCTTTTAAGTGTTCTATTCTTAAATCTTGCAACAGGTTTAGAAAGTAATGGGTCCAGAGAAGAGCCAGTGGATGAAGGGTTGTAGGAGTCATGTGAAGATATTAGAGTACTTGATGTATTTGAAACTTTTAAGAGATTTATAAACTTTTAGCAGAGATTGGGGATGAACTGATAATAGATTTATAGAAAAGGAACTACTGTAAACCTGAGACATTTATTAACCTCAGAGAAAGCTGAAATTCATATACAAAAGGAAATATAATCATATTACATGGCTCAGCTACGGATAACAGTTATAGTCAGAATAATATAAACATTAAATGCTGTACAGTAAAAACTGTAATGTAGTTATATAGGGAGAAGGGGGGAAAGGAATGCATATATTTGTGGGGAGTACACCAATAATAACTAATACATATTGAGTTTTTAGAACCTATACATTCCAAATACTTTATATAAAGAAGTTCATTTAATTCTCACAACAACCTTATACAATGGTACTATTATTATCCTCATTTTACAGATGAGAAAACCAAAGGGACTCAGTCTTAGACTTTCTAGTCCTAGAGTTCATGCTCTAAGTCTAAGCCACATATACTCTGCTGTTTCATTCCTTCTCACTGCAGGCCGGTTTTTTATACCTCAGGAACATAATGACTACATCCCACTTGTACACATTAGATCTAGTCAGAAGTCATTAAATGAACTGAAAAATCAAGAAAGAAAAGTGTAAGCATGCTACTTAGAAATGTAAGAGTTAACATTTTAAAAAGCATCTAATCAGCAAGATACAAGATTAATATAGAGAAACCTGTTGCATTTCTTTACACTAATAGTGAAATATCAGAAAAGGAAAGTAAAAAACAATCCCCTCTAATATAGTATTGAAAAAAAAAAATACTTGGGAATAAACCTGACAAAGGAGGTGAAAGACTTATATGCTGAAAACTTTATAAAACATTGAAAAAGGAAACTGAAAATGATTCAGAAAGATAATCCCTGCTCTTGGATTAGAAATGTTAATATTGTTAAAATGACCATAATACCCAAAGCAATCTACAGATTTAATGTGATCCATATCAAATTACCCACATTTCTCATAGAACTACAACAAACAACCTTAAAATTTATATGGAATCCAAAAGACCCAGAATTGCCGAAGCAATTCTGAGGAAAAAGAACAAAGATGGAGGCAAAATCCTTCCAGATTTCAGACATTACTGCAAAGCTACAGTAATCAAAACAGCATGACATTGGCATAAAAACAGACATGGATCAATAGAACGTAATACAGCCTAGAAATAAACCCAAATCCCACAGTCCATTAATCTTTGACAAGGAGGCAAGAGTATACAGTGGAGAAAAGACAGTCTCTTTGACAAGTAATGCTGGGAAAGCAGGACAGTGGTATGCAAGTCAGAACACTTAACACCAACACAAAAATAAATTCAAAGTGACTTAAAGGCAAATATAAGACATGACACCACAAAACTCTTAAAAGAGAACATAAATCATAAATCTGACATAAATCACATAATCATATTACATGGCTCAACTATAGATAATAGTTATAGTCACAATAATATAAACACTAAATGCTATACAGTAAAAATGGTAATGTGGTTGTATAACGAGAATGGGGAGGAAGAATGCATATATTTCTTATGTCAGTCTTCCAAGACAATAGGAAAAAAAGCAAACAACAACAACAAATGAGCACTAATCAAACTAATAAGCTTTTGAACAGCAAAGGAAACAATAAACAAAAAGAAACAACCTACAGAAAGAGAGAAAATATTTGCAAACAATGGAACCAACAAGAGCTTTATTTCCCAAATATGCAAATAGCTCATGCAACTCAATAACAAAAAGACAAATAATCCAATCAACAAATAGGCAGAAAATGTAAATAGATATTTCTCCAAAGAAGACATACAGATGGCCAATAGGCATAGGAAATGATGCTCAACAACGTTAATCATCAGAGAAATCAAATAAAAATTACTAAGTTAAAAAAATACACACCAGTCAGAATGGCCATCATTAATGGCCATCAGTGAAAACTCCACAAACAACAAATGCTAGAAAGGGTGTGGAGAAAAGGGAACCCTCCTAAACTGCTGATGGGAATGTAAGCTGGTATAGCCACTGTGGATAACAGTATGGAAGTTCCTGAAAAACTAAAGTTGCCATATGATCCAGTAATCCCATTTATGGGCATATACCTGGACAAAACCATAATTCCAAAAGATGTATGTTCACTGCAGCACTATTTACAATAGCCAAGACACAGAAGCAATCTAAACCTCCATCAACAGATAAATGAATAAAGAAGATATGGTCACATATATACAATGGAATACTACACAACTATAAAAAAGAATGAAATAATGCCACTTGCAGCAACATGGATAGACCTAGAGATTATATTAAGTGCAGTAAGCCAGACAGAGAAAGACAAGTATCATATGATACCACTCACATGTGGGATCTAAAATACAAGTGAACTCATTTATGAATCAGAAACACTCACAGACACAGAAAACAAACATGATTGCCAAAACGGACAAAGGAGAGGAAGGATAAATGAGGAGTTTGGGATTTGCAGATACAAACTACTCTATACAAAAGAGAAAAACAGTAAGGTCCTACTGTATCATGTAATAACCTATAATGAAAAATAATACATGTAACTGAATCACTGTGATGTATGTCAGAAACTAACTTAACACTGTAAATCAACTACAATAAAATCTAAAATAAATAAAGTACACCACTTTACACCCAGTAGGATGGCTATAAATCTGGTAAATGATAGACAATAACAAGAGCTAATGAGAATGTGGAACATTTGGAACCCTCATGTGCTGCTGATAGAAATAAAAAAAAGGTGCAGCTGGAGAACAGTGTGGCAGTTCCTCAAAAAGCTAAATATAGAGGCACCATACAACCCAGGAATTCCACTCCTAGGTATATATCCAAGAAAACTGAAAACGTATGTTGCACAAAATCCTGTACACAAATGCTCATAGCAACATTATTTAAAATAGCTGAAAAGTGGAAATAACCCAAATGTCCATCAATGAATGAATGAATGGGTAAACAAATATGCTAGATCCACATAGTGGAATATTATTCGGCCATAAAAAGTAATGAAATCCTGATACACGCTACAATATGGATGATCTTGACCACATTATTCTAAGCGAAAGGAGCCAGACACTAAAGGTTGCATATTATGGTTCTTTTTTATAGGAAGTATCTAGAAAAGGCAAATCCATAGGCAGAAAGTAGGTTACCCACAGTAGATATCCATAGGCAGTAGTGGTTGCCATGGGTTTCAGGGGGTCATGGGGGAATAACTGCTAATGAGTACAATGCTTCTTTTTGGGAGTAATGAAATGCTCTGGATTAAATGGTGGTGATGTTTGCACACGTTAATGAATATACTAAAAACCTTGAATTGTAGACTAATTTTATAGATATGAGTTACATCAGTTATATCTCAATTTTAGAAATTATGTCAGAAAAACCTACAAGGTGAGGGGAGAAGGGGCTATCGTGCTATTGATGGACAGAGCACGGTCATTTTACCTTCCTTTGGGTCAGCAGCAGTGGCCTTGCAGAAGTGTCTTTGTCTGCCTGGACCTGGCCTTGCCTCTCTTCTGTTCACAGCTTCCCTCAGGCTGGGCCTGTCTCCAGCCTGATCCTACTCCTCTCCTGACAACTTTCCAGTGCCTCTCTTGGACCCTGCTCAGAGCCTGGAACAAATACACCACTGAAAAATGCCACTGACAATCTCCAGGGTTATCTAGCTGCAAACCCTCTTTAACTCAGGGGTTTCAAGGCATGACTTCTGAATCACTATCCCATATAGAAATTTTGAGAGAGATGGTAGAGATCCTTGGAAAAACAAGCATTCATTACTGACTAAACATTTAATTTCTAATGTGTGGGAATGAACATTTGAAAAGTTGTGCTTCTGGTCTGACTGGGTCTTAGGAAGTAAAGAAAGTCATCACAATTTCTTGGCAACACCTTGCTAGAGGGAAGGGATGAGAACTTGCTATTTACAGAGAAAGTATATGGCTAAACAGGAACTGAAACTTGGTACCAAGTCTCCATTCAATAAACCGTAACACTGCTTTAAACATTCTCAGCATGGGAAATTAAACCAGTGACTGCTTATTGTATATTTTCACATATTATTGGTGTAATTCTTTGCATTAAAAAATAATCTTTACCTACTCCTTGCTTTTTAAAAAATAAGCAGTTTAAGGTTCGGAACAGTAAAGCCAGCTAGAGCACGGGCCTTAGAGAAACGCAGCCAGGGCTGAAACCTCTACCACTCAATACTAGTTGTGTGATCTTGAGTGGTTTGTTTAACCTCTGAAGGGCTTCCTTTAGCTATCTGTAAAATGGGGGTAATAACACCTACCCCTCAGAGGTCCTGAGGGAACCAACTGAGACAATACAGCAACGAACTAGCTCAGTGCCTGCTTTATGAGAACAGATAGCATGATTCTTCTTATACTGTGGTGCTGTATCCACTGCTTCCTTGTGGTAGGGAAAACAACAGTGTTGGAGGTTAAATCAAGTCCAAACATATAAGTCCTTTTGGTTCAATAACTACAAAGCTTCTAGGTTCTGGTGCATTTTCCCAGTCAAGCTGGTACCAATCACGAGGAGGAACAAGGTGATGTATGCAATTGTGAGATGCTTGCAGAGTTGAAAGGTGCAAACTGTATGGTAGCCGTACAGGGCCTAAGAGGATTTTTTCTCTACAACTGAAATGGAGCAACAGCAAGAAGAATGTCTAATAGTGAGTCAGAGGGAAGTGTCTGTGGGGGATACAACATACTTTAAAACCCTTCTATGCCTCTGTCTCCAGAGCATCATAAACGATGTCCCAAAATGCTGAATTCCTATTAAATGCCTTTTATTAATACTATCAATAGGTAAACACCTAAGCCCGGGCCAGTAGTGGATGATCGACAGAACCCCTGCCTTGCTCAACTGGCAGTGGCTTTATGCTCCCAGGAAGGGGGTGATGCTCCTTAATTTCAGTCTTGAAAGGGCTCTCTCTCCAGCTCTTTTTCAAAGTTTACAAAGGAGTAATTATTACCTGGATCCCAGTCATTTTAAAATAAATGTTCTTTTCATTTGCTCGTCATATGGAACCTCTGATCTGTTAAAAGGAGTGGTGTCTGTGGAACCAGCTCTGGGAAGGAAACTGGGCTCATTTAACAGTACCCATAGCACCAAAAAACCCCACAACAAATGTCAAAATAATTTTGGGGATAAAGCAAAGCCAATAAAATGAAGAAAAGATTCCATGTAGTTTGTCAGTTCAGTTATAACCTGCTGCATCAGAGACTGTCACATTCCCCTTGGGTTCTAGTTCTCAGTCTGGAAAGACAAGCGCAAGGTTGAACCCAGGATGCATTTGCTAATCTTTTGGATGAACCATGTGTGACTGCTGTCATTAAAAAAAATATAACATCATACACACATCTTTTCTTTTTTTCTTTCCTTTTTAAGCCTTGGTTTTTGCCTTTTCTCTCACAGAAAAGTAGGAGAGCAACTTCCAACTGCACAAAAGTTAGTGAACCCACTATTCCTAAAGTTACTGGGAACAGACTTCTAGTATCAGAGTCCAACACTGGACTCAAAAGAAAGAATTAAAAACCATTCCTGGGACTTCTCTGGTGGTCCACTGGCTAAGACTTTGTGCTCCCAATGCAGGGGGCCTGGGTTCAATCCCTGGTTGGGGAACTAGGTCCCACAAACTGCAACTAAGACCCGGCGCAACCAAATAAATAAATATTAAAAAAAATTCCTGGGTGGAGGCCTAGATTTGGCTCTGAACTTGACTCAACCAGCAATTAATAATTAATCTCAAACTCTTCTCCCTGAAGATGCTTCTAGATTTTGCATAGTTTTGAAGATACAAGATGGTATTGAGGGTTGGTTGTCATCTTGAAGGAATAAATTCTAAAGCTGACTTACTTATCTCCCATTATAGATTATTCTTTTGTCCCTTAAAGTTAGGGATTAGAAGGAAGAAATGGTATGTGTTGTAATTACTTTTTAATGTTAAAAAACAAGGGAGAAAATTTCAATAATAAAATGCCATCATACTTAGTCACTACAAACCTGTGTGCAAAGTTCTAAAGTATTTCACAGTTTTTTTTTTTTGACCACACCATGCAGGATCTTAGTTTCCTGACCAGGGATCAAACCCATGTGGCTTGAACCCATGCCCCCTGCAGTGGAAGTGCAGTGTCTTACCTACTGGATTCCAGGAAAGTCCCTCACAGTTCTTCTCAGTCAACTTTCAGTAAACTATGCAGAAGACTGTGGTATTAGTTACCTACATAAATCTAGAACTAGGGTCAACTCCAAATCATTCATTCTTTTTCTTAAGATACTCAACCTTTTCCCCAGAGTATATATAGTTGATTCTTGTTATGCATAATATTAATAGTTATGTTCTATAAAATTGTGTGAACACTGAATTAACAGATCCTGAATTAATGGATACTCAACTATTGCTCCTAAGGGAAATTTATGGTCAGGATTCTGAGAGCCTCTGGTCACACCAAATCACTCATTCAAAAATCTTTAAAAGGGCTTTCCTGGTGCCTTAGTGGTAAAGAAGCCAACAGCCAATGCAGGAAATGAGGGTATGATCCCTGAGGAAAGATCCCCTGAAGAAGGAAATGCAACCCATTCCAGTATTCTTGCCTGGAAAATTCCATGGACAGAGGAGCCTGGTGGGCTTCAGTCCATGGGGTTGTAAAAGAACTGAACACGACTTAGCAATTGAGCATGCATGCACCCCTAATGCACTGCATGCCTCCCAGATACAACTGGTAGGCTGTTGCTCAGCCATTACTGTTCCAATTATTCATTACTGTCTTTGGAATGAATGAATGTTCTAATAATACGGATGCTCTAAACATTTACAATTGTCAAAATAAACAAGTCACCTTGTAAAGACTTAGGAAGAGTTAGAGAGTTAGGCACAATTTTCCCATGCTGTCTCCCATCTCATAATCTCCATGATAAGCAGGGCTGTTTTTAACTCTGAGGCCAACAGAAAGCACAGGTCTAAACATATCTCCTCTCCTGGGTATTCCTTGTAAATTCAATTTTCAGCAAAGGTAAGGCAGAATTAGCTTATAAAGGGAGTTCCCTTCTGGCTGCAGGTTATACTTGGGAATGAGTAAATAAACAGATATGATCATAAGGCCAAAACAGGGCTAAGAGAGAAAGTGTTTCATTAAGAAAGAGAAGGCTATATTTCCCTCCAAAGTGGCTACTCTAGCTATGTACAAATAGGAAAGAGGTAAAAGCTACCCCATCGGTGGGGGTGGTAATGTCTTCCCTCTGATTTCAACCTATCTCCTGATCTTCTGGACCTCACTTCTTACTGGACTCTTTGCTTTCTTTTCAAGCTGCTGGGACCACAGTTTGTAGGCCGGCACATCCACAAGAAACAGAATTCACTGAAACCTAGGATTATCTTTTGGCACTCTGCAGCTTGAGAGACAGTGATTAAGAGGAAACAAAACAAAACAAAACTTCACCAACAAAGCGGCATTTTCATTCCAGCTGTTCCTGGGGGCAAAACAGAGCAGTGAAGAAAATCTTAGATTGAAAGCTCTGTGGTTATCTCCGCTTCTCATTAAAGTGTCCCTGATGATAATCACACCGACGATTACAAGACTTAACACACCTGGTCTCAAGGGCGCAACAGGAAGAGAAATCATACACTCATCCCATCTCATTTCCTTTTCTGTATTCACTGAGTAAGCACAATTTATAAATTTCAATGAGTACAGACTGGAGACAGTTTGGAGAACAGAGGTTTTTCATTCACATGGCTTTCTGAAAGTGACAGGAACCTTCCATGGCTACAAATTATTTCAGTACTGGTGAGACAAGCAATGTTGCTTTCAGTGGCTACATACAGATGTGAAAAAATGTGGATAGCATTTCTATTTCTTCTTGCACTTTACTAACCAGACATTTGCTATGCTACACACATACACACAGTTTTTCTCTCTCTCACTGAGTAAGGGTGTATGCACTTACAGAGTTTTAAAGATTCAGTTTAATAGTGTCGTAACTCAATTTTTAAAATAAAGTTTTATTTTGACATAATTTCAGACTTACAGAAAAGCTGCAAGGACAATACAGAAGATTCCTGTATACGCCTTATCCAGTTTCCTCTGTTGTTAACAACTTACATAACAACGCTGTATTTGTCAAGAGTTTTGTAGATTTTGACAGTGGGTAAAAAAAAAACCTGACTTTTAAAATTCCATTTTGTACAGCAGATTCTCAACAAGAGCAGTGAGTACCCTAAAACCATTATCTGAAATGTCGAGTTACGATCTCTCTGTCCCCCACTCCAGTCAAGGTCCTAGATAAAATAACTGGGGGATAACTAATGCTTGTACAAAAATGGTGTCAGGAACTCGATTTGGCAAAATTCTAGCATGAACAAAGCCAAGTATCTAACAAAACACTTTCCTAATGGCTTCACTGACACTTGGTTAAATACTGATGTGCCAGCCATAGACAAGCATTGTGGATGCCAAGAAGTGAATTATTAATGCAAACTCTCTTTATAAAGTCAACTGGGAATGTGTTTCCAATAAAATCAAGCAGAAAATTAATTTAGAGGCCATTCATTCTCAGCACACATGTGAATAGATATACTTTCTTCCTAGACTGGCCACACACTGGGGAGAAATCCAGCCAAATCCACTTGGAGGAGGAATAAAAGTTTAATTTATGCAATGACTAAAATCTCATGGATTGCACTCACAGCTAGAAAGGAGACATTTGAAATGAAGCCCTTTAGTGATTCCATATGAACAATGAAATGAGTCAGGAAGACAAATCACTCAAGTTCATGCTATAAAAAGCAGACTTGGTGCGGTCCATAGCTCACCCTGGAACCTGTCCCACTGAAGGGAATGCTGAGGCCCAGAACCTCAACCTATAAACTTGTGTCCTGGTTTTTCCGGAGGTTAGTGTGCAGTTTGCCCAGTGTGAAAATAGAGACTCTTACTGAAGATGCAAACAACAGAATTTTTCTGCTATAAAAATCCCTGATGACTGACTGATCTGTATGAATTCACCCAGGAAAAAGGTTCCAGGCCTGCCCTGGTGAAAGGAAGACTGATGAACAGATAAAGAACAAAGAGGGAGGGAATTTGCAAATGGTAAGAGACTGACTTACCTCAGTGGCCTTCTGGCTGAGTCCCCGAAGCAGCAGCACAATCACATGGATGGCAGCTCTCCGCACTTGAACTTCATGGTCTGTTTTTGCCACAGCAATCAGACAAGCTGTTACCTAGGAGGGTGAGAGAAGACGAAGTCAATAAAAATCAGAGTTGCACAATTACCTAAAGCCTTTCAACTGTGTTCCACTTTCTACACATTCATTACAAACAATCTGGCTTAGCCAGGGATGGACTGCTGCCTCATTCTCCATGAAGAGGGAAAGATCTAGTGGTGGAGACCTTGATTTAGTCTGGCTTTTCTGGAAAGGGGCAAAATCTGGTTTGGAATTCAGGAAGGAGATTAGGGAGTGGGAAGGAAATATATGTGCATATAATAAAGGCATGGTCAGAGGTAAATATCTCCTCCAAAGTGGGAGGAACTGTTACCTAACCCCACTTTGGGGACATCAAGTTGAAGAAAGAAAATCTGGTCTGAAACATGGTGGTGTACAGGGACTTGAGGCCCTTTAAGATTGAGCCAAGCAGGCTTTCGAGTTCAAGGCCTGGCATGAGGATCAATGTGCCAACTGATGAAATTTTCAGTCCAGGGATAGAGAAATACATAAATATTCAAACTGATATTCTAGTGCATCCAGATACCCCACCTACAAGTTCAGTGTATAGCCCATGGGAGTCACCAGGGGTCAGTTTCTGAGACTCCCTGCCTGGGCATCTTCACTTGTGGATGGGTCTTTTCATCCAGATAGTCCAGTGTATGGCCCATGGCAGTCACCAGGGGTCAGTTTCTGAGATTCCCTGCCTGGGCATCTTCACTTGTGGAATGGGTCTTTTAGTGTTCCTTTACTTTAAAAGACAGTTCTATAACAGAAAAGAATTGGGAATTATTTGCAAAACATGGTGCAAGATATATGGTAATAATTATACATCATAAAATGAAAATTTTCTATACCTTGTACCACCTATCCTGCTCCCACCCAGCTCCTGGTAGGCACAACAAAAATATTCTAAAACCTCCATAAAAAGATACCACTAGAAACAGCAGCAATGATCCTTTATGAGGTATTTGTGCAAGATCGAGAGGGAAAAAACAAACATTGTGAAGTGTAACCAATGACAGCAAAAATCTGAAGGTAAGTCTAAATTATTCACTTGGTTTTTTACATACTTTGTTATGTGATTTACTGTGTGAGTGTATATCTTGGCCAACTGGAAGGATTGCTAACCATGATAGAGAAAATAGCCAGATTGTGTGCTTGGGAACATGTATAAATACATATTACATTTAAAGAATGGTTTTTTAAAAAGGTTTAAAAAAAGCACGTAGGCACAAATGAGGAAATAGCTTGTGCAGAAATTTTAACTATGCAGGTTGTATTTTTCACAGCTTTCAAACAGTTGGGCATAGTTCAAAGTGTCTAATTAATCAGCGATGGCAAAGGGATTAGAAGAAGTAGCTTGTTCTTAAATATAATTGCATCTGTGATACACTGGCATTTAATCAAGTTGTACATCTATTAGATAAGCCTGAGCTTACAAGTGAAGGGAAATTCCAGAAAAAGTCAACTCTTTGGGGACTGTTTCTCAGTAAGACTCAGCAAGCTGCTTCTACTTTTGACCTGGGACCCCAACCCAATGCCATCAGTGGCTTCCATGCCTCTGGCATTAACGGTAGAAGCAATTCAGTCCTTGGAGGAGTCCCTTGGGTGACCTCCAAAAAGGCAACAGTATAATAGGTACCTCCACTTGCAGGCTTAGTATTTACGAGGTAAGAGCTGAAATCAGAGAACAAGTTGGAGCTAGGTCCGAGGCCCTCCTGACACATAAAGGTTTAGCTTATTCAGTCTGATAACTGAAGTATGAAAGCCAGCCCAGGCCCATGTAATACACAGACTCTCCAAAAGCCTTTTGCCTGCTTACTTCAAGGTTTAGTTTTGGCCCACGTTTCTACATTTGGTGGACAAAAGCCTCCTGGCCTGGAACCCCACCTGATCCAATGCTTCTGCCTCAAGGCTCAGTGTAGAATCACCTCTGACTGTCAGGCATTTATTCCACAGTCAGGATAGGCAAAAGCATCTTGACTGGAAAAGGGCTTCTGCTGTAAGGCCAGGGTTGAATCTCTGTGCCACCTTAAAGGTACGACTGGGAGAAGCCAGTTATTCCACACCTTGCTGAGATCAGCCGTAATGGCCTCCTGCTCTTGATGACTTATGACTAGACTGTACCAAGCCCATCTGCAATCAGCCACTCAGGACAGGCAGGCAGAGGTCTGTGACCAGAAGTATTTCTGGACCTTCCTCAACACCTTCATCACAGTACCAAATCCCATTACACGTATACAATGTTCGGTTATGCAAAATGTTTTTTAAAGCATCAGAATTTTAATCTGGTCTTGCACATACCATCAAAAGATACAAACAGCTTCTTTTGTTCAGGTCAAGCTCCCATAACCAACTCAGAATGCTGTCCTTCGGCAGGCCAGTGGGGCAGACTCCTCATCAAACACTACAAGCAGGGAAGACGCCTGGCCGCTCTCTTCCATCTGGCCAGTCTGAACAAGTCACTCTCATGGCTGGTCGCTCTCACCTCCAGCCCCAAGGACATACTCAACACTGCCTTCCACCCCACTAAAAGCTTTGGAGAACAGATAGATGATGTAAGGTCTTTACTAATTTATGAATTGGGATAGTATTTCTCTTCTAAGTCTTCCCAAAGGGGCAGAAACCCATTCCATGATATCTTCATGTCACCTGCCCTAAGGGCCAATGCACCTATTCTAATAAACCAAACTATGGAAGGCTTTTTTTTTTATTGGGTAAACTATGTAAATCATCTCCACTTCTGAAAGCCGTGCAGAGAGAAAAACGACGATTGCTTTGGAAATGCTAAAGGTCAGTTTAACCAATTTGACACTTGATAGGAGCCAACAGAAATATGGAAAAATATCACTCACCAAATAGCTGGCACACACCAAGCATAACCAGAACTATATAAATAAAGATAAAACAAATGGCAAGAGGGCCAAAAATAAACTTTGGAAAATTTCAGAAGAGAGGTAGCAGGGTTCAGGTATCAAGAAAGCATGATTTCAATTTTCCAAAAGCACCTTCCTCCCTTTCCCAAAACTTCCTCTGTTAAAATCCAGTCAGTCTGCTAACTTGTTCAATACTAAATCATTTGTCTTTCTGTCAACTAAGAAACTTTAAGGTGGGACAAACAGAGTAGCACTGACATATATATATATATACTATCATATGTAAAACAGCTAACAGGAAGCTACTGTATAGTACAGGGATCTCAACCTGGTGCTCTGTGATGACCAAGAGGGATGGATGGGATGGAGGTGAACATGGGAGGGAGACTCAAGAGGGAAGAGACATATGTGTACATATAGCTGATTCATGTTGCTGTATGGCAGAAGCCAACACAACATTGTAAAGCAATTATTCTCTAATTAAAAATAAATAAAAATAATCTTGCAATTGAAAAAAAAAAAAACTTTAACGGCCAGGCAGGATCCCTCTAATTCCCACGTGTTCTGCTTGCTCACTTAACCTGATGAGAAACAGAACCGCGGTGGCTCCGTTCGCTTTCCTGAGGTTTCCCAGGACATCCACATGAGCCCTCATCTCAGTGCACGAGCTGTTATCAAGGAAACAGCACTGATGGTGACAAATTTGGTCATCAAATCTAATCATTCACTGGAATCAGAGGTGACAGCTCTGCATCAGGCTTCAAAGCCCAGGTTTGTGGAACTCTGGGTACCACCTTACAAGTGGCTTGCTCCTGCACTTGTCACCTGGGGCATATCTTATTTGCTGTTCTGAGGATGGGCCTCTCACTGCAGTTCGCTTAAATCATATTTACTTTTCATGGAGAATGATAAAGATGAAAGAGACTATCGAGGTTTGGTTTTAAGAAACACAGTTCTTGACAAGAACAAGGAGAAATTGGGGAAAAATAATAATGGTTTCCAGACAGGTTAAATCTTGACATCAACAGAGAGGAAAAACCTGAATTCCCAGTAGAGGCTGTGAAAGGGCTGGTCCTTTCATATCCTTTTATGTTCCTTCCCTACCTGTAAGAAGTGTCACGGCACAGACAGTACCCAAATCTGGACTACCCAACAGGGTGGACAGCTTTATTCAGAAGCCCGAGAGCCATAGCTATGACCCCTGGATCAGATCATGTTAGACACGCCTATGGAGGCTGGTTTGTTCAATTTTATATCAAAACAGGTTACACTTCCCCTTTCCTCTGCCTGCCTCACGCTTGATCAGTATCACTTCCTCGCTGCCCTGACAGGCCTACCTGAGGGTCCCAGCTCTGTGTTCCCTCAGGACCTTGGGCTTGTCAGGGAATATCACTCTATTCCACTGTCTATTTAGTCCTGTGCGCCACAGTTTACTGAGACTTCCCTGGGGGAAGAGGTTGGCTAGTTTGTGTCCTTTCATATACCTGACACGTGACAAACACCAATGAAGAATTCCTTCAGTTTGCAGCCAAAGACACATTTCCCCAGAGTTAAAGCTCCTTCTCCACTAGTAAATGCTGGGGTCAAGCATTTCTGAGTCTACAAAAGACTTCAAGAGCTTTCATGAGACAGTGAAAAAACTGTTGTAGAAGACAACACAATAAACTTTTAAAATAGATAGGACTTCCCTGGTGGTCCAGCAAATAAAAACCTATCTGTCAATGAAGGGGAGGCTGGCTCAGTCCCTGGCTAGGAAGATCCGACAGGCTGCAAGGCAACTGAAGCCTACGTGCCACAGCCACACTCTAGAGCCTCTGGCTACAACAAGAGAAGTCACTGCAATGAGAAGCCTGTGCACTGCAACGGAGAGCAGACCCTGCTTACCGCAACTAGAGAAAGTCCATATGCACCAGTGAAGACTCAGCACAGCCAAAAATAAATAAATTATTAAAAAAAATAAGTTAGATAATTTCATTCCTCTGCTCTGGTTACCCATCTCACTCATAGTAAAAGTCAAAGCTCAGAAGGCCCTCTCCCCATGTACCTGCCAGGATCTGCTCCTGCTCCTGGTCCTTCATGTGCGCTTAAGTCACTCATCACTGAAGCTTTCCCTATTCATCCTGGTTCACAGATTCACCTACAATAGCAAACTCCCTCCATGCCCTTGCCTGACTAGACTCATCTCCTTAGCACTTACTCCATCTGACACAGTACATATTTGTTCACTTGCTTGTTTGTCACCCAACTGTCCTCTTTAGAATGTCAGCTTCATGAGGACAGAAACTCCGTTCTGTTCAGAGCTGGATCCCAAGCATGTGGCTTGGCTCCAATCTCATAACTGGCACAGAGGAAGTGCTCAGGAAGTATTTTTCAAATTAAAAACAAATGAATGAACAACTACAAAAAAACCCAGGCCAAATCACCCACTTATCTGATGTGAATGGACAAGAGTAGCCTGACTACAGGAGGACTCAGTGGCTGAAATACTAAGACTGTCAGGTGTCCAATCATGTTCAAACTTGCAGTCCACCAAGGCAGCTGGTTTGGCACTGATGACACAGCAAGCGTGGGGTACTACATAAGAAAGAGCATCTAAAAAGAAGAGACAGGAATTATGTGGGATGGAAACACCTGGTTTTTCAAATCAGAGGGAATACATTGTCTTCTGAAGTTTCATTGCCAAAAGCAAGTGCTGTTAAAACAAAACTGCATGACCCTTCCTGTCAGGAGCTTTTCTCATATGGCAACTCTCCTTCTTTTTCAAGGGCACAAAAGCAATCTTATAAACAAAATGAAAACATTCATCGAGAGACAATACAGAGGAGTTGTTAAGAGCACAGGTTCAGGAACCAACTGCTTGCATTCAAATCCCAGCCTGGCATGACCTTGGCAATGAATTTAATCTCTCTTATTTATTTACGTAGGCTGTGTCGGGTCTTAGCTGCAGTGCATGGGCTCTTTGTTGTGGCACGCTGGCTCAGCTGCCCCGTAGCACATGGGGTCTTAGTTCTCTGATCAGGGATTGAAAGTGTGTCCCCTGCATTGAAAGGTGGATTCTTAACCACTGGACCACCAGGGAAGTCCCTAACATACTATATATTTTAACAAGTATATCATTTATTGTCTGTCTCCTCTCACTAGAACATTCCATCCAAGATGATGGGAGTCAATGTCTATTTTGAAGAATGATACACATCTATAATGCTGTTTAGCATATATGCTGTTTGGCTCTCAATAGTAATTGTTGAATGAATCACTGTATATTGTATCTAGGCATATACATTATCCCTAGATCCTTGGAACAATCCTGCATTAGAGATATTTTAATCCCATTTCCTAGGTCAGGAAACCAAGCTCAGAATCTAAGTCATCTGCCCAAGTGAACACAAGTAAGTGGGTGGTAGAGTGGGCCTCATTCATTCCCATCCCCAAGTATGCTTGGAAATTTGGTTCTCTTCCAACAGGTCAGGTGGGTCTCCAGAACGATGACACTTCTTTTTTTTTTTTGACACTTCTTAAATGTTGCAAAACCTGCTTTGGCACAATCTTTCCAATTAACCAAACCAAGAAATTTCTCTAACACTTTCAACAGGAAATCATATGCTATCAGCATGTTACAGTTTCCTGGAAATCATATGCTATCAGCATGTTACAGTTTCCTTAAGAGAAGAAAGGAAAGATGAATGTCTCAGTTTCTGGGTTCAGAGAAGATCATGATGTCAAGCATAGTTTGAGTTCATTGGTTTTAGAAAATGTATGGGATATGGTCAAACCTGAACTGATTCATTTGGAGATCTGGATGAAATTTTTATTCAGGTCATATATTGCATTGTTAGTCGTTCAGTCGTGTCTGACTCTTTGCAACTCCATGGACTGTAGCCCACCAGGCTCCTGTGGGCTCCTCTGTTCATGGGATTCTCCAAGCAAAAATGGAAATACTCCATTTCCCATGGAGTGGGTTGCCATGCCCCACTCCAGAGGATCTTCCCTACCCAGCGATCAAACCTGGTTCTCCTGCTTTGCATGCAGATTCTTTACTGTGTGAACTACAGGGAAGTACTTATTCAGCTCATGGCTATGTTCAACAAAATTGGGGGATGCTCTCTCAACTCTGAATATACTAAAAACCATTGAGTTGTACTCTTTAAGTAGGTGAATTATGTATAGTATGTGAACTCTATCTCTGTTATTAGGAATAATAGTATTTGGGTTTGGTTCAGATCATGGTCCAGTTGTTTTTTTCAGTTCATGGTTTATGATTCAGTTTGGGTTGAGTCACATGATCAGATCAAATAAACGGAGGGGAAAAAATGGGAGCCATTTCAATACTGGACCCAGAATATTTATAACAGACTGAAATCTTTAGCTGATAAAACAGGCCTGCAAAGTCCTTAACTGTTTCAAGTTAATAGACTAAACAGTAAGAGAGTGCAAAGTGCCATCTAAAAAAAGTAAAAATCAAATGCCCAATGGTTCATGTGTATTAGCACACTGAAAGATTTTAAGTTGGTAAAAATCATTGTTTTTAAATTATTAAAAACTTAAAAACAAAGGGACTTCCCTGGTGATCCAGTAATTAAGAATCCACCTGGCAATGCAGGGGACGTCAGTTTGATCCTCAGTCTGGGAAGATCCCACATCCTGTGTGGCAACTAAGCCTGTGAGCCACAACTACTGAAACCTGTGCACCTAGAGGCCATGCTCCACAAGCGAAGCCACTGCAACAAGCCCACACACTGCCGCTAGAGAGTAGTCCCTGCTCAGCACAACTAGAGAAGAGTCCGCATGCAGCAACAAAGACCCAGCAGAGCCAAAAAATAAACATAATTAGATTTTAAAAAAACAAACAAACAAATACAGAAAGTTGGGCATAGGGCTATGCCTCTTGAGTTAGTTAAAGGAAACTGATGTATAACTTTCTAAGAATCCTATGTTGGAATTTAACAATAAGAGGAGCCTTTATAATTAATTCAACAAAGCATATAAGCTGAGGAATCAGGAAATACCATAAATTCAACTGTATGTAAACATCCACGAGTGGGTTTTGCCACCTGTTGATAAGACATAACCAGACACTTAAGAAAATTTCTTCTCAGTAGGTACTTCTTAAGATTTGATGTTCAACATGGTCAGTCCTAGGACACTGAGTAATGTGAAAGAAGCCAGTATTACAAATTTTCCAAGTTTTTGTTCTTGTAAAGTTATGTGCTCCGTATGAAAAATCTAGTCTCTTACAAATAAAAAGGTAATATAAACTGTATTCTATTTACATATTTATAATTTATAAGTCATCTTCTTCCATAAAAGATTTAAGATGGTGAAGCCCATTAGTAGTAAAAAGACTCCTGGTCACATATTAACTAGTCTTCTTTTTGCCCATCATCCGCAAATAGCAGAATGTCTAATACACAGTAGGTGTTCAATATACATGTTAATATACTGATGACTAAGTAAACACAAAGGCAAAGATAAAATGTAAGAGGCTAAAGAAAGATATTCATAGAAAACAACAGTGTGATGTACCTTTCACTAAATCTGAAACTCTAACACCAGTCTTTTAAACTCGAAACACTGGGGAAGCGAGCATCCAGTGCTGATATCTGTATGGCTATTATTTTTTACTGCTCATTTATCCTTTACCTACTAGGTACTAGGCACTGGGTTAAAGTGGTGAACAAAACATGGAACTTAATTAGTCTCTTCTAGTAAAACCCTGTCTCCCTGACTCCCTGAACACAGGATATCTCCAACCAGTGGGGGCCAAATAGAGTATGTATTTGCCTGAGATGTTTCTGTGGACAGAGAAGACACTCATAGATGACCCAGAGATTTGCCCTTCCTCAAAGTTTCTTCTGTTCTGTTTCCTTGGAATCTTTACAGTATATCCCCTTTTATGGCTTAAAGGAGGTTAAGATGACTTCCTGTCACTTGCAATTAAACAATTCTTACTAATACAACTTTCAACATACATATGAGACTATCAAGGCTGAGGGAGGTTAAATGACTTTCTGGATCTAGAAAAAGAACACAGGTCTCCTAACTCCCAGGGCCAAGCTACATTATAGGTCCAAGTAAAATCAAGCTATAGAGAAAGGAATCAATCTGCAATACCTCATGAACCACGGAGCCCAGCATGAAGTCCAGCCTCTGGCACAGCTCTCCAAGGTTGGACAGGCTGCTGGCTCTGTGAGCACTATCCGGATCTCTTGCTCCTCTGAGGAAGGTGTGGATTAAAGGTTCTCGGTACTTTGAGACCATGTCCCCTGTAGCAAAAGGGAAGAAATTACAGTCTTTTAAAACAAACTTTCAACTTCTTAAAGAAGGAATAATGTGTCACCATTGAACAGTGTATTATGTTTTATGCTTTTCAAATTACTTGTATAACCATTAAAAAATCATATCTGGAAGAATAATGTTAGGGAAAACATGTATGATGAATTATTTTATGAAAAAGCAATTTATATATATATATATATATATATATATATGAAAGAAAAATGTATATATCGTAAGTATATAGTTTAATAAACTTTCAAAAATTCAATACAACTCTCACAGTCACACAAATAGCAAGTTTGGTCCTAGGCTAGACCCCAGTCATCAGCCTAGTACTTTTCCTACACTATTACCCTACCTACTCAAGCAAAGTGAGTGAAAGACAATCAAGGCATTTTGGATCCTTGTCAAGGAACGCTCGAGGACTTATTTATTGAGAGACCTACTATGTGCTAAGCATAGCTGTTAATACTTGGGAAACACCTGTGAACAAAAGAAACAAAGAGCCTTGCCCTCTTGGAGCTTCCATTGCAGTAAACTATACAGTAGGTTAGAAGGTAATAAATGCCATGAGAGGCAGCAGGAGAAAAGCAGGGTAAATATATCAGAAGGAATGAGGATGGTGGCAGATTTGTTTTTATTTTATTATTATTATTTTTTGGCACACAGGATCTTAGTTCCCCAAGCAAGGATTGAATCTCTGCCTCCTGTGGTGGAAGCACAAAGTCTTAACCACTGCATCCCAGACTTCTTTGTTGAGACGGTTGAGACATTTAGTCGAAGGCTAGAAGGTGAGGCTGTCCCCATGTGGATATGGTGGGGAGGAGCACATCAGGAAGAGGGAACAGCCAGTGTAAAAACCCTGTGGAGGAGCATCAAGAAGGCCCAAGATGGGACTTCCCTGGAAATCCTGGCTAAGACTGTGCACTCCTAATGCAAGGGGCCTGGTCAGGAAACTAGATTCTGCATGCTGCAACCAGCTAAATAAATAAATTAAATAATGTTTTTTTTTTAAAAAGAGAAAGCCCAAGAGGAGGCTAGAGGGGAGATGGCAAGGGCGGGTGGTGGTACAGACCTTGCAAGGCTTTATAGACCTCTGTAAGGACTTGGACTGTTTCAGAGTAAAATGAGAGGCCTTTGGAAGATTTTAAGCAAAAAAGCACAAAAAGATCACTCTGGCTGCAGTGTTAAGAACACACCCTAGTGTATGTGAATGTGTATGTCTTGTGGAAACAGGGTACAAATCAGGAAGCTGCTTGACAGAGAATGGTAACTTGAGTAGAGGGGGTAAGAAAGATTCTGCATATTTTCTAAAGATTGTACCAACATGACTTTCAGATGACTCCAATGATGACTCCTAGGATTTTTGCTTTTGCGTGGTGGATGAAGTTATTACCAACTAAGATGGGAAAGGCTTCAAGGAAATCAAATTTGGGGCAGAAGGAAAAGTCAGAATTCAGTTTTAATATGTTGAGCAAGTAGAAGATATACAAAGTGTTCAGAAAAGAGAAGTCTAAGTTGAAGATATGCATTTTTGAGTCAAGGGAATGTAGATGATACTTAAAACCTTGAAACTAGATATATAATCAAGGCAGTGAGTTTAGGTAAGGAAGGCAAGTAGACCAAGGACCAAATCTGTATAATTCCTTCAACCTTAAATCTGGGATGAGTCTGGGAAGGGAAGAACCAGCAAAGGAGACTGAAAAGAAATAACCAGCTACGTAGGAGGAAAATTAGCATGGTGTCCTAGAAATTAAGAGAAGAAAGTCTATCAGAAAGGAAAGAATGGTCTGCATTAAATGTTGCTAAGTAAGGTAAAAGAAGACTAAAAACTGACGATGAGATTGAGCAACAATGAGGTCACTGTTGACCTTGACAAGAACAGTTCTGATGGACTGATAGGGGTGAGCACATGACAGAAGTGGGTTTAAGATAGAAAAAGAGGAAAAGTAGATCATTTAAGGAGTTTTTCTGCAAAGCAGATCAAAGAAATGGGGTGATAGCTGGTCAAGGAAGTAGGGTCAAGAAAAGTTTGGGGGGACTTCCCCGGCAGTCCAGTGGTTGAGACTCTGTGGTTCCAATGCAGGAGGTGTGAGTTCGATCCCTACTCAGGGAACTAAGATCCCACATGCCATGCAGCTAAAATAAAGGAAGAAAAATTTGTGTTTCATTTTTAAAGAGAGGAGAAATAGAATGCAAAAGCACTCTGAATTGACTTTAAAAACAAAACAGAAACAACTTCTTCCTCCATGGACATGCACAGAACTAAAGCTGTTTTGGCTTGATCTTGGCTCTGAGGCCCTAGTTCCAGAACCCAAGTGTAACACTTCACTTCCAACCTATTTGTAGCTCCAAAATCACTGCAGATGGTGATTGCAGCCATGAAATTAAAAGACACTTACTCCTTGGAAGGAAAGTTATGACCAACCTAGATAGCATATTCAAAAGCAGAGACATTATTTTGCCAACAAAGGTCTGTCTAGTCAAGGCTATGGTTTTTCCAGTGGTCATGTATGGATGTGAAAGTTGGACTGTGAAGAAGGCTGAGCGCTGAAGAATTGATGCTTTTGAACTATGGTGTTGGAGAAGACTCTTGAGAGTCCCCTGGACTGCAAGGAGATCCAACCAGTCCATTCTGAAGGAGATCAGCCCTGGGTGTTAAGGAATGATGCTAATGCTGAAACTCCAGTACTTTGGCCACCTCATGCGAAGAGTTGACTCATTGGAAAAGACTCTGATGCTGGGAGGGATTGGGGGCAGGAGGAGAAGGGGACGACAGAGGATGAGATGGCTGGATGGCATCACTGACTCGAAGGACGTGAGTCTGAGTGACCTCTGGGAGTTGGTGATGGTCATGGAGGCTTGGCATGCTGTGATTCATGGGGTTGCAAAGAGTCAGACACGACTGAGTGACTGAATTGAACTGAAGGTTACATGACATCTAAACCGTGACAATGGTTTCTGAAACATATGTTTAAAGTCACCAAAATGATAATTACACATAAAAATCAACAACCTGCTCTATCAGGCCCAGCTCTGTGCTGTGCTATGCTTAGTCGCTCAGTCATGTCCAACTCTTTGAGACCTCATGGACTGTAGCCCACCAAGCTCCTCTGTCCATGGATTTCTCCAGGCAAAAATACTGGACTGGGTAGCCATTCCCTTCTCCAGGGGATCTTCCCAATCCAAGGATTGAACCCAGGTTTCCCGCATTGCAGGCAGATTCTTTACCGTCTGTCTGAGCCACCAAGGAAGCTCCAGGCCCAGTTCAAATGCCTCAAATTCTACTTCCTTTGTGAAAACCTTCCTTAATATTCGCTTAGCCTTAATTAGGCCTCCTTGGAAGCCCCACAATACTTTGGTTTAAATCACATTTGTTACTAACACCTTGATTCCTAGATGTTTTCAGCCTGTATCTATTTCTCACATTAGACTCTAAATTCCTTGAGGGAGAATTTTGACTGCTTTATCTCTGTTGTTATCAGTTCTTAGTAATCTTTGCACACCCTAGATACACAACAAATGCCAATGTTGACTTGAATTCACTCATTTCTTCAACTAAATGTAATTATGCACTGGTATTATACTCATGTTCAAGGGATACAAAAATTGATAAAACATAATCTTTACCCTTTAAAAAGCCCAAAGTTTAGGGGATGGGTATAAACAGATAAGTACCAACAATTATAGTCTTGTGTGGTTAATGCCGTCATAGAGTCAAGCAGAGGTTGCTTAGTATAATTTCACTAATTTTAGTCACTTGGAAGGGGGAGGAAGAGAAAGTTTATTTTTTGCTTTCCCTCAAAGACAGGAACACAATGTACTTTCCTTACAATGTAAGAAAAAGATGAGGGGTAATTTCTCTAAAATGCTCCCAGTTCCTAAGATAATACATGAAGCATGAGACTCACCCCCCTGCCCAGTAACATCAACATAAAATGCAGAAATTGAACCAGCGATGACTTAGTCATGCCCTGTTTTCAGAACAGGAAAGAGGGGACTCTGTGCCTACTTAGACCTAGTATTTGCATTTCTGAATACCAGGCCTAGTGAATGCAGTCACATGTTATGCACAAGAATTTGCATGAAGGCTTCTCTGTAGAGCTGTAATAGTGAAAAATGAGAAGATATAAATTAAAATGAATTAGCATGAAAGTGGTCAAATAACTATACATATTGTGGAATACTACACGGTCATTAAAAGGAACAAGACAGAATTGGAAAGGTATCCCTGGGACTGTCCTGGCGATCCAGTGGTTGAGACTCTGTGCTTCCACCACAGGGGGCTTGAGTTTCATTCCACAGGCCTCTTGGCCAAAAAAAGAAAGAGAAAAACTACTAAAGAAATATTTTCTTAAGACAATATTAAGTGAAAGAAACTAACAGAACCAGTATCATTCCATGTATGTACACAAAAATGTACACACGTAACTTCTCTCAATATTAACAAACCACATCTACAGATTTAAATATGTATATTAAGTATACAAATGCATAGATAGAAGAGAAAGGGGGGGGTTGGAGCTAAGATGGCGGACGAGTAGGACAGGGAGAATACTTTCTCCTCTACAAATCCATTAAAAGAACATTTGAACGCTGAATAAATTCTACAAAACAACTTCTGAATGCCGGCAGAGGACATCAGGCACTTAGAAAGACAATTCATTGTCTTCAAAAGGAGATTACGAGCCCTGAGATAACTCCTTTTGTGGAGAAGCTGGACACCAGCATTTGCTATTAGCAAGCGGGAGCTGGGCTAGGAGGAGCAGTGCGGCCTGCATCGCTTTGAGAAAGGATTTAGCCTGGCTATCCCAAGCGCTATCTGAGAGAAATAACCAGACTGTCGGTTATCTACTACATCAAAAGCCAGCCCTAACTTAAGACACCACCAGGACTACATACGGAACAAAGGACTGCACAGAGATGGCTGGCTGCAGGCCGTCCCACTCCAGTGACAGGCAGCCAGAGCCAGGGGCGGGCAATCACAGCCCTAGAGAGACACTATCTACAGAACTGTAAGCAGGTTTCTGTGCTGACTCACGCTTCTTGGGGCTCTGGATGGTCAATATCTGCCTGAGAAAGTGCACCGGTTGTATACCCAGAAAACTGAGTGGCAAGGAGGCGATAAGTCGCAGCAGCTGCGCTTGCTAAACACTTCATCACCTGTGCTACTCGGACCTGGGAAGGGCATAAAATGCGGACTCAACTGAGTCTGTGCTTCTGAGGATTATCCGAGTGCCTGAACCTGGCCGGCTTAGATTTGGGTGTTCATCTCCGCCCCCTCTGTAACAGGGCAGAGATCAGATATTGAAAAGACCAGTTAACCGCCTCAATAAAGAGAATTCAACAAACTACCAGAATATAGTAAGGACACTCTAAACTTGGCAATTTTAACAAGATGAAGAGACAAAAGAATACCCAGCAGCTAAAGGAACAGGATAGATGCCCACCAAAACAAACCAAAGAGGAAGAGATAGGGAATCTACCTGATAAAGAATTCCGAATAATGATAGTGAAATTAATCCAAAATCTTGAAATCAAAATGGGATCACAGTTAAAGAGTCCGGAGACAAGGATTGAGAAGATGCAAGAAAGGTTTAACAAGGACCTAGAAGAAATAAAAAAGAGTCAACACATAATGAATAATGCAATAAATGAGATCCAAAACACCCTGGAGGCAACAAATAGTAGAATAACAGAGGCAGAAGATAGGATTAGTGAATTAGAAGATAGAATCCTAGAAATACATGAATCAGAGGAGAAAAAAGAAAAACAAATCAAAAGAAATGAGGACAATCTCAGAGACCTCCAGGATAACATTAAATGCTACAACATTCGAATCATAGGAGTTCCAGAAGAAGAAGATAAAAAGAAAGACCATGAGGAAATATTTGAGGAGATAATAGTTGAAATCTTCCCTAAAATGGAGAAGGAAATTACCACTCAAGTTCAAGAAATCCAGAGAGTCCCTAACAGGATAAACCCAAGGCGAAACACCCCAAGACACATATTAATCAAATTAACAAAGATTAAATATAAAGACCAAATATTAAAAGCAGCAAGGGAAAAACATGAAATAACTCAAAGGGAATTCCCATAAGGATAACAGCTGATCTTTCAATAGAAACTCTCCAAGCCAGGAGGGAATGGCAAGACATAATTCAAGTGATGAAAGAAAATAACTTACAGCCTAGATTACTGTATCCAGCAAGGGTCTCATTCAAATATGAAGGAGAAATCAAAAGCTTCACAGATAAGCAAAAGTTGAGAGAATTTAGCACCACTAAACCATTTCTCCAACAAAAAGATAGGAATCACTAAAAGGGTGTATAAATTCGAACCCAAAACAATAAAGTAAATCCTATTTATCAATAATTGCTTTAAACGTTAATGGGCTGAATTAATCAACAGACAAAGACTGGCCGAATACAAAAACAAGACCCCTACATACCTTGTCTACAAGAGACAACCAAAAGACTAAAACGGGTCAAATGGATACAAAAACTAGACCCCTATATATGTTGTCTACAAGAGAACCAGCTTAAAATAGGGGATATATACTGACTGAAAATGAAGGCCTGGAAAAAGATTTTCTATGCAAATATGGACCAAAAGAAAACAGGAGTAGCAATACTCATATCAGATAAAATTGACTTTAAAGATCCTGAAAAGGAGACAATCAAGGTTATACATAACAACCTAAAGGAACAATCCAAAAAGAAGATATAACAACTACAAATATACATGCACCCAACATTGGAGCAGTGATATATCTAAGACAAACATTAATTAATATGATAGAAGAAATATACAACAATACAATAATAGTGGGAGACTTTAATACCCCACTCATACTTATACAATCTGGCTGTAATAGACAAAGTAAAGAGGAAAACATATTCACTTATGAGCCTCAAAAATTCAGTTCACTCAGGAGAGTTTAAAAAAAAATAGACTTATTTGTTCACTCTGCAAATGTTTATTGACTATTTTATGGGTCTGGTACCACTTTGGGTAGTAGGGAGGAAGAAGTGACAAATGTGATCCTGTCCTAAATAATATATTGTGGTAAAGATAGACCTACCAATACAAAATACTAAGATGTGCCTAAGATGAAGACACCCAAACTGAACTTTTAGTTCCCTGAACTTTTCATTTCCAGATCAAACCTCCTAATATAGGATGAATTCAACATGATTTTTTAAATTGTTCTTTGTGATTAAAAACAGAAAGCCATTAGTTAAGAAATTACATATACTCCTCCCCCACCATCACTCCCCTTCTTCCTTCCCATTTCCCTCTCACCCTCATTGATCCTTTCCTTTGTCTATTTTCCCCTGCAAAAAAATAAAATAAAATAAAAAATTAAAAAAAGGAAGAGAAAAAGGATATATTGAAATAGAAAGGTTAGATAACTTGTCCAAAACAACCAAGATCAAATGTAGGTAGTCTTACACTTAACTCCTATGATACAATGCATTTAAGATATTTCCAACTAAAAGAAAAACATATTTCTCTACTTTTGGTATAACACTGTCCTTTTCTGGAGCCAGAAAGGAGCTTGCTTGTTCTGCAATGAGATGTGCATCTATAGTTAAGAGCTCTACATTGTAATTTTGCTTAATTTTTATTTTTTCGCAGCACCACTCAGCATGCAGGATGTTGGTTCACCCAACCAGGGATCGAATAGGTACCTCCTTGCAGTAGAAACGTGGAGTCTTAACCACTGGACTGCTGGGGGAGTTCCTCTGTGTTCTAATTTCTTCCCTGAAGCCAACTAGCAGTGTGACTTAGGGCAAATCCCTTCACCTCCTCAGACCAACTGGAGATGAGTCAATTAGACTAGACAGTCTCTCTGGCCCCTTCCAGTTGGAAGTCTATGAGGTGATGAGTCACCTTTGGCTTAGCCATCAGGGGAATGAGATTCAGGAGAGCAGGAAGGGAAGAAAAAGCATCTATTCATGAGCCCTGGAGTGGGAGGCTGCTGTGGTTAAAAGAATGAAGGTCTCTGTTGGGAAGGAAGTCATTGAGAAATGACAGAAGTCTGGAATCCATAAGGAGGGGAAATTGCAGGTTGAAAAGGTAAGAGCAGATGACAAACTAGTTATTATTTATTAATGTAGGGATTTAAAGTTAAAAATAAGAGGTAAACTGTAAAGCAACTATATACCTCAATTAAAAAAATAAGTGGAAAACTAACACAGCACTGTAAATTAGTTGTATTTCAATTTAAAAATGGATTAAAAAATTAGTAGTAAAGAAAAGGTACTATTTATCAGGTAGAGTCCCTCCTCTCATGGTATTCAAAGCATACTGAGGAAAAGGAAAACTACTGACCAAGCAACAACACTGGCGTGAGATGTCCCCAAAATGGTGACAGAGAAAGATACTTTTATGAGTAATGTTTTAATCTGGTTACAATTTCCATTAACAACAGCTCCAGTATTCTTATTCATCCAGACTCAAAAGCCTGGTGTTCTTTTTTGACTTCTCCCTGTCACCCTTCAGTCAGGCAGGCAGTTCATTTATTATTCTTCAACCCTCATTTACTTCCCTATGGGATTTGAGGCAACTTTCACTAAATAATACTGAAACTGAAATGAATATTTTTTAAAAGCTCTATAGTGAGGAAGTACTGATATTCCATGCTAAGAATGGTTATTGCAAATGAACCCCAAATTTAGTTTAGCAATTCTAATAGCTAAGGCAAAAAGGGAAACAGAAAACATAGTTCCCATTAGTCAATAGAAGAAGGTACATCTATTTCCTTCTTTAGGAAGAATACCAAGAGGTATCTCACTCATTCATTCAGCAAATCTTAATTGAGTGCCTAAAACGTTCCAAGTATGATCTCAGCACTGGAGATAATATATAGCATGAAAATGAAAGCAAAGTTACCATCTTTATGAAGCCTACTTCTACTGGAGGAGAAAATAAATAGTAAATAAACTTCCCAGCAGCAATAAGAGCTATGAAGAAAAATAAGGAAGGGGGAGCAGTTAAGAGTCAGGGATGAGGGCTCAGGGAAAAAGTATCAGAGGAGAAGAGCTGAAGGAAAAAGTCATGTGAAGACCTGGGGGAAAGTGAAGAATAGAAAGGACAACAGTTTTATATTCAATGTAGGAATCATATGGCTGCTTCTTACACTTTCTCACCATAAAAGGTAAGGGCATACCATTATGTTAACAAAATCAAATTTTAACATTCCATTTATATAAATTCCTGCCTTGCCTGAGCTTCATTACAACTTTCCAAATAAGCATTCATTGAACTCCATGCTCCACCAACCCCACTGCCAAGCATACCTAAGAACCAAGAGGAGCTAGTGGAGACCCGGAATCTTGAGAGCCCACACTGAATCCAGTCATCTGGCTCCAGGCCCACCTGCTGCCTCGTTTTCCAGGTACTGGGCTGGGCGAGCTGGAACACTCCCTGCACCCACTTTGCATTTCTCAAAGTGTCGCGCCGTCATGTCTTCCACAACCTGACCTCCCTCAGACCTCATATACACAGCCAGGACATGTCACACCTTGCTCAAACATGGTCTTCTTTGGGGATTTACAGCTCTGCCCCCATTTCCTGAAGGCTCTGTTAACCTCTGACGGTCTTCTCTCTCCCTTGCTCCTACTGTGCTGTGTGGTTGGTTTCTTAAGATTGTACTGCATCCCAGTCACCAGTTAGTCCTGACCAGGTTTCTATGCAGAACAAAATGAATGCATGTGAACAGAGAATACAGCTTCTGGGGCTACATGTGACAGCACAGAATTCAAAGATACTACAGAAAGGGTTCTTAGTTTTAGCTTAAGGGATCTCTATGTGTCAAATTTTCTTGTGTATGTCTCACTGGCATTCTCCCATTCTTCCTTGTAAAACCACTCTAACTTTGCTCAAATATGCATCTTCTCCCTGTCCAGCCACCATTTATCTGATTCAGGCTAAGGTCTTTATTGCTCTAAATGAATCATGGTGGACATATCCTCTGGTCTTAATTGCTCTGGGCATGTGATCCAGTGTGAACAAAGAGATGTGAAGGAAAATCAGATGGAAGACCCTAAGAAAATACTTTGCCTCTGGTTATGTATAGCCTTTATCGAGCCCATTTTTGCATGAAATGTTCCTTTGGTATCTCTGATTTTCTTGAAGAGATCCCTAGTCTTTCCCATTCTGTTGTTTTCCTCTATTTCTTTGCATTGATTGCTGAAGAAGGTTTTCTTATCTCTTCTTGCTATTCTTTGGAACTCTGCATTCAGATGCTTATATCTTTCCTTTTCTCCTTTGCTTTTCCCTTCTCTTCTTTTCACAGCTATTTGCAAGGCCTCCCCAGACAGCCATTTTGCTTTTTTGCATTTCTTTTCCATGGGGATGGTCTTGATCCCTGTCTCCTGTACAATGTCACAAACCTCATTCCATAGTTCATCAGGCACTCTATCTATCAGATCTAGGCCCTTAAATCTATTTCTCACTTCCACTGTATAATCATAAGGGATTTGATTTAGGTCATACCTGAATGGTCTAGTGGTTTTCCCTACTGTCTTCAATTTCAGTCTGAATTTGGCAATAAGGAGTTCATGGTCCGAGCCGCAGTCAGCTCCTGGTCTTGTTTTTGCTGATTGTATAGAGCTTCTCCATCTTTGGCTGCAAAGAATATAATCGATCTGATTTCAGTGTTGACCATCTGGTGATGTCCATGTATAGAGTCTTCTCTTGTGTTGTTGGAAGAGGGTATTTGCTATGACCAGTGCATTTTCTTGGCAAAACTCTGTTAGTCTTTGTCCTGCTTCATTCTGTATTCCAAGGCCAAATTTGCCTGTTACTCCAGGTGTTTCTTGACTTCCTACTTTTGCATTCCAGTCCCCTATAATGAAAAGGACATCTTTTTTGGGTGTTAGTTCTAAAAGGTCTTGTAGGTCTTCATAGAACAGTTCAACTTCAGCTTCTTCAGCGTTACTGGTTGGGGCATAGACTTGGATTACTGTGACATTGAATGGTTTGCCTTGGAAACGAACAGGTCAGGAAGCAACAGTTAGAACTGGTCATGGAACAACAGACTGGTTCCAAATAGGAAAAGGAGTACGTCAAGGCTGTATATTGTCACCCTGTTTATTTAACTTATATGCAGAGTACATCATGAGAGATGCTGGACTGGAAGAAACACAAGCTGGAATCAAGATTGCCGGGAGAAATATCAATAACCTCAGATATGCAGATGATACCACCCTTATGGCAGAAAGTGAAGAGGAACTAAAAAGCCTCTTGATGAAAGTGAAAGTGGAGAGTGAAAAGGTTGGCTTAAAGCTCAACATTCAGAAAACGAAGATCATGGCATCTGGTCCCATCACTTCATGGGAATTAGATGGGGAAACAGTGGAAACAGTGCCAGACTTTATTTTTCTGGGCTCCAAAATCACTGCAGATGGTGACTGCAGCCATGAAATTAAAAGACGCTTACTCCTTGGAAGGAAAGTTATGACCAACCTAGATAGCATATTCAAAAGCAGAGACATCACTTTGCCAACAAAGGTTCGCCTAGTCAAGGCTATGGTCTTTCCTGTGGTCATGTATGGATGTGAGAGCTGGACTGTGAAGAAGGCTGAGCACCGAAGAATTGATGCTTTTGAACTGTGGTGTTGGAGAAGACTCTTGAGAGTCCCTTGGACTGCAAGGAGATCCAACCGGTCCATTCTGAAGGAGTTCAGCCCTGGGATTTCTTTGGAAGGAATGATGCTAAAGCTGAAACTCCAGTATTTTGGCCACCTCACGGGAAGAGTTGACTCATTGGAGAAGACTCTGATGCTGGGAGGGATTGAGGGCAGGAGGAGAAGGGGACGACAGAGGATGAGATGGCTGGATGGCATCACTGACTCGATGGATGTGAGTCTGGGTGACCTCCGAGAGCTGGTGATGGATAGGGAGGCCTGGCGTGCTGCAGTTCATGGGGTCGCAAAGAGTCGGACACGACTGAGCGACTGATCTGATCTGATCTGATCTGATGTATAGCCTGGCGGGCTACAGTCCATGGGGTTGCAAAGAGTCGGACATGACTTCGCGACTAAACAACAACAAATCATTTTAAGAACACAACACCTCAGAGTTGCTGCAGCCAATGGAAACTATGAGGGACTAGCAGATGAGGCTGGCAGAGTAGAAAGATGAAGAGATTTGGGGTCTTGAATGATGTAATGGAGGCAAAGAATTAACCAATTCAGGGCTTTTTGTCATGTGTAATGATTTATTCCTTATTGTTTAAGCCAGTTGAGTTGAGAATTTGTTACCTGTGGCCAAAAATACTCTGATTTGACATATGAAAATTTAACAGTGTAGAGGTCTTCTACATCAGTTCTATGTCTATTAACACAAAGTCAAAAAAGTTAGATTTGCCAAAACAAAGAAACTTAAGTCAGTGTATATTTTTAAAAGGATTCAGAAGTCAATTTTATAACATATAAAAGAAAAAATAAGCCCAATAATTTTCTTTATTCTAATTACAATTTTAATTGGGACAATACCCTAGTATACAGCATGACTCAAAATATCAATGTATATATATTCTGGGTTGACCAAAAAGTTCATTTGGGCTTTTTTCCATAACATCTTTTTTTGAAAGTTGCTTTACCATGTTGTGTTGGTTTCTGCCGTACAACAACGCAAATCAGTCATAATATATATTTATCCCTGCCTTCTTGAGCATTGCTCCTCTCCCCCTCATCCCATCCCTCTAGGTCATCACAGAGAGCCAGGCTGCACCCCCGTGTTGTACAGAAGCGTCCCACTAGCTCTTTCACACATGATAGTGTATATATGCCAAAGCTACTCTCCCAATTCCTCCCACGCTCTCGTTCCTCCGCTGTGTCCACAATTCCATAAATTTGACTAAACCTTTTGGCCAACCCAATATATACAGCTTTACCAAAGAGCAGAGTCATCTTTATACATCTGCCAACTTATTAAATGAAGAAAAGTGAGTATCTACAGTAGGAGCTCATGTAAAGGGGTTACATGCTGAGTGTATTTCACAACTACTGACTAACCACCCATTTCATTATGAACTAAAACCTCAGGCTCTGGGACATTTAGTGCTATTCCCTAGTTTCTGATTAAGCAACAAAATCTCAATTATCCCATCTGGGAGGGTGTTGGTTAATATATATTTTTGGCTTCTTTTTCTGCTCTTCTTTATCCAGATGAGATGTTTGTATTTCTTCAGTTTGAACTTACCTGAACCACAAGGTTCTAAGATCTTAATTCACCTTCTGTTAGAAAAGGTGGCATACACTTGCCCCCTGACAAGGGCAAGTATTTGTTACCATCCTGCTATCTCCTTCAAAGTATGCATACTGTACGGCTTTTACAAAAAATAGTATTGATTTCTGAACTCCCTAATCCCCATTTTCAGAAAGTATTCGCCACAGACTACAATATTTAGACTAAGATATACCCATGGAACTGAAGTTGGAGAGACCACCATCTTTTCCTTAGGCGTTTAGCAACAACTTCAGGGAAATGAACACAGTAAACTTTAAAACTCAATACAATTGTTGGGTTGTGGCCAATTACCTGTGCCTATTACTTCTGGGTTACCTTGGTGGATCTCTGTTCTTTAGGGCTCTGACTGGATACCCCTTAGGAAACAGTGTTCAGTCCTGTTCTATCTATTCATAATAATTCTAGATGGCATCCTCTCACCTGGCCAATTAAAAATACCTGCTCTGAGGCTGGCCATAGATTTAAGTTTTCTCTTAGGGTCATTTAAACTCAATCGGAGTGATGAGCTAAGTCTCAATAAAAAATTAACTTCTCATCTATTAAAAGGAAAACTCCTACAATTATGGGGAGGATCTACATGGTTAACACCAGGCTATGGTCATTTAAGTTTAAAGGCTCCTCTATGTTGCTGCTGCTGCTGCTAAGTCGCTTCAGTCGTGTCCGACTCTGTGCGACCCCATAGACAGAAGCTCACCAGGTTAAATCATACTAAAAATGATCAACCTGGCAATTATGAGACAAGGATGGGTGCTTTATGAACTATGCCTGTTATTATCCTTAGAGAGAGTGATTGGTATGGAACTCAGTGGATTTGTGGCACTAATTTATGGCCTTGATATCTACAGGGATGATATGAAGGTGTAGCCTGGGATTCCCTTGAATTTAAGGTCATACGTGTTAACAAGTTACAGGTAAGCCCAACCAATCTACCATTGGTATGATCCTAATGGGTCAAAGATCTGTATTCTACTGGTATGACCATTTAGCAACTTGTGTGTGTGTGTGTGTGTGTGTGTGTGTGTGTGTGTGTGTGTGTGTGTGTGTGTGTGTGCGAGCCTTCAATGCGGTTGGAGGATGTAATTGACTATATCTAAGCCTTGACAACTTTCGTAAGCTTTAAATGATAGTAACTGGGCTATAAGCCTATTGAATTCTGAGATCTCTATGATGAGGAAGGCAGTGATAAACAACTACAAGACCCTTGACACCTTACAGCATCTCAGGGAGATATCTGTGCTATAATTCAAACTGAATGCTGTATTTTTGTACCTGATAAATCCTTTAATGTAACACATTTGAACCACATGAAAAATCAGATTTCTGCTCTAAGTGACCCATTCCCTAGTCTTGACAATCTTTAAAAAACTGGTGTGGGAGGCTCATGGCTAAAATATTTACTTTTAATTCCACTAATATTAACTATACCATTTGTATTTTGCTTGTTTCACAAGATTATTATTTCTTGTATTGCCAAGTATATGACTGAGCCTTCAACGGAAATGATGACTAGACTTGAAGCAGTCGATCAAATGTATAGTTCAATATATGATCAATGATTGTAATAGTGTAACTCTAGAAGGCAATAGCAACCCACTCCAGTACTCTTGCCTAGAAAATCCCATGGACGGAGGAGCCTGGTAGGCTGCAGTTCATGGGTCACAAAGAGTCAGACATGACTGAGCATCTTCCCTTTCACTTTTTACTTTCATGCTTTAGAGAAGGAAATGGCAACCCACTCCAGTGTTCTTGCCTGGAGAATCCCAGGGGAAGGGGAGCCTGGTGGGCTGCCACCTATGGGGTCGCACAGAGTCGGACACAACTGAATCGACTTAGTAGCAGTAGCAGCAGCAGCAAACTCAAGATCAACTTTTAGAAACTTTCTCAAGTTGATTTTAGTTGAGTTTATCCTGCTGCTGCTGCTGCTAAGTCACTTCAGTCGTGTCCGACTCTGTGAGACCCCATAGACGGAAGCTCACCAGGCTCCCCTGTCCCTGGGATTCTCCAGGAAAGAACACTGGAGTGGGTTGCCATTTCCTTCTCCAATGCATGAAAGCGAAAAGTGAAAGTGAAGCCACTCAGTTGTGTCCGACTCCCAGCGACCCCATGGACTGGAGCCCACCAGGCTCCTCCATCCATGGGATTTTCCAGGCAAAAGTACTGGGGTGGGGTGCCATTGCCTTCCCCGTGAGTTTATCCTAGTTCTGCTCTAATGGATTTTACTTTGTGCAATGACAATGATAACACTTGGCTATTTGCATTTCTGTATTCTTCTCAGGAAGTCAGCAATAATCAACCTTATTTTAAAGCAAACAGCTGTGCGTTCCAGGGAGTAAATGAAGGATCTAGATTTGTTTGATCAAACAATTAAAAAACGAGTTTCTTTGGAAGGTGAAAAATCAAGTGCTTAGTGAAAAGAGAGAGGTGAAAGAATTTTCACCTGTCTTTGACTTGTGTGTATCAATTATCATCTATATGAAAAGATTCCTTCAACAAATTAGGATTCAGAAGTTTTTTTTTTTAAATCAAGTTTTGCTATGGTACTTTGAAGTCTAGATTGATGGATTCATTTATGCCTATTAGATCCTTCCTTCTCTCATAAAGGATCTGAGATGGTCATCTGCAACAAGAGACACTTACACAGTGAAAGAGCACCATCAGGTCTGAACTAACACAGCGGACTTCTGTAGTTGGGGGATCTGCTAATTTCAAGGGCTCACCTACTCTTCTAGTTCACTGAAACATATCATAAAAGTGATATTAAGAAGAATTAAATGAGAAAGAAGATCCCATCTTTGGTCAAATCTTTACAACATCCTTTTAAAACTCTATTATTAATGTCTCTGTGTGTGTGCTCAGTTGTGTCTGACTCTTTGTGACCCCATGGACTGTAGCCTGCCAGGCTCCTCTGTCCATGGGATTTCCCAGGCAAGAATACTGAAGCCATTCAGAATACTGAATACCATTTCCTACTCCAAGGGATCTTCTTAAACCAGGGATCGAGCCTGTGTCTCCCAAGTCTCCTACACTGGAAGGTGGATTCTTTACCACTGCTCCACCTGGGAAGGTCTGGAGGGCCTCTATTCCTTTCTTCTTGCCTCTCTCTTTCTCTCTCCCTGCCCGTCCCCCTTTTTTTGAGACATAGAACTGAGTACAGATAAAATCATTCCTAACTACTCTCTTCTATCTACCAACAGGAAATAACTAAGAAATACCATATCCTGCTAGTGAAGGTGCTGCTGGGTAAAAGTAATGATATTTTCCAAAGATCGAATGATCACGTACAGCCAGCACTCCTCTGTAATCAG
Organism: Tragelaphus eurycerus; assembly: GCA_935064755.1. Classification (NCBI taxonomy): domain Eukaryota; kingdom Metazoa; phylum Chordata; class Mammalia; order Artiodactyla; family Bovidae; genus Tragelaphus; species Tragelaphus eurycerus. The sequence goes on from CAKXYN010000020.1 coordinate 21,917,266, forward strand.
AAGTTTACATACATTCTGAGTAATGTTTTAGATCAATGTTTCTCAAACACAAACATGGGCACTGAAATTGCGCAGTGCAACTTGATTATAATGTGTATCCAGGTGATTCAGAATTATCATTAAAATGAAAACACAGTATTTAAACAATTCTTTTAAAGAATTCACAGATCCCTGAATTATATCAAAATTTAATCTCCATACTCCAGCCCTTCCATCTAGCCAATTCAATGAAAACATTTAATGTGTACTACTACATACAAGGGACTCCGCAGGGCACTAGAGATTTAGTGAAAGTGAAAGTTGCTTAATTTTGTCTGACTCTTCGCAACACCATGGATTATACAGGCCATGGAATTCTCCAGGCCAGAATACTGGAGTGGATAGCTGTTCTCTTCTCCAGGGGATCTTCCCAGTCCAGGGATGGAACCCAGGTCTCCCACATTGCAGGCGAATTCTTTACCAGCTGAGTCACCAGGGAAGAGATGTAAGGGTGAAGGAAATTTTGCATATACACGTCCAGTTGTTCCAGTACCATTTGTTGAAAAGACTGATAATGCTTTTTTGAGGAAAGGAATGGTTTAACTGGAGATTGAGTTTGGAGAATCTGATTGTATATGTGTGTTCACAAAGAACAAAAGTATTTGTTCTATGATGGAGAGTGAGGTTTGCACTGCAATAACTTATATGCAGAGTACATCATGAGAAATGCTGGGCTGGAGGAAGCACAAGCTGGAATCAAGACTGCTGGGAGAAATATCAATAACCTCAGATATAACATATCTGAGATGTTATCAGATATAACATATCTGATATGTTATCAGATATAACATATCTTATGTTATCAGATATCTGATATCTGATATGTTATCAGATATCTGATATCTGATATGTTATCAGATATCTGATATCTGATATGTTATCAGATATAACATATCTGATATCTGATGTTATCAGATATAACATATCTGATATCTGATATGTTATCAGATATAACATATCTGATATAACCTAAGATATGCAGATGACACCACCCTTATGGCAGAAAGTGAAGAAGAACTAAAAAGCCTCTTGATGAAAGTCAAAGAGGAGAGTGAAAAAGTTGGCTTAAAGCTCAACATTCAGAAAACTAAGATAATGGCATCCGGTCCCAACACTTCATGGCAAATAGATGGGGAAACAGTGAAAACAGTGGCTGATTTTATTTTACTGGGCTCCAAAATTACTGCAGATGGTGACTGCAGCCATGAAATTTAAAGACGCTTACTCCTTGGAAGGAATGTTATGATCAACCTAGACAGCATATTAAAAAGCAAAGACATTACTTTGTCAACAAAGGTCCATCTAGTCAAGGCTATGGTTTTTCCAGTGGTCATGTATGGATGTGAGAGCTGGACTGTAAAGAAGGCTGAGCGCCGAAGAATTGATGCTTTTGAACTGTGGTGTTGAAAAAGACTCTTGAGAGTCCCTTGGACTGCAAGGAGATCCAACCAGTCCATCCTAAAGGAGATCAGTCCTGGGTGTTCACTGGAAGGACTGATGTTGAAGCTGAAACTCCAATATTTTGGGCACTTGACACAAAGAGCTGACTCATTTGAAAATACCCTGATGCTCAGAAATATTGAGGGCAGAAGAGAAGGGGATGACAGAGGATGAGATAGTTAGATGGCATCACCAACTCAATGGACATGAGTCTGGGTAAACTCCAGGAGTTGGTGATGGACAGGGAAGCCTGGAGTGTTGCAGTTCATGGGGTTGCAAAGAGTTGGACACGACTGAGTGAGTGAAGTGAACTGAATTTATCTCCAGATAGATCACTTCTACGACAGAGGATGAGATGGTTGGATGGCATCACCAACTCAATGGACATGGGTTTGGATGAACTCCGGGAGTTGGTGATGGACAGGGAGGCCTGGCAGTGCTGCAGTTCATGTGGTCGCAAAAAGTCAGACACAACTGAGCGACTGAACTGAACTGCAATGCCTTCAGTGTACTCTTACTCTGTTGCTGCTGCTGCTGCTAAGTCGCTTCAGTCGTGTCCGACTCTGTGCAACCCCATAGACAGCAGCCACCAGGCTCCCCTGTCCCTGGGATTCTCCAGGCAAGAACACTGGAGTGGGTTGCCATTTCCTTTTCCAATGCACGAAAGTGAAAAGTGAAAGTGAAGTCGCTCAGTCGTGTCTGACTCTTAGCGACCCCATGGACTTCAGCCTACCAGGCTCCTCCATCTATGGGATTTTCCAGGCAAGAGTACTGGAGTGGGGTGCCATTGTTAACTGGTTCTAAAGTCACAGTCAAAGGATATGATCATCTTTTAGGGATCAACTTTCTCCCCCCACCAAATGAACAATGATTCAAATAGTAAGGGGTTTCTCTACATAATAAGGGTAGTAAATAAAATATTAAGATTCATGGAATGATTGAAAACTTTTACATTCTTTAGCAAGAGAAAGTCTTTCTATGATAGTCACAGATGAATCAGGTCATTAACCCAATCACTGCATGGTTCGGCCTTATCAGCTCAGAAGTGCTAATTACCTCCTTCACTCTCAATGTAGGATGGGTGTGGGTGTGTGTGTGTGTGTTTTCCAGTCACAACCAACTCTTTGAGACCTCAAAGACCACAGCCTGCCAGACTCCTCTGTCCATGGGATTTCCCAGGTTCGGCCTTATCAGCTCAGAAGTGCTAATACCTCCTTCACTCTCAATGTAGGATGGGGGTGTGTGTGTGTGTGTGTGTGTGTGTGTGTGTGTGTGTGTCTTATCAGCTCAGAAGTGCTAATACTTCCTTCACTCTCAAGGGTGTGTGTGTGTGTGTGTAGGATGTGTGTGTGTGTGTTTTCCAGTCACAACCAACTCTTTGAGACCTCACAGACCACAGCCTGCCAGACTCCTCTGTCCATGGGATTTCCCAGGCAAGAATACTGGAGTGGGTTGTCATGCCCTCTTCTAGGGGATCTTCTTGACCCAGGATCAAATCCAGGTCACCTGCACTGCAGCCAGAGTCTTTACCATCTGAGCCACCAGGGAAAGATACAAAGAACTCTGACAACACAATTAAAAGAGACATAAATAAGTCAGATTCACATGCACATAGCTGATTCACTTTGTTGTACAGCAGAAACTAATACAACATTATACTCAAATAATAAAATAAGAAATAAAAAGCTCCCCCCCCCAAAAAAAAAAAGCCAGTTCAAAAAAAAGGCACATGTTGTATGACTTCATTTATAAGAAATATCCACAATAAGAAAATCCTCAAAGAGAGAGTAGGTTAGTGACTGCGTGACTGGTAATGGGTATAGGTTTTTCTAGGGGTGGTGAAATGTTCCAAAATTGATTGTGGTGGTGATGGTTGTACACCCTTGTGAACATACAAAAAATTTTGATTTGTGCACTGTAAACTGCTGAACTATAAGGATGAAGTCTATCTCAATAAAGCTTTTTTTTAATGTAAGTTTTTGAATAAGAGGGGTAAAAAGCAGGGCTGCAGAATCTAGTTTATGTTGAAGCTGGAAAAATATATAACAGAAAAATCTTTACATATTAGAAGAGAAGAGGTGCATGTGTATAAGCAGAATCTGATAATGAAACATAACTCTGCCTTCCAAAAGCTCAGAGATCAAAGGCTTGAGGCAAATCTCACAGACAATTCACAATAGCGGCTCCCTTCAAACATGAAGTGGGAGATCTGGATTCTTTGATGGTATGCCCACTACAGGAAACAGGTCCTGCCCTCGACCGCCAGTCAAGCAGAACCCAGAGCTTTCTCAATGCTTTACGAACGGCATTGCCTCTCCTAGCTCTATGCTTCCTTATTTGTCAGTAAAAAATGGTGCCAATACAGTTTCAGTCTTTACTACCTCATAGCTGGCAGTTTAACGGGTAACATTTTAAAAAACCTTTTAATTTTCACTGTATCAGTTAAAAAAAATTAGTATAATATAAAAGTCTCTTAAAAGAGGCAAGGAAAATATTGAAGAGATAAGACTCAGAGGTTCTTACATATTGTTATAGCCATTTGGACCAATATTCCATCTCTGGGTATGCCAAACCACACCTGACAAACATTAACCCAGGGACAGTTAAGACCTCCTGCCAGTGTTTTAAAGCTTTTGTGCTCCAGCCTTTTTATTAAGTCTGTCCCAATTGCTTCTTTTTATTTCATTTCCTCTTAGGGACCAGACTCAAGTGGAGATGAGGAACTGGGATCTTTGTGTGCATATCTCTGAATCTTATCTTTCCAGGTTCCAGGATCTCAATTATATTGTTTGAATCCCCTTTGTAATCTAACCAGTTCAAGTAGTCTCTTCCTTTTCCAAGACAGTACTTTTAGATTTGATATTAGATATTCTGGGGAGAAAATAAGAATAAAGGCATAAAGAGGTCAAATGTCACAACATACACTTGACTTCACTAAAGCTACTACTGGAAAAAGGGATCCAGAAAAACTACCTTTTCTCCCATTTATTTGGGAACTAAAGTGACTAGATCTTTGGGGAAAGTACACAGTGGAGAGCCACAAGCGCTCACAGAAGTATTTCTGCTGACCCAGTCATTGAGGAAATAGGAAACAAAATACAGATCTGACTCTCTTCATGGACACTTTTATGTCCTTCATAACATCTATTAATTTTTCCTGCATTTCAGAGCCTAGAATTCTATTTCACTACTGAAAGAATTATAGTAGAATTATTACTGGTTTCTTTTAACATTTCATGATTACAAATTATTGCCACATGTGGACCAGAGTCAACAGAGACAATAATTTCAATCAAGGTCAGAAGGAAATTAGATTGACACAGCAGATCCTAAAGCCGTTTAGAGAATTAAATAATTTAAATGCAATTAATTTTTTATGAAATTCATCATTTAAAAAATTCATAGGTAAATTCTGATCTATTAACAACAACTACTTTTCAGCCAGGAAGTTTCCCTACAGCTCTGGGGAAATCACTTCTTTTCTGATTTTAGTTTCCCTTCTCCACACAGCCCTTTACAAACACAGAAGAGATTTTAGTTATGATAAAATGTGCAGCTACAGTACAGTGGGAAAAAAAAATGGTGTGTGCATTTGTAAGCCTCTTTATCTGCAAAACACCTGTGTGCCTATAAGTGCATAAGAATTTGACGTTGGTAGAAAAAAAAATGTTCTTAACTCTATACTAAAGAAAGAAAGAATTTTAACAGGCTGATCCCAGGTCACACAGCTACAGAAAGAGAGATACATTCTCTAGTCTCCGGGGCAGAGGGCTCTTTCTTTCTACTGCCATCAGGACATTTACTTGGCTCATTAACAACAGCAGGAACTTCCGCTCTAAAACAAAGGATATCACTGTGGCCCGCTGATTCCCTGACACCTCTGACATTTCACGGTCATCACCAATTTTCATTCTTGTTTAATCTCATAAAGCATGAGTGGAAGAGAAGTCAGGGATTTATGTCTTATAAAAAGGCATAAGCAATAGGGCATAATGGGAATAATTTCCTAATTCTAGCCTGAAGAGGAGAACAAAAAAATTCCCCTCTTCTTTACTATCTTCAAAGTGGTAATACTTCCGGTTTCCTAAGAGTAGGAGATGACTGGTAAATGGCCTTGTGAAAGCTGCTAAAGCCCTAGGCTTGATGCACATATTAGGGCATTAGAGGGCTGGAGCCAAAGCCATCTTCTGGTCTTGATGGGGCTTGCCAGGGAGGCAGGTAGCAGGAGTCACTGGGCAAGAATGCTGGGTAGTCCATGGATAGATTCTCCCTTACTGGTGTCTACATGTCAGGACCCCTTTTCTCCCTCAGGCTGATTGTTGATTTGCTGTTTTTTGTTTTTTCCATTCATACTGTTATCCTTTTTAAGGTAATGTAACCAAAAGGTGATCCTGAACTAGGAACAGATCAGCAAAGATCTGAGGGGCTAGTTTCATTGTACCTCATCACACAGACTACATAGGACTGGATGATCTGGATATAAGTTGTAGGGAGACAGACTTTGACAGGCTTAGATGTAACCAAGGGAAGATTTCTGTGGGACAAGTATTAAAATAAACAAACAAACAAACTTGTTAGTAGGACTATTGTTGGTGCAACTGACTTACCAAGTGTGCTTTAAAGAGATACAGAGACCATCTTGTCTCCAAATATCTCTATTTGCAAACTGTATTGCGTCAAAGTCTGTTTAATCATTAGAACTTAAGTTTCTTTAGCCTAAAACACCTCCTTATTCAAAATGCAAACCATTCCAAGAAGGCAGCACCATAGGAGGCTATCATTCACACCTTAGTAAATATTAATATACCTGCTACCTCCTTTCAACAAGCTGGGAAAAACAAGAATGATTTGACATGATTTCTAAAATTTAATGACTTTCTGGGGATGGTCAAGAAGAAAGTTTTAAGTGAGAGGGGAGAAGAAAAAGGTGAACGATGGGCACTAAAAGGAGAAGAAAAGACTGTACTTTACACTCTGACTCTTCCCACGTCTTCAAATAAGAGCAACGTGCAAGTAAGAACCATTGATAAATATCTTTTGGACAATGTAAAACAATGGACAGGAAATGCTTTGTACCACTGGATTTTTGGCAACCGAATGAACTTAAGGTAAAATAGAAAGAAAGACAGCTTAAAACAGAGGATGCCAAACCAAGATTTCTGTAGTTGTGTATTAACTAGGTTACTCATTCCATCTCAACAGGTCATTGAATTCCAAGATTGGTTTAACCAGTGTATAAACTTTCAGTTTACACAGTTACCCTACAAGGAAAATCTACAACAAACGACTCTACCCCAGGTTACTGACAAGACAGAGATTAAATCTTCTGAAACCTGTGCTGAGACAGTAACAAACTTCAGAAACATGGTGGAATTTTCTTAAAGGGCGGAATTAATAAAGTAAAGCCAGAAATGTGATCACAAGGGAGGAAAAGTCCCAGGTTTATGGTAAGTTATTTTAAAAGATGAAAGAAGAAAAAAAAAAGTAGATATTTTAAGTGAAGTAAACTCTCTTTATGATTTTGTAATGATGAAAGTATTAAAACCATTCCAGTGACTTAATTAATTTAATTTGCTACCTAAATGTTTGAACTCGTTAAAGCATGCCCAAGAGTTAGTGAACCTCATAATATTGACAAACAGAAATCAAGAAGCCTGTGGCCTAAAAATAAAACTTCATGCATAAATTCTTAACAGAAAATCCCTTAAGTGCTATGAAATCAGTCTTTACCACATCAGGTCCAGCAAAAAGAAAACTAAGTTACAACTTCTTTCTAAAGGGAAAATTCCAATCAGATTGCTAGCTTACTCTCTTGCAGGTCCATAAGTAAAAGTGAATGCAAGAATCTATTCTGAATCCAAGAATCTATTTTAAAACTTGTAAATAAAAGACGAGATGTTTTACTGTCCTTTGCTTCATAGTCATAAGAAAGAAACCAAATTAATGCTTTAATTTACTCTAAAGTGGAACTGGAGCTTCTCTGGTGGCTCAGTGGAAAATCTGCCTGCTAAGCAGGAGAAGGGTTCAATCCCTAGGTCGGAAAGATCCCCTGGAGAAGGAAATGGCAACCCATTCCAGTATTCTTGCCTGGGAAATACCATGGACAGAGGAGCCTGGTGGGCTACAGTCCACGGAGTCACCAACAATTGGACATGACTTAGTGACTAAACAACAACAACAACAAAATTGGAATTAGGGGTGTGAGATGAGAAAACAAAGTATGAAGACAGGAAAAATAAAAATAACAGCAGAATAAAAAACTGAAACATTCAAGTATACAGTGTCCTTCAATATCTGTGGGAATACTGAAGTTTGTTCCAGGACTCCCTGAGAATATAAATATCCATGGATGCTCAAGTTGCTTAGCTGGCCCTTCATATCTGCAGGTTTACAGAAGCAGGGCCAGCTGTAACCGTGTCATCTTTAAAGCAAGGACTCTTTGCCAATGACATCTTCTATCTCCTGAGCTAATAACTGCAGCTGGTGATTTTAGAAAAGAAATGTAATATCTATCCAAATCTATTTAAAGAGCTCTAATTATAAAGGGTAAGGTTTCTGCTGTTTAAAGTAAGATACAAAACTTGATGTAGCAGGAAGAAAAACTTAAGAATGATTTTGAAAGATGAGTTATACGTCCAAAGAAATTTCACTGATGAGCAAGCAATAAAGGGCTGCCAAAGAAATATATACATATGTATTTACTTGAATAATGGTTACCTTAGAAAAGTGTCAGCAGACTTTTTCTATAAAGAACCAGACAGTAAATAAATACTTTTGGCTTCAAGGACCAATTTATCTTTGTCATTGTAACTACTGAATTTTGCCAATGGAGTGCAAAAATAGCCATAGAGAATACATAAATAAGCATGACTATTTTAATAAAACTTTCTATGGACATTAAAATTTGCATTTCACATGTCACAAAACATTATTATTCTTTTACCTCCCCCTCCCCTAAACCATTTAAAAAATGTGAAAACCATTAGCAGCTCATGGGCTATATAACACAGGCAGCAGGTAAGATTTGGCTCAAGGGCAGGGGTTTGTCAACCCCTACAATTCCCTAACATAAAAGTCCCATGGAATGTAAACTGGTGTAGCCACTACGAAGAACAGTATGGAGGTTCCTTAAAAAACTAAAAATAGAGCTACCATGTGATCCTGAAATAATTTGAAAAGATGCATATACTTCTATGTTCACAGTAGCACTATTTACAATAGCCAAGATACGGAAGCAACCTAAATCACTATCAACAGAGGAATGGATAAAGAAGATATGGCATGTTATGTGTGATACACACACACGCACATGTTATGTTAATACATATACACACATACAATGGAACACTACTCAGTCATAAAAAGAATGAAATAATAACATTAGCAGCAACAAGAATGGACCTAAAGAGTATCTTGGGCTTCCCAGGTAGCTCAGTGGTAAAGAATCCGCCTGCCAATGCAGGAAACGTGGGTTTGATCCCTTGAGAAGGAAATGGTAACCTGTTCCAATATTCTTGCCTGAGAAATCCCATGGACAGAGGAGCCTGGCGCACTATAGTCCATGGAGTTGCAAAAGAATCTGACTTCATGACTTAACAACAGGTATTATCATAATAAATGAAATCAGAAAGCAAAAGACAAATATTATATGATATCACTTACATGTGGAATCTAAAAAAACGATACAAATGAACTTACAGAACAGAAAGAGACTCATAGACATAGAAAATAGACTTGTAGTTATCAATGTGACAGTAAGGGGAGTGGGAAAGATAAATTATGAGTTTAGGATTAACATACACACACTACTAAAAAGCAGAAAGGGAAAGATATACCCAACTGAATGCAGAGCTCCAAAGAATAGAGAGGAGAGATAAGAAAGCCTTCTTAAGTGAACAAAGAAAAGAAATACAGGAAAACAATAGAATGGGAACGACCAGAGATCTCTTCAAGAAAATTAGAGATATCAAGGGAACAATTCATGCAAAGATGTACACAATAAAAGGACAGAAATGGTAAGGACCTAACAGAAGCAGAAGAGATTAAGAAAAAATGACAAGAATACACAAAAGAACTGGACAAAAAAGGTCTTAATGACCCAGATAACCGATGGTGTGATCAGTCACCTAGAGCCAGACACCCTGGAATGTAAAGTCAAGTGGGCCTTAGGAAGCATTACTATGAACAAAGATAGTGGAGGTGATGGAATTCCAGCTGAGCTATTTCAAATCCTAAAAGATGATGCTGTGAAAGTGCTACACTCAATATGCCAGCAAATTTGGAAAACTCAGCAGTGGCCACAGGACTGGAAAAGGTTGGTTTTCATTCCAATCCTGAAGAAGAGCAATGCCTAAGAATGTTCAAGCTACTGTACAATTGTGCTCATTCCACATGCTTATGAGGTTATGCTCAAAATACTTCAAGCTAGCCTTCAGTAGTACCAGAACCAAGACTTTCAGATGTACAAAATGGATTTAGAAAAGGCAGAGGAGCCAGAGATCAAATTGCCAACATCTGCTGGATCACAGAAAAAAGCAAGAGAATTCCAGAAAAACATCTACTTCTGCTTTATTGACTAGACTAAAGCCACTGTGGATCACAATGAATTGTGGGAAATTCTTAAAGAGATGGGAATACCAGACCACCCTACCTACCTCCTGAGAAACCTGTATGCAGGCCAAGAAGCAACAGAACTGGACATCGATCAACGGATTTTGGTTCAAAATTGGGAAAGGAGTTTATCAATGCTGTATACTGTCACCCAGCTTATTTAATTTATATGCAGAGTGTATCATGTGAAATTCCAGGCTAGATGAAGCACAAGCTGGAATCAATATTGCTGGAAAAAATATCAATAACCTCATATATGCAGATGACACCATCTTAATGGCAGAAAGTGAAGAGGAACTAAAGAGCCTCTTGATGAAAGTGAAAGAGTAGAGTGAAAAAGCTGGCTTAAAACTCAACATTCAAAAAACGAAGATCATGGCATCCGGTCCCATCACTTCATGGTAAATAGATGGGGAAACAATGGAAACGGTGACAGACTTTATTTAAGCTCCAAAATCACTGAGATGGTGACTGCAGTCGTAAAATTAAAAGATGCTTGTTCCCTGGAAGAAAGGCTACAACAAACTTAGTGTATTAAAAAAGCAGAGACATCACTTTGCCAACAAAGGTCCACATAGTAAAAACTATGGTTTTTCCAGTAGACATGTACAGATGTGAGAGTTGAACCATAAAGAAGGCTGCTCAGTTCAGTCGCTCAGTCGTGTCCAATTCTTTGCGAAATAACTCCAAAGAGTCACTGGAGAAATAACCCCAGAAAGAATGAAGGGATGGAGCCAAAGCAAAAACAACACCCAGTTGTGGATGGGACTGGTGACAGAAGAAACGTTCGATGCTGTAAAGAGCAATATTGCATAGGAACCTGGAATGCTAAGTCCACGAATCAAGGCAAATTCGAAGTGGTCAAACAGGAGATGACAAGAGTGAACATCAACATTCTAGGAATCAGCAAACTAAGATGGACTGGAACAGGTGAAATTTAACTCAGATGACCATTATATCTACTACTGCGGGCAGGAATCCTTTATAAGAAATGGAGTAGCCATCATAGTCAACAAAACAGCCCGAAATGCAATACTTGGATGCAATCTCAAGAACGACAAAATGATCTCTGTTTGTTTCCAAGGCAAACCATTCAGTATCACAGTAATCCAAGTCTATGCCCCGACCAGTAACGCTGAAGAAGCTGAACAGTTCTATGAATACCTACAAGACCTTCTAGAACTAATACCCAAAAAAGATGTCCTTTTCATTATAGGGGACTGGAATGCAAAAGTAGGAAGTCAAGAAACACCTGGAGTAACAGGCAAATTTGGCCTTGGAGTACAGAATGAAGCAGGGCAAATGCTAATAGAGTTCTGCCAAGAGAACGCACTGGTCATAGCAAACACCCTCTTTCAACAACACAAGAGAAGACTCTACACATGGACATCACCAGATGGTCAACACTGAAATCAGATTGATTATATTCTTTGCAGCCAAAGATGGAGAAGCTCTATATAGTCAGCAAAATCAAGACCAGGAGCTGACTGTGGCTCAGACCATGAACTCCTTATTGCCAAATTCAGACTTAAATTGAAGAAAGTAGGGAAAACCACTAGACCATTCAGGTATGACCTAAATCAAATACCTTATGTTTATACAGTGAAAGTGAGAAATAGATTTAAAGGACTAGATCTGATAGAGTGCCTGATGAACTATGGATGGAGGTTCATGAAACTGTACAGGAGACAGGAATCAAGACCATCCCCAAGAAAAAGAAATGCAAAAAACACAATAACTGCCTGAGGAGGCCTTACAAACAGCTGTGAAAAGAAGGGAAGCAAAAAGCAAAGGAGAAAAGGAAAGATGTACCTGTTTGAATTCAGAGTTCCAAAGAATAGCAAGGAGAGATAAGAAAGCCTTCCTCAGCGATCAATGCAAAGAAATAGAGGAAAACAACAGAATGGGAAAGACTAGACCTTCAAGAAAATTAGAGATATCTAGGGAACATTTCATGCAAAGATGGGCTCAATAAAGGACAGAAATGGTATGGACCTAACAGAAGCAAAAGATATTAAGAAGAGGTGGCAAGAATACACAGAGGAACTGTACAAAAAAGATCTTCACGACCCAGATAATCACGATGGTGTGATCATTCACACTCACCTAGAGCCAGACATCCTGGAATATGAACTCAAGTGGGCCTTAGGAAGCATCACTACAAACAAAGCTAGTGGAGGTGATAGAATTCCAGTTGAGCTATTTCAAATCCTGAAAGATGATGCTGTGAAAGTGCTGCACTTGATATGCCAGCACATTTGGAAAACTCAGCAGTGGCCACAGGACCAGAAAAGGTTAGTTTTCATTCCAATCCCAAAGAAAGGCAATGCCAAAGAATGTTCAAACTACCGCACAACTGCACAGATCTCACACGCTAGTAAAGTAATGCTCAAAAGTCTCCAAGCCAAGCTTCAGCAATATGTGAACCGTGAACTTCCAGATGTTCAAGCTTGTTTTAGACAAGGCAGATGAACCAGAGATCAAATTGCCAACATCTGCTGGATCATCGAAAAAGCAAGAGAGTTCCAGAAAAACATCAATTTCTGCTTTATTAACTATGCCAAAGCCTTTGACTGTGTGGATCACAATAAACTGTGGAAAATTCTTAAAGAGATAGGAATACCGGACCACCTAACCTGCTTCCTGAGAAACCTGTATGCAGGTCAGGAAGCAACAGTTAGAATTGGACATGGAACAACAGACTGGTTCCAAATAGAAAAAGGAGTACATCAAGGCTGTATATTGTCACCCTGCTTATTTAACTTATATGCAGAGTACATCATGAGAAAAGTTGGGCTGGAGGAAGCATAAGCTGGAATCAAGATTGCCAGGAGAAATATCAACAACCTCAGATATGTAAATGACACCACCCTTATGGCAGAAAGTGAAAAACTAAAGAGGATCTTGATGAAAGTGAAAGAGGAGAGTGAAAAAGTTGGCTTAAAGCTCAACATTCAGAAAACTAAGATAATGGCATCTGGTCCCATCATTTCATGGCAAATAGATGGGGAAACAGTGGAAACAATGGCTGACTTTATTTTTCTGGGCTCCAAAATCACTGCAGATGGTGACTGCAGCCATGAGATTAAAAGATGCTTGCTCCTTGGAAGAAAAGTTATGATCAACCTAGACAGCATATTAAAAAGCAGAGACATTACTGTGTCAACAAAGGTCCATCTAGTCAAGGCTATGGTTTTTCCAGTGGTCATGTATGGATGTGAGAGTTGGACTATAAAGAAAGCTGAGTGCCGAAGAATTGATGTTTTTGAACTGTGGTGTTGGAGAAGACTCTTGTGAGTCCCTTGGACTGTAAGGTGATCCAACCAGTCCATCCTAAAGGAGATCAGTCCTGGGTGTTCGTTGGAAGGACTGATGTTGAAGCTGAAACTCCAATACTTTGGCCACCTGATGCAAAGAGCTGACTCATTTGAAAAGACCCTGATGGTGGGAAAGATTGAGGGCAGAAAGAGAGGGGGATGACAGAGGATGAGATGGTTAGATGGCATCATCGACACAATGGACATGGGTTTGGTTGGACTCTGGGAGTTGGTGATGGACAGGGAGGCCTGGGGTGCTACGGTTTATGGAGTCGCAAAGAAAAAAAACTAAAAAAATATGGAAGGCTGCGTACCAAAGAATATGATGCTTTCAGAGGGTGGTGCTGGAGAAGACTATTGAGAATCCCATGGACGGCAAGAACAAATAAGTCAATCCTAAAGGGAATCAGCCCTGAATATTCATTGGAAGAACTGATTCTGAAACTGAAGCTCCAATACTTTGGCCATCTGATGCAAAAAGCTGACTCACTGGAAAAGACTCTGATGTTGGGAAAGGTCAAAGGCAAGAGAAGGGGACAACCACAGATGAGATGGTTGGATGGCATTACCGACTCAACAGACATGAGTTTAAGCACACTCCTGGAGATGGTGAAGGACAGGTAAGCCTGGCATGCTGCATGCAGTCCATGGGGTTGCAAAGTGTCAGACACGACTTAGCAACTGAACTATTACTACTATATATAAAACAGGTGAACAACAAGGACCTACTGCATAACACAGGAAAGTATATTCAATATCTTACATTAATCTATGATGGAAAAGAATTTGAAAAAGAATGTATATATATATATATTTTAAAATATGTATTTATAGATATAAAACTGAATCACTTTTCTGTATACTTGAAAATAACATAACATTGTAAGTTAATTATAATTCAATTTTTTAAAGTCCCCATAAATTTTTTATTACAGAAATTCTGGGTTGCTACTGCAATCACCAAGGTATATTTTACCTCTAGGAATTCATGCTGGTATCAGACAGCTGATTTTCTAATTTCACACTAAAATTTGGCTTTCACAATCTTCACATTAATTCAAACAAAAATTTGGGTTAAAGCAAACAACTGTTTATTACAGTTGTGATTAAGGGCATGATCTTTGCAATCAGTAATATCAGGCTTTGAGTCCCAGATTGAGCACCAACTTGCTATTATCCTGGGGAAGCACTAGGTACTCCGAACATGCTGCTTTCTCTATAAAATGGTAATGATAATAAAAGGATTCACCTTTGTAGAGTCATTTCAAGGATTGTGTGAGAACATGTACATAAAGTGATTAATGGAGAGCCTGGAATAAAATAACTATTCAACTATGATTTGCATTCTTGAATAGGACAGGATGATCATACATTTTACTTGTTTGAAGGGCCGTTTATTCCGGGTTGGCTTTGGCCATAGGAGAATGGAGGAATACATTGTACTAACTCAAAAGTAACAAAAGAAAATAATAGCAACATTTATTCACCCCTTACAGTGAAAGATGCTTATTGTGAGCACTTTACATATATTGTCTTTTTAATTTCATAACCATGCTATCAGGAAGCTACCATAAATCCCCATTTTACAGAAAAGGAACAGAGAGGTTATGGAACTTGTTCATAGCTATTAAATGTTGAGTCAAGATCAAAACTCAGGAAGTTATGACTCTGGGGTCCCAGTGCATACTCCTGACAGAGAAAGGTTAAATCTATACATCAAATTCCTATTTCCCTACCCAATGACTGCCACTGTAGATAGTCCTACGTCTCTTCATTGGTCTCTGGCAACCTCAGTACAGGAATTAATATAGCCATAAATATATCTCTATAATGATACTCAAATGTTTGTAAGTGATTTTATGTGTGCGTGTGTGTGTGTATTTTATTTCATTTGAGCCTCTCAACATTTCTATGATAAAGAATAACTGGGTGGACTACACTAGGTAGAATTGCTGGGTGGATTATAACTTCATCTCCACTAAATGTTAAAAAAGATGACAGTCTCTCATTTTTTTCCTCTGAATTGCCTATAATATCTACTTTTTCTCACCATTCTCACAGACATCCCTCTAATCAAAGTCTTCATCTCTTTACGCCAAAGGATACCACAACAGCCTCTTAGCTATCTCTCTGGCTCCAGCCTCTCCTTTCTTCACTCATGTTTCCTGCCCCTGCCAACCACACCTATACATCTCTCATCACATTGCTTCCTTTCTTAAGAATCCATAGTGATTCCCAAATGCCCATCACATCAAGTCCTAACTCCTCTGCCCAGTCTTCAAGGCTCTTTGCGGTCTGCCCCACCCTCTCTATCTAGCCTCACTTCCCCAAAACACCCAACACAATTTGCTGCAAGGAGACAGGTCAAGTCTCTATTCTCCATATGCAGTACAAGCATCCCACTTCTGTTCTGTTCTCACACTTTCTTTCCTATCTGGGGACATCATTTGCCCTCTTTATCACATGTAAACCCTCACTCAATATCCATCACCATCTCTAACAGACTGTCCAACAACTTCCTATCAGTCCCCCTTCTAGTCTTGTATCATTCTCATCCTTCACATAGCAGCCAAAATGATTTTGCTAAAAAGTAATTATGATCAATTCTTCCCTTCTTAAAATCTCTCACTGACTTTCATTTAAAGTCAACATAAATCCAAATCCCTTAACACAGCACATATAGCTCTTTATGATTTTGGTTTCCTGAGCTAAGCCAGCTGGGTTTAAAAAAGGATGAGAATGATGGCTTCTTCTTTTTTAACGTTATTTTCTCCCAAAGCAACAAAAAAGCAGGACAAAGATTATAAGGAAGCTAAGTATTCAGGTGGCTGAATATAGTCTCCCATTGTTTCTCTTGAATCTCAGGGAAATGTGCTGAAATTAAGTATGTGTAGACCAGACTCAAAACAGCTTGCGGCTAAGACTAGAAGAACTGAAGTGAGATTTGAACTACTATCCGCTTCAGGTAAGGCAAAATCTGAAGCGTGAGTCTAATTTAATTGCTTGCTAAAACAAAAAGTTAACACTGTGAAGGCCTATAACAGAATCCACAGCCTTCTCAACATAATTTAATAATGTCCAGGACATAATCCAAACTGACGTGTAATATGACCCATTCCCAAGTAGAAAGATACTCAACAGAAGCCAGGATTGAATGATATAGACATTTCAGTGATCAGAGACAGATTTTAAAGTGGCAACTATAGCTGTGCTCAGTGAGGTAAAGAAAAATACAATGAATGAAAAGACAGGAAAAATACCTGAATTTTAAACAAAAAACACCACATTTCTAAGTAAGCCATGGTAGAAAAAGAGATCACAAGCAAAGTTAGAAAACATTTTGAAATGAAAACATATCAAAATTATGGGATTCAACTAAAGCAATTCTTATAGGATAATTTACTAATGGGGCTTTCCTGGTGGTTCAGACGGTCAAGAATCTGCCTGCAAGGAGGGAGATCCACTCTATGAAATAAGTCTTATTACGATGATCATTGTACAAATGAAGAAACTGAGACACAGAGCTGTTAAGTAACTGGCCTATGGTCACATATTCAAGACTCAAGAAGTGGCAGCTTTCAGATTTGAAAAGAGCAGCCTGACTTCAAAGCAAGGGTTTTGTAATAGTTCATATAGAGGGAATATATGGGAGTAAGGATTCATCATACAACATATAAAAATTTGGGCATGCTGCTCTAAAAAAAAAATTCTTCACCATAACATCAGAACCATACTTACACTGTGAGCAGTGACTTCATCTCATTTCTCATTTTAGCAACATATGATGTATCATATCAAAATAATGTCATCAATTTGATTTTTTTGTTGCCTTTAAGATTTTAAATTTGTTCTTAAGCTGTAAACGAGCTAAAATATATACCTAATTTTATGTTTTTTCATAATAATATCATCATTAATATTATGATAAATATTTTCACCAGAAAAAGTTGTATCTCCTCAAAAGACACCATTAAAGAAAACACTGGTAGAAACTATTAGCAATACATATATGTGACAAAGGACTTGTATTTACTTCATACAAAGGACTCTTCAGATCAGATCAGATCAGTCGCTCAGTCGTGTCCGACTCTTTGCGACCCCATGAACTGCAGCACGCCAGGCCTCCCTATCCATCATCAGCTCTCGGAGGTCACTCAGACTCACATTCATCGAATCAGTGATGCCACAACTCAATAAATACTTGGAGAAATAAAGAGAAATAATCCAATTAAGAAATGGAAAAAGATCTTAACAGTTATTTCAAGAGATATAGGAGTAGAAATAAGCACACGATAAGACAAGAGCTCAACATAAGTAGTCATCATGGAAATTAAAACTATAATGACATAACACTACATATCTTTTAAAATGGCAAAAAATTTTAAAGAATAATATTAAGTGTTAGTAAGGATATGGAGCAGCTGGAACTCTCATATTTTGCTGGTCATAATGTAAAATGGTACAATTCCTTTGGAAAACATTTAGGTAGATTTTTCACACACACACACACGCACGCACGCACACACACATGCGTGCACACACACACACACACACGGCTTGATTCCTGGGTCAGGAAGATCTCCTGGAGAAGGATATGGCAACCCGCTCCAGTATTCCTGCCTGGAAAATTATATGGAGAAGGCTGGTGGGCTACAGTCCAGAGTAGAGTCGGACACGACTGAGCATGCACCACCACCACATATCTTCACACTAAGACTTGTACCACAATATTCACAGCAACTAGCTGTGAAGAGCTCAAAATTGGAAACAACTTGAATGTCCATCAACAGGTAAATGTATGAACGATTGTGGTACATTCAAATATAGTACTACTGCTGCTGCTAAGTCGCTTCAGTCGTGTCCAACTCTGTGTGACCCCACAGACGGCAGCCCACCAGGCTCCCCCATCCCTGGGATTCTCCAGGCAAGATCACTGGAGTGGGTTGCCATGTCCTTCTCTAATGCATGAAAGTGAAAAGTGAAAGTGAAGTCACTCAGTTGTGTCTGACTATTAGCGACCCCATGGATTGCAGCCCACCAGGCTCCTCCATCCATGGGAGTTTCCAGGCAAGAGTACTGGAGTGGGGTGCCAACGCCTTACTTAGTAATAAAAAGTAGTGAACTACTAATATACACAACAAGGATAAATGGCAAAAACTTTTGCTGAGCAAAAGAATTCAGACACAAAAGGGTATACACTTTATGATTCCATTTACATAAAACTCTAAAAAACAAATCTAATCTACAGTAGCAGAATGCGTATCAGTGGTTGTCTGAGTTGGGGTGTGAAATGGGAGATGATGTGGGAACAAAGGAACTTTCTAAGGTGACAAAAATGTTCTATATTTTGACTGTAGTGATGGTTACATGAGTTTAAAGCAAACCTCATTGAAATGTACGCTTGAAATGGGAGCATTTATTGGATGTAAATTACAACTTGGTAAAGTTGACTTCTTATTTCTTCTTGCTATTCTTTGGAACTCTGCATTCAGATGTTTATATCTTTCCTTTTCTCCTTTGCTTTTCGCTTCTCTTCTTTTCACAGCTATTTGCAAGGCCTCCCCAGACAGCCATTTTGCTTTTTTGCATTTCTTTTCCGTGGGGATGGTCTTGATCCCTGTCTCCTGTACAATGTCACAAACCTCATTCCATGGAAAAAGCAAGAGAGTTCCAGAAAAACATCTATTTCTGCTTTATTGACTATGCCAAAGCCTTTGACTGTGTGGATCACAATAAACTGTGGAAAATTCTGAAAGAGATGGGAATACCAGACCACCTGATCTGCCTCTTGAGAAATCTGTATGCAGGTCAGGAAGCAACAGTTAGAACTGGTCATGGAACAACAGACTGGTTCCAAATAGGAAAAGGAGTACGTCAAGGCTGTATATTGTCACCCTGTTTATTTAACTTATATGCAGAGTACATCATGAGAAATGCTGGACTGGAGGAAACACAAGCTGGAATCAAGATTGCCAGGAGAAATATCAATAACCTCAGATATGCAGATGACACCACTCTTATGGCAGAAAGTGAAGAGGAACTAAAAAGCCTCTTGATGAAAGTGAAAGTGGAGAGTGAAAAGGTTGGCTTAAAGCTCAGCATTCAGAAAACAAAGATCATGGCATCTGGTCCCATCACTACATGGGAAATAGATGGAGAAACAGTGGAAACAGTGTCAGACTTTATTTTTCTGGGCTCCAAAATCCCTGTAGATGGTGACTGCAGCCATGAAATTAAAAGACGCTTACTCCTTGGAAGGAAAGTTATGACCAACCTAGATAGCATATTCAAAAGCAGAGACATCACTTTGCCAACAAAGGTTCACCTAGTCAAGGCTATGGTCTTTCCTGTGGTCATGTATGGATGTGAGAGCTGGACTGTGAAGAAGGCTGAGCGCCGAAGAATTGATGCTTTTGAACTGTGGTGTTGGAGAAGACTCTTGAGAGTCCCTTGGACTGCAAGGAGATCCAACCAGTCCATTCTGAAGGAGATGAGCCCTGGGATTTCTTTGGAAGGAATGATGCTAAAGCTGAAACTCCAGTATTTTGGCCACCTCATGGGAAGAGTTGACTCATTGGAGAAGACTCTGATGCTGGGAGGCAGGAGGAGAAGGGGACGACAGAGGATGAGATGGCTGGATGGCATCACTGACTCGATGGATGTGAGTCTGAGTGACCTCCGGGAGTTGGTGATGGACAGGGAGGCCCGGCGTGCTGCGGTTCATGGGGTCGCAAAGAGTCGGACACGACTAAGCGACTGATCTGATCTTATCTGAAAGTTGATTTCAAAGAAAACAAACTGCAGACTAATAATATGTAATAGTATATAATTAGAGTAAAAATAATAGTTGTTAAGATTCTGTTTTTTGTCAAAGAAAGACGATGTAAAAAGCCCACGTTTGCTTATATTTGTAGGAATACAGGAAGAGGTGTGAAAGAATACATACCAAACTATTATCATTGTCTACCTTGGGAGGTAAAATATTAACTATAATATTTGCCAGAGACTGGATTTTTCTTTATATACCCATATATATATATATATATCCATCTATTGTTAGGCTTCTGTCAACAAACACAATAAGCATGCACTAGTATGCAGATATGTTTACCAATACTCCATTCCTGAATGTGGTTTCTCTCATCAAGAATCAGAGGCTACTTCCCTTCCCCTTGAACCTGGGCTGGTGT
The DNA here is from genome assembly GCA_935064755.1 of Tragelaphus eurycerus. Classification (NCBI taxonomy): domain Eukaryota; kingdom Metazoa; phylum Chordata; class Mammalia; order Artiodactyla; family Bovidae; genus Tragelaphus; species Tragelaphus eurycerus. The sequence goes on from CAKXYN010000020.1 coordinate 21,937,862, forward strand.
GGGGACTGACTTTGACAGCAGACTGTGGCAGAAGTCATACTAAGCCAATTCTAGGTTTAGCTCTTAAGAGGCCTGGAAGCTTCTGTTTCTGTTCTCTGGGAAACCATTCACCATACTGAAAAGAACTTTGGCTTACACTGCTGAATGATGACCATCCACATGCTAGGACAGACAGAAGCCATATGGAGGAGCACTAGGGTGCCCCAGTCAAGGTCCCAGCTGAATGCAACCTCCTGGGAGAGCTTAGCTGATCCGCAGGCAGTAAAAGAGCCACCAGCTGAGCCTAGACAACACCATGTGGATCAGAGATGAGATGTCCCTGCCAAGTATTATGTGGTTTACAGAATTTTGAACAAATAAATGGTGGTAGTTTTTTGTTTTGTTCTTAAATTATGGCCATACCCTGTTGCAAGTGGGACAGTAGCTCCACAATCAGGGATTGAACCTGCGCCCCTCGCATTGGAGAGCAAAGTCTCAACCACTGGACCTCCAGGGAAGGCCCCAAATGGTGGCTGTTTTAAGCCATTGTGTTCTGAACTCTTTTACTACATATAAGGGGACCACAACATATACTATTAAGCAAAAAGCCCTTCAGTTCAGTTAAGTCACTCAGTCGTGTCCAACTGTTAGCAACGCCATGAATCGCAGCATGCCAGGCCCCCCCATCCATCACTATCTCCTGGAGTTCACTCAAACTCACATCCATTGAGTCAGTGATGCCATCCAGCCATCTCATCCTCTGTCGTCCCCTTCTCCTCCTGCCCCCAATCCCTCCCAGCATCAGAGTCTTTTCCAATGAGTCAACTCTTCGCGTGAGGTGGCCAAAGTACTGGAGTTTCAGCTTTAGCATCATTCCTTAACACCCAGGGCTGATCTCCTTTAGAATGGACTGGTTGGATCTCCTTGCAGTCCAAGGGACTCTCAAGAGTCTTCTCCAACACCACAGTTCAAAAGCATCAATTCCTCGGTGCTCAGCTTTCTTCACATTCCAACTCTCACATCCATACATGACCACTGGAAAAACCATAGCCTTGACTAGACGGACCTTTGTTGGCAAAGTAATATCTCTGCTTTTGAATATGCTATCTAGGTTGGTCATAACTTTCCTTCCAAGGAGTAAGTGTCTTTTAATTTCATGGCTGCAGTCACCATCTGCAGGGATTTTGGAGCCCCAAAAAATAAAGTCTGACACTGTTTCCACTGTTTCCCCATCTATTTCCCATGAAGTGATAGGACCACATGCCATGATCTTCGTTTTCTGAATGTTGAGCTTTAAGCCAACTTTTTCACTCTCCTCTTTCACTTTCACCAAGAGACTTTTGAGTTCCTCTTCACTTTCTGCCATAAGGGTGGTGTCATCTGCATATCTGAGGTTATTGATATTTCTCCCAGCAATCTTGATTCCAGCTTATGCTTCTTGTAGCCCAGCACTACTCATGATGTACTCTGCATATAAGTTAAATAAGCAGGGTGACAATATACAGCCTTGATGTACTCCTGTTCCTATGTGGAATCAATCTGTTGTTCCATGTCCAGTTCTAACTGTTGCTTCCTGACCTGCATATAGGTTTCTCAAGAGGCAAGTTAAATCTCTTTCAGAATTTTCCACAGTTTATTGTGATCCACACAGTTAAAGGCTTTGGCATAGTCAATAAAGCAGAAATAGATGTTTTTCTGGAACTCTCTTGCTTTTTCGATGATCCAGCAGATGTTGGCAATTTGATCTCTGGTTCCTCTGCCTTTTCTAAAAGCAGCTTGAACATCTGCAAGTTCACGGTTCACATATTGCTGAAGCCCTTAAACTAACATTTTAAAATTAGTAAATTAAAAGTTTAAATATTTCTGGAAACTAATTAATTAGAATGCCCTTAAGGTGATTGATTATAATGCTGCACTTTTAAACAAGTTTCGTTGAGCAAAATACTGCTAAAAGCGATTTGTCATTCCTTGACTAGTATTATGTTATTTAATAGCAAAATGCATTAATAATTTATTACTTTTTTTGGCTGCTGCTGTGCAGCTTGCAAGACATTAGTTCCCCAACCAGGAATTGAACCCACGCCCTTGGCAATGAAACCGTGAAGTCCTAACCACTGGACAGCCACGGAATTCCCAGGAATTTATTACTTAAAATGTCTTTCTTCCCATCTCAGTCAAGACAAACAACAAAATAACACAAAAGAGGGCATTTTTAGTCCACTCTCTTTGAAAAACAATTTTCAAAAGATATTTTTCTCTATTTGACAACAGACATAACAGGGGGCTTCAAAAAGCCCTATCCCACCTATAATTTCAGGAAGTAATCTGCTAGTATATAAACAGTTTAAAATAGAAACAGCCAGTGACTAAGTGAATCCATTTTGGCAAGTATGAATCTCACAGAAATAAAGGCCTAGTACTTTAATATGTACATATATATGAACTTTGCATATATACATATCTAATAAATATTTCCATTGGCCCACATATATGAGAATTTACATTGTAGCACTGCATGTCATGTGAAAAAAATAGGAAAAAAAAAATGAAGTTTCAGCCACAAACAGCTGAATAAGTGAACTGTGCTGCATCTACAGTATAAAATTCTACGCAGCTGTTTAAAAGCATCTCTCTTTGGACTTTCCTGGTGGTACAGTGGGTAGGAATCTGCCTGCCAAAGCAGGGGACACATATTTGTTCCATGGTCCAGGATGATTCCACGTGCCACAGAGCAACTAAGCCCGTGTGCCACAACTACTGAAGTCCGAGCACCTAGAGCCCGTGCTCCGCAACAACGAGAAACCACCATAATGAGAATTCCTCCCACCACAACCAAGAGTAGCCACCGCTCACCACAACTAGAGAAAGCCCTCACCCAGCAACCAAGACCCAGACCAGCCATAAATAAATAAATAAAGTTCAAAAAAAAAAAAAAACACTGACTCAAATTAAAAATTTTTTTTTTAAAAAAAGCTCCTTTCCTCATCTTAAATCCCAGGCAAACCCAACTGGGTTAACTCACAGTAGCCTGCTGGACAAATTCAAGTATTCCATTTTCCTTTGTTTTCTACCACTGGCTAGGTGTTCATCAGAGCAGAGCCTGGTGCTGAATCTGCTCCTCTATGGGAAGGGACAGTCAGGTTTTCTAGAATCAGACTACGGGCTTCATCCTGCAGTTGGATGGGATCATGGGCTACTTATCACGTAGATGAACTGTAAAGTGGCAACAGTGAACTAAAACAAAAGCAGATGATACAGAAAGAGCTGACAAAACACATTAAATGAGTGCTATGCAGGCTCTAAGAGATATATATATATATATAATACACACATATATACATCTCTTAAAAGCCCAGGACCCACCCTTTTCAGGGCATATAGAGTAATTTGAGAAAAGGTGCTTTCTAACCAAGAAGTATAAGCTGCTGTGCCCCAGTATTCTCAGTGTCACTAGCTGCCACAGCACAGTCTAAAAGAGACCTGAAATTTAGTTCTCTCCTCTCATTCCTCATTCCAAATATTAATTCCTTGTGCTTTCTTACAGTGTTCCCTGAAGGTAAACTCTTCAGATGAAACAACGTGAATTTGACTTTCTATTTCGGCTCTCAATTTTCGACGATTCTGACCTAGAGTAAACTGGAACTTGTCTAAGCTTGCTGATTAGAAGACTACGTTCTGTCTCTAAAAATAAAGTGCTGTTCTTTGTATGTCATGATGACACTACCAGATCTGAGTTGCTCTTCCAGGGCAGCTCTGAGTCATGCACCCACCCTTTCATCCATCAGTCCCTCCCTGACCTCTTTCCTTTCACCCACGCCCCATTCCTCCAACATTCTCTGACAGATTCCTCCATTCATTCTGGGAGCAAAGGTACACATTTCAGAGATGGCTGGTCAGGGTTAGTGGAGAAGGCCATGGCACCCCACTCCAGTACTTTTGCCTGGAAAATCCCAAGGATGGAGGAGCCTGGTAGGCTGCATTCCATGGGGTCGCTAAGAGTCGGATACAACTGAGCGACTTCACTTTCACTTTTCACTTTCATGCATTGGAGAAGGAAATGGCAACCCACTCCAGTGTTCTTACCTGGAGAATCCCAGGGAAGAGGGAGCCTGGTAGAGTGCTGTCTATGGGGTCGCACTGAGTTGGACACGACTGAAGCGACTTGGCAGCAGCAGCAGCAGGTCAGGGTTAGAGGATAGGTATGAAGCCATGGAATAATTTTTCTCTGTGAGATATTGGCAGTCTCTTTCACTGCTGACAATAGAGTACAGATCTGGAGGGCAACTTAGCACTAATATCAAGAGTCTTAAAGTACAAGCATGCACATACTTTGACTGAGTAATTTCCCTGTAGGAACCAACCCTAAGGAAAGACTCAAAGATTCACCAAAGGATTTATGTTTAAGAATAATCAATAGCACACTTTTCATAATCCTCATAAAGTTCCTCATAAAGTAAGAAACCAGAACCACCTAATTAAACACTAATATCTTTTGAGAAGATAATTAAATAAAATTATGGTAAATTCAGGTGATTAATTATAATAACCAATAAATCTTATATTTTCAAGAAATAGTTAATGACACGGAAAAGTGCTTATGCTGTTGCTGCTGCTAAGTCGCTTCAGTCGTGTCCAACTCTGTGCGACCCCATAGACGGCAGCCCACCAGGCTCCCTCGTCCCTGGGATTCTCCAGGCAAGAACACTGGAGTGGGTTGCCATTTCCTTCTCCAATGCATGAAAGTGAAAAGTCAAAGTGAAGTCGCTCAGTCATGTCCAACTCCTAGCGACCCCATGGACTGCAGACTACCAGGCTCCTCCGTCCATGGGATTTTCCAGGCAAGAGTACTGGAGTGGGGTGCCATTGCCTTCTCCATGTTAAATGGAAAAAAGGCAGCATACATACAGTATAATTACAATTCTGAGAAAGAAACTAAAGGAAAATCAAAATATAAACAAAGAATGGTTACTTCTGAATGGTGAAATTATCAGTGATTACTTTTTTTATACTTTTTAATAATTTCCAAATTGCCCCAAATTATTACATATTACTAATACAATCAGGAAAGGAAAGGTCTATAAGTAACTTTTAAAGTTATACCTCTAAAAAAATTAACATGAGGAAAATAAAAAGAAGTGAAGAAAAAAATTATTCAGCCTGAGCTCCAACTTTTAATTTTGGCCAGATTAATATTTTTAATTCACATTAATCTAAGTATTTGTTGAACTATACTGATGCTAACCTAGGCAAACTTGGCAAGAAGCATTTCATTTGATTTTCTGAATTTTGCTGAAAAATTTTCCTTTCAAAGTATGTAAACTCTAAAAAAAAAAAAAAAAAAGTATGTAAACTCTAATACTTGACAGTCATTCATTGCTGATGAAATCTATGAATACTGAACTCCCAGATAGGTATCCAATTATTCACACATTCAACATACTTTTTCACTTTGGATTCGGCTTTGCCGTTAGTTGAAAATCTCTGAAAGCTGACATACAAAAGCTGTTTTTCAAAAACTAACCTGCTGTGTTTGATAACAATGCAGAACTGATATAGCCTCATAGCACTCTGCCACATTTAACTGCAGGGTCTGAGCAGAAAAAGGACAGATGAGACTGTTTCCTCTGAGCTCCCACAACACTCCACACAGGCCTCTCCATAAATTAGCAGGTCACCTCACAATGATGTGTGTATGAGCTGACCTCTCTGACTAAACTATAAGCTCCTTGAAGGAAGAGACTGTGGATTTCCCGTGCTTCTATCTCCAGCCTCAGGCACAGAACCCACCGTTCAGTGCATAATCAAAAAATATTTTTAAACTGAACTACACTGATGACTCTACGCCCCAAATTAAGAAAAAAAATAACTATATTCAAGATAAACAAAACCAACTTCGAGCATTAGGAAGAGTTACCAAATAACTCAGGAATGTATATGATTTAGAACTTGACAAAAGCAGGAAATTAAATAAGCATTCAGAGAATGTTCGGGTATTACTACAGGCAGAGGCGGAAACTATTCTTCCACCAAAGACTTCTGTCTGATCCAAGCTCCAGATTGAAATGAGAGCCACAAATGAGTAAAAAGCAGTTCTATTTATTTCTCTCCCTTTTTCCTTAGAATGAGAAATAAATATTAACAAAGGATATAAAATATTCCCTAAATAGAAGAGATAATTTTAAAATACACTTTAATTCTCATAATGGTTCATTAAATGTAAACAGAAGGCAAAAAAAGAGATATATGTAACTGCTTCAAAGGTGTTCACAAGCTCTAATAAGGACACATTCCTATAGTTAGTAAATATCAGAAAAGGCTATCCACTAAAAAATATGCTCGTAAGATTGGTATAAAATACATAATATTAACCATGTGCAGAACCTTCCATATGCAAAAGGATTTGTAAATACATTACAAAAATGAATGAATAACTTTTTCCAACTCTCTCCAGTGAGAGGGCAATCTAGGTTGCAACTGAGATGGGGGATAGGCAGGAATTCAGCTAAGGCCCTGAGGATGACTGCACAGCTGAGTATGGGGACATCTCCAGAGCATGCCATTCAATACAATGATGTTTCTCAGACTTTATGATCTGCAAACAACCTGCACAATTGTATGTGGCAGTCCTGGATTTAATTAACGCATCTGTGATGTTATGAAGCAGAAACAGGAGCTCTAGAACAGGGCACATCAACAGAAGGCCTACTGACATATTTGGCCAGGTCAAGGGGTTGTCCTGGGCACTGTAGGATGTTAAAAAACTTCCCTAGTGTCTACCCACTTAATGCCAGTAACATTAAGCTATAACAATTAAAAATGTCTCTAGACATTGACAATGTCCCCTGGGGGACAAAATTCTTCCCTCCACTCCCCCATGTGAGACTCACTGGCCTAGAGGAACAAAGAATTGGGTAGTGTTGGTCCAGCTCTGCTGAAGAGAGTGAATACACTGTATCTGCCATATGTGAGCACGGAGTGTAGTCTACAACAGATCAGGAATAACACTAGGCAATCTCAGAAGGAAATATCATCACAGATGAACTCAATACCTTTTGCTTTAATTGCACTTGCCAGGTGTCATCCCAATTATCAATTCAATATCTTGAGCACAGTTACTTAATTCTATACATTTAAAAGAAGATTTTAAAAAATGCAATGACATATAACAACCCACAGGTTATTGCTGACACTGGGCCATATAAGAGGAAACAGATGGAGAAACATTTGGAGTGACTGGTAATTTAGCAATGTGTTAAGATTAAATTTCTAAAAGTACAATAAAAAAACTAAATAGTTCTTTAAATAAAAGAAATGAAACTAAAAAAGAAGAAATGGAGAAAAAAGGAAATGAAACTAAAATTCTTCCACCATATTTTCTACGTTAAGGAATAGAGATTAAAATATTGGTTTGCCAAAAACTTCATTTGTGGTTTTCCATAAGATTGTACAGAAAACCCCAAACCAACTTTTCGGCCAACACAATATATAGATTCATATTTATACGACGTTGCTTTAAGAAAGCCTTTCTATATAAGAGAGAAACCATAAAGGAAAAGATAGATTTGCCTACATCAAAATAAAAAGCTTCTGCAACTCAAAACAAGTTAAACAGAAAATACGAACAAAACTAAAAGGTAAACCCAAAGAAAATATTTACAACATAAATGTTAGTGGTTCAAGATCTATAAGTATATAAAGCTTTACAAATTAAACACCAAAATAAACACCACAATGGAAAAATGAAGGATAGGAAGAAGCAATTCATATGCACACACAAACACAAAAATTTAGCCAATAAAAATATGAAAACTATTTAACCCTATCAATTGAATAAATGGAAATAAAGACACAGTAACATTTCTTTATATATCTGTTTGATAAAAATAACACACAGCATAATAGTGCCGATGAAGGTACAAATATTCTCAAACTTTAAGATATAAACTGGCACAATTTCTTGGGAAGACAATTTAGCAATAAATATGTTTAAAAATATGCACATGTTTTTAAGAAATTCTTTTAGAAAATTTTCCTAGGAAATTGTCATGGGTCTGCACAAAGATTTAGCTATAAGAATAGTCATCTTAATATAATGCAAAATAGTGAAAAATTAGAACAACTGTAAGCTGGTCAGTTGAAAAAATTATGATACATTCAAATGATATATTATCATGCAATCATTAAGAATTATAGAGGATGTGGAAAATGTGCGTGTTAATGACAGGAAAAAGATGCTTACTGACATGGGAAAATTTTCAGGATGTAGTATCATGCAGTGGGTAAGAGACTGGGTGTGGAGTCAGAATGTCTGGGTTGGAATTTTGGATCCATCATTAATTAGCTGTGTAACATTAGGCAAGTCAGTAACCCTCTCTGAAGCTGTTACCTAATGTGTACAAAAAGGTAACTTCTATGAAATAACACCAACAATCGAGGCAACAATCACCAGTGATTACTTAAAACCAACAGAGGGAAGGTTGATAGGGAAGTTTATTATGGTATCCTATGGGAACCATCACTGATCAATCTTAACATCCTAAAAGAGAATACCAGACATCGTACACCTCAAAACGTGAGACAACAGGAAACAGAAGGCACAACATAGCCTGTGATATATTCTTGCCCCTTAAAATCTCACCCAAATTTACCCAAGCACCTGTATCTATCAACTTACTGGAAATATGGGGATTTAATTCCATTAAAATGAGATTCACAAGACAATCAAAATAAACTAATGCTGATAAAATGTCAGAAGAGTGCTTACCTCTGGGGCAGGTATAGACTAGGCAGGAAAAAAAGGAAACTTTATGAGTTATTAGAAGTTTCTCTGTATTGATCTGCTGCTGCTAAGTCACTTCAGTCGTGTCCGACTCTGTGCGACCCCATAGACGGCAGCCCACCAGGCTCCCCCGTCCCTGGGATTCTCCAGGCAAGAACACTGGAGGGGTTGCCATTTCCTTCTCCAATGCATGAAAGTGAAAAGTGAAAGGGAAGTCACTCAGTCGTGCCCGACTCCCAGCGACCCCATGGACTGGAGCCTACCAGGCTCCTCCGTGCATGGGATTTTCCAGGCAAGAGTACTGGGGTGGGGTGCCATTGCCTTCTCCAGTATTGATCTGGGTGGTGGCAAATATGTAAATAATAATAAAACTACACTATTAAAATTAGTGTACTTTATATACTTTTTTATATGTATATAATACTTCAATTGTTTTAAATGAAAGTGAAAAAAATAAAAAAGCTCCAGCTGACTTTTCACCATTGTCTAGTGGTAGAAAGAAAAGAAGGGGCGGTTAGAGAACTGAAGCCAAGAGGAAGTGGTGCTGCACAGCGCCTGGCTGCTGTCTGTGGGCCTCATGCTCCCATGGAACTCCCCTGCTGCCAAGAAGAGCTGGAGTGTGGGGAGAGCACAAGGCCTGGACCACTGGGAAATTAGGGTGCTTACTAAAGAAATCTTATAAAGTGGCTGTCACAAAGATTTCCATACCAATAGGAAACTGAGGATATTGACTACATTGTAAAAATGGGTTTTAATTTCACTTAAAGGATTTCAATAAGCCATCTCATTTACGCACCTGGACAAGTTGGTAAAGTGTAGAAAGTAGCAGTTAGAGCTAAGGCAATGTTTACGGTTGGATGCTTGTTGGAATAGACATCAGGAAGATTTGAACTTTGAGCATTGATGGAATATGCTTTGAAATGCCAGACGGCAGATTTGGAAACTGGCTAATTATAGAAATATGTAAGGAGGAGCAAAACCTGTCTCCCACTCAACCTAGACCTTCATCCCCACTTTCACTCTCACCACAGGAAGTGATTTGGACTGGCTCATGGAGACAGAGAAGCATGCATTTTCAGTGTTTATCTTCCCAATGGTAGAGGTTTACCAGAAGTTTCAGAGAAAAGATATGTTCTGCTGATGCCATCTATGTATCAGACACATTCTTCCTGAGATCAACAGTCACAATGTTACACACAAATGGAAGTCAGAAGTTGCATTGGATCCTGCAATACATTAAACTTAACACTCACACCTACTGTGAGAGAATCATCGCTCATAATGGTTCACTTGCCTGGTATGTTTCAGATCCATATTTAAGACAAAGGCAAATATAGAAAGTCTGCCGTTCTTCAGAGGAGAGAAAAAAATTATCTTTTTAATTTCACTCTCATGAGATTTCCCTTTCAGTTATGAAAGAATTTAAGTGTTTGGAGATCTAGGTTCTATCTTCTTTAGCCAGAAGGGTAACCCAGAAATTAGGAAAATTAATGGCTATATCCATAGACATGATGCATGACTATGTGAAATCTTTTGAAATCCTTGGAAGTACTGGTGAAGGAAGAACTCAGTGAGATTTTGTGATACCAGAGGCAAAAAAACTAGTTTTCCAAAATCTTCCCCTAGTGAGTGAAGAGTAAAATTTAACCCTTACAATAGGCATATGAGGTTAAGTGTTATTAATATCTTCTTTTTATATATGAGGACACTGATGCATCACGAGGTCAAGAAACATTCCTATGATCAAAAGCCACTAGCAAGCAGCTTGGGATCTGATCCCAGGCAGTGTGACTCTGGAGCCCACAGTCTTAATACTCCCAGCTCGTGGTTGTGGTTTTGAGCAACTTCCTTTGAGTTGGCAGGTTCACTTCTTCTTTTTTTTTAAGTATTTATTTGGCTGCGCTGGGTCTTTGTTGTGGCATGCAGGATCTTTAGTTGTGGCGTGTGAACTCTTAATTGGGGCATGGAGGATCTAGTTTCCTGACTAGGAATGGAACCCAGGCCCTCTGCATTGGGAGTGTGGACTCAGCCATTGGAGCACCAGGGAAGGGCCAGCAGATTCAATTCTTAGCACTACTATTTACCCGCTGAATGAGTCTTGAACAAATTGCTGAAGTTCTTCGTGCCACAGTTTCTTCATCTATGAAATGGACCTAACAACAGTCTCTTTATAGAATGTCTTGGGAAAATTAGATGAGATCATAAATGTAGATGCTCAAGGACACAAGAGCCATTTAACCAGAGTTAGCATCCCTCCTTCTCTGTCTGACATTCCCCTTCTTTTCAGGCTCACTGCTGCTTAGCAAGTGGGAAACCTCTCATCCCAGCTCTGAGGAAAATCAGGCCCTGACATAGCTCAGGGGAGGAGACTAAGCAGTTGCAGGAGCATGGGCACTACTGGGCCAATCTCTTGGTGTGCACTGAACATTTGCTAAATCCTTGAACATAAAATAGTTCATCCCAGCTCCCAAACTGTCCTCCCCTTGCTAGCATAACAAGCCTCCAAGGTGCACAGACTTTGGTTCCACAGCCACACCACTCCCTGAACCCATTTCAGAGGCTGGAACAAGAAAACTCACCTAATGCCCTGACGATTCGCATCAGGATTTCCCCCACTTTCATTCTGGTCTCCGGTGTGTGCCTGTCTTTACTGCTGTCATACTGAGCCAGCAGGCCAGGCAAGATTTTCTCAGGGTACACGTCTGAGAGGAGGGCAACCCCTAGGGTTAAAAATAAAAAGAAAGGATTCATTACTGTTTAGCACTGAAAGGAAAATAAGCCCAGACAGCTTGTGGTGGGATGAACACAGAGGCATTTAAATCCACCTCTGTAATTCCACCAGCAAGAGCTGCCCTTCATTTGGAATGACAACACTGGTAGTAGAAAGAACATGGGTCTTAGAGTTCACACTCCTGGATTCTTCTGGTCTCAGCCCTATATGATCTCTAAGATCACATTCAGCACTGACATTCTATGACCTATGGATTCTAGACTCTGGAAGCTGAGGCTAGATGATGACATAACATAGCAGGGATCCACACAGCCACGGGAACAGACTCGATTAAATGCCCTGGAGGGAGTCTTTCGGGTCTGAGTCAGTGAGGTTCTAAGTCTAGTATCGCTCCTGCCAATCCATCAGCCTGGAGCACAGTAGTGCTTCCTATCTTTGCTGCAGTTCTTTACCCTAGAATGAGTTAGCTCTGTAAAACTGACAATGATGAGAGCAATTTCCGTAAGGAAATAAATAATGCAAATTCTGGGCATGATGAGGAATAGAGACCTATGCTTCCAGCTGAGTTTCCTGATCAGAAGGAGAGAAGATCAGTAGCAGTCCTGATTCCTCCTTCCTAGTACTTGCCGACATCCTCTCTCGTCATACAGCACACCTAGAGGTGGAATCTGCAGTAGTGATAACATTATCTGAGCCCAGACGCATACCAAGCAAACTTCACAGAGGTTGAGAGAAGAAGGGAGATAAGCTAAAACAGGACCAGAAATAAAAACCCTAGTCTCAAAGCTATATAAACACAAATTTCATTACTTTGGGGTGAGGGAAGGTTTGGGGATAGGTTATGTGCTTCTAAAGAATAGTGAGGAAAAAGAAACACCTGCAGGTGTTCTACCACTGATGTCATCACAAGGCTATTACAGATCTGTAGCAACCGTAACTCCTACTCCATCAGAAGTGCCCAACTCAGCAACTCCATGGATCTGTCTCCTTTTACGCATATAGTTATACCTTTATAATGAAAAGGGGATTTGCTCTAAAAAACTTTGATCTGTATCTAACTTCTCTGAAAAATATATATTACCAGAGTCCCTTCTACTGTCATTTATGCCTAATTTTCTCTCACTAATCTTTAGCAGAGAAGTTATTTACTTCTGTGAGCATATCCTGCTGTATACTTCAAAACCAAATGAACTGGGACTTCCCTGGTAGTCTAGTGGTTAAGGATCTGCCTTCCGATGCAAGAGGTGCAGGTACGATCCCTGGTCAGGGAACTAAGGTCCCACATGCCACGGAGCAACTAAGCCCACACACTACAACTAGAGAAGTTAGTGCACTGCAACGAAGACCTAGTGCAGCCAAAATTAAAAAACAAAACAAAATCCATATGAGCTCTTGATTTTCTCTCTGTAGCAAACAGACTTTGGTTGCACATAGCATCTATTCTCTCTTCTGGTAGCGACACCTGTTGTTCCTTTAGAAAATACTTCTTCCCTATTCTCAGTCTATGTTGTTTGAGTGGGGTTAATGACCCACTTTCTCTCTCTTCATATGTGAACAAACTCATATCAAGGGTGACTTAGGATATTCCATCCCATCACCACCACAATGTCTGGTTCAGGAATGAGGAAAGAGACTCAATCCTAGAACCAATTTTGGAACTGCTAGGGAAGATGAGCTCCTGGAGTTTGTGTGGATGGTTATTTTGGTTCTTTGTTTTCTTGTTTTTGCCTGTTGAAGTGATTAAACTGGAGCTCCCAGTGGCCATCACTGGGATAAAGTCTGCCCCAAAATGGTGTCAATAGAGGAGGGTCGAACAAATAGACAAAGGAGGAAAAGAGAACTGCATCATGCTTTGAGCCCCTGGATACAATTATACTTCTACTCATTAGAACCTTAGCCAATACTACTCATAAGCCAATAAATATCCTTTTACGTTTACACCAATTTGATTTTTTTTTTTTTTTCACCCAAAGGAATCCTAATATATCTTTCTTCAGATTAAAGAAACAAATCCAGGTTAAAAAATAAAGTTTCTCATAATGCTAGACTTGTAGTTCTACCAGGGAGCTTTAATTCTTCTAATCTTTCATAAAAAGGTTGCCGACAGCACAGTACAGTTTCCTTGCCTCCCACAGTTCCAGGTTAGCAATTGTTTATCTTCCTGCTGGCCTGTTCCACTAAGGGCTGCCAAATGGCTCTCTGTTTGAATTTACCTTCTAGGATACAGTTGCTACCTATGAATTTATAAATCCCTAGAGAACACTGGTTCCTTCCTTACTCTTACATGAAGCAGTGAAGAGAATCACATATGACAGTTAAGACTACAGAACAATTTAAAAAAAAAAAAAAAGATAAGATTTTTAAAATTTTGACAACTGAGGAAACCTGGCCTTAACCTTCCTATGACCCTTGGTCCCTCTTTTGTAATCTGAAAAATGGGGTAATTTCTGGGTCAGTCCAGGCTTTAAGGAAATATGACACATCAATCCCTTTGGCAATAGGGACCAAATGATTGTGTGAGAGATACCTGCTCCTGCTCTGATCACAGGAAAATGACTAGGCATTCTGAGATGTGGTGGAATAGATAAGATACATAGAAGGCAAAGGTGAATCAGATCTGGCAAGAGTTCATAAAAATGTTCTGATTTGTGTTTGGAGGCAAAGCATAGTATAAGGCAAATTAACCAACTGAAAAAATACTACTGAAAGTAATTATGCAACAAAATAGAGATAGTCAATTTTGTAAAACAATTGTTTTTTCCCCCCAAAGTCTTTCATTACAAAGCCAGAAATGTATTCTGATCCAATGTTGACTTCAAGATGATCCCTTAGCATACTGCTCAGTGATCTGCAGACCTTGGAAAGTCATGGTAGTTTAGGTCTCACTTTACACAGGAGTTTTACACTGTAGGAAAGATAGTCTAATCCCAAATATCTTTGCTGACTAACTCTCTCCTGGAAATCTGCTAAGTCATTCCCACTTTAAAACTAACCTGACTTACTCTCCTGAGTAGACAACAACTTAACTCCCAAAATACCCACATCAACTTGGAAAAGCACCTACTCACTTGAATTTCTGCTGAAAACTGTAAGAAACAGAAATGCCTGCATACTGTATGACTCTATTTACATAAAAATGTCCAAAATAGGCAGATCTGCAGGCAGAAAGTAGATTTCGTGGTTGCTTAGGGCTGTGGGAGTTGGATAAGAAATAGAGACTGACTGCTAATGATATGGAATTTCATTATGATGAGATAAAAACATTCTAAAATTAATTACAGTGATGGTCACACACACTGTGAGTATAATAAAAAGCACTGAATTATATACTTTAAATGGGTGAATTGTATGAAATATGAATTACATCTCAAAGACCTGTTATTTAAAAACTGTAAGATTCATAAAACTCAATAGCAAAAAAAAAAAAAAATCTGACTAAAAAATGAGCAGATGATCTGAACAGGCATTCTTCTAAAGAAGACAGACAGATGGCTAAAAGAGGCATGAAAAGATTTAACATCACTAATCACCAGGAAATATAAAACAAAACCACAATGAGATACCATCTCACACGTGTCAGAAAGCTATTATCAAAAAGATAAGAAATAACAAGTGTTGGAGAAGATGTGGCAAAAATGGGATTCTCACGTGCTGTTGGTGGGAAGGTAAACAGGTATGACTACTATGGAAAACAGTATGGAGGTTCATGAAAAAATTTAAAACAGAGCTACCATAAGACCTAGCAATTCTACCACTAGGCATTTCTTTGAAGAATATAAAAACACAAACTCAAAAACATATGTGCACTTCTATGTTCATTACAACATTGTTTACAATAACCAAGAAACAGAAACAATCTAAATGTCCATCAATGGGTGAATGGACAAAGAAGACATTGGTAAATAAATACAATGTAATGTTAATCATCCATAAAAAGGAAAACTCTAAAATTTTCAACATGGATGGACCTTGAGAACTATGTTAAGTAAAATAAGTCAGACACAGAAAGATATTCACAAGAAAATGAGAAGCTTTTAAAGAACTTTTATGGAATAAATTCTAAGATCAATAAATTGTTAAGTGAAATGCAAGGTGCAAAACAATGTGTATAAAAATTCAATGATTTGTGTACAAAAGGGAAATATTCATGAATAGTTCTGTAAAGATATACAAGAAACCAATAATATTGGTTCTTTCTAGGGAGAGAAAAGGAGTAACTAGAGGATAGATAAGCGGGGTTTTTTAACTCTGTATCTTTGTATTCCTTTTTAATTTTGAACCATGTAATGTATCAAAGATAAATAAATAAAATATAAGTTAAAAATCAGCGCTAAGGGGCAAGGTCTTTTAAAATAGAACAGCCTCTTTTAGAGGTGAAATGTAAAAATAATTTTCAATTAGATGTTAACAGAATGACCGCAAGCATCTTCCCCATGAAATCTCTCTACAGTTAACAGGCAAGGAGTAAAAAAGGAATAAACTGATAAACAAGAATGAAAAGAATATAGATATCAAGGGCTAAAGTATGGGTAAAGAGAACAAAGATAGGACAAAATAATGACACACATTTGCTAGAGCTGTTGGATCATTTCGGGAAAAACAGCAATTATTTGATAGAAAACTACACAAATACACAAGAAAGGACAACTAAACTAGGCGTAGCCATGAATAATATTCATAGAGTCAGCAGCAAACACTGTCCAGTGATTTAACCGAAAACTGTGAAAGGGAAATGGTAGGAAGAGAAGGGATACAGGTATGTGTGTATGGGCATGTGTGTGCACGTGGATGTTAACCCTCCATCCAACTTACAGGAAATGAGTAGATAATATGCAGAAATTTTAACATCAAGATCTATGAAAGAATTTTACGTATAAATATACTAGAACAAACTACTTAAGGTGGGTGGAGTTATCACTGAGGACTAACTGTGAGGGGTAAACTGGGAAGGAGACAAGCTTCTCAATTCTTCACAAAGGATGTTCAAAGAAATTAACAGAAACACAAGCTGGAATCAAGATTGCCGGGAGAAATATCAATAACCTCAGATATGCAGATGATACCACCCTTATGGCAGAAAGTGAAGAGGAACTAAAAAGCCTCTTGATGAAAGTGAAAGTGGAGAGTGAAAAGGTTGGCTTAAAGCTCAACATTCAGAAAACGAAGATCATGGCATCTGGTCCCATCACTACATGGGAAATAGATGGAGAAACAGTGGAAACAGTGTCAGACTTTATTTTTCTGGGCTCCAAAATCACTGCAGATGGTGACTGCAGCCATGAAATTAAAAGACGCTTACTCCTTGGAAGGCAAGTTATGACCAACCTAGATAGCATATTCAAAAGCAGAGACATCACTTTGCCAACAAAGGTTCGCCTAGTCAAGGCTATGGTCTTTGCTGTGGTCATGTATGGATGTGAGAGCTGGACTGTGAAGAAGGCTGAGCGCCGAAGAATAGATGCTTTTGAACTGTGGTGTAGGAGAAGACTCTTGAGAGTCCCTCGGACTGCAAGGAGACCCAACCAGTTCATTCTGAAGGAGATCAGACCTGGGATTTCTTTGGAGGGAATGATGCTCACCTCATGGGAAGAGCCATGAGGTATTTTGGCCACCTCATGGGAAGAGTTGACTCATTGGAGAAGACTCTGATGCTGGGAGGGATTGAGGGCAGGAGGAGAAGGGGACGACAGAGGATGAGATGGCTGGATGGCATCACTGACTCGATGAATGTGAGTCTGAGTGACCTCCGAGAGCTGGTGATGGATAGGGAGGCCTGGCGTGCTGCAGTTCATGGGGTCGCAGAGAGTCGGACACGACTGAGCGACTGATCTGATCTGATCTGATTAATTTAAAAAACTAGAAAAAAGGTAAAATGTATATTAACCTGGGAAGAAGCTCTAGTTTGAAAGAACAATGATGGTGAAGAGGAAAGGCATAAAGAACTTTTCCTTCTGATTCCAAAAAGATAATCACCAGCCTGTGACTGTCCTCTCCTGCTGCAGCTCAAGGACACAAAGAGAAGAAAAGTTGACCCTGGAGAGGAGACTGCTACCCTCTAGCAGATACTTCAGTTGTTACATTAGAGACTGCTCATTATAATGGAAATTAACAATCATTTCAGCTCCAAGAATCCAGGAAGCTGTACAAACTGGGGAAGTTGGTTATTAAATCAAGGAAGTATGGGGAACTCAACTGAATAGCCAGGTTGTCTTTGTAATTAGAGTAAATGATAATGTCTAGCATACCAACATAATGTTCAGTCTCTCTAAAGCTCCAAAGTTGTGCTAAGTATGGACAAGCCCCAACACATTTATAAAGATTTAAGGTGAGTGAGTGTTACTCAGTCCTGAGGAAAAAAGAAGGTTAGACTAATAAGTTGAAGATTTGTAAGAATGGCGGTACAGTACCTACAGTCTGCGGCTTTAAACCAAGATCTAAATAATATACTCAAACACTAAAATCAGGCAAATATATTTACTTACATTGTTCTCTAATTCCCATTTTGGAAGGAAAAAAGCTATAATCTATATTTAGTGACAGTTAACTGTAGCCATAAGCCATTTGGATTATGAAATATTTACTTATTATAATAAATGAAAATCTTGTAGCAAAGACAATAAAAATTCTTAATGTTTAATGAGTGTTTTCAATATGTCAGGCATGGTCTTAAGCATTTTTTATGCATTCATCTGTTTAATGCTTCCAACAATCCTTTGCAGTAGATGCTATTAATACTATCATTCCTAATTTTACTGAGGGAGAGGTTGAGGAACAGAAGGGTGAAAAATATGGTCCCAGATCACACAGCTGCCATGTGACAAGAGCAGGACTGCAAGCCCACATCTGCTATCCCACCAAAAAAGTACCAGCTTTGCAAATCCTAACCCTAAAGACAGCAAATCGTACATTTTCAAGTGTTTCTCAGCCATAAGATTTACTTTCCATTAGACTGCAAGGTCAGAGAAAGGAGAGGCACTCTGCACCCTGTATGAACAGGCAGAATCCTCTTGGGTTCCAGTTGGGCTTCATAGGAACTGCTTTGTTCTTAACTGGTATATTTATTTATATTTATCTCAATGTGGAAAAGGGAAGTAGCAAGGTTAATGAAACTCACAAATGACTTTGACTTGAGATGTTGCTGACGTTAGTGATGACAGAGGAGACCTACAGGGAAACTTGGATTTTAGTGAGTTTCTGTTTTTAATCAGTGATTCTCAAATATCTCCATGTCACTTCTTTATGGGCTACTGCAATTCCCCTAAATCTCTTATTCTACTACCCACCCCCCAAATAAATAAAACCCAAGTCAGCACCAAAAAAGCTTAGAATCTACCTTGTTAGGACTGCCTGTATCAATTACTTCTGGGCGACACAGAACGGAGCTGAGAAAAGTGAGCCTTAAGAACACGATGATCAAGGGCTCTATTGTAAGTACAAAAATACAAACAAAGCTGCCGTAATACTGACTGAAGGCATAAGTGAGGAAGGAAGGAAGAGAAAACAGCAATTAGTGCTGCTCTGAGAGTAATCATTGCCCTGTGCATTCAGAGAAACTTGCATTTCAGCTGATCCTGGGTGAGAAAGAAGCAGGATGTTATTTATTGAGTTCTCTTTAGGGTAGCTTTCAAACATTAACATTCTCTTTATGCCATGAAAAGAAACAATTGCTGATAATATGAAGAGAGGGCCTTCTGATTTTCCAGAAAACAGTTTGTAGTTCTCTTTTAGCTGAATCTAGGCAAGAAACAGTCTTGGAAGACCCCCAAGCTAGGTGGTCCCAGTAGAGGGAGTACCACCTGAACTCCAGATTGACTTCTTTCTAAGTTTTCTACTGACATTTCACCTCAAACTTAGGCAAAGAGAAGCTACAGAATCAGCAAAGCTTACTGATGTGTTGGGTTCTCACTAGTTTTGAGAGAGTCAAACCTCCCAGGGGAGTGATCACCTGGCCTGAAGCTCTAACAAGACATGGTGTTGATCTTTCTCATGATCCAGTGTCTTAAGGCTCGGAGATCTGCTCTGTGCTTTGGGTACCAAGCAGTGATAGAGGCAAGATAGAAACTCCGAGTTCTCCCTTTTTTCCTTCAGCTGAACGTAGCAGATATCCTGATAAGATGATTAGGTAAGTCTTTAGGTGCTCTGGGCCAAGACTGGCTTAGAAAATGTGACTGTTATGAAATCAGTAACCATGACATGTAGGATATAAATGGTAGTTTCATATGGAAACCAGGCAGTGCTGCTATAAATTTGCCCTGATAAAATGCATATATATACTTAAACACCATGCCTACAATCCTGGCAAGTGACCAGATCTTTAGTCAGGGCCCTCAGGTTAAAAATCACTCTGCTAAGCAGGGCATCTATAAACAGAGGAGAAAAGGAGAAGCCTTGAAAAACTATTTCCACAATCAAAAGAACATGACTTTTTTTCCCCAACCATACATAAAAAATACACGGTCACTATAAAAGATTCAAATGCTAGAGAAAAACATAAGAAAAAAGTCACCCATGGATGTATGGGAGGATTGAGGAATACAGGCTATGGGGAACCGGTCTCTTTTTAGGGTAATGCAAATGTTCTAAGATGGATTGTGGTGATCGACGTGCAACTCCAAATACACTCAAAGCTATTATATTACACACCTAAAAAAGCAAATGGTATGGTATGTGAATTATATCTCAATAAAGCCGTCTTTAAAAAAAAAAAAACGTGAAACCTGAAATCAACATATGCATTTTAGTGCCCTCATCCATACCTCACTCTTGTGAATAAATACACACATGCACACATACAAACACTTTTTATAGTGAACAATTTTGTTTTATTTAACAGTATTCTTTTCTTCTGGAAAGATTGGGGGGGTGGTGTTTATTCCCCTAGATGGCTTGGCTTTCACACTAGGTCATTTGGAGTTGTCTAACAATAATAATGAAAATTTTAATAGCAATACTATTATTTAGCATGGAGAAATAGTAAGGATTCTTTTCAATTTTACTTTCTTTAAAAAGAAGTGGAAAGGGGTCAATTAAAAAAATGCCAATTGGCTATATAAGAGCATACAGAAGTAATCTGCAGCTATGGCATAAATCCTAAAGCTTGGAAAACAGCTTTAGAATAAAGGCAATAGATATCATTCTTTCACACATTCACACATTCACAGAGTTCTACTATGTGCCAGGTACTAAGTGTCACAAATGTAACAAGGCACGACAGTGCCTATCTAGAGAGAGACAAATCAAACAATGATTACAAGACAGTGTGGTTAGTACAGCATTTTTGGGTGTAATGAGAATACAGGGAGAGAAAAGTGAAAAAAAAAAAGGGTTTAGGAAGGGGTGGGGCTTCCTGGAGAAGGGGACTCTTCAACTGGGTTCTCCAACTGTGAGCTGTCCCTGGGACCAAGAGCCATTGACATAATTATTCATTGATGGAAAACATTTCATAGACCTTGTTACACAGAATTAGTATAAGCACCTAACTCCCATTTATATTCTTAGGGTAGATTTCCCCAAAGATAAAGAACTGGCTCCAAGGGCATAAAAACATTTTCAAAGCTGCCTTCCTAAAATGTTCCAATTACTTTTCCTACCAATAGAGTTCAAGGGTGCCTATTTCACTACAACTGGCCAGCACTGAATATTCCCATCTTAAAAAATCTGTTTTCTGAAATGGTGTAAAAAACTGTATTTCATTATTATTTTAATCTACATTCCTTTGCCTATTAGAAAAGTTCCTTAAATCTTTATTCCCTGGAGAAGGGAATGGCCACCCACTCATGTTCTTGCCTGGAGAATCCCATGGACAGGGGAGCCTGAAATGCTACAGTCCATGCAGTCTCAAAGAGTGGGACACGATTGAGCAACTTTCACATTCCTCTACCATGAATTGCCTATTTTTTTAATTATTTTTTTTATTGAAGGATAATTGCTTTACAGAATTTTGTTTTCTGTCAAACCTCAACATGAATCAGCCATAGGTATACATATATCCCCTCCTTTTTGAACCTCCCTCCCATCTCCCACCCCATCCCATCCCTCTAGGTTGATACAGAGTTCCTGTTTGAGTTTCCTGAGCCATACAGCAAATTCCGGTTGGCTATCTATTGTACATATGGTAATGTAAGTTTCCATGTTACTCTTTCCATACATCTCACCTTCTCCTCCCCTCTCCCCATGTCCATAAGTCTATTCTCTATGTCTGTTTCTCCATTGCTGCCCTGTAAATAAATTCTCCAGTACCATTTTTCTAGATTCTGTATATATGCATTAGAATATGATATCAATCTTTCTCTTTCTGACTTCACTCTATATAATAGATTCTAGGTTCATCCACCTCATCAGAACTGACTCAAATGCATTCCCTTTTATGGCTGAGTAATACTGCATTGTGCATACGTGCCACAACTTCTTTATCCGTTCATCTGTTGATGGACATCTAGGTTGCTTCCATGTTCTAGCTACTGTAAGTAGTACTGCAATGACAATAGGATACATGCATCTTTTTCAATTCTGGTCTCCTCACAGCATATGCCTAGGGGTGGGGTTGCTGGGTCATATGGTAGTTTTATACCTAGTTTTATAAGGCATCGCCATACTGTCTTCCACAGTGGCTGTATCAATTTACAGGCCCACCAACAGTGCAAGAGCATTCCTTTTTCTCCACATCCTCTCCAGCATTTACTGTTTGTAGATTTTTTGATGATGGCCATTCTGACTGGGGGAGGTGGTATCTCTCTGTGGTTTTGATTTGCATTTCTCTAATAGTGAGCAACGTTGAGCATCTTTTCATGTATTTGTTAGCCATCTGTATGTCTTCTTTGGAGAAATATCTGTTTAGGTCTTTTTCCCACTTTTTGACTGGGTTGTTTGTTTTTCTGGTATTGAGTTGTATGAGCTGCTCGTATAATTTGGAAATTAATCCTTTGTCAGTTGTTTCATTGGCATTATTTTCTTCCATTCTGAGGGCTGTCTTTTCACCTTGCTTATAGTTTCCTTTGCTGTACAAAAGCTTTTTAAGTTTAACCAGGTCCCACTTGTTTACTTTTGTTTTTATTTCCATTACTCTAGGAGGTGGGTCATAGAAGATCTTGCTTTGATTTACGTCATTGAGTGTTCTGCCTTTGTTTTCCTCTAAGAGTTTTATAGTTTCTGGTCTTAAATTTAGGTCCCTATTCCATTTTGAGTTTATCTTTAGTATGGTGTTAGGAAGTGTTTAATTTCATTCTTTTACATGTAGCTGTCCAGTTTTCCCAGCACCATTTATTGAAGAGGATGTCTTTGCCCCATTGTATATTATTGCCTCCTTTGTAAAAAATAAGGTACCATAGGTGCATAGTTTTATTTCTGGGCTTTCTATCTTCTTCCATTGGTCTATGTTTCTATTTTTGTGCCAACACTATACTGTCTTGATAACTGTAGCTTTGTAGTATAATCTGAAGTCAAGAAGGTTGATTCCTCCAGCTCCATTCTTCTTTCTCAAGACTGCTTTGGCTATTCAGGGTCTTTTGTGTTTCCATATGAATTGTGAAATTTTTTGTTCTAGTTCTGTGAAAAATGCCATTGGTAATTTGACAGGGATTGCAATGAATCTGTAGATTGCATTTGGTAGTATAGTCATTTTCACAATATCGATTCTTCTTACCCAAGAACATGGAATATCTCTCCATCTGTTTATATCGTCTTTGATTTCTTTCATTAGTGTCTTCTAATTTTCTGTGTAGTTTGTCTCCTTAGGTAAGCTTATTTCTAGATACTGAATTTTTTTTTTGCTGCAACGGTGAATAGGATTGATTCCTTAATTTCTCTTTGAATTTTCATTGTTAGCATACAGAAATGCAAGTGTTTCTGTGTATTGATTTTCCATCCTGCAACTTTGCTAAATTCACTGATTAGCTCTAGTAATTTTCTGATACAATCTTTAGGGGTTTCTATGTGCAGTATCATGTCATCTGCAAACAGTGAGAGCTTTACTTCTTTTCTGATCTGGATTTTATTTCTCTTTCTTTTCTGATTGCTGTAGCTAGGACTTCTAAAACTATGTTGAATAGTTGTGAAAGTGGACACCCTTGTCTTGTTCCTGATCTTAGGAGGAATGCTTTCCGTCTTTCACCATTGAGAATAATGTTTGCTGTAACCTCTCTTGGAGAATTCTTAGCATTACTTTACTAGCATGTGAGATGAATGCAAATGTGCAGTAGTTTGAACATTCTTTGGCATTGCCTTTCTTTGGGATTAGAATGAAAAATGACCTTTTCCAATACTGTAGCTGCTGCTGAGTTTTCTAAATTTGCTGCCATATTGAGTGCTGCACTTTCACAGCATCATCTTTTAGGATTTGAAATAGCTCAGCTGGAATGCCATCACCTCCACTAGCTTTGTTCATAGCGATGCTTCCTATGAACAAAGGCTGGACTTTTGTGTGTGTTAAGATGTTGGAAGTAACACACACAAATTCTTAAGTAACAAGGCTTCCTATACTCAAAGAAAAAGATGAGCTTGAAAATATCTTCAGGGATAGAAAACAACCAAATCTGATGTAGCACATTTGAAAAACAAACCAAAGAAAATGTTAAAAATAAAGAGTAGAATAAAATTAAAACAATGAATGAGTTTTACAGTAGACACAGCAAAGAGAGAATTAATGATCCAGAAGACAGAAAGGAAGAAATTATGCAGAATGCAGCACAGGGAGAGAGTATTTAGTCTCTGGATGGAGAAATCAAAAAGAAAAAATTAATAGGTGTCATCTCATAAAAGTTTAAGCTCATTAATGTCAAAATAATTTAACCTTAATTGAAATGCAAAGTATAATTAAAGAAAAAAGATTTGCAATGAGAAGGACAAATATAAACCAGTAGAGACAGAAAACAGATTTGCTGTTGCCTAGAGCAGGGAGTCTGGACAGAAAAGGAAGGTAACTACACAAATGAAGGAAGGAACTAGAAACAGAGAAGTCCAAATAAATGAAGAGGAAATAGGCAAACTACCTGAAAAAGAATTTAGAATAATGACAATAAAGATGATCAAAAACCTTGAAAACAAAATGGAGAAAATGCAAGAATCAATTAACAAAGACCTAGAAGAATTAAAGAATAAACATACAGAAACAAACAACACAATTACTGAAATTAAAAATACTCTATAAGGAATCAATAGCAGAATATCTAAAGCAGAAGAATGAATCAGTAAGCTAAAAGATAAAATGGTGGAAACAACTTCTGAAGTGCAAAACAAAGTAAAAAGAATGGAAAGAACTGAGGACAGTCTCAGAGACCTCTGGGACAATATCAAACGCACCGACATTTGAACTACAGGGGTCTCAGAAGAAGAAGAGAAAAAGAAAAATAATTACTCTGTGCTGCATTTTGCATAATGTCTTCCTTTCTATCTTCTGGTTCATTAACTCTCTCTTAGCTGTGTCTACTGTAAAACTCATTCACTGAAGATTTAATTTTATCCTACTCTTTATTTTCTTTCTTTCTCAACATGGAAAAGGAACTAGTCAATCAAGTCCAAGAGGCACAAAGAGTCCCATACAGGATAAACCCAAGGAGAAACACGCCAAGACACATACTAAGCAAACTAACAAAGACTAACATAAAGAATATTAAAAGCAGAAAGGGAGAAGCAACAAGAAACATACAAGGGAAACCCCATATGCTTAATAGCTGATCTTTCAGCAGAAACTCTGCAGGCCAGAAGGGAATGGCAGGATATATTTAAAGTACTGAAAGGGAAAAAATCTACAACCAAGAATAACGAAACCAGTAAGGATCTCATTCAAAATTGATGAAGAAATAAAAAGCTTTTCAGACAAGCAAAGTTAAGAGAACTGAGTATCACCAAATCAGCTTTACAACAAATGTTAAATGAACTTACATTATATAGTCAAGAAATACAAGAGAAGAAAAAAGACCTACAAAATCAACCCCAAATAATTAAGAAAATGGCAATAGGGACATATATATCAATAATTACTTTAAATGTAAATGGATTAAATGTTCCAACCAAAAGACACAGGCTGGCTGAATGGATACAAAAACAAGACCCATATACATGCTGTCTACAAGAAACCCACTTCAGACCTCAAGACACATATAGACTGAAAGCGAGAAGATGGAAAAATATATTCCATGCAAATGGGAAGCAAAAGAAAGCTGGAGTAGCAATCCTCATATCAGACAAAATAGACCTTAAAATAAAGAAGATTTCAAGAGATAAGGAAGGACACTACATAATGATCAAGGGACCAATCCAAGAGGAAGGCATAACAGTTGTAAGTATCTATGCACCCAACTTAAAAGCACCTCAGTACGTAAGGCAAACACAAACAGACATGAAAGGAAAAACTGACAGTAACACAATAATAGTAGGAGACTTTAACACCCCACTCACACCAATGGACAGATCATCAAAACAGAAAATTAATAAGGAAACACAAGTCTTAAATGATAAATTAGATGAGATGGATCTCCCTGATATCTTCAGGACATTTCCATACAAATGCAGAAGAATACACCTTCTTCTCAAGTGCACATGGAACATTCTCCAGGATAGATCACATCTTGGGTCACAAATCAAACCTCAGTAAATTTAAGAAAACTGAAATCGTATCAACCATCTTCTCTGACCACAACGCTATGACACTAGATATCAATTACATGAAAAAAACTGTAAGAAACACAAACACATGGAGATTAAACAACACATTTCTAAATAATCAACAGGTTACTGAAGCAATCAAAAGGGAAATCAAAAGATTTCTAGAAACAAATGACAATGAAAACACAACAACTCAAAACCTATAGGGTACAGCAAAAGCAGTTCTAAGAGAGATGTTTATAGCAATACAATTCTATTTCAAGAAACAAGAAAAACATTGAACAGACAACCTAACTTTATACCTAAAACAACTGGAAAAAGAACAACAAAAAACCTCAAGATTAGCAAAAGGAAAGAAATCATAAAGATGTGAGCAGAAATAAGCGAAAAAGAAATGAAAGAAACAGTAAAGATTAATAAAACTAAAAGCTAGTTCTTTGAGAAGATATATAAAATTGACAAGCCTTTAGCCAGACTCATCAAGAAAAAAGAGAATCAAATCAACAAAATTAGAAGTGAAAAAGGAGAGGTTACAACAGGCAATGTAGAAATACAAAGAATTATAAGAGACTATTATAAACAGCTATATGGTAATAAAATGGATAACCTGGAAGAAATGACGGAGTCTTAGAAAAGTTCAATCTTCCAAGACAAAACCAAGAAGAAATAGAAATTATGAACAACCCAATTACAAGCACTGAAATTGAAGCTGTGATCAAAAATCTCCCCCCCACCAAAAAGCCTAGGATCAGATGGCTTCACAGGAGAATTCTATCATTTAGAGAAGAACTAATGCCTATCCTTCTAAAACTCTCAAAAAACTGCAGAGGAAGGAATACTTCCAAACACATTCTATGAGGCCACCATCACCCTGATACCAAAAACAGACAGAGACAACACAAAAAAAGAAAACTACAGGCCAATATCACTGATGAACATAGATGCAAAAATCCTCAACAAAATTTTAGCAAACAGAATTCAGCAACACATCTAAAAGCTCATACACCATGACCAAGTTGGGTTTATTCAATTAGGATTCTTCAATATGTACAAATCAATCAATGTGATACACCGTATTAACAAATTGAAAG
This sequence comes from Tragelaphus eurycerus, assembly GCA_935064755.1. Classification (NCBI taxonomy): domain Eukaryota; kingdom Metazoa; phylum Chordata; class Mammalia; order Artiodactyla; family Bovidae; genus Tragelaphus; species Tragelaphus eurycerus. The sequence goes on from CAKXYN010000020.1 coordinate 21,965,043, forward strand.
ATAAAAACCATATGATAATCTCAATAGATGCAGAAAAAGCCTTTGACAAAATTCAACACCCATTTATGATTCAAACTTTTCATAAAATGGGCATAGAAGGAACCTACCTCAACACAGTGAAGGCCATACATGATAAGCCTATAGCAAACATTATTCTCAATGGTCAAAAACTGAAAATATTTGAAAGCATTCTAAGATCAGGAACAAAACAAGGGTGTCCACTTTCACCACTATCACTCAATATAGTTTTAGAAGTCCTAGCTACAGAAATCAGAGAAAAAAAAGAAATAAAAGGAATCCAGATAGGAAAAGAAGAAGTAAGGCTCTCACTGTTTGCAGATGACATGATACTGTACATAGAAACCCCTAAAGAGAGTATCAGAAAATTACTAATCAGTGAATTTGCATTTGAACTGTAGTGTTGGAGAAGACTCTTGAGAGTCCCTTGGACTGCAAGCAGATCAAATCAGTCCATCCTAAAAGAAATCAGTCCTGAATATTTATTGGAAGGACTGATGTTGAAGCTGAAACTTCCAATCCTTTGGCCACCCGATGCGAAGAACTGACTCCTTGGAAAAGACCCTGGTGCGGGGAAAGATTGAAGGCAGGAGGAGAAGGGGATTACAGAGGATGAGATGGTTGGATGGCATCACTGACTTCACAGACATGGGTTTGAGCAAGCTCCGGGAGCTGATGATGGATAGGGAAGCCTGGTGTGCTGCAGTCCATGGGGTCGAAAAGAGTTGGACACGACAGAGTGAATGAACTGAGCTGAACTGAAGTCCAATATCCAAAGTCTTCTTGGAAATTGTTTCCTTGTGCTTGGCTATTTTGTGACTATGTTCTAATTATTATACATAACTAAATATACAATAATTATTTTGAGAGAAGGAATGGGTAGTTATTGCTTAATGGTTAAGAGTTTCTGGGTGGGCTGATGAAAAAGTTTTGGAAATAGAGGTGACACAACATTGTAGATATATTTAATGCCACTAAATTGTACATTTAAAGATGGTTAGAATAGCAAATTTTATAATAAATTTACCATAAAAAATTTTTAATCATTAAAAATTAAAAAATTATTATGAGGATTCTTTCGGGTCTAGGGTGATGGTCCAGTCTTCTATAGAGATACGCTTTTTTGTAAGACATCCACAGACACCACAAGTATATAAATATTTAAAACTCTAATTCCCAGTTTGAACATTCCTGAATCCCAGTAATACAAATCTGCAAGAGAGGTGGACCATTTTGGGACTACAATCTCTCCAGTGGCAAGACAATGCCCTTTCCAGTCCCTGGGGATAAGGTGAAGGAATACCATTTTCACTTTTTATTCACCTGAAGGTGTATTCCTTTGGGATCTAAGTAAGCTTAATGCTAGAGGTCTTCTATTAGACTCCCCATTTCAAGTTGGGACTAGCCAGGCTTTCAATGGAGAAGGCAATGGCACCCCACTCCAATACTTCTGCCTGGAAAATCCCATGGGTGGAGGAGCCTGGAAGGCTGCAGTCCATGGGATCGCTGAGGGTCGGACACGACTGAGCGACTTCACTTTCTCTTTTCACTTTCATGCATTGGAGAAGGAAATGGCAACCCACTCCAGTGTTCTTGCCTGGAGAATCCCAGGGACGGGTGAGCCTGGTGGGCTGCCGTCTATGGGGTCACACAGAGTCGGACACGACTGAAGTGACTTAGCAGCAGCAGCAGCAGGCTTTCATTTCTACAGGTCTGACCTTCAAGAGCAGAAAACTAAAACTTAATTTCAGCAAATGCCCTGAGGGCAAATTCAGGTTCTTAAGCTCCATTTACCTTTTAGGATCTTGCTTTCTCTTAAGAACACACTCCAGTATTCTGGCCCGGAGGATTCCATGGATTGTAGAGTCCATGGGGCTGCAAAGAGTCGGACATGACTGAGCCACTTTCACTTTCTTTTCAGATGTTGGCTTGGTAATTCGCTGTTTTCTTGTTAGCTCTTTCATGCTTTTAAAGTGTGTTAAATATGTTAACCTGCATAAAATTGTTTCAGGTCAGGTATCTCATTGTGGGACATCATCGACCCAATGGATATAAGTTTGAGCAAACTCCAGGAGATAGTGAAGGACAGGGAAGCCCAGCGCACTTCAGTTCATGGGGTCCCAGAGTTGCACATGACTGAGCGACTGAACAACAATATCTCATCATTGGCTTCCCTGGTGGTTCAGTGGTAAAGAATCTACCTGCCAACGCAGGAGACACAAGAGATGTGGGTTTGATCCCTGGGACAGGTAGATCCCCTAGAGGAGGAAATGGCAACCTGTTCCAGTCTTCTTGCCTAGAAAATTCCTTAGATAGGAGCCTGGTGGGCTACAGTACAGGAGGTCACAGTTTGAGCACACACTGAGCATACATCTCACCATTATTGGAAATGGAAGAGAGAACTGTATTTTCTTCTAGATCTTTGTCTAGTCTGAACAGATTTAATGTTTTAACACACCTGACAAACATGGTACATACTGAGGTTTCTTTGTTGTTAGCAACAGTTCAGATCAGATCAGATCAGATCAGTCGCTCAGTCGTGTCCGACTCTTTGCGACCCCATGAACTGCAGCACGCCAGGCCTCCCTGTCCATCACCAGCTCTCGGAGGTCACTCAGACTCGCATCCATCGAGTCAGTGATGCCATCCAGCCATCTCATCCTCTGTCGTCCCCTTCTCCTCCTGCCCTCAATCCCTCCCAGCATCAGAGTCTTTTCCAATGAGTCAACTCTTCGCATGAGGTGGCCAAAATACTGGAGTTTCAGCTTTAGCATCATTCCTTCCAAAGAAATTCCAGGATTGATCTCCTTCAGAATGGACTGGTTGGATCTTCTTGCAGTCCAAGGGACTCTCAAGAGTCTTCTCCAACACCACAGTTCAAAAGCATCAATTCTTCGGCGTTCAGCCTTCCTCACAGTCCAGCTCTCACATCCATACATGACCACAGGAAAGACCATAGCCTTGACTAGGCAAACCTTTGTTGGCAAAGTAATGTCTCTGCTTTTGAATATGCTATCTAGGTTGGTCATAACTTTCCTTCCAAGGAGTAAGCGTCTTTTAATTTCATGGCTGCAGTCACCATCTGCAGTGATTTTGGAGCCCAGAAAAACAAAGTCTGACACTGTTTCCACTGTTTCCCCATCTATTTACCATGCAGTGATGGGACCAGATGCCATGATCTTCGTTTTCTGAATGTTGAGCTTTAAGCCAACCCTTTCACTCTCCACTTTCACTTTCATCAAGAGGCTTTTTAGCCCCTCTTCACTTTCTGCCATAAGAGTGGTGTCATCTGCATATCTGAGGTTATTGATATTTCTCCCAGCAATCTTGATTCCAACTTCTGTTTCTTCCAGTCCAGCATTTCTCATGATGTACTCTGCATATAAGTTAAATAAACATGGTGACAATATACAGCCTTGACGTACTCCTTTTCCTATTTGGAACCAGTATGTTGTTCCATGACCAGTTCTAACTGTTGCTTCCTGACCTGCATACAGATTTCTTAAGAGGCAGATCAGGTGGTCTGGTATTCCCATCTCTTTCAGAATTTTCCATAGTTTATTGTGATCCACACAGTCAAAGGCTTTGGCATAGTCAATAAAGCAGAAATAGATGTTTTTCTGGAACTCTCTTGCTTTTTCCATGATCCAGCGGATGTTGGCAATTTGATCTCTGGTTCCTCTGCCTTTTCTAAAACCAGCTTGAACATCAGGAAGTTCACGGTTCACATATTGCTGAAGCCTGGCTTGGAGAATTTTGAGCATTACTTGACTAGCGTGTGAGATGAGTGCAATTGTTCGGTAGTTTGAGCACTCCTTGGCATTGCCTTTCTTTGGGATTGGGATGAAAACTGACCTTTTCCAGTCCTGTGGCCATTGCTGAGTTTTCCAAATTTGCTGGCATATTGAGTGCAGCACTTTCACAGCATCATCTTTCAGGACTTGGAATAGTTCCACTGGAATTCCATCACCTCCACTAGCTTTGTTCATAGTGATGCTTTCTAAGGCCCATTTGACTTCACATTCCAAGATGTCTGGCTCTAGGTCAGTGATCACATCATCATGATTGTCTAGGTCTTGAAGCTCTTTTTTGTACAGTTCTTCTGTGTATTCTTGCCACCTCTTCTTAATATCTTCTGCTTCTGTTAGGTCCACACCATCTCTGTCCTTTATCGTGCCCATCTTTGCATTAAATGTTCCTTTGGTATCTCTGATTTTCTTGAAGAGATCCCTAGTCTTTCCCATTCTGTTGTTTTCCTCTATTTCTTTGCATTGATCACTGAAGAAGGCTTTCTTATCTCTTCTTGCTATTCTTTGGAACTCTGCACTTAGATGTTTATATTTTTCCTTTTCTCCTTTGCTTTTCGCTTCTCTTCTTTTCACAGCTATTTGTAAGGCCTCCCCAGACAGCCATTTTGCTTTTTTGCATTTCTTTTCCATGGGAATGGTCTTGATCCCTGTCTCCTGTACAATGTCACAAACCTCATTCCATAGTTCATCAGGCACTCTATCTATCAGATCTAGGCCCTTAAATCTATTTCTCACTTCCACTGTATAATCATAAGGGATTTGATTTAGGTCATACCTGAATGGTCTAGTAGTTTTCCCTACTGTCTTCAATTTCAGTCTGAATTTGGCAATAAGGAGTTCATGGTCCGAGCCACAGTCAGCTCCTGGTCTTGTTTTTGCTGATTGTATAGAGCTTCTCCATCTTTGGCTGCAGAGAATATAATTGATCTGATTTCGGTGTTGACCATCTGGTGATGTCCATGTATAGAGTCTTCTCTTGTGTTGTTGGAAGAGGGTATTTGCTATGACCAGTGCATTTTCTTGGCAAAACTCTATTAGTCTTTGCCCTGCTTCATTCCGTATTCCAAGGCCAAATTTGCCTGTTACTCCAGGTGTTTCTTGACTTCCTACTTTTGCATTCCAGTCCCCTATAATGAAAAGGACATCTTTTTTGGGTGTTAGTTCTAAAAGGTCTTGTAGGTCTTCATAGAACCTTTCAACTTCAGCTTCTTCGGCGTTACTGGTTGGGGCATAGACTTGGATTACTGTGACACTGAATGGTTTGCCTTGGATACGAACAGAGATCATTCTGTCATTTTTGAGATTGCATCCAAGTACTGCATTTCGGACTCTTTTGTTGACCATGATGGCCACTCCATTTCTTCTGAGGGATTCCTGCCCACAGTAGTAGATATAATGGTCATCCGAGTTAAATTCACCCATCCCAGTCCATTTTAGTTCGCTAATTCCTAGAATGTCGACATTCACTCTGGCCATCTCTTGTTTGACCACTTCCAATTTGCCTTGATTCATGGACCTGACATTCCAGGTTCCTATGCAATATTGCTCTTTACAGCCTCGGACTTTGCTTCTATCACCAGACATATCCACAGCTGGGTATTCTGGTAGCAATAGTTAGCAGGTAAGATTTCCATTTATCAAATCTGTCATCCTAAACAGGTGGTAGTGCCTTTCCTTTACACTGTGTCTCACTGAGCTTAACCTGAAGTTATTTTCACATTTTTCACACACAATTTTTGACCCACTCAACAACCTAACAAGTGTCACATACAAAAACTTCTAATATGAACTGATGAAAGACCAAACACATGGTGCCACCAGAGAATCATTTAAGAGCAGAGCAGAGTGGCTCTATGAGCTAGTTTTCCTTTTATGTCCTTGTTATGAACAGCATCTAGACAGACATATCCGGACAAAATTTTGCTTCTATTTTAACCATTTGGTCGCTCAACTGCAAGACAAGAAATAATAGATTCAATTTTATCTAATTAGTATTCCTCGACTTAGTAATTCTGAAAACTGAATCACTTTGCAACCTAAATATAGAAAAGTTATTATTATGGTCTGGTTCCTAAGCAACCATTTCATTAAGAAAAGCTCCACTTGGGAAAAACATCTGTTTGTCAGTAAGGTTTCTGCTGTTATCATATAATTTCACAGTGAAAAAGCCATGGTCACCCCGTGCCTTAGTAATCCCTAGTTGTGAAAAGGTCAACAGAGGGTACTATAACAGAGAGCCATCTGTTTCAATCTGGGATAGTCCCTGAAACTTGTTACCAGCTTTCCTAAACCACCACATAATTTAAAGGCCATTATCTTCTGGTTACAAAAGCAATAAATGTTCATGCTAGAGAACATGAAACCTGTAAGAAAGAAGGCACAAAGAAAATAAAAGTCATTTGAGTTTTTGACGCCTTCATATTAGATCTCACTTGAAAAATGTATTCTGCTGCTATAAAAAAAAATTGAAAACCACTGACCTAAAATAACTCCATATGTTTTTGCCTTTGTCATCTGCAATAAGAGTATTTTTTGTAATGTTTAAGGGCTGTGTGTTGGACAACTGAACTGAGAGAGTTCTACAGTCAAACATCCAGTGACAATCTGATGGGGTGAGAAGGTGATGAAAGGTATGTGTCACATGACATATCACATGTGACACGGATTATAAAACTTCCTTGTCAGGTCACGTAGATGGCCCAGGACAGTGATTTTTTGAACCTTTTGTTGTTATTTTTAAAGCAGCAGAATCTTGTTTTCCCATATTTTTTAGAAGAGGCTCAATGAAAGAGAGAAAAAGAAAAGAGCCTATCCAGCCCACCCCTTCCGGTCTGCAGGCTCCTCCCCTGGTACAGCACTGCTACTTCACTGTGCCCTGGGTCTGGATCACTGGTCCCTCCCTTCTTCACTAAGCACCAGATCTCAGCTAAAGGGTCACTTCCTCCTACCCCTTTCTGTCAGGTAAAATGTCCCTAACACAGGCTCTCGTATCACTGTGTATCTTTCTTCCCAGCATCTGTCAAAGCCACATTTCACATTTGTGTGACTTTTTTTTAACATTTAAAGGCTTTTTTTTTCTTTGATGTGAACCATTTTTAAAGTCTTTATTGAATTTGTTACAATACTGCTTCTGTTTTATGTTTTGGTTTTTTGGCTCCAAGGCATATGGGATCTTAGCTCCCCAACCAAGGACCCAACTCACACCCCCTGCACTGACAGGTGAAGTCTCAACCACTGGACTGTTTGAGGAAGTCCCATTTGTGTGGCTTTTTGATTAGCATTTGTCCCCTGAATGCCCTCCCTGCCTCAGACTATATAGTCCATGGAAGCAGAGCACGACTGTTTTTCCTCAGCAGTATACTGAGCACAGCACCCTTACACAGAGTAGGCAATCAATGAATATTTGTTGAGTGAATGACCATTTAAAACTATTAAGGAAAAAACCAACAGCCAAAGATATTTTACAGTCTTTCTGTCACTGTCAAAAGTCAGGTTACCAAAAACGGAAAACATGTTGAACATAAACTACAAAAGTGCTTCAGAGGGGCTTCCCTGGTGGCTCAGTGATAGAGAATCTGCCTGCAACCAAGCTTGTGCACCACAACTACTGAGCCTGTGCTCCAGAGCCCAGGAGTCACAATTACTGAGCCCACGTGCAGCAACTACTGAAGCCCGAGCACCCCAGAACCCGTGCTCTGCAACAAGAGAGTAGTCCCTGCTTGCCACAACTAGAGAAAAGTCCTCACAGCAATGAAGACCCAGCACAGGCAAAATTAAATTTAAAAAAAGAAAAGGAAAAAAAGTGCTTCAGAAATCTCCTTCTCCTAAGAAAGAAAAGTTCAGCAATCGTGCCTTGGCAGGTGGATGGAAGGATGACCTAATTAGGTCTTTGGCAGGGCAGAGTATGTGATGTGCATTTCCTGAGGCTCAGTTCATTCCCTCGGAGAAGGCAATGGCACCCCACTCCAGTACTCTTGCCTGGAAAATCCCATGGATGAAGGAGCCTGGTAGGCTGCAGTCTATGGGGTCACTAGAGTCGGACACAACTAAGCGACTTCACCTTCACTTTTCACTTTCATGCATTGGAGAGGGAAATGGCAAGCCACTCCAGTGTTCTTGCCTGGAGAATCCCAGGGACGGGGAGGTCTGGTGGGCTGCCATCTATGGGGTCGCACAGAGTCAGACACGACTGAAGCAACTTAGCAGCAGCAGCAGCGGTTCATTCCCTATCTTCCAGCCTCCTTGGGGACAGTAGAGATGTCACAAGGTCAGGAAAAAAAAAAAGTCAAGTGTAAAAGTCTAATGCAAAAATCTAAGTGAGTTGCTCAAAACTATACCGTTAAGTGCATTTTTCCACCACTGCCCAAGATCTTGACGTGACCACAGAAGGGGAAATTGCTGTTTCAATCAGTTAAAAATGTTAAACCTATGATTCAGCAACACAATTAACTATGTTAAGGTGAATAAAAAAATATAATTGGGCTTATTAAGTGTGTGAATAACTTCAAGAATCATCTTAATCACACTGGGTGTGATTAGGAATTTTAATTTGTATTTGAAATGAAGGGTAAGATAAACACTTAGTTTGGGAGGGAAGAGCAAGAGAGGGTGACCCTCCAGCTGTTGCCTCAAAGAAGTTCCAGTAAAATATGGGACAGACATAGAAAACGGACTTGTGGACACAGGATGGGAAGCGAAGGAGAGGGTGGGATGAATTCAGAGTAGAACTGACATATATACACTACCACGTATAAAACAAGGGCTTCCCTGATACTTCAGTTGGTAAAGCATTCACCTGCAATGCAGAAGACCTCAGTTCGATTCCTGGGTTGGGAAGATCCATATTCCCAGTATTCTTGGGCTTCCCTTGTGGCTCAGCTGGTAGACAATCCACCCACAATGCGGGAGACCTGGGTTTGATCCCTGGGTTGGGAAGATCCTTTGGAGAAGGGAAAGGCTACTCACTCCAGTATTCTGGCCTGGAAAATTCGATGGACTGTATAGTCCATGGGGTCGCAAAGAGTAGGACACAACTGAGTAACTTTCACTTCACGTGTAAAACAGGTAGCTAGTGGGAAACTGCAGTATAGTGCAGGGAGCTAAACCCGGTGCTCTGTGATGACCTAGAAGGATGGGATGGGGGGATGGGAGGGAGGGTCGAGAGAGAGTGGATATGTGTATCCACTTATGGATACACACATATTGGATATGTGTATCCAATCACTTATGGCTGATTCACACTGTTGTACAGTAGAAACTCATATAACACTGTAAAGTAATTATACTCCAATTAAAAAATTTTAATGTAAAAAAAGATTAATTCCTTAGAGATTAAAGGAATACTGTCTTAAAGATAAGTCTTAAGAATAACTTGCTATTTTAGTTCTGAGCTCTCTTGTTCTTTTATCCTTAATTTGTCTTCAAATATCAACTTGACTATATAAAGGACGGCTCCAGGGCAAAATTTAAATAGCTGTTCTGCAGGGAAGGTATTTACAACCTTCTTAATAGCTTGTAGACATTGAAGCAACTGAGTTTTTATCCCTAGGTTGTCTCATAAGTCCCTTATAGGTAATAAATTCTGCCTTAGTGACAGCTAGTTTACATGAATAGGAGGTAAAGGATTTGAAATGAGCCCTGGAAACCAAGAAATTAAGATGTATGTAACTGCTTAGCAGAAAATGTCAAGATCCACTGGTTCCATGGCTTAATTCTACTGCCTGAAAGAGCAGAGGCCATGGTGACTGGAGATGGTGAGAAAAAAGAATGGAGAGAGAGGAGGGAAGGACAGAGAGGTCTATGGCCTTGACTTTGGACTTGATGCTAGACTTCATCACTCACTGGTTAGGCTTTTATTGGCAACAATCTTTGAGCTTTGGTTTCTTTGTCTGAAAAATCAGTAGATAAAGATATTGACTCATAGGGTTTTTATGAGGAGTAAATCAATTAATGCAAGTTACATCTGATATGTGGTTGGTGCTCAATAAATCATGAGTGAATATATACTGGGTTGGCCCAACATCTTAACCTGAACGAACTTTTTGGACAGTCCAATAGAGATATGGAGATAAAATAACAACCATCAACAAGCATGATACTTTCAAATCCAGGCAGCCCATCACCAAGACATTACTGGTGGACTGGCAACAACAAAAAGCCCTTAAAGCCCTCCTAGAGCCCACAAAGAAAGTTCAGCTGTCTTGTCTTGGCATTCTGACAGCTTATGGATTCTAGCCTAGTCCCATGTCTCCCCATCCTTCCCACTTTGCTCCGCTAACAATCTGAACTGCTTACAGTACTACCTGCCTTTATACTTGCCCTGCTCTTGACCACCTTCTTACTTTTGCTTTTCTTTCAGCCTCAGTCCCCTCATTCCACCTCCACATTCTAAATCCTGCTCATCCCTATTAACAGTCCTAAGACTCCATGAAAAGCTGTTTTGGATTTTTCTAAGTTTATTTTTTAAAGTATACATAATACTATTAAGCTGAGAACAAAAATAAAAGTATGTAACTCAATGATCTTTAGTATATTACAAGGTTGTCCAATGATCACCACTATCTAAGCCCAAAACATTTCATCATCTCCCCAAAGAAACTTCATATTCATTATCAGTCACTCCTTGTTTCCCTCTTCCCATTCTCTGGCAACCTCGAAACTGCCTTTTATCTCTATGGATTTGCCTACTCTGGACATTTCATACAAAATGTGGTCTTTCATGTTTGGCTCCTTTCATTTACCATGTTTTAAAGGTTCACTCACTTTATAGTATGAATCAGTACTTCGTTCCTTTTTTGTTGCTAAGTAACATTCCACTATTTAAATATACCATCTTTAATTTATCCATTCATCAGGTGATAGAAGTTTAGGTTGTTTCTACTGTGAATGAAAAATATTGCCTGCCCTACCAGTAAATAAAAGATGTTACAGCTGTTAAGCCATCACATTACAGTCTCTCTGATGGTGAGCTCTGGGGGAACTCAGGATGAAATAGGATGCCCGTCATCTAGCAGTCAGCCACCCCCTGACTGCAGCCACCCTAACAGTGCCCCATGAGGAGACTCAGGATGAGAAGGCACAGGATGCAGGCAAGAGACAGCTGAGGTGCATAACAAAGGAATCACTTCAGTGAGCCCAGACTCTTACATCTTCCCATATACAGAAAAGCACTAAATTCCTTAACTTGACATATCTGGTTTCTTAAATTAACAGTAATCTTTTGATGTTCTGACTACCTAGTCTTTGTGGCAAAAACTCCTATATATCCTGGTTCCTCCCTTATCTCTTCAGAGTTATCTAAGATGTTGTGTCCCAGGCTTGAAGTCTTCAGAAAGTCTGCCAAATAAAACATAACTCTTAACTTGTAGGCTGTGCATTTTTTTCAGTCAACACTACTTTTTTGGCTATTACAAATAATGCTGCTATGAGGATTCATATGTAAGCCTTTGTGTGGACATGTGTTTTCATTTCTCTTGGGTGTATATCTAGGAGTGGAATTGGTGGATCATATGGTAACCATGTTTAACCTTTTGAGAACTGCCAGACTGTTCTTCAGAGGAGCCACACTATTTTATGTTTTCACCAGCAGTGTATGGGCACTGCTTTCATAAGTTATATTATTTTAAAGTAAGTAATTTTAAAATGCAATTTATTGGCATTAGAAATGTAACAAATATCAAAAGTCGTATACAGAAAGCTATCTGTTTTTCTAATCCACAATCTCAGTAAACTATATATATATATATATCTCTCTCAGGATTGTTCTGAAGGCTCTCTCCTGACACTCCTAAAATGAGACTGGTGTCTCCAGTGCTGAAACCGTAATGACCAACAGTGGGAATAAGGACTGGCGGTGTGAAGTAACATATATATGCCACTAAAGGAAGATGAGTTAGAGATATACATAGAGATTGCTTAAAAAATAACATAGTACTGGGCTTCCCCAGTGGTCCAGCAGTTGACAATCCGCCTGCCAATGCAGGGGACATAGTTTCAATCCCTGCTCTTAGAAGATCCCACATGCCACAGAGCAACTAAGTCCATGCATCCCAACTACTGAGCCCAGGCCCTGCAACTACTGAAGCCCCCATGCCCTAGAATCCATGCTCCACAACAAGAGAAGCCACAGCAAGGAGAAGCCCATGCTTGGCTACTAGAGAATAGTCCCTGCTCATCGCTACTAGAGAAAGTCCCTGTGCAGCAATGAAGACCCAGCCCAGCCAAAAATAAATAAATCTTAAAAAAAAAAAAAAATACAGTACTCACTGCTAAACGAGTAAAACCACATACACACACACACAAAATCAAGCAAACATGAGATCAGCATGTTATTAAGCTACAGGAAGAGTTCATTTGTAGTGAAACCATGTCTCATACACAGGCCTGGTTCTCCCATACCTTTGACCATCTGAGAACTCAGCCCTTGTGCCTTGGAAATGAACAACTATTTTAGAATTAATTATTTTTCCCTGTGGCAAGAGCAGTCTTCAGAGATGGAGAGACTTAAGATTCAAATCATGGTTTTAACATTTGGTATCTGTGTCACTTTGGGTCAGCTGCTTAACCTCTTTGAGCCTCAGTTCCCTCATCTGTAAAACAAGGATAAAAATTTCTAACTTGTAGAGTTACTATGACAGGCACATAATAAGTGGTGACTTCTACAATGTTTATTTCTTCTATCTCTTATATAACAGCTATCCTGGGAAATCTCAGAAGGTGAAAATAACTAAACCTGAAGCAGCCAATTATCTTTTACTTGTAGGTAAAAGTATAAATTGCTAAATGTGTGCATGCATGCTAAGTCACTTCAGTCGTGTTCAACTCTTTGTGACCCTATGGACTGTAATCTGCCAGGCTCTTCTGGACATGGGATGCTCCAGGCAAGAACACTAAAGTAGGTTGCAATGCCCTCCTCCACGGGATCCCCAGGGATGGAAGCCGCATATCTTATGTCTCCTGCACTGGTAGGTGGGTTCTTTACCACTAATGCCACCTGAGAAGCCCAAATTGCTAAATATTCTGATGTAAATATGAGTGAATCAATTTTCAATTGACAGAAGAAATCACTGGGCAGGTATTTCAAAAATGAGCTCATGTAAAATGAAAGTATTGGGGGCTATAAAATACAGTCTCTGATTTGGAGAAGACATATTTCATCTGCATTGCAGTAAAATCAGGTACAGTGGACTGGGACTCCCTAAGACATGGGTCTGGTGTTCCATTATTCTCCCAACTTTTATGACTGTAGGCAAGTCAATTCTTCATTTATAAAAAAATTTTAATATCTGTTTTTATTGTATTTCAAGACTGTTCAAAGAATCAAAAAGCTTTCTAGATGATTAAGCATTATTCAATTTTAATAAATATTGATAATCATAATCATATCTGTTTTCCATCTTTAAAAGCACAACAATAGGAGCAAATTCTACCATTATTTGCAAAGTTCTAGAGTAACCAAGTATATTGGAGAAGCAGCAACAAGATTTGAAGGTCAACAACAAGGTTCAAATTATTACTTGCCGTGTAATCTTTGAAAGGGGACTTAACCCGTGTAAGTCTCAGGATCTTTAGCTATAAAAAGAGGATATGTCTCATCACACGCAAAAATTAACTCAAAATGGATCACAGACTTAAACATTTAAGAGCCAAAACAATAAAACCACTGGAAGAAAACACAGAAGTAAATCTCAATTATCTTGGATTAAGCAATGATTTCTTAGAAATGACACCAAAAGTGCAAGTAATAAGACAGGAAATTGATAAGTCAGACTTCATCAACAGTAAGTTTAGTGCTTCAAATGACACTAGGTATTTTTCCAAAGAAGATTAGAAATGCACAATAAGCTCATGAAAAGATGCTCAGCATTACTAGTCACTGGAGAAATGCAAATCAAAATCACAATGAGATACCAACTTCACACTCTATTACGGCTATATAAAAGGACAGACAATAACAAGTACTGGTCAGGACGCAGAGAAACTGGAGCCCTCATACATTGTCCCTGCTGCTGCTGCTGCTGCTGCTAAGCCACTTCAGTCGTGTCCAACTCTGTGCGACCCCATAGACGGCAGCCCACCAGGCTCCCCCGTCCCTAGGATTCTCCAGGCAAGAACACTGGAGTGGGTTGCCATTTCCTTCTCCAATGCATGAAAGTGAAAAGTGAAAGTGAAATCGTTCAGTCGTGTCCGACTCTTAGCGACCCTATGGACTGTAGCCTACCAGGCTCCTCCATCCGTGGGATTTTCCAGGCAAGAGTACTGGAGTGGGTTGCCAATGACTTCTCTGTACATTGTCCCTGGGAAAGTAAATTGGTGTGGCCACTCTGGAAAACAGTTTGGTAGCTCCTCAAAGGGTTAAACACAGAATTACCATAGGACCCAGTAATTCTGCTCCAACGTGTATACCCAGAAGCAATGAAAACGTATGTCCACACAAAAACCTGTACATGAATATTCATTACAGTGTTACCCATAATAGCTTAAAAGTGAAAACAATGCAAATGACCATCAACTGAGAAATGGATAAACAAAATGTGGTTAATTAGTAGTACAATGTAATATTATTCAGCCGTAAAAAAAGAATGAGAGCCTGATACATGCTACAACAGGGATGAACCTCACAAATGTTATGCTAATTGAAAAGAACCAGACACAAAAGCCCACACACTGTATGATTCTGTATTATGAAACATCCAGAATAGGCGAATCCATAGAGACAAAAAAGAGATTAGTGGTTCCCAGGGAAGAGGGGGAGTGAAGAATGGGAACCAACTGATAATGGATATAGGGTTTCTTTTTGAAATGATGAAAAGTTCTGAAATTAGTGGTTTGACTGTACAAATACTAGAAACCACTGAATTGCACATTCTAAGACAGGTGAATTTCAGGTGTGTAAGTTAAATCTCAAGAAGTTTAAAAAATGGGGATAATGCCTATTTCCCAGAACTTCAAAAATTTACTGAGCTAGCATATGTGAGAGATGTCCTCTAAATGCCCACTTGTTAATTAGGTGCTATAGAACACCAAAGGAGTCTTCCCATTTCAAGGAAATAAGCGGAGATGATAAACTTCCCAGGACCACATTCCACATTTCAATGCCCAACTCAGTTAGGTGGTCCTTCAAGGGGCAGAATTATTTTCAGTTAATGGTTCCCCAACTTACTTTATTTGAAGTAGAAATCTGAGAATAAGATAGGGAGTTGAGTCTCTGACAAGTTAAGACATGTAATCCTGCTCAGTTTGAAACTCTGTAAAAACAATTTCACTTTGTATCTACTTTCCTGCCTTCCAGGCTTTTTGCCTTTCCCTCCTCTTGGCTCTTCTGCCAGAAATGAAAACTCTTCTGTGAAAGGAAAAGGGTGGAAGAGTCAGTGCAATTTGTTCAGGCATGTTATGTTGAGATGAGTAGATTCTCTGCACGATACTCACTGGCATACTTTCACCTCTCATGCTTGGCTCAGAGCCTACAGTTTCTTTCTTTTTTTCAATGAGCCAAGAAGTTTCGCCCAAAGATTCTTTTGACACGGATGGGGATCACTTGGAGCTGTGAAATGCATCTATTGCTGGTGTTGCTTTCAAACTGTTCTTTAAATAATTAAAAGTGACCACGAGGACCCATGAGTAGATCCATACTAAGATAGATAACTGGGCCATAATATCTTATTTGAAGAATATCACGTGTTTATCACATTCATTACTGGAACGTGTATTTCAAGATTGAAATGTGAAAAATGCTCAAAACATCAAATATACATTATGGGACTCTTAAGGACATATTTCATCTTCTATTTTTGAAGAGAGGAAGACTTTTACACCTAATATCTAATACACCTTCTTGCCATTTAAGACTTTTACACCTAATATCTAATACACCTTCTTGCCATTTAAGTGGTTTTTAAAACAATAAGAATGTATTAACTTGTACTATAATGATGATAAAACAATGAGAAAAAGAATATACAAGGAAGTCTGAAAAGGAGAGACACTTAAAGGACACGTCTAAGATTAAGTGTCTATTTATAAACTCTGGATTGTAACTGGAACTTAGCAACTTGTATAGAATTCTCTGCCTGAAGAAGCTGCTACTGAGTGTCTGGGAGCAGCTGCTATGAGAATTAAATCAACCATCACTTTCTCAGTAGAAATAAAAAGAGATGTGGTCTTTCATAAAATTAAATTTTAACTCATAGGGAATTTAGTCCTCAGGCTGTTGTGATGTACAAATAATATGTACATCAGAAATTTCTGGGATCCTGGTGGTTCAGTGGTTAAGCACCCACCCTCTAATGCAGCCCCCTTGCACTACAGAATATCTACATGCAGGCTGGTCCTGTCTGCCTGCCTGAGTAGAGTCCAGAATGGCATGGCTCTGGAGTGTTAGGCCTAGGCAAATGACACTGACACGCAGGTGGGAAAATTCAGCTCTTTCCTGTCTTAATGGGAAATTCACCTAAGGCCTTGGCCTTGAAGTGTATGGTACAAACACCAAAAACATCAATTAATTCAAACTTGTCTGCTGTGGGGAACTGAGAACAGAAATTAGACCTCTACCTCCCACATTCCTTCATCTCCAAATTAGCTACTAACTGATTAGCACACCAATTAAAAGTACTATAAACAAACACAAAACCAGCAGTTGTGATTTTTACAGCAGACCCTAGAGGCTAATGAGCTCAGTGGGTTAAACAGCTAAGAGGTTTACACAGCAGTGATGCTGTATGAGAATGACACACCGCCACTTCCCGAAAACTCTGTCCAAAAAAAAAAATAAATAAATAAATCAACAAGAAACATCTCCTTGACAGTATTACAGTTTCCTGGAAAAAGCACAGGATGACTTGTTTCTGAGACTTACTAATTATCAGCATTTCAGGTCCTTGCCTCTTTGATTTATTTGATTCCCATAAGTGCCATTCACTGTCATGTGGAATCCTGAGCTCCATCAAGTCCTCAGGCTTATCTCAATTCCTGGCCTCTGTGACCTCTCAGCTGCCAATAATTACTTTCTCTCTCAACACACTCCACTCTTCTGCTCCCTCCTAGCTGTCCTTTTTCCTTGATGAGTGGTTATTTTTGTCTCCTCTGAAGAGTAGCCTCTTAAGTTTATTCTTGCTCTTGTGCATTTTGGCCATCATCATGTGAATGTACCTGGGGAGGCCCTGGACCAGGAAGGATCAGGAACAAGCACAGCAGAGAGATACACAGGGAACAGCAGGACTGCCCAGCCCAACCTAGGTTAGCCGAACCCCACTGGTCTGCAGATGTGTGAGCGATCATAAACGAGTGACAATAAATAAATGATACTGAATGTTGAGGTATTGCTACATAGCAGAAGCTACCTGACGGAATACACCTTCTCAAGCTTTAGCTCTGAGAAGTTACACATATCACCATGTTATTACCTAGCAATCTAACAAAAGAAATGGTAGTGACATGCACTGCTATATTAAAATGGATAACCTACAAGGTCCTACTATACAGTACAGGAAACTCTGCTCAATGTTATGTGGCAGTCTGGATAGGAGGGGAGTTGCGGGGAGAATGGATACACGTATATGTATGGTTGAGTCCCTCTGCTGTCCACCCGAAACTATCACAACATTGTTAATCAGCTGCTAATAAGCTATACTCCAGTATAAACGTTCAGATCTAAAGAAAAGAAATAGTAGTGATATGACAATGACGATGAAAACATTAAAATCATAATTAGCTAACACATACTGAACACTTAATATGCACTAAGCACTTTCAAAGTACTAACTCATTTAATGTTAGCCCCCTTCATAAATAAACTTTTACTGACAGAACAGTATTCAATTTACAGATTTATTGAGAAGATGCACACAGAGTTCCTGTATACTGCATACCTGCTGCTGCTGCTGCTAAGTCACTTCAGTCGTGTCCGACTCTGTGCGACCCCATAGACGGCAGCCCACCAGGCTCCCCCATCTCTGGGATTCTCCAGGAAAGAACACTGGAGTGGGCTGCCATTTCCTTCTCCAATGCATGAAAGTGAAAAGTGAAAGTGAAGTCGCTCAGTCGTGTCCGACCCTCAGAGACCCCACAGACTGCAACCTTCCAGGCTCCTCTATCCATGGGATTTTCCAGGCAAGAGTAGGGTGGGGTGCCACCTGGAGTGGGGTGCCATTGCCTTCTCCGATAATGCATACCTAGCTGCCCCCTATCACTAACTTTCACTTTAGCATGGAACATTATCACAATTAATGAACTAGTACTGACATTTCGTTATCAACTAAAGTCCATAATTTACTCAGATTTTTTAAGTTTTTCCCTAATGTCCTTTTATTGCTCCAGGATCCTATTCACCACATTATATTTAATCTCCTTAAGCTCTGACGGTTTAATCCCTCTCCTCCTCATTAAATTCTATTATTTTTTTGGCAACAGCTTTATTGAGACACAATTCACATACTGTAAAACTCAGCAATTTAAAACATACAATTCAATAGTTTCTACCATACTGACGAGAGTTGTGCAACTATCATCACAGTCAATTTTAGAATTGTGTGAGTTTTCATTACCCCCTCAAGGAAATCCTGTACCCTTTGGCCATCACCTCCCAAACCTTTCCCCTTTCTCTCCAGCCCTAGACAACTGCTCACCTAGTCTCTGTCTCTATAAATCTACCTATACTGGACATTTCATATGAAGGAACCATACAAAATATGGTTTTCTGGGAATGGTTTCTTTCATCTATGTTTTCAAGGTTTTACCCACATGTTTCAGTACTTCATTTTCATTGGCTGAATAATATTCCACTGTATATACACACCACATTTTGTCTATCTGTTCATCAAATGGTAGACATCTGGGTTCTACCTTTTGACTATGAACATTAATGAACAAGTTTTTGCATGAGCATATGTTTTCATTTTTCTTGGGTGAATACTCAGAATTGCTGGGTCAAGTGACAACTCTGCATTTATTTTTTTCAAAGAACTGCCAGACTATGTTCTAAAGCAGCTGTAGGGACTTCCCTGGTAGTCCAGTGGCCAAGACTCCACTCATCTAATACAGGGGCCTGTGTTCAATCCCTAGTCAGGGAACTAGGTCCCACATAGCAAAACTATGACCTGGCGTAGTCAAATAAATAAAGCAAGCAACTGTACCATTTTACATTCCTACTTAGCTCCCTTTTTCACAGGTAAGAAATTGAAGTCCAGAGGGATCAAGTACTTTGCCAAAGTTCACATAGCTGAAAAGCAGGAGGGAGGGGGGAGGGTTGGTGCATCCTGGTGATCAATCTGCAGACCCCAGCTCCTGAGGACTACAGCACACTACAGAGCCCAGAGACTGTGAGTTAATTCTGCCTTCTTACCAGGTCTGCCTCTTACCCTTCTGGGGAAAAGTGCTTAACTCTCCACACCCTTTTTCATAAAGCCCCTCTCTAGATGTAAAATCCACAAATTAACAGAAGATGGAATCACAACAAAGAATCATAAATGAGAAATAAAATGACTGCCAAAAATGTTTTGATAATGAAATATATTCTGAGATTCTTTTAGTTTAACAAGAGAGCAAAGGTGCACAATGACAGTAGCCATGCACCTAAAATGTCAGTGTAATGGGAGCTCACGTGTGAGGCACTCTTTACCTCCTTAAATCTGAGGAAACGGGATTTAACCTATAGAATGACAAGTAAACATAAAGGCTTCCCCACCATTATGAGATACTGAACTCTTCAGGGTCCCTTCAGGAACCCTCCAGAAATATTACTATCATGACTGAAATTAAGTCCTAGCTAGTAGGCAGGAAAATGGACAAAATGACCAGCAGGTTATGATTCTATGACTTTAGAGATTTTGTGAAAACACATGATTTAATTTTTGGTCCACAGACTTAAAGTCCTAAGTAGGACTAACTTACCCTGAATAGCAGACAGATATACAAAGGTGTCTTCATGCTCCAAGTTCTCCAAGAATATCTGAAACCACAAAATATAGCAGTGACATGATTCACAAACAGCAAGCGAGATTTAAGACACCTTTAGAGCAGACTCAAAAGAATAAACACTTGTACTCCTCTTTGCTGTAGCTAGATTACTAGTCTGACTGTGAATCTTGTAGGGAAAATAGTATATATGTTTGAAGTTCCATTTTTATAATGGTTAAAATAGGGCAGCGATCAGGCTGAGATACTTCTTTAAGTTGTCTAGTACACATTAAAAGTAGACATGGAAACCAAAATCTGGAAGAACAATTCTCACATTTTTTCCACTACAGCCCACAGTAGATAGCCTGTTCTTAGAAAAGACATGACAGACTACAGGCCCTGACAAACAAGAGGCCAGGTTTGGGGCTACATTCAATGAATGGCATATCTGCTATAATTTGATCCTTTTCTCCTGCACTCAAGAAAGCATATGCTAATGCAAGGGCAAGACAGAGATATTACTACTGGGATAACCTTGAATATGTTCTAATTTATTAAAAAAAAAGAAAAAATCTTCTGCAAACTTCAGCTCTTCAACTGATACTAGTAACAGCCTGTAAAAACTCTGGCTTTCTGCTCATGTTCAACTGAGTCTTGCTTCTGTAGAACAATTACAATTTCCCCAAGGGTGGCCCAGGACAAGGCTTGATACACAGTCAAGGCTCCTGGACAGTGGCCTCACCGTGTGTGTGTGTGTGTGTGTGTGTGTGTGTGTGTGTGTGTGTGTGTGTGTGTGTGTTCTACTCACTGTGTTTGTGTTCTACTCACCATGTGTATGTGTCTGAGTGTGTTCTACTCACCTTGAGAAGCTTCTCCTGCATATCAAGGACTTTTGCTTCTCTCTGCTCTATCCAGCGAGAAAGAGTTCGCAAGGCAGCAGCCCGTGTTGGAATTTGAGGATCATAAGCTGATAAAAGAGCTTCCTGGAGCTCTTCTGTGGTTACACTTCCTGATTTTTGCTTTGCAGTGGTGCTGGGCTCACAGACTTCATGAGAAACAACATGGCTTTGCTGTGGTTCAAGGTGGCCATGAGACACATCGCTGTATCTTTCATAACTGGTTTGTTGCTGCTCTTCCCTTTTACCTTCTGGATCGTTTTTGTTTAGGGTACTCTGGGCAGCCACACTGACAGCCTCAGTGGAAAAGGCTCCATGAGTAGAGATGGTTATGCGGAGATCAGCAGCAAGTTCTTGGATGACAGGGTCAGGGTATGTTGTGGAGACCTTCTCCAACAGAGGCAGCAATTGCTTCAGGACAGCAAAATCACTTGACTTCAACTACAAAATGAAATTTAAAAAATGCAAGCCCAAATTAACATCAGATCAGAACAGATCAGTCGCTCAGTCGTGTCTGACTCTTTGCGACCCCATGAATCACAGCACGCCAGGCCTCCCTGTCCATCACCAACTCCCTGAGTTCACTGAGACTCACATCCATCGAGTCAGTGATGCCATCCAGCCATCTCATCCTCTGTCGTCCCCTTCTCCTCCTGCCCTCAATCCCTCCCAGCATCAGAGTCTTCTTCAATGAGTCAACTCTTCACATGAGGTGGCCAAAGTACTGGAGTTTCAGCTTTAGCATCATTCCTTCCAAAGAAATCCCAGGGCTGATCTCCTTCAGAATGGACTGGTTGGATCTCTTAACATAGCAGATGCTAATATGACCACAGTATGAGCACAATATGACGCTAATATGAGCACAAGGCAACAGACGCTAAGGAAATGGGGCTGGAAGCAAACCTTGTTCCTGGTGTGATTCGCATATAGCCTGAATCTGGCACTCTAACACTATGGTCTTACAATTAACATTTATTGAATACTTACCATGTACAGGTATTTTTCTAAATCAAAAAGTACATCAGGACCAAATATTATTACTCTTTTTCCCCCTCCCCACTCCCTAGTATATTATTACTTTTAATATTTATAATCTGATGGACAAACACGACTGTTATTTTAATAGCACTATTAAGCATCTTTCCATGTTTATTAACTGTCTACATTTCTTCTTCTGGGAACAGCCTGTTTTCATCCTTTGTACCCCACTTACCTCTTAGACTTGTTTGTCTCTACAGTTTCTTTTTTTTAATTTATTTATTTTTTAATTGAAGGATAATTGCTGTACAGAATTTTGTTGTTTTCTGTCAAACATCTACAGCTATTCTTACCATGACATATTTTAATACCCAGTCATATGGTGAAATTCTTTTATATTTTGAATGGTATTATATTACTGTATTTTTTACTAGGATGTATCTTTTGCCATAAAAAGATGAGTTCACATTAGCAAAGTACTTAGTGCCTGACACACTAGTAAGTACTATGTGAATGGTTTAAATATAAAACAATAAACAAACAAATCACACACACACATATTCACAGCCCTATAAAACAGTCACTATCTATATGTTAAACAGGGGAGGGACTTCATGAGTGGTCCAGGGGTTAAGATTCCACACTTCCAGTGCAGGTGATACAGGTTCAGTCCCTGGTCAGGAAACTCTACATGCAAGGTGGTGCAGCCAAAAATTTGTTTTAATTTAATTAAAATTAAAGTCACACAGCTGAAAGATGGTAAGATGTGAACCTAATAAATCTGGCTCCAGAGTCCACACTCTTAACTAAATGCTACACAGTCTCATTTGAATGAGTAAAGCTATTCTTAACTGGAAGATTTAAAGTGGCTGGTCAGCATACAAGGGTGCCTCAGGCCTGGAAGGGACTGTGAGAGTAACTGGCAGAAGGGAAGTTCCCCTAGAAAATGAGAGTGAAAACTACTTAAGATTTTATTCTCTCTAGAAGCTTTGTTCTAGTAAAGCCTTACTAGGAAAGGTGCATGGGCAGTCAGTGAAGAAAAATCAGTGGTGATCCTTTTCTGTCTAAAAATACTGGAAAAACTGTCATATGAAGCTTCATGAAGCCCTGATCATTTGAAAACCTTACACATCTTAAATCCTTTTTAGAACAAGGCAGGGTATTTATTACTCACTCATTCATGCACTTCATTGTCCAACCAACCAATCAATTAACCAACTGTTTTCATAGGACCTACATATTATTCTCATATTACACTTCAGCTTCACAGAATTGTTATTGTTCATTTTCTCTACCACTTTCCTCCCAAGTAAATGAAAACTTGAGATATATATCAGGTTTGTACCTGGAACTTCACAATAAAACTATACACCACCTAAGAAAAAGGTCCATTTTATCAAAAATCTATGTGGTACTGGAAAAGATATTTTAGGATAATTGTGCTAGCATTATCACCATGCTGGACTTCATTCAGTGCCTCTGTAGTATCATGTGCCTTTGTTTTTTCTTTAAGTATCTGAAATGAGAATATCTACTTATACCTATAGTGTATGGCTTCTTTTTCATTTCTCGTATATATAACAATTTCTTCTTAAAAAAAAAAAAAGTAAGGCAAATAGACCAATGGAACAGAATAGAGACACCAGAGATAGACTCACATAAATACAGTCAACTGATCTTTGACAAAGGAGCAAAGGCACTACAATGGAGAAAAGATCAACTTTTTAATAAATGGTGCTAGAACAACTGGACATCCATAGGCAAAGAAATGAATCTAGACACAGACCTGACACTGTCACAAAAATCAACTAAAAATGGATCACGGACCTAAATGTAAAATTGCAAAACTATAAAATTCCTATAAAATAACGTAAGAGATATCTAGCTGACCTCAGGTATGGTGATAGCCTTTTTAGGTGAAATACCAAAGAAATCCATGAAAGAAATAACTGGTAAGCTGGACTACATTAAAATTTAAAACTTCTGCTCTGCAAAAGACAATGTTAAGAGAAAAGACAAGACAAACCACAAACTAGGAGAAGGTATCTGCAAAAGATACATTTGATAATGGATAGTAACCTAAAATACACAAAGAATCCTTAAAACTCAACAATAAGAAAACAAACAACTCAACTAAAAAATGGGTGAAAGACCTGAACAGATACCTCACCAAAGAAGAGAGCAATTGAAGATATGCTCAACATCATGTCATCAAGGAACTGAAAATTAAAACAACAATGTGATAACATGACACAACCATTAAAATAACTAGAATCTAACACCAACAACACCAAACACTGATGAGGAAGAAGAACAAAAGAAACTCATTCAGTGCTGGTAGAACAAAATGGTATAGCCACTTTTGCAAGACAGTCTGGTAGCTTCTTACAAAATTGAACATATTCCTACTATACACTTGAACAACTGAACTCCTTGGTATTTACTCAAATGAGCTGAAAACTTATGTCTGCACAAAAACCTACACACAGATGCTTATAGCAGCTTTACACTTAACTTCTAAAACCTGGTAGCAACCGATGTCCTTCAGAAGGTGAATGGATAAACAGATTGTGATATATCCAGACAATGGAATATTATTCAGAACTAAAAAGAAATGAGCTATCAAACCACAAAAGACATTGAGGAATCTTAAATGTGTATTTCTAAGTGAAGGAAGTCAATCTGGGCAGGCTACAGAGTATACGATTTCAACTACATAATTGTATGGAAAACACAAAACTGGGGAGATGGTAAAAGATCAGGAGTTAGGGGGAGGAAGGGATGAATAAGCAGAGGATTTTGGGGTTAGATCAGCTATTAGGTACAACACTATAATGGTGGATATTACACATTTGTCAAAATCCATAGTGTACAACACTAAAAGGGAACCCTAATGGAAACCACAGACCGCAGGTGATAATGATGTGTCAATGTGTGTTCATGGATTGTACCAAAGTACCATTTGGGAGCCAGATGTTGATACAGCAGGAGAGGCTTTGCCTGTGTCGGGGCAGGGGATGTACAAGAAATCTCTGTACCGCCTGCTCAATTTTGCTCTGAACCTAGAACTGCTCTAAAATATAAAATCTATTTTTAAAAAATAGCCATGTTTTCTCCCTATTTTCAAACTTGGTCACTGTGCAATTCATCTTATTCCACTAGGTAATGTCTCTAATCACCATGGGCAGCTACGTGGATTCTGAACCAAACAGTTTCTAAGGAAATGAAAGTTATGTATTCGTTCAGCTTCACAAGGCTACAGATTTCTCACTATGAGAATAAACAGGGAAATCTAAGACTACAAGTCCCAACATTTGTTTATAAATGTTTAAAAAAGTTTTTGAGGTATAAAGTAATATTTACTTAATTGATAAATGAGAAAACTGAAGCATTAAGTAATTATCAATTTTTTTTTCAAGGGTCACCAAGGGCCACTACCAAAATTGAGAAGTGACTCTAGTCCTCATTTTTCCTCCTGCCATTGCTTCTCAGCATAGATCTCAGATCTAGATCTCAGAACTCTGCGTAAAAGCCCCGAGGCTAGAAAGAGCATCCCACAAGTGAGTGACAAACTCCTTCATCTGGCTGCCTCTTTCCCGGTTTCTGGAATGTTTCAGGAACAGAACGAGCAGTGCTATGTCAGCCCACTTCTACAATCTCCTTTAGGAATGGAAGTTAGGTAATGACTTGGAGTAGAAGTTAGATTAATTACTTGTTCTAAATTTCTGCAGATTCTCAAATTTAGAAACTGGTGGTTAGATCAGTAGGGGTGGGATTAAGGGTGGTAGGTGGTCGGAGAGGGCATGTCCTCTAAGACCATGGTCCCCAACCTTTGTGGCATCAGGGACCGGTTTTTCCTGGAAGGCAATTCTTCCGTGGGCTTGGTGGGAGGGATGGTTTCAGGATGACTCCAGTGCATTACATTTATTGTGCACTTTATTTCTAATCAAATGCCACTGATGATCTGACGAGAGATGCTGGTCTTTGGCCTGGAGGTTGGGGACCCCTGCAACAGAGGAGAACTTGGGTGGTCAGCCAGAGGAGGGCATATGTACCTAAAAACCCCCCACAGGAGACTTTACAAAGCTCCCCTGGAGGACAAACACACTCTCACTCTGCCTTACCTGCTGCAGTGAGAATTATTATTTTGGAAGAATCCAAACGTCTCTTCCAGCAATAAAATGCTGACCAAAAAATTCCTAATTCTGATAAATATTTACATTTACCTTGTGTTCTCATTTTTGTATATCACCTATGTTTCTTCATATATTTAGCTGAGCAGTTTATATGTCTAGGTCCTTATTTATAATGTTACTGAATTAACTTACAAGTGGAACTTGAAGGTAAACTCCATGAGAGAACAGACACTTGATAAACATTTCCTGAATGAGTTCATCCTATGATACTCTTGGAAAAGTATTAACAGCATGAAATCTCAAGGTTTGGGTTCAAGTCCCAGCCCTCCAAGACCATGTCTGTTCCACGCAGCAGGGCTTCAGAGGACTCTGTGGGCCCTGGAACATCATGCATAAACTGCTTCCTGAGGGCACAGGAAGTCATCAACACCATACTTTTACTGATGATCAGTCTTGACATTTAGAAAATACGTTTGGAATTACAGCTGTCTAGTTAGCAGCCTTAAACCTATACTTTCTCCAAATCAACTTCTCTTCTTAGACACTATGTTCTAATAATCATCTTATTTATATAAATTAGAAAGGAAAAAAAGGTTCAAAAGCTGTTATATTCTGTTTCATTAGCTAAAACAATGAATCATGATCAGGGATAGGTACAATGAAACCTTCTAGACTTTGAAGCAAAAACCTAGCCTAGCCTGACAATGAACATCTGAAAATATAATTCAGGATCATGACTTTTTTTTTTCTAATACAAAGACAGAAAACCTAGCATTACTATAGAAGCCACTTATAAATCCTTCAATCAAAGAGAAAAAAAAAATTAATAGATCTAGGGCAAAAGTATAGGGGTGACGTGTTATGTTCACTTTAACTGCAAAGTCAGAGGAATTCAGGATATAGTCGGTGAGTCAGGATGGCTCATGGAAGGGCAGGGTCATGGTAAAGGCTATACTACATCTGCATCAGTCAGGTGAATATCTGTTAGAACAGGACTAATCTGCATAACCAGCCCCACAATGATGGACTTCAAAAAGGAATTGGAGATTTCTGTGTTCTGTTTTGTGACATGGTTTGAAATTCTAAGTGTTAAATAAGCAAAAAAACACACTCTCAACTATGGAAATAAAGATTATTCAAAGCAATACTCAACCAGAAAAACACAAATCAACCAGGTCAACTAAATCCATTAACAGTACAACTTAAGAAAAATTATTCCAGGGACTTCCCTGGTGGTCCAATGATAAAGATTCAACGTTCCAAAGGCAGGGGATGTCGAGTTCAATCCCTGGTCAGGGAAACTAAGATTCCCACATGCTGCTTAGTGCAGCCAAAGGGAAAAACAATTTCATTAGTGAACTCCTCCTTGACAGCTCTAACAGAAGGAATATAATACAGTAACTGAACCAAAAGTGCTTTTTTCCAAAAAAATAAAAAATTAGGAGTGCTAAGAAAATCTACCAAAAATGGGTTTCACATTAACAACAGGCCCAAATAAAATTTCTTTTCTCCTAAAGGACAAGCTAGAGAGAGGCAAATTCTAATAGATCAAGAATCAGTATCAGAATTTAATCCTTAAACTCAAAAATCCATGCCCAGGGGAGTTCCCTACTCATTGCTAAGAGTTCTGTCCAGTTTGATTTCAGGGAAGATTTCATAATACTTGCACTAATCCTACTTAACTTTCTCGCAGTCTTCTAACCTACTGTGATATGTCACACACACAGGTGCTTACCTTTCCACCTTGTTCTGACTCCTGTCTCTACAGTTCAGCTACACAGCATTCTATCAGTGTCTTAAGTATACAGAGCTCCTTCCTGCTTCCAGTCCTCATACATGATGCTCTGTCATTGAAAGAGGCCCCTCCATCTGCCCTACACACACTCCCAAATTCCTATGCATCAAGTCTTAGCTTAAACTTATATAGATACTCCTTCAGCCTAGGTTAGATGTTATATTCTCTTGGTACCCTCTACTTCTTGTTTGAGGTACTTCACTCAATTCTATTTTTTGACACAATCATTTAATGCCTGGCTCCCTCATGGGTTCTAAGCTTCATGGCAGGAGGGACCATGTCTGCTTCATCCACTGCCCCATTTCCAGCACCTTGGCTCAGCGTTTGGCACATAACAAGTAGGCAATACATATTTTTTGAGTGAATAAAGTTAAAAAATTATAAATTAAGTATGTAAAAGATACATGCACTGGAAACAAAACTTTTAACATGCCATATGATAGAAACTGAACAATGGATCCTGTGCCAAAATGGAACTATTGAAAACATGGAATCCTATGTAGCCAGTAGGTTACAAAGATTCTTCCCTGACAATACCAGCAGAGAAAAGGGCTGAGCTTCAGAGAACCACTACAGTGAAGGCCAGAGAATCTAGTATTCACCACAGATGCAAAATGGGTATTTCCAAATCCAGCTTACACCTGGTCAGAAAGGGCCCTGCCCTTTTGATGGGGAAGTCTACCCAGGTAACAAAGAAGAAGTGGTACTGTTTTCTTGTCTTCTACTTGGAGAGAATTCTTATCAACAACCTGTTTGTCCCAGTTCTCCTGTGTGCAGTAGCCATTCTGACTTCTCACAAGGGTATGGATGGGAAGCAACATGTTTTTCTCTTCTCCCTCCTTTCAAGTTTGGCTCGCTTCTCCAACTCACCTGAACGGCTCCTCCCAGCATGACAGCCACCAGCCCCATGGACATGCTCAGTGTCTGTGACTCCACGGTACTCTCTGCCTGGTGGGCCAAGCTTCCACATGCTCGTTGCAGGGTTGCTGCTACAAAGTCCACAACCTACCACAGAAATGAAATTTAGAATCAGCAAGGAGCAAGAAAAAAACAAACTCAAAATGCTCTTTACATCTGATGTTTACATCTTCATTTTCCCCCTCATCAACGTAACAATATCAAGAAGCTTCAAGAACAACTGCTACTGTGCAGCAGGCATGGTGCTCAGTGTTCTACATGCACCAGTTCACCCAGGTGTCACATCAGCTCTAGGATATACTCTTGTCCTCATTTTCAGATGAAGAATCTCAGACTTAGAGAGGCGATTTGGAGGACTTCCCTGATAGTTCAATGGTTGAGAATCTACCTGCCAATGCAGGGGACACGGGTTCAAACCCTGGTCCAGGAAGATTCCACATGCCACGGGGCATAAGCCCTAGACCACAACTACTAAGCCTGGGCTCTAGAGCCCAAGCTCTGAAACAAGAGAACCCACCACAGTAAGAAGCTCGTGTACTGCAACTAGACAATAGCCCCGGCTCGCCAGCACTACAGAAAGCCCCTGAGCAGCAACGAAGACCCAGCACAGCCAAAAATAAGTAAATAAAATTTTTAAAAAGAAGTGATCTGCTCAAAGCTATACAGTCAATAAATGAGAACGTCCACTTACACTTTCTCAAGTCTTTTAATACACCATCTTACCTTCCTTTACTTTTTGTGAATTTTGCTGGGAAATTTAAATAAAAGATGATTTGTTAAATTTCTGACCGTCTCCGAGTGTCTTAGATCTGTTTCTCCTAATGAGGATTCCTCCTCAAATATTCCTTACTCCCATTTTGATAGACTAGTTCTAGTAGGCAAAGAATATGCAAAAAGGCATTCATTTTATTTAGAATTCAATGTCCCCAAATGATCTGCACAACCAATCCAGAATCATTTTTCAAAGTATTGAATGGTTTTAAAGGATTAAGATTATTCATATACAAGAGTTTACACAGCATCTGGATAACAACTAAGCCTTAAATGAAATTAATTTGGTCAGCATTATTTTAACTATGCTTTGATTAATCATCTTAAGTAGAAACACATTTGAATAAAAGATGCCTACACATACCCATATATGTGCATACACTCATACACGTACACACACTCACATTTAGGATTAATGGCTCAAAATGGAAAAATCAACTTGAAAATGGGATGGCTGAGATAGGTCATAATAAGCCTCTAAATAACATGCAAGCTTGTATGTTCAACTCTCTAGGCAAATCACATGCTATGCTAGAATCTTTATTGCAGACTTAAAGTCAGGAGAATGGCTTGTTAACACTTGTCTTTTGGAGCTAAGGCAGGAAACTAGAAAGGTTATTAAAAGTTCCACTTACTGGAATAAACACCACGGGTTATGGCAATTTTCACCACCCTCTCAAGCCTGAGAATTTATTGATTACTAGAAGTTAAGGACACTGGCTTTTCCCAGAGAAACTGGTTCATTTGCCACCTTGGGTTCCACCTATTTTGCCTTCAGAGAGTCTTCTAAAGCACTCCTTGATTATAGGAAGCTTCTATTTCAGCACAAATATAGTATTAAAATGCTGGAACAGAATTACCTAGCCTCCCAACTTTTTCTAAATTCCTCTCCTCTATCTCTCTGCCTAACTACCTACTGATCTATCTACCCCCTATAGATTGATCTATCTACTATGCTTACTATTGCTAAACAAGTAGTATGATCCTAATTTTGTTAAGAAAGAAACTTTCAGTTTGTATGTGTATTAAAAGAAAAAAAAAAAACCTGGGCACTGTTAACTGGTATGACAGCCAGCTGCTATTGTTATTTATGAAGTACCTTTGCCCCTAAACTTTTCTGTGACAACAAAACCTCTATACCCATTTTGACAACACCTCCTCCCCCACTAATCATTTTCTGTGATTTTATGAACTGTCAGCCACGAGAATAGGTAGGTATGTGACTGCTGCTGGTTCTAGAATTTATGTATATTGAGCAGACAATGGAAGACACCTTTATTTTTTACTTAAACAAAGCTATGTCATTCTAAAAGCCAAATACTTGTGAAAGCTTATAATGAAAAAATGGCAGTTGCCTACCCTATTTCTCCCCATCTGATTCTACAGAGGCAACTGGTTTTACTTAGCTATTTTAGTGACAATAGTAAGCATTTACAATTTACCAGGTACTGTTCTGAATGTATTATAGGTATTTTACTCACTTAAATCGTCACAATGATCCTTTGGGGATATGTAAACCTGTTGCCAACACTGCCCTTACAGATGACTGTAAGGGAGCTGAGGCCTCACTGTTAAGTCTGCAGACTTCGACTTAATCCTCCCATTCTGTAGCGTGCTCCATCAGTCAAGTTCAAAGTCTTTGGGTTCAACATCTCTCAACAATAAAACTCTAGCCTTTTGCTGGGGAGGGGAGGTGGTTGTACAAAGTTAAAGAAGGAATCAAATAGTCTTCTGACTCCTGAGGAGCTTGTCAACATAGTTCAAATTCAGCTCCATCTTTAGGGCTCATCTGGTGCCCCCAGTCCCTCCAGGCTTCTGCAGGGAGAAGTGGTTTGCTTTTTTTCCCCTTTTTTCAAAAAACTTTTAACAGCTCTTTAGAGGCACATGGCTTTGCTTCCTGACTTCTCTCATACAAGCACTTAGCTTTCCATTTTCTGAAGTTGCTACTATCTTCTAGTTTCCAAATATTGTTACTCTCTTTGGCCCACTATATCTCCTCTCTTGCTGGGCTGGTCACTGTGGTTTCCAGAGGGAAGAGATAAACAGCATCTTTTGTTCAATGTAGCATCTTTAATCAGAAGTCTCTACTTTTTAAAAAATTTGTACTCTTATGTGGCTTAAATATTTTTACAGTGAGCTGGTGCAGGTGTTATTATGTTAAAAAATGTAACATATGAAAATAGAACCCCTTTTACTCTGCCAATTACAGTGATCCAGTTATAGAATGGTGCAGAGAGTGGCAGTTTCCTGGAAGGGCAGGAAAAAGGGAATCTTGTTCATTCCACTCCATATACACTGGCCCCCTTGCTGATCCTGCCACGCTCTGGGCATACTCCCTCTCATCTGAGACACTCTTCCCCTAGGTATATCAATGGCTCTCGCCTTCCCTGCTTCAGATCTTTGCTCAAAAGTTACTTTTCTCAGTGAGATTCTCCAAGACCACCCTATTTACCTTACTACACTCCCTTCACCATCCCTTTCCTTGTTAGATTTTTTTCTCTCTAGTGCTTATCACCATCTAACATGCTGTGTATTTTGCCTTGTTTACTATCTCTCTATATACATATATGAATGTAAGCTCCAGTTAGAATTGGACATGGAACAACAGACTGGTTCCAAATAGGAAAAGGAATATGTCAAGGCTGTATATTGTCACCCTGCTTATTTAACTTCTATGCAGAGTACATTCGGAGAAGGCAATGGCACCCCACTCCAGTACTCTTGCCTGGAAAAACCCATGGACGGAGAAGCCTGGTAGGCTCCAGTCTGTGGGGTCGCTAAGAGTCGGGCACGACTGAGCGACTTCACTTTCACTTTTCACTTTCAACATTGGAGAAGGAAATGGCAACCCACTCCAGTATTCTTGCCTGGAGAATCCCAGGGATGGGAGAGCCTGGTGGGCTGGCGTCTATGGGGTTGTAGAGTCGGACACGACTGAAATGACTTAGCAGCAACAGTAGCAGCAGCAGAGTACATAATGACAAGTGCTGGGCTGGAAGAAGCACAAGCTGGAATCAAGATTGCCGGGAGAAATATCAATAACCTCAGATATGCAGATGACACCACCCTTATGGCAGAAAGTGAAGAGGAACTAAAAAGCCTCTTGATGAAAGTGAAAGTGGAGAGTGAAAAAGTTGGTTTAAAGCTCAACATTGAGAAAACAAAGATCATGGCATCTGGTCCCATCACTTCATGGGAAATAGATGGGGAAACAGTGTCAGACTTTATTTTGGGGGGCTCCAAAATCACTGCAGATGGTGACTGCAGCCATGAAATTAAAAGACGATTACTCCTTGGAAGGAAAGTTATCACCAACCTAGATAGCATGTTCAAAAGCAGAGACATTATTACTTTGCCAACAAAGGTCCATCTAGTCAAGGCTATTGGAGAAGGCAATGGCACCCCACTCCAGCACTCTTGCCTAGAAAATCCCATGGACAGAGGAGCCTGGTAGGCTGCAGTCCATAGGGTCGCTAAGAGTCAGACACGAGTGAGCGACTTCACTTTCACTTTTCACTTTCACGCATTGGAGAAGGAAATGGCAACCCACTCCAGTGTTCTTGCCTGGAGAGTCCCAGGGACAGGGGAGCCTGGTAGGCTACCGTCTATGGGGTCGCACAGAGTCGGACACGACTGAAGTGACTTAGCATTAGCATAGCATAGTCAAGGCTATGGTTTTTCCAGTGGTCATGTATGGATGTGAGAGTTGGACTGTGAAGAAGGCTGAGCGCTGAAGAATTGATGCTTTTGAACTGTGGTGTTGGAGAAGACTCTTGAGAGTCCCTTGGACTGCAAGGAGATCCAACTAGTCCATTCTGAAGGAGATCAGCCCTGGGATTTCTTTGGAAGGAATGATGCTAAAGCTGAAACTCCAGTACTTTGGGCACCTCATGCAAAGAGTTGACTCAATGGAAAAGAGTCTGATGCTGGGAGGGATTGGGGGCAGGAGGAGAAGGGACGACAGAGGATGAGATGGCTGGATGGCATCACTGACTCGATGGACATGGGTCTGAGTGAACTCCGGGAGTTGGTGATAGACAGGGAGGCCTGGTGTGCTGCGATTCAAGGGGTTACAAAGAGTTGGACACGACTGAGCGACTGAACTGAACTGACTGAAGTTCCATGAGAGCACAGATATGTGTTTTGTTCACTGCTATGTCTCTGATACCCAGAAGAGTAGGTGGCACAACTGGGCCACCTGAGTAGACTGGGCAACTGAACAACAACATACTGATATTAGCATTAACCCTGAAATCCACCAAAAATAAAATGGACAGGCAGATGGAGATATAGATAAAAATGTGATAAAGCAAATACTGTAAAAGACTAATGACAGAATCTAGGTGGTGGATATCCAGATAATCACTATAAAATTCTTTGAATTTTTTGAAAGTTTTTATAATTAAATGCTGGGAGAAGAAAGGACCAGATAGTTTGGATATATATGGCCTAATACATTCATTATAAAGTATCCCTAATGGTTTCTGTAGACATTGATGATTGCTATCTCAATCAATTATTTCATTAGGGGATTGCAAAATATTGATATAATTTTCTAGTTCTCACTGAATTTTCCAGCTGTGGCTCTTACACAAAGAAAAAAATTTCTTCATTGACTAATTACATGGAAACATAGTTCCCACAGGAAAGATAAATGTCTTATTCTTTCCCTGCATTTATCGATTTACAAAGTAGTGACCTGATCACCTAGAAACCTCCAAAGATGTCCTACGAGATACCTTTTGGGGGGAACTAGATGCATTTCAATCCACTGCAGGCATTATTCTTTTTAATGCTCAAATTATCCTACCTGTGGTCAGTGGGAGCCCCTCCAAGTTAACTTCTGAACGCTACTGACATGAGCCTGTTAATCTCAGACTGCTTCCTGGTTTTCAGGCACAACAAGATGCCCTGAGGCTTACACTGTACAATTTCTGCCCTGGACCTGAATGAACCTTTAATCTAATGAGCTTTGTGTTCTTCTGGTAGGAAGTGGTGATTAGAAACTATAATCTGGTACTAGTGATGCTTAGGGCTACTGGACTGTCACTGCTTCGTGGCAGGGACAATGGACTGAGCTAGGAAATATCTGTTTTTAACAATGAGAAAAATAAACTATGAGTTCAAACAAACACTTCCAGTTAAAATTAATATGATAGGGGTTCTACTTAACTTAAATTCATTAAACTCTTTCATTCCTTATACTGAAAGTCTTCATTCCTAATGATATTAACAAAATTACTTATAATTTATCCATATGCATGTATGTATTTCAAAATAATATACCAAAATTATCACCATCAGTAAGTCTACAAGATGCAGTTCAGTGGGGTTTTGTGTGGTCCTTTTTGTCGTGATACAGTTCAACCTCAGATGAAGGAAAATTTAATGGGACAAATCACTTTTGTATCAGCCTAATGCCATTGTTCCTTAATTAGGAGCAAAGGGAGATAAGTGGGAAAGTTTAAGTCATATCAGTTTTTAAACCATTTCCCTTTCCAACGGGCATTCTGAGACAAAACAAAGGTCTGGGTGAAAAATTCTTTAGCGAATTGATATAAACACAGGAGAAACAAATCACCCTACTGAGTAATACAGGGTCAATGAACTGAAGGAGTAAGAGGCCAGAAAAGAAATCATGAGCATAAATCTCATTAAACAGGCACGATAAGTCAGAGCTGACAGGCAGCTGCAAATTTTCTCAGCAGGAGCTGTAGTGAAATGCTGCTTAGCAACACCCGAAGGCAGAGGACAATGACGATGATACAAAGAGCTGGAGTGTCAGATTTAAGTGTGACAATCAGACCATCTTACAGCTGATTATTCACCAACCAAGCCACAACCAACTGTGGTAAAGGGTAAAATATGACTACACTGCCTATGCTTTAGTACTCTTTAATTCCTACTTTTAAAAAATGCTGGCAAAGGGTTTCCCTAGTGGCTCAGAGGTGAAGAATCTGCTTGGCAATGCAGGAGACACATTCATTCCCTGGTCCAGGAAGATCCCTCATGCTGTGGAGCAGCTAAGCCCATGCACCACAACTATTAAGCCATGCTCTAGAGCCCCTGAGCTCAACCACTGAGTCCATGTGCCGCAGCTATTGAAGTCTGCAGGCCCCAGAGACCATGCTCCATAACAAGAGAAGCCACTGCAATGAGAAGCCCGTGCGCTGCAATGAAGAGTAGCCCTTGCTCGCTGCAACTAGAGAAAAGCCCTTTCAGTAGTAAAAATCCAGCACAACCAAAAATAAATAAATAATATATATGTATGTAAAAAACGCTGGCTAAAAAAAAGGCTGAGCCTTTAAATTCAAGCACTGATCTGATCCACAGTCACTTGATCCTGAAAGCACTAAATAAAATCTGTAAACTTCATTGGCAAAATAAAAAGGCAACAAAAACACTTCGCAGGTTGTGATAAGCTATGAGTTAGAGGACCTATAAAATTCAATGTGATCTTATCACTAGTGATTTTTTTTTCACATTTGAGTTTTAATCATTCTCAACATTTTTTTTCCTGCCATGACATATAGCTTATAGGATCTTAGTTCCCAGACCAGGGGTTGAACCTGTGCACTCTACATTGAAAGGCCAGAGTCCTAACAACTGGACTGCCAGAGAAATCCCTCATTTTCAACTTTTAGTGCACATTAAAATTATCTATGGAGCTTAAAATAAAAAATACATATGCCCAGACTCTAATGTAGACAGGCTGAATCAGAATTTCTAAAAGTGGGCTGGGCATCAATATTAGGAAAAATATCCCAGGCAATTTATTTGCACCAAAAGTTGAAAACCACTGAGATATATAAATACTTAAAACAGTTCTGTTTTATGTGCACAAGAACCACTTCAAGAGCTTGTTAAACATGACGATTCCCAGGACCTATGAAAGTACTGATTCTCTTAGTCTGGTGTGGGCTCAGTAATTTACTTTTAAGCAGAATTCCAGGTAGCATTGATACAAGCGTCATCAAAACACACTCTGAGTGACATTTTTAAAAATATCTTTGGGAAAGAATGAAAGAAACCAAAACAGACAAATACCACCAGGCCGGGATCCTGTTATGTGGCAGGCACTGACCTGAGTGATGTTGGTGAATATCTGCTCAGACATTCTCTCACACAGAAGAGCCACCAGTTGGAGAACCAGCAGCTTCCGCTCCTGACCTTCCACCAGAAGAGTCTGGTGCTGTTCTAATTCCAAAAGGCTTCTGTTGGACAAAGACTTCATTTTTAACTCTGTTTCATTTTCCACAGCCACCTGAGTTAACTCCTATCAGTGTGGGAGAAAAGAAAAAGTAAAGAAAAATCCTACAGAACTAAGGACTTTAAAAACAGAAAACTCATTTGAAATGTATATATGGAGAACCAGTCTCTGTTCATTACAGCATTAGTTATAATAGCCAAAAATTGGAAACAAATGTCCTTCGATAAGAGAATGAATAAGCTGTGATGTATTTATTATATTGCAGCAGTTGAAATAAATGAACTAGATCTATACAGATATCAATATAATCTTAAAAACACAACTGAATGGAAGAGGTAAGTTGCAGAGTAATACATATATCAATGTGCCAAGTATATGAAAATGATAAACTTTACAATAAAAATCATAAACACACACAAAGAACTAGCCTGACAAACTACTTACTTTATCACTATTTTTATGATCTCTACCACTAGCCTCCCTTGAACTGAGGTCATATAACATTTCCAAACCCTTTTCAGTGACTATTAGATGCTTTCACCACCAGAGTTCTTTTTCCCTAGGATATTCAGAACTGAACTTCTACTAACAGGTAATTCATTACTATAGGTTTTATAAGATTTTCCCTAGCTTTCATCTGTAAATTTCCTTGGGAAAGGAAAACTTTAAGTTCCATAACAATGAATACTTTAACCACAGTATTAATAACTGACAGTTTAGAGCAGTGGTGCCCAACTGTTTTCTGGGCAATTTTGCTCTCCAGTGGGCACTTAGCAATGCTGAGGGATATTTTTGGTTGTCATAAGTGGGAGATGACACAGATATCTCTGAGTAGAGGTCAGGGATGCTGATGAACATCCTATGATGGACAGGAAGCCCCCACTCAAAGAAACAAATACCTATCCCAACATGTCAATAGCACCAAGGTAGAGGAACTTTGGTTTAGAGCAAAGCCCTTTGACTTTTTGAAACAAATTTTAAAAAATCATCCAATTAGGAGAGTATTTTCTTGGGATGTTATTTACAGTGAGTGGCTGCACAGGGGTATGAATGTGAATAAGAAAGGTGAGAAACCTCAAAAAAGTATCCCACACTTCAATTCTAGGAACATTAGCCCTGATTTCCTCCTTGCATTCTCCCAACCCACACCAACCTTAAACTCCATAGACATTCTCTTAGAGTGGACATTTTCTTTAGGGAAAATACCAAAGAAGGCAGAGATCAATGACAGGGAATCAGAGACACTGACTCATGGTCTCTAACAATGCAAATAAGGAGTAACAGGGTGTAAGTTACTGACATTAGAGCAAAAGAAAACAAAGCCACCAGACTAAGAAATAAACCCGGAAAAGGTTTCAAGTGGCTACAAAATGAAATGAGAGGGGCAGAACCGCTAAATCTCCTTTGCAAATACCTGACAAAACAAGAGTCAAAAAGGATGAGGGATTATTCCACAGCTGTAAAACCTGCTATTAACTTCAAAAGAGTTCTTACTGTCAACACAGAGCAAAGATTAACCCTTTGGTAGATCAATTGCTTTACTTTGGTCATCTCTAAAAATTCAGTGGAGATTACCTAGCAAAGAAGTTTGATCCTATGTGTACTGCTGAAGGTAAATTTCTTTTTGACTGAACCAAACACTACTGAAAAGAAAAAATTACCCTATGAACTTTATTTCTCCTAAATTAAGACCTAATTTTAGAACCTAAAATTATGACTGCCTGGCAAATTCAAAGGAGCTCCTGATACTACCCTAGAATAAAAATGACAGTGAGCTATACACAATTCTTACCTTCAAGCAGAAGATGAAGAAGTCACCTGCTAAACCACATTCCTGGCAATGGGACAGCAAGCCCCCGAGGTGCTCCACTCGGCACTGCTCTGAGGACACCTTTTGGTACAGGGCTTCATCTTCATCTTCATCACTGCAATGCAGGGGGAGATTTATTTCCCAGAGTTACTCTATTTTTTTTTCTGGAGACCCCATCAATAATCTTCTAAAGTAACATGTTAATTTCATACAGTAAATCATTATAAGGCTCAAAAATGTTTAAATTATTTTCTTGTTTCTCCAAGCTGAAAAAGTTATTTATTCTCAGAAGGAGGCTATCATGTCTTGTATAGTCATTTGCTCAAATGGGGAAAAGATTCACTTGAAGATGGACGTTGAAAGATCACTACTGATATTATTTCAATCAGCTTCAAATGCAATGAGGAATTAAGTATAGGTTTATGCATATATTCTGGTTCCTGAAGAAGAGAAGAGACAAAAGAAGGCTGAAAAGCGAGGCCAGATCACAGAGAATGTTGGATGCCAGTCAAAGGAGCTTGGATTTTTTTTCAATGAGCTGCTAAGGGTTATGAGCAGTGGAAAAAAGACATAATCTTCATAGGAAGAGATTCAGTCAATCTCAGTGAGCCAATTGTTGACTTGTAAAAATCCACAGACTCAGAAAACTGAGTAGGCTGAATTTCCAAGTAATAATGCGGCTAAATTATCAAAAACAGTGTTGTGATGTCTGCAAAAAGTTTAAGGAAAATTGTCATATAAGGTACTATGGCTTCTAGTTTTCATTCATCAGATAAAGTGAAAAAGCCAACATATAATATTCTTATACTATATCATGTAAATAAATACAAAGGTGTAGAAGATACACTAAAAACAAGACGCTAAAATCGTGTAAACTGTGATTAGGATAGTTAGTAACTTTTGTTTCCTCTTTATGCTTTTTTATATTATACAAAGAACATTTACTATTTTTGTGATGAAAGAACAAAACTTCTTTCAGATTAAATTGAGGGAAAAAATGACAGGTGTTGCTTCATTTCAGTGAGAAGTACAATTATTAAAGTTAATTTAGCACACAGTCACACTGGGCAGTATGTCCCAATCTGCTGGTTCACTAGTAACATAGTATTTATAATCCTTTAGTAGAATGAATCTCCTAGAAGTTAAGTTTAGAATCCTAGAATCTTTTAGAGATCAGTCATGTTATCTCCAACACATTTTAAGTTAGAAGAAAAGCTGAAATTGTGTCTAAGCTTCTGTGAACCATCCTATCAAAATGAAATACCATATTCAAAGATTCTTTAAAAAATAAAAAAAGACATGCTAACAATTACCTTCAGAAGCATTGTTTTATTCATTCTTAAAACTGCAATGGAAGAATCAATTCCAAATAGTCATATTTAGCTCCAGAAAAGTAAAAATTCTGGATCCAAAGATGATAAAATCTAAGCTGCTCTTCTAGTTTCTTTAATCAGACTTCTTATTGATAACTACTGCTGCTGGGCAGAATGGTGGAGTGAAAGGTAAGTGGCGATAAAGACCACGGGCTTGGGAGATGAACACCATGAGCAGTTTTAGAAGAAATCGTAAACACACACACCAGACACCACCACCACCCCACCATCCCAGTCTGGTACAGTGTCAACTGACTGGAGAAATGGAGTGTCTTCAATATGTAACGGAAGCTATGGACCCTATTTTCAGCAAAGAATTTGTATTTGCATATAAAAAATCCCTTGTGTGTAATTTCAAGGGGATTATAGAGTCCCAGAAGTCCATGTACAGACCCCTGGTTAAGGATCTATCGCTTCTGGCAGTGAATGGAGATTCATTCAATCACCGCCTATTTACTTTTTTTCCTGCCAAGGAGAGAAACTATAGTTTCAATAGAAACTATTGATTTTGACATACTTGCACTAAAGACTTGTTAAGATAGCAGTAAGTTTTAACTGCTAAGTCAAATACTATGAAATTTTCTATGCGTCACTAAATTGGTTCTAGTCTAAACTGTTTCAAAGTGGTTTTAAATAAACATGACAAAAAATATTAAGCTCCCTTTGTTCAGGGGCATAGTTATAACTGCAAAACCTACACTGATGGTTCTATTTGCAATCAATACTTTTTTTCTGTTCGAAAAATAGAAAAATTTTCTGATTGCATAAGTGTTTTAAAACTTAAAAAAAAAAAAAAAAAAACAACTTAATCAAGCCGACCATGAGTAAAAATATTAGACTTAAACACTTTAACAAACAGCAGCACTTTGAATGTGATATGACATTTGAGTAGAGTAGCTGTCACTAGTTAAATATTACATGGTCTCTGATCAACAAGAATTTATGTTCTGAGGTGGTAACATATACACATATCACCCATAAAATGGAAATAATGCAAAATACATTTGTGAGACATAGGAGAAATAAATTATCCATTCCACTAACATCAGTTAGCTGCTTTCTAAACAATCCTTAACAGAAACAAACCTCTATCACAAAATTATCATAAGAGTGCTCTGAGAGAATTTCCTTTAGGAATAAGTCTGACTCTGAACACACATATACCATTTTGAATGTCAGAAAGAGAACTGGATTGTTACAGTGTTGAGGGTGAAAGGTGTTTGCCAATTACTCTGATTCACTGGCAAAAGACTCTGCGAAATAAGTGGGCTTGTTATGACACAGAGCTGTGAGACTGCAGTAAACTGCACCTATTAGTTAGCATCTAGGAAAAACCTGGAGGATCATTTAAGGCTCACCTTTCACTTAGAGATTATAAATAGCACCTCAGCTGCTAATTTCTGGTTTCCTTTCCATCAGCGCCCCTTAGTGGACAAGTCATAGAACACCCTTTTGCGTACAATTAAATCTGAAGAGAGAGCAAAGAATGGGTGGACTCACCCAATGGCCTCTTTGATGGTGATCATAATGCCGCCCTGAGTGGCAGCTC
Source organism: Tragelaphus eurycerus (assembly GCA_935064755.1). Lineage (NCBI taxonomy): Eukaryota > Metazoa > Chordata > Mammalia > Artiodactyla > Bovidae > Tragelaphus > Tragelaphus eurycerus. The sequence continues at coordinate 22,006,197 of CAKXYN010000020.1, forward strand.
TAAAGTGGCACAGAGGATGGAGAGAGGGCACAGATTTGTCCAACCCTGCAAATCCTTTCAGGCTAGCAAGTGCCTTCTTTCTCTCCAGTCTCCCCAGAATCCATAATAAGATCTCTTGGCAAAGTGACCTGGCAGAAAAAAGCAGTTATAAATGAGCTTGTCATCTTTACTGTACATGTCTAACAAGTTAACACAGAAAAATAAAGAATGACTGTCAGGTTCCATGCATTCTAAACGCTGGCACAATCACCTAGTATTACTGACGTGTGGGAGCGGAAACTATGCTTAAGAATTTCAGAAAGCAAACGTCCTGAAATTTGATGACTGACTGACTAATCTCTGGCTGTAGAAGCAGCTCTGATATGACACATGAGCCCCACGTGGTCAAACCATCTACCATCAATGGGACCAATAACTGGTGACCAAGAAATAGTACACCAGCAAATTTTTGCTGATTCCTTATCCCCACTTATCTGTGCCAGTCAACCAGGACAGAAGTGGAATAAACATTTGCTTCTTCCTTCTCAGTCTGATGAGACTTGATAGTGCTGTGAGGACTTCAATTTCAAAACTAGAACAAGAGTTATTATAGGAAAGGTCTTCAGAAGCCAAATTCACACATTTATACCCTCCATCTGGAGAAGGCAAGGGCACCCCACTCCAGTACTCTTGCCTGGAAAATCCCATGGACGGAGGAGCCTGGTAGGCTGCAGTCCATGGGGTCGCTAAGAGTTGGACACTACTGAGTGACTTCACTTTCACTTTTCACTTTCATGCACTGGAGAAGGAAATGGCAACCCACTCCAGTGTTCTTGCCTGGAGAATCCCAGGGATGGGGGAGCCTGGTAGGCTACCATCTATGGGGTCGCACAGAGTCAGACACAACTGAAGTGACTTAGCATAGCATACCCTCCATCTTCCAATGCACTTTCTCTTGTCACTTCCCTCATGGCTGAAGGCTTCAGTGACACCCTAACCAAAAGGCAATATGTAAGCTGTGAATAATATGCCAGACTGAGTACTTCCCTTTATCAGTTAACAATGATGATGATAATGACTATTTATTGAGCTTATAATTTGCCAAGGACAGTGCTATACACTTACTTCAATATAGTTAGTCTTCATAATAACCCTATGAAGAAGATACTATTACTGTGTATGAGATTACATATGGGGGGATTTCCAAACACCAAAAATCAGAATTCTGTAGGACTTCAGAAAGGATAGAAAATTTTTAAATTTTTATTGGAGTATAGTTGATTTGCAATGTTGTATTAGTTCCAGGTGGAGAAGGCAATGGTACCCCACTCCAGTACTCTTGCCTGGAAAATCCCATGGACCGAGGGGCCTGGTCGGCTGCAGTCCATGGGGTCGCTAAGAGTCGGACACGACTGAGCGACTTCACTTTCACTTTTCACTTTCATGCATTGGAGAAGGACATGGCAACCCACTCCAGCGTTCTTGCCTGGAGAATCCCAGAGACAGAGGAGCCTGGTAGGAGGCCGTTTATGGGGTCGCACAGAGTCGGACACGAATGAAGTGACTTAGCAGCAGTAGCAGCATTAGTTCCAGGTGTATAGCTAACTGAATTAGTTATACATATACATATATCCACCCTTTTTTAAGGTTCTTTTCCCATATAGGCCATTATTGAGTATTCGGTAGAGTTCCCTGTGCTATACAGCAGGTCCTTATTATCTATTTTATACCTAGTAGTGTGCATGTGTCAATCCCAATCTTCCAATTTAAGTCTAATAAGGAGAGAGAAACAACACAAATCACTGTGAGAACAGTGTAAATACAAAATGAGTCCTACTTAAATTTCAATCAGAAGATTATTTTCTGGATGACTGAGGAACTCCTTCATTCTCATTAACACTGTGCACAAACACCAAATCCAGGCCTAAATTACAGAGTGCCACATTCAGATCCAGGTTTCCCAAATTTGATTTCTAACTGCTCACAAGGTGTTTATGGTCTAACCTCTATTTCCTCCTCCCCAGACATATAGTAGCAGTATTGTTCACTGGTCAAACAGGGGCATGCTCATACGTGTGCAGAGATTTTCCCTCTGATGTCTAAAACAGAGGCTGAGGAAGGTCATTCTAGAAACTAGATCCAATTCCCCTGCAATCTGCAAAGCGCTCTTTCTTTTCTAGAGGACTGTCAGAAGTTTTTCTGACCCTGAAAAAAAAAAAAAAAACAACTACAAAGGGGCATAAGTCATATTCAAAAGAACAACATGCAAGAAAGACTTCACTGTTTATAAACAAGAAGGTTCTCTAGGCTGTTTACCTTATATGAGACACACTCTGCTTGGTAAAACAGTAAAGAGAGAAGAGGACTCCCAGGACAGGAAGCAGAGAATCCACCAAAACTGATAAAGGTTCATTCCCGATCACATACACCTAGGGAAAAGGACACAGTGGCACAGTGAGTGCAAGGCCTGTGGAGTGGGAGTCAGACACCGCACACGTATCAGCAGGGCTGAAGGCTTACCTTAAGCAACACTCTAGTCCTCAGGTGAACATTTTTAAGTCTAAGGCTAAGGCAAACACCTGAGATTGGCAGACAGGTTGAAATACAGCGAGACTGAAATGAAGCATCACCCTTCACGCATGCAGCCTGAAGAACTGCTGGGGAACCAGGTAGGTGGACCCATTTTCTGACCTATTCCTTTCCTGCTTCTGACTAGGTCAGAGCCTCTTCATCTACTATTCACCTATACAATAATTATCTTACTGCTGAAGGCCCTGCTCCTAGGACTAACAAGCAAACAGAAAAGCTTAAGACTAGATTTGAAAGGAAAAAAGCAAAACAAAAGTTTGCTCTAGGTTTGTCCTTTTTAAAAAATATTTGTTTTTATTTATTTATTTGGCTGTGCTGCGTCTTAGTTGCAGCATGCAGAATCTTCTACCTGCGGCATGTGGGATCTAGTTCCCTGACCAGGGATTGAACCCCGGGACCCCTGCATTGGGAGCACAGAGTCTCAGCAACCGGACGACAAGCGAAGTCTCTAGATGTGTCATTCTCCAGATGTGACTGCCACATGGGCAAGTCCTATTCTCTCCAGTTCAATCAATGTGCAGTTAGATCTGCACTGGCTTTCTTAACAATAACTACGTTAAATATTTTATTTGTACCTTTCAAAAAGGATTCAACTTTTCTGAATACACACTGGAATCAAAGTACTGTTCTAGGAATTGCACTACTCTGAATATCAAAGCCAAGAAAAATTGTTCTCTTTCATTGCTTGTGATCTAACAGGAAGAATAAAATGAGTTAAACCAATAATACTGTTGTTATTATTATTCAAGGTGGATAATTTAAAATACCTTACAAAGTGCTAAAATGCTATTCAAAACTCCAATCAAGCATAATAGGATTTTAAAATGTACTTAATTCTGTTCTAATAAATTAATTAAAACCTGATGGTGTCAACTGTAATAATAATAAAAGAAGAAAAAAGAGGCTCTGACAATGATTACACACTTGACAATGGAACACATATATGTGTTCCAGGAACTACGCTACGGTTTTTATCTTCCAGGTACCAGGTTAGATTCTTTTAAAGAGTTGGCTCATTGAAATTATAACAATCTCACAAATTCTGTATTAGCAGATCTTTTTTTTTTAGTATAATTGTTTTACAATATTGTGCTAGTCTCTGCTGTACAAGTGAATCAACTACATGTTTACATACATCCCCTCCCCCTTGAGACTCTCCCTCTGACAACCTCCCCATCCCACCCTCTAGGTTATCACAGAGCGCCAAACTGAGCCTCCCACCCCTCTAGGTTATCACAGAGCGCCAAGCTGGGCCTCCCTGTGCCATACAGCAGCTTCCCACTGGCTATTTTACACACGGTAGTACATATATGTCAATCCTGCTCTCCCAATTTGTCTCGCCCTCCCCTTCCTCTAAGGTGTCCACATGTCTGCTCTCTACAAGCAGACCTTATCTTAAAGGGTGAAGAAAGGAAAACTTAGACGAGGCCCTAATTAACACAAAGAGGAGTGAGGTGGAAATCAATGATGTTTATGGGAAACTAAAGATCAAGGAGGCACAAGCTGGAAAAATCTCTGTGCTTTTCCAGAGAACCCTGTCCCTTTAAATCAACCTAATTCTTCATACTCCTTAAGCCTCCCAACTCCTCTGTGGAGCCTGATAACGAAGGAGCCAGCTTCCTGTGCATGATCTAATCTCCGTAAGCCCAGCTAAATGAGGTACATTGTATGGCAGTATTCAGAAATAATATGCAGGCCTAATTATGATATCACAAATTACAGGAGGTAAAAAAGGAGATCCCTCAGATAACGTAAGGGCCTATTGTTTGGCTCTGGATTGTGTGTTCCCAGAGGTAATCCCTGTGGAGCCATCCTTCCTTACCAGCATCTTCGATACAAAAAAACTAAAAAACAAATGAAGCTAAATCTGTATTATTTACTGGGCCAAAGCACTTCAAACTTTAACATGAATTCATATCGAGAACATCTCTCAGAGCGTATGCTGTTGTTGATAAATTCCTCCAATGCTTAAATTTTCTTCTAATACTTTTCCGTATTTTCTTAGAAGGAACAGAAAAAACTGTAGTTAACTTACACAAACGAAAATGTTATCCATTTTTACATAAAGGTGCAGCATATGTTTACTGAGTGCCAATCTGTGAGACATATTCGTGGTTCTAAGGATATAGTGGGAAACAAATTATCTGCTTCATTCTAGCGAGAAGACAGAAACTAAATAAATATAAAATATCAGGTAGTGAAAATGCTAGGAAGAAAAACAAGTTTAAAAGGACAGAGAGTGATGAGGGGAAGACCATGTGAAAAGGAGAAATTAAAAGTAACTCTTATCACGTCATCAACTAATAAACCATTAAGTTCATAGATAAGAACAGAGAAAAAAATCTTTTCAAAGAGAAAGATTTAAAGTCTCTTTTGGCTCAAACTGATTAATTAGCTTTTTCTATGAGAGCTCAAAGAAGTTGAATGACTTCTGCTTGATACAAACAGGACTGTCACCTCCCTTCCAACATTCATTCAGTTAAAATTCTTCCTTGGACTGAGTTCCAATCTACTTCTCTTTAATGTCCTTACTGGAAGTACATCTATTTTCCAAAAGTTTTGGACTGACCATCTAAAACAATCATCAAAATCTGCTTTTTTTTAAATCCACCCTACAATTGCTCTGCATCCTAATGACCAGACAGCATTTTACAGATGAAAGACAGGCAGTGGTACTTATGAAATTGATCCAGCTTAAGTTCTACCTCTTCCATAGGCCTGCTATATTAGTTCATTGTTCAACAGTTCATTCATGCATTCTCTAATTCAAATAACCATTAAGCATCTAACCACCATCAATGACTTTTCTTCTATAAATTCCAAAAGCATTTTAGAGCTTGTAACGTAAAATCGGTCCTTGCATATACAGTTATCTCTGACCTCTTCAACTAGCCTGGAAGGCAGAAGTCAAATTTCCTACTTTACCACCTGTAAGAATAGATGATTAAGTTGTGTTACCTGAATTTTTGGTGAATAAGCAGTTGAAACGCAGCAGTATACAATTTAAAGGCACCCCACTGTTACCGCTTTTAGTAAGCAATCAGTAACAACCATTTATTGCATGTCTCCTCAAGAATGAACCAAGTATTCAGCTAAATATTTAACATATAATCAATCCTCACAAGAGTTTTGCAAGTTAAGCATTTTATTCTCATTCTAAAACTGTGGAAAACTGAGGTTCAGAGAATCGAAGTTAGTTGGGCAAGACTGTTAGGAAATGGCAGGGCCAGGATGAACCCAGATCTGTCTAACATAAAAGCTATGCACAACCCAGAGACAGCAGACTAGCAGCTCCCAGGGTTGAAGGGAGGGAGAAGTGGGAACCGAACACTTAATGGGTATGGGGTTTACATTCGGGATGATGAAAAAGTTCTGGAACTAGCCAGTGGTGATGATGGCTGTGCAACACTGTGAATGCCACTGAATTATACATTTTAATGTAAAATGTGTAATTTTATGTTATGTGTTTTATCACAGTAAAAAAAAAAAAAAAAAAAGAGCAAAGCATATACCCCGTGGCCTCCCAATACTGATCTCTTGCGCATAATATTTTTCTTTCTTCAATCCCTAACCCATACCAATTTTATCCCTGCTGGAGCCCCTCAGAATCAGTGGATCCCAGCTTGTTAGGCTATTAATGGCCCTGTTTCTGCAACCTCTGCAAAGTAGGGCTGAAGCTCCCAGTGGCACCATGGACAGCACCTCTGCGGGGCCTCCTCTTCCTTCTACAGAGAAACTTATATAGCCCCTTTCTACCAAGGTTGCCATAAATCTCCAGGGCCACAATGTAGCCAGTCTCTTCCAAGGATAGCCCCCTCCTTCCAATGTCTTGTCTCACGCAGGTTAACAGTGTGGTCTGCACCTGACATCTAACATTACCTTCCACTTACACTCCCAAAGTGAAATCTGGTCACCTTCCCCTTAATGTGGATGTCCCACATCCCTGACTTGTATCTGGAATTCAGTGAACCACAAAGGGACACGGAAGGCTGGGCTGATTCAGCCAATGCTGCAAAGCAATCTCTTGGTGCCAGCACTGACAAGGACCAAATGCACTAGGGGGGAAAAACTCTTGCAATGAAGTCACACCACAGATGGAAAAAACTGTTGGGGCCCATTTTCCTCCTGATCGCGTGCACACTAGGCTGGTGACAATACCAACTGAAGAAGCAACAAAGACACAATAGGTAAGTTGTTCCTGCCCAACCAAGGGGAGGATCTGACTGCCTTACCTCTGCGCTCTAACACCCAAATGTTGTGGAATTTCCTTGGACTATGCTTATGTGCAGTCTCTTTCTAGTGGACTGTCTTCCCTGCTCACTAGGAGGCAAAGTGGGATGATGATTCAAGTTCTGAAACACAATCTAATACTTGTTATCTTATTTCTTCCTGTGATAAAGATGTTCCACATCATTTGGAAGTTTCTTTTTTTTAGCAGTAAAACTATCAGGTGTGTTACACACAGGATTGCTTGTAAATACTTCCACTGACCTGTTGAGAGATTTAACATGAATCAATTGACTTCTCTGAATCTTAGTTTCCTTATCTGAAAAATAAAGTAGTAGTAGTAGTAATGTTAGTCGCTCAGTCATGTCCGACTCTGCGATTCCACAGACTGTAGCCTGTCAGGCTCCTCTGTCCATGGGATTCTCTAGGCAAGGGGAATACTGGAGTGGACTCCCATTCCCTTCTCCAGAGGATCTTCCTGACCCAGGGAGCAAACACGGGTCTCCTGCATTGCAGGCAGATTCAGAAAAATAAAGAGGTTGGTTTAATCACACTTTAAAACTCTTTCCTATGTTATCTAGCATTCTCTGACTGGACTGCAAGTTTGCTCATGGTGGTCTATACTTTTATGGTACCTTAGCCACTGAGCAGTTAGACTAGTTGAAAAAAATGGAACATTCCTCCCTACCCCCAAATATCTGAAACACTGACTCTTCAACTTGACTAAGATATAATAAATTTCTAACCTTTCCTCACATGCTCTCTGTTCCATCAGTTCTGAAGTTAATACTCTAAAGATGAAATCCTATTTAGCTGAAACAGGCACCTGGCACCTCAAGGGTACTTAAGGTATCTATACAACTAGGGATCACCAAACAAAATACCAAGAGATGGGAAAGCTAAAGCTAAAGCAGGGACAGGAGAGACAGACTCACAAGGTATCTTTTTAATTCTTTGGTGTGAAAAAGCCTCTCTGAGAATAAGTGAAATGATGCTTTGAAGAAAAGTGGAATTTCTATAACAACTGGTGACTTTTTCAGTTTCAGTATAAATGCATAGGACAAGACACAGGGGCAAAATGAGAGACTAGTATGTATCTAGTAAAACCAAAACAGCTCAGAAAAGATTAGACAAGGAGACAGATGGGTACCAATGACCCCACTCGCAGCCTCGGGATTTCCTCGTTCCTTTTTGGGGATTTCCACATCCATTTAGGAATGCATCTTGGCCTACTATTACAGATCCAGCCCTGGGAAGAGGCGTCTGTGGTTAAGCCTCACAATCCTTCATCTAAATCTAGAGGACTGCTGCTCTGACAAGTAAGAGAGGCTTGTTTCTGGGTGCTCTTAACTATAAATCACATTCTACTGTAACTCTTTCTTTGCTTGATTGGGAGCTCCTTGAAGGTAGCAGCTGATTCTTAATCATTTCCCTACTTGTAAACCAAGCAGAGTAGCATTCAGTAGGTACTTGGTAAATATTCTGGCATCTGATTGACTGAATCAGAGTGAACAAAGTAGATTGGATGCTGTTTACTTTCTCAAAAGTTATATTTTTGTGGGGAAGTTACAATGCCCTCTCTATTTTCACTTTTTCTTTAAACAAAAGCTGCAGCATCTAGAAATTATTAGTCAATGCAAATTAACTAAACAGAATCACAGAACTTCCAGCCACGGAAGGAAGAGCAGATTGAACAGGAAGTTTGATTTTATTGTATTGACTTGTTCAGCATCTAGCTTCATGTCTGGAGTGCTGAATTTCTCTGGGAAGATTGACTGGAAATCTGAATTTAAAAAGAAAGAAAAAACTAGGAGGAAACAAAACAGTCAAAAGTATTAAGAATAAATATGTGTTTCTGTTTCAAAGCAAAACAGAAAGCAGCCCTCATGTGCTCATTTCATAGACTTCCATCATATTGTTAAACACATCCCTTAGACACCCCTGCAGAGTAGCTGCAAAAGCACCAGGAAGCACTGAAAGAGCATCTGGTAGTCCATTGGTTTAGACTCCAAGCTTCCGATGCAGGGGGTGTGGGTTCAATCCCGGGTTGGAGAACTAAGATCCTACATGTCTTATGGCCACACCCACCCCCCAAAAAAAAACAGAAAAGAGAAGCAATATTGTAACAAATTCAGTAAAAACTTTAATTGAAAAAAAAAAAGGAAACATGGGTGTGAACTTTGTTTCAGCCACCTATATGGTTGCTAGATCTACACAGTAAGTAAACACATTTAAACCTCTCCAGGTCTCAGTTTCCTCATGGATAATGTAGGCATTAAGCTTTTAGCATAAGTACCGATGAAGATAATTCATGTTAAAATATTTTGTAAAATTTACAGCCACGTGCAAATGTTAAATTTAGTCCTAAATATTTTATTATTGTTGCTGCTACTGTAAATAGAACAGTTTTCTTAATTTATGGCCTTATCTTCTGCAGAGATGTACATGAATGGAAATACAGATATGATGAGGATATTCAGAATCAAGCTGACTAAATCCTAACAGTGAAATTCAGTACAGGCTGGAACTTGATTTTACCTCTGTTAAAGATTAAACTAGTCAAATGCTGGCTTCTAAAATATCCCAGTGATCCTTTTGATTAGTAGTGTTCCAGAATTTCTAATGCACTTACTGAGTTTAATTAAGACTTGTAAGAAGCAGAAGAACCAAGCAAGTTACTTAATATAGTACTTTGCACTGTTCATGCTTTCAGAGCATAATGCATAAAATAGTCTTTTAAAAAAAGAGTTTCCCTGAACCAAAAAGGAACTGATTTTTTTGAGCACCTATTATAGATTATAATGAGCCTACCAAAAGTTACTTTATTCATCCAGTAGGCAACTCAAGTGTCAAATTTAAGTGACCTAACATCACCTAGATAGTCAACCCTGGAGCCAAATTCCAATCTTAAGTCCATTTGACTCAAAAAGCCAAGTGCTTTTCACTACATTATACCACAGAATCTGAACTGCAGCATTTAAAAAATTTACTGTTTGAATCTCCCACATCCTTGAAGGATTTTTTTTTTTCTGGTCCTCTGCATGTTATTCAAGGTTACAGTTCAACAGGAGACGGAAACATCCAGAAAGAATGACTGCCTTTAGGGAGCGTCCACAGGTGAAAGGGAGACTAATGTCTCACTGCAGAGCCTTTGGCACTTATTAAATTCGTACCTTGTGCAAATATTATCTTTCTAAACAAAGAAAGAGTAAGAGAGAAAGAGAGAAGGAAACACTGGTCCTGGGACCAGCTCTGCCACTCACTTGCATGGTTTGGGACAAGTCACTTCACAATCTTTTGGATTTTGTTACCTTTACTGTAAAAAGAGGGATTAATCTGTCAAAACCTAAAGAATGTACCACATCAAAGGTGAACCTTAATGTAAACTATGGACTTAGGGTGATATTGACATGTCAATATCAGTTCATCCACCATGACAAATACACCATCCGGTGTAGGATGTTGACACTGGGGGCAGCTTTGCACATGTAGGGGCAGGGGATACATGGGAACTCTATACTTTTCACTCAATTTTTCTGTGAACCTAAAACTGCTCTACAACAGAAAGTCTATTTAGAAAAAAAAGGATTACACTAAATAATTTCTAAAATTCCTTCCAGCTCTAAGACTGCAAAATTCTAATTTACTCCACACAAATCATTAAAAATTCAGAAGGAGGAATAAACTGGTCAATCTTTCATTAGAAATTCATTAAGATTAGATGCAGGGGTGGGGTGGGAGAAAGACTTGGATAATTAAAGTCAAGATTTCCTAAATCTGGAAACAGAGAGATAAAATGGAAATGAGAAGGTAGAAAATAAACTAGGTCCTTTCTAGCCTTTCCAATCCTAAAACTTATTCTGCCATTAGGGAGTCTTGGGCAAGCACAGTGAGGAATAGAGAGAGGCAACATCCCTCCACCTCCAGTATTGGATTCTGGCCAGTTCTCTTAAACGCAAGAAATGTGCTAATCAGAAAGAACTGGAATTCTTTTTTTGGCTGTGCCACACAGCATGAGACCCTAGTTTCCCTATCAGGTATCAAACCAGGCCCCCTGCATTGGGAGTGGAGTTTTAACCACTGGAATGCCAGGGAGTTCCCAGAACTGAATTCTTCTACCCTGTCCTACCCAATCTCCATGCCATCTGGGCCTCTCTCCACCTCTGTAGGTAAAGAAAAATACACGAATCCCTTTCATACCAGGGAGGACAAAAGAATATAAACATTCTAGAGATCAGGTTCCAGACACTCAGAGGTAGGAGACAGAAAGGAATGCCACTGAACTAACAGCTATTTGAGAGGCATATACCTTTTTTACCTTAATTTTACCAGAAATAAAGCACACACATAGAAATGACGACAGTTATTTATGCAGATTAAGTACAAGTGGCTACGCCAAGTTTTCACTTCAGTTCGACCAGCACCTGTATATATACTACCTGTACTGCTAAGAATTTTCCCCCTGGCCCACAAGGGTCACCCGGCTCCAGCCAGTGCTGTACGTGAAGGATGCAAGTATAAGAAGGCCTTCCCTTGTCATTGTTCCTGCCATAAAATTTTCATTCAGAGAGCTGGTAGCTGATTCCTTTAAATACCACAATGTATTTATATTCTAACAATTTTGGAAGGAATTATATCTAAGATGAACTGTATGTAACCCTTGCCTTCTTAAAGTACACTGAACACAAAATACTTTGTTTTTCAACTGATTATATGCAGAGTACATGATAAGAAACACTGGACTGGAAGAAACAGAAGTTGGAATCAAGATTTCTGGGAGAAATATCAATAACCTCAGATATGCAGATGATACCACCCTTATGGCAGAAAGTGAAGAGGAACTAAAAAGCCTCTTGATGAAAGTCAAAGTGGAGAGTGAAAAGGTTGGCTTAAAGCTCAACATTCAGAAAACGAAGATCATGGCATCCGGTCCCATCACTACATGGGAAATAGATGGGGAAACAGTGGAAACAGTGTCAGACTTTATTTTTCTGGGCTCCAAAATCACTGCAGATGGTGACTGCAGCCATGAAATTAAAAGACGCTTACTCCTTGGAAGGAAAGTTATGACCAACCTAGATAGCATATTCAAAAGCAGAGACATCACTTTGCCAACAAAGGTTCGCCTAGTCAAGGCTATGGTCTTTCCTGTGGTCATGTATGGATGTGAGAGCTGGACTGTGAAGAAGGCTGAGCACCGAAGAATTGATGCTTTGGAACTGTGGTGTTGGAGAAGACTCTTGAGAGTCCCTTGGACTGCAAGGAGATCCAACCAGTCCATTCTGAAGGAGATCAGCCCTGGGATTTCTTTGGAAGGAATGATGCTAAAGCTGAAACTCCAGTATTTTGGCCACCTCATGCGAAGAGTTGACTCATTGGAGAAGACTCTGATGCTGGGAGGGATTGGGGGCAGGAGGAGAAGGGGACGACAGAGGATGAGATGGCTGGATGGCATCACTGACTCAATGGATGTGAGTCTGAGTGACCTCCAGGAGTTGGTGATGGACAAGGAGGCCTGGCGTGCTGCAATTCATGGGGTCGCAAAGAGTGGGACACGACTGAGCGACTGATCTGATATACCCTTTGGAGGTATATTTTTGTGTCTCCTTTCTTGATCTTCTATGCTCTTGTCACTGTGCCTTAGTCAGTCTAACTTCTGTTACTTCTAATTCTGCTGTGGTCTTTAAAAGATAACCAGTCTGATTAGGACTGTGTATAAAGCAGAGATGAAACTGGCTCTGAGGACTAAAGGACTTTGAGTAAGACTAAGAGAGCAGCCAGTTGGACATCTGTCATAACACAGGTGACATGGGATGTTAAATTGGAACTGTCAAGTTAAGCAACAAGATAAAATGGACTTAAAACTCCAAAGTAAGACATCAGACTTTGATGCGACCAAGACTATAAAAACCCCTCATTCAGAAAGAGGGAAGGAAAGATCAAAGGTGTGGAGACCAAGAAGTGACTGATGAGGAGGATTTCTTCAGAGAAAGCTGCTGGTGAGAGTGAGTCTCACTCCACAATCCACCAATAACAAAAAGATAATAACCCAGTATGCTATGCTATGCTAAGTCACTTCAGTCGTGTCCGACTCTGTGTGACCCCATAGACGGGTCAGACTCCACCAGGCTTCCCCGTCCCTGGGATTCTCCAGGCAAAAACACTGGAGTGGGTGGCCATTTCCTTCTCCAATGCATGAAAGTGAAAAGAGAAAGTGAAATCACTCAGTCATGTCCGACTCTTAGTGACCCCATGGACTGCAGCCTACCAGGCTCCTCCATTCGTGGGATTTTCCAGGCAAGAGTACTGGAGTGGGGTGCCATTGCCTTCTCTGAATAACCAAGTATAAAAATAGGCAAAGGCTCTCAATTGAAATTTCTCCAAGGAAGACATGCAAATGGCCACTGAGCACATGACAGGCTGCTCAACATCATTAGCCATGTTGTTGTTACTTAGTTGCTAAGTCGGGTCTGACTCTTTTTGCGACCCCATGGACTATAACCCTCCAGGCTCCTCTGTCCACAGGATCTCCCAGGCAAGAATACTGGAATGGGAAGCCATTTCCTTCTCCAGAGGATCTTTCCAACCCAGGGACTGAAGCTGTGTCTCCTACATTGTAGGCAGATTCTTTACCACTGAGCCACCAGGGAAGTATGTATGCCTCATTAGCCATGAGGGAAACATAAATCAAAGCCAAATAAATATTTTTTAAAAAACCATCAAACACTGAAGAGTCAACTACAAAAGACCACATATTATGTAATTTTATTTATATAAAATATCCAGAATAGGCAAATCTATAGAAATAGAAAGTAGATTAATGATTGCCTAGGGTTAGGGCCAAAGCAAGGAGAATGGGAGATAGCAGCAAATAGATATGGAATTCTTTAGGGGCATAAAAATATTCTAAACTCAGACTGTGGTGATGGCTGCAAAACACTGTGAATGTACCAAAAAAACTGAATCAAGCATGTAAATGGGTAAATTGTGTAGTATGTGAGTGCCATCTCAATTAGTCTGTTAAAAAGACGAAAAGAAAGAGTGCAAACACCAGAGCTGGAAACATTCCCAAATGCCTCTCTAAAATTAAAACACCCTCTTGTACCCTCTCTTGTTTCCGAGTGAGTTGCTGGATCAATTCAACAACCCCAGATGTTTTCCTTATTTCCTGCCTTTGAGCTGTACTCTATAATTTAGTATTAGCAGAAAGTTAATAAAGACAACATGCTCTTTGTTGCTCAATTTTACACCATGTTTACCATTTTCCTCCAACATCCACATTTCCGCTGTTTTCCCTCTGCAGCTGAGCTGCCAAAACCTTGTAGAGGGAATAATTACCCTTCTGTACCCCTTCCTGCTTTCAAGACGGTCCCAGTCCTTGTGCATAATCAAGTGTCTACAGCAAACTAATGTTTTGCCTGTCTCTTCAGGAAGTTTTTACTTCACTCAATTGTTCACTATGAGGGGATTTTCCCCCCTCATGGGGGGCAAGAATAGGAGAAATGGACAGGACTCACTATTTCTCCATCTCTTTGATTTTTAGAGGCCAATTCACTTGCCAGAAAGAAGTTGTCTTGCTTTCTTTTTCTTCTAAAAGGAATTTATTGACTTGCACTGAACACTATGAGGAGGAGTTTGTACCAAAGTTTAGTCAAAATTAGTCCTATCCCTACCAGCACTTTCAAGTCTTTCTAACATTCCACACCTGGCTATTTTACTATTTTTCATCATAGTATTTCTTAGCTGGAATATGACTGAAGATAATCTTTCTAAAAGTTATTGGGGCCTTGTTCTCTAATTTAGAACTTTTGTTTTCTAGACTGTTCTGTATAATTTCTTGTCTTCATGTTATCTGAAAAGTACTTGCCTACTAACAGGTAGAACAGGATATAAGAACTTCTTTTTCATAATCTCTAAATGAGGCATTAAACAAAAACAAACAGTATTATAGCCACTAAATCATCATGTCTTGTTTTATCCATGAACAATTTAATTCTGTACTTGTGTGCCAGGTCAAGGTTATGAAGGTTATACTCTATTTTTTTCAACAGCAAAATTTAATAAAAGGTTAGTAAACATCAAACTTTAGGAAAAAGTGACTGTTACAGAGGATGAGTTTTGAATGTTTGCAGCATGCATTTATATCTACCAATTCATTAGTATCATACATAAAACATAAACCTAACCAAACCAGAAGCATCTGCCTTCCCTTGGGGTTTTTTTGGCCGTGCCACGTGGCATTTAGGATCATAGCTCCCCGACCAGGGATTGAACCTGAGCCCCCTACATTGGAAGTGCAGAGTCCTAACCACTGGACCACCAGGGAAGTCCACATCTGCCTTCTTATCTGAAAGAGCATGACCTAAGATTAACTTTATACCTTATACACTGCTGGGAGCAATGTAAAATGGTACAGACACTTTGGAAAATGATCTGACAGTACCTCTAATGATTAAAACACAGGATTACCATATGATACAGCAATTCCACTTCCAGGAATGAGAAATAAAAACGTATGACACACAATAACTTATACGTGAATGTCCAGAGCAGCATTATTCATAATAGCCAAAATGTAGAAATAACCCAAATGTCTACCAAACGGTGAATGGATAAACAAAATAAGGTACAACCTACAACAGAATACTATTCAGCAATGAAAAGGAGTGAAGTGCTGCTTCATACTATAATAGAGATGAACCTTTAAAGCATCATTTTAAATGAAAGTGAAAGTTACCGAGTTGTGTCTGACTCTTTGTGATGTTATGGACTATACAGTCTATGAAATTCTCCAGGCCAGCATACTGGAGCAGGCAGCCTGTCCCTTCTCCAGCAGATCTTCCCAACCCAGCAATAGAACCAGGGTCTCCTGAATTGCAGGGGGATTCTTTACCAACTAGGCTACCAGGGAAGCAAGAAGGTAATCACAAAAGACTACACACTGTATGATTCCATTTATATGCAGTGTTCAGAACAGGCTAATCTATATTAGGCAGAAAGTAGATTAGTGGCTGCCTAGGGCTGGGATGTGGAAAGTGGTGTGGATTTCTTCTGAGGTAACAAATATCCTAAAGTTGACTGTGATGACAGCTGCACATATCTGTGAATATTGTAAAAGGCCAGTGATTTGCACACTGTAAATGGGTAAATGTATATTATGTAAAATATATCTCATAAAGTTGTCTAAAAAAAAGATTTACTCTAATGCAAAAGACCATCAATTGACGACAAATAGAGTATGTTAGATATTCATAAGATTAAATATTTTACTTAAAAAGGGCCAAAATGCTAACTCATGCAACAACCTGGATGAACCACAGAAACACAACGCGAAGAGAGAAAAAGAAGCCAGTCACAAAAGAACACATGTTGCATGATTCCCTCATATAAAATATTCACAAAAGGCAAATCCACAGAGATACAGAGCAGATTAGTGGTTGTTAGGGATTAGAGGTAGGAACAAAAAGTGACTATACGTAGACACTAAGGATCTTTCTGGGGTGATAGAAATGTTAAAACTGCACTGTGATGAAAGTCTCACAACTCTGTAAAATTACTGAAAAATCACTGAATCATATATTTAAAACATTACTTTTTGATCTGTAAAGTATATTTCAATAAGGCTGTTTTATAAAAAAAAATTTATTCTAAAAACATTTTAAAGAGACAAATAACTCAATTATAGGAAAAGGAGTACATCAAGGCTCTGTATTGTCACCCTGCTTATTTAACTTATATGCAGAGTACATCATGAGAAACGCTGGAGGAAGCACAAGCTGGAATCAAGATTGCCGGAAGAAATATCAATAACCTCAGATATGCAGATGACACCACCCTTATGGCAGAAAGTGAAGAAGAACCAAAGAGCCTCTTGATGAAAGTGAAAGAGGAGAGTGGAAAAGTTGGCTTAAAGCTCAACATTCAGAAAACGAAGATCATGGCATCTGGTCCCATCACTTCATGGCAAATAGATGAGGAAACAGTGGAAACAGTGGCTAACTTTACTTTTTGGGGCTCCAAAATCACTGCAGATGGTGACTGCAGCCATGAAATTAAAAGACACTTACTCCTTGGAAAGAAAGTTATGACCAACCTAGACAGCATATTCAAAAGCAGAGACATCACTTTGCCAACAAAGGTTCATCTAGTCAAGGCTATGCTTTTTCCAGTGGTCATGTATAGATATGAGAGTTGGACTGTGAAGAAAGCAGAGCACCAAAGAATTGATGCTTTTGAACTGTGGTGTTGGAGAAGACTCTTGAGAGCCCTTTGGACTGCAAGGAGATCCAACCAGTCCATCCTAAAGGAGATCAGCCCTGGGTGTTCGTTGGAAGGACTGATGTTGAAGCTGAAACTCCAATACTTTGGCCACCTCATGCAAAGAGCTGACTCACTGGAAAAGACCCTGATGCTGGGAGGGATTGGGGGCAGGAGGAGAAGGGGATGACAGAGGATCAGATGGTTGGATGGCATCATCAACTCAATGGACATGAGTTTGGGTAAACTCCGGGAGTTGGTGATGGACAGGGAGGCCTGGCATGCTGCGATACACGAGGTCGCAAAGAGTCGGACATGACTGAGCGACTGAACTGAACTGAACTGATGATAACTCCACGTTTAACTTTTTAAGGAACCGCCAAACAATATTCCCAATGCAGCTTTACATTTTTACATGAAATATAATTCTGAAAGCTATTTACTATTGTAAATGTTTTTAATAGTACGATATCGACTCATTGGAGAAGACTCTGATGCTGGGAGGGATTGAGGGCAGGAGGAGAAGGGGACGACAGAGGATGAGATGGCTGGATGGCATCACTGACTCGATGGATGCGAGTCTGAGTGACCTCCGGGAGCTGGTGATGGACAGGGAGGCCTGGCGTGCTGCGGTTCATGGGGTCGCAAAGAGTGGGACACGACTGAGCGACTGATCTGATCTGATCTGATCTGATCATTATAAATGCATTGAAATAAACTTTAGAGTATTTACCCCAATGCCATCTGAGCCTAACAGTAATGGATTTCATTTTTGTCAAAAATATGTATTTCATATATATTTAAGATTATCATCATAGAGAACATATAATTTGTATATTTTTTCACTTTTACTGTATATTTAGGAAGTCATTTCCATAACTCATTTACTCAAACTTACTTTTTCATGATGATGATTCTATCAAAAATTATGAAATAGATTCAATATTATCATACATGTTTAGGAAGCCTACAGTATCGCAAATACCTTTGTCAATTTCTTCTAAGGATATGCTTTCATCACTGGCATATGTACTTAAGAGAATCTGAACTGCTTAAGATTCAAAGTAAATGATAAAATTAACAGCTTATAGTTTCCAATTTTCAAAATAAAAAGATTTTGATGGTTTGGAATTTAAGATTAGTAATTCCAATCTTGAAGAATCAGTTTAAAAGACAAAATTATTTTAAAAGACTAAATACAAATATTAACTAAAAATATTAGTGACTTAAATTACCAACCTTATATATATCCTCAATACATCTACTAAGTTGTTCTTCTGTCACCAAAATGGTCCCTGGCACCATGTCACTCTCTGGAATCTCTAAAGGACAAAAAACAAAATTACTCATGCTCAGTATCTCAATGAGCCCAAGGAAAAATGCTTTACTAGAAAGTTTGGGAAGTAACAGCTAAAATTAGAAAATCAACATGGTTACAATACAGCACCATTCAAATACAATATTTCACAGAATGTTTCACTGATTACAAACATGCATTGTTATTTTATGCATCAATAAGAAAGGGGAAAAAAAGCACTTCTAAGTAACCTATGAAACTTTATCACTTAGAATTCTAAATTAATGAATGGGAACTTGGAGATTAAATTAAATGAAAATGGCAGAATCAATAGTTGTATCTGGGTTACTGGTACACAGATGTTCATTATACTATTCTCTGTACATGTATTTGAAAATTTCCCTATAAAATTTAAATTTTTTTAATTTAAATTTTAAAAATATAAAAATTCAAAAGCTGAACTTTTAAAACAGAGCTTTTAAAAAAAAATTAAGAGAACTTAGATTTATTTTACACAGTTTTGTTATATATCATTCTTTTTTTTCTTTGCTATTCTGCATAGCAAATAGGATCTTAGTTCCCTGACCAGGGATTGAACCTGTGCCCCCTACAATGGAGGCATGGAGCCCTAGCCACTGGACGACCAGGGGAAGTCCCTATCATTCCTGATAAAAGCTAAATAATTGGAATAAACTTGATATAGAATTAAAACTTCACATTAATTAGTGTCCAACTCTTCTGAAACATTTTTGGTATCTGTGTTGTGTCATAATATATTGACCTCTGAGCCACAGGGTGCAGTGATGTGATATCCTCAAGAGCCCTTGGTTTTATAAGTGTCATCACAATTTTCTTCAAAGTCACTGACATCCATTCTATAAGCTTTAACACTCACTTGCAGACATAAACAATACCACAGTTGCTACCTGGCCAACAATGATAGTGAGACACATCTAGATATTAGAGTTACTACAATGTGAAAGAGATTTCCAAAATAAAGTTTTTTTATGTGAAAAAAAAGTGCATCTTGGAATTGATAAAATATGGTAATTCACCATACTTGCTACATATCCCTAAAAAATGTGCTGCAATATGAAAAACAAAATAAGAAAGCATATGCGTTAGATTGTTTTTCCAGTGGCAATGATGGGGTTTACGTAAAAGATCAGTCATATTCTAACTCAGTCCTTTTTGTTATCAACAGATGTTATATGCAAAACATGTAGCTGGCATTACAGATGTAACCTAACACGTGAGAATGCCCGGTAAAGAGATGCCCAATAAATATTCTTTGACTGAATGAATAAGGCCCAGGACAAAAATAACTGACCCACAACTGGACTGAATCTAGGCCTCCCAAGCACTGTGCTCTAGCAGTAGTGCCAGTCACTCAGTCTTGTCTGACTCTTACGACCCCATGGACTATATAGCCTGCTAGGCTCCTCTGTCCATTGAATTCTCCAGGCAAGAATACTGAGTGGGTTGCCATTTCCTTCCACAGGGGATCTTTCCAACCCAGGGATTGAACCCAGGTCTCCTGAACACCAGGCAGATTCTTTACCACTGCACTACCTGGGAAGCCCTTGTGCTCTAGCCCAGGGCTCAAACTGGAACACACACTTGAATTACCTAGTGGGCCAGTCAAAACAGTGCTGGGCGCAACATCAGAGTTTCTAACTCTGTAGGTCTGAGGCAGAGCCCAAAAAGTTACTATTCCTTATAAATTCCCAGGTGATGCTGATGCTTCTGGTCTTGGGACCACACACTGAGAACAACTGCTCCAGACTAAAGGAAATACCTGGTCAGTCACAGGCAAGATAAATAGACTAGGAATGAGGTATGGTCTCACATGAAATTAGATATAAATGAAGTCCTAGGCCTTGATGACGAGTGCCAATAGAAATAATACTTCATTTTTTGAGGAATACACTAATCCCAGACTAGAGTTCTATTAAATACATAAAGGAATTTTAATCACAAGCTTCACTTCACCAAAGCTCAATTTGGTGAAGCTTTACAAGCACAAGAATTAGGCTTTCTTTATTCTCACCCACTGAATATTCACTGGAAGGACTGATGCTTAAGCTAAAACTCCAATATTCTGGCCATCTAATGCAAAGAACTGACTTATTTGAAAAGACTGTGATGCTGGGAAAGACTGAAGGCGGGAGGAGAAGGGGACGACAGAGGATGAGATGGCTGGATGGCATCACCGACTCAATGGACATGAGTTTGAGTAAACTCCAGGAGTTGGTGATGGACAGGGAGGCCTGGCGTGCTGCAGTCCATGGGGTCGCAAAGAGTCGGACACAACTGAGCAGCTGAACTGAACTTAAACCCCTCTACACAGATTTAGAAACATTTATACTATAAATGACTTCTATACAAAGTCTACACAGAACTGAACTGGGCTTAACCACACATCAATTTTTCTCTTTATTTTTAACCTCAGAAAATACTATTATGGAAAGGTTTTGTTTTTTTAAAAAACTCACTAAAAATGCTGAAATGATACTCTGTATCCTAGCACTAACCTCAATAAAGCATGAAAATATACAGAGGGAAGTGGTTTAAAGACATTAAAACACAAGGGAGGAGGCTCAAGAGGGAGGGGAGGTATATATACAGTTATGGCTGATTCCTGTTGTGGGGTAGAAACCAACACAACACTGTAAAGTAATTATCTTCTAATTAAAAATAAAAAACAAACACACTTAAACTCTCTGGCCAAATCTGGGAAAATCTGAGCATCAAAATGAATATAGGAATATTCAGTCGTCCACTGAAACTGTTTTTAAAGAGATGAGGCAAGGAGAAAAGAAAAGCTCTTCCTTACAGAAGAATATCAACTAACAAAATAGAAACAACTAAAAAAAAAAAGAACGTCACTATTTTACTGGCAAAAATTATCAGGGGATACCAAACCACAGTAAGAAGGACCGTTTGGAGACAGGATATTCACACTGTCTCATATGTCGACCATCCCATAGATTATTATTAATTAAAAAGGGAGGATGGTATTTTTACAGTGGAGAAATCTGGTTGCTACCACCTTAATCAAATAATCACATTTAACTTCACTAATGAAATAAACTGATGATGTGTCCAAAATCTGATGGACTGAAAAATAAAACTGTATACAGTATTCCTGCCAAAATGTTTAACCTGGATCTAATCACGAGGAAACAATTAGACAAATACAAACTGAACGGTCTATAACCTGGGCTTCAATAGTGTCAGAGTGAAAGACCATTAGGGATCTGTTCTACATTAAAGAATTGATGTAAAAAGTAAATGCAATGTAATTTAAAAAAAAATATAAAGGAAATTCTTCAGACAAATAAGAAATCTGAATAAAGTCTATATATTAGAGGATGTCTGCAACTAACTCTCAAATGCTTCAGGAAAAAAAAATGTGTATGTGTATAGGAAGAGAGAAAGAGAAAGTGAACATGTCAAAATGTTAATTATGTGAAATATACAGGGATGAGACAATGTATTCTTCTTAGAACTTCCATGAAGTGGATTTTTCAAAATAAAAAGTTGACGAGAAAAAAACAAAACTAATTAAGTCACTTAAATCCAAAACACGGAAGAAGGTCCTTTAGAGGGACCCCAAACCACCACACTTCCTTGTTTACCTGTATTTAAACACCGATGAAGAGGCGCTAACACGGGCTGAAGCAAGTACTTGGCTGCCAGCTGTGGCTGTTCTCTTGACATAGTTACAAAGGTTGTGGTGGCAACTCTCTGAAATTGTCGTGCTGCCAATTTATCTTGAAAGTGAAATAAATCCAAAATCTAAAAGAAAAATTCCATAAGGTAAATACCAGGCTCTTTGTAAGAAGCAACAACTAAGAAAAGAACACATTTCACATTAATTTCTTTACACCAAAAAATAAATTCACTGCAGTAACACTGATCCAACAGAACTGTTCGGGTTTTTTTTTGTTAATTTAACAACCCAGCACCAAAGGGTATGAGAACTGAAGGAGCTATGTTTTTATTAAACAATTTTATCAGATTTATAAAATATGTGTTATTTGTATAAAATCTGGAGAATAATTTTTAACAAAAAAAAATTAAATTCCAAATTACTATAAACACTTTTGGTGTATTTTTTCCAATATGTTCCCTGTATAATTCTTTCCTCTTTTCAATTGAGACCATACTTAATATTCAGTTTTGTGTATTGTTGAAACTTCCTCATATTGTTATAAACTCCTCAAAAATATTATTTCCAGATATTCAGATTTTCTCCCAAATTTTGCTATGATAAATAGCAATTATGGGGTCAAGGCATATAAATATATTCAGGATCTGAAGAGCCTATCAGATCTGACCAAGGATCTACTTTATTCTCAAAAAATAAACATTAAAAAACAATAATCAAACAAACCAACCACTGATCTCTCATGTTTGAGTCTAAGTACCCAACAGAAAAGAGCATTCTGTTCCTGGCTTAAAAGTGACTCAAATGTTTTGTAGACAGGAGAAGCCGCTGTCCCAAAACTGTATGTGACCTGTGATGCTGCCAAAAACAGGTTCAGCAACACTAAAACCTATGACTTGATTGTCTCATTTCCTTAAGTGCCAAAATTATAGCTACTAGTTTTAGAAAATGTTTACTCATCATTGCAAATATCTTTATCCTATAAGATAATTTCTACTTAGTATCTTCCAGTGTTAAGATTTTACATCATGATATTTTTTCCCATGCATGCTTCCCTGGTGGCTGCATGGGCGCCAGAGGGCCTAGAGGAGTTATTCCACGTTCAAGGTCGGGAGGGGCGGTGGTGAGGAGACATCCCTCGTCCAAGGTAAGGAGCAGCAGCTGCACTTTGCTGGAGCAGCCATGAAGAAATACCCCACGCCCAAGGTAAGAGAAACACAAGACGGTAGGTGTTGCAAGAGGGCATCAGAGGGCAGACACACTGAAACCATACTCACAGAAAACTAGTCAATCTAATCACACTAGGACCACAGCCTTGTCTAACTCAATGAAACTAAGCCATGCCTTGCGGGGCCACCCAAGACGGGAGGGCATGGTGGAGAGGTCTGACACAATGTGGTCCACTGGAAAAAGGAATGGCAAACCACTTCAGTATTTTTGCCTTGAGAACCCCAATGAACAGTATGAAAGGGCAAAATGATAGGATACTGAAAGAGGAACTCCCCAGGTCAGTAGGTGCCCAATATGCTACTGGAGATCAGTGGAGAAATAACTCCAGAAAGAATGAAGGGATGGAGCCAAAGCAAAAAGAATACCCAGCTGTGGATGTGCCTGGTGATAGAAGCAAGGTCCGATGCTGTAAAGAGCAATATTGCATAGGAACCTGGAATGTCAGGTCCATGAATCAAAGCAAATTGGAAGTGGTCAAACAAGAGATGGCAAGAGTGAACGTACACTCTAGGAATCAGCGAACTGAAATGGACAGGAATGGGTGAATTTAACTCAGATGACCATTATATCTACTACTGTGGGCAGGAATCCCTCAGAAGAAATGGAGTAGCCATTATGGTCAACAAGACAGTCCAAAATGCAGTACTTGGATGCAATCTCAAAAACGACAGAATGATCTCTGTTTGTTTCCAAGGCAAACCATTCAATATCACAGTAATCCAAGTCTATGCCCCAACCAGTAATGCTGAAGAAGCTGAAGTTGAACAGTTCTATAAAGACCT
Source organism: Tragelaphus eurycerus (assembly GCA_935064755.1). Lineage (NCBI taxonomy): Eukaryota > Metazoa > Chordata > Mammalia > Artiodactyla > Bovidae > Tragelaphus > Tragelaphus eurycerus. The sequence continues at coordinate 22,030,231 of CAKXYN010000020.1, forward strand.
ACAAGACCTTTTAGAACTAACACCCAAAAAAGATGTCCTTTTCATTATAGGGGACTGGAATGCAAAAGTAGGAAGTCAAGAAACACCTGAAGTGACAGGCAAATTTGGCCTTGGAATACGGAATGAAGCAGGGCAAAGACTAACAGAGTTTTGCCAAGAAAATGCACTGGTCATAACAAACACCCTCTTCCAACAACACAAGAGAAGACTCTATACATGGACATCACCAGATGGTCAACACCGAAATCAGATTGATTATATTCTTTGCAGCCAAAGATGGAGAAGCTCTATACAGTCAGCAAAAAGAAGACCAGGAGCTGACTGTGGCTCAGACCATGAACTCCTTATTGCCAAATTCAGACTGAAATTGAAGAAAGTAGGGAAAACAACTAGAAAACCATTCAGGTATGACCTAAATCAAATCCCTTATGATTATACAGTGGAAGTGAGAAATAGATTTAAGGAACTAGAGCTGATAGATAGAGTGCCTGATGAACTATGGATGGAGGTTCATGATATTGTACAGGAGACAGGGATCAAGATCATCTACATGGAAAAGAAATGCAAAACAGCAAAATGGCTATCTGAGGAGGCCTTACAAATAGCTGTGAAAAGAAGAGAAGTGAAGAGCAAAGGAGAAAAGGAAAGATATAAACATTTGAATGCTGAGTTCCAAAGAATAGCAAGGAGAGATAAGAGAGCCTTCCTCAGTGATCAATGCAAAGAAATAGAGGAAAACAACAGAATGGGAAAGACTAGGAATCTCTTCAAGAAAATTAGAGATACCAAGGGAACATTTCATGCGAAGATGGGCTCGACAAAGGACAGAAATGGTATGGATCTAACAGAAGCAGAATATATTAAGAAGAGATGGCAAGAATACACAGAAGAACTGTACAAGAAAGATCTTCATGACCCAGATAATCACGATGGTGTGATCACTGACCTAGAGCCAGACATCCTGGAATGTGAAGTCAAGTGGGTCTTAGAAAGCATCACTACGAACAAAGCTAGTGGAGGTGATGGAATTCCAGTTGAGCTATTCCAAATCCTGAAAGATGATGCTGTGAAAGTGCTGCACTTGATATGCCAGCAAATTTGGAAAACTCAGCAGTGGCCACAGGATCAGAAAAGGTCAGTTTTCATTCCAGTCCCAAAGAAAGGCAATGCCAAAGAATGCTCAAACTACCCCACAATTGCACTCATCTCACACGCTAGTAAAGTAATGCTCAAAATTCTGCAAGCCAGGCTTCAGCAATACATGAACTGTGAACTTCCAGATGTTCAAGCTGGTTTTAGAAAAGGCAGAGGAACCAGAGATCAAATGGCCAACATTCGCTGGATCATGGAAAAAGCAAGAGAGTTCCAGAAAAATATCTATTTCTGCTTTATTGACTATGCCAAAGCCTTTGACTGTGTGGATCACAATAAACAGTGGAAAATTCTTCAAGAGATGGGAATACCAGACCACCTGACCTGCCTCTTGAGAAACCTATATGCAGGTCAAAGAAGCAACAGTTAGAACTGGACACGGAACAACAGACTGGTTCCAAATAGGAAAAGGAATACGTCAAGGCTGTATATTGTCGCCCTGCTTATTTAACTTATATGCAGAGTACACATCATGAGAAACGCTGGGCTGGAAGCAGCACAAGCTGGAATCAAGATTGCCGGGAGGAATATCATTAACCTCAGATATGCAAATGACACCACCCTTATGGCAGAAAGTGAAGAGGAACTAAAAAGCCTCTTGATTAAAGTGAAAGAGGAGAGTGAAAAAGTTGGCTTAAAGCTCAACATTCAGAAAATGAAGATCATGGCATCTGGTCCCATCACTTCATGGTAAATAGATGGGGAAACAGTGGAAACAGTATCAGACTTTATTTTTCTGGGCTCCAAAATCACTGCAGATGGTGACTGCAGCCATGAAATTAAAAGACGCTTACTCCTTGGAAGAAAAGTTATGACCAATCTTTCAATAGATAGCATATTGAAAAGCAGAGACATTACTTTGCCAACAAAGGTCTTGTCTAGTCAAGGCTATGGTTTTTCCTGTGGTCATGTATGGATGTGAGAGTTGGACTGTGAAGAAAGCTGAGCACCGAAGAACTGATGCTTTTGAACTGTGGTGTTGGAGAAGACTCTTGAGAGCCCCTTGGACTGCAGGGAGATCCAACCAGTCCACTCTGAAGGAGATCAGCCCTGGGATTTCTTTGGAAGGAATGATGCTAAAGCTGAAACTCCAGTATTTTGGCCACCTGATGTGAAGAGCTGACTCATTGGGAAAGACCCTGATGCTGGGAGGGATGAGGAGGGGCAGGAGGAGAAGGGGACGAGAGAGGATGAGATGGCTGGATGGCATCACTGACTCGATGGATGTGAGTCTGAGTGAACTCCGGGAGTTGGTGATGGACAGGGAGGCCTGGCGTGCTGCGATTCATGGGTCGTAAAGAGTCGGCCATGACTGAGGAACTGAACTGAACTGAACTGATGCTTCCCCATGAGAACGTGAAGACCAGCATAACAGCTGAATGACTTTACACTGTACTCCAAAAGGCGTATCTTACATCTAAAAGCACGTGGAGTGGTGACTAAGAACAGTCCTTCCACATTTTCACCTATCAGATTAACAAAGAAAAGTTTGTTAATACAATATTGTAGAGTAAGAAATAATAATAATAAATAAAAATAAATAAATAAAAATTTTTTAAAAAGGGAAAAAAAGAAAAGTTTTGTAACACACTGTGTAGGCAACGGTGTGGGAAAACTAATACATATATACTATCAATCAAAAGTGTAAATAAATATACTTTTTAAGCCAATCATTTCAATTCTAAAAATTTTCCCTGTTAACTGGAGCACTGTAACAGCAAAACAATGGAAACAATTTAAATGTCCATTAATAGGAAGCTGGTTAAATAAATTATGGTACATAATATGATGAAATACTATGCACCCAAGGAAAAGAATGAGACAGCTTAATATGAAATGATCTCCAAGGTACATTGTTAAGTGAAAAAAGCAAAACTGAAAAATAGTGTGTGCAGCATATTATCATTTGGGTAAAAATTAGAATATAAAAACAAATACATACACATATAATTATATACATATTATTCACAGATTATCTGCAAAATAAATAAGAAATTGGTACAAAGACAGGAGAGAGACTTATTTTTCCACTTTCTCTTTTGTGCTTTTTAAAATTGTACACCATACTAATTTACCTTTTTTATTTACTACATATTTTTTAAAAAATAATTAAAAACACAGAAAAGATAATAAATATGACAAAACTATAGTTTTATATTTCAGTTTTGAGGGCAGGCTAGTCAGTTACTAATGATGCAAGTGAAAGTCACTCAGTCATGTCGGACTGTTTACCCATTGATACAGTCCATGGAATTCTTTAGGCCAGGATACTGGAGTGGGTAGCCTTTCCCTTCTCCAGGGGATTGTCCCAACCCAGGGATTAAACCCAGGTCTCCCACACTGCAGGCAGATTCTTTAACAGCTGAGCCAGAGGGGAAGCCCAAGAATACTGGAATGGGTAGCCTATCCCTTCTCCAGGGGATCTTTTCAACCCAGGAATTGAACCGGGGTCTCCTGCAGTGCAGATGGGCTCTTTACCAACTGACCCATCGGGGGAGCCTGACAGATCAGTCTCTCCACAGGTTTTTAATGTTATTAAGAAAGTCCTTCACTGAATAATAAACATTATATTAACTCAACACTGTTGTTGTTTAGTCACTAAGTCATATCCAACTCTTTGCAACACCATGGACAGACAGGATTTTCCAGGCAAGAATGCTAGAGTGGGTTGCCAGTTCCTTCGCCAAGGGCATCTTCCCCACCCAGAGATCAAACCCGAGTCTCCAGCACTGCAGGCATATTCTTTACCGCTGAGCCACTGGGAAAGCCCAACTCAATATTAGGTGAACATTAAAAGTCCTCTTTCTATAAATAAGCAGATAATACTCAAACAGACAAAATAAACACGATTTACCTGGGGGCAGATATCTCTATAATAATCCTCTGGTGAAAGAGACTGCTGGGGACAAGAGGCCAAAATCTTTGCAATCAAGTCACACTTCTTCCAGTCGGCAGCTGTGGCCTCAGCATCACTCCCTCCAGCCGCCCCAGCTGTCAGCAATGGATACAGATGTCAAAAATTCATAGCACCTCACCACATAAGGTCCTTAAATTAGGGGAGAAACTATTTTTTTCCCTATTGAACGTCACTAATTTCTTCTGTAAGATAAACTACCTCTTAGTACTTTCGTTTTGATGTTGGTCTCTGGCAAGTTCAGAGGAAAAAAATAGCACTTAACCACTGTAATTAGAGTATTCATATTATCTGAACACTAGTTTCTTCTTTGTGCTTATTACTGACATGTTTTAAATGATTAATATTTCTATTATTCTGTCTCTTTATATGCATCATGTCATTCAAACTGCCTTAAACTAGAGTTAGGGAGTAACAGGTATCAGATTTACCTAACTCCCTTAGAAAAAATATGTAAATGGTGGCTTTCAGACACTGGATAAAAGCAGCCCAAGATACTGGTCCCTAAGAGAAGGGAAGCAAACAAGGTGAGCCCCATGAACACCCTAGCCTACTACCGTGAGAGAGGATTTTTTTTTTTTTTTTGTCCATACTACGAGGCATGTAGGAACTCAGTTCCTTGACCAGGGATTGAACCAGTGACCCTGCACTGGGAGCATGGCGTCTTAACCACTGGACCGCCAAAGCAAGTCCGTAGAGAATTTTGAGGCCACACCACAGGTAAAGGAGAATCCAATGAAGCTTGCTACGCTGCTGAATTAAAGAAGAAAACACGGTTCAGAATTCAGGGATGTGAACACAGCTAGAGCTTTCAGGGTAAAACAGCAGAGAGGAGAAAGCTACACAAAGAGGGAATTCCAGAGATCAGCAGAGGAATCCTCTCTCAAGTCTTCTGCAGAATATGGTGTATGTGTGTGTTGAGAGAGAGGGAGAGCGACAGAGAGGGAGAAACCCAAGGCAAGAAACACCAGAAAGGAGTAGGGAGAACAATCCCCAGAGTTCATGCAGGGCTTGGAATAGTGGTGAGCATGGAAAGCCTCTTAATACATACAGAATCAAGTAAAATCCCAGAAAGGTGTCACCTTAGTATTGGTGCCAAATTACCTTAAGTTAAAGGCTGTTATCCACCCACAGTAACAAGGTTTAAGAGCCAGAACTGAAGGACTCAAACTGATACCAAGAAAATTAACTGCATTCTAGCACAAAGCCCAACAAAGGAATACAACAAAATATAGCATTCAGCAGTGTTAAATTAAAATGCCCACTATCCATTCAAAAATTACCAGGCGCATCCATTCCAGTGAAATACTTTTTAATATAACAATTATGGTTAGAAAAAATATCAGAAGACACCTGCTCAAAATGTTCCAAGTGGTTGCTTCTGGGGATGGGAAATGGAGTGGAAAGCCACCAAGGACTGCTATTTTTCTCTAAAAGCATTACAGATCTATTGATTCTTTAAATTATGCGCATATATAATTTTGTTTAAAAGTCAAAAAATATAAATTAAAAACTACTACCATACTTAGTATGATAATTAGCATTTCTTCTCTTAATGAGGACTAAGAGAATATAACTGGAAACGAATCTAAAATTTCATTCCAAAGCTTTTATCTCTTGGATATCTCAAACTTGAGGAGAATGCTTTTGTATTTTAAGTCCTGAGGTGAAGTACTCTTAGGACTTCTGGCCTTTCCACAGAGAATTTCTTGGTTTCTACAGGGTTTACTTAAACTTTCTGAACAATGTTTTCCTCTGCTATTACAACTTATTTGAAACAGTTGACAATATTACACAACATGAGCAGTGTATCACAACTATTTTGGGGGAAAATAGCAAGAAAATGAGTTTTTGGAAAAGGAGTTCATTAAAGTTTAACTTCCTCACGCCCCACAAAGGCACAAACAAAGCCTAGTCTCCATCAGGTTTTACAGTCAAAGTCTAGAGACCAATAAAGAAAAGTGGATGCCGAAGTAAAACATCTATTTCTTACCACCTGCTCCTTCCAAAATGCCCCGGACCACTGCCTGAACACCGCTGGGTCTCATCAACCTTTCAGAGAGGAGCTGCCCACACAGACGCCGGAGCCAAGCTGGGGCCTGACACCTATCTTGCATCTTCCCTTCTGAGCAGGACTGAAAAACGAAGGGAAATGTGTAAATGAATGTCAGCGTAATGGATAGGATTTTCTTTTTTCAGATAGGATTTACAGACCTATCTAAAATATACAAATATACTGAGTCAGACTGATAATTAACAGTACGCTATACAGACTTCAAAAAGGCAAAAATTTTTCTTTTAAAAAAAATGGGAGGGGAGAGTTCTCTGGTGGCCCAGTTGTTAGGATTCCTTCAACTTTCGCTGCCATATATACAAATATACTGAGTCAGACTGATAATTAACAGTACGCTATACAGACTTCAAAAGGGCAAAACTTTTTCTTTTAAAAAAATGGGGAGGGGAGAGTTCCCTGGTGGCCCAGTTGTTAGGATTCCTTCAACTAGGATTCCTTCGACTTTCGCTGCCATGGCCTGGGTTCAATCCCAGGTTGGAGAACTTAGATCCTGCAAAGCCATCATGGCAAAAAAAAAAAAAAATTTTTGTAAACATTTATAAAATCTTCTTCAGCCTCACTTTTAATTTTAAGGAAGTAAAAATACAGTGAAACTTCTTCAAAAAAGTACCAAGTGAAATTTCAAACCCAGAAATATACAAATACGTCTGTGAATAAAATATAGACTTGGGAGACACAAGACCCATGTAACCAATCTGAATGCACTCCTTCCAATCAAATGCAGCTTCCAAAGAAGACTCACCACTAAGAGGAGAGTTCCCAACAGTGAGAGGGCACTCCTCTCAGTGTCTAACAGTTAATACAGTTAACTGTTTTGAGCCTTCATGCTTTAAAAAAAAAAAAAATTTATTTATTTGGCTGAACTAGGCCTTAGCTGCAGCATGTGGGATCTAGTTCCCTGCTCAGAGATTGAATCCAGACCCTCTGCATTCAGAGCACAGAGTTTTAATCCCTGGACCACCAGCGAAGTCCCATCCTTTGGACCCTCATGTACTCACCTAAACTCGTAACTAAAATTTAGGTACTAAAAGAAAATAGATAATTCCAGCTACATCACCAAATTAAATCATTCTGGATAAATAATTACTTTTAAGGAAAAAAGAAACTATATTATGCTGAGCAGAATATATACTATTACATTTTTACTCTAGTTTTAATTCCTTGACTTCAAATACTCCATTCAAAGAATAAGATGTCCAAATAGTTATGCCAGAAGAATAGTGTCAAATAGCCAAATTTTAGTTTTTAAAAAAAGACCCAGTTTGGGAATGAATAAAATATATTTTTGTCATAAGCCCTAAAAAATTATCACAATATTATTGGGAAAAGTGTCCATTTTTCATTAAAAGAAAAATCCCTTAAAATTATCCCAGAGGTCGGTGTAATTTAGTTCGGCAAATACCATTTAACAATCTAAAAGATGAAACAGTATTCAACTAGACTAATTTCCAGAAGACAGTTGTTTAGTCACTCAGTCGTGTCCTACTCTTTGCAACCCCACAGACTGTAGCCAGCCAGGCTCCTCTGCCCGTGGGATTTCCCAGGCAAGAATACTGGGATGGGCTGCCATTTCCTTCTTCAGGGGATATTCCCCACCCAGGGATCAAACCTGGGTCTCCTGCCTCACAGGCAAATCCTTTACTGCTGAGCTACCAGGGAAGAAGACAATACACTACACTCTATCATTAAAGCTTCACCCACAAGAATCCCCAGGTGTGCATACCTGGGGCGGTCCTCCCTGGAGGACAAGTAATTCTCGGACTGCTAATGGCTGATACACTCGGTCCAAGATGTCTCTTAGGGCCTTCCTCGATAGGGCTCTTTCTTCTTCAGTTAACACCTAAAAGAAACATGTCCTTGGCTTCTGTGAGATACAAACCAGGCAAGCAATAGAAGGTAATGCTCTGCAACAGTGAACAAAGATGCTTGTGAGGGGGGCAGGAGGCCAACTTCTTTTGCCTCTTTTTTTTAACTTTTTGTTTTGTATTGGGGTATAGTCAATTAACAACACAGTGATAATGTCGGGTGGATAGCAAAGGGACTCAGCCATGTATATACATGCATCCATTCTCTCTCAAACTCCCCTCCCACCCAGGTTGCCACATAGCACTGAGAAGAGTTCCATGAGCTATATCGTAGGTCCTTGTTGGTTACCCATTTTAATTCTTTTGCCTCTTGGTTTCCTTCCATTCAGAGGAAGCTGTAACAAGGAAACACTCCTGGCCCCCTCTCCATTCCCCCACCCACTTCTGGGTAGGAGACTGCATCCACTCATCTGATTGCTGAGTTCTGGCACACAGCTAGCTCCTCTTCGGTCTCTTGGGCATGAGCGCACAGTCTGTTCCACTCGTCTGTGCCACAGATTTTTCAGGGGCATGTCCTCTGCATTGGGGCAGAAGGAGCTGCAATTTTCTAGCACCCTTTAAAACTGGGTGAGAAGAGCATCTCACTGTGGAATGCACTGTTAGGAGACCCATGGGTCTCTCTTTATAGGCCTTCCAGCTCTGCCTTGATGAGTAATAAAGGTGACATTCTGACTTGTCATCTCTTATTGTTAACTGTCTTTTCACTCATTCAGAATCTGGGCAGCAAAGAGGGTGCTGTTTAATTGGGTCCCTGCTTCAAGCCACAACAGACTGACCCCCTTTGGGAGCTTCACAGTCAAGACTTAGAATCCTGCTCGATATGATTTAGTAAATTGTGATGCAGATGCTGATCAGAGCAGGAGCTGTTGCAGGACTTGTCCAGCTTCGTAACGTCCACTCACCATGTCTCCCCTTCTCCTTCCAGTCCATCACTTGGTCTTTTCTGTGTTTCCCTTTTCTTTTCTCTGTCTGAGACCTCTGGGTACTGCTTAGCTCAAACAACAGTCATAAGACCTGCTCCAGACCCCTCATCTCAAGGAAGTGCAGGTAGCAGGCACTGATGGAGCCGTCAAGACACAAACCCTGTTGTAAAGAGCACAGAGCTCTGCTCCGCGAAACATAAGGGCGCTGGAGGAGACCATAATTTAATGTGACTACTCAGGTGACAATGGCTTTTAAATGTTTTCTGTTTTATTTTCTTTTGTGAGCACAGGGAGAACAAACAGAAAAGGAACAAGTTGGAGAGTGACATAGAAAGGCTGACAGACAAGTGAGTGGACATGATAAAATCTGGATGCAGGAGCAAAGGAATTACACTGCACGTGACCCTGGTTACATTTATACCTTAACAGCGTCTTCTGTTTAGGTTCCTGTGCTAAGGCTGCAGTGCTCTCATGGGGAAGCAGTGGTCCCTGTTATGTTACACTTGTGAGTCTTGTCTCCCCAGTAACTGTGTGAGATGTTAGAGAAAAGGGCCACATCTAATGCTTTTGTATCCTTCACATCACTTTATCGTCCAGACGCTCAAATCCTTACTGACTGTCAATAAAACACTTGCCTGTACCCTCAACACCTAACAACCAACACTGGATTGTGGAGGGCACCCAGCACATACTTCATCTCACTTAATCTTCCCAAGAACTTAATGAAGGAGGCGTAAACAGTTTAATATTAACATTAGTAGTAGTAACTTTTTGGTGAGCACTGCTGGGTATTGGGCCAGGTAACTTACACACATTATCCTTATTCCTCACAGCCACCTTCCAAGATAGGTATTATTTTTTTTCTCAAGGCAGGCATTAATAAACACATTTTACAAAGTTGGAAAGAAACAGAGATTCATAGAAAGAGCTTGCAACAGCTGTTTCAAAAAATGGAAAGAAGGGAACAGGTGAAATGGACTCTCCAGGAGTGAAAGGACTCGTATTTAATAAATCAAAGGTCCAACCCCCTAAAAAGATTCGTCTATCCACCAGAGATGCTTAGGCATTTAATAAAAATTCTAGGTCTTTCCATCAGCACTTTTCCAAAGAACTGAGATGATCTCTTACAGCAACCACACACAAGGACACACAGATTCTCACACACTCTCTCTCTCTCCCCATGGATGCTTACCTCTTCCTTAGGACTCAGCGGTGATCTCTTGCTTGGGCAGAACCCCAGCTGGCACAGACCTGCTGCGATATCCCCAAAATGGCGGCAGAAAACCAGGCTCCCCAGAGACGCGTGCTGAGCAACACTGAGGAGAACACTGCAGCTCGTGTACAGCCTCCGGGTTGCGCTGGGAGCAGCACTGAGACACACCACATCCTGAACAACGGCCCCAAACTCAGTCCTGAATCTCAGAGGGACTCCAACACCGGGCGCGAGATATGGGCAGACACCCAAGGTCACTACAAACTGAAGAACTGACTGCACAGTCTTTTGCTGGGAGACGCTAAGCGTGTCCGGGCTCAGGGCAGGAGCAGTTTCTGGAGTCTTCGGGTTGGGTTTACCTGGATTGAAATCAGCTGCCAGGCGGAGCATGGTTTCCTTCAAGCACAGCAGCAGCAATAAGGTCTGGGAAGTAAAACGCCAGGTGACGTCCATAGAGTCTTGCAGCCATTCTGCTTCATTAGCAATTTCATCCCGTAGAAGTTTCAGTATATTCCAGTGAGGATCTTTCAGGAACTTGTCCTCCAAAGCAGACAGGTTAGATTTTAAAGTAGCCAACAGGATATCATGTTTCGTGATCTGCAGTGAATTTGAGCCTGATCCTTCTGAAGAAAAATCAATCAAATTACATACATGGAAAACAAATTGTGCTTCCTTCCATGAGGAATGCCTTGCCCACTCCAGTTCATCTTCTGAAGCCTGACTCAGATGTCATTACTTCTAGAAAGAAGCCCCTCAACTGGGCCTCCCCAGCCAAGGCAGAATTCAAGACCACATTTCCTGCCTTACCACAGCACTTTGCATGTAGTTAGAATTATGTACATAACACATTATATTGGGTTAGCCAAAAAATTTATTTGGGTTTTTGATAGCATCCTATGGAAAGACCTGAGCGAACTTTTTGGCCAACCTAATACTTCATGGAGTTTGTTTCTATTCCCCACACGTTCTGAGGGGACAGGGTGCTTGCTGCCGCAGAACCAAGAGGCCAGATCTTAATCAACTTACTGGGCTGAAACTATAGCGAGAAATCTAAAAAGGTAAACATTTACCACAGAAGGCTCATTCAAACTGTTCTAGATCCCACGGATAAGGCACTGAATAAAACAAAGTCCTTTCCATCATAAAATTACAACCAGTGAGGCAGATCGCAGAATATGAACATGGGAGGCAAAGAAATTAATTCAATCACACACACTCCCTAATATCTATTCTAAATTTTTCCTGAACTCTCCCAAAATGGTCTTTACTGCCCTCTGCTGGTGAAGGAGCTCATGCACACTCTCAGCAGCTGACATCCTTGCTGACTCTCTCCTGGAAACGCTCCTCTCTTAGGTTCTGGGTCAGCAAGCACCCTGTCCTGGTTTTTTTCCTCCTACCTCAACGGCCATCTCAAAATGTTTCCTCTACTGGTTCTTTTCCTCTACCAGATATCAAAGTGCTCCAAGGCTTGTCCTGAACTCTGGATTATCTTCCTCGACAGTCTTATTCAGGCCTAGGTCTTTAAAAATGAGCTATAAGCTGCTGCTGCTGCTGCTAAGTTGCTTCAGTCATATCTGACTCTGTACGACTCCACAGACAGCAGCCCACCAGGCTCCCCCGTCCCTGGGATTCTCCAGGCAAGAACAATGGAGAGGGTTGCCATTTCCTTCGCCAATGTATGAAAGTGAAGTCGCTCAGTCGTGTCTGACTCTTCACGACCCCATGGACTGCAGCCTACCAGGCTCCTCTGCCCATGGGATTTTCCAGGCAAGAGTACTGGGTGCCATTGCCTTCTCTGGAGCTATAAGCTAACAGCTTCCAAATTTACATGCCTGGCCCATGACTACTTAGAGCCCATGATTCTAAGTTTCAGAGACATATTTCCAACTGCTGAATGAAATCTCCACTTGGATATTTCTTAGGCTTTTCAAATTCAATAAATTACTGATTCTCACAGGTACCTTACACTCCTAAGTACAATCTAACCTGGTTACTAACTGGTTACATCTCCACCTTTTTTCTTTTATCCAACCCATCACCAAGTCTTTCCTGTTCTGCTTACTAAATCTTTCTCTAATTTATTCATTTTTCTCCATCTTACAACTACAACCTTTGTCGATGCCATTAACATCTTTAAACTGAAGTACATCAGAACCCTCTTGACTGGCTTCCCTACTTTCACTATCCCAAAAATTTACTTTTCACACGTCGGATCCTCTTAATATTTAAAACAGATTTCTCTTGAGAATTCCTTAGCAGTGTAGTGGTTTCCAATATTGGAGCACAGGTTCAATCCCTAGCCGGGGAACAACCTAAGATTCCCACATGCCATGTGGTATGGTCAAAAATTAAAAATAAATAAATAAAATAGATTTCTCTTGGTGGAAGCACACACACACATTCCTGATGTATATACACCTAAAAGCAGAAATGCTGAGACACAGATATCCAGAATCTCAATCTAAATATCATCTCCTCAGAGGTGGCCTTCCTCGACCATTCTAAAAGCCATCCCCCACACTATTAACTCTGTGATAACACCCAATTTCTTTTCTCTATAGTACTTATCATTATCAATAATTATTTTATTGGTATTTACTTTCTTTCTTCTCTTAGAATTTAAACTTAATGACGATGGGTACCACGTCTCTCTTGTTTGGTCGGTGCTTTGCACAGCTGACATAAAGTAAGTCCCAAACAAGCACCTGTAGTTGATTGAGTAAAAGAATGAATGAAGAGTGATAATAAAGATCTCCTTAGAACTCCTATACTCCTATAAGACCAAGCCTCTCACAGATAACTATTAACTCTGAATAAAGAGTAAAAAGCAAATATCTGAAGATGCCTGAAGGTGATGAAAGGGAACAAAAACTAGATAAGGCACCCAGGAGGAAAAAAACAGCATTGAATAAGTTTCCTGCTTTTCAGTCTGGGGTTAGGCCTTTGCATACCAAAAACACTGGAAGAAATTCATCTTACTGACCTGAGAACCAAAGCATAGAATTCAGGGCGATTACAGCAGGTGGAAAGTAAGAAATCTCAGAAAGTATAGAACCAGAGAGGAAGAGCTCCCAGCTCTGCATTTAGTCAGTTCAGTTCAGTCGCTCAGTCGTGTCCGACGACTCTTTGCAACCCCACGGACTGCAGCACGCCAGGCTTCCCTGTCCACCACCAACTCTCGGAGCTTGCTCTTACTCAAGTCCATCTAGTTAGTGATACCATCCAACCATCTAATACAAACTATGCTTAAATCTGTGGCTAATCTTTGAACTAAGCATCTGTGGGAAGAACTTTAAATAACTCAGCTAAAATGGAAAGAACTAAAAAGAGCTGCTGCCCATTGCAGAAGAGACAGAGCTTAGAGTATGAATCAGTCAAATGAACTGCCTACTTTAGGGAACTCCCTGGTGATCCAGTGGTTAGGACTCAGCACTTTCACTGTCGTAGGCCCAGGTTTGATGCCGAGTCGGGGAACTATGATCCCACATGCCATATGACATCGCAAAAAAAAAAAAAAAAACCTACTTTAAAACAAAACCTAATCAAAAAAGATCAATCTTCTCTGGAGGACTGTAACAGAATCTAGAGTTTCAACAGAACATCCTTCATGATGTCAATTATACAATCCAGAAGTCCTAGACAGATGAAGAAACATGAAAATGTGATCCACCTCAAGAGAAAGACAATCAAATAGAGACTGATCCGAGATGACCCAGGTGTCAGACTGAGCAGACAAAGATTTTCAAGCAACTCTTATAACTGTGTTCAAGCATGTGATGGAAAGTACTCATTATGAATGAACAAAATACAGACTCTCAGCAAAAAAGTATTTTTTAAAGCATTTTTTAAAAACCCAAATGAAAATACTAGAATTTAAAAACAAAATATCTGAATTTTTAAAAAACTCAATGGATGGATTTAACAGCTTTCTTGAAGATATACCCCTAGAAATTATCCAATCTGAACAACAAAGAAAAAAAGATTTTATAGAAACAGAGCCTTAGTATCTGCGAACACTGTCAAATGATGTATTTGTAATAAAATAGAGAGCAACTAGAATAAAAGGAGATAAAATGAAGCACAAAAGGATTGAAGAAACGATGACCAAAATTTTCCAAAATTTAGTGGAAAAAACATAAATTTACAGATTCAGTAAGCTCAGTGATGCCCAATCAGGATAAATAGAAAGAAAATCACATATAGGCATATTATAGTCAATCATTGAAATCAGATAAAGATCACACTGATAGAGGGCAGAAACAACACAATACTGTAAAACAATCATCCTCCAATTAAAAATAAATAAATTAAAAATTAGACAAAGAGAAAATCTTGAAAGTAGTCAGAAAAAAGCAGTCAGCATAGGAGACCAATGCTATGAATGACTGTGAACTCACAAGCAATGACTTAAAAGATAATGGAAAAACACTGAAGCGGTAACAGGGTAAAAAACAAACAAAAAACCACCACCACCACCTGATGTGATGACAGGAGGAAAAAAACCCACCTATCAAGTCTCAATTCTATATCCAATAAAAAGTAACCTTCAAAAATCAAAGAAAAAGGAAGAGATTTTCAGATCAATAAAAACTAAGATAACTGACTGCCAGCAGATCTGGAATACAAACAAATGCTAAAGGAAGTTCTTCAAGCTGAAGGAAAACAGTACTAGATGGAAACTTGGATCTTCAGGAAGGAAGGAAAAGCATCAGAAATGGTAAATATGTGGGTAAATGTAAAAGATTCATTTGTTTCCTCTGTTTAAATATATATAACTGTCTAAAGTAAAATCCATAAAACTGTATTCTGGGGTTTATATCTTATATAGATACAATGAACATGAAAATTATAGCATAAAACCCAAAAGGGGTAGAAGGCTAGAAAAGAACCCTTACAGTTACAAGGTTTTTATGTGTCCTATGAAGTTGTACAAGATAAATTCTAAACAGATTGTGAAAAATTACAGTGTATATTGTAATTGTAGGATGACTACTAAAAATGTAATGCAGAAAGGTGGGTTATGGTTATAAAACTATAATAAAATGCTAAAAACATAAATGAAATCAAACAGCAATAGACTTCAAAACTAAAGTTAATATATCTTCTAAGAAAGATGCAACTGATGATAACTAAAAGGGTGTTCAACAATACATTATTTATAATAGTGTAAAATTAGAAATACACATTGAGTAAATTATAGTCTACCTGTATCTAACATACTGTATTTTACATGTAACATTTGTTTTGCTTATTATCGTCTCTCCACCACCGAGAACAAAAACTCCTTGAGGACAAGGATATTGCTCTGTTTTGTTCACTGCTGTGTTCTCCTTGCCTGGAACAAGGCCTGTCTGACACAGCAGCTGTTCAAAATTAGTTATTTATTGAATGAATGAATGAATGAATGACAGATGGATTATTTGAAGCCATTATACTATGGTGAACATTATTCAATGATATGTTCACTAAAAATATTCTAAAGGGAACTGAGCATGAAGTACTACATGGGGAAAAGATATGAACAGTTTACAGAAAAGGAAATGCAAATTGCTCTTAAACATGAACATATGATCAACCTTGTTCCTAAGAGAAAAGTAAATTAAAACTATACTGAAATATCACTTCCCATCTATCAAGTGGCTAAAATCCAAATGTTTTTATAACACATCGTGTGTTTTGGGGAAGCACACACTTTCATACATGGCTGGCAAGAGACTAAAATGGTACATTCCCTAAGAAGAGAAATTTGGCAATATCTAACAAAATTATATAGGCATTTAACCATTGGCCCAGCAATCCCTCTTTTAAGAATCTATCCTATAGATAGATACACAGGCAAAAATGCAAAGTGACATATACACAAAGCTTCTCATTGCCATACTGTTAGACAACAGCAGTAGGAAAGGGATGGGACTGAATCAAAGTGTGCTTTGTCCTGCAGAAGCTAAACATTAAATTGCACCAGGTGTCTCCAAAAGGTTACAAATCATCCAACAAGTACTGTAGTACACGCAAACACTCAAGCACCTGTTTGCTTTCTGTTTCAGGCAACCTAGAGTAACCGCTGCCTCTTTATAATGCTTATGGATGATCATGCCTGCCCTTTCATGAATATGCATGCCTCCCAGGCTTAAAACTACCCTGGTCCAATGGTTAGGGGAGATAGTGCTTTGAGGCCTATTTAACACAGAACTAACCTGACTCCAGATTGGGTGTATTCCTTTAGCTCTAATCTTTGTGCCCTGCTGCTGCTGCTGCTGCTGCTAAGTCGCTTCAGTCATGTCCGACTCTGTGCGACCCCACAGACAGAAGCCCACCAGGCTCCCCTGTCCCTGGGATTCTCCAGGCAAGAATACTGGAGTGGGTTGCCATTTCCTTCTCCAACGTATGAAAGTGAAAAGCGAAAGTGAAGTCGCTCAGTCGTGTCCGACTCTTAGAAGGACCTGAAATATACACCATAGCCTTTTCTCTACCTCCTAGGTTTGAACTTTAAAGGTATAAGGCATTTCCACTTACACAGAGATAAAAAGTTGCAGAAAAGAAAATAACATTTCTCTCCATTGAACATTTTTCTCAGTTGGAGGTTTACAGGAACATCATGGCTAGATCAACAACTGTGCCAAGTCTGCAACAAGCCACACCCTATCCCCTTTTAGTAAAAAAGAAGCCTGAATTTTAACTAGGTTAAGATGGTTTTCTGGCTGGATGGCATCACTGACTCGATGAATGTGAGTCTGAGTGACCTCCGAGAGCTGGTGATGGATAGGGAGGCCTGGCGTGCTGCAGTTCATGGGGTCGCAAAGAGTCGGACACGACTGAGTGACTGATCTGATCTGATCTGATCTGGTACCACCATCTTCTCAGTCTGCTGGCTTTCCAGGTAAAGTTGTTATTTCTTGCCCCAACACCTGTCCCCCAATTTACTGTCCTGTCATGGTAGAGCAGTGAACAGTAATAGCTTGAACTTGGTAACACTATCTCCCTGACTCCTTACTTGTCACATGTAATAAATGCTTCTACTTTAAGAAAGTACTTGGTGTGTTCACTAAGGACCCCAAACTCACTGAGTCTGGTAAAAGTATTTTTTTATATTAACAAAAAGCTTAAAACAACCCAAACATCCATTCATAGAAAACTGATGAATAAACAGTGGCATAGTCACATAATGGAATACTATGCAGCTATAAAAGGGAAAGAGGAAGATTTCCACCTACCACTATGCAGCTATCTCTAAGGTGTATTAAATTTTAAAAGGTATAGAAGAAGGTATATAGTATGCTAACTTTTGTGTTAGAATGGGAAGGTACACAGATTATTTTTAAAAAGTAGTGGAAGAACAAATTAAAAATTCACTACCATGAATTGTCTATCAGATCAGATCAGTCGCTCAGTCGTGTCCGACTCTTTGCGACCCCATGAACGGCAGCACACCAGGCCTCCCTATCCATCACCAACTCCCGGAGTTCACTCAGACTCACATCCATCAAGTCAGTGATGCCATCCAGCCATCTCATCCTCTGTCGTCCCCTTCTCCTCCTGCCCCTCATCCCTCCCAGCATCAGAGTCTTCTCCAATGAGTCAACTCTTCGCATGAGGTGGCCAAAATACTGGAGTTTCAGCTTTAGCATCATTCCTTCCAAAGAAATCCCAGGGCTGATCTCCTTGCAGTCCAAGGGACTCTCAAGAGTCTTCTCCAACACCACAGTTCAAAAGCATCAATTCTTCGGCGCTCAGCCTTCTTCACAGTCCAGCTCTCACATCCATACATGACCACAGGAAAGACCATAGCCTTGACTAGGCGAACCTTTATTGGCAAAGTGATGTCTCTGCTTTTGAATATGCTATCTAGGTTGGTCATAACTTTCCTTCCAAGGAGTAAGCGTCTTTTAATTTCATGGCTGCAGTCACCATCTGCAGTGATTTTGGAGCCCAGAAAAATAAAGTCTGACACTGTTTCCACTGTTTCTCCATCTATTTCCCATGTAGCGATGGGACCCGATGCCATGATCTTTGTTTTCTGAATGCTGAGCTTTAAGCCAACCTTTTCACTCTCCACTTTCACTTTCATCAAGAGGCTTTTTAGTTCCTCTTCACTTTCTGCCATAAGGGTGGTATCATCTGCATATCTGAGGTTATTGATATTTCTCCCGGCAACCTTGATTCCAGCTTGTGTTTCTTCCAGTCCAGCATTTCTCATGATGTACTCTGCATATAAGTTAAATAAACATGGTGACAATATACAGCCTTGACGTACTCCTTTTCCTATTTGGAACCAGTCTGTTGTTCCATGACCAGTTCTATAGAGAAAGGGAAAAAAATCAGCGGGAGTAGACATGGATAAATGTATCCAGTTTTAGAGTTTTCCTCTTAAAGCACTGAATGTTTCTCATGAGCTTCAAAGGTGGTGCTTCTAGTAAAGAATCCGCCTGCCAATGCAGGAGACATGGGTTCAATCCCTGGGTCGGGAAGATCCCCTGGAGAAGGAAATAGTACCCCACTCCAGTACTCTCGCCTGGAAAATTCCATGTACAGAGAAACCTGGTAGGCTACAGTCCATGGGGTCACAAAGAGCTAGACACAACTCAGCACGCACATGTTTTTCATAGTTTTAAAAGAACAAATCAAAAAGAAAACTCAAAATATTCCTAAAGATAAAAAACAAATGAACCTAAAAATTCTATAGTTTATGACCAAGGTTACCAAAATACAAGCTACAGGTCAAATCTGGCCCTTCACCTATTTCCACAAATAAAGTTTTACTGGAACATAGTCATGCTCATTTATTTACATATTACATATGGCTGCTTTTGAGCTATGATGGCAGACGTGAATAGCTGTAACAGAGACAGTATGGATCACAAAGCCCAAAATATTTACTACTTGCTTTTTACAGAAAAAATTTTCCAGCTCTTTCTCTAAACCAAATTAGCAGCATAACCACACATAATTATTTCAAATGACTTGACATATAGAACTTTGTACATCCTGAGGGCAAAAACAAACAAACAAAATCCCTTACAAACAGTAGGTTTGTTGATGATAGTAATGTTAGACTTGTTATTTTAAAACACTATTTGCATGTGTGAGTATATATGAATATGTGACTATATATTTGTGTGCATATATATATGAAGTAAGTAAATAACTGTATTAATTTTATTAGGAATCAATATTTACAGGTAAGAGAAAAGAAACACAAAGATAAAAATACAAAATACAGTAAAGAAGAATGGCTAGGTGGACAAACACACGTTAAAGAGTCTAGGTCATGGTATACGAGTTTTCACGGTAAAATTCCTTCAACTTTTCTATAAGCTTAAAATTTTTCTTAATGCAATGTTAGGAAAAATTTAAACTCTGTAACATTTCATTTTAATTGGGAATATCAGTAGGAAGTTTCAATTTGCTTTTATTTTCTGAAAATCCACATATTTCCTGGCTCTCATCATTGAAAAAGTCTGGAAGCAATGACATCTCAGTGGCAATAAATATTACTAGGGTCCATCTTGTGGTCCCTAAATATCACTTATTCTTAAAAAGAACTGCTTTCAAGCATAGAGCAAGCAATGTATAAGATGAATATGAGTATCTTATGTCTTAAAGCAAAGAAGCAATCAAAGATACTGCTGCTGCTGCTGCTGCTAAGTCGCTTCAGTCGTGTCCGACTCTGTGCGACCCCATAGACGGCAGCCCACCAGGCTCCCCCGTCCCTGGGATTCTCCAGGCAAGAACACTGGAGTGGGTTGCCATTTCCTTCTCCAATGCATAAGAGTGAAAAGTGAAAGTGAAGTCGCTCAGTCGTGTCCGACTCTTAGCGACCCCATGGACTGCGGCCCACCAGGGTCCTCCATCCATGGGATTTTCCAGGCAAGAGTACTGGGGTGGGGTGCCACATCAAAGAGTCCAACAGCTAACTTGAATGACTCCCACAGGCCACTGATGGAACAATTAAGAGTATCAAGAATAATAACTAAAATAAATTGAAACATATATATACAAAAACATGATTACATAATAAAACAAAACCAAAAAATATCACTCCGTTGGCTAAATTTGGAGACTAAGACACTAATGTATTTTTCTGAAAACCGATGGATAAAAAAACAGGATGAACCTAACTATGAAAACTTATACGTATGTGTGCCTCAGTACACACATAGAAAAAGATCTCAAAAGCTAAACTTCAAAGTGTTAACAGTGATGATCTCTGGATGGTAGGGCTTTGGGTGATTTTCCTTTTTTGCTTCATTAAAATTTTTTTCAGAGTGAATATGTATTATTTCTGTACTAAAAATATATTTTAAGGTTAGAAAACAGTATGTAGTATATGAGATCATTTTTGTAAACAAATTATACATATATATATATATATATATCCAAAATGTAATCTCTGGATTGTGGGATTAAGGTCATTTTAATTTTCTTCTTTTAGCTTCTCTTTTTTTTTTTAAGCTTTATAAGTAATATTAACTACCTCTATGAAAAGAAAAAGGAACAATAACATTTAAAAATGTTATTCAATTTAGTGAGAATCACTAAAATAGTGAGAATCAGAAGAGTAAGATTTTTCAGGACTTCTCTAAGACTGATCAGGGCAAGTGTTCCAACTCACTGGCATGAATATCTGTTGCCTTTGAGTAATATACACCTAAACAGGAAATGAGTGCTTTCATAGCCTGTTGCCACTAATGATTAAGATCAATAAACAATCTCTAAGTAACTTCCTGTGACTTTATAAGATCTTGGAACTTAAACATGGGACACAAAGAAAGTGATTAACAAAAGCTAATAGCCCTTTTTTCTTAAGAGCCCCTTATAAAGTGGTCTCCTCTGCCCTCTTCTGGTGATAAAAATAAAAGCTACTTGAAAATAAACACAGTGCAGGGTCTCAGGTTCTGAGGGCCTCCCCAAGATTCTCTCAGAAAGTCAGCAAGGTCAAAACTATTTTCATATTAATACTAAGACAGTGCCTTTTATGTTCTAATTCTTTCTTGAGTGTACCAAGTATGAAAATTCATTAATATGAGTTCATATTCTATATTAAAATTGACCTTTTAAGAAATTACCTCTTGTTGAGTTTTAAAGAGGAATATACAGTTATCTGAAAAGATGATGGAAATTTCCTCCCTTTCCACATAGATGTATGAGTCTAGATATCCATCTGTTTCAATAAAAAAACCTGTCATGACAGACTGAACACAGAAGCAAATATGAAAACCCAGCTCTCTTCTAATAAGTCAGACACTTAAGATTTGCAAAAGTGTAATAAAACAATGCATTCAAAAGTAAAACAATGTTACTCTTCCAACTGTTATTTCCGTAAAATATATTTTTTTATGTTAACATGTAACAGGTTTGTTACTGTTGCATTTAAATAAATTTAAGAGTTCTTTTAAACTCTTAATTTGTAATACAGTAAATATTGATATACATAACCCACATAAAAGCTTTTTAAGTCCTCAACACTTTTTAAGAGTGTAGGAGTAATGAAACCAAAAAGTTTGAGATCTGTAGCCTTAAAACAAAGTTTTTCAAACTAGAGTCATATAGTGCTTCCACAACTTTTTGGCCATTTATTTTGGGCACGAGCTGTATTGTTATTTGCTTTATTCATTCATTTCTTCAAGTTAATATTTTTAAACTTAAATTAGTAATAGTTAATATACTATTCTAAGGAATATGTATTTAATTCAATCTTTCCACCAACTCTGTGAGGTATGTGTGTGTGTGTGTGTTAGTTGCTCAGTTGTGTCCAACTCTTTGCGACCCCATGGACTGTAGCTTGCCAGGCTCTGCTGTCCATGGGATTCTCCAGGCAAGAATACTGGAGTGGGGTGCCATTGCCTTCTCCTCTGTGAGGTGTAGAGTATTATATTAATATCCTTATTTCCAGATCGGAGAAGGCAATGGCACCCCACTCCAGTATTCTTGCTTGGAAAATCCCACGGATGAAGGAGCCTGGTAGGCTGCAGTCCGTGGGGTCGCTAGGAGTCGGACATGACTGAGCGACTTCACTTTCTCTTTTCACTTTCATGCATTGGAGAAGGAAATGGCAACCCACTCCAGTGTTCTTGCCTGGAGAATCCCAGGGACGAGGAAGCCTGGTGGGCTGCCGTCTATGGGGTCGCACAGAGTCGGACACGACTGAAGTGACTTAGCATAGCATATTTCCAGATAAGAAGACTAAGGTTAAGGCATTTGCCAGAGAGCATATTCAACTCTGGCAACCCAGTTCCAGAATCCAAGCTCTTGATCACTATTTGAAGCTTTTCAGCCTCAAAATGTTTCTCTACATACTGCCTACAACCATCCCCATCATGCTTTGGGAAATGCTGCCCTCATAAACAAAGTTATTTATTCTTCCCACCACCAATTTAAAAGTCTATGCTTTGTGACATTTAAAAGCAGACTTCATAATTTGTGTGGTACTTTTTAGTAAATTCAAACTGGAAAATAAAGGACTTTACCGGTGGTCCAGTGGCTAAGATGCTGCACTCCTAATGTAGGGGGCCCAGGTTTGCCCCTGGTCAGGGAATTAGATACCACATGCCACAACAAAGATCAAAGATTCTGCATGACACAACTAAGGCCTGGTGCAGCCAAATACATATATGTGATACAGCTTCATCATATACAAATCACCAAAACTTACAGCCCCCCAGTTCAGTTCATTACAGTCGCATCCAACTCTTTGCGACCCCATGAACTGCAGCATGCCAGGCCTCCCTGTCCATCGCCAACTCCTGGAGTTCCTCAAACTCACGTCCATCGAGTCAGTGATGCCATCCAGCCATCTCATCCTCTGTCGTCCCCTTCTCCTCCTGCCCTCAATCCGTCCCAGCATCAGAGTCTTTTCCAATGAGTCAACTCTTCGCATGAGGTGGCCAAAGCCCCCCAGCCACCACATAATTCAATTTTAATGACTGAGTTCAATGAACATATATTTAGTCTGGCAAGTTATTTTTTATTTATTTATTTTTTAGGAAAACTACTGCTAAAATGCTGGGAAAGACCAAGGGCGAGAAGTGGGGAACAGAGGATTAGATAGTTGGATGGCATTACCAACTCAATGGACACGAGTTTGAGCAAATTCCGGGAAGCTGTGAAGGACAGAGAAGCCTGGCATGCTGCAGTTCACGGCATCACAAAGAGTCAGACACAATTTAGCAACTGACCAACTACTGAGATGACCTCAAGCAAAACTTCACTAAAACTGACAACCCCTTTCCAATTCTGCTGAACACACTTCCTAATAAGGGAAGTGGAGCTATTACTCTTACTTGCCCCACAACTGAAAACAGAAATGGAAGGCAGGTGAAGAGAAAATACTTAATGCTGTAGACCTTTTTATAGCTCAAAAGGGAAAGACTGGGTATCTTCCTTCCTTTCTGTCTATTCAATTTCCATCTAGACTGAATTCTCCTTCCTCTTGTATCCTTCCACAGCTCCTTCCGCAGATAACTCCTTCACTAACTAACCAACTGCTACCTGTACCCTCCATTTACCAGTAGTATTAATATTATCTGCTATGCTGAATATATTGGCCTATATGTGGAGTGGGGCTTCCTCAGGGGCTCAGCAGTAAAAAAAAAAATTGCAGTAACAGGAGACACAGGAGACCCTGGTTCGATCCCTGGGTCGGGAAGATCTCCTATAGGAGGAAATGGCAACCCACTCCAGCATTCTTGCCTTGGAAATACCACTGACAGAGGAGCCTGGCAGGCTACAGTCCAAAGGGTCACAAAGAATTGGACACAACTGAGAGACTGAGTACACTATATTTGGAGTCCCGTCTCCCCAAACGAGATACTTGAGAGTACAAGTTGTGAAATAATATTTCTATCTCCAAAATCACTGAGGACAGAATACTACATACAGTTGACTCTCAGTAAATATTACCTAAAAGGAGTCAATTGAAAGACTAAAAGAAGTTGAACTAGCTGGAGGTACTTTTAGCAAATACTTTCATCTTGTCTCAAAACCCTCTGTCCATCAGGAACATATGAATACTTATTACGCACAGGTATTTTTGTAATTCCTTCAGCAGCTGATATGATGAAAGAAAACAGCAGAAAGATTCACACAATATAACCTATCTGTGAAAATAATATCATTTTACCAAATTATTCTTTTTCAAATAATAATGCTTGATTTCTCTTAAGCTAAATGAATACATGTAGTAACTCCACCACATACTCGGAGAGTTAGGGTCTTCCAAAAACGAAGTGTATGTGCTTTGCGACAGATGACTACTTCCAGACTATTTAACTTATTGAATCCCTGTTCTCAGTAATGTTCTAGATAGTTGCAGTTGCTAGACAAGCAACCACTCCACTAACAAGTTAAAAATGTATTTTCCAGTTTAATTCTTCACTGTGGCAAAGCAGTATATACAGTTCCATACTACAGCTGAAGGCATCTGAAATTCAAATCCTAACTCTACCACTTAGGAGACTGGCATTGGGCGATTTCCAATGTACCTAAGACTTGGTTCCTTCATCTGTAAAACGGAATACAAGTAATACCTATATCATGGAATTGTTGTGAGGATAAAAAGATCCATACTTAAATAGCACACTATAGGGGCTGACACTTAGCAGGCACTCAATTACTTTTCTTTTTTTTCCTTTTTGCTCATACTTCTCGGCTTGTGGGATCTTAGTTCCCCCACCAGGGATTGACTCAGGCCCTCCGCAGTGAAACCAGGGAGTCCTAACCACTGGACTGGCAGGGAATTTCCCCTACTAGCTTTCACTTGCCCCTAGTATGATATATTACTTACTGTTTCCTGACTTTTCGAAGTTCGGGGTGGAGGTGAGGAAATCTCAAAATGTGAGACTGGGAACATAACCTTCACGTACCTTATGTTCCTCACCCTACAAACCCCTTCCTCCAAATCGTACACTCTAATTTAAAGTAGGGCCCTATTTCATTAAAGTAGGGCCCTATTTCATGTGTATCTTCCCCAAAGCTCCAGATAACATCAGAGGCTCCATACTGAATAATCTACCTTGGTCTGACAAGAGGGTTCGGTAGACCTTGGTTCTAAGTTCGTGTTCTGCCTCATATCTGACCATCTGATCTTGGTCAGGTTACTAATTCTCTTTGATGAGCCAGGGGTATTCTCAGGAGTAAAAAGAGAGTGCCAGGCTACACCACTCCCAAGGTCCCTTCTGATTCTAAACTGGGAAAGATTAAGAGTGACCGTAAATCCCTACCACAGACTGTAAATCCCTAAATCCTCTCCCCCAAAACGCAGCTCAAACGTCACTGCTTCCTTTCTCTGGACTCCTTGGCACTCTGTACAAATGTCCAGTGTCCACATCAGACCCTGCGCTCTCAAGAAGTTGGGACCTCTCCGAGGCAGCTCTGGGAGACTCTCTGAGGCTGTGGTTGCAGTCCTCGCAGAGCTGCATTGAGGACGGATGAAAACACGTACCCACGGTGCTTAACACAGTGGCTGGCCCAAGGTAACCGCTCGAGATACTTCGGCTAGTATCAATATTCAACCGTTCCCATCCCTCCTTGAACCTCAGTTTCCTCAACGGTAAAATGACGCTGGACAGACCCTGCCCAAAGGCCCCAGGTGCAGCCCGGCGCCGAATTCCGTCCTCTCACCTCCCGGGCTCAGCAGCAGCTTCAACGCCTCCAAAATCTGCTCCAGACCACACTTTTCCAGAACCCTGCTGCAAGCAGCCTGACTGACCGCCGCCATGACCGAAGCGCAAAGCTCCACTGGAGACCTGCGCATGCGCCTCAGCGGAACGGCGCCGCTGCCGGGTGGCGTGTGACGGACGCACTAGGGGCGGGATCGACTCGGCTGGGAACGCCCCTTTTGGGAAAAATTGTTTCTCTCTTTCGCCACACGTATTTCCCTGGGGTAGGCGAAATAAAAATAGCTAACACAAACCGTCAACGTGCACGATTTGAGAAACTCAACGTGATTAACTTCTGTATAAAGGATGAGAAGTAGTTTATAAAATAATATGAATTTTATTCAGTATGAAAACATTTGATCACCAAAACACTGAAATAGTGAAGTAATCAGATGCTGCACCTTCTTATAATGAAGTTCAGTATGTAAAATAATATTCAATTGTTTAATTTCTTCACTAGTGATATTTATGCTTCCCTGGTAGCTCAGACGGTAAAGCGTCTGCTTACAATGCGGGACACCCGGGTTCAATCCCTGGATCGGGAAGATCCCCTGGAGAAGGAAATGGCAACCCACTCCAGTATTCATGCCTGGAAAATCCCATGGACTGAGGAGCCTGGTGGGCTACAGTCCATGGGGTTGCAAAGTCGGACATGACTGAGCATCTTCACTTCACTTCAGTGATATTTAAAAACAACTACTAAACACACACACCTATTGCAAATAGCTGCAAATATTGTTCTTGATGATATGATTTCTTAAAGGGACTAAGTACAGCTCCCAATAAAAGCTCTATGCTAGAGGAGCCTGGTAGGCTGCAGTTCATGGGGTTACTAAGACTCGGACATGACTGAGCGACTTCACTTTCTCTTTTCACTTTCATGCATTGGAGAAGGAAATGGCAAGCCACTCCTGTGTTCTTGCCTGGAGAATCCCAGGGACGGGGGAGCCTGGTGGCTGCCGTCTATGGGGTTGCACAGAGTTAGACATGACTGAAGTGACTTAGCAGCAGCAGCAGCAGCTTCCCTTAATAAGACCCCAAATAAATAAAACCTACTAAAACATCTTTTAATTGGAAACTACATTTTTCAAA
The DNA here is from genome assembly GCA_935064755.1 of Tragelaphus eurycerus. Taxonomy (NCBI): domain Eukaryota; kingdom Metazoa; phylum Chordata; class Mammalia; order Artiodactyla; family Bovidae; genus Tragelaphus; species Tragelaphus eurycerus. Next base: position 22,057,120 of record CAKXYN010000020.1, read on the forward strand.
AAATATTTATTTGGCTGCACCAGGTCTTAGTTATGGCAGTTGGGATCTTTAGTTGCAACATGTGGGATCTAGTTTCCTGACCAGGGATGAAACTCAAGCCTCTTGCATTGGCAGCACAGAGTGTTAGCCACTGGACTGCCAGGGAAACCCCAGCCTTGCTTCTTTCTGTCCCTCCGTGCAACCCACAGTAGCTTCCCCCTGACAAAGAGATTTTATTGGTTTCACCACATGCCACATCACATGCCACATGGATGGATATCCTTCAAATAAATTGACACAGTTTCAAATAAATAAACACAGTTTCCCCTTCCCCCTATTCAGTCCCAACAGAATGACACAAAGTTCAGGAATTGGCATTTTAATATGAAGTTTCTCGTTCCATGTTTTGAATGAGCTTACCTACCATTTGTCTGACCTGGAATTTTGCAATCAAATAAAAGAAGTTTGACAATGGTGTAACAAAATTCTTTAATAAAATTTATAAAAAACAAATAAGAATAATTTTTGCATCTTGAATTGCTTTCCTTTTCCACTCCCAAAGAAAATACAAAATTATCGGCACCCACACACATATTACACTCAAAACTATAGTGACATTCTCTACATAGAACTACATTAGAGTTTAAATTGCTGAAAAATCAAGACAATTCTAAGAAGTGGTTGAGAGATGTTCCTTTTCTTCTAAAAACAGTTGATAGGTAGGGAAGTAATTTAGATAAAATTCTTGTCTATGGTTGTCAAAAGTTTCTTAAAAGATGCATTTCAACTAAAAGAAGATCCAAATTAATGTACTCCCTACCCTCATTTTCCTTTGCTAACACCCTTTCAGTGAGTGTTTTCTTCCTCTGCAAAGGAAAAACAAATTGGATTTGAAAAATATTCTCAAGTTTCATAGCTGAAATTTGGGGCAAATGTGTCCAGACAGGCTAGCATTTTCTATAAATATCAACAAAAGCAGGCTTGGGGATTCTGTGCTTTGGATCCAAGGATCCCAGCAAGAAACACAAGTTGAGATTCCTCTAGTTCAGAATTTCCAGGGGGTGGAGGTAGAGCCACCTCAACTGTCTTCAGCCTCAGTTGGCTCAATTGCTAGGCTTAGTGACAATTGCCCCTGCCATCTCCAAGCCCATTTTTCACATTTGACCTCTGCTGTGCCCTCTTGCCAGCTTCTGTCTTTGGCTACAGCACTTTAGGCACTATTTTAAGTCCTGGAATATATCACTCCTTTGTTTTAGTGATAAATAAACATTAGAAGTCTAGTAGTGGGACTTCCCTGGTGGTCCAGTGGTTAAGAATCCTCAATTCCCCTGTTAAGGGATGCAGGTCTGATCCCTAGTCAGGGAACTAAGATCCCCCATGTCCTGCAGTGTGGTGGAAAAAAAAAAAAAAAAAGTTCAGTGGCACCTGAAACTCACCACCTTTTCTGGCCCAGCCTCCCTATTTAGAACCAAAGTACCTTGTAATGACATTCACATGACCAACACCCTTACTCAGAACAAGTTAACTGGATAGATGCCCATTACAAGTTACGTACTCAGAAGATAAAAATGAAAAACCGTTAAGCTGTTAAGGTCTTAAGAGTACACAATACCCACACAGTACATGTCCAGCCTAAGACATAATCCTCTTTCCCTAAAAGGGCCCAATAATGTCTGCATCAGAGAAATGTAATAAAATTCAGAAGGAGTAAGAGTGGATCTCAGAACACAGGACATCAGTGCAGTGATGGGAGGAACAAAAGCACACAATTTGTGTGTGTATATATATATATAATATGTATATATACATATGTATATATATACACACACACACAGTAGGGAAATTGACCCCTCCCCTTCCTTTTAAAAATGAGACAACGCCCTTAAGGAAATCTGCAAGTTCCTAGCAGAACCTTCTGAGACTGAAACTATTGTTTTGAAGTATTAAAATTTAGGAGTCTTTTGGACATCATCACCATATCAAGAGTGATGAAAGGAAAAAGATTATTCAAGGAATAAGTCTAAATTGTTCTAGTACACAGATTAGATCTATAAAGTGGAAATCAGGACTATGCTATCACTGATCAGTCTCTTCTCCAGAAACGTATCCCAAGTGAAGTGAGCTGGCAAACAACCAGGAGTATGTTTCCCGCATTTTCCATCACAATGTGTAGGGACCCATCTCTCTTCCCATCAGTCTTGAGTCCCTTAGTCATCCTCGCCGCCTCCATACATGTCTGCCAGCTTCTTGAAGCGATTGCCCCATTCATTCAGGTAGTCATAGTCCTGGTCTTGGTCTGACTCTGAGGAGTTCAGGGAGCTCAGACTAGCAGCTTCGGAACCACTTCCTTCATAATCAAACACCAGCAGAGAGTCATAGGGTGGGGCAGTGGGGTCACTATCAGCTGCCTTCAGGTTCTACAGAAGGAAGACAATAGGATCTTTTATTGAGAGGAATTGCACACCTGTCATCTTAAGCAAAATACCTTCTCTTGGTGAATAAAAGCAAAATGCACACAACACACAACAATGCAACCATCCTGCAGAACGTCAGGGGCAATGAACACCAACAAAGTAAATTTAACACAGACTAGAACAGAAGATGGTCATTATATATTTCTAATGAAAGGAAAAAGTCTGTAGTAGAATGTTAAAAGTGGTAAATTATATGTAGGCAGGGGAGATGAGCACCAGCCAATTCAAATGGACAGACCAAAAGCAGTCATACCAGGATAGTCTTGTGTGTGTGCTAAGTCGCTTCAGTCATGTCCGACTCTTTGCGACCCACTGGGTTCCTCTGTTCATGAGATTCTCTGTCCATAGGATTTACATTCTTTTCTTTAAATACATTTTCATAATTTATATTTTAAAAATAGCAAACATTTTACTTTTGTAATTAAGAAACAGCTACAAGCACAAATAAACATAAATGGAGGAAAAGACCTGATCCAGATGTATCTAAAGGGATGGTCTAAACTGGCCCTTCCTGTTCTCAGTTTTCTCTAACACCCAGTGCTAGAAGGGATCTGGCTTGGTCCTGTCCAACAGAGCTGTGCTTTTAGAGTTCCTGGTGATGACAACTCCCCTAGAAAACTAAAAGCCATGAAGACTCACTGAAGGCCAGTGGACTGTCAGACCAGCCCTGAAAATCATTCCAGTGACCGAGCAAGTAATCAGGTAACATAGTTTAAGGAAACAGATCCCACTGGACTATTATTTTCCCTGGTTCTTTGCTTAATCCCACCATTTCTTCCTCATCCTACCTGAAGCTAATTAAAAGTCCTGACCAATAACCTAAAGGATGAATTTCTTTCTTGCCTAACAGTTTGCTAGAAAGATTTTGGTCCTCTGCTCTGCTCTTCCTACTTCTTGAATGGAAAACAGGCCCAAGGCCTGGAAGCATGGCAGCCATCTTGTGATCATGAGGCAACAAGCATGAGAACAAGGATCTACATGCTTAGATCATGCAGCAGAAAGATGGAAAAAGCTGATGTTCCAGCCGAGACCACTTACCTCAGTCTTCTATTTGCACAAGGTATCGTATCTATTTAAGCTTCTGGTATTTATAGATGAATGCATTTCTGACGTATACAGAATGGAAACTATTTTTCTGGCCCCCGAGTAGCCTTGCAATTACACATTTAATATTACATCCCAGTGCAATGCAGGGAAAGAGACCCATTAGTGAAACCAAACTGAATCTACTTTGAATCTCTTTTTCCTTCCTAATTCTATTAAATCCTTTCAAACAAGTCTCAGTTTTTCAGTATAGACTTTGCAAATTCCCAAAGACTAATTCAAAGTGTTTTAGTTCTGAAATTTAGATGAGGCACAAATTAAAAAAAAAAAAAAAAGGTGGGGAGAGGGGAGGTAGCTCAGGGATCATGTAAGATGAAAACATGGTAAAGGAAAGAACCTAAAGACTTTTTCTCACTTTTGACGAAATTGCTTCTCTCCAAATTTACAGATAAGCTTGTTGCGCCTTGACTTTTGACTGTGCTTACTTACTTCATCAATAAAGTTTCCAATTTCATCAGGATTGGCAGGGCGGGGTCGGTACTGGGGCACACTCATGAGGGTTGGTGCCACATCATTGCGAGTCACTTCAGGCCGAGCATCCAGGCCCCTATGTAACTGGCTCAAGTCAAAGTCCTTGAGAGAAAAAGATAAAAACAAGGTAAAGAGTGAAATAGAAACAGTCATAAACACAGGGTCATATATGGTTTACATATTATAGTACTGGATGAGGCCTTAAGTGTCAGCTGTACGATATCTACAACCATGTACCAATGTAATCTGAAATGGCAGTTTGTTGGGTTTTTTTCCCCTGAAATGTTAGTTCTCAACCTATGAGTCTCCAAAACAGCACTGGAAGGAGATATAACATAAAAGCCTTGTGAGGAACACTTGTGGGAAGAGATGGAGATTGTTTTAAGAACTTCTCAAAGGGTATGATTATTAGATTATTATTCAACAAATATTCACTCCTTTCCCACCATATCCTCTGTGAAAAGAACAGAAATCCATTTATGTGGGGCTTTATCCTTTGACTTGCTTTGACCAATGGGACATTAAAACATGTGATAGAGGCAAAGGCTTTAAGTGTACATTGCCAGGACAAAGAAGGCAGGAATTACATGGAACTTATCTGAGTGCAGGAACAAAATAAATGTTAACAATGTTTATTAATGATGATGGTTAATGACAACATCTATTTTCTTGGGTAAGGTCTTAAAAAAAAATACACAAAGTGACGCGGAACTATTTTACATGTCTACCTTCTCCTAATCATTGCTTCCTCCAAATAAAGAGATTGCCATTAAGCTCTGTCCCATGGTTTTCAACACCCACCTGGTCTTCTTCTCCACCTCCTTCTTCATCATAGTAATACACATTGTCCCGGGTGTCGTCTTCTGGGGGCAGTAAGGGCTCTTTGACCACTCTTCTCCTCCGAATAAGTAGCAGAAGCAGCAGAATAAGGACTGGAGTAGGGAACAGAGATGAGAGCCACAAATCAGCAAGGCTGTAAGCAGCAGCCTGCAGAGTCTGGATAGACGGCTGTTAGGCAACTTACATGTCTTCACAGCCCTGAAGTTAATATATGCAGCACAACACAGTAGACAAGTAAATGTGACCTCAAGTATGGTCTTTAATTGGACCTTAAACCCATCAGTCATTTCTCAAAATCTGGGGCCAAGTACTCTGGGAGCAGAAATGGTCCAGGTCCTGCCTTGCAGCAGGAGCAAATTGGTGTGATTAAGGAAAGGCCAGGTCAGCGGAGGGACCTCGTGCGGACCTCTGGAGAGACTGTGGCTTTGATTCTGAGTGAGTTAGAGCTGTTGATGGTTTGCGACAAGGGCTATGTCAGCCTCAAGTTTTCTGATACATACATATTATTCTTATTGAGTTATGGGGGTGGGGCACAGTCTGTAAAATCATATAGCACACAGTGAAAAAACACTAAAAAATTTAAAAATTAAAAATAAATGACAGCAAAAAAATTACTTGACATATGCTTTATCTTAAGATAAGCTTTAAAATCTAATAACTAATTTTCAAGGTTTTCATCTGATCTTGGGTTATATACAGTTAACATTGTAGAAGCAAAAGGCTGGAACACTCGCCAGCAGTACTTACTCAGAAAAGCAAGGATGCCTCCGAGGATCCCCAGGATGGCGGGAACTTGCAATCCTGCTTCAGCATAGGGCGTGGCCTTCCTGCAGTTGCTGACGATCCCATCACAGTCACACACGTGCACATCAAGTGTGGTCACCTGGTCTTTGTTCTGGTTGTCTGTGAGCTTGAGATTGATTTTGTGGTCACCCAGCTCTAAGGTTTTCTTTGGCTTCAAAATCAGAGACTCATGTTCTGAAGGAAGCAACAAAAATGAGGGGATTGGAAGAGAAAAAGTTCATTCCAGACTAAAATGATTAAGGAGCTAGAGACATTCCAAAACCGAGTGAAGATGACAACTATTTGAGCTGCAGCTTAATGGGCAGCATGTCACAGACTCAGATGGGAGAAACACAAAAGGACCTTTGGTTCAATGTCACAAATGTAGAAGGGACAAGGAAACATACCTTAAAAGGGGTGACAAGTGGATACTGAGAAGCGAGATTCAGAAGGGCAGGGGAGAAGGGAAGCAGAGGGTCAGAGCAAAGTTTCCAAAACTAGAAAGGCTCTGGTGCCCACCTTGGTCATTGTATTCAATGGTCCAATTGACACTCGCCCCATGTGTCAGTTCTGCTGTAAAGGGGGAGGTGTTCGGAGGGAGATCAGGATCATCAATGTTGATGATGTGAGGCTCAGGATTCCTCTGGCAGAAGTCCATGGTCCGGGGTTCTGGTACGGGGCCATTGTCATTCACATCATCGAGGAACAAAAGCAGGGTGCCTGTCCCAGTGGCAGGTGGAGAACCTAGTACAGAGGAAATGTCACAGCTCAGGACAACCAATGAATCCCTACTGCCTACCATCAGACCGAATCCAAATCTTGTTCTGGCTCTTCAGGGCTACAGGACCAAACCCCAAGCTCCCCTCCAGAGCCACCCCTCCTGCCGGTCCCCGGCCACCCTCAACTCCTGGATGAGCAGACCTCTGACTTGCTTATTCCTCACTTTGATAAGTTACTCAAGTTATTTCTCATACCAAGGGCTCTCTCTGTCTTCATACATAACTTTATTCATCCATTAAATTTATCCTCTCTATGCCAGGGTGGGAGGTGGGTAGGGAAGGGAAGGAATGAGATGAGCTTGGGATTAGCGGAGGCAAACTGTTACATATAGGATGGGTACACAACAAGGTCCTACAGTATAGCACAGGGAGCTGTATTCAGTATCCTATGGCGAATCATAATGGAAAAGAATATGAAAAAGAATATATATGTATATAACTAAGTCACTCTGCTGTACGGAAGAAATTAATACATTATAAGTCAACTATACTTCAATAAAACTTTTAAAATATATATTTTAAACCACTCTAAAAATTCCTCATCAAGGGACTTCCCCAGGTGGTCCAGTGGCAAAGAATCTGCACTCCTGATGCAGGGTTCACGGGTTCAATCCCTGGTCAGGGAACTAGATCCCGAATGCCACAATTAAAACCTGCATGCCACAAGGAAGATTGAAGAGCCTACATGTAGAAACTAAGACCTAACACAGCCAAATAAATTAAAAAAAAAAAACATCCTCATCGCCCCCTATTCATTCACCTTCTCTGAACTTCTAAGGTTTTTAGGGTCATTGTCACAGAGTTGAACCTTTTAAAATCACTGCAAATCAATTTTCAAACAAAATTTGGAGATTTATACATATTTCTGTTTGTATTTCTTTCACATCCTAACATAGCACTTGGTAATACAAAAGGAAGGTCCTCAAGGAATCATAGGGAAAAAAAAGCCCAGAGGAATATATCTCAAATCCATAAATATTTATACAGGGGTGGCTATAGTGATTTTTTTTAACCTCTTCAAAAAATTGTGAATTAAAGAAATTTACCATTTTAACCATTTTTAAAATGTACAGTTCAATAGTGTTGATATAATCACATGCTGTGAAACAGCTCTCCATAACTTTATCTCACAAAACTGAATTCTGTACCCACTAAACAATTTCTCATTTCCTCTTCCAGTTCCTGGGAACCACCATTCTACTTTGTCTCTATGAATCTGACCACATTAAAATCTCATCTAAGTGGAATCACACAGTATTTGTCATTTTGTGACTGGTTTATTTCACTAAGCACAATGTCCTTTGGGGAGAGAGAGGAAAAGAGACTTAACCAGAGGAACTAGCAGTTCTCTTTAACAGTAATTCCGCTTCTGAATATCTATCTGAGGGAAACACTTGCCCCCAGAGGCATGTACAAAGATGTTTACTATCATTCACAGAAATAATGGAGAACTGGAAACAACTCTAGTGTTTTTTAATGTGTGAATGGTTAAATTATGCTATATCCACATAGGGCTTCCCTGGTAGCTCAGCTGGTAAAGAATCATCCGCGTAACATTTTACTTAAAAGAGGAAGACCTACAACGTGCCAAGATAGATCTCTGCGTCTTCAAGGCATATGTTCAAGGGAAAAAAATTAAACACGCATATGATAATGGGTTTTTTGTAATAAAAACAAAAATAGGCTATAAATCAGACAGTTGCTGCTGCTGCTGCTAAGTCACTTCAGTCGTGTCCGACTCTGTAAGACCCCACAGATGCCAGCCCACCAGGCTCCACCGTCCCTAGGATTCTCCAGGCAAGAACACTGGAGTGGGTTTCCATTTCCTTCTCCAATGCATGAAAGTGAAAAGTGAAAGGGAAGTCGCTCAGTTGTGTCCGACTCTTAGCAACCCCATGGACTGGAGCCCACCAGACTTCTCCATCCATGGCATTTTCCAGGCAAGAATACTGGAGTGGGGTGCCATTGCCTTCTCCAAATCAGACAGTAGTTTTATAATAAACCATATTTCCATATGTATATAAATGTATTCGAATACACAGAATCTGCAAGGAGCCACACTTCACTAATGGTGATGATAATACAAAGAAATGGCAGTCCTTAACAGAGCATAGAATAGGTTAGCAGGCACTCTTCCAAACACTTCTACAGAAATTTAAGCTAGATAAGGTATTATCATTTTGTCGGATAAAACAAGTAAGAGACATAAAAATTAGGTAATAAGTTCAAGTTCACACAGGTATTAAGCTTTGGTCCTAGGATCTAAGCCCAGGCCTTCTGGCTCCCATGGGGTTACAGAGCGAGTGGTAAAAAAGGAACTTCTGCTTGACCTAAATTCGTGCACTTTGGACAATTATTTTGAGAATGCTTTAAGAATGAAAGAAAAAGAAAGAACTCATGCCTCCAAAAGGACAGGGGCAAGGAGGTAAGCTATTTAGGAGCAGGAGACGGCAAGCACTGGATGGTAGGGGCATCCTCACCATTGTCAGTGGCTATTATGAGGGCCGTGTACGTGCTATTCTTCACATGCTCGACATCCTCTCTGTCCAACTCAGCCCGAGTGGAAATGGCACCCGTTTCTGGATTAATCTCCAGCCAGTTGGCAGTGTCCCTCCAAATCCGATACCTGGAAAGACACAAGCCCTGGTTTAGAACAGGAACAGCAAACAGCAGATGGCTGAAGAAGGTGAAGGTTCCTCTTTGTTGATATATACTTTGCTTCCCTATTTCATTAAAAAACAAAAAAATCACATCTATAGACATTCTACCAGAAAGGTTTGAGGACCATCCACATACCCTTCATCCAGATTCACCCATTGTCAGTATTTTGCCATATACATAAGTGGATGCACATAGACATAAATTCTTGTTTTGCTAAACCATTTGAGAATAAGTTGCAGACACCATGTTCCTTTACTGATGAATATTTCAATTTGTTTCCTCCTAATAACAAAGGCATTCTCTTATATAACTATAATTTGATTTTCAATTTCAAGAAACATCACTTCATACATGGTACATATTCAAATTGTCAACTTCCTCAGAACTGTCCTTCACAGCATCCCCACTCACCCCTGCCCCATTTAGAATCTAATCCAGGATCGGACACAGCATTTAAATGTCAGATTTCTTTCTTTTCTTTATAAACAGTTTACGACCATGTTTTTCGTTTTGTTTTTAATTTATTTACTTGGCTGCTTCAGGTCTTAGTTGTGGCACTCGGGATCTTTCGTTGCGGTGCGTGGACTCTCTAGTTGTGGTGTACAGGCTCAGTAGTTGTGGCGCTTGGGCTTAGCTGCTCTGCATGTGCCAAGTAGGATCTTAGTTCCTCAACCAGGAATTGAACCCATGTTTCCTGCATTGCAAGGCTGCTTCTTAACCACTGGACCACCAAGGAAGTCCTAGACATCAGATTTCTTTAGTTTCTCTCAGACCAGCCCCCAAAGGGTACAGTAGTTCTCAACTGGTCACAATATGGCACCCAGCATCTCTGCCATGAGCATTTGGAGATCTGTGTTGATACAGTGACTTGGAGATGTGTTGCACTATTGGCATTTAATGGGAAGTGCCAGGGAGGGTAAACTTCCTTCTGGTCTTACACAGTCAAAAATAAATAAAAATGCCAAGAAAATCTTGTTAAGCAGCATCTTATTAGGAATCCTAGAATCAGAAGAAACATAAGCATGAGAAACAGATGCACTGCCCAGTTACCTGTCGAGGTCATGGAAAGGCTCAGAAAGGGAAATAAAGAAACTAGAGGAGGAAAGGGTCCTGGATAATCAAGGACTTATCCTCAGGACCTAAGAAGTGCACAGCAATGAACTACATATACAGAGTGGTCTTTATTCCAGGAGTAAGGGTCTCTGCAAACATTATTAAGACTTGGTCCTTTAACTTCCCCCAAATAGATGCTTTGAACATCTGTTTCGCTACCACAAGCTAAAATATTAACATAGCCTGGAAAACATAGAATCCCAGGCTTTATTTTCGAAACAAAAATCCTATAATATTATGTCACTAACACACCTAGCAAAAATAATAAGTACTTAATAATGGCTGTTCTATTTGCCTCAAGGCTGTTTTTTATAGTTGAATTGTTTGACTCTGTCTTCAAGCACATTACAGTTGGTTGATTTGCCTCTTAATTAATATCCTTAATCTATGGAAGATTAAGACCTTTGCCTTTTTGTCATTATTTGTGAAGAAACCCCATCATTGGACATAGAGCTCCCATATTGTGTATTTGACTGACTGCTTCCTCGTGGCATTTAACTTGTTCATTCTCTGCATTGCATCTAAATCAGATCCTAAGGCTTGATTAGATTCTGTTTCAGCCTTTCTTGTCTCTCTCAAATATTTATCCCATTGAGTAGCACATCGTATTCGGCTGTCCTTGCTTTTTCAGTAGATGCTGACCTCTATCAGGAGGTTTGGATGATCCCAGCTGAGTTCCTCCATTAAAAACGTCTCATTATCCTCAATCCCATCGCTTCTAGCAGCCGTGAGGATCACTACCTGGAACCTTTACCCAGTCCATCCTGTACTGTGCACACGCACAGTTTAAAGGTATTTATGAGTCATTCCAATCAGGGTGCCAGGATAACCTCAAAAGTTGAGGTTGCACTTAAACTCTTTTTGTTCCATTTACATATAATAAGTTACAGGCAATGATACTAGAATACAAACACCCCTCCCCATAAACATGAATATGCTCAGTTAATTACTAAGCCTGACTCTACTCTGGATTTGCATAACTTTTTCTTAGTAGTTCAGAGCATTCTGACAGTTTCCTCTAAAGTAAACATTAACTGACAGGAGTCTCTCTCTGAGAAGAGGAAGTAGGCATACTGATCAAGGTCTTTGTTATCCCTGGAAAACATGCCCTTACTAACAAGACCCAGACGTGCCATGCTTGGATTTGTGCTTATAGTCTTCCCTTTGTGCTTCCACCATTGTCACACTGGAGCACCAAGCACGCAATCAGACCCAGCCCTCAAAAGAAGAACAATGTTCTTTTTCATACATGGCCACAAGGGCATTGTTGTAGGTTGATTTGTCTGTGTGTTTTCAGCCTCTGTGGCTGTGATTTACATTACAGAGGTATCTCCCAAGTTAGAGGGAAAAAAGAAACAGTAAGCTACTTTCAACACACTGCCATGTATATAAATTAAAACCACATTCCTATTATATTTTGTGAGAGAAGCACAGTAAATCTACAATGGCTGTCTATGGAGGAAAGAAAAGGTGTGGGAAATAGGGGCAAAAGGCAGGGGGGAAAAAAAAAAGCCAGGGACTTCCTTGGTGGTTGAGTGGTTAAGAATCTGCCTTCCAATGCAAGTGACACAGTTCGATCCCTGGTTGGGGAACTAAGATCCCACATGCTGTGGGGCAACTAAGTCCATGCACCCCAACTAGAGAAGCCCACACAACGCAGTGAAAGTTTCCACATATGATGTACATGTATGACTGAGTCCCTTCACTGTTCACCTGAAACTATCACAACACTGTTAATCAGCTATACCCCAATACAAAATAAAAAGTTAAAAAAAAAAAAAAAAAGATTCTACACGTGCAACAAAGATCCTGTGTGTTGTGACTAAGACCTGATGCAGTGAAATATTCAATAAATAAGCAAGCAAGTCAAACAAGATAAAGGTCTTACACAGACCAACAATGATAAAATGTCATGAATAAAATAGTTTATACACATACATACGCACACACCCAGTTGCTCCAAGTCTGTGGAAAGCCCCTCACACTTACGTGATCTTCTGTTCCATAAATGTGTCTGGCTCCCGGGCGGTATAGGATGTGATCTCCAGGCCCACGCCAAAGTCCTCGGGCACTTCCACTCTCTTTTGAGGAGGCACAAAGATGGGGGCTTCATTCACATCTATTACATCCACAGTGATGGTGGCTGTGGAAGTGGGGAGAGTGACTTCAAAGGGGGCCACATTTGTCACTGCCACGTACAGGATGTACTGCTGCTTGGCCTCAAAATCCAAGCCCTAAAGAACAGAAAAAAAATACATTCTATCTTAAAAAAAAAACACACACATTAAATCCTTTTTGGTTAGCAATATATCAGTGGTTCTGAAATCTGGCTGTAGTAAGAATTAACTTGAGGGACTTCCCTGCTGGTTCAATGGCAGAGGCTCTGAGCTCCCAGTGCAGGGAGCCTGGGTTCAATCTCTGATTAGGGAATGAGATCCCACATGCCACAACTAAGACCCAGCACAGCTGGGTCTGTGCTGTGTTTTATTCTTAAATAAAAAAATTTTTATAAAGGAAAAGAATTAACTTGAGAACTTTTTTTTTTGGCCATGCAGCTTGTGGGATATTAGTTCCTCCATCAGGGACTGAACCTGGACCCTTGGCAGTGAGACCACAGAATCCTAAGCATTGGACTGCCAAGAAATTCCCTTGAGAACTTTTAAAGAAAACAGATGCCTGGGTCCTAACCCCAGAGCCAGTGAATAGGAATCTCTGAGGCTGGGGTCTGGACGCTGGTATTTTTAAAAAGCTCCCGATGACTAATATGAACCAATCCATGGTGAGGTCCCCAGGAAAAGAATAAAGACGAATTACATGAAATCTCAAGTGGGAAGCCTCTGCTAATAAACATAGCCCACCGAGTCATTTATTAACCCAAGACTAGTAAGAATGTTCACATCCTATGCTGACAAGCTGTTTGTGTGGCAGTGGATAGACAGACAACCCTGCCTGGCCATCTCTTTAAACCCAGTAAGTTAAGTGGCAAAAATATGAAATTCCGAATCAGTCAGCAGCGAGCTCAAATCCTGGCCAGGACATTTCCTAGCTGTGTGATTTAAGCAATTTAACCTCAGGGTCTGTTTCCACACATATAAACATGCAGGAAAAGAAACTATCTCACAGAGGGCACTGTAAGGAATAAACTGGAACTTTTATGAAGGACCTTGTACATGAAAGGAACTCAATACTACCTTCTTTCTTTTTTTGACAGAATAACATGAGAAATCCTTGACATCAAATCTTTAGTGGGAGAAAAGACTACATACTAAGTGATTCAGAAAGGAAGCACCCCCTCACTTGCTCAAGGGGAGGTCAAACCTCTGGGGCTAATCTTGGGATTCGCTAACTTTTTGACTAACTTCAAGAAAGAAATCACTCAGCTTCTTAGGGTTTGACTTTCCTAGACATTTTTCACAGGCATATCTGTCCCACTTCTAAAGTCATCTAGCAAAATAGCAGTAACCATAAACCATTTTTCTTCTCATCAGCAAAACACTTGTGGGAGATGGGCAAATGTTTCAGAGAAAGAGTATATTAAAAGAGACGGATATGTATGGCTAAGTCTCTTTGCTGTTCACCTGAAGCTTCCACAATACTATTTATCGGCTATACCCCATACAAAATATACAGCTTTTTAAAAACTGTATTTTTAAAAATGGTATTTCCTGGTAGTCCAGTGAGTCCTAGGCTCTCACTGCCAAGGGCCCAGGTTCAATCCCCAATCAGGGAACTAAAATCCCACAAGTCATGAGGTGTGGCCAAAAAAAAAAAAATCAAAAACATTTAGGGTGCTATGTAGGAACTTTCTGACTTCCCACATGAGCTGGAAGAGTCACTGCAAACCCCAAATGGTCCACTGGTAACTGGGAGAGCCATCTACCCCCACTCCACCCAGGCCACGCCAGGCTACACTGGAGAAGACATCAGGGACAAGGGTCATTGGCTGGGTGGTCAATTTCTGCATCTTGCAGGAACCATACAAACCTTAGCCGTTTTCAGAGTGCCTTCATTGGTGACTGGGTCTGTGACGACGATAAATTGCTTCTCGTTATCATTTAATACTGTGTAAACAGCCTCCCATGCCGGGGTGTTGGGGTTGTCGGCATCGGTCACTGTGAGTGTGGTGATGGCCACGTTAGCCTCGTTCTCAGGCACCGACCCCACGTACTGAGGAGCAAAGAAAAAGATGGGTCACTTAGGATGTACTCAGACCCAGCAGGAGCCAGAACTCAGGGGTCTAAAGGAGTCCTTTCTTGAGCCCAAGCTTTGAGAAGAGTCTGGGAGAAGTGCCCACTCTACGAGCACGATCCTTATTTCCTGTCAGTAGAGCAGCCGGCACTTAGGTGCCCTGTGGGTACCTGAAAGAGCCAAGGCCCTGCCTGTCCACACCCCTCAGCACACTCTGGCCCAGTTGCTGACACTGTCATTTATCCCCTACTCCCCTCTGCTCCCATCGCTCTCAGTGGTACCAATAATTTTCATAAAAGTCTGGCCATTATAACCTCCTGCCCTTTGATAACATCCCACTGCACTTAGGATACATCCTGAAGTTCTAAATTCATTTCACAAGGTTCTGTAAGAGGCAGTTTCATTTGGCTCACTACACTATTTTTCAGTTCTTGCTATGCAGCAAGCTTTCTCTTGATTTGGGGCATCAAACTGCCTGTCCGAAGCTTCTCTTAAACTCATAAAGCCTAGGCTAGAGTGGCAGACACTGCTGTCTACTGAATATCCATTCTCCTCTTCTTCTCTAACATTAATACATGGTTGACGACAGCAACATGCCCAGATAAAATACTGTATTTCCAGTGTTCCTTTGCAGACAGCAGTAGCTAATAAGAGATAAAGGAAATTTATGGGATGGGTCTTCACAGAAATAATAAAACTTGACTTTTTCAGGTTCTCAGTACCTTCTTCTTGACTGCATTTACTAAAATTACACCCAATAATTAGTTGTCTAATGTCTCCCTAGACTCTTAAGCTCCATGAGAACAGAATTATCGTCTGCTGTGTTTGTGATAATATGCCCAGTGTCTAAGACAGTGCCTGGTATAAACCCAGAGGATAATTATTCAACAGATAAAACCTGGTAAGATCTGCTACCAAGATGCCCAATATGAGGACATGGATTCAGGAGGTGCATTTTACAACTCAGAAATCTAGGCCAACAGGCATCAGGCTGAGGATGCCAGACAACTGGCACCTCGACCCGCTTGCTCTTTAGCTTGAAGTTGACTCATCTGGGAAAAGTTACCTAAGGGTCCACCCCTGAGATACTGGGAAACAACCAAGGACCTTTCTTTGGAGACTGTCTAAGAAGGGGCAGGGTTACCGTGGTTGGGTCGAATCTGGGAGCATTATCATTGGTGTCCAAGACAGTGATCACGGCCGTCGCAGTTGTGCTCAAGCCTTCGCCGTTAAGGTCTGCTGCTTGGACCATCAGGGTGTATGTGGGAAAACTCTGCAGACATCAAACACAGCCAAGTCAGGACCCACAGCTACATCAGGTCCCACCCAGCTCCCAGCAGACAAACAGATTACTTTTTCATCTGCTTAAATGCCAATAACTCCACCAGCCTGTCTGGCCTCAAATCTTCAGACAAACACTGAGATGCAAAGCTCAGACCATCACCATGCTAAATGGCGACCAGCCTTGGCAGAGTTTTGCATCATCCAGGAAATCAAGTTAATGTGTATTTGCCCTCCACACCCTCTGGATCCTCCTGACCCCTGACCTCACGGTCCAGCCCGGTGGTGAGCACACTGATGACGCCTGTTTCCTTGTTGATGGTGAACATTTTGTTGTGCGGCAGCATGGGATCTTGGGATAGGATTTTGTAACCAATGGCAGCATTGTAGGTGTTCACGTCATCATCTATATCTGTGGCTGTGACCTGCATCACAGAGGTTCCTGGAAGCAAAGAAGATTCGTTTCCAAAATTCTGACCAAAGTGCTAGTGGAGGAAGAAAGCATTCTACCAAATGAATGAATGGTGTTCCCAGAACCCAGCTGGTTCAACTGAAACATTTTTGCTCTTATACCCAAATGAATAGTGCCTAAGAGAGGAAAAACCCCAGAGATTTCCACAATTCACTTCTTAGCCACATTTCCACCTGAGAGAATGGTCATCTGAGATCACTGCCTTCAAGGTGGAAGGAAATATTTATAACATTCGTGACAAAGCGCTAGTTACCAGGATACTGAAATAACTCTTTAAGAATCAATAGGCAGGGAATTCCCTAGTTGTCCAGTGGTTAGGATTCTGAGCTCTCAATGCCAAGGGCCTAGGTTGAATCTCTGGTTGGGGAAGTAAAAGTCCCCAAACCAAACAGTGGAGCAGGGAAGGGTGGTAGAGGGTGGGGAGAAGGAGAGAACCGATAGACAAAAGACAAAAAGCCCAAGAGAAGAAAAAAAGGGCAAAAGACTTGAACATATAAGTTGTAAAAAAACCCAAATGGTCAGCAAACATATGATGCTTCTTTACTCCATTAATAATCATAGAAATGCCATTTCACATTACACTGAGGTATAATCACATACTCAACAGACTGGCCAAAAAGAAGTCTTACAATTCCATGATATATATTGCTGGTAGGAATGTAAATTGGTTCAACCACCTTAGAAAACTGTTTGTCACCGTGTAGAAAAGTAAGCAAAACTAATAAGATGTTACCCAGTGTTAAGTACACACATCAGAAAAGATGAATGAAAGGGAATAATTATCACAAAAGTCAGGGTGAAAGTTGCTCAGTTATGTGCGACTCTTTGTGATCCCATGGACTGTACAGTCTATGGAATTCTCCAGGCCAGAATACTAGAGTGGGTAGCCTTTCCCTTCTCCAAGGGATCTTCCCGACACAGGTCTCCCGCACTGCAGGCGGATTCTTTACCAGCTGAGTCACAAGGGAAGCCCATAAAAGTCAGGGTAGTGGCTGCCTTTAGGGGACAGAGAGAAAAATGTGATCAGGAAGGGAATGTACAGGGGCCATAAACTACTAACAAGATCTGTTAACTTTTCTTGGCTGCACAGCATGGGGAAACTTTAGTTCCCCAACCAAGGTTTGAACTCACACTCCCTGCATTGGAAGTGTGGAGTCTCCCACCAGGGAGATCCCCAAGGATCTATTTCTTAATCAGGGAAGGTTATTCTTAAACTGCTCTATATTTGTTTATTTATTTATCTGACCCAAGTCTTAGCTGTGACATGTGGGATCTCTGGAGTATGGAGTCTTAGCCACTGGACCACCAGGGAATTCCAAATTGCTTCTTTCTTAAGCTGGGCTTGAACGTTTTCTACATGTTTCTATCAGGAGGATATATTACACACACACTATCTTCCAAAGAAGTTCTGCGCCTATGAAAGGCCTGACCCCAAATGCCAGCCCCAACACTTGGGGAAGGGGGCTGTCCAAAGAATCTAAATTGTCTTGGTGGGTGTTGAGATCCTCGTGGCTGGACCCACCTGGAAGAGCGCCTTCCAGGACAGACCCCTTGAAGACCTCCTGGGTGAACTGGGGCTTGTTGTCATTCTGGTCGGTCACGGTGATCACAATCTCCATAGGCTCTTCAATGGCTTGTCCGTTCAAAGACACTGCATGAGAGAAGAGCTGCAAGAGCCAAGTGAGGGTTACTCGGGAAGAGGACATGCGAGGAGTGGTCTGACCAGAGCAGCGTGGGCTCCACTGGACCCCACTCCCTTCCACTCAAGTAAGGACTCCCCAGCACAGAACTTATCCCACACATGTGCTGCTGCTTCAGTGAGGTCATGGCACTGGTTAAGACCATGACATGGGAAGACCCATGGGCTGGAGGACACCAGGTCAAAGGCCCCATTGCCCACATGGGGGCTGAGGACGAGGGCTAGGAGGTAAAGGTGGAAACCTGAGACTCTGACTTACTCCAAGCAGGGTCAGATCTGATCTGGACACTTGAGTCTAGGGTTTCCCAAGACCTTTCTGCATTTGGCATCAAGGCATTACCTCCCAACTTCCCTGAGCTCACACTGCTCTCAAGGCCCAGAAGTGATTTTTGTTCTCCAACATTATCACCAGCCTCTGCCTTTGTGTTGTCATTGTTGTTTAGTAGCTAAGTTGTGTCTGACTCTTTGCGACCCCATGGACTGTAGTCTGCCAGGTTCCTCTATCCATGGGATTTCCCAGACAAGAATACTGGAGTGGGTTGTCATTTCCTCCGCCAGGGGATCTTTCTGACCCAGAGACTGAACCTACATCTCCTGCATCGGCAGGCTGATTCTTTACCACTGAGACAGCAGGGAAGCCCATCTGCCTTTATGTCAGGGACTTTTAATCCCCAAAATAGGTTGACATCTTGGGTCTAAGATCATGTCTGATACCTCGAGACTCTCTCCAACTTTATTCCTAACAAAAACAGCCCCTAGTTTTTCCCAGGTTCTCCTGTCATTTCTCCTTATTGACAGGTCTAGATGAATCAAGCTCTTCAAACATCCAGAGCATCTGATCTACGATCAACATGAGTTGACCAAAATATTTTGGAAACATGTAACCCCATCATTAACAAGCTTCTAAGAGACACTCACAATGTACTTGGCAATCTCTTCTCTATCCAGAGGCTGTGTCACTTTTAACCATCCTGTTTCTCTTTCAATAATAAAAACACCGACAGGGGGTGTGTCAGCTCCTTGGCCAGTGATGCTGTAGAAAACTTGGGTTTCTTTCTCCTTGTTAGATTTGATCTGGAGACAAAGCAGAGAGAGATGAATGAGCAAGAAAGGATCCTGACATTAGTTGTTTCCCCTTTCTCTCCTAAGTCCTTCTTGGCCAAATTCCCTCCCAGAGAAATAGGGAACTTTCTTCTGTACCTGGACCAGCGACTTAGGAAATGGGCCTTTCTCATTTTCTGGGCAGCTGATAGGAGGAATAACCCAGTCTCTCTTCTGTCTCCTGAGACCATGGTGGGGGCCAGGAAATGTGAGCACTTCTGTCTGGGTTCCAGAGGGAGAGTCCTGAAAGGAAAGAAGTTGAGGAACAAAATGGGATCATTTAGGCGAGATGATACAGGCTGAACAGTTCAAACTACCCAATAAGAATCTCCAGTCTTCTGAGAGAAGGACATGGTTTCCACTTAGTAACAAAAGAAACAGCCAAAACAAAACCCAGTGAACCCTTTACAATATCACCAAGCTGGTTTCCTCTTTGGATCTTTCTTGGTGTCCAGAGTTCAGGCAATCATGCATACAAGATTACAGGGTTTCCGGGTTTGACATCATTTTACGAATTATATCAAGTCCACATCTCACACCTGTGTTGTTTTGGGGTTGTTTTTTGTTTTTTTGGCTGCATAGCATGCAGGATCTTAGTTCCCTGACCAGGAATTAAACCCTCACCCTCTGCAGTAGAAGCAGAGTCTTAACCTCTGAACCACCACAGAAGTCCCAACATTTGTCATTTTTAAAGGACATTATACCTCCAATGACTTAATATCAGAGCTTATGCAACAATTTGATATCCCAGTGTTTTAAATTTTTTCTCTTATATTTTTCCTAGGGATACAGGTCTCCAAAGTGGAGTTTGCCTACAGAATAAGTTTTAGGAACTGATACTAAGGATTACTTTGTGATCAATACTAATCCCTTAATCTCACTGTGTTATTCTATTGGTTTGGTTGCCATTTGCTCTAACAGAACTTGTTGGGATGGGAACCAAAAACACCCTTTGAGACTCATATTGAACGGTTTTCATGTGTGATAAAGATAGCTTTATGTACACACAAGCGAAATGAGATAGCTGAAGATGGAAGGAAAGATCTTCCGAATTGTCTAAGTGTTAAAGTGATTGGCGGTAACACAGTAAAGGCTCCAGAGGACAATTCCATCTCCCACACTGGGAGATGTGTGGGAGATGTACCATCTCCCACACTGTCACTGATGCCTGTCTATGATGTGTGTGTCAAACCTTATTTCTTACCTTTAAAAATGTGATTCAAAATGCACAAGACAGACATGAAACATCCAGATAGCATCACAAAATCCTTCTCATCCCTTTGTAATAGTCACTCACACACTACTTAACACACACACACACACACACTCACTCTGCATTCATCTTTTAGAGAAGCAGTCCCACCCTGGCCACGGGCAGGCTGTGGAGCCAGGCTGACTGGCTTTGCATCCTCACTGTGACACCTTGGGCTAGTTATTTAACTTCTGTGTCCCACATTTTCCTAATGTCTAAAATGAGGATTATATTAGAACCTGCCTCACAGGGTCCGTGAAAAGTGAAAGTTAATTGCACAGTCGTGTCTGACTCTTTGCGATTCCATGAACTGTAGTCTGTCTCTCTCCTCTGTCCATGGAATTCTCTAGGTTGCCATTTCCTTCTCCAGGGGATCTTCCCAAACTGGGGATCAAACCCAGGTCTCCTGCATTGCAGGTGGATTCTTTACCAGCTGAGCCACAAGGGAAGCCCTATAGGGTCCTTGGAAGGATTAAATGTGATACTAGTGTTGCAATAAAGCACTTAGGATAGTACCTGTAATTCCCTGGTGGTCTAGTGGTCAAGAATCTGCTTGTCAAGGCAGAGGACACAGGTTCAATCCGTGGTCCAGGAAGATTTCACATACCGTGGGGCAACTAAGCCCATACCCCACAACCAATGAAGCCCAAGTGCCTAAATCCCATGCTCCATAACAAGAGAAGCCACTGCAGTGAGATACCCCCGCTTCTTCAACAAGAGAAAACCCACAAGCAGCAAGTGAAAACCCAGTGCAGCAAAAAATAAAAAAAAGAATAATGCTTGAAACAGTAAGTGCTCTCGACAAATGCTAACAAAGATGATGGTTGGACTGGTTGGAAAACAGAGTTATAGTTTTAATGAAATGGAATTTGAGGTATGACCTGAACACAGGAACAAATATTAAACTGATTCTCAATACTGCATCTTAAGCCTAAAAATGACCATCTTGCACAGCCATGGTGAACAAACAGACCTTGATGTATGAATGCAAATTCATTTGCCATACTGAAGAGGAAGGCAAAGCGCATACTTTGCTGACATCAAGATTACAGAACATTTTCAGAGAATGATGATAAATAATGATGAACACTATGCTGGCAAAACATAACATTAACATCAAAAAATATATATTTATTCAATTATTTAGCTGTGTCATGCAACTTGCAGGATCTTAGTTCCATGACCAGGGATTGAACCTGGGATCTTGCCAACCCAGAATCCTAACAACTAGGCCACCAGGGAACTCCCATCGTGTGTGAAATTAAAGGGAATCATGCTTAAGCATAAACAAACTGAACATAGGATCCATCCCTCAGGAAAAAAGGATACCAGACCAGAAAACTTATCCAACCTAAGAGAAAGAACTAGAAAGTTAGATCTATTTATAGTCTTCCCTCAGCTTTCTTGAGGTATAACTGACAAAATAAAAAACTGTTTCTATTTAAGGTATACCATGTGATGTTTTTATATAAATATATAGGATCTATTCTTATATGAATGAAAAGAGAGGTAAGATTATCACCCCTTCCAATGTAGGGCCACCTGGCACCACAAGAGTGCTTTGAACTAGAGACAAATCAAAGTCAACCTCAAACCAGTTATGGCAGACTTGCCACCTTACCATCCAGGCTTCCCTGGTGGCTCAGATGGTAAAGAATCCACCTGCAATGTGGGAGAACTAGGTTCGATGCCTGAGTTGGGAAGATCCCCTGGAGAAGGTAATGACTACCCACTCCAGTATTCTTGCCTGAAGAATTCCATGGACAGAGGAGTCTGGCAGGTTACAGTCCATAGGGTCACAAAAAGTCAGACACAACTGGGAGATTTTCACTTTCACTCAGTATCTGTTCTTTTTTAAAAACAAAAACTTCTTTCCCTTTCTCTCACGCTTTCTCTTGAGATTATATATATAATCCAACAATGTACCCAAGTAAAACTACATTTCCTGTACTACACCTGTTGCTAGGTGTGACCATGAAGCCAAGTTCTGACTAATGAGATGTAAGAGGAAATACTGCTTCAAAATTCCACAAAGCCTTCTTTAAAACTTGGACA
Organism: Tragelaphus eurycerus; assembly: GCA_935064755.1. NCBI lineage: Eukaryota > Metazoa > Chordata > Mammalia > Artiodactyla > Bovidae > Tragelaphus > Tragelaphus eurycerus. The sequence continues at coordinate 22,079,372 of CAKXYN010000020.1, forward strand.
ACTAAGTGATACATTTTGGGGCTTCATCCCATTCAACTTCCTACTGTCCAGAGGAAAGATGTGATGACTGGAGCTCCAGCAGCCATCTTGGACCACGAGGTATCATTGAGGACAGAAGCCATATATGTGCTAAGGATGACAGAATAAAAAAGAAAGAAAGAACCTAGCCTCCTGATGACTGCAAAAGTCTCAATTATGGTCACAAGTTGCAACTAAATTGCCTAAACTTGAAAGACAAATACTGTTTTACATAAACCACTGCAATGTGTGCTTTTCTATAATATGTATTTGAACCTAATCATGAAGGCAGATGGCAAAGGTGGAGAAGTAAAGTTGAAAGACCAACTTTGTTTACATCTTTGGCTCACAAGAAGCCTCCATGCACTACTATCTAGCAAGAACTTACCAGATAGGACTAACATGAATGATGGTATCAGTTGGAGACCTGAGTCAGGAAGCTATGTTAATTTAGTTCTACTGCTGCTGCTGCTAAGTCGCTTCAGTCGTGTCCGACTCTGTGCGACCCCATAGACGGAAGCTCACCAGGCTCCCCTGTCCCTGGGATTCTCCTGGCAAGAACACTGGAGTGGGTTGCCATTTCCTTCTCCAATGTATGAAAGTGAAAAGTCAAAGTGAAGTCGCTCAGTCGTGTCCGACTCTTAGCGACCCCACGGACTGGAGCCTACCAGGCTCCTCCGTCCATGGGATTTTCCAGGCAAAAGTACTGGGGTGGGGTGCCATTGCCTTCCCCGAATTTAGTTCTACTAAGTTCCCCATTTTTCTGGTCTGACCAATTACACCAGAGAGAGAGAAAAAAAAAAGATCTCCCAGGAGTATTAAATTCCTAGAATCTCAGCAGTCTTCAGGGAGAAAAACTAGAGCCAGCCTGAATGGCCTTGGCACTTACAACACTTCTACACTCCCAGGATACAACTACAATAGCCCCCTAGAGAGACGTTCAATAGGAAGCACCATGGGAGCAGTTTAGAAACTGGCAAAGGCATCTGGCTTTGGGTAACAATTTCAGAAACATTCTTGCCAAAAACCTGGGCAGACTTACATCCTTTTCTCTGTGGCCAATCCACCCATCTGTCCACTCTGGGCTCCTGGTATGTGCCAGACTCAAGGGCCAGGCATTGCAAATTCAGTGGGGAAGGAGTTCGTGGAGATTGCAATCCAATCAGGCTAAAGATTCATAGTGATTCCTCCCCTTCTTTGCCAAGACCCTCCCCACTAGAGACATGAAGAGCAAAATGACCAGAAAACTGACTTTGTGTAAATTCTTCCTCCAGGTAGAGAATGAGCAGAAAAGTTAAAAATGACTGACTACTTGTTATATGCCTTCCACAGTTTCAGCATCTTACAAGTATTAATTTATGTAGTCAGTATCGTCTCCATTTTACAGATAAATGCAAGCACAGACAGATTAAATAACTCCCCCATGGGACTTCGTGGTGGTCCTGTGGCTAAGACTCCTGTGTTCCCAATGCAGGGGGCCCAGGTCAGGGAACTAGGGAACTAGATCCCACATGCTGCAACTGAGAGTTCACACGCTGCATACAACTAAACATCTCAAGTGCCACAATTAAGACCTGGCCCAGTCAATAAATAAATAATATAAAAATAAGTACTCAATCCCAGACAGAATCCATGCCCTTACCCTTACTCTACACTATCTGCAGAAATAAGGTAGTGTATCTTGCCATCAGCCTAACAACAACAACAAATCAACAGTAAGAATTGGTTCAGTTGGACCATGCAGGTATTTCGCATCCCGTCCCTCTACCCGCAGGGGGCATTGGCAGTGTCTGGAGGCAATTTTGGTTGTCACAGCTGGCAGTGTTACTAGCGTCTAGCAGTTAAGACCAGGGACGCTGCTAAACGTCATAGAGCGCAGAGGACATCCCCATAATCCTCATAGAAATTATCCAGCCCCAAATGTAAATTAAGCAGCAGACTAAAATAATAGTGAACTGCCAAGAAACACCCCAACCTACATGATGACGGTGGTGGTGATGGTGGTGCGCTGATACCTTCAGTGTCACTTTTGTGGAGAGCTTCCTGCGGGTGGAGTCCCAGGCATGGACAAGAAAACTTAGCTCTGGACGGTGAAGGTGTACAGGCCGTCTGACTGTAAGCAGGCCATCTGTGTGCACTTTGAATCGGGTGTCGTCAGAAACATAGATTGTCCTTGGTAGGCCAGCACATCCTTCAAAACTCACTGCAGGGCATAAATGACAGTGATTAGAAAACTGGAGAGATGAAACAGCATTCCTTTTCTAGAAACTGAACTTCATTCACCCACTAAAAGTCTAACTCACACAAAACAGGCACAAGGAAAACAAACCAGAGTCTGGTGACAAACGGCAAAGATGACAAAGTAGCAGGTGCCATCTTCACAAGCCCAGGGCGATTTAACTGTGGTAATTCTTATCTCATCCACTTGGAGACTGAGAACAATAACCTCCTTTTCAGTAACGAAAAAGGGCCTCTCCTTCAGATGACTCTTGATTATGTGAAAAATAACTGAGACAGAATACCTATTGAGTCCAAAAGTTACAGACTGAGGTACAATGAGATACTATGGATTAATGACACTTAAATAAACAGTGTAGGGACTTCCCTGGCAGTCCAGTGGTTAAACAATCTGACTTCCAATGCAGGGGATGTAGGTTCAGTCCCTGGTTAGGAAACTAAGATCCCACATGCCCAGGGTAACTAAGCCCACAGCTACTGAGCCCGTGTGCCTCAACAAAGGGCCCATGCAGCCAAAATTAAAAATAAATAAATAAGCAAACAGTTTACATTTCAATAAACAGTGGCAGATAATAAGAGGAAGCCAGCAGGACATAATGGTTAAAAGGACTTGGGCAAATCTTTTAACCTCGGTCTCTTCATCGGGCTTCCCTGTGGCTCAGCTGGTAAAGAATGCACCTGCAATGCGGGACACCTGGGTTTGATTCCTGGGATGGGAAGATCCCCTGGAGATGGAAATGGCTAACCACTCAAGTATTCTGACCTGGAGAATTCCATGGACAGAGGAACCTGGCAGACTACAGTCCAAGGGGTCGCAAAGAGTCAGACATGATTGAGTGCCTTTCACTTTCTTTTCTTCATCTTCAAAAATGCGGATAATCATAGCGCTCACTCTTCAAACATGGTCTTATTTACTGTCAAGGGCAGGGCTCAAGTCCCAGCTCTGCTTATTAGCTCTGAGACCTTGGGCACATCAGTGAATCTCTCGGTGTTCCAGTTTACCCATCTGTAGAATGAAGGTATTTGACAACAACTGCTTCCTAGGGTTGTTTTAAGATACACAGAACAGTGCCTGGTACATACTAGACACTTCATTTATTCAGTATTCCACAAAAGACATTGATAATGGCAGATATTCATTTAGAACTGATTATATGCTTATTTTCTGAGGCATTGAGAGGTAATGCCTGCTTGCAATCTGAGACCACCCAGTGGAAAAGCTCATCACTGTCAGGGAAGACAGTGAAGATTTCACAGGAAAATCTGATCATACAGTGCAGTGAGACAAATGCAAAAGACAGAAGACTACTTGGATGAGGGAACTTAGGATCAGTGGCTTAGAGACAAAGCTACTTAAACTTTACAGTCATTAAAGTATTAAAACTTAAAAAGTATTAATACCCAACGCTGGAGAAGCTGTGGTGAAAAGTGTCTGCATTACACATCAGAGTCCCAAAGGACTCATTTAACAAGTTTCCATCAAATAATTTGTCAGACATTGTGCTGGGCAGTAAGGACAGAATTGTGAATAGACAGGCAAGACACCTGCTTCCATTGAGCTTATACCAAATTGTGAAAGAGATGGACACATAACAAAACGGGATCTCAGGTAGTGACAAATGCTAGACATAAAGGAATTTAAAAAGAGGATAATATAAGAGTGACGGGGAGCGATGGTGGAGCATGATGGAGAAGAAGTATGTGGAGTGTATAACTTTTACTGGATGGTGAAAGCTGGCCTCTCTGAAGTTGTAGGTGTCTGAGCTGAGACCTAAAGGAGTCAGCCTTACAGAAATCTTGGCTCAAGAGCCTTCCAGGCAGAAGGAACAGTCGATGAAAGTTCCTTCTGGGAAACTCAAATCGGTCTGTTCTCCCTTTCAAATAATTATCTCTCACTCCTCCAGTGCAATATTTAGTTTCTCCAAGAGATGTTTTATTTAAAAAAAGTTCTCTTCTTTTGCCTATTTTACATGGCTAAACTAAGCACAGCATAGACACTTCTACATGGACATGGATCAGGTCTCTGCCAGAAAGCCCTCAAGTTGGTTATGGTGTCTGGGCTGCAGTTTTCATTTGTTCCACTAGGGGCCACCATTGCCAACTTTTCTGACACCAACAGCCCCACCCTTGCTAGAGAAAATAAGACCTTACCCCCACTCCAGTACTCTTGGTTGGAAAATCCCATGGACGGAGGAGCCTGTTAGGCTGCAATCCATGGGGTCGCTAAGAGTCAGACACGACTGAGCGACTTCACTTTCACTTTTCACTTTCATGCATTGGAGAAGGAAATGGCAACCCACTCCAGTGTTCTTGCCTGGAGAATCCCAGGGATGGGGGAGCCTGGTGGGCTGCCATCTATGGGGTCGCACAGAGTCGGACACGCCTGAGGTGACTTAGCATAGCATAGGGGGCAGGAGGCTAAGCACCACGATTATTCCCATTTTGTAGATGAAGAAACTGAGGCTCACGGAGGTTAAGACATTTGTTTGATCCCTATAACTAGTGAACAGCAGAGTTGGGATGGCTCTTAATATGAGTAACCTAGTCTCAATCACTCCCTGAACCCTCCTTTGTCAGTTTGTTTAAAAAAAAAAAAATCAAAACCATGTCACATGCCTACCCTCACCTTTTAGTCTGGTTCTACAACTGATTTCCCAAATTTGAAGGGGTTGGGGAGGGGTGAGCATGGCAAGGATTTTTAAAAATGACAGGAAGAGGTTGACAAGAAGAGCCTCAGAGTCTGTGACTGGAATGATTATATAAACCCAGATTTTTTCATGTTCTTGCCGAGTGACCTTACACAAAACTAGTAACCTTTCTAGGCTTCAGTTTTTTCTACTGGCACCTGAAGGATACCACTGACTGAGCCCACCTCTTCAGGGTTTTGTGAGATTAAACAAGACAGTGAACGTGATCACAACGTTCTCCCAACCACACCCCAGCAGAAACAATGGGGCCACTGGGCTGTGTTTGGGGGGCTGGCCATGTAATCAGGGAACAAGAGCCGCCCTCATTTTCCAAACTGAATTCTGTTTGCCCAGGTCTCCAGACCTGGGCAGTGAGAGCTGGGACGAGCATGATTGGACTTGCCAAGCGTGGCAGCCTGAAAAAATGAAAATGGTTTTGCAAATAACTTAATGCAAGGCTCTTAACCTGCTGTGGGGCGTCTTGGCTTAATGGTGGCTAAGCCCTGCCCTGTGAGAAGTGACAGTAGTAGTGTATGCGCCACAGGCAGGCCCAACCAGAATTTCCAGGTGCTCATTAAGGCCCATTATCATTCTGTGCAACCTGAGCCTCTGGGCTGATTAGCCAGAAGTTACAGAAAAGACTGAGGGGATCTCCAGTTCTGAGAAGGCTCTGGGAAGCTGGCTTCAATCCTGGCAAGGGCTGGACAGTGCCTCAGAGCCACAGGAACACTAACGCCAGCATGTAGGGGGAAACAAGACTGGCAAACTGTAGAAACCAGAAGATCAGTATATGAAGATGGGTATATTTGAACATTTCTTTAAAAAAAAAAAAAAGTGTTATTTTTTTCTGTCTACACTGCACGGCACGTCTTAGTTCCCTGACCAGGGACTGAACTCTCACTCCTTGCAGTGGAAGCATCTCAGCCAGTGGACTGCCAGGGAAGTCTTACTTGAACATTTCTAAAATAAAATGTTAAATAAAAAAGACAGCAAAGAACTAAGTATTAAATCAGCATGTTGTCCTTTCCTAAACCAGTCATTTGGTCACTTGGTTTCAAAACTAGATCCTAATGACAAGAGCCAACAACCCACTGGCCATCTCTAAATGGGAAGATCTTTTCACCACCATAACATCATCATCACCATCAAAAACTAGATTCAACAGCTTCAACTACCTTTTATTCACTATTTTCTTAATATCTAAACATGTGAGAACATTGTGTGTCAGGTTCTATTCTAAGCACTTCACAAATACTAACTCATTTAATCCCAGAACTCTGTGAAGTTGCTGTCATCAGTGTCCCCTTTTTATAGACGGGGAAACTGAGGCAGTTACTAAGTGGCAGAGCCTGGACTGAGACTTAGGTACGTCTGAGAGCTCACGCTCCTGACCACTCTGCCTCTCTACAAGTCAGACTCTCGTCCTGTGCTCCTTATGCCTGTTAGGGGAAGCACCCGGACTGAAACCGCCCACCCTGGCCAGGCACCATAGTAACCATCTGCATGAGTTGTTTTATGACAGGAGAGCCTGATAAAGAATAGGGAACTAATAAGCCACCACCAACCGGAAGAGTTCGGGAAAGGTTGAAAGGAGACACCGCGTGTCTGTCCATTTCCCAGAATCCCTCTCGCTAGCATCTATCTTGGCTGAGCCATGCATGCGCCACCAGGAAAGATTCTGAATTAGAATGATTGGCCAAAGACCACCCGGAAACTAATCCCATCACCATAAAACCCGAGACTGTGAGCCACGCAGCAGAGCAGTTCTCCTGGGTTCCCTTACCCTACTGCTCTCCACCCGGATGCCCTTTCCCAATAAAATCTCTTGCTTTGTCAGCACGTATGTCTCCTCGGACAATTCATTTCCAAGCGTTAGACAAGAGCCCAGTTTCGGGCCCTGGAAGGGGTGCGCCTTCCTGCAACATGTCCAGTTTTCTGATTGAATCCCCCACCCCAGGCCATCTTGTGGTGTAGGCATAACCAGTCCCATTTTCTTTGCCCTGAATTAAAGGCTGGTGGGAGGAGGGGCCGGGCTGTCTGATCCCAGAATGAATATTCTTCACTACTCTTCCCGTTTGCAATATGGGGATGGAATATTTCTTATCAGGGGAGAGGAGGCGGGGGTAGAAAAAAGACATTTCAGAGTAGTTGGAATTCTACACAGCCGGAGGTTGACAGTAATTTGAGTGGAGGTGGAGGGAAGGTTGAAAGAGGTACAGTTGGAGGCAGTTTTTTAAAACGTAACTTCCTGAAACATTTCTGTATTGTATCAGATCAGATCAGTCGCTCAGTTGTGTCCGACTCTGTGACCCCATGAATCGCAGCACACCAGGCCTCCCTGTCCATCACCAACTCCCGGAGTTCACTCAGTCTCACGTCCATCGAGTCAGTGATGCCATCTAGCCATCTCATCCTCTGTCGTCCCCTTCTCCTCCTGCCCCCAATCCCTCCCAGCATCAGAGTCTTTTCCAATGAGTCAACTCTTCCCATGAGGTGGCCAAAGTACTGGAGTTTCAGCTTTAGCATCATTCCTTCCAAAGAAATCCCAGGGCTGATCTCCTTCAGAATGGACTGGTTGTATGGTATGTTACAATTACAGTGAGTCACTTTTTAAAAGGACAGAGAGAAGAGTGAGGTAACAAGTGCCTTTAGGGATTTCCCTCATCGTCCAGTGGCTAGACTCTGCTTCCAAGCAAGAATTTGCAAGCCACAACAAAAGATCCCACAACTAAGGCCTGGTGCAGCCACGCAGCCAAACAAATATATATATATGTGTGTGTATATTCTTAAAAGCATCTTCAGAAGACTGTGACTCCTGTAAGTTGTCATTCATCCTACAAGTGCCCCATTTTCTTGCCTATTTGGCAGAAGTAGTAGCTTAATCTGAGGAGCCCCGGAAGAGATGCCTGAAGTACAAATACAAATGAAACCCCAAGTCCATGAAAAGCTTTGTAGTCCTAGGGCAGCAACATTCTTTGCTTGGAATTGTGTCGTGCCACAAACAGTCCTGCCTGAAGGCTCCCGTTTCTTCTCTCACCCCCGTCCAACTGGAATGTGAGTGGGTAGGAACAAGACAGTCTCCAAAGCCTCCATATATTTTAGGGAGATGTAAGGACCAGGCCTGCCATCACATTCAGCTACGCATAGTTATTTGGTAAGGAGCGGGATCATCTGGTCTCTCAGAAGCAACTATCTGCAAGTGGGGTTTTCCCCAAAACACACACAAAGAGGTGCCTTCTGGGATGTCTCCTTCTCCGCAGGAGGCATTTTCCATGGCTAACACCAAAGAACACTGCATTTGTTTTTATATCAGGGACCATTGGAACAAAGCATCAAATGAGAAAATTTTACACGCGACCTCAAGTGCAAGATCATAAGCCTTCTGAGGCTCTTGGAAATCCTGGGGGCCACACTGCCATTGTGCGCCCCCAAATCAAGGGTTTCGGATTCTAACTTAAATACTCAAGATAAGGAACAAGAAGTCTTACTTGATGGATGAAAGGAACCCTGGGAGACCAGACATGTACTGTCTGGCTGGACAGGCGTTCACTTCTCTAGAGAGCCACAGTGTTTCCAACTCCAACCACAAAGCCCTAAATCTCCATGGGTACCACCACCTAGAAAGTTCCTTTCTAGGTTCCATTTTCTTTGATGGACTGGGTGACTGGAATGTCTTCCTTTGGTGGGTGTTCATGAAATTACTAGCCATTCCAAGTTTAATAGGCACCCGTGCTCAGCAGAAAATGTAATTCAATGTTTAAAAAAATGGGAGAGAAAGGATGATGAGGCCTCCAGTTTGTCCACACTTGGGCAATGTTGCACCAGGAAGACTATCATTTTAGCCCCAATAAATCTCCAGTTATGTGTGCCCACTTGTTACTGAGAATTACGGGCAGTGACACCACCTAACAGCCTGACTAGACATAGCAGCCTTGGTGGGTAGAGTCCAGCAGCCCCAGCTTCTAAATGAGGAAGTAGGCTCAGAAGTCGCAGTGAACAGACTTGGCCAAGCCATCTAGTTATGAAGTGGCAGGGCCTGTGGTCTGACGCCCCATCAGGACTTAACCACCAGGCAGCCTGCCTCCTGCTTTGACGAGCCATTTGTGAGACTGGTTGCTAGCCGAATGGCCACAGGGAAGTGAGTTCACAAGACAGAATGGGACAGGTGGAGGGGAACCAGAATAAAAATAGTCAAGTTTCCCTGTCCCTATCTCCACAAGACACACACACTCACCCCCTCTCTCCTCCAATGAAAGATGAAAATGACACCTTGGAAATCCAGTGCCGGGGCCTCAGAAAAACATAAGGACAACCAGACAGGCAAAGGAGGGAGTTTCAAAGATTCAAGAATGTTCCCCCTTAGGTATGTAACTTCAACTGTTACATAAGTTGAAGTAAGTTGGAGTTCCTTTGATCAGCCAACTTAACTCTCAGACATTTTTTCTGGTTAAGATAAGCAGCTTGGAATATCACGTTGCACAAGCACAACTCGTAGGTGTGTCCACAAGAGCCTGTGCATTTTGCTCCCTCAGGGCATTCTCGGCTGGGGCACCGGCAGCCCATCAAATCGCCCTTGTCCACAGGCAGCTCCCGTGGGATCCCACAGATGGGAAATTTTATTTTTAATACTTATTTGTTTGACTGTGCTAGATCTGTGGTGTTCGGGATCTTCAAGGGAAGTTTATTTTCATGAAGCTTATCAAGTTCTTTCTCCTGGCCTCCCAGCATGTTGTTGCCCAGAACAAATTATAAGTGGTCTCTGTCTTCATTTAACTCACACCCTAAAAACAGATGTCAACAATGAGCACTGCCTCAGAGGGAGGCAAGGAACAAAGTCTCCTCCTGTCTGTTTCTGTCCAAACAGCCTGGGGTGGAGGGGGCAACAGTGTGCAGAGAAAATGGTGAGGCTGCGGTGGAAGGACAAGTTACCCCAGAGCCCTGTGAAGATGCGCCCACAGGGTAAAGAGGTGATCATCACCCTGGATCTCCCCCTCTTTTTTAAAGATGTATGTATTTATTTCTTTATTTTTGACTGTGCTGGGTCTTCATGGCTGCGTGTGGGCTTTCTCTGGCTTCAGTTGAGGTGTGTGGGCTTCTCACTGTGGTGGCTTCTCCTATTGCAGAACGCTCGAGCTTTTGGAGTTGAGGCATGGGACTTCAGTAGTTGTGGCTCCCAGGCTCTAGAGCACAGGCTCAGTACTCCTGGCACACGGGTTTAGTTGCTCTGTGGCATCTTCCCAGACCAGGGATTGAATCCGTGTTCCCTGCATTGGCAGGTGGATTCTTAACCACTGGACCACCAGGGAAGTCCTCCACCTCTGTTTGAAGGTTACACTCACACAGCCTGGGTCACACCAGCAAGGCATATTTGCTCCCAGATTGTGTTTCTGCTTGGGCTAACGCAGAACATTCTCAGACAGCAAACACCATGGATGCTGATCACAATCAGCACAGTGAAAAATGTCACAAACAGCACTTCCAGAGTTGGGTACAAGCCAGTGCAAATACTTTTATGGTTTTACATTTGTGTGAACAGGATCAACCACAGTAGGGTCAAACCCCAGCTTCGCTTTTTTAGGTGCTACGGTAGACAAGTCACTTCGACCTCCCTCCTTAAGTATCATTTTCCCCTTTCCGTAGAAGGAGGCAGCTTCATTTCCTTCAAGGGATTGCTTCAAGGATTCTTTCTTCAACAAATATTTACAGAGCCTTTACTTGCAGCCAAGCATCATTCTAAGGCCTGGGAAATACAGCGACCAAAGCATGCATCCTGTCCTCATGGGGCTTTCATTCCAGTGGGGAAGAGATAATTAACAAATAGAATGTAAAGTGTTAATAGAGAAAAACAAATAGGTAAGGGGGTTCCAAGCTTCTTTGCAGCAGCAGGGCTGGAGGGGACAATTAAATGCATTTAGGGAAAGCTCAAAAAGAAGCATTTGAGGGACTTCCCTGGCAGTCCAGTGGGTTAAGATTTCGTGCATCCACTGAAGAGGGCATGGGCTGATCCCTGGTTGGGGAACTAAGATCCCACATGCCACAAAGGCGTGGCCAAAAAAATAAACTAAATAACAGTGAACACACACACAATATTCCACTGTATGGATACAAGAACATGAATAATCTTCCCTGGTGGCTCAAACGGTAAAGAATCTCCCTGCAATGCAGGAGACCCAGGTTTGATCTCTGGGTCAGGAAGATCCCCTGGAGAAGGAAATGGCAACCTACTCCGGTATTCTTGCCTGGGAAATTCCATGGACAGAGGAACCTGGTAGGCTACAGTCCATGGGGTCGCAAAGAGTTGGACATAACTGAGCAACTAACACATATACAACAACAGGAATAATAAAATAATCTAGGGAAAAAAAGGAGGGGGAGCATTTGAAGAGATGGCCCCAGCTTCTGGCTGCATGCCAGACCAAGGGACCAAGCCACATAGCAAGGGGCAGTAGGTGGCCTGCTCAGCACAGCATACCCACTTTCGCTGGGCTCTGTTCCAGGGCTGAAGACCCAGGTAGTGATCCCTGCCTTCCCAGGGCTCACATCCCAGTGGAATGAGAGTAACACTAGCACATGGGTCCCACATAGGCCTGGGAGGGGCGTTGGCTCTGTCCCTCCACTTTAGAAGGACCATGGGGGCCTCCCCAGACCACCTGCCCTCGAGATCAGGGCCAGAAAAGAATTCAGTTTGAAATCCTTTGCCTTTCTGGGCCTGTCCTGGACAGTTCAAAAACAAACCCATTGATAAAAACCTCACCCTGTTCAATCACCATCTTCCTGCCTAGACTGGGGGAGAGGCTCTGGTGTCTCAACTGGAGAAGCAGGGGTTGCTTCTCTGCTCAAGTCTGAGTCCAAGGCCTTGGCTTCAGTTTCCAGGGTGGCCACTAACTGCCAAGGAATCTCACTGCCATTCACTTTAAAAAGGGAGGCAGGTGAACCCCACTGTTAAAGAAGGAGCTGGCCACCTGCCCACTGCAGAGGTGCACAGGGACCTCTTGGCTGTCACAGGGAGGAGGGAAACTGGTTTGGTTTCATCCAAGAGAACGAGAAGCCCTCTGGCTTACACGCTTAAATTGGAGGAGTTTTATTATCCAGCTTCTGGCTGCCAGTTAAATACACAAACACCCGACCCGCCTGCCTGAATAGAGGTGCTAATTGATTATTCCCACTGGCTGCAACCCAGGAAACATTCCTGTGGCCAGGTTGGGCAACTCCAGGAACTGTTTGCTTATTGATTAGAAAGAAAAGACTTCCACCCACACCACAGAACCTGCCCACTTTTCCTTTCTGTTGGGCTCCAGGGAGCACCCTTCTCCCTTCACCTTCTGCTGACTCCTCAGGGGAAGGGGTGGCTGGCATTCCTGGGCTGGGGGACTGGCTCCTAGGTCCCCATGTGCCAGGAAGCGGTCTCCAGTTCTTGGCTGCCCACTTACGAAATAAAGCACTTTGACCAAAATACCCCAACCTCATCTCCATCTGGGGTCTAGTGTAATGTGCCCTGCACAGAGACTATCCTCATCAATTCAGTTGCTCCGTAGTGTCTGATCTCTTTGCAACCCCATGGACTGCAGCACACCAGGCTTCTCTGTCCTTCACTATCTCCCAGAGCTTGCTCAAACTCACATCTGTTGAGTCTATTTGATTCCATCCAACCATCTTATCCTCTGTTGCCCTCTTCTCCTCCTGCCTCCAATCTTTCCCAGCATCAGGGTCTTTTCCAATGAGTCAGCTCTTAGCATCAGGTGATCTATCCTAGAGACTACCCCAGCATGCTTCTTAAAAATACCCAGGCTTGGGCTACGACAGGCAAACTGATCTCTGAGGCTATAGGATATTGAATTTTAAACCTTTCCCCCAGGCACTTGGAGCAGGCACTTGGTGGAGAATGGTCCTACAAAGGCTTCCCCAGGGAGAGACAAATGGCAGAAATAACACAACAACCAATGAGGGAAGTTATCACTCAGGTTTTAATGATAAAGGCTCAGAGATGTTAAGTGACTCTCCCAAGGTCACACAGCAATGAGCAGCAGAGCTGGGATTCAAATCCAGGTCTGGCTGGCCCCAAGAGCCATAGTAGGGACCCTGGCATTGTCCTGCTTCCCCAGAAGAACAAATTGTCTATGGTAGCTCAACTCTGTGAATATATGGAAAAGCCATTGTATTCTCCTACACTTTAAAAGGGGGGAATGTTAAGATGTGTGAATTATATCTCAGAGCTATTATCAAAAAACTAAAAAAGAGAGAAGAAAAAAAAAAGAGAGAGCCAAAAGCACAAAGCACTCATGGACCCAACCACGCAGAAGCCGCTATCTAAACGCTCTGTTCTGTGTCCTTCAGATCCTGGTCCACCCCTTTCCTGATTTGCTTACTTAACCCTGATATCCATCCTATGATATCCTCTGTCTTCCTAAAATTAGAGTATGAACACTACTATATTTTTAAACATCTTTTTTCCCCATTTTCTTCTTTCTCCCCATTTTCCCATAAAAAAAAAATTCCAACTATATAGTTACTAGGATGGAGAAAATACGGTATAGCTACTCATGGGACAAAATACAATAGCATAGGGACTTCCCTTGTGGTCCAGCAGCTAAGCCTCCACGCTCCCAACACAGGGAGCCCAGATTCGATCCCTGGCCAGGGAACCAGATCTCATGTGCCGCAACTAAGGGGTTGCACATCACAACTAGAGATTCTGCATGCTGCAACTGGAGGGGACTAAGACCCAACGTGGCCAAATAAATGTTTTTAAAAGATTTAATAGCACAGATAAACCTTAAAGGTGTTATGCTAAATTAAAGAAAATGACAAAAGACTACCAGTCATGGAGAGAGGATTCAGTTAGTCTGGAGCAGGGTTCTAGAAATTCTAGGAAACCAGAGATTCACTGGAAAAGACCCTGATGCTGGGAAAGAGTGAAGGCAGGAGAAAGGGACGACAGAAGTGGACGAGTTGGCATCACCGACTCGACAGACATGAGTTTGAGTAAGCTCTGGGAGTTGGTGATGGACAGGGAAGCCTGGCATGCTGCAATCCATGGGGTTGCAAAGAGTCGGACACAACTGGCAACTTAGCACGCTATGCAGCTACCACAGAGCTGCGTACATTTATAAATATGACCTGGCTGTATGCAGTGGGTAAACTTTATGGTATGTAAGTTACATCTCAATGAACCTGTAAAAATACAGTTATTACTAGGATTTCCTTTGAGGAGGACCCCATGAGTTCGAGTCCCAGGGTTCAAAAAAGACACAAACCCATTCATCTAAAAACACAAGGTCAAAGTGATGAAAAAGTGGGGAAGGAAAAGAGGCCATAAATCATTCTTAATGAATAATAATTAGAAGAGTAAATATTCCATATAATGACAGTCATTATGTGCAGGCACTGCACTGAGTGCTTCACAAACACTGACTCCTAAACTGCTAGGAAGCAGGTGGGGTTTTTTAATCCCCTTCATCCTGATGAGCCCCTGAGGCCCAGAAAGGCTTGAGTCACCTGTTCAAGGTCGGAGAGCCAGTCAGTCTATGAAGCGAGAGTCACACACCCAGGACCAGCCAAGGCTGGTTGAACCACTGGGCTAAAAGTGCTCTGCCCTGAAGGAGAGAGGCTCCAGGGGAAGGTGACTGCCAGATGAGATGGGTCCAAACCCATGCTGGGCACAAATGCAGGTTGCTGTACATGGATATGACCCAGATAGACGTTTCCAGTCTGGGGGCAGCATTTCCCCAGCCCTAATGGATGTGGAAACATGCTGACACCAGCACGGAGCTCCAGATTTTGAATCATTCAGTAAGTCAGGAACAAGGTCCGGAAACCTCTTCGCCAACACAAAGAATGAATATGAGGCTTGTACCATTTCCAGCTGTGGGCTATGCTGGAAAAGCTTGGGCCCCCTGCGTCTGACATTTGGAGCAGAACTCCCCAAGCACAGCTGGACGCCAAAGCTGCACAAGTCAGGCATTTCCCACAGAGTCTCCAGGTCACATGTATTTGCAGATGACTCCGAAACAAGTGCTCACTTGTCCAAGAGCACTTACAAGAGGAGGCTTTCTCTTTTTCAATGGAGGCCAGCATCGTTTTTCCTCATCAAGAACAAATAAGCATTGATGGGAAAGGCCGTTGCTTCCAAGACCGTTTGCCTGATCTGCTCAGCTGGCTCTGGAGGTGAATGCTCGGCCCCCACATGCGCAGGCTCCTGGGAAAGAAGCCACACAACCATTCCCTTTCCTCCGAGTCCCAGGGAAAAGCAGAAATGTCTCAGGCCAGGGAGCTCACCCCAAGACTTCCAAGTAGGCAAGACAACAAAAAGAAGAAAATTAGATGAAGACTCCCCAGGCCACAGGTCCCACATGAAAGCGTGTGTTGGGCACAGCCGGGGTCCTGGGGCTAATTCTCAGGATACACTTGCTGCCACAAGGCCCTGTGGCACCTGCCCCAGCAGTGCTTCTAACACTTTATTTTTCTAGTTGCGGTTCTTATAAGATTCAGTGGTTTCTCTACCTGGCTTCTTCCCATTTGCCAATCAACAATTGGAAACTTGCACACATGCAGAATGACGTATGTACAAGGTTATTCACTAAGGCATTGTTTGTACTAGCAAAACATGGCAGAGAACTCAAGCATCCATCAAAGGAGGGTTAAACTGGAATTTTCTTACAATGAAATCTGATGTGGCTCTAAAACAAATGAGAAGGTTCCTGATGCACTGCTGTGAATGTACTTTAAAACATTAATGTGATAAAAGCAAGGTGCAAACCAGTGCAGGGGGATTAAGAATACAGGTTCACCTTTCCTTGTATTTGCATCTCAGAAAAATAACTGAGATTACCAGTCTAGGGGAGGGGCTATTGTTGGACCCAAAGAGGATCAGGTCGGGAGTAGAAATTTTTCCTGTATGGTTGATTTTCCAGACAGAAATGTATTATCTGTTCAAAAGGTTAAAAAATAAAACCAAAAACCTCACAGGGGGCACAGGCAAATTGCTCACTATTTACTTTGTAGGAAAAGATTAATTTTTGCAATTATTCAGAGGACCTCGATCCGTCTGAGAATCTCAGCAACCCAAGATACAGGACACTATAGGAAGGGTTAGGGAGTGGTGGGAAAGAGCAAGGATGACCCACACATGACTGGAGAAGGAAGAGGTGCTGTGGGGGAAATGATAAGCTGGTCTAGGAAGAATTAAGTCAGGTGATGGATACTCTCTGGGGCTTGTCAGGAAGACGAGTGCTCAGGCAAGTCCCTTTCATTCATTCATTCAGGGTTAATTTACTCATTGGTGACACAGAGGCTGAAGTGTAAGAAGTAGTGCTCAAAGGCTGTGCTGAACAGTGTGGCTAGTAGAATCAGCATGACTTTTTTCAGAGGGCATCCAGACCACATGTATAGATGTCACATGCTCACATCCTCTCATCCAGCAGAGCCCACACACAGGACCTCATCCCACAGAGGGACCCACACATGTGCATGAGACAGATACACAAGGAACCTCACCATGGTAGCAAAACATGGAAACAGCATCAATATCGGCCTGATGAAATAAACAATGGCCAACCACTCAATCTGTTCCAATCCCAAAGATAGGCAATGCCAAAGAATGCTCAAACTACCGCACAATTGCACTCACCTCACATGCTACTCACAGCTCAGTTGGTAAAGAATCCACCTGCAATGCAGGAGACTCCTGTTTGATTCCTAGGTCAGGAATATCTACTGGAGAAGGGATAGGCTACCCACTCCAGTATTCTTGGGCTTCCCTTGTGGTTCAGGTGGTAAAGAATATACCTGCAATGTGGGAGACCTGAGTTCGAGTCCTGGGTTGTGGAGATCCCCTGGAGAAGGGAAAGGCTGCCCACTCCAGTACTCTGGCCTGGAGAATCCCATGGATTGTATAGTCCATGGAGTTACAAAGAGTCGAACACGACTGAGTGAGCTTCACTTTCACATGCTAGTAATGCTCAAAATTCTCCAAGCCAGGCTTCAACAGTACGTGAACCATGAACTTCCAGATGTTTAAGTTGGATTTAGAAAAGGCAGAGAAACCAGAAATCAAATTGCCAACATCTGTTGGATCATTGGAAAAGCAAGAGAGTTCCAGAAAAATATCTATTTCTGCTTTATTGACTATGCCAAAGCCTTTGACTGTGTGGACCACAACAAACTCTAGAAAATTCTTCAAGATATGGGAATACAGACCACCTGACTTGCCTCCTAAGAAATCTGTATGCAGGTCAGGAAGCAACAGTTAGAACTGGACATGGAACAACAGACTGGTTCCAAATCAGGAAAGGAGTACATCAAGGCTGTATATTGTCACCCTGCTTATTGGGAGCCTGGTAACTTATGTGCAGAGTACATGACTGAGCGTAGAGGAGCAGAGTATCATGAGAAATGCTGGGCTGGATGAAGCACAAGCTGGAATCAAGATTGCCAGGAGAAATATCAATAACCTCAGATATGCAGATGACACCACCCTTATGGCAGAAAGCAAAGAGGAACTCAAGAGCCTCTTGATGAAAGTAAAAGAGGAGAGTGAAAAAGTTGGCTTAAAGCTCAACATTCAGAAAACTAAGATCATGGTATCTGGTCCCATCACTTCATGGGAAATAGATAGGGAAACAGTTTTTATTTTCAGTGGAAACAGACTTTATTTTTTGAGGCTCCAAAATCACTGCAGATGGTGACTGTGGCCATGAAATTAAGACGCTTGCTCCTTGGAAGAAAAGCTATGACCAATCTAGACAGAATATTAAAAAGTAGAGACATTACTTTGCCAACAAAGGTCCATGTAGTCAAAGCTATGGTTTTTCCAATAGTCATGTATGGATGTGAGAGTTGAACTTTAAGGAAAGCTGAGCTCAGAAGAATTGATGCTTTTGAACTGCGATGTTGGAGAAGACTCTTGAGAGTCCCTTGGACTAAAAGGAGATCCAACCAGTCCATCCTAAAGGAAATCAGTTCTGAATATTCATTGGAAGGACTGATGTTGAAGCTGAAACTCCAACACTTTGGCCACCTGATGCAAAGAACTGACTCACTGGAAAAGACCCTGATGCTGGGAAAGATTGAGGCAGGAGGAGAAGGGGATGACAGAGGATGAGATGGTTGGATGGCATCACCAACTCAATGGACATGAGTTTGAGTAAACAGCAGGAGTTGGTGATGGACAGGGAGGTCTGGCGTGCTGCAGTCCATGGGGTCGCAAAGAGTTGGACACGACTGAGTGATTGAACTGAACTGAACTGAGCCACTCAATAGGAAACACTGCAGAAATTTTAAAGAACAAGGTAGCCACTAAAAAGAATCAAGTAAATCTACACATAATAACATGAGAGGAATCTGTCTCTAAAGAAACGTCAAGAAGCAAAATAATAGAGAAAATGTTTAAAACATCTTCCAAAGGATACAAGAAACTGGTACCACTGGAGAAGGTGGCGACAGCGGATGAGATGGTTGTTTTGTATCACTGACTCCATGGACACGAGTTTGAGCAAACTCAGGGAGAGAGTGAAAGACAGGGAAGCCTGGAGTTCTGCTGTTCATGGGATTGCAGAGTCAGACATCACTTGGCAACTGAACAACAGCCACCACCACTGGCTGTCTTGGGGGATGAACTCCTGGTGGAGAAAGTAAAGATGGGAGGGCTGCTAGCCTTTACATCCTTCTGCACCACTGAAATTGCTCCATGTTTGCTTTCCCATCATCACATAAACAGACATTTTTCTTTTCTTTGAACTAAAGGAGGGAAGGTGTTACGTTGACTGTCTTCAATGGGAAAGCCCTGCACTCAGGCTCCCCAAACTCCTAATGCTGACTTCAGTTACATTATCCGAAACAAGACACCCAGGATAGGGGAGGCCATCTGGTCCCACTCTGGTCGATTCTATTTGCGGTTTGCTAAGTACACTTCTCTGGGTTACAATCTAATGGTCTAAATGATGTTTTTCCCCAAGAGTCATGCTTTAAGAGGGACATTGACCCATGGAACTGGTCCAGAGGAAAAGGGGCACAGAGGGTAAGTGGCAGAGTGAAGGACAGACTGGTCCTAAGATCCACAGGGCAGAGTCCTTCTAGAAGGGTTGGTGATGGCACCAGAGGGCAAGATAAGGGCCAGTAGGATTAGTGAGGCCACCTGAGAAGGAAATGTTTTTGCTAAGAGTGGACCCCAAACACAGAAGGGGGCTGCCAGTCTCCCATACCCTGATGGCTTCCTCGGGTGCAGCCTCTATATGGACTGAGGTTCTGTGTATAAGCTTGAAATTTTCATAGGAGGAGAAGATGGCAACCCACTCCAGTGTTGGAGAATCCAACTGGAAAATCCCAAGGTCGGAGAAGCCTGGTAGGCTACAGTCCATGGGGTCACAAAGAGTCAGACATGACTGAGCTACTTGACTTCCCTTCATAGATCTGGATTTTAATCTCATCTTTGCCTCGAGCCATGTGATTTCAGCTTCCTCTTTCTAAAGAATGGTCCCTATGCGGGGGCTCTTTGGACAAGATAAGAGTTCTTATCAAGAGCTCAGCAGAGCCTTCTTTGTGGTTGTTCACGTTATATCAATCAGATCAGATCAGATCAGTCGCTCAGTCGTGTCCGACTCTTTGCGACCCCATGAACCGCAGCACGCCAGGCCTCCCTGTCCATCACCAGCTCCTGGAGGTCACCCAGACTCACATCCATCGAGTCAGTGATGCCATCCAGCCATCTCATCCTCTGTCGTCCCCTTCTCCTCCTGCCCTCAATCCCTCCCGGCATCAGAGTCTTCTCCAATGAGTCAACTCTTCCCATGAGGTGGCCAAAATACTGGAGTTTCAGCTTTAGCATCATTCCTTCTAAAGAAATTCCAGGATTGATCTCCTTCAGAATGGACTGGTTGGATCTTCTTGCAGTCCAAGGGACTCTCAAGAGTCTTCTCCAACACCACAGTTCAAAAGCATCAATTCTTCGGCGCTCAGCCTTCTTCACAGTCCAGCTCTCACATCCATACATGACCACAGGAAAGACCATAGCCTTGACTAGGCGAACCTTTGTTGGCAAAGTAATGTCTCTGCTTTTGAATATGCTATCTAGGTTGGTCATAACTTTCCTTCCAAGGAGTAAGCGTCTTTTAATTTCATGGCTGCAGTCACCATCTGCAGTGATTTTGGAGCCCAGAAAAACAAAGTCTGACACTGTTTCCACTGTTTCCCCATCTATTTCCCATGCAGTGATGGGACCAGATGCCATGATCTTTGTTTTCGGAATGTTGAGCTTTAAGCCAACCTTTTCACTCTCCACTTTCACTTTCATCAAGAGGCTTTTTAGCCCCTCTTCACTTTCTGCCATAAGAGTGGTGTCATCTGCATATCTGAGGTTATTGATATTTCTCCCAGCAATCTTGATTCCAACTTCTGTTTCTTCCAGTCCAGCATTTCTCATGATGTACTCTGCATATAAGTTAAATAAACATGGTGACAATATACAGCCTTGACGTACTCCTTTTCCTATTTGGAACCAGTCTGTTGTTCCATGACCAGTTCGAACTGTTGCTTCCTGACCTGCATACAGATTTCTCAAGAGGCAGATCAGGTGGTCTGACATTCCCATCTCTTTCAGAATTTTCCATAGTTTATTGTGATCCACACAGTCAAAGGCTTTGGCATAGTCAATAAAGCAGAAATAGATGTTTTTCTGGAACTCTCTTGCTTTTTCCATGATCCAGCGGATGTTGGCAATTTGATCTCTGGTTCCTCTGCCTTTTCTAAAACCAGCTTGAACATCAGGAAGTTCACGGTTCACATATTGCTGAAGCCTGGCTTGGAGAATTTTGAGCATTACTTTACTAGCGTGTGAGATGAGTGCAATTGTTCGGTAGTTTGAGCACTCCTTGGCATTGCCTTTCTTTGGGATTGGGATGAAAACTGACCTTTTCCAATCTTGGGGCCACTGCTGAGTTTTCCAAATTTGCTGGCATATTGAGTGCAGCACTTTCACAGCATCATCATTCAGGACTTGGAATAGCTCCACTGGAATTCCATCACCTCCACTAGCTTTGTTCGTAGTGATGCTTTCTAAGGCCCATTTGACTTCACATTCCAAGATGTCTGGCTCTAGGTCAGTGATCACATCATCATGATTATCTAGGTCTTGAAGCTCTTTTTTGTACAGTTCTTCTGTGTATTCTTTCCACCTCTTCTTAATATCCTCTGCTTCTGTTAGGTCCACACCATCTCTGTCCTTTATCGTGCCCATCTTTGCATGAAATGTTCCTTTGGTATCTCTGATTTTCTTGAAGAGATCCCTAGTCTTTCCCATTCTGTTGTTTTCCTCTATTTCTTTGCATTGATCACTGAAGAAGGCTTTCTTATCTCTTCTTGCTATTCTTTGGAACTCTGCATTCAGATGTTTATATCTTTCCTTTTCTCCTTTGCTTTTCGCTTCTCTTCTTTTCACAGCTATTTGTAAGGCCTCCCCAGACAGCCATTTTGCTTTTTTGCATTTATTTTGCATGGGGATGGTCTTGATCCCTGTCTCCTGTACAATGTTCTTTGTGGTTGTTCACCTTATATCAATAGATTTATGGAACTAGAAACTTCTGCAGTTGTCTGAGGTCACCCTGCTGGAGAGACAGGGCCACCAAGGAGGTAGAGTCTAGGACGCTCTCATGAAATCAAAACTCTATCAGTGCCTCCCTTGGCCCAACCACACCTGTGCTCCTGCTGTGGGGTGTGGTGGTCCCTTGCCTGTGGGCAGGCTATAAACCAGAATGATGGGAGGTCAATCTGCTCCCATCCTTCCTTCCAACCTTTTAGGCCCAGAGGGAGCAGTATCATATCTGAAAGTGAAAGTCCCTCAGTCATGTCCTACTCTAAGACCCAGGTCAGAATACTGGAGTGGGTAGCCTTTCCTTTCTTCTGGGGATTTTCCCAACCCAGGGATCAAACCCAGGTCTCCCACACTGCAGGTAGATTCTCCCACACTGCAGCTATCAGAGAAGCCATCATATCTGAGGTTACTGATATTTCAGTATATCTGAGGTTACTAATATTTCAGTAACCTCAGATATACAGATGACACCACCCTATGGCAGAAAGCGAAGAGGAACTCAAGAGCCACTTGATGAAAATAAGAGAGTGAAAAAGCTGGCTTAAAATTCAACATTCAAAAAACGAAGACTGTGGCATCCAGTCCCATCACTTCATGGCAAATAGATGGGGAAACAATGGAACCTGTGAGAGACTTTATTTTTGGGGGCTCCAAGATCATTGCAGAGGATGACTGCAGCCATGAAATTAAAAGACCCTTGTTCCTTGGAAGAGAAGCTATAACCAACCTAGACACCATATTAAAAAGCAGAGACATTACTTTGTCAGCAAAGGTCCGTGTAGTCAAAGCTATGATTTTTCCAATAGTCATGTATGGATGTGAGAATTGGACTATAAAGAAAGCTGAGTGCCGAAGAAGAATTGATGCTTTTGAACTGTGGTGTTGGAAATGACTCTTGAGAGCCCCTTGGACTGCAAGGAGACCAAACCAGCCCATCCTAAAGGGCTGATGGTGAAGCTTCAATACTTTGGCCACCTGATGTGAAGAACTGATTCACTGGGAAAGACCCTGATGCTGGGAAAGATTGAATGTGGGAGAAGAAGGGGACAACAGAGGATGAGATGGCTGGATGGCATCACTGACTCAATAGACATTAGTTTGAGCAAGCTCTGGGAATTGGTGATGGACAGGGAAGCCTAGCGTGCTGCAAACCATGGGGTCACAGAGTCAAACACAACGGAGTGACTGACCTGAACTGAACTGGAGCAACGTCCACCCCTTTGCAGGCCACCTGGAAACCTCTCTGTGGCCATGAAAAGAAGTTTCTCATGTCACTGTTCTGCTCAGTCTGACGCCCTCCCTGAGGACTCAGCAGTGAGCACTTGTGACTTAAGTCAAGGTTCCAGGTCTGTGAATGGGTGTCAGAGAAAATGCAAGCCTCTGGAATTAGAGTGGAGACATGGAGACCTACAGAATGCTCCATGGTCTTCGATAAAGGGGCCTGAGATCCCCAAAGAGGAGCCCTACTCTAGACATGCTTAGGGCTTAACATCGTGGATGCTGGGAGGGAGGAGGAGAGAATGAAAGGGCTCAACCAAGGCCACAATGACTGGCTGCTTCCAATGCCTCCCAACCCCAACTGATCTAAGCACCAGGTGATAAATTCACTTCAAACCTCCAAACCTTGAGTCCTGTGAATAATAAAAACAAAGCACATGTGATGAGCAGGGGGCTTAAAATGGGGCATGAGAGACACAAACACCCGACTCTTTGCTTCCCACAGACCCGCTTCATTTCTTGACACCTGAACTATTGCTTGTGTGAGTGCTCAGTCATGTCCGACTCTTTGTGATGCTATGGACTATAGCCCACCAGGCTCCTCTGCCCATGGGATTTTCTAAGCAAGATATGGAAGTGGGTTGCCATTTCCTTCTCCAGGGGACCTTCCCAACCCAGTAACTGAACCCACGTCTCCTGCATTGCAGGCAGATTCTTTACCGCTGAACCACTGGGAAACACCCTGGACAACTGCAGTAGCCTCCAGATTGTCTTCCCAATTCTGGCCCATGTCCCCAAAGCCTCTTCTCTGCACAGAAGTCCCAGTGAGCTTGTTAAAATCTCAGGTAGATCCTGATATGCCTCTGCTCTCCTCACAGCCCTCCAGAGATGAGCCTCTCTCCTTTCCTTCCCTCACAGGTCATCCCCTGCCCCCAGCACTCCCTCCTCATCCTTCTTCACTGATTCACTCATTTGGTATATCCTCCCAGTAGAATGTAAGTTCCATGAGGGCAGGGGTTTTGCCTGCCTCTAAAATGTCATTTCATCACTGTATGTGTGCGTGCATGCTAAGTTGCTTCAGTCATATCTAACTCTTTGTGACCCCATGGACTGTAGCCCGCTGACTGAGGCACCTGCGGTCAGCCCCAAGAGGAGAGAGGAAAGGATGCTCATTGAGCCAGAAATACCCACACAACTTCACGAGTCTTTGCAGGCAGATTAGGACTCTAATCATTCCATGCTATAGTTACCACCAAGTGATCAGCAAGTGACCAGTTACCAGCAAGGCACAAGAAGCACCATGGAGACCCTCAGTCAGTCCTCACACCCTGGCAGGCAGGTACTGTGGCCTCATTTTACAGGTGAACAAACCAAGAAAAGATTTACACCGGTGAAGTGACTCGCCCAAGGTCACAGAGCCAGCAGACAGGCAGAGCTGGAAACTGAACTCGGGCCAGCTTACTCTGAAGCTGTTGCCTCCACCTCACCCTGCCCCTCTGATGTGTTCTGTCTCTATGTCTCCTCCCTGGCTGTCTGCCTTTTCTCTCCATGCACAAAGCCACCGAAAGGCAGTGTCGTGTTCCAGATGCGAGCACTTTGTTTCCTGAGACAGCCACTGGGCATCTCATTAAACCTGCAGTGCAGGTGGAAAGCTAAGTGCTGACAGGCAGGCAGTGTGCAGACATCTGAAAAGACCCTTTTAGATGAGGTCTTTGGGGAATTTCCACGGCACAGGAACTGGCTCTGAGAGCTGCAAATAAAGCTGGCTCAACACCCTGGCTGGTAATGGGGTTCGCTGGCCCCAGCAAAAGCTGAGCATCCACTGGCCATCCCCGAAGGCCTTAACTTGCTTAAACGAGAGCACCACCTTTGGGTGTTAATTCCCAGAGAACTTCCTGCTTTCTAACATAAAGAAGTTGGAGCTAGCATGCCAGGACTAGGGGGAAAAGCCCTTCCTCAGTCAGTCAAGCCCACAGGAGGACTGGGCATTAACTAAACCCCATACGACAGGGCCAAGGCATATCACTCATGCCAGCTTTCATACTTCCCTTCTCATTCTTAATGCACCTTTTCTGCTGACTGGGCAGGAGGTTGGAGAACCGGTCAGGCTACAGCTTTCTCTTCTAAATACCCTTTTAAGCCATTAGCTTAGGCTCATCTGGAAAAGTCTGCCTGCCTGCCTGCCTTTTGATTACACAATATCTCAAACTTATCTGAGCATCCATTTTCCTGGGCAGGTAGGTGGCTATGGCTTCCTGGAATTCCTTCGGTTTATATGAAGCCTGTGAATCAAGGTTCTTCAGAAAGCAGGGTGGTGTGGATCCACCCAGCAGCTCGAGGTTGGTGACTAACAGCTCATAGCAGCAACTCTCCTCCCACCAAGAGCTTTCTGTTTCACCAATGATTGGCCCCTGGTAACCACTCATCTGTTTCTGTCCCTATGGATTTGCCTCTTCTGGACATTTCATCTGAATGGAATCATACAATATATGGCCTTTTGTATCTGGCTTCTTTCACTTGTTTTTTAAATTCATTCATGTCACAGTGTGTATTAATATTTCATTCCTTTTTTATGGCTGAATAGTATCCTGTTGTGTGGATATACCATATTTTGTTTACCCACTTACTGGCAGATGAACATTTGGGTTGTCTTCACTTTTTGGCTACTCTGAATAATGCAATGAACAGTTTTGTGTAGACATACATTTTTAAGGCTCTTGAGTATATACCTAGGAGTGGAGTTGCTGGATTATATGGTAACTATGTTCAACTTTTTGAGGAAACATCAGACGGTTTTCCACAGCAGCTGCACAATTTTACATTCCCACCAGCACTGTATGAAGGTCCTAATTCCTCCATATCCTCCAAAACACCTATCATTTTCAGTTTACTTTTAGGGGTGTTATCTCACTGTGACTTTGCTAATGACCTTTTTAAAAAATTTATTTTTTATTGAAGTATAGTTGAATAAAATGACTTTTCTTTTTTTGACCAGGGATTGAACACAAGCCCTCATCAGTAAAAGCATAGAGTCCTAACCACTTGACCACCAGGGAATTCCCACTAATGACCTTTTAACGGAACATCTTACTTCCTAACAAATATTTCTTTGAGTATCATCACCTAACAAATACTATTTTGAAGGCAATCCTGGCTAAAGCCTTTGGTGGTCATCATAGTAATCGTAAGAATACTAACAGCTACTACTACTACCATAAACACCACTGACACTTTCCGTAGCACATACTGTGTGGCCAGGCTCATTATACTAGACATTGTATCCTCACAATAACTGGATGAACTGAATGGTATTGTTTTCTCCATTTCACAGATGGAAAAACTGAGGGCAGAGGGGTTGAACAGCTTGCTCGGGGTCACACAGCTTACAAGTCACTTGCATGAACCTGGAATCTGAGCATAAGCAGTCTGGCCCCAGAGCTCTGGAGCACTGCTTTCATGTATGACTTTCTGGCACAAAATTTGTTGGGAAAGCCTGGAGGTAGCACAGGAAGCACACTATCAACATCTGAGCACCACCCAAAATAAGCCCAGGATGATTCTTCAGCTCAAGGTACAAAGGCTGTACACACCAAGATTCCATCCGTGACAGGCAGGACTATCAGCACAGGACGTGGGAGCGAATGGTGGTAACGTGTGACAGCTCAGATGGCAGACACACCTGGGCTGGGGTGTCAGCTCCACCACTCAGACCTCCAGCTAAAGTGAAGCCATCTGCCCTCCCCCAGTTCCTCATCCATAAGAGGGGTCTAATGGTGACCTCAGAGGACTGTGGCAAGACATACTGACAGAACACATCAGAGAAAGCACAAGAAAGAGACCAATAGGCTTGCTGACATTCAAGCCTGGCAGACTCAGATTCTACCCACACGTTGTTTTGCAAAAAACCATGCATCACTCAAAAAGCACTAAGTTTTCCCTTAAAAGTAGATGGGAAAGATTCCCATTCTTTAAAAGTTACACATAAAATGACACTTTACCATTCAGGGAATTCCCTGGCGGTCCAGTGTTTGGGACTCGGATCTTCCACTTTCAGGGGCCCGAGTTTGATCCCTGGTTGGAGAAATGGGACCCCAGTTTTTTGGTGGTACAGCCAAAAAAATAAAATGAGACTTTCCTATGCAAAACCTTAGAATGCAGTTTCAAGTCTGACTGATTCAAATTCACAGAATGTGAGTGCCGTGTTCAAGGGTTAACATCCAACTCTGTGTGCATCAGACATCATATAAGCACTGAGTCATTTATGTTTAGGAAATGGAGATCACAATTATGCAAAATAGCAGAATTATATGAACTGCACTTGTTACCTGCCATTGTATTAAAAGAATGTAATAAGATAGCTCTATTGGGGGATTTTTTTACTTTTGCTGCTAAATAACCCCCTTTGTGGTCTGTGGAAGACACAGGAAGAGAGGAAAGGGGGGTGTTTAGCTAAAGAGAAAGGCCAAATATCAGAAGCGAGACCTCTGGAAAAGCCTCACATCTGAGCTTATACGGTCTTGCACTTGAGGTCTAATTTCAGGGTCTATTAAATCATAACCCTTTGTTCCTTTTGAAAGCAACATGCTGACACCGTCAACTCTGTTCACCCTTAGAAGCCTCAGATCTGGAAATGCCAGCTAAGCTATATTACAGGGGAGGGAAATATAGTAGGTCTTTTAAAATTACAAATTACAAGTTTGCAAAATTAAAATTACAAACTTGAATTCCATATATGGCTGTGTGTACATGGGTAGAGCTTACATGAAACTCGTGTGCTTATAAACACAAAACAGAAACTTCCAACCCACCCCTCCTAGCGTCCAACAGATGCTTCAAGTTCTGCCCAAAAGTGGGGGAATCAAAGGAGGCTAGAAGGCTCTGGTCGGAAGGCAAGAAGCCATCTTTCTTCTCTCACTGCCTGCTGTGTACAAAGCGGGGACTATGATCACTGAAGCCAATGCTTTAAATGGCTAGAGTGTAAGAGTCTATAATAAATAAGAGACATTCTTGAGATTCTTGTGGATATTTGAATCTGGGGCAGATGGTTAGATGATATTGTAAATTTTCTTTGTTGTGACAATGGTTCAAAATGAGAGTGCCCTTACTCTTGGACAATGCAGACTGAAGTATTTAGTGGTGAAATGTCTGTAATATACTTTCAAGTGGCTCACAAAGCAACCATTCACACAGTTAGAGTCAACACTATAGTATTGGTTATAAAATGAGGGTATTCGGGTGTTCGTGGTACTTTCTCTCAACTTTTATGTATTTTTAATGTTTTTAATAATTGAAAGTTCCGGGGGTGGGGGGAAATTCTAAAATAAGAATTAACCAAATTAACTGAAAATGTATTCAGGACTGACCGATATTGAGCTAGTTTTCACTGACACAGATACACCAATGGTCCAAATATTGAAAGAGACCCCTTTCAATTGGTGAAGAGCCTCTGCCCTGAGCCTCCTGGGGGCTGTCCCCATCATCCAGCTGATGCTCAGGACCCTGGCACCTGCTTGACTACCAAACTGCAGGTGTTCCCTTTGATCAAAGGGTCTGTGCTGCATGGGTCATCACTAAACATTTCAAAACATCAGTTCTGCATCATTTCAACTACTGGCCATTCATCACGGACCATGCTCTCTTTGGGGTTCCAGAATCTCTCCTCCTGGCTAACCCTGTCCACACGACTTGCTTCCCGGGAATGCGAGTGGGAGAGCCCTGTGGCACAGAGGTTAAAGGGTATGACGGACCACAGTGTAAGTGCCAGCCCTGCCACCTCTCAGGTACATAACCCTGTGGCCAGTCACTTTAATTTGCCAAAACTCAGTTTACCTCACTGCAAAAAAAGAACTCACTAACAATCAGTTATTCTCTAATGCTGGTTTTGAAAATCAGATGTTTTTCTCAGCATGAATGATAGGGAACAATTTGAGCATAACCCAAAGTTTCAAATTTGCTCATGTTGTGTGATTTTGTCTGAGAGAAGCACTAGGTGAACATGGAAAAGTACACTTGGCGCAAGTGTAGGAATGAACAAAACACGCATCTTTCACTTACCTCTGTCCCTAGCGTGGTATGTGCCACACCCATTCCATCTGCAGTTACAACTTTCCACTTCCTTCCAGACTATCCACCTTCCACAGTAACTCACAGGCTACAACCTTTCAGAGTTACTCCCATAAGCAAACTGTTTTTCAAGTATCACAATGAAGTTTCTGAGTGACATGCCCCTAGCCATTTATTTCCCCATAAACCTTGATTTTTATTGGGCAGTTCTGTAAAGAGTGGTGATTAGGAAGGCCTCTGTCACCTTATCGCAGAGCTGACTGGGTTTCCACCTCCTAGAGCCTGGTGAGGTGTATACAGACTTATACAGGCAGAGGTTAGCCCAGTGCTGGGCATGCTGTAAGCACTTAGTCAATGCTGGTCTCTTGCTCTGAATACAGACAGAGCCTGGTGTATAAAATGTGCTCAGTAAACCTTTCCTTGAAAGGTCTGTGGCTCACTAATCTTAGTGGATTAATTAAAGACGTTTATCCTTCTCTCCCATTCTGTCGTTTTCCTCTATTTCTTTGCATTGGTCACTGAAGAAAGCTTTTTTATCTCTTCTTGCTATTCTTTGGAACTCTGCATTCAGATGCTTATATCTTTCCTTCTCGTTTCTCTTCTTTTCACAGCTATTTGTAAGGCCTCCCCAGACAGCCATTTTGCTTTTCTGCATTTCTTTTCCATGAGGATGGTCTTGATCCCTGTCTCCTGTACAATGTCACGAACCTCATTCCATAGCTCATCAGGCACTCTATCAGATCTAGGCCCTTAAATCTATTTCTCACTTCCACTGTATAATCATAAGGGATTTGATTTAGGTCATACCTGAATGGTCTAGTGGTTTTCCCTACTTTCTTCAACTTCAGTCTGAATTTGGCAATAAGGAGTTCATGGTCTGAGCCACAGTCAGCTCCTGGTCTTGTTTTTGCTGACTGTATAGAGCTTCTCCATCTTTGGCTGCAAAGAATATAATCAATCTGATTTTGGTGTTGATCATCTGGTGATGTCCATGTGTAGAGTCTTCTCTTGTGTTGTTGGAAGAGGGTATTTGTTATGACCAGTGCATTTTCTTGGCAAAACTCTGTTAGTCTTTGCCCTGCTTCATTCCGTATTCCAAGGCCAAATTTGCCTGTTACTCCAGGTGTTTCTTGACTTCCTACTTTTGCATTCCAGTTCCCTATAATGAAAAGGATATCTTTTTGGGGTGTTAGTTCTAAAAGGTCTTGTAGGTCTTGATAGAACCGTTCAACTTCAGCTTCTTCAGCATTACTGGTTGGGGCACAGACTTGGATTACTGTGATACTGAATGGTTTGCCTTGGAAACAAACAGAGATCATTCTTTTGTTTTTGAGATTGCATCCAAGTACTGCATTTCAGACTCTTTTGTTGACCATGATGGCTACTCCATTTCTTCTGAGGGATTCCTGCCCGCAGTAGTAGATATAATGGTCATCTGAGTTAAATTCACCCATTCCAGTCCATTTGAGTTCGCTGATTCCTAGAATGTCGACATTCACTCTGGCCATCTCCTGTTTGACCACTTCCAATTTGCCTTGATTCATGGACCTGACATTCCAGGTTCCTATGCAATATTGCTCTTTACAGCATCGGACCTTGCTTCTATCACCAGGCACATCGACAGCTGGGTATTCTTTTTGCTTTGGCTCCATCCCTTCATTCTTTCTGGAGTTATTTCTCCACTGATCTCCAGTAGCATATTGAGCACCTACTGACCTGGGGAGTTTCTCTTTCAGTATGCTATCATTTTGCCTTTTCATACTGTTCATGGGGTTCTCAAGGCAAGAATACTGAAGTGGTTTGCCATTCCCTTCTCTCTCCAGTGGACCACATTCTGTCAGACCTCTCCATCATGACCCGCCCATCTTGGGTTGCCCCATGGGCATGGCTTAGTTTCATTGAGTTAGACAAGGCTGTGGTCCTAGTGTGATTAGATTGACTAGTTTTCTGTGATTATGGTTGTGACTAGTTTTGACTAGTATTGACTAGTTTTGACTAGTTTTCTGTGAGAATGGGAAAGATTAGAGATCTCTTCAAGAAAATCAGAGATACCAAAGGAACATTTCATGCAAAGATGGGCTCGATAAAGGACAGAGATGGTATGGACCTAACAGAAGCAGAAGATATTAAGAAAAGATGCAAGAATACACAGAAGAACTGTACAAAAAAGATCTTCATGACCCAGATAATCACAATGGTGTGATCACTGACCTAGAGCCAGACATCCCGGAACGTGAAGTCAAGCGGGCCTTAGAAAGCATCACTACGAACAAAGCTAGTGGAGGTGATGGAATTCCAGTGGAGCTATTCCAAATCCTGAAAGATGATGCTGTGAAAGTGCTGCACTCAATAAGCCAGCAAATTTGGAAAACTCAGCAGTGGCCACAGGACTGGAAAAGGTCAGTTTTCATTCCAATTCCAAAGAAAGGCAATGCCAAAGAATGCTCAAACTACCACACAATTGCACTCATCTCACACGCTAGTAAAGTAATGCTCAAAATTCTCCAAGCCAGGCTTCAGCACTATGTGAACCGTGAACTTCCTGATGTTCAAGCTGGTTTTAGAAAAGGCAGAGGAACCAGAGATCAAATGGCCAACATCCGCTGGATCATGGAAAAAGCAAGAGAGTTCCAGAAAAACATCTATTTCTGCTTTATTGACTATGCCAAAGCCTTTGACTGTGTGGATCACAATAAACTGTGGAAAGTTCTGAAAGAGATGGGAATACCAGAGCACCTGATCTGCCTCTTGAGAAATTCGTATGTAGGTCAGGAAGCAACGGTTAGAACTGGACATGGAACAACAGACTGGTTCCAAATAGGAAAAGGACTTCGTCAAGGCTGTATATTGTCACCCTGTTTATTTAACTTATATGCAGAGTACATCATGAGAAACGCTGGACTGGAAGAAACACAAGCTGGAATCAAGATTGCCAGGAGAAATATCAATAACCTCAGATATGCAGGTGACACCACCCTTATGGCAGAAAGTGAAGAGGAACTAAAAAGCCTCTTGATGAAGGTGAAAGTGGAGAGTGAAAAAGTTGGCTTAAAGCTCAACATTCAGAAAACGAAGATCATGGCATCTGGTCCCATCACTTCATGGGAAATAGATGGAGAAACAGTGGAAACAGTGTCCGACTTTATTTTTGGGGGCTCCAAAATCACTGCAGATGGTGACTGCAGCCATGAAATTAAAAGACACTTACTCCTTGGAAGGAAAGTTATGGCCAATCTAGACAGCATATTGAAAAGCAGAGACATTACTTTGCCAACAAAGGTTCGTCTAGTCAAGGCTATGGTTTTTCCTGTGGTCATGTGTGGATGTGAGAGTTGGACTGTGAAGAAGGCTGAGCACCGAAGAATTGATGCTTTTGAACTGTGTTTGAACTGTGGTGTTGGAGAAGACTCTTGAGAGTCCCTTGGACTGCAAGGAGATGCAACCAGTCCATTCTAAAGGAGATCAGCCCTGGGATTTCTTTGGAAGGAATGATGCTAAAACTGAAACTCCAGTACTTTGGCCACCTCATGCAAAGAGTTGACTCATTGGAAAAGACTCTGATGCTGGGAGGGATTAGGGGCAGGAGGAGAAGGGGACGACAGAGGATAAGATGGCTGGATGGCATCACTGACTCGATGGACATGAGTCTGAGTGAACTCCGGGAGTTGGTGATGGACAGGGAGGCCTGGTGTGCTGCGATTCATGGGTTCACAAAGAGTCGGACACGACTGAGCGACTGATCTGATCTGATCTGATCCTTCTCTCCCAAGAGGTTGGGAGGGGCAGCAGTTGTCAAACTGTAAATTTGAGCTGGGGCTTCAAAGAGCTGATGGAGCCCTGACCTTCACAACTGGCCTGAGGATAAGAGTTGTGACTGTATGTCTCTTTTGTGCAAGAGTCTAGGACTGTTGACCACAGGGCTATACAGGGCCAATTTTGAGACAAGGAGCCTAGACTCTGAGTACTTAATTCAGGGCTCCGGTAGAGTATTAAGTGGTTAAGAGCCCAGGTGAGAGGTCATATGATCTGAGTTCAATCTGAATTTTACCCTTATCAACTATGCCACCTCAGACCTGTAATGTCACCCCCTGCCTCCCACTCTCCCAAGTACAGAAAGAGATTGATGGTTCCTATTTCCTAAGGGGGTGAGAGGTCAAGTCCTTAGCATAGTGACAGACCCAGCAGGAAAGTTCAATGCACATTAGCTACTACTTTAGAGCTAGGGGGAAAAAAAAAAAAATTAGAGGCTACCAGAAACAGAGTTGGGGCAGGAAACTGTACGAATGAACAAGCAGCAAGGGGAGGTCTGATTTGGCTGGAATTGAAAAGGCAGGACGCTGTGGGCAGGAACTCATTTCTATCAGCCATCCAACCCTAAATCCCTTCTGACACGGAGCCCACTGTCAGCTAAGCCATGTTCACTGAACAAACTTAATGGTTTGGTCTCCAGATGGTAATTTCCAAAAGAAACAGACAGAGAGCCTCCTCCAGCTGAGGACAAAGGTTCCCTAATTAGCCAGAAGGATGCATCAGCCGCATGGACTGGTTCGCGGCACTTCATCTGGGTGGAAGCTGATGCAGAGACATTCCTCTGCCCTTCAGAAGAGACCGCCCAGACCAGAGACAAGCTCTGGCCTCCTCCTGCCCCTCCAGTGTCGTTGGTCACCTATGACCCCATCGTGTGCACCAGGCCCTCGCCTCCTCCAGCCCACTGAGCCCTCTGGCCTCAGAAGCTTGGTCCTTGGGGCTTCCTTTTCTGGGTATTCTCTTCCTATAGTTCTTTTCACAGGGTCCTCCTTCCTGACATTACAAACCACGCACACTTCCCTGTGGCCACTTGCCTGCCCCACTCAGCTACAGTGGACCCCTCCCCACCCAGTTTCTCCCTTCCTCATTTTTCCACTTTATTTCTTCATAGATAGATGAAAATCGGCTATGGAAACCCACTCCCTGAAATCCTATTTATTTACATGCTAATGTTGACTTAGACACTAGAACTAAACTTCCTGAAGGCAGAGGCCTAGTGTGTCCCCTCTGCAGTAGCTGTGTACCTGGACCAGTACCTGGCACACACAGGCCCTCAATACACATGGACTGACTGAGGCGGGTGTGGAGATAGTTATTTACCCTTAAATAGTAGAGGGCTGTGTTCTCTGCATGGGGCGGTGGGGGCAGAGGGGATAAAAAGAGACCCAAGCCCTGACCTCAAGCCCCACGGGAAGGATGCAGTGAGAAGGGGCCTAGCCAGGAGTGATGTCATGGGAAGCAGGCCCTCTGTAGAGGAGGAGGCAGAGGCAGTGCTGCCCTGGGGCATACACCTGGTGGTGGCAGGCAAGGCTCTCAGGCCAGCAGGTAGGAAGCTTGACCATCTAGGCCAGAGAAAGGGCTGGACCACTCTGCTCCCAAGAGCCTTTCCACCTCTGAAACTGTGATTCTTGGGCAGAGGTGAAGAAAACCAAATAGTGATGAAGATAGGACATGGAACTGATTGGGAGGAAAGGTCTCCAAGATGGACTATTACCTAAAAAAGCCAGGTGCACAAAAGACTCCTGACAGGAACCCCAAAGCGGCCAACAGGTGTTCAGTAGGTACAGCATAGCAAGATCACGGTTTTGAATCACCCACATGTACACACATCTCTGTCTACAAAACACTTACATAGGCCTTTATCTGTAGTTACTGATAGAGATCATATCTAATAAATACAGAAATGAGAGATATATAAGACCTACTATGTGGACTTCCCTGGTAGCTCAGTCAGTAAAGAATCTGCCTGCAATGCAGGAGACCCAGGTTCAATCCCTGGGTCAGGAATCCCCTGGAGAAGGAAATGGCAACCCACTCCCAGTATTCTTGCCTGAAAAATCCCCAACAGAGGAGCCTGGTGGGCTAGTCCATGAAGTTGCAAGAGTCAGAAACGACCAAGTGACTAAAGCAGCAGCACCACCGTGTGTGGTAGTGTTCTGAGCCTTAGAAGTACGACAAAGGATAAAACAGACTAAGTCTCAGGACTTCCCCGGTGGGCCAGTGGCTAAGACTTTGCACTCCCAATGCAGGGGGCCTGGGTTCAATTCCTGGTTGGGGAATTAGATCCCACATGCCACAGCTAAAAGTTGGAATGCTGCAACTGAAAGATCTTGTGTGCCACAGTAAGACCGGATGCAGCCTAATTAATTAATTTTAAAAAAAACCCCACCAGATTAAGTCTCATCTTTAAGGGACTTACATACTAAGAAAAGGAGACCAGGAAATGATGTACAATATTAAGTTGAACAGTAACCAAGACCACGAGGGAAAACACACACACACAGGGAAAGGTGGTACAGCAATAGGATATGACGTGCACTATTATACAAGACGGGCTCTGGTGAGGGTGAGCCTGGAATAGAGACCTGAATGACCTGAACAAAGTAGGAAGAGAGCCCCAGGGATACCTGGAGGAAGGAGGGGTGTCCCAGACTCAGGAAACAGCAGGCACCGTGGCCGGAGGCAGCAGAGTGCTGGGGAATGATACCCTTAGTAAAGTCTCCACCATTACATATTACTGCTTTAACAGGCATTTATATGATTATCACTACCTACAAGGTCCAGAAACAGAAACCTTCTCCAAAATGTTCCCTGCAGTGTTATCTAGGTAGTGATGCTATGTACACTTTTTCCTTTCTTAGCTATCTACATTGTCTAATGTTTCCCCACAGCAAACACGTACTAGTTGTATAATGAAGACAACTACAATATAAGAGGTACAGGAAAGATAAGGGAAGTATAAGAGGTACTGCCAGGATTTCAGGCAGGCTCAAGCTCTTTGGAACAGCCAGATTCCCAGCTAAAGCACTGATTTGTGCTTAAAGCACAGAAACCCAATCATGCAACTAATCTTATTTCTCTCTGTGTTTTGACTGGTAGCAAGCTCGGAGTCAAATTAGTGGTCTGGTTTTAGCTGGGACAGAGGCTCTGTGGCAAGCATCTGGCTACTCAACTCTCCTCACTTTCATCTTTTTTTTTCCTTAATCCATTTCTGATTTCTATCTGAGACACACGCATTATATACCTAGGTACGTGTCCCACATCTTTATGATTCTTCATTGGAATGAGGTGAGAATGAACAAAGTAAAGAAAGAGACCAACACAGGCCAGAGGTTCTTAAAGAAGTCTTAAAAGGTAATTAATTCCCTGACAGCCAGGTAGTTAGGGCTGAGCTTTCACTGCCAAGGGCTGGGATTCAATTCCTGGTCAGGGAATTAAGATCCTGCAAGGGGACTTCTCTAGTGGCCTGAAAGCTTAGACTTTGTGCTTCCAATGTAGGGGGCCTGGGTTCAATTCCTGGTCACCGAACTAGATCCTACATACCTCAACTAAAGATCCAGCATGTACAACCAAGACCCAAAACAGCCAAATAAATATATAAAAAAAAAAAAGATCCTGCAAGCCTTGGCATGGTCAAAAAATGATAATAAAATGATTCTTCTAAAGCAGAAAAAGTAGTCTTGAAAAAGGAATTGTTTCAGGAAGATTTAGCACCATGGGAAAGAGAAACCCCTTCTCTGGGGGATCCTAACTTGACCATCATTGACCATTGCCTAAAATGGAAAAGAGATGATCCAGTTCACCAGCTTCTCTCAGGAAGAAGATAAGACTGCCTTGAAAAGTGAAAGTGAAAGTCACTCAGTCGTGTCTGACTCTTTGTGATCGCATGGACTATGCAGTCCATGGAATTCTCCAGGCCAGAAACCTGGAGTCGGTAGCCTATCCCTTCTCCAGTGGATCTTCCCGATCCAGGAATTCAACCAGGGTGTCCTTCATTGCAGGTGGATTCTCTTCCAGCTGAGACTTAAGGCCTTCTAAGTAGCAGATCTCTGTGTCTCGGTGGACCCCAAGCTAAATGAACCTCACTGAGCCTCATTTCCTCATCCACAAATGGAGTCTAGAACCTACTACTCCCTCAAGAGTGGTGGGGAGAATTATATAATGCTCTGCAAAGGTTCGGGGCACTGCTCAGAAAATTGTAAGAGCTCTATCAATTCTAATAATAAAAATATTATATTTTTCAATAATAGTAAAAATCAGTACTATTTCTGACTGCCCAATTAATCCCTGACACTCTGTAGTCTCATTTTGCAGATCATCAGTCTGCTCATCCACCAAATGGGAATAATTATAATAGGGTTGGTATGAAAAATACATAATACCAAGTTTGTATCAAGAACTGAAGGGTTCTTTATTATGTCCTTTAATTATGTGATTCAGACATTGAGGTAGATTAGCTGAGAAAAGGCACAGGATATAAGGAGAAACCAGATCCAATTACAACAGGGAACTTTCCCATGAGAGAAAAATCAATCTTTAAAAGTGTTCAATATCTAAAAGTCATGACATGTCCAGAAATATCGGGCTGGTCAAAAAGTTCATTCCGTAAAATCTTATTAAAAAAAGACAGACAGAAAAGGAGATGAATCACATGTTTTAGGGAAAGCCTGTTCAATAGTAAGCAAAGGCAACCCAATAGTCCTCAGGTTCATGATCAATTGTGCTCTCCAAAATAAAAATATCTGAAACGTCTTACATAGTCTCCGGATCTGTTATCAAATTCCACACAGATTAATCATAAACCACTCCTTCCTCCCCCCGCCAAAAAAATAGAAAAGCAACCTTACTCCCTGTCCACAGTAAGGAAAGTCCCTAAAACTATTTCTTGGCCTGACCTAAACCTGAAACTTCAGCTGCCTTATCCATGTTGGATCTGTTTTCTGCTCCACTTGAGTTTCATGCAGGCTTCGCCAGGATAGCAGCAGGGCTTGTGAGGCATTTTAATATTGGGCTGGGCGACTCATAAATTAAGGAGCTGTGTTTGTAGGCTCGTAAGTGACACCTTGGTCCAAAACTATATAAGTTAACTTGTCAAGTCATCCAGCAACCTGAGCTATCCAGGCTGCCCTCCCTGCTCCAGCAGCCTGGATGGCTAAGATCTTGGATAAAGCAGATGCCCAGTGACTATCTGAATGGAAGAATGAATATGAGTGGATGGCAGGATGGCTGGATGGACAGATGATGAGGAGGGAGGGAGGAGCCCCTTGGCCATCCAAGCTCTCCTCTCCAAATACAATGAAATTCTTCCTCCAGCGTTTTTGCTGTTTGTCAGACGTCTTACATATTTTGTTCCTATTTGCTTCTCCAAGAACACTTGGGGAGTTTGTAGCCCTCAACCTTAACTTCCCTTCACCCCTGCCTCAATGGACCTGGAACTGGTTCCCACTTCAGACTGATTATTCCACGGACAGCCAAGGCTTGACCACCTATTTTGGGGAAACTTGAGTGCCTCAGAATATGATAAAAGCTATGGATCCTAAAAACTATGGATCCTCTGAGCCAAAAACTGCACTCACACACACTCATCTTGTCTACAGCTTTGGGTAGGTTCATAGACCCTGATCCCTTTACCACCACCACCAAGAATCATTTGGAGAGTGTGTTAAAGGGGAAAAAAAATCCCCTCAAGTCCCCTTAGCCCTCTTGACTCCATCTCTGGAGGGAATGACCCACTGAGTCTATACCTCTAAGTCTTTCCACAGAGCCTGACTCTAGTCCACGTCTAAGTGCCATCCTGGGACCTCCAGAGCAAGCACAGAGTGGGGCTTATTTAAAAATGCAGATTCCTAGATCCCACCCATATAAACTGGCATCTCTGAGGGGGTGAGACCCAGCAGCCCGCATTTTTAATTAGTTCCACAGGTGGTTCTAAAGCAGATAAAGACTGAGACCTGTTTCCCAGAATAAAGGGTTTAACACTTTCAGGCTGAAAGCCTGTAAACAATTGTTAATTAATTCATCAGCATTTCAAACGGCAGAGCCTGGGAGACCACATTCCAAGGAGTGGGGAAGGGGAGCGAGAGACACCCGCCTTGAATGACCACATCAGCCCGCCCCTTCCCCTGCCCACCCATTCCCAGGCCCCCTGAGCCCCTCCCACACAGACACCCACAACCCTCTTCCAGTTCCGTCTGCCCTCCTCCATTTCCCTCACTCTCTCAGCCACTTCCTCAACTGCCCAGACACCCCAAGTAATGCCCGCCGCTCCTTCTCTCACCTCCACCTCTGAGTTGTTCAATGGAAGGGGCCTGGGACCCACAGCAAAATTACAGGTGCAACCCCCGCATCAAGACTCCTCTTGCACCCACCCTGCTCACTCAGGCTTTCCAGGTGTGTACCAACCACCTTCTGACACTCTACTTACTGTTTGTTGTCCCTCCTCCTTCACTTCTAGAATGGACAATCTGCACAGTGGGCGGATTTTTCACCTGTGACCTGTGTCTTCCCAAGGCCTGGTCTGAATGCCCAGCACAGGGCAGGCGCAACAGATTGCAAACTTGAGTTGAAGTTTTGGGTTCAGTCCCTGGCTGATGCTAAGCAAACACTCAAAAAAGCAATAGCGATCAGATCACCCTAACTTCCCTTCCATGTAAAAACCGGGAATTGAACACTTTCAATTGAGCTGCTTTTAATAACTGATTTATCTTTAGGAAGCAAACAGCCACAGAGGGAGGGGAGGATGAAACTTTTAAAAATTCCATTATTGTTTAAAAGGATGACCACAGGGATTGCATCTAAGCTCAGCTGAAAGTGGGGTTTTTTAGTTTGTTTTTCAGAAGAGGAAGATCAAAATCCAATAGGAAAGATCAGAGACCTAGGAATCTGGCTTCCTCATCCACATTATAATTCACTACCTCGTCCCCAGGGACCCTACACCTTCATTCTCCACAGCAAATGGGCCCCTCAGAGGACTACTTATTGTCAACTACATTCTAGGCACCATGCTGAGGACATGTCTCAAGGCACACAGCCTGGTGGGTGGGGAGGAAGGAGAACCCAGGGGATCTGAACCTGAGAAGGTGTTGGGGAGACAGGGGGATGTCCTGACTCATGTCTTGAGAGCAGATCAGGGATGGCTTGCTGGAGGAAGTAACCACTGAGCTGGCCCTGAGAGAGGAGGGAGCTGGCTCCCTCCTATCGGGCAGGGAGCATAGGAAAAGTGTGCGGGTAGAGACGTGGAGAACCCAGATACCGTGGGGAGGGACCCATGGGCCCCATCAATGAGAAGCCCAGGAGAGGCCCCAGGCCTCCTCGGAGCTCACCTCCAGAGCCTGGGCAGTCAGAGGGCAATGTCCAAGCTACAACCACCAGCCTAGTCCTCCCTGAGGACTATCCCAGGACCCAGAATAGAGCTTGGGGGGCAAGGGGCGGGGCGCGGCAGTGAGAAGACAGAGCCGGCAGGATATGGGGGCTATATCTGGACTGCAGTGGAGGGACACAAGGCCCCCTCCCATCACCCCTGTCCAGATCCCTGGAATCCTCACTCACAGGGCTTTGGACTCTCCCGCTCTGCCCAGACCTCCACTTGCCACTCCCAGGGTCTGGAACACACTTACCCACATATCCTGACCCTTCATGTCTCTGGATCTTTGCTTAAAGCACCCCTTCCATGAGGCTCTTCTCAGACCACCCACCACTTCTCAGCAACCGCTCACTCATTCTTAAACACCCTAAACATTTCACATATTTATTATGTCTCTTGCCTGTTCCCATCAGTGCCCTAGAATACAAACTCCACACAGAAAAGAGATTCCTATGTTTCTGGTTCTCTGCTGTATCCTCAGTCCTAGATCAGTGCTTAGCACATAAGAACTACCATTATTTATTCGACGAATGAATGAACAAAACAAATGAATGAATAGAACAGGTGTGCCATTTGAATGAATGATGAATAGAACAGGTGTTGTCATTTGTTGAGAAGGGAAACAAGGTTGGGGACAGTAGTGGATTTCGGATAAGCATTTGGAGCGGCTGAGGGACAGACAGGTAGACCATGCTGGCCTGAGGGCCACACGGATGGTGGGGCTCATTTCTGGTTATCTGAGGCCACTCACCTGGGATTGAGTCAGTCCAGTGGCCCCAGGGCAGACAGAGGGAGAACCTGCTGCTCCTGTTCCCCGGCTTTACGCAGCCTGCCCAGGTCTATGCCCACAGGGCCCCAGCCAGCAGCAGCAGCCTTGTGATATAGTCCTTTTATGGCCTTTGCCAGCCAGAGGCCAGGCCGGAAAAGCCATGGGGGACAGGGTGGTCCCGAGAGCCCTGTTCCTCCTGGTGGGGCTCCAGGACAGGAAGCTTGGTTTTACCTCGGCTACCTGAGTCATCACCCAAACATCCCCTGTGTCATACTCCTGGCCCCCAGAGTCTGCATGAGAGGTCCCTCCCCTCCACCTAGGCTAAAGGCACCCTCCCCCCGCCTTGGCCAACAACAGACACACCACTGCCTCCTCCCCCCTCGCCTTCCTACTCACATGCCACCCAACACCCCAGACCCACCTCCCCCTGCAGAAGCTCCGCCAGCTGCTCCAGCCCACACAGGTCTTCCCCTACCTGAGTTGTGAATGCACCCATTGTCTGATAACTTGGCATCTCAGCCTTTTGATGCTCTTCACCTCATTTCCACAGCTCTCTCTCATCGCCTGCCTCCAAAGCCCCAGGGACAGGAGAAACTTTGTGACTAACACAGAGCACACAGTAGGCACTCAAACACTGTACTG
The DNA here is from genome assembly GCA_935064755.1 of Tragelaphus eurycerus. Lineage (NCBI taxonomy): Eukaryota > Metazoa > Chordata > Mammalia > Artiodactyla > Bovidae > Tragelaphus > Tragelaphus eurycerus. The sequence goes on from CAKXYN010000020.1 coordinate 22,120,759, forward strand.
AGGGGAGTTGGTTGGCTTCTGTGATACTAAAAACACCTTCCTGAGGTTAGAATGAGAGGAAAAAACTCCATAGACTGATGGTCACATCTTACATTGCCATTTGCAGAAAACTTCAGTTTTTTAAAAACCCACAAATACAGGCACATGTGTCCTATAAGTGATTAGAAAAATGTCTGGGAGGATGCACGCCAAATCACTAATGTCAGCCACTTGAGAAGGGGGGTGGTGTTTAAATTTTCTCTTACAGATTATTTAGGTTTTCCTTGCATGGTTTAAGCTTTATAGTGGAGAATTTCAAACATATTCCAAAGCAGAGAAAATAGAATGATGAGCCCCATGTATCGAGTGCCCAGCACCAACAACTAACTGCACGGTGGTCTTTTTACATCCACACTCCATCTCAGACCCCTTATCTTTCCAACCATAAATAATACATCCCTGGTCATCTCCAAGGGATCAAGAACTGTAGACAGACAACTAGCCAACGAACAGGCACTGGGTCAAGAGTGTCTTAGATCTGGGGAGGTCAGGAAGCCAAGTGACAAGGCAACGTAGCTCTCCTCATCCTCAGTTCTTCTATCTGGCTCCTTCACTCTTTACATTTTTTTTTTTTTTACCCCCTTGACACAAGTCTAATGTGGAAACATCTAATAATAAAAATTCAGTACTTAAAAGAGTGTTTGCTGTGTGTCAGGCACTGAAAAGGAAATGGCAACCCACTCCAATGTTCTTGCCTGGAGAATCCCAGGGACGGGGGAGCCTGGTGGGCTGCCGTCTATGGGGTCACACAGGGTCGGACACGACTGAGGCGACTTAGCAGCAGGCACTGAAAGCACTTTATGTCCATTAACTCATTGAATCTTCATAGTAGCCCCGTGAGGTAGGAACTACAATTTTATCCCCTTTTTACAGGTGAGGGAACTGAGGCATAGAAAGGTTAAGTAACTTGCCAAGGACACAAGGCAAGAGTTGAATCAGGATTTGAACCCAGGCAAACCTGTTTCTCATTCCACCCTCCCCAATTCATCCTCACTCTCGGAGGCTCAGGGAGGCTGACTCCTTCATTTCACAGATTAAAAGAGAAATAAATGCTGAAGATGAAAGCCACAACCTTGACATCAAATCTCTGTTGAAACTAAGAGTCAAGCCTCACACCTGCTAAGTGACGTAAGTTTTATAAGCTGAACAGCCTCCCCAGGTATTTAATTCCCGAAGTCTTAAGTACTCCCGTGGCTTAGGCGAGAAGATTAGCAGAGGGGAGATAAAAGAAAAGAAACCATAACTGAATTCCAAAGTCCAAAGAAAAATCAGCACAATTTACACAGAAGTTTCAAAACCAAAGACTCTGAGAAGCTCTGAAATATCCATCTGCGAGGCACAGACAAGCATTTCTTTAGAAAGGCAGACTTGAGAAGGCAAAAGGTACAGGAAGCACACCCACAAATTCTCATTTCTCTATAAAGTTTAGTCATGATGACAGGCCCAGGAGGTGGGGTGGGAATGAAATCAACCACGTGACCCTCCCCAGCAGCTGTTGAACCCAGTCATTCCCACAAGGCCGCGGGCTCCTTGTTAAGAATGCAGAGATCTAGGGCCAGTATCTCCCAGGATTTATGAGTAAGAGCCAGCACCAAAAGTACCTGTGACCATGAGAGGTGATGTCAGGGAGTTGATTCAATCTCTGATACAATAACCTCACCGGGAGAGGCCTCTCGATGGCCGTGATTCAGGGCCCTGCCCCACCTGTCAATAGGGCTCAGGTTCTTAGACCAAGCTGACTCAAGGGGTGACGTTCTCTACAGAAAAGCCACAGCTTTTCCACAAACAAGTTGGTCAACTCATTCCCTTTTCAAACACTCCCACACAGTTGTGATGAAGAATTTGTGGGGGAGGAAGTCTGCTGTCTGAAAAATCTCGTATGAAACCAAGCTTCATTCTAACTGTCAGGTCCTGGGACCCTGGTAGACATGTGACCCTCCCCCAGACCCTTCTGCCACGAGGAAGAAACTCTATGTGGAGCCGCAATCCTCTCGGGCCACACACCAACATGGGAAGGGGGTGGGTAGCATGGAAAAGAGAACTGGATCCTGGTTTTTGTGCTGACAATTAGTTCTCAGGATTATTCTTCTAGAAAAATGCCTGCCCAGAGTATGGTCATTACCTGGCACCAATGTGGCCTTAAAGAATGTGGGGAGGGACTTTCCTTGTGGTCCAGTGGTTGATTCCGTTTCCACTGCAAGGGGCGAGGGTTTTATTCAGGGGACTAAGTTCTCTCATGCTGCCCAGCCAAAAGAAAAAGAAAGAATGTGGAAAGTCCCGCTCTCTCAAGAAACAGCCCCATTCTAATGACATATTCAGCGTCTCACTTCTTCAGGTCTTTACATTAATGTCTTTCTTCTTAGTGAAGACCTCCCTCAAATCCCCCCACCCCAGCACACCCAATTCTTATCACCCTTCCTGCAGTATTTTCTTTCCCTTCCATAGATCAAGATCCAACTGCCTCCCCCAGTCTCCTCCAATGAGAAGGGAGGACAGGGATTGTCTTTTGTCCTCTGCGAGATCCCCAAGAATAGGACACGACTGAGCAACTGAACAAAAAGATCCCCAATGTGTAGCACAGTGCTAGGTAAGTGCCCAGCGTGAACTTGTTCCATGGACAAAGGAATGCCTCAGTCATCCCAAGGGATGTCTCTCCGAGTCATTCAGAGCAGGAACTATCCATCGCCTTCACTTGGCTGCTCACAGACCGTCTGCTTAGTTGGCTTTTCCTGCTGACAAGAGTGCAGACTTTGGAGTCCAATAGCCACTGAACAAGCAGCCAGGCTCTCCCACTTCTGGTCTGTGTGAACTGCCCCCGCTCAGGGCCTGTCACTTACCACTGGCTTTGTGAGGTGTAAGGGAGAGACAGCATTGGGGAAGAGCACGTACTACCCGTACAGTGTTATAACAAGTTTTATGTCATAAGAAGAAAGGATTATTGTCTTTGAGTTTTTTGCATCTTCCAGTTCTCTACCAGCTCCCTCCAGGCTCCTGTGCATTGCCAAGAATTGGAAGAACAGAAACTGAGTCTTGAAGAATTAATGGGCCTGAAGGATACCTGGGAAGGTATTGGGTGTATCTGGAAGCCCTGCTCAAGGAAGGTGTCACCCAGACAATAGGAAGCCAAACAGATGGCTCTAGCAGACTCAGATATCTTGTTTAGATTTTGATCAGGTGCTTCTTTACACCAAAAAGTGTGGGGAAGAAATGGCTCATCTGACCTTTCCACTCTAGTCTGCAAGCTGTTTTGTGACAAGACAATGAGGTAAGGTTACACCAGGGATGTGCAGGGCTCAGAGAAACTGGGGAGTGCCAAGCGGAGACACAGGCCCTGAGAACATCCTCTTCTCCTCTTGTCCCTTCTATGACTGATGCTGAGAAAATTTCCTCTTTTCTTTAAAATAAAAAGCACAACAATACCTGAAACTAATATATGTCAATTGTATCTCAATTTGTTTGGAAAAAGGCACCCCAGTGGAATAACTTCTAAAAGCAAAAGATGCGTACAGACCTATATGTACACTCTGAAACCTCATTTATTCATTCAACAAATAGTTATTGGAGAAGGAAAGGGCAACCCACTCCAGTATTCTTGCCTGGAGAATCCCAGGGATGGGGGAGCCTTACTGACACCAAATATGTGTCAGGAACAATTCTAGGTGCAATACCAATACAGCCTGTGAACTCAACAAGACAAAAAGCCCCTGGTCTCAGGGAGCTCTTGTTCTAGTGGGAGGAGACTGACGGTAGACGGGAGAAATAAGTGAAGTATTTGTTAGATGGTGAAAAGCAATACAGAGGAAAATGAAGCAAAGAAGGGGGAAAGGGTTACTGCCTCAAACACGGGGTTCAAGAAAGGCCTCATTGAGAGGGTTACATTTGAGCAGAGACTTGAAGACATAAAGGAGTGAGCCATGCAGTTGGCAGGGGGAAACTACTGTTGATGATAGACAGTGCAAAGGCCCTGAGGCATAAGCGTGCCTGATGTGTTCTAAATACAGTCAGGGCAAGAGGTAAGGGCTGGGGCAGGGGGTGGGGGTAAGGGAGGCAGATTGTGGAAGGCTTGTAAGTTTGAGAAAAGACTGGTTTTCACCCTGTGTAAAATGGGAAACTATTGGCAGATATTGAATAGGAGTTATGGTCTCTAACTGAAATTTTAAAAGCCATCACTCTGACTGCTGAGTGGAGAAAACATTGTGTTGGGGGGAAAAAAAGAGAGATAAGACTGTGTTGTGGGAGGGGCAGAGGAAGCAGGGAAACCAGAGGGGAGGCTGTTGCAACATCGATGTGAAGACGCTGAGGGGGAAAAAAAAAAGTCTTTTGGGAAAACTCTCCTGGGAACAGAGGAGGTGCATCGGTGTGTCTGAGTGCCAAACCACAGAAACAGGTGTTCGTCTTAGCCTTCAACTTGCCCAGGTATCGTAAATCTGAAGGGCTTTCGGCCTGTTACATGCTCCTCTAATTACAAAGCCCACTAATGATTATCTAGACCTTGGCCAATTATCCCACAGGATCCTGGGCTGGCCACCATTTATGGTTTTCCTCAGGGGGAACAGGTTCAACTCTTCAGGTGGGTCCCAGGTGGTCCCAGCAGTGACACCTGAGCTCACAGGGACCCAGGCACGTGTTCCCTCTTCCTGGTGTGGACAGATCCACACCCAGACCTCTGCCTGGCTCTCGCACCTTGAGTTGGTCCCAGGTTAGAACATGAGTTTGTTTAGGACACTTTCCCTCCCAACCTGCCTGGAATGCCAGTATAATTGCACTTTCAGAGACCCAGAAAGTCAAAAAGACAGAAAGGGAAAAAAAGTGCAGTTCACCTAGCATTTTTCTGAATAAAAGTCAAAAGGGACAGAGGCTGAAAATGGCTCAGAGGTGAAAGACAAAAGAGGTCCTCAAAAAAACAGGCTGAATTCTAGCATCACAACTAAAAGTAGTGAAATGCAAAAGATGTGAACACCTGTTTTTCAAAGGGGAGAAGGAATTCGCCTCAAAAAGGTGAATTAGCAGGCTTCCCTGGTGGTCCAGTGGTTAAGAGTCCCTCTTGCAATGCAGGGGACTCGGTTCGAAACTACTAGAACCGTGAAACTACTAGAAAACTACTAGTTTCTACTGGTGAACTACTAGAAAGCTGAAACTACCAGAGCCCACGCACCTAGAGCCCAAGCTCAACAAGAGCAGTCACCGCAAGGAGAAGCCTGAGCACCACAACGAAAAGCAGCCACCACTTTCTGAAACTAGAGAAACCCCGCACACAGCAGCAAAGACCCAGGGCAATCAAAAAAATAAATAAATAAAAAGATTTTTTTTTTTTAAGGTGAGTCAGTTTCACTGGAGATGCAGTGTGGCGACAGGGCGGTCGAGGGGCATGGGAAAGGGCACAGGTCTCAGAAGATAAAAGTCCAGCCCTGCCACTACCTGGCTGGGTGAGCCGACAAGCTGTCCAACTTCTGAGTCTAGGAGATAACAACACTTCCTGCCTTGGGCCACCAGGAGGATTAGCTCAGCTGTCGGGTCTGTGAGGACCCCACTTTTGCAGGTCCCACTCCTAATATTGGTTAGAAATAAACACTTGTATTTTTATTTGTTGGCCGCCTCCAGATAAATACCCTCAACACAGCCCTTCCATCATGTTCTCCTCCAGTGTGTGGGGTCCCTGTAACTAACATCTCTGCACCTACTGACACGGGATTAAGGGAAAAGGAGCACTGCCCTATACAAATTCCCATTTATACTGGTGCCTGCTGTTCTCTCAGACTCCAGACCTGAAATTCCCAAATGCCTCCAAGATGATGCCACTTCTGGGTCTTTAGAAACTAACTCTCTCCTAACCAAGACTTAATTTTCCTTCTCCAACTTGCTGCTCTTTCCTCTCTTTTCCCAGCAAAAGACCACCATCTCATTCACCAAGGTCCAGGGGTATAACTGACTGCTGCTCCAATCCTCTGAATATTATCCCACACCAATGACTTTCTCCAGTAAATGGGAATAGCCACTGGTGGGGGGCAGGGAGTCTCAGAGAATTTCTGGAATCTCCCTGAAGACCCCCAGCACTGGGTGCACAGTGGGGAGAGGTTGGTGTACTGGCTACTTCCCAGCGCCCTCCCCCCATCTCCATCCCATGAGCTCTACCCATCACCCCTAGAGGTCTCCTTCACTGGCATGGCAGAAAGATCAGTCTTATCCTTCTGGATCAAGGGTGCCCTTGGATCCCTGGACAACAGATGCCCACACCCTGGCTGCCACTGGGTATTTACTCATCAAACATTCGGGATCAAGTCACTGGAGTCATCTGGGGTGATGAATCAGGTAGACTTTTGGGGAGCTTTTTAAAATGCCCCAGCAGAACTGCCCCTTTCAGAGACTGTAGCTCAGTGAAACTGCAGGGGATTTTTGAGGTAATCTGATGCTTAGCCAGGGTCTCAGGGGCTGGGGCACAGCATTTTTTGAAACCGAGAAAAAGACAGGCATCCTTAAGCCACGTGTACTATGAAATATGTTTCAAAACCAAGCAAAGGCTTCCAAGTTCAAGGTTATCCTCACTTTCTGGCCCCTGCCCTGACCCAGTTGTTCCTTGCCCACTGACCCCTCCCACCCCAATTCTGAACAATATTTATGGGCAGGTCCACAGGCAAGCCCACCCCAGCCTCCCCTCCCACCTCCCAGCACACTGCACAGCGGCAAGCAAGAAAATACTGCAACATTTCCTTTCCTAGCAAAGGGCACTTTGGTCTAGTCACTGTTTGCTGTTGGCAGAGCAGTGTTTGCTTTAACACAGAAACAGGGAGAGTGAGGAAACTGGTTTGGCTGGTTTGCTGCGTGGGAGAGCACACAGGGAAACGTTTGAACCAAAGCTAAAACGAGGGAGAGTCTCAAACAGAAGGCACCAAATACTCCAGGGGCTTTAATGTGTCACCTTCATTGGGCACCTGATACACAAGATGACACGCGAACTATTACGCCCATTTAACAGAAAGGGAATCTAAGGTTTAGAAAGTCCTGGGCCAATGTCTCTCAGTGGGCAAGGAATTCCTGATTCCAGTCTAGGCAGTCTGACTCAAGAACCTTCTGAATCTTCTTGGGCTGTGAGAGTTGGGGGAGTGGAGGATTGAGGGTGATATGAGGAAGGAAAGGGAAGAGGAAATACAACAGAAAGAGGGGGCTTAAAATGCTCCCAACAGTAACAAGCAAAAGCTGAAATATATAAAAGGAAAACTTCAATTAGTAACAGAGAAAAGGAGAGAGGAGGGAGGGAGAAGGAGAGAGACACCGCAATTTTTTTTTTTAAATGGACCAAAGACCAAAAAAAAAAATTTTTTTTTTAATGTCTAATAATTGCCCTTCCATTTCCAGGATCAGGTTTGAGGTCTGCCCTCTGTCCCCTCGCTGGCTTTCAGAGGGAAGCACTCAGTACCCTATATCCGTAGACACACTTATCACTATACCCCAGCTTCAAGTGCCACTGGCTGGGCTGAAGCCCTCACAAGCATCTTTTAGAAAGTTCTAACAGACCCCACTCTCCCTGACAATTACAATCAATACCAGAGGCTAGCCCCAGGCCACAGTTTGAGATGAGAAAAATAAACCAAGGGGTGAGAGGTAGTGAATATTCATTCATTCATTTGTTCAAAAGAATGAGTGCATACTCTGTCCTTAAGAAATATGAGCCATTTAATGACTCTTCCCTGTTTCCTTACATCCTTCTCACTTTATGTTCAACCCACATCAGCTTTATTCACGACTGTAATCCCAGATCCAGCCTGATGCTGACACTCAATCTACACTCAACTCACATTTGTTGACCAGAGACTCCAAGTGAAGAAACAAATATGCAAATTTAATCCTCACAACAATTCTGTTTAAGTATTATTGCCCTCCCGCCCCCCAGTTTTACAGATGAGGAAACAGGCTCATAGAAGTAACATGATTTCCCCAAGGTCACACAGCTAGACCAGTTAAAGCTGTGGTTTTTCCAGTAGTCATGTATGGATGTGAGAGTTGGACCATAAAGAAGGCTGAGTGCTGAAGAATTGATACTTTTGAATTGTGGTGTTGGAGAAGACTCTTGAGAGTCCCTTGGACTAAAAGGAGATCCAACCAGTCCATCCTAAAGGAAATCAGTCCTGAATATTCACTGGAAGGACTGATGCTAAAGCTGAAACTCCAATACTTTGGCCACTTGATGCAAAGAACTCACTCACTGGAAAAGACCCTGATGCTGGGAAAGATAGAAGGCAGAAGGGGACAACAGAAGATGAGATGGTTGGATGGCATCACCCACTCGGCAGGAGTTTGAGCAAGCTCCAGGAGTTGGTGATGGACAGGGAAGCCTGGTGTGCTACAGTCTATGGGGTTGCAAAGAGTTGGACACGACTGAGCAACTGAACTGAACACAGCTAGTAGCAGAAATTCTAGTCTGGTCTTTCCACTCCTGGAACTATCCTAATTAGCCCCAGCCCAACCGCCTCCTTGAAAGCCCACAGCCCTGAATGGAGATGGGGGTGGAGGCAGAGTGGAAACCCAGGAAGTCTGATTGTGATAGTTGCCTCTAAGGGATTTTTGGGTTTTGGCAGCTTCTGGGAGATGTGAGAGCTGATTATTTCAGCGTCTGGCATATCTGAGGCTGGAAGAAGCATTCCAGAAAAAGGTTCACCCAATAAAAAGCCCCAGAAAGCAAACAGGGATTTCCCTAGCAGAGGGGAAAGGCAGTTCTAGTGGCCAGTAGAGAAGCACCAGTCTTCCTTAGGTGGCCTTCCTCAGGTCTTTTCTGCCACTTCTCATGAGACACAAAGGCAAGGGCAGGATGATGGTCCATTAGTCTCCTTCCCCAGGGTCTAGGCACCAATCCTTGTCACAGAGCCAGTAAGGGGAAGTGACGTCTAGGAGTTTGAGGGGCAGGGAAGTGGGGCTCTTATGATGTAAGGTAACCCCAAGCAGGCTTCCATATTTGTTTTTTAAAGCCTGGTTTAATTAGGGGGCCTGCATACTGTTTCCATCACCTTTCAGCACATCTTTTAGAAGGAGGGGGAAATGGGTGTATTTAACTCGCACAGGTGGGTGCCTGTGAGCAAGGGCCATCCATCAAGCAGTCAGAGCTCAAATGCAAAATATAAGCCCTGTTTGCCTAAAGCCAGGTGGTGGAGGAAGCGAAGCAAAGAAACCATCAGTTTGAAAGCCTGCCTGTTTTTTTTTTTTTTTAAACACCACCCCTCAATCAACTCAAAGCTGAGTGCACTGGGATAATACTCCTGAGACCCGAAACTAACGCCTGGGTTTCGCAAACAAGTTTGTATTTAAAAAAAAAAAAAAAAAGGAAACTGATCAGAAACTCTGAAGACCAATTTACAGTTGTGCTTTTGGTGTTTTCTGTTTGTTTATTTGAACATTCTCCATTCTAAAACCTGGAGAGAAACCAAAGTAATAAATACAAAGCTGAGTGAGATGGTGGGGTTCAGCCATTTCACAGGGCACAGGACCCAGAAAACTACACCCCAAGACCCCCTGAGTTTGGTCAAAACCCTATCTCTGACATTCTTCAGCCACCTGTAGACATAACATCACAGTCTCCTCGTTCTCACACCCCCATGCAGCAAATTTCCCACGAGGTCAGTGTTTAAACCTGGCGCTAATAATATCCCAAGCCTCCATCTTCCTGGACTGTCCAAAGGGAATGAGGCTGCCTCCCTAAATCCTGGTTGCCTTTTTAAAATCACAAAGCCAGTTCCCTGAAGTTGCATGTTTTTACCAGAAGGGCACTTTCATCCTGGGGCAAGTCCACAATGGGTTGGAAAGAGACCTTATGGTCCAAAAAGGCCAAGAAAATTAAACATCAGGACATCTGTTGAGTGGGGCTAGGTGTGTGTGTTTCTGTGTGTGCTCAGTTATGTCTGACCCTTTGGACTATAGCCCGCCAGGCTCCTCTGTCCATGGGATTTTTCAGGCAAGAATACTGGAGCAGGTTGCCATTTTCCCCTCCAGATGATCTTCCCCACCCAGGGACTGAACTCAGGTCCCCTACGTTGGCACATGGATTCCTTACTACTGATCCACCAGGTGTATAGACATAAAGGGAACTGGAACCAACACCATGAGCACCAGGATTCCAGAGGCTGCTTCTCTCATCAACACCACCAGCTACAGGCTCCTTCCACCTCCCACCGGGTCTGGTCCACCTCCATCTCCACCAGCCCCCATCAGGGTCCAGTCTATCACCACCTCTGCTTTCCAGGGCATACAGGGAGGACTTCACAATGCACACGAGTTCCCCAAATACACTTTCTTTTTTTTTTTTTTTTTGAGATTGAGAGGAGGAAGGAATGGGAGAAAGGCCAGCTGTTGATCCCTGAGCAGAGTATGGGATTGCCTTATGAGGCAATTCCAGTTTCCTCATCTCAAAACATAAATAACAATGGTGCCCACCGTCATACGATTCAATGAGGTGAAATATGTGATACACCTGTCCCAGAGTCTGGTTCAAGTGAATAGGTGTGGCTATTAATAATAATGTAATAATAATATTTGTATTATTATCATGTAATAATATTATGTAAAAATAACAATATCATGTCAGATATAAGGACTTGGTTTTGGGGGTAGGGGATAAAAACTAGCCCACCTTTGGTGTTACCAGATGTCTTGGTGAAAGAAAACAAAGTGACCAATACTTGTGTCGCAACACCTCACACACAGATGTACACACAGTTTCTAAACTTTGCCCTGAATTCAAGGTTCAGTCAACTTTGCCTCCTCCCCGAAGCCAGTCTTTACTCCCCACTGATACCCATCCCCGGCCACCCACACTGCCAACCTAGGTGCCCATAGACCACAGTGTCCTCTAAGCAGGTCCTGGGACATTTTGGGACATTTTTTAAATCAACCTGCTGGAATGGGAAATACCAAGGGCAACGGTGGGGTATTCCTTTAAGTCCTCAATCACTCCTGGGGTCCAGCAGGGCCTGGCAGAACATCAATCTGAGATGGGCCAAGTAATGGGGGACCCACTGCAAAATCAAGCAGACAACACTTCATTTTTTTCCTATTTGACCCAATAGAAAGCTCCACACAACACAGACTGGCCTCAGAAAAACAAATATGTTTAATCAGTCAAGCTGCAGTTTGTCTGTCTAAAAAAAAAAAAAAAAGTCGCCTACTGTTGGAACAACTTCCAAAGTTCAAAAAAAAATTTATAGCATGATTGCTGCATTTTTCGCGTGGCCAAAGACTGGAAGAATAGAACTCCTCTAGGGCTATTAGGGGTACTGTGGGTGAGTCCTCCTTTCAAAAAATGTTTCTTTTATTGTTATGATACTCGTCCAATCAACTAAATCAAGAGGGAGGAGAAAGCCCTTTGGTAGAAAATAAGCACCTGGAGATCAGTGAAACCAGAAGAGAAACCAACCTTTCCTTGCTCTCACTCCCGGGCAAAGTGAAACAAAGCAAAATCTAGAATCCTGATTATCACCGTGATAAGACCCAGAAGTACACTGTGTCCGTTTTTCATTCCCTGAGTCAGGGCTACCAGGCTTAAAAAAAAAAAAAAAAAAAAACACCAAAAAACCACACATACACACACAAGCGCGGGCGCGCACGTGCCACTATTCCTTGGGGAAACAGTACCTGTATAAAAATATTTTCATCTCTATGAGCAAAAGCCACAGCCTAGTAACCAAGAGAGGACTCCTCGGTCATTCCAGAGATGTTGAATGGGGCCTGGAAGTCAGAACCTAGATCAGATTCCTACTTTGACCCTGAGGCCAGTGGATCCACCCTCCTGAGCCTCTCATTTGCTAATCTGTAAAAAAAAACCCGGCAATTATCACGTCCCCGACCACCCTCTTCCCACACACCAGGTTTTAGACGTTGGAAAGGACAGACTGTCTAAAAGTGGTCAGGATAATATGGAACACACTGAAGACCCCTAATAAGTGTCCCCCATAACTAAGTCAACCATACAAGACAGCTCCTCAAACCCAACGCTTTATCCTAGCAAAAGTTTAGATCCCCGCATCTGTGTAATCTACAAAGGGTGTCACCTGAGCCAGGAAAGACTGTCCTCGCCCAGTCCAGCCCGCGGGCGTAGGAGCGCCGTTTCTCCGACCCTGCCCACTCCCACCCCACCCGGCTCAGGGACACTTGCGGCGCGCCCTCACCTCTGCCTAGGACTCGCCCTCTCTCCAAGTTCTGCCGGGGCACGGTGAACGTGTAACTCTCAGCACCAAAGCCAGGAATGCAGGGCTCCGGCTCCTGGCAGAGCCACGATGACACCTGGGGTAGAGGAAAGGTATGAAACCGGGGTGACTTGGTGGGGGGGTCTCCTCCTACCCACATCGAAACCAACAGCGCCTCCCTTCCCTCTGCTGGCACCAAGACCACTACCTCCATTCTCCCGCATTTCCCCCACCCCCATTCCCCCACCCCCCATTCCTCCCCACAGGGCAGCCAGCCAGCCACGTCAAACTCTTTCATTCGGAAACCTGTGGCCGCCAAGCCTCCACGACTTCTCAGGAGGGAAGGCTGCTGGCTCACCTTTTCCAGCCTCAGCACCCCTTTCCTTTCAGTCTCCTTTTCAATTTCATTGGAGGCATCTTTACTCTTCCCAATTCCACTCTCCCTATACCAGGACCGCTCGCACTCCTAAGTCCGGTTCCTCAGACCGCGGGTGCTCCAACCTCTTTACATCCTTTCTTATCCCGGGGGGTTGGGGGGTGGGGGGCATACCTATTCACTATCCTTTACAGGGCAGGTGCCTTTATCTATTGGTTCCGCTTTCCTTTCCTCGTTCCCACTACACCCAGCTCCGCCCGGACTTACACCAGGGCTCCCCATTCCATACCCCGACGCCCACCCTGCTCCATGCCCTCTACTCCCCGCCCGTCGCCCACCCGAGTACCCGGAGGCTGCAGTGAGGCGCGCCCCCACCTCTGGCATTTGCGGGAGGCCGTCCGCAAAGCCGCGCTCGCCCTTCAAAGGCTCCCTCTCCCACTCCCTTCCCCATGGAGTCCTGAGCGCGGCGCAGTTTCCGGGCCATTCAGGCCCTTTGGACCCAAACTTTTCTGGAATAAGAGAAAACAGGGGACGACAGGAGAAGAAGAGAGAAGAGTTTGGGGGCTTGGGCGCGGCTTATGGAGCCGGAAGGCATCTCGCGCAGTCAGGGGACCCAACGTACCTGCAGCAGCAGCAGGAGCGCAGAGAGGTTGCGGCACCGAGGGCCCATGGCAGGCCGGACGGGGGCTGAGTAGGATCTAGCTGAGTTGGGCCGGGCTAGAGTCTGGCAGAACTTCTACGAACTCACAGGTGCTTTGAGGCTCCGGTCGCCACTGAGCTGCGGGGCGCGGCGGGAGCCAGGTGAGCCTCGACGGTCCCGCCCCCGGCACCAGGATTGGCTGAGGATGCACCTGCCGGCCGCAACCAATGAGCGGCGAGGCAAGGCCTCCGCTTCCTCCGCGGACTTGGGCGGACGCTCCGCCCCCGATCCCGCCCCGAAGCCGCGAGCAGACCGGGTGACCTCAGAAGAGTCAGAGTAATGCAATAGTCGGGGCTCCACGATTCCTATTACCATTAGGTTTGAATACCAGCCTCTCAGTGGCTCACTAACATCTGGGGCCAGAGAGGATTTTACCCTTTATCTATTTCTGTCTTTTAAACTTCAGATCTCCATCGGTCCTTGTCGACAAATCAGTTCACTGGGCAGAATCTTCCCTTTCAAAGCCTCAGTTTCTTCACCTACTAAATGGTAAAATAATCACAAATGCCTTCCTGTGCTGTTGTGAAGTTGTCATACAATTAATTAAGACCAATGTTTTGTGCACCACAAAACCTCTATGCAGATGTGAGGGACAATAATAAGTAACGATTGATACTGGGCATTAAAAGTTACTGTGCCACAGGCTCTGTGGCTAAGCATTTGACATTAACCACTTATTTCATTTCATCTCAAAACAACACAAGAGTTGTGCTATTATTCCCATTTAACAGAGGGACAACCCAGGCATAAAAAATTTGAGGCCTGTAGGAAGTAGCAGGGGCTTCCCTGGTAGCTCAGATGAATCTGTCTACAAGAATAACTCGCTTCAATGTTCCATGCAAGGGACATTATCTTTCCTTTTACCCTGGGTTCGATCCCTCGGTTGGGAAGATCTGGAGAAGGGAATGGCAACCCACTCCAGTATTCCTGCCAACAGAACTCCATGGACAGAGGAGCCTGGTGGTCTACAGTCCATGAGGTCACAAAAAAATTGGACATGATTGAGCATCTAACACACAAACACACAAAGCTGGAAAAATACAATAACAACAACAAGAACAAAAACTACAGTGTGTAGCTATGTGACTTTGGGCAAGTCAGTATTTTCATCCGTAGAAATGGGTCCTTAGGAGTTAACATAAGAAAATCACTGTGGCTTTCCTGGTGGCTCAGTGGTAAAGAATCTGCCTGCCATCGCAGGAGACACAGATCCTTGATCTGGGAAGATCCCACGTGCCTCAGAGCAACTAAGCCCTATGGGCCACAACTACTGAGCCAATGCTCTAGAGTCATGGAGCCGCAACTGCTGAAGTCTGTGCATCCTAGGGCCTGTGCCCTGCAGTAAGAGAAGCCACTGCCAAGAGAAGTCTGAGCCCCACAACTAGAGAGTAGCCCCCATTCAACACAAGTGGAGAAAAGCAACGAAGACCCAGCACAGCCAAAATAATAATAATAAAATAAAATTATAAAAAATATAATAGAAGGCTGAATAATATATATTTTTTTTACTTGAATAATATTTGTTTAAGAAAGAAAATCACTACGCAGAGTACTTGGCACCTGGTAGCAAATGCTGTCAGTGCTGAGTGTGGAGGTTGTTCTCTAGAAAGAACCAGCCCCTATCCCCTATGCTCATGGGGAAGACCATGTTTAGAATATTTCACCCAGAGTTAAAGCTCAATCTGAGCCCACTGTGGCTACTTTCTCAACCCCAGAGAAGGGGTACTGTCTCAAATCAAAACATTGTTTCAGGTCAGTACAGCTCCCTAGCCCCCACCTGTCCCCTCCATTTAATGGGCTTCTGAGCACACGCCCAGGCCATTTGGATTTCTGCCTCTTAACCCACCAAGAGGTTTGGAGGATAAAGGCTCCAGTATTTCCTTTCCCACTGGGGCTCCAGCAGGACTGCACATTAACCAAGATAATGGAAATACAGAGAGGCGTTTCCCCCATGGGGTGGCTCATCCGTTTATTTTTTTTTCCCTCAGTTATGTAAAAATTCATATTTTATACCATCGCTTGGCCCAGGGAGCCTTTAGGGCTTTGCTTTCTTCCTCTCAGCAAGCCCTGGCCTTGCAACTCCACAGCGGCTCTCATCAACTCCTCCATTAAACTCTGATAATTCAATATAAAGGATTTTAGAAAACAATTAGAGGCAGTGAGGACAGGTTGGGCATAAGCTTGCTTCAGACTTCTCGGCAAGCCCTTCTCCAAGCTCCAGGGAATGGGCTGCCTGCCCTCAGCTGTCCAGGATGAGCCAGGGTGAACAGGGGACCGCAGGGTGTCCTTGTGGAGACAGGGCATTGTGTGGCCCTCCATGAACTGCCTCAATGTCTTCTTCCATCAAAAAAGGATACTTCATTGTGAGGCTCAAATAAGCGAAGGTGGGCCTCTCCTGCCTGACCTCAGGCTGATGGAGGGTTCAAATTCCTGCTCTGCCACTAGCTGGGTATCATGTCCAGTCTAAGTTTCCTCATCCATAAAATGGGGATATTCAGATCAGATCAGTCACTCAGTCGTGTCCGACTCTTTGCGACCCCATGAACTGCAGCACGCCAGGCCTCCCTATCCATCACCAGCTCCCAGAGGTCACTCAGACTCACATTCATCGAGTCAGTGATGCCATCCAGCCATCTCATCCTCTGTCGTCCCCTTCTCCTCCTGCCCTCAATCCCTCCCAGCATCAGAGTCTTCTCCAATGAGTCAACTCTTCGCATGAGGTGGCCAAAATACTGGAGTTTCAGCTTTAGCATCATTCCCTCCAAAGAAACCCCAGGGCTGATCTCCTTCAGAATGGACTGCTTGGATCTCCTTGCAGTCCAAGGGACTCTCAAGAGTCTTCTCCAACACCACAGTTCAAAAGCATCAATTCTTCGGCGCTCAGCCTTCTTCACAGTCCAGCTCTCACATCCATACATGACCACAGGAAAGACCATAGCCTTGACTAGGCGAACCTTTGTTGGTAAAGTAATGTCTCTGCTTTTGAATATGCTATCTAGGTTGGTCATAACTTTCCTTCCAAGGAGCAAGCGTCTTTTAATTTCATGGCTGCAGTCACCATCTGCAGTGATTTTGGAGCCCAGAAAAACAAAGTCTGACACTGTTTCCACTGTTTCCCCATCTATTTCCCATGCAGTGATGGGACCAGATGCCATGATCTTTGTTTTCTGAATGTTGAGCTTTAAGCCAACCTTTTCACTCTCCACTTTCACTTTCATCAAGAGGCTTTTGAGTTCCTCTTCACTTTCTGCCATAAGAGTGGTATCATCTGCATATCTGAGGTTATTGATATTTCTCCCGGCAATCTTGATTCCAGCTTGTATTTCCTCCAGTCCAGCATTTCTCATGATGTACTCTGCATATAAGTTAAACAAACATGGTGACAATATACAGCCTTGACGTACTCCTTTTCCTATTTGGAACCAGTCTGTTGTTCCATGACCAGTTCTAACTGTTGCTTCCTGACCTGCATACAGATTTCTCAAGAGGCAGATCAAGTGGTCTGGTTTTCCCATCTCTCTCAGAATTTTCCACAGTTTGTTGTGATCTACACAGTCAAAGGCTTTGGCATAGTCAATAAAGCAGAAATAGATGTTTTTCTGGAACTCTCTTGCTTTTTCCATGATCCAGCGGATGTTGGCAATTTGATCTCTGGTTCCTCTGCCTTTTCTAAATCCAGCTTGAACATCAGGAAGTTCACGGTTCACATATTGCTGAAGCCTGGCTTGGAGAATTTTGAGCATTACTTTATTGGTAGCACTTAATTCACAAGGTTCTTGGAAGTGCTAGTGAAGTCAGCTATTAGCTCTCTAGGCTCAACGCATTCCTCTCTCACCAGTGAAGTTGCTCAGTTGTGTCGGATTCTTTGCGATCCCATGGACTGTAGCCTACCAGGCTCCTCCATCTATGGAGTTTTCCAGGCAAGAGTACTGGAGTGGGTTGCCATTTCCTTCTCCAGGGGATCTTCCTGAACCAGGGTTTAAACCCAGGTTTCCTGCATTGCAGGCAGATGCTTTACGTCTGAGCTACCAGGGAAGCCACATTCCCCAGGAAAAATTGTGACCCCCCATGAATATGCCTCACCCCCAGGCTGTTAGTCTCTTTTACTATCCCTGACCTCTCCTGGGAAAATCTCTTTCATGGGGGCTGTTTAGTCATTTAGACCTGCCCATAGTCATTCGCATTTTAAAGAAAGCAAAGGCAGAGGAACCAGAGATCAAATGGCCAACATCCGCTGGATCATGGAAAAAGCAAGAGAGTTCCAGAAAAACATCTATTTCTGCTTTATTGACTATGCCAAAGCCTTTGACTGTGTGGATCACAATAAACTGTGGAAAGTTCTGAAAGAGATGGGAATACCAGACCACCTGATCTGCCTCTTGAGAAATTTGTATGCAGGTCAGGAAGCAACAGTTAGAACTGGTCATGGAACAACAGACTGGTTCCAAACAGGAAAAGGAGTACGTCAAGGCTGTATATTGTCACCCTGTTTATTTAACTTATATGCAGAGTACATCATGAGAAACGCTGGACTAGAAGAAACACAAGTTGGAATCAAGATTGCTGGGAGAAATATCAATAACCTCAGATATGCAGATGACACCACCCTTATGGCAGAAAGTGAAGAGGAACTCAAAAGCCTCTTGATGAAAGTGAAAGTGGAGAGTGAAAAGGTTGGCTTAAAGCTCAACATTCAGAAAACAAAGATCATGGCATCCAGTCCCATCACTTCCTGGGAAATAGATGGGGAAACAGTGGAAACAGTGTCAGACTTTATTTTTTTGGGCTCCACAATCACTACAAATGGTGACTGCAGGCATGAAATTAAAAGACGTTTGCTCCTTGGAAGGAAGGTTATGACCAACATAGACAGCATATTGAAAAGCAAAAACATTACTTTGCCAACAAAGGTTCGTCTAGTCAAGGCTATGGTTTTTCCTGTGGTCATGTATGGATGTGAGTGTTGGACTGTGAAGAAGGCTGAGTGCCAAAGAATTGATGCTTTTGAACTGTGGTGTTGGAGAAGACTCGAGAGTCCCTTGGACTGCAAGGAGATCCAACCAGTCCATTCTGAAGGAGATCAGCCCTGGAATTTCTTTGGAAGGAATGATGCTAAAGCTGAAACTCCAGTACTTTGGCCACCTCATGGGAAGAGTTGACTCATTGGAGAAGACTGATGCTGGGAGGGATTGGGGGCAAGAGGAGAAGGGGACGACAGAGGATGAGATGGCTGGATGGCATCACTGACTCAATGGATGTGAGTCTCAGTGAGCTCCGAGAATTGGTGATGGACAGAGAGGCCTGGCATGCTGCAATTCATGGGGTCGCAAAGAGTCAGACACGACTGAGCGACTGATTTGATCTGATCTGATCTGATTCTTTCAAAGGCAGGAAAACTTTGAAACTAATTAGTAAACTCCACCCAGTGTTCTTTACCTGGTGTCTGTGGGTGGGCACCGTGGGGTGGGAGGTCCTGAAACTCCTGAGATTGTTAGCAAATCTTTTGTTGCAGGAGGTAAGGTCCATGGCATTCATTAGCTTCTCAACTTTGGGGAAGAAAAATCAAAATCTTGGAGTCAAGGTCTCTCTGAAGGCTGGTCCAGTGTAAATGGTAGGATTTCAGGCATCAACCGGGAAAACAAATGTTGAAAGGGGCCTTGCAGGTACCACCCCAGGCGGACAACAGACCCTACTACTCCTGGTGCTAACCAGGCTTTCATGGTTGGCATGACCAACATCAGATTTCCTTAGTGCCTGCAGGGTGTATCTCGGAGGACGTTCAGTTCCTGGGTGTCCTGGCAACTGGTCAGTCTGGAGGCTAAAGATTAACTCCCCAGGCAGTTCTGCCCCTTTCATCTTCTGGCAAAGAGGTGATGATAACGGCACTCAAACTGGGAGGGGCACCTCTCCCCCGGCCTCTACCAAGAGGAGCCCAACCCCTTAGCCCACTGGGGAGGAACCCCAGGGAAGATGGAATTGCTGGGGACTGCAGCTGGATCAGGCTTCCCATTGAATGGGGAGAGGAGGCTCCATACCAGCTCTCCCTGGATCTCGTGACACCTCTGCTGGGCTGCTTGCTGGCAGGCAGGGGAAAAAACTGGATATCCTACTTCAGTCTCCTGTTAAAATGTGGTAACTGATAGGGGTGCCACCTCTTTCAGCTCAATCTACAAAAAAAATTTTTATTTCAAACACAAGGAAAATAGTATAATGCACATCAGCATATAGTATAATAAACCACCATGTATCTATCATCCAGCTCCAAAAGTTATTTTTTTGCAATTTGTATAATTTTGTAACATGTGAACATTGTATCAAATCTTGTTTCATAATTTCATCCTTGAGTTTAAAAAGAAAATTAAGACTATCTCTTATGGGAATTTGCTGTATGACTCAGGGAACTCAAACCGGGGCTCTGTGACAACCAAGAGGGGTGGGATGGGAAGAAATGTGGGAGGGACGTTCAAGAAGGATGGGACATATGTATATCTATGGCTGATTCATGTTGATGCTTGGCAGAAACCAAGGCAGTTCTGTAAAGCAATTATTCTTCAGTTAAAAAAAAAGAAATACATTTCAAATTGAAAAAAAAATTAAGACTATTTTTTAAAAAGTAGTTTTAGGTTCATAGCAAATTTGAGTAGAAGATACAGAAATTTCCCAAATACCTCTTCCCCACATGCATAGCCTCCCCATCAACAACCCCTACCATAGCAGTGCATTTATTAAAACTGATGTGTGTGTGAAAGTCACTCAGTCATGTCTGACTCTTTGTGACCCCATGGACTGTATAGTCCTTGGAAATCTCCAGGCCAGAATACTGGAGTAGGTAGCCTTTCCCTTCTCCAGGGAATCTTCCCAACTCAAGGATCAAACCCAGGTCTCCTGCATTGCAGGTGGATTCTTTACCAGCTGATGAACTGCCCTAAAAATTCACTGTGTCTGGCCTGCCTTGCTCATCCCTCCCTCCTCCCAACTCTGGTCAACTACTGACCTTTTTACATTCTCCAAAGTTTTGCCTTTTCCTGAATGTCATGTAGTGTAGTGGGAATCACAAAGTATACAGACTTTCAGACTGGCTTCTTTTACTGAGTGATATGTATTCAAGGTTGTTCCATGGCTTTTCCTGGCTTGATAGCTAATTTCTTTTTTTAGCACTGAATAATATTCCATTGTTGTGATGTACCACAATTTTCATATCCATTAACTTGCTGAAGGGGATCTTGCTTGCTTCCAAGTTTTGGCAATTATGAATAAAGCTGCTACAGACACCTATGTGCAGTTTTCTGTGTGGATGTAACTTTTCAACTCCTTTGAATAAATACCAAGAAGCATGGCTGCTGATTATATGGTAAATATTTGTTGAGTTTTGAGAAAAAAAAAAAAAAAAAAGGCCACACTGGCTTCCAAAACATTTTGTATTTCCACTGGCAGTGAATGAGAGTTCCCACTGTGCCACATCCTCACCAGCACTTGGTGGTGTTAGTATTCCAGACATTTTGGTCATTCCAATATGTATGTACTCCTGCATTTTTATTTTTGCAGAATATTTAAAAACAAATTTGAGATAACATAATTTCCCCTGTAAATATTTCAGTCTTCCTCTCTAAGAACATGACCATCATCCAACTAAGTCATAATGCCTGATAAAATTCCCAATAATTTCTAAATATTGTCCATAGGCTAAAAAATGTTTTTTTAAACAACTTAAGAACATATATTTATTTACTTATTTGGCTACACCAGGCACTCAAGACCTTTATTTGTGGCATTGTTGGTTAGTTGTTAAGTCGTATCCAACTCTTTTGTGACCCTGTGGGCTATACCACACCAGGCTCCTCTGTTCATAGCATCTCCCAGGCAAGAATACTTGAGTGGGTTGCCATTTCCTTCTCCAGGGGATCTTTCCAACCCAAGGATCAAACCAATGTCTCCTGCCTTGCAGGTGAATTCTTTACCACTGAGCCACCAGGGAGTTCAGTTCAATTGCCCAGTCATGTCCAACCGTTTGCAACCCCATGGACTGCAGCACATCAGGCCTCCCTGTCCATCACCAACCCCTGGAGTTTACTCAAACTCATGTCCATTGAGTCGGTGATGCCATCCAACCATCTCATCCTCTGTCGTCCCCTTTTCCTCCCACCTTCAATCTTTCCCTGCATCAGGGTCTTTTCCAAAAAGTCAGTTCTTCACATCAGGTGGCCAAAGTACTGGAGTTTCAGCTTTAGCATCAGTCCTTCCAATGAATATTCAGGACTGATTTCCTTTAGAAAGGACTCATTGGATCTCCATGCAGTCCAAGGGACTCTCAAGAGTCTTCTCCAACACTACAGTTCAAAAGCATCGATTTTTTGAGCCACCAGGGAAGCCCCATGCAAACTCTTAATTGCGGCAGGTGGGATCTAGTTCCCTGACCCAAGATCAAACTCCAGGCGCCCTGCACTGGGAGCATGCAGTCTTAGCCACTGGACTACTAGGAAGTCCCTACAATATTTTTGTATCAGAATTCAAGCAAGAGTCACACTTTACATTGGGCTGTATGTCCCTTGCATCTCTTGATCTTTGTAAAAGTCTCCCCATCCTTTTTTTGTCCAGCTTTTTTGAAGTATAATTGACTGCATGTATTTCAGTAGACAATTTGACGTTTTGGCATATACAAATACTCTGAAACCATAAACACAATCAAGAAAATGAACAGATGCTTTTTTGTTTGTTTGCTTCTGTTCTGATGTAATTCCAGGTTTTTGTTTGTTTGCTTGTTTCTGTTTTGATGTAATTCCAGATTTACAGAGTTTGCTTGTTTTTAAGTGGCATTTATTTTTTAAGATGCCAGGTCATTTGTCCTGTTAGAGGTCTTGCATTTTTATATTTGGCTGAATGCATCCTTAGGATGTCACTTACCATGTCCCTCCCTCTCATATGTCATGGAAACTGGTACTCAGATCTAGAGCTTTGATTTGAGTCAGATTCAATTTTTTTAGGCAAAAATATTTCATAACTGGTATGGAGTCCTCCCTATAGCATCATATCAGGAAGCAAGAAATTGGCTGACTCACTTTTAGGATACCAAGATTCAGCTGGTGTCAGCTGATCCTTCTATTTTCACATTCTCCACCAGCCTTTCACCTTATGGTTTTAGCACCATGGATGATGGCTGCCCACATCTATTATACTATTAGGGAAAACAACAAACATTTATTAAGCACTCCCATATGCTAGCTACTCTGCTCAACAATGAGGACACAGAAATAAACAAAATATGCCCTTAAGAAACTCATAAGGTGAGAGATGCAGACAGGTAAACATTCATCCACTTATTTCTTAAATATTATTTGAATGCTAACTAGGTACCAGTATCGTGCTAAATGCCAGTAATTATAATATAGTGTGTAAGAAAAGTGACAGCTACCATTTGTTAGAACTCACGATACTCTAAGTCAACATACAGCACTTTGGGGGCTCTCACTACACCCATTTTATACATTTGGAAGCAGAGGCTCAAGGGGTAAAGAGGTCTGCCCAAGGTGCCATGTTAACTGACAGAGCTGGAATTTGATGGGTTCAAAGCCTTTTCATCTCCATGCTGTACTGCTGAGATCAGGGCAGTTTTTTATTTTCAGATGCCATTTGAAATGAGAGGCAAACCTTGCTTAATTTAGCAAGAAATGGTCTGTCAGTTGACCTGACATTCCAGACCCCGGGGTGGTAAATACTGTTTTTTTGGGCTTCCCTGGTGGCTCAGACAGTCAAGAATCTGCCTGCAATGTAGGAGACTGGGGTTTGATCCCTGGGTCTGGAATCTGAAGAAGGGCATGGTAACCCACTTTAGTATTCTTACCTGGAGAATTCCGTGGACACAGGATCCTGGCAGGCTACAGTCCTTGGGGTTGCAAAGAGACAGACATGACTGAGCAACTAACAGTTTCACTTTTACTGTTTTTTTTAGCCAGGCTGGAGTTTTCAGTACATGAGGAGTGGGGTAGGGGGTAATATTGAGAGCTGGGTCCTAGATCGAACAATATGGTCCTCCAACTTGCCCACAGAGCAAAAGATATTCTCCCCATTTTGCAGAGGAGGCAACTGATGCTCAGAAAGATGAACAGTGAGGTCATGGCAGAAGCAGGCCTCAGGTGGATGCTCTGGCTCCAGGACCAGTAAGGCAAAATGGTTCCCAGCACAGATGTTAATGCCTCTCTGCCTGGGTCTGAATCCTGCTCTTCCCCCTGCTGGCTCTAAACCTTTGAATGAGTCACTTAAAACACTCTGGACCTCAATTTCCTTATCTGCACAAATGGGAACACTATTGATAATAGCACCTACCTTGTTGGACAGCTGTGGGGATTGGGTAAAATAACCTAGGTAAAAGCGGAAGGCAGGAAGCCCTAAGTAAACATTAACTATTATTATTTCCACATTAACGAAGCTCAAGGAGGTTGACTTTTCTACATGAGCAGCAGGATCATTTGGTTCACTGAGAGGAGGGGAGCCCACAGCTTCGGGGTTCCAAAGCTGGCTGGGTGCCCCCTCTTGGCACAAAAACCTCTGTAGCTGGTCTCTCAAGATAAGGTGCTACAATAAAAAAATAAAGAGATAGGGTGCTACAGAAGAGCTAGAGAATATAAAACCTCAAAATAAGGCTCCTGCCTCCGACCTTCAAGCACAGAAGGCCCCATTCCTCCTCTCAGAGCCAGGGACCTGTCCACGTGATGAGTGAAAAGAGAGCTCTTTCTAGTCTCGCATCCAGGTGGAAAACACCAACCCTCTCCAGGACCAGCAGCCAGAAAAATTACTCTGTGCCACATTGGGCCTGGCATAACCTTAACCAGTCAATCTTAAAGGAAATCAACCCTGAATACTCTTTGGAAGGACTGATGCTGAAGCTGAAGCTCTAATACATTGGCCACCTATGTAAACAGGTGACTCATTGGAAAAGACCCTGATGCTGGGAAAGACTGAGGGCAGAAGAAGAAGGGGGGAGACAGACGATGAGGTGGTTGGATGGCATCACTGATTCAATGGACATGGACTTGGAGGAGATGGTGAGGGACAGGGAAGTCTGGCGTGCTGCAGTCCATGGGGTGGAGAAGAGTCCATCACAACTTGGCAATTGAACAACAACCCTACTCCTAACCCAAAAGTTCATTCAGGTTTTTCTGTAAGATATTATAGAAAAGCCTGAATGAACTTTTTTGGCCAACCTAATACTAAACTTCAGGAGGCAACTAGAGCACAGTTGTAGGGAATTGACCTTGTGACTTGAAGCAAAATCTTTCCTTCCCCAAGTCTTGGTTTCTTGTCTGTAAAATGACTCAGTTGGCTTGGCTGGAAGGATCCTTTAGTTTTCTTCTGCCTCTAAAAACTTATGATTTTGCGCTTTTTGAGACTGAGTCAGTGAGCACTGTATATGTGTGTGTAGCATACACACATGTGCTCACCTACTCGTGGGTTCATGAAAGGGGTGCATCTTGGTTGTCCCAGGCCCAACAGGTCTCAGCGAGAGTACAAGTCTTGCAGGAAGGGAAGGTGAAGCTGACCAGATAGGAGCCAGACTGTAGCAGTTGGAGAGACAGCTTCATGCAGGGGTGGAGACCAATAGAGCAATAAAACCTGGGCAAAGAGCAAGGTTTTCACCGGAAGTCTAGGAGAAAACTCCAGAGTTCAGACTGAGGGTGGGGGTCCATAATTTTCTAGAAAGACTCTCCAACATTTTAGAGCACAGTCATTCATTTACTCATTCATCCATCCTTTTATTCAGTAGACACTCACCATGTGCCTAGTGCTTTGCTGGTGAGGGAGGTGCCTCCCCATCCTCAGAGAGCTTTCGGTCTGGTGGAATAAGACAAGGGAACCAGGTATTTATGATCCAAGGCAATAAGCAAGGATGACATTAATATTTAACAACTGGTAGAACCAGGCCAATCAAAAATGAATACCAGCCAACATATCAACACATCAACATAAGGTCCTCAGTCCTCCTGCTGTGCCAGCTTTACCCTTTCAGGTGCTGGGTCGGGTCGTGGGGAGGCGTGGGGGTGCGGGAGGGGCTGGGGTTTGGGGGCCACTTGAGGGACTCAAGGAAGCAGCTGATTACCAACTGATGTGAAAATTTTTCAATACTGTATTTTAGCCACTAGAATAGCCATAGATTCTGGTTGGAGGACAGCCCTGGTGATAATGATTCAAGATTAACAAGGCCCATGAAGAGAAGGCACAGGGGCTCAGGAAAGCTCTGTTGAGGGAGTGACATTTAAGTTGAATTAGCCAGAGTGTGCTTGCCTGGGCAAAAGGAGGAGGGCTCAGCATTTTCAGGTGATTCGGTTTTGCTGGAGGAGAAAGAGGCGGAGATTAGACCCAGCAGGCAGGTTAAGGAGAGTGTGTGTTGTAGGGTTTGGGGTAGGGGCCATGTTAGTCTTGCTCAGTGGCTTGGACTGCATCTCTGGAGCAATGGTGAGCCATTGAAGGATTTTAATTAGGATCAGGGGAGTCACCCGATCCAGTTTGCAAATCCCCCAGGCAACACCAAGGAACCCATTTTTCCAAAGACATGAACCAAGGCTCAGGAAGGTTAAAACACCTATCAGATGATATGCCGCAGGTGGGATATAGTATAAATAGAACTGCTCACTTCTGGGTCCCCTTTTCTATTGAATACCACGTGTATCAGAGGCTGTCCCTTTTGTATGGAGCTTTAGAGTCTGCAAAGCAGACTGAAGAAACTCCAGAAACATATGTGCCTAAGTAGAAAAAAAAAAAAAAATTTGAGGGCTTACATACTAAAAAGCACATGATGGGTGGACTTCAGGCATGGATAGCTCCAGGTGGTCAAATTATGTCATCATAGAGCTGTCTTGCTCAGTCTTTGCTTTCTTCTATGTTGATTTTCTTCTTAGATTCTTCTACCAAGGCAGAAACGGGCTACTAACCCACCAGTTTAGCAATCCTAGCCACTAAATACCATACTTTTCCAATAGGTACAACACAAGTCTCAGGTTTCACTTTTATGCCCTGACTTGGCTTATGTGAAGACATGAACCAAGCCTGTGGCCAGAGAGATAGCGAGGTGGTTCTGACTGCCTAAGACCAGGTCATGTGTCCAGCCCTGGCATGATGCAAGAGGAATCAGCCTTCTAGGACCACATGGACTAACAGCAGGGGAGGTGTGGTCCCCTAAAGAAAAATGATGATGCTGTCACCTAGAGAAGAGTGAACAGATACTAGACACACAGAAACTAACATTTAAGCTATAGCCTGATCCTTCAGCATTAGCAGGAGGCTGCTCACCTGGGGGAGGGTGGTCTCTGACCAAGGAACTCAAAAAGGTGGGAGGCATGGTCTGCCTGGTGCCTGCTCCCTGGGACAGGAACCCTTCCCCTCTGCAGAGCTCCACCTTTCTAGAGCCAGCCAGGGAGCTCCAGTCCAGCTTGGAGTCCCCAAAACCACTTCCCTTCTTCTTAATTCCAAGTTTTGGCCTATACCTGCTGGGGCTTGGGTTGGAGGCTGGGTTCCCTGCAGATGTTCCTCTTAATAGACAGAACTTAGTCATGATGTGACTGAAAATTTTTTTAAAAGTTTAAAAATAAAATTAAAAAAGCCAAGAGCACAAAGATAGATGCTGAGACTGTGTTTGCAGTAAGGTCTCCCCCCTTGTAAGCCTCTCCTTCCCCCATTCTGTCCCTGGTGAGACTTGTTGCTGGGGTGTGGTTTACACTACAGAACCCCTGCCAAAAGCAGAATTGGGTAGTGCTTAAGAACACAGACTCTGGAGACAGGCTGTTTGGGCTCAGATCTGAGCTCTGCCATTTAATAGTTAGTTATGTGCAAGTTATTGACCCCATGCCTCAGTTACCCCACCTATTAAACAGGTTTGCTGGTGCTGACAGTAGAATCTCACATGTAGGGTTGTCTAGGAATCAAGTGAGCTAGTACCTGCTCAGACCAGTGTCTGAATAAGCAATATTGCACAGAATAAGCAATATATATATATATAAAGGGTGGCTAAGACTCTGATGCTGGGAGAGATTGGGGGCAGGAGGAGAAGGGGATGACAGAGGATGAGATGGCTGGATGGCATCACTGACTCGATGGATGTGAGTCTGAGTGACCTCCGGGAGTTGGTGATGGACAGGGAGGCCTGGTGTGGTGCAGTTCATGGGGTCGCGAAGAGTCGGACACGTCTGATCGACTGATCTGATCTGATCTGATCTGATTATGTGCCACATCGGCTGCTTTGAATTCCTTTTAGGTGACCGAGGTCACTGGAGGACAAGGCCTGGTCTGGCTTGCTTGTCACAATATTCCCGGTGTTCACTGTGGAGCCTGATCAAAGCAGGCCAAGGTACATAACTACTGAATGAATGAATGAATGAATGATTGAATGGCTAGTAGCATGGGAGCAAAGACCATCAGAATCTAGGCTGGCTGTGTGACCTTAGGTGGTTAGCTTCCCCTCCTGAGCCTCAGTCTCAACCTCTGTAAAACAGATCAGATTAGCCAGTGTTACTCAGACTTTTCCAATCAAGGCCCCCATTTATATTGTGCTGGGACATACACACACTGAAATTGAAATTTTCACAAGATAACACTTTCCTGTGTGCAATATACTCTGATATATTCTATTTTCTCCTGTTTTACTCTATTTTACCCTTTTTCATTTTTTAATAAATACAATCCTGACC
Source organism: Tragelaphus eurycerus (assembly GCA_935064755.1). Classification (NCBI taxonomy): domain Eukaryota; kingdom Metazoa; phylum Chordata; class Mammalia; order Artiodactyla; family Bovidae; genus Tragelaphus; species Tragelaphus eurycerus. The sequence continues at coordinate 22,148,716 of CAKXYN010000020.1, forward strand.
CAATGAATAGATTTGAAGTCTCACTAACTTCTGGAGACCTACAGTTGAAAAACTGAACTGGATAAAAGCATGGTCTTTTATGACTTGGACCCTGATGATGTTATAAATCTAAGAAACATCATTTGATTTTGTGTGATGGTTAAGAGCTTGGGCCCTGGCAGGAGAGGGCTGGGTTCAAGTCCAGGGATACTGACCTGTGCTGATCTTGTTATTAATATGTAATCTCTAGGTGCCTAGGTTTCCTTCTTAATACGATGGAGGTAAAAATGACTCTTTCCTCTTAGGAATGGTGTAAGGGTTAAGTGAATTGATACCTACAAAGTACTAACTGCTTCTAAATGCTCCATGAATAACTTTTAAAAAACACTTTTGTTACTTGAAAAGAACATCTATCACACTTTGTGGGTAGCCTTCAGAGAATCAAACCTCAGAAGATATTTGTGCATTTTTTGGAGGTTATAAGAGCATTCCTCTCCCTCTCTGGGAAAAAAGACAACTGAGTTTTCAGGAGGGGAAGGTACTTGCCCAAGATCACCAGCAAGTCAAAGACAAAGCTTCAGGCATCAGGCCTCAGATTTTAAGGAGGTTCTATAAACTGTTGATTCCAGGGAAAGCAAGGGAAACTCCCTTTCCTCACTGCTCAGAATCCACAGATCTCAAGCCTTCTTTCTTTTTCTTTGCATAAACCTTTTCCCCCTGTTTTTAGTTCACTGATTTCTAAGATGTCAGTGTTCACTCTTGTCATCTACTGCTTGACCACATCCAATTTACTTGATTCATGTACCTAACATCCCAGGTTCCTATGCAATATTGCTCTTGACAGCATCAGACTTCACTTTCACCACCAGACACATCCACAACTGAGTGCCAGTTCCGCTTTGGCCCAGCCACTTCATTCTTTCTGTAGCTATCAGGAATTGTCCTCTGCTCTACCTCAGTAGCATATTAGACATCTTCTAACCTGGGTGGGTCAAATTCTGGTGTCATACCCTTTTGCCTTTTCATACTGTTCATGGGGTTCTTCTCGTGGCAATAAAATTGGAGTGGTTCACCATCCCCTCCTCCAGTGGACCACATTTTGTCAGAACTCTTCACCATGACCCATCTGTCTTGGGTGGCCCTGCAAGGCGTGGCTCATAGCTTTTGAGTTACACAAGCCCCATTCGCCACAACAAGGCTGTGATCCAGCCTGTAGAAGGGCATCTATCTTTAAAACACTGAAGTATGTTCTACATATAGTAAAATTCACTCCTTCTGGTGTGAAATTTCATGAATTTTGATAAACATATACAGTCATGTATCGACTCCCCCCCAACTCAAGATACAGGACAGCTTCTATCATGCCAAAAATTTCCCTTGTGCCCTTTGTGGACAATCTCTCCGTCCATCCCTAGTCCCTCCAGCCACTGAGCTCTTTTCTGTCTCGATAGTTTTGCCTTTTCCAGAATTACTTTTGAGATTCATCTATGTGGTATATATATACATTTTTGCTTAGCAGTATTCCACTGTACAGTTACCACAAATTGTTTATCCATTTACCAGTTAATGGGCATTTGGGCTATTTCCAGTTACGGGTTATTATGGATAAAACTGCTGGGAATATTCAGATGTCTTTATGTGGACATATGTTTTCATTTTTCTTGGGTAAATATCTATGAATAGAATCGCCAGATCAGATGGTTACCATATGTTTAACTTTCCAAGAAATTGCCAAAATGTTTTTCCCAAAGTGACTATGCCATGCTGTTATGCCATCAGCAGTGCATCAGAGTTCTAGTTGCTCCACACCAGTGTGGGCACTTTTAAGTTTTAGCCATGTAGTGATATCTTATTGCGGTTTTAATTTGTATTTACCAGATAACCTGACCTGCCTCTTGAGAAACCTATATGCAGGTCAGGAAGCAACAGTTAGAACTGGACATGGAACAACAGACTGGTTCCACATAGGAAAAAGTACGTCAAGGCTGTATATTGTCACCCTGCTTATTTAACTTATGTGCAGAGTACATCATGAGAAACCCTGGGCTGGAAGAAGCACAAGCTGGAATCAAGATTGCCAGGAGAAATATCAATAACCAATGAAGATTCAGCACAGCCATAAATAAATTAAAAAATTTAAAAAACAGAATCAATTAATCAAATTGAAAACTGGGCAGGCATAGACCAATGATACAAATGTATCATGAATCCAGGATTATGATTCATCTAATTCTGAGCATACGAGATGCATTAAAAATTAAAAAGGAATTCTTCCTCTCTGGGTCCCAGCCACTCCATTCCCCCCTAAAGACAAATACTATTACCACTTTTCTGTATTTCCCTCAGAAATAAACAACCTTACTCTACCTATGCAATAGAGTAACTGTGTTTTTACTTAACAGCAGTTCATGGACAACCTACCACATCAATAAACATAGATTTCTAACAGCATTTTAATGGCTGCATAATTTTCCAGTACTTAAGATGCCTATATTTTATTAAACTAATTCCCTTTTTGATGGACCTAGGTTTCCCGCCCCCTCCCCCACACCGGCTCCTCACAGTGTTTATTCTCATAAACAGTGTTATGGAGAACTCCTTTATATACATGATTTTGATGAATTATATAGAGAGGTCTTTAGGGTAAGTTTCTCCAAGTGGAATTACTGGGTCAAAAATGATGTGCATATTTCAGGATTTTGAGCCATATATTGTGCCCACTAGCAAGGGGAGAGATCTGGCAGCCGGCCTGGTGCTGTGAGGTCTTTTGTTACTGAAGCTACACCAGAGGTTATTCAACAGCAAAGCCCTATTAACCATTCCCAGGACCTCCCTGTGGGGCAGCAGGAAACGGGGCGTCTCCCTGGACAGAGGAGAACAATGCGTCTTTATTAAAATGCAACTCACCGAGAATGCTTTATTAGCACAGATCTTGCCCTTGCATTTGGGCAACTCTCCGGGACTGGTGTAGGACTGTCTCCTGAAGAAAGATGAGCAGGAGCCCAGGGTGTGCCCGGCTCCTTAGTGCCATACCCCACTTCTGGTCTCTAAATTATACAATTAATAATGTGCCATGGGGAAAAGTTAGCATGAGAGTCAGATGGCCTGGGTGTGTGACTCTGGGCAAGTTTAGAATTTCTCTAGTTTAAGTTTGCCCTTCCCTAAAATCAGGGCTAATGCTACTTAGCTCATGTCTGTTTTGACACATAAATGAGGTTATATACATAAAGTATTTAAAACACACATGGCTGGACTTCCCTGGTGGTCCAGTGGTAAAGAATCTGCCTTCCAATGCAGGGGACATGGGTTCGATCCCTGGTCCAGGAAGATCCCACAAGCGGCAGAGCAACTAAGCCCGTGTACTACAACTACCGAGTGCTCTATAGCCCGCATGCCCCAACTAGAGAAGCCTGGACCCTGCAATGATAAGCCTTTGTACCGCAGTTAGAGAAAGCCCGTGTGCCCCAAGCAAGACCCAGCACAGCCAGAAAAAACAAACAAACAAACAAAAGTGAACACTTGGTGAGGAAAGTGCTGTATAATTATGAACTACCCCTAGGTACCTGCCCTTGGCTACATTCACAACCCTTGAGAGAAGCTCAAGGCATCCTCAAACTGGTGGGGAAGATGGAAGCTTTTACAATTCAGGGTGATGAGTACATTAAGGTAGATGTCAAACCTGGAAGACTTCCTGGAAGAAATGTCATCAGGGCAATAACCAAGTCACTTGTAGGCTAAAGGAGAGGCAAAGTGGCTTTGAGAGAGGAGGGACCAGCCAGGAATCAGAAAGGTGGGATTCAGAGAAGGTCTTGGATTTTAAGTCAGCAATTTCTCAGCACCAGCCTGGTCCCAGGTACTGCATTCAGTGCCAAGGGTGAGTGCAGGTTGGAGATGATCAGTCAGAGACCCTCAGTAAGCTTACTCTCTAACTGGAGAGTAAAACATGAAGCCTAGTACAAGCGCTGGACTCCGATGAAATCTACTAGAGGAAGGAACACAGTGTCAAGAAAGCAACTAATTCTGAGACTCCAGGATTGTGAAAGGGTTTGCAGAGGAAATGCCTGCACAAATTGATCAGATTTGGAGGGCGGAGGGAGTGCAGAATCGAGGAGAAATAAGACACCCCTGATGGCTGGATGGCATCACTGACTCGATGGATGCGAGTCTGAGTGACCTCCGGGAGCTGGTGATGGACAGGGAGGCCTGGCGTGTTGCAGTTCATGGGGTCGCAAAGAGTCAGACACGACTGAGCGACTGATCTGATCTGATCTGATGGGGGAAAAAGGCCCAAGCAAAGGTGAGGCAACAGGAAAGCCAGCATCCTAAAAAGATATTGCGTGGCTTGTGGGACCTGGACCAGAGGAGAGCTGAGGGGTGGGCAGGATTAAGGCTGTAAGGTCAACTGAGGCCAGGGTTTGGAGGGCGTCACATGACATGCTACTTGGACTTCATCTAGTAGGTCATGGGAACGGAACAGAAGTCTTTAATCAGAGAAGGGACGTGATGAGATCTGTGTTCTGGGAAGGTGACCCTGGCACAGATGGGGGAGGAGTCCTGGGAGGGAGCATCGCTCAAGGGCCACTGCAATTATCTAAGCAACAAAACGGGTGGGCACAGAGAGACTGGGGTTGGGGAAGGGCAGAGGCATGTGTGTAAGCAGCCCTCTCAAACACTTACAATCCAAACCCCTGAAGTCATTCCCTGTGATTCTTGAGCCGAGCTGTCTAATATCGCTGGAAAAATAAACCTGCTCCTGACCCCAGGCGGTGGGAGCAATAGTAACCCAATATGCTTGTTGATTAGGATGAAGGTCAACGGAATTACTCGGGGGAAATAGAGAGACATACTAAAGTGAAATGACTTGCTTTTATTGTTTTTTCCTTAACGGAAACAATACATGAGATCAACATTTAAAATAATTCTCAAGGATGGTAAAGTGCAGTCCACCAAAACCAATCTTGACTTTTGTTTCCATACAGACATAAAGGGAGAGGAGGGACTAAAGAGTGGGGAGATCTCAGGAGGAGGAGGAGGAGGAAGGGGAGAATCTGGCCCAGAGGGAGTGGCAGGGCCAGGGGCAGAGGGAGGAGGAAGATGCCCTGGAACGGAGGCTAATGTGCTGGGCCTGGAGGTGGACTGAGGATGAACCTTGAACTGGAGGCCCAGCCAAGTTTCGTATCTTTTTTTAGCTCTGATTTTCTTGTCAAATGGGGGTAAAAACAGCCTCCTCATATGGTACAATGAATGTTATTGACCTGGGTTCAGTGAAAGTGCTGGGTCCGAACCAAGGGACTGCCAGGGAATTCTCAAAAACTCCCAAGAAATTTCTTAAGATGAGGGGTTGTTGCTGCTGATAGCTTCACTGACTACCATTTTCTTTTGGAGTTCTCATTGGCCTCATGTCATCCACAGCGATTCAACTGTTCTTGTTTGAAACCTCTTTCATGGGGTTGTCCAGGATGGGGTGCTCTCACAGCTTCAGGACCCCAGGTCCAGTGGCTCGCAGCTTCCTCCATCCCCAGCTTCCAGGAAGTGCCAGGGGTCGATGGGGTGACTTATTCCTCTTCCTTCCCACCGCCCACAACTGCCTGGCAGCTCATGAAATGACATACACAAGGGCCCTGAAGCTATTTCTTTCCTGGCCTGTGCTTAGGCCTCACCCCTCAGCTTTTGCTTCTCTCCAGTAAACCACCCATGGGAGGAGAAGAGGGATATGAAGTACTGGATGTGGGTTCCCTTCATGATAAGGGGTCACCACTTCTGCTTCTCTCTTCCTCTTCCTTCCTCTCCAGCTGGTGGTGACTTCCCTCTCCCATCTCTAGAAGGAAGCAGAACAGATGCTGAGAAGCTGGCACCAAGGCCCCCTACCTTCCAGGGTCCCCTGGCCTGTAGCCAGCCCAGAACCCTCTCTAGAAGAACACACCTGTAGAACCCTACTGCACCTGAACATTTTCACTTCCACGTCCAATAGGCACCTCAAAGTGCTCAAAAATACAAGCAGGTTCAGAACAAAACTCACCATTGCCCTTCTCTGACCTGCTCCTCTGCTTGTCTTCATTTCAGAAAATGGCACCATTATCAACCCAGCTGCCCAAGGCAGAAACCTGAATATCGTGTCCTTAATGCCTTCCTCTTGCTCACTGCCTACATCTGATCAGCCATGGAATCCTTCCAAAGATCCGTGAATCTACCCATTTCTTTTTTCTTTGGCTGTGCCATGCAGGTTGCAGGATCTTAGTTTCCCAACCATGGATCAAATCCCACACCCTTAACAGGGAAAGTGTGGAGTCTGAACTGCTGGACCACCAGGGAATTCCCTCTACCCACTTCCGTCCATCCCACCCCTCGACCTTTGTCCCAGTCACCTTCACCCCCAATCAGACAACAACAGTGTCCTGTATGCTCGCTGGTTCCCCTTTGCCCACAAATGCACTCTCCTTGTTTTTATCCCTGCTTTGTGCTCCAGAAGCCCAACCTGTCTGTATGGGCAGCACCAGCCCCAGATCCTTGCCTTCTGGCTTCCATCAAGGAGCCCATAAGAGATGGGGCTAGGAGGAGAGTGAGTTCAGACTCCTCTCCTGTCCCTGCCAGCTGAGGTTTGGCAGTGGCTGCATTCTACGACCTATGGCCACAGCCCCTGTCATGTGGACCCTCTACTGTCGCTCCAGCTCTCACTGGGGCGTGAAAAGTCATTTTCTCCCCTTGTCCTATGTCCCATCAGACCTAAGGGTGGTGATGGCTTCCCATCTGCTGGTCCCAGGGGTGTCCAGCTATCCCACACTGGTGATGGAGCCCAGTGATTCTCAACCAGGGATGACTGTGCCCCTCCCTGGGAACATCTGGCAATCCTGAGAGAGGTTTTTGGTTGTAACAGCTGGGGAGGGGTGCCACTGGTATCTAATGGGGGGATGCCAGGGATTCAGCTGAACATCTTACAATGCACACAACAGCCCCCACCTCACCCCTCGACAAAGAATTATCCCTCCCACAAGTCAACAGTGCTGAGCTTAAGAAACCTTGCAACCCTGCCCGCCACACTGTGAACAGTACCTGCACCAACTCTGCACACTTGATCTTTTGACTTTGTCTCTGTTTCTTGCCAGCATCCTGACTGATACATCGGGTTTCCCTTTTTTTTCTTTCTCCCTCTCCAGTCCATTCTCCACACAGGTAGCCTGAGGGCTCTGCCTCACTGCATCATTCCTCACTTTCATTTTTTTAAATCTAACTTTTGAGATGGGTAAGGCACTCACCAGTTTAAAAATAACAGGAGGACTTCCCTGGTGGTCCAGTGGTTAAGACTCTGCACTCCCAAAGAAGGGGGCATGGGCTCAATCCCTGGTTGGGGAACTAAGATCCCATGTGTTTCACTGTGCGGCCAAAAAAATCAAACCAAACCAACCAAACAAAAAACAAACAAAAAATATCACACAACACAAAAAAGGTATGAAGTACAACTGTCCCTCCCAGTCCTGTCAGCTGTCCAACTAATTAATTCCCAGCCCTCTCCCAGCAGTTAACTAACTACTGTTAGGAGTTTCTTTATATTTTTCTAGAGCTGTGCAGTCCAATATAGTGGCTACTAGCCACATGTGGCTATTAGATTTAAATTTAATAATTAAGTTAAAAATTATGTTCCTTGGTCACATTAGCTACAATTCAAGTGTCATCTGTGGCTAGTGGCTGCTGTGTTAGTCAGCTGAAATATAGAACATTTTCATCATCAGAAAAAATTCTATTGCACAGTTTCTGCAAATTTACGTAAAAAATTCACATAGTCTCATTTTCCTCATTTTTTATACAAAAGGTAGCACACATTCCACATTGTTCTCCAACTTGTTTTTTCACTTGACAAGATATCTTATGGATCTTTCCACATTTTTGCATAAAGAGCTTTCTTTTTTTTTTCTTTTTTGTTTTCAGTTGTAGAAACCTTCCCTGACTCTACATCAGGTCAGACTAAGATCACCAACCCTGTAATTGCCTGGTTCTTCCTGTCTCCTGGTCTCCATGCAGTGAGCATAACACAGTTTATTTATGCAGTTACTCACTGATGGACTAAGGGCTGCAACCAATCTTTTGCTCTTACAGACAATGCAACAACAGTGAATGGCCTTGTCCACCTGGATTTGCATGTAAACATGTGTCTATCTAGAACACATCCACGAGGGATCACTCTAGAGTATCAATTTGGTCATGCCTCTCCCCTCCTGAACACACGCTGCTCCTCCTGATCTCCATCTCCAGCCCACAGCAAACTCCTATGCAGGCAGGTCTCAGCTTGGATGTCACCTCTTCCAGGAAGCCTCCCTGACTCCACATCACATCAGACTAAGATCACCCGCCCTGCAATTGCCTGGTTCTTCCTGGTCTCCTCCCTCAGTCTGGAGCTTTATAAGGGATGCACAGGGTGGGGCTGTCTTGTTTTTCCATGTATCCCCAGGGCCTGGCACTCAGCAGGGGTCCAACAAATATTTGTTGAATGACGAGGCAGGTACCAAGTTCTGGCAGTGGTTCTTTCCAGCACTTCATGGGCTCTTGAACCAAGGAGCTAGTGAGGAGAACCCCAGTGAGCAGCTGATTCAGATGGGGAAACTGAGGCACAGAGGTGGCAGGCAGCCTTTGGATAAGCCTCCCTAACTCTAATCTCTTTTTTCTAGCTCACTTTATAGTTAATAACAACAACAATAGTATTAACATTAACTATAAGGTTAATACTTACCAAGTTTTCTATGTGCTAAATGCTGTTTTAAGTGTGTTACATGAATTAACTTATTTGATTGTTGCAGCAACTCTGTGAGGTAGGTACCCCCATCACCCCCATCTTGCAAGTAGAGAAACCAATAACTTGTCACAAATGGCAGAGAGTGACTTGAACCCAGGCTCTGGGGCTTCAGAGCTCACACTCTTATGCACTCTGTTGAGCTATCTACTAGTCTTGGCAGCTTCTTCCTTATCCAAAGTTCACTGTGGCTCTTCATCAACTCTCAAACCCAGAGCTTCTTCTCTTGTCATCCCCATCCCTCCCAGCTTGACTTAGTTTATTTTCTACTTCATTGGGTTTTCCCAGAACAAGATCCTGAGACCTGAGCCAAACTGGGCTCTCCTAGCCATATCTCTCTATGCCTCAGGTTTCTCATCTGTACAAGTCAATGGCAAAGGAAAGCATGGCACTCTCCTTTCTTTTAGCCTCTTCATCCAACTCCCATGTATCCTTTAAGGACAATTTAAAGAGCCTCCTCCTTCAGGAAGTCTTCTCAGATTTCTCCAGCCCCTAATGTTCCCTCCCACTCTGCCCTGAAGAGTGGGCAACTATTAACACTCAGATTAGCTCTTAATTCTTCTTTTATATTCTGGATTGTAAATTCCCCCCCATCCCCTCCTCAACAAAGAAAGTGATACTCTTTGAAAGAACATATAAGATAAAAAGCAGAGCGTGAATTCCAATTTTGGAGCTTCATTCTTTGAAGTACCCCCTTCCTGCGCATGTGTACGCTTGTATACATGTTTACGGCATACCGGAGCGCTACCTTCACTGCTGCTGCTGCTGCTAAGTCGCTTCAGTCGTGTCCGACTCTGTGTGACCCCATAGACGGCAGCCCACCAGGCTCCGCCATCCCTGGGATTCTCCAGGCAAGAACACTGGAGTGGGTTGCCATTTCCTTCTCCATCCACCTTCACTAATCCTTACTTAATACTGTTTCTTTAAATGGACTCACTATTTAAAACTTAGAAAAACTTATTTTAAATGAAAAATTAACAGTATTGTAAATGAAAAACCAGCATCCTTTGCCATAACTAAAGTGAAAATAAATACAATGATGATGGAACAGTGTCATTAATTTCTAGACCTTGCTTCTCTGGTTAAGAGAGAGAACCATAAAGATTAAAGTCACTGAAGACTTGCTAAGCACAAAAAAGAGGACTCGTTCCTTGACCCAAGCAGAAAAAAGATTGAAAGAAAACTGAAAATGGAATGACTTTCTCTGTGTATGATTCAGGATCACATTAGACTTTAATACCGTGCTCACACATCACCCAACACCCTCTCACATCCCACACAGGCCCGAAGCCTATACTCTGTGAATTGGTCAGAACAGACAGAACCAGCACCATCTTTCATTTCCACCTCTCTCTAGCCTCAGTCTGTAGAATGGTATGAACATAACCACCCCAAGACTGATGTAGGGTTAAATGAGATGTTAAAAAAAAAAGCAATGTTACAAGTGGCAATCCTGGATTCTCTCAGCTCTACTGCTTACCATCTGGGCATGACCATGTATGGGTGACTTACCTTGCCTCCCTGGGCCTCAGCTCCCTGACTTCCAAAAGGGAAATTATAGAGGCTTTCTTCGGTGGTCCAGTGGTCATGATTCCACACTTCCAGTGCAGGGGGCATGGGTTCCATCCCTGGTCAGGGAACTAAGATCCTGCCTGCCACATGGTCGGGGAGGTAGTTTATAAAACCTTCCTTGAGGGCTGTAAAGCACCTTTATTCCTTTATTTGACAAACATTTATGGAATACCTACAATGTTCCAGGAACTATTCCATGGACTGGAGATGTAGTGTGAAAAAAAAAGAAATAAAAATTCCTGTTCTCATGGAGCTTATATTAAATGGGGGTTTGGGAGGGCAGAGGACAGATGGATAAAATATATTTTCTCTGTCCAGGGGATTCTCCGGTCAAGAATACTGGAGTGGGTAGCCATTCTCTTTTCCAGGGAATTTTCCCAACCCAGGGATCAAACCCAGTTTCTCCTGTATTGCAGGCAGATTCCTTACCATCTGAGCCACCAGGGAAGCCCCATAGTACAGTACAGTGAGAAGTAATAAATACTATGGAAAAATAAGATGTGGTGGGTGGGGGCAGGGTTGTACTTCTGAAGTGGGACAGAATTTCTGACCGGTGGACATTTGGGTGATGCCTGAAGGAGGTGAGGAGCCATGATACCTGGGGGGAGGGGCATGCCAGGCAGAGGGCACAGCAAGTGCAAAAGCCCCAAGGTGGGAACCAGCCTGCACGATCCTGAGAACAGGAGGCTGACTAGCCAGAACAGTGGTGAGGGGACAGCAGTGGGAGGAGAGGTCCTGGGGCTATGGGGTCAGAGCCTGCAGAGCCTGCTGGGTCATTTTAAAACTCTGGTTTTGATTTGCAGTGAAATGTCAGTCAGGGTATCTTACACATAGTATGTGTGCATAACTCACAGCCGCTCTAAAGGTAGTAATTCCCGAAATTACTTAGTATTGCCTCACCGGAAGCCCTGGGTTGTCAGGCTCCAGGGAGACAACAGGCCTGCCCTCCGCTGCCCTGTTGGCTGGCCCTGGTTTACTGGAAGGCAGTGGGACGGGAATGGATGGAAGTGAGCCCGGGCATTCCTGATCCACCCATCCCCTCTCAGATTCCCTCTCCAGGCTCGTCACACCCCTGCCGCATGCTGGGCAGTGGGCACAGGAATGCTGAGGCAGCTGAGGGCTGGACTCCACCCAGACTTGCAGAAGGTCTAGCAAGCAACAACAACAACAGTGATGGTGGCGGTTATTGAGCAGTTATTGAGCCCCAACTGCCTGTGTGGCAGAGCACCGAGTGCTTTTCACATATTGCCTCACTCTGGCCTGCTGTTAGCCCTTGGAGAGAGGTGTGGTCTGGGGGAAAGGAGGCTGGTGAGCCACACCCTCGCCTTTGTGACCTCTAGGGGCTCTATTCTTCACCAGGGCTTTGTGCCCCCAGACCGGGGGCTTCTTTGTGACAGCTCCTTTCCCTCAGTCCAGGGGCCCCTGACAGAGAAGAATCTTGCCACTCCAGCCTGCCAACTCTGCAGCTGCCTGCAGGCCTGGACAGGTCCAGGCGGCCTTCTTGGTGGCTGAGAATGGAGCAGAGGAGGAATCAGGTTTCGCCGACTCTGGGATGGAGGCGAGGCTGCTGAGTCGGCTTTTTTAGGGCTGCTGGGATCAGGCCTTGCCCTCATCTCAGCCTGCAGGGTGGGTGTGGAGGTGGTAGCTCAGGACTGGGCACTTGGGCCCCTCTTTGTATCCTTCCAATCTCATCTCCCACTGTGTTCTTGCTCCTCCCTCTGCTCCAGCAGCCTCCCTGAGGGACTCAGCTGAAGTTCCCCTAGCACTCCAGCCTCAGGGCCTTAGCATTCGCAACTTTTCCTAGACATAGCTACATACTTGTTCCCCAGTATTCTTCGTTCTTTGCTCAGATGACCCCTTCTCAGCAAGGCCTTTTCTGACTATTAGAATCAAACACTCATTCCAGCCCCTTATTTCCTATACCCATCATAGGGAGTTGGTGATGGACAGGGAAGCCTGGTATGCTGCAGTCCATGGGGTTGCAAAGAGTCGGACACGACTAAGCAATTGAACTGAACTGATCCCAGCTTTACCTTCCTCTATAGCCTCACCTTTCACTGTTCTATTTTACTGATTCATCTTGTTTACAGTCTGTCTCCCACTGAATGTTAGCAGGATGGCCCTTAGTCTGGGCAAGAAGGCCCTGCTCTGGGCCTCCTGCCCTTCCTAAGGAGCTATGGAGCTGTGACTCCTAGAATCTGTGTCTCCCACCCTGTCCAGCACAAATGGTCCCAGGCCCTCCCTACATCTGTCCTGAGGGAAGCCAGCACAGCCCTGGTGTACTCCAGGCCCAAGGTCAGTGGAAGGCTACTCTAGATCAGTGGACTGAGCTTGGACAGGTGGGCTGGGGAACACACACACACGTGTGCACAAGGACCCTCATGGTATAGAATGGAGCCTGGGGTGAGGAGAGTGGCAGGCTGACTGCCATTCCTGGGCTGGGGGCTAACTCTGCCCACCTAGTACCCTAGGTGTCTGGGAATCCAGGTTAAAACCTGGTCTTCCAGATAGCTATGAAGACATGCTTGTCCATGTAGGAAGAGAGGATCTTTTATTTAACAGTTTATGACCTCAACTTATATGGTATGTGGATCCTCAGTTCAGTTCAGTTCAGTTCAATTGCTCAGTTGTGTCTGACTCTTTGTGACCCCATGGACTGCAGCACGCCAGGCCTCCCTGTCCATCACCAACTCCTGGTGTTTACTTAAACTCACGTCCATTGAGTCGGTGATGCCATCCAACTATCTCATCCTCTGTCGTCCCCTTCTCCTCCCACCTTCAATCTTTCCCAGCCTCAGGGTCTTTTCAAATGTGGACCCTACACACATTTTTTCCCCCAGTGCCGCTTCCTGCCCCCATATATTAGGACTGGACTCTTTCATTTTCTACATTTCTGTATTCCCTGCAACCTAGAACAAGTTGCACAGCCTGGCACAGAACACACATTCAATAAATAGTTGTTAAATTAATGAATAAAAAAGCCCTGGGGTGATGTCCCACATGCCCCAGAAGCAGTTGGAAATTTCTGTGTCAGGACTTTAGAGTCTCAGGATCAGGTATGGCCAGCTCTGTCATGGTGGGAGCAGGAGGGGAGGCTATTCCATATCTGAAGGGTCTCCTCCACTGCCTGCCTGCGCTCATACTCCCAACGAAGTTGAAAATTTTTTTCTTATTAGTTAAAAAAAGCGCCTGTAATACTAGGGAATCAAGGAGACCACTTCCTGGCTCTGTATATTTGTTAATCTCTCTGATGCTCAATTTCCTTTAAAAAAGAAAACCCCACACATGGTTGCTGGTGGCAGAATGTACGTAACTGACTACACGCATGTGAAGGGCCTGGCCAGTCATCGCCCGATAAACATGACCGCCACCACCACTCTCATCATCACTGGCACCATCACAGTGTCCAAGGCAGTTGCTGCCACATGGCAGCCAGTGTGACTGTTCCACCCCTAGTTCCCTCTCAGTGACCAGGTTGAGTGGTGCTGGCCATGCTGTGGTTTGAGTGAATGGTGCCCTCTGCTGGCTTCATAGGGGAAGTGCCTCCAGGGAAGTAACAGCTATGGCTGAAGTCTTCTGTGGTCAGGAAGGGCGGTTTCCATCCAAGGTTTGAGTGTGGAGATAACTGGCCCTGTCAGTAACTCAACTACCACCACTGTAGTGATGAGAACAACACCTACTCCAGTGCCAGAAACCCTTCTAAGCACTTTCCAGATATTAACTCACTCCTACATCTTCCAGTCGATAAAAAGTGAGGCACAGAAAGGTTAAGTGATTAGCCTAAGGGGTCACTCCTAGAGGTGCTGGGATTTGAACCTGTGCCTTGAATCATGCCTCCCTGATGGCAGCATTTTAGTGGGAGGTGAGAGGTAGGCTCTGCCTTTAGCCACAGGGCATGGGGTGAGTTTGGAACTGAACACGCAGGGTGTGGGCTGCTCGAGAAGCTTCCCAGGGTGACCACCCCACCCTTTCAGTGACAGGACTGTTGCCTGGCTGACCTCAGGGCCCTTTCCTTACTGGCCAGCCCTCAGCATTTCCCTACCTGGGTCTTCTTGCTGCATCCCTGTGTGGGTTTGTGGTTAGGAAGGTCCATGTTTAGGACCATAGGAAGCCAGGAATTCGAGGCCTTGGCTACTTGCCAACCTTCCAGGGATGACAACCATCCCTTCAGGCCCCTCCAGGCCTGGGGCAAAGCCTGCCTGGTGATACAGGTCCTATCAGCAGCCTTTATGAGGAAAAAAAAAAGATGGTCAGGTCAAGTATCAGGGAAAAGGCATGGTGAGAAGTGAGTCTTGGGCTCTGTCCACCTGAGCTCCACTGGAGGGATCTTGGGGAGTGCCTGGTTTTGGAACCTCTATCTTTTCCCATCTGAAAAATGACAGGGGCAGATTTTCAAAATGCTCTGCATTTGGGTTCTTCAGGAGAAACATTGGGAGGACAAGGCCAAAGGCCAGTCTCCAAGCAAATCGATCCCTTTTTCCCATTGCAACTTTGGCTTTAAGTCTGGAGGGGAAATCATTTAACAGAATGAGCCTGAGGGGTCCTTTCAGCACCAACCCATCACCCTGGACCTTCACTCAGAATCAGGCAGCCTCGATCCCAACCAGGACCACGGGCCCCCCTCACTTCTCTGCAGGTGTTGGGAGGACTGGCATTGAGGCGTCTGCAGAGATGGATGTTTCAGGGAATTTAACACTGTTACGGGCAAAAAACTAGAATCACTAGTGCCTATGGGTGGCAGTGAGACTCAGTCAGTTCAGTTCAGTCGCACAATCGTGTCTGACTTCGCAACCCCATGGACTGCAGCACGCCAGACCTCTCTGTCCATAAATCCATGCTAACATGAGACTTCCCTGATGATATCCAGTGGTTAAGACTCTGTGCTTCCACTGCAGGAGGCCCAGGTTCAACCCCTGGCTTGGGAACTAAGGTCTCACATGCTGCATGGCATGGCTAAACAAAAAACGCCATGCTAACTCATCCATGATGAGTTGGATGTGTTGGAGACAATAAGGCAATGCATCACTGCACATCCAGTTAGAAAAGATACAATGCAAAATGTGCATGTAGTGGATTGGACTGTGTAGTGGACTGGAGGGTGGGGGAAGTAAAGGATGGAAGGATGCATGCTCAACTGTTGCACAGCAAAGTGTGAAGGACTAACGTTCAGTGTGAGCAAAGGGCAACATTCAAGTAGTCCCCACTGGTATGGCTGGCCACATTGGTTATCTACAGCTAGCATTCACCGAGTGGTTGGCCCTGGTGAGTCACTAGCTGCAAATATTCTGACTTATTACAGGTCCTAAAGACCAGAGTCCATTTTGCAGAAGAGACACAGGTCCCAAGTGAGAGGGTGACATAACACCCATCCCCATCACAGAGCCCAGGATCCTTCTTTCCAGATCACTCAGAGGCTGCAGGGCAGTTCCACTGCCAAGGGAATCCAGATCCACTGCAGAGAGCAGGCTTGGCTAGGAAAGGTTGCTTTTGCTCCTCCACTCCCCCTCCAAGAAATCTCAGAGGAGGAAGGCCAGCCTGGACAGTGGCTGCTTGGTTTTATTATTAGTCTCAGCAAAGATACAGGGTTTCAGGCTTTATTCAGGCTTCTCAGAGAGGAGTTTAAGATAATGGGCAGCAGGTGTTTGCTGGTTGAGACACCTAATCCTTCCCACACAACCTTATCATTAAGAGCTGCAGGGCCCTGGTGGAGAGGACGCTGAGGTTGAGGGAGCCAGAGGCTGCAGCTCCAGGGAGAGACAGGAGGCGGCCAGGAGTGTGGGCTGAGGCACTGTGGACCTAGGGTGGGTGAGACGCTTTCTTATCAGACTTTGTTCCCTTTAAACTTCCCCATTCGGAGGCTTCAGGACACCCACAGCTTCACCCTTCAGAGTCAACTCAGTCACTCAGTAGTGTCTGAGTCTGTGACCCCATAGACTGCAGCACACCAGGCTCCCCTGTCCTTCACCAACTCCCAGAGCTTGCTCAAACTCATGTCCATCGAATCATTGATGCCATCCAACCATCTCACCCTTTGTCATCCCCTTCTCCTGCCTTCAATCTTTAAGACTCTTCAGAGTCTCAATCTTAAATTGCGTGGGCATCAGAATCACCTGGAAGGCTTGTCAGATGAGATTGCAGGGTCCCGCTTGCTTGCAGTTGCTGGTCTGGCAGCGGTGTTGAGGCTGCTGGTCGAGGGACGGCCCTCCGGAGTACCATTTCTTTACAGAATTGGTCATTCTCTCGCAGGAAGGAGACATCTATTTCCACTTCAGTGATCTTTGTGGCTTCACTTCAGATTCTTTTCTTCTAGTTCATTGTAAAGATAAATTTAAAACTTTGCTTTAACAAGGGCACACATGGAATTCCTGCTGCCTTTTTATCCTTATTCCTGCCATCTGTGCCCTGTTGTTGCTGGGAATGTTCTAATTTCATTTCATCCTGGGTGAGTTCGCTAATTTTCTGGCTTGATTCTGGTGACAAACAGGTGTCATTTAACAAAAAAATAAAATGAGGTCATTCTTAAAATGAGGAAGATTCCCTCAGAGGGCGATTGTGAGGATTTGTTGAAAGGAAATAATTGGAAGTTAAGTGCTGTCTGGATCTAAAAAGTATTGACTAAATGGTGGCTGTTATCAATGAACACGGATAGCACCTGCTATGTGCTGGATATGAACTCACTTCATCTCCATGGAAACTCCCAATTTTACAAATGAAAAACCTGAGGCAGGTAGAGGTTAAGCAACTTGCTAGGAAGTAGCAGAGCTGGACCCCACCCTCGCCACCCCGCAAACATCCTGCCTTTCTGACATAGAGCCCACAGCACAAAGAGGAAATCTCCCCATATTGCTGGTCCAGAAAAGAGGAAATCTCCTAGTACTGCAGCTGTGGTGCGGCTCGGTCAGGAGTAAGGAAGTTAATGGTTCTCACACAGGGACAGCAGCTCTCATCTGTAGGTCGGCAAGCTGACGTCTGCCTCCTCCAGGTCTGTAAACCAATCCTGAGCTTCCACTACTATCAGGAGGAAGCTGGGGTAAAGCCCACAGGGATAAAAGCACAACTCCACACAACAATGCAAGTTCTAGAAAACCACTGAATTGTACACTTTGCATGAGTGAATATGATATGTGAATTATACGTCAACAAAACTATTAAAAAAACCCCAAAACTTCACTCCCCTGCCACCTCTGGGAAAAAGTTCCTTTAATAAAAAAGTTCTAGTACATTTACAGGATTGTCATCACTCTTCATCTACAGCACTCGATAGGGAAAATAAAAAATAAAGGACCACCTAGACGCGCTCAGTATAAAAACGCAGTTATCCAATCAAACAGGAGGCCTGGGGGCCAAGAGACCAGAGAGAAATGTGTGAGGGCATGCCTGGGCTTCTGGAGCGCTCCACAGGGTGGTTGAGGACCTGCCTCTCACTTTTTGAAAATAGCATTAAAAAAAAAAAATGCAGACTGTGGTAAGAGGCCTCTTACTAAGGAGAAGGGTCAATTCCAGAACAAAAGCCATCATGGGGGAGTCAGAGTCGGTCAAGACCTAGGACCCAGCACTGAGCATTTTATGGTAGCGAGGAGACTCCCAGAAATTGGGCAGCCCTGGCCTAGGCTAAGAGGTGCTCACTGTTGAAATCAAACTGCCCACGTTCCTCCATTCTGAAAGGCATAGAGACCTGCCCCTTTGAGGTCAGCTTCGAGGCCTCTTCCCTCCAAATTGCTAAGGCCAATTCTCAACAAGCTGCAAAGTCCTTGGCCAATGTGGGGATAGAGACCCCTTGGAGACGCTGCTGCAGCCCGACGTTTAGGGAGTCCTAGTCGTCCTGGCCCCCGCCGTACATGTCCGCCAGCTTCTTGAAGCGGCTGCCCCACTCATTCAGATAGTTGTAGTCCTGGTCCTGGTCAGAGGTTGAGGAGGTGAGCGAGCTCAGAGAGGCGGCATCAGAGCCACTGCCCTCATAGTCGAACACCAACAGGGAGTCGTAGGGCGGGGCTGTGGGGTCTGTGTTGGCCGCCTTCAGGTTCTGGGGGATGGAGAGCAGGGTGTTAGGTGCTGTGGGACCAGACACTGGGCACCTGCAAGAGCTCAGGAAAGTGAACTCATCTGGCTGAGCCTGCATTTCCTCATCTGCGAAGCCCTGTCTCCCCTCCCTTAAGGTTTTGAAGGTTGAACATGAAATGCACATAAATCCTTAGCACAGGGCCCAGCTGAGAGCGAGTGCTCAGCGCCACAGGCCAGCGGATCAGGGTGGGGACTCTGAAGTCAGACTTCACACACAAGTGTGTAGACCTGGGCAAGCCTCTTAAAGTCTCCATGCCTTTGTTTCCCTCATCTCAAAAATGCATGCTAAGTCGCTTCAGTCGTGTGTCTGACTCTTTGCGACCCCATGGACTGTAGGCTGCCAGGCTCCTCTGTCTATGGGATTCTCCAGGCAAGAATACTGGAGTGGGGTGCCATGCCCTCCTCCAGGGGATCTTCCCGACTCAGGGATCGAACTCACGTCTCTTTATGTCTCCTGCAGTGCCACCTCGGAAGCCCCCCATCTCAAAAATGGGGAGACTTCATATAGTTTCAGAGGAAGAAATGAATGTATGTAAATATAAAAGTGCATATTAGAGTTACAGGGGACCATAACAGAATTCCTCCTCTGCAGAGCTGACATGGCCAGGCATTAAACGAGACAGTTATTTGCAAACTATCCAACACAAATATTCTGAAAACTGTCTTCATTCAACCAGAGAGAAGATCTCCTGGCCTTTGGCTCCAAGGCAAAGATGCGCTCAGCAACGTTCCCCAGATGCCTTTGTTTCTGTACAGGATTCTCAAACGTTCTTAAGGCTAAAGAACAGAGTCTTGCTAGTTCAAGCAAGCAAGAAAGGTAAGCAGGGTTCAGGCCAAAGTAAGGTGTCCTGACCACCCACTGAGCCCTGTGCCGACTGCTGCTTTCTCCAACCTCCCAAATCCATCCATCCTTCCCTCCTTCCTCTCCTGTTCCCTCCTCCTTCCCTCCCTATTAAAAACCTCATTTTACTGACTACTTTCATGGTACCAGCCTATGCTACCCTCACATCATTATCTCCTATGTATATTTTATTTCTTATATATATATATATCCTATATCCTTTATTTCTTGGGGAACTAAAGAAACATCAGCGCTTATGAATTCCCTGGTGATCCAGTGGCTAGGACTCTGCAATTCCACTTCAGGGTGCACAGGTTCCATCCCTGGTTGGGGAACTAAGATCCTGCATGCTGTGGAGCATGGCCAAAAAAAAAAAAAAAAAAAATCAGAGCCTTTAAAAAAAAAAAAAAAAAGAATATCTGGGTCCAAGGCACTGACATTTTTAAAAATTCCTTAGTTAAATCAAGTATGTGCCCAGAATTGAGAATATGGGGGACACTTAGCAGCAAGAGCTATCATTACCTAATTAATACAGGATAGGTGCCAGGCCAGTGGTTCCCAAACTTAAATTACCTGGGAATCTTTTTTTAATTAATTTATTTTTTAATTGAAGGGTAATTGCTTTACAGAATTTTGTTGTTTTCTGTCAAAGCTCAACATGAATCAGCCATAGGTATACATATATCCCCTCCCTCCCATCTCCCTCCCCATCCCATCCCACCCCTCTAGGTTGATATCAAAGCCCCTGTGTGAGTTTCTGGAGAGAGAAACACGGAAACTTACATTACCATATGTAAAACAGATAGCCAAGGGGAATTACCTGGGAATCTTAAAAAAAATATTCTAAAGTCTAGCCCACAGGCAGATCAATTAAATCACAGTCCAGGGGGTGGGGTGGGTGGGGCTGGGGGGTGGTCAGAGGCTTCAGTGTTTGAAGTTCCCCAGGAGATTCCCTGAGTCAGCACTGCTCCAGGTCCTTACTCATCCAGTCCTTAAACCAACCTATCCCAGAGGCCCCTAACTTTGCTCCAAGCTGGAATCACCTGAGATCTTTACAAATTCAAACCCAGGGAGTCCGGCTCCCAAGTTTTCTCCTAACAACCACTATATGTGTTGAATAAAGAAATAATTCCTAATCAAAAATCCTGTCAAACCAGAGATCACCTGAAAAAGTCAAGAGCCTAGACTCCGAATTAATCTAGACTGCAAAAGAGCCTGCTCTTCCTCATTGGTTTTTATTGACCAAATTGTTCATCTGTGCCAGACCCAGTCCTCTCTTACTTTTGTTCAATGATAAATGAAAGTGAAAGTGTCAGTCACTCAGTCATGTCTGACTCTTCATGACTCCATGGACTGTAGCCTGCTAGGTTCCTCTGTTCATGGAATCCTCTAGGCAAGAATACTGGAGTGGGTTGCCATTTCCTCCACCAGAGGATCTTCCCACCCCAGGGATCGAACTCAGGTCTCTAGCAATGCAGGCAGATTCTTTACCATGTGAGCCACCAGGGAAGATGATAAACATCAACAAATTAAAAGAAAAGAAAGAATTCCTGACCTATTCTTTAACCACTTCAAAACTTTGGATTTAATGGAGGAAGAAACAGGAGGCCCAGAAGTTGCTGTATATGCCAGAGGTCACACATCTAGCCTGTTGGTGACAAACGCAGGATTTGAACCCACAGCCAAGACTCCAAGCCTGTGCTCTTTCTCTCAAGCTGCTGGTGCTTGAACGAAGGACTGCCATAGGCTGGGCCCCCATGTCTCACCTCAATGATGAAGTTGCCGATTTCATCTGGGTTGGCTGGCCGAGGACGGTACATGGGTGTGGGGATGAAGGATGGTGCCACATCGTTGCGGAGAACCACCTCAGGCCGGACCTCCAGACCCCGGTGGAGCTGGGTGATGTCATAGTCCTTCAGGAAAGTGAAGGAGGACATGGGATGGAGAAGAACCCTCCCACTCCCCTCATTTACATCTCATCCCGCTTCTGTGCCACTTGGATGCTTTGGTTCAAGAGTAGGTCTTAGAAGACAATGTCAGAGATCTCTGAAAGCCCTAGATTCCACAGCCCCTCCTCTCAGATTAAGCACAGGCTCAAGGTTGGGCTGGCTGGGGCCAGAGACTAGAGCAGTGGACGAGGCACCCTCTCAGAAGACTGACACTTCAGGCCAGGGTCTGGGCGACGCAGCTAACATGGTCAGTTGGTTGACCCAACCATCCCTGCCAGGGGCCATGGGGGCACCACCTCCCGACCCCAGGAGGGCCCCCCACGCCCTACCTGGTCCTCCTCACCACCCCCCTCTTCGCCGTAGTAGAAGACGTTGTCACGGGTGTCATCTTCTGGGAGGAGAAGGGGCTCCTTGATCTTCCGCTTCTTTCTCACCAAGAACAGGAGCACCAGCAGAAGGACTGCAAGAGTTGGGGAGTGTGAATATTCACCCCCAAGCTCTTGAAGTCCCATGTAATTTTTGATCCCTCTATTCAGTAGCCAGAGCTTTACACACTTCGGTGGCCCCTGTGCACCCAGGAAAACCCTCACCTCATCAAGGCTATAGGACTGGCCCCGACCTGTCTCCAACCCTTCCTCTCTGTCCAGGTCTAGTCACATTGGCCTCCTCAGGGCTCCTCAAATATACCCAGCAGTCTGCCACTTCAGAACCTTCATCCTGGCTCTTTTCTCACCTGGAACACTCTCCATGCATACACATGGCTCTCACCTTCCTGCTCTCAGCTTAAAACCACTTCCTCCTACTGGTATTCTGACTTCATTCCCCTACCTGTAATTTTGTATCATTTTACTGTTAGTCTTCCCATATTGATGTACTGGTCCTTATGGAAATCATCCTTTGTGGGATGGGGATCTCCCAGTAGATGTTTTGTTTGTTTGTTTTTGGCTGTACCATATGGCTTATGGCAGCAGTCCCCAACCTTTTTGGCACCAGTTTTACCTCTACTTCTTTGTGGAAGACAAATCTTCCACAGATGGAGGTGGGGGATGGTTTCAGGATGCTTCAAGTGCATTACAATTATTGTGCAGTTTATTTCTATTATTATGATCAGCTTCACCTCATATCATCAGGCATTTGATCGTGGAGTTTGGGGGCCCCTGGCTTATTGGATCTTAGTTCCCTAACCAGGAATTGAACCTGGGCCCATGGCAGTAAATGCACCCAGTCCTGACCACTGGACTGCCAGAGAATTTCCAGATGTTACTTTTCAATATGACTTTTTCAGTCACGAGGTGTCCCATAATAGCCAGAGACTTTAAGTTCAAAACAAGACAATGCAACTTTGATGTGGTGCAGTAATCTGAATTTAGGTGCAAACACTATTTTGGAATTTTTAGATAGGGACTGGGTTTCAGTGATATGATCTAAAAGGCTAGAGGTCTATTTGGACACAATGGGGACTGGCTTATTAGTGCCCAGCTGCTGCCCCTAACTGTTGTGACTACCCCCAGTTAATTCCACATGAGGAGGGCAGTTCTGGCCCTCTCTGTGGCTGTTTAATGGGGGAGGATACAGCCACTGCTCAGCTTTATCCCCCTTTTCCACTTGCTGAGGGAACCATTGTCCTCTCTAACCAGACAAAACTGATGGAACCATCTTTGGGAGTCCCTGGGTTCTCAGGATGCACACCCTGTGTGGGTCAGACTATGGTCTTTCCCTCCCCTTTCCTCCCCACTGGCTTAGGGAAAGGCAGGAGGCAACCTGGACTGCCTACCTGCACCCAAAGCCTGTGTTCAGCTGCCTACTGTTACCTCCATTTGGACTTTCCCCATGGTCCTTCCCAAACTGGTTAATGGAAACTCCGTGTTTCTACTTGTTCAGGCCTTGAAGTCATAGATGGCTCTTTTTCTCGTCTGAATCTTAATTGATTCTACCTTGAAATATGACCAGCTCTCACCACCTCTAATGCCACCCTGGATCTGAGCCACAACTCCCCCCTCACCCCCAGATTATGGTAGTAGCGGCCCTCTACAGTCTGTTCAGGAGGAATCCTACAAAATTCAAGTCAGATCACATTGCTCCTCTGCTCCAAACCTGATGACTTCCCATTTCACCCAGAGTCCTTACAATAACCCACAATGCCCAACGCAATGCTCCGCCACAGCCATCACCTCTCTTCTCCCTCTTGCTTTTTCCACAACAGTCATTGCTGTTTCTACACAAAGCACAGAGCCACCTCAGGACCTCTGTACTGGCTGTTCCCTGGATATCTGCATGATCTGCTTCCTCAACTCATTCAGGTCTTTACTCAAATGCCCCCTTCTCAGTAAGCCTGTTCTTGTCGATACTACATAAAATGCCAGATCTCCTCCTCCCCTCACTTTCTTTTAATCCATAGCAACACCTATTTCTCTGCTGGCTTATTTGCTATCTGCTCTCTGCACTGGAAAGTAAGCTCCATGAAGGCAGGGACTGGTCTGTTTGTTTGTTTTTTAATTAATTGGAGGCTAATTACTTTATAATATTGTGGTAGTTTTGGCCATACATTCTTATGAATCAGCCATGAGTGTACATGTGTTCCCCATCCTGAACCCCGCTTCCACCTCCCTCCCCATCCCATCCCTCAGGGTCATCCTAGTACATCAGCCCTGAGCACCCTATCTCATAAATGTTGCACTTTCAGCATCTAACACAGTGCTCAGTGCAAGTACGATGATTAAAGCTTGTGCTTATTGCATTCATGTGTGATTGAATGGGTGTTTTTTGTGTAAGGAGAATTCAGAGAGTGAAAAAAGTAAATGTGATAGGTTCTACCATGACAGCAAAGAAATTCGTTTCTAACACTTCTGCTCACTAGACCAGTGTCTCTCAAGCTGAAACATGCATTAGAATCCACTAAAAGGCTTGTAAAAACACAGATTACCAGGTCTTACCCCTAAGCTTCTGACTTGGTAGGTCAGGTGTGGGCCAGGGAGTTGACCTAACCAATTCCTGGTGATGCTGATGCTCTTGGTCTGGAGACTACACCTTCAGAACCACCACTGTAGCCACCAGATGATGCAACCGCAGGGCCAAGTCTGCTCCCCACTGTATCCCCAAAGCCTGGCACCTCCCAGAGGCCCCATAAACATCCATGGACTAAATGACACTTCCAGAATTAAGAGGACAAGGAACAGATGGGCAATGTCGGTGGCTCGAGTCTCTACGTTTGGGGTGGACTCAAGTTTCTAACTACCCACACCTCAGAGGGAGAGGGTGCCAGCACTCACGCAGCAGAGCCAGGGCAGCACCCAGGATGGGGAGGAGGAAACCCCCCGTCAAGGGGCCCGAGCAGGTCACCACGTTGCCGTGGCAGTCGCACACGGTGGCTCTGATCACTGTCAGCTGCTCCTTGTTGCCATGGTCAGACAGGGAAAGGTGCACATCGTATTCGTCTTGCTTCAGGAACTTCTTCAGGGACAAGGCTACTGCGTCTCCTGGAGCAGACAGATAATTATTCACCTCGGGAGGCCACGAATGGCGGGAGCCAAGCACACCATGATGGAGGTTTGAGGAGGCAGACTGCATCTGGGCCACAGGGAGCAATGTCATCAAAGCAAACTTACGCCGAGTGTTACAAACAGATACTCGGTCCAAGCCAAATCCTCCACTGAGGGAAGGATTGTCTGGATAGAAGAATAAAGTCATCATTCTATTTAAAAAAATCAATAATCACAGTATTTGTAAATATGACATTTAAAAAAATCCATGGCATGCAGGGCCAATAATTTCTCAGCATCACTAGCTGCCAGATTGTTCTTTGCTTCAAAACAAACAAGCAAAGAAACAAAGTTCTTCCTAAGAGACAGCTAGCACAATCTTTTAATATTTATATTAACTGGCCACCTGTTTTTCTACCTGAAAGTTTACTACCATTTGTTATGGCAGCATTTTGCTCTTTCAATTGTATATATAATGTTTATACCTCAACTCTATGATAGAATTTCAATATATCTGAAACTTGGATATTTCTGAGTGAGCATCAGTTGTTAAGAAATTCAAATGCGTATGAGCTGGTGATGTAACTCATGCTGGGAGCAGATCAGAGCATTAGTGACTGCACACAAGCTCAGAGGTGCCGGCAGTGACGCTGTGCTGGGTACCGTGCTAACTGGCCTTTGAAGGCCTGGGGCAGGCAGCAGGCAGCCACAGAGCTGAAGCCAAGCTTTGGAGCAGCCTGCATGACGGGAGCCACTCTGAGGAGGCTGCTTGGCCATCGTGGAGTGGGGATGGGGGCTATGTTTGTGGGTGAGAAATACAAGGTCAGAGGCCTCTCTGAAGAAAGGCCTTCGGTTTAGATCCAAGTTTCTCAAGGGGGGGGGGGGTGCTATTAGCTTGGGTGGAACTATTCTTCATCACAAGGAACTTTCCTGAGTACTCAAGTCCTCACCACTAAATGCTAACAGTGCCCCCTCCAACCCCACGCATCATTGGGATATTCAAAAACAACCCTGCGTTTCCAGCCCACCTGCCCTCAGGCTTGCTGGCCTATTGCAGCATTGATCTCAAGCCACTTTCAGTTCACAGGCTCTGTACACTCACTGGACCCCTCTTAGCTGAAAGGCCAGAGGGAGAATTCACCTTGTTCCCACTCAGTAGTGGCAGACAGAGAGAGTTCTGCACGCTGGATGTCTGGTCCACCGAGTGGAGAGGCCAATGTGGGGCATTTCACCAGAACATCCCTCCTGCCTTCCTGTTCCCAGGCTGGAGAGCTGACTCCTCAGCTGATGATGGTGCTGGTGGTGACAGTGGGGACTCAACTGACACTTATTACGTGCCAAGCCCGACTCTGATCTTCACCTCAACTTTAAGAGAAAGGTTCTGTTACCCCTCATTTTACAAATACAGACACTGAAGCTTAGGGAGGTCAAGTAACGAGCCCAGTTCACACGGGTGTAGAGTTGGGATTAACTCCTCTCACAATAGAACACAGACAGATAAAACGACTAAGTCAAAACCAAGAACCAATGGTAGTGCCAGGCGTTGGTACCACTGGGCTTTGAGATAACGCTCACTCTTGGCAGAGCCAGATTGTGCCTGTTGGTGAAGACAGCCACTGGCATCGACTGAGCACTGATGCACCAGAAGAGGTAGGTGCCTGTTGTGTACTCAGTCTTCACAGTGACTGTACAGAGGTACAATTACTGGCACCATCCTCCAGGTGGGGAAAACTGCTCAACAGTAAGGTTCAGTAACTTGCCCACAAGATGCTAAATGGAGGGGCTGGATCTTGAACCAAGGTATTCTGACTTCAGAGGCTATGCTCTGTAAACCAGTCAGGGAGGGGAAAACGGCTTCCAGGCCACAAGGTGATAGGAGACCAACTTGGGCTTCCTCGAGGAAAGGTACTGGGTATATACCCCCAAATCAGAGGAATCATAAAAACAGGACAATGTGTGTGTCTGAGGCAGGTCTCCTCAGTCCTTTCTGGACAGGCTCAGCAGCAGCAGTAGACACCAGGCATTTGGTTACTTCAGGGAAGAACCTGAATGTACTGGTTCCCTATTCCCCCTCTTGGGGGACCCTAGCACCAAGAGGAAGAGGGAGGCATTTTAAACCAGGATGAGCTTCTCCAGGGGCCTTACTGGCACTTGGGCATGGATGTACTGTTCTTATGCACCTGAGTCCTTGCCCATTTGATGCCAGTAAGTCCCCTCTTCAGTCCTGTGACAACTGAAAAACCACTGAAGGCTGAGGAGCGTTATGGGGTGGGAAAGAGAAAGGACAGGGAGGTGGTTGGGAGCTGGCGCATGAGGGCCAGGAACCTTGTCTTCTACTTCTTTCCCACTGCTTACCCACACTGTGCCTTTGGACAGGCCATTTAACCTTTCTGAGCCTGATTCTCATTTATAAACAGGGATAAAAATACTGATCACAGAGGATGGTAGAAATTTAAAATAATAAAAGTATAAAAAGCATCTTGCAAATTGCCAGGGGTGGATAAATGGTAGGCAGCAGAGGATCCTGGTAGAGCAGACTGCCTGCATCCCAATCATGGGGCCATTACTTTCTATCCATAATGCCCCTGGCAGGGTATTTAAGCTTCTGTAAGCCTTGGTTTCCCTATCTGTCAAATGGGTCCACATACACGTATATGCATGATTAACAGTACCTGCTTTACAGGGTTGTTGTGAGGATTCAGTAGCTGAATCTATGTGAAGTGTCTGAAGTGCACATAGCATATAGCAAGCACGCTCAGGCATGTTAGTTGTTATTACTGTGCTGGGTTCCCGACTCTCTCATTATGTCACAGTGAGAAAGCATGTCCCATCTCTCTCTGGGCCTCAGTGCTTCCAACTGTATAGGAAAGTGGTTGGGCTAGAATGGTCTTTACGGATTCTGGTGGATTCCCAAAGGTTTAGACTAAGTTAATAAGCAGCATTTGACTGACATCGTCTTTGGTTGTTATTGGCTGTGCGCCTTGCAGGATCTTGTTCCTTGACCAGGCATCAAACCTGTGCTCCCTACAGTGGAAGCCAGGCGTCCCGGCCACTGGACTGCCAGGGAATTCCTCTGACTGGCATTCTTGAGGAGACCGGTAACTCGGTGACCCACAAGATGGAGCAGGAAGGTAGATGCTGGATCTTGGTAGGGGAGACAGGACCCATTTGCCACCACCACTCAGTTACCTTTCTCGTTGACTTCCGCTGTCCAATAGATGTCCGAGTCGTGTTTGAGTTGGGCCTGGAAAGGGGCAGTGTGGGGGGACAAGTCCTTGTCTGTGATGTTTAGCACCTGGGGCACAGGGCTTTGGTTGCAGATGGTGATCTGACGGGGCTCGGGGACCGGACCGTGGTCATTGATGTCCATCAGTGTTAGCAGGAGGGTCCCTGTGCCAGTGGTGGGAGGGCTCCCTGTTCAAATCACACATATGATCCCTTTTCAGCATCTGCCTTTGGCTGGGTTGATGAATCCATATTAAGCTCCCCCAGGACTTACCCAATAAACCTCAGAAGGGTCCTGTTTGCTGTCCAGTTGTAACCTTTCAAGAGTTTCCCTGCCCTTGCTTCATTATAAATCAAACCAGTGATGGCAAATGCATGGCAAACATGCCATCATTCTCATTTTGTGTCCACATCAGACATTACTAACTGATCACAGCACAGAGACTTCATCCAGACAGCCACTACCAATCTATCACCAAGAGAAAAAGATTGGCCACCTCAGGGCTGATGTGTTTGCTGACCAGCTTCAGGGAAGTTTCACTTCCCAGCCCTGCAGTAACCTCTCGCCTGCCTCCAGGTCTTGGTTCAGTATGTGTCAAATAGAGATGTCATTACATCAATACTCCCAACCATGTCATGGCGTGACATCACTCATCAATCATAACACTTGTAAGGCAGCCCCTTTCAATCAATCACAAGGGGAAAGCAACAGGCCAATTCAAGGCTCAGTAAAGCACAAACAGGCTGAAAGGTGTCTTTAGGATACCTCGTAACTCCTGGGTCTTAAGGAAACTGGAACCGGCCAACCCTAGGACTGACCACTCTAAGTCTCCTCCGAGAGACCACTTTGACCTCCCAGACAGGATTGCTGACACCCCTTCCCCACATCACACTCAGCCTGCAGAGGGGATGTGCTGTGTCCTGGGCTCCAAAGGGGCCCACATAGAGGGGCTGGAGGGAGCTCTCACCATCATCTGTGGCTAAGACCATGATTTCGTAGATGTTGTTCCTCACAAACTGCTCATCCTCACGGTCCAAGACCCCCGCGGCAGTGACTTGTCCACTGTCTGGGTCCATCGCTAGCCACCCTGCCGGGTCTCTCAGGATGTGGTAACTGGAGCAGAAAAATTGCAAAGAATCACACTCAGGATACTTAAGAGTTCTAGTGTCATCATTCAAAGTCTCCTCATGTCAACTAGCAGAGGGTTTCATGGGACTTGGGGCTCCTAGACAGGATCACATGGAAAATGCATCTCACCCCCAGTTGGGCTCCTGAGCAGAAGGTGGGAGGGGGCCAGCAGGGACATGTGAGAGGGATTGGGGAACACCTGTCCCCTGGACTTAACCTCCTCTGTATGGAGGGTAGGAAGGGAAGGCCCTGTGCAGGGGTGGTAGTCAAAATATTTAACAGTCTTTATGGCAGTTAGAACAAATACTGATGCATATAATAAACAACCCATCCAACGTACCCATGTCTTTGGCTGAACTTGAGCCAAACCCCTGCGTACCTGATCTTCTGACTCCCCTTGTCTGGGTCCCGTGCAGTGTAGGTACAAATAGGCTCCCCAATGGAGATGCCCTCCTGGATTTCAATGACTTTGGAGGGTGGGACAAACACGGGTGGCTCATTCACATCCTCCACAAGGACCACTACGGTGGCTGTGGAGGTTGGGAGTTTCACCACAAAGGGAACCTCGTTGATCACTTCGACGTACAGGGTGTGCTGGGTTTTGGTCTCAAAATCCAAGCCCTGGGAAAGAACAGGAAGGAGGACCAGAGTCGTCATTTTGTGAGGAGGCCCCATGCCGTGCTGTGATGTCTGGAAGAGAGGGCCCACCACAAGGGGCTGGGGCTCCCACCAGCAACAATGCTGCCCCTGCCCTGCCCCATAGAGCCTCCTGGTTTCCTCCTGCATTTCTGGAGTGGATACCCAGTGGGGCCTTCTCAGACCATCACCCCAAAGGCAACTAGTCTAGTAAGCCCGAAGCCTAGAACTGGTTCTCAATGGGGTGATGACGCTCCATAGTGGTTGTTGTCGGAACTTGGAGGGGGCATTTCTAGGTGTTCTAATGACAGGGAATGCCACTGGTGGGGGCAGGGACACAAAGAACTATCTCATGTCCCATGGGACTTGCCAATATCCCCCTGGACATTCATGTATTCCTGGGTGTGAAGCTCTATTTATATTTACAGTCTAGAATGTGTTTTTCATACAAATCAAGTTTTTGGTGTGGTTTTAATTAATACTAAATTTCCTAGGAATGCAACTTCTGAGGGGAGCTCATAATTTGTTCAGGCCTTTCCTCAAGCTGTTTATTTGAGGTTCTGGAAAAACATCAATACCACTTGTGGTACGACTCACTACAGCGACATACAGTATCTACTACACTTGGCTGATTTCACAAACAGATGCAAGAAACTGACCACTTCATCAAGTTTTCTAGTGCAGTTGTGCCCAAAGGTTTACACAGGGAAGGAGTTTATTATCAGTAACTTTTCCTGAAAATTCTCCTTTATTTTCATTAGAGCATTCCATTTTTCTAGAAATTACATAAGTTATTATAGAGATGTTATAAACAAAATTCATTTTACAATGTGAAAGGGGCATTACAAAACTTTGGTTACAAGGAGGGGACAGCTTTTAAAGTATTGTGGCTCAGACGGTAAAGTGTCTGCCTGCAATGCTGGAGACCTGGGTTCGATCCCTGGGTCGGGAAAATCCCCTGGAGAAGGAAATGGCAACCTACTCCAGTACTCTTGCCTGGAAAATTCCATGGACAGAGGAGACTGGTAGACTATAGTCCATAGGGTCGCCAAGAGTCGGACATGACTGAGCGACTTCACTTTCACTTTCTTTCTCAAACTGGGCCATTCTTTATAATAAACCAAGAGGTAAAAGACATCAAGAAAGATTAGTCCAATTTTCTTGAAGCATCAATTTTACTGAAGATTTTTCAAGAGGCAAGGGTACGCCTAGATGTAATTCAAAACAGTTAAAGTAATTTAAAACTTTTAAAGTAAAACATTTTACTATCTAAACACCAAGATGTGAACTATGGATTGAAGGCAAAATTAGCAAGGATTCCAACAAAACAGGCCCTCTGTGTAAGACCAATTAGGAGGAGCCACTAGACACACTTGGAGGAGGGGCCCCACTGACTGGCCTCAATTGGATCAGTGACTGTTTTATGAACTAGGTCTCTGGGGAAGATTTAAACAAAGGAATTCCCCCACATAAGAGGGATGGGAGAGTGTTGCAGGCCATAGGCCTAGTGCACTCCCTGGTGAGTGGTCCCAGGTATGCGTCCCAGGCAAGTGGTACCCCTAGTCCTGGAGACTGGAGACCTCCCTGCCCCAGGTGTGGCCCTTGTACAAAGCCCAAAACGACTCACTTTCTTGGTGGTCATGATACCCTGGTTGCTCTCGGGGTCAGTAGTGATGGTAAAATGGTCCCCGTTGTCACCTCCCACGATGCGGTAGGTGGCACGCCATGCTGGTGAGTTAGGGGCGTCCAGATCAGTCACTGTCAGCCTCTGCACCTCGTGGCTCACGGCGTTCTCAGGCACACGGGCCTCATACTGTCAGCATGGAAAACACAACACTGTCAGAGCGGAGAGGCTGACTCCTCCGAGAGGCGGCTCTCTCCTCTCTTTACCGGCTGTGAGTCCACCACCCAACTCCAGGGGAGCCCCATGCTGCTCACCCTTTCTGGGACATGCACAGATGCAGAATGCCCCAGGAGTCAACTTCACAGCTTGCTAGGACAGACACACCACAGTGAGCCTGGGCCTGCTTTCCCTACATCCTACAGCCTGACGCTCCCAGAATCTCAGCCATCCGGGTGCCCAAGTCCCCAAGGAGAGTAGTCACCTGTATCTAGCTGAGATCAGAAAGGCACAAGGAAGGTGGCAAGAAGGGCTGGGTGTCTGATTGCTCTGGGGCACTGACCAGGGACTTTTTTGGAAATTTAGAACAGATGGCCGTGATGGGGAAATCAGCTTTTCGGAACAAATTTTCAACAGGTCTGAACAGTATTTAGCAGCCCAAGTCACCTAATGGTGGAAGCGGGTGGGTATCATCTTGACTGGCACTGAGTCCTCTGTCACATGAAGTGACAAGCATTCACTGGGGGTAGGTGGGCAGGTGTAGGTGTGAATCAAGTTAGGAATTTCCATATCAACAAAGATTTTCATATTGAGCACTTAGGTACCAGGGATTATGCTAAGAACTCTACATAGATTATTTCATTTAAAACTCAGAACAATGCGGCAGGTATTAACGCTGTCTCCATTTCACAGACCAGGAAATAGAGCACAGAGAGGTTAGATGCTTCCCCTCAGGTCCCACAGCTTACAAGTGCTGGGGCTGGGACTTGAAGCAATGCAGGCTGATTTTGGAAGTTTCATCAGAAAGGAGAAACTTAGCTCCTCATCATCTGACAAGGAAAGAATGAATGAAGGAAAGGATGTTACCTTTTGGGGATCAAACACGGGAGCATTGTCGTTGGCATCGAGGATTTCCACTATGGCCATAGCCGTGGTGCTGGAGCCGTCCCCATCCATGTCTGTAGCATGGATGGTCAGTGTGTACTCGGGGACCCTCTGGGGAGAAAAGGAGAGCGGGAGTGGAAGCCACTGAGAGCGGGGCACAGCCTTGAGTGTACGTGAGGGAGGGGAATGTTTCTCCCTTCCAGTGTTCACCTGATCCCTTGCTCGCCCACTGCAGGAAAGACCAGGAGCCAAGGGTGGAGGGAGAGGGGAACTGTGGATCCAAACGGTTCTCCTGGGCCAGTCAGTCATGAGGTGAAGCCTGGGTACTGCTTCCTGACTCAGGGAGGATCCAGAAGGGGAGCTCTGAGCAGGAGTTTGGCAAAGGTATGAATTAGGGAACTCTAGTACCTATGGAGCTAACTGCTTTGTGGTACACGTGGGACAAATCTGGGCAATGTGCATGCTAAGTGAGCCATTCCAAGAGGAAATGAGAAAACCTACAGAAAATACCAAATGTCTGTGTTTCACAGCTGCCTCCTCAGCCTTAATGAGATGGCTTGGCAGAGCGCCACCAGTCCAAGGGTGCTGTGGGACATCGATACAGGACCTGGCCGCAGCCCTTCCTGGCCGACTTGGGCTCTGGGGCAGGGGCTTCTGCTCTGAGTGTCAGGGCCTAGCCTGGGCAGGCAGCCCCTTCCTGAAGGGCCACTCACTTCCCGGTCCAGGCCACTGGAGATGACGCTGATGGTGCCCGTGCTCCGGTGGACTGTGAACATGAGGTCATGTGGGTCCTTTGGCTCTTGACTGTGGATGGAGTAAGCAACCACCCCGTTGTAGGTATTAACAGCGTCGTCCTCATCCGTGGCTGTCACCTGCATCACGGAAGTGCCTGGAGGGGAGAAGGGCTGATGAGTGAGCACCCTGCCCTCCCAGTGCCAACTTGAGCCTCACCCACTTCTGGAACCCTGAGAGGTTCCACCCTGCATGTCAGTTTGGACCCACCTTCCCCTCTCATCAGAGACTGTTAGTTGCTGCCCACTTCCCATTCTCCCCTACTTCCTTAGAAACATAATCCTCATAATCACTCTAGGTTGGGCACAGGCCCACCAGGAACCAAGGCCATTTCCCACCGCAGGTAGCTATGGCCATGAGACTGAATTGTGATGAATGGGATAAATACCTTTGCGGGAAGCATTTTCTGAATTAAGGGGCTTACTCTTCCCACCCGTTCCCTCCTTCCAGAAGTAATGGCTGGAGCTCCAGCAGTATTCATGAGGTGATCTTGGGAACGAAGCCAAAACAGCAAAGCAATGAGACAGATGGAGCCTAGGTCTCCCACACTTTAAAGCACCATTCCAACCTGGCCTGACCACGTCTAGGCTTCTGGAATACAGGGGGAAGAGGTTCCATCTTGCTGAAGGTAGTTTTTCTTTTAAAAATGTCTACTGCAGCCTCACCAATTCACATTTCTCTGTAATTTTCTACAACTCAAAGGAAGAGGAGTCCTCCCCAGTAGCACCTGTCTATGAGGTCATTCAGATCAGATCAGTCGCTCAGTCGTGTCCGACTCTTTGCGACCCCATGAACCACAGCACGCCAGGCCTCCCTGTTCATCACCAGCTCCCAGAGGTCACTCAGACTCGCATCCATCGAGTCAGTGATGCCATCCAGCCATCTCATCCTCTGTCGTCCCCTTCTCCTCCTGCCCTCAATCCCTCCCAGCATCAGAGTCTTCTCCAATGAGTCAACTCTTCGCATGAGGTGGCCAAAATACTGGAGTTTCAGCTTTAGCATCATTCCTTCTAAAGAAATTCCAGGATTGATCTCCTTCAGAATGGACTGGTTGGATCTTCTTGCAGTCCAAGGGACTCTCAAGAGTCTTCTCCAACACCACAGTTCAAAAGCATCAATTCTTCGGCACTCAGCCTTCTTCACAGTCCAGCTCTCACATCCATACATGACCACAGTGAGGTCATTAATGTGTAGCTATTTCTCTAGTCTTTTACCCCAATTAATTTTTTTCTCTTTTCTTTTTTTTTTTAGCTGCACACATGGCATGCAGGATTTTAGTTCCCCAACCAGGGATTGAACCCACGCCTTCTATATTGAAAGCACAGAGTTTTAACTGCTGGACCATCAGGAAAGTCCCTACTCTAGAATCATTCTTATTCAGGGATTTTGGGATGGAGTGTGGGAATATGGATTTTTAAGAGGATCCCAGGTGATCCGATGTACAGCCTAGGAAATCGCATGTGAAGGGTTCTTCCAGACTTTAAGAGTCTGGCTGACCTCCAGATAGTTCCAGTTGACCCACGGCCAGATCTGGGCCCAGGAGACCTCTATAGCTCCTCACCTCCCCAGTCTCCTTACCAGGTAGCACCCCTTCCAAGACGCTCCCTCTGAAGACATCCTGGGTGAACTTGGGCTTGTGGTCATTCTGGTCTGTTACAATGATGGAGATGTTCATGGGATCTTCCACAGAGGCGCCGTTCTCTGACACAGCATGGCCAAAGAGCTGTGGGGGCACAGGTCTGTGGTCAGTCTGGCACTCCCCTTCCCAACAGGCTCTGGGGCCCTGCTGGATGCTAAAGGTTACTTACCTCATACTTGGCAATCTTCTCCCGGTCCAGTGGCTTATTCAGCAACAACCAGCCTGTTTCCTTCTCTATTGCGAAGATACCCTCTGGTGGGCTGTCTGCCCCAGGCCCCGTGATGCTGTAGAAAATCTTGGTGCCTCTGTCCTTATTAGATTTGAGCTGGAAGCAAAAGAAAATAGCAGCTGACAAAATGATAATGATCTCATAATTGTGGCAAAGAACCCTCCATGGAGAGGGGTGGAGAGGCATTGCCTGATCAGAAATTGCTCCCATCACAGAGGCATTCCTTCTGGAGGCTCCAGGGCTCAGCAGCAAGAAACCTCACACTCAGGCCTTTGAATGAGGGTCCCTGCAGCCACCAAGCCTCCCAGGGGGAAGGCATAGCCATACCTGATTCAGCCTCTGGGGGAAAGGACCCTTGCCATTCTCAGGCACAGATATTGGTGGGACCACCCATTCTCTCTTGCGCCTTCGTAAGACAGGTGCGGGTGGGGAGATCTTCAGGGCTTTCCTTTCCTGCAGGGAGAGAAGATGCCTTAACCCAAGTGTGCAAACACACCTGGAACACACCTATCGTCGTCTCACCTACAGGAGCTCAGGGTGAGGAAAGAGGCCAGAGGCCTAGATGGGTTTTTTGCAGAAGAAAATTTGGAAATAATCCAAGTGTTCACTTATAGAGAAGGCCCAATTAAATACACTGTAATATATCCATCTAGTGAAAACTGTATACAGCTCGAAAAACGAGGATGAGGAAGGTCTCTCTGTGCTGATATGGAAAGATCTTTGATGTACACTTAAATGAAAAAGAACACAGTACAGAACAGATTAATATATTAACAGTTTAGTACTCTATTTTACAAACATTTATATAGGGCTTAATATGTGCTAGGCATTGTTGCCTCTTTTGTGTAAAAGGGTAGGGAAATAAGGCATATATTCATATCTGCCTTTACACAGTTTGGGGGATACTAGAGAAACCAATAATGGTGGTTACTGGTGAGAAGGTGAGAGGCCTTGTACTCATTTTTTTTTTTTTTTTTTGCTCACTTATTTTATAAAATATTTTAAAAATTTAATTTTATATTAGATTATAATTGATTTACAATGTTCGGTTCTACCAATGTATTTTTTTAGTTTATTTTTTTATTGAAGTACAGTTGAATTACAATGTTGCCTTAATTACTGCTGTACAGCAAAGAGACGTAGTTGTACATACACATACTGATGTATTTTAGTGCAAAAAGAAAGTGAAGCCATGTAAATGTTATTTTTTTCATAAAAAAGAGGAGGGAAAAGTCTGTTTTATATCTACATATATAATATACATAAATATATTTAATATAAATATAGAACAAATACATAAATCAATTCTAGAAGGAAAGAAACTGGTAACAGGGTAACCTGTGTATTCTGTTAGAGGGGTGGAGAAGGCATTAGGCAGATGAGGAGACACAGGGGAGGTTATGTGTTCTATAACTTCAATATTTAAAATTTTGGAACCATGTGGATATATATATATTAGCTGTTCGAAGAGTTAAAATAAACAAAGAAATGTGGCCCAGAGCTTCAGGTGCATCTTCCCAGAAAGTGAAAGTGAAGTCGTTCAGTCATGTCCAACTCTTTGGGACCCCATGGAATGTAGCCCGCCAGGCTCCTCTGTCCATGGGATTCTCCAGGCAAGAATACTGGAGTGGGTTTCCACTTCCTTCTCCAGGGGATCTTCCCAACCCAGGGATCGAACCCAGGTCTCCTGAATTATAGGCGCATGCTTTACCCGCTGAGCCACCAGGGAAGCCTATCTTCCCAGAGGGTCTTGGGATTGACAGTCCCATGTTAGGATCGCCTTCACTTGTGGTTTACCCTCAGGATGTGGGAAAGACAAAAAGGGAAATGGGACAGGGAATTCCAGGGAGGAAGAGCACTGGACCATTACTCACAAGGCAGCTCTCAGCCCCACAGGTCTGACTCTGGCACCCTTTACTGGGCAGCAACAAGCACTGCCCTGCTTAGATGGTTGCCCACACTTGGAGCTATGGGCAACTGATGGCTGTGTGCTCTGCAGGGGTAATGAGGCTCCCGACAGCCACGGCAGCCTCGGACTCCTGGCCAGCAGCAAGCTGGGTGTGCACGGAGAACATCTTTCTTCTGTCCTGCAGGTGCACACGGTGTTTTACCTGGACTGTTTCATCGTTCAGAACAATGAAGTCATCGTCAGTCAGCAGGGCCGACTCTTGCCCAGGGCAGTCTGTGAAGACCACTGTGGGGAAGGGAGGAAAAGAGTATTAGGAAGGAGGGGGCTTCTGGAAGCTACCCCATGGGAACCAAGACCTGACAACAGCCCCCTGACTGGATCAAGGGCTGTTCCAGGCCACTACAGAAGGAGACTTGACTTACTTCATCTGACCAGCTGGGTGACCAAATATGAGTTTCGGATGGGCTCCCAAGTTTGGTCTTGAGAAGGGGGACCACTTCAAGGTTTGTGGGACAAAGAACCAAGACCATGAGATATTTAGCAACATGAGACCCAGACCTGACCCAGGGTCACAGCTGGAGGCAGAAGAGTTGATGCATTTTTGAAGGCTCCATGTCTCCCTACATGCCATATGCACCCTGCTATGCAGTCACCCACACAGATCATACTGATAACCTTTGGCTGTTTCAACGTGTCATGTTCTTTCTTAATTCTCCCTGCTTGGTCACCCTTTAAATAAGCAGTCTGAGTTAATAACTACCATTTGCTAAGCTGGAGACTGGGTCCATTTCATCTTTACAACTATGCTACCAAGGTAGGCATTAACCCCTTTTCAAAGAAGAAACAACTGAGGTTCAGAAGCCTGACCCCAAGGCATATACTAGAGAGTATTCACAACCAGTATTCTTATCCACCCTTCCCTGTGGACAAGCATGTAATTAGGAAACCTGCCAGGGGGTACCTCTGGGCCTGTCAGCACCATGCTCTGACTCAGGGGTTCCCTTATGTTGGACTATGTCGGTTTCCTAGGCGGCAGCACTACAAGGCCCATAGGGAGAGTACTGTGCCATGAAAAGGTCAGGGTGAGGTCTCCCAAGTGTCCTAGTTTGAAAAATTGTCCTTTAGTTTCAGATGATGATGATAATTGTTTTAAAAACCCTTCCCTAAAGAAAGAATAATAGATGAGAGACTGTAAACTACACAAGTAATGTGAACATCATGAAGTATTCAAAGCAATATATAATAATATAACATAAAAAATAGAATTCCAAATAATATTCTGTTATATAATAAATTCCTAATCTCAAGAACAACAAAAAATATATAACCCAGTCTAAAAAGAAAAAGACAAAGGAGGTGAAAAGACATTTTTTTCAAATAAGGTATACAACTGGCCAGTAAGCATATGAAAAGATGCTCAATACCTCTATCATTTGGGAAATACAAGAGCTTCCATCATAACTCAGTTGGTAAAGAATCTGCCTGCAATGCAGGAGACCCTGGTTCAATTCCTGGGTTGGGAAGATCTGCTGCAGAAGGGATAAGCTACCCACTCCAGTATTTTGGGGCTTCCCTTGTGCCTCAGCTGGTAAAGAATCCGCCACAATGTGGGAGACCTGGGTTCGATTCCTGGGTTGGGAAGATCTCCTGGAGAAGGGAAAGGCTACTCACTCCAGTAATCGAAATCACAGTGAGATACCACTTTAAACCTACTAGGGAGGCAAAAAAAAAGGTAAATAAGATATAAAGACAAATGAAGTCTTCTGCATTGGAAATATGAAATGCTGCGGCCACTGTGAAAAAGTTTGGTGGCTCAAAAAGTAAACATAAAATTACCATATGATCCAGCAATTCTACTTCTTGGTTTACACCCTAAAGAGCTGAAAGTAGGAACTCAAACAGACACTTACATGTGTATTTTCATAGTATCCCTATTCACTTCCCTGGTGGCTCAGAGGGTAAAGCGTCTGCCTATAATGCAGGAGACCTGGGTTCGATCCCTGGGTCGGGAAAATCCCCTGGAGAAGGAAATGGCAACCCACTCCAGGATTCTTGCCTGGAGAATCCCATGGATGGAGGAGCCTGATAGGCCACAGTCCACAGGGTCGCAAAGAGTCTGACATAACTGAGCAACCTCACTTTCTTTCATTTTCTATTCACAATAGCCAAAAGATGGAAACAACACAAGTGTCCATGAAGATCTAATAAACAAACACAATGTGGTCTAAACATACAATGAATATACATACATACATGTATAAATATACATTTTTTATAAGGAATGAAGTTATGACACATGCTATAACTTGTATGAATCTTGAAAACATTATGCTAAGTAAAATGTCATGCATGTGCGTGCATGCTCAGTCGTGTCTGACTCAGCAACCTCATGGACTGTAGGCTGCTAGGCTCCTCTATCCATGGGATTCTCCAGGGGAGAATACTGGAGTGGGTTGCCATATCCTACTGCAAGGGAACTTCCCAACCCAGGGATCGAACCTGAGCCTCCTACATCTCCTGGACTGGCAGTCGGATTCTTTACCACTGTACTACCTGCCAGGCACAAAAGTGACTGCACTTATATGAGGTACCTAGAATCCTCAAATTAACAGTAAGTAGAACAGAAGTTACATGGGGCTGGTGGGGGGAATGGGTAGTTATTGTTTAATGGGTATGGAGTTTCTGTTTGGGATGATGACAAAGTTCTGGAGATGGACTATGGTGAAGTGATAGTTGCACAACAATTTAAATGTACTTAATGCCACTGTTACCTGTATACATTGATGACACTCATGGTGCAATAGTGAGGATGGATTTTATTGATTAATGTTCCAGTGCCCTGAGGCCTGTGGTGGTCTGCAGAACAGTGGCCTGCTATCAAAGATGTAGAGTATTTTGCAGTTCCCAAGTAAATGCTTGGAGAAGGCAATGGCACCCCACTCCAGTACTCTTGCCTGGAAAATCCCATGGACAGAGGAACCTGGAAGGCTGCAGTCCATGGGGTCGCTGAGGGTTGGACACGACTGAGCGACTTTCCT
The DNA here is from genome assembly GCA_935064755.1 of Tragelaphus eurycerus. Taxonomy (NCBI): domain Eukaryota; kingdom Metazoa; phylum Chordata; class Mammalia; order Artiodactyla; family Bovidae; genus Tragelaphus; species Tragelaphus eurycerus. The sequence continues at coordinate 22,188,701 of CAKXYN010000020.1, forward strand.
TTCCCTAATGCCACTGAATTGCTTACTTTAAAAGAGTTAAAATGGTTGATTTTATGTTATGCATATTTTTACCTCAATAAAAAAGAAAAGAAGCAATCTGAAGTAGGAATGCAAGATGGGATAGTCACTTTGGAAAACTGCTGGGGAGCATTTACTGAAACTAAATATACATGCTCCCCAAGACCCAGTAATTGTACTTTGAGGTATAGACACAACAAAGATCCACTCACTCAAAGACAAGTATAATAATATTGAGAGCAGCATTATTTATCATAGCTAAAGACTGGAAAAAGCTTCAATGTCCATCAAGGTAGAATGAAGAGAAACGTGATGGAATATTCACATAATGAAATAAATCAATTACAAGGACATATGACAACATGAATGAATCTCACAAACATGGTTAAGTCAGATACAGAAGGACACATATATGATTCCATCAACATCAAGTTCAAAAGCAGGTAAAACTGGGTGAAAGAACTTAAAGACATTGGCCATCTTTCAGGGAGAGGAGTTGTAAATGGAAGGGGGAGGAAAATGGTCTTAAAAGCATACAGATCTGACTTCAGCACCCCAGAGCCCCAGAGCTCATACACAAGGCAGGCTCCTTCATGGGAAAGCTGGGATGTGCCCATGAGAAAGAGATTACTTAGAAACCAGCTCTGCCTCCTTGACGACATCCCCACTGAGAAGTCCTGGGCTGTGACAACATGCTCAGCTAGCGAGAGGAGGGGAAAGAGAGATCTAGGCCTGAGTCAGCTCCAAAGGGCCCCAAGCACAGGGGTCCCCATGGGGACCCTGCCAAATTTATTTATTTGACTGTGCTGAGTCTAAGTTGTGGCATGTGGGATCTTCCTTGTGGCGTGCAGGATCCTCAGTTGCAGCATGCAAACTCTTAGTTGTGGCATGTAGGATATAGTTCCCTGACCATGGATCAAATCCAGAGCCCCCCACATTGGGAGTGCGAAGTCTTAGCCACTGGACCACTAGAAAAATCCCTATAGTGAGAGTTTTCAAATTATCTAGAGAAGTTCTTATGCTATGAAGATATAGTATGCAGAATGTAAAACTGCACATATAGTATATGTAACTCTGCACAGGAGGAAAAAAAAAAACACGGAAAGGAAATGAAGCTTTTCAATGACTGGAGTTACCAGCAACTTATTTTCTTATTTTTCTCTAGGTCCAAGTTTTCTCTTAACATGATTGTGTCCCCACCCCCTCAAATTCATATGTTGAAGTCCTAACCCCCAGTACTGCAGAATGTGACCATATTTGGAGAAAGGGCCTTTGAAGAGATGATTAGATTAAAATGAGGTCATGAAGGTGGGCCCTAATCCAGCATGATGAGTGTTCTTTAAGAAGAGGAGGAAATTTGCAAACAAGACAGTTACAGAGAGAAGACTATGTACAGACACACGGAGAAGGCCGCCATCTACCAGCTAAGGAGAGATTCCTCAGCACAAACCACCCCTGCTGGCCCGTGCTGATACAGGACGTCAAGCCTCTTGAGTTGTGAGAAAATAAATCTCTGTGTTTAAGTCCCTCAGTTCTTGTTCCTTTGTTACGGCAGCCCTAGCTGCCTAGAATACAACAGGCATCCATCGAGAGTCAGGAATCCCTCCTGTCATGTATTACTATTATTTATAGCTAAAATTTTTATACTTTCTCACTTAATCTTCACCAAGCACCCTATGAAGTAGATTTTAGCACCCATTTTCTGAATTGGGAAAATGAGAGGTTAAGTGAATTCACTAAAGTTACATGGCTAGGAAATGGAAGAGCTACAAGTGGTACCTAGACCTGTCCAGATGGAGTTATTTTTTTTAACCACTATGGTTATATTATCTTTCCGATACACCTGAGAGTATGTTTTCTCATCTCCTTCCCAGCCCCCATTACCTGTTGTCCTTCTGCATCTATTGAAATAGCAAAGATTGATTTTTAGATGCCCAATGGGGCAATGTGATATTTGGAGAAAAGTACTAGATTTGGGGACAATAAAAGTAAATCTCTTAGAGTTGTGAGTTCTAAATGTAAAGAGCTGAAAAATAGGAAAATGTATTATGGCTGCTGCTGCTAAGTCACTTCAGTCATGTCCGACTCTGTGTGACCCCACAGATGTCAGCCAACCAGGCTCCGCAGTCCCTGGGATTCTCCAGGAAAGAACAGTGGAGTGGGTTGCCATTTCCTTCTCCAACGCATGAAAGTGAAAAGTGAAACTGAAGTCGCTCAGTCATGTCCAACTCTTAGCGACCCCATGGACCGCAGGCCACCAGGCTCCTCCATCCACGGGATTTTCCAGGCAAGAGTACTGGAGTGGGTTGCCATTGCCTTCGCTGGCATTATGGCTGGGTTTGCTATTAATATTACTAGTGGAGATGAAGACCTATTCTTGTGTAGGCAGTGACCTTAACTTGCTGGGTGAGCCTGGGAAAGGCATTTGACTTCTCTGGACCCCCAGAATGAATTGTTTGCTAAAGCTTTGAGCCTAAAGCCTACATTCCCTTGGTTTGAAAGGAGAGAAGTATGCTATTAAAGATGTACTCAGCAATGGCAGCACCAAACACAGTTTCTCCTTGATGTAAAAAGAAGAAAAGCTTAAAGGGAATACTTCAAGTCACTAGGTGATTCAGCGTGGCTTAAAGAAGTGTTAAGGACACATGCAAAGGTTCCTCAAAACTCAAGAAGTTGGAACCATCAGTGCGTTGATACAGAATTTGAATTAACTTATTAGGAATTCAGGTTTTCTCATTTGGAAGATGAAAATTAGACTGACTTCACAGTGTCATCTTGAATATCAAGTAAGATAAAACCACAGAACACAAATGTGTGAAGCCCAGAACTTTATACAGACTCTTATACCACCGGAGAAAATGGGAGTTCAGAGGTAAGATGGCGTGCCAACATCGTACAACTAGTGAGTGGAATTAGAGAGGTGGGAAGAAGGTTTAAGAGGGAGGGGACATACGTATACCTATGGCTGATTCATGCTGATGTATGGCATAAACCAACACAATATTGTAAAGCAATTACCCTCCAATTAAAAATTAATTTAAAAAATTGATTGGTAAAATTCACCAGTGGGTGGGGTGGTGGAGAACTGGAACCCAGAGTGGTCATATTCTAAAATCAAGTTATTCAACACAGCATTCATTCAAGAACAAGTTGAGTGTTTCCTAAGTGCCCAATATTCTTCTAAATACTAGAGATGCATTGGGGAACACAAATATGTATCTCCAAGTACCTTTAAGTTCTTACAGGATACTGCTTCCTGTCCAAAATCACCTTTCCACAGCTATTCTATCTACCAAACTAATCAATAATGCACTGATTGTAATAGCTAAAGTCTAGAATGGCACCTCACTCCAGTACTCTTGCCTGGAAAATCCCATGGACAGAGGAGCCTGGTAGGCTGCAGTCCATGGGGTCGCTAGAGTTGGACACAGCTGAGCGACTTCACTTTCACTTTTCACTTTAATGCATTGGAGAAGGAAATGGCAACCCACTCCAGTGTTCTTGCCTGGAGAACCCCAGGGACGGTGGAGCCTGGTGGGCTGCCGTCTATGGGGTCGCACAGAGTCGGACACGACTGAAGCGACTTAGCAGCAGCAGCAGCAGCAGACAACCTAGATGTCCATCAACCAGAGAGTAACTCTGTGTTATGATACCACCTATACAAGGACTTTCCTGGTGGCTCAGACAGTAAAGTATCTGTCTACAATGCGGGAGACCTGGGTTCAATCCCTGGGTCAGGAAGATCCCCCGGAGAAGGAAATGGCAACCCACTCCAGTACTATTGCCTGGAAAATCCCATGGATGGAGAAGCCTGGTGGGCTACAGTCCATGGGGTCACAAAGAATCAGACACGACTGAGCGACTAACACTTTCACTTCCTAAGGGAAGGTCTTCAGCTAGCAGAGGGGCTGGCCAGATAAGCCTGTCAGCTTTTTCACTTAGTAAGAGACTCTCAATGAACTCTCCAATCTTCTACCCAGCAGGGAGGTAATGGACTGACACTCCTATTACTCAAATGCCTTAATTCCCCAAACTCTAAAAGCTGCCAGAAACCCAGAAACCCTCTTCCTGCTGCCTACAAAATCAGCCCCCCAGGAATGTACGGCACACTTCACTACCCTGTTTGTTGGCACATTCCCATGGTTTTATGGTTCCAAACATTTGCAGCATTTTATCTAGGCTGTCCATCTGTTCTTAGAGGGGACAGTCCCAACAATCAAGGAGATGTCAATAGTCATGTTCTCCAGGTATACGTGCCTCCCACTCAGACTGCACATTTCAGCGGCACCAGCAGGCCTGATCCCATCAGCTCTCACCCACGTTCAGCAGGATGCAGAATACAATCAAGGGGCAGGAATCAGGCAGGCAGGAACAAGTTTCAAAGACCCACTCTGCCTGAGACACCCAGCTAAGTGTTTTCCTATCCAAGTCCTCAAAAAATAACCCGCAAGGTGGCTGTTACCATCCTATTCTGACAACTCAGGAAACGAGAGACTGCCCTGGGGTTGAAGTGTCTCAGGAAACAGTTTCAGAGAGAAGAGTGAAGTAGATGAAGCCCCGCAACCAGGAAGCGGCAGGACCAGATTTGAAATCTGAGAGGCAGAGGCAGATGAGTAACAAAGAATATAGGATTTGGGGACTTCCCTGGTGGCCCAGTGGTTAAGAATCCGCCTGCCAATGCAGGGTACACAGGTTCAATCCCTGGTCCAGGAAGATCCTACATGCCTCAGGCCAACTAGGTCCATGTGCAACAACTACTGAAGCTCACGTCCACAGACCTAGGGGCTGTGCTTCACAACAAGAGAAGCCACCTCGATGAGAAGCCTGAGCACAACTAGAGAAAGTCAGTGCAGCACTGAAGACCCAGTGCAGCCAATAAATAAATAAATAATATGGGGTTTAGAGGCCAACAGACTTGGTTCACATCCATATTGCGTGAACATACAGAAGCTGTTTTCTCATCTGGAAAATGGGAATAATACCTAGCTCATAAGATTATTGGGAGAAATAAGTAGCATAATGTTCACACAGCAATGAGCAATATGTCTGGACCAGAGTCAGCCCTCAATAAAAGGGACCTTTAGCTCGCTCACAACTAACCAGGGTTTCTAACTCCAAGTCTAGGCCTCTCTCTGCACCATAGAGAAACCATCTCTTAAAGCAGGCACGGGGTTAGCTACAGCCATGTTTCCGCCTTTACCCGAAGGCGGAAACATTGAGAGGAGAAAGGAACACACAGGACCAAAGAGTGTCACAGGGTGCTGGCTCAGTCTGCACTTGGAGAGGACTGTTCTGTAGGGAGTACTCCAGAGTTTACTGGGAGAGGCGGAAAATGGCAATCTCACAGTCAAGCTGACCTGCCCAGGGAAACTTGCTGAGGCACCTGTAGAAACATGAGCAGTTTTCTCCGCAAGCCATGAGTCACACAGAGGCTGGTAAACGATAAGCCCCGGGGCAGATCATTACAACTTCCTCCCAGATGCTTCCTGGCACTGCTGGCTTGTATCACTGGTTTCAAAATGAAATTGATCTGAAACCAGGTTTCATCATCACTCATCCCCCTTCTCCCCTTCCTTCTAACAGCTAGTGAAGTAAGCTGATCCCCGTTCCTGATTGAAGTCTATCTCCACAAGCCACGAATCTTGGCCTAGACATGGAGGCGTGAATGGGCTTGTGGCAAACTGTTTCTGGGGCAAGTTGGTGAGCACTGATGAGCACATGGGGCAAGAGTTTAGACTGTAAGGCCGAAAAACAAGAGATCTAAACATAGCTCTTACTTCCACACCCACATAGGACCTTAAAGTCATTTGACTGCTTTAAACTCTGTTTCTCCCGCAGAGATTCTGAATCATAAAGTCTATGAACCTGATGAAGAGGTAGGCATCTGTACCAATATAAATTGATAGGTTTCAGGACTGAGTCTAAATACACAGTACCAGGGACCTCCCTGGTGGTCAGTGGTTAAGACTCCAGGCGCCAAATGCAGGGGGCCTGGGTTTGATCGTTGGTTAGGGAACTAGACCCCAAATGCCCCAATTAAGAGTACACATGCAGCAGTGAAGACCTGGTGCAGCCAAATAAATAAATATTTAAAAAAAAAAAAAACACAACACATGCAATTCCTAGAATACTGTTGAGGAAGGGAGTTAGTAACCTGAGGCTGCTTTTAGAAAAAAAAAAAAAATCTTTTTTTTTAGATTAGAGTTCTAGTATATCTGCTAGATAGAAACATTCAGTGGAACCAGGACTCTCTGGCCTGTGCTCAAAGCTCCTCTCTAAAGACCATACTCCCAAGCACGGCCTCAGATCCTGAGCTAGCAGCACTGTAAAAACCTGGTCAGGAAGGGTTGAGTCCCTGGGGATACTAGAGCTATTGAAAGAAGGAAGCTTTTGCTTTTTAAATAGACTTCTAAGAATTAATGGATACTAAACTGAGAACTCATTCCAGGCCTGCTTTTAGGTTGGAATTGAGTCAGTTCAGTTCAGTCGCTCAGTCGTGTCCGACTCTTTGTGACCCCATGAATCGCAGCACTCCAGGCCTCCCTGTCCATCAACAACTCCCGGAGTTCACACAGACTCACGTCCATGGAGTCAGTGATGCCATCCAGCCATCTCATCCTCTGTCGTCCCCTTCTCCTCCTGCCCCCAATCCCTCCCAGCATCAGAGTCTTCTCCAATGAGTCAACTCTTCCCATGAGGTGGCCAAAGTACTGGAGTTTCAGCTTTAGCATCATTCCTTCCAAAGAAATCCCAGGGCTGATCTCCTTCACAATGGACTGGTTGGATCTCCTTGCAGTCCAAGGGACTCTCAAGAGTCTTCTCCAACACCACAGTTCAAAAGCATCAATTCTTCGGCGCTCAGCCTTCTTCACAGCACATCCATACATGACCACAGGAAAAAACATAGCCTTGACTAGACGGTCCCTTGTTGGCAAAGTAATGTCTCTGCTTTTGAAAATGCTATCTAGGTTGGTCATAACTTTCCTTCTAAGGAGTAAGTGTCTTTTAATTTCATGGCTGCAATCACCATCTGCAGTGATTTTTGAGCCCCCCAAAAATAAAGTCTGACACTGTTTCCACTGTTTCTCCATCTATTTCCCATGAAGTGATGGGACCAGATGCCATGATCTTTGTTTTCTGAATGTTGAGTTTTAAGCTAACTTTTTCACTCTCCACTTTCACTTTCATCAAGAGGCTTTTGAGTTCCTCTTCACTTTCTGCCATAAGGGTGGAGTCATCTGCATATCTGAGGTTATCAATATTTCTCCTGGCAATCTTGATTCCAGCTTGTGTTTCTTCCAGTCCAGTGTTTCTCATGATGTAATCTGCATATAAGTTAAATAAACATGGTGACAATATACAGCCCTGACGAACTCCTTTTCCTATTTGGAACCAGTCTGTTGTTCCATGTCCAGTTCTAACTGTTGCTTCCTGACCTGCATACGAATTTCTCAAGAGGCAGATCAGGTGGTCTGCCATTCCCATCTCTTTCAGAATTTTCCACAGTTTATTGTGATCCACACAGTCAAAGGCTGTGGCATAGTCAATAAAGCAGAAATAGATGTTTGTCTTGAACTCTCTTGCTCTTTCCATGATCCAGCGGATGTTGGCAATCTGACCTCTGGTTCCTCTGCCTTTTCTAAAACCAGCTTGAACATCAGGAAGTTCACGGTTCACATGTTGCTGAAGCCTGGCTTGGAGAATTTTGAGCATTACTTTACTAGCGTGTGAGATGAGTGCAATTGTGCGGTCGTTTGAGCATTCTTTGGCATTGTCTTTCTTTGGGATTGGAATGAAAACTGACCCTTTCCAGTCCTGTGGCCACTGCTGAGTTTTCCAAATTTGCTGGTGTATCGAGTGCAGCACTTTCACAGCATCATCTTTCAGGATTTGAAATAGCTCGACTGGAATTCCATCACTTCCACTAGCTTTGTTCGTAGTGATGCTTTCTAAGGCCCACTTGACTTCACATTCCAGGATGTCTGGCTCTAGGTCAGTGATCACACCATCGTGATTATCTGGGTCATGAAGATCTTTTTTGTACAGTTATTCTGTGTATTCTTGCCATCTCTTCTTAATATCTTCTGCTTCTGTTAGGTCCATACCATTTCTGTCCTTTATCGAGCCCATCTTTGCATGAAATGTTCCCTTGGTATCTCTGATTTTCTTGAAGAGATCCCTAGTCTTTCCCATTCTGTTGTTTTCCTCTATTTCTTGCACTGATTGCTGAAGAAGGCTTTCTTATCTCTTCTTGCTATTCTTTGGAACTCTGCATTCAGATGCTTATATCTTTCCTCTTCTTTGCTTTTCGCTTCTCTTCTTTTCACAGCTATTTGTAAGGCCTCCCCAGACAGCCACACCTCCAAACTCTCAAGGGCACACCCTTGAAAGTCAGAAGCTTGTCTTCTCAGCCATGACACAGAGGTTTTATGTAGTCACAATGTCCAATCTTACTGGATGCTATGGCAAAATAAAACTATCCACCATTCTGGGGTAAATGTCCTTCAAATGATCAATCTTGGACAGTTTCCCTACTGATATTTGGACATCTTGATGAGAAGCAAAGAATAATACCAGTTTAAAAGTGTTACAGCCAAAAGCCAACTTGTTGGGTAATGGGGGAGATACTGTCAAAGATGTTCCCATTCTTGTTTGCTTTAGGGACACCTATAGTTTATAAAGCAAACAAATTTATCCTTGTAGCTATCACTATCTTTTGTTAAGGGATTAGGATAAAAAGGTGAGAGGGAAAGTGTATGGAATTGCCTTCAGAAGATTCTGGCATTTTCCTGAGTAAAATCATACATAGAAAATTGTTCACTTACTAAGAAATACAAAGTAAAAGGACAAGTGTTGTGAAATACTTGGGGAATGGATGCTGCTAAATATTGTTAGAGCATAAGAGGAATGTAAATTGGCAGAAACTTTTTGGCAATTAAGCCTTAAAGAAATCCTTTGATCAAGGAATTATGCCAGGAAATTAATCAAGATGTGACAAAACCATACCTGCACCGATGTTCATTGACTATTGCTTAGTGTTTAAAAAGTCTCAACAACTTAACTTTCAACAGAATACTTAAGTATGTGTGCTACAGTAGCTCAAACATCTCATCTACAGCCTTCAATGTTGTAAAAAATATCAATGAAAAACAATGGTCTGCTCAGGGGAAAAAAACACGTCATAAAAACAGTCATTTATAGCTTATAGCCTGAGCCTGACAATTATAACATAAAATATTAATATTTTTATACTTGTAAAAAAAAATGGTGGGGGTGGAGCTGAGTCTTGGCTGCTGGGAAGGCAGACTAGTTCTCTCCACAACCAATGACTTCCCAAGCCAAAGAAGTCCAAGATGGAGGAGGGTGAGCCGAATCTGATCTGAGGAGGCCAACAGGCAGAGGCCAAGAGGCATGCTGGGTGGCAGGGGTAGGACAAGGGGAGCCTGTGAGGCATGCTGGGAACCCAAGGGGCTGTCCCGTGGTATGCTGGAAGATGAAGCATCCCAAGTGTCCTGCCATAGCTATTTGGTGTTCTCAGAGGAGCCAAACTTTGATTCCCAAATGCTGAGAGCAGCACAAGAGGACCCGCTGCCTTGGATGTGTTCATGATAACCCATCACCACTAGATCACCACTGTGGGGAATGCTAAAGAGTCAACCACAGAGCTAGAGCTGAAGTATTTGATGAAAGGCATTCTCAAATGCCTGTTGGCTTTACAAAGCCCTTCTCTGATTCACAGAAGTAGAAACTGAAGCTGGATTGTTGAGAAAGCAAGTCAGGAGGGCCAGCTGTGGGGCAATAAAGCAATGGGACTCCTCTCCCTCAGATATCCTCCAGGAAGACTTGGTTAGGAAAATGGATGTGGAAGATCTATTGAAAATGTTCGTTTGAAATGACTAAAGTCCTTAATGGGTGGTAGACCTCCATTCTGCTCTTCCAGTTTTTTCACAGTAAATATGTTTTGCAATCAGAAAGAGATGTGATTTTGCCCACCTCTGCCTAGTAAAGTTATACGGCAACTCCATGTTGTTGAGGAGGAAGCAATTCTTTCTATGAGAAGTTTTGCCTCTCTGCACAAAACTCTTTGGAGAGACCTAAATAATGTTACTCAGGTCCTTCTCACCCATGGGAGCTGGGTCCTCCCTTGTACTCTCCAGAGAGAAACCCAAGCTGAGTTGTACTCCACGGTACTCTGGGAGTTCCAGACACAGTTGACTCAAAGCTCCGTGTTAGCGTGCTGTCAGTGATCCTCACCTGAAGAATGAGAGCAGAGACCTGGAGATTGACCTGGGACCTCTGGGATATCAACCAAAGGTCTGGTGGGCAAAAGTGCTGCACATTGGCCCTGCAGCCTGGGCAGGTCACTTCATATTTAAGCTGTTAACAGTAAGCACTCAACAAATTAGTTTTAGTCTCTAAAATGGGAACACACATACACATACATACCCAGGCTCTAGTTAGAGCCAAATAAAATGCATTGTGCTTTTCAAAGCACAATTAAGTATTCAAAACCGGTGACAGTGATTTAAAAAGCAAAAGAAAAAAAAACCAAGAAGGTAAAGGTCATTTGAAATACTGAGGTAAGCAGAAAATTAAGGGGAAAAAAATGGATCAACTGCATTAAGACAAGCATTGGAAGTTAAATTCAAAATGCCATGCTTTCAGAAATTCCCTGGCAGTCCAGTGGTTAGGACTTGGTGCTTTCACTGCGGGTGGCCCAGGTTCAGCCCCTGGTCAGGGAACTAAGATCCTTGCAAGCCAAGGGGCCAAAGGAGGTTGGGGGCGGGGGGAGCCACACTTCCATTCACATCTCACAAATCTGTCCCTCTCTTTTATATTCTCTCTAAAAGAGATACACCTAGCTCTTTACAACAGTCTTCATGATATCACACAACAATGGTTCCCAAACACAACTGATGAAATCACCTGGAGAACTTTTAAAAAAAACATTCAGATTCCTTGCTTCCAGCCCACCCATCACTTCCACTGATCAGTTTCTGGAGGTGGATCCAGGGAAGACAGTTTGTTGGTTTTTTAAAGTTCCTGATTCTCACCTTTATTTCTTGTAAGGTAAATTGGTATGGATTTTTGAGGGCACTTCAGAGTATGTATTAAAATTTCAAACGTCCAGATCCTTCTTCTGACCAACAAATATACCTGTCTTTTCAATATCTCTCCCCTGATACTTTAAAGGCATAATCCATAATCTTAAAATCATTATGTCAAAAAGAAAATTCATGATCTTCTTTGCTCTTGGCCTAAATCTGGTCCTTTTCCAGTCTCCCAGGCAAGGGCACAGCATGTAGTCAGCTACACAAACCCAAAATCTGGGCCTCAGAAGCAGCCCAAGGTCTGTGTCTAGAGTATCCGAATTCAAATGTTGGTTTCAGTGACAAGACTTTGAGCAATATGTTTCCATTATCTATAAGATGGGAACAATGCCAGTAATACCTATTTGAGTTACTATTTAGCATAGTGCATAGCCCACGGTTATCTAGCATCCTTTTCTTTGACCATTTCTCCCTCAGACTTTCCTTGCCAGTCAATCGCCAAGACTCATGTCTCTCCATCTCTCCTTCCCCCAGCTTAGTATTTACTATATCATTTTTAGCCTAAATGAATACAGTATTCTCCATTTTAATAAAGGAGGACAAAATTCTATAGATGATAGATTTGAGAGGATAAGATCACTTCCTGTTTTGAAACTTATCAGTGATGTGCCACTCTTCTCAGGATAAAACCCCAAATCTCTAGTGTGCCCAGTCCCTATCTGCACTGTTTAGCCACAGTGGCCCTCTTAAGTGCATCATAACCCCTTATCACAGGGCATCTGCACACCTGCTCTTTCAGTGTTTCCTACATTCCTATTCCAATGCTACCCAGTTACCTCCCAACATCTTCCAGATCCAAATTCAAAAATTACTTTCTTAGGAAAACTTTTCCTCAACCCTCCCAAAGTAGGTAAGTTTCCCCTGTTAAAAACTCTTCTGTGCTCAGTCTTGTCCAACTCTTTGCAGCTCCAAGGACTGTAGCCCACCAGACTCCTCTCCATGGAATTTTCTAGCAAGAATTCTGGAGTGGGTTGCTGTTTCTTACTCCAGGGTATCTTCCCGATCCAGAGACAGAACCTGTGTCTCTTGCCTCTTCTGCATTGGCAGGCAGATTCTTTACCACTAGAGCCACCTGGGAAGCCCATGTAACTCTCTTCCACGGGTTTCATTACAACTTGTAATTACACGTTTACTTCTATTGCCTATCTCCCTTAACTAGTCTGTATAATACCCAAAGGCAAAGACTGTTAGAATCTGCTTATTACTAAATCTCAACACCTAGCACAGTGCCTACAAAGTAGGCTTGCAGTAATTATTGAATGAACTACGAAAGTCCCTTAACCCAGCAATTTTGCCTGTAGGAATGCAGTCTAAAGATACGTGTATAACAACTAGTCTAGCTGTAGCAACGTGGCTATTATTACCACTGCTAACACCTAATATTTATTTATTTCATGCTTTTTTATACATTAACTCAGCCATATGAGATCCTCATTATTACCTCTATTTTACAGATGAGGAAACTGAAGCATAGAGGTTAAGCAAATTTACCCAAGTTTCTACAGCTAGTAAGCAGACAGCCTGAACACAGGCACAGTGGCTCTGGAACTCCAGTTATATTTTTTGCAGCTGTCAAAATATATATATTTTCAGCTGTCAAAATTTGAAATGTTGCTGGAAATACTAAAGTCTCACTTTGCATGCAAAATTTGAAGAAATTAAAATCTCCCAAATTAAGAAAAATGTAAAACGTGACATAATTTCAAAACAAGAGAGACTAGTGAATTATAAGCATCTAATGGTTTTAGAAAAGGCAGAGGAACCAGAGATCAAATTGCCAACATCCGCTGGATCATCGAAAAAGCAAGAGAGTTCCAGAAAAACATCTATTTCTGCTTTATTGACTATGCCACAGCCTTTGACTGTGTGGATCACAATAAACTGTGGAAAATTCTGAAAGAGATGGAAATACCAGACCACCTGACCTGCCTCTTGAGAAACCTGTATGCAGGTCAGGAAGCAAGTTAAAACTGGACATGGAACAACAGACTGGTTCCAAACAGGAAAAGGAGTCCGTCAAGGCTGTATATTGTCACTCTGCTTATTTAACTTATATGCAGAGTACATCATGAGAAACGCTGGGCTGGAAGAAGCACAAGCTGGAATCAAGATTGCCAGGAGAAATATTGATAACATCAGATATGCAGATGACTCCACCCTTATGGCAGAAAGTGAAGAGGAACTCAAAAGCCTCTTGATGAAGGTGAAAGTGGAGAGTGAAAAAGTTGACTTAAAGCTCAACATTCAGAAAACGAAGATCATGGCATCTGGTCCCATCACTTCATGGGAATTAGATGGGAAAACAGTGGAAGCAGTGTCAGACTTTATTTTGGGGGCTCCCAAATCACTGCAGATGGTGACTGCAGCCATGAAATTAAAAGACGCTTACTCCTTGGAAGGAAAGTTATGACCAACCTAGACGGCATATTCAAAAGCAGAGACATTACTTTGCCAACAAAGGTCCATCTAGTCAAGGCTATGGTTTTTCCAGTAGTCACGTATGGATGTGAGAGTTTGACTATAAAGAAAGCTGAGCACCGAAGAACGGATGCTTTTGAACTGTGGTGTTGGAGAAGACTCTTGAGAGTCCCTTGGACTGCAAGGAGATCCAACCAGTCCATCCTAAAGGAGATCAGTCCTGGGTGTTCTTCGGAAGGACTGATGCCAAAGCTAAAACTCCAGTACTCTGGCTACCTCATGCTAAGAGTTGACTCATTGGAAAAGACCCTGATGCTGGAAAAGATTGAGGGCAGGAGGAGAAGAGGATGACAGAGGATGAGATAGTTGGATAGACATGAGTTTGGGTGGGCTCAGGGAGTTGGTGATTGCCAGGGAGGCCTGGCGTGCTGCAGTTCATGGGGTCGCAAAGAGTCAGACATGACTGAGCAACTGAACTGAACTAAACTCCCTTATTCCACACACGTACACGTCACATATGTTCATAAGAGGACATGTCTTGCATCATGGGAGTTATGAATTATTTGAGGTTTTTAAGGGTATATCTTTAACATCAGTGTAATCACCCTGTACAAGACTGTTTATTGCAGTGATATATGGGTTTAAGGAAAAAAATCCATAAGCGCCTCTTAGAAAATAAGATCAGAAATAAGTATTTTAAGAATGGAAATCAAGTTTTATTCATCAAAATGCTTGCTAATTAGATTTTGAAAACTAAAGAGAAACTTGAGGAAAAGTGCATTTCACTTTGATAAATATCACAATGTCAAGCTTTTAACATCCAAGGAAAATAATACAAGTGCTAATACATTTGATAGTTCACATCTGAGTTCTGCAATTTAAATTTTTAGAATTTTTTATTTCAAATGCTTTTGAAACATTCAGATAATTAAATCTTAAAACAATGGTTTGTGTGAAAATTCATGATTTTTAAATGTTATAGTAACCTTACTAGGCTTACTGCAAAGTCTGTCTTGAAGGTATTATTCAAACATAAAAGTTTAATTTATCTGAATGGGGTCAAGAGGAACAATTTATCCAATCGTCTTTCTGCAGCAGTCTTTCCTAATAAGGTGATTCCTGAGAGTTAGATTTCTAAAAATCCAAACACCTCACAATTTTTACGGTAACTCCCCCCTACTTCCATGTCTGCAGAAGATAAAAATAGGGGGTTAGCTAAATAAATCATGGTATATCTGGCAGGTAGAAAGACTAAGGTGCTGTCAAAAGCAAGATAGAAGTGTATTTACCAGTCTGGAAAGATGTGTGTGAGTCAGTGAGTTAAAAAAAAAAAAAAAAGTTGTAGAATGATTGTAAGTGTGATACAGGTCCAATCCTTGTTATAAAAATTTCTGTGTGCACACCTAACTTCATTGTCAAGAAAAAGGTCTACAAGGATTCATGTTCAACTATTAACTGTGCTTATCCTGCAGGAGCAGAACTGAGGAAGAGAAGCACTTTCACGTGTTTATTTTTTATTTGCTTCTGTTGAGATGCAGTGGAGCTCAATGGTTAAAGTTCAGGCAGCTTAGATTTGAATCCAAGTTCTGCTATCTACTATTTTCACAATCCTGGGCACATTATTTAACCTCTCTGGCCTCAGAGGCCTCATCTGTAAAATAGGGTGGTAATAGTATCTACTTCAAGGCATGATATGGTGATTAAACAAGGTAATACATGTAAAATGCTGAGAAGCTGTACCTGTCACATAGTCCATGCTATTATTTTATTGAAAAACACTGTCTTTACAGTGAACAAATATTAACGTGAAATCCCAGCCAGTGAGCCCAACTCTACACAAACTATATAAAATACTATATATGAAAGGGGGTGTGACAGAAATAGAAAGCTCCCTAGGCAATTCTAACAGTCAGCCAAGCTTGCAAACTACTGACTCAAAACCAGTTGGGGAACGCAGGAGCATTCTGGAAGCGGAAAAAGACCATAAAAGACCAGAAAATAGTAGGTCTTGAAGCCCTGGTGGGAAGCCCCGGCTGAAGCTGACTCTGGGGTGAGGGCAGGGTGTGGGCCTGGCATCTTGTTCTGGCTTGTGTGCGGGGAGCCCACAAGTAGCTGTCTTCTCTCTGCCTGAAACTACAACAAGATAGGGCTCGTTGGGAGGAGGCAGGCGGCCTTAAGCAAGACACCCAGGATGGCAGCTGAGGCCTCCGGCCCTGCCCTCTATCTGACCAACCACGTCCAGGGCTAGCCATGGAGGCGCTTCCCACACAGGGGAGTTAGGGCCGCAAGGCCGAGGAGCTGGGACCAGAGCACCTGCCTGAGGCCCAGAAGCCCGGTCTCCCTCGCCTGCGCCCAGACGGACGCCATCAGGTGTGTCCTTTGACAAGAGCCCAAACAACTTCTGAACGGACCTGAACTGGTGAGGGTGGAAGACAGTTCCAGTGGGGAATATACTAGTTTCCAAACTTGGGAGATGAATCTTCTCAGAAAAACCCATAGGCATACAATTAATTCCAGGGAAAGCAGAGACTTCTTAAAGTTAACGTGAGACCCTGAGGTCTGACCTCCCTGCTGGGCAAGATCAACCTGTCTCTAGTCTCCAGCACAGGTTTGAGGCTTCTTGCTAAGGGAGACGCAGTTTCAAGCTGATCCCATGTGCTCTCAAGCAAGGAAGAGTGCGGTTACTGAGACTGAAGAGGAAGAGGAAAGCCTGGGCTCACGCCTCCCTGGCCGCATTCCCAATCTAGCCCCTGGGACACTCAGAGTTTGGAGGGAGGGCTGCTCTCTCCTCCTCCTAGGGTTCTGTGTGGCCCATAGAGGCTCTGGGAGTAGGAAGCAGCCCCCAGCCCTCCTGCCTCTTACCTGTGTGGCTCTGGCTTCGAGCCCTCTCCTCAGATGGCAGTGACAGAGCCACAGCTGTGAGCTCAAAGACGGGGTAAAGGGAGGAAGGAAAGTGTTCACTGGGCTCTCCTCCCCAGGAGGAGGTGTTTTGGTTCACTGAGCAAATAGCAGGACCCCAGGACCCTGAAGTTCATCAGGATCCTGGCAGCAGCAGCCTGGAGGGATTTTGGTCAATCTGAGGAATTTGCAGGCTACTGATGTTCTAGGAGACCTGCAACCTCATGGGTGCCCAAATTTGGCTGGGAGAGCAGGGTGGGTGCTGGATATCAAGCTCCTCCACTCAGAGCAGGGCTGGGGGAGGTCCTTGATGCTGGGAGCAGGTGAATATGGGCTGAGGAGAGGGAGGAGATGAACTACCAGAACTGACAGTGAGCACTGTCCACTGTGGCGCCTGGTATCTGGGCGCTCCCTATTCCCCCACATCCTACAAGGGAGGCTGGGGGCCTGGATGGAACTGTCCCCTCCGCAGCCCCTCCCCCACCACTCCAGATCCTGGTGATTAACAGAGGCCTGCCTGTGGAGGGAACAGGAATTCAGAGGTCTCAGGTCAGATGTTAACCATTTCCAATCTTCCCCAGCGTGACTAAGGCCAGAGGACTTACAACCCTGACTCCCAAGTACCTCACGTGTAGGAATCCAACCTGCTTCAAGTTCTGACTCCACAATCTACTGGCTGGGTGACCTTGGAGGAGTTACAAAGTCACAGCCTAGATTTCCTATCCAGTGAAATGGGGCCAATTCCGCTCCCCTCATGGGGCTTTTAGGAGGATTAAAGGGGCTTATTACATAAAGTACGGAGTGTAGTTTCTGGAACTCAGTAAGCGCTCCAGTAAATGGTATTTAGGTTGTTTTTTTTCTGACTTGTTTTGTTTGAAAGCCCTCCCGTGCCAGCCCTGCTGCCTGGTAATGCCAGCTAACTCAGTGAAACGAGGGGGAAGATTCAGCTGAGGCTGACCACGTCTTCGGGTCTGGGAAAAGTCGGAGTCGAGAAGGGATGGTGGAGGTGGGCCCAGGGTCCTGGATCCAGAGGAGACTTATGAGACACTGGGCTCCATGAGGGCACACTTGGAACTCCAGCCACACCGCCTGCCTTTCCCAAACACGATGCTGCCTCTCCTATGGGGGATGGAAGTTCTGAGCTGGACTGGACCCTCCTACTTCGCTTTTGTTCTCCACACCTTACACTCCATGGTCCAGCCAGACTAAACGTGTTTAAGTTCCTGGACCCCATATGCTGTTCCCTTGGCAGGAACACTCCCTGCCACCCCTCATGTCCCAACCCCTTCCCTAGCCTCTGCCTTGGGTATCACTTCCTCCAGGTGCCCTCCACCTCCAGGAACACATCAGCAGCCTTTTGTATGCGACTCTATATTTTTCTTCCTTGATTACATACATATATATATATATATATATATAAAATTTATTTTGTCCATCTCCCCCCACTAGTAGGTGGAAGGGCCTGCAAAGCCACTAAGGTGTACCTGGCACCTAGACTAGAGCTTCACACTTGGTAGGTGCTCAATAGGTATTTGCTGAATGAAGGATTCACTATTAAAATTGCCTGGTGACTGATCTGCTTCCTCCTGTAGTTAGGGAGCTCACTGAGGTGAAGGAGCTACGGGCCTTGCTTGCCTGTGAAATCCGAGCACCCAGCAGGTACTCAGGTGTTTGCTGGCGGCATAACAACCAGTCAGCTTGGCCTTGAGTTTCAGACACCTCACTGCCTCTGTGACGAGGGAGGAGCTGGACTTGACCACCTTGGTCACATGAGAAGGCTGCCACCCACCCACACGCTAGTCAGGACAGACATCTCCACCCAGGAAAACGTTCTCACCTGAGAAATTCAGGGCCCTTTCCAGATTCCCCTTCTACTTTGGGGGAGTGTGACAAGCATGAGCTTAAGGACAAATAAATGAAAGGATTTCTCCCTCAAAACAAAGGATGTGATCAGGTATTTAATAAAGAACTGCTGTCTCTTAGCACAGGGCCAGGTGGGAAGCAGGAACTCAGAGGGGATGGGTCTGGGAAGGAGACTGTTGGGAGAAGGGGATGGTAGATAAAATCCAGAAGAGGCTCAGCAACTTCAAGACACAGAAAAGCTGACATCTCAGTACTCAGCCACTGTGCTGAGATCCCAGGTAATCCTCAGTCAACCCGGCAATTAAGCTCCCAGGTATGTACCTAGCCAACCCGCCTCTACAGTTTCACTTGAACAATGGGGTTCGTGCAGCACTAGCTGTAATAGTCAAAAAAATGGAAACTTCTCAGATGCCCATCAACAGCAGGAGTGTGGATGGTCCCATGACAAATACTATGGAGGAATGACAGTCTACCACAACCACAACTATGCAAGAATCCCGAATGTGAGATGAAAGAAGCCAGATCCAAGAGGATATTCAGTTCAAATATAGGCGAATCAATCCATGGTATTTGAAGTCCTGATAGTGGTTTACTTGGGAAGGGTAGAGATGGGGAGGGAAGTGGCATCTGAGGTGCTGATAATGCTGTTTCTTAATGTGTGTGCTATAGGGACACGGGTGTTTTAAGTGTGATGTTCAGTTACAGTGGTTCTTTGAATGGAGATGGTTCAGCCTCAAGGCAGAGGACTCCACTGCTTTGGGGAAGACGCCACTGCTTTGGGGAAAGAGGACCTTCTCTCCCTCCTCCTCCAACATCCTCCAAACACTCTGCAGAGCTATCGTTTCCTAGAAACTCAAGCTTGTGGTAGGCCATGCCTTACTCACACAGCAGGGAGGTGAGGGCACCCTGCACGGGTAACCTAGGAACAGAGTGTGTGAAGAGGTGTGAAGGGAGACTAGAGGTTTGAGACCTGCTCCCCAGGCACCAGCTAACGGTGATGAATCCCAGGCTTTGGCAACCAACCCTACTTGGCTGCTGAGCTAGGAAAGCAAGCCAGGTGGGCTAGAAGCCCCAGTTCCCAACTACTCATTCCACAGAGGCAGATTTATTGGACACCATGGAATCCCCTTGGGTGTAAACCCTGGCCTTACTGCTGACTTCCCTGGAGACCTCTTGTCAAGTTTCTTACCCTCATTTTACAGCTGAGGGGGAGATAGCACCACCTTTATGGTAAGGCACTTATAAGCATAAAAAATAACTAATCTTAGACAGTTAGCTCCTCCACGGCAGAGTCTTAATTTTGTTCATTTTTTAGCCATAGTTCAAGAGTAGTGCCTGATACACGCAGCTGTTAAATACATGTTTACTGAAAAAATAACATGTAAATAGAGGGCCTAGCCCATAATGGCAGCTCCAAAACAAAAGGCGATTTTTATACAAGTTGAAATAAGCAAAACCATCTTGACGTTAACTCCTGCTCAGTCAGATTTATTACTGAACTTTGAAGTTTTCTACCAGAGCTAATGAGGGTTAGCTTTAATCTTACCCAATGCTGACTAAGGGTGAGTTGAACTTGTGCAGGGGCCATAATGAAGTACTGGATTTCTTTTACTATAATTAAGCTGCTTCTCTCAACCATTCACCATGAAGAATGTATAGACCACTTGAAGTCACTCACTTTTAATCATTGCACCAATACCACACAACCTCCTTCTTCCCACATCACCTTTGTCTTTGCTTTTAGACCACACTTGAAGGAAGGCAGACTCCAGAATGTGGGGTTGGGGCAGGGGAATATTCCTGCTCTTCTTGCTTCCAGATCAACCTCTCACTCTTGGTCTCTGTAAGCCTGGCTTCATCTGACCCAAGCCCCCATCACTAGGACACTTAAGAGGCTGCATTCAAGCTGGTTTCCTCTGCAGGTGTCTCTCTGGAAAACTATGATGAAAAGGAATAAATGATTAAGTCCTCTTGAGGTAGAAGGCTACTATTGGTGGGTTTTGGTGCTCCAACATTGCACTTCTTCATTTCATCCACCTCCCACTTTCCGGTGGTTTAAAAAAAAAAAAAAAACATTCGAGGAAACTTGGGAGTCAGTAACCTCCATTCAAGACCTATTGAGTCATGGCAGAGATGACTTTGGTGAAGTCACAACCACTGAAGTTTCATCTGCAAAATGGGCAGAACTTCACAAGATTGTCATAACTTTTGCAAATACCTCCTGGGACCTATAAATACCAGGTCCTGGGCATAGACCTAGAAGTGAAAGTCATATCTGTGACCCTCAAGGAAGCTCACGAGTTTAGCCTAGGGAATTGAATCCATTAAGCTGTTCCTATGTTTCTCCACCTCTAAAACCTCCAGCAGGATTGAGATACAGTTTCTGAAGTCCCAGCTCTGGGATTAAAAGCTCAAGTTGTTTAAATGTACCTCACCAGCTTCAAGAGAATGTCAGGAGGATAAAGCAAGCTCAGAGTTGTGCAAATGCTTTGAAGAGGAAAGTGCACATACAAACAAGGTATTAATTATATCAGATAATGTCTTTGAGCTCAACTTCATAGACACCTGTGAAGTTCATAACCCGGGGGCAAACAACAGGGGCAATTGTTCCTTGGCTATAGGGAAACTGTTGTCTGCTTGGCCAAACTTGAGAGTTTGTATGTACCCTCAGGTCAACCCTTTTAACATGGCTGGAGCCAGGCTGGGGCTCCCACGTATTGAGGACAGGGAGCTGGTATGGAGGAAGGGAGGTAGAAAAGTTATCAGCTGTTGAGGACTAAAAGGAGAAATATCACTTTTTTGCTGCAGAGTTCCAATTTATTGGACAAATTGGGCCCAGAAACTTGCTTTTACTTAAAAAGAAGGCAGCATCCCATTTCATGGGAAGACTCCTCTAAGAACTTGGCAAGTTGCAGGGAGCTCTGCTCAAGGTTAGCCAGGCACGTTAACCCACCTTTTGTTTTATAACCCAGGTGTGCTCCTGGCCTGAACCCACCATTTTTACAACCATAAACCAGACATCCGAGAAAGCAGAATTTTCTCAAAAGGTTTAACATGACTGACGTCACTGAGAAGCAAGCACTTGGCAACCGGATTGTGAAATCGAAAACCTGATCACCACTTCCCCACAACAATCCCAAGCCTAGTGAAGTGACAGTTAATCTGATATTTCTTCCTTCAGTAAGAAAGATAAGGTGCAGACTACAGTCAAAGACATAGCCTGCTCTCCAGGAGTGTAGCTGGAGAACTTGACAATGAGGGGGAGGGGTACAGATTTGGCAGAAGTCTGGTTAGCAATAAAGCTTCCTCAGGGAGCCGGAATTGGATTTGGGGCCCTGCCCAAGTTAACATTTTTACAGGTTGGCTGAGCTGCAGTTTGTTAGCCAGTCAGTAATAAACCCATGTGCAAGAATTTAAAGTTTATGAGGCATGGCCTCTTAATGCTTCTCCTCAGCTCCCTGCAGCCAAGAGTTTAAGGAGCTTGGCCTAGCCTGGGTGTTAATTGTTTTGTCAATCTGCAGAGTTATTTGGGGGGGGGTGGGCGGGAGAGAAGGAAAAAAGGCTTCCACAGACTGTAGGCACCCAATCCTCTTTTGAAGAGACAAAGGAGAGCCTTTCTATCCCCCAGCCATCCCCATATTCAAGCTCTGGGAATTCGTACCTGGGGTGAAGTGTAGGCTGATGTGGGAATCAGAAAAATGCTAGGTGGCACAGGTTTTTAAATTGCTTTGAAATTTTTAACTGTAGATCCCCTACTCAGAAAAATCCACACAGAAACTCTTAAACAACTTTACAGGTTAAGGATCCTCTGGACCCCACCCAAGGATCCTGCGATACACTTGTTTAAGAAGTTGGGTTTGAGCGGTTGGAGGAGCCCCCACTGTCTTGGATGGAGGGAAAGAGGCCACCATCTGCCCCTCAGCTGCCTGAGTCTCATAATACAGTGGTTCTGCTTATCAGAGTACCCCCCACACACACACACCTTAGTGGTGGTGGT
Organism: Tragelaphus eurycerus; assembly: GCA_935064755.1. Lineage (NCBI taxonomy): Eukaryota > Metazoa > Chordata > Mammalia > Artiodactyla > Bovidae > Tragelaphus > Tragelaphus eurycerus. Next base: position 22,211,006 of record CAKXYN010000020.1, read on the forward strand.
GGAGGGGCAAGTAATTGTGAGATCAAAAATGAGCTTTGATTCCCCATCCGCCTACAGATGGAGACTTTCCGGCTTCTGGATCTCCACTCCCTCAAGTACCCTAACATTCCAGTCCCGAGACACTGGGGGTCGGGGGTGTCCCCAGGGTGTAATGGCCCCAGTTCAGGTGTGCCAGGCCCAGTTTCCAGGCAGGCTGCAGGGGTGCCGGCCCTCCGGGAAGGGCAGGGTTAAGAGTGCATTCCAGCTGCCGGGGGAGAAGGGGGGCGAGCGGAGGGAGCGCGAAGAAGAGAAACAGACCGGGTCTGTCTGTCGGAGACACAAAGCACGGTACACAAAGGGGGCCCTAGAGGGGCGAAGGGGGCTGCTCGGGGCACGGCTCATCCCCACACCTGCGCGGGGGCTGGGGAGGAATGTGGACGGCGCATTCCTCCACTGGGGCCAGCAAGGGAAAGCTTCCCAAGTCCGGGCGGGGAGAGTAGCCCAGCCGCCCCGCACCCTGAAGGAGGGGGAAAAGGTAAGCCGCCGCAGAGGGGCAAGGAGGGGCTGGACGTCAGAGGGCTCTACGCTCTCCGGCCTTTCCCTTCGGCCGCCCACCCCTCTTCAAGTCCCTGGGATGCCGTCTGCGCCTCCCCCACACCTGAGGCGGCGCCAGGAGTTCCCCGCGGCAGCCTGGACACCCCACGTGCGGCCCTCGCTCCGCAGTTCCACAGGCGGGTCCGGGGGTCGAGGGTCCTTACCTTTTCCCAGCGCCTGGCCCGGCTCCAGCTCCGCGCCTCGCGCCTCCAAGGTCACTTCAGCTTCCCCGAAGCCTGCCCGGCACGGTTCCGAGGCCGCGCGCGGCAGCCAGTAAACCTGTGCCTGAGGGACGGAGGGAAAGAGGGAGGCTGGGTCATAGGCGTGCCCGGCCCTGCAAACCCATTCCGGGGAGTCCTCACAGGCTGTCCCGGACAACCCTGGCCCCACGGAGCCCAGCCCCGCGCTCTCCCCGACGCCACCGCCGCGTGCGGACCCCGCCCGCCAGCCCTCTGAGGAGCGTTCCGGCCGGGGTCAGGGCAAGGCAATGGAGTACCTGGAGTAGGAGAAAGAAGCGCAGGAGGAGGGACGCGAGAGGCCCACCACGGAGCCCCATGGCTGGAGAAAGGGGTGAAAAGCTGCCGCAACAGCGGGCTAGTGCTCCGCTAAGCTCAGCGTGAGCCGTCGAGAACCGCGGCCCGCGGGAGCCGGAGGGAGGGGGCCAGGTGAGCGCAGGTAGGTGCTGATTGGTCCAGCGCCGAAAGATCCCGCCCTCTCGCAGGTGGGGCCGTGGTTGGCGCGGTGGAGGCACCCAAGACCCCTACCCCCCCCACCTCTTGCGCGCGCGCGCGCGTGCCACACACACACACACACACACACACACACACTGCCTTTACACACACACACACACACACACACACACACACACACAGTCTTTTCCCGTTCCCTCCTGCGTTCTCTTGGCTTTTCTAGAATTCCTTACGGCAGGGACCCAGGCCCTGTCTTGCAGCTTTTGAGTTCGAGAGGGGGAAAAACCCCAACCCACCCCCTCCTCAGCCTTCGCAGCACGGGAAGAAAAAGGTCTCTGTGCCTTGCGGCTACAGTGGGAAAAAGAAGTGGAGATGCATCTGAACCCGGCTGGAGACAGAGGCGCCGCGTTCATGCTTCCCTGAGGCGCTCTGTTACCCAAAGCTTTGATGGAGGCCGGGTGTGTCCGCCCCACACCCGGCGACAGCGGGGGCGCGCGGGGGTAGTACCTCCTGCCTCTTTCCAACCTCCCACGTCAGCCTGCTCCCAGATCTCGAGGGTTTAAAACTGGCAGTGAGGTCACCAGGGACCGCGTTACAAAATCTGCTACAACTCACGGAAGATTCATTACTTCCCTGGCACAGCCGAACAAATGGAGGCTGGGAGAGATTTCAGAGTTCGAAGCCGTGGTGACACCAAAAGGTGCGAGGCAGAGAGGTGGTTGTTAACCCCATCATCTCAGGCAACCTCCCCACCCCCCCACCTTCAGATACATAATTAAAATTTCTCAACTTGTGAAAACGCAAATAAAGGCATTTTTTAAATCGCGACTGTTTTTATTGGTCTGCAATACTGAGTATAATCTAAGTGAAAAGTGCTGGCTGCGCGGAGCAGCCTTTCCGTGAACCTCCCTTCAAAACAGCTCTTCTGCATCCTTCCCGGGAGCAGACGGCGGAGCTGGGCGGGATTCGTCTCTCCACTGCATACGCAAAGTGCCCTCCCCCTGGCGACACGCAAATGGGCCAAGGGCCCTGAAACGGTCCTGACTCAGTCGCTCCACAGTGCACGCCGTCTCCGCACCGAGCTGAGCTTTCCCGGCCAGTCCCAGCCTCTTGTTCCCGGAGCCCTTCCCACTTTCCTTAGCTGTCTTGAGAATTTCAGGCTGATTCCTCATCCCTTTTCTCTCTTCTCCCCACATTCAGAGGTTTGAGGAAGAGACTGCAGTCTCTAAGTATAGATTTTTTTTTTTTTTTGGCCTTCAAAGGCTAACCTGGAAGCCTGCCTGTTTTTAACCACCAGGCCTGCAGCGAAGAAGAGGTCGGTTTGCGCTGTGACGGTGGGAGTTCTCTTTCAGAACGATCTTTGGCTCTGGGGGCGCACCGCCTGCGCTTAAGCCAGGATTCCGCCTCTTATTGGCGTGGTGGCCTCAGGCTAGTGAAATAACACCTCTGAGCCTCAGTTTTGCATGCCTCTAGTGGGGCTATTGTGCTAACTGGTCTCTAAAATACTAGGATTGAATGAATTAATGCAAATAGAAGAGGATTAAGTTAATTAACACGTTTAAAATGCTAAACTCAGCACTTGGCAAAGAGCAAGTGCCCAAACGTTGCCTGATATTATAGCTTTAGGATCCAGCTCACTGGTCCCCTTCCTTTGCCTCACGAGCCGTTTATCTCTGTAGTACCCTCAGGTTCCCCAAACTAAGAGAATAAGAAACGCTGTAATCCTTCAAGTTCACGACTGATGGTAAAGCGAGCAATTGCATCTGGTATCGGGGGAGCGCTCGGTTATCTGGCCTGTGGTCCCGGCAGCTGGTGGCTGGGGAGGGCCACGCGCGGTTAAAATCCAAATCCATTTGCTGAGCACCAGCCCCCCTTGCCTCGCGCCTCTCTCTCCCGTAGGGGTCGCTTTCCGTGCCCGAGGGGAGGTTAGATACCCGAGCAGAGGCTTTTCCAGGCGGCGTCGGCCCGAGACTGTACCCGGGGGGGGCCCCGCCTACCCTCGCCTCGCAGGTTCCCCCACGCCCGCCCGGAACCAGATGAAACCATTAGGCGGACAGTTAAACACCAACGAGCGTCGGGATACAGGCCCTAATTAAGTAAACACCGACTGGAGGGCTGTTGAGCGCGCTCATTTCCGTCTCCTTCCAGAGCACTCAGCATTCCGGGCGGGGGAGAGGTGGGGAGCGGAGAAGCTGAGAGTCAGCTCTTCTGCCTGCACCATGGACCAAACTGCTGGCTTCCCTGTAGCTCCCCTAGCCTTTCGTTCGTTCATTCAGTTAGGAGATACTTGCTGACGGCCTGCTGTGTGCCAAGTACTGGAGATACAACACTGAATGAAACAAACACACTCGCAACCTTGGAGCTTCCATTCCAGATTGTGAGGAGAATAAGTAAATATACACACACACACACACACACACACATATTTATATACTTATATAGGAAAATAAGTATAAATATAGAGAGAGGAAAATAATATACTTATAAGGAAAATAAGTAAATATATAGCATGTTAGTCAATATGTGCTATGCAGTAAAGAACAGAATCAGTTCAGTTCAGTTCAGTCGCTCAGTCGTGTCTGACTCTTGGCGACCCCATGAATTGCAGCACGCCAGGCCTCCCTGTCCATCACCAACTCCCGGAGTTCACTCAGACTCACATCCATCGAGTCAGTGATGCCATCCAGCCATCTCATCCTCTGTCGTCCCCTTCTCCTCCTGCCCTCAATCCCTCCCAGCATCAGAGTCTTTTCCAATGAGTCAACTCTTCGCATGAAGTGGCCAAAGTACTGGAGTTTCAGCTTTAGCATCATTCCTTCCAAAGAAATCCCAGGGCTGATCTCCTTCAGAATGGACTGGTTGGATCTCCTTGCAGTCCAAGGGACTCTCAAGAGTCTTCTCCAACACCACAGTTCAAAAGCATCAATTCTTCGGCGCTCAGCCTTCTTCACAGTCCAACTCTCACATCCATACGTGACCACAGGAAAAACCATAGCCTTGACTAGACGGACCTTTGTTGGCAAAGAAATGTCTCAAAAGAATATGCTACCTAGGTTAGTCATAACTTTCCTTTCAAGGAGTGTCTTTTAATTTCATGGCTGCAATCACCATCTGCAGTGATTTTGGAGCCCAGAAAAATAGTCTGACACTGTTTCCACTGTTTCCCCATCTATTTCCCATGAAGTGATGGGACCAGATGCCATGATCTTTGTTTTCTGAATGTTGAGTTTTAAGCCAAATTTTTCACTCTCCACTTTTACTTTCATCAAGAGGCTTTTGAGTTCCTCTTCACTTTCTGCCAGAAGGGTGGTGTCATCTGCATATCTGAGGTTATTGATATTTCTCCCGGCAATCTTGATTCCAGCTTGTGTTTCTTCCAGTCCAGAATGGGAAGTGCCAATTCACAGGACAGAAGGCAGAGTTGAAAACTATGAATAATGTGATCTGGAAGGTGGTTTTAGGTCAGGATCTAGCGGGAGACAGAATCCAGCCACATGTTGATTGAAGTCTTAGTGAAGGGACTAGAAGAATGGGCAGGGTTCCGGGGTGTTGAAGGTCCGGAGATAGCAGCAGCAGAAAGGCAGCTACAACTTGGAGGGCTGGATGGCAAAGGGAGGAAATGCTGTCACTGGGAGTCAGGGGTTGGGGCTGGGGGAGCTGGAGTGCGGAGGACCACCCCTCTCAAGTGGAGCTGCGGTCTGGGAGGGACAGGGCACTTGCTCAGAGCAGAACAGGGAGGATGTGTGTGTGGTGGGGGGAAACAACCCAACGTCTCTCTCCTTTCACCTTTCATCTTCTGGCATTGCCTCCCATAGACCAAACCCACGCAGAAGCCTGAAGGGAAGAAAGCAAGAGAAAGGCAGAAAATGGAGGAGGGGCTGATAAGCAATGGGGAAAGCCCAGAGTCCTCCTTGAGGAATACAAACCTTAATGCAGCGGGGAGCAAATTACACCAGGATAGCTGAAGCACGAGGATTGAAAGAGGGAATACATACAGATGAGAATTAATTAATATTTTAAAAACGCTAAATTCAGCACTTGGCACAGAGCAAGTGCCCAGATATTGCTTAGTAGTATTTCCAAGCAGAGAAAATAAGGTGAAAGGACCTGAGGTAGGAGATTACTTCGGACAGGGTAAAAAAAAAAACAAAACAAAACAAACCAGTGTGGCTGGAGTGGAGTGAGCTAGTAGGAAATGAGTCAGATTTGGGAGGGTGAAGAGCAAATCTTGTAGAGCCTCCTAGGCTATTGTAAGAATTTTAGCTTTTCTCTGAGAAGGAAAGGAGGAAGGCCCAGGAGGGTCTGAGCAGAAGAGAGGTGTTGAAAAGACTATAGGACATGAGGGCAGAAGCAGTGAGGTCAGATGGGATTCCACTGCAGTCAGTCAGGCAAAAACTGAAATGGCCTGGTTCAGGGTGCTCCTTGTGGAAAGGGTAAAAAATGATCAGATTTTTAAAAATTAATTAATTTTAACTGAAGGATAATTGCTTTACAGAATTTTATTGTTCACTGTCTTTAAAAAAAAAGAAAAAGAAGAAAACAGAAAATAAAAACTACTGGTGAAGAAGTGAAGAAACCGAAACACTTGTGCACTGTCGTAGGAATGTAAAATGGTAGAACCACCATGAAAAATAGTAAAGCAGTTACTAAAAAAAATTAAAAACTGAATTACTGGGACTTCCCTGGTGGTCCAGTGGCTAAGATGCTGCACTTCCTATTCAGGGGGCCTGGGTTTGATCCCCAGTAGGGGAACTAGATCCCATGTTACATGTCACAACTAAGACCTGGCACAGGCAAATAAATAGATATTTAAAAAATACAATTGCTGTATGATCAAGCAATTCCATGTCTAGCTGCTACTGCTTAGTCGCTTCAGTCGTGTCCAACTCTGTGCGACCCTATGGACTGTAGCCTGCCAGGCTCCTCTCTGTCCATGGAATTCTGCAGGCAAGAATACTGGAGTCGGTTGCCATGCCTTGCTCCAGGAGATCTTCCCAACCGGGATTGAACCAGGGTCTCCTGCATTGCAGGTGGATTCTTTACCAGTCAGTCATTAGGGAAGCCCTTCCACTTCTAGGTATAACCCCAAAAGAACTGAGTGCAGGGACTGTAACAGATATTTGTACATCCACGTTCATAGCAGCATTATTTACAACAGTCAAGAGGCAGAAGCAACCCAAGAGTCCATCAACAGATGAATGGACAAACAAAATGCTTAACAGGTACAGAGTTTCAGCTTTGCAAGATGGAAAGAGTTCTGTGGATGGATGATAGTGATGGGTACCCAAAAATGTGAATGTACTTAACGCCAATGAACTGTATGTTATATGTAGTTTACCACAATTTTCATAAGTTACTTAAAAAAAAAGTGATCAGACTGCATTTATCTTGAAGGTATTGCCAATGAGACTGGCTAAAGGATTGGATGGGGGTGTGAGACAGAGCAGGTCAAGGATGACTCCCAGGTCTGGCGCCTGAGCAACCAGCAGGATGCCAATGCCATTTCCTGAGATGGGTAAGGCATGTGTAGTAGACACTGTCAGGGTGCTCCCAGGTCCCCTGGGATCCCTTTGATGGCTTCTGAATGCCCCCTGTTTGGCTTCTGTATGCTGATGCTCCCAGGAGCCTGCACATGTGAAGAGCTAGAGGCTTGCCCTTTAGTTACTGGGATCCCCTTTCCCTTGCAAGGAAGTGCCCAGGAGTTTGCTTTCCCAGCCCTTAGCCAATAACCAACTGGTGCTGGAGTGTGGAAGCTGAGTGCCCCCACCCCTAAACTCCCAGGGGTAACTTACACCCAGTGTTCGTTCCCCTGCTGGATCAGGATGAAGCTACTCTCCATGGGCTTGGTCTGAAATCACACCCTTACTTGGCTTTTTGCCCTCTTTATCCTGTTCCTCCACTCCTTCACCAGTTCCTCCTGGGAGCCCTTCCATATTTAATAAGTCCTTCAGGAGTGGCTTCTGGGAATCTCATTATAGGCCGAGCAAGTTTGGGATTGGGGGAAGATCAGGACTTCAGATTGGGGAATGTTTAGAGGTGCCCAGTGGTGGCATGTTGAGGAGGCTTGTGGTGGGAGACACAGGTCCAGGGGAGACATCTGGCCCAGGATATACCTTTGTCACAATGAAAAAGCATCAATTTATGGAGAAAGACTTGCCCAAGTGGAACCCTGAACTTCAGGAGCTTCCCATCTTGGCCAGAGCACAGCCTTCTTCACACAGATATTTGCTCTGTCCCTGATGCCCTCCACCCAAACAGGGCTGAGATTCTCACTCATTTTGCTCTTTCATAAAGAAGTACACTTTCCCTGTGTTTCTTGTATGCATTTCACATTTAAATACATGCTACTTACTGCCTTGTGGGATCTCTGGCATTATTCCTTTCCTTTACTCAGATACTCTCCTTCTGCCTCACTGTCCACTATCTCTTTCCCCCTCCTTGAAAGCTCCTGAGGTCAGGGATCAGGACACTCAGAATATCACTTCTGTAGATTTCCCCACATTACACTACCAGCCAACAGCCTGTGGCATTTAAGTTAGGGTTGGAAGACATACATCTGAATCTTGCCTTTGAAAACGACTGGGTGATCTGGGGTGAGCTATTTAATTTCTCAAAGTCCTCTGGAATGTGTAATTCCTACATGGTGGGTGATGGTGAGAATTATCCCAAACTGAACTGACCTTCCCCTGCAAACCTGCCCCTCCCACAATCTTTCCATCTCAGCAACTGCATCCTTCCAGCAGCTCAGCATGAGCTGTCTTTCAGGTTCTGACTCATCTTCTACCACTTGTTCACTCTGCTTTTCTAGTGCTGGCCTCCCTGTGGTTCTCTGAACACACCAAGCGTGGGCCTTTGCACGATGCTTCTCTCTGCCTGGATCACCCTTCCCCAGATGTCCACCTGCCTCTCTCCCTCACCCCTTCAGGTCTCTGCTCAGATGTGGCCCCTCTGAGAAGACTTCCCTGACCTCCCTGCATGGAGAGCCCTCTCCCATTATCCTCCTCCCTTTTTACCCTGCTTTATTATTTTTTTCATAGCACTCACCACACCCTAATGTATAGGGTGTGATAATCTATTAGTACATAAATAATTTTTTAAGAGGTAACAGTAGTGCTTAAGAGCAAGGACTCTGGAGTGATGCTGTCCGGCTTTGAATCATTAATTCAGCTCTTCTGAGCTGTGAGACCTTGGCCAAGTGACTCTCAACTCCCTTGTGCCTCACTACCCTCATCTGTAAAATGGGGTAAGCAAAATAATACGTTCCTCACAGGTTATGAGTTAACATTTGTAAAGCAAGTTGGAAGACAGTAAATGTTAAGTATTCATTATACTGTATTGATTGCTACTCTCCCCTCACTTAGTGTATCCTCCCGAGGCAGGGATTTTTGTGTTTGTTCATTGCTGTACCTCCTGGACATAGAATAGGCTGGCGTAAAACAGATACTAAAATATGTATTGACTGACTGAAATCAACAAGATAATAACTGCTAGGCATCTGGCAGGGTGCTGGATGCAGAGTAGATGCAAAATCAATGTGGGTTCCCTGACCTGCCTCACAGAGCTGATGTGAAATCCAATGAGCTAACAGAGGGGGAAGTGTTTTGCAAAGTGTCATACAAATAATACAAGTTGTAATGAAATGAACTACTGTCATTTCCTGAGCATGCTCTGGATTCAGATGTTAAGTATTTTCATGCATTATCTCATTCTCATCCTTCCAACTCTACACACTATTTCATATTACATATTCCCTTTTCACAGTGGGCGGGGGAGAACTGAGGCGAAATCCCTTGCCCAGGGCCACACAGCTGGGAAGGACAGAGGCAAAGCCACAGTGCAATCCAGTTCTGTCTCACTCTAAAACTCATTCCCTGAATCAGTTGCCAACCTGCTATCCATCAGTGTTTGCTGAAAGAATGAATCTGAGGAGCAGGTCTTTAGTATATTAGGAAGAATCCCATGATATCCGATCTTTTCTCTTAAGAACCTCTTAAAATAAACATATTTGCCTCCGGTCCAAGGTTAAATTCTGAGTCCTCCAAGAAATATTTAGAAGGAGCTTTTCTGCCCATTTTTGGTAGCAAAATTCCCAGAGCTCCACTCCCACATAGCACACTTACAGGGATATGTCCCAAAGACAAGCGGGTGTTCTGCAGTCTTTTCTAGGAAGTATCCTTAAAATTGGGTGACATCCTATTTCCTGCTCCTCCCTCCCCTGCCCAGTGCCCCGTACAAATGCTTCCACAGTCTTACTTCTTTGTGTCTCTTCCAGAGCTTTCTGGGACCCTCTGTTCTCCCTAGTGATATCTCTGGCCAGCTTCCCCATTTATCACTTCTGAATCCTTAAAGGTGCTGAGGCAGCTGATGCCCAGCCAGAAATCTGATCCACATACCTTCCCTTTCCCTGAATCTCTGGCAGGGCTCTGCTGCCTTCGGCACTGGTGAATGTGAGTCAAGACCTGAGCTGTCAGTTTCAAGAAATCAGAGGCCAAGCATTTATGTATGCGTGTACATTGAAGGCATGGAATTGATTAATCAATAAGCACTCATGAAGCCCCGAATCCCTGTGGTTGGCTAAGGTCTAGAGCCTTTAAGATCTGTTCAATTCAGTTCAGTTCAGTCGCTCAGTCATGTCTGACTCTTTGCGACCCCATGAACTGCAGCACGCCAGGCCTCCCTGTCCAGCACCAACTCCCGGAGTTTACTCAAACTCAAATCCATCGAGTCGGTGATACCATCCAACCATCTCATTCTTTGTCGTCCCCTTCTCCTCCCGCCTTCAATCTTTCCCAGCATCAGGGTCTTTTCCAAGGAGTCCGTTCTTTACATTAGGTGGCCAAAGTACTGGAGTATTAGGAGGCCCCAAAAGACCTTAGAGAAAATATTAACAACAAAATAATGACAATCTGTTCTCAGAGTCATGCTTCATCCTTCCCTTGAAAGGCAAGGGTGACCTCTGCAGATGGGGTTTCCCAGGCTCACGTGAGAGATATTGGTTCAGCCAACAGGAGACACTAGAGTGATGTCTAAGTGGGTGGGACAAAGGGAAAAGCCAGGGTATTCCTGCTCCTTCAGCTGTCTTAGCATGGCTGTGTCTAAGCTACAGCTACAGTTCCTGCTGTGGGTCCAGGTTCGGCCAGACTCTGGGCTCGAGAAACACCACCATTTCCCTCTCTTCCCCCTGCTAAGGGGTCAAAGACTTCTTGCTGCCTAATCTCTAGGTTGTTTCACTGCCTCCTGTTTGTCTTCTCAGCCTCTCTGTCACCTCTGCATTAAGTTCCCTCTGCTTTAAATATGCACAGTGGTTTGTCTTTCTGATTGGATCTTGATGGACAAAATAGTTAAAATTTACCCAGTACTTACACTGCTTGGAGCACAGACACTGCTCCAAATGCATGATGTAAATTAACTTATTTAATTTAACTGTCTGAGGAATCATTATATTTTACAGATGAGAAAACTGAGGCACAGAGAGTTTGACCTACACTAGTGAGATACCAAATCTGGATGTGTATCAAAAACTAATTGCCCGGGAAGAGGTGGGCTTCCCTGGTGGCTCCTTGCCAATACAGGAGACACAGGTTTGATCCCTGATCTGGGAAGATCCCACATGCCATGGACCAACTAAGCCTGTGCACCACAACTTCTGAGCCTGTGCTCCAGAGCCCAGAGCCGCAACTACTGAAGTCCGTGCTCTGCGACAAGAGAAGCCTCCACAACAAGAGGCCCACACACCCCAACTAGAGCAGCCCCCAATTACTGCAACTAGAGAAAAACCTACATAGCACTGAAGATACAGCACAGCCAAAAATAAATAAATAAAAAAAAAAAAAAAAAAAAAAAAAAAAAAACAGAGGAGGTGATAGATGCCATTCTAGCCCTACTGAATTGGATTCATCAGTCCATGAGGCCCAGGAATCTGGAGACTTATTAACAACCTCCCTAGGAGATTCTGATTACACTAATCCAGCACCCCTCCATGAACAGGTACTCAGGAAACCCTGACCTCATTTGTTGATGAGGACACTAAGATCCAGATCAGTCGTACAGCAAGCTCTGGCAGACAAAAACACCGCCAAGGACAGCGCTTTCTGCTACTTCCACTGCCTTTTCCTTCAAGGTCACATGGCTGGTCCTGATGTTTGCACTTGCTCTCCCCGGAGCCATCTGAAGGCACTTCTTATTAGAAATGTTTTGGAAAATTCAGTATACAAACAGATGTGTATGCAGGACTGCTGAGTGGTTAATCAGTATTTGGGAAGAGAAACAGGGAGGTGGTTTAATTCACTTAATCTCTTATTTTCAGTTTTTTCTGAATCACTTCAGGGAGATAGTTACCCCTCCCTTCATTCTACCTTCCCCATTCTGACTGACTGTGGTCAGGCAGGCCAAGAATCTGTATTTTTCAGCAGGGGCCCAAAGTGATCTGCCAATTAGAAAAATACAGTCAAAATTCGAAATGGGACTTCCCTGGTGGTTTAGTGGTTAAGAATCTGCCACGCAATGCAGGGGAAGTGGGTTTAATCCCTGACTGGGGAACTAAGATCCCACATGCCGCAGAGCAACTAAGCCCAAGCACCACAACTACGGAGCCTCAGCGCTGCAACTACTGGCAACTACTGAGCCTGAGCACGGCAACAAAAGATCTTGCAGGCTACAACTAAGACCCAATGCAGCAAATAAATACTAAAAAAGAAAAATTAAAATCCCAAATGTCCAGAGTCTGAATGGACTTCTGCAATAGCGTCAGCCCCACAGGGTTGAACTGTTGCTTTTCCCCCTACACCACTGCCATATTCCCAGCACCATCAACAGTGCCTGTCACACAGCAGGTACTGAATGATATTTTTCTTGCATTTAAAAAATATTCTCTGTACAGCTATTCACTGATCTTCACGATGGACAAAACAGATATCAGAGTCCTCATTTTACAGAAAATGAAACTGAGTTCAGAGAGATGAGGTGACTTTCCAGGCCACACAGTAAATGGAAGGTGTTAGAAGCTCTCTCCATGATATTCTTTCTTCCCAGCTGATGGTGGTGAGAAGGGACACAGGTGGACGAATGCAAATATGAACACAGAATGAATTACCATTCACTGATAGAGGTCAAATTAACTCACCAAGGATAAGAAGTTCTATCACTTATCACTGAAAAGGTGATTAGAGATTCAAAGATTCCAGGGGATACACAAGTCCCTCTATCATTGGACTCAACTTTCCTGTCATTAAATTCAAGCAGTCCTCACTTATCTGCTATATTGGTAATAGTAACCTGACCACCCCCATCCCTTATGGTTAAATGCTAAGCACTCTATACATCTTATTCCATTCAACCCTGTCATCTCTCTCACCTGGACCATTGCAGTAGCTTTCCTTGGTTACCCTCCCATCTCTTTTCACCACTACTGTCAGACTGGTCGTTTACAACTGCCAAGCCTGATCACTTTGCATCTATGATTAAAATCCCAAAATGCTTCCCCACGCTGCTCTGTCAAGGGCTTGTTTGGTCTAGTCTCCACTTCCATTCGTTACATTCAAGAAATATTTACTATGTATCAGATGCTATTCTGAGCACTGAGGATGCAATGGTGAATTAAATAGACAAAATCTTTTATTTTCATCAGATCAGATCAGTCGCTCAGTCGTGTCCGACTCTTTGCGACCCCATGAACTGCAGCACGCCAGGCCTCCCTATCCATCACCAGCTCTCGGAGGTCACTCAGACTCACATTCATCGAGTCAGTGATGCCATCCAGCCATCTCATCCTCTGTCATCCCCTTCTCCTCCTGCCCTCAATCCCTCCCAGCATCAGAGTCTTCTCCAATGAGTCAACTCTTCCCATGAGGTGGCCAAAATACTGGAGTTTCAGCTTTAGCATCATTCCTTCCAAAGAAATCCCAGGGCTGATCTCCTTCACAATGGACTGGTTGGATCTCCTTGCAGTCCAAGGGACTCTCAAGAGTCTTCTCCAACACCACAGTTCAAAAGCATCAATTCTTCGGCGCTCAGCCTTCTTCACAGTCCAGCTCTCACATCCATACATGACCACAGGAAAGACCATAGCCTTGACTAAGCGAACCTTTGTTGGCAAAGTGATGTCTTTGCCTTTGAATATGCTATCTAGGTTGGTCATAACTTTCCTTCCAAGGAGTAAGCGTCTTTTAATTTCATGGCTGCAGTCACCATCTGAGGTGATTTTGGAGCCCAGAAAAATAAAGTCTGACACTGTTTCCACTGTTTCTCCATCTATTTCCCATGTAGCGATGGGACCAGATGCCATGATCTTTGTTTTCTGAATGTTGAGCTTTAAGCCAACCTTTTCACTCTCCACTTTCACTTTCATCAAGAGGCTTTTGAGTTCCTCTTCACTTTCTGCCATAAGGATGGTGTCATCTGCATATCTGAGGTTATTGATATTTCTTCCGGCAATCTTGATTCCAGCTTGTGTTTCCTCCAGTCCAGCATTTCTCATTATGTACTCTGCATATAAGTTAAATAAACATGGTGACAATATACAGCCTTGACGTTCTCCTTTTCCTATTTGGAACCAGTCTGTTGTTCCATGACCAGTTCTAACTGTTGCTTCCTGACCTGCATACAGATTTCTCAAGAGGCAGATCAGGTGGTCTGGTATTCCCATCTCTTTCAGAATTTTCCACAGTTTATTGTGATCTACACAGTCAAAGGCTTTGGCATAGGCAATAAAGCAGAAATAGATGTTTTTCTGGAACTCTCTTGCTTTTTCGATGATCCAGTGGATGTTGGCAATTTGATCTCTGGTTCCTCTGCCTTTTCTAAAACCAGCTTGAACATCAGGAAGTTCACGGTTCACATATTGCTGAAGCCTGGCTTGGAGAATTTTGAGCATTACTTTACTAGCGTGTGAGATGAGTGCAATGGACTCTAATAAAAATGTAGAGAACAAACAAGATAATTATAGACTATTGAAAATGCTAAGAAAGAAAAAAAGCAATAAGATAGTCACTGCTGCTGCTGCTAAGTCGCTTCAGTCGTGTCCGACTCTGTGCGACCCCATAGACGGAAGCCCATCAGGCTCCCCCGTCCCTGGGATTCTCCAGGCAAGAAGACTGGAGTGGGTTGCCATTTCCTTCTCCAATGCATGAAAGCGAAAAGTGAAAGTGAAGCCACTCAGTCGTGTCCGACTCTCAGTGACCCCATGGCCTGGAGCCCACCAGGCTCCTAGGGAAGCTCATTTTTTATAGAATGGTCAAGGTAGACACTTGAGGAAGCAGCAGTGAAGCTAAGACCAAGACTGAGAAGAAGTCAGTCATAGAAAAGCTGAAAGTACTCCAGGTGGAGGGAATAGCATGTGCAAAGGTAGGCAACTGCTAGAAACCAGGAACACAGAAGTCCATGTGGCTGAAGCAGAGTGAGTCTTTAGAGAAAGGGAGATAAGCTTGGAAACAGGTGAAAGTCACAGATCATATAGGGTTCTAGAGCCACGAGTAGTCTGACTTTTACTCCAGAATAAAAAGAAAGCTACTGAAGAATCTTAAGCAGAGGAGGGATATGGCCTGATTCATATTTTGTAACAATCCTCCTGGCTGCTGTATGAAAATGAGAATTGGGATGGGGGGAATGGAAGTAAGAGACAAGAAAGGGGGCTGGTGCTATGTCCAGATGAGAGATGGCAGACCTGGCAAGGACTACTGCCGAGGAGACAAAGGAAAATGGTCAGATTCTCAACAGAGTGTGGGGTAAAAGTCACAAGACTTGGTGATTCTAAGGCTGAAGAAAGGAGGAATCAAGGCCTTATCTTAGGTTTGGGGCTTGGATAGATAATAGTGGAATTATTGGAGAAGAATCAGGTGCTAGAGGAATCAAGAGTTCCATCTGGACCATGAAGCTGGAGGAGCCATGAGCTAGCAGGGTGCAGACATCGACTTGGTCATGGGCTATTTGTATCTGGTGCTAAGAGGTTAGGCTGGGTCAGAGATACAAATGTGGGTATCTCCAAACATGATGCTTAAAGGTATTGGATGAGCCCCGAGACACTGACATTAAAGGGCTGAGTGGAGGAGGAGGGACTAAGACTAATCAAAGGAAAACCAGAAGATTGAAATCAACAGAAGAAAGATTCAGAAAAGAAGTGATAGGCTGGGTCAAATGCTGCTGAGAGGCTATGAAGGATGTGGTCAGAGATGTGTCCATTAAATTTAGCTGTTTGAGATCATTGGGAGAAGAGTTTCACTGGAGAATCAACCCAGAAACCAGAATGGATTAAACAGAAGAGGTGAGAAACCATGTACAGCCTTGACAATTCTTTTCAAATTTTCTTTTAACAGGAGTAAGGAAGTGGGGTATAGCTGCAGGTGTACATGGAGTCAAGTGAGGGTGGTTGTTGTTTCAAGATTTTTTTATGTGGACCATTTTTAAAGTCTTTATAGAATTTGTTACAATACTGCTTCTGTTTTTTTTTTTTTTTTTTTGGATATGAGGCATGTGGGATCTTAGCTCCTCCACTGGGGTTGAACCCACACCCCCCACACTGGTAGATGAAGCCTCAACCATTGGACCACCAGGGAGTACCTGTTGTTGTTTTTAATGGAATTTACTAGAGCCATTTTCTCCAAACTTCAGTCATTAAAGAACCCTCTGTTTTGGTCCCATGGTACTTATACCATGGGTACTCTATACTTAAAATTTTTCTTAAAATCAACTCACTTTTAATTTAAACAAATTTACCTTGAACACTTACTTTAAGAAGCAATTACTACAGTACATCAAATGGGAAACCAATATCTCTTGCCGTGAACAAAAGGTAACTGATTTGAAAATCAGTACAATGAAAATAAAGCACAATGTCAGTAAACTAAGTGGTTATTATTGCTTGCTGAGGACTGATCCTGGGACCAGCTCTATTTGAAAAGGGAAATCATGAAGTGTTAGACATTAAAGACATATCGACATCAAAGGGAAACTTTCTCCTCAAAGGACTGAAAGAGAATTGAAAGGAAAATAATTGTTTCTCTGTGTGATTTAAAATCACCTACTACCAGACCTAACCTTTAGGACTTAGAACACTTCCTTTTTTAATTAAGATATAACCTGGACTTAGTTGAGTGCACAAATCTTAAATGTAGAGCTTGATGAATTTTTACATACGTATATACCAATGTAATCACCACTCAGCTCAAGACAGAATTGTCCAGCAAGGCCAGGGCCCAGGCTTAAAGCATAACAGACAAAGGCTGTGTCCTCGCGGCATTGACAGTTGCTCCTCCTGGTACACCTGGTGCCTAGTACAGTGCTAGGACATAGGAGGTGGTCTATCTCTTTTTAGCTTATTTATCTATATATATATTTTTTTCTGTAAGCATTCTATAGTGAAAGTTGCTTACTAAGCATTCTATACTGAAATTTGCTTACTCACGTCCAGTTCTTTGTGACCCCATGGACTATACAGTCCATGGAATTCTTCAGGCCAGAATACTGGAATGGGTAGCCTTTCCCTTCTCCAGGGGATTTTCCCAACCCAGGGATAGAACCCAGGTCTCCCACATTGCAGGCGGATTCTTTACCAGCTGAGCCACAGAGTACTGGAGTGGGTAGCTTATCCCTTCCCTAGTGGATCTTCCCGACCCAGGAATTGAACCAGGGTCTCCTGCATCGGAGGCATATTCTTTACCAACTGACCTATGAGGGAATGCTGCAAGTATTCTATAAAGAATATGTATTATTTGTGAGTTAAAATCCAGTCTTATCTGAACTCTGATTTTCCAGAGGGCCTAGTCCAGAATCTGAACTCCAGTTTTCAAGAGGGTCTAGTGTAGAATCTGAACTTTAATTTTCTAGAGGGTCTAATCCAGAACCTATCAGTCAAAATCTATCAGAGCAACATCAAGATCTCCCTCTGGATATAAAACCCAGCCTGAGAAGACAGGAGTGTCCAAACAGAAAGATCCAGGAACAATTCTGTTTGAGATGCAAACAATTTCTCCTGCTTCCCCATTTCCACCTGGTCCTCCACTAACCTGTGTTTTTGCTTTCACACCCTCATACACAATAGCTGAGAACACCAAAGCCGATTTGTCTGCTCTCCTCAATAAAATAGTGACAGCAAGACAAGTAAGTCTTTAAAAATTTAAAGAGCCTGATAAGTCCTCCATTCAGCATCTGCCGCAGAAGGAAATGGCCTCTGGCATATGCCTCTTGTGCTCTCCCCTTCCCCAGATGCCTCCTGTCCAAACACCTCTCTCTATGGCTTATCCTCAGCTGCTTGTAGGAGGGTGCTAGGGCCCCTTGCTGGGGGAGTCGGAGGAAGGGGAACCCCCTTATATTCAGAGGAGTGAAACTAAGAGTTGTTCTTCAAGCATGTTAGGGATCAAAGCCTGAGATCTGAAGCTTTGGCAAGAAGACAGCCATCTGCGGGCCTGGGTGGGCCCCAGCTGGGGGGCCCTGGATAGCAGTGCCAGGTGCTATCCACACCCAGCTAAGCCTGCTTGTGACAAGGCAGGTGTCAGGACTGGCCCAGGAAGGCCACATCCCTGAGCAGATGCTGCAGGAAAGAAAGCATTCCGAACCATTGTGATTAAATTAATACAGGAATTGGGGCAGGGAGTTGGGTAGTAAAGAAAGAGGAAGAGGAAAACAGTTACCAAACCAAATTAACCCATGTTGCCATTTTAACTTCTTTGCTTCTAGTGTTTTTCCTATGTATAACTTCTTAAAAAAATGATACAACTAGTATCCTTTTAGCATAATAAATAAGAACATTGTGATTAAAACCAAGATCCTTCTTGATTCCTACTTGGGCATTCCCATTTCTGCCTTCAGAGAGGCCAAGACTCAGAGATGCCTTCCTCTGCACATTTAAAAAATACTTTTATATAAATGTCATAGTCCTATAACTTGCTTTTTCCAGATGATCATATCTTTTTGAGTATTATCCAAGTTGTTATTGTTCAGTCACTCAGCCGTGCCTGACTCTTTGCGACCCCATAGACTGCAGCACGCCAGGCATCCCTGTCCTTCACCGTCTCCCAGAGCTTGCTCAAACTCATGTCCATTGAATCAGTGATGCCATCCAACCATCTCATCCTCTGTCATCCCCTTCTCCTCCTGCTCTCAATCTTTCCCAGCACAGGGTCTTTTCTAGTGAGTTGGCTCTTCGCATCAGGTGGCCAAGGTATATCCAAGTTGATACACATGAAATTTACTCCTTTGTTGCCTTCAGCATGTATATAACCCTCACGTTGCTGGTAAGCATACCACAGGCCAACACTTAATAGCATTCCTCTCTACCAGAAACTGGGGAAGGCAATGGCACCCCACCCCAGTACTTTTGCCTGGAAAATCCCATGGACGGAGGAGCCTGGTAGGCTCCAGTCCATGGGGTCGCTAAGAGTCGTACACGACTGAGCGACTTCACTTTCACTTTTCACTTTCATGCATTGGAGAAGGAAATGGCAACCCACTCCAGTGTTCTTGCCTGGAGAATCCCAGGGACGGGGGAGCCTGGTGAGCTTCCCTCTGTGGGGTCGCACAGAGTCGGACACGACTGAGGTGACTTAGCAGCAGCAGCAGCTACCAGAAACTATTCCAAGTATATTAACCCCTCAAATTCTTTTGAGACCTAGGAAGACAGAGGGATAAGTCAAAAAAATTTCGTCACACAGCTGCTAAGTGGCAGGGTGGGATCTGATGCCTAAGTCTGAGGTCGAAGTTGACTCTTACTCACTACACCATCCAACCTGTATCTGCGTCGCTTCCTAGTTTTTGATTGTGCAAATGAGGTCCCAACATTGGATCAGTTAGGCACTGCTGGGTACCCAACCGTTCCTAAAATGTAGTCTAAAGCAGTAACAGTTTGCTATTTCTCATGGTTCTGTGGGTGGACAACATGGTTCTTCTGATCTTACCTGGACTCACTTAGTGGAGATGGTCAGCTGGTAGCTTGGCAGGCTGGCCCACAATGGTCTCACTCTCATGTCTGGAGCCTCAGGTGGGATGTCCGGCCCTCTCCTTCCAGCCAGACTTTGTCATGTGATGGTAGAAATGTTCCAAGAAAGTAAGGGCAGAAGGTCCCTGAGATCTAGCTCAGAACCTGGCAATAATCACTTCCGTTGCATTCTGTTGGTTAAAGTGAGTCACGAGACCAGCTCAAATTCAAAAGATGGGAAAAGAGACCCCACCTTTTGATAGGAGGGACTGCAGAGAATTTGTGGCCATTTTTAATCCATTAAAGCAACCATCTTTATATGTATTCCTGGTGTGCAGGGAGTATGTATCTCTAGGTTGTGTACCAAGAAGAAGTAGTGCTGGAACGACATTATTCAACTTCAGTTCTTTAACTAGTCGAAGAGTTTTTTTGTTTTTTAGTTTTTTTATTTTTTACTGATATATAATTCATATACCATAATATTCACCATTTTAAGTGCAGAATTCAAGAGTTTCTATGTTGTGCAACAATCACTATTATATAATTCCAGAATATTTTTATTAACCTCAAAAGAAATTCCTAACTCATTTGCAGTCAGTCCCCATACCTCCCTCCTCAGCCTCTGGCAAGCATCTAAGCATTTAACTGTTTTGGACGTTTCACAGAAATAGAATTATACAATATGTAAACTTTTATGTCTGGTTCTTTAACTGAACATAATGGTTTCAAAGGTCATTCACACTGTAGCATGTATCAGGATGTCAATCCTTTTTTTGGTTGAATAATATTCCACTGTGTTGATTTACATTTTATTCAAGAATTCATCAGTTGATGGACATCTCTGTTGTTTCTATTTTTATGCTACCATGAATAATGCTGCTAAGAACATTGATACACAAGTTTTTGCACAAGCACATTTTCAGTTCTTTTAGATATATATACCTCAGAATGGAATTCCTGGGTCATATGGTAATTCTATGTTTAACTTTGTAATGAACTGCAAAACCTTTATCCACAACGGCTGGACTATTTTATATTTCTACCAGAATGAATGAAGTTTCCATTTTCTCCATATCTTTGCCAACACTTGTTATTTTCCACGTTAAAAAATTAGCCACTTTAAAAAACAGCCATCTTAGTGGATGTGAAGTGGTATCTCACTGTGATTTGATTTGTGGTTCCCTAATGATATGAGAGTTGGACTGTGAAGAAGGCTGAGCACCAAAGAATTGATGCTTTTGAACTGTGGTGTTGGAGAAGACTCTTAAGAGTTCCTTGGACTGCAAGGACATCCAACCATCCATTCTGAAGGAGATCAGCCCTGGGATTTCTTTGGAAGGAATGATGCTGAAGATGAAACTCAAGTACTTTGGCCACCTCATGCGAAGAGTTGACTCATTGGAGAAGACTCTGATGCTGGGAGGGATTGGGGGCAGGAGGAGAAGGGGATGACAGAGGATGAGATGGCTGGATGGCATCACTGACTCAATGGACGTGAGTCTGAGTGAACTCCGGGAGTTGGTGATGGACAGGGAGGCCTGGCATGCTGCAATTCATGGGGTGGCAAAGAGTCGGACATGACTGAGCGACTGAACTGAACTGAACTGAACTGAATGACAAAAAAGATTTTCACGACCAAGATAATCACAATGGTGTGATCACTGACCTAGAGCCAGACATCCTGGAATGTGAAGTCAAGTGGGCCTTAGAAAGCATCACTATGAACAAAGCTAGTGGAGGTGATGGAATTCCAGTTGAGCTATTTCAAATCCTGGAAGATGATGCTGTGAAAGTGCTGCACACAATAAGCCAGCAAATTTGGAAAACTCAGCAGTGGCCACAGAACCAGAAAAGGTCAGTTTTCATTCCAATCCCAAAGAAAGGCAATGCCAAAGAATGCTCAAACTACCACACAATTGCACTCATCTCACACGCTAGTAAAGTAATGCTCAAAATTCTCCAAGCCAGGCTTCAGCAATACATGAAGTGTGAACTTCCAGATGTTCAAGCTGTTTTGGAAAAGGCAGAGGAACCAGAGATCAAATTGCCAATATCTGCTGGATCATGGAAAAAGCAAGAGAGTTCCAGAAAAACATCTATTTCTGCTTTATTGACTATGCCAAAGCCTTTGACTGTGGATCACAATAAACTGTGGAAAATTCTGAAAGAGATGGGAATACCAGACCACCTGATCTGCCTCTTGAGAAACCTGTATGCAGGTCAGGAAGCAACAGTTAGAACTGGACATGGAACAACAGACTGGTTCCAAATAGGAAAAGGAGTACGTTAAGGCTGTATATTGCCACCCTGCTTATTTAACTTCTATGCAGAGTACATCATGAGAAACGCTGGACTGGAAGAAGCACGAGCTGGAATCAGGACTGTTGGGAGAAATATCAATAACCTCAGATATGCAGATGACAACACCCTTATGGCAGAAAGTGAAGAGGGACTAAAAAGCCTCTTGATGAAGGTGAAAGTGGAGAGTGAAAAAGTTGGCTTAAAGCTTAACACTCAGAAAACTAAGATCATGGCATCTGGTCCTATCACTTCATGGCAAATAGATGGGGAAACAGTGGAAACAGTGTCAGACTTTATTTTGGGGGGCTCCCAAATCACTGCAGATGGTGATTGCAGCCATGAAATTAAAAGACGCTTACTCCTTGGAAGGAAAGTTATGACCAACCTAGATAGCATATTCAAAAGCAGAGACATTACTTTGCCAACAAAGGTCCATCTAGTCAAGGCTATGGTTTTTCCTGTGGTCATGTACGGATGTGAGAGTTGGACTGTGAAGAAGGCTGAGCGCCGAAGAATTGATGCTTTTGAACTGTGGTGTTGGAGAAGACTCTTGAGAGTCCCTTGGACTGCAAGGAGATCCAACCAGTCCATTGTGAAGGAGATCAGCCCTGGGATTTCTTTGGAAGGAATGATGCTAAAGCTCAAACTTCAGTACTTTGGCCACCTCATGCAAAGAGTTGACTCATTGGAAAAGACTCTGATGCTGGGAGGGGTTGGGGGCAAGAGGATAAGGGGACAACAGAGGATGAGGTGGCTGGATGGCATCACCGACTCGATGGGCATGTGTTTGGGTGAACTTCGGGAGTTGGTGATGGACAGGGAGGCCTGGCGTGCTGCGATTCATGGGGTCGCCAAGAGTCGGACACAACTGAGTGACTGAACTGAGCTGAACTGAATGATTAGTGATGGTAAGCATTTTTTCATGTGTTTGTTGGCCACTTTAATGTCTTAGAGACAGATGTATTCAAATCCTTTGTCCATTTTTAAAATGGGTACTTGTCTTTTTATTGTTGAGTTGTAAGAATTCGCTACATATTCTGGATCAGATCAGATCAGATCAGATCAGTCGCTCAGTCGTGTCCGACTCTTTGCGACCCCATGAACTGCAGCATGCCAGGCCTCCCTGTCCATCAACAACTCCCGGAGGTCACTCAGACTCACATCCATCGAGTCAGTGATGCCATCCAGCCATCTCATCCTCTGTCGTCCTCTTCACCTCCTGCCCCCAATCCCTCCCAGCATCAGAGTCTTCTCCAATGAGTCAACTCTTCGCATGAGGTAGCCAAAATACTGGAGTTTCAGCTTTAGCATCATTCCTTCCAAAGAAATCCCAGGGCTGATCTCCTTCACAATGGACTGGTTGGATCTCCTTGCAGTCCAAGGGACTCTCAAGAGTCTTCTCCAACACCACAGTTCAAAAGCATCAATTCTTTGGCACTCAGCCTTCTTCACAGTCCAGCTCTCACATCCATACATGACCACAGGAAAGACCATAGCCTTGACTAGGCAAACCTTTGTTGGCAAAGTAATGTCTCTGCCTTTGAGTATGCTCTCTAGGTTGGTCATAACTTTCCTCCAAGGAGTAAGCGTCTTTTAATTTCATGGCTGCAGTCACCATCTGCAGGGATTTGGGAGCCCAGAAAAATAAAGTCTGACACTGTTTCCACTGATTCCCCATCTATTTCCCATGTAGCGATGGGACCAGATGCCATGATCTTCGTTTTCTGAATGTTGAGCTTTAAGCCAACTTTTTCACTCTCCACTTTCACTTTCATCAAGAGGCTTTTGAGCCCCTCTTCACTTTCTGCCATAAGGGTGTTGTCATCTGCATATCTGAGGTTATTGATATTTCTCCCAGCAATCTTGATTCCAACTTGTGTTTCTTCCAGTCCAGCGTTTCTCATGATGTACTCTGCATAGAAGTTAAATAAGCAGGGTGACAATATACAGCCTTGATGTACTCCTTTTCCTATTTGGAACCAGTCTGTTGTTCCATGACCAGTTCTAACTGTTGCTTCCTGACCTGCATACAGATTTCTCAAGAGGCAGATCAGGTGGTCTGGTATTCCCATTTCTTTCAGAATTTTCCACAGTTTATTGTGATCTACACAGTCAAAGGCTTTGGCATAGTCAACAAAGTAGAAATAGATGTTTTTCTGGAACTCTCTTGCTTTTTCCATGATCCAGCGGATGTTGGCAATTTGATCTCTGGTTCCTCTGCCTTTTCTAAAACCAGCTTGAACATCATATTCTGGATACTAGACCCTAATTCAAATACTTGAATTATTTGGTGTTCAAATACTTTCTCTGTGGGATGTCTGTTCATTTTCACAATAGTGTCCTTTAAAGAACAAAAGTTTTTATTTTGATGAAATCCAATTTATCTATTGTTTCTTTGGTAGCTCATGCTTTTGGTGTTGCATCTAAAAAATTATTGCCTAATCCAAGATTATGAAGATTTACACCTATGTCTTCTAAGAGTTTTATAGTTTTAGCTCTTACATTTAGGCTTTCAATTCAGTTTGATTTTGCTTTTGAGGATGGTGTGAGATAAGAGTCCAGCTTCATTCTGTTAGATATCCTGTTGTCCTAGTACCATTTGTGGAAAAGATTATTCTTTTTCCATTGGGACCTCTGTTGAAAATCAGCTGCTACCATTACAATATCAAGTAGTAAGAATGACAGCCTCCTTGCTTTGTTCCTGGTTTGGGAACAGTTCTATTGTTTCACCATTAAGTTTGGTTTCATGTTGGCAGGGAGATATGTCAAGAACAGGAATTTCCCTTTAATTCTGATTTACTAATGTTTAATCATAAATAAGAATTTTATCACCTACTTTTTCATGCAGGTATTGAGATGATCACATTTTTCTCCTTTAACCATACAGTGTAGTTAGTATATTACATAAACAGTTTCCCTTTTTTTTTTTTTTTTTGGCTGTTGAAATGCCCCTGCATTCCTGGAATAACCATTTGTGATTATTTTCTGCCCTGAATTCCTTTTCTAGCTGCATGTCTTAGATTATGCTTTGGAGGGGCAATGGCATTTCCTGTCTGGGTCCTCATCAAAAACTCCAGTTTCTTAGTTGAATGTTCTCCCAGGAGCTTCAGGAAGCTTGGATTTGCTCATTAGTAATGTGGTGGGGGTGGCCAAGTGGCTGCAGGGCAAAGCCAGTGCTTTCAGCTGTGTGGGTATTTGCAGCAGAGGAACCAGGTGAAAGTCAGGTGGGAGGCAAGTGGCAGTCTCCCAAAGTCACCTTCTTTTGTCCTTAAGCAATGGAATTCAAATTCTCTGTCCTCATCTCTAAAGTTTATTCTATCTCATGAACATTTTTTTCCTGTGAAAAGTATAATTGAATCATTGTGTGTTCTGAGCACTTTCTATATGTCAGACACGGTGCTTAGGGCTCTCATATTAATACATTATTAACAATAATTCCAGCTATCATTGGCTGATACTTTACCTGGTTCTAGGTAATTGTTTTACAAAACTATTGCATTTAGGGACTTCCGTGGCAATACACTGGTTAAGACACCATGGTCCCAATGCAAGGGGCATGGGTTCGATCCCTGGTTGGGGAACTAAGATCCCCCATGCCCCACAAAATAGAAAAAAAACACAATTTCTAAAAAAAGTATCATCTCTAATTTATAGATGAGGAAGCTGAGACTGAGAGAAGCTAACTTGTAGAGGTTAGGTTCAAAATCAGACAGAGCTGGGGTTCAAAATCAGGTTTGTCTCACTGCAGAACCCATGCCTTTAACCACTGCTGGACACACTGTGGGTAATTAATTAGCTCCGTCAGCCCAAACTCCCATGATCAGTATTAAGCACCAACAGTGCCCCGTGACCAGCGCATGACTGAGCAGTGCCACATGTGATAGGCTGGAATCATCTGTGGTCTAACTGGTCTCAGTGTCAGGCCATGACACTTGCTCACATGAGGTGTTCTGCAGTAACATCTTCCTTAGGGAAATTAGTGTGCATGTTTTCATAAAAGCTTTTACAAAATAACAGCTTTGAAATGTAATGTATCTACCATACAATTCCCCAATTTAAAGTGTACAATTCAGGGGCTTCCATGGCAGTCCAGTGGTTGGGAAATGAAGCTTTCATTGCTGGGGCCTGGGTTTGATCCCTGGTCCAGGAACTAGGATACTGCAAGTTGCATGGCATGGCCAATAAAATAAAAGGTTTCAAAATAAATCAATAAAGTGCACAATCAAATATTTTTTGTATAGTTACAGACTTGAACAATCATCACCATGATCAATTTTAGAATAGTTTCATCACCCCAAAAAGAAGTTTTAAATTCTTTAGTAGTTATTCCTCATTTTCTCCCAAAGTCCCCACTACTGGGCAACTGTCAATCTGCTTCTGTCTCTACAGATTTGCCTATTCTGAGTATTTCACCTAAATGGAATTATACAGTATGTGGTCTTTAGTGACTTGCTTCTTTCACTTTGAATAATGTTTTCAAGGTTCATCCATGTTGTAGCATGTGCCAGTACCTAATTACTTTTTATTTTCAAGTAATATTCCATTGTGTGGATATACCACATTTTGTTTATACATTCATCATTTGATGGACACTTATTGGCTATTGTGAATAATGCTGCTATGAATATACAGAGAAGTTTTTAGGTGGACATATGTTCTCAATTCTCATGCTTCATTTTTTACACGGCATTACTTTTTTTAATGCAATCTTTGTCCACATCCAATTCAACCTCTTACAACTTTAAATGCTCAAGAACATGGATAAAGAAATGGCAACCCACTCCAGTTTTCTTGCCTGGAGGATCCCATGAACAGAGGAGCCTGGTGGGCTACAGTCCATGGGATTGAAAAGAGTCAGACAACAACTGAATAACTGAGCCAGAATGAAAGGTGTTAACAGCCTAATCCCTGGAACCGGTAACTACGTTACTTTTCAAGGCACAAAGGATTTTGCAGATGTGATTAAATTAAGGATATTAATTTAAGAGAAGGTAAGATTATCCTTCACTCAGTAGTGGCCACAGGACTGGAAAAGGTCAATTTTCATGCCAATCCCAAAGAAAGGCAATGCCAAAGAATGCTCAAACTACTACACTATTGTACTTATCTCACACTCTAGCAAAGTAATGTTCAAAATTCTCCAAGCCAGGCTTCCAGATGTTCGAGCTGGGTTTAGAAAAGGCAGAGGAACCAGAACTCAAATTGCCAACATCTGTTGGATCTTCGAAAAAGGAAGAGAATTCCAGAAAAAACATCTACTTCTGCTTTATTGACTATCTCAAAGCCTTTGACTGTATGGATCACAACAAACTCTGGTAAATTCTTCAAGATTTGGGAATACCAGACCACCTGACCTGCCTCCTGAGAAATCTGTATGCAGGTCAGGAAACAACAGAACTAGACATGGAACAACAGACTGGTTCCAAATAGGGAAAGGAGTACATCAAAGATGTATACTGTCACCCTGCTTATTTACCTTATATGCAGAGTACATCATGAGAAATACTGGGCTGGATGAAGCACAAGCTGGAATCAAGATTGCTGGGAGAAATAGCAATAACTTCAGATATGCAGATGACACCACCTTTTACAGCAGAAAGTGAAGAAGAACTAAAGAGCCTCTTGATGAAAGTGAAAGAAGAGAGAGAAAAAGTCAGCTTAAACCTCAACATTCAGAAAACTAAGATCATGGTATCTGGTCCCATCACTTCATGGCAAACGGATAGGGAAACAGTGTGGTGAACCAGGGGCAGAGATGCAGAGTGCGATTATTGATACGGGCGAGAGAAGAGGGCCAAATCATGTGGGGTCTTGAAGCCTTAGTAAGGATTTTAACTTTTACTCTGATGAAAATGTGAAGTCCCTGGAGGCTTCTGAGCAGAAGTGTGATGGGATGTGACTTAAACTCTACAAGGATCACTCACTGCCGACTGGAGAACACAGTGGAGCCAAGAGGGCAGCAGAGATAGCAACATGGAGGCCCTGGCAGTAATCCAGGAAAGAGATGATGCAGTTTGGCCCACTGTGATAGCAATGGAGTTGATAAGGATAGGAGTCAGGATATATTTTGGAGGTGATAATACATAATTTGCTGAAAGAGCAGATGTAAGTGTGAGAAAAAGGGGGATTCAAGGAACTCCACATTTTTTGGCCTAAGCAACTGGAAGAATAGAGGTAATATCTAGAGAGATGAAGGCTGTGAAGAAGAAGGTATAATGGGAAGACTGGTGTTTCAGTTACCTATTAGAACAAAAATAAATCGCCCAAATGTATTAGGTTAACAATGATTTATGATTTCTCTTGACTACTGGGTTGGCAGTCTAGCTGTTCTTCAGCTGATCTAGCCTGGGTTGAGTCAAGTAGTTATCTGATAGCCCATCTGGGGCTAGAAGATTCAAGATGGCCTCCCCCACATGGCTGGATCCAGGGCCAGCTACTGGATGGGCTGCCTCACTCAGCTTTCAACATGGGCTCTCATTTTTAGTGAGGCGAGTCTGGATTCTTTTCCATGGTGGCCGCAGGATTCCAGAATGAGAGAGTAAAAGCCTCTTATGTCCTAGGTTCTGAAATTTCTACTCCATCACTTTCTACTGATAAAAGCAAAATATAAAGCCAGCCCAGGTTTGGGGACAGGGTAGGGATGTGTGTGAAGAAATTAATGCTCACATTGCAAACAGGCATGGACACAAGGGTGGGGTGATTCACCAGGACAATTCTTATACCAGTTACTACAATGAGGAATTGGTTTGTGGGCACATTAAGTCTGAGATACCTCATAGACATCTGGGTGGAGATGTTAAGTAGGCTGTTGGATACATGAGTCTGGAGTAGAGGAGAAGGGTTTAGGGAGAGCATACATTTGGGAATAATTCTATAGTAATTAAACCCACAAAACTGCAGGAGAAAACCGAGAGAGAGTATAGACAGAGAAAATGGTTTAAAAATGGAGTCCTAAAAAAAAAAAACCACAACTGAGTCCTGATGCATTTCAACATTAACAGGCTGGGTTGACAAGGAGAGATCAACAAAGTTGACTAAAAAGGTAAGAGGAAATGCAGAAGAGAGTGTCATTCTGGAATCAAGGAAAGAAATTTTTGTAAGGAGCAAGGAGGAGTCAAATTCTGCAGCTGACAGATTGAGCAAGGCTAGGGACTGATAAATGACTGCTGAGTTTCCTACAGTGGGAATCACTGGCGAGCTTCATGAGAGATGTTCCGGCTGTCCATTGAGGCAAAACCTTGACGGGAGTTGGTAAAAGAAAGGATGGGACACGTGGAGACAGATGTTCAGACCAGTTTTTCAGGACTTCCACTGGGAAAGGGAGCAAAGAAATGAGGTAACAGCAATAGGGAGATATAGGTCAAGATAGAATTTTCTCCCCAATATTTTATTAATGAAAAATTTCAAACACCAAAGGGTTGAAAGAATTTTACACTGAACACATAGAGCCACCACTTGGATTCTTCTGCCCACATTTTCCTAGACTTGCTTTATCACATATATGTCCATCTATCTACCCATCCCCAAGATAGGCTTTTAATTTTTTTTTTTAACATTGACACATTATAGCAAGACTGAAGGTTTCTGGGAAAATCCAGTGAGTGGAACAAATTGATGAAGCAAGAGCAAGTCGGGGGAAAGATTATGAGTACAATGGGCTGGGTGGGAAAGAGAGGCTGCGATCGAGTGCTAAGGAAAGGGTTGGCTTTCAAAAAGGAGCACAGACAGAATAGCCATCGTTACAGGAATGAAGATGAGGCACGAATGCCAGAAGGTAGGTGCGTGCAAGTGTGGGAGCTTGTGGAAGTTCTCTCCTAATGAAGTCATCCACTGAGAGTGAACACAGTGGGCGGAGGAAGTGTTGTAAATTAGAAGAGAAAGGAAAGAGGTGTGCAATAATCTTCTAGAAGAGTGGGAGGGTGATTTGTCTCAGAAATACAGGAAGAATGCCAAGCAACCCCAGGGGTCCATCTGAAGTAAATGGTCAGGCATTTGAAATGAGACAACATGGCTTTAAGTTTCCCTCAGCCTTGTTCAGGTGCATGGTACAGGTGCAGTTGAAGAGTTAGATGTAATAAATTTTTTTCCCAAGTGAGTATAGCAGAGGGGTAGAGAAGTTGAGGATGTACACGCAAGTATGACAATAATACTGGAACATGGAATTAAAGCCACACAAAGAGGGAAGTGAGGAAATGATAAGGGTAACAGACAAGGGAAAAATGGTGGGATAAATGCACTTCAGGTCTCAAAAGAGTCAGAGAATATAGATAGGGTTTTGAGTGGCAATTAGTGAGCAGGATGCTGGAAACTGAGATTATGGAGGGGCTGAAATTATTGGAATGATAAGGTCAAGGCCATGTTCATGGGAGTGAGTGACTGAGGTGAGGTGTAGAGGACAGAGTATTGGGGGAAAAGGGATCAGGGAACTGAGCAGTTGTTAAAAATAGCTTTTCTGAGATAAACCTCTCATACACTTTGCCCATTGAAAGTGTAAAATTCAATGATTTTTAGCATACTCACAGGGTTGTGAGAATCCATCACTAAAATCAATCTTAAAAACATTTATTATTACTTCCTAAAGAAACCCACACCTATTTGCCATCAACTCCTATCTCTCCACATTTCCCAGCCCTAGAAATGGCAACCCACTCCAGTGTTCTTGCCTGGAGAATCCCAGGGATGAGGGAACCTGGTGGGCTGCTGTCTATGGGGTCGCATGGAGTTGGACACAACTGAAGCGACTTAGCAGCAGTAGCAGCAGCAGGCTACCACTACTCTACCTACAGTATCTGTGGATTTGCCTCTGGACATTTGACACCAATGGAATCTTATAATATGTGGTCCTCTGTGACTGGTTTCTTTCACTTGGCAGGATATTTTTGAGAGTCATCCTCTTTGTTAATATTGGAATGACTAAAAAGTTATGACTGTTGGTGTTGGAGAAAAGGACAGTGATCCAGAAGTTAAAAAACCCTCAAGGAAAGGGAAGTGACCTAGTGTCTGCAGAAGTCTGCTGTAAGGAGGGGAAGAAGATGGTACAGTTTGATGAAATCAGAGTCGGCGCAAAGAAAGAGCGGTTTACTCCAGGGAGTCCAGTGAGAGAAGATGATAAGGCTGGCTACAAGGTACCGGAACCAGAGGTCAAAAATCAAACTTGTGCACCCAGGATCCCATGCTGTCTCATGCTGCCGCTCCCTTCCCTCACCTCACCTGCCACAGCCTCCGGAGCTCCCACACTCCATAGCCTTTCCTTTCACGCATGTTATGTTGCTGTCTGATTGACTTCATCACCAGGTCCTACATTTCCAGGACAGGGAATGGGACTGGCTCAACGCAGTCCGAGAGTTGGTGTCCCCCAGGATCTGTTCTTCACTCCTGGTTCAGTCAGTCCTGGCCTGAGTGGTTACGGTGGAGTCAACACTCCACTGTAGTGGAGTTACAACACGGCAGCTCAGGCAGTGGGTTGAGAGCCTCTCAGAACCGACATGACTGAGAAGAGGAGGAGCAGCCTCACAGGATCCCTGAGGAAGGCACCAGAGAAGAAGGCAGGGCAGCTGTGCTTACGTTCAGGGCACGGCTGCCCCTGTGGTGGAGCTTCAGGCTAATGTTACCTGTGGGCTGTCCCAGCCTGGGAAGCAATTTCTGGCTGTCCCACACCTCCCCAACCATCCCGGCAATAAACCCTCACTGCTTAGCAGGCAGGAGTCAGCCCTGCTGCCGGACGAAGCCTGACTAACACACTCTCTTCTCACAAACCAGTGCTGGAGGATTTGCTGAGGCCTCTTCTCATTTCACAGAAACTTCGGGAGACAGAAATTTCATCAAAAGAGGTCAGTCCAACCACAACCCTGCCAATGCCCTGAGGTGATCTGCATGGAAGAGAGAAGGGAAGATAAGAACAAAGGAAAGAACTCTCTGAATTTGAAGGGAAGGGGAGTTGAAGGTTATTTTATTTTTAGAAAGTATTATGATTAAAATAAATAAACATAGAGGGACAACACAATTAATGAAATTAAAAATACTCTAGAAGGAGTCAATAGCAGAATATCTGAAGCAGAAGAACGAATCAGTGAGCTGGAAGATAAAATGGTGGAAATAAATTCTGAAGAGCAGAATAAAGTAAAAAGAATGAAAAGGACTAAGGACAGTCTCAGAGACCTTTGGGACAATATCAAACGCGTCAACATTCGAACTATAGGGGTCCCAGAAGAAGAGAAAAAGAAAGGGTATGAGAAAATTTTTGAAGAGATTATAGTTGAAAATTTCCCCAACATGGACAAGGAAATAGTCCATCAAGTTCAAGAGGTACAAAGAGTCCCATACAGGATAAACCCAAGGAGAAACATGCCAAAACACATACTAAGCAAACTAACAAAGACTAAACACAAAAGAAGAATATTAAAAGCAGCAAGGGAGAAGCAACAAGTAACATACAAGGGAAACTCCATATGCTTAACAGCTGATCTTTCAGCAGAAACTCTGCAGGCCAGAAGGGAATGGCAAGATATATTTAAAGTACTGAAACAGAAAAATCTATAACCAAGAATACTGTACCTGGCAAGGATCTCATTCAAAATTGATGGAGAAATAAAAAGATTTTCAGACAAGCAAAGTTAAGAGAATTCAGTACCACCAAACCAGCTTTACAACAAATGTTAAAGGGAATTACATAGTCAAGAAATATAAGAGAAGAAAAAAGATCTACAAAATCAACCCCAAATAATTAAGAAAATGACAATAGGAACATATATATTAATAATTACTTTAAATGTAAATGGATTAAATGTTCCAACCAAACGACACAGATTGGCTGAATGGATACAAAAACAAGACCCACATATATGCTGTCTACAAGAAACCCACTTCAGACCTCAAGACACATATAGACTGAAAATGAGAGGATGGAAAAATATATTCCATGCAAATGGGAAGCAAAAGAAAGCTGGAGTAGCAATCCTCATATCAGACAAAATAGACCTTAAAATAAAGAAGATTACAAGAGATAAAGAAGGACACTACATAATGATCAAGGGATCAATCCAAGAGGAAGACATAACAACTGTAAATATCTATGCACCCAACCTCAATACATAAGACAAACAGACATAAGACTAACAGACATAAAAGGAGAAATTGACAGTAACACAATAATAGTAGGATGCTTTAACACGCCACTCACACTAATGGACAGATCATCAAAACAGAAAATTAATAAGGAAATATAAGTCTTAAATGATACATTAGATGAGATGGATCTTATTGATATCTTCAGGACATTGCATCCAAATGCAGAAGAATACACCTTCTTCTCAAGTGCACGTGGAACATTCTCCAGAATAGACCACATCTCGGGTCAAAAATCAAACCTCAGTAAATTTAAGAAAATTGAAATTGTATCAAGCATCTTCTCCAACCACAATACTATGAGACTACATATCAATTACAAGAAAAAAACTGTAAGAAACACAAACACATGGAGATTAAACAACACATTTCTAAATAACCAACAGGTTACTGAAGCAATCAAAAGGGAAATAAAAAAAAATTTCTAGAAACAAATGACAATGAAAACATGACAACTCAGAACCTATGGGATGCAGCAAAAGCAGTTCTAAGAGGGAAGTTTATAGCAATACAATCCTACAAGAATCAAGAAAAACATCAAATAGACAACCTAACTTTACACCTGAAACAACTGGAAAAAGAAGAATAAAAAACCCCAAAATTAGTAGAAGGAAATAAATCATAAAGATCTGAGCAAAAATAAATGAAAAAGAAATGAAAGAAACAAAAGTAAAGATTAATAAAACTAAAAGCTGGTTCTGTAAGAAGATAAACACAACTGATAAGCCTTTAGCCAGACTCATCAAGAGAAAAAGAGAAGAATCAAATCAACAAAATTAGAAATGAAAAAGGAGAGGTTACAACAGACAATGCAGAAATACAAAGGATTATAAAAGACTATTATGAACAATATGGCAATAAAATGGATAAACTGGAAGAAATGGACAGATTCTTAGAAAAATTCAATCTTCCAAGACTGAAACAGGAAGAAACAGAAATTATCAACAACCCAATTACAAGCACTGAAATTAAAGCTGTGATCAAAAATCTCCCCAAAAAACAAAGGCCCAGGACCAGATGGCTTCACAGGAGAATTCTATCAAACATTTAGAGAGGAGCTAATGCCTTTCCTTCTAAAACTCTTTCAAAAAACTGCAGAGGAAGGAACATTTCCAAACTCATTTTACAAGGCCACCATCACCCTGATACCAAAACCAGAAAAAGACAACACACAAAAAGAAGACTACAGGCCAATATCACCGATGAACATAGATGCAAAAATCCTCAACAGAATTTTAGCAAACAGAATTTGGAAACACATCAAAAAGCTCATATACCATGATCAAGTTGGGTTTATTCCAGGAATGAAAGGATTCTTCAATATACGCAAATTAATCAATGTGATACACCATTTTAACAAACTGAAAGATAAAATCATATGATAATCTCAATAGATGCAGAAAAAGACTTTGACAAAATTCAGCACCCATTTATGATTAAAACTCTTCAAAAAATGGGCACAGAAGGAATCTACCTCAACATAGTAAAGGACATATATGATAAGCCTACAGCAAACATTATACTCAATGGTTAAAAACTGAAAGCATTCCCCCTAAGATCAGGAATAAGACAAGGGTGTCCACTTTCACCACTATTATTCAACATAGTTCTGGAAGTTCTAGCTACAGAAATCAGAGAAGAAAAAAAAAAAAAAAAGGAGTCCAGATTGGAAAAGAAGTAAAGCTGTCACTGTTGGCACATGACATGATACTGAACATAAGAACCCCTAAAGATAATATCAGAAATTTACTAGAGCTAATCAGTGAATTTAGCAAAGTTGCAGGATACAAAATCAATACACAGAAATCATTTGCATTTCTACATACTAACAATGAAAAATCAGAAAGAGGAATCAAGGAATCAATCCCATTCACCACTGCAACAAAAAGAATTAAATATCCAAGAATAAACTTACCTAAGGAGACAAAAGAACTGTACACAGATAATTATAAGACTCTAATGAAATAAATCAAAAGTGACATAAACAGATGGAGAGATATTCCATGTTCTTGAGTAGGAAGAATCAATATTATGAAAATGAATATACTACCAAATGCAATCTACAGATTCAATGCAATCCCTATCAAACTACCAATGGCATTTTTCAGAGAACTAGAACAAAAAATTTCACAATTCATATGGAAACACAAAAGATCCCAAATAGCCAAAGCAGTCTTGAGAAAGAAGAATGGAGCTGGAGGAATCAACCTTCCTGACTTCAGATTATACTACAAAGCTAGTCATCAAGACAGTATGGTACTGGCACCAAAACAGAAATATACACCAATGGAACAAGATAAAAAGCCCAGAAATAAACCCATGCACCTATGGGTACCTTATTTTTGACAAAGGAGGGCAAGAATATACAATGGGGCAAAGACAGCCTCTTCAATAAATGGTGCTGGGAAAACTGGACAGCTACATGTAAAAGAATGAAATTAGAACACTTCCTAACACCATACACGAAGATAAACTCAAAATTAATTCAAGACCTAAATGGAAGACCAGAAACTTTAAAACTCTTAGAGGAAAACATAGGCAGAACACTCAATGACATAAATCAAGGTAAGATCCTCTTTTACCCACCTCCTACAGTAATGGAAATAAAAACAAAAGTAAACAAGTGGGACCTGATTAAACTTAAAAAGCTTGTACAGCAAAGGAAACTATAAGCAAGGTGAAAAGACAACCCTCAGAATGGGAGAAAATAATAGCAATGGAAACAACTTACACAGGATTAATTTACAAAATATACAAGCAACTCATACAACTCAATGCCAGAAAAACAAACAACCCAATTAAAAAGTGGCAAAAAGACATAAACAGACATTTCCCCAAAGCAGACATACAGATGGGTAACAAACACATGAAAAGATGCTCAACATCACTCATTATTAGAGAAATGCAAATCAAAACTAAAATGAGATATCACCTCACACAGGTCAGAATGGACATCATCAAAAAGTCAAACAATAAATGCTGGAGAGGGTGTGGGAAAAGGGAACACTCTTGCACTGTTGGTGGGAATGTAAATTGATACAGCCACTATGGAAGATGGTATGGAGATTCCTTAAAAAGGCAAAAATACAATTTAATGAGACAAAGCAAGCATCAGAGCCTGTTTCAGACTCTGACATGAAAGGGATGTTGCAATTATCAGACCAGGAATTTACAACAATTATGCTAAGGGCTCCAATGGATAAAGTAGACAGCATGTGAGAAAGATGGGCAACATAAACAGAGAGCTGGAAATTCTAAGAAAGAACAAAACAGAAATGCAAGAGATCAAAAACACTGCAACAAAAATGAAGAATGCCTTTGGTGGGCGTATGAGTAGGCTGGACACAGTTGAGGAAAGAATCCCTGAGCTTGAAGCTATTTCAGTAGTAACCTCCAAAACTGAAAAATCAAACAATGAGAAAATAGAATGTAATAATGAAGAACTGTGGGACAGTTACAAAAGGTGTCACGTATGTGTAATGGGAATATCAGTAAGAGATGAGAAAAATGAACAGAAAATATTTGAAACAATAATGATGGAGAATTCCCCCAAATTAATGTCAAGACACCAAACCACAGAGCCAGTAAGCTCACATAATATCAAATAGGAAAAATGTTGCCCTACTCCCACACTTCACAAGGCATATCATTTTCAAACTATGGGAAGTCAAAAAAGAAAAATCCTGAAAGAAGAAAGAAGGGGGGAAAATTACCTATAGAGGATAAATTAGAAACCATTTAAACAAGAAAAAAGTGGAGTGAAATTGCTAAAGTGTTGAGAGAGAAATTCCACCAACTCAGAATTCTATACCTTGTGAAATTATCCTTCAAAAGAAAAGGAGAAATACAGATTTTCTCAGACAAAAATCTAAAGAATTTGTTGCCAATACATCGAACTATATGTTGTCTATAAGAAACCCACTTTAAATGGGTTAAACCCACTTTAAAGACACATATAGATTAAAAGTAAATGGATGGAGAAAGATATACCATCCTGACACTAATCAAAAGAAAGCAGTGGCAGCTATCCTGATTTTGGACTTCAGAGCAAGGGTAATTATCAGGGATAAAGAGGGACACTGAATAATGACAAAAGAGTCAGTTCTCCAAGAAGACAGAACAGTCCTTACCATGTAGATGCCTAACCACAGAGCATCAAAATATGTGAGGCAAAAACTTATAGAACTGTAAGGAGAAATAGATGAAACCATTATTACAGCCGGAAACTTCAACAATCCTCTATCAGAAATAGACAGATCCAGCAGGCAGAAAATCAGTAAGGGCATAAACTCAACAACACCATCAATCACCATCAATATAGACTACTTCACCTTCAAACAGCAGACTATATATTCTTCTCAAGCTCATATGAAACATTCGCCAAGACAAACCACATTCCAGGCTATAAAGTATATCCTACTAAAATTAAAAGGACAGAAATCATACAATGTCTGCTTTCAGACTTCATGGAACTAAACACAAAATCAGTAACAGAGAGATAGCTGGAAAATCCCCAAGTACTTGAAGAAAAAACAATACACTTCTAAATAACACACAGGTCAAAATTTAGGATAAATTTTAAAACATTTTTAACTAAATGAAAATACAAGTTATCAAAAGGTGTGGGATGCAGCAAAATTCATGTTTAAAGGGAACTTGTAGCACTGAATCATGTATTAGGAACTTGTCGCACTGAATCATCCATTAGAAAAGAAGATTTCACTTCAATCATCTAAGCTTTCACCATAGGAAACCAGAAAAATAAGAGGAAATTATTTTCTTTTCTTTCAGCCATGCCATGCTACATGTGGGATCTTACTTTCCCAACCTGGGATTGAACATGTGTCCCCTGCAATGGAAGTGTGGAGTCTTAACCACTGGACCACAGGGGAACTCCCTAAGAGAAAATAAAACCCAAAATCAGGATGAGAAAAGAAATAGTAATTAGGGCAGAAATCAATGAAATTAAAACCTGCAAACCAATAAAGAAAATCAATAAAACTAAAAGGTGGTACTTCAAAAAGATCAACAAAATCAGTAAACCTTTAGCTAGACTAAGAAAAAAAGAGAGATAAAAATTTCTAATATTAGAAATGAAAGAGGGAATATTACTATAGACCCCCAGGACATTAAAAATAATCAAGGTATACTATAAACAACTCACTGTCCACAAATATGATAACCCAAATGAAATGGACCAATTTTCTGAAAGATACAATCTGTCAAAACTCACACAAGAAGAAGTAGACAATTTAAATAGACCTGTATCAGTTCAAAAAATTGAGTAAATGATGAATAACGTTTCAAAACAAAAAGCATCAGACCCAGATGGATTCACTACTGAATTCTACCAAATGTTTAAGGAAAAAATTATACCAGGTCACTACAATCTCCCTCAGAAGATTGAAGCAAAGCAAATACTTCCTAACTCATTCTATGAAAACAGTATTAATCTAATACCAAAACCAAACAAAGACATTAAAGAAAAGTACAGAACAATATCTCTTATGAACACAGATGCAAAAATCCTCAACAGAACAATAGCAAATTGAATCAAATAATGTATAAAAATTATACATCATGACCAATTGGGATTTATCCCAGGTATACAAGGCTAGTTCAACATTTGAAAATCAACGTAATCCATCACATCAACAGGTTAAAGAAGAAAAATCATATGATAATATCAATAGATGCTGAAAAAGCATTTGGTAAAGTTCAACACAAATCCATGATAAAAGTTCTCTGTAAACTAGGAATAGTGGGGAACTTTTTCAACTGAATAAATAATTATCTACAAACCTCCTGAAGTTAACATCATGCTTCATGGTAAGAAACTTGAGGTTTTCCCACTAAGATCAGGGACAAGGTAAATGTCCCCTCTTACCATTGCTTTTCAACATCATACTAGAAGTTCTAAATAATGGACTAAGGTCAAAAAAAGGAAATAAAAAGGATGCATACTGAGAAGAAAGAAATAAAACTGTCTTTGTTTACAGATGACATTATCATCTATGTAGAAAATTAGAAAGAATCAAGCAAAATATTCTGGAAATAATAAGTGATTATAGCAAGGCTTCAGGGCACATGGTTATCATTTTTTAAAAAGAAAATCACTTTCCAATATATTAGCAATAAACAAGTGGAAATTGAAATTAAAATCACAATATCACTTTCATTAGTATTCCTCAAAATGAAATACTTAGGTATGAGTCTAACAAAATAGTACAAGGTCTAAATGAGGAAAACCACACAATTCTGATGAAGGAAATCAAAGAAGTTAATAAATGGAGAGAAGTTACATGTCCATGGATAGAAAGATTCAATACTGTCAAAGTGTCAGTTCTTCCCAACTTGATCACTAGATTCAATGCAATCCTTATCAAAATCCCAGCAACTTATTTTGTGAACACTAAGAAACCTCTCTAGAGTTTATATGGAGAGGCAAAAGACGCAGGATGGCCAACACAATACTGAAGGAGAAGAACAAAGTTAGAGGGCTGACACTACCCTACTTAAAGATTTATTATTAACCTGCAGTAATCAAGACAGTGTGGTACTGGCAAAAGCACGGACAAATAGATCAATAGAACAGAACAGAGAGCCTAGAAATACACCCACATAAATACAGTCAACCAATCTTTGACAGAAGAGAAAAAAAAATACAATGGAGAGTAATAGTCTTTTCAACAAATAATGCCAGAACAACTGAACATTCACATAAAAAAAAAGGCATATAGATACAGACCTTACACTGCTCACAAAAATTAACTCAAAATAGATCACAGACCATAAGATAAAACACAAAACTATAAAAACTAGTAGAAGATAACTTATGAGAAAATCTAGATGACCTTGGGTTTGGCAATGACTTTTGAGATACAACACCAAAAGCACAGTCTCTGAAAGAAAGACCTAATCAGTTGGAGACTTCATTAAAATTAAAAACTTCTGCTCTGTAAAAGACACCTTTAAGAAAATGAAAAGACAAGTCACAGGCTGTATTTGCAAAAGATGTATCTGATAAAGGACTGTTAATGAAAACACACTTAAAATTCAACAACAAGAAAACAAATAACCCAATTAAGAAATGCACAAAAGATCTGAGAAGACAGAAAGTAAACATATGAAAACATGCTCCACATCATATGTCATGAGGGAAACGCAAGTTAAAACAAGGAAATACACACCTATTAGAATGGCCAAAATCCAGAATGCTGTAACACTAACTGCTGACAAGGAGCAACAGGAATTCTCATTCATTGCAGGTGGAACCCTACGGGCAGGGAAGTCTGCAAAGTGTAGGATTTAGCTTTCCTACATCAATAACTAGAAGAGGGTGAATGACCCAGGTGGAGAAAGCCAATCCATAGTATTCACTTCACCCTCCACAGAGGCGTTACCAAATTTCACTCCCAGCAACACAGGATCTTAGCAATACTTTGAGCTTTGCCAGTTCAGTAAATGAAAAACATCACCTTATTGTTTGAATTAGTACTTCTTCCCGGGTGGTTTACTGGTAAAGAATCTGCCTGCCAAGGCAGGAGACAGCTGGTTCGATCCCTGGGTCGGGAATATTCCCTGGGGGAGGAAATGGCAACCAACTCCCGTATTCTTGCCTGGATAATCCCATGGACAGAAGAGCCTGGTGGGCTACAGCCCATGGGATCTCAAAGAGCCGTACATGACTGAGTACATCTCTTCCTTTGGGAGAAGTTGAGTATCCTCTCACAGACCACTACAATGTGCACCTCTGTGAATAGAATTCAATGGGAGTACTGTCCTCTGCTGCTGTGCAACATGGTGAGCCTGTAATAT
Organism: Tragelaphus eurycerus; assembly: GCA_935064755.1. NCBI lineage: Eukaryota > Metazoa > Chordata > Mammalia > Artiodactyla > Bovidae > Tragelaphus > Tragelaphus eurycerus. Next base: position 22,251,416 of record CAKXYN010000020.1, read on the forward strand.
AGTTACATACAATTTTAATTTCCTTTTGTGAATTCTTTCAATCCTATGCCCACAAGCTGGCTCCCCCCACTTGGTGGGAGATATATTTAACTGAAAACATACATTAGGGCCTGAATATATTGCATCTTCAGTGTCAGATTTCCAAATCTACCCCTCAGTGTAGGTTAATTTTGCGTCAACATGCCTGGGCTAAGGGATGCCCAGATAGCTGGCAAAACATTACATCTAAGTGTTTCTGGAATAGATTAGTTTTTATACCAGAATGAGTGAAAAAGACTGCCTTCATCAATACTGGACATTATCAAATCCATTGAAGGCCTAAATAGAACAAAAAGGCAGGAAAAAAAGTGAATTTGCTTTCTGCTTGAGCTGGGACATCCATCTTACCCTGCCTAGGAACACCTGTACTCCTGGTTCTCGGCCTTTGGACTTGGACTAAGACTTCTACCACTAACCCTCCTCCTCCGCCAGGCCTCTGGGTTTGGACTGGTACTACATCTCCAGCTTTCCTGAGCTGACTTCTCAGTCTCCATAATTATATGAGCCAATCCCTCACATAAGTCTTGTTCTATATGCCTATATCCACCCTATTGGCTGTTTCTCTAGAGAACCCTGACTAATACACCTAATGACCACACAGCTTTTCTCCCTTTGTGTCTTCTTCCTCCCTGGGGATGGTCCTGGTGAAGGATAAGGGAGGAATAACCTCAACTTGATGGAGAAGGCAATGGCACCCCACTCCAGTACTCTTGCCTGGAAAATCCCATGGACAGAGGAGCCTGGAAGGCTGCAGTCCATGGGGTCGCTGAGGGCCGGACACAACTGAGCGACTTCACTTTCACTTTTCACTTTCCTGCATTGGAGAAGGAAATGGCAACCCACTCCAGGGTTCTTGCCTGGAGAACCCCAGGAACAGGGCAGCCTGGTGGGCTGCCGTCTCTGGGGTCGCACAGAGTCGGACACGACTGAAGCGGCTTAGCAGCAGCAGCAGCAACCTCAACTTGAAATGTCGCAAGCATTTCAAGCTCTGGAACTCTCAGAACTTTAAGTTGCATTCAAAGTGCTTCTCCCAAACAGTTTACATGAAATTCTCTTTTGCCTCCTTCCTGCTGCAGATTGAGTAATGAATCATACTGGACAGACCCATGAGGACACAGTGTGCCTAGTAAGCTGGGTGGCCTTTCCTGCCTGCTGGGCTTGTGTTCTTGAGGTTTATAATGTCTTCTCGGTGAATAATAGCTTCGTGTTCATGCCAAGGCCTTTTCGTCTTTGCTGACCAAAGAAGATGGAAGCCTGAGATCTCAAATTCATCAGCAGGCCTTTTAAAACTGGTCAGTCAATCAGGCCACACGGAGCCACAGAAAGTACAAGCTGCTGATGCAGAAGGACCTAAGCACTCAGAAGAACACACCATTTGCCTGGAAGTGTGGAGCTAAAATTTTTTTCTCTGTAAAATGTCCAGTTGCTAAGGGGTTTCAGGTGCTCAGTGGTAGGGCCAACGAGCAAGGAATGTACTTAACAGACTTCCCTCTAAGCTCTGATCTGATGCACCAGATTCCATCGTTAGATATTCATTTCTTTGGCCTAAATCTTCCCACAGTAACCTGGCAGTCTCTCCTGACTTGCTGATTATTTTTCACTCGATCAGTCTCAAAGCATCCTAGTCATTTTTAACCCCTTCCTCTTGGTCCCCTTCTCCCATCCCCCATCCAATTAATGATGAAGGTGCCTTGATTATTCCTTCAGTGTGTCGCTGGGGAAGGTCTACTGGAGTGGGAAAAGTACTGGTTGTGTGACCTTGAGCAAGTGATTCAAACTCTCTCTGAGCTTCAGTTTTTCCATCTGTAAAGTGGCACTAATAACATCCTACCTCATAGGGCTTTTTGTAAGGATTAAAAATAATTCATGACTTTGTTAAAATACACACACACAATGCCATTTCCCCAGAAGCCTCTTCGGTTGGCTAGTGTCAAGCCTAGTGATTTATAAGACCCTTTGCATATATTATAGGACACACAAATGATACATGGTTTTATAAAAATGATATCAGAGTTCATCTTTTGAAAAGAGAAATGTGGCCCAAGTTATTTTTCTCCTTTCTGTTCCCTGCTCCATGACCCTAATTCAGGTCATTACTACTTTCTGCAAAAGGTTCTTAATGGTCCTCTCTATAACCATCTCCCCCAACCCTGCCCCATGTGAAGTTTCCCTCTCTCTAAAACATCCTCTTCCTCACTGATGCTGCTCAGGTAATTTTTCTAAAACAATCTATAGATTAGAACCTCCTCATGCTCAGACACCTTCAATGGCTCCCACTGCCTTTGAGTGTTGAGTCTAAACTCTTTAGCCTGGCAGTGAGGGTCTCTGCTGAACTGACCTAAATCTCATCCAGTTCAGCAAGCATTTCCCCAGGGCCCATTGTGTGCCAGCCTCAAGCTTAGCACAGGGATGGGGATTTGAGGCTTAGACATAAGCCTCAAATTGCCTACATTTGTTGGATCATGGAGAAAGCAAGGGAGTTCCAGAAAAACATCTACTTCTGCTTCATTGACTATGCTCAAGCCTTCAACTGTGTGAATCAGGACAAACTGTGGAAGATTCCTCAAGAGCTGGGAGTACCAGACCACCTTACCTGTCTCCTGAGAAACCTCTATGCAGGTCAAGAAGTGACAGTAAGAACCAGACATGGAAGAACTGACTAGTTCTTTTCCAAGCTGGGAAGAGTATGACAAAGCTGTATATTGTCACTCTGCTTATTTAACTTCTATGCAGAATATACCATGTGAAATACCAGGCTGGATGGATCACAGGCTGGAATCAAGATTACCAGGAGGAATATCAACAACCTCAGATATGCAGATGATACTACTCTGATAGCAGAAAATGAAGAGGAACTAAAGAGCCTCTTGATGAGGTGAGAGTGAAAAAGCTGGCTTAAAACTCAATATTCAAGAAACTAAGATCATGGCATCTGGTCCCATCACTTCACAGTATATACAAGGGAAAAAAGTTGAAGTACTGATAGATTTTCTTTTCTTGGGCTCCAATCACTGCAGACGGTAACTATAGCCACGAAATTAAAAGACACTTACTCCTCAGAAGGAAAGCTATGACAAACCTAGATAGCATATTAAAAAGCAGAGACATCACTTAGCCAGCAAAGGTCTGTATAGTCAAAGTATTGTTTTTACAGTAGTCATTTTCAGATGTGAGAGTTGTATAATAAAGCTGAGCACCAAAAAATTGATGCTTTTGAATTGTGATGTTGGAGAAGACTCTTGAGAGTCTCTTGGACTCTAAGGAGATCCAATCAGTCCTAAAAGAAATCAACCCTGAATATTCATTGAAAGGACTGATGCTGAAGCTGAAGCTCCAATACTTTGGCCACCTGAGATAAAGAGCCAACTCACTGGAAAAGACCCTGATGCTGGGAAAGATTTAAGGCAAAAAAAGAGATGGTTAGATAGCATCACCAACTCAATAGACACAAATTTGAGCAAACTCTGGGAGACACTTATTGTAGAGGAGCCTGGTGTGCTGCAGTCCCTGACTTAGCAATGAACAAGATTTACTCAGCTTCACCACCTAGTGGGGAGGGAGACAACGAACAGGTATTTTCTGTAAGGTAACAGTAGGATAAAGGTAAGCAATCCCAAGGAGCTCTGAAAACTTGGGAAAGCACCTGCCTACCTGGTCATGTTCTCATCTCTCATCCAAACCCTCCCTATTCTGAGTCCTGTGCATATCAAGGCAATGTTTCACCCCTCAGGTAGGTAGGGCCTGGTGACTCAGATAACACTGAAAAAGCGTCTGCTGTCCATTATTGCTTTCATTGATTGCACCACTGCCAAGACCACATACTCTTCAAGGACACCAACAGTACAACAGACAAATCAACTGATAGGCTCACCCAGCAGAACACTAAGCAGTAATGGGAATGAATGGGCTGGAATGAGAGTCAACATGGATGAATATCATGGACATAATGTTGAGTCAAAGCATCCAGACACAGGGAATTCCCTCATAGTCCAGTGGTTAAGAATCTGCCTGCCGATGCAGAGGACATGGGTTTGATCCCTTGTCCAAGACGATCCCACATGCCGTGGTGCAATTAAGCCCATGCACCACAACTACTGAGCCCGCACTCTGCAACAAAGAGTAGCCCCCACTCGCCGTAACTACAGGAAGTCCGGGTGCAGCAATGAAGACCAAGCGTAGCCAAAAATAAGTAAATAAATAATTTTTAAAATGCTTAGCACACAGTAAATATTAAATAGATGTTTGCTAAGTCAGGATTCTTTCCTCTAGGATACTGGAGTCACCTCAACAGTCTCCCACTTCATTTCCTCTTTAAAGGGCTTTATTAGTTAACTGTTACTGTATAGTAAACCATCATGAAACTCAGTGGCTTGAAAAAAAATTGCTCATGAGTCTGTAAGCCAGATGGGTGGTTCTGCTGCTCTGAACAGGCTTGCTCATCTCACCTGGGCTCATTCATGTATCTGTAGTCAGTCAGCTGGCAGGTCAGCAGGTGGCTGGTGGAGCTAGGACAGTCTCATTCATGTCTGGAGTTGGCTGGTTTCTGTCTGGGCAGCAGGGGTGACTGGGCCATGATGATCCAGCAGTCTAGCCTGGGCTTGCTGTCATGCATGCAAGGCTTCTCGGGGCCTGAATGTGATCCACCATCACTTCTCCAGCACTCTACTGGCTAAAGTAAGGCTGGTCCCTATTCAAGGCCTGGGGAACTAGACCCTACCTTTTAGATGGAAGAGCAGCAAAGTCATATTATAAAGGGTATGGAGATGGGAGGGCTGAATGTGGCTAGTTTTGATATAAAACTAGCACGAGAGCATTGATGCCTGGTGTGGGGAGTTCAGAATATACTTGTCAGTTGAGGAAGTAGGAGTGTCGCCTCCCAGTTTTAAGGCCAGATCAGAGTGGATTCAAATGCCAGCTCCAGCAACCATCTGAGAGGCCTTTGGGTGACTTACTCCACCTCCCTGACCTTCAGTTTCCTCATAGGGTTGTTGTGAAGGTCAATCAAGGGAACGCAGGGAAGGGGCTGAGCACAGGCCAGTGTACCTGACGCTCACAGAGTGAACAGTCAACAACTAGAGCTCACCTCATCCTTAAAACACAGGGTTCATCCTGGGCTCTGCTGACTCCTGCCTCGGCTTCCCAAGGCTGAGAAGGAGATGGAAACCAGGCCATGTGGGAGCATGATTTCATATTGAGAACCATGAAATGTCAGTTACAGAGTAAGAGTTTCATTATAGTTCTTTGGGGAAAGAAGTAAGGAATGCGATCTGGTGGGCAGAAGGGAGGGGGCTGAGGAGGAGGATGGGGGAAAGAGAGATAGATGGAGGTCAAGAGGGAAACACTGAGCCATCCGAAAGGAGTCTTCCCTCATCTCCTAAAAAATAACGTGAATGACATTTTTATTTGATGTTTTGTTTTTGCTCTGATTGCAAAATTACTGTGTTGACTTGACAGAGTTTTAAAAATGCACAGACTGATAGCGTTATGCTAAGTGAAGTAAGTCCAACACAGAACATGTGTGCTCACTTAGATGTGAAATCTAAAATCAAAACAAAAAACCCAAACTCACAGATACAGAGAACAGATGGATGGTTGCCAGAGGTGGGGGTGGGTAAAATGGGTGAAAGGGGTCAAAAGGAGCAAACTTCCAGTGATAAATAACTCATGGGATGTAATATACAACATGGGGACTATAGCTAATTATACTATAGTGCATATCTGAATGTTGGTTAAGAATAGATCTTAAAACTTCTCATCACAAGAAAAAAATGTGTAACTATGTATAGCGACTAAACCATGACCACCACAAGTGGTGATGAATATCAACTAGACATGTAGTGATTATTTAACAATATATGAAAGTGAAAGTCACTCAGTGGTGTCTGATTCTTTGAGACCCCATGGACTATACAGTACATGGAATTCTCCAGGCCAGAACAGTGGAGTGGGTAGCTTTTCCCTTCTCCAGGGGATCCTCCCAACCCAGGTCTCCCCCATTGCAGACAGATTCTTTACCAGCTGAGCCACAAGGGAAGCCCAATATATACAATATAACAATATATATATATAGTTGTATATATACAAACAGCAAATCATTATGTTGTATAGCTTGAAGTAATATAATGTTAATGTCAATAAAAACAAAACAGAACAAAAGCAAAATACACAGACTTTTTCACTCCTAATCCCACCAACCGGGTATCAGCGGCTGATATTTACAAGAGCCTCAGTGTGTGCGCCCACACTGTCACAAATGCTTCGTACGCCCATGACTCTCGTGGTAACTCTAGGAGCTGGATGTGCTGGTCCCATTGCACAGGGGAGGGGCAGACAGGAGCATAGAGAATGTAAATCCCTTACCCAGGCCGTCAGCTCTGGTGAACAGCAGAGCCTGGATTCCAATCCAAGCTACCTAGGGCCTGAAGTCTTGCATGTTCCCACAGGGTGACGCACCACCTGGGCACAGCTGACACTTGATATATTTCCCTCTATTTTCTTTCACTTTCTGGAAACTGTACCACTACTTTATTACTTTTTCAAAGGCTATTTGAAAAATGAGTACTTGTTAGATGTGGCTGTCTTCCCCTTCCCATTTTTTTTTTTTGGAATTTGTAATTTTGATATATAGTCATCCCTCCATATCCATGGGTTCCCTAATGAAGGATTCAACCAACCACAGATTGAGAATATTTGGGGGAAAAAAAGTCCAGAAAGTTCCAAAAGCAAAACTTGAATTTGCCACGTCCCCAGCAACTACTTATATGGCATTTACATTGTATTAGGTATGATAGGTAACCTAGAAATGACTTAGCATATAGGAGGATGTGAGAATGGTGTTATATACAAATATTGTGCCATTTTCTGTAAGGGACTTGAACATCTGTGGATTTCAGTATCTACAGTGGTGGGGAAGGCAGGGGGTGATACTGGGACCAATCCCCTGTGAATACCAAGGGACAACTGTGACTTCAAACTTACAGAAGGGTTGAAAGACTAACATAAAACACTCTATATCAACCAGTTGTTTAGCACATATTTTCTCATTTTCTCTCTTCACATAATTATTGATATGTGTGTATGCACTTTTCTGAACAATCTGACATTAAATTGGAGACATCATGGTCTTTAACCCCTAAATGCTTCAATATGCATTTCCTAAAAACAAAGACATGTCCATTCATAACCACAGTACAAAGAACAAACTAAGGACATTTGGCATTGTAGCAATACTACCATCTAATTTATGGTCCATATTTAAACTTATCAATCAGCTGTGTGTCTATGTGTGTATTTTTTTTCCCAGTCCAGGATCTAAACCAGGATCCTGTATTGCAAGTAGCAGTCCTATCACTTTAGCCTGCTTTAAACTGGAATACAGTCTCAATCTTTGTCTTTTTCCTTTTTCTTTTAAATGAAGTATATATGATTTACAATATTGTGTTAGTTTTAGATGTACAACATAGCGAGTCAATATTTTTGCAGGTTCTATGCCATTACAGGTTATTTCAAGATAATGGGCATAATTCTCTGTGCTGCACCGTATATTTTGGCTGTTTTGAATAATGCTGCTAGGAATGTTTGTGTACAGATTTTGTAAGTATACATTTTCCTTCCTCTGGGGCATATACATGAGAATGGAGTTGCTGGGTCACATGGTAACTCTACATCTAGTCATTTGAGGGACTGGGAGAGTCCCTCAGTGGCTGTTCCATTTATCTTTCCACCAGCAGTGTAGGAGGATTCCTTTCAAAACACTTCTACAAATAGAAACAACCCCAAAAATGGGCATCACTACTCTCATCTTCCCAACAAAGACTGAGGGGCAGAAAGGGGATGTGACTTCTCAGAAGACATCCTGCCACAAGGACTGGGCTCCAGTCCTGGGACTGCCCTCCTTCCTTCAGGAAACCTGATTTTCAGGCCAAAACAGTAGGTCTTTGAGAGGTGATGGGATAATGGGCAAAGAAAAGGAATCTGCAGATACCAAGCCTCACAACAGAGATGGAAGTTTCTGGATTTAGGAATGGAGATATCAAAGCCACTTATGTTTTTGTTTTATTAGGCGACAGCCAGAGCCAGGTTCTGACTAATTAATGATGATCAAAGTGCTCTGGCAAGATGGAGTGCTCTGCAAACACCAGCCATGAATTATTCACAACTGGGTCTTCTTAGCTGGAGGGGAGGAGGCTGCCAAGGAGTAGAAAAAATCAAGGTCCTCACTTCTGCCTCAGCTTGCACGAGCCTGAGCCCTCCTGCAGGACTCAAGTTTCTCAATCCAGAAAATGGGTCTAGATATGAGCTCTCATCCCTTTACATTCCTAGACCAGGACTCGGCAACCTGAGTCCTGTTCCCATCAAAGCAGTACATACCAAGCTGCCTCCACCGAACAATAATGAATAATACCACACAAAGTTCAGGAGTAGACAAACACTTTCTATAAAGACCAGGTTTTTATTAGGTCTTTGGGCTAGATGGTGACTGCAGCCATGAAATTAAAAGACGCTTACTCCTTGGAAGGAAAGTTATGACCAACCTAGATAGCATATTCAAAAGCAGAGACATCACTTTGCCAACAAAGGTTCGCCTAGTCAAGGCTATGGTCTTTCCTGTGGTCATGTATGGATGTGAGAGCTGGACTGTGAAGAAGGCTGAGCGCCGAAGAATTGATGCTTTTGAACTGTGGTGTTGGAGAAGACTCTTGAGAGTCCCTTGGACTGCAAGGAGATCCAACCGGTCCATTCTGAAGGAGATCAGCCCTGGGATTTCTTTGGAAGGAATGATGCTAAAGCTGAAACTCCAGTATTTTGGCCACCTCATGCGAAGAGTTGACTCATTGGAGAAGACTATGATGCTGGGAGGGGTTGGGGGCATGAGGAGAAGGGGACGACAGAGGATGAGATGGCTGGATGGCATCACTGACTTGATGAATGTTTGTCTGAGTGACCTCCGAGAGCTGGTGATGGATAGGGAGGCCTGGCATGCTGCAGTTCATGGGGTCGCAAAGAGTCGGACATGACTGAGCAACTGATCTGATCTGATCTGATCTTGGGCTAATTAAACACTTGTGCTTTGCAGGTGTGTCACAGCACTCAACCCTGCCTTTGCAGTGCAAAGGCATCACAGACAATATATAAATGAATGAAAGCAGCTGTCCCATGAAATTTTCTTTGTGGACACTGAAATTTGACTTCTGTATAATTTTCACATGTTATAAAATATTATTCTTTTTTGATTTCTCCCTACTATTTAAGAATATAAAAACCATTCCTAGCTCTTGGACTATATAATAACAGGTGTTGCCTCAAAATGTTAAACATAATTGCTGTTTAACTCAACAATTCTACTCCTACTTATATACCGAAAATAAATGAAAATGTAAGGGACTTCCCTGGAAGTCCAGTGCTTAAGACTCCACACTTCCACTGCAGGGGATGCGAGTTTAATCCCTGGTCAGAGAACTAAGATCCCATATGCTATATGACCAAAAAAACAAAGTAGAAGAAAAACACAAATGTCCATCAACTGATGAATGGATAAACAAAATGTGGTATATCCAATGAAATATTGTTCAACCATAAAAAGGACCAAAGTTTTATATACACATGTTACAATATGGATTAGCCCTGAAAACAGTCAGGCTTTCAAGAAAGCCAAGGCTCAGAGAAAGAATGGAAAAGGACACAGGTAACCAGTGGTGAGGTGTGAGCAGAACCAGGTCTTTGAAATCCCTGTCCAGTGCTTGCTGCCGCAGACTTTCCCAGAATTACATTCAGAAACCAAAGTATGTCACTCCTCAAAGCCCCAGGGAAGAAGAGATCTAAGGAGGGGATGCCTCCCTAGACCTGTCCCTCCCTCCTATGCCTCTGCACCACCCTGCCTGTTCCCCATGCCACCTTCCTCCTCTCGGCCCCTGGGCTCCTCCCAGTCTTTGTCTCTCCTTTCCTTCCCAGAACCACTAAGCAAGGCTGTCCCTCCCTATTTCTTACTCAGGGTGCTGGGGAGGGGGGCAGTGGGAAGACTACAGGGAGGCTTCTCCAGAAATCCAGTCCATGTGACACATCTGGAAAAGGGCTCCAAAAGGGTGAGGGACAAGTCCAGGTCACACAGCAGATATGGAACATTGAGTTCCTTGGTATTTTTGAGAATGAAGAGAGAGGGTTTGGGGCAAGAATAGGGTTTGCAATGAGTCAAGCTCCATCCCATTCCTGATTTTTCTCACACACACCCCATAACTTCCCCCCACCCCTACCCTGCTTCACACTTTCAAAGGCACTAACTACTACAAGAAGGGCTTTTAAAAATATTAAAATACAGAGTGTAGAAAAAACCCAGCACCTGGATTCAAATCCTGGCTTCTTCACTCACCATCTGTGTGACCTCTGGCAGCTCATTTCATATCTCTGACCTCAGTTTCTTCACCTATAATATGGGTATGATAACAGTACCAATTCAAAGAGTTGTGTGACAATTAAATGAGGCTATAAAAAGCACTAAAAACAAGTGCATGGCCCTAGCAAGCACTTAATGCATCATTGCATTTCCCCAGTGATCTCCTTCATACATTTTTTCCCTACAAAAATGAAATCATTCTGTATTCACTATTTTATAATGGATCTCACCCCTCACCTTAACTGAATTAACATCTTTCCATAGCATTAGAAATTTTCCTATAGAACATCTTTCTTTTTCCTTTTTTTTTTTGGCCTCACCATGCATGGATTTTGAGGATCTTAGTTTTCTGATCAGGGATCGAACCCAGGCCTTTAGCAGTGAAAGGAGAGTCCTAACCACTAGACCACTGGGGAATTACCTAGAACATCTTTCTTAAGATAGCATATGCATATGTAGTATTCCATTTCCTAGAGTGGGATCCTTAGTATGATCTTTGTTTTTCCATGACGAAACATATTCTTCCTTGTCTTTGACCAATTGCTGCTTCAGGGTAAATTCCCAGGGAATTGGCTGAGTCAAAGGGTGTGCAGGTGTTTTAGGCTTTCGGCCGGTAATTGTCAAACTGCTCCTAAGAAAAGTTCACAACTAGTTTCACTTCCACCAACTTGGAAAAGAAGGCTCCATGCTTTCCAAGGCTTTGTCTCCTCTTACCATTTAGAAACATCATTTCTAACTTGACCCAAGAGAAGTTCTATTTGCTGCCATATTTTGATCTGCAGCCCCAACTCTTCCTAATGGAACTCAATTCAGGCATCTGCTTAACCCTAAGATTCTCTGGGTGGCTCTGGGCTGGTCATCAACTTCTCTGAACCCAGAAGTCTCAGCTGTAATTCACAAATAAGTCCTTAGTTTCTCTCTCTTGCTTTTTTTTCCCTGCACCAGGTCTTACTTGCAGCATGTAGGTTCTTAGTTGCAGCATTATGGATCTAGTTCCCTGACCAGGGGTCAAACCTGGGCCCCTGCACAGTCTTAACCACTGGACCACCAGGGAAGTCCCCTAAGTTTCCTATATACCATAATATATGTAAAAACTCAACTCCAAGTCACATTCCAATTATTTAAAACATGGCTGTAGCAGAAACAAGGATGGCATTTCAGGAGACCCCTGTAGGTAACTGTGGTGCACATGGGGAAACTGAGGCCTGGGATGTAGAAGTCTTCCTAATAAGGAAAAATCAGAAATATTTTATATAAAATGGGTGAAAACATGACTAGGCAATTTAGAGAGGAAATCTAAATGTGTGCTACTAGACAAAGAGATGTTCAAAGTCATTAGTTATCACGAAAATGCAAGCCAAACAAAGAGAAACCAAGTCACAGAGTAGCAAACATTAGGAAGTTGGATAAAACCAAGTGTCGCTCGGGTATAGGAAATGGGGCTTTATACATCATTGCAGAAGCAGACTAAGACCGTGAAACCCAGCAATTCCATTTCTGGAAAAATATCCCAGGGACCTTCCCACCAGCCAAGGATGTTTACTGCAGTTGCTGTCTGTGAAAGATAAACAGTGTAGTGTTAGTGGCTCAGTTGTGTCCAGCTCTTTGTGACCCCATGGGCTGTGGCCCATCAGGCTTCTCTGTCCATGGAATTCTCCAGGCAAGAATACTGGAGTGGGTTGCCACTCCTTTCTCCAGATGATTTTCCCAACCCAGGGATCAAATCTGGGACTCCTGCACTGCAGACAGATTCTTTACTGTCTGAGCCACCAGGGAAGGAGAGAAATGCCCCTCACTGGGAGCAGATATGCAAAATAAGATGAAGGCATCTTATAGAACAATTTTGCAGCAATTTAAAACAATGAAATAGACCGCGGCTCAACAAACAAAGGCCTGTGGGCCAAATGTGATGCATCACCTGTTTTTGTACAACTTCACTCGAGCTGAGAATGATTTACATTTTTAAATGGTAGAGGAAAAAAGAATATGTTGTGACATATGAAAATGAGTAAACATATTATCTCCCCTGACTCCTGTGGGTCAAGAGTTTGGGAATGGCTTGACTGAGTGTTTCTTACTTGGGATCTGTCATGAAGTTGCATGAAGTTATTGGAGTTAAGATGTCGATGGGGCTGTAATCATCTGAAGGTTTGAGTGGGGTGGGAAAATCACTCAAGATGGTTCACTTACATGGCTGGCAAGTTGGAACTGTTGGCAGGAGGCCTCAGTTCTTCTTAGACCACTCCACAGGGCTGCTTGAGCATCCTCACAGCATGGCAGCCGGCTTCCCCTAGAGTGGGTAATCAAGGGCAGCAAAGAGGATACTGCGATGTCATCCATCCCTGAGCCTTGGAATCTGCACACTGATATCTCTGCCAATAGCCTATTTGTTGAATAGGGTATGCACGTGCATATAATTGCATACAATTGCAATACAACTGCACTGTATTCAGTGCAATTCAGCAAATATTCAGCTCTCTTCAGGGACTGCTCAAAGATATGAATACTGGGAGATCTCACTGGGGGCCATCTTGGAGTCTGGCTACCACAGTAAGAAACACAATGTGACCTACAGTAGATCCTTTTTAGTTAAAAAATTAAATTCACAGTCACAGAAGACAATACTACACACTTGACAAAGCTACGTACAAATTCAAAGGTATTTATTATAAATGGAATGGGGGAGGAGGGTAATGGGATTAGAGGGGAGGCGTGACAAGAAATGAATGAAAGAGTGAATTAATAAAACCAGAGAAAAGCCTTGCACAAACCAACTAAGAGTGGTCTAGGAACTGAGAGGATTAATTCAATTCTCTTTACTCAAGCCCCCACCCTACTCCGTACCACTCCCACAAAGGGAAGAGAGATGAAGAAAACAGTTTCCTTGATTTCTTAGACCACAACAACCCAGCCTCCCTCATTACTCACCCCTTTCTCTGCCTGACACACATTATTCAATTCACAGTTGTCCTCCAAGGTTTCCAGAGTTCCAGTTCCTGGTTAAATAGAGATTTTTGCCTGCAGGAAGGGGTGTGGGGACCAGCAGAACAAGCCTGGGAAGAAAAGCCCTATCTATTACTCAAATAGTGGTGCTGGTGCATTGCTCACCCCTCTTGCCAGGGTTCTTCCTTCTCTGGAGACAAAGGGCTTTCAGAGTGCAGAGGTCTGCAAATGCCCTGAGGTCCAGCGTGTGGGTGGTGGGAGAACTGAAACTCTCATTTCTTTAAAAATATATCTTGTGGCTCTAGGCCTTGTGACTTCTTTTATTTCTTTTAATCTTCATAAGCTCACTATGCGAGAATTGTTATTTCAAGATACCCAGAGAAGTTACATTGTTTTTAACTGTTTTACCTTCCTGTAAAGTCATTCATTCATTCACCCAGCAAATACTTATGGAGAACCTACTATGTGCCAGTACTAGCCATACAGCAGTGAACAAAGCAGGCAAAGCCCCTGTCCTCATAAGGGGGTGGGGAAGTAGTGGGAACAGACATTAGACAATATACAAACAAAAAATATAATACGTAAACTAAAATCGGCCAAAGAGACAAAAAGTCATTGTGTTATTAGGGAATTCTTGTATTTGAACTGAGACCTGAAGGGTAATAAGGAGTTAGCCCAGTGAAGAGATGTTTTGAAGGAAAAATAGCAGGTATAAAGGCCCTGAGGTAGGAATAAACTTGTGTTGGAGGTGATTAGGAAGGCAGGCAGGACTCATATCAGAGAGGTTATGGTAATTCTTTGTCTAAAGAACTTCGGCTTTATTCTGAGAGTGTCATATACAACTGACTCCACCATAATTAGTCACATGACCTTGGCCAAATTATTTCACTCCTCTGAGCTTAGTTTACCTATCTATAAAATGGGTAATATTCAGTTAGCCAAAAAAGTTCCTTCAGTTCTAAAGTAAAAGTAAAGGACACATTTTCCATTTTCACCAAGAACTTTATTGAACGTATTCACCATTTTGTTCTACTACCTTCTGCCATTTTTCAGGCAACTTCATAATCCCATCTTCCCAAAACTTTTTGTCTTTTTGAGCAAAGAACTGGTCCAGGTGCCTTTTACAGTCTTCCAGGGAACTGAAACTTTTTCCATTAAGAGAATTTTGTAAAGAACGAAATAAGTGGAAATCCGAAGGTGCAATGTCTGGTGAATATGGTGGATGAATCAGAACTTCCCAGCCAAGCTGTAACAGTTTTTGCCTGGTCATCAAAGAAACATGTGGCCTTGCATTATCCTGATGGAAGATTATGCGCTCTCTGTTGACTAATTCTGGACGCTTTTCATCGAGTGCTGCTTTCAATTGGTCTAACTGGGAGCAGTACTTGTTGGAATTAATCGTTTGGTTTTCTGGAAGGAGCTCATAATAGAGGACTCCCTTCCAATCCCACCATATACACAACATCACCTTCTTTGGATGAAGACTGGCCTTTGGTGTAGTTGGTGGTAGTTCATTTTGCTCACCCCACGTTCCCTTCTGTTCCACATTATTGTACAGTATCCACTTTTCATCGCCAGTCACAATCTGTTTTAAAAATGGAACGTTTTCATTACGTTTAAGTAGAGAATCACACGTGGAAATACGGTCAAGAAGGTTTTTTTCACTTAAGGTACGTGGGACCCAAACACCAAAGCGATTAACATAACCAAGCTGGTGCAGATGGTTTTCAACACTTGATTTAGACACTTTGAGTATGTCGGCTATCTCCCTTGTGGTATAACGTTGATTGTTCTCAATTAATGTCTCGATTTGACTGCTGTCAATTTCAACTGGTCTACCCAACCGCGGGGCATGGTCCAGTGAGAAATCTCCAGCACGAAACTTTGCAAACCACTTTTGACACGTCCGATCAGTCACAGCACCTTCTCCATACACTGTACAAATCTTCTTTTGTGTTTCAGTTGCATTTTTTCCTTTCTTGAAATAATAAAGCATAATATGTGGGAAATGTTTTTTTTCTTCCATCTTCAGTATTAAAATGGCTACACAAAAATTCACCAATTTTGGTAAGTTTTTTTTTTTTTTTTTTTAACGCATGCTAATATGACAGCTATCGCAATATAATCTAACAAAATTGTTTCCAATGAAGCTAAAGACAACTAAGCACTACTGGGTCAATCTTGCAGAAAAAACCAAATGAACTTTTTGGCCACCACATCTTAAGATTCCCATGATGAAGGGAATCAATTACTGGTATTTGCAGAAGTGAATGGCAACCCACTCCAGTACTCTTGCCTGGAGAACCCCAGGGACGGGGGAGCCTGGTGGGCTGCCGTCTATGGAGTCGCAGAATCCAACACGACTGACGGGACTTAGCAGCAGCAGCAGACAAGGAGTAGAAAAAATGGCTTCAGTCGATTTGAGTTACTCCAGTTTTCTCCATCTTCTGCTACTCTGCGACCCCACCTACCTACCCTTCCTCCTCTTACTGCCCTGAGCACCAAAGCCCCTTCTTTTATAGCTCTGCTTGAGGTCTCCCTCTATACTGGATTTCCCTTCCACCAGCCCCCATCTTTTTCCACCCTCTCCCTTGAGCCCCTCCTCTTCTCGCTTGAAGTTGAGCTACAAACACTTCCTATTTCTAGACCCGCCCACTTTCTGGGACACCTCTATCGACTTCTCTCTTTTCCATCCCTCCTCCAAACTACGCTCCCCACTCCACATACACACTTTCTCTCGGACATCTCACCAAGCTGTTTAACCCTTTCTCCTATCTTCCAAGAAAACTACTCTTTAAACTGCCTTCCTCCACCCACACCCACCAGTCCCGAAACAGTCTTTGCAAACTGTTCACTGCTCCCAAAGTTAACTCTTGAAACGTTATTCCTTTACCACCCTCATCTTCCAAATCGTTCCCTATTTCCCCCAATTCTTAAGTACTTAGCTCCTCAGGACCCGACTCCACCCCACTCTTCTCCGGTTTCTCACTCCACCCACAAAAGAAGCTGGATCACGCTCCAGTCTCTTCCTTCCAGTCACCCTCCCAACTACCGCTCCCAGCAGCCTCTCCCTCCACCACTTAAAACGTCCCCTCGAAAGAACCTCACAGTCCTGCCCTCCGCTAAGTCCCCTCTCTGATGTTCCCGCTACTTCCTGGGTTCCAGGTCTTCCCCACTCTCGCAAGCATCACGCGCAGGGCTCCCTCCCCACCCGGGAAAGAGCCCCTCCTCACCCAGGGAAGAGCCCCTTCCCGCACATACCTCGAGGTTCCGGCCCGCGACGCCCCTTTCTCCGTCCTCCGCCCGCGCTTGGCCACTCTTTCCCTGTTTCTCCTGCTCCGTCCTTTTCACCCCCTTCCATTTCTCCGCCTTCCGACTCAAAGCCACTCATTTCCTACTCCACAAAGAGGGGGACCTCCCTACCCCAGGGGTCCCTCTGGGGCGCCCCTACTTCTGCGCACTTCCAGCCTTGCGCGAGCACTTCCGGGGCAAAGCACGCGAGGGCGTGCACGTGGGGCCGCGGCGCAGAGGATAGCGCCTAGTGTCAAATCCACCAGCTGTAGAGCTGGAGAAGGGGCGTGGGGAGCTGGGATGCGCCGGGGATGGGGAGTGATGGTGTGTGGAGTTCGAGCGGATGCAACTTGCGGTGGGGCTAGTGGTTAGAAGAGTGGTTGACAGATGCTGGACTTGTCGTGTCAGAAGCTCTGGGTTCTCCCTGTCCCATGAGTCCCACCGCCACTACTGTAGTTGAGTCTGATCTGCAAACTTGGCATGCAATAGAGAGAGAGATGTTTGCCAAAATGCAGGTTCCAAGCCCCCGGCCCCAAAAGACTGAAATTCTGGAGCCATGTAATAGGACCTAGAATCCTGCGGTTTTTGAAAACCATTTTCCGACATTTTGATGCAGAAGTCTGCGAAACTGACTTCGAGACTCAAAAGACTGTCAACATTTCTTGCTTCCTTAGACTGGTCGTGGTATTTATTCTCTTCTTCACCAAACTCATCCCTACCCCTCAGAAACCTCACACACAAAATACAAAGGAGACCTTAGTTCTGCCTAGAATACAACTGGTCAGCTCCATGTGGCTCCACTCAAACGCGCACTTCCAGTTAGAGAATGAGGTTATAGTCAGTCTTCTGCTCCAAGATCAAGTTTTAGATTCTCGTCCCTCTTTTCCTGGACAACTTCCTTCAAGCAGTTGGCAGGACTGCTAGAAGTCTGGGTGATGCTCTATGTCTTGATATTTTAAATATTTTTTGCTGAATTTTGATAGAACCTGTGTGTGCCATGAAAACAACATTAGTTGAATATTTAGAAATAAACGTCCGTTGGACTTCCTGACTGTCCAGTGGTTAACGCTCTTTTTCCCTTAATGCAGGGGGCCAAGGTTCCATCCCTGGTCAGAGAACTAGATTTCACATGCCACAACTAAGGGTTTGCATGGATCTAAATAACCAGAAACTAGCTCTCAGGGCCTGGAGAAGGCAATGGCACCCCACTCTAGTACTCTTGCCTGGAAAATCCCATGGACGGAGGAGCCTGGAAGGCTGCAGTCCATGGGATCGCTGAGGGTAATAGCAACCCACTCCAGTGTTCTTGCCTGGAGAACCCCAGGGACAGGGGAGCCTGGTGGGCTGCCGTCTATGGTGTCGCACAGAGTCGGACACAACTGAAGTGACTTAGCAGCAGCAGCAGCAGCAGCTCTCAGGGCCTCTATCCGCAAGGGATGCACCTCAGGGGAGGCGATGTGGTGTACCTGGAAATAGGGCAGATCAGCGTCAGCGATGTTAAGAGGCATCCAGGCATCCCTGCAACAAGCTCGCCTGGTCCAAGTTGTGCAGCCTCCAGGGCATCTTCTGCGATGTGACACCGCCCTCTGGTGGCCACAAGCATGCTTGCGGCGTCCGGGAATGGAGACGGACGGGAACCTGCAGCACTAGCTCTCTTTGGGACCCGCTTTGGGAGAGTTCCCCACAAGGGCCGCGCCCCCGCAATCCCGACTTGTTCACCGGGGGACCAAACATTTTAAAGAACGCCAACTACGAGCCGGCACAGGGCAAAGCGCTGTACAGATATTAACTTAATCGTCACATAAATCCTAACAGGTAGCCTCATTTACGGAGAAGGCAATGGGATTTTCCAGGAAAGAGTACTGGAGTGGGGTGCCATTGCCTTCTCCCACGCAGCAAAGTGAAAAGTGAAAGTGAAGTCGTTTAGTCGTGTCCGGCCCTCAGCGACCCCATGGACTACAGCCTTCCAGGCTCCTCCGTCCATGGGATTTTCCAGGCAAGAGTACTGGAGTGGGGTGCCATTGCCTTCTCCTGCAGCAGCCTCATTTGAGTTTGCTACAGGTCACTCAGAGAGCAAGTCTTGACTGTTTTTAGTTGTATAAAATATATTTGTGTCTCCATTTCTGAAAGATTTTGCTATATACAGAGTTCTAGGTTGACAGATTCTTTAAACACAATGAAGATTTCATTCCCCATTCATAGGGCTTCCACAGATGCTATTGGGAAGTCAGAAGTTGGGGTTTTTTCCTCTAATTGCTTCTTTACCTTTTATATTACTACTTTTTCACCATGATGTATCTGTCGTGGACTTACTTTTAGTTATCCTCTTTGAATTTCACTGGGTTTCCTGAATCTGTACCTTGGTATATTTGACATATACCTTTTCCTGTATTTTCCTTCTGGAAATCTGATTAAATCTATGTTGATCTTTCTACCCAGCAGCTTAAGGTGTTTGTCTTCTGTACTTCGCTGTGCACTAGTTTCTGAACAATTTATTCTCACCTATATTTCAGTTCATTAATTCTTCTTTTATATTTAATTTGCTGTCAAACATATGGCTGTTGGAGTTTTTTTTTTTTTTTTATGAGCTTTTTTTAAAAAAATTCCATTTGGTTATTTTCTCAAACCTGCTATGTCAATTTTTTAAGGTTTGCCTTCATACATGTTTTCAACAGGGTCTTTTATCTCTTTAAAAATACTAAGAAAAAATCAAGAAGTGCTATTTTATACCCTGTTAATCCCAATACCTGATGTGTTTGTGTATTTGTTGTCTATTATTTCTGCATGTTCTCTTTCACGATTTATTTCCTTGAGGGTCTGATTATCTTTGAGAATGTACTGGACATTCTTTGAAAAAGAAGGGTGTGTGTGAATACTTTAATGTCTGAGACGATAATAGCTTTCTCTAAAGAATCATTTTCATTTGCTTTTATCAGGCAACTGAGCGCACCACTAGGTTAGTTATAGGGTTTGAAGGCTGAGGATCTCTACACCTCCAAGACAAGCTGAATTTGGGAGAAATGTCTATGCCATGGCTTATGTCCAGTTTAACATTTTCATAAGGGTGTCTCCATTTGGGGTCCCAGTTCAAATGTGGGGCGATTATTCAGACTCCCAGCTTTCAACATATTTACACTTGTATCTCTTATACTGCAAGTCCACCAACCTTACAGCTGGGTTTCACAGGTGTCTCCTTCCACCAGCAAATGCCTTCAGGCAAAAGTAGCTTTGCGAGTTGGGATTATGATTTAGTCTCTTGCTTCTCCTAGAGTTTGATCCTTAATCCTTCACTCTCCTCTTAGCTCTTTGGAATGCTTTTCTTTTTCAACGTTTTATTCAGTTGAAGTTATTTTCCATGGAAGAGTCGGCCCTAATTAAGTAGACTATCATTACCACCAATGTAACCCTTCACTCAACGCTACCTTATTCTCCCTCCAGCCTACCTGCACTGGACCCTTCCTGTCCCCAGGAAGGGAGCTGACTGGAAGAGAGAAGAGGAGATGGTGTTTCTGGTTTTATGGCTCTGTTTCCAAGTAGAAATTCACAGTTCCTCAGGAAAAGCCACACTTTTTCCAGCAAGTGGAGATAACACCTTAAATTTCTCCACTTAACTAGACTACCTCCTGTCATAGGGTAAGGGAGTTAGAGAAGGCGAAGTTTGGGAAAAGAACTAGACCGGCACTTTACAGGAACAGATCATCTTTAATGAGGCAAGAAAGGGCAACAGTATTAGTGAGCTGCTGCACTAACCCAAGAAAAGTTTAAGTATACATAGACATGTATGTGGAAAATTACTGTCTTAAGGGGGCCAGCCCTTCTCCAAGATTGTTCAGATTAGTTTTCTCTTAAACAGCTAGGGCAAGGAATTCTGGAGATAGGCCAGAGGCTGGGCCTGGCTGGGAGCTGGGCATAATCAACCTTAACGTCCACCATTTTTTTTCTTTCCTTGTGAGAGTTGTTTTGCAGAGAATGGTGGGGAGGATCCAGAGGGGAGTTTTAACTCCGGGCTATTTTGAGCGGTGTAACTTTCCTTCAGTATGATTCAACGTCTCCCAAATTATACAGATCAGGTGACAGAGATGGCAGTTTCCGGCCAATGGGCAGAGCGCGGGACAACAGGACAAGGTCCCGGCCTGTGGTGTTCTAGGCTAGCCATGGGACACGGGTGGTTGGTGGAGGCCACAGGAGGAGGGTAGCCTGGCTCTGGGCAAACATCATGCGCGCGCCCAAGCTCTTGCCCTCTCTGCACTTTCTCAAAGGGGAATGAACACCAGACGGGATGCAAACATCCCGGCGCAGCTCAAAACTAAATGTGTCAGGCAGGGGTCAGACTCACGTTCCTCTCGCAAAGAACGCCCCCGTCGGCGGCGGAATACGTCAAACCGGAAGCAGAAGTGCTCCACCGCCAAGGCTTTCGGGAAATGTAGTCTCCAGCCGCGGGACGAGCTCCGGGCCGCTCCGTCCGCACGCGTGTGGCCGAATTCTGTGGGCTATACTCCCAACCCAGACCTGGTACAATGTTCCGGGGTGGAAATGGGCTCCCTTTCTTTTTTCTGGCCTCGCAGCATGCGCGATCTTAGTTCCCCAACCAACACCAATGGAACCCGTACCCCCTGCAGTGGCTTCCTCACAGGGAGTGCGCACTGGTTTGGGGGCTGCGTGCAGCTTCATCCCAGCCCGCTGTATTCATTCATAGAGGAGTGGTCTACTTCAGTCCTCACCTCCAATCCCTCTCCAGGTGGGTCACACGCGAGTTTGGTGGGGTAGCCCCTGGGACACAGTCCAATGGCTCCTGCCCACCGTCTAACTTCTTTCCTTGGATGAGCTCATGCACAGGATCAACACATGTCCCGGTGTGCCAGCGCAATCCCAGCTTCCCATCTAGTTAGCTCCCCCTTGAGAATGAGCTCAATGGTCCTGGTTTAGTGGATCAATAACGAGTGAACACGCACTATATAGTCAGCCTGCCCAAGATCCACTGAAATCCTGGTCTTCTAAACGCTGATGGCAAAGTAGGAGAGAGCCCTTTTGTCAGACCCCTGACACTCAGTTTCGAACTCCGCCTCAGAACAACACAAAGGCGGACCCTCAGAGGGCTTCACACTCAGTGGGTAGAGTTTAGTCCAGCAGCACACCCCTCCCTTCAGAAATCTCCAGATTGTTGCAGGCACCTATTGGTGTTAGATTACTCCCCACCCCCTTACCACCAAATACACACGACATGAGTGCATGGGGAGCTCTCCTAAGAACTGGGGGTAGTAGCCGCGTAGTGGGCCTGTGGTTTTGCTGGAGATAAAGACATAAGCTCCAGCGATTTTCAGATGCCCCTAATGTCTTTTGGTGCCTGATATACCTAGCGCCATGCATGGGGAGGGATAGAGGCCTCACCCTATGACCAGAGGTACCATCTCCTCTGGATACAACTCTTTTCCGTGGTTACATGTCAGTGGGGCCCTAGGAGTGAGAGGCTGTGAATCTCCCACCTGCTAATGAATCCTGTGGGGAGCATGTGCCCAGTTCTTGTGGTGCCCTTTAGAATGTAGGGGAACATGACATTTTTCATCTTTCAGACTTTAGCAGCAATTCTAAGCTAACAGAAAAATCCATGCCAAAACCCTGTGACAACTCTTAACTTTTGAAAATGAATATTAAAATTTGAGAACTGGTAACTGCTAGTTCCTTAATGCACTTTTGTTTTAGTAAAACAAAAACCCCATTAATCATTACAGCTAAAAATTATCTGGTTGTACAAGAATAAAATACCATCTATGTTGGCTTCCGTCTATGTTATCAGGTCCAAATTTCTTGGCTCCTTTATTCATTAAAATGTTTACAAAAAAAAAAAAGTTTTTCCAAAATTATAAGGCTTTCACTAAAATTTGCTAGCAAAAATTAGCTCTTTCCTGCCACCAACACCTGCCAATAATCATTTATGCTGCTTATCTATAGGAAGCCTTCTGCTCCCCTGTCCTCCCCTTCTCTTTTAATTACTCACTCAAATGGCATTTCTAGAGAGTGGGAACTGCTCTACTTGATTTTGACAGTACCGAGACATCCCTTTCTTGGGCCTGGATCAACTTCCCATCCTTGGAAACACGACTGCCCATTATTCCTTTTCCTAAATCCTTCAGGCATGCTGAATAGGTCAGCAAAGGTTCATGATACCAAGGGAGAACCAAGCTTGATTCCCCAGCTTGGTTGTGTGTGAGGAGGGACCAGATTAACAGCAGGGAGGCAAACTAACTGTAAAAGAGTTTAAAATTCAGAGACACATATACAACAAATATGCATCACCTTCTTTTAACAAATATTTTGAGTTTTATTAAAAAAAAACTATAAAAGTTTGTCTGTCTTTATCCCTTCCCATCCCTTTCCCCTCTTGCTCCAGAGGAAATCACCACTCTAAAGCTGATATTTTAATACTTTCCTACCTTTACTTCGCAAATTGATTTTTAAAAAGGTGATACGGACCTTTAATAAGTTTTATCACATTGTATATAATCCCTCTGTAACTTTATTTTCAATTTTTTTTGATGTTAGCATTGTTAGTATATGTACATGCAGTCCAACCATTCATTAAACATTTGCATTATCTCCTATACTGTGGAAAGGGCACTGAGCAAGATGTGTAAGTTGCTGTTCTCAATCATCAAGCTGTTCACCTATTTTTATACTTTAAGAATGTTATGTTTCAATAAAATTTACAAACACATACCCCCCAAAAAATAGAAGGGCATATAAAAAGGAAGTAAAATATTTACTGTGTCAGGTGGTGGTGGGTATTGTAGAGAAAATGAAGCTGGGAAGGGAGATGGGAGTATGCCATGAAGGGGCACTGGTTTTTTACTATTATTATTTTTTGGCCACACCACACAGCTTGTGATATCTGAGTTCCCCTGAGCAGGGATTCAACCTGTACCTTCAGCAATAAAAACACAGTCCTAACCACTGGACTGCCAGGGAATTCTCACAAATTGCTATTTTGGTACAATAGTCAAGAAAGGGTTCACTGAATAAATACCTGCTGGAGGTGAGGAATCAAACCAAGTGATATCTAGGGGAAGAGGATTCCAGAAAGAGTGAAAAGCAACAAGATACGGCCATCCTCATAGATCCTGCAAGTTAGCAAACAGAACTTAATGAACCTTGGATGTGAGATATGAAAGAAAGGAATCAAAAATGGTTACCCAGTTTAGGGCTTGAGCAACTGGGGTTACCTTTTCTCAGATGGGAGGTTTGAGGGAGGAACTTGATAAAAGATGAGATTGGGATGGGGAGATCGTGAGTTAGTTCATCTTTGGACATACTAAATTTGGGATGTCTGTTAGAAACCCAAGTCAAGACGTCAAGTAGGCTGTTGGTTATGAGTATGGAATCTTGGAATGGAGATAAAATTTTCAAGTGGGTATTTAAAGCCTTCAGTCTGGATGAAAGCTCCAGTGAGGGGGACTGTAGAATAGAAAAAGAAAAGAGGTCCAAAGACAGAGCCCTGTAAGTCCTATATCAAGAGCAAGGGAAGATACGGAACTTCCCTTATACTGCCAACAAAGTACAAGTTCTCATTTCCCCCCTGCCAGACTTCAAACTTTTTGCCAGCCTAATGAATATGAAATAATATCTCACTGCTTTCTTTTGCAGTATTCTGATTTCAAGATAGAACATCTTTTCATTTTGAAAAGCCAATCTTCTTTGACTATCAACACATCTCCACTGTACTGTTAACAAGACTACATTAAGTATCTATTGTGTCCGTGGCATTGTGATAGCAAGGGAACAAAAAAAGTTAGCCAAATGATGTGGACTCTGCCTTCCTGGAACTCACCATCTACTTCAGGGTTGGGAGAAAAACCAATCAATCAAAAGTACAAATCATGGTAAAGTGAAGGACATCAACATAATCTATAAGAATTTAAAAGAAGGCCAATTTAGCCAGCAGTCATTAAAACCTTGCCTGATGTGACCTCTGCATTTTTAACAAAAAGGAATCAACTAGTTCAGTATCTATCAAGGTCCCCTGTAGCTATAAAGACCTGAGCACTAGCATCAGTATACCTAATAACAGAATAATTGTTTTCTTATGTGCAGGAGGGCCTAGAGGAGCTATCCCACGTTGAAGGTCAGGAAGGGTGGCGGTGAGGAGATACCCTTCATTCAAGGTAAGGAGCAGCGGCTGCGCTTTGCTGGAGTAGCCGTGAAGAGATACCCCACGCCCAAGGTGAGAAACTCAAGTAAGACGGCAGGTGTTGCAAGAGGGCATCAGGCAGGGCAGACATACTGAAACCATAATCACAGTAAACTAGTCAATCTAATCACACTAGGACCACAGCCTTAACTCAATGAAACTAAGCCATGTCCGGGGGGCAACCCAAGATGGGCAGGTCATGGTGGAGAGGTCTGACAGAATGTGGTCCACTGGAGAAGGGAATGGCAAACCACTTCAGTATTCTTGCCTTAAGAACCCCATGAACAGTATGAAAAGGCAAAAGGATAGGATACTGAAAGAGAAACTCCCCAGGTCAATAGGTGCCCAACATGCTACTGGAGATCAGTGGAGAAATAACTCCAGAAAGAATGAAGGGATGGAGCCAAAGCAAAAAGAATACCTAGCTGTGGATGTGACTGGTGATAGAAGCAAGGTCCGATGCTGTAAAGAGCAATATTGCACAGGAACCTGGAATGTCAGGTCCATGAATCAAGGCAAATTGGAAGTGGTCAAACAAAAGATGGCAAGAGTGAATGTCGACATTCTAGGAATCAGCGAACTCAAATGGACTGGAATGGGTGAATTTAACTTAGATGACCATTATATCTACTACTGCGGGCAGGAATCCCTCAGAAGAAATGGAGTGGCCATCATCGTCAACAAAAGAGTCCGAAATGCAGTACTTGGATGCAATCTCAAAAATGACAGAATGATCTCTGTTCGTTTCCAAGGCAAACCATTCAATGTCACAGTAATCCAAGTCTATGCCCCAACCAGTAACGCTGAAGAAGCTGAAGTTGAACGGTTCTATGAAGACCTACAAGACCTTTTAGAACTAACACCCAATAAAGATGTCCTTTTCATTATAGGGGACTGGAATGCAAAAGTAGGAAGTCAAGAAACACCTGAAGTAATAGGCAAATTTGGCCTTGGAATATGGAATGAAGCAGGGCAAAGACTAATAAGAGTTTTGCCAAGAAAATGCAATGAGCATAACAAACACCCTCTTCCAACAACACAAGAAGACTTTACACATGGACATCACCTGATGGTCAACACCGAAATCAGATTGACTATATTCTTTGCAGCCAAAGATGGAGAAGCTCTATACAGTCAGCAAAAAGAAGACCAGGAGCTGACTGTGGCTCAGATCATGAACTCCTTATTGCCAAATTCAGACTTAAATTGAAGAAAGTAGGGAAAATCACTAGACCATACAGGTATGACCTAAATCAAATCCCTTATGATTATACAGTGGAAGTGAGAAATAGATTTAAGAGACTAGAGCTGATAGAGTGCCTGATGAACTATGGAATGAGGTTCGTGACATTGTACAGGAGACAGGGATCAAGACCATCCCCATGGAAAAGAAATGCAAAAAAGCAAAATGGCTGTCTGGAGAGGCCTTACAAATAGCTGTGAAAAGAGGAGAAGCAAAAAGCAAAGGAGAAAATGAAAGATATAAGCATCTGAATGCAGAGTTCCAAAGAATAGCAAGAAGGGATAAGAAAGCCTTCTTCAGCGATCAATGCAAAGAAATAGAGGAAAACAACAGAATGGGAAAGACTAGGGATCTCTTCAAGAAAATCAGATACCAAGGGAACATTTCATGCAAAGATGGGCTTGATAAAGGACAGAAATGGTATGGACCTAACAGAAGCAGAAGATATTAAGAAGAGATGGCAAGAATACACAGAAGAACTGTACAAAAAAGATCTTCACGACCCAGATAATCACGATGGTGTGATCACTGACATAGAGCCAGACATCCTGGAATGTGAAGTCAAGTGGGCCTTAGAAAGCATCACTACGAACAAAGCTAGTGGAGGTGATGGAATTCCAGTTGAGCTATTTCAAATCCTGGAAGATGATGCTCTGAAAGTGCTGCACTCAATATGCCAGCAAATTTGGAAAACTCAGCAGTGGCCACAGGACTGGAAAAGGTCAGTTTTCATTCCAATCCCAAAGAAAGGCAATGCCAAAGAACGCTCAAACTACCACACAATTGCACCCATCTCACACGCTAGTAAAGTAATGCTCAAAATTCTCCAAGCCAGGCTTCAGCAATACGTGAACCATGAACTTCCTGATGTTCAAGCTGGTTTTAGAAAAGGCAGAGGAACCAGAGATCAAGTGGCCAACATCCGCTGGATCATGGGAAAAGCAAGAGAGTTCCAGAAAAGCATCTATTTCTGCTTTACTGACTATGCCAAAGCCTTTGACTGTGGATCACAATAAACTGTGGAAAATTCTGAAAGAGATAGGAATACCAGACCACCTGATCTGCCTCTTGAGAAATTTGTATGCAGGTCAGGAAGCAACAGTTAGAACTGGACATTGAACAACAGACTGGTTCCAAATAGGAAAGAGTACATCAAGGCTGTATATTGTCACCCTGTTTATTTAACTTATATGCAGAGTACATCATGAGAAACGCTGGGCTGGAACAAACACAAGCTGGAATCAAGATTGCCGGGAGAAATATCAATAACCTCAGATATGCAGATGACACCACCCTTATGGCAGAAAGTGAAGAGGAACTCAAAAGCCTCTTGATGAAAGTGGAAGTGGAGAGTGAAAAAGTTGGCTTAAAGCTCAACATTCAGAAAACGAAGATCATGGCATCTGGTCCCATCAGTTCATGGCCAATAGATGGATAAACAGTGGAAACAGTGTCAGACTTATTTTTCTGGGCTCCAAAATCACTGCAGATGGTGATTGCAGCCATGAAATTAAAAGACACTTACTCCGTGCAAGGACGATTATGACCAACCTAGATAGCATATTCAAAAGCAGAGACATTACTTTGCCAACAAAGGTCTGTCTAGTCAAGGCTATGGTTTTTCCTGTGGTCATGTATGGATGTGAGAGTTGGACTGTGAAGGCTGAGCGCTGAATAATTGATGCCTTTGAACTGTGGTGTTGGAGAAGACTCTTGAGAATCCCTTGGACTGCAAGGAGATCCAACCAGTCCATTCTGAAGATCAGCCCTGGGATTTCTTTGGAAGGAATGATGCTGAAGCTGAAACTCCAGTACTTTGGCCACCTCATGTGACAAGTTGACTCATTGAAAAAGACTCTGATGCTGGGAGGGATTGGGGGCAGGAGGAGAAGGGGACAACAGAGGATGAGATGGCTGGATGGCATCACTGACTCGATGGACGTGAGTCTGAGTGAACTCTGGAGTTGGTGATGGACAGGGAGGCCTGGCGTGCTGCGATTCATGGGGTCGCAGAGTCAGTCACAACTGAGCGACTGAACTGAACTGAACTATCCACCCTTGCAGAGAGAAATGCAAGAGGCTTTGTAGGACATAATGCCTGCCCTGGGGCCTTTACCCACACATACCCAGGCAGCAGGAGTGGAAGATTGGTTTCTCCTGTTTCTCTTTTGTAATTTTGGGACTATTATTCCTGCACTATTATATCTAGTTCACTCTTATATGAACCTCACACCATCTGGTTATACTTACCTATACATGCTGACACAGTAACCCCATTCTAGATATTTTATCTCACTATGAGTATTTTAAGAAAAAAATTCCATGGAAATAAAAAGGCAAGGGTGCTTCAAAAGGTATAAGTATTCAATGTCTTATTATAAAACCAATGCCCCAAACTACCCAAATATTATTGCAATAGTAGTGGATTTCTTAAGGGGATCATGACACTTTGTAGCAACATGAAAACATTTATAAGAAGGTTTTTTATTTAAGTATGATACAAGATTTTATCTACAGTACAGGCAAATACAAATAACTGATATATTAAGAGGTGAAGGTTGTGGGTGAATTGGGGGGACTTAATTTACTGAAATAGTCAAGAAAAACCTTCCAGGGTCCTTCATTTTGTTTCCACTTGGGTCTCTGGTTTAAACTATCACCATATCCCTTCTTCCATTCACCCTCAAAAGCCTCTTATATGCAGTTCCTTGAACATAACATGGCTCTGAAGACATGATGAAGATTAGAGGTTAAGAGCTGTACCTTTGCAGCCAGGCAGTTCTGGGTTCCAAGTCTGATATCTCTCTGGGTTTTTCTCCCCATTAGAAAACAAAGATATAATACAGACACTGTTTCTTCAATGCAAGAAAGAGAAATATAACAAAAGGGGAATCATTCCACTGGTTGTGGGAAACCCACTGAATCCCTGGGAAAGCTTCAGAAATTGAATCCAGTCCAGGGACTTTAGGAATGAGAAATGAGAATACCATCATGTCACCTCATCCTCTGCAACAACAGCAGACCTGCTCTCTCTGGTAAGGAATCAAGTTCCAAGCAACTTTAGGCCTTCACCTTACCAGCCTAGCAACCTCAAATCAAAGTATCCTTGCTAAAGTCTGTTTTGAAAAAATTCTGTTCAAAGACTCTAATTGGCTCAAGAGTCCCTGAAATTATCTTTGAGCTCCTGGATGTCCTGACTTGTGTTCTTGTGGTCAGTACAGTGGGGATGGTTACAAGAGGAAGAGGGGGGCAAAAGCTGGGCAAAGACAAGATACCACAAAACCTATTAGGGGAGCTGTAAGGATTAAATGAAATGATGGCTGTAAAGTACTTAGCAGTGTCTTTCAAGAAGTGAGCATTCAGTAAATGCTATTAACTCACCTGGATGTGATGAGTTTAGCAGTTAATCCCTCTTCCTTTGATGCATCACTCTTTAATCTTAGCCAAGTTCTGAAAATGGAAAAAGACAAACTGACTCCCATTCAACTAAGAAGGCTATTTATTGAAATAATACAATGATGTTCCAAGGATGTAATTCATATTGCCTAGAAAGCTCGGTGTTCCTAAATGCATGGTGTGTGGTTGCTGGGACTAGGCAATCCTCCATTCATACATACATCCTGGGCTCCCCCTGCCAATGACGATGTGCTGAGATTCAGGGACTGGTTGGATCTAGGCCAGACTCCACACACAAACTAGTGGTCTCCTTTACGTATCCTGGAACCAGGTCTTTATAAACTTCCCTAACAGTTATGTTGCACTCAACTGGTTACAATTCATGCCATTCTTGCAAACAGTCCACTATGGGGATCCCCAATCAAAAGCAAAGAGTTTCTGATAGGCTTCCCAGATAAGAAGCCAGTCAGTGGAGGAGGTTCTGAGTAGAATTACTGACAACATAGGCATGGTCTTGGCATTGTGTGTGCACGAAGGACTAAGTGGTGAACATCACAGAAAAGGTATTTTTGAACAGTAAAAAAGTCTTGGGAGGACAGATCTGCTACAGAATAACCCATCGTGCTTCACGAGCAATAAATGCACTGGGCTAGACAACCCACATTTCTGACCCCACACACATTTTTCCTGCAGAGGATTATGAAGGATGTTTTGGAGCTGCATCACGTTATCCAGGATGAGACAAAAAGGATAGCTCCTGCTACCTGGCATGCAGAGAAGCCAGTAAGAAAGGATTACTATCAACACCAACCCTTACCACTCCTCCCCATGATTCATCATTAGGATGGAAAAATCTGCTTATCCTGGGGGCAGGGGCAGAGGCTCTTTCATGAAAGGTGTCAATTTCCACAGTTGCTCCCAAGTTTATCTGCACTACTGGTGCCAGTGAATGAACAAAGATTCTGGAAATTCCTTTAGCACAGCACATGGGAGATATTAAGGGATATTAATGACTAGAGTGGGCTCCTGACGTTTACCTCATGCTTTACTGATGGAAAAGCACCATAGAGCCAAAAATGTTAATTTTTTATGATGAAAATTTCCTTGGCACACAAAATGATCCACTATATGCTGATTCCCTTAACTGATTTAAAGGCAAATTTTATGGCAAGAGATAAATGGATTCATACTTTAGAGTAAAATTAAATTGGGGGATTTTTTTTTCTTTATAGTTCTGTGTTGTTTTCCCATTGATCAAATCAATATGGGAAGCTTGGTGCAGTGCTCTCCCATGGGAGGATCATGAAAAGCACAGCAGGAAGACTTAATAAATTCTATGAAACTGACCATATTTCCTAAAATATGATACTTGGGAAAAGGAAAGAAGTCATTAGTAGTTCTACTATTTACAACTTTGGTTGTAAGCTTCCAACAAGCTGCTTTAAATAAGTGTGACAAATTTGCATATGTCTTGCTGCCTCTTATATTCAACTCCTGAGCGCTTGTTAAATATTTGTGCATCTAATTTATTTTAAAACTTACTTTAAAGCCCTGAATTCCAAAATATCTTTTCAGTGGCAAGACCATGGGGCCAAAGATCCAGAAGACCTGCATTTTCCACCCAGCTTTACTGTTATAAACTGTATCAGGCTTGCAAACCACTTCACATCTTTGGCTTTCAGTTTCATCTGTACAAGGAAGAGGCTGGACCAGCTGATTTAATTCTTTGAATGGTGAATTCCTGGAGGTGAAACTGGTTTCCATGGTAAATTTAATGCAAGAGTTGCAGTTGAATTCATTTGTCAAGCAATTTAAAAATGAGTTTTGGTCATCACTGTGGGAGTTTTATTTATTAAAAAAGGCTGTAAACACTGAGAGTTACAAATTAAATTGTTGAAAGTTGGTGATTCCCTGCATACATATATTCAAAAGCTTTACAAAGTCCAATATATAGGCATGTCATTTCTAACAGGTTATATAAGACATCTGTAGTTGTTTTCACATGTATGTAATCAGATCTGAGAATGTGGCTTTTATTAAAAAAAAAAACAACACTGCTAGTACAGAGATTTCTCAACACACAATGCACACAAGCATACATACCTGCACGCATGTGTGCATGCACACACACACAATTCATTATATCCTCAAGCTTCCTCTCCAGTAAGAATCTTCTGATACTGAATAATATTTTAACTAAAGCTTTCTTCATATTTCTTAATGTCAAGGGTTCTAGAGTTTATTTCGTGTATGAATTCTCATATGTTTAGTAAGAGCTGAGCTTCGACTGAAGTTTTTCCCACATTCCTTACAAGCATAGGGTTTTTCTCCAGTATGGATCCTCTGATGATCATGCAGATTGGTTTTCTTTCGGAAAGCTCGCCCACATTCATTACATTCATAGGGTTTTTCTCCAGTATGAGTTCTCTCATGCTGAATTAGGGATGAACTCTGACTGAAGGCTTTCCCACAGTCGATACATTCATAGGGTTTCTCTCCAGTGTGGGTTCTCTCATGTTGAGTCAGTGATGAGCGTCGACTGAAAGCTTCTCCACATTCATTACATTCATAGGGTTTTTCCCCAGTATGAATTCTATGATGCTCTATGAAACTCGTACTTCTTTTGAAAGCTTTTCCACATACATTACATTGATAGGGTTTCTCACCAGGATGAGAAATAGGTTGTTGACTGAAGGCCTGTTCACAATCATAAGGGTTCTTGTCTCCAGTGTGGATCCTCTGATGGTCAGAGAAGTCTGCAATGTGACTGAACTCTTCCCCACAGGCATTGCAATGATAAGACTTCACTTCAGGGACATTGCTTTCATCTTGAGTAAGAGATGAGCTGTGCTTGAAATCTAAGCTGTAGTTATTGCTTTGGTAAGGTCTGCCTCTCTTATGAATCCTCATGTGTTTGTAAAGGGATGGGCTCTGACCAAAAGCTCTCCCACATATGCTACATTCGAAAGGTTTCTCTCCTGTATGTGTCCTCTCGTGTTGCACAAGAGAAGAACATCGACTAAAAGCTTTCCCACATTCCTTACATTGGAAGGGTTTCTCTCCACTATGTGTAACCTCATGCTGAGTGAGGGATGTGCCGTGCCTAAACGACCTCCCACACAAATTACATCGATAAGGTTTTTCTCCTGTGTGAATTCTCTGGTGTTGAACGAGAGAGGAGCTGCGCTGGAAGGCTTTCCCACAAAGACTACACTGATAGGGTTTCTCTCCGGTATGAGCGTTCTCATGCTGACCTAGGGAGGAGCTATGCCTGAAGGCCTTCCCACACACATTACATTCAAAGGGTTTCTCTCCAGTGTGAATTCTCTGATGCTCAGTAAGTTGTGTCTTCCAGAGGAAGGTTTTCCCGCAGTCAGTACATTCATGGTGCTTCTTTCCAGGATAAATTCCCTGATTTGTACCACTGGGGAAAGCTCCATCACCTTTATGAGTTTTCTCATGTTTAGTCAGAGATGATCTGTGAATAAATGCTTTTCTACATTTATTGCATTTATAAGGTTTCTTTTTTGCAAGGATATTATTCTGATTAAGTAAGTCTGAATTATGTCCCAAATTGCTCCCAAGTGTATCACATTCACTAGACCCTGGAGGAATGTTTAGTTGTGTAATCAGCTCTGTGTTCAATCTACAGTTTTCACCAAATGTATTTTGCTCACAAGTTTCCTCTGGTGTGATTATTTTCTTCTGGGTGGATGAATCTGGCCCCAGATGTCTCTTCCAGTTTTCCTTATGCCTTTCTAACTGGCCACTAAGGTCCCAAGCATCTTCTCCTGTGGTATGTGAGAGCTCATCTGTGCTAAGGGATACTTTAGATACACTCTGCTGCAGATGTGAAGATTTGGCTTCAGGCCTGGTCTTCCAGTCTGAAAGAAACCCAAAGTGCAAACATCCCCTATTCCCCTCTGTTAAAACAAACTGCTACAGTAGGAATGAAAAGACAGCAATTATATATCACTTTGTTTTGAAATTAGTCCAGTAACTTCAAAAGAAGACCCTGAATGGAGAAAGGAAGAGTGGAGAGAGATGACAGAGCTATCATTGCAGAGCTATCATGAAGGATAAGTCCAGAATGAGAAGCCCACATAGGGAGTAAGGGAACCAGTTAGCACGAGAGAGTTAGGCACAGATACAAACACAATAGGATCATAGTCTTTCATGCAGAGTCCTAGCTGCTATCCATGCCTCTTTGTCCATTTTACAAACTGCCAGGGAATCTATCTTCCTAATACATTCATTTCATAATTTCTTTCAAGTCATTTCTGAAGCTTCAGATCTTCAAACCTTGCTGAGAAAATCTGTAGCCAGTGAACTAACTGAAATGATTCTTTGACATAACTGGAGATAGAGGGCTATACTTCCCAAGTAGATAAAAAATTAATATTTCAAGAGGCAAATCATCCTTGCCCTTACAACTAGAGCTGTGGTTTTAGTCTATTTGAGTTCTGATTTTACATTAATCACCTCTCTTAACCAAAAACAATTTATTTTAATCTGCCTAAAAAATTGACCTTTAAACCTTTGTTTAACCTCTGAATACTAACAGCAGAAATTAATTACTGTTTAAGTTCTAAGAATGGTAATCTTTTAAAAACTAAGGGGAGGGAGGTTTCTGGAATGCTGGAGATGTTCCATATCAATAGAAGTTTGGGTTAGACAGGAGAATGCATTTGTCAAAGTCAAATAAATGGTGCTTATAAGAGGTGTAAATTTCACTGTAGTTAATGTTTTTTTTAATTAAAAAGAAAAGAACTATGAACAAATATTGAACTCCAGTCAACTATATACATGCTGAAGTATACAGGGGTGAAATGTACTCATGTCTGCAACTCACTAGGAAATGCAGCAAAAGAAAGACAGATTAACAGATGGATAAAGAGATATGTGATAAAGCAAATGTAATAGGTTACTATATAACAACAGGTCAACAATTATAGCATCATGGTGGTAGTATACGGTGTTCACTGTATAATCTTTTCAACTTCTCAAATGTTTGAAAATTTTCATATAAACATTAAAAGGGGAAAAAAAAAACAGTAACTAAAGAACCCTAAATTCCCAAATTCCTTACCCTGGAACAAGACTCAATTCTAAATTCCTGAAGACAGAGAATACTTTGTATTCCTTTTAGAATATTTCTCAGTGGGACATTCAAGAAATGTTTGGTGAAATTAATGAATGAGAAAGTTCTTTCCCCAGCAAGATTCCATAACAATCAATAATTTTCTGACTGCCTTCTATATGCTCTGCAACACAGAGGGAAGATATTTAGAAACATAATAGACACTCCAGGAGCTTAAAAATCTAAGAATAAAAACAAGACAATCTTTTGATGACTTAAAAAGAAAAAACCCAATAGATGGCATGTAGTAAATTTGATTTTGTGTGGTAGAGATTATATAAATGGTATTTGTGACCAGGGAAGAAAGAAACAAGTATATTAGCATATATTAGGTTTTATGAATGAGAGAGACCTTGACTTTATAGATGGCTTTGGACAGAGAGAACTATTATCTAATGAGGGTAATTGTATGCTTCTTACAGAGAACATCGGAAAGTACGGAGGGGTGAAATGTATTCAGGTCTGTAACTTCAAAAAGAAATTCAGCCTAGTGGAGCTCTCTTTGGCAGGAATATAAAGATATTACTGGAAGGTATGATGGGGACCTTTAAATTAAGGGAGTTTCTGCTTCCTATAATGAGGTAAAAGGTTCTTTTAGAGAATGGTAGTTTATGAGATAAAGCATTAAAATCCAACATGGTCCATGACATGATGAATAAACAAAATGTGATATATACATACAATGCAATATTACTCAGCAATACAAAGGAATGAAGTTCTGATACATGCTACAACATGAATGAACCTTAAGCTATGTGAAAGAAGTGAAGTGAAGTCTCTCAGTCGTGTCCGACTCTTTGTGACCCAACGAACTGTAGCCTACTAGGCTTCTCCGTCCATGAGATTTTCAAGGCAAAAGTACTGGAATGGGTTGCCAGTTCCTTCTCCAGGGGATCTTCCCGACCCAAGGATCGAACCCAGGTCTCCTGCATTGTGGGCAGATGCTTTACCCTCTGCACCACCAGGAAAGCCCAATTAAGTGAAAGAAGCCAATCACAAAGGGCTACATATTATGATTCCATTTATAGAAAATGTCCAGAATTGGCACATCCATAGAGACAAAAAGTAGCTTAATGGTTGCCAGGAGCTGGGGGGAATGAGGTGTAGAAAGTGACTGCTAATGGGTATAAGATTTCTTTTTGGAGATACTGAACATGTTCTGCTTAATTAGATAGTGGTAATGGCTGCACTACTCTGTATTTATCCCAAAACAACCACTGAAATGTACACTTTTAAAGGGAGAATTTTATGGTATGTCAATTATACCTCAATTAAACTATGATTTTAAAAACCCAATATGGATTACAAAAAGATAAGATAGAGTGAGCAATTTCAACTGGGAATTATAGTAATCTAAATCTGAGGTGTGGTTTAAGATGTCACCAGTCCAATTTAAAAGGCAGGAAAATCTAAGATATTTCTCAAAATAGGAAAATAACTTGGATTGAAAGGAAAAGACTAGACTGACTATGGTTTCTGGCCTGAGAGACTGGCAATCTGATAATTCCTAATGGGCAAGAGGAGAAATGGGTAATAGGTAAGGTAGCAAAATGTGCTGACTGGGGATGCAAGATGATTACTTAGACTTTACATCTTTAATAAGAACTCTGTGGGACTTGCATTGGAGGGGTCCTGTGGGAAGGGAAGAGAAAAAAAAAAAAGTAACCAGGGTATAAGTGAGGACAATTCTGAGTCTATAGCACAGGATAAAGACTTGTGACTGCAAGGAGATCCAACCGGTCCATTCTGAAGGAGATCAGCCCTGGGATTTCTTTGGAAGGAATGATGCTGAAGCTGAAACTCCAGTATTTTGGCCACCTCATGCGAAGAGTTGACTCATTGGAGAAGACTCTGATGCTGGGAGGGATTGGGGGCAAGAGGAGAAGGGGACGATAGAGGATGAGATGGCTGGATGGCATCACTGACTCAATGAATGTGAGTCTGAGTGACCTCCGAGAGCTGGTGATGGATAGGGAGGCCTGGCGTGCTGCAGTTCATGGGGTCGCAAAGAGTCGGACATGACTGAGCGACTGATCTGATCTGAAACACTTGTGACTATCAGAAGGCAGGCACCCTTTTATAGGGAAGTAATATAGAATGGGCTTCCCAGGTAGCTCAGCTGGTAAAGAATCCACCTGCAATGCAGGAGACACTGGTTTGATTCTTGGGTCTGGTGAGTTCCCCTGGAGAAGGGATAAGTTTACACACTCCAGTATTCTTGGACTTCCCTTGTGGCTCAGACAGTAAAGAATCTGCCATGCAATGTGGGATACCTGGGTTCGATCCCTGGGTTGGGAAGATGCCCTGGAGGAGGGCATGGCAACCCATTCCAGTATTCTTGCCTGGCGAATCCCCATGAACAGAGGAGCCTGGTGGGCTATAGTCCATGGATTAGGAAAGAGTCAGACATGACTGAGCAACTAAGGACAATATAGAAAGAACAGAGAGGAAGCCAGAAGAAAGGCTCCTAATCCTAAAGACAGATTCACTAGGAGGGAAAAGCAAGAAAAGCCAAAGACCTAAAGCCAAGAAGCACTGAACAAGTGGGGAAGTCAGGAGAGAAGGGATACTCTAGGAACTTAAATGAATCAGATGGGCAGGAGTGCAGGATAAGAGGAAGATAGTATTGCTCCCCAGACAGGTGGAACAGGAGTGCAGTCAGGGAAAGAAGTCTGGATGGAGGGAGAATCAAGATTATGGGTATTCCCTACAAGTCTGGGGCATCAACAGTGAAAGCAGCAAGATGAAACAAAGAGGGGACATGGGAGTTCAATTAATGTCTGAATGAGTAAGAAGAGAGATCTCCAAACAATGCAGGGAGACTGAGGATACTAGAGGAGAAAATGATCCAGAAGTAGGGTTACAAGACAGGGAGAGATGGCATTCTGACTAAGACAAAGGGCGACTTTCAAAAAGGAAAAAGGGGTACCTTTTCCTCTGAGACCTATCAACAGCAACGCGCCCTACTGGAGAAGGGAGACACACAAAGGTGTCATCCAGGAGACGGTGCAGCTCTTCTACAGATGGAGGAGCTCCCAAGGCAGCAAAGTGAAGGTGCTTCCCTCTCCCTCAGCTGTGCCACATTCTGCACTGATTCTTGGATTCTCCCTCATTTACCTGGACAGACAGGTGTTTGGATTTCTCCCTCTGCTATCCATGGTTCTTCTCCTTGCTCCAATTTGAAGATCACCTCTGGCTTGGAAACTTGATATCCTGCTCATAGGTAAACACATAAGATTTGGTTGTTTACGCAAGTTGACAAAAGAACTCTCTACAAGTCAGAACTAGGACTTATCCTCAGCAACTCTGAAGGAAAAAAAAAAGGTGCAACTTGAGGAGTCATGCAATCAAATGGCCTATTTCTGGTTCCTATTTACCTAAAAAGCAGGCTCAGAAACCCATACAGCTGGGTCTCAACAAGATGAACAAACTCTAACCCTGAACACCCTGCTCACAGTCACCCAAACTATGAGCCCCACAACCTGATCTTCTGAAAAAGGGAAGACCTGCCAATACATAGACAAGAAGATGTGGTCCTTACCAAGAGAAACCAAGTGGCTATAGTTCTCCAGCATCACATCCCTGTACAAGCGCCTCTGAGCAGCATCCACGTGGTGCCATTCTTCCTGGGTGAAGTTCACAGCTACATCCTTAAATGTCAGTGATTCCTGTAGGAACACATTCTTGCTCAAGTAGGGATCAATCCCACGAATGTTCCCACGGCAATACTGGGAACCTACTATAGGGTCTATCAAAAAAGGTGATCACATGTTTGATATCCTGAGGGAGCAAAGTGGGTTAAATATACTAGTTGTTACACAATTTTATAGAGAATCTAATATGGCATGCAGGAAAGTCACGAGGGGCAATATATTCCACAATCCTGTACGCCTACTTAGCTTTCTTCTTGTTTCCTTCAAAGCCAAGTCTGTCTATATTATCACCAATTCCTCACTGCCCATGCACTGTCTTTGCTACAAAACCCAAATACAGCAGGGAATAAAAAGTGACTGCACCCCTTCACTCCCATTGCCAATCCCACTAAACTCCCTACAAGTAACTACTATTAACAGTTTGGTGTATATATTAAGCCATCCCTTTCCATGTTTCCTTCACTCCCTCCCCTCCCCCACACAGTCTTGTTTTATGAACTATCATTTATATTGTTCTACATCCTGCTTTTTACATTTAGCTATGCATCTTGGAAGTCTTCCCTTAGTGCTTTGTATACTTTCATCTCATTACTTTCAATTGCTTCACAGCACTCCAGAGTGCATTTGGAGTACCATCACACACCCATCACCTAAAACTCACAGTACTCCACTGTGCTAAGAATAAGATTCAAGCTCACCCCATCCCTCACTGGGCTCTGGGCCTGCTGACCTTGCTGACCCCTGAACACATTAAGCTTCTTCCCGCCCTGAGTGCTGGATTGCCACATGGCTGACAACCAGTCACTAGTCCTTTAGGTCTCACATCTAGAATTGCCACCTGAGAAAAGGTGTCTCACCACCTCCTTCTAATTTACTATGCATCATATTACCATGCTTAATTTTTCTCCTAGCACAGACAAGTATCTCTCACTGTCCAAATTCCTGCCACCTGAACTTTAACTCAAGAATGAAACAGATGCAGATTTAAAAGGATGCTTGCACTTCTAGTAATTATCTGGAATTTCTTATTAGCTTTTATGTCTCCCTGACTGCACACTCTGTGAGAATAGGGACTTTACTATCTTATTCAGTTATATGCCCCTCAAGTGCCTAAAGTGATACCTAGCACATAGTGGATGCTGAAAAAAATACTTGGTGAATGAATAAATGGACCAATTCCCTTTGGACATTTGTATTAATTCCAATATTTTGCTATTACAAGCATCACTGCAATACATCCTTTGAGCAAATATGCTAGAATTTCTGTAGGCTGGCTAGCTAGAATTAGAAATGCCAGATCAGATGTATTTTGCAAGCTATACTCCCCTCCAGTCACTCCTTCCTTACCCCCCACTGAAACCAGGCTGGCTAAGGACTCCCATGCCTCTGAATGGTCAAGTTCTGTTGTTCATGTATTGATTTCTGTCTTGCCTCACCAAGCCTTGTTAAGACATCTCTCATCATGCTCAATATGAAATACGTCCTTTGGTCTTGGTGAAACCGATTTCTACCTCAAGAAGTACATAATAAAGTATGTAAAGACGATCAGCAGGAAAGCAAAGCCATGAGATTGCTGGAGCAATGGGGGAAAGTTACATGGTTTCTACCTGATTTCATGCCCTCCCTGTGTGCTGAGCTATAATTGAACAGGAGTTCTTAGGTTCCTGGAAGACATCATCCTCTCCCCACCCTCCTGTCCATCTGTCCCTTGCTAATTACATTTCACACTTTGGAGGTAGATTGGCACATCTTCACAGAGGTCTTCTATCTCCCAACAGAGGGTCAATTCCCGTATGATGTGCTTTAAGCAACTCTGCAAATCCACAACTATTTAAACA
Source organism: Tragelaphus eurycerus (assembly GCA_935064755.1). Taxonomy (NCBI): domain Eukaryota; kingdom Metazoa; phylum Chordata; class Mammalia; order Artiodactyla; family Bovidae; genus Tragelaphus; species Tragelaphus eurycerus. The sequence goes on from CAKXYN010000020.1 coordinate 22,291,531, forward strand.
GACCTATGCTATGCTATGCTAAGTCACTTCAGTCGTGTCCGACTCTGTGTGACCCCATAGACGGCAGCCCACCAGGCTCTGCCATCCCTGGGATTCTCCAGGCAAGAACACTGGAGTGGGTTGCCATTTCCTTCTCCAATGCATGAAAGTGAAAAGAGAAAGTGAAGTCGCTCAGTCATGTCTGACTCTCAGCGACCCCATGGACTGCAGCCTACCAGGCTCCTCTGTCCGTGGGATTTTCCAGGCAAGACTACTGGAGTGGGGTGCCATTGCCTTCTCTGTTAAACAGACCTAGTAATCTATTTAATCCTTGTTACCACCCTTATGGCAGAAAGCAAAGAACTAAAGAGCCTCTTGACGAAAGTGAAAGAGGAGAGTAAAAAAGCTGGTTTAAAACTCAACATTCAGAAAACTAAGGTCATGGCATCCAGTCCCATCACTTCATGGCAAATAGATGGGGAAACAATGGAAACAATGACAGACTATTTTTCTGGGCTCCAAAATCACTGCAGATGGTGACTGCAGCCATGAAATTAAAAGATGCTTGCTTCTTGGAAGAGAAGCTATGACCAACCTAGACAGCATATTTAAAAGCAGAGACATTACTTTACCAACAAATGTCTGTCTAGTCAAAGCTATGGCTTTCCAGTAGTCCTGTAGGGATGTAAGAGTTGGACTATAAAGAAAGCTGAGCACTGAAGAACTGATGCTCTTGAACTGTGGTGTTGGAGAAGCCTCTTGAGGGTCCCTTGGACTGCAAGGAGATCCAACCAGTCCATCCTAAAGAAAATCAGTTCTGAATATTCATTGAAAGGACTGATGCTGAAGCTGAAACTCCAATACTTTGGCCACCTGATGCGAAGAACCAACTCACTGGAAAAGACCCTGATGCTGGGAAAGACTGAAGGCAGGAGGAGAAGGGGAAGACAGAGGATGAGATGGTTGGATGGCATCACCGACGCAATAGACATGAGTCTGAGTAGGATCCGGGAGTTGGTGATGCACAGGGAAGTCTTACGTGCTGCAGTCCATGGGGTCGCAGAGTCGCACATGACTGAGCAACTGAACTTCCTAGTTAGATGGTGAGCATTATGAGGGCAGGGGCCATATTTTTTCTTTTTTTAACTCTAAAATACCAGTGTCCAGTAAGTATCTGACCCAACACTAAATATCTGTTTCCGGACTGAGCTGAGCCTTAAGGAGATGGCTGAGATCTGAATTTTAGAGAAAAGGGAGTGGCCCCCATCTCCTAGTGACTGAGGTGCATGATCACATTCATAAACAATGGTTCCTCCCTATCATATCTCTGCTCAACACTGTGGCTTTGTCTCCACAAAAACAGCGAAGGGCTGAAAATGTGGTAGATTTTTCTGACAGAGGTCAGGAATCTGATTGTGCCAGGCAAGATGATACTAGATTAAAAAAGAAAAGAAAGACACTAGATATGTATTAGGTACCTGGCTTTACCATATGCACTGTGGTAGAATAAAAATGCAAAAGAAAAACACTGCAGTCCTTGAATAGGTTTCAGTTTATTTTAAAATGTGTTATTTATTAAAGCATGGTATGAGACAATACACAGTAAAGTGAGGTGCTACCAATGTTCCGGGCACAGGAGAGAAACTTTAAGGAAGCTTATGTACTGGGCCTTGAGGGGTAAGTACCATAAGGAGGGGAGAAGAAAGAATGGGAATCCAGTCCTGGGATTGACAAATGAGAGAAGGGAGGCTGGTCTTGGGATGCAGATGACCAGCAGGGAAAAGGTTTGGACCAAAGCAGATATTTTAAGTTAAGTTGTGAGAAGTAACACCTTTCCATTCCTACTCTGTCCTCTAAACATATAGCCCCTGTGGTTTAGGAACAGAGTTGCCAACCAACCTGTATTCCTTTGCTTATCTGGTTCCCTATGTTTAATGCATGGACTCTTGACTTTATTCTGCTTCCCCAAATAGGCTGAATGAATGGTAAGGTATGTCTGACCAGTAAACACACGTCTAGTCCATGCCATTCATCACTTCTTGCCCTGGTTGGACAACTAACCTGTTCTACTACTCATGGTCTCACCAATTCTTTCCTATATACTATCAGAGTCACTTCTCTAAAACACACATTTGATCATGCATACAAACCCTTCATTTCTTCCCACTTTTCCCAATACTTACTGCCCTCACTCAGCGCATGCCACCATCATCTCTTACCTGGATCATTGCTACAATCTCCTACCTTGTCCCACCTTTTCCACTCATGCCCCACCCCTCTCAAGTATGTTTTCCATATAACAACTAGACTCATTTTCTTAAAACCTTTCAGAGCAAACCTTTCCTTTGCTTAGAACCCTCTGATGGCATCCCAATTCACCCCAAGTAAAAGTCAAGGTCTCTACAGTAGCTACACAGTCCTTCACAATCCACCCCCACACCCCATCTCCCTGCCTTCATCCTGAACCTCATCTCCAACATACTGCTCTCTTATCTTCACTCACCCCACCCTCCTAACAACAACTGGAACACAACGCACATGCTTCCACCTTCAGGTCTTTGCTTTGCCTGTTCCTTGACTTGGAAGTCTCTTCCTGCAGATATGCACATGGCTCCCCACTCACTTTCTTCAGCTTTTGGTTCAAATGTCACTTCACCAGAGCAACCTTCCCTGACCACATCATATAAAATAGCACCCCTCAACCCTCAATTGTCATCCTCTGTTCTTTTCCCTTTTCATAGTCCTTATACCTGATATGTGACATTTTCATTTGTTTACAGGATGCATCCCACAGTAGAATATAAATTCCAGGAGTGTAGGAATATTACCTATTTTCTCTATAGCTAATAAATATTTAATAAACTTTCCTTGAGATTAAAAATCAGACTCCTTGTTGTGAGCTCCTGAGCCCTTCCTAAGTCCTCACCTAATCCCACAGCCTCAGCTTTGGCTTCTCTTTCCCTTGTACACCATGGTTCAGTGTGGAGAACATTTACATCTCCTTGACACAAAACCATCTCTTTCTTTTCTGCAAGTTCTGCTTCAAAAGGCTGGTCTTCCCTTCTCTGCCTGACTAACACTCTCACTGAGACTCAATCAAGTTCTCCTCTTGAGGCTCTATTCCTACCTATAGCTCTGGGTTAAGTCCACCCCCACCACAACTCCCTCCTTGGGTTTCTCTTCAGCACAGCTCGTAAGACTACATAAATTACAGTGACTGTTACCTAATTGTTCAGTGGTCTTCTAGGGGGTCAAGTTCCTTGTCTTAGGAACCTTCAAATCTTCAGAGGCCAGAACCATTTCCAAACATAAGGACAGTCAAGAGTTTATAAGATTAAATAGGTAAAAAGAGCCTTGGTGTGAGTCAGCCACTATGAATTAGATCACCTTTAGGGCATTCTAATGCAAGTCACACCTCAAGACTGTAATGATCCAGTGATGCCTTACAAACACTGCTTATCCTTCTTCCAGATATAAATGGAACTCATAATCAGTAAGCTTTAAAAATTAACTGCTGCTGCTGCTACTGCTGCTAAGTCGCCTCAGTCGTGTCCGACTCTGTGCGACCCCATAGACGGCAGCCCACCAGGCTCTGCCATCCCTGGGATTCTCCAGGCAAGAAGACTGGAGTGGGTTGCCATTTCCTTCTCCAATGCATGAAAGTGAAAAGTGAAAGTGAAGTCGCTCAGTAAGTGTCCGACTCTTCGTGACCCCATGGACTGCAGCCTACCAGGCTCCTCTGTCCATGGGATCTTCCAGGTAAGAGTACTGGAGTGGGGTGCCATTGCCTCCTTAGCTCATGCTATGCTAAGTCACTTCAGTCGTGTCCGACTCTGTGTGACCCCATAGACCGCAGCCCACCAGGCTTCCCGGTCCCTGGGATTTTCCAGGCAAGAACACTGGAATGGGTTGCCATTTCCTTCTCCAATGCATGAAAATGAAAGGAGAAAGTGAAGTCGCTCAGTCATGTCCGACTCTTAGCAACCCCATGGACTGCAGCCTACCAGGCTCCTTCGTCCGTGGGATTTTCCAGGCAAGGGTACTGGAGTGGGGTGCCACTGCCTAGTATTAAATATTCCCCTCCCTCATGCTGACATAAAAAGGACCTTGGCCAAAAGATGGAGCCCAAAGCAAAGAATTGGAAACAGCACATGCTAAGTTGAGAAGGCCCAATGTCATGGGCCCCTAAAAGGCTCCACAACTAATAAATGTATAGTTTCCTTAGGCAAATCACACACATCTCCTGGAGATTCAATTTTCTCATCTATGACACAGACTCTCTGAACTGAAGAAATAAGAGTTTTACCAGGAAAAGGGTGAAAGAGTATATCCAGAAAGGACATTTACAACCGTAAAGCGACAGGTTCCTCCAACTATACCCTATACCAACCCTGTGGGAGAACTCCCCTAAAACTAATACTTAGGAAACTTTGTAGTTTTAAAACTTTGCAGAGCTGAAAATCAGAGTCTGGCAGCTAATGAGTAAAAATAATCTTAATTATTTGTTACATATTTTAAAATATTATATTTATATTATATGTAATCTTTATTATATTTAATATAAAATGTAGTATTTAATTAGGTATATTATATACAATTGGCCACACAATGCCCTAACGCTCTAGATCTATGCTGTCTAATACAGTATCCACTAGCCACATGTGAATACTGAATACTTGTAATGTGGCTAGCCCAAATTAGGACATGCAGTTAAGTGTGAAACAATGGATTTCAAAGACTTAGTACAAAAAAAAAAAAAAAAGGTAAAACATGTCATTAACAATTTTAAAACATTGATTCATGTAGAAATTGTAAGATTTTGGCTATATTAGTTTACACAGTACACATTATTAAAATTAACTTCACCTGTTTTTTTAACATTGTGGCTACTAGAAAATTTTAAATTATCCATGTAGCTTGTATTATGTTTGTTTTGGATAACACTGTTCTAAATTGTTCTAGATCTCCACCTTAGGTCATTCTCTCTAGGTGACTGAATCATCTTTCTAATTTTGCATCCTGCCATACATCCCATAGGGCTTCCTTGGTGGCTCAGAGGGTAAAGCATCTGCCTACAATGCTGGAGAACCGGGTTCGATCCCTGGGTTGGGAAGATTCCCTGGAGAAGGCAATGGCAGCCCACTCCAGTACTCTTGCCTAGAAAATCCTACGGACTGAGAAGCCTGGTAGGCTACAGTCCATAGGGTCACAAAGAGTCGGACACGACTGAGTGACTTCACTTTCACTTTCATACATCCCATGCTTTCCACAAGTGGACTCTGCCCTGACTATATTATTACTCTTTAACGTTTCCTTGCCTTTGCACATCCTGTTCTGATGGTTGTTTATTTTCTTCCCTCAGCTCTATAGACAAAAAATTCTGAGTCATCCTTCTAGAACTAGTTCAACAGTCTCTTCCTTTCTGAAGCTTTTCCAGATCCCACATCCTCCCCCTGCCACCTCTGGTATTTGGTCTCTATCTCCATTTCAGAACTGTAGCTTATATTTTCATGTTTTTCTCCCTCAACTATTTCTCAGACTTTTTTCACTTCAGTATTTTCAAAACTATGTATGTTGGAATTTTCCAGAATCACATGAGCAAATCAGAAAAATTGGCCAAGCGTGAAGGGCCCTACCAGGCAACATTTAAAAGCCCCTCATGTGATACATCATAAAAAAGCAACAATTAACATTTATTGAGCATTCACCACAGCCCACACATCCTCTCACTAAATTTTCTCACTGACTCCTTACTGCCAGCCCACAGGAAGCAGGCACCTTCTCCTGACTGGTTCTGAAGGGCGACTCGGGCTAAGAATACCACCTGGCATTGAGCAGGCATTCCAAAAATGTCTGCTGAGTAAATGAATAGGGTCTGGGTAATTCTTACCAAAGGAAAATGAGGAGTTATTTTGAGGATTAAAACATATAAAAATTAGAGAATTCTGATCTTGAATTATAAAAAGCAGGGGTAAATGGCAAAATGATGGCATTAATAGCCAAATCTAAAAGCTGGCTCCTCTGAAATACTGGCCAAACAGAAAAATCTCTGACAAATCTAGTGAAAGAAGAAATAAAAATAAATAAAATTTTAAATAAGGGGATACAAATGTCTATTGCTCAGGCATATACAAACTAACAGTGGAAACAGTGTCAGACTTTATTTTTCTGGGCTCCAAAATCACTGCAGATGGTGACTATAGCCATGAAATTAAAAGACGCTTACTCCTTGGAAGGAAAGTTATGACCAACCTAGAGAGCATATTCAAAAGTAGAGACATTACTTTGCCAACAAAGGTCCATCTAGTTAAGGCTATGGTTTTTCCTGTGGTCATGTATGGATGTGAGAGTTGGGACTGTGAAGAAGGCTGAGCGCTGAAGAATTGATGCTTTTGAACTGTGGTGTTGGAGAAGACTCTTGAGAGTCCCTTGGACTGCAAGGAGATCCAACCAGTCCATTCTGAAGGAGATCAGCCCTGGGATTTCTTTGGAAGGAATGATGCTGAAGCTGAAACTCCAGTACTTTGGCCACCTCATGCGAAGAGTTGACTCATTGGAAAAGACTCTGATGCTGGGAGGGATTGGGGGCAGGAGGAGAAGGGGACGACAGAGGATGAGATGGCTGGATGGCATCACTGACTCGATGGACATGAGTCTGAGTAAACTCCGGGAGCTGGTGATGGACAGGGAGGCCTGGCATGCTGTGAATCATGGGGTCGCAAAGAGTCAGACATGACTGAGCGACTGATCTGATCTGATACAAACTAAGGAAGATTTTTAGCAAGACCCACCAGCAAGATTTTCTGATGTCCAGGTGGACAAAGAAAGATACCTTGGTTTTGGTGATATGTATAGAACAGGAGCCTGCCAGCAGAATTTTTTTTGAATAATCCTGAGGCAGACTAATTTTGAGTGGCCTGTTCTGAAATGATCGATCAAAGGGGCAATGCAGGTCACTTTGAATGCGACTACTAGGTATAGTGGAAATGAGTATGGAACACAGTTTCTGCACTACCAGTGTTTTAACAGTTCGGCCAAATGTCATCCTGCTGTGAAGTGATTTATAGCACCCAACTTTACTTTTCCAGATAATTAACGGGTTTCATATGTGATAAAATTTTTTTTTGAAAAGCAGAATCAGATCAGATCAGTCGCTCAGTCGTGTCCGACTCTGCGACCCCATGAACCACAGCACGCCAGGCCTCCCTGTCCATCACCAGCTCCCGGAGGTCACTCAGACTCACATCCATCAAGTCAGTGATGCCATCCAGCCATCTCATCCTCTGTCGTCCCCTTCTCCTCTTGCCCCCAATCCCTCCCAGCATCAGAGTCTTCTCCAATGAGTCAACTCTTTGCATGAGGTGGCCAAAATACTGGAGTTTCAGCTTCAGCATCATTCCTTCCAAAGAAATTCCAGGATTGATCTCCTTCAGAATGGACTGGTTGGATCTTCTTGCAGTCCAAGGGACTCTCAAGAGTCTTCTCCAACACCACAGTTCAAAAGCATCAATTCTTCAGCGCTCAGCCTTCTTCACAGTCCCAACTCTCACATCCATACATGACCACAGGAAAGACCATAGCCTTGACTAGGCGAACCTTTGTTGGCAAAGTAATGTCTCTGCTTTTGAAAATGCTATCTAGGTTGGTCATAACTTTCCTTCCAAGGAGTAAGCGTCTTTTAATTTCATGGCTGCAGTCACCATCTGCAGTGATTTTGGAGCCCAGAAAAATAAAGTCTGACACTGTTTCCACTGTTTCTCCATCTATTTCCCATGTAGTGATGGGACCAGATGCCATGATCTTCGTTTTCTGAATGTTGAGCTTTAAGCCAACCTTTTCACTCTCCACTTTCACTTTCATCAAGAGGCTTTTTAGCCCCTCTTCACTTTCTGCCATAAGAGTGGTGTCATCTGCATATCTGAGGTTATTGATATTTCTCCCAGCAATCTTGATTCCAACTTGTGTAGAAAAGCAGAATACTTATATACAAACATATACACTAGATGGAGCTTTAAAAATACAAATAGATTCTACCACGGGGTAAGATATAGTAGTTTGCAGCAGACCAGAAAAACAACAAAAGCACTCACAAAGAGCATCTAGTTAAATGCAACTTATTGGTGTAAAAACAGAGAAGGCTAGAATGTTAAAATTCAGGAGAGAAGTAAATGACAGAAAGGGTATGGGAAAATTTAGTTGTTTTTCCTGGGAGCACTCGCCGATTTTGGCTACAGGAAGGAAACTGAATATTGAGCTTGTCTCAAGCAGAGGGCTATAGCTTGCGGCGGTCACAGGTGAGGGTTAAGGGAGATCAGAAACCAGGGAATGGCAGAACTTTGGCAATCAAGGCTGGAGTGAAAATTTTTTAAACATAAGTGGCTTCAAACACAGCCAGTCTCTTGAAATTTTTGGAATACTGACACAGGGCAGGAACTTGAAAAATCTAAGCTGAAAAACAGTATTGGGGGAAAAAAAATGAACAGAATACATGAACTGCCAGTAGAACAGACTCTTGAAGAACACAACATGCTATCAATAAAAGCACAAGGTCATCCCAGAGGTAGATTGTATCTAATCAAAACTGCAAATAATCCATGACTCATATTTAAAAATCTACCTAGAAGGAAAACTCAGAAACAGATGTCTTCACTCGCTGTAGTTATTCTAAATATTTAAAAAAGAAAGAATACCAAACCTTTATAAACTTTACAGGAGAAAGGAAGGTGGGACCTTTCCTGTTCATTTTATGAGGCCAGTACAACCTCAACACCAAAACCTTTAAGACATTTCAGTTAATTAATGTTATAGATCGCTTATCTTATGAATTTAGATGCAAAATCCTAAAATAAAAAAAAAAAATTCCAGCCATATGAATGTAAAATATACCTTGACTAGACTAAATGATGTTTATTAGAGGAATCAAAGGATGGATTTAATATTTAAAATTCAACTGACTTAGCCTTCTACTCCTCTTTATCTCAGATTCTCCTTTCTCCCTTGCATTTTGTACATTTCTCTTCTGCCTTCCCTTCTTAGAGCTGAAAAGTCAGAACAGCTCTGCCTTGGAAGATGAGAAAGGTGGTGTGGCAATGTACCCACCTGCATCAAGAGTGCTAAGGGCAGGTGGAAGAAATGGCTAGCATGGCTGAGATACCAGTAACACTGAGCAGATAAGTAAATGTATTGAGGATATTGAGAGCCTGGTTTCTCACTGCTGGAAAAAATTATCTAATAAAATTAAAAGGAGAGAAGCTAGGAAAACCACCTGGAGTACTGGATTGGAATGTAACTCAAAATTTTAAATACACAGAAATAGTTATATTAAAAAAAGATAAAGGGATAAACCAATAAAATATCCAACAATGTGTTAAGAAATGTGAAAGATCTTAGTGAAGTGGGTAATTTTAAAATCCTAGGCCACCAATGTTGACAGAAAAAAGGAGAGACAGTAATTGAGGAAGATATAGAGAAAATCATCCTTGCTATAAAAAGCCTGGATCCAAATATCTTATAGGTAAATTATTTCAAAAGACAGAACTGAAAAGCAATCAAAATGTTTCTACAAATTAACTGTGAGCATACCACCAAAACCTGCCAAAGAACCACCTCTTGCTCTGAGGGTTGCTTTACTTAAGAACACAGATGTAATTTTTTTTTAAAAATTGTTTTAATCATCTATTGTAACCAATGGGATTTTATCCCAGTATTAATAGTAGAAGCATTAGGAGCAATTTAAATGTTTTATGAGAAATGGTTAATTTTGGCATATCATACTAAGCAATATAAAACAGCCTTAAAAATGATTTAAAAATGAAAGATTCTCTCAAAAATTATACTTAATGTTTAAGGGAAAAACATATATAGGGAGAAAAGAAGGAAATTCATGAGAATAAATAACAAAGAGCTAAAAGAATTTTCCACTAAAAAGTCTGTATTAAATATATGCTCACATACTTTGATAAAATGTATTTTAATAAAGGTAATAGAAGTCATAGAAAAGTCAGGAAAAAAATTTTATTTTTGAAATGTGTCTTAGAGGAATAGGTTTTGACACACTAACGCTGTCTTAAAAACAAATTTCTTAAAACTGTTCAGTGAAAGTCACACTGTTTCATGCAGTTACTTTATCAAAAAATGAGCATCACCACAACTGGAAAAATTACATTTTTGTTATGTGAGGAGAAGAAAATGCAGAAAGTATAAAATGACTTCTTAGGGTTAAGTGATTATTAATGTTCATTCATGAGACACCCACTTAAAGCATGTGTACTTTGGAGCAAAGGATGAAAGAAGTCAGGTGGCCCTGCCGCACAAAAGCAGGAAGCCCCATACAGAGATGGATGGGTAAGCACATCACTCCATGACCTAAGAGTGATGACAAGTATGCACAGTGCACAGGAGAGGCACTTGATCTTGCCCAGGGGAAGTAGGGTCTGAATTGAAGCTTAAAGACCAGCACAGTCAGCTCGGGAAGAGGTTAAAAAAGGGGGCCTCCACACAAAGGGAGCCTGAATATCCCTACCACAAATATCCTGACCTGGTTCAGCAAGTGGCTTGGTTTCCCTGGAGCACTGTGTCTGAGTTGCAGTGACTTGAGACAATTTTTGCTGGGTCTGTTCATCCTGATGACCAAGCCAGAGCTCTCTTGGCATCTAGTCAACAGACACCAGGGCCTGGTCCCTTTGCATTGCCTCCCCTTCAAGATACAACACCGAGAAACCTGGTTGCCACAAGCAGCTTTTGCTTATAAAACCTTCCTCATTTCCTACTTTTCCGGTGGCTTCAACTTTAAGAATGGTAAACAGCTTTTCAAAATCCTAATAACACAGTACACATATAATGAAGAAAAAAAAAAAAGAATGCATGGAGTTTACACAGCTATAGTTACTAACAATCTATACATAGATCCCCAAGATTTGGCGGTATCTCACCTGACCCATCTCTGCTCCCACTGCCCTCCCACCATAGGGCAACTTAAATTGTTTGTTAGCCAAGACCTGGGAGAAGGTCTTAACTGCAGGAGCCCCAACTTTCAAACTCTTGCTCCTGCACATCATTCACAGCAATCATTAATTGTACAGTTCAAGCTCAAAAACTTGGGCTCAAACTACAACAGTCTGCTTGCAGCTCCTTGAACACACCAGACACACATGACCTGAATGTTAACTCCCATACTTCCTTCCATTCATTCATTCATACAGTCATTGAGCATATAGTTAATGAACCCCTATGATATGTTAGGACACTTTTCTAGGTAATTGGGAAACATTAGTAAACAAAAAGAAGAGACCATAACAAATTTTGTTCACTATTGTATCCCAACCACCTAGAAAAGTGTCTTGGGCTTCCCTCATGGCTCAGCTAGTCAAGAATCCACCTGCAATGCGGGAGACCTGGGTTTGATCCCTGGGTTGGGAAGATCTCCTAGAGAAGGGAAAGGCTACTCACTCCAGTATTCTGGCCTGGAGAATTCCACGGTCTGTATAGTCCATGGGGTTGCAAAGAGTTGAACACAACTGAGCGACTTTCACTTCACTTCTTCAGAAAAGTGTCTTAACACAACATAGGGGTTCAGATAGGGGTTCAGTGACTATCTGCTGAGTGAATGAATGGATTACCAAGGCCAAAAAGAAAAAAGCCCAACTCCCTTGTATTCTCATCTTCCCACACCCACTGTCATACAGGACAATGGTTTCAGGTGTAGGCCCTTCATCTTCTTGCCTCCCAACCCGTGTTCCCAGATGCTCAGTTGTGTCAGACTCTTTGCGACCCCATGAACTGTAGCCTGCCAGGCTCATCTATCCACAGGATTCTACAGGCAAGAACACACTGGAGTGAGTGGGTTGCCATTTCCTTCTGCAGGGGATCTTCCCAACGCAGGGATAAAACCCACATCTCCTGTATTGGCAGGTGGATTTTTTTTTTTTTTTTTACTACTGAGCCACCTGGGAAGCTCCCCAACCCCTGACCACAGTCAGTCAGCTCTACTCCCACTCCCTTCATTTTTACTTGCTTCAAGCCTGCTCCTATTCAAAGATGCAATCTTCATTGACTCTTTCCCACAGGCACTTTCCTCTCCCTTCTGCACTTACAGCAGGATCTGGATCTCTGCAGCAACACTTGACACTACCTTTCTAGTGCTACACTTCTACATGAGGCTGTCTTTCCCTACTAAATTAACTTCCTGGATAAGTAGTCACTATTCAACTTTTGTACTCCTAACAGAAGCAGAAGATATTAAGAAGAGGTGGTAAGAATACACAGAAGAACTGTACAAAAAAAGATCTTCACGACCAAGATAATCACAATGGTGTGATCACTATCCTAGAGCCAGATATCCTGGAATGTGAAGTCAAGTGGGCCTTAGGAAGCATCATTACAAACAAAGCTAGCAGAGGTGATGGAATTCCAGTTGAGCTATTTCAAATCCTGGTTGATGATGCTGTGAAAGTGCTGCACTCAATATGCCAGCAAATTTGGAAAACTCAGCAGTGGCCACAGGACTGGAAACGGTCAGTTTTCATTCCAATCCCAAAGAAAGGCAATGCCAAAGAATGCTCAAACTACCGCACAATTGCACTCATCTCACACACTAGTAAAGTAATGCTCAAAATTCTCCAAGCCAGGCTTCAGCAATACGTGAACCGTGAACTTCTAGATGTTTAAGCTGGTGTTAGAAAAGGCAGAGGAACCAGAGATCAAATTGCCAACATCCACTGGATCATGGAAAAAGCAAGCGTTCCAGAAAAACATCTATTTCTGCTTGATTGACTATGCCAAAGCCTTTGACTGTGTGGATCACAATAAACTGTGGAAAATTCTGAAAGAGATGGGAATACCAGACCACCACCTGACCTGCCTCTTGAGAAACCTATATGCAGGTCAGGAAGCAACACTTGGCACTGAACATGGAACAACAGACTGGTTCCAAATAGGAAAAGGAATACGTTAAGGCTGTAAATTGTCACCTGCTTATTTAACTTATATGCAGAGTACACCATGAGAAACACTGGGCTGGAAGAAGCACAAGCTGGAATCAAGATTGCAGGGAGAAATATCAATAACCTCAGATATGCAGATGACACCACTCTTATGGCAGAAAGTGAAGAGGAACTCAAAAGCTTCTTGATGAAAGTGAAAGAGGAGAGTGAAAAAGTTGGCTTAAAGCTCAACATTCAGAAAACGAAGATCATGGCATCTGGTCCCATCAATTTATGGCAAATAGATGGGCAAACAGTGGAAACAGTGTCAGACTTTATTTTTCTGGGCTCCAAAATCACTGCAGATGGTGATTGCTGCCATGAAATTAAAAGACGCTTACTCCTTGGAAGGACGATTATCACCAACCTAGATAGCATATTGAAAAGTAGAGACATTACTTTGCCAACAAAGGTCCATCTAGTCAAGGCTGTTTTTCCAGTAGTCATGTATGGATGTGAGAGTTGGGACTGTGAAGACAGCTGAGCGCCGAAGAATTGATGCTTTTGAACTGTGGTGTTGGAAAAGACTCTTGAGAGTCCCTTGGCCTGCAAGGAGATCCAACCAGTCCATTCTGAAGGAGATCAGCCCTGGGATTTCTTTGGAAGGAATGATGCTAAGTTGAAACTCCAGTACTTTGGCCACCTCATGCAAAGAGTTGACTCATTGGAAAAGACTCTGATGCTGGGAGGGATTGGGGGCAGGAGGAGAAGGGGACGACAGAGGATGAGATGGCTGGATGGCATCACCGACTCGATGGATGTGAGTTTGAGTGAACTCTAGGAGTTGGTGATGGACAGGGGGGCCTGGCGTGCTGCAATTCACGGGGTCACAAAGAGTCAGACACGACTGAGCGACTGAACTGAACTGAAGGGCCATGCCCACAGAAAGAGAACCACTGACAATGGGAAATCTCTGCCTAGAAAGCCCCATTTGTAGGGCCAGTGTTCTGTCATGTCCCGTCCTCCGACCAGTCATCATCTGCAGCCTGAGGTAGGTTAGGTAACTCAAGTGAACACCGTCAGGCCATTCGATGAGAATACAGCTGAACCAGAGTGCTTTAGGGAACACAGGCTTAAAAGTGAAGTTTAAAGCGGTCCCTAAATTCACTGCTCAGAACACAGATCCATTTTCACCATCAAAACGTAATCCTACCCACAACGTGGCAATGATCATCACCTCCTAACATGTTAAGTATGTTAAGTCATCTGAATTCTCACAAGCTACTGAGGAAGCACTTTATATAGAAAGGTGCTGATGACAGTGATTTCCTCTGGCTCTCCTCAAACCAAGTAACTGTTTTGTTCTAGTTTTGTTACTTGTCTTACTCCTGAAGGCTCACTCATTAAAATGAAAACATGTAACAAGAAGTAAAATAATATAAAGGCATGATATACTGTGTTTAATTTACTGTAAACTGCTTTTAAAGAACATTAGTAATTTTTATCTGCTTTGCCTGTCTCCTGCCCTAGCAACTAGAATTTGTGATTTTTTCCCCCTTAACTGTAGGAGAGTGTGGATTAAAACACTAACTGAACCTTGTTATATTTTCACGGATAGACTCTATGTAATTCAACGGGTAAGCTCAGCGTTGGGATGCTTCTAGAAAGTGCCTCCTCTCTCACAAGAATAAATAGGTTCACAAATCAGCATCATATTAATTAAGTTGAAGGCTGGACATCTTGGGACGTGCATTACTATACCTGTTAAAGCAGAAAAGAACACGTTCCTTTGTTGTTTCCCTCCTTGCCTGGGAAGAGATCATCTCCAGCCTCTTCCTAAGCAACTCCAGACCAGGCTTCTCTGGCCCCTGGGTCAGAAGCTGGGGCTCCTCTCTCCTTCACTCACAGTCACTTTCCCCTCTACAGTTTTCTATACTGTCACCCCACCCTCCAGATTCCTAATCGAAAGAGTTCAAGGAATTGGCTTGGCACTCGGGAGTCTCAACACTGGCACTCTCCAACACGTCCACTCTCAACTCCTCCCACAAGACCACCCCTCCCTGGTCCCCTCCTTCCCACAATGCAGGCCCCCTTCGGAGAAGCTCCGCTCCGCCCAGCTCTGGACACTCTGGTTTCACAAGTCTAGGAGGTTCCGAGGGGGCGAAAGAGCCGGGAATGGGATTCGCTCCAGTGGAGAACAGTGGCCGCTCCAAATACACCCCAGGGTAGCGACGGGCTGCTCACCTGGTGCCTGGCCGTCGGAGGCCTCGGGGCCATCCCTGCGTCGCCGGGCAGGGCTCCCAAGGACAGGGTCTGGGGAGAGAGAAGAGGGCCCACTCAGCCGGCTGTGACCGCCGACCCCACCGCGGCCCGCCCGCCTCCGCCCCCGAGCCACTTCTCCAGAGTAGAGAGGTGGGGGAAGCGCGCGGTCCCCGCGTGGGCCTGCCTTCCCCAAAATGAAAGGCTCGCCGCCGGCCATACACCCTCCCCCGGCCACGCCCAGTCACACCCGCGGGACCGTGGGCGCGGCCGCGCGCACGCACGCCAAGCCCGTGGGAGGGGTCGCCCCGACCGGCGCACTCGGAATCACCGCCTGCTGGAGCTCCGGACTTCGCGGCCTCGGGCCCACACGGGGCTCCGGCCGGCTCCTCCCGCCCCGGCTGCAGGCCTAGTTCTCGGCAATTCTGAAATGCTCGGGGCGGCCCAAAGCGGCCTGAGCCGCACAGCGTCTGGACAATGGCCCCAGCGGCCCGGTAGAGCGGGAAGTGCGCCTGCGCACGCGGAGCCTGGCTCCCTCCACCCCCGGCCGTGGCCGGCGCGCGACTACACTTCCCAGAGGCGCCCGCGCTTGGGTCCCATCGAGGCTGCCGGGGGAGGACGCGCGTTTTTAGAGGCGCCCAGGTGGGGACTGCAGTCAGGGCCCAACGGGGCAGAGAGTGGAGCTTGAGTACTCCTGCGGCCGAGTAACAATCACCGAGCGTCTTCTCTGTGCCAGGAGCGTGTTGCTCGTCGCAGGATACTGCGATAAATCGGACAGGAAAGATCCTGCTTTTGGAAAGCGAGCGTGCACTCCTGTGGACTAGGCAGTAAAACGTAAATATATCAACAAGACAATTTCACTTACTGACTTCAGCCATAGGAATGAGACAGTGAAGGGCACGGGGCAACATTGTTCTCTTCTATGCCATCTTCACTCGTGGGTCAGTGCTGAAGGCTTGGACATGGACTCCTCAGACCACATATACTACGACTAAAATACTTGATGACATAGTTGGTACTAGAGAAAGAAAAAGCCTTCAAAAGAATCCCCTGGTAGCCTCCTGAACAGTATTAAAAAACAAACTGTATTGTGGTTCTTCGGAGAAGGCAATGGCAACCCACTCCAGTACTCTTGCCTGGAAAATCCCATGGATGGAGGAGCCTAGTGGGCTGCCGTCTATGGGGTCGCCCAGAGTCGGACACGACTGAAGCGAATTAGCAGCAGCAACTGTGGTTCTTGTGGTTTAGTCACTAAGTCCTGTCTGACTATTGCCAGCCCATAGACGGCAGCCCACAGGCGCCTCTGTCCATGGGATTTTCCAGGCAAGAAGAATACTGAAGTGGATGGTCATTTCCTTCTCCAGGGGATCTTCCAGACCCAGGTATCCAACCGGGGTCTCCTACGTTGAAGGTGGATCCTTTACTTGGCTGAGCCACCAGGGAGTTACAGTGTTCAATCAGTTCAGTCGCTCAGTCCTCTCCATCGCTCTAGGACCCCATGGACTGCAGCACGCCAGGCTTCCCTGTCCATCAACAACTGGAGCCTACTCAAATTCATGCCCATTGAGTTGGTGATGCCATCCAGCCATCTCATCCTCTGTGGTCCCCTTCTCCTCCTGCCTTCAATCTTTCCGAGCATCAGGGTCTTTTCAAATGAGTGAGTTCTTCACATCAGGTGGCCAAAGTATTGGCGTTTCAGCTTCAGCATCAGTCCTTCCAATGAATATTCAGGACTGATTTCCTTTAGGATGGACTGGTTGGATCTCCTTTCAGTCCAAGGGACTCTCAAGAGTCTTCCTCAGCACCACAGTTTGAAAGCATCAATTCTTTGCTGCTCAGCCTTCTTTATGGTTCAACTCTCACATCTGTACATGACTACTGGAAAAACCATAGTTTTGTCTATATGGACCTTTGTCGGCAAAGTGATGTCTCTGCTTTTTTAATATGCTAAGTTTATCATAGCTTTTCTTCCAAGGAGCAAGCATGTTTTAATTTCATGGCTGCAGTCACCACCTGTAGTGATTTTGGAGCCCAGAAAAATAAAGTCAGCCATTGTTTCTACTGTTTCACTCTCCACTTTCACTTTCATCAAGAGCCTCTTTAGTTCTTTTTCCCATTCTGCCATAAGGGTGGTGTCATGTGCATATCTGAAGTTATTGATATTTCTCCCAGCAATCTTGATTCCAGCTTGTGCTTCATCTAGCCAGCATTTCTCATGATGTACTCTGTATATAAGTTAAATAAGCAGGGTGACAATATACAGCCTTGATGTACTCCTTTTCCTATTTGGAACCAGTCTCTTGTTCCATGTTCATTTCTAACTGTTGGTTTCTGATCTGCACACAGATTTCTCAGGAGGCAGGTCAGGTGGTCTGGTATTCCCATCTCTTGAAGAATTTTCCAGCATTTGTTGTGGTCCACACAGTCAAAGGCTTTGGCATAGTCAATAAAGCAGAAGCAGATGTTTTTCTGGAACTCTCTTGCTTTTTCCATGATCCAGCGTATGTTGGCAATTTGATCTCTGGTTCCTCTGCCTCTTCTAACACCAGCTTGAACATCAGGAAGTTCACGGTTCATGTACTGTTGAAGCCTGGCTTGGAGAATTTTGAGCATTACTTTACTAGCACGTAAGATGCATGCAATCGTGTGGTAGTCTGAGCATTCTTTGGCATTGCCTTTCTTTGGGATTGGAATGAAAACTGACCTTTTCCAGTCCTGTGGCCACTGCTGAGTTTTCCAAATTTGCTGGCATATTGAGTGCAGCACTTTCACAGCATCACCTTTTAGTATTTGAAATAGCTCAACTGGAATTCTATCACCTCCACTAGCTTTGTTTGTAGTGATGCTTCCTAAAGCCCACTTAACTTCGCATTCCAAGATGTCTGGCTCTAGGTGAGTGATCATACCATTGTGATTATCTGGGTCATGAAGATCTTTTTAATATAGTTCTTCTGTGTATTTTTGCCACCTCTTCTTAGTATCTTCTGCTTCTGTTAGGTCCATACCATTTCTGTCCTTTATTGTGCCCATCTTTTCCTGAAATGTTCCCTTGGTATCTCTAATTTTCTTGAAGAGATCTCTAGACTTTCCCATTCTATTGTTTTCCTCTATTTCTTTGCACTGATCGCTGAGGAAGGCTTTCTTATCTCTTCTTGCTATTCTTTGGAACTCTGCATTCACATGGGTATATCTTTCCTTTTCTACTTTGCCTTTCACTTCTCTTCTATTCACAGCTATTTGTAAGGCTTCCTCAGACAGCCATTTTGCCTTTTTGCATTTCTTTTCCTTGGGGATGGTCTTGATCCTGTCTCCTGTACAATGTCATGAACCTCTGTCCATAGTTCTTCAGGTACTTTGTCTATCAGATCTAATCCCTTGAATCTATTTGTCACTTCCACTGTATAATCGTAAGGGATTTAATTTAGGTCATACCTGCATGACCTTGTGGTTTTTCCTACTTCAATTTAAGTCTGAATTTGGCAATAAGGAGTTCATGGTCTGTGCCACAGTCAACTCCAGGTCTTGTTTTTGCTGACTATAGAACTTCTCTGTCTTTGGCTGCAAAGAATATAATCAATCTGATTTCAGTATTGACCATCTGGTGATGTCCATGTGTAGAGTCTTCTCTTGTGTTGTTGAAAGAGGGTGTTTGCTCTGACCAGTGCATTCTCTTGGCAAAACTCTATTAGCCTTTGCCCTGCTGCATTCTGTACTCCAAGGCCAAATTTGCCTGGTTACTCCAGGTATTTCTTGACTTCCTACTTTTGTGTTCCAGTCCCCTATAATGAAAAGGACATCATTTCTGGGTGTTAGTTCTAGAAAGTCTTGTAGGTCTTCAGAGAACTGTTCAGCTTCTTCAGCGTTACTGGTTGGGGCATAGACTTGGATTACTGTGATATTGAATGGTTTGCCTTGGAAATGAACAGAGATAATTCTATCATTTTTGAGATTGCATCCAAGTACTGCATGTCAGACTCTTATGTGGACTATGATGGCTACTCCATTTCTTCTAAGGGATTCTTGTCCACAGTGGTAGATATAACGGTCATCTGAGTTAAATTCACCCATTCCAGTCCATTTTAGTTTGCTGATTCTTAGAATGTCGACGTTCACTCTTGCCACCTCCTGTTTGACCACTTCCAATTTGCCTTGATTCATGGACCTAACATTCCAGGTTCCTACGCAATATTGCTCTTTACAACTTCAGACTTTATTTCCATCACCAATCAGATCCATAGCTGAGTGTTGCTTTGTTTTGGCTCTGTCTCTTCATTATTTCTGGAGTTATTTCTCTACTGATCTCCCATAGCATATTGGGTACCTACTGACCTGGGGAGTTCATCTTTCAGTGTCTTATCTTTTTGCCTTTTCATACTGTTCATGGGGTTCTCAAGGCAAGAATACTGACGTGGTTTGCCATTCCCTTCTCCAGTGGACCACATTTTGTCAGAACTCTCCACCATGACCCGTCTGTCTTGGGTGGCCCTACACGCATGGCTCATAGTTTCATTGAGTTAGACAAGGCTGTGGTCCATGTGATCAAATTACAATGTTATTTGATTACTTATAATAGTTCAGTTGGTAAAGAATCTGCCTGCAATACAGGAGACCCCAGTTTGATTCCTGGGTCAGGAAGATCCGCTGAGGAAGGGATAGGCTACCCACTCCAGTATTCTTGGTCTTTCCTTGTGTGGTTCAGCTGGTAAAGAATCTGCCTGCAATGCGGGAAATCTAGATTCAATCCCTGGGTTAGGAAGATCCACTGGAGAAGAGAAAGGCTACCCATTCCAGTACTCTGGCCTAGAGAACTCCATGGACTGTATAGTCCATGGGGTCATAAAGAGTTGGACACGACTGAGCGACTTTCACTTCATTTCTTGATTCCTTAGTATCAATAGCTTCATATATCATTGCTTAGTATCCCCATTTTGTACTTGGGAAAATATATAAATGATGGAAAATTTCGACACAAAGAATTAGATTTACATAATTATGTTTTGTTGGGAAGATCCCCTGAAGAAGGAAATGGCAACCCACTCCAGTATTCTTGCCTGGGGAACCCCATGAACAGAGGAGCTTGGCAGGCTATAGTCTATGGGGTTGCAAGATCTGGACACCTCTTAGTGACTAAACCATCAATTATGTTTTATATCCCACAAATAGTCTAAAAACTTCCTAGACTTAGACCTGACTTTTTGATATTAGACAATCACACATTCATGTGGTAGAAAATAATTGCAAGTAAATGTTCCTTACATGCTTTATCAAGAGGATGGATATTAAAAAAAAAATAACACTTTCCACCACTGCTGCAGGAATATAATGCTCTGGAACAAAGCAAGCATCATTCAGAAATATGAATGCGTGGTCTAAGGAGGCCACGCTGAGGCAGGGACTCAGTAGACTGAGACTTAAGGAGGCAACTGCAGGAACGTGAGGGAGAAAAGAATTTCAAGCTGAAGGAACTGAGGGTGCCGAAGTCCCACAGTGGAAACAAACTTGTTGGGTTTTCGAAACTGATACCTAATGGAGCTGTAGCAGAGTAAAGGGGAGGGAGAGTGACACAGAGGTAAGACAGTTAGGCTGGGGTTTGATGAAGCAAAGTTTTAGATGCTATGATAAGGCGTGTGGATATTACTTTAAGTGTGATGGGAACCACTGGATTAGCAGCAATGGAGTCACTTACTACTATGAGGGAATAAGAGAAATATTTCCAGAATTGGTAACCAGGACTCAGAGCTAAGATTAAATTCTTCTGCATTGAAAAGAGAGACAAGGGACTTCTCTGTTGGTCCAGTCATTAAGAATCTACCTGCCAGGAGGAGGAGCTAAGATGGCGGACGAGTAAGACGGGGAGAATACTTTCTCCTCCACAAATCCATTAAAAGAACATTTGAATGCTGAATAAACTCGATAAAACAATTTCTGAACGCCGGCAGAGGACATCAGGCACTTAGAAAGACAGCTCATTGTCTTCAAAACGAGAAAACGAGCCCTGCGGTAACTCCTTTTGCGGAGAACTGGCGCGGACACCAGCATTTGCTATTGGCAAGTCGGGGCTGGGCTAGGAGGAGCGGGGAGGCCTGCATTGCTTTGAGAAAGGATTTGGCCTGGCTATCTCGGGCGCTATCTGAGCGAAATAACCAGACTGTCGGTTGTCTACTACATCAAAAGCCAGCCCTAACTTAGGACACCACCAGGACTACC
The DNA here is from genome assembly GCA_935064755.1 of Tragelaphus eurycerus. Taxonomy (NCBI): domain Eukaryota; kingdom Metazoa; phylum Chordata; class Mammalia; order Artiodactyla; family Bovidae; genus Tragelaphus; species Tragelaphus eurycerus. Next base: position 22,312,896 of record CAKXYN010000020.1, read on the forward strand.
TACGGAACAAAGGGCTGCACAGAGTTGGCCGGCTGCAGGCCGTCCCACTCCGGTGACAGGCAGCCAGGGCCAGAGGCGGGCAATTATAGCCCTAGAGAGACACTGTCTAACGGAACTGTGAGTAGGTTTCTGTGCTGACTCACGCTTCTTGGGGCTCTGGATGGTCAACATCTGCCTGAGAAAGTGCGCTGTTTGTATACCCAGAAAACTGAGTGGCGGAGAGGCGATAAGTCGCAGCACCTGCGCTCGCTGAACATTTCATCACCTGTGCTACTCGGATCTGGGAAGGGCATAAAACGCAGACTCAACCAAGTCTGTGCTTCTGAGGATTATCTGAGTGCCTGAACCTGCCGGTTTAGATTTGAGTGTTCATCTCCACCCCCTCTGTAACAGGGCAGAGACAGAATGAAAAGACCTGTAAACCGCCCAAAAAAGAAAAAAACTACCAGAATAGTAGATAAAAAGACAGAAGGAGGGCAAACCAAACCAAAGAGGAAGAGAAGGGAAGATAAAGATAAGAAAAAATAAAAACGAAATCAAAATAGAATAAGTAAGAGAGAAAGGAGAGAAGAGAAAAATAACAAGGACCTAGAAGAAATAAAAAAAGTCAACACAAAATAATCAGAGATCCAAACACCCTGGAGGCAAAAAAGTAGAATAACAGAGGAGAAGATAGATAGGAAAGAAATAGAATAGAAAAAAGAAAGAGAGAAAAAAGAAATATCAAAAGAAAAGGAGAAACTCCAGGATAACATCAAACGCTACAACATCGAATCATAGGAGTTCCAGAAGAAGAAGATAAAAAGAAAGATCATGAGGAAATACTTGAGGAGATAATAGTTGAAAACTTCCCTAAAATGGAGAAGGAAATAACCACTCAAGTTCAAGAAATCCAGAAGTCCCTAACAGGATAAACCCAAGGCGAAACACCCCAAGACACATATTAATCAAATTAACAAAGATTAAATATAAAGAACAAATATTAAAAGCAGCAAGGGAAAAACATCAAATAACTCACAAGGGAATTCCCATAAGGATAACAGCTGATCTTTCAATAGAAACTCTCCAAGCCAGGAGGGAATGGCAAGACGTAATTAAAGTGATGAAGGAAAATAACTACAGCCTAGATTATTGTATCCAGCAAGGATCTCATTCAAATATGAAGGAGAAATCAAAAGCTTCACAGATAAGCAAAAGTTGAGAGAATTTTGCACCACTAAACCATTTCTCCAACAAAAACTAAAGGACATTCTCTAGAGCAATACAATAATAGTGGGAGACTTTAACACCCCACTCATATAATCTGCTGTAATAGACAAAGTAAAGAGGAAAACATATTTACTTATGAGCCTCAAAAAATTCAGTTCACTCAGGAGAGTTTAAAAAAAAAAAAAAAAGACTTATTTGCTCACTCTGTGGAGGTTTATTGACTATTTTGTGGATTTGGTACCACTTTGGGTAGTAGGGAGGAAGAGGTGAAAAATGTGATCCTGTCCTAAATAATATATTGTGGTAAAGATAGACTTACCAATACAAAATACCAAGATGTGCCTAAAGATGAGGACACCCAATCTGGACTTTTTGTTTCCTGAACTTTTCATTTTGAGAACAAACCTCCTAATATAAGATGAATTCACCATGATTTTTTTTAAGTGTTCTTTGTGATTAAAAACAGAAAGCCATTGGTTAAGAAATTACATATACTCCTCCCCACCATCACTCCCCTTCTTTCTTCCCATTTCCCTTCCACCCTCATTGATCCTTTCCTTTGTCCATTTTCCCCCGCAAAAAAAAAAAAAAAAAAAGAATCTACCTGCCAATCCCAGGTCCTTCCCGGACCTGGTTTGATCCCTGGTCCAGGAAAATTCCACATGCCACGGAGCAACTAAGCCCATGTGCCACAACTACTGTGTACTCTAGAGCCCATGCTCTGCAACAAGAGAAGCCATCGTAATAAGAAACCTGAGCACCTCAATGAGAGAGTAGCCCCCTCCCTTGCAGCAACTAGACAAAGCTCTTGCACAACAACGAAGACTCAGCACAGCCAAAAATTAATTAAAATAAATAATTAAAAAAGAGAGGGACACATGGCGTTTTCCACAGGACTAAAAAAAATTATTCTAAAATGTGTATGGAAACATTAAAAACCCCAAATAGCCAAAAAAATTTTGAGAAAAGAAGAACAAAGTCAGAGGTATCACACTTCCTGATGTCAAGCTATATGATGAAGCTACAGTAATCTAAACGGTATTGGCACAAAAGCAGACACATACATCAATGGAACAGAATAGAGAGCCCAGAAATGAAGCTACACTTATATGGGCAATTAATCTATGACAAAGAAGACAAGAATATACAATGGGGGATAAAAAGATAGTCTCTTTGATAAACAGTGTTGGGAAAACTGGACAGCTACATGCAAAAGAATCAAACTGATACTCTCTCACACTGTGCCCCAAAATAAATTCAAATGGATTAAAGGCTCAAATGTAAAACCTGAAATCATAAAACTTCCAGAAGAAAACATAGGTAGTACTCTCTTTGACAGAGGTCTTAGTAATATATTTTTTGATATGTCTATCCAGGCAAGGGAAACAAAAGCAAAAATAAGCTAATGGGGCTACATCAAACAAAAAGCTTTTCCCCAGCAAAGGAAATATCAATAAAATAAAAAGACCACCCACTAATGAAACAGGACACCTACTAACAAAACAGGAAAAAAAAAAATCTACTGAATAGAAGATACTTGTAAACGATATATCCATAAGGGGTTAATATCCAAAATATTCAGAGAACTCGTACAACTCAACATAAAAAACCAAACAACCAAATTTTAAAAATGGGCAGAAGATCTGGACAGACATTTTTCCAAAGAAGACATACAGACATATGAAAAGATGCTCAACATTACTCATTATCAAGGAAGTAAAAACAAAACCACAGTAAGATATCACCTCACACCTGTCAGAATGATTATTATAAAAAAATAATTGTTGTTTATAGTTGTTGTCTATAAAAAAGACAACAAATAAAAAATGTTAGTGAGGATACTGAGAAAAGGGAACCCTCATGCACTGTTGGTGGGAATGTAAAGTGCTACAGCCACTATGAAAAACAGTTGGAGATTTTTCAAAATATTAAAAATATAACTACCATGATCCAATAATTTCACTCCTGGGTATTTATCCAAAGGAAAACAAAAACACTTAATCACAAAAGATATATGTACCCCTATGTCACTGCAGCATTATTTACAATAGCCAAGTGCCCATCAACCCATGATGGGCAAACCAAGTGCCATCAACACACTAATGGGTAAAGAAGATGTGGTATATACACAATAGAATATTAGCCATAAAAAAAGAATGAAATCTTACCATTTTTGACAACATGGATGGACCTAGAGGGCACTATGCAAGGTGAAATATGTCACAGAAAGACAAATATTGTTTGATTTCACTTGTATGTGGAATCTGAAAAACAAAACAAATGAAACGTAAAACAGAAACAGAGTTATAGATACAGAGAACAAACAGGTGGAGAAATAGACGAGGAAGATTAAGAGGTACAAACTTCCAGTCCTGAAATGAGCCACCAGTATCAAATTACAGTGTGGCAAATATAGTCAGTGACAAAGTAATATCTTTGTGGTGATGTACTGTAACTAGGTGATCGTTTGATGTGTATAGAAAAAAAAATTGCTATGTTGTGTAACAGAACTAATAGTGTTGCAGGTCAATTATTCTTTAAAACCAAATAAACAAACACACGAATTCATAGAAAAAAAAAGGATCATATTTGTACTTACCAGAGGCAGAGGGTAGCGGGGAGAGGAAATTGGATAAAGGCAGTCAAGAGATATAAATGTCAAATTATAAATAAGTACTAGAGATGTAATGTACAACATGAGCCATATCATTAACACTGCTGTATGTACCCAAAAAAGATGTCCTTTTCATTATAGGGGACTGGAATGCAAAAGTAGGAAGTCAAGAAACATCTGAAGTAACAGGCAAATTTGGCCTTGGAATACAGAATGAAGCAGGGCAAAGACTAATAAGAGTTTTGCCAAGAAAATGCAATGAGCATAACAAACACCCTCTTCCAACAACACAAGAGAAGACTCTATACATGGACATCACCAGATGGTCAACACCGAAATCAGATTGATTATATTCTTTGCAGCCAAAGATGGAGAAGCTCTATACAGTCAGCAAAAAGAAGACCAGGAGCTGACTGTGGCTCAGACCATGAACTTCTTTTTGCCAAATTCAGACTTAAATTGAAGAAAGTAAGGAAAACCACTAGACCATTCAGGTATGACCTAAATCAAATCCCTTATGATTATACAGTGGAAGTGATAAGTAGATTTAAGATCCTAAATCTGATAGATAGAGTGCCTGATGAACTATGGAATGAGGTTCATGACATTGTACAGGAGACAGGGATCAAGACCATCCCCATGGAAAAGAAATGCAAAAAAGCAAAATGGCTGTCCGGAAAGGCCTTACAAATAGCTGTGAAAAGAAGAGAAGCAAAAAGCAAAGGAGAAAAGGAAAGATATAAACATCTGAATGCAGAGTTCCAAAGAATAGCAAAAAGGGATAAGAAAGCCTTCTTCAGCGATCAATGCAAAGAAATAGAGGAAAACAACAGAATGGGAAAGACTAGGGATCTCTTCAAGAAAATTAGAGGTACCAAGGGAACATTTCATGCAAAGATGGGCTCAATAAAGGACAGAAATGGTATGGACCTAACAGAAGCAGAAGATATTAAGAAGAGGTGGCAAGAATACACAGAAGAACTGTACAAAAAAGATCTTCATGACCCAGATAATCACAATGGTGTGATCACTGACCTAGAGCCAGACATCCTGGAATGTGAAGTCAAGTGGGCCTTAGAAAGCATCACTACGAACAAAGCTAGTAGAGGTGATAGAATTCAAGTTGAGCTATTCCAAATCCTGAAAGATGATGCTGTGAAAGTGCTGCACTCAATATGCCAGCAAATTTGGAAAACTCAGCAGGGGCCACAGGACTGGAAAAGGTCAGTTTTCATTCCAATCCCAAAGAAAGGCAATGCCAAAGAATGTTCAAACTACTGCACAATTGCACTCATCTCACACGCTAGTAAAGTGATGCTCCAAATTCTCCAAGCCAGGCTTCAGCAATATGTGAACCGTGAACTTCCTGATGTTCAAGCTGGTTTTAGAAAAGGCAGAGGAACCAGAGATCAAATTGCCAATATCCGCTGGATCATGGAAAAAGCAAGAGAGTTCCAGAAAAACATCTATTTCTGCTTGATTGACTTTGCCTTTGACTGGGTGGATCACAATAAACTGTGGAAAATTCTTCAATAGATGGGAATACCAGACCACCTGACCTGCCTCCTGAGAAATTTGTATGCAAGTCAGGAAGCAACAGTTAGAACTGGACATGGTACAACAGACTGGTTCCACATAGGAAAAGGAGTTCATCAAGGCTGTATGTTGTCACCCTGTTTATTTAACTTATATGCAGAGTACATCATGAGAAACGCTAGACGGGAAGAAGCACAAGCTGGAATCAAGATTGCAGGGAGAAATATCAATAACCTCAGATATGCAGATGACACCACCCTTCTGGCAGAAAGTGAAGAGGAACTCAAAAGCCTCTTGATCAAAGTGAAAGTGGAGAGTGAAAAAGTTGGCTTAAAGCTCAACATTCAGAAAACGAAGATCATGGCATCTGGTCCCATCACTGCATGGGAAATAGATGGGGAAACAGTGGAAACAGTGTCAGACTTTATTTTTCTGGGCTCCCAAATCACTGCAGATGGTGACTGCAGCCATGAAATTAAAAGACGCTTACTCCTTGGAAGGAAAGTTATGACCAACCTAGATAGCATATTCAAAAGCAGAGACATTACTTTGCCAACAAAGGTCCGTCTAGTCAAGGCTATGGTTTTTCCTGTGGTCATGTATGGATGTGAGAGCTGGACTGTGAAGAAGGCTGAGCGCCGAAGAATTGATGCTTTGGAACTGTGGTGTTGGAGAAGACTCTTCAGAGTCCCTTGGACTGCAAGGAGATCCAACCAGTCCATTGTGAAGGAGATCAGCCCTGGGATTTCTTTGGAAGGAATGATGCTAAAGCTCAAACTCCAGTACTTGGCCACCTCATGTGAAGAGTTGACTCATTGGAGAAGACTGACGCTGGGAGAGACTGGTGGCAAGAGGAGAAGGGGACGACAGAGGATGAGATGGCTGGATGGCATCACTGACTCGATGGATGTGAGTCTCAGTGAACTCCGGGAGTTGGTGATGGACAGGGAGGCCTGGCGTGCTGCGATTCATGGGGTCTCAAAGAGTTGGACACGACTGAGCGATTGATCTGATCTGATCTGATCTGATGTTATACATGATGGCTTTCCATGATGGCTCAGGGGTAAAGAATCCACCTGACAATGTAGGACACGCAGGAGAAACAGGTTTGATCTTTGGGTTGGGAAGATTGCTTGTAAGAGTAAAAAGCAACCCGCTCCAGTAATGGCTGGGAAATCCTTGGACAGAGGAGCCTGGCAGGCTACATACAGTCCATGGAGTTGGAAAGAGACGCGATTTAAGAGATTGAGCACACACTCACGTGAGACCAAAGGAAGAATTCTTCAGAAGGGCAAGCCCTCCACCTAGTGGGGAATGTGAGGTTCTACACCCTTAGCCAGAAGACTGTGAGAAAGAAAACAGAGAGTCCCCAGAAGGGGAGGGTTTATAAACTACTCCAAGGCCTCCCCAAAGCAAGGGAAAGGGGAATTAGAGAACAGGATGACGGAGTGTAAGGAGAGCAGGCTGAATTTTCATTATTTGTGTAGTAAGTGGATGCAGTGGAAAAACGACTGGGCTTCATTCCCCGGGGGGGAGGTGGGGCACGGGTGCAGCTCACAACAGTTAAGAGGCTGTGGAATTAACTGATTATGAGAAGAAGCTGAGGAGTTAGAAGAGGCCGAAGCAGAGTCAGAGCTCGCAAGTGTAGTATTAGCGGGTTTCCGCTAAAGAACTCAAGAACACACGTCCATTTTATCGATGAAATATTTTTAAAATCTTTTAAAAGGCATTGGGGAATTACAAAATGGGTAAAGAACACAGGGCCAAAATGAAGCAAAACTAACTTAGAGCAGTAGACAGACCACGGAAAACTAGTTTTCACCTGGGAGTCATTTGCCAAATGAGGCAAACCTGAACTTTGTTTCATGGTCCTGTAAGTACCGAGGCCAGGTGATGAAACTCAAACCCCATCCAAGGATGGGTATCTAACAGAAGACACACAAACACATCCCGATTCAAATTGGGACCCCAAGGGTGAACACCCTCCTGGTGGGGACTAAAGGTAAGTTGCCTGTTTCAAATCTTGGCAATGAGTGAAAGAGGTGGAAAATATCTCCCCTGAGAATTTGTAACAACAAGAGGGTCCCTATGTGGATTTGCAACCTGAATTCACAGTCCCTGCGTGGTCTAAAAAACTGCAAGCTAGGGGCTTCCCTGGTGATGTAGGCAGTTAAGAATCTGCCTGCCAATGTGGGGGACACAGGTTCGATCCTTGGTCCAGGAAGATCTCCAACATGCCACAGAGTGACTAAGCCTGTGTGCCAAAGCCCGTGAGCCACAACTACTGAAGCCTAGGAGCCTAGAGCCTGTGCTCTGCAACAAGAGAAGCCAATGCAATGAGAAGCCCGAGCACTGCAACAAAGGGTAGCCTCTCCTTGCCTAGACTAGAGAAAGCCCGTGTGCAGCAACGAAGACCAATCACAGCCAAAAAAACCCTCACAAGCTAAAAACTTAGTTTCTGTTGGTCCCATGTTAATGGAGCATCTGGCAGAAGTAAGCACAAATCCTGCCTGGAGGAAACTACGTTCCCAAGAAATAGAAGCTCATAGTCTTGAATCACAAAACACATATAGGAAACAAGGAACAAAGAATGACAGACAGTTGGAAAAAACTGTATAGTCAGATTTATAACAATGTCAAATAGGGGAGTTTTCAAACACAGAATAATATGTCTAATATGTTTCAAAAATTATTTTAATAAATTCAAGGATGGGTTGAGTGTATGAGTAGAGAACAAGATGTTTATAATCTTATAAAACAGAACTGAATAAGATGCAAGTAGAATTCTTATGGCAACCCACTCCATTGTTCTTGCCTGGAGAATCCCAGGGACAGAGGAGCCTGGTGGGCTGCCATCTCTGGGGTCACACAGAATCGGACACGACGAAAGTGACCCAGCAGCAGCAGCAGAATTCTTATAAATGAAAAAGTATAGTAGGTTACGGGCTTCCCTGATAGCTTAATTGGTAAAAAAATCTGCAATGCAGGAGACCCTGGTTCGATTCCTGGGTTGAAAAGATCCTCTGGAGAAGGGAAAGGCTACCCATTCCAATATTCTTGGGCTTCCCTTGTGGCTCAGCTGGTAAAGAATCTGCCTGCAATGCAAGAGACCTGGGTTCGATCCCCTGGAGAAGGGAAAGGCTACCCACTCCAGTATTCTGGCCTGGAGAATTCCATGGACTGTGTAGTCCATGGGGTCGCTAAGAGTTGGACACGACTGAGTGACTTTCACTTCACTTTCATGTAGGTTACATTTAAAACTTAACACACAGAGTTAACAGCAGATTAGGCATAGCTGGAGAGAAAACCAGTGAGCAGAATCTAGACCTCAGGAAATTATTCACAAAAGGACAAAGAGAAGGAAAAGATGAAAAAAGCAGAGAGCTGTAATATATCTGATGTGAGTTTCACCAGTGGCTCAGCAGTAAAGAATCTGCCAACAATGCAGGAGAACCAGGTTCGATCTCTGGGTCAGGAAGATCCCCTGGAGGAGGGCATGGCAATCCACTCCAGTATTCTTGCCTTGGAGAATCCCATGGAGAGAGTAGACTGGGAAGCTACAGTCTAAAGGCAGACAAAGAGTTGGACATGACAAGTGACTGAGAATGCATATTGTATTTAACTGGGTTCCAAAAGAATAAAAGAAGAAAATAATGGGTCTGAGTAATATTTGAAAAGATAAAGGCTGAGAATTTTCAGAACTGATGAAAGCTACAAACTTACAGATTCTGGAATACCAACATCCTGAGCCAGATAAATAAAAAGACACTTACACTGAGACACATCTTAGTGAAACCAAAAAACCCCCAAAGATCTTAAAAGTAGTGAGAGAAAAGACAAGTGATCTTTGAAAGAATGAGATGTCACTCATCACAAGCTCTAGGGATCAGAAGGGATCTCTGAGACGCAAGAGGGAAACTTGAGCTGGGCTGGAGCTGGGTGTGCTCAGCCTTCGGCGCTCAATGGCAGTAGGATAGCAAAATGGTGCAAAGATGTTTATTCATTTTTTAACCTAAGATTAAAAAGTCTTCAAATGTCCATTTCAAAGACTATTTATAAAACCTGAGAAGGGACCAACTGGAGATTTTGGAGGGCAAAGCCCCTTGATTCACATCGCTCTGGTGGCTGGCTTGGATTTCTGCATAGACAGATTCACAGACAGATGCACACACCCGGAAGGAATCTGATTCCTCCTCATGTTCTGAAATCCCGCCCCAAACCGAGGTACCCCTAACCATTCTCCCAAACCAGTTCACCCAAGGTCTGGGTGGTAACTGGTGCTTGTCAGCTGACTGCCGCTCTGGATATCCCACAGGGCTCTGGGCCCTGGGGAGGAAGCCAAATCCACTGAGGAATGGGGGGATGGTCTGCAGGGAGTCCAAGAGCAGCCTTGAGTAGCTCTAGACGGGGGCCCCTGGGTCCCAGGCACGGTCCCCTTCCTTCTGCTGGAGGTCTGCACTCTGGACAGGAGGGTAGGGGCACCTCGCAGGGAAAGCAAGGCCATTACCCCATTCGGCTCTGCTGCTGGAGGTCAGGGGACAGTTACAGACTGGCCACAAAGCACAGACATCCGAGTGGCCAGTTTCCTCAAACAGGTTCATACCTGCGGGTAGACCATCATGCCAGCTTACAGTTACAAGCCTCTCAGCCAATTAAGAGTCATTTTCTTCTCTGCATCCTCCTGTATCCATGACAACTACCTCAGCATCTGCTGCAGACTTGCAGTTCTCCTGCTGAAAAAACCTTCCTGCAGGTCCAGTCCAGGTTCCCTGCACAGGGGTTGGGCTAGGGAAATCGGGGTGGGGGTCTCTAAGCGTGCTAGTGGTACCCCAAAGCCTCTTCACACACTGAAACCTGGTGGGAAGGGTGTTGTGGAGCAGAAGATGCTAGATTCAGCGGGACTCTGTCTCAGCCAGGGCAGAGGTAATGTGCTTTACTACATCACCTGCTGTTTTACTGCCCACATAGATTTGACCGTTAACTCTTCACTAGGTCTGCTAAGGGTCTAAGTTTCTGGCTGGGGCCTCCTCTATAACACAAGCATATTCAAGTTCCAGTCATTTTAAAACATTCATTAAAATGTCCCACTCTCTGGTTTCCATGAAAATTCGTGAGAGGATATGGGTCCCAGCAAAAGTAGCTGGCCCAAACCAACCCTGTTAAGTCAGAAAAACAGCAATTCCTGGAATACCAGGGAACTCGGGTCCCCTGACTATCTTCCGTGTGCACACTTGAGCCAGAAAGACCAGACGGGGGCCCTGAGTGGGGTCTGTGTATCTTCAGCCATCCACTGCAAGATCTTTAGCTGAGCTTTGAGTCGGACTCAGGGAAGCGAGTCTCAGCACCCCAGTCCTCTACTGCAGATAAGACCAAGCACCTGCTTCAGTCAGTTTGCAGCTTCCAGGGCATCCTTCGGCGGAGTGTGGGGCTCAAGCGCCACCTGCCTGCCACTGTGCATCTACTGCTGTAAAGATATCCGCATAGCAATAACACAGTTATTGGAAGTTTCTCAACCTATGAAATAGATATTCTCATCCCGATTTTACAGGTTCAGAGAATTTAAGAAACGTGTCAAGGTCACTTAGCTACAAAGTGTCAGGTCCAGGATTCATCCTATCTCAGGCATGCTCTTGAAAAGTGAAATGTTAGTCACTCAGTCATGTCCGACTCTTTACAACCCCATGAACTGTAGTCCACCAGGCTCCTCTGTCCATGGAATTCTCCAGGCAAGAATACTGTTGTGGGTAGCTATTCTCTTCTCCAGGGGATCTTCCCAACCCAGGGATCAAACCTGGGTCTCCCACATTGCAGGCAGATTCTTTACCGTCTGAGCCACCAGGGAAACCTGTGCATGTACTCTCCCACATTACAGTTGAGTCCCTGGAAGTCCTGTTCCGAGGGCCCTCCAATGGGGTCTTCCGCCTGCCCCTGACCCTATAGGCTCAGCACAGTTTCCCCCCAGAGCTCTCACGCCCCTCTGTGGATCACCACCCACTAGTCATTAGACCAGAGTCTGGCTGGCACTGAGACTCACCTGATGGTCACTGTGCATGCAGGCCACCATACCTTAAACTGTACCACCGAATTTTTTCCTTATTGCCAGTAGATTCAGGGGCTAAGTTTTCATTCATTACTAGGTTAACCCAATTAATATGTTGTAATGGACATCTTTTTTCCCCTTCTGCTCAACATACCTTCCCTTCTGTCTCAGTAGCACCCCCCTTTCTTGAAGGAATTTCTTCTCCCTCCTTTATGAAGAGATGGGTGATGGGGGCGTGGGAGAAGAGAACGGGAAAGGGGGATGAGAGAGAGAAATAGGAGTGAAAGATTGACTGGATGAGTCCTGCACTAGCCAGATTTGTGTGTGCAGCTGTTGCCCAGCTGGTCCATAGTTTGATCACATGCACCAATAATTTCTTCTGTCCTATGCCAGTTTAAAATGACTTCTCCATCTTTTGCCACTAGGGTCCTAGATACTACATTACATGAACCGCCTCTGAACTTGAAATATGCAACAGATTAAAGCCACTCACTAGTCCTGTACCCAGTTAACTGGGCTGAGTCCATGAAATGAAGGCTTTGCTTAATCATAGATGGCGATGGATTTTGAGATCAGCCAGGCCAGCTTCTTCATTTTATAAAAGCAATAGAAGCTCACACAAGGAAAGACACTAACTAACTGGAGAGGAAGAAAATGGTATAGGAAGGAAAAGATACATGTGATCAGCTAAAGGAGATTCTTCAGTTACATTGTAGCATTATATGTATGCATATACACAAGTGTATTTAAACGTGGGGTTTAAAACCTTCTGGATGGAGGCGCCTGGTAGGCTGTACTCCATGGGGTCACTAGGAGTCAGACACGACTGAGCAACTTCACTTTCACTTTTCACTTTCATGCATTGGAGAAGGAAATGGCAACCCACTCCAGTGTTCTTGCCTGGAGAATCCAAGGGACGGGGGAGCCTAGTGGGCTGCCTTCTATGGGGTCACACAGAGTCGGACACAACTGAAATGACTTAGCAGCAAACTAAAAAACGGATAATAAAAAATGACACATTGCCATATTGGTCTTTCTCTTCAGCTCCATTTACAGGACTGCTGTTGTGTGGTCTCCTGCACGTGTCTTTCCCTCTCTGGGTTTCTATTTCATCTTTAAAAGCAAGGCTCTGGTTTGGCTGATCCAAAACCCCATTTTATATTTCTTCCACAACTGCTATGCCTGGCTCAACCAGGAAAAGTATGCCCTGAGTGGAGGTGAGAAAACAGGAAAGTGAAAGTCACCTGAGTCCTTCGTCCCTGCCTTTGCCTGGAGCTGATGGCCACAGATGTGGGAGCTTGGGCAGTCTCTGCACCTCCCTGCCAGAGTAGGGATAAGGCAGCTGTGGGCTCTGCGGTTACCACGGCAACCCACCTGCTGGCTTATCCTCTGTTTCCCTCTAGTGGACATCCAGGATACCTACAGCTCTGTCATTTTTCCCTTGGGCGGCCTGTTCCGCGGGCAGCTGTCCAGGGAGGAAGCCCTCCTACAGGCCCTGCTCTGCTAGGCTGTTCTGAGCCTTGGCTTCAGTGGGCCCGGTACCCATCCCACCAGTTCAACCATTCCAGTTTCTCTCCCCTGGAGCCAGGTTTCTCTGACTTTGCTGCCCATGCCCAATAGTCCTAACCACTCACCCCTTCCAACTAGAGTCCTGGGGTCTTAAGGGCTCTTACCTAGGGCACTTCCAGAATTCCCCTAGAAAGTGCAAAGTCCAATATGATGTGAAATAAAACACTCTTCCTTCAGCTAGACCCCACCTCTCACCCCAACAACCCTTAATTAGAACTTCAGCTTCTGGAGCCACTTTTCCAGATGGACTTTGTCCATCCTTAGGATGGGGTCCCATAGACACAAGAGCCTGGCCAGGATCCAGGAAGGGACCAGTGTGGTATGGGCATTACCAGAGCTGGGTATGGCAGCCTCAGTCGGGAAACAGACGAGCCTACAGACAAACTAATCCAATATGGGACTTGGTGGGGTGGGGGGGGGGGGTGGGATGGGGGGTGGATTTCCCTGGTGGTCCAGTGGCTAAGACTCTGAGCTCCCAATGCAGGGGGCTGGGGTTCATATCGCATGCTGCAACTAAAAGTTGGCATGCCACAGCTAAAGATCCCACATGCTGCAATTAAGACCCAGAGCAGCCAAATAAATACTTCTTTAAAAGTATATGCATCAATTTTTTAAAAAATGTGACTGGGGATGGGCAGTGACAAGGTTGGTGGTGCAGGGTACACTGGGAGAAGGCGTGGGGAAGGGGGACTCTCCCCAGCCTGAGCCAGAAAGAAAAGCTTCTTGGTGGATGCAATGTCTGAGGTGAAGCTCCAAGGATGAACAGGCACATGGGCTAGAGTAGAAATGTGAAGGGACTGGGAGGTCTTTGGAGTCTACCTTCCTGAGGATGCTGTTCCTCATCGGGGTCCATGGATCCTGTCCTTGTCCTTTTCCTCTTCTTACCCTGCTCCCTCTCCCTGGGCAGTCTCCCCCAGTCCCAGGATTATAACCAGCATCACTTTGCTACCTGCGGTCCATTCTACCTCGTCACATGCAATCCCTTCTACCTGGACTGCCCTTGACTTACATGCCTCCCTGGGGAACCCATCACTCAAGACCCACCTTGATATTCCCTCCTTTTTGGTGCCTTTTCCAAACCAATCTTTCAATCATACATCCATTCTACAAACTGCTGTAGAGCTCCAAGCATCAGGCCCAGAATGGGTACCTACATTGTAACCGTTCACCTGTCTGTCTCTCCCCAGCTGACCAGGATCTCTTGGGGGCAGGGGCAGGCAGAATTATATCTTTTGTTTTCCGAAACCTCAGCTTTTAAGATTCATTCCCTGTATGAATGGCTGGCTGGCTGAATGAATTTAGGTATAGCATCTCCTTGTAATACCACAAGAAACACCCCAGTTACCAGAGCTGGAACCCTCTGACTCCCAGTTCTGTCTCCTGACACTGTCCCCAAAGAATGTGGCCATATGTTATTAAACTGAAGTGAATTAAAATTTGCTTGAAATAACCACAGACTCTCCCGCTCCCCTGAGCCTGCAGTGACCATATTACATCTCTTCCAGGCACAGAAGTTTGACATTTCATTGCAAAGTCATTTTCTTCTCATTTCCTTATGTTGCTAAAATATTCTATTTCTCTTCACTTCCCCTTTGTGTTCCCATTACTCACATTTAGTTAAATTTATCTGCTGCCATTTAATCATCTGAGATAGGCTTGCTGGTGGGGACATTCTTAGGGCACTGCCTTCCAGACCATCTGTCTCCTCTGGGGCCACTCTGAAAACAGGACCCAGATCCCTGCCCCAGGGCTTCTAGGCTGACCCTCAGACATTCAGTTTGTTCCCAAGGCAATTCTGACTTGAGTCCCCTCTCCCTCCCATACCTATTGCCTTCCTTACCCCAGCTTTCTCCTCTTCTGTTTCCTGGGGTCTGGTTTTCATTCTGCCCCTAAGCCTGGCATCTTCTAAAACCCCTTTGGTCACCCTGAGCAAGGGGCCTCACAACTGTTCTCTCATTGGGTTTCCTGAGAAAATCTTTAATGGTACAAGGTACCCAACAAGGCAGCCAGTGTGGGGGTGTTTGGTGCCTGCTTGGGACTTGGCCATATCCACCATGTTTCTGTGGCTGTTGGACACCTTTCTTCTTACCTGCCCACCTACCCACATCACGTAAGGGTGGGGAGTATTCTTTTCCCTGGAGACAGTTGGCAAAGACTAGGAAGGCAACTTTGGCTTGGAGTGGAATTCCAGTTTCCCTTCTCAGTAACTGTCACTTAGGGAGCTGAGGTTGCCCTTGGGATGGAGGGCCTAGAACTGCTCAGGACTGGCCACAGAACCCCTGCCTGGGCCCTGGTGGGGGGCAGGACCAGGGGCCCAGGATAGCTGCCATTTCCTGGGCATTTGCAGTGTGCTGGTTGCTGTGGGCACATCTGGAGAGCTGGGGTGATGAATCTCCTCTTCCCAGGGGGATAGTGAAGGCTGCTCGCTCCCCACCTCAAGCTTGGGGAAAGGGGCTTCTGGGAGACCACTGCAGAAAGCTCAAGAAATGTCCTTTGGAGCCTCAGGGACACAGTGAACTGGGGCGACTCATGCCAGGAAAATCCTGATGGAAGGAGACAGGCTGGCCAGATGGCTTCGCGGTGCAGCTAGGAGAGTAGTCATGTCGAGATCTGCCTGCCCGCCCAGAGATCAGGAGGGCAGAGGATAAACGAACATTTGCAGAAGATGAGAGGTGGCCGCTGACAGGAGAAAGCCAGCATGGGGCTGTCTCACGGTCTGATCAGAAAGCCTCCGGGAGGAACAAAAAGACATCAGCCGAGGGGTGAAGAAGGGGTCAGAAGGCGATTTAGCTTAGATTTCACCCAGGGGCTGGGGAAAAGGTAGCTTCATAAGTACGTTTAAAGGACAAAGGGGACAAAGATAAATTGTTTTATAGTTCTGTTTTATGAGTCATGTCTGTAGGGCTACACATAAATTACTCTTTTTCCTTAATGAAATGTACGTCATTCTTGTGTCAATTCAAAACATCTTCATCTTTCTAGAACAAGGTCGTATTTCCAGTCTTTACTCATCTATATTTTCTATGGTCTCTGGTTGCCCTGAGGTTAAAAACATCTATTATCTTTATTATATCTGAAATAGTTTATGCCCTAGAACTCTTATTTCAATTTTCACAACAACCCTGGAAGGGAAGGGCTCATGTTAGCCCTGTTCTATTTTTGAGGGTCAGAAATTCAGAACGGGGCTAAAGGGTACACAGCAGTGAGTGGCAGAGGCAAAGTTTAATTGGAAAAGCAAGGCCTGTATTGGGATGAGGGTGCAGGCAATGGTGGTGCAACAGGGGATGAGGGGGCAGCCCTCCCCCAAGCTCCACCCCCACCCTCATTTATATATATATATATATGCATATACATATTTATTTGGCTGGGTCGGGTCTTAATTGTGGCACACGGGAACTTCGTTGTGACATGTGGGCTTAGTTGCCTCGAGGCATGTGGGATCTTAGCTTCCTGACCAAGGATTGAACCCTCATCTCCTGCATTGCCAGGCATTCTTAGCCACTGGAGCACCAGGGAAGTACCCCCCACTTCCATCCTAAGTATGCACAGCTGTTGCTGAGATGCCCTCTGAGGATGTTCTGGGTGGGGCTTCCTGACAAACACCTATAGGACAGTGGCCCTGGCTGCTCAGGACTTTCACAAGAGTGCATGAATCACTCTGTCCCTTGGAGACCACCCCACAAAGGAGCCAGAAGGAGGTCTCCTTAGTTGATAGCTGCTCTCACACTACTGGATCGAATGTGATGGCTAGAATTAGTGAGCCCAGAGTCACGCTTGTGTGAGTTCAGGTTTTAGGGGGAGTAGGACCCAGAGCTAGGAGATGGGTGAGCAGCCCCAGATCCACACTGGGAGATGCTGCCTGTGACTGACAGTTCCTGGGAGGCTTGGAGGGCTCCCACATTTGGTTACAGCCCAGGATCTCCCTGGATCCCTGCAGGGACACTTCCCCTTGTAATTGGCTATTGATGGTTCTATTCTCACATCAATAAACCCCCAACTAAGAAACTAAAAAGCTGACTTTCACAAAAAACTTACAATTCCCTACCTGCACTGACCCACACCAGATTCTTCCTTTCTTAATGTCACTTACTCATCAGAACTGTGTCTCTAAGAATGCTATGTGGTCCCAAGAAGGCCACTAGCCCTGCCTTGGTCCCCTAGCCTCTTTTCTGCCACTTTGTTTCCTTGGACTAGATGGAGAAAAATGGGAAGACTGGTCTAATACCGAGCCCTTTGTCCAGCATGTGGCTGTCGCTTGCAGGAGGGACAGAATGAAGTCCCATGGGTTTTTCTCAGCCCAATCTCACCTGCCTGGTAGGTCAGAGGGGATGTCTGCCGGAGGCTCAGACGCAGCTGACATCAGACTGGTTCTGAGTAGGGGGGGGGGGGGGGGTGGGGGGGGGGGGAGGAGCAGGTGGGGGGCGGTGTCTTGCATTTCACTCTTTCCTGGGACTTCACAAGCGATTTAATGTGACTGTGGTAGAGGCCACACTGGGGGTATTTGGCAGGTGTTATTTTCAATCAGAAGCTCCTCTTTCTTTTTTTCTGCTGAGTGGGTTTCAGCAGGTGTTGAAGAGTCTGAAGCAGTAGAGGGTGAGCTGCAGTAAGCAGCGTGTGTCTGGCATCTAATTTGATTTGACTTGTTTTCCTGGCCATGCGAACCTGTAGCCAGGAATAAAAAGCACAGGCTGCGGGGGTGACAGCTCCCTGCCTCGTGTCTCTGGCTCCCTCCAGCCCGAGGGCTTGCTCTATAGCTAAAGGGCCATGCAAAGGGAGCACAGCCAAGGACTCCTGCTAGGCATACAGCCTGGGAGATTGTTTTTGATTATGTTTGAAAACCTCCAGAAAAATCTCTTCCCCAAACTTTCTGCAATTATGCAAGGAGGTGATTTATGAAGCATGGGTCAGACTGGGCCAGCTCTCCTGGTTGGCTAAAATTGGCCTAAAAAATAATGTGTGGTTGTCAGATCCTAAATTAAATGATTCAAATACTACTGCGGCTGATTAAAGGACTTTATTCAATTTCCTCTTGACCACATGCTCTTCTGTGAGGGCAAGAGAGATACCGTTTCTGGAAGAATTGCAATGTTCGGAGACCGTTGATCTAATGTAATGGATGTTTATTAAATATGGTTCCTCCTCCCTTCTTTGATGAAAGGTGAGACTAAAGAGGGAGGAGGAAATGACTTACTATTTGTTTTACTGTGAACGACCCTCCCTCTGCCAGGCATCTGGTTAGGAGCCTCCACAGTGAACCAAGGCTGGGTGGCTGAGGAATTTTTAAGGATCCTTAAGAGACATCTAGGCAACAATAACAAAGGTCAACAAATGAAACTCAAGCATTAGTAAACAGATTAAAACAGTGAATGCATCTGGGACGCTAGCAGACAGTCTTGAGTGGTGCCTGCTGCAGGACTCTAAAGAGCACCCAGAGACTGGCAGGAGAAACAGCCTTGTGCTGGTCCGTTCGTGTCCTCCCTTCTTGGCCCCACTGACTGGACCAGGAGAGGACTGTGACCCAAAACAACCCATCCAGAGACACACAGCACGCTGTGGTAAACAGCAGGTGAGCGAGCCTGGGAACAGGATGGCAGAAGTCCAGCCCTGAAGCGGTGAGCGGCTGGTGCAGACACGGAGAGGAGGAAAGGGAGAGGTCAGGAATTGGGGTCGGCAGTATGTTCAGATGTGAGAAAGTAGGCACTATCCGGAAATGGAAGCTAGGAGACGGGAAAGGAAACTCAGAGTGAAGGAGAAACCAAGGATCTGCTGGTCAGGAGAGAGAAGACAGCAAAGCAGGCTCAGAGACTGAGAGAGACAAGGAGAAGATGCCCACTGGCCCCCGGAGCGGCCCTTCCCCCAGCTGCCCTCTGTTCCGGGCTCTGGCCCAGTTTGTGCTCGTCTTGAAAACCCCTTGGTAAGGTGGCCTAAGCAGGACTCTAAAAAGCCCAGGGGAACACAAGAATCAACAGAAGTTTTCAGCACTGAACAACAGGGCAGTTCACCATATGAAACACAGGCAATTTATAGAGAGTGAGTCATCTAATCTCAAAGGGATGTGATGAGGCGAAACCAGCGGGGAAAGGAATGGCCTTTTGGCCACAGCAAGAAGGAGAGTGGCAGGCACTGGGCAAGAACTGGGTTCGCCTCCTCCGGGGCCACCCCTGACCCTCCTCTGGGCTTCTGTCTCTGGAGGAAAGTAGGCCATGCAGAAAACAGTCATGTCCTGGCCCTTCTACTCCAGGGCAACAGTCAGGGACCTCACTGAAGGGAAGTTCGCTTGTGAATCCCAGGTGCCACCTAGATCTGGAGAGGCAGAAAGACCACGGAGATCCGGCACCCACGACCCCATGGGGCCCATCAAGAGGTGCTCCCTGTGCAGGCCGCTCCCTTAGAGTCTGGGGTTTGGGTTGGATGGTCCCCTGGTCATCAAACCTCTCTCATCACATTTCACAGGGCTGACTTTTGCTGCCATCCCAGCTGAGAAGGGCAGAATCTAGGTTAGTTATCTCCACCCAAATATTCATGGGGGTTTCGCTTCTACTTCCCCACCATCACACCCTCCTCTGCTGAGACACATGGGGTCAGCTGTCACATGGGACTGGTTGCAGAGAAGTGAGCAAATGCCCAGGGCATTTTCCTCACTTAATGGTTAGCAGGCAAGTCCTCCCTGAACACCTCCCATGACCTGGGCACTGGTGATGGACCAGGGAGGCGGGACAGGAGCCCACCACCTCCTGTCCATGCAGACAGCGCCTTCAGCACTGACCTCAGGGACTTGACCAACGCTTCTCCCTCTGACATCCACCAGGCTCCCTCCTTCCCTGTCTTTAGGTCTCAGCTCAAGTGTCACCTTCTCAAAGAGGTTCAGTTGACGCCTCATTTAAACAGGCCCCCTCCTCCCTACCCTGCTATTCCCCCCATGCCCTACCCCACATGCCACAGAATACGATTTCATGTTCACTGTCTGTCTCTTTGCACTGGAGTGTAAGCTAAAAGTTTTGTATATTTTGGCACATATTCCCCTGCATCTTAAATAGGGCCTGGCTCACAAAAGGCATCCAATAAATACTTGTAGAATAAATTAATTTACCAAATAGTTTTAATTTACACTTCACTTTTTACCCAGAGTTTATGTTTCTCATATGCTGAGAAACAGTCTGGTGCCATGAGAAAGGTCCTAGACTCTGGTGCCAGGCTGCAAGGTTAGATACTGGCCCTGCCACTTACTTTATAACCTTGAGCAAGTCACTTAGCCTCCTGTGCCTCAGTTTACTCATCTGTGGGATGGGAGTACTCCCTGGTAATGCTTTTGAGATTTAAAGGAGTTGATGCATATAAGGGCTTGTAACAGATCCTGGTATGTAAACATCACCTTAATGTTTTATTGGGCGTTTGTGTTTCAGATGTCTCTGTTCCTGTCCTTTGACCACATTTATGGGGGGTACTTTTTCTAATTGATGGGCAGGCTGTTTAAGCCAGTGCCCTCCTGGGTGTGTGCTGCACATTCAGGGCTCGCACTGCCTCCAGAGGGCGCCTAGGTCCCACTGGCACTGGGGCACAGAACTCCAGATGGAGCTAAGACCTGTGGGTTCGTCCTCCTCGTCTCCATCCTCTTCCTGCTCCCCGACCCAAGGACAGGGAGCTGGCAAGGGGTCCAGCGTAGATGTCTGGACTCCTCGTGTGGGGAGCACAGCCTCCCAGATCGGCCCCCATTTTGGATGATATCACCACCCACCACCCCTACACCCCGTAGAAGCAAGCAGGAATGCCCAAGGGTCTCGGAGGACGACCCTGCAGGTTGCCCACAACTCAAGCAAAAGGCAACCCTGGTTATTTTACTCAAAAGAATTTGTACATTAACATGTCTTCATGAGCGTCTCACTGTGATGGGAGAAACTAGGGACAGAAGCGGGGGTGGGGTGGGGTGGGGGGAGTGGGAGGGAACCAGAGTGGGGTTCCCGCCAGCCTGGCTAGTAGGGTCACCAGGCAGCAGCTGCCTGCCCAGGCAGGGGTCTTAGACGGCAGCACCTGGAGCCAGGGAGGCAGATGATGGGCTTCAGGGGCCCCAGAGGGAGGTAGTGGGATAGACACAGGGTCCCAGCTGGAAACGAGGGCTGCTGACCAGAGACCTCCTGAGAGAGACACAGGGTGCAGGGTGTGGACAAGACCGTACGGGTTCCAGTCTGGACACGGAAGCCTGGAGGTTGCAGCAAGCGGAGGGGCATCAAGGAAGCTTGTGACCTGGATGGTGGGATGCAGCATTCACACCTCATAAAAGTTACCCAGGGTGAAGACAGGTCTTTGAAGTGGGAAAGGGTGAGTCAGGGCCCAGAGCAAGGACTGGGAAGTCTGGGGACAGCATGAAAGAGCCTCAGAGGTAGGTTGGGGGCTTTGTTTAAGGGCCCAGGAGCCATGGTCTTCAGGGGTGTTTGGGGAGGAAGGGCTGGAGAATGAGCAACAACCCCCAGGGCCTGTGGGGAAACTGTGGTGGGAGGGGGCGGGTTAACAAAGTAGGAGATGGACGGAGTGGCGCATGTTTCTACGGGGATGGTGCCTGTGGTGGGAGGACAGCAGAGGGGAGCAGGTGAGAAGATACGAGACTTCGCTGGATGGGGGTTGGGCGGGGGGAGACTGGGCAGGCCCCAAAGCACCCCAGGGCCTCCTGATAGAGGCAGAGCCCTCACCCATGCCCCGACTCCCTTCACTGCTGCTGCTTATTTGCAGGACCCCTCTCCAGTCAAGAACCCCCAGCAATCACGATGGGGTCCTTTGGAAGGAGGGAGCCTTGGGCTCTCAGCACACACCCAGGAGCTGCACATGTGAGAAAGCTCCCGGAAGCCTTCAGTGCTTTAAAAGGCCCCGGGCTTGGTGTGCTGGCCCCATTAGAGGGAACATTTTCTCACAATGGAGGCACAAGTAGGTTGTTTGATGGTAATTGCTCTTCTAACCCATAGAGAAAGTGCATCACAAACCCACCGCAATTAAGTGAAGTGGTCACAGTCCTCTTTCTTTTTTGATTTAGAGCTATTTAGAAATATAAGCAGCTGACTTTGCTTCCAGTTTTTTTTTTTCCCCTTCCCTCAACTGAATTTTTATTTTTTTCCTATTGAAACCCATTAAATAATCTAAGTGCTCCAGGAGGGAAGAATGAAAAGATGTTTGCGTTTCCAGCTCTGCAGCCAACCACTGTTCAGATAATACCCTCACTGCGTAACCTGGGAGTTTAATATCCTCAAATATTTATAATTATGTAAAAATAGCCCTAAGAAACGTTCAGCTTACTCACAGCTAGGTAATTATCTGTATCCAACATTCACAGACGCAGAGCTGCTTCTCAAAGTTCAGGGGCATTCCTCTGCCACCTGAGGCATTCTGGGTACGTGGAATCAGTGGGCAGACCCCTAAAGAGGCAAGTAGATGGCTTGTGCAGGTCCCTCTCCCGGGCACACTGCGGCCCCCTCCCCTGCTAGGTTTCAGATCCCCTTTCCTGGGTTGGGAAGATCCCCTGGAGAGGGGAACAGCTGCCCACTCCAGTATTCTGTCCTGGAGAATTCCATGGACTGTACAGTCTACGGGGGAGCAGAGTCAGACACGACTTTCACTTTTCCTTCGTCAGAGCAAGAAAAGTCCCAACGTACAAAGCAAATGGCGCCCAGACCCTCTGGTCAGGAGGAAGAGTCACTGCATTGTACAAACACGCACAAAAGGAGGACTCAGTCATTCCCAAGAAATCCTTTAGTCAACCCAGGGATGAGGTCCCACACCAGGAGTATCCATGGAGTCTCAGATTCCACCTGGAAAAGGATGCTATGGTCAGATAAGCAGGGATAAGCACACTCTACTCTGTGGTCCTTTGGAGAGGCACAATGCACAGTCTCTATTAATACATTTCCCCTTTCCTGTCATCTCTCCTGCTGCTCTCTCTGTTCCACGCACATTTCCAGAAGAATATCAAGAAAACTATTTTCCCTGCATAATTACCCGCCTCCTCCCCACCCACCTACACATATCTTTCCTGCTTTGAAGTGGCAGCTGCTCTGATTTCTTTAAGTGGACTGCACTCTGCATTTACCAGTCAGGTAGAGTTAAAGGGAGGGAGCCCCAGCCAGGCTGGAGGTGAGGGACCTCAGCACCAGCCCTCCCCTCACCAGACCTGCTGCCCCTTGGTTCCTCTATCTGATTGAGGGCACTTTCCCACCTCTACTGAGCTGGGGGTGCAAGGCTATGGGTCCCTGAATGGGTCACCAACATCCTGAACCCAGGCAGCCCCAGTCTTGACCTTGCTACCTCATTGGAACTTCCTGTTTAGTGAGATCAGCTAGCATGCTCTCAGCTGGAGGTGGCAGATAACCCAGCCCAAACTAACACAACAGAGTGGGGTGGTTCATGCAGCCTCAGAGTCCAGAGGTAGCTGATGCTCCAGCTGAACAGGGCAGTGTCTCCATCACCCTGGTCCTATCAGGACTGCCTGCCTCTGGACCTCATCCCCAGCCTGGCCACACTCAAAACCGCAAATGGGACAAATTTGTTCCAAACCCATGCCCCCATGTCTGTGCTATGACCACTCAGAAGAGTCAGTAGGTCTTTCTCCAGATGATTAAGATAACATATCTCAGGGGCCCTTCAAAATTTCCCCTGGTCTGGTTGACCCAGCTTGGGTCTGAGGTCCACCCCTTAGCCAATCACTGGGGCCAGGTGGACAGATGTATGGACTCATTTCACTCAATCAAGGGCCACCATGCAGCTGGGGGCAGGTGGGAAGTCCACAGGCTGCAGGGGGAAGGATAAGCATCCCCATAAAATGTGGAACAGGGTAACAAGGGAAGGGAGAATGGATGCCAGAGGCCACAGTGGCGAATGTCCATTTCTCTGGGTAACTCACCTTATCTCTTTGAGAAGCAAAGGTGCACCTCCTTCTCTGTACACCTCAGTAATGAGATTTCTCAAGTAGGGTCTTTGCCTCTCTTGTGTCTCCATCGCCTGGAACACTGGCTGACCAACCAGGTGCTCTACCAGTATGAGTGGGAGGCAGGGATCAAAGGGAGGAAGAAACAGGGAAGCCAACTCCCCGCTGGCTTGGTGTGGCTGGCTCTGGGTGAGTTGACGGACTGTCAGCCCTGGGATCAATGGAGCCGGCTGGCTGGGGGCCCAGGGCCCAGAGTGACACATGCCCTTCTCCACAGGCCTCACTTCTGAGATGGCCAGGAGGAGGGAGAGCTTTTACCAACAGATCTGTGTGTGCCTGGCATGTAAATATTTCACTACCCAGGTTACAGGGGCAATTCAATAAAATTCTGGAAGCATCTGTGGAACGTCTACTTAGCCCAGGTCCAGATATGGGTAGTGCAGAGCTCAGAGCAAGTGGACAAGACACAGCAAGCCTGTGCCTTGTGGGTATACAGTCTGCTGGATGCAGGCCACAACAAAGCTGGCACAGAATCAGGGGCACTCCATCACGAGAGGTGGGAGGGGTCCCCTCAGTGTCACCCGTGGTCTGTCTCTCTGCAGCCAGGAGGAGCCCCTAGGTGCCCTCGTATAGATGCTGGGTGTGCTGGACATTTTCCTTTTATAAACACATGGTTTGTGAGAAATCAATCCAAACCTGCATGTTTTCACCTTAGATGCTAAGGCCTGAAGGGCAGAGCGCCTCTCTAACTTTCCTTATGAGGAAGTTGGTACCTTGGACATAATGTTCAGCCTCCTTGAGAGCTCTTCTTAGTAAGAGGAATACATTTATTTCTTCAGGAAAATAATCTGTTGCTCTAAATTTTTGAAAACTGCCTTAATCTCTATGCCTAATTCCAGAGTGGATGTGTGTTCAATGTCAGGGGTCAGGAGACAGCCCAGGTCAGGTGTTGGGGCAGTGGCGAGAAGGGATCCTGCGGCCTTGCAAATCCAGCTCCCATTTTCCAAGAAACAGAAAGAGGAATAAAATGAATAAGAGCCACATGGCAGCATGTAACATAAGGGATGCAGTAGGGACTTAGTAACCTTTCTGGCAGCTCTTTCCTGGATTGACCCCTTCACTGGGACCCCCTAGATCCCCTGGGACTGGGAGTAGCTGGGTCACCTAAGAGGGGCACTCTTGGGGTTGGGATCCATGGTGTGTTCAGTGGGAGTTCATGTTGGTCACCCCCGGAGGGCACTGCTTCCCCCTCCTTGGCTATTCTGGTTCATTCACCAGAAAATGTGTCTATTCACCTGGCAAATAAGTGTGTGTTGGGCACCATCCATGTTTCAAGTTCTGTTCTAGATGCTGGGTCTGAAATGCTGGGCTACCTAATTCTCAGGACTGAAGAGGGTCTCCGTGTTCGCCCCGTTTTTTCAGCCCTAAGGAGGAGGCGTGGCTGAGAACAGGTGCCAAGGAAATTTCCAATCCAGGCTTCTCCCTGGGCAGACTGTGTTCCTAGAATACAAGTGGGCTCTTCTCACTGACATGTCGAGCAGGCAAATGCATACCTATGCCATCCACGTTCAAGGCTGCCTTACCAGACACTGGGAGAGCATCCCTGAATAAATCTCACAGGCTTTAGTGGGAAGAATCCCCAGTGACTCTCAAGTTCATCTCTCTTGTTTGTTGGGTGAGCAAACTGAGGCCCAGGGAGCTGGAGGTTTGCCCAGGAGCCCATTAAAGCAGGATGGGGACAGAGTGGTGAACTGAGTCCTGGACTCCTGATCCCCAGGGCAACATTTCTATCAGATGGATTAATCAGGAAAAAGCCCAGCAGTATCTGCTGAGAATGAGGGGACTTGGGTGAACTGCCTGCACCGGGATAACTGTTTTCTGGGCATTATGTCATTTTCTAGGGTGTCCAACTGTCCTGAGAGTTTGTCCACTACTGAGAGACTTCCCTGAAAGTGGGACTTCCAGTGTAAAAATGGAGAAGTCCCAGGAACTTCCCTGGTGGTCCAGTGGCTAACACTGCATTCCCAATGGAGCAGGAGGTCTAGGTCAGATCCCTGGTCAGGGAACCAGATCCCACATGCCACAACCAAGAGTTCACATGCCACAACTAAGAATCCCGCGTGCTGCAATGAAGATCAAAGATCTTGTGTGCTGTAATTAGGACCCAGCACAGTCAAACAAACAGATAAAAATAAACAGTTAATAATAACGAGAAGTCCCAAATGGGACGAGTTAGTCACACTACATTTAACCCTCTCAAAACCTTATGAAGGAACCACCACTGCCGCTTCCATTTTTTCTTTTTTTTTTAATTAACTTATTTTTTATTGAAGGATTATTGCTTTACAGAATTTTGTTGTTTTCTGTCAAACTTCAACCTGAATCAGCCATAGCTTTACATATATGCCCTCCCTTTTGAACCTCCCTCCTATCTCTCTTCCCATCCCACTCCTCTAGGTTGATACAGAGCCCCTGTTTGAGTTTCCTGGGCCATACAGCAAATTCCCATTGGCTATCTATTTTACATATGGTAATGTAAGTTTCCATGTTACTCTTTTCATACATCTTACCCTCTCCTCCCCTCTCCCCATGTCCATAATGCCGCTTCCATTTTAAAGATAAGAAAACCAAGGTTCAGAGATAGCACGTGACATGTTAAAGGTCTCACAGTCAGTAAATAAAAGCAGCAGCCTTGGAACCCAGAAAATTCAACTGCAGAGCCCACCAGCCTAATCACCAAGTCAAATCAGGGACCTTTCCTAAAGGAGGAGGAAACTTGCAAAATTTGGCCTGTGAGTACATGTATTTGGGAGACTGTTTTTTTCTGGAAGAAGAGTCTAAGGCACTGATCAGATGTTATAGGGGCTTAGGATCCCACAGAGGCTGAAGAGAAGGTCTGGGGGAGGCTTCACAAAGATTCCTATGCCAATTTCACTTCCCTTTTGCTCTGAAGACAGAAAAGGACTCACGTGTAAGATCAGGCCTCTCAGGGTTCATGTGCAACCGCAGGAAAATACAGATGTGGGCTGTACAATTCTGGATGGGTCCTGAGGAGTTGTAAAACTGCCTTCCTTGGAAGTGTTCGCAAAGGGGAGAGTCCCTGCTCAGCGGCTATGACTCAAGCTTGACCTCCACCCAGCTCTGGGGGCTCTGGGGGTGCTAGCCCTCGGGTGCCCAATCTGGGGAGGCAGGAAGGAGCTCCCAGCTTTACCAGCTCAGCAAGTCCGCTTGCCACTTCCTGTCCTCCCTGCTTTGGTCAGGTCAGCAACTAGTAGGGGGCCTTGGGATTCCTCTGGGAAGGGCTTTTCTAGAATACACCATGTAAGCTAATATTGATGGCGTGTGTATTTACAATTTGAAGTACTGTGCTAAGTGCTTTATGTGAAAGAACTCATTCATTCCTCACCACAGCCTTATGAGGTAGATACTATTACTACAGGGTAAACTGAGGCTCAAAGCTGGTGATGGACTTGCTGAGGTCACCCAGCTGGTAAGAACTGGCCCTGCATTGGAATCCAGGCAGTCTGATGTCCATCACCCCTCTACCAAATGCCTGGCTATTTGCTTCTCTTGCCATTATGGTCTCTGTGGCTTGTTCCTCCCCCACTGGGTGCACAGGGGCACTCTGAATGTCCCTCCCCACAGCTTGGTGCTTAACCTGTTTACAGACCCCTCAGGAGACACTATGGACATCAGCACGGTGACAGAGGTCAATGCCCCTGCATCAAGGATGTTTAAGCGAGAGGACAGAACGAGGCCTCCTCACCCCGACCCGCGTGGCATTCCCTAGGATGAGCCCAGAGAAGACAGGAGTGGGGGACCATAGCTACTCAGCCTGGCAGGGCAGCAGGGGGGCCTCACCTGCGGGACAAGAAGGAGAGCTCTGACCTGGAGAGGAAGGCTCTCATCCACATAGGCACACCCCTGGTCCTTCTTCCCCACGTTGGCTGGGGAGTTGTTTTCCCACCAGCATCCAAATAAGCATCCCATCAGCTGTGGCTCCTCCACAGCCCCACATGCTCCCCTGAGCTCCAGGCCTGTGAGTTGCCTCCAGATGTGAGCTGCCGCACAGAGCTCCGGAGTCTGTTTACTGCACAAGGGTGGGTGGGCGGCCAAGGGGACCCACGGGGCTGAGGTCCAGCTGTGCTCTGCTCACTCAGCCGTGTGCCCTGGCAGGAGGCCACCTTTGCCTGAAGGAAAGGACAGCCTTCCCTCCTCCGCACAAAGGCACCATGTTGGCTGGTGGAGGCCTTGCATTTGTATCGGCCTTCTGATAGTTCCACTAGGTACCTGACAGGCATCTCAAATGTTGTAGGATCAAGACTTGAGCCCTTGATGTCTGTCCCTTCAACCTGCTCCACTCTGGACTTCTTCTTTTCAAGGACTGGCACTTCCATTCACCCAGTTATTCACCCAAAACACTGGACTCTTCTCCTTTTGTTGCCCCTCACATGCAAACCAGTGGCAATTCTATCAGCTCCACCTTCAAGCTGCCCAGCTCTCCTGTCCTCCATAGCTCCATCCAGGAGAAAGGCCACTGTCTTTGCCTAGACTGGTACAGTAGACATCTATCATTTCACTGCCCTGCATCAAACCCTCTGGGGGATTCCCCACATTCTTAGAATGCTAACAAACCTCTCACAGTGGCTGACAGATGCCTACAAAGTGTGCGCTCCACACTCCCAAATCCTCAACAGAAGGGACCTGGCCTGGGCTCATCATAAAGGGATCTTGCCCAATAGAGCTTCCTTCCAGGTGAGGCGCAGTGACATAAAGAGGCTGGCGTAGGTCACAAATGGCCACTGGAGGAGATGAACCCCATTCCCGAGAGCTGCATCTGGAGGTTCCTAGTGGGGAGGGCGTGAGGAAGAGCTCTGAGGAACCCATGCAAGCACCCAGCTGAGAAAGATCCAGAAGTTACACATCAGTCACAGAGAAGGTCAGGATGTTGGATACCAGGTACAGCATCAAGAAAGACCTTCTTGGGACTTCCCTGGAAGTCAGTGGTTGAGAATCTCCCTGCCAATGCAGAGGACACCAGTTCGATCCCTGGTACTGGAAGATCTCCCATACCATGGAGCAACTAAGCCCTTTGCCACAAATGCTGAAGCCAGCCTGCCTAGAGTCCATTCTCCGCAACAACAGAAGCCCCTGCTTGTGGCAACGGAAAGCCTGCGTGCAGCAACGAAGACTTGGTACAGCCAAAAATAAATAAATAAATAAAAATTTAAAAGAAAGTCCTTCTTGCTTCTCTCTCCACCTCACACCCCCTCCCTAGTCCATCCCCAAAGAGATGGACTACACAGCATCTGGCAAGTGGAGGGTGAGCTGGAGCAAGAAAGACAAGACAGGCTCCCCCACAACCTCCTTGTCCCACTGCAGGCTTCTGTGGTGAGGCAAGACGAGGTCAAAGTAGGACAGATACTTGATTACATGAGGGTGGCTGGAAAAGATCTGGAGCATGCTTGAGAAGTTTCCCGACAGGTGGAGGTGAGACTAGGGTGAAGGCAGGGTTTGCAGAGGCCAAGTCCACTTCGTTTGATAAACTCCATACAGGAAAGTTGGAGACAGAAAAGTGCCAGGCGGTGTCCAGGGAACAAGTCACTCCATGTAGCTCCTATGTGGCACATGCTGAAGGCAGTTGTGGGAATGGTGGTGGGGAGCAGGCAGGGACAGGTCACACTGGCCTAACAGATCAGGTCAAGTCATCTGAACCTTCCCCTGAGGTCAGTGGGGAGCCAGAGACAGTGGTAGGCAGGGAGTCCCAAGCTTTGATTCATATGTTATAAAGTTCATTCTGAGTGTGAAGGGTCAGAACTGACGTCTAAGGGGCCTGAACAAGGCCAAAGGAGGTGGGATTGGCAGGGAGGGGGTGGACTGGTGAGAAATCAAGGAACTGAAACTGGCAGCACTTGCTATCTTGGTCCTAGGGTCCCTTGCTACACTAATGAGTCACTGAGGCCTTGGGGCAGGAGCTGAGCATTGTAGCACGCCAGCCCCAGGCCGGGTCTTTCCCTTTGTCTCCCACCCAGTCCTTAAATGACCCTGGAGGCGGGGATCATCACCCCAACACGGCCAGTGCAGGGACTGGCTCAGAGAAGCCCAGTGATTTGTTGGAGGCCATACATTTGGGTAGTGAAGCAGCCAGGACTGGCCTCACTGCTAGCCCTGAGGCAGGGATCCTTCCTTTCCTGCCACTCACAGAGGAAAGGGGGTCACAGGAGACCAGCTGTCCTTGTCTACTCACTGAGGGACGGAGCAGGGCTGGGACCAGTCTGAGCCACAGGGGTCTGCAAAGTGTCAGGTAGGGTTCTAAGTGTTTCCCGCTTAATTCCTTTAACCTTCTCAGTGGTCCTTGGTGTAAGTTACTATTATGACCCACATTTTACAGATGAGTAAATGGAAGAACAGAGAGATTCTCTAACTTGCCCGAGGTCACACAACATCTGGTAATTGACCAGGCTGGGGCTTGAACCCAGGTGGTTTGGCTCAAGTCTAACAACAGTGTACGTCCCGCCCCCATTCCTCCAAAGGCCCTTCTGTCCCCCTCACCCCCTGCATGTATCCTCTCCTGAGCTTTTCCATCTCACAAGATGTTCCTACTCCCTCCACCTGAGTGACCTTGATTCAGCCTCAGCCTCTTGTCATTACCATGGCTACTGAGCCCACCCCTAAGCATCTGCCTTGACTTGCTCAAGTGCCTCAGGCCAGGACCTCTGGATGGACCTTCCCTTTCTACTTGGCCTGAGGGGAGTCAAATAGACCTTCGGGGTGAAGGAAGGGCACCACCCCTGCAGGCATGACCCTCAGGGGGTCAGATGAGGGCTGAGAGCTGGGCCCACTGGCGTCCCTCCCACCACAGTCTCGGCACGTGCACAGGCCACAGACCGCAGAGACACGAGTCCTTTGTTCCACCCAGTTTAAAATAAGTCCAGCCCTGCTCCACAGCGAGGGTATCAGGCCACCCTCCTCAAATGGACTTGGGCCTAGGGAGCTCTGGGACTGCAACTCAGTGACACTATGGCCACCTTAACCCCTTCCTCTCCATGGAGACAGCTTCCAGTCCAGACGGTAACCCTCTTGTCTCTACTCTGGGCTCCTCACCCTCCAGCGGGAGTGGTAACTACAAAGAAGGAGGAGGAGCAGTGGTTCCTTGGACTCCAAAAGGCCTGGGGTCAGAGGTCCAGGGTCCAGGGCAGGCAGAACTGGGCCTCAGCCTCTCCTGATCCTTTGGTGTTTCTAGGGGGACTGTGCAGCCCAGCCTACTAGGAAGATGAGCTGGCCTGTGATCCCATTTTAAAGATAAGGTAGTGAGGCCTGGCCCTGGAGAGGGGAATGGCAACTCAATCCAGTATTCTCGCCTGGAGAATTCCATGGACAGTGGAGCCTGGTGGGAAACCAGGCCATGGGTTGCAAAGAGTCGGACACGACTGAGCAACTAACACAACCACAGTGAGGCCTGGAGAGGTAGGAGCTACCTAAGGGCAGCCAGGGAGGCAATGGCAAAGCAACGGTTCAGGCCCAAAGCTGTGGGCGCCCTGCCCCACGAACACTCCACAACCACGCCTGAGAAAGGCCGTGTCTTGTTCTGACGCCCAAGGACACCTCAGCCACGCCAACAAGGCAGTGACCTCGAAGCCTGTTCTCTCCAGTAGTTTTTCCAAACCACAACACCATGATTTTCCCTTCCATTTATTTTCCCACTCATCCACATGAAGAGAACATAAAGAAAACATAATAAAAGAGCTCCTTAATTAGAGATGGTCCATAATGGTAAAGAAGTCTAACTATAAATAGAAGAAATCTGACCTCTCCAAGCTGCCCCTGGGATTAGGCAGAGACCTTCACCCTTTCATTAAGCAGCGCCCCCCATCCTACCTCGGGCCCTGGGAGGCAGCTGGGTGGGGCAGAGATGGGGGCAGGGGGCACCTATGGGCCATGTTGCACAGACACACTTCGAGTGTTGGGGTTTTGGCATCTATTGTGCGCAGCATTTCCTCTGCTGGGGAGGGAGGCCAGGGACAGATCTAGGGGTAGTTCATGGACGGCATCACCTGGGTTTGGACAAGATGCCTGGCCACTTTCTCAGGACACATTCTTAGACAAGGACGATGGACGTTCAAGGAGATTCAGAAGCAGCTGGTTCAGCACCCTTGACGGCTAACCTTCCTTGGGTATTTACTGTATGCCAGGCCCAGCACTCCCCACACATGAGCTCATTTAACCCTCACAACAACCTTGTGCTGTAGTATTATGATTGCCTCACTATACAGATGATGCACAGAGAGGTTAAGCAACTTGCCCAGGTCACACAGCAGATAAAAAGTAAAGACGTTTGAACCAGGAAGCTGCCTCCAGTGCCTGTAGGTCTAACCACAACACAACCCTGCTTCCTGGAGAGGGCTGGGGAAGAGATCTATGTCAGCTTGGAGAGGGGTCTCTGATGCCTTAGGCCCATCTGGTTTGACAGGCCCGGGATAAGGAAAGAGGTAAGTAATAGACTGGCTATGATAGAGGATGACAAGGAGCCACGAGGGAAAGAGGAAGGGAGGGGCGGCTGACGTGAAGGAGGATGTTCCTGATCCTCAGAGTTACCTGGCAGGAGCTACAAACCACCTCCATTAGAATGCAACATCCCTAGGGGGTCATGGAGAGCTGGGAAACAGGTCCTCAGAAACAGGAACCCACGTGGAGGGAAGGTCGTGTGCCACATCTGAACAGCAGTGCATGCCACAGGTACCCATCCAAGCAGGTGGTTAGAGAGGCCAATATACTAGAAGCTGGCCCCGGGTCACAGGGCCCAGAGTCAGCAGCGACTAGGTGTATGGGGGCCCTGGGTCAAAGACAACTAGGGTCACGGGTACCCTAGGCAGCAAATCCTCAAGACCATGGGCCTCCAGGGTACCATGTCCCCAAGCCTTTGAAGGCACCCAGGGCCACAGTTCCTGACCCATACCTCCCTCTACCTCCAACCTCCCTGGTCAGAGAATCATCCCAGTAACGGCAGATGGGTTTGTGGTCCCAGTGTCTGAGGGCAGCAAGGCTCTGAGAGGTGAGGATGTTCTGCTCAGCATGAAGATGCCCAACATAGACAGGGGCCCTGGAGGCTGGTGTGAGGTGCTCTTGGCTGGGTGGCCCAAAGGGTCAGGTAGTCTGAGGACCCACCCTTGGGACCATAGCACCAGAACACAGGAGGAGAGAGGCTGTGCCATGTGGCTTTGGGAGAACTCAGAGCCCGCTAGAGGAGGGTGCTTGAGGGGCCAGGAAGGAGTCACAGACGGGGAAGGCCTGAGCTAAGGCAATGCGGAATGGTTCCTCACTCATAGGCTGCCCCACGCTGAGGACAGAGCCCGTCTTCCATTCAGGGCCCCAGAGCCCTGGCCATGTTCAATCCTAGGAGGCATGCCAAACACAAAAAGCGCGGCCATCCGGGAAGACGGCCAGGATCCTCACCAGGGCCCCGAGATTTACAGAAAATGAGATGCCAGATGCCACCTTCTGTAGGCCTTGAGGGATCCTCACCAAGACTGCTGGGGGCAGTCTGCCTGATTGTTCTCTGAAGACCCCTGTCAGAAGCCTGGCCACAGTGCTCAGGGTGGCCACCCTGGAGCCCTGGACCAATCCAGACCAGTCAAACCCTAGGTGTGGCCTGGAGAGCCAGACAAGGGGCCAGGAGAAACAGCTTCAGCCTGGCCTTGACACCCTGGAACCAGTGTCTCCAGCAAAATAAGGTAGTGCGAAGCAGGGCAAAGACTAATAACAGTTTTGCCAAGAAAATGCACTAGTCATAACAAACACCCTCTTCCAACAACACAAGAGAAGACTCTATACATGGACATCACCAGATGGTCAACACCGAAATCAGATCAATTATATTCTTTGCAGCCAAAGATGGAGAAGCTCTATACAGTCAGCAAAAACAAGACCAGGAGCTGACTGTGGCTCAGACCATGAACTCCTTATTCCCAAATTCAGACTTAAATTGAAGAAAGTAGGGAAAACCACTAGACCATTCAAGTATGACCTAAATCAAATCCCTTATGATTATACAGTGGAAGTGAGAAATAGATTTAAGAGAGCTGATAGATAGAGTGCCTGACGAACTATGGAACAAGGTTCGTGACATTGTATAGGAGACAGGGACCAAGACCACCCCATGGAAAAGAAATGCAAAAAAGCAAAATGGCTGTCTGGGGAGGCCTTACAAATAGCTGTGAAAAGAAGAGAAGCAAAAAGCAAAGGAGCAAACGAAAGATATAAGCATCTGAATGTAGAGTTCCAAAGAATAGCAAGAAGAGATAAGAAAGCCTTCTTCAGCGATCAATGCAAAGAAATAGAGGAAAACAACAGAATGGGAAAGACTAGGGATCTCTTCAAGAAAATTAGAGGTACCAAAGGAGCATTTCATGCAAAGATGGGCTCGATAAAGGACAGAGATGGTATGGACCTAACAGAAGCGGAAGATATTAAGAAGAGGTGGCAAGAATACACAGAAGAACTGTACAAAAAAGATCTTCACGACCCAGATAATCACGATGGTGTGATCACTGACC
The DNA here is from genome assembly GCA_935064755.1 of Tragelaphus eurycerus. Lineage (NCBI taxonomy): Eukaryota > Metazoa > Chordata > Mammalia > Artiodactyla > Bovidae > Tragelaphus > Tragelaphus eurycerus. Next base: position 22,347,323 of record CAKXYN010000020.1, read on the forward strand.
TAGAGCCAGACATCCTGGAATGTGAAGTCAAGTGGGCCTTAGAAAGCATCACTAGGAACAAAGCTAGTGGAGGTGATGGAATTCCAGTTGAGTTATTTCAAATCCTGAAAGATGATGCTGTGAAAGTGCTACGCTCAATATGCCAGCAAATTTGGAAAACTCAGCAGTGGCCACAGGACTGGAAAAGGTCAGTTTTCATTCCAATCCCAAAGAAAGGCAATGCCAAAGAAAGCTCAAACTACTGCACAATTGCACTCATCTCACACGCTAGTTGGCAACCCACTCCAGTGTTCTTGCCAGGATAATCCCAGGGACAGGGGAGCCTGGTGAGCTTCCGTCTCTGGGGTCGCACAGAGTTGGACACGACTGAAGCGACTTAGCAGCAGCAGCAGCAGCACACGCTAGTAAAGTAATGCTCAAAATTCTCCAAACCAGACTTCAGCAATGTGTGAACTGTGAACTTCCTGATGTTCAAGCTGGTTTAGAAAAGGCAGAGGAACCAGAGATCAAATGGCCAACATCCGCTGGATCATGGAAAAAGCAAGAGAGTTCCAGAAAAACATCTATTTCTGCTTGATTGACTATGCCAAAGCCTTTGACTGTGTGGATCACAATAAAGTGTGGAAAATTCTTCAAGAGATGGGAATACTAGACCACCTGACCTGCCTCTTGAGAAATTTGTATGCAGGTCAGGAAGCAACAGTTAGAACTGCACATGGTACAACAGACTGGTTCCAAATAGAAAAAGGAGTACGTCAATGCTGTATATTGTCACCCTGCTTATTTAACTTATATGCAGAGCACATCATGAGAAACGCTGGGCTGGAAGAAGCACAAGCTGGAATCAAGGTTGCCGGGAGAAGTATCAATAACCTCAGATATGCAGATGACACCACCCTTATGGCAGAAAGTGAAGAGGAACTCAAAAGCCTCTTGATGAAAGTGAAAGTGGAGAGTGAAAAAGTTGGCTTAAAGCTCAACATTCAGAAAACGAAGATCATGGCATCTGGTCCCATCACTTCATGGGAATTAGATGGGGAAACAGTGGAAACAGTGTCAGACTTTATTTTTCTGGGCTCCAAAATCACTGCAGATGGTGACTGCAGCCATGAAATTAAAAGACACTTACTCCTTGGAAGGAAAGTTATGACCAACCTAGATAGCATATTCAAAAGCAGAGACATTACTTTGCCAACAAAGATCTGTCTAGTCAAGGCTATGGTTTTTCCTGTGGTCATGTATGGATGTGAGAGTTGGACTGTAAAGAAGGCTGAGCTCCGAAGAATTGATGCTTTTGAACTGTGGTGTTGGAGAAGACTCTTGAGAGTCCCTTGGACTGCAAGGAGATCCAACCAGTCCATTGTGAAGGAGATCAGCCCTGGGATTTCTTTGGAAGGAATGATGCTGAAGCTGAAACTCCAGTACTTTGGCCACCTCATGCGAAGAGTTGACTCATTGGAAAAGACTCTGATGCTGGGAGGGATTGAGGGCAAGAGGAGAAGGGGATGACAGAGGATGAGATGGCTGGATGGCATCACTGACTCGATGGATGTGAGTCTGGGTGAACTCCGGGAGTTGGTGATGCACAGGGAGGCCTGTCGTGCTGCGATTCATGGGGTCGCAAAGAATCAGACATGCCTGAGCGACTGAACTGAACTGAATTGAAGAAGGCTGGCTTCTTTCTCTGGCGTAATACACTGGCACTAATAAGGCCACTGCTGTGCACATTTACAGAACCTCTGATTTCACAATCACCGAGGGCTTTGCAAGTATTAATTAAGGCTCAAAGCCCCTGGAGCCTGAAGCGGATTCTCATTAACCTCATTCTGCAGAGGCTACGACTGCCTCCACTCCCCAGCCCCATGGATGTGGCGAGAGCTCCAGCCCTGGGAGCTGGGCTGGCAGGGCTTCCTCCCCGTGTCTCAGGGTGGCAGGGTAGATGAGGCTCTGGGCTCCTGATGACTTTGTGACACTCAATGTCAGAGCTGGGTCTAGATCAGACAGATGGCAGCTTCTACTAGAGTAGCTGACACAGAAAGGATTTCCCTCCTTTTGGCTTTTTAAAAAACAGCAGCTTTGGTTATTCCCTGGTGGTCCAGTGATTAGTATTCTGCACTTTCACCGCCAGGGCTCAGGTTTGATCCCTGGTCTGGGAACTAGATCCCACAAACTGCGTGGTGCAGTCAAAAAAAAAAAAAAAAAACAGCTTTATTGAGATATAAGTCAAGCACCACATACTGTGCCCACTGAAAGCGTTCAATTCAATGTTTTCTAGTATATTTGCAGAGTTGTGCATCCGTGACCACAATCAATTTTAGGACAATTTCATGACCACATTCTTATGACCACAAAAGGAAACTCGCACCCCTTGGCCATGACCCCTATTTTCCCAGTATCCTCCCCAGCCCCAGGTAACCACTAATCTACTTTGTGTCTCTATAGATTTGCCTCTTCTGGCTTGTACTTATTTATTTTTATTAGGGGAAAATATACATAACATAAAATTTACCAATTTAATCATTCTTAAGCATCCAGCTCAGTGGCATGAAGTGCATTCACACTGTCCTTCACCACCATCCATCTCTAGAACGTTTTCATCTTTCCAAACAGAAACTCTACACCCATTAGACATGGCTCCCTGTCCTCCTTCCTCCCAGCTCCACTGTAACCACTATTTTACTCTTTGACTCCTTGCTACCTTGTTAGCATATTGTATATGCTAACCATATACAATAACTGTCTTTTTGTGTCTTGTTTATTTCACTTAGTGTAATGTTTTCAAAGTTCATTCTGGCTTGTTTACTTATGAACTACTTAAGCCAAAGGTAGAGAAAACAATTTGCAACACAGGTCCCTTATTTAAGTCACATATCTCTGATCTGTTAAATGTGTTTGTTAGCCTCTTGCTATATCTGCTGTTTTTATCTCTTTTTGCTATTGTCTTCCTCAGAGCTAATCCACTTGTATCTTTCTCGTTCATGTTTTCATATTTTCATGACCTAAGTTTATAACCATAACAACACATGGTACTATTCTGTGTCTTTACAACATACAACATACTTAAACGGTGTCAGATACTGTCCATCTTGTCATTTGCCCTCCACTCCACACTGTGTCTCTGAGATGGAGGTGTGTTGGTCCGGGCAGCTCTGGTTTGCTCATTTCTCCTCCTACACAGTGTTCCTGTGCATTGTGTACTCCACTCTGGCTTTCTTCAGGGGCTTTGACATTTGGATTCTTACAAGAGAAGCTAGGGCCACTCCCATCTAAGCTGGGCAGACACAGACATGCTCCCAAGCAGTGGAGCAGCCACCCAGCAAGAAAGCTGAACGTGGCAGTGGGCCCAGAGCCTCCACTATTCATACCAGCGCTGGCTCTGGGCTTGGAGCCATGAGGGCCATGGCCTGCCCTCCTGTGCGGGGGCCAGCACCACAGAGACGGAGCAAGGGTATCATTCTTTGTTTCATGACCTTGGTCTCTCTTTCTGGGTTGCAGACTCCCTTGAGAGGCTCACAAAGCCAGGATTTTCTCTCCCCATGGAAATGCAACCACAGAGAACCTGCAAGCTCAACCACTGGCCCCCAGGGTTGGGCTCCGGTCACCTCTTCCTATTGGCTTCTCTACACAACTTGGGGAGCTGTGTGGCTTGAAGGTGTTAGGGAGGTTTGACTGGACCTTGTAGAGATGCTCGGTAACTGCTTGCTGAGTGAGCGATCAAGTGAATGGATGGATGAGAAAGCACACAGAGCCTCTGGCACAGTGCCTAGTGGGTGCTCAGAAACAGTGGCTGTGATTAACATGTGTGTGTGTTTAAAGTTAGTTTTAATGAAGTATCTTTTACATAGAGTGGAATCTACCCTTTGTAGTAAACAGTTCTATGAGTTTTGATAAATACATAGTCACATGATCACCATCATATTCAATGTATAAAATATTTCCACCATCCCAAAAGGTTCCCTTGTGCCACTCTGTAGTCAAGAGTCCCACCCCACCCCACCCCAAGGCCCCAGAAACCACTAATCTGTTTTCTGTTCCTATAATTTCGCTTCTTCTAAAATGCAGATGAAATCAACATTATGAAGTCTTTGAGTCTGGCTTCTTCCACTTAGCATAATACATTTGACATTGATCTCTAGTGCCACTCAAATCTGTAGTTGCTTTCTTTTTATTGCTGAGTAGCATCCTGCTGTGTGGACGTACCACAGTTTGTTTATCCATTTGCCAGCTGAAGGACATTTGGATTGTTGCCCAGGCTGGGGCAGTTAGGTCTAAGGCCATGATAAATGGTGGTATACAGGTTTCTGTGTTAGGTTTCTAACTTAATTTCCCTTGGCTAAATATCTAGGAATTAGGGTTTCTGGATCATATGGTAAGGACATGCTTAGCTTTATAAGAAGATACCAAAGTGTTTTCCAAATTGGTTGTGCCATTTTGCTTCTCTCAAGCTATGGCTCAGAGTTCCAGCTGCTTTGCATCCTAACCAGTACTTGGTATTGCCACCTTTTTTCTTTTGACCATTCTAGTAGGTGTGTGTGGAGAAGGCAGTGGCACCCCACTCCAATACTCTTGCCTGGAAAATCTCATGGATGGAGGAGCCTGGAAGGCTGCAGTCCATGGGGTCGCTGAAGGTAGGACACGACTGAGCGACTTCACTTTCACTTTTCGCTTGCATGCATTGGAGAAGGAAATGGCAACCCACTCCAATGTTCTTGCCTGGAGAATTCCAGCGACGGGGCAACCTGGTGGGCTGCTGTCTATGGGGTGGCACAGAGTCGGACACGACCGAGGTGACTGAGCAGCAGCAGCAGCAGTAGATGTGTGATGGTATCTCCTCATGACTTTAGTCTTCTTTCCCCCCATGACTAATGATGATGAATCGACATGTTTTATTGCCAGTCAATCCTGCGGCTTGTGGTGTGTGGCTGACTAGCCTCCAGGTGCAGATATTGCGGGGAGAGTGCAGGGAGCACCCCGGTCATCGTGAGGCCCAGGTGGGGACAAGAGGCAGGACTGGACCTGTGCCAATAGCCCCATTTTGCTCAAAATGAGTGGGACGCCTGCTGTCTCACCACACTCAGCTCCTCATCTGGGATGGGCTGGCTGGTGGGGTGGTAACTTGGCTCAGGCTGTGACAGCTGGTGGTGAGAACACCTTCAGCTACCCACAGCGGCCCCACTCGGGGCACAAATGCACTTGTGGTACCAAGAGTGAGGGTGAAGGATGGGGCAGAGCCGCCCACGGCAAAGGCTCATTCAAAGGCCACACTTGCTTCCCATGAGCTCCACTCCACACCTGTAGGGACAGAGGTACTGCCCCATTTTATGGGTAGAGCCCCATGAATAGGAGTATCTACTTCTGTACCCAAATGAGCTCTCAGTGGCTCCCAAGCAGATCCTGTCACCCTGCCCCACACCCAGTTTCTGCGGCCTGGAGTCCCAAGGGAGAGGCTGCAGGTGGTAGGGCCTCAGCCTCACCTCACCAACCAGAGACATCCAGACCCAGGCCTCCTGGCCACCCCTATTTTCCTGTCTTTCCTATTGACCACAGCCGCAGCTGGTATCCCGAGTGAAGCACCTGCCTGGCTCCACCAGCCCAGCTCTCTGACCAGGCCTCCACTGTTCATCTACGCTACCCATCCTGGCAGACTCCAGAGAGATGATCTCCCCTTCCAGCCTAGTTCCCTAGAGTCCTGGTGGCCTCCAACCTCTACTCCGGCCCCACCCAGCTGTAGATCTGCTGGTCTGGGTCTTGCTCACCTCCCACTCCCTTCTCTGGCAGCCTCCCTCACTGAGACTGGTAGTGGGACAGGAGTAGATAAGGCAGGATGTCCACAAGGGCTGGGGCAGCAGGGAAAGCGTCCTGCAAGACCTGGAGAACAGAGCGGGCCTGGGAGGGAGCAGGGGAAGTTTGGAAGAGGGAGGAAGGGATGTCAAGGAGCAGGAGTTGAGGTGCTGCTGGGGATGAAAAGGGCGTGTGGGAAAGGGTGGAGGAGGGTCTGCCACATCTGAAGGACTCTACGTTTGACTCTAGAGGAGCTTGGTGACCATCAGGAAGGCCAAGGTCAAGGGCTTACCCAGCCTGTTCATTTTTTCCCACCATCCCCCCATCCAGACCTGCTGGAGCCCCAGTCACCCTCCCTCCCATGCTAACTGGTAGAAGGCCTGGGGGCTGAGGGCCCATCTGTCTGGCCACTTGCTCCTCCCCTTCCATCATTCACTCAGCAAGCAGCCCATCTCTTCTGCCCCTGAGCAGGCAAGGCCTGAAGGACACAGAGAAAAGCCCAGAGGAGACTTTGTGGGGGTGACTTGTGCCTTAGGGCAGGGCCATGTCCCTCTGGACTGTGTACCCCACACCTGCAGTTCCCAGGTAGCACCAGGAGGCCTGGGGAAGTGTTTGGTACACAAACACAGCACAGAGGTCACAGCCCCTCTCCCCGGTGCGTGCCCTGCCCAGTCCTTCCACAATCCTCCTCACTCACCCAAGGTGGGAGGACAGCCACCCCAGGTGGGCCCTGCTGGCAGTGGTATGGAGATTTACAGAGTGCTCCTTCCTCCAAGTTTCCCAGTCATCAGTAAGAATTCATGCCCTGGGTCCTGGGATGCCCAGCTTGTACCATCTGGCCTGGGGCCAAACACCTCATCATGGGCCTCCTTCCTGGGGTTTCTCAGGCTGGCACCACCATCCAGCGGCCGGCTCTGGTCTTTCCCATCAAACCAGGGGAGGGCCACCCTGGACTGAGAATAATAACACCTCCGGGTTCCTGCTCTGTGTGCCAAGCACCGCCTGCCTAGCACAAGCCTTATCTCCCAGCACTGGGCCTCTCCAGCTCCATCCTGTCCATGCCTGGACCACTTTCCCCAAACCTGCTGCTATCATGGCAATAGTCTGGTGGACAGGAGGGCCCTATCCACCAGCAGGCCTGACTGTGCAGGCCCTGAGAAAAGTCTTAGTGGTTCAATGGGCAAGGGCAGAAAGGCCCTGCTGGTGGTGCCGCAGGGCAGGGAACAGGCCAGTTCTGAGTCAGTGACCACTGGTATCCTATATCCCACAATGCCAAACATGGAGGACCCTGGGAAGCCCTCAGGGCCCAAGTGAACAAGCGTGGCCATATCTGCCAGTGCCTAGACTCCTCTTCCAACCTCTCCAGGCCTCCATTTCACTTAACATCAAGTGGAGGGTTGAGTGGCCACCTCTAAGTGCCCTCCCAGCTCTGATAAACTAAGGTTCACTCACTGTCAACCCTCAGCATCAGTTAGTCCACAAGTTGCATCCAGAGCAGGAGAAGCAGGAGTAAACATCTTTGACTCCTCGTCCCAAACCCAATTCAGAGGGTCTGTACCCAGTGTCTTGACCCTCACAGGGTCCAGACTGAGGCCGAGAGAATGCAGACACAAATACCAACTTGTAGAGCCTGTGACTGGGGTCCGGATCGTCTCAGAGAGGAGAAGCGGTTGTCTCCCCTTGTCACCCAGTGAGGGTGGTGCAAGGGATTGAAACTCGACTCTCAGCTTCTCCACATGCCCCCACCCCACCCCCGTGCTCTATCCTCTACACCAGACACACGCACCACTCCTGCCCATGGCCCCTCTCAGCTCTCCCACCTAACTCTGCCCATGCACACATTTTAAAGATGAACTCTGGTTATGGTGAATGCCATTCTGAGGTCACCTGGGGACTGAACTCTCTGCAGGTCAGTCTAAATCACAGAAACCTGCCAGGACGTTGCTGGACTCACTGTGAGTAACCAGAAAAAGGTCACATGGCAGCAAGGCTCAGGGACTACAGCTGAGACGCAGCTCCTCAGCGTCATCAAGCTGAGTCATCAACCTCCCCACCAGGCTCTGGCTTCTCCTCCCTTCCCCTCCTGCCCCCACGGATGGGGACTCCATGGGAAACTGAAGCCTTTCCTTCCTAGAAGTTCAAAGTTATGGTCCTTGACTGCCTGAGGAATCCTGGCAAGAAAGGACAGCAGGGCTTTGTTCACAGGTGACTGACAGCCTCCAGGAGTCCGTTTATTTGCAAGCTAGCAGATAGGAATCACTGACATCCTGCTGGGCCAGGGAGATGCCTGCAGTCCCCACCTGTGCCTCAGTGAAGGATGGCTGCCCAGGCAGGAGGTGATGGATGGATGGGCAGGAGATGTGTGCCTCGACTCGCTCCTGAGCCAAATGGCCATCCCTCTATCCCTCCAACCATCCTTCCATTTATTTTTTATACATTCTGGGTTTTGGTGGGAGCCGGGAAAGAGAAGTGTCACTGAAGCCGAGACAAGAAAGGGCTGGTGGCCATGGGGAGTGAGGACTCTCCTATCCCTACAAGAAAGTCCCTCCTTTGTCCTCTCACCACCACTACCCACTCAGATCCCCTGTTGCCTCTTCCTAATGACCTTCCTGCACATAGTGTGTCCACACTCAAATCCATCCTCTGCTTTGGCTGCCAGGGTCCCTTTCTAAAACACAAGCCTGATTTAATCACCACTTGTGCCCCTCCCATAAATACCATCCGCATCCCTTAGCAGGGACTGGAGGGTTTCACAACCTGACCCCAACCTGCCTGAGTCATCTCTGGTTCCAAAGAGGCACTGATTAATGTTGATGAATGAACAAATGGACAACAAAGAGCACACTCCAAAGTCTGGTGGGGCTCACTCACACCATACAAACATCAAGATTCAGAAAGGCCAGGCCCCTGCAGTGACCAGAGGGACATGGACCTCAGCCTTGCCTTCTAGTCCTGGACGCTGCTCCACAGCTCCTGCCTGAGGGGAATGGGCCAAGATCAGCAGCCTTGACCTGGGTGGTCCCCAGGGTTCTAGAGCCTTCGGTTCTATGGCTCTTCCTAGGAAAGTCTGGCCTGGAGGCTGCCTCCTTGCAATAGGGCCCTGAGTCAGGGGCCAGACCTCTCCCACAACTGACTGGGGCCCTGACACCAGCTGAAATCACTTATTAACACAAAAATGAACTTCTGTGGAAACTGGGCTGTAACTCTTGGACTGTGGCTCTTTGGGCCCAGAGGAATTTTCTCAAGTGCTGAGCTTGAGATGCCTGAGTTCATTACCCTCAGGTCCTGTTCAATTCCTCCAGCCTCTGGGCAGTATCATTGACAAACAAGCCTCTTAAGATGATGCCAAGTCTGACACCATCTTCTGGAAGGATTTCCAGGAGACCCCTCCCTCCCTGTCTTGGGCCTGAGGAGTGCATGTCTCAGGGATTCAGTTGTAGTCACCAGCAAGACAGATGCAGTGGAGATTCTGTTCTGAGGGTCCACCCTACATTTCATAGCCAGTCAAGAAATGGTATGTGAAAAAGTCATACATTGTTCATGGGAATGTGAAATCAAACAACCACTTGGAAAATAGTCTGGTAATTTCTTTAAAAGTTAAACATATACTTGTCATATGACCCAGTCATTCCATTCCTAGCTGCTTACCCAAACATTCACATGCAGATATTCATCAGCTTCAAACTAGAAACAACCCAAATGTCCATCAGCAGGTGAAGAAATAAACAAACTGTGGTATAATCCAGGCAATGAAATACCACTAAGCAATGAAAAGGAATTAATTATTAATATACACAACATGGATGAATTGCAAAACAAATATGCTGAGTGATGAGAACAAACAAAAGTAGTACATAGTGGATGAGTTCATTTCTACAAAATTCAGAAACATATAATCTAAGCTGTAGTGACAGAGAGCAGAGATGGGTGGTTGCCTGGAAACAGTGGGGATGGGGTGGAGGGATGACAAAGGGACACAAGGAAACTTCCAGAGGAGATGGATGTGTTCATTGGTGGCGGGGATGGTTTTACATGTGTGCACATATATCTGTTATATATACATATACGCTAAAGCTCACCAGATTGTACACATTAAGTATGTCATATAATGACATGTTTATATATGTCATTTATACCTTAATAATGCCATTTTTAAAAAGGAATAAACAGGTGCGTCTCCTTGGACCTTCACTGCAGCCTTCAGGACAGAGTCCCCACTCAGCTTGGTCTCCAAGGCCTAGTTTCCTGCAGCCTGGCTGTTCTCTCCAGCCTCTTCCTATGTTTCGCTACTGCATGGCAGCCAATCAGCTGTGGCTCCCTGAAGGTGCCAGGCCCCTGTGGCTTTGTGCACACTGTCCCCTCCAGCGGCTGGGTCATCTGCTACCTCATCCACACAGAGAACTCCTCCTCCTATGTCAAGCCCTGCTCAGCTGTGCCCTCTCTGGGGGAAGCGGAACAGCTCCCTCCTCTGCACCCCACAGTCCAGGTACACAATCTGTCACCAGCATTTGTCTGTCCCAACCAGACTGGGGGCTCCTTGAGGCTAGGGACACCGACATGTCCATCCTTATCTTACCAGCGCGAGGCATATGGACAACTATCAGGCTTTACTCAGGAGATTCCACCTGCCCAAGAAGGTGAGGTGGGTAAGTGTAGGGGTTCAGAACTAAGGAGCTAAGAAATGGGGGAGCAGGGCAGAAAGAACAGCTCCAAGGAGAGGCAGGGTGTCTCCCTGGGAAGGGGAGGACTGCACTGCTCAGGGTTCAGCCAGCACCTCAGGCAGGTGGGGATGGATGGAGGGCACCCCTTCCTCCCTTTCCAAGGGAGCACAAGCAGCCTTCACAGAGGAGAAGGACCAGCTCTGCCTCTTGGTCCTGGGATTCACTGAGAGCTTCCAAAGTCTATTTGTGCCCCAGGTCAGGTGGGAAACACAAGAAATCCCATCTGCGGTGAGCAGCTCAGAGAAGCAGAGTGGGTGGCAGGCTCTACAGCAATTCCCGGACACAGTGAGAGAGAAACACCACAAAGGGACTCACAGGAGGGCCCCGCACTATGGGTGACTGTCACCCAGTCCTGACCTCATCCTCCATGGTGCAGTGGTCCTGAGAGAGTCTCTGGCTGAACACTGTGCCAGGGCGACCCCTTTGCCACACAGCCCTGCAGCCTTGACCTTCCTGTTTAGCATCAGCCTTAGCTAAACTAGCTCATCTTTGTGTTGGGAGCCGGGCCATGCAGGCAGATGAGCGCTCCCACTCAGCCTCATCAATCAGGGAACAGTGCAGAGGCTGAGCGCAGAAGGCCTGGGGGAACTCAGTCTTCAGAGTTCAAATCTGGGAGACTAAATATCCAGAAATGATGCCCACAAGCCTCTAGGCTAGTAGCTAGAGACACACGTGTGCTTGGGGCTAAAATTCCTGCACCTGAGCAGCATATTAGGGAGGAAGGACATTCATGAGCCAGAGACACTGCCCAGGGGAACAAGCCTGGGCTGGAGGCAGAATGCTGCTGTTCCAACCCTGGTAAGACTAACTCCTGACACCACAGGCAGACGATCATAAACATTGCACCTCTCTCAGAACTCGAGTACCCCTGTGGGGAACTGCTCCCATTCTTTACCCCTCAGGAGAACCACTTGTGAGCTGGTTGTTCTTGGGTCCCATCCTAACTGGTGTAGTAACTGGTTTCCCACCAAAGGGCTCATTAAAGTTCAGTCTGTCCTTGAAGGTATCCTGTGACACCTTCCTCAGAGATGTACCTTCTAATGTTGCATTGCTTGCAAGTTTCTCAAGCTGGTATCACCAGGTGAGGTCGTATAAACTCATTCTTAAGTCCACACACTTTGCTTTGGAAAGTTGCCAAGACTTTCAGCATCTTAGCATCTTCCATTTCAAAGGGCCTGCAACTCACTCCCTTTCTTTCATTTCACAAGTACTTTGAGCATGCCTGCTAACATGGACGGGGAAGGCAATGGCACCCCACCCGAGTACTTTTGCCTGGAAAATCCCATGGACGGAGGAGCCTGGTAGGCTCCAGTCCATGGGGTCGCTAGGAGTCGGACACGACTGAGCGACTTCACTTTCACTTTTCACTTTCATGCATTGGAGAAGGAAATGGCAACCTACTTCAGTGTTCTTGCCTGGAAAATCCCAGGGACAGGGGAGCCTGGTGAGCTTCCGTTTATAGGGTCGCACAGAACCGGACACGACTGAAGCGACTTAGCAGCAGCAGCAGCAGCTAACATGGAGCCCCATACTAGATGCCTCAGGGAAGACAGATGAACACCCTGCTTCATGGAGGTCGCAGCCTGCATTCTGAAGCTCAGTGACCCATGAAGCCTACAGTCTGGTCCAGCAAGCCTGGACCTGGGGATGTGGAGAGTAGGAGTGAGGGGTAGGGAGGCACTGGGCCGTGTTCACAAGGGGCCTACAGCCCAGTAGGGGGACCAAAAGCCAACACAATCCCAAGTGCTCTGTGAACTGATCAAAGAATGTTCCAAAACAGGTGTACCAGGAAGGAAGGTTGGGAGTAGCACTTGTTTTATATATTCTCATTCAGAGCTCACTCTCTGGCAGAATTAGATGAGGTACATCTTTCGATTGGGAGTGTCAATGGTCAGGGCCAGCTTGTGGGGAGGTGCTACTTGAACAGTCTCTGAGTAATAAACAGAGGTTTGCCAGGTAGGTGAAGGGTGAGAGGGCAGCCCAGGCCAAGGAAACAACACAAGTACATCTCCGAAAAACATCTTATGATGCGAGATAAGAAGCATCTTGGAAGAATTATAAACTTTGCTATGGGAGTTCAAATAATTCCAGAGAAATTCCCAGATTAAAAAAAAAAAAAAAATGCAGTGATGTTTGCCTCTCAATACAAGAATGGGTGCCTGAGTCTGGTGCTGGCCTGATTTTCCTCCCTCTGCTTCTGTAGGGAATGTCTTGGAGACAGCGCATGCTAAAAGCCCTTAGTAATGTTTTCCTCCGAAGACACACCGATTCCCCACTGGATAATTAGGATAGAGCTGAACCTTCCGGGAAGGTTCGAGAAGGATATTGCCTTCCCTAAAGGCCCTAAACTGCTGCAGCCCAGGGACCAGGGCTCCTTAATGATGCATTTTATCCCCATATGAATCTCATTTTCCATTTTGTAAGGGCTTGTACCTTTTTTTAGCTAGATGAGCTTGTTTTAAAAGCTGTCTATTTTATGCATGTGAACAGGTAAAAATGGAAAAAAGGGCTGCACTTGATAAGCCAGTGACTTCCTTCCATAAAGTATTCTATAATGAGTGAGGACGGTGCGACTTTTCATTCTTACAGACCTGGGCTGCTCTATAGCCAATGTGATTGTCTCCAACCTGCTCCCACCTGACTCTGAGATCAAGAAGGATCTCTCTGGGCTGGGATCCTGCAGTGTGCACTGTCAGAGCGGATATCTGGGAACTGATGCAAGGGCCATGGGGACCAAAATGACTGAGGTTAAGCTCAGTGAAGGACAGGAGGGTCCCCAACTAACACCAAATGGGGCTGAGAGGACAGAATACTGCAGTGTCATCTGACCCTGAGTTTCAGGAATTCTCTTTGGGAATTTTATGTTATCCATAAACAGCAGTATCTATGACCTTGGAAACATGTTAAAACCCTCTGCAGTCAGGGAGCGCTGTGGTGACCCAGGCTAACACTGGTGGTGGGGTGGGTGTGGGTGAGAGAACTGCAATGTCAGCGGGTGGAGGGGTCAGAATTGACTCTGGGGAGAGCCTGCACAGCCTCCAGGGGACTCCTTTGTTCCAGCTCCTCAGGTCAGAGAGAAGCACTCTGACCTCCTGACTCCAGAAATTGGTTCCTCTGGGAATGAATACTTCCCAGTGATCTTTCAGACCCAGGGGATTTTTTTTCCCCCGCCAGAGGCTAGGTTCACAAGCCAAGTGTGAACAAAGTGTGTGCAGTCAAACACCCTTGGAGGCCTAATAGGTATCATTTCTGGGGATGCTGCTGAGGCCGTGGGTCCAGACTTCACCAGGGGCCCTTCATAGTCCCCAGCACTGAAGCTGGTAGTCAGGGACCTCCTCTATCACTGGCACCCAGCCCAGCTTGGCTGTGCTACAGACCTTCATGTGTGGGTCAAACTTTAGCTGGTACCTCAGGGGTTGAAAGAGGATACACAACTCTGGGCATTAGCACCCCAGAACCTTCAGCCTCAAACTTCAGGACTGGGCTCCCACTTTGTCCCAAGGATCCAGCCCCACCAGGACATAAGAGGAAAGGGAACAGCTGTTTACTATGCCAGGAGCAAGCACTACGTGTAGAGTTCTGTCTTTACCTTCCTCTTCACATTTAATTCTCCCAGCCACCCTTTGAAGTAAATAAGACTGACGCCCAGAAAGGAAAACTGACCTACTCAAAATCACACAGCATGAATATATTGTATAGCACAGGGAAATACAAACATTATTTTGTAATAACTTTAAATGGAGCATAATCTATAAAAATACTGAATCACTAGGTTGTACACCTGAGACTAATATTGTACGTCAACTATACTTCAATCTTTAAAAATCAAACAGAATGAGAAACTCCTCCAACTTCTGTTTCAGAGAAAACAGGTGCTGAAAACAACCCCAAATACTAGATGAGAAATTAAAAATCTTTCTTAAAAAGTATCAAAAAACTGGCAAGAGAGAAAGGAATAAGGTCAAATCAAAAAAGAGGCAAGAACTGTGAAAAGTAAGGAGCACCAAAGTCATTTTGGCTCTGTGGGTGTTGGCAGGTACAGGTATATGTAAATCTCAGTCTGAATGGCTTTGAGGGGCAATGGGGACAAATGTTCAAACTTGGGGCCTGTCACAAGTCAGGGACCTACCAGGAGACCCTCTTAGATTAAGCTCGCACCCTAGAAGGCCTTACCTCCAGGGGAAGGCAAAAGAAGAGGGGAGGGTATGTCCCTGAGCACCTGTAACCACAAGCTAGACTCCTTACAGAGTAGCCACCCAAATTCATATCACTGAGTGGTTCAAAATGGCTCAAGTCATGAATTTAGTTCAAAGCACTCCTGGACTGCTGCCTGGCAGAGGATAAATACTCTCTGGAGGAAGGCAGCTCCACCCCAGGATTCAGCAAATAACTATCAGTAAAATTTCAAGTAACTTTGAGCAGTACACAAGTCAAAAGTAACCAAGTACACAAGGAAACAACGAACAAAACCCAGTAGAGACCACAGACATGGATGTACAACAATTTCAGATAGCGGACAGATTATAAGCCAATCATGCTTACTATGTGTAATGAAATAAAAGACAAGCTTGAAAATATCTGCAGGAAGTATAAAACTATAAAATGTGACCAAAGCAATTTGAGAAAGAAATGGAACTTCCAGAAATACAAAATCACATAACTGAAATTTTAAAATGCAATGAAAAAAAATACATATGTATAACTGAATCACTTTGCTGTACACCTGAGATTAACATAGCATTATTAATCAACTATATTTCAATATGAATTTTTTAAATAAAATGCATAAGATTAGATTTAGCAAAAGGGACGACTTGTGAACTGGCAGGTGGATTAGAAATAAACAACAGAAAACAGCACAGAGGGACCAAAAGATAGAAAATACAGAATAAAAGCTTAAGAGACATGGAAAAAGAGTGGTGTATCATTAGTAGGAGTTCGGGTAAGAGAGGAAAAAGAAGAGAAGAGAGGCAATACTTGAAGACATACTGGGTGAGAATTTCCCAGAACTTGTAAGAGATGCCATTCACAAAGGTTAAGTATCCCAAGAAATTCCAAGCAGGATTGAAAACAGAAGAGGAAAAGAAAGAAATACACCCTTAAAAACATACAGTAAATTGCAGATAATACGGGCTAGAGAGGGAGAATCAAAGAAAAAGTCAGTGTGCTTAGATTACAGCTGATTTATCAATGGCAACAACAGAAGCTGGGAGTGGTAGAGACCTGACAAGCCAGAATTCTTTATTTGGTGAAAATAACTCATTCACTCTATGAAAGAGCACAAAACAAACATTTTTCAGACGAAAAAAACCTGAGAGAATGTATAACCAAGGAATTCTCATTAAAGGATATTGTAAAGGATGTATATTAGGCTAAAAAAAAAAAAAGGCTACAAATGAACTTATCTACGAAATAGAAATAAGATTACAGATGTAGAAAACAAACTTGTGGTTACCAGGTAGGAGGAGGCGAGGGGTAAATTGGAAGATTAAGATTGACATATACACACTACTATACAGAAAATAGATAACTAATAATAACCACTGTAGAGTACAGAGAACTCTACTCAATACTCTGTAATGGGTCAGAATCGGTAGGAACCTGAAACGTCTTGAAGTTGTCTGAAGATTCTTCAAGCACTATGTCAAACGACACAGATATTTCTCTTTCTTCATATGATGAGATCTAAACTTATCCGAAAAGCTAGAGAGGCACCATTTGTCCCCATTGGAATGGCAGGCTTTGCAGCAATTGTTGCATATGGATTATATAGATTGAAGAGCAGGAGAAATACTAAAATGTCTCTTCACTTGGTCTACATGTGTGTGGCAGCCCAAGGCTTTGTTGTGGGAGCAATGACTCTTGGTATGGACTATTCCCTGTATCAAGAATTCTGGGGAAAACCTAAACCTTAGAAGAGGAGATGCTGTTGTCTTGGTCTTGTTGGTGGTGCTTGCTTTAGTTAGACATCCCATATTGAGGTTATATGTTTATGCTGAAAATAAATTGTTTGGGTCAGACAAGAACATGGTAATTTGAATACTGGCTTCCTTTCTTGCAGGCTTGATTGCCTGGTGACCAAGTTACTGGTGACTAGTACACTAGCTAGGTCATTCAGGGAAGTCAGATCAGCACAAAAGAAACATGTCACTTTTAAATATACTTGATAGTGGTACCTGTCCACCTTCTTAAACTCTTCTGTTGAAATTAGTTCTAAAGAAGACAACATGCCAATCCTGAAAATGCTCCCAGTTGCTGCAGAATATCATGTGCTTTTGATGTAATGTAGGAGTCCTATTTACCCCAGTTAATTTAACTTACTGACGGCCTTGTGGACTGAGTACTGTTTTAAGGGCTGGTTGGCTCTTGAGGAACCCTTTCAGAACAGTGCATGGAATAACATTATAAACCTCCCTGCAAGTCTGTGTGTGTTTTTAAACCAAAACTAAAAAGCTGGTAACAGAGCCACTTTGAAGTAGTATTTATTTTAGAATCATAGTTATAAACATGAGAGTAACTTAACTTGTGGATCCCTTTTAGCTCTTTTGTAATTGCAGAATTATATTTTGCTGCTGTTATATTAGAATAATTTTAAATTATTTTGAAACATGTATTTTAAGTGCTAATGCAAAGGTAAATGAAAAACACTTTTTAAATGTGTGTAGTATGTTT
The DNA here is from genome assembly GCA_935064755.1 of Tragelaphus eurycerus. Lineage (NCBI taxonomy): Eukaryota > Metazoa > Chordata > Mammalia > Artiodactyla > Bovidae > Tragelaphus > Tragelaphus eurycerus. The sequence goes on from CAKXYN010000020.1 coordinate 22,364,497, forward strand.
ATTTTCTCCAAAAGTATCATCAACTAAATAAAATGCCTAAAATGGAAGTCATTGATGAGCAAGCTGGTTTGGTCAGATATTATACAAACTTTATCACAGAATGCTTTGTTGTACTTGTGAAATTCTCATCTAACCTGAATTTACATTCCATGGTGATAACATGGTAAATGTAGTGTTATTAAAGTAAATGAACACACACACACACACAAATACTCTGTAATGGCCTATATGAAAAAAGAATCTAAAAAAGAGTGTGTGTACATATATATATCAGATCAGATCAGATCAGTCGCTCAGTCGTGTCCGACTCTTTGCGACCCCATGAACTGCAGCACACCAGGCCTCCCTATCCATCACCAGCTCTCGGAGGTCACTCAGACTCACATTCATCGAGTCAGTGATGCCATCCAGCCATCTCATCCTCTGTCGTCCCCTTCTCCTCCTGCCCCCAATCCCTCCCAGCATCAGAGTCTTCTCCAATGAGTCAACTCTTCGCATGAGGTGGCCAAAATACTGGAGTTTCAGCTTTAGCATCATTCCTTCCAAAGAAATCCCAGGGCTGATCTCCTTCAGAATGGACTGGTTGGATCTCCTTGCAGTCCAAGGGACTCTCAAGAGTCTTCTCCAACACCACAGGATATATACACACATATAAACTGATTCACTTTGCTGTATACCTGAAACCAACACAACTCTGTAAATCAACCGTACTCCTAATAAAAATTGTAAATGGATGTACAGTAAGCAGAAAAAAAATTATCCCAGATGGAAAATCTGAGATGCTAAAGGTATGAAGAGCCAAAAAAAAGTGGTAAATATGTGGGTAAAGCCAAACAAACATTTGCTGTATAATATAACAGGAATTATAAGGTCCTTTGAGGTCACAGTAAAACCAGAGAGAATTAAAGCACATTACAATAATGTAACAGTCAGGAGAGGGTAGACAGAGTTAAGATGTTTCAAGATTTTGCAAACAGGAAGGTAAATTGATTAACCTTAGATCTTGATAGGTATGCATGTAGTAATGTCTAAGAAATCTAAAAGGAAAAATAAAAAGAAATACAGTGTATAACTTTCAATTAATAGAGAAAAAAAGACTAATAAAATAATAAATTCAAAAGAAAAATAAACACAAAAAAATGAGAAAAATAAGAAGCACAAAATAGGATAGTGGATTCAAGATCACTGTGTGTGAGGTGTGTGTGTGTGTGTGTGTGTGAAGCTGGCTTCATTTCTGGCTCCACACAACCTTGCAAACTCATCCTCCATCCTGAGCATCCCCACTGCCTCCTGACACAGCCCCCAGCATTACTTGTCTACTGCATGGGCTTCACATCCTGCCCCTTCCAATGACCCTCCATCAGGGTCGGGCTCCCTAAGGGTAGAGACTCAGCATGGCATTAACAGTGATCATCTGTTGAGTGCCTCCTGACTGACTGTAGGCACACACTGTGCACGCCACAGCCATATCCTCATTTACTCCTCACAGCTACTTCGCATGTTGGTTGTGACATCATCTCAGTTCTACTAATGAGGAAACTGAGGCTTTGAGAAGTGAACTAACTTGCCCAAGGTTACCTAACTATGAAGCCAAGGTTACCCAACCTGGGCCTGTTTGTCTAATTCAGAGGTCATACCCCTGAAACATTAAGCTGGCATTCAAGGATTTTAGCTGGGGGCAGGGGTATGATAAAATACCTACAATATAAAATATACCATCTGACCATTTTTATATGCCCAATTCAGTGGTGTTAAGAACAGCCACATTGTTGTGCAACCATCACCCATCCATCTCCAAAACACTTCATGTTACAAAGCTGAAAGTCTGTACCATTAAACAACTCCCTTCCCGCTCCCCCAAGTCCCTGACAAACACCATTCTACCTTCTGCCTCTTGGTTTTCCAGGAATATATACCCACTGGTCCCAAGCTCCCATCTAACCATCTCAGCCTACGCTCAGGCAACTTAGTCCTGTCCTCTGAGTATGCCCTGCATGATCCTAACTCCTTGCCTTTGCTCACACAGATTCCTCCTCCTGCAATTTCCTTCTCCAAGCCCTAGTCTTCTGAAGTCTCATCCTAAATGTCTCCTCTCCAGGAGATAGCTCCTGCCTTTATCGACTGTCAGGGACTTGCATCATGCTCAAGTTATGTGTTCACATGTCACCTGCCCTACTGGGCGGCGAGTTTACTAAGAGCCAGGACCATGCCTGGTTTGTCCTTCAGCCCCCAAAGTACCCTCTACAGTGCATGGTGTGCATGTTTTCTGAAACCTTTAAATCCAGTTCAAGTGGACTGGTAGAGGCTGCTCACAAGCAGATCCTTTCCCAAGAAGTGCAGTTTGAAGGACAGGGCACATTCTCCTGGAGCTGGGCACTGAAAGCATTCCTGCCCTCCCCATGGGGCAGCAATGGAGAAGTTTCTGTAGGCAGGGATGTTCCTGGTGGTGGAAGGGCTGCTTCTGAGCTCAGGACCCCTCTTCTATAGCCCCTCACCTTTAAGAATGAGCTCCAGCTCCTATTAAGCCCCAGCCTCCAGCTCTGAGAACAGTTTGCATCTCTGTGCCACCATAGCGTGTTTCCTTTCCAGAATTCACAGGAAAACTATAAACTACAGCTGGCAAACCTCTCACCTTCCTTTTAAGACTCAGACCCGGGTAAATCAAACCAAAGCAATCACTGCCAATTTGGTGCTGCACCGATGAGGCCAGGGGCTGAGGAGATACAGTGGAATGAGGAAGATCAGTCCCATTCCTGCCCAGGAGGAGCTTACAGTCTAGGTGGGGAGATAAGACACAAGGAAAGCTATACAGAGGAAAATCAGATTAGGCCCAATTACCAGTTGCAGGCCATAGGGGAAGAGATTCCACAAGACTGAGCCTCAGAGACAGGCTTAGCACATGTGAGGGGAGCCAGGACTGAGGGAGCCAGGGCCAGAACAGGCCCGTGCAGCTGAGAGAATCTGGGACCCAAGCTGATTCCCAGGCGACTGAGCACAGGGTCATTCCTACGTACAAAACAGGGGGACTGGAAGAAGGGTGTAGACCAGGTATGGGGTGTGACCTTGAGGTGACCAGCCTAGATAGGTGGACAGAGGGCTGATGCAAGGGTCGGGGAAAGGAAGGTGAGGTTGGAAATGGGCCAAGCTGGGGACACCAGGCTGAGAAGCTTGGATCTTGATGGGGACAGGGCTGAGGAAGCACTGAGGAAGATACAGCAGGCAGCGCCCCCACCCCGTCCTGCTTCTTTCTCCACAGACTCAGCGCAGTGAGCTGACCCCTGAACCCTGCAGAAGCACTCCCTTTCCAGACCCAAAAACAGTAGAAGAAAAAAATAAAGCCTAGATCCACTCGGAAAAGGGTAAACCAGCCTCTCCCAAACTTTCCTTTGATTTACCCGCAAGACCTTAAATACACCCTTTCAACCCCTTCATTCATCACAGTTGCTTTTCTTTGAAACCATCAACAAATGTGGGGCTGTAGTTTGTTTTGCTGGCAGGAAAATTCCACACACAACTTGTAGCATTTAAAGGGTGGGAATTGCTGGCCTGGGAGAAGTCTGAATGTGGTTCTTTTCTGGACCCAGGAGTTAAGTTGCATTGTGATGAGCTAGTTGGGTAATCTTGGGCAGGTCACTGAATCTTATGAAACCTCAGTTTGCTCACTTCTGATATGAAGATAACAATACTTGCTCCCACTCAGGAAGGCTTGCCTACCTTCCAAGCACATGGGTTTCTGTGTCAACTAGGATGTCAGGCTAGTTGAGATTCCAGTTGTTTTTAAGAATTCTAAAATTTGCTTCTCTCTCCCAGCAGGGAGTTCCAGACCCTCTGGCTGTCACTGTAAGAGATAAATATCTGGGAAGGCACATTGTCACCAACACTACTGTCCATCAAGGCTGGAATGGCCTCAAATGGATGGTGTCCTAGTCTTTGCCTCCCTGATCAATGCCAGATGGGCATGCTCCAGGACATCCAGAGCAGGGGGAAGGGGGAGACAGTGTCCCCACCAAGTGCTTGAGTGTGAGCAGGAGATCAGAGGCTGAACAGCTTAGGAGACATCAGAGACAGGACAGTGGCTTCGGGAAGAGGTGGAAGTGTGGAAGTGTGGGGGTGGGGAGAGGACAGAATACTAACTAACCCAGAGCACCAGGAATCTTGGAAGAAAATGGCTGAACCTAGACCCTTACCTCACACTGTACACAAGCATTTCAATGGATCATTGACTTCAATGTAAGAACTAACATTATAAAATGACTAGAAAAAAATACAGGAGAAATATTTTATGGCCTTGGATTTGCCAAAGATTTCCTATATAATACTCAAAAAGCATAAGCTCTCAAAGTCTTCATCAAAATTTAAAACTTTTGTGCTTCAAAATACATTGCTACAAAAATTAAAAGGTAAGCACAGACTAGGATAAAATATTTGCAAACTATGTATCCACCAAAAGGCATATTTTGGTGAATATATATATATAATATAAATTATATAAATGTTCAGTTCAGTTCAGTCGCTCAGTCGTGTCTGACTTTTTGCAACCCCATGAATGGCAGCACGCCAGGCCTCCCTGTCCATCACCAACTCCCGGAGGTCACTCAGACTCAGGTCCATCGAGTCAGTGATGCCATCCAGCCATCTCACCCTCTGTCATCCCTTTCTCCTCTTGCCCCCAATCCCTCCCAGCATCAGAGTCTTTTCCAATGAGTCAACTCTTCGCATGGGGTGGCCAAAGTACTGGAGTTTCAGCTTTAGCATCATTCCTTCCAAAGAAATCCCAGGGCTGATCTCCTTCAGAATGGACTGGTTGGATAAGCAAGTATAAACTTTAGTCTCCTTGATGTTTCAATATAGTTGTTACCTGATTCCATTTTAGCACAGAAACTGTCAATAAGTTCCCAGAAAGAATATAATATATTTGAATAGATATTTGAAATACAAACCTTTTGGTGGATATACAGTTTGTAAATATTTAAATATAATATATAATCTAAAAATATTTTCTAAACCTAAGATATATTTTAATTTTAATGTATAATATATGTAACATATAAAATAAATTATAATTATTTTGCCTACTATATTAATGTAAACAACCCAGCTTTAAAAATGGGCAAAGAATTTGAAGGGACACTTCACCAAAGAAAATATATGGATGGCAAATAAACATATGAAAAATGTTCAACATCACTAGTTATTTGGGAAATAACTAATGGTAAGTTAATAAGATACCATGACACATCCCCTAGAATAGCTAAAATTTAAAAGACCAATCAATTCTGAACATTGACAGGGATAGGGAGAAACTGTAAGTGGAAATGTAAAATGATTCAACTATTCTGGGGAGAAGTTTGGCAGGTTTTTTTAAAAGTTAGACACATGAGCCAGCCGTTTCATGCCCAAGAATCATAAAAACATATACTCACACAAATTCTTGTATTGATATATGAATATTCATTGAAGCTGTATTTCTAGTAGCTCCAAGCTAAAAAAAACTCAAATGTCCATCAACGTATTAATGGATAAACCAATTATGGTATATTCATATGGTAGACTACTACTAAGCAACAAAAAGGAACAAAGTAATCATATATGCAACAACATAAATAATAATGTTGAGTAAAAGAAGGCAGATTTAAAAAAATACACACACTGTATGATTCCATACACATCTAATTCTAGAAAAAGAAAACCAACCTATAGTGACTGACAGCAGATCGATGGGTAGCTGAGTGGGCAGAAGGGACAGGAATGTGAGGCTTCAAAGGGGCACAAGGAAATGAGTGACGAATACGCTCAATGTCCTGACGGTGGTGATGGCTTCACAGGAGAGACCTAGGTCAAACTAATCAAATTGTATTCTTCAAACATGTGAGTTTACTATACATCAATTATACTTCAATAAGGCTGTTCAAAAGAAGGAGGAGAGAATGTGGCAGCCTTCAGCCCCTTGGTGGAAACCAGTCACTCTGCTCTCCTGGTTGGGTGCAGGTGTGGGTGTGGGGTTTATCTACAGAACTATGTCTCCTCTGCCATCCAGGTATTCTTTATCTATTTGGCTATATCTCCCCCAGTTGTTTCAAGTTTCTCAAAGGCAGGGCAGTGCCTTCTGTGTCCAGCCTCTCCCCCTGGGGAAGAGGAAGACGACAAGGATGGAGCAGCCTCCATGGGGAGCAGAAAAAGGGCTGGTCTTTCACTGAGACCAGTGGTGATGACATGAGGATCCTGGAAAGTCCACCCAACCAAGTGGAGCATGCAGATGGCTGTCATTCCTGCCTTGTTTGTGGGATGTGTAGCAACGTACTTGGGGAATACTCCTAACACTGCTGCAGAACTGGATAAGGCAGAGCTGAGATGCTGAGCCCTATCTGATTCCCGAAGGAGCTTACCCTTCAGGCCAGGCCTGTTGGACAAGATGGTTATTACAAAACCTACAACAAGTTGTGAAATAATTCTGGAGCCAGGAAGACAACACTGTGTGCAAAGTACTCCTCCAGCAATTGACAGAACCCAAATTCCAATCTTTACCATCCTGACCTCGTTGAGATCTCTATGGTCCTCTGGACAGACTGTCATTCTGGCTGACTCACCCAGAGGTTGGTGACCTTGCAAAGCCAAATTCTTGGCTCTCTCCCTTCTAGTACCCAGGCCAGCAATTCTTCATGTTATCAGGGCTTGGCTTTCTGAGGGCCAAATGCTCGACTCTACATGAGGAAGTTAATTTCTATTGCATTCAAGCACTACAAGGGACTACAGTGGCAATGGTTCCCATTGTTGTTGTTTTGTCGGTAAGTCGTTTTCAACTCTTTTGTGACCCCATGAACTCAACATGCCTGTCCATGGCTTTTCCCAGGTAAGAACACTGGAGTGGGCTGCCATTTCCTTCTCCAGGGGATCTTCCTGACCCAGGGATCAAACCTGTGTTTCCTGCATTGGCAGGTGAATTCTTTACCATTGAGCCACCAGGGAAGCCCAATGGTTACCATAGATTTATATAAACTAAAGTATGAACAAGGCTGAGAATGCAATTCCCCACCCTGCTGTCAGTCCTGCCAACAACTATGACCCTCCGTCACCCCTTGTGGATTATCCTCGACAGCATCAGCCTCACTGAAGGAAAGCCTGATTCAAAATGTTGACCACAGAGTGGACATTTGGGACTACTTCTTTCATGACCAAAGGAAAAACTGTTTATTCCACTCACATACTTCTGATACCAAATGTGTGGGGTTTTTCCTTACATTCAGCAATTCTGACCTGGAATTAGAATAGACCCCAAAGATAAAAGGCTCAGCCCCACAAGATTGCCCCTCTTCAGACAACCATCAGAAGTAGTGGGTCTCCAGGTTACCCACACTTCTGACTAGGCTACAAATTGGGAGTGTTTCCATGACCCCCCTCTTCATGTTCCATAGTTTGCTCACAGAACTCAGGCAAACACTATACTTACTATTATTGGTTTATTATAAAGGTTCCAAGTTGGGAACTGTCAAACAGAAGAGATTCAAGGAGCAAAGTATGGGGAAGGGGCACAGAGCTTCCATGACCTCTGTGGGCACATCACCTGCCCAGCACCTTAAGAAAAGAAAGAAGAAGAAAGTGTTAGTCACTCAGTCGTGTCTAACACTTTGCGACCCATGGACTGGAGCCCACCAGGTTCCTCTGTTCATGGGATTTTCCAGGCAAGAATACTGGAGTGGGTTGCCATTTCCTCCTGCAGGAGATCTTCCCAACCCAGGGATCGAACCCACGTCTCCTGTGTCTCCTACATCGCAGGCCAATTCTTTACCAGCTGAGCCACTGGGGAAGCCACCACCAGCACCTTAATGCGTTCACTAACCTGGAAGCTCTCTGAAGCCCTTCATTTAAGAAGCTGAGATGCACATGAGCCTGAGACTCTCTGTTGCTGCAGCTGGCTTCCAGCCTCTGTTTTTCGCTCGCCACTTCCCTCCAAGCCACCTTCCTCAGGCTTTGACCTTCTCAGCTGTGAGACTCGTGTCCAGTCTTCACTCACTCTGTGGACTCATACCAAAGCTGGACTTCCTTGGCCTGACTCCTGGGTATCCCAGTGTCCAGCTGTTCTCTCCCTCCTCTGACTATTTTGTCTCCTATCTGATCCAATCTGGCCTCACCCCATACCCATCTGCCAAAGTATCGAGTTGGCTGGTCGTGCCTTACAGGCATTCCCTGATTCCACTTGATGGAGGATGGTCTAGAAGGAATGAGGGGTATGACAAAGTATGGGGATTCAGGGTAAGAAACTAGGGGCTTCTCAGGAATTAGTTGGGACAGGCATGAGCTCGAGGCATGTTCATTCAAGATTTGAGAGATATGCTTGAGGGGGCCATCATGACTGAGGGTGGAAGCCTCCTGGAGATCCCAGGAGCCAAGCTGAGATGCTAAGAGTGGCTAAGCTGGGCTTGAGGCCAGGAATCAGAGAGACTGAGGGAACTCAGCAATTGGCTGGAGACAGGTCTCAAATTGGGCACCTTTGTCATCTGGACTCCCTATGCTCTTGTCTACAGCATTTCAGAGATACTGCTGGGCAAAGCACAGCAGAGACTGGAAAGGCCAGAAGAGGAAGAGCCAGAGTGGCCAACAGAGCTCCACCCTGGGGTGCTCTGCTGGGTGCTCTGGAGAGTGGTTGCACGCTCACCTTGCAGACTCGGCTAGATAATCCCTAGGGCACGACACCACAGGTCTAGAATGTCAGAGTTCTCTTAGCTCCTTCAGGCCACACAGATACAGTTAGTAAATCCTGCCCTAAGGAATTTCATATTAACTGCTCCCATCTGTTTATCATCCAAAATCTAGAGTGGAGCTGGGATGAGGCAGGAAACACATATTACGATTCAAGATGCCAGGATCTCAAATAAGCGTCAAGGAGTTAATTTGGAAATGTATAATCAACTCCCAAGAAGAATGTGGCTCCAAGGCTTCTAAGAAATGAGAATGATGCTGAGATGCCAGCATCCACCTTCGAGTGCCATCTCTAACCATCAGCAGCCATGTGGCATGTGCTGACCCAAACCAAGGCAGTGAGAAGCCCAGCACTGAGCCTAGTTCTGCCATGATTTGCTGCCGGATCCTGGGCAGATCACATCTTTCCTGGTTTCAGGTTCCTGGTCTTTACGACACTCCCTGCCCTGTGTCAGGCTGCACAGGGAGCCTCACCTGCTGAGCGCAGCTCAGTCTAACCAGCCTGATTCTGCAGAAAAGGCTCTCTGGGCTGTTGATCTTACCCCATCAGAGAAACTGAATTTCTCTAAACCTCTATGGCTCTCGGACAGCCTTGCTGGCACAGAGCACTTTGGGGCCAGTCCTCTGAAAGTGGCCACTTCTCTCCATGTGACCCTGATAAAGGACAACCAAAAGGAGAACAGAGAAAGGAGAAGCAAACCAGAGGCGCACATGCCCCAGAGAGCACTCGGCTTCCTCCCGCAGGCCACAGGGCTCACTGCTGGTCTTCAGAGGGACAGAGTGTTTGAGCTGGACGGCTCCCGTGGCTTCTCTGCTCTGTGGCCTTGCTGAGTGACTGTCTTGCTCTGTGCCTCGGTTTCCCTGTCTGCCAAGGGGCCCAGTGGTGAGAATTAAGTAAGGATGTGTGTTAAACAAGTGTTATAAAACAAACACCTCATAAGTGTAACTTTCCTCTTTGCTCTCTTTCTAACCACCTCTCACTCATCTCCAGGCATGGAAGCAGCTGCTCTGTAGCTCTCAGTTTGCCCAGAGTGGACCCCAGGCTCTGCATGAAACAGTTAATGAATGGCTGTAAAAATGTATAGTTATGTTACGAATAAACGCAATTTTGGGTGTTCCCTGTTGCTTTCTTTAAAATCTATTATTTTTTCCTAGCAAACTCTACCACCAACTGAATTTTGGAAATCCAGTGTTTTTGATAATTTTAGTGTATAGGAATAGCAAAAAATTATGTTAGCCCAAACCACTTTTTTAAAAGAGAGAACAAAATTGAAACTGAATTATTTTTAGAAATGTCTTTTTGAGGGCAAATATTTATTTTTAAAACAGCAAGAACATTAACACACATATGAAAAGGATTTCTCCTACCAAGTATTTGGCTGCTCAGGCTCAAGAAATCCCAGAACTCTTCAAATTTTCCATTCTGATCCAGATCCAATTTCAGGGCTTTCTACTCATACTGAATGGAATATGAAATTAACTCTTCTATTCTAAATAATATTTGTTGAGAAAACAGTCTTACAATTTTAAAAGCAAATTTGTTCAGAAATATTTCAGAACCAGCTTTTATGCTGTTTCTTACCATGCCTTATTATTGTTTGCACTGGAGTATAGTTTGGTTAGTCAAAATTGCCTGACTTTCACTGACGATTATCATGTTGACTTTATATTTCACTAAATTAGACAAGCGGAGAAGGCAATGGCACCCCACTCCAGTACTCTTGCTTGGAAAATCCCACGGATGGAGGAGCCTGTTAGGCTGCAATCCATGGGGTCGCTAAGAGTCAGACAACTGATCGACTTCACTTTCACTTTTCACTTTTATGCACTGGAGAAGGAAATGGCAACCCACTCCAGTGTTCTTGCCTGGAGAATCCCAGGGACGGGGGAGCCTGGTGGGCTGCCGTCTATGGGGTCACACAGAGTCGGACAAGACTGAAGTGACTTAGCATAGCATAGCATAGCATAGATTAGACAAGGAGCCACAAACTGGAGAAGCCAATCACAGCTGTAGTTGACTTAGTCTCTAGAAAGAGTTTCCATACTTTTCTATCATATAGTTTATTTTTATTTTTTATTTTTTTATCATATAGTTTAAAAACACACACACACACATTTATTTTTATTTGGCTGTGTTGGGTTTTAGTTGTGGCACACAGGCAAATGAATTAGAGTTACCTGTGTCAACATGGAAAATTCTGAGATGTGACGTGGAGCTGCCAGCCCTATGGGCACAGAGCCTTCATGAGCTATGCTCTGTTTCACTGGGCCCTGGAGCAGGTAGGGGATGGCTTCCTAATGGTGAATGTGAGAATCATATACAAGACTGGTCTGCATCAAAGTCACCAAGGGTCCAATGCCCAAATTTCTATCATTAGAAATTTAATCTTCTGGGTTAAAGTTAACGGGCTGTTTTAGAAATCAAAGAGATCCAACAGTTTCTGGTTCCACTGTACTCTGCTGGGCAGACACCGGCCACAGCCAAACCCCTTCTCACTAAAAAGCTCATGGAAAGAAGCTGAGGCAGGAAGGCTGAGCAGCAGGGCCAAAGACAAAATTGGAGGCACACCAGTTGTTAAGGTTGATGAAAGGAGGTCAGAGCAAACAACTGGGAAACATTAGGAGACAAGAAAAGCCAATGAGGGACTTCCCGGGTGGCCCAGTGGCTAAGACTCCAAACTCCCAACGCAGGGGGCTGGGGTTTGATCCCTGGTCAGGGAACTATATCCCGCATACTGCAACTAAAGATATCACATATCGTGACAAAGATCGAAGATCCTACATACCTCAACCATGAACTGGCACAGCCAAATAAATAAATACATTTTTTTTAAAAGCCAATGAAATCACACAAGTTTAAGGAGGCATTACAGAAACTGATCACATACCAGAGAGGTAAATCAGTTCACATGAAAAGATGTCATTAATAACTTAACTTGTCAAAACGCCGCTAGTGGCCTCAGCAAGGACAGTCTTGTTAGAATGATGGGGGTAGAGTCCCGACTTGGTGGGGAATAAAAGAAGGAAATGGAGGCTCAAAATGTGGGTTACTTTCAAGACCTTTGTTCAAAAGACAGTGTGGGAGGTACCCAGGAAGAGATAGTAAAGCTAAGGTTTTCTAGAATGGGACAGAATTATGCTTGTAGAGAGAAGGACAGGAAAGGGAAGGATTAGGGAATCAGAGAAAAAAAGAGAGGGTAAGTTACTGACCTGGGTCCTGGAAGAGGCAAGAGAGGGTAGGAGGGGGAGCCTAGGAGGAAACTGCCCTTGGAAATGACGCAAATCCTGTTGGCAGCCAGAAAGCAAGGAGCTGAGAACCTGATACACTCCATGCTCCCAGAGCAGCAGACATTACAGTCACTGGAGACAGAGACAGCAGTAGGGTGGACCATCTGAGGCGAGCTGGACAAGCAGGAAGCGGCCACCATGGGGAATGAAATTAGTGTCTGGCCAAGTGTAAATAAAAGAACTGACAAAGAGCCGGCTGAGGGGCAAACCACATCTCTGTAGTGGTGCTAATTTTCTTTTGTCCCAGCAGAGCTGGACAGACCTGAAGCCCCACAGAGACACTGGAAAGCTGGATTATTCCAGGAGGGGGTAGGCAGAGAGGGTAGAGCTGGACATGGGGCTTAAGGCCAGCGAGAGTGCTGGTTAGGTGACAGCAGCTCTGGGGACAGCTGGGATTGGGGAACAAAATAGACTTCTCCAGTTTTCTTTTTCATAAGAGACAACAGTGTATTGTTGTATCTTAAAAGCCATTATATAGAAAAGCCATCTGAATGACTGGAGTTGATGTTTTCAATATTGAAGTAGCAGGCTGCACCCCACCCTGCTTCTGGGTCACTTACCAGTCAAGGGACTGCTATGGGCACACAATTTTCCCCGCCTATGTCTCTGGGCCTCAGGTCTACTCCACAAACTCAGAGGTAACAACCAGAGGAGATTTCTGTCTTTACTTCCCACCGCTGCACCAGTGACTGGTACTTAAGGTGTTAAAAAGAGAAGTTTACAAGTTTCTAAAATGTGGTATTTTGGTCAACCTGATGAACCATTATTGAAAGAATGCCTGGGTTGAAGACTATTGTGTCCAGTCTTTGCTTTTTGAATAGGGACTTGCTGCTGACCACTGCAGCAGTTTTATCACCCTCTTAAACATCTTTAAGCAATTTGTCCATTTTTCAGAATTTAGAGATGTGTTCTACTTTTTTGCGCTTGACAATTTTTAACTCATTTTCTGGCAGCTATTCCTGCTCTGCATCGTTTATTCTCATAAAAAATCAGAATTACCTAACTATCCAATAGGAGTTGTTTATAGTCCTCTTTTATTAGAAAAACAATGCATGTTCATGTCATAAAAGGTAAAAGTGCAGACAGGAAAAATAACTGAAGGATGTGTGGACTCCCTCCCAGAGACACCAGTGCTGGTGAACACCCAGAATCAAGCCTTCCAGGTCCTTCTCTAAGCCTGTATATAGTGGGTTCACACCATATTTACTTTTTGCAACCACTTATAATTGCCTTAAGGAATCCAGAACTCCAGGCTTAAGTCCCCAGTCTTACCACCTCCCTCCCCAACACACACCCACTGCCTGGCTTGTGCCCTAGGGAAGGGGTTTCATAAGTGAGAGCTGAGGATGCCCTGGGGTAAACTTAAAGAGGAGGAGAAAGACATTGTGGGCTCTTGCTGGAAGGTGAAATGGCCACATCTACCTCAGGGACTGCAATGCCCTCACTGAATAATTGTGTTTACCACCACCCCAGGACATCTGTAAATCATCTAGAACCTTGTAATTTGTGCTTTTGGAGAGTTTCACAAAGCCGTGGGAGCCCCTCAGCCGAGGACACTCAACTCATGGCTGAGTGGAGACAGCAAAACTTGAACTTGAGCCATAACAGACAAGGAACAAAGTTCAAAGGATTAAATGAACTACAAATGCCAACCACCATCCTGAATGGTTGTTGTCCTGAAATAACATAGAGTGCTCTTTTCAGCACGGAGCATCCCAGGGTGTGGAATGTGGAATGAGAAGATGTGCTCCAGAACCCCAGAGGTGCTGCCTTTCCCTGCCCACCATCAAATTCTGTGACCCGGTTCTTTCAGCCTCCAGTACAGGAAGATGGAACATGGGGAGTTTCTTTCATGCCCCTAGGACACCGCAGCGGACCGCATTCCCCATGCAGTCTTCAGGAAATTGATGGGTGGATTGGCCTCAGTGGGCCACATGGTATATCATACTTGGTTCTGCCTCATTCTAGATCTTGAGAAAGTTACCTAATTTCTCCGATTCTCCAATTACTTGCCCATAAAATAGGGACCCTGGTAGGATTATGAGGACTAAACTGAGTCTGTGTACAAAAAACACCTGGCATGTATGCGGTGCCCAGTGAGTATTAAATTCTTTACCTCCCAGCCAGTGCCCATCATGCCTTCTCAGACTTACTACAATATGAGTAAGAGCATCCCAGAGACAGGAGTGAACAGCATGTATTCATTCAAGTCACAGTTATACAAAGTGCCTGTGTGCCTAGCACCCTGGAATATCGACTTCACTTAAAGATTTTTCAAAATACTATTTTAATATTCAGACAAATATGGAGAAGAAAGCAAAATTTGCATTAACTTTAAAGAAAAATGTGAATCATCTGGCCCATGCCCCAGGCTTCCTAGGAATCCCATACAGAGAGGCTTGAAGGTGCTAAATCGACCAAGGACATGACCTGAGGCCCAGGTCACACGGATCGTCACATTTTCCTGCAGTGAGTCACAAACCAGAAGTGACATGGTCCCTCCCTAGAAAATCAGGGTGGAAAAGAACTGGTCAAGAGAAAACCAGCCAATTACACAGCGAGCCCTCATGGTCACTGTGTTCACTGTCCCCAGAGCCTTGCTTGCACAGCCTGTCTTGCTGAGAGTCATCCTTGGGCCAACTCTTTGAAGATTATCTCACCTTCAGTTCTCTGGAAAAGATACTCCCATTTCTAGGAAGACATCATGAAATTTGCTGTATTTGCTGGCTGGGATGCTCGGCCAGGTCAAAGTTGTTTTCCTCACTTTCTAGTCTAGCCTCCAACACTTTCAGGGTCACCCTCCAAGGTCAGATTCTAGGATGTAAACTGGATGTGAATCCATCCATTTATTTTTGTTCTCTGTGTCCTGATGGACTCAGATCTGTGGGGTCCTCTTAACACAGGTCAACCTGCGCTGGAAATCATATCTCCCATGTTTATCTTCTCATCATAAAAATGTAACTCCTTCACTGAATCAATCACTATGTCAGATGTCAGCTAATTTCATATTTGATATAAACAGAAAAATAATAGCCATAACCATCTGAGTGGTGAGAATATAAGTGATTTCTAATTTAATCATTTTGCTTACCTATATTTTCTCAATTTCAACAATGAAATGTACCTTTTGTGTACAGAGAAAGAAAAAAATGTAAAGACTAGCATTCCTCTCACTTAGCTGTTTCCCAGTAGATTTACATTCTGAATTCAAGCTTAAAATTCAAAACCAAAAGCAACAGAATATTTTTCCATAGAATAGGACACTAGAAATCCAGAAACCCCTCCTTACTCTTGACCAAGCTGAACCAAATTCCGGTTTATACTTTGGTTTACCAGATCAAAGGAAACTGTTTTTGAGGCAGGATTATTTACCCAGTGTATTTTGCATATGGTTATGAGCCAAAATCACAACAAAAGCAGAAAACCTACTGGTGAGATAATTCAAAGCCATGGGCTGGGGAGATCACATTATTTTCCAAAACAATGTAGTAACCTGAGGAGGTGACACTGGTTGTGCAACTAGACTTGTAATTCATTCAACAAATATTTACATATTCACTGTGTTCTAGGCACATTCTAGGCACTGGGTATGCAGCAGTAAACAAAACTAGCAAAAATCCCCGGCCTCGGGAAGCCTGTATTCTGATCAGGGAGACTGAAACAGGAAAATCCTTAGCTTAGTATTAATACTGTTTCTATTGTTTTGACTGGTTTCCTGTCATTTTTCTCAGTAAAGGAG
Organism: Tragelaphus eurycerus; assembly: GCA_935064755.1. NCBI lineage: Eukaryota > Metazoa > Chordata > Mammalia > Artiodactyla > Bovidae > Tragelaphus > Tragelaphus eurycerus. Next base: position 22,380,221 of record CAKXYN010000020.1, read on the forward strand.
AACTTTCTACCAAGTCCCTACTGCCTCCAGTGGCTGGGTATTTCTTGACACAATCCTTTCAGGAGTGGGATAGACTGGATTCCAGTACCTTTGGAGTCACAGTAATTAAAGAACTGGAGAGCTGCCCTGCCTTGATCTTGCTGCAGTGATTGTCACAGGACTTAGCTGATACCAAGTGGTTCCTTTATTCCTAGAGGAAGAGGATGAAGTGCCCCAACCATGAATGGAATCGAGAACTGAGCCAGAACACTGGGAGACCAGGAGCTGCCACAGCGGGCTACAGGGATAAGCTGAAACAGGAATAAGACTGACGTAGGGAGAAGATTTTAGCTCCAGGTAAGTGAAAATATTTCAACAGCCAGAGCTGCCCCACAGTGGAATGCGCTGAAGAAAAGGTAATTTCCAGGCTCTGCTGATGAATGACCAGCTCAGCTCTGCCACTTACTGTGTGACTCTTAGCTACTCCCATAACCTCAATGGGTCTCAGTCTCCTTGTCTGTAAAACGGGAATTGCAATGGTGCTTGGTTCATGGAATTGTAGTAAAGATTTAATAAGAGAAGCACGTAAAGTTCCAGGGTACTGCCTGATACAAAGTTAACTTAGACACTTTAAAACTCTACTTAGATCAAATGATGCTTGAGAACTTACATTCTATGCTGGCTTCATAGTGGATTTTATCTTATTTGATATCAAAATAATATTACATACAATCATATTTGGCAAGAGGATTAAAATCTACAAATGCAGTATTAACATCACAAAGATCACTAGCTAGAGCAGGGATAGAACCTACAGTCACTTATGAGGATCGCTCTGAACAATGTGAACACATTTCTGATACGCTATGGTCCAGGCCCAGCCCATGACCTCTGGCTGATTTGGACACACAGTGGTCTTTGTCCTCCCTGGAGGTGCACCAGGGTACTAGGCAAAGGCCAGGATCAGGCCAGTACCAGTGTTCAGCACTCAGGGAGTGCCCTAAGGCAGAAGTACCACCCCCGATACACATCCCGGGCTGATTTGGGCATGATCTGGGGTTCAGAATAGAAAGTCCCCAGAGAGGCTGTACTCAATGTCACAAAACTCCCAAGGGCCCATTCATGGCACGGCAGCAGTGCCAGCCTCAGCCCGACTCTGGGTTATCCAGGGCTGATGGATTCAGATGGCAGCCTGTGAGGCAGGACTCTGGAGGCACAGCCAGGCAGGGCTGGAGAGCCCCAAGCCACAGCTCAGTCGGACAAAGGGCAACCTGAGGCAGCGCAGGGTAGAATCCCAACCTATAATCCTCCTGTGTTTTCTGTGGTGGGGGCCATACTCAGACAGGTCTCCTCTTCTGCCCCAGTGACGATGCCCAGGGGCAGCTGCACAGCCACAGGTGACCTGCTTAGCCCCGCCTCCAGCCCTGGCTGTTGGTAATGGTCCCAGGATAGTGGGCAAGTAGCTGGTCCACCTGCGTGTGCCCAGAGGGCCCTCTGACAACTGCCATCTCCATTTCGACGACCCTGGGGTCAGTGGTCAGTCTTTAACTGTTCAGCCAGTTCTAACCCACAAGTTCCTGCCATCACAGCCTCTCACCAGCTTTTTAGGCATGCCTAGACCTGTCTGAACTCTCAGCAGATACAGAGCTCAGGCCTACCTGCTCTGACTCTCCTAATGCACACTACTTATGTATCAAAATCCCAAACAATATCTTATATGTGTGTGGTGCTTGGCATTTTTCAATGCACTTTTCATATCCCATGTATGTGCTGTGTGTTGTGCTTAGTCGCTCAGTCATGTCCGACTCTTTGTGACCCCATGGACTATAGCCCACTAGGCTCCACTCTCCATGGGGATTCTCCAGGCAAGAATACTAGAGTGAATTGCCATGCTCTCCAGAGGATCTTCCCAACTCAGGGATCAAACCCAGGTCTCCTGCGTTGCAGGCAGATTCTTTACCATCTGAGCCACCAGGGAAGTCCAAGAATACTGGAGTGGGTAGCCTGTCCCTTCTCCAGGGAACCTTCCTGACCCAGGAATCGAAGCAGGGTCTCCTTCATTGCAGGCAGATTCTTTACCAGCTGAGCTACCAGGGAAGCTATCCCATGCATAGCTCACAAAATCTCCAGACTTGAGACTCAAATGTCCCAAACCCCAACTCAGCAATGGTCTAAGGAGATACCACCATGACTAGAGTCCAGCATACAGGCTCTGCCACCTGCACCACAGACACCCTTATGCTGGATGGTGCTCATAACACTGCTCTCACTGGAAACTGAGATTGCACCCATCAAGTCCCTACAAGGGTTGTGAAGCAGACCCTGCTCCTTTGCTGTCACTGGCTTCTAACTCAAAATTGGTGAGAGATGGCACGGGTTGCAGGTAGGGCTTGTCTGATTGGAGGAGCCTGAGCCTGATACCAGTGTCTAGGTCTTAGAGGCAAAGGAAAATGGCTCTACCTCATGAGGCGTGGAATTCCTCAAGCACAGGAGGGAGACTCAGCTGCCAAGCAACCAAAATGAGTGACAAATGTCCAGCCTTGCATCTCATTCCATCATCTCATCAACACTTGAAGTTGTCTGAGAGATTCTTATTATCCCCATTTTAGACAGCAGAAGCTGACCAGGGCAGCTTCTCTACACACTGAAATAAAACAAGGAGAAAAGAAAAATCTTGTTTTCAGTCAGGTTTAAAAAGATAAGCTGCAGAAGTATGGAATAACAGGAACTAGGTTTGCCTTCAGGTCACGTAAAGACAGTCTTAAAATCTCAGCAGACCTTGAGCTTCATGTGAACCAGCTAAAGAGGCTGCTGACATGGCCACTGCACACTTGTGAGTGCGACAAGGTCTTGGCCTCTGGACCTGTCAGACTTACCTGGGGTTGACCATTCCGGTCTGACCACATATTTGCAGAGATGGGCAGCCAAGGTAGGGAGGTTCTGTAACAACTGGTGCGTGGGCTCTGCTGCTTCAAAGGGCAGAAATGGGGCCACACGGGAGCTACGGGGACCACATACCACATCAACACCTGTAGAACAGGGCGAAAACAAGACAGGCTTATTTGTTAGGTGGAGAATACCTCATGTGTGTATACCTTCATGTACAAAGAATATCTTCCTGTGTATACCCCACTGCCAGGAGAATACAAACTCTGGTACAGAAAGCCATCTATCAGAAATTTTAATTGAACTAGATGATAAATACAGTCCCTTCCAACTCCAAGAGGCTATAAGTCAACAATGTGTTCTAAACATTGGGCATAATCTACAAGGTAGGACAGTGACCCTCCAAGAGTCTCCTAGGGACCCACAGAACTAAACAATGACAAAGAAAAACAGAAGTGTGTGCTCTTCCTAGACATCAATTACATGCAAAAATAAAAGGAAAGGTCATTTTATATGTTCAGATCAGATCAGTCACTCAGTCGTGTCCGACTCTTTGCAACCCCATGAACCGTAGCATGCCAGGCCTCCCTGTCCATCACCAACTCCGGGAGTTCACTCAGACTGACATCCATTGATTCGGTGATGCCATCCAGCCATCTCATCCTCTGTCATCCCCTTCTCCCCAACCCCTCCCAGCATCAGAGTCTTTTCCAATGAGTCAACTCTTTGCATGAGGTGGCCAAAGTACTGGAGTTTCAGCTTTAGCATCATTCCTTCCAAAGAAATCCCAGGGCTGATCTCCTTCACAATGGACCGGTTGGATCTCCTTGCAGTCCAAGGGACTCTCAAGAGTCTTCTCCAACACCACAGTTCAAAAGCATCAATTCTTCGGCGCTCAGCCTTCTTCACAGTCCAGCTCTCACATCCATACATGACCACAGGAAAGACCATAGCCTTGACTAGGCGAACCTTTGTTGGCAAAGTAACGTCTCTGCTTTTGAATATGCTATCTAGGTTGGTCATAACTTTCCTTCCAAGGAGTAAGTGTCTTTTAATTTTATGGCTGCAGTCACCATCTGCAGTGATTTTGGAGCCCAGAAAAATAAAGTCTGACACTGTTTCCACTGTTTCCCCATCTATTTCCCATGAAGTGATGGGACCGGATGCCATGATCTTTGTTTTCTGAATGTTGAGCTTTAAGCCAATTTTTTCACTCTCCACTTTCACTTTCATCAAGGGGCTTTTTAGTTCCTCTTCATTTTCTGCCATAAGGGTGGTTTTTTATATGTTACATTTATATGCTATATGTTTTATAACATATTTATATGTTATAAATATGTTACATTTTATATGTTACATTAGCCCAAACTGAAAAGTAATGTTCAATACTGAAGAGGTTGTGATACATTCAGTTGGCACATTCATGCTGGCACCTGGGTAAAATGGGTACCAATCCTTTTTGAAATCAATGAGGCAGGTGGTATCAAAAAACCAAAACCATATTTAATCCTTGACCTCAATAATTGTTCACTTGGGAATCTACCTTAAAGAATAATTTGTAAAGGGGAATTACTCTATACTTAGAGGTACTCATTACATCATTGTGTAGATCACAATAAACTGTGGAAAATTCTGAAAGAGATGGGAATACCAGACCACCTGATCTGCCTCTTGAGAAATTTGTATGCAGGTCAGGAAGCAACAGTTAGAACTGGACATGGAACAACAGACTGGTTCCAAATAGGAAAAGGAGTATGTCAAGGCTGTATATTGTTTATTTAATATACACCCTGTTTATTTTAATAAAATCACCCTGTTTATTTAACTTATATGCAGAGTACATCATGAGAAACGCTGGACTGGAAGAAACACAAGTTGGAATCAAGATTGCTGGGAGAAATATCAATAACCTCAGATATGCAGATGACACCACCCTTATGGCAGAAAGTGAAGAGGAACTCAAAAGCCTCTTGATCAAAGTGAAAGTGGAGAGTGAAAAGGTTGGCTTAAAGCTCAACATTCAGAAAACAAAGATCATGGCATCTCGTCCCACCACTACATGGGAAATAGGTGGGGAAACAGTGGAAACAGTGTCAGACTTTGTTTTTCTGGGCTCCAAAATCACTGCAGATGGTGACTGCAGCCATGAAATTAAAAGATGCTTACTCCTTGGAAGGAAAGTTATGACCAACCTAGATAGCATATTCAAAAGCAGAGACGTTACTTTGCCAACAAAGGTTCGCCTAGTCAAGGCTATGGTCTTTCCTGTGGTCATGTATGGATGTGAGAGCTGGACTGTGAAGAAGGCTGAGCGCCGAAGAATTGATGCTTTTGAACTGTGGTGTTGGAGAAGACTCTTGAGAGTCCCTTGGACTGCAAGGAGATCCAACCAGTCCATTGTGAAGGAGATCAGCCCTGGGATTTCTTTGGAAGGAATGATGCTAAAACTGAAACTCCAGTATTTCGGCCACCTCGTGCGAAGAGTTGACTCATTGGAGAAGACTCTGATGCTGGGAGGGATTGGGGGCAGGAGGAGAAGGGGACGACAGAGGATGAGGTGGCTGGATGGCATCACTGACTCGATGGATGTGAGTCTGAGTGACCTCCGGGAATTGGTGATGGACACGGAGGCCTGGCGTGCTGCGGTTCATGGGTTCGCAAAGAGTGGGACACGACTGAGCGACTGATATGATCTGATCTGATCTGAATAACAAACAAGCAGTCTTAAACAGGAGAGAGAGATTAAGTATAATATGGTGTTAGATGGCATATTAGGCAATCATTGTAGATAGTGTTTATAAAGAATCTCTATTCCTCAAGGGCAAGTCCTGCATCCTATTTACTGCTGTAGCCCCAGCACTGTCTGGATCATAGAAATGACTCATTTGGTATTTGCTGAATGAGTGAATGAACAACTGAACAAAAGAATTCAATCTTAGCAAGGGAAAATTCTCATTATATGTTGGAAAAAAACAAGCAGAGCTCAAAATTATATCTAATTTATGATTTCCATAATATGAAAGATTATATACGTGTGTCCTACATGTGGACTGTGTGAAAGTGTTAGTAGCTTACTCATGCCTGACTCTTTGTGACCCTATGGACTGCAGCCCATCAGGCTCCTCTGTCCATGGGATTTCCCAGACAAGGACACTGGAATAGTTTGCCATTTCCTTCTCCAGGGAATCTTCCCAACCCAGGGATCAAACTCAGGTCTCCTGCACTGCAGGCAGATTCTTTACCAACTGTGCTACCAGGGAAAAATAAAAATAGATGTTAGGGTCATGTACTAGGGATGATGTGTTATTCATTCACCATGTTTTTCTGAGTACCTGTTATGTATCAGGTACTATGCTACATGCTGTGAGCAGAGCAGTAAACAAAATAAGACACAGTCTCTACCCTAAAGGAGAGTTAATTCTGGTGGGTTAATGGAGTGAGAGTGGGGAAGAGCCAGATAATAAATAAGTAAATGAATATATGTCAGGTGGTAGGTAGTAAGTGCTATCAGATTTAAAAGAAAGAAAGAAAAAAAGAAAAGCAGGAAAGGGGGATAGAGAGCTCCAGGAGAGGAACGGCTGCCATTCTATATGCAATGTCCATGAGGATATTTAGGGAAGATCTTTCAAGCAGCGGGAATAGCAAGTGCAAAGGCCCTGAGGCCAGACTGCACTTGATGCAATCAAGGAACAGCATGGAAGTCAAAGAGCTGAAGCAGAGGAAGCCTAGGGGATGAGGCGAGAAACTATAGGAGTCAGAATAGATGAGGCCCTTAAGCCATCATCAAGACTTGTAGGGCTTGCACTCAGAGACAAAGAGGCCACTAGAGGCATTTATATAGAGATGTGACTTACGTTTAAAAAGGAATCACTTCTTTTATATCCTTTTACAAGAATATTTTATGAAAGTTTAAGATGAAAGGAAGAATTTTAAACAATGGACAGATTATCATAACATTCCCGGGTTGATTCACAAAATATTTTCTGAGCTCCCCTGCTTCAGAATATTCCCCATGCTGGAATAGCATGTCTATTTCAAGATTACAAAGATATATCAACCATACAAAAGTCTTTTTTTTTTTTTTTCGGCCTCATAGCACAGGATCTTAGTTCCTGGATCAAGGTTTGAACCCAGGCCCTCGAACAGTGAAAGAGCTGATTCCTAACCTGAGACTGCCAGGGAATTCCCCACACACAAAAGTATTTTTAAATAACACTGTTTCTTTAAGAAGAAAAAAAAAGAGAGAGAGATTATTCAAATTAACTGATTTTTTCCTTTTTTTCTTCAGAAATTATGGAGGTAATTTTTTAAATTAACATTTAGATGCACATTTCACATTCTATACAAAGTCCCTTAATTGTAAACTAAACTGCTGCTTGGGAAATCCTAAAGTTGGCTGCTTATTTGACTCCTCTTAAATATCTCATGCATAACTTCTACCACATCACTCACAACCCATCATTACTGACAGGAGACCCTTGTGGGAAGTCTGTATGTGCTGGCAAGATGATCTGAAAGACTAATAAAATCCTTTTCAAGGATGCAGAAAGGAAAACGGCTACATTTCAAATTCATGGCATTTCAAAGGCATGAATTAAGCTCTAAACTCTACATTTGAAAAAAAATCAACACAAGTTCTCTAATTTATGTTTTAAACTGAGAAAACAAATCGTTGCTAAGAAATGAAATTTGCAAAATTCTTAAACACATTTTCTAGTTGATATGCATGTACTTAAAACTACAAACTATACCAAAATATAAATGCAGGAATCACTAGCATTGAACTTGGTTGATATGATTTCATCATGAAATCTGGAATTTTTTTTTGGTTTGGTTAAATTTATTCCTAGATATTCTGCCTTTTAGGTATATATAAAACTGATCATGTGTAGATGATGTTGAGATGATACTTCTGTGAAAACATATGAGAGAGTTTATTCCTTCTCTTCCTACTTACCCTTCATGCTCTGGGTAAAAGAGCTTAGCTCTTCAACATCTTGATTACTGTGACAATCATATCAGAGGGCTCTGCACCCTATCCCTTCTCCTTGCCCTCATCTGTTAATTTCTCACACAACGTACAGTTTGGCACAGGGCTACAAGACTTCCTCTCTCCTTCAGAGCAGTCATATTCCTGGAAGACTTCCTAATGACCCATCCAACAAATGCGCTTCTCAAACCCATGAGCTCCTCTGTCCACTCCAGCTACCCCGCCCCTGCCTCTGCCCATAGCTCCTCTACCTCTGACCAGCATGTCTGACCTCTCTGCTCTTCCCCACTGAGAACCCCACCCATCCCATCTTTCCACCCCATTCTGACTTCCCCTCCTTCCTCTTTCTTGATGTACTACCTCTTCTACCTCTCTTGTCAGCATCTCCAGCTTCCTGGAAGAATTGTCTCCGTTGTCCTGCAGAGCCCAGCCCTGGATCAGCCTCACCACTAGCTTTTTCCCTATCTCAGGGCTGATGGGATGCTGAAGAAAGCCCATGCCTCACAGATTAGTGCTCCCACAAATCCATGGCCTCCAGCCTCATCAGTCCCTCACCACTAGCCTGCAGTCTCTGTGGGCTGCTCTTAGCTTTCCTTCCTCTTCTACATAGCAGCCATCTTGAATATTTTCTTCTTTCTTCAAGCTTCCCACCCCATCTCACTTCCTCACACTGAGCAGGTATTCTTACCTCCCATCCCAAGAGAATAGCCATCAGGCGTGAATTCCCTCCATTTCCTGAACCCACCTCCCAACTACCTACCAACCAATTTTTGATCTACCTGTATCTCCAACTCCTCCTTCCCTTCTCCTGCCTGAGGCTCACTCTGAACCTTACCACCTCACCTCCATCCTCCTGCTGACCTCACTTTATTCTTCAATCCTTCTCTTTCCTGTATCCTCAACTATTCATATACCGGCTTTTCCCTACAAATATTTTTAAAGGTCCTAATCTCTCCCAACTTAAAACTGTCTCCCAACGCTATTTCCTTTCTGGTTTTCTCTCTCCTCCCCTTCAAAACTGCTAACAAGAGTTATCTACATCTACCTCCCACACACTCAGACTTCCACCCTGCTGTTCCATTGAACCTGCTCTCTCCAGGATTGCCAGTGACCTCTTTGGTGCTAAATTTGGTGTTCATTTGTTCAGACTTTGGCTTACTAGACTGTTGTACAGCGTGTCAACTCACATCCTCCATGTGGCTTCTGTGCACACTATTCTTTGGTTTTCCTCCTATTTCTCTGTTCTAACCTTTCCTTCTAGGCTCTTCTTCCTCTACTTGTCCCTTAAATGTTGGCATATCTCAAGGGATTTTTGTTTTCTCTTTCACCCTCTCTACAGAAGAGTTTGGAGAAGGCAATGGCAACCCACTCCAGTACTCTTGCCTGGAAAATCCCATGGACAGAGGAGCCTGGTAGGCTGCAGTCCATGGGGTCTCTAGGAGTCGGACACGACTGAGCGACTTCACTTTCACTTTTCACTTTCATGCACTGGAGAAGGAAACGGCAACCCACTCCAGTGTTCTGGCCTGGAGAATCCCAGGGATGGTGGAGCCTGGTGGGCTGTCGTCTATGGGGTCACACAGAGTCAGACATGACTGAAGCGACTTAGCAGCAGTAGCAGCAACAGAAGAGTTACATTCATTTCCATGGCTTTAGTTATGATGTATATGTTAAGAGTCTGATAACTTAAGGTGCTTTCTCCAGATCACATCTCTCAAGGATGACCGACTCTCAGGCTCTGTCTTTTTGGTTTGAATTAGGTTCAGGATAATAGTATCCCTGATCACTTCTTCTTTGGCCTGAATTCATTACTCCCATATATTAAGGCATTCTCCCAAGACAAGCTCCAAATCACCCAATGGACATCTCACCTGATGTCCCACTCACCTCAGACTTATCTCCTCCTCTTCCTGCCTAAGCCTGCTCTTTTACTATTCCATACCTCACAGAAAAGCACCACCATCCACTCACCTAGTTACCCAACGCAGATACCTGGACATCATCCTTGACTCACCACTCTCCTCCTCACCCTCAGCTAATCACTCACAAAGTCCTCTTAATATTTCTCTTTTTTTGGCCATGTTATGCAACTTGTGGAATCTTAGGTTCCCGAGCAGGGATCAAACCCAGGTCCCTGGCAGTGAAAGCATTGAGTCCTAACCACTGGACAGCCAGGGAATTCCTTGACTATTTAGCTCCTTAATACAGCTCAGATACACCCCTTTTTTTGTCTTCATGGACTCTGTGCTTGATAACTGCAGCAGCTTCCAACCTACATCTAAGCCTCATTCTCTCCTGGTCATTCTCCACACAGGCCCTGAAAGTGCAAGTATTAGTCACTTAGTCTGGTCAGATTCTTTGCGACCCCATGGACTGTAGCCCACCAGGCTCCTCTGTCCATGGAATTCTCCAGGCAAGAATATGGGAGTGGGTAGCCATTCTCTTCTCCAGGGAATCTTCCCAAACCAGGGGATTGAACCCAGGTCTTCTGCATTGCAGGCAGATTCTTTACTGTCTGAGCCACCAGGGAAGCCCCCACACAGGCCCTCAGATCAGATCAGATCAGTCGCTCAGTCGTGTCCGACTCTTTGCGACCCCATGAACCGCAGCACGCCAGGCCTCCCTGTCCATCACCAGCTCCCGGAGGTCACTCAGACTCGCATCCATCGAGTCAGTGATGCCATCCAGCCATCTCATCCTCTGTCGTCCCCTTCTCCTCCTGCCCCTCAATCCCTCCCAGCATCAGAGTCTTCTCCAATGAGTCAACTCTTCGCATGAGGTGGCCAAAATACTGGAGTTTCAGCTTTAGCATCATTCCTTCCAAAGAAATTCCAGGATTGATCTCCTTCAGAATGGACTGTTGGATCTTCTTGCAGTCCAAGGGACTCTCAAGAGTCTTCTCCAACACCACAGTTCAAAAGCATCAATTCTTCGGCGCTCAGCCTTCTTCACAGTCCAGCTCTCACACCATACATGACCACAGGAAAGACCATAGCCTTGACTAGGCGAACCTTTGTTGGTAAAGTAATGTCTCTGCTTTTGAATATGCTATCTAGGTTGGTCATAACTTTCCTTCCAAGGAGCAAGCGTCTTTTAATTTCATGGCTGCAGTCACCATCTGCAGTGATCTTGGAGCCCAGAAAAACAAAGTCTGACACTGTTTCCACTGTTTCCCCATCTATTTCCCATGCAGTGATGGGACCAGATGCCATGATCTTCGTTTTCTGAATGTTGAGCTTTAAGCCAACCTTTTCACTCTCCACTTTCACTTTCATCAAGAGGCTTTTTAGCCCCTCTTCACTTTCTGCCATAAGGGTGGTGTCATCTGCATATCTGAGGTTATTGATATTTCTCCCGGCAATCTTGATTCCAACTTGTGTTTCTTCCAGTCCAGCATTTCTCATGATGTACTCTGCATATAAGTTAAATAAACATGGTGACAATATACAGCCTTGACGTACTCCTTTTCCTATTTGGAACCAGTCTGTTGTTCCATGACCAGTTCTAACTGTTGCTTCCTGACCTGCATACAGATTTCTTAAGAGGCAGATCAGGTGGTCTGGTATTCCCATCTCTTTCAGAATTTTCCATAGTTTATTGTGATCCACACAGTCAAAGGCTGTGGCATAGTCAATAAAGCAGAAATAGATGTTTTTCTGGAACTCTCTTGCTTTTTCCATGATCCAGCGGATGTTGGCAATTTGATCTCTGGTTCCTCTGCCTTTTCTAAAACCAGCTTGAACGTCAGGAAGTTCACGGTTCACATATTGCTGAAGCCTGGCTTGGAGAATTTTGAGCATTACTTTACTAGAGTGTGAGATGAGTGCAATTGTTCGGTAGTTTGAGCACTCCTTGGCATTGCCTTTCTTTGGGATTGGGATGAAAACTGACCTTTTCCAATCTTGTGGCCACTGCTGAGTTTTCCAAATTTGCTGCATATTGAGTGTAGCACTTTCACAGCATCATCATTCAGGATTTGGAATAGCTCCACTGAATTCCATCACCTCCACTAGCTTTGTTTGTAGTGATGCTTTCTAAGGCCCATTTGACTTCACATTCCAAGATGTCTGGCTCTAGGTCAGTGATCACATCATCATGATTATCTGGTCTTGAAGCTCTATTTTGTACAGTTCTTCTGTGTATTCTTGCCACCTCTTCTTGATATCTTCTGCTTCTGTTAGATCCACACCATCTCTGTCCTTTATTGTGCCCATCTTTGCATGAAATGTTCCTTTGTATCTCTGATTTTTTGAAGAGATCCTAGTCTTTCCCATTCTGTTGTTTTCCTCTATTTCTTTGCATTGATCACTGAAGAAGGCTTTCTTATCTCTTCTTGCTATTCTTTGGAACTCTGCATTCAGATGTTTATATCTTTCCTTTTCTCCTTTGCTTTTCGCTTCTCTTCTTTTCACAGCTATTTGTAAGGCCTCCCCAGACAGCCATTTTGCTTTTTTGCATTTCTTTTCCATGGGGATGGTCTTGATCCCTGTCTCCTGTACAATGTCACGAACCTCATTCCATAGTTCATCAGGCACTCTATCTATCAGATCTAGGCCCTTAAATCTATTTCTCACTTCCACTGTATAATCATAAGGGATTTGATTTACCTTTTCAAAATGTACATATTCTTAAAAATCTTCATTATTGTTAAAATATATTTCTGATATACTAGGCTCTTCGGGAGCCCATCCTGATTAATTACTCCAGCCCCATGTCTGAGATTCAGCAGCCTAGTTAATCCCCTCATTATTGAATTAGAAGACATACGGAACTTCACCAAGACCTTTTGTCTAACAAGGTAGGAGGCCAGCTCAGGGTTCCCCTGGAATCCTTTGCAATTCCAGTTTATAAGCCTCTAGAATTTTTCCTACAATTCTCTGCTCTAAAACCACCCCTCCCCCCTTAAAAAAGACAAAACAAGGGACTTCCCTGGTGGTCCAGTGGCTAGGACTCTGTGCTCCCAATGCAGGGGGCCTGGGTTTGATCCCTGGTCAGGGAACTGGATCCCTCATGCTGCATCTAAGAGTTTGCAGCCCACAACTAAAGATTCTGCATGCTGCAAATAATACACAGTGCAGCAAACAAAAAACAAAATAAATATGTGGAGCGCATGTCTGATAATAAGAGAGGGAATAATAAAGAGAGGGAATGGGGATTTGAACTCAGATTACCCAGAACATTACGTCCTGTCTATTTATTCATAGTCAAACCATGATTAATTCAAGATGAAGATTGTGGAAAGAGACAAACATTCATTCAGTGGTTAATATTTATGAAGTGTTTTACATAAGGCATTTCATTTCTCCATTTCAACACTGTCAAATAAGCAAATTGTAGATCTGAGAAGGTGGTTTTACAAGGTCACACAGCTAGTAAATGGGTTTGAATTCCCCACCTCCACCTTATTAGCTGCTCCCTACCACCAATAAACAACATTTTACAACTGAAGAAACAGGTCCAGCCTGCGGTCATAAACACCTAGTCAGAGGCAAAGTCAGAATTAGAATCTGGATTTCCCGACTCAGCTTGGGTGAGCGGATGCTATTTTAGTCCCTGCTTTCTGGGAGAACCGTGGAACCTTGACTTTTACCCTGCAGATAACAATTTCCTGAAAACTAGCACTACTCCTGAAAGGCTAAGCTGACCTCTAGAATTTCAACTGTTGCTCCAGGAGGTCTTCTTGGGCAGCTTCCTGCTGATACTCTGCTGCTGCTGGGCTGATGCCCACTCTGTGGTGTAGTCTTCCCCCTTCCCACTTTTCCAACAACCTCTGCTCTCACTGCATCCACAGAACTAGGCACTCTGTGTCAGCACAAATCCCATTTCCTCCTGCCTCCTACACTTTCCTCATCCTCAGTAATAAGACACTCAACTGTCCATTTAGCTCCAAAGGCCTTTCCTCGTGGTTTAGCCAGGATCAAAGCCTCTCTGCCATGCCCCATAGAAATCCTGTTAGTTCTTCTCTAACTGCAATCTATTTGACTCCTTCTCCCATTTTAGCCTTCCCTCCCTGCATGTCATCAACACAAGGACTGCAGGGTTGCTTTCTCGGGCTCTGTCCTTTTGGTTTGAATCAGAATCAGATTCAGATAAACCTGCTTGTTACTTCTCTGGCCAAAAATTAACTATTCCTGTTTATTAAAGCATTTTTCCAAGAATGCTTTAACTAAAATATATCCAAAATGCCTGGACATAGTGATGTATGAAGCACATGTGGGATTAATTGGACCATCTGGCCAATACCAGGGTTCCAAATGGGGAAAAAAAATCAGAAAAGATGCTACCTAGCAAGGTGGGATAGCACACTAGGACTCTATGATGCTGAGAAGAGGGCTGAAAGAAGGGCAGGGATCTCAGACTGTCTTTACTTCATTACTGACAGGAGCAGGAGCTCTTTCCCAGAAAGGGAGTGGGAGGCAGAATGTTTAGGCACAGAAAGAAGAAGGGCCAACAGCTAGAAATAGAGGAACACGAAGAACTGATGACATTTAGGGGAGAATTCACAGGACTTCTAAGGAATAATAAGCATACATCTATCACTCCCTGCGTCAGAGGACTGAAAACGTCAAAGGCCCTCTAAGCACTCAGGCAAATTTTCAGTCCATTTTGTGAATAACATAAACATTTCTTCAAAGGGGTGGCATCTCTCTAGTTGAACACTTTCAGCAATGGGAAATGTCTAACCTTAAGAGATTAAAATCATGGAGGTGGAAGGCAAATTCAATTACACTACATTCAGTTTCAACTCTACAAGTATCTACCGAGTACCTACTATGTGCCAGAAACTATAGGCACTGGACTAAAAGGCACGGTTCCTGCTCTGTGGATCTTATCTGTGGAAGACAGATATCCAAACAAGTAGAATGAGGGAAGTAGAGAGTGCAGCTCAAACACAAGGTGAGGTATCTCATAAGTAGCCGGGCATCTGGGAAGGCTTCACTAAGGAGGCAGCGTCCAGGCTGGGGCTTGAAGAGCGTGAGTTAGCTCAGCGCAAAGTGGAGGGACCCACGGGAGAGAACGGGAGCTTAAGGCGTCCCAGCTTCCAGAGAAGTTCAGAGTGTGGCAAGAAAGTGGAGTCTAGATCTCGAGGGGCCTTTAGATTGATACTGAGGAATGTGTTTAATTCCTGAGGCAATGGGAAGCCTAGTGAACGCTTTTTTAAAAAAGCAGGAGAAGCGCCCTCTCTACGCTGTGAAAGACGTTGCGGTACGGGGAGGAAGGGCGTGAAGGAGGCCAGAAGCCAGGATGGGAAGGCCTTGATGGCCCAAGGAAAATGACCAAAAGTAAAGCGCCTCTCTACGACAAAACAGGGCCAAAAACAAAGGGATAGAGTTCAGAATGCGCCCCTTCCACTCTCAAGCCGAAAGTCTCCGTCCTCTCTCACCATTGCTGGGCAAAGCACGGAGGCTCGCTCTCGGTTTCCCCTCACACCGTGGAGTGTGGGCGGACAGACGACTCCACGCCCTTTTTCCCAGATAAGAAAACTGAGGCCCACAGTCCTGGTGTGGGGACCAAGGCGAAAAAAAGAATGCAAACGGCCTCCCAAGAGGCTGCCCGAAGTCACGCACAATCCGTCGAGGGTCCCGTGGCCTGCCCCATTTCTCCATCAGCCATTCCCAACTGGCCGCCTTTGCTATAGAAACAGTCCTCCCGCCCTCCTCAGCGCCTCGGTTTCGTCAATGCACCCTGGGAAATGCAGTCTATCTCTCGTTACCTGTCCGATGCATGAACCCACTCTGCGTCCCTAAAGGACTACAAGTTCCAGAAGGCTATGCGAAAACTCCGGTGGTCTCTCGGGGATGCGGTCTTGTAGGAGAGACAGAGGAACCCCGCGGGCGGGGCCGAAGGGAGTGGGGATGGCGGCCCCCAATGGGCGGCCTCCTGGGCGGAGCCCTGGCCACCATTGGCTACGGCGACATGGAGGAGGCGGGGACAGCGGAATGAGGCGCGGAGCTGTTCGCAGCTCCAGGTGCTGAGTCCGAGGGAGGCTCTGGACCAGAGAGCCGCGGTCGCAGCCGTCGCCGCCGCTGCCGCTGCGAGAGCCGTCGCCTGGAAGCTGAAGCCGTGAGGAGCCCAGAGGAGTTGGGTGTGCTGCCGGGCGGCGATAGCCCTCCCGCCTCTCTGAGGTCGGTGCTGCTGGATTCGCTTTTGTTTTATTGGGGAAGGAATGAACCGAGGCGTGAGGGGACCTGGGAGTTGATGGGACCAGTCCTCGCCGCCCCCAAGACCATCTGTCCCGGAGAGCTGCTGACCGGCTCCTCGTGAGTCTCCCTGTGGCCCCGTGCCTGGGATCGGAGCAGCTTTGGTTAGTTTTTGTCTTATGGTGAAGGAGGTTCTTGAGCGTGAGGGGCGAGGAGAGGACTGGGGATCTGCCCCATCGTCTCTCCTGAGAGGGCGTTAAGAGACTGTGCCTGAAGTCGAGGCTGCTTGGATTATTGAGGATGGGAGGAAGTGTTGCGGGACGAAAGATTCGGAGGCAGGAGGACCCTTCCCCACAACACCTCGGCTGCTTGGCGTTACAAAGAGGGTCTGGATGTGATGGATGAAACTGCGGTGCTCCACCTCCTCTGCTCAGACCCTCCTGAGGAAGGGCTGTTTGGGGATGTCAGAAAGACCCTTCCTCGAATCCACCCTTCCCCTGAATCCTAGGGTTTTTGTGAAAGAGGAGGGAGGCGGGAACAGGATGAAGATGGAGACAGAGGACTCTTCCCCCTCCCAGTTGGACCCACCTAGATTATAGTGGGGGGATGGGGGGAGTAGGGAGAAATGCGATGTGAAAAGGCTGAGACCCCTCCCCACCCTGTTAGGAGTCGCTGGGACAGGAAAGCACTGGCGGAGTCTCCGGGTCCTCTGCGATCTGGGCCCCGTGTCTAAGGTCGGAGTGGCCTGGGGGTGGGTGTGTGGTGGGGAAAAGTAAGAGGGATTGAGGAACCCCCTCCCGACTTCTCCCCTCCCGGGCTTTATCGCCTTGTCGCTCTCTAACTGGATTCAGGCCAGGGGCCCTAAGTTGAGACGACCCTCCCCGCCCCGCCCCGCCTTCGGGCTCCTGAACCGCAGCGGGTAGCCAGACCTGGATGGGCACGTGCTGGGCGGGACAGGGCTGGTCTTCTCTCAAGCGCCTTAGAGCTCCAGGCAGACGCTTCCCCGCCCCCCGCACCCGCCCCGTCCCCATAGACCCTCGGGCTGTTCCGCTCGGCGAGGGGCGCGCCTCTGATCCGACTGCCGAGACCTGTGTCCCAGGCATGCGGCGGCCACTCGGGCGCGTGGCTTTCGCGCTCGGCCCCCGAATCCACGCGCGAGAGGACAAAGCCGCGGTCGCCGCACTGGCGGGCCTGCGCCACTGGCTGGGCGGGGGGCGCGGCCAGGAAAGGGGTGGGGGTGGCTTCGGGCGCGGCGCGGGGAGCTTATGCGGAAACGTGCGAGAAAGCAGGCTGGAGACAAAGCGCGCTCGCTCCTTGCCGCGGGCCCGCGCGAGCCGGGATGGAAAATCCCGAGGGAGGAGGCGGCTGCTCGGGGCAAGGCACTAAACCCCGCACCCTTCTTCCCCGCACACCACCACTCTCGCTGGTCCGGCACCCAGGATGCCGTGTGTGCGACGGTAGCCAGGGTCCCTTCTGTGGAGCGTTCTAGACCTGTGACCACGAGGACGTGGACAATTAAGGGGCTCCGCCTCGCGAGGAGGGTCCGGGGTTCAGGATGCATGAGTGGGCCAGGGGTCGGTAGGGGCATCCTGACTGGACCCCCTAACCCCACTCCCATCAGCCGGTGTTGGGTCAAATTTGGTTCCAGGATTCAAATGTGTGTGTGTGTGTCACAGTGTGTTTTCAAGGGTGATGGTGTGGATCCGAGTGTGAGTGTGAATGTGTATGCCTGGGTGAGGTGCCAATGTGTGCTCCAGTGTTCATGTGTGTGTCATGGTGAGCTTGTGCATCTAGTTGGTTGTGTGTGAAAAGAATCAACTACTGCTGGCCTTGGATAGTGGGGGTGGGGTGTGGGCAGGGTAGTCATCCCGTCAATTCTCAGGCCGCCGTAATGACCTAGGGTCCCAGTGCATGCCCTCAAGGTGGAGGTAGCTTCAGAGCATGTACATGTGGTGTGGCCCAGAAAGTGGGGCCTCACAAGTATGTGGAGCTCTTGTCAGCCCTTCTGGTGCTTTAGGTCTGACCCTGACATCCTCACCAGCACCCTCCCCTTCCCATCCCTCAGAAACCTTATCCTGCTGTAATGGGCTGCCCTGAGGACCAGAACTCTGCTCCCCACCATCCTGGGCTGACAAGTGGAGCTTGGGGAGCTCATCAGCAGAATCCTTTATGGGGCGGTTGCAAGATTGTGTGGCAAGACCATTTTTGTCACTTTGGCCTCTATCTGCAAGGGCCATGAGTCCCGAGTTGCTGGTCAGTTGACAGGTGGGTTCTCAGTAATACCAAACACTTATGGTGAAGGCACGACCATGACAGAGATATCACTGTGGGTAGATATCTTACAGGATGAGGATAGCCTTCCCAAACCTGCCCACTCCCACCAAGTGACCTCAGTTATACTGCACTTTGACAGCAAAGGTGCTGTCACCAGAGACTCCTTTCCCGTATGAGGGGTAGACAGTGGCCAATGGAACCACAGGAAGAACAGTTACCAGACAGAGCCGCCCTACCCGGCGTCTCCACAAGTGTCCACAGCGACCTCTGCTGGGCAGAAGTGTAACCAAGCTGAAATTTGGCAACGAACACTCCCTCACATTGTGAAAGCTCAGGTGGGTGTGAGCATTGTTAGGTAAAAACCATTTGGGGGCTACTTGTCTGCTTTTGGAGTCCTGAGTTGAAGTTCTTGTCTGCAGTTCCTTCAAGCAATGGAACAGTCACTATCCTCCCCCATATAGAAATATTTAAAGAGAGCCTAAAGACCTTTGTTCAAGCTTTCATCCAACTGAGGGCAGACATTAAATCTGTTTAAGAGAAAAATGCATGAAAAGCATTCATCAAGCTCAGGAAGGTTTAAGCATATTTCCTGTCTTTTCCTCTTTCTTCAATTATTTTCTTTTTTTATTCCTATTCTACCTCTATCCCCCCTTCCTCATTATTAATCAAAAGCATATTTTTCAAACATATACTTTCTTTTTCTCATCAACAATATGGCCTAGAAAGTATCAGACCCAGGTATCAGGGTGCTATTTTTAAATTCAAAGAACTAGTAAACACTGGCTCCTCCAGGCCTAATGATGGGAATAGTGGGGATGGATGGGATATGCTCAGTCTTAAATGCCCACCTGCTGACACACGTCTCCCCTCCTGGAGTTGCTCTAATGTGATTTCAGGCAACCACAAACTCTTCAGTGCTCCTTAAAGTAAAAGAGATATTTAAATACCTGGTATTGTTCTTACTTTGGCATCCGTGTGATTTGCATTGAACTACATGACTCAGTATCATAAAGTAAAAATAGGACTTAATCTCTTCCTTGCCTGTTCAGAAGGTGACTGCGTATGTGTTGTGTTCTGCACTGGAGAGTGAAAAGATAAATTATCTCATAAATTGAACTACCTGCTTATCCTGATTAGAGATTGTCACTTAACATCACATACAGGCAATGACATTATTTTTTTTTTAATTCATCCATGAGTCTCTGTCTTATAAAGCCTTTCTTCATGCTCATACATTATTACTTTCACTCAAGGTTAATCAAGAGGGTTTAATCCTTGTACTGAAGCCAAACAAAGTAAATATCAGCGGATACAGGAAGATGTGGGTGGTATTTTTGTTCTTCTTGGGCTCAAAAAAAAAAAAAAAAATCCTTGAAGTTTCTAGGACAGAAGGAAAGGCCTTGATGATTTGGTAACTCTTATGGATAGGGTTTCTAAGGAGGAGAGGCTCCTCAGAATTTTCCAGGAGGGCTGGTTGTGTTGAAGAATCTGAACATGCAGTCACTGGTACACTTTCTGGGAGTGAGACTGAGGCCCTTGGGATCCCTAAATCCCCACACTAATGCAGCCCTTGTGGGAAAATCCCCCAAGTCCTTCATGCTCCCTCAGGTTGCTCAGCAGTCCAGCAATCCGTAAGGAGTGGAGCTGTCCAAGGTTCTGGAGCACTGGCCTCAGCCGGCCTAGAGAAAAAGCAGAGTTTTAGGGCATGGAGTAGGAGCAAACCCTGAGGACCAAGGCCTTTGTGAGGATTTCCCCACAGCTGGTCACAGAATGGAACAAGAGAAAACATAGCTGTAGATGATCTACTGCATCACTTTGAATGAACCCACCAGCAGCCCCTAGTTAAAGAATTGCAGGCTAATAATAAGAGGAAACATTTCTGAGTCAGGCTCTTCACATGTAAGAATGTATTTAATTCTCAGTCCTATGAGGTGGGTGGTGGTGTTATTCCCACTTTCAAGATGAGCAAATGAAGCGTCGAGAGGAAAGGGGTTTGCCCATGGTTATACAGATCAGAAGGAGCAACATTTATGTTCCAATCTGGATATCTTAAAACTCCAGAGATTCCTCTTTACCACTAATTTTTTCCCTACTGCTATTGTAGAAGAAATATTGAAGTATTGTCGTGTCCTCTTAAGATATTCTAACCAAATTTTACAGGAATTAAATTGGGGCCCAACTAAGATTCAGACATAAATCACAAAGAGTCCTTTCAAACTGTGTAAGCGTATTGTCACATACGTTTTACATTTTATCCTGACAAAGGGCTCCTAACCTGAACTTGATTACCAAAGAAGGAGAAAGGTATATGACCCTCATGGCCAGTGGTGCAGGATTTTCTTTCCAGCATGGAACGTTTCACAGGAAGCCAAGCATGCAAGAAGAGAGAGAGAACCATGAGGATGCTGTTATTATTCAACAGAGTTCATATAGAGCTAAAGAAGTAGGGCTTATCTTTATCGGCTAGCATCCTGTTCCAGTGCTGAGAACACTTGGATATTGCTAAGAGTCTTCCACCCATCCCCACTCTCAGATTTTTCACATCAAACTTTCTAACACAAAAATAAATTTTTTCACTGTTTTGAGCCTCACCTAATTGCAGGGAAACATCGCATTTCTGCCTTCATGTCATCACAACCAATGTTCCACTTCCATATGTGGCTACAGAAGTCCTGAAGGTGGGCAGGTTTGGGGCTTGACAGGCTTCAAGCCACATATCCTCCTGGTCTTGCAACACACACCCAGGAGGCCTGTGCCTGAGAACTGCCCATGCAGTTGCTGCAGGTTTGGGTGTCTAAAGAGAGGAGAGAGAAACAGGCTTGTGCTTTTTCTCCTCTCCCTAGAGCTCAGTGTGCACAACACCCAGGCAGGGGGGCTGGCCTTGTAAGAAACTGTTTCACATTATGCTGGGTCTCCAAGCCATTTTGAGCAACTCCTTCCCCTTCTAGATTGGGATTTTGCAGAGCTCTGACGTCTGGAGCAAAAGCTGCTATTGCTTTCCCCCAGGGCACTTGGAGGCCAAGGACTGGCTCCCCATCTGGGTCCACTCTGACTCATATGACTGCAGACAGATTTGATTGTTTTCTTATTTAGAGTCATTAATTAACTCTCCTCAGCATAAGAACAGCATGTAATAAGAGGGAGACCATTTGCGGGGGTCTCCAGGCAGCCATGCCTATAGCTGAGCATCATCTCCTTGGCTAACAGGATCAGGAAATGGTTTCTAATCCTGGCTATTACCCTTCAGAAAGCTTAGATTGTCAGGGTTTTAGGCTAATATGAGAAAGGAAATAAGAGTATAATTAATTGCTAAGGCTGCTATAGTTACTCTAGCAAAAACCAAGAGGCCCAGGGGTCCCTCAGAGAACTGGATTTTCCTTCATTCAACAAGCATTTCTTGTGCCTGCAGCATGCCAGGCACAGAGCTGGGCACATGGATCACATTACTCCAGCTTGGGATAAGCCCTGTCTCACAAAAATTGTGCCTGGAAAGAGGAAACGGCTGCAGAAACCCTGGAAAGGGTGTGTGCAGTAAGCAGAAAGAGATTTTTAGAAATGGAAAGAAACAGTAATCACAAACCATCATCTTTTTTTTTTTTTTTTTTTGGCCATACACGCATGGCATGTGGAATCTTAGTTCCCTGACCAAGGATTGAACCTGCACGCCCTGCATTGGGAGCGTGAAGTCTTAACCACTGGACTGCCAGGGAAGTCCCCATCACCTCTCTTTCAACATGAGGAAAGAGGCTGAGGGAAGTTGAGTGTTGCCACTGGCCACAGCCCCAGTTAGTTGTGAGAACTGAAACCTAGATTTTATAATTCCTGAGGTATGTTCCCTGGGTTGGGAAGATCCCCTGGAAAAGGGAAAGGCTACCCACTCCAGTATTCTGGCCTGGAGAATTCCATGGACTGTATAGTCCAAGGGGTCACAGAGTCGGGACACGACTGAGCAACTTTCACTGTCTTTCAAGGTATGGTCTATCTCCTAAACAGCTGCTATGTTTTATTACATTATCCAAAGGGCACATTTCCATTAAGTAGCCTTTTATGATCCAATCCTAATGCAAAACCTAAATTTAAAGTTGAAATAGAAACAAATAGATGAAATAGGAAAAGGAGAATGCCTATTTATATCTGTGTTGTCCAGTATAATAGCCATATGTGGACTGAGCACTTGAGCTATGACCAGTCTGAATTGAGACTGGTCTGAATTGAGACTAGTGCTCTAAGTATAAAATATACATCAGATTTTGAAAAGCTAGTGTGAAAAATATAAAATAGCTCAATAATGTTTTGGATAAAATATAGTAACATTTTGGATACATTCAGTTAAATAAACGATATTAAAATTAATTTCATTTGTTTCTTTTTACTTAGCTGCTGTTATCATCAGAAGGGGTCCATAGAATCTTACAAGACAGAGGCAGGAGAAAGAGAAACAAACAATTTTCAGATAAATCAAGCAAAAGATTTACTACTAGTTAAAACATAATTGAAAACGTCTGCAAGTATAAGCTCATGAATTACCTTGATGTGGGCCCCATTTTCTTGCCAATAAGAATACTAGGGGAGAAAGAGAAAGACAAATACTGTATATTTTTAATGCATATATATGGAATCTAGAAACATGGTACCAGTGTTCCTATGAGGGGGCAGCAAAGGAGACTCAGACATAAAGAACAGACCTTTGAACTCATTGGGAGAAGGAGAAGGTGAGATGATTTGAGAAAATAGCATTGAAATATACATATTACCATACGTAAAACAGATAGCCAGTGGGAGTTTGATGCTGACAAGGCACCCAAGGTCAGTGCTCTGTGACAACCTGAAGGGATGGGGTGACAAGCAAGGCCGGAGGGGGGTTAAGAAGAGAGGGGACACGTATGCCTATGGCCAATTCATGATGATGTGCGGCAAAAACCATCACAATATTGTAAAGTAATTATCCTGCATTTAAATAAATATTTAAAAAAGAATACTGGGGAAATATTTCAAGCCATTTACATAAGCATACGACGAACAGACAAATCAGCTAACTGAATTATGCACAGGGCTTGACCTCGGCTAACGAGTTGAGGAAGAGGATGATTAGAGGGTACGTATAACAGATGACCAAAGAGCTCTAAGTCTCCTGGACTCCAAGATTCCTCAGGGGAAATGAGAGCCTTGTGCTTTAGGAGAAAGATGCTGGACAGGAGTCAGACATACATGAGGTCAAAGCTGCTCTGCCACCCATTGGCCTTGATCAAGACACAGAGTTTTAAGCACTCAAAAAATGACAGCTATGACTAACTGGGATTTCAGGTGTTCTATAACAGAAAAGTTTCTGTTCAGAACCTGCATGGTTTTCTCGATAACGCTACTGCTTCAGTCCTCATCTTTGTTTGGTCCCTAAGGAGGCTTAAAGGAGTTTCATTTGATTATGTCTACACCAAAACATTGGGTCTCAATAATGTGGGGCACACCTCCCCATCTTTCATGTTCTCATCTGTCCAATTAACTCACGTGAGGTTCTGTGTCTGGGATGGTGAGGCAAGCAGCAAAATGGGCATCATTCTGCCATATTTAAAGTTCTAACATTCTAATATTGGTATGTAGAGCACTTTACATGCAGTTTTACTTTAAAAATAAAGGGATGTAAATCCAGAAACCATAGCCCCAGGAGAATGTGGCCGTGGTCCCTTTACTTCACAGCTCTGAGGCAGTACATCATTGCTATCCTTGACCATCTCTTTTCCAAACGTTTGTCTTCCAGATCAAAGAAATACATGTTAAGCTCAGTGAAAACTTATGTTAACAGACCGTGTTGGAACCAAACTCCTTCCTATAGACTAGTCCCACGGGAAGTGCAGGAATTTCTGGAGGTGTTTTAGAAGGAGAGAGACACA
This sequence comes from Tragelaphus eurycerus, assembly GCA_935064755.1. NCBI lineage: Eukaryota > Metazoa > Chordata > Mammalia > Artiodactyla > Bovidae > Tragelaphus > Tragelaphus eurycerus. Next base: position 22,404,379 of record CAKXYN010000020.1, read on the forward strand.
GTCAGAAATCCTGGATCAGTGTGGTGAGTGGGCTGACGTGGAGAAGAGCCTGGAGGTGGGCTCACACCTGGTTCTGTTGAGAGGCCCCTGACTTCCATGGACTTAAGTACCAGGGCTAGGTTCTTCGGGGATAGAGTCTGGTCTTGAAATGTATTTTCCCCATCCATTCACTTTTTGTCCACTCAACAGATACTGAATGATACATAGCTGGGGTAAGGAGATTTAAGAAACATTGCTCTGAAGGAACCCAGGGTCTGGCTGGGGATAGAAGGAAGGCCCACATGAAGGGTAAACAGGAATAAGGGCTGACCTAGCCACAGGAGGCCTATTAGGTGGGTTAGCTATGGCAGTGCAAAAGCTGTGGATCTCAACCAGACAGACCTGACTCTGCATCTCAGCTCCATGACCAAATATGTGACCTTGGGCAAGTGCCTTAACCTTTCTGAGCTTCATTTTCATCATCTGGGGCAATGAAATCTACTTTTCCTGGGCTGTTACAACCTTACATGGCAACATATAAAGAAAATTCTTAGGATAATGCTAACTCTCCTTTTCTGAGTGGTTACAGTGCATCATGCATTGTGCTCAGCCCTTTAGATGCAGAAAAGACCTCCTGTTATTATCCTTATTTTATAGCTGAGGAAAGCAATGCCCAGGAACTTCCAGTAACTTGCCCAAGGTTACACAAGCAGTAAGAAGTGGGCAACCTGACTGCAGAGCCTCCTCTTAACCAGTGTGATTACTGCCTCCCTGGCTCAAGGTCAGCAGAAACACAATAAGTTCTTTTGAAGGAGGGCAGGGTGCTTTGTGGGTCAGCTTGAGGCGAGGTCTTTTGCTTGGTCTTCAAGGGTGGGGACAACATGGAGAAGCTCTGAAGGGTAAGTAGGTTGGGGAGGGCAGGCAGGGAAAAGCTGTGACCAAAGAAACAGGGCTGGGGATGCTGGTGGTGTATTCTGGAGGCCCTGAAATGGAGAAGAGAGTTTCAGTAGGAAATGGATGTTTGGAAATAAGAGTTTAGAAGATCTATGGCTAACAAGTGTTGGCCAAAAAGAAGTTCATAGACAAAGAAAGGGTTGTAAAATCTGAAACTACCAATCTGGGGTATCTCACTGAAATGGGGCATTTTGTTGCAGTATGGAATGTGCTCATCAAGCATGCCCAAAGCCAGAGCTTGTGGAGGGTGTGGCCAGACAGCACTTCATCCAACATTCCTACCAGTGCTCTTTGCTTTTTAGAGAATATGCATGGACTTTTCTCTCATTCAGTCTTCATGAAAGCTCTAGGCAGAAGGGTGGGAGATCTGCTACAAGGATCACTGCCTGTGTCAACTGACAGGCAGCATGAGCTGCCAGGAAGCACATATTCCAAGCAGAGTGCCCAAGTCCAGGCATAAAGCTAAGGAGGGCTTTTTCTGTGAAGGAGGAGGCAGAAGGTTTGCCCCCTAGGCTGAGACCTTTTCTCTGTGCTCCAGGAGGCAGGTGGTATTATCCTTTGGTTCATGATTCTCCAGTGACAGCCCTGAAGGGCTGTCTCCCAGAGTGGCTGCTGTGAGAGCCTGCGTTGGGGTCACTGTAAATCCCACAGCCCATTATGGATGCAGCATCTGTCAATCAGTAACCCCTCCCATGCAAAAAGCTTATTTCACAAAAAGGGATTTTGGGGGGGGACTTGCCATCTTGAAATTGTTCAGCTTATTCTCTGCAAACTGCGGGGACTAGACACCAGATCCCATTCTCCTTAGTCAGATGAAAAGGAAAATTTATCTTTTCTAATGGCTGCAGTCGCTTCTGACCACCAGATTTCTCTCCATGGCTACGCTTCTAATAACAATGGAAAACAAAGGCAGGAAGGGGAAGGGACATGGATGCAGCACTTCTTGCAAGAGGCACCTGCAGTTCTGTGAAGGGTGAGAGGCAGTGGGGAGATAATACTCACAGCTATGCAAGAGTCCCTTGATGAGTGGAGGGGGAGTTTTGATGTGCGAGATGATAGAAGATGAAAGAGATCATGGTGCTGCATTGCGTTTCCTCTGGAAAGTCATGCGAGTTCCAGATGCCCTCCACGCTTCTGGAAGGATAAATCCACGGTTTGGCAAGGCCATGCAGATTTTGACAAGTGGTCCAGGGAGAAGTCCCTAGCGATTACAAACATAACACTAATGAGAAATGACAAACACGTGGTAATGGACTGTTAAGGGCTCATCTGGTCATTGACCCCAGTAATGATTAATGTGTGTCCACACACACTGAGCGTGACAGAGTGGAATGGTGACTTCTGAAGAATAACATCAAATTGAGAAGTCAGAATAATAATCAAGGCATGGATGTTTGGAATGGCTGGGTATCAGAAAGTAGAGCTGTAGTTTCTTCAGAGCAGCTTCCCAGATAGGTCTCTTTTACCTGATCATTCTGGCCCCCAGGCTCTGAAATGCCACTTCTTAGACATTCCCAGCACAGCACCTGCACCTACTCTGTGTTAAGCCCTGCACTAAGCATTGGAGAGATGGAAGCGAATGACACACAGTCCCTGTCCTTAGGGGGTTAACTGAATCTAAAGCAGAACATGGAGTACAGAGTAGGAAATGTGAAAATGAACATGGCTACTTTGTGTTGTTTACTTATAAGTGCTGCCTCACCTGTAGCCCAGCTGCTGAGCCAAACCGGTATCTTAGAAATATTGCTAACCAAATCGAAGCAGCTGGGATTCCAACTATGGACTCTAGGGTAGCAGAGTGAATGCAAAGGAGGCATAGGCTGGTATATTTCAGAAACCTGTTGTATACATTCAGCAAAAATGTTTTTTCTTTACATGTCTCCTTTGAAAGACCCATTCTTGAGACCCTTTGCCTGCAATTAGAGCATGCTGCCACAAGGGGCACCATGAAGCAGTGTGGCCCAAGCAGCTATGCTCCTCACAGGCACAGTCAGCTTAGCAGAGTTTTTCAGTTATTAACCTTCAGAAGAACATAATTTTAAATTAATTGATCATAGAAAGATTGCATATTTAATAGAGCCAAGAAGTGGTTACCTGTTTATAATGAGTAGACAGTGAATTCATCAACATTCATTTAACAAAATTCATGTGTGCCTACTGTATATAAAAAACAGCACAAAGTACTTTAGGTACTCACTCCTGTCAGGAGGACAAACAGATAATTCCTATGCAGCTAGATAAATGGTATGATGGAGGGATGAGCAGAGAGCACTGGAAACACAGAAGAGGAACGACTATCACTGACAGCGGGAATCACACACACACACACACACACACACACACACACTTGTTGGGTCTGGACATTAACACCTGTGTCAGAGGGTTTACACCAATTCATATGAAGCAGAAAAGCGAATGCGTCAAAATATTTTGAAATTCTGTAAAGAATTGGAATCAGCCTGTTGAGTGACCTTGGATATGTCGTCTACGTCTCTGGACCTCAGTTTCTTCACCTGGTGCTCCAAGAGCTGGACAGTCGCCGTTGTGACCATGTGGATCTGGAGCAGCAGGGAGATTAGAGTGATGACCTTGACTCCAGTGGCCAGGCGTGGCTTTGTCCCTCCTTGGCACCTGCTTGCACTAGACCCTGATGATGCTACCTCTTGATTCTGGCTTAAATGTTCCAAGCATTCCCAGAGGATCAGCTGAGGTGCTGGTCCCGAAGAAACATGGTGTTTGTGAGGTGTCAGCCTCTCGTGTCTGATGGAAACGGTCTAGCTCTCCTGAGTAGTTACTGGCTCATCACCCTCCCCAGGAGCCAGGCTGGCCCTGTCAAAGCTCTGACCAGTGCAGACACCCCCTTTTCACCAGCTGGTCTTCTGACCTGTGGCTACTCTGAGGAAAGCTTGGGTCCTGTCAGGCAGAGGATCCCTGGTGGTAGGATAGCCCCACCCTCGCCTCTCAGGTCCTACAGAAGATGAAGCCTTGTGATAATCATTTCACAACATATACATGTATCAAATCATCACATTGTTCACACACACATGTACTTCTCTACAAAGCTGGGAAAAGCAAAAAACAGACAACGATGAAGTCCAGCCTGTCTCCCTCTGGAGACCTTCTTGGCCTTGGCAGACTGTCCTTCCCAAGCAGCTCCACCTGCCTTTCCCAGACCCCAGCCCTCCGCCATCTGTGGCTGTGGTACTGTCACCTCTGGAACTGGCATCTCTGTGGTAGGGGATCCAGAGGAGCAACTTTCTTGCATAAATTTAAAAAATACCAGAGTATTTAAATTCAAATAAGTCATTTAAAGCTGTTAATTACCCCATAGAGAGAATACCTGGAAGCAATACCTGATTAAGAGAGAAGACAAATTGAGGCCCTGAGAAAGCCCTCACTGAAATTCCATTTACAAGTCTTAAAAAGCACACCCACCCCCGCCCTACACACACACACACACACACACAATATTTTTTGGCATGTGGAATCTTAGTTCCCCAGTCAGAGACTGAACCTGTGTACCCTGCAGTGGAAGCATGAGTCTTAACCACTGAGTGCCAAGGAATTCCCAAAACAAGTATAATAATTTATGTGCCCACAACACTGTAAATCAACTATACTTCAATTTTAGGAAAAGAATGTAAGAAAAATTTATGTGCCTGAGAATTTTCACGCCGGAGACTGACAGTCCCTGAACCACCTGTCTACACCAGACCCCGCCAGCTCCAGTCTGCCATTCCCCACCCACCCTCACTCTGGTCCCTCAGCCCTGGGACACTCTGCAGAGAGCTCACCCCTGCCAGCTGGGCCGGGTCTGCTCAGGCCACTTTTCTCAACCAAAGGCCAATAGGCACTTCTTCCCAGGGCTTCCACAGGCAGCAGTAATGATACTTCCTGCCCTCTCCCATCTCCATCATCACCACCCCACCCCCCACCCTACACTGGCTAGAGCCTGGATGGTCCCTCCATCTCTCTGGAAGCATGGGGCACCTCCTCTGGAGGGAAGCTCCTGCCCAGCTATGCGGGAACTCCCTTCCCAGAGTGAGCAAACAAAGAAATCAACTGAGGGCCTTTCAGCCATTCTGCAGAGGGTGTCACCTCCCAGAGATGCTAAGGGCCGGGCTGAGATAAGCAGAGCTGCTTACAAACCAAACACAGAGACAAATTAAGACTTTGTTGGAGGCCGAAGGATGCAGACCAGTGGAGTGAGAAACAAGATGTCTCCCTTCCAGATCACTGTGGAAGGCAAAAGAAAGCATCAGCTATGGCTCACAAAAGTCAGAAAAGAAATGAAATGCAGAAAACACAAACCAAGATGACAGAAGGCCACCTGAAATGATTGGACAATAAATGAAAAGTCTTTCCCACTCCCTTGTTAGAAGACAAAGACTCCCGGATTAAACAAATACAAGAGACTCACCTAAAATAAAACGATTCCAGAGTAGGCAAAGCTATACCAGGTAAATGCAAACAAAAGAAAAAGCGTGAGAGGCTCTGTCAGACAAAGCACAATTTGAAGCAAAAAGCAGCGTCAAGCAGGATAAAAAGGGTAATTTTATAGTCATAGGAGCAGTTGTGAAAGCATAAATGTTCTGAACATTTGTACACTTAGTATTTTAGCATCAAAATACTTGAGGCAAAAACCTGTTACCATTAGAAATACACAATGAAGACAGTTGTGGGCATAAATTTACATACTACCCTCAGTACCTGACATCAAGTAACCAAAATATAACAGAAAGGAGGAATTTAATGAAGACGATTGAATTGAAAGGTGGGTGCTCACCTTTGTAGCAGTATGAATGATGTTGGCCATGTTTTAAAAGACCAACCCTAGATTGATGCTTGTGGTGTAAATGTTAAATTGTGTATAAATATATATATATGGTATAATTATAATTGCAATTTTAAAAACCACTGAAAATCTGCAAAAGCCACTGAAAGAAAATGTACAAAATGTTAATATGTATTCAAAAAGGGTGGAAATTAAGTATTTAAAATTTTAACTTTCCACTTTCTCTTCCAAGTGTTCTTTAATGATCATATCATATTCTAATGTCTATGTAAAAACAATTGGAAAAAAACAAACTGTAAGACTCGTCCCCACAGCATAGAATTGATAATTTGTAAGATTTGGGTAAAATTTTAAAAACAAAAGCAGCAAAGGGAGTCCCAGCAGGCTCCACACAGCCCAGGCCTCTGGGCCGGGCCCTCCTGCTCACTCCCTCCTTGAAACCCTCTGCTACACAGCCTGGGCCTCTGGGCTGGGCCCTCCTGCTCACACCCTCCTTGAAACCCTCTGCTTCTTTGCCCTGAGGCACTGTGTTTCCCCAACCCATCTCTTCTGCTGTGCCTTTCAACCCTTCCGCCCTCTGCTGACAGCTCAAGCATGGCTGCCCCAAGACAGATCCCAGTCTTTCCCCCTCTGCCCACACCCCTGGTGACCTCACCTACTCTTTTTATTTTAAAATTATTTATTTGGCAGTGCCAGATCTTTGACCTTCCGTTGTGGCATGTGAGATCTAGTTCCCTGACCAGGGATTGAACCTGGGCCCTCTGTCTTGGGGGCTCAGGGCCTTAGCCACAGGACAGCTAGGGAAGTGCCCTTACCTATTCTTGTAGAGATGTGTAGCTTCCTTCCATATGCCAAGGACTCCTAAATTCATCTCTAGCTCTAAATTCATCAAAGTTCCAAGTACATCAACCTACAGACTGGATGTCACACTATATGTGGGGGTCAGGTGTGGTGGACATGACTTCAGAGGAAACCGCCACTGAAGCCCCTCTGAACATATGACAATGTGGGGCAGGATTGATCGAGTGTGAAGCAGGGATGTCCCGAGGGGTGGTCATGAGAGCATTTCATCATCCAATCAGATGTAGGTTTCATGACAGATTCAGAATAAATCATCATCATGAGCAAGGCCCATTTGAAAACAAAACCTATGGTTCTGATTTATAGGACTATGAATATGTTGTTGCAGTAATCAAGAAAAACAATGGTCATATTGTAAAAACTAGGTCCGGGCTCCCCTGCCCCTTGGAATGCTCACCCAGGGTCCCTCAAATCCCCTTCTGCTCACCACACACATCTAGCCGCCAGTTCAGTGCATGGACCTTGATCTAGCACCAAGATTTGCTGGGCAGTGGTTTCTGGTCTGGCCTCCTGACTTTTCAAGACAGAGTAGAAAGTCTGTAAATAGCCTAGTCTTTAATCTACTGGCAAAGGGAGTGAGATGAGATCAGGTTGTGAGCCCACTGATGTGGTATGGTAATTTAAAGGCACAGAGTCTTTTGAAAATGACCAAAATAAACTTAAGTACTAATTCTAACCATACATGCTTATCAATTTCAGCTCTAAGTACATACTCTCATTGAAAAGTAAATGACTTTAAGAGAGCTTTCTAAAATTGTTCCATATAATTTCTCTTGCATTCCTAGGTCTAGATTGCTATCCAGTTACCCTTTTATTCTGAAAGGCAAAGATGCATGGGATCCCTCTTTAGAAAGGGAGTTACATGAAATACTATGCAGCTACCTGGTTTGGAGAAGAGAAGTCATCTCTAGGGAATCATTTCATGTCTGACTCTTTGGGGCCCCATGGACTGTAGCCTGCCAGGCTCCTCTGTCTATGGGATTTCCCAGGCAAGAATCCTGGAGGGGGTTGTCATTTCCTTCTTCAGGGGATCTTCCTGATCCAGAGGTTAAACCCTTGTCTCCTGCATTGGCAGGTGGATTCTTTACCACTAGTGCCACCTGAGAAGCCCTTTCTAATTCACAAACTCTTCTTAATCATTAAGAGAATCATCTCTACCATAAAATACTGTTATAGAGTCATATTTGCTCATATAAAGTGCCTTATACAGTGTCTGTCTTGAAGCAGGAGCTCCGTGAAAAGCAGTTACTATTCTTATATTAGCGGCTTGCAGCCTCCCTGCCCTAGCCCATGCACATGATGGAGGGGAGTCCCAGTTACCCCAGTTTCCCCAAGTACAGCTCGACCTCCACATCCTTTCCCTTCCTACTCTAGAACCATCAGTAGGCACATGATTGAAATGGAAGTGATGATAGGAAAAGCTCCTAGAATGTCTGCCTGTTTGTTTTTTAGGTATTGGGTTGGCCAAAAAGTTTGTTCAGGTTTTTCCAGAAGATGGTATGGAAACCCGAACAAACTTTTTGGCCAACCCAATAAGATAGTTTCGAACTTTATTACTTTTATCATCAGTAACAAATTGGTAGTGCTTCCCTGGTGGCTCAGTGGTGAAGAATCTGCCTGCCAGTGCAGGAGGCACGGGTTTAATCCTTGATCCAGTGAGATCTCACATGCCACAGGATAACTAAGACCATGTGCCGCAACTCCTGAGCTGTGCTCTAGAGCCCACGAGCCACAACTCCTGAGCCTGTGCACTGCAACTACTGAAGCCTGCGTGCCTAGAGCCCTTGCCCCATGACAAGAGAAGCCACCACGGTGAGAAACCCACACATTGCCACCAGAGTCACTCCTGCTCACTCCAAAGCCCATGAGAAAGCCCATGAGCAGCAGTGAAGACCCAGCACAGTCAAAAATAAACAAACCTAAAAAAAAAAAACCAAAAAACTAGTTGCTTTAAAAAAAAAAAAAAACTCAGTGAGGATGCATCAATGTTTAAAAGATAAGCCCCAATTATTTGAGAATCTAGTTTCTCAGAACCAGCTATAACTTCCCTGGGGATCAGAAGCCCTAATATCCACCCTCCATCCATCCATCCATCATGTGAGACCTGGTGTTCTGTCTCCTTGCCCCAACCAGACTCTCAAGCCACTGGGTATCTAGGGCCACATTTCTTACACTCCTAAACCTTGCTCTCTCCCCCTTGGCATGTTTCCTGGTCTTTAACTGACAATAATAAATATTTCATGAATAAATGCATCTGAAATCTGGCCCCACTTTTGCACTTCCTTGCACTGGGACTGGCAAATGTGTGTTATGAGCCAAAATCAGGCCAGGTGACCTGGCGTCCAGCAATAATGTGCACAGAAGACAGTGATTAAATAATGCACGTCTACCCACTCAACACGACATTCTGCAGCCAGTGGAAATGATGCTCTTGAAGACTCAAAGGCCACACAGAGTTGCATCTAACATTAACTGAATAAATAGACCATAAAGAGAATTCCCAGGTCCAGCCACCACACACATGGGTGCAGATCGAAGAGGGAAACCTAACAGAATTTGTTGCTCTGAGACAGGCACAATTCCACATGACGTATTTTCAAATTCTCTTCCATAATGTTTGGTTTTCATGCTGAAAACTAGGAGTGATAAGGGGGAAAGGCCCCCAAGGTTGGAAATTAGCCCTGGGCTTCCACACAGGCACATGGCCAAACTTAGTGTGTGAACTCAAAATGAAACCTAAGGAGCTGAACCAGGGAAAGGAGGGGTAAGCCAGAGTCCATTCAGGAGTGAAATGTAGACTTGACCCAAAATAGCTGTCATGTTCAGAGTCCGGATTAATCCTCCTCTTAGTTTATTGACATCTATGAAATTGATTCTCGCCACAGAATCACAACCCGTGGCCCTGGCATTGCAGTCGATAAAAAGCGTGACTGGGGAGGCAAAAGAAAGCAGCTGCTCCAAATATTTGCAGAGGGACACTGTAGTGGGCTTTACTGAGCTTTACGTGTTCTCTCTGGGAAATGTTCCTGTGCATTCCAGAAAGAAAAAGAAAGGGAGAGAGGGGAAGGGAAAAGTGGGAGGTAGCATTATGTGGGTAGAGGAGCTGACAGGAAGGGCAGGAGAGCAAGTATTGTCTCCTCTCACAATCACCCTGGAAGCCTGGCCCCACTTTAAATTCCTTTCCTCACTGCAGACCCAGAAATTACTCCACTCTCTTCAGATGAGGGGCTCTGTAGTAAAGAATCTGCCTCCCAAGCAGGAGACCTGGGTTTGATCCCTGGGTTGGGAAGATTCTCTGGAGAAGGAAATGGCTATCCACTCCAGTATTCTTGCCTGGAGAATTCCATGGACAGAGGAGCCTGGCGGGCTACAGTCCATGGGGTCGCAAAAGAGTCAGATACAACTTAGAGACTAAACAACAACTTCAGATGGGCCCCACTGTTTGGTCCAGGAAGAGCTTCCTCCCTTGGTCCTCAAGTTCTTCATTTGGAAAAAGAACTGGGAAGGGCATAGCCCAAGGGGCTGGTAGAGACTCATGTTGGCAAGGAGAACTGGGACAGGCCTGTGTCAGCCTTGAGCTACACAGCTCTGCTCATCCCCAACCAGGCTGCAGTTGATCAGGCTTCACTGCAGGCCAGGAAGGAAAGGAGCCATCACATGAGCACCAAGCTCCTGCTGAGAGCAGAAATGACGATTCTCCTGGAATCAGTGTTGTAGCCCTGAGGCCCAGCATCCCCTAACCCACTCAGAGCCTTCCCAGGAAATCCAGTCGGGCACCAAGGTTGCCAGGGCAGTCAGAGTTCCCTGGTCCCCAGACACAGAGGCTGGTGGAGTTTTTAGAACAACCATGCTCCAGGACAGAGCATGAACCTGCCTGCATGTGGTTCTGACTGGTTGGTACCTGGCTCTGTAAGTGAAAGTGCAAGTGTTAGTTCGACTCTTTGTGACCCCAAGGAACCCATCAGTCTCTTGTGTCCATGGGATTCTCGAGGTAAGAATACTGGCGTGGGTTGCCATTTCCTTCTCCATAGGATCTTCCCAACCCAGATATTGAACCTGGGTCTCTCACATTGCAGGCAGAGTCTTTACCATCTGAGCCCCTATTACACTGAGCTTCACCCCAAAAATGCAGGGTCTGGCAGGCAGATTGGACTGAACCTACTACGTCCAGCAGTAAAGCAGACAGCCTTGTCTTTCCCACACAGGAGCCCAGATTTCTAGTAACACAGCTCTTAGCTTCCTTATATCCTAGCCTTGGGACACCTGGTGGACCAGGACCAACTCCAGATCCATAACCCTGCAGGAGCCTAGACCCTCACCCATGTCTGCCTCATCTTCGGCACCTGTTGTGCAGCCATCACAGAGGGATCACCTCTCACAGGGCAGCCAAGTTTGGGCACATCATTGAGGCTCCCCTGGCTGGAGCACGCTAGCCTGCTCTGACTGTCCACTGGGATTTCTGACCTCACTGTAGTTCCCAGAATCAAGAGCCTGACTGATCACGACCTGCTCTGGGTGATTTGTACGTAGCACCATGGCCACCTGTGTCCTCATCTGACCCTCTCCAGCCCCTAGTCCAGGCTCAAGCACAGATGGAAGGTTCCAGGGTGTGGGAACCTCAGGAAGGTCTTGTAAACCTCCCAAACACTGCTTCTTCTTCTTCCATAATCATAACAGGAAAGGGGTTGGATGTCCCAAGTCTCAGCATCACACCCTGGGAAGGCCCTTTACTCCTGTGACTAGTTTTGCAATCAACCTCCTGCCCTTTTGGTCCAGATGTCCAGGCTCAAGGCAGCATGAGGACAAAGGGTAAATCCATCCCAGCCCTTGAAAGCCCACGGCAAGGACGCCCCTCTGCAGCAAGTTGCTCACCCCCTTCTGGCGCTGCACTACTACCTCCACATCTGCAGGGTGCAGCAGAAGCGGGCGGAGGGGCATATTCAGTTTGCAAAACCAAAAGCTGAGTGGCTGAGGCAGCCCGTAAGGCTGTCCTATTCAGTGTTGCCTCTGATGCCTTGTCAGGGATCTTCCCAAGTCTTTCTGATCACAGGCAGTTTATTGCCCTCGACTTCCAATATTTTTTTCCACGGGCAATGCTTGGGCAAAGCTTCTAGAGCAATATTCACAGAAGCAAAGGGCCTTTGAATTAGAAAATCACAGGCCGTCAGCCACTGTAAGTGGAGCCAAGTGAGTTTGTCTCCACGGTGATGTTTATTTTCCAGCTCCCAGGATGAGGCACAGGCTGCTTGGATGCGCCAAAGCAAACAAAGGAAAAGGATGTGGACGGAGGTGCACACAGCTCACAGGAAGTCTAGGGCACCTGGCAGAGGGACAGGAAGCTGCTTCCCCTCGGGGCAGAACCACTGGCTGACACCAAGAAGACTTCTTTCCTTCGCATTCATGGGGCGTTAGCTCAGAGAACAAGGGACTGGGTCCTCGGGTGAACTCCTCTGATACCTGCCTCCACTCTCCAAGCCCCTCCTTTCGCATCTCCCTGCCCACTCCTCCCTCCCTCCTTTCCGTGATTTAAGGTCTCAGCTCCCACGTCTAGAGGTGACTGCAGAGGCCTCACCCACTGAGGCCCGAGCTCACGGCATGCCAGCTTGGGCCCCAGCCATTTTCAATTCCCTGTCCTGTTCCTATGACCCAAATGCACGAGCTGCACAGGTCCTGATCTAGTGTCATCCTGCTGGTTTCTGCCCCCAGCCCTCAGTTAGTGTTAGTCCAGCATAGTAGCCACTAGCCACATATGGCTATTTAGCTTAAGTTAAAAACTCAGGGGACTTCCCTGGTGGTACAGTGGTAAGAATCCACATGCCAATGTAAGGGACACAGGTTTGATCTCTGGTCTGGGAGGATTCCACAGGCCACAGAGCAATTAAGCCCATGTGCCACAACTACTGAACCCACGCTCTAGATCCCACCAGCCACAACTATTGAAACCTGTGCCCCCAGAGCCCTTGCTCCACAACAAGAGAGGCCACTGCAATGAGAATCTCACGCACCGCAACTGAGTAGCCTCTGTTCACAGCAACTAGAGAAAGCCCATGTGCAGCAACAAAGACCCAGGGCAACCAAAAACAAATATTTTTAAAATGCAGTTTTTTAGTCATATTTCACATCCCCTATAGCCATGCGTGGCTAGTTGCTGCCAAGGTGGATAGCCCAGACACACAACACTTGCATCATCACAGAAAGCTCTACTGGACAGTGCTGCCCAGGGCCTCAGGATATCTTAGGGGCCTCTTTCACTAAATGCGTTCCCAGCTCTTCCCTGCCACCTGCAAGTCTGACAGCCAGAGAGAAGTAGAAAGGCCATCTTGTTGGAATCAGACAGACTGAGTTTAAATCTCTGAAACTTGGGAGCTGAGCGACTGTCAGTATATATGAAATGGTAAAAATCATGGACCTAAGCAGATTGATGGGAGGATTGGATGAGCATGTTTAAAGCACCTGGCAGAGGGAAGTTCTCAAATGTATTGTTGTTGTTCTTATTAATAAGGCCGTGAGCAGCACAGGGTCGAGGCCCAAGTCTGGCTGGTGGATGTAAACGCAGGCACAGCCACAACTGGGAAGCAAGGGCCATGCCAGGGAGAGTCTCGAGGAGTGTAGATCGGTCTCTCAGCCTCTCGGGGATATTTCTATGTGGGGTGCTATTTCCTCATTGGATTGATTTTATATCAGTTGTTAGGAGCTTTTCTTTGTTGCATGTTTTCTGAAGTCTGTCTGTCCCTCGGACACTCAGCAGCTGCCACTGGAAATGCCATCAGTGAGTCACTTCTGTAAGAGTCGTGGTGAGCTGCTGGGCCAGCTGGCAGTCAGCTCGAGGCGGCCATGGGGAAAGCCAGAGGACTTCCTGGTCTGATCATGGACTGCTTATCAGTTTGACCTTGGCCAACCTGCCCGCTGTTTCCTCTTCTCCCAGTGCCCTGTCCCCATGCTGACAGGGTTGTCGTAGACCAAATGAGGTTATCGAGTCAACATTCATTTTCTTGTGGGTGTACCTATGTCTGGCCCCCCTGGAACCTGGTTCTGCATGAAACTTTGGACACTCAGCACACATGTTGCCTGAATGGCTGATCATAGAAAAATCCTGTTTAGAACTATGCTCTGCACTTTGCAAAAATGGGGCAGGATGATTAGTGCAATAGATAAGAGAGCTTAAAGTAGACCCTCTTTTATTTTTAACTTTGTTCTATTCTCTGAACTCTAAAGATTTTCCTTAGAAAAATCCAGTCCATGGTCAGTACCAGGGGTCCCCATTCCTTTTTTGGTCAAACCCACCCCCTTAGCACTCCTCTGGGCACCCCCAAATGCCAAGCTCTGTGCTGGTGGTACATCATCAACCTCAAGGACACACGTGCAGTTGCCTTCTTTGCAGCCTAAGACAAGAGAGGAGGGGCTGGCACCCCCCGGTGCATCCCTTCTGAGTCGTGTGCATTGCCCTCACTCAGCAGGGTTGCCTGTTCTCCAAATCCCTGCTACTGGGCACTAGCCGGGGGTGGGCCTGGTCCAAACATCTTCTTTAGTATCCACCAGCCTCCCAGCATAGAGGAAGTCTTCTCACAGCTCCAACAATCCAAAGAGCTTAGGATCTGCTGCTTCCCCCAGGGCCTCCAGCTTCCTGCCTCTGTCCACCCAGACTTTTGTTATGCCTTCTTCCCATCCTAGATCTGCTCCAGTGGCCAGATCTCTGGCTCCTTAGGGGCCTCCCCTTGTCCCCCTGGCATCCAGCTGAGTTTCCTCTCATTCCTGCCATGTCCCCTAGATCCAAAGGTTCTCTTGGGGAGATGAGGAAGCTGGTCCCTGTCCCTCCCCACTGGGGGAAACCCAGCCACTGACTCTTCACATAGACTCTTTGAACCTTGTGGCTGGAAGAGACCCTCTTGGCCTGCAGGGCTCCTGCCTACACTACATCTGCCCCAAGCATCACTGTTGTTGCTGTTTAGTTGCTAAGTAGTGTACGACTCTGTGACCCCACAGGCTGCAGCACTCCAGGCTTCCATCTTTCACTATATCCCAGAGTTTGCTCAAACTCATGCCCATTGAGTTGGTGATGCCATCCAACCATCTCATCCTCTGTCACCCCCTTCTCCTCCTGCCCTCAATCTTTCCCAAGCATCAGGGTCCTTTCCAGTGAGTCAGCTCTTCGCATCAGGTGGCCAAAGTACTGAAGCTTCATCAGTCCTTCCAGTGAATATTCAGGATTGATTTCCTTTAGGATTGGCTGGTTTGATCTTCTTGCAGTCCAAGGGACTCTGAAGAGTCTTCTCCAGCACCACAGTCTGAAAGCATCAATTCGTTGGTACTCAGCCTTCCTTATGGTCCAACTCTCACATCTATACACAAAGCATCCTACTTCTTTTCAATAGAGGAGGTCCCCCTCATCAGTTCCAGCCTTGACTGCAGGCCACTTCTAGTGACATCCATG
Organism: Tragelaphus eurycerus; assembly: GCA_935064755.1. Classification (NCBI taxonomy): domain Eukaryota; kingdom Metazoa; phylum Chordata; class Mammalia; order Artiodactyla; family Bovidae; genus Tragelaphus; species Tragelaphus eurycerus. The sequence goes on from CAKXYN010000020.1 coordinate 22,419,399, forward strand.
AGGATTATCTTTTTGTTCTGTGTGCTGAGAATCTACAACCAAGAGTCTAAAGCCAGAGTTTCTGATTCTGGCCCTTCTAAGCCTATTACTGTCTGATGATGTGGGGGTGGTATGCCATGATGGACAGCATTCTATCGGCTGAGGCCCAGGCCTCTCTTCCACCCTGTCTTGTGAAATTTCTGTACCTTTTATTGGGGACTGTTTTTTTTAAGGATCTCTTCTGGTTTACAATAGAGTCACCAGGGCCACAGTTTTGCAGGAGAACTACATAGCATCTATTGAGCTTTTGGGTGCCTGGCACAGTGCTAAAACATTCTGTAAGAATTTTCTCATTTCTTCCTCTCAACCATCTTATAGATGAAAGAACTAGGGTTCAGAAGTGAAGTTACTTTACCAGGCATGGCGCACTTGGGTCCAACCCGACTTCCATGTTGCCACACACCCCTGGCACCCACCACCAATGCTCTCCACATAGTGTCCAGGAGTCACAAGGGTCTCCAGAGAGACCTACTCCCCTGCAGCCCCCATGACACCAACTGGAAGGGCGAGCGAAGTGGGCAGTAGAGCAGGGCTTATGCCCTGCAGAAAGGTGCAAAATTCAAAGCCCCCAGATAGCATCTGCAGGACAGTGATATTATGTCATGTACACATAGAGCCACTCTAGTAGTATAAGGACATGGCAGCGCTCCTGGCCAAAGAGAGGGATCAGAGGAGACAGCTGTCCCATTGGCAGGATGGGAGGGCGGTGATCACCCCCTGGCCCTGGGCACCCAACTGCCATGCTGTGGGTACTGGCCCAGCATCTCCCCACCACCTCAAACCCACACCTGAATCCCTGCAGGGTGAAGCCAGGGCTCTGCAGGGGTCTCCTCTGATGGAGCAAAGGGAAGGGCTAGTAAGGAAGGCAACATTTGGAGAAGGTGGAACCAGATCGTCTGACTTTGTGCAGGGAGGGCCTGCCTCCCTTTGAGCAGGAGTGCTCCCCAGTCCCTGGTCACCTCGACCTCTTACCCTCATGCTTTTGGCCACGTTCACCCCAATGTGGGCTGCCCCACCCTCTACTGAGGCCTCTAAATGGTCCGTCTTTCCAACTCTGCTGAACAGCAGCCCCCACTCAGGTCCTGCTGGGCTCCAGGGCCACCCACGCCAGCTTCCATGACTTGCTGCATCTGTCAGCCTGTTCCTTCATGCTTAGGGCTCCCCAAGGCCTGGAACAGGGCCAAGCTCACAAATATCTGATAGTAGGTAAACAGTGGGGTGGGCCAAGGCCCCCTGTCCAGGCCTGAAGCAGAGGTATCCCAGGACAAGTTTGGAGCCCTGCCAGGTATGGTCACAGAGCAGGTCTGAACAGGATGTTCTTCAAGCTCCCTGCTGTGTCATAAGGAGGCCAGAAAAGCTCAGTCAAGATTCTGGTTCTGAGGACTTCCATGGGGGTCCAGTGGCTAAGATTCCACACTCCCAGTGCAGGGGGCCCAGGCTCAATCCCTGCTCAAGGAACTAGATCTCACATGCCACAGCTAAAGATCCTGCATGCTGCAACCAATGCCTGAATAAATTAAAAAAAAAAAATCCTGGCTCTGACAACTAACTTGACCCAAACACATCACTTCTCTGAGCCTCGGTTTCCTCAACTGCAAGATGGGACAATACCAGTTCCAGCCTCAGAGGCTGTGATCAATGAACTCTTAACTTTGCAAACAACCACAAACTGCCCCCCACCCCAGGACAGTGTGAATGTGATTAATCATAACCAAAGCCCTATAAACCAGGGCAGGTCCACGTATATGTACAATGGTAAAAGAAACTTCCTTGTCAAGGAGAATTTGACACTTTAAGCTGGAAAGGGGCCTCAGAAATCCTAACTGTAACCCCCTCACTCTGATGAAGAACCAGTGTGGCTCCACCCAGGCACTCCCACCTCTGCCTCCCTCCCTGTGGCAGATTAGTCCACAGGAGGCAGAGATTCACTCTTCTCTCCCTGGAGGTTAAACTGAGGGGAAGGAATCTGCCTTCATCTCAGATCTGTGCCTCAGGGGACACTGCCCCCACCCCTTTCTCTGCAGATCCTTGGCATCATCCACCTATGGCAGAGACCCCCAGTAGCAACTGGAACTCCTCCCCACCGCTTCTCCCCTTGCCGGGCACTTCAAGCCACTGGGGCTCATACTTCTGTGACAATGGCGAAATTCTCATTTTCCTCCTCCGAGTACCTTCCTATCTTCTGTTGCCCACACTCTTTCGGCCCATTTCCAGGGGGCTCATCCCTCTGTCTTGCCCAGGTCCCAGCTCAAATGAGGGCCAGGCCTGGCACCCATGGCTTCCCCCGTTCTGGGCAAGGAAAGAGGCTGATTGTGATTTTGTGTCCGCCCGAGCAGAATCCAAACAAACCTCTTCTCTTGCCCAGATTAAACGATACCTCCTACTGGGAACTTCTGATGTACTTGGACGATGCTGAGGAATTTATTATCTCACAGTTTCAGAGGTCAGAAGCCTGAAATAAGCTTCTCTGGGCTCAAATCAGTGTCAGCTGTTTTCTGTTCCTTCTGGAAGCTCCAGGGAAGAATCCATTTCCTTGCTTTTCCTAACTTCTAGGGACTGCCTATATTCCTTGGCTGATGGTGCCCTCCTCCATCTTTAAAATACATCATTTCTGCTTTTATCTGCCTGTCTCCTGCCACCTTTGGCGTTACCACTTCCTCTTACAGATCAGATCAGATCAGTAGCTCAGTCGTGTCCGACTCTTTGCGACCCCATGAACTGCAGCACACCAGGCCTCCCTATCCATCACCAGCTCTCGGAGGTCACTCAGACTCACATTCATCGAGTCAGTGATGCCATCCAGCCATCTCATCCTCTGTCGTCCCCTTCTCCTCCTGCCCTCAATCCCTCCCAGCATCAGAGTCTTCTCCAATGAGTTAACTCTTCGCATGAGGTGGCCAAAATACTGGAGTTTCAGCTTGAGCATCATTCCCTCCAAAGACCGTTGTAATTACATCGGGCCCCCTGGATAATGCAGGGTAATCTCTCCAGGTGAAAATCCTTGACTTAATCACATCTGCAGAGTTCCCTCTACCATGTAAAGTAACGCAGTCACAGGTTTCAGGGAAGAGGGCATGAACACCTTTCAGGGGCCACCACTCAGCCCAGGTAGGCAGGTCACTTAACTCCTGACCCTTGGTTTCATCAGCCAAGTGGAGAACAAATGCCCACCCCCAGACTCATGTGAGTCAATTCAGGAGTGGCCTGGCATGTCCACAGCCCAGGAGTGGAGGATGAGTGCTCAGTACTGGGCCTCAATCCCTGGCCAAGCCAGAAAGGATGGTGCCTGGGAGATGGGAGGGGACAGCAAGGGGTTTGGGTCTGGTTGCTCCCTCTGATATGACTTCACTGGGGAAGCTGGGGGAGCCCATGTGCACTAACAATGCCAAGTTGGTCACAAGTTCCCTGAGCCCAGTGCTGGACACAGAGGGCATAACTGCCCTGTGGAGTGGATCTGATAGCCCAGAGGGGCGTCTAGGGATCCTCCTCCTTTCTCATGCTGCCTCCAGGTAGTCACGAAGTCCTGTCAGTCTCCTCTCTATCGACATGTACACACTGCTATATTTAAAATGGATAACCAACAGGGGCCTACTGTAAAGCACAGGGAACTCTGTTCAATGTTATGTGGTAGCCTGGATGGGAAGGGAGTCTGGAGGACAATGGATACATGTATATGTATGGCTGAGTCTTTCTGCTGTCCATCTGAAACTGTCATTGTTAATTGGCTATACTCCATTATAAAATAAAAACTTAAAAATCTCTCTAAACACCTCTCAAGCTCCTTCCCTCCACTGACACGGCCCACTAGAGTCCCATCCCTGCTCCCCTGGCTCATCACCCAGGCCTCCTCTTGGCCCCACGACCTCTGGCCTCCCCCTCCCTCACCTCCCACACATATCTCCCTGAACCGTCATCTCAAAGCATAAATCTAACCCTGCCCATCCCTTTTGTGGTTCCCCCACATCCTTGGGTAGAAGCCCAAGCTTTCTACCCTGAGTTATGTGGTCTCTTCCCACCTCCCCACTGGCTCCAGATGTCAGAGCCACAGTAGGCAAGTGGCAGACATGTGAGGGTAGAACCAGGAGTGGAGGGTGGGGGACGCTGCAGAGGTGGTGCAGGGCCAGACCTGACCCGAAGGCCCCGTGTACAGGCACAGTGGGTTTCAACACGCTGGAAGGTGCCAGCCGTGGGCTACATTGGCTCCCCCTTAACTGAGATGGGCTAGGGGGTGGGCACCAGGTAGCGCCCAGCCAGGGAGCTCTTGGCCTGGACCTAACTCAAATGGGAAATGGCTTCTCAGTACTGGCTATTATTCTGAAGTCTGGAAGAACAAGCAGAAGTCTTTTCTCTGCAAATGATTCTGGTCAAACCCCAGGGATCAGGAATGCCCACTGGGGCCTGGCCAGGCTGAAGATTTGGTGTCTTCTTGCATCAGCTAAAGACATGGAGAGTGAATCCAGGGCCCCCGCGTACCTGAGCCGCAGCCATGAAGCTTAATTAATGCTTGCAAAGTACTCGGAGGCCTTGGCTGAGAGGCCTCCCGTGAATGCAGAATGTCCTTATTAATCACTGCCGCAGCGCCAAGTAGGATGGCCAGGGGGGCAGCTGCCTCCATGCACAGAACAATGGACGCAGCAGAGCAGTTAAATTGTGATTCTGAAGAGCGGTCCTGATCAGCTGGCTCAAAAGCAGCCCAGCCAGGGGAGGCAGGCCTGTGTGGGCGCCACTTAACTCACCTGGCCGTTATCTCCATGCATTAAGTAGAAGCAGTAGAACCTCCTGTCCGGCTGGGCGGGGATCACGATGAAGCGCCACTTATCATCCCAGTAACCAGGCTGTTCAGCTTTGCAGGGGTGAGACCAGCTCCGTACCAGGCTGGGTATCTTTGGGCAAGTCCATCAACCTCTCTGAGCCTCAGTTTCCTCACCTATAAGGAGTGATGATAATAATAATAATATCCTCTCCCTTATAGGATTGTGAGATTCAAATGATAGAGTACATGAAAAGGCCTCGTGCCTATAGCAATGATATCAATAAAATAAGAAGAGCCATAGCCAGTAAGAACGCTATCACGTGTCAGGCACCCACCTAAACACATCCCATAATTAGGCACTGAGCCCCATTTTATAGATGAGGGAGCCTGGCACAAAGAAGTCAAGTGACCTCCAGTTTCCCACGGCCAGTGAGAGGTGGAGCTGGCCTTCGGACCCAGGCAGTCTGACTTCAAAGTCTGTTCTCTCTTTGATGCTCTGCTGCTGCCTTTATCATTGTGGTCGTTATCCTTGTTTGAGGAATAAGGCTGTGTGCTTCATCACCACCACCACCATCACCGTCATCATTACTTGGGGTAAATGCACCAGCCAGTGCTGGGAAACTGGACCCTGAGGCATCTGCACGGGGGAGGGTCCCTGGTCATCTCTGACCCTCTATCTGCCGTAGGAAGGGAAGAAACTTATTGAGATGGAGATGAAGTATGTGGGTTTTCTCACTCATCAAAATTCTGGAGGTGCAAGGAAATGTGTAGGTAACAGGTTTTTAAGAAAAAGAGTCAATAGATGCTAAAAGAACTGAAAATGGAGCCCTCCCCCACCTGCTTCTTCAGGCTGTGCACTGAGGGGGACAGACAAGGGGCTGCCTGTGTGTGATAGAGTAGGACGTCCCTGGTTCCCCAGGCATCAACTGTCCCTCTGCACTGACTGACCCCAGAAAGGAAGGCTCTTGAGGCCTGACCTGAAGGGTCGTCAACCCTCAGCCTCTCCCCCTCTCACTAGTGGCCATGGCAGCTCAGCGGCAGCTCCTCCCAGATTCACCTGGCCCCTCTCAAGCCAGCCTCAGGGGTGTGGCCTGCTACCCCTCACCCTTCCAGGAGTAAATGCCCAGCCAGGTACTTGCTGGGCTCCAGCCTCCCTCTACTTCTTTGATCCTCTTCCTCTTCCTGAGGCCTGCTCCTACAAAAAGACCAACCGGGGCTTCCTCCGTGCCCACCCGCTCTCCATCCTGTCCTTGAGCCCCATCCTCAGCATCCTGCCCTCACACCATCCCATGTCCTCCCTAAGAGGATGCACCCAGGAGGCCTGTCCTAGACCTGCCTGTGGGCGGTTCCTGCTCACCCCCAAGAAAAACTAGCATCTCTAGGTTCACACCCAGTTTTGGATGAGCTCCAGGGCAAGGGTCAGGTCCATGTGGCTTTTACGAGGGGAAGAGTCAGGGACCTGTTGACCTTAGGGACAAATAAAAGATTTTTCCCAAGCCACCACCCTCTTGAAATGGGCTTTTCTGTTCCAATACAGGTTCCAAACTGGTGTGCAAGGTGAATGAGTGGCACACGGGGAGTGAGGGCAGACTACAAAATGCTTAGAAACCCTCCTAACCTGGCTGGGGGAGGGGAACGCAGTGGGGATGTTATTCTTTGCCTTTTCCACTTGCCTTTTGGGGAATATGTCCCTGCAGGAAAGTGAGTCTCTCACCCAAGGGAAGATCTCAGCTTTAAAAAATTTAGTGCAATTCTTTTTATATCAAGCTGTTATATTTAAAGTATTCAAAAGCCTAGATTTACATCGTCTTGGTTAAATTACTCATCACCAATCTCTCATCTACAATGTTTTTTTTTCATTTTCTGAAGGTTCAGTTTACATGAAGAGGTTCTAGTTTTTCTCCAGTCAAGTATGTGCTCATTTATATCGTGAGTGTTTTAGTTGTGTATCCACCTGCCTGGATAAACAATCTGTGAACATCTCCACTGGCCCTGCTACTGGTCTACACAGTCTGCTGGGAGCTGTGGATGCCTGGGTGGGCATCCTTCTTCCACAAGAAAGTGTAAACTCAAGGGCCCAGAAATGCATCTTGGTTAACAGCCAGCATGTGACAGGGAGTAATGAAGGAGATCAGACTACCTGGAAGGACAGGTTTGCGAGAGCAACACAATTTCATTTAAAATGTGTTATTAACGTCTTCCATTTATTGAGCATTTGATGTGTATTAGCCATGTGTTTACTATATATATCTTCAAAATAATCTAGTGATGCAGGCATCAGGCCCACTCTCTGGTTGAAGAAACTATGGTTCAGAGAAGTTGTGACTTGGCAAATGTCCTACCTGAAAACCAGCAGCCAGGTCTGTCTGACAACACAGCCTTAATGCTGTATGTACGTGCTTACTCGTTTATACCCCACCTCGTTCCAAACAGACATGAAGGCAACTCTGAGAGAGTTGCATGATACGGCAAAGCAACCCAAATAACAATACTGAGGAAGGTGTGTTAAGGGAACTCAGAAGGTACCAGGGTGTCTTGCAACACACGGAATGGGCTCCAAGCTTTCTGCAGCCAAAGCAGAGAAAGCCCGATCATGAGCCTAGTTGTTGGTGTTGGTGGCATAGCTACAAATCAAAGACAGACGAGGTCTTCCCTGGTGGCTCAGTGGTAAAGAATCTCGGGTTAGATCCCTGGTGTGGGAAAATCTCACATGCCTCAGAGCAACTAAGGCCAGGAGCCACAAGTATAGAGCCTGTGCTCTAGAGCCTAGGAACCCCAACTACTGAGTCCATGAGCTCCAACTACGGAAGCCCGGCACCCTGGAGCCCATGCTCCTCAACAAGAGAAGCCACTGCAATGAGAAGCCTGCACACCAGCAACTACAGAGTAGCCCTTGCTCCCTGCAGCTAGAGAAAAGCTTAGCACAGCAACAAAGAACCAACCAGCACAGCCTAAATAAATTAAAAAAAAAAAAAAAAGCCCAGACCAAAGGCCCAAAGCAGCACAATTTTTTTCTGACTTCTAGTCCAAAACCATGTATCTCCCAAGTAACCTCTTAGGAAGGCTTGAGCATAAGAACAGAACACCTGAGATACCTCAGCAGCCCTGATAGCATGGCCAGGCAGATGGCTCTGGATTTAGAGTTTGGGGTGGGGGGTGCATGCTGGGTCAGCCCTGCCTCTCCCTGAGCTCAGCCACAACAGCTCTCTTAGACTGGGTTCCCCGAGTTGTGTGCAGACTTGACAGTGAGTGCAAGGAAGAAAAAAGGCAGGACTGAGCAGAGGGAGAAACTAAGCCTGACTGCCGTTGCACCTGAGATCTCAACAGTTTTCCAGGGAACTCAGGAGCCGAGATGGCCCCTCAGGGTTGTCCCAAACAGTGGCCTAAGGGCCTGGGCTTGGAGCCTCCTCCCCCTCAGCTGGTCAGGGCCACAGGCCAACCTCTGGGAAGGGGCTTAACCTTGAGAGATGTAGGTCACCTCCCCCGAGGGCAATTCCAGGAAGGGACGTAGCTGTGAGACAGTCACAGCTCCATCTAGGGGATGGTGGTGCCAATCCTGAAGACTTGGGCTAGGCAGACCCACAGCAGCCACTGCACAGAGGTCCTGGGTACGGCCTTCGTGACTGAGTGCCCCAGCACTCTGTAGGGAGCTCTCCCACCACAAAGCTCTTGGGGGGGACTGACACATCCTCCAAGGACACAGGCCTCTCGCCTGGGCTTGGACAGAGCGGACCCTGGGACCAGCCAAGGCGTCCCGGGAACATAGCATTGCCTGTGCTCTGACACACAAAGCAGACAGTGCTGGAGCCCCTGGGGCTGCTCGGGTTACGTGGGCAGCCATTAACTTCAACCTGGAAACTGCTTAACACCCACCGAAGGTACACCTACCTACACATACGCGACTTCAAAAAGTAAAGGTCCATCAGGCGCCCACCTTTAGCAGTATTATTGCTTCCTGGTGAACTTGCCAAGGTAAACTATTTGCTAAGCATACGAGGAGGAGGCAGGGTGAGTTGGGTGGTGCCGGTGAGAAGAAACCTGCCAAGGTTGGGAGAAGACAACAATGGCCTGAGGCTTTGCGGTTTGCTGGTGCCGTGCTGCCTGAGAGTCAGGAGGGATTGGGGGCAAACCCTGCTGGGGCGGCTGCAATGATTTGGGGAGGCAAGAGTGGGGCGGGAGTGTAGGCCTAGGACAGCTGAGGGTCCGAGGCCCCAGGGAGGGGTAGATGAGAAGGGCCTGGCGGGACACAAGGGAGAGACGAGGGCGGGGAGGAGCAAGGCAAAGCAAGAGAAAAGAGTTCAGCTCTGAGCCTGCCCATGACAGTTTTCCTTCCCAGCGAGGAGTCCTCCTTGATTGGGGTCCGGCAGGCAGCGGCTGGCACCTGCCTGATCACCAGGCAAGAAGGCGACAGCAACCTGGAACTTGTCTTGATGGAAGTCTGCTCTCGGAGCCCCGTGGAAGGCAGAATCCACAGTTCCATTCAGGTTCCACTTGGTTCTACCCGGCCTCGCCTAGCTGCCCTTGCGGCACAGCTGTTGTTGGTTTGAAGCCGATTCAATGAACTCTTTAAATAGCTGCCCTAATGGATAATCAATCATTTCAGAGCTTTAATACTAAATCGGGCTGTTGGACACATCTGGGGGCAAAGCTGCTGTATCCGAGCCAAAAACAGCCCTTTCTCTTTTACTTTGCAAAGCAGAGTGTGTCACATTAAATACCTAATGGCCTAAGACAGGTCCCTGGTGACCTGAAATAAAGCTGAAGAGGTAGATTCTCTCTGAGAGCCTACAAATTACACATGTAATTTGCAGATCTTTTAAAATTAAGCTCTTCATTGAAGAGGCTAAAGGACAGTAAAATAGAACCTCATGTTAATGTTTAATATAAGCATTTGCTATAAACATTTTTTAAGTCAGGTTAAAATAATATAAACACAGTAGCCCTGGTTACATTTTAATCTAAATTAAAAAGATCCTGTCAGGGAGATAATTTAAGATGTGGGATAAAGTTTCCATTGACAGATCTCCTGGAAACTCCCAAGGAGCCCACCTTCAATCTTTTCTCCAGGAAAACAGACCATCTGCAGAGCTAGCTGAAACCACAGCACGAACCTTAGCATTGCTGACTGAGCCAAATCCACCTCAGTCACCCACAGGTTAACCCAACCAGGAGCCCAGTCTCTAGGGCAACCCTCTCCACGGCCCTGACCCCTGCAGACTCTCATCTCGGGGTTCCCTGGACACCACACTCTCCCAGTCACCCTTCTTTCCACTCCTTAGGTTTCTCTGTGGGGTCTGTTTCCTTAAGCTTGAATGTCCGTCATTCCTGGAGCTTGTCCTGGCCCTCTTTAGGCCTCACCCTATACCTTCCCTGTGAGATCTCGTCCACTCTTTGGCTTCAGTTACTGGCCAACTGTGAGCTGGCCTCATCCACTTTTCCACCTCTCGCTTGACTCTCTCCCTTACTGTGCACGTCTATGTTCCACGGCACCTCAGTCACCTGGATAACCCTCAGGCACCTCTACCTGCACGACTGACTCACCATAAACACCCACATCCATACTACCTCTCCCCTCGCGCTCATCCCATACTGAGCCCTCACATCTGTGCAAGTGGCCAGGCCTCCTCCCAGGCCCATCTGTCCCTTGCCCTTCATGTCACACCACCCCACCAGCTCTCCAGATTCATCATCTCTGCTTCCCCTGCCACCATGTCCCCGGTGACTAAGGCGACCGGGTCCTGCTTCCTCTGAGCCCTTCCCCTCCCGCAGCCCATGTGACCTTTGTAGAGCACAAAGGAGACATGCCACTCTCTCCCGCAGATGGGTGTGGGATCTGGCTGTGGCCAGCCTCGGATCCTGCCACACCCTAGTTGGCTGGAGCCGAGAGCCAGCACTCTCCCCTACAGATTTTGGCCCATGCCATTTCTTCTGTTTCTCTGTGTGTGCTCTGTCATGTCCAGCTCTTTGCAACCCCATGGACTGTAGCCCGCCAGTCTCCTCTGTCCATGGGATTTCCCAGGCAAGCATACTGGAGTGGGTTGCCATGCCCTCCTCCAGGGGATCTTTTTCCCAGCCCAGGAAATGAACCCACATCTCCCGTGTCTCCTGCATTGGCAGGCAGATTCTCTACCACTGCACCACCTGGGTTCTTACTTGGACACAAATCAAGAAACAAAAGTCAGCTCCCATATGTGGGAGCCTCCCACATCTTGGAGGGTCTGCCACCAGGAAACCTGACTCCCATCTCCTAGATGCCATCAGTCAGGGTGCTAGTGTGGGAGAGACCAGGCTGGGCCTATTTCATGAGCAGGGCTGCACAAAATTGACCAGAGATGGGGCCTTGACTTGATAAAGAGGGGACACAGCTGTTCCTTATCTTCCCAAAAAACACCCTTAAAGATCTTCTCCAAGTTTTTAATAAAGAAGGAAAGCCAGGATTTTCCTGTCCAGGCTGAATTTTCAAGATACTCTATCATTCCCCCAACACTTGCTCAGCTTCACAAAAGCAGTTAAATTACCAAGTGCCCTTTAAAATGTCCTCGTGATGGGGATCTCACAGATACTTGTTTATCTTCTAGCTGCAAGGCCTTCACAGGTCACCCAAGTCCATTTGGCAGAGCCCATCGGAGTCTGGGAACATCCAGGGGGCCAGAGGTGGGGAAGAAGGCCAGAGCAGGGGATCTGTCTCCAGGCCAGGCCGTGGTCCAGAAGCACCCTCCATACTGCCAACAAGCCAAGTCAGGACACACTTGTCTGCCTCTCAGGTGGAGAGCGTGGACGGGCTAGTGGTAAGGTTCTCAAAGGCCCACAGGCCTGCACCTTGCCAGGCAGCACCCAGGCCACTAAGGACAGCACTGAGACCGGGCTCTTCCCCATTCTGCAGGTGAGGGAAATGAGGTTCAAGGGGTGAGGGTACTCACTCCAGGCTTCTGGTGTGGAGCGGCTGGTCAGAGATTCTCAGCCAGGACCCCGGTCTGCATCGCCCAGGCTCCACCCATTCAGTCACTTGCCTGTCCTTGAACTTAAATGCAGAAACTTAACACACATTGGGGAGAGTAAAGAGGGGATTATTATTATGAGCTGTTTCTGAAGGAGGATTAAATCCCTTTGGGGATCCATTTTAATACACCGCCACGTTTTCGTGACTAGCCTGGATTTCTCTGAGTCCACTTATCTTTTTATAGTTTGACCTTTACACAGGAAAAACCTCAATGATTACGGAGATGGATGTATTTTTCTGAATGATTAGGGAATGAAAAACAGAGCCTGTCAGCATTAGAGTCCTTCAGGAGTGATCTTCCCTGGAGGATGGGGTTCACAAAACCACCCCTTATGACGGGGGCTCTCGTAGCTACGATTTGTCTTTCAGCTGCAAATACCTTGCTGCTCATGGTCTGCCCATGGAGACGGGGCAGGAGGCTTTGTCCCGAATGCAGGGGCAGGAGTGGGGCTCGTCCCCTCCGCCACCACCCCTCAGACTTTCCAAGGCTGTGGAGGCTGAGGCAGGAACATCGGGCCCCACATTGAGCGGATGGGGCAGTGCCAGCATCAGCACTGCCCCAGAGGGCATCACCTGGGCTCCAGCCCAGGGGGCCCACTTGTTGTCAGAGAGCAGGCTTTCCACACACGCCCCTGCCAGGAAACTGAAGGAAGCCGAGGGTGACGTGGAAAAAGCATTAGCAGTGTGTCTGGGACAAATCACTTCAGCTCTGTTTTCTTTTCTATAAAGTGGTAAAGATAATAATTACTTGCAGGATTGTTAGGAGGTAAATGTATTTAGGTTGGTGAATATACAGTAAGGTTTCCCTGGTGACTCAAGTCAGTAAAGAATCTGCCTGGAGACCCAAGTTCGATCCCTGGATTGGGAAGATCCTCTGTGAAATGAAATGGCAACCCACTCCAGTATTCTTGCTTGGAAAATCCCATGGACAGAGGAGCCTGGCAGGCTATCGTCCATGGGATCACAAGAGTTGGACACAAATTAATGACTAAACCACCGTACACAGTAAGTGCTCAGTAAACGGAGTTTCATTCCTTGCTCAAGAACCTAAACTTTTAAAAACACTTCCTAACATGTACCGTCACTGCCATGCCTTCTTTTTTTAAAAAAATTAATTTTTATTGGGGTATAGATGATTTGCAAGGCTGTGTTAGTTTCTGCTGTATAGCAAAGTGAATCAATTATACATATATCCACTCTTTCTTAGCCTCTTTTTCCATATAGGTCATTACAGAGAATTGAGTAGAGCTCCCTGTGCTATACAGTAGGTTCTTATTAGTTATCTATTTTATATCCAGTACTGTGTATATGTCAATCCTAATCTTCCAATTCCTCCCTCCCTTCCTCCATGGTAACCATAGGTTTATTTTCTACATCTGTGACTCTACATCTGTTCTGTAAATAGGTTCACTTGTACTTTTTTTTAGATTTAGATTCCACATCTAAGTAATATCATATGGTATTTGTCTTTCTCTGTTTGACTTACCTCACTCAGTACGATAATCTCTATTGTCCATCCACATCTCTGCAAATGGCATTTTTCATTCTTTTTTATAGCTGGGTAATATTCCATTGTGTATATGTACCACTTCTTCTTTATCCATTCCCCCATCGATGGACATCTATGTTGCTTCCATGTCCTGGCTATCATAAATAGTGCTGCAATGAACACTGGGGTGATAATAGATGTATCTTTTTTTTTTTTTTTTCATTCTCTGTAGAACAAGAACAGGTCATTCCTTTATTGACATGCATAAAATACATCACATTTTCTGTTCTGCTGATGCTATAAATTCAATACCAATTCTCCAGCCATATCAGTTATGAGCATAAAGTATATCATGTAACCTCAAATCTCTAACAGTGGAAGGCTTAAACAAGAATGGATGCTGCTAAAATAATGCTGCTTCCTTTGATGTGACAACTCAGCATCCATCTCCCTCCCTCTCAGATGATTCTTCAGCATGTTAGAGCAGTGAGGAATGGTTTTAGTCTCATAACCAAGTTAGAGTGAAGACATTGGCCACATAATACACATGCTCCATTTTGTTTTAAAAAATTCTGAATCTTGGGCAACTGTTCTCTTGTAACTACTTTACAGTTTCTAAAAGCAGTTATTGTCCAAAGCTGGAAGAACTTAAGTCTTCTCAGATGAGCATGTGAATGAATGGAGGGAGGTAAACAAAAAATAAAATTGAAAAAGATGAGGTCTGATAGGGGAGCAGCCGGATAAGAAAATCAAAAAAGGAACAGTAATTTAAAGTTTATTCCAGCCATAATGCAGGTTATTCTGACTTTAAGGTAGCATCACATGGCATACTTCTGAATCCATTCCCAAGATATTCTGTTGTACTTATCTCTGTCTGTTTTATAGATCCGTGCAATCTCTGGCACTAGGGGGTCATCTGGGTTTGGATCACATAGCAGTGAACAAATGGATAAAAGAACTTTAGAAATAGTTAAAGCAGGAGACCACTGTGATCTTAGAATATCGAGACAAATGCTGCCATTACTGTTAATATTTGGATGATAAATTCTTGTTGTAAATGCAACCTTAGGTGGTTTGAAGGGGTAGTCTGTAGGAAAATGAATTGTCAAAAAGAATACACCGCCTTGATATGGGCTGTCATTAGGTCCCATAATTGTGGCTTGCCAATGAAACATATCATCGCCAACTGGACCTGCAGAACATTGTGCTGGAGGGTCACGGGCCAAATCACTAAGTTCATCCATCGAGTCAGTGATGCCATCCAGCCATCTCATCCTCTGTCGTCCCCTTCTTCTCCTGCCCCCAATCCCTCCCAGCATCAGAGTCTTCCCCAGTGAGTCAACTCTTCGCATGAGGTGGCCAAAATACTGGGGTTTCAGCTTTAGCATCATTCCTTCCAAAGAAATCCCAGGGCTAATCTCCTTCAGAATGGACTGGTTGGATCTCCTTGCAGTCCAAGGGACTCTCAAGAGTCTTCTCCAACACCACAGTTCAAAAGCATCAGTTCTTCGGCGCTCAGCCTTCTTCACAGTCCAGCTCTCACATCCATACATGACCACAAGAAAGACCATAGCCTTGACTAGGCGAACCTTTGTTGGCAAAGTAATGTCTCTGCTTTTGAATATGCTATCTAGGTTGGTCATAACTTTCCTTCCAAGGAGTAAGCGTCTTTTAATTTCATGGCTTAGATGTATCTTTTTGAGTTGCCCTGCCTTCTTAAGCAACGGAGATGGAATATTATTCCACAATGTCTTCATAACTCTAGGATCCTCTTTATGAAAATGTGGCAATCATACACTGTCAGTCTTCAGTGGGAACTGAGAGCTTGGCCAGGCCAAGCCCTCCCCATAATGGCCTCACACATTAGAGATCTGCACTGCCATTTCCCTTGTGCTTTTTTCTCTTGATTTTGATTTTTTTTTAAAGTTGAAACCAGGTTACAATGTTGATCAGAACTGTGTGTTATATAAAAGCAAGTCAGCTCTGGGTGGGGAAGGATGAGGGAAAGGATAACTAGGGAGTTTGGAATGGACACGTACACTCTGCTATTAAAAGGATAATCACTCTGTTAAAAAGGATAACCAACATGGACCTACTGTATGGCACATGAAACTCTGCTCAATGTTCTGTGGCAGCCTGGATGGGAGAGGGTTTGGGGGAGAATGGATGCATGTATATGTATGACTGAGTCCCTTTGCTGTTCTCCTGAAACTATCACAGCATTTTTAATCCGCTATATCCCAATACAAAAGTTTACAAAAATAATAAAATAAAATAGCCTGAATTGGAAAAAAAGCAAGCTGGCTCTGAGTGAGGGTTTCAGGGTCCTCCCCTCTTATCAGGGGGCAGTGGCAGCCATTATGACTGATTGATTACTTCTGGATTTGCAGCTATGTTTGGGGAGGTACAAGTGGCTGGAAATCTGCTGAATGTCCTGATCCTGACTTTTTATATGTTTGGTGTTAGGTGGTCTGATCACTTGTGGGACTTGAGGGCTGTCACCCAGGCTGTGGACTTCCTCCCCGCCCATGCTCAAGGGCTGTGTCTGGCAGCCAGGAATGGCAAGTATCATGGCACTGGGGCATTGTGCTAGTGGGGACTCATGATTCTATGAGGTGCTATGAGAGGAACCTTGACTGTCAGTAAAATGTTCCTCTATGTCCTCACCATCCCCTCATTCCTCATAATCTGCATGCCATCCCCATCCCTCTGTCATTCCTCTCCAGCACATTCCTGCCCCTGTCACCCAAGCCTCCACGGGATGCACTTTCCCAGCCATCTCCTGCCTCATCTCCTCCCTCCTATCACCTCCTCTAGATGCATCCCGATGCATCACTGCTTCTAGATGACCTCCCTCCCCACAGCACTACCTTTGGCTTGTTTCTCTGCTCAGCAAATGCCCCTTTAAGTCACTCAGTCGTGTCTGACTCTTTAAGACCCTATGGACTGTAGCCCGCCAGGCTCCTCTGTCCATGGAATTCTCCAGGCACAAATACTGGAGTGGGTTACCATTCCCTTCTCCAGGGGATCTTCCCAATCTAGGGTCTCTCGCACTGGAGGCAGATTCTTTACCATCTGAGCCAGCAGGGAAGACCCTTGGCTCTTCAAAAACTTTCTGTTGCAACTAACCCTCACCAGCCTCCTGCCTCTGTGGCTTCATTGGTCCAGGGCCATTTTTGCAGCTTCCAGTCACCTTTTTGAATTCATCATGTCACAAAACACACTTCCTCCACACCCTCATTCCTACTCAAGGCACACTAGCCTCCCAGCCACCCTGTCTCCAAACCTGGTGATCAGACTCCTGAATTCCTTGGGTCTGCACATCACTTCCACTTCTACCCCCCAGCTCCTACCCTCTGCACTTCCTGATGGCCATCCACCTGCCCTGGGGTCTCTGGGGTATCAGAGCCCCTTCCTCTGTACTACCAGGACAGAGCAGGGAGGGAGCTTCATTTCACAGAGTCAGAAGTTGAGATAAAGCTTGGGGCTCACTTTAGTCACCCAGCTGGTTTTAGAAGGATGCTCTGCATGTTGGCTGTGCCTTCCTCCGCATCTTTGATCTTTACCCATTGTCACTTCTACCTACCCCACCTCGATTCTTGTGGGTGGCTCAGCTGGCCATCAGCTCAGCCTCAGTCCAAACCCTGCCCCTTCCTCTCTCATGCATCGCTCCCCACACCTCATTCTGTGACTGCAGGGGAGGCAGAGGTGACTAAGCCAGGAGTCAAGACAGGGGCTTGACTGGGCCCCACAGGCCTCCATCCTGAACTTTAGTGGTCACATTGGCAGAGGATGGTGAAGGGTGTCAGGGAAATGCCCTCAGACCCCAGCTCTTGGCCCCTACCTGGCCAGGCAGCATGACCCCTGTAACTGGAGCTCCCCACTCCAACCCCACAGCAATGCCCCAGTACCAAGTGCCCAAGGAGTTTGTGCTGGCCTCTGATCACTGGATTGAGGTGGTCCTGGCAGGAAGACAGGCCTCCGGGAGCAGGGAGACTGGGTTGACCCTCCCCACAGGTACAGCCACCCGAGGGATGGCACATACGCTGGTGCTGTCTGGACACTGCCTGCGCCACCCCCACCTCACCCTGCCCCATGACCTCAGGGGCATTCAGATCTTAGGCCAGTTCAGCCACATGGTCTCCTCCTGCGGCTTTCTCATTCTGATCTCTCTTCATACCTTCATGCTGAGCAGCCCCCACTCTCTTGCAGTGGCCACCAAGCTGGCCGGCGGAATCCTCACTTGGGCAGAACCCCAGCATCTGCTGTGGAGTCTGAGCGACTCCTGATGGCACATTTCAGATGCCGTGGTCCAACTGTTAGGAGTCCTCACTCTGCCTAAACCCTCTCTGTCCACTGCAGACTCAGGGCCCACCCTTGCAACCAGTACTGCTATCACTGTTTATTTCACCTGACTTACTTGCTGGCCTTTCCTCTGGCTTGTACGTCCTTTTCCATGTCTGGGCAACTTTGCAACTAACAAACAAAACATCTAGGACCTACTCCAGTATTTCCATCCATGGTGGTAGAGAAACAGATAAAATGATTCTCAGTGGACCCCTGACGCTAAAATCTGCTCCTGGAGCCCTGTATTTCCTAATGCCTGTGGAGCAACCCTGGTTTCTAACACTAACGCCAGCCCTTGTGGGGCATTTGTGTGTACAGCTCTGTGCTGTGAGCCTTCTCTGGAGGCCTTCACAGCACTCAGTTCTCAGCCCTCAGGGGACAGGCAGGGCAGTCAGAGAGCCCCACTTCTCGCACAGGGTTAGCCAGGCCACAACGCTTCCCTGAGTGGCTGATAATCTCGGCGTCTCCTCCATCGAGGGAGTGTGGACTTGCAGGGATGGAACTGGAGGGTCCTTCAGCCTCCAGGGGAGGGTCACCAGCACAGTAAACCACAGCTACGGGAGCCTGGGCTCCAAGCCAGACACTGCAACAGGACTTTGAGAGGCCTTTACCCTCTGGACCCCTTTATCCAGTGTTACTAAGCAACTATGCCAACCCCCACTTCTGAGATGCCCCTTGCCGTCTTGCCCAGACCAGCGCTCCTGCTGTCTCCCAGCACCTCGCTTCAGACGCAACTGCCCCCACAACACACACCCAGTGTGGGACCCAAGGGACCCACACAGCCTACCCCAGCCACAGGCCACGTCCTTTTGGCAGAGGCATCCCCCTTCCTGGTGGCTTGAGGTCCATGTCACAGCCTCCCGCGTGGCACCCCCAGCATTCCTGACCTCAGGGGCCTCTATGAGACCCTGCCCGTCTGAGCCCAGGGCTCCACCCTGTGGCAAAATCATTCTCTGCAGGGCCAAAATGAGCCCTCGAGGGACTCCTCAAAGAAAAGGGTGAAACAGAAAGGCTCTCCAGAGCGGCTCAGGAATCTGCACTGGGCGACTGAGGATAAAAGGTGGTAGCAAACTAGCTGGTGGAATGTGGCGCCTGCTTGAATCTCACCCTAAAGTCTGCTGGGAAGACAGCTAGAGACAGGTCAGCACTGTCACTGAGGGTCCCTCCCCCACCTCCCTGCTGGCAGGGCCACGGGAGAACCGGCACAGCCTGCAGAGCCCTGTAGTCAGTGTTCTGTCAGAAGGGCCACAACAGAGCTCTTGAAAAAGAAGTCCAACATCACAACTGCACCCACTCATCCAACTCTTCATAACTATGCACCTCCCACCACCCCGGCAGGTCCATCCAGGAGTTCTCCACCACGAAAGCTGGCAGATTTGACCGCGGCCACTGAGAGTTGGGAAAATGCTCCCACTAAGTTGCTCCCATGAACAGTGGTTGGCATTTTATGGTACGTTTCCCATTTTTAGTTTGTGAGCTATAAGCATCCAACTCCATCCAGCTGAGTGGCTACTAGGAGCCACTGTTAGGACTAGGCGTCCCGGCGTGTTGGGACTGCGTCCTTGCCCTTCTGGAGTTCTCAGCCAGGAGAGACAGAGCCATGGTTGAGTTCTTTATGCGCACGATGTACCGGGCACTGGTACAGAGAAATAGGACACAGCCTTTTCCCAGGGACAGGCCAGGCACACCAAATGCCTGGGTCCTGGTCATGACCTTGGCTCGCTCACCACTGAAGTGATTTATTCAACAATAAACTGACTGCATGGGAGCCACCCCAGGTTCACCCACCCAGATCTTAGTGAATGCATCAGTCATTGTTGCCTAAGCTTTGCTTCTCACCCCAAAATTTCAAAATCCATCCTTCCTTTTCCAGATATTTAAAAAAAATCTTTCCCCCCATTTTCACAGACGTTTCCTCTACCTCTCTTACTTTTATAAATTCACAAATAATCAAATACTCGTGAGTTGACATGCTTTGTCCTAAACGTAACTGAACCTATGTAATTGATTGCTTTCCCTCTTCACCTTGGATTCCAGGGAGTTCGGAATTAAATTTAAAGGTTGATCACAGAAGGTTAGTCGCTGTAGTTAGAAATTTTGTATTCTCTTTTCTGACTGGGTTTTAATTTCCCATTTCTATTTTAATAACTTCACTGTCATATCTTTTGTTATAAGCCTCTAAAACCCTTTTTTGATAAGAGGTGGAGAATGAACAAAGTCAATTTTTAAAAGGCATATACCCTCCAGGTATTCTTTCAAGAGGTTATTGATCATTTAAATTATCCTTTTCTGAGGAAGATGGCTTTAATTTATACCTCTAAGGAGCATTCTCTGTACTTCCAGCATGCTGTCTCAGATGTGAATTTCACAAATTGATGAGGACAGCTCTCATTGCCTACATTCTATTTTCCCTAAATGCCTTTAGTGACCTGTGTGTGAATCAATGCATCCTGCCAAGCTCCATTTATGATTAAGCATTAATTATAATATGCCTGGCCCTGAACCTCAGAAGTTAATCTCAAGCCAAAATGTGTGTTCCCCTTTCTTCTTTTCCTGACCAAGCCTTTGCCTCCTATCTGGCCCCCACACCCCATCCTCACTGGGAAGTAATCGGAAGACCATGTTAATGAACAAACAGTCTGGAACACCCATCTGATTTTAGAAGATTTCCCGCAGGCGAACATTAAATCCTGTCTCTACCACCACCCTCCCCCCGCCAACCACCCCGTGCTCTGCTGTGCTGCTTTGAGTGACTTTCATGCCTAACAGCTGATTCTGTTGAGCAAAATGTTTGTAAATGTCGGTGGCCGTGTCTCCTCCACGCTACGGTGAGCTCCCGCCCCCTGAAACTGTGTTTTCTGAGCTTTTTGTGTCTCCTAATGGCGCCTGGAACATTTTGAACATGATAAGGAACTCAAATAAAATGAACAATACGCGTTCCCAACCAGCTAGAGCTTTTGACGAGGCCCTTAATGAAAACACTGAGCCGCATCAACGTGTGATAAAGGCAAACATCTGGAAATGCCAGCAGCAGATGTCCGACCCTGCTGAGGCTGATGAATGGGCACCAAGCTCTGTGGGGCTCAGCTGGACCTGCTGCTCCCTCAGCGACAGCCATCCCCCTTCCCAGGACACCATCTGGGCTGGAGAGGGCTGAGAATGCCGGCATGCCCACTCACTAGCCTGAGCCACCCCAGTCGACCACCGACAGGGGATTGTGCCCAGTCTTCAAGGAAGAGGAGGGGCAGGTTAAATGTATCTTCTCTTTCACTTTTCCATTTCACGGAAATATATTTTCTAGATGAAAGTGTTAATTATACCATAGGCACCATCAAATGGCACCAAGTGATAACTAAATGCTCAGGAGGCTGACGTGTATAGTGTTCCAAGTGGCTCTGTGATTTATTACCTAATTTAGATAAACAGCAGATAGTGGTATCATAATAGCCCCCTTTTATTCTGGTTTACGCCTCATTGTCTCTGGGTGTAGAATAAGACATGAATCATCAGACAGGCCCCATGGGAAGAATGGCAGACGGGCTAAGAGCACAGGCTTCAGCATTAGACCCATGGGGCTTGAAACCCCAGCCCCACTGCTGAGCAAGGGCTAAATCCATGTCTGCTGAGGGCTTCTGGGACGGGACCAGGGTTAAGTGCAGAGTGAGGTGAACCCCTTGGCCCCATGTCCAGCATAAAGCATGGGCTCCACCTGTGTTGGCTGTTGTGAAGTCTTAGATTGAGGGCTGAGGGATGACTGGATCTCCACTCTCAGAGGTGAGGGGCACTTGAGCCCCCAAATTGTACACAGTGAGGAGGGGGTATGAACCAGGGGTATTACTATGAAAGGGTAGCCCCTGTGGAGTGCCATCCTGTGGCTGAGATGGCATTTCTCCAGGGCCCTGGCCATGTTTACTTACATTTCCGAAAGAGGAAAAGGCCTTTCAGGCTACATGTTTTGCTCCAAGTCACTATTTTCTTCTGAGTGTAGCTTGGCTCCTCATGATGAAAGAGGAACATAAGGCGTCCCAGACAGAATGACTTTGCGCATCTCCTTTCATGAAGGAGGCAGTCTTGGGAACCACGTGGTCCTGCCATGGGGACAGAAGACACAGGGCAGCCATTAGTCCTAAGAATGTGACCCCAAACCTTTATCAAAACACCTGCCTTGGGGGGAAGTAACCTCGCTGTCTCTACCCATAGTGCCTCAGATGTAGGTCTCCACTAAAAGCTACAAATTCCAGAAATAAGTTAAAAATCAAATCATCAGAAGAGGGAAATCCCATTTTCTAAGAGTTACCAAGTGTTTGGGTAAGATCCAGGGTCTTTCCCAGCCAGGCCCACAGGCCCTCACAAGTCTGCACACATGTGACCAAGGTCACAGCGGTTGCCCCACTTCTGGTGTTGCCAAGAACAAGGTCTCCTGAAAAGTGTTCCAAGTCACTGGAGGGGCCCCGCCAAGTATCAGTGCCTTTTCATTTCCAATTCTGGCAGAGGGCTTTCTTGTCTATGCTCTATTCTTGGAAACAGTGTTTCAGGCTGTCATGATCCCCCTGATTCCGTACTGGGCTGGGCCGTGCACAGCCTTTGTGGCCAGGAACCTCATGACAGGTGGGCCAGAGACACAGGTGCTCGCCTCCTGCTCCTGAGGGACCTAGACTCGTCCAGCAGTCCCACTACTAAAGGTTCCCCCCCCCCAACCCAGAGTCTCCTCATGCCCCAGTCTTGCACACTCACCCTTGCATCTGCTGAGCTGTGGTCGTGGGTACTCCAGGAGGAAACACAGTAACCAGGCCAGGGATGGCCTGCTGCCCCTCATCCCAGGACTGGCACTCACTGCAGAGTGAAGCCCCTAGGTGTCCTCAGAGTTCCTCAAGGGCCTCAGCCCATTCAGTCATAGGCATTCTGTAAAAATGGGGATCTTCTCTCCTCCACTTAGGAGGATCCAGTGATGTATCCTTCAGGGTGCTGGCCCAGCCTTGGGGCTGAGGGAAGCCGGGGTGAATTATCCTGCAGATGATCAAACATCAGCAAATCCACTCTAATCCACTTCATTTAAAACTTTTGTTTTCCATAAAGAATTAAGCTAGGAAAGAATTTAATCATACCAAATCCACTTCCAAAATGGTTACAGATTCCATGATCAAGAGTAGTGATTAGGAAAAAAAAAGACAAAAAAAACTCAAAAACCCTGGATGTTGAGAACTCCTGTTTGGTACCTAACCGATCAAAGCAGCCTTCCTGACTCCAAGAAGTAGCCTTCCTCTGGGTTAGGAGGAGAAAGACAAATGGAGGGGAGATCAGAACACTTTTCTTTACACAGAAGGCAGTTCTGACCTGCAGCAAATTTGCACTAGTGTCTTCTATGAGCCTGATGACTCAGTGGTAAAGAATCCTCCTGCCAATGCAGAAGTCATGGGTTGGATCCCTGGATTGGGAAGATCCCCCAGAGAAGGAAATGGCAACCCATTCCAGTATTGTTGCCTGGAAAATTCCATGGACAGAGCCTGACAGGCTACAGTCCACGGTGTCACAGAGTTGGACACGACTGAGTGACTAAACAACAACCACTGTAAGCTGGCGCTGTTCTGGGTGATCATGGGGAACAAGACAGACACAGTCCCTGCCTTGATGGGCTTTACCTCCTATTGGAGGAAGAAAGACAATACAGAACTGCATACTGTGTGAAAAGGTGATATTCGGGAAAGGAAAAGTGGAGCCAGGTAAGGGCATAGAGAGTGGTGGAAAGAGTGTTATTTTATATAGGGTGGTAGAGGCCATGTCAAGGAGATGATGTTTGAGCAGGGACCTGAATATAGTGGACAGATGTGCTGTGTGGATAGCCCCTGGGACAGAGGTGGTGGTTACAAATCTCATCTCCAGCTTCAAAGAGGCAAGACTAGCTCCTCATCATTCCAGGAACAAAGCCTCCTCACCAGCAAGTCAGCAGAGCTGGTCTCAGTCCCAGTGAGCCATTCTTGCCCTTCTCAGTGTCTTCCTGGAAGCCTCCTAATTCAGCACACACTGGCTTCCAGCGGAATGATGTGCAAAGTTGGGGGTGAGTCCTGGACTGAGATACCAGCATCCGAAAGGAAAGGCTCTACCCAGCCATTGCTTTTAACACTCAGTTACAGTGCCCACTGGGCTGGACAACCAGTCAGACCTTGGGAAGGCCACCCTCACCTTCCACCACCAGCATGACCATGTGTGCCGAGCTCATGTGAGCCCTGCTCTGCGGGGCTCCCACCACGGTGCCGAACATAAAGCCCAACTGAGAAATGATTCTGGCCTAAAGCTTGTCCTCTTACTCCTCGTGCTCAGCTGTATCTGACTCTTCGCGGCCCTACGGACTGTAGCCCGCTGGGCTCCTCTACCCATGGGATTTTCCAGAAAAGAATACTGGTGTGGGTTGCCCTTTCCTTCTCCAGGAGATCTTCCCAACCCAGGGATTGAACCTTGCATCTCCTGCACTGGCAGGTAGGTTCTTTACCACTAGCACCACCCGGGCAATCCTCAGCTTGTCCTCAGATGGTGACAGATGTACCCGCCAGGATCAATCCCAGGCCCACAGCCCTTAGCACCTGGATGCAGCCCTCCTCTAAGGCCTGGTATATCTCACACCACCCCCATTTTATGGGGGAGAGACACTGAGGGTGCTGTATCGCTCAGGGCTCAGTCAGGAAGGCAGAACCATACAAACATGATGGCATGAGATATTTATTATAGGAGTTAGACCTTACCAACTGTGAAAGCAGCTAGGGAAGCACAGTCCTAAAGAGGAACTTGATGGATCAGAGGAAAGTCACTAGCCAGCCCCGGTGTGGGTGGGGAGTGTTCTTCCTTGCAGAGGGGTCTAGAAGGCAGGCTTCTGCAGCAAAGGGAGGCTGGGGTAGGAGTCTGTGGAACCTTGTTGGCTCTTAGTGGCCACCACCTCTGTGAGCTTGCAGAGAAGGGTCTTGGATCACTCCCTGGTGGTCAGCTGGGCTGGCAGTCGGGAACAAAGTGGGGACCAAAATTTCAATCTAATCTGGAAGTAACAGATCCAATCAGTCCTCACTAATATGATTATGATCTGGCCTGTGTGACTCCCAAACCACCAGTTAGCAGAGAAATTCTTTCCCACTCAGAGCTGGTCAGACATTTTCTATGTCCACGATCTCCATGGCTGAGGATTTTATGATCCTCAGGCACAGAAAGGGAAGGGCCAGCCCCATTTACTGGCTGATCTCCCAGCTTCGGTTTTGAACAGAGCAGTGTTCCAGGGGTCTAGGTACCTCTGTCAGGACTGGAAAGATGAGACCATAGCAGGATGAGGCTGCGGGTGTGCACATGGCCAGTATGAAAGTCACCCCCATCTACATTTGGGACACATGACTGTGTATACCTATAACATATGGCACTGAGAAAGTTTTTCTTCCACTTAAATTTTTTTAAAGCTCTCAGAAAGTACTGGTTGGTTCTTCTTATGAGTCTAATCCAACCATCACTGTTGTCTAACTCACTGGACCAGCTTCTGTATCTTGATAAATGTTGATAGAGTCACGCCATTGAATTAGCAGCTGATTATATCTGATTTACCCTATAACAGGGTTAGGTCCATTTCCTGGCATGTAGCAGAAAGGCCTGATGGTCACCAAGCTGATCACGATTGCTTCTTAAATTGCAGTCCAGATGGGTCATGCTAGCAGGTCCCCCAACTAAGAAGGATATCCAAGAAGACCTGGGCAAGACTTGACAAGAACCACCATGGCTGCCAGTACCTCCCTAGAGCCCTTGATCCTCACCCAGGACCACATCACCCATGATGCTGACATCTGAGGGTGCCCCCTGCCAGAAACCACTTGCCAAAGGCAGGAGGTGAGACCAGGATGCTCTGTGACAGGATATATTGAGAAGCTCTCTGGTTTCAGAATCAGATGGACCTGGGTTCAAATCCCAACTCCTCCCTTGCGATCTCAGGCAGCATGCTTTACCTCTCTGGGCCTCGTTTCCTCATCTGTAAAATGGTTAACAATAGAAGTTGACCTGCTACGATGTCAGATGGGGAGGTGTGGCAATGTCAGGAACTCAGCCTCAGACCCACAAACCCGACAGCTTTGCAGTATCACAGGCCTCACCGACCTGTTGCGTTTGTAGCAAGGCGCTCCTCTCTGGACGTGGTCTTTTCAGAAGCGATGTCGATACCCGGCTGCTGGTCAAGTCCTCTGATCAATAAGGACAGGGAACTGGGCAGTCTGGGCAAGAAGCAGCCAAGTGGGCTCTGAGTCATCCAGGAGCCACGGGGACCACCATCCTCCCCCCACAGTGCAGTCAGCTACGTCTGGGGGAGTCTGGGCCCAGAGGGTCCTGGTATGTCAGTGTCCCCAAGATGGAATGGATGGCATTTAGCTCTTCTGACTCTGTGGGACTAGAAGGGGTCCCCTCCACTCCCCCTCCCCTCCATCCCTTGTAGCAGCCATGGTGGGGAGAATTGGGGTCGGGGGGACTCCACTGTCATCCTGTTTACATACAAACCTGTGGGACCAGGGACCAATACGCATTCAGGAAGCAAGGTAGTGACCTATGTGTAGTGCAGCATCAGGCCACCAGGCAGTGGAAGCTGGCCCCTTCCACCTCACCCTCCCCACCTCCACCCTGAACCCAGAGTAGGAGCCCAGCTAGACAGAGAGGCCAGAAGTCCCCACCTGGGGGATGTGAGCCTTACCCTTCAGCCCAGCCAGGCCTGATTTTGAATCCTGAAGTGACCCCCCCCAACCCCGCAAACCCCCATCCAGGTAAATGAAAGCGTTAGTCACTCAGTCATGTCCAACTCTTTCTGATCCCATGGACTATATAGCCCGCTAGGCTCCTCTGTCCATGGAATTCTCCAAGCAAGAGTACTAGAGTGGGTAGCCATTCTCTCCTCCAGGGGATTTTCCTGACCCAGAGATCAAACCCAGGTCTCCCACGCTGAAAGCAGATTCTTTACTATCTGAGCCACCAGGGAAGCCAGAGGGACAGTTTTCTTCCTTCAGTGGTCCAATGAGAGGCCGAGAGCCCAGGCAACTGGGGAAAAGCTTTGAGGCCCGAGGAGGCCTGGAGGATCTGTTCTGTCTGTTCTGAGCCAGAAGCTACAGGCTCGGTGTTTAAAAACATTTGAATCAACAGAGGAACTGTTTATCAATATTTAAAAAAAGAAATGTAATTAGAGGTTGGCGCACCCTGAGGGCTCCAGGCCATATATGTCAGGGTTCCTTGATCTGGAGCCTGGGGGTGGGGGCGCGGGCGGAGGACAGGGTGAGAAGAGACCACAGACATGGGCTGCTATCCCGCAAACCCCACTGGGCAGGGCTCCCAGTCTAGGCTGATGAAAGCCGCCGTGGTTGATGGAATGGCATTTCACATGCATCCACATTTTTCTCTTCTAGGTGGTTTTTCTTTCTAAACTTGGGAATACAGACATTCTATTTTAAGGACATTAATTACTGTCCAATTTTAATGTTTAACTAGTACGAACAAAAAACCCCAACTTTGAACCAAGGAAAGGAAACAAAAGCAAATTTATGGGGTGATTCCATGTTTACATCCCTCAAGACTGCCTGTGGACATTTGTCTAACGCATTTATTTCTGGTCAAGAAAAGTGAATACCTGGCTTTTTGGTGGTGGTTTCTGGAGAACGAGCTGAGGGCTGGCTGAATCTGCCTTGGAGACGCCAGCTCGGGCCACCTCAGGCCAGGATGCCTCCTCCAGGCTCAAAGAGGTAGTGTGAGGAAGGTAAAAATAGAGAGGGACTCGGCAGCAGCTTTGACACACGGTTTTCTCATCCCAGGGACTGCCACGTAGGGCCCTCCTGTTTCAGCTATTCTAAGGGAAACAAAAAAAATTAAGACTATCTGAGAACTAAATAAAAACAGTGCTATATCTTAGCTTCCTTTTTTTTTTTTTCTTCTGCATTCTTCCGCCTTTTCCCAAGTGCTCTTTTTGGCTCCTCTTTCCTCACCAAGCCAAAAATGGGATAAGTCTCCAAGTCTGTCCTTGACCTCTTTCTTTCCTCCCCCTGCCTTCCTCGAAAATGGTGTCCACAGCTGTGGCTTCAGCTTGGGGTCCACGTGGCCACAGCCCTGCACGTTCCAGGCACTGCCTGCCTCTTTGACAATCCGCCTCCCACCATAAGACCCCAACATCCTGCAACCAGATTTGGCATCTCCCTCTGGAGGGTCACACTTGGGGTTCGTTGCTGCCCCCATGTGTCAGTCCCCTTGCCCTTGTCAATATGCAGGTGGCTAGGTCCCAGCCCCTTCTGAGCTCACCTGGGAGGCAGGGTTGGGAGCTTCCGCAGGAGGCCCTAATACTGAATGCTGGGGGAAAGCAGGAGGGCTTCCCTGAGGAGGACATTTTTCAGCTGAGGAGCTATCAACCAAACAAGGTGGGGGGACTCCAGCACGAGGGGACAGAGTGAGGAATGGCCTGCCCTGAGAGAGACAGGGACCACAGAGGAAAGTCCTCCTCCACAAGCAAAGGACGAGACTAGCAGAGAATGAACTGGGAGAGGACGGTACGCTCAGGGAAGGGATTTTATTCTGGGCCCAATGAAAGTGTGTTAAGCTTGGAAGGTGCTCAGGTTTGCATGCAGAAAGATCACTTTGGTTTCTGGGTGAGAACAGATGGTGGGGGGCCAGGCTCAAGGAGCAGGAAAGATAAACTGAGCTTGGCCAGCATGTCCCCTCAACCCCTCCCTGGCCCCACGACTAGAGCTCTATCTGGCTCCTGCTGCTTCTATCCTTCTGAGCCTCACCAGCTGTCTGTCCAAGGCAACAGCCCCATCCACACTCTGGTGCTAAGTTAGGGACAGAGGATGAGGGCATCAGAGAGGGGAGGGTGGAGGCTACAAGGCTTCCCAGACCCCCAGGGTGTTCATCCCTGGACTGCACATGCCTCTGTGGCATTAGGGAGTCCTGGGTGGGGGGTCAAAATTTGAGCCAGGAAGGGGCCATAGATAAGTCCTCCCCACAGAGTCTGGGCTCTGCCACTCTGACTTGGACAAGTCACTTACTCTCCTCAAGCCTCTGTTTCCCTCTCCAAGTATGGGAACAATAATACCCAATCTTCCCAGGCTGTTCAGAGAACTGAACAGGTGGTTCTGCATGCAATATCCTCAACACAGTTTCTGGCACACGGTGAGTGCCCCCTAAACGTGGGTGATGGTGATGGTGTGATCTCAGCCAGCTGCAGGCACTAGGCACTGCCACCACACACGAGAGTTCACATGGGTCCTTCTACCTTTAAGGCAGCCTAATCAATGCACTAGTTCAAACAGTGGGGAGTTTTCTCACAGCTCTTGCTGTGCGACCTGGAAAGTACAGAGGGAACTGAATCTTCTGGAACTTCCAGAACTGAACCTGGCTAGAAACCATTATTTCAACCAAGGTTCCCTGGGTGCCTCTCAGGGACTGGGCTCAGTGCTTGCTGCTCTGGGGGCTCTGGGCTGCCAGCACAAAGCCCAGTGGGGGTGCGACTGAAGGGAGGGGCTTGAGAGCTGCAGTGCTGAACCTTAGAGGCTGGCTGCCAGGTAGACCAGCTGGGGAGGGTGTTCCAGATACAGGGGGACAGCATGTGCAAAGGCACAGAGGTGTGAAAGAGCATGGCATGTTCCAGGAAAGAGGAAAGCCACAGGTTGAGGCCATCCGAATGAATCATGGCAGAAGCGAGGCTGTGGAGGGCAGGGCCCCCAAATCAGGCAAGGGAGGTGGATTTTCTGAGTGTGGAGGGAGATCTGAGGCGCTGGCCAAGGGCAGGAGGAACTCAGACTGCTTGTGGTGGGGATCATGGGCTTGGACTTGGAGCATGAAGGTGCCACACATAGGCTTGGGGACTGTGCCACCATGCTGGCAAGAATGAGGAGGCCTAAGTGGAGATGACAGCCAGAGAAAGGGGAAGCAGGGACTGAAAACGGACCACAGAGCTGGGAGGGACTGCCTCCAGACGGGACAAGGTGAGGGAGAGGAAGAGGCCAAGGAGCAAGTCTCTGCCCACAAGACTGCAGGGCCGGGCCTGTGGGGCTGGGAGCAGGGAGGGCAGGGCGGGGCGGCGTGGGGGGGCGGGGGTCCCTGGAGGCAGGACTCAGGCCCCTGCCTTCTCTCCACTGCTTTCAATCTCCTCTCTTTCTCTCTTCTTTAAGTGCCACCAATAGGAAAGCAAATACTTTTTAAATTGTTTAATATATTTCCTTGATTTTCAGTTCAGTTCAGTCACCCAGTCGTGTCCGACTCTGCGAGCCCATGAAATGCAACACGTCAGGCCTCCCTGTCCATCACCAACTCCCAGGGTTTACCCAAACTCATGTCCATTGAGTCAGAGATGTCATCCAACCATCTAATCCTCTGTCATCCTCTTCTCTTCCTGCCCTCAATCTTTCCCAGCATCAGGATCTTTTCATGTTTTTACTGTAAAAAAAAAAAAAGTAAGTGGAATGTTTTCTATTTCTTCCTCAACCAGAAAAGCAAAATTACCCACACATGAGGATTCATGTGCATGAATCTCTTGATGTTTATGTTCCTTTGATGTATTAAATAAAAGTGGGGGGGGGCATCATTTCAGGCACCAGGATGAGGTTTGGCAACATCCTTTGGTGCCCAGCTGGCCCTGGGTGCCCTCCCCTCACCATGAGAGAGCCCAGGCTGGTGGCCACAGCCAAGCTCATTACTCAAGAGCTCGAGTGAGACCCTGACATTACAGCTCTTTACCTGTGGGATCTGCCAATCTTCCCTTGAAACCAGAGGGCAAGTTTTCAAATTCCAGGATGATGACATTTTGATAAAGTTAAAAAAAAAAAAAAACCTGATTTCACTTTGCAAGACAAACAGCTAATAAAACAAGATCTTTTTTGGTAACCACCCATACAGCAATCAATCTGTCACTCGGAAGGCTGTTTCCTGAGAGGTGTGAAATAAGGCCACCCTGGCGTGCTATGGGAACAGAGAACCCCCACCCAGAAGACACCTGCCACCCCAAAACAGGGAAACAATCCAATTTAGAGCACAGGAAATACACAGCTAATTAGCTACTCAATCAATACTGACTTTTGAAAGACGAGCAGGAGGTATCTTCCAGTGTTTACATGCAGCCGCTCACACGTCATGAATATATCACACCTCTGTTTCTTTTCAACTCCATTCCTATTGGGAACAAAACAAAAAAGTGTTTCCCATCCTGGGGCTTGCAGACTGAGCTGCCCCAGGGAGCTGTTCTGTGCTGCAGCCGTTCAAGAAAGAACTTGAAGGGTCAACACCAACAAACATCAAAAGGACAGGTTTTAGTCATAAAATGAATCCCCTCTGTGCCCATCTGAGGTCAGAATCAAGACCCCCCTCATTCACTCCATCCTCCCATCTCTGCTTCATGTTTTTTCCACCTTTATTTTCCCTTAGCCCTAATTTTCTCACTCCTTAAAAAAAAAAAAACAAACAAACAGTACATTGCACATAGAACATCTTTTCAAAAACAAGATGCAATAAATCTTGGTTAGTCAGAATCTCCCTCAAAGCAGCTCTAACCGCACAGTTCTGAGTTAAACTTGGAAGGGAAGCAGTTACCACAAGCTAGGTGCTGAGCAGCCGTGTCTCCACACAGTGGGCTCTCAAGAAACATCAATTAACTTGGTTTTTAGATGATGGAATCTGCAAAGCCTCCGGAGCAAGTAAGGCAAACTTAGTAGTAACTGCTGCTGCTAAGTCGCTTCTACTTTGAAAGAAATACATGACCAAAATACTATTAACAGGAAGAGATCAGAATGACAACAACAACAAATGGCTGTAATTCTCTGACTATAAAAGAACTGAAAACATCTGGAGGTAGCAGTTTGCACAACTGAAACAACAGAACAAAGGAAACAGTGATGTTGAGGATAAAAGAAAACATCCAGCCAGAAATGGGGGAGACAGAAAACAAAGAGAGGTGTAAATAACTGATATGAAAAATGGGAAATGGGAAGCCCCCAAAATAGGAGAAAGAGTGATGAATGGTGTGGGGTATATGATGAGGGAAACATCTGGAAAGAAATAATACAAGAAAAGTTTCCAGAGATGAAAAAATAGTTCAGCCTAGAACTAAAGTACACACACTGTGCCTTTCAAGTTTGACTCTCAAGGAAAGAAATAAACATTTGCCAGTTATATTTTTGAATGATAAATTATCTGGCAAGCTAAAATAAAGAGAGCAGTTCTTTTGAAATTAAAATGACAAAAGGACTAACATCCTGAGAGCTGAAGCTGAACCTAAGGGGAAAATGTGCAATTCTACCCATATATTAGTTATGCTCTGAAACGAGATTTGCTCTGTACAAGTGGAAAGAAGAAACAAACTTCTCTCACTAGCCACACCTATAGTTACTCTAGGATACTTCTGCATCCCCTCTAAGGTCCCAACCAAATGCACAGACTGGCCATCTCAGCTTGCCTGTCCAGCCATGACTCTTCCCTTATCTCTGTGTTGGGTTTCTAGGGGTAACTCCTTCACCAGAGTTCAGTCAAGACATTTCCCCAAGGCCAGCAGTTGCTCCCTACCTTCACCTCAAAGGGTTTCTGCCAGCCCAACTTAGTCTCAGGTCTGCACGAAGTCTGACTCTGACACTCAGCTAAAGGGCTGTGTGACTTTGTGTAAGTTACCAAACCTCTCTGGGCTTGAACCTTGTTGACAGTAACTTGACTCCAGCATCATCATGTGGATAAATAAATCAGCCTCTTAGGTGCTAGAACCTTTGCAAACATTATTTCTGAACCTATGAAGTCGGTGTTATTACCCTCATTTTAAGAAAGTAGAAACCAAGACTTGGTGAGATGCCCTGACTGATGCCCACTACTTACTGGTCTTGGGAGCCAGTCCATCCAACTCCACAGTTGGTTCTTCTGCCCAGGCAGGCTGTGTCTCAGGACAGGAAGAGGTATCCAGGAACTCGGACCAAGCTCCGTGTGTCTGGGCACGTGGTCTCACTTGGAGCAGCACATCCATCAGGGGTCATCCCGGGTGCTGGTCTGTGGTCTAGGGGCCTGTGGGCTTGAGGCTCACGGTGGACAAGCAGGCAGGCGCGTGCTTAGGACCACTGCTGGCTCGGCAGACACTGCCTGGCTGTGCTGGGTAAATGGCCCACTTTCCATGCCCGCCCCCCACCCCCCCAGACCCTCCCACTGCCTATTTAAGCAACAGGCCCTGACTCCACTGGTCCCAGACACCGCCAGCTTCCGGAGCTAGGAGAGCAGTGCTGCAGGCCTCGCTCACTCAGGATGAAAGGCCCTTCTGTTTCACCATTTCCTACCGGTGCGTTCTGAATGATGATGCTGAGCTGGGTTGTAGTGGGAGCTGATTCTGCTCGCCTAGGAGTGTACTGAGATGTATAACTGGCGGAGGGAGGTTCTGATTGAATTTTTCCCATTTCTAATCCCTGACTTGATGTGATCTTATTTTCAAAGAGGGAGAAAGGCTGTAGTTTGTTAAAGGACAGAGGGGAGCATATTTCAAAACAAGGTCTGGCTCAGAATACCAGTGCTCTGACATGTTTTTCTTTTGAGAAAAGAAAAGGTTCTGTAATCTCAAGGTTGCAGAGATTCCACTTCCCCTCAGGAAACCCTCCCTAAATAGTTAGTTCCTGTCGATTAATTTTATTTTGAAAAACAAACACACAGGGGATTTTCAGAAGAGTCTGACAGGGGAGAGATGCTATACAGCCTATTCGGGAATAGTATGGAGAACATCTAAGGACAAAGACCCTCCTTAACAAATCTCTCATTTAGAGATGAGGTGGGAGCTCCTCACTGCTCGCAGAGAAGGCACAGGTTGGGATTGCTGCACAGGTTGGGATGGCTCCGGAGAGGAATGCCTCTTTTATGTCCACTTCCAGATGCGTGCCAGTCTGTAGTCTAGGGGCAGGTCAGCCCGACGAGAGGGTGAAAGAGAGAGGTGAGGGTGGGTTGTCAGCTTACTGAGGGTGAGGAGGCTGGCATCCAGGGCACAGAGGACAAGGCATCCCCTGGAGGTCAAGACAGTAGGCCATCCTCTAACCTCTCGGCAGGGTGGACTCCCCACACCACAGGCGGAGAGGGAAGACTGGGAAGGAAATAAGCTCATCAGGAAACTCAGGAAAATAAGCCAGGAAATAAGCCAGGGTGTCCCCATGGTGAGGACCTAGGGTTCCTCCGCTTCCTTCTTCCGACTCTGATCTGGTAACATCAGTCCCTGTGCTCACTTGGTCCCGGCCATGACGATCCAAGACTCTGTAGTGACCCCCAGTGTTACAGGGGAGGGGGCATCTGAGGCTCAGAAGTTAAATGACTTGTCCAAGACCTTTCAGCCGGCTAGAATCCTTGTCTCACTGGAGCTTTTCGAGTGTAACCCTAATCAGGAGGTTGCCAACTATTTCCCAGGTGAGAAAACACACCTTCCAGCTCCACTCAGGCTTGAGGGCAGAGGGCTTGGGACACAAATTTCAGGTTCCTCTGAAACAATTTGGGTGATTTGCAAAATAACTAAAGGACGGAGGCTGGTCCACAGGGACCCTGGGGAGTGAGTGAGTTCTGCCTCGCCTGCGATGGGAGGGTGGTTAAAAGGGCTCTGCGCCGACGGCAGCCCACTCCAGTACTCTTGTCTGGAGAATCCCATGGACGGAGGAGCCTGGTGGGCTGCAGTCCATGGGGTTGCGAACAGCTGGACACGACTGAGCGACTTCCTTTTCACTTTTCACTTTCATGCATTGGAGAAGGAAATGGCAACCAACTCCAGTGTTCTTGCCTGGAGAATCCCAGGGACGGCGGAGCCTGGTGGGCTGCCGTCTGTGGGGTCACACAGAGTCGGACACGACTGAAGTGACTTAGCAGCAGCAGTAGCAGCGCCGACTGGCAGCAGGACTGCCTTGAGAAAGTGGAAGACCAACGAGCTCTGCGCGGGGTGCGGGCTGGGCGGAACCAAAAAGCCAGGGATTCCGCTGGAAAGTCGGGGGCGGGACTTGGGGTTGGAAGGAGGGACTAAAGAGCTAGGACTTTGCCTGAGGCCAGGGGGCGCGGCCAGAAAGCTCTTGCCTAGGGCCAGGTTTCAGGAGGCGGGGCCAGAGAATCAGTCCAGGCAGTGTCCGAGACTCAGGGGCCGGGACCAGAAATCGGGGCGGGTCCGGCACCTGAGGCCGGGGCGGGGCTAGAACGGCGGGGCGGAGCCAGAGAGCGAGCCCGGGCCCAAAAGACCCTCGTGGGGAGTGAGTGTCTGAGCCCGCCGGATCCTCCGACTGGGTCAGCAGGGAATGCGGGGAGCCGGTGGCTTCGTGTCCAAAGGTCTCCGCGCACACGCGTGCCCTCCCAAACGCACCCCCCTCCGAAGACCCCACTGGGTTCACGAAGTGTCCGCGCCGAGCCTTCCCTCTGCCGGTCTGTCTCCTCCACTCCTTATCTGCTGCCAAACGGCTTCCTCCTCCCACCCACCCCTGTCCCAGTAGCCACGGTCCCTCTTTTTCCGGGTCTGGGTTCAGCTCTCCACCCCTCCTCCCCTCCGCCCTCAGGTATCTCGGGAGGCTGAGATTATACAAAGCTCCTGGGAAGAGCTCTGATTGTTCTAGCTTCAGTTATCAGATCAAACCCTGGCCCCACTGCTGACGCTCAGAATTCACCTCTCCCCGCCCCTCACCCTGCACAGCTCTGGCCTGGTCTGGGTCCAGCTGTTCACATGGAAGCCTCACGCCTCCCACCCACAGAGTCCTCCCCACCTGTCAACCCGCGTATCCCCAGCCTGTCTATCCCACAAACCTCCGCCCCCACCCCTTCTGGCTGAACTTCGTGGGGACCATGGGGCCCACACCCTCTCCTTGGCGACGTGGAGGGTGTGGCGGTGCCTCCTGCACAGGTGCGGCCCCTAGGTCTTTGTGCCTGGCTCACCTGTACTGGGCTGCTCGGTGACTGTTGAGTTCCGGGCACTTCTGTGAACCGCTCATTTCTTTTCAGGTCCTTGACTCCGAAGTGAGTGCTCCCTCTTCTGCCAGAAAGACGAGAAGCTCCCAGCAGCGCCTCCTCAGGTATGAGGGGCTTCTGGAAGGGAGAGGGGATGGAAGAGGACCCTTCAGGCCTCCCTTCATAGATTACTTATCCACATTTTATATAAAGAGGTGCTGTCTTAGATTGAGATAAAGTTCTGCTTCTTGGATAAAAAGTTTGAAAACACAGCTGTAGGGTAAGCAGTCTGGGGCAAACAGTTTGCTCCCATTCTGAAGCCACTCTCCTGGTTCAGTGCCTGCAGAAGGGGTATGTCTGACACACGCAAATCTATGGAGTCTGAAAATGCAAACTCCTTCAATAAGGAGGAAAAAGATTGAGGCAGTATTTTCCAAAAATGAAGGAATACAATTTAAATATTCTGGAAAATATAATCAGATATCATTTCCCACTGAACTATAAAAAAAAAATTTTTTTTAATGCTAAAACCTGGAGCTGGCAAGGATACTGTGAAACAGGCATTCTCAAATGACCTTCAAGAAAAGCAGTGTGGCAATGTGTATCAGAGGTTTTGAACTTTACCTTGTAATTCTAGTCTTGAATCCATCTCAGAGAAGTAATTCAAACCATTAGAATAAAAATGGAAACCAGAAACACAGAGACCCCTGGAAAGTTCGGAACCTCAGTCCAGTAGCCAGGGCAGCAAGATAATTTTAAGAAACTGCTCCCTCCCAAATACGCAAATTAGATGCTTTCCTGGTTTTGGGGGAGGTCGCCAAGCTGGGGGAAGGGAGATATGGGGGTTCAAGGTGATGATGACTAGATGGAAAAACAAAAAGGAAGCTGGATGAGGCTGGCAGTTCACATGGAAGATTATTGGGGTCTTCACTAAGGGATCAGTGGGGGTAGGTGACAAATGTAACCTTCAGGAACTGGAAAAGGGAGGGGTAAGAACAAGCAGGACAAGGGGGATAGTGTGGTGAACTTGTCCCAGAGGTAGGTGGGCTTGGTGCTGGACAGCGCTCACTTGCATATTTTGCATGTGTTTGCATATCATTTGTATTTAATCTTGGTGAAAATGCAGAAAGGAAAGGAGAATTGAGATCTGGTGACCAGGCTACACCACTCAGGGACTGTTGTTTACTTTTCCAAGTTTCAGTTTTCTTATCTGTAAATGGAACCAGTGGTATCTGGTTGGGGTGGTTGTACCATGTAGATGCACCATTCAGTGTCAAGAGCTCATTCTGAGAGGTGCGTTCTGTGCAGCATCTGCTCAGATTTCCCATGAGGTAGATCTGTTTGTTCTGCCTCTCTGAGGCTCATTTCTAGTCTCCCTCATGTCTCTGCCATGGACGGGCTCATAGCCACCCCCCACCCCCCACCCCCTGCACAGAGAGAGAGCATGGAAGGGAGGGAGGGAGAGGATGAGTTTGAGGTCCTGATGGGCCACCCTGGATGAACTGGATTGCTGAAGCCACCCAGGCCTGCAGGGGGCAGGGCTGTCGCCTGTCAGTCAGTCATCAGGGGTTCTAAGTATCTGCCTACTCTGTGCCCAACATACAGGTGATGGGATAAAATACTGAGTGCCTACAAGGGGGAAAAGGAGCTCGAATTCCCCAGGACTGGAGGTTAAAGTGGGTGGATGAGCTCGCAAGCTGGTGGTGTCACCATGTGGGCAGGGTCCCTGGCCCTGCAAACACCTCACTGGGCCACACACAAGCCCTCCCTCCCTTTGTGTGAGGGATGAGATTTGCCAGTGTTGCTCAAGCCTCCCCTCTCTGGGTTCTGTGTCTAGTGTAGTAGATCTGAGCATGTGGGAGGCTGGTCATCCTTCAGGTGTGCAGCCAGCACAGGGGCAATAAATGCACGGAAACTGCCAGCTGTCAGGAGAGAAACAGCTCGTTTCAGCCTGGTCAAAGGTCTCTAGTTACCCCTGGGGCCACAGAGGAGGCAACTGGTGGGGTTGGTTATAAGATCATCATTGTCACTTCCAAACCCTGAGCGCCTCTGCTGAGGCTTTTGCACAGATAATAGCTGCAAGGAAACGGCCTCAGCAGAGGCATGGAGCACGGGAAGGGCTTGAGGGGAAATTGCGCAGATTGGGTGGTGGTGGGGATGCCCTGGGACTTCAGAAGTAGGCAGGGTCACTGAGCAATCAGGCTGCTGGGCCTGCCTGCTCTTTCCTGCCAGGTGCATCTCCCTGGGGTCAGCAAGGACCACTAAGAGTTTAGCGAGCAATGTGGTCCGATGTGTAGTTTAGAAAGGTGCCACCAGCTGCCACAAGGACCAAGATGGGAGGCCAGCTCCAAGACTAGGTGATGGCTGTCACCGGGTCTAGGTGGGACAAGATGAGGCCTGAATTGGGTGTGGCCAATGGGAATGGACGCTAGGGATTAGGGAGGCAGAACCATGGACTGGTGAGAGGAGGGCATGGGTATGGAAGAGGTCCAGGGACCTAGGATTACTCAGGAGACAGCTGGTATTGGGGAAGTGGAGGAAGACAAATGATAAACTTTTAAGGGGAGATGGAGAGCTGGTCAACTACTTAAATTTATGGGATCAGAGATCAGGAGAAACACCTGGGAATAGGTAACCCACAAAAGATCAACCAAGAGAAGAGGCAGGGGAAGGTACAGCATTTCCAGGGGGTGGGCCAGGGAGGAGGAAACAACAAAGGGCTCAGAGAAAGAGCAGTCCCAAGGGCAGGGAGGGAACGAGAAGAATAGAGGTCGAGGACCAGGGGTAAGGGCTGAGGGACAGATGAGGAGAAGCAGCTGAGGTGTCCTGTTGGGCCTGTGTCTTAGAGCAAATCTGATTGAAACTGCATAGACTGTTTTCTCAGTGGTGCTGACCTCTGTTCTGGAAATTTTCTTTCCAAATCTCTACCAGAAAGGCCAGTAAGACACCCTGTCCACCTTCTGTCTAGGAGTGGGGGGAGGGTGCCGGTAGCCTCAAGTTGGGGGCTGCCCAGACTCCCAGCCTACCAGAGGGTCACAGCCAGAGGGTCACTCAGTCCTCCCAGAGCATGGCCAGCACACACCGTGTGCTCTCCCTATTCTGAGACCCAGGATAGGATGCTAACCAGACATTCTAAGCACTTAAGTGAAACAAACCCAATGAGGGTAAACTGCAAGTGAATGAGTTGGAGCCCCCTCTCAGGGCCAGTTTCCACGGCTGCCCCTCCCCTGGTGTCTCCTCCTGGCCTGTAACCTGGGTCACTGTGGCCACCAAGGGCACAGGCTGGCAAGCTGGACTCCTGAGTGTCCTTGTCTTCCTCGTGCCTACTTGCAGTTCTCTCCACCTCACCTCCCTCCCTTGCTCAGTGCTTACTCCACCCACCACCCACCACTTTCCTGTCTCCTTCTAGACGGACACCCCCACACTCAAATATACATACCTAGAAAGCAAGGCTCTGCCCCCAGGAATTCTGGGGCAGAGTGAAATACCCCAAGCAGTAAGGGTGCTGCCTCTGACTCAGGGATGGAAGCCAAGCACCCCCAGCCTCCCACCTTGACAGTCATTGCCCTGCCCCTGCTCCTGCCCCTCCAGCCCTGGCAGGCACCATCAGCCAGCAAGACCTGACAGCATCTGACCATGTCTGGTCCCTGAGCTCTGACCTCACCAAGCTGCTGGCTTCATCCCCAAGCTTCCTCTTCCCATCCCCTGCAGGCCCAGTGTAGCCCCTGGGACCAAGCTGGCACACCTGCTGTGCAGTACTCTGGCCCCTCTGAGACACCCATCGCCTTCACTCATAGCTTGTGGGGCAGACCTGGTCACTCGATCCCACCCAACTGCAAAGGGAACAGGAGATTCAGTCTTGCCTGATGCCCACAAAGTAGGCCCAGAGGAAGTAAGGCAA
Source organism: Tragelaphus eurycerus (assembly GCA_935064755.1). Taxonomy (NCBI): domain Eukaryota; kingdom Metazoa; phylum Chordata; class Mammalia; order Artiodactyla; family Bovidae; genus Tragelaphus; species Tragelaphus eurycerus. Next base: position 22,458,826 of record CAKXYN010000020.1, read on the forward strand.
GAGTCCTGTCCTAGGCTTGTAGGCAGGATACAGGCTAAAGCGAAGAAAAGCCTACCCAGATCTTCACAGAGTGCTTATCTTTTTAAGTCAGTCACTGTCTACACTAGCACGTCTACACCAGCCATCTGGGGACATGTGGTCTCTAGCCAAAAGTTCTTTTCTCCCTTTTCCGAAGTGTATGATTCAGCAGCAGGTGTAGACAGGGTACCATTACCAGAGAGGCAGGGGTTCATTGTAACCCAGAGGCTCAGAAGACCCTTGGAAGCAGGTTTGGTGGCAGCAAATAGAGGGGAATGGGGGCTATAGACCCCCAAGACAGCTTCCCTATTGGTCTTTGCTGTGGAAAAATACTAATTCACAGCCTTATTCAAATGAAGCTCTAAGTCCCACTCCCTGGGGTAGCAGACAGCAGTCCCGAATCCCCTCCATTATATCTTCTAGAGCAGGCCCAGGACAACCCCGCCGGCAGGTCAGAGGCCTCCCTAAGCAAGTAGCTCATGGTTCAGCCAGAGCTGGGCCATCCTCCTTCGGGAGGTCGTCTGGTTGGTTCTAGCAGAGCCAAAGCCTCCTGTGGTATCCTGAGCAGAGGGAGGACCTGAAGGGGGCAGTGACCAAGGCTCCAAGGTCTCTAAAGAGGCCCAGGACCAGGGCCTCAGCCCTCAGCGGTAAGTGAGCCCAGAAACTCAGCCCTCGGGCCCAGCTGCCCAGGGCTATACCTGGAAGGCTGGTGAGACACTGATGCCTGATTTTATTTACTCATCCGCACTGATTTGCTTTTTAATCTTTGCATGAATTCTCCTCTCTACAACTCAGTTTGTTAAATGTTCTTTGCATAGAAAACCTGAGGTTGAGTGTGAAGTGATTTCCTTCAGAAGAATTTTAGCAAGTCCCTGCCATGTCAGGGAGGTGTATTGTCTTCATCTGTGTTCTCTGGTGCCTTGAAATGTCTGCACGCTGCTCAGCGGGCCAATCCATTCCAGGAGGAAGCGCTGTACTTGAAATGCAGCTGAACACTGAGTCTGCATAAATCCTGCCATTTGTGTGGACTTGTATTTAAAGCTCTACTCCCACAGAAAGTATGCTGTCACTTGTTCTTAAGTGAAGTGTGTTCCCAGCCTTGTTCGGCTCAGGAACCATTAACATCAGCTCTCGTGTCAGGGAAGCAGGGACTTTGCTGGGACAGAAGCCTCAAAAGCAGAGCCTGAGAGAAGCGAGGTTCCTCCTAGTGTTGGTCCCTGAGGAGGGCCTCTCCTGAGGGTGGAGGTGGTGCTGGGCAGCAGGGAGCTGGTTGGGGGCTGGTACTCAGTCAGTCACGCAGCAGATACCCCAGGGCTCACCTGATGCCAGTGATGTGACCTGCTGGGGAGTTCCAGGATCCCCAGCTTCCGGCCACTAGCCAGGTGAGGCTCAGGTGCAGACCTCAGCACACAGGAGGCTCAGAGCTCTTGAAGTAAGAGGCCCAGCCCCATCCAAAAGCTCAGCTGTTCGTACGTGGTCTCTCCAGTAGTCACAACTGCCTGCTCCAGTCCTGTCCAGTCAAAGCCAAGTGGAGCAGACCCTGTGAATGGGGCAATCTCAGACCTGATATTCATCGTGAGGAAGCCCTCATCCCCCCAAGAACACCCCTATCCCGGGCTCAGCCACCATGAGGGCACAGGACTGGTGGGCACATATGAGCTCCAGCCCTCAGCAGACTCTAGGCAGACAGATCTGGCTGCAGACAGATGCTTGAGCCTAAGACAAGGGTAAATGGGAAGAAGAGAAGATGCCACTCAGGATGGCTCAGGTGTGGATTTAGATATCAGCCATCATCCAGCCTTCTCCTTAATGGCTCCCTTTTCAGTTACCAATAGATGATTCTGGAATGGCAGGCCATAGAAGGCTGGGTGGCCAAATCTTCAAACTCAGCCCCCTCCCACGATGGAGCCCACACCCCAAGGGCAACTGACCTATGACCTTGCAGCACAAGGTCCTGAACCCAGATGTACCACAGTTTTAAACACTAGGTGGTATGGGGCACCTCGGTGCATCTACCTCCAACCTGCTTAAGATTTGCTTTCCAGTCATGCAGAAATTGGCTTTATCTGGGTTTTCTGAGCTCTGACATGGAAATGGCGAGGCTGACTGATTGAAGGAGTGCCATAGAGCTGCTTGCAGCCTGTTCCTATTCTCAGAAACCACACGACGCATTAATAGCTCCCCTGGAAAGTTTCTTTTTGAAAATTTTATCACCCCTCTACCTGCATCTGGCTTCTGCAGAGGCCTGTGACTTGGGCTTGCACGAGCAGCCCACAACAGACAGTCCTGCCCGGAGATGGAGACCCCTGCACCATCCCTGCCCCTCACGTGGGAGAGCAAGCAGGGCATACTTTCTGTCAAGCAACCGACCACACAAGGAGGAAACTTTGAAGGTTCCAGCTGTATCTTCAGGGCCATTGCAACAAGGAAATTAACAGTCGTAGTAGTAATAAAAGGGGCTTCCCTGGTGGCTCAGTCGGTAAAGAATCTGCCTGCAATGCAGGAGACTCAGGTTTGATCCCTGGGTCAGGAAGATTCCCTGGAGAAGGAAATGGTAACCCACTCGCCTGGCGGGCTACAGTCCGCGGGGTTGCAGAGTCAGACATGACTGAGACCACCACCACCACAGTAATAAAATATTACAGTCTTCCCTCAGTATCCACAGGGGATTGGTTCCAGGACCTTCCACAGATACCAAAGTCCACAGATGCTCAAGTCCCTTAAGGTCAGCTCTCTGTGACTTCAGGTTCCACATCCATGGATATGGAGAACTGAGGAACCACAGAAACGGAGCGCTGACTATACTGTACTAGAGATGTGTGAGGCAGGGTGCTAAGCGCTGCCCATCTGTCATCTCCAACTACCTTGAGATGTTACTATGTGTGCTTAACGGATGAGGAAACTGCAGCTCAGAGAGTCAGGCAAGCACCCTATCCAGGATCGGCAGCAGGACTTGAACCTGGCACGGCTGACAACAGAGTTTGTGCATGGCTGTCTCTTGAGGGATGCTCATGGGGCACAAACCACAGGTGCCAGGTCTTGCCAGGCCTTCGGGGAACTCAGAAGAGAGACTCCCCCTTTGCCCAGCAGGCAGGCCAGGGGGCACCACAGGAGGTTTGCACAGGAAGGGAAATGATGAGAATTAAGTTTTAGAAAGATGAAGTAGAAGGTTGATATTATACCAGATCCTTTTAGTGGCAGAAACCCAACTCAAACTGTCTAGAGCGAGGAAAAGGGTATTTTGCCAACCCATTAATTAGAAATTCTGGGGGCTGTGTTGGCCTCAGGCAGAGGGAAACTGAAGCTCAAAGGTGTCACCAGGACTCAGCCTCATTGTGCAGCCCTAAGGTCTATTTTCCTCCAAATTGGATTCACTCTCCAAGAAGGCTCTGGAGGCTTCAGGTTCTTAGTGCTTCCGTCTCAGAGAAAATGCAGGCCTCTTGCCTGAGGGGTCCAGAAAGGGCTAGGGTTATGTGACCATGTAGTTGGGGGTCAAGAGGTTGTGGTGCTGAGTGGCCTGGTAGGGCTCACTGCCCCCCACCCAGATGGCTGCGGGGCAGACAAAAGTGGGTCTGTCACAGCCAGAGAGCTGGAGCCGGCTAAGATTTGGGCCTGTGCTGGTGCTTGAGACTCCACTAGGAGCTCCCAGGCTGGTGGGGGCTGATGTGCAAACTGGCACGTGCCTGATGAGATGGGCAGATGGGGGTGTGCAATGGAGGGAGAGTGTAGGAGGGGCAGGGAGGCTGGGGAAGGCTACAGGAAGGGGAGGCAGGGACTCTGGCTCTGGAGGGGTGAACAGGCGTCTACCTGGCACCGCTGTGTCAGCAGAAGGCATTGCTAAGCACATGTGTGGACACTGGACCCCAGTCCCCAGTTCTGCTTCTGGGACTTGGTTTGCAGGGCTTAGCCCAGATTTGTCTGACCTGCTTCACTCGGAAAGGCATCCTCTTCTGTCGTTCTTTGTGTCCTCTCAGCCACAAGCTGACTCCAAGTTTCAGCAGCTCAGAGCTCATGTTGCCATGCCAACCCCTCCCAGCAGGCATCCAGGCAGAAATGGGCCGCCCCGATCTCAGCGCTGCCAGCTAGGCGAGCACATTCTGATAATTGTATTGGAGCAGTCTTCTCCACCTTCCTTGAGGAAACCTGGGGCTTGGCCCAGCTCCTGCTAGACATGAGCCTGTGGACACGATGAAGATACGAGGAGATCCCACTGATCCAGTACTCTCAGCCCTGCTGCCAGGAAGAGCGCTCAGCAGGCATGAGGACCAGATGGAAGGGAGGGAGGACCTGGGTCCAGACTAGCCCTACATGGGCAACACCTGACCCTCATTGAATCCCCAGAAGTTCCTAGAGCAAGGCTTAGAGATCCCGGAAGATGGCGTGGGCTTCCTCAGAGCGGGCAGGGCTTGCCTTCACCAGCAGGACCGATCCGGCTTACTCACTTTCGCACTGCAGGAGAAATGTAATTCAAAGTCAGCACTCCTGGACCCCGTGGGCCTCTGTGCAGCTCACCGTGGGGGCCAGCACACATGCTAGGTCCACTTCCCAGGAAGCTGGAAGTGGGCTAGCATCTCAGTGCAGGTGCCAGAGCTGTCCATTGCGGCTCGCCCACAAGGGCTGTCGGGGACCTGTCTCTCTACCCTCCTGTTCCCTGCATCTTCACCCAAACAGGACCAGGTCCTATTCCTGAGGATGCCCTCCCCAGGCGGATGGCAGATCAGTCAGCCCCGGAGCCCTGAGCACAGTGACTTTGATGGAGCTCAGGCCTCTGAGCAGTCTGAGGCCCCATTCCTCATGCCATGGTGGCTGTAGGTCACAGGTTAGCAACCAGGGGTCTCCATGGTGACACATCACTGCAGATCATCAGTCACCTGCAGGAGCAGCTGCTGGCAGTCAATGGCCCAGGCGTTGCCTGCCTGGGAGTGGCTGGGCCTGTGACCTCCCAGGTCCTGCCCAGTCACCTCTTCCTCCCTCACCTGCAAACTGTGGAGTTCTCTGCTCCTTTGTCCATCCTGGCTCCACAGCCCAGTCTCCTTGTCGCAATCAGACCCAGTCCAGTCCTCGCCGCGGTGCGAGGAACAAGTTAGTGAAGGCCACCTCTGAGGATCCAAAGGCACTGCAGGTCAGTGCGGGCCTACAAGTTCAGCAGGTGAGTTCAGGCTTCCCACAGAATAGCACACAGAACCAGCTTGTCTTGTCTGCAAACTCCACTGAGTTTACATGTCAAGGAGAGCAAACAGGGCACACAGGGGCCAGCGTCAGGGGAAGGGTGGTCAGGGAGGTCCTGCAAAGAATAGGGGAAGGTAGGAAGGAAGCAGGGTCAGCCCTGTGAGCCGCATGACCCCTCTAATCCTCAGGATGGTCCTGGGAGGCAGGTATCGTTACTCCCACGATGAGACAGAGCCTGATTCCAGTGCCAGGATTTCAATCAGGTCAGCCTGACCCTTGAGCCCGTGCTGAACATTGAGCAATGCAGCCAGGGGTGAGGAAGCGAGTCAGGGGGTCCCTGCTTCTAGAACAGAGTGTTTGAGTCCTGGGGAGCCCTCCCTTGGGAGCTGTGTAGACCCCTTCCTGAGCCTAGAGCTCAGAAGTGACTATGAGGACCTGAGGGTGTCTGGAACGCCAGGTGAGTTCTGGAAACACTAGTTTAAGGGAAGAGGTCATCCCAAGCTACCCTGGAAGCCACACACCAGGATTCACAATAGGGATAATCCTGGGAGTGACTGTTGGCTTTAAAACAGAAACCTCAAAAAAGCAACCCTGCTGTGTGCTTGGCTGGCCACAGCTCAGCACACAGGGCCTTTAAGGGATCCATCAGCTCCATCAGAAATGGCCACAGTGGACTTTGCTTGGCAGAGGTGCCAACCCCAGGACACAGAAGCAGAGACCTGGGCAGGGAGGAGGGACGGGTGTTCTCCCTGGGACAAAGAACTCTGGCCGGGGGGACAGGCTGGACACCCGTGCCCTGCCATCCTGCCCTCCAGCCTGAGGACTCTCGGGCTCCCTGAGAAGCTGCCAGCCTCCAGTGTTTAACTTCGCTTTTCTCTTTTGTGGGGAAAGTGTAGATCAGACTAATTAATGTGTTGCTGTTTGTTTACCCTCCTTTCATTTCACTGAGACAAAATAATTAACCACAAAGCTTTAGGAACTGGCTCCATTGGTGGCAATCCCTTCTGTGTCAACTGCGTCAGCAGCTCCCATGCCTAGAGGCAGGGACTGCGAGCGGCCACAGGGCAGGGGAGCAGCACCTGAGGTTCCCTCTGTCCAGGACACTGTGGGAGGGGGAGGTGGGGGGCATTCTGGAAACAGGACCCAGGGGAGCTGTGAAGGGCCGGGGTGCTTGCATCTACCCCATCTTGGAGAAGCACCGTAGTTCTCTGGGCTGCCAGCCCATCGATGCCTGAATTGGGGACAAAAAACATTCCTATGACCAATCCAGGGGAGGCAGAAAGGTCACACCTACCATTCAAGCAAGGCTAGGGAGGGAACTTGCCCAGAAGTGTTCCTGCGGCCACAGCAGGAGTGAGGAGGACCCAAGGAAGCTGCAGGGGGACACCCACCCCCCACCCAATAGTCCGGTCCCAGCCAGTGTTGGGGATGAGCCACACAGAACAGAAGGTTAAACCATTTCTCTCAGGAAGCCTTTTACAAAGCGAGGCTGCATGTACCTGGCCAGGGAGGGCAGGGGCATAGAGGACCCCTAGACAGAGACTGGGAGACTGGACTTTGTCCCCCGAGACAATGAGACCACCACTGGGAGAATGAAATCAGATTGTTTCCAAAGCTCCACTGACTACTGTGCAGACTGTGGGTCTGGGGCTTGTGGTCTGAGACTGGTGGTAACGGATGGGTCAGTGCTCAGGGGAAGATGGTGTTGGTTGGGCCGAGCTGATGACCTCAGGCTACAGAGGAGGAAAGAGGGGAGGGAGACGGGGGAGGAGGCCTGCTCTGTGACACTGGGCCAATGTCCTGGGGTCCCCAGGTGTCTGGCCTGGACCCTTACCCTCAGCACCTTGGTACCAACCACAGGTGCTGCTGGCAGCTGGGGTATCTCTGGACAATCCCCACACCCTCCCTAGCCATAGGAACAGGACCTGCAGGGTCTTCCTCTGGGCCACGTCCTCTCCTGTAGCTCTCGCTCCAGCCAATCTGAAGTTGGCAGACTCCACACAATGATGTGTGCCAGTCTGTGTACACACTGTGTGCCAGAGGTGGTGGGGGCAAACCCATCAGGCTCCAGGTTAAACTCACATGAAACTGCTAGGATTTAAATAAAGAACAAGTGAGTATGTCAGATGGCAGGTGTGGCCTCCCTGGGCCACCAGCCTCTCCAAGCCTGAGCCACAGCGGTGACACTGCTCTGCTGCGGGGGTTAGAGGAGACCACGGCACAGAGGGTCACCAGGCTTGCAGCAAACCCTCCAATTTCAGGCACTGTCGTTACAAAGTTGGTCTTGGGGCCCTAAGCCCACCAGTCTGGCCCAAGTTCATAGGCCCCCTGAAACAGCTGAGGCCATCAGGGTGAGTACATCTCCCAACCCGGGGTCTGGCCTACAGAGGCCAGGATTTGGGCTGGATGTGGGGGAGCTGGTGAAAGCCACTGGCTGAGTCCGAGGCTCCAAGCCCCACAGCAGCTGGCGGGGGGTGGGAGGTGGCAGGGGCGGTGGGGGGTGGGTGGGCGCGGGACACTGAGGCTGGCTCTCTGGCCTCACCACAGGGAGCCCCGTTGCTCACACCTGAGGGGCTCCTAGTCAGATGGCTGTGGTTTGGGTAGACAAACCTGCTTTGAAACGTAACCTTCCAGTGTTTGCTTCAAAGCGATTTTCTCTAAAGGAAGTAAAGATCTTGGTGAAACGCACCCTATAGAACCAGACACAACCACCAGCTTAAGTTTATCTTTCGACATGAAGCTCTGTTCTGGGGAGAGTGCCTCACCCTCATGTTAGACGGTGGCTGCAGGACAGCTACTCGGTGACGGAAACTCCCCCTCCTTAGACCGCGAGGCAGGTTGATCTGCATTTACTCACTCGTTTCCTGAGCTCCTGTTGGCACAGCTCCAGGGGCCCCCGAACCCTCAGGGCAGATCCGTCTCTCAAGGAGCCCCTAGTTCCGCAAGGTGGCAACCTCGTCTCACATGCAGTCACGATCTAGAACTGCAGAGAGCAGGCCATGCACAGGGGGCACGGGAGCCCCAGTGGAGCTAACAGAGCCACCTGGCCAGGGGCACAGAAGGAACCGAGGAGGTGATATTTAAGCCAAGTCTTAGAAGACAGGAGATGAACTAGATGACGGGTGGAGGAAACAGCAGGGCATGGGCAGGAAATCACATCTGGAGGCTGGGAGGTGAACACGAAGAGGGCTGGGGCCGCAGACAGGGGTGGGCCTGGCTGGGGAGAAGCAATGCCCAACAGGAGCTAAGCGAGGCTTCTGTGGGGCTGAGGCTTCTGCAACCTGATCAGATCAGATCAGAGTCCCTCCAGCCATCCTATGGAGGATGATCTGATGGGGAAGAGGCCAAAAATGTGGGTGGCATGTGATGCAGTCCTGGAGCAGCAGGGGGCTCCACAGGGGCTTGGGTGGGTAGCTGGGACTGATGGGATGTGGGAACAGAGAGAGTGGATGGAGTCCAGATGACATCCAGCTTCCAGCTGAGGTGGGCCAGGAGCGCAGGAAGAAGAGAGGGTAGGGGGCGAGGATGGATGGCATTGGGGACACAGACCCCCAAAGGGCCATGGCAGCAGACCGGCTGGGCCAGTGAGATGATGAACAGGAAATGAGTTCCCCAGCTGATCTGGCCATGAAAACTCTGGGTTATGTTTGTACCAGCTGCACCGCAGAATGATCACCCTGGGTCCCTGGAGGCTGGGTAAACACTCCAGAATCTTGTCTTTATTGATTCTACGTTTAGCACAATGAATGCACCTGTGGCCTCTCCCAGGCGGGGCCCTGAGCCGGCTCTAAAACCCATGGCAGCTCCCACGTGGGCTGGGGTGGACTTACTCTGGCAGTTCTGGGCCTCAGTTGGGCCCTGGGGCTTATCTCAAGGACTTAAGGGGGAAGTCACAGGACCATCAGGGTCCCCTGTAACTGGGTGACTCTGAGCATTCTGGAGCTTGGGAAGAGCCATGCTGTGTGCTTGGGTCCCCATCAGGCAGGGGTTCCTGCAGGAATGGGAAGGCAGAGATGGTGATGGTCTGATGCTGCAGGCTTGGGCACAGTGAAAGCCTGGTTACGGGGGGCCCTCCTCTCAGGGGTCCTGCCAGCCACACTGCCTTCTGCCCCAGGACCCTCTAGCCCCTTTTCTCTGCAGTTTGTTCCCTCACCGTCCTGACCCAGTGGGCACCTGGTGACAGGTGGCTGTGTCCACAGGTCCTGACTCAGGCTCATCCCTCGTCTGTTCTAAACACACCCCCTGGCTCCCGATGGGCTGCTCCAGGCCAGCGTTCTGCACACCTACAGCCTGCGCTCAAATCCTGGGCCAATTTCTAAGCAATTAGGTCACAAGGTCAAAATGATCACCTAGGGAATTACCTGGAAGTCCAGTGGTTAGAACTCTGAACTTCCAACGCCTAAGATCCAGGTTTGATCCCTAGTTGGGGAACTAAGATCCTGCAAGCCACAAGGCACAGCCAAAATATAAAACATGAACTAGAGGCAGTCACATCATTAGTCAGTTTCCTCCAAGAGAACCAACAAACACTGCCTGTGTTTACAAAGACAAAGAGTGCCAGGCTGCCTTCTGGCCCCAAACACCCCCATGTGAGCCTGCTGGCTCCAGCCTGGTCCTCGGAGCAGTCCTGCTGGAGTCAGAGGAGGCAGGAACAGGGTAAGCGGGACAATGGCTCAGCATCTGATCTACCCAACTAAAGATGAATAAAAGCTCCTCACTTTCTGTGTTGGGCTTTCCTGGTGGCTCAGTGGTAAAGAATCCACCTGCCAATGGAGGAGACGCGGGTTTGATCCCTGGGTCGGGGAGATCCCCTGGAGAAGAGAATGGCAACCCACTCCAGTATTCTTATCTAGGAAATCCCATGGACAGAGGAGCCTGGTGGGCTATAGTCCATGGGATTGCAAAGAATCAGACATGATTTAGTGACTAAACAGCAACCATACTTTCTGTCTTGCAGGTTCTCCAGCAGGCCTTGGTGGCCCAGCATGGCCCAGTGAAGGAACCATGACTGGCTGGCCGACACACACCACTGACCACCCAGAGTCGTGTCTCACCAGGAGGTGACCCTCCTCCAGCTGCTCCCCTACTCACCCGCCCCACCCAGGAAAGTGCTCTCGCTGCCAGGGACACCATGTAGTAGGGCTGGCCGCAGTGCCCAATGAGCTGCGATGGTTTTGTACACGACCCCCTTTCCCAACAGCTGTCTGTCCGCCCTGCACACCGTGTCCTGGGCCCTCATCTTCCCGTGCTACTGGCTGGTGGACCGGCTCCTGGCCTCCTTCATACCCACCACCTACGAGAAGCGCCAGCGGGCAGACGACCCCTGCTACCTCCAGCTGCTCTGCACCGTGCTCTTCACGCCCGTCTACCTGGCCCTCCTGGTCGCCTCGCTGCCCTTTGCATTCCTTGGCTTCCTCCTCTGGTCCCCACTGCAGTCTGCCCGCCGGCCCTACGTCTACTCCCGGCTGGAGGACAAGGGCCCCACCGGTGGGGCGGCCCTGCTCAGCGAATGGAAGGGTACAGGTCCTGGCAAAAGCTTCTGCTTTGCCACCGCCAACCTCTGCCTCCTCCCGGACTCACTGGCCAGGCTCAACAATGTGTTCAATACCCAAGCCCGTGCCAAAGAGATCGGGCAGAGAATCCGCAATGGGGCCAGTAGACCCCAGATCAAAATCTACATCGACTCGCCCACCAACACCTCCATCAGCGCTGCCAGCTTCAGCAGCCTGGTGTCACCGCAGGGCAGTGATGGTGTGCCACGGGCTGTCCCTGGGAGCATCAAGAGGACGGCCTCTGTGGAGTACAAGGGCGACAGCGGGCATCATCCTAGTGATGAGGCTGCCAATGGCCTAGCCTCCGGGGACCCAGCTGATGGAGGCAACCTTGAGGATGCCTGCATTGTGCGCATCAGTGGTGACGAGGGGGTCGGCCCCCTGAAGCCGGCGATCCCCCCAATGGGGGCCAGGCCAGGAACGGGGCTGGTGGGGGCCCACGGGGCCAGACACCCAACCACAGTCAGCGAGATGGGGACTCGGGGAGCCTGGGCAGCCCCTCGGCCTCCAGGGAGTCCCTGGTGAAGGGCCGGGCTGGGGCTGATGGTGGCAGTGGGGAGCCGGGCGCCAACAGCAAGCTCCCATACAAGGCCTCGGTGGTGAAGAAGGCGGCCACGCGCAGGAGGCGCCACCCGGATGAGGCCTTTGACCACGAGGTCTCAGCCTTCTTCCCTGCCAACCTGGACTTCCTGTGCCTGCAGGAGGTATTTGACAAGCGGGCGGCCGCCAAGTTGAAAGACCAGCTGCACAGCTACTTCGAGTACATCCTGTACGACGTCGGGGTGTACGGCTGCCACGGCTGCTGCAGCTTCAAATGTCTCAACAGCGGCCTCTTCTTTGCCAGCCGCTACCCCATCATGGATGTGGCCTATCACTGTTACCCCAATGGGCGGTTCTCCGACAGCCTGGCCTCAAAGGGAGCACTGTATCTCAAGGTAGGGGGGCCTCCACCAGCAGGCCTCTGAGTTTGGAGGGTAGGGGGGAGGCAGGCTGCAGCTGGTCACTCTCTGGGAGGGCAAGGAGCAGACAAGGCCTTTCATGGAGCTGAATCGAGGGGCCCCTGGCTCAGAGACAAGGGAAATAATGCACGGACAGGAGCCAAGGCTCCAGACTGGGTGATCTCTGCATCACCATTTCCCTGTCTGTAACGCGGGGGCAACGTAGAGCCTACTCACGTGGTGGGAGCCATGTGGGAGGGGCAAGGCCTGGGAGCTCCTCAGGGTGCCGGTGGTGAAGGTGGCAGACAGTGCTGAGAGGAGGTGGCAGGGAGCCCCTGCTCTGAATCACTGCAGACAAGCGGGTGCAGCTTGCAGGCAGAGTTCTCAGCCCGGCTGTTACCACAGCCGCTCCCTCAGGCCACCAGCCCTCCTGGCCGGGATGTCCTCTCCCTCCTGGCTGTCACGCAGCTGCCACGCCAGGCACTCTGCCCACCAGCTCCACGCTTCACTTCCGGAGTCACTAATTAAAGTGAATCATAATTATTTCTGCTAATTTGGATGCAATTGCAGGAGTTTTTAGACCATGGTAATTTGGTCATTACACATTATCTTCTCCTGAGCCTGACATGCTCAGCATGTCGACTTTCTGCTCCCTATCCAAAAGCTGATCTTGGTGCCTCCAGAGTTTTCTAAAGCCCCGTCTGGCCAGCTGTTACAGAACAGGTGTTTCTACCCCTAGAGGCAGCAACTGCTTTGGGTGTGGATTCTCTCCACACTCCCTTTGAGACTTCTCAGTTCCACTAGCAGGGGTCCATGATGGAGGTGGCTGGTGAGGCTACCGGGGAGCCCCAGTGTTGGGGGTGCTCATCCCCAGGCCTCAGCTCTGACCTGTCCAGGAAGCTGCTGCCTGTCAGCCAAGGTTCTGCCAGGAGTGAGGGCCCAGGCAAATCATCTGCACGGAGCCTGCCAGGGCCCCAGCTCAGCACCCAGGCACCCCTACTCCTGTGCTCAGGCCTCTTGTGTGGCTCAGCAGGTGCAGAGCTGGGGGCCCCAGCTCTCCATTCATATCCTGAGATGCTGAAATTGAAGACACTCCTCTTACAGGAGACCAACCTCCCCATTCTGGCATGTGGTTCATCACTGTTTCATTCCACAGATGTATTTTTGTCTCAGCAGCCGGAGTGACTTTCTGGGGAAGGAAGCGCCATGCTGTCAGTTCGGAGGTTAGGGGAATGTACCCTTTCCCTTGCACCCACCCGACTACAGATGGCTCAAAGGCCAGGGTCCCCCTTAACCCTGATCCCTGCCCACACACCACCTCCTCCTCCTCTCTCCCCTCAGGCCAGCACCCCAACTATCATGCACACCAGGGCCAGCCCCTCTGCCACAGAATTTCCTCCCAGCCCCTAGCTCTCTGGCTGTTCCTTCCGGGCCTCTTCTCACCTGCTCATCCTTTAAACACTTGTGCCTCTACCTCCTGGATCTAAAACTAGTCTGCAGATATGTTTAATTTGGTTCTGCCATTAAAGAATTTTTCATGTTGGCCAACATTTAAAAATCAAGCTATTTCACATAGAGCCCAGTTTGCAGCTCCTCTCCCCACCCTGGCAAATCTGGCAGCACCAGGCCTGCTACATTCTGCCCAGCTCCCAGCCTGAGTTGGGGGGTTGGCAGCTCCTAGAGCAGACAACCCCACTTAGCCAGCACTCTTCACTGCTGAGTCGTTACCATGGGCAATCAGCCCCAGGAACCTGCCCTGGGGTGCCTCTGCAGCTCCCATTTCCAGACTTGCTGAGGACTCTCTAACCCTGAGCCCAGTGAATCCACCCAGGCTCCCAATTTCACTTCCCAGATGCCTCTGGGTCCACCCTGTATGTCCAGCTGCAATGTCATGGCTCAGGCCACCATTCCTCTGAGATTTGGGACTGTCCTCCCTCTTCTACCATCCTTCTGGTGTCGGGTCTGACTCCTGTCACCCTCTTCCCACGCCTTGGGGAGAAGCCAGCTTCCGCCTGCCACCCTCCCCAAGCTCTGCTCCATTCTTAGGGGCCTCCACGTGTCACCCATATGTCAGTGGAGCTTTCCTTGGTGGCGTCCAGCACAAGCCAGTTTTCCTTTGCTGGTTCCTCTGCCCTGAACCCAGGGCTTGTGCCCCACCTCTCCTGTCAGGCAGAACTCAAGAGTGGAGCGGAGGTGCCTGGCACACCAGAGCCAGCTCATCTCCGTGGGCGACAGCGCGTCTCTCTCTCCACGTGGAGGAGTGAAATAAGTGAGGTTTCAGGAGCCAGCCCCAGCAGGCCTGGCTGCTCCCTTCACCTGGGGTTACCCACCCAGTCCCACCTCCCCATTCACTCCTTGAGCTCCTCATCCTCAGAGGGGGTCCGAGAGATGCCTGAGGAGGGAGGGAGGGCCTGGACCAGCTTCTGCCTCCTGAGCAAGAGCCTGGTTCTGGGCCCTGCTCTGTTGACGGTCTTTGCCTACCAGGACTAAAGGCACAGCCTCTCAGAGTGATTGTTTTTGCAAGTGAAACACGAGCCCCTGCAGCTCCCCAGGACTCAAGCCGGGAATCAATAAGTCCCAGCACATAATAAAGCAGATCTTGGACTGACTGGAGGAAGGCGGTGGAGGGGCTGCCATACCTTCTTCTGGGTGCCTCCCCTCCGGGAGGGATCTCCTCAGAAGCAGGGCCTCCCTGCACTTGTCTTTGTCCCCGCCCAGGGCTCAGCACAGGGAGGTGACTCCAAGTGCTGAGTGCGGGGCTCCTGCACTAGAAACATCACATGGCTGGCGGCTGAAAAGCTTGGCTCAGTCACCAGCTCAGAGAGTAGCGTAGGGCAGGGGGAGGAGCTGGGTGTGAGGATCAGATTTCACCAGAGCCTCATGACCCCAGCCACCGATGGTGTTAACTTTAGTGTAATCCTCATAGTTGCAAGGCTCCAGTAAGGCCGCATCCATGAAGCAGCTGGGCATGAGTATTTCTATTGAGAAGAAAAAACAGGCTCTTGGCCAGAGGATGCAGAGAGCACCATCGTGTGGCCTTTGGAGGCACTGTGGTTTTAAACTGTGTTGTTTTTGCAACACCGGGCACCAGTGGTGTGTGATTTCCAAGGGATTCCAGAGGCAGGGGTACCATTGGGCTGAGCTGTGGGTTTGGACTATGGGCAAGAAGTGAATGGTGAACATATGAACTTATCAAGTCCCAAATCTGCGCCCATTATCAAGTAACCAGACATCCATCCACCTGGGCACTGGAAAATGAAAGATGTACACCTTGCCAGGCTGGGAAATGAGATGAAGAGCTGTGGAAAGCTCAAGGTGTTTAATAAAGAGAAAGTCCTCATGGAGGGGAATGCCAATCTGACTTCAGCAATAGAAGGATGGACGCCTCCCGAGGCTCTCAGAGCAGAGGGCCCGTGCTGAGTCCCGGCCA
This sequence comes from Tragelaphus eurycerus, assembly GCA_935064755.1. NCBI lineage: Eukaryota > Metazoa > Chordata > Mammalia > Artiodactyla > Bovidae > Tragelaphus > Tragelaphus eurycerus. The sequence continues at coordinate 22,473,933 of CAKXYN010000020.1, forward strand.
CCTCAGCTAGAGGACAGGCAGAACTGTACTCAGTAGAAGCCAGGGCACCCACCCTGCCGCTGCTACACCTCAGCTAAGAACTGGCCTCCATCATCACGCTCCCTGGAGACTTCCCAGGGTTCAGGGTCTTGTCGTCACAAAAAACCCAGGCCAGAATAGATTAGCAAATTTTGGGGAAGACAGCTGAGGCTCGGAGGGAGGAAAGCCCAGAGAGGACAAGGGTGAGGATCCAGTCAGAAGCCTCTGGTCAGGGTGCCCGAAGATGGAGCCTCCAGCAGAGGGCCGGAGAACCTGAGGATGGGTTGTCAACCCTCACCTCCCAACCACAGCCTGACTAGGGCTCAGGCTTGCACCACACTCACCACTGGGGGCCGCGTTGTCTGTGCTGAACAACTGAGGAGCTTGTTTTCATTACGCCAACCTGTGGAGATGGTCTGCCAGGGTCACCTGTAGTTGGGCAGGGAGTCAGTGAGGAGCCCTCAGCCCCACTCCACCTGCCAGGGACTCTGTCTCCAGCGGAGGAAAACAAGAGGCAAGGACGGGTTGGGCAAGTAGAATGAAGAGGCCCCTGTGGAGGAAGGGCTGGGCGTGGGGTGGCGGTCACAGGGGGCCTGGGGTCAGCCATGACAGGTGCCATGGAGACACCAGCCACAGCTGTCATCCCAGATCTGGGGATTAATGGGAACCACAGCCAAGAAGCAGATAAAATAATTGCTCGTGAAGCCAGAGAGGCAGACTGGGATGAGAAGACAGAAAGCAAGGTCCAAGGCCTCTCACGGGGACAAGGGTATTGAGCTACGTGGCTGGGCCACATCCTAGAGGGAGCCTGACTTAGACTTCAGAGGAACAGGCTCCACGTCATGATCAGGTCCAGGGTGTGACTGAGGGGAGGAGGAAGGAGCCACACGAGTAGACAAAGCAGCAAGGGACATTCGTGTGAACACTCTGGTCATCAGGAGATGGCAGGGGTTTGGGGAGGAGGTCTGTGATGGTTTCTGCATCTCTCTCCCACAAAGCACTGCATAAACTGTCGGTGGCATTCACCTTGCCATAAAGTGGGTATTTCTTCATGCATCTGCCTCCCACACTGGAGCAGAAGCTCCTAGAAGCAGGAAATGTGCTGTTCTTCTCGGGCCCCAGGCTAGCCAGAAGTCGACAGAACTGGGTTTCTGAGGGTTAGACCTGGCTGGGGTCGGGCATCGCCAGCGTGCCTTTGTGCTCAGAGCAATGGTAACTCTAGGTCTCATCACTAACACTTCCTCCTCCCCACAGGTGCAGGTGGGAAGCACACCTCAGGACCAAAGAATCGTCGGGTACATCTCGTGCACACACCTGCACGCCCTGTCAGGTAGGGTCCAGGGGCCCGAGCTTCAGTGGGTGGGATCCTCAGAGGGCTAGGATTCACCTGGCAGCAACCTCATCACCTCCCTGTGCTTCCGCCCCACAGAGGACAGTGACATCCGGTGTGAGCAGCTGAACATGCTTCAGGACTGGCTGGCTGATTTCCGAAAATCTACCTCCTCGTCCAGCGCAGCCAACCCCGAGGAGCTGGTGGCGTTTGACATCATCTGCGGAGATTTTAACTTTGACAATTGCTCCTCCGGTGAGGCGGGCTCCTCCCCATTAGGGTAAACCATGAAGGAGGCATGGGCTCTGCTCCTCAGGAGCACAAAAGTGGGACATTTAGCAAGACTATGATCTCTCTGCCCTCAAGAAATCCTAGAAGAACCACTCCTGCTCTGCCTAGAAAGCTTAGCGGCCACCTTGCTGGAGGTCAGGAGATGCCCTGCAGATAAACCTCTGGCAGTGAAGGCAGGGAGCCTCTGAAATCCAGACTAATGGGGTTAGCTCATTATACTCACCAGGTCTGTATTCAGCTCTTACTTTGTACCAGCCACAGTTTTGACGGCTGTTAGAGGGGCCATTCTCAAGGACACAGAAAGCCAGTGACAGATGAACCACAGCTCCATCTGTCCAGGAACACAGACCCTACCCAGAAGCAGTTACCCGAGGGACAGGGATCTGATGACTCTGGTCAAACCGGAACCAGAGGCAGGTAGCCCTCCAGGGCATGCCAGACACCCTGAGCCCCATAGCACTCCTTCCCTCCCTGCACAGATGACAAGCTGGAGCAGCAGCACTCCCTGTTTACACGCTACAAGGACCCCTGCCGCCTGGGGCCTGGGGAGGAGAAGCCGTGGGCAATTGGTGAGCTGGGGCTGGGGACAGGCACAAGGGCGGGAGGGGCACTGCTGAGGCCTGACACCCCAAGGACTTCCTGAAGAGACTGCACCATTAGGGGGAGCGGGGCACTGAGCTGCCCAGCCAGCAGAAGCCCTGGGCTTGCCCCTCCTGCCCACAGTAACCTCTCTCACCCCCTTGTCCCAAGGAACTCTGCTGGACCAGGACGGTCTCTATGATGAGGAAGTGTGTACCCCCGACAATCTGCAAAAGTAAGTGGCTGGCACCCACAGTGCCATGGTCAGGCAGGTAGGCAGACCCAGGCAGCTCCCAGGTCTGGGATGAGCACGAACCCAGACTAGGTGTGGAGAGGGGGGCTGTGTGGGCCGATGAGAGCCCACAGCTCCCTGGGACGAGACGCCTCTTAAGAGCGTCAGGGATGCAAGTTTGGGGTGGGCAGAGGCTGTGGTGGACCTCACGCCCCAGGGGTGTCCTTACCAAGAAGAGGATCCCGAGGAGGCCTGGGGTCTCGAGGTGGCTTTTCTTACACCAGCACCCCAAGTCTGGGCTCATTCTACCAGAGCTTGGCCTGCCCTGAGCCCCAGCCTGCCTCAGGCACAGGAAAAAGGCCCCAGGGCAAGGCCAGGCGCCACAGAAATCCCTGTCAAAGGGCCCTGGGGATGGCACCTGTGGCAGGGGACCAGCAGCCACCAATCAGACAGAATAAAACACACAGCTAACACAAGCCAGTCAATGTAGAGACAGATCCACCCTAGCCAAACTGTATTCTTGAATCTGAGACTTCTGAAAAGGACACATTTCAGAGGCCAGCAGCAGAGCCAATTTATAATTCACAGACCGAGACAGCCCAGAGCCCCAGCGATGGTTCCTTGAAGCTAATTTGAGCCAATTAATTAGATTATAGACTAAATTTGAAACATCATCCCAGGCCGAGAAAATTATCTTTTTATGAGATGATGATTTAAAAATGACTTATCAGTAACTCTTAGATCACTGATGCTAGAATTAATTATCAAAGGCACAGGACAGGAATGGATTACATTTCTGAGATGGAAAGATGTTCTGTGTGTCATCAGTGTATATATCTCAAGGCTGATAAAGACCTTGCAGAAACTTGTGTTTGCTGCCATGCCTGTGCAGGCGCCCTGTTCATGTGTCCAGGCGTTAGTTGGGCGGGTGGGCCTTTGCAGTGTCTCTTGGTGGCTGTGCCTCTCGCCCCAACACTGCCCTCTGAAAAATGGGGTGACAGCCGCATCCCACCTTGTTCCTTTCTTAACACACCTGGTCCTCAAAGTGTCCTGGGGTCTTGGGGACAGACTGACACAGGAGTCCGGTCCTGGGATGGGGTCTGGGTGCTTTCCTGGCTCCCCTGCTGATCTGAAATAGGAGTCATGGGGGGCCTGGGAACTTCCAGAAGAGAAGGGTCTCTGGGGTTCACTGCAAAGATCAAGTTCCAAACAGGATCCTATTAGCTCAGAGCACAACAATACCCTGGAGAGGGGGTGGGCAGTTCTGTCCCCAGCTTGGTTACAGGTTTTGGGTGGTGCCAACATTCTAGTTCAGAAAGGGAATGTGAGTGCTGCTGACCCCAAGTGGGCATGGGACACTCCCGGGCAGTGGCTCAGTCAGTCAGGAACTCACAGGCTCAGACCCAGTCTCTATCCACCCCAGTCCCTTTCTGGGCCCACGGAGAAGACAGATCTTAAATGTAGGGGTTTGGTCTGACTTGGGGGACGGAACGTGGCTCCACCCTTAGGACCTGGGGCTGGGGCTGTGCTCACTTTGCCTTCCTGTGCCTTTTGTGTGAGCAGGGTCTTGGAGAGTGAGGAAGGTCGCCGGGAGTACCTCGCCTTCCCCACCAGCAAGAGCCCCGGGGGAGGCCAGAAGGGACGCAAAGAGCTGCTGAAAGGCAATGGCAGACGCATCGACTACATGCTGCACGGGGAGGAGGGGGCTGTGCCCGGACTGGAAGGCCGTGAGTCTGGGCTGGGCTGGGCTGGGCTTGGCTGGGCAGCCAGGCTGTGCCTGTAGCAGGACATTCTTGCTCTACACCCCTTGGCAGCACCAAGCTCTCCTCTGAAAGTGGGACGTGCCAGTCCAGGAGGCCTTTGGGGCCCCCCAGGATGCTCTCACTCTCTGCCTTCAGGAAGGTCCAAGCCAGGCCCCTGCTTTATAGGATGCCCTCTGGGTCTAACAGGGATATTTCTTCCTTCTCCCCTCCCCACTCCCACAGGAGGTGGAAGAATTCAGTTTTATCACCCAGCTGTCAGGCCTGACGGACCACCTCCCGGTGGCCATGCGACTGATGGTGTCTGCAGGGGACGACGAGGCATAGACCAGCCCGGTCACCACGAGCAGCGGGGCCTCCGCCAGCCCTTTGAGTCGCAGTCCCTCCCTGGCCGTGTCCCCTCCAGCGAGCACCGCTGGTGCTGGCGGAGGAGGGCAGGGGCCCGGGAGAGCCGCGGCCAGTCCTGGGTGAGCTGGAACCAACGCTGCCCGGCACCTCTGGGCACTCGCTATGGACAGGAGTCAGGCCGGCCTGGGGAGTCCTGGCTGCCCAACCAGTGCCATTCTTTCAAATCGTTGATTTTCTACAAATCTACAGCACAAGCTAGTTTATAACCTGTGGGTTAGTATGAGATCCGGGTTTCTGTACTCTTTGTATCTCTTCTCAAGCTTCGTCCAGGGTTCATTATTTCTGTCTGCTGCCATGTTGTCTCGCATGCCTGCACCCTCGCATGCACGCTGCCCGCATGCCACGTGCCACACCGTAGCCACAGACCCCTCACTCGGGCCTCACCCAAGGCCAAACTCCAAACACAATCAGAACCAGCCAAAGAAGCATTCCTGGACACAGGACCGCCAGCTCGACGCCTCCAGCCTGGACAGCTCACGAGCAGGGACCACGAAGGCTGTGTCCAGTTACCAGCGAGCCCGGGCTCTTTCCCAGGGTCTTGCATTCAAGGGCGATTACATTTTAAAAAGAAAAACAGAAAAAGAACAAAAATAACCCTTCATTTTAAAGGGTCTGCAAGCCACAAGGGAGAACGCTGTTCTTCCTGAAAGGGGCTCCCTTCCCCTGGCACAGCAGAGCCCGGGGCCTCCCTTGGAGACTCCAACGTGGGCCATGGAGCCATAGACAGGATTCCAAGGAGAGAGCATCCTTTTTTTTTACAGGAAGAAGGGCCACTCACGGTTTAAGGGGGAGGGGGACTTCTTGTTTTGAAAACGGTAAGATTTGTAGCTTCTGTTCTGTCAGAACCAACACATTCTCTTTCTGCCTGATTCTGTCTCCCGTCCAGACACTCTTCTGGTTCAGGACCAATCCTCCCTTGGTGACTGTCCCTATCCGCGTGCTGGCTGAGCTCAGGAACCGTTGCCCTGCATCTAGGGTGGGGGTGGGGGGAGGCGGGCGCTGTGGCTCTGTCCTCCTAGGCCCATCCTCCACAGTGACCTCAGCCCTGGATGAAGGAACTTGGGGATCAAGGCGCAGAGCAGCCTGTCACCTCACCAGTGTGCAGCCTGAGGGTGGCAAGGGTGATGGCCACTGCTCATCCCACACAGGGAGCAATACTGGTTAGTGTTCAGGTGCACAGGCATCCAGTCTGCCACCATGCAACCAGGGCCAGCCCCGGGTACCTGTGCAGTGTGGCAGAGCCTGCAGGGGAAGCCCATAGCTCCTCATCCCACGGCAGCACTGCCTCTGCCCACCTGCCTTTTTAAACACACCTGGGGACGCCCCCTGCCCCCAGTCACACAGGGAGGGTTTTGTCTATTTCCAGGTGCAAGGCCCCTCCAATTCAGGGGGTTACTAACAACCCCCCACTGATCTCCCCCTCCTCACAGCGCCCCAACCAACGTGCCACCTGGCTTGAAGCCAGTTTTGCCCAACGAGGCTGGGGACGTACCAGGACTCTGCTACCAGGAGCCTCCTGGTGCCAATATGCTGACGCTGTGCCTTGTCACCCACAGAGCTGCAAGAGGGACCAAGAGGGGCAAGGTCAGAGGTCAGGCCCTGCACTGGAGGGGGACACTCCCAAGAGCTGCACGCAAGGAGGTGCAGGCTGGTCTGAAGCCCCCTGGCCAGGGCAGCAGCTGGGCAGAGGGCTTCATTGTCTGGAGCACTCCCCTGGCCAGGCCCCCAGCCCCACCTCCCACATCAAGCCAAGAGGGCAGCTCACCATCCAGGATACAGCCCTCCCTGGCTCTCCACTGCACCGCTCCTCCAGGGCTGTGGCTCCTGGGGCCCTGGCTAGGCTTCCCTGGGTCAGAGGCCTCCCATCCTAGGAGCAGCCAGAAATCTGCTCGCAGGTGGAGCTCAACAGGGCAGATGTGATACCCAGACGTCTGGGCCAGAGCCAAGGCTCTAGGCTGTGGGCCAGCCGTGTGCCCAGGAGAGCCGCGGAGGCAGGGCCTGGCTCCTGAAGTGGAGTGACTCTAGCACAGCTTCTAGCCCTCAGAGGGGCTGCTAGAAGGGAGCCAGGGCACGGGGCACATGCTTCTCTCCCTACTCATGGGGTGGCCTTAGGCAAGTCATACCTCCCTGTGCCTCAGTCATTCTCCCATCCTAACAAAGTCGCCTCTGCCCAGCCTGCCTTGTCTCCAGAGAAGGGCCTGCCTGCCTCCCCACTCCCCTTGCGCCGCCCTCTGGGGCCTCCAGTGCTGAGGCCACCATCGCTCAGCCACGAGTTTCATCAAACCTGTGCACCCCTGGGGCTGTGTACAAGCCAGACTTTTCCATTTCGATTTTTAAAAAAGGAACACCTCAGATGTTTCTGTGGCATCTAGGCCTGGAAGGACGGACACAGGTGTCACCTAAATCCCCAAGGCCCTGCACCTGCCCAGGCCCAGCCTCCTCCACAGAAGCCAGGAGGCAGAGGTCAGCTTCAGAGAAAAACGGTCACTTCATCTGTCCAAACCACCTTCAGTTTTAAGTATGGGTATTAATCTTGATGCTTTTTAACTATTGTATTAACTTGCTGAAATTTAGAAATACTGTTTTAAAAAAGAAAAAAAAAACAAACACTTTTTTAATTTCTGTATTTTTTTCTGTATTGTATCCTCATGGGACATTAGGGGTTTTCTATGGTAAGCACACCTAAGGTTTTGGTAAAAACATTATCAAATATATTATCCAAACAATTCTCCCCTAGAAGAAAAACAATCTTTACACCTGATAAAATATTTTGAAAAGAGAAGTGTTTTTTTTTTTCCTTTACTGGTGCTGAAAAGAAGGATGGATAATAAGGAAAAAAATAAAACTGTGAGGCTCAAGGCTGGTGTTCTGCACTTATTTGAGTGAAAAGCTGGTCTGGAGCCTGCTCTGACTCCAACAGGCGAGGTGGCCAGGTGGGGCTCTGGGGAGACCGCCGTGGAGGGCCTACCTTTCCTGCCCTTCCCCATGGGGTGAGCACAGCCTGAGTCTGCCCTGAACCACTCAAAAACCAGGCCACTTGGGTTCTCTTACTCACTCCCTCTAGACCTAAACAGCAGAACGGGACCTTGTGTGTGGGAAGAAACCAGGCTGGGCCTCTTTGGGACTCCCTGCCCTTCTCTGGCAAGGTGAAGTTGGGGTGCCTGCACTAGTACCCATCTGCCCAGACTTCTGCGGGATGAGGTCCTTTTACTAGAAGGGGACACGTGGGAAAGGGCTGTACTTTCAGGCTCCCTCCTCCTGCCAGCTGGTATCCTGGATCTGCGTCTGAACTGCTCTGGGACAGCCTCCTCCCTGACTTCAGAAGAGCAGCCTGGTGTCCAGGTGCTGGTCTTGGTCACCTGATGCTGCTGCACACGGAGGCCAAACCGTTACAAATGTGGATTGGGGCCATTACCTAGCAAACAAAAAGAGTCTGAACTCGGTCCTCAGTCTGGCCCTACCACGGTCTTCAAGACCCAGAGCCCAGCCACATCAGCAACTCTGCCCATAGGAGCCTCTCTGAGCTGGAGTGGGCAGGTGGACTCAAAGGTCCCCAGAGCTCAAGGCCAGGCTGGTCCAGCTCCAGGAGAGTAGCAGACCCACCCAGCCCAGTCAGCCCTGGCTCCCTCCCAGGGAGAGCAGGAGGGACACTGTGGCCGGGAAGCTCTCTGAGCACTTTAAAAGCCACTGCAGGTGGGATCCTTGGTTCCAAAGTAATCCCCACTTCCTACCAAATCTGGAGCAAGGAGCCAGCAGCGCAAAAACACAAAACGGGAAGTGGTCTCCTCCAATCCCTGAGGCCAAGATGGGTCCTGAAAGGCAAGGTGCCTTCACTTTTCTGCACGGAAAGCCACCATTCAGAGCCCAGAGCCCTCCTCCACTTTATTTTTCAACAAGTGAGGGTCAGCACCCACTGTCCAGCGCATCTGAGAGCATGAAATCCATGGTGATGTCTCCAGTGTGGGGGTGGAACTCCACAGTGTAGGTGATGGTCTGCGAGCCGCCCGGCGGCACTCTGGGGTCGAGTGTGGTGTTGAAGAAGTACACGGCCTGCTTACAGTGGGGGTTCCAGCAACAGTCCCCCTGCAGAGAAAGCAGCAAGAAGGCAGTGAGGCTTCTGATGTTCCAGCCAGGCCCCTCCTGGTGAGTCTCCAGCCCAGGCAGCTCGCAGTGATAAGCTGCTGTTCGGAGCTGGATGACCCGGGACCACTGAGGAGTCACTATCCACAATGCCCAGAGCACACGCGAGTGGCACAATGGCTCCCGCTCTCAGGGTCCACCTCCTCGGGGCCTGCACACAGCACTACCTCGTCCTCTGCAGGCTTCAGGAGGCCGGTGCTGACTGTGCTGTCCGCGGTCAGGTGGTACTCCATCCACAGGACAGCTCCGTGGCTCCTCCCGCGCCTTGAGACGGGCCAGGGGGTGGAAAGGGACCAGAAACAAACTGCTGCACGAACGACTGGCATGGCCATGGCTGCCCTCTGCTTTTCAGAAACCTCTCAACCTCCCTACTTCCATCCTGCCCTGTCAAGAGGCTCCTAAGACTCCACCTGAATGAAGGCCGCTCAGTAAAAGTGGCCTTCTTGCTGAGCAACCAAAGTGCCCACTCACTCCCCACAGTCTGACCAAGTATTCAGAGTAATCCTGGGGCAGGGCCAGCTGGCTGCCAGCCTGGCCTCCTCTGCCTGAGATCATGGAAAGGCTGGCCCAGAAGGTTGAGAGCAGGCCATGCATCGAAGTCTAGATCACTCCCAGATAACTCTGGGCAGCAGGCACAGACAGGCAGCTGCCTTGGCTCCTCCTTGTCAGAGGAGCCCTAAGGGGCTCTGGGCTCATGGCTTCCACCCAGGTGTAAGAGGGAGCTTCCTCCAGGAAGCAGCCGCCCTCCCCATGAAGGGAGCTGGAGCTGGATGGGCCTGACCATGTAGCACGATGATAGCCCCTGCCAATTCCTAAGCTGCTTCAATTCCCAGGAGGGTTCAGGAAAGACTATGGGCCAATGGGTAACCATAGTAACCAAATTCACATTTCTCTGCAGCTGTGTGTAACATACCGCTGAGCTCAAAGGGAGCTTCACATGTGGGAGGATGAGCAAGCCCACTCTGGCTTTTTCCCCCACCCAGAAGCGATGGGGACTCCTACACATTTCAGGGCCACTTGAAAAAGGGCAAGGCTGAGATAAGGATAGCCATCCCACCCACATGAAAGTGACCAAAGTGAGTGCTTATAGCCATTCAGGCAATAACTATTAGAAAGCAAGCCCTGCCACTTCTTTCCTCACTCCCTGACCCTGGAGCCTCCGCTCACCTTCTCAGCTCAATGGTGCCCTCAGCATGGACAGGCTGCAGGGGGACTGGCTGCCGAAAATCAAAGGTCAGGATCTGCTGGGGCTCGGAGAGGCTGCGGCACGGGTACTCCCACAGTGGGTGGGGCTCGGCCTCCTTGCTCTCCCTGAAGTCCAGGGCACGCTGAGAAGGGAAGAGAAAGCAGGGGTCTGCAGAGATAGAGTCAGCTGGCCAGGAAACAAGGCGGTCCTGTCCCCATCTCCAGAGTTTATCTATGCCAGTGGTCCCTAATCGCCATGGCCCTGGTCCCTCAGGGAAACTGCCATGGTCATGTGGGGCAAGTGAGCCCCCATAAAAGACCACAGGCGCCTGGCCAGACCAGCTGGCTTCTGGTACCACGCACAAGCAATCTCCTCAGCAAGGCACTCTAAGCTTCATTTTCTGCCTTTTAAAACTCAAAAGCCACTGGCCATCTTACAAGCTACCTTGGCCAACTGCCTACACTGGTGAAATTACCCATCACTTGGACACCTGCCCGTTCAGTGACCCTTACTGATCACTACAGCTGCTAGATCACCACCCTACAAGGCTCCCAGTCTAGGAGGAGACAACTGGGGAGCAATTGCAGTGTCCAGGGGACACTGACAGGCTAAGAACAGGGTTGGGCAGGAAAGCTGCCCGGAGGGGTGACCTCTAGGCTGCCTCTTGAGGGTTACCCAGGAGCTGTTAGCAAAGAGGAGAGTGCACACAGCCCAGCAGGGAATGGTCAGAGAGCAGAGCGGAGCCAGCAGAGTGGCGGGGGCTGGCTGCAGGGGTGAAGGTGGGGGCTCAGGGTTTTCCCGCAGAGGACAGACAGGGCCAGACTTCAGATCTACAGATTCACTTAAGCTCCCTGTGGAGAAAGGCTGATGGGAGAAGGAGCAGGGTATACGGTCAGACACAAGATGCAAGTGGCCCAGACGAGTAACAGTAGGGAAAGAAAACTTGTTCACAGAGGACCTGATGGTTATGGAACCCAACAACCAACTGAATGAGAAGGTGAAGGCTTGTCTGGGAGGTCACCAGGGCCCTGAGCCCAGCAGGCAGGTATGAAGTGACAGCAGGTCTAGGAAAGCAGCACTGGGAGGGCCAGACTAGGGGCAGGGGAGGAGCAGGTGGATTCTGGAGGCAGAGGGTAGGAGTGCCTGAAGACATCTCAGTGGAGTCACTGCTCTCAGCTATTTGGTCAGAGCTCAGGAGAGAGGCAGGCAATGGCCAGCAAACAGAGAGAATGGAGACAGCCACAGGGGTCTGGGCAGGGACCTAGGGAAGCCCTAGAACACAGGATACCTCAGGGCATAAGAAGAGGGGAGGAATCCAGGAAAGAGCTTGAGAAGTGGCCAGAGAGAGCTAAAGTGTGTGGTGTTCCCAGGAGCATGGAACAGTCAGTGGTCTGCTGTGGACAGGCAGGTAAGATGAAAAACTGCAAATGTCCCCTGGATTTTTTTTTACTTAAAAAATGTTTACACAAGGAATCCACAATCACTGTAGAAAATGTAAACAGAAAGAAGCAAAAGGGAGGAAAAAACTGACCACTTCCTATCACAGAACTAACATTTTGGTGTCTGCACTCCACCCCTCTTTCACTATATGTATAATTTTTTTAATAATTAAAAAAAAACTTTAATGTTGTATATACTTTGTACAGGTCACTTTCCATTTACAGTTATTACATGTGTGAATTTTCTTAATACATAAAAATGTGATGGTGTCCTGCCCTTCTCACAGGGCTCGTGACTCTTCACATCTATCCTGGCCAAGTATTGTCGGCACTTTCATGAATGCCCTCGTTTCTGGGAGCTGCAGACCCTGGTGGCTGACTGGATCCCCTACTAATGTACAGATAACCTTGTAGGAACCCTCCTTCTACATACCACCCACCTCCATCCTCAAGCACCTTCCCCTGAAATGGAGTCCCCAGAATGAAAACAGCTGGCTCAGAAGGTTGCCAAAATCGCCTTCTAGAGAGGCCATCCCAAACAAGAACTAGCTGCTGACACTGGCAGGAGTGGTTCCAGTGGTCTGGTGACAGCCGGGCCCCAGCCCAAAATTCTGATTCAGGGATTACAGCCCCAGGCTGAGAATGGCCTAGCACCAGCCGGACTTGGAGATGCAGTGGCTCTTAGGTTCATGCATATGCCTGCCCCTGCTGCCCCCAACAGAGGAGCTCTCTGCATACTGCCCACATTGCCCAACCCAGGTCCCTCCATGGAAGCCAGACATCCCCTTCAGAAGCCTGTGGCCCGATGGAGTGTGGATGGAACACGGTGGCAGGAGCTGCAGCCCTGCATACCTTAATCATGTCATCCATGATGTGCACATCGAAGCCTTCACAGTCACCACAGGGGCTCCGGATCCGCCACAGGTCCTGAAAAGAAGGTACAGCCTTCACTGACACCCACCTGCCAGGGCACGCCAACACCCACACCCACCCAATGGGGGTGGGTGGGCAGGCATGGCCATGGTTCTGTGGGACAGCACATAGATGTCGACACACACTCAGGCACACCAAGTGTGGTGACAAGAATAGGAAGGGTAAGAGGCTGGGGCTGCCCTAATTCCAAACCTGAGGCACGTCTTGCTGCTCCCACAGGCCTGGAAGAGACTCCCACAGCTGAAGGGACCCAAAGACACCAAAGACCCAGGATGGTTCCTCAGACCTGCAAAGCCTCTCATGATCCCAAGCCCTCTCCACTGAGGGACAGCTGACCAGAGCTACTCAGACAGGCTCTCTAACCCCTCCCTGTCCATCCTGAACACTGATTCATTGGGAAGAACTCTGTCAACCACTTCTTGAGCCTCTATGCCCATAAAGAGAGTGTGAGGACGACAGGATCCTAGGAGGAGACCAGAGGTTACTCAACTCAGTCACTCAGTATCCTCTGTCTCTGGGACATATACCTGGGAACAGCATCGTTCTCCACAGTCCCTCACTGGCCATGAAAACCAGAATTCCTGTGGAAATCTGGTCAAGTAAATAAGTAACGCAGAAGAAATGGCCAAAAAATTAAGTGATAGAACCACTAAGCTACCAAGGGATAAAGTCATCCTTATCAAAGAGACATCAAATGAAGTTCACTCTGTATTTCAGGTTAAAAGCATTTCAAAATCCTTTTAATAAAAAATACCTTTCCCAAAATGACTTTTTGACTATGGTTCTGCTTTGATGAGAAAATGAAAATGAAGCTTTTCAATTTTTCTTGCATAAGGAAGCTGACTCGCCCATCTCAAAATGCTTTTAACAACTGGAGCCTCAGCTCTTAATAAGAGCAGAGCAAGCTGCACAGCTTGTCTTCTGAAACTCTTAATTTATATTTTAAAATTATTCTGATAAGCTGTAATTGTAAAATAACAACACACAACCATTTCCATTTCGTGTGCTAAATTACTTCATTTTTACAAAGGCAAGCCTCTTCTATTCAGCCCTGAGGTGTGCTGATACAGAAAAACACAGGTTCAAACCATTAAGACCCTAGGTGCTCCACCTGCATTCAAGGTCCACACAAGAAAACAACTCCCCACCTCCTGCCAAGAAAACCTCTGGGTGGCCTACCCTGAACTCCACGACCACCACATGCAGCGAGGCAGCCTGGGGCATCACCACAGTGCCAGGCCCCAGGTGTTGGTCCACAGCAGTCCGCACATACCAGAAGTACAAGTTGTGCCACGGAAGCAGGCTGGTGGTGAAGAACGGCTCACCCAGGAGGAGAGAAACCTGCCGATCAGAGAAGCAGGCCCAGGTATCAGAAGGATTCAGTTGAGTAATAAAGGACAAGTTTCACAGGCACATTCATTCTTTCATTCACTCACCCACTTGGTCGGTCAGTCAGTCCACACGCACATCAAGGCCTGCACCTATACTTGAGGATACAAAGATGAGAAACAGACACGAGCCCTAACCTCAGGAGTGCAGAGTGGAAAAAGGGAGCAGACGAAGCTAGGCGCCGTCCTCAGAGAATGAGGTAGGCTCTGACAGAAGCAAGGAAGGGGCTCACAGAGGGACCCTAGAAGTAAGAGCTTCAGGAAGAGCTTCCAGGATGGCATCCTGGAAATCCTACTCAAAGCTTTATCCTGACAATTTATTGTCAGTGCTAGTCTGTCTCCCTCACCAGGCTCGGAGACCAGAGAAGTTGGGACACTGGCAGACACAGTATTCCCAGCACAGTGCCTGGCCCAGAGCAGATATCAGGGAAGGTTTGTTGATCAGATGAATAAATGCATGAACAGGAGACAGAAAAGCAAAAGAGTGGGGAGTCCAGGCAAAGGTGTGGGCAGAGGCCAAAGCAGGAGTGTGAATGACAATGAGAGCAAGGCCCTTCTGGGAGCTCGCCAGACGAGCAGGTAGGGTAGGACAGTAAAGGAAGAGGCCAGAGCAGTGGACAGGAGCCAGGTCACCCAAAGGCAGCTGATGACAGGAAAAGGAGACTGAACTATGCCTTGGAGGCAAGAGGGGATCACTAAAAGCTTTAATCAGGGCTTAATATGAGAAGGAATGTGCTTTAGAAAGATTCTCAGGAGTTCCCTGGTTGCCTAGTGGTTGGGACTCAGGGTTCTCACCACAGCCTGGGTTCAGGAGCAGTGCTGTGATGGAAAAAGGGAGGGGACACTATGTGTCTCTGTCCATCCCAGCAGAGCTGTTCTGCTCTCGCTGAAGGAGCAGCGATTGGAGAGCAATGCAAGTATTCATTCATCAAGCATCTCTGCGAACCTCATCACACCCTCAACAGTGGGGGACCTACGGAGAGGCCCAGAGAAGGGGGCAGTCAGGCTATCTCAGAAACGTGCTATCTAGAGTAAATGCACAGCGCTCTCTACTCACCTTTTTACCCTCCAAGTCTGCAGGTGTTAATAATTCAGGCCGTTTCTCTATTATATTAATTTTGTCTTCCAAGTGGTTGGCCTTGAAGATCTTAGAGAGAAAACAAAAGTGTTGGTTTCATTGAGAAAAAGAACACATCTCAGAGTTGCTTTATCTGTGTGCAGTTCTCTGGCCAATCAGTTCTGGAGCACCACTTTCAGCTACTCTGCTGAACTTCTCCCCTCCAAGGGCCTCCTACAGACTGCAGGTAACATCATGAGCAAAATGTCTTAAGAGCAACAGAAACTTCTCTTGCACGCACACTGGCAAGGCTCAGAAGTAGGCTTGTAGTCCTGGTGGGGTGGGTTATCCTTCAGAAAGGAAATCAAAACCAGTCACGGGCCAGGATGTGAAACACCATCACAGAACCAAGTCGTCAGGACAGCTTGTGAGCAGTGACTCCCTGGGTGCTGGTGCCCCAGAAACAAAACTTTAGTTCTATCACTGCAAGGAGTTTTGGTTTTTAGTTTTAAGTGAAGTGAGGAGAAAAGTCTACACTTCTTCAACCACAAAACACAAAGTAGAGTCTAAACTTTGCTTGCTGCTATTCAACGACAGCTCCAGAAACTTCCAGGCCAGCTCTCGACTCAGGAGTCACGAGAGAGTCACTGGCAGCTGCTACTCCCCGAAGTTCCCTCAGCACTGACAATGATTCAAAGCAATCGATCCCAGACTCAGGAAGGCAAGCCCCACAGGTCCCCACATTATTTCAATAATGACAATTATCACTTACTTTTTTCATCAGTCTGTGAGAAGCTGCTGAATTCTCTATTGTAAATACCTAAAGGGAATATCATACTAGTTATAAGGGATGCACTTAACGGAAAAAGTAAATAAACAGATTAAAATGCAACTCTAGGGACTTCGCTGGTGGTCCAGGGGTTAAGACTCCAAACTTTTAATGCAGGGGGTATGGGTGCCATCGCTGGTTGGGAAACCACAATCCCACATGAAAACCAACTCCAAAGCAAAGGACAATACCTAACCAACTACATCTGTGCTCATGATCCCCCCAGATAGTACAACATTCTGTGCTGACCCCGGATTCAGACTCAGGAGCTACAACTACATGGCAACAGCTATAGTCTGACTCCTGCCTGCACCTGAGGCAACAACCCCTCAGACACCAACCCAAGCACACCCACAACGTATGTGGCAGCTGCACTTGCAAAGAGTTTTAACCACAAAACTGTGACTCTGCTCTGCTCTCTGCTCTGCTCAGTCGCTTCAGTCGTGTCCAACTCTGTGCGACCCCAGAGACGGCAGGCCACCAGGCTCCCCCGTCCCTGGGATTCTCCAGGTAAGAACACTGGAGTGGGTTGCTACTGCCTTCTCCAGTGCATGAAAGCGAAAAGTGAAAGTGAAGTCGCCCAGTCGTATCCGACTCTTAGCGACCCCATGGACTGCGGCCCACCAGGGTCCTCCATCCATGGGATTTTCCAGGCAAGAGTACTGGGGTGGGGTGCCATTGCCTTCCCCGAAAACTGTGACTAAAGAGCGTCACCAGGAAGCTGGCAGAAGGCACATGGCCAGTACCTGCTCCGCCCCAAGGTGATAGGCCAGCATGGACAGCAGACTGCCATCACTGACGCACAGGCAGACACTGTCCGGCTTCAGCACCTGCAGGAAAAGATCAACCTTAGCACAGGTTTTCTAACAATGTTGAGAAAATTCTTGTTGAAAAACTGACTGGCACGTTTTCCATCTGACCCCCTAACCCACTCTGTGATCATTCAATCCCATCTCCTCCTCACTCCATTGCCCACATGGCCTGGCTACATTTTCCTGTGCCCCAACAATAGTCAAACCTGCCTCCCAGGCCCTGGTGGCAACCAGCCTCACCCTCCAACACACCCTCTGTCTCACCTCTCCCAACTCAGACCCCACTGTCAGGAGACTCTCCTCAAGTCATCCTAGAAGGCCCCACTGAAGGCCTGCCCTGTTTATTGGAGGCTACCCCCCAGTCACGACCACAGGCCTCTTCCCTGTGAAGTCACAGCACAGACAGCCACGGGCATGTCAAATGACTCCTCACATCAGGGATGCCTTTGTGGGTCACAGATCCCTCTGAGAGAAACTCAGAATGTCTGGGATCCTTCCCCCGCCCCGACAAAATGCAGGCATGTGCATACAAGCACACATATTTCTGCATACAACTCCAAGGGGTCCAGAGGCCCCCATCCAAACCTTGTGGTCCCCAGGCTGAGACCCCTTCTATAGGCAGCAGGGAGCAAAGGTTTTTCAGAAGAGCTATATGACCAGATTTACAATCTAGAACATTTTAGAAAGAAAACAGCAAATGAGAGGAATAATGGGGTGGCTGAACCCACAACGATCACCAAAGGAATTGCTGGTGACCATAAAGGCAAAGTGTCCAGAGGGACAATAGCAAGGGCCAGGGAGAGGCTCCTACAGAAGAGCAGAGAATAAGCCCCTACTGATCCAGAAACAAGCTCCCAGCCTAGGCTCGAACGCCCACCCAGTAGGAGCTGGTTGAAGCTACTCGTGGACAGACAGGAGAGCAGAGAAGACAAAACCAACTGATCATAAGTGAGTAGTGGGCTGGGGTCCACAGGACAAACCCCTTCTGGCCTGTGACCACCCAAAGGGCTGGACACTCACCGTCCTAAGGGCCTGGATGTATTGATCAGTTCTGTTCTGATCATTGATCTCTCCAAACCGAGGCCGGTTCCAGAGCAGGTGAGCCTGGCAGTCACACACGGGGCGCACTGGGTGGACTCTCCCATTCTTTTCAGGACTGGATCGAAAATGAACAGATACAGGGTTCTGTTGAACAGATGAACAGATACATCTCGCCTGCTAGGCAACGGCGAGCATGAAGGCACAGCACAGGGACCTGCACCAGGGAAATCAAGGTGAACAGGGGACACATCCATGGTCCTCTAGGGGACATGAGTCTAGGCACTGGCTCTCGAGTGGGCCTTAGGGTTGGAGGCACTCCAATTCAAGACCTGTCATATATATATCTGCCCCAAATGGGGGTCCTACCACCAGGGTAGCCTCTTCTCAGTACACACAAACAGGCACCCAGCCACGAACTTTTGCCCTTATTTGGTTCAGATACAAATGTGCCCATTCAAAATCTCTACAGGGTCCATGGAGGGAATTTACATGAACATACAATGTCACAAGCCTAGTGTCCCACCCCACAAGGCCAGAGGCACACCTGGTCTTCTGAAGGCTGTACCACACACAGTAGTCGTCGTGGTGGGCTACCAGACAGAGGGCTGAGCCCTGGACAACGGGCTCCTCCTGTGGCAGGAAGTACACACACTGCATCCAGTGGTCCCGCCACTGAAACAGGAAGAGAATCAGCTGTCACCAAGCTGCAACAAGGGCAATGCATCGAGAGGCTGAAACCCAAGCCAAAAACCAATTTGCTGGAAGACCACTGTGTGAACTACACATTGCTACTATGGCCAAAGAGATAAAGAAAATTTTCAAATTAGAAATGCTAAAGGCCTGAAAACATGGAACACTGCTGGCTTTAGGAAGACAGAATGTAGCTGATAGCAGTGGTCTTTAGGGTGGGCTCAGATGAGGGGACTCCAGCCCCTGCCCTGTGTGTATGTTGGGACAGAGGTGGAAGGGGTGGAGTTGGAAGGAGGGAGGGAGAATGCAAATATGGTAAACATTAACAACTGGTAAATTTAAGTAGAGGGTATACTGATGTTCATTTTCACTTACTTTATGGATTCAAAATTTTCAAAATAAAAAACCGGAAAAATAGCCAGCACCACTTCTCAGGAGGGCATTTAGCAACCAAATACTGTTTGTTCACCACTGGTTCTGTAAGAACAAAGTAACTAGCCACTGCAGTCCCTACTTTCAACATATCTTGAAAGGAGTTTAGGGTAGAAATCAGGAATGTGAGAGCTAGTGCTCTGGGAAAAACTCACAGAACAGGGCTTCAGACAGTTATTTTCAGAAAACCTTATGAACCCAATTTCTTGTATATTCTCATATCCAGAAAAGCACTAAATTCATTAACAGAGATACCTGATGACTAACAACAACCTTCTGCCAGAATGTGTTCTTAACTCCAAGTATCTCCCTTTCATTAAAATCACATATATACTGATCTTCACACACACACACACACACACACACACACACACACACTCCTCCTCCTTCAGAGCAGCTCCTCAGAGCTATCTTAGAGGCTATAATCCTCACTTGGCTTCAAATGAAACTTAACTTGCAACTCTCTTGCTGCATTTTTTTTCCCCCAGTTTATCCTACCCGGTCTTGAATTTAACTTAAAGTCCAGTGAATGCCATTCCTATCTCTCTCAGATGTCTATTGGAAGGTGAAATGAAAGTCGCTCAGTCACGCCTGACTATTCAGTCATGTCTGACTCTTTGCAACCCCATACAGTCCATGGAATCCTCCAGGCCAGAAAACTGGAGTGGGTAGCTTTTCCTTTCTCCAGGGGATCTTCCCAACTCAGGGATGGAACCCAGGTCTCCTGCATTGCAGGTGGATTCTTTATGAGCTGAGCCACAAGGGAAACCCCTGAAGGTAAAAGCTAGGAATCAAATCTAACCAGATAAACTCTGGGGATAATAAAGAGTAACAAGGGGGGGGGGGGAAGATTCTCTAAAACTTGTTATTCATCCTTTACTATCCCCTCCCGGGCTTCCACGATACTTCCCTGTCACCATGTCCTTCCCACACACCAGACTCCCAGGTCCGAATGCTAAAGAGCTGTGACAGAAGCCACTGTCTGAGGCTGATCAAGGGCAGCTCAGTGAAGTCCTGAGGGAGATTCATTAGCAGCTCTTCAAACTCTGAACAGTCCAAAAGTCACCACTGGCAGAGGGAGGACACAAGCCCCATAGCCAGGAGACCTGGAAACAAGCACCCACCACTACTGCCTAGACACGAGGTCCTGCTCCCACTCTCTGTGGTTACCCAGGGGGTCTTATATGAGGATTCAAGGAGAAACTACACACAGGAACACTCTGAGGATATGCAAATGAGAATCGTTAACATATTAATGAAATTCTTATGCTAGTATTGCAACTACCACACTCCTGGAGAAGAAGAAAGCATCCCAGTGTCGATCTGAATTCTGTGGGAGAATTCTCCCCCACTTCCAACCTGTACCACACACTCACACACAGAGACTCATCCTGCAGTGGACTGAGGCTGTGAAGAGTCGAGCTGGGACAGCTCAAGGGCCCAGGGCTGACTGACTGAAATCCCGCAGCAGTCATGACCCTGTGGGGTAAGCAGGAACTCAGGAACTTGGGGAGATGCTAAGGCCTTCCATCAAGTCACCATGTGTACACCCAGAACCATTAGCTGAGCAATCAAAACAAAGCCAGTGCCCAGCAAGTGGTAACTGAAATCAGAATACACAGAGGATGGTGCCCAAGGCCTCCCAGCTAGAGGGAAGATTTGATTCCTTGGCCCTAGAGCATCTTTCCCATTCTTCCCCTTGTGTATAATGGTCAGTCTCTGACTCTTTGCAGCCCCAGGGACTGCAGCCCATCAGGCTTCTATGTCCATGGTATTTTCTAGGCAAGAATACTGACATGGGTTGCCACTTCCTACTCCAGGGGATCTTCCTGACCAGGGATCAAACTCAAGTCTGTTGTGTCTTCTGCACTGGCAAGTGGATAATTTATCACTAGTGCCACCTGGGAAGCTCCAGTGTGTATAGAGGGGTGGATACCATGCACATGAGAGAAAATTCAAAAGATATAAAAGGCTCATGGAGTGAAAAGTAAGCCTCCTTTCCATCCCTAACCTCAGCCCCCTTCCCAGAAGCAACCTTTTTACCTTTTTTACCAATTTCTGTGAATTCCTCCAAAGATACCCTCATATACACACACCGCACATATACACTCAGAAAAACATACATTTCCCCCCATGATCACACCACACGCACTATTCTGTACCTCTCGTTGTTTCACTTGATCTATCCTTGAGATGTTCCCACACCAGTGCAGAGAGAGCCACCTTGCCCTCTGAGCATGCAGGAAAACTCACTTAGCTAGTCCCTACTGGTGGCCTCTAGGCTGTTCCAGTCTTTTCCATTAGAGTAAGGCTATACTGAGCATCCTGGTACACATGCCATGCTACACGTATGCAGATCCAACCAGAACCTAAATATTTAGAAGTGGCGTCACTTTCCATTCTGCCATACTGTGGGCCTCACTGCACTCTGTGATGCTCTGACCATCACTTTCCTGCTCTGCCCCACGGCTCCACCATTAGTCTGCAGACTCTGAACTTTATTCACTAACAGGTGAAAAAATGGTATTTCATTGCATTTTAAATCTGCATGGTTCTTATGAGTGAGGCTGAACAGCTTTCCACACATTAAAGAGGAACAAAATATGGAATTAAGTATGTATTTCCTTTTCTGTATGTCACATCCTCCCCACTTTCCATTGAACTGAAGGTAGATTTTAAGGTCACAGAAAATGAAGCTGCAGACAGGCTGTTGTTCTCTGCTGTTCAGCTGCTAAGTCGAGTCTGATTCTTTGCAACCCCGAGAACTGCAGCACACCAGGCTCCTCTGTCCTTCACTATCTCCCTGAGTTTGTATCTCCCAGAGTAGTTTTCTACTCCAAGCTAATCTGAGGTCCCCTGGGATTACTCTAGGGGCCAGGTCTAACAGTGGCTGTGCCAAGACACAGGAGAGCCAGGACACAAAAGCTGCCCAGTGGTTCACTGTGACCACTGGTGCTGGCCATGAACTCAGTCCCTTCTGTCTCTAAATGCTTGTGAATCTAAGACCCAACATGCTCCTTTCCCAGGACCAAAAGTGGACAACAACTTGCTGATTTCCATGAAAATGTGTTTAGCTCCTGCCTCTTACCTGGAGCTCCTCTGGGTCTGAGTGTGCCCAGGAGGGGGCCATGGTGCACTTGATCTTCCCCTCAGGGTCCATTTCAATGTCCCACCAGGAGAGAACCACCTGAGCTCGGCCAGACACTAGTGGTTCAAACTGCCTGCTATGGCAGGCTGCTGAGCTACTGACTTGCTTGCTGAAGTCCACACTGTAAAGAACATTTGGGAACTGAGGCAGATTTTAAGTTCACAGTCCATTTTTAAGCTTTTATGGTGACCTCACCTGAAATGAGACTTGTTTGCAATGGACTCCTGATGTCAAAATGAATATAAAAACGACTGCCAAAGACCCAATTCCACCAAGTTTCTCCAAGCGCCATGACCCTAGGTAGCTCCTTGGTACCTGAACATAGGCAGCACATCGCTGAGGATGGTGAAGTCAGCGGGCGACACCTGGTTTAGCTGAATGTCGCAGACAGAGGGAGCGCCAGGGCACCTCTCCAGTTCCAAGGGGGGGATGATGACCCGCTCTCCACGGCTGGTCTGAACACGGATGGGAAACAGCTTATTCCACGACCACATCCTCCTGGACTCTACCAGCTGTGCATAGACGGTTGCTCTGTGAGGCACTGCTTCACAATTTTCCTAAGTTTATATTCAAAAAGTATAACAAAAGAACAAAAAAATAACCAGTTACACTGACCCACAGTAATTCCCATTGAGCAAAAGAGATTTATTCCCTAATACGAGGCAAGTTTAATAACATCTAACGCCTTATCACTATTAGGACAGTGAACTGTTTTCAGCCCAAAGCCCTTGGGAAAAGAAGAAACTAGACTGCAGAAAGAACACACATTGTGTCTAAGAGCATTTATGTCAGCTAAGTTCCTAGTTACCTGACGCTCTTGAATATTTCAAAAATAAATCTTAATTGTCATCATGCTGATTAACTCCCACACAGACTTTGAAGAAAGAGTCTAAGTCTTCCTGTTAAACAGAAATCCTAGCACTAGGCTCAGAGCTTCTCTTCAATGCAGCTCTCACCCAGACACTAGAACCTTCTTATGGCACAGCTCAGTAGACAAGTGTCCATCCTCAACCGACCTGACCTCCTGGCTGGGCACTGCCGACTTGGCTGTGGCTGCAGCCTCTCATCCAGTTTTCCTCCAACCCTCCAATACATTCATCCGACACCCTCTACACACCAAGCATTAGGGGTCTCCCCACCCTCCCCCAGCAGGGTGGGCAAGACCTCACTCCACCAACCACCATCAGAGTGGACCTCAAACCGTACTGTGACCACCTGCCCACCTATCTGCCTTGCCAGGAGCTCACCTTCATATTCTTGGTACCCTAAAAAGGGCCCAGCAAAATGAAGGCACCAATAAAGGTGTCTCCTGAGACCAATTCCTGGGCCACTGCAACACCACATGGCCTGTCAGACGCCCCAGTGCCCCAGTTTCATGACCTCCAATGTGGCAGGAAGAGGGACAAGGTACTGGAGACCATGTTGCCATAGCTCCTTCAAGTTCAGGCTGGGCAGATAGGGACAATGATTAGAGTGGACAGCAAACACCCGGCTGCTATGGGCCAACTGGGAGAGGAAGCTGAGGACAGCTGCTAGTGCACCTTTTAATTATGAGATGAATCAGAGAAAGACAAACTGGACAACATTAACATAACTCTAAATATCCTTGTTCTCTATTTCAAGGATTCATCTACTTGATGGCTTTAATGTAGAGAAAAAATAATTTCAAACACAGAATTCTATATTTTGGAAATGATGAGACATCTCACACAGTATGGGAATCTGCAGGACAGTTACCTCACATGTTGACCATGTGAGCAATGTGGACTCAGGCACCAACTGCATTGGGAGGAGCCTCCTTCCTCTCTTCAGGGGCACTAAGTGCCCCCGAAGAGAGTTCCAGGCTAGGACAGTTACAGGCTCATGAGAACGCTGCCCATATGGCAGGTGTCAGCAGAAGCAGCAGACACTCATGCCTTCCCAGCTGGCCTCTGCCTCAGTCTCTACCTTCCCGTTTATGTTCATAAAAAAACAAGGCCAACGTCTCTGAACTAACATGTTCAGTATATCTTTCCCTTCTCAAAAGAACTGTCAAAGGCTATCACCACTCAAGGTTATCAACAGCCTGGCATTCAAGGCCTACCCTCTACCCATTCTCCACTGTGAGCTCACAAGCACCACAGACCAGTGCTCTCACTGCCCACTAAACAGGTCCTCAGCCTGGGTCATCTCTCCTTTTCCTAAGTGCCTTCCCAGATTCCACCCTCTCCATGCAGGTCCTCATCTCCCTCCTGACCCTTGACTTTCTCCACTGGCCTTAAACCAAACATCAGCAGTGCTTCTGCCTACCTCTCCATTTGGCCCATCAAGTCCTCACCACTGCTGACTGGTGTGGATCTTAGAAGCAAGAAGGACATCTTATACTTCTCCCTGGATGCTAGAAGACCTTATACACAGTGGAAGAATGCTTGTTGAACTGAATCTGAAGATAGTTTCTAGTCTTTTGACTCTAACCTACTAAGACTCAGTATTCAAGAGGAAGTCATGACTGAGGAGAACCAAAATCTCGTAGGAATCAAAGGGTGCCCTAGGGGATACAGAGAGGTACTGGGGCTGGCGCTGTGCAGAGTACTGTGCAGTGATAAGAGCCATGTGAGATCACACCAATTTGCCTGAGGGCAGCCGTCAGTCCCCTACCTGCACGAGGTGCCTGTGTGCATGCTCATAGGAGGGCAGGGCTCCCTCCCCAATCAGTTCCGTGTCAAATAGCTCCGTGATCAGGATGTTGGCACGGCATGGCATGTCACCATCTGAGAAACACAAGGGAAGAGTCAGAAGCAAGCAACAGATTAGAGCAAATATTTACAACAAATATGCAAAAAAAAAGGTTAATAGGTCATTATAACTAAAAGCACACACATATGCTAAAGTTTAAAAGTGTCATCATGTCTGCAACTGACTTCCCAACAGTTCAGAAAAAAAATAAAATCCACCTTGGTATGCATGTGTATGTCAAAATGCCAGCAACTGATTAAGTCTTGCTTAAGAGAACACGGGTGTTCACTGTACTACTTTTAATTTTTCTATTTAATATTGCAAGGGGCTTGTAAAACTGATTTTAAAAAGACAAACAAACAAAAAAATCTACAAACATTCCAAAAGAACACCAGGCAAAAATACAGACAATTCAAAATAGAAAGCAAATCAATCAACTATATGAAAATGTTTTCATTTTTATTAGCAAATTGCAGAGATACAAACAATTAAACTATTAACTATTAAATTAGCAAAAATGATTTGAAAAGCAGAGACTGAATGCTGGTACTTCAAATATTTCTAGGCTGCAGAGAAGGAGAGAAAATCAAAGTAAGAGAGAGGCTGATTCCACTGATACTCAAAGATACAACTGAGATCCAGAACTCAGAGGCCCCAGTTCATTATATTAAATCCCCCTGAATCAAGTTAGTTTCTTGCTGCCAAACAATCCCCTAAATAACAGTTTTTTTGGATAGCAGGATTATGGAAGGTCTTTCTGCCTTTCTACTTTTTAAACCTCCATAATACAATGTAATGTTACTTCTACAATTACAATTTTTAATGAGCCGAAACAAAACTGACTTTGGAAGGGGTATTCATCATGGAGAATTAACTGTAAATACTCCTAATGGCTCATGAATTATAATTTGACAAAGCCCACTCATCTTCCCTACACAGAGGACAAGGACAGGTGATGCAAGAAAAGAACAGCATTAAGAGTTCAAAGGCAAGTGTAGCAGAGACAGCATGAGCCCTGAGTCATAGAGACCTGGGCCTAGATCCCACTTTCTAACCTTGAACCTTCAGTCCTGACCGTCAGTCACCTCATCTGTAAAAGAGGGGTTGGTCACGAGATCTGCCTCACATGGTGGTGGTAATTAGATAACAGAGGTAAGCCTGTCCAGTTCCTGTGAAGTACATGTGTGCTCAAAGGCAGCATGACATGAAAAGAGACTAAGAAGAAACTTCTATCTCCTGGTACACAGACCACCCTCCAAGTCACTGCCCATCCTCTCTGCTATCAAGGGAGACTCCAAGTGAAATACACTGTCCCAAACTAAGCTGACCAACCCACTCACACCCATGTGCTTCTCTGTCCAATGTTTCTGCTCAATGAATGGCACCACCAAACAGGCCAGTCCTGAAACATGGGCATCACTGGCCAGCTCCAGGATGGTACCCTGACTGGCCTGGTGACCTCTGCACCCCAGGGCCTAGAACAATGGCTAGCAACACCCCAAAACAGTCAACAAACGTCAGCTAAATGATTGAACCCTCCGTCTTTGTCACCCTACATCCCAATCAATCACCAAGCCTTGCCAATTCTACCTTCTGAATACTTTTTAAGCCAATTATGTAACTTAAAATGATTTACTGTTCAAATCTGCTTCAAAGATAAAGCTTTATGATCCAATGAAGTATTTCAAGAAATACTTCTTGAGAGCCTGTGAATGCTACTGTAGAAGGGGACAGATATGCAGGGGGAGCCTGACTGGGGGCAGTTACCCCAGGGACCACAGATGTTTTCACCAAATGACTATATGGACAAATAAATGATGCCCCAAGTCGGCCACTACACATCTTGGTACGTAATCCATCTCAGGGGAACAGGTAACAAACCCAGATGCCGTTTTTTAAAAGAGCTCAGAACAGAAGCTTGGAAATAAGCATTTGAGAGTAGGAAGGAAGCTGCAAAAGAGAACAAAGACTGGGAGATGTCCCTGAGGCCTGGAAAGAGAGAGTTTTCAGAAGGCCTGTACTGCAGCAGTATCAAAGCTGCAATGCTTCCCATTTACCACGAGTTAAGGACCAAGCAAAGTTGACAGTCTACTCACTAAACAAATATGAATGAATTCTTCCATGTGCCAGGCCCTGTGCCAAGTCATGGAATGGAATAATTAGTAAGATCACACAGTCCATGAGCTCAGGATGCTTCAGCTATGTGGCGATAGAAACATTAAATACATAATTACATAATTATTTCATTATTGAGGTTAAAATCACTACATAGAAAGATATTAAGAAAGCCTGAGTGTGTGAATAACACACAGCCTGGAGGTGGCACAGGACAGGGCACAGAATAAGTGACATGGCACACGTTCTCCACCTCGGGTCAAAATGGAATAACTGGGTTCAGATTTATCTACCATCATAATCAACTAGAAATCAACTAGAAAACACGGCAAAATATATAAAACAAGTGTTTTTGGACACTGAACAGCAGGAAACAAAGTGAACCCCTGCTGCCCTGGCTCCCAGCCGGCAGGCACTTTCCAGACCTTTGTCCACAGTGAGAAGCCAAGCAAAGTGTCTTGCTGAATGAGACAGAAGAGATGAGTTCAGGGGAGTGAGAGTCAGAGAGGAAGCTACATGGGAAAAGGGCTTTGGAAATCTGCACAAGGCTCCCCTCATGTCTCTTGCTGAATATATCCACACACACATAAGTAGGGTAAGCCTCTAGAAGGCTGGGCAAAGGATGACCATGTAGCTATAAGCTGAACAACTGTCAGAGCTCAGAGGACTGAGCAACATTCTAGTTCTGATCAGCTATGACCCAGGCTCTCAGCAGAGACCCCAGAAAGGTCACGCTGTACTAGTATAGCTGAAGCAGCCCTAGAGCAGGGGTTCTCAACAGGGTGGGATTTTGCACGCACACACCTTACACACGGCACATTCGGCAATACCTGGAGACATTTCTGATAGGCACAAATGGTGCTGAGGAAGGAGATGCTATGAGCTTCCACCAGTTAAGAGGCCAGGAGTAAACATTCCACAATGCACAGGACAACTTTCCCAGCAAAGAATTACTAAACTCACAATGTCAACAGTACTGCAAGTAAGAAACCCTATCTTAAAGCTATTCTAAGCCTGTGCCAACAAAGCTTAAAAATAAGCCTTGAAAGACATATCTGCAAGAAACCCAACTGCATGCCAGATAAAGCTTTTAAGGGAAGACAACAAAACTCAGCACTTAGCAATGTAAATCTCCCAATATATACAACATTTGAATAAAAATTACCAGACAGGCAAAGAAGGAAAACAGGACACAGAACCAGGGTAAAAATGAGTCAAAACAAGAAACCCAGAAAAGACAAAGAGAGGCAGTGGAATAGAAGGATGTTAAAACAGCTAATATAAATCTGCTAACTATTTAAAGGAACACACGAACACATAAGAACAACAGAAGTTATTAAAAAAAGAAAAAACCACAAAGGGAATTTTAAAGATGAAAAATACAGTATCAAAAATGAAAAGTTCAGTAGATGTGCTTGACAGCACATCAGACACTGTAGAAAAAGGGATCGGTGAACCAAAAGACTCATCCAGGAAACTACCCATGTCTATCAGTAGGTAAAGGAGTGAACAGAGTATGGAATGTATCCACATGAGTGATGCTCACTAACAGAAAGAAATGAACACTTGATACATAGAACACTGGACAAAACTCAAAAACACGGTACTACAAAAAAGAAAGCAGACACAGAAAAGTACACACTATAATTTCACTCAAAATTCTAGAAAAGGCAGATCTAATCTATAATAGAGAAAGCAGATCAGTGAGTGCCTGGGGCCACAGCTATGGATGGAATGCCTGTAAAGGGTCATGAGGAATCTCTTTGGGCATGATGGAGACATTCTAGTATCTTGATGGTAGAAGTGGTGACAACTGTGTTTACATTTGTTAAAACTGAAACTATACACTTCAAATGGGTGCATCCACTTTATATAAATTATACCTCAATAAGAAATTCCCTAGCAGCCAGCGGTTAAGACTCTGTACTTTCACTGCTGAGGGCCGGGGTTCAATCCCTGGTCAGGGAACTAAGATCCCACAAGCCATGTGCTGCGGCCAAATAAATAAAAAAAATCATACCTCAGTAATGCTGATTAAAAGCGGGATGATCTGTGCACTCTTTTGTATGTATGGTACATTTTAAAAATAAATAAAGGGAATATCAATCCCTTCTTTTGTGCACGTTCCAGATCTTCCATAAAAAAATGCTTTTCAAATGCAAGAAAAATGCTAAATTTAGGTAGATGCTTCTTTTAAAATACTGCATGTTTAATATCTATAACCTCATGCTAGAAGCTTCTCTTGTAAATCTTTTTCACTGCGCTCTCCCAGTATCAGTAGCATGTGAAATGTCAAAAGTCTGATTCAAATTCCCAGACTATAAAAAATATTCTGAAAATCTGAAGACCAAGTTACACAGGCAAATCTCTTATCCTGGATACTGAGACCGGATACTGGAACTAAGTGAACCTCTCACTGTCAACCTTTTACTGTTTTGCTTCTGTCTAATAAAACTCAAAACCAGATACATTGAGCCAGACAAGTATTTCAACTTGCTTAAGCAAAAGGTTTCATTTGTTTACATCAACACACATATACTTGATTAGCTCTGGTTTACTCATTCCTCATTTATTTTAAGTAGTGGAGAAATAAACTAATAAGAGAAGTGCTTATCTTCAGACCAGGACATGGAGAGGTGCCAATTCTGTGCAATTACCTGGGTATATCTCTCCCAGAAACTGGAATAAACCTTTTTCTCTCTCCCACAAGAGCAAGTAAAGCTTTTGTCACAAGATGTGTTGCTCTCACCTGGTCCTACAGTCACCTCAGTGGAATGCTTATTGATAACCTTAATCTTATTACTGAAGCCGTTTTTCTCCACAATCTTCACAGCAGCGTCAGCCATAGGCTTGAAAACCTAAAAATTAGTGAAAACCCAAATAAAAATAAGCAGTAAGTTAAATAACATCCTAACACCCGGTTTTTGCAATAGTCATGTATGGATGCGAGAGTTGGGCTATAAAGAAAGCTGAGCGCTGAAGAATTGATGCTTTTGAATTGTGGTGTTGCAGAAGACTCTTGAGAGTCCCTTGGACTGCAAGGAGATCCAACCAGTCCATCCTAAAGGAGATCAGTCCTGGGTGTTCATTGGAAGGACTGATGCTGAAGCTGAAACTCCAGTATTTTGGCCACCTGATGTGAAGAGCTGACTCACTGGAAAAGACCCTGATGCTGAGAAAGATTGAGGGCAGGAAGAGAAGGGGATGGCAGAGGATGAGATGGCTGGATAGCATCACTGACTCAATGGACATGGGTTTGGGTGGACTCCGGGAGTTGGTGATGGACAGGGAGGCGTGGTGTGCTGCAGTTCATGGGGTCACAAAGAGTTGGACATGACTGAGTGACTGAACTAAACTGAACTGTAGTTTAATGTTCTTGACTTGTTGCTGGACTCAGGGGCCTGTGAGCCTCTCTGATTTTTAGTGTCATCTCCAGAGAGGGTCCTTATTGACCCAGCTTCCAGAGGGCTGAACAACTGAACTGAACTGAACACCTGGTTAGCAAATATACCTTGATTCTGGTCCTTTGATTTGAAGTAAAAGAGGCCTCCATTATGGAATTTCTTCCTGAATACACAAAATGTACCTTTGTTACCATTTGATACAGGCAAAATATTTTATTGGGCTGTATTCATCTAAATATACAAGATTTCACCTATGTAATTTAAATGCATCTCTAAATGTGTGTCATGGAAATGAATACAAAAGGGTGAGATTCTACTAGGTTTAACTTGCAGCTAGGTGTTCCCATTACATGCCAGGCAAAGGAGGGATGCAGGGGACTTTCAAGGAGACTGCACCACCTAGTAAGGATGGCAGTATCAGTGCTATGCTGGAGGGAGATGCAAAGGGGATGTGCCTCACAAAACCATGACTGGAGACCTGGGATGTGAAGTGATGTGCTCTCTAGAGGAAGGTGAGACTATATTAGATATGAAGTGTGAGCAGGTTACCCTCCTGCTCAAAACTGTCTCAAATCTCCACTGCTAGTGGAACGCAGCCTATATTCTCTTAGAGTATCTGAGGCCCTCCATACTATGGACCACCTTACTTTTACCCAGCCTTCCTCCCCTCCCACCACCACCCCAAAGGCAAAGAATGACCCTTAATCGTTTTAATGAAATCCTGAGACAAGTGTACAGAATTGCATGTGGGTGCATGCACACACACACAACAGTATCACTATCGTTGGACTATCACAGAAACTTGAAGCCCATTAACACCTAACTCACGATATTAAAGTGTTTAATGTGACACTCAGGTCTTCGAGAGTCTGGCTACAATCTACCTTTCTGGGTTTTTCTACCATGACACCATATGCCACAACTCTGGACAACACTGTTTCAAACACACCACGGTATTCCCTCAGCCTAAACTGTCACCCTTCTAGACCATGTGCTTGAGGGCCACCCTGTAGACATGGGGGTGGGGGACAGGTGCTGGAAGGAGTCTAGGCAGAACACCCTAGAGTGCTGACCTCTATACTTTACGGGAGAAAGCAAAAAACTTCTGTTTAAGCCACTGTTATTTTGGGACTTTGTCATCTGCAACTTAATCACCATATGAAACAACTTTTGTAGGGCAAAATACACCAAAATTTTAACAATGGTCAGTTACCTATTGAGTCAATATACGTCTTCATATTTACCAAATTTCCTATAGTGGTATATATTATTCACATTGCATGCACATGTGCTAAGCTGTTTCAGTCTCGTTTCAGTCTCCTTGCAACCCTATGGACTATAGCCCACCAAGCTCCTCTGTCCTTGGGATTCTCCAGGCAAGAATACTGGAGTGGGTTGCCATACCCTCCTCCAGCTCCAGGGTATCTCTGATCAAGGAATCCAACCTGCGTCTCTTGCATCTCCTACATTGGCAAGTGGGTTCTTTCCCACTAATGCCACCTGGGAAGCTTATTATTTGCATTACCAGAAAAATCATTTTGTTTAATATTTTACTAAAGGAGTGAAATGGCAGATTGCCAAACTACAGGTAAATGCAGTAAGATAGCTGGCTCTGTCAGGACAGCTAGCTCTGTCAGGACATTTAAGGTAGTAGATCTCAACCTTGATGCACTTTAAAAAATCCCAATGCTCAGGCCACATCCCAGAACTATTAACTAAAATCAGGAGCGGGGGCATGCAGGACAACAACTGACTAGGCATTAGAATTTTTTTAAAAGCTCCTCAGTGATTCTGACATTCAGTCAAGGCTGAGAATCACTGTTTTGAGGGAAGAAAATGAGCTCCTGCAGGAAAGAATGGTGTCTGATTCATCTCTGTGTTCTCAGAACCTGGCACTGTGCTTGGCATGGAGCGAACACTCCATGTATGTCTGTGAAGAAACGGACGGGGAGAGTGCAAGGCACACAAGAGACTTTCCACACAGGACAGAGAACACACACAGGAAGAGTACGGCTCACCTCAATGGCATAGCAGAAGTCAGCACCAGCCGTGACCGCCATCATTGACAACAGTCCTGTGCCAGTGCCAATGTCAAGAACCAAGGCCTTCTGTCCTCTGTCCTTCACTCGGCTCACAGCAGCCCGGATGCCCTGGTAGTATTTCATATTCTAAGAGAAAGGGAGAAACAACTGTTACTTCATACCAGTTATTATAAGTGCTTTGTGAAGTTCTAGAGTCACCGTTGGCAGCAGCAGAGTGAAGTCCCGACCCTATGGCCTCTGTGGCTTGCACTGGTTGAGTTGAACAGGCCTCCCGAGGCTCCGGGAGCACTGGTTCAGCCTCTTAAATTTATAAAGTAATTGCCTCTCTCCTCCACACCCACTCTCCCATAATCTGCTTAGAGATGCTGAGGCTCACGCTCTGCAATCCACTCTCTCCTCTTTCCAGCTTTTAGACGACTGGACAACAGGGGAACTAGAGGATGGAGAAAGCTTGTTCCTTCTCACATGTTCTCTCTCTTCAGGCCCTTCAGAGCCAGCAGCAGCACTCAAGCAGCAATTCCCTTCAGAGATCTGAGCATCAGCTCCACAGGACCTTTCCTCCACACGTCTAGCTTCTGGGAACTCCAGTCTTCTCCCTTTGTGTCCCCAGGTAAAGGAATTGCTTCCTGCAATTACTACCACAAGGTTACCCTGGTGCTTCCCAGTCCTCCCATACCTCTGTAACCAATTCCTTCTCTTGAAACAGATGCATATGCTTGTGTGCCCAGTGGTGTCTGACTCTTTGCAACCCCATGGACTGTAGCCCACCAGACTCCTCTGTTCATGGAATTTTCTAGGTAAGAACACTGGAGTGGGTTGCCATTTCCTCCTCCAGGGTATCTTCAAGACCCAGGGATTGAACTCATGTCTCCTGCATTGGCAGGGGGATTCTTTACCACTAAGCCACCAGGGAAACCCATTGAAACATATAATGTGGCTTTTGGTTTCCTCACTAGACTCTTAATTCATACAGCTTCCTGGGCTAAAAAATATTTTCTTCTCAGGAAACTGTTTCTTTGTTTTTAGTTCAGGTCCTTAGTAATTTAATCAGATATATATATATATATATATATATATATATATTTTTTTTTTTTTTTTCCTCCTCTTTAACACTTTGGCTAATTAAGTACCTGGCCCTAGGATCTCACAGACTGTGTGGTGCAGTCCAAGAAAAAAAAAAGCACAGTACTATATTTCAAAATAGCAACACTGAACTCTAAAAGCAAATGGAGTGATAATGTCAAAATTATGAAGTGAAGTGATTTCCAAACTAGAATCCAGCCCTTGGTGTGAGGACAGAATAAAGACGTTTTCGGATAAGCCAAGCCTCAAAAACCTTACTCCCCATGAACCCTCTCAGAGTAATGTGATAAAGGATGAGCTTCACTAAAGAGGGAGGGACCCAAAGAGAAACACAAGAGGACCCAGGAAACGGAGGACTCAATACAAAAAGAAGAGCAAAGGAGATCTGCAGACAACAAGAATCGCAGGTCTAGAATGCATCAAGTCCAGACTGAGGCCAGGGAAAATGACCCAGAAACAATCTCTAAGATGAAACTGACAGAACAGCCCACTGTTTTGACCTTCCTTTGGAAAGAAATTTTAGGCTACTGGGACAAAGTCTGGGCATAAAAGGTTGACTACATAAAACATAAAGCAAAAATAAGTTAATTATTAACAAAGAATAATGCAAGAAAAGAACAGCAATCAAAATTATCACATAGCTCAACTGTGAACAGTGTTTATACATGCCTAATAGAGTCAACGTGATTTTAACTAACACACGTTTATATAAGCGCTTACCTCATCACAAAAGGGGGTATTATTGCTATCCCTATTTTACAGACGAGAAAACAGAGGCATAAAGAATTTAAGTGACTTGCCTACTGAAACGCTGAATATTAATTTTGCAAAAACTGTAACTGTGCTGGGAGAAAAGGAGAACGAGTGGGAAGGAGGAGCTGGAAGAGTATCAGATTCTTAGCTCTTACAGTGAGAAGTCAATAGGTAACAGTTATTTAGGTCTGGAAGTAAACATAAAACAAACAGCTCAAAGAAAAGAAAGGAGGTTGCCTCTGAGTGTAAGCATAAAAATGTTTTGTCTGGGGGAAATAATACACCAGGGGACTGTTATTTTTCACAATAAGCCTCACAGAAATATTTGACTCCTAAAGTAACTGCATTTTTGTCTTGGATAAAATCAGCATGGCATTTTATGTTATGTGCTTTTTATGGCAAAGAAAGAAAAAAAGTTAAAAAAAAATCAGGATGGCAACTGATAGAATTGTTGAACTAGGAAAATGAACATCAAATACACTATTTCCACAAAAAGCAGGAGGGTGCAGATTTCTTTGTGTAGCTGTGGCTGTGGGGTAATGGAAAGAGAGCAGGTCTAGGAGCTGGTTCAGGAGCTTCAGTTCAGTCTGTGAGCTGATCACCTGAGAACCCTCATCAGCAGCATCCTCAGCAGGAAACAAGGGTTGGGATACGTGCCAAATAAATAACACCCATTAAATGAGCTATCACTTTTAATTTTTTTAATTTAAAAAAGTTGTATTTTCTATACAACAAATACTAAAATACATGCAATACTTTTTCAATTTTCTTAACATACAAAACCATAACACAACGCAAAAAAATACAAAATGTAACTTGAAGTTATTGACTGTTGTCTGAAGGTGACTGACAGCAATGACTAAATTAGTCATGCTGCTAATTTACCTCCACATGTTTATTTAGCACATCAGAAATATCTTTTCTCTGACATAAAGAAAAAAGACAATGAAATGTGCACAGGTATCACTTTTTAATTATCCAACTTTGAAGTTACTACTGGAGCTTCTTAAAAGACAACTGGCAGTATCCATAAGGAGTCCTATGTGAGTTCATAATCCTAGACTACACTGAAGATGACATTTGGATGGCAAATAAGCACATAAAATGATGTTTGACACTATTAGTCACTAGAAAAAATAATCTCATGTGCTTATTTGCCTTCCAAATATATTAAAACTACAAAGTTAAATAAGGTACATTCAACATATAGACCCAGCAATTCTACTCTGATATATTTATATGAAAGAAATGAAAACATGTCCACACAAAGACTTATATGTGAATGTTCAAAGGAGGACTATTCAAAACAGCCAAAAACTGGAAACAATCCAAATGTCTATCAACTGGTAAATGGATAAAATACAGTTTATCCATATAATGGAATATTACTCAGCAATACAAAGGAATGGATACTAATATACTCAATTATGAATGACCCTCAAATAATGAATGAAAGAAAAAAGACTACATATTATATGATTTCACTAAGATGAAATTTCCAAAAAAGGCAAAAACTATACAGACAGAAAAATCTATCAGTGGTTACCTTGTGGGAGGGGGGGGCAACTAGAAGGTTGAGTACCAGGATTGATTTTATGGGATAATAGAAGTGTTTTAAAACAACAACAAAATGTAAGGAACCATACAAAAGTACAGAGAAACATGTTTTTCTTGACTGTCACTAACCAGCAACTTCTGATTCCATTTCCTCACATGTAGAACTGGGAAGGGGAGAATAGAAGCTAAGAGTTAAATAATTAAAACTCAGGAATGTTCCATCAAGGAATTTGAAGTTTACCTCAAAGGCAGCAAAAGGACACTGAAGGGTTTTAGGGCTGCTGTAAAGAGGAAGGAAAAGAGGGGCCGACACTAGTCAATGAGCGCTGAGCAGGCAGTGGGGTTGAAAGAACAATAGAATTTGATGGTCAGTCAACTACAGGCTTAGATAAGAGAAAGACATCATCTTTCTGGCTTGGCTGACCGGATGGACGACACCACCATTTGTCCAAATCCTCTGGAAGCTGGGTCAAAAAGGACTCTCTCTAGAGACGACACTAAAAATCAGAGAGGCTCACAGGCCCATGAGTCCAACAAGAAGTCAAGAACATTAAACTACAGAGGATTAGTCAAAAGCCAACAATGTTTGTTCCCCATTCTGTAATTCCTCAGCAGATCAGCAAAGGCACTTGGATATTTGACAAAAATGAGGGAGGCACTTAGCCCCTGTGGTGCAGTCTGAACACTAATGGTGCTTAAGGAGGCCCTTCTGTCACAGTGTTGCCAAGAAGCAGGCAGTTAATCTGGGCTGGGTGGAAGAGACACTGCCACCAACACAGCCTCAGGACCAGCCCTACCCTGTGCCCTGATCCTTCTGCCAAGCACTGGTCAGTTTTTAAGCCTGGCCCTGCATCCCTCTCCTTCAAGCCTCCCAATTTCTGAACGATCTGGATGAGGCTGACTAGTTAAGCACTCTGGGAGACCAGGAAATCCTGGGTTGCTAACCATGATAAGACCAGAATTGTAATATAATTCAAACAAAGAGAACTCAGATGAAACAAAAATGAAGGAGAAAAGCTGAAATGTAATTCTGCAGTGAAAGCCAAATATACTTTACAAAATACAGTCTGCAGTGACCTCTAGAGATTCTATTTTAAAATTACAAAGTAACTATTCCAGGTAAAACTGTATTTTTTATCCAGAGATCATGGAAATCAGCTAGTATGGCCCACTCATTATAAATTCTAATAAGTGAGGTCTGCAGAGGTCTCATATTCTCTCCAAGGTCATGCTCAAGTCAGTAACAGAGGGGCAAGAAGGACCCAGACTCCTTCTTTGCCAAGCAATGCACACTATTGCTGCCTCTCTGTGTCATTCTAACAGCGTGCCTCTGGGGGCAGTTTTTAACCACATAGTGGAAGGTTTCAAACACCACTTTAAGATAACAGTTTCAAAAAGATAAATAAATAAATAACAGTTTCCTTTTACACTTACCCTATCTTTGTCATGCAACATATCAGCATAGGATGACCTAAAAAAAATAAAAAGACAGGTTAGAAACCTCTGCTAATAATGATAAACATCAACGTATGAGAATATTCACATACATAAATGCATTCCTACATCAGACAGAACACACATCCTGGTCCATTTTAAACTATTTTAACAGATCTATAAGCTGTCATTCTCTCATACTGCAGGAAAAAAAAATCTTAGTGAAACATGTTTATTTTTAGTAAAGAATCTTGGATTGAAACTCCTGTGATAGTTGGCCCTGTCACAGTAATTCCACAGTCCTAGCATACTGATCATGTTATACATCATATAATTTTTTTCCTCAGGATCAACTCAGATGTGTCTAACATTTCACATAGTCTTACACACATTTGTATACAGGGATAACCACAGACAGAAGGAACACTGAGGAGAACAATCAGGGAAAGAGAATCTATGTGCCTGCTGTGTATATGAAGGCACTTTCCCTTATGTCATCAGAGACAACTAAGAAGAGCTCATCAAACTACAGAGAAGAGGGCTGCTTATCTGTATGCTCTACCACAGTAATACACAAATCTGAAAAATCTCTGGAAGGGTTAGGATAATCCCCGGAACTCAGCAGATTCAGCCCAAAGATGCTTTCTGAGAGTTCCAGGTGAGAATAAAGGCACTCTCAAGAAAGAGAGGGTCTCCAGCTTCCGATCAACATCAGAATTAATGGAGAGCCTTTTTTTTTTTTTTTCAAACGTGTGGCTTCCCACAATACATGCAAAGAACTTCTGATCCAGAAGATGGAGCTGGAGTTTGGAAATCTGCACTTGAACTGGTGCTCCAGGCAACTGTGACACAGGCAT
This sequence comes from Tragelaphus eurycerus, assembly GCA_935064755.1. Lineage (NCBI taxonomy): Eukaryota > Metazoa > Chordata > Mammalia > Artiodactyla > Bovidae > Tragelaphus > Tragelaphus eurycerus. Next base: position 22,511,606 of record CAKXYN010000020.1, read on the forward strand.
TTCATACTCCACATTTTGAGGAGCACTGCACCACAAGCAAACAGTTCTGCTGCTTCTTTTTTTAAATGACATACCAAGGTTTTTAACATGTGAACCTACCTATGACTGTTTAGTTGAAATCTGGTCCTTTCTACTTTCCTTCACCTCAAAAGGGACATTTTCACACCCGATCTTCCCTGCTTCATCACCCACCCACTCGTCCCCACTCCACTGACATCACTCTCCCTAAGCACCACCAGCTCATTCCCATCACTTAACAGCTAGGATTTCTCTGACCCTGCTGGACACTCCCCTTTCTGAAACGTTCTCTTCCTTTCTACTCTCTGGCCATCCCCTGCTTGTTGTCTTGCCTCACCAGATATTTCAGGATTCTTTCTTCAGCCCTCTACCTTTCTCATCCCACACGATCTCTGAAAGCCTGCAATCTCTTCCAGCTTCAGCTCTCACTAATAACTGCAAACTGTCCAGATCCATAATTTATCTGCCCACTGGCATTTCCATCTGGATGGCCAAATCCAGATACTAATCTTCATCTCCCAACAACATTCATTCCTCCTGTTTTCTCCTTCTGATGGAACTGTTTTCCATCCACTTACTCAAATCAGAAATCTTTGTGCTTCTTGAATTTTCTCTCTCTCTCCATCATTGCACCCAAGAGTTACCAAACTTAGGCTTCCTCAAAGCTTTCTCCTCCTCTCTCCACCTCTGCTGTCTCAGCCACGGGGCTGCAGTATCTACCCAAATGCCCACAAGTTGTTTGCTCCCTCCAACACTCTTTCCACAATGCTCTCAGGGAATGTTCCAAAATGCAACCTCATCTATTTTCTTCCCTATTTAACATCTCAATCACTCAGAAAATAACATCCAAAATACTTAGAAAGTAATATGTTTGAACTCTTATACTGCATCAAACATTGTACTTCATTCAATCATCAAACGATGGTAAGAAAAGGGTATCATACTATGGGATAAATGTTATTATACTGAGGCATGTACTGTTATACTGTACACGGGACACATATTACTACTTCGAGGCTCAGAGAAGTTTAGAAGCTTGGCCAATGTCACAGACTTAAGTGGTAAAGCTAGAACTTAAGAGAACTGTGCTCCTCTTCCAGTATTTTGCTCCCACCAACTACAACATGACCCCACCTACCTTTTCAGCAGCCTCCCTCACCACAGCGCTACTTCTGCACCACACTCCAGTCACACTGACCTGCTAGTCATTCCCCAAACTAGCTCATCTGCAAGTCTGCACATAATCCCTGCTGCCTGGAAAGCAATCACTCTCTCTTTAGATTTGGGAAATCATTCAAATTATCACTCTCCCAGCAGAGCTGGTTCTTGATGCTTCCATGCACTTCTGTGCCCATTTCCACTGACCTTCATCTCATGGTGACATAATTTTTTATATATCTGTCTCTTCCACAAATCTGCATGTTTTTTGAGAACCAGAACCTTGTCTTCTTCATTTTGGTATTCACAGCCTTCACACAGTGTTGTATACACTTAATGATCGCTTAATAACAGTAACTCACTAATATACTTTTAAACATCCCTCCAAAGGAAAAAAAAAATTCACTTTCCCGCATGTTTTCCATTAAAGAGAATTTAGCCATATGATAAATGTGTCATCATTTCAGTGACACAATAATTAAATTTCATAAGCTCGTCCATTGCTGTTACTACTACTGAACCCTGGGTCCTCTTTGGTCTACTAGACAAATCCTCTGGGGCTCTGGTATGGCTGCTATACAACGTCTGACTCTCCACACAGGTATGACTTTGTGGAACTCCCACACAAACCACCTAGCTGAGCAGACCTGCTGGTGAGCAACACTGCCCTGGTCAGAAGCACTTGGTGACAATCTATTCCCCACTCAGACTGGTTCCAAGGAATCTGCTTTGAGATCAATGGCCCTATCCAGCTACAGTGAACTGTGGGGGGAAAAAGAAACAAAAAAAAACCGGTTACCTTGCAATCTCCTGGTGGTAATCATAATGCTCATCCTCCTCCAGCCACTCCACAGATCCTGTGGTTGGATTGGCCCGCCCACAGAAGACTTTCATGATGTCAATCAGCTTCTCAGCTTTAGCAGAGAAAAGCAGCCTTGCCAGCTGACTTCTTGTAGACAAGACTGGTCGTCAGAAATCTATTCAAATCATAATGCCCCCAAATATAGGGGGAAATGAATTTTTAAGACAAGGGGAAAAAAAAGAACTCATGAAATGGATGAAAATGTCAGAGACACTGAAAATATTTGTTCATCAGAATTTTGATCTTCCCATCAAGAGTTACTTAGTTTTATATTCCGCACACAGCATCAAAAATCATTAAGACAAAAATTCAGAAAGCTATCTGGAAACTTCAGCAGGCCTCCATGGTTTCAATGGGGTCAAATGAGCCTCAGAGTTGCACCTTAGTACAGCCTCAGGTGAAGGCAGGTGAGAAGAGAAATAATGCAGAAGAAAGGGCTAGAAGGAAAAGGAGAACACAGAGACCGAGGTGGGTAAAGGAGTGTCAGCAATACTGTCTTAGAATAGTAAACATTTAGTTTAAGGAAATATGCAAAGAAATAGTAATTCACCTAAGTAAACCTCATCTGAGCAAATAAATCATAGCTAATATTCAACATGAACAATCCCAAAAATATAACACCAAGCAAAAGAATAAGCAAACCACAGAGTATACACGACTGTATTCACATGAAATTCATAATTATGCAACATAGAATATAGTCTTCAGGGATCACACCGAAAGCATAACAGGGAATGATGATAGTGGTTACCTATAGGAATGAAGGGAAAAGGATGGAATCCACAAAGGCCTTCAAAATCAAAGGCCTTCACAGGGGACTTCAAAAGTAATAGTAATTGTTCTTTTTCTAATTATACTGTCATTCTTAGTGCCTCACTATTATGTTATATTATTATGTTATTATATTACTGTTATGTCAACTACTTCTTATCTACTCAGTATTGAATTTTAAAAACAATTTTAACTTTCTTCGTCTAAAAAAAAAATCTTTGCCTCCTGATCTTGCTGAGAAGGAATGTACAGTTGTGTGGATGGTAGGGTGAGATCATTGAGTAGCTTTGTAGTCAAGATTCTATGTCACATTTGTAAAGGGAAAATTAGCACTTTCATGGTTCTTGAGGAAGAAAAAACAGCTTTGTGGAGACATTCCTTCCCTTGGTTTCCCATTGCCACTGTTAGAGGGAATGGTAGCATTTAGAATGTGTGCACTTATCACCGTGGAGAGATGGCAGTTATGATCGTCTGAAGCTGACGTGGGTTGTTTCTGGGGCTGATGGAAAAGCACCCACCCCTGCCGTCTCTAACGCACTTTCCATTGGGCGCAGCAGCCCAGGACCCTGTCGCATGCGTGTCTCCAGGCACGTCACTGGCACCTTTTTAGGTAAGCTCTGACGATCAAGATGGTGGTAGAGAGGCTGCCTGGAACATGCTGAATTGCAGATTCAGTTTAGACTGACTAGCCATGTTTTCTAAAAGAAGAGAGGAAGCCCAGAAAGTGGAGTAAATGGTGTCCGTTTTTTATTTAACCGCGCTGTCTTGGTAGGGGAAACAGTTATCTGCCGCTTGCTTAGCACATGTAAAGTTGTAGTCATATATTTATGAGACCACTGCTTACAGATTATAAATTATGTAAATACATTAATAAATTCTATGTTTCATTTTAAAAAAAAAGGCTTCGAATAAATGAAATGTCACCAGATCAATGTCTTATATGGCCTGTTTCCCGCCAAAGATCTATTTCTGAGAGAGAAATCCCACAGCTCAAAGTCTGAAGGTTCTTCTCAGCAGACATGGCCTCTCACAGTGCCCTTCCTCTTGTTATTCAAAAAACAGTAAGTGTTCCACCCTTTCCTTCATTTCTTGATAAGCACTGATTCATCATTTGTAAACCTTAAAAAGAATGCCCACTCTGAAAGACCCTAAACATTTGTAAGGCATTTTACTGGCCAGAGTTACTGACTTTCTTCTGAAGTCAACTAAACTAAGTAAACACTGAATTCTTATACTAGAGGATGGGGAACAATCTTTTCTGAAAAGACTCAGTCACTAGCCTGGTTCAAAGTAGTCAATTAGTCCTTCAGCAAAACTCTACTTCAGTATATCTAGTCTCTAATTTAGTGGTTATCAAGCTTTCTGACAATCCCAGTAAGAAATATATTTTACCTTGAGACACAACACACACACGCAATATAAAGTTTCACAAAACAATTACTTAGTCTTCATGTAGGCAAGACCCTCTGATATAGTCCACTCTATTTAATTTTTATTTGTCATGCAGATCACAATCCACTAAATTGTTTTAATAACTCACCAAAGGGTTTCAACCTACAGCTTGAAAAGCACTGCTAGAATCAGCTATGCATATCTCATAAGCTAATGTCATTAAAAGGGGGAGTATCTAGAACTACCATAATCTGTAATATGCTTTAGAAAACACTTCCAACAAATGCTGTAGTAGAAAGAAGTTTAAAAGATGGGTAGGATTTAGATGGGGGAAGGGAGGGAGAAAGTATTTCACCAGATTAGAGAGGCTTAAAAAATCATGCACAGTGAACTAATAAATTAACCTGAAGTTCCACTGAACAAGAAGTCAAACACGTTGATGGGGTCCATATTGTGGAGACTCCTAAAATCCTTATCCTCTGGTCCATGTGTAATCAATCGTGAAGTCACTTAAGGTTAAGGGGAAGTAAAGTATTGTAATTTATGGAATTCTCTTTTCATCTATGATGTTGCAGAGGCTGTAACTAGGACCACAGTGTCTTTTCAGAACTGTAGAGAAGTCACTGGTTTCATATAAATCTAAACAAATGCTTGAGGACAGAAACTATGTCCTGTAACCTCTCTGGGTGAACACTACATATCTTCCACACATGAATCCCCTCATGTATTACTATGACTTGTCCTCTCTCCCAATAAGGAGCCCACAATCTAGATTCAGGATACTCTAATCTCCTCCTCATTCTCCAAGAGCTGTGTAATCACATGGTTATTTACAAGGAGAGGATGGAAATCAACTGCCAAGCCCTAATTGCTTTACTAGTCAGATTTCAGAGTAGACCTCTGGTTCAGTCACTCAAAATTTACTAGGCACCTTCTGTATGCCAGGTACTGTATTAGGACTGGAGGACTACCATAAAGAGAAAGGAGGTTCTTGTCCTCCAAGAATTTATAGATCCTAATGAGAGAAAGAGAATAAATAAAATAATTAGACTACCTGAGGGCAAGAAAGGAAATGCATAGGGTGCTATGAAAGAGAGTAACAAAGTTATGGAAAGGCTCTCTGAGGAAAATAGCATCTAAATTGAGGCCTGAAAGATAAGCCGGGTTAAAAGCTATGATAGTGTAGTATTTCAGGAATCCTTACCCCAACTTTTGCAAGAACAGGACATAAAATGTCAAGAACTAGGTGCAGAGTTACAAAAGTCTGAGTGACTGAAGCACTTTGAGCAGAAGAAATGATGGGAGATTAGGCATGTGGGCTTCTGCAAACCGTTGTGCCATGCTGACTTTGGAATGGTGTTTTGATTTTGTTCTAGATGCACTGAGAGCCACTCAACGGTTTTAAGCAAAGGAGTATCTACGGTGGGTGTCGCAAAGAGTCGGACACGACTGAGCGACTGAACAACAAACGGTGGGTGTACGCTTTTACAGGGACTCTCTGACCAATGTGTGGTAAACAGACTGGTTTCCAACTACTGAGAACACTGTGACTGGGAAAGACCTGTGAACCAGGGGACCAAGGACCAGTCAGGGTGCGATAGCTCAAGCTCCGAAAGACTGACGTGCGGGTCTCTGTCGCTGAGAGGAGGCGCCAGGTACTCCCCGCGAAGGTGCTCAGTCACAAGCCAAGCTAGAAGCAATTACCCGACTGAATGGCAGAGGCGGGGACCCCCCTAGAAACCCGCACTACCGCCGGTTCGGGAGCTCTGAGCCTCCCTCTGCGGACTCTAGAAGTTCCTTCGGAGTCCCGAAGAGGTGTGTACCTCAGTGTTCAAGTACGACCGAGGCCGTGGGCTGAGTACATTTCTGGCTGCTTTCGAGCCTTCAACCGCGACCCCACCTTCCCAACCCGTCCAGCGTCTCACCCGACGCGGAAACAGCTCCATTCACTTCTTCCGCCACCACCATCTTGCCGCGACAAGCGTGGGAGGGCGGGACCTCCCTAGACTCGCTGTGTGCCGGGGGCGGGACCCGGAAGCGGAACTGAAAAGTTCTTCCGTCACACCCGACACATTCCCACAGTGCTCCACGGCAGCCGCTATGGAGGCTGGAAGTACAGCTGTACTCCGGGTGAAGCGGAAGCTCGGAGTAGAGCCCGCCGAGGCTTTGGTCCTCGCTTGTAAACGCCTCCGGTCCAGCCCAGTTGAATTGGAAACTCCAAAGACGTCTCCAGAGGGTCTGGAGAGAGCTGCAGAAAATAATGTCTTCCAGTTGGTGGCCACAGTGCGCTCACAGGTATTGGGCTGGGAAGGAGCCGCTGTGAAAGGGATCTTAGGATACAGCTGGGGTGCATCCTTATCCGTGACCCTTTCACCAACCCCTGTTTATGCCGCCCCACACCTCTGCTTCTCCCCCACCCTAGGAGGAGCCAGTCCACCCGCTCCTGCGGGCCGCCCTGCGCCCGTCCCAGGGCAGCCAGCAACGTATCCGCCATCAACTCCGCGCCTCTGCTCGGGAGATCCGACAGGAAGGCCGCTACAGAGTAGTCTCTAGCCGCCGATCCTCGGGAATTCCCTCGGACAGCTTGGAGTCCGAGGATGCGTCAGGAACTCCAAAAGCCGCCGCCGACGCAAGCTTTCAGCTATTAGACCTGGTCCACGAAGAAGATGCAGAGGTCGCCGCCGCCGCGACCTCCTGCAAAGTGAGTACAGCCTGAGTCGACCCAGAGGTCGACTTCTCTGGACAAATAGTGCGCAAAGTCAGCACACAGTTAAAGAGGATACACGTGGCCTCACTTCAGAGATGGATGATCCATCCAGCTTGATAGCCACAATTTTCAGGTTAGGTTATCCACTCAACATTTACTCAGCGCCCACTATGTGCCAGGTATGATTCTTAGGTTCTGTGGGTACAGCAATGAGGACCGAGCATTCAGGTGGAGAAGAGAAACATCAAACATATAAACTCAGTATCACATGGTGATATGGGTCATAAAAGAGGCAAAGAAAAGAGGAAAAGCATGGTCCCATTTCAGTGTTATTTTCACTGAGATGACTTTTGAGTGAAGACTTGAAGGAGGTGAATGGCTGGGCACTGCAGATGTCTTGGGGAAAGGATTCCATACTGAGGAGCTGTAAGTGCAGAGACCCAGAAGCCAAATTTGTCTGATGTTTGCAAGGTCAATGTGCCTGGAGCCCAATGAGTTGGGAGAAGATAGTAAGGAATTTTGGAAGAGGGTATCTGCTAGATCCTTTCAAGTCAGTACTTGAAAGGACACCTTGCCTTTCACCCTGAAATGGGGAATCCCTGGAGATTTTGACCAATGTAAAAATAAAGCAGATGGGAAAACTCATCAAAGAGAGATTAAAGGACCAGGCCTGGGTAGCATACCAAGTTTGAGGCAGATTTAGGATTAGAATGCAAGTTTTCCTCACATTTAATTCAGTGTTACTTTCTACTAATTACATTTTCTAAATTAGTACCTCACTTCCAAAAAACAAAGTCAACTACATGCAATAAGACCAGAGAACTAGAAAATTCTCAATCTAAGGTATGCCTTCTCTTGATAAACATTTTTCAAATATCATTCTTTTTAATGGCTTCCGAAGTTTAAAAAATGAAAAACAAACAAAACAGTTTTTGGCTGTGTTGGGTCTTTGTTGCTGCCTGGGCTTTTCTCTAGTTGCAGTGAGTGGGAGCTACCCCCTAGTTGCAGTGCACAATCTTCTCATTGTGGTGGCTTGTCTTGTTGCAGAGCACAGGCTCTCGGGCACACGAGCTTCAGTAGTTGCAAAACGTGGACTCAGAAGTTGCAGCACCCAGGCTCTAGAGCACGAGCTCAGTAGTTGTGGCTCACAGGCTTAGTTACTCCAAGGCATGTGTGATCTTCATGGAACAGGGATTGAACCCATGTCTCCTGCATTGGCAGGCAGGTTCTTTGCCACTGAGGCACCAGGGAAGCCCCCCAAAATGAAATTTAAATTCAAAATATATCAAGCAAAAAATATTTAATTGTATTACTAGTATACCTGGACATGATAGCCATCTGTTTTGCCAAAACTAATTCCAGACTGTGTCATAAATTACACATTTTAAAAGTGAACCCATGTTCAGTGGAATCAAGTCAGTTAAATAGCCCATTAAATAATCTAAGAAAAATTAGTAGATAAGCTAGGAAGGATCTGAACACAGGTTTTCCCGACAATGCAGTACAAACTGTAAACACATCAAAAATGTTTGCATATTATTAAAAAACAAATTTAAACAGAAAGCACACGAGGTTTTATGCTCTCTAGATGACTGGGAAAAGGGTTGCTGATAGCACTGTTGGCGAGGCTCTGATTAAAATTGTACATGATTATAGTGCTTAAAATTGATGCAAGCCTTTGGGCTTTACAGTAATAAAGGCATCCTAAAAATACATTGGAGCCTATTTTTCAAACTTTTTATTGTTCGCACTCTAAAGCCATCCAAAAATCTAAAGAAAATTTAAAATTGGTGATAGCAATCTCACCTCCAGGATTTATCCTAGGGAAATAATTCCACAGAAGCAAATAGCTATGGTATTAACAAAAGCTACTGTTTGTATACTAAGTAATGTGTCCAGTACTATGCTAGGTTCTTTTTTTTTTTTTTTCCTTTAACTCATTTTATCCTCACAAAAACCATATAAGGTAGGTATTCTTATCTCCATTTTTCAAATGTAACAAATGACATGTTCATCATAGCGCTGTGTATGGAGGCTAACAATTATGTATAGAAACTGACATATACAACTGGTTAAACCATTAAATTGGTAACCATGAAGACTGGCAAGATGGAAAAATACTTTTAACAACAGAATGTAGCATAATTGCAAATATAGGTAAAGAAACACATAGACTAGATTTAAATTTTTTTTTCTTTTATGAAGAAAAGAAAGCAAAACAAAGGGAGGGGTGGGTAAATTCCTTGGCAGTGCAGTGTTAAGACTCCTTGCTTCTACTGCAGGGGGTGTGGGTTCAATCCCTGGTCAGGTGTAGCCCAAAAAATAAAGTGGGAGAAAATGCATTCATTTTACCCCCATCCCAAAGATAACTGGAACAAAACTGGTTTATTTTTTTGTCTAGCATTTTTGTTTTGCTAACTTCTGTAAATTTTTTTTAATATTTAATGGCTGCATAAGTTGTTGAATTGAGGTCTGTGGACTTGTGAGTTACAGTCAGAACTTTTCTTATAAACAGCTTTGAGGTTGGTCAAGAGTCTTCACAAAACCTGACATGTCTAGTTCTTTGGAACAAGGAAGAATTCTGTTTAGCTTGTAAAAGATGAGAACATTGCTCTCCCTTTATCTGCCTTGACCATGGGGCACACCCTCTTCCCCCAATATGGTGTTTGGTTTGAGTTGTACAACTTTCAGTGATGAACCTGTCAAGAGTGACTTGCAGCATGTCCCTCTCATTTCCAAATTAACCCATGCTACCCTGGATAACACAGCCTCTTGCCACTGGAGCACATCTTACCTGGGCAAGTTCTGTTCTGGGGCAGTACATCTCAAACTATCAGAAAAAGGATTATCGAGTCCCCTCCTAGTTTGTGAGCAAAAGCAGGATGTCAGTGTGAGCAAGCTAGTGGTGGGTGATGACTGGTACTAGTCACCAGGTACCAAGAAACGCCCTTAGGCCCCTAGAGGTGGCCACACAAAATACAAACCCATTTGACTGTCAAACATAGGGGCCCTGCATTGGGCCGGTGGATCTCCAAAGGGAGAACATCATACCAAAGGAACTCAGAGAAGACCTGCAGAAGCAGAGCCTGGGGTGAGATGTACCACTTGTGCTGGCTCTCCCCTTCCTCTAGTGTTCCTTTGGGCTTTCTTGTGTCAGCCCACAGAAGAGTAGGCAACTATCTTGTAAGCTTCTCCCTTAAAAGTACTATAGACTGTTTGTTTTTTTATTTCATAGATAAATGAAAAAAGACTAGTTGGCCATGGGGATAAGAATCTTGAATTCCACGTATAATTGCAGGAAGGCCTCCTTCACCAAGCTCTTAGGTTCCTCCTCTTGGGACATCCATGTTTTAGGTTATGCATGTGTCATCTGCTGTTCTCTTTACAGAAATCTGACCCAGATGTGATCCTCTGCAACTGTGTAGAGTTGATCCGTGAGGGGTTGAATGTATCTCAATATGGACCAAGTTCTGGGCATCAGAAGGAACAAAAGGACGACTTTGTGTATGACATTTACTATTTGCAAAGTGCGACTCCAGGATGGATTGAGAACATCCTCTCTGTGCAGCCCTACAGCCACGAGTGGGAGTTGGTAAGGGGCCCCATGAAGCAGCCTAAGCTTATTACCCAGTCACATGCTTTGCCTCCCTAGGTTCTATTCCTGATCATTGTTCTTACCCTTGCTTAAAAGGAAAAATTTATTATAAATGCCTGAGGTTACTATAGCCACTAGCAGACTGCTCCGTTTTTTCTTTTTCACACATCACCCTTAAACTATGTCTCTCCAAGTTGGTCTGCTAATAGCTTCCCTCAGAGCATACCTTTAGAGGTTTTGACTTACACTCATGTTTGTGTTGAGATGTGCAGGTGAATGATGACCAACAACCAGAGGACATTTATGATGATGAAGATGATGAAAACAGTGAGAATAACTGGCGCAATGAGTACCCAGAGGAGGAGAACAGTGACGAAGATGAAGATTCCAGAGGTAGGTAATAGCAGCCCTGGTTGGGGGGATTGATGGGATCTGGGACTGAGGTGTGAGCAAGACTGACAGGTATATGTTAGCTGGTTTTCCTTTTCTGCCATTTGAGCTCCACTAGCTCAACCATAAGCTGTTGGAGCTGTAGGAGATGGAAGGACCGGTGTTTCCATGGGGGCTGCTGGAGGTATAATGTCAGTCAGGCCTAGGTTCAAATCCTTAGTTCTGTCATTGCCCACTAACAGTCCTTTTCCCTTCTACTCTGAATAAAGTGCTGGAGAGGTTCATCAGTAGGAGTAGTCCCAGAGTTTTCTCAGGTACTTGTAAATTGTTGCATTTACAAGTATAACAACACAGACTAGGTACCTTGGGAAAGAGAAAGGAAGGATGCTCTGGCACCACCATTCCTTGAATTTCTTAGTGTTTCGTAACAGAGGAACAATTCAACTATGGAATATTCTACTGGGGAAGTGGCAAGGAACAAAATTAGATGTGCAATATGACTACAGCTGTTATATAATAAAAAAAAAAGTCCCATACTTAGGGGAGAAATGATGAAACACTCGAATGTTAAAGGGCTTGGTTTACATGAATTTTATTGCTTCTTTTTAAATTGTTCTATATTCTAGCAAGTATTTTATAATACAAAACAAACTTTTTTGAGAAGGGAAGGGACTTTTGTGGTCATTTAGAAAACCATACAATTAGAGCCCATTCCTATTATCTTATTCTAGGCTCTGACAATTACAGCAGCGTCAGCGAAGAAGAAAGAGACAACAGCAGACCACCAACGTGGAGCAAATACCCTTTGGATGTACAGAAGGAGTTTGACTATGACAGCTCCCATGACCTCGATTCAGACTGATGATCCTGTGATAACCACAAGGTTCTACCACAAGCCCCTGGGGGATCTGTGACTACAGGGTCCGCCACAGTAGTTAGAATCCTCCTAGCCTAATACAGGGAAAGAAAACGCATATCCACCAGCACCATTCCACCACAGGGAAAACATGCACTAAGGGAATGTCCTTTCTACTATCTGTAGGGCCCGTTTATCTTGATCAAAATCAACCCTACAGTCCACAGGCGGGAAATGCTATAAAAGCGAAGCTTCATGGCTCAGGCATTTTCCCAGCATTCCCATTCTCCTCCTACGCTGAAACCAGTTAAGTGGAAGAGAGTCTCTTATTTTATCAGCACTAAGCCTGGGCTTTTCCAGGTTACCTGCCTCTAGTAAAGCCAGTTTCTTTTGATAGAGGGACTCTAGAAAGGCTGCAGTGAGTCCCTTGTAGTGGCACAGACTGGACAGTAATGGTCATTAGGAAAGGAAGTAGAATCTGCCTGCGATGTGAGGTTTTAAACAGCTATCCCTACCTTCCTGCTTCCTGACTCTGATAACACTTGTAAAGATTGCTTGTTTCCTCTGGCAGTGGTGCCAAGGAACAAGGTATGTATAAATGTATTTAATAAAAACTGAACATTGGGAGCAAGTAAAATTTGTCTTACATGTTTTCCCACCATATTCCCTGCTTCCCCTAACACCTGCCAAAAGGGAGTGAGAAGTTTCAAACACTGAGGACTTAAAGCAAGTGAGGAAAAGCAAAGCACATCCTAAACTTGGCTTTCCACTGAGAAATGTTTTAACTAGTCATAGCAGTCACCAAAAACAAACTGCCGTCAACAGGACCAATATTGTTACCAAAACTGGTATCTCTTGTAAGCAAACTCTGTCCCTGCTCCTTTCCAAACTACAAATGCCTTAACTCTGACTAATATGGCATTTATTCTGTAATGACGAATGTTCTCTATCTGCACTGTGCAGTAGAAGCCATTAGCCACATATGACTATTAAGCATATGAAATGTGATTATTGCAATGGAGGAACTGAATACTTTAGCTCTTTATAGCTAGTAGCTACCATGTTGCAAAGGTCTAGGGAAACACTACACAGAACCTTCGATTCAAGACGTGCCCTCTTGCCGTGGGGCACAGAGTTACTCTCACAAAGGAAGATAAACAAGGAAATGTCTTCCTGCCCATTCTAAGATGTCATAAGCATTTCTACTTTTCTATCCTACCTCCACCCATTTCACTTTATATTTTATGTACATCTTTGCCTATATTCTTAACTACATGAAGTTGTTAAACCTCCTAAAGTGATTCACTTCTGTCCTATTCTTGCAGTTATAAAACCAACAGACAGATTTGGTTTCCTATCCTAAGTATCCACTAAGGTGCAGTTCAGTGCTGCAAGTAACAGGCAACAACTTCCAGGTTTAATACCAGTTACCTCAGTCTTTTGCAGGCATAGAAACAAAGGATTGAAAACCACTCTGCTATTATAACGTGCTCACTGCTCTTATGTACTCATTAAAGTTTGCCAATATCAAAGGGCTGACAGCTTCACAAACTACCCACTGCAGAAGGATTAGCAAACCACGAGGAGGACTGAAGGAGATCAACAACAAAGACCTCGAAGAAATTAATTATACTACAAAGCTGTAGTGCTGTAGGGAGTCTCTGGCTTCCTTCCCTCAGAAGGGTTCCTGGGAGAAGTCTATCCAACACAGCATGGAAGAACACGGTCACCATCCAGTAATGAGAGGGGGTGACCTGGCTCACTAAGCAAGTATGAGGGAACCTAGAGCATGAGGTCCTTGCTTCCCTGGCAGCCACTGGGAGACAACAAGTTCCTGAGATAAGCTGGTCATTTACTTCAGTGAGGAAAATTAAAGCATGGGTGGGGGATCCTTCAAGACAAGCATACTTGAAGGATTAGCTCCAGAGGATCCCTGGGATAGGTGCCAGCTTGGGTCAGACAGGAGTCATGTTTACATAGTCCGGGCAAGTCAGCCTTTGCAAAAGACTCCCTGTTGTCAGGCAAATCCACAACCCATGACGGGAGGAATGTACTCCTGTGTTTTCACAGAGGCATACCCTGAACCAAAGGCAGCTGTGAGCATGCTCCCCTAAACTGCATTAATTGAACAAGTACGACCAAGGTCACTCCCTTGTCTGCAGCTAGGGCCAGTATGGTGGAGAATGCTCAGAAAGGTAGATTGCCTCATAGTTCCTATCTTTATCATTGACTGATTTCAAAACCTAAGGACAAGAACCCCACGGGGGCATACCAAGCCAGCAGGCTCTTCTGGGTCCAGGATGAGTTTCTGGAAGCAATACTGGATGGCTGTCCAATCCAGTGCAGCCTGGTGGCCCATGAAGGAACATCCGTTAGGTCATCTGTCAGGTACCACTCTGGCCACACCTGGGAGCTAAAGCGCAGCCTGAGCACCGGAATTAGTTGCTTCTGATCGTGAGTCTACTGAAGAGCCAGGTGGAGGTGGAAGCAGCTTTATTCCAGAGTTGTCACTGATGTCCACAGGGAGAAAACAAGTTCCCACAAGTACCAAGCTCTTCCTGAGACTGCAGCTCCCCCCAAACCTCAGGCAAGGGGAGGCAGGCAGAAGAGGAGTGCATTGTCCCGATGACCCACACCAAGGTGGCTCAGAGTGTAAACAAAGCCTGGTGTCGGGGACAAGGAGGAGGACGCAGCCTGATGTGAGGTTTCCAGGAAAATGACCACTTCTAGCACCACAATGGGCTTGCATGGGTCTGCACAGCAGCCCCTCATAGCAGCCCTTACAGAAAGGAACAACTTACTTGTCGGCTTGGGTCCCAGAAATGGTCTCTAAGCCACTGTCAGCTGAAAGAATTCAAGTGATTCACCTGAATCCTAGGACAGTTTCTGCCTTCTTAGATTTCATACCAGAAACCAGGGATTTGCCAACTAGAGCAAAGAACTAAGGTCTCAAGTAAAACAAAGGATTAACCTTCAAAGTAGCAGTTTTACCAGGCTTCTGACTCTCGCATTTGTTCATCTGTCCTTGCTGGACTTGAGCCAGGTGATTGTTAACGTGTGACCTATCTACATACTAAAGTGTAACCGGTACAGGAGTAAAAAAAAAAAAAAAAAAAAGTATTTCCAGAAGACTGTGCTAAAACTAAGCAAAAAAGTCTGTGGTCAGAGTCTCACCAACCATCACATAGATACCTCTAAGGTCAGAGGGACTCGCTTTGGGGTACTTTCAATTTTTAAATACAATCAGCCTATTACATCCTGTAAATTAATGAAGACCAATGCTTTGCTGGAACTGGTGTTCTGGATTAAATACTATCAATAAATAATGGAACCCTCTCCCCAAGGAAGGATTCTGAGCCAGAGGAAGAAACGGTAATATTTCAGACCTCTAAAGTCAGGTGCTTGGACCTGGTCAGAGGAAAACTTCCCATAGAGCATCCCCTTCAGAGAAACTCCTGGTTCAAATGTCAAATTCAGAAACCAACAGCCCCAGCTGTTAACCTAGCACTCCCTCTTCCCCTAGTGCAACTCACCAAGTAAGTGTTTGGAAGGGCTGCACCCACTCACCAGAACAAAACTGAACCACCATTCCCCTACTGCCCAAGTCCTCTCCCACCACCACCCTCTGAAGTCCCCACCTTCAGGTTGGCCCCAGACCCTGAGATTCCTCCCATAGCTTACCGATGAGAATGAACACCTGAGCAGGCCATCAGCCCTGAGCCCCCTTACATAATGTGGGCCAATAGCCCTCCTTTAGCACAAAAGGGTTGGGTCCACACAGTCTTGTAATCTGGACTTCGGTGGCTGTGGCCACAGGTAGCAGCCTTCCAGGCCTTGGGGGATATCACCTCTGGCCTCTACTCAGTTTTCCTCTCAACCTGTCTCTCTTCAGCTACATCTAGCTCAGTCAGGACGCAAAAGCAAAGCTTCTGGGTGACTTTGGTGATAGCAGCTAAATGAAAATAGAGAAGAGAATTTAACAAACTGATATTCAGTGACAGAATGACAGCCCCAATCTAAACAACACAAGGCTGATTGAAGTACGTGGTTCCTCCCACCTGTCCCCTGGGCACCCTGTGCCAGGCTCACCCCCAGCAAACCTCACTGTTCTCTACTCCATACCCAACCAGAGGGTCTGATGCATGACTCCTTGTCTTGCTACGTGGACTGCATTTTCAGGGAGGGAGTGTTTAACCACAAAATAGGACTCTAAAGTTAGAATTAAAGTGATCATGTCAAGATCAAAAGGGGCAGCCAGGTCTCCAGCATATCACTAGAAAGGGGAAGCCATTAGCCATCACACCCACCTGTGCACACATCTTTGTACACACACACACACACACACACACACACACAAAGCCAGTGTGTAACAGGCAAAGAGCTCACCGAGGACATTCCGAATGAAGAGTGGCCTTCGAGACTCTGGCAGATAAACACCCAGGAAGTAGACGGGAACCCCAGAGAGGGTGATTCCAATGCCAATGAGGGAATTGATGGTGTCACTGAAGAGGGGGACAATCACCAGAAACAAGGAGCATATGCAGAACACGATGGGAAAAAACAGGCTCAGCTGAAATGAAGAGAGGTGAGATGTTAGGTAAAGTGTAATGAGGGAATGGGAGAGGGGGAAGACCTTGCAGAGATGGCCCACCCCTCCTGGTCTGCCCAGAGTCACTGACCTTGAGAGGTCGTGGCCGATCAGGCTCCTTCCAGCGAAGGTAGAGCTGTCCAGCGACAGAAAGGCCCACAAAGAACCAGTAGCTGAAGCTGAAGTAGTTGATGAGCAGGAAAACATCCTCCACAGTGAGGTAGATGAGTGTCATGGTGCACTGGAGGGGGAGAGTAGGGGGAAAAGGAGTGGGCACTGTTACCACCGCCACCTGGAGACTCCGTCACTCAACAGCACCAGATCGGCTGAGAGCTGACTCAGCTTCACCAATGACCTCTGGCTCTTTTCAGTGACCCCCTTGGCATCAGATAGGTCCATTCTCCAGACTGGCCTTCCCTCCTGTCTCTATTGGAGGCTCTTCCTGCATTCAATGCCTCCCTTCTTTTCGCAAGCACTTCAGTAACAAGCTAGACTCCTTTCCCCTTCTGATGGCAGACAGTGAGGCCCTTCTCACTGTGATGCACAAGCCTCAACATGAATCACCCAGTGCCCTCTGAGACTGTCATACATGGGTCCCAACTACCTGGCTGAAAGAGGAGAAGTGTCTCCAGAACCATCTCACTATCCTGGAGCCTTAAAAATGCAGATTAACAAAACAGACCCATACCACTGGGAAGAAGTATAACAGATTTGCCCTCTGGAACAGAAGAGTTCTGGAAGACAGGAGTAAGGGACTATAGAGTCTGAGGAGAAGGTTAGATTTGCTTTAACTTCAAGGATATGGAGTTCCCTCTACCCGTCTTTTCAGATTATCAACAAAGGATTGAAAACAAAAAGAGCCCATTCTAGAGAGAGAAGGAGACCCAATACTGAGAGGAGAAAAGTAGGATGCAAGGTGATTAATTTAAAAGCTATGATGTCAGACTGTCCTAAATTTATACATTTAGTGCTATTCCAATCAATATATTGAGGATATTTTTTATTTTGGTAAAATGATACCACAGTTTATCAAGACAAATAAACAAACAGGTGAGAACTGCTATGAAAATTTCAGGGAGAGGGGGGAACTGAAAAAGTACCCTCAGCCCCACTTTAGTTCTCAAATATTCAGTATAAAGCTAAATAAGGAAGCGTGGTGCTGATGGAAGGATGAATTGAGATGATTATACATTTAAGGGGCAAATCGCTGTACATGGCACATAAGAACCATGCTAAAAAATTATCATATGATAAAAATCTAAAAACTGTGGGGACTTCCCTGGCAGCCCAGTGGTTAAGATGCTGCACTTCCACTGCAGGGGGTACAGGTTTGATTCCTGGTCTGGGAACTAAGATCCCGTATGCTACAAGGCACAGCAAAAAAATCCTAAAAAAAAATTTTTTTAATTTGTTTGAAAAATGTAGAAAAATGGACTATTCAATAAGTGATATTGGTATAATTGGCTAGCCATGTGAGAAAAAAAATAAAGTAAATCTCTTCCTCATTCCATTCACCAGATATAAACTCCAGATGAATACAAAAAAAAAAGTAATAAAACCATTAAAAAAAAGAAACTAAATGATAAAAACAATGAACTATATTTCAAATCTTAGAGTAAGGCTTTCCTCAGGGTCCTTGCTATCCTTTACATCTAATAAAACCTCGGTGCAAATTACAAAATGACAGTTCTTCAGGACTCCTTCCATCTGTCAGAATACTTCATCATTTACTAATTTTGTTGAAAGTAAACACTGTAATGCCATCTACTATATAGAAATCTATGATGCCTACAATATGAACAGAGGCTCCTAGGGTAGCTGGTGTACAGTGGCCTGGATTTCTAAGTATGATTTAAAAAATAAAAATGAGGAGCTAGAAGGAGCAGGAAGAGAAAAAAGAAGCCACTGACAGAAGAGATAGATAAATCTGACTGATTCACTTTTATATTCTTTTGTAGCATTTGCCTTTTCTATGTTTTACTTTTACATTTTTAAAAATTGTGGGAAAAGAAACACTGAGAGGCTCAGGAAGTACCCCAAGAAGCTAGTATACCTCGCCCCGACCAGTCCTCTCATAGACTCAGCAGGAGTACCATACAGGTATGTCCAATACCCACACTCCCCAGCACAGCTTACGTTAAACAGTAAAGCAGGGATAGGTGTGAAACGCTCAACGTGGATCATGGACAGGAGGTCTGGGGAGGTGGCCCTCACGAGAGCCCACAAAAAACAACCTGGAAGGACAAGAAATGTGTCAGGAGGATCCTTATACTCAGCCATGCAGCCACACTCCCCACTCAAACTAGGCTCGGGCAGACCCAGAAGCCTGCAGGGCCAGTCTCTCAGCATCCTCCCATGTTCTCTATGCACAACCAAGCCAACCTTCACCTTCTTTATCCATGGATATCCCCACCATAAACCATGACCCACTCTTACCCACTGATATGCCAATGCCTCTACGATGCAACTCACCATCACCCAACTGATACCTCACCCTGCCATCACCCACTGGCACCCCAGTACACTCCCCTAGGGTACCCTATTCTGGCACCCCACAGACTTCCTACTTTTTTTTTTTTTTTTAATGGAACACTTTAGGAATTTGCATATCATCCTTGTGCAGGGGCCATGCTAATCTTCTCTGTATCGTTCCAATTTTAGTATATGTGCTGCTGAAGCGAGCACCAGACTTCCTACTTAACATAATGGCTTTTTAAAGAAGGGCAGCCATACTTCTGATTGTCTAACCTCTGTTCATCTTCCCTGAGCTCCAGATACATAAAAGGTCAGGGAGAGCCTGGGACTCAAAGAGACAACTCAAGTTTCCTCTCTGCATCTGAAGAGCTCCACTGACTGGAAACAGCAGCTGAGGTGTTAAAGCATCCAGGTAGTCAGCAGCATCATGGTGCCCATAGCACGTGGCTTGGGGTGGGCTGGGGAACAAAAAACTCCCCAAGAGATGACCACATCGGCGCTGGGAAGATGAGCTGGGGTTTTCCAGAAGATGAGTGTTGGGTGGGAACACAATATAGGCAAAGGCAAAAGAGGTTTAGAGGCAATGAAAGGGCGTAGCCTCTTTGAAGGTTGATACTAGAATGCCCGTAGTTCCAGGATAAGGTATGTGAGAAGTGTGCTGGGAAGAACTTGCTTATGAGGCTGTGCTGTGGACACTGAACTAACACCAAGAGCCAGCAGTGGCTCTAAAGTAAGGGCTTGACTGGACTTGACACAGAGACTCTGGTGGCATCACTGAGGCCAACTAAAGCAGGGAGAGGCCAGGGTGTGGGGAGAAGGCCAGACAAGAAGGTCATCTGGGACAACAGTCCCACAAGACAGGGGGCCTGAATGAGGGTGGATACCCTGGCGGAGGACAAATCTGGTGGTCTTCTGTGCCTGCGCATGTATTTGAGGCTGGGAAATGAGGGTGGACACCAGGGGAAAAATCAAGAGGCCAAGAGGCTGGGAATTCCCTGTGGTCCAGTGGTTAGGACTCTGAGCCTTCCCTGCTGAGGGCCCAGGTTCAATCTCTGGGTAGCTGTGTGACACGCTCCCTCCACTGAAAAGAAAAAAAAGAGGCCAAATAAGGAGGGCTGATGGATCACAACTGGAGACAAGAACAGGTAGAATGCATGTTAAGTTTGAGATATTTATGGGCTATCCAGGTGGAGCCACAGGAGTTGCTGGTATCATCTGGAAGGGTGTCAGAGGTTCACAAGGCTAGTATCTGTACTAAAGTAGAGAAGCAGTAGAGCAGGTAGAATGCTGGAAAGGATGTGTAAGTGAGGCAAAGGTAGCGAGTACAGAGCCAAAGACAGCAGGACGGGTAATAAGGAGAAAGCGAAGAAGGTAACACAGGCGGAAACAGCTGTGCATTATCTTGACATGGCTGCAGTCCACTTTATGTACAGGTCCACATTCTTACTCTGAGTCCCCTACCTTCATCCTGTCAATGCCACAAGATAGCTCAGGATGGACCTACTACCTAAGTATTTGGGGGCAACTGGCAGAGCCAGAACCTGGGAATCCTGGGATCAGGTAGCACAATCAGCCTGGAAAGGCAGAATCAGTCCTCTCTCTGAAACAACAGTGCTCTAACAGGTAAGTCTCTGTGTGGGGAAGAGAGCTGGAGCCCACCTGTTGGCCTCAGTGTTTTCTATGACGTGAGGGGCAGAGTTGTCCTGTACCAGTACAGGTACACAGCAAGTGCTCAATAATAATTCATCACAAGAATGAATCCTGTGCTAGGCCTGCAGCATAATCCACAGGAACATAGAGTCTGGTCTGATCCCCAATAGGATGGCTACTGTCCAAGCTACTGCCTTCTTCCCTTGACCTCTTACCAATGTCTTCACCTCAGGTGAAAATGTGAGCTCCCAGCATACAAATGTTTGCACAAAGGCAAGCACAACGTGTGCACACCCGCATACACAACACAGTACTAACCATTACACAACTGCATATACACTCTGCAAGTTCAACAGACAGAGAAAGGAAAGGGGCTCTGATGGACTCACCTAGACCCTCAGAGAATTAGATACTGTGGTGTGTTATCGGTGAAGCAGAGACACAGTACCTTGATGAAGCGAAGATAGACGCATTGAGGCCCCCAAAACAGGACAGGGCGACAGCAATGGGAATGGTCCAGCTAAACATGCCAAACGTCTGGTCAGCAAATGTCTGGGGACAGAGCACAGAAGGGCACTCAGCACAGGACAGAGTGTCCACAGCTTCCTGAAATGCCATCACTGCTGCAAAGCTCACCCTCAGGCCCAGACCCACCATGTGCAGTGGCTACAGAAACAGAAGATTCAGCCATTCAGTATCAGAAGATGATGAGCAAATGGGATCCCAAGAGACTCACCACAGCTACAGCATCACTGCCAAGGACATCAGAAATGCTCAGCACTGTGTAATAGGCCACGTTGGTCAGGATGTAGATGAGCGTCACAATTGGCATAGAAATCCCAATGGCCAGGGGCAAATTTCTGTCAGGACAAATGAGACAGGACTACCTGGAACCAACCTCTCCTTGAGGGTCAGAGCTACCCAGGAATTCCCTGGCCTCTGGATCTTTGAAGCTGACTCCTCCTTCCCACATGGCTTAAGGACAGGATGTGTCCCATGCCCTGGACTCTTTCTACTAAGAGAGGAAGAAAGCCCCTTCTCTGTGAAGATGACTCAGGATGAGTATTTGATCCTTGTCCCAATGGGAC
The DNA here is from genome assembly GCA_935064755.1 of Tragelaphus eurycerus. NCBI lineage: Eukaryota > Metazoa > Chordata > Mammalia > Artiodactyla > Bovidae > Tragelaphus > Tragelaphus eurycerus. The sequence goes on from CAKXYN010000020.1 coordinate 22,533,156, forward strand.
CACTGGGTCCCTCTGAAGGAATAGCAGTGTCCTTTAGGGACTGGAGGACAGGCTGGGGACCTGGCTGCTCAGAGTAAGCTTCTGGCTCCCCAGGCTTCAGTGTCAGCACCAGTGCAAGGTCTTAACATCTCAGCCCCAGCTGGGCTGGCTGTGGCCCACCAAAGGACTTCTCCTCCAGGAAGGACCTTGGGGATCCTTCAATGTTAACGTGAAGCTGAGGAGCCAGGGGTTTCCCTCCCTACTCCCATCCTAGGGCTAGCCCCTCATTCCTCCAAGCTGGAAAAGGGGGGAGTAGGGAGACGTGATGAGAGACCAAGGAGGCGGGGCGGGAAGGGGCAAGTGTACCCACTATCAGCAGGAGTTCCAGCCAAGTTGAGGAGAATGGGATCTTGCCTTTACCTTTCTGGGTTTTTGATTTCTTCTGTTACAAAATTAAGGGTGTCCCAACCTGAGTAAGAGAAGAGGGCAGAGTAGAGGGCAAGAGAGAGGTCTCCCACATCCCAGGAGGAACCCTTAAAGGCATCCTGAAAGTGCTCAGAGTGTCCTGTGGGGGCAAAGGCAGGTGGGGGTGCAGAGAGGAGAAAGAGGAAGGAGGAGGAGGAGGACAGGAGAGATGGAAGGTGTAAAGAGAAAAAGGAGGGGGTGCAGGGCAGTGATAAAGAGGAAGGGTAGATGGGGAAAAAAGGAGAGAGGAGGACCATCAAGAAAAGAAGGAAAAGCAAGCAGGCAGGGAAAAGAAAAAAAGAAAAATAATTTATTACCAAAAGAACCACCATCTCCACCTCCCTGTACTTTACCATCCCACCCACTCCTTCTGAATCTTTCATTTTCCTTCAGCAGAACCTGACAATCTCAGGAAAAAAAAAAAAAAAAGGCATTCCTGGCTGCCTTCTGAAGTGATAACCCCTCTTTGAAAGCCCTAAGGAATTGCCATTTCCTGCAAGAGACCATGCGGTAAGCCACAGCTCTTCCTCCTATTTTTAGAAAGAACCCTCTTTCACGTAAAGGAATCATTTTTTCATTAACAATTAGATCTTCCTGTGGAACTACTTCTCTTGGCCCAGACCACTGCCTATTTTGGTTCAATGGGTTTCTCAGTCTCACGGAAAGAACTCTGTTGCTCTATTCACAGTGGTTATTTCACAGGAAATGGTAGGCTTTGTAAGAACTGAGATCTTATTTATCATGGGGTCTGGGGCTAGGTATGGGCCACCTCCACCTTTGGAGAGCCTCCCTAGACAAGTCAGCCTCCTTGAGGCCTTCAGAGACTGCACACTTGCAAGCCAAGGGAACAGCACCCCACTGTCCAAGAGACAGACCTTCTAGACACTCTAGTCTTATCTTTCAACAAGACCCAGACTTCTAAGGAAGCCTGCTGTGACCTCCTCAGAAGGCCTAAACTCATCCCTCAATGTGGCCAAAAGGGCTGGGTGTGCCACAAAGAGGAAGGAAAACAGAGACCTATGAGCCCCCAGCATACCAGTCTTCCATGCACAGCAGTTATTCCCAGGGCACAGATCTTGGGGGGAGAATTACTCAACTACCCAATTTGGCCCCAAGATATTTCAGAGACTCTAGGAACATCCACATGGCTGGCTATACTAACTTGCACACAGGCACAAAGGTTCTAGGTCAGTTGCCTAAGATTCATCCAGGGCACTTCTTAAAAACATACCTTTTTCTCTGTTTGATTTTTCAGTTGCACCACACAGCATCTTAGTTCTCTGACCAGGGATTGAACCTGGGCCCTCAGCTGTGAAAGCACAGAGTCCTAACCACTAGACCACCAGAGAATTCCCCAAAACACACCTTTTTCAACTCCAAACCAACCAGAGTTGGATGGGTTGAGATGGGAGCCTCAGCTCTTCAGGTGACTGTAAACACAGCCAAGTTTAGAGAAAGACGCCCTAGAGAACTGGGATGATCGAGACATCCTTGGCCAAGGACACCTCAAGGCTTCTCTAAGGGGTCAGGGGATCTTAAGAGGCCTGTAACCCTCATTACCAACCTGCTGTAATCTAGGAATGAAAAGCTCTCTAAAGTCAACATGCACGAAAGTCAGTGCCATCTTTGCAATGTTTTAATATTTTTGCTGAGAGCTGACTCTGGGAGGGAATGCTAAATAAGAGCAAGTTCAGATGAAAAGTAAAGGCTGCAAAATAACCACTCATTTCCAGACCCCATCTCCCTGCCACATACACCTCTCACCCGTCTTAAGAAGGGCTGAGCCCTCCTCCCCACTGCCTGCGGTCACACACCAAAAACAGGAACCAGGGCTCACTTTATCTTGATCACTTTTATGACCCAATTACAACCCAAGTTTCAAAAGCTCCTAGGCCCTTGGCTCACATCTTGCAATACTCTCCACCTCCACAAAGGGATGGAGGCCCAAGAAACCCGAGAACAGATTTCTCGTTCTCACTGACACAGTCTAGCAGGTACATAGAAAGAGCTGAGTAGTAAAGCTAATGGAGTCCCCACGTTCCATGTTTTTCTCAAGGAACCCAGGGGAACTCCCAGAGTCACCCACCCTCCTTCCCACATGGGAGTCTCCTTACCCTGGCACAGTTTAACAAGGCCCATGACAATGACGGCAATGAGTGCCAGGACCTTGGCGTAAGTGAACATGTCCTGCACACGTGTGCCCCACTTGACATAGGCACAGTTCACAAATGTCAGAAGACCTAGGAAGAAAACCACAAAGTCAGTGGTAGGCGTGAGATGAGGGCACCAACGCCCATCTCTCTTTACAAAGCACATCATTTGTATCCTGTCTGCCTAAGGCAAAGAGGCCAAAGGACTAGTCAGAACCAGAAGAATAGGCAAACGGGGTACATCTTCTATCTGCCCCAGCTGAGAGGAGTACATCCCACCGCTGTGGACAAGATACAAAGGCATGTACTACCGCATATTCATACATTCTGACAGCCAGAACCGTTTTTGGAAATTCCCCCTAGGCCCAGGAATGGTGAACTTTACCCACTCTTCCCCACTGAGACTCCCAAAGTTTCAAACCCCCTGGGGCATTAGAGAATAGGGACAAGAGAGGTCCAACAACAACAAATGAGGTCAATTTAAATGCAGGTGGCATGGGAAAAGTGGTCAAACACTTGTAGAAGAATGAAACTAGAACACTTTCTAACACCATACACAAAAATAAACTCAAAATAGATTAAAGATCTAACTGTAAGACCAGAAACCATAAAACTCCTAGAGGAAAACATAGGCAAAACACTCTCTGACATACATCACAGCAGGATCCTCTATGACCCACCTCCCAGAATATTGGAAATAAAATCAAAAATAAACAAATGGGACCTAATTAAACTTAAAAGCTTCTGCTCAACAAAGGAAACTATAAGCAAGATGAAAAGACAGCCTTCAGAATGGGAGAAAATAATAACAAATGAAGCAACAGACAAACAACTAATCTCAAAAATATACAAGCAACTCCTACAGCTCAATTCCAGAAAAATAAATGACCCAATCAAAAAATGGGCCAAAGAACTAAATAGACATTTCTCCAAAGAAGACATACAGATGGCTAACAAACACATGAAGAGATGCTCAACATCACTCATTATCAGAGAAATGCAAATCAAAACCACTATGAGGTACCATTTCACGCCAGTCAGAATGGCTGCGATCCAAAAGTCCACAAGCAATAAATGCTGGAGAGGGTGTGGAGAAAAGGGAACCCTCTTACACTGTTGGTGGGAATGCAAACTAGTACAGCCACTTTGGAGAACAGTATGGAGATTCCTCAAAAAACTGGGAATAGAACTGCCTTATGATTCAGCAATCCCACTGCTGGGCATACACACTGAGAAAACCAGAACTGAAAGAGACACATGTACCCCAATGTTCATAGCAGCACTGTTTACAATAGCCAGGACTTGGAAGCAACCTAGATGTCCATCCACAGATGAATGGATAAGAAAGCTGTGGTACATATACACAATGGAGTATTACTCAGCCATTAAAAAGAATACATGTGAATCAGTTCTAATGAAGTGGATGGAACTGAAGCCTATTATACAGAGTGATGTAAGCCAGAAAGAAAAACACAAATACAGTATACTAACGCATATATATGGAATTTAGAAAGATGGTAACAATAACCCTGTTTACGAGACAGCAAAAGAGACACTGATGTATAGAACAGACTTTTGGACTCTGGGAACGGGAGAGGGTGGGATGATTTGGGAGAACAGCATTGAAATATGTATAATATCATATCTGAAACGAGTCGCCAGTCCAGGTACGATGCCTGATAACGGATGCCTGGGGCTGGTGCACTGGGATGACCCAGAGGGATGGTATGGGGAGGGAGGAGGATTCAGGATGGGGAACACATGTATACGTATGGCGGATCCATCTTGATGTATGGCAAAAGCAATACGATATTGTAAAGTTAAGCAAAATAAAATTTAATTAAAAAAATGCAGGTGGCAGGTCACTGAGGAATTAGACAGGCAATGCTTTTATTTTTAAAAAGTTTGTCATGTGCCTGACAATTTCACATACATCCTCTCAATTAATTCTTACAACAGACATTCTTAGTCCCATTTTCTGGATGAGGAAACTTGAGGTTGAGAGAGGCCAGCTATCATTCCCAAGCTTACATGGCGCCCCCACTGATCTCCCCCACCACCATTCCTATCCGAACATCCTAATTCTCAGATAGCCCCGTGGAAACGTGGACTCACATCAGCACTCCTGGCTTTATGTTCCAGCTCCTCACGTACCTCAGTGATATCTAGTCCTGTGTTAGGGCTCCCACCACCTTACCCCTGCTCTACAGGAACTGCTCTAATCCATGCAGAGAACACGAGAACAATATCCAAGGGGCTCCACAGTGACACCTCTAAGTAATGCCCCTAGCCTCCAAAAATGACTTTTATTGGAACCTCAAATGTTATTACAAAATTTGGGGGCCCATCCTCCTGGCCATATCTGCCTACTTCTACCCTCGCTGTGCACTCTCCTTCAGCAGACCCTCTCTGTACTGATGCTGTGTATACACATAAGAGAAATGTCCTCGCCTCCTCCTCCTGCCTTAACCAACAGCAAGTCCCACTTTCAAGGTTTAATCAGTCCCCACTCCCTGAAAAACCTTGCCCAAACATATCAGCCCGCTCCTGCCTGAGCTCTCTCTCCCTCAACCTACCATGTCCTCACTTCACGGCACAGCTTAGAACTGCGTGCTATGGTCATAGGGACACCTGTCACAGCAAGGTCCCTCTCTCTTCCTCAGGCATTTGGGGGGTACTTCCAAGGATATCACAAATTCTTAGTGGGAAACAAAAGCATACGGTTTTCTTAAGCTTATTGCCAAGCAAATATAGGAACTGATGAACCATGGTTGGAATCAAGATGGTGATGACTTTCATTTAACTGCCAATCCCCTGAAGCAAACAGAGAGGAGAGCCATCAGCCAATGTGTGGTTATAAACATGAGTGGCTGAACAGCCTCCACAGGGCACTTAAAGAGCTTTCACGTAGTACTCTGGCAAATGACACAGGTGCTTACTAGTCAGTCATAAAGATGTGTGGCAGCAGGGGGTCAAATAATGGCCAAAAGGGAAGGGAGAAAACCAAAAGTATGCATACTGTCAGGCAGGTCTTTCCAAGGACCTGCCCTGCTAATCCAAGTTCATTGTGGGGAGCTAAGCTTGGATCAACTAGTGAGGATTACCTAGTTCACAGCCACCAGTAATCCAGACTCCTGTGCAATAGATATTTTGAAGTACCTGCCAGGCCCCTTCTTGGGAAGTGCTCCTCCTACCCTATCATGGCTGGTAGAGCCCAAATGCGGACCCGCTGAGCCTATTTGATCATCTCTGCCAAAAATATGAGTTCGGATGCCAAGAGACTGAACCTAGAGAACAGCAGCTGGGTCAGGAGCAAGTAAAAATCACATACAAGCCCTTGTAATAGAGGAAGAAAAGCCACAAAAAGCAGAGGAAGGAAGTGGGACTACAAAAAGAAGCAGAAGTGACAGCAGTCTGTGAGGAGCTGTGCAGCTTGTGCGAAAAAAACTGATGAAAAGATGCAAAAATATACACAAAACAGAGGTGGAGAAGAGACAATGACCAGGAGGCAGAGACAAAAATAAAGAGACAAAAAAGAGACAGAGACAGAAAGATGGCCACACCCACGGAGAAAAAGGCTGTCTTACAACGTCCTGACTGCGCTTACTGTGCTCTGGTTTCCACCACGAAGATGCGACTGCAGGATGGGGAGAGAAGCTCACACATTCCTTGGCCAGCTGACAGGCACACTATCCTCTGGCTTCTGCTCCTTCTCCTTCCCTCCATCCTGCTACAAACTTTCCCCATGGCTTGGTCCTCTGTGCACACAGTGGGAATTCAACAAGTAAAAGCATCGCCTCATGGCAGCCCCTGCAGAGCCCCTACTCAAAGACCAGCTGGAAGGATACAGAAGAGCCTGGTCATAGCAGTTGCCTCAGGGAGGAAGACTAAAGCTGAGAGGCTGATTTTTTTCACCGTACACCCTTTTATACTTTGACCTATTTACCATGCACATACACTTCTTTCTTAATAAAAGTACTTCATTTAAAACAACATGTAGCCAGGGAGCAGGGCTAAGCGTAGAGTAAGGTGAGTAAGAAGCCTACGACATAAAAGTGAAGGAGGCACTCACTGTCACGGGATAGCTTGGCAAACCTGCAAGTACTGGCCCCAGGAGCCTCGCTTGCTTCACCGGACTCTCAGCCCTGCCAGAGAACACAGAGCTCCAAGAATAGCATACCAAGCAAAAGCCAACTACCTCAAATGGTTTCCTGATTCTAATTAAGAAACAAAATTTTACCATCTGACCCCCACCCCTCCTGCCTCCCAGAACTCCCATTCCCGTCCAACACCAAGGATCCTATCAGAGCTCAAGCACCAGACAACCAGGCTGAGCCTGGAGGCCACAATTCAACTACCACAATAAAAACACCTAAGTCCTCGCTCTTCCCTGATCTCATTTCTTTGCTGAAAACCTGCATCAATGGCTGTGGGACCCATGTGAAGGTCTTTTCAGGCTCTCTAGGGGCTTGTTGCTGGGAAATACTCAGCAGATACAGACCCAAGCCCTGTGTGTGTGTGTGTTGGTCATTCAGTCATGTCCGACTTTTTGTGATCCCATGGACTATAGCTCACCAGGCTTCTCTGTCCATGGAATTCTCCAGGCAAAAATACTGGAGTGGGTTGCTATTCCCCTCTGCAGGGGAATCTTCCCACCAAGGGATCTAACCCAGGTCTCCCGCATTGCAGGCGGATTCTTTACCACCTGAGCCACCAGGGAAGCCCCAGACCCAATCTCTAAGCAGAAACAATCCCCAAAGGCTTTGTGGGAAAGATGGCTATGTATCTTCTAATATCTGTTCTTCCATCTTCCCTTAGTAATAGAAATTTTAACTGGAGTCTGGTTGCCCAAAATAAAGATGACATTTCCCAGGCCCTTTATATTCTTTGCAGCCAAAGATGGAGAAGCTCTATACAGGCAGCAAAAACAAGACCAGGAGCTGACTGTGGCTCGGACCATGAACTCCTTATTGCCAAATTCAGACTTAAATTGAAGAAAGTAGGGAAAACCACTAGACCATTCAGGTATGACCTAAATCAAATCCCTTATGGATTATACAGTGGAAGTGCGAAATAGATTTAAGGGCCTAGATCTGATAGATAGAGTGCCTGATGAACTATGGAATGAGGTTCGTGACATTGTACAGGGGACAGGGATCAAGACCATCCCTGTGGAAAAGAAATGCAAAAAAGCAAAATGGCTGTCTGGGGAGGCCTTACAAATAGCTGTGAAAAGAAGAGAAGCAAAAAGCAAAGGAGAAAAGGAAAGATATAAACATCTGAATGCAGAGTTCCAAAGAAGAGCAAGAAGAGATAAAAAAGCCTTCTTCAGCCATCAATGCAAAGAAATAGAGGAAAACAACAGAATGGGAAAGACTAGGGATCTCTTCAAGAAAATCAGAGATATCAAAGGAACATTTCATGCAAAGATGGGCTCGATAAAGGACAGAAATGGTAGGGACCTACCAGAAGCAGAAGATATTAAGAAGAGGTGGCAAGAATACACAGAAGAACTGTACAAAAAAGAGCTTCACAACCCAGATAATCACAATGGTGTGATCACTGACCTAGAGCCAGACATCCTGGAATGTGAAGTCAAATGGGCCTTAGAAAGCATCGAGACAAACAAAGCTAGTGGAGGTGATGGAATTCCAGTTGAGCTATTGCAAATCCTGAAAGATGATGCTGTGAAAGTGCTGCACTCAATATGCCAGCAAATTTGGAAAACTCAGCAGTGGCCACAGGACTGGAAAAGGTCAGTTTTCATTCTAATCCCAAAGAAAGGCAATGCCAAAGAATGCTCAAACTACCGCACAATTGCACTCATCTCACACACTAGTAAAGTAATGCTCCAAATTCTCCAAGCCAGGCTTCAGCAATATGTGAACTGTGAACTTCCTGATGTTCAAGCTGGTTTTAGAAAAGGCAGAGGAACCAGAGATCAAATCATGGAAAAAGGCAAGAGAGTTCCAGAAGAACATCTATTTCTGCTTTATTGACTATGCCGAAGCCTTTGACTGTGTGGATCACAATAAACTGTGGACAATTCTGAAAGAGATGGGAATACCAGACCACCTGATCTGCCTCTTGAGCAATCTGTATGCAGGTCAGGAAGCAACAGTTAGAACTGGACACGGAACAACAGACTGGTTCCAAATAGGAAAAGGAGCACGTCAAGGCTGTATATTGTCACCCTGCTTATTTAACTTATATACAAAGTACATCATGAGAAACGCTGGACTGGAAGTTACACAAGCTGGAATCAAGATTGCCAGGAGAAATATCAATAACCTCAGATATGCAGATGACACCACCCTTATGGCAGAAAGTGAAGAGGAACTCAAAAGCTTCTTGATGAAAGTGAAAGTGGAGAGTGAAAAAGTTGGCTTAAAGCTCAACATTCAGAAAACAAAGATCATGGCATCCAGTCCCATCACTTCATGGCAAATAGATGGAGAATCAGTAGAAACAGTGTCCAGACTTTTTTGGGGGGCTCCAAAATCACTGCAGATGGTGACTGCAGCCATGAAGTTAAAAGACGCTTACTCCTTGGAAGGAAAGTTATGACCAACCTAGATAGCATATTCAAAAGCAGAGACATTACTTTGCCAACAAATGTTCGTCTAGTCAAGGCTATGGTTTTTCCTGTGGTCATGTATGGATGTGAGAGCTGGACTGTGAAGAAGGCTGAACGCCGAAGAATTGATGCTTTTGAACTGTGGTGTTGGAGAAGACTCTTGAGAGTCCCTTGGACTGCAAGGAGATCCAACCAGTCCATTGTGAAGGAGATCAGCCCTGGGATTTCTTTGGAAGGAATGATGCTAAAGCTGAAACTCCAGTACTTTGGCTACCTCATGCGAAGAGTTGACTCATTGGAAAAGACTCTGATGCTGGGAGGGATTGGGGGCAGGAGGAGAAGGGGGCGACAGAGGATGAGATGGCTGGATGGCATCACTGACTCGATGGATGTGAGTCTGAGTGACCTCCGGGAGTTGGTGATGGACAGGGAGGCCTGGCGTGCTGCGGTTCATGGGGTCGCCCAGAGTCGGACATGACTGAGCGACTGATCTGATCTGATGGCCAAGTAACTAAGTGGTTAACCCAGGGATTTAAGCAAAGTTTCACATAAATTAGACCTTAGAGGAGTATCTTTGATGGGTGAGAGGTTCTTTTTTTGTGCTTCCCGCTGGCCACACGCAGATGTAACTAGAGCCTGAGCATCCATCCTTGACCACCAGCCAAAAGTCACATGTTGAAAATGGCAGAGCCATAAAACAGAAAGAAGGAACCTGACTCCCTGAAGAATTATGAAGTCATTCTACCAGTCTCTCACTGCCTACTTTTAACATGTGAGAGAAATAAATTTCAATATGCCCTGAGCAATGTTCCTTTTGGCTTTCAGTTCTTTGAAACCCAAACTAATCCTGATTAATCCATGTGCCCTCAGACAAAATTGCACCTCTTGCTGATAAGGAGATGGCCTAGCATCTGAAGCTGTAGTTCTAGTTATGCTGATTATCACAGCTTCCTTCTCCTATAAGCACTGGAAGGAAAGGGAACCTCCCAGATTCTCCCACAAACAAGCCAGGTATGACAAAGGGGCGTTCAAGGACAGAGGAGTACAGTCCTGAACAACGATGACAAAGTGGGAAAAGAAAAAGAAGCAGAAACAAACATCTTATGAGAGAAATGTTCAACAAGAGTCCAGGAGAAGTAAACCCTTCCAAATGGAGCTCCCAGAAACAGAAGCTGCCTCTGGGCATGTGTATGGATATGTACCTGCCTTCTAAAAAAAAAAAAAAAGCCTTTTATTTAATTACACAAATATATACATTGAGTCTTATTATAAAAACATTCAAATTGTATATACAGTTAGAGTCCAGGACTTTTGAGCAACTGTTGTCAAGACCAGTCCTCCTCAGGCCTATTACTGTCAGAATATGAAAGCTGTCTATGTGTAACAACAACTGACCAAAATAGGAGAGAGCAGCCTTCCTGCTCAGAGTAGAACCTTGCCCAGAAGAAAAAAAAAAAGAACCCTGCCCAGGCATGAGTCCAAGACAGCAAAAGGCAATAGGAAGCCATTCAGACATCACACAGTGCTTCCTCACTGCAGTCTCACCCTTGACTATCTCCCTTTCCTTCTTCTTTCCCCTCTCCTTTCTCCTTCCTTGTCAGCCTTACCAAATAAACCCTTGGGAACAATGGAGTCTCAGCTGTGAGCAGACCTCTGCTGATGCCGTGGTGTCAGTACTGAACTGACTTCCATGTCAGTTCATGGCAAATACTCTTCAATGATGTATTTGAGTTTACATAACAAAGATAAATGCACCAAGACCTAAGCCAGAAACACACACTTCCCTAAACAAATCAAGTACTCCTACATAATGCTGAGCAGCTGGGTTACCAAGAATGCTGCTGGTCACCTGGCCAGAAAAGGAACTATGAAACCTCAAGAAGTGCCATTTGCCCCCACAGTCCCATAAGTGAATTAGAGCCCCAAGCATATTGAGCTCAGTGGGCAGCCTGAGGTCCCACTAACCACAGAAGAGCCCAAGATCCCAGAATATATATGACGAGAATGAGTTTCTAAATTTCAGTACAATTGACATTTTGGGCCAGAGAAGTCTGTTGTGTGGGGCTATCCTGTGCATTATAGGATGTTCAGCAGCAGCATCCTTGACCTCTACCCATTAGATGCCAGCAGCATCCCTTCCCAGAAGTTGTGACAATGAAAACTGTCTCCAGACCAAATGTCTCCTGGGGAGTAAACTCACCTCCAATTGACAACCACTGTTCTGCTGTTCTGATATAATGAGTAGCTAAGACAATCTGAAATTAAAAAAAAAAAAATCTGCTTGGATCTATCGTCCTGCCAGTGTAACCTGGGACTGGGGTTGGGGGTTGTTGTAAGACATGATCTAAAATAGCAGTGCCTTCAGGACCCAAGAAGGTAATATAAATGAGCAAAGACAAGTATGTCTGGATATAATATAAGAGGGAGTGGACGACTGGGCTGAACAAGAGACTATATGCTTCATTTAGAGGAGTAACCACTATTCAAATGCAACTGATGGTGTAAGGATGGAATATAGGTCCAAGTTTGCCAGAACTCTAGATTTTTCAAGAGCAAGAGCAAGTCCTGATTTTTAAATGTTGGCAAGTAATTCAAAATTTTTAGAACACTGTATAGGCCCAATACATGTGTGGACCAAGTCTGGTCTGTGAGCCATAAGCTTGCAGTTTCAACCTAGAGTTAGCTACATGGAGACTGCCTGGACCCCTTCTTCTAGGATGGAACCTTAACTGTCTACCCTGGCATGGATATAACTTCTTTAGGCAGTCTTCTAATAAACAACCTGGATCCCTGTCATGTCTCAGTTTCAAGACTGACTTAATTCTCTTACCCAAGCCTCAGAGTGGAGTCAGTGCAGATCCTTGTTTTTGCCCTAATTATGACATAATCGGTTTCTTCCCATGTATATCTCTTGAGACCAGGCTGCGTTCAGTGCCACCCCTGCCCAAGAAGGCTCCCTCCAGCACACCCCAGCTTAGCTGGATGATACCTCAACCTGATTCTACACCCTAATTTCCAAAGAGAAAAGTAAACTGGGCCCTAAAATCTAGTCTGTTAGGATGGGTCAAGGTTTTAACAACTTGGTTGCAACTTTGACAAGTTCCTGCCCTCAGGCCTGCTTTATGGAAAAGCCTTAGTTTCTAGAAAGCAAGTTTTCAGGAATTCAAATACTGAGTAATCTGAGTAAAGGTACATTTGAATAAAAGAAGTTATATGATATAACCACATTTTCTAACAGGTGAAGCTGCTGCTGCTAAGTCACTTCAGTTGTGTCCGATTCTGTGCGACCCCATAGACGGCAGCCCACCAGGCTCCCCCGTCCCTGGGATTCTCCAGGCAAGAACACTGTAGTGGGTTGCCATTTCCTTCTCCAATGCGTGAAAGTGAAGTCGCTCAGTCGTGTCTGACTCTTAGCTACCCCAGGACTACAGGCTACCAGGCTCCTCTATCCATGGGATTTTCCAGGCAAAAGTACTAGAGTGGGTTGCCATTGCCTTCTCCGAACAGGTGAAGACTCTCCTCCAATCAAAAAATTAGCTCCTAGTGTGGAAACAGGCTTCCTAAGCACAAAAAACAATGGGAAAAATGATAAAGTGATAAAGGAAAACAAAATTTAACAAATAAAAATCTTCTTTATATGAAAAATGATGTAGAGAAGTGCCCTTTGACTTAGGGCTTCCCAGGTGGCACTATGTAAAGAATCCGCTTGCCAATGCAGGAGATGTAGGTTCGACTCCTGGGTTGGGAAGATCCCCTGGAGAAGGAAATGGCAACCCACTCCAGTACTCTTGCCTGAAGAATCCCATGGACAGAGAAACCTGGCAGTCTACAGTCCATGGGGCTGCAAAGAGTCGGACACGACTGAGCTCTCTGATTTAGTTATTCTTGGAATTCATCCTGAGGCCATCACCAGACCAATGCACAGACACTTACAGGTACTCAGAAAGAGTACAGATTCATAAAACCTTCTAAAAAGCAACACAAAGAAACTCAAAACAGTTTAATTCTTTAGACACAGGGTTTTCTCTTATATAATTCTACCCTATTAGAATATGAAAAAACTCTGAAAATGATTTCTACACAAAGATTTCCCATAGCAGCATTATTTTTAATAATAATATTATAAGGCACTCACTACATGCCAGGCAGAGAGAAGTATTATATGTGTACTGATTCATTTATTCCTCACAACAATCTTTTCAGATAGATACTATCAACAAACTGAAAAAAAAAAAAAAAAATTGCCTGCCCTATCAGCCAAACAACGGATGCTGCGGCCATCAAGCCATTACAGCTGCCCCTCAGGGAGCCCCAGGGGAACTCAGGATGAAACAGGATGCCCACCAACTAGCAGGCAGCCACTCCCTGACACAGTACCCTGAGGAGACTCAGGATGAGAAAGCAGAGGTATGTACCAAAGGAAGGATGTCAATGACCCCTGACTTTTCTCATAAATAGAAAAGCACTAAATTCTTTAACCTGGGATATCTGGTTTTCTTTAATTAACAGTAATCTTTTGGGACTTCTCTGGTGATCGAGTGGATAAGACTCTGAGCTTCCACTGCAGTGGGCATGGGTTCAATCCTGGTCAGAGAACTAAGATCCCACATGCCTCGAAGCAAAAAAAAAACAAACAAACACAGTAATCTTTTAATGTTCCAATTACTAGTATTTGCTGCAAAAATTCCTATATATCCTGGCTCCTCCCTTACCTCTTCAGAAGCTATCTTGAGATGCTGTGCCCCAGGCTTAAGTCCTCAGTTTTGTCTGCCAAATAAAACCTAACTCTCAACATTTAGGTTGTGTATTTTTTTCCAGTCAACAGTACAGTCAATATTCTCATTTAACAAACAAGAAAACTAAGGCAATAGTTATATCTCCTCCAAGGTCAGTAGCTACTCAATGGTAAAGCTGGAATCAAACCCAGTCTAGCATGGGAGCCTATGATTCCCCAGTCCCCAACCCGTAATTCCCTCAACCCACCCTCCACCCGCCATGGCATGCAGGATCTTAGATCCTAGTTTCCTGATCAGGGAGCAAACCATGCTCCCTGCAGTGGAAGTGAGGCGCCTCACTGGACCACCAGGGAAGCCCCCATCCACCACCACTGCCGCCTTTTCTTGGCCAGGCAGAGCAGCTTGCAGGATCTCAGCTCCCCAACTAGGGACTGAACCCAGGCCACAGGTTCAGAATCCTAACCACTAGGCCACCACCAGGGAACTCCTAGGGAGTCTATGATTTTAACCATTACACTGCCTGGAAACTACTTCTGTGTCCAAACCACGTTTTCTAGCAATATTTGATGAAAGAGATTTAAAATTTTTTTAATTTTTAAATACAGTATACAAATCACAAAGAGTATGATCATAAGGGTTGCTGTGTCCAACTCTTTGCCACCCCATGGGCCATAGCCTGCCAGGTTCCTCTGCCCATGGGATTCTCCAGGCAAGAATACTGGAGTAGGCTGCCATTTCCTTTCTGACCCAGGGACTGAATCTATGTCTGCTGCATTGCAGGCTGCACTGCAGCCACCAGGGAAGCTCTGATCTCAAGCGTACTTTTTTAAAAATGATGAATAAACAGAAAAAAAAATACTGGGACGCATTTTACACAATATTTATAGTAATAGTTCTCTCAGAGGTAAAATCATGGGTGATTTTAATTTTCTTTTTTTCTTTTTGCATTTTTCTAATTGTCTGTAGGGTCTATGCATTATCTTTTAATAAAAAGAATATATATATGTTACTTCAAAAATGTTTCTTTTGAACATTTCACAAAAGGGAGGGAAACTCATGATATATTAAGTTTAAAAAGTAGAATATAAAGTTATATACAAAATACGGTTCCAATTCTATAACAGAAAGAAATGTGACTGAACTATTAAAAGTACTCCTGTCTTGGGGTAGATTACAGGTGATTTGAGGCTAATTTAATTTTCTCCTTAACAAATATGTTTTATAATCAGAAAATCACTGCCTTTTTTAGAGATCTCAGTCAGGCTAGTGACCCCTGGTGAAACCCTATCAGATACATATCTGAATAACCATCTTCTCTCCTCCCACGGGTATCTGTAGAAAAGTTTCCTTTAATATCTGTCTTTAATAAATTCCTTAAAGTCAGGAAGCACAGCATATTGTACAATCCTTTACTGCTAACTCCAAGGTACTGTCTATTTTTAACACTGGATAAACCGCACATACTGCCAAAGTTTTGCAAGCAAAGATATGGAAAAAAACAGTATAATTAAGTGCCTCTGGCAGCACCGTGCTAAGAGACACAGGGATTTCTGGGTCACTTCTCAGCTAAAACACTAGCTTTACTGGACTAAGTTCACAATAATCTTCTCTCCTGTCCAGTGATTTCACACAAAATTCCTCCTTCCTACCTCATAAGAAAAAGGAAGATAAAGAGAGATCCACTGGGATCTCTCAGGTTCTGTCCTCAGAAATCCAAATACAGGGAAGAAGCCACCTTCCTTACTGGCTGTAGAAGGAGCTTGTTTACACAGTCTGCATAAAAGAAATCTGAAACACCAATGGGAAAAAGCCATTTTGGTGTGGTGCCTGCTGCTTAGATCAGCCTGCAGAGAGTAGAAGTTGCAGGAAGGAGGGGTTTCACCATGAGCCTACAGTATACAAAGTCTTGGGACCCCCATAGTCTAAAGAAGAACATTTCATCACTGATGACTTTAAACTTTTTTAAGATTAAAAGAGGGAAAGCAAAATAACTTTTTTTGGGGGGTAGCAGAATAAAGGCCTCAGCACTGAGGGATTTTTCCTGGGTCAAGTTACAACTAGCCATATTGACACCAATCTAAACATCTGACAAAATAAATATAAGACATTCACCAACCTGTCACGTAGACTAAGAAACAGAACTCAGGGACAGCCAAAAGTGGAAGGAAAGGGAGGCACCAAAAGCCACAGACAGGTTCAAACATCCCCCATCCCTATCATTTATCCTCACTGATCTCAGGAACAAATGACTTCAGTAAAACTGCTTCTTCAAAAAAGTTAAGATGCCTCTCTTCCCAATACATACACAAAAAAGCAAAATAGGCTGTTCAAATATAAATTACCATTAGAATTATAAAAATCACCCCCCATACACACTCCCCCACCAAGCCCTCAGACTTACACATGCAGGCTGCAGCGAGAAGACGGCAGGCCAGGTATGGGGGCTCACAGGTGGGAAAGGAAGGCTGGATGATGTAGTTGGCAAAGGTGATAGCGATGATGGCCTGACTGGTGGGCTCAACAATTAGCAATGAGGCCCAGAGGCGGATAAAAGCAATGAAGTCCCCAAAGGCCTCAAGAATATAAGCATAGCTGGCTCCAGATTTGGTGATGGTGGTCCCCAGTTCTGCATAGCAAAGGGCACCCACAACGGAGAAAAGCCCACCAACAGCCCAGATGACCAGTGACAACCCATAGGAGGCAGTGTAGACCAGCACGCCCTTGGGTGAGACGAAGATTCCTGAGCCGATCATGTTGCCCACTACCAAGCTGACGCCATTCAGCAGAGAGATCTCCTTCTTCAGCTGCATAGTTTCTGTGGCCTGCTGAGGCAGCATGTGGTCACCTTCTTCCTCCCTAGGCTGGGTGGCCTCAGGAATGAGATGGTATGTGGGTGTGGGACTCTCCAGCTCCCTGGTTTCCATGGCAAGTGGTTCTTTCACCTGTGTTTACTACAGTCTGGCAAAGAATATAAGTATTGTCAGTCTAGGGTAACGGCTGATAACGCTCTAGTTTAGACCTGCAAAGCAGGCGGATTTCCCTACCCACCTCTTATGTAGGGACCGTGTGACTCATATACAGGCCTAAATACAATGAGCCTGTCTCAGTTCCCACCACAGGATACAGAGAAATGGAGGCAGACTAACCTCCACTACTCCGAGAAAGACACCAAAAGGGCTCAGGCACCATATGCTGGTGACTTCCAACAGGATGCCCAGGGTAGGTTAACATTAGGTTTATCCATAGCATAAATTCTCCCCGAGATGTAGGTTTTGCTCTGTTTTTCGGCCTTTTTTTTTTTTTTTTTTTGCTGTACTGCCCAGCTTGTGGAATCTTGGTTCTCTGACCAGGGACTGAAGCTAGGCCCTCAACACTGAGAGCCTAGAGTCCGTACCACTGGACTGTCAGGCAATTCTCTATTTTGCTCTGTTCTTGCCAACTTAAAACCTGCAAACTTGCCCTGCAGAGAAGACCAAAGTCCCAGCACTAGTCAGCCTGCCAGGCCTCTCACTTTCCATGCCCACTTACCTCTGCCCAAACATAAACAGGCACTTCTGCAGTCTCCAGCCACATGTGGAGAGGTCTATAGCTACTCTCAGGCCAGTAAAGAACATGAACATGTGATGGGAAGGGCTAGGAAGATGCTAAAGATAGGGCATAACGCTATTGCAGAGACTGGACCAAGGAGAGAAACTCCATGAAAATATACACCCATGTGTCACTATGTCCACAACACTCACCTTACTTCCCACACTGCTGCTTGCCCGTTCAACCTTTCTTTTTCAAAAGTGCCCTAAAGAGAGGGATAACATAATAAGAACAGGAGCAGAAAGAGCATCCAGGGGGCACCCTAACGTGAGACTCGTCTGCTATTGGCTTATTTGCTTTCCTCCTCAGCACACCCCTCACTACCACCTGGGGGTACAAAGAGATTTCCCCTTAACAGGACCCAGAACTTTGACAGCCAAACAAAAACTGTAAGGCTCCTCTTATCCACAGATCTGGCACTGGAAGGCAACCTGTAGGGAGATGGTGTGCACATGTACGCGTATATACACACACACACACACACACACACACACACACACACACTCACTCACTCACTGCTACTTTTGGATAACAATTGGGCCAGTCCAGAAACCTCAAGGAAGTTGGATCCCATACCAACCTACGGATGAAAAATCCAGAATCTCTCAGAGGAAAGCAAGCACCTTCCTTACCTTGCACTCAGCAGGGCCTTATCGCTCCCTCAATTCTTGTGCCCTAGGAACTGGGAATTCAGATCCCCAACCCCTAGTTCATCTTCTTCATCTTCAGGAGGAAAGAATCTGATAGGCCACTTGATTCCACCCAGGAGGAGTCAGTCCTTTAAGGTCACAGAGATAACTTCCAGGAATAAGAATGGGAACAGTACATCATCTTCCCAGAAGCTTCTCATCTAGTCACAAAAATGGGTATGCTGGAGTCCTGCCTCATGAGAGCAAGTGAACCACAGCCACTCAAGAGTGAGTAGAAAACTCCAGTCTTCACAGGCCCCATTCAAAACTCCTGCCTTACCTGCCCCAGCCCCGCTCGAGAGTCTAGACCTCAGCCCGAGTGAAAAAGCTTCTCTGGGGCCATTAATAACCCTTCCCCCACTCCCAAAGGAGTTGAGCCAGCCTACTTCTGCTTATTATGAGGCCTGGCTTTAAGGCCGCACCACTTTGCCTTTCATTCCTGGCCCCAAGCCATGAAGGTGACTCTCTGCAAGCATGTGGGAAAATATTTGTTTTCACGTATCTGTCAGGCGAGCTCAGATATGCATGAAAACAAAACTAGGAAACACCAGAGGAGCCTACCGACTCACATGAATCAGGTGAAGGGTCTTCATTCATCAGTGAGTGCTTTCACGTGTATACTCTATGCATATTAATAAACTTGACTGTTTTTCTCGTCAGTCTGTCTTTTACCAGTCTAATTTACAACACCCCACCAAAGGAACCTAAAGTGGGTGAAAGGAAAAGGTCTTTTTCTCCCCTCCCTTACTTTGCTTAAAAAAAAAAAGGGCAAAGATACTTAGGTGGCACTTTTTCACTCACCCCAACATGGAGGCAAGCAGAGAACCTGGCCTTCCCCTATTTATCACCCTAGCTGGCAGGGAGAGGGCTGGGGCTTGGACTTCTGATACCAGGCGTGTACGTTTTCCACCAAACAGTTCTGTAACACCAAGCAGATCTGGTGTCTGCTACAGTTTAATCAACTCTTACACCATCTACCTGAAGGCAGCAACAGATTCCCCAGGTTAAGTGTTCAATCCTACTAAACAGCCCTTTCCCACCCAACTTAAGAGGCCAAATTGCAAGTCCAGTTGTTCCTTTGCTTCTGACCAATTAGCTATGAATCAGAAGTTTTACTACTCCCTCCTCAGGTTCAATTAATTTGCTAGAGCAACCCACAGAACTCAGGAAAAATTTACTTACTAGGTTACCAGTTTATTGTAAAGGCTGTAACTCAGGAACAGCCAGATGGAAGAGATGCAGGTGGCAAGGTATGGAGAAAGAGGCATGGGGAGATCTGTAAAACTTGCCCTTTTGGTTTCCTTTTGGATGCTTCATTACAAAGGCAACACTAATCAAATCACTGACCATTGGTGATTGTTTCAACCTCCAGACCCTCTCCCTTCCCAGGAGGTCAGACCTCAACTAAAACTTCCAACCCTCTAATCACAGGGTTGGTTCCTGGGGCAAGCAACCCCCATCCTCAGAGGATCTAGATGCTTCCAAAAGTCACTTCATTGACATAGACTCATGAGTGCTGAAAGAGGCTTGTGATATAAATAACAAAAGACATCCACTTAACCTTTATTGATCTGGAGCTATTTGAGAAACTGGGAACAAAACTAATATTATAATAAAAGATGCCTCTATGGCTCTTATGAGGAAATTTCAGGAGCTGTGTGACAGGAACAGTGGACAAAGACCAAATAAATATTTTATCACAGGGTAGGGGGAGAAAGAGAGATAAGCTCATTTCATTGGAAAATTTTAGAACAATATGAAATGTAATTGCCTTGACTTTTAACTTTCACTTAAGATAGAGCAAGCTGAGAAAAGCATCACTCCCACTCTAATGTCAAGAAAAAACAGATAATCTACAGAACTATAACTTTTCTTGAAGTTATTAGCGAGATGAGGATACAGGCCAACCAACGAGACTGAAATTTAAGGAAAAACGAGTATCCCCAGAGAGATGCAAGCTCTGGCTTACCTGTGGCAGAAGGAGAACGATGGAACCATTATACAGGCAGGAAAGAAGAATTCAGGTACAATTTTTAATAAATTACTAAAGGTCAAGTTTAGGAATTTATTACTAATAAAAGTCAATTAAAAGCCATAGACACTCCAAGGGTTTTCTCCAGTGAGACCTCAGTGGGTGCTCACGGGAAATACAGCGCCAGAGAAAGCTTCTCAGGCAGGCTGGCCTGGAGGAGGAAAGCAGTGACTGCTCTGGGAAAAATACAAAGGTCCACCTGCTCCCTTCTCTAAAGAATATAATCTTAAACCCCTGGGAAATGGGCAAACTCTGTCACTCCCAAGGCACCTGAGACAGAGTGAAAGAAAAATAAAACCACTCTCTTTGGCTGGGGGAGGGGCAGGAAATTCTGGTCCAGACCATAGGAGGTGGCAGGCTCACCCAGAAAGATCCACTCCCCAGACTCAGGGCAGCAGGGCCTGCCTAAGGCTGAGGCTGATCCAAGACAACAGAGAACCCCTCTACTCCCCACCACTAGGTGAGCAAGCATCCAGCAACAAGGCTGCGGGAGAGTGTGCACCAAGGCACAGGTGCACAAAGAAGACCTAAAGCTGATGGTGGAGCATAAACACTGAGAAAAATCCACTCTCAGGGCCGGGGGCACTTCCCAGGTGGCTCAGTGGTAAAGAATCCACCTGCCAATGCAGGAGGCACAAGAGACGCAGGTTTGATCGCTGGGTCGGGAAGATCCCTTGGAGTAGGAAATGGCAACCTGCTCCAGTGTTCTTGCCTGGAAAATTCCATGGACAGAGGAGCCTGGTGGCTTACAGTCCATGGGGTCCCCAAGAGTCAGAGGTGACTAAAGACACACACACACACACACACACACACACACACACGCGCGCGGCAAGGAAAGAGCAGAGGAATTTGAAGCTGCTAGTGCACCTAAGGTAACCACAGCAACAACAAAACCCAAACCCAACTCATTTCCGACTCAAACCCCCACATTAACAGGCTAGCAAAAGAAGACCTGTACCCTCTGCCCAGAATAAAGTATATACCTCAGTCTCTACTTTCCCACATATTTTATCTGGCAATCAGTAACAAATCACAAGCTACCTAAAAAAAGCAAGAAAAACAACCCACTATCAAAAGGCAAATTAATCAACAGGACAAGACTTAGAGATGATCCAGATACTGCAACTATGAGATAGGGAATTGAAAATAACTATGATTAATACATGAAAAGCTTTAATCGAAACATTAGCCAACATGTAGGAACAGAGGTGGAATTTCAGCAGAGAAATGAAAACCTTAAGAATCAGAAGTGGGGAAATAAAAAATGAGCACCTAAGAGTTGTGTGACAGGGAATTAATTCCCTGACAGTCCAGTGATTAGGGGTCTGCACTTCCACTGCAAGGGACCTGGGTTTGATCCTTGGTCAGAGAACTAAAATCCCACATGCCTCCAGGCACAACCAAAAAAAAAAAAACCAGAAAGAGAGAATTCTACGACAATATCAAATGGTCTGAGATAAATATTAAAAATATAATTTTTGCTTATTTTAATTGCTTTAGAATATATCTAACTACCTAAAGCAAAAACAGTAGCAATACAGTGTTAATGCATATGTAAAAGTAAAATGTATAACAACAGCAAAGAGATAGAAAAAAAGAACTGGGAGTTAAACTATTGTAGGTTCTTATATGTGAAAATGATGTAATATTATATAAGGTATATGTTGAGATACTACATATAAACTACAGAGTGGACAAATTCTAACTGCACAACTTAATAAATATTTATACATATGTACTATGGAAAAACATTATTTAAGATAGACTGTAATTAATTAAAGATGTACATTGAGAAACTAGGGCACCCACTAAAAAATTAAAATAAGTATAAATAGCAAGCCAACAGTACAGCTAAAACAGATCAAAGAAATACTCAGTCCAAAAGTAGGTAGAAAACAGAAGCAAAGAATATATGAAATAAATAGAAAACAGAAAACAACTAGCAAAGCGGCACATTTTAATCCAACCACATCAATAACAACACAAAATGTAAATGATCTAGACACATCAATTATAAGACAGACATTGTTAGATTAGATAAAAATGCAAAATCCAATATGTAACTTATAGGAAGCCCACTAGAAACATAAAGACATAAATAAATTACAGATAAAAAGATGGTGAAAAACCATATAAACAGTAATCAAAACAAACGGGGAGTTAACTATAGTAACATCAGACAAAAGACTTCAGAGTAAGAAGATAAAGAGAGACATTATACAATGATAAAGAGGTCAATTCACCAAGAAGAAAATTCTGAAAGTGTATCTCCTCCAACAGGATAGCTTCAAAATACATGAAGCAAAAACTGATAGATCTGAAAGGAAAAACAGATAAATCCATAATTATAGTTGGAAATGTCAAGACACCTCTCTGTCATCAATAGAACAAGTTAACATAAAATCAGCAAGGATCTAGAAGACCTGAAAATGGAAGGCCCCAACATAGTTCTTGGCTAAAATTATGTGAATTCTGAGGGGGGGGAAAAGGGCCTCCAACAATAAGGCTTACCTCCATGAAGGAGACGGATGTAGCTCAGGAGTAGGAGACAGACTTACAAAAGGAAAAAACTGCTTTGGCTCCTCAGTTTCACCACAGAATAACCTTATTATCTACTGAGCTGGTTGGTATCAGAGCACAGTTAGAAACCCTTCCTCAGTTGCCGCTTGAGAGGTTTAGGATCAATTTCAACCTTCTTAGCAGGGCTTTATCACTAGACCCCCTGCTGCAGACTAGTCCCTCCCATGGTCCAGTCACACTGAATCATTTGCAGTTTCTAGAAACGGAAGGAGTCCAGGGCTTCCAGAGCTCATCAGACAAACGTCTTGGCTCATATCCCCTTTGTCTCTAACATACACCTTTGTTTCTAACACCGGTCTCCCACCTTTTTCCTCAGCATTCTGGCTGACATCTTTCTCCCCACATTTCCTTGTGTCCCTGAGTCTATATGTCTCAGTCTCCCTTTCTCTAAAAGTCTCTAAAATCATTGTTAAAGACAAATCCCATTAAACAATTCCACGCACCTGTTCTTGTCTTGAGAAACTAGTGTTAAACCCAACTTGTAAGGACACAGACACAGCTTTCTGATAGCTTTTATCCTATTTTCCAAGTTCCTGAGGCAAATAATAAAGGAATTCACCAGACCACTAAAATTTCATGAAAATTTAACCATGAAAATAACATATGCAATTTTCTGGGGGGAAAAAGTGGATCTTTCACAGTTCAATTATGAAGAATATTTTACAAGCTAGGTTTGAAAACTTATAATTGATGACTATGCCAAAAAAATCGCCGTGGAAAAAGATAAAATCTTAAATGCGGGTGACAACACAGAGGATCTTTTTTTAATTCTTTGAGTTTTACAAAACTTCACGTTGAAAATGTATTGCTATTTTTAATGCTTAAACTTAAATTATATGTGTATATATTTATTGTTTATGTTTATTTACTATTGTACTTTATTATTTCATAAATAGTGAAAATTATGTGACTGTTTACATTTGAGTTTTCACCTAGGATACCAGGAAACTCAAGATCAAACTCATTTCCCAATCACAGTGAACAGATATCTTCACTTTTCAACAATACTTGATATCTAGTCTTTTCCATGGCTTTGGTTTCCTATTTTTACTTGCTCATTTCAAGTATCATTAATTATAAACTGCCACAATTACTCTTTAGAAAGAGATAAAATAAATATATAATTTATCTAATAAATTTTAGTGTTACATAATTGTTAATTCGGGGAAGGCAATGGCACCCCACCCCAGTACTTTTGCCTGGAGAATCCCATGGACGGAGGAGCCTGGTGGGCTCCAGTCCATGGGGTCGCTGAGAGTTGGACACGACTGAGCGACTTCACTTTCACTTTTCACTTTCATACATTGGAGAAGGAAATGGCAACCCACTCCAGTGTTCTTGCCTGGAGAATCCCAGGGACAGGGGAGCCTGGTGAGCTTCCGTCTATGGGGTCGCACAGAGTCGGACATGACTGAAGCGACTTAGCAGCAGCAGCAGCAATTGTTAATTACGTGTGAGCCATTCTCTTCATTACTGTTGTATCCACATTGTACTCAAGTAACTAAAACTCTTCATAACTCATAAAGATCCAAGAAAGTTAAGGAAGAGCAGAGCAATTTTATTCACGTGTGAGGAAATAAGCAACCATCACACTTTCACAAGCCACTTCATCATAAATGGTCAGGTACAAAGAAGAAAGACTGTAGTCTGACACTCCCCAGTGAGATCTAATTCCAAGTGCTGTCTTGTGGAATTAATCTCTGCAACAAAAAGTGAGAGGCAACTTATCCAAACATGAACCTAGTAAGCAGCAAGACCCTATTTCCTTTTGTAAAATCTAATTGTGACATGCCCAGCAGGGGTAGCACTCAATTACTGAGAAGTCCCATCACACCCACAGTGGGGTGTAACTGAACACCTGTCTTGAGAACTAGCCTGGTCATTTCAAATCATGCATGTCTAGACAACTGCAGCTCCCTCTGTCCCAGGTCCCATGAACACCACTTCAGTCACTTTTATAGAAAAGTATCCACACATCCTGGAGACTACAACAGGAAGCAGAGGACATAGGTCAGGAAATTTCCTGTACCAAGAAATGCCAGGGAAATCAGCCATATAACTGGTATTTACTTTTAGGCGGTAACAAAAATACCTTCATAGACAGGGAAGGAGGCAGATAGGAGAACATCAGACTTGTGGTTTCCCACCTATTTGTCACGAAAGAAAAATCAAACATAAAGAACTTTAAATGATAATCTGAGACCAAAGTTGGCAAGCAAAAGCCACCAGCACACAGCAGGACCTCAGCAATGCAAGCAGCCTGGGTCGTTTACTCAAGGGCCTCCCAGCAAGAAAAGAAAAGAGAGTTGAAAATGATTTCAAGAAGCACTCACAGGCTTTCAAAAGTCTGCTCCTCTCAGATCTTCAAAATCAGGCATCAGTCCTCAGAGATAAGCACCAGTTGGCTGAACTTCCTGCCACCAGGCGCTAGATTTGTTGGCAGTATTTTTTTTTTTTTTGGTCCCCAATAAGGGCACAGATTGAATTCTTTTTACAAGCACAGACCAGTGCACAGCGAGGTATTCAAAAACAAATGTTAAATTAAATATTGATTCCTGCTTATCACTGCCTATTATAGTGGTGCCCAGACAGTTTGCTCAGGGCTTAGTGAAGAATTCTCTGAATGCTTCACAAATACCGCCTTCCATTTAACATGAGATGATCAAACAAGATTACGGGATGTGAAGACACTAAGACGAGCACACCATCCTCCCTCCAACAGGCTAGACTCCAAGTCCAGCAGGAGCCTGTGCGCCCCCCCGACCCCCCAGAGAGCTCGGCTCGGGCGCTCACATGCTCAGCCCTGCCCCGTGAGCCGTGCTCAGTTTGAGTCTCTCCCACGCAGCACAGGTTCTTTCTCAGCATGAGACCCACATGCGCTCTCTCTCGTGTTCCCAGGGCCACACTCGGGGCCACTCTGACCGCGGTCTCTCTCACACTCACGGCCTGTCACCATCTCTTCTCTCCGTCTCTCGCACACTCATGGGAGTCATGCTCACGCCCAGGGTCTCTCTCACACACAGCGTCAGCTTCACACTGCGTCTCGCACACTCAAGAGTCACCCTCAGACCAACTCTCTTTCACACAAACACACACATGCGCGGCGTCTTCCTCACACACTCAGTCCTTACACGTCTGCAATTCCCCTCACGCTCAAGGTCCCGCTCACACGCACGGCTTTCCCCTATGGAGGGAGCGCGCTCACGCGCAGCGTCTCTCACGTGCCCGCGGCCTGCGTGTCCCGCGCGGGGTTCCAGGGACTGCATCCCGCACGCGGCGCCGGCGCGGCCCGGGCCTGGCTCCCCGGGCCCCGCTCCCCTCGCCCGGCCCCCTACCCTCCGGCCGCGCTCTTCCAGCCCCGCTACCCCGGCGCGCCCGCCCGCAGCCCGTTACCTCGCGGTGGCCCGGCGCCTCCAGGATGCTCGGTCGTACTGCCACCGCCCCCGCCGCGACCGCTCAGGCCCCGCCCCCGCCACGTCACCCGCAGCCAGATCGCGATAGCGCGCGCCGCGTCGGGACAGAGCGCGCGGCTCAGCGCGGGCCTCGCGGGCGGCGGCGCTTCCGGCCAGCAGGCGGCAGCGGCTGCTTCAGAGATTCAGCCGGCTGCGCTCAAGCGCCCGTCCGTGCGGTCCCGGCTCCCGTGACCCGGGCCCAGCCATGCTCGCCGACTGGATGTCCGCTCCCCGACTCTGGGGACTCTCTGGGCCACTGAGAGGACGCATCCGCGAGGGAACTCTAAATGACCCCACACGTGTTTCCTCTGTGGTTCTTGGCCTGGGCCACACTCCAGGTGGTGGGGGAGGACCCCATAGAGCTCACACGAGGAACTCTGAAGAGCCTCCATACTTTGTTCGCCGCCAACACTGCTACTAGAGACCCTGGGGAGACAGACCCAGGACGCAGCTTCCGACTACCGCGCATTCTTTATAGTCCCCACAGACACATAGACACCACCGGGCTTCCAGAGTACACCCCAGGCCTCCCTGGGGCCCAGGCGTGAGGATCGTTTTCAGTCTTCATCCTGCCTGACTCGTTTTGGAACTGCATCTTCCTTTCTTCCTCTCTCTGATTCCTCCTCCTCTGTCTTCTAGGGATCCTTTTCCTCTGGTAGCTCCAGGGCTGTGTTTAGGGCCTCCTGTTCTCACGGAAAGCTGAGCTTAGCTCCTAGCTTCCACATCTCAAGCCATGATTCTCTTCTGGGCCATAGAGGCATTTCCCCCAGACACATGTTCACAACTGCACATCCTCTCCTTTCAGACTACACAAACAAACCTCCCCACCAGGCAGTGACCCTGCAGAAGATGACCCTTCCTGGCCCCTAGGCCCTCCATCTCAAGGTTTTCTTCTCCCAGCCAGAAGAGCCTTCCAATTCCTATCTGTCTCTAATCCATTCCCCACAGAGTAAGCTGTGCTCCTAAAATAGATTGGAATTATTTTATATCTAAATGCCTAAAAGCCCTTCCATCTCTTCCCTATAGACCTGAAATGATGATCCTTGAAAAGCTTTTACTGGTGCTGCCCTCCTTGTGCTCGCTGCTTGGATTATTTTCCCTAAATGTGAATGAGAGTACAGGCATAACGTGTCTTATTGCTCTTGGCTTTATTGTGATTTGCAGATATTGCATCTTTTACAATTAGAAGGTTTGTGGCAACCCGATTTTGTCAAATGATGGTTAGCATTCTTTGGCAATCAAGTATTTTTAACGTAAGGTATGTACATTTTTTTAGACATAATGCTACTGCACACTTAATAGGCTATAGTGTAAACAGCTTTTAGATGCACCAGAAAAAAAAAATTCATGTGACTCATTTTACTGCGATACTTTATTGCAGTTGTCTGGAAATGAACTCGCAGTATGTCTGAGGTATGTCTGCTTGTATATATTTGGAATCATTAGAGTCTGACCCTTTGCCCCCCGCATCAGTCCCTCCTGCCTCTCTGGCCTGGAGAGGAGGGCTCTGGATACTTGTGTTACTCAATGGCAGCCAGTCCACTTGTCCTTGTATCAGCAACATACATGACCTGCAAACTCCCAAAACCTCCGGCTTCACTGTCTCACACCCTGCCAGCATCCTGCCACCTGAAAGCTATTATCAACCAAGTGCTGAATCAGATGTCCTGTAACACCATCAGTGTTCCTCAGGACTACCATGGAAGGTACATTTATTCACACTCATTCTTCAAATGAACAAACTGAGGCTCAGGGAGTCAGACTACTTAGCTGGAACTGGTAAAGCTAAGATTTGAACCCGTCTGCCAGTCCTGAAGCGTGCTCTGATTCCATATCCTTTCTCTGCAGCTGTGAAACCGAGGGTAGAAGTGGGGTTGAAATAGGCCAGGGGTGAAGGTGCAGTGAGTATCAGATAAGATGTCAGGGCATAGCTAACAGGCTGGGCAGGACCTGGGGGTAAGGCCAGAGATGCAACTGTATTTCTAGACATCCAGCTGTATTTCTATTTCTAGAAATACATCCAATGTACTTCTAGACATCCTAACCCTCAGAGCAACGCATTTTTCCAGGTTGGGCCAGTAACTGGTGTAGTGAGAGGGTTCAGATCGCCCTCTACTGGCCCAGGATGTATTGATGCCTAAAACCTAGGCTAGCCAGGCTCCTACTGAAAAATGCAGAATTGGGGTTCCCACCACTCACACTGGCCCTCAGCTCTGCACAACAGAATTCAGGCCTGAATCCCATCCCTATGCATGTTTTCCTGTCTCAGATGCTCTGTTTCTCTGTCTTATCCATCTCTGTTTGCTCCCCAGTCTCTCAGTCCCTGTTTCTGCCCATCTTGGTCTCTCCCCCTTCCTCAGTATTACCCTGTCCCCAAAGATGGACACATGGTGGGCAGATGAGCTTATGAAGCTAAGTAGAAAGGTGGCATCCTAAAAAAATCAAAGGATGCTGAGACCTGTAAGTTGAGGACGGGTAGAGGCTGGGAAGGGGAGTCCAGCCAGAGTGACTGGCAGAATTGCCCTTGGCTGCCAGCTCTCAGGTGGCATTTTGGGTCTGTTGACCAGATAGGTGCAGGGAGAGGACAGGAGATTCTCTCCAATAGGAATGATTCACGTCCTGGTTCTCAGTCCCAGGACGGGAGCTAGATGCCCGGAGAGAGGGCAGGAGGATAAAGCCCAAAGAGGAGCACAGGAGCCATGGTTTGGTGCTGAGAGACTGCATCAAGGCTCCACGAAAGGTCAGGGTCTAACCCCCTGATTACCTGCCTCTCTAGCCCCCTCACCTTCCACTACCTCCCTCCTCTCACGCTCAGAGCAGAGGCTAGGCCAGGGCATTTTACAGCATCCAGAATACTTTTATTGCCAGAATCGAGGTACAGCCTGCTCAGACTCCCATATGGGGCCCCCCACTCAGGAACAAAGGGAAAAACTGATGCTGGGTATGAATGTGACAGAGAAAATCCCACTTCACAGAAACTGTGTCCAGCCTGACTGTGGCTTTAGGGCCCCACCCTAGAGGCCAGACCCAAGTCTTGGCCGTCGCCCACTTGGAGACTACCAAGGCAGATCCTGATCCTCCATCCCTCCTGTCACAGGGAGAGTCATGCAGTGCCTCTGGAGCAGGAAGAAAACCCCCAGGGGACCCTCAAGACACCTGGTTCTCTCAGGGGCCCACTCAAGTTTCTGGGCTCATCCCTGCTGACTAAACACCACTGAGCTACCTGCTGGAGATAGGTGCTGGGCAGAGTGGGCAAGAGTCCCACCTCCTCTCAGTCCTGTGCCAACCTATGTGGGTGCTACAGAGACCCTAGGGCAGGTCAGCTAGCTATGTGGCAGGTTAGCAAAAGGGAAGCTCTCACAGCAGCTCTGATTGGCCTTGGCTGCTTCCTTGAGTTCTGTTTCTTCATGAGTACCTAAAGGACAAGGCACCAGGCCCGCTCTCATCCTTGACCCACAGCCCCAGGGTGAAGGGAGATAGCATCAATACTGTGTGCACAGCCCAACCATGGAGATCAGGGCTCCTGGGACCCAGTCCCCAGCCCTGAGTTAGGCTGTTCTTAGAGGTAAGAGAGGTAGGAATTAATGCCCCAGGCCCTGGGAACACTCAAGGAACACTGGGAACACATGGAGAAGACAACAACCCACCCCTGCCTGCAGGGGGAACTGGGCAGCTCCCAGAAAGCCACAGTTCGAGTGAGTGAGCAGTTAGGCCACAGGCAATCCAGCAGCTCCAGCCACTCATGGCCAGTAGCAGGCCAATGTGTGGCCATTGTGTGAGAAGGTACACCCTAGGGACATGGAGCCCATCCTAGGGACCACAGGCCAGTAAGATCCCTCATCAGAAGGCTGAGGAGCCAGGGCCTGGTGGGCGAGTGTGAAAAGGCCACGGGAGTAGGAAGAACACATGGTCCCAGCACTGGCGAGTGGGGCCAGGTGCCAGTCAGTCCCCCTATGGAGCTATCCTGAGGTCACAATTCCACCAGCAGTAGCACTCTTGCCATCAAGGGTCCCTCAAGTAAGTCCAGACTATGTCTTCCTCGACTCAAGAGAGGAAGGATAAAAAAACACCATTTCCCCATTTCACAACCCAAGGTCTAGGAGTTTAGATGATCAGTCACAAACTGCTGAACTTGTGGGCCATGGTAGAAGAAGCCAGAATTAGCAGCGGTGGCTGGGTCACCCCATGGCCCTGCCTGCCACGGGCATCAGGGCCCGAGAAGCACACGTTTCAGGTAGGCCAGGGTAGTGGTATTGGCCAGCATAGCGATGTGCTCATTGCCTGGCAGTGCCTGCAATGACACTTCTTGCTTCTGGAGGCCGTGCCAGGTATGGCAGTGCAGGGCACTCTGCAAGTTCACAGTGCCATCACCGGTGCCATAGTGGATTTTTGGGTCACAGTCTGGGAAGCTCTCATAGTCAAACGACTCTGGGGTAGGGACCCCCGTGCCGTAGAGGCAGTGCAGTCGCACGCCAGGCGGCACTGTGGCCTCAACCAGCCCCTCCGTGTCCTGCCGCATGGACCAGCCGTCTTTGAAGCCGATGTCCTGGAAGAACTGGCGGTAGTCCTGCAGCGTGTAGTTGGCCTTAGGTGTGCGCACGAAGACTTTCTGCGGTGACCAGGTATAGCTGTAGGGCAGGAGCCAAGTGGTGGAGACGGCAGACCGCTGCTGTGCCCGGATCTTCAGGGACCTGATGACCGGGATCCGGTTGTTGTCTCCTGTGGGGTTAGGTCAGTCTTTGCTAAGGAATGCCAACTAGCTGGGCAGTGTGCTAACCGCCAGGCCCTCTGCCAGCCCCCAGCCAGTGCCCAGCCAGCACTCTACCATTGCTACACTGTGAACATTTGACAACTCCCCTATTTCCCTGTATTTTTGCTCCACCTGGGAAGCACATGACCAAGACTTGTTCCTTTCCTTCTGCATTTTGTCACTAGGGGTTCAAGAGCACACACCCATGGGGTGATTTGTGGTTAAAAACAATACTTTCCTCAGAGTACTTATCACCTGGCCGATATGCACTGAGCCTGTCGAAGGTGAATCAGCAGGTTGGCAGCCCAGAGACTCATTCTTCTGAATCTTTTATTACACTGAGCTTTATAAACCTTTTTCCCTTCCTATGCTCAGACCTACAGCCAAGCCAGGCCTGGTCTCATCCCACCCATCTACCTGGCACGTGGGCACCCGGGCCTGCAGGAGACAGGGCAGGAGGAGAGGCCACGGACAGAGAAATGACAACAACACAAACACATCACCAGCCAGTGAGATCTCCAGAGGAGAAGCAGGGAACATGGACCCCGTGTCCTACTCAGCATCCAGGGCCACCCATCACCCCCTATCTGACTGCAGACCTTCAGTTCTGCCTGACAGGGCCTGGCTCCAGGACCTCTCAGGAAAGGGGATCCCTAGCTAGGGGTCCATGACTGCCACCCTTCCTGGCCCACCCCCACTCCCAGACTGCCAAGGCCTGACAGCAGTTTCCCAGAGTCTGAAGCAAAGCTCTAAAGGGGCTCATGGGGAAGCTCTGAAAGAGCCAGCTCTGAATTCCTCTATAGCAACTTGTCTCAAACTCAGAGGATGCCCACATCTGTCCTTTCAGGTCCAGGCTGGACAGAATAGACAGTGTGATGAGTCCTCACTACAACTGGATCCACTGTCCAACTAATTCAGGGTCACTATGGACAGAAGCCTGATCACAGTGATCACGTGACCAATAGGCAGGTCAGGCAGTGCTGGTCACTTGAGGAAGAACATTCATCAGATGCTTGGCCCAGCCCCTGGCTCACGGCTCCCACAGTGAGGGGCCACAGGGCTCATGCTCTGGCTCCAGCTGTCAGGTTCTAACAGTTGTGAAAAGGCAGGTGGATTGGAAAGGAACAGGGAAGGAGGTGGTTTTCCCAACTGCCAAGCAAGCGGGCCCGGATAAATCTGCACCTGCTTCCTCTTTGTGTTGCCCACAGAGGCTGCCTGCGGCTGCAGAGGGAGTTGTAACTCATAAACAGGAAGCCGAAGCCCAGCCTTTCTTCTCTGGGGTGAAGGTGGGGATGAAGAAATGAGGTGGGGGGTCAAAGAGAGGGAGAAGTCTCCTGCAGAGAACTTTTTTTTTTTAATTTTTTATTGTTTGGCAGTGACATCTTAGTTTCCTGACCAGGGATTGAACCTGCACCCTCTGCAGTGGAAGCACAGAGTCTTAACCAATGGACCATCAGGGAAGTCCCTCCTCCAGAAAATTCTGGATCAAACCAAGTTAGACCAGCCAGACCCACACAGTGTGTGTGTGTGTGTGTGTGTGTTTGTGTGTGTGTGTACATGTGTGCCCTATATGACCAACAGTTATGTCTCTCTATGCACATGCTGCAAGCAACTTACACAGATAACAAAGGTCATCGACTAGAGAGGTGAATTTAGAAGTAGTGTTAGAAAGAGACGTCTGGAAAAGAATACCACTCTGGAGAGGGAAGGCTCTGGACCCAAGAGAAGAGACATGAGGGTGGCCCAGGAAGACACAAGAAAGGGAAAGAGACTGTGTCACCCCCAGCACCAGCCGTCCTGACGCTGGGCCAGGTGGGATCTTACCTGAG
Organism: Tragelaphus eurycerus; assembly: GCA_935064755.1. NCBI lineage: Eukaryota > Metazoa > Chordata > Mammalia > Artiodactyla > Bovidae > Tragelaphus > Tragelaphus eurycerus. Next base: position 22,565,983 of record CAKXYN010000020.1, read on the forward strand.
GCCAGGACACGCAGGGTCTTGGGCACGCCCCCCAGGGCGGACCCAGTGCTATGAAGGCACGGATGTACTTGTCCTTCCAGTCCTGTGGCTGATGCTGCAGAAAGTAGAGCATGTACATGTTGCCCATACTGTGGGCCACCAGCACCACAGGGCCCCCGTACAGCTGGTACATCTCCTCGATCATCTTGCGGAGGGCCAGGAAGTAGGGCCTGTTTTCATCTGCAGGCCAAAGCCAGGCAGGGGTTAGGCAGGAAGGGTCCTTGGGCCTGAACCACGAACCATGTCTCAGGCCAGACCCAGGACTACACGGGTGGGGAGGGTGTGAAAATTCCAAGGGGAGGGGTCTGGTTTCCCCTCAATTTCCACAAAGGGAGCAAACAGAGGAGCTCCTTTCCCCTTCCTCTGCCTTATTTGCTATTCCCAGGGCTCAGAGGCCCAGAAATCTTGTGCTGAGGGTGGTGAAAAGACAGGACAGGGTGACCAGGGATGGGAGCAGTGACAGCTGGGCTGGATGCCAGAGACTCAGGCGTAGGGGAAGGCCCAGGGCCTGTGGTGGATGTGATCTCCTCCTTCCCACCTCCCATGGCCTCCGGGAGGAAACCAGAGCAGCCACTTACTTGGAGCTCGGCGCCAGTCGTAGGGGGCCCCCCGGACATCCTTGCCTCGTTCATAGCCCCAGCTCACAAGGCTTTCCACCATGGTATGTAAATAGGAACCTACAGACAGAAATGCTTAGGTTTAGACAGAGTACAGCCGCTGTCAGCCCGCCATACCACGCCTACCAAGGAGATTGTGACATCTACAGCCAGGAGATCCCCAGGAGAGCGCTCTACAGCTCTGTGCCCACATGGATCAGAGATGGTTCACAAGCCACCTCTTCAAACCAGCAGGGTTCCTCCCACTCTAGGAATCCCTCAGAACCTCCATTCCCATTCCCTAGGGGGCATGAGGAAGGGCTACATACCCACGCTGCTTTTGCTGGGGTCCAGGAACTCCATTGAGAAGGTGTCCCCAAAGCCAGGGACACGCACATCCACACCTTCGGGAAACTGGGTGGTGTGGGACGTTTGATTGTAGATCAGCCTGCCAGGAAGGGATACTGAGCCAGTGACCCAGAGGCAACACCAAAGTTGACAGGTCCCAATACTGTCCTGGGCCTTGAGCCATATTCCCTTCCCATCCCCAAGTCTGGTCAGATGTATAGAGACCAAAAAGTAACAAAGCAAGTTTGTAAAGCATAGATCCAAGTTGTTGTTGTTCAGTTGCTAAATCATGTCTGACTCTTTTGCAGCCCCATAGACCGTAGCCTGCCATGCTCCTCTGTCCATGGAATTTTTCAGGCAAGAATACTGGAGTGGGTTGCCATTTCCTTCTCCAGGGGATCTTCTTGACCCAGGGATCAAACTTGCATCTCCTGCATTGGCAGGCAGATTCTTTACCAGAGAGCCACCAGCGAAGCCCACAGATCTGAATAAGTCCATCTAAATGAGAACCCCATCAAGGCTCACTCCAGAGACTGGCTCCAGAACCCATCGGGCAATATTCCCTTCTCCTCAACGTCACCCACATGAGAATGAACATTTTAGATCTTGTGGGGAGAGGGACCTGGCTGCCGGGCCTGGCTCTGCAATGAACATCACACTTTACCCCAAAACTCGAGCAGCCTAACTTTGCAGGCTCCCACCACTTCCTCTCCATGGATTCAGTTCCCGCCATCCACCCTAACATGACCCAGGGCAAAGCAGATGATGAATGCAACACACAAAGAAACCTGACAGAGAAACCCTGAGCACTAGTGGCTGCTGTGTGAGCTGGTGGGCAAGGCCTGGAGAAATGATGGGGCCAGGGTGGTAGGAGACAGGAGGAGAGCCTTGTGCCAGGTCAGGACCTCTGCTCTAGCCTCCCTGATAATAAGGAGGCAAAGGTGCCCGAGGAAACACAGGCTAGACCTGCAGTCCCCAGAAGTCCTGAGTCCCACCCACCCTTAGGGATCAGCCACAGAAAGCTGATAAGTACCCAACATTGGCCCAAATAAAAGTCCTGGGACCCACTCTCTCCAGGGTGATCTGGAGATCATCCCAATGGCCACTCAACAAAGTTCTAGAAGGCCAAAGCACTCTGGTCTGGATGCAAGTCCCAACAGGTCAGAGGCCCGAGAAAGGTAGACAAGCCCCTCTCAGGGTGAGTCTGCTCCTCCTGCTGGCATTACCTGAGACCATTACGTCTCCACCACAAAAATAGAAATGCAGATCAACATCCTAGAAATAGCCCTGATCACACAAGGAGGAGGAAAGAGTCAAGAAAGCTGGTGAAATAAACAACAGGGAAAGGCAGGACACCCAGAGAACTGGCTCGAATCAGGCAGTGTGCCTCCAAGGAAAACATTTTAATTTGTAAGATTCCATTCAGTTCAAATACTTACTGAACACCAATTATGTGTCAGGTTCTACAGCTTTAAGATAAAAGAGACACAGTCCCTACCTTCAGGGAGCTCAGTGTGCTCAGAATATGCTCAGGAACCCTGAGCTCAGAGATACATAACTCTGGGTTGAATTCCAGTTTGCCATTTATTAGCTGAGTAACCCCAAACAATTTTGTAACCATTTTGAGCTTCCAGATTTCCTCATCTGTAACACAAGTTACAGCACTATTTCACAGGGTTGCTGTAAGACTCAATGAAAAAAAAGTCGGGGGGGGGGTGTCCCCTGGTGGTCTAGCGGCTAGGACTTAGCACTTTTACAGCTGGGGTCCGGGTTCAATCCATGACTGGGGAAATGAGATCACGCAAGCCACACAATGCGACCATAAAAAAAGAAAAAAGAAGAAAATATAAATATATAGTGTCTATATTCAATAATGAGTAATTCTCATCAGTGACTATCTTATAATGGGAGAAACATCCTAGAAAACTATGTTTGGCAGGCCAGGAATGCAAGTTAGAAGAGGTAGAAGAGAGATTAAGAGCTCTGAGGGGTGGCAGGGAGACTTCACTACAGTCTCAGAGAGGGATGGTGGAGATTTGTTTGTTTGGCTGCACCATGTGGCACGTGAAATCTAGTTCTCTGACCACAGATCGAACCTGAGCCTCCTGCACTGGAAGTGCAGAGTCTTAACTACTGGACCACCAGGGAAGTCCCAGGCTTGGGTTTTAAAGAGTGAATGGGAGAGAGTTGATCAGGCAAAGGGTGGAGAGAGAGATTCCAGAGTGAAAGAGCAAGAGGAAAGGAATCCCAGGAAAAACAAGCAGCTGGAGAAGCAGGCGTGACCAAGGCAGAGGCAAGGGAAGGGGTGGGGGTGGGGGGGCAAAGCAAGGCTGTGAATAGCAACTGGGGCCTGGAAACCACAAACAGGGCAAGAAGCACTGGAAAAGGGAAGGGGAGAAAGTTCTGGCTGGGAGGGCACAGAGGCAGTGCAGACCAGATTGGGGAAGGGAGAAAGGTCAGTGACCTGGAGGTCCCTTGAGGCACAGATGATCTAGAAACAGGCTCTGGAGGCCTCTCTGGACTAGGTCACGGAGCAGCACCCTGCTGTGCCCCAGCCCTCACCGGATATTGTCGATCCAACAGTCAATGATGACAGGCAGCAGCAGCTCCAGGTTCAGCCACAGTGTGAAGTAGTGATCTGTCCTCTTGGAGCAGACGTAGTGCACGACGGACGGCTTGTCCAACTTTGCCTCCAGCTGGTTGCCCATGTCACCGGGCACTGCGGGGGGACACAGAGCATGAATGAGGCCCTGGGCCTGGCTGGATACCCAGCGGCCTTCTCCCCACAGCTGTCCCAGGCTGCAGAGCAGGTGACACTCAGCAGGGCCCTGTGGGGCTCCTGGACACAAAAGCCTTTCTGTGTCCACCATTTCTTTGGTTATGGGAAATAGGCTTCTTTCCGCCTCATGACTTCCTTGAGTTCCAAGGGGCAGAATCAAGCAGTGGTTAATTAGCAAAGGGAGGGGATGGGAGACCTGGGAGAAAAGTTAGTCAGAAGACAACCATGCAGCCTGGGGGCAAGGCGCACACACAATATAGCTTTGAGCTATTTTTCAGATTTCAAAACCCCCTCCAGGTAGGAGAAGTTAACCTGGTATGGATGGTATGCTGCCCACAGCAGAAGTGACAAGCAGATTCAAGGGATTAGATCTGTTAGAGTGCCTGAAGAACTATGGACAGAGGTTAGTGACATTGTATAGGAGGCAGTGACTTCCCTGGTGGCTCAGACGGTAAAGTGTCTGCCTACGATGCGGGAGACCCAGGTTCGATCCCTGGATTGGGAAGATCCCTTGGAGAAGGAAATGGCAATCCACTCCAGTACTATTGCCTGGAAAATCCCATGGACAGAGGAGCCTGGTAGGCTATAGTCCATGGGGTCGCAAAGAGTTGGACACGACTGAGCGACTTCACATTCGTTCATAGGACGCAGTGATCAAGAGCAGCTCCAAGAAAAAGAAATGCAAAAAGGCAAAATGGTTGTCTGAGGAGGCCTTACAAATAGCTGAGAAAGGAAAAGACTTGAAAGGTTAAAAAAAAAAAAAAAGGAAAGATACACCCATCTGACTGCTGCTGCTGCTGCTAAGTCGCTTCAGTCGTGTCCGACTCTGTGCGGCCCCAGAGACGCCAGCCCACCAAGCTCCTCCGTCCCTGGGATTCTCCAGGCAAGAACACTGGAGTGGGTTGCCATTTCCTTCTCCAATGCATGAAAGTGAAAAGTGAAAGTGAAGTCACGCAGTCGTGCCAGACTCTTAGCGACCCCATGGAGTGCAGCCTACCAGGCTCCTCCATCCATGGGATTTTCCAGGCAAGAGTACTGGAGTGGGTTGCCGTTGCCTTCTCCGACCCATCTGACTGCAGAGTTCCAAAGAATAGCAAGGAGAGATAAGAAAGCCTTCCTCAGTGATCAATGCAAAGAAATAGAGGAAAATAATAGAATGGGAAAGACTAGAAGCACAAGCTGGAATCAAGATTACTGGGAGAAATATCAATAACCTCAGATACGAAGATGACACCACCCTTATGGCAGAAAGTGAAGAGGAACTAAAAAGCCTCTTGATGAAAGTGAAAGAGGAGAGTAAAAAAGCTGGCTTAACTCTCAACATTCAGAAAACTAAGATTATGGCATCCAGTCCCATCACCTCATGGCAGATAGATGGGGAAACAATGGAAACAGTGACAAACTTTCTTTTCTTGGGCTCCAAAATCACTGCGGATGGTGGCTGCAGCCATGAAATTAAAAGACACTTGCTCCTTGGAAGAAAAGTTAGGACCAACTTAGACAGCATATTCAAAAGCAGAGGCATTACTTTGCCAACAAAGGTCCGTCCAGTCTTTCTGAAGAACTGACAAGACAACGGAAGTGGAAGAGAAGAGGAAGCGGAGGTTCTGCAAGTTCACCTACTGAGGCGGCGTGGACCTCAACCAGCTGTTGGACATGGCCTATAGCAGCTGATGCAGCTATACAGTGTGTGCCAGTGGCGGCAGCTAAACCGTGGTAAGCGGAGGAAGCAGCACTGCTGCTGAAGCGGCTACTCAAAGCCAAGAAAGATGCGCCGCCCATGGAGAACCTCCAGGTGGTGAAGACACACCTGCCACATGATCTTCCTCCCCGAGATGGTGGGCGTCAACAACTGCAAGACCTTCAGCCAGATGGAAATCAAGCCTGAGATGATCAGCCACTACCTAGGAGAGTTTTCCATCACCTACAAGCCTGTGAAGCACGGCCAGCCTGGTATCGGGGCTACCCATTCCTCCCACTTCATCCCCTTCAAGTAAAGTAACCTGTTGGCCAATAAAAGCAACAGCTGCTGCTGCTGCGTCGTTTCAGTCGTGTCCGACTCTGTGCGGCCCCAGAGACGGCAGCCCACCAGGCACCCCCCGTCCCTGGGACTTTCCAGGCAAGAACACTGGAGTGGGTTGCCATTTCCTTCTCCAATGCAGGAAAGTCAAAAGTGAAAGTGAAGTCGCTCAGTCGTGTCTGACTCCTAGCGACCCCATGGAGTACAGCCTACCGGGCACCTCCGTCCATGGGATTTTCCAGGCAAGAGTACTGGAGTAGGGTGCCATTGCCTTCTCCAATAAATGCAAAAACTTCTCTCTAAAAAAAAAAAAAACAAAAACAAAAAAAAGGTCTGTCTAGTCAAAGCTATAGTTTTTCCAATAGTCATGTATTGATGTGAGAGTTGGACTATAAAGAAAGCTGAGTGCAGAAGAATTGATGCTTTTGAACTGTGGTATTGGAGAAGACTCTTGAGATTCCCTTGGACTGCAAGGAAATCCAACCAGTCCACCCTAAAGGAAATCAGTCCTGAATATTCACTGGAAGGACTGATGCTGAAGCTGAAACTCCAATACTTTGACCACCTGATGGGAAAAAACTGACTCATTGGAAAAGACTCTGATGCTGGGCAAGATCGAAGGCAGGAGGAGAAGGGGATGACAGAGGATGAGATGGTTGGATGTCATCACAGACTCAATGGACATGAGTTTGAGCAAGCTCCGGGAGTTGGTGATGGACAAGGAAGCCTGGGGTGCTGCAGTCCATGGGGTCGAAAGAGTCAGACACGGCTGAGTGACGGAACTGAACTGAACTGATGCTGTCCACAAGCATGTAGATGCCCACAGACTGGCAGGAACCAGAAGGTTGATGATCCTCCTTATCTCACCACCAACCCATCAGAAGACTATCTAGAAGAATGTTCACAAGCTGATTATACTCTCTTTGAATCTTACTATAAAAGTTATCACCCTCTCCAAGTTGGGACACACAGTTTTGAGGGCATGAGCCCACTGTGGCCCCCTTTGCCTGGCAAAGCAATAAAGCTATTCTTTTCTACTTCACCCAAACTTCTGTCTCCGAGATTTAATTTGGTGTCAGGATACAGAGGCCAGCTACAGCTTCATAGGCAGGGTCTTATACTCTGAAAGAAGGATCAAGAAACAGGACAGTGCACATGGCCATTTAACCAGTCAAAGCGAAATCCAAAGAAGGCACTCTGGGACAGGGTTGTGGAAGGGGACAATGAACAAAAAAGGTTGAGAGAAGCTGGCACCGGCCAGACTACCAAGGTCCTCAGATCAGATCAGATCAGATCAGTTGCTCAGTCGTGTCTGACTCTTTGCGACCCCATGAATCGCAGCACGCCAGGCCTCCCTGTCCATCACCAACTCCCGGAGGTCACTCAGACTCACATCCATCGAGTCAGTGATGCCATCCAGCCATCTCATCCTCTGTCGTCCCCCTCTCCCTAAGGTCAGAGCCCAGCCGCTAAATCCTGCTAAAGATTCCCGAGGGCAACTCATCTGGGGACCCCAGCACCTTGGCACACCTGGACCCTGGGTTGGAAATGGCTGTCCAGAAGCTACATAACGGTTCCAGCTACAGCCCCATGGGGATGGGTGTGGCCAGGCTCCACTGATGACTTCTCTCTACCTGTTCAGTCCATACAGAGTCCTGTGTTACTGCTTTGCCAGGCAAAGGGGGCCACAGTGGGCTCATGTCCTCAAAACTGTGTGTCCCAACTTAAAGAGGATGATAAGAAGTTTTATAGTAAAGGTGCAAAGAGAGCGTGATCAGCTCATGGATATTCTTCTGATGGGTTGGTGGTGAGATAAGGAGGATCATCAACCTGCTGGTTCCAGCCAGTCTGCAAGTGTCTACATGCTTTTGGGCAGCATGCTGCTGCTGCTGCTGCTAAGTCACTTCAGTCGTGTCCAACTCTGTGCGGCCCCAGAGACGCCAGCCCACCAGGCACCTCCGTCCCTGGGACTCTCCAGGCAAGAACACTGGAGTGGGTTGCCATTTCCTTCTCCAATGCATGAAAGTGAAAAGTGAAAGAGAAGTCGCTCAGTTATGTCCGACTCTTAGTGACCCCATGGAGTGTAGCCTACCAGGCTCCTCCGTCAATGGGATTTGCCAGGCAAGAGTACTAGAGTGGGTTGCCATTGCCTTCTCCGTGTGGGCAGCATACCGTCCATTAACTGTTAACTTCTTGCGACACTCAAACCCACCCACCTCCATTCCTTCACCATCCCACCTTCAAGGCCCTTCTCTGTCCCAGTAACCTTTATCTTTTCTTCCAGTGACCTTTCAGACCTCACTGCTCCCACATGCCACAAACATAGCCCCATGTAGGATCCACGATCACTAAGTAGACAACCAGTGTTTCGCTCTCGTGGGCATTCACTGGGCTCCAGCTGTGTACCCAGCCCTGCAGAGGACACACCCTCCTTGGGCACCGACCTACAGTGTTCTCAGGGCAGCCACGGGAGGGAGGTATGGCACTGGCTCTTATCTCCCTTCATGCTGTGGTACAGAAGTGGGGAGCATGACAGCCCCTAGATGACACGCCTGTGGACTAGACAGTGCAGTGGCGAAACCTTGGTCACTGTGTCCACCACAGAGGAAATATCTGAAAGAGGAAGTCACCAGATCTGCTCTGCCTGGATACCCTTTGCCTTGGTCAGGGCATGTGGTCTCCAAAAGCGTCTCTTCCTAGAACTAGGGAAAGAGCCATCACCATGCCTTTCACCTCAAGTAACACAGGAAGACATGGAAATAGCTTGCTACAGTTCCATCCCACTGCCCAGGGCCTTCTGTATCCCTCGTCTGGCCTCTACTTCCTCTACTACCAATTGGAGACCCACTCACGAAGACTGGTCACCCTTGGATGCTGATCCTCTGATGGCCAAGGTCAGGTCCCTGCTTTGTGCCCAGAAACAACTTGTCTGCTGCCCACCATGGGGTTTCCCAGGACTAATGTCAATAGCCTCATTCTCTGAGAAGCTAGGCAGGTTAGGATTCCAGTTGCTCTGTGTCTCTAGGTACACCCTGAGGCTCCTCTGCTGTGATGGAGGATAACTAAGAACTGAATGAATAAATGAGTCCATTTAGCACCAATCCAGGAGAAAGGGCCTAGGATCTGTCTGATCAGAGACCACATACTTCCCAACGCCATATTCTTCATACTCAGTACTCCTTAGGTCCACATAATGCTCCTGGCAGGCCCCCAGGGTGATGTCCAGGTGACCCAACCAGTCTCGAGCCCTGACCATCCACTCCTACCCCCACTCCATTACAGACAGCCTGCACTGCTCAGCTTCCTCCCTCTGATATATAGTTCCCTCTGCCTGGAACTCTCCTGGCCTCGGCTCCAGCTGCATACTCCAGGAAACCTTTCCTGATCCCTGATGTGATGGATGGATTCTGTGTTTGCCTAGCACAGACCTTACCTCTGGGAATCATCCTGCAAACTTACAGAAGGCAAGGACAAATATGCCCAAACTCCATGGTGAACCTGGGCCCAGTATCCCCCAGGGAGCATGTCCTGGCCCAGAGTTCCTGGTGAAGGACCCCTGGGATCACAATGCCTGCCAACCCCAGCTCTTCGTGGGAATGATGGCTTGAATGAGGCATCCAAAGCCCCCAAGACAGAGATCTCATCTCTGCCATACCCACCACAAGGAAATACTGCTGGCTTCTGTACAGCTCCCTGGACTAGAAGCGAGGAGGAGATAAGACTGGGAGGTTGCCTAGCCCCAACACAGCACAATCCAAGTAGGTCTGACAGGGGTAAGGGTGCCATACAACATCTGTTCATAGCAAGGGTCTCAACCCTTCCCTCCACCTGTATCCATCCTCAGATTCCCTTGGGCCTCCTCCCTCAGGCCCAAGGCCACATATTTGATAAGTTAGGGGAAAGCCCTGGTGGCAGGCTAGGAGAGTAATCCTTCCCCAAAGAGCTTACTTTCAGTAATGCCCCCTCTAAATGTGTCGGGCTAGAAGGGTGGAGGGAGACAGCCTACTAGCCAAGCCCAAGTCAACGCTGAAGCCCCTGGGGGCCAACTTCGAGGGCACTCTACCGCCTATCCTCAGGAGTAGGGTCAAAAAGCCTCGGTCTTTCCAGCTAAAAATTGGGGATATGCACAGGCGAAGTTTGGAAATGAGACGACCCCGCGGACCGATGCATAAACGCGCGAGAACCCTCCCACTTAGCCCCACGTTCTACAGAGAAAGATGACAAGAGTTTGACCACACCCGCGCCCAGCATAGCGGGAAGTGGACGGATCGACTCAGGTAACAAGACAGTCATACGCTCCCCCACCTCGTGCTTAGAGGAGATGCAGACAGCCCCGCCTGCACCCCATCCAGCCAGACGCACGAACGAATGGACCCACAACTGGACGCGGGCCTCACCCAGCACCACCGGTGGCCGACTTCCAGCCGGGAACGCCGGATCTGCGAGCATCAGGAGGAACAGGAGGCCACCCGTGAGCAGGGTGGAGCGGTAGAGGCAGAGGCGACCCATGGCAGGGACCACAGCTCCAGGTCAGCGGGGCGGACTCAGCTCTCGGGTCTCGTGCCTAGGCCCGGCACGCAGCGACGTTCTTAACCCCGCCGCTCGCAGCCTTCACAGCAGCCGGGCCAATCATGGCCCGCCTCTTGCAAACGTCCAGCCAATAGAAACTAGCCGCTAGGGTAGTCCTTCCCAGTCGGAGCTCACCGCCCCGCCCCTACCCATCCCTGGCCAACTCCATTAACCGCGCTGCACGCCGAGCGCATCGATCGATAAAGGCTCAGCTCTGCTTTCGCGCACGCTCTCAGCGGTTCTCACCCAACCCGTCTCTGCTGGGTACCCAGGCCAGCCCTCTGCATCTTAAGTCTACGATGAGCAGTTCTTATCCCTGATTCCTGGCGCTTCCCTGATCTAGGATGCGCCGGGCCGAGTGGGAATTCAGGGTACAGAGGTCAGTAGCTCGCCGCTGCTGAGCTACCCGGGTCAAGCCTGAGGAAGAAGAGGATAAGTGAGCCTCGGGCTATTCTTGAGCCGGAGGAAACTGACCAAGACCTTTGTTCAACTCCCAAAGCGATTCTTGGCACCATTCCCCAAGAGCACCTGAGTTCAGGCAACATTGACTCAAGGACCCACCTGCCATCTGCCTGTTAATGGTTCTGAAGTGTGGAATCACCCTCTCACCCCCATCCCTGGCCAGTTTGTTCACCGGGTTAAGAGTGGGCTTGAACCTCAACCCTGCGCCAGCCCAAAGGCGAGTTCCCCTGATGTTCCTCCACCATTGTCACCCCACACAAACCGGGCATCCAGAGAGGACACAGGTTCTCTATGCATGGAATGGTGGTGGTGGTTGGGGGGCGGGGGGGGTGGGGGTGGGGTGGTGGCAGGGACAGGTAGCAAATAGAATGGGCAAAGGTTTGACAGCCAGTAATATTCTGGGACCCGGCTTTACTTTGGAATAGAGAACCAGCATGTCTGGAGAGGAGCTCTTGACCCTTCACACATCCCTTTCTTGAGAGCCAGTCAACACCCTGGTCGTCCCTGGCTGATTCTGAGACCGCTTCCTGCCCCTTCCTCCCTCCTGCTCTCCCTCCCTTTCTTTCTCTTAGTCAGTGGCTGGTAGTTTCTAACCTCCTGGAGTGACCCTCAATGAATCTACTCACCACCTTGGCCTGCCCCTCCCATGTGCTTTTAGTGAAACACATTTGTGGTTGGGATACCATCCTCTCTTAAGGTCCAACTATCTTCCACCTCAGACCCTGGCCCAGGGACCCCCTTCCAAAACCCTTCCTCACCTCCATCCCAGACCCCAGCAGAGTGGCTGCTGAGGACTGATCTGGTGCAGACCCAGTATGGGTGACCATACTAGGCAGATGTCTAGAGCCAAGGGTCAAGTGGGGACAAGGTGGAGATCAGGACAGCCTGAGCTGCCTTGGATTCTGATCACAGTCTAAATGCCTTGTCAGCCCAGTGGGCTCAGGTGCCTATGGGCCCCTCAGAAGGTGGCCCTGTCCTTGAGAGTGTTTCCCTGCTGGCCCCCTCCCATAGGCCCTGAAGATGATAGAGCTATGACCACTGGAGGAGGGGGTGCCAAGGTCTAGTCAGTAATAAACCAGTGCAGGCACTGTGGAGAGGGGCCAGAGGGTGAAGGTCCCCCATTTTTAACATGATCCCCTGGGCTGCAGACCTCTAGATACCTCCTTGACTTTCAGACGCACAACTACGTGGTCAGATCACCAAATTTCCCCAGCTCTACTCTCCTAAAGCCAGATTACCCGCATGTCCCTAGCAGCCTCCTTACTTATGTCCCAGTTTATGCCCTTATTCCTGTGGCTGCTGCTGCTGCTGCGTCACTTCAGTCGTGTCCGACTCTGTGCGACCCCATAGATGGCAGCCCACCAGGCTCCCCCGTCCCTGGGATTCTCCAGGCAAGAACACTGGAGTGGGTTGCCATTTCCTTCTCCAATGCATGAAAGTGAAAAGTGAAAGTGAAGTCGCTCAGTCCTATCAGACTCTAGCGACCCCATGGACCGCAGCCTCCCAGGCTCCTCCATCCATGGGATTTTCCAGGCAAAAGTACTGGAGTGGGGTGCCATTGCCTTCTCCTATCAGATCACATTGAGACTTCCCTGCCAGTCCAGTAGTTAAGATTCTGTGCTTCCACTGCAGGGGGGCACAGGTTCGATCCCTGGTCTGGGAACTAAGAATTCTCAGGGGAGGTAAGTGACCTGGGAGGCGATGTTAAGGGCTTCTCCTTTCACCCAGGCTATCCTAGGGTGAAGTCTCCAGTGCCAGCAGCTCCTCCCTACTCCGCAACACCAGGTTCCGTCGATGGAATCAGTGCGCCCTCTAGTGGGTACTCAGCGGATATTCGCGGAGCAAAGGCATGGAAACTCCAGGGAACCCAGTGCGCTAGCTATTGTGGAGGCTTGCTAGAATAGGTAAGAAAGGGTCGCAGCTGGCCCAGCTGGGGGCCGTTGGCCGCTGAGGGTGGGGATGGGCCTGGGCTGGCGACTCTGGATCGCCGCGATGGACCCCAGGCAAGCGCTCAGCCTCAAATCCTCCGACACCGGAATATTTCCTGGGAGTGAGGAGAGTGATTTTACACCATTCCTCGTCTTGGAGTTCCACGAGAAAAGCCACACTCCTCAGGTGAGGAACCCCACCCTGTATCTGCTCAGACCTTCACGTACCTGCAGCTGGAGCGCCCACTGCCTTAGTGGCAGGCTTCCAAGCGCAGCAGTGAGGACGGGATTCCGCTAGCTTGGGGGCAGGCTCACCGGACCACGTTGCTTTTTCCTGAATACCCAAAGTACTGTTTGGAAAGGGAATCTGGCTGTGCCGTTGGAGCCTCGCTGACATCTGTCGCGTATCTTATCTCTGATTCATTCATTCGTGACTTGTGAACACTAGCTAGTAGCAGGGTGAGGATGGGGGACATTTATCAGTGAAATACAGAAATCTCAAACCACAGTGGGTACCCTTGCTACAGAGGGAGGTGCCTTGAGGGGAAAATCTGGAGGGAGAGCAGGGGTTAACTAGGGCAAGGGCGGGTTGGAAGGAGAGGAAAGGGCACAGATGAGACTCTAGTACAGAGGTCCTGTGGCCACAGGGAAGGTTACTTTTGATGGAATATGGGAAGAGCTCTTAGTCAACCATTCATTCATTCATTCTTGAATTACTACTATGTGCCAGGCAGATCCAGTGATAGATTTTGGATAAGCCTTTCCTCAAGGATATTCTCACGGGGCTGGGTTACAGTGGGGGATGGATAGGGGATGGATGGTGGGGTAGGGAGACAATAAACGATTTATCGTGTTAGGAGTTGTTTTAGTGGTGGCAGAAGATGTGAGAGCCAGTTGGGGGACAGGAATGCGGGTTGTTTAGTATTAATGGGGTGATCTGGGAGGACCATCTGAAAATGAGTAAGGGAGCTCAGCAAAGCAGGGGGACCAATGTAGTTTTAACAAATTTTAGTTTTTCAAGAGTCCTAACATCAGGAATTACCATTTAGGGGATAGGGGGCGGACAGGTGCGGGTATCTGGGGGAGCCGTCCCATGCTTGGATTTACTACTCTGCAAGGATCTGTACACTCATGAATGCGTCTCCAATGGAAATGCGCTCAGGATGGCTAGAGGTACCAAGGGGTTACCTTGAGCGGGAGGCTTCCCCGGGAACCTGACGTTGAGACCTACTTGCGCTGAATGATGAATAAAAAATGACCTAGCGCAATGGGAATACCAGACCACCTGACCTACCTCTTGAGAAACCTGTATGCAGGTCAGGAAGCAACAGTTAGAACTGGACATGGAACAATAGACTGGTTCCAAATAGGAAAAGGAGTACGTCAAGGCTGTATATTGTCACCCTGCTTATTTAACTTATATGCAGAGTACATCAAGAGAAACGCTGGGCTGGAAGAAGCACAAGCTGGAATCAAGATTGCCGGGAAAAATATCAATAACCTCAGATATGCAGATGACACCACCCTTATGGCAGAAAGTGAAGAGGAACTCAAAAGCCTCTTGAGGAAAGTGAAAGAGGAAAGTGAAAAAGTTGGCTTAAAGCTCAACATTCAGAAAACGAAGATCATGGCATCTGGTCCCATCACTTGCTGGGAAATAGATGGGGAAACAGTGGAAACCCTGTCAGACTTTATTTTGGGGGGCTCCCAAATCACTGCAGATGGTGATTGCAGCCATGAAATTAAAAGACGCTTACTCCTTGGAAGGAAAGTTATGACCAACCTAGATAGCATATTCAAAAGCAGAGACATTACTTTGCCAAAAGGTCCGTCTAGTCAAGGCTATGGTTTTTCCAGTGGTCATGTATGGATGTGAGAGTTGGACTGTGAAGAAGGCTGAGCGCCAAAGAATTGATGCTTTTGAACTGTGGTGTTGGAGAAGACTCTTGAGAGTCCCTTGGACTGCAAGGAGATCCAACCAGTCTATTCTAAAGGAGATCAGTCCTGGGTGTTCTTTGGAAGGAATGATGCTAAAGCTGAAACTCCAGTACTTTGACCACCTCATGCGAAGAGTTGACACTTAGCTGCAAGGGCGTGGCCAGGAGGAAGCCCGGACTCAGCCTGGCGCATGCTCTCTCCTAGTGGGGTGAGGGAGGGCTTTACCTCCCTGTTGCGTCCCGCCCACCAAACAAATATTTGACATTCCAGGCTTATCTAGAGGAGGGTGGTGCCGAAGAGCGCTTTTCCTCCTCCTCCCGGGCCTAACTGGCTCAGTGAGTCCAGGGGTGGGGTCAGCGGGCTGGCAGTTGGGTGGCAGTCTAACCTGGGGCAGCGAAGCGCGGACACTCGCCTGCACTCAAAGATGAAGCGCGGGTCGGCAGCAGCCACTGGAAGGCCGGTCTGCTTCCCAGCCGCCGTGTCCCGGGCGCCTCAGTCTCTTCATCCGCCTAGTGGGGACACGGTGCAGTGTGTATTAGAGGGTAAGGCCTCGGATGCGCCTCCTCTACGCCGGGCTTTTTCGCTCTCATTTGTCCGAAAGTCAGAACGCAGCGCCCAGCTTCTCTGAAAGCGTGAAATGCGGCTCGCGCCCCAGTTCCAGCTCGGGCTTCGCAACCCGATGTGTCTACTCTCGCTGGGCTGGAGCCCCTTCTCACCGGATTCTTCTTCAGTTTCTGTCACATAAACGTGAGAATTTGGGGGGAAGTCCGGGGCGGCCTGGAAACTCATCGTAAAGGAGTTTCACCAAGCCCGACGGGACGAAAGGGTGCTGGGAGCCCTCCACGAGAGACTGTCCAAAGAAGAGAAGAGATGGAGGATCTGCGGCCCCCTTGAGCACATTGCACTTTCTCCGCTAGCCCTCATCGGCTAGCGCGCTCTCAACTCAGCAACAGGCCTGTTATCCAGGCGGAAGGGCGGAAGCATACCGCCGCTCTAACGTCGGGTGGGGGCGAGGCTCCTTGCTGGGGCAGTCAGGCTCAGCGCGGTCTAGAGGCCCGCTCTCGGGAGCTGGGGCGGGGGATGTGGCAGACGCGCTTCTTCCTTCCCTAAAAACGAGGCCTGTGCACGTCCGACCGCGCTCTGGCATCGCAGGCACTTCCAAAAACCCGGCTAAGGCCCAGCCTTCGCACCTATGTTCACAAACTCTGCCCTGAATCCCCAGTGGTTCTAATGCTCTCTTGTACTTCCTGCCACTCTCCTCCTACCCCAGTCGACCTCTGGCAATCACCCCACAAGCCTTGGGGTGATACCTGGTAACTCTTACCTCCCCTTTGACTTTACCCCTCCAGACCGGCCGTCGTGACCCCCTACAACCTCTAGGCTGTCGCTTACGAACTGAAGAAGGCCCCCAGTTTTGCACTTTCCTTGGTAGAGCCCTGGTGGGAGAGGGGAGTGGGTGGGGATGGGGGGTCGCCCCAGAAGTCAGGCTGGGTCGGCTGCGGGAGTGGAGTCGGGGTCTTGAGCGCGAGCCCAGGCCGGGAAAGCGAGTGTGAGCGTTCAGGGCTGGATTCTAGCGGCCCTCCCCCAGCGTTCCCGGGCCCTCGATCACGTGGCCGGCGGGGCCGACAGGTAACTCGCCCAGAGAGGGCGGGGGCCGGTAGCCGCCCCGCCCAGCGGGGCGCCGCGGGCGGGTCTCAGCAGCGCCCACTGCGCCAGCCGGGCCGCAGGTGCCGCCCCCAACACACGGTGTCCCGCCCCAGCCGGGCCGCGTCTGCCGTCGGTCGGTGCGTGCGTGCGCTTCGTCGATCCGCGTGTGTCTGGCCGAGCGCCCCTCTCCTCTGCGGCCATGACTCCGCCGCCACCCCAGCCGCCGCCCCCAGGCCCGAACCCCACTGCAGAGTCCGCTGCCGACCCCCGTCCCGGGCCTGGACCCCTGGTCGTACTGTTCGGGGCCACGGCCGGTGCGCTGGGGCCGGACCTGGGTTCCGACGAGACCGACTTAATCCTCCTTGTCTGGCAAGTGGTGGAGCCGCGGAGCCGCCAGGTAGAATAGGAAGGGGGCACTGAGATCTCCAGAGAGCTTCGGGATCCCAGGAGCGCAGTGGCTGATCGGTTTTCTCCGCCGTTCGCAGGTGGGGACATTGCATAAGTCACTGGTTCGCGCCGAGGCGGCCGCGCTGAGCCCGCAGTGCCGCGAGGCGAGCGGCCTGAGCTCCGACAGCCTGGCGCGGGCCGAGCCGCTGGACAAAGTGCTGCAGCAGGTGAGCGCCGGGGCCGGGGTGAATGGAGGCACGGCCGAGCTGCAGGGACATTTCTCGGCGGGAGAGGCGGCGGGAGGGGAGGCCTGGCGCACCACAGCCAAGTGGCCAGGGTGGTAGGACGGGTTCCTGTTGTTTGAAACTTTCAGCGACTCCCTAAAGTGCGTGTGTCCGCATGTGTCAGCCGTTCCAGGGGGGGCGTCTTTTCAGACTTCACAGTGATCCACTCCTAATGAAGGGGTGGAGATGGAGGCTGCGAGACCCCCTCCCAGAGTCCCAGGCCTGCGGGGGGAGGTAGGTGAGACGCCTTTGGGAACCTGCCTGGCCAGGTCGTCCAAAACAGCAGCCAGAAGCTGAAAGGGCCGAGGGGCCCAGACTTGGCCACAGGTCACGGTCCATGCCGCTTGTGTCCTCGGCCCACCCACCCGCCTGGGAGACGCTGCAGCGGGGGCGTAGGGCGGTGTCTGCCCCCGAGGTAGACGCCGCCAGGTGTAAACTGCTCGTCCAGGCCTGTCCCGGTCGGCTGGCCAGGCTTGGGCGCTGTCCGGACCCCCGCCTGGGGGGCTACCTGGCTCCTGAGTGCAAAGGCCTGGCTGAAGTGGAAGGCGGTTCCCTTTGCTGTTTTTCTTATCTTCTTTACTGCGCTCACCCTGTGCCTGACTCTTGGGTGGAATGAGTGAAAGTGCTTTACTAGCACAAATTCTTTTATCTTCCGACAACTTTGGTGATTCCTGATGAGGAAACAGGCACAACGATATGGAACCTGAGTCTGTTCCAGGACTCCCAAACTAGCCCCCACTTGGGATGCGTGGGCTGGGTCGCCTTGCTCTGCTAGCCTCAGATGGGAAAGTTCGGGCTAGGGAAGGTTCTTAGGCCTGTGGTTTGTGCTCATACGTCTTCGCCGGCGGGGGATGAGAATGGGGGAGGGGCTGGGCCGCTTCCCGCCCCCTCTATGAGCAAACACCTCAATGCCAGCCGGTCGATCGGGTCTGGGTCAAAGCTCATGCTGCCCCTGGCGTTCAGGTGCGGAGCTCTGTCCTTGGAGTTTCTCGCCCCCGGGTTGGTCAGACCTAGGGGCGGGGCTGCCATTGACCGTGAGCAGGCTGGGCCTCCCACAGGACTGGGCCTCCCTCACCTGTCTGAGGGTGGTGCCTGGCTAGGGACAGGTTTAACCTGCTTTGTCCCACCCCTCCCCACCTGCTTGTCCCACTCCACCAGGTGTTTGCTCTGGGCCCATTCCAGACTTCTGGAGTGTGTGTGATGGGGGCTTGGGTGATCTGTGACTGCTCCCATTTGGCCTGGAGAAGGTGACAGTGGATGGGGAGGGAGCGGGTGGGACACAGAGCCAAGCCCAGCAGGCGTGGCAGCCTCCTCCCCAGGCAGGGAAGGGCTGAACATCTGGCTGAACCAGCTTTGCAAGCCTGCATCCTCCCTCCCCCTGCCCACCTGGCTGTGAGTCCCTCTGTCTCTCTCTTCACTTCCTATTCCCAGTTCTCACAGCTGGTGAGCGGGGATGTGGCTCTGCTGGGCGAGGGCCCCTACATGCTCTGCACTGATGGGCAGCAACTGTTGCGACAGGTCCTGCACCCTGAGGCCTCCAGGAAGGTATGCCACCACTGAAGGTGCAACAGGGGGCACAGTCCCCAGGATGCCCACTCTCACAGGGCGGGGGGTGGCGGGAGGCCAGGGCAGCTCAGTTCCCCCATTCATCCCCATTCTCATGTGCCCCCAGAACCTGGTGCTCCCTGACACCTTCTTCTCCTTCTACGACCTCCGCAGAGAGTTCTACATGCAGCACCCGAGTGCCTGCTCTGCCAAGGACCTCACTGTGGCCACCATGGCACAGGGTATCTGTGACCCAGCAGAGTGAGAGTGGAAGGGTGGTTGCAGGCTGAATGTGTCTTGAGTATGTGCACGCTGGCAGGTTGGATGAACACATGCAAGTTTACATGAACCGCTCAACCCGACTGCAAGTCTGTGTGTCTGTGCTAGGGCACATTTGGAATGTGGGCATGTATCTCCGTTTATCTAGGCTGCGGACCTGTAATGGCACAGATGAGCCAAGCCAAAACAAACGTGTTTGCTGGGATTCTGCGTGTGTTTATGTAGGGGCTGTGAGCTTCAGTGGGACATGCCAGTTGCCCTTTTGTGCTGGGATTTCCTCATTGTTTCTCTCTGCTCATAGACTTGGGGCTGGAGACAGATGCCACAGAGGATGATTTTGGGGTGTGGGAAGTGAAGACAATGGTAGCCATCATCCTCCACCTGCTTCAAAGTCCCAGCAGTAAGGTTCCCCTCACCACCTTTCACCTGTTCTCACGGCTGGGTGAATGCCTGCCTCTTTCTTCCTCCAAGTTCCCCTCCCCACGTGTCACCTTCTCTGAGAGGCCACAGGTGAAAGCCCCTTTGTTGCCTCCTCATCCCCCTTTAACTGTCCTTTTTGCAGAGCTTGGTGGGGAGACACCCCTCCCCCACCAGACCATGCTGACCCACATGCCATCTCCCCCTCAGGTCAACTGTTTTTGAAGCCTGAAGTGGTGAAGCAGAAATACGAGACAGGGCCTTGGTGAGTGAGGGGGCAGGGCTGGGGGTGACAGCACCTGGACAGTTCTGATTGTGCCTTGCCCCCACAGCAGCAAGGCTGATGTGGTGGACAGTGAGACTGTGGTTCGGGCTCGTGGGCTGCCTTGGCAGTCATCAGACCAGGACGTTGCTCGATTCTTCAAAGGGCTCAATATTGCCAGGTAGGTACAGCAGGATGGGTGGGCACAGGAGGGCAGGCCCACCCAGGAGGGACTAACACAGTGCTGGCTCTGCAGGGGTGGTGTAGCACTGTGCCTCAACGCCCAGGGCCGCAGAAATGGTGAGGCCCTCATCCGTTTTGTGGACAGCGAACAGCGGGACCTAGCGCTGCAGAGACACAAGCACCACATGGGTGTCCGCTATATCGAGGTGGGGCTCTAGGGTTGAGAGTGGAGCAGGGCAGAGCTGAGGCTGGGCAGGCATGAGACCCATGGGCTGTCCCCACAGGTGTATAAAGCAACAGGAGAGGAGTTTGTGAAGATCGCAGGGGGTGAGTGTGCTCCCTAAAGTGCCTAGTGCCCCCTGGCTCTTGACGTATGTCCTGTTTTCCTCATGCCTCTTGCCTTCCTGCTTCCCTGGGTGCCGGTGTGGGTGGGTATTTGGAAGGGCACAGATGAAGTCAGTAGGTGACTCCCACGCCCCCCTCAAGGCACATCACTAGAGGTGGCGCGTTTCCTGTCACGGGAAGACCAAGTGATCCTGCGGCTGCGGGGACTGCCCTTCTCAGCTGGGCCAGCAGACGTGCTAGGCTTCCTGGGGCCAGAGTGCCCAGTGACGGGGGGCGCTGATGGGCTGCTCTTTGTGCGCCACCCTGATGGCCGGCCCACAGGTGATGCCTTTGCCCTCTTCGCCTGTGAGGAGCTGGCACAGGCTGCATTACGTAGGCATAAAGGCATGCTGGGTAAGCGATACATTGAACTCTTCCGGAGCACTGCAGCTGAGGTACAGCAGGTGAGCACCCCAGGCCCCATGCCCCACACCCATGTACCTCTCCAGGGTGCCCCTTCTCTCCTTGCCTTGGCCTTGCCCTCCTTGGCATAATCAGCCTGCTGCTTCTTTTCCTTCTAGGTCCTGAACCGCTATGCCTCCAGCCCACTCCTTCCCACCCTAACTGCTCCACTGCTGCCCATCCCCTTCCCACTGGCAGCTGGGACCGGGAGAGACTGTGTACGCCTGCGAGGCTTGCCCTACACAGCCACCATTGAAGACATCCTTAGCTTTCTGGGGGAAGCAGCAGCTGACATTCGGCCTCATGGTGTGCACATGGTGCTCAACCAGCAGGTAAAGCTGCTGCCCAGAGGGGCAGCATGGTTAGGAGTAAGGGATCCTCACACATGACAGACAGCTCACAAAATGGTGTGCACAGGGCCGGCCGTCAGGTGATGCCTTCATCCAGATGACATCAGCAGAGCGGGCCCTAGCTGCTGCTCAGCGCTGCCATAAGAAAGCAATGAAGGAACGCTATGTGGAGGTGGTCCCCTGCTCCACAGAGGAGATGAGCCGTGTCCTGATGGGGGGCACCTTGGGCCGCAGTGGCATGTCCCCTCCACCCTGCAAGCTGCCCTGTGAGTGTCCCAGGGGCTGGGGAAGGAAGTGGCATGTGGGAGCCAGGCTGTTACCACCCTCACTTTCTACGTGGGGGGGACTCCTTTCTGGCTGCCCCACCCAGGGCAGTGCTGGGCTCCCTGCAGATACACTCTCTGCTTCTGCCTCTAGGCCTCTCACCACCCGCCTACGCCACCTTCCAGGCCACCCCGACCCTCATTCCCACTGAGACAGCAGCTCTGTATCCCTCTTCAGCACTGCTCCCAGCTGCCAGGGTGCCTGCTGCTCCTACCCCAGTCGCCTACTACCCAGGGCCAGCCACTCAACTCTACATGAACTACACAGCATACTACCCCAGGTACCCTGCTGCTAAAAGAACTTCAGTCTTGCCCTCTGTTTGCAGGAGGCTCATGATCCATGATCCCCTTCCTGGGCCATGTAACTCCAGGCTCCCTTATTCTGAGACAATGAGGGAGTGACAACTGTGGGCTGATTGATGCCACCTACATACTGGAATAGGGAGGACTCTGGAGGCAGGGGTTTCAGGGAGGAGGAAATGAACCAAGCAAAAGGCAGAGGCAAGGGAGGAGGCGGGTAGGGCTCAATCTAGGCCATAACTGGGACTACACTACTAAATCCCTGCCTTTTCCCCCCAGCCCCCCCGTTTCCCCCACCACTGTGGGCTACCTCACCACACCCGCTGCAGCCCTGGCCTCTGCTCCCACCTCCGTGTTGTCCCAGCCAGGAGCCCTGGTCCGTATGCAGGGTGTACCATACACAGCTGGTATGAAGGATCTGCTCAGTGTCTTCCAGGCCTACCAGGTGAGGTGTGGCTGGAGTGCTGGGGAAGCTGGCTGAGCCTGGGGCTCCCTGCCTAAACCTCTGTCCCTCCTACAGCTAGCCCCTGATGACTACACCAGCCTGATGCCTGTTGGTGACCCAGCTCGCACTGTGCTACAGGCCCCCAAAGAATGGGTGTGTTTGTAGGTGAGGGAGCCAGGAGGTAAGAGCTGACTGATGTCCTCAGCTAATGGGACTCTCCTGTCTCCAGAGAACCAGCGCCCTCAACCTGGTGGCTTCTTTCTGGCTTTTCAAAATTCTCAGAAGGCCCCCAGAGGAGATCAAGCCCCAGCTCCATCCCCCAACTTATTGCTCTGCCTATCCATCTCAGAGATGACGGCTGGACCCTGCATGCAGGGCTGGGGGTGGAATGGTGCTACCCTGCTCCCAGTGGTCGGATCTGGGCTCCTTAAGTAACACCCAGAGAGCCTTTGTTCTGTTCTGGCTATGGCCTGTGCCTACAGATTCCGGGGGGGCTGATGTCCACAGCAGGCTTGGTTTCTTTTTAAAAAATGTAAGCCCTGGTGCTTTCAGTGTATGACTCTAGGGAGCTTCTTTCTGAGTAAAGATACCAGTAAAGATACCTTCCTGTCCCTTCTGACGGGGCAGCAGAGAGTGCTGGTCCCACTCCCTAGGATACTTGGACCTCAGTGACCACATTGTGCCAGGGGTGGTCCCACCTAAGGATGATGGCCCCCCTGGAGCTTGGCACAAGGAATAGCAGATGGCAAAAATCACAAACGGTTTTGATGGACTGTACTGCAGTATCCCCAGAGGACACTAGGGGGCAGGAGGCCCCCACAGAAAAACTCAGGCTTGACTTGTAAAGGGACTTCTGCCTACTTTTCATGCACACCTTGGGCAGGTCAGTTTTCCTGAACTCAACCGACACCTTGGAATGTCCTTTGCACCCACTGCAGGGTGCCCAACTGAAGCTTCAGAAGGAATTTGGAATTCTACCCTCTCCTCTGTAAAATAAATGTTCCTAACCAAATGGACTTTTTAAAAGCCCAAGTGCCCTTCCCTTTGGCACACAGTGAGGGGCTCCACACCAGCCCCATGCAGAGGAACACTCAGGCAGATTTCAAGGAGACTGTTGACCTGTCACCGTTTATTATTTCAGCACTGTAACTGAGGAGCCTGAATTGCTGGCTTCTTCCCTTTGTATTTGTGTAAGGAGCACTGTACTCCTATAAAAGGTTTTAAAATACAAAATGTTCAAGAAAACACAATCTCAAGTGCTGTAAACATAACTGAGAACCAGTTCCTTAATTGAACATCATCCATTTTATAAAATACAAGGTTTCAACTTGAACCCACCTGAGCCATACAGATGACCATCTATTCTGAGTATCAACAACAGGGCTTTACAGCCGGATTCAGCAAAGCTCTGTTGATAGGGGCTAGCCCTGGGCAGGTGTGGGGGGGCACCCTGGGCAGCAGCACCACACTCAAACTCAAAGACATCTGTTCCTTTAAAAGCTGTTTTCAGCCAAGTTTCTTAGTGCATCTCCAGTAAGCAGAAGGCTGCTCATCCCATTCCTCAACCCACGGTCTAGCAGGGCTGGAGCGGGAAGGGGTGGGTGCTAGCACGTGCCAGTTGCTCAGTGCTGTTACTAAAGTTCAATTGCATAGTCCAGTGGATGTGTGCTGTAACACCACTATGTTGCACAAAAAGTAAGGTCTCTGTCTACAAAGCCAAAAAATACTGTCTCTTACACCAAAGCTTTTACAAAGCTGATACAAAACTGCTTATGTAGTATACAAAGCTCTATTTTAAAATTTAACTTTTATTTTAAATAGGAAAGCATTTCTAGTGCTACAGGCATCAAGGTATTTAAAAGGCATCAAATTTTGGTGCATAGCAACTCTGGATCATAGAGGCTTTTATTCTTGAGGGCAACAGAGCAACCCCCAAAGGGTCTTGCGAGGGAAGCTCTTGTAAGGACCCCATGTGAGGTGGCTAACCCCAGGGGTGTGAGGGCGGAGTAAAGTCTGGCCATCTCAAGAGGGTCAGCCCCCCAAAACCCTCCAGAGGAAGCTCTGGGCTTCCAACCACAGGCCCCGAAGCAAATTTATCTACACTCCGTGACACAAAACTCACCTTCAAAGAAAATGTGAAAACACTGGGCTCCAAGAAGGACTAGAGTGATTTGCTGAAAGACAAACATTTTTTCTAACTAATTTTAGGGAGAAATTGAAAACATAGTGGCTTAAAGGAAAAAAAAAAAAAAAGACCATACCTCATTGTAGGTCAACAGTTCCTATATGGCTGACTAGAGATGGTGGACATTGAGCTGGCTCCCTCTACCCAGGCCTCACTTGGCCTCAGTAGAGTCCTGGCATCTGGGACCTACAATCCCCTGGAGTAACAGCAATGGAGCCTGTGACCAGCCCACCACAGTCTCTCCTATGTAGGCACTCAGAAAATTTGCTTCCTGAATAGAAGTACAACATTTCATTTGAAAACATAACTGCAAGCTTCAGGGGCCTTGAAATAGGCCCAAGCCTTGGAACAGGAAACTAATCCCACTAAGGGGATAGGTAAGGGCAGGGTTTGAAGAGAACCCAAGCTGGGCACCTCCTTTGGTAGACAGCAGGCTGGAGTTTCTTGCTGGCCCCTCTTTGGACACCAGCCTTACCAGCAGCAGCACCAGGGCATCTTTGGTGTGGAGGGTCAGGTTTACAATGGTATCTCATTTTTGGATTTGCCTCAAAGCCTTCTAGGGAAAGGTTGCTTTTTAGGCCATGTGGATGGGGCAGGATAGGCCAGGATCATTTCAGGCTGTAAACAATGAGGAAAAAGCCTCCCATGCCAGTGCAGATCTTAAGAGCTTCCCATCTGGAATCCTGCAGGTCCTCTGCCCCGGTCCTGAAGCATAGCTCATTTGTGCTTGGCTTCTGACACAGCCTGGCCTCTAGAGATGAGCTAGAAGCAGCAAAGTTGCCTAAACAAACCATCAAGAGACTGTGGCAGCCAAATGCTGATGTTTCCACTTGGAAAAGATCTGGGACCAGAGGACATAAAAAGGAAAAATACCCCACAGCCTACCTGTTAGTAGGATGGCAGGAATTAAAGATATCAAGCTAAAAAAAACCCATCTTTCAAAGTTCCCTTACATGTAGTTAATTTACCCAAGGCCCTGAGGGAAAAAAAGCAATTTCAACATGGAGACGGTATGGAGAGACAGCAGGAAGATTACCTAAAAAGTTACAAAAATGCTATGCTCTGGAATGTCATTTTGTATTCCAACACTTCAGTGATTGGAATGGTCTCTTCTCATTTTACCTAAGAGTTTACTTTTATAAAGAAGTATGAGCTACATTTGGCTTTACTTCCTATGAATCTATGAAAGGCTTCCAGGACACATGCTGAGTTTCTGAGGCATAGGTGTGGGCTTGGGGTAATTTTTTTTTTCTTTTACCTCTGGAAAGTTTTATCAAAAATTTCTACTTTAAAAATATCATCAAAGCTAAAGAGTCCTTCAAATGACCTAAAGCAGTACAAATCACCAATCCTAGCTAAGCAACCAGGTCACCTGCAGAAGCAGCACCTCTGAAATGGAGAGCCTGCTGCATTCACACTCAAAGCACCCATCATATAAAAGTATCCTATTTAAATATAAAAGGCAAAGCTCATTTCTCCAAAGATCAAACAGACTGTACTACTCCTGTTCTCTTACAAAATCTTCCCAAGGCCTGAGTTGGAGGAATGCTGCTTTCCCCACTTTCGGTGATCCCAACTCCTGGCTCCATCCTGAAGGTTGCAGAGTTGGAAACCCAAGGTCCAAGGAGAGAAACATGCTGAGAAGTACATGACGGTGGACACAAGGCTGCAGTGAGCACTGTCAGAGCCCGTCGGATCTTCCTAAATCCAGGGAACTGGGACCCGGGAGGGGAGCCTGCCTGCTCGCCCCTGTCCCTTGGGAAACGGAAATCTGGGACATGTCTCTCCCAATTACCTCGTTCACTGAAAAACAAGAAAGGGAAGAGTAATTAGTGACCTCTGTGTGACTGACCATATGATGCTCGAAGCCGAGCTCTATTTCAAAGATGTTTTTTCCCTTTCTGTGGCTTTATAATGAAGCCTACTCTTGAACTGGATGGAATCATCGTTCCAAAAGTTCTTCCAGGACCCCCTTTCTCTATCTTTCAGGTCAGTTTTACTGGGAAGGGGAATGGCTCAGAGAAAAGGGAAACGTTCCTACCCTCACTGTGAAGGCCCAGGCTGCAGAGCAGAAGACAGGATTCTTATTCACTTAACCTAAGTTTTCCTTAATCTGCATCCCTTTAGGAGAGTTTTCCTTTTCTGATTCCTGCAGTGCACCTTGGATATAAAGTGAATGAAAATAAATACTTTGATGAGAGTTGAGATTTGGGGATTACTTTGTTACCCTATGCTAATACAAACATCCTTTATTATGTAGGGGCATTTGTATTATTGCTGATCCTTTCAGAAAAGGCTCTTGATTTTGTTGATTTATAGTCTTCTGTGAGGGCCAATGCAAGGAATTTTAATCTTAGGAACCAATATAGAAGGAAACATCCCAAATATGAACCTTTAGTCCTCTAACCATTAGAATTCTTTGCTTTGAAATGAAAATTCTTTTGCTTCATCAACTAAAAATTCTATACTAAGACCACTCCTAAGCACATACTCAAGGGATCTGAAAACTACTTCCACATAAAAAACCTGTACTCAAATGTTCATACCAGCATTATTCTTAATAGCCCCAAAGTGGAAACAACCCAGTTGTCTACCATTGATAAGTGGATAAACAAAATGGTCTCTTCCATACAATGAAATATTATTCAGCCTTAGAAAAGAATGAGGTTCTAAAGACATGGTGCAACATGGATTGAACTTTGGGAACATTATACTAAGTGAAAGAAGCCAAACACAAAAGGTCCTATCTTGTCTGATTCTATTTATATAAAATGGTCAGAACTGACAGAAAATAAACAGGTGGTTTGCCAGGTATCATGGGGACGAAGGAACAGGAGTGACTGCAAAGAGGTATGGGGTTTCTTTCTGGAGTAACGAAAATGTTTTAAAATTAGATACTAATGATGGTTGTACAACTTTATGAATATACTAAAAACCACTGAACTGTATTATTTTCAAAGATGAATTCTAAAGTAATGAATGAATAATGAATCTCAGTACAGCTTTTATAAATAAAAATAGACCAAGAGAAAAAAAACTTTCCATAATTAGCATCTGAAGTGATCATAGAGCAAAGGAGACACTATTGATCATTTAAAAAAAACTTCAAGTATTAATATCTAATTTATTCTTTAGGTAGTTAAGAAAAAAAAATTTCAAACTCATATACTCATTATGGCTATAAGGAAAAGGGAAGTAACATTCACTCTACAAATATTTATTGAGCATCTATGGGTTAAACTTTGTAACTTAAATTTTGTATCTTGTTTTAGCTAATCTTGACAACAATTTAGGATCAATATTATCCCACTTTACAGACAGATAACAGGTTGTGTCACACAATTTGCTTAGTAAAAGGTAGAATCAGTTTCAAAACACCTGTTCAACTTCTTGAAAGCCAAAAGAGTAGAAGAGGATGGAAATCATTTAGACAAAGAAAATGCAAAGGTCTTGGACAAAAACAATTCTAAGAGTGAGTGTGGTGACTATAAGGAGAGGAAAGGATTGATTTGTTACTACCACCAAGGCTCTAAGTCTAGGAAGAATAGTGTTGTCACTACTGGAGAAAAGCTGAGGAGGAATTTAGAGGAGGAAGGTGGTAGGTCAGCTCTGGAACTGAATTTGGAAATTAGAACATCCAAAAGGAAAAATCCTATGTGTAAGAAACTACAGTGAACGATCAAGAGGAGATTTATGCACCTGAGACTTGGAAGTATGGGAGCAGTTTCACAATTCCCACTGAAGAGCAAAAGGCTAAGAAAAAATGGGAGTAGCCTTGTGACTCGAGGAGAAAATAAGACCTGGGAAAGCAAAATATGTAAGCAAAGGAATGGCCTGGAAATTAGGTTTGGTTTGAATGCAGGCTTTGCCACTAATTCCATGTGTATCCTTGACAAATTATTTCACATATCCAAGATTCCCATTTCCTTGGCTAATCAATGATGGTGTTATAAACTAATAAGGTCTCTAACATTGAAGTCTGTGATTCTCAACAGACAAATTTTCAAGTAGCTGCATTCAGAAAGGCAAAGAAGTAAAGGATGAAAATTTGGCTTGACTGGCATTAGTAATCACACTGACTGTAATTAGTTCAACAGTATGTGAACCGTGAAGTTCCAGATGTTCAAGCTGGATTTAGAAAAGGCAGAGGAACCAGAGATCAAATTGCCAGCATTGACTGCATCTTTGAAAAACATCTACTTCTGCTTTATGACTAGGCCAAAGCCTTTGACTGTGTGGATCACAGTCAAAGAT
Organism: Tragelaphus eurycerus; assembly: GCA_935064755.1. Lineage (NCBI taxonomy): Eukaryota > Metazoa > Chordata > Mammalia > Artiodactyla > Bovidae > Tragelaphus > Tragelaphus eurycerus. The sequence continues at coordinate 22,594,309 of CAKXYN010000020.1, forward strand.
CCACACAGTCTTTGTGTGGAACATTCTTAACGAGATAGGAATACCAGGCCACCTTACCTGCCTCCTGAGAAATCTGTATGTAGGTCAAGAAGCAAGTTAGAACCGGACATCGAACAACAGATTGGTTCCAAATTGGGAATGGAGTACATCAAGGCTGTATATTGTCACCCTGCTTATTTAACTTATATGCAGAGTACATCATGCAAAATGCTGGACTGGATGAAGCACAAGCTGGAATTAAGATTGCCAGGAGAAATATCGATAACCTCAGATACACAGATGATACCACCTGTATGGCAGAAAGTGAAGAGGAACTAAAGAGCCTCTTGATGAAAGTGAAAGAGGAGAGTGAAAAAGCTGGCTTAAAATTCAAAAACCTAAGATCATGGCATCTGGTCTTATCACTCCATGGCAAACAGATGGAGAAACAATGGAAACAGTGACAGACTTTCTTTTCTTGGGCTCCAGTATCACTGCAGATGGTGACTGCAGCCATGAACTTGAAAAATGCTTGATCCTTGGAAGAAAAGCTATGACCAACCTAGACAGCATATTAAAAATCAGAGACATTACTTTGCCAATAAAGGTCCATCTAGTCAAAGCTGTGGTTTTTCCAGTAGTCATGTATGGACGTAAGAGTTGGACCATAAAGAAAGCTGAGAGCCGAAGAATTGATGCTTTTGAACTGTGGTGTTGGAGAAGACTCTTGAGAGTCTCTTGGACTGCAAGGAGACCCAACCAGTCTATCCTAAAGGAAATCAGTCTTGAATGTTCACTGGAAGGACTGATGCTGAAGCTGAAACTCCAAATACTTTGCCCACCTGATGGGAAGAACTGACTCACTGGAAAAGACCCTGATGCTGGGAAAGACTGAAGCCAAGAGGAGAAGGGGATGACAGAGGATGAGATGGTTGGATGGCATCACCGACTTGATGGACATGGGTTTGAACAAGCTCTGGGAGTTGGTGATGGACAGGGAGGCCTGGCATGCTGCAGTCCATGGGGTTGCAAAGAGTCAGAAATGACTAAGCGACTGAACTGAACTACGATTAGTATTTAATGCAGAATAGTAAAGAAATAGAACTATAAGCTAAAGGAATTAAGTACAAAAGGGTGACGATTAAGTAGTGCTGGCTAGCTCCAGTAATCATTAATTGAGATCAATTTCTGAAGGTCATTGTTACACAAACTTATGAAGGCCTGTGTCAAATAGATGGTGCTTTTTAAATAAATTTTCCAGGCTAGGACTTACTGACCATTCTTGATGGTCTGCATAGAATGATGGAATTAATCTAAAATGACTCTTGACTGCTAGAAATAACTCATTGAAATAGTATGTAAATGAAAAGTTATGGGGATGTATGTCAGTACATTTTCTCTTTAGTTTCCTTGTAAGCATAATGAAGATTTCTAAAAAATCTTATATAGTATATATATGTATTATATGTGTGTGTGTATATATATATATATATATATGGGATTCCCTGGTGGCTCAGCTGGTAAAGAAATCGCCTGCAATGGGAGAAACCTGGGTTCGATCCCTGGGTTGGGAAGATCCCCTGGAGAAGGGAACAGCTACCCACTCCAGTATTCTGACCTGGAGAATTCCATGGACTGTATATAGTCCATATATATAGTAAATAAAGGAACATAAATAGACAAGGCAGCCTTTGGCACCTCTGTCATAACAACAGGGAACAGTGTTTTCAGTGTGGATTCTACACGTGGGTCTATGGGTTAGTTTCGTGCCAAGAGAGAGCCCAAGGATGGCTGTGATCTCTGTGCATGGCCTCTAATGTTATTCATCTCATTAGACTATCAGTACGTATCAGTATTATCTGTCTCTCAAATAGCTTATGAGATCCCAAAGGACAAGGACCTTACTACCAAGGAAACATCAATTTCTGATAACTGAATAAATGGATCCTAATTGTCTATGCTAAAGCCTCTGACTGTGTGGATCACAATAAACTGTGGAAAATTCTGAGATGGGAATACCAGACCACCTGACCTGCCTCTTGAGAAACCTATATGCAGGTCAGGAAGCAACAGTTAGAACTGGACATGGAGCAATAGACTGGTTCCAAATAGGAAAAGGAGTACGTCAAGGCTGTATATTGTCACCCTGCTTATTTAACTTATATGCAGAGTACATCATGAGAAATGCTGGGCTGGAAGAAGCACAAGCTGGAATCAGGATTGCTGGGAGAAATATCAATAACCTCAGATATGCAGATGATACCACCCTATGGCAGAAAGTGAAGAGGAACTAAAAAGCCTCTTGATGAAAGTGAAAGAAGAGAGTGAAAAAGTTGGCTTAAAGTTCAACATTCCGAAAACTAAGATCATGGCATCTGGTCCCATCACTTCATGGGAAATAGATGGGAAACAGTGGAAACTGTCAGACTTTTTGGGGGCTCCAAAATCACTGCAGATGGTGATTGCAGTCATGAAATTAAAAGACGCTTACTCCTTGGAAGCAAAGTTATGACCAACCTAGATAGCATATTGAAAAGCAGAGACATTACTTTGCCAACAAAGGTCCATCTAGTCAAGGCTATGGTTTTTCCAGTGGTCATGTATGGATGTGAGAGTTGGACTGTGAAGAAGGCTGAGTGCCGAAGAATTGATGCTTTTGAACTGTGGTGTCGGAGAAGACTCTTGAGAGTCCCTTGGACTGCAAGGAGATCCAACCAGTCCATTCCAAAGGAGATCAGTCCTGGGTGTTCTTTGGAAGGACTGATGCTAAAGCTGAAACTTTGGCCACCTCATGCAAAGAGTTGACTCATTGGAAAAGACTCTGAGGCTGGGAGGGATTGGGGGCAGGAGGAGAAGGGGATGACAGAGGATAAGATGGCTGGATGGCATCACTGACTCGATGTACATGAGTTTGAGTGAACTCCAGGAGTTGGTGATGGACAGGGAGGCCTGGCGTGCTGCAGTCCATGGGGTCGCAATGAGTTGGACACGACTGAGCGACTGAACTGAACTGAACTGAATTCAGTACAATTACTTGGAAGCTATTTGGAACTAGTACCCTGAAAGTTCATTAGGTGGTGGGGTAGGAAAGGGACCAGAGAATGTTATTAAAATTCACACATGGCATCTGATTTTGACTTTGACAGTGTCTATTTTAAACAGGTCTCACAGCAGTGGCGAAAAGCCAAATATAGAATCAAGTACTCAGCTCACAGTCATCTTTTCTGTTGCTTATTCCTTCCCAAGATGATAATTTCAGAGATATTATAGGCTGCCATAAAACCACAGCTTTTTCAACTCTTATCTCACTGTTCAAGTTTTAAAACAAGATGATTAAAAATGGTGCTCTATCATCATAAAAAACCACGTAATACAGTTTTCATGTGTCTTTATGAGGAAGTCAATACTTACATCTTGAGGATGAGAGTCTATAACCAGAACTATCCACCCACTCACCAAGTACATTTTAATGATAAACACATGATTTCCTGAAAAAGTCAGGTGACAACCTTTATAGCAAAAGCCTGATCCAAGCTGTGTTATTTCTGCTCCCTTTCACCAAAGTTCTGCTCTCCTTTTGCCTAGTGTGCTTAACTTCATTTTGCTAAAACAACCTGGAAGGTTCTTGACAGTTCCGGATTTTAAGACTAGAATAAATCCAAGATTTTTCACAAAGAAGCACTCAAGCCGACTATACACAAAAATACTTTGATATATAATATTAATATATAATAATTAGCTAGTAGATTTAATTTCCAATGGAGCAAAGAACTCGTCTATTTTGGTCTCCATTGACTCCTTAGTGCTTGGTGAATACTGAGTACCGAATAAAATTACATGCCATTGAATCTTGAATGGCATGCTGGCAAAAAAACAACAAAAATTATGCTCAAATAATAGCTACTAAATATGAATTTTAGGCCAGGGAGTCAGTACTGCAACAAAGCAGTCTTTTCACCATTCTTCAGCAATAACTTGAGAGCAGTGTGGTATACAAGTCCACTGCTCTCCCTTGCCCCTCACTTCTCCCTTAGATTGGGGGCTCTAGGCTCTGGCTCCCTGACATAGCCTTCTAATGTGGCCAAAATCTGTCAACTTAAGCAAATCAAAATTGTTACTGATAAACAAATCTATAATTTAATTTATAGGTAAATCATTAACAATCTTGATAAATACAGTACTTCTTAAAAACATTAATGCTTACAATTTCATTTTTACTTCCTTTTGAAAGTATATATGCACGAATTTATTCATTTAAATCCTATTCCATGAGGATAGGATTGGCTTTGAGTTGGCTTTATATTTTTCACCAATTTAAGGTAAAAACAAAGAGTTATTTATACCCCTCCTATACAATATTCTCACTTTCTCTCTATAAAGAGTAAAGTGCATTAAAAGCCTAGAACAACAGTCAACAGCCATCAACACCCGTGGTAACAGGTTATGTAGGTCACAGGTTATGCTTTTGGCCCACTTGTGGAATCCACTGTCCTTGACTCCCATTACCGCAACACCTGGATTGCCTGTGTCACCACAACAGAAGTAGTCAGAGCCATCAGCAATATTTCCTATAAGAAAAAACTTTTTTCTTAAATCCAGGAAGTGTTCAAACTGTAGTCCACTGAAATGCTATCTAAACACAAGACTGAGGTGTCTGAGTAACAACAGGCCTCTTCTTTAGAGCTATTTCCAATGCTTACGAATTCAGAGTTAGAGCTGGGCATGGTATGGTATGAAATCTCACCACCAGGTGGAGGGGCAGGGTAACCTAGAGTCCTGCCTCTGGAGTAGGCACACACACATTGTCAAACACACACCAGTTTAAAGGGTCTTCATAACTAGCATTTGAGCATCTTGATCATTTTTGTAAACTATTTTTAGGTCTAATTAGTCTCCATTTATGTATACTATTTCATTTTGAGCTCCAATCAATGAACATTCATAAAAGTTTGGCAAGTTCATCTTTTCTTCCTTTCCTTACACCCCAAGATTAAAGGTACAGTTCATTCTCTGGCTGAACAATTTTATGGAGATATTATTTTTTATAAAATGAAGGTACAATCATTTTCTAAATTTCCCTTGAAGAAACAAGAGACATTTGGAAGTAAAGGAATAGAAATTATTTTAAATGGATGAGAAACTAGTACTACTTTATGGTTTATTACTCTAAAGCAGAGTTTTCCTAAGATTTACTTTCAGGTTATTAGGTAAGTTATAAGAATATTATCTAAATGAAATACAGAAAATACTGAACTCAACTATTAATTATTTTGCATTTATCAAAATCAGACTAATTTGCCTTTTCAAGCTAAAGACAGAAAAACATTCCTGAAAATTTAGAAGTCTACCTATGGTAGACTGCTACTGTCCTAATTCATTCTTCTCTAGTAACTGAGCTCACACTGAACTCTAGATATTTCCAGCTCTAGAACAGATTCAATTTATAGGCACAATGCTCAAAGATATCCTTCACTTTTAACATTAGGTTTAACACTACTGCTGCTGCTGCTGCTGCTGCTAAGTCGCTTCAGTTGTGTCCAACTCTGTGCGACCCCATAGACGGCAGCCCACCAGGCTCCCCGTCCCTGGGATTCTCCAGGCAAGAACACTGGAGTGGGTTGCCATTTCCTTCTCCAATGCATCCAAGTGAAAAGTGAAAGTGAAGTCGCTAGTAAAGGGAAATTATGACATTTTTTGTTTTCACAACTAACTGAGGGGGAGGTCAGTCCTGCTATTATAGGCCCTAAGAAACCTTTTATATATGTGATACTATACTGTCATACAGACCTTTCCTCTAGAAGAAGTTGTGACTCAAAACATTCTACAAACACTGAGGCTCCAGCTAAGTAAACAGTACACAGTTACTTGAAAGTACATTGAAGTATCAGCACGTGTGTTTTTCTATCAGCAAAAAAATGAAACGTTGGGGGAGGACCCCAAGATAAAAAACTTCTTTTCAATTTGGGTTAAGATGTGAGATTCTGAATTTTAGGCTTATCAGAAGACTGTCCTTTTCCTTTTTTTTTTTTTTTAAATTTGAACATTTTCTCTGAGTAATCTTGTTCATTTCTGTATACTGCTGCTACTGCTAAGTCACATCAGTCGTGTCCAACTCTGTGTGACCCCATAGACGAAAGCCTACCAGGCTCCCCCGTCCCTGGGATTCTCCAGGCAAGAACACTGGAGTGGGTTGCCATTTCCTTCTCCAATGCATGAAAGTGAAAAGTGAAAGTGAAGTCGCTCAGTCGTGTCCGACTCTTAGCAACCCCATGGACTGCAGCCTTCCAGGCTCCTCCATCCATGGGATTTCCCAGGCAAGAGTACTGGAGTGGGGTGCCATTGCCTTCTCCTTTCTGTATACTGTCAACTCCTAAATCTACTGTCTCCAGATCCCAAACCTGAGCTCCAGAGTTGTAAACCCACACAACTTATTACACACCTATGCTATGAATCCCGCACACTTGCCTCTTCAAGACTTTGTTGCATCAAATTTCTTCACTCTTCCATCTCTTTAATCAAGCTACCCACCCACCATCTCCTAAGATTCTTCTCATCATTACTTAAATATGGGTAAGTCTCCATCTCAAACCAGCTAGCAAATAAAAACCCTAGACCCACATGGCCCTCTATCTCTCATTTTTTTTTCATTGTTTAATATCTTAAAGGAGTTATCTTCCCTGCCTGCTGTTTCTCTGTTCTTACCTCCTGTTCATTCCTCAGCCATCCCGTCACTCCATAGAAACACTTCTTACTAAGATCACAAGTGACCAACTTGTTGGCTTCATACATGGGAAGGGCAATGGGGTAAACACTGGGAGAAATAAGCTTTTAATTTTGGTTCAGCTGTGATGTGACTGCTGCTGCTGCTGCTGCTAAGTCGCTTCAGTCGTGTCTGACTCTGTGCGACCCCATAGATGGCAGCCCACCAGGCTCCCCCATCCATGGGATTTTCCAGGCAACAGTACTGGAGTGGGGTGCCATTGCCTTCTCCGGTGATGTGACTAGGGCAACCTAAACTTTCTTCAACTGATTTTTCTCCACTATAATACTAGGAAATTCATTTAAATCCTGGTTATAACTCTCCTGAGAGTTTTAATTTCTTTTTTGTTGTTGGTTTCTTTCTTTTTTTTTTTTTTTTTTACTATTTTTTAAATATTTATTTATTTTTTGACCATGCTGTGTGCTGTATGGGATCTTAGTTCCCCAACCGGAGGTCAAACCCTCCGCCCTTTTATTGGGAGCACAGAGGCTTAACTACTGGACCATGAGGGAAGTCCCTATAATTTCTATCAGACTTTCTCAGGTGGCTTTGAGAGTCTTTGAAGAAAGGAGCTGTATGAGGGAAAGGGAGGGTTATGGTTGCTTGCTGAGGTAGAAAGGCTTGGCTCCCTCAAAAGCAGACTCCTCCCAAATAGAGTCCCAGATGAAACTACCAGAAATGGAAAGATGGGCCTAAAGGGCAGGTTCAAGGGTAAATGATCCAAGTTGCCTCTGGCAAATGGTTAACATTTCCTGCTTTATTTCCATTCCATACTGCCTTATGTCAAAACTTAAAAAGGTACTCGATCAAAAATGAGTAGGCTTATACGCCTGATCAGCAACTACATTTACTCAGCACGCAAGCCACAGAATTCATACAGATAGGCCTCCCTCTGCTTTGGTTTAATAAATCCAATCAAACACTCATTTTCCTTTCATTCAAACCCAGACTAAAATTGTTAAGTACAAATGTGAGAGCCTGAGTGTAATTAAATTTACAAAGCAGAGTGTTAAAGTTTAGCTCCAAAGATGACGAGTGGGTCCCTACCAGAAGATGCCCATGGATACCCCCTCTGTAGCACATGCAAATCCTGCCACTGCATGCAAATATCAGACCTGGGCACAAAAATAATCATACATTTCAATCAACACTCACCCTCTAGATTCTCCAGAAAGGAGGTGGACATGAGAGCTCACTGTGGTTAGGCCATTTCTCTGCTGAACCTGATGGCTGGTGTTCCAAGTCAGACATAAACTGGTCTGTGTCAAAGAAGACAACATCACTACTGAATGGAACAAACCAGAGGGTAACAATCTACTACATGCTCAGCTTGTTTTTTTCTATAATCAGGAGGAATTTAGTTTTCCTTTACCTGCCAATCACGGCATACAATAGCTCCCCACATTTTACTGGATAATATAAATACTGGAGTCCAGAGAGTTTAGATAATGCTGATTTATTTTCTAAATTTAAAAGGGAAGTAATTTTTAAAAGTTACAGTGATGGTTTTCAGTGATTATCAAGGATAGATGTAATTTTCAATAAACTAGTTTCCACATACTTGTCTGTGGCTGTATCTTTTTTTTTTTTTTTTTGGCCGAGATGTGTGTCATGCAGAACCTTAGTTCCCCGACCAGGGATCGAACCTGTGGCTCCTGCAGTAGAAGAACTGGAAGCATGAAATCTTAACCACTGGACCACCAGGGAAGTCCCTCTGTGGCCACATCAGAGTTATTTGGGCACTTAATAAAAAATAAACTTCTGGGCTCTAGAGCACAGAATCAAAATGTCTAAGGGTAGGGGCCCAGAACACTATATACATAGGTAAATTTGCAGGTCATGAAGGAATGTTTTTTAAACTAAAGTTCACATCTATTACCATGTTATGAAATCAATAGAGTAAGCTGAAATCAGTATTAAAAAATAGAACAAAATAGAAGATGGGCTACATTTTCTTTAATAAAGGTTAAGAATTGGCTTATGAGACTTTCAGCGCCCCGCCGGCTGCGTCGCGCACTAAGAGCGCCCCGCCGGCTGCGTCGCGCACTAAGAGCGCGGCCGAGAGGAGCTACCCCATGACCGAGGAAGGACGGCGGTGAGGGCCAGCGCACTAAGCAGGGTGGAGAAGAGCTACCTCACGACTGAGGTCAGGAAGGGCGGCGGTGAGGAGAGACCCCTCGTCCAAGGTAAGGTGCGATGGCTGTGCTTCCCTGGCCGGGAGCAGCCAGGAGCAGCCGGGATGAGATACCCCACGCCCAAGGTAAGAGAAACCCAAGTAAGACAGTAGGTCTTGAAAGAGGGCATCAGAGGGCAAATACACTAAAACCATTCTCACAGAAAACTAGTCAATCTAATCACACAAGGACCACACCCTTGTCTAACTCAATGAAATTAAGCCATGCCCGAGGGGCAACCTGGGATGGGCGGGTCATGGTGGAGAGATATGACAGGGTGTGGTCCGCTGGAGAAGGGAATGGCAAACCACTTCAGTATTCTTGCCTTGAGAACCCCATGAACAGTATGAAAAGACAAAATGATAGGATACTGAAAGAGAAACTCCCCAGGTCAGTAGGGGCCCAATATGCTACTGGAGATCAGTGGAGAAATAACTCCAGAAAGAATGAAAGGATGGAGCCAAAACAAAAAGAATACCCAGCTGTGGATGTGTCTGGTGATAGAAGCAAAGTCTGATGCTGTAAAGAGCAATATTGCATAGGAACCTGGAATGTCAGGTCCATGAATCAAGGCAAATTGAAAGTGGTCAAACAAGAGATGGCAAGAGTGAATGTCGACATTCTAGGAATTAGCGAACTAAAATGGACTGGAATGGGTGAATTTAACTCAGAGGACCATTATATCTACTACTGTGGGCAGGAATCCCTCAGAAGAAATGGAGTGGCCATCATGGTCAACAAAAGAGTCCGAAATGTAGTACTTGGATGCAGTCTCAAAAATGACAGAATGATCTCTGTTCGTATCCAAGGCAAACCATTCAATGTCACAGTAATCCAAGTCTATGCCCCAACCAGTAACGCCGAAGAAGCTGAAGTTGAAAGGTTCTATGAAGACCTACAAGACCTTTTAGAACTAACACCCAAAAAAGATGTCCTTTTCATTATAGGGGACTGGAATGCAAAAGTAGGAAGTCAAGAAACACCTGGAGTAACAGGCAAATTTGGCCTTGGAATACGGAATGAAGCAGGGCAAAGACTAATAGAGTTTTGCCAAGAAAATGCACTAGTCATAGCAAATACCCTCTTCCAACAACACAAGAGAAGACTCTATACATGGACATCACCAGATGGTCAACACCGAAATCAGATCGATTATATTCTTTGCAGCCAAAGATGGAGAAGCTCTATACAATCAGCAAAAACAAGACCAGGAGCTGACTGTGGCTCGGACCATGAACTCCTTATTGCCAAATTCAGACTGAAATTGAAGAAAGTAGGGAAAACTACTAGACCATTCAGGTATGACCTAAATCAAATCCCTTATGATTATACAGTGGAAGTGAGAAATAGATTTAAGGGCCTAGATCTGATAGATAGAGTGCCTGATGAACTATGGAATGAGGTTCGTGACATTGTACAGGAGACAGGGATCAAGACCATCCCTATGGAAAAGAAATGCAAAAAAGCAAAATGGCTGTCTGGGGAGGCCTTACAAATAGCTGTGAAAAGAAGAGAAGTGAAAAGCAAAGGAGAAAAGGAAAGATATAAACATCTAAATGCAGAGTTCCAAAGAATAGCAAGAAGAGATAAGAAAGCCTTCTTCAGTGATCAATGCAAAGAAATAGAGGAAAACAACAGAATGGGAAAGACTAGGGATCTCTTCAAGAAAATCAGAGATACCAAAGGAACATTTCATGCAAAGATGGGCACGATAAAGGACAGAGATGGTGTGGACCTAACAGAAGCAGAAGATATTAAGAAGAGGTGGCAAGAATACACAGAAGAACTGTATAAAAAAGAGCTTCAAGACCTAGACAATCATGATGATGTCATCACTGACCTAGAGCCAGACATCTTGGAATGTGAAGTCAAATGGGCCTTAGAAAGCATCACTACGAACAAAGCTAGTGGAGGTGATGGAATTCCAGTGGAACTATTCCAAGTCCTGAATGATGATGCTGTGAAAGTGCTACACTCAATATGCCAACAAATTTGGAAAACTCAGCAGTGGCCACAGGACTGGAAAAGGTCAGTTTTCATCCCAATCCCAAAGAAAGGCAATGCCAAGGAGTGCTCAAACTACCGAACAATTGCACTCATCTCACACGCTAGTAAAGTAATGCTCAAAATTCTCCAAGCCAGGCTTCAGCAATATGTGAACCGTGAACTTCCTGATGTTCAAGCTGGTTTTAGAAAAGGCAGAGGAACCAGAGATCAAATTGCCAACATCCGCTGGATCATCGAAAAAGCAAGAGAGTTCCAGAAAAACATCTATTTCTGCTTTATTGACTATGCCAAAGCCTTTGACTGTGTGGATCACAATAAACTATGGAAAATTCTGAAAGAGATGGGAATACCAGACCACCTGATCTGCCTCTTAAGAAATCTGTATGCAGGTCAGGAAGCAACAGTTAGAACTGGTCATGGAACAACAGACTAGTTCCAAATAGGAAAAGGAGTACGTCAAGGCTGCATATTGTCACCATGTTTATTTAACTTATATGCAGAGTACATCATGAGAAATGCTGGACTGGAAGAAACACAAGTTGGAATCAAGATTGCCGGGAGAAATATCAATAACCTCAGATATGCAGATGACACCACTCTTATGGCAGAAAGTGAAGAGGGGCTAAAAAGCCTCTTGATGAAAGTGAAAGTGGAGAGTGAAAAGGTTGGCTTAAAGCTCAACATTCAGAAAACCAAGATCATGGCACCTGGCCCCATCACTGCATGGGAAATAGATGGGGAAACAGTGGAAACAGTGTCAGACTTTGTTTTTCTGGGCTCCAAAATCACTGCAGATGGTGACTGCAGCCATGAAATTAAAAGACGCTTACTCCTTGGAAGGAAAGTTATGACCAACCTAGATAGCATATTCAAAAGCAGAGACATTACTTTACCAACAAAGGTTCGCCTAGTCAAGGCTATGGTCTTTCCTGTGGTCATGTATGGATGTGAGAGCTGGACTGTGAAGAAGGCTGAGCGCCGAAGAATTGATGCTTTTGAACTGTGGTGTTGGAGAAGACTCTTGAGAGTCCCTTGGACTGCAAGAAGATCCAACCAGTCCATTCTGAAGGAGATCAATCCTGGAATTTCTTTAGAAGGAATGATGCTAAAGCTGAAACTCCAGTATTTTGGCCACCTCATGCGAAGAGTTGACTCATTGGAGAAGACTCTGATGCTGGGAGGGATTGAGGGCAGGAGGAGAAGGGGACGACAGAGGATGAGATGGCTGGATGGCATCACTGACTCGATGGATGCGAGTCTGAGTGACCTCCGGGAGCTGGTGATGGACAGGGAGGCCTGGCGTGCTGCGGTTCATGGGGTCGCAAAGAGTCGGACACGACTGAGCGACTGATCTGATCTGATATGTTTTTTGTTATGTAATGGATCCATGCTATCAAACAGTAGTCAAATGTTTGAAAGTCACTGTACTCAAGAAGAGTCACTATTGTCAGTTTTGTGCTAATGGATGACACACTAAGATGCCCAGCTAAAGAGTCCACTATACAATGAGGCAGCCTCCTACTCTGGCCTATAAAAAATTATTTTTGGCCTTTGCTGTATGAATTCAAATAAAAGGACATAACCTTCTATTAGATTCTAGAAGAATGCTTATTTTATTGTGGAAGAGAAGAAACTGTACATAATCTCTGTGAACTAGCTGATACCATACCCTCTTCTTAGGCAGATAAAAGAGGGAAAACCAAGGAGCAGCCAATCTCCTTGCACTCTATTGAGTGCAAAATGTAGCCTGACTAAACGGGTCAAAACAAAACACAAAAGCCAGGAACTCTTTATGCTTAGGCAAAATTTTTCTGCCTGAAGCTTTTTTATTACTAAATTTGAGATCACTCACCTAGCTTCAGGGGTGACTTAAGCATTATAGTACCTTCAAAGGTCTCCTTTATGAGGCTGCCCAATCTTCACAACTGAATCCTTCAAAACAAGACTCTATAGTACAGAACATGGGATTCCAGGTAAATCAGCAAATAAATTAGAAGAAAGAGAAGTCCAGACCAAGATACACTGGGGGCTTTTGTGAGTTGGCTGATACAGTGGTAACTTATGGAAACTTGCAGCCCTCAAGACATTCTTCTAGTTCCTTGAAACTCTGCTGCCAGCTCCAAAGAACAACTGATTTATCTCAAAAACTTTGGCCAGACATTTAAAGAATTAACACTAATCCTTAAACTCTTCCAGAAGATTGAAGAGAAGGGAACACTTCCTCTCATTCTAAAGCCAGTATTACCCTGATTATCAAGGCCAGACAGACACTACAAGAAAATAAAACTACAGAATATAAATGGGAAAACATCCTATGTTCAAGGGCTGGAAGACTTATATTGTGAAAATGATAATAGTACTTAGAGCAATGTATAAATTCAATGCAATCAAAATCCCAACAGTGTTTTTGCAGAAACAGGAAAATCCCATTCTGAAATTCAATATGGAGTCTCCAAGGACCCTCAAGAGCCAGAAAGTGAAGTGAAAGTGAAGTCACTCAGTCGTGTCCGACTCTCTGTGACCCCATGGACTGTAGCTCATCAGGCTCCTCTGTCGATGGGATTCTCCAGGCAAGAATACTGGAGTGGGTTGCCATTTCCTTCTCCAAGAACAGTCTTGAGAAAGAATAAAGATGGAAGACCAACATTTGCTGATTTCAAAACTTACTACAAAGCTACAGTAATCAAAACAGTATTACACTGGCCTCAGGATAGACATACAGACCAAAGGAATAAAAGAGCCCAGAACCAGTGCTCACTTCAGCAGCATTTATACTAAAATTGGAATGATTACAGAGGAGATTAACATGGCCCCATGCAAGTATGACACACAAATTTGTGAAGCATTCTGTATTTCTAAAGAATTTTAAAAGAGTGTGTGTGTGTGTATATATATATATATATACACACACACGTATAACTGATTCGCTGTGTTGTACAGCAGAAACTAACACAACTCTGTAAACCAACTACACCCCAATTAAAAAAAATAGCCCAGAAACAAACCCTCCAATACATGGTCAATTAATTTTCACTTTCAAACAAGAGTTCTATTGGATATACATAGGCCAAAGAATGGAAGCTGGACTCATCCCTCGCACAAAATTAATACAAAATTAACTCAAAACAGATCAAAGGCCTAAACATAAGAGCTAAAATTGTAAAACTCTTAGAAGAAGAAAACATAGGGCAAATCTTTATGATCATGGGCTGGGCAATGATTCCTTAGGTATGACACTAAAAGCACAGGCAATAAAAGAAAAAAATAGATAAACTGTACTTCATCAAAATTAAAAACATCAAAGAATCATATCAAGAGAGTAAAAAGACAATCCATAGAATGGGAGAAAATATACGCAAATAATTTATCTGATTAAGAATTTTTTTCAATTAATTAATTTCTAACTGAAGGATAACTGTTTTACAATACTATATTGGCTTCTGCCATACATCACCATGATGGTAAGGATTTAATATTTGAAGTATATAAAGAACTCCCATAACTTAACAACAACAACAAAAACCTAAACAACTCAACCAAAAAAACTGGTGAAAGATCTGACTAGCCAGGTCTCCAGAAAAGATAAACAAATGACCAATTAGCTCATGAAAAAGATATGCAACATCATTAGTCACCAGGGAAATGCAAATTAAAACTGCCATGATACCACTTCACACCCATTTAGGATAGCTACTTTTTTTATATATATAAGTGTTGGCAAGAATGTGGAGATACTGGAGCCCTCATGTACTACTATAAATGTAAAACGTTACAGGCACAGTGAGAAAAATACTAGTTTGGCAGTTCCTCAAAAAGTTGAACAAAGAATTCTACATAATCCAACAATTTCCTAGAAAACCCAATGGAATTGAAAATAAAGATTCAGATACCTATACTCCAATATTTATAGCATCATTATTCACAATAGCCAAAAGGTGGAAACAAACCAAATTTTTTTCAACAGATATATGGACCAAAAAAATATGGCATACACATACAATGTAATATTATTCAACCATAAAAAGGGATGAAATTCTGATATATGCTTTTAAGATGCTGAACCTTGGAACCATTATACTATGTGAAATAAGCCAGACACAGGAGGACAACTGTCGTATTCTACTTGCATGAGGTATCTTGAGAAAGGAAAGTTATAGAAATAGAAAGCTAAACAGAGGTGACCACAGGCTGGACTAGGATGAGATAATGAGGAATTATTGCTTAATGCCTATAGAGCTGTTGCTTAGGGTGATGAAAAAGTTCTCTAAACAGACAGCAGTGATGACTACACCCTACTGTGAATGTACTTAATGTCACTGGACTGTACACTTAAAATGGTTTACTGAATTCTTAAAATTTCAAAACAAACTGGGTTTTCTCACGGGAAAACACTGTACAAAATGACTGAATGAGTTTTTCACAGCTCTAACATTAACTCAAAGCAACACCCAGAGGATTTTTAAAAGTGTCAAGTTGTTCAAATAGAGTAGCTACACGGTGGGTATTATTTATGGGAACTTTCTGCCTCTGGAATTATTCATCATAAATATGTTTATGTGTGGATGGCACATACACACCTCCCAGCAGAGTATTCATGAGACTCGTTGAATCCTAGTTAAAAGAGAACGTTCAGTATTATCTACCTTCCTCCACTTCTGAGTCCCTAAGTGACTAAACACCTCATTTGTAACCCATCCTTATCACTGGCTATGCATTTATTTATTTAAATATAACAAACACCAGTAAAATGAGCATACAACAGGTGGACTAGAATACTGACAATATTAGCTGTGCTGCTCCTCCATACCAGCATCCTGATTCTCCTATCCAAGTTAATCACCTGAATCTTGCACTTATCTTTCCCTAGGAACATGAAAGCAGGTTCATCTGCTTGTCACCTATACTGAACCACAACAGCTGAGGTCACATTAGAGTCCCTGTTTACAGTCAAATTAGCAATTGCCCTACATTCAAGATCAGCATGTTACTGCAGAGCCTACAAGTGGCAGTGTCAGTTTTCACCACAACAGCAGGTCAGGCTATATTTAACGTGTACCCTCTTCTCTGCTGAAGAGGTGCAGCTGCAATTCTGTTAGTCTGTGAACAGAGGAGGACAAGAGGGAACTGAGGGATTCTAATGGAAAGTTCTCACTGGTTTCAGCTCAATCACAAATTAGAAGAACCTGCATTTAAAGGTCTATGACTAGTTTAACAATATTATAATCTTAATTAAAAATGCTTAAAACACAACTGTGACAATTTCTACATTTTTGTACTGTTTTAATGTATATCACTTGGTCCAAATCTGGGACATACACACGATAAAGCACAGAAATGTTTAGGAAAAATTACAGTTCCAGGCACACAAACTTTAACACTGGAGTAAAAACTCAGATGTAACACATGCTTGTCAAGCAGGGACAATGGTATTAATACATCTAGGTAGCAAGGGAAAAAAAAGTAGCAAAGGAGTTTTGAACAATATTCTAACTAGTTGAATAAGTATATATTACAAGCCTTCTAAGGAGACTGTTTGAAAGAGAACATCAATTGGTAAAGGTTGGTATTCTGCTGTTGCTATTATCCCAAGGAATAAACCCCTCTGAGGAGGGAGCCACATTACTCTGAAAATGTTTCGGAGACTCACCTGAGCCTGGAAGATTGATGTGAGGAACCCAAATCACCTCAATGAAACCAAACAAGGATAATTGCAAAGTCTTGGGTTCCAAAAACAATACATGTAAAAATCCATGGAGGTGGGGCATAGGGTGGGGATACAAAATGGACATGATTCAGTTATGACTAATGACTAGTACTTATGATTCACTAAATTAACAGCAAGATGGAACTAAGAAAATCCCCTGACCTACACCAAACTGATAAAATTTTCTGAACAAGGAAGATGACAGCCCCAATCCACTTCTGAGCTGGCTAGAGTGTTGCCTTCTGGATACGGCACTATGAAAAGAACTAAACCCCAGGGTTCAAACAAGGGAACAAGCATGTTAGCAAGGCTGAGGGAAGGACGAAATTGCTCAAGTGTTTTTAATACTTAGGAAAGAGATAAAGATTTCACACACACACACACACAAAAAAAAGATTTCACACACATGAAGGATTATTATAGAAGAATGGTTAGATTTGTTCTGTATGATTCCAGACACATCAGAGCCCACACAAAACAACGGCAGCTGGAACTTAAAAGGCCCTGAGATGTTCCAAAGAGCTGGAGAGGAAGAGACTAACAGGAATATAATATTACTAGGGACACCAGATAATGAATTCCAGTGTGAAAAAGGAGGATGGAATAGAGAGGCTTTAAGACTTCATCTCTAACAAGAATCTAAAATTTTAAACCCTGGTCCCTCTCACAAACCAAAGCTCTGCTGAGAAAATAGCATTTTCTCTCATTTATTCTGCTGAACAGATGCTACTCTGCAGATGCTCTACATCCACAGTTTCAGACTACAGACTGATGAGAAACATGACTGCAAATACTGAAAAAACTCCTAGAGTCCTGAATTAGGAGCTCTGATTTGGGTTTTATTTATTTTTCTGACTTGGGTTTTACTCTGCTATTAAATCAGTGTTAACCTGGATGAATACCCTAAGCTCTGTAAAACTCAGATCCTCTACCTATAAAATGAAGGAGCTGTATTATTTTCAGTTGTGTAAGTCTTCAATTTCCAAGCTGAGGTGCACTAATATCTTCTCTATTAAATGTCATTGAATTTATAATAAAAAATTAAGGTGTTAATGTCTGCATATCTAAAGGTAACAGACAAGTGTGAATGAGTCTTGACAAATTCTATTTTAATTAGAAATCTCAAAAATAAAAAGGATATTTTATTTGCTTTAATCTTTGATTAAAAAAAGAAAGGGGTAAATAAATATAAAACAGAAACAGGATTAACAAAAGTTATTAAGATTAGATGATAAATATATTTTTCCTTCCCTGGTGGCTCAGAGGTTAAAGTACCTGCCTGCAATGCAGGAGACCCAGGTTCAATCCCTGGGTTGGGAAGATTCCCTGGAGAAAGAAATGGCAACCCACTCCAGTATTCTTACCTGGAGAATCCCATGGACGGAGGAGCCTGGTAGGCTACAGTCCACGGGGTCGCAAAGAGTCAGACACAACTGAGCAACTTCATTTACTTCACTATTTAACTAGTATAACACAATTTTTTTAAAAAAATTACTCATGTTCTCTAGCTGTAGAGTGGAAAATTACTTTGTACTTAATGCTTAGCACAATATAGAAAAGTTAAAATCTGAGCTCAAGTTAACTGCGAAGTTCGCTTTAAGTAGTATACTTTCAATCATTTTTGGTATGTTGCATGGCTAACTTTTTTTTACTCTATTTTATTAATAGTTATTGTTAATCTTCTACTGTACCTAATTTATAAATTAAATTTTATCATATGTATGTATACTTGTATAGGATGCTCAGGCGCTCAGTCATGTCTATTTACAACTCCATGGATTGTAGCCCACCAAGCTTCTCTGTCCATGGGATTTCCCAGGCAAGAATACTGGGTGGGTTTTTATGACTTACTTTTAAAGCTTATCATAAAGTGGACATTCAAGTACTACAGAGTTCAAGGACCATGAAATACATAACTGTCGTTTTTTAATGAATTTATATTAAAACTCTGCAGAACCGTAGGATTTTCTAAGCATCTAGAAGTTTATCTTCAAAGGCAAATCTAAGTAACGTAATCAATGAGTCATTTGGCAAATATCAAAAATTCATTTTAAGAGTTCATGTTAAGCACCAAAATGCAAAAATTATACATCTAAGATGTATAATCCAAGATATACAACCCATCCAAGATCCAAGATGCACAGGAGTGTATTTTAATCCCCAAAACCCCTCTTTGATTACGGCTAGCGCCACTGAGCTCCTGTCAAGTCTCCTGACGGGTGGCACTGAGGGAATTCTGCAGCCAGTCCTTGTCCTTTGTGGGGCTGCAAACTGGGAACTTTAATTGTGAATGGGACAAAACGGAAACTGTTTTACTTGCCCTCATAGATCTCATTTTTCCAGATGCTCTGTTTGTGTAATACATTTTCACATATTCAAAAGATGAAATAAAATCTTCATAAAACCTTTCTAAAAGTTCCAATTTGCTGTGACCCCAAATCACTCAGTCTGTAGTAAATTATAAAGAGTAAATTCCAGTTTTGGTGTGTTTTTAGAAAGAAAAAAGTCTTCACTTGGAAAGAAAATGAGCTGGAATATCCCATGAGACCTGCATAATAAATCTTGTATCTTCGGTGGCATTACTGAAGAGGTAGGTTATCATACTCCAGCCAGGTCTCACCCTATGTTTCAGAGACTAAAATTTTAAACGCGAACCCTGAAAGCAATACTAGTGTGACGAATCAGATGCAGTTGTGTACACACATTCATGCAGAGAAATTGTACACATGCATTCTGGATGATGTTCCACTATTCTCGAGGAATGAAAAAAAGCATGAGGGATCCCATTAAGCACTCAGTTAGTTCTAACCATCATGGTCTGCTACTGGTGGAGGCAGCTGCAGTGCTGCAAAAAAAAAAAAAAAAGACTAGACTGAAAAGATCTGATTCCAGTCTCAGTTCTACAACTTACCAGCTATGTGACCTTCAGAAAGCCTAATTCTCTAAATGAAGCTATCTAGAGGATTCAGAGCATGAGGTGACTGAATGGCATCACCAACTCAATGGACATGAGTTTGAGGAAGCTCCGGGAGTTGGTGATGGGCAGGGAAGCCTGGCATGCTGCAGTCCATGGGGTTGCAAAGAGTTGGACATGCCTGAGCAACTGAACTGAACTGAGAGGATTTAGTAAGAGTTTAATTAGACAACAATGCTACGAAAATTGTAGGTTTTACTTTAGTTTATTATACCTTTTGTCTACACACAAATGACCTGGCCAATCCCCTTGGTGCTTTGAAAGCCATCCTCTACTTGCCATCTGCCCTCCAGCCACAGATAATCACGCTTTCCCAGACACAGCTTTAAGTTTCTGCTTCTGTTGTCTGATTTTCCCTTTGATTCTCATTTACTGATACTACACTTGATCTTAGCCAAAAGGTTAAGAAGTGACTGATCCTCATTTACTGAAAAATATACTCATCCTCCAAGACTGGCTTAAATGTCATCTCTTCAAGGAAGCCTCTTTGAATCCTTCCTATAGAATCTTTCACATCTTTTTGCTCATCTCCTAATGTGCTTCTTTTATATCTTGGTTGTAAGTGACTAAGACCTACTGTATCATTGTATCCTCATGACATTGTATCCTCATTTAATGTAACAGTAAAGCTGTGGTGTCAAGTTGGGGATGGGGTAGGAGCTTCCACATTTTATCATTTTATTTATCTTCCTTTTCTCTTTTGCTTGGAATTTGGAATTTAACACCAGCTTTGCAACCAAGGAGTAAATAGCCTCTCCAGATGTATAAAGGACTGACCTAGTGTTAACTTTTCAATAGATTACAGAACGAGAACTAAAATTCTATTTCCATATTTCATACTGAAAAAATGTTACAGCTAGCTTTCACTGCATTCCTATTTAGACAGTTTTTCACTACCATATAAATGACAAAGCCAAGAATAAACTCTAAAATTATTACGTGAAAATTCTATCTTGGGGGAATTTTCAACTACTAATACCGTAGAATCTGCTGTCCAATTTATGATTTCATAAAATCAGAGGTCTACACACCAACTTGTTACATTTATATAAATAGCTTCTTTTTATCATGGTGCCAACAGTTGTACCAGCAGCAGCAAACCAGTCTAGACTTGTACCATCATCACTATCTGACTCAGCAAGCTGGCAGGGCCACAGAGAAGCAGGCTCTTTACTTGTGAAGAATCTCCTCAAGGACAGGAACTCTACCCTGATGCATTTCTAGTATTTCTAGCATCTAACTCTGTGTCTTGCAAAGGGATGGGACTCTACAATGTCTACTGAATTAACATTTCTGAATTTCATTCTCTAGACGCTGCGACCTCACTACATGTTCTAGAAGAAAAACTGCCCAATAAAGCTCACATCTTCAGTTCCATCACATATAGGTGGTAGGTTGTTACTCAAGGTCTTAGTCTTCACAACAGATATAAGTAGTAAAATAGACTTTAAAGCATGTATGTTCATGTCTCTCTCTCCAGAATCATATATTACATATTTGTAGTTAACAGCCCAACCATATGCAATAAACAATCGATGGTAACTTTTTCAAGACTCTTAAGAGAAGGAAGTTCCTGAATTGTCACTGCTTCAAGTACATAAAGATGAACTTACCATCATCTAAAGTGATGTCCTGCAGACCAATTGTAGAAAAATTAGGTTCCTGCTCTTCCGGTTCAGGTTTAATGTTCACAGTTGCCTCATCAGGTGGAAATGAAGCTGGATCACACAAACTGTGACATAATAAAGATGAAGGTGCAGAAATACCTCCCTGGCCTGTACTTTGTGCTTGAGCTGAGTGCTGTCCAGGATGCATTCTGGTGGCTAGAGACGGTGATGAGGCAGTTCCTGAGCTAGGAGAATGGTAAGGCATAGGCTGCAGCTGAGGAGATGGTGGCCCAGAAAGTGGCGAATTGGCCAGGGGATGAGAGGCTGCTGGGGAAGCGGTTGTAGCAGTCCCTGAATGTGAAGGACCATACATAATGGGTTGTAACTGAGAGGAAGGCTGACCTGTGACCTGATCGGCCACTGGAGAAGAAAGAGATCTTTGTCCTGTGTTTGAACAATGGTATCCCATTGTCTGCAGATGAGGCAGGATCTGCACAGAATGAGGTGTGTGGGCTAAGAGATGTCCTGTTGAGCCTGAATTTGAAGAATGAAAAAGTATGGATGATGGTGTTTGACAGCCAAGATTTATTAAATTAGGAAGAGTTGCATCCTGCTGAAACAAAACTGGATCAAATTCTTGACTAGAGGCAGCATTAATAGGAAGACACGCTGGTCCATTGAATACAACATTAGTTTGCATAGGCTGATAGGAAGACCCCATAGGAGGTGTTGGTGTGACTTGAAAAGGCTGGTGCACAACTGAAGAAGATATCACATGCTGTTCTTTCCCAGCACTCTCATCCCTACACTGCAGCTGTGGCAGATGGGATGCGGTTACCATGGATGCATATGTTTGCTGTATGGGACAAACCAAGCTTCTCTGTGCAGACAGTACATTGTCATGTAGGTGTCCTGTATCTGAAGAAGTCCTCTGAGTCTGGACAGGATGAGGCAACGATGGAACTGAAGACAAGTCAATCTCTTCTCTGTGTTCTTGCTTCATCAAAACTGAAAAGGAAGAGATTCAAGCAAATGTTATTATATAATACATAAAATAATTATGAATAGTCTTCATTCTAGGCTTTACAACTATATCATACATTCAAGTCAGGGGTTAAAAACTCAAAAGGCTTCAGGGAAGCCAGATAATTTAACCATATGTTTTTGCTTATACATTATGGATATCTCTGGAAAGATGCACAAGAAACTGGTAACTGTCGGGTTTACTACTGAGAAGGGAAAATAGGTGAACAGGAGAAGACTTACTTTTTATTGTAAAAAGTTTTGGGGCTTCTTGAATGTTTCTCACCATGTATATATATTATCTATTTAAAAATAAATAATTTTTTAAAAACCTGAAGATCTTTATGGGGTAGAGATTATTATTACTCTGCCTCACAGATGACTATACTGAAGAAGAGATTAAAGACACTAAGATCTCACAGCAGCCTAATGATATCACAAGGTCTTGAACACAGGTTTTTCTGCCTTCTGATTCTTGTTCAGGTATTTCAAGTTTGGTTCATTGTGTCTACTGGCTCCTGACCTCTCTAATGTCTTTTTTCTTCTCCCCCTAATGTCCTGATGTACTTAATTTTCTTCGACTTTGGCAGAACTAGAACTCTGTCCCTGGACTACTGAATTTTTTTCATCTTTTACTTTGCCTCCAACTCTGGTCTCGGGAAAGCCACAGTGAATCCTATACCCAGAGTCATATTTCTACATAAGGAGGGAGAATATCCAAGAAAGCCTATTCTCATCCTTTAATCCTGAATGGAACAGCTGGGATCCTTGGTTACATAAATGGGTGGTTATCATGTACTAAAAAGGACACAGAGGGACTGAAAACTACAGCATAACATCCACCTTTTTTGTGTGTGATCTAATCCTTATTTCTACATTCCTGACCAATATCTGGGTATCCAGTCTGAGAACTCTACTTTACTAAATCAAGTGCATGTTCACTCTGCCACATCAAGAGTTATTCTTTTGGTCTACAAGGAATTCAGACTCCAACATGACGTCTTCAACACTGGTCTATGGTAATTTATTCTTATTTGGAGGGAAATACAGTTAAACATATCTTACAATATCTACAATGAGACGAGTTTTGGAAACAGATTAATTCTACCTTTTGTATTATACAATCTATTTCTCAAATTTAGAATGTTGAAGAAAAGAGGAATCCAGGGGGAAAAAAAAAAAAAAAAGATCAACTGGTCTAGTGGTTTTCAAACCATGAGAAGTCTCACACTCTTTTTCAAGTGATGGATATAGAATAGGATCCAAAGAGTAAAAGCTCTGGACTTCCCTTTCCAGTGCTAAAAGAGCACCCAAGCCAGCTTTATTCTCATAAAATTGCTTTTTGCATAAGATTTTATTTGAAGAATGTGTGTTGTGCTCAGTCACACCTGACTCTTTGTGACCCCCATGGACTGTAGCCTGCCAGGCTTCTCTGTCCATGTGATTTCCCAGGCAAGAATACTGGAGTGGGTTGCCATTTCTTCCTCCAGGGTATCTTCCCAACAACCCAGGCATCAAACTCGTGTCTCCTACATTGGCAGACAGATTCTTTACCACTACGCCTCCTGGGAAGCCCTTATTTGAAGAATAAAATAATCCAATTTGAAAATCACTATTTAGTATTATATCCTCTTTTACAGAGGTTAGGCAGTAGATACAGACTGTGGCAGAACTGAGATTTGATCTTCTGATTGTAAGGCATGCTTTTCCTCCCAATCAAAACAACCAAAATATAAAACTCAGTTTACCCAGTCAACTATTTAGAATACAGACTATACCCTCCCACAAGCAAAATATTATATATGAGAGTTTGACTGTAACACTGTCTGAAAAATCCCCATGATTCCAAAAACCAGAGCTCAGATGGTAGCCCCATGTACAAATAACTTCTGCTGGACTTCAGAGGGAAATACACTTTCTCTGGGGTGGGGGTAGGGTCCCCCACATTGGAAGTTCTGAAGCTACTGAATACAAGCTGGGCAGAAGTTCAAGTAGCTGAACCCCAGGGAAGGGCTGTATGCTTTATTACCGTCTGTGGTAAGGTTAATGTGTAAATCATACACATACACTGTGAGCTGTCTTCATTCAGAAAGCAAATGGATTATGGGACAAATAATACTAAATATAATCCCTAATTAAAAACAATTTGTTTTTAAATCAGCCACTTGTAGTTAATGATTATTCCCCCACTGGATACTGATACTGGTCAGATCCCTACTGTGAGGAAGTTGCCAAAAAGGAGGCAAATAAACAAATCCTTTAATTAAAAATAAGCAACTTACAAATACAGAAAGTTTTTATAAGTAAAAATTAAAAAGGAATTATTATTACACATAAAATGGCTAAACTCTCTACTATAAAGCATTCATACAAATTAATAAGACAAACATAATAACTCTACCACAACAAAGGGTCATACAGTAGAATACTAAAAAGCTATTAAGATTCTGTAAAATTATCTGCTGATAAAAAAAAATAAAAATGTTCAGGTTATAAAATTAGAATATATATAAGATAGTATGATCTCAGTTCTGTTTTTAAAATGATATAGTTATATATGGAATTAAAGGATCTAAAGAAGGGAATGATACAGTGAAAGAGAATACGGATGCTTTAAAAAAATTTTCAACTTGTCCTTTAAAAATGTTCACAGTAACATAGTCACCTTTGTAAAAACTTTATTCAAAATTTCATTTTAGAAAAAAGGTGAAAAAAGTCAAATGTGACAGACAAAAGGTAATAATCAAGCAGAATAAGGACTGTCCAAACACTTGTGTGTCCACTCTTCCTTCACTAGTGTGTGCCACCTGATTTGTATTCCGTCAACCACAAGGCCAGTGATGACAGCTCCAGTCCAATCCAATGTTCTCTCTGCACTCCATGGCCCCACTGATTTCCATTCTAATACGGAATGCCCTCTAGGACTCTGCTTTTATATTGTCCTCTCAATTCAAGAGCTGCTAATGTAGAGGCATGATATTTGCTCCTTTCTGTCTGCCTGCTACCACCACTATGATGGTAGTAATCAACACCTCTAATATGCTGACACTACTGCCTTTTTCCCCCAACCCCAGAAGCTCTCTTCCTTCTTATTCAGGTTAGATTCTATAGTTCCTCATCTCAAAAGAATTTAGTAACATTCTTGGACCCTGGATGAGCCCTATTATTCATATTTCACCACCTGCCCTGAAGAATTTGAGTGCTGCTTAAGAAATTTACACAGGCTTTCCTTTCGCCGCTGCGGCTGCGGCCATGAGTATGCTCAGGCTTCAGAAGAGGCTTGCCTCCAGTGTCCTTTGCTGTGGCAAAAAGAAGGTCTGGTTGGACCCTAATGAGACCAATGAAACTGCCAATGCCAACTCCCGCCAGCAGATCCGGAAGCTGATCAAAGATGGACTGATCATCCAGAAGCCTGTGACTGTCCATTCCCAGGCTCGATGCTGGAAAAACACGTTGGCTCGCCGGAAGGGCAGGCATATGGGTATAGGTAAGCGAAAGGGTACTGCCAATGCTCGAAAGCCCGAGAAGGTAACCTGGATGAGGAGGATGAGAATTCTGCGCCGGCTGCTCAGGCGATACCGTGAATCTAAGAAGATTGACCGCCACATGTATCACAGCCTGTACCTGAAGGTGAAGGGTAATGTGTTCAAAAACAAGCGGATTCTCATGGAACATATCCACAAGCTGAAGGCAGACAAGGCTCGCAAGAAGCTTCTGGCGGACCAGGCTGAGGCCCGCAGGTCTAAGACCAAGGAAGCCCGCAAGCGCCGTGAAGAGCGGCTCCAGGCCAAGAAGGAGGAAATCATCAAGACTCTCTCCAAGGAGGAAGAGACCAAGAAATAAAGTTCTCCCCCTCTTCTCTGTATATATTGGCCTCCGGAATTGCATAGATCACTCATTCAATTAAAGACAAGCCTTTATCTGCCTTTAAAAAAAAAAAAAAAGAAAGAAATTTACACAGGAGAGCTAATTCGTATCCATAAATTCACCAATATCAACATCAAAGGTGTCCTTTGATTATCCTATTAGGTTTCGGTGGTAACTTACTCTCCCCTCTCTTTACAATAACTTTTTCATATTTCTCCACACCATTAAACTGCCAAATCACCCACATTCTCCTCTCTCTCCTCGCAGAAGGAGGCCGCATGTCATTCTTTATAGAAACAAAACTGAAGCTATCATTTGGAAACTCCCTAAACTCTCCACTACTAAGTCTGTAAACGTTCTTAATGTGCATCCATCTTGTTCATCTTCTTTACCTTCCCTCCTTTTCTTTTCCCATTTAAGGTCCGTGCCAATTGGGATATTTTAAATCCTACCCTTTCCCTCTTCTCAGAAGCCTGATATTCTTTATTATCACTGATGCTCTCACCTTTGTATACTCAAAATACACTAGCTGTTTGAATCACGTTTTATTCTTCCTGGTCTTTCCTATATAAATTTCACACTCTATACTTAGTTAATTTGAGGAAAGACTAAACTGGTCATTGACATCTTATAAACTGACGCAGAACCATGGGAAAAAATCATTTCTGAAATACAGATCTGATCATGTCACCTCCCTGTTAAAGTTCACTTCTTACAACTCTTTTAATACTCTCTGATCCAACCAACCATAAGGCCTTTGCATATGCTACAGCCTTTATGTGGAATGTTCTCCCACCCTTTATCTAATAGTAATTAACAGTATAGACTATTTAGCCATACTACAAAGATTCATATCTCACGTTTGCCTTTATTAGCTATGGGATCTCAGTTCACTCACTTGCCAAACGGGGAGGGCAACACTATCTAACTTATAGCGTTATGGGAGAATAAATGAGTTTGTATGTATAAACTGCTTAAAATAGCATCTGGCGCACACAAAATGCTCTGTTTGCGAAATAAATTAACAAATGGATGTAGTCTAGGTTAAGTTAGGAGCCCAGACTCTGGAACCTGACTATATAAGATGTTTGGCTCTAGAATATATACTTTGGGTCCTTGAGCACATTACTTAGCCACTCAGTGTCCTCATTTGTAAAATAAGGCAACAACCTACCCCACAGGTTTAAGAGGATTAAATGAATACAGAAAGGGCTGAGAACAGTTCTAAAACACAGTAAATGCTATGTAATTATAAACTATTACTGTTATTTTTCAGTTATTAACTCAAGCATCACTTGACAACCAGTAAGCCTAGCAAGAGTCCCTCTCTTATTTTCACCCACAGCATTGTTTCCCTTTCCTTAACAGTTCTTATATGTTTCTAACTACAAATTTATAAATTATTTACTTAGAGATTTATTAGCTTCTATTTGTTCCACTAGATTATAAGCTCCATGAGAGAGAAGCTAAGAGAGGTTTTGCTCACTTAGTGTGCACCCTTAAATACTTATTGAATTAATGAATAAATGAAATGGCTAACCAAAATCCTTAGTTTTCAAAGGTCTGAAAATTATCTGAAATATTTTATTACTAAGTATTGTACTAACATGATCAGGTAATAATAATTTTCAGATTCTGGAATATAAGCAGTCTTCAGAGGCAATAAATGAAATACAGCCAGGCTTTAAAAAGAATATGGTGACAAATGAAGGACTGATAACCAGAACCCTCTCAAACTGAGTTGTCTGTTCTTTTCATTTACAATAAACCCTTTAAAAGTTTTTACAAGAATAGGTTTTGGAGAATAAGCTTCATTATAATTTTTTTATCATGTTCTGATGACTTAATAATACAGCATCTAGCACAGAGATCAGATCAGATCAGTCGCTCAGTCGTGTCCGACTCTTTGCGACCCCAGGAACTGCAGCACGCCAGGCCTCCCTGTCCATCACCAACTCCCGGAGGTCACCCAGACTCACATCCATTGAGTCAGTGATGCCATCCAGCCATCTCATCCTCTGTCGTCCCCTTCTCCTCCTGCCCCCAATCCCTCCCAGCATCAGAGTCTTCTCCAATGAGTCAACTCTTCGCATGGGGTGGCCAAAGTACTGGAGTTTCAGCTTTAGCATCATTCCTTCCAAAGAAATCCCAGGGCCGATCTCCTTTAGAATGGACTGGTTGGATCTCCTTGCAGTCCAAGGGACTCTCAAGAAGACCTCTATAAGTGTTTGTTCTCTAAGAATGTAAACATCAGTATGAATTACTGCATATAATATTTATGTGTCACAATTCAGACCTAGAAAATTACAGCACTTGAGCTGCTGCAGAAAGAGGTGTGGAAGTCTTCTTTGTTAGGGTGTCTCTATAAAATCAGGAATTCTGCCATCAATGTTATATTCCCCCAAAGCCAACACATGCTATAGTTGCTGTTTGCCAAATGAAAAATTTAAGGAGAAATTTTCCATTTTGATTGGAAATGGTTGAAATGAATACACTAAAAAACAGGCAATTGCTTTTTTGCAGTGTGAAGGGCAGAAGGAAAGTTCACACGTATTCAGACATCTATCCTTCCAACACTGCTGGTGACCTTTGGTAACTCCTGAAAAATGGACTTCAAATCTACATTCAACCTTCTAATTTCCTTATAACAAATGACAACAAAAAATAATTGTTATCAGCTCTAACATTTAAAGTAAATACAAACTTTACAGACAAGGCATATATTGGGATTTTTATTCATTATAAGCACCCTATCTTAAACACATTAACTAATACAGGATTCACTGAATAACTTTATTCATTATGAAAGCAAGCTCTATAGCAAACCATCACAATAACTCCTCGTACCTGGTGTGTAAGTAAAACGTTGAGACTGGCTTTTTTTCCTCTTGCCATTGCAAAGATAAAAGTGCACCTGCACTGCAGCTGTAACTGCTGGGTTATGATATGGAGGAACTTCAAGGACAATGTGAGCCTAAGGAGCATGGAAAGCAAGATTGTGTTACACTCAGAACTAAAAATGAAATGCACCTGCTAAACTCAACACATCTCATGAGCCTTAACTACTTGGGCTCATTTATGCACATTAACTGGTTATATAAGTCATCTGGGGATTTACTCTAAGGATACTTCAGTCTTAACAGAGAAAAGCTCTTTCAAGTAAACCATTAAAGGAGAAATTGCTTTTCACTCACCTACTTGGGTTTCTAGTTGCAGCAGAAATCAAAAGTCTTATTATTTACTGTGTAGTAAGATATTTTGCTCTAATAAATATTACATGTTACTATACACCTTAAGTGAAAGTTTGTTCTAATTTTTAATCAAAGCTTAATAGTTCCCACATTGTGTTATAGATTTCTTATCCTTTTTTTCCGGCCTCGCTGCGTTTGGCCTCAGGGATCTCAGTTCCCTCACCAGGGATTGAACCTGGGCAACAGCCAGGAAAAGCGTCAAATCCTAACCACTAGGAAACGCCTTTATCTTAAATTTTACATTGAAAATGTTATAAATGGCAAAACACAAAATCTGTATCTATATCAAGAATAATCTTACATATGCATAGAGAAAATTTTTAGTCCCAAATCAACCACAATCCTTAATCTAACTTTTCTAGGTCTTTGGAGAGCACTGTGGGAAGAGGTATTGCCTACCCCAGAGAAAATTCTGTCTCCATTCCAACCAGGAGGAAGGGATCACAGCTTTCAGTGTTGAATCCTGGAAGGCTTAATGTGGAGGAGCTGGAAAGAGTACGTTAAATACAAAACCCCTGAGGGCTTGTCCTCCTATATTTTTTGCCCATTGTTTAAAGATCTTCACTGAATTCAGAGAAGTAAATCAATGATAACTTTAGTAAGAACTTCTAATAATCTTTCATTTCTAATTTCTCCTTCCCTATACACAAAAAAGGGGGAGACACCAACAGTTTATTTTTCCTAAACTTTATTTTAGTACCAGGAAAGCAGTCTATCTCATGTCTGAACTTCTAAAAAAGACTCCTCATCTATACCACAAAGCAACATTATCTAATTTTCACATTAAGCATCTCAAATATTTCCAAAGAAATAAAGTTCTTACCCCTTGACATTTTTCCTTGATTATTTTCCCTTCTACTTCCCACTGAGGTCGTCCATCTATTGAAAGAAACAATTTACAGTTAAAAGTAAGTCAAAAAGCATGCAAACAAAATTTAACTTATTTAGTATCACAAGTTTATTGGCAAAAGGAATCTTTATCTCACTGACTTCTGTTATGAAAATGTCTACCCATGGGGAAAAAAATGTGAAGAAAGATCTTAGGCTACCTGAATTTGCAGGGCCTGCAGACTTTATTTTACTAAGTGATGTATGAAAATCTTCTGAGAACACCTCTACAAAGTGGCGGCCAACTTCTTTCTGCTTGTGTGCCTTAAAGTAATGAGAAACTCATTCCCTAACCAAGTAACCCATTTCATCTTTGGAGAATAACTGCTGCTAGAAAACTGCTCTGTCTTCATGACAGATAACATGTCTCCTTCGAGTACCAACCTCTGGCCTAAGCACTACTCCTTGTAGCCACCCACTAAAAATCCTGAGTGTCTCTGTGAGACAGTATTTCATATGTTTAAAAGCATCTGTGTTTTCCTGTGTCTCCTTTTCAGCTGCCTAGCACCTCTAGTTCTGCATCTGTTCCCTAAACGATATTTTAGCCCTCCTAGTCACTCTTCTTTGAACAGTCTTCCAGTGTGACCATCTCCCTCCAAATGCATCAGGCTGAGGACTGAATAGACCAGATGAGATATGATTCAACATGACAGAGAGTGACTGAGGCTCTTGTCTTACATGGAGATACTATGTCTCTGTGAATGTAAGTTATCTGAGGCAGCTACACTATAAAGAAAGTGTCTGACTTCGCATGTGGCCAGCAAGTGTCCCCCAGTCTGCCACATTTCCTACTGCCAAGCTCAAGCTCCCACACTGTGTACTCATGCAGCTGGGTTTGTTTGTTTGTTTTTCACCCCCAGCCCTTGCTATGTGAGTTTCCCCTACCTAGACTTCATTCTCTAGGATTGCTTGGCTTGTCAAGATCTTAATAACAGATGGTCTTGTGAATAATTTGCTAGGCTTTCTAGATCTGGGTTACCACAGATCTTTATTATCTGGCCAGCACATTTTCTGTCTCTTCATCACAAGTGATTTGTTTACCTGGGGAGCGCCCCATCTGCTACTAGTGCTAGCATTCCAGTCTAATGTGCAGCTATTCTAAAGCATTCTTTTTATGTCATGGGCATTCGCATTCACCCAGTGACAAAACCAAAAAGTGCCTTCACTGCTAGCATGACTTCATCTGGTCTGTGAAGACTCGGTGAAATGCCTTCCAGACTGTGACTACCACTTCCTACTCCAACAACTAAGTATGAGCTACCCTTGTGCACAAATGCTATGCCTACTCAGAATTACACCTCAGTTCAGCAATCATCTGCTGGGTCTCAACTTGCCAGGCACTCTGGGTTGCTGAAATAAGAGACAGGATACCCTACCTTCTGTCTATGGATGAAAGGCAAATATAAACAGTTCACTATAATGAAATGTGGTGGTTACAATAATTAATAAAGATGCACTCTGGAGGTACTAGGAGCACAGATGTCAGGGTCCTTATAACCGAGTCTTGACTACTATAAACACTGTGCAATGAACATGGGAGTGTGTATGTTTTTTTGAGATAGTATGTCTATTTTCTTCAGATAAATACCCAGAAGTAGAACTGCTAGATCATATGGTAGTTCTACTTCAAATTTTTTAAGGAATCTCCAAAATATTTTCTATAGTGACTGCATCAGTTCACATTCCCACAAACAGTACACAATTCCCTTTTGTTCACAGACTTGCCAACACTTGTTTTTTCCAGCTTTTTTTTTTTTTTTTTAACAATAGCCATTCTAAGAGGTGTGAGGTGGTATCTATGGTTTTGTGTTTTTCTTTTTTTGGCTTTGCCAGGTCTTCACTGCGGCATGTGGGATCTAGTTCCCTGACCAGGGAATGAACCTGAGACCCTTGCATTGAGAGAATGGAGTCTTAGCCACTGGACTACCACGGAAGAAGTCCCTCTCTATGGTTTTGACTTGCATTTCACTGATGATTAACAATGTAGAGAAAGAATCTTCGTATCTGTTGGTTATCTATGTTGGTTATCTATGTTCTTCTTTGGAAAAATGTCTACTGGGATCTTCTGCTTATTTCTTAATTGGGATTTTCTGATTTTTCACTATTGAGCTGTATGAGCTCTTTATGTGCTTTGGAAATATTTTCTCTCATTCAGTAGGCTGTTTTCTCATCTTGTGGATAGTTTGTTTTGTGCACCTTTTTAAGTTTGACGTAGTCTGTTTTATTTTTGCTGTTGCTGCTTTTGGTGTCAGATTCAAAAAATCACTGTCAAGACCTATGCCATGGCTTACTACTATTTAAGTTTTCTTCCAGTTTTACTGTTTTAGGTTTTACATTTAAGTCTTCAATCTATTTTGAGTTCATTTTTGTGTATGGTTTAAGAGAGTGGCCCAGTTCATCTATTTTATATATAGTAGTTTGTATCTTCTTATCCCAAACTCCTAATTTATCCCTTCTCTCTCCTATCCCCTTTGGTAATCATAAGTTTGTTTTCTATGTCTGTGTCAACTCAAATCTTATATTATTTACCTTGTCCTTTTTCAAGAAAGATGATTTTGGATTCTGGAAGAAAATTAGATCCAGTAACAATCATTTCATGACCTCCATTTACAGAACAACTGTTGATACTGTACTTCTCAATATGAGGAAGTTCTTGGGCAGACCGCTGAGCTGTTTTTAAGAGTGGAGAAAAATAAATACTAGTTTACAGTCTTTCACACGTAAATGACAAATTCTAGCTATAAAAGAAGAAAATTCTGGGCTTTTATAAAATGCAGGACAATATTAACAATATCTACTAAATATGCTATTTAGAAAACAAAATACTTATTAGTTATGTGAATCTACATTATTATTAGACTACAACTATAGAGAAACTAATAAAGAGAAATTAATCAATGCCCGCAACTTATGTTGACTCCAACACATTTACCTCATCCACTTTTCTCTTTTTAGCTTAATACATTTCTTCCCTACAATTTGCCTTTTAAAACTGGCAAATTTAATATAAGAAAACTAAGTCCAAAGATGCATAATTATATTACATACAATTAAAAGAAGACAAGTTTCTAAAGGACAAACACCAAGTAAATCTTTCATCAAGAAAAGAGCCAGATCATCAAGACATCAGGATTACATTTTGGATGATCTTCTGAATAACTAAACCAAGTATACATGAAGTACACATTTCAATACAGAATTTTTAAAAATGAACATAAATATTTCTTAGTGCACTCTACTCTTCCTTCTCAGGATATGCGAACACAATTTATCTTAAAGCCTGTAAGTTATTATTTAAAGTATTAACTTTTCCTTGGTGCCATCGTTTTCCGATATCAACTGATTTCAATTGTTGTATTTTTTGGAGATCCTATTTCTAGCCTTTCTTTTCTTTTTTTAAAAAATGCTTGAGTTTCAAGCTATACTTCTTTTGACTGCTTAGGTTCTCTAAGGGTTTATTCCTGTCAAAGGCCTCAATAACTATGTTTCTCTCTGGATTAAAATAAAGTGTGGACTATACTTTCTTCTTCATGTTTTGGAAACAGGTCTACTTTTAGTTCTACTACTTGGGTGGAAAATTGGTGGCTTAGAGGGTCAGCTGTGTTTTGTTTGGCCAAAATACATTTTTAAGAAATTTAAACAATTTGACTGCCTTTATGATGCATGCAGTCCCAGTTCACTATGTCTCTTCCAAGTACTTCACACCAAGCCACAAAAAGTATATGAACTGGGATCCTAGTCCTGTTGAAAGAGAATGTGTCATAGGGGATGGGTCTGGTTAGGATGAGCTACAATTTGGAAAGTACCAAGTACCAACCTAGATGTCAGAAAACATTTATGTCCCTATTTATGTTCTAAATGGCCCAACAGAGAAGGAGCATAAAAACAAGCACTGACCAGCCTAGGGAGTAAGACTAATTATTTATGGTGGAAACTAGCCATCACAAGTACATTTGCTGGACACATCAAACTGTGTTCAGCAAATGGTATAGCCATAATAAAATATTATGCATGTGCTAAAAGTATTTTTGAAGAATATTTAACAATATGAAAAAATGCCCATTATAAGTGAAAATACCAAATACTCAAATACTCAGACCCAAAAAAATCCAAAAAATGATTAATAGTGACTATATCAGAGAAGTGACGTTACAAAAGATTTTAATGCTACTCTTTATACCATTCTGTTTTCTATATTCTCAACAGTCAAACATTAAGTTAATAAACTAAAAGAGAAAACAAAATAATTTTAGCATAAATTCATCTCAAAAACTCAAGCTACTCTATGAACTTAAAATTATTTAAATTATGTTGCTAAAAATTAGAGAAATATATGCTTAAATGGGCACTTGTCTGGCAGAGTAACAAAAATTATGGCAACAAAAGCTGTTTCTAAGAGGAATTAGCTGACTTGAAAATTTACTTTTCATTCTATACTTTTTTTTTTAGGTAAGAAGTGGATTTATTCAGATTCAGAGAGAAGCACACTCCACAGATAGTGTGGGCCACCACAGAGGGCAAGTGCAGGGGCCTCACTCTATACTTTTATTCATTTAAAATTCTGTACCATATACCTGTATTATCTATTAAAAGTTAATACAAAAATTATGCCCTAAAGGATCTAAACCACAATCTCAGTATTTCAGTACTAACAGCTAACCTGCCTGAGGTCCACAGTTCTCAATCCACAGCTTGAGTACATATCGGATTCTAGGGCCTTTTTCAATTTCTTGACCTTGAAAATGTGGGTAAATGATATTCACTTTCTCAAGCTGGTGTAAATAAATATACGATTAAAACCCAAAAGCCTGTGAGTCCATAGTTAGCTGAAGTGTCAGCTCGTAAAGACAGGCATCTTCCAACATTTTAATAAAACGAAGGTGACTGAGTAATTGTGACACTTAGTGTCAGACTCATAGCTTCATGACTTGGTCCTCAGGTGTCATCAAGCCCCCTTCCTCATTTATAGGTAAGAAAACTGTAGTCAAGAGAATGTCTATAGCCACACAGGCTACCAAGGGTCTGATTATAATGCAAAGCCATTTCCTACCTCCAAGATCAGTACTTACTCCCACCACACATGTAGTTTATTTCTATATAAGAAAATCACACCAGCTATCCAGACCCTAGGTTTCAGTTTACTTTTGATCTCAACATAATAAATAAAACAGAAAATGAAAATGATCTTTTATAAACAAAATTTAAAAAACAGCATCACAAGCTCACTTACAGCATTCAACAGGTATAGAAGCTGTTTGCAGAGAAAGGACTTTTCCATTGGGCTGTGGGATGTGTACACGAAACACAAGTCGAACTCTAGTGTTCTTTCTGCCAATATCAGTTTCTCCTTTTCGAAGTTCTATATCTGAATTTCGGAGTTTCAAAATACCGGCACAGTCAATACTAGCGGAAAAAAATATACAAGTATTATTGGCTTACTGAAATTAGTGGTTCCAAAAAACTCAGCTAAACAGTTACTTGTTAACTTGCCAGGCACAACTATCACAACCTAAAATCAGGTCAAAAAAGAAAGATATGACTGCTATTTTCTGTTATTTAAATTAAAAATAGGATTAAAAATGTTTTGGATGACAAATAATACTAAGTGTAGCAACTGACTGTAAAGAGGGATATAAATAATTCCTCCCCATACCTGTATTCCCATGCCACTTTTCCTATTAAGAGGTAGAGTAACGATGTCCCCTCTCCTTGATAGTGGGCCTTATGATTTCCTTTGACAAACAATGTAGCCAAGTGATGCTGTGTAAGTTACAAGTCTAGCCCTGAAGAAGCTCTGGAGCTTCCATTTTTGTTCTTTTGGAGCCCTGAGACACAATGAAGTCCAACTAGTATGCTGGAGAGAAAGGCCCAGATAATCCTCAACTACTCTGCACTACTCCAGCTGAGCTCCCAGCTGAAATCAGGTACATGAATGATTCCAGCTACCACCACATGAATGGACCAGCTGAGTCCAGCCAATGAAAAGAATCATGAAAAATAATAAACTGTTACTACTTTAAGCCACTAAATTTTGAGGTGGTTTGTTACAGAACTAGATAAGTGAAAGGCTCTAATTCTATATATATAACTTAGCCCAGAAAAGATTAACTTATGGGACCACAAATAAATCATCAATAACATATTAAAACTTTTATATACGTTTATTAATAAAAACAACTCATCAGGCTTGAACCAAAAAAGCTCAAGAAGAATCTGAAAAATATATTTTCACCTTCAAAAAGGCAAGGAAATTTCTAAAAAAGTAATATTTTTGAAAATAAACATTTTTATTTATAAACTGTATTTAGCTAATATTGAAAAACTGTACCTTAGCTCAAAACAGTACTGATCAAATTGTATCAAGGTAGTATTCATGCTAATATGCCAAATGAGTATTTGGTGGGAAATACCAGAGATTATCCATTTTTATTGAGTTTCAAGGGAAGGTATTTTAGCAGACAGTTAAGTTCCTAGCAGATGACGTGGAGTATCAGAAATGACTATCTTAAACT
Organism: Tragelaphus eurycerus; assembly: GCA_935064755.1. NCBI lineage: Eukaryota > Metazoa > Chordata > Mammalia > Artiodactyla > Bovidae > Tragelaphus > Tragelaphus eurycerus. The sequence goes on from CAKXYN010000020.1 coordinate 22,631,055, forward strand.
CTGGCTATGCAATGCGAAAAAAGAAAAAAGCAACCAAACAAACAAAACCTAAATTTATAGGAATGATAGTAACTATTAATTTCTACTTACAACACAATTATATCCTAGCTCAGAATATAACACTGCCACATCCATATTCATCAAGTTCTAAATCAAGGAGGAGTTATGAGTAGGGTAAGGCAATGAATATTGGCATACTATATTTAAAGCATCTTGTAGAGTGGTTCTATGGTTTATGGGTTGAATATCAGTCTTAATTAAAGGATATTACCCATACAAGATAGATTAGGTTGGAAACGACCAAATTTATGGGATAGTAGGCAGAACAAAGGTGCTATCTCCCAATCTTCCCCCACGCTACTGCCTTGAGAGAACAATAGAGCTTTTTCTTTCTTTTGGCCGCATCATACAGAATACTAGATCCCTGACTAGGGATAAAATTGGCACATCCTGCAGTGGAAGTTGTTGTTCAGTCACACAGTCGTGTCAAACTCTGCAACACCATGGACTGCAGCATGCTAGGCTTCCCTGTCCTTCATCATCTCCCAGAGCTTGCTCAAACTCATGTTATTGAGTCAGGGATGCCAGCCAATCATTTCATCCTCTGTCAACCCCTTCTCCTCCTGCCTTCAATATTTCCCAGAATTAAGGTCTTTTCTAGTAAGCTGGCTCTTCGCATCAGGTGGCCAAAGTATTGGAACTTCAGCATTAGTCCTTCTAATGAATGTTCAGGATTGATCTCCTTTAGAATGGACTGGTTTGATCTCTTTGCTGTCCAAGCAACTCTCAAGAGTCTTTTCCAACACCACAGCTCACAAGCATCAATTCTTTGGCACTCAGCCTTCTTTATGGTCCAACTCTCACATCCATACATGACTACTGGAAAAACCACAGCTTTGACTAGACGGACCTTTGTTGGTAAAGTAATGTCTCCGCTTTTTAATATGCTGTCTATGTTTGTCACAGCTTTTCTTCCAAGGAGCAAGGGTCTTTTAACTTCATGGCTGCAGTCACCATCTGCAGTGATACTGGAGCCCAAGAAAAGAAAGTCTGTCACTGTTTCCATTATTTCCCCATCTATTTGCCATGAAGTGATGGGACTGGATGCCATGATCTTCATTTTTTAATGTTGAGTTTTAAGCTAACTTTTTCACCCTCCTCTTTCACTTTCATCAAGAGGTTCCTCAGTTTCTCTTCGCTTTCTGCCATAAGGTTGGTGTGTCATCTGCGTATCTGAGGTCACTAATATTTCTCCCAGCAATCTTGATTCCAGCCTGTGCTTCATCAAGCCCTGCATTTCGCATGATATACACGGCATGTAACTTAAACAAGCAAAGTGACAATATACAGCCTTTGCACACTCCTTTCCCAATTGGGAACCAGTCTGTTGTTCCATGTCCTGTTCTAATTGTTGCTTCTTGACCTACATACAGGTTTCCCAGGAGACAGGTAAGGTAGTCTGGTATTCCCATCTCTTTAAGAATGTTTCACAGTTTGTTATGATCCACACAGTCAAAGGCTTTGACTCCACCAGCTTTGTTCATAATGATGCTTCCTAAAGCCCACTTGACTTTGCATTGCAGATGTCTGGCTCTAGATAAGTTATCACACCATGGGTCATTAAGATTTTTTGTGTATAGTTCTTCTATGTATTCTTGCCATTTCTTCTTAATATCTTCTGCTTCTGTTAGGTCCACATTGTTTCTGTCCTTTATTGTTCCTATCTTTGCATGAAATGTCCCCTTGGTACCGCTAATTTTCTTGAAGAGATCTCTAGCCTTTCCCATTCTACTGTTTTCCTCTATTTCTTTGCATTGTTCACTTAGGAGGGCTATCTTATTTTTCCTTGCTATTCTTTGGAACTCTGGATTCAGATGGGTATACCTTTCCTTTTCGCCTTTGCCTTTCACTTCTTTTCTCAACTAAATTGTAAGGCCTCCTCAGACAACCATTTTGCCTTTGTGCATTTCTTTTTCTTGGGGATGGTTTTGATCACTGCCTCCTGTACAATGACACGAACCTCTGTTCATAGTTCTTCAGGCACTCTCTATCAGATCTAATCCCTTGAATCTATTTGTCACTTCCACTGTATAATCGTAAGGGATCTGATTTAGGTCATACTTGAATGGCTTAGTGGTTTTCCCTACTTTCTTCAATTTAAGTCTGAATTTGTACTTTCTGGTCTATTCCAGGCAGGCAGTGTCTGCCACCTCTGGGTGGGGAAGGGAACATGAATCTTGACTACCACCTCTATTTCATGTTTGGATCCTACAGTTCTGATAAGTTCACATTATTTGGTACATAAGGCTTCCTTAAATTCTTGAAAATCTGTCTTAGAAACTCAAGTACTCTGTTTTCTTTATGGATTTATACATTATTTTAAAAAATGATTTGAGGCATTTTACAACATAAACATGAATAATGTCAAGAAGAAAGAAATAGAAAAAAATTTTTAAGTAGAAGAAACAGGAAATAAATATATCCCAAATCTAATGTTATGTGAATTACTATAATTGAGCTTGATCATGAACTTGCAGGAAGCCGAGGCAAAAAATAATGATGATAAAGTTTTTGTAGGTCTCTCCTTGTCTGGTAAAGTCTACTGCTTAAATTATCCAGAGGAATGAATGGAAACATGGCCTGCAAACTGTCACTTAAGAAGCAATTTTATGAATTCTTAGAAAAAGAGTTCAAAGTTGATTTTTAAATTCCCCTCTGCATCTGAATAATAGTATTTTCATGTGTTTTTGATGCTAAATGAAAAAGATCCTAGGGAATTTCCTGGTCATCCTGTGGTTAGAACTCTGTGCTTCCATTGCCAAGGACCGGGGTTTGATCCCTGGTTGGGGAACTAAGATCCTATAAGTCTCGTGGTGCAGCTAAAAAAAATTTAAAAAGTAAGATCCAAGAGTAAAAGGGAGGAAGGGAGGAAGCCTTCCTGCGTTCTCATTAGAGGCTGGCCACCTCACCTTATTTGAAAATGGGTCAAATAGGATGGCTGGAAACAGAGTTAACATTTTTCTTTAAGAATTTTGCTCATGTACCTGAATAAGGATCACCTGAGAATACAAAGTTCTTTTTATATACTTCAGAACACAAAAAGTATAAGAGTAGAGATTATCAGCTAACAGTGCCCCAGCCATGAAAAAACTCTCATTTTAGCCCATGTATTGACTTAGTAGGATCGAGTTCTCAAGTACTATTGACCTGAACAAAGCAGGCAAAGATAAGGTTTCATTTAAATCTATATTAATTTGTCTTTTCTGCTAGTAAGTAGATAAAAAGAAATTCTTATTTTATAATTGTAGTTATATCATAAATTACCATGTCTTCAGGGGTATATTCAATTAAATAAAAATATAAATTTAAAAGAGGAGAGCCTGAGACTGAAATCCGATTTTAATAGGACTATTCTTCCAATAGCCTGGGACAGATATCAATGCCACTTTAAGAAAGACCTATATTATAGTTTGAAAGAATTTCTCTAAAAAGTCACTGTAAGTTTCACATACCTGATTGCAGCAAAGTAATAGCTGCCTACTAAATATCCTTTTTCTGTTTTTCTCAGTAACAGACCCCTATCTTTTTAGGGGTGGCAATGTACTCAGGTTGAAACAAAACAAAACAAAACATATCCAGGTCTTCCCTATATACAAGGATGATCAATGAGATGCAATAAAAGTGTTGGGTAAGTTTCTGGGAAAAGCTCTTTAAAGAGGCCCAACTCAGATGAAAATTCTCTCCCACCCTTCCTCCTACCCCTTCTTCCTATTCCTTCTAGGATTACAGTTATGATGGCAAAAGCTCTAGCTGCCACTGTGGATCATGAGGTAATCTTGAGGATGAAAACTACAACCTAAAAATAGCAAAGAAAAAAACAGAAGAAGCTTGGGGCCCCAATGACTTATGGAGCCACTATGCCAGCCCTAAAATGCCTATCTGTATACTTCTTTTGCAGGAAGAAAAATTAAACCTCTTGCTGTTTAAGCCACTGCACTTCAGGTTTCTATTACAGGTACTATACATTCCTAACTAATCCACTTGAACAAAACTCTATTGCATTCTCATTCAGAATTTGGCAAAATCTCATTTTATTTGGATATAGATAAAATGGGACATCTGAAAGCAGTCAAAAGTTTTCTTTAAGGAAACTTATCAATCACAATTATACTGCAATTATTTATTGTCGACCCTATGAAATTAAAAGACACTTACTCCTTGGAAGGAAAGTTATGACCAACCTAGATAGCATATTAAAAAGCAGACACATTACTTTGCCAACAAAGGTCCGTCTAGTCAAGGCTATGGTTTTTCCGTTAGTCAGGTATGGATGTGAGAGGTGAACTATAAAGAAAGCTAAGCACCGAAGAATTGATGCTTTTGAACTGTGGTGTTGGAGAAGACTCTTGACAGTCCCTTGGACTGCAAGGAGATCCAACCAGTCCATCCTTAAGGAGATCAGTTCTGGTTGTTCATTGGAAGGACTGATGTTGAAGCTGAAACTCCAATACTTTGGCCACCTGATGTGAAGAGCTGACTCATCTGAAAAGACCCTGATGCTGGGAAAGATTGAGGGCAGGAGGAGAGGGGGACGACAAAGGATGAGATGGTTGGATGTCATCACAGACTCAATGGACATGGGTTTGGGTAGACTCCAGCAGTTGGTGATGGACAGGGAGGCCTGGCATGCTGTGGTTCATGGGATCACAAAGAGTTGGACACGACTGAGCGACTGAACTGATTAGACTGTGGGCTACTTGAAAAAAGTTCACATATTTGTGTCTCTATCAACTAGCATGATGCTTGCCTGGTAAATACATGGTCATAAACTTTGGCAGAATTGAATTTTTTTAATGGAAATATGATACCAACCTTAGCAAATATACTCTAATTGTTTATAAAATGTTATTCAGTTAATTCAGAATAGTGACTTTTATTTTTGTGCTATTAATATAAAAATAAATATATTTTCTTCTGAAAATTATTTCAGGAAAAGAAAAAACAGTACATTTCAGGATGTTTCAAGATACCTGGCTGACATATTATTTTCAGGAAGAAGTGGAATTTCCAGAACCTTTGTGCTGGCAATTATTATCTCTTGGCTTGCAGTAGCAACTGTCTTCCCAGTGATTCGATGCACCTGGTAAAATGCATGAGGCCGTAAATATCGGTCATCTGCTGTTCCAATAAACATCTGTAGATTTATTGGCTTTTCACTGTAGCCCAGGAGCTAATTTGGAAGAGCAAACACAGAAAAATAACAACTCATTATCCATGCATTTTACAGAAAGTTTACAACAGTAAGTCTTGTATTTGTATCTTATACTATTGATACAACTATCAATACAGTCAATACAGTTGATCCTATCTCAACAGTCAAAACAAGTAATAGGTGAACAACCCTTTAAACTACAGAAATATTTAAAGAGTTATAAAATGCTGGAATATATTACAAAGGGATGAACGGGTTTTGGGGGATTAAAAGCTGCTGCTGCTAAGTTGCTTCAGTCGTGTCCGACTCTGTGCGACCCCATAGACGGCAGCCCGCCAGGCTCCGCCGTCCCTGGGATTCTCCAGGCAAGAACACTGGAGTGGGTTGCCATTTCCTTCTCCAATGCATGAAAGTGAAAAGTGAAAGTGAAGTCACTCAGTTGTGTCTGACTCTCAGCGACCCCATGGACTGCAGCCTACCAGGCTCCTCCGTCCATGGCATTTTCCAGGCAAGAGTACTGGAGTGAGGTGCCATTACCTTCTCTACGTTAAAAGCTAGATAAACCTAAATTCTGAAAAGCCTTAATAAAGTGCTATGTAGAATATAAAAGAAATGTTGATTCTGTGCTCTAGGCAACATTAACCATCCAGATCGGACTTAAAGATCAGCGTATGTGGGAAGATCTCCTATCAGGCTATTAAAATCAGAGACACTTTTAGTAGAAATGACCTGAAAAGTCCTTTTCCATGTTTCCAACTTAGAATTTCAACTGACTTAAAAAGCTAGGCTACTTGACTTTCTTTGGTACTCTTCAGCTATTGCCTGTATTAAAATAGCAACACAGGATGAAGAAGGGTGATGGCTAGGAGGTACTGGAGGTAAAAATTGTGACCACAAGAAAAGAGGCAGTTAAAAGAAACAGAGCCTAAAGCACTTAGGGAGACTCCTGTGTTCAGTCTGATGGCTGAGTAGCACCCACTGGACCTGCCATCATGCAGACAGCAACTATGTGTGCTGTACTGTGCTTAGTCTCTCAGTTGTGTCCGACTCTTTGCGACCCCATGGACTGTAGCCCACCAGGCACCTCTGTCCATGAGGATTCTCCAGGCAAGAATACTGGAGAGGATTGCCAACCCAGGGATCGAACCCACGTCTCCCACATTGCAGGCAGATTCTTTACCTTCTAAGCCACCAGGGAAGCCCAACAGCAACTATACACTGGAACAAATATAAAGAATGACTTTAAAAGGAAGGAAAGTATCAAAGTAAAGAGATACTGGAAACTGACACATGTAAGAAGAAAATAAGGGAAGGTGTGTTTCCTGTTTTTAAGGCTTTAATCTGAGGGAAAACCACAGTCCGTGCTTTAACAGTATGGCTGAAACTACCAAAGAAATCTACAGTCTGAAGGGCTTGAAGAAACAAGGACAGAGCCTGTCATAAACTCTGTAGAGGCAAACCCCAGAAAAGAGAGCCAGAGAAGGGGTGCTCCAAGTTTTATACACACACACACACACACACACACACAGAAGGGGTGCTCCAAGTTTTACACACACACACACACACTCCGCCAAGTTTTATACACACACACACACACACACACACACAGAAGGGGTGCTCCAAGTTTTATACACACACACACACACACACACACACTCCGCCAGAGAAGGGGTGCTCCAAGTTTTATACACACACACACACACACACAGAAGGGGTGCTCCAAGTTTTACACACACACACACACACACACACTCCGCCAAGTTTTATACACACACACACACACACACACACACTCCGCCAAGTTTTATATACACACACACACACACACACACACACACACACACACTCCGCCCAGTTCTTTGGCTGATCTGTAAACCATCCATAACAGGACAGACTCAAGCAGCCTAAGGCTAAAATAACTGAAATGAGATAATGAGCTACCACCAAGCACAGGGAGACAGGTTTTACAGGTTGATTCCAACCAAGTTAAGTGCCTGCTTAAACAAAAAAGTTCAACATTCTTTGGGAGTACATATGGGTGTGCATTTGTATTTGTTTTGATGTTGTTCATCAAAGTTGTATGAGTTCTTCACATAATCTGAATATTAATCCCTTGCAGATATGTGATCTACAAATACTATCTCCCATTCTGCAGGTTATATTTTTTTACTTTCTTGGTTGTGTCCTTTGACACACTAAAGTTTTTTAAATTTTGCCTTTTGCCTTTGTGCATGCTCAGTCATGTCCAACTCTGCAAACCTGGACTGAAACCCACCAGGCTCCTCTGTCCTTGATTTTCCCAGGCAAGAATTACTAGAGAGGGTTACCATTTCCTACTCCAGGGGATCTTCCCGATCCAGGGATTGAACCCATGTCTCTTGTGTCTGCTACATTGGCAGGTGGATTTTTAACCAACTGCACCACCTGGAAAGACCCTTTTTAATTTTGATGGAGTCTGATTTGTTTCTTTTGCTTGTGCTTTAGCTAACATACTTAAGAAACCACTACCAACTCCAATGTTGAGAAGATTTTCCTCAAGTTTTCTTCGAAGATTTTATAGTTTTAGGTCTTACATTAGGTCTCTGATCCACTTTGAGTTAATTTTTGTATATTATATAAGGCAAGGATTCAACTACATTGTCTTGTTTGTGGATATCTAATTTTCCCAGCACCATCTGTTGAAAAGACTTATTTCTCCCACTGAATGGTCTTGGAACCCCATCAAAAATTAATTCATCATATATGTTAGAACTTATTTCTGGGCTTTCTATTCTACTTCATTGGTCTTTATGCCAGCATCATACTGCTTAAAATACGGTAGTTTTGTAGTATGTTACAAGTCAGGGAGAGGAAATCCTCCAACTTTATTCTTCTTTTTCAGGATTGTTTCAGCTACTTGAAGCCCCTTGCAATTTCATATGAATTTGAGAATATGATTTTCCATTTTGCAAAAAGGACTGTTGGAATCTGGCTAAGTACTGCATTAAATCTGTAGATTTCTTTGGGGAGCACTGATATCTTAATTAAGTCTCCTTCCCGTGAAAATGGGATGTCTATTTTTGTTCCAAGTATACTTAGATTTTATTTTTACTTTATATTTTTTTAAACAATATTGTTTAAGTAGACCATTTTTAAAAGTCTTTATTGAATTTGTTGTATATTGCTTTCTATCTTATGTTTTGGTTTTTTTGGCCTGGAGACACATGGGATTTTAGCTCCTCAACCAGGGACTGAACTTGCACACTCTGCACTGGAAAACAAAGTCTTAACCACCCGATTGCCAGGGAAGTCCCTATTTTTACTTTATATATATTATTAAATTACTTTATATATTTCCATTTAGTTTTCTTTCAGCAATATTTTATAATTTTCAGCATACAAGTCTTATAGATATCTCCTTGGTTAAATTAATTCATAACTATTTCTTTTAGATGCTATCGTAAGTGAAACTGCTTTCTTAATGTCCTCTTTGGGTTGTTTATCACCTATACATGCTTCCCTGGTGGCTTAGATAGTAAAGAATCTGCCTGCAATGTGGGAACCTGGGTTCGATCCCTGAGTTGGGAAGATCCCCTGGAGAAAGGAACTAGCTACCCACCCCAGTATTCTGGCCTGAAGAATTCCATGGACTGAAAATAGTCCATGGGGTCGCAAAGAGTCAGATACGACTGAGCAACTTTCACATAGAAATACACAGAAACACAGCTGCTTAAGTATGAGTTGATCTCCTGCCCAGAAACTTCCCTGAACTAATTTATTAGCTCTAGCAGCTTTCTTGGGGATTATTTGGGATTTTTAAAGTAAACGTGCATGTCATCTATTAATAGAGATAAGTTTACCTCTTCCTCTCCAATTTTGATGTCTTTTATTTCTTTTTCTTGCCTAATAGCTCTGGCTAGAACTTCTGGCACAAATGCTGAATAGCAGTGACAAAAGCAAGCAACCTTGTCTTGTTCCTGATCTTAGGGGAAAAGCTGGCAGTCTTTTACCAGGATGGTATCAGCTGTGGGCTTTTCATAAATGACCTTGATCATGTTAAGGACTTCCCCACTTTTCCTAGTTTGCTTGGGTGTTTTTGTTTTTTTTAATGAAAGCTGTTAAATTTTATCAAATGCCTTTTCTGTGTCAATTGAGATGATTATGTGGTTTTTATGCCTTCATTCTATTAATATGATTATAACAAATGATTTTCATTTGTTGAATCACCTTGTGCATTCTTGAGGTAAATCCCATTTGGTCATGCTGTATAATCCTTTTAAAAAAATTATTTGGCTGCACTGGGTCTTAGTGGTGGCTTGCAGGTGTATTTGCTCTGTAGTATGTGGGATCTCTGTTCTCTGGCCAGGGATTGAACACACTCCCCTACATTACAAGGATTCTTAACCACTGCACCACCAGAGAAGTCCCTGTATAATCCTTTTAATGTGTTGTTGGATTCGGTTTGCTAGTTTTTTTGTTGAGGATTTTTGTCTTATGTATTTTAGGGATATTGTTGTAGTTTTCTTGAATCTTTGTCCTTATTATCCTTTCAATTAAAAATTTTTTTCCCACATCTCTACTGGAATTCCTTCATCTCTTCACATATTTAGCCCACCTTTTCTACTAGCTAGTTCAGCATTTTTATAACTATTATGTCAAAGTCTCTTTCTGGTAAGTCCAACCCAGATGTAGGGCCAGATTTGGGCCACCTCTGGGTCTGTTTCTATTGACTCTTTTCTCTTCACTGTGGTTCAGTTTTGTGTTTTGTTTTTTTTTTACATTTTATATAATTATGTATTTATTTAGTTTTGGCTTTGCTGGGTCTCTGTTGCTACACTGGCTTTTCTCTAGATGCAGTGCGCAGGCTTCTTACTACAGTGGCTTCTCGTTGCAGAGCACAGGCTCTAGGGAGTGCAGGCTTCAGGAATTGTGGCACACGGCTCAGTAGTTGCGGTCCCAGGCTCTAGAGCACAGGCTCAACAGCTGTGGCATACAGGCTTAGCTGCTTTGCAGCACATGGGATCTTCCCGGATCAGGTGCTGAACCCGTGTCTCCTGCATTGGCAGGCAGATTCTTTACCACTAAACCACCAGGGAAGCCCTGGTTCACACTTTCTTGTGTGTGTATGCATTGTTTAACATATACTAGACATTTTGTATAAAAGAACTCTAGGAATTGAAGTAGAAAATATTTATCTCCAGAAAGAGGCATGCTATTTAAAAATTTTTTTTTATTTGGTCAGGTCACAGTTCTTAAGCTGTCTCAGCTCTACTACTGCAGCTTTAGTCAGATTCCTCTGCTTTGGGGTGGTGGTTTACATGGCACCTGGTAGAGATGTCTTATAAGCTTCAGAGAGCTACTCTCAGCAATCCTCACTCCTACTTTTGGACCTAAGTGCCCCTGGGAAGAAAATCTGCCAAGGGCACAGTATGATAATATAGACTGCATAAAGTTTATTTTTCAGTAAGCACAGTGGAGGAGCTCTTCAAGGCAGTGGAGTTTCTGGTGCCCAGACCCAAGCACTGTCTCTACAAGCTGTGGATGCTGAGTCAGAGTCGGTGATGTTTTCACTAGAGCAAAACTGAGGAGGGTGGCTGGACACTGTTCCAGGCCACATCGCTTTCAAACCTGAGATTTTATGAGCTACTTAATAACCTTAAAAGAAATTCTCTTCTATTTGTATATTATGGTTTTGTAAAGTGTCCTGACATATGATATCAATAGAGTGCCTAGTATAGTGCTTGGCATGTAGCCAACAAATGTTAGCTATCAGTGTGCATCCGGAGTCTAAGTATGGAATCTAGTCAGAGTTTCAAATTTATTTGATTATGTTGTCCTTCAGGTGAGTGTTTTACTCCCTCAGGCTTATCCATCCCTGGCTTTACACTAGAGTCTGTAACCAAGCAATATCATAATTTATTGATTATCCTCCTCTACCCAGGAAAGGACATGAAATTTTTTGCCTATTATCAGAAAAAAAGGATTTACTCAGGATGGTTTTCAGTCCTGTAACATTTAGAGAAGCAAATAAACCTGGACTATTGCAACAGCCTTATAACTGTTCTCCCTGTTCTTACTCTTGCTCCTTGATAGCCTGTTTTCTGTCGAGGAGCCAGAACAAACTTGTAACATTAACCGGATAACTTTACCCCCCTGCTCAGAACTCTCTAGTGGCTTCCTTCCACTCCTTCCACACTGAGAACTAAATTCAAATGCCCTACAAATATTTACAAGTCCTATGTGATCTGGGCCCTAGATAATCTGCTGCCTTACCTTCTCCTACTCTCTCCCTTCCACAGTCTGTTCTGATCATCCTGGCCTTATTGCATGAACCACTTAAGCTCATTCGGACCCTCAGGAGCTTCACACGTAATATTTTATCCCTTTGGAATATTCTTCCCTCTGATCATCACATTATCTCATTGCTTCAGCTTGCACTCAAAGGTCAGCTCCTCAGAGAAAACCACCCTATCTGAAACATCATATTTCACCCCTTTATCCTGTTTTATTATTTTTCATAGTATTTATTACTATTAAAATTATTTTATATATTTGTTTATATCTGTTTGCCTCAGTACCACATTAAGTTTCAAAAAGGCAAAAACTCTGTCTTGTTTACCACTCTATCTTTTCCTCTTTTTATTGAGGATGTGTTATGAAAATAACTCTATCAAATGTCACTGCCTCAGCCAGTATTACATAGGTGACACTAAAATAAAGAACAAAGTGGCATGTATTAAATTTTAAGGAATTAGTGAAGACCTTTAAAGGCAGAAATCTATTAATCATAATAATATGGGACATATGGAAGTACATGATAAAAAGCAATTAAGGCTCTGTTTAGGAAAGAAAAGACAAAATCATGGAAACCAGCTAAGAGGCTAAAGCATTAAAATTATGTGTACTCAAAATTTAAACAAGGGTAGAAGTGAGAACATGAATAGAAAATAGGAATGAAGATGGATTAATGCAATAAATCTTTCTTATGAGTCCCTGAAGGGATTTTTATAACTGACTACATACAGAACAATAAAGAGAAGGGAACAAAGAAATTAGAAGTTCTGAGCTTCAGTACACAGGAGAATGACGGTATCCCTAGCAAAAAAAGAAATAAAGAAGTCACTTATTTAGAATACGTTTGGAGAAAGATAATGTCATGTCTTCAATGTTAGTCATGTTGTATTCAAGGTAATGCTGAGATATCTAGATGGAAATATGAGGCTATGTAAGACATACATTCTTTTAGCCTAGCCATAGTGCTATTGTACAATAACAAAATTATATACTCTACTGTGCTTTAAAAGGATGACTGAAATGCTTTCTGTTTCTTATTGTGACATGATGAGAATGATGACATCATGACAACAGGAGTATACATTGTGAAAGTTTCAGTACTCACAGCTCCTGAAACACTACCAAGTTTTAACTGTATCACTGATTTGTAGCTCCGTGAACAGCAGTGGCAAATGATGAGAGTGCCAGTATACTCTCTATCTTAACTACTCTGCCACTGCTGCACAAAAAATAGCCACAGTTAATATATAAATGAATGAGTATGGCAACATGATGACTGACGTGCACTAATGGTATTTAATGCAAAGGGGCCAGAAATCCAAATTACTATTACTTCATGAGATACTCACTGTTCTTCAAATACCTATCAGTGTATGAGATAATCACTGTTCTTCAAAGAGCAGAATTAGCCTGTGTTGCCCAGAACTTCAGAATGTCCCATCATGTATATATATTTATACAGAAAAGTTTGTGAACCTGGAACTCAACTCCTTAGAATATATAAATATCACCCAAATCACATTTTTAACACATAAGAATTTCTCCTGAATATAACTGCCATGTAAATTGAAGAAAACTTAAGCAAGAGTTGATCATTTCAGGAAATCATGTCATTGTCAGTAATGCCACTCACTCACTTGTGGCATTCAGGCTGCTGATCAACACATCTGCCTTTGTGCCTATGACACTGCAGCGATGCTGTAGGTACAAATATCTAGCTACTTTATTGTGTTTTGTACAGTTGTTACCGCTTCCCTTATGGCTCAGCTGGCAAAGAATCTGCCTGCAATGTGGGAATCCAGGGTTCGATTCCTGGTTTGCGAAGATACCCTGGAGAAGGGAAAGGCTACCCACTCCAGTATTCTAGCCTGGAGAAGTCCATGGACTGTATAGTCCATGGGGATGCAAGCTGAGCACTGAAGAATTGATGCCTTTGAACTACAGTGTTGGAGAAGACTCTTGAGATTCCCTGGGACTGCAAGGAGATCAAACCAGTCAATCCTAAAGGAAATCAGTCCTGAATATTCACTGGAAGGACTGATCCTGAAGCTTCAATACTTATTAGGCCACCTGATACAAAGAAATGACTCATGGCAAAGACCCTGATGGTGGGAAAGATTGAAGGCGGGAGGAAAGGGGAACGACAGAGGATGAGATGGTTGGATGGCATCACCAACTCAATGTACATGAGTTTGAGTCGACTCCAGGAGCTGGTGATGGACAGGGAGGCCTGGCGTGCTGCAGTCCATGGGGTTGCAGAGTTGGACACAACTGAGAGACTGAACAGTTGTTAACAAGCCTTTTCATTTTGAAACATAACTTTTTGCTATAATTTAGTTTTCTAAATTTAGTTCTTCAATATTAAAGCATTATATTGATATTTCTAAAACTATATTATGTAGGCTGATTATATCATCTTTGCATTTCCATTCCAGGTAAATAAAATAGTATTATAAAATATTTGTTTAAAATTTTGAGAGTGGGGCTGGGTCTGATAGGGTTGAGAATCACCGGTCTAGAATATCTGCAAGTCAAGAAGCACAAAGGTATTTTATCTTGGACCAGTTTGCCTAAAAGCAAATCCTCCAATCTCCTGTCTAGGGAACAGAAACCTTTAGGAGTCAAGAGGAGTTAGCAGTCTCTCTATTCAGGACACAGACTTTTATTATGCCTCCTTTTTCAGCCCCATGCCATTTTCTGTATAAAGCCCCAAACCCTGCTTCAATTATTCTAGAACCTAGAACTTCTATTTCACACTCTCTAAAGAATAAATTTCCAAAATTTTCCCAAGGTAAGCCAGTGGTTATCGCTTGGTTATACCACATAAGAAAGGAAAAACTGCGACGTTTGCTTGTTTTGTAGATATTCAACTAATTCTTCTGTTTTCAGCCTCACCTCACACCCCACTTTCAGAGATATCAGTGCTTCAACCCTTTTAGCCTTCCCAAGGTTCTTTAGTGTAAAATGATTTCTCCAACCAACAAGCTTAAGCTTTAACTGCTTAATGTCTAATGAAGGTAAACAAGTGTTTAATCCAGTATATTGAACTGGAAATTGCAGTTTCCTATAAATACTTAAATATTGTATATTTAAGAAATCTATTAATATTAGTTGTGATATCTTTTTACATCTTGGTATAAACAAGTTAATAAATTTTAAAGCTTTAAATGAATGGAAAATAATCCATAGAATGATAAAATGTCAATGTGATTACAGTAGAAAAAAAAAAGCCTAAATAAATCGCTAACTAAAGAAGAAATAGTAAAAATGAGGGTGTAGATGTATATATACACACAAATAAAGTTCAGTCATTTTTCCCTTTTGGTTTGTATAGAGGCAGATGGGGTAAGTGACAATGCAGAAACAGATTCCTCCACATTTTGACCCAGAGGTGAAAAAATAAAGATAGAGAGTGGAGATACACTTTAACTAAATTAGCTCATTTAATTCTAAAACTCCCATGGAATTTATGCCATTTTCTTTATAGATGAAGAATCTGAAGCTAAGAAAGGTTAAGGAACTACCCCCAAATTCATGGTTAACCATCCTTTCTGCTATACTTACTGCTTTTTCACGTTTAATCCTACATTGAACAAATTACTCTATGGAACCAAGTGTTCACATAGTGGAAGAAAAAGTACTAACAACTTTACCACTTGCCCCACAGTACTGTGAAGGGGACAGCGCCCATTTTGTCATCTCCAGAGCCTAGTATAGCACCTAGCATGTTACAAGCATCTAATCATTGCTGAATGAATGAATTTTGGAATAAGAGAGTACAATTTGGTGGAACAAAATGACACCAGGTTAGTCAACAGAATTATTTAAATAAGAATTACAGCCACTAAAGTGATTACTTTAAATGAAGTAGTAAAATCTAAAATAGAAAATATAAATTAAAAACTTTATTACTATCTATAAAGTTACCCAAATATCACATAACATACCAGTAAGTGCTATTCAATATATTCCAAAGTATGCCAGTCGTATTAGATGACTCATATTAATACCAGTTTGGCAAAGACATAAACCACCTGTCCTTTATATTTGATAGTAAAATGAGCCAGTGATGGAGGAAGGTAATCAGGCATATACAATTTCAAAGGGACCATATTTCATAATACATAGTTCAGCCAACATCTGTTCCAAGCATATATACTACAGCATAGGAAAAACAGGGCTTCTCCTTCGCATTTCAAGGATTTTAAAAGAACATCAAATTAATGAGACTATTATCCCATCCCATTTATTACCCACATGTTATAGGAAACAAATTATTGTTACTGTTAACACTACTCTAAAATCTTTCTTTTGGTATCAGGACACTTCTCTTCAGATCACCTTCTGGGCTGCAGAAGAAAGTAAGCTGTTTGTTATGATTCTATACGTTTCCATAGCAAAGGTCTGTGCGTGCTTAATTTAACTAAAGCTGGAGGGTTAAAGCCCAAAGGTCACTACAGGACAGACTAGAGCAGCTTCAAAAAGGGGAGTTCTATTATCAGTTCTGCTACCTTACTTGGAGGGAGGGGATCTGAATATATTAATATTAGAAACATGATATACAGTGTAGAGATACTAAAAGTTCAAAACTTCCATAATATCAACTGCTTCAAACTGTAAATGTGCATATAACAATATCATATAAAAAGTCATTATCTGGAAACGAATCTTAGTATATGATGAATACAAAGTCTAGTTATGGAAAAAAATACTATAATCTCCATCTTAAATTTCAGTAACATTTAGGATAAGACTCAAAATATTTATTCCTTTATAAAACTTATCACTGTATAAAAAAGTATGTGTGTAGTTTTATGCAATTTTATCCCATATGTAGATTCAAGTAACCACTGTAACAGTCAGGATCCAGAACGCCTCATTACCACAAAGGAATGCTCTTGTGCTACCCCTTTACATTCACAATCTTCAACCAGTTCCTGTTCCCTGGCAACCACTAATCTAGTCTCCATCTCTACTAACAGTGTCACGTATACAAATGGAATCACAATAATGTAACTATTTGAGACTGCAGCCTGGCTTGCTGCAGTCCATGGGGTTGGAGAAACTCAGACACAAATAAGTGACTAAACAACAACAAATATTTACTAAGCATTTATTATGGTCTTTACATGCAACCATTTCATTTGATCCCCCTTAACTCTTAACTAGGTGTATTATTATCCTCATTTTAAGAAAAAGGAACAGGAGGTAAGGTTCCATCCATAATTAACCTCTATCACATCACAGATTAATCTTATCTACAGAAAGTGTTAGTCACTTAGTCATGTCCAATTCTTTGCAACCCCACAGACTATAAGTAGTCTGCCAGGCTTCTCTGTCCATGGGATTCTCCAAGCAAGAATACTAGAATGGAAAGCCATTCCCTTCTCCAGGGGATCTTCCAGACCCAGAGATTGAACCCAGGTCTCCCACACTGCAGGTGGATTCTTTACCATCTAAGCCACTAGGGAAGCCCCTTCTCTACAGAAAACTAACAATTCTACCAAAAAAAACAAAAACTGCTGGAGATAATAAATGAATTCAACAAAGCAGCAGCACATAAAGTCAACACATGAAAATCAGCTGCATTTCTATACAGAATGAACAACCTGAAAAGGAAATTACAAAAACAATTCCACTTACAATAGCACCAAAAAGAATAAAATACCCAGGAATTAACATAATGAAAACTATAAAACATTGCTGAAAAAAATTAAAAGCCATGAATAAATAGAAAAAAATCCTATGCTCAAGAACTGGAACAATACTACCTAAAGCAATCGACAGATTCAATGCAAGCTGCATAAAAATCTCAAGTTATTTTTACAGAAATAGAAAAATCCATCCCAGAAGTCATATAGAATTTCAAGGGACTCTGAATAGTCAAAATAACTTTCAAAAACAAAGAACAAAGGTGAATACACCCACTCTTAGATTTCAAAACTTACTATAAAGCTACTGTAATCAAAACACTGTGGGACTAGCATAAAGGCAGCATCAAGACCAGTGGGGTAGAATAGAGAGCCTAGCAATAGAACTCTTGCACATATGGTCAAATGATTTTTTTTCAGTTTTGTTTTTGGCCATGCCACATAGCTTGCAGGATCTTATTTCTCCAAATAAGGAGTGAACCTGAGCCCCAGCAGTGAAAGAGCTGAGCCCTAACCACTGGATCACTAGGAATGATTTTTAACATTCAATGAGGAAAGAACTCTTTTCAACAAATAATGCTGAGAAAACTAGGTACCTACATGCAAAAGAGTATAGATGGATCCATGCTGCTGCTGCTGCTGCTAAGTCGCTTCAGTCATGTACGACTCTGTGCGACCCCATAGACGGAAGCTCACCAGGCTCCCCTGTCCCTGGGATTCTCCAGGCAAGAACACTGGAGTGGGTTGCCATTTCCTTCTCCAATGCATGAAAGTGAAAAGTGAAAGTGAAGCCGCTCAGTCGTGTCCGACTCTTAGCGACCCCATGGACTGGAGCCTACCAGGCTCCTCCATCCATGGGATTTCCCAGGCAAAAGTACTGGGTTGGGGTGCCATTGCCTTCCCCGAGATGGATCCATACCTAACACCATATACAAAAATTAACTCAAATTGAGAAAAGACCTAAATATTGTATGACTTAAACTATAAAATTCTTAGGGAATCTTTTTTTTTCTTGGCTGCTGTCACATGGATTCTGGGATCTTAGCTCCCTGGCCAGGGATTGAACCCGGGGCCCCGGCAATGGAAATACTAAGTCCTAGCCACTGGAAGGCTGCAGTCCATGGGGTCTCTAAGAGTCGGACACGACTGAGCGACTTCACTTTCACTTTTCACTTTCATGCATTGGAGAAGGCAATGGCAACCCACTCCACTGTTCTTGCCTGGAGAATCCCAGGGACAGGGGAGCCTGACGAGCTGCCATCTATGGGGTCGCACAGAGTCGGACATGACTGAAGCGACTTAGCAGCAGCAGCAGCAGCAGCCACTGGACTGCCAGGGAATTCCCCCTTCCCTTATTTGGGGGTAGGAAATTCATTTAAGCATGTGTAAATAATTTTTCTCCTGGTAAGAGAAGTAAGTTTCTTGACTTTCTATGATGACCTACAAAGTCCTATGATGATCTATAAGACCTTCTAGAACTAACACCATAAAAAGATGTCATTTTCATCATAGGGGACCAGGTGGCAAAAGTAGGAAGTCAAGAGATACCTGGAGTAACAGGCAAGTTTGGCCTTGGAGTACAAAATGAAGCAGGGCTAAGAGAGTTTTGCCAAGAGAATGCACTAGTCATAGCAAACATCCTCTTGCAACAACACAAGAGACGACTCTACACATGGACATCACCAGGTAGTCAATACCGAAATCAGAGTGATTATATTCTTTGCAGCAGAAGATGGAGAAGCTCTATACAGACATCAAATACAAGACTGGGAGCTGATGGTGGCTCACATCATGAACTCCTTATTGTAAAATTCAGACTTAAACTGAAGAAAGTAGGGAAAACCATCAGACCATTCAGGTATGATCTAAATCAAATCCCTTACGATTATACAGTGGAAGTGACAAATAGACTCAAGAGATTAGATCTGATAGACAGAGTGCTTGAAGAACTATGGATGGAGGTTCATGACACTGTATAGGAAGCGGTGATCAAAACCATCCCAAGAAAAAGAAATGCAAAAAGGCAAAATGGCTGTCTGAGGAGAACTTTCAAATAGCTGAGAAGTGAAAGGCAAAGGCAAAAAGGAAAGATATACCCATCTGAATGCACAGTTCTAAAGAGCAAGAAGAAATAAGAAAGCCTTCCTAAGTGAACAATGCAAAAAAAATAGAGGGAAACAATAGAATGGGCAACAGTAGAGATCTCTTCGAGAAAATTAGAGATACCAAGGGAATATTTCATGCAAAGATGGCACAATAAAAGACAGAAATGTGATGGGACTAACAGAAGCAGAAGATATTAAGAAGAAGTGGTAAGAATACACATAAGAACTATGCAAAAAAGATCTTAATGACTTAGATAACCATGATGTGATCATTGACCTAGAGCCAGACATCCTGGAATGCAAAGTCAAGTGGGCCTTAGGAAGCATCACTACGAACAAAGCTAGTGGAGGTGATGAAATTCCAGTTGAGCTATTTCAAATCCTAATAGATGATGCTGTTAATGATGCATTCAGTATGTCAGCAAATATGGAAAACGCAGCAGTGGCCACAGGACTGGAAAAGGTCAGTTTTCATTCCAATCCCAAAGACAGACAATGCCAAAGAATGTTCAAGCTACCGCACAACTGCACTCATCTCACACGCTAGCAAAGTAATGCTCAAAATTCTCCAAGCCAGACTTCAACAGTATGTGAACCGAGAACTTCCAGATGTTCTAGCTGGATTTAGAAAAGGCAGAGGAACCAGAGATCAAATTGCCAACATCTGCTGGATCATAGAAAAAACAAGAGAGTTCCAGAAAAACATCTACTTCTGCTTTACTGACCATGCCAAAGTCTTTGACTGTGTGGATCACAACAAATTGAAAAATTCTTCAAGAGATGGGAATACCAGACCACCTTACCTGCTGCCTGAGAAATCTATATGCAGGTCCAGAAGCAACAGTTAGACCTGGACATGGAATAACAGACTGGTTCCAAATTGGGAAAGGAGTACATCAAAGCTGTATACTGTCACCTTGCTTTTTAACTTATATGTAGAGTATATTGTGCAAAATGCGGGGCAGGATGAAGCACCAACTGGAATCAAGACTGCCAGGAGAAATATCAATAACCTCAGATACTCAGATGACACCACTCTTATGGCACAAAGCAAAGAGGAACTAAAGGGTCCTTTGATGAAGGTAGAAAAGGAGAGTGAAAAAGATGGCTTAAAATTCAACATTCAAAGAACAAAGATCACAGCGTCCAGTCCCATCACTTCATAGCAAATAGATGGGGAAATAATGGAAACAGTGACAGACTTTATTTTCTTGGGCTCTAAAATCACTGCAGATGGTGACTGCAGCAATGAAATTAAAAGATGCTTGCTCTTGGAAGGAAAGCTATGACCAACCTAGACAGCACATTAAAAAGCAGAGGCATTACTCTGCCAACAAAGGTCTGTCTAGTCAAAGCTATGGTTTTTCTAGTAGTCATGTATGGATGTGAGAGTTGGACTATAAAGAAAGCTGAGTGCCGAAGAATTGATGCTTTTGAACTGTGGTGTTGGAGACGACTCTTGAGAGTCCCT
The DNA here is from genome assembly GCA_935064755.1 of Tragelaphus eurycerus. NCBI lineage: Eukaryota > Metazoa > Chordata > Mammalia > Artiodactyla > Bovidae > Tragelaphus > Tragelaphus eurycerus. Next base: position 22,651,767 of record CAKXYN010000020.1, read on the forward strand.
TGGACTGCAAGGAGATCCAACCAGTCCATCCTAAAGGAAATCAGTCCTGGGTGTTCATTCGAAGGACTGATGCTGAAGCTGAAACTCCAATAATTTGGCCACCTGATGAGAAGAACTGATTTACTGGAAAAGACCTTGATGCTGGGAAAAACTGAAGGTAGGAGAAGGGGACAGCAGAGGATGAGATGTTGGATATCATCACCGACTTGATGGACATGAGTTTGAGCAAGCTCTGGGAGTTGGTGATGGACAGGGAAGCCTGGCGTGCTGCAGTCCATGGGGTCGCAAAGAGTCGGACACAAATGAGTGACTGAACTGAACTGAAGAAAAGTCAAAGACACAAGAAATGGGGAATTTCCTGGTGGTCTAGTGGCTAAGACTTAGTGTTTTTACTGCCAGGGCCCTGGTTCAATCCTTAGTCAGCAAACTAAGACTCCGGAAGCTGCATGGTGCGGCTTAAAAAAAAAAAAAAGATAAAAGAATGAACCAAAGAATCCTTCTCCTAAATGAAGCTCACATTTAAGAGTACACTAAAGTTCTAATAACAAATAGTACAATTCCTATGTTGAGTTTTCCTGAGCTTTCTTTTTCTTTCAGTTTTATTGAGCTATAATTGGCATACAGTACTAAAATTTTAAGGTACACAGCATAATTGCTTGATTTACATATATTTTTACATATATTGCAAACTTACTACCATGATAAATTTCATTAACATCCATGACTTCTTACAGTTGTATGGGGGGGAGGGTGTTTCTCATGATGAGAACTTTAGGATCTACTCTCCTAGCAACTTTCAAACATAGCATACAACAGTGTTAACTACAGTCACCATATTGTACATTACATCCCCACTACTAATGTTTTAACTGGAAGTTCGTATCTTTTGACTACCCTCATCCATTCCCCCTCTTCCAACCCCCTGCCTCTGGTAACCATAAATCTGATCTCTTTTTCTAGAACTGATATTTCTTCTTACAAGTCATTTTAAAACACACCTAAAATGTAAAGGTTTATTTGTCAAGAACTATAAATCATGTTTAGATAATGAAAATAAATCAGAAAATATGGCTAGTATAGGAAATGATCAGCTATAAACTGTATTTGTTCAATTAATTTCTCCACTATAATACACAATGCCATAAGACAAGCACTAAGAGGAAAAAATAAGTGACAACATATTACAACATTGTCATTCTGATGCTTGAGTATATAAAAGCAATAAATAATTTCATATATGAAAGAATCCAGGAAATAAAGAATCCAAAGCCCTCCTTAAATATTTAAACAAAAAAAATCACTTTAAAAAGAAATAAAAAAGAATTAGTACTAAACCTGGAATCCAGCTACATATAGAACTAAGCTAAACAATAGGAGTGGTGGAACATGAGACAGAGAGATGAGTACAGATTTGAAAAGAAGATTAATTAATATAAGCAACAAAATTCAGGAGGTAGACGGCAATGCAGGGGGAAGAAGTTCAAGACAGACAATTACCTCATTTTTCAGAGTAGGGAGCAATTTGTAACATTTAAATCTAAGACAAAAATTCAATTTCTCAATAATTTATTTAATTTCTTTAGACTTACAAAAACTGTTCAGTATCTCTTAAAGTGAAGAACAATATCCAGAATTTAGCAGTTCATATGGTTTTGGTTCATTTTTTTTTTAACGTTTCATTCAAGTAAAATTAAAGTTAATATTCAACTCTTAAAACTTATGTATTGTATTTTATACACTCAGACATAATTTTAATAATTTCACTTTAATTTTCTAATAATTTAATTACAAAGATGTTCAATATATAGTCCTATCCTTTTAAAAAAATTCATTCATTTTTCTAGTCATCCATCTATTCTTCCACTAAACATACAAACAGAGAATTACCTGGATTGTTAATCAAATGCCAACGACTGCTTAATTCTGAAGGATTTAGACTTAGGTAATTCATTGCTTTATTCTTTTTACTTTTCTGTATTATTTGGACCTTAAACAAACATGCATTGTACTTATAAACATAGTCTTTTCTTTTAGTCAGAAAAACAATTATTTGATCTTTCCCTAGAGTTTTACTAGCTGAAGTGTCAGTCCAGTAAGAATATCTTTTAGCCTAGCCAAAAAAAAAGAAATACCACAATGCAGAAGTGCAACTGTATCAACAAGGACACAAAACCTCAATGGAAGCTTTTCAGGTATGAAAATTTTCTCTCTTCAGGCTCAGCAGTGCCTGACTGAATGGACCCTACCAACAACAGATATATGGTATCTGCAAAACACACCCCTAAAATCTCATACCTTCACCACAGGATGTCCCCCAGTAGATGCTTTTACTGCTCCTCGGCTACCTTCAGTTTCATAATGGGCTCGGTGATGAGTTTTAGGTTGCACTTCTATTTTCAGTTCACATTGTCCAAAATGAGTTGGTAAAGGCCAGTCTAGTGGAGGTAATGAAGATGTGCTATAAACAAAACACACAAAGACCCATTTCACCATGCTATTATTGCCAGCCAAGCAGTGATTCAAATTATTTCTCTGAAGGCACCAACATTTCTTCCTATGATCTTTGAAGTAAAGTCTTTAAAAAATAAAATTTAAAGAAAAAGAAAAAAAATACAAAACTTTACTTGTAACCTGGATATAGAGGGCGTTTTAGAAATAATTAACCTGATAATAAAATCAATTTTATTTTTGGTTTCTATTTTTTTTAAAAAGGACAAATTCCAATATTTCATTTAAATAAAAAATTCCATAAAACTATAACTATTTCTCAACTATGTGTATGACCACAAAAACAATCAAAACAATTTTTAAATAGCTTAAAGGGGACAGGTTCATTTAGATTTGTTAACAATGAAAATATGGAATTAGAAAAGAAACAACTTCTAAGTCTATAGGTCAAATATTAATGGACCCAAAGCTAGAATGGTTTGTATTAAAAAGTAATATCTTCTATTTAAAAAAAAATCTTAATAATTGGTGAAATGAGACTTTAAACGTCTTTTCTACCTTTGAATGCTACCATGCCTAGAGTAAATTTCTAAGTTATTTCATTGCTTCCCTTAATATCCTTGGCCTAGCATTACCAGCTACTCTGAAGCTCAAAGGTAGTAATTTTTATTAGTCTGAAACAACAACACAACTTCATCAACTCTCAGCAAGTTTCTGCACTTGTTTAAGCAAATCCCTAAAAAGATTAAGATAATTTTCAGAAGCAAAGTGATGGGTTCAAAGGAGTCTTCAATACCATAATTCCACATTATAATTTTCTAAATATCTAGATTCAGAAATAAACATTTGTACCAATAACTAAGCATTTTAAAAAAAAGTAAACAGACCCACCTTTAACACATGATAACTTATCTTCCCTAATCAATTACAGATTAGACTGATTCTAAAAATGGCACTGTGATAACTGATAAGCCATTTAGAAAACAGTCATTACAACAGTCTTCAGTCCTTAGCTGGATTCAAGATTCGAAAAAATATATATATGTACAAATACAAACAGTATTTATGTTACATACATATATTATAAAAATTATACATAAAAATTAGAAACGTGAAAGTTAGATTTTCTCATTATTTGTAGTTATTTTAGAGTGGGATAGGCTTTCAAATAGAACATAAAATCTAAAAGCTGTGAAGGAAAAGACAAATTTGAATATATAAAATTTAAAAGTTCCTCTAAACCAACAATAAAAATCACACACTTATATGAAGTCTAAAAACAAAATAAATTATGGAAAAAAACCACTTGTCACAAATATAAAAAAGGCAAATTTCACTTGTATATTATTGAGTTCTTAAAAATATAAAAACTCAAAAATATATATATAACCTTATCCCTAAGTAGGAATAATTAGTAATTTAATTTATACTATTATCCTTTTTAAGAAGCTTTTGTGGATAAGAAAATTCATTCTGAAAAAAGAAAATTCATTCTAGGGCTTCTAATGCAATTTGTTATTCTTAACAATTCATTATACACTTTTAAAATTATAACTTTAGCCTATTTAAAGACACTTTTAAGACTACAAGGAAAATAAATGTGGTCTTTTAAGTTGTCTGGAAGAAACTAAAGAACAAAAAGGAGGAGGAAAGATGGTCAAATTATTCTACACAGATAATGTAGTAATTACATGCCACCAATAAACATAAACATGAAAAATGACCATTAGTCATTTCCATCAACTCACCGAAATATAGGGGTGTGACCAGGCTTTGGTTTGCTCCAGGTAAAGGGTGAAGGAACTGAAAGAAACTGGTCACCAGATGAATCTTTCTTTAAAGGATACTGAGATCCAAGGCCATCATCTATTGAAGTCTCCCGCGATGGTGAAAGATTCCCTTGGTCATCTGAACAGAGTTCTAATTTTCCTGGTAGTATGAGAGCTTGATCTTCAGAAGTCTTCCTTGTTTTCAGAGGAATATCAGTTTCTGCACAGTACTGAAATGGAAAAATTGCAGGGCCAAGGCCTGATCCACCCTGGACAGAAGCATTGAGCCAGGTATCTTCTGTTACACTTCCCCTGGGGGAGTGACCAGGAGAAGGAACAGGCGAATGATGCGGTGAAAGGGACCCAGGGTAACAAACCTCAGCACTAGAGTGCCGCCGTTTCCCACAAGGGGAAGTAGGCCTTGATGAGGGTCCTGAGGCTGGCCTGGGGCTCAGCCAATTCTCATCAGTGATACTAGATCTAGGAGAGTGGCAAGGAGATTGCCTGGGTGACAAGGAATGTCCAAGTCCATACTGTTGATGCCAGGACTCTTCTCCAGGGCAGCCTCCTGGAGAGCCACCAGGAGAAGTCAGAGGGGATCCGAGAGTAAATCGGGCAGCAGCTTCATTCAACTCCGAATCCACATCATCATAAATATGTGAAAGAGATTCACAAGAAGACGCATCTGAGAACCAGCTCCTAGAAGAGATGCTACTGGCAGGACTAGGACTAAGGGAAGATTCCCGGTAGGATGGCTCAAGAGGAAGATAGAGATGATCTCTAGAAGGCCTTTCCAAATATTCCCTTTCTGGGTCATTTATGTGTAGGTCATCTTCATGAGCATCAATCTCTTGATGACAATTAGGAGAGATGGATGTAATTTGAATACTTGGGCACTCAAAGGGTTTGGGACCACTTAATGGGCTGTATTTAGATTCAGGAATTTCACAAGTTCCTTCATAGTTTTTGTGACCTTGGAGCTGAAACGATGGTGACAAAACAGAAGAGTGAGACGGTAATCCATGATGTGGTAAGCAAAGTGGTGAGTTTAAAGTAGATGGAGGTGGATCTACATTAAAGATGTAAATGGATGCACAATCATCTGGCTCAAGATCTATGGGGGTTGGGGGGAGCAAAAAAGAAAAATAATTAACAAAACAAATTAGAAATTTTAGATGTATAAATTACTAGATGAGAACGTAAATAATAATAATCTTGAGAGAAGAGAGTGGAACAAAAAATGTACATCATTAGCTCCACTAAAGAGTGGCATGTCTGTGTGTTTTAATGTATCTGTGGATACATGCAATTATCATTTTTAATGCATTTTTTTCTCTTTATTTCCACATTTTTCTAAAATTGAGAATCTGAAAACAATAAATGCTTTTATAAAAGAAATAATCACATCCATAATTCAAAAAAAAATCCACAAAACTATATAAGGATATGATCATATAAATTCAGCCTCATCTGGAGTCAGCAGGTTAAAATGAAGTAAATAAAGGATAAAGCAGAGTTTTTGAAAAGTTTTTAATTTTAAGTATACACACTAGCTTATTAATGGAAAGGATCGGTTATTGTTGTTTAGTCGCCAAGTCGTGTCTGACTCCTTGTGACCCCCTGGACTGCAACACACCAGACTTCCCTGTCTTTCACTATTTTCTGGAGTTTACTCAAATTCATGTCTATTGAATAGGTGATGCTATCTAACCACCTCATCCTCTGCCACCCTCTTCTCCTTTTGCCTACAATTTTCCCCTGCATCAGGCTCTTTTCCAATGAGTCAGCTCTGGGTATCAGGTGGCCAAAGTACTGGAGCTTCAGCTTCACCATCAGCCCTTTCAATGAATATTCAAGGTTGATTTCCTTTAGGATTGACTGGTTTAATCCCCTTGCAGACCATGGGACTCTCAAGAGTCTTCTCAAGCACTACAGTTCACAAGCACCAATTCTTTGGTGCTCAGCCTTTGTTATGGTCTAACTCTCACATCCATACATGACTACTGGAAAAACCAGTAGCTTTGACTACACAGACCTTTGCTGGCAAAGCAATGTCTTCACTTTTTAATACGATGTCTAGGTTTGTCACAGCTTTCCTTCCAAGGAGCAAGCATCTTTTAATTTCATGACTGCAGTCACCGTCCACAGTGATTTTGGAGCCCAAGAGAATAAAATCTGTCACTGCCTCCACTTTTGCCCTTCTATTTACCATGAAGTGATGGGACCGTGTGCCATGATCTCAGTTTTTTGATTGCTGAGTTTTAAGCCAACTTTTTCTCTCTCCTCTTTCACCTTCATCAACAGGCTCTTTAGTTCCTCTTTGCTTTCTGCCATTAGAGTGGTATAATCTGCATATCTGAGGTTTTTGACACTTTTCCCAGCATTCCTGATTCCAGCTTGTGATTTATCCAGCCTGGCATTTCGTATGATGTATTTTGCATATAAGTTAAATAAGCAGGGTGATAATATACAGCCTTGACATATTCCTTTCCCAATGTCAAACCAGTCAGCTGTCCCATGTAAGGTTCTAACTGTTGTTTCTGGACCCACATACAGGTTTCTCAGGAGACGGGTAAGGTAGTCTGGTGTTTCCATCTCTTCAAGAATATTCCACAGTTTGTTGTGATCCACACAGTCAAAGGCTTTCTTGTAGTCAATGAAGCAGATGTTTTTCTGGAATCCCCTTGCTTTCTCTATGATTCAATGAATGTTGGCAATTTGCAACATTGGAGGGACAGAAGAATCAGTTTCTTCAATCAAGATGTTATTTTTAAATTTAGTGTAATTTAGGGACTTCCCTGGTGGTCCAGGGTTAAAACTCCATACTTCCAATGCAGGGAATATGGGTTCAATCTCTGGTTGGCTGCATGGTGTGGACAATAAATAACAGTTTTTTTTTAAATTTAGTGCTATTTAGGATTGAAATAATTCTGTATGAAATATGATGTTTGCAGGCTGCAAAGGATAGAAAACTGAACTCAAAAACAGCTGAAAGGGATGTGATATTTATCATTCAGCAATAACACAAGATCCAAAGGTAGAACAGCTCCAGTATTGGTTATTTCTTCAGTTCAACAACAGTTTCTTTCCATATTCCCATTTTGCCAGTCCTAACTTTGTCGTATTCACTTTTCAATCATATATGTGTATTTTGCCCTAAAGCCAAAAGTAATGTGATCATTCAGTTAAATATTTTTCGAGTAGGTACTATACAGCAGACATGTTGTAGACACTGAAAACATATGAGTAAACATAACAAAGTCCCCATCCTCTTAGAACTTACATTCTAGTAAAATATCAGACGGCTATATTTGCTATAAGGAAAAATAAAAAACAGTAAGGAGAATGGAGTAAGTAGGAGGGGAAGTTAATTTGGATAGGTTAGGAGACTGACAAAAACAAAAATTTTAAGTATTACTAAATAGGGGCAAACAGTCTAAAGAAGGAACCTATTTTACACAGTACTGGGATGGCCTTTCTGAGAAGACAGCACAGGAACCAGCAAGCAAAGAAAAGGGAGGTGGTGGTGGTGGAGAGGCATGGGTATACAAGCTTCAACACCAGGGCAGCTCCAACACCATGGGACAGCACCAGTCAACAGTGAGTCAGATAAGACCTTGGCTTCTCTGAAGAAATGAAAGGCCCAACTATGCTAGAGCTAGCCAACAGCTGAAAGGGGAAAACTGAAAGAGGCAAAACCTAGAAGAATCATGGTAAATAGTTTAAATATTATTCTAAGGATAATATAAAGCAGCAAAGTTTTAAAGGGAATGGCACCATCTCTACTATATTTGAGGATAATTTCATTCCTAGTTCCTACAGTAAACCTAGGATTGACCAGAACAGGAGGGTTTCATTTTTTTGGATCAAGAGTTTAAAATGGCAGATTAAAAAAACTCACCCCTGTAGTTGAGCAAAAATGGGACTATACTTAATGCTACTAAACTATATACTTATAAATGGCTAAGATGGTAGATTTTATGCTATATATAGTTTACTAAAATTTAAAAAACAAAAATACAAAAAACTGTTGGTACCCTAGTTCAAAACAAGATAGCAGCACCCAACTATACAAAGTCACTGAATTCTTTACTACCATACTCTCATAGTTAAAACCCAATTTTACTTAGAAATGTACTTAATAAAGTAGCAAAAATTATCAATATATTAAACTTGAAGCTTTTGAGTGGGGAAAAAAAGGGTGGGTGAAAAGAGAATAAAGTTACCCTTGGAAGATATGGGTTCATTCAAATGTAATTATTGTACCAGTGCCATTCGGTGTAGAATAATGTTGAAATTCACACCTTTCACACAAATAAATTGCAGATGAAGAGATATATTTTATATCAGAATGATGTCTTAAAGCACTGTTGAGATTTGCATACAAAAATTTGGGGAGTGCTGTTGTATACCTAAGTGTCACCAAAGCCCACATTCTGGAAATGATGAGTGGCCACTATAATCTCCCTATGATAAATAGTCCTACATCTAGATTTCCAACTCTAGAATTCTCAGATTCATGGTGCTTCAGAAATTTGACCATCTCAAGACTTATTTGCTCCCTTCAGCCACCAGGGGGCCCCAGGCAAGCATGCAGTAATCTAGGCAACACAGGCTGCCTACCAATGTATTTAAACTGTAAAGCAGGCAGGGGCAGAATACAGCCCACAGGCCAAACCTGGCCTACCACCTGTTTCTGCATGGGCTACAAGCTAAGAATGGCTTTCAAATGGTGAGAAGAAAATTAAAATAATACTGTTTATGACACAAAATAATATGAAATTCAAATTCTGGTATCTACAAATAAAGTTTTATTGGAATATTACTATGCTCATTCACTTCTGTACAGCCTATGGTTAATCTCACAGAACAATGGTAGAGCTGAGGAGCTGTGAGAGATGTTTCCCACTGTTACTTGGTGCACTAACAAATTGCAGTGACAAACTGGACAGCATTCTGAGTGCAATGCATACTGATGTAACACTGCAACACTTTTAAAAACTTATCAGTGCAAGGACTTCCTGGTGGTCCAATGGTTAAGAAACCACCTTGCAATGCAAGGGATACAAGTTTGATACTTGGTGAGGGAACTGAGATCCCACCTGCTGCAGAGCGACTAAGCACGAACATGTCACAATTACTGAGCCTGAGCTCTCTGGAGCCTGTGCACCACAACTGGAGAGGCAGTGCCCCAAAACGAAAGATCCTGCATGTCACAACTAAGACCCAACACAACCAAATAAATACTAAAAAAAAAAAATTCAGGCAGGCGACGGGACATAAAAAAGAAACAAAAAACTTGTCAGTGCATAGATATCACTAAAAAGAGGAAAGACAAGCATGGACTTCAAATTGAATGCCATGCTTCTAAGGCACAATGGAGTGTGGGCTATCTTCTTATCAAATTAGAGGGCAAAGCATTATGTTTATTGTGCAACAACATTATGGCTGTGCTGTAAGAATACCTCATACATCAGCATTACCAGTAAACATTCATCACAATACCCCCAACTTACAGGAAAACAAAAGAAAAAAAAAATCAGAAAAAAAACAGAGTATCTTATCACAGCAACATTTTTTCACAAGAAGAAAAGGTTAAAATGAGGCTGTAACCAAAGAAAGTTTCTGAATGGTTCACTTGTCAGGTAGGCAAAGAAAGCCATTTACTAATGGCGAAACTTAAACTGTGTCTGACTGCTGTGACTGAAGAAATGTCAGAGAAAATAAACTGGTAAAGACCATCAGCAAGAATGACTGAAAGACTGAAAATACCGGTAGCAACAAGAAGCAATTACAAAACAAGGCACAAAGTTTCAAGGTTTTCCTTGGCTCCTGATGTGTAACCAAATGTTACTGATTCTACTTATTTATTATTTACTTGAAGACTCAATGCAGAGTTTACTGAAAAATTATTAGCCTCCTATGAACAGTTTGCATAAGCTTCCCAGGTGGCTCAGTGGTAAACAATCTGCCTGCCAATGCAAGGAGATGCTGGAGACACAGGTTGTTCCCTGGGTCAAGAAGATCCAGGGAGATCCTTGGAGAAGCAAATGGCAACCCACGCCAGAATTCCTGCCTGCGAAGTCCCATGGACACAGGAGCCTAGTGGGCTACATACAGTCCATGGGGTGGCAAAGAGTTGGATACAACTTAGTGACTGAACACACATCACGAACAGTTTGCATGGAACAACTTCAAGCAACAATGTTTCAAAATTGAGAAAACAGTTTAGTACCACCTAAGTGGACTCTGTTAGGATGTTATTTTAACTGGTACTGGTAGAAATATATGTGAGAATACTATGATAACAAGAATACTATGAACAACTGCACACCAGCAACTTAGGCAACAGACAACAAACAGGCAAATTCTTACAAGCACACAAATTACCGAAAGTGACCTGCAAGAAACAAAAATTCTCAAGAGACTGATATCAAGTAAACAGACTGAATCACTACCAAAAAAATTTCCCAACAAAAAAAGTCCAAGACAACATGGTTTCATTGGTAAATTCTACCAAACATTTGGAGGAGAGTTAACAGCAATCCTTTTCAAACTCTTCCAAAATATAGACGAGTAGATATCACTTCCTAAACATTCTATGAGGCCAGTTTTATTCCGATGCCAAAGCAGGACAAAAATACCACAAGAAAACTACTGGCCAATATCCCTTATAAATATATAAGGAAAAATTCTCAAAATACTAAACAAATCCCACACCACATTAAAAGGATCAAGTGGAATTTATCCCAAGAATAAATTCCAAGAATAAGGATAGTTCAACATACAAAATTCACTTGCCTCATTACCAGAATGAAAAAAAAAAAAAAAAACACACATCATCTGAATTGACACAGAAAATATGCGTAACAGATTTCAATACCCAATCATGATGGCAGGGGAGGGGAGGGATATTCAGCAAACTAAGAACAGAAAGAAAGTCCTTAACATGAACAGTGGTGTTTACAAAAAACCCACAGGTAGTAGTATCCTCCTTAACAGTGAAAAACTGTAGGCTTTCTCCCCCAAATCAGGAACAAGACAAAGGCACCAGCTTTCACCACTGCTATTCAATATTGTACTTGAAGTCCTAGTCAGCAATTAGACAATAAAAGAAAATAGAAAGCGTCCAATTTGGAAAGGAAGAAGTAAAACTATCTCTATTTGCCAATGACATGATTCTATATATAGAAACTCTCATAGAATCCACAAAACACAACTAAAGCTAATAAATTCAGGGAAGCTGCCGGTTAAAATATCAACACCTACAATTCAGCTGTGCTTCTATATGTTGCAAAGAACAATCCAAAAAGAAAATCAAGAGAATTCTATGTACAACAACCTCCAAAATATAATATTTAGGAAGAAATTTAACTAAAGAGGTGATACCTGCACACTAAAAACAACAAAATATTGCTGAAAGAAATGAAGGAAAACCTAAATAAATGGTAAGAGACTTCCTTGTTCATGAACTGGAAGACTTTAATGTTGTTAACACTGCAATACTTCACAAAGAAACCTACAGAGTCAATGCAATCTATACCAAAATTTCAGTGGCTTTTTCTGCAGAAATGGAAAAACCAATCCTCAAATTTATATGAAACTGAAAGAGGCCTAGATCAGCCAAAATAATATTGAAAATTAAAATCAAAGCAGGAGAATCTACATCTCACAATTCAAAACTTACTACAAACAGTGCACAAGGAAAGACAGACAAACTAATGGAACAAACAGAACTGGGAGTGGGATATGGGATACAGTTCCCTATGTTATGTAGTAGGTCCTTGTTTATTTTTTTATATAGTAGTGTCTGTCTGTTAATCCCAAACTCCTAACATATCCCTCCCCACTCCTTCCCCTTTGGTAACCATAAATTTGTTTTCATGTCCGTGAGTCTATTTTGGAAAAAGTTGATTTCTCTAATTTTTTTTAGATTCCACATATAAGTGATATCATATTATACTTTGTGTCTGACTTAGTTCATTTTATACAATAATCTCTAGGTCCGTCCATGTTGCTGCAAATGGCATTATTTCATTCTTTTTTATAGCTGAGTAACATTCCATTGTTTAAACATACTGCATCTTCTTTATCCACACATCTATTGATGGACGTTTCCGTTGCTTCCATGTCTTGACTATTGTAAATAGAGCTACTATGAACATAGGGGTGCATATACTTTTTTGAATGTGAGCTTCTGTCTTTTCTGGATATATGTCCAGTAGTCAGATTGCTAGATCATACTGTAACTCTATTTTTAGTTTTTTAAAGAATCTCCATACTATTCTCCATAGCAGCTACACCAATCTACATTCCCACAAACAGTATAGTATGCTTCCTTTTTTCCCATACCATTTTCAGTTATTTGTTATCTGTAGACTTTTTGATGATGGCCATTCTAACTGGTGTGAAATGATATCTCACTATAATTTTGATTTGCATTTCTCTAATAATTAGCAATGTTGAGAATCTAACCAAATGAATTTGTAAATTTTTATTTGTTTACTTTTGGCTGTACTGGGTCTTCATTGCTGCATGTGAGCTTTCTCTAGTTGTGGCAAGTGGGGGCTACTCTCTAATTGCAGTGTGCAGGCTTCTCACTGCAGTGGCTTCTCCTGTTGTAGAACATGGCCTCTAGGGTGAGCGGGCCTCCACAGTTGTGGCATGAGGGCTTAGTTGTCCCACAGCTTGTCGAATCTTCCAAGGCCAGGGATTGAACCTGTGTCCCCTGCATTGGAAGGAAGCTACTTAACCACTGGACCACCAGAAGAAGTTCTGGCCAATTGATTTTTGACAAGGGTGCTAAGACAATTCAATGGCGAAAGAATAGCCCCTTCAACAAATGGTGTTGGGACAACTAAATAACCACATACAAAAGAATGAAGTTGAACCCCACCTCACATCATACACAAAAATTAACTCAAAATGGATCAATGACCTAACTATAACAGCTAAAACCCATTAAACTCTTAGAAGAAAACACAGGTGCATACTTTCATGACCTCAGATTTGGCATGGAGTCTTAGATTTGACTAAAAGCATGAACAACAAAAGAAAAACTAGACGAAATGGATTTAATAAAAATTAAAAACTTTTGTTCTTCAAAAAATACTATCAATAAAGTGAAGAAAATCCAGAGTATGGAAAATATCTGCAAATCATATATCTAATAAGGGTTTGGTATCCAGAAAATATAAAGAACTCTTTACAACTCAACAACCAAAAGACAACCAATTTTTTAAAAGGGCAAAGGACCTGAATAGACATTTCTCCAAATAAGACACATAAATTGTCAACAAGCATGTGAAAAGATGTTCAACATCACTGATCAGTAAGAAATGCAAATAAAAACCACGATACCACTTCAGACCCACTAGAATGGTTTTAATTTTAAAAGAAAAGACAAACAAAAAAACCCTAGAAAATAATAAGCGTTATATTGGTGAGGATGTGGAAAAATAGGAATCATTATACATTAATGGTGGCCAAGTAAAATGGTGCAGAGGCTATGGAAAACAATCTGACATTCAGATTGCTTCAAAAAGGTAAACATAAAATTACCACAGGATCCAACAATTCTGTCTCTAGGTATATACTCTAGAGAATGCAAACATATGTCTTGAAAGAAGCTTATACAAAAATATTTATAGCAACATTACTCGTAACAGTCGCTAAGTTGTGTCTGACTCTTCTCAACCCCCATGGACTGCAGCACACCAGGCTCCTGTCCTCCACTATCTCCCAGAGTTTGCTCAAATTCATGTCCACTGAGTAGATGAGGCTAACCATCTCATCCTCTGCCACCCCTTTCTCCTTTTGCCTTCAATCTTTCCCACTGTCATGAAAAAAGCTGCCAACATTCATTGGATCATGAAGAAAGCAAGGGAATTCAAGAAAAACATCTACTTCTGCTTCACTGACTACAGTAAAGCCTTTGACAGTGTGGATCACAACAAACTGTGGAAAATTCTTAAGGAGATGGGAATACCAGGTCACCTTACTGGTCTCCTGAGAAACCTGTATGTGGGTCAAGAAGCAACAGTTAGAACTGGACATGGAACAACTAACTGGATCAGTGAATGAATAGGGCAGCAAATTATGGTGTATACATACAATGGAATACTATTCAACCATAAAAAGAAGCAAAATATTAACAGATGCTGCAACCTGGATGAACCTGAGAAACATTATACCAAGGAAAAAAAGCCAGACTAAAAAGGTCACATATTGTATGATGCCTTTTATATGACAGTTTCAGAATATGCAAAAGCACATTACAGGTTACTGAGGTTGGGGGAGGAGAGGAAATGGGGAGTGATTACTTAATGGTATGGGGTGTTTTCAAGAGGTGATGAAAAAGTTTTGAAACTAGAGAACTGATAGTTGCACAATACTGTGAATACACCAAACACCACTTGACTGTAATCTTCAAAATGTTTAATTGTGAGTTATATAAATTTACCTCAATAAAAAAAAACAAATCAAAAGAACTTTCACACAGAGAACTGAAAACACACATTCACCCATTCCTTACTGAAACTCCGTTAAATGATAGTAAAAGGATTTTTTTTAAGGGTGTAAACTCACAAGAAAAACAACAACAAAACAGGACATGAAACCATGGCAACAAAACTTTTAGAAGCTGGAATGTAGGACACATGGTAACTGATTTAGCACCTGAAAAAGCTAAATCTTAAGCCAACAACAGGGAAAAGAAAACTTATTTCCAATAAAGAAATCCAAACACTCAGGAAATTCACTATCAGGTACTTTTGGAAGTAGACAGGAAGGCAAAGTTGAAAACAAGATTGACACAAAGTTTACTTATTTAGTGAGTCACTAATCACCTCCCCAGTTTCACATACCTCCTAGCTGGGCACTACTGGAGGACTGTCCCTCTAGGCAGAAGGCTAGAGATTTTCTGAAGAAGTAAAACAAGATAACTGAAAGCCAGTAACCGAAAACAGAGTGATGAACTAAAAAGTCTCTCTAAAAACGTGTATATTGAAACCCCCAGGACTTTTTCTTCCCTTGTCATATAGTACAATGGACTTATACTCTGCAAGCAACACACTGACCACACAGTTGACCTAGCAGAAATCCTGTAATGAGGCCTGCAGTTAGCAAGTGCCACTTGTGATCATGGAACTGCCATTAAAATTTTGGTGCCCCATGAAAAAAAAAATAACAAGCAAATAGCCAAAGATCATCCAAGATCCAAGAAAAGCTTCAACATTAAAGACAGAGGCAAGCAGAGAAGAAAAGAAATATGGAGGGAAAAGACTATGCAGTAAGATGGAAATCTCAACAATATAACTCATCTCAACAACCTCGGAGAAAAAAGAAGATATTGCAACCCCAAAACAAGAACATATGGTTACTTAAAAAGATAAAAGAAAGAGCCCCTAGAAATTAAAAATAACAAATGAAAAGGCTCAAAGAAAAACTGAAAGATCAAGTTGAAGAAATTCACCCAAAAAGTTCAGCAAAAAGACAAATAGGAAATGGGAGAGAATATCAGAATTGGTCCAGGAGTTCCAGCTAAAACTTTTTTAAGTTCCAGAAGAAGAGAATAGAAAAATGAAGAGGAATAAAGGATCACTGAAGAGTCCAGCACAATGGGTGAAAAACAGATCCTGACTGATACACATCATCATTATATTTCAGAATACAAAGAAGCAAGAGGAAAAACTCTAAAAATGGAAGGTGAGAAACAGGTTACACATGAAGAACACAGAAATCAGAATGTCATCAGACTTCTCAAAAGCAATTCTGGAAGCTAGAAGAAAAACGGAGAGCTATATCTTCAAAAACTTGAGAAAAAATTTTATTTAACCTAGATATCTAAAACCAGGAATAATCAAGTGTGAGGAAAGAATATAGACATTTAAAAACATTGGGTTGGCCAGAAAGTTCCATAACATCATACAGAAAAACCCAAACAAACTTTCTGGCCAACCCATATGTAAGCTCTTGAATATTTACCTCCCATTACCTCTCATTTGCTCCTGGAGTAAATACTCCACCAAAATGAGCGTGAAGTAACCAAGCAAAAGGAGGATATATGATATATAGCCAAGAAACAGGTGATGCAATAAAAGGCAAAGGGACTCCTTAAGATGATGGAGAAGAGAGATCTCAGAATGACAGACGTACAACTGCCTAAGCTGTACAACCAGTCCAGGTTTGAGAAATTTAGAAGGCTCTAAGGGAGACATTTCCAAGAAAATAAAATTGATAGACCAACTAATATGTCTCAAAGTGTTGAGAAGAGATCCAGGAACCTGGAGGAGACCTTAGGAATGAATTAGTTTAAGTACACAGAACAGTACTTGAACCATGAACTTCCAGATGTTCAAGCTGGATTTAGAAAAGGCAAAGGAACCAGAGATCAAATTGCCAACATCCGCTGGATCATGGAAAAAGCCAGAGAGTTCCAGAAAAACATCTACTCCTGCTTGATTGACTATGCCAAAGCCTTTGACTGTGTGGATCACAATAAACTGTGGAAAATTCTAAAAGAGATGGGAATACCAGACCACCTGACCTGCCTCTTGAGAAATCTGTATGCAGGTCAGGAAGCAACAGTTAGAACTGGACATGGAACAATGGACTGCTCCATATCAGGAAAGGAGTACGTCAAGGCTGTATATTGTCACCCTGCTTATTTAACTTACATGCAGAGGACATCATGAGAAATGCTGACTGGACGAAGCACAAACTGGAATCAAGATTGCCGGGAGAAATATCAATAACCGCAGATATGCAGATAACACCACACTTTTGGCAGCAAGAGAAGAACTAAAGAGCCTCTTGATGAACATGAAAGAGGAGAGTGAAAAAGTTGGCTTAAAACTCAACAATCAGAAAACAAAGATCATGGCATCTGGTCCCATCACTTCGTGGCAAATAGATGGAGAAACAGTGGAAACAGTGACAGACTTTATTTTTTCAGGCTCCAAAATCACTGCAGATGGTGACTGCAGCCATGAAATTAAGACGCTTGCTCCTTGGAAGGTAAGCTATGACCAATCTAGACAGCATATTAAAAAGCAGAGACGTTACTTTGCCAACGAAGGTCTGTCTAGTCAAAGCTTTGGTTTTTCCAGTAGTCACGTATGGATGTGAGAGTTGGACGATAAAGAAAGCTGAGCGCTGAAGAATTGATCCTTTTGAACTGCGGTGTTGGAGAAGGCTCCTGAGAGTCCCTTGAAAACTAAGGAGATCCAACAAGTCCATCCTAAAGGAAATCAGTCCTGAATATTCATTGGAAGGACCGATGCTGAAGCTGAAACTCCAATACTCTGACCACCTGATACGAAGAACTGACTCACTGGAAAAGACCCTGATGCTGGGAAAGATTGAAGGCAAGAGGAGAAGGGGATGACAGAGGATGAGAAGGTTGGATGGCATCACCGAGTCAACAGACATGAGTTTGAGAAAGCACGAGGAGCTGGTGATGGACAAGGAAGCCTGGCGTACTGCAGTCCATGGGATTGCAGAGAGTCGGACACGACAGAGACTGAACTGAACTGAAGTACATAGAACAGTAATGACAACAGGGCTTCCCTGGTGGTCCAGTGGTTAAGAGTCTGCCTACTAATACAGGGGACAACGTTTAATCCCTGGTCTGAGAGGATGTCACATGCCATGGAGTAACTAGGCCCATTATCACAACTACTCAGCCCACGGCTCTACAGCTGCAACTACTGAAGCCTGCATGCCCTAGAGCTGATGCTCTGCAAGAAGGAGAAGCCATTGCAATGAGAAGCCCATGCACCTAAGCCAGAGAAAACCCGAGTGCAGCAATGAAGATCCAGCAGAGCCAAAAACTAATTAATTTTAAAAAAGCCTAAATGGGGGACTTAAAGGAGAAAACTACAACGGAGAACACTATCTTAAAGTCAAATCTACCACTTACTAGCTGTCTTATCTTCATCAGTTTTTCCTGCTCAGCTCCCTCCCTTATTTTCCATATCCCAAACCTCTCATCTCTTCAGTTATCTTCTCCATAGTGACACCTCATTTAGCAAGGGATCTTGACCCTACTTGACAAAGGTAGCAGAAAGCGAGTATCTTCCATATCACCCTCAAAAAAATATATATCTATACAAATTCTACGATCATCTTTTCATTTCCTTCCTCATAAAAAGTGTCTTGTCTCAGATATAAACCTACTCTCTCCACCTCTGATCTAAATTCCATACCCAAGTTCCATCAGCTATCTTCTCTTTTATAACTTCAACCTTCCCCTTCTCTCTTTTTCTTACTCGATACTTCCCTCAATCTCTCACTTCCTTTAAAAAGCTTCCCTAAGGGCTTCCCTGATGGCTCAGTGGTAAAGAATCCTCCTGCTAATGTAGCAGACACAGGTTTGATCCCTGGTCCAGGAGGATCCCACATGCCAAGGAGCAACTAACCCCTGAGTCACAACTACTAAGCCTGTGCTCTAAAGTCCAGAAACCGCAACTACTGAGCCCATGCGCTGCAATTATTGAAAACTGCATGCCCTAGAGCCCATGCTCCACAACAAGAGAAGCCACCACAATGAGACACCTGTGCAATGCAACTAGAAAGTAGCCCCCACTCTCCACAACTAGAGAAAAGCTGGAGCAGCAATGAAGACCCAGCAGAGCTAAATATAAGTAATAAGTAATTTTTTTTTTAAAAAAAGCTTCCTTGATATGAGTTCTTCTTTAGGGTCTTCTCTCTCCTCTTTCCTCTAAAACAATAGCTTTTCATAATGAGCAATTCTGCCCTCCTGGAACATTTGATAATGTCTAGAAGCATTTTTGATTGTCACAACTAGAGGGCTACAACTGGCATACAGGGACCAAAGATGCTACTAAAGAACTTACAATACACAACTCAGCACCTCTACTTATTTTTTTGGCTGCACCATGCAACTCATGGGATGTTAGTTCCCCGACTAGGGATCGAACCCGGGCCCCCTGCAATGGAAGCATAAGTACCAAACACTGGACCACCAGGGAATTTCCTCAGCCCCCTTTAAAACAAAGAATTATCTAGTCTAAAATGTCAGTAATGCCAAAGCTGAAAGACTCTGCTCCAGAAACTAAGTTTTTAAAAAGAGTAATGTACTGTCACTGTCACCACTCCTTTACTCTTCAGCATCATCTGGCTTCAAGTCTCATCCATTCACTGCACCTGTGTTGATCTCCTTGAAGAAACAGATACATCAACCACTCCTCTTTCTTAAAATTCTGTTTGAAAAGCAATGATGAAGATGGAAGCAGAGAATAGAGAAAAATTAATGAAACCGAAACATGACTGTAAGAGAAGACCAAGTGAATTAAAAACTTACGGTCACACAAAATCCTGTATGTGACTCTTTACAGAAGATTTATTCATAACTGCCAAATATCAAGAAGAACCAAAACATCTTTCAACAGGTAAGTAAACTAACTGTGATATATCCATACAGTGGAATACTTTACAGTGATAAAAAGGAACTAGATATTTCTTCATACAATGACATGAATGAATTTTAAATGCATTTTGCAAAGTGAATGAAACCAGACACAAAGGAAAGAAGGAGTGGATGAATTTTTAAAATAACGCATCTGTTTTTTATGGTATTCAGGTAAGGAATAAGTAACTCTATGCATTTGCCAAAACCCAAAGAACTGTACATCACAAAGAATTAAACTTTAACCTATGCAAATTTTAAAAAATCAACAAGGAGTTTGGGGAATTCCAGGATGAATGCATACAATGAGAAAAGAATGTACTGTTTTACAAGCATATGATATAATCTCAAAAAAGTATCCAAAATATATAAAGAATTCTTAAGACTCAACAACAAGTAGACAAACAACCCTATTTAAAAATGGAAATATATTTAGGACTTGAATATACATTTCAGCAAAGATGATGTAAAAATAGCCAGTAAACACATGAAAAGATGCTCAACATTAGTCATTAAAGAAATTAAAATCAAAAGCACATTGAGAAAACACAATGGAAAAATAACAAGTATTAGCAAGGATGTAGAGAAACTGGAACTCTCATACACTGCTAACAGGAATATAAAATGGTACAGCTCTTTTAAAAATAGTTTGGTGTTCCTCAAAAGGTTAAACGTAGAATTAATTTATGATCCAGCAATTCCACTCTCAGGTATATGCCCAAGTGAAATGAAAACAAAGGTCTCACACAAACTCTGTACATGAATATTCATAACAACACAACAGCATCAAAAAATATTAACTACATAAGCATAAATCAGACAAAAAATGTATAAGACTTGTACACAAGAAACTCCAAACTATTGTTGAAATTAAATAATAGCAATATAATAAAATAATAAAGATATTTAATAAAATAAATGAAGAGAGACATTTCTGGATTTAAAGACTCAATACTGATATTTGTTCTCCTGAAACTGGTCTATAGATTCAACACAATCCTAGTTAAAATTTTACTAGGCATTTTTGTAGAAGATGGCAAGCAGATTCTAAAATTTATACGGATAGATAGAAGATTTAGAATAGCCAAAACTATCTGGAAAAGAACAACTTTGGAAAAAATGACACTATCTGATTTCAAGAGTATTATAAAGGTACAGAAATGACAGTATTGTAATGGTAAAGGACAGACACACAGCTTAACACAGAACGGAGTCCAAAAATAAGCTCATACATATATGGTCAATTGAGTTTTCAAAAAAGTTCAAAGGCAATGCAGTGGAAAAAAGGATAGCTTTATCAAGAAATAGGGCTGGAAGAACAGGACATCCATATGTAAAAACAGTGAGCTTTGGTCCGTATCTCACACCACACACAAAAAAAATTAACAGACAGATCAAAATAGATCACAGACCTAAATATGACACCCCAACTATAAAACTTCCAAAAGAAAACCTTGGAGAGAATCTTTGTGAACTCAGGTTAGGCAAAAATTTCTTTTTTTCCTTGCAACTTATTTTATTTCTTTTAAAAGTGAAGTCATGTCGCTCAGTCGTGTCCGACTCTTTGCAACCCCATGGACTGTGGCCTACCAGGCTTCTCTGTCTATGTGATTCTCCAGGCAAGAATACTGGAGTGGGTTACCATTTCCTTCTCCAGAGGATATTCTCGACCCAGGGATCGAACCCAGGTCTCCCACATTGGAGGCAGACGCTTTAACCTCTGAGCCACCAGGGAAGCCTATATTCCCCATGTTGTACAATATATAATTGTAGCTTATTTTCTATCTAACATTTTTTACCCTCTCAATGCTCTACCCTTCTATTGCCCCTCTTCCTTTCCCTCTCTCCACTGTTAACTACTAGTTTCTCCTCTATGAGGTCTGCTTCTTTTTTGTTATATAGGTTAGGCACAATTTCTCAGCTATCATATCAAAAGCATAATCCATAAAGGAACAAACGTCATCAAAACTAAAAACCTCTGCAAAGGACAGTTAATGAAAAGACAAGCCACAGATTAGGAGAAACTCTTGTAAAGCACACATCTGATAAAGACTTGTGTTTAAAAAAGACTTCTCAAAACTGAACAATAAAAAACAATTTAAAGGACGCAAAGACTTGAACAGACACTTGACCAAAAAATTTTACATGGATGATTTAAAAAGATGCTTAATAGTGGAGTCCTTTAGGGGAATATCAATTAAAACCACAATAAGATGTCATTACACACACATCAGAATGACTCGAAAGGTTAAACGCTGTATGACTCAATTTATGTAACGTTTTCTACACACATACACACATAGACAGTGTGCGTAAAAATGGGAACAAGTGAATAAGTCTGGTGGATTGCAGCAATGTCATTTTCCTGGTTTTGATATTATACTATAGATTTGCAGGAGTTTATCATTAGAATGCTGCAGTTCATGGGGTCGCAAAGAGTCGGACACGACTGAGCGACTGATCTGATCTGATCTGATCATTAGAAGAAACTAAGTAAAGGATACTCAGAAACTCCATTTTTTGCAACTCTGTGAATCTACAATTATTTTGAAATAAAAAGCTTTTTTAAATATGCAAAAGATTTAAATGACACTTCACCAAAAAAGACATACAGATGGCGAAAAAGCACATAAAAAGATGTTCAACAGCATTAGTCATTAGGGAAATATAAAAAGACAAGGAAATACTACTATGCACCTATTAGAACTACAATTCAGACATTGGTGAAAATGTGGAAATGTATATTTCCACTGCTAGTAAGGTATGTGAAATGATACATCCACTTTGGAAAACAGTTTATCAGTTTCTCAAAAAGTTAAACTTACACCTAGGACATGACCAACCACAGACTTAAGGGTAAAGGTAGGACATGACCAACCACAGATTTAAGGGTAAAGGAAATAAGTGCCCACACAAAGACTTATACATAATGTTCATAAGTTTTATTTGTAAGCCAAAACAATCCAAAAGTCCATCAAGAGGTGAACAGATAAACAAACTGTGGGATATGCATAGAATGGAAACTATTCTCCAGTAAGAATGAATGACCTATTGATATGCTCACTAACATGGATAAACCTCAAAATAACAATGCCAAATGAAAGAAACTAGAACAACAACAATAACAAAAAACCAAAACTATATACTTCATGATTCCATTTATATGTTTTTATAGTGATTTCAGTGGCTGTCTGGGAAAAGGGGAAAGGTGAAGGTGTGGGAATGATGACAAAGCATACAAGGAAATTTTCGGAGGTGATGGATATGTTCACCATCTTTAATGTGATGAAATTTTCACAGATACATATGTGTCAAAACATATCAAATAGCACAATTCAAATAAATAGTTTATTATTGAAGGAGATCAGAATGTGCTATTCCAAAATATGCTACTTTGGCATAAGGATTATTTGAGCTGAAGTCAACTGAAAAACAACAAACAGGAAAAC
Source organism: Tragelaphus eurycerus (assembly GCA_935064755.1). NCBI lineage: Eukaryota > Metazoa > Chordata > Mammalia > Artiodactyla > Bovidae > Tragelaphus > Tragelaphus eurycerus. The sequence goes on from CAKXYN010000020.1 coordinate 22,674,863, forward strand.
TTCTCTATCCTCTCTCTCCCTTTCTGCCCAAAAGCTGGGCATAAATTTCCCTTTGTAAAGGTGTTCCCCTCTCCCATACCAGGAAGAGAACTACTCTTAACTGCATAACAAATCTTACAAAAACAACCTTTATTTGTAACACATTTCCTAGTCGCTTTCCCACAACGTAAACCCCACCAAAAGCCCAAACCCCCTTTTTACTTTGTCTAGTCTGTTCTCCATAATTTTCTGCTCTTTGATAAAACGGTATATAAGCCTCCCAGACTTTTCACAGTGCCTGGTATATTTTATTAAAATAAATCACTTTTCCCCTTCCTACTTCCAAATCTGCTTCTCCTATGGTAATTGACCCAAATTAGAAAAAAAGAAATAATCCTAGTCTCATTCCTCTCTTTACTCAGTTGATACCAGGTCCTTTTGATTGCTTTCCCCTAAATTTATCTCAGCGTCATTCCCAACTTGCCATCTCTATACCTCTGCCCATTATCATTTCTCAGACACAACACTGCTTTTGCCTCCATTCCTGCCTTACTCAGTCCATTATCCGCAGTGTAGCAGAGAGATCTAAGTCATAAATCTGACATTCTTGTCCAGCTTGGAATTCTTGACAGCTCTCTGTCTTCAGTCTAAAATCCAACTCCTTAGTACAGCACAACAGGCTCTCCTTTTCCACCCACATCTGGATACTACAGCCTCATCTTCCAACAAGAAAGGACCACACTAACTTGTGTTTTTGGAAGTGGCCCTGAAATGTATTTCCTACCCTATCTAGGCAAATAATCCTATTGGATTCAGCTCAACTTTAACTTCTGTGACCTTTCCAAGTTAAACTGTCATTTATGCTCTCAGAGGGCCTTCTCTATACCTGTATTACTGCTGTATTTAGTATACATCCACTCCAATAAACTGAATCATATTCATACGTAATAATATTGACACAGTAAGCTATATTAAAAGACTGAACATTTTAGTATATTCACTCAGCTAATGATCTAGAGGTCCCTTCCTACTCAGTTACTCTGAGATCTTATACAACATCCCTGTCTGGTTTCTACTTTCTCTTCCCCATTCATATCCTTCTGTTTTATCTTTTAACAAGTGTTAGTTATTTTATTTTTAGACTAGCTTTAAAGATAAAGGATGAAATAAAATACTTTTAAAAGCATTTATGAAGAATTCCCTTGGGCTTCAGTGGTTAGGACTCTGCACTTTCACTGCCAAGGGCCAAGGTTCAATCCCTGGTCAGGGAACTAAGATCCTGCTAGTCACAAGGCAAAACCAAAAGATAGACAGACAGCTAGATAGGTATCTACACAGATAGATTAGGTAAATACATAAAGCATGTAAAAAATACTTTACTATGTCTATTGGGACATAAAAATTGGGATTGGTTTAGAAAGATGGTTCTGATAAATTTATTTGCAAGGCAGCAATGGAGAAACAGACATAGAGAACAGACTTATAGACATGAGAAGAGGAGAGGGTGAGATGTATGGAGAGAGTAACATGAAAATTTACACTTATCATGTGTAAAATAGATAGCTGATGGGAATTTGCTGTATGTCTCAGGGAACTCAAACAGGGGTTCTGTATCAACCTAAAGGGTGGGATGGGAAGGGAGGCTCAAGAGGGAGGGGACATACATCTATAGCTGATTCATGCTGATGTTTGACAGAAAACAACAAAATTTTGTAAAGCAATTATCCTTCAATTAAAAAATAAATAAAATTTTTTTAAAACTGGGATTGGTTTAACTAGAAGGTTCTTTCCTTATGTTTCTGTATGTCTGCAAGACCATCTGATTCCACTTGAACCACACAAGGAACATGATTTGGTGCCTCATATATGCCATCCACCAGATACCAAGCCCACTAGAAACCTACTAGCCATACTTCATCCTCTTTCCCTGCACTTATATAGGCTCCCCTGTCTACCCGAAGAACTTTGACAAAGCAAGAAACTCAAGTGCCAGTAAAAGTAATTGCAAAGAAAAAGTCACATCTACATTTTAAAGTTCCTCAACTGCTAGCATACTGTGGATAGAAAAAATAGAGGATTATTTTGGAGGATCTCAAACCTCCTGCCCCCAGCATCCATTTCCTCCTAACAGGTTTTCTGCCATGTATCCACTCTTCTCCTGTACAGCCTTGTACTTCAGGGAAAGCCAATCACCTTCTCAGGCCAAGGGATGGGCCTGGTTGGCTAAGAATAATTCCATTTGTCTTTACTAGTTACTAATTTAGGAAAGGGAATGTAACCCAATTTTGGTCAATGAAATGAGAGGTTATATTTGCTTTAGGCTTCTGGAAAAATCCGTCCTCATGCTTAAAAAGAAGCATGTGAAGTCGGTGTTTGTGTCTCTTCCCCTGCCCTCACCAAATGTCAACCCCAAACATACCTATTTTGCATATGTTTAAACTAGAAAATAAAAAGCACTACTATTTCCTTTAAACAGTGATCAGATGATAAAAAGTCAAAGCAAGTTTTAAAACAATGATCAGTCAACATGTACCAGGTAACATAACAAAAGAACCTTCTTGCTTTTGCTCTGAAAGGAGAGTTCTGGTTAGAGTCATAAGAGTGTATGTAAAAAGAAATAGGTAGTAGACAAAGAGAAGCCCAAAGGCAGTACTGATCTTGGGAGATAAGATTAAGTGGCAGATGGCACACTGATCAAAACATCAAGGCAAAAATGTGTGTCAGCACTAGTGGCTATAGAAGGTAGAGCAGTTTCACTTCAGTCCTAAATTCAACCAAAGAAATAAGTAGTACTTATGTATCTGTTGAAGCATTTGAAAGCAAAATGTTTAAATTAAAAAAAAAACTATCTTAACTAGTAATTTAGCATTTTTAAAATTTTGAGCTTTTGCCTAATTTAGATTTAGGATAATTTTCATGACAAATCTAAAAGTGCTTTAAATTTTAATAAGTGCATAATTGGCCTGCAAAGGCCACAAGCCAGACCCTAATTAGGACAACTTGGGAGAGAATTACCAAAGAGAAAGATGAAATCCCCACTACTTAAAACCTAGAAAGTATGACTTCTCGACCTCCAGATCCGTAAGGAAGCAAAAAAATCCAAAAGAGCCATGGTTAGCTGAATGGTACCCTTTATTGGTCCGGCTGTACTACAGCTACTATTTAAAAATGTCTAGAGCAGGCAGGAGTAAGAGGCATTCCTCAAGTGGCCACTCTGAGCCCAAAGCAGAAAGTCTAGTCACAGGAACACAGGTAACTCTGCCTCAGGTATGTTTGATTCCATGTGCTCATCATTGAGTCTTGGTTTTACCAAAGGGAAAACTATTTCTGTACTTGAACTCTTTCTGGGGTAGAGAGGCAAGGGAAATACCAGAAAGAGCCCAAGTCAGAAAACCAGGGTTCAAATCTCAACCCTTCTACTTTCTAGATGGTCAAATCTACCTTCATTTATGCTTCCTCAGGTAAAATGGAAATAGTACCTACCTCTTCAGGTTATCATAAGACTCAGAAATAATATATATATAAATAATTTGCATATAATAGTACTCAATAATGCTGGGTTAAGTATTTACTTAACACCACACACAAAAAACCAGAAGCTACAAAAATGATGAAAATTACAGGCTAGGCAAAAAAAGCTCAGGATTTTCAAGTAGAAATTAAGCAATTTACTAAAGAAAAACAAAAACTAGGAGCCAGAGATCCCAAGCCTCTGTTTTGTAACTAAATGACCCTGGGCAAGCCAACTTGAACCTACGTTTCCTCGCTTATAAAATAAAAGAATAAAATAAGCCTGAAATTATTCTGTCCTTTTCAGCAGTGTCACTCAACTAGCAATGAATTTAGAACCCAGACCTAGTTCAATACTACCTCAAAATAATGTTTCTAAACTGTCTCACAAAAGAGACTATGAAACAATATGTGGCTGGCAGAGGCAGTTCGGACAAATGGGTAGAAAGATTTCATACTGGGCCTGAAACGAGATGATATTAATTTATAAAATTAATATTGATAAAGAGAATGTTATATTAATATATAGAGTAAGGGATATAAAAAAGGTAAAACACAATGAGGAAAACCAGTTTAGAGGCAGGTTATATACAGAAGGGAGCAGGAATCAAAGATAATTTTAGCTGTGACTTTTAAAATTGAATTAGGGAATAAAATATGAAGAGAAAACTACATAAATCCAAATAGAAGCTGACCAAGACTTTAGTTAGAACAAAGAGCAGAGAGAAAGGGCGAGATATAACTCATTTTCAGGAAGTGGCAAAATTCAGCAATAAAAATACAGCAATATGCTGTATAAAAGATAGCAATAAAATAAAAAGACAGCAATATGCTAATTCAACAAAAAAAGAATGTAAATCAGTAGAGCTGATTTACAATGTTGTGCCAATCTTACACCAAAATGACTCAGTGTTACATACATATACATTCTTTTTTAAATATTCTTTTCCATTATGATTGTTCCCAGGAGACTGGATATAGTTATATAGTATGGCCTTGTAGTTTATCCATTCTAAATATAATAGTTTACATCTACCAACCCCAAATCCCCAGTCCATCCTTCTCCTCCTGTCCCCCCTTGACAACCATGACAACCACAATAAAAAATATTTTTTTATTGTATTAAAGAACTACAGACATAGGAAATATGGCTTGAATAATAATAACCTGTCAATGACCTACCAGTTTTAATAGAATCAGAAATATGAAACCATCTTTTAGGGCTCAGTTTTTCAAACTGAAGGTAGTTATCTATTAGTGAGACATGACCAACAATGTTTTAAAATTAATGAAAAAGAAAATATGAAAGTAAAGCCAGAATAAAGGTATATGCTACTTTATTGACACTTCCATCTCAGTTTTCTCTGTTTAAACAAGTATCTGTTTGCTGGCTCAAAACAAAATTTATTACTCTGCATCATGGCCTAAAGGTTTTGAAACTCTCTATTTTAGAAATTTTCAAACATAAAGTAGTGAATACAGTATAATTAGTCCCCATACGTTTATCATGTAACTTCAACAATTTCTGAACATCATTCTTCACTGAACCTTTACTGAAAGGCAGTGAAAACTGTAAGGAAATGTTGCTGGCAGAGGAAATATCAAGTTTCCTTAAAATGCTTATACAACAATAAAAAATTAAAAAGTAAGTTTTAAAATATAATTTATTTATTTACGTTACGCTGGGTCTTCACTATGGTGTGCAGAGCACGCATGGGCTTCAGTAGTTGTGGTGCACAGGTTTAGTTGCCCAGTGGCATGTGGAATCTTCCTGGCCCAGGGATCGAACCTGTGTCCCCTGCATTGGCAGGTGGATTCTTAATGGCAGGATTACCAGGGAAGTCTCTAAAAAGTAACATTTAGATACAACTTTCTATATTTTCCCCAAAGACTTTCTTTATATAAAGGACAAGGTTAAAACTTATATTCCTTTAGAATTCAGTATGATTCATAAATGGCAAAACATAAGATATAAATTTCAAATCTTCTTTGCTCTGAAAGGTACACAATCAAAAGAATATATATGTGCATTATTTTTGTGAATTAATCTCTACTAATTACATATAGGGCTTCCCTTGTGGCTCAGGTGGTAAAGAATCCACCTGCAATTCGGGTGACCTGGCTTCAATCCCTGGGTTGGGAAGATCCCCTGGAGAAGGGAAAGACTACCCACTAAGATTTAAAATCTAGTCTTAAAATTAAAGTCAAGTTCTCTAGTTTCATTTCATAATAAATTTAAAACTTTAAGAGATTAACAATACTTAATAAGTATTAAACTGATGGATATAAGCAACATGGTCAAACATTAAAATTTCTTTTCAAACATTAAAAAACTTTTAAATTTCTAGCCATTAAATCATTAAACATTAAGTGAATTTTTCTGATCCCATGTAGTTACTTATCAAATATTTTAGAAAAACTACTTAGAAAAACTAAAAAATACCTACTCAAAAGCACATCACAAGATCATTTCCCTCCTATTTATATACACCACCAACATCCCACTGCTAATTCTACCCAAAGAGAGAAATGGGTTTTGGAAATCAGACATACCACAACTAGCTTTTGTTAAACCAGTTTTCAAAAAAAGTACATGCCACAGCAAATTCTATCAACTTCACAATGCTACTTTTTAAGTGAATATTTTTCTTACCCTAATAGAGAGCCTTGAAGAGTTTGTCATTTTAAAACTTTCTATTATGGAAATTTTAAAACATACATAAAAATACAGACTATTATAATGAATTCCCATATATCCATCATCTAGCTTCAACAATTTCTGAATGTCATATTTTTCCTGAATGCTATTTTTTAATTTAAAAATATTTTTATATTGAAAAATATTTACATTTAAGTATGACTCACAAACTGTCCAATAAAAGTGTTCTGGCCGATGATGGAAAAATGTTTTTAGAAATATTTTTACGTGTGACATAAATCAACATTATTAGAAAAAAGTTATAAATTCAAAGTTCACATAATCCTACCTATTTTCTAATTAAACAGCAAAGATGATAAAAATTTAATACAAAATTAAGAAATATAAAAATTTTAAGACACTGAAAATAGATTTTAAAACATTAAAAATCTCACCCACTTCTAAACATAAGATAAATAGAAACTATACATTTTGTAAGAAAATGAAACTGTCGAGTGACTTTTCCAGTGTACCTGAGATTTTCAGGTTTTCATAGACACACTTCCCTTACACACAGGAATATCAATATGTTAATTAGAACTGTTCCAACAACTAAAGTTCAGCTATCAATTCATAAAATATTCTGCTTAAATCTTACAGATCCAATTGTTCCTGTCTTCTCAAGTCCACTGAATTCATGCACACAGGTGAGACGCATGCTATATAATTTATAAACATTACCAGAAATATTGAAATATATGCAGACTCATGCTATGTATGAGCTAAAATTATGGCTTTTAAAAAAGCTTGCTACTGCTTGTGACTCTCCTAAGCCTCCCTGAACAAATTCACTCCTCTTAAATTCCACTGTTACTTGAACCTCATATGGCATGCCTGGGCAAATTTGATGACTTGGATTTTGTTTTAGAAGCCAGGCTTACTGCCAAGTCTGCTATGTCTACTCCCCTGACCCACCAGAACAGCTTTAGACAACACCTTATTTATGTTACTGCTGTGAGCAGTCAAACCACTGTTTTCTATCAAATGAGGCTCAACTAACTCAGGTTTCCTATCTCTTCGGAGTAATGCAGTTGACTTCAATGTATTCTGGCTTCCTCAATCCCACCTCTTATTTAATATAAAACATCACCATACTGAATCACATACTAAGAGGGAAAATAAAAGATACATTAAACTTCACAATCAGTAACACAACTCATTATCTTCTCTTAAAATGTTTGCATTTTATATATTAGTATTTATCATTTTTTCTGAAGAACAATGAACTCCACATTTTCTTACCAAAACGTCTTCATGATCACACTTCATTGAAAAAATAAATGCAGAGCAAGACTCAAAAGCAAAGTCTGGGATATAATTCAGTAAAAATACATACAATAATTTTAGGCAAAGTTCATTGGCTGCTACCAAAGGCAAGTCATAATAATAAGTTAATTCTACAACTTATCTTAATATTTCAAATGCCCTTAAATACTTAAGTTTTAGGCCTTACTAGACCCTCCCCGCAGTGTCTTGGCAATATACACAATACCCAAGTTTTAATTTTTATATCATCTAATAAAATTACTATAGTATTATCTCTGGTAATAGTTTAGAATATATGCCAAAAAAAACCTTTCTGTACTGGCAAATCCCACTGACAGAGGAACCTGACAGGTTACAGTCCATGGAGTAGTAAAAGAGTTGGACACAACTGAGCAACTAAAGACTTTTGAGAGTCCCTTGGACTGCAAGGTGATCTAACCAGTTCATCCTAAAGGAGATCAGTCCTGAGTGTTCATCGGAAGGACTGATTTGAAGCTTAAACTCCAATACTTTGGCCACCTGATGTGAAGAGCTGACCCACTGGAAAAGATCCTGATGCTGGGAAAGACGGAAGGCAGGAGGAGAAGCGGACAACAGAGGATGAGATGGTTGGATGGCATCACCGACTCAATGGACATGAGTTTGGGTAAACTCCGGGAGTTGGTGATGGACAGGGAAGCCTGGCGTGCTGCGGTCCATGGGGTCATAAAGAGTCGGACACAACTGAGCAACTGAACTGAACGGATCAACTATAAACAACAACAAAAACAATTAGCAAATGGGAAAATCTAAGAAAGCACAAGTATAGCAATGCTCTTACAATGATAAAGTTTTAACAAAACAACTAAAATGTTTTCCTTAATTTTCCCCCATACTCACTAAAACACATTTATTCACTAATCTCCATCACAAAATTCTGCTAATACCCTCAGGAGTATTGTCTATATCTATCAGGAAAAATGTCAAGGAAACAGAATATTATTTTTCCAAGTGAAATGGAGAAGCATTTATCATTGACTCAATCACCAAATACATATTCTCACTGCATTCAAGTCTAAGGAAAAAGCTGACCGATGGTATGAAAGTAAGGTTCAGCAGTAATTAAATTTTCCTTTATAGTATCTAATGTGCTGTATAAACACACCATTAATTTCTACAGGAAACCATACATGCAACTTCTCTTTTTCATACTGATTTAAATATCCAATTATACTTAGTATGGTTAGTAAAGCAACCATCCTTCACACCATAGAGTTAGTGACAACCTAATTTAAGTAAGTAGAAAAACGTAATTAAAAGCAAGTGACCTTCAGTGCACATATTTATTAGTAAGATATGAGAAAGGAGGTAACACTGAAAACAGGAATAGAATTAAAAAGAAAAAATAAAAATATTTAAGACAAATATTCCAACTCATTTAGTAAGGTTTAAAAGACTGGATCTCTCATCTGCCCTTACTCTCTCAATATTTTAGTTTACTATAGAAAAAAGGTCTAGGAAATAGGAGGAAATAAAAAAATAATCATCAATTTCCAGGTGTTTTTTAAAAAATCTTATCATTTTGAAAAAAATTACCACCACTTACTGAGTATCACTGGGCCAAGGACTGTGCTAAGACCTTTAAATACATTATCTCATTTAAAACAAGAGAAACAAAAACAGAGTACAAATTTTAAAACAAAAAAGTGAGAAAATGAAATTATCTAAAAGACAGTAAATAATACAGAATACATGAATCAGATGTCCAAGCACTAAACAAAGTCAAACACTACAGATTAAAGATTAGGACAATGATCTAGAAAAAGTTCCTCAAATTCATTTTTTAATTTTTATTAAAAAATTTCCCCTCAACTTTATGTGTGAAAAAGCTGCATATTAAAGTGGTATCTGACAAAACTACACTTACCATAAAGTAAATTTCTAGTAAAAATACATATTCCATCTATTTCTCTCCTTTTAAAAACGAACAACAGATAAAATACAACACACTACAGCACACCCTCCTCCCAGTGACTCTCCTCCAAGACTAGAAAGTCCAAGTTTAGTAGCGAACAAATCCTAAGACTGAAACTTTAAATCTGAAACATAAAGATTATTACAACATCTAACTAATATATATCAATACACTAAAATAGAGCACCAGAAGCTACCCTTCATGATGGCAAATAATATTAGCGAAATACATTAAACACCAATTTAAAATTCTCTATTTACTCATGAGGTATATCTTCATTTTCAAACTAGGTAGTAAGTAAAGGAAATGTGAACATAGTATTTTGATTCACTTTTAACTGGAAAAATGTCAAAGTTAACACTGTCCTCATATTTAAAAAAAAAAAAAGCTGAAGACTCTAGAATCTTAAATTTTCTTTAATGGAAAAAAATCTCAAAATACTTTGGTAAGTAATAAACCCAAGTCAGTCACAATGTATTGACTTTATCCAGTGTCAAATCATCTAATTTGTATTTTACAAGCTTGCTTAGGATATTCACTAAATTCGCTTCTTGCCTTGTCCTCAGTCTCCATCCACTATCCTCTCCACCTCCAAATATTTTTTAAAATCTTCTGTATGGAAATTTAGATATGACACAAGTACTCTCAAGCCTTTAGAGAGAAGGAAAACCTGGAACCCAAAATGACCAAGATCTACTGTCTTATGGTATTGACCAATAAAAGTCAAAGAACTAAGACAAGTCTCATAAACTTCCCTTACCACACACACAAAAAAAACTGACTCAAAACTTAAGTGGTATTTTTTCATTAACTGAACAAATACTGGGTGCCTACTATGTTAAAGGCACTACGCTAGGCGTCTATAAACAAGATATCGATATTATCCCTGCCCTCGTGGAATGTTCCACTTCACTGAGGAAGAGAACTCAGACACAAGCAAACTCAATGACACGACCCAATACTGATCTGAATTCTAGTAAGCAATTTTACTCTCATGGCCCACCTTACTGCATATTATCATCCTAAAAGCATGTTAGTTAATCCACTTAGTCCTTCAAACTACACACTCTTAATTATGCTTAATAAAATGAAAATTAATTTTGAACTTCCCTGGTGCTCCAGTGACTAAGACTGCACTCCCCATGCAGGGGCCTGAGTTCAATCCTGAGTTAGACAGCTAGAATCCCATATGCCTCAACTAACACAAAGCACAGCGTAATAAATAAATATTTTTAATGAAAATTAATATGACAAATAACTTTGAAATCTTTATTTTGAATATTTAGCACATCATTTTCAAAAGAATTTAAAAATTAGCTAGTAGGTGTTCATAGCAGCACTATTTGCAACTGCCAAAAAAGTAGAAAAAAACTCATGTCCATCAGTGGATGAATAGATAAAGAAATCGGAGTAAATATATGATAGAATATAATTGTTATAAAAAGAAACAAAATACTGCTATGTTCTATAGCACGGATGAACCACAAAAACACTGCACTAAGTGAAAGAAGCCAGACACTACAGGTCATATACATATGATTCCATTTATATAAAATATCCAGAATAGGTAAATCCATAGACAGATTCCACATTAGAGACTGGGCTGCCAGGGACTGGGAGGGGGCAAGGGAGAAAGAAAAGCAACTGCTTAATGGGTTTGGGGTTTCCTTTTAGGGTGATGAAAATGTTTTGAAACTAGATAGATGTGGTTGCACAATGCTGTGACTGCACTAAATGCCACTGAATCATTCAATTAAAAATGGTTTGTGTCATGTGTATTTTACCTTAAGTTTTTAAGACTTAAAAAAATAGCTACTAGACTACTTTAAAAAGTCACAAATAAAACTGCTCAAGTTTAACTTTGGGAAAACCAGTTATAAATCAAGTTTCAAATCTTAACTTCTTCTAGACCCATTTTGATTTTGACCCATATCAAAATGTTTTTTAGAGGACTTATGGCAAATATCATTCCTTAAAAAGCTGTTTTCATAGCTTGTAAATGTTACTTAATGTTTGAGACGTACATACAATTCCAACTACATGATGATTCTCCTTTATTACATGTTTGATTAACATCCTTATGGATCATCTGTTTGGTATATTATGTTCTCAATCAAGTTTGTGTCCAATAAGTTTGCTGACATCAGTAACTGTTTATCTTCTCTATAATGAAAATACTCATTCAAACGATGTATTTTTTTGTTAAACCCCAATAATCTAAGTACAATTCAATGCAACCCTCTCCATAAAAGCCACTTTTCCCGTTTCTACCTCTACCATAAGCTGCACCATTCAGTCAGCCTAGTAGCACAGTTATTTGGGTTATGTGCCTCCATCCCATTTCCCAAGTTCCTTGAGGGACCTCTCAGTTCTTTCTGGGCTCATCATAACACTACCAAACACCATCCTGAGCGTAACAGGTGCTCAAACGATGTCAATGGAATTGAAAAAGACATCTAACATAAAAAAATCTAAGAGAACTGATAATACAGTACAAATACTTCGTAGAGATTCTTTATATAATACGTTCTGATATGTTTCTCAGTGCAAGCCTACAGAATAGTCTGTTGAACATCAGTATGAACATTAAGTAATTCACCTAACACCCGGAAAGAATAAAGGGGGATTAGTCTTATCCATTTCCCTTTTGAAGTTCGCTTGCATAAGTAATAGGGAAACTGAACTTAATGAACCACAGTATTCCAAACCAGGTCACAGGAGAGTTCCAAGTCCCCAGCCATCCTGTTTCTATTTCCTGATTGGTCTGACCTCCTCCAAGCATTATGGTGCCCAGCCTTTCACGATCTCCTTTAAACTCAATACAGGATCTCCTTCAAAACATCTTCAGAGGTGAGCTTTTTCTGAAAATAAAAACTGACTTCCAGAACTTTCTAGGAGAATTACGGACAAGGCACCCCACTTTTAAAAATGTTCCGAAACACTCTGCTGCAAAAAAAAAAAAAAAAAAGAAACCTATTTTTCAGAAAAGTCCCGTTATAGTTACACTTCTAATTAAACGTGAGCCATTAACTTGCACAAGTGGAAATTTAACACTACAGCATTACTCTCCTAGCGAAGTATATTTAAACAGACATGAGCACGAATTTTAGAGAGCTCCTGCACTTCCAGAATGAAACATCTTTCAAATGGAGATTGTTTTTAACACTTAGAATAGATGAAAAACCAAGCCTGCTTACACTTCACCGGGACATTTCCTTCACACCACGCTAGCAAAGCAGCGACAACCAGACGCCACCTGGGCAGCGGCCCCGACCCTCGGCCTCCAAACCCCCGGAGTCCAGGTCCCCACTAGTTTGCTTCCAGCCAAGCCCGCAGCCACTTCCAAGTCGCTGCGACTCACACGCCTCCTCAGCGGTTTAAATCCGCTCTTTACTCACCACACACACACACCCACACACACACGACGTTACCAGACTCGGGACGACCAAGGGACCAGGGAGGGGGGCGAGCTCGTGCGAGCGAGAAGAGCCGACGCTCCCCATTCCCGCCCCGCCCGGCACCCACCTGCAGGCCGCGAGCCCGGGGGCGGCGGCGCCGGCGCCCCGTCCTCGCCAAAGACGAGTTTAAAGTCGAGCTCGTCGTGGGCGCCACAGTTTGCCGTAGTCATCGGCTTGGCCCGGGGTGCTGCGGCTCCTCCTCAGGCGGCTGCGGCGGCGGCGGCGGCGGCTCCTCAGCGCCGCTTCATGCCGGGCCGCGCCGGCCAGGAGTTCGTGGCTCCGCAGCAAACTTTCGGTCGGGGACCGCGACGCCGAGCTTTCCGTTCCGAACTCGAAAACTGGCCGCGCGCCGAGCCGCACCACGAGCCACCGCCACTGGCAGTCGTCGGTGCCCAAGCTGCCACGGTCGCCTTAGACGATATTCCCCGCCCCCCAACAGCCGCCGCCACCAGCGCGCTCCCGCGCCGTAACGCGCGCCCGGCCCCGCCCCCTACCGCGCGCCCGTCTGACCCGGCAGCCCATAGGCCACTGGCGCCGCGGGCTAGCCCGACGGCCCCGCCCTCTCAACCGGCCTACCGCGTGACTCCCTCTCCCGGAGAAGGAAGCCATGTGATCATGGAGAGTCGGGTAGCCCTGCTACCTCTTGGGAGTTGTAGTTTGGCCTCTACTCCATCACCTCCAGACGCGGTACCAGAGTGTAGGGTCCCATAGCCCTCTAATTAGATTGAGGGGCCCACTACCGGCCAATCAGAGATTCCCTTCCTTCTTGGGTGGAGCCCTAGCTGGGGAAGGGGCGCTAAGAGCCTTGTGGTTAAGGGTGCGGTGACTGGCGGCTGCAGAGTTACTTCTGCTGGCTGAGTTTTGGGAAAGCAACAGCGCTCGGGAGGGTTATGTGGCTATCATACCCTGATCTCTTCACCCCAACCTTAATGGCGGAGTCTCCAAAGGGCGGGGACTGGGTTGGCCTTCCAGCTAAGCAAGAGCGGACGGAGCGGGAGAAGACCTGGGTTGCGCGACGATCCTCAAGCCTGAGTTACCCGTCGCTGCAGATCCACCCCTGCGGGGCGGAGCCCGCGCTTCGCCGACTGAGCCTTTGTCTATCCCCCGCCCCAGCCCGCCTAGCAGCTGCTCTCTCGAGGACAGTCGGCGCATTCGAGACCTTGGTGAAGTCCTAGGAGCAGGGTCTGTACCCTGCTGTGTCAGGCTAACGGAAAGGGAAAGCCCATCGTAAACTCACGCCACTGTAAGGGCTCTTGTGACCTCTGCATCCCGATGCACATCCATTAAAGCGGGAGTAACTGTACTACCCAAACTGAGTGGCTGTTGGTAGGAAGGAAGTGACACTGTATCAACAGTTTTCAAACTCTCGGCCCCTCCCCAGCGGGCCAGTCTTCCCCCGAGACAACCTAACATGCCTCCTCCTGGAGCCTGGGGTGGAGGCTGTCCCCAGGGACGCTGAGCCTGGCTTGTTTACTTAGGACTCCTCCAAGGCACAGGGTGAACCAAAATCTGGGAGAGGTGACAGTGACCAACTCTCCTAGTTCCAGGCCCTGAAGGGCAGAACATCCCTAGAAGTGTGTTGCCAGAACAACCAGGGTCTCAGGCAGATGGAAGAGCCCAGGTATATTCTACACTGTACACAAAAAAAAACCCTGGCTAGAGACTTGAGAATCCCTTGGACTGGAAGATCAAACTAGTCAATCCTAAAGGAAATCAGTTCTGAATATTCATTGGAAGGACTGATGCTGAAGCTGAAGCTCCAATACTTTGGCCACTTGATGTGAAGAACCGACTCATTGGAAAAGACTGAAGGCAGAAGGCGATGAGATAGTTGGATGGCATCATCGACTCGCTGGACATGAGTTTGAGGACACTCCGGGAGTTGGTAATGGACAGGGAAGCCTGGGATGTTGCAGTCCACTGGATCACAGTCAGGCATGACTGACTGACTGAACTGAAGAGGGCAAGGTGGACCACCCTGAAGAAATGTCTCAATATGTGGACTGACAACATGAGCTACCAGGGAACCCTAGGGAGAGCCCAACTAAGTCTAGGGTCAGGAAGACAGGGCATGTCCAGACCAGTGAGACATCTATCTTGGATTGGTTCATCCCTGAGGTCAGAAAACTTTTCCTGCTCTATGCTCTGTACACATACCTGTGCTGGACCTGGGGAGGCAGAGATAAATTAATTTCCCTTCAGGCATCAGGGAGAGGCCAGCAAATCTAATAATCACTGTGCAAAGAGATTATGGCTCTGCCAATAACTCAGAGGAAACTCATAATCACCCTGACTGCAGGGCTAAGTAGGAACTGGAGAGATGCGCATGATGGTTCCAGGCAGAAAACAGAAACCAAAGAGTACATGCAGTGAATAAAAGCCAAAAATAAGGCCCGATGAATGGGGAAGAGTGGTTCATGCCACTGTGAGCTCTCTGGACTTTATCCTGAGTGCAGGAGGAAGCTACGAAAGGGTTTAGAGCAGGAGACTTCCATTTCAGAATCCTGAATGAATCTCTGGCTTGGAGTGGGGGAGGGGAAGATTCGAGGCAGAAGACAACAGTAGTCAAGGAGAGGGAGCAAACAGCATTAAGTGGGTGAAAAAGCCTTCCAATAAGCAGTCCTGCCTTCAGAGGATCTCCAACCTTGAGGGCCTAAGTATGGAATTTAGAGTCCAGACATGACACTAACTGCAGCCTTCTGCCCCAGGCAGATGTTTGGTCTGCCAATTAGTATTACATGTAACACGACCCTTAGTATACTAAAAGGCCCCAGAAGTTTAGTCCGCTCACCTCTTCCTCATCATAAAATGATGCAATCTCAGGATGTGTCATCCCTACTGCCCCCCCCCCCACACACACACACACACACACGCACATGTACACCAATACCTCCCAGGTTATCTGGATGGAGAAAATGAACCTTTATCTAACCCCTCTGCCCTCCACACATGATTTTATTTGAACCAGGGGCTCAGCCGGTCAGGCCAGGGAGAAGACAGGAGGGAGATCGTGGGCCCACCAGCCCCACCACTGGGCAGGGACCATAGAAGCTATAGACGGTTGCAGAAATTCACCCATTCATCAAATGTTCAGCGATGCATCTGTGTTCCCAGCCACTGTGCACATGGAGAACACTTAAAAGGGCTCATGTCTTGGGGAAGGTTTCTGCTATGGAGGAGACTGAGAACCCTAATCTGGAGTGTGATGAGGGCTGGAGCAGAAGTGAGCACCAGCTGCAGGAAGAGTGTTAGCACCTTTGGAAGAAAGGCGACAATGGCTGCAAGCCCTGCAGGCTGTGAGGAATCAACACACATCCATACACAAATTCTCTCTACCCCTTTTCCTTACCCAGGGCCAGGATTCAGGTCAGCTCCCAAAGCTCTTTAGATGGCAGGCGGCCATCTGACCCACCTCCAGCCTCCTGAGAGCCTTGTGTAAAACCAGGAGACCCAGGGACCCAGTGCAATAGAACCCCAGACTGGGCCAGGCTCATGGACAGGGATGGTGTGGGTCCCTTCTCCCTCCTGTGTGTATGCCAGTCAGGGCCTGAAATGAAACCATCCCTTTTGTCAGCTGCCACATGCTTGGCCGAGCCCTCATCATTGAAGGCTCTCCTGTGGCCTCTGAGCGATGGTACAGCTTAGCTCAGTCCAGCTCACCTTGCTCCACATTAGGGACAACAGGAGCCTTGGAGAAGTCAGAGTTTAGAAAAGTTCTTCCTCTCCATGGCACACATTCCCCACCTCCACCACAAGCTCTTGTTTGACTTTTCCTCTGTGCCTGCTCCCTACCCCCACGCTCAGGCTGGCCAGAGGGGCACAAGGACTGCCCTTGAGCAGCTCCCAATCTGGCAGAGGGGATATGACCAGCCAACTACAATCGAGAAAAGTTAGTTGCTGAAGTCAGCACAGGGTGCTAAGAAGACAGGGTCAGCACTTTGTCCTCAAGCGCTAGGCTGTGGAGTTTGGACTTAATCCAGAGGGCAGTGGAGAGCGCTGGAGGAGTTTCTGAGCAGGAGTGACACCTGGAAGGACAGAGTGTGCAGAACGGCAGGGGCAAGAGATTCCCCACCCATCACTGCATCCAGTCCAGTCTGTTTGCTATAGCCTTCATAAGACCTGCCCCCGTCTTCTTCCCATGCTCATATTAAAACCATGTGTGGGACTTCCCTGGTGGTCCAATGGTTAAGATTCCACCTTCCAGTGCCAGGGGTTCAAGTTAGATCCTTGATCAGGGAGCTAAGATCCCACATGCCTCACGCTAAAAAACACAGAATATATATGCTGCTGCTGCTAAGTCGCTTCAGTCGTGTCCGACTCTGTGCGACCCCATAGACGGAAGCCCACCAGGCTCCCCCGTCCCTGGGATTCTCCAGGCAAGAACACTGGAGTGGGTTGCCATTTCCTTCTCCAATGCATGAAAGTGAAAAGTGTAAGTGAAGTCACTCAGTCGTGCCTGACTCTTAGTGACCCCATGGACTGTAGCCTACCAGGCTCCTCCGTCCATGGGATTTTCCAGGCAAAAGTACTGGGGTGGGATGCCATTATATATATATACATATATAAAACAGAAACAATGCTGTAACAAATTCAATAAAGACCTTAAAAATGGTCCACATCGAAAAAAAATCTTAAAAAAAAAAAAAGTGTCCCCAAAATATGATGCATTAAGAGGAAGTCCTCAATCAAGGTGGCTGGAATGGATAGATAAGCGTGGTGGCCACTAGATCAGAGAGTGGTTTGGGTATCTAAGTGGCCTGAGTTTAAGGTGAGCATGGTGAGCACAGTGGGTGCAGCTTTCAGATCTGATTGGGCCCTCCCAGTTGGTCCCAGGTCTTACGTCTCTCTGAGACCAGGGCAGACATCACTGAAGAGTGCTAAAGTGAGACCATTTGAGGGGCAACGTATTCAACCAGAATTCTGCTGGACATCTTCAGTCAACGAACACACACTAGCCCCCATACTTGCTCCCCTGTGACTCACCCTCTCCCCGATACTTTTCCTGGCCCCTGAAAGTCCCCACACTCTAACCTCTATCTCAGCAGCTGACCTCTACCCTTGCCTTTCCTTGCCCATAGCCCAGAAATAGACCTGACCACTCTAGAGCAGGGACCCTCCCCAGCCCCAGGAAAACCACACTGATGGAAGAAGAGGTCTGAGGACAGAGCCCAACCCCACCAGGGAAGTGGATCTCCGGACTTGGTACCTGGCCCACCTAGTCCTCCCACAAACTCTGACAAGCTCAGGATGCCTGGAGGATCGATCCCCTGGGACCTGTCTGTGCTGTTCCATTTGGGCATAAGGAAAAGCAAAGGGGGCATTTTGACTGAAAATAGTTTTTTGTAGGAAAAATCAGAAATAAATTATGCCTAAAGTTGGATGGCTGAGACTGAACCAAGCCTCAGTCTGTCTCCTAGGTGGGGCCCTTTCTCTGGAGGCTCTGGCCTGGGAAGTTAGGGCAGCCTTACCATAGAGTGACCCCATTAGCTGCACAGTGCCAGGTGAGACTATTTATCCTCTGGCCTCAGGCAGTAGGAACAGCTGATCCCACTCGGAGAAGGGCACTTGGGCCCAGCAAGGACTAGAAGTGACTCGCCCAAGGTCAAAGAGTAATGGGCTCCTGGAGGCCCTGGTTTTGTGGTATCCTTATCTGCAAACAGAAGAGCAAGTGTGGGTGCAGGGAGGGGCCGCTCCAGGATTGAGGCAGGGGCCTCACCCACCTAACCCTTGACTCAGGTCCTCAGGGCCAGGAGTACAGACTGGAGATGAGAGGAACAAGGCCTTGACCCAGAGGGGAATCCCCCTCCACACAGTGCTCTAAAAGGAGGAGAAGCTGCATGTTTACAGCTGAGGAAGCGGGGGCGGTGCTGGGCAGAGACCTTTGGTCAGAAGGCCCCTCCCAGTTAAGTGGGGGAGGCCCCACAAGATGTGGTAGCCCATTTGTTTGCTTCTCACTGCCAGGAGGAAATTAAAGAGAATCTGCCACTTCCTTCCGGCCCAATAGGATGGGATGGTGGGGGCGGAAGGCAGGGGAGCAGTGACGTGGGCGGGCAATCACAAGGGCCCCAAATTGCTGTCATCAGCAGTCTCCCGTGTCCTCTGTCCAGAGCGGGTGCCTCATAGGTCTGAACTCCAGCTAGGTGGGGTGGGTCACACTGAGCACCCCCTACCCCGCCACTCACCTGACCTGGTCCCTTACTAGGGTACCAGATACTCTAACAGTTCCCCTAGATTCCATATCATCTCTCATCAGGAAAGCCAATTGATGGCCAGTGCCTCAGGTTTAGCATCTGCAGAATGGGCCTCTTGGGCTTTCCTGGCTCAACTTGAGTCCAGGAGTCCTGTGAGCATTAAAGGTGATACCCCATCCCCCCCTCCATCTAGGATGGGTAGCAGAAATGCTTCAGGAAGCCCCAGCTCTGTCCAGAAGCTGGAAGCAGACTAATGCCAAGACATCCATCCATGGGTAAAGAGCCAGGCTGAAGCAGCCAGCCGGGGGTAATGGTGGTGGGTGTCTTTATTGCACTATACCAATGTCAGGTTGGGGAGGTGCCACCTAAGAGCTGTTTTCAAAGAAAATACTGAGGTCGCTCTGCTGCTCAGACCCACTAAGGGAGATAGACACTCTGGGCACCCCTTTGGTCTGTGCTCCAGGCTGCTGACCCAAGCCAGAACCTCTCAATTCCTGTCCAGCAGGGGCAGAAAATTGTCCAATGGCATCTGGCTGATGCTCTGCACCCACAGCCATCCTAGGGCCAGGCCCAGGGAGGGGCTGACCAGGGAGGGACAGTGGTCACCAGCCTTCCAGGGGGCTCTCTTGACCACTTGCCAAGGCTACAAAAGGCTTCTTGCACAGCTCCCCAGGCATGGCTGGCTCCTGAGTTCTGGGGTCCCCAGGGTCTTGGTCAAGGGCCTCCCGCTTGCGCTTGTGCAAGGAGGGGCTCTCCTCACCCAGCCGACCCTCTGGGAGGCCCTGGCTCCGAAGACAAACGATGGCTGCAGCCTGCTCCGCCAGTTTCTTGGACTTGTCCCTGGGTAGACGAGGTAAGGGGCAATAAATCAGGGAGACAGGCAGACTGGTTACAGGCTGAGAGGCTTGACTCTATACACCCTTGGCAGAAATTCTGACAAAACTGGGGAAGGGGTCATCACCCAGGGATACCACTATCTAGGTACACCGGCCCCCCTAACCCTCCCAGGCCAATGCAAGGATCAGGCCCTGCCACCAAGCCTCATGCCCACTGATGAGAAAACTCACCACAAGGTAGACTGGTACTTTTGTTCAGCAACAGTGACAACAGAAGAGAAGAGGCGATCCAGGGGGCGCTGGACCTGGTACAGGGAGAGCAAAGGAAACAGGGACAGCTGCATGAGAGCCAGCCAGCCAAGCCCTGGAGGTCCACCTGCCAGGGTCACAACAAAGGCAGAGAAAAGGAAGTACCTTCACCTAAGTCACACAAAGGCTACCTCTATCACATGCTCCTCCCCAGAAGGGCCTGTATGCATCTTCCAGGGAAGAAAGGCAGATACACAGTCAACGACATCCCAGTGTGTCAGGGGTTCTGTCATGGACCTAAGCGAAAGGCCATCACAGCCCTCAGCTGCGCATGACTGTGGAGCTTTCTCACGCTGACATCTGGATGGGTCAGGTCCCCTCTGTGAGGAGGAGCTCACCAGATGGGAAAGGGGTGAGAGGGGACAAGGACAGGGGCACAGAAAGTACACCAGGCAGAGTGACCAGGTGGAGTGGTGGGTGGGGAGCTGAGTGGGTGCAACCTGAAGTGGAAAGACACGTGGGGTGCGCGTGCTCTGTGCTGAGGTGGGAGGGCTGGATCCCAAAGGTGCTGGGGAGCTGATGAGGATGTGAGCAAGGGAGACAAGAGTCAGATTTGTTTTGGAAAAGTCACTCTGGCAGAGGGGGGACACCAGGCCCAGAAGATACAAGCTTGGAGGTCCGCAGGCCAGTACACAAGAAACAGCAACCTAAACAGGCACGGCCATGGGGACTAAAGGAAGTGAAGCAAGACCATCTCAAAGTTTCCACTGAGGGGCCCAGATGTGGAGGGCCCAATTCTGTGCCCCATTGGCTGAGGCCTGGTCCAAAAACCCATCAGTCTAACTTTTAGGTTGGATCATCCTTCCTAAGCCCTTTCCAGAGATGAGACCCCTGCCCAGGCAATGCCACCAGAAGGGACTGGCCTGAGCACTACTTACTTAAGTTTCTAGTTCAGTTTTATGACAGTGGCCAGAACTAGACAGTAGGGCCACTGTCACCAGGAAGGAACTAGTGGCAACCAGCCCATAGAAGGCAACACCAGGCTCCAGCCAAGTGGCTTGGAGCCCAGGCGGAGCTATGGGCGGGCTGGGGGCCACGGCGGCAGCGGGAGTGCATGGGCTGGACAAGGGCAGGACATAGCCAGGAACTCACCGTTTCATACACCGGCTGTGCCAGCTTCTCCCTCCGGCACCACTCCAGCAAGCACATCTTGGGGGTGATCTGGGGTGAATATGCTCGCCTGGAGAGAGGCAGGGAAGGGGTCAGGGCCCACTGACCATTAGCACTGCATTCCTCAGCAGGGGCCTGACTCAGTGCCTGGAGGAGCTGCAGGAACTGAGACCACAGGCTGCTGCCTCAGGACTCCTGCTCCGAGTCCCTGAATCTCCCCTTTCTGTCCCACCTGCAGCTCGGGGCCTGCGTTCTACCTGAAGGGAAGATGGGCTTTAGCTGCTTGGGGAATCACGGTGGGAAGTGCACTCCAGCCTGGAAAACAGCCTTAAACAGCCAAGAAGGGAGGTACCATTTGCCTCTCAAGACAACCTCAGGAGGGAGTGGGTAGGAGTGGGGAGCAAGGTTGTCATACAATGGTCTCAGGCTCTAGCTCCACCCCGATTATGTCCCCTGAGTGTCATTGGGCACAGTGGACTCTTGCTCCAGAGCCAGGTGGTGACAGGGACGGAAGCACCATATTCCAACTTCCCACCAGGAGCTCTCCGGGGGTATGACTGCCCAACAGTTGAGCCCACATCCCGCCTCCCAAGTCCCTGCCAGACAAGACTGACTCCTTGTCTGGGTCTGGGGACCAGAGAAAGGTTCAGATCCTAGATCACAGAGGATAAGGGCCAGGGCCCCATTTGAAGCTGAGTCACCGGCTGAGGCAATAATTGGCCTGAGGCTACTTCTGCCTAGAAACAGCACCACAGGCCTAACAAGGGGCAGTGAGGGGTGGACTGCTCAGCTAGATAAGGGCTCAGGGCCTGAGGCTCTTTTGGAGCTTCTTATGGGCAGCTAATTCCTGAGGACCAAGGTAAAAACCGGGGCTTCCCTGGTGACTCAAATGGTAAAGAATCTGCTTGCAATGTGGGAGACCTGGGTTCAATCCCTGGGTCAGGAAGATCACTCTAGTATTCTTGTCTGGAGAATTCCATGGACAGCGGAGCTTTCCGGGCTATAGTCCATGGGGTCACAAAGAGTCAGACATTACTAAGCGACTAATACTTTCACTACTTTTTCAGGAAGAAGACCCATATTTTCAGTAACAGAAGGGGACAAGTCTCCCCAGATTGAGTTGTGGGAGGGGATGGGTCTGGTAAAAGGTGTAGTTTAGTCACCCTGACAGCACTACATGGGCTTTCAGGGACTGTCTTCTCCAAAGCCTTCTTTGGGTTGCTGAAAACTGAGAACAAGCATCCAAAATAAAGGAGGCCTGTGGTCCCATGGCTTGGCATTAACCAGCCAGCTTGCTGGCCCAGTCAGACCTGAGGACTGGGCCTGGCTGAAGCCAAGCTGGAGACCTACCGGTCAAACTTGATGGCCATCTTAATGATACCAGAAGTGTCTTCAGCTGGGTCCTCTGCTTCCTCTGGGCTCCTGGCCAGAAGTTTGGCCCGCCGGGCATCCAGCTCTCGTGTGGTCTCCTCATAGAAGGCACCAAGGCCAAAGGCCTCACTTTGAAGGGATGAGAAGAGTAGGGCAAGACCCTTAGTGCAGCCAGCGCTCAGGAAACTGCTGCAGAAACCCAGGGCCCACCACTGAGAAATGTCCCCTACATGCACTGGAACACCACCAGGGTTGAGCCATTGGAAGGTGCTTCCTACACCTCCCTGAGATCAGCCTGAACTAGCAGATGGAGAGTGGAGCAGGTGCTCCCTAAGCGTGAGCACCGGAGAGCGGGCTAGGCTGGGTGGAAAAGGTTCCAAATGTCACTGCAGCCTTTCTTCCAAGGAGGAGCACACAGGCAGGGGTCCCCAGCCGGCAGTGGGTGAGGTAAGCTACACAGACCAAGCACTGGGGGTATGCACAGCCTCATTCTCATGTGGGCCCATGAGAGGAAGACACGGAGGCCTGACCACTGACTGGTTCCCCACTTCCTGCCCTGACCACAAACAGTTAGGCCAAACATAAAAAGAGGTACCACCCAGAGCGACAGAGTGATATTCTTGAGAGTTATCCCCAAGCTCACAAGGTACTGAGGTCAAGCTGGTTAAGCCACATGGGAGAGAGACAGACTGAGCACCATAAGCCCAGGGAGAGGAGGAAGGTTCTGGCAAGGCTCTTCCCTCTGGGAGCATCTTAAGGACTGGAGGCTGCCTGAGGGCAAGCCTGGTCCAGAAAGCCTTCTCTGAGGGAAGGAGGGTAAAGACAGCAAACGTGCAGGGGAGACAGCATCCAGGCAGGAGGCCCCCGTTCAAGCACAGGAAGCTGTGGGGACAGGCATGAGGCCAGGATGTGATGGCCCCCAAAGTCTACCACCTGAATTGGAGCTCCAGCAGATCTAGAGAACCAAAGGGTGGCCTTTAGATGGGGTGAAGGCGTGGGCACAGGGGGTTCCATTCTAAGATCCCAAGTCTCCTAACCATTGGATCTTGGTGGCCTGTCATGTGATAGATCTGTGACCAGGAAAGCCCCTTCCTCCCCAAGGATTCCCAAGCCCAGCCCTCACCTTCCTCTATCCCACTGGTGCCCTAGTTTCCAAAATTCTGCTGCTGAGATCACTCCAGGGATGGTAGATTCTAAAGCTTTGCAAGTACCCCCATCTGTGAGGCAAAGCTGTACCCCGCATCTGGATTCTGCAAATCCACCCCCAGGGTCCCCTGGTAGTCAGTTTAGGGCTCAGGATCAGGTCTGGGGCATGTCTTCACGGACAGATGACAGCCTGTTGCCCCTCTCACCAAATTTCCTGGGAAGACTGGGCAGCGTGGAGTAACTTTCCCTGGGGTGATTCGAGCTGTTCTCGCAGCATCTGGCACAAGCAGTACTTGGTGTTGGTGTAGTGGTTGTCATACTGCACAGCCTGCGAGAAGAACTGCTGTGAGCCCCACTACTGCCCAGGCAGGCTCTGAGGCCCGCGCTGCTCTGACGGCAGGGAAAGTGGCTCCAAGGAGGCCTGAGAGGGGCCTGGAGCTGAGGCCCCCACAAAAGAGCCACCTCCACGTTAGCCATCTACTCCTCTGGTTAGTGACCCAAGGCTTGAGGGTTGCAGCCAAGGCCCCTGGTCAGAAGAATACTCTACCGGACAGCCTGACCAAGGTCCAGATGTCTGCATCAGCTACCACTGAGGACCTGCTGCCAAGTATCTTCCATGGCAGGGAGCAGGGAACAGCCAAGCGCTGGTGTGGCAGGTCCAGCCCCAGGACAGGAGTGAGATTCCTTTACTCCTTATAACCCTGGTGGGCACCTGCCACTCTCACATCTTAAACAGCCTGTCTACAACTTCCCCCAACATGGGAAAACCCAGCATCACGGACCAAGCATGTTCACATGTGTTACGAGCTTGACAAATGGTATCACTACTCAGATGGGGAAATGCAGGCTCAAGGAGGCAAGTCGAGTGCCTGGGGCTGCCCAGTGGAAATTGGCCTGGCTGGGGAGGGCAGGAGAGCAAGGGTCGAAGGGTGCCCCAGCCCCCAGAACCCACTCCTCCACCACTCACCCCCTACACTCTTCTAATCCCTCCACTTAGGCCCGTGTCTTCAGGCCTTTTCTCAGTGCGTCTCGACAAAGCAGAGACCCAGGGGTAAGTCCCAGCCGGCAGCAAGGTCTTGACTCAGCTTGTTTGGGACAGAGGCACCTGGCTGGACCAGAAGCAGCCCTGCCTGTGCTGGAAAGCCACTCCCTTTCTCTGGCCCAATACACGCTCATGAGGTAGTGCCAAGGGATGGGCTGTTCAGGAAGGATACCATCACCATTCAGCCAGTGAGAGAGCTTGGCTCTATTGACTGTGCCATCCCAGCCACAGGCCACCAGCCAGCCCACCTAGGCTGAGCCCAGCCCCTCACCTCTGGCTGACCCAGGCCGTCGGAGAACCTGGTGGTCTCTAACCTGGCCAATAGGACATCTGGGACCAAGGGGATGAAGGCTGCAGCAATGAGCAGAAGACACTTGAGAACAGAGGCTGCCGGCTCTGGGCACGGGCCTCAGGGCCTCCCCGACCCCCAGCTTGCTCAGCACTGAGGACACCCACATGTCATGGCAGCCACAACTGCCCAGGCACCGTCATGGCCGCCTGGGTGTCTTGACCCCCCAGGTGGGTGGGGGGCTCCAGGACTGAAGAGGAGGGTGGGAGTCTACAGACCACTCACTGTCTCTGCCGACAGTCACACACACACAGCTAGTCACAGAGTCCCACAGGGTGCCAGGGCTGTGCCAATGAGACACAGTAGGAGACAAAAAACTCCTTTACAGGAAATCCCATGGCACTATCACCACCATCCTGGTGAGAAGAAAAACCTATTCCCCAAGGAAAGGGTTAAAGCTAGGCTACTTCCTGAATCAGAGGAAGTAGCCTAACTGGGAATTATATTTTTGCTTTTTTTGCTTTCTAGGAATTACAAGAGAAGAGCTTGAGAAGTGATTATGACTGATGGCCAGGTGACACGTCTTTATGGACAGAATCTGTCAGCAACAGCCGCTATGATGGCTACTCCTGGCTGTGGCTGCTGAAGTGCCTACCCGCTGGCACTGTCACTGTGCACACGGGGGCAGAGGGGTGACAGGGACTTAGAGAAAGGTATCATGGGTTAGGGGCCCCGACAGCATCCTGGATCCAGAGGTCCGTGCGATGACCCCCACACCTTGGAGGCTTTAGAAGGGGGTGATGGTAGGGCCATGACCCCCTCCCCACCAGCAGCCCACTCTTCACACTGCGGCCAGGAAAACCCAATGCCTTGCGACATGACAAAGAAAAAGAGAGGAACCACAAGGGCTGCCAGGGGCTGGAGATTCACCCAAAGCACTTTCTGCAGAAAGCGGGCAGACAGAGAAAAGTTTGTTGTGAAAAAGTGTGTAGACGTACATATCTGATATACTTCTGCATGACCTCTTCCAAGGACCGTGGACCCTCCTTGAGGAAGATGGACGGGTTCCACATGGCTGCCCGGGCCACCATCACTGAAGAGGCTGCCGTAGCTCGTCGGAAGTCCTCCATATCCAAATACCCTTGGATGTGGTCGTGAGATCCTCCACTGAAAAGCAACAGCCGGCGGGGATAGGAGGTTGGTGAAGGATAGCCCCAGCCTCGTACCAGCATTGTCGGAAACAGGCAACTCCTGGATCTGCCGCTTATTAAGTATGTGGCTTTGGCCAAGCCCTTCAGCTATGACAGCTCCAGAGACTGGAGAGCACAACACGCACCCTGCTGTGGGGCCAGGAACAGTGAGAGAGATGATAGAGTACGGCAGCCCAAACCGTGCCTGGCACTTCACAGGCACTCAGGAACATTACCCTCCCCAGCCCCCAATCCTCAACAGTGACTAAAGCCAGCCCATATCCGAAGGACAGGTATCTGTACATGGATACAGGGATGACAGGAAAAGCCCCAGGCTGGGGCCCTACATGCCCACTAATGGCTGGATTAAACCCTAGAAAGGGAACAGGGGCAGGGCGGTCGTGAGAGGAAGGAAGGAGGCCTGGTGTGGTCGAAACTTCCCTTCAAGCCATGCTATGGCCGCTTGGAAACTGCTCTTTGCCTGTTTCATCAGGAGCCAGGTGGCACCCTCAGCTCAGAGACAGCACTGTGTGTGGGAAGATGGGTGGAGGAGCTCTCTCAGGTAGCAACAGCATCTAGGGGCTTGAGCAGCCCCATCCTCTCTCCAAGCCACCACTAACCCACCTTGGCCTGGGCAAAGTGGGCCTGGCTGCCACCACCACCCCCACCCCTGCCTTCATTTCCCACTCCCTGACTCCAGGCAGGCAGGACTTTTGTCAAGGCTTTAGAATTTCTCTATTTCCAACCTGCCATTGGGCAGGAAGAGGGCTGAGCTGGACTCCCAACTGGCTGACACAGGCCAGCTCCCCGGTGACACCAGGACACTGCTGTTCCATTGCTGAGGTAGCAAGCTGGTCATCACCCCTGACATCTGCCAGGACCTGGGCTTTGGCCTGTGACCTGCCTCCTGGCCCTGCGCCGCAGCTCTCTGTGCTCTGGCATGGATCGCCTCCCCTTATACCCCACACACCTAGCCCTGGTGTGATGCCATCTTCCCCGGGGGCCTTTTGGCAGCCTCTTTCTTGCTCTCTCCCTAAACGCTCCCACCTCGACCCTTCCATCAGAAAGCCCTGGGACCCTACCTACCACATACTTACGTTGGCTGCTCACCAGAGGCCAAGGGATGACGGACACTTTTCAGCCTTGTTCCCAAGTTCATTTTTGCCATATTCTTGTCTTCTTTTTCCTGAGGGTCATTTTTCTGATGCTATCTCATTCCATTTTCTGTTTGTCAGTTCAAGTCCCTCTGAGTAAAATGAGGCATAAAAGAACAGGAGGAAGGGAGGCTTACTTGGCTATGACGGGAATGGAGAGGGTTTCGGCGATGGCTTTGATGGCTTCGCAGCTGACAGGGTGCTGGGGCCGCTCCTCTCGCTTCCTTGGAGATAAAGAGATGGGGCTGGGGTCTGAATGCCAAAGGCTGCGTCACAATGAGCCCCAGTGACATGAGCCAGGCCCAACAGTCCTCCCGGCTGGCACTCAGGAAGGCTATGTGGCCAGCAGGGACAGGGCTCCAGGCTACAAGGCAGGGCTCTCCCTGACCCCAGCTGCAGGAGGCAGGGGCAGCACGGGTACCTACTGCGTCCAGCCCTCAGAGCCCCACAGGTGAGGCGTGGCTATCGGAAGCCGATGAGGGTGGTCACACAGCCACCCCCAACTTCTCCTCGTCTCTGCCGGAGATGAGG
The DNA here is from genome assembly GCA_935064755.1 of Tragelaphus eurycerus. Lineage (NCBI taxonomy): Eukaryota > Metazoa > Chordata > Mammalia > Artiodactyla > Bovidae > Tragelaphus > Tragelaphus eurycerus. Next base: position 22,702,897 of record CAKXYN010000020.1, read on the forward strand.
GACACAGCCCTAAGAATGCTGCCCGTACTGTCCTGGTCTTGCCCTTCCCGGGGGACAGGGAACAGCTGCCGCCACTCAGACGGGCCACTCCCACACAGCTGCCTGTGCTGAAGTCAAGCTGGGCAGCTGATCATGGGGAAAGGCAGCTGGCACAGGCAGGCCACAGACCAGGGCTGTCACCAAGGGTCATGGGAAGGCGGGGCCACAGCCCGAGGCCCCAGAATCTAAGATCAGCTGCAAGAAGTTCCTGTGTATGAGTGAGTCTTAGGGATGCTAAGGTAAACCCCAACCTGAGCTGTGCTCATGGGTGAACCAGATGGCCGACCAAACAGCCCTTGCCCAGGCCCTGTCTATGGTGTCCCTCTGCTATACTCCTCAACCAAAGTGTCAGGACCCATGGGTCCCAAGAAAGTCCCATCAATCCAGCCTCCACCTCCACCTTCCCACACCCCTAGAAGCCCAATTCTAACCCATCCTTAACAGCTTTGATAGCCAGAAAGTCCCTCTTTAAACTTGATCCAATTCTGTCTTCCTAGTCTTCCCAACTACTGGGAAAAAGGAATAGCTTTATTTATTCAGGGAACACTATCTGCCAGGCACTATGCCAAGACTGTATATTCACAATCTCATAAAAGCTTTGCGACAACCCTATAAAGCAGAAACTATCTTAATTTCCAAATGAGGACTGTAGTGCTCAGAGAGGTTAAATAACTTGTCCAAGGACACACAGTCAACCAGCAGCAGAGCTGGGATTTGAAGCCAGGCATCTGAGCCCAGAGCCTGCTGCCTCTGGAAGGGGTGTGTACATATAGGTGTGTGGCCTTTCACCTCCCGCTGCTGGCTTCAACACACACAGCTCTGCTTTTCTCTGTTTCTATATGTTGAAGTTCTGGGTTCCCTTCTCTGAAAATGCTGTAATAGACACACCTACAAGAAATGGGCTCTTCCTCTAAGACCCTTGAACTCACAAGGAACATCATTCCGAAGGGAGGTCACTCCAGCCGACATTTGCCAACCTGGGATTTGGTACACAAGTACATCCTGGACACAGGGAGCAAGTTCGACTGGGAAACCAAGGATAGCCTTCAGCAACACCTCAGCTTTCAGCAGAGAACACATTCACTACAGACCTAAGGACTGTTTAAAGCAGTCCCTGTGACAGCTGGTAGTCCAACGAGGGCTGACAAAAGAGGTGGTGCCTATAAAAGAACAGCGGTCTGCCTGGGGTCATTTGGGAGAAAAGCTAGAGCTGAATGTAGTGGAAAGAAAATGAGATTGAGAGGCAGAGTTCTAGTTCCACCACTTCCTGACTGCATGACCAAGTTTTGAGCAAATCACTCGATCTCTAGCATTTGCACACCCTGAGGGTAGGGGCATTTCTCCTTCCCTTTGGTGTGTCTGTATCTCTAAAGCTCAGTGCAGTCTCTACAACCCAGTAGATGCTCAATGAATGAAACAAAGAAAAATGCAACCCCAGAAAGGGTTGGACTGCCCTCCAGATGCAGGGGGGTGTCAAAGAGCTAAGCAAAGAGCTAGGCTGGGTACATAGAAGAGAAGCTGGTAGGTACCCGGGGTCTGGTGAAGAAGCATCAAAATGGCTGAGGACCTCCCTGCAAGTCGGTCACTAGCAAGGGGATAACTCACCTCCCGTGAACCGCGATGGCAGCAATGCCGGTCCTCTCTATCCGCTTCACAAGGCTCAGGGTGTCTTCCAGCTGAGGGATGGGGACACACAGGGTGGAGGGTGGTTACTGCAGCCACACAGGGAGCAGCTGCCAGCTCCCAAAGTGGGCTCAGATCTCCCCACTCCTCCCCTCAAGAATCATTCACACCCCCCGACCAACATCTGCAGAGAAAATGGACCTTCAGGTGTAACACACCATCCTTACCGATGGCAGGATGCGAATCTTGCAGGTCACAGGTCTGCGCGTCCCTTTCACAAGAGTGCTGAGTATCTATGGTAGGGGAGAACACAAGAACATCTGCCTCTTCCAGAATAATCACCACAGCTGCTTGTACTGATGAATTTCACTCCAGATCCGTGTGGCCCAGTGGCACAGACACATTTATGTCCATGTATGGGTCCATGTTAATGCATCTGTTGCACACCATCTACACGGAAGCTCCGTGAAGGAAGGAGCTCACCTTTTTTCTCCACTAGAGCCCCAGCCCCAGCAGGCCCTTACCTGGTTCACAGCAGTATACATATATTTGGTAAATGAATGAGAGAGGGAATGAATGTATGGATGGATCTACACACATGCCTATGCAGGACACAGTGTGATCCTTTTCCGGGACAAGCATCAGAATCAGCTGGAGAGCCTAAGAAATGCAGCACCACAGATTCCACCTCATCTTTCCTGAATGAGCCAGGGCTCAGGGGCAGGGCTTAGGGATATATATTTTCAAAAGACTCTGTCCAACATGCTCTCTCCTCAAAATGATTCTGAGGCCTAATGCTGGTTGAGAACACATGGCTCACAGCTCCATTCCTGTCTGAAGGCATGTTCCCTGAGTGCTGTGCCAGGGTCTGCCCAGTGTAGGAACAGGAGAGCTTGAGCAGGTCCTGGGCCCTGTCCTCCCTTCCCAGGGAGTCAGATATACAGCAGAGAAACTGGGAAAGGAAAAGACAACATTGTCATCCTACTTAAAAGGGTTTATTTTGCACATTAATTGCAAAGGACTCCAAATACAGATCAAGAAAGTCACATAGGAAAGTGTCAGGGAAGTAACACCACCAGACCAAGAGTCAGAGAACAAGAAAGGGGTAGATGACACTGCATGTCTGTGACCTTGCTATCTTTATCTTCTTCCCTCATCAAAAATTTGGGGCCAGGAAAACTAGAAGGAAGGTGATCCCAAGAGCCCTCTTCCAAGAAACTGGATCCCTGTCCAGCAGAGCAGAGGGGACATTCAGGCAGCCATTGCCAGTCTGGTTCTAGACAGGAGGGGGCAGCAGACAGCCGTGTTACAACAACCAGTGAAGGAGGCCTCTCTCAGGAACAGGCTAAGGCAGGGCCCTCCAGGAGACATTGGACCAAGAGGCTAGGCTGTTAGGACAGATCACAGGCAAGACAGGGCCTGCTGGCCCAGGTGCCACTTAAAAATAGTTAAGATAGAAATGAAGAGAGCTTCTGAGGTGAGCTGCAAATTCCGCTGCCTCTTGTGTGCAACATGCCCAAAGAAGGGCAGTGGTAAAGACAGAGCTAACAGCATAGGTGGGAGAAGCCAGGAGGTCAGAGGATAACAGAAATGCCTGTGTGTACATGTTGTGAAGAAAACCACCCCCTATTGAGGCCCCCTCCCCTAAGGGTGGACACCCACAACTGTCCACATACACTCCAGCCTGCAGAGAGGTGTCTGAGGTCATTTTCTGTGCCTATCCATACCCAGGAAAAATGAGAAGGCCCCTAACGCACTAACATGCTGGATTTCCTAGACCCCAGAGACAGTGGGGCTGGAGGAATATACAAGGTTGAGCTGCTGACATGGCAATGGCACCTCTTATCAGTGGTGCCTTATCCCATGTTGTTAGCATGTGGGAGCCATTAGGGGGGCTTAAGGCCCAGAGACAGAAGTGGGAATAGAGGAGGAAAAGGAAATCAAAGTAGCTAATAGGAACAGCAAGGAGAAAGCTAGTGAACTGACAGAGAAAAGTCAAAGGTGCATATGGTATGACAGAAAATGTTACTCCCACATGCCTTGGCAGCTCACAACACTGGGTGGCAAACATCAGTCTGACCCTAACGCCTTGGAAACCTGGCCACCAGAATCACAGGGGAAGGGGACCAGAGGGGACTAACTCAGCTTACCTTGTATGGCCCTAGCTTGGCTTGCTGATGTCATACTGACGGTGGACTCTGTCAGTGTGCAGGGGACCCACTGGGAGGGGCCAATACCCTATGCCTTGACTCACGTGGCCACTGAGCATGTCCACAACCCACAGGTAGCCTGACCTGTGTTCTCATGATCTTCTCAGAAGGAAGACAGGCATATAGAGGTGGTTCTAAATGAGTCCTCAGGGCCCTTGGCTCTCGGCTGACATGTCCCTGCTGCTGCTGCTGCTGCTGCTGCTAAGTCGCTTCAGTCGTGTCCGACTCTGTGCGACCCCATAGACAGCAGCCCATTAGGCTCCTCTGCCCCTGGGATTCTCCAGGCAAGAACACTGGAGTGGGTTGCCATTTCCTTCTCCAATACATGAAAGTAAAAAGTGAAAGTGAAGTCGCTCAGTCGTGTCCAACTCTTAGCGACCCCATGGACTGCAGCCTACCATGCTCCTCCATCCATGGATTTTCCAGGCAAGAGTACTGGAGTGGGGCTAGCCCTGGGCTTTTCAGGAACACCAAGGCTGCTGCAGGATGGCTCAGGAGCTCCTGAATCTGGCTGCATGTCAAAATCACTGGGAAGTCTTTTAAAAAATTTCCAGATCCTGGTGGAGTGAGTGATTCTCTCAATCTCAGGGAAGGGGAGGGAAGGTGCTCCCAACAGCTGTAGCTCACAGGCATGCTTAAGAGACCTCTTAAGGGCAAGACTTACCTTCTCGATTTTGTCAGGATCTGACAGCAGGGCAGCTCCCATTCCTCCCTAAGGAAAAGCACATACAGGGGCTCTTACAGCTAAAGGATGGCAGCTCCTCCCTGTGGGATGGCAACCTGGCGGCACCTCAGCACCTGCCTCCCAGAAACCAAGGTCCACTGGTGATCAGCACTTCTCCTGGGCAAGCAAGAAAGCAGCAGCATCCGTGCCCACAACACCAGGGATCAGTTTGACGAATTCTAAAAGCCATCACTCTGATCCCCTTAGCAAGACCCACAGGTCTATCTGGAAACGGGTTCTAAAAAAATCATTTTTCAGCACTGCCCATTTCCTACCGAGGGTTTCAGTGCCTTAATAAACTAAACCCCACCAGCTGCCAAGCCTCTTAAAAAAAATAATAAATGGATTGGTCTTCCTTTGAAATGAGATCGAATCCACCTTCTTCCTATCCTACCGTCACTTGCCACCACTGCCAGTAAAGCCACACAGAGGCACACAATCTGCAATAATGTCCAGGCCCTGCTCCCCTGCCAGCAACAATGGCCTCCCAGTCCTGAGCACTCAGACCAATGTCAAACTCTAACAAAATCTCCAACTAATGGAAACCAACAATCCCCAGAGCCACTTAAATCTCAACATGAATAACAGTCATCGTCTCTTGATGGTGAGATTACTGATGATTTTCCTGTTTTTGCATTTTGTTTTCTGGGGTTTTTTTGTCCTTTTCTATATTACCCAAGTTCTGGACAATGGTATGAATTACTTTAATAATCAGAAGAGGGGGGAATGTTAAAGATCTGAACCCATTCAGAATGAGGTGAAGGTAAGAAAGACAAATCCAATAAATACATGCTGTCAGTATATAAACTACAAACTAATGAATGCTCACGGAATGTGCTCAGGAGGTTTAAATTTACTTATTACAGTTTAATGTCATGTTTCAGAAATACACATTAGAACCAGAGAGAACGCCGAACCAGTACAGACTGAGTCTGCATTTTAGAGGAGAACGGAAAGAGCAGGGCTTCTAGCCCTGGACTACCTCAGACACAACCTTAGAGGCCTCGAGGAGGCCCTGGCCACTCACCCTGGCTCCGCTGTCCCTCATCTCACATACAATCCAGCCCTTCCTTATGGAATCACAGAATCTAAACTCTGGTCTCTCTGCCCTGTCTCCAGCAATGGCTTTTCTAACTGGCATTTCTTTCCTTCCTCTCTCCTTCCCTCCCTTCCTTCTTTCCTTTCTATTTAACTTCTTTATTTGCTTTTTTGAATAGGCAACATATTAAAAATCTTAAAGGTCCAAAAGGATGAGGAGTAAGAACTCTCCTTGCTTAGAAGGAGAGAAAACTACTCAATTTATTTTTTTAATATGACTTCCATTTTTGAACCATGAGAAGAGAGCAGATATTCAGCTGGCAGGTACTGGGTACAGCGCACTGGGAGGTATCTGTTCTGACTGGTCAGTGCCAGTGCTGTGACCTTGTTAATTATCTGGAGTAGCACCCCTGCAAGGGAACCCTATTTCTTCTGCAAAACCAAAGAAAAACTTAGTTTCCTTCCCCAGGGGAAACTAGTGTCACCAGTTTCTTGTGTATCTTTCCAAATATATAAAAAGAAGTATAAATATACATATTAATTCCCCATTTCTCACACAGATATAGTGACACATCATACACGATTTTGCTCCTTGCTTTTTTCACTCTATGATGTCAGGGGGAATATGCCAACCATTTCAGCTCTGCTCTGTACACAACTCAGGTGCATGAGGGAATAATTAGAAGGTAGCAAAACAGCCTGATGCTTTCAACTCCTTGCGTGCATGCTCAGCCATGTCCAATTCTTTGCCACCCCATGGATTGTATTCTGCCAGGCTCCTCTGCCCATGGGATTTCCCCGGCAAGAATACTGGAATGTGTTGCCATTTCCTACTCCAGGGAATCTTCCTGACCCAGGGATTGAATCTGCATCTCTTCGTCTCCTGTGTTGGCAGGCAGGTTCTTTACCACTGAGCCACTTAGGAAGAGACAAGGGCAAACTTCCACAATTCCTTGAAGCAGCCACCCACAAAGGTCCTCTGGTTTTCAAGTATCCCAAGGGCCTTTCCCTCAGGCAATCTCAGCCTCCTGGCCTAAAGCAAGGGTCCTCAGGCCAACCAACTCCTGAGAGCAGACTCTGGGCAGAGGGTTATGGGGACAATCTGACACATCTGACACATCTAGACTGCAGACCCTCGCACCCTATGATTAGGTTTCCGAGGTGACCCCGCAGGAGTCACTCTGGTGCCTTGCACCCAGTTAGCTCCAAGTTGCCCTTTACATCTTCTCCAGGCCACCTCTTCCTCCCGCAGTCCCAGTGATACTGAGACCAACCATCCTCTTGGCTGCCAGTCTACCCTCCCTCCACCCCCACAACTCACCCCACCTCCCACTCCTAGTGTGATCATTTGCCAGCCAAGCACTGCCAAATTCAGCCCCAATTTGGCTTTTCTTCTCTCCATCCCTGGTTTCCCCTGTGGACTCAAGATACTCATCTCGGATATCTGTGTCCTGACCTCTAGCCTCTTTACACTTGAATCCACTAGACACATGGCTTCTAGATTAGCATTTCTATTTATAGAATATATTTGGAAAGACACACAAGAAACTAGCAATGCTGGCTTCCCCTGGGGGAAGAGACTAAGTTTCTGATCACAAGCCTTCTCTGTTCCAAAACAGGTCAGAGATATCTAAAAAGTCAAAGTTCATTTAACCTGGTCTCAACCAAGATTTCAATCACATGTTCCTCTGCTGCCTCTTCCCCTCCCAGTTCTCAACCCTCTGGTCAAATTGAAGTTCCCTGCCTCTACTTCATGTTGGCCTCCAGGTCCCAGCTTGTACCACTCCCTTGGCCTGCCAGGTCCCAAGCCTCCTCCTCAGGGACCATATTTCCCCACAAGAGCCTGTGTTTAAGAGCTGCCCTTCTGTTCCTTTCTCAGAGCTTCCACTGCAGTCCTGTCTGGTCTCTTCTGATATGACAATTGGGATACATATATTGCATCCTCTATTTTTATCATGAAAAAGACAGAGCTCTGTTCACATTTTTCTTTTAACATTTACACCATTTATTACTTGGGTACAAGTGCTCTGTGTGGGTGTGAATATTTATTTATGTATACATGTATTTGTGTATACACATCTAAAATTTTTCCTGGACTTTTCTGGTGATCCAATGGTTAAGAATCCACCTGCCGATGCTGGGGACACTAGTTCGATCCCTAATCCAGGAAGATTGCACATGCCTTGGGGCAAGTAAGGCATTTTCATCTGCTCCAAACCACCTCCAAAACAACGACTGCATGTCCCTTGTTGCTCCCCAACTGCTGAGTCAGCAGGCCCTAGAGCCTGTGCTCTGCAACAAGAGAAACCATGGCAATGAGAAACCCATGCTACACAGCTAGAGTGGTCCCCATTCATCGCAATTAGTGAAAGCCAGTATGGAGCAACAAAGACCCAGCACAGACAAAAATAAGTAAATAAAATTAAAAAAATTTTTTCCCTGAACCATTTGAGGGTAATTATATATATATCTCATAACCCTTGACCCCTAAATATTTGTGTGTATTTTCTAATAGAGATATTCTTACATAACCACAGAAGTTTTCAACTTCATATATTTTCACTAATACAGTACTTTTTAGCTCATCTACCATCATCTATATTCCAATTTTGTCAGCTGATCTAATAACACCCTCTTGAGCTTCTTGCTCATGAGTACAGGATCTAGTCCAGAGTTAGGCACTGTATTTAGTTGTCACCTCCAGTCATTGCCCTTTAATCTGTACCCTACATTTGTGAAGAGTACAATGAAAGCAGTTTACCTTGGTGGAATACTCTTTAGGACAGCCCATGTTGACATCAATACCAGCCACATCATTTTCTCTGGAAAAACATGAAGGAGGAAAGGTAATAAATATTCAACTTGAGAGTAGGACATAAAATCAAAGGTATGGGTCTGTGCTCCTGAAATTCTTACTGGCTCTCTGAAACACACCAACCCTCAGGAACCAGAAATGAAAAATTCTGCCTCTAAAATATGCAACTGCCTCTCCTCCTGGGCAGAGCTCCGGAAGAAGAATATAAGGTGCTCACACATGTAGGAAAGGCTAGTTATAGAGGATTCTGCCAGCTTTGAGTTGTATCAAATGACTCGAATATTGAGTGACAGCCACACGGAACTCCATCCCAGAATTCCAGTCCTAACTGGGTAGTGAAAGCCATTTGCCAATGCACAAAAGTGACCCGGGGACAAGAGCCCTTTCCCAGAGCACTGGTTCTGGTGGAAGTAGGGGGCTGTCTTGGTGTGCTCAAAGCTTCCTCCAAACAGTCCTCAGACGTAGAAAGGACCCTTTCTTCATCATCTGGTACATACACAGTGACTTGTCTGTGACCAGCAGCAACTACTACCCAAGTTTCTTCTCATATTCATTGTAATTAATAACAAGACCTAACAACTTTCCAAGCACTCACTACATGCCACATATTGCAAAGATATTTACACGCATCATCTCATGTACCCTTCCCTATAATGCCAGAGGGAGGTGGGACTATTGGTCTCATTTTATAGATGAAGAAACCTAAGTTCTCAGTGAGGTTAAGTAATAGATCTAAGGTCACATGGTCAGCAGATAGCAAAGTCAGGATTCCAGCCCACAGCTAACACAAAAGCCCATCTCCTGAACCTCATTACTCTGCTGCCTTCATTAATTTAGAAAGCAGTAAGTCTTACTTGCTGCTACTGCTGCTACTGCTAAGTCGCTTCAGTCGTGTCCGACTCTGTGCGACCCCATAGAAGGAAGCCCACCAGGCTCCCCCATCCCTGGGATTCTCCAGGCAAGAACAGTGGAGTGGGTTGCCATTTCCTTCCCCAATGCATGAAAGTGAAAAGTAAAAGTGAAGTCGCTCAGTCGTGTCCGACTCTTAGCAACCCCATGGACTGGAGCCTACCAGGATCCTCCGTCCATGGGATTTTCCAGGCAAAAGTACTGGGGTGGGGTGCCATCGCCTTCCCCGAAGTCTTACTTACACTTCATGAGATTTAAAAGCTCAGGGTTCATAGTCATTGTAGTCTCCAGAAAGGAAGCCTCATAAATAAACACTAACAAACAGGCTTCCACCCAAAGATTCTCTGGGGTCCAGACACAGTGGGTTTACATCATACCTGGGGTAGCCCTTATTCACCACAAATAGAGAAGGAAATATGACCCTCTGAACCTGAAAACAGAAGGTAGTGGACTAGGAAGCAGAAGGGTGGTCACCTCCAAGGTCACAGGGAACAGTAAGACCTCAGGGCCCACAGGAGAGGCAAAGGCAGTCCCCCAAGAGGGACGAACTTACACAAGCCTGGCCACAGCAAGGGCTCGCTCAGCATCTGAAGTCCCCTGGGAAAACAAGAGGCTCTATCAACCAAGGCCCTGACACAATCCATATGCACAGACAACCACACTCAGGCACACCATGCACACATGCACGGGCAAATACACACACATACACACACACACACACACACACATACACCAGCAAGTGGAGACCAGGTGTTATTCTCTCAAATAGCTAGCCCACTGGACTGGCTCACTGAAGAGCTAAGAAAATGTCATCCATGGTGTCAATACTTTGAAACATACAAAAAAGTTGGAAAGATTTTAGAGTGAACATTCATATACCCATCACTTAGATTCTACAATTAACATTCTTCTATATCTACTTTATCATATGGTTACTCATTGATATCAATTTTTTAAAAATTTTTGTTGTTGTTGCTGTGCACAGGCTTTCTCTAGTTGCAGCAAGCAGACTTCTCATTGTGGTGGCTTCTCTTGTTGAAAAGCACCGGCTCTAGGGCATGCGGGCTCGCTAGCCGCAATGCACTAGTTTAGTTGCACCACTGCATGTGGAATTTTCCTGGACCAGGGATCAAACCCATGTCTCCTGCATTGGCAGGCAGATTCTTAACCACTGGGCCACCAGGGAAGTCCTGTTATCAAGTTTTTTTTAACAAACCTAAATGTTATCCAGGAAGTATTTCTGAAAAAATACTGAGAAATACCCAAAGTGAGAGAACAACAGAATCACTATGACCCTAACACAAATCCTAACTATTCTTTTTTTCCCCCTGGTTGTACTGCATGGCATGTGGGATCTTACTCCCTCAACCAAGGGCCAAACCCATGCCCCGTGTGGTAAAAGCACAGAGTCTTAACCACTAGACTACTAGGGAAGTCCCCAAAAACAACTCTTGAAGAAACCTAATTTCTTTAAATGGTAAATATAGATAGACTATACAAAACAAAGACCATGATCTGAACAACTGGTGCTAGGGAATAAAAACACATATAAGTCATGATAAACAGATAATCCCTACAATGAAAGAAATTAAATTTGAGACTGGAAGCATGTTGTAGACCGCTAATAGCTTGATTTCCATAAACGGTCTCCAAGAGTATAATCACTCATGAGCAGATCTCTGAAACCATTGAATGCAGGATCTTCAGGAAGACTGAAGACCACTGTATTATGGAGCCCAGGCACGTAACACTTCCCCGGCCCAGGGCATGAGATGGGAAGTGCGCTCGGCCCTGGGATGTCCTACCATCTGGAAGACAACCTTGCTCTGCTCCCTTTCACAGGTGCGGAAGACCACTCGGTCATCAGGAGCAACAAAGTCCACTGTGCTAAGCACCTCTGCAAGAAAACACAAATGTCTTCGTATTAATAGAAAAGCAAGGGACAAAACATGTATCATTTCCCTGCCGTGGGCCTTGCCCATGGGCTGGGACAGGGAACAGGGGAGAGGCAGGGCGCGGACGAGGGACTGGGAACGTCACAGGGAGGCCCTGCTGTCCCCTTTCCTGGGGAGAACGTGCATGGTCGGGGGGCTGGTGGCAAGCCTGTTGCCGCTGTCACAAGTCCGTGCCCATGTCCTTCCCTCTGTCCCTGGTGACGGGGAGATGGACGATGGCATGCAGTCATTCGCGGACCCCCTTGCCCTCTTTCTCACCCAAAAATAAAAAAAAATAATAAATGCGTATCATGATTCCAAGTGTGTGTAAAAAGTACATGTCATTTCTCTTTGTGATTACTCTTCAAGCACTGGATTATGTGGAATTTTAATTTTCTAGGATTGGGAAACGGAGAAGGCAATGGCACCCCATTCCAGTATTTTTGCCTAGAAAATCCCATGGACAGAGGAGCCTGGTAGGCTGCAGTCCATGGGATCGCTAGAGTCGAACACGACTGAGCGACTTCCCTTTCACTTTTCACTTTCATGCATTGGAGAAGGAAATGGCAACCCACTCCAGTGTTCTTGCCTGGAGAATCCCAGGGACGGGGAAGCCTGGTGGGCTGCCGTCTATGGGGTCGCACAGAGTCAGACACGACTAAAGCTATGCAGCAGCAGCAGCAGCAGCAGGATTGGGAAAGGAACATGTCAAGGCTGTACATTGTCACCCTGCTTATTTAATTTATATGCAGAGTACATTCTGCAAAATGCACAGCTGGATGAAGCACAAGCTGGAATCAAGATTGCTGGGAGAAATATCAATAACCTCAGATATGCAGATGACACCACTTTATGTAAATAAGTGAAGAGGAACTAAAGAGCCTCTTGATGAAAGTGAAAGAGGAGAGTGAAAAAGCTGGCTTAAAACTCAATATTCAAAAAATGATGATCATGGCATCCAGTCCCATCACCTCATGGCAAATAGATGGGGAAACAATGGAAACAGTGACAGACTTTCTTTTCTTGGGCTCCAAAATTACTGCAGATGGTGACTGCAGCCATCAAATTCAAAGACGCTTGCTCCTTTTATTTCAGGAGTAATAATTTTAAAAGCTATGACCAACTTAGACAGCACATTAAAAAGCAGAGACCTTTGCTGACAAAGGTTCATCTAGTCAATGGTTTTTCCAGTAGTCATATATAGATGGTGAGAGTTGGACCATAAAGAAAGCCGAACACCTAAGAATTGATGCTTTTGAACTGTGGTGTTGGAGAAGACTCTTGAGAGTCCCTTGGACTGCAAGGAGATCAAACCAGCCAATCCTAAAGGATATCAGTTCTGAATATTCATTGAAATGACTGATGCTGAAGCTGAAGCTCCAATATTTTGGCTACCTGATGCAAAGAACTAACTCATTGGAAAAGACTCTGATGTTGGGCAAGACTGAAGGCAGGAGAAGGGGACGACAGAAGATGAGAAGGTTGGATGGCATCACTGACTCAACAGACATGAGTTTGAGCAAGCTCTGGGAATTGGTGATAGACAGGGAAGCCTGGCATGCTGCAGTCCATAGGGTCGCAAAGAATTGGACACAACTGAGTGACTGAACTGAACTGATATCTACAACATTGAATTTCTCATAACACAAAGAAAATATATATCTAAAAGAATTAAACACGAAATTGACAAAACTTCGAGTAAACTTATTTTAAGATTTCACAAACGTGTATACATTTCAAAAACCTCAAACAATACCACAATTCTCATTAAAGCAGAATCAGCCTTATAAATAAAGTATAAGCAAAGCCATGAGTTAGCACAACTACTTTCATTTGCAAAGTACTTACATGTTCCTTATCTTATTTGATCCTTACTCCAATCCTATGATTTAAATAAAGCAGGGATTGTGATTTTCCTTTTACAGCTAAAGACACTGAGGCAGAGGTCATGTGACTTGCCAGAGAGTTGTACAAGACTTGTACAAGACTTGCTCTTGTACAGTTAGAGAGTAGCAGGGTCAGGACAGTGCTGAAGCCACCCTGACCCCAAGGGGGTCATCTGTACTACAAAACCTGGTGATTCATATGCCAGCAAGCCTGCAGGTAGAAGGTATTCACAGCCTGCTTCACAACTGGCAGTTTGTTGTGGTCTCTGGAGAGCAGTGACTATTCTCAAGAGACCATGATGGTGGTGGTTTAGTCACTAAGTCATGTTCAACTCTTGTGATCCCATGGACCACAGCCCACCAAGCTCCTCTGTCCATGGGACTTCCCACTCAAGAATACTGGTGTGAGTTGCCATTTCCTTCTCCAGGGGATCTTTTCGACCCAGGGATCAAACCTGGGTTTCCTGCATTGCAGGTGGTCTTCCGATTTGCAAGCGGATTCTTAACCAACTGAGCCCCCAGGGAAGCCCTACTCAAGAGAGCATGGGAGCCACAAAATGACACAGCCAGGCAAGGAGCACCAGAGGACACTGACACCAGGCAAAGGCAATGTTAGCACAGCCTGGGCATGACTGGGCACATACACAATCCCAGGACCACCGCTGCACTCACCATTGACAACTCTCTTGCACTGAAGCATCTTGAGGTCGATCAGCTCCTGCAGAGGAATCAAAGGGCACATGTCAGTCCTAGATACACAGGTCCTGGGTACAGCAGGGAAGACCAGTGATCCTGGTTGCAGGGGTAGGCAAGAAGGCCACTGCATAAGTGGGCAGCATGGAGTGACCTGTGTTTATGGAAAGGGCTGCAGCCAGGCTGAGCTTTGGCTGAGAATGAGTTGGGGAAAGCAAGCTGAGTGAAAGTGAAAGTGAGCTGGGGTCCCTACTGCTGGGATCCCAGCCCTGGCAGCAGTAATTTGTCCCCATCGGGATTCCTCAAACCCTCTGCCACATCTACCTTCATGGCTGGACCACTTCTCTGTATGCTAGTTACAGATGCACCCGTCATTCCTTTACCATTAGATGATGAATACTCTAAGGAAGGTTCTGGATTCACACAAAGGTGGGCTTTGAGGGCCTGAGAGGAGGAGCTGAGGCAAAATGGCCTTTGAAATGTCTTATTTTCTCTTCTGTCTCCCCATTATACCCAAAGAGCCTCTGGGGCTTGGACATAGTCTCATTCATCTTTGTGTCCCTAGCGCCCAGCATGTTACAAGTTCTTACTGAACATCTGGTGAAGTTGCTTCAGTGCCTTACATGCAGCAGATGCTCAGCTGATTGTTAGGTGGAGAAATTAATTTCAATTGTCACCAGTAAAACCACACATGTGCCTGCTCACCCACATGTCCTCAACACTATTGTTTATCAATTTTATTCATTTTAGTCAGTTCTTTGTTTATAGTGTAGAACTTCACAGGTTTTTCTCTTTTTTTTTCACTGTATTTCCTTCATTGGTGAAAACAAACATTGTTTTTCCATGTGATAGAGTTTATCATCTGTGCATCTTCCTACCAAACTGACTTTTACATCTATAAAAGTTGTGCAGAAAAAAAAGCTATTCTTTGTCAAATAGGATATTATTCTACCTCAATTATCACAACTATTTTTCTTATATCCATGTCATTCCCTCAATTTTTATCATATATGACATTTATTTTTATAGAAGAGACAACTCAAATTTTGCCACAAACAATGCTTTCTAGTTCCCAAATCTATCTCCATCACAGTTAAGAATATAATTTGAATTGGCTTTTATCTTCTTGGTAAAACTAATTTTGCCTTTTTAACTTACCTGATAAGTAAGGCCATTTATAAGTCAGTTATGGTCTCCTGCACTGCAAGCGGATTTTTTTTTTTTTTCAGTTCTACCAGTTTATTTCTACCAGCCCATCTCCCTCCACCCTCCTCATGCATGCATGCTCAGTCATGTAACCCCATGGACTACAGCCTGCTAGGCTCCTCTGTCCATGGACTTTTCCAGACAAGAATACTGGAGTGGGTTGCCATTTCCTTCTCCAGCAAGCAAATTATTTTATTCATATGGCTACCAAATGTTTGAACAGCATTTAATTTTCAAGTGCCTTATCATGTATGGGCTTATTCTTCCTTTTTTGTCAGATATTATTTTCCTATATCTGAACTACGGCCTGCTACCTTCATCTCCTCCATTCCACCCCGCCAGGCTCCTCTGTTGATGTAATTCTCCAAGCTATTTGCTTCTCTAAGGGATCTTTCCAACCCAGGGATCAAACCTTGTTCTCCTGCATTTCAGGCAGATTCTTTACCATCTGAACCACCAAGGAAGCCCCTTAGAGATGATACCAAAAGCACAAACAACAAATAAAAGTATTAGATAAATTGAACTTCATTAAAATTAAACTTTTTTGTGCATCAAAGGATACTATCAATATAGTAAATCAATTATACTTATATAAAATTTTAAAAAATTAAAATGAAGTCTTAAAAAAATAAATAAATGAAAAATAAACTGAAAAGACAATCCACAGAATGGGAGAAAATATTTGCAAATCATGTATCTGTTAAAGGTCTAATATCCAGAGTATATAAAGAACTCTTAAAACTCCTAGAATAAAAAATCAATAATTTTTAAATGTGCATAAGATATGAAGAGATATTTCTCCAAAAAAGATATATAAGTGGAAAATAAACATAGCAAAAGATGCTCAATATCATTACCAGGAAATGCAAATCAAAACCACAATGTCCATAATGGGGAGAATTTCCTGGCAGTCCAGAGGTTAGGACTCTGCGTTCTCAATGCTGAGGGCCTGGGTTCAATTCCTAGTGTGGTAAAAAACAATAAATAGAATCTATCTTTAAAAACAAACAAACAAAAAAACCCACAGTGAGATACCATTTCAGAGGGACTAGGATGGCAACAATTGCAAAGAAAAAAAGACAGAAAGAGACTTCCCTGGCAATCCAGTGGTTAAGACTTCGAATCAGGGGAATTAAGACCTCACATGCCTCAGGGCCAGAAACAAACAAACAAAAAACCCCATAAAAAACAGAAGCAGTATTGTAACAGATTCAATGAAGATTTTAAAAATGGTCCGCATCCAAAAAAAAAAATCTTAAAAAAAGAATGACTTTATTATTAGAAAATATCATGAAGTATTTGAGAAGTAATACATCATACTATATGAAACTTTCAAATAGTTAGGGAGAAAATACATGTATTAGACAGAGAGAAAACAAACTATAAAACAAATCAAGCAAAATGTTAACAGTAGGTCAATCTGGGTAAATGGTATAGGGATGTTCTTTGTCCATTCCTGCAATTTTTTCCATAAATAATTTCCTTGTAAGTTTTTAAAAATTAGCCATTCTGGGCAGAAGATTTGAATAGAAATTTCTTCAAAGATGATATACCAATGGCCATGAAGCATACAAAAACATGCTCAATATCATTCATCATCAGAGAAATGCAAATCAAAAGCACAACAGCTATCACTTCACACCCATTAGCATGGGTAATATTAAAAAAGAAGAGAAAATACTAAGTGTTAGGAAAGATTTCAGAAACTGTACAATGCTGGTGGGAGTGTAAAATAGTCCAAAAGACAGAGAAAACAGTACAGAGATGCCTCAAAAAATGAAAAAACTACCACATGATCCAGAAAATCCTATTTCTGGGTATATACATCCCAAAGAACTGAAAGCAGGATCTCGAAGAGGGATCTGCACACCTACATTCACAGCAGCACTCTTCAAAATATCCAAGAAATAAAAGCAACCCAAATCTCCATTGACAGATAAATGAATGGATAAGCCAAATGCACTGCATATACCATGAAATATTATTCAGCCTAAAAATGGAAGGAAAACCTGTCACATAGTACAACAGGGATGAATCTTGAGGATATTACGCTAAATAAAATAAGTGGAAGTCGCTCAGTCATGTCCGACTCTACAGTCCATGGCCAAAATACTGGAGTGGGTAGCCTTTCCCTTCTCCAGGGCATCTTCCCAACCCAGGGATTGAACCCAGGTCTCCCACATTGCAGAAAGATTCTTTACCATCTGAGCCACAATAAACCAATCACAAAAAGACAAATACTGCATATTTCCACTTACATGAAGCAACAGTTAGAACTGGTCATGGAACAACAGACTGGTTCCAAATAGGAAAAGGAGTACATCAAGGCTGTATATTGTCACCATGTTTATTTAACTTATATGCAGAGTACATCATGAGAAATGCTGGACTGGAGGAAACACAAGCTGGAATCAAGATTGCCGGGAGAAATATCAATAACCTCAGATATGCAGATGATACCACCCTTATGGCAGAAAGTGAAGAGGAACTAAAAAGCCTCTTGATGAAAGTGAAAGTGGAGAGTGAAAAGGTTGGCTTAAAGCTCAACATTCAGAAAACGAAGATCATGGCATCTGGTCCCATCACTACATGGGAAATAGATGGAGAAACAGTGGAAACAGTGTCAGACTTTATTTTTCTGGGCTCCAAAATCACTGCAGATGGTGACTGCAGCCATGAAATTAAAAGACGCTTACTCCTTGGAAGCAAAGTCATGACCAACCTAGATAGCATATTCAAAAGCAGAGACATCACTTTGCCAACAAAGGTTCGCCTAGTTAAGGCTATGGTCTTTCCTGTGGTCATGTATGGATGTGAGAGTTGGACTGTGAAGAAGGCTGAGCGCCGAAGAATTGATGCTTTTGAACTGTGGTGTTGGAGAAGACTCTTGAGAGTCCCTTGGACTGCAAGGAGATCCAACCGGTCCATTCTGAAGGAGATCAGCCCTGGGATTTCTTTGGAAGGAATGATGCTCAAGCTGAAACTCCAGTATTTTGGCCACCTCATGCGAAGAGTTGACTCATTGGAGAAGACTCTGATGCTGGGAGGGATTGAGGGCAGGAGGAGAAGGGGACGACAGAGGATGAGATGGC
The DNA here is from genome assembly GCA_935064755.1 of Tragelaphus eurycerus. Classification (NCBI taxonomy): domain Eukaryota; kingdom Metazoa; phylum Chordata; class Mammalia; order Artiodactyla; family Bovidae; genus Tragelaphus; species Tragelaphus eurycerus. Next base: position 22,721,066 of record CAKXYN010000020.1, read on the forward strand.
TGGATGGCATCACTGACTTGATGGATGTGAGTCTGAGTGACCTCCGGGAGTTGATGATGGACAGGGAGGCCTGGCGTGCTGCAGTTCATGGGGTCGCAAAGAGTCGGACACGACTGAGCGACTGATCTGATCTGATCTGAGGTATCCAAAGTATTCAGATTCATAGAAACAGAAAGTAGAACGGTGGAGGGGCTGTGAGGGATGGGGAAGGGGAGGTGTTGTTTAATGGGTATAGAGTTTCAGTTTTGCAAGATGAAAAGGTTCTGGAGATCTGTTTCACAACTACTGAATTGTACACTTAAAAACAGTTAAGATGGTAATTCTTTTGTGTTTTTTACCATAAAAAAAATTTAAGTACCCATTTTGGTAATCAAGGTCTCTAAAGGCTACTGGTATTCTCCCTTCATCTTGCTTATTAAAAGGCAGGTGTCCTCTCACGTCTGGGCCACTAGAATCCCATTTTATTTTGGTTTGTTTGTTGTCATTTATTTTATTTCATTTTTATTGGCGTGTAGGTGATTTACAATGTTGTGTTAGTTTCAGGTGTAGAGCACAGTGAATCAGTTACACATATACACATATCCACTGTTTTTTAGATTATTTTCCCATATAGGTCATTACAGAGTATTGAGCAGAGTTTCCTATTCTATATAGTAGGTTCTTATTATATAGGTAACCTATTTTATGTATAATAGTGTGTATACGTCAATCCCAATCTCCCAATGTATCCCCCTCTCTTTGCCCTCTTGGTAACCATAAGTTTGTTTTCTACATCTGTGACCCTTTCTGTATTGTAAATAAGTTAATTTGTACCATTTTTTTAGATTTCACATATAAGCAGTAGCACATGATATTTGTCTTTCTCTGTCTTCACTTAGTAGGACAATCTCTAGGTCCATCTATCCATTGTAATAACATTTTTACAATGTTATAATAATATTTTTATAATAATAGAAAGGAATAAGTATGTGACATCTGATTAACTCCTAGAAAACTCTGTCAATAGGGCAGACCTTGGTGGGGAATAACCTTAACCTTTGCTGAATAGGTTCATCCTTTCTTCACCTACAGCTGCTGAGGGCTTTGCAGGGTTTTTAAGAAGGTGCCTGTACACATGGACTACCTGAGGTCCTGAGAGGTGGGTAAAGTGATTTGACTAACCTTACAGATGGGTTGCAAAGAGTCGGACACAACTGAGCGGCTCATCTGATCTGATCTGATCTGACAGATGGATCACCTCATGTGAACACAGACAGAGCATCATAAGGCTGGCCTGCAGAGCAACTCTGGATCCACCAGGGGGCACCAGGCACCATGCTGTGCCTTTCCCAGTACTCAGGGCTCAGTTCCCAGAGATGGATCTGCTCACCACAAGCAGGGGCCAGCTGGCCTGCATGCCTGCCTGTCTGACTCTGCTCCACAGGAGCTGCTGCTGCTGCTGCTAAGTCGCTTCAGTCGTGTCCGACTCTGTGAGACCCCATAGACGGAAGCTCACCAGGCTCCCCCGTCCCTGGGATTCTCCAGGCAAGAACACTGGAGTGGGTTGCCATTTCCTTCTCCAATGCATGAAAGTGAAAAGTGAAAGTGAAGTCGCTCAGTTGTGTCCGACTCTTAGCGACCCCATGGACTGGAGCCTACCAGGATCCTCCGTCCATGGGATTTTCCAGGCAAAAGCACTGGGGTGGGATACCATTAGGTCTGGGTAAATGGCCTATTCTTCCCAAATTCACTCTTAAGCCCTCTCTTCTTTTCCTTTTTAAAAATATTTATTTTACTTATTTATTTTGGATTCGCTGGGTCTTATTTGCAGCATGCAGGCTTCTTAGATGCAGCATGTGGGATCTAGTTCCCTGACCAGGGATTGAACCTGGGTCCCCTGCATTGGGAGCACAGAGTCTTAGCCACTGGACATCCATGGAAGTCCCAGACCCTCTCTTCTTTCTACACCTTTCTTTTTAATAAAACTTTTTATTTTGAGATAATTGGAGGTTCACATGCAATTGAAGCTGAATGTGAGATCCTGTGTACCCACTGCCCAATTTCTCCCTGTGGTAATGTCTTGCAAAACTGTAGTAACAATATTGCAATTGGGATATTGACACAGAATAGATCCATCAGCACAAGGATTCCTTGTGTAGCCCTCTTATAGCCACAGTTCTCCCTCCACAGATGGCTCTTCAAGATGGAAATGTCAGAAGCACTTGGATAGTTTCTTTAACCTCTCACCCTCACTAGAGAGGCATAGCAGGATTAAGGGTTGCGGGGGAAGCTTACCTGCCCAACTGAGAACCACTGCTCACAGTCCCTATCCAATATCAGCTACTCTTTTAACTGTTTTTCCTAGAAGATGTTTTCTAAACCTGAGTCTGAAGTCCTATTAATAATATTCTTCAAAGCAGCAGGCCAGTAACTGGCCTACTAGCTATTGCTATCAGAAAATTCTATGGCTTCCCAAACCAACCCCATCCAGTGTCTCTGGCCTGAATCTGGTCCTTTTCCTTCTCGCTCTGAAACTGAGCTTCCTCATTCACATAATGAATGTGTATTAACTCCTACAGGAGCCACAGCAGCGACCTGACACGATGCTCATCTATCCACCTGGCCCAGTTGTCCCACAATGCCTCCATGCAGCCCAGGCTCCTGATCGTTGGCAGGGCTCACAAAACTCCTGTGTTTTTGTCTTCTGATGCTTTCAGTGAGCACCTGTGAAGGGAGGGCCCATTCTGCCTCCTCTAGCTTCTGAACACACCCACCCACAGGTGAGGAGGCTGCACTTGTGGAAAAGCTCTCTGGGAGGATTAGGAGCCCCTTACCTCACAGTACACAATGTCCGCTCCATAGTCCAGGGCCAGAAGCCGCATTGGGAGAGTCCCCACCCGAACCATAGGGGCTAAGATGAGTTTGTTGTGGTAGCACAGAGAGAGGTTGTTCACAATCATTCCTGAAGAAAGAAGAGTCAGAAATTCAAATGGAGAAAAATCTCTTCTGTTATCCAGAGCAGGCTTTCCTTTTCCTCCCAACATGTAGTACTTTGTTTTCCTTTTCATAAAAACAATGCAAGCTCGTTCACACATCCAACAAATATTTATTAAGTGTGTGGTCTGTGCCAGTCACTGTCCTAGTCTTTGTGGATACATTAGAGAAGAAAACAAAGATTCCTGTTCTGCTAGAGCTTTCATGCTGGTGAGGAATGAAGAGTGCACAGCAGAGGAAACAGTCAATGCAAAGGCCCTGGGGCAGGAGCAAGTCTGATGTGTTAGAAGACTAGTACAAAGGCCAACATAGTTGAGCACAGAAAGCAGAAGAGTAATGGACGTCAGATACAGGATGGATGTCCTAAGCAGGTAGGACACAATGGTGAGATCCCAAATGGCCTTGTAGGATGCTCTATGGGCTTTGTTAGCTCTTCACGATATGAACCAGCAAGGGTTTCAAGGAGAGGAGTGGCATGACTGATCGATCACATTTCTCCATGATCACAGTGATTGCTGCATGAAAAGCCATGGTAGACCCAGGGAGACCAATTAGACTCTTCAGTCACTGACATGAGAGAGGATGGTGGCTCAGGATGGGGAGAGAGTTGTGGAGGTGGTGAGAAGTGGTCATGTTCTAAATATATTTTGAAAGTAAAGTTAATAGGAGTAAAACAAGCAAAAAAAACAATTGAAATCTTTAAAAAGGATAACCAACAAGGACCTACGGTATAGCATAGGGAATTCTGCTCGATGTTATGTGGCAGCCTGGATGGCAAGGGAGTTTCGGGGACAAAAGATACATGTATATATATGGCTGAGTCCCTTTACTGTTCATCTGAAACTATTATAACATTGTTAAATGGCTATACCCCAATATAAAATAAAAAGTTAAAAAAAAATACCAATGTCCAGGCCAGCCCTCAAGTCAATTAATCAGAATATGAAGCTCAGTAGGGCAGGAATTTTGCCTGTTCTGTTCACATGAAAAGTATCTGGCACGTACATGGTGCTCAGAAAATATTTACTGCTTGAATAAATGAATGAATATACCACTATCACCTGTGACTCATGGAAAAATTCCTCTTAAAATATAGGGAGTAACTAGGCAACATAAGTTTCCATGGCAGCTCTGAGAAAAACATTACCTAATGAGGCTACCACTTGCAGGAGCTTGCATTTTTTCCACAATAAGTAAACCTTTCTTATTTCTAGAAGACTCTTGAGAGTCCCTTGGACTGCAAGGAGATTCAACCAGTCCATCCTAAAGGAAATTAGTCCTGAATATTCATTGGAAGGACTGATGCTGAAGCTGAAACTCCATTACTTTGGCCACCTGATGCAAAGAACTGACACTGGAAAAGACCCTGACGCTGGGAAAGATTGAAGGCAGGAGAAGAGGATGAAATGGTTGCATGGCATCACCGACTCAATAGACATGAGTTTGAGTAAGCTTCGGGAGTTGGTGATGGACAGGGAAGTCTGGCATGCTGCAGTCCATGGGGTCGCAGAGAGTCAGACATGACTGAGCAACTGAACTGAACTGATAAAGTGCTTTGTAAAATATCCATCTCAATAACAACTAGAGGTTACTCAATGTCTGCTGTGAGCAGGAGGGAAAGAGGGGATTTACAGAATAGCTAAAGAAATGATAAGAATGGGACTTCCCTGGTGGTCCAGTGGTTAAGACGCCATGCTTCTAACTGCACGGGGCACTGGTTTGATTCCCAGTCAGGGAACTAAGATCCAGCATGCCATGCAGGGTAGCCAAAAAAAAAAAAAGAAATCAGAGTAAGAAACTAGGGGCTATGAGAAGAGACAGACAGGCTCAGACAAGCTCTAATCCCTATGACATTTTGAGGTAATCACATTGTAAGGGCTCGAGCATGAGAAAGCAGCCACTAACCAGTTACCCTGTCCCAAATATTTGGATGAAAGTCAAATGCAAATACATACCTATGTATTATTCTTTTCTGATAATTCTTTCAATGTATCTGTTCTGCCTCGGTGCAAAACAATTCTTTGTTTTGTATCTGAAAAAAGAGTAGCACAGGTAAATGGATGAAACCTGACAAATCAGACATCCGAGGAGCCCTTCAGCTAAGGAACAAGGAGGTCTGAGTTCTGGGAAAGAATCATAAAAGTAGTGTAGAATCACAATATCATAGCGTATTCTTTGTATCAACTCCCCTCTATCATATCACCACTCAGTGGTCATTGACCTGTACATGAAATTTTCAGCGAGAGAAAATCCAGCACTCTCCAGACAGATCTGGGCATTTCTGGTTGCTACAGTAGTCTTTATGTCAATTTGGAATCTGACTCCGTCATCAGTCCTAGTCTGCCTTCTGGAATGGTTCATCCCACAGCACACCTCATCTCTTTTCCATCTGACACAGTCCCCAAACACATGAGGACAATTTTATTCTTCCTGAAATTCTCTTCTCCGGCACCACCCTCGTTAAATCACCCTTTCTGTGCTTATGGCTTTCAAGGGCCCCCCAAGGTTTCTTGATCCCAAGGGCATGACAAGCAATGACGTCAATATACCTGCCACAGATTCTGGGGAAGGGGCTGGGCCACACGAGAACCTGGCAAATGTAAGCTCCCTGAAGCGAGAGTACATGCGAGCAACCTCAGCATCCAGTCCCCATCCTCTATCCAAGGTTCTCAACAGCACACTGTTGATATTTTGGGCCAGATAATTCTTTTTTTTTTGCGGGGGTGGGGGTGTCCTGTGCATTGTACAATATTTAGTAATATCCTGGTCTCTACCCTCTAGAAGCCTGTAGCATTTCCCCAGATGTGACAAATAAAGATCTCTCTAGCCATTGTCAAATGTCCTGGGGGAAGGGTGGGGGCAAAAATCACTCTCACTCAAGAGCCACCACTCTATCCAGTGACTCTGTCTACCTGTCATGACTCAAAACTCTCTCCTCCTCTAGTTTAACAGGTAACTCTCCAGAAAAGCCTATCGTGTATCAAAATACTATTTGAAATATAGTAGGGTTTATCTTTATAAAAGTATCTAATGAAAGTAAAACTTTTCTCCAGGGACTTCCCTGGTGGTCCAGTGGTTAAGATTCCATACTTGCACAGCAGGCAGCACCACAGGCTGCTGCTCCTGCTGCTAAGTCGCTTCAGTCGTGTCCGACTCTGTGCGACCCCATAGACGGCAGCCCACCAGGCTCCCCCGTCCCCGGGATTCTCCAGGCAAGAACACTGGAGTGGGTTGCCATTTCCTTCTCCAATGCATGAAAGTGAAAAGTGAAAGTGAAGTTGCTCAGTTGTGTCCGACTCTAGCGACCCCATGGACTGCAGCCCACCAGGCTCCTCCGTCCATGGGATTTTCCAGGCAAAAGTACTGGAGTGGGGTGCCATCGCCTTCTCCGACAGGCTGTGCAGCAGTGGCCAAAAAACCCAAAAACCTCTTTCTTCAGATGTTAAGACTCTTCCAATTAGTTAACCCACATTTACCTTATCTCCTACCCCAGGCACTAGAGATTACAGAAATGATCTGATGCCCATTTTCTGGATCCGTTCAGGAAGTACCAATAGTGTAAGGTTTTTTTCACAACCCGAACTGAATTTAGGTAAAATATTCTGCCTGACCATGGCTTTGTGAGACAAGTCATATACCTGTAGCAGGACCCTCCTCACTACTATTCAAGTAATTTAGGTACCTAACCTGTAAGCCAGTGGAGCTAGGCGAGCTTCAGGATGAGAAGTTGGAAAGGGTGACAAGAGAAGAAAGAATGAACTTCAGCTGAAAAGCAAGCGGAAAAGGTCCGAAGAGATGAGTTATCTTGAGTGAAGAGCCTCCTTCGCGAGGCTGAAGTCCATCGGCTCGCCCTCTGGGCCCTCAGCTCTCTGGGCGGTGGGGGAACGCTGAGCCTAGATCTACTCCTGGTCTCGGCACCCAGGCCTGACCATTCACTCAGATTCTCAATAAATACTTATATTAGAAGACCTTACAAGGGGAGCACATCTGTGAAAACACCGCCGCACCCTCACAGTTTACACGGGGAGATCAGAACTGGACAAGCCATCACAGGAGCTGTGAGGGCGACAAAGGAGAACTGTAGGGATCCGACATCGGATCGCCAGAAGCCCTCAGCCCTCCTGATTCCTAATGCCAGGGCCCCATCGCCGCCTGTCGCCGGACCCCGGTCCTGCCTTCATCGCGCACCCTTCCCCAAGGTTGGCCGGGGCCTGGACGTCACCATCCGGTTTGGACCTACAGACCTCGCCGCTGCTGAACTCTACAGATCCTCCCTCCTTCCACACAGTTCGCCAATTCCTCATGTCTTACTGAGCCGCGCCGGCCACCGTCCGCGAGGCCTTGGCGCGCGCATGACGTCACTGTTGTGCGCCTTTTCCGCACCAAGGGGACTATGGCTCTAGCACGGCAGCTACGGCTGTTGTCGCTTGCGACTCGGTTGCTTCTGGCGCCTCGACGGGATCTGACAGGCCGCGGTCCCATCGAGCCCCTGCCTGTGGTGCGCATCCCGCGGGCTCTACAGAGGCGGCAGGAACAGCGGCAGAGAGGACAGCGGAGCACCCTGCGGCCGGTGTTGGTGCGACCTGGCCCGCTGCTGATCTCGGCGCGGCGGCCGGAGTTGAACCAGCCCGCACGCCAAACGCTGGGCCGTTGGGAGGTTGCGCCACTCGTTTCGCGAGGCTGGAAGCATCGGCGCGCTCGCCAGGACTATTTCTCTATTGAGCGCGCTCAGCATGAGGCCCCAGCTCTGCGAAACCTCTCGTCCAAGGGCAGCTTCGCCGATCTGGGTCTGGAGCCCCGTGTGCTGAGCGCACTCCAAGAAGCTGCTCCCGAAGTCGTTCGGCCCACAACCGTGCAGTCGAGTACCATTCCCCCATTACTTCGCGGCCGCCACATCCTCTGCGCCGCGGAAACCGGCAGTGGCAAGACTCTCGGCTACATGCTACCTCTGCTTCAACGGCTCTTGGGCCAGCCAAGCCTGTACACCAGTCGTATCCCTGCTCCTCGAGGCCTGGTCCTTGTGCCTTCTCGAGAATTAGCTGAACAGGTGCGGGCCGTGGCCCAGCCCTTGGGCAGCTCCTTAGGCCTCCGGGTGCAGGAGTTAGGGGGAGGCCATGGCATGAGTAGGATCAGGCTGCAGCTGTCCAAACATCCTCCAGCAGAAGTACTGGTGGCCACTCCAGGGGCTCTGTGGAAGGCCCTGAAAGGTCAACTGATCAGCTTGGCGCAACTCTCTTTCTTGGTGTTAGATGAGGTAGATACATTGTTGGATGAAAGTTTCCTGGAACTGGTGGATTACATCTTGGAGAAGAGTCACATAGCAGAAGGCCCCGCTGACTTAAAAGACCCTTTCAATCCCAAAGCTCAGTTAGTGCTGGTGGGGGCCACGTTTCCCGATGGTGTAGGCCAGCTGCTGAGTAAAGTTGCCAGCTTAGACTCTCTAACCACCATTACCAGTTCCAAGCTCCACTGCATCATGCCTCATGTCAAACAGACGTTCATGAGACTGAAAGGAGCAGAGAAGGTGACTGAGTTAGTGCAGATCCTCAAGCAGCATGACAGAGCACACAAGACTGGCTCCACAGGAACTGTTCTCGTGTTCTGTAACAGCTCCAGCACTGTGAACTGGCTGGGATATATTCTGGATGACCACAAAATCCAACACTTAAGACTGCAGGGACAAATGCCAGCCTCCATGAGGGCAGGTATCTTCCAGTCCTTCCAGAAGGGTTCCCGAGACATACTTCTCTGCACAGACATCGCCTCTCGGGGCTTGGACAGCACCCAGGTGGAACTCGTCATCAATTATGATTTCCCTCTCACCCTGCAGGATTACATCCACAGAGCAGGGAGGGTGGGCCGTGTGGGGAGTGAGGTGCCAGGAACAGTCATCAGCTTTGTGACCCATCCCTGGGATGTGAGCCTGGTTCAGAAGATTGAGCTGGCAGCTCGCAGGAGGAGAAGCCTTCCAGGTCTAGGGTCCTCAGTAAGTGAGCCTTTGCACCAGGAAACCTTACTGCAGCAGGCTTAAATATGATGCCATAACTGGGATCTTTCCCTGTGTGCTGGATGGGTGAGTGCACTTGTCAGCAGGATGCGCTGGGCTGCTTAGTCACTTTCTAAAGGCCCCAGCTGCTGGTCAGCACTGGAGGGTTGGACTACTGAACGTGAAGAATAAAGTCGATTTTGGCTTCGTATCATGTCATAATTTCTAACAATAAGTGATGTTTCTGTAGTTTCCACCTGGGGCACAATTCACTGGATTCTGAGAAAATTCACACTCCAAACTACTACACCTAGGACAAAGGCTCCTTCAGTTGATGTTTTTGTTTCAACTTTATTTCCTGCCCCAAAAACCATCCATTAAGAGGACTTCCTGGTGGTCCAGTGGTTAAGAATCTGCCTCCTAATGCAGGAGATGTGGGCTTGAACCCAGGTGGGGTAACTAAGATCCCACACGCTGTGAGACAGAGCAGCTAAATCACAGCCTCACCCTGTGGCCACAGCTAAGACCTTACACAGGCAAATTTTTTTAAAAAATCCGTTAAGCCCTTAGGAGAAGGAAAAGGGGATATGACTAGCAATAGAGAAATTTTGTTGATGAACAATGGCCATGGCAAGCTTAGGCTCTCTTAGTGAAATCTCTCTGGGAAGTAGTGGCAGAAGAATAAAAGGCAGACTGACACAGAAGTATTCCTTAATGTGCATTTCCAGCCTCTGAGTTCTTTCTCATCTCTTGGTTGCAGAGGAAGAGGAGAGGTTAAACATTTTTGTAAAACTGGCAAAATAAGCTTATAGCATCCTCTCACTATCTCCTAGGTTCTATAAGCGTTATAGAACCTAGCAGCATTTAGGCAAAGCGTAAGCTTTGCCTAAAGTAAGGAACAGTTGAAAGAGATAATACTTAAGAAAACAACTAAAAACTGCTCACACACTGAAAAGGATTAAGTTGCAGAGAACAGAAATGGGCTCAGAGCAACCTTTGCCAAAAGAGACTATTGTGCTAAATGTACAGTTTTTCCCATAGAAGGAAACAGAGTCAGAAAGATAAAATAACTTGCTCAAAATCACACAAATAAGGACAGAATCTGATCTGTGTCCTAAGAGTTGTGTTCTTTAACCACTAGGCTAAGTTTTCTTAAATGTGATGCACATGTAGAATAACTATACATTTCTGTTGGCCTTGAATATTCCTTGTTTATATCTATGCCTGCTGCAATTTTTAATATTGCCCACTTTAACTCTCAAAAGCAACCCCAAATAGACAATAATTTAGTCACTATCCGTGGACCACTCTGGTGCAACTGCCCAGGAAGCTTGTTAAAAGTACAGATCCCTGAGCCCTACTCCAGAGCTATGTAAGTTTTCTGAGGGTTGGTCCAAAAATCCACATACAAGTCTTTGTTGTTTTGTGGAATCCCCAGATGAGTCTCCCACCCTCTTAAGTTAATAAACCATGGATTCTGCCTTCCCCAGGTGCCCAGCTGAGTTATAATAAGGTATTGGTACCCCCACCGCACCAGAGGCATGCTCTCAGACAAGTAATCTCTGAAGCCTTGGACAATCAGTGGTCTCACTCTGGCCCACCTGCCATGACAAACTTACAGAGCATTTCCCTTCACATTTTACCTTCTAGCATTCCCAAAGGCAGTCTGCTCTAATTAGGCCTGACTTCATCTGTCCTAATGTGCATCTGCCAATTCAAGCAATTTAGTAGAGAGAAGGAAGGTTTTTGTGATTCACAACCAGAGTGGCCCAACCTCTCAAATAATAGCCCAAGATGTCTCTACCTCCTGGGCACATCTCCTCTGCAACAGCCCCAGTAAACAAATGTCCCATCTTTGCTTTTTTAAGGTCAGCCACAGGGAGCCCCTGAAGAAGGTTATCTTCATTGCCACATTACCAAAGGCTGCCCCAAACGTTCCTTCCTGTGAACCTGATCAGGCTAAGGGCAGAGCTGTCTCTTTCCTTCCTTCTTTGAGTCAGATCAAACTGTATTAGTAACACCTCTTCACATTGTTAACCATGTTTTTCATCTGGGTTGCTACTTAGCCTGTTATCTCATCCTTTCATGGTGGAGAGAGGGGGAATTGTAATGATTTTTGCTTTTAAGGGAGAGGGGAGTGTAATGCTTACGTTGTCATTTTGTCATGAGTTTGTTTTGAATTTCCTATTAAAATGGATCCATCACTCCCACTTTGTGAAGTCATCAGGCCCTCATTTTGCACCTTTAACATCTCTCGGTATCAGTTTAAATTGGGATGAGCTTGTCCTCACATTCCTTTCGGCTGTAAATCCGGACCCTGATATGAACCTACCATTGAGCAGAACCACTCCACTGCCTGTGTAGCCTTGGGTAGGCCCCTTAACCTCTTGGTCTTTTAAGTCTTGGCAGTTGTAAAAATGTGAAAGGGCTATGAATTTATATTTGGGGCAGCACAAGGTCGAGAAGAGTGTGTCTTTGCTTTTATTCTTTCAAACTAGAATGACTCCCCACGCTTCCCCATGGGTCCATATCTCACTTGTCTTTCAGGCCCACTGCCAAGCAGCCTTCCCCAATTCCCCAGTCCACACAAATCTCTGTCTCTCTTTGGGTTAATACCATACAGCCTAGTGTCTCTTAGGTCAATTTTGCCTCTCAGGCCAATCTCAGAATGTGGGTTTCTCTTGCCCTCCCATGGCACCAGGGGCTGTGCCAGCCCACAGGCATGCTCCCCATGGGGTGGCTACTAGACTAGCGCACGCGTGGGGAGGCCCAGGTGTGAGGGGCCAGGCAAGGTGCCTCTCTGCCTTCACCCTGCTCTCCAAAAACCCCGAGAACCTGCAGCCTCACCCTCAAGTCACAGGTTCCTTATATGACCTCACTGGGTAGTGATGACCTCACAGCCCTTATCACAGTTTCCATGGCAGGGTAACTGCGCAAACGTGCTGCTCTTGGAGAAACTTCCCTACCAGTCCTCTACCAGATAGCAGTCTTTGGCTGTGTAAGAGAGAATATCTAACCGAATCTTCTATCTAATCTTCACTCTAACTTGTCCTCTGTCCCCTGGGAGGGCAACACAGCAGGTAGGCTGAGACTGGACATCTGTACAAGAGGCGTTGTGTATACACAGCCTCACCTGGCCACCACATGTTCCTTTGGGGCTTGCCTACACACACCTCAGCACTTTCCCAACTGTAAGCAATACAAGTGCCCTGGGGCACCTTCAGGGACCCACAGTGCTCATTGCTGAGGATAAGCAAAAGGTCATCCCTGGACAAGTGAGCAGGAAGGGCTTGGTCTTTAAATGTAGCCTTACTCTTTGGGCTACAAGACGCTTCCACTCAGATCCTTTCCTGATTGGCCTCTTACCAATAGGCAAATGCATTTTTGTCAGCAAATGATAAATGGAGCAGTTTGAGGAAGAGGGTTGCTCTTGAACTTCACCTTCAAGCCCAGGCACCTTCGTGCAGTTATGGGGACATCTACATGGGTCCCCTCGGACACATTCCAGACTGAGCTGGTGCTACTGGGGGAAAGAGTGGTGTAGTATTGAGGGAAAGACCAGAAGAACCCAGGGGAGTGATGAAATGCTAATAAGACTGGAGGGCTGAGGAGATGGTGTCCCAGCAGGCTGATGCCTAGACTTGGTACCCACAATCTGGTTCTGAATCTCCTGGTCACTCTGCCTCAGTATTTTCTAATCTAGATAAAAGTATCAGAGGGCTAGAGTTCAGTGTGGATGAGACAGGCAATATAAATGGGGCCCAAGAGGGGTTGCCAAGGTGGGAGGGGTTCTTATCAAGTTAGACTCCTTTTCCCAAAACTTGAAATGCATTTCCATTAAAAACAGACATTAAGGAATGTTTTCTCGGGTGTGGAAGGGAGAGACGGAAGGGGTCCTGATTGCAATTATTTTAAGGTTATCTCTGGAAATGGCGAACAGAGTTCCTCATCTGCTGCAGTTACAGGCTCTAGGAATTGCTTTGGCAACCAATAATGGCACCCCACTCCAGTACTCTTGTCTGGAAAATACCATGGATGGAGGAGCCTGGTAGGCTGCAGTCCATGAGGTCGCTAAGAGTCAGACACAGCTGAGCAACTTCACTTTGACTTTTCACTTTCATGCATTGGAGAAGGAAATAGCAACCCACTCCAGTATTCTTGCCTGGAGAATCCCAGGGACGGGGGAGCCTGGTGGGCTGCCATCTATGGGGTCGCACAGAGTTGGACACTCAAGCGACTTAGCAGCAGCAGCAGCAGTCCCTTCTCTAGGGACTCATGGGGTGATGGGCAGAGGCTATGTTTTGGATGTCAAGCAGACTAAAGGGCTTCAGCCAGAAACTGGGAGAGAGGTGAGAGGGGGCAATTCCGGCAGGAGACTGTGTATAGCAGAAGCGACTGATCAATTGTTTTCTTTGCAGCAGCTCTGGCTCCCATTTCCCCTCCTACACCTGGTCACTGCCGTGTCCTCTACCGAGGGCATGGAGAAGCACAGGTAGGCTGGCCTGGGGAGACATACTGCCTGGTCGGTGGCTACTGGGCCTGTGGGGATGCTCCTGTGGCCACCCCAACCAAGGTGGAAGCAGAGAAGCCAGTCCTTAGCCGCACTCCCAAGAGACAGCGAGCTCTGGCGGAGTAGGATAAAGACCTCAGTTGCTGCAGCCCCAAAATTCAGTGACTGCAGCATGGTGGCAGGAGGCTGATCCCACAGAAGCCTGCTGACAGAGCCACACTCTGAAGAGAGGGCAATGATTTAACTGCCTAAGGGCAGCAAATGCTGCTTCCTGCAGTGACCCCCCACTGCCACAGATTAGAACCTGCGCCATTCTGTCTGAGCCTGCCTTCCTCAACCAGGAGCCTCCTTCCACACTAAATGGCCATGAGCAAGGAACCTCAGAAACAGGGTTGAGAGTCTGCGCTGAACATCCTAGGACTGAAGCTGGCCGGAGGAAAACCTGATGTTCCTCTGCTCAATTCTCAGGAGCCCCTTTGTAAGCAGAAGAAAGAACAATCTGCACTCTGTGAGCCAAGGAGGACCCAGGAGCAGAGAGAAGTGTGGAGTGGCCTTCACAGGGGCCCTGTCTACCACACAGGCTCCTGCCTGAGCCATTGGCCAGCTGCCACCACCACACACCAAGGGGAGCTGGGCTTTTCGAAACTGAAAGAAGCAAAGTGCGACTTCCCAAAAAGCCTCCTGCCTCGAATCAGGAGGCAGGATAAAGAGACCCAGGAAGACCTGCTCCCTGGAGCAAGAACATGATGGAGAGTCAAGTGGCAGCAACCCCTCCCCGAGGCTCACATGCTCCTTTATTCCCAGCCTTTTCTAGCCCCAACGGGGTCCCTTACTGCTCAATAAAACGTTTTTCTCTAACAGTGTCTGACTTGAAATCCAAGTTATCTAAGGCCAGGTCCCAAACCTTCCTGTTTCCTTTAAGTATATTCCCACATGGGGTCCTGGTCCTTTGAGAACTTCTCCCTCTAAAAAGACCCTTGGGGGTAGTTTCTACCTATGTGGCTCCTGCAAAGACACCTGTGTAAATTGGGGCAGGATGTAGGCAGGTTCTTTAAGAAATGTAGAGCCTGATGAGTACTTCCCTGGGTGTGTGTGTGTGTGTATGTGTGTGTGTAAGGAGAAAAGAGGAAGGACTGGGAAGATGTCATTCCATCTGTCGATCCATTTATTCAACAAATACTTACTGAATACCCAGGTGGTGCTAGTGGTAAAGAACCTGCCTGCCGATGCAGGAGACCTAAGAAATTCAGTTTCGACCCCTTTTTTTGGAAGATCCCCTGGAGGAGGACATGGCAACCCACTCTGGTATTCCTGCCTGGAGACAGAGGAGCCTGGTGAGCTACAGTCCACTGGGCTGCAAAGAGTCGGACATGACTGAAGCAACTTAGCAAGTACACATGCACCTGTTACATACCAGCCACTGTGCTGATTGCTTGAGATGTTTCAGTGAATGAGATGATCGAACACCCTCTTCTCATGGCACCCACAACCTAAAAGAAGACACAAACAATAATTTCAAGTAATTATAATTGCTATACAGAAAAGTAGAACAGGATAATGGGGTAGAGTGATGAGGGGTTGCTATGTTATACTAGGTAGTCAGGGAAGGCTTCTTTGAGGAGCTGACATTTCAGTGGGGATGCAAGTGAAAGAATCCTGTGAGGAGCTGGGAAGAGAATTTCTGAAGGAGGACATGGCAAGCACAAAGACCTTGAGGCAGGAGTGAGGCTAGCCTGCACTAGGACCAGCAGAAGGGCCAGTGTGACCAGGGAGGAAAGAGAATGAAAGATGTGGTTGGAGAAGTAGGAACAGACCAGATTATAGTAGGCCTCATCAGCCATACTGAAGGGTGTGGCTCTTAAGTGTGATGGGAAGTTGCGGAAAGGATTTGAGCAGGGGACTGAAGTGATCTGATGCAGGTGCTAGAAAGACCACTCTGACTTCTGTGTGCCATGGCAGTGAGCTGCTGGATGTTACTGGTGGAATGCCTCTCTCAGCAGTTAAGGAGACAGTTGGTCCTAGAGTTGGGGCAGGGGAATATTAGGAGAGAAGAAAGAGTACAGGGTTTGGGCCTGTATCTCAGGCCCACCTGCCTCATCAGCACATCGGATGTATATACCACATTTTTTTTAATTCACTTTTTAAATTTCTTTTAATTGGAGGTTAATTACAATATTGTGGTGGTTTTTGCCATATATTCACATGAATCAGCCATGGGTGTACGTGTTCCCCATCCTGAACCCCCATTCCACTTCTTCTTCATCCACTCATCCATGATGGACACTTAGGTGGCTTCCATATTTGGTTTTTGTAAATAATGTTGCAGTGAACATGGGGATGCATATATCTTGAGTTAGTGTTTTTGTTACCTTTGGACAAATGCCCTGAAGTGGAATTGCTAGATCATCTGATAGTCTTATTTTTAATTTTTTTGAGGAATCGTCAAAATATTTTCCATAGTGATTGCACCAATTTAATTCCCACCAACAGTGTGCAAGGGTTCCCTTCTCTTCAGGTCCTCTCTAACACTTTTCTTTTTTTGATAACAGCCATCCTAACAGGTGTGAGGTGACAAGTCATTGTGGTTTTGATTTGCATTTCCCTGAAGGGGTTAGTGACGCTTAGCATATTTTCATATACCTCTTGGCCATCTGTATGTCTTCTTCAGGAAAATGTCTATTCAGATCCTTTGCCAGGATATGACTTTTAAAAAGAGCCCCTCAGGAAGTTCCCCTGGAGAAGAAACTGGCAACCACTCCAGTTTTCTTGCCTGGAGAATCTCATGGACAGAAGAGCCTAGTGGGCTAGAGTCCATGGGGTCACAAAGAGTCAGACATGACTGAGAGACTAACACACCTGTCTTTTAGAGATGCAACCTTAAACATGGATGAAATAAATGTCTGATTTGCTTTAAAATATTCTGCAAAAGTGGATGGGTAAAGTATAAATGAAATAAGGGTATTCGTTGATAACTGTTGAAGCTAAGCAATGGGTACAAAGGGGTTCAATATACTCTTCTCTCTAGTTTTTCATATGTTTGAACATTTTCCCTAATAGGTAAAAAGAAATAAAAACTTCTCAGATGGAGCCTATGTTCAACCAGATTTGGAATCAGTGAGGACTCAGGTGGTCAGCTTCACAAGGTGATCTAGTTTGGGCAAGCCCTGGAAGTCAGGCAGAGGAGGGCAAGCTTCCCATATAAATGCAGGGAGCAGGGCGGGCAGGTCTGGGGCAGGGCGTGCTATGTGCAGCATGGTGCAGTGGAGGACAGGAATGACAGGCCTGAGAGATGAGCAGGAAAGAGACTACAAGTCTGAACTCGAGGCTAAATGAGCAATCACATATGTTGTCGAGCAAACGTTTGCTTGCTCAGGGCTGGCTCCCAGCACCTGGTGCCCCCACAGCCAACTCTTCTGTGTGTTATGCCGGCACATGTGATTGATCACTGGAGACTCATCCAGCACTCTCACTGCACACCTCAGCAAAAGGCCAGCACTGGCAGGTAATCAGCAAAGGATATCAGGACAAAGAGATGGATGGAAGGGATTCTCCTCAAGAGAGGTAGCAGCTGGAAATCGAGACGTCCAAAGAACTATCTGACTTGCCAGGAGGGCACCACTGCGATCATGTGCCTGCCCAGCAGCTCGTCTCCCCACACCTGTCCTTCTCAGCCAGGTTTAAGGCAGGTTCCACCCCAGGGCCAGTGGGCTACTCTGCCTACCACTGCTGGGTTCCCCAGGTGCCTGCCTTATGAACCATGAACTCTCCTCACTGAAGACAGAGCCAACCCTGGTGAGCCTGGCAGCAGTGAACAGGAGGCATGCAAAGCCAGACATGGCAGACTTGACCAAACAGATGGCTGTCATTCTTCAGAGCTCTGGCCTGTCAGGGCCTGAAGCACACACAGAGGATGAGCCAAAAGATACAAAGTCTGAGTAGGTCTGGCTTGGGGTTCCAGGGTCCCAGACAACAGAAGACTAAGGATATTTCTCCTTCATAGAATCTTAGTTCCATTGTCCTTACAAGCTGCCCCCAAACGGGAGGCATGGGAATAAATAAGGAGCTTGGGATTAACATATACACACTACTGTATATAAAATACAACTAACAAGGACCTATTGTATAGCACAGGGAACTATATTCAGTATTTTGTAATAAACTCTTAAGGGAAAAGAAGCTTCCCTGGTGGCTCAGGAGTAAAGAATCTGCCTGCCAATGCAGGAGATGCAGGTTCCATCCCCGGGTCAGGAAGATCCCCCTGGAGAAGGATATGGCAACCCACTCCAGTATTCTTCTCTGGGAAATCTCATGGACAGCGGAGCCTGGCAGGTTACAGTCCACGGGGTCACAAAAGAGTCAGACACAACTTAGTGACTAAACATCACACCAACACGTAAAGGAAAAGAATCTGAAAAAGAAAAAATACACACACACACACACACACATGTATCTGTGTGTGCATGTGTGGCTGAATGACCTTGAAGTAACCTGAAATGACACAACTTTGTAAATCAACCATAGTGAAAAAGTGAAAGTGTTAGTCGCTCAGTTGTATCTGACTCTTTGCGACCCCGTGGACTGTAGCCTGCCAGGCTCCTCTGTCCATGGAATTCTCCAGGCAAGAATACTGGAGTGGGTAGCCATTCCCTTCTCCAGGGGATCTTCCTGACCCAAGGATCAAAGCCGGGTCTCTTGTATTTCAGGCAGGTTCTTTACCATCTGAGCCATCAGGGAAGCCCAAATCAACTATAATTCAATTTTAAAACAAACAAAAAAAATCAATCAGAAAAAAAGTGAGGCTGGTAGAAACCTACCTTTTGGGCTATTGTGAAGACTGAATGCACTATGTGCTACTAACTGGCAGCACAGCTCTGGGTGCACAGCAACTCTGGCTTCCCTGATGCACTGCCTCTGCTGTCACATCTCCTTGTTCTGGGAAGGAAGGGAAGGCAGCAGCCTCCTGTGCTCCCAGTCAACGCACTCTTCACTGAATGCTGGTCAAGTGCTTGCTGTGCTCAGGTGTGGTGCCAGGTGCCGGAATGTGGTGGTCGTGGCCTTACTGAGTTCACTTGCCAGCTCCAACAGGGGCAACCACTTCTGACTGCTGGGGCATGGTGGGGTGGGGAGGAAGAGGGAGAGGTCCCAGCAAAACCTGAACCTGAGCAGTCTGAGAGGTTCACTCATGTCCCTGTTTTTAGAGAGGGTAAGCTGCCAAAGAGGGTTTGGATTTAGCAGCGCTCTCCATGGTATGCTCAACCCTTCCTGATGGCAAGATTTCCTCCCCTTGCTCTGGCTCAACAGCGCCACCATTTGGAGGCTGACGGGCAGCATGGCTGGTGTGGCCAGAAAATAGGGGGCAGAGTGGCGGTGCTGGTGCTTTAGTCGCTAAGACATGTCTGACTCTTGGGACCCCGTGGACAGTAGCCCACCAGGCTCCTCTGTCCATGGGATTTTCCAGGCAAGAATACTGGAGTGGATTGCCTTTTCCTTCTCCAGGGGATCTTAGAGGTTTGTGTTATTTGTTGAAACTGGAGAAGCAGGTGAGGGCAGACTCCCCAGGATTTGAAAGCCAAATAAAGGAATCCGAGGTTTAGGAGCAACAAAAAGCCACAGAAAAACTTTGGGGACGAGGATGGCACCAGATTTTTCAAAGAGAGACAGGGTATGCCAGCTCTGTGGGAAATGAACTGGAGATGGGGAGACCAGAAGGAGGTGAGAGATGAAAATGACCTGTACTGGGAAAGGAACGGTGGGCATGGAAAGGAGACATACCCGGGAGATGTTTGGAGGTTGAATCAGCAGAACTTAAAGATGCCCTGAAAGGGAGGGGTGGGCAGAGAGTAGAGGGTATCATGGATGACACTCAGGTCAGCTCTGGAGCCAGGCCCTGGGCTTCTCTGCCTCCATCCTCTTTTCATTTCTGCCCATTGTCGGCAGCACCTGGAAAACTTTTGTCACAACCTCTGCCCCCAAACTGTCCCTGTGTCCGGGGGGATCCTAGAGGACAAGACTTTGCTAGGGTGCTCATTTCCCCCTGGTGGGGACGGGGCATGAAGATGCCTTGGGTGAGATTAAGGGAAAGACATGTCACCTTTTTGGCTAAAATCTGTTGTCACTTGGGTGTGAGTACTCCCATGCCCCTGAGTATATAAGAATGTACATGTGTGTGTGTTTCCATGATCAGCTTTATATGGTCACCTCAAGGCCATGGCCACCAGTGCCAGCCTGTTTAAGGACTGAAGCTGAACGTTACAGAAAATTTGTTGCCTGGCTAATCTTCTAAAGTAATGGTGCCTACCTACTCTAGGTCAAAACAGACTGTCTAGACATCTGGTCCCTGCAGAACAGCTAAAAAAAGAAAGAAAAAAAAGGCTAAATTTTCTTTTTTCATTCCTCTGTCAGCAGCTGCTGTTTGTCTGCACTTCCTGGAGGTCTATCAAGAGTGGAATGAACTGTTTATCCCCCAAACTCATATTTTTTTTGCCTGGAAACCAGCCCAAGAATTTCTCCTCCCTCTCCCCACTGTGAGAGTGACTGTGGGGGTTGCTGACCAGCAAGGGGAGGGAAAGGAGCCAGGTCTGAGTTTGGGTGCCCAGGGCAGGGATACACCCTGCTGTTCTCAGAAGCAGAGCCTAGGGGATGCACGCTCTGCAGGCAGGCTGCCTAGAGAACCCTCCAGCTGCAGTGAGCAGGGAGCAGACTCACCTCCAACATACCACTAGCAGTGTGCCCTTCCTTCTGGCCTGTAGGTACTGGGTAATGTCAAATGCAATATACATGAGCCTTGAAATATACACAAGCAGGGACCCTTCCCCCTCCCAGGTAGCCCAGGACCTCTAGTTCTGCTGGAAGAGTTTTACTCATTTCATTTTTAGAGAGATTTCTAGGATCTCCAGCACTCAGACTTAGGTCCTTACCCCTGAGCTAGTCACTCCTGCCACCCGGGAAAGGTTCCAAAGGCCAAACAGCTCCATGGGGCGTCAAGGATCAGAGCAGAAACTTGAGAGGCTGGAGATGAAGGAGTTTGGGCAAGGTTTTGAAAACATCTCAGTGGCTGAGCTTCTGTGAGAAGGCACGTCCCCAATGTATGTGTGTGGTGGTGGTGGGAGGGGGCTGTTCCTAGAGGAGTCAGCTAGATCAGATCAGTCGCTCAGTCGTGTCCGACTCTTTGCGACCCCATGAACTGCAGCACTCCAGGCCTCCCTATCCATCACCAGCCCTCGGAGGTCACTCAGACTCATATTCATTGAGTCAGTGATGCCATCCAGCCATCTCATCCTCTGTCGTCCCCTTCTCCTCCTGCCCCCAATCCCTCCCAGCATCAGAGTCTTCTCCAATGAGTCAACTCTTTGCATGAGGTGGCCAAAATACTGGAGTTTCAGCTTTAGCATCATTCCCTCCAAAGAAATCCCAGGGCTGATCTCCTTCAGAATGGACTGGTTGGATCTCTTTGCAGTCCAAGGGACTCTCAAGAGTCTTCTCCAACACCACAGTTCAAAAGCATCAATTCTTTGGCGCTCAGCCTTCTTCACAGTCCAGCTCTCACATCCATACATGACCACAGGAAAGACCATAGCCTTGACTAGGCGAATCTTTGTTGGCAAAGTGATGTCTCTGCTTTTGAATATGCTGTCTAGGTTGGTCATAACTTTCCTTCCAAGGAGTAAGTGTCTTTTAATTTCATGGCTGCAGTCACCATCTGCAGTGATTTTGGAGCCCAGAAAAATAAAGTCTGACACTGTTTCCATTGTTTCTCCATCTATTTCCCATGTAGTGATGGGACCAGATGCCATGATCTTTGTTTTCTGAATGTTGAGCTTTAAGCCAACCTTTTCACTCTCCACTTTCACTTTCATCAAGAGGCTTTTGAGTTCCTCTTCACTTTCTGCCATAAGGGTGGTATCATCTGCATATCTGAGGTTATTGATATTTCTCCCGGCAATCTTGATTCCAGCTTGTGTTTCTTCCAGTCCAGCATTTCTCATGATGTTCTCTGCATATAAGTTAAATAAACATGGTGACAATATACAGCCTTGACGTACTCCTTTTCCTATTTGGTACCAGTCTGTTGTTCCATGACCAGTTCTAACTGTTGCTTCCTGACCTGCATACAGATTTCTCAAGAGGCAGATCAGGTGGTCTGGTATTCCCATCTCTCTCAGAATTTTCCACAGTTTATTGTGATCTACACAGTCAAAGGTTTTGGCATAGTCAATAAAGCAGAAATAGATGTTTTTCTGGAACTCTCTTGCTTTTTCCATGATCCAGCGGATGTTGGCAATTTGATCTCTGGTTCCTCTGCCTTTTCTAAATCCAGCTTGAACATCAGGAAGTTCACGGTTCACATATTGCTGAAGCCTGGCTTGGAGAATTTTTAGCATGACTTTACTAGCGTGTGAGATGAGTGCAATTGTGCGGTAGTTTGAGCACTCTTTGGCATTGCCTTTCTTTGGGATTGGGATGAAAACTGACCTTTTCCAATCTTGTGGCCACTGCTGAGTTTTCCAAATTTGCTGGCATATTGAGTGCAGCACTTTCACAGCATCATCTTTCAGGATTTGGAATAGCTCAACTGGAATTCCATCACCTCCACTAGCTTTGTTCGTAGTGATGCTTTCTAAGGCCCACTTGACTTCACATTCCAGGATGTCTGGCTCTAGGTCAGTGATCACACCATCATGATTATCTGGGTCATGAAGCTCTTTTTTGTACAGTTCTTCTGTGTATTCTTGCCACCTCTTCTTAATATCTTCTGCTTCTGTTAGGTCCATACCATTTCTGTCTTTTATCGAGCCCATTTTTGCATGAAATGTTCCTTTGGTATCTCTGATTTTCTTGAATAGATCCTTAGTCTTTCCCATTCTGTTGTTTTCCTCTATTTCTTTGCATTGATCGCAGAAGAAGGCTTTCTTATCTCGTCTTGCTATTCTTTGGAACTCTGCATTCAGATGTTTATATCTTTCCTTTTCTCCTTCGCTTTTCGCTTCTCTTCTTTTCGCAGCTATTTGCAAGGCCTCCCCAGACAGCCATTTTGCTTTTTTGCATTTCTTTTCCATGGGGATGGTCTTGATCCCTGTCCCCTGTACAATGTCACGAACCTCATTCCATAGTTCATCAGGCACTCCATCTATCAGATCTAGGCCCTTAAATCTATTTCTCACTTCCACTGTATAATCATAAGGGATTTGATTTAGGTCATACCTGAATGGTCTAGTGGTTTTCCCTACTTTCTTCAATTTAAGTCTGAATTTGGCAATAAGGAGTTCATGGTCCGAGCCACAGTCAGCTCCCGGTCTTGTTTTTGCTGATTGTATAGAGCTTCTCCATCTTTGGCTGCAAAGAATATAATCGATCTGATTTCGGTGTTGACCATCTGGTGATGTCCATGTATAGAGTCTTCTCTTGTGTTGTTGGAAGAGGGTATTTGCTATGACCAGTGCATTTTCTTGGCAAAACTCTGTTGGTCTTTGCCCTGCTTCATTCCGTGAGGGCCTAAAACTAGAAATGAGGAATGGGGTGGGGCCTCAGAGCAAGCACAGGAACTTAGACCTTGAGGTTTCTGGGAGAGCTAGAGCCACAAGGGCCATGAAATACAATGACTGTAGCAGCAGAACCCAGATGCCAGGCATTCCACACTGAGGTAGGAGGGATCCTGGCCAGCAGGTCAGCCCACAACTCTGGGAGGAAGCTTCCTGGGGTGGGGAATCTCCTGCCATGGAAGTGACTTCAACTCCTTCCACTCAATAGCCTACCAACTGGGTTCTTGCTCTGTTGAGTAAAAGGGTCCTTGACTTTTCCCAGATGGTTGTTCAGTTCACATCACCAAAGTTCCTCAAGTGAGGCCCTGAAGAAGTGCAGCAACTCCTGAAGGCGCTCTTTGCAGAGGGTGACTGGGGGAATGGTGGAGGGGTGCCCCTGACAATTCCCAGTTGCTGGCTGAAGTCCCCTGAGAATGGTCATGCACGCTGGGGAGTCAAGTAGGGGGAGACAGAAGGTCAGGGGCAGAGGGGTCATTTCTGAATCTAGAACCCACAAGTTTAACCCTCCATTTCTAAAAACTATCTCCTCCCTCACACTCACCCCTCGTGGCCCAGCACATGGAATGGGCGCCCAGATCAATGAGGACACAGAGACACTGGCACGCAGCCCTGGGGTGGGCGGAGCAGGCTGCAGACAGATGGGAACAAGCTGTGCTCCTGGGAGGGGCTGCCTGGGGCTGAAGGCCACTCTCTGACAGAAGCGCCCTGGACTCTCTCTTGGACAGCAAGGTTAGAGGCAAGGGGAAAGCAATTTAGGGCGGCCCCCTCAGAATAGAGGGGTCGGAAGAGGGGCGGGGGCGGAGGGAACCCCAGATGGGAGGGGAATGGGCTCAAGGTGGAGGCCAGGTTAGCCCACAAGAGCCGCCTCTTAGCAAAGGGCAGGAGGGTAGTTCGGGCCCCCATGGCATCCGGGCTTTGAGGATTACATCTCTCTGCACAGGGGTCGCAGGGTCCTGTGACTCTGTGTCCCCTCCCTCCATGCCCCTCTCCCAGAGGCCACACCACTGCGTGATCTGTGTCAACTGGCAGAACCCCAGCACCCCCACCGCTCTCAGACCAGCCTCTGCCTGCCTGCCCGGCCCTGTGCAGCATGCTGAGTGGGGGCCTCGAGCATCCCCACATGCTCACCCAGCGGCCTCTGCTGCTCCTGCTGTGGCTGCTGTTGCGGCTGGTAACCTGTGCCCAAACAGCACCGGCTGCCCCTATCACCCTGACCAGTTTGGACACCTCCAGCACACTGAGTCTGGGGGAGCGCGCGGGCCCTGATGCGGGACTTCCCGCTTGTGGATGGGTGCGTGGGGGCTGGTGGGGGCCTAGCCCGGCCCTGGGCAGGGGACGAAGTCCAGAGCATGCAGAGCTAGTGGGACGGCTCCCTCACATCACCCCTGGGTGTCCTCTCCATCATCCATGGGTGCCCTTCTCCTCTTCTGTCACCCTCTCTGGTGGGAAGACCCTCGGCCCAGGCCTCAGCTAGTCTATGTGACAGTGTGAGGTGGGGGAGTCCCCCAGCTGGCCCAAGCCTGAAGGAGCCCACCCATTTGCCTTGACCTCCCTCCAGCCACAACGACATGCCCCTGGTCCTGAGGCAGTTTAACCACAAGGGCCTACAGGATGTTAATCTGCGCAATTTCAGCCACGGCCAGACCAGCTTGGATAGGCTTAAAGACGGTCTCGTGGGTGCCCAGGTACCAAGGGGACACACAAGGTGCCACCATGGCTCTGGGGGAATGTGGGGGAGTTTGGGGGAATCAGAGACTGCGGGTTAGTCACATCAGAACTCAGTTACCACAGCAACCTAGAAAGTGCCATGACAAGGATGCTGGGGGCTAACAGGGGTCACAATGAGTCAACATGATGGGCATCCAAGTACCACAGAACAAGCCATGCATCATCACATGTGACACTGGGCACAGGGAGTGTGGCACCAGCTATGGAAGTGGTGAGAAGCCCAAAAAGTTCTAAAGGAACCCCTACCCAAACCATCCCCTGGCCTTTCCTCAGTTCTGGTCAGCCTACGTCCCATGCCAGACCCAGGAACGGGATGCTGTGCGCCTCACCCTAGAACAGATTGATCTCATCCACCGCATGTGTGCCTCCTATTCTGAGCTGGAGCTTGTGACCTCGGTTAAAGGTAGATGGATGGGTGGTGGTGGGTGTCAGGGGCTTGATTAAGCCACCCATGTCTCTGACAATGACAATCTGCCCCACCTGCCCCCAGCTCTGAATGGTACCCAGAAGTTGGCTTGCCTCATTGGTGTGGAGGGTGGCCACTCATTGGACAGCAGCCTCTCCGTCTTGCGTACCTTCTATGTGCTGGGTGTGCGCTACCTGACACTCACGCACACCTGCAACACGCCCTGGTGAGCTTGGTGCAGATGGTATGGGCCCAGTGAGGCAGGGATCTGCCCAAGATCATGCTGGGGCCCACACCAAGCTTCACCCCTGGGACTTGGCCCTGAACCTGGAGTGGGGAGGTCTACAAAGCAAGACTGGATCCCCAGAAGAGCCCTCCTACTGCCACACACAGCCCTGCTTGGGTCCCTCCTCTTGCTCCAGGGAGTTGCAGGTGTAGAGGGCTCGACAGAACCTCTGTCTAGCTTCTTGTAGCTGAGTCATGACCACCAGTCAGACTGCCTCCTGGCCACCCTGCAGGGCAGAGAGCTCAGCTAAGGGCATCCACCCCTTCTACAGCGATGTCAGTGGGCTGACCAACTTCGGTGAGGTGAGGACCCTGGCTCCATACCCTGCCCCATGTGAATGCACAGCCCCACCTGGTCCCTCCAGATAAATGCACCCAGGACAAATGCAGCCTTGACACCCTCTCCCCAACCCATCCCTGCAGAAGGTGGTGGCAGAAATGAACCGTCTGGGCATGATGGTGGACTTGTCCCATGTCTCAGACACCGTGGCACGGCGAGCCCTAGAAGTGTCGCAGGCACCTGTGATCTTTTCCCACTCGGCTGCCCGGGCTGTGTGCAAGAGCACCCGGAATGTTCCTGATGACATCCTACAGCTTTTGGTGAGAGACTGCCCTTGCCTGCAACCCTAAAGCAAGACGTTCAAACCAGGAGCCCCTGAACCTGAGCTTCTGCTCCCTCAATTTCCTCAAACCCTGAGTTAAAGATCTTCTGCCCCAAAAACACACGAACCACAGCCCCTGAACTCTTGAACTCTAGGTGGAGGTTCTAGGTGGTAAACATTCCTCGAGAACCTCCCTGGTGGTCCAGTGGCTAAGACTCCGTGCTCCCAAATAGAGGATCCGGGTTCCATCCCTGGTCGATAGATCCCACTACCGCAACTGATAGCTCACATGTTGCAACTAAAGACCCTGCCTGCCACAATAGGAGATCCCGCATGCGACAAGTAAGATGGAGGCTCCCACGTGCCACAACTAAGACACGGTGCAGCTAAAAGAATAAATAAAAATACTCCTCCAAACCCACAAACCAAGTGCCAAGACACCACCCAGACCCAGAGCTGAGGCTCCCCCAGTCACACAAACCCAGAGAGGAGACGTCTCTGATCTCAAAGCTAGGACAGAACACCTTCCTCAGAGGGCTGAGAGAGTGAAGAGGCAGGTGGTTGTGCCAGGGGCCAAGTCAAATGTCCATTGTCCAACCCTGCAGAAGAACAACGGTGGCATTGTGATGGTGTCCTTGTCCATGGGGGTGTTACAGTGCAACCCACTAGCCAACGTGTCTACTGTGGCCGGTAAGCCTCACCCTGGGCTCTCTGAACAGTTCTGATTTGGACCTGAAACAGGGCACAAATTTGAGGAGGACCTCAGAAGGGCCCCAGGGGTTTGACCCACTGTTGGTAATAGGCACTGCTCCCCCAAGCCCAATAATGAACGGTACACAGTTCTTGGTGCCATGTGGAACTGGAGCCACGGAATCAAAACGGATGCTGATGGGTATCCGGGAGGCAGTCAGACACAGAGTCCGGGTGCTGCCCATCTGCACCTCTGCAGGGGCTCCAAAGCACATTGCCTGTGCCTCTGGTCAAGGGACTGGGCAGCTCCATAGGTCTCGGGGGTCTCTGTCAGTTGTTTCCTTGTTCCTTTCTCACCACCCATGGAGAGGCTACCTCACAGGTTCTCAAGGGACCTGAGAGGCAGAGTGAATCTTGGCCCAAATGGGTGGCTCTGAGGTCCACTCCAAATCTGAAGTCCAGTCTGGAGCCAGCCAGGATCACTTCAGACCAAACCTCAGGGCTCTGTACTTGGTGCTCTGGGTGCAAGGCCATGAAGGAACTGGCCTGTCTGGCATACAGGCTGAAAGAAGGGGAATCAACAGAGTCCAGTCCTCACCACCTCCCCCCAACCCTAGAAGTCCCACACTGCTGACTTTCCATCCTTCAGATCACTTTGACCACATCAGGGCTGTCATTGGATCCAAGTTCATCGGGATTGGAGGAGATTATGATGGCGCTGGCCGGTGAGTGCATCCATGTGGGCTTGTCTTGGGCTGGATGTGTCACAGGGGGCTTTCATAGCCACGGTGCCCACCATACTATGGTCTTCGTGGCCTTGACCACAGCCTCAGGTCTGCTGGCCCCACTGGTATCTCCCCTCTCCGAGGGTCTGTTTGCTGGGCTCTCCTGTCTATCTGCAATCCATTGGCCCTACTCTAGATCATCATATTTGGCTAACCCAACCAGACAGACCTCATCTGCCCAGCATTTGCACCCAGCCAGTGTCAGCAGACCCATGGCCTCTGAGCAGACTCTTAGCAGGGTCTGGGGTGGGCTAACCATCTTCTCTGCTTGCAGTTGGGTCTGTGCATGCAAGGGGGTCAACCTAGTTCTTCAAAAGCTTTTCTTCTTTTTATAAACAGAAGGAAAAGTTTGCATTCGGTGAAAGGCATAGATCTTAATAGTTCAATTCAAAGAATTTTGATGAATATTCAAGGAGCTTTAGGGCCCTTCTGAAGGATGAAGAGCAGGTTTGAATCATTCATTTACTCTCTCCAAGTCTCCATTTCCCACATTTGACCAGGGGTGGGGTTCAGTGGACCCTGCACACACAGTACACTGGTTCTGACTCAGGACCAGGGGGCAGGTCTGAGGCCCAATAGCTGGCTGGCTGGCTGGTGGCCACACAGGTTCCCACAGGGTCTGGAGGACGTGTCCACATACCCAGTACTCATAGAAGAGTTGCTGAGGCGTGGCTGGAGTGAGGAAGAGCTCTGGGGTGTCCTTCGAGGAAACCTGCTGCGTGTCTTCAGTCAGGTGGAACAGGTATGCTGGGCTGGGCCTCAGAGGAGCTCTGAGCATGTGTACGGGGTGGGGGGCGGTGCTGTGGGAGTTGCTGCCCACTGACTGACGCCTCCAGGTTCGGGGAGGAAAACAAGGGACAGAGTCCCTTGGAAGATGAGTTCCCAGATGAGCAGCTGGGGAGCTCCTGCCGCTCCGTCCTCTCGCATCTGCAGCAGAGAGAGAATATGGCTCAAGACCAGAAACTAACCAGAACACCAAGGCATGGGAATCCTATTTTGTCAGCTATGCGGTCATTCTCAAAATCTTCCCCCAACACAGCCCCAGGCCTCGTAGTTATTGCTGCCTTCCTGGTCCTCATTTTTTGGCTCTGGTGATCCATTAATCCTGCCAGATGTCCCTTTGGCAGATGCAGACATCCACAAAGTTTCTTCTCATGCAAGCACAAACATTTCCCCAAAATAAATGTTTCAGAAATGGAATCAACATGAGCTGTCCTTGTCTGTAGTGGGGCCTGTGACAGGCCCCAACACTGGGGTTTGGGGGGGGACCCTGCAGTTCAGACACCAGGTACTCAAGGCAGACCTGTTGGCAGTGGCCTGAGGAATCCCAGAGGGGTTGGCTCAGCACCAGGAGAAGAGAGTGGGAGGCTCTGGCTGCAGGAAGGCAGACTTTACTCATTCCCTCTGAGTAGCTCACCTCAATCCTGACCCACTGTGTACCATGTGGAGATCAGATTCCCAAGAAGAGAACCTGCCTGGATCACAAATGATCTTTGTTCCTATTTGGACTGAGCCAGAATGTCAGGCTACTTAATGGGCCACAGACCTCTAATGGCTGGACAGCTCTGGAGGTGGGCCCACCCCTCCCTCTGCTCCTCAGGGACTTTCTAAGACATTCAGTCTACTTAGCCACTACATCTTCCCCCAGTCCATAAATGATAATGTGCTAGGGACTTCCCTGGTGGTCCAGTGGCTAAGATTCTGCATTCCCAATGTAGGGGGCCCAGGTTCAATTCCTGGTCATGCAACTAGATCCCACATGCAGCAACTAAGAGTTCACATGCTCAACTAGAAGGTCCCGCATTGTGCAACTCAGACCCTGTGCAGCCAAATAAGCTAAAGAAAAACTACAAAAAAAGATGAGACATAAATTGACCAGGGAGTAGGTAACTCCCTTCCTAAAACAGTTAGGACTACCCTGTAGCTCAAACCGTAAAGAATCTGCCTTTGATGCAGGAGACCAGGGTTCAATCACTGGGTTGGGAAGTTCCTCTGGAGAAGGAAATGCAATCCACCACAGTATTTTTGCCTGGAGAACTCCAAGGACAGAGAAGCCCGGCAGGCCACAGTCCATGGGGTCAAAAAGAGTTGGACATGATTGAACGACTAACACACATAAGTGAAAGTGAAAGTGAAGATGTGCCCGACTCTTTGCGACCCATGGACTGCATGCAGCCCACCAAGCTCCTCCATCCATGGGATTCTCCAGGGAAGAATACTGGAGTGGGTTGCCATTTCCTTCTCCAGGGGATCTTCCCGACCCAGGGATCGAACCCAGGTCTCCCACGTTGCAGGCAGACGCTTTAACCTCTGCGGCACCAGGGAAGCCCCCTCTTCCCAAGATGACTATTATTAACTAAAGTTTAGTATGTATATTCCTCTAGAGTCTTTTTTGTGTATTTGTCGCAAGGAGTCGGACACGACTGAGCGACTGATCTGATCTGAAGGAGATCCAACCAGTCCATTCTGAAGGAGATCAGCCCTGGGATTTCTTTGGAAGGAATGATGCTAAAGCTGAAACTCCAGTACTTTGGCCACCTCATGCGAAGAGTTGACTCATTGGAGAAGACTCTCATGCTGGGAGGGATTGGGGGCAGGAGGAGAAGGGGACAACAGAGGATGAGATGGCTGGATGGCATCACTGACTCGATGGACGTGAGTCTGAGTGAACTCCAGGAGTTGGTGATGGACAGGGAGGCCTGGTGTGCTGTGATTCATGGGGTCGCAAAGAGTCGGACATGACTGAGCGACTGATCTGATCTGATCTGATGTCAACATAGGCACAGAAGTAAATTTGGGGGAGGATTTTTGTTTTCTGGGTGGAGGCACACCCTATAAAATGAACCCATGCCTACCTCATTAGGAGCACACAGTCTTAACCACTGGACCACCAAGAAGTCCCCAGAAGTAAATTTTAATAAGAGATGTGGTAAAGAATCCGCCTGCCAATGCAGGAGATGAAAGAGATGTAGGTTTGATCCCTGGGGAAGATCCTTTGGAGAAGGAAATGTCAACCCACTCCAGTATTCTTGCCTAGGAAATCCATGCACAGAGGGGCCTGGCAGGCTACAGTCCATGGGGTGACAGAAAAGTCAGACACAACTTAGTGAATGAGCAGGCACTAGAACAAAATGGTCTCCCATAAATATTATACAAATTTTTGTTAAAAATATATAGGGGATCTTTTTCTTCTGCCAGTCAAAACATACAGATTTAATTCACTCTTTTAAATTTTAATTCTTTCCAGAATTTCATGGAATATTTAACCAGTTGGAGTGCAGGCATATCCCTGCAGCTAAAACCCCACACGGGCTTGCGACCTGTCTGCCTAGAGGTGAAATTGGGAAGGTTCCTGGGTCCCTCCTAGTCACCCCCTGGCCTCCTCCCTGAATCAGTAGGCCCCTGGCGCTTGGGAGGGGTAGGTGCAGGGCAGGAAGCAGGGACAGAGGTAACCCGCGGTGCGCCACCTGAGGGCGCTCGGGGCAAAGGCTGGCCTGGCCCATTGGGTCACGACCCTAGATGGGAGGGAAGGGCCTACCGCCCCCTGGCGGCAACGCTGGGCGGCGGCATTGCGGATCCCCGAGCTAAACTGCCTAGAGTCCTGACTCCAGCCTCTTCTCACGAAGCCGTGCCGCTGGGTCACCAGCATCGACGGTCGGGACCCCACTGTGGCCCTCTGCCCCTCGCCCGCTCCTCTTACCTCTCGAGACCCGCCTCTGCCCGGCTGCTCGGCCCTGTGCAGCAATGCTGCCCCTAGGCCGCGAGCGTCCCCACGTGCTCATCCAGCGGTCTCTGCTGCGTCTGCTGCTCCTGCTCTGGCTGCTGCTGCGGCTGGTAACCAGCGCCCAGACCACGTGGGGAACCCCTAGCGCCCTGACCAAGCCGGCCACCTTCAGCACCCCAACAGCTCCAGGCACCCCTAGAGGCCTGAGTCTCCAGGAGCGCGCGCGGGCCCTGATGCAGCACTTCCGGCTGGTGGATGGGTGCGTAGGTGGGGGTATGCGGGCTGGTGGGCGCTGAACCCGTTCCTGGGCAGGAGAGGAGGTCCAGAGCGTGAAGAGTTAGAGAGAAGACTCCCTGATAACCCCTCTCCTCCACCATCCCCATAAGGCGCCTTCCTCCCCATTACGCTGTTGCTGGTAGAAACCCCTCCCTAATAGCTGCTCTTCAGGACTATCATCTGTGTGAGGTGGGGACATGGGGTGGGACAGGGTAGGCCCATGACCTGGAGGCCATGTCCCCTACTCTTCTTACTTTGTCCTGACAACCCCAGCCACAACCACTTGCCACTGCTCCTGAAACGGCATTTCCACAACAAGCTACAAGATGTGAACCTGCGCAGTTTCAGACTCGGCCAGACCAACCTAGACAAGCTCAGGGATGGCTTCGTGGGTGCACAGGTACCAGAGGGACACACATAATGGCCTCTGGGGAATCTGGGGGCCACAGAAACCTTGGTAGACAGGCCTCTGATGGACATAGGACACACTATGTGCCATCATGTGGCTGCTGGGGAGTGAGTATAGGGGTGTTGGAGGTCAAGACAGGCCAGCTGCATGGGTGCCCGGGTTCTGTGGAGACACAGAAAGTGATCGGAAAATCTTTGGTGAGGGTGGGGCTCTGAAACC
This sequence comes from Tragelaphus eurycerus, assembly GCA_935064755.1. Lineage (NCBI taxonomy): Eukaryota > Metazoa > Chordata > Mammalia > Artiodactyla > Bovidae > Tragelaphus > Tragelaphus eurycerus. The sequence continues at coordinate 22,753,198 of CAKXYN010000020.1, forward strand.
ACAAAAGATATGGTGGATTGCCCTTGGGGCATTCACATAGCCCATGGACAAACAGCAAACAATGATGTGTCATGATTTCAATTGGGCTGCTGGCAGCAAGCTGAATAGTCATCAGGGTACCACAGGGTCATGCGGTGCTGCACTCGGGTCACTGACCCACGTGAGTACCTTAAGGGCTGAGGAGGAGTAAGTAGCAGGCCTCTAGCATTGAGACCAGCCTAATCTCATTCTGGACCCCTGGGCCAACCACCAGTTCTGGTCAGCCTATGCCCCATGCCAGACTCAGGACCAGGATGCCGTGCGCCTCACACTGGAGCAGATTGACCTCATCCACCGCATGTGTGACTCCTACAATGAACTGGAGCTTGTGACTTCAGCCGAAGGTGGGCTGGGGAAAGGGAGGGGAGTGAGGGGCTACTCTGGTGGTTCTGGCCCTGGCCTCTGACCACTTGATCCATCTTCTTCTAGGACTGAACAGCACTCAAAAGCTGGCCTGCCTTATTGGCGTGGAGGGTGGTCACTCACTTGACAGCAGCCTCTCTGTGCTGCGCAGTTTCTATCTGCTGGGAGTTCGCTACCTGACGCTCACCTTTACCTGCAACACGCCCTGGTGAGCAGACTACCTGGCCTGGGGTGGAATGGTAGATGCTTGGTGGGGAAAGTGCCAGACAGGTGAGGATAGAGGGGTCCACAGAAGGAGGCTGGACTCTCAGCAGGTCCCTCACACTCCCAGAAAGCAGGTGGTCTGAATCCTCACCCTGTTCTGAGGTGGGACGCGTGGACAGAGAGTCTGGATGTCCAGGCTCTGTTGGCCAAGGTGTGGCCTGCTAGATTGCCCTCCTCTGGCTGTCTTTCAGGGCAGAAAGCTCCACCAAGTTTCAGCTCTTCTACACCAACATCAGTGGGTTGACAAGCTTTGGTGAGGTAAGGACTCCTTTTCAATACCCTACCTCAGCCACCCCCTACAGGTATGCACACATGTGCATCCCTCCTGACAACCCCCTACCCCCAAAAAAATCCTCCACTTGTCCCTGCAGAAGGTGATAGAGGAAATGAATCGCCTGGGCATGATGGTGGACTTGTCCTATGGGTCGCATGCCCTGGCACAGCAAGCCCTGAAGGTGTCAAAGGCTCCTGTGATCTTCTCCCACTCGGCTGCCAAAGCTGTGTGTGACAACATGCTTAACATTCCTGATGATATCCTGCAACTTCTGGTGAGCGGCCACCCCATCTCTTAAACCCAGGACTTCATCCAAAGATCCTTGACCCTGAGCAAAGCTACCAGTCCAGTCCTCACTCACCCTTGGACCTGAGGCTGGTTATCCCTCCCCCATCTCTGAAACTCAAGGCCAAATCAGTTCCCACCCAGGGGCCAAGAGAGGTAAAGCCTCACCCAAGCCCTCAGGCGAGGACTCCGCATTTGCCTTATCAGGACCCCAGGGCATAGGTGGCAGGCCATCAGTTCAGAAGGGGCAAGCTGAGTGTTCCTTTGTTCATCCATGTAGAAGAAGAATGGTGGCATTGTGATGGTGTCGCTGTCCATGGGGGTGCTGCAGTGTAACCTGTTTGCTAATGTGTCCACCGTGGCAGGTGAGCCCCACTTACAATTCTTCGTACAGTTGTAGCTTGGCCTGTGGCTGCTCGGGCCATCAAGAGAGCTCTAGCCTTCTAGCACACCCTGGGCCCTGGGCAGGCCTCCCAACAGTCTAGGGGAGCAGACACAGCTCTTCACTGCCCTGAACCCAGATCTGGGGCGCCAACCAGTGCAACGGGTTTAGGGGGAGGCAACTGCCTCTGCTTCTGAGTCGCTCTTTTGCTCCCATATCCCTAGACAGGACAGGCAGAACCCTGTGACCAGGCTCTCAAGGAACCAGAGGCATGGTGGCTCCTAGGCAAAAAAAGGTCCTAAGGGGTTTGGGCTCTGAGGTTCACTCTGGGTCCAGTGTCTAGCCTGAGGCCACTCCAGAACTCACAGCAGGCTAGGAGCTCCATGGGGTCAGCTGTCCTGTCTTGGATTGCCTTGGGCAGGGGAACTGGTCACGCTGAACTTCCTCAGATCAGGGCTGGTCCCAGGATCTAACTCCAGCCTCATGCTACCCACCACTACCCTCATCCCCTAGATCACTTTGACCACATCAGGGCAGTCATGGGATCTGAGTTCATCGGGATTAGCGGGAATTATGATGGATCTGGCCGGTGAGTGTTTCCCTGTGGTTTGTCTTGGCTGGGGTACAGTGGGGAGTCCCTTAGTCTCAGTTCCCCATCCATGGTCCTCCCATCCTTCATCCTCCATTATAGACTCTGGTCTTTTAGCCCACCTGGCATCTTTCCCCTCCCAGGACCTGGTTCCTGGATTCTCCTTGTCCTTCCTGTGGTCCACTAGACCCATTCCCACTCCAGAGCATCACAGTTGTTAAGAACCCCACCCCCTTCCCAGACCTGTCCAGCACATGCTCCACTGCTAGCCCAGCAGATGTGCTGTGGGCTCAGTATCTTGCCCAGCAGGTAAGTGCTGCCGAAGCCCAGTCTTCCAGGAGCTTCCAAAGTTGCATTCAGTAGCCTGAGGAACACGGGCTTTAACTTCCCATATATGGTTGGGGCTGGTGCCACAGTGGGCCCTCAGCCAGGACCGGGGCTGAGGAGCCACAGTTAGCCAGCTGGTGGCCACGCAGGTTCCCTGAGGGGCTGGAGGATGTGTCCACATACCCGGTACTCATAGAGGAGTTGCTGAGGCGAGGCTGGAGGGAGGAAGAGCTTCAGGGCGTCCTTCGTGGAAACCTGCTGCGGGTCTTCAGTCAGGTGGAACAGGTATGCTGGGCTGGACAAAAGAGGGTTCAGTGGCTTCAGCGGGTGAGGGGACACTGTGGAAGCCACTGACTGCTGACTTTCATCTTCAGGTGAGAGAGGAAAGCAAAGGTCAGAGTCCTTTGGAGGATGAATTTCCAAACAGGCAGGTGGGCAGGTCGTGCCATTCCCACCTCCTGACTCAGCCTCAGAGTAAGCATCGGGCCACACACCGGGTGAGAAACAAGTGGCTAACCAACCAGGCCCTCCAGAGGCCCCCAAAAGCCTCCCCACAACTTGTTCTAGGCCTTGTGGCTGCTGCCACCTTCTCAGTCCTCATCCTGTGGCTCTAGTGACCTGGCTAGTCCCCCAGAGGTCACTGTGGCAAAGTCTCACGAAGTTTCCCTTCTAGTCATCCAGGCACAAACATATATATGTTGAGAATAAACATTTCAAGTACAGAGCCAGGTGTGACTGTCCTTTCTTCATGGGGAAAGGGGGTTGGGTCTGATGGGCTCTTGGTTGGTGAGGGGTCTTAGGTTCTACCCCCAGCTGCCCAGTATGTTTGGTTCCCATTGGCTTCCAGCTTTGTCTCTCTCTCTGGAAAGGCAGAAGAACCTTACCTTATTCTTATGCTAAAAGCCTGAACCCACAAAAGAGCACTAAGGAATCAAGTTCAAAGTTGATCCCATCATGGAGTGTAACAGAGGGTATATTTCCAATCTCTCTCTGAAAGGTTTTTTTAAAAAAAAAAAATTTAAAGGATGATACCTTTTATAGAATAAACTAATGTGTTTGGAAATATCGAGAGAGAAAGCGTGGGAAGATTTTTCAGATAAGGTACTCTGATTTTTGTTAAACTGATTTTTTTTTTTTTTTAATGGGCAGGGGTGGGAATCAAGTTGTTAAAAGAAAGAAAAGAAACTGTTCAGCTCTACATCTGCTCAGCTTCCTACAGACTCTCCATCTTTTGGCCACTTTCCTCTCCCAGTCTACAGGGTGGGCCAGAGCCAGATCTAAGTTCCTTCCATGGGAACTTTAAATTAGCAGAGACACTACAGTGCCAACTATGTTATAAATTGTGTCCATACACTTGTTGGTCTCTCTTTGAATTCTGTTCCACTTATTAAAACAAGTTGATATCTAGGAGAGTGAGTCTTCCACTTAAGGACTATCATCTCAGGAACTTCCCTGGTGGTCCACTGGGTAAAACTCTGGGCTCCCAGTGCAGGGAACCCGGGTTCAATCACTAGGAAACTAAATCCCACATGCTGCAAGTAAGAGTTTGCATGCCGCAACTAAATATCCTGCCTGCTGCAATGAAGATCAAAGATCCTTTGTGCCGCAACTAAGACCTGGCGCAGCTGAATAAATAAATAAACATAAAAAGAGTGAAAAAGCAAGTCACAGAGTGGGGGAAGTTTTCAACATGTATAACTGACAAAAGGTATATATCCAGAGGCAGACAAGCCAGTATAAAAATGGGCAAGACATTTGCAAAGGAACTTAACAGAAGAGGATATCCAAGTGGCCAATAAGAAAATGAAAAGACTGTCAACTTTACTAGTCACTGCTGCTGCTGCTGCTGCTAAGTCGCTTCAGTCGTGTCTGACTCCGTGCGACCCCATAGATGGCAGCCCACCAGGCTCCCCCGTCCCTGGGATTCTCCAGGCAAGAACACTGGAGTGGGTTGCCATTTCCTTCTCCAATGCATGAAAGTGAAAAGTGAAAGGGAAGTCGCTCAGTCGTGTCTGACTCTTAGTGACCTCATGGACTGCAGCCTACCTGGCTCCTCCGCCCATAGGATTTTCCAGGCAAGAGTACTGGAGTGGGGTGCCATTGCCTTCACTGTACTAGTCACTAGAGAAATGCAAAGTAAAACTCACAGAAAAAGATAAATTCAACAGATGAACAATAGGGTGTTATTAAGGATGTGCAGCATAAGGTTTTCTCATACCCAGCTGGTGGCAGTGTAAACTAATTAAAAAAAAAACAAACTGCTTTGAAAAACTGTTCCACATTATTTACTTAAGTTAAAGACACATATCAGTTCAGTTCAGTTGCTCAGTCATGTCTGACTCTTTGCAACCACATGGACTGCAGCACACCAGGCTTCCCTGTCCATCACCAACTCCTGAAGTTTACTCAAACTCATGTCCATAGAGTCAGTGATGCTGTCCAAACATCTCATTCTCTGTCATCCTCTTCTCCCGTCTTCAATCTTTCCCAGCATCAGGGTCTTTTCCAATGAGTCAGCTCTTCGCATCAGGTGGTCAAAGTATTGGAGTTTCAGCTTCAGCATCAGTCCTTCTAATGAATATTCAGACACATATACCCAAGGATTTAACCATTTTTCTCCCCTAAAGACTCAACAGAAAGGCCTGTACACATGTGCACAGAAAGACATGAATAAACATATTTAGAGAAGCACTATTTTTAGTAATTTCAAACTGAAAATAACCCAACATTAGAGAAATCAATGGTGTGGTATTAACTCCATGGAAGAGAACACAGCAATGAAAAAGAACAAATTACAGGGGACTTCCCAGGAGGCCAGGTTTGATCCCTGGTCAGGAAACTGGATCCCACATGCTGCAACTAAAAGCATGCACATGGCAATGAAGATCCCAAGTGCTATGTCTAAGACTTGGTACAGCCAAATAAATAAAAAATAAAGTTAAAAAAAATTAAAAATAAAGTGAATAATTCAGTGGCACTTAGTACATTCACGATGTCATACAACCACCACTTCTATCTAGTTCCAAAATATTTTGACCATCCTAAAAGGAACCCCTCTATCTATTAAGCAGTTGCACCTGATCCTGTGATTCCCCCAGCCACCAATCTGCTCTCTGTGTCTATGTATTTCCCTGTTTTGGATGTTTCTTACAAATGGAGTCATATAATATGTCACCTTTGTATCTGGCTTCCTACAGTTAACATAATGTTGTCGAGGTTCATTCATGTTGCACTTTTTCTCTATTTTTATTTTACTCTTTTTCTGGAATTCCTATTGCGCAGATATTAGAACTTCTTTTTCTATCTCATATCTCTCTTGTTTTCTTTTTCTTCTTTTGGGAGAATTCCTTAACTTGGTCTTTCTAATTTATGGATTCATTCTCAATGAAAATTTTCTGCTATTAGATACCCTATTGTGTTGTCTGACATACTATTGTAGTAATTTTTATACATGGTTCTGTATTTCTTTGATGCTTCTCCCATCCAAAGATGGATTCTATGTCTGCCCACCCCTTGAATCTGGGCTTTGTACTTGCTTGACCAGTAAAATATGGCATAAGTGATGTTGGGCCCATCCAGGCCCGGGCCCAGGGAACCGTCCTGCTTCTTAGGATGCTTACTCACTCATGGACTGTAGCCACTGTACTATGAGGAAGTCAAGCTGCCCAGGGAGAGGTTCACATAAGGACCCAGTGTCCCTGATCCACAGTCCCTCTGAGCTCTTAGCCTACAGCAAATAACAATGTACTGGTCATGTGAGAGAATCATCTGTTTTTTGTTCATGTCCCTCGGCTTGTGGGATCTCAGTTTCCTGACCAGGGCCCCTGGCAGTGGAAGCATGGAGTCCTAACCACTGGACCCATGGGGAATTCCCATGAATCATTTTCAAAATGAATCCTCCAGCCCCAAGTGATGCCATGTGGAGTAGAGACAAGCTTACTCAGTTTACAGATTTGTGAGCAAATAAATATTTTTGTTGATTGTCACTGTAAGTCACTATCTTTTGGGGTAATTTGTTAGGAAGGCATATTTCTCTACCTTATATTTCTGCTTGTTCTTTTGAAAGATATTTATTTATTTATTATTTGGCTGCACTGGGTTTTGGTTGCCACTCTCAGGAGCTTTTCTCTTGTTGCCATGCAGTGGCTTCTCTTGGTGCAAGGCAAGGTCTGTAGAGTGCACGGGCTTCAGTAGTTGTGGCATGCAGGCTCAGTTGCCCTGCAGCATGTGGGATCTTAGTTCCCTGACCAGGGATCAAACCCACTTTAGCTGCATTGCAAGGCAGATTTTTAACCACTGGACCACCAGGGAAGTCCCCTCTGCTTGTTCTTTTTTATACTTTCTTGTTTCATATGGCTAATATTCTACCTTAGATCAGATCAGATCAGTCGCTCAGTCGTGTCCGACTCTTTGCGACCCCATGAACCGCAGCACGCCAGGCCTCCCTGTCCATCACCAGCTCCCGGAGGTCACCCAGACTCACACCCATCAAGTCAGTGATGCCATCCAGCCATCTCATCCTCTGTCGTCCCCTTCCCCTCCTGCCCCTCAATCCCTCCCAGCATCAGAGTCTTCTCCAATGAGTCAACTCTTCGCATGAGGTGGCCAAAATACTGGAGTTTCAGCTTTAGCATCATTCCCTCCAAAGAAATTCCAGGATTGATCTCCTTCAGAATGGACTGGTTGGATCTTCTTGCAGTCCAAGGGACTCTCAAGAGTCTTCTCCAACACCACAGTTCAAAAGCATCAATTCTTCGGCGCTCAGCCTTCTTCACAGTCCAGCTCTCACATCCATACATGACCACAGGAAAGACCATAGCCTTGACTAGGCGAACCTTTGTTGGTAAAGTAATGTCTCTGCTTTTGAATATGCTATCTAGGTTGGTCATAACTTTCCTTCCAAGGAGTAAGTGTCTTTTAATTTCATGGCTGCAGTCACCATCTGCAGTGATTTTGGAGCCCAGAAAAACAAAGTCTGACACTGTTTCCACTGTTTCCCCATCTATTTCCCATGTAGTGATGGGACCAGATGCCATGATCTTCGTTTTCTGAATGTTGAGCTTTAAGCCAACCTTTTCACTCTCCACTTTCACTTTCATCAAGAGGCTTTTTAGCCCCTCTTCACTTTCTGCCATAAGAGTCATGTCATCTGCATATCTGAGGTTATTGATATTTCTCCCAGCAATCTTGATTCCAACTTGTGTTTCTTCCAGTCCAGCATTTCTCATGATGTACTCTGCATATAAGTTAAATAAACATGGTGACAATATGCAGCCTTGACGTACTCCTTTTCCTATTTGGAACCAGTCTGTTGTTCCATGACCAGTTCTAACTGTTGCTTCCTGACCTGCATACAGATTTCTTAAGAGGCAGATCAGGTGGTCTGGTATTCCCATCTCTTTCAGAATTTTCCATAGTTTATTGTGATCTACACAGTCAAAGGCTTTGGCATAGTCAATAAAGCAGATATTCTACCTTATCTTTTGTAATAAGTTTATTAGGCTAGTTTTGACTTTTTGATCCATGTATTCTGATCCTTTCCCCAATAGATGTTTTCTTTTTCTTTTTTTTTTAAATTAATTTATTTATTTTAATTGGAGGCTAATTACTTTACAATATTGTGGTGATTTTTGCCATACATTGACATGAATCAGCCACTGGTGTACATGTGTCCCCCATCCTGAACTCCCCTCCCGCCTCCCTCCCCATCCCATCCTTCTGGATCAACCCAGTGCACCAGCTCTGAGCACTTCCATTCAGTGCACCATTCCAGCACTCATGCATGGAAGCTGGACTGGTGATCTGTTTCACATATGATAATATACATGTTTCAATGCTATTCTCTCAAATCATCCCACCCTTGCCTTCTCCCACAGAGTACAAAAGACTGTTCTTTAAGATGTTTTCTTTTGAAATGTCTGTGCTTGTCAAATGTCTGTTTCTTTTTGCCTATTATTTTTGCCCATGAGTACCCTGATGGTGCAGGCTACTTGACCAGTCAATAGTTTGAGGAAATTGTATCCTAGCTACAGAGTCTTGCAGAGTCTAAGGTTTCAGTTGGACTATAGTAGCCTATCTTCCCCACATAGCACCTGACCCTACCCCTGAGGAGAGAGGCCAGGTGTGGGGGCCGCACCTATTCGTTTTTTAGTCAAAAAATGTGTTGGGGTCAAGACTGAAGATACCAAGGTGAGGAGACTGAAACTGTCTTGCCAGTGTGAAATCCACACACAAGAAACATTAAAGATCTCCACCAACACACTTCTCCCTGCAGTGAGTCCTATGAAAGGAAAGTGCCTCACAGGAGGATGAAGTGGGGTGGTGGGAAGGTGGAGTGTGTTTCAGAGACATTTTCTGGAGAAGAAGCAGTATTCCAAGCTGAGATCCCCCTCATACAAAGGAGCTTGGTAAATGGCGGGGGTCGAGGCGGGGGGGGGGGGGGGGGGGGCGGGTAGAAAGGCATCCTGTCAGGCACAGGTGCTGCACAGAAACCCCTTGAGTTTGGGGAAGTGAAAGAAGCCAGAAAGGCTGAGACTGGGGCAGAGGATGAGAAGAGATACAGCTGAAGAGACTGGAGGGGCCAGATGCAGCAGGGCTTTGTGGACCAAGAAAAGAGTTTGGGCTTTCTTTTCAAAAGAGGTGGCTCTTAGGATATCCCTGGTGATCTAGTAGCTAAGACTCCATACTCCCAATGCAGGGGGTCCAGGTTCCATCCCTGGTCAAGGAGCTAGATCACATATGCCGTAACTAAGAGTTCACATGCCCGCAACTAAAGTTCTGGCATGCCACAATGAAGACCTGGTGCAGTTAAATAATTTTTTTTTTTTTTTTTTAAAGAAGAGATGGCTCTACCATGAGCAGGGAGTTCATTGAAAGGCTGCTACTGTGAGCAACTGAATGTGGCATGAAAGACAGACCAAAGCAACAGGCCTTGGCTGGGATGAGAGTGGGGTAGGGGCCAGAATAGAGGTCAGCTCCCAGGTCCTCCTGCAGGGCCCAGAGACTGATTCCTGATTCCATCCCAGAGACAAAGGTCAGAGAATGCAGAGTCTGTAGTACGTTGGAAAGATACCACTAATTCTGATATTCTAAAACCCTCTGAGTCATAAAAGGGAGAAAAAAATGGAGGTGGGCACTGGGGTTTTCTGATAGACAAACAGCTGAAAGAATGGTCTAGATGCTAAAGTAAAGCCACCTGAATAAACTTATCTGAAGCAATGGCATAGAAAGTGAAAGAAAATTAAGAGTAAAGAAATAAATGGCTTGGGTAGATTGCATCACCAACTCAATGGACATGAATTTGAGCAAAGGGAGATAGTGGAGGACAGAGCAGCCTGGTGTGCTTCAGTCCCTACGGTCGCAAAGAGTCGGACATGACTTAGCGACTGCACAATAACAAAAAGGAATCCCCAGGAGGTGAGACAGAAAAAGATAAAATTGAGATGAAAGAACTTGGCTAAAGAATCCAATGCAGTCTGAAGAGGCCCATGGAGCTGGACGAGGGGGAATGGGTGTCCTTACTTCCAAGAAGGAAGCAGCCTCTAGTGAAAGGGCACGGATCCCCCCAGCAGCCTGCAACAGAGAGACATTGTAGGGTGGGCGAAGGGATGGAATCTTCCTGGGGCTCCCTCGGTTTCCAGGGACGCGGAGGAGAGATGGAAGACAGAGATGATGAAAATGGGGATAGGGTGCCGAGGAGGCCCCTGGGCTGTTCTTGAATGAGCTCTGGGCTCCTGCCTACTCTTCGCCGGCCCTGCATCACAGAAATGTCACTGAGCGCTCACTAGGCACAAAGCTCACCTCGTGCCCCACCTCAGGAGCCCTCATCAGCCCCAAGCGCATTTCCTCATTTTACAAGCACTGCATCTGAAGCTCAGAGAGGGCGGCTCACCGCCCGAGGTCACACAGGAATCGGGCCTCCCCAGGGCTTGGAATAGTACTCCCGCCCCGGGGGTTTCACTCCTCCGGGGCCCCCCTCAGGGAGGAGCCGGCCTCGAGCCCCCTCCTGCTCCCCGCCCCCGAGGGGCGGCCCGGGGGGCGGGCGGAGGAAGTGAGCGCAGCGGGGAGGAATGTGAGCGGGCGGGGGCGCGCCGGCCCGGAGCGGCGGGGACAGCCGGGCAGGCGGCCGGGGCGGCGGGCGCGGCGGGGCCGAGCGCGCGGGATGCCTCACTTCACCGTGGTGCCGGTAGACGGGCCGCGGCGCGGCGATTATGACAACCTCGAGGGTCTGAGTTGGGTGGACTACGGGGAGCGCGCCGATCGGGAGGACGCGGACGGTGAGGGGCCGCCCGGTGGGGTCCCGGGCCGGGGCGGGGAGCGGGCCATGCGGGGCCGGCTGGCGCACAGACGCCGGGCCGTGCGCGCACACGTCGATGAGGGCCCAACTTTTCTTAGACTCCTTCGCCGCTGAACAGTCCCCAGCTCCTCGCGCACAATTTTCCTGGGCCCCTGGCGCCTGCTGTCGCGGTCGGGCCTCCCTCCTCACCCCAGCTCCTCCCTTGAGGGCCGCGGGCGGGGGCTGCAGACGTGGCCAGGCCAGCGGGGCCGCCTGGGGCGCGAAGAGCGCTGAACCTCCATCTCTGGCTCTTCCCGCCTGGGAGCGACACCCAGGCTGGACCCCAGTCCTCTCACCTCCTGCCAACCGCCCCTAACCTCTTCTCGTCTCGCCTACCCTTTTGTGCTTCAGCATCTCTTTCCCTAAAACCACCCTCTCTCCTCCGCTCCCCTCCCCTTCTTCCTTCTGTGTGCCACCCAGCACTCCAGTCCCCTCCGAGGGAAGCCTCAAGGGATCTGTGGGCCACTGCCTGAGTGCTACATGGATCCCAAGTTACATATGTAGGTACAGTGGACACTCCTCGTGTAGAGCAGTCACACGGGACCAGGCTTGTCTAGGCACTTTACCTGAATTAACTCGTTTAATCCTAATTTCCCGCCCTGGGATAGGTAGTGTTACTTTCTATTAGGAATGAGTGAAGTGAGGCATGGAGTAGTTATGTAACTTGCTCTAGGGGATTCAGATCGAGGGTGGGAGACTCCAGAGCCCTAACTCTTAACCTAGCTGTTAAACTGGGCCTGAAGGTAAACCCAGCTTCCCCCTCCTAGGTGCCTGCCCTTGACTTTCACCATCTCTTTCCCCAGGAGGCCCCCAGGGCCCTGTTCTTGCAGGGCTCACTCTTGTGTGAACACTCTAAGAACCTGTGTCTGTGTGTGCAGCAGCATATGCATGTGTAGATGTGCTTGTGCAAGTGTACAGCTGTGGGGTACCGCAGAGCCAGAGTGGGGTCAGGATAGCACATTCTTGTGGGCTACGGTGATGAGGATGGTGATGGGACTTATGACAAATGCTTGGTCTGTTACTGACCATGATGGAGATCTGCAGGGGACATGCATGTTGGTGGCATGTGTCAGGTGATGTTATCTTGATCTGACTTGGATCTGTCTCTGATGGGGGCCTGACTGAGGTGATCCATGCTTCATGTGGATGTGTGTATGCGTGTCACTTGACTGCTATGTGTGGAGATGGCACAGTGCAGTGGCATGGGCTTCTGGACATCATGGAAATTTAACAGGCTTGACAGCTTGTGAGGGGGTACACACCTCAACCCCTGCCAGCACCTGCCCCAGCCTGGTACCAGTGGACAGAGCAGGAGCCAGCAGCCACCCCTGCTCCTCTGTTAGCCCTTGGAGGCTTTCTCCCCAGAGGCTGGGTTGGGCTGCATCCCTAAGATCAGCCTGGACCAGCAGGTAGGCAGAGCGAAGCCCAGCCTCAGGCTCCACCTTGGCCTCTCACAGGGGACTATAGGGAACTGGCTCCCTCACATTGGCTGAGTCCTGCCAGGTCCCTCCAGGCTGGGCCAGCTCCTCCCACTATCCCCCACACCTCCTCTTCCTCCCTTTCAGCCAGATCGTGACTGTGTCTGCAGTATGGGGGACATTCTGCACCCTGGTGAGTGGTTATGATCCTTCTAGTTGGGGGCTGCAAAGGGTCAGGGGTACAAAAATAGTGACCCTGAGGGCATCTCATGGGACCCCCCACTCCCCTCCGTCGGCCTGGTGTCTGAATCTCTCAAGGCCCATACCTCTGCTCCAAGGGCATAGATGGACTTGTTCATCCAGCCCACCATGGCCTGTGGGCAGAGGGTGAAGAGGTTCTAGAGGAGTACCCCTGGCAGATACCTGTACAGGGATACCAGGAGTGTCACCTGGATCCTTGCTTGCAGCTGGCGCATTCACAGCTGCTGGCCAGAACACACATATCAGAGGCAGCCCCCAGGCCCAGCCTTCATGCTGTGGTTCACCAGGGGTCTCAGGTGGCATCTGAGTAGCTTTGGCATGCCCAGACCTGCTCTGGGATTTTTGGAATAGCTGAGGGCAGTACAGATACCCAGGCACTGCTTAGACCCTACCTCCCCCCAATTCCCACAATCCCATGGGAGCTGTCCTTAACTGAGGCCGTTTTGGGGAACTCCATGGAATCCCTGCTGGGTATCTGGCACCAGGCTGTCCCTTTTCTGAGGCGTTTGGGCAGTTGGAAGAGTGGATGTTATTAGCTCTACTTCATAGGAAAAGAAACCAAGGCAGCACAGAGAGGGTAAGCAGGTTGCCCTAGGTCACACAAAGGGAGGCACAGGAATCCAAGCTTGGCTTCTGGCCACTGAGCACAAGGAGCCTTGGATATACGGATCATGGCCTAACTGCAAACCCCAAACACTCTTTAGTTGTGGCCTGCACTGCAACCTTGGGATGCCTCCTGGGATGGAAGGGGGTCCTAAGCAGGAGTAGGGAACCCACAGCTCAGCTCTCACCTGGATCTAGGGGATCCTGGGATCCAAGTTTGGCCCTCTCACTGAGTCACCTTGCCTCTGAATCTGAGCTTTACATTCCTTGTTACTAAAAGGGGGTAAATGATACCTACTGGAGTATTGCTGTGAGAACTAAAGGTAACCTTTGGAAGGGCTCTGAGCTGCCCTGGCATCATGGCTGAAGGGACAGGGTCTTGCAGGACCATCCACAGGCATTTTGGGGGGACTGCTATGTGCTCAGCTCTGTTTTCTAGACGCTAATACGTTCCTTAGGTGAGGTTAGGGTTAGACAATGGCGGTGGTGGTGAGGGGAAGGCTACGGTGCGGGAGTTTAGAATGATTTATTCTTTACTTTCAACCTACTTCCACAGAAGGATCAGAAGAGATAGACAACAAAAATTCCTCCCCAAAGGACTCTTATTGTAAGAAAGATCAAAACCATGCAGAGGAAAGGGGCAAGGACTCTGAGGCAGATGGTGACTGGATCTAAGAAATAAATTTAGCTTAAAGATTCCTGGCAGCCAAGGCAGAAAGGGAAACAAGTTGAGCTCTTATAGTTGCCTTTTTTGGACAGAATAAAGCCTCTGACTTATTCAGGGAAGATATTTTTGTCACAAAAATCTAAGAGTAGTTTTCAGGGACTTCTCATTGAAGGACCATCCATGTACTGGGTTTTCAGGTTTTTCTTGTGATTCCTTATCCTCATCCTGAACAAGCATCAAGGGCACAGCAAATGTCTTAGGGTGTCTGAGTAGCTACGTGACCACCCACCCCCCACCCCCACCCCGAGGCTTTAAAGTGATTCTGTAGGCTGGCCTCACGTCTCACTATCTCTGTCCACTTTGCCCTTAGCACTGACCTACACACAGACATGTAGCTTCTGGTACTGAGCTGCTTCACTTACTTAGCTAGTCCAGGTTCCTAGAGGAGGTGATGTACTTTTTTTACATCCTGTGGGAAGGAACAGCTGATTTTGCCCCAGAAATTGTCATCAACATGCTTTACCTGTCAGTCTCTTGGGGCAGTAAAGAATCCACAGCAGAGCACCTGCTGAGTGATTGTTGGCTCAGAGAAGTTAAGTTTCATATTGATGCCAAGAGGATGTATCAAATGGAGGATGCATCATTCAGTATTTTTCGCTGCAAAGAAGAGAAATGGATTGGGGGCTATAAAGAGAAGGTTGCCAGGTAGCTCTCACAAAACCAGGCATGGCCAGAATACCCCACTAGTCTGGATCAATGAAGACACTTCTGTTGGCCACCTCCATCACAGGACACCCGGCCAACACTGCTGCCGTAGTCATTGCCATCCAACACCAACGTGGCTTCTTTGAACCAAGATGTCAGCTGTGAGACCTTCAGTTACTGCCACCACAGTTTCCAAACTGAAGGGTTTTTTTCTCCCTTAGCAACTAGAAAAGGACTCTTGGTGTCTTCTGCCTGCTTCATGAAAAGCTGGGAATGTCACCCACTGAGACTCACAATGGACACGGTTTGGAAAACGAAAGAGTGAATGCTGGGTGGCCAGAAAAAGCGGCCCAGTTTTGAGTGTTGAGGCAGCCGTATTAAAAGAAGGTGCATCTAGCTCCTTTCTGTGAGGTTTCCTTGGTGCTGAGGCCCTACCTCACCGGCCTGGGGGGTAGGTGGACGTGGGGACTGGCCACGCACCTAGTTTCGGGCAAGCGGCTGGTATCTGGGGACAGGGAGGTAAACAAGCGAGTCCCGCCTACAGTCCTTGCCCAGTCCCACACCCACCTGGTCAGGCTTTCGTAGGGTTTTCCCAGACGACCCTAGACAGCTCTGGGCGCCCACTTTCGCACACTGGACAGTCTCCTGCTTGCCACTCCTCCCGGCATGCCTCAGGCGGCCCTCAAGAATGCCGTGCCCACGTGGTGCATGATGGGGTGGCTAGTAGGTGGCTGGCTGATCATGGCGGCAGAAGGCGCCATGTGTGGCTTTCTCTATCTGGAGGGTAGCTCTTGGGGGAGCCCTGAGGACACTGAGCCCTTTGCACCTGGCACACTGGGTATTCCAGAAGGGCTGGGAAAAACGGGAGTGTGTGTCTCAGGGGTGGTCTGAAGGCGGGCCTTGACTGAGCCACGCCCTTCTGCAGCAGACTCCGCCCCTTGGTGTTAACAGTGCTGAGCTAGTGTGTCTGGGCCCTTCGCTCCTGTGCCCCCTGCTAGATGAGTGTTCGTGCTGGGTTTTGATCATTGGCCAGT
This sequence comes from Tragelaphus eurycerus, assembly GCA_935064755.1. Classification (NCBI taxonomy): domain Eukaryota; kingdom Metazoa; phylum Chordata; class Mammalia; order Artiodactyla; family Bovidae; genus Tragelaphus; species Tragelaphus eurycerus. The sequence continues at coordinate 22,768,744 of CAKXYN010000020.1, forward strand.
CTGCCAATTCTGGCTCTTTCAAGGAGGCCGACAGGATATGTTGGGGAAACTGAGGCCCAGTATTGTTACATTGGTCCCTAAAGTGCTCCACAGAGATGACAGCAGGCCTGCTGGGGAGAAGTGCATGCTGGGGGCTCAGTAGGCAGCCCCTGACTAGGATTCTGTTTCTCTCTCTCTACAGGACATGGCAACCATAAAGAGAGCAGCCCTTTCCTTTGTCCCATGGAGGCTTCCAGAGGAAGTGACTACCATGACAGGAACCTGGCACTGTTTGAGGTAGCTGAGGAGCCATTTTGGGCCATGGGTGTGGGCGTGCAGGGACCTGTCAAGACCTAAGCCTTAGCTAAGCAAGCCGGCTGGGTGTTGTGCCTCTTTATGTCTGGGCTCCTCCTCCAGTCTCTGCTTGTCTGTCTCGCTCCCTTGGCAGCCAAGCTGTGGTTCTCTTGACCTTTTCAACTGAAACTGCTTTCCCAGAGGCCTCTACCCCATTACTACCTCCAAGAGTGTTTACCTTTGACTTCCATGCAGCCCCTCAGCAAGGTCACCACCTCTCAGGATTTCTAACTTCAGGATTTCCTTTGTCTCCTTCACATCTGGGACTTTTCACAGTCCACAGTTCTTCCCTTTCCTGTGAACTCTTCCTTGTCCTTCCTGATTGACTCCTCCAACTCTAGCCCCATCAAGTTCACCAAGACCTAGTCCTTCTCACTAAATCTGCCCTCTCTCCCCATATCTATAACCTCAGTGGATCTCTCTTTGGAAACATTCACAGCCACAAATTTTATGATATCTCTTTGGAAGCATTCACAGTCACAAATTTTGTGACTTTGGCCTTGAATTTTATCATTTTCAGACTCAAATCAGAAGTTGGCTCTGAATTGAAGTCATGGTTTAGGCCCCTAAGTTCTGACCCACACCTACCCACATTCTGCACAAGTCTCATAGGCTCTTCAGTCTCCATAGACTTTCAAAGACCTGCATCTTCACTTCTTACTCCAAGCCAGTTTCTCCTTGTGTGTAGGGTCAGAAGGGAGCTGATTGATAGGGAAAAACTAAATGTGGGAACAGGCAGATGGAGACACAGCGCTCAGGAAGCTGTGCTAGATGCTGTGCCATATCTTGAGCCCTGGGAGGCCTCTTGACTTGGCCCCTCCCAAAGATGGGCTAGGGGGCTAGGATACCACTTTGGGGATTGAGGTGGGTTATTCACAGGGTGTGGGGAAGACCATCCAGGAGGATCAGGGTTTGGGCAGAAAAGAGAGACTTCACTTGTCCCAGGCATCTCTCTTTTGACTCCTCTTTTAATTTCTTTGTTTCCCTGGGATCACTAGGGTGTCTATTGAGCACAGATGAGAGTTCCAGAGGCCTACTCATAGCTGGGAGGTAGCCAGCCAGAACAGGCAGGATGAAGTGTGCCGGTCGCCTGTCTGCCCTGCCCTTTCCCCTGAGGCAGGTAGTTTTGCAAATGGGCTGGTAGTGATTGAGCCAAGGTGGGGCAGAGAGAAGTTCGTGTGGGGTGGGGCACCCACACCTGCCCAGTTGGCTGGCTTGGGCTTCCCCAGGCAGGAGCCCAAGCCTGCCTTAGGGCTTGGCAAGGGACCAGAGGCCAGGCTGCTGGCTACACACAGGTAGCCTGGTGCCAGTTGGGCCCATTGCCAGAATGCCCTGTGGCTCTGTTTACAGGAAGAGCTGGACATCCGCCCAAAGGTGTCATCTCTTCTGGGCAAGCTCGTCAGCTACACCAACCTCACACAGGGCGCCAAGGAGCATGAGGAGGCTGAGAGTGGAGAGGGTGCCCGTCGGAGAGCAGCCAAGGTGAGCTGGTCAGAGAGGCTGCTCCTAGCAGGACAGAGTCAACACCGTGGAGTTGGCAGTTTCCCCACGTAGCTATTAGCATCCTGGGGAAGTAGGTGCCAGGTGTGGTGAGCATGGAGGATGGGCACTGAGTACTTTGGGCTCAAGGAGGCTTCAAGGGCTGGGCTAAGGAGGAGCCCCTCAGGGCAGAGAACCAGGGAGACCCTCAGAAGTAATGGTGGGAGTGACCACTGCCTTTACTTAGGCCTGTGTGTGTGTGTGTGTGTGTGTGTGTGTGTGAGGCATCATGCTGAGCAGTGGGCCAGGGTTCTTGGATGTCATTTTCACAAAAAATCTGTGAGGCAGTTTCTGTTATCATCCCTGCTTTACAGGGGAGGAAACTTGAGTATCAAAGATCTTACGTAACTCGCCTAAGGTGACTGAGCTAAACAAGGTCAACACATAACACTGGGAGACTTGTGGGTTTCCTGTGAGGTATGTGACTGTGTAGAATGCCAGATCACTGGCATCCCATCAGGATGGGTAAGGGTGTTACCTTTGGAACTAGGAACCTTGGGGCTATGTGACCTAGAGCAGATGACTAAACCCTTCTGCCCTTCTTTGTTGGCTCCATTGGCAGACCTCTCCAATAGCCCCTTGGAGTGCTGAGACTGAGGGTGATAGGAGTAAAACACTGCTTCCTGGGGCTTCCCTATTTCTCTCCTGGTCTTATTCCTGTTCACTCTCTAGGCCTCTGGCCCTCCAGTCGTCCTCTCTTTGGGATGACTTTGTTGTTGTTCAGTCACTTGGTTGTATCCAACTCTTTTGCGACCCCATTGTAGCCTGACAGGCTTCTCTATCCATGGATTTACCAGGCACGAATACTGGAGTGGGTTGCCATTTCCTCCTCCAGGGGATCTTCCCAACCCAGGGATCAAACCCACGTCTCCTTCATTGGCAGGTGGGTTCTTTACCACTGGAGTCACCAGGGATGACTTTACCCTATCCCTAACCTGTGTGATGGGGCTCAGTTTAACCAAAGGCTGGGTTGTTTTTTTCCCCCTACGTATTCAGTTTAGAGGCAAAGCAGTTTCCCTCCACATCTCCTGACTCTCTGAGGTTTGGGAAGCAGCTGTGACCCAAAAGGAGCTTGGGTCTGGCACTAGCTGACCTCTTATTGGAGGTCAGCACAGGCAGGAGGAGCCCTTGGCTGGAATAAACTGCATCCCCCAGTCTCAGACCTTCCCTTGAGATTTGGGCAGGTATTTGAGATTGCCCTTGAGATTACTGAGGTGGGTGAGGAGAGAGGATCAACCAGGCGGCTGTGCACCCCTCATGTCGCTCTTCTCGGAGGCAACCCAGCCCACACTTGAGAGAGGAGAGCTGAGATCTTGGGGTCACACAGACCTGACCCTCACCCTATCCTGTTGGTTGTGAGTTTGATATTTTCTGAACTGCAGATAGCAGAGAACTCTGTTTATCTCTGGCTATCCCTGTTTAGCCCTGTAGTGAGGGGTGACATCCTTGGGTAAGAGTCTCCTCTTTGTCCTTTCAGGCCAAGTCCAGGAAGCCACTGGCTGGGAGTAAAAAGGTCCCTAAGAAAGGCTAGAGTACATCTCAACAAGGTGTTCTGGGTTGGTGAAGGGCGGTGGTCCCTTGGCCTTATGAAGAGCCCGTGACGATGCTGGGTTCCAGCCTCAGCTTACCTGCGAGCTCCCCTGGCCCTGGTTTAAAGAGGCAGAGGATGGCTGAGTGTCCCAGCGCTAGTAGCTCTTTCATGGAGAAAGGAGGAGCCTGGTCAAGTCCACAGCAAATCAGTAGAAAGCTAGGGAGGTGGGGTCACTGAGCTGTGGTCCTCACCCAGGCGGGTGTGAGCAGGGGCCTCAGAAAAGAAAAGCTTAAAGCCGGAAGGGTGGGCCTTCAGCCAGACCACACCAAGACCCAAGGCAGCTTCTCCATGGCAGCCGCTCTGGCTGTGGCCTGGTGACCTTCTGAGGCTGCCAGAGGTTATTTAGAGATGCAGAAAGCATTTCCGGCCCTGCCCTTTCCCATACTCCTTTTCCCAGAGTGACTCAGCCTTGAATGGGGAGGCTGGGAGCTGCCACTATCCAGTGGGTGGTCCAGGACCTCTGAGAAGGGCTCAGTCAGAACCCACATGAGATGTATCCATCACCTGCTCTGTGCAGGACAGCTTGAGAGACCATTTGTTTTTACTTGGGGCCTTCCCAGGCCTTTCTGGGGTCCTTTAGGCTATTCACGGATCCTGCACCTGGCCTGGGCCCTGGAGAAAAGTTCCTGTGGCCACAGAGTTCTTTCTCCCATCCTGGCTCTAGAGCAGCAGGCTTTGGTGGGGGCTCTAGTGGAAGCTCTTAGGACCCTACAACTCTGTGCTGTTCTCTTGTGGGGCTCAGTTCTTCAAGAAGGTGCCAGCCCTAACTCTGTGCTTCAGCATTTGCTCTGGCCTCCTGTTTAGCCCTTACTCTGCTCTTAGGTAGTTGAGAAATCCTGCCTGGATGTGCCCATTAAGACAGACTTTCCTTACCTGCCTTCCAGCCTGAGTCTCCCCTCCATATGCAGGACTTTCCCAACAGGTTATCCCAGACGCCTTCTAAGGCATCACTCACTGGGCTTAGGAGCACCTTTTGAGTACCTGGAGGGCCTGCTGATGACAGAACAGTGAACAAGCCAAGTTTACTCCACTATGGTCACTCAAGTGAACAGTTACTGTGACCTGTTGTGATCACTATGATAGAAGAGTATATCAGATACTGAGGGGATACAAGAGGAAGTACTAGTTCCACCTAAGGCAACCTGGGGGAACTTCCTGGAAGAGGCAACAGTTAAGTCTCCTGAAGGTTTAACTGAAGAGGAATTTGCCAGGCCGGTCGCAAAGAGTCGGACACGACTGAGCAACTGAACTGAACTGAACTGAAGGCAAAGATAACCATCCCAGGCAGAGCCCAGCACATGCCCTGTTTCAGAGGCTCTGAGGGTCTGATGTTGTCAGGGCCAAGACTGACAGAGGTGATGGGGCATGCCTGGTAGCCCAGGCCAAGGAGCCTGGCCCACACTGGATTACAGTATAAACAATGCAGAGGAATTTTATTTATTTATTTATTTTTTCAGAGGAGTTTTAGTAAGGATGATGTGACTAGTCTTAATTTTCAGAGTCCTGCTCTGGCAGCAGAGTGGGCTGGAGCATGGAGAGATTGACAGGCATAAGAAGGCACTATCCAGGTGCCCCAGCTATAGCGCCCCAGCTTCAGGGGATTAAGACCAAGGCAAGGCAGACTGATCTCAGGGCACCTTGAGAAGTACATTGGGCATGACTTACTTTCCCCTGGACTGGATGGAGGCGTGGGAGAGAGGGAGGGTCAGGAACAACATTTTAGACTCTGGCCTGGATACAATAGGGCCTGCTGGCTGAGAAAGGGGAGGTCTGATATAGACCTCACTTTCTGGAAGTGTGAAAGAAGAGAGGTGAGAGGACCATGAAGGGGAGGTGAGGCTCAAAAGCTCACACATGGGGTTTAGAAAGGAATCAGGTTTTGTACCTTCCCACTCCTCAAGTGTTTCTTAATGTATGAAGGTCAGCACAGACATCCAGTCAGCTCACCCTCTGTATGCCCAGGTTTCCATTTGGGATGTCCCTCTCCAGCCTGTTCTCTGGCTGAACACCCTGGAGGTAGGGGACTGCCAAGCAATGAGGGGCCCCTCTGATGCTCCGTCTCCCCCTCCCCTCCTGCTCCATAGGCACCCAGCATGGGCACCCTCATGGGGGTGTACCTGCCCTGCCTGCAGAACATCTTTGGGGTTATCCTCTTCCTGCGGCTGACCTGGATGGTGGGCACAGCCGGTGTGCTGCAGGCCCTCCTCATTGTGCTCATCTGCTGCTGCTGTGTGAGTATTCTGGGGGGGGCAGGGCCACGGCTGCCCCACAAGGCCCGCCCAGCTGACCTGCTCACCCCCGTCCTCCTTCCCACAGACGTTGCTGACGGCCATCTCCATGAGCGCTATCGCCACCAATGGTGTGGTTCCAGGTAGGTGAGTGCCATTCAGGCCTGAGGTGGGGAATGGGCCCAGAATCCCCCTTGACATGCCCGGAAACACTCATTTCCTGCCCCCCAGACAGTTTTCTGGTGGGATCTTAGTCCTTGAATCCATGAAAATGTCACCACTTGGGAGCATCCCTGCTTGATAGAATTTGAGATCACTGTTGTTTTATGTTTTATTTGTTCGGGGTTTGTTTTGTTTTTAGTATAAAAGTAACTTTTTAAAGTGGGTGCTACGGCTGATAAACAAGGTGATAGGGCATTCTTGGTGGCCCAAGCCAATGAGCCTGGCCCACACTATGGATTGTAGGGTTTTCCATGATGAGACTGGACTTGGTTTTCAGAGACTCCGCTTACTTATTTATTTAGCCATGTATTTATACCTTCCCTGTGGACTCCTGGATACTTATTTTATTCTTTGGTTCATAACCTTAGTATTATCATTTAATTTTTTGCTTGCACTGTTCCACTTTGGCTATTTGGCTATTCAGGTTGGCTCCTGTGTTTGAATCCTTTTTTATTTTTTTCAAATAACAGTTTTATTAGTATTAGTATAAAAGTAATAGGGAAAAAGCAATATATGTTTACAAGAAGAGGGATTTAAAGTATAAAAAAATGTAGAAAAAATTAAAGAGTACCCATAATCCCACCATCCTGAGTTCATAACGATTAGTTAGTCTTTTGGTCCATGGTTTTAGGGTCTTATAAAGTATTGAGATGTATTGTTTTCCCCAAACTCTTATGTGTGTGTGTGTGTGTGTATTTCTCAAATGCTGAAAACAGTTTATTTGTTTTTTTAAAACAGGATTGATATTATCTAATTTATGTGATTATTCTCCTATTCTCTACTTTTTCACTGTTGTAAACATTGTCTTGAACAGTCTTGCACACTGATCTTTGTTCATGCCCCTGGCAGTTTCCCTAGGAGAAAGTCCTCAGTTCAGTTCAGTTGCTCAGTCGTGTCCAACTCTTTGCAACCCCATGAACTGCAACACGCCAGGCCTCCCTACCTATCACCAACTCCCAGAGTCTACTCAAACTCATGTCCATTGAGTTGGTGATGCCATCCAACCATCTCATCCTCTGTCATCCCCTTCTCCTCCCAGCATCAGGGTCTTTTCAAATGAGTCAGCTCTTCCCATCAGGTGGCCAAAGTATTGGAGTTTCAGCTTCAACATCAGTCCTTCCAATGAATAGGAGAAGGTCCTAGAGGTGAGATTATAGCGTGAAAAGGAGTAGCCTTTTTAAAGCTTCTTGATCCTTGTTCCCAGATTTTTCACAGATAAGATTTATCAGGAACAGTTTCAACCAGAAGCATGGGATGGCTCTTGTCGCCTGCACCCTCACTGGCCCTGAGGCCCAGGGTTGACTCAGTCTTGCCCGGGGTGTGAGACTGTGATGGAAGCACGGATTCAAGGCAGGAGAGTCAGCCATGAACAGTTACCCTGTGGCTGGCCCTAGGGGCAAAAAACTAGATAAGATACAGTCCGTTCCCTGGTCTGGAGGGTCAACTAACAGAGTTAGTTAGCCCTTGGGAAGGGTGCGGTGTGCTGAGATAGGACACAATTGGCCAGGGGAGTCAGTGGAGACTGACCTAACTCCACTGAGGCTTTGCTGTGGACCTAGAGCTGCCCAGTAGAGTAGTCATCTCACTGGCCCATGCTGTGTGTTGGAGTCAAATGAAATCAGGTCCATCCCCAGCCTGGCCACTTATTAACCATGCTATCTTAGGCAAGGTTGTCTAAACCTTCTGCTCATTTGTAAATAGGAAAAGCAGTTCCCGTGCCCCTGGATGGTTGTGAAGGGTTGTCATGGGAGAGGCCCTCTTGAAGAAAAACCAGTCTTGACCTGTTGTATGCTTTTTCTGTTGTAGCTGGGGGCTCCTATTTCATGATCTCCCGCTCGCTGGGGCCAGAATTTGGAGGTGCCGTGGGCCTGTGCTTCTACCTGGGAACAACATTTGCGGCAGCCATGTACATCCTAGGGGCCATTGAGATCCTGCTGGTAAGTCAGGCTAAGTCCTGGCTGTTTCTGTTCTTGTTGGAACAGCCCCTTTCCTATAAGCCCAGGCTCTTCATGCTCCCCTCACATCTGGTCCAGATCTAGGGCTTACAATGAGGAAGGCCTGTCTGAGGGAGAAAGATCTTTGTTCAAGCCAGTCTCCCCTTCAGCCCTTTCCCAGTTTGGATCAGGCATGGAAGGGGCCTGGCAGTCTTCACCTTGGTCCTGGATGTTCCAGCTGCCCAGGCACTATTTCAGCTGTGGCAGGTGGTCTGTGAACTACCGCCTGTAACGCTGTAATGGATCTCAGTGGTGATGCAGAGCCTGTCTCCCGGGCTCATGTGGGCTCTGGCCAGCTCTGTCTCCAGGGTTCTGTGCCAAGGCCTCTCAGATCCATCTTATCCTCTTACCGAAATCAGGGAAGTCAGTACCCTCTCTGTGGGCCCCAAGTGTGCTCTGACTCAGCTTCCTGCCTCCCACTGGACTGCCCTGGTGGTGGGAAATGAGTGGGAGGGGCAATGGGGAACATAGGTTAACCAGTGCCCACCCCTGGGCATCCAGACAATAGATGTTTAGAGGAACTGCCTGCCTACTTACTTCCACCTCCAGATCCTCTGTCTGTAGTATAGAGCTATTCCTGGATATTCTGGGGGTTTTATTTTTGTTTTTCTATTTCCCACATTCCTACATTTATCATCTGGATTTCTTCTGTAAGGAAGTTTGTTCTTTTTCCATTTGTTTATTTATTCAGTCATGTATTTGTATCAGTATGGACTCCTGGATATTTATTTTTATTCTTTGGCTTATAATCCTGTACTATCATTATTTATTTTGGTGCTCCTCAAACTATTCCACTTCTATTTAGCTATTCAGGTCAGCTCCTGTGCCTGGATCCTTTTATTTTTTTTAATTTTTTGTAAATAATTGCTTTATTAAGATATATTTCACATAAAATTTACTGCTTCCCAAATAACTAAGTGGTAAAGAATCTGCCTGCCAACGCAGGAGATGAGGGTTTGATCCCTGAGTCTGGAAGATCCCCTGGAGGATGAAATGGCAACCACTCCAGTATTCTTGGCTGGAGAATCCATGGACAGAGGAGCCTGGCGGGCTACAGTCCATGGGTTGCAAAGAGTTGGACACGACTGAGTGACTAAGCACATACTCCACATAGGAAAATTGAACCTCCTTTATCTGTCTTCTTGTTTCAGACCTACATTGCCCCTCCAGCCGCCATTTTTTACCCAACAGGCACTCATGACACATCGAGTGCCACCTTGAACAATATGCGGGTATATGGGACCATTTTTCTGACCTTCATGACCCTAGTGGTATTCGTTGGTGTCAAGTATGTGAACAAATTTGCCTCACTCTTCCTGGCCTGTGTGATCATCTCCATCCTCTCCATCTATGCTGGAGGCATCAAGTCTATTTTTGACCCTCCTGTTTTTCCGTAAGTAACCTGGGAGTACCTCCAGGCATTATACTGACATCCCCCCTACATGGATGGCCTTCTCTGTAGAGGCTGCCAGATGGGAGCAAGTTGGGGTCTCAGGCAGAGCAGCTGCTGATACTTTCACCTCCCCCACGCCCCACAGAGTATGTATGCTGGGCAACAGGACACTGTCCCGGGACCAGTTTGATGTCTGCGCCAAGACGGCTGTGGTGGACAACGAGACAGTGGGCACCCAGCTCTGGAGCCTCTTCTGCCATGGCCCCAACCTCACGGCTGAGTCCTGCGACCCCTACTTCCTGCTCAACAATGTGACCGAGATCCCGGGCATCCCTGGTGCAGCGGCTGGCATACTCCAGGGTGTGTGCTTCCTTCCGCCTGCTTCCGCTCCCCCCGCCCCCCCCATGCCGCAGCAGAGCAGAAGGAGGGAACGAGCATGGAGGGACAGGGTAGCACAGAGCCGCCCTTGTGTGGCCAGCTCAGGAACAGAGGGTGGTTCTGGCTGCCTTCCCAGCCCAGCAGCGTCCTCTCAGCCCAGCTCCTGGCAGCTAAATTTTGGTTGAACGGAGCCTGTTTTGGCCAGTGTCCCAGGCCTGCAACAGCCCCCCAGAAAATTCTGGCAGCCCCTCTCTCCCCAGCCACCAGCCCCTGACCCTGCCTGGGATAGTTCTCACAGGAGCCATAAAGGGCCTCTGTCTCAGAGGCAGACAGTGGCAGACAATGGCAGTTCAGCTACCTTTGCCTTCCAGACTTCCAGCCAGCCAGTCCTTCCCTGTGGCCAGAGTGGCCCTGTGGCTGAAACCACAGCCATCGGGCCGAGGTCACCCCCTTGAGCCCCCAGAACCTCTTACACCTGCAGCCCCTGGCTGGGCTGCCCCAGAGTTCCCTGGGGCTGCAGTGGTGATGTGGCCGCCCCCACAGAAAACCTATGGAGCGCCTACCTGGAGAAGGGTGAGGTTGTGGAGAAGCACGGGCTGCCCTCCACGGACGCCCTTGGCCTGAAGGAGAGCCTGCCCCTGTACGTGGTGGCTGACATCGCCACATCCTTCACCGTGCTGGTTGGCATCTTCTTCCCCTCAGTAACAGGTGAGCCCTCTTGCCCACCCACACTCCCTGCCCCAACTCCCAAGAGAGCCCCTGAGGGAGTCTCATTGTTTTTGGAGGCATCATGGCTGGCTCTAACCGCTCTGGGGACCTCCGAGACGCGCAGAAGTCCATCCCAGTGGGGACCATTCTGGCCATTGTTACCACTTCCCTTGTCTGTATCCTTTCCCAGGCATGGCATTGTGGCAGGGGGTGCGCGGGCAGGAAGCACGTTTTGTGTTTAAGTCACCACCTGGCATGTGCAGACACACCACACGCATGCACGTATACATCAACCCTCACACACATGCACACATTCAAGGGGTTTGTTTTTCCCGACATGAAACCTCAGCTGCAGGTGTCCTGAGACTTGAGCAAGGAGGGGCCTGGGGCCCTGTGTGGGGAGTGAGTGGGGGCAGCAGTGGCAACAGAGGTCCAGCTTTCCTTGACGCGGCTGCAGACTTCAGCAGCGTGGTTCTCTTTGGCGCTTGCATCGAGGGTGTGGTCCTCAGGGATAAGTGAGTGAGCTGGGCCCCTCCCTGTGGCTGTGGGCTCAAGCTTTTGCTGCCCAGACCCCAGACCCCCTCATACTCGTGGTCCCACACATGTCCTCAGGCTGCTGGTTGTCAGTGGTGGGTCACTCGTACCAGGACTTTGGCTTCTAAGAGGATGGTGACATCAGAGTGGGTCTGGGCTGGAAAGATAGGGGCTGGTGGACTGGCCTCTGCTGAGGGCCAGAGCTCTGTCCCCCATAGCTGTCCTTCTTGACCCTTGCCAGCCCTCACACTGGGTGGCCCCAGCCAGGGTTTCAGGGGCTCCTTGTATGGAGCATGGTCTGAGCCTGGCCCTTGCAGGTATGGCGATGGTGTCAGCAGAAACCTGGTGGTGGGCACATTAGCCTGGCCTTCGCCCTGGGTCATCGTCATCGGCTCCTTCTTCTCCACCTGCGGTGCTGGCCTGCAGAGCCTCACTGGGGCACCACGCCTGTTGCAGGCCATTGCCAAGGACAACATCATCCCTTTCCTCCGGGTGAGCCTCTTGCACTCCCCCCCACCATTTGGGTGCTCCTAGCCCCTCACACTGGCCAGGGAGAGAAGTAGATAGTAAATCCGGGTGCATGCTATCCTGCTAGGGGCGAGGGCCAGACACCCATCCAGGGAGAGATGCTGTTGGCAGAGCTGCCTGGGCCCAGAAGCCCCAAGGCCTGTCTCCACTCACAGTGGAGAGGCCTGGGGAATTGGAGGGCAGAGTACCTGTCAGGATAGGTTTGGCTGTGACTTGAGCCCCTGAGGGACTTGGAGATGATGCAGGCCAGGCTGTGACTTGTGTCCTGATGTGTGGAATGGGACCAGCTTCTTTGCTTCTGACCCCATTGCCACTGGTGTGTTCAGGTTTTCGGCCATGGCAAGGCAAATGGCGAACCGACGTGGGCCCTCCTCCTGACGGCGCTCATCGCGGAGCTGGGCATCCTCATCGCCTCGCTGGATATGGTGGCCCCCATTCTATCCATGTGAGCTGGGGGCCAGGGCAGGACAAGGGCCCTGGGAAAGTCTCCTTGAACCCTCAGCCACACCCTAGCTGGGAGCCCTGCCCAGCAGCTCGTCTGTGACCCTGTCTAGAGTTGAGGACGCAGCTGGGAGACGGGTCAGGCTGTTGGGGGATGTTTGCCTGGCAGAGCTCAACCTTCTGAACCTCTGCCTTCCAGTGCTTACTCAGATGTTTTAAAGAGACCAGTAGGTCCCTTGTGCCTCTGTGGGAGACCCCCAGAGCAGGGACGGGCAAGCAGCAATCTCAGCACCCTTGATGAGCCACCACTGTCCCACCCACCTGTTTTCAAGTTGCTTGCTTTTAAAGTTCTGGAGTCAGCTGGGCATTTGAATCTGCCAGTGCCCTGCAGGAGGTGGCAAATACGCAGCAGTTTCCAGGGGTCTCGGAGGCAGAGTTTGTGTCCTTGCTCTGTTCACCTCCGCCAGGGCCAGGGCCACTCTGCCCCTCCTCACACACCTTCCTCCACAGCCGGTGCTCCCTCTTGCTTGTTCCATTATGTCCGAGCCACCCTCCACCACCCCACTCAGCCGATAGGGCTGACTGAGCTCCTTTCCCCCTGAAGCTGCGCCCCCAGCCACAGTCAGGCCTGCCGGAGTCAGTGCTCCCTGTTCCCCCAACACACCTCCGCCCGTCACCGCCCTTCTCCACCCGCACCTGGAAGTAGCCTTGCCGCAGTTGTCCACCCGCGTCAGGATGTGTCAGCCTTGATGCTGAGGCTGCTTCTCCCGTGGCCCTAACGGGCCTGAGCACTGCCCCCACCGTGAGAGTCCCTGCCCCCGGCCTGCCCTCTCTCGTCAGCCCTGCTGCCTTCTTGTCTGTCCTTCCTCACCCACCAGCTGAGGGTAGAAGTGGGCAGCCACTCCCCTCAGCCCTTTGCCTTTCCTGTCTTTCCTGGGGGGCTCACGCACCTCTTCCATCCTGGTCTCCCACGCCCACCGAAGTGTCCCTCAAGTGTCTCTAATGCAGTGACTCAAAATGGCCCTCCTCGTCTTCCTCTGACCCCTTCTCCCCACACTCCTGACAGCCCCTCATCCAACTGCTCCCCCAGGCCAGAGGCCTGGCTTTTGTCTAGCTGTATCAGGCACTGAACTCCCCTTTACACCATCCTCTTCCACAGCTGTTTCCCCGCCCACAACCCCCTCGTGTCTGCCCAGAACATCCTCTGAAACCAGGCTCTGCAGGCACCACCGCAGTGTCCCATCCACATCTGGCCCTGGGCGTGGGTGAAGTGAGGCCAAGACGACCTGCCTGACTGTGCAGGGCCGGGCTGTGACAGTCTCGGCTCCTCACCTAGGCCCAGCGTGGGGAGGGTCTGGGATGTCAGGCACCTAGCTGCCAAGGGGGCTGCTCAGTCCCAGCCGCTCCCTGTGCCGCAGGTTCTTCCTGATGTGCTACCTGTTTGTGAACCTGGCCTGTGCTGTGCAGACGCTCCTGAGGACCCCCAACTGGCGGCCTCGATTCAAGTACTATCACTGGTACGTGCCAGCTGGGCCCCTGAGCCGGGTTCTCCAACACGAGAGTTATGTGGGAAACCATCCTGGATGGGGTTTGAACTTTTTGGGCAACAGTTTCTATTGGTGAGAGACTGGGAGGTCCTTCCCTGACTCTGGCCCTTTTCCCATCTCTGGCCCAGGGCGCTGTCCTTCCTGGGCATGAGCCTCTGCTTGGCCTTGATGTTTGTCTCCTCCTGGTACTATGCCCTGGTTGCCATGCTCATCGCCGGCATGATCTACAAGTACATTGAGTACCAAGGGTGAGTGCGGGTGCACCCACTCGGGTGCTCAGGGCTGCTGGGCTGGGCTGTAGTTGGGTGTGGGGAGCTGAGCCATCCTTCGTTAGGCCACCACGGCGCTGGGGTTGGGGGGCTGTGACTTGGGCCTGGTCCCTTCCATCCCACATACACATGGACACAAGTCCTGGGAGGGACTCACCAGCCTTTGGGGGCTTTTGCAGGGCTGAGAAGGAATGGGGTGATGGGATCCGAGGCCTGTCCCTGAGCGCTGCCCGCTATGCCCTGTTGCGGCTAGAGGAGGGCCCTCCTCACACCAAGAACTGGCGGTGAGTCACCCGGGCCTGGCGGGGGCAGTCAAGGTTCTCAGGGGGCGACCCTGTGAGAGGGGAGAGTCACAAGGTGCTGGCTTCCCTCCCTAGTCCGTGTTCCCTGTCCTGAGCTGCCAGGGGCACCATCCTGCTTATCGGGCCTTGGATCACTGCTACCTGAGGTGGTCTGTGAGCCAAGAGAGGAGGGAGCTGGGTCCCTGCAGACCTCTGGCCCTGGTCTCAGGCTGCCTCTCCATCCGGCCACTCAGGCCTCAGCTACTGGTGTTGCTGAAGCTAGATGAGGACCTTCACGTGAAATACCCGCGGCTCCTCACTTTCGCCTCCCAGCTTAAAGCTGGCAAGGGCCTGACCATCGTCGGTTCTGTCATCCAGGGCAGCTTCTTGGAGAGCTACGGCGAGGCCCAGGCTGCTGAGCAGGTACTGCTGGGGCGGGAGTCGGGGGTGGGAGGACCCTGAACCAGACTGGAGATGTCTGGGCTGTAGCTGGTGCATAGGGCAAGGGACCGGTCCTGGCTAGCTAGGTGAGAGCTGAGAGCTGAGAGCTGAAAGCAGAAGCCAGGTGGATATGAAGGTTCCATCTTGCAAGCATGGTCTCTGGGTGGGCACCTTTCCCCCATCTCCTCCTCCACCACCAAGCAGCTCTGTACCCTGGGGCCTGGGCATGGAACAGAGGGGACATGGATGGCCTTGCCTTCTGACCTGGGTGTGTTCCCTCCAGACAATCAAGAACATGATGGAGATTGAGAAGGTGAAGGGCTTCTGCCAGGTGGTGGTGGCCAGCAAGGTGCGGGAGGGGCTGGCCCACCTCATCCAGTCTTGCGGCCTGGGTGGCATGAGGCACAACACCGTGGTGCTGGGCTGGCCCTACGGCTGGCGACAGAGCGAGGACCCACGCGCCTGGAAGACCTTTATTGGTGTGTGAGACTCAGGGCCTGGGCTTGACCACATAGGGCAGGGGCAAGGGGTTAAACGAGGGCAGAGACCAGAGGGTCATGGGCTGACAATCGATAGTGCCCCTTCTTCCCAGACACCGTGCGCTGCACCACGGCTGCCCACCTGGCCCTACTTGTGCCCAAGAACATCGCCTTCTACCCCAGCAACCACGAGCGCTACCTGGAGGGCCACATTGATGTGTGGTGGATTGTCCATGACGGCGGCATGCTCATGCTCCTGCCCTTCCTGCTGCGCCAGCACAAGGTGGGCCAGGCGCTCAGGCCATGGCGTGAGGGGCTGGGCCTGTGGAGAAGGGCGTGCGCCTGAACTGCCACCCTCCGTGGCCGCAGGTTTGGAGGAAATGCCGGATGCGCATCTTCACGGTGGCCCAGATGGACGACAACAGCATCCAGATGAAGAAGGATCTGGCCATCTTCCTATACCACTTACGTCTAGAGGCAGAGGTGGAGGTGGTGGAGATGGTGAGCCTCCTGCCCACCTTAGCCCTGTAGATGCCCTGCCCCGCCCTTGTAGCTTGGTCCTCACGGCTCACCCTCTCCCCAGCACAACAGCGACATCTCTGCATATACCTATGAGCGGACACTGATGATGGAGCAGCGCTCCCAGATGCTGCGGCAGATGAGGCTGACCAAGACAGAGCGGGAGCGAGAGGTCAGTGACCACCTTTCTCAGTTCAGGGCAGGGTCCAGCCTGGGGAGAGGCCATCAAGTGGGGGCATCAGAATGACTCACTGCAGCCCCCTCATTTCTCTGAGGCTGAGTGATCACTCTGGGCCAGCTTGGCCCCCGATGGCGCTGAGGCGACCTCTTCTGGTTGTCCTCAGGCCCAGCTAGTCAAGGACCGGCACTCAGCCCTGCGACTGGAAAGCCTGTACTCGGACGAGGAGGATGAGTCTGCGGCTGGGACTGACAAGATCCAGATGACATGGACCAGGGACAAGTACATGGCCACGGAACCCTGGGACCCCAGCCACACGCCTGACAACTTCCGGGAGCTGGTGCATATTAAGCCGTGAGTGCAGCAGAAATGGACCCAGCTGTATCCAGGCTGGGGGTGGAGGTGGGATGGGGGCGGAGGTGGGATGGGGCAGATGAGCCCGGTGGGGTGTTCCAGGGGTGGGATCCAGATGATCAGCCACATTATCTGCAGGGACCAGTCTAATGTGCGGCGCATGCACACGGCTGTGAAGCTCAATGAAGTCATTGTCACACGCTCCCATGATGCCCGCCTGGTCCTACTGAACATGCCCGGCCCACCCAAGAACAGCGAGGGTGATGAGAACTGGATCCTTTGGTGGGGAGGTGGGCAATGTATGAGGTCAGGCTGGGAGCTCCTGTCCCTGGATGCCCTGGGGGTTTGCAGGGTACCCCAGCTCTGCTTGATGGGCTAGACTTCCCTGGGTGCTTCCCTGGGCGCTGCTTCCTTGACTGATGCCCCACAGACATGGAGTTCCTGGAGGTGCTGACTGAGGGCCTTGAACGAGTGCTCTTGGTACGTGGCGGTGGCCGTGAAGTCATCACCATCTACTCCTGAGCCCAGTACAGACTTGTGGCCTAGAGTGAAGGTGTCCAGGGTAACACACAACCCCCCTCCAGCACCCACCTGCCAGCCCCACTTTGCCTGGCCTCACCTTGGACCCAGCTTTACTAGGTCTCCTTGGAGACTGGGCCCAAAACTGGCCATGGAGATGGATCCGAGGTCCCTCGGGACCCTGAGAGGTTCGAGGACTTGCCCGTCCAGCACGCCAGGATGCCTGTTCTGATTGAAGAAGACTGGTGGGGGCTGATGTGGGGATTGAAGGCAGCTGGCCCGGGAGCGCTATTTATTGCATATTTATTGTTTGGATGTCACCATCTGAGAGGAGGGGAAGGGTGACGAGGGAGGGATCTGGCCCAGCCCGCCTGCAGGAAGATCTGACTCAGCTCCTGTGGGCGGGGACCCCCACCAAGCCAAGTTGAATGGAACCAGCCAGCTGAAGCCTGACTTTTTTCAATAAAACATTGTGTACTTCTGGGCCTCTCGCTGCCCCGGCTCTGTTTCCCCTGGCACAGGGGAAGAAGGCGGGACTGAATCCAGGCCCAGAGCTGGCTCCCTAAGGCTGTGCCCCTTTCCGGCAACCGCTGGCCAGCCCCATTGGCCAGGCTGTCCCTCCCACTGGCCCTGGGGCCCCTCCCACCCCACTCCAGATAAGGCCAGCCCAGGACTGCTTTAGCGGGCACCAGGGACTAGGGGCTGGAATGGGGCTGCCCGGCTCCCCGCGGCAGTGGGTCCTGCTGCTGCTGGGGCTGCTGCTCCCCCCCGCCGCCCCTTTCTGGCTCTTCAATGTGCTGTTCCCCCCGCACACCACGCCCAAGGCCGAGCTCAGTAACCACACACGGCCCGTCATCCTCGGTAAGCCCCCGCCAGGCCCCTGATACACCCGGCCAGCCCTTGGGGAACCAGGGCCTCCGCCCCTGGTAGCAGAGCCTGCCAACGTCCTTCTGCCCGTGCATTAGCCCTGATTCTTAATTCAGTGTTTGGAGGGGCCAGAGGCTTGTCCTGAGAAGAAATCTACCCCTTCTTGCACCACACTGTTCCTGTGTCTCCAAGGTGTCTCCCCCAGGTGGGTGGAGTGGAGGGTGGGTGTGCCAGAGGGCTTGGTCAGGGCATTACAAGCTGTGGTCAGCTGTAGCTGTAGCCAGACCCTGGGTCCAGCCCCCTCCCTCCCCTCAGACACTCCTTCCTCAGCCCCCACCCCGGCAAGGACGAGGTACCCAGCCCAGGAGAGCAGGAGAGGCCTGTCAAGTCCTGCCCTCGCTCCCCACTCTATTTGTTCTCCTCTTGGACTTTGGCAGAGATGGAGAGTCATGCTAGCTGTTTGCTCTGTGGGGGCAGTGGTCAGTGGCCTTGGCCCCTGGATCTTCCCCTCCCTGGGGGGAGTCTGGGCTTTGGGGAAATGGAGCATTGGATATGAACAGAAAGAGAGGATCTTGTCCTTAGTCTCTGGGGGTTGATGGTGTGTATAGGAGAGGAAGGGGTGGGGCTAGTCACTGTGGTGTTGGGGAGGTGAGGCTAGGGTGGGGTCCACCACGGGGGAATGGGAGGGATCCAGAGTGAAGGCTGGTGCCCGCAGTGCCTGGCTGCCTGGGGAATCAGCTGGAAGCCAAGCTGGATAAACCGAGTGTGGTGAACTGGATGTGCTACCGCAAGACAGAGGACTTTTTCACCATCTGGCTAGATCTCAACATGTTCCTGCCCCTTGGGGTAGACTGCTGGATCGACAACACCAGGTGGGTGCCGTCCCCTCTGGCCTAGTCCCTTGCCCTGCTTCTTGGCCGCGGGTCTGCTGAATGTCCCACTGCCCCCAGGGTTGTGTACAATCGCAGCTCTGGGCGGGTGTCCAATGCCCCCGGTGTACAGATCCGTGTCCCCGGCTTTGGCAAGACCTACTCTGTCGAATACCTGGACAGCAGCAAGTTGGCAGGTGTGTGTGTGCTGAGGGAAAGGGTGGGGCTCTAGGCTGTGTTGGGCTTGCAGGGGCCATGGCCACAGCCCTTGGTGCCACCGCCTCCCCTACAGGTTATATGCACACACTGGTACAGAACCTGGTCAACAATGGGTACGTGCGGGATGAGACAGTGCGGGCTGCCCCCTACGACTGGCGGCTGGAGCCTAGTGAGTGTCTCCATGTTTAGGGGACTTGAGGGGCAGGGCGGAGGCCCCCACCTCCAGCCATGCTGACCCATCCACCCCTCTGCAGGCCAGCAGGAGGAGTACTACCTGAAGCTTGCTGGACTGGTGGAGGAGATGCATGCCACATATGGGAAGCCCGTCTTCCTCATTGGGCACAGCCTTGGCTGCCTGCACCTGCTCTATTTCTTACTGCGCCAACCCCAGACCTGGAAGGACCGCTTCATCGATGGTTTCATCTCTCTCGGGGCTCCCTGGGGTGGCTCCATCAAGCCTATGTTAGTCTTGGCCTCAGGTGAGAGGGCCTGCGATCACTTGGGTCCCACGGGATGTTGGGGGCTGGTGGAAAGAAGCTGACTGTGGGCCTGCCCCTACTCCTGTTTCTTCTCACAATGCCCAGCTGGGGGTGTGGTCTACCACCTCTGGGAAATAGCCCCTTTCATTGTCCTTGGAGAGCAGTGAGCCCAGCCTGGACTGTTAGACAAACTCCTGACAGTTTGTCTCAGTGATGACAAAGAGGAGGTAAACAAAGATGAAGTGAATCCCAGCAATCTGACTCATTGCTGAGTCTGACTGAGGTCTGTTCCTTGTGGCCTCAGGTCTACCCACTCAGCTCCCAGGAGCTGCTTTGCACACGGATCTTCCCTAAGCCAGGCCACGGCAGATCTGCCAAAGCCAGGGCCAGACGCCAGGAGCCCCTCCTGCCCTTCCCCGATACCTCATGTGAAGCACCTACTGTAGGCTGACCACAGCTGGACATGGTCTTACCCCTAGGAGCTGAAGTGGAAGAAACACTCCCCAGACCACATCAATGGGTTTCAAACAGAGATGGGTCTTATCTCATCCTTCCCAGAACACAGCTCTGGGCCCTGTGCAGCACAGGCCACAAGGGTCGACAGACACTTGCCTGAGACAGAACTGCCAGCAGTATATCCCCCCAACTCATACTCCCGTCCTCAGGAAACACTGCTCCCCTACCCTCCTGTTGAAGCCCTCCAGCTCTGCCTGTCAGAGGTGCCATTGGGGCTTCTCAATTAACAAGTACACATGAGCACCTCCTGAATGCTAGGCCAGTTCTAGTCTAGGACTTGGATTCTGTGTTTGGATTGGGCAAGGACAAGATTGAGCGTCCAGCTGAGCTTGGGCTGGAGGGTAAGTTGTGGGCCTGGAATAGCCGGGCCTGCCGGCTGGAGTAACTCTCTCCACCTTGCTCTCTGTCCTCAGGTGACAACCAAGGCATCCCAATCATGTCCAGCATCAAGCTGAAAGAGGAGCAGCGCATGACGACAACGTCACCCTGGATGTTTCCCGCCAGGCAGACGTGGCCTGAGGACCATGTGTTCATTTCCACCCCCAGCATCAACTACACAAGCCGTGACATGCAGCGCTTCTTTACAGACCTGCACTTTGAGGAAGGCTGGTACATGTGGCTCCAGTCACGTGACCTGCTGGCAGGCCTCCCAGCACCTGGCGTGGAAGTGTACTGTCTCTATGGCATAGGCCTGCCCACTCCCAGCACCTACATCTATGACCACGGCTTCCCCTACACAGACCCTGTGGATGTGCTATATGAGGATGGTGATGACACCGTGGCCACGCGCAGCACCGAGCTCTGTGCCCGCTGGCAGGGCCACCAGAAACAGCCCGTGCACCTGCTGCCTCTGCCAGGGACACAGCACCTCAATATGGTCTTCAGCAATCAGACACTGGAGCACATCAATGCCATCCTGCTGGGTACCTACCGAAATAGCACTGCTGTACCCCCGACTGCCAGCCCAAAGCCCATGCCCCCTGAATAAAGACATTTCTTTGCTGTTAAAAGCCCTGACATGTGTGTTGTGGGTTGAAGGAAAAGCACTAGGGTCCTCACACTGGGATGCATTCATACGCAGCCACAGGCCTGGTGCTTTGTGGAGTAAAGAGCTTTGCTGGAGCAGGAAACGGCAACCCACTCCAGTATTCATGCCTGGAAAATCCCACGGACCAAGGAGCCTGGTGGACTACAATCCATGGGGTCGCAAAGAGTCAGACACGACTGATCGACTTCTGCGTTTTTGAAGCTCAAAGGGATATGGGCCACTGAAAAGGATATAAACCAGGGCAGAATTTCTTAAAGAACTAACAGATTAGTTAGTTACAACATCAAGATAAATGGAATTGAAAGAGAGATGCTACCAACAGAGTTGGGCAGTACTGCCTAAATAATGCTCAAGAGTTTGTATTCTTAAATTGTTTCCTCTTGAGAAGATGAGCAGCACTGGGCCCACTCACCTCTGCCTTTTTTTGTTCCCTACTTTGGTTATATGTTCAAAAGCATCAATTCTTCGGCGCTCAGCCTTCTTCACAGTCCAGCTCTCACATCCATACATGACCACAGGAAAGACCATAGCCTTGACTAGGCGAACCTTTGTTGGCAAAGTGATGTCTCTGCTTTTGAATATGCTATCTAGGTTGGTCATAACTTTCCTTCCAAGGAGTAAGCGTCTTTTAATTTCATGGCTGCAGTCACCATCTGCAGTGATTTTGGAGCCCAGAAAAACAAAGTCTGACACTGTTTCCACTGGTTCCCCATCTATTTCCCATGCAGTGATGGGACCAGATGCCATGATCTCCGTTTTCTGAATGTTGAGCTTTAAGCCAACCTTTTCACTCTCCACTTTCACTTTCATCAAGAGGCTTTTTAGCCCCTCTTCACTTTCTGCCATAAGAGTGGTGTCATCTGCATATCTGAGGTTATTGATATTTCTCCCGGCAATCTTGATTCCAACTTCTGTTTCTTCCAGTCCAGCATTTCTCATGATGTACTCTGCATATAAGTTAAATAAACATGGTGACAATATGCAGCCTTGACGTACTCCTTTTCCTATTTGGAACCAGTCTGTTGTTCCATGACCAGTTCTAACTGTTGCTTCCTGACCTGCATACAGATTTCTTAAGAGGCAGATCAGGTGGTCTGGTATTCCCATCTCTTTCAGAATTTTCCATAGTTTATTGTGATCCACACAGTCAAAGGCTTTGGCATAGTCAATAAAGCAGAAATAGATGTTTTTCTGGAACTCTCTTGCTTTTTCCATGATCCAGCGGATGTTGGCAATTTGATCTCTGGTTCCTCTGCCTTTTCTAAAACCAGCTTGAACATCAGGAAGTTCACGGTTCACTGGACCGTGAAGAAGGCTGAGCGCCGAAGAATTGATGCTTTTGAACTGTGGTGTTGGAGAAGACTCTTGAGAGTCCCTTGGACTGCAAGAAGATCCAACCAGTCCATTCTGAAGGAGATCAATCCTGGAATTTCTTTAGAAGGAATGATGCTAAAGCTGAAACTCCAGTATTTTGGCCACCTCATGCGAAGAGTTGACTCATTGGAGAAGACTCTGATGCTGGGAGGGATTGAGGGCAGGAGGAGAAGGGGACGACAGAGGATGAGATGGCTGGATGGCATCACTGACTCGATGGATGCGAGTCTGAGTGACCTCCGGGAGCTGGTGATGGACAGGGAGGCCTGGCGTGCTGCAGTTCATGGGGTCGCAAAGAGTCGGACACGACTGAGCGACTGATCTGATTGGTTATATGTTGTTACTTTCAGAATTGCACTTTTTTCACCTTGTCATAGTAGCTGCCAAAGTGTGTTTTTTTAAACATGGGGTTCTAGAGCACTGGCTTCCTGGGGCAGAGGAAAGAAAGAAATGCGTCTTGTACAAAATAAGTACATTAATATGTTTAATAAAATAGTTCTATTATTGAAGTAACTTGTAAAAAAAAAAAAAAAAAAGAGCTTTGCTAAAGCCTGGGACTGAACTGGGCACCTTGAGATGTATAACTTCCCACAAGAAGGGCATGGCAACCTACTCCAGAATTCTTGCCTGGAGAATCCTAGGGGCAGAGGAGCCTGGCGGGCTACAGTCCATAGAGTCACAAAGACAGACATGACTGGAGTGATTTAGCTTGCACAAACTGCTGGTTGAGCTGTTTAAGCAGCCTGCCTGTGCCTGCCTCTGCTCTGGGCCTGGGGACTGGAGACAGCTGCACACATAGCAGTGGAATGGGCATACATGGAGCCAAGGGTACGGGATGTAGAAGATCTGAAATGTCCCTCCTAGCTCCCAAATGGGCAGGCGAGACCCCACCTCTGGACAGAGGCTTTTGAGTGTTAGGTGGGTGACAGAAGCACAAGAGTTTAGAATCTAGGAGGGTGACAGCCATTAAATAGGTCACTTCACTAGTGAAGATTTAATTTTTAGGTAATGGAGCTAAGTGATCTGAGAGAAAGGTATAGAGAGCAACAAGGTGGCGAGACTTGTGGGTCAGGAAAGGCTTCCCAGAGGAGGTATTGCCAATGCAGAGATCAGATGGAATGAATGGGAAGGCTGACTGTAAAGACTCTTGAGCCCAAGAGCTGTGTGCAACTGATACAGGGTTTAACCAGGGAAAGTGTGACTAGATTTCCAACCTAGAAAAGAGTCCCCTCTCTACAGAGAATGGAGTGTAGTCTGGGGTGGAGGGTGAGGGGCAGGAATTGTGGGGAAACCAGGGAGGCCAGTGCTGTGCCCAGCAGGGAAAGGATGCTAGCTGAGACAAGCAGTAATCCAGAGAAAGAAGTGGCTAGATAAAGGGTTCTTTGGGAGGTGAAATAAGGCTTGGCCATGGGCAGAGCCCAGCATGCCTACAGGCTACCTGAGGGACAACCAAGATGCCCCTCCTGAGAGAGAGGATGGCATCTGAAACATGGAAGACAGATCAGCATCGCCTTGGCTGAGAGGACTGAGCCTCAGTGTTTGGGTTTTGGGAAGAAGGCAAAGGCAGCAAACAAGAGGCAGGAGTTGGGAGAAGGACAAAAGGCAGCCATGACTGATGCCATTGAAGATGGGTAATAATAAGAACAGAGACTTGGTCAATGGGATAGCCTTAGGGCACTGAGACTTGAGGTTAGAGGTGGGGTCAGGGTAGGCAGAGCTCGGGGCTCAGGCTGGACAATGGCCAAAGAGGAGGGATTTGTCCCTCTGTTCAGACAGAGGACCCAGGAGCAGCTTGGAGTGCCAGGCAAGGGACATCTCCCCTCTTCTTAAGCTGTGAAAGACCAGAGCTGAAGGTGAAAGTGAAAGAGAAGCTGCAGAAAGGGACCAGCATGCTTTGAGGAAAGGTGAAAGCGAAAGGGGGAAACAATAGTGCAGCCCGGCAGAGGACAAGCCTTCCGCCTTTTTTCCTGCTGATCACACTCCTCTGACCCCCTGCCCACCTGGAGATGCAGAAGACAGTGCTAGAGCCCCAAAGGGGCTTCTCCTTCGAGAACTGTGAGAGGTGAGGGCGGGAATAGTTGGTTCCCCAGCTGCCTATGCCCTTCAGCGAGGGCTTCCGGGAGTGAGAACCCCAGGATCTTTAAAATTCCTGGGGGCGAAGTGTGGGGGAGGGTACGTGTGTTGAACGACTTGGGTTCCCAGGTTTACCCCAGGAGGTGAGGGAAACCGGGACAGAGGTAGGGGATGTGATGAGGGTCCCAGAAGAACTGAAATCTGGGTCTCTCCTCTCCGTTTACAGAAACGCAGCCTTGCAACGCGCCCTTCCGGGGCTCCGGGTCCCTCACGCACGCAAGACCGGGACCACCATTGCAGGCCTTGTGTTTCAAGTAAGCACCTGGGATGGCGCGCCCTAAGGGGAGGCAGGAAATGGGACGTGGGGACTAGGCCAACGGCTCCTCCCTCCCACCCCCAGGACGGGGTCATCTTGGGCGCGGATACTCGGGCCACTAACGATTCGGTCGTCGCGGACAAGGTCTGCGAAAAGATCCACTTCATCGCCCCCAAAATCTAGTGAGCATCCCCCTCGCCTAACTCTCTCCCTCCAAGAACCGCCCCCTCGTTCCCATCCGGGGTGCCAGCACATGCCAGCAACGCCCACATGGACCCCTCCTTTCGCCCTTAGCTGCTGTGGGGCTGGAGTAGCCGCGGACGCCGAGATGACCACGCGGATGGCGGCGTCCAACATGGAGCTACACGCGCTGTCCACGGGCCGCGAGTGCCGCGTGGCCACGGTCACCCGCATGCTGCGCCAGACGCTCTTCCGGTGCTGAGGCGGGTCTAAGCTGACCCCGAGCACGGGCAGCTGCGGGGAGGGCGGGGCTGAGAGGACACAGGACCGGGGAAAGGGCGGGGCTGAGAAGTCCGAGAGCCCGGAAGAGGCGGGCCTAAGAGCAGCTAAGAGGGCGACAGCGAGGAGCGCTGTCAGTTACCGGGAGCCAGACCGCAGGAAGGGGTGGGGTTCGGACGCAGGGGCGGTTTCGTGGAGGGGCGGGACTTGGGCTCCGGTGCGTTCCGCTAACCGTACCCACTCGGCGAAAAGGTACCAGGGCTACGTGGGAGCGTCGCTGATCGTGGGCGGCGTGGACTTCACAGGACCGCAACTCTACAGCGTGCACCCCCATGGCTCCTACAGCCGGCTGCCCTTCACGGCCCTGGGTGAGCGCTTCTGCCCGCTCCCCACGAACCTTGCTATGTGACCCTGACCTCAACGTTTATCCCACGACTTGGCGGCCGCAGTTGATCTCAGCTGCCCCTCTTGCTTGCAGGATCCGGCCAGGATGCGGCCATAGCAGTGCTAGAGGACCGGTTCCAGCCGAACATGACGGTGAGTGACACCTGCCCCCCACTCCCCGACCACATTATGCGAGCATTGATGGGAAGTGCACCCGCGAGCTGGGGAAACGCAGAGGAACCCTGGCCTAGTCGGTGAAGGCTTCTCGGAGGTGACGACTGAGTGGAGACTGAAGGGCCAGTGGAATGAGGGTGAGGTGCTATTCTAACAGTGCCAAAGCTTGTATGCCTCAGAAGTCAAAACTCAGTGCCATTTGAAGTTGAGGAGAGAGAGACCCCAGCAGGTGGGGTCTGGGGTCTGGATTTTGTGTGGGATGGATGGAAGCAGAAAGCATATGTATGTCACTTTATAGGCGGCTAAGGCCCAGAAAGAAAAGGCAGTGAGTGGGGAATTGGGGGTGGGTGAACAGGCCAGTGGAAGCAGAGCCACAAGTGTGACTCAGAAGTTTGTGAAGACGGGGGCAGTGGGAACATGGTGTCACTGTACAGGGGGACACTGAAACCAGGGTAGAGGAGGTTGGGTGGAGATGGGGGTGTAGGGCGAGAGAGAGGGAAGTTTGGGTGTGAGCAAATGAGGCCTGGTTTCAAGATGAACTGTGTCCAGGCTACAACCTAAGGGTGATCTAGAAGGGTCAATCAGGCCTCACTGACACACATCATTGCAGCTGGAGGCAGCACAGGAGCTGCTGGTGGAAGCCATCACTGCAGGGATCCTGGGTGACCTGGGCTCTGGGGGCAATGTGGATGCATGTGTGATCACCGCGGCCGGCGCCAAGATGCTGCAAGCCCTGAGCTCTCCCACAAAGCCTATAGAGAGGTAGGAGCACCGTGGGTGGAGGAATCCCAGGGGAGGATGGATGGGGTGGTAGCGGGAAGACAGGGCTATAGAGGATGGGACACTTGATGGGCCCCTTTTGAGGGGTCATTCCTGCTTCTTCCCAGGTCCAGCCAGTACCGCTTTGCCCCTGGGACCACACCTGTCCTGTCCCAGAAAGTGGT
The DNA here is from genome assembly GCA_935064755.1 of Tragelaphus eurycerus. Taxonomy (NCBI): domain Eukaryota; kingdom Metazoa; phylum Chordata; class Mammalia; order Artiodactyla; family Bovidae; genus Tragelaphus; species Tragelaphus eurycerus. Next base: position 22,794,942 of record CAKXYN010000020.1, read on the forward strand.
GCCGCTGACCCTGGAGCTGGTGGAGGAAACTGTGCAGGCCATGGATGTGGAGTGAAGGAGGGTGAGGCTTAGAGCTTGGAACAAGGAGGAATAAACCCAGAAAACACAAACACCTACCTCGGCAGATGACTGTGTCTTTCTTGGGTGGGGGGAGACAAGCAGCCAGCAGGGCTCTGTGGCTAAGGTGTCCCTGCAAAGGCCATTCCTTCCCATGGCTGCAGAGTCTGGCCTGAGGGGCACCATTCACTCACCACCACCTTAGTCATCTACCCCTCTAGAACCCTAGCCCTGGCAAGCCATTGCAGGCTCAAGGTGGAAAGACCCCTCTCCATACCATGGAGGCTCCCCCTACCACTTCCATGCCTGGCTCTTGCCCTCTGGTCCACTGGAGACCATTGTACAACCCCAAAGGCTCTATGTACTGTCCCCACCTAGAGCCTTTATTTTACTTATCAGTGACCAAGGACAAAACCCACAGCTCCCAGTCAGACCACCCCCCCGCCACCCCACATTGCCCCACTATGGCTAAAATGCTGATGGAGGAACTGCTTCCTGATTCCAAGGGCAAGTTCTCACAAGCACACTCCTACAATGCCTTTATCTGTGAAACCCCTCCGATGATCAGGCACCCCTGAGGTCCTAACACGACGCTGAGCTTCTGTTTGCACTTGTTGGGCTATGACTAGGGGGACTGACTGTTTTCTGACTGCCAGGGGTCACAGGGCTCACGTGGGAAGAGCTGACATGACACGTTTATCCAGCAGACTTTTGCTGAGCACCCAGGTGCTAGGTGCTGGTGGGAGCGTCCTGCCCTGGGAGAGAATGGCAGAATTCCCCTGGAGCTTTGGAACTGCTAGAATCTGCCCAGTCCCTGGGGAGAGCCTACTCCAAGCTGAACATCCCTAGGTCCCTGATTGTGCTTTTTCCCTCAGTGTTTTATTATGAAGGTTTTTATTTTTATAAACATAAAAACTGAAAAAATTGCACACTGGGGGCTTCCCTGGTGGCTCAGTGGTAGAGAATCTGCCTGCCAATGCAGGAGACAGGGGTTTGCTACCTAGTCCAGGAAGATCCCACATACTGAGGAGCATGGGCCACAACTACTGAGCCTGTGCTCTGGAGCTGGGAAAGCTCAACAACCAAGCCCATGTGCCGCAACTACTGAAGTCCATGTGTCCTACAGCCTGTGCTCCACAACGAGAAGCCACTGCAATGAGAAGCCTGTGCATTGCAACGAAGAGTAGCCCTTGATCACCACAACCAGAGAAATGCCTGCATAGCAACGAAGCTCCAGCACAGACAAAAATAAATAATTATATATGTAAAAAAAAAGCTTCTCCCTGAAAACCATCAGAGTGTTTGGGTTTAAAAAAAAAAATAAATTCTACACTGAACACCTATATACCCACCACAGACTTTACAATTAGTATTTTGTTATATTTGCTTTATTACCTATCTATCCTTCTCTCCAGTCAACAATTAACTTGTTTTATTTTTTTTTTCATCTTGTTGTTTTGACTGATGTGTTCTTGAATCAACCACAGTGCTCACACTCCTAAAAGAAGGCAAACCAACTTACCCATTGCAACTCTGTACACAGAGGTGTCTTCTCTCCCTCAGTTCAGGCTCAGCTTGGAGCTCTTCAGTGAATGGGCTGTAGATACCAGGGCTTGTCCATGGGAGCCCCAAGGGCTGGATGCTGTGAGATTTGATGGCTGTCACCCTTCTACTCCTGGCCTCCATCCAGGGTCGGTCAGTCACCAAGAGCTCATACCTTGCCCTCCTGTGCACAAGACCCTTCCTAGACATCATCATGAACAGTGCAGGTTCTGGAACCAGACAGATGAAGCTTTGGGTCCACGCATACCATGTGGCAGGAGAGTCACCTTCCTGAGCAAACCATGACTTCTGTTCCAAGTTGATAAGGAATCACTGAGATGATGTGTTAGGATTTGCCCTGTCCTGGCCACTGGCCCTGTCTGCTGTAATGTTGCTGCTCAGACTGACCCTTAGCCTCATCCTTCTTGGCTCCTCCTGGGGTGAGTGGGCCTGGCCCAGCCCTGACTGAACAGCCTTAGGGCAACACAATACCAGCCCAGGCTTCCTGCGCAGGGGCTCAGAGAAGGGGCGGGGGTGGCTAGAAGGCAAGCAGGTAGATAAGAGTGGGCAAAAGAAAAAGGATGTGGCAGGGCTGGGAGAAAGCAAGAGGTGGGCAGGGGCCAGTCTCCCAAATGGGACGGGAGATTGGGCCGGGTCCAGGAGCAGGGGAGGGTTTAGGAAGCTTTGAAGCAAAAGGTGGATGTGTAGTTTAACAGCCATCTGGCTGTATGTGGGGTCCAGATTGCTGAGGTCTGGAGTGAGTGGAGAGGTTAGGAAGGAAGGGGACAACATACACCTGGGTCAGGGGGAAGAATGGCCTGGGATGGGGGCTGGAGCAGAGCTGGTGTGAGTAGGATGGAGAGAGATGTGGGAGAATGGACAGGACTTCGGGGCTGGTTGGATGGGGCAGCTGAGACTGCTGTAGAGGCCCAGAGGTGCTCACGAGAGAAGGAGCAGTGATAAGAGCCCTCTTGATCTGGACCCCTTTGGAGACACAGCCTGGGGGCACCCAGAACAGTGGGCTGGGATGTGGGAAGCAGGTCCTTTCCAGTCCAATGGCCAGGCTGCAGCGTTCTTGCCATTAAACCAGCACTGCACTTCAGCCAGAGGACTGTCAATGGGAAGATGGTAGTGCTGGGCTCCTGACCCTGGGAGGTGTCCCCGTAGGTACAGGACCCTGGCAGTGGGGCAGGATCTCAGATGTTTCATGCCTGGGTTTAGCCTGGGCCCACCCCCACTGCTGACCCCTGACCCCAGGACAGCAAAGGCTTCTGCTTCTGCGGTTGGTTTGTCATTGGCCAGTCCTGGGAGGTCATGGCTGCCCACTGCAATGTTGTGGGAGTGTTCCCCTCTCCCTGCTCCACCTCCCCAACTACCTTGCTCTGGAGGCCCCTCTCTTGTCACTCTGCCCCCCGTCTGGCTGCCCAACCCCACTCTCACTGAAGCCCTGGCTGCCACTTTGTCATCCTGGGTGAGTACGACCGAGCATCTGGTGCTGAGCCTTTGCAGATCTGTCCATTGCGTGGTGAGTGCCTGGTCTGCAGATGGGAAAGGAAGGGTGGGCAGTGTAGGTGTGTAGGCCCTGGGGGTGAGGAACTCACAGGATGCCCTGGTCTAACCCCTGGCACCCATCACCCTGGGGGCCTGTGCCTGCGCCCATCCTACACGGCCCCTTCCTGGCTCCACAGGCACCCTTCCTGGAATCCCACCACCATGAACAATGATCTCACATTATTGACACTCACCTCCCCGGCCCAGTACACAATGTGCATCTCACCAGTTTTCCTGGCTTCCTCAAATGAGGCACTGCCTGAAGGCCTCACATGGCTGGGTGCCTCAGTGGTGTGGGTAGGAACTTGGGTCAAAAATCCAGGTGGAAGGGAAGGATAGGGGCAAGCCATGTGGGGCATAATCAGCCCCGCCCGGCCCACAGGCAGTGTGACTCGGGCACACCTGCTGCAGCAGGTTCTGCCCTGCTCACCGTAAGACGGTGCCAGCAGTACCGGGGCTTATGCATCACCAGCTCCACAAGCTGTCAGGGGCCTCCTTGTGCCAGCTGAGCGCTGGCCCCCTGTCCTGTCCTCGGCACTTTCCTGTGGTACTCCCACCCCCCACGCAGACTTCTCCCCTCTCCTCTGCCAGGGTGATTCTGGAGGCCTGCTTGTCTGCCAGAAGGGGAACACATGGGTGCTCACTGATACGGTCTCCTGGGGCACCAGTGACTGCAGTGTGCCCACGCCTACCATGTACTCAGGTCAGCAGGTTCAGTACCTGGGTCAATCAGGTCACAGCCTACAACTGAGCCCATCACAGGCTCTGCTGGGGTCCAATAAATACCCCCAGTCTTGCTGTCTATTTTGTCTTCCTGGTTCAAGAAAAAGGAGAGGCTTTTGGGGGTCCCACTCCCCAAGTGAACTCTGTCCTCTGGCCCAACACACGCTGAGGAGTCAAGAACCTGCTGGACTAGCTGCGTCTGGGCTGAGCTCCCCACCCCCACCTCCTGGGCAACCCCATGGTCCGCAGCAAGGAGGCTGGGCTGTCAGAACGAAGTGGCAGCTTTCCCTGGGGAAGGCAGCCTGTTTATTGAGTACAGAGGATACCTTTACAGAGTACACAAAATAAATAACTGCACATTCTCCATCCACAGTCCATGGCATCACAAAGGCCCAAGTCTCCAAACTTCCTCGGTCCTACTCTCAAGACCAGGTGCATCCTGGCCAAGAAATGAATAAGAAATAAATCCCCAGAGACACCTGGGTAAGTGGGGGGAATTCTGAGGACAGGGGACTTGGGCTTGCCACTGCCTTGTGCAAGGAGCCCTGGAGACAGAGGAGCGGGTATACAAGGCACAGGTGACATGGCCCAGAGTGGTCTCTTTGGGCATGGTTCCCAATGAAGGTGGCACATGCAAAAAGTTGTGGGCCTGGCCCAATGGAACCCACTATGAGGAACTGAGAGACAAACCCTCCCTGCTGGCAGGGGACCCGCAGTCCAGCTAAAGCTAAAGCTGGGCCCTGGCTCCTCCGCACCTGCAGAGAGCAGCTGTGGAGGGAGAGGGCTTAGGCTCCAGCCCCCATCTGTGGTGGAGGGGAGGCACAAGACTGACGGGGGATAGTCTTGCTCAGACCTCTGGGAAAGCAGTCATCCAATTTTACCCACCTCGCATGGGGCTCCCTCCAGACGGAGATTCAGTGGGGCCCAGAATGGAAGGGTAATGCTGTGAAAAGAAGCGGGGACAGAGTGGACCAAGCAAGGCCACCGTAAGGGAGGGCAGTGCCCCTACACACTCAGGGTTCAGAGGCAGGTCACACAGTATGGCTAAGTTCCAGGGGGAGCTGCAACAGAGGCTCAGCAGAATGGGAGACAGTTGAGCAGCCCCAGGACCCTCCTTCCTTCCCACTTCCTCTTGGAGGATAGAAGGAGAGCACAGTGGACATTCCTAGGCTGTCCACATGTGTGCCTGACACTAGATGGCGCCTTCGTGCAGCTGCAGAGGAGGGAAGAGCAGTGCCTGAAGTGAGGCAACAACGGGCAGCACCAAGGTGGGAACCAGGGCTGGTGCTGGAATCCGGATGGGGCTCTCCCTCAGAAGCCTCTGTCCTTTCCTTTGCTTTGACCCAGGTGCCCCATCCCCCAGGTAGCAGCAGTGGGGCTCCTTTTAACCCCCCACAGTTGGGAAAGAGGCACCTGGGGAATAGAAAGAACGGGCATCCAAGGGAGAGAGTGAGGTGATAGGAGGCTCTGCAAAGAAGGCACTGAGGATGGTGGGCTGGTGGCAGGAACCCTCACGGCCAGAGGCTGGAGCCTGGAGCAAGCCCGCTACCAACGAGCCACACAGTCCAGAGGGCCAAGGGCCACTCCATGGCCTTCCCAGGAGAGATCCTGGCAAGTTCTGGGGCCAGGAGGGGTCTCTGGGGACACCAGGAAGGAAGACAGATTTGGGCTGGGAGGTGGAAGACTGTTTAGACTTAGCCAAGGGCTTAAAGTCCAGCCAAGGCACAAGTTATGGGCCTACCTGGGCCTCTCACTAGAGCATAATCATGAAGGTCAGGATGCCATGAAACATGGGGGCAGGGGGTTAGGGAGGAAGGCTTAGTAGGGGAAAGGGGAGTTCCAGAAGTAACTGTCCCAAAGAGTCCTGAGACCACAGGACACCCTCTAGCTGGCAGCGCATGCCACCTTTGGCCTGGGGGACAGCCAAGAAAGAGGTGAGACTGAAGGCCAAGTCTCACCCTCCCCCCAATATATACCAGAGCACTTGTCCACCAAGAGGAGCATCTGTGCCAAATCAGGTTTGGAGCTCATAGGGCCCAGGACTCCCTCCGCTCTGTTGCACCAGGTTCAGGCCCAGGGTGAAGACGGGGATGCTGCAGGCACAGAGAAGGGGCTGGGGCCATTCACCTACCCTGGACCATGAAGGTCTATCTCTAGAGAGGCCGCTGGGCCCAGCATTGTGTGGCCCGGCTGGGACCCACCACGTCTGCATCTCGCTGGCAGCTCAGCCGTTGTACTGCTGCTGGTAGCGCAAGTTGAGCTCCCGCAGCTCTCGCTCCCGCACTCGGCGGGACTTGTTGGAGCGTGTTGAGCGGCTGGACCGTGTGGACTGGGCAGATTTAGTGCTCTGGCAACGCGAGGAGGCACGTTTGAGGAGGTTCTGGGAGATGGAGCGGTGCAGATTCTTCATAGACGAAGAGGCTGCCATGCTCACCACCCACGGATGCCTCAGGGCCTGCAGTGCAGTCATACGGGCGCCAGGGTCTACCGTCAGCAGGCGGTCAATGAAGTCCTTGGCCAGATTGGACACACTGGGCCAGGGCTAGAGGCCAAGGATAAACATTAGAGCGAGCACACTAATCACTGCCCTCCCCAGGACGAAGATGTCACCCACACAGACTCAAGACCTGTCCAGCAGCCCTGCGCTCGCTCCCCAGAGAGATGCACTGCCCCGCTCCTCCCATGTAGATCATTCTGAGCTTCCCCTTCCCACTCAGTGCTGAGCAGAGGCTACTCTCCAGGTGACATGGAATGTGACAGGAGAAGGACCCACCCCTCCCCAAAGAACAAACTTCTAAGGTGCCCTGGACTCAAAGCCTAGTTGAAGGAGGCAGCCCCAGTCAAGACCACACATCCTACCCTAGGACACTACAACTCAGGGGATCTAATGAGAATGACCAAATCTTCCAACACATCTTAAGCTGCACTTAAGCTCTCATCCCCGGGCACCCCATTCCAGGCCACTTCCTAGTCCTTACAGAGAGGGCCCGTCCTCTCTCCAACTGAAAGAGTGGCCAAAATTACCACTGCATTCTCTGCATCAGCCTCAGCCTCTCAGCCATGAAGAGAAGAGGAAAAAATTCAAGGCAACTAGATTTCTTCACCTGATGGGAGGGCAGGGGGATCACGGGAGCCCAGCAGGGACCGGGACCCTTCTCAGGGGTACTTCTCATGTCTGCATGATTTCCCTATGTCACACAGCACTCCTGGCAGTGTCCTGTACCAGCCTCATCTTAGTGTATTCTTTCCTCAGCACAAAGCCTGCTCAGCTACATGTACCCACAGCTGCCTCATCACAGCCACACACCAAGCAGTCGTCTGTCTCCAGGTCTCAGCCTACACAATCCTTCACTTGGCTGAATCCCCAGTTCTCAGGTTAAAAGACATTTGCTCATATCCCTCTTAGCCCCCAGTGCTAAACAATTATTCCAACAATTTCAAGTTTACTGTGCTCATTAGACCATGCTCAGCTAGTCATCAGTGCCTATTGCTGGATATAAAGGAGGCACTCAGCAGATAGAGACTCAGTGAGTAAACAACCCATGCATGGCACCTGATGGGTACTCTCTCCTGCAGCTGCTTCTAGGACATGGGGCTCAGAGGCCCAGGCCCTCAGGTTACTCTGCTGAAGGAGGGTGCATGCAGCACTGCTCTGAGTCCCTGCCTCTCTTGGGAGCACTCTGGCACGGGGTCTGACACTCTCCAAAGGGTAGGTGGCTCAGACTTTTGCTGAGCCTGTTCCAGACGGCTTGGTTGGGAGGTCAGGGAGACCATCACCCTCCTTTCTGCCAGGCGAAAAGGTGGTCTGCCTGGTCTACCCCATGGTGCCCTTCACCTTAAGGAACCCCTGAACACACACACCAAGGGACTCAGGAAAGTCTGAGAGCCCACACTTGGGGCGGCTGCATGTCCACCCAGCAGACACTCTTACGCACAATCACCACCCTGCTTCTGGCTTCTTTGAGCTCCAACTCTTCCCCAAGCCCTTCCCCACTGATGCTGATGTACTGATGGGAGGCAGGTGGGCAGTGGGTAGGGAGGGGTAGGAGACAAAGAAAAGACCCATCTGGAGTCCTGAATATGGGATGGGACAATGTGGAGTTGTTATCATTACTTGGCCTTTGGAAAGCAAATCTCAAATCAACTTCTACTGAGCCAAACTGGAAGAAAGTGACTGAAAGCCCAGGTTTCTAAACAGCTACCTACCAGGGTCCTCCTCACCAATGGGCCAGCTCCCAGTGATTCCTAGGGAGCTACTGGCCTCCAGGAGGCAGGCAGTTAGGGACCCTAAGTCTCCTGTGCTAAGAGCAGTGAGGGAGAGCAGGGAGCAACAGCCCTCCCACACCGGCAGCCTGGTCCAGTTTCCCTGCAGGCAGGCCTGTGTAGCTCGGGGCTCCAATATGAGGCTGACATGCAGGGGGACTGGACTGGATGGACTGGACAGCTGCCACGCAGCTCCAGGCTCACAGTGCCAGAAAGCCCAGGGCTTGCTGCTGCCACCTGAACACAAGCAACCACTGTGAGGGGCCAGCCAAACTAGACCCCAAACCATCTGCACCCCAGTCACTCATTTGAGAGTGAGAAAAATGAAGGCATAATGCAGCACAGATGGACAAAGCAAACCTGGAGCTGGAACGGCTGGGTCATGGGAATAATACCTGGGCTTGTGCTGCCCTTTTATGGTCTCCAAGAAAAGGAAAAATCACTGGGGAGCACGCTGCCACTCAGCCTGGCCTGCTGGTGGGACAGCTCCAATACAGGGCTGCAGCGCAGGCTGGCCAAACAGGGCTGGGGCATGGACTCTGCCCCTGGCCCTCGGTCCAGTCAAGCCAGAAGAGAGGCAGCTCCTCCTCAAATGACAGAACAAACAAGTCAGGAGCCTGAACATGGATGGATGGGAGGCACCCCCACTTCAGATCCACACCCTGGCAAACCAAGGCCCCCTGCAGCTCCAGACCAGTCCAGGGCGGTCTCAGAGGCGCCTCTCCCCAGACCCATACTGAGGGCTTAAGCATCTTCATCTCCAAAGTGACACAGCTCACACCAGGCATCACCTCCTGCTGCTTGTTGCCATTAGCACCAAAGTGAGCCCAATTGATCGGCTCCCCGCCGCCGCAGGTGCTCGCCTCTCCAATTACTGTGTTCGGATGGCACTGTGAGGAATGCCGATGAACTCATTAATCTGAGGGCCAGCACATCCTCGCTGGCAGTGCCCCCCACCCCCAATCTTTGAAGAGCTGTGAGCAGCTGAGCCAGATGGGTCCCTTAAGGCAATGTGACTCGAGCTATCCCGTCCTGAGAGCCAGATTATGCAGTGGCACCCAGCCTAACCCTCACACACTGAGGGACTTTGCAGTGGGAAGCCAAACAGGCCCAATACAGAAAGGTGGTCCCCAAGCCAGCCCCAACAGCGGGGCAGGGGCTTATGCTGACCTCGAGAAGAGTGACCCCGTGGAGTCCTGCTGAAGCCTCCAATGGGGCTCACAAAGAAAAAGCAAGGCTTTCCACACCTACACCTGGCCACGCTTCTAGCCAAGTCAAACTCAGCACCTCCTAAGAAAGTGATCGACACCTGCAGACCAACTCACTTGTCTCCCCAAACATGCTCGGGCCTTTGCAGCCACATGAGCATGTCTGGCAGCATCTGACTGACCGGCCAGGTAGCATTGTGTTCTTCACATGCAGCCAAGTGAGGAAAAAGAAAAGGAACATGAGATGGGACTTCCTTGGCAGTCTAGCAGAAAGGGGTGCGGGTCTGATCCCTGGTCGGGGAACTAAGATCCTGTATGGCTGCATGGTGCAGTCAAAATGAGAAATACAAAAAGGGCAACCTGTCATGCCCTCCAGTTTCCACAGCTCTAACTGCTGGCTGTGGGTAAAGGATGGAACTCTTGCCTCAGTACACTTGGGGCCAGATCAAGGACACATATGGGCCTCAGGTGGGTGGCAGAAGGGATAGGCCCCAGGTACCACTGGCCAGTCTCCCAGAGGCTTCCACCCATTTCTGGGTTGGCAGAGGCATGGAAGGGAACATCACAGTGTCAGCCTGCCTTGGCCCCAGTCGCTCCAGTCTCCCTCTGCTGTGGGACCAAAGGACAGCTGCAGTCCTCCAGGTGACAGCCCCCTGCTTCTGTCCAGACTCTCATGAGCTGTGTAGGTGAGGGGCCCGGCCCTGAGAGGATGACCAGGAGAGGCTGTAGGAAGAAGGGCATCACCTCCACCCTGTTTCTAACCAGCCAGTCAGCCACCCTTCTCCTTACACTCTTAACTGCCAGAGTCCCTGCAATTCCCGATACTGTAACAGCACAGAAACCAACAGGGTGGAGAGAGGACCTTACACATGAGCACTCCCTTAGCAACTTCACCCGTCTTCATGGCCCTGCTTCTGAAGAACTGTTCCCTCCTGGTGACGCTCAGCAGCAGGATCTGACTCTCCCTTTGGAGGGGGCACCAGACCGGAAAGGGCTTCCACTTCAGCTCAGAGGCTGCACTTCCTCCCGCCCCAGGCTCACTCACTCGCTCCAGCTCTACCATCACAAGGGCCCAGCAAGGGTGTTACCTGAACTACAACCAAGTGGCTAAGTCCAAGGGCTAAAGCAAGAGAACAAGGACGAACCAGCTCTCCTGGCTACAGAGGGAGGAGGAAGACGCTTCCTTCCAGCAGCAGGCCCAGCTCACGGGGCTCACCCGAGATTCCCTCCGGTAAGTGGGTCTGACCACTCTCAATCAAGGGGAGAAAGAGGTCCAGTGTCTCTCTGGGATTGCATCTGGGTGACAGACTTAAGTGATGGGCTGGAATGCCCGTGACCTGCATTCTAGGTCCACTTTGTCTGCTCACCATGGAGAAATCACAGCCTCCTCACTTTTAAAATGGAGGAACTGAATGAATGCTAAGTGTTTTTGAAGCCTGGGTTCTAAGAAGACGGTTCCCCATCTTTTTTTCCCACTTGGCTACAAGTGAGGAACAGAAGCAGAGCCTCTGACACTTAAGCTGTGTTGATGTTCTGACCTCCACGGGTTCTTTTCCAGCCCGTGACGACTCTGGGGAAGGTTCCCTGGCAGAGGAGGAAGGCCCAGCAAAGAGCTGCTGGGGGAAGAAGGGAGGAGAGAAGCCTGGGCTTTGCCGTCATGACTCAGTTCTTCCCTCAGCTTTGTCTCAAGACGTGTTTTCAGCTCCAGCACTGCCAGCCTCAGAGGTCCCCTTCCTGGAGTGACGTGAGCCTGAATGAGAGCAGGCAAAAGGGCACAGAGGGAATTCTGGGAAGTGGAGCTTCAGGCTTTCTCAGGACAGCAGAACTGTTATTATGACAAGAACAGCACTCTCGGATGTGGACCATGAGGAAAAGTGTTTTGAAAAAATTGGCAGAATCAGACACTGTGTGGCGATAGAGTCCGCACCTCCTCCTCTGAGCAAGACACTCACATCCTGGTGTCTGGACTTCCAGACCAGAGAGAACCCACCATGCTGGGGTGGGATGTGGGTAGGGGCACCTGAGCAGCAGAGAAAGATGTTGAGGGAAGGAGTGTGACAGGAGAAAAAGAAGGAAGATAACAAGAGTTTTTAAAAAAGGCAGAGAATCTCGAAGATAAAAATAAAATGAGAAAAGGTGTGACAACTTAAAGGTTACCACAGCTGTGTTCTAAACTTGAGATGAGTAACGAGATGAAATTCTGCGCCCCCAGTTGTCCCTGCCCAGAGTCCACAGTGTGAGGACAGAGACGGGGGGCAACAGGGCGCAAGTCAAGACTGAGGAAGGGCACTGAGTGCTGGCCTTGGAATCGAGGATGTTGACAACTTGTGTCAGCGACCAAGTGATGTCTGCTTTTACCAGTGTCCTGGAACAGCCCCTAAAAGGTTCTGGATTTCAGAGCCAGCTGCATAATGGTCTCCTCTATCTCCACTCATGAGTTCTGCTGAAGTGAAGTGATTTTCAAGGCCCACCCTGGCATTTGTATTTTGTAAAACTTCCTACCATTCTAACAATTTCTGAGGCAGTTTGAATCCTGGTGGCTGTCAGCATGTCATCCATACCGTGGCCTCTGTTCCCAGAGGCCTGTGTCTCTGCAACCCTGGATGCAAATGATTCGGCGGAGGGCTGGCACTTGGTCTGCGTGCGCAGGCAGGAGGAGTGAAGAGATGAGGTGACTCAGGGCTTCCCTGGAGCGAAGCTCAGGTCTGGGCATCACCCTCACACTGCGAGACAGGGACTTCTGAAGAAGGAGAGCTTGGAGAGGTGCGGCCGTGTGGGGTGTCTGGATCAGGTCATCATTAACCACCTCGGTGTGGGTGGCTGGGGGATGAGTGTGGGAGGTCACAGCAGATTTAAAGAGGTCAGAATGTGGGAGCAACCACCCCAGCAGCTCCCAGAGAAACTCAAGGGTCTAGAAACAACAGGGCCTGTGGAACAGCAGAGCTCTGCAGGCGGACAGAGAGAATGTGAAGAGCAGGAGAGGGAGGGGATGGATGCAGCACCAGAAGCTGCTCCAAACACAACCCACAATAAACCCCTTTGTTGAAGAGACCTTGGCAGGGGGTGGGAAACAGCAGTGATGAAAGGACTTTGGGGTAACAAGGTGCTGTAGGTGGGCAGAGTAAAGTATTGTGGCTAAACTGGCTTAGTGCAACAATGTGGGGAGATGGGCATTTGCTTCTGCCAGCACAGGAGGTGAGTGTGTAACCAAGGCAACAACAGCAGAGAAGACAGCGGGGCTCCATGGAGCCAGTGGTAGCCCAGCAGCGCACATGAGCCCCTACCCACATGGACAGTGGGGACACGAGGCAATTAAAGGCGTCTAGTAGAATCCAAGCACAAGCTTGGAAATCCACCACCTGCCTCCTTGCATCCTGCTCTGCTGCCTGTAACGTCAAATCTCCAGCTCTCCCATGGCCCCTGGCCACCCTCCCCACAGCTCCCAGGCAGGGCCCTACCCTGCTCCCCTGGCAGCTCCCTGTCAGAGCACGTGAAGCAGGCTGCACGAGCAGCCCCACAGGCTCTGGCCCTTCGCCTGGAGAGCACAAGGACACACCACACGCTCCACACCTCATTTTATCTTTGACATCCCAGGGGAGAATGGCACATGTCTCAGTTACTACGAGATGCGGCGGCGAGCTTGGATGGTCTCGTAAACGTCCACTCTGGCTCCAGGCACTCACCCTACTGCAGGGCTCTCAGAACAACCACAGGGTGCAACTCGCTGGCCCTGAGCAGGTGTCCCTTGGCCCAAATGGATGGATAGTCAGCCTGCAGCCCAGAGACGCCCCCTGGAAAGCCAGCCCCTCACCAACACAATGCCCCGGGGAGTGGCAGGTGGGCTTCCTCTCCCATCGGGGTTCAGGCCCCTGCCTGACAGCACTCACTCTCCTAAGCGAGGCTCTGGGAAGAGCTTTGCCCAAGCCCACCTGTTCCTGGTGCCGTCACCTGGGCCCGCCCACAGCTCACAGACTGCCCAAGCAGAGGAGGGTGACAATTAAAAGCTGCTAAATGTGGCAGACAGCAAAGCTGCTGATGGCCTCACTCTGTCATCTGTCCCACAAGAACCTCTTCATCCATCCTGCCTCTAGGAATAGAACTCTTGACAAAAGCAATGACATTAGGCCCACAATGTCACATTTCATGTCAAGTGAATCACAGCATCTCCAAGTTGGTGGGACCATAACAGCCCTCAAGTATGGCCTACAGATGGTGAGTCACCTTCTGCATCACTCCTTTAGCAGCAGCGGCGCCAGATCTCCTGTGGCCTCCTGTGAGAGGAAGCGCCTTAAAGGTGGCTGTGTCTTCAACCTGCTCTCAGACTCACACAGGCCTTCCTCGTATCTGGCCAACATGTCTCCCCATCACTTCCAACATGACCCCATCTTGGCCCTCTCCACTCCAGTTACCTCCAGACACTGGACAAAAATTCAGATTTCTTCTCTCAAAATCACCTGCCACAGCCTTCTCCTTCCCAGAACTCTCTGTTCTCCCAAGATTCCTGCATTTGCTTCTAGGCAGGTTTGGCCAACAACCCCCTAACTGCATCTCCAACAGGTGCCCCACTTCTTCCTGGGGTCCAGCCCCAGAAGAGAACACTCCAGGTAGCAGGTGCGACCTCGCCTGGCTGATAGTCACGTTTGGGTCTTTGCCCAGGGCATCACTGACAACCACTGGTGCTGCCCTCGAGAGAAGCTGGAGAAAGCACTGTGAATATATGTGCTGATACACATGCTGTCCTCAGAAACCTACAGGTCGGGGAGGGAAGAGACGTCCACAGATGACGGCCTGGGACCGGGCGGAAACAAAGACTCCAAGCAACATGCTGACGCACGCGTGCTGGGGAAAGCAGACTATGGGTCTGAGAAGGCCAAGAACTCTGAAGCCAAGAGGGCCGGCCTAGATTCAAATCCTAGTCCTGCCACCCTCTTTGAGGCCCTGGACAAGCTACTTCCTCACTAGCCTCAGTTTACTAATCCGTAAAACAAGGGGATTATACCCACTGGCAAGATTATTGTAGAGATTAGACACGCTGGGTGTAGCATCCTCAGCCCTGTGCCTGGTACTCAGTGAGCTACATGATGGCGTGGGTTGGCACTATTTTTAATGGAAGCAATCTTTGAACTGAATAACTGAGAGCTGGTCAAACTTCTTAGGTTGACACTGGGAACAGAGGGAAAGTTCTGAGTGAAAGCCTCGTGTGAGTGAAAGGAGCAAACATCTCGGACCTGGATGGAGGGGAGTATGGGACCACGGCTGGGGGCTAGAGCATCCAGTGTCAGCATCGTTGGGCCACTTGTGTGCCTCCTTCCACCGCTGGGCCCCAGACAGGGCTGTCAAAGCAGGGCTGGACACACTCTCCAGGTATGAAGGCAGCTGGAGGTCCCTTCTAGATATGCTTCATAAGATGGTGCTCCTCCTGCAGCTCTGCGGGAGGGTTCTGCCCCACAACTCCTCTTCCCTAACTACAGCTCACGTGTACCATGTGGGGCCCATTCTCCAGAATCCTCGATCTGACCCAAACATCCCCAGGACACCAGGATCCCTCATTCCAAACAGGGATTATTCCACCAGCCTCCAGTGGGTCTTCCTCCGCGAGTCTCCTGTAGCACTTCCTGATGCATTTCCTTGCTATCGAGAACCTAGACGCCACCCTCCCACCTAATGCTTGTAATCTCCAAAGAATCCCTGGCACTACAGAGCTCCCAGCACCACACACAGGTCCAGCCTGGCCTCATCAACCTCTGCTCTATTGCTCCCAATCATCTCCTGTTTATTCTGGAGCACACTCAGCAACATCCCCTTCTCTGAGCTTCCACGTTCTCAAAGCCCACCTGCTGAAGGATGTCCTCTATTCAGGTCTACAGAAACCACTGAGTCTGACAGAGGGCTGAGGGACAGAAAGGAGCACACCAGAGAGGGCCTGGTACACAAGAGAAACCACTATAAGGGGACAGGGTGCTGCTTAGAAAGGCACCAAGTGCCACGGGACTTACTGTCAGAAGAGAAATGCACACCTCCCAGACTCGCTGGGCTCAAAGTGGGCAGGCCTTTACTTGCACAAGCAGCTAAGATGCAAACCCCCCTGTAAGACTGTCCTTCTTTCTGACTCAGAAACACCTTCTTATTTAGAATGCCTTCATAAGGGTGAATGACCATCACACAGTATGACTACTTCACACAGTAGAAGATAGGTGGCTAGTGAGGATGGAGGCAGAGCCCAGTGCTAAGAAGGGGGACCAGTTCCACCACCTGACGGGAGCCCCATGGCCCATGTTCCAGACCACAGGCCTGTGCTGGAACATGCCTGCCAACAAGGGTCCATTCTGTGCTCACTTTCTATTCCTCGTCTTTTCTCCTGGGCAATCTCAAGTTTCCTGGGGATGGGGAACAGGCCTTTCTGTCTCTTTGTGTCTTCCCCAGTACTGATGAGTAGGCATGGACATTCTTGTCCATGGGGACAAGGACAGAAAGATGCCTGGTCTCCAGCTCAGAGCCTGATCTAATGATAAGGCCTGCTTTCCTAGCAAACATCCCGGACAAACTCCTCCCAGCCCAGAGCTCTCTGCACATGGTGGTGGAACCTGCCCCTGGGGCAGCCAAGCTCCTGGGAACAGAGAGGGGCCATCAGGGCTGCCCAGGGATTTGCCTGTGGAACTGGGAGCTGTTTTCAGCTTCAGATGAAGAGTAGTGGGCGCCAATGACTGGGTAGTATCCCCCTTTCACTGGGAGCACAACTCAAGCCACGTGACTGCAGTGGAGCAGGAAGCAGAGACTTGAGACCCAGACTGTGCCCACAATCCCCACCCCATTCATTTGTCATTCTCTCATCCTCAGGTAATCAATAGCCAGTTAGCAAGACTCTGCAAGCTCCCATTAGATAAACTGCCTGATCAACAATTGCCAGAATCAGGAACTCTTGGGCAAACCTACAGACTTTTGGAAAGTCTCTCCTTTGATGGCAACTCCTGGGAAACCTCCTTCCCTCCGTAGCTTTGCTACACTACACGGAGCTCCAAGGGCAAGCCAGGCAGGGTCCTGGCACAACAATGACGCTGTGAGGTGGATTCTGGGTCTTCTGACCTGTGATGAAACCCGGCCCAGAGGGTGACCACGGCGGTGTCTGCTGTGACCACTCCATCACAGCTGGGGCTTCCCAGCCAGTGGGTGTTTGTTCTATTGAATCCATTTGCAACAAGAAGGAAAACGTGAAAAACTTTAGGTAAGAGCTAGACAATGTCACCGTTTCTCCTTCATCTGTGGTCAGCACAGAGTTGAAGAAGACAGTTTCCCTCCCTTCCTCATATTACCCTGAAGTATGACCTGGGGAACCCTCCCAGGGAAGACCAGCCCCCAGGCCCACAGGAGGGAAGTCCCTGACCGACCACGACCATGGCCTGAAGCTGTCAGGGAAGATGATGGCATAAGATCTCAAGTGCTGAGGGCACTTTGCCTTTAAAAGGTTTCAGAGCGACTCCTGTAGGAAATGCTGCTCTGGGTCAACCGGTTGAGGCTAGGGAGGAAAGCTGGGCTGCAGAAAGGGGCTAGTCCCAGAGCTCCTTCTGCTCTCTCTGGGCTGTCTGGGAGGCAAGAACAGCAGTGCAGGCCTGGGAGGAACACCGTGGGGAGCACTCTGGTGCTCCGTGGGGTCCCTCCCTGCTTTGGCAGAATCCTGTCATCAGCAAAGCCTACCTCATCTCCCACATAAAGCCACGCCACATACTTCTCTTCATAGCCTCCCCAAGTGCACCATTCTATCCAGCTTTCCGTGCTCGATGTTTCCTGGAGTGAGCCTTGTCTCCTACCCGGTCAGCACCCTGCCTGAGGACCAACTAGATCTTACTCTTTCGGCACTCCCTTCAGCTTCTGGCAGTGCTGAAACCTAACAGATCTTGTCAGGCCTTAGGATTATCAGTGGATCCAAAGACACAAGACTGAAGGCCGCCGGCTGACAGGCCAGGAGGTAAGCATCTGCTGGCTTAAGCACAAGGTCCTGCTTAAATTATACTTCAACATTTTAAGATCAGATTTTCTGGCTTCTCTTTTAAAAATTGGAATGTCTGGGTGTGTGGAGTCCTCCCTGTTCTGTGGCAAAACCGGACTGAGATGAGAAGCAGCTGTTCCATTACAGAAGGCATGGTCATGGGCTTGCCCGAGGCCTCTGGAGCAGATGCGGGGGACGCCCTGCTCCATGGTCTCTCAGCCCACCTCTGGGCTCGCCTGCAGCGTCAGTGCTCTCAGCTGACAGCTTCCCAAACTAAGATACCTTACTAGTCTCACTTCATTATTTTTACATCATCTGCCTGGCCCCGTGAACATGGTCCCAAGAGCATGTCCACCCTGATCAAGGGCTGCCTGACAGGAACCCCCACCCACCCAGGGCCCTCCCCAACATCCCTGAGATGGGAAGAACTCACCTCCCCCGAGTAACTGTACTTGCCCCGGAGGATCTGCCGGTACAGCCGGGTTCGGTTGTCATCTTCGAAGGGCATGGTGCCACTGAGCAGGATGTAGGCGATGACGCCCAGTGCCCACATGTCGACAGAGTTGGTGTAGGGCTTGCGGACCAAGACCTCGGGGGCAATGTACTCAGGCGTGCCACAGGTGGTCTTCATCAGGCAGTCATCACCCTTCTTGCGGGCACTGGCCAGGCCAAAGTCCGTGATGATGATCTTGGAGTCAGTGCCAGGGTGGTAGTAAAGCAGATTCTCTGGCTTGAGGTCTCGGTGTGTGATGCCCAGCGCATGCAGGTACCGGACGCCGTCCAATACCATCTGTAGCACCCGAGTGGCGTCGCGCTCAGTGAAAGAGCCCTTGGCAATGATGCGGTCGAAGAGCTCTCCGCCAGTGGCCAGCTCCATCACCATATACACGCGCTCCTGAGTCTCAAACACTTCCACCAGCTGGATGATGTTGGCATGGCGCACCCGGCGCAGCACGCGAAGCTCCGACTCACACACCTCCCGCCCCTCCCGGTACTTGGTCTCAATCATCTTAATGGCATAGGGCTGCCGGGTGGCCCGATGCTCCACTCGTACCACTCGGCTGAAGCTGCCTCGGCCGATCAGAGCTTTGATGTCGTATTTGGCCGTCACACGGGGGTCGAACTTGGCCCTGTACTTAGCTACCCTGGCCCTGCGTGGTGGTTCTGAGGGAGGCTCTGTGTGGCTGGTGCGCGGAGCACCAGGGCCGGGGTTTGCACCCTGACTGGCCGCTGGGAACCCACCTTTGAGAGGGCCAACGCTGTCCACCTCTGTGATGAAGTGCTTGTATACATCACTCTTAGTGCCACTGAAGGGCTCCACCTTCTTGACCAGATCCAGCTGGACATCCTTGGGTGGCTCAGGAAGGACCTTGCTTGTCCCACAGCCCATCACGGACACGGGGGCATCCTCTCTAGCGAGGCTGGCAGGACCTGCTCTGCAGGCAGTGCCCCGTCTACACCTACACAGATGGAAGAAAGGACAACTCAGCAGAGCAGGGACATTTTTGAAAGGACCCCAGCCATCCTCCTGACTCCCTCCCCCTCCATCTCTGGATAAATCTAGCCTGATGACATGACCCTAATATGGTTCCCTAGAAAGGAGGATGGCTTTGGCCCCTGAGTGCTCAGAGACCAGATGCCATGAAGGACCTTGATGAAAGACTGGGTGTGAGTTCCACGGTCTTGATGGACCTCTCCCTGGGTCTGCTTTTCAAGCTGCTCTTCAACTTCAAAGAGGAGCAGGAACACGCACCAGGCTCAGCTGTCACTGCCTCCACCCCTCCCCCTACTCTCCCTGGATCCCTATCACAGTTAGAGTCCTGTATTTTTTAAAGGTTAAAATCATTCCTCTTATTACTCTGACTCATCTTTTCTGAAACAAGGGTGTGGCATGTTGGAGGCCTGTTCACCAACACTTATCACCCACTAGGGCGAGGAAAGCTGCTTTTCCCCCAAGGCTTTCTCCCTCATGGATACTTTCCTGGCCCCCCAAGCCCTCTGTAGGGATTGATCCCCACCCCAATACAACAAATCACCACCCCGTGCCCTGGGTCTCTGCCCTACCTTTACTCTTCCCTGGACTGTGCCCACTACTTTGCTAATGCACAATCTTCACCCAAGTAGTTAACACCTTGTTCCTTGTGTGGCTAAAATGCCACACAAGTCCCAGCACTGGATAAAAATCAATCCCAGTGAAATAGGGACCACAAGCCTTAGCATGCTGCCACCAGGGGGCCACTGAACTAGCCTGGGCTTCATTTAAGAGGCAGAGGGGACCTTGAGCTCAGAAAGGACACTAACAACTTCATCCATATGAGACTGAAGCTGTGGATCGGTGCACTCTGCTTCTGTGGGAAGAGGATCCAGGAGCCTTCCCCGTTTGTTTCCTAGACAAAGATGTTCCAACTATTAACACCATGTGGCTAGTGGGGCCCTGGGAGAAGCTGAAGTGCTACAGTACCACTTTCCAGAGGGTGCTTCTATCCAAGTTTCCCTTCTTAAAGTTTACATGAGGGCCTCATGGGTAAAAGAAAAAAGCTGAGAATATCCTGTTCATGAGGACATACAGAACTGGGAATAAAATGATCAATTCAGATCAAGCATTTACTGAATATCTACTAGGGATACAAGAGTGAATAAGACTTCCAATGCAGGTTATATTTGAACATATCCCATAGTATGTTAATACTTAGGAAATACCTGGCAAAGCCTGGTTAATAAACTCACAGTCTAAATGAAGAGCAAAACATCGAAACTGGGAATTTCAACAAAACTTTTGTTGTAAGTTCTAGGCTTGAGAAACAAGAGGGGACACATGTAGAATGATGCTGGGGTTAGGGGGAAGCTTCATGGAGGAGGTGACCCCCGCACTGGATTTGAAGTGAGACTGAGTTAGGTGAGGAAAGGTGGGTGTGTTGTTTCCGGCAGAGAGAATAACACACTCAAAGCCCAAAGGTCCAGAGCGGCGCCCTGTACCTGGGCAGGGACAGTGTGGTGGTGCGAAGACAGGACTGGGGACTGAAGTGTTAGAAGGCCAGCAGGAACTAGATTGTGGAGAGCAGCTCAAGTGACAGTGAAGAGCCAGCACCTTCCTGGGAGGTGACAGGAAGCTATCAAAGGGTTTACAAGGAGAGGTGACTCTGTTTCCAAAGAAATACAAAGCTGAACTGGGGGAGAGTCAAGGTGGACTGAAAGGGCCAACGAAGAGGGTGGCAGCCCAGACCGTGGGGTGGAACGGAGAGCGATCAGCAGGAGAACTGACAGGGACTGGAGGCTGGATGCAGGGATCAAAGGGAGGCGAGGACGCCACTCCAGTCTATGGCTCAGGATCCTGGGCAGAAGGTTGTAAGTGTAGCAGGAAGGACAGGCTTGGGAAGCAGTGGGAAGGGTTCACTTCTGGATGTTTTGAAGTGGGGTGACTGGATGTAGAATCTAATGGTTGAAAAGAGCTGGTCAGGGTCACAGACTCTATGACTGCTCAGGGGCAACACCAACCCCCACCTGCAGCCCCGTTCAAAGCCCACAAAAGATCACAGGAAAGGCGGCAGAGGGAGACCCAGGGAGACTTTGCTGGGGCACCACAAGGGCCACAGAGCACCCACATAGAGACCCTGAGGGGGATCTGAGTCCAAGGTGGTGCTAACTGATCGATGTAGCCAAGTCTCCCCAGGAACAGCTTATCTTGGAAACATACTAAAGACCTTGATTACCAATCAGCCCACCAGATAAAAAGGACAGAGATTAAGTGCTCAGGTCTTAATCAGTACATCAATAAGACTCTCAGAATGAGACTTATTATCTTTCCTCACAGAAGAAAAGAGTCCTCAACCATCATAAGGCTTTTCTCATTCCAATGCCCAGGAGATCCCATATAGGAGCTTAGGAAATCACGTTTAAACAAAGGCGTTTATAAACTAAGTTCTTTTCCACAGAAGCCAAAGATTGGGACTTTGGACTCTGGGGCTTCCTTGGTGGTTCAATGGCTGGGACTCTGCACTCGCACTGCAGGGGGCGCAGGTTCGGCCCCTGGTGGGGGAAGCTGTAAGGTGAGGCAAACAAAACAAAACAAACACTGTGGACTTTGGAATTGTGCAGACTCATCTCTTTCTTCAGAGAAAATACAAGACTGAATGCAGTAAAGGGCTACAGCGCAGGGAAAAAAAATAGCTCTTGGGCCAGGATTCCTGAGGCAGAACACAGGCCCAGATCCCTAAAACCACATGGTGCGCAACACCTACCACCCTTCAGAGAGAAGACAAACTGCAGGGGTGACCCCAGCACAGCTCCTCAACTGTCACTTCTTCCCAGTGGGGAGGCAGAACCCTAGAGCCACAAAATAAATACCTGTCTCCAGATATTCCCACTGGCTCTTATGGTTTAAATGTACATACCTAGTTTGGTCCTGATGAGAAAAACTAAGGTTTACAAAAGAAAACGCCTGACTTTTCACTTTAAATTAGGGTAAGCAGGGATCTCAAGTCAGCAGTAACAAAGTCAAGGATTATCCCTCTCTGACCTTCCTTCTTCCTTTCTGAGACGTCATTTCTCTCACATTTGTTCCAGTTGGAAACATTTCAAAGATAGGCTGATGCTGGTACTCCACCTTCCCAACTACAGACTGAGAGTGGAGGAAAGAGGGTGCCAATTCCGAGAAGGGGAATTGCTGATGATCTCCAGATCATCATAGCTGCTCCACACTCCAATCACACCTGCTAAATTCTCTTTCCACAGAGGTTAGGTGAAAAGGCAAACACAAGAGAAGAGGCTGGCAAAATTCCTGCTGGGAAGCAGGGCAGAGTTTTCCTGTCCTTAGCTCTCATGTATGTGTTCCCAGCAGAGTGACCAGGGTGGTGGCGAATGAAGAAAGTCTCAGGAAGCGACCTCCCAGGAAGGGCACACTATACCAACTCTTACAAGTCACTATTCCATCTCAAGACACCAATGTCTGTAGAGTCGGTTTCCACACTTTCAACTCTGAAAGTGAAAAGTGAAAGTCACTCAGCGTGTCTGACTCTTTGTGACCCCAGAATACTGCAGTGGGTAGCCTTTCCCTTCTCCAGGGGATCTTCCAAACCCAGGGACCGAACCTAGGTCTGCATTGCAGGTGGATTCTTTACCAGTGGAGCCATAAGGGAAGCTCTGAGCTGGAGTGAAAGTACTCCTCACAGAAGGTAAGTGTGAGCAGCAGGCATGCGCACTCAGCACTACTGTCCTCACTTACAGATGTGACAGGCCACAAAGGCAGAAATTTACCAAAGCCACTCAGACAGTGATGGCCGACACCAAACCAAAATCTGGTTCTCCATCCAGAGCTCCTTTGGCCAAACCAGAAAGACTCCAGAGGTGCCTGGGGCCCAGCCAAGCTCAGACTCACCAAGTCAAGGCCGTGATCACTTCTCATACCACTCAGCTGATGAATGAAAGAACCTTTACCATGGATCTTTTCTGAGGGGCATGTCTTCTGAAACCTCCATTCCAGGTATGACCTGGGTCATGCTGCTCACTGCTATGCTTTAGATTATGTTTAAATCTAGATGTAACAAGTCAAGATCACCAGACTTGTCAGCCTTTTGAGGGAAGAGGACACTTCTCAGATTTCTAGAACTCTCTGGCTCCCAATAAAGTGGTGAACTCAGGGCAGCCATTCAGTGTTTGTTAACACTGAGCAAAAGGTGGTCTGGTTCTCAGATTTCTTTTGGCTGCAGGGCAACAATTCCAGAACCTCAGAAATTTTCAAGTGGCAGGAAGAGGCCAGACTGGCGGTTAGACCAGAGCCACCGTTTCTGGGCATCTGTATAAATGTCCTCAACAACAGAGGAAGCCGATGCTCTTGGGTCTGTTTGGGTCTTATGGACTGTCATCTGAACTCCAAAGCAGTTTGTCCATAAACTGCCAGACCCATCTGTGGGGAGCTCAGGGGCCTCCAACAGGGGACAAGGATAGATCCTGAAAGTTTTCCTGGCCACAGGAGTCTGCGGATGTCTCCCAGGCTGGGGTCCCTAGGCACCCAGCCCTCTTCAGTAACACCTCGTTAGATTGTTCTCCATGACAAAGCTTCACAACCTCTTGCCTGCAAAGATCTCTATATTCTGCTCTTGTGTTTTGAAAGGGTATCAAAATGAAGTAGGCAGTTATCTCTCAGGAATCCCAGAAATAAGGAACTGCTTAAAGCTCAACATTCAGAAAACTAAGATCATGGCATCTGGTCCCATCACTTCATGGGAAATAGATGGGGAAACAGTGGAAACAGTGTCAGACTTCATTTTTGGGGGCTCCAAAATCACTGCAGATGGTGATTGCAGCCATGAAATTAAAAGACGCTTACTCCTTGGAAGGAAAGTTATGACAATATGACAAACCTAGATAGCATATTCAAAAGCAGAGACATTACTTTGCCAACAAAGGTCCATCTAGTCAAGGCTATGGTTTTTCCAGTGGTCATGTATGGATGTGAGAGTTGGACTGTGAAGAAAGCTGAGTGCCAAAGAATTGATGCTTTTGAACTGTGGTGTTGGAGAAGACTCTTGAGAGTCCCTTGGACTGCAAGGAGATCCAACCAGTCCATTCTAAAGGAGATTCATCCTGGGATTTCTTTGGAAGGAATGTGCTAAAGCTGAAACTCCAGTACTTTGGCCACCTCATGCGAAGAGTTGACTCACTAGAAAAGACTGTGATGCTGGGAGGAATTGGGGGCAGGAGGAGAAGGGGACGACAGATGATGGGATGGATGGAGGGCATCACCAACTCGATGGACGTGAGTCTGAGTGAACTCTGGGAGTTGGTGATGGACAGGGAGGCCTGGCATGCTGCACTTCATGGGGTCGCAAAGAGTCGGACACGACTGAGTGACTGAACTGAACTGAACACAGCACTTACTCAACGTTCAAAAAACTAAGATCATGGTATCCAGTCCTATCACTTCCTGGCAAATAGATGGAGAAACAATGGAGACCATGACAGACTTTATTTTCTTGAGCTCTAAAATCATTGCAGATGGTAACTGCAGCCATGAAATTAAAAGACACTTGTTCCTTGGAAGAAAAGCTATGACCAACCTAGACAGCATATTAAAAAGCAGAGACATTACTTTACCAACAAAGGTCCATCTAGTCAAAGGTATGGTTTTTCCAGTAGTCATGTATGGATGTGAGAGCTGGACTATAAAGAACCCTAGCGCCAAAGAATTGATGCTTTTGAACCATGGCTTTGGAGAAGACTCTTGAGAGTCCCCTGGATTGCAAGGAGATCAAACCAGTTCATTCCGAAGGAAATCAGTACTGAATATTCATTGGAAGAACTGATGCTGAAGCTGAAACTCCAATACTTTGCCCCCTCGATGTGAAGAACTGACACATTAGAAAAGACCCTGTTGCTGGGAAAGACTGAAGGCAGGTGGAGAAGGTGACGACAGAGGATGAGATGGTTAGATGGCATTACTGACTCATTGAACGTGAGTCTGAGCAAGCTCTGGAAGTTGGTGATGGATGAGGAGGCCTGGCATGCTGCAGTCCTTGGGGTTTCAAAGAGTCGGACACGACTGAGCAACTGAACTGAACTGAACACAGCACTTCTAACCATCGTGAGGCAAACGAGGGTAACAGGCAAGAGTCTATTACGTTAGATAAAAAAATCCCTGACCCTCACATCACACACAAAAATAAACTCAAAATGGCTCAAAGACTTAAATATGAGACAAAACACCATAAAATTCCTAGACGAGAACACAGGCAAAACATTTTCTGATATAAACTGTATCGATGTTTTCTTAGATCAGTTTCCCAAGGCAACAGAAATAAAAGCAAAAATAAGCAAACTGGACCTAATCAAACTTAAAAGCTTTTGCCCAGCAAAGGAAACCATAAGGGAAACGAAAAATGAAAAGACAACATACTGTACAAATGTATAGACTGGCGACGCATAAGAAAAAACTGGAGGGATACACCAAATACACAACAAATTACTTTTTAAAAATGACTGTTTGCATCTAAAGACACAGTTCATTATTCACTTCCATAATGCTTTAACTTTTAACACTGTTTCATAATAAGAATAGTTACAACTTCTTTTTGGAATACAGTAACTCAGGACTCCACTGCTTATCAAACTCCAGCTATGCACCACTGCTCTACATGGTAATAATTAGCGAGCAGAGACTTCTGCTTTAGGGCTGAGATGAAAAATTTTAAAGTTTGTCATGTCTTCATTTATCCTGACCCACAACTGCATCTGAGACATCCCACCAACTGCCCATCCTATCATCAGAAATAAAGCCTCTGGCAATGTACCTGGAGGTCTCCTTCCAAAACGCCAAAGTTCAACCCACAATTATTTCCTGAGCTCCTGCTCAGGGCCAGGAACTCTGCCAGGGGCTGTGACGGACAAAAAGAAGACAGTTATAACCTCTGCTCTCAAGGAACTTACAGCACAGATGGTTCCACATCACGAGTCCCCTGATTTATTACTCTTATGATACCCTGCTAGGCCACTTCCAGGCCAGCAAACTAGAAGGGGGCCCTTTGTGACCATTTTCCTCCAGCAAATGAAAAACAGCACATTTTTCTACTTTAGCATCACATGGGATGCCATGGCAACAGAGGGCTGTACCAAGGATTAGCTCAGTGATGACCAAGCCAACACAAATTGGCTTAATACTCACTGAGTAAGATTCTTGGAAGAAAAGAAAGTTCAAATAAATAAATCTTTCTCCAGCTCTCAACAAGCAGAATTGTTTCCTTTCTTTCAGCGCTGTATTTCTCAAATACTTCTCTGTGCACTTCGGGTCAATGGAGCTATCCTCAGCTGTCTAAAAGCTTAAGGGTCAATACCTAGGCACAACTACAGCCAATTTGTATCACACACTTAGGAAGCACTGAAGATCAAAGCTGCCCACATAAAGTGCTCACATTTATTAAGTAAAATAAAAGCCTAAACCGATGTCTCACTCGTTTAACTATGAACTTGTTTGAGTGACAGGGAATCCTAGTATGTATTAGTTCAAATTTCACAGACACTAGTATCTTCAGAGTATTCTACTCCCAGTGAGGTGCAGCTCCAGCTCAGTGTAAGAAGCAAACAGGTTTCCTGAAAGCTGCACTTTCTTTAGCTCATTTATACAACTTAATAGGAACTGCAATTAGACCTGGACAACGTACTGAGTTAGCAAGCCCGCTCTCCTATGAGTCAGCAATCCAAATGTCTTCTAGGGGAACAGCCAACTGCAACTGCCCTCAGTAGAGGCACAGTTTTGCCAAAGCTTTCCTGGATGACTAGAAATTATCTCAAGGAAATGTATAACATAAGGTAGCTTCCTACACAAGTCTCCATCTGAAGAGCAAAGAGGCTTACTAAGATGAGATCCCCTTTTGATAAGGGATGAACTCTGGGAAGAACAGCCATTAGTAATAACAGTGGCTTTCATTTCCTGAGTTCCAAGTGTGCTAAGCGTCTTATATAAGGGCTTCCCTGGTGGCTCAGATGGTAAAGAATATGCCTGCAGTGCAGGAGACCAGGGTTCAATCCCTGGGTTGGGAAGATCCCCTGGAGAAGGGAATGGCAAACCACTCTCCAGTATTCTTGCCTGGGAAATACTGTGGACAGAGGAGTCTGGTAGGCTACAGTCCACAGGTTCACAAAAAGACAGACATGACTGAGCAAGTGTCTTATATGCACTCTCACTCCTCTCTCCAACCACATAAAGTAGGCGTGATTACTCCTATTATGGGATGAGCAAACTAGGACTCAAAGAACCTCAAGATATCATCAAAGTCAAGAACTGAACCTAAAAAAAAAAAAAAGAACTGAACCTAATTTTTTCTTACGCCAAAGCCTATACTTCTGACCACCAAATCTTCCTGCATCCCCAAGATACAGACAATGAGACTGCAACAGCTGTGTGTGCCACAAGGCACAGCTAGCCCTTCCCATTGGACAAAGATGCAACCGTTTCCTGGTGTGATGACAAAGATCTTCAAAGGAGAACAGTAAAGTCATCTAAGGAGGTTTTTGTTTTTTAAGATATTTTTTGGCTATGCCAACAGTCTTAGCTGAGGCACCCAGGATCTTCAATCTTCGTTGCAGCATGCAGGATCTTTAGTTACTGAATTTGAACTCTCAGCTGAAACATGCGAACTCTTAGTTGTGGCATGTGGGAATCTAGTTCCCTGACCAGGGATCAAACCTGGGCCCCCTGTATTGTGAGCAAAGTCTTAGTTAGCCACTGGACTACCAGGGAAGTCTCACATGGAGAGTTTTTGGTTTTTTTAAATACAGATTCCTACCAGATTCCAGATACCTTGAACAAAAATCTCAGAGAATGAAACTCTTGAGTTTGTATTGTGAAAAACTACCCCAGGAGACTTCAGGCCATCAAGGCTGCCAAGGCTACACCATCTATCACATGCATAAATGTGCATGTGCTAACAGGACATACACATTTGCTGTGCTCATCACAGGTCGTGGCCCCTAATATGTGCTCAGGGGCATAGCTGAATTTGTATGCATTCTTAAATCAGCAACCTATCACAGCCAAGTTAGCTTCTATGCCAGCAGAGCCAGACACTGAGACGCAGGCAGAAGACACAGTCCCCAGGCCAACCATCAGATGACACAACACAATAAACTCCAAAAGTAGTCACATGAACTGAAGTTCAGAGGAGTCAACAGTTACGTGTGAAGGGAGGTGTTTCTAAGGAAATTAAATCTAAGGTGGATTTTAAGGGACAGATGTAAAATCTCCATACTGGTGGGGGGAAGAAGAGAACTGCAAAGTGAGAAAATTGCGTATCTAAAGCAAAAGTGTATTAAAACATGAAGTTAAGGGCAGATTCACATACTTCCAACACCAAACTGTAAACAGGAGACAGAAAGGCCCAGGTGTTGACCTCGGGGTTATGCCTCTACCAGATTATGAAGAGACCTGAACGTCTTGCTTTAGGCTTGGCCTTTATCCTGTAGATACCAATGAAAGGACTTATTCAGATTTTCAAGTGGGAATTAGCACTTCACAGCTTCAAGGAGAGGAAGTGAACGTGGGGAGCAGGATTTTTCCTTATAAAAGCAGAGGGATAACTGGTTTGCAAAGCAAGAGACCCGGCTCGACTTGGGTGTGCTCTTCCCCAGCCTGAATAAGGAAGCGACCAGCTGTCCCCCAGCCCTGGAGTTCAGTCGCAAAGGAGGAGGTGTGGAGTAGGTGCCAGACACGAGAAAGCAGTGAAGACAACCAGGTTAGTTCACCCTGACCAACACCGACTGGTTGGCCAGCAAGCAGGTCAGCTGACCACGTCCACCTGGCCCTGAGACGGGCTACTCAGCACAGCAGCATGTTCAAAGCCAGTTAGGCCGTAGACACTGGGGACCCCAAGCAGCCATAGCCTGGCCTGCTCCGCAGTCCCGTAGGCCCCGGCGCAGCCTGCATGGGCCGAGGACTTCGGGCATGGGCCGAGGGCTCCGGGCTGGGAAGGGGTGGGCCCAGAGCTTCAGAAAGCGACCAGAGCTGCAGCTCGTCAGCCCCTCCCGCCCATGGGGCCGTCGCCCTGAGCTGGGCCGCCTCACCTCGCGCGGGCGGCGGGCTCTTCGGCGTCTGAGCGACTGTGCAGACCCTCTCCGGGCCGCGGGTATAGCCACGGCCACCACCGCCGCCGCCATCCTCAGGCGTCAGCGTCGTGGCGTCATCACAGCGCGCACTTGACGCCAAAACAAATCCCAGCCGCCCATGGGGCGGGGCGGAGGCGGGTTCCGGAGAGCCGGCTACATGGTTGGTTGCGCTCCAAGCCTGTCCTGCCAATCAACGTCTTAAGTACAGGGTCGTTCTCATTTCCCGGAGGGAGTGTCTCTGTATCTCCAGGTATCTCGACCCTAGGTTTGGGCAGGCACCATGGGTAGTGGGGGGAAAGTTCCAAGATCCTGGTTCACGTGGAGGGCGCTTTATAGTGCGAGGTTGGGGACGTAGTGCATTTTAAGAGATTTCTGGAAGTGTCTCTGGAACTCCGCAAAGGATCGGTCTAAATGTAATTAAATAATCTGTATTTTTTTAAACTGCCGTTAAAATAATTCAGGCACTCTGCTGCTGCTGCTAGGTCACTTCAGTTGTGTCCGACTCTGCGTGACCCCATAGACGTCAGCCCACCAGGCTCTCCTGCCCCTGGGATTCTCCAGGCAAGAAAACTGGTGTGGGTTGCCATTTCCTTCTCCAATGCATGAAAGCGAAAAAGTGAAAGTGAAGTCGCTCAATCGTGTCCGACTCTTAGCGACCCCATGGACTGCAGCCCACCAGGCTCCTCCATCCATGGGATTTTCCAGGCAAGAGTACTGGAGTGGGGTGCCATTGCCTTCTCCAGTTCAGGCACTCAGGTGTGTTGAATTTGACCTCCATCACAGCGGAGTTGGAAGTAATTAACTTGAGAATCTGTGAAATTAGTTTGGGGCCAACTACAGAGTAACACGGAGAAGGCAATGGCACCCCACTCCAGTACTCTTGCCTGGAAAATCCCACGGATGGAGGAGCCTGGTAGGCTGCAGTCCGTGGGGTCGCTAAGAGTCGGACATGACTGAGTGACTTCACTTTCTCTTTTCACTTTCATGCAATGGAGAAGGAAATGGCAACCCACTCCAGTGCTCTTGCCTGGAGAATCCCAGGGACGGGGGAGCCTGGTGGGCTGCCGTCTATGGGGTCACACAGAGTCGGACACGACTGAAGTGACTTAGCATAGCATAGCATAGCATAAAGCAAGTAGATTACAGAAAAAAAAAAATGTTACCATTAACGATTCTATAGGATTAGAATTATCTACTTTACAGTCAACTCAATTGGGGGTAGAGAGCAGAAAATGTTAATAGATGGCTCAATAAAGGGGTTTTTACCCCATTTTAAAATAATATTTTTACCATTACTGTTGGGGTGCAATGTGGAACTTTTCACCGGGCAACCATAAAGAGCAAGATTGGAAAAGAACCAAGGCAATAAATGTCATTCTTCCTAAACTGGCTATGCCCCAATAGGAATCATCATAAGGGAAAGATACCGTAGTCGGCAGGATTTGAACCTGCGCGGGGAAACCCCAATGGATTTCTAGTCCATCGCCTTAACCACTCGGCCACGACTACTTTCAATTATTAAAAGGATTGTAATCTCCATATATCTTCCTCATTTCTGTCTGTTTATTAAAATTTTTATTGAACCCTTATTTCATACATGGAATTGTCTTTGTGTAAGTTAATCTTATACTTTAAACCTGAACATATATTAACACCATAAAACATCATGGTCTGTTTTATGTACTAGGGCTTCATAAAAGATTAAAAAATAAAACTTTTAGGGACTTCCCTGGTGGTCCAGTGGTAAAGACTCTGTGTTTTCACTGCGGGGGGCACAGGTTTGATACCTGGTTGGGGAACTAAGATTCCCTGCAAGCTGCTTGGCCAAAATAAATAAATAAATAAATAAACTTTAAAAATTATTTCCATATGTCTAGTGTTACGCTTCAAGGAATGAACTTAGGGGCCAAACAGATGGAATTATATCCCAGCTCTGACACTTCCACAGTTGCATGAACTTAAGGAAGATATCTTCCTCTCCCTAAACCCCATGTTGGTTTGTTTTCCTTTTTAAAAGATTTCTTTATTTAGTCTGAACTGGGTTTTTGTTGCTGTGCTTGGGCTTTCTCTAGTTGCAGCAAATGGGGGCTATTCTTTGTGGTGGTGTACAGGCTTCTTACTGCAGTGGTTTATCTTGTTGCAGAGCAAAGGCTCTTAGGCATGTGGGCTCAGTAGTTGTGGCCCGGTGATATGTGGGATACTCCTGGAACAGTGGTTGAAACTGTGTCCCCTGCATTGGCATGTAGATTCCCAACCTCTGGACTAGCAGGGGAAGCTCTAGCCTCATGTTTCTTATTTGTATAATGGGGATAAAAATCCTGACCTCCACAGTTATTGTGAGGACAGAAAACAATATAGAATTTCAAGGTTGATGGGGTTTAGAAATCCACACCTCTGTTTTACAGAAATTCAGCAAATTAATTCAACATATTTATCGAGCAAGCTGTGGGCAGGTGCTGGGCTCTGATGAAGAACTCCAGAGCCCTGAGATAAAGAGGTATGTTGACGCAAAGGGAACTGGGCTCAGGATATCTAGCCCCCAGATTTTCCCCTGAACAATAGCTATTCCATGTCTGCAGAGCTGCAAATGTGAGAAGGACCATTACCATGATCCTCTGCCCTGGGCAGCTGTGTCTAGGACCCAGTCCAGTTGGCCATCAGCCCACCCCTTCCCTCTAGCTCTGGGATAAAACACACAAAGCTCTTAAGCCCCTGGCCAGAGAGCAGATTCTGTCCCACCCCCAAACCCATGCATACACTCCAGGTCACTCAATTCCAGGGAAGAGCAGGGACTTAGGGAGCAAAAACCAGGGGAAAGTAGGTCACAGCAGGAGGATGGTAATCCCCTTGACGGCTGGCCAGCACTACAGAGCCCCTGCTCCTGGAAGCAGGCTGCTCCTGGCCACCTACCTCGAGTAGCTCTGGGAAGATTTTTGGGGTTTGGAGCCCCAGCACCATCCGTCCCAATAGTATGCTCAGGTTAATAGCCCAAAGAATACATACCCTCCATACTGAAGTCATTCTTAGGCCAAGCTCTTGCCGACTGTAACATTTCCTATGCAGGTTTTAGCGATTCTGTTTTTCATTCCACACACTCCCACAAGTGCATTCTTTATACCCACCCATATGTTGGGTGCTGGAGACACAAAGAGGACCCCTGGGGAATCCACAGTGGGGAATTCTGACCCAGACCCAGACAGTAACAAGCCAGTGAGCCAGTGCTATCAGAAGACAGAAGAAAGCCTGGGAGCTGTGTGGACCTGAAGGAGGCTTCTGATTCAGACTGGATTCAGGGATAGGGAGGAGGGGATACTGAACAAGAAGTAGGAGTTTGCCAGGAGAAAATAAGGAAGGGTATTCTGAGCACAAAGAATAGATATATAAAGATCCAGAGGAATAAAAGTCTGGCGTTTCCTTCCAGAAGATACTGATGGTCAGCAGGTGTGGTTTTGGGTTTTTTTTGACTTGAACTTTCTCCTTTAGGTGAGAAGATGGGTAAGGAATGGTTGGGAGAGCGAAGTGGGATAAAAGTACAAGTGAAGGAAATACAGGAGCAAAGACAGGGCAGAGTGAGTTACTTGAGGCATCTTAGCTAACTGGAATGAGAGGGTGTTTGGGAAGCCTTGCTGAAGTAGGGCTCCTCTGGATG
Source organism: Tragelaphus eurycerus (assembly GCA_935064755.1). Classification (NCBI taxonomy): domain Eukaryota; kingdom Metazoa; phylum Chordata; class Mammalia; order Artiodactyla; family Bovidae; genus Tragelaphus; species Tragelaphus eurycerus. Next base: position 22,827,511 of record CAKXYN010000020.1, read on the forward strand.
AAGTAAAGTGGAGGTCTCTGGAGGCTCCTGTCACCCTGGAGCCTAAGCAAGGGTCCTACCAGGCCTGATTCTGTCCTAGGGCCAACAACCCCCCAGCATGCGCTTTAGTGCAAACCTGGCCTGACAAGTTTTGGACTCCCACCCGTCCTCGCCTCCCAGCTGATTCCTTGGGCCCCTCTTGTAAAGCCCTCTCCAGCTCAGCCCCACTTCTCCTCCACCATTTGTCACTCTGGCATCTTTACCACCTATCACTCTCTATCATGCTCCTTCTCTGAAACCTCCCCTTACCCCAAGGACTGAGCAGGTAGATCATTCCTCTGTGCTACTATAGACTGGGAGTTACTCAGGAGACTGAATAAACCATCCTACATAGACACACAGCTGACTTACATAGGGCTTTGCAGACAATGAAAAGGAGTTTAATATTGGGATCAGTTTTTCAATGGAGAATAAAGTAGAGGGAGTGAGAGAGAGTAGAAGCCAATGAGGAGGCCATGGCAGTGTTCATTCAAGTCGTGTGGGGTAAACTTGGTAGAGGGTCCTGAGAGGGATGGTAGAGGGTCTCCCCCTCTCCGAGGCCTTCTTCTTCCCTCAGGATTCTGCTCATGTTGATTCTTGCTCTTCTTCTCCACCATGAAGAACAGGGGCTCCTCACACATGGCACATTCATCTGTGCGTCCAGAAAGTCCTCCGGGATTTCTCTGATCTCATGCAGCACACCTCTTCTCAGAGAACAAGCTTGTGCAGAGCAGAGGCCAGAAGAACCCTCATTGTGACCCAGTTTCTGCTGTTCCCGGTCACCTCAGAGACTTGAATGTCGACTCCAACAGGAGTTCCCCATCTTCTGGAACAGGCTCCCCTCAGATGAACCATGACCCCAGAGAAGGAGAGGAAAGAGTACTTAATCTGAGCTTTGTCTTGAAGGCTAAGGGGGTAGTTCAGCAGAGGGAGCATGAGGTGAGATGGTCAGGAGCCTGGAAGCTGGGAGAGGGGTGGACTGGCTGGGGGTGGGGATGGGGACGTTCTACCACCTCACGAGGCCCCTACAGGCCAGCGCAGGAGGGGCAGGAAGGTAGGAGTGCCAGCCTGGGAGAACGGAGAGACATTCCCGGACAGAACGCTTGGAACCTGCTGGCAGTGGAAAGCTCTGCCCTGCCCCTGGGAAATGAGTGTTTGTGAGGAGAAAGACTGAGTCCCCTGTGGCGGCCTTCAGCCCCGCCCATGTCATCTTGGGGATCAGTTTCTGGAGGCCTCAACCCCAGCCAAGCGGGCCTCAGCAGAAAGGAAGGAAGGAACTTAGTACAAATATAAATACCTTTAATGAAAGCCAAATGTACTCTGAGGAGGCTGATGGCAGCCACCAGAGCAGGGCTGGAGGCAGGGGCATAACTACCCAACTGGACTGGCTAGGCCAGGGGCCCCAGCAGGCAGGCCAGCGCCAGAGCAGCTGCCAGCAGCGGGGGCGTGGGGGCCAGGGTGGGCGCTGGCGCGGTCGCCCGCAGGGTTTCCTGGTTGGTCTCTGGGCCCACCCCGCGCTCCTGAAGGCGCATAGGGGTGCCACAGAGAGTGTGCAAGTTATCTGGGTGTGGGGCCCGGCGAGCTTCTTGCTGTAGTGACTCCCACACGGCAGCTGCCTCCTCCGGGCAGCCCAATAGGACTCGCGAGGCACAGGTGTGGAAGTCATTCCAAGACCTGTTAAGGGTATGAGGTTAGGGGAATTAGGTGGGGCAGGGGGGCTTTGGGATGGGAGGGGAAAAGGCTCAGATCCCAAGGGTGATGTTGCCCTCGCACCTGCCCATACCTGCAGACGGTCTCCAGTTCGCCTCCGTGGACCATGCCGTCTCCCAAGCGGATGAGACACTCAGCAAAGCCCTGGTATATGGTGTCACAGCGGCCTGGGCCCGCTGCAGCTGCTGCCAGGGGAGATACAAGGACTGCGGGTGGGGGTAGAGACTAGTTGATAGGATGAGGCAGTGCACCCTCAACCCCCCAACTCCCAGAGGCTTGTTTACCAGGGAGCTTTCTGGGGACGTGACTCAGCGTGAAAGGGGCACCCCAGGGAACCAAGGAGCACACCTGGGGACCACCTGCCACCACCCCCTTCTAGGAGGACCCAGACAGGATAGGTGGGTGTAGGGGGAGAAGTCTCATCCCAGGGGTTGGCTTTCTCCGAGTTCTGGGCCCCAGGTCAGGTGAGAATGGTCCAATTGAAGGAGCATGGACATGGGTAATGGGGACAGGGCCCCTGGCAAAAGCCAGTTTCTCTGCAGCCTAGACACCTCCCTGAACACAGGTGTTTCCCAATGGGGCAGGATAGAGGGGGTTGAGATCCAGGCCTGACCCTAGGAGAGGACCTCAGAGATCCCGGGGTTGGTCTGGGAGTCCCACAAGAGGTCAAGCCTCTGCTTATCAGACTGTGGAATTGGGGGGTTCTTCCCTCTGAAACTACGGTTCAGTTCATACCCCTCACTTTACATCTTTCAGTCACTGGGTCACATTCTTCCCTCCCTGGAGCCCTTTCACCTCTCCACCCTGGCTCTCGGCACTCAGGAAGGCTGTGCCTCAGCTCCCACACAGCCTACACCCAGCCTGTGGGGAGGGAGTGTGGACGGTCTGGGTCTGGGCACTCACCGAGGGGCAGCAGCAGCAGCAACAGCAGCAGCAGCCCCAGCGCACAGGGCGGTTGCCGGTGGTGACAGCAGCAGCAGCAGCAGCGCATCATTCCCAGCTGGGAGCCTACTAACAGGGCTAGCAGCTTGGAGGGCAGCCCTTCGGCCCAGCCTCCGGGAGGAGGCACTGTGATTGGATGGGGGGCGGGGCTCAGCCACCCAGAAGCCCCACCCCAGTTCCAATAGGCAAAAGAGGGAGGGACTCCAGAGAGGAGAACCAGGAGCATAGTGGGGTGCTGAGCTGACGGGGAGGGAAGGGGGGGGTGGGGCTTGCCGCGGAGATGGAGAGGAGGGATCTGGGAGAGTAGCTGGGCAGATGAGGGTGGTGTCCAGGCCCCCTGGGATGGGTCTGCCTAGACAGAGCTCCACATAGCGAGAAGAGAGGGGGCAGGTTAAGAGGGGGCAGTTATCAGTCACACCAAAGACACATGAAAAGCACACACATACTCCATTTTATTCCAAAAACATTTACTTGAATTTCTCAATGTTTTTTCAAAAACAAAAAGACCCAAATTGGAGGTAAAAAGAAACATGGAAAATTCAACTTAAGTGGTGTCATAATCTCGGGGGTTATGCTCCAGGTATGGCAGAACCCAAGAAGGCACAATACCCACCCTGGGCCCAGCCTACACCTGCTGGCTACCACACCCTGCAGACCACAGCCAGTGCTATCCCCGTAAAACTCTCCAAAGGTGGGAGCCTGAGCAGGTAACTGGCAGGCATGACCCTACTTTGGCCTAAGCCTGTCTGTTGGTCTTCAGTGCCACCTCACCCAGGACAAAGCAGGCTTAGCTAAGGGAGGCTGGGGGTCATAAGGCCGTGCAGCATGAGGCTGAGACGCCGGGCTGCTTTGCCAAGTGAGTTGTGTGGCTCCGCCTGCAGGAACTGGAAGAGCTTCTGGCGCACCTGAGCCATGACGGAGCCCATGTGGTCCCGAGTGATGGGGTCACTGTGGTCCAGGTGCATTACAGCCTCTTCCAGGTAGCTGGGGATGGAGGAAAAAGACTGACAACAGGTGGCCTCCAGCAGAGGAGAACGCCCCCTGGTGGCTATGCGGCCCAGAGGGGCTGCTGACAATGGAGGTCTCAAAGTCTGAGATGGGTTGGGGCAGAGGGGACTGGTGGAGAACACCAGGAAGGGGAATCAGGTAGGAGTGGTAGTCTCTGCTTTGAAGTACTCACCCACCTTCACCCCAGCTCTAGTCCCCGACTATTCCCACTCACCTGAGCTTGAGGTCAGTTCGAGTGCCAAGATCAGAGGCCAGTTGCTGGATGAGAGAAAGGAGTACAGGCTGGGAGAGGGGGCAAGGTGGCTGCCCAAAAACCTGGCCTGGGTCCACTGTTTCACACACGTATAGCACCAGGTTCAGGTCGGCAGCTGTCAAAGCCTGAGTAGAGAACAGAGTTTATAGCTGATGTCAAGATGGAATGCCTGCTTGTCTGGCTAGGTGGCCTGGGAGAGGATGACTGCAGAGTAGGGCATCCTGAGGGAGTTGCTCAGGGGCCCAGAGAGAGCACTGAAGGGCTGCTGTTACTCTAGAGGATCAGGAAAGATTTCTGAGAAGGGTAGTGACAAAGCAAGGTGGACTGAGGTAGAAATAAAGGGATCCAGGGTGCAGGCAGAGGGAAAAGCAAGGGAAATGGCCTGGAGGCAAAGAGAACCAAGAAAAGTCTGCTGCCAGACCACCTGAAGTCTGATGGGGAGTGTGGGTCTTGTCAGGAGACACTGGCCTCTACCTGGGCGCAGTGCCTGGCTTACCTGCTGGAAGGCCTGATTGAGGTGGCCCTGCTGCAGCAGCTGCAGGATATGGGCTTGCTGGGCTTGGCAGTCGAGGTGGGCAGCGGGGACAGGTGTGCCGGCGGCTGAGCGCATGGCCTGCATGATGCTAGAGGTGACAGCGGCCTGCTGCTCCTTGAGAGCCACACTCACCTCGCCCTTCACGATGCGCTGTACCTGTGCTAGAATCGCCTCCTGCAGGCTGAGCCAAGTGAGGGAGACGAGGTCAATATGCGGCTGGGTCTGGCCCTTTCCACACCCACCACCTAGCTCTGTGCCCAGGCCACCCACCTGCCCACGGCCACGTGCAGCTGGTGCTGCACCTCAGCCCGAACGCTGCCAGACACAGTGGCCGCCATCTGCTCCGTGGCCCCCTGCAGGGTGCTGACCAGGCCCCGCAGCTGGGTCAGCACAGGCTCCCGTGCCTCCTGCTCTCGTGCCTTGCGGCTCTTCATGTGGCTCTCCAACTGCTGCAAGTCTGAAAAGTGACCATGGGAGCCATGAGAGGGACAATGGGGAAAAGAGGATGGCCTCTCCCTCCCTGAGGCAGAAGACCCCACTCACACTCCTGTGTGCCCAGTCGGAAGCTGTCATTGATCTGCTGGAACATGGCCTGGCAGCTCTTCTCGAAGGCGGGCAGGACCACACTCTGGAAGGCTTCCCGGTAGGCAGCCTGCATTGGCCCCTGTAATGTATCTGCGGCTGCTCGGGCAATAGCATCTGTCAAGTTCTAGGGGTGGAGGAGGGGATGAGTTCAAAGTCTTGAGCTCATGCCTACCACCCACTTCCCTCATTTTCGGCCCTACAGCACCTTGGACTTAAGCAGCTTAGAGATGTTCTCTTTCATGCTACTCTCCACAGCTGTGAGTTTGGTGGCCACCGAGTTGCTGAGCTGGCCAGCTACGGGCTCCAGACTCCGGGAGACACCTGGGACAGTGGAAGGAGGGAGGGGTCGAGCCATGAGACGAGGCTTGACAGGGAGAGGGCCCTTCGAATCTGGCCTGCCCAGAAGTCTCCATGTGAAACTCACATGGAGGAACCGTCTTCTTGATCTCGTCTCGTATGCTGCGCTCCAGCCGCCCTGCCACCGCTGAAGACAGCGCCTGGGATAGCTGCTGTGTCAGCTGCTCCTGCAGCTGCCCACCCCGCTGCTGCCCCTCAGCCAGGGCCCGCTCCAGTCGCCGCTCTGTGCTATCGCTAAGGAACAGATCCGGAGGAGGTCCCACATCCTGTCCTGGGCTGAGAACATGGGTGCATCCCTGTCCCAGCTGTGCCCTTGCCCCCAAGGATACGCTCCTGCTCGTGTCTTGACTCCAGGGCTCGCTCCACGTGGCCTGTGACGGTGCTCTGCAGGCCTTCAAGCTGGGTGCACAGGCGCTGCAGCAGCTCTTCTTGGCTGTGCCGCAGCTGTGCCAGCTCTCTCTGCTGCTGCCAGATCAGTGCCGGCCAGTCCTCAGGGGTTTCTGCCACCTGCCAATAATACCAAAAGTCACCTGATGCCTGCCCTGCTCATCCCCCACATCAGACCAGGGGAAGGTCTGGCCACCTCCCCTACCCCCACAGGCAGGAGTCCCAGAAACAGAAAGGGACTCTCTCTGCTCACTCACCTGGTGCTCTGTGAGCCGGGATCCCAAGGATGAATCCCTAGCATAGGTGAGAAGCACCTCAGGCCATGTCACGCAGGCAGCCTGAAGACCACCCCCTCCCTGGCCCCAGGACCCCTCCTACCCATCGTCCTTTTTGCCCTTTCTCTTGAGCTTGGGTGAGGCCCTAGGGGATCCCTTGGTCTTCCAGTCTTTGGCTGGAAGACGTGGAGTGGGCACTTTGGTGCCAAAGTTCCCTGCAGCAGAGGCGAGGCTGGCCACCTCGTCATCATGGTCACTGGGGAAGAGGAAGGAGAGAGATAGGCACTTGCCCACTGGCTGGCCCTCCCGGGAGAGGAATGTGCAAGGTAATGCCTACCTTTGCTCGGCGCTGGCGTCCTGGCTGTCGTGTTGCTGCAGCAGGTGATAAGGTGGTCGGTGGAAGGCCAAGCTCTTGTGCTTCTCCTGGAGGCCATTCCGGGGGCTGGGGAGGGCCAAGCCAAGTCAGTGGTGGATGACTCTACTTGAAGCTCCTACCATTGGCACACTCCCCCTGCCTACCCTCCAAGCTCCTCACCTCTCTGCCAGGCTGCTGCAGGTCTCGCGAGTGATGTCTGGAGCTGTAGGCCAGACCTGACTGTCAGGGGCCGTGGCCTCCTGGGTCAAGGCTGCCTCCAGGAGGGAAGGGGTACTATGCCGATCCCCATCCCCAGGGACCCCATCCAGGCTAAGCTGGGGGGCCGAGCTCGGGCCCTGGCCGGGGCCGTGGAGACAACAGGTGGAGCGCCGAGGCTGCTGAGGCCATGCTGTCTGGCTCCAGGCCCTCAGGAGCAGAGGCGCCAAAGCCACGGGACAGTGCCTCAGATGCAATCTCAGGGATGTCCTGGGACAAGGCAGTGGAGGCTGAGGAGATAACATCGGGGGAGCGGGTGCGGCTGGGGGAAGCCTGAGGCAGCCCCAGGGGTTCCACTTCCTGCAGCTCCAGGGCGAGTGCAGAGGCAGCAGTAGACACCTGAGGAGGCCAAGATAAGACTTAAATGGTGGGAGGTAGGGCTAAAACAAGTATGGAGATGATGCACTGGTGTGTGCAGTGATGAGAGATGGGGCACGGGGGATGGGGACGCAAGTCATAAATGGTCACAGTCACAAGAGGAGGGGGAAAGAGGCTGAGGGGCTGCTCTCCAGCGACACCAGGGGCTAAGATACCCTCTGGGAAACACGGGCTATCTGAGGCAGAGTAGGACCAGCTCACAGGAAACTGGGAGATCGACCCCACCCTCCCTACCCTCACACGCCTGCCACCCTGCACTTCACACACCCACACACGCACCTGACCAGACCCTTTAGGAGTCAGTTTGTCAGCCGGACCTGGGAGCAGGCCGGGCAGGAGCCCACGGGGGCTTGCCTGCAGGCTGCTGCTGCTCATGGTCAGACCGCCATCCAGCTGTAGCTTGGGGCTCAAGGTCAGCTCCTCAGGTGGCCTAGTGGCAGGAGGATGAGGTATAAGTAGACAAAGCCTGGTGCCACCTGGCACCAGCCCCTGCCCCTCTCTCTGCCCCTCACTTCACCTGGGCAAGGAGGGGTCCACGGCCGAAGTACTGCTCATGGCAGACACAGCTGTGAGAGAGGAGCTGCTGCTGCTGTTGCTGCTACTGCTGCTGCTGCTGCTGCTGGGAGATGCAGCGATCTGGGGAAACACGGAGAATGAGGGCTGTGGCTGTGGAGAGCATCCCCAGGTACCACCATCCTCGAAGCCCACTCCTCCCAAGCACACCTGCTGCAGGGAGGCGCTAGGCGTCATGAAGGCGTCAGGTGTCATCAGCTTGGGCTTGGTCTCACTGCTCAGACTGAGGAAGTCAGCTGGTGCAGGCAACTCCACGATACGTCGGAGGTCAGGCTGGGAGCCGTGAGTGGCTGATCCCAGGCCCTCTGAGCCCAGCTCCGGCCGAGACTCTCCAAATGCTGTGGGGAAGGCTGCCACTTGAGTCAGATCTCACATCCTGGTCAAAACCCACTTCCCTCTCACCCCAACTCACCAAAGTCTTCATGGGTAGGGTGCGAGGGGAGTGGGGCCACAACGTCAGGGTTCAGCTGCGGCTGAAAGCGGATCTGGACGTCCTGTAATGCCCTGCAGGATGAGCAGAGAAAGAAAATGACAGTCAGAGGGAGAAAATGACAGTCAGAGGCAGGACAGTAGGGAGGGACACTGACTGGGAACAGGCGGCCCCCTCCCCAACACACTTACTTAGTGTGCACACAAAACAGCTTGATGAGCACACCAGCTGCAGACTCCATTGCACCTGCTCCATGGGTCCCATCTATAAGGACAATGTGGATGACTACGCCCCTGACACTCTGTACCTTAGCCCTCCCCTGCCTCCCAACACAGACCCCTGACCCTGAGCAGCTCACCAGCCCCAAGGCTGTCATTCTCCTCCTCGGCAGGCAGCACCTCTGTGTGCCGTAGCCGGCAGCGACTCACAACCTGGATACCGAAGCTCAGTACAGGGTGGGTGAGAAGGAACTCAGAGATGGAGCTGAAGCAGGCCCGGCCCTCCTCCTGGTTCTGCAGCAGTTCCATCACGTAGAGGACCTGCATGGGTGGCAAGGTCACAGCTGAGTTCAGGGGCTAGGAAGGCCCCAGATGAGCCACATACATCTTCGTCCCCCTGATGCTACCCACTCTGCTCCCACTGCAGCCCACCTTCCGCTGTACATCACTGAGGATCAGGTATTCTGCTGAGAGGTCCAGGCAAACCTTGAGGCTGGGGGGCACACTCACTGGGCTGAAGATATCTGGGGAGAAGCTGGATGGGGGGATGAGGCAGGATAAATGAGACTTAGGATGGGAAGGACCCATATCACCTGCCCCTGCCCAGCCCAACAGCCCCTGCTTACCGAATAGTCTGCAGGCAGGTCCAGGACACTGTGCACCACATCTTCAGCTCCCGATTCTGGTCAGCACCAGTAATGAGGAATCTCCAGAAAGGGACCCTGCAAAGCAGCAAGGCACTGAGTGGCTGGCGGGGCCCTCTATGGTAGCCCAAGGTCCAGCCCACCACCCTCCAGCCAGCCCACTCACTCACTCAGGATCCTGCTTCTTGTGGTTGTCACAGAACAGGAGGCAGGAGAGGGGCTTCCCATCATGAGGCTTCCACTCATGTAAACACCTGTGGTAAATGAGGGGCCCAAGTGGGTGATCTATTCCCCTACCTAGGGGAGCCCAGTCCCTCAGGCTCTGCCTTACCGTGGCTCATCCTGTCCCTCAATGTAGATCTGCCAGAACTTGACGAAGCCATCATGACTTGCAGTAGCCAGGACAGTCCCATCAGGTGAGAGGGCCCCTTCACTCAAGCACTGAGAAGAACCCAAAAAGTCTTGCTTTGCCACCAACTAGAGGTGGGAGCAAGTCCTTCTCAGGTAAGGATGGAAGTGAGCTAGGCTGACCCACAGTGGATCTGCATGTGTGTTTGAAAGACTGACTGAATGGAGCCCTGAGGAGAAGCCCAGATCCAGTGGGGTATAGCCAGGTCAGGTGTGAGCACCACAGGAGAGGCGTCACTCTGTGCTCAGAGGTCCCATGGGCAGAGTGCTGAAAAGCTGTCTGGGCAGCTGTGGGTCCAGGGAATACACGAGGGACACAGTGGGGTGGGGCGAGAGGGCAGGCTTACTGTGCTGTGGCCTTTTACCACGATGAAGCCCTGCTTGATCTGGCTGACATCCACGGGCCAGGTGCTGTGGTTGGTGCGGAGCATGTCCAGGTCCCACACCTCAGCCTGGCAGGTACCAGGAGGTGAGCGCTCAGCCCATGACTACACCACTGCTACTCAGCCCCTTCCTCTCCCCCCAGGCCCAGCCCCCTCACCCGGTCCTCATGCAACAGGGCCACCGTTGGGCTGCCCTCCTCACAGCAGTCCTCACTCTCTTCGGGGATGAAGGGGCACCAGATGATCCTGCGGAAGTGGTTCAGCGGAGTGCCCTCTGGCTGGCGGATGTGGACCAAAATCTCCTCTCTGAGCAGGGTGTTAAGGGCTAGTCGGAAGGATGATGCGGTGGATCTGGCAGACCCAGCTCCACCCACTTTTCTCCAGTCCCCCGTCCCCACCCTGGGAAAGGATACTGAATTTTGCCATTAATCAGGGCCAAGCGCCATACAAACAGGTTGCCTGCCTCATCCAGGCAGGCCAGCTGTGGGGAATTGAGGTGTGCAAAGGCCAGATCAGCCACACTGCCTGTGAAGCCTTTGAGCAGGGTCCGCTCTGAAGTGCTGACACTGATCACTCGCACCATTGCTGAGCCGTTGTTGGCAGCTGGAATCAGGAGAGTGGTAGGCTGTGAATAAACTCAGGACCAGGTGGCAACAGAGAAGCCCTGCCCTTGCCTGCCTCTCTGCCATTACCAGTCTGAGGCTCAGTTTTCTCACTGGGCTCCAGAGGGCTGGGCAGAGCTGGGGGCATTGCAGACGAGCCTGCCATCACACCTCTACAGTCTGAGGAGGCTGAGTGACCCGACGACCACAGAGCTTCCCCTCTGGGGCTTCAAGCAGAACACCTTCCTCCTCTGTACTGCTCCTACTCACCCCGAATAGCATAGGCCAAGAAAGAGTTGGACACAGCAATCAAGTTGCCATAGTAGTATTTCTGCTCCCAGTCATACTTGGCGACAGGCTGAATTTTCACCTGAGAACCAAGAGTGAGGAAGGTCACAGAAGTCAAGGGCTGTGGAGGCTTTCCTGGAGCTGAAGTAGCCCCCAGCATGCCTGGGGACAGGAGAGGCGGTATGTGCAAGCCCAGCCACCCAGTCACAACTCTTAGGGTCAGATTCCCACAAAGACTTGGCAGCCAACACTGGCTTCCTGAGACTGGGGTACACTATCTGTCTGTTAGGATAGTCCCCATGGGAACTGGCAGCATGGAATAGGGAGGGACAGCCTAACTGTGCCCCAGCCATTATACATGCCACAACATCTTGGTGCCCACCTTGTTGCTCCCCCGTGCCTTGCTTGAGATGCTAGAGTCACTGCTGGCCACAATCTCCACCTCCTTGGCCAAAATTCCAATGCCAGTGGAACTGTCGTCTCCTAAGAGGCAGCTGGAGGGAAGGGTGCACAAGCGTGACTCTTGTTCACCTGAAGTCTCAATGGGCAGGGTTGAGGGGAGAGGATGCAGCCACTCTGGTGAAAGTGTCAAGCCCCAGATGCCCTGCTCTGCCTGATTCACTGGTCCCCAAATTCATAGCTTCTCTTGCTCACCTCCCTCTTTGGGAATGGTTCTACTTCCATGCTAAACTAGGAGCCCAAATTTCAGATTGAGGCCAAGCCCTTGTCTGTGGCCCTCATCCAAGTGAAGCATTCTACCCCAGGCCATCTTGCGGGGAAGCAGCAGTGACTGCCGGACCCTCTTCCCTCACCTTATGCCTTTAGTTAGCAAATACCTCAAAGACCCCATCACCACCACTACCATCTCCCAGACACTCACATGACCTGCTTTTCCTGCAGGTTAATAGGTGGCATGGCTCGGAGACCAGGCTTGTTTGTTGAAGCACTGTCACCTGAGCAGAGGGGGTCTGGGACCAGGAGCCCATTGAGATCTCCATTGTAGGCATTAGATGGTCGTTGGTTCTCTGCACTGGGGCCTAGGGGCAGAAAGGGCCACTCTGACGAGTTTGTTCCACCTGCCCACTGGCCTCTCCTTCTGCAGGGTTCCATTCAAGAATCATGAGGTGCTCTAGGAACACTCAACAAGGCATGTCAGTGGGGAGGAGGGCCCTTTGTTCAATTCATTCTATAAGCACTGACGGTGAACCCAATGTATGCTAGGACCAAGGATGAGCATGAGGCTCTTCTACCTGGGGCAGGGGTGTTAGTCATCAAGAACCCTCTGTGGCCAGTTAATATTTAGGCCTGGGTCAGTACAGAAGGACTCTGTGTACTTGAAGAAGGGCAGAGAAATAGTCAGGACAGACTTTACAGTAGTAGTGTGGCTAGAACACAAACATGGGAAGGATGGAGGGAAAACAAGGCTGCAGAGGTCTCAGGAATGAGGCTGGGGTGCTTTGATTTTCCCTGTGGTAATGAGAGCCACAGAAGAGTTTTGAATGGGAAGGTAACATGATCTGCTATGGCCAGAGGACTGACTGTTCTAAAGTGACATGTAGGATAGTTGAGAATCCAGGTGAGAGATATCAGGACCTGGACCAAAGTAGTGGAGGCGCTGGGGAAGAGAGGATGGGCTCCTAAGGCATGGAAAGACATGATTAAGATGTGGAAGAAAGAAAGGAAGGAGACTGCCTTACACAGACATGGGCTCAGAAGAAACCACTATGGACGTGAAGGAGCTGGCCAAAGGGGAGAGAAATTATGGGGTAGGGTCTATGAGTAGGACAGATAGCATTTCAGTTGTTTACCATTGGTTTTACCATTAGCTGTATTTCAAGCAGTCTCATAGGCTCAAACACTACTCCAAAACTCCGAGGTGGCAAGGAGATTAGGGCTTCATATTCAGAAATCTGGCAAGTTTCTAGTCACAAAACAGCTTGGGATCTCACATTGTCCTCCAGTAAGAGGAGACAAGCAAGTACTACTTGGCAAATAGGGGAATCAAGTATCAATCTAAGAGGAAAAACTACAGGCCACCTCACTTGCATCAGAGTGAGTGATGTTGAGAGGTAAGGTGACCACTCTCCCTTCCAAGGAGGCTAGTATGAGGGCAAAACAAGCTACATGTTACCCATGCCAGGCTCCATCAAATCTTTGTGGCAGTTAAGAAGCATGAGAGGGCCACGCCAAGCCCAAGAGTCACAGAAGCACACACTCTAGGCCTGGGGAAAGGGGTTTGATGGCTTCAGGCAGCAGGTGGATTTTCTCAGAGATTAGAGGTTAGCTGAACCCAGCAGTGGGGACCCCTGCCTGTGTCCAAAAGGAGCCAGTTTGAGCTTTTCAGCAGGTTTAACAACAGGGGTCTGAGGAAACACAGTCCTCAGCTCTGGGTGCTGCATATCCACACCACTATCACCAGCCAGTCTCTCGATCACTACAACTTTCCACAGGTCCCTGAATCTGCCATGAAACTTTGGTACATTCACACATGCTATTTTCTCTCTGTAGAAGGTCTTTCCTGACACCCCAGTCCCTCTCCCTATTACAAGACCTGGCCTAAATACTGCTCTTCTCTCAGCTGTTCTCAGGCATTGACCAGCCCCTACCCCACCCACTCCATCCTCCTCATAGAACCAAAACACTTCTCTCTCTCAATGAGAAGAACATTATATTACACCTCATTAACTCTGTGGCCTAGGGGCTCACTGAGGGCAGGAGGAGCTTTGGAAGTACCACTGCAAACCCAGGTAAATTAGAAATGAATGGAAATTAACTACCGCTTGCAAATGTTTGCAGCCTGATCCAATCAGCACTGTGCAATCTGTGATTTGCCTTAATCCCAGAGAGCACAAGGGAACTGGTTGGTCATTTTCCTCCAGAAAATCAGTCTTAAAATCGCAGGCCTAGAGTCTGCATTCCAGAAGGAAGGGCGAGTTGCTTTGGTGCTCAGCACAGCGCCTAGTTCTAGACCCAGAACTCGGTGTACAGAGCCCAGATTAGCCCTGTGAACTATGGTAAAAGGGTAGGGAACCCGGGCCAGTTCCAGGAACACTGGAGACGTTGCTGCCAGGACATCTGGTGGGCTTTGCGGATTCAGAGAAGAGCCCTCACCTTCAGCCGAGATGCTGAAGGACAGGGCAGAGCGGCACGGCTCCGGGATGGGGAAGGATCTCATCTTGGGATCTGCGCACTTGGGTAAGCACACCCCTCCGATCCTCAGATCCTCGTCTGCCCTTACCAGACGGAAGGATGCGGAGCTGGTCCTGCGGAGGGACCCCAGGGCCATGAAGGCAGCCAAGGCCCGCGCCGTCCTTCTGCCCACTCATGGGGGCCCACCCCCACTGTCCCGGCTCACCTCCCGCCGGCCGGTCCAGCTTGAGGATGTCCCGCAGGTGCTGCGTGGCGTCCTCTATGTCGATGCTCGCGCAAGAGGAGGCCATGGGCCCAGTCGCCGGCGCCTGAGTCCGCGCCGCGTTCGTTTCACTGCCGCCGCGCACCGTCCAGCCGAGCACAACCCCGCCAGGGCCAAACAGTGGGACGCCGGTCACTATACTCTACCCACCCGAAGCTCACAAACCGCCGCCCGCGCTGCGTCCCTGAGCCCCGCCAACCCCACCAACCGCCTCCACTTCCGGCCCGCCCGAGCTTCAGCTCCCGGAACCTGAGCCGGGCGGAGAAGAAAGGTTCCGGGCTCGTGAGGAGGACGCTTCGCCCCTCCGGAAGCCCGCCCATGTGCTAGTAGGGTGGGGGGAGTTCCTTGGGGCTGAGGCAGAGCAAATGTCCACCTTCTAGACCGCTCCAAACCCTACTTGTTTCAGAATAACCTGCCCAGTCCATGTCCACTCCCAGAGCATGGACTCATGATGGGCCTAGACCGGGTCAACTCTGATGCCTAAGCCAAATCTCTCACATACCCCAGGAACAAGCTGAATTGGCAAGAATTTAGGTTTCTACTTTGGGAAGTGGGTCAGTGTAACCCAAGGCCTGAGCGGGCAAGCGTGCTGTCACGTCCGACTCTTTGCGACGCCATGGGCTATAGCCTGCCAGGCTCGTCTGTCCATGGGATCTCCCAGGCAAGAATTCTGCAGTGGGTTGACATTCCCTTTTCCAGAGGATCTTCTAGACCCAGGGACCAAACCTGTCTCCATCTACCTGCATTGGCAGGCGAATTCTTTACCACTGAGCCACCTGGGAAGGTCTGAAGGGACCTAATTCATGGACCCAGGAATTGCAAGGGCAGAGGAGATGGTCCCACCACAAACATCACCTTGTTCCCTAATGTCTCCCAGCATTCCTCTGCATGACTTTGCACCATCAGGCAAAAAGAAAGAAACCATGGTTTACAAACACTTCTTTATTGCAGACATTTCAGGCACAGGTACATGGAAAAGCTGTATTGCAAATTTTATACAGGGTGGTTGAAGAGGCATCAGGTTTCTACCTCTCCCCAACCTCTATCCCCCAAATACAGAGCAGCCAAGAAATTAGTCCCACTGAAACCTCCTGAGTATGCTGTTACTTCAAACAGCACACCATCCAGCCCAGTGCCCAGCATAGTTAGGCTACCAGTGGGGGTCTGAGGAAGTTCCTGGCTTCCATCCAGAGTGCAGGAGGAAGGGGGCTGTGCATATCAGGCAAAGCTGTGGTGCCCTCACCAATCCTAAAACCCCCAACAGGGCAACAGACCAAATCCTGGGTTTCGTTCTGGTCTGTGGTTGATGCCTTGCCATCAGTTTTACACCACCAGTCTCAGGGCTAAAGGGCTGGATTTGTATTGATACTAGGCAAAGTCTGTCCCCAAAACTAAGGAGGAGAAACTGCCCCAACAGCTGAGATTTCCTGGGATTTGAGGATAGTAGTGTTGAGTTTGTGTTTGTGGTCAGGGAGGGAATAGGAGAAGGCCTAGAGATGCCTTGCAGAGGTCTCAGGCATGATAAATCCTACAACCTGAATTCCCTCAAACTCAGAATGCTTTCTTTCATAGTTTTAAATCTATACTTCAACCCAACCGGGCCTGGCTCTGGGCATTGGAGGCTGGCTGTTTGAGGCACTCCCGTTGTGGTAGTGACATCTGAAGCAGATGGTACAGGGTAAGAGCCACCCTCTGCTTGGCTTGGGGATTTACGGGGCATGCTGGATGTGATATTGACCCTTCTGTGGCTAGAACAGGCCCTTCTCCCTCAAATGCCTGCTCATACTTGGTCCTGCTGAGCCCTCAGTCCAGAGGGCCTGAACCTAATGGGCCATTTGTCAAGGCTTTTCAATCTTCGGTGGGATTCTGCATCATCTCGCCTGTCATTAGAGCCCTGACGCTACCCAGTGTAGAGGTCACAGGAAATGTCAGGACTGACTGCCGAGGCTTCAAGGGACTCTTCCGTTCAGACCTGAGCTGTCCCTGTCTGCAGCTCACTTTTCCAAGGCCAGGTGGAGGGAACACTATGCCTTACAGGGCTTCTAAGAGAAGCGAGTACAGAGTGCTGCCTGAGCTCAGAGTGCTGCTTCGGTGTTTTCTCCTTGCAACAGGTATTTCTGAGTGGGCGTAGATGTGGGATGGTGAGACATGAGAGAGCCAATGAGGCAGGGTAGTTATGGATGCCCAGCCCACTATTCAACTAATTCAAACAATTTAAACTGTTAAGAAAATTTTCGTGGTTTTATTTTATCATGAGGCATTGAAACATCTGAACAAATCAATATCTGGGCGGTGAGGCAGCTGCTTTCTCCTTCACTTCTTTGGGTTACTAGAGCAACTTGTCAGTAGATTAAAAAAAAAAAAAAAAAAAGACAACCTTTTGCATTACTTAAGTCTTTCCAAGGCATGCGCTGGTACAACACAAACTTCTCCTGTCAGATGCAACTAGTCTAGCGTCCAAACATCATGCACAACACCTCGGTAGCAGCAGCGCACTGCGCTCACGCCCACCGCGGCCCTGCTCGTTTGTGAATGATATTTGGAGCATCTGGAGGAGTGTGAATAGTATCGGGAAGAGGAGGGAGGAGGAAACAGCATGAGTGCCTGGCTGGGAGGAGGTCAGCCAAAGTTGTGCAGGGCAAGCCTGAACATGTCATTGGTGCAAACCCAAGCATCATTGATGTTCTTTAATAGAAACATCTGGTGGAACCCCATGATGGGGTCTTCATCGGCCTGTGAGGAGAGAAAAAAATGGTTCAGTTAAGTTGGCCAAGGAACAGGAAGGGTGTTCAGCTGGAGGAGAATGCTGACTTTCAATCAGGCCTTTCTATCTTGGACACAAATCCTAGGAGAGCCCAGGGAACTCGTGATTGTGAACTGACATAATGTATGTAACATTGAACTTGGCACAAAGGGGACTTGAGGTGGCAGTTCATACTGCTATGTACACTCAAACTGCAGAACAACTTACCAGTTAGCTACAGCAATATAGCAGACAACATAGCTCCTCTGAGTTCATGTTTCTGGGCAAAAGTGACCAATCTGAAAGAGTTCTGTGGTGCTTATCATGTAACTCATGGTAGTCTAAAAACTAAACAGTCTTAGTGTCTGATTATGTTAGTTAGTCCAGCCATGAGAAGATACTACTAATAATGACTTTGTACATGAGAAAAGGCTCAAAACCAAGCTCACACCAATTACAACTCTGCAGAGAGAAAAAAACTAATGCATCCCTATCAGGTAATCTGTTTCTTGTCATGTAACATATAATATTTGCAACAAAAAAAAGGGTGAGAGACCTCCAGCCAAACTGCAGAACACCCAGATGAGGCCTAGTTGAGGTAGAAGCCTAACTAACCAGCTGTGTTTCTAACATCACTGTTTTTTCCAGGAATTATCATCAGCAAGGAGGCAAATTAATCTTTTGGGGGTTGGACAGACACACCAGAAAGAACTTGAAGCCAGGTGGAAAGAGGCACTGCTTACTGACCCCAGCCTGGGAAAGTGTGCCCGGAGACCCCAGAAAAAGACCTCCTCACTCCCAAGGCCTATCTGAGCACGCTCTCTGGGCAGGGTATCTTGGACAGGCAGGAGAAACTGACAGGAAAAACCAGGCCAAAAGGCAGGTCCATCCA
Organism: Tragelaphus eurycerus; assembly: GCA_935064755.1. Classification (NCBI taxonomy): domain Eukaryota; kingdom Metazoa; phylum Chordata; class Mammalia; order Artiodactyla; family Bovidae; genus Tragelaphus; species Tragelaphus eurycerus. The sequence goes on from CAKXYN010000020.1 coordinate 22,845,183, forward strand.
GGTTCAGTGGAGAGGCCTAGAGAGCCGCCCTTTCCCTCCACCCTTGTATTGGACTCAGGAAGCCCTGCCTAGCCTACGGAGAAGGCATGTGGGTCTCATATTCTGGGGACCATGATACCACATGCCCAGGAGGCTGGAACCTGGTTAAGAGGCAGCTCATCTGTCTTGCTTTGGGAAGGAGAGGTTTTTTGGAAATCTTCAGTCTGTTAAGAGTATAACAAGTAGGAGTTCCTGGAAGCGGGGTGGGGTGTACGGGCAGAGGCACCAAAGGACCACAGGAAAGCTTTGAAGGTTAACAGGTCTTGAGAAGTAGAACTAGAAATCCAAAGAGAAGCAGGAGTTCCCAGAATCTGCTTTGTTCAGCAGGTGGAAGAGCCAGCAGCCAGCTTGGGGAGTGGTAGCACGGACTCCAGTTCAGGGTCAGCTGCCTGCAGAAGGCTCCCCTACATCTTGGGAGCAGTACAAAGGCCCATGGCTGGGATCACAGCCCTATCCTGTTCCTGTACCTCACTGTCCCTTTTCCAAGGCTTTATACCAGTGCTCTCCAATAGGACTTGTTGCAATAACAGAAATGTTTTATGTTTGTGCTGTCTAATAGGCAGCCATGAATAACTCTGAGCACTTGAAATATGACTAATGCAACTACATTTTAGTTTTATTTCATTTCACTTTATGCAACTTAAAAATCACCCCGTGTGGCTGATGGCTAGAGTACTGAGCTACTAAGCTCCAGGCATCACTTGTCTGGGTGTCCCTGAGGAGCAGGACAGTGGTGCTGCAAGGCAGCAGCACCATTACCTTGAGCTGGCCCACAACCATGCTGATGATGCAGCTGTCTGGTGTGGGCTGATGGTCCTGTGCCGTGATGCTGTGCTGGATTTTCTGGAATGGAAGGCTCTGCAAGAGAAAAAATAGGTGGTGGGCTGTGGCCAGCAGGGTGGGGAAGGAGCTGCCTGCAGCCCAGCCCTGGCCCTTACTTACAGACAATTTCTCCACAATGGCAGCTTTCCCCTGGAATTGCTGTCCTTCCCACGTAAGGCATGACGCATCAATCTGAAAACCAGGAAATCTGGGGTCAGAGCTTCAGAGCACAAGGAATATCGCTGAGGCCCTGAAAAGACCCCCAAAAGGGTCCTACTTGGGGAACATGAGTCCATGTCTGTTTCCCTGTCTGTAAAGAAGGGAAATGAGGGTAATTCCCAAACTTCAGACGATTAACAACTTTAATTACACCCCAGCATCGCAGAGCCCAAGCTCTGAAAGACTGTGTAAGAAAACACAAACTTATTAATAAGTAAGCTCATCTCCCACTTTTTATCCAAAAAGTTATATGGCCTTTTTGATATGGATGAGCTCCAGGATGACCATATGTGGCCAAGACTCAGTCAAAAACCATCCTGTTATTTGGGTAGTCAGCACCAGTCCCAGAATAATCATCGGAAATAACTTGGAAAAAAAAAAAAAAGAACGAACAAACTAGGAAACATCTATGTTCAACACCATCTCTAGAGCCCAGAGTCAGTTCCACAGAGGCCATTCCCATGGGGTCAGGGAGGGGTGGAGGCTGACAAGGCCTCTTCTGGGACCCTCCCAACCATCAACGTGTAACCCACAACTTCACTGCCTCCCCACCCCATCTTTCCTACCAGAGCCTCCTGGGCCAGAGCTCAAAAGTACCTCTGCTACTCAGCTGCTCTGACATTAGGCAAACTAGTTTTTTATCCAGCTCCCCTCCGCCGCCAATTGCTTCCTGATGTTTAAAGGGAAACGTGATGAGCTTTCGTAAAACGACATACATAAAGTACTCCTTAAAGACGTTGCTTACTCTTCTCTGGGTCAGACCTGCTTTAATTGATTTCAAAAGCAACAAGACAGAAGTGCCAAAGATCCCAGTCAGGCCAGTTTGAGTTTTTAAAACCCTCTACCTGTGATCAGATCAGATCAGATCAGTCGCTCAGTCGTGTTTGACTCTTTGCGACCCCATGAATCGCAGCACGCCAGGCCTCCCTGTCCATCACCAACTTTCAGAGTTCACTCAGACTCACATCCATCGAGTCAGTGATGCTATCCAGCCATCTCATCCTCTGTCGTCCCCTTCTCCTCTTGCCCCCAATCCCTCCCAGCATCAGAGTCTTTTCCAATGAGTCAGCTCTTAGCATCAGGTGGCCAAAGTACTGGAGTTTGAGCTTTAGCATCATTCCTTCTAAAGAAATCCCAGGGCTGATCTTCAGAATGGACTGGTTGGATCTCCTTGCAGTCCAAGGGACTCTCAAGAGTCTTCTCCAACACCACAGTTCAAAAGCATCAATTCTTTGGTGCTCAGCCTTCTTCACAGTCCAGCTCTCACATCCATACATGACCAGAGGAAAAACCATAGCCTTGACTAGATGAACCTTTGTTGGCAAAGTAATGTCTCTGCTTTTGAATATGCTATCTAGGTTGGTCTTAACTTACAAGGAGTAAGCGTCTTTTAATTTCATGGCTGCAGTCACCATCTGCAGTGATTTTGGAGCCCAGAAAAACAAAGTCTGACACTGTTTCCCCATCAATTTCCCATGAAGTGATGGGACCGGATGCCATGATCTTCGTTTTCTGAATGTTGAGCTTTAAGCCAAATTTTTCACTCTCTTCTTTCACTTTCATCAAGAGGCTTTTTAGTTCCTCTTGACTTTCTGCCATAAGGGTGGTGTCATCTGCATATCTGAGGTTATTGATATTTCTCCTGGCAATCTTGATTCCAGCTTGTGTTTCTTCTAGTCCAGCATTTCTCATGATGTACTCTGCATATAAGTTAAATAAACAGGGTGACAATATACAGCCTTGACGAACTCCCTTTCCTATTTGGAACCAGTCTATTGTTCCATGTCCAGTTCTAACTGTTGCTTCCTGACCTGCATACAAATTTCTCAAGAAGCAGATCAGGTGGTCTGGTATTCCCATCTCTTTCAGAATTTTCCAGAGTTTATTGTGATCCACACGGTCAAAGGCTTTGGCATAGTCAATAAAGCAGAAATATAGATGCTTTTCTGGAATTCTCTTGCTTTTTCCATGATCCAGCGGATGTTGGCAATTTGATCTCTGGTTCCTCTGCCTTTTCTAAATCCAGCTTGAACATCAGGAAGTTCACGGTTCACATATTGCTGAAGCCTGGCTTGGAGAATTTTGAGCATTTCTTTGCTAGTGTGTGAGATGAGTGCAATTGTGTGGTAATTTAAGCATTCTTTGGCATTGCCTTTCTTTGAGATTGGAATGAAAACTGACCTTTTCCAGTCCTGTGGCCACTGCTGAGTTTTCCAAATTTGCTGGCGTATTGAGTGCAGCACTGTCACAGCATCATCTTTCAGGATTTGGAATAGCTCAGCTGGTAGTGATGCTTTCTAAGGCCCACTTGACTTCACATTCCAGGATGTCTGGCACTAGGTCAGTGATCACACCATTGTGATTATCTGGGTCATGAAGATCTTTCTTGTACAGTTCTTTTGTGTATTCTTGCCATCTCTTCTTAATATCTTCTGCTTCTGTTAGGTCCATACCATTTCTGTCCTTTATCGAGCCCATCTTTGCATGAAATGTTCCTTTGGTATCTCTGATTTTCTTGAAGAGATCCCTAGTCTTTCCCATTCTGTTATTTTCCTCTATTTCTTTGCATTGATTGCCGAGGAAGGCTTTCTTATCTCTTCTTGCTATTTTTGGAACTCTGCATTCAGATGCTTATATCTTTCCTTTTCTCCTTTGCTTTTTGCTTCTCTTCTTTTCACAGCTATTTGTAAGGCCTCCCCAGACAGCCATTTTGCTTTTTTGCATTTCTTTTTCATGGGGATGGTCTTGATCCCTGTCTCCTGTACAATGTCACGAACCTCATTCCATAGTTCATCAGGTACTCTATCTATCAGATCTAGGCCCTTAAATCTATTTCTCACTTCCACTGAATAATCATAAGGGATTTGATTTAGGTTATACCTGAATGGTCTAGTGGTTTTCCCTACTTTCTTCAATTTCAGTCTGAATTTGGCAATAAGGAGTTCATGGTCTGAGCCACAGTCAGCTCCTGGTCTTGACAATCAATTACCTGGGCTGGATCTGGCCTTCCACCGTTAAGATCCCTTTCTTTTCTTCAAAATGTCTGAACTGGCCCTGACATTTTGAGGGAGACAGAGGAGTTTGCCCACAGCCCATCAGGCTGCAAGGCTGTGCGAGATGACTCCTATCACTTCTACCCTAGGCAGACCTGCTAGGCGTGGCTTGATCAATCACATTTCTGTCTTGGGCAGGGTCAAATACAAGTAACTCTTAGTATATATGAACATCATTAACATAGCAGTAAAAAATGCCTATATAGAAGGGTTTCTCAAGAAACACCCGCCTCCCGTGAGCATTCAGGGGCTTTTAGCTCTTCAAAGGACACTGGACCTGGGGCCTCCAGAAGCCATCTGAGGTGCACTGATGATTCTTACAGCTGCTGCCTCCAGGGGGCACCAGAAGCCCTAGCCTCTGTCGGCCGCTGCCTGGTCTGGACCAGAGGCACTCCCAGGACCATGGAAGGGCGAGCCCAGAACGTGCTGCCTATGGTACCACTCATGTAGATCCACTAGATTACCTAAGAATCTCACTCATGCAGAAGATGACAGAAAGGTCCATGTGGCCTGGGGAGCTGGGCTAGGCCTTAAGCCCCCTACCCCGTGGAGAGTAGCTCAGATAAAAGGGCTCAGCCAATCCAGTGAGGGGTGCCAGAACTTGTGAATTGGAGGCACAGGCCCCACACCTGAATTGATCCCCTGGAACCCCATTTTGGTGCTAGAGCAGAAGACTTACATAAATTGCGCCTAGTTGAGTTCTGTCATTATCAAATAACTGGTAGTAATGTTGAATGAAGCTGGATCCAATCTGCTCCCAAATTGGCTTGTCTCCCATTCTGGAGCGTCACCCGGCCTCGTTGAGACCTGTAAGTCCAGCAAGACAGGAAGGGACGCATTGGTACCGTGCAAGCAGCAGGTAGCCAGTCAGTCTCTTCACTGACCCCCACCCCTCCCAGACCTCCTTGAGCAGGCAGTGCTCTGCTGAGGTCTGTGCTCCCGGAAAACACGGAGAGGACCCAGGGAACTGATAAGCAATCCCTCAATACAGACAAGTGCAGGGAGCCCAGAGGTGGACAACTCAGACCCTCCTGGTGTCAGGATCATAGAGAAGGATGGGTCCTGAGGGTGGAGCCTGGACGAAGGAAGGTCAGAGTAAGTACTACAGAGGATGAGGTTTTGAGGCGGAGCTAAGCACTCTCCCCATTTCTTTTCATTTAATCCTCTCAACAACCTGCACAGCCAGTTACTGCTATTCTTCCCACTTTGCAGGTCAGGAACTACTGATGTCTGAGATAAGTGTCTTCGACTGCAGCACTCAGGCCCTTAACATTAATCCAGGGCCTTACTGGCAGGTAGAAAACCCAGTGAGAGTGGGGAGAAATGGTTCCTCAAGATCCCACTTGAGGAACAAAGATAGCAAGTGACCCTCCCTCACTTTGTCTTAAGGGGGAAGTTTATTTCTTTGAGGCCAGATGACATCATTTCATCACCGAGAGGGGTTACATCTACCAACTGCAGAGGTGGGACCATGAGTTCAGAGGATCACAGATGACAACAGAAATGCTGGGAGGGCAAAGGAAGGTTGGGAGGGGAAAATGAGTCACGTTTCTATACCCCATCCCAGCACTGGCTCCATCAGAAGGGCTGCCCCTCTCCAGTCTCCGAGCAAGAGGGGAGCCATACCCCCTCCAACCCACCCTGCTACAGATATCAGGGATCCAAGGCTGGTAGATGAAAAATCCAAGCCCCGGACAAAAGAGACGCTCAGGCCTTGGTAGGCTCCTCCTGGGTATAGTGGAGCGCATCTCACTGCAGGACCCATAACAGCAGACCTCTGTTGTTCTATAGCTGTTTCTGACTGCACAGGAACCCACCCACTCTCTCCTAATAACAGGACTCTGAACCAAAGCTGTAAGGAGGTGGGTTTGACAGACAACCACTGGCAGTGGTGTGATCTGATGCAAGTCACTGCCATCCTGAGGGCCTCAGCCCTCTTCTCTATAAGGGGGTGGAACCCTGCTGTTGCCAGTGGGGTCTCACTAAGGGAACCTAGTAAAGCTCTTGACTCAGCTTGGTTAGTGCTGGTTTGCTCTGGTCCCTATGACCTCACCCTAGGCCAGAGGAACCAGAGGAAGGACAGTGGAAGTGGGTGGTAGCTTATGCCCAATTCAGCCAATCTCCCAGCCTGTGACCAACACTCCAGCCAATGAGGGGCCAGGAAGCTGAGCCAGCTTTATTTTAGGTTCCCTAGGAGGTGGTGGCACTAAAAATAGCAGCACGGTGCTGGGATGACTAAATGTCCAGGAGTCTAAAAGAAGCACAGGAGAAAGCTTGGGCCCAGCTGCGCCTGCCTGGGACAAGGATTGTCCCAGCTTGCTCTCTGCCAAGAAACAGAACAAGTGGGAAAAACACAGGATACGCAGCTACTCTCAGCTGCTCTGTCTTAGTCACATTTTCAAGGGGTCAGACTGTGACAGCACCACATGCAAACTCGGGTCACTGGAGGCACAAGAACCCGGCATCGCGCATCTCTGCCCCTTCCACCAGATGACTCACCCATCTCGGCCCAACCCCACCACATCACACTCCCAAGATGCCCTGCTGAGCCCCTCCAAGATTTCTGGGGCAGGGAGGAATGAACTAGGGCCATCTTGCCCTCTGTTCTCAGCAGCCCTCGGAGAAGGTCTTGGAGCAGTGTGCCAGTCAGGAGAAACAACATGAGCACGTGCCTGGGGACACAAGAAGAGATAAGGGCAGGAAACTGGGAAGTGGGAGATGGAGGGTGAGGGGAAATAAGACTAGAAGCTATCCAAAGAAAAGTGGCGCCATGTGGTGGGACACTGAGGTGAAGAAAGTGAGGTGTTTTTTCCTTTCTCAACATTGTTCTTAATGGTGTGATAAGTTTCTAACACATAAACGACTTGGCAGAAGCAGAGGTGGAGTAAAGAGGTAGGAGGGATAAAGGGACAGAAGAGCCCTTTGGCCGGGTGGAGGCTGGGTGGAGGGGGCAGGCCAAAGGGAGCTCTCCTGAGGGACAGGACTATTTAAAAAGAGTGAGCAGGAACCTTCAAAGCTATGTGGATTGAAGATTTTGCTTTAGATGTCAAATGGTGTCTCTGAAGCCCACAGCAACCTTGTTCAAGGCTTGCTTGACCCTGATGTGTTTACCTCTGTGTAGTAATCATGCGGTTGATTTCACCATCAGCCCACTTTACAGGTGGAAAAACCAAGATTCAGCCTGTGGCCCCAACTTGCCCAGCACATCAGTGCTGATCCTGAGTTCTCTGGTTAAGGCCACTGCTTATTTTCTGCTAATTTTGCGTCCTTGAGTTCTAAGCCACAAGGCTGGCCATGTCCCTCCCCTACAAATCCCTCACCCTTGGGTTCAAGGTCAAACACCTGAAGGCCCACAGGTGGCTATCCACACCTGTCCCTAACTCCTCAGCCGTTCTCTCCTGCCTAGATCCAGCACCACAGCTAAACACACCGGAACTTCAGAGTTTGCTCCCGGGGTTTTTGCACAGCTGAGTCCTCCCGCTGGGATGCCCGCCCTCCCCTCACGTCACCATTCAGATGCCTCCCATTTGGGTCTTCCTTTGCAGACTCAACTGTTGACCTCCAACACCATGTGCAAGCCTGGACTGGCAGACCCAGGGCACACTCCACTGTGGCTCTGGGCTGTGAGCATTCCCATTTGGTTCTTGCCACATCCCATTCCACCCCCTCAATCTCCCAGCACAGAGTCCAGTAAACTATGGGACTTCCAGTTTCTGACTCCACATATTCCACAAAGCTTTCACCCTGTAGTTGGGAGGTGATATTCCTTAGCCAAGAAAAACCAGCAGGGTGCAGGGACCACCTCCCATCCCCATGGGACACAGGGGAGGGGTGGCTGGGCTGAGGGTTCCCCAGGATGGCCAGCCAGCCCCGGCCTTGCTTCTAATATATTTACTGTGGAAAGAATAGCCTGGAAAGAAACACAATGCAAGGCTGATGGGCAGCCTCGTGTGAGACTGGGGACTGACCTTCATGACAGCTTCTCCTACAGCTCTTCCGAGAGGGCCGCTGACCACCGCCTCCTGCTTCACTCAGGCTGACTGAGGCAAGGCTCCCCGAGGAGCAGAAATGATCTCGGTGACCTCTCACCCACTGAGCATCAGACTTCACTGACCCTTAGGTCTCTGTGGGTGCAAAGACTCTCTAAGAATGTCTCATACACTGCGGCCCGCTCCCAGTCAATCCACACAGAGGCAGAGACGCCCCAGTCTTATCACTGACTTCAAGTAGTTCATACTCCCTGAGGCTGTCATACACATCAGGTTAAAAGCTCTGGAGATCCCACTGGGTAACAGAAAAAAAAAAAAAACCCTTCATTTTGCTCCTCAAATTCTGGGTCAGAGTTTCCAGTATTTTGAAACTTGAAACAGTAGTGTCCAGCTGATGTCTCGTTTTCACTAATGCGTATTCAGTGTAGAAATGGGCTCATGGCTTTACATGCATTTTGTTCTAACACCCTGTGAGTCAACTCCCATCTTAGAGATGAGCAAAACAAGGCCCAACAAGATCAGCTAAATTTGCTCAAGGTCACGAGCCTAATAAATGGTGGAACTGGATGGAACCAAGCTTAGTGGGCTCCAGGACCAAGACTTCCAGTGACAACTGGTCTGGAGATAAAAATGAATGACACGTAGAGCTGAAGCCCTGATCTCTAACCTTGGCTTTTTATGAAAGGGGCAAGACAGGCTTGAACCAGGGCTTCTGCCTCCAAACAAAGGCACCAGGCAGACTGCCACACTAAACAATGGACGTTTTCATGGGGGATGATCTCACGCTTTTCCTAAACCTTCAAAGTCACAACCCCATTCCGCCATCTCAGCAAAGCAGAGATAAATGTGGGCCTAGCTGGATCTAGGGCACGACTGGGGTCAGAAGAGTGACGAGAAAGAGGAAGAGGACATTCATTACTAACTCCACACTTTCAAACAGAAGGATGTTCATGTTGGATGGCCTATCACTGAGGCCCACAGGGAACACCAGATGTGCGAGCTTATAGTGTGATCCTTGAACTCACACCAACTCAGCACTACGACCTTCACACCTACTGTCTGCTAGGATTCAAGAGCCCTGAAGCAGAGGCTGGGAAGGACTCCGACAGGTAGAACTGACAGACAATTTTGGCTTAAACTCAGAGCACAGGCGTGGACTAAACAGTGAGGGAACGTTGTGGGCTGCAACCAAAGGGGAAGACACTGATCTGAAGAGTGGTGTGTATCCTGTGTAGCAGCCTTCCTATTCTCCACTGACAAAATCTCAACCATTTATCCTGACTTCAAGGCCCTGGGTGACCTGGCCTCCCAGCTATCCAACCTCATCTCTGGCCACCCACTCCTCCCCGTCCTCTGCAGCCACTCTGGGCATTTTCCTATTTCTGGAACATCTTGAGCCTGTTCTCACTGGAGGGCTCTGCAACTGTTGATCCTTCTACTTGGATCATCCTTCCTCCCAGATGTATCCAGATCCTCCTCCATGTGTCTAGCTCCTTGTCACATGTGTGTCCACTCAAAGGTCACCTCCTCAAAGACACCTTCCCTGACCATTCAGTCTAAAGTGGCCTCCCAGGTACTCATTTCATCATCCTGCTTCATCTTCTTAGCACTTGTCACTGCATGAGATTATCACATTTACATATATGTTAGTGGTTCCTCTCCCTGACTGGGGCACCGTGTCCCTGTCTGCAAGGTGCCTCACCTAGGCCCTCTTCTCTGAAGTGTGTTCTGGGAAAACACTGTTCAATTTAAGTGGCCAGGTGACCCACTTCACCTCTACCCACATCTTCTGTCCAATTTGTCAGGAAACAATCCTGTGCCTTCCACCCAGCCATCTATCTGAGGTGTGTGTTAGTGGTGCTTGGCCCCTCCCTCCCACCCCAATTCCCAAGGTTCTGATCACCTGAGGGCAACTGTGGCTGAAGAGGAGGCACAGGACCACGCCGTCAAAGGCCTGGCCGCTAGCCTGCTCCTCCTCTCCCTCATGGCAGGACCCTCCGACCCTGTCTTCGTCAGTAATTATGAGGATGTTAGGGGTAATCAACTGCAGATATAAAGCAGGACTCAGCTGGCAGGTATGAGGTGAACACTGGGTCAAGAGCTGGGAAGGAGGGTAATCTCAGCCTGCTGTAGGACATCACAATAAGGAACAGCCTTGACCCAGGACTGGCAACAGCCTCGTTCACCACTCACTTGCCTGCAGTTGGGAGAGACAGCAGCCAAAGTCTGCTGCCCAGGACAGAACCCTTTCCTGGGGCAGACCCCTGAGGTCTAGGTGCTAAGGGCCTGCATGCTAAGGGCCTTCTCCTCTTCTATTTGGAGAGGGCTCCAGAGGCGACAGGTTGCCCTGGTTGGCCCAGAAGTTGAATCCTGAGACCTGCATTCTAGTCCCTCTGCTCTGCCCATACTCAGTTCCTGAGTAACCCCCTTTCCGAGGTGGTTCAGGGATATCTGGGGCCCTGGCCTAGACAGTTCCCATCCACGAACTTGCTGTTTCGTGTACCATTAGTCAAACCCCTGTAAACCAAACAGTTATTACATACACGTCTTCTCTCATTCCAGCCTCTCAGCTCTGTAAAGCTGGTATGATTACTGCAACTTTGTAGATGAAACCAAGACTCTTGAGAGGTTAAGAATTCAAGACCACGCAAGGCCACTGGGGCATAGCCGGCATGAAAATGTCTACAAAAATTGGCCTGGACTGGAATAGTTGAGAGCCCACGTCAAGTAGTAAGAAGCAAAGATGGAAAAACGAAGAATGGAGTCCAAGCCTTTTTTCCCCTTTGAAACTGGCAAGCTCTATGCCCATCAGAAGGGAAATCCTGTAAGTGCATGCTCAGCCTGTCACAGCAGGAATACAACCTACAAATGAGACCGTGCACTGACCTAGGCCTGAACCACCTCTGCAAGTGGAACCAATGTCTCTATACAGATGTTCTTCCAGGGGGCTTCAGTTCCTGCCCTGGAGAGACCCAGTGGCTCTGATGGAGTACCTGAGGCTTTAGGAAACAAACATTCCTGAATCCCCCGTTTACTGAGGCAAACAACCCTCAGTTCCCAGGTTCCTTGGACGCATCTCTCTCATGAGAGGAGGTTCTCCTTTGCCAGGGTAGACTGTTCTCCAGCCTGAGTACTTAAGGAGTTGGCATATAGCAGGTACCAGCAATAAATAAAGGCCCAGGGTAGTGAGAAGGACCAACCCCAGTCCTCTTGTGTCCTTCTTCCCTGGCCACCTTCCTGAGACAGACCTGAACAAATGATTCCTCCCAGGAAGACACATTTCAGCTGACAGAGTGAGGATGGAGATGGTGCCACACAGACCTGGTGGTACGGGTGCTGACCAGCAGCATTGGTCACCCCTGGAGCCACTGCAGGGATAACCCACACAATAGCACCTCCCTCAGGAAGAATCTTCAGGAACTCCTGCCATATGTGGTCAAAGCAAGAAATCACAAAATTTCAAAATTGGGGAAGGCGTTGTTGTTCAGTTGCTAACTGGTGTCTGACTCTTTGCAACCCCATGGACCACAGCACACCAGACTCCCCTGTCCTTCACTATCTCCAGGAGTGTACTCAAATTCATGTCTTTGAGTCTGTGATGCTGTCTAACCATCTCATCCTCTGCCGTTCCCTTCTCTTTCTGCCCTCAATCTTTCCCAGCATCTGGGTCTTTTCCAATGAGTTGGCTCTTCACATCAGGTGGCCAAAGTACTGGAGCTTCAGCTTTAGCAGAAGTCCTTCCAATGAATATTTAGGGTTGATTTCCTTTAGGACTGACTGGTTTGATCTCCTAGTAGTCCAAAGGACTCTCAGGTCTTCTTCAATACCACGCAAACCCAACCCCCCACACACAAACATTCTCATGGCTCATCAGAAAAAAAAAATACTAACTTTAAAAACAGGCCCATCAGGAGGTTCAGCTCAAGCTGTCCACAGAAATCCTGCCTAACATTCAATGTCCACCCTGTGGAGAACTTTTGGATTCACTCCTCAATCTCCAAAAGTACTACTCCCTTTCACTTCTGGGGAGGGCGCCTGTTTCACTCTGGAAAGATGTTCTGATAGATATCATTCCAAAAGCACTGGGCACTTGAATAAGTGACCTGAAAGGGTTTCAGTCAAAGAGGTAGAAGGCACCAAGCCAGGTTCAGGCAGGGAAGGAGGTCATGGCCCACAAAATGCTGGTTAGATTCTCAGGTACTGGAAGAACACCCAGCAGAGACCTCTGAGGGATGAGGAGCTGGTGACAGAAATCTATCTAGACTCAATAGCAACAGCAATTTGGAGTGGTGACAGCCAAGTTGCTCAAGGGATCCCAGACCTTCCTGGGCCCAGCATTCTGAAGGATACCTTGCTCCATGGTTTCTTCAGGCACTGGAAAGGAGAGTGGGCTCACTTACAGCCTTTACTCTTCGGTAACAGCCTCTACTCTGTCACTCAGAAGCCCCCCTCACCCCAACCTTTTGCAAAGGGCCAAGAGTCCCTTGTGGGTCTCTTCAACTTAGACCTCAATACGTAATAGCAACATTCTGTCTCCCTGACTACTGTGACCTCCTTTCCCCAGCATTGGGACTTGGTAGGAACTCATTATTCTACCTCCAGCTTCTGCCCAGAGCCTGACATACAGAAAAGGGCCACAAGAATGGTGGCTGAGTAAAATGCATCATTGGTGAGAGAAGAGAAAAAAATAATTCAAGCAAGATACTAATGCCTCAGTAAAGGGATTCTAGAATTTTTTGAGATAAGGTGCCTTCCAATCCTAAACTTTGAGCATTCTTTCACATAAATCATTCTTTCCATCCCAACCCACCAGTTGGAAAGTCAGAATAAAGTGAAATGTGGCTCAGAGAGGTGAGTTTCATGTCACCAAGGGACATAGCTTTGAGCTGGTTGAGAACCCAGTCTCCTCACAGCCTTTATTATGCAGCCATATCCTGACTGTCCCAGGCCAGGCCCCACCACCCAAGTCAGCGGTACAAGACTAGACAGGGTGCATACTGATTGTGGACAACCTCGGTGTTCTCCTCTTATCTCTGAGCTCTGAGATGCAGACAGCTTGCCAAATTGCAGAAAGGTCAAGGACTTATGGGGGTCAGGATGCGTAGCAATGGCTACATGATTGACCCCAGACACAGAAGTTATACGGAACTTAAGGTGTGGAATGAGAAGGAGGGACCTGAATCCCTCCCCCTCCCAGGTAACCTATGAGAAAGAACAACAGCATTCTGGCCTCAAAGAAAACCCTTGTGATCAAGTCATCTAGGGCTTTGGAATCTGTGAACTAATCCATAGCCATAAAGCCTAACTCACCTGACACGGGTGTCCTAGAAAGAAGCAACCCAGACAATCTCAAGATCTTGAAACAACTGCTTATGGCACGAAGACATCCAATCACACTGACCCTACGTGTGTCCTGGGGGTAGTCCCTCCTTGTTGCCCACCTCCGCAGGCAAACCAGGCCTCTCCTGAGCCTGTTGAATGAACCTGACTAGTTCACACTCGTAGGCTAGTAAACTAGGAGAAAGAGAAAGACAAGGAGAAAGCAGGCCTGGATGAGGAAATCTAGACAGATCCTTGCCTATTCTCCTTAACCTTAACAGCGGGGACTTAAAATGCAACTGCAGGAAAAATTCCAAGGCTTGAATTCAATGACCAGAAAAATACTACCTGGGGGAATAATCAAGAAAAGGGAAAAAAAAAAAAAAAAAAATCCAAGGGTGGTGCATCATAGGCTTAACTCAACTCTCTTAAGAGACGTGCCTGCTGTTGAGGCCAGGTGTGCAAAGACTTGGCTGCTTCTTTAGTACCTGAACTGTGGCTCATTAGCTGCACTGGGTCAGAAAATTCAAGGCTTGACAAACTGTCTTTTCCCCATATCCCATGGTCTTCTCTGGACTCGTCCCTTAATTTATCATCACTCAGTCAGGAAGGGCCTTCCCAAAACCAGCCTGAGGACCGCTCTATGGCTAGCTACTCCCCTTCCTCCAGAACTCAATGGAGACCCGGTGCCTTCATTAAAGGCAATTTCCCAAGGCCCAACCAGCTTTCTGCCTATTCAGAGGTCGCTCTGAATGTTGGATGAATGAGCAAGCAAGAGTGGGAAGCCTGACTTTCTGCAGTCTCCAGCCCTAGTTCTGCCACCCAGGCTTCAGAAGGGCCTCACAGCCCAAAAGTGCCCCTCCCCCAATGTCGCTTGCAGCCCAGCCTCGTTTGGCATTAGGCTCACCCACCTCACACCTGGATTGTACCTTGCCCTCCATCAAACCCCACCTTATTGTTACCCCCCTCATGGAATCATCCTCCTCTATGAACAAGGGCAGACGACTCTGGGAGCAGCAGATGGGAGGATTAGGCTGTACTGAAGATATCTAACAATGTGTTGGAGGCTCACATATTCAGCTTCACCTCCTTGGCTTCCTCCCTCCCTCCCTCCACTAACACAACCGGCCAACCCACCCACGGCTGAGGTCTGGTCACTGATAGAAAGAAGGGCGGGGGCTGAGCCTAAGAGTCTGGAGCCGCCTCGTCTCCTCAGGCCAGATTCTCCAAGGCTCCTGGGGGTTAAGGCCCACGTGGAGCCCCCTCCTGAGCCAGATTCTTTGACCCTGCCTCCACGCAGAAGAACCTACGCATGAGTTCCGGAGTGGGAGATAGGTTTCGTGCACTCTGAGCCGGCAAACAAGCAAGTGAGCGCTCACCTACATCCTAGCCGAGCTGTGGTTCAGAACCGGAGGAGGGTAGGGCTGCTGCATGCGGGCGCCCTTACCCAATGCTGACACCGGAACGGGCTGGGTGGCGTCTACCCATCCCCGAATCCTTGGCGGGCTGGCGGCACGACGTGGGGATGGGGTCCGCCCGCTAGCCTGCCTGCAGTTTGCGGGACTCGGGCAGGCCTGGCTAGGCCAGACGGGGCGGGGCCCGGAGCGCCCCATCTGGGTGGTCCAGACCAGAGAAAAAGGCCAGGCTTCGGAGCGGTCCATTGTGCCCGCCACCTGCACGGTACGCCCGAAATAGGTTCCTGGCTTCCTCCGTGTTCCCCCGGCCGCCGCCTCAGAGGACCGGCGGGAGGCGGAGCCGCGCGCGACACATGGCCCCGGCCCCGCGCGGCTTTGGGGCCGCCGGGGGTGGGTAGGGGAGGGGCCGCCCGGGGACTTACAGCAGAAGCTCCAGGCGACCCGGAGCACAGCTCCTGCGGCCCAGCCCCCGCCCCGGCGCGCTAGCCCCGACACTCACCCGAGGGGCTGGCACGATGGCGGCAGCAGCGGCGGCAACCCAGCGCGGTCTGCGACCGACTGTCCCTTCCCCCCTGCCTTCCCTTGCCACCCCGCTGCACTCTGGGAAACGCAGTCCTCCTCGTGCTCTTTTCTGGTATAGGTGCGCTGGGAGAAAACTACCATTCCCGACGTCCTATGCGCCGAGGCCCAGACACGGCCCGCAGCGCGGGAGGTGAGGCTAAGTTAGGGAGGGAGGCCGCCGGGGCGAGCCCCTGAGAATTGTGGTCTAGCGGAAGCCTCTGGAACACCCGAGCTTGGCGCCAGGCTGGGGTCAGGCCTCGGTTGTCGCCAAGTCCCAGCTGGTCCGGCCCCGCCCAGCTTTCGCGGCCTTTCGGTGTTGGCCCCGCCTCCGTGGGAGCTCGGCCAGTTCTCAAACTGGCCTAGCCGCCCCTCCCTGGGCCCCTGAGCTGTTTCCGCTTGCAAACCCCCCTCCCCTTTGGTGCTGTGGCCGCCCCTGCGGCTCTTCCGACTGGAGCTCCAAGGCTACCCGGGGCGGAACCCACGGCTTCTGTTGTCCCAATATTCTTGCGCCCTGCCGGGTGCAAGTTGGACCCAAAACTGGTTTCAAGCAAGCGAGGCTTTCCTGGGCTGGAAACAGGATTACTCTTAGATTTCTGCAGTTAGGGTGTACAAAGCATTTTCACAAGTTTTTTGTTGTTGGGTTTTGCATCAGGCAGGACAGCTAATAATCTTGGTTTTATTAATGAAAAAAGATAAACAACTGGTGCGCCCAAACCTTCCCCGTGATTTAAGTGATTAAATTGTCCATAATCTCCCTCCCGCCCATTACTCTTTTTCTTTCAATGCCCATTTTCGTTGTCGTTTCCTGGGTAACACAAACATTTGAAGTAAGGTGTGGCTCGGTCAGGCCTGCTGGGATTCTGCAGCTAAGCTGGGGGACCACAGGTTAAGTTTAGAGAGACAAGGTTTCTCCTAGTCAGAGATGGCTCAGTACTCCTGTTCGTCCAGAAATTTTATACCTTCACAGATCCTCACCATCACCCCCACCCCTCCACCTGGGGATGGCTGGTAAGACCAGATCAGGCTTCTGTTCATTAAATCCCAGATCTGTATTATTTTGCCTGACTAGATTCTTCTCTTATTAGTCAGGGAGACTGCATTGCCCTGCTTGTGGTGTATCTAAGGCCTCCCTTGCTCTGAGCTGTCCTCCTCCCTTCTAGAAGATAAAACACTCCGGAGATTGTGTGCTCATCATATCCAGACACTAGCGAATCCTGACCAGTTTGGCTCTTCTCACTCTGTCCTGGGAGTGCTCCTGAGAGGTTCAAGAGACCCAAAGCTGAAAGTCTTAAATCCCTTCAGCAAACAGGAGCTAAGTGATACACTAAGGAGCATGGCTGGAGCCTGGGAAAATCCTCACTCCTAATGAAGGCAGGTGGGGACAGCTGAGTGAGTGACCCAACAGCTGCCCAAAAAGGGCTATAGTCCCTGCTGGCCTGGAAGGGTACTGCTGTGCTTCCACCACCTTATGACCAGCCAAAACTAACCCCAGGAAGGGAGACAAACAGTCCTTTCCCCAACTAGGCACCTGCACAACCTATCTCCCACTTCTCCTCCCCAACAGACACTTGTTTCTCAATTCAATGCCAAGGGGTCAGAAGGACAGCAGAGACTGGAGGGATATTTTAGAGTCATTCTAGTTAGTAACTACAGGGAAAGCCCCCAGGTAAGTAGCTTTTTCCATAAGTAACAGAGAAAAGAATCATGTTTTATGGAGTCCAGTAAGTATTATTTGTGCCCCAATAACCATGTTAAACACTGCTAGCTTTAAAGGCATTTGTTGCCAGCTTTCGGCTAAATGACTTGGAACCACAGATAAAAATGTCACCTTGTCACTACAACATCCAGTCTAAATAAAGATGCTAACAGCCAAGAAAATGAGTCAAGAGATGACAAATCCCAACTCATCCTTAAATTCCTCTGAGGATCCACCTTCACAATGAAAGTGCACCAAGGTCAAAGGTATCCATATTCCTTGTAAGAACCCATGGCTGGCTCTAGCTGTGGTCTTCACTGATGTAAGTAACTGTATGCCCATGTGTGCCAGACACTGTACTAGGCCTAAGGAGAGAATAGTGAGCAAAATTCAATTCCAGCTGAAAATTCTTAAGGAATTCAAAACCCCCAGGGAAGTGCCACAATTCAGCTTAGTTCTCAGTTGCTTCTTTCCCCAGTTGAAAGCACACAGGGAGCTAACCCATGGGCACACCAGGACCATTTGGTGCAATTTCCAAACTCTTCAGGATGCGTTGGAACTCTGAGAAGACCTTATGCGGGTTAGAGCCCCTTTATGGAGAAACCTGGTCACTGAAGCATCTCTAATCCCAGGGTCAGCCTGTCCTCGAGACCAAGGTGGAGAAGGGGGAGGCCTATCAGGAAGTCCATCTCCCCACGTTTAAGGATCCTGAGCTGTGTCCTTATAAAAACAAAATGGCGAGACCCAAATAAAAACCTTACTTTCTGTTTAATTCGTTTTGCCAAACAAACACAGTGAAAACTTTAGTCTGACTAATTGTACAGAAAATAGAATTTGTAACCAGTAGCAAACATAACAGGATAGACCTAAGTCCCTGCCAGGCTGGATTTCCATCAACAGGTCACCTAGATCCCCTTGTAGATGGCCTCCTGGGAGGGAGGTCCTAGGAAGCCGAGGCACAGATCTGCCAGTCCCCATCAGAATCACAGGCTGCACCTGGGAAGGAAAAGCACAAAAAAGTAGAACTGATGTTACTTGGATCTCTTATCACTACACACAGAAGAGCTCTCTGATCGCCAGCCAATCTCAAGGTGTTGTCTTCCCAAAGCCATAGTCCTCCAGCATCCCACCTGCATCCCTATGGGATAAGTTTCAAGTTCAGTGGTTCTGAAGCCTCTGCTTAACCAGAACCTGCAATATAAACTTGGGGTTAGGGAGTGAAGGTGTGGATGGGTAGACAAAGTCATAACTGCTGGTGTCCCCAGTGCAGTCTCAGACTTCAGGACGTTGCTTCAGGAGGAAATGAGAGGGTACTAGGTCACCAGCAAAAGAGTCCAGCTGCCCTAGGCCTCAGTACTGTCAAACAGTGCCCCAGGAGTATGAGGGAGTTCAACAACGGTGGCCTCAGGTCCCTCTAAGCTGGCAGGGATCTGGGAGTCCGGAGGGCCAAAAAGGGACTCGTTTACATTCCGTGCTTCTTGCGGATGACAGCCATGGCCAGCAGCCGATCCTTCTCGCGAAGTTCTTCGCGGAGCTTGGCCTCGGTGAGACGCAGGTGACGGATGCTGCCCTTCATCTCCTTCATCTTCACCTCCATCAGCGCCAGGATGTCCCGCTGCTCGTTCAGCTTGCGCAAGAGCTCCTCCTCCGTGGTGCCTGACGACAACGAGTACGAGTGGTCGGAGCCAGTATCAGGGAAGCCCTCTTCGCCCACCACCACCAACTGTGGGCCCATGGGGCACTCGGCGGCCTCTAGCCCTGCTGTAGCAGCCTCTAGCTCCGACGCAGCGGCGGCGGCGGCTGCGCCCTCTGCGGCCGCGAACTCCACTTGCACCGTCAGGTCGATGGGCTTAACGTCTTCTCCCGTGGGAGTGGTGGGCGCCGGCGGCACGGTTCCTGGAGCCTGGCTGCTGTCTACAGCGGCCTGAAGGGTGAGGAGCACGGCCGCAGAAGCAGATACCAGGTTAGGCTGCAGCTGGGTGGTCTGGGCAGTGGAAGCGGACGGCGACGGCGATGGCTGCTGCTGCTGCTGTTGCTGCTGCTGCTGCCTGCGGCGGGCGGCTGCGGCCCCCGCGGGTCTGCGTGCTACTTTGCGCTCGTTGACGCCGCGCAGTGGGAAGATGGTGGGGACCCGCACAGTGTAGGTTTTGCGGCCGCCCTGGAAGTGAACGCTGCAGAGACGGTGGCCCGTGGTGGGCTGGAAGGTGGAGAAGCACCCGCTGACGCCGGCACGGGACACATTCTTGAGCCAGAGGCGCCGCAGCTCAGCGTCCTTGGGAAACGTGTAGAAGTGCAACGCCTTGTCCCGGTGCGAGTTGTTGTAGCAGCCCGGCACGCAGCACGTAAATCCAGGCATGGCTGCGCCGCGCGGCCCGACCCGGCCCACCGGCCTCCTGCGCTTTTCGACGGTCGGGTCTGTCTGCCGCCGCCCGCCCCTCGACGGGCGGCGCCGCGCGAGGCCTTGGGCGGCCTCCCACTACTGCCGCCCGGCACGGCCGGCCTAACTCAGCGCCCCGTGCCCAGAATACGCCTCCCGCCGGCCCGCGCCGCGCCGCCGGTCCAGCCGCCCGCCTGCGCTCCGGAGTGGGCCCCGGGGACGCCGCGAAGGACCGCCTGAGGAGGAGGACTACGCCCCCCACAATGCACTGCGCCAGAAGCCGCTCACTTCCGGAGCGGGGGCGTGCTTATTCCGGCCGCTTTCTAGTGCACTGCGACGAGCCACGTAGAGAGGACTCTTCCCCTACTCGGCTCACCCTCGGCGGACTAGAGAGGCGTATTCGGTTGGAGCTCTGTCGCTTGGAGGGCCCTTCGCAAAGACCTGGAAGCCTGAAGGGGGTTGGGCGGAGCGCGCCTCTCCAGTGCGCCTGCGCCCTGGGCATGTGCCCAGCGAAACTACAAACCCCGTAATGCTTTGCGCTAAACTTGGCGGCTGCGGCCTGGAGCGCCGCCTAAGGGAAAGGTCGGGTTGCAAGCTGATCAGGATTCGGATTAGGTTGTGCTGTACGCCGGAAGCGGTCCCACAACCCAGAGCCGCTCTGTTCGCGGCATTCCTGCGAGGGAGGGGAGGCGGGGCCTTAGCGTCCTACCGGGGCCTCAGGAGCGTCTTTGTCTGCGTTGGAGACTCCCACCGACTTTGACGCTGCTTGCGTTGACTCATTTACTGACTAATGATCACATATAGTCAATCACTGGGTGCCTACTGTGTGCGGAACACAGTACACGGAGTTGGAAATCATGTAGGAACCAAGTCGACCCGACACGACTATAGAGGGACTGAGGGTCAGACTTGGATAATAGATATGAATGCACGCTAATGGATGTCTAATCACAGAAATAAACACTCCAAAAAAAAAAACACGAGAGGAAGAATTCGGAGGCGGAGGCCCCAGAAGAAAAAAATCCATGAGGGACTTCTCTGGTGGTCCAGTGTTTAAGACTCAGCTTCCACTGCATAGGGCACGTGTCCCATCCCTGTTCCCGGAATTATGACCCCCCAAATTGTGTAACGTAAAAAACAAAAACAAAAACTTAAACATCCACGAAAGCTTGGGTAGCTAGGAGCAGCTAGTTCTTTTCCCTGGGCTACAGCCTGTAACGCCCTGAGGCAAGCAGGAGCTAGGCTCCGCCCTTAAAGAGACAGAATGGCAAAAGCTCCGAAAGATAACCAAACCAGGCCACCTTAAAAGATTTGTGGTTTTATTATGACAGCGACTGCGAACTGTTGGAAGGGTGTGAAACGAAAGGATGAACAGGATTTGTATTGTAACAAGTTACCTACCGATTCCCTCGACTTCTCCGGGGAAAGTGTTCTAAAGGGCAAGAGAGACCGGAAAACCAAGGAAGCAGGCTCTTGTCCAGAAGAATTACCTGTAAGCTAGCCCTCCTCCTTTGCTGAGCTCCCCGTTCCTCCTACTTCTGACCCTTCTTCTCCCTTTCTCCTGACTCTCCCTCCTCATTTTGTGCTCCTCTGATTACAAACCACAGGTATTCATTCAAAGCCTAGTATACATTATTTCTAATTATTTGATATAAAAAAGAAATAGATCAGGCCTTTTAAAAAGAACAGATCAGATCAGATCAGTCGCTCAGTCGTGTCCGACTCTTTGCGACCCCATGAACTGCAGCACGCCAGGCCTCCCTGTCCATCACCAACACCCGGAGGTCACTCAGACTCATATTCATCGAGTCAGTGATGCCATCCAGCCATCTCATCCTCTGTCGTCCCCTTCTCCTCCTGCCCCCAATCCCTCCCAGCATCAGAGTCTTCTCCAATGAGTCGACTCTTCGCATGAGGTGATAGTGCTCCAAGTTAACTGCGGAAGAGAACAATAGCACTACAAGTTAACTTATTTTTTTTTAAAGTTTTTTATTTATTGTAAAACAAACCCATACATAAAATGTTCTAGAAGCATACAGGACAGTGCGGGAGGGGGGAAGAACTATTTTTTTGGTCCCAACACCCAAACATTACCTCTTTACATTTCTGTTTACAACCAGTGTGATCCTTTGTTATTTGTGTGGGTTCCACAGAACCATCCCTCCTGGCCAATGCTGTTGAGGTTCACAGCTTGAACCAATTTAGATTCAGAAATGCATTCTCTAGTATGCGTAGCCCATGCTGAAACATGTGCATTCATTTGAGTGAATCATTTATACTATTAAAACATGAATACACACTTTGTTATATGTTTGAATGTCTATAAAATGTTTGCGGTAGAGATAAAACTCAGCAAAAGATCATTATATTGTTATATATTTTCATTGTCATACAGTTACCAATATGGTTCTACTCCTACCAGTCTCAAGACATACCTTACTCAAAAAAAGTTGGTGAGAGGTCAAATTGATGTCATTTCTTTGTGTACAGAACATTGAAGATCATGCTTTATAGAACTCTACCTTCTAGTACATAAAATGATTTCTAATCTACATAGTATTCTACACTGAAAAAAATACCTGGAATGCAATGCATGGTTTTCTCTCTACCCTCACTGCCCTGGCCACCTTTTATCTTGTCACCTCTGGACAAAGGCTAGAACTTTTCTTACATGTCTCCCTACTTCCAATCTTGCCTCCCCTGCAATCTGTTCTTCACATCACTGCCAGAGAAAATATGATTATGTAATACATCTGCTTAAATCCCTCCAGTGGCCTGTTGCATTTAGAATATTGTTCAAACTCCTTTGCAAAACCTGTTAAGACCTCACATGGTCTGGTCCCATGAACCTAGTTTTTTTGTCTGTTAGTTTTGGGGTTTTTTGTTTGTTTTTTGGCCGTGCCACATTGCTTGTGGGATTTCAGTTCCTGAAACAGGGATTAAATTTAGGCCCTCAGCAATGAGAGCACAGAGTCCTAACCATTGAATTGCCAGGGAATTCCCCCTTTTCCTTTTTTGACAAGTAATAAATATAAAGCCACAAGGTTTCTCTCCTGGCTTAGATGGTAAAGAGTCTGCCTGCAATGCAGGAAACCCGGGTTCAATTCCTGGGTCGGGAAGATCCTCTGGAAAAGGAAATAGCAACCCACTGCAGTATTCTTGCCTGGGAAATCCCATGGACAGAGGAGCCTGGTGGACTACGTCCCATGGGGTCACAAAGAGTCCAATACGACTGAGCGACTAACACACACACACAAGTATAAAGTTTAATCAATCATGGAAACACAGGACAATCTATGCAAACAATACTATGCCAAAGTAAGTTTGTTCTCAAATTGTTTTGAAAAGGTTTTTATGTGAAAAAACATTAAAGGTTTTTATGTGAAAAACATATGTATCATCCAGTTCAAGACTTTATAAATAATAAATGTTCTACTTAGGTTGATAGTGATGGTGGAAAAGTGTCTGCAAAGGGGCTAGCGGATTAAGTCAGGTAACACAGAAAGTGAAAGTGAAAGTTGCTCAGTTGTGTCCAACTCTTTGTGACCCCATGGACTATACAGTCCATGGAATTCTCCAGGCCAGAATACTGGAGTGGGTAGCCTTTCCCTTCTGCAGGGAATCTTCCCAGCCTAGGGATTGAACCCAAGTCTCCAGCATTGCAGGTGGATTCTTCACTGGCTGAGCCACAAGGGAAGCCATCATAGAGGTCAGATATAAATGACAGGATGCAAGGTAAGGGAGTTAGAGAAGGTGAGGTTCGGAAAAAAAAACAAGACTGGCACTTTACAGGAACAGATCACCTTTAATGAGGCGAGAAGGGGCAGCAGTCCCATTAGTTGGCTGCTGTGCTAAGTCAAGAAGAGAGTAGGTATATAGAAAACATATATATATGGAGATACATCATTTTGGGGAGGGGATCTGTTTTTCCTCATGATTATTTTTGATTGGTTAGCTTTCAACAACTGGGGTAAGGAATTCCTGAGACCGGCCGGAGATTGGCATCGGCTGGGAGCTGAATGTAATCAATTTTAATGCCTATTCCTTTCTTGGAGAAAAAGTTCTTTATTCTGTATAGAATGGTGGGGAGCACCTGGAGGGGAGTTTTAACTCCAGGCTATTTTGAGCCCTGTAGCTTTCCTTCACAGGGAATATTGATATGATTTTCCTCTGCAGTTCTCTTGAGACGCAAAAATCTTTTTTTAATTTTTGAGACACAAAAATCTTATATTTTCTTTAATCTATGTTTAAACACAAACACAAATGTGCCCATGCCTGTTTCCAGTATCTGATACTTCACACTCAATTTAGGATCATGAAGGAAAACTCCACAGGAAATGCATAACTCAAGTTCTACTTCAGTTCCCAGTAAAACTTAAGAAAGGTGAACAATGGGGTTATCAATCGGTGAAAATATGGTAACGGAGTCTCCAATATTAACAGAATTTTTGAGAGCCGGAATTCATCTCGAAATTGCTTGTGTTTGGAAATTTTAACATCTCTGCTGGATCACAAACAGCTCACTAGCCTCCTAGCCTGAAAACTGATCTATTGTGATAGATACAGACACAATGGTCAGCAAATGCAAATTTGACCAGATCACATATAGAATACTGTAACTTTTTAGTGGCCCAAATGTGTCTCTCCTCATCTTCTGAGAGCGAGATGAGAATGAGAGACATTCTAACAATAGTAGCTGCTATTTTTTTTTGTGGCCTGGCTTATTATATGTCAGATCCTGAGTTAAACATTATCTCTTTGAGTCATTACACACATACACACATACCCTTATTAGATGGGTATCACCCTCCTCTTACAGGTAAAGAAACTGAGGTTTTGAATGGTTGCCTATATTTGCTCAGGTTTAAGGATGGGTCTTCTTCCCCATGGCTTAGTGGGAAGGAATCTGCCTGCAATGCAGGAGATACATGAGACGAAGATTCAATCCCTGGGTTGGGAAGATCCGCTGTAGGCTGCTGCTGCTGCTAAGTCGCTTCAGTCGTGTCCGACTCTGTGCGACCCCATAGACGGCAGCCCACCAGGCTCCCCCGTCCCTGGGATTCTCCAGGCAAGAACACTGGAGGAGGAAATTGCAACCCACTCCAGTATTTTTGCCAGGAAAATTCTACGGGCAGAGGAGTCTGGCGGCCTACAGTCCACAGGGTCGCTAAGAGTCGGACACGACTGAGCAAATGAACACAACACACAAGGTAAGGATGCCTGCAAAACCAGTTTGCAACCACCATTGTACACACCGAGAGAAGGCCGCCGCAGGACTAGAACTGCAATTCCCATGGCGCTGTGCGGCTGCCTTACGAGAGTTGACCTAATTCAGAAGCATCGCGATAGTTGGCTTAAATGTGGCGGCGGGAAGGAGACGGCTGTGGATACCCAAGCCGTTGGGAAAGTGGGCAACTGAGGCGATGGCCGACAACTTCAGCCCTGACAGCGAGCCTACGACACGCACACTGCTACGGCGGGTGCTGGATACAGCGGACCCGCGCACACCGCGGCGAGCTCGGAGTACTCGGTTTGGGTATGTGAGGGCGCTGCCCCAGCACAAGAGCAACCACCGGCCCTGGGAGATGGGTCTCGCGCTGACTCAGTTTGGAGAGGGAAACTGAGTTCCGGAGAAGAGCAGAGCCCAGGATTCAGACCAGGCTCCTTTCTCCCAGCTAGGCTCGGGCCATCTGTTTGTGCCCCAACCCCTGAGGCTCCAGGCCACTCAGGACCTCAGAACTCAATTATGCAGGCATCATTATGGGGGCCGCTTTTGGAAGCGAAGGATATTTGCTCAGAATCTGGTCTTCTGCTCTGTTCTCTAGGCCAGTTTTCCAGAGTTGTCCAGGCATCTGCTCTGAACTGCCTCCTAGGCGGTTCGTTCCCAGCTGAAAGATGGGGAAGGAATCGGAGAAAACAGCCTGAGTAGCAGTCGGGAGGCAGGAACTGAAACGATGTTTTGCTAGGGAGCAGGGAATTTGGCCCGACGTGGTGGGAGTGTCAGTGGGTGAGGGCGGTGGTGAGCTCATGGTGCAGAAGGTGTGGAAGATGGTGTCTGCTGACATTCTGGGGCGCTGCAGTTCCTTTATAGACAGTGAGAAGCCATTCACTATAGATTTTAAACCTATGAGTGACGAGGTGAGAGTTATGCCGTAGGAACATTTATGTAGTTCTGGAATCTGAGAGGAGATTGGACTGGAAAAACTAGGGCTAGAGGTTGTGGAGGTTGCTGTCCGACCTTGAAGAGTACTTCAGATCAGATCAGATCAGATCAGTCGCTCAGTCGTGTCCGACTCTTTGTGACCCCATGAATCGCAGCATGCCAGGCCTCCCTGTCCATCACCAACTCCCGGAGGTCACTCAGACTCACATCCATCGAGTCAGTGATGCCATCCAGCCATCTCATCCTCTGTCCTCCCCTTCTCCTCCTGCCCTCAATCCCTCCCAGCATCAGAGTCTTCTCCAATGAGTCAACTCTTCGCATGAGGTGGCCAAAATAGTGGAGTTTCAGCTTTAGCATCATTCCTTCCAAAGAAATCCCAGGGCTGATCGCCTTCAGAATGGACTGGTTGGATCTCCTTGCAGTCCAAGGGACTCTCAAGAGTCTTCTCCAACACCACAGTTCAAAAGCATCAGTTCTTCGGTGCTCAGCCTTCTTCACAGTCCAGCTCTCACATCCATACATGACCACAGGAAAGACCATAGCCTTGACTAGACGAACCTTTTTTGGCAAAGTGATGTCTCTGCTTTTGAATACGCTATCTAGGTTGGTCATAACTTTCCTTCCAAGGAGTAAGCGTCTTTTAATTTCATGGCTGCAGTCACCATCTGCAGTGATTTTGGAGCCCAGAAAAATAAAGTCTGACACTGTTTCCACTGTTTCTCCATCTATTTCCCGTGAAGTGATGGGACCGGATGCCATGATTTTCGTTTTCTGAATGTTGAGCTTTAAGCCAACCTTTTCACTCTCCACTTTCACTTTCATCAAGAGGCTTTTTAGTTCCTCTTCACTTTCTGCCATAAGGGTGGTGTCATCTGCATATCTGAGGTTATTGATATTTCTCCTGGCAATCTTGATTCCAACTTGTGTTTCTTCCAGTCCAGCGTTTCTCATGATGTTCTCTGCATATAAGTTAAATAAACATGGTGACAATATACAGCCTTGACGTACTCCTTTTCCTATTTGGAACCAGTCTGTTGTTCCATGTCCAGTTCTAACTATTGCTTCCTGACCTGCATACAGATTTCTCAAGAGGCAGATCAGGTGGTCTGGTATTCCCATCTCTTTCAGAATTTTCCACAGTTTATTGTGATCTACACAGTCAAAGGCTTTGGCATAGTCAATAAAGCAGAAATAGATGTTTTTCTGGAACTCTCTTGCGTTTTCCATGATCCAGCAGATGTTGGCAATTTGATCTCTGGTTCCTCTGCCTTTTCTAAAACCAGCTTGAACATCAGGACGTTCATGGTTCACATATTGCTGAAGCCTGGCTTGGAGAATTTTGAGCATGACTTTACTAGCGTGTGAGATGAGTGCAATTGTGCGGTAGTTTGAGCATTCTTTGGCATTGCCTTTCTTTGGGATTGGGATGAAAACTGACCTTTTCCAATCTTGTGGCCACTGCTGAGTTTTCCAAATTTGCTGGCATATTGAGTGCAGCACTGTCACAGCATCATCTTTCAGGATTTGGAATAGCTCAACGGGAATTCCATCACCTCCACTAGCTTTGTTCATAGTGATGCTTTCTAAGGCCCACTTGACTTCACATTCCAGGATGTCTGGTTCTAGGTCAGTGATCACACCATCATGATTATCTGGGTCGTGAAGATCTTTTTTGTACAATTCTTCTGTGTATTCTTGCCACCTCTTCTTAGTATCTTCTGTTTCTGTTAGGTCCATACCATTTCTGTCCTTTATCGAGCCCATCTTTGCATGAAATGTTTCTTTGGTATCTCTGATTTTCTTGAAGAGATCCCTAGTCTTTCCCATTCTGTTGTTTTCTTCTATTTCTTTGCATTGATCGCTGAAGAAGGCTTTAAGAGGTTTAAAAATTTTTTTAAATGTCAGTGGTTTGTTTTAATGTCTAGAATGGATACTTTTCCAGTTGTTCCGCTTATCAGTGTGGTTAACACCTGATTCTGCCAAAGTCACGTCTGTGAAGTTTTCCTCAGCCCTTCTCGCTGGCTGGGTCGTCATATTTCCTTTCTCTTCCCATTCTTCTCTGGCTCCCTTTCATCCACAACCCTGTTGACACAGGACTGGGAACACGGCTATGGGAGGGCAAGTGGTTTCTGGGCCCTGTCCCTGAGGGCAGAAGACTTCAGCCAAGATCCCAGATGAAGATAAGTCTCTAATTCCTCTTGTTCCCCTTTCCTACATGATTCTCACAGTTGCTGGTCTTTACACAGTGCCCAGAGAGACCTGCTTGAAACACCTTCCTCTAGGAGGCAGAGGAGTCAAACAAAGATGACTGCCAGGCGTCGTTCTCATACAGCCATGGTAAGTGCCCTACCCACTGACCACTATAGGGCTCTGGTTGCCTTCAGGGGGCCCTTGAGTTCTAGCTCTGCTCTGGAGCCCACCTGGAGGGACTCTCAAGGCAAAAGAACAGACTGATTGCTTGGTGCTTTTCCCCAAAGTCTGTTGACAGATTGGCCCGTGTTCAAGCCAGTGGACACCTGGAGGAACAGACACCCCGGACTCTGTTGAAGAACATCATACTAACTGGTGAGCAAGCACTGGCCTGCAGTAAGAGTCAGGCTCCAGCCTCATGGTATCTCTCATTTAGGGTAGCCTGCCCTGTCAGCTTCATGCTTTCTTTGCTGTTTCTTTATTTTTGGTTGCAATGAGTCTTCGTTGCTGTGTGTGGGCTTTCTCTAGTTGCAGCAAGTGTAGGCTACTCCTCATTGCAGTGCGTGGGTTTCTCATTGCAGTGGCTTCTCTTATTGCAGAGCACAGGCTCTAGGGTGCATGGGCTTCAGTAGTTGTGCCACTCAGGGTTAGTTGCTGCACAGCATGTGGAATCTTCCCGACCAGAGAATGAACCTGCGTCCCCTGCATTGGCAGGCGGATTCTTACCCACTGCACCACCTGGGAAGTCCTCTCCTTGCTATTTCTACAGCTCCAGAATCTTCCATTGTAATGCCAGAGGCTGTGGTGAAGCTGATGCCATCACCACAGGTGGTCCAGCCTTCCAGACAGGAAAGCAGTCGGGGCAGGTACAGTAAATTCCCCCCTTGGACTGGGCTGTTGCGGGCATTATTGGTCAGGGAGTCTCTTGGGAGCCCCCAAGAGCCAGAATTGGGTGTCCTAGTCTGTCTGAGATAAGCTCCATCCTTATAGTCTGGAGCTGCAACTTCCTGAACTTGAGCCCCCCACAACCCTGGCTCCAGGTCTGCTGGCTCCTGGCAGAAGGAAGCAGAGGCTGAGGTTGTCAGAGTTTCAGCAAGGAATGGACTGGGGACATCTTTCCCAAGGTGAGGTCCTGGACAACACCTGTGGCCACCCTCCTCTGTCCTCTGGAGAGACTGAGAGGCCTGGTGACTTATGGTTTCTTTTTACATCTTCTGTAGAGCCTCGTGAGAATGCTGATGCCTCTTCCCTCACCAGGTGCTGTTGCCTATTTATTCTGGGAATTGGTGGGAGAGGCTTGGGAAAGGAGGTGCTGACTAGGAGGGAATCTGACCATACTCCTCCATGCTCACAGCATGGTGGCTGTTCGAAGAGATGAGACCACCAAGGGAACTGTGGCAATTTCTGGGGTGGGGGAAGGGGGTTAGGCCTCAGGTACCTGACTTTCCTTTGTGCCTTATCCCTCCCATCAGCTCCCTCAACTTGACCTTTGCCGTGCCTCTCCAGCCACAATCAGTGAAGAGGCCTGGTTTGGCTCGCAGACCTCCTACTCGCCGAGTGGTAGATGTGGGTACATTTTTGCAGGATCTGCGAGATACTTCCCTGGCTGTGGCTCCTCCAGGTAAGGTTGAGATTTTCCTCTTCTAGCCGAAAAGCTTCCACCCCATGATTGATGGGAGGTGCTGTTGAGTCCAAGGTTGCTTCTCTCTCCTTTGTGTCAGGAATGGTGAGCAGTCCTGGCCAGTAGATCTATGAGGACTTCCTGGTTTCTTTCCACAAGTTGCCTCTTATCTTATAGATCCAGTCTCAGTCCCTCAGTATCTTTCAGAACCCTGTATCCTTGAAGAGCTATAGGACTCAGGGTAGGAAAGGGGTGTGATATGGTGGCTGGAGCTTATTGGAAGATTGAGAAGGGCTAAGTTTCAGGATAAGCTGGTCAGCCAGAGCTGACCTGGGAGCCTGATTCTAGAAAACAAATGAAGTTCATCACAGCAAGAGAAGGGTTTCTGGCAGAGGGACCTGAGAAAGAAGTGGAGAATGGAGGCATGGGTGAGCAGTTTGAGTGCGGCAAGCTCTGGAGCCTGAGGATGCCAGGCTGAGGAGCAGGGAGGTAAGCAAGGAGAGCTGTGGAAGGGAGATTAAGCTGAGTGCTAGGTAGTCTTCTCTTTCTGAGGGCCACTTGGGCAGACTCATAGACCTACTACTTAGGCCCTGGTGACTGGGTAGCAGCAGGTGGGCAAAATTCTAGTGCCACCTGGCCTTTGATTTCCAGATGAGAGCCACAGAACTCCTGTTGCTACTGTGCCAACGGACACAGTGTTGGAGGACACCCAGCCCTTCTCTCAGCCCTTGGCGGGCCATTCCCCCAGTGTACACCACTCCCTGCCTTGTCCCTCTCCCTCTGGGGCCAAAGAAGTGGAGGAGGCTGCCAGTCGCAGGACACGGAGCAGTGGGCCTGGACTTCAGAACAACTGTGAGTATGTGGGTCATGCGACCTGGAGTCAAGCCTAGCTTGAGCAAGAATTAGCATTGGTGGTTTTTCCTCTTCAGGCCCATAGGTATGCCCTTCCCCCTCCCCCAAGTCCCTTTAGAGGGCTCTTGATCCGTTTATCCGATAGCAAAGTCAGTGTTGGGCCAGGACACTCCAAACCAGTACCCTGGTGCCACCTCTGGCCTTCTTCCCTCCTTGATGGGCTAGGATGGGTTTTACTATTCCATCTTTACCCTCTCAGAGCTACAGCCCTGGCCTACTGCTTCTCTAGTGTATTCTGTCCCCTAGACTCAGGTCCTGGAAAACCAGCCCAGCTTCTGGCAAGAAAGATGGAGGAGGTTGAAGCCATTGCTATGGGCTTGCCAAACACCAGCAGTGTCTCTGGAGAAGATGGTGTAGAGCCCCTACAGAATGGAGTAGGTGAGGAAGCAGAGGAAAGTATGGAAGAAAGCATGAGTGTGAGGGAAGTAGAGAAGGCAGCAGAAGAACAAGGATCTGCCAGGGCAGAAGAGCCTGAAGGACACACAGAGGTGGCAGCAGCAGCGGGATCCTTGGGGGCTATTGAGACCAAGGAGTCAGAAGGATCTTCAGAGGATGAAGACACCTCTGGTAGGTTGGGTACGGGGCCCAGTGCAGGGATCAGGGAGTGGGTGGGTAAGTAACAGCTGTGTTCCTGGCCTCGGAGGAGGGACTTAACCTGGCTTTTGTTTCTGGGCACAAGTAGTCTTGGGCCAGGGAAAATCTGTGAAGGGCACCTTGCGTGGCCGGAGCTAGATGGAACCATCAAAGAACAGGATAAGGGAGCTGTGGGCCTTCAAGGTTGGGTGAGATGGTCAGGCCTGAGCCTCCTATAACCCTGCGCTTCCTCTGCAGCAAGTCCAGAATTGCCCCCCAGCACTCCAGAGTTCCTTCGGACCAGGCGACTTCAGTTTCCTGAGCCAGCTCCACCACCAAACACTGCAGTGTAAGATCCCATGACCCTGTTCCACACGGGCCTCTTAGAAGGGGATAGGCACTGAAGTTGGCATTGGGCACCATAGGGTTATTACTCTTCCTGTAGGTATGCAGATGTTACCCAGTAGAGCACCCTGAGGTCGGCTGGGCAGGGCTCACTGAGAGCCCATCTGTCATCCCATGCTGCTTGCAGGGGCTTAGGAGAGCCTGGCCAGGGCGAAGTACCTGGGCTAATAAGTAGTCAGAGGAGGCTTCCTGGAGGAGGATTAGCAGAATGGGACAGGCAGCAATAGCTGGGAGTGAGGCAGGGGTGGGGGAGTGTCTGTGCCGAAGCCTGAGGATCATGGACTTGAGCAAGTAGTGGTTTGTATGATGAGGTGAGACGGGGACATTGTGTCCAGTTTGTGAAGCATCAGGGCCCCAGGGAAAGACCAGGTTTCTACATAGCCCCACATCTCCATTGCCCATCAGAATTGGTTGGAACTGTAGGCCCAGGCTGGCCAAGGAGCACAAGGACCCAAATCTTGGCAGGAGCCAGCAAGATTTATCTTTGATTAGGGGCCTCTTAAGGGAGCATTTAGCTTAACTCTGTTCACTTCTTGTCTCCAGGTTACCTTCAGAACTCCCAAAGCGTCGGTCAGCCAGGATTCCTCCCAGGCCCCGAATCCCTGGCTCCAGACCCCGTCAAGATCCCTACAAGGCTGGACTGAACCACTACGCGAAACTCTTTAGCTTCTATGCTAAGATGCCCATGGAGAAGAAGGCTGTGGAGATGGTGGAGAAGTGGTGAGTCCTTGACATTTATAGGCTGGGGAGAGGAGCCCCTCAGATCATGAACAGTCTGTCCTACCCCAACCTTCCTGGCAGTCTGGACAAGTACTTCCAGCATCTTTGTAACGACTTGGAGGTATTTGCTGCTCATGCTGGGCGCAAGACCGTGAGGCCAGAGGACCTGGAGCTGCTGTTGCGAAGGTAAGTGGATAGAAGCAGGGGGGTGCTGGGTGTGGGAATGCTGGCGCTGATTCTCTCATTCTCTGTCCTCTGCTGCAGGCAGGGCCTGGTCACTGACCAAGTCTCCCTGCATGTGCTCGTGGAGCGGCACCTGCCCCTGGAGTACCGGCAGCTGCTCATCCCTTGTGCCTTCAGTGGCAACTCCGTCTTCCCCTCCCAGTAGGGCCAGGACCCACACCTTCCCTGTTCCCACCTGGGGTTGCTTGGCCCCACATACACTTCTAGGTTTCCTCCCCACCCCTCAGCATCAATAAAGTGTCACCAACAGAATATGCTGTGTTTTGATGCATTTCCTGGGACAGCCAGGCAGGGACCAAGCCCCCTCTCCTTGACTCCCCATCATAACCTAGAGAATAGCATGGGTTCAGACAAAGAATTTTATAACAACAATCAGAGGTTAGCAGCACAGGAGCACTTAGGCTGCCCAAGTGGCCTTAGCTTGCAGGTTCCTGCTCCCGAGGCCCCATACGCCTAATGTCACTCATCTGAAGCTGTTCTAGTGCAGTCTGGAGCTGTGTCACAATGCCTTCTTCCCTTTCCTCACCCTCCTCTGGCATTTCTGTCATGGGGAGCTGGAAGGCCTGCCTCAAATAGTGGTTCAGGGTCTGCTTGTCCAGGCTGGGATCAATGTTCATCAGGGCCTCACGTACCTTGGGTAGGGTCACCTCCCCGTTGCTGTTCCGCAAAGAAAGAGACAGACCTTGACCCTCTGCTCTCTACCCAGACCCCAAGATGTCCTCTCCTGGGCTTGAGTGGTATGTAAGGCCCAGCAGCAAGCTTAGTGCTTAGGGAGACCCAGGGGCTGGAGGTGCTACTTTGTGGCCCAGTCTGCAGGACTTGCCTATGACTGGATGAGTCTGTGGACCCCAGGATCACTCACAGTTCCAGGCCCAGCTCCTGCTTTAACTCGTTTAAGTATTCATCCTTTTCCACCATGTACTGTTCCCACAGCTTTTGCACAAAGGGCACGCTCTGGCCCTCCTCATCCTGGGAAGGGGCCACAAGGCAGGGTGAAGATAAACGGGCTAGTCTAGGCAGAGGCTAGGTCAGGGCTGGGCAAGTTCCTGGGCCCCGACCCACCTCCATAAATAACAGGCGGTAGTTGAGCAAGTCTGCATTGCTGCTGCTGGGATGCCAGCCCCCTGCCTCCATCAACTCCTGGATTCTCTCATCCTTCTTCAAGGGGAAGGTGCTCTTGAGGACAGTACTGTAGGGAGACATGAGGGCCGACGGACCTGGCAGAGGCCTGCTTACCCATCTTCCTGCACCCCTCTGCCAGTCCTACTAGTGCTCAGAAGGGCAGCATGCCTTGAGGTTCTGGCCTTTTCCCTCCAGGCTCCCCTTCCCCCTGCACAGCTGGGAACCAGACTAGAGGGCATGTTGGGCTAGAATTTGGGGTGACCCAATTGGTCTCTCACCTTAACTGCTCCATGGTTAGTAGCCCCTCATTCTGGCTGTCAACATTTGTCATCTCCTTCAGCAGCTGTGCTATAGTCTCCTTCTGCTTGATGTACACACTCTCTTTCCTCTATGGGAGGAAGCATTGACTATCTCACTGTTTCCTAGAGGAGTAGGGACAGAGCTGGCCTATGCTGGGGACAAAGGGTAGAGAGCCAGGCCCAAGCTTACCTTTCCCATCAAGACTGCATAGAACTGACTCATGACTTCATTGGTATGGAAGAGCTTGATATATTCGAAAATGGTGTAAGCCCAGGCCATGGCATCACTAGGCCCAAAGTGGCGCTCCAGGAAACTGAAGAAGAAATCTGGGAACTTCTCTTTCTGCAGGGTAGGGGGAAGACTGCTTGGTTGGCCCTCCTCCCAGTTCCCTAGCGCCTCGAGGGAATACTGCACCCCACTCCACGCCCCGTCCACATCCACCCTCCACCGTTGGAGGATTCAGGCGGCCATGCCAGACTAAAACAGCTGGAGAGATCTGACCTGCTCCTCAGTGATACGTTCCTTCCAGGCATCCTTGAGGGAGTTTTACCACTTCCTTCTTGGTTGGCTTCTTGTTCTCCACAATGCCATCAAACCGAAGGAAAGGGGGGATGGATTCCCCATAGCCCTGAAAGGAACCACGTCAGCTCGTCTCTGGGCCCAGCTGTAGCCCCACCAACAAGCAGGGCAGAGCCCCACATCGTTACCCCAGAACCTCAAGTTTCCTCGCAGTGAGGCCTGGCTATTCCCCGAGCCCAGGGACTCCCCTACCAGACCAGGGAAGAAGTCTTTCTCCCGGAGCAGCCCCTCGCCAATCTCCTCCAAGAGCACGTCCACCAGCTGGTCGCTGTTCTTGCCCTCAGCCAGCATGTGCCAGCGATCTCGTCCTCCAGCCACCATATCTGCAGGGGTTGAGGAGAGGGAGCTGGAGTCCAGACCACACACTTGTGCAGTCCCTAGGGCCCGAGGGCCAGCGTTACCTTCACACTTGGACCAGTCTGGCCGTGGTGTGGAGGTGCGCTGGATCTCCTGCAGCTCGGAGTAGAACTGGTCCCGCTCCTTCAGTGTGTTCATGTGCAACTGCAGCAGCATCTCGTGCTCCTTGCGGACCTCTTCGTAGTCATCTCTCAGGCTCTCCAGCTGTGGGCAGGGTGATTGGTCCTTGCTACCCACCTGTGTGGCCCTGCCCTACCCTGTCTCCCGACCAGCACCTGCTCCTGCAGTTCCTTGAGGGTTTTCTCCTGCATTTCAAAGTCCCTCCTGGGTACCACGTCTCCAAAGTTGGCCTTCATGGTGTTGAGTTCCATCTGTGTGCGGGTCAGGTCTTGCCGGGCCATCTTCAGAGCCACTGTTAGCTTCACAGGGTCCTCCCCCCAGACGCCTGCCAGGAGGCCCGCCAGCTCGTATCACCCTGGCTCTGGGGCCTGTAGCCCAGGACAGGGTTGAGTGTCCCTCAGGGCACGTCCCAGGTCTTCCTGCTCTCCCAGGATGGGAACCACTGAGTCTTTCTATCATGCTACCACTGTAGGACTTTGAGCTTAAATAGAGAAGCCCAGGATGTGGAGTACTAGGCCTGTGCAGCCCTTGGGGAGTCTAGGTTGTCTCAACTGCCAGCGATTTTTTCCTACATAAACAACAAGTCTGTGATTCTCAGGCCAGCTCAAGAAGATCCACAGACCCTGGTGGCAGCAGGAACATCTCTCACTGGGAGTGAGCATGGAATGAGCAGATGTCAGGAGCAATGAATACATGGGAGTGAGTGGTGAGAGTCAGACTCCTCTCCAGCAGGGCAGAAACCCACCTCAGGCTTACCTGGGGACTGGGCTAGTGACATGTCTTCCCGCTGGTAGCGTAGCTCATTCAGGTCTGCGATGAGGATCTTGCGGGCATCTCTTTCACTGAGGTAGTGCAGATACTCCTCAGCCAGGTTCTTCCTCAGTTTGGTCACCTGTTGGGGAGATGGCTCTGTGGTCAGGGGCTGTCTCTGGACAGCTCATCACCACAGCAGATGGGTGGGTGCTGGGCGGCCCTACCAGGGCCTGGGAACAGGAAAGGGAGGAAGGGGAGGAGACTGGTTGTTCCTGTCAAAGTGTCGAAGTTTCCTCCTGTGGAGAAAGTCTGGCAGCCAAGGAGTAGGACTCTGCTAGTACTGAGGGCCACACTGAGGCAGTGCTGGGCCAAGGAGGGCAGCATGTGGAAGCAGGGTTTGGGATCAGGTGGTGGCTCTGTATGTTATTCCAGGTAGAAGGGTAGAGAGAGCCAGGGGGTCACACCAGTGCCAAAGGCCTCAAGGTCACCCGTGGGGTGGGGTGGCAGGAATTCAGGGGGTTGGGCACCACATTACTCCCTTTTCACCTCAGTCTGCAATGAGATCTTCTCCTCATTCTTCTTGTCAATGAGTTTTAGCAAATTCATCTTCTCTTTCTTCAGCATGGAGATTTCATCTCTCTCCTCAGCCCTCATGGCCAGGATCCTCTCGTTGCAGTTCTCATTCACAGTGATCAGCTTGGCCTTCAGGGGCTCCAGAGCCCGAATTTTCTCCCTCTGGTGGGCTAAGCAGGAACAGGTAGGGGAGTCTCTTTGGGGCCATGGAAGACAAACAGCAGACACTGATCTGAGGTCACAGTGAGCAACTATGTCCCTTGCAAACTCAAGTCTATACTCCCATTCAAAGAAGTCTATACTCCCTGCTTAAGAACTTCCTGCACTTGCTTTTCAACCAGGGGCAGAGTCCAGATGAGCACCGGCATCTCACCTCTGCGCCTTCCCTGTACAGTTTTTAGTTCTGCAGCTCAGCTGTGCCATGCCCAGCACCTCCTGAGTCTGGGGAGGGAAGC
Source organism: Tragelaphus eurycerus (assembly GCA_935064755.1). NCBI lineage: Eukaryota > Metazoa > Chordata > Mammalia > Artiodactyla > Bovidae > Tragelaphus > Tragelaphus eurycerus. The sequence continues at coordinate 22,881,759 of CAKXYN010000020.1, forward strand.
CTCCTCACTTCCCTGAACTACACACTCCCTTCTGGGCTTCAGTCTCAATAGAAAAGATGCTCTGTTTCCTACAGATACCACCCCACATTGCTACCAAGAATGGGCGGTAGTCAGTTGCCCTGGGGTGCCCTATCACGAAAGAGTGTAAGCAAGAAGGCTTGGTGACCTCAAAGCCCAGTTTGTAGGTACCCCAGACCCCTGCAGAACCCAGAAGATCAAAATAGGATCTGTGCCTCTTCCAGGCTGGGCCCAGGCAGAGAGGCTGCAGTCTTACCCAGCATCACCTCATATGCATTCTTGATGGAGGACAGCAATGGCTTGTATGTTTTGAAGTCCTCTATGAAGAATTCAAAGATCTCTCTGTAAGGCTGGCAAGAAAAGGGAAACTGTCATCTCCTGGCCTATAGCTGCCACCCTCAGTGGGACCTAAGTGTTTCTTTGCTCAACTTAGAAGGGTTGTAGTATGAAGCTCCCAGTCAATTCACATTCAAATAAATGCCACAGGCACCCTAGGGTCTCCCACAGTCCGGGAGCTGAGTCCATCCCTCTAAACTGCTCTCTGGAGACCTGGCAGGCAACCTGGGTCAGGACCTCCCCCTCTATACCTGTGCCCCCTCTCTATCTGTGCCCCCTCTCTGGCTCTCCAGACAGCCGGCCTCCTCCATTCACTGAACTTCAGCTGGCCTCTCACCAACACCCCTCCCTGTTTACAGCACTTTAGGCTCTAACCTTACATTCCAAACTCCAATGAGACATGTACTTTCCTGTCCTACCTGGACACACCGGAAGCTTTTAGAAGCAACATTATCTACTGGAATGAGCACAGACTCCTGAATCCACCCTGAGTTTTGAGTCCTAGCTCCACTGCTGTGAAGCTGGATGCCCTCTCAGCTTCTGCTTCCTTGTTAGCGAGGTTCCTTTTAGCTCATGAGGCCATATCTAGGCCCCATCCAGAGCTTGCACACAGATGGTGCTCAGCAAACGCTTGTGGCAGTGACTAAGTCAGAACTGTGGGGTTTCCCATCATCATTTCCGTTTGAGCAGGAATTGGGTGATTACTTCCCTGATATGCATTAGAGTCTAGGTTACATCCAGATTTCTTTCTGTCTTGGCTAAGTTCCTCAAACTTGGGGCTGGTGTGACTGGGCTGGTGGACATTTTATGACCCCTGCTTGCCCAACTGTCAGGATTCAGGCTCCATTCACTGATATCGAATGACCCAAGGTGGGTGCTGGGGATCACAGAAGGGACTGGAGACAGTATCCAGGCCACCTACTCAGGTCAAGAAGCCCAAGCCTCAGGATAGTTTTGGTTCCACCTTGGTCGCTTTGCTTGCTCACTGGCTTTGTCATAGAACCTGTTTCTCTTACCAGGAATGGGGAACCCAAAAGAGCTGGGGAAGGCTGGTCTCTGCAGAAAATCTGAAGTGCCCAGTCCTGGTGAGTTAGGTTTCTTAGCAGCTCTGTCCCTGCCTCCCCGCAGGGTTTCTGTGGTTCTGACCTGCAGCCTTAGTTCCTGGGCAGAATCTGTGCTTAGGTCCAGCAGGAGGAGCTCCTTGCGCAGGTAGTTCTCAAGCTGCTCCAGGTACCTCGGCTTGGTTGTGCCCAGGGGCTGCTGCAAGCTACTGCAGGGGATGGTGAGCTGAGATGCCATGGACACCCTGCCGGACCCTCATGCCCCACAGGTCTGTGGCAGCACACATCCCTGTACTGTTTCTGGGCCCACTCTATCCACCATCAGGCTGACCCTGGCTTACCCTGCCCGCTTCCGGTAGTCATCTGAACAGGGCTTTCGATTATGCAGAATGGTCTGGTCACTGATGTATCTGGGCCATGGGGACAGGTGGCCACCGATGGAGAAGGAACCAGACTATAAGAAGGGACAGGTGGGGTTACCATGACAACATTGCTCCCCTTCCTGATGTTCTTTTCCAGGCTTCTCCTTCCACTCCTGGGTCTTTCCTCCCCAACAACATCTCTTAATGTGGTTCACAATTAAGACTGTGGTCCTTATGGGAATTCCCTGGTGGTCCAGTGCTTAGGAGTCCACACTTCCACTGCCTGGGTAGCACCAATACCTCAGAGAAACAGCAACACTTTTGAAGAGCTATGAACGGGCCTATGCCCATGGAGAGCAGGCCAGCTGAGGCTGAGGTCTGGGTTGGCCATTGCAGAGGGCACAGAGGTGAGGTGGCAGATCTATCATAAGGTCCCCAAAGCCTTACTTATGACTATGAAAAAAGTCAGAAAACTCCCTACGTATCTAAAAATAGAAGACTATTGTGCAGCCATGAAATATTTACAAAGAGGCTTATCATGGGTTATAGCAAGGGTTAAGTAAAGCCTGAAATTAGGGAATAAGCACAACCAGGTAAAGATGAAAAACCAGAAAAGAAGGAAGAAATAACCCAAAAGAATATCAGCAGTTATTCTGTAATGATAGGCCATTGGGTGCTTTTGTATCTATAATTGTGTATTTTTCAAAATTTTCTACAATGCATAAATTACTTTGAAATTAAAAAAAAACATTGAATTATTGAATTCAATATTAAAGCCTGCTCTGTGGCCCTGAGCCCAACTTCCAGGTTCTTCTGGGATGGAGGCCAGGCCTACCTCCCATGTCCCACATATCCAGGTTCTAGGAGTCCTTCCAGACTAATGGTAGCTGGCTCCTGACCCTCTTAGGGTGGAAATTTCCCCTGTCTCCTTGGGCTCTTCTTTGCATTCTTAGTTCTACCTATTTTATCTCAATCTTGCAATCATCCATCCTTTCCCTAAATATTTTGGAAAGTACATAGTAAGTCTTGTTGCTAGGTCTCAGGGAGGACTCCAGCCTCTGGGGGTTTGGGTTGACCTATCTCCGTACTTCCAGAATTGATGGCATCACAGTTCATACTCTTCATAGTCTTTTTTGCCCCTTAATTCCAGTATGGTTGATTTACAGTATTGTGTTAAAACTCTTCATAGTCTTAAGTAGCATTTAGCAAGTATTGTGGAATAAATATTTAGGGAAGCATGATTTAGTTGGATGCACGATATAATAAAAACAGAAATGCTACTTATTGGGTGTATACGTTCACACATGCTTTGCCAGGGTCAAGAATGCTCCAGGCTGGCTATTCATATTTAGGATCTCAGGGTTCTCCCTGATACTCTTTTCAATCCCAACACCCACTCTTTCCCATCATCACACCCCCATCTTCTCTCAGAAACAAGAGTAGAGTCTTGCTTACCACTGTATCACCAATGCCTGACACACAGTGGAAATCAACAATTATTTGTTGAATAAATAAAAACATAGCATGAGAGGGGGAAGACATGATGAAACAGAATTGTGAAGGGTTTAAAGCTCAAAGAAAATGTGGTACATATATACATAGTGGAATACTACCCAGCCATAAAAAAGAATGAAATAATGCCATTTGCAGCAATGTGGATGGACCTAGAGAGTATCAAATTAATGAAGCAAGTCAGAGAAAGATAAATATAATATCAATTACATGTGGAATCTAAAATAATTATACAAGTTAACTTATTTACAAAACATAGACTCACAGAGAAAACAAACTTACAGTTACCAAAGGGGATAGCAGAGTGGGCATGGGGGAGATAAATTAGGATTTGGGGATTAATATATACACATTACTATATATAAAATGGGTAAACAACAGGACCTACTGTATAGCACAGGGAAATATACTCAACATCTTGTATTACTAACCTATAAGGTAATAATTACATATAATTGTAATAATAACCTATAATGGAAAAGAACCTGAAAAAGAATATATGTACGATGGAATCACTTTTCTGTACACTTGAAACTAACATAGTTAAGTAACCATACTTCAACAAAAAAGAACAGAAAATATGAGTAACAAAGGGAGAGCAGCCTTGAAAATTCCCTGAGAAGACAAAACCAGTTTAGTCATAAAAATAAAGCTTAATTTAGCTTATTTGGGGAGACTTAAAAAATAAAAGAGGCCAAATCTCGCGTTCTGTCTGCCGTTTCTGTCAAGAGAAGACGGAGTTACCCTATTTTGGTTTCCCGGCATACGCTGCTTTCTTGGTCTGGTTATCAAACAGCTGGTAAGCGGGTGGCTGGAAGGCGGTGTTCCCGTGAGCTGTGCTCTCTGCTTCCCCCCTGCAGGTGAAAACGGGAAGGGCGGCCCCGGGGGTCGGAGGGACTGCAGGAGAGTGCAACGCCCCCTGGTGTTTGAGTACGGTATCACTGCCGACGAGCAAAATAAAGGGAATGAGAGTCTGGTCCCACTTCCACTGAATAGCTGGCAGCTGAAAGGGCAGGGAGCCCCCGCTTAGAGTCCACACTACCCCTTTCTCGCCCTGATAGCAGGTTTTTTATGTTTGAAGTCCCCAGCCTCACAAAGGGTACAGATCATGTTCCCATCTTCTACATAAGACACACTCACCTAAGTGTGTGGTGGAAAACTACCACAGCCCACAATTCTCCACGGAGAGCTGGACTTACAAGTTTGCTCAAATGTGTTTTTTTCACCTGTGATTTTTGGACATTGGCTGTTTGGTGATTAAATAGTAATAACAATCTTATGATAATATAAACAAAACTCCTAAATCTTAACTTAGCATTTTTTAAAATTTGTGGGGAGAATCAGCAATAGCACTCATTCCCCACTGCAGTGAAAGTTTAGAGTCCTAACCACTGGACGGCCAGGGAATTCCCCAGCATTCATTTCTATATAAAAACTTCAAAGAACAGGAATGAAGGGAGAGACTGTCCTGAGACTGATAGAGTCCCTACTTCCAGTGCAGAGCCAACAACACAATGGATGAACATCCTTTGCTACTGCCTTCACACACTCACAGCAGTTATGGCATACATTATAGCAGCTACTCAAGTACTACACCAGGCACTAGGGCTGTAAAGACAAAAAAGATACAGTCACTGTTCTAAAAGACCCTGACAGATCTGGTGGGACCGTCCCAGCACCACGCACAACGCCTGACACATGATCAGCTGGATGAAGAAATGAAGTCCACTCCAGAATGCTGTGTTGCAAGAGAAGGTTATCTGTGGGCAGGGGCTGGTCTGGGAAGGTTTTTCAGGTGACGTGTGGCAAGTGTGCTGGAGAAGGCAATGGCACCCCACTCCAGTACTTCTGCCTGGAAAATCCCATGGGTGGAGAAGCCTGGAAGGCTGCAGTCCATGGGGTCGCTGAGGGTCGGACACGACTGAGCGACTTCACTTTCACTTTTCACTTTCATGCATTGGAGAAGGAAATGGCAACCCACTCCAGTGTTCTTGCCTGGAGAATCCCAGGGACGGGTGAGCCTGGTGGGCTGCCGTCTATGGGGTCACACAGAGTCGGACACGACTGAAGTGACTTAGCAGCAGCAGCAGTGGCAAGTGTGCATGCTCCCACCCCAGAGGCTGGTAGGCCTGGCCTCTGACCCACACACCCCTAACAGGGGATCAAAATTTGGAGATCCCACAGGACATTTCCACTAACCAGCAGTGTCTTCCGTTTCTGAGAAAGCTTGCGTTTCTGGGTATTCTTGGTTTCTGTGAAGAGGGAATCACCTATGGACACTCCTAAAGGCCGCAGGTGTGCTCTGTACAGAGAAGGAGAAGGAAGGGGTGGGTGACAGAGCCTTGAGTGGGGAGTGCACTTCCACCCCTCCCAGAACCACAAGACATGGCCTCCTGTCTCCTCTAAGCCAGGTTCTGGGTCTTCTCAGTGCTGCCTCCAGATTTCCAGAGGTGCTGTCAACAAGCTCCGGATTCTGGGCTCAAAGTATTTTCCCACATTCCCTGAAACATTCTCCTCATCACTGGAATCTCATGTACTCCTGCAGTGGTATAACACCCCTTACCAGGAACCCATAAAACCATGCAGGCCTACACTTCCTTCAGCATTCACCTGTGGCTCTAATGATCATTGTATGTACATTACCAGCACATTCTAGGGTGTGATACAAAAGGCAGGTGCTATAGGACAAGAAGTACAGAGTCTGGAGTTAAGAGTCAGGGTGAGAGTCTTGAGCTTATACTTACTAGCTGATAGGACCCAGAGGCTGATATCTATCTTCTAATAGGAACCCTCTTGGGCATGTAATTTAACTTCGCTCAGCCCAGTTTCCTTACAAGGAGATGGGGACAATTCTTTCTTTTTTTCTAACACATAATCCTCTGAAGAGTTTTAGTGTTTTATTTTTAAAATTTTTTTAAAAATATTTATCTGGCTGTGGCTTTTCTGGCTATAGGAGCTTGTTATCATATTTGCAGTGTCTAGATGCTGCACCTGTGAATACAGGCAGGAGCTACCTTGAGGCTACGGGATGTTCTCGGGCTTCTTACAGATGCTTTTTTATCTTCAGCCAGTGGGTAAAGAGGCTACTTATCCTTTGGCTAAGAGCTCAAATCTAGAGACTCACATGGCTGAGATCAAATACCAGCTCCATGACTTATAAACATGTGTAAAACACATGATCTCTTCAGACTTCAATTTCTTTGTTTGTAAAATGGTGATATTACCACCTCATAGGGTTGCTGTGAGGGTTAAATATGGTGTATGGAGCACTTGACACTTAATGCACGCTCAACACGAAAAAGCTGGCTGTTACTAATGATAAAGTGCGCCTCCCCTTTTACTGGGCTTCCCCTGTAGCTCAGCTGGTAAAGAATCCCCCTGCAATGCGGGAGACCTGGGTTGGATCCCTGGGTTGGGAAGATCCTCTGGAGAAGGGGAAGGCTACCCACTCCAGTATTTTGGCCTGGAGAATTCCATGGACTGTATAGTCCATGGGTTAGCAAAGAGTCGGACACGACTGAGTGACTTTCACTTTCACTTTCCCCTTTTACTAGAATGTAACCACCTTCCTGGGCTGACAAATCATCTGAGATTGTTTCTGTACCACTGTTCCTGTGGGGCTGGAGCCCCAGACCAATAGACAGAGGCAGGAGGTGCAGAGGTCTGAAGCAGGTACCCTTTCTCTTTCTGGAAGTACTCAAGGCCTCCTCTCCGGCCTCAGATCGCCAAGCCTACCTCGACGTGGTGGGGAAGTTGAGGGGTTGCGAGTTCGGGGAGTCCATGACCCTAGAGCAGCCGGGCAGCCCGCACCTGCGGCCTGGGAAGCTCTGGTAGTGTACAGTCCGTCACCATGGCGACCAGATCCCAGCAGCCCATCGGCGGGGGCAGGATTAGGATTGTGTCACGCCCCCGAATCAGGCTCGCGCGCTCAGGGAGGAAAGCCAAGCAGCAAAGGTGTACTCGGACGGGGAATAGGGACTGAGGGTCTCCTCAGAGTCAGTCATTACAGCGGATATGACCCTAGCGACCAGAGCTGAGGCTGGGGTATAAACAGAGGCCACGGGGGAGGGAGGTGAACTGAGAGGCCGCAGCAGCGTTGCCAGCGGGAACTGTAGTTTTCCGTGTCTCAATGTCTTAGCTGAGCAGGCTTATGGCCGAGCATGTTTGTACTACATCTCCCAGAGATCCTCACCAGCCTGAGCTGGTCCGCCCCTGGAGAACTCTGCATTATGGGAAGTGGAGTCCGAAATGTGTCGAGGTGTGGCGGGGTCCAAAGCGAGTTGCAGGACTGGGACTCGGTTTCCCTGCGGCCCGGGTTGGCTCTCTGGTCATTGGCTGAGCGGGGCGGATCTGGTCCTGCTCTTCCCCGCCCCCAGTGACACAATAGCAGCTCCCTCCAAGATGGCGGCGGCGACGGCGGACCCGGGAGCTGGGAGCCCTCAGGTTGGAGACTCCTCCGGCGGGGCCACTGGGTGCGGGCTGCCGTCCCCAGGGGAGCAGGAACTGAGCCGGCGCTTGCAGCGCCTGTATCCTGCGGTCAACCAGCACGAGACGCCGCTGCCGCGCTCCTGGAGCCCCAAGGACAAGTACAACTACATCGGCCTCTCCCAGGGCAACCTCCGCGTCCACTATAAAGGTATCGGCCTTCTGGCCGAGGGAAGGAAAAGGCCAGAGTGTCTACGGGGTAGCTGTGCTGCCCAGCCGGTGCTGCATCATGTCCCTTCCCCAGCCCGAGTTGGGCCTTAGCTCCTGTAGGGTGTCTAGGGTGGTGGTGCTGACCAGGCCAGTGATTGACTGCCTTGTCTGCTCTGCCCTGAGACACCTGGTGTCAGGAGAACCGCAACAGGTGTCCGAACCAGTTCTGGGTTGGACCTTCTTCCCAGGGCCTTCCTGCTTGTCCTGAGGTAGCTCCAGGGACTCTAGCTGAGCCCTTTACCGCTGCTTAGTTTCAAAAGTGACTGAAGAAAAGGGTGGTTACATCCCCTCCATCAACCAGAGGTCCATGAGCTTGCTCACCTGTCAGACATCCCAGACAGGGCCTGAGGTTTTGCCCCAAATCGTGGGGGCATCTTCCAGGGCTGCCTCTCCCTCCCCTATTCTTCCAGGTGGGCTGCCTCTTTCCTGAGGAGTCTGCCAGCAGCACTAGGAAATCTCTCATGTAGGCACCCACATTGCAGGTACCCTCCTGTGGTTTCTGTGGTGGACAGAGTCCCAGGCAGGGCTGCTGTGCTTAGCAGGAGGTGAACCAAAGGTGGGAGGTTTATGTATTTGCTTAGTTGTTGTCTGATTATTTCTTGGACTGTGCAAGGGCTTCCTCTGGCCATGAAGGGGTAAAGTTGCCATGGAGCAGAGAGGAATGAGGCTTCCATTTGTATCTCCCTCTGCTGAAATTTCTTCCTTGTCCTCTTCTATTAGGTCATGGCAAAAATCACAAAGATGCGGCGTCAGTGCGTGCCACCCATCCCATACCTGCTGCTTGTGGCATTTATTACTTTGAGGTGAAGATTGTCAGCAAAGGAAGAGATGGGTAAGCCTCTCCCTGACCACCTTGCCCCCAACACTGAGCTGTTCCCTGTGGTCAGAGTTTGAGGTCTCCTGGTTGACACTCGTGCCTGTCTGAGCTGCTGAGCTGCATGGGTCTGAGCTGCAAAGGGTTGAGTAGTGGGTGCCTGTTACCTGGCTATGGTCATGACCTGGTCTAAGCAGTAGCTTTTGATGGCAAGTAGGTACATTTTGTAGAAGAGGGGCTTCTCTTTGGTGATGATGTAATGACTGTCCCTCACAAGTCAGGGAAACAAGTAACAAGTTTACATTAACAATTGAGCGTACGGAATGAAGTTCCTCCACATTGTGTGGTGTTTGTCATGTCCCTCCTTTCATGCTGTTGCTGTATTCAAGGTTCCTTTTTATGGCATTTAGTCATGTAGAGGCCCCTGGGGGCTTCAAAGAGATAGTAGAGTCTTTGCAGCATTCATCAAAGCTGTGGCAACCACCGGCCTGTCATCTTAGGGTAAACAGCATGGACATGGTCAGAATCAGGTGACCTTGCTACTCATAAACTTGTTTTTCAGTCCAGTGACTTGAACACCAGTTGGACCAGCTTTAGGAAGGTCCTCATTAAAGTCAGCACTGGGGAGGCTCCCTAGTTTAGGGTGATCTAAGCAGATATAGGAAATCAGAGGGGATATTTTTCATTTCTCTTCCTTTTCTTCTCCTAGTTTGCCTCTTTTTTTTTTTTTTCTGGTGATTATCACAAAGCAGGTGTTTAAGTTAGGAAATAAAATGATTTTAGCTGGCTTGGAAAGATTTTCCTCATCAAACCTTAGGTCTGGTTTGGGTGGTTTGCCAACCCCACCAGTGACCTTTGTTCCTACCCTGAATGTGTATTCTTGAGCATTCAGAGTACTTCCTTTCTCAAGGGACAGTCCCCCTTGTGGTACATGCAAAATGCGTGGCCAGGGGGGCTTTGCTAGGGGCAGGACTGCCGGAGTTGGAGCTTTGTCTGCTTCCTCGGTGAAGTTGTAACATCCCTGCCTAGGAGGGCTCTGTGGTTGTGCGTAGTAACAGGGCTTCCATCTGCTTGTCTGTCCTCTGGGGAGCTAGGCCAGCATCTGAGCTACCTTTAATCCCAGAATTCTGTGAAATTCTGACCATGGCGAGCTATTATATCTTTTACTTTTATCCCCATGTAGTGAATTTACAGACAGGAAGTTTATATTATCGGAGCTCTTTATTTATTTATTTTAAAATATATTTCTTTATTTGGCTATGCTAGGTCTTACTTGTGGCATGTGGGACCTTAGCCCCCAACCCGGGATTGAATGCAGGTCCACCTGCATTGGGAGCATGGAGTCTTCGTCACTGGACCACCAGGGAAGTCCCTATCGGTGCCCTTTAGAGACCCTGGTTCGATTCCTGGGTCGGGAAGGTCCACTGCAGAAAGGATAGGCTCCCCATTCCGGTATTATTGGGCTTCCCTTGTGGCTCAGCTGTTAGAGAAGCTGCCTGCGATGCAAAAGACCTGGGTTCAATCCCTGGGTTGGGAAGATCCCCTAGAGAAGGGAAAGGCTACCCACTCCAGTATTCTGGCCTGGAGAATTCCATGGACTGTATAGTCCATGGGGTTGCAAAGAGTCGGACATGACTGAACAATTTTCACTTTGAACCTTCTATTTTCCCTTTCCACTGTCTGATAAAAGCACATACATTTAATGTGCTTGAACTCACATGAATAAGAATGGCCTCTTAAGATGAAACAAACATGGCAAAAATAGTTGCAGTGTAGACTGAAACGTTGGTCCTTCAGTCTTATATTGCCAAAGAAGTGGATTGGCATGTCCTAACCTTGTAGGTAGGAAAGTGGATCATTTTGGATAACAACTGAGCTAGTAAAAGGAGAGAATAGTTTTTCAGAAGGGGAGTGTTTAAATGCAGACCCGATTTCCTTCACCTGGCTTTTAACCTTTCAGTTATAAGTGGATCTTGCTGTAAAAGACCCCGTGTCTTGTCAGATTGTCATACCGTCAGTGTTGCCTGCAAATCCGCAGAAAGTTGAACATCTTCTCCCAGCTTTCCCAGTAGTTTTACATGTGGTAAATATAGCTATGAGGTTGACCTGGAAACCTCAGTCATAGAAAGGTCACGAGTCACATATGCTTGTAGTGGCCTGCTTTAGTTGACCGCTTTCAGAGGAAAGGTGTACGAATGTCCCTTATGGCCTCTTTATAGAATTACTGAAAGCCGTCTCATGGCTAGGATATTGCCAGATGGGCCAGGTGTGGTTTTGAGGGGGCCAGGTGTGGTTTTGAGGAGGCCAGGGGCTGTTCCAGAGCAGACAGTCATCAGCTTGTTTCCTGTTTGCCGTCAGTGTTGAAGGTGTGTTTCTGACCTGGGTTTGGTCCACGACCCAGGTATTAACCGGTTGTATAACTTTCCTATATTATCTAGTTCCATCTTCACGCATCTCTGAAAAGTGGCTGGAGCAGATGATGATGTACCTGTTTCATGGGTGAGCCCTGAGCCCCGGGGATGTTTGGTGACCTACCCTGGCCACAGGGCTTAGGGCGTGCAGTGGAGTAGCCTAACTTGTCAGTGCCTTCACCTGATCCCAGACATGTGCGTCCACGCCGCTGCCACCTTTCCGTGTTGCATTCTTCCCCTGAGTAGAAAGAATGTCCAGTCAGAGTCTTAGGAGGTCCTAGTGTTCTTAGAGAGCCAAAAGGTGCTTAGTACCGAGGGGGACCAGAGAAGTATGGCATGCAGTGGACTGGACTTGGTTGACTTACCATTCTGCTGAATCTGTAGACCTGTTTTTCTGCAGATTTGGGGACAGGCCTCCTTTTTAAAAGGTGTTGATGAACTGAGTCATCAGTGTCACTGGTTTCCAGAAAGGCCTTTGTTCTGGAGATGTCTTTTGTAGAAGAATACACTAAGCGTGTCTGATTGCCTTATGGCTCAGACAGTAAAGAATCTGCCTGCAATGCGGGAGACCTAGGTCTGATCCCTGGGTCCGGATTCCAGGGGATGGGAAGATGCCCCGGAGAAGGAAATGACAATCCACTCCAGTATTCTTACCTAGAGAGTTCCATGGAGAGAGGAGCCTGGCGGGCTGCAGTCCACAGGGTCACAAAGAGTCAGAGGTGACTTTCACTTTCAAGCGTGTCTAGTTAGAAAGATTTCATTTCAAGGGTTATATTGATTCGTACCTGCTATGTGCCAAGTGCATGCTTGGTACAGGGAGAACAACAGGAAAGCCTGCACAGGCTAGCCTTGTCCTCAGAGAGCCTTTGGCCTACCTACAAAAGAGTGGACTGAAGGGCTGTCTGTGTGAGGAGGCAGAGCCTGGGCATGGTTTTGAGGGATGAGTAGGAGTTTCTCAGCAGGTGAGACCTGTTGGATTTAAAAATGAGCCTGGTTGGTAAGTGGCTTGACATCTGGGCACTCTTCACATATAAGGGAGGGCTGGAGAAGGAAGGGGTTATGTTTGAGCTAAGAGCTGGGCTCACACTGACAGGTTTTAGCTGGATTTTGCCAAGTCACCAGAGCTGGGAACCCCAAGAGGAGACATCAGAGCCCTGCCCCTGGTGCCAGGAGATAAGGGCATCTTGGTTGATTTTGTTAGGAAGCCAAGGAGGCCCTGAAACCGAGGGTCCCTGGGGAGTGACGTGCTCAGGCAGAGTTTGTGGACCTTTGGGTGTCTCCGGCTCTTAGTGATGACACATAGAGGGTGTGGCTGGCCAGGCTGACAGATGCTCCAGTGTGACCCTCAAAATAGACTGTAACATCATCCCAGCAGCAGCGGCGGTGGCCTCCTGACATGTGATGAGTGGCTCTGCCCAAGAACAGCAAGCCTGGGCTAGAGCACCGGATGGAATGGTGGGGGTGGGGGTCTCCTCTCCTTTGCAGCTGGTGCTCAGGCCCTGTGGCCCTGTGGCCACAGCCAGCCTGCCTTTCCTTGCACTTGTAGCTGACTTTCTTTGGCCAGTCAGCAGTGTGGTCATCATTAATTCTCCCAGGCCTGGGCCCCAGAAACACAAGCCTGAGGCTCATCTGGAGAGGAGGCAGGTATGCCTGTGCACATGACCTCACAGGGTGGTGTAGCAGAAGCCCATCCATGATGTGTGCCGTCGCCAGGGGTGGTCCAGAGGTTGGACTTCCTCCTGTACCAGAGAGTTTGGGAAAACTTCATAGAAGAGGTGATGATACTGAATCTGGAAGGGCAGGTTGGAGCATTCCAAGTGAACAAAGCGAGAAGCGAGACCCTAGACAAAGGGAGCAGTGCATCAAAAGAAGGGAAACACGGAGCGTGAGAGAGGCAGGGGCTAGGTCAAAAATACCTGGCCAGTGTGCTTTGGCTAAGGAGCTTGGCCATATTCTGAGGACAGCAATGTATGAGGACTTTGGATCTGCCTGCACTTTTGAGCGTGTATAGGGGAGAAGAGACTCCACTGGTCTGGTTCCACCAGGCCCCGCTGGCTGAGATCCCAGTCCGGTGCAGGCTAGTGCTTTTAGGTCCTCGATTCCAGCCATGGCTTCCCTCCAGCAGTTATCTTTTCTCTCTCTTGGCTGGCCTCTCTCCTATTTGGTGGGATACAGAGGCAGGAGGTTGAAGACTGGTAGCCAGAGTGACTTCTCAGAGGCAGAAGGCCTCTATGTGTGCTGGTATTCTCTGGTACTCTGATTTGTTAAGTCCCATCTGAAAGGCAACACTGTCCATAATTTTCCATCCAGACTCAGAGATCCACTCACCCAATTAAGACCTCACCTGCCATGTATCTGGTTTTGTGAGCCACTTCAGCACAGGCCTTCCAGTGAGAGACAGCCTGTAGCTGGCCCCTCAACCTGGGATTCCCCACTCCAGTCTCTGTGCTGTGTACAGTGCAGATGAGAAACTTGGTGCCCATCTGTGGACCTGGGGAAGGCCTTGTCCTGCCAACCCTGAGAAGTTGGTGCTGTCTTTGCCCAAGGCAGCTGCTGACGGTGGTTGTTCCTTGTTCGCGCTGACTGCCCCCCAGTGCTGACGGCCTCCTGGACAGACACTGACTGCATCTCTCCCTAGTAATGCGTGGCACTGTTTCTGGAGACCCAGCATATTGAGGCTCTGGAGCACCTTGGAGCCTTGTATCACTGACCTGTGTTGGGTGTTAAAGTCTGGGTCTAGTTGGGTGGGTGCACTCAGGTGTGATCTGGCCTAGAGCAAGAAGACTGGAGTCCACATGGTGTCCATTTTTCTGGTAAGACCCACTCCTGCCCTGAGCACATCTGGGCTTCCCTGAGACCTCTCTGCCCATTGTACTCACCACCCAGGCTCCACCAGTGAGCTGAGAGTGGGGAGTGTGGCTTCTTTCTCCAGAACTGGGGACTTCCTTGTCAAGGATCAGCCTGTAGAGAAATGTCTAAAATTCACTTCACACCTTCCCCCACCCCCTGCACCACACCCGCATTATTTTTTGTTCTCAGGCATTTTTGGTCTGTTGCCTGGATAGGTCACCATGCATAGGGGATTTCCCATTAGAAGGGCAGCAGGAGCTCCTTGGAATGGAGCAAATAGGATGGGCTCAGCAGCTCTGCATTTCAGGCACCATGTGCCATCCTATTCTGGGACCATTGAGAAGGAATCAGGGGCCCCAGAGTGGGTGTCTGTAGTCAGAGGTCAGTTAGAAAGAAGGGACTGAGCACTAGGAGAGGGGTGGATGACACCACATCTAAATGCAAGGATGTTCCCCTGCCTCCCTAGAAATCCATCTAGCTCCAAGCTAGAGGATTGGTGTTTTGTTGTAATTGAAATGTGAGGTTGTGACTCTGTTGCTAGAAAAGAAGCAATGGGGTGGGGGCCTTGCTGCTGGAACAGGGCCCAGCCCCCTGTCAGGAAAGGGCTAGTTAAAATATGCTCTGGACTGTTTAGGGAAGCAGGGGAGGGGTAAGTCTTTGTGTTCTTCACATGCTCTCTGCTGCTCCTACCTCTTGGACCTTAGAGATGGCTTGGGATTCAGAGAAGTTTACTTTAGGTTATGGACCCCAAGTGTCAAGGCTCAAATACCTGCACTGTCTGCTCAGCTTCCATGGAAAACATTACAGACCAATAGCAGCACTCATTCTTGTCCAGACAGAGCCCCAGAAGTTTTCTTACTGCCCAGCGCACCAGGCAGCTACTGTCTTTTTGTCAGAGTTTCATATGATACAGAAACCTACTGGTCCTTGGGGCAGAGACAATTTCAGATGAGAAGAGGTGGAGAGAGGAGAAAGGCAGTGTGCCCCGATGGTCCAAGGGCTCAGCTCTTGTCTTCTGGAGGACATTGCTGAGGCCAAGCTGAACCAAGAGGAAAGAAGTACAGGAGACAGTCTGCTGAGTAGAATTGGTTATAACCCAGTTTACAAAGCCATGTGTCTGAAATTGGCATGGGCTGTTTTATACAGGGTTCTCTTTTAATATCAACTGTTGTGCCAGGAGTTTATTGATAGTTATATATGCCTTGCCTTTTTTCTTTTTTTTAACCAAAATGTATTTTTATTTTACCTATAATTTTTTTTTAACTGTAAAAGAATACTCTTGCAACACCTGACACAGTGTACATTTTAAAAATAGCAGAGGGGACAGAGAGATGCAGGTTTAAACAAATGCAGATTATTGCTGTTATGTATATTGTTTCATTTGGGAACATTGCAGAGAACAGAAAATGATTTCAGGTACTGTAAGCAGGTAGGGGGTTTATTATGTGGAATTCAATGCTTTCAAAATCGTTAGGACTTAGTTTCCAGGTAATGGCAGGCTACTTGCATAAAACCCTGTGCTGAGAATAATGAAAAGATGCTAACTTACAAACAAGCAAACTCAAGGCCAGTTTCTGGATGAATACCTATAACTAGGGAGCTAAGGGTACTTACTATCTGAGAA
This sequence comes from Tragelaphus eurycerus, assembly GCA_935064755.1. Lineage (NCBI taxonomy): Eukaryota > Metazoa > Chordata > Mammalia > Artiodactyla > Bovidae > Tragelaphus > Tragelaphus eurycerus. Next base: position 22,897,442 of record CAKXYN010000020.1, read on the forward strand.
CCTAAGAGCATTTGCTGTGTCCACACTCAGCTCTGCTCCAGCTTTGACACAGTGCCAGAGAGGTTAGCGTCTGGAGCTTATGGGTTGTGGGGGTCTGGGAAGAACCTGCTCACATTAAGGTGGGGGTGCCATTGTCCTATTATAGTTAAGCGTAGTGTATTTGGTAATACGCTGGAACGTGATAAGCTCTGTAAATTCAAGGCTTGGTCCTTGGGTCTCCCAAGAGATTCTTTAAGGAAGGAGGCAGAATCCAGGGTTATGAATAACCTGCCTAGAGCCATCCATGGGGGCTATTCTGCCTGTTCCTGTCTCGTGGGCTCTCTGGGTGCTTTGATGGTGCTGGTGGCGGTGGATGCATGAGGTTCTCCGGACGCACATTCAAAACCGCCTTCCTCCCTGCAAGCACGTCCTGTCTCATGACTCCTTTGCCTTCAGATATGGTCTTCCTTACGTTGTTGGGTTGGGTCCATTCATCTCTGTAATACCCCTCCTCTTGGAGGAGTCAGTGGGCTACACAGAGTTGGGCTTAGTGGGTCACTGGGTGGCTTCCTGGCAGAGGGCCAGGGTAGAGGGATGACTGCTGGAGAAGCAGCTTGTACCTGAGGTACAAGTGTCCTGATGGACTGTGGCCTTAAGCAGGCCTATCAGACCACAAACTAAAATCCCCAGCATCAAATATTAGCCCTCATTTCAGAACTAAGTGTCAGTTGGGGTTTTTCCTGAAATGTCTCCCATGGACCATTTCATAACCACGACCCCAGTTTTGTTGTTCAGTCACTAAGTTGTGTCTAACTCTTTGTGACCCTGTGGACTGCAGCACGCCAGGCTTCCTTGTCCTTCACCATCTCCTGGAGTTTGCTCAGACTCATGTCCATTGAGTCAGAGATGACCCCAGAGGTCCCCTCTGATGTGGAGGTGTTGATTTCTTATCTGGGGCAGATTGTGATATGAACAAGATTGCCAGCCTTCCAATCTGTGGCTGAGGTGTTAGATGTCAGGATGAAACTGTCTGGTGAGATTCCAGCAGCATCTTGCGGGGCTGAGGCAGGGGACGGGGCAGTGGTGACAGACCCTTTGACTTGGGAGGCTCGGCGGCCTAACTACCTTCCTGCAGCCCGCAAGAGCCCTCTCAGCCCTGAGGCTGAGGAGCTTGTCCCTTCTCTCCTTGTCACATCCTACCAGAGCTCTGTGGGCCTGGAGACAGTTAATTGATGGAGCTTAAATTAAAAATGTTCAGGGAATTCCCTGTGGTCCAGTGGTTAGGACTCAGCATTTTCACTGCCAGGCCAGGTTGGATCCCTGATTGGGGAACTAAGATCCCTCAAGCTGTGCAGCGTGGTTGGGAAAAAAAAAAGTTCAGGTCATTGGTTCATGTATCTAATGTAACATTTGTTAAAAGTGTCTCTGGGCTTGCCAGCCCATAAAATCCACCTTCCCTCAAAGGGGAAGTTGATAAAAGTTAAAAAAAGGGCTAGGTCTGTATTCTTCCCTCTTGTTATCTGCTGTGTGCTTATGGTGAGGGACTTCTTTCTTCTGGCCCTGACACAAGGCCTGGATACTCTGATGCTTTCCACTGAGCTCTGTGCCAAGCCCTACTTGTCTCATCCAGAAAAGCCAGATGAGGCCAGTGCTGGCCTGCAGGGCCATACGGGTGTTTTTGGTGACTCCCATGTGTGTGCTAAAATAAATACAACATTAAACATGCCATTTTAACCATTTTTAAGTATAAAATTCAGTGATATTAATTGTGTACAACTTGTGCAACTATCACTGCTGTTTTCCAGAACTTTTTCATCACCCCAGACAGAAACTCTGTACCCATTAAGCAATAACTCCCCATCCACCACCGCCCCACCGGCTCCTCCCAGCCCCTGGTAACCTCTAATCTCCTTTCTGTCTCTATGAATTTGCCTATTGTAGATATTTCATATAAGTAGAATCATACGGCATTGTCCTTTTATGTCTGGTTTATTTCATTTAGCATAATGTTTGCAAAGTTTATCTTATGTTGTGACCTGCTGGGGTCCAGCCCCGGTGGATGCAAGGAATTCGAAGGGGAGACGGCATAGGCGATCAGGAAACAACAGCTTATTAAAATATTAATTAAAGATATAAAGAGTGGTGAAAATGAGGATAGCTCAGTGAGAACATTTTGTGGAGAGAGGAGGCTGAATAATTCAGCCAGAAGGTAAGAGAAAGAACGACATGGGGAGACCAAGCTTCGGTGAGCAAGGCCCCGCACTTTATTTTTCAAAGTAGTTTTTGTACCTTAAGTTATGCATAGAGGATAATGGGAAAAGGGGTGGAGTCACGCAGGGACAGCAGTCCCTGAGCCAGGCTTTCACACTTATCATACACAAAAGTTTAGGTGAGTTACATCATCTTCTGGCCCGGAGGCCTGTCAACATTTTAAGAAACTTACTTTTCTCTAAAGGTGATTATTCTAAAGTCAGGCGCCACCCTCCAAAAGCATTGGAGTTGCATTTCTATAGGGCAAAGGTGTGGTGGGTTGTAACAAGAAAAAGAATTAACTCAAGGGTCCAAGGTTACAAACATTAAAGCTACTACTTACATTTCTATAAACCAATTATATCAAGCAATACACTGCCTAGGACACAGTAGGTAAGGGATATGGAGACTTAGCAGCAAACATTGGCCCAACAAGTGAAAAACCCTTCACTAATACAATTTCTGATCAATCTTTTAACTGCTCAAAGGAATCTGTATTTAGACAGTTTAGAACATCTCATGCCTCTCACAGTTGGGAGGCTCTGAGCAATCACATGTGACCGGAAAAACCTATTCAGGCAGGCTAGAGGATTTCCAAAAGAGTTTGTAGGTTGAAACACTGTCACACCCAGGAATTATTAACTGGAGCTGTAAGTTAACTCTTTTTTCAGAGAAAGGTAGTGGGGGACAGCCCCCTGTAAAGTCAAAGGTGTAGGTGAGAACACAAAGCAGAAAGTAGGCAGACTCTGGTTTTTGAGGGGGTAGATGCTCGAGAATTTCCAGGGGGGCTCCTGAGGCTCGATCCCGCCTTTGCATATGCCGAGCCTCCTTCCTCATGACCTTTGTCATGGGTGGAGCGCTGATCCAAGCCAGCTCCCGATAGTGACCTGTGTCAGAATCTTACTCTTTTATTATGGCTGTTTGTATTTACCACATTTTCTTTATCCAGTCATCTGTTGATGGACACTTGAGCTTTTTACATCTTTGACTATTGTGGGTAATGGTATAATGAACAGTGGCATACAAGTATCTGTTTGAGTTTGTCTTCTCAATTCTTTTGAGTGTATACTTAATTGCTTGATTGAGTGTATACTTAAGAGTGTATACTTTAGAATTCCCTGGTGGCTGAGCAGTTGGGGCTTTGCACTTTGTGCAGCCAGTGGGGGGAAAATGTGTTTGATTGTTCTGTTTAACTTTTTGAGGAATCACCAGATTGTTTTCCACAGTGGCTATACAGTTTTATATCTCTACCAGCAATGTGTGAAGTTTCTAATTTCTTTACTTTTTCACCAATAACTTACTTCCTTTTTCCTCTGTCCCTTCCTCTTATCCTTCTTTATTTCCTTCACCATCCTATGTGTGAATTAGTATCTATCCTATGTGTGAATTAGTATCTCATTTTGGTTTGCAGTTCTAATGGATTAGTAATGTTGAGCATCTTTTCATGTATTTATTGGCCGCTTGTATATCTTCTTTGGAGAAATGTCTACTCAAGTCCTTTGGCTAGTTTATAATTAAGTCGTTTGTTTTTTTGCTGTTGAGTTGTAGGAATTCTGTATATTTTTGAATATTAGATCCTCATAAAGCTATGATTTAGAAAGATTTTCTCCCATTTACCAAGTTGTCTTTTCACTTGTTTTTTAACCTTCCTGAACAGCTTGTGAGATCTTAGTTAACCAACCAGGGATCAAACCCGTGCTCCCTGCATTGGAAGCGTGAAGTACTAAGCACTGGACCGCCAGAGAATTCTCTCTTCACTTTCTTGATAATGACCTTTGATGCATAAAAGTTTTAATTTTGAGGAAGTCCAATTCATCTATTTTTTCTTTTGGTGCTCATACTTTTGGTGTCATATCTAAGAATCCATTGCCTAAACCACAGTCATGAATCTTTAAGATTCTTAAGAATTCTTTAGGATTCTTAGATATGAATTGCCTAAACCACAGTCATGAATCTTTAAGATTCTTAAGAATTCTTTAGGATTCTTAGATATGACACCAAAAGTATGAGCACCAAAAGAAAAAATAGATGAATTGGACTTGCTCAAAATTAAAACTTTTATGCATCAAAGGTCATTATCAAGAAAGTGAAGAGAGAATTCTCTGGCGGTCCAGTGCTTAGTACTTCACGCTTCCAATGCAGGGAGCACGGGTTTGATCCCTGGTTGGTTAACTAAGATCTCACAAGCTGTGCAGTATGGATGTGAGAGCTGGACTGTGAAGAAGGCTGAGTGCCGAAGAATTGATGCTTTTGAACTGTGGTGTTGGAGAAGACTCTTGAGAGTCCCTTGGACTGTAGGAAGATCCAACCAGTCCATTCTGAAGGAGATCAATCCTGGAATTTCTTTGGAAGGAATGATGCTAAAGCTGAAACTCCAGTATTTTGGCCACCTCATGTGAAGAGTTGACTCATTGGAGAAGACTCTGATGCTGGGAGGGATTGAGGGCAGGAGGAGAAGGGGACGACAGAGGATGAGATGGCTGGATGGCATCACTGACTTGATGGGTGTGAGTCTGGGTGACCTCCAGGAGCTGGTGATGGACAGGGAGGCCTGGCGTGCTGCGGTTCATGGGATCGCAAAGAGTCGGACACGACTGAGCGACTGATCTGATCTGATCTGATTAAGATCATTGATCTGTTTTGAGTTAATTTTTATACAAGATATGAAGTAGAGATCCAACTGTCTCAGCACCAATTTTTGAGGAAACTATTCTTTCCCCATTGAATGCACTTGGCACCCTTACTGGAAGTGATTTGGCTATATAAATTTACTTATGGACTTTCAATTCTTTTCTATTAGTCTATGTATCTGCCTGTGCCAGTGCCACACTATTTTGATTACTCTAGTTCTATAGTGAGTTTTGAAATAGGGAAACAAATCTTTTGACTTTGTTCTTTCTTTAAGATTGTTTTAGCTACTTGGGGTCCCTAGCAAGTCTGTATGGATTTTGAGGGTTCTCTTTTCCACTTCTACAAAAAAGACTGTTGGAATTTTGGCAGGGATTGTGCTGAATCTGTAGACCAACTTAGAACGTATTAACAACACTTTCCATCTACAATATGAAGTCTTCCAGTCCATGAACACAGGATGTCTTTCCATTTATTTTTGTCTTCTTTAATTTCTTTCAGCAGTGTTCTATAATTTTTCATGTACAAGCGTTTTCACCTCCTTGGTTAAATTATTCCTGAGGGTTTTTTTTATTTTAAATGCTATTGTAAATGGAATTGTTGTCTTAATTTTCTCCTTTAAGTGTTCAGTGTTAGTATATAGAAACACAGCTGCTTTTTGTGTGTTGATTTTGTATCCTGCAACTTGGGTATTTATCAACTCTAGTAAGCTCCCTGTATATCATTTGGGATTCTCTCTATACAGAATTTTCTATAGGCAGGGTCATGTCCTCTGCAAATAGAAATAGTTTTACTTATTCCTTTCCAATTTTTATACCTTTAATTTTCTTTTCTTGTCTAATCAATCTGAAAAGAACTTCCAGGACAGTGTTGAATAGCAGTGGTGAAACGTCGACATCCTTGTGTTGCTCCTCATCTTGGGGTAAAAGTTTTCCGTCTTTCACCATTGGGTATGTTGGCTGTGAATTTTTCCTAAGTGATATTTATCATGTTGAAGAAGTTCCCTTTTGTTCCTAGTTTTTTGAGTGTTTTTATCATGAAAGGGTGTTGGATTTGTCAGACCCTTTTTCTGTCAATTGAGATGATCATGTGTGTGTGTTTTTTTCCCTTCGTTCTGCTAATGTGGTTTATTATATTGATTGATTTTCTTATGTTAAATTGCCCATGACTTCCTGGCATAAATCCCCTTTGGTTGTGATATTAATCCTTTTAATGTTGTTGAATTTGGTTTGCTATAGTTTTGTTGAAATTTTGTGCATCTCCATTCAGAAGGTGTATTGATCTATAATTTCCTTTTCTTTTGGTGTCTTTTCTTGTTGGCTTTTGATCACTGCTCCAGGGTCTCTGCCATTTTGGGCTTGCATCTGGGTTCAGCATACTTGGAACAGTACCCAAACGTTATTCGGCCAAGAGCTGCAGTCTTTAGGTGAGAGCTAGGAAAGCACTTAGGAGACCGTTAGTCCAACCTGTCTTTTTCTGACAGGGAACCTGAGCTGTGGGGTGAAATCCAAGACTCATAGTCCTGAGTTAGGCTGGAGTGTCTGAGGCCAGGCTTCAGAGTCTGAGGTGTTGTCTCTGGAGCCCAGCTGCCAAGTGTCCCTGACACTTAGAATCCTCTTGTGCTTCTCTTCAAGAGGCAGGAAGGGAATATCAGACTTGTTGCCAAAGAGGTTCCTTGGGTGGAGTGCTCCAAGCTGTCTTTCCTGTCTGGGTGGGGGCTTACAGCAAAGGGTGGTCTCCTTCCTCCAGGCCTTGTTGTACATCTCCAGAGGGTGTGAGAGTCCAGAGGCTTGCTTTTTAAGGTCCTGTCCTCTGTCCACCCCCAGGCTGGCCTGGGTCATGGAAGAATCTCCAGTTGGTGAGAGCTGTGCTGAGGCTGTGTCACTGTGTCCGCGGGGTCTCCCGAGGGTGTGCTCTGGGAGGTACTTAGGATGTGCCAGAGGCTGTGTGAGCCGGAGCCCCAGCTCCTCTGCTGAGCATGGAGTTGGACCCTTCTTGGCTGTTTCTGTGGGTGTGCTCTTCGCATGCAGCTTCCGCTCTCCTGTCAAGGTTCAGGGAAGTAAGAATACCGAGAAGCTGACACGAAGGCCCAGTCCCCCATTGTGTCTCCCTGGTTTTGAAATGTTGCGTTGGGACAGCCCAGGGAGAGTCTGATGGCCGAGAGCCAGCAACCTCCTCAGTGTGCAGCCATCAGCTGGCTCTTAAAAATGATTTTTTCTATGACTCTCAAAGTAATTTATGTTAATTGTAGAAAATCTGGAAAAACTAAAGAGAAAGGAGAAGAATGCAAGCCGCCTGGAGTGTGCTCGCGACTCTCCGCATGACTGCAGTGGATCCAGTGGGCTGTTGCTTTTGTGGGAGAGTCAGCAGAGCGGGTGGAGGGCAGCACAGGCCCCGGAGGCCACCAGTCCATTCTCAAGGCTGGTCATCTTGCAGGGCCCCAGTTTACCTCTGCCACCCCAGGGCGGACCTGGCGGCGGTCTGCAAGGGCCACTGCTGCCACCGCACCTCCTCTGTCCTGCTCTCCGGTGGATCCCCACCCAGCTTGGCCCAAGCAGGGCCACTTGGCGCCCTCTTCTTTGGAGCCTGACAGAGAGGCAGAGTCACTTCAGGCTCATGTGTTTTTCTGCAGGAAAGGATAGAGACTAAGGTGGATGCCGACTGATGGCCTCCCTACCATGGTAGCTTGTCGGTTGTCTCTCTATACTTACTGTGTCTAATGTGATAGACACATGATAGTCTTCAGATGGGTTTAGCTTACTTTCAGTTGTTTTATAAGGTAAATAACTTTTCCTGCAAGCTCCTCAGATATATCCTGCTGCTTGAAAAGAAAGCCCTGGTGGACATATGAACTGTCGCCGAGCTAAGCTCTGTCTATTCTAGTCACTGGCTTGGGGAGCGAGAGCCCCTCTTGCCTCCCAGGAGACCGTGGCAGCCTGTGTCTGTGAGTGTTCCTAGCATTGCCTGACTTTTTACCAAGAAGGAAGCAAATGCTCACCTCCTTTTTCCTTGGTAATTCCATGTAAAACAGGCATTCCTTTTTAGATGTCCCAAGATCCAGGCCTTCGAGGATGGCCTGCTTTCCTTTACTAGATTGCAATACTTGAAGGGCCTCCAGTGGACAAACTGGACATGAGGGTTGTATAGGTATCCACCATACTATCTTTATGCCAGTACCAACACTGTTTTGATTATTGTAGCTTTCTAATAAGTTTTGAAATAAAAAATTATGATTTTAACTTTTTTTTTTAACACCCTCAATGTATGGCATTGATTCTGTGCATTGCTTTGGATAGTATTGACATCATAACAATATTGTCTTCCAATCCATGTACGGGCAGATGTTTTTCCATTGTGTCTTTTTATGTTTATTTATTTATTGAAATTTTAAAAAATGTGTTTTTCGGCCATGGCATGTGCTCGTGGGATCTTAGTTCCCCAACTAGGGATTGAACCCAGCCCCCCTGCAGCAAAAATGCTAAGTCCTACTGGTCACTGGACTGCCAAGGAGCTCACTATTTGTGTATTTTTAAATTTCAGCAACATTTTAGGGGTTTTAGTGTATAAGCTTTTTGCCTTCTTGGCAAAGTTAATTCCTAAGTATTTTATTCTTTCGATGCTATTGTAAATGGAATTATTTTCTCTTTTTCTTTTTTGATTGGTCGGTGTTAGTATGTTGAAACACAGTTGTTTTTTGTTTGTTGGTTTTGTATCCTGAAACTTTGCTGAATTTGTTTGTTCTAACAGTTTTTTGTGGAATCTAGAATTTTCTACGTATAGAATCATGTCATCTGTGAACAGAGATAGTTTTACCCATTCTTTTTCCAATTTGGATGCCTTTTGATTTCTTTCTCTTGTCTAACTGCTTTAGCTAGAACTTCTGATATTCTGTTGAATAGAAGTGGCGAAAGCAAGCACCTTTCCTGTTCCTGATATTAGAGGAAAAGTCTTCAGACTTTCACCATTGAATACAATATTAGCTGTGGTTTTCTCATGTAAGACCTTTTATTATGTTGAGATTGTTGCCTTTTATGCCTAGTTTGTCGAGTGTTTTTGAGAAGTAATACACCACAGTCCTCTCGCTCACAGGGTACAATTCAGTGGTTTTAGTGTCCTTATAGTTTTTTTCGCCTCTTTGCTTATCTTAAACTGGTTGGATAACAGTTTTCAAGTGTATCAATACTTGCTAGAAGGCTGCATGTTTTTGAAATTTTAGGACATCATACTTTTGGAAAGACTTTCGGGGAAGGCAATGGCACCCCACCCCAGTACTTTTGCCTGGAAAATCCCATGGACGGAGGGTCAGACAGGACTCAGCGACTTCACTTTCACTTTTCACTTTCATGCATCGGAGAAGGAAATGGCAACCCACTCCAGTGTTCTTGCCTGGAGAATCCCAGGGATGGGGGAGCCTGGTGAACTTCCGTCTATGGGGTCGCACAGAGTCGGACACGACTGAAGCGACTTAACAGTAACAGTAACAATGTCACACAGTGTTTGAAGAGTTGGGACTCATTCCCTTTGAACTCTGACTTAGCTTGACCTCATATGAACATTTCAAGTTAGGGTCCTGTGGGGCTGTTCCCTGTATCAGTGACACTCACAGGGGCATGACATTCAAGTGTGGAGACCAGTCTCTTCTGGGTGCTCTACCCTTAGCTTACCTACTCAGATTCTCAAGATGACCCTGGGCTTTGTACAGAGGCTCCCAGACCATCCGCTGGTAAACACTGCCCCAGCTGTGGGGTAGCATCTATAGGAAGGTGTTGAGGGGTAGCTGCCAGAGGTGGAAGAGGCTTCTCCTGTTGAGGAGAGACCTAACTAACTTGTGTTTGAGTACATGTGTGTTAGTAGTTCCTTGTTCTCTTGGGAAGTTGTGGAACCAGATCTGTGTTGCTGGTGGCCAAGCATACTTTCCCTGGATGACCCTTGACCTCCCCTGTTTGTAGCCCTAAGCAGTCAGGGGTCACCCAGGAAGCACATGTGCTTCAAACACATAAGCCTTCATCTTAGTGTCAGGAAAGCTGAATGTAAGAAGTGGGATCGCATGTGGTGTTGGGCTCTAAAACAGGGCAAGATAGGTGGCCTGGCATCCAAGTTAGGAAAACTTCAAACTCCTGGCTCTATTGCACTTGCATATGTTGATTGATGACTGCAGGGCAGTCAGGGTCATTTGCTGTTTGGTCAGAGATGGCATAAAGGGAATGGAGACCAACTCTTGGCAGCCTCTTCCTTGTAAAGTCAGGAAGCTGATTATTTGGGCTGCTGTTTTTCTGGGAAAATGTGCAGGTTCTAGCCTAATGGGAATCCTGCCAGCAGGCTTACACAGCTTCTGCTCTTGATGGTCGCCGAAGGTCCCCTTTTGGCAAGAAGTAGCAGGCCGTTTGAGAGTCTCAAATCCTTTGAACCATAAAAGCCTTTCTTGGAAGTGTTGTTCCTTCCCCTTTTCTTCCTTCCCTTCCCTCTCCTTTCCCCTAACTCTTGCAGGCCAGTTATTAGGGCCATGTGTTGATTGGTGTCTTTCATGGGTTCTGCCCGCAAAGATACGAAAGCTGGTTTCAGGGGAAAATGGGTAGGTTAGAGCCTTCCTTCCTTCTCCTCCAACACCCATTGTTGCAGCCAGCCAGAGAAGGGCATTCCGTTTACTGCAGATGGAAGGCTCGCAGGTTCTGGAGCACCATGTGGTGCAGACTCTGGTAGTGTTAGAATATTGGTCCATATGTTTCATGGAACATGCTGGAAGAGGAAGAGAAGAGTCCAAGATGGAGAAACGTATGTGAGGTGGTTCCTTGCACAATTACAACAGGGAGCAGTTGGAATGTAATTTCCAGCTACTTGAAAATGGTCAAAATAAGGCAACCCCATGTGATTGCTTTAAAAGAAAAACATTTTTATTGTGGTAAAATATGCATCACATAAATTTTATCATTTTAATTATTTTTAAGTGAACAATTCAGTGGCATTAAGTACACTCACATTGTTATGCAACCAGAAGTTACACCTTAGCCATCTTGGTTGGCGTTTTCACTGTTGTGATCTTCTCAGCCACATCTTGATGCTCATATGTGGTTAACAGCAGGCATCATATGTGGGTTTCTAGTATTTTACACTTAGATGGTCGTGAATTATTTCTCTAGTTTCTGAGTTCCTGGGGAAATACCTTACTGTGTCTTTGTATACTACAACTATATAGACTAAAAAAACCTGTTCATTCCCTTCTCTGACCTTCCCTCTCACAAGTGCAACTGAGATATCTTTGACAGAGGTGCCCAGCACGGGTCCCACCTGGCTGTGGTTGCCTTAGTTGTTTAGGTTCCTGGGTGGAAGGAGTAGAGGGTGGGTCTCTGGGGCCTCACACACTATCACCTTCAGCTTTGGATGATTAAAGAGGCCAGTGGTGAATGTATGGGGCAGGGTAGTTAATTTGGAGACCTCAAGAGAAGAAACCCTGTGTAATGAGGGGTATTTATGACTCTATATGGATCCAGCTGGCTGTACTTTTTCCATGTCTTGGTTCTTGCTGAAGAGTGACTTGTCCCTGTGGCTTAATCTTGCATTATTCTGCCAAACACTCCATAGGATTGAACTACTTACTTTAGGTACTTCTTGGGAATAGATTCCACTGCCTTAGCTGGGAGCCAGAAGTCAAAGGACGGGAAGCAGTGATTCCAGGAAACTTTCTTCTGAAACTGAAGCCAGTGATTCCTGGTTATGGACACTGCCTCCTGTTTTTCTAGCTGCTTAAGGCATTGAGAGATTTCCATTAGAAAATAAAAATACAAAGGTTCTCCAAGATCCACTAGTGTGTTAAAGGAGTCTCTGCATTCATTGCTTTTCCTGTTTTTCTTTTACCAAGAAATATTTGAGAAGAGAGATGCATAACCATTTGTTAACCAAAATGTTTGTGTGTGTGCTTTTTCAAAGGTACATGGGAATAGGACTCTCAGCTCAAGGCGTCAACATGAACAGACTTCCTGGTGAGTCACTGGCTAAGAGAACATTTGTTCTGGTCTCTTGATCCATTCTGTGATGAGAATCATGGTGGCAGCCAGCAGGCTGGAGAGGACTTTGTTTGCTGGCTGCCTACCCGCCAAGCCAAGCCATTGGGTGGAGGATCCTAAAAGGTGTAGCCACTGGGCCGGGATGGCATGAGCTTCTATTCCACAAATGAACTGGCAAGTGATTGTCCTTCGTGGAATTTGAACTGTTTACAGTCAGAACCAAGCGACCTGAGCTTGCTTCCTGTGGGGATACGCCTCAGTAGCCCTCATTCCCATTGGCCTTCGCTTGACCAGTCTGGAACTCTGGCATTTTGGAGAGGAAGGCTGCCATCAACCTAGGTTCTGTTTTTACTTTACCATGTTAATGGCCAAAGCCTTAAGGGACCTCCCACGTGGAAGACAGTTGAGGCAGTATCTTAATAAATAGGATGTGCGTGAGACTTCGGCTTACAGTCAGCAACCTCAGATTTATAAAGGAGCACTCTGGGCCCTGCCAGTGGGCCTCCTCAACCACCCAGGCGCCCTTTCAGTTGTTTTTTGCCCAGCAGCTCATGCCCAGGCCTGGGCTAGGCACAGTTGAGAGGACAAAAGCCTCTACCAGAAGCTAGTGGATTCTAGAAGATGGTCCCAAATTCATTTGTCAGCTTGAGTGGCCTAAGTGACAAGGTGCACACTACTCTGACTCTGTCAGGTAGGCAGGCAAAGTCCCTATGTTTTTGCCCAGGCCCTCTCTAGTTGTTGTGCCTCTGACACAAAGAAGGCAGCTGGCTTTTTCCAAAGAGGGAACACCACTTAAACCTTCCAGTTTTTTTCCAATCTATGTTTAATATCACTCAGGTTTTTTTTTTTCCTAATTGACTCCTTTCAAGCACTAGAAATCTTGACTTGCTCAGGATTGATTACAATTGTCAGGAATCTGACTTTAAAAAAAAATTGGCTTCAATCTGAGCAAAACTGGCCTTTAGTTATTAATCAGAATGTGTGTGGCATGTTTGGCCTCTTTGTGCAGCGTGCAGCTGTGATGTTTGTTATTCTAGCCTTGGCCGACTAGATATATCTACAGTGGTCATAGCTCTGCCTCTTGGTGAACAGGGAGCTTAGAAAGATAATTTCCCATCAAGGGTAAACTGATTCTTAACCTTTGTCTTGCACTAAATGTGCTCTTGCACCTTTGCATGGCTTTGGTTGCAGAGAAAAGAGGCTTTTATAGGTTCATTACACAAAAATAACTACTATAATCTGTTATTGAGTGGGACTTTAAGCAATTCTGAACATTGGTTAAATGAATTTTTGTTAATCTCTGTGAAGGAATACTGTGCAGCCGTGAAAAGAATGAGGAGCCTCTTTAGGTACTACTTTGGAGTAATCTCTGGGATGTATTATTAAGTAAAAAATATAAGGCATAGAACAATGTATATTATATTACCAAATGTTTTTTAAAAAAGGGGACAATGCACATCACTATATCTGTTTGTACATGCATAGAATATCTTTGGAAAGTTAAAGAAAAACTTAAAATATCGGCTGTCCGTTGAATCAGGGTGACTGGGGAGAGGACTGGGAAGAAAATTTTTCCCTTTTGAAGCTTTCACATATTCTTTCTTGTAAATATATTATCTGTTTTAAAATAAATAAAATAACCGAAAGCCCCTTCATCAAGAAGTCCTCATGCCTGTCTTTTAGCTGGTTTCGGGATGTGGTCTTTTACCATGTACTAAGCATGGTGTTCTGGGTTCCATACGTTCATCCTTCTTTAGTAAGAACCGTTTTCACATGGCCAAAGGCTTCAGGATTCAGGGAGTGGAGCATATGAGGTTAGAAGGGGTTCAAGGGCTGCCTGAACTGACCTGAAACTCTTGAGATGGAGCCGTGTGGAGCTGGCTTAGTCTCTTTGTCTTGTTCATAAGATGGGGCTTTTGACCCTTCTGGGCCGCTTAGAGGTCAGCTGAGGGTCACATGCTTTGACATTGTTAATGCAATGTTGTTGTGAAGTCAGACTCTTCCTGGGCGCAGGCGGTGACTGTAGGGAGAAGGGCCTTGGGGACAGTGGATAAGGTGTTAGTTCCCACACTAACACATCAGGAGGGCTAGCGCCTTGTTTACAGCCTCACTGGTGCATCTGTCTTTTGGCAAGAGAAAGGAGCCTCCGTGTTCTATGCATATGGCACCTGTCTTCGTTTTCACTCTGCCTGCCAGTTCCTGAGGGTTTTCCTTCCTGCCATATCCCTGATTGTTCCGTAAGGTGGAAACTAGGAATCAGGTTGCATCTAGGTAGGGATGCACCCTAGGAATGATGGATGCCTCTCACTTTCCTGGATATAGGACTGGCTGAGTGGCTGGGCAGACCTAGCACAGGACAGATGTAGGGACAGAGGGGAGACACCCCCTCGCTTCTCAGGAATGATGGGGGCCTGCCACTGTTTACCTCAGTGCTGTGTTTGGAAGATCAGAATCCCCTTTGGTGCTTTCCATTTTCTGGGGTTACTTTGTGTATGTGTGTGTGTGTATGTGATGAGCATATGTTCTCCAAAACCAGAAGAATCATCATTCAAAAATGGTTATACCTGAAACTACTTGCATGTATTTTGGTGGTAAAGTGAGAGATGGAGGATGATAGTAGTTAAAACCTTCCTGCCAGATTCATCTCATTTCTAAGAGGCCATTGGTTGAGATGAAGGCTCTTTGGACCGTTTAGATGTATGGTTGGTGGAAGACGAGCGATGGTGGTAGCCTTAGCTGTGTCTAGAATTTGAGATTTTGGTGTTAACTCCAGATGAGATGTTAGAGGGGTGATGTATCTCTTGATAGATTCAGGTGTACTTAGTGGAGGGTGGTGGTAGGGATGATTATGGTTACGCAACAGTGTGAAGCACTACCTCACCCTGGTTGCCTGGAAAATCCCATGGACAGCGGAGCCTGGTTGGCTGCAGTCCATGGGGTCGCTAAGAATCGGACACGACTGAGCGACTTCCCTTTTCACTTTCATGCATTGGAGAAGGAAATGGCAACCCACTCCAGTGTTCTTGCCTGGAGAATCCCAGGGATGGGGGATTGAAGCCCCCTGGTGGGCTTCCGTCCATGGGGTTGAACAGAGTCGGACACAACTGAAGTGACTTAGCAGCAGCAGCAGCAGGAGTTTGCCAGATGGTTTTGGGCAGTGATCCTATGGGGCCTGTGAGTGGATCTCTTAAGTTGTCTGCTGTGATGGGATGGTTTCCTGGGAACAGTCAGGATGAGCCAGTTGAGAGAAGAGTCTTATTACTATGGCAAGGGGGCCTAGACTTTTATGTATATAAGCAGTGGGGGCTGCAGGACTGTTTTTGTTTTTTTTTTATTGCAATGTATTTGATTTACAGTGGTGTGTTAGTTTCAGGTGTATAGCACAGTGATTCAGTTGTACATACAGCCACTCTTTTTTTTTTTTTTTAAAGATTCTTTTCCCATATAGGCCATTGCAGAGTACTGAGTAGAGTTCCCTGTGCTATACAGCAGGGTTTTTTAAAAATTATTTTAATTGGAGGATAATTACTTTACAGTATTGTGGTGGTTTTTGCCGTACATCAGCATGAATCGTGGAGAAGGCAATGGCACCCGACTCCAGTACTCTTGCCTGGAAAATCCCATGGACGGGGGAGCCTGATAGGCTGCAGTCCATGGGGTCGCTAAGAGTCAGACATGACTGAGCGACTTTACTTTCACTTTTCACTTTCATGCCTTGGAGAAGGAAATGGCAACCCACTCCAGTGTTCTTGCCTGGAGAATCCCAGGGATGGGGGAGCCTGGGGGGCTGCTGTCTATGGGGTCGCGCAGAGTCGGACACGACTGAAGCGACTTGGCAGCAGCAGCAGCATGAGTCAGTCATAAGCATACATGAGTCCCCTCCCTCCTGAACCCCCTTCCCACAGCAGGTTCTTATTATTTATCTCTTATGTATATAATAGTGTATATACGTTAGTCCCATTCTCCCAATTTATCCCTCCCCCACCTTATCACCTGGTAACCATAAGTTTGTTTTCTATCTGTGACTTTACTTCTGTTTTGTAAATGAATTCATTTGTATCCTTTGTTTTTTATTGATTTATTTCCCCGACCCCTTTTTTGGCATCCGTGTGGAATGTGGGATCTTAGTTCCCGGCTCAGGGATTGAACCTGTGCTCCCTGCATTGGGAATGCAGAGTCTTAACCACTGGACCACCAGGAAGTCCGCACTCTTTTTTTTTTTTTTTTTTAAGATTCCATATATAAGTGGTAACATGATGTTTACTTTTCTGTGTCTGATTTACTTCACTCAGTTATGACAGTCTTTTGGTTCATCTATGTTGCTGCAAATGGCATTATTTTGTTCTTTTTTATGGCTGAGTTGCAGGAGTGTTTTAAGCAGAGGCAAGATGCAATCAGATTTGCTAGTTCAGATCAGATCAGTCGCTCAGTCGTGTCCGACTCTTTGCGACCCCATGAATCGCAGCACGCCAGGCCTCCCTGTCCATCACCAACTCCTGGAGGTCACTCAAGACTCACGTCCATCGAGTCAGTGATGCCATCCAGCCATCTCATCCTCTGTCGTCCCCTTCTCCTCCTGCCCCCAATCCCTCCCAGCATCAGAGTCTTTTCCAATGAGTCAACTCTTCGCATGAGGTGGCCAAAATAGTGGAGTTTCAGCTTTAGCATCATTCCTTCCAAAGAAATCCCAGGGCTGATCTCCTTCAGAATGGACTGGTTGGATCTCCTTGCAGTCCAAGGGACTCTCAAGAGTCTTCTCCAACACCACAGTTCAAAGGCATCAATTCTTCAGTGCTCAGCCTTCTTCACAGTCCAGCTCTCACATCCATACATGACCACAGGAAAGACCATAGCCTTGACTAGGCGAACCTTTGTTGGCAAAGTAATGTCTCTGCTTTTGAATACGCTATCTAGGTTGGTCATAACTTTCCTTCCAAGGAGTAAGCGTCTTTTAATTTCATGGCTGCAGTCACCATCTGCAGTGATTTTGGAGCCCAGAAAAATAAAGTCTGACACTGTTTCCACTGTTTTCCCATCTATTTGCCATTAAGTGATGGGACCAGATGCCATGATCTTCGTTTTCTGAATGTCGAGCTTTAAGCCAACCTTTTCACTCTCCACTTTCACTTTCATCAAGAGGCTTTTTAGTTCCTGGAGTACCTAATTTAGAGGAGGCCTTCTAGAAGGGGTCAAGGCTAGACTAGGGATCTTGGACAGTAGGAACTGTAAGAGCTCAGGCATGTCAGGGAGCTTCAGGAGGCGGTAGATTATGGTTTAATAAAAAAACTTCCTTTCCTTGTCCTAAAATATTGAACTGGAAACATTTCATTAGAAGTGGACAGTTAAATTTATAAATGCCTGTGAGTGTATACTGAGGTAACTCAATATATCTGGTTTATTTGAGAAGAATCCTACTAGGTCTTTGGGAGGGCTTCCTTATTTTCATTGCTGTATATGTAGATTATTTTCTATTTGCAAGTTTAGAATAATTTATCAGTGCCAGTTGCTCTTTGGGGAGGACGTGTTTTGTGTCCTCTTCCTCTCTTATTAGCTGGTTCAAGTAGCAGCTTGTTTCCTGTGGCATTGCTTTTAATATATTCTGCTTTGCCCATCTGGTTCTCTTAATTTATAGGAAAATGACTGTGATTAATATTATTAGAACCTAAAAACACTTTCGTGATTGATCTTTTAGATTAATTGAATCCATTTTGTTAATTAGTAAAAAAGAACAATTACTGTTATCAGTCTCGTTTTTCTATGTAGTTTTAAATTGAGATATAATTAACATCCAATAAAATTCACTCCTCTGAAGTATACAATTCGATGGTTTTAGTATAGTTACAAAGTTGTGCTACCATCACTACTATCTAATTTCAGATTATTTTCACCGTCCCATATAAAAACTCAGTACCCATTAATAGTCATTCCTGGATTTTCCCTCCTTCTGGCCTCTGGAAACCACTGATCTGCTTTCTGTCTCCATGAACTTTTCCTGTTCTGGAGATTTGATACCAACGGAATCACATAATATGTGGCCTTTTGTGACTGGCTTCTTTCAGTTAGCATGTTTTCGAGGTTCATCTACACTGTAGTATATATCAGAGCTTCATTCCTTCCTCTGGCAGAATAATACTGTGTTGTATGGACATATCACATTTTGCTTATCCATGCATCTGTTGATGGTCATTTGGGTCGTTTCCATATTTTAGCTGTTACAATTAATGCTTTTATAAATATTTGTATACAAGCTGTTGCGCAGACATGTGTTTTTATTTCTCTTGACTATATGTAGGTATAGAAATGCTGGGTCATATGGGAATACTGTTTAGTCATTTGAGGAACTACCAGACTGATTTCCATGGTGGCTGCCCCATTTACATTCCTACTAGCCTGTGTATAAGGGTTGATTTCTCCATATCTTTGCCAACACTTGTAATTATCTGACTTTTTGATTATAGCCACCCTATTGGGTATGAGGCTTCCCAGGTGGTGCTAGTAGTAAAGAATGCCTGCCAATGTAGGAGACACAAGAAACTTGGGTTTGATCCCTGAGCCGAGAAGATCCCCTGGAGTAGGAAATGGCAACCCACTCGAGTATTCTTGCCTGGAAAATTACATGGACGGAGGAGCCTGGTGGGCTACAGTCCATGGAGTTGCAAAGAATCAGACACGACTGAGCCACTTACAAACAGCAGCCCCAGTGGGTATGAAGTGGCGTCTCATTGTGCTTTTCATTTCATTTCCCTGACTAATAATATCAAGCCTCTCTTCATGTGCTTATTGACCATTTATCTATCTTTCTTGGAGAAATGTCTATTAAATATCTTTTTTTTTTTTTTTTTTTTGCCACACAGTGTGACTTGACTGTTTTTAAGTTGGGTTATTAATCTTTTTATTATTGAATTGTAAGAGTTCTTTATATGTTCAGGATATAAAAGTTTCTTGTCAGTGACATGATCTGTCATTTTTCCCCCTATTTTTTAGGTTGTCTTTTTTTTTTTTTTCTTTTTTCATATTCTTTCTTATTATGATTTATTGTAAGATATTAAATATAAATCCTTGTGCTATACAGTAGGACTGTGTTTATTTTATATGTAGTAGTTTATATTTCCTAGTCCCAAAGTCCTAATTTATCCCTTCCCGTATCCCTCCTTTCCCCTTTGGTAACTGAAAGTTTGTTCTTTATGTCTGTGTGAATCTGTTTCTATTTTGTAAATAAACTCATTTGTATCATATTTTAGATTCCACATTTAGGTCATGTCATATGATATTTGTCTTTCTGACTTCACTTAGTGTGATGATCTCTTGCTGCAAATGGCATTATTTTGTTCTTTTTTATGGCTGAGTAGTAGTCCTCTCTGTGTGTGTGTGTGTGTGTGTGTGTGTGTGTGTGTGTGTGTGTGTGTGTGTGCGCGCACGTGTGCATGCGCACACTAGACTGTCTTTTCTTTTATTCTTTTATATTTATTTTTATTTGTCTGGCTGCCCGAGGTCTTACTTGCAGCATGTGGGATCTTTAGTTGCAGCCTGTGAAGTCTTAGTTGAGGCATGTGGGATCCAGTTCCCTGACCAGGGATCGAACCCAGGCCCCCTGCATTGGGAGTGTGGAGTCTCAGCAATTAGACCACCATGGGAGTCTCTTTCATTCTTTTCTTTTGTCTGGACTGCGTGGCATGTGGGATCTCTGTTCCCAGACCAGGGATCAAACGTAGGCCATTGCAGTGAAAGCACTAACCACGAGTTTTAACCACTAGATTTCCAGGGCATTCCCATCTGGGTCTTATTCTTGATTAGAACTTGTAATAGCTGGGTGACGTGGGTATGGAGACGGTGGAGGCAATTTTCTCCTTCCTTGAGGGACACAGCAGACTCTCTGTGGGCCCTGAATGGTTGATGGTGCTTTGCCAGGTCCTGAAAGTTTAATGAAGGGGCAGCTGAAGGGCCCTCCAGGCAAGAGTGTACAACTCACTCCTTTCTCCACTCTGAGCAGATTGCACTTCCAGAATCCTCAGCGTTTTGCTTAAGGTCTAGTAGACAGTGAACCTGCTTGCCCCCGAGTGAGGTTTATCTTCCTGCAAAACCCAGATCGTCATGTGTTCCCAGTCTCTGTTGACAGTCACTGTCCACCTTGGCCCCTAAGTAGGATCCTTTCTCCTTTTCCCTCATCCCATGGTTCTACTGCTCTTAAGCATCTCTTTAATCTGGCCTTCCTCTCTATTCCTCCTCCACTGCGCCTCCAGCCTCTATAGCTTCTCCACTGGGCTGTTTTCATGGCCTCCTGATTAATCTCTCTGCCTTGGGCCTCTGTTCTCTGTTCCCCTTGTACACTCTGTCTCTTGCCTGCTTTGGACCTCTGAAACCCCCCTCTTTCCATCAGACACAGGTGTTGTGGGCCCTGCTCACCTTTCTGCCACCTCTACCCTCCACACACGCTGCACACCAGCAGGTCTGTGTGGGACCCCAGACACCCTGCAGACGTTTCCTTCTCTGCCCCTTGGCTGATGTCCTTGCCCTGGAGGTGTCCTCCTTGCTTGTGAGCTCTCGTGCAGTCTTCCCAATCCGGATCTTTAGCCCTAATTGCATCTCTGATGACACCACCTTGCCCCACGTGATTCCTTCACATTTGCCCAGTATCCTTTCTGGATTGTGAACTCCTTGGGACTAGGTCACATCTTTTTATAGCAGCTTTCCCAGAGTGAGACAGATGTCCTTGGGCTGTGGGAGCAGGCCATTCCTGCATCTCCCTGGGCTTTGCCTCAATGCACTGGCTGCAGTACGCCAAATGTGGTTCTGGAACCAGTGTTGAGTCAAGTCCCCCTGGCCTGCAGCCTGTCTTGGGCTAGAAGCCTTCATCTGGAGCTCGGCCTCCCTGCACTGCCCTGTTGTGGCACTGAATGTGCATGGGGGTTGACTGTCTACCCTTTCCTCAGTGTTGGGGCTCAGTATGCAGGTCAGGAAGCAACAGTTAGAACTGGACATGGAACAACAGACTGGTTCCAAATAGGAAAAGGAGTACGTCAAGGCTGTATATTGTCACCCTGCTTATTTAACTTATATGCAGAGTACATCATGAGAAACTCTGGACTGGAAGAAACACAAGTTGGAATCAAGATTGCTGGGAGAAATATCAATAACCTCAGATATGCAGATGACACCACCCTTATGGCAGAAAGTGAAGAGGAACTAAAAAGCCTCTTGATGAAAGTGAAAGTGGAGAGTGAAAAAGTTGGCTTAAAGCTCAACATTCAAAATACGAAGATCATGGCATCTAGTCCCATCACTTCATGGGAAATAGATGGGGAAACAGTGGAAACAGTGTCAGACTTTATTTTTCTGGGCTTCAAAATCACTACAGATGGTGACTGCAGCCATGAAATTAAAAGACGCTTCCTCCTTGGAAGGAAAGTTATGACACCTAGATAGCATATTCCAAAGCAGAGACATCACTTTGCCAACAAAGGTTCGCCTAGTCAAGGCTATGGTCTTTCCTGTGGTCATGTATGGATGTGAGAGCTGGACTGTGAAGAAGGCTGAGCGCCGAAGAATTGATGCTTTTGAACTGTGGTGTTGGAGAAGACTCTTGAGAGTCCCTTGGACTGCAAGGAGATCCAACCAGTCCATTCTGAAGGAGATCAGCCCTGGGATTTCTTTGGAAGGAATGATGCTAAAGCTGAAACTCCAGTATTTTGGCCACCTCATGAGAAGAGTTGACTCATTGGAGAAGTCTCTGATGCTGGGAGGGATTGGGGGCAGGAGGAGAAGGGGACGACAGAGGATGAGATGGCTGGATGGCATCACTGACTCGATGGACGTGAGTCTGAGTGACCTCCAGGAGTTGGTGATGGACAGGGAGGCCTGGTGTGGTGCGATTCATGGGGTCGTAAAGAGTCGGACACGACTGAGCGACTGATCTGATCTGATCTGATCTGATGGTTGAACCAGCTACTGGCTTGCTTTTGCTCATGTGAGGAAGCCAACTCTCGGGTTGTGGTTGGCTTCTGGAGCAGTGTAGCTCAATGCCTGAGAAGATGACTCCGGAGTCACGCTGTATTTGCATCCTGGCAGCTGTGTTTCCTGGAGCAAGTCACCTAACTGCTCTGGGTCTCAGTTTCCTCATATGTAAATGGGACGTGATACTAGTACTTAACTCATATATGGGATGATTATGGGGATTGGGTGCTTAAAGTGCTTAGAATAGTGCCTGACACAGGAAAAGGGGATTCACAAGTGTTAGCTTATTGTTATTGATTTTTTTCCTGTCTGAGGAGGAAAGTACCTATACATTTAAAATTCTTTAATGGGTGTTTGTGCATCAGAGTGGAGTTAGGTGTACTCTAAACAACATTTTCTCTCCAGTGTTGTGTTTTCTGTATTTAAGTAGACATGTTTAGTGAATTAGCTGGAGTTGAATTATGGAGAATGAAGATGGATAGCAACCAAAGTTGGGATGTCGATGTTTTCAGTTTTTTCTTATAGGTTTTCCTGTACTAGCTCAGGGAGGACATGTTTGCCTCTAAGACTGTCGGGGGTAGAGGGTAGCCACCCTAAGGTCTCATTTGGCCCTGGGAGCAGGTGGTAACAGAGAGCGCCTCTCGAATGAGGCCTTGTGTTCCTTTCCCCAGGAACATATGGGCGTGTTGTAGCTTGTATAGTCAAAGGTTTCTGATGGAAAATGTTGAAGTTTTGATGTTTATCTTTTGTAAGGTGTTTTTGGCCTCCTTACGTGTGAACCAAGGAACAGGTGTGGCCAAAATAAGACTGTCAGAACCCTTGGCTAAATGGTTTTGAAGCCAGTCAAGATGGTCTGTGGGCAGGTGAGTGTACCTGCGGCCCCACCCTTCCGTTGTTGAGCTGGCAGCAGAGCACATGGGCTGGGATCCCTGGGTTGGAGAAGCAGGAAGAAAGTCAGGGGTGTGGGTAGAGGGGATTTGGGCTCCTCCCAGGCTCAGGTGCTTTGAAGGGGGTGAGGCTAGAACAGATCTTCCTTCTGTGTCTTGTACCTCAGACAGGGCTGGGGAGACTAGGCTGTGTTACTAGGCAGCCTTGTCTGCAGCAAGCTGGACAGCTAATCATTTCCTCCTTGCCATTTCTGTGGAGGAGGCAGATGTTCTCTTGGGGTAGCATCTATTACCTTCATCATTACAACCCCTCAAAGGAGAGCCCAGGCCCATTGGGGCATCCTTTCCTTGAACTGTTGGAAAAGAAGCAACTGGAAGAACCACAGCTGGGAGTTGGGGATGGGGGCATATCTCCTGAAGCAGATGGCACCTGGCAGCCGGGACTTGGTGGGGGTGAGAGGAGAGGGCGTAGGGGGAGAGGAGTGGGTTGGCGGAGGGACTCTCTGCTTGTTCCACACGATCCTTGGGTTCCAGTGAGCATCTTTTCCTCTCCCTGGAGCTGACCTTACTACGCCCATTCCTTACTCAGAGTGGGCTATCAGGAGCACACCCCTGGGAGTGTTTGTGTCCCTGCTTCTCCTGGGTGGGACACCTTCTGCACACAGCTGATATTTCATATCTGCATGTGTCACGGGAAAGCAGCAGCAGATAGCAGAGATCAGGACAGAGCAGTGAGGGTCCATGTCAGGTTCCTGAGGGCAGGTGCTAGGGTGCAGCAATAAATAACGGAGTGCTGGACATCCTCTCTGTGCTCCTGAAGATACACAGGGGAAGGCGTCTGCTCAGAGCAGGTAGCAATAGCAGGTGGCTTTGTGCAGGTGGCACGGAGGTGGGTTTTCAGTAGGCTGCAAATGCTGTTTGTCTGTACCCACCACATGGGGGGCTCCTTCTGTCTCCCCTCCACGTGGGCTGAGATCCTTGTTCCCCACAGCTCATGAGCTCCCTTCGGATTCACCATTGATAACCACCTGTCTTTGGAGCATCTTTTACCCCAGGATCTGCATTGTTTCCCAGGGCTCTGCCCTGGGGCTGCTCAGTCCCTTCCATGGGGAAGTCATACTTCTCTTCCACTGGGTGGGTTGAATCAGCAGGGTGCCCCTGGGCATCTGGGATACCCCTCCTAATGCCAGCAACGCCCCTGGGAACAGGCCTCAAGAACCTGGGCTTGATGGTAGAGGCCGTACAAGCCTCCCCAGCGAGTATCCCTTGAGGCTAGTGAAGCGAAGAAGCTGGCGGGTGCTGGCCCTGTGTTCACGCCTCTGGGGCCTTGAGGCAGCCCGGCCTGGGGAAGAAGGACAGCCGGGGAGGCTCTGAAGCCACAGGAGCAGCTCCCAGGACCAGGGCTGTGGGAAGATAGGTTGGAGTTTCTGTGCTTGGTGTGTCTCGTTCCCTTGCTTCCTTTCTCATTCTGTTCTGTCTCTGAGGTATCCTTGGGAAATGATCCCGGCGGGAGTGGAAGGAGAGAAACCTAGGGACCTTGGAGCTCTGGCAACAGCTTCCACTGGGCGGTCCAGGCAGAGGGTGGTCTAAACTCCTGGTGGTTCACTGGAGTTAATGGTGTTGGTGCCGCAGGGCCTTCCTCAGTCCCTCCTGTGGACCTTGTTCTGTGTCAGAGCCCTCTGTTTCCCTGCAGCCCTTGCCTGGGCCGGTGATGCCCTTGGCCCCGCGGCCAGTTAAACCCGTGGTCCTTTTGCATGGGCCTTTCTTCCCTCAACTAAGGTAACAAGTAAGTTATTCCTGCACCTGGGGATTTCTAGTCTACAGTGCCCTGCTCTTCTTCCAGATACTAGCTGCAACCTCTCTGTAGCACAGAAGTAAAAATTCTGGATTGAAGGCTGTGTTTTTCAGGGCAAGTTAAGTCCTTTGAGACAAAAGGTTTCATCAACAGCAGAAGAGCCAGTTCTGAAACCCGAGTTTGTCAGTCTCTGAAAACAGAGATTATCAAGTGTCGTCTATTGTGGCCAGAGACTGGGGCCACATGAGGGAAGAGCTGAGTGGGACCAGTTACTGCTCAACCTCTTGTTGCCTCCTTAGTGCTGGGTCGATGGAGTCTGGATGTAGGGCTCCTGGAAGTAGCACAGTGTCACACTGGGCCTTCTTTGGGGAAGGCTTTTACCCATGCCCTCTTCTCAGGATCTGGCAGCAGGTCGTCACAGGCGCTTACCTTACCGGGGGTCATCTGTCCAGTGGCTTTGCCCAGATGTTCGGGAGGAGCTTAGTGGCAAGAAGGGCAAGCCAAACCCAACCCCAGAGGAGAGGTACCAAGACCAGGGAGCTGAGGTTGCGCCTCAGCTTAGGGGGAGACGGCTAAGAAAAGGGAGAGGCTAAGGAAAGGGAGACCCCTTTCCTTAGCCTGATTCAGCATGGATGAGAGACCTGGCTTGTCCTGTGGGAGCCTGAGGTGTGGGCAGGTAGCCCTGCCAAATGGGCCCCATGCCACTTGAGCCATGTCCTGGCCAGACCCACCCATCCTGGCTGTCCCTGGCCTCTCTTGGTGATTGGGTATCTGTTTCTGAGGGTAGGTACGACCCGTGGAAGGCCTGTTCACATGCAGGTGCTGGCTGCATAGTCCCTCAACCTGCCCAGGGCTTCAGGTGACACCTGGGTCTACCTCATTGTACAGCCTGGGTGCCCCATGAGGACAGACTCCTAGAGTCACAGCTGTCTGCAGAGACAGCCTTTCCTCCTGCCCGCTTTGCCTTGGTCTTCGTGTTGAGCCGCTGTAAAGACAAGACCCCCCAGGGCCCCTCTGGCCCCTTTAGTCTGGAGCTGTCAGAGTCATCACCTGAGGCTCGTGTTGGTCCTGTTCTTGGTGTTAAGGTTCCTAGAGCTTGGGGTAACAGTCTTGTGAGCACTGTGATGAGGCTTCTCTGATGCTGCCCTCACAGAGTTTGCTGAATGAGAAAATCTCTTTCGCTTTCCCATTATCTGTTGTTGACCTGCTCCAGGCTACGGACTCCCTCAGGTTTTGTAAGATATTTGAGGTTATTGGAAGAACAGTTATCTGATGAATTTCTGGGGATGGCTGACCCTGAGTGAGTGACCGTGCTTGAGGAGCAGCCCTGCCAGGGGATCTCCTAAGACATTTGCGCTCCCCCCACAGCAACCCCAGGTTTCGGAAGCACCCTGGCCAAACCAGCTCAGCACCTTCTGTCTGTAGCCAACCCCTCGAGTAGCATGGCCAAGTGCTCTGAGGGCCAGGTGACCTACCCAGGAAGCCAGGGACCAGTAAGAGTGGGGCCGGCCTGGTGCTGCCTTGATGGGCTGTGAGTTAGGAAAGCTGGCTCCATTCCTACTCACTCCCTCAAGGCAGGAGGAAGTGCCCAGGCTTGACCAGGGAGCTGGTGGTAAAGAGAGAGGGGGCAGGGAAGCTTGCCAGGGAGTGCCTCCTGCAGGCTGGTTTTCCATGTCCATTGTCAACCCTGAAAGGGTTCAGCCAGGGGAACTCAGGGGGCTAAGAAGTGACAGAATTGGGATTCAGACCCAAGGCTTCCTGATCTCAAAGTCCAGTGATGATCAGGATCTGTTTGTTGGGGAGAGAGAGCTGATTTGTTGCCCTAGGGGCTGTCGCTCAGGCTTATTTATGAGGTCTGGGCTGGAGCCTGTGTGTTGGTCATTTGTGGGCCAGGACTAGAGCCTGGTAGGCAGGCACAGCACCAGCCCCACTCCCCACTTTGGTGCTAATGTGGTGATGTGGAAATCTCTCCATGCAGCAGTAGGCGTCCCCTCCCTTCCTAGTTCCCCTGGGATTGAGCCCTCGACATGTCCTGGCAGATGGGAGTGGCAGGCGGAGGGCCTCTTGGAGAAGTCACACTGGAGTCCCTGGCACCCCTAGAGGGAGTCGCCCACCTCCAGGTCACTGTAACCAGGGATGGCATCTGAGAGTCCCGAGATGATGAGCCTTGTCCTCAGCCACCCCCGTACCTCTGTGATTGGGAATTCCCCTCCGGTAATGATGGAGAGGGAAGTGGGTGATGCCAGAGCATCAGAATGGGACGCTTGGGGCCTCCTGCCTTCTGGCCTGAATGTGGCGTGGCTTCTCCTTGCATCAGCGGCATCTGGTAGGTGTCTGACGTGGCACGGATAGGCTTTTCTGTGTGGGCGCCAGCCTGGCGACCCATCCATTCTCTGTGGGAGGGACAGAGTTCTTTCCTTTTGGAGAGGGAAGAATGGTTAGTTGGGTGGCACTCACTGTCACAGTGCTGTCCCTGTTGTGCAGCACCAGCATCCGTTGTCCCCAAGCCCCTGGAGCTATTTCCCTGAAGGGCAGCTGAGCCCCCTCATTCTCTTCTGGCCCTCACAGTCTGCTATCCTCTGAGACAGCTGGCTCTGGCCCTGTGGTGAGGGTGATAACCCTCATTCCTGGTCTCATCACCCCAGCCTCACACAAGGCCGACCCAGGGAGGGGTGACTGCCAGGGTCCACACTTAGAAAGTGGCTGACTTTGGCTCCGGGGCAGGAATGGGGGCTGGGAGGAGGTCTGTCCGGGAGCTGAGGTTGATAGGGCTGCAGGGTCGGGCAGAGGTCGACACCTAGGCAGAGGTCGGGGAAAGACCATGGTTGCTGGACCCTCCTAATGGGAAGGAGGACTAAGAACTATGCATTCTTCCAGAGCTGGCAGGGACACTTAGATCAGCTGCCCTCCTTCAGAGGTGAGGAAGCTGAAACCCAGAAAAGTTATAGGACTTTCCCAGGGGATGAGCCAGGTCTGCAGCCTCTTTGGGGGGTCCGGAAGTGGCTTTACCATTAATCTATATAAATGGGGGCATGATGCAGGCAGATTGCTCTAATTACTTGGCTTTTCTTAAAAAGAAAAGTTGCAATAACCAAACTCTTGGTAGAGCCCAGGATGGCCCCTGGGTGGTGTGTCGGTCAGCACGGTCTGACCCCAGGGACTTGTGCTTCAGGAGTCCTGCCAGCCCTCGACCCGTTTCCCTTTCCATTTCAACAGATATTTTTTTGAGCACCTACTGTGGGCCACGTGTTAGGCAACCTAAAGATGCTTGGATGTGGCCCCTTTAGTCAGAGAACTTTGTTTCCAGAATGAGAATCCCATCTCTCACCAGCTGGGTCAGCCAGCCCTCAAGCAGGGCAAGGAGAGGCGCAAAGTCCTGGGGACTCAAATGCCATCTAGGATTTAGTCTTTCAGGCTCTCTCCCTGTCTTTTGTCTGCTTATTAGCTTTAGTCTGTCAAACTGCCTTTCTACATGAGGTTGGAACAGTGGCAGCACAGGGCTTTGAGGCCTACTCTCTTCCCAGCTCCCTTGTACAGAAATTCCAGGAAGATCTCTTACTGGTCCAGCTTGGGTCAGGAAGGAGGCTCCCTAGGATTAGCATTCCCCACTGGAGCCCAGGGTTGACACAGGGGAGGAGCTACCTCTTGAGAAAAGAAGGGGGTGAAGGGGGCTGGCAGACATATCCTGGCACTCCTTGTTCCCCGATCCTGCTGTTTGTTCCCACAGCCTTGGGGGCTGGGTGCCAGCGGCATGGTGCCCAGTCTGCTGGTGCCCAGTCCCTTCGTAAAAGTTGACAGAACCCAGCCAGTCACCTACAGGGAGTAGCGCCGGTCAGGTGGCTGAGCCTAGGCTCCAGGAGCCTGGGTTCCCTGCAGTTTGTGCTGATGGAGCCCAGTCTGGTCTTCAGAGCATCTTCCTCTTCCCTGTAATTGGATCAGGGACCACTCCAGGAAGGAGGAGGTTTCACCTCACTCTCATGGGTACCTGCTTGGAGCCTACTTGAAAGTCCCTCAGAAAATAAGAGACCAGAGTCCCTCCCTAGCAGTTCAGTGGGTGGCTAAGACTCCATGCTTCCACTGAGGTGGGGGTTGTGGGTTCCATCCCCAGTTGCAGAACTAAAGGTCTCACATGCTGCATCATACAGTGCGCTCCCCACCCCCACCGCCAAAAAAAAAAAAAGGAAGGTGGGAGATCCAAGCCTCTGAGAGTATAATCTATAAGACCATAGGCCTTTGTGGAGCCTCTCAGTTTCTTCAGCCTTCAGATGGGGATTACCATACTTACTGATTGGTTTGGACTCTTGGAGTGTTCTTGTAAGTAGATACCTAGGGCCCTTTGACAATGATGTCTAATTGCTCCCCCTGATTTTGTAGAGAAGGGAACCAAGGTCTGAGAAGGTGAGTGATGGCCCAGGGTCTGCCACCTGAGAAGGGACAGTGCTGTGTTCGAGAGCAGACCGCAGAGGCCCTTCAGGCCACACGAGCTACCCTGGCATCCAGGACAGCAGTGTCTCTTTCTAACAGAGGCCGGATCCCCTCTCCTTAGGACCTTAGCCTGAGACTGACGGCAAAAACCAGAGTCACTGCAGAACATGCAACAGCATTTAGGCCTTGGCCTTACAGTTTTTCTTCTGTTTGCCCGATACCTCAAGAATGGCCTTGTAGTACCAGCTTCTGTCATGTGTATGTGTGTGTCTGTATGTGTGTCTGTGTCTGTGTGTGTGCAGTCCAGCTTCTGTCTGGTGTGTGTGTGTGTGTGTGTGTGTGTGTGTGCGCGCGTGCGTGCGTGCAATCCCGATTCAGGGATTGAACCCGTATCTCTTACGTCTCCTGCATTGGCACCTCCTGGGGAGCCATTCTGTCTGCTGCACAACTTCTCAAGCCCTGGGGAGAAGGTTCATTGAGGGCGGGGGTGACTGAGTCCATTTTGAGTGACTTTGTGCCTTTTAACATGTCCTCATCTATTTTGGGCTTCTGGTACCTTTCTCTTGTGTTTGTTCTGCCCTTTGTAGTCCTTGACTAGCCTGAATTTTTCTCCCAAAGGAAAGCAGAAAGCCATTGTATGAGGATAGCGCCTAGGAAAATCCTCCAGTGACTTCACTTTAAGTTTTCTGTCTACACCACTGTTTGGTTAGTGAGTGTTCCCCATGGCAACCTTACCACATCTGGGACGAGCCGCAGTCATCTCACCTGCCTTGTATTGCCACCCAGCTGCTTTGATGTCTAATAAGACCTGTTAAATTTAACGTGTCCTGAAGATCTCTTCCTTCTGTCCATCTTCCCTGTCTCTTAGTGAGTGGTACCACCATCCACCCATTTGTCCAGGACAGAAACCTGGGGGTCGTCTTCACTTCCCCTCACGCTGTCAGCGCCCACATCCAGCAAACCCTGTTGACTCCACTCCTAGCCTTTCCTCAGTCTCACTCAGCTCCAGCCCTCCTGGCTGCCTTTCTGTTTCTCAGACATGCTGAACTCATTCCTCTTACCTCGAAAGTTCTTCCTTCTGATACTCTCGTCAAGCTGACCTCTGCTCAGGGGTCAGTCCTCATCCCCACTCGCACTTCCAGCTCCTCGTCTGGCTCAGTTTTTTTCAGAGCATGTTTTTTCTACCAGGTGTTTTCTTGTTTGCTCGTTGATTTACTTAGATGTTATATCTTCTCTGCTCCTTTCACACCACCCACCACCCTTATTTGTCAGCTCTATGGAGCAGGCCTTTGTCAACTAAGTGATAACAGTTAGATGATGCTTGTTCTTTCCAGAAGATGGAAAAGTAGCACAGTGGTCTTAAACCAAACTGCTGCTGCTGCAGCCACTGTTACTAAATGAGCCATATACTCACATTCTGTTTTTAACCCAAGTTAAAAACTCTTTCACATGCATTCATACACATCTTACACACACACAGACACACACACAAGCTCTTAATAGTGTTTGGAAAAAATATTGGCTATGAAATGATAGCTTCTACTGAAGATACATTAAAGCCCTGTGATCTTCTTTGAAAAGCTTTTAACTTCATAGCACTTTGAAGAGCAGGAGACAAGTAGCTGAGGTGTTGCTTCTCTGCACTGATAATTCCAAACGCTCAGAAACTTCTTCTGTAGCCGTGAGCGAGTGAGTGAAGGCACTCAGTCGAGTCTGACTCTTTGCAACCCCATGGACTGTAGGAGCCTACCATGCTCCTCTGTCCGTGGGATTTTCCAGGCAAGCCATGCTGCTGCTAAGTCACTTCAGTCGTGTCCGACTCTGTGTGACCCCATAGACGGAAGCTCACCAGGCTCCCCCACCCCTGGGATTCTCCAGGCAAGAACACTGGAGTGGGTTGCCATTTCCTTCTCCAATGCATGAAAGTGAAAAGTGAAAGTGAAGTTGCTTAGTCGTGTCCGACTCTTAGCGACCCCATGGACTGGAGCCTACCAGTCTCCTTCGTCCATGGGATTTTCTAGGCAAAAGTACTGGGGTGGGGTGCCATTGGTGGACTGTATTAGTTTCCTGTTGTTGCTGTTACAATAGTAGTGGATTAAAACAATCCTTTTACAGTTCTAGAGGACAGAAGTCCTGAAACCCAGGTATCAGCAGGGTGGTAGTCTTTCTGGAGGCTGTTGGGGAGGATCTACTTCCTGGCCTTTTCTAGATGCTGGAGTCCACTTGCATACCTGACTGATGGCCCCCGACCTCCATCTTCAAAGCCAGCAGTGTAATGGCATCTTCTGTTCCCTCTCTGCTGCCACCATCACATCACCTTTCCTGACTTGACGCCCCTGCCTCTCTCTTACATGTATCCTTGTAACTGCATTACTGTACTCACTCCATCCCAGATAATCCAGGATCATCTCCCCATTTCAAGAGCCTTGACTTAATCACTTCTGCAAAATCTTTATTGCCATGCAAAGTAGCATATTTTATAGGTTCTGGACATTAGGACCTAGACATCTTTGGGAGGCCTTATTCAGTATGCTCCTGGAGAAGGGAATGGCTACCCACTCTAGTATTCTAGCCTGGAGAATTCCTTGGACTGTATAGTCCATGGGGTCTTAAAGATTCGAACATGACTGAGCAACTTTCACTTCACATTCAGTATGCCACAGGGATTGTGAATTTTCTTCCTCTGGGCAAGTCTGTATAACTGATAAAAATTCATTTGGGGATTAAAGAAAAGCAAAACAGGAAAATGTATATTTTTCAGTCAAACTGAAATGATGGTGAATCCTGAACTGACTCTAAATAGATATTTTGGGTTTTTATTTGAGCTCTTTAGTTTTTAAAAACTTAAAATCCATATTTATAGCTTGAGTAGCTTGAGTTAAAAATCCCAAAATTCTATGGTAGGTTTGTCAAAATAATTACATAGTTTATCTTTGAAGAAAAGTATTCAAAATACTCAAATTTTTATTTTAGGTCTTTGAAAATATAAACATCCGTTGTTTTGGCGATGGCTATTGAGCTCCCATACACTGAGACAGAAATAGCTCACAAATATCCTTGAGTCACTGACTAAGTTGGAAACAGTTCTGGTGATGATATCACTAGCTTCAGTAAATCAAATGGCCACGTTTGTATTTGTTTTTAAAGAGTACCTGCTGCTTCAGTTGGAGAAGGCTAAAAAAAGAAGCAAAAGAAAACCTTCCAGTGTGTGTCTTCTATCTTCTAGGCTGTAGAATCTGCACAAAAGATCTGTCACACAGGATCATCCTTGGGTGAGAAAGAAGTGGACTGGAACTAGTCACTGCACACAAATACACATCCATATGTATGCACACACCTGTGTCATCTCTCATCTCTCAGATTCCTGATGGCAAGGGTTGGAGGGAGGCTTAGGAAGTGGTGAGTGAGACAGGGACAGCCCCAGAAACAGTGACTGGTGACCAGAGAAGTTCAACAGGAACCAGGACTGATTAAGAATGTGGGTGGTATACTAGGGGTGGACCAAAGAATGTTATAGTAATCTTCAGAGGGCAAGCATTGGCAAACCTTGATGCACTGGCAAAAGAGAGAACTCAGTGGGCATCAATCAGCAACTGTGGGCATAGTTCTGAGATGAACAATAGAAACAGCAAGCCAGCCTGCCTACAAGGATTCTTTGCGAAGAGCTAGAATGGACAGTGGTTTTGTTGGACAGTCTTCCCCCGACAGCCAATGGCCTCAGGAGGTGATAAGCAGTGGGCTTGGCTTTAGGGAAGGCTGTGCTGGTCAGACAGCATTAAGAGAGCCCACCACTGTCCCTGGCATCTCAGGCCCCTGGAGCAGAAGTTTGGGTTTCTAGTAGCTTCAGCCACTGAAGCCTGTCTTGGGAGACTCCATGCTGAGAACTCGGCCTGTGGCCTCAAGTCTGGTGCTCCTGATGCTTTCTCTGAACTATATATATATGTTCTTTGTATGTGGGAAGTGGGGCAGCTTCTTGCCTAGGAACCCTTTTTCAGTGGACACTGCAGTCTTTACAAAAGCCACCAGAACTGATTGGTGGGTTTGACAAGGATGCAGGATACCAGATGAATAAATAAAAAGTCAAATACATTTGTGTGTTTAATAGCTTTATTGAGATAAAGTTTGCATCCCACAAAGTCTGGTCTTTTAAAGTGGGTAGTTCAAGACTTCCCTGGCAGTCCAATGGTTAAGACGCCACACATGGAGTGTAGGGGACATGGATTTGATCCCTGATCACTGAAGATCCTGCATGCTGCGTGGTGCTGACAAAAAAGAAATAAAATGTATAATTCAGTGGGTTTTTAGCATGTTTGCACAGTTGTGCAACAGTATCATACTCTAATTTTAGGACAGTTTTATCACTCCAGAAAGAAACCTTGACCCCATCCTCCCACCCCGAAAATCAATTATATTTTGATATAATACCAAGAAACAATTAGAAATTAAAATTTTAAAATAACATAATAACATCAAAAGTGAAGTATTTAGTGATAAATTTGACAAAACACTGCTGAGAGAAACTAAAGAAGACCTGAATAAATGGAGAAGTGTACCATGTTCATGGATATGAATAATCAATATTATTATACTGCCCATTCTTTCCAAGTTTATCTGTAGATTCAGTACAATCTCAGTCAAAATCCCAGCAGGAAATCAACTATATTCAAAATTTTTTAAATGATTTAAAAAATCGCAACATGCCTTGGAAAGATACTGTTAAGAAAATGAAAAAAGACAAATCACAGACTGGCAGAAAATATTTGCAAAACACATTTTGTATCCAAAATAGATCTAGAACTCTTACAACTCAATAAGATTTACAAACCAGTTTTTTAAAAAAGATTTGCTGGAGAAGAAAATGGCAAACCACTTCATTACTCTTGCCTGTAAAATCCCATGGACAGAGGAGCCTGGTAGGTTACAGTCCATGGGGTTGCAAAGAGTCGCACATGACTGAGTGACTTCACATGGTTCCATATAAATTAAAAAAAAAAAAAAGATTTGAATAGATAGTTCAATAATTTTCTAATAAACTGAATGTAAAGAAGTATATGAAAAGATGCTTAAGGTCCTTGGACATTGGGGAAATACAAATTACAGCCACTGCGTACATATTTAAACGTCTTAAGAGAAAAAGAAGAAACGAAAAACAGTTGACAGTACCAAGTGCTGGTGAGATTGTGAAACTCATACATTGCTGGTAGGGATGCAAAACAGTATAGCTGCTTTGGAAAACAGTTTAACAGTTTGTTATCAAGTAAAACATATGCTTATCTTGTGACCCAGCAGTCCCCATCTAAGTATAAAGAGAAATGAAAGCATATGTCTGTACAAAGACCTGTATACAAATGTCTAGTGGCTTTATTCATATTAGCCAAAAATTAGAAACAACTGTATGCCATCAACTAGTAAATGGACAAACTGTGGTATGTCCATGCAATGGAGTTCTACTCAGCAATCAAAAGAAACAAAAACAGGTACACCTAACAATGTGGATGAATTTCAAAGGCATTATGCTAAGTGAAAGAAGCTAGACACAAGAAACTCCATATTTTGTCTGATTCCATTTTTTTAAATTATTTTTTTAATTTTTGACTGTGCTGCGTCTTCATTGCTGTACAGGCTTTTCTCTAGTTGTGGCAGGCGCAGACTACTCCAGTCGTGGTGCACGGGCTTCTCATTTCAGTGGCTTCTCTTGTTGCAGAGCATGGGCTCTAGGGCCCACTGTTTCAGTAGTTGCAGTGCTCGGGCTGTGGAGTGCTGGCTCAACAGTTGTCTTGCATGTTGGGCTTAGTTGCTCCATGGCATGTAGGATCTTCCTGGACCAGGGTTTGAACCCATGTCTCCTGCATTGGCAGGCAGATTCTTTACCACTGAGCCACCAGGGAAGCCCTGTGATTCCATTTATATGATGTTCTGATAAAGGCAAAACCATAGGAACAAATCAGATCAGTGTTGCCAAAGGCTTAGGGGTGAGTGGAATGGAATTGGCTGCAAAGAGGCATGAAGGAAAACTTTTTGGATTGATGGAAATGTTCTATATTTTGATAGTAGTGGTGGTAATATTTGTTAAAACGTGTTGAACTGTCAGTTAAAAAGGAAGAATCTTATTACATGTAAATAATACTTCAGTTTAAAAAAGCATTAAAAAAAACCCCTGATATACCTCAGGGTTCACTTCAAGCCCCTTCTTCTTCATGAGGCTTCCCCCAGTCATCTCCTTTTTTCATGGCCCTCTGGTAAGTCCCTTCCAGGGCACGCATGTTTTTGGTTCCTGTTAACACCAGCTTGGGCTCTTTCTTTGGCAGGGCTGCCTCAGCTCCTCAGGGCAGTGACTTGCTGAACTCACTGCTCATTTAGCACAGCCAGACCCTGCCCACTGCCAGCTCTGAGAGGCCAGGCATGCTGGTGAGGTGGTGGAGGCTAGAGCTCAGCCTGAGTGGGCTTCTTCGACTGTCTTGTTCTCTTAAGTACCTCACCTCAGCTCTTGCTCTCTTTTCCTCCACAGGTTGGGATAAACATTCCTATGGTTACCATGGTGATGATGGGCATTCCTTCTGCTCCTCTGGGACTGGCCAGCCCTATGGTCCCACATTCACTACAGGAGACGTGATTGGCTGCTGTGTCAACCTCATCAACGGCACTTGCTTCTACACCAAGAATGGCCATAGCCTTGGTGGGTACATAGGGGACCTGGGAGGGTCTGCCCTGTGGAGCCACTTTGGTTGACGAGAGGTTTTGAAGCCAGAGCCGTGCCGTATATCCTCTGCTGAGCTCTGGGGAACTGCAGCCCTTTCTAAGCATCGGAGCCTTGAAAGGGGAAGGGAGTGTGTAGGGGTTCTCCCTTTGCTAATCCATCCATTCAACAGCATTTATTGAGCCTGGGTCAGTGCTGAGGGAGAGTAATGTCATAGTCATGCTCCTGGCTTGTGTGACACTCTCTGGAGCAAGGTTTAGGGTTGATAAGAAGTTTGAGGGGCTCTAGAACATACTGGACAGTGAAAGTGATTTGTATGCCAGTCGCCTGGGCCCAGACTTTGGCTGGCCCTTCTGTAGGGCGCTGGTTGCTATGGAGTAACAGTGAGGGCTGTTCTAGTACACAAGGTAAACAGACAAGCTGGAGTCAGATGGGGCCAGGTCTCTTCTGGCCTTTTTGTGGTTAACAGACAGCAGCTTCAACAGATTTATGTTGGAAAGGTCCCTTTGGTTAAACTGAGAAGGACGAACTGACTGAAGTAAAGGCTGAGGAGGAGGCAGATGACCTGAGACACAGCTGTGGTGATGGGTGCAGACAGTGGAGAACAGGCCTGCAGAGGCCTTGGGGTGGTGCAGCATGGGTTAGTGACAGGTGGGGCACACTGGCAAGAAGGGAACATGAAAAGTAGCTGGATTAGTGGTGCCATCATCCAGTCAGAAATCCAGGAGCAGCAGCAGGCAGGTGGAGGTTCCCTTGCAGAGCAGTTCTGTACACACAGAGAAACTTAGGATAGAACTTCAGAGAAAAGGGAACTCTGGCTATTCTGACACCTTGCCCTGGTAGGGGTGGGTACTGTTTGGCCGTTGAGGGAGTGGAACCCACAGCCAGAGTGGCTGTGAAGTGGTACCTAACTGCTGGGCAGGCCTGCCTGAGTTTGCAGAGGTCCCTGATCTGGCAGAACCCTACCAGCCAGGTTGACCAGAGGCTTTGCCACGAAAGGGAATTGGGCATTTGACTTTGAACCCAACTCAACAGAGGCTCACTTCCCCTAGTTTCAGGGGCAGTCAGAAGGTGGCTGCCACTCCCCACATCCCCTCTGTGGCTTCTCCAAGCCCAGGCAAAATCAGGGGACCTGTGTGGAAATCAGGTCTACTTGTGGCAGGGGATCAGGAGCCAGTATTCCTCAGCAGGGCAGTCAGATGCCACAGCCCAGTGTGGGCGGCCAGGAGCATAGCACAGACGCCGCAGAACTGACCCAGCCGCACGTCCGAGAAACCCTCCCCTGACCCATGGCCACCTAGCTGCAAGTGCTGGTATCCAGCTGCAAAGAGCTAGCTGCTCCAGGGCAAGGCCTCATTCCCCCTGTGTTCTTGGACTCCAGCCATTTTCTGCCTCTTGACTCTTCTGCTGTCAGAATCCAGGGCCTGCTGTTATGTGTTCTCAGTCCTTGCCCAAGTCCTGCTTCGCTTGCTTCTCCGAGCCAAGCCCAGTTCTGCCTCTCTGCTTGAACACCTTCCCTCCTTGCCTCTCTTCAGCTTGTCCTTACTTTGCTCAGAGTGTGGCACCTGCCGTGGGACACGAGATTTGGGACATACTTGTTGTTCTCTCTGCACCTGCACCTCCCTCCTCTGGGCCCTCAACCCTTTGTTGGTCTAGATCCCTAAAGAGCTCATGGCCACCTCAATGTCAGCCAGACCCTCTCAGTATTTTTAAAAACTTATCTCCCTAGTACATGTTTATGTACGCCCCATGCTAGACCTTACACTTCTCATAATTAAACTTCGGTTAGGTCTATATTGTCAATTTTCTTAGTCTGTCAAGATCTGCTTTGGTCTTGCTCATCCTGTCTCCAATGTTTGGTATCCTCTTCAGCTGTAAAGTTCAGTTCTGTTGCGCAGTTGTGTCCTACTCTTTGCGACCCCATGAACTGCAGCACGTCAGGTTTCCCTGTTCATCCCCAATTCCTGGAGCTTACTCAAACTCATGTCCATAGAGTCAGTGATGCCATCCAACCATTTCATCCTCTCCTTCTCCTCCTGCCTTCAATCTTTCCCAGCATCAGGGTCTTTTCCAATGAGTCAGTTCTTTGCATCAAGTGGCCCAAGTTTGGTGTTTCAGCTTCAGCATCAGTCCTTCCAATGAAAATTCAGGACTAATTTCCTTTAGGATGGACTGGTTGGATCTCCTTCGAGTCCAAGGGACTCTCAAGAGTCTTCTCCAACACCACAGCTATATGTTAACAACTACATGTCAACAGTCTTTAGCTGTGTGTTAACCTAAATTTGGGTAAGATGTTTCTATGTGTTTTCATCAAGATACTGATAAAATATTGGAAGAGGACAAGGCTAGATTTGAGCCCTTCAGCCTACAGCTTGTCCAGGTAGACACCAGCCATTTAAGAAGCACTTGCCTATGTTATTCTGAAGCTCACGTTTTTCTGTCTTGTCCATAAGGATACTGCTGAGACCTTACTAAAAAATGAATCTGACCTATCCTCTGCATCTTCTAGATCACAAAATTTAAAGGAATGTCAATGAACTCTGAGTGATAGACCACTTGGTGACTCTTCTAATGACCTTGTTTCCTTCTCACAAGCCTGCATGTCAGTATAATGTGCTTCAGAATCTCACGCAGGATCAGTGAGCCAGTGACTACTCTCTCACCTCAGAACCTTTTTCCCTTTAGAGAAGCAGAGTGACAATTCTTGCCTGCAGCCGCCCTGCTCCTTTTATTTGCTCCCTCGTCCTCTGTCACAGCACTCGCCCTGTGTGTCACTGGTGAGCTGTCTGTGTCATTACTAGTTGGACACCATCTCTCTTGCTGGAGTTGGCAGCACTTGTAGGGCCAGGCTTACAGCTGGTTTCCTAGTGCCTCACGCAGGGCCTGGCTCCTGCGAGGTC
This sequence comes from Tragelaphus eurycerus, assembly GCA_935064755.1. Classification (NCBI taxonomy): domain Eukaryota; kingdom Metazoa; phylum Chordata; class Mammalia; order Artiodactyla; family Bovidae; genus Tragelaphus; species Tragelaphus eurycerus. The sequence continues at coordinate 22,935,955 of CAKXYN010000020.1, forward strand.
TCAGCAAATACTTGATGGGAGGACAAATGAATGTTCTGAGTGAATGGAGACTGATGTCTCACTCACAAATGGTCCCTGTGCTTCCAGAGTAATTTTTTTTTTTCTGCAAACCTTGGGATTTTAGTTCCCTGGTTAGGGATCAGAATCAGACCCCCTGCAGTGGAAGTATGGATTCTTAACCACTGGATCACCAGGAAAGTCCCCAGAGTAATTTTTATACAGGTTCTTTATATCCTCAGCCTCAGTGATCCCTGAGCTTTGTGTCTTTGACTCAGGGTACTTCTCATCAGCAGGTTTGTATGTCCTGTTTGCATCCTGGATCTTTGCCTGGACATCTCAGATCTTCCCATGGGCCATCTCATATCTTGCTATCACAGTGGCTTTGTGGAGACTCCCGGAGACCTGCAGGGCTGTGGGAAGCAGTGTTGCCCTTGTCCAGTGCAGTAGGGGGTGGAGTAGCCTCTCTCCTCATCCTCATGGATGCCTTCCCAAGTGCCACTGTGAGATAGAGCTAGGCGAGCTGGGTAGGTCATGCCCCAGGCAGGTGCCTTGCCCTGTGGTGCAAGTCCAGCCAGCTTGTACCTGGGCCTCACAGTTTACAAGACAGCTTTCACAGAGAATCCGTTTCCCCTTTCTTCTTGGGGTGTTGGGTGTATCATTACCCTCTTTTGTCAGATAGGCTCAGAAAGATGGGGTAGCTTGTCAGAGATCACACAGCAGGTAATTGATAGAGCCTGGATTCCCCCTTCTTTCAGAGTTCTGTGGGCCTCTCCACGAGCCTGGGAGCATAGCAGCAGTAGCCCGGCCACACTGAGGTCCGTGGGTGCAGCTCCCGTGTAGACCTGGTGGGTGGACATTGAGGGGCTTCCAGAGTCCATCCTGCTGGTTCTGTGACTGCTGACTATGCACATGGGGCCGGAAGTGGCCACAGGCAGGCAGGTCATGGGTTTATGAACTTCCTTCACTGAGGAGCAAAATAGCCCAGTAAAGAATGTAAACACTTCTCTATGCCTTGGTCTTTTCATACGTAAACCAGTGTCAGAGACAGTATACAACCTTCCAGGCCTGTTCTGATAATTAAATGCTTCCTTGTAAGAGGTGAACCAAGTGCCCAGCACAGAGGGAGCACATGGGATGTGCTGGCTAGCTGTCAGGATTCTGGCCCGAGGTTTCCTGGGAGACCTGTCATCAGACCCTTCCCTGTCCTTTTGTCCTGCTGGGTTTCCATTTCTTTTCTGGGTGGAGTTGAGTGAGAAGACAAGGACCTCTAAGTAGTCTGTGGTTTGAAAATCTCTCAGGCCAGAAGCTTAGGAACTTCTAGAGGATGTAATAAGAATTTATCTTAAAAAATGGGAAGACTATGAGTCCTTGGGAGAGTCTCCTTTGGCTTTGAGTCATTTCTCAACCTGCAAAACATGAATGCTCTGGCTTATATACCGAGGCCCCTCTCCTGCTCAGGCCTGCTGATACGTTTTAGGTCTTGCTCCCCTCTACCCTCACTTCCTGTTCAGGACTGGAGTCCCTAGAAACAAGCCTCTTTTCTCGGCAAGAAGGCTCAGAGGGTACACAGGCCAGTGTTAACCTGGGCTTGTCAGCTCAGAATCTCGGGACCCTGGGCAAGTAGGGGCTGAAGATGGGCAGCTGCCACTCTCTCTGTCGCCACTTCTCTGTCAGTGTTGGCACGAAAGACTAGTTTCTGCTGGTTTTATGACTGCTGGCAAATCATTAACTGCTGAGGCTTACTTTCCACATCTGTAAAATGGGGATAAGAAAGCCTGCTCCCTTAGTTGGTCTAAGCCCCAGATGTTAACACCTAACTAAGCACTCCCTTAGTTAGCACCAGAGTTGGTCTAAGGATCAGATGAGGTAATGGGTGGAAAAGAGCCTGGCATGCAGAGTAGGTGTCCAGAAATATGTGTTGGATCAAGAGAGTGTGATCAGGCCTGGAGAGGCCTCAGGATCTATCATTTGGGTGTTGGTTCTTCCTAGCAGATTTCCCCTGAGAGGATAGAAATGCTGTGGACAAATACCTAAATATCAGACTTCACTTCTGGCCAGGGTGTAAACCTACCAGGCCCTGGCTCGTGCTGGCCCTCCACCATAGGGGAAATTTGTTGACCAGCCCCTCTCCCAGCCATTGTGACAGGCCCTCTGGGGGCCCACAGAGGCGTGGGAATCCACCATGTGGCCTGATGACTGTTCCTTTCCCTCCGCAGGTATAGCCTTCACAGACCTCCCGGTAAGTACTGCTGTGGGGTCTTCCGCTCTGGCCCCTGGGGGCTGGCAGGCATAGTGCAAGCACAGTGGGGTCCTGCCCTCTCCCCAGCCAGCGGTATGTGCTGTGCCATCAGCTTGAAAGTATCAGTAAGAGGCCCTGCCAGCCTTCTCTCTCCAGCAGCAAGGCCTGGTCTTCCTCTATGACTCTTAGCAGGTGACCATGATTTGTGGCATTTCCAGAGGCAGCTGGCAGGTTGGGGACGGTGTAGGCAGAGATGAGGTAGCTCCATGGCTTGGCTGATCTGAACCAGTTCCGTGTGGTTTATACCCAGTGGACTTGCGGGCAGAGTATAGAAAATTGTTCCTGAAGTGTTAGGGAGCTGGATCCATGTACATCCCCATCTGAGATCCCTGAGGAAAGCCAGCACCCTTGGGGACTGAGCCTACTACCATGCAGGGTACCCCTGAGCCAGAGAAATGAGCTTTATGGGGAAAAGGGTCAGGTTTTCCTGCTGACTTAGTTCAGGGCTCATCCCACCTCCTGCACCCCAGTCCTTCTTGCTTGTGAGTCATCCCAGGCCTCGTCACATGCAGGGCCTCCACCCAGAATGGTGGGAGTCTGGCTTGGCTGTGTGCTCTGGCTGGTTCTGGAAGGAGGAAGGGTTTGTTGGCCCTGGGGGCTACTTAGGGATCCTGGGCACCCCTGTGATGCTCTAGGAATAGGAAATGCCCTCGTGATCTGAGGGCCCTCCTCAAGCTCAGACTACAGCACCTCTGTCTGTGTATCAAAATCCTTCCCTCCTGCCTGGAGTCCCCAAAGGGATGGGCTGTGGTCCTAGGTGAAGCACACAGACACAGGAGAATTCTGACCCTGAGTGGGGAAGGGTCTAGTGATGGAGATGTGACACGAAACGCTCAGACATGGGTGTGATGGCACACTCTGCCAAGTTCTGGAAAGGCTGAGCCCAGAGTGCGGTAACAGCACGTGATAGGAATGATACAGGGCCTGATGATGGAAGGTGGAAGAGAAGACTGGGAGCCCAGGGACAGTGGAAAGGATGCTGGTGAGACAGTAGGCTATAGCATGGGAGCCATAGGAGGCGTGAGGGAGTGACCTGGTAGAACCTGGTCCAGGGAAGTGGGGAGCCCAACACCCAGAGGACATGTCCAGATGTCCTCTGGCCAGAAGATCCTCCTCTAAGTGAGCCTCAGACAGGAAGGGCCTTTCTTTACGCTTTTCCATTGTCAGGGGGTCCAAACCACTTAACGCCCTTGGCCCTACTCTCCCCTTCTTCCCTTCCTTTCCTGTCTCCCTGCATCCTTTCCTGCCCTCTCATAACCCCTCTTTTTTTGTGTGGTAAAGGGATCCTTGGTCCTGATCGCTCTGAGAGGAGCCATCAACCAGCCCTGCAGCAGATTTTCACAGGCATGTCTGCAGGGTGGTGGGGCCCAGCCTGCCTCTGTGTGCCCTGACCAAGTCCCAAATGGGGGCCTTGGACTTTGGGGATACTACAGCCTCTAATGCGGGGAAGGAGACTCCGCATTGAGCCTGGCTTTTCTTTTGCTTTTTCCCCTCTAACTCTGGGGAGCAGTTTCTCTGCTTGGGAGGTGGGCAGCACTTGGCTTAGCCCTGCCTCCCCCCGGCCATGTTGCAGTTCTTTCAGAGCCGAAGCAGCGGCCTGCAGGTGCCAGCGCCTCCCTGCTCTGTGCGGGGGTGAGATGAGGCGAGGCCCTGCTGCCCCCGCTTGCCCTCAGGGCCCAACTGACATTTCATTCTCCTCCTCAGGCCAACCTCTACCCCACCGTAGGCCTGCAGACACCCGGGGAGATTGTGGACGCCAACTTTGGGCAGCAGCCCTTCCTGTTTGACATTGAGGACTACATGCGGGAGTGGCGTGCCAAGGTCCAGGGCACTGTCCACTGCTTCCCCATCAGTGCCCGGCTTGGCGAGTGGCAGGCGGTGCTGCAGAAGTGAGTCCCCCGCCCCTGCCCTTTCCCTCCCTGCCCCCTCCCAAGGGCCTCACTCTCCTGTAGACCCCTGAACTGCTGCAAGCTGCTCTTATGAACTCTAGTGAGTAGTGCTCCTTCTGGAAAGCACTCCCAGGATGACTCTGCCTGCTGCTTTCCTGCCCCTCTCTTAGTTCACTTCTCCAGAGCTGCTCCTAGTTGAGCCTGTGCCCTTCCACTGGTTCAGAAGGCCCTGGATGTAATATCACTGGCAGGGCTGTTTCCCTTCCCCAGCTCATCTTGCAGAGGATGTACTAGGATGCCCTGTGGCTCTTCCTTTGTGGACTTTTTTCCCATCATAGGGAGTATCTGTCATGCCATGACTCTGGCCTCAAGTCACTGCTCAGGGTCGGGGATCCACCTAAACCCCTTGGATCTGCAGCAGTGGTGGTGGGAAGAGAGACCTCCCTAGGGCCCACGTAGCTGACTCTTGGCTGATTAATTCCCAGACTCCTGGGGGCCAGTCTTGCTGAGACGCCCAAGGGAGGTCAGATACAGGTCTCTCTTCCACTTGCTAGCTGCAGGCCTGAGTGGGGCAATGAGCTGTACCCACTCTGCCAGGAGGTGGGTTAGTTTGTTTTGGCTCTCAAGGATGAACAGAGGACGGCTGGTCCCCTCCTAGCCCGGGTCATCGGCCTGTAGATGCCAGGGTCCTAGAGTCCAGGGGGTGGGGGTGGGGTATATACTCGGTTCTTTGTGCAGCCTTTCTTGAGGGATGGATATTGTGCGAGGACTGATGCAGGTGGTAGGTGGCCAGAGCCTTCTCAGGAATAGCAGCACAACTCCATCTTGTCCCCAGCCCCAGAACTTAGAAGCAGCCCCTCCTTGGAGGGCCAGATGGTGCCAGTCCCCACAGTAGGCTTGCTGGGACAGGCAAGGGGAGGGGTGAGCTGCCCCAGCTGTGTGGGGGAGGGGCTGATGCTCTCAGCTGACAGGGCCTGGCCTCCGCACATGGGTGTGTTTGTTTATGTGTATGTATCTGTGTGCCTGTGTGTGTTCATAGGTAGTATTTGCTAAGTATTTCATATAACCCATATCCTGTGACTTCATATAATTTCACTTTAGGGGCATTGTTAATGGCTATATTATCTCACAGACACATTTTCCACAAGCCCCTTGGGTGGCTTCCCTTGGTGGTAGCTTCAGGTTATTTCCTCTCTCTCACTTGGGTAGGTCACCCTTTTATACATTAGGAGTTTTCCATATTTAAGATTATTTTCTGCGTATCCTTTCAAGAAGTAGAATTACTGAATCAAAGGGACTATACATTTTAGTGGCCTCTGATATGTGTATATGTGTATGGCCTCATCTGAACCTTGTTTTGTCAAGAATTTTTGCCCTTGTGTTTTTAATAGTATAATTATCATAATTCTTATTTGTAAGAAAATGTTATGAATACATAATTTCGTAATATGAGGTCGTATATATTGACTTCTTGCTTTGTGCTAGGCACTCTATATGGATCGTCTCATTTACCCATTAAAACGTAAGGGAACACCCAACTGAACTTCTGAGCCTTCTACCGGACAGCCCTACAGACATTCGGCTTGGGCAGTTACAGTAATGACATTGACATATGCACACACCAAGGTGTTCACTTCCGTGCAGTCAGACACGAGGGCTCCATGTGTGCCGCTGCTCATGTGTGCCAGTTTCGGGCGGGATTAAATGATTTCTGGGGATCAGGTTTCTCAGGGCCATCTCCCAAAGACTGTGTTCCTGTTGGCCATGTTACTGCCTGAAACCGTGGCTTCTGGACCCTAGATTTTTGGTCTCTTGTGGAGTAACCTGGGTCATGGGTTAGCTCCCCATCACCCTCTAGAGCCAGCACTCCTGAGGGCCAGGCTCACCTGAGCTGGAATGCTTCTTCTGCCAGGCATGTGGGGCACCTGCACAGGAGCTCCTGTGTCTGGAGAAGGTATGCACGTGGCATGCCTCATCCCCATCTGAGCTGCTGCCAGACTACTTGGCTGGCTGCCCTCCCAGGAAGCCCTCAGAGAGGCTCGCAGCAGCAGTCTCTGGGTTTGCCGCAGGTCACAGGAGGCGGCCGCTTCTGTGAGGAGACGGTCTGTGCTTCCTTATGTACTCGTGTTACCACACTTGCCCGCTTGTGGGCAGCATAACCCAGAGAACTGCAGCCACTCCTTAAGTGGCGAGGACCACCCTGGTGACCTGCCCCTCCCCCTGCCTGACTGCATGAGCCCTGGGGGAAGTTTTCATTTTGTTGCAGCTCCTTTATTCTCATTCTGTGGAGGTTGCATCTTTGAGATATGTTTAGGGAGATAGTCTGTCCTGCCAGGGGATCAGTGAGAAATGTAGTTCTTAAGTGTCAACCTTGAGCATTTCCTTTTTTCTAGCATGGTCTCGTCTTACCTGGTGCATCATGGGTATTGTGCCACGGCCACGGCTTTTGCCCGAATGACTGAAACCCCGATTCAGGAAGAACAAGCATCCATAAAGAACAGACAAAGTAAGGTTGACTCTCCTCTGCCCCTACCTTCCCTCCCTCACCTGTCCCTGCTCTTTGGCTTGTGGCAGCCTTGGGTAACGTGTCAGGAGTCTGTTCAGCTCAGATCCTCACCAGAAGACCAGCCCACCACCCAGCCCTAGGCCCTGCTTCTCTCCCTTTTTCAAGGCAACACTGCCCCCAGGGACTGTCCCAACATGGGATGTCTCCGTACAGGCGTCCTAATGCACTCTTTGGTGGCTGGCCGCAAGCTGGGCCCTGTGTGGCTGGCTACCCCCACCTCCATGCTTGTTTCCTTCCCCCGGCATGCTGGATTCCACTTAGCCCCCCATTCATGGTCTTCTGGAACGAGTGTGTTTGCATCTTACCAGTCCAGTGCCCTGCCTTGTCCACCATTTACTCAACCTCAGTCATTCTTCCTGCCCCTGGCCAGAGAGGGGATGAAGTTTTCAGACGGTGAAGGCTGATGCTCCATGGCTACTGTGGTATAACTCTCTGCTTCCCACCTCTGCTCCTGCCCTTTGCCTTTGAAGGAGCCCAAGGAAGCTTTCTTGGTGTTCATACTGGCCTGCCTGCTGTGTGTTGGGGGGACTCTTTTGTGGAGGAGGGTGTGGGGAAAGAGGAAACAGCCCAGAAAGGAGATCAGGCGAGGAACGGAGAGTGAGGGGGAGTAGGTGTGTGGACACGTGTCTGTGTGTGCCTGCCTGGGTCTCTTGGAGCCTGTGTCTCTGTGCATGTGGATGTGTCTGTGTCTCTCAGAGAATCTGTGCCCAGCCTGGCAGACGGGAAGGGATCCCAGACTTGAGGTCTGTGAGTGAGAGAGGCCCAGACCCAGAAGGCCCTCCCAGCAAGACGCACCAGGCCCCAGGGCAGGAGCACAATGCCAAGGGCCTTGTTGTTGCCGTTGTTGCTAAGTCACTTCAGTCGTGTCCGACTCTGTGCGACCCCCTAGACGGCAGCCCACCAGGCTCCCCCATCCCTGGGATTCTCCAGGCAAGAACACTAGAGTGGGTTGCCATTTCCTTCTCCAATGCATGAAAGTGAAAGTCAAAGTGAAGTCGCTCAGTTGTGTCCGACCCTCAGTAACCCCATGGACTGCAGCCTACCAGGCTCTTCTGTCCATGGGATTTTCCAGGCAAGAGTACTGGAGTGGGGTGCCATTGCCTTCTCCAGCCAAGGGCCTGAGAGGTGTCAATGCCGGAGCTGCCAGCATGAGGAGGGTGGTCTTCTCTCTCAGCAGGGGCCACTGCAGCCCCTGAACACCAGTGAGCCGCGGGCCCTGGCCCAGAGACCATGAACTCCCATGGCCATCCCTATGAGGCCTGAGGAGAGGAGTCTGGCTTTAAGAGGAGCCTGTCAGGCCACAAAGCTGCCCAGGTGCCCACTCCCAGATTACACTCTCATAGCCAAGACCTCTGCCCCTGCCAGGCCCCCGGCAACCTGTGCTCCATAGGCGCAGGCCTTCGGACTCGCCCTCCTGCTTTTCTGGGCTGGGGTGCCCCACTCCTCCCTTTCCCCGTGATTCTCTGAGGACTCCTGACACTTGACAGAAACCAGGATCTGTTGTGGGCCTGGTGGCCAGGTTCTTTCTTCAGACTCTTCTGTGAGCATCTCAGGGGGCTTGCCACCCTGAGCCTACCTACTGGACTGGCGGCTGGCCTGTGCCCAGACCTGGCAGTGTGGAGACGTGTTGGGGGTCTGTGGCTGCTCTCTTACTGCCTTGCTCTTTCTCTTCTCAGAGATTCAGAAACTGGTGCTGGAGGGCCGAGTAGGGGAGGCCATTGAGACCACACAACGCTTCTACCCAGGGCTGCTGGAGCATAATCCCAACCTGCTCTTCATGCTCAAGTAAGTTTAGGGCCCTGCCAGCTCCCCCCGTTGCCCCACTGGTGATGGGAATATGCAACCCGGACCAAGCCCAGAGCATGGCTGCTCTGCTCCTTCCGCAGGTGCCGACAGTTTGTGGAGATGGTGAACGGGACTGACAGTGAGGTCCGCAGCTTGAGCTCTCGAAGCCCCAAGTCCCAGGACAGCTACCCTGGCTCCCCCAGCCTCAGCCCCCGACACGGCCCCACTAGTTCCCACACGCACAACACAGGTCAGCCGCTCTCCAGAGGGCTCTGGGAAGAACTGGTGTGGAGAAGCAAGGCCATCCAGACACCCTTCCCCAGGATGGGCTCGGGGCTTGCTGCCGGATGTGGGGGGGATGGGAAACGGGACCACTGCAGTTACTCCCGGGCCCCCACTGGGCAGTAGGCTGGCCCTCCTCTTCTGACCGTCCCCCGGCTTTTAGGAGCAGACAGTCCCAGCTGCAGCAACGGCGTCGCCTCCACCAAGAGCAAACCGAACCACAGTAAATACCCTGCACCCAGCTCCTCCTCGTCCTCGTCATCCTCCTCATCCTCCTCATCTCCCTCCTCAGTGAATTACTCCGAGTCCAACTCTACAGATTCCACCAAGTCCCAGCCCCACAGCAGTACCAGTAACCAGGAGACCAGGTACCTGTTCTGCTCAGCTTCTTCCTCCTGCTCTGTGCCCACTGCAGCCTGTCCTGTGAGCACCCCCCTGCCCTGTATCCCCAACTTCCCCGCCAGCTCTGTGCCTGGAATAGTAGTCGTGGACCTGCCAGGCCAGGCTTTGGCTCCAGCTTTCCGTCTAGCTCATGATTCAGCTGCCGCTTCCCTTGGCCCCATCTTTCTCCAGAGGTGCTGACACTGAGAATGTGGTTGCCTCCAAGGATACCAGGCCTCTCAGAATGCCCCAGGGTCTATACCAAAGGAGTTTTTTCTGGGCTCAGCTCTCAGCCAGACAGTTTGGGCCAGTAGAGGTTGTAGGCTGCAGACTGTAGGTGGCTCTCAGCGCCCCGGCATGCTTCAAGGCTGACCTGGGTTTGGCTCCCAGACATGCCTGTCATGACTCACTTGCCCTGGTCATTGGGGATCTAGAGGTGCATAGACGGGGTGTGCCAACTCAGAGGACGGCCGGGGGGACGAGGGTCACAGAGACAGCATCGGGACCGGAGTGGGAATGAGGTGACAAGCCTCTGGGGATGGCTGGCGTCACAGTAGGGCCCAAGCATTGGAGCCTGGGAACCTGGGAGCTATCCTTTCATGCCCTTTGGGGACCTCAGTTTATCCATAGCAACCTTTGGCTGAAACCTCAATGGAGGCCCACCCAGGCTGCTCCAACCGCATTCCATTAGCCAGCTCCCATCTCCACCCTTCTCCACAGCGACAGTGAGATGGAGATGGAGGCGGAGCATTACCCCAACGGTGTGCTGGAGAGCATGTCCACACGCATCGTCAATGGTGCCTACAAACATGAGGACCTGCAGACGGATGAGTCCAGCATGGGTAAGGCTGTGCCCTCGCCCACCTGCTGTTTCGCAGGTGGCTGTGCTCAGTCCCGGTACCCTCTCCCCTCAGTGGGTGTAGGGGTGGGGCTGGGCAGGCTGATCCACTGCCTCTGTAGCCATCACAAATGGGTGTTTGCAATGGGAAGACCTCGGCCTGCTGCCCAGGCTAGGTTCCCGCATTAGTGGCTGGAGGGGGTTGGTGAGAGCAGGTACCCTTATGAACCCCTTGCATCTTGCACATGGTGGGAGACGGAAAGCTTCCAAGTCCTGCCTGACCCCTAGACCCTATCCTGGGTAGATTTTGAACAGCTCAGCTCAGGGTGGCCCGCCTGCGCCTCTTAGCCCTCGCTTGCCTCCACCAGAAGTGCACTCCCACCCCCATCTCCAACCTAGGTCCTTCTTGCTATATTCTCTTTGGGGTTCCCATCATAGTCCTCCTTTGTTTCTTTGTGCCCTCCCAATGTGCCCCCTGCTGGGCTCTGGGTGCAGATGATGGGCATCCGCGGCGGCAGCTCTGCGGGGGCAATCAGGCGGCCACGGAAAGAATTATCCTGTTCGGCCGTGAGTTGCAGGCACTGAGTGAGCAGCTGGGCCGGGAGTACGGCAAGAATTTGGCCCACACGGAGATGCTGCAGGTATGGAGCAAGCCAGGCCTTTGTACAAAACAGGCCCAAACAGAATGGGCCCCTGTTTGGTAGTAGGGGGTGTGGTGACTGCGAGGGCACTGAGGGCAGGAGCAATAGGAGACAGTGAGCTCTAGATTAGACCTCAGTGGGAAATGGGACATCAGGGTATTTTGTGCCTCCCTGACACCATGCAGGGCCCTGTATCCCCCTGGAGCCGAGGGGGGTGTTGGTGTGTACCACAGTCCTCTCAGAAGTGCCCTGTTCCTTAGGATGCCTTTAGCCTGCTTGCCTACTCAGACCCCTGGAGCTGCCCAGTTGGCCAGCAGCTTGACCCCATCCAGAGGGAGCCTGTGTGTGCCGCCCTCAACAGCGCCATTTTAGGTAAGTGGTTCTAACGAAAATAAGCTGTCCCAGGAGTGCCTGGTGTGGTCCTGTCACCCCTTCCTTGTTTGTCCAAATCAGGGCAGCGAACTCTGCCTAGAGGCTGTCTGGTGGCCCGCAGGACTCTTGGGCTCCCATGACAGAACCCTGACCTCCCTCTGCCCAACTGAGTTGGCCAGCTACATCACAGTGGGCCCTAGATTATGACCTGGGCCCAGGCCAGCTCATTGCTCCAAAGAAAGCTAAGGTCCACAGGCTCTTGACAGGGCCATAGCCTGGTGGTTTGGACACACATGGAGGCATATGAACTCTCTCTTCTGAGAGATTCTGTCCACTCCCCCCAACCTTCTGCTCCCAAAGGAACTTGGACCTGGGCTCAGCCCTGATCAGGGCAGTGACCAGGTCTTGTCTCTTCTCCACAGAGTCTCAGAACCTGCCAAAACAGCCCCCGCTGATGCTCGCCCTGGGCCAGGCATCTGAATGTCTACGGCTCATGGCCCGAGCGGGCCTGGGATCTTGCTCTTTTGCCAGAGTCGACGACTACTTGCACTAGCTGACCACACTGGCTGGCCCCGCCTGGCCCTCCCTTGGCCCCAGGGCTGGAGCAGCCCTGCCCTCCATCGGCACCTGGTGCAGGGACCCAGAAGCCACGGGCAGAGCCCACTCCTCCTGCCTGGCCTCTTCTGTTCCTTTCCTCCCTTCCTTCCTTTCTTTTTCTCCCACCTTCAGTCTCTCTCTCTCTCTCCCCCCCTTCACGTGCAGCGGCCTATGAGATAGTATTGGCTGGTTACTCTTCATGTAGCGCCTTCTATTTTGAAAAGAGGGGGGTTGTTTTGAGGAGAGGTTGGGGTTTTTTAATCTTTTTTTTTCCCCTCCTCCTGACTGAGCCACCAGTATTTATCTCTGGAGAGTTTGTGCTGAGCTGGTTTCTGCTAATTTAGTGATGAAGCCTATCCACGTTGGTGATAGCTTATTATTTTCATAAGTAAAAAAAAATGAGATTATATATATAAATATATATATTATAAAAAGACACAGTATTTATCGTAGTGTTAGTGGTCCAGCACCTCTTGGGTGAGGCTGTCCAGACACCATGTTTTTATTTGAGTCCAACTCATCAAAAAAGAATCATCTCTGTCACCTCAGCCAAGGGATTTCTTTATTTCAAGCTTCCCCTTTGTTGAACCACAGGCCCAGCTGCAGCCTAGGGAAGCCCAGTAGGCTTTGGGAGCCTCATAGTGGGCAGGATAGGCTAAGCTGGTTTGCAGCATCTGAGAGGTGTGGGTGCCTAGGCCTCTGAGAGTTGAACTGAGCAGAGAACTGCAGGGCCAAGGGGCCACAGAAGAGGTGACTTGGCCCAGGGCTAACAGCAGAGCAAAGGAGGAGAGGGTCCTCGGCCAGCACGCTGTCCCCCGTCCTACCCTGCCTCTCACTGCCTGCCTTGACTCTCTCTTCCCTTTTCAACATCCCGCCTTTCCTTGTTGTTAAGATGGCCAAATACTTCATTTCCTCTAAATTGATTGCCTGGGAACTACCTGCCTTCAACCTGAGAGCTGCTGTGTGTCAAGCTACAGGGAGGGAGTCTCCTACCAGGACAGAGGCCCCTGGGCACAGGGGCTGCCTTCTTCCTGCCTGGGTCTTCACCGTCTCTGCACAGCTTGGATGGAATCGATACTTCCTGTTGAGAAGCCAGGACCTTGTGGAGGCAGATTTGTGGACTGCCAGTCGCCAGGGTGGATGGAACCTTTGACACCCCCAGGCCAAACCTCACTGTAGCTGTGCCAGGCAGCTCCGTGCAGTTTGGCCCCAGTCATTCTTAGGAAAGACTGTTATGAGTGTTTGCTGGCCAGAGGAAGGGACCTCACGGGCTTGACAGACGTCCCACTGTCCATGTCCGACGGATCCTCACAGCTAGTGGGTCAGAAACCGTCTTAGTACTGCCATCAGGGAATCAGGAGAGGAAGGGCTAAGATGGCGGCCAGGACTTGAGCAGACTATCTGTGGAGAGGACTGACCACCCAAGGGAAGGAAAGGGAGGTGCCCTCCCAGAGGAGCAGGAGGAAGGCCAGGATTTCCCCATCTGCTTCACAATGGGAGGGAATGCACAGACAGCCCCTGCTAAGGGGCAAGGTCAGAAGTCAAGCTTCCAGTCCCTGCCTGGATCTGGGCTCTCCATCAGTGCATACTGGAATGGTTGGAATGGCCTGAGGTGCCCACTGGGACTTGCTGGGGCTACAGCTGAACAAGAGAAATAATTGAGTTGGACTAAATGCTGGTGATGGGGTCAGGGCCTTTGGCCCTGTGCTCCCTCAGAATTCTGTCCTGGGACACAATCCTGAAGGTTGCTGCTTTTTCTTAGTCCCCACTGGGGCCCTGGCTGGCAGCCCAGAGACGGCAAACCATCAGGAAGGTGGTGTCCTGTCTGTGAAGGAAATTCATCCTCTGCAAACCAGCTCCCAAACCAAGGAGTTGGAAAAATCAGGCTGTTAAAATGGTCAGAAGCACTCAGGACTGGGAATTAAAACCAGAGGCTTTTGCAATTGGAATGAAGTTCAGAGACCATCTACTCCACCAATCCTCTCCTTTTATAGATAAGGAAACAGGCCCAGGAGATTAAGTGACTCGACATATGGGGGCAGAACTGGGACTAAGCTCATCCCTGTGGCTTGGACACTGTTTAGGCCTAAAGCTGAATGGCAGGCGAGGGATTAGGCTGGTGAGGCCTCCAGCAATGTCTGAGCAGCTGGTACCTTCAGGGGTGTGTCAGGGGTGGGGATGGGTGCCTGGGCTTGGGTTGTGGAGCGGCTGAGAGGGCCCCGGAGGGCTCAGGACAGCTGTGTGCTGCTCGGGGTTGGGTGTCCGCCTGGCTCACGCTCAGTGCCCACGGCCACCTCCCCATTTTCTGTGCCTTATCTCACTGTTTCAGCTGAGTCCAAGTTGTTTACTCTGTTCCTCTCCGGAGGGGCACTGTGTCCCAGTTGGACAGCTCACCATTGGGACATTAGCCTTTGCCCCACAAGCCGTGGAGAGGACCAAAATCAAGCTGCTTGAGCCCACTGTCTTGCTGTTAGTCCAGGCCTGCCTGCCAACCAGCAGAGCCCCTGCTGCACACCCAGTCCTACTAGCCTACTTCCAGGAGCCGAGAGTGGGGAAGGCACCTGGGAGGAGTCCTGGTGAAGAGATGGACTTCAGCCAAGGAGGCAGGAGGAAGACCTGGCTCTGTTGGGTCGTTCACCTCTGGGGGAGCAGCCTTTCCCTCTTACCTTTTCCTCTTGTTCCACCAAATGGTCGCTCTTTTCCAGAGCAGAAACTGGCAGATACGCAACAATAGCCAGAACCCCTGTTCCTCACCCACCTGGGTCTGTGGCTGGACGTGGGCTGGCAGAACAGGGACACCAAGAGATGGAGAAGGGGGCTTCCCAGCCTCCCAGCAACTTCCTAGCCCGTAAGCAAGCACAAAGATGAGGCAGAGATCTGTCAGAGCTGAAAGTTCCTTTGGTTGCTCACAACTCAGGTATGCACACCGTGTGGCAGCTGGGCAGCAGAGCCGTACTTGACCGCAAGTCCCGTGTACCCAGACCTGTGGCCAGATCGTGGACTCTGGCTGCCTCAGGTGCCGCCTCTTTGCATAGGGTTCTCCTCCATTAGTAACTACAGCCGACTCAGACATCCTCCACATTGTGCACACTGGTTCTGCCTTTGTCCTCGCAAGTTGATTACTTGGCATTAGCATGAAACTTGTGGGTGTGGGAGGGTTTAGAGAGAATTCTAACACAAAACATCCTATTAAATTGTACTTGAGAGATGAAAAAACTCCTGTTGTATTTTGACAGAATTATTTTTATTAAAATACACATCCATGAGCAGTCATGAGTGTCTGATCTCTGTTGTGAGTCTTTCTGGGATTGAACCATCCCTAATGTAACACAGGTGTCCTGGAAAGCTTGGCCCCTTCCCAGTTCATCTGTTGGGAGTGTCCAGGGCCTTGGTGTCTCCTCAAGGACCCTCAAGACTTTTGCAAGACCCCAAAGAACATAGGTACTCAAGCTTTTGATTCTTTCCTGCGAAACAGCCTTCATCCGAAACAAAAAGCAAATTCAAAAAGGTGGGCCGTAAGACCTCCTCTCCTCAAAATAAGATATTTATTTACTTATTTGGCTGTGCCAGGTCTTAGTTGCGGCACTCAAGATCTTTGCTGTGGCACACTGTCTGTCCAGTTGTGGTGCACGGGCTCCAAAGCACATGGGCTTCACTGCCCCATGGCATGTGGGATCTTAGTGATTGAACCTGCGTTCACTGCATTGCAAAGAGGATTCTTAACCGTTAAGACCACCAGGGAAGTCCCCAAATAAGATGTTAAAACATTCCAAATATGCTCACTCCAGACACTGGACAGAAAGAACTCTGAGGGGTATCAAAATTAGCTTCCTTTCAGTCCAAGGGAAAAAACTCATGCTGAAAAATCATAGTTTGGGTGACCCTGTGAAATTAACCTTTCTCAGCTTCAGTTTCCCAATTAACTTGGTTAATTCTGCTACTCCATAGTTATAGAGGATTATAGCATGCATAGAGCAGGGCTTGGCAATCAGAGAAAGAACATATATGACTGCCCTGCCTCCATGAGGATGCCCCCTGGTGTGACAGTCCTGCTCCTGCCTCAAGCTGCCTGCTCTGCCCCCAAGGCACTAAGATTTTATGCAGAGGAGGGATAATAAAATAGATGCTTCTGTTCACTTGGAGGTAAGACTAGAAGCAAAAAGGCCAAGGTCAAACACAAGAAGGCAGGTTTGAGAAATATTTAGCGGATGTTAGCACCATAGGACGGAGAAGGCAATGGCACCCCACTCCAGTACTCTTGCCTGGAAAATCCCACGGACAGAGGAGCCTGGTAGGCTGCAGTCCATGGGGGTCACTAAGAGTCGGACACAACTGAGTGACTTCACTTTGACTTTTCACTTTCATGCATTGGAGAAGGAAATGGCAACCCACTCCAGTGTTCTTGCCTGGAGAATCCCAGGGACGGGGGAGCCTGGTGGGCTGCCGTCTATGGGGTCCCACAGAGTCGAACACGACTGACGTGACGTCGTAGTAGTAGTAGTAGCAGCAGCAGCACAGGATGAGTGACCCAATGTGAGGGAGATTAACAAGAGACAAGGCAGTTGCATGCAAGATAATACAGGGAACTGGTCGGTGGTGGCTAAGTCACAGGGGTGAGGAGGTTTGCTGGAGAGCATATAAATTTGTATCTCAGAGACATGTTTCCTGGAACTGGAAAAGGATTCTGTGCCCTAGTAAATAGCAAAAACTGTCATGGATGCTCAGAGTAAACATCACCTGCTAATTAAAGCTCTAAAAATTATGTCTTAAGATGTGTAGCTTAATCCAGCATTTTCCAAACTTGGATTACTACAGACTGTTTCACTCAAGGCCATTTTACTGGACTCTCAGGGAAAAGCTTCTCGTTTCCCGGCCTTTTGGCTAAGATCAAGTGTAGTATGGGGGTTTCCCAGGTGGCAAAGTAGTTTCAGAACCTGCCTGCTAATACAGGGGATTTGAGAGACTGCAATTTGGATCCCTGGGTCGGGAAGATTCCCCTAGAGTAGGGAATGGCAAACTGCTCCAATACTCTTGCCTGAAGAATTCCTTGGACAGAGGAGCCTGGTGGGCTAGAGTCCATGGGGTTGCAAAGAGTCAGACACCACTGAACGACTGAGCAAAGGGAAAAACTAGTGTAGAAGGAAGAATGGAGTATTAGATTATGTCCTGGTTCCATAAGTAAAGCCACAGTAAATTCATTTCCCTCCAGACACATTTCCAGCACAGCTAAGGTTTATAGGTTATTTTCGCTGCTCTAGCGGACAGTCTGGTGAAACAAAGGGTAGTCTCGTTACAAAGTCGTATTTATTGGGGGGGAAACCGGTTCCAGTAAAGAGATCAAGGGGGACTGAGGCCGCAGTCTTGAAAAGCACTGACATGTAAGCACAACCAAAGAACACCCAGAAGAAGAGCCCAGATACGCACGAAAAGCGAGTCTTTAGGAGTCAGAAAGCCGTGAAGTCCGGCGAGTTCGAGAGAAATGTTGTTCTGCAAAGACAGATTAGTCATTCAGCAGCCGACCTTCCTTCATTCCGAGACAACCAAGGCCCACCACAGTACTCAGAATCTCCTAGCTCTTCCAGCCAGGAGACCTACCGGAAAAGAGCCTAAGCTGGGAAACCGTCGCCTCCACCGCCGGAAACGAATGACCAGGGCTTCCAGCCAGACGGTTTTACCTCCGCCCGGAGCCAGTGAGCATGCGTAGCTCCTGGACACGGACCCTCCCAGCGCTGGTCCTCCCCAGTCATGGAGCATGCGCAGACTTCCCGCCGTCCCGCCCCTGCTTTTCCAGAGACCCCGGTTCCTTAGAAACCAGGCGGCGCGTTCCCGGTGGCTGCGCGCTAGATTTCGGGGCCCGAGCGTCCCTGCAAGCCTTCCTCACGCAGCACCAGCGGCTGCCGAGACCCGTCCGGGCCCATGGTCTCCAGGGCGGCGCAGGGCGGGGGATGCCAGCGTGCCAGGTGAGAGGCGGCCCGCGACTGCGGGTGAGGATGTAGAAGGGCATGGCGCGGCGGCGAGCGGGCGCTGGCCGGGCCTCCTCAGCGGCCAGGCACCCGAGGTCGGAGGCGGAGATACGCTGCACAGGGGCTGGAGGGGGCCGTTCTAACTGCCAGCGCGGGCTCCGGAGTTCGGGAGTCGCCCCGGAGTTGGTCCTCTCACCTCAGAGATAGGACCTGCAAGTTTGGTCGTAGAATTGTAGAATTTTGGCTCCTGGAAGGACCTTGGCCATAACCCATACCTTTACTGGACGCGAAAACCTAGGCTCCCCTGTCCATTGCCGACTAGCACCCCTTACCTGTGTGAGGACCGCCGCTTTGTGGCTAGGGATGTGAGGTATGGGAACCTCAGACAAAGGGCCCGCGGCGTAGCTGGTCCATCGTCTTTCACAGTGAGAAGGGACCTGAGGGGACATATCTTTATTTGAGGAAAGAGAGTTCAGGTGCCAGGTGGGAGAAGGGACACTCCAGAAGGTGCGGGTGGGTCAGTCAGTCCCGGCGTGTCCGCTGGCCACATCTCTCTGGGCCTGGCTTACCTCTGAAGCTCAAGGAAGCAGATGAACTTGCGGAGACAAAAGGTGAGGTGAAGTATTCTCAAGGCATTATCACATGAATGGGGAGGGAGAAAGAGGGGTCCGGGAGATCAGGACTTGTGAATGGTTGTGTGAAGCGTTTACTGCAGAATCTAAAGAACCAGACAGGAATAGAAAAGTTTAAAACTGCCGTGGAGAAACACCAAGGAAGGTTATAAAGATTATTTATCTTCAGCGTTCCCACGGTGTCATTGCTGAGGGCAGGACAGGGGAGGAAGGAAGTGGTGACTTTTGAATATCCAGAGCCTGGTGGTGCAGGGCTCAGAGGACCTTTGAAGCTATGGGGCACAAAGGTTGGAGATGGAAGAGCCCTGAATCTGTGACCCTTCAGTTGAGAGGAACAGCTGTTTAAATGAGGAAAAACACTTCATGTGTTACTGTGATATGGAGAAGATGAAAGTTAGAGAATCTAAATACATTGATAATCTAAACTCTTGATAAGGAAACTCCTTTCCTTCTGAAAAGCTACACCAGGGAACAAGAGTTTTAAGGCCATCCAAAGATGATGCTTTGAAAGTGCTGCACTCAATATGCCAGCAAATTTGGAAAACTCATCAGTGGCCACAGGACTGGAAAAGGTCAGTTTTCATTCCAATCCCAGACAAAGGCAATGCCAAAGAATGCTCAAACTACCGCACAATTGCACTCATCTCACACGCTAGTAAAGTAATGCTCAAAATTCTCCAAGCCAGGCTTCAGCGATATGTGAACCGTGAACTTCCAGATGTTTGAGCTGGTTTTAGAAAAGGCAGAGGAACCAGAGATCAAATTGCCAACATCTGCTGGATCATAGAAAATGCAAGAGAGTTCCAGAAAAACATCTATTTCTGCTTTATTGACTATGCCGAAGCCTTTGACTGTGTGGATCGCAATAAACTGTGGACAATTCTGAAAGAGATGGGAATACCAGACCACCTGATCTGCCTCTTGAGAAATCTGTATGCAGGTCAGGAAGCAACAGTTAGAACTGGACATGGAACAACAGACTGGTTCCAAATAGGAAAAGGAGTTCGTCAAGGCTGTATATTGTCACCCTGCTTATTTAACTTATATGCAGAGTACATCATGAGAAACGCTGGACTGGAAGAAACACAAGTTGGAATCAAGATTGCGGGGAGAAATATCAATAACCTCAGATATACAGATGACACCACCCTTATGGCAGAAAGTGAAGAGGAACTAAAAAGCCTCTTGATGAAAGTGAAAGTGGAGAGTGAAAAAGTTGGCTTAAAGCTCAACATTCAGAAAACGAAGATCATGGCATCCAGTCCCATCACTTCATGGGAAATAGATGGGGAAACAGTGGAAACAGTGTCAGACTTTATTTTTCTGGGCTCCAAAAAATCACTGCAGATGGTGACTGCAGCCATGAAATTAAAAGACGCTTCCTCCTTGGAAGGAAAGTTATGACCAACCTAGATAGCATATTCCAAAGCAGAGACATTACTTTGCCAACAAAGGTTCGTCTAGTCAAGGCTGTGGTTTTTCCTGTGATCATGTATGGATGTGAGAGTTGGACTGTGAAGAAGGCTGAGCACCAAAGAATTGATGCTTTTGAACTGTGGTGTTGGAGAAGACTCTTGAGAGTCCCTTGGACTGCAAGGAGATCCAACCGGTCCATTCTGAAGGAGATCAGCCCTGGGATTTCTTTGGAAGGAATGATGCTAAAGCTGAAACTCCAGTACTTTGGCCACCTCATGCGAAGAGTTGACTCATTGGAGAAGACTCTGATGCTGGGAGGGATTGGGGGCAGGAGGAGAAGGGGAGGACAGAGGATGAGATGGCTGGATGGCATCACTGACTCCATGGACGTGAGTCTGAGTGAACTCCGGGAGTTGGTGATGGACAGGGAGGCCTAGCGTGCTGTAATTCATGGGGTCACAAAGAGTCGGACATGACTGAGCAACTGATCTGATCTGATTTTACAGAAAATATGCAAAAGTTACTGCTTTTGGACTAGGGTTTTTAGCAGATAGTTCTGTTGGATGAATGGGCTTCCCTGGTGGCTCAGACCTTAAAGAAAATGCCTGCAGTGTGGGAGACACAGCTTCAATCCCCCTGGAGAAGAGAATGCCTATCCACTTCTGTATTCTTGCCTGGAGAACTCCATGGACAGTGGAGTCTGGTGGGCTGCAGTCCATGGGGTTGCAAAGGGTCAGATACAACTGTGAGACTAACACTCTCACCTTTTTTTGTTGTTGTTGGGAGGACCTCCCGCCACTCCCCCCACCCCCACCCCATGCGCACACACACACTTTTTACAGTTTAAAGCTTCTGTTGTGAGAGGCTTTCCCATACCACCTGGTTGTTCTACTTTTCCTGTAGAATGAGTACTTTGGATCTGATCTGTTATTTTTACTTGCTGAGAAAATTCAAATATGTGATTTCTATAGTAACACTGGAACCCACTAGAAGTAGAATTAGCAATCAGAATCTAAAATATGGCACAAATGAACCTATCTGCAAAATAGAAACAGATTCTCATAGAGATCAGACTTGTCGTTGGCATGGGGGAGGAGAAAAAGGAGGGATGGACTGGGAATTTGGGGTTGGTAGAGGTAAACTATTATATTTAGAATGGATAAACTACAAGGCCCCACTGCATAGCACAGGGAACTATATCCAAACTCCTGGAATAAATTGTAATGGAAAAGAATTTTAAAGAATGTGTATATGTGTGAAACTGAGTCACTTTGCTGTACAGCAGAGACTGGCACAACATTTGTAAATCAACTGTACTTCAGTAAAAAATTTTAATTTTAAAAAAGGAAGAAAGCGATCTCCCAAAAGACATAAAGATTTGTAATATGGGGAAAAGAAATGTATGATTTTTAAAAGGTGGCCTGTGATTCTAATCATCAAAGTCAGTTTGGCACTTGATAAAACTAATTTTCACTGTGTATTTGAAATGGCAGCAGGTTCTTTCCCCCCTCAGATTGATAAGAGAAGATGCATTGAAACTATGATAATGTTAATAGATCAAATTAGTTTTTTAACAAAGCTTTGTTCTTCTCTTGTTCATAAATCAATGCTGGCCCATAACTGGATATTATGGCTGTGCATTTTATTGACTTTTCTTCTATCTCTGGAAATACTTGTATAAACAACTCAAGAGAGAAGGGTATGTGATCTGGGGGAAACATTGGCACTGTTAACCAAATCCTGTCAGAAAAGCTTTGTGAAAATCATTGTATTCTGTGTAGAAACCCTCATTACTTTAGCATTGGCCCACATAGAAGACAGACAAGTAGGCCAAAATCCAAGTAGGATGGAAGGGAGCAATTACCATCTGTAGTGCTAGAGAGGGTGTGGGAGGGTGCTTTGAATGTCAGTACAAATACTTCCTTGAATGAGCATTTGTAGAAGATATGGCTTAAATGTGGTGAGTGTGCCCTATGGATGTGTGTGCATTATTTTAGCCCCTATAATCAGAAAGAGACTTATTTTCAGATAAGAAAGATAGACATACAGACTCTCAAAGTGTTTCTTCATCACTATGGCGGTGAACCTTTGACAAATAATTACTTAACATCCATTCCATTTTCTGGGGCAGCTGAGGGCAGTTATCAAATCTGGCCTGTAATAAAGTAATCAACAGTATTTAACAGTCTAACTTTCCAGATAAACCACTAATGCTAACAGGATTTACTTTCTCTGAACTGATTCTCTGTTTATACAATAAGAGGAGAAATAAAATGGGGGCACAGTGTGATCTGATATGGGAGGTTGTAATATAAAGTTGGTGTTCACAGAACATAAGAATCAGTGCCCAGTCACTTAGAAGCAGGAGAGGAGTATATACACTCATGTGTATATATATAATAGGAATTTCAATCTAGGATAAATCCACTATTGAAATCAGACAGTGTCTAGAAAAAAATTAGAGGTTTTGCTCTTTTTGAGAATTCATATGCAGTATAGTAGTAGGACATTATTTTTCTTTTTTGGGGGGAGGACCTCTCGTATTTCTCTCTTTTTTAGTTATTTTTGGTTGTGCTGGGTCTTCATGGCTACCCATGGGCTTTCTCTAGCTGGGGTGAGCGAGGGCTGCTCTTTGTTGTGGTTCACGGGCTTCTCTTTGCTGTGGCCTCTCTTGTTGCAGAGCACAGGCTCTAGTTGCGTGGGCTTCTGTAGTTTGAGCACATAGACTTAGAAGTAGTGGTGCCCGGGCCTAGGTGCTCTGAGGCATGTGGAATCCTCCTGGACCAGAGATCGAACCCATGTCCGCTGCATTGGCAGGCAGACTCCCATGCACTGTATCACCAGGGAAGTCCCAGTACCCTGTACACAAGTCCTAGGACATACGTACAAAAAAAGCAGCTTTGTATAAGTAAATTTCAAGGGAGCCTAAGAGTCCAAATTACTTGGAAATTTAGATGTCAGGTGTTTTTAAAAGTGGGGAATGAAAGATAAGTCAAATAAGGTTGGGCTCGTGAAAATCAAAATGGAAAAAAGATACTGAGAAAAACATGAAAACAGACTTTCTAGCACACTAACATTCACTCATGAATTAGCCGTCAGGTCAGGAATAGCTCGTTAATGTACCATCTCTTTAAATCCAGACAAAGGAAGTGACAAATGGAGTAAATATTTCAGTTGCATGATGATGGGAATGAACACTTAGGAAGTAGGATTAAACATTAAGAAGGAAGAAGTGAGTATTCCTGCATTACTTACATGCACTCAAACCCTGCCCTTAACATGTGCTCTTTAGTTCCCGTTCCTAGAGGAGGAGCTGCGAGCAGTGCCTTTGTCCTCCGTTCTGACAGTTTCCAGGGTTCCCCGTGACAAAGTGCCGCATCTCTTTGGGATCCAGGATTGCCGTGGCGATAGCTCCATCTCCCCACCACCTCCCAGAGCCATTCCCAGAAGCATCTGTAAGGTTCCTGTCTGTCTTCTACCGTGAAAGATTAGGAATGAAGGCTTTGAGGAGTGGAAACGAAATACTGAGCACGGTCTTCCTTCCTTTCAGGAGGATAACTGTGCTTCTCCCCAACTGTCAACTTTCAGTTTCTCATGAGAATAGATAATTCCAAAATATAACCGGAAATACTTCCTACTTGGCTTTGAGATTTACCGTATCACTTTACAATCTCAAAATCTTTACTATTTCTTTCAGAATTATATTTTTGCTTAGAATGCTAATGATAGGCAAATCATGTAATTGTTGTTTTAGTTGCTAAGTCATGTCCAACTCTCTTGCGACCCCATGGACTGTAGACCACCAGGCTCCTCAGTCCATGGGCTTTCTGAGGCAAGAAGACTAGAATGGGTTGCCATTTCCTTCTCCAGGGGTCTTCCTGACTCAGGTATTGAACCTGCGTCTCCTGCGTTGCAGTCGGATTCTTTACCACTGAGCCACCTGCGAAGCCCAAATCATATAATTACTGGGCCCTAGTTTCTTAATCTTTGTAATTTGTAACAGAAAACAATTTAAAAATGACAGAAATGTCTAACACTAGAGAAAGGAAGAGCTGGTTCACATAATTAGTAATCCTTAAAAACTGTGATAACGTGGAAAATGCTTATGTCAAAATAGTAAGGGAAAAAAATCAGGAACAAAGTTGTGAATATAATTTGAGTCAAGTACATTAAACGAATGTAAAACTTAGCAAAAAAGAGTGTAAGAAGAACACATAGTAATTTTCTATAGTGAGTGAATATTAAAAAAAAAAAACTTCCTAAAAGTTTCTGGCTTGTGTAAAGAATGATACTGAACTTGTTTTCTCTCTACGGGCCTTCAGCCTCTTCTTGCTCTCTGACTGAATTAAAAGTGGTGGAAGGGGACTCCCTAGGTGGTCCAATGGCTAAGACTCTACACTCCCCATATAGGGGCCCAGGTTAAATCACTGGTGTGAGAACTAGATCCCACTTTACCATCTGAGCCACCTGGGAAGCCCCTAGATCCCACATACCACAACTAAGACTTTGCATGCTGCACCTAAGGCCCGGCACAGCCAAATAAATTTTATTTTTTTTTTAAGTGGAGGGAGAATGATGGCAGGGAGCAGGAAGCACCGATGTTTCCTCACTCAGGTGTCATGAACCAAACAGCAGTGTTGTTCCCTAGGATAATGAATTCGATTGTATGTATTTGAAAGGTGACCATAGAGCTCTTACACTGCTTTCTAAGACTTTCTTTGGTGCTTGTTGATGAACAGTTTTGACCCTTAGGGTCTCTGGGTGCTTGCTGACGGATGGTTTTGTGTTTCTGCATCCCACAGCATATTGGAGGATGTTCCACGTAGTTAATGGCTTCTGCAGCCCAGTGGTGGTTCCTGCTAGGAAATGGTTATCGTCTCAGAGGGGCCTCTCTGGGGGTGGCTCTGGGAACGTGTGAGATATGCATTTGTCATCCAGGCATCCTCTCATTGTCAGGGAGATGGGGGATGGTGGAGAGATCAGCTGTACTTCCTGTTACTTGTCAGCCTTTTGCACTCATATTCCTGTGCCAGGGACTAAGGGGACAAAGCTTGGTTGTTGTTATTGTTGTTTTTTGAAGTAATGGAGGCAGTGGTTGAACGTCGTATTTCTCATCAGATCTTATTTTCAAAATTAAATTATTGTGGTCAAATGGCTGTTTTGGTTACCCCAGCCCAGGGCTTGCTCCTGGTCATGGTGGTTATTCTTTCAAAATTGCTGTCTTTGTTTCGCCTTGCTTCACTGCCTTTTCTTTTTTTAATGGCTGTGCTGAGTCTTCATTGCTGCTTGGGCTTTCTGTAGTTGTGATGAGTGAGGGCTACTCTGTAGTTGTGGCGCACGGGCTTCTCATTGCGCTGGCGTCTCTAGTTGCGGAGCGCAAGCTCTAGGCACCCAGGCTTTAGTAGTTGTGGCATGTGGTTCAGTAGTTGTGGTGCCCGGGCGTAGTTGCTCCTTGCATGTGGAGTCTTACCAGACCAGGGATGGAACCTATGTCTCCTGCACTGGCAGGCAGATTCTTTACTACTGAGCCACCAGGGAAGCCCCTTCACTGCTTAATATCCCTAATATGCTAAGATTGTTGTGCAAAGAACATTTAAATGCCTTCAAGTATTATAGGAATGTTAGCAAAATACCTTGGAGAAGGAAATGGCAACCCACTCCAGTGTTCTTGCCAGGCAAGTCCAGAGTTCTTGCCTGGCGGAACCTGGTTCTATGGGATCACACAGAGTCAGACACGACTGAAGCGACACAGCAGCAGCAGCAGCAAAATACCTTGAAGTGTTAAGTTTCAGGGACCTGTGATCTCCTTAATTACACAGTCTTGGTCCTGAAAGACCTTAGGGTCTCAATAGTAAGACACTGAGCATCATTTAAACAATCATATCAGATCAGTCGCTCAGTCATGTCCGACTCTTTGTGACCCCATGAATCGCAGCATGCCAGGTCTCCCTGTCCATCACCAACTCCCGGAGTTCACTCAGACTCACGTCCATCGAGTCATTGATGCCATCCAGCCATCTCATCCAGTTGTCCCCTTCTCCTCCTGCCCCCAATCCCTCCCAGCATCAGAGTCTTTTCCAATGAGTCAACTCTTCGCATGAGGTGGCCAAAGTACTGGAGTTTCAGCTTTAGCATCATTCCTTCCAAAGAAATCCCAGGGCTGATCTCCTTCAGAATGGACTGGTTGGATCTCCTTGCAGTCCAAGGGACTCTCAAGAGTCTTCTCCAACACCACAGTTCAAAAGCATCAATTCTTCGGCACTCAGCCTTCTTCACAGTCCAGCTCTCACATCCATACATGACCACAGGAAAAACCACAGCCTTGACTAGACGAACCTTTGTTGGCAAAGTAATGTCTCTGCTTTGGAATACGCTATCTAGGTTGGTCATAACTTTCCTTCCAAGGAGGAAGCGTCTTTTAATTTCATGGCTGCAGTCACCATCTGTAGTGATTTTTTGGAGCCCAGAAAAATAAAGTCTGACACTGTTTCCACTGTTTCTCCATCTATTTCCCATGAAGTGATGGGACTGGATGCCATGATCTTCGTTTTCTGAATGTTGAGCTTTAAGCCAACTTTTTCACTCTCCACTTTCACTTTCATCAAGAGGCTTTTTAGTTCCTCTTCGCTTTCTGCCATAAGGGTGGTGTCATCTGTATATCTGAGGTTATTGATATTCCTCCCAGCAATCTTGATTCCAACTTGTGTTTCTTCCAGTCCAGCGTTTCTCATGATGTACTCTGCATATAAGTTAAATAAGCAGGGTGACAATATACAGCCTTGACGAACTCCTTTTCCTATTTGGAACCAGTCTGTTGTTCCATGTCCAGTTCTAACTGTTGCTTCCTGACCTGCATACAGATTTCTCAAGAGGCAGATCAGGTGGTCTGGTATTCCCATCTCTTTCAGAATTGTCCACAGTTTATTGCGATCCACACAGTCAAAGGCTTCGGCATAGTCAATAAAGCAGAAATAGATGTTTTTCTGGAACTCTCTTGCATTTTCTATGATCCAGCAGATGTTGGCAATTTGATCTCTGGTTCCTCTGCCTTTTCTAAAACCAGCTCAAACATCTGGAAGTTCACGGTTCACATATCGCTGAAGCCTGGCTTGGAGAATTTTGAGCATTACTTTACTAGCGTGTGAGATGAGTGCAATTGTGCGGTAGTTTGAGCATTCTTTGGCATTGCCTTTGTCTGGGATTGGAATGAAAACTGACCTTTTCCAGTCCTGTGGCCACTGATGAGTTTTCCAAATTTGCTAGCATATAGAGTGCAGCACTTTCACAGCATCATCTTTCAGGATTGTAATAGCTCAACTAGAATTCCATCACCTCCACTAGCTTTGTTCGTAGTGATGCTTTCTAAGGCCCACTTGACTTCACATTCCAGGATGTCTGGCTCTAGGTCAGTGATCACACCATCGTGATTATCTGGCTCGTGAAGATCTTTTTTGTACTGTTCTTCTGTGTATTCTTACCATCTCTTCTTAATATCTTCTGCTTCTGTTAGGTCCATACCATTTCTGTCCTTTATCGAGCCCATCTTTGCATGAAATATTCCCTTGATATCTCTGATTTTCTTGAAGAGATCCCTGGTCTTTCCCATTCTATTGTTTTCCTCTATTTCTTTGCATTGATCACTGAAGAAGGCTTTCTTATCTCTTCTTGCTATTCTTTGGAACTCTGCATTCAGATGTTTATATCTTTCCTTTTCTCCTTTGCTTTTTGCTTCTCTTCTTTTCACAGCTATTATTTAAACAATAATCAGAAAATTATAAAATACTAAAATGAATGGCTATTTTCAGATGGGCATATCCCAGATACATTCTGTATTTTATAACTAGCCTCCTTCATTACACATTAACCAAAAGGAAAACAGGAAAAGGGGGTTGGTGTGGCAAAGACTGTCCGGAGATTAGATTATTTTACATGTCACATTTAATAGCTAGAACATTGTTAAACCAGCTGAGCATAATCATGGCCTAGTTGGTAAACAGTTTTTGATGTTTGTGAAGGACACTGGGCATTTCCACTCACAGGAGAGCTACTTAACCTTCCTGGTGACCAGAAGCCATGGAACAGAGTTAGAGAACACCAGTCAGGGTTGTTGTGCTCTGGGATGCCCTAAGCACACCCTATACACAAAATCTGAAGGAAGGTAGATTAGGTAACTCTGAAGTGTCTCTTGCTGCCATAGAAATAGCCATTTTCACAGCAACAGGATACTTGTATCCATATAGAAGGTAGAAAACACAAAACTTTAGTAAGTTAGGTTTTCATGTTGAAAAATGTTTTATGAGTATAATTAAAAACTCATTGTCTTCTTAGGATTACATGTAAAATACACCTCTCTCTAGGGCCGGGTACTTCAAAGGCCTCGTGGCCAAGTGTACTTTACCTCAGCAAAGTCAGGGTCTTTGTCACATGCCTTTGTCATTGTGTTCCCTCTGTCAAATCACTCCTTGGTATTCAGCTGTGGGTGTAGCAAGAAATGGGAACTAAGCTCCAGGGACCTGGCCTGTCTGGATCACTGCCCTGTGCCCCACCTTATGGCACAATGCCTGACCCATTGTTGCCCTCACAGATACTGGGGGATGAATGAGGAAAGAACTCTGGTGACTGGGTATCATGCCATTAAATGGGGGTGAGGGCACACAGGAGAAGGAAAGGAAAGATAAATTTAGATTGGAAGAAGCTGATAGGTTGGTAAAGAGCCAATTGAGAATGTTTGCCTGGAGGTCAGAGTGAAATTGAAGGATTAGATAACATTGCTCTATGAGAGGAGGGATGAGGATGGAATTTTCAGGTCAGTGTTCATCTAGAACTTGCTGTTAAAGCAGTCTCAGAAAAATAGTCATCTTGTTATTGCCAGACTTTCAGAAACAATATTTAATATAACTGGTAGCAAAGTACTTTTTCTTACTGTAACCATCAGCTGAAACTAACTTTCAGACCAGGTAGGTCATGATCCACATACCTCTGTGGGTGTTAGTTAAATTTATGTCTCTTTCATGACTCAATTTTAGCTGACCTTTTTGTCCACTGGGTAGTTATGCCTCATTAGACAGGTCATTAGGCCTTTCGCTAATGTCCCTCCTAGGACACTGTGAGGGCAGCACAGAGCCTGGGACCCAGCATCTTTGGCTGGACGTGGGTATGCGCTCTCGAGATCCGGTGGCTGCTTAACAGTTTACCTCCATGTCGGCTTGCAGAGTTGGGGGAATAGTCTTTCTTTCCTTCGTCGCGTTTTTGCAGTCAGTCAGAAGGCAGTGACGTCTGTCACTGAGTCCATGTATGACAAACAAATTGTAGGAAAATGAAACCTTCCCCACAGGATCTTTGGATTTTTTGAGATCCAGGGACATTTATCATAACTCCTTTGTAAAATTCAATACCTGTTTGTTTAGTTAGACTTTTATTTTTCAGTGGAAACATAAATGTAGATAAAGACATACTTTCTCTTTTATCTGAAAACTGCAGAAAGCATGTTACCCTTTCAGACTGGGAGTACAAGCTGGTTCATGGGGAACTCTAACTGTACCGCAGGTAGTCCCTCGGCTGTGAAAACGCAGCTCAGAACTCAGGCTGCAGACTCCCCCGGCTCCTGGCTGAGCTCCAGTGCTGAGGTGTGGTTGTCTTTCCTCTTTGGGTCCAGCTCTTCTGACCATGCAATGACAGTCTGTCTACCAGAGTGCCTCAGTTCCAGGTGTTGCAGGGGTGGCCCGGAAGGTGGGCTCTTGGTTCTTAGTACATGGTTGATGTTGATGACCACAATGAAAGGCTGCTTATTTCCCCCACCAGATTCCTGGGTTTTGCAAAATGAGAATTAAACTTAACATTTACCTTTACCTTTTAATTTTGTCTCCTTTTAGAGTGCTCATGAATTATGCTCTTATGTTATAAATCTAGATCTCTTTGCAACTGGATGTTAACATCATAGCACCCCCTCTCCTAGGGTGATGGTTATCATATCAGTTCCGGAGCATCATTCAAAGAAGTTTATATTCAGGGAATTCCCTGGCAGTCCAGTGGTTAGAACTTGTTGCTTTCACTTCCAAGTCCCAGGTTCAATCCTTGGTTGGGGAACTAAGATTCCACAAGCCCCCAGCATTGCCAAAAAAAAACAAGCTTATACTCTTTAAGATTTTAAAACATATTTTATTTAAAATAGGAAGGAAAAGAAGGACTTGAGCAGGAAAAGCTGTTGCCTTCTAGTTGGTGCAGCTGCCACACAGGCTTTGACCTGGCTTCTTGATTTCTGTGTTCTCACACTTACTCATTCCTCAGTCATCACTCAGCACCTACTCAGTGTCAGGTGCTGCTCTGTCCTGGTGACAGCAGTGTGTGAGACAGGCAGCCTCTTGACATCATGACAGATCCCAGTGGAGTGTGATGGGCGCTGTGAACAACAGAGCTCAGGCACAGCTTCTCTGAAGAAGTGGTGTTTAAGTGGAGACGTAACAGATCTGAGAAGGAGTTATCATGAGGAAATAAAGAAAAAGAAAAAATTATTGCAGGCAGAGCAGATAGTTTGGACCAGAACCTCAGAGCAAAACTGAAGGAGTTAGATGTGGTAGCTGCCAGCATACTGAGCTGAGTGCAGTGTAAGGGGAAAGTGGTAAGGTGGAGAGATGGGGAAAGGTCCAACCCATGCTGGGGAGAGCCCATCAGGGAATCTGGGCTTTATCCTAGAGAGGCTAGGGGAAGAAATGGCCAGTTCAGGAAAACCATCTGGTTCATGGAACCAGAGCAGTGGATGGAAATCAAGGGACATTAGGATGTCCAGTTGGTGGGACATAGGGATAGACTGGCTCTGGGGGCAGGAGAGCTTCACTGCAGCTAGAGTGATTCCTTATCAGATGGTCAGATTGGAAGCACCATCACTTGAGTCCACTATCACTTCCTTTCCCTTCATGATTGTTGGCATTTGACTGAACATAGCCCCTACGTGCTAGGTCACTGGGATCCTGCAAGGCTTGACATACAGTATGTTTCTGTTAGAGGAGGAAGCTTGACTACAAGGGGACTAACAGATAAGGAGCTAACAGATAAGCGTGAGTCACATTATGTGAGGAGGTGGGGTAGTTGGAGAGACAGTTCTGGTTGCAGGCACCCTCAAGTTGTAGTTTAAGACTGAGAGCCTCAGCTCATTTTCCTAATCCCAGTTGGCAGGCAGAGCTATTCTATGATGCTTTCTTTCCTAAACCATTATACCAGATTCTGCCTCAAACTATTTAATTATCAGCATAAGTACTCTCTTTATTACATTTGTGAACATACCCCAAGATTGTATGGAATTATTTACAGTTTTGATGAGTTCAGTATATATATCTTGGTTTATTGATTAACTATACAGGAGCAAGGTCTGGAATCATTTCACCTTTTTCCAGCAAATATTTATTGAGCACCCACTGCATATTAGGCCTTGGAGGAAGGAGCTTGGGGGTACAGCAGTGCACAAAACAGACAAAAAATTCCTTTTTCTCAAGGAGCATTCTAGGAGGCGTGGTAGGAGACCAACAATGGGAGGATAAACCTGTTTCTAATAAGACAACATTTGAGTAGAGACCTGAAGGAAGTGAGGGAGTATGTAGACCCAATTGATCTCATCAGTACAGTAGAGGGAACCGCCAGCACAGAAACCCTGAAACAGAGACATACCTGGAATGTTTGCGATACACACAGCGGCGAACCATGGTAACCGGAGTTGAGTGAGCAAGGGAAAGAGAAATAGGATGTAAAGTCAGAAAGAGGATAGGGGGCAGACAGGCCTTTTGTAGATTAGAGGAAGAACGTTGGCTTTTATGCTAAAGTGAAAGTGAAAGTCACTCAGCCGTGTCCGACTCTGTGACCCGATGGACTATACATTCCATGAAATTCTCCAGGCCAGAATACTGGAGTGGATAGCCTTTGTCTTCTCCAGGGGATCTTCCCAACCCAGGGATCGAACCCAGGTCTCCTGCATTGCAGGCAAATTCTTTACCAGCAGAATCACAAGAGAAGCCCAAGAATACTGGAGTAGGTAGCCTAGCCCTTCTCCAGTGGATCTTCCTAACCCAGGAAGAGATGCAAAGCCTATGCAGCCTTTGGGCAGAGGAGTGGCGTGATCTGACTTACATTTTAATGGCATCGCCCTCAGTGCTAGATGAGAGTAGACTGGGGGTACAGTACAAGAAGGGGCAGGGTAGAATCTGGGAGACAGGTGGGCTCTCACAGTAGCACAGGAGAGAGGACAGTGACTGGAATCTAGGCGGTGGCAGCAGAGTAGTGGGAAGTGCTCAGATTCAGGGTGTGTTTTGAAGAGAGACAACCACTAAGACATGTTTTTACGGATCGGATGAGACGTATGAGAAAAAGGATCAAAGATTACTCCGAGCTTTTGATTTAAACAGCTGGAAAATTTGTGTTACCATTTTCTGTGGAGAAAAGTGAGTTTGGTGGGGAGAAACATCAGGAGTTTAGTTCTGGACACGAAGTTGAAATGTACATCAGATAGGTGGTTGTTTATGCTAGTCTGAAGCTCAAGGAAGAGGACCTGGCTGACAGCTTTGAAAGTCATCAGAGAACAGATAGTATTTAAAGCCATGAGAGTGAATATGAATAGACTCATCAGTCTTGAGGCAAGACCCATGGTTACCACAGTCATCATCAGGAGAAACAAGCAGAGAAATGGACAGAGAGGTAGCAAGAAACACAGCCAATGTCACAATCTATTTCAAAATTAGATTGGGAATTTCCTTGATGGTCCAGTGGTTAGGACCCTATGCTTTCAGTGCTGAGGGCATGGATTCAATCCACTGTTGGGGAAGTAAGATCTTGTGAGCTGTGTGGCCCAACAGACAAATAAGTAAAGTTAGATTGAGGCCCCAACTCACTTAATAATTAGGGTCCTGGCCTCATCACTGGCCACAGTGCTTTATTTTAGAGTATTTTATATTAAGATACAATTACTGAAGAAATTCATCCACAGAAAAGTCTAATTCCCAAACAAGCCCCTTGATGCTGGCACCTGGGAATATGTCTGAGAGGGCAGAGTCCCGCCACCAAGTCTGTCAAGGGTGCCCTGAGGGTGCCCCGCTGGGGAATTCCAGCCATGGGCTGGTTCTGGGATGTGGTAGGGGTGGAAGCTGAGCTTAGGCTTCCTACCCATGTGATGTGCCAACCTGTTGCCCAACCTGTCCAGCTGCAGCCACAACCTGTTACATATTATTTCTCACTTACAGCCATCCTTCCTTGGCTTGCCTACAGCAATACCAGAGAAGAACCCCTCTTTCAGCCCTCACTTCCTGAGTATGAGTTGTTCGTGAGGGCTGAGGACTTGCCTAACCCCGGCAGCTCAGCAGCTTGCCTAGTGTGATGTTGGCTATGGGAAAGGGCAACCTTCTGATCCTCAGCAAGTGCCCACACTCACTAGATCACTGGCCTCTGCTTGGCTTCAGCCATTGTCTTTATACAGTCCTCCCTTGGTATCTAGGGGGCTGGGGTTGGTTCCAAGACCCCTTGGGATCCCAAAATCCACAGATGCTCAAAGTTAGTCGTTCAGTCGTGTCCAACTCTTTGCAACCCCACGGTCGGTAACCCAATAGGCTCTTCTGTCCATGGGATTCTCCAGACCAGAATACTGGAGGGGGTTGCCATTCTCTTCTCCAGGGGATCTTCCTGACCCGGGCAGGGATCAAACCCGGGTCTCCTGCATCAATGCAGGCAGATTCTTGACTGTCTGAGCCACTAGAACATAGAAAAAGTGCTCAACGGATGCTCAAGCCCCTCATATAAAATGGCATATGACATATACTTATCCTCTTGTATACTTTGTCATCTCTAAATTACTTACAATATCTAATACAATGTAAAGCTATGTGAATAGTCACTGGCTTGCAAACAACTTTAAGTTTTGTGTTTAAAGGAAAGAGACTTAATTCACAGTGTCCATTTAATTTGATTATAGATGTAAATCCATATAGTGCAAATAGGTTGTTCTATGCCCTCAGCCATAACTTACAGTAATTAAAAATTGATGTATAATTTACATACAATTAAATAACACAGATCCTAAGTATTCAACTTGATGAATTGTGACAAATACATCCGCATGTAACCACAATGCAATGCAAGATATAGAATATGTCCATCCTCATTCATTTCCTTATACCCTCTTCTAGTCAGTTCTGCACCTCCTTGCGTCACCTCCCCACCCACCAGCCATCCTGCTATCACTTTTGACTCCTGTTGCTAACAGTAAGTTTCCTGTACTTCAAGTAAATGAGATCCTATAGTAAGGAGTGGTTTTTTGTGTGTGTGTGCCAGCGTCTTTCACTCAAAGTAGTATTTTTAAGATTCATGCATGTGGTTGCATGCATTAGTAGTTCATTAACTTTTGCTGCTTTTTTCTGTGTTTCATTGTATGACCATACCATAATTTATTTATCTAATCTCCTATTCCTAAGCATTTGGGTTTATTTCCAATAAGGTGCTGAGAATATCTTGTGTAAGTTTTTTGTGGACATATGTTTTCATTTTCTTGGGTAAATACCTACGAATGGAGTTGTTGTGTCATTGAGTTGATATATCGTTATAAGAAAATGTCAGTTTTCCAAAGTGTACTATTTCACCCTGCCACCAACAACGTGTGAGAGTTCTGTTGCTCCGTATCCTCTCCAGACTTTGGGATTGTAAGACCAGGAGCTGACTGGCTCGGACCATGAACTCCTTATTGCCAAATTCAGACTTAAATTGAAGAAAGTAGGGAAAACCACTAGACCATTCAGGTATGACCTAAATCAAATCCCTTATGATTATACAGTGGAACTGAGAAATAGATTTAAGGGCCTAGATCTGATAGATAGAGTGCCTGCTGAACTATGGAATGAGGTTCGTGACATTGTACAGGAGACAGGGATCAAGGCCATCCCCATGGAAAAGAAATGCAAAAAAGCAAAATGGCTGTCTGGGGAGGCCTTGCAAATAGCTGCGAAAAGAAGAGAAGCGAAAAGCAAAGGAGAAAAGGAAAGATATAAACATCTGAATGCAGAGTTCCAAAGAATAGCAAGAAGAAATAAGAAAGCCTTCTTCAGCGATCAATGCAAAGAAATAGAGGAAAACAATAGAATGGGAAAGACTAAGGATCTATTCAAGAAAATCAGAGATACCAAGGGAACATTTCATGCAAAAATGGGCTCGATAAAGGACAGAAATGGTATGGACCTAACAGAAGCAGAAGATACTAAGAAGAGGTGGCAAGAATACACAGAAGAACTGTACAAAAAAGAGCTTCACGACCCAGATAATCATGATGGTGTGATCACTGACCTAGAGCCAGACATCCTGGAATGTGAAGTCAAGTGGGCCTTAGAAAGCATCACTACGAACAAAGCTAGTAGAGGTGATGGAATTCCAGTGGAGCTATTCCAAATCCTGAAAGATGATGCTGTGAAAGTGCTGCACTCAATATGCCAGCAAATTTGGAAAACTCATCAGTGGCCACAAGATTGGAAAAGGTCAGTGTTCATCCCAATCCCAAAGAAAGGCAATGCCAAAGAATGCTCAAACTACCGCACAATTGTACTCATCTCACACGCTAGTAAAGTAATGTTCAAAATTCTCCAAGCCAGGCTTCAGCAATATGTGAACCGTGAACTTCCTGATGTTCAAGCTGGTTTTAGAAAAGGCAGAGGAACCAGAGATCAAATTGCCAACATCCGCTGGATCATGGAAAAAGCAAGAGAGTTCCAGAAAAACATCTATTTCTGCTTTATTGACTATGCCGAAGCCTTTGACTGTGTGGATCGCAATAAACTGTGGACAATTCTGAAAGAGATGGGAATACCAGACCACCTGATCTGCCTCTTGAGAAATCTGTATGCAGGTCAGGAAGCAACAGTTAGAACTGGTCATGGAACAACAGACTGGTTCCAAATAGGAAAAGGAGTACGTCAAGGCTGCATATTGTCACCATGTTTATTTAACTTATATGCAGAGTACATCATGAGAAATGCTGGACTGGAAGAAACACAAGCTGGAATCAAGATTGCCAGGAGAAATATCAATAACCTCAGATATGCAGATGACACCACCCTTATGGCAGAAAGTGAAGAGGAACTAAAAAGCCTCTTGATGAAAGTGAAAGTGGAGAGTGAAAAGGTTGGCTTAAAGCTCAACATTCAGAAAACGAAGATCATGGCATCTGGTCCCATCACTACATGGGAAATAGATGGGGAAACAGTGGAAACAGTGTCAGACTTTATTTTTCTGGGCTCCAAAAAATCACTGCAGATGGTGACTGCAGCCATGAAATTAAAAGACGCTTACTCCTTGGAAGGAAAGTTATGACCAACCTAGATAGCATATTCAAAAGCAGAGACATCACTTTGCCAACAAAGGTTCGCCTAGTCAAGGCTATGGTCTTTCCTGTGGTCATGTATGGATGTGAGAGCTGGACTGTGAAGAAGGCTGAGCACCGAAGAATTGATGCTTTTGAACTGTGGTGTTGGAGAAGACTCTTGAGAGTCCCTTGGACTGCAAGGAGATCCAACCGGTCCATTCTGAAGGAGATCAGCCCTGGGATTTCTTTGGAAGGAATGATGCTAAAGCTCAAACTCCAGTATTTTGGCCACCTCATGCGAAGAGTTGACTCATTGGAGAAGACTCTGATGCTGGGAGGGATTGGGGGCAGGAGGAGAAGGGGACGACAGAGGATGAGATGGCTGGATGGCATCACTGACTCGATGAATGTGAGTCTGAGTGACCTCTGAGAGCTGGTGATGGATAGGGAGGCCTGGCGTGCTGCAGTTCATGGGGTCGCAAAGAGTCGGACACGACTGAGTGACTGATCTGATCTGATCTGAGTCTCTCCCTCTCTTTTTTTATCTTTTCCATTCTAGCAAGGTTTGGTTTTAGTTTGCATGTCCCTGATGACTAGTGATATGGAGCACCTTTTCACATGCGTATTGGCTGTTTTTTATCTTTGCTGTGACTCGATCTAATCTTTTGACATTTTAGAAAATCAGGTTCTGCTTTTGTGTGTGTCTGTGTGTCTTCTTCTTGTTTTTTTTTGACTGCCACAGGAATGTGAGATCTTAGTTCCCTGAACAGGGAATCGAATCCATGCCCCCTGCAGTGAAACCATGGAGTCCTTAACCGCCTGACCACTGGGAAGTCCCAGTGGTTTTTTTTTATCCTGGAACCAATGTACTCTCTTTAGTAATTCATATTTTTATAATATTTTACCAAAAGATCACAACAGTAAAAATAGAGGGATAGTGAAAATCATTTAGAAGTTTTAATAAAAATTTGAGCATAGTAAGCTCAAATTTGTAGTTCCTACTTTCATGATTTTAATGTTACATATATATGCCTAAAATGGAAAACATCTTTTACTTTATTTTTTAAGAGGGTTTATATATATATATATATATATATATATATGTTTTAAAATTTATTTTTTAATTGAAGGATAATTGCTTTACAGAATTTTGTTGTTTTCTGTCAAACCTCAGTATGAATCACCCATAGATGTATATTTATCCCCTCCCTTTTGAACCTCCCTCTCATCTCCCTCCCTATCCCACCCCTCTACGTTGATTCAGAGTCCCTGTTTGAGTGTCCTAAGACATAACACCAAATTCCCATTGGCTATCTATTTTACGTATGGAAATGTAAGTTTCCATGTTACTCTCTCCATACATCTCGCCCTCTCCTCCCCTCTCCCCAAGTCCATAAGTCTGTTCTCTATGTCTTTTTCTCCATTACTGCCCTGCAAATAAATTATTCAGTGCCATTTTTCTAGATTCCATATATATGTGTTTTTGTAATGAGAAGAAATTCTTTTAACATCAGTGGGTTAGGGCTTTGTGTGTTCTGTCCAAGAAATCTTTATGTATCCTATGATCTTGAAAATATTCTCTGACATGTTTTTCTAGAAGCTTTGTGTGTGGTGGGTGCATACTCGGTTGTATCTGACTCTTTGCCACCCCATTAACTGTAGCCCGTCAGGCTCCTCTCTCCATGTAATTTTCCAGGCAAGAATACCAGAGTGGGTTGCCATTTCCTACTCCAGGGGCTTTTCCTGACCCAGGGATAGAACTCTCTTCTCTGGCATCTTCTGCATTGACAGGTGGATTCTTTACCACTAGCACCACCTGAGAAGCCCAGAAGCTCTGTGGTTCTGGCTTTTACATTTAGGTCTTTGATTCCTTTTGGATTAATTTTTGTGTACACAATGAGAAAAGAAGGGTCAAGGGTTTTTGTTTGCCATCTGCTGTGCTTAGTTGCTCAGTCGTGTCTGACTCTTTGTGACCCCATGGGCTGTAGCCCTCCAGGCTCCTCTGCCCATGGGGCTTCTCCAGGCAAGAATCCTGGAGTGGGTTGCCATGCCCTCCTCCAGGGGATCTTCCCAACCCAGGGATCAAACCCACGTTTCCTGCATTGCAGGTGGATTCTTTTCTGTCTGAGCCATCAGGGAAACTCAAGAATACTGGAGTGGATAGCCTACCCCCTTCTCCAGGGGATCTTCCTGACCCAGGAGTCAAACCTGAGTCTCCTGCATTGCAGGCGGATTCTTTACCAGCTGAGCTACCAGGGAAGCCCATATGGATATCCAGTTGTTACACCATTTATTAAAAAGAGTTTTCTTTCCCCATGAATTGATATAATACCTGGGCTGAAAGTCAGTTGACTGCATTTGTGTGGCTTGCAGCGTAAATATACTATTACAAGGCAGTCACTATCTAGAAATCTCTAATGGCTCTTTTTGAAACCTGGCACTAAAAAAGAGAAAGCACAGTTTGTAATTTAAAAATATGTAGTTACAGGGAAAACTATAATAGGTTTCCATATAGCTTGGATGGAACCACCCAGGCTCTACCATATGTAAGCTTCTCAATGGCTTGATAATTCTAATGGCATCAGGAAGACACAATCCCAGAACAAGTAATGACCCTTGAAAAAAACCTACAGTCAGTCAAAAGCATTCTTAAGGATATACTGCGAGTTGTTTCAGAATAAAGGATAACATGACAGAGAAAACAACACTACTCAATTCTTCTGTTATAATTCTCTCACCAAAGACCTTGCTAGAGGAGCAGGCACGGGGAAGGGAGACTGCCTCTTTCTCCCTGAGTGTTTACCTCTGGTCCATTTGAATGACATCCCAAGGGGTGGAGAAAACTAGCAGGTAACCATTGCTGTAGCCCCATATCCTGTCAATAAACTTTGAGGCATTGTGGAGCAGAGGGAGATGAAAGAAGATGGATGAGGTGATACCATTTCTCATTTTCATGAACTTTATATATCCTCATCAGTATTTGATATCAGATTTTCTGAATTTCACCCATTCCAATAGGTGTGTAATTGTGATAAGTTTTAATTTGCATTCCTAATTAATGTAGTTTAATAACTAATCTAATGGCTTATGTTATGCTTAATCTAATGTTGAAGTATACTAATTGATTTTAGAATATTGAACCAGTCTTACATTCTCTTGGTCATCATATATCGATGATGCTAATAGCTTATTAAGGATTTTGATCCTATGTTCATGAGGGATGTTGGCCTATAATTTGATGCCATTTTTGGCTTTTTCCTCTCCCCTCATAACCCAAGTCCTATTGATAGCTTTCTGCTCCATTTTATTCCCTCCATCAGACCCTCCTTATCTCTTATTTTTTATCTTAACTGGTTCTCGGTGTCTGTCTCCTGAACTCTATTCCACTTACCTCAAGTTAAAAAAAAATTCAGTGATTCTTATTGCTTACTGTTATTAGTTAGGGTCCAGGCAGGAAACAGCCAACACATTCAGAGAGTTATTGAAATGCCTTTAAGGGAGGGGTTATTTACACTGGTGACAGGGGTAAGGGAAACCTGCAAGGGATGGTGGTGCATCGGGGGAGGGAGGGGCACAAGAACCCAGAAAAGTCTGTGACTATGGGAAGAGGGATCCTCCTGAGGCATGTGACCTTGGTCAAGGATCACAGCCCCTGCCAGAGCCGCATCCTGGTAGGGTAAGAGGCAAGTACTGTAACCTTTCGGCTGTGCTCTGATCTCCTGCTGAGATTGGCTGAACCCATATGGAAGCCAAAGGGCCTGGAGCCCATGTGATGTAGTCCCTAGAGACTGACCTCCTAACCCATGGGAGGCAGAGCAGAGCAGAGGGAGATCAGGTGGCAAAGGCGGGACAGACCAAAAGTACCGAGCATACTCGCCTATCAACCTCCACACTCCTTAGATTAGCACTTGTGCCACCAGCTCTGGCTCCTACTCCCTTTCTGACTGGTTGCCCCTGAAATAATGAAGACTGTGTCTTTTCATCTTTTATTCATTACAGTCTTCCTGTTAGAGCCCTCAGTAAAGGTGTGATGTGTGAACAGAGCACTGTTGGTTTGAGTGACGGAGCTGAGGCAAGCGGTCGCCAAGCCAGGGAGCAGAACGAACTTTCCTGGTTCACACTTGTCGCTAAGGATGCAAGAGCTGTTCCACAAATGTACAAAGAGCTGACTCATTGGGAAAGACCCTGATGCTGGGAAAGATTGAAGGCAGGAGGAGAAGGGGACAACAGGATGAGATGGTTGGATGGCATCATCGACCTGATGGACATGGGTTTGGGTGGACTCTGGGAGTTGGTGATGGACAGGGAGGCCTGGTGTGCTGAGATTCATTGGGTCACAAAGAATCTGACATGACTGAGCGACTGAACTGAACTGAGAGAAGCTCAGTAACCTGCTCCAGGTCTCACAGCGTGTTGTGGCATGTCTGTTACACAAAGCCAGCTGTGGAGCCCTGGAAAAGTTACCTTGCCTCCCCAAGATTCTGTGTTCCTCATCTGTAAGACAGGATGGCGTGGACTTGGAGGGATAATACTATATATTACACTAAACACTATATAGTTTACACTAAACGCTGCCTGGCCTATTGCACTCACTACATACTAGCTTAGAATATTATCTTTATATTCCTATATGCTTTTGAGGAGGAGATATCTAAGTCAGTCATATATAGCTTTAAAAAAAAATCCATGTAGTGACTTCCTATGTGCCTGGTCCTATTTTATTTAGATGTCATTTGTTTATTTTTAGTGGAGGATAATTGCTTTACAGTATGTTGGTTTCTGCTGTACGACAGCATGATTGAGCCATAGGTATACATGTGTCCTCTCCCTCTTGCACATCCCTCTCACCCCCGACCCCATCTTACCCGCTAGGCTGTCAAAGAGCATCGGGTTGAGCTCCCTTTGTTACATAGCGCCTCCCCACTAGCTCTCTGTTTTACACGTGGCAGTGTGTGTTTCACTGCTACTATCTCATCCTTCCCTCTTCTTCCTCCCTGCTATGTCTACAAGTCTGTTCTCTATGTCTGTGTCTCTGTTGCTGCCCTGTGAATAGGTTCATCAGTACCATTTTTCTAGATTCCATATATATGCATTAGTACTTTG
This sequence comes from Tragelaphus eurycerus, assembly GCA_935064755.1. Classification (NCBI taxonomy): domain Eukaryota; kingdom Metazoa; phylum Chordata; class Mammalia; order Artiodactyla; family Bovidae; genus Tragelaphus; species Tragelaphus eurycerus. The sequence continues at coordinate 22,977,040 of CAKXYN010000020.1, forward strand.
GCCACCTCACGCGAAGAGTTGACTCATTGGAAAAGACGCTGATGCTGGGAGGGATTGGGGCAGGAGGAGAAGGGGACGACAGAGGATGAGATGGCTGGATGGCATCTCTGACTCGATGGACGTGAGTCTGGGTGAACTCCGGGAGTTGGTGATAGACAGGGAGGCCTGGCGTGTTGCGATTCATGGGGTCGCAAAGAGTCGGACACGACTGAGCGACTGAACTGAACTGATAGGATATTTGTCATTCTCTTTTTGACTTACTTCACTCTGTATAACAGGCTCTAGGTTCATCCACCTGACTAGAACTGACTCAAATTTGCAGTTTTTCTGGCTGAATAATATTCCATTGAGCTTATCCATTCGCCTGTCTATTGACATTAGGTTATTTCCGTGTCCTGGCTGTTGTAAATAGTGCTGCAATAAACATTAGGGCGCTTGTGTCTTTTAGAATTGTGGTTTTCCCAGGGTATATGCCTAGTAGTGGAATTGCTAAATCATATGGTAGTTTTATTTCTAGTTTTTTTTTTTTTTTTTTTAAGAATCTCCACACTGTTCTCCATAGTGTCTATATCAATTTACATCTCCACCAGCAGTGCAAGAGGGTTCCTTTTCTCCACATCCTCTCCAGCATTTATTGTTTGTAGGTTTTTTGATGATGGCTAGGCCCTATTTTAAATGCTTCATGAATGCTGACTCATTTAATCCTTAAGTCCTCTGTGAGGTAGATACAGTTAACCCCCTTTTACAGAATGATTGAGAAACTCACCTGACATCACCCAGCTGGTAGGAGGTGGAGCCAAGATTTGAGCCCAGGCAAGGCTAGCCGCAGATCCACGCCCCTGACCTCTGTGCTGCCTTCCCTATAACCTGTGGCCTCATTGGAACGTGTATGGTCAGTCCTATCAAGGCACTTTCCTTGCTTCGTTCCTGACCAGGCTGCGGTGACTGGAATGCATGTGAGCTCGGCAGGGCTGGGTTTATGGAGATCTTTGGAGGCACATGAAAGGTATGTACAAGGATGTTAGGGGCAAGCAACAAGGCCGTGTTAGGAGTAAGAAAGGGTAATCACTGAAATAAATGTGGAAAACCAGCTCTGTCTGCCAGAGCAGGAAAGCACTAGTCAAGCCTGCCTAGCTTCATGCCATCCAGCTTCCTCAGAGGCCAGCTCTTGCCCTTTTATTTATTGGTGTTGATGAAGCTGCCCTTTGAGTCAGTGTCAATAAAACAGAGGTTATTAACATTTCTTCTAATCCATTCTGTTGTTTTAAGCCACCAGTGCAAATATACACCCAAATATAATTAGAACATGAAGAAATGAAATGTGAGAGAGGAGGAAGTGTGCCCTGGGCGTGAATTTAGAGAGGACATGGACATCGTTGCTTTTGGTGGCTCAGTCTCACTCCCTGGCCCTTAGAGCTGTTGTAATGAATGACCCACAGAACTTAAGCAGAATCTATGTAGCACTACAAAGTGTACACTTTCAAGGTCCCAGAATATCCATGACCTGTAAGTAACCCCCTCAAAACCTATAAATACAGAAAGTGACAAAAATAGCTAAAGAGAATTCAGGACATGAAAATAATAGAAGGTAGTATGTGACTGACCTGTTTTCTAACTAGAAAGGAAGCCTGTAAGGGCAAGAGAATTATCAGCAAAGATGAAACAGAGGTGGCTGGGAGACCACGGACATAATAGTAGAAATAGTAGAGTTCAGGGAATGAGACAAAACTCTACAGCCCAGAAAGTTAGAGACATGAGGAGGCAGGAAGCTGACAGGGGTTTGGGGTTACAGGCAACTCAAATCTTGCTTATTTCGATGGTTCACAAAGGCATAGTTGCCTTCGGGTAGGATCAAGCAGTATAGGATGCTGTACTGTGGGCTATACGGGCAAACCAAGCCCTAACAGAGATGAATACTTCACACCGTCCACTTATATCTACAGTAGAAGCAAAAGAAAAGCTGGATCTGAAAATGAAATGAAAGCAATTCCATTTACTATAGCATCAAATAAAATAACAGAAGTAAATTTAATAAAAAGTGTAGCTTATACTGTGTAAACTATAAAATATTGTTTAAATAAATTAGGCACACCATGTTCATGAATCAGATTGTTATGATGAAAAGAGTGTTATGATGAAAACAGTTCCCAAATTGATCTGCAGATTCAAAGCAATCTCTTTCAAAATCCCAGATTGATAAATTGGTCATAAAATTTATAGGAATGTGCAAAGGTTCCAGAATAGCTAAAATAATATTTCAAAAGAAAAAGTCAGAAGATTCACACTTAGTGATTTCAGAACTTACTGAAGTAATCAAGACAAGATACTGGAGTAAGGACAGACTATAGACCAGTGGAATAAAATTCAGTTCAGTTCAGTCACTCAGTCCTGTCTGACTCTTTGCAACCCCATGGACTGCAGCATGAACTTGCCTATCCATCACCAACTCCCAGAGCTTGCTCAAACTCATGTCCATTGAGTCAGTGATGCCATCCAATCATCTCATCCTCTGTTGTCCCCTTCTCCTCCTGCCTTCAATCTTTCCCAGCATCAGAGTCTTTTCCAATGAGTCAGTTCTTCGTATGGGGGGGCAAAGTATTGGAGTTTTAGCTTCAACATCAGTTCTTCCAATGAATATTCAGTACTGATTTCCTTCAGTATTGATTGATTTAATCTCCTTGCAGTCCAAGGGACTCTCAAGAGTCTTCTCCAACACCACAGTTCAAAAGCATCAGTTCTTCAGCCCTCAGCTTTCTTTATAGTCCAACTGTCACATCCATACATGACTATGGGAAAAACCATAGCTTTGACTAGACAGACCTTTGTTTGTAAAGTAATGTCTCTGCTTTTTAATATGCTGTCTAAGTTGGTCATAGCTTTTCTTCCAAGGAGTAAACATCTTTTAATTTCATGGCTGCAGTCACCATCTGCAATGATTTTGGAACCCCAAAAAGCAAAGCCTGTCACTCTTTCCTTGTTTCTCCATCTATTTGCCATGAAGTGATAGGACTGGTTGCGTTGATCTTAGTTTTCTGAATGTTGAGTTTTAAGCCAACATTTTCACTCTCATCCTTCACTTTCATCAAGAGGCTCTTTAGTTCTTCGCTTTCTGCCATAAAGGTAGTGACATCTGCATATCTGATATAATCTGCATATCAGAATAAAATTGAGAGTCCATAAATAAACCCATATATTTATGATCAACGTATTTTCAGTAAAGGTACCAAGGTCATTCTGGCGGAAAAAAATACTTTCTTCAACAGTTGGGTCTGGAACAAGTAGATAACCACATGTCAAAGAATAGTTAGGCCTCTGTACCTCCCAATTCCTTCCTTCCCCTAATTTACTTTGTCTCCATGGATTTGCCGATTCTGAACATTGTATATAAATGGAGTCGTATAATATATGGTCTTCTGTGACTAGCTTCTTTGACTCAGCATAATGTTTTCAAGGTTCATCTGTGTTGTAGCTTGTATCAGTACTTCATGAATTGTTGTGGCTGAATAAATCTGAACTTTATCAGATTTTGTTTACCCACTCAGCAGTTGATGGACATTTGGGTTGTTTCTACTTTTTGGCTGTTATGATTAATTCTCCTGTGAACATTCATGTACAAACTTACCATGTCAATAAGATCTAACCATGTTAATAAGATCTAAAAGCGGCTCAATAAACAACTGTTCCCCACTGTTTAACTTTCCCAGAAAGAAAAATTACACTTATCCTCTGTTAACCTGAAGCAATTGTTTTCATTTTGAGTAACTGTCTCCACAACTTTTCCCTGGTTTATAGCTAGTAATTTCACAGATCGTTCTTCCTATTAGGTTTTCTAGGTATGTGTTTTGAAACTCATCTTATTTGGAGATAACCCTTGAAAGTGACCCTACACAAAACTAGACCTGTCTTTGAGATTTCTGGATCTTGCAGGGCCTTGTAAGTCATACTGAAGCATCTGGACTTCTTACTGAGTCCATTGGGAAGTCACTGAAGTGTTCAAACAGGAAGGGAGTGATGTGATTCCATTTGCATTTTAGAATAATCCCTTTGCAAAATGAGGAATGGATGAAGGAAGGAAAGGATGGAAGCAGGAGAGATCAAGTAAAAAGTTGTTGTATCATCCAGGTGAGTGGTGCTGGGGACTAGACTAGGGCAGTGGTGGAAGGGCTGTCAGGAAGGGGTGGGGGTGGATTTAAGAGATAATGAAGAGGGAGGATCATTAAGGCTTGATGATGAGTTACCTGTACAGGTGAGGGAATAAAAAGCTTGCAGATGGGTTGAAGAACCGAATTGGTGATGGTGACATGCCATGAAATAGAAAATAGAGGAAGAAAATGTTTGAGGTAAAGTTTATGATAATTATTAAATGCTGACTATACACCAGACACTTTGTTAGGCACTTTTAACCAGATCTCATTTCATCTTCAAAAGACCCCCTGAGCTAAACATCATTAGACCTGCTTTTCCAAGAAAAACGTTGCATTCGGCTCAGAACTGATGAGGCCAGGATTTGGACCCATAGATGCATTTGCTGTATGGGTTTGGACCCATATGCATTTGGACCCATAGATACTTTACTGCTTCTGTTCAGGTTTAGTCATATGGGTTTTGTGGATCTTAGAATACATGGGTATGTGCAGCTCTGGAGAGAAAGCTGGGGTTGTGCTTCAGATTTGAAAGTCACTGTTATACTAATTAAAGCCTGGGGCATGAGTAGTAAAAGAACATGTAGAGCAAGAAGAGAAGAGGGCGCCTCTGACAGGATCTCAAGAACCTTAGCATTGAAGGGGCAGGGGAGCCTGAAAGCTGCACCCAGAAATGAGCAGGAAGGTGGGAGGGCATCATGGGTGGGGAAGGAAGAGCTGTATGTATCCCTAGTGCTCACAGGTGGGGAGTGAAGTAGTTAATTACTATGGATTTACAAAAGGAATGCCATGCCTCTGATCTGGGAGGAGAAGCAAGTGAAGCAATGGTATGTGGATAAAAGTAGAACAGCACTTGGATAGTCAGCATTTGGATACAACTTTTCAAAAATTGTGATTTGCAGCATCAAAGATCAAAAAGTAGTCAGATTTATTTTTTTTAAAAAGATATTAGGTATAAGGGACTGTTAGGTGTTTATAAAATTACTATTTAAAATGATACAGGAGTTTGGGAGTTCCCTGGTGGTCCAGTGGTTAGGACTTGGTGCTTGTATTGCCGCAGGCCCTAGTTCAATCCCTGGTTGAGAAACGGAGATCCTGCAAACCATGCAACACAGCCTAAATAAATAAGCAAAATTTAAAAATAATCCTAAAAAATAAATTAAATGGTGCAGGACCTGTGGGAAACAGTATGCCAGTTCCTCAGAAAATTAAAAACAGATTTATCATATGATCCAGCAATTCCACCTCTGAGTATATACCCAAAAGAATCAAAAGCCGAGTCTGGAAGAGATAGCTGCATACCCATGTTCACAGCAGCGTTATTCACAGTAGCTACCCAGCTGTCCACGGACAGGTGAATAGATAAGCAAAATATGGTATATACACCTCCAAAAAAGGAAGAAATTCTGACATAAACTACACCATGGATGAACCTTGAGAACATGCTCAGTGAAGTAAGCCAGTCACAAAAGGACCAGTGCTTTGTGATTCCACTTTATGAGGTACCTATACACAATAGTCAGATTCATAGAAACATGGTGGTTGCCAGGGGCTGCAGGGAAAGGTTGAAATGAGAAGTCACTGTTAATTAACTGTTGAAATGAGAAGTCACTGTTAATTAACTGTTGAAATGAGAAGTCACTGTTGAAATGAGAAATCACACTCTATTAAGACAGAGTTTCGATTTTGCAAGGTGAAAGAGTTTTGGAAGTCGGTGATGGTGATGGTTACACAACAGTATGAAGGTACTTAATTCCACTTAACTGTACACTTAAAAATGGCTAACATAGTAAATTTTATGAGTATTTTATCACAATAAAATAAGAACCAAAAGGAAAAAGAAAGTGATGTGACATAGCCTCATTCCCACAGTCTGATTCAGTGGGTCTGGGGTCATCAGTGACCCCACACACAGCTAGAGTGAGACCACTGGTTTACTTGAGGGATTGCCTCAGAGGGAAACCTATTCCCTACACACATCAAAATCTCACTGTAATTTGCAAGCAGACTTTAGTTCAGTCACTCAGTTGCGTCCAGCTCTTTCTGATTCCATAGACAGTAGCACACCAAGCTTCCCTGTCCATCATCAACTCCCAGAGCTTGCTCAAACTCATGTCCATTGAGTCAGTGATGCCATCCAACCATCTCATCCTCTGTCGTCCCCTTCTCCTCCTGCCTTCAAAATTTTGCCAGCATCAGGATCTTTTCCAATGAGTCAGTTCTTCGCATCAGGTGGCCAAAGTATTCAGATTCGGCATCAGTCCTTCCAGTGAATATTCAGACTGATTTCCTTCGGGATTGACTGGTTTGATCTCCTTGCAGTCCAAGGGACTTTCAAGAGTCTTCTCCAACACCACAGTTCAGAAACATCAATTCTTCGATGCTCAGCTTTCTTTATAGTCCAACTTTCACATCCATACATTAATACCTGAAAAACCATAGCCTTGACTAGATAGACCTTTGTTGTCAAAGTAATGTCTCTGCTTTTGAATATGCTATCTAGGTTGGTCATAGCTTTTCTTCCAAGGAGTAAGCATCTTTTAATTTCATGGCTGCAGTCACCATCTGCAGTGATTTTGGAGCCCAAGAAAAGAAAGTCTGTCATTGTTTCTGTTGTTTCCCCATCTATTTCCCATGAAGTGATGGGACTGGATGCTATGCTCTTAGTTTTTTGAATGTTGAGTTTTAAGCCAGTTTTTTCACTCTCTTTCACTTTCGTCAAGAGGCTCTTTAGTTCTTTGCTTTCTGCCATAAGGGTGGTATCATTTGTGTATCTGAGGTTATTGATATTTCTCCCAGCAATCTTGATTCCAGCTTGTGCTTGGATTCCAGCCAGGGATTTTGCAAGATGTACTCTGCATATAAGTTAGATAATCAAGGTGACAACATACAGCCTTGACATACTGCTTTCCCAATCTGGAACTAGTCCAGTGTTCCATCTCCAGTTCTAACTGTTGCTTCTTGACCTACATACAGATTTCTCAGGAGGCAGATAAGGTGATCTGGTATTCCCATCTCTTGAAGAATTTTCCACAGTTTGTTGTGATCCACACAGTCAAAGGCTTTGGCATAGTCAATAAAGCAGAAGTAGATGTTTTTCTGTAACTCTCTTGCTTTTTCGATGATCCAGCAGATGTTGTCAGTTTGATCTCTGGTTCCTCTGCCTTTTCTAAATCCAGCTTGAACATCTGGAAGTTCACGATTCACATATTGTTGAAGCCTGGTTTAGAGAATTTTGAGCATTAATTTGCTAGTGTGTGAGGTGAGTGCAACCGTGCAGTAGTTTGAACATTCTTTGGCATTGCCTTTCTTTAGGATTGGAATTAAAACTTACCTTTTCCAGTCCTGTGGTCACTGCCAACTTGTCCAAATTTGCTGGCATATTGAGTGCAGCACTTTCACAGCATCATCTTTTAGGATTTGAAATAGCTCAACTGTAATTGCATCACCTCCACTAGCTTTGTTTGTAGTGATGCTTCCTAAGGCCCACTTAACTTTGCATTCCTGGATGTCTGGCTCTAGGTGAGTGATCACACCATTCTGATTATCTGGGTCATTAAGATCTCTTTTGTATAGTTCTTCTGTGTATTCTTACCACCTCCTTTTAATATCTTCTGCTTCTGTTAGGTCCATACCATTTCTGTCCTTATTGTACCCATCTTTGCATGAAATGTTCCCTTGGTATCTCTAATGTTCATGAAGAGCTCTCTAGTCTTTCCCATTCTATAATTTCCCTCTATTTCTTTACATAGATCACTGAGGAAGACTTTCTTATCTCTCCTTGCTATTCTTTGGAACTCTGGATTCAGATGGGTATATCTTTCCCTTTTTCTTTTGCCTTTAGCTTCTCTTCTTTTCTCAGCTATTTGTAGGGCCTCTTCAGACAACCATTTTGCCTTTTTGCATTTCTTTTTCTTGGGAATGATCTTGATCACTGCTTCCTGTACAGTGTCACTAACCTCCGTCCATAGTTCTTCAGGCACTCTGTCTATCAGGTCTCATTCTTTGACTCTATTTGTCACTTCCACTGTATAATCATAAGGGATTTGATTTAGGTCATACCCGAATGGTCTAGTGGGTTTCTCTACTTTCTTCAATTTAAGTCTGAATTTGGCAATAAGGAGTTCATGATCTGAGCCACAGTCAGCTCCCAGTCTTGTTTTTGCTGACTGTGTAGAGCTTCTCCATCTTCTGCTGCAAAGAATATAATCAGTCTGATTTCAGTACTGACCATCTGGTGATGTCCATGGCCTTCTACTCATGATTACTGTGCTATTGAATGATTTGCCTTGGAAACAAACAGAGATCATTCTGTCATTTTTGAGATTGTACTAAGTACTGCATTGTGTCCACATAATGCAGTACTTCATTCTTTATTTCATTTTACAGCCCTTGTGATCAGAAGGGAAAATACTACAAAAAGTAAGACACATTAATTGTTGAAAATATGGCAAAGTTCAGAAAACAAAAATCATTCACAGTTCTATCAAGTTATAATCATTATTAAATTAGGTCCTTCAGTACGTCCTCTCTGTGGAGTATGGTTATTGATGTAGATATCCTTGTATATTCTCATACATATATACTTTTTTGTGCTTTTTTTGGTTTGTTTTAAAGAATATTGATGTCATGCTTCACATATTGTTTTCCCCTTTTGAAGGAATACATGGTGATGTCTTTCAGGTCATTGAGGGCCTTCTACACATGATTTTCAGTGGCTCCATAGTGGTGTTGATCTAACCCACTACTCTTATTGAACATGTATCTCATTTTCCAATTTTTCACTATCATAGTCAACATTGGTATGCACATTTTTATATAAAAATATCCTTGTAAATAGCCTTGTTATCATTGCTGCTGCTGCCCGTTTGGTAGTTTTTTGTTGGTATTTTGGTTTCTAGTGAACATTTTCCTATGCTTGCTACCATAAACTGTTAAATCATAATGTATATTGTACCTGGGCTTCCCGGGTAGCTCAAATGGTAAACAGTCTGCCTGCAATGAGGGAGACCTGGGTTGGAAAGATCACCTGGAGAAGAGCATGGAAACCCACTACAGTATTCTTGCATGGAGAATTCCATGTACAGAGGAACCTGGCAGGCTGTAGTCCATGGGGTCACAAAGAGTCAGACACGACTGGGAGACTAACACTTCCACTTTCATAGCACCTAGGTAGTTCTCTCTTGTCTTTTAACTGTAATATAAAACATTCTTCTTTTTCTTTCTGTAATATAGTATCAGAGAACCATGAACTTGTACAGTTAAGGCCCTGAAGTTAATGGTTTGAGCAGAGTCACACAGAAAATTAAGTATAGCAGGACAGGAATTTGAACACAACTGTTTGAACATAGCTGTTCTCACATTTCATCTCTCCTCCTCCTAGTAGATAGATACTGCTGATATCCTGAGTCTCCACGGGAGAAGCTTCTGCAGCGTTCCCCTCTGGAGCAGTGTGTCTTTTGTCCTGTGTGGCAGAGAACTTGTTGCTTCCAAATCAGCCCAGGAAATTGCCTCTGCTGAGTGCACCCTCCCCTAATGGCCAGTGTTCTGCTTGCTGTTCCAGGAGCCATGTGTGACCAAGACTGCGAGACAGTCATGCTGATGCCGGAGACTCTGGTGAGGAGATGAGTTGGTGAACGGAGAAGGCGGCATGAAGATGCTTCCTGGCGTGGGTGTGTTTGGGACCGGCAGCTCCGCCCGTGTTCTGGTCCCACTGCTGCGGGCAGAGGGGTTCACGGTGCAGGCCCTGTGGGGGAAGACCGAGGAGGAGGCCAAGCAGCTCGCTGAGGAGATGAACATCGCCTTCTACACCAGCCGGACTGACGACGTCTTGCTGCATCAAGACGTGGATCTGGTGTGCATCAACATGCCCCCTCCACTCACCCGGCAGATATCTGTGAAGGCTCTAGGTATGGGCAGATGGCGTCTCCCTCTCGGGGGTCCTTGAACATCCCTGCTCTCCTCTGGGCCTGGGTAGGCCCTCTTGGGCTTGGGTCTGGGACAGCTCTCGTCCCTGAAGCAGTGCTGAGGGAGGGCACTTTGGGAGGCCTTATGGCTGCAGGAGGAAATGCCCCAATGTCTGGGAAAGACACAGCCTTCCCCACCTCCCATAAGTAAATCCCCAAGCAAAAATTAAGCAGATGCCTTCAGAGCAGGCCTGTCACAGGGGCTAGAGATGATACATTCAGGCATTGTAAAGTTCGCCTCTGTGAAATCAGAATCCAAAGACCTGGGCCCGGGGGAATTGGCTGCGATTGATGCGTTTGTTCTTCATTTCCGTGGCATACAGCACCACAGAAAGGAGAAGAGGGTGTGTGTCAAGGCCGCCATTTCCCATATTTTGTCAGTCCTTGACTAGACTGAGCACACACCCTTCCTGTCATGCTTTGCAGTTGTGTACACCAAAGGCAGGAAGGTTGTCCAAATGCGCTGTGTCTCCCCAGCAGGACCCACAGGTTGGCCTGCTCGCATCCCTGCTCCCTTGGGAAGCAGTGGGCCCAGCCACCTCCTGCCCCAGCTGGGCGTGGTTTGGTGAACTGTTCTCCTGCAGTTCCTGTTGGACTGCTCTTTCCTGTCGACAGTAGGAAAAATTCTCCTTTGTCTCACATGAATCAGAATCTAATAGGGAAACAAACCAGTCAACATTCATCCAGCAATTCTTTAAAAAAAAAAAAAATCTCCTGTGTGCTAGACACTGGCACGGTATCATTCTTGACATTCAGAACAGTGTTGAAATAGAGCTGTCTCAGCTTTCAGATTTCACAGTCCAGTCAAAGAGACTGGAAGTAACAGTAACATTTACTGGCTAGGTAAATGAGAAAAGACTTAAGTAACAATTTGGGTAGCTTATAATTAATTGACAGAGTAATTGTTGTATATAAGGTGACAGGAGCCAGGTGTCCATCTCTGACCCAGAGATTTCTGGGTCCAGGAACTGCTGTGCCATGGGGCTGACCGCCACTCCTCCTGGCCACCACCATGGTGTAGGATCCAAGACTGCTTCTCTTTCCTGTAGTCTGAAGAGAGTGTCTGTCACTTCAACAAGCGTCTGTCTGGCTGTTGATTTGGGGCATATAAGTTTTGACCAAAAATTATAGATGGTTTGTCTTTTCCAGAGGGCTCTCTCTGAGGGTGTTGTGACATTGGAGCTATTCACTGGCCCTAGATTTTTAGAGCAGATCATGCTCCCAGATTGAGTTTAGAAGTAGACTTAAGTCAGCATTTTAACAGAGGGCTGGTTCAAGGCAATCAAGCTACCATGGTCTCTTGACTTCTCACCGTTCCTGTGGCATGAGTGCAGGTTGGTGAGGGTGTGTGCGGAGGCAGAGTTCTAGAGACTCTGGCTTCTTGAACTTTACGGTTCCCACAGAGGCCATTTCCTAGCTGTGTAAGGAGAAAGAGGAGACCCAGAGTTCTTTGGGCACAAGCCTGCTGGGTGTTTTCCTCATACAGGAAAACACTGGACTTTGGGCCATTTAATACAAACAGGAAGGACAGCTTGTGGGGTCTTGTATCCCAGCCCTCAGTGAAATAAAACCATCAGCCCTGTCTCCATACCTCTGTTGTCAGCAGGGAGGAGGGTATGAATGCAGGTCCTAGGTCTGTTCTTGCAGGTACATGATTCCAGGGCCAAGGTGGTTGGGCTGAGAGAGCCATGTCGACTGGATGTGCCATCAGGCACTGCCCACTTAGGCCCCAAAGGAGTCACCGAGCCTATTGCAACCATGAGGTTAACTCCCTGTGTGCTTGCTTGCTTTCTTTGTGAGAATTCTGACTTAACTTTCACTCATACGGAAGAGGCCATGAGAACTGCTCTAGTTTTCCCAAATGACTGGATATGAGTGCATAAACTACTATGGGCAGAACACCAAACTGACCTTGACATCAGACCCCGCTTCTGGTCCTGTTTCTATCCCTGTCAACCTCTGGGGGCCCCTGTGAAATGAAGGTATCATTCAGTCTTTCCAGCATGATATGACTGCTTCCGTATGCTGACCAAGAAAGACACTGGCATCGCGTTATAGGGGAAAGCCTGGCTTTCCTGTTGTCCCAAGTGGAAGAAGAGATTTTTTTAAGTTAAATTCACATCAAAAATAAATAGAAGGAGTCTCCTCTGGATGTTCACTAGGTAAATGTTCAGATGTTCATGAGTTGAATGCAGCTCAGAAATGAAACTAAGCATTCTAAGTCATCTCAAACGTGAAAAACTTTTCTGTGGGTTGGGGGGCTATGTTTAAGTTAATTCCTCAAAAGCAGGACCCATTCTTTCTCCCTGTAATGTAGAGCTCTGGCAGTATCTGGTTCTTGTACATTGTTTAGATGAAGAACAGAATAGACACATTGATAGTTACAAAAATGCAGTGTATTTAAAAGGCTCAGAGTCAGCGTTCCAGAACACCCCCACTGCTGTTCCACCTGTGTGTTCCCGTGTATGAGTCCCTCTATATATGCATGAAAGGATATTTTTCTGTTTTTCCCACCTACATATCTTTTTTCTTTTTTACCCTTTCTGTTACAGATGCTATGTCTCTTATGTTTCATTAAGGATATAAGCTTTAGGGACTTCGCTGACAGTCCGAGGTTAGGACGCCACGCTTCTACTGCAGGGGGGCATGAGTTCGCTCCCTGGCCTGGGGAACTAAGGTCTCCGCATGGCCTATTAATTAATTAATTTAAGGGATATAAGCTTTAGATCCTCAATCATTTTAGAACCAGGGGGGAAAAAAGACATGTTTACTTAACAGGATAGCTGTTGAAGTACTCTAATTTTAGATAAGCTCTTCCAGATTTTGAACCCATGAGAAGTTAAATCATAATTGTCTCCAGTGTCTATTGAGTGAAGGATCCTTCTTGCATTGCCCAGCATGGGGAAAGGTTAAGTCAGAGAGATGAGACTCAGTTAAGTGGGGCATGCAGCACCTGTCCACATTTGTAGCTATAAAGCAAATCTATGACTTAGACTTTTCTTCTTCTAAAACTTTTGATGCCAGAGTACCGCATTTTCTTCTTTTGAAATTCAGAGGTATAAAGTCAGAAATGCTGGACCGGCAGGGACATTGAAGAGAGTATCTAGTCCAGCCTTTCTCAGAGATGCTGGGCCAGCAGCAGCAGCATCACCTGGGAAATTGTTATGAATCCAAATTCTGGGCCCCTTCCCAGACCTTCTGAATCTCAGCGGGTGAGGCCTACCAATTTTTGAGCAAGCATTCTGGGTGATTCTGATCCACACTAAGGATTGAGAGCCACTGCTCTTATCCAACATCTTCATTTCCAGTTACAGAAGCCCAGGCCCAGAAACGTTTATGGTCACAGCATCTCACTAAGCCTTAGTGCGGTAGGCAAAATCGCATTTTCCTCAGCTTCTTAGATCATTGTGTTCTTATGTCATTTCTGAGGCCATAAGAATGTTTTTTCCTTCATTCTTATTAGTTTTTTCCTAATAAGTTTATAAGTTTTTTTCTAAAACTAAACCTTGGACTTATCCTCTAGAGATGTACTTTTCACTCCGCAGCTCTTTTCTATAGCTTCTTGCATGCATGCTTGCTAAGTGGCTTCAGTTGTATCCAACTCTTTGCCCCCCAGTGGACGGTAGCCCACCAGCCTCCTCTGTCCATGGGATTCTCCAAGCAAGCATACTGGAGTGGGTTGCCATGCCCTCTTCCAAGGGGTCTTCTCTGACCCAGGGATTGAACCCATGTCTCTTATGTCTCCTGCATTGGCAAGTGGGTTCTTTACTACTAGTGCCACCTGGGAAGCCCCTGTGGCATCTTACTTTCCACCTTTATTTGACTTTTCACTTTCTTCCACCTCAGATTTCATCCTTATGGCTTTCCCATGAATTCCTTAGAGGAGAAGGAGGGACTCTATATGTTTCCTTTCTCAATTTAGAAGTGGTTCCAAACAATTTTAATGTACAAAGTGCCCCAGCATTTTTGCTACAGTTCAGTGTTTTCCTAAGTTCATTGCTAGAAGGTAATTTTCTGTGCCCACTTCTTGGCACTTTGGCTTCATTAGAAAAACACTGGGTATGCCAGTCCTTTCCCCATGGGCTGTTGAGATAACAAGGGACCATTCCTTAAGTAGCCTGACCCAGATAATTTACTTCCAAGAACACCAGGCCCTTGGGGTACCTTCTCTGGCCCCCAGTCCAGATCATGTCCCTGCTGTGGACTCTCATGTTAACATTTATATCATCTTCATTGCCTTGATCACAAGGGCAGTTCTGCATGTATTCATGTAATAATTTGATTCATGGCACTCTCTGCCACTAAAGTGTAGGTTGTCTGAAGGTAGCCATCATGCCTGATGTATCCCAGAGCTTGGCACCAGGCCCGGCACACTGGTTGAATGATAGTGTCACAACTTCTGGCTGTACAAGCCCAGCCTGCTGCTGTGACCCAGGGAGCTGACAGGGGCCTGTGACCCAAGAGAGAGTGGGCTGTGGACAGCAGTGATTCTGTCTGGTGGCTTTCAAACTTATTTTTCTAAGTTCAGTTCAGTCACTCAGTTGTGTCCGACTCTTTGTGACCCCATGAACCGCAGCACGCCAGGCCTCCCTGTCCATCACCAACTCCCAGAGTCCACCCAAACCCATATCCATTGAGTTGGTAATGACATCCAACCATCTCATCCTCTGTTGTCCCCTTCTCCTCCTGCCCTCGACCTTTCCCAGCATCAAGATCTTTTCCAGTCAGTCAGCTCTTCGCATCAGGTGGCCAAAGTATTAGTTTCATCTTCAACATCAGTCTTTCCAATGAACACCCAGGACTGATCTCCTTTACGATGGACTGGTTGGATCTCCTTGCAGTCCAAGGGACTCTTGAGAGTCTTCTCCAACACCGCAGTTCAAAAGCATCAATTCTTCTGCGCTCAGCTTTCTTTATAGTGAAACTCTCACATATTTTTCTAAGTAATAGAACCTTTTTTGTTTTGTTTGTTTGTTTGTTTTTAAAGGCAGAATCCATGGATTTTGTAAAACATGAAAGTGGTGCTTTTTCTGGGGCTGCTCTTCTCCCCTGCTTTTTGAAATCACATATCTAGTCCCACACCTCTAGAGAGAGGGGCAGTGGTGTTGTCCCAGATCTGTCATGCATTACTGAGAAACAAAAAGGTGGTCTGGGATAGCTTCTAGGGGATGCTTCACTCCTGGGTACTTCACTCCTGGGGAGTGTGAGCCAGGAGAGGCTTGTTCAGCCTCCAGATTTCATCTGAACTAATGGCACTCAGCATCCATGCTTCCCCATTCCGTGGAGACAGAAAGTGACTTTCAGCTTCTCTAACCTCTCTTTCGACTTTCTAACAGGAAAGCTCGATAAACTTAAGTAAATATGTCTCTGGAGGCACCCTCAATACCTTCCTCAAGGTACACACCCTGTGGCTGGCAGAGGCCTATTTCACTCAAGATGGCCTTTAGCCCCCATACTGATTGCACTGCTGGGTCCCAAGTTCAGAAACTCCCCTGTCATTCAGCCTCAGGAAGGCTTCTCCTTCCCTGACTGCTCGTGGCATGAAACCAGAGATGCCTTTAGATTCTGGTTTTATCACCACCAGACTCTCAGCAACCTTGTGAGTCCTTTTCCTCCCAGCCCGCCCCTTTTCCTCCCCAGTGTGCACCCTCCACCTCCCGCTGTGCACAGTCAAAGCAGGAAGCCTCTGGGTTGGCCAGAGAGGCAGCTCTCACATGGGGGATCTGAGAACCTAATTTCTCATTACTTCCCTTGTCAGCCGCGTGTTCAGCAGCGGAGTGACCAGGTTCTCCCCCAGTATTGTGATTCTCTTGTCCCTAATCCTAAAACCCCTCAAGTGCGGGGAAGGATCGGAGGCCCTCCAAGAGCAGGCAGTGATAGCAGTCAGGGGCAACTCTCTCCACAGGGTCCCCCTCCAGCTGCAGACCCCAGTACAAGGGCCTGTCCCTTTGCCCAGGCCCCCTGCTCTGTGCACACAGCTTGCTGCCTTGGGTCTGTGGCACTTGGCTAGCCGTTCTCCTGGTGGTCCTACCAGTACCTGTTTTAAAGCTTTTGTTATTATTTGGAGAAGAACAAGAGATTTCAAGAGCTTTGTAAAGTGAGGAGATTGAATTACGTCACAGGCGCCTGATCTACATGTGCTCCTCTTTGCCACAGCACTGAAGCTCACAGCACTGGGAGTTCACACCCGAGAATTCTGTCTGCGTAGATGGCGAAGGCCATGTGGGGTTCTCAAGGGTCAGGGTGGTGGGGAGAGGGCAGGAAATGAGGGGAGCTTGGCAGGACTAGCCAAAGGCACGAGATTATCCACTGTGGGCTTTGTCAGGATGTGAGCTTCTGAAGGGCTGGGCTAGACTTAGCTCTCTGAGAGGCTTGATACACAGTACATTGAATAAGAAAACTTGTCTGTATTCATGCTGATGTTGAAATACCTTTTTAAAAATTAAAATTTCAAAATATTGAACATCAGTATTATTGGCCTAGAAAATGTAGCTTCTGTGTGATTCATAAAATCTAGGTCACAATAGGCCCTTTTTTCCTGTATTTATGACATCTGCTGAGTCTCCCATGGTGATGGTTATAAATTGTACCAATGACAGAGCTGGGCTGGCCATTTACATATACCACCTCATTTGACTTACTCTTCTCTCCTACCCTGCATGGTAAATGTGACTCTCCTTCTACAGCATGGTAAACCGGAACGCAGAGAGGTTCAGAAATGTCCCAGGTCATGCAGCAATCAAGTGAGAGAACCAGACTTTGAACCCCAGTGTCTGGGTCTAGAGCATGGACTGCCCTTTCTGGGCAGTCAGCTGTCCTGGGTCCCCATTGTTTCTACTGCAAGGTGACCAGCTGAGTTCACCCCAAGCCTGTGTGAATTGAATCCAGATTCATTAGAAGCTACACCCTGCAGTGGGCCACCAGAAATTATCTGTGTCCCAGCCATTCCTCCTCTGAAAACACTGAGAAAACTTTGAGGGAACCAAGGGAATGACCCCAGAGTTACTAGAGATACACATACCCGGAGAAAGCATAATCTAGACCTGGCAGCCCCGAGATACAGGTGTCCAGGCTTGGAGACTGCTCTGCCAACTGGTAAGTGCCTATGCATTGGGAGAGTAGAGCCTGGATGGCACTGGAGGAGAAGCCTGAATGTGAATTGTTCTAGGAGAGTAAGCAGCAAGAGAGATTCCAGCCCAAGACTCTGTGTCCTGAGCACAGCGGCTAGGCCTGGCCCTGCCTATCCATCGTCTCTGTTTAACAATCAGCACCTCTCCCCAGCCACCAGGTCTTCGTGTAAGAAGCAGCCCTCTTCTCACATTCAGTGGCTCAAGTGGAATGAACAGGAGAGGGACCACGGGAGGCAAAGGGATCAAAAAGAAAACTTTAGAGGGGCGTACAAAGCATGTATGTATGACCTTGTGGGTAGGCAACTGTAAGGACTCTGGCTCATTCTGAATGAGGTGAGAAGCCAGCAGAGGGTTTGATGCAGCACAGAGATATGATCTGATCCATCTTAAATTTCAACAGAGTTCCCCTGGCTTCTGTGTTAAGAAAAAACTGAGGGAAACCAGTTACATTGCCATGGCAATAATCCAGGTGAAATAGAGTGGTGATTTGGATGAGGCAGGTGGCAGTGCTGGTAGTGAGAACTGGTGAGATCCTGGAAGTAGTATGAAAGCCAAGCCAACAGGATTTATTGATGATTGAAAGTGGGATATGACAGTGATTTCAGTGATTTTGGCTTGAAAAACTAGAGTGGCACCGCCATTGTCTGAGATGGAGGAACTCAGGGACAGGATTCCATCCCCACTCCTACCCCTGACCTTCAGTGTCTTTGTGAGAGATGCTACCAGCTCTCTATCCCATTTCCTCCATTGCTTATAGACCCCATGTAATCCCTTCAGCTGGTTTCCTGGTATGCACTCAGGGCTTTAGGAATCCCGGCTCCTGGGCCTTTCCTGCCTCAGTGCCTTTGCACATGCAGTTCCCTGCCTGGATGTCCTTTCCCGCTTAGGGGAACATCTCCCTGGAACATCTGCATCCTTAAGGATAACCCCTTCCCTTATCCTGCCATTTGTACTAGACCCTTGAGCTTGTTCCCTCAAGAAGCCCATGATTTCTTGGAGGAATTAAGGAGGTAGGGTTTGAGTCACACCCAAAGGACAGAGTCTGTGGAATGAATAATGGAATAACTGGATGTCTTCACCCTTCCAAGCTTGCTGTACCCCAAAACTATGTGTGTGTCTAGTCCATACCACTTCTTGGGCTTTTAAAATTTTCTATTGAAGATACGAGCATAGGACTTTCTTCTACTTGAACCACACCAAGTTGACAGAAATGCTCCAGGAATTGGTGTCTTGTGGCCATTCGTACCGTATGAGCTTTTCATCTTTTGATGTGGAAGAGTGTTCATCCTTTCCGTTTCCTCGTGTGGGAGCTGCTCAAGTCCTCTTGCTCTCTCTCTTCAGGGCTTTGTCTAGCTTTGTTTTGCTCCCTGGGTGCCTTCCAGCTGCGGTGCACTCAGAACAGGCTTGAGACAGATAGGATGTTTTCTCTCCCTTTTCCCTCCGACTATAGCCAAGCATTTTCTGGCCTTTTGACATAACACTAATATGTTGGACCAGTGTTTTTCAAGGACGGTCTGCAGGGACTCTTAGAGTCCTTTCTGCAGTTACAACTGAGAGTGCCAAGCCCATCCCGTAGAATATAGATTTTATTTTCTTACCCCAACCTGATGATCTAATAAATGCATGAACCATAAGATAAGCATATCCACCTCTCCAGCCCACTTGTATTAGGCAGTATTTTCCAGAGAAACAGAACCAACAGGATGTATATTGAGAGAGGGTAGAGATTTATTTTAAAGAATTGGCTCATCTGGTTGTAGAAGCTGGTAGATCCCAAATCCAGAGCAAATGTGGATTCTAGCAAGAGTTGATGCTGCAGACTTGACTTTGAAGGCAATATGGAGGCAGAATTTCTTCCTCTGTGGGGAACTTCAGTCATTTATTTTTTTTTCACCAAGGCCTCCATCTGATGAGTTGAGGCCCACCCACATTATGGAGGGCAATCTGCTCTATTCAAAGTCTACTGCTTTAAATGTTAATTAGATCTAAAGGGATCTTCTCAGCAATGTCTAAGCTAGTATTTGATAGGCACCATAACCTAACCAGGTTCACACATAATATTAACCATGGTACCACCTCTCTGTACCTCCCACTCCTGGTTTGCACCTTCTGCCTCTACTCATTTCCCTTTAAGAACATCTCTTTCTCTAACCCATAACTCTTTTTCCAGGCTCAGTCCCTGGGTACCATTTTCTTCCAGGCCAATCACCTTCCTCTTGTCCTAGGCTACCGCCTAGCCTCAGAGCCCGCTTTCCTGAGTCATCTGCCTTCCAGAAATGGGTTTTCTTTTCCCAGTGTGAACCCCCTGGATCTTTGAGATTTACTGTTGTTTTCTTCTCAGGTATTGGGAAGAATGTGGTTTGTGAGAAGGCGGCAACCTCAGTGGATGCTTTCCGGATGGTGACAGCCTCACGCTACTACCCTCAGCTGATGAGCCTTGTGGGGAACGTGTTGCGCTTCCTGCCGGCCTTTGTGCGCATGAAGCAGCTGATCGCCGAGCACTACGTGGGCGCAGTGATGATCTGTGACGCCCGTGTCTACTCGGGCAGCCTGCTCAGCCCCAACTATGGCTGGATCTGTGATGAGCTCATGGGCGGCGGGGGCCTGCACACCATGGGCACCTATATTGTGGACCTGCTGACTCACCTGACCGGCCAGAGAGCCGAGAAGGTCCACGGGCTGCTCAAGACCTTTGTGAGGCAGAATGCGGCCATCCGTGGCATCCGGCACGTCACCAGCGATGATTTCTGTTTCTTCCAGATGCTCATGGGCGGGGGTGTGTGCAGCACAGTAACTCTCAACTTCAACATGCCAGGCGCCTTTGTGCACGAGGTCATGGTGGTGGGCTCTGCGGGACGCCTGGTTGCCCGGGGTGCGGACCTCTATGGGCAGAAAAACTCTGCCCCGCACGAGGAGCTGCTGCTGAGGGACTCGCTGGCTGTGGGTGCGGGGCTGCCCGAGCAGGGCGCCCAGGACGTCCCGCTGCTCTACCTGAAGGGCATGGTCTACATGGTGCAGGCCCTGCGCCAGTCCTTCCAGGGGGAGGGGGACCGCCGCACGTGGGACCACACCCCGGTCTCCATGGCTGCCTCGTTCGAGGACGGGCTCTACATGCAGAGTGTGGTGGATGCCATCAAACGGTCGAGCCGA
Source organism: Tragelaphus eurycerus (assembly GCA_935064755.1). NCBI lineage: Eukaryota > Metazoa > Chordata > Mammalia > Artiodactyla > Bovidae > Tragelaphus > Tragelaphus eurycerus. The sequence continues at coordinate 22,997,428 of CAKXYN010000020.1, forward strand.
TCCGGGGAGTGGGAGGCGGTAGAGGTGCTGGCAGAGGAGCCTGACGCCAACCAGAACCTGTGCGAGGCGCTCCAGCGGAACAACCTGTGAGCCTGCGCTGTGGGCTCCCTGCTGTGGGGCAGAGGACGGGGCAGGACCAGGAGCTGTGATGGGAGGGCTTCGCGGTAGCACAGACGGTATCTTTCATTTGATAGGTCCGCTTGGGCAGAGTTGAATTCCAGTGAATTCGAAGGTGACCCCAGGGAACCCCCTACCCCAGTGCCCACTCTGCGGGCTGGTGAGGGGGTGGCATTCTCTTGCCAGGGCTGAGAGGCCAGTACACCGCGAAAGGCAGAAGTGCCCCGGGTCTGTGAGCAGGGCCGGCAGAAGCTTGACTGGGGGGCTTCAGCCGCCTGTTTGTGGTTTTAGCCAGATGAGAAGGCACAGTAAGGAGCCAGCCTGGCTGATGCCTCAGGCCTGAGAAGTGATGCGGGGCCTTGTTGCCATGCCCTTCCTGGGCTGGGGCACCTCAGGAACGGTGAGGGCAGCAGCTCATCCCTTGGGGATCCACACCTGCCTTCTCCCCACATGACCAGGCCCTTCCGGCCTCCAGGCACTAACCCTTCCCCGGCTGGGAGGGGGTTTCTTTAGCAGGTGAGCTTTCAGGGGCTGAAGTTGACCCCGGGCAGAGGGCCCCTGCTTTGGCAGAGAGGAGCTAAGGGGGAGAGCTTTGGGACATACAAGAAATGTTAATAAATCAGAAGGTCTGACACTATGGCATGTGGTTGTTGTCTGTTTGGTAGGTTGGGTTTAATAACGAAAGGCTTGTTGTTGCTGTAGATGGTTAGTGTTTTTCTCTTTCCTCATGGCTCTGTGGCAGCTCCAACCCACTGGATCCATCACTGTCTAGTGGGCCACCCAGGTTCCTACCACTGCCTGCCCTCCCCTCCTGGCTTATTCCCTGTGGCTGAATCCCTGCAAGAAGTCTTTGCTCAGTGCTCAAGTCTTTACATAGGACTCACGACTGCAGGGGGCCGATCTGGCCTGATTTTTTGAGACAGTGGGAGAGTCTGAGGTCTCCCTGGGCTGGAGGTCAGAAGGGATTCTGTTCTTGAAAGCAAGGGGTTGTCTCCAGGGGAGCCCTGGGAGAGGAGAGGTGGGGTGGGGGCCAGGGAGGCTGGACGGCATGAACTTGATGAAGGCACTGCCCCTCTGGCTAGGCCAGCCAAGCACGGCCTGGCCTAGCCAGCCAGTGTCCAGCTCTGTATTTAGGATCTTGTTCTCGCCACAGGAAGAGCCTCCTCACCGTGTCAGTCAGGCTGGAAAGAATACCTCTCCTCCTCTGTTTCCTCTGCCAGGATTAAACCCGGACCAAACTTTCCCCTTCTCTAATCTTTCCTCCCTGTACCCTGCCCTGAACTCCTCTCCAGAAAGAGAAAGGCTCAGAGAGGATGCTCCCTCTTCTTCCTGCCCTTAGAGGAGTCATCAGGCCTGTTTTCCCTTATTGTCCTGGTTTCAGACCTTGTGAGATAAAATAACAGTTACTAGTGTTGGGGTGTACTTACTGTGTGCTGGGCTCCCCGGAGAGACACTTCACATGTATTATTTCATTTAATATCCAAACCAGTCAACAAGGTACTACTATTAATATTCCCATTATCCAGAGCAGAGAGGGACGGAGGTACATGAACTGGTCAGGGTCCTCTGACCACAGAGCCCGACTCTGAACTACCCCTTCCCCTGTGGCTCCTCAGACTCTAGTGCCAGGCACTTTCCCTCCCTGCTTGGGACCCATCCAGGTTACCACCTCTCTACAACAAGCATCTCAGCCTGGCCTGAACTAGGACTGTAGAGAGAACCCCACCAGGCAGGATGCTGGGAGAAGTGGAGGAGAAGCTGCCCCCTTCCTCCCATCTCAGCTCCAGGTCATCCTTCTCTGTGTTAATAGGATGTTGCTATCGCCCTCTTAAGTTTGAGAATTGACCAAGAAAGCACATTCATCCATTGCATCTGACTGAGATGCCCTTATTAAGAAAGGGCCATGCTGTTGACCCACAGTGGCACTTAAGTTTTATAGGACTCTGCAGCAAAACCTCTTGTTTACAGTGGTGTGTTCCGAGAAGTCCTGTTGCAGACTGAACATGGGCTTAGGGCTGCTGCTGCTATTAAGTCACTTCAGTCGTGTCCGACTCTGTGCGACCCCATAGACGGCAGCCCACCAGGCTCCCCCGTCCCTGGGATTCTCCAGGCAAGAACACTGGAGTGGGTTGCCATTTCCTTCTCCAAGGGCAGAGTTACTTTTATCAGGTCCCAGGTCCTCTGTTGGTACTCCCCAAGAGCCTAGGTCCATGGCCATCCCTCAGACAGCTCTACGATCATGTATCTCTTGGCTTGGTCCCGGAGAGGAGATGTACCTTGAAGTGGCCTAGACGCCTGTGGCCAAGGAAGCCAGCAGGGTTCTGGTTCCCAGAAGTGACGGGAGTCCCCAACTGGTTCCAGACTTGTCCTACAGCGCCCTCTCCTGGAGGAGGCTAGCATCACCTACCAGGGTCTATTACTCAACTCTCAGAATGTCCCCCAGAGTCAAAGTAAAGTTTTTCCGAGCCAGTGAAAATGCAGCTCACTTTTCCTCTGTTACAGCAAGCAGAAGAGAACTTCCAGAATACCTCTTGCTTGTTTTCCAACCACCAACCAAATCTAGGACTCACATTCACGCAGACAGTGGCAGCAGTTTCCTCACCTCTCTATGCCTAGGCTTTCCCTTCCTTATTCTGCCCTTCATGTTGCTGCCCAGGCAACCTCTCCAGAATAGCAGACCAGGATCCCTTGTTGCCTACATCACTCCTTATCCCTCCCAGACTCACCCAGCCTGGTCTGATGGCCATGCATCTGCTTCAGCAGACCCTCCTCCAGGGGGCTGATGTCTTCCACACTAGTGAGGCTTCATCCCTGGCAAACTTTCTGCCTGGAAGGCCACCCCGCCCTCTCCTTCAGGAGTCTGGTGGAAAGCTGCCTCTTCACTCATCCAGGCAAAGTAGCAGTCACCCCACCACCTGTGGCCCATTCCCTGGGAGACAGGGAGCAAGGCCACGCGCCCGCTTCCTATGACCTGACAGTCCCTTTCCTTTCTCTTCCCCAGGCTCCTCGTTACCACCCTTCTCCATCCCAGGTATTACCTTGTCTGAGCTTCAGGTTCATCTGAGGGGACTCTAAATGCTCAGACTAGGCCCCACCCTTACAGATTCTGATTCAGTTAGGTCTGGGGTGCTGTGCTGTGCTTAGTTGCTCAGTTGAGTCCAACTCTGCAACCCCATGGACTGCAGCCCGCCCTGCTGGCTTCTCCAGGCAAGAATACTGGAATGGGTTGCCATGCCGTCCTCCAGGGATCAAACCCAGGTCTCCTGCATTGCAGGTAGATTCTTTACCAACTGAGCCACCAGGAAAACCCAAGATTACTGGAGTGGATAGCCTATCCCTACACCAGGGGATCTTCCCAACCCAGGGATTGAACCAGGGTCTCCTGCATTGCAGGCAGATTCTTTACCAGCTGAGCCACCAGGGAAGCCTAGGTCTGAGGTAGTGCCCAGGAATCTATATTTTTGCAAATTCCCAGGCGATCCAGTGACTATAATGGGGAATCTTTCACCCTTCTTCCCAGCTGCTCCCTCTTCAGGCATCTTATTTGGGGAATCACAGTCTGAGAAAAGGAAAAATGTTTATTTTTATCAAACTCGGGATCCCAAGGAGGGGCAGGGGCTGAGTCCCCTCCTCCATCTGAGGGCCTCAGGCCTTAGACTGCTGCTCTGGCTCAGGCTTGGGAGGGAGGGGAGTCACGGGGTGGGGGTCAGGACAGTCACTTGTACTGAGGAGAGAGTGGGGGGACAAGCGGGGCATTGCAAACACTTAGCATCTTGTTGATGTCCACCTGAGTTGACTTGTCCATCTCAGCCTTAAGGCAACTGCTGACCCCCAAGCTGGGAAGACCCCCAGGCTCCTCACTGGCTTCCTCCCCCAGGGGAACCAGTGTGTGGGTGGGGGGCACAGATATACTGGGGCAGGGCAGAGTGAGGTCGGAGCCCAGCTCACCTGCCACTGGCAGCAAAGCCTGCAGTTGCTCCACACCCGCCTCCTCGGGGACCACGGTCAGCTCCGACTCAGGCTCCACCTCAGCCTCAGCCTCCCTGTCCCCTTCCCCTGCCTGGTTCAGTTCAGGGTTGCAATAGTTGATGTACTGGTACAGGGGCCGCAGGCGCTGGGCCTTTCCTACAAGAACCCGGGGCAGGGCAGTGGCTGGAGTGCCAAGCTGGGCCATGTCAGGGGTCCAGCTGACTGGGGACAAAAGGGAAGGCTCAGGTAATGCCACTCACGCTCAGGCCCCAAGGTCACTGAGGGTGCCAACACCGTGCTGGCCACCACTGGGAGCACTGGGGTTCCCAGACTCTTGCGCTTCTTGGTTTTTTTGTGCTGTTTGGCAGATGGTGAGGGCTCACTCTGATTATTCTCCGGCTCCTCCTTTTGCAGCGACAGCCCCTGTGGCAGCTCACTCTCTGCCCTAAGATGGGCTTGGTGGCTTGGGCCTGCAAGGCTGGGGAACAAGGAGGCCTGAGGAGTCAGCCTGCAGCCTTGGCTCCTGTGCCCTGTCCTAGGGAACAGTCCTGTCTGACTACCTCCTCAGGCCATGATCCTTGTCCTTTTCCTGGTCACTGAGGCCCGGGACTGGACAGGGACCCAGAGATCATGGGAGCTCAGTCCCCTACCAGGCCTTGAGACTTCCCCTCTGCATGTTCCCTACATCAGGGCTCTGGAGGGTCAGCAGAGGTGAGGAATGATGGCAGTGGCAGGGGATAAGGATGGACACTGCTGTAAGGCCCCATTTAGAAATCCAACTGGGGTATGAGCCACCCCCACACCACCTCCCCAGCCTCCAGCCTCTCCCCTCTGAAAGCCCCCTCACTTGACCGGCTTCCTCTTTGGACCATGACTGGGCCTCACAGTAGAGGCTATAGGCCTGGGACCTCTCTCCTCCAGTGCCTCCACCTCTGGCTTGTGCCTGTCTTCCTCCAGCTTGAGTCTCTCTTGGATCTTTGGCTCTGAGGTGGATCTTATTGGACATTTATCTTCACCCTGGGTTTGGCAGGCCTCATGGGCTGGTACCAGGCACTGGTCTCTCATCACTGGACACTAGAGGTGACACATAGGTAATTGATCACCATGGCCAGCCAAAGGATACAGGGACCAGCCATTAGACACTAAATACAGATGAAGGGCACCAGCCCATGCCCCTCCCATCCTATGGAACCTGGCCTGGCAGTTAGGGGGTAGTTGCAGTTTGGTCTATTAAAGCGCTATGACCAAGTGTTTGAAGGTTAAGACAGCCCGATGGTCACCTCAGAATTCTGAGCATGGCCATCAGGCACCTCTATAAGCTGTGACTGCCCCACGGCTGTCCCTTCTTGGGCCCCTGGCCGCTTCTCAGCCCCTGCAGAGTCCATAGCTGCGGCGGATCAGCACTTCCTCGACGGTTGCTTGAAGGGCATCGGGGGTGGAGGGCGGATCCTGAGGGGCCAGACTAGTAGACCCTGAGCGGACCCGGGATAGGACCAGGTTGGGAAGGGCAACTGACAGTCGTTCTGCCCCTCACCCTCAGCTGGAACTACAAGCCCCAGAAGGCTTTGCGCCAAGGCCATTGGCCCCTGACCTCACGGACGGAAACCATTGTTGCCTGGCAACAGCAAACCCTTCGGGTGGCGGCAGTGGGCGGCAAAACCCCTTTGGTGATCCCCTTGCCCGAATGAGGAGCCTGCCAACGGTACAGAGAGGTGGGCTGAGAGCGGAGGTGGCGAGCGCAGACCGGAGCCGGGAACCCAGGCAGGGCACGGCTGAGGTTAGGACCAAGGCCCAGGGAGGAGGCACTGGGCTGAGAAGCGGGGTTTGGCGCCAGAGACGCGTAGCCCGGCAGGCCTCAGGTGTACCGTTTGCAGGACGACGACGACGGCGGTATGTGTGAGGGTCCGTCCCGCATCTCGGGGCCCATCCCCCCAGACCCTACGCTCTGTCCTGACTACTACCGGAGGCCGTCTTCGGGTGAGTTAAAGGGGTGAAAGCGCCCTGGCAAGGGTCGGGCCCAGCTCCACCACTGACTCCGCACTCCTCCCCGTCTGGCCTCTCAGCCCAAGGGCGCCTTGAGGGAAACGCGCCGAAGCTGGATCTGCTGACGCCGGACACGGACCGGGACCTAGATGCCACCCCTCCCCGCGCACCCCGCATCCGTCCGGGAGGCCTAGAAATCCTGGAGCGTGGCCGTCGCGGCGTGGGCGGTGTGCTGCTGCAGCTCGGGGGTATCTCCCTAGGCCCAGGGGCCTCTCCCAAGAGTAAGTTCTGGTCAGAACGGACAGCGAAGCGGCTCTGAAGTCAAAACAGATCAAAAGACGGCTGCTTCCCCTTCCCTGCTGTGGGCTCAGGCTTTACCTCTCAAGAGTGTCTGTTTCCCCAACTGTAGAAGGAGCGGGAAATGCACTTCTTCGCAAGAGAGGACTAAATGAGGTATACCCCGGAAAACCCCGTAGCTCAGCTTCATGGATTTATGCATGGTTGTTTGTTGAGTGTCTACTGTGCTCCGGGCCCTATAGGTGCTAGGAGAACAAGGTCGAAGAAGAGCATCATTGAATCAAGGTGGGAGACAGTAAAACAAGTGAAGAGGTGAATAGGCTATGCAAGGTGATTAATAGTATACTTCATAATCAAATATGTATAAAATCATCAGAAACAGAAGATAATTATGGTGTGAGGAAGGGAACAAGGTTATGTGGTGGACTTTAGAGTATGTCAGGGAGGCAGGGTGTGGGCTTGTGTGTCCACTGGGGTAAGTTGGATTGTATGGGCTGTATGTAGGGCAACATCTTTTCTCCAGGGAAGGACCCGAAAGACCATGAGAAGGAGAACATGAGGCGGATCAGGGAGATCCAGAGGCGCTTCCGTGAGCAGGAGCACAGCCGGGAGCAGGGCCAGTCCAGGCCCCTGAAGGCCCTGTGGCACTCACCCAAGTATGACAAAGTGGAGTCGCGTGTCAAGGCTCAGCTGCAGGTACCTGCCTCAGGGAACCCCAAGTGTTGCCCATCTTGTTGGCCAACAGGACCTTATACTCTGACCTGAGTTATGAGGAGGGAGGAAACCCACAGGGGGCTGAGGTCACAGGGGATGAAGAGCTGGTTCTGCTGCAGAGTGGGGCTGGGGCCTTTCTCCGAAGTGATGATGGCTGGGCGATTCTGAGGGGCAAGTCGGAATTAGGCAAGGGGAAAATAGAGGAGAACATTTTATAGAGATGGAACCTCGTGGTTCCAGGGTCCCTGGTCCTAACACCAGGGACTTAGGCAGTGTGGGCAGTGGGGATGCTGTGTTCAGTTTACTATGAGGGAAGAAGAGCATGAGGTTAGGCTAAGAAGTCAGCTGGACCCACATCATAAAGGGCCACATAAATCCATTTTTTTAAACCTTTATTTCTAAGGACAATGGGAAGGGCAGGGGTATGTATAGTGGTAAGATTCTGTCTGGGGTAGCTAGTGGTGCCACTTCTCTATCCAGTGGTCTGAGAAGGAGAAGCAGGACTGAGAAAAAAGACAAGGTCATATGTGGGTGTGTTGAAGCTGAAGCTTTTGTGGGGCTTCCAGGGAGTGGGAATGTGTCCAAGAGGCAGATGGAGAATCAGGTCTGTATCTCAGAAGTGAGACCCGGGAGTTATTGAGGATGAGGCTGAGGACAGCGAGACCAAGGAAGTGACCCTGGATTTGGGGGCTTGGAGACCAGCTATTGGTGGCCTTGATAGGGACAGAGCCAGAAAGCTTGGCTAGGAAGGAGAGAAAAAGAGAACGATGACTGAAGCCAGGACTGAGGTAGAGGGAGGGATATTTGTTTTCTGAGAGATGTGAAAAACACACAGGTTTAAATGCTGATGTGACGGAAGTACTTATTCAAGGGGAAGGAGGCCAGGTCCAGAGGACTGGTGATAGAGAAAGATCCCGAAAGGCAGGAGGGACAGAGGCATGGTCTTACGGCTTGAGACCCTGACCTCAGCCTGACTGACCCCCCTCCCTGTTCTGCCTTGGCGTCCAGGAGCCCGGCCCTGCCTCTGGAACTGAGCCAGCCCACTTTCTGCGGGCCCATTCCCGTTGCGGCCCCGGGCTCCCACCACCCCGTGTCCCCAGTCCCCAGCTAACCCTACCAGGTCCCAATGCTAAGGTGAGAGGATATGTGGGGGCTGGGAGGTGGGGCAGGGATTTGGGGGCACCACACAGTGCTGTTTCATCATGCTGGCCGTGTCCCACAGGCCCCAGGCCCGGGTGTGGACTTCATTACCCACAATGCTCGCACTGCCAAGAGGGCCCCCCAGCGGCATTCTCCCTCACTGCAAGTCCTGGCACAGGTGCTGGAGCAGCAACGGCAAGCCCAGGAGCACTACAACACCACACAGAAGGGTCACGTGCCCCAGTAGTAGGTCCTACCAGTCCCCCCACTCCTGGGAAGGGGCACTTACGGAGGGTGGAAGCCCACATCTGCCTGGGGTCATCAACCCTGGGTCTGTGCATCGCAGCTTGTTGGAACGCAGGGACCTGTGGCGGCGGGAGGCTGAGGCCCGTCAGCAAAGCCAACCGGACCCGGCCATGCCCCCTGGCCACACTCGCATGCCTGAGAACCAGCGGCTGGAGACACTGAGCAGTCTGCTCCAGAGTGAGTACGCGGGCAAGGGGAGCTGGCTGGGGAAACCCACCAGGTACTGTGCAGCCCTGCCCAGCATTTACTGTTCTTGGTGCCCCTGTAGGCCAGAGCCAGCTGCTGCGCGAGCTGGTGCTGCTGCCTGCGGGGGCGGATTCACTGAGGGCCCAGAGCCACCGTGCTGAGCTGGACCGGAAGCTGGTGCAGGTAGAGGAGGCCATCAAGATCTTTTCTCGCCCCAAAGTCTTTGTGAAGATGGATTCCTGAGCCCTTTTATGGGGACAGTGACTGGGTCTTACTGAAGGTCGCAGCATGGTTGCAAAGGGCAAGATTGGGCCCCATCATAGAGTGGAGTTCGAAAACAGGAGCAGTGGAGAGGGGGCAGTGTCCCCAGAGCCCTCTTCCCAGCCGCTGGTGGCTGTGGAAGGGCCATCCCAGCCTCGTAACCCTTTATCAAAATTAAACCTTTTGTACACAGTGGGGTTTGTTTCCATAAGCGCTTTTCTTACCCTAGAAATGCCAAACCTGGTGTTCCTCCCGCAACATGACTACAGGAAGGCTTCTCTGATGCCCTTATCACACTCCTGCCACATGTCCAGGGCAGAAGGCAAAATTGTTGGCTCAGGGAGGAGGCTAGGGCTGGGAAACAGAATGACCATAGCTACATTTGTAGAAAACCTTTAATGTTCTGCGGACTGAGAGGGCCCATGAGCACGCTGAAATCTCCCACTGGGAAAGTCCTGGGAATGTCCCAGAGCCTGGAGTGGCAAGGGGCTGCATCCTCCCCTGTCAGAGGCTGAAACCACTACCATCTCCTCGAATGCTACTCCCCCAACCAGAGCTGACCTGCTCCCGATCATCCAGGGAGGGCAGAGAGCTGCGGGCAGCAGGAAGTAGGCGGCTCGTGTGCAGGTCCCAGCACGGAGGCCCTTGAGACAGCCCATTGGAACAGGGAGGCTGGCGGTTCTCAATGACCAGATCGCTGCTGTCATCATCGCTGTCAGGCTCAGCAGGCCCAGCAGAAGGAGGCCCTGCCAGACGCCCAGATGCCCCACGCACCACATTATTGCGCTGATTGGCTGGCTTGACAGTGACAATGAGGTTGTGGCTGTTCGCGACCATCATGTCCGTCACTTGGTCCAAGGTCTTCCCGGCTACCTCAATGCCATTGACCTCGAGGATCTCATCACTGACTGCCAGCAGCCCTGTACTCTCAGCCAGGCCCCCTCGTACCAGGCGGGAGATGAAGATGCCTGGAACCCGTTCTAGGCCCTGGGGAGCTACTCGCATGCTCATGCCATCTCGGATATAGAAACCCAGGGGGCGGTCAGAACCATGCTTATGCAGCCGCACCCGTCGGTGGGTCTCAGGCAGTAGGTCCACATCTATGACTGAAGAAACCTGGCGGAAATCTTGTGGCAGGCTGATCAGTAGCGGTGGCCGGATGCGCAGGGGTGCCACTGGCCGAAGTAGGAGCCCTTTCTTGCGCCGTTGCAGAGAGTTGGAGGCAAAGGCCAGGCCACTGGAATCAGCTTCTGCTGCAGGAGAGGGAGGCGCTGAGATCAGAAACCCTTCTCTCCCATTTGGGCCCTTTTCCATCAGGCCCAGGCCTCCTTGAGGAAGGGGGCACTGTAGCTATTTCTTGACACTTGGAGGTCAGGCCAAGGGCAGGGACGGAAGAGGGTGAAGCCTGGATACCCTGGGCATAGACTAACCCTGGTAGACCTGCCCTGTCACCCTACCCCACAGAGGCTGCCCATTGTACCCCATCTTCCTCACCCCGCTTCTGCACTAGCAGGCGCAGTGGTGGGGGCCCGCTGGACAGGGCCCGGTGCAGGCTGTCGTCGTTGGTGAGGGGTAGTAGGTCGCCGTGAGCATCAGTATAGCCAAGCAGCACGTCCAGGCCCGGGATCTGGTGTACTGCACGCAGCAACCGAGAAAACTCCTGGAAGCCGCTCACTGAAGCTCGAGGCAGAGCAAAGCGTCGGAACTCAGCATCAAACTGGAGGCAGGGGGTGGGAGGAGAGGAGAGGTTAGAATGGACTCCGTGCCCTTTCTCACCATAGGTCCGAAGGTGGCAGAGGTGGGAAAGACGGGTTCACAACAGCTGTAGCCTTGCACACAGACCTCAGCTCCAGTACAAGGGACGCTGTCCAAGGTCTAGCCACCCCCCCCCCCCCCCCCCCCCGCCCTCCACGTACCCAGGCCACAGAGGGACTCCAGAGGCCGGCAGTAGAGGAAGGAGGATGGATGGGGGAAAGGGGGAAAGTGAGAAGAAAAGCCGGAAAATGGGAAGGGGAGGATGGAGAAGAGGAAAAGGTGGTGGGGACCAAGGAGCTAGGAAGGGGAGAATGAGGGAATTGGAAGCGCCTAGGCCGAGGCCGGAGCCAGGGCTGGAGGGGCCCTTACTTTGCTCTTCACCTCAACGATGCTGTCGGGACTGCGTGCCGGAGTCCTCTGTGGCCTGGCCATGGCGGGGCCAGGCAGGCCGGGGACGATGCCCCACACGGCCCGCCGAGGCGCAGGTGCACAGCCCCTCCAGTCGCCCGCGCCGCCCCGCCCTCCTATCCGAACCGTGACGTCAAGGGGGCAGCGACGCAGAAAGGAAAGCGGAGTCCACGTTTCCTAGGAAACGGAGATGGGGTGGAGGAGTCTTTGCGTCTTCTTACGTCATTACGCTACGGTCCGAGCGTCCCCGGAGTCTAGGGGAGGGGCTTGGCCAATCCGAGAAGAGAGTGGGAGAAGTGGTGTTTATTGAATACAGTGTACTTTTATTTCCACTGGCCTAACGAGCCTGGTAGGCTGCAGTCCATGGGGTCGCTAAAAGTCGGACACGACTTAGCGACTTCACTTTCACTTTTCACTTTCATGCACTGGAGAAGGAAATGGCAACCCACTCCAGTGTTCTTGCCTGGAGAATTCCAGGGACGCGGGAGCCTTGTGGGCTGCCGTCTATGGGGTCGCACAGACTCGGACACGACTGAAGTGACTTAGCAGCAGCAGCAAGACTGCGCATTTTGTAGATGAGGAAAGTGGAGTCACAACAAATACTTGCTGAACTCCTTGAGGTCACAGGCGTTGAAGTGGCCTTGAGCCACTCACTCGGACCATGCTTGGAACCAGCCTCAGGTTCCAGAGCTCTCCCTCTCCATCGGAGCCAGTTCTTGGCCCCTTCTTGCGCAGCGCCACAGGAGACTTGAAGAACGGCCCCAACGCCTCGCCGCTGCTTGGAGAGATGCTCGGGTAAGCGTAAACAGGACGGAATCCAATTGAACCGAGTTCCCGACCAAGACGCGCTCCTGCGCACGCGCGGGCGCGCTCCTGGGCGGGGCCTCCACCTCTGGTCCCGCCCAGACGTCCCGCGTTTCCCCTCTCACGGCTAGGCGGGGCCGCGTCGCAGGGAAAAAAACGCGGGCTAGAGGCTCCGTGCGGGCTCCAGCGGCGGGAATGGCAAGTTTTGGGAGCCTGGTCCTGCGACCCTGGATTCGAGAGCTGGTCCTAGGGTCCGACGCACTCTCTAGCCCGCGGGCGGGGCAGCTGCTCAAGGTGAGTTCCGCCCCCCCCACCCCCCACCCTTCTCAGAGCCCGGAGAACTGGACTGGGCCCCAAGGCGGTGGGTTTGACGCCGGTCGCCGCCTTCAGGTACTGCAAGAGGCCAAGGCCCAGAGCCCGTCCGGTGCCCCTGACCCGCCCGACGCGGAGGCCATGCTGCTTGTATCCGACGGGACCCACAGTATCCGATGCCTAGTGACGGGGGAGGCCCTGAACGCCTCTGACTGGTGAGAGAGGCTCCGCGGAGCTTGGGAACTTTGGAGTCGGGTGAGAGCACGAGCCTAGAGCCCTGAGCCCGAGGTGGGCGGGTCCCAGGCGGGCAGGGCTGCGTTCTGGCGAGCGCTGCAGTGAGGACCGCGCTCGCCGCAGGGAGGAGAAGGAGTTCGGCTTCAGAGGGACAGAAGGCCGGATACTGCTGCTGCGGGACTACAAGGTCCGCGTCCAGGTCGCCGAGGGAGACACGGTGAGTGGTGAAGCCGGCTTGGGTGGATTACTGGGCCTGATTTCCTGAAAACTCCTGAGACCCGGTCCCTGAACTCACCCCTCCAGCCCGCGGAGTTCTACCTCCAGGTGGACCGTTTCGCTCTGCTGCCCACGGAACAACCCCGGGAACAGGTGACTAGTTGGTAAGTGATGCCTCCACTGCTCAGCTGTACTCTTCACCCAGGCCGGGCTGGCGTTGGCATAGGCCTTGTGGGTTTGAGGGCTCGGGGCTTTAGTAATATTGAGCGCTTGTTGTTTTTGTTCACTTGCTAAGTCGTGTCTGACTCTGTGACCCCATGGACAGCAGCACACCAGGCTCCTCTGTCCTCCACTATCTCTCCATTGAGTTGGTGATGCTATCTAATCATCTCATCCTTTGCTACCCCCTTCTCCTGCCTTCAGTCTTACCCAGCATCAGGGCTTTTTCCAGTAAGTCAGTTATTCGCATCAGGTGGCCAAAGTAGTGGAGCTTCATCTTCAGCAACGGTCCTTCCAGTAGATATTTAGGGTTTATTTCTTTTAGGGTTGACTGGTTTGATCTCTTTGCATTCAGAGAGAGTCTTCTCCAGCACCACAATTCCGAAGCATCAGTTCTTCAGCACTCAGCCTTCTTTATGGTCCAGCTTTCACATCCATACATGACTACTGGAAAAACCATAGTTTTGAATATATGGACATTTGTCAACAAGTAATGTTTTTGCTTTTTAATGCACTGTCTAGATTGATCATAGCTTTCCTTCCAAGGAACAAGTGCCTTTTAATTTCATGGCTGCAGTCACTGTCCGCAGTGATTTTGGAGCAGAAGAAAATAAACAATGTCACTTCTTCCACTTTTCCCCTTCCGTTTGCCAGAAAGTGATGCGACTGGATGCTAATGATCTTTTGAATGTTGAGTTTCAAGCCAGCTTTTTCACCCTCCTCACGAGCTCTTTAGTTCCTCTTCACTTTCTGCCATTATAGTGGTATCTGTATATCTGAGGTTATTGATTTTTCTCCCAACGAACTTGATTCCAGCTGTGATTCATCCAGCCTGGCATTTCACATGATGTACTCTGCATATCAGTTGTACTCTTTTCCCAATTTCAAACCAACCAGTTGTTCATGTCCAGTTCTAACTCCTGCTTCTTGACTTATATACAGATTTCTTAGGAGATAGGTAAGGTGGTCTGGTATTTCCATCTTTTTAAGAATTTTCCAGTTTGTTGTGATCCACACAAAGGCTTTAGCATAGTCAGTGAACAGAAGTAAATGTTTTTCTGGAACTCTTCTGCTTTCTCCATAATCCAGTGTTGGCAGTTTGATATCCGGTTCCTCTTGACTCTTTTAAACTCAGCTTGTACATCTGGAAGTTCTTGGTTCACCTATTGCTGAAGCCTAACTTGAAGGATTTTTGAGCATTACCTTGCTAGCATGGAGTGCAATTGTCCAGTAATTTGAACATTTTTTGGCCTTCTTTGGGGTTGAAATGAAAACTGACCTTTTCCAGTTCTGTGGTCACTGCTGAGTTTTCCAAATTTGCCGACACATTGAATGCAGCACTTTAACAGCATCGTCATTTAGGATTTTAAATAGTTCAGCTAGAATTCTATCATCTGCTCTAGTTTTGTTTGTAGTAATGCTTCCTAAGGCCCACTGGACTTCACAGTCCAGGATGTTCAATTCTAGATGAATGACCACATCATCATGGTTATTGGAGAATTATGGCCTTTCTTGTATAGTTTTTCTGTGTGTTCTTGGCCATCTCCCCTTTATCTCTTCTGTTTCTGTTAGGTTCTTACTGTTCCTGTCCTTTATCGTGCCCATCCTTAGATGAAATGTTTCCTTGAAATATCCAGTTTTCTTAAAGAGATCTCTAGCCTTTCCCATTCTGTTCTTTTCCTCTGTTTCTTTGCATTGTTCACTTAAGAAGGCTTTTTTTTTAACCTCTCCTTGCTGTTCTCTGGAACTCTGCATTCATTTGGGTATATCTTTCCCTTTCTCTCTTGCCTTTTGCTTCTCTTCTTTCCTCAGCTATTTGTAAGGCCTTCTCAGACAACCACTTTGCCTTCTTGCATTTTTCCCCTTTGGGTTAGTTTTGGTCACCACTTCCTATACAGTGTTACTAACCTTTGTCCATAGTTCTTCAGGCACTCTGTTAAGTCTAATCCCTTGACTTTTTTTACCTCCCCTGTATAAGCATAAGGGAGTTGATTTAGGTCATACCTGAATGGCCTAGTGGTTTTCCCTACTTTCTTCAATTAAAGCCAGAATTTTGCAATCTGGAGCTCATGATCTGAACCACAGTCAGCTCCAGGTCTTGTTTTTGCTTACTCTAAGGAGCTTCTCCATCTTTGGCTGCAAAGAACACAATCTGATTTCAGTATTGACTATCTTGTGATGTTCATGTGTAGAGTTGTCTCTTGGGTTGTTGGAAAAGGACGTTTGCTATGACCAGTGTATTCTCTTGACAAAACTGTTAGCCTTTGCTCTGCTTCATTTTGTACCCTGAGGCCAAACTTGCCTGTTATTCTGGTTATTTCTTGATTTCCTTCTTTTGCATTCCAATCGCCTGTGATGAAAAGAACATCTTTTTTTGGTGTTACTTCCAGAAGGTCTTCATAGAACTAGTCAACTTCAGCTTCTTCGGCATTACTGACTGTGATGTTGAATGGTTTGCCTTGGAAATGAACCAAGATCATGCTGTCATTTTTGAGATTGCACTCAGGTACTGCATTTCAGATTCTCTTGTTGACTGTGAGGGCTACGGCATTTCTTCTAAGGGATTCTTGTCCACAGTAGTAGATATAATGGTCATCTGAATTAAATTCGCCCATTCCCATCCATTTTAGTTCACTGATTCCTACCTAAGATTTGATATCACTCTTGCCATCTCCTACTTGGCCACATCCAATTCACCTTGATTCATGGACATAACGTTCCAGGTTCCTGTACAGTATTCTTTACAGCATTGGACTTTACTTTCATCACCAGGTACAGCTGAACATCGTTTCCACTTTGACCCAATCACTTTATTTTTTCTGAAGCTTTTAGTAATTGCTCTCTGGTCTTCCCCAGTAGCATACTGGACACCTTCCAACCTTGTGGGGGACGGCGGGGCTCATCTTCCAGTGTCATACCTTTTTGCCTTTCGTACTGTCCATGGGGTTCTCCAGGCAAGAATACTGGAGTGGGTTGCCATTTTCTCCTCCAGTGGACCTCACATTTTGTCAGAAGTCTTCACTGTGACCCGTCTGTCTTGGGTGGCCCTTCACAGCATGGCTCTAGCTTCACAGAGTTATGCCCCTTCACCATGACCAGGCTGTGATTCATAAAGAACAGTGACTGCCTACCACTCCTCTTTTCCAGCAACGAGGACCCAGATGTGCGGAAAAAGCTCTGTGACTGCTTGGAGTGAGTGTGGGGTTGGTTTCTTGGGTCAGGTGTGCTTCAGTCACGGGGTGACAGATCTGTGTAGGTAGGCTTCAGGATTGTTCCTCAGACTTGTCCCCTCTGTTTCTCTAGGGAGCACCTTTCAGAGTCCACGTCATCCAGTGCAGGTAACTGGCAACCCCACTGCTTCCTTAGTAAAGCCTCCCCTCCTCCTTTGAGCTTCAGCCCATCCTCTGATCCCCTGCCCTAGGTCTTTCACTGTCCCAGCTTCTGAATGAGGTAGAGGTGGACCAGGAGCATCAGAAGGCACTAGTGCGCCTGGCTGAGAGCTGTCTGATACTGGCAGGTCCTGACACAGCAGCCCCCATCACCCCCTGGGCTGCCTCTCGCTGCAGAGCCACGGTCAGTCTGGGGCTTCTCTTGGGAAATGTCAGCGTGGGAAGTTGGGCGAGGGCCCAGACTGAACGTTCTCATCCCACAGGGAGAAGCTGTGTACACTGTCCCCAGCCTACGGCTGCACATCTCTGAGAATGACCAGCAAATCCTGAGCTCTCTGGGCCCAACTCAGAGGGCACAGGGTAAGGAGGACTGGAGAGGTCAAGAGGGAGGTGAGCCTGCCCAGTGCCCCCAGTGCTGATCAGCCCCCCACCCCCACCCCCAGGCCCTGAGCGATCCCCATCACACCTGGCTCTGCAGGACCTGTCGCTGAGTCTGGTCTCCCCTCCTTCCTCACCCAGTTCCTCAGGTAAGGTGATGCTCAGGCCCCGTGTTTTTGCTGCTGTCAATCAATTAGGTGCCTGGGCTCTGAAAGGGTACCCAGCTGGGCGGGGGTGAACACAGTCCCTGCAAGCCTCCGCTCACAGGTCCTTCAGCTGATCTGAGCTGAGGGGACTGTGCCCATGGTGAGTCCCCCTCCTCCTCAGGAACCCCTGCCTTACCCAGCCACCTGCTGTCAAAGGAGAACAGTGCCAGCGTCAGCCTTCTGCCTCCTCTGCCCTTGGCTGCTCCAGACCCAGTACAGAAGGGCAGCTCCCAGCCCCTGTCAACCATCTGCTCAGTCCACGGCTCCCTGCCCCCCAGGTCCCCACACCCCAGCAGTATACCCAATGCCCCACTCCTGAGCTGTACCCTAAGCCTGTCATGCCTTGGCCATGCCCCCAGTATACACCAGGCCCATGTAAGTAGGGCCCAGAAACCTAGCCTGGAGTTCAAAGAGCTTGGGTTACCCCCCAAGACCTTGCAGCCTTCTCCAAAGACAAGAACCACCAAGGGAGTCCTGGAGTCCGGCTGTGTCTGGGTGAGCACAGCCCCCACAGCTGGAGGGTAGAAGGGGGTGGACCTTGGGTAGAGCTGGGCTGGGGGCTGGGGCAGCCTTGGATGAGGTTAGAGGCCTTTTTGGCCCCCTTCCAGACACCATGTCCCCTTCAGGACCCCCCAGAGAGGCATCGTGATGGTTCTGCCTTCCAGTATGAGTACAAGCCACCTTGTCCCTCCCTGTGTGCCCAGGTCCAGGCTGCCAGGTGAGTACCTGGGGCTGCCCCTGCTGTCTTAGTTGCCTGTCCCTGTCCCCCGACCTAAAACCTTGGTTCTCTTCTCAGGCTCCCTCCCCAGCTCGTGGCCTGGGCCTTGCACTTTTTGATGGAGCCACAGCCGGACTCTGAACTGACCCAGATGTGAGGGCTCGTGGGAAGATGTGTGCACAGGTCCAGGCCTGGGGGCAGATAAACAGAGCTCCACACTAGCTTCCTTTGAGTTTTTTAATAAAATAATCTCATGCGGCAGAAAGGAAGAGGTCAGGGGTTGGGGCCGCCGCCTCTTTGGTTTGTGGTTGGGGAGGGTGGGCTGGAGGGCTCTGTAGACTGGGTGAGTAGAGGCTCGGCTTCAAGGCCAGATCCTGCACAGAAAGAGAGGGAGAGAGGAAGGGTTAGGACTGAACCAAGCAGCCTTGCTGCCCTCCCAGCTGGCCCTGGCCCCCCTTACCTATGCTTGGAGATGGAGGCGCCTCAAGCTTTGGCCTGCGCTTGAGGACAGGGGAGCGCTGTAGCCGCAGGGGCCGTTCTGTGGGATACAGACAGACCTGGGGAGGGATGCTAAGGGCTGGCCGCCTGTGCTCACCATCCCCCCTCCCAACACTTACTTGCCTTTGGAGCCTCCGCCTTCCCCTCACCCTCCCATCCCCAGCAGTGGTGGCTCCCAGCCTTCTGGCTCCAATTTTTCAACCCCTCAGGACACTGGTGGCCCTTCAAGGACCAGAGCCATGAAGGGAGCCTACTCTTCCCCTACCTCCTTCCAGCCCACAGGGAGGTGTTTCCCCCTCACCAGCAGGGGCCTGGAGCTGGTCCTCATGCACAGACACTGCTCGTCGCCCTGCCAAGCGGGGCTGCGGCCTCAGCCAGCCATCTGGGGGAGGCCAGGGGGGTCAGGGTGTGGGCCCAACAGCCGCCCTTGCTCCAGCCCTTGCCTCCCACCTTCAGGGTCTGAGTTCCCAGAGGGGACTCCTCCAGTCCCTAGCCCAGTATTGAGTGGAAGCTGGGTATTTGCTTACCTTCATTCCTGGAGCCTAAGCAGGGATCCTCTGGGAGGCCCAGGCTGTCTGGGGAGGGGCTGGATCTTCGGGGGCTTGGGCTGGGACATGGGGACGGGGGCCCGGACCATCCTGTTGGCCCCAACCACGGCCCCTGAGCTCTGCATTCAACTGTTGCCCCAATGTCTTCCAGGTGGCAGACTCAGGCCCTTGGCCCCCTGGCCCAGGTCTGCATGAAGGGTCTGTGGGGAGAGGGGTGTCAGCCAAGGCCTGGGTCAGGCAGTGGTCCGATCCCCAGCACTGTGGCTCTCACTCACCAGCAGACACTGAGTGGGTGCGGGACTTGATCGAGATGAGAGGAGCCTCTGTGGAACTGTCCATAATGTCACCTGCAAAGGCAGGGTTGGGGGCTTAGGCACCAGACCTTAGTGAAGGGAAGAAAAACATGGCTTCTACTCCTCCTCCCCCTAGGAGAGCAAATCCCTTGTGGACTGTCTCTTCCTCCCCCAAAATGTACTGCACCAGCCCAGGGTCCCACTTACCATCTGAGCCAGCCTTCTTGATTTCTCCATCTTTGCTCTGTGGGAAACAGGGAAGTCAAGCTTAGTCCTGTCCCACCCTCATGCTAGCCTTGTTTTCTTATTGTTGTTCGGTAACTGCCACTAACAGCCACCATGGGTTGGGCAAAAACATGGCAGACCCAGTCCTGGTCTTGGAGCTCAGTCTGTGGTGGCGGACACTTAACACAGAAGCATATGCAGGCACAAACACACAAAGTGACTTCTCAGTTCTGTGATTCACTTCCTATAACTTAGTGTTTCTAAATTCAAGCTGAGTCTCACTTCACATGTGTTTTGATTTTCCTGCAAAGTTATAGGGTTAGTCCATAGGGTGGTGATTCTTACTAGGAACTGTGATCAGAGAGTGGCATTAGCAGGGTGCATGGAAGAGTCAAGGAAGGTCCATAGGGAAGCAGAGATGGAGGAAGAGGGAGGGACCTTGTGTAGCCCTTGGACGGTGGTGAGAGGCTAGAAGTGGGGCAGAGAGGAGTTCCAGACAGCGGAGCCTGTATGGAGGTCCTGAGATGCAACTGGGGTTGACAGCAGTGAGATGAAGGCAGTGACCAGGGCTGAAGCCCCGTTGGGCCCTGAGGTAGGATTAGGAGTCAAGTCCCCTAGAGGATTTGCTGTTTCAAATGAAGATGACTTTCAAAAGTCAGATTTCTGTTAGATCTGCAGAGAATGGGACTGTCACTGCTGCAAGGAGAAGATACTGGTGGCCTGGGTCAGAGCGGAAACCAAGAGGGAAGAAAGGGGGAATCTGACAGACCTGTCAGGAGTCTCCTGGTCACATGAATCACCCACATAAAGCCAGCCGCGTGTCACCTGCCTCATTTCCCACAGCACCCCTTTCCAACTCACTTGCTTCCTCTTGCCTTCAGCACTCCCACTGCCTCTGCTCACACCGATCCTCTGCAGCATCACTTGTACTCGCTGCTCAAAGGATGGGGCCAGCTCTGTGTCTCCCCGCTCCAGGGGCCGCCGCTGGGGACAGAGACACCGAGTGGCGAGAGAGCCCGCTGCCCCCACCGTTAGGGGAGCCCTTGCTCCTGGTCACCAGCCCTCACCTTGTCAGGCCTGGCACCTACTGTCTCCTCCTCCTCAGCAGGGAGCAGTATCAGGGAGTAGGCCTTGCTTTCGCGGGTGTATCGAGGCCGACTCCTGCGGGTTGGGTCTGGGCTGCTGGTGCCCCCCTCGGCCCCAGCAGGCTCCTCACCACGGCCAGGACGGGCCGGTGGCCGAAGCAAGTCCCCGAGTGTGGTTTTTCGAGAGCGGGGAGCTGCGCCAGGGCTGGTCTCAAGATCAGGTCGTGACCCACGTGTTGAACGAGGCTTCTTGAAGGCAAAGAGGGTGCCCAGCTTCTTGCGAAGTGTACGGGGGACAGGGGTGGTACCTCCCTCGGCTGCCAGGTCCTCCTCGGGGGCCCAACTGTGGGAACAGCCAGCAGTGAGTGGGAAGGCCCATGGAGCAGCCCACCCTCTCCCCCACCCTTGGAACTGCCCCTTACTCACAGGCGATCCTGGTGGATCAGCCTTTTGGAGAAGAATTCCTCCACGCCCTCATCCACGCGGGCACTGAGCCCATTCCCTTCCTGCGGCAGGGCTGGGGGCACCTGAGAGACACCACAAGGTTAAAGGGCTGAGTTCAATCGTGACTTCTTCCCACCTTCCTTGTCCAGTGGCAGGCTCTGGGCAACTCCAGGACCTGGGAGCTGCAGTGACCCTTTGGAGCTGCTGTTCTGAGCTCCCCCACTGTCCAGCGGCCCGGCAGAGATGCTGGTTTCACATACCCCCCCTCACCTGAACTTGGCCCTGGATGTACATAGCTCACACCCATTCTCGTCCCACTGAGTATCCTAAACACCCCAAACCACCTGGTCACCAGCAGACTAGAACCCAGGTGTCCCCTGGGTCGCACATTCCCACTTGCCACCCTCTGCTCCAAACAGTCCCTGCAGTACCCTCCACCCCCACCCCACTCGGCCTGCTGGCGGCTCAGCGGCGCCTGCTGCTGCGTCAGACCCTCTGGGGGGCCTCAAGCGGGCTCCTCCCCACCTCCGGCCCTGTGCCCACGACCCGCGCCAGTACCCAGCCCACACATACACCCGCGCTGGACGTGCAGTAGACGCAGGACTGTCCCCATGGGAGGAGGGGGCAGCATCTTTCAGTAACCCTGGGGGAGGGAGGGTAAGACAGACACCCCCTCTCACACATCTACCCGTGCAGCAGCCAACCCGAGGCAGAGTCCTACCCCAGGCGCTCCCCCAACGAAATCCACACGCTCGTGACCCCACATAAGCATGGCTTGAGGAAGGGGGTGGCCAAGAAGACGCCAGAGCTCGGCTGCGTGACCCCACCACCCACCTCCCTGCCCGCCATCACCCTTAAGAGCGAACGGGCTGCTTGAGACCCCCAATTCCATGAGCTCTGGAGTGGGGGTAGGGCGCTCACCTGGGGGCCCCCCGGCGGCGGGCGGTGGTGGTGCTGGCGCCGCGGCCGCGGTCGGGTCCGGGTCGGATGGCGCAGGGGCTGCCCGGAGGGTGGCAGGTCCATGCGAGGCAACGGGCCCGCCGGGGGCCCTGGGGCGGCTGGGCTCGGCGAGCCACGAGCGGATGGCCCCGCCTGCGGCTCTGCATCTTCCCCCGGAGCCGCCAGCTCGGGCTCCGGCTCTAGCTCCTCAGCAGCACCTGAGTGGAGTGCACCAGAAGAGCACCGGGGAGGTGGCGGCGGCGGCAGCGGTGGCGCTAGGGTGGCGGGGGACCCGCCCAGGGCGTGGGGAGGGGCTGGGCTACGCCGCCCGCCCCCCTGCCCGCCCCTCCCCCGCTGCTGCTGTCCGTGGTGCTGAGCGCGGCCCCGAGCGGCGCGCGGCCCCGCGACGCCGCCAGGCATGCGCATCCCGCGGGTTGGAAAGGGAGGGGGCGGTAGAGTAGGGAAAGAATCGAGAGAAGACTGTGTCCCGGCCCTGGTCTCAGGTCCCACCCTGTGCTAACTGACCCCAACTTTATAGTTGTACGGGGTCTTGGTCTGGCCCACTCAACGGTCAGGGAGTTCCCAGGCAGAGATGAATATATTGTGTCCAAGTGGCCAGGTCTATCTAATGGAACTTTAGTCCAATCTGAGTAACTCTTCCCCTGGGGCCCTGACTTACAGTGAGTGGAGGGGTCCAGATGAAGACAGTGGAGGGATTCAGGCCATTTCTGTGAAGGACTTTCATCCTGGTGAGGAGGGCACAAACAGCCTGGGGTCCCTACCCCAGAACAAGATGGGAAGATCTAGAGTTCTAGGCCCAGAGTTCCATGACCACCTACCTTCTGCTGCTCTTCATTCTCCTTTTCTTTCTCCTCAGGGAAGAAAAGACCTTCCAATTCCTCAGGCCCAAGGGGGCTGGACTCTTCTCCATCTAGGGCCGGTATGACAGGGGGCATTGCCTCTGTTGCCTGTTGAGCCAGACTCTCCACCTGCAATACCAGGCACCCCAAAGATGGGGAGACAGGGGCTCAGCCATAGTCCTATCAGTGCTAAGAGAACCCCGAAATACTGGGCTACATGACCCCAAAAGACATTACAGAACCTCTGCAAGGCAGTGGCCATGTATGTGTGTAAGCACATAATCCCTGCTCAAGACATTACAGAACCCCTGCAAGGCAGTGACCAGATGTGTGTGTGTCTGTGTGTGTGTGTACGCCCACAGTTCCTCCTCACCAGCCGATCCCGGGCTGCACTCAGACCTGCCACAGCCTGAGCCACAATGCTCTCTGCCAAGGTCCCTGTGACTGACAGGCGCATGTTCCTGGTGGCAACAGAGGACAGGGGTTAGTGTGCTCTTTATCCAGTCTAGCCCAGTCCTGCCCAGCCCAATCCAGCCTACCTGAGCCGAGTGAAGGCATCTTGCAGCAGGTGCTCTGGGAGCAGCTCTGGGAGACCCCTTGAGCCCCCGAGGACCCCCTCTAGCTGTTCCCTCCACCTGGGACCCTGCAATGTCTGTGGGCAGAGACTCCTTGTTGTGTCCAATGTGGCCTGAGTGAAGTCCTGGTCAAAGGTCAGAGCACAATGAGTGTGTGGCTGGTGTCCAGCCTCACTGGCTTGAGGCTCCAAAGCCCCAAAGAACACTGGGGGTTACCACAGACTCGGGATACCACAGTCACACCTCTGGATGGGGGTCAAGGCTGCATAAGGGGAAGGGGGGCAGCTGGGGCCAGGGCACTATCTCACCTGAATGTCCCGGCGGCACACCTCTCCCACCTGTCCCAGTAGGCCCTCCAGCTTCTGCCGCAGCTGCCATTGGTGGCTTGGGGAACTTCCAGCCTCATAGAGAATGGGAAGAATCTGGAGGCCAAGGAAGAAAAGGAGTTGCAAGCTGACCCCTAACTAAGAGGGAGGCGTCCTCGTGGTGGGAGGGGGTGCTCACGCTGAGAGAGAAGTTGGCATTTTGGATGGCATCCTCAGCCTGGTGCACAGCAGCTTCACCCTGGGGTCCAGCCCCACAGCCCAGCAACTCCACATGCTCCTGCACCGACTGACACAGTTCATTCACTTCCTGGGGGGCAAGAAGACTCAATTGTAGCCTGGTCCCCTCCCTGTTCCCCAGATCCTGACTGTCCCCTTCCCAAGGTCTCTGCAGGGTGATGAGGTCCTGAAGCTGACAGCATCAGGACAGTCACTTGGGAATCTTATCTGTTCAAGAAGGGAGAGCAGTGTCTCCTTTGGTTCATTGCAGGGACATTATATATACTTCCTAAACATCCAGAATAGGAAGGAAAAGAGTGGTTAGTCATGTCAGTGTTTTAGAAGCTCAATCTGTTCATCATTGACCTAGAGGACAGATTGAGGGATGGAGAGAAATGTGAGTGAGGAGCTGTGGAGGAGAGAGAAGGGGGAAGCAAAGGATAGTTGGGTAGGAGTAAGGAGCAGTGTTTGAGAATGGATCAAGATGCAGAACGAAGGAGGTCTGCAGGGGCTGCAATGTGGCCAAGAGAGACCTGGACTGAAGCTCTGTCCACAGCACTCGGTGGGTGTGGGCACCAGTGAGACTGGGCTCCAGGGTATAAGAGTTTTGTGAGAAATGGCTTGATCACTTGTAGAATGTGAAGCTCTGAAGTTGTCAAGATGCCTGGGCTCTGGAACTTGGGAAAGAAGTGGGATTTGGGAACAGGTGGATGGGGAACATCTCACCAAGTAGTGGAGGGAGATGAAGCCAGAAGAAGGGTCATTGGGTTGGGCCACAACAGAGAGGGAAGGCCCTGTGAATGGGAATTCACAGGTGGGGCTACAGTTGGGGACGGGGAGAACTGATTGAGGATTTAAAATACCTCCTGTCTTTAACTAGGGAGCCTATTTAAATTATTTAAGGGAATTTCCTGTGGTCCAATGGTTAAGACTCCATGCTTTCACTGCAGGGGCCTGGGTTCATTCCTTAGTTAGAGAAATGATATCTCGCAAATCAGCTGTGTGCAGTAGCCTCCCCACGCCCAGTTTTTTTAAGTTGAAAAAAAAAATGCTTTCAAAAGGCAGCTAGTAGTGTTATCTGGGGGAGCTATTTCAAGAGCTATCAGTTCCACTGCAGATCAAGGAGAAGGACTTGTCTGGGACAGCAGGATTCAGGCACATTGGCTGCCCTCAGACTCATGGCGTGTCTCAGCAGCCAGAACCCTCCCCATTCTCTACAGTCTGTTGGTGCTCAAGGCTGAGTAGGGGAACTCTGACCTGTTCGGAGGGGTCTGACCCCAGACCCAGGGGCTTCGGGCAGGAGGTGCAGTCAGTAGAGGTGTGGTCTGTGCGATTGTTCCTCAAGAGACAGGCTTGGATCTGGGCACAAGAGAGACTGAGAAGTGGTAGGGCAGGACCAAGGCACAGGGCAAGGCAGGGGAAGAGAGGGAACCCCCACCTGATGCACGGCCCGTGCTGTCAGTTCAGGACGGCTGCGCTGAGCCTGGGCCACATCGGTCAGTGGCAGAGGCATGGCCTTCAGGCTGCGGTTCTGTTCCAGGGCCTGTGCCACGTCCAGCAGGCCCAGAGCAGATGTGTGGTTCCGGTCCCAGACCACAGACCTGGGCCGGGCTGGGCTTTAGTCAGGGGTGGAGCTCTGCAAGGAGCTCCCAACCCCTCTGGCCTTTTCATTGCTAGTGCTATTGCTAAGTCACTTCAGTCGTGTCCGACTCTGTGTGACCCCATAGACGGCAGCCCACCAGTCTCCCCCACCCCTGGGATTCTCCAGGCAAGAACACTGGAGTGGGTTGTCATTTCCTTCTGGCCTTTTCATTAGCACCCCTGAGCTCCACCTGCTCTGCTTCATTCAGCCCTACCCCAGTAAACCCCTCCATACACGCCCTCTTCCCCCGTTAGTCCCACCCCTGTGACCCCGCCCACCTGAGCCTCGTGTTAACCCGAAGCGCCTTGGCCAGCATCTTGGCACCCGTGTCCCCCATGGCATTGCCGCTGATATCCAGGGCTGTCAGGTTAGGATTGGTGCCCAGGGCCCGGAGCAGGACGCCGGCGCCCAGCTTCAGCCGTGACTCAGCCACAGACAGAGACTGCAGGGGCTGGGTTAAGATAAAGCCATTTGCAGTTGGAGTCAGGGGCCAGCAAGGAGGACGGGTCTCAGGGTCCATTGCCCGAGGATCCCGCGTAGTCCTGTGAACTCACACAGTCGTCATCCTGCATGAGCTGAACAATCCGGTGCAGGACGTCGTCCAGGGTCTCCCTGTGGGCGGGGGCAGCAGTTGGCAGAAGACCCGAGTGGTGGGATGCAGTTGGGAGGCCCAGGAGGGGGATGGGGGCTCACTTGCATCGGACGTTGAAGTTCCTTCCAAGCGCCACGTGTCGCAGGGACCGACTCCTCCCGATGGCCAGCACCAGAGTCACCATGTCTGAGCCAAAGCCTGGGGGATGGCTCGGGTCACACACAAGGCAAGGCTGCGGGGGGTGGGAATTTGGTGGGTGGTGGGAGGATGGATTTCTGGGGGGCCTCACCATTATCTGCCAGATCCAGGGAGCTCACTGCGCCAGCATCACACACCAAGTCTTGTATCACCTGAGCACCCGCCGAGCGCAGCTGAAGGTGGGAAGTGGAGCGTGCTCAGGCCAACAGGCCACAGGTGGGGAGGATCAGGAGCCCAGTGGTCCAGCGCTCCCGCCTCGCAGCCCCAGCCCCAAAGGGCAAGTCCCGCGGCTCCAGGCGGGCTGCTAACCTCACACGCGCTGAGGTCCAGGTGTAGGTCATTCAGGTGCGTGTTGAGCGCCAGGCCTTCCAGAAGCGCCCTGGGAGAGGGTGTCACAGAGGGTAGCGGAAGCTGGGAGAAGGGTCCCCAGAGCAGAGCACGAACAGCAAGAAGGAAGGATGCCCGGGAGGTCAAGGGTGCGGTAAGAGCGGGGTGAGGTGCCGAGGCGAAGCCTGGGTGTTGGCCGACAGGCGAGGGCATGGGACACTGACCTGAGTGCGTCGGGTGGCAGTTTGCAGCCCGCCAGGCCCAGGTGCCGAAGCGTCCCGGCGCGGCTGAGGAAAAGTTGCAGAGCGTCGGGCGCAGCCCTGGACTTCCTGGGGTGGGGAGTGGGCAGAGTGGGCGTCCTGGCGCGGGGAGGCGGGGTCCGGCAGAGTCCGGCCCCCTCCCGCCCCGCCCCCTTACGTGCGGGAGAAGACGTTCCTCGAGGCGTCTAGGTGCGCCAGGCTGGAGCAGCCGCCCCGGGACAGCGCCGCGAAGAGCTGCGAGAGGAGGGTGTGGGCTACACCGGCCGGAGGACTGAGCACCCAGCCTCCAGTCGCCCTTGGGCCACAGGCCCGCCCAGCCCTACAGATCACCCCCGACTCACAGTGTCCAGGGCCGTGTCGGTGCCTGCGAGATTCAGGAACGTCAGAACGTTAGGACGGCTCAGGAAACTATAGAGGCCCTGGCGGGAGGATGGAGATGGGAAAGAGTCAGGGATCACTCCACCAAAAGCTTCCCGACACCCCACTGCCTGCGGCGGCGTCCCCAATCACCTCCCTAAAGACAGCCACTCACCCCACGATCCTCCGAAGCCCCCAGTGCCCCGGGGTTCCCGGAAAGGTCCAAGTGGGTCAGGGCAGAGTCAAAGGCTGAATTGGAAGCCAGTGCCCGGCCTAGAGCCCTCATTCCTGGTGATGGAGGAGGGGGCTCACCATCAGGAGACCCCCCACCTCCCAGCTCCGCCACCCCACACCATCCTCCGGCCTGCCTACCTCGCGGCGTCAACCCAGTCTGCGCTAGGCTGAGTCTCCTCAGGGCTCCAGGATGCTTCTCTAGGTGTCTGCTAAGGGCCGCCACACCTGCGGGATGGGGGTAGTAGCCCTGTGGATCTCAACACCTCCAGCACCAGCCCCCGGGGCTTCCCCAGGCTCAGGCGTACCTCGGTCATCCAGCAGGTTCCCAGCCAGGCTGAGCTCCCGCAGTCCCGAGCTGGTGTGTCCCGCCAGTGCCTGGGCCAGTCGCCGGACAAAGTCTCTGGGGATCACACCACACCCCAGGTGTGAAGCTTTGAGCCTGGATTCCCCGCTCCTCCCCAGGCCACTAGTCTCTCCAACCCAAGCCCTGTCTCCCCTACCCCCTCAGGCCACAGGTCTCCAGCACCAGCTCCTCCAGGTGGGATGACTGATTCATCATGTGCAGAATCTGTTCTGAGACCTCAAGGCTCTGAGAACCAGAGTGGGAGAGAGAGCTCAGCGGGCTGCCCACTGACCCACCCTCCCCGCTCTCCCCTGTGCTTCTCACCAGCTTCATGTCCACGCAGGAGAGGCACCGGAACCAGAGATTGTAGGACAGGGCAGCCACACTCAAGGCCAGGTCCCTGGGTGGAAGAAGGGGCAGGAGCAGAGCTCAGGATCCCCCAGCCAGATCTAAGTCCAGTATCCCCTCTCTCCATGGAGAAGCTAAGGCCAGGAATGTGGTTCATGCAGTCCTCTCCTCACAGCCCTGGTGGGACACTCACCGACTTCCCAGATGGCTGAAGTCTCCTAGGCTGAAATGGCGGCAGCCCTGACGATGGTAGATGGTGTCCACATCCTGGGTGGGAAGAAAGTACCTCCAACTTGCTTGGGACCACAAGAGGTAGGGGGGACTTCTCAAAGCACCAGGGGAATTAGATGTCTCCAGAGCCCCCAGAGAGGGCCCTACTCTCACCCACTGAATCTCCTCTCGGAAAGGGAAGCCATTGTAGTCACACAGGGCCTCGTATGTCTCCGAGAAGCCCCCTGGGTTGGCGCCAAGGGTGTGATGGGGCAGGAATTGGGGCAAGAGAGAGACAAAAGGTCAGAGATGGAGAATGATCAGCCCCAGGCTGGGTAGTGGCTGAATGGTTCTGTTCAGTTTGTTGAGCCCTTCAAACCCAGGGGTCATGCAGGAGGGGGTCAGCTAGAAGCCCTAAGTGGACCCCGCCTTGGCCCTTACCACAGGGGCTGCTGGGTGAGGTGGCTTCTGAGGAACTGCTTTTCTCCAGCCGAGCCAGCATGGAGGGGGGTGTGGGCCTCCGGAAGAGTTTCCTGAGGAGGGGGATGAAGGAAAAGAGGGCAAAGAACTTCCAGGCACTGGCAGTGAGACCCCCCACAGCAACATCCAGGGCACCCCTCGCTGCCCCCTTCCCTGCCAGCCCTGTCAGCTGCTGGGCCTCACCCAAGGGTTGAGCGAGGGAAGACCTTCCTGATGGCAGCAGCGATGTGTTGGGCCAGCTGTTCCAGGGCAGCCACACCAGTAAACTCCAGGACCAGTTCAGGCAGGGACTCCAGCTCAAAGGTGACCTGGGGGTGGGGGTGGGGGTGAGGAATGGGTTCCAGGGTGAGGGATGGGCTCCACGTGGGGGCGGGGGTGGGGAACAGAGGACAAGACCAGACTGCAGGCCCCGGTGGGGTACTAGGGGTCTCACCTGAGGGGGTGTCTCCTGCAGCACCATGGCCTGGACCTCCAGGTAGCTGAATGTGCAGTCCACCTATGGAGTGCCTGGGTGAGCTTGGACCAAAGCGCAAGACCCAAAGCATAAGACCCACCCTCTTGGGAGCCCAGTCCTTTGTGCAGCCTGGATCTCAGAGCCAGACCTGCCTAGACTCCAGTCCTGCCTGATGTTGGCAGCCCAGTGCTGTTGGGAGGGCAAGTCCACAAGGACAAGATGGACAACGTCACAGATGCAGCCCTCACCAGGAAAGCTGCTGGAGGGCAAGGGGGTGGTGGCCGGGCCGTGGGGACTCACCCTCAGAGGGAGGCAGGTGTGGAGCAGGTAGGCTCTCCATCGGAGCAGTGCCTGAGGGGAGAGAGTGTCTCACACCTTGGGCAGGGCAAGAGGCTCCTTCTGCTTGGGCCCCAGTGGCCCTCCCAGGCAGGCTCTGCCCCAGCCATACCAGGACATGACCTTGCTCGGCACCCTCCCGCTCTGGCAGCCAGGTTTTCAGCAGCAGTTCTGCCTCCTTGGGCCACAGGAACTTGGTGATCTCGCCTGTGGAAGGGCAGCCTGCTGGGAGACGGTTCCTGCCATGGAGGTCAGTTCGTGCCCACGGTCTGTGGTCTGTATGGGGCTAGGGGCCCTGGGCTCATCTACGGGGCCAGCGATGAAGCAGTGGAGTGGATCTGGGCCGCCAAACCCTCCTGATGACCAGAGGGGACCACTTGCCGGGTGCCCCAGGACTCTGGGTGGGCCACTGGTTGGTTCTGGGGCCCACGGCTTCCTTCCAGCCAAGTAGAGAAGGACCGGCGCTTACCTCGCAGCTCGCAGGATATGCCGTCAGGGGTCTGGGCCATGCGGCCGGCCCGGCGGCCGGAGCTGGCCCAAGGAGCTCAGACGAGAAACGGTAGCGGCGGCGGGCGAGTACAGGAAGCCTGGGGCCCCGGCAGCATAGCAGCCACCTGCTCCTCCTGCAGCGGAAGGTACGCACCGCTTCCTGCCCCCGGCCCGGCTCCTCCCCGCCCGGCCTCCGCGGGCCGGGAGATGTCAGGCGGGTATGAAGGAGGTGGGCAGATGCCAGCTGCCCGCCCGCGCTGTCGCTACTCTCTAAGGGTAGATCTGAGAGGGAAGGGAGAGGTGGAGAGGTGTGCCCGGTAGGGTCTCGCACGTCGGGGGCCTCTTTTGGTTCCTAGCCCCCTAACTTCCACCCTGCTACAGTCCCTCCTGCGAGCACCAGGGGGCGCTGCCCACTCGGGGAATCTGCGGCCCGCCTCGGCCAGTCCCCTCCAAAGCCCAGCGAGGGAGGTGGACCGCAGGCAGGAATACATAGGGCATCTGTTCAGAACGGAGCATCGGATTTCTCCTAACCCTGAGGACCCTATCTGTTGCTCCTAACCTGGAGTCCCTCACCACGTCGGACAGACACAGACTGTTCAAAGGATGGGAAAAACACCAGATGAGCCCAGATGCCCTTCTCTGTGGCAGAGGTCCTTAGCTTTCATCAGGTTCAAACTGGGTCAGGGCCAGAAGGTGCCACTGCAGGGAAGGGTGGAGTGACTCACAAGTAAAGGCAATGGATGTGGGGGTCCTCCCATGTCTGCCTTCTCCCAGAGCTGGAGAGAGCTTGGGGAGGGGGAACCACTAGCAGAGAAGAAAGCTACTGTCTGCAGGACTAGGTGGCTATCAGGTCATGGGATGCATGATGCCCTATAGAAGACCAGGGACCTAGATTCTGGAGAGTTGACAGGAGGGGATTTAACCTTTTTTTTCCATTACAATCTAATTAAACTCTATGAGAAGAGAAACAAGCCTCTGCCTTGCCCATAGCTCAGCCAGGCGGGGTGAAATAACCTGAGGTGAGACACTGGGCAGTCCCTTGGTTTCGTCCCACCTCCTGCTACCTACCCCTCCTCACCTTGAGGCCTGGAGACAGTGAGAGTATTTTTCAGTCATCTGACCATCAGCAGCATCTCCCCCTGCCCTGAGGACCACCAACGACTAGGACAAAGTGGAAAGTAGAGATTGAATCGTAAAAACTTTGCAGGAAGCCAGCTCCCTTAAAGCAACAGGCCCAGCTGTGGCGGCCCAGTGGCCACAGGGATGGACTCAGTTGGAGAGGGAGCTAAATTCCCACCAACAGAGGCGAGAGGAAGTCCTGCTCTGCTGCCTCCCAATCTGAAAGGAGGGAGTTCAAGTTAAGACTCTTGGAAGACCACAGAAGCCATCAACTGCTTCTAGGGCGTGAGCTCACACAGTATGGCCAAGTGGTGAGGAATGAAAGTTCTGAAGGTATGTTGCCTGAATTCAAGTCCTGACTCTGCTTAACAGCTGTTTGACACTGAGTCATAGTGAAGTTGCTCAGTCGTGTCCGACTCTGCGATCCCATGGACTGCAGCCTACCAGGCTCCTATGTCCATGGGATTTTCCAAGCAATAGTACTGGAGTGGATTGCCGTTTCCTTCTCCAATGAGTAAACCACCTTATCTTTCTGTTTTGGGCTTCCAGTTCCTGTTTTCTAAGCTGGAACTTTAAACTTACCTCGGAGTATAAAGATTAAATGTTTATTAAGAGAAGTGCTCACAATAGTATCTGGAACTCTGTGAACACTCACAGTTACCAAATCTTACTGTGACAAACATAAGACTCCAGAACAGAAGGACAGAAAACCTTCCTCCCTGGGATTTTTCTGTTCAGAATGATTCGAATGAGAAAAACAAGAGGGAATAAATGCCAAAGGCTTCGAGCTGCTCCCAGGTGGCGGGATTCTCAAGACCAACAGCCACACTGGTAGCATCAGCCCTTGTCTAGTGAGTGCTATGGGAACAAGCAGAGGGCTGTGGAGGAGGAAACCAGATCAGCCTGGAGATCAGGACAGGGGCGCTAGGCTAGCCACACATCTTAACTGCTTGCTGTCAAGGTGGCAGTGACAAAACAAACATAACTGCCATCAGAGGCCTAGTGAACACATGGGACTCAGCTCCCACGAGTGAGTGACTCAAGGAGAGAAGCCTTCAATTTGTTCAAGACCGTCTGTGTGTTCTAGACAGCATGACACCCTGTAGGCGCTCAAGAAATGCTTAGAGCTCATAATAAGGAATAAGCCCTGCCTGTTCCAGCAGTACAGAATGACAGGCCAGGCTGCAGCTCCGGGAAGTGCCACAAGGTTCCTGTCAAAAGTTCTCTGGTGTGGAGTACTGGGAGGTTTTACATTTAATGGAGTCATACAGGATGTATCATGGGGATGTGCCAATGGTGAGGATGGGTAGGGAGGTAGGGAGGGAATCCCCTTCCAGCCTTATCTGCATCAGAATGTCATTTTTCTTGCCCCCTCCACAAGAAAAACCAATCTGTTTGTAAACAGTTTGAATGTATACAATAACAGAAAAGCCATGTTGAAAATACAGATAAACTGCTTGCTGTTCTATTAAGAGATTTTCTATTGTATTAAATTTATTTGGCGGGGGGGGGGAGGGGAGCAGGGGAGCATGCCATATGGCTTGCAATATCATAGTATTCCAACCAGGGATCGAACTTGGGTTCCTTGTAGTGGAAACATGGAGTCCCAACTACTGGACCACCAGGGAATTCTCTATAACTAAAAAAACATTTTATAAAAATAGCTAGCTAGTGGGAAGCTACTATAAAACACAAGAAGCTCAGCTCGGTGTCTGTGATGACCTAAATGGGTGGGATGGAGGTGAGGTGGGAAGGAGGTCCAAGAGGGAGGGGATATATGTATACATAGAGCTGATTCACTTCATTGTACAGCAGAAACTAACATAACACTGTAAACAAATTTTACTAATGTAAAAAATTAAAATTTTTAAAAAAGCTGCCTGCCCACTGAAACAACTCAGGTAGTAGGTACTCTGCTCCCTGGTGGCAGTAGGGGTTAGCCCATGCATGGGATAGAGACCAAATGCCCTGACAGCCTCAGGCCACTAACAGTCAATCCAAGTTGCTGACTGCCTGGTTCATAGTCCCAGATGATACCAATTTTCCTGGGAGATCCCACTGCATGAACACTACCAACCAGCCAAAGACTTCACACATCTATCTAGTCTTCTGTACTTACTTTTCACTGAAAACCGATAAGTTCAAATTCTGCTTAAAACCCCCTGGACTTCCTTAGTGGTTCAGTGGTTAAGATTCCATGCTTCCAATGCAGGGGGACAACGGCTTTGATCCCTGGTCAGGGAAGTGCCTCATGCCATGGGGTGTGGCCAAAAAAAGAAAAGCACCCTATAATTACCTTGAGATAATAAAAGCTATTTATGACAAACCCACAGCCAATATAATACTCAATGGTGAAAAGCTAAAAGCTTTCCCATGAAAACCTGGAATAAGACAACAATGCCCACTTTCACCTCTTCTATTCAACAGAGCATTGCATGTCCCAGCCACAATAACCAGACAAAAAAAATAAAAGGTATCCAAATTGGAAGGAAGAGGTAGAATTATCATTATATGCAGATGAAATAATACTATATATAGAAAACCTTAAAGACTGCACACAAAAGCTACTAGAACTGATAAATGAATTCAGCAAGGCAGCAGGATACAAGATTACATAGAGAAATTGGCTGTTATTTCTTTATACCAACAATGAAACATCAGAAAGGGTATGTACAAAAATCAATACCTCTTAAAATCATAAACCCCAAAAACAACACATTTAGGAATAAACTTCACCAAGGAAGTGAAAGATTTAAATATGATGAAAACTATATAAAACATTAATAAAGAAAACTGAAGATAATTCAAAGAAATAGAAAGATATCCCCTGCTCTTGGATTGGAAAAAGTAATGGTGTCAAAATGTCCAAACCACCCAAAGCAATCTACAGTTGTAATGCGATCCCTATCAAATTACCCACGACATTTTTCATAGAACTAGGACACAGAACCCTAAAATTCATATGGAACCATAAAGACCCAGGATTGCCAAAGCAGTCCTAAAGAAAAACAAAGCAGGAGGCATAACCGTCCTAGACTTGATACAGACTATAAGCTCCAGTGATCAAAACTGGCACAGAAACAGACACGTGGATCAATGGAGCAGAAGAGACGGCCCGGAAATGAGCCCACACCTACAGTCAATTAACCTTTGACAAAGGAGGCAAGAATATGCAACGAGAAGAAGTCTCTACGGCAAGTGGTGTTGGGGAAGTTGCACAGCTGCATGTAAATCAATGAAGTTAGAACACACCCTCTCACCATACGCAAAAATAAACACAAATGGCTTAAAGACTTAGAACAAGACACCATAAAACTCCTAGAAAACACAGACAAAACATTCTGTCATAAATTGTACCGATATTTTAAGTCAGTGTCCCAAAGCAATAGAAGTAAAAACAAAACTAAACAAATGAGACCTTATCAAACTTACAAGCTTTCGCATAAGGAAAACCATAAAAAATCTAAGAGACAACATATGGAATGGAAACAATATTTGCAAATAATGCAACTGACAAGGGCTTAATCTCCAAAATACATGAAGAGTTCATACAACAATGAAAAATTATACAATCCAACCCAAAAATGGGCAGAAGACTTAAATCATTCCTCCAAATAAACACAGATGGCCAATATGCACATGATATTCAACATCACTAATTATTAGAGAAATGAAAATCAAAACTACAGTGAGGTACCACTTCTTAACAGTCAGAATGGCCATCATAAAAAAACATTTGATCCAGCAATCCCACTCCTGCTCACATATCTGGGCAAAACTATAATTCAAACACATACACACACCCTGTGTTCATACCTGCACTATTCACAATTGCCAAGACATGGAAGCCACCTAGATGTCCATCAGCAGATAAAGATGTGGTACATATACACAATGGAATACTACTCGGCCACAAAAAAAGAATGAAAAGTGCTACTTGCAGCAACATGGATGCAACTAGAAATTATTATGTTAAGTGAAGTAAATCAGAAAAAGACAAATACCATATGATATCACTTATATGTGGAATCTCAAATATGACACAAATGAAGTTATCTATGAATCACAGACATGGAGAACAGACTGGCTGTTGCCAGGAGGGAAGGATAGAGAGGGAGGCTAAGATTAGCAGATGTTAAGCTTTTATATATAGAATGGATTAAAAAAAAAAAGGTCCTACTGTATGGCACAGAGAACTATATTTAATAGTCTATGATAAACCAAAATGGAAAGGAGTATTTAAAAAAAAAGAATGTATATATAACTGAATCACACTGCTGGACAGTAGTAAGTAACACAACATTATAAATCAACTATACTTCAGTAAGCAAAAAACCCTGTAATGTGTGGCCAAAGCTTGCACCTAAAATGGGTCTGCCAGAGCAATCTGCCCAGAAATGGACAATAGCAAGATGGTAATTCACCAATACAGAAACTTCCTAACACATTCCCTTCCCATCCTGCTTCCCAGGTGCTAACAGGGAGCTATGCTCCCTAGGAGTCTCTTCCCACAGTCTGGTAGTGGCACATCGGTCTCCCCTTTCAAGTGAACTTCTCTAGTCGGGTTTCTTTCTGTCCCCCTGCATTTAGCAAAGCTTGATGCATTGATCCTGGTCCTCCGTGAGCCAATTTTTTAAAGTTACTATTAATCTTTTTACATTTGGGTTCTGCTGGGTCTTTGTTGCTGCATGAATGCGTTCTCTAGTTGTGGTCGAGTGGGGACTACTCTTCGTTGAGGTTCACAGGCTTCTCATTGCAATGGCTTCTTTTTTGTGGAGTACAGGCTCTAGGTGCATGGCCTTTAGTAGCTGTGGTGCCCGGGCTTAGCTGCCATGCGGCATGTGGAATCTTCCTGGACCAGGGATCGAACTCACATCCCCTGAATTGGCAGGCAGATTCTTAGCCACTTTACCACCAGGGAAATCTTGTGCTGAGATCATGAGGCCAGAGCTTCCCATCGGCCCCTTTTTCTTTAAGCTCTGTGGTCTACCTGCTCTACCACAGGGAATCCACTCTTTATGTGGATCATGGGGGCTGGCAGCT
The DNA here is from genome assembly GCA_935064755.1 of Tragelaphus eurycerus. Lineage (NCBI taxonomy): Eukaryota > Metazoa > Chordata > Mammalia > Artiodactyla > Bovidae > Tragelaphus > Tragelaphus eurycerus. The sequence goes on from CAKXYN010000020.1 coordinate 23,033,481, forward strand.
GTATAGACTCACAGCTCTACTCATACATTTTTGGGGCATTAAAACTTGTAGCAGGATGCCCTCAATATTCCATTACTTGCCAAGATCACTGCCCATCTGCTAGACCGAAGTGGTCATCCAGGAAGCACAGCTTGCTTCTGAAAGAGGCCTGCGCTGTCTGAGGTTATGCACACAGACCCCTGTGGGCCCCTGGTTAGGCAGGAATCACACAAGTGGGGGTGTTCGGAGCACTTGTTAATCCGTTATGATTTATTAGCTGTACAGCAGTAGATCCTCCTCCCCAGCTTTCAACCCCATTACATATTTTATTACAGGTCTCATGTTGGCGTCCTAAAATAATGAAAAATATCACACAGTACAGCTAAGTACAAAATGCATCAACCTAGAGTCTGATAGCTAACTGATGGCTCTCTTAAAAGCAATACACAGAAGAAAAAAGTGTTTGAAATCAGCAAGACTGAGGCTCTCTAAAAAACACATTTTAAACATGTGACAGTTCATGTGCAAGAATCACTTTGAGTTGGTTTTGCTTCACATTATTATTTTTTTGAAGATCTGAAGTTTAAATTACTGACCTAGTGAAATTTCCTGGCCCAGCTTTTAAGAGCTGCTGTGACCCACTCATAATCACCCTTCTGCTTCAACAGAGGATTTATAAAACACGAAACTCAGCTACGAACAAAGCAAAGAAAATGTAGATGGGAAATCATAACTGAAAGTTAATTGTACAAGGTTCAAATGCTGGCTCCATGGTTGGAATCATGATGTTCCATGTGGGTGTCCGTCACTAGCGGGCAGCAGTCTCGGTGCCGTTCTGCGACATGATTGTGATCCAATTCCTTGTCAACGTTTACAAACTACCGTCTGTAGTAACTTAATTTGCAAGTAATTAAAATGCTGGGTTTTCTTACACTGCACTTCTTTTCAACCTCGTAATTAATGGAAAAGATTAAAATGTAAAAAAAGTTATTTACAAGCTTGACCATACCAGAAACTTTGCCAAGAAAGAGGCAAAGTCTTCAGGACAGAAACCAATCGTAGCATGCCATACTACTGGTGTGCAGCTGACTCCAAGCAAAGGGAGTCACGGAAAAGCAAAAGCAAAAACCAGTTTAAAAGTCTAAGTCCTTCCCAAGTCTGCATTTACAATTAAAAACTCTCTGGGAAGAAGACCGTAAGAACTCTGGGAAACCCGGTGGTGGTTTCTGGAGTGGTTTACCATTGCAAGAGAGAGGGTTCAATGTCTCTGTTTCCAGCTAAGAAAACCAGGGAGGCGTGAACACTGTCCTCAGCACTTCACAGTAAACCCTCGGGGACTCAGAACATTCCATGATTTGCTAACATCAAACAGCAAGTTCTAGTTAAATCACATTTTCTAACATCATCCTTGAAGTTTTAGTTCTCAGTATGTTTGGTAAAATGATGCTTTTCCCAAAGCCAAAAGAAGAAAGAAGGGAGAAAATTAAGATGCAGGCCGTTTAAACACAGCCCAGAGCAGTCCTGGCAAGGAGCAAGGCCCCGCCATCACCGGTCCATCATGCTGAGGATCATCTCAGGCGTGAGGTCTCCGTTGGGGGCATCTGTGGCAGCTGGCTGGGCCTCCTCTTCCTCCCCCTCCGCAGGCTCTGCGTCTGGCTCTTTTTTGACTTCAACTATAATGTTCTCAATTGCACCTGTATTCTGGTCTTCGACCTGAATGATGGCTGTTGCTGGCAAAGAAGAGCATGAAGAAAACAAATGCTCCATTAAAGCCCCCAAGAATTGCAAGGATCTTTTCAGACTTGACACTAAATGAAAATGAGTAACACAGGAAAGCCTCAGTTTTGATATAGAGAACATCAATAAAAAAGACTTAATAACCTATAATGTGGCCATACACAAAGCCCAAATATTCTAGATAATACCAAAAAACAAAGCACTGACATTCCTCTTCATATGCCTCCCAAATCATGTATTAAAAATCTTAAGTTTTCCTTTATCTCATAAATTAGGGCTTCACAATAGTCAGTGTGACACAGGCAAAAAATGCAGACAGTACAAGACAAGGAATACTTCAGAGTGCAGGATGTAAGCAGGTCTGTTTTAGAGCTGACCCACCTACAGCAAAAGAACCTGACATTTTAACAAATTTATCTGTGCCAGGTCTCAGATGCAGCACACAAGCTTAGTTGTGGCCTGCAGGATCTAGTTCCCTGATCAGGGATCGAACCTGGGGCCCCCTGCACTGGGAGTGCAGTCTTAGCCACTGAACCTCCAGAGAAGTTCCAGAACCTGGTATCTTTGCGTCTGAAGCTGTCCAACACTGAGGGTCCTACCACCAGTTGGTTCACTCAAATCTTTGTAGGTCAAATAGTTCCCCAACCACCCCTCTGTAACAAGACATTTCGACATACTCGGGGGCTCAAGGAACATACTAAAAAAACAGATGAAATGCTGCATTTGTTGAAGAAAGAAAAAGAATTGCCAGCTTTTAGGAGATTCATGAATAGAACAGAGACCTGAGACTCCCAAGAGCCTGCAATCAAAAGGGCCATGTCCAGTACAGGACTGCTCCCCAATGTCCTCTCAAATCAGGAAGCCAGCAACAGAATCCATGGGTCTGGGTTTCTTAGGAGGGACACTGTCATCATGGAAATCCCTTTATTCCTCCATCCTTTAAAATTTGGCTCTTATACATTACATTCATTACCAAGTCAATTTTGCCAGCTAACTAAGACTCTAATTGTTTTGTAAAACCCTCCCACACTGACAATACCTAGCTCATTGAAAGTACCCTTCAACTCTGGACTTTATCTTGCTGAAACTTAACAGTCCTCTAGAGACTTTTTCAGATGTTCCCCAATAAAAAACTAAAAAATCGCTTCCTGAGAATTTGTTCCCAGTGTGACCTTAACTCGTTCCCATGGCTCAGTTCCCATCTACCCAAAGAACAAGGACCCGTCTGGCTTCCCCACATGTTAGGAGAGGACGCCAGCCTACTGAGCTGAGACAAGCAACTTACGCTGGGTCTGTTTGGGCTGGTTGGTTCTGCCAGGGGGGCGTCCTCTCCGTTTCTTGGCAGGTGGTGGGGCTGGGGTCACTGGCTGGGGTTCTGGCTCGGGTTCAATCTCCACGGCAGGCTCCTCCTCATCCTCATTGTCATCCAAGTCTGGCTCAGCATTTTCTTCTCATGAAATCAGGAAGAAGAGGTGGTGGGGCAAGGAGACAAGTGGTGGAAGAAAAAGCAACACACAAATAATCACGTATTCTGTGAAGTCTAGTTAAATATTTATTTTCATCATTAACAGCCCATTTAAAAATTCCATTTCACTGGAATTTTTGTTTTCAGCACTAAAAAAAGTAAGCTCGTATTAATGCTAAGTTAATAAGCAAATCAACTTGGATACCATTATTCATATTTTAGGTGGACTGGATATTCTTTTGGCTTTAGATATCAGAATAGAGTTTCAAATTCTTAAAGGCAACTCCAACTTACGCCAGTTATATAAACAGCCCCACCAAGTGGTGTTTTAATCTGAAAATGAAACAAATGTTCCCTCTACCTACTATACACAGATAAAACAGGACACTAAACCTGAGACGGACCCCTGAAGAGTGGTGGAAGATGTGTGTGTGTTTGTGTGTATAAAGTTCTTGAAGCACCATGAGGCCCCATTTACTAGGAAAAGTGCTGAGGTCAAATTTTGGGATTTAATCCCCAGCTGTCCCAAACCTAGTGGGTCCTCCTAACTCCCTTACCTTCTCCCTAAAGCAATTACCACGTAAAAGGAGAGGGAACTACTGTAGAAAGAACACTGATGAAGAGCCTGATAATAACAGTTTTGAGTCTCAGATCTCCTAAGTATGTGACCTGGGATGATAACCACACTGAACCTCAGTTTCCTTGTATAATCTCTAAAGCACTCTCAAGGATCACAAAGAGATAATGCCTGTAATTGTGCTCTGCAACTTACATTCTACCACATCATCACAGATGCTTTTTACACTAGACATCAGAGTTTATAAAAATTCTTCATTATTCCATATAGGCTTCATTAAGTAAGAGGTATTACCCTCATTTTATAGAAACAGAGAACTAAAGTGATTTATAAGGCACAACTAACCACAGTTTAGGGGTGTTCTGCTGCCCACACCTGTAGGCAACTGAAGAGCTCTTGCTACCCCTCCCCCATTGCCATGGCACAAAAGATATCCTGCCTGCCTTCCTCCAAGAAGCATAGGTTACAAGCACATTCTCTTTCGCTCACACCAAATGTTTAAATTTAGAAATCTGTGGGTAAATGCCTGATCGTCAGGACAAAAAGCCTTGTCAAGTGACTGAAATCCTAAGTGAAAATGTGGGGAACATACTGGTACGTGGCAGTGTGTCAAGAACGACATGCTTCCCTGCTGAACTTATTCAAGCCCCCTATTGCCCAAGTTGGCCCAACGCCTAGAAAGCTAAACAAATTCAGTCAGAACTGAGCGGGGGGCAGGGGGAGAAGCACACAAAGTTAATAGGGTCAAAAGCTTATTGGATTGGAGAGATTTTGGTTAAAAGCCTTAAAAATAGTATTAGACTCTGGTGGTCAATTTCTCTCGATGACCAACAGGCAGAACTTCTGGGAGGGAACAAATATGATTCTGGCCTTCACCAGTCCAAACATTCTGGGATAACGAGACAACAGGCCCCAAACAAAGCTGTGCAACTCCTCCTCCTGTCTTCTCCAATGCAGAAAACGCAAGGAGGAACCATAGAACCTATTAGGAACTCTCACTGAACTGTGCAGCTGATTCTGGTAAAAGTACAATTAGGAGAGTGGAGCTGGTCTTGCTGGGAGATGAACCACAGAAGTGACCATGGTAGTGCCATGAGAAAAAAGGTATGTCTGTGGCCGGAGAAGGCTCGACAGCCAAGAACTACCATAGGTGTCCTGAAGCTCAAGTTTATCTGGGTATCTCTGCTGGTTCTTGAGGCCCACTGACATTCCTTGGCACCTCCCAACAGTCCACTCAATTTCTTTACCGAACAAAGGGATTCCACAATGATTCTCAGTAGAGTGTGATGTGCTTTTATAAAAATTAAACAAAGTGAAAAAAGAAAATTAAGCAAAGTGACATTTTAAAGGAGGCATTCACTTAAAAACCCAAGATTTTCAACTAGAGAAGGCAGCAAAAATTACTCTTATGCTTAGATGAATATTCCCCCATAAAAAGTTCTGAATAGAAAAGTGAAGGCTTTATTAAGATAAAAAACCAAAAGGAACTTTCTTATATATTTAAATATAAAAGACCTAGTATTTTCATGAACAACTTTTATAATAAAACCAATAAAGTGATACATATATTCAGTTTTCAGAAATTTCATTTCCTTTCCTACTATTTCTGATAAGCAACGTAGAAGACAAACTTAGAGCTTCTCAGAAATCCATCAGGCGTCATCTGTAAGCACCTTCCCCAAAACAGAACTCCTCTGCATCCTTTTCCACAAGTCTCAAACACTGAAGCCACAGATGCGCCTTCTCAACTAGGTGCCAGTAACCCAAGCATCCAAATTATAAAACCTCACACTTTGGAATGAGTTTGTCTCATCAAATGTGACTCCCACATTACCAACACTCTTGTTCTCCACCCTACTTCATGAGTTTAGAACCTCAACACATATACCTTCTGCCTGGATTTCATGACTAACACCCCAAAGAACATCAATGTTAGGAAAATTGGCAAAGTTTTAAATTATAAATGAGGAGATTAAGGTAGGAAGAGAAAGGCTGACCTTCATGGATTTGATCAACACATCTCAAGGCTAGGCTGACACAGGCAGTCAAACCAGAAGTTGGTCAGGATGCTTAAGCAACCTTCTTCATGTCCATTAGATTCACTGCTCAAATCTAGACCAGTTTCCTAAATGTAAAAGCTATGAACATAGAAAAGAAACTCTGCTGGCCTTAGAATATCACTAATCTGAGTAAACTGAGTATAAAGATATTAATTTTGCTTCAGCTTTAACTGAACATATCTTATCAAGCAATGGAACACCATAAGAAAAAAAAAAAAAACTTGCTCTGGGAATAAGCTAACTCCTGCTGTAAATATATACACACATAAGGAAGATTAGAGGTTTAAAGGAAGCATGAGAGCACGGCCTATCTCTGTTTTCCAGCACGTCCTTACATAAATACACTGTAAACTCTGCACCAAAACCTGCCACTTTTAACTAACTCAAGAAACAAAAGTCACTTACCACTGTCAGAGGAGTCCTCCTTTTTAGAACGCATCTTTCTCTTTCTTCCACGTTTACTCTTCTTCGTTTCTCCTCCATTTTCCCCTTCTACACCATCTGGACCAGCACAATTATCTGCATGTCTTGCCATAGTGTTCTAACAAAAGGAACAAAATTCTCGTTCACATTACTAAAAAAGGTAAGATTAAAATTGAAAGTTCTCTTTTAGTTTAATAAAAAAAAAAAAACAACTGGGCGGTGGTTATCCATATTAAGTCTCAATGTTCTCGTGTCTGCTAAATGTGTCCTGAACATACTCTTCATGTTCAGGGAAAATGATCTCCATCTGGAGTGGGTGGAGAGAGAGAAAAGGGTGGGTGGGAAAGAAGAGCTGCTCAGAAGATGGAGTTAGGTCCTCTGGGCAGGGGAGAATCAGACCAAACTCCCTGTCCTGTGCAGACCTGACTAACATGACCCTAAGTGAAGACAGACCTGTTAAAAATACTGAGTTCCCCATCGGTGGAAAGGTTCACACATGGACATGTGTGATGTGGTGGGGTGGAAATGACTGACCCTTTCCAAATGATAGTTTATCTCTATAATCTCAGTGGAGAAAACTGCCCTGCTTTGCAACAGAAGATCAAGAACATAGATGGTATCAAGAACTGTAAGGGACGAAGTCAAGTTCTGACTCTTACCCGGCGTGTAAATGTTTTCCCACACTTAGAACAGACAAAGGCCGCAGGGACAAAGTTGGGATCATGATAGCGTTTGAAGTGCATGTCAAGGAGCTGTTTCTGACGGAAGGTCTTGTCGCAGTGGCTGCAGGCATAAGGCTTCTCCCCAGTGTGAGTGCGCTTGTGCATGATCATGTGCCTCTCCTGCAAGAGAACGAGGTGAAGGAAAGTCTCAGATCCTGTCGTAGGGCTGCTATCCTCCACCACCTGCATGCGTAACTCTAAAGACCTTTCTCTTCCAAGGGTCCAGGCCCAGAACCGCTTGCTGAGAGGATAATGTAAACCTGACCGGGGTACAAAACTGCTTCCCCAAATCCTAGCAGATACACTCACTTCTGCTGGGCTGCTTCTGTAGATCACTCCCCAAGCACCACGCCCCAGTACCAAAATCTTCCCTTCTCTCAAGTCCTGGACTTAATTTCATATAAGGTATATATAAAAACCCTCTGATAAAACCCAACACTGATGAGACATCAATCGTTTTCTAACTATGAAGGTTCCTACCTGTCTACAAGCGTAATCACACTGATCACACTTAAAGCGCTTCTCGTTCTTATGTGACTTCTGGTGCTGGATGAGGGCATAGCGCTCATGAAACACAGCATCGCAGTACCGGCATTTCTTGCCCTGCTCAATGTAGGAATGCTGCTTTCGCAAGTGGACACCTAAAAGCAAAACACAAAGCCCAGGCCAACTTGTGAAAACACAAACATCTCAAAGAGTTAAGAACACATTTCTTTCTGCTTCTGAATATAGTTACTCTGGCTGCTATACAGAAAATGGAAAAAAAGGAGTAAAAACAGACATGGAGAGACTACTTGAGATGTTAAAACTCAACAGGTGAGGGAAGGTGGTGGTTTGGAGATGGCAGTGGGTATAGAGGGAAGGGGACCTGACGAGGAGTGAGGAAGAAAAAGGTGGGTATCAGGAATGACCTCCAGGTTCCTGGCTTGGAAAACTGAGCAGATGGTGGAGTCACTTACTGAGACAAGGAATAAGTGGAATAGGGCTGAAGCCTGAGCTGTGTGTCTGCAAGGGGGCAAGGACATTTAGAGTTGAGGGGAAAGATTAAGGAGTGAGAACTTGAAAATGAAGGTAAAGAGGCAATACTTGATCATGTAAAGGTTGTCAGGACACAGGAGAATGGGATCAGGGCAAAGGGACAGGCCACAGACACGAAGAGTGACACAAGGTCTCTAGAAGCCGATGGGGAAAGAGGATGAATGCAGGTTAAGTTACACATCTGGAAAGAGGAAATTTGAAGTTTCAACCTGCTGCATTTTCTGTGTATCTAAAGTAAGAAAAGAGGTTACATACTGAGACCAAGGAGGCAAAGAGAAAGGGAAGGAAGATTAGTGGTTTAAACAAAGTTAATGATTTACCCTACTGTCATAGGACTTCCCACATAGCAGGTGCTCAAGCATCTGTGGAATGAACGGGACACAGCTGATGAGGACAAACAGCTGGAAACTGAGGGTCAAGAATTGACCCTCATTTAGGGTCAAGAATTTACGGCTCAATCAAGGTGCTATCACTTCCAACTTTTGTTGTTGTTTAGTTGTTAAATAGTGACTTCTTTGCAACCCCATGGAATACAGCCACCAGGCACTTCTGTCCATGGTATTTCCCAGGCAAGAATACTGGAGTCGGTTGCCATTTCCTTCTCCAGGCATTGGCAGGTGGATTCTTTACCACTGAGCCACAAGGGAAGCCTCACATCAAACTTAAAGAGGGCCAATTCTGGGGAATGGAAATAGGTGAGAGAAAGGGATGGCGTTATTTTTTTACTCCCTACACATGTTCACTATATGAAGACTTTTTATACATAAATATATTATTTCAAATAATTCTTAGACTCAACTTCTGCTCTTCAGATAGAGAGACCTAGCAGTTAATGTCAAAGACTTTCTTATTAAATATTTACAATAATAATTCTGTAAGGCCGGAATACTTCCTATATTATCAGTTAAAAACAAAAAACAAAAAACAACCTTATTAGAACGGTAAGTATTTGGAGGTGAATCTTGACTCTGGTAGGTCTGCCTCCAAAGCCCATGCCTTCCTGTGTCCCAAGGTGATGAATCTTAATTATTGCAAATTAATGTGAAATCAGACCTGCTTTAAAGAGGGAACACAAACTTGTTTGGGAATGGTTTGGGCAGATAACTATTATTTGACAGCTCCTTAACTACCTCATAAAGAGTTCATTATGTAAGGTCTAAGAGGTTATCATTACAAGCGCGGGCGGCTTGTAACAGAATGAACAGAATGATCTCTGTTTGATCCAAGGCAAACCACTCAATATCACAGTAATCCAAGTCTATGCCCCAACCAGTAACACTGAAGAAGCTGAAGTTGAATGGTTCTCTGAAGACCTACAAGACCTTTTGGAACTAACACCCAAAAAAGATGTCCTTTTCATTATAGGGGACTGGAATGCAAAAGTAGGAAGTCAAGAAATACCTGGAGTAACAGGCAAATTTGGGCTTGGAGTACAGAGTGAAGCAAGGCAAAGGCTAATAGAATTTTGCCAAGAGAATGCACTGGTTATAGCAAACACCTTCTTACAACAACACAAGAGAAGACTCTACACATGGACATCACCAGATGGTCAACACCGAAATCAGATTGATTATATTCTTTGCAGCTAAAGATGGAGAAGCTCTATACAGTCAGCAAAAACAAGATCGGGAGCTGACTATGGCTCAGATCATGAGCTCCTTATTGCCACTGAAGAAAGTAGGGAAAACCACTAGACCTTTCAGGTATGACCTAAATCAAATCCCTTATAAGTGGAAGTGAGACATAGATTTAAGGGACTAGATCTGATAGAGTGCCTGATGAACTATGGAATGAGGTTCGTGACACTGTACAGGAGACAGGGATCAAGATCATCCCCATGGAAAAGAAATGCAAAAAAGCAAAATGGTTGTCTGGGGAGGCCTTACAAATAGCTGTGAAAAGAAGAGAAGCGAAAAGCAAAGGAGAAAAGGAAAGATAAGCATCTGAATGCAAAGTTCCAAAGAACAGCAAGAAGAGATAAGAAAGCCTTCTTCAGCAATCAATGCAAAGAAATAGTGGAAAACAATAGAATGGGAAAGACTAGAGATCTCTTCAAGAAAATTAAGAGATACCAAGGGAACATTTCATGCAAAGATGGGCTCGATAAAGGATAGAAATGGTATGAACTTAACAGAAGCAGAAGATATTAAGAAGAGGTGGCAAGAATACACAGAAGAACTGTACAAAAAAGATCTTCACGACCCAGATAATCATGATGATATGATCACTGGCCTACAGTCAGACATCCTGGAATGTGAAGTCAAGTGGGCCTTAGAAAGCAGCACTACGAACAAAGCTACTGGAGGTGATGGAATTCCAGTTGAGCTATTGCAAATCCTGAAAGATGATGCTGTGAAAGTGCTGTACCCAATATGCCAGCAAATTTGGAAAACTCAGCAGTGGCCACAGGACTGGAAAAGGTCAGTTTTCATTCCAATCCCAAAGAAAGGCAATGCCAAAGAATGCTCAAACCACCGCACAATTGCACTCATCTCACACGCTAGTAAAGTAATGCTCAAAATTCTCCAAGCCAGGCTTCAGCAATACCTGAACCGTGAACTTCCAGATGTTCAAGCTGATTTTAGAAAAGGCAGAGGAACCAGAGATCAAATTGCCAACATCCGCTGGATCATCAAAAAAGCAAGAGTTTTCCAGAAAAACATCTATTTCTGCTTTATTGACTACACCAAAGCCTTTGACTGTGTGGATCACAATCAACTGTGGAAAATTCTGAAAGAGATGGGAATACCAGATCACCTGATCTGCCTCTTGAGAAACCTGTATGCAGGTCAGGAAGCAACAGTTGGAACTGGACATGGAACAACAGACTGGTGCCAAATAGGAAAAGGAGTATATAAAGGCTGTATATTGTCACTCTGCTTATTTAACTTATATGCAGAGTACATCATGAGAAACGCTGGGCTGGAAGAAGCACAAGCTGGAATCAAGATTGCTGAGAGAAATATCAATAACCTCAGATATGCAGATGACACCACCCTTATGGCAGAAAGTGAAGAGGAACTAAAAAGCCTCTTGATGAAAGTGAAAGAGGAGAGTGAAAAAGATGGCTTAAAGCTCAACATTCAGAAAACGAAGATCATAGCATCTGGTCCCATCACTTCATGGGAAATAGATGGGTAAACAGTGGAAACAGTGTCAGACTTTATCTTTTTGGGCTCCAAAATCACTGCAGATGGTGACTAGCCATGAAATTAAAAGACGCTTACTCCTTGAAAGCAAAGTTATGACCAACCTAGATAGCATATTCAAAAGCAGAGACATTACTTTGCCAACAAAGTTTCACCTAGTCAAGGCTATGGTTTTTCCAATGGTCATGTATGGATGTGAGAGCTGGACTGGGAAGAAAGCTGAGTGCCGAAGAATTGATGCTTTTGAACTGTGGTGTTGGAGAAGACTCTTGAGAGTCCCTTGGACTGCAAGGAGATCCAACCAGTCCATTCTAAAGGAGATCAGCCCTGGGTGTTCTTTGGAAGGAATGATGCTAAAGCTGAAACTCCGGTACTTTGGCCACCTCATACGAAGAGTTGACTCACTGGAAAAAGACTCTGATGCTGGGAGGGATTGGGGGCAGGAGGAGAAGGGGACGACAGAAGATGAGATGGCTGGATGGCTTCACTGACTCGATGGACCTGAGTCTGGGTGAACTCTGGGAGATGGTGATGGACAGGGAGGCCTGGCATGCTGCGATTCATAGGGTCACAAGCAGTCAGACATGACTGAGCAACTGAACTGAAGAGGTTATCATATAAGTACAAAACACTCAAGATTTTCATTTGCATCAGGCTAGTGAATAAATTTAAAAAGTCGAATAATCCAAACAGTGGCCTAACAGTTCACACAGTGCCATGAGATATTACTGGTTTAGGTTTTAGTTTCTATATGGTAAGAACAGTAAAACTCTCGTTTATCTGAGAACAGTACTTCTTAAATTTTTCTAAAATCCTTTCCACACCAGAGTAGGATGACACATGACCCGGTGGATCTTACGTGGAATTCAATGGTCTATACTTCAAGCTCACAGTTTCATCTTAAAAATGTTTTATGTCGGTCTGCAGTTTGTTCAATATAGTCATATTAATGTAAAAATGTTTTAAGATACTAGTTCAATTGTATAACTTTACTCAAAACCTTCTGAGTAAAACCAATGCTGCAGAAGGACAGGCCAGGTTTATGATATGGTTTGGTATGCTCCTGATATGACCTGGGTACTTATACACGCCCCAGTGTAAGAAACAGCTCTAGAGGGTTCCAGAAGACTCAAGTCCAGCTTTGCCATTCATAAGCTGTGTTGTATCACTTTGGTCAAGACACCTGGTTATCTATCACCTACAAAGCTCGAATAAATATGCCTTGATGACTTCACATGGCTGCTGTGAAGATCAAATAAGTAAAAAAGTAAAATAAAAGTATAAAAACAACCTGCAAGGTACAATTTATCTAAATGCATTATTATTTTGTAGGGAGCAATGCGTTTTGGACAGAGAAGAGACTGGGGCAGTATTTTTAACTATTTTAAATAAGAAACACGAAGGGATAAATTCAGGTGACCTTATCCTAAAATTTCTACCACTAAACTCTGCCTTTATATTAACTGTAGCTTAATTATGTACAGAATTATAGCTATCACCAAATCAATACAACAGTCTAATTACCTAAAGAAAGTACAAATATTCTGGGGGGAAAACCCCCACAACTGAAGTGGACTGAGTTCAAACCATACTATGTTACTTCCCTATTTGGGGACTTTTAACATTACAAATGAAGGCTACTAATTAAAAATACACTTTTCTCTCATTATAGCTGCCATTTATTTATAGATGAGCTATAGTCAGGAAAAAATTTTGTAGTGTAGCTTCAGTAAGAGAAAGAAGAGACAGAAAAAAATAGCATAAGCAATGACTTTTATTAAATAGCAGGCCATTCACAACACACAAAACTCACAAAGCCAGAAAAGGAAGTAACCTGTGATCATTATCTTCACAGACTTGTCAAAATTTATTTTTCATTTGCCACTAGTTAACTGACTTACCCAGATCACTTTTTCGGGCTATGACAGTGTCACAGTGGGGACAGTGAAATTTGGCCACATTTTCTGTGTGCTTCTGTAAAATGTGCATCTTCATGGTACCACTTTGGGTAAACCGTGCATGACAAATATAACATTCATAAGGTTTTTCCCCTTCAAAGAAAAAAATACAGAATGAACAAATTAGATGAAATGACTAAATAACTACCATTTAATTGGAGGGTTACTAGGTGGCAGATATGCCAAGCCACAGAGGATCTACAGTTCTTAACTCAGGAAGGATGAGGCTCAGGCCCACTGCCTGGCTAAGGCCTATCTTGAGAGATGAGTAAGAAGTCCCAAACTGTGACTACCACCTCTGCTCTGCCCAGCTCTGCCAGAGTCCTTCATGTTAATAAGAGTAGTTTCTACAGCAGTACTTACCTTTGGAGGAGAGCAGATGCGATGATGGCAGGAGGACCTGCAAGTTTTTCTTTTAGAAAAAGACTGTACTTTGAAAAACTGACAAGCTGGGTTAGGTAATCTACCCAGACTTCTAACAGTAAAAATTTCCATTCTCCGGTGTATACTTAGAGCAATGAATTCTGAAGGTATGCCAGAGAACATGTGTCAATTATATACTATTCTCATGCCCATTTCCATTTGGGTAACTAATAAGGGTATATGGTGGTTCCCAGGGTGCCATGGGATCCACTAAAAAGTGGTTCATTAATGCAAGCAAGGGAGAAGTCCTACCTGAATGGGTTCGCATGTGCCTTTTCAGCTTGTATGTGTCCCTGCTGGCATAACTGCACAAGCTGCACTGGAAAGGACGCTCCCCAGTGTGAGAGCGAATGTGACGTTTTAATTTGCTGACCTGAAAAAGCAACAAAACCTCTTAAACCTGTATTAACATAGGTTATGACATGAACGTCAAGCCCAAAAGCTTTGGTTTTGGAAACTGAAGTTCGTAACAGAAAAAGTCTAAAGGACAGTATTTCTTCCTCTTTAACTGATGCCTCTAAAATCCCTATCATAATCTAAGGAAGAGGGTAAAATGGATAGGGCATGAGTCAAGATAAGTTACTATTAACTGTTTAGGCTAGGTGATAGGTCCATGGGGGTGTGGTATACTATTCTATCTACTTCTTTATAAGTCTAAAATTCTCCAGAATAGTTTTAAAATAATTCATGCTTATTTATGGATCAAGTTGCTAACAAACTTGAATCCAAGTTTATAAGTGCATTTTAATTCTCCTCAGTCTGTCTTTCAACAGCGCTTCCCAGACAGGCCAGGCACCAGCGGCCTCTCACCTTCCTCTCTATGGACTTATGCTTTTCATCTTCAACTGGGTATCTTTCCAACAAAAGAGTGACTCTAAGGAGGGTTTCAAATACTAACATCTGACTTGAAAATTTTAAAGTGTTCCAATTTTTACACTAAAATCCCCCTGTACTTCTACACAGTAAAAATTTCACACACTAAGGCTAAAGAATGGTTCCAACAGTATTATTGAATAATTCTCTTTCTAGGACTATAGTTCAGTTCAGTTCTAGGACTCATCACATATTAAATTCCTGTACACCGTAGGATCTATTCTTTTTCAGCCAACTCTTTTTTCTTGCTCCAATATCACACTGTCTTCATTTATTATATAGTCTTACGATAGCCAATAGCAAAAGCCCTTCATTCCTTTTTCAAAAATTTTTTAGTCATTCATATATACACTTCCAGTTGAAATTCAGAATCAACTTGAAATGTGTATTTATTAATGTCCTTTGGAAAATTCTGAGACATTTTCTTCTTATAGGTATTAGGTGCTTTTTGCTGTTCAGTTTACCCCCAGGTCATTTTTACTGCTGTTAGAATTTGAACCTGTTTTCTAGCACTGGTATTGCATAAAATAAGTCATTGATTCCTGTGTATTCACCTTGGATCTGACCACTAGACTGAACTCAAATGTTCTAGGTTTTTCAGCCAACTCTTAGATTTTCTATGTAAGAAAATATGTCTGTAAGAAAAGACAGTTTTTTCTTTCCATTTATAATTCATTACTTATTTTATGCTATTATCTAGGATTTTGAATACAATGTTGAAATTATAACTGTGACGGGTATCTTGTTCCAAAGTTACTTAGACTGGGTTTACTATAGGCTGCCAGTAGATACTTCTCATAATAAAGACAGTTCTTCTACACTTGACTTGTTAGAACTTTAAACAGTATCAACTATCAAATTTTATAGTTTTTCAATTACAGAAATGATCATGTGGTTTTTCTTTAATTTTTCAATGTAGTACACACCAATAATTTCCTAATGTTAAATTACTCTTGCATTTTAGATACATTCTATTTAATAATCACATTTTAGTAATACTCTATTACTAAATTTGGTCTGTTAATTTATTTAAACTTTTGGCTTTTCTGTGAGAAAAATATACAGTTTTCTTTTTAGAAGTATCCTAATCCAACCAGTCCATTCTAAAGGAGATCAGTCCTGGGTGTTCTTTGGAAGGAATGATGCTAAAGCTGAAACTCCAATACTTTGGCCACCTCAGGCGAAGAGTTGACTCATTGGAAAAGACTCTGATGCTGGGAGGGATGGGGGCAGGAGGAGAAGGGGACGACAGAAGATGAGATGGCTGGAGGGCATCACCGACTCGATGGACGTGAGTTTGAGTGAACTCCGGGAGTTGGTGATGGACAGGCAGGCCTGGCATGCTGCGATTCATGGGGTCGCAAAGAGTCGGACATGACTGAGCGACTGAACTGAACTGAATCCAGTTTTGGTAACAAGGTAACCTCAAATAATTATGGTGATAAAATCTTCCATTTTTAACATACTCTTGGTATAGTGACTTGTTTCTTTGAAGTTTGGTAGAATTTGCCTGTAACATTAATAACATGTGGATTAGTACTCTTTTTTTAATGGGTAAACCTTTCACATTCATTACAGAATGTTTTTCTAGTGGTGGGGAGGAGTGGTAGTAATCTAGTAAGATATTCTATCTTGTATTATGAAGATATAAACTATCCTCACACAGGAATCATGATCTTAAGACAAGGAACCAACAATAAGCTCAACTTCTACACTGAACTTACTTCTACACTGGCGTAATCGCACATGGAACACTTAAATGGCTTCTCATGGGTGTGTTTGTAACGACGATGCCGCACCAATTCTCCACTAGTCACAAAGGCCATATCACAGTCTGGGCACTTGTGAGGACGAGTACCTAGACAAAGGAGGACAGAACAGAAAGACAAGGACATGGTTAATTACAGAGTTCAATGTATGGCACAACTGCAGCATGAGGCTGGACCCTGGTTATCTCACGGACCATGCCTGAGAATAGCTCCAAAAGCTATGGGTAAGCCCAGCTGACCTTATAACACCAATCTCAAAATATTAAAAACACATGCCAAACGTTTAGTTTCTCTTAATTACCATTTTGAGTCTGCTGTCTTTGAATACAAAATCTTTTGTATCCCTATTTTGTGAATATTCTGATCACTATGGATTAAAGGTTAATAGAAATACCTGTTTCAACCCATCTAAAAAAATACAGAACACATCTTTTAAACCTCAATGTCTATCATGTAGAGGTCACAGAATTAATAGTCATTTGACTCAAGATTCTTCTACACATCAAAACTTACTGTATTGAAATTATATATACAGAACCAGTGAGCTGTCCATATTGACCAACTTTTTCTTAAAAAAAAAAAAAAAAAAAAAGGGAAATATAATAACCTGTTTTCTATTTTAATTTGGTTTTATAAGGTATTCTAGAGATTTACCAAAGGCTCTAAAAGTATATTGCCTTTTATGTTATGTGATTTAAATAGACTGTGTTCAAATATCCATATCTAATATTCTGTGATCTGAATGTTAAATCATGGAATATTTAAATATTTTTTGAACTAATACTATATCTTCTATGGACTTCCCTCATGGCTCAGACGGTAAAGCATGTGCCTACAATGTGGGAGACCTGGGTTCAATCCCAGGGTTGGGAAGATCTCCTGGAGAAGGAAATGGCAACCCACTCCAGTATTCTTGCCTGGAAAATCCCATAGACAGAAGAGCCTGGTAGGCTACAGTCTACAGGGTCGCAAAGAGTCGGACACAACTGAGCGACTTCACTTTCACTTTTATCTTCTATATTTCTTGGTTTTTTTTTCTTGTTTTATTTTTCCTTTCACTGAGATAATCTTATTGTTTTTAATATGTCTTCCCATAGTAGCCTCATAATGTAACATGACTTTAGGAGATCTTCTCTAGCCACTTAATATTCTGAACACTACACTTGAAATATTATGACCAAGTAATATTCACAACAAAAAGATAAAGCTGACAGCTGAACACAGTACTGTTTTCATAGGTTATTATCATCACCATCTGTAATCGTGGCTAAGAAGTGAAGAGCAAAGTCATCTCAAACACCAAAATCAAAGGCAGGCTACCTCTGAGAATGGAATCAGGAAGACTCACAATGTTATGAATGGGACCAGCCATTTGCAGAAATGATTTTCCCAGAGATTGAGAATACTGGAGAGGGCAATGTGTTTGGATATGACAGCAATTATTAGAAAATTCCAAAGAATGTTCATTTATTCAGTTTGCTTCTTTAGTTCTACTGAGGATTAAGAGTGAAGGATAGAGTTCTTATGTATGAAAAATGTACAGTCTGGAGATACAGATAGGTAAGTAAAACAACAATTAACAAGAGAAGGAAAGCAACATCAATTCCTATTAGGACACGGTAAGCTGAAGACAAAGAATTTCCAATGTTACCTAGCATTACCAAAGGGGGAGAAAGAGGCCTGCCTCCGATAGACCTAAGCATGGCAATTAGGAAACAAACAGACACCGCTGTGGGACATGAATTTTCATCAGGTTGTACCCACATGACCGACTATGTCCCTCTGCTCAAGGTCCATGCTCACCAGGACACTGTTCAATTGCTACAGCATCTGGACATAGGCAAGGGTGCCCCCTAGGATGCAATACTATTGCATTTACAAAATAAAAAGGTGCATTCTTCACCATAAACTGATGTTCTGTTATGCTCCTGACTCTTGAGGGTTTGGTTAGTATGAATTAGTGCAGCCAAATCACTCATAAATAGCCAAATTTCTTATTTTCAAAGCTGAGGACCTGACCATGACACAGTACCCACATCAAGGCACTCCCATTTTGGCAGTCCTGTAATATGTTCAGCTGCTTTTATCCAGTCTTCTGCCTTTTCCCTAGGATTTTCAAACTACCAAATAAAACATATTATCATATTATCAAGAGTCTGGGTAGAAACTAGGGAGTTGGTGAGAACTGACTAAGTCACATTAACAAATACACTACTGCACAGCATACTGCTTATAGGCCAACCCCTATTTGATCGTGTTCATCAGACAACCAACACATCAGAGAAAACAAGAGTCATCATATAAAACGAGGTGGAGAATCTGGATAGAAGAAAGCTATTCTGCATGAAGAATCAGGTGAGAGAAGTTTCTATTTGCACTTGGAGCTAATTATCAACACCGTAAGTGTGTAAGAGCCCAGAAGAGAGTCTCAGGAGAGCTTCAGCCCACAGTTCTCCACTTTAGTGACCCCAGACCCTGACCACGGTCTACACGAAGCTGATATTAGAATATTAAGTATGTGTGGACCATGAATGAACAAATGTTTGAAATGCTGGAACAGTGTCTTAAATTTTTCATTCTGTGTTTATGAACTATAGCTTATTCTTTGAGGTAAAACAACCAGAAACCATGGTTTTTACAGAGGACCACATTTCTATTTCTAATGTTCTTCCTCATAGTGCTTGGCAATTGTTGCCTGGGATTTTGGGGGGTTAGTTTTTGTCATTGTTGTTAAAACTTTAGCAACACAATGGTGATGTCTTCAGGAAATATTATAGATTGGAAATATCATAGGTTGGTTAACTACCACACAAAATCTTTATTTAATCACCATCCTTACATAATTTGGATTATTTCCCATAAATTTTCTTTATATTTGCCCATAAGTCCACTTGCTTACAATAAATCAAGATTACAAAAAGGGTATCATAAGAAAGAACAAAGAAGTCTTACCACTTTTACTCCCACTGGAATCAGCTTAGAAGATATTTAAAACTCAAGTTTAAGCCTTTGCTAAGCTGTAGTCCCCAACATGTTTATCCAGCACCTACCTGTGTGTGTGTTAAGGTGATTCCTCAGAAGGGTGACTGTTCTGAATGCCCTGCCACAGAGATGGCACTTATGTGGTCTCTCATCAGTGTGACTTTTCATATGCCGATCCAAATTTGAACGCCGTGGACATGTATAACTGCAAAGCTCACACTGGAATGTCTTCTTTACACCTATATGCAAAATAAAACACTTACTTGTTGCAGGGTTTCAAAATTTTTAAGATTAATCCTAAGCTTAAACTTCTACAGATGTATTTTGTTGGCTTTTTATAACTAAACCCAATTAAGTCATATTTAGTCATAATTATCTCATGCTACCAATAGATTTCTTTCTTTCTTTTCAGGACTTAAAGTATTCAATCTGAAAACACTTCTTTTAGACTGGCTAAAAAAATTGATACCCACATCACAATCTTTAAAAAATAAATCCATTTAATATAAAATAATCTACATATGTACTGTTACGTGCTTTATCCCAAAATGGTTTTGAGAATATAATGGATAAACTTATTTTACCTTTCTTTTTAATTTTTGTTGGCTTTGGAGGCTTCATGTTACCAACCACTTTCTCTGCATTAACCTCTGACAGCAGACCCTCCTGCTGCTCTTCCTCAAAATCATACACAGACACATCCACATCTTTGCCCTCCTCTGTGTAACGCAGTTTGCTCTTTTTGGTTTTCTTTGTTTTTTTGGCTGGTGGCTGATAGTCTGGGTCTTTTTGCCAACTAGGATCTTCCTGAGGTGGAAGTTCCCCTTGCTCTAGGGTCTCCACCTCTCCATTGGCCCCCACTTTTACCACTTGAAACCCTTCAGGCAAAGGTAAGGTGTGACATATCACGGGTTCACTTTCTGCAAGGCCCTCTTTAGACACTTCATTCTCATAAGCCCCCTGAAGTTCTTCTACTGAAGTGGTAGCAACAGGTACAGTCACAGGAACAGGTACTTGTACAAGCTGAAGCTCTCCTATGTTGATAGGCTGTTCCTCCATATTTACAACCTGCAAGGTTATAATCTGGGTATCGTCCACGGCAGCCTCTGCTTCTGGAGCGACTGCACCCTCCATGACTTCAGTCTTCATCTGAAGAAGGGTAGGATCCAGCTGTTCCATCATCACCATCTGTACACTGCTATTGACATCCTGGACCACCTCACCACCATCAGTCTGGTTCTGGGGAAGGTGGCAAGCATCCTCTTCCTGGCCCCCTTCCCGGCGTCTCTGGTAAGTCTTTCTCTCCTTTCCTTTAATGAAAGTTTCAGACTCTTCCACAATGGCTTCAACCGCCTCACCTTCCATTTCCCCTTCCTTTATTAAGGGAGAACACAGATTGTTATTTAAAATAAAATTTATCTAAACGAAAACATATACATTTTAAAACAAAAAAGGACCACCAATGTTTGTTAATATTACAAAAAGACATAACAGACACTATGCACCTCCTGGTAGAAGAAGGGAATACTATCTATGAAGTAGTTTTTTAAGACAGAACAAAAAAAATCTTAAATCAAGCCTCTAGATCCAACTACCAATTAACAGGAAATTGGTGACAGAGGATATTAATTTACACTCCAGGGATGAAATTCATGAAACCCAGACTAAAGGAAATTGCAGGAATAACTACTCATTGTCTTCTGTAAAGAAATCATCAGGAAGAAAAAAAAAAATGTGAAGGGTACAGGGAGAACCTACGGATCAGTAGTTCTTATGCCAGGAGACATTTGGCAAGGCCTGGACATGTTTCTGACTGTGTGGATAACAACAAACTGTGGAAAATTCTTAAAGTGACAGGAGACCAGACCACCTGACCAGCCTCCTGAGAAATCTGTATGCAAGTCAAGAAGCAGTTAGAACTGGACATGGAACAACGGACTGATTCCAAATTATGAAGGAGTACATAAAGGCTGTATACTGTCACCCTGCTTATTTAACTTATATGCAGAGTATATCATGCAAAATGCCAGGCTGGATGAAGCACAAGCTGGAATCAAGACTGCAGAGAGAAATATCAAATAACCTCAGATATGCAAATACCACCACCTTTACGGCAGGAAGTGAAGAGGAACTGAAGAGCCTCTTGAAGAAAGTCAAAGAGGAGAGTGAAAAAGCTGGCTTAAAACTCAACAGTCAAAAAACGAAGATCATGGCATCTGGTCCCATCACTTCATGGCAAATAGATGGGGAAACAGTGGAAACAGTGACAGATTTTCTTATCTTGGGCTCCAAAATTACTGCAGATGGTGACTGTAGTCGTGAAATTAAAAGACACTTGCTCCTTGGAAGAAAAGTTTTGACCAACCTAGACAGCATATTAAAAAGCAGAGATATTACTTTGCCAACAAAGGTCCGTCTAGTCAAGGCTATGGTTTTTCCAGTGGTCCTGTATGGATGTGAGAGTTGGACTATAAAGAAACCTGAGCACCGAAGAACTGATGCTTTTGAACTGTGGAGTTGGAGAAGACTCTTGAGAGTCCCTTGGACTGCAAGGAGATCCAACCAGTCAATCCTAAAGGAAATCAGTCCTGAATATTCATTGGAAGGACTGATGCTGAAGCTCCAATACTTTGGCCACCTGATGTGAAAAAGTGACTCACCAGAAAAGACCCTGATGCTGGGCAAGATTGAAGGCAGGAGGAGAAGGGGATGACAGAGGATGAGATGGTTGGACGGCATTACCAACTAGATGGACATGAGTTTGAGCAAGCTCTCGGAGTTGGTGATGGACAGGGAAGCCTGGCATCCTGCAGTCCATGGGTTCGCAAAGAGTCAGACATGACTGAGCGACCCAACTTGACTTGGACATGTTTCCGGTTGTCACTACTTGTGCAAGTAAGCTACCAGTATCTAGTGCTATCTAGTGGATAGAGGCCAGAGACATTACTAAGCATCCTGCTCTGCACAAGTGAGTCTTTCACAACAAAGAATTATTGGTCCCCAAATGTCAGTAAGTGCAGAGGTTGAGAAACCCTGATACAGACAAAAGAAGCTTAAGAGATACAGCAACCACAATCTATGGATCTCGTTTGTATTGATTCAAACCGACAAATGTTATTTAAAAATGCCATGAGACAAAGGGATTCAACTCTGTCTAGATATTTGATATTAAAGTTATTAACAAAACTGGTTTACATCTTACACATTTCTTACATCTGGCAGACGACCTGTTTTTAGCTAAATTCTCCCTTAGAAAACAAGTCATCAGAATGCCTTTTCACCATGCTCTTCTTTTTCTCTGAGCCAGAATCAGAACTTGAATCCGGAGTCCAGTGGCCCTGCTTGTAGCTACCACACACCTCCACCTCCTGTCTCATACCATCATCTCATACCTGAAATACATTCATGTATTTCTCTTCTCTGTAAGACCGTAAGTTTGTTGAGGACCGAGACCATGTATATAACAAGTAGTTTTTACCCTTTAGCACTGTGCCTAGGTTAGTAAGAACACAATAAATGCTAACTGAATACATAATAGAAAATAGAAAAATCAGTTTCTCTGATTTATAGTTTCTGGCTCTTACATCTTCTGAGTGCTGAGAATACCTAGGTATCTAAGAGTAAAATGAGTCTGCGCAATGTATCTAAGAGTGAAATGAGTCTGCGCAATGTCCAATTCCTATCAATCAACTGACTTAACAAAACCAGTAAGTATATAAAAGGTTAATTCAAAATTAAAATTTAAAGTGTTTTGTATTCTTGCTCTCATTTCAAACAAAGCTTGTGCTATGCCTATCAGAGACCCGTCTCTTCAATTCAGGTACCTTAACACTATCCGTAATAGCAGTCAGAGAAGGTTCCTTAAGTCAGGACCACCTGCAAGGTAGTACAAAGACCAAGATTATGCAGAATTGATCCTGCGTTTTAGGAGTTATTGTCTAACAAAACAGAGAATAGGTACAATGGCTCAAGGTAAAAGAAGGTAGGTTTGGCCAGGTGTGAGATCAAGATGGCCAGGACTTTTAAAGGCAACACGGTGCATGCGTGCATGTGTGCACACACATGCTTAAAAAGCATACAACAGAGCAAAGAATATAAAGAGGAGAAAGATGTGTTGGTTCTGGCCACAGACTGGATGGTCTTGAACGACAAAATATTAAGACTATACTCATTTGGTTGTCAATGGAAATCACATATGCTTTCTAAGCACTGAAAATCGAGACTTACTTGATTCATAAAGGACAGTGCTTGATTTCTTCAACAAAGTGTATCTGTATATTTGTAAAGAGGAGAGAGGTACTGACCCCAGATAATCTATTCAGATTCATGACTGGTTGGTCTTTAAGCCATTATTTTTCCTTGAATGTATCTGCTGATAAAACAACCACACTATTATGCACTTAAATTTTTCTCAAAATAATCTGTTTCCCCAGTGGGTTTGTTAAAACTCTTTGAGGGGAAAAGCCAGGGTTGAAGCAACCCTACGTATTTGAAATGATTCAGCAAACCTCACTATCTGCATAGAACAAAACCAAGCCTAATGGAAAACCTTGTGGGTTGCTGGGTTTCCCTGATTTGTTCTGCCATCACCCACTTTCCTTAGCCCCTTGTATTCAACAACCAAGAGTATACTACAATGCTCGATGCAAAGACCTCTTACTATCTGTTCCATTAACAGGACAAATATAACAAAATGCTACCACAGAACATGAGGGTCAAGGGACATTTGTGAAGTGCTTTACAACTTGCCTATAAATGAAAAATGTCTGAGCATCAATGTGCTAGCATTTTTATAAGATTTTATTTATATTTCTGATAGTGAAAAACTACTTTAGGCATGATCCTAGCTATAATTTCTTTTATATAACCACTACTGTTCAGACATATCACTCTTGGGATAAGAATGTTCTATACTAGAACCATCCAATAGAAACACGAGCTACATACATATAATTCAAATTTTTCCAGTAGCCATATTTAAAAGTAAAAAGAAACAGACAAAATCAATTTTAGTAATCTAACCCAATATATCCAAAATAGTATCAAGATGAAATCAGTAAAAAAAAGTTGAGATACTGTACCTTCTTTTTTTTATAATAAGCCTTTGAAATCTGGTATAAATTTTATAGTAAATCTCAATTTGAATCAGTCACATGGTAAATTCTCAACAGCCACAAGTGGCTAGGTGCTGATGAGGGACCAGGAACACTGGCTTAACCTCGGAACTTCTAAAAACAGAATTTCAGGCTCTATCCTTGACTCACAGAATTACAACTTGCAATTTAACAGATCCCCGAATGGTGTCATATATTAAAGTCTGAGATGCACTACTTTATACTATTACTTTCCTCATTCCCCCCCCCCCAAAAAACTTCCTAGGCCATGATGGTCTGAAATCAATACCCCAACAGACGATGATAACTTCAATGCTGGAGTTAGGAACAAAGAAAAGAATGCCCCACCCATGATGGTAACCTTCTTGGAAAAGTATCAAAAAACAAAAAAATTTCACACGCTGTAAATGCTAATGCTGGCCCTGCCACAGAATCACTACATAACCCAGGCTATTCAGATATTCTCAACAATAAAACTGGTGTAGGAAAAGCATTTAATCTCTGAGCTCGGTGAGATTTTGTAGCACACAACAATCTGAAGAACAGTGAAAAATCCATCTTGTCTCTGCCATGAATTTGAGAACTTAAAATACTAGAAATCTCTTGTAAATAACCAAGTCCAACCCAAAAGAGGCTGTGGAATTATAAACCAGGCAGAAAAAGAATTGGTGCAAAGGAATCAAATAGAAACCAATTATGCTGCCTGGGAGTTGAGCTGACAAGAGTATCCTCTCATCGTGAATAAAGACAGGACATAAGGTCCATGAACATCACCAACTATTCAGGTTCTTATAGCAGTAAGTTCTATTTTTACAGAGAAAAATCAGACACAAAGTAGCAAGCCACCAGCCTCACCCATTCAGGGCTTGGAAGTCCTAGGGCATGCCTTCCAGGAGTGGATCCTCTACTTCCTCTGGGGGGGCGGCGGAGGGGAGGGGCGCGGGGGGCCGGAGGGAAGGACTTGTCTACCAGTCAGTAACTAACCTAACAGACTGGCCGGCGGTCTCTTTCCCCACTCCCTTGAGACTGTGCTGGTGTTTCACCCCATTAGTGGTGTGGATCCATCCTTTCCCTCCTCCACCGGCACAGCTGTGCCTCCCGCTTTCCACTCAGTTTCTGTTGAGTCTGTCATATTCTTGGCCTCTCTGCTTACTTGAGTCAGGTGTGGTTTCTAGGTTCTGTCAAATCTTCTAGTGGACCAACGTCATTAAGAACAGGTTTACATTAACCTCTGGACAAAACTCTTTGAGATTATCAAAGTATATTAGCTTATTTATAGAAGTCTGAAAAATGAAGCACAAATAGGACTTAAAAAAAATTGTTCACAATTTCTACACCTAATCACCTAGTACTTTGATGCTCTTTTCTGGGTTTTTTTTTCCTCTTAGAGATGTATTTTTAAATATAGATGAGACTATATACATAAAATTTACATACATTTGTATATGGCTTTGTGGTGTTTTAAATATCTTACTAAATACCTTAGGACTCCACTCCCAACTCAACCCTCTCTAGTATTGCTTGATACACAAGCACCATTCACCAGGAACCACATCAGCCAACCTGAAGGTCTTCCCCTCATCCTCAAACTCAATTTTTTTGGGCATCTAACAGCATGAAGCTGATTCCTCCTTCATCAGCCTCTCTTCTCTCTTGGCTCCAGCTTTCCTAGGTCTCTCCCTTGTTTCTGAGAGCTCTTCCCCTAGCTGCTCTGAGCAACATCAAGACTCTGTTCCTTTCTCTGTAGTCATTCAGCTCATGAACCTTTTTATTTTTTACTTCAGTTGTCTCAACCCAGAGGTCTTCTAAATCCACATGTGCAATTCCTCAGTTTCAATGCCTAAAGGATCTCTCTCTTCTGTGGGTGTCTGGCTATCACCTTCAACTCAGTGGCGCTGGATAAGGAATAAAGAAACTTGGGGAATTCCCTAGCGGTCCAGGGGCTAGGACTCAGTGCTCTCACTGCTATGGCCCAGGTTCAATCCCTGGTTGGGGAACTAAGATCCTGCAAGCCGTGTGGCGCAGCTAAAATAAAAGAAAGAAACCCAAACTCTAAACCCTCATCACCCTAACCAACCAAATGAGTTGGCAAAATGGGTTAGTCCTCTGGGTTGCAGTAGCACACAAAAAAATGGAATTCTGAAGAACAGATCCTTCCCTGTACCCTCTACCATCTTGGTGAAAAACTGAAGCTTGGAAGTATTAAAAAAAAAAAAATCATTTGATCAGATCAACTTATGGGTAGAAGATGGGCAAGATGGGGTTCCCTTAGACTGAGGCAGGGTGAAACTGGCTTATGAGGGTGAGGAACCTGCAAGAGAGGAAAATTGGTATCTGAGTACCTCTTGCTCACCACTATTCTCTCACCGTGGAAAAAAAAAAATACACGCTGACTGGTTGAGTGTGAGGGTACACAGGCCCAGACTCTCCACAAAGTATCCAGAAGTCTGCTTATGCTCCTACACCACCAACCTGACCTGCATCCTAAGGGAACCTGCTGGATCAGCTCTTCCCCTCTTGCCTGTCAGTGCTGTATCAGCTCTCTATTGCTCAAATCTTTTTCTCTTAAAATTCCCCTTAACCCCACTTGACAATTTAGCATCTGCTGTCTCTGTATTCCCCCTTGATCAACCCCACAGTAGCTGTCTCTATTCCTTTACATCTCTTCCATGCCTCAGTTCACCAGTTTGGTTTCTGTTCCCCAATACTCAATTGAACTGCTCTGAAGCCAGTGAAGTGAAGTCGCTCAGTTGTGTCTGACTCTTTGCGACCCTGTGGACTGTAGCCCGCCAGGCTCCTCTGTCCATGGGATTCTCCAGGCAGGAATACTGGAGTGGGTTGCCATTTCCTTCTCCACTGAAGCTAGTAATGGCCCTTAACTGGTAAACCCAAAGGAGACTTTTCTGTCCTTATCTGACTTGACTTCTTTGTGGAATTCAGCATTCTATTCTAGGCTTTAACCCAAATTATGCCAGACCACCAGAAAGCTGGGTATACTTGGGTCACTTGGTCTTACTCCTTACAGAACTGCTCTCACCAAGTTTTATTTTGACATTATGCCCTTGACTTACACTAAAGTATACACGGAAGAAATTTCGAGTTACCTGCTTGGAAAAGCTTTGTTTCAACTAAGGAATTTTTTCTAACACTCTGAAACCTATGTAACAGGATCATGTTACCATTATTTTAGCTGGCCACACCTTTATGAATATTTTCCCTCTCAAACTATGTAATAACTTTATATTCTAATTTGTATTTTCTGGGGTTTTGAATTTATATCATTTACTATTTTATTTTATATACATTTCTTCAACTTCTTTGTGGAACAAGATGAGTTATAAATAAAATTATATATACCTATTATTTAATAAATAGGAAATTCAGAAAAACATATAGAAATATAAACTTAAAACATTCTTAACACAACCTCAATTGAAAATTTGCAGACCTTTTTGAAGATCACAAAACTCTTCTAGGAGGCATAAAAGACCTAACTCAATAGGCACACTGCTATCCTATATTCATGATCAGAAAGGCCAAACATCAAGATGTTAATTATTTCTAGTTCATATAATTTTCAAAATCTGGCTGAAAAATAAACAAGATATTGAGGATAGTGATGAAATTTTTGAAAAATAAAGGCCACCCTTTATTTCCAAATATTAACATAGTAAATAATATAGTATTAACACAGTAAGTAATATAGTGTAGTACTATCACAGCCAGCCAACATAAATAATCCAGAAACAACTCGTAGCATATACAAAGCTGTCAGTTTAAAATTACTTGGGGAGGACTTCCCTGGTGGTCCAGAGGTCAAGAGTCAGAACTCCCAAGGCAGGGGCCCAGGTTCCATCCCTTGTCAGGAAACTGTGTGGCACTAGATCCCATGTGCCACACTGAGAGTTTCGCCACAACAAAGATCCTGAGTACCACAACTAGGATCTAGCGGAGCCAAATAAATATTAAAAAAATTAAATCAGGAAGGAAAGAGGATTATTTTGATAAAAGGTGCCAGAAAAACTATAAATGAGTGGAGTATTTTAGTTACAGTAAGTTACACCTTTGATCCATCTGGAATGTATTCTGTTCTAAGAGATACGGAGACATTAACAGAAACAAAAGAGAAATGGGAATTCCCTGGTGGTCCAGTGGTTAGGACTCCATGCTCTCACTGCCAAGGTCTCAGGTTTGATCCCTGGCTGGGGATCTGGGATCCCACAAGCCAAATCTGAAAACCAAAGTTGAAAAAGACATAGGTAAATGGTCTTCTGATCTCAGAATGAGGAAGGCTTTATGTTTAAGATTCCTAAATAATAGGAGAGCATAGAGCAAACTGTTGAAATTTTGACCACCTTGAAGCTTAAAAAACACCCCCAAAACTGTAAAAACAAAAACATGTTGAATAAAATGGCCAAAAAGAACATATCTGCAGCATATATGACAAAAGATTAATAATAATATCCTTATTATATTAGTAGTTATAAATTTTATAAGAAAAAGACAAATACCAAAAAAGAAGGCTGGGAAAAGGATACAAGTAGACCACTCAAAGAAATACAAATGGTAGATGAATAAAAAAACCAAAAAAACAACTAAGTCTAAACATTAAGAAGAATACAAATTAAAACAATGTGACAGCACTGTACCTCTATTAAACCTCAAGACTATTTTAAAGGATAACTCTCAACCCAGTGAAAACAGCAAGGTAACTCACAGATATAGCCAACAATCTAGTGGTTGCCAGAGAGGAGGTGAGCTGGGGGTGGGTGACACAGGTGAACAAGACTAAGAGGTACAAACTACTAGTTATAAAGCATATGTTATAAAGAATAAAAAATATTAACTTTGTATGGTGTGCAATCTAAAAAAATATCGAATCACTATGCTGCACACCTGAAACTAATATAATATTCTAAGTAAACTACAAAAAAAAAAAAAATCAGCAAGGTAACTGGTGATATGCGTCAAGAATTTTTAATATTCAAATTGTGATCCAATAATTTAGCTTCAGATTTTATGCTCAGAAGTAATCAGAGATTATAAGGACATTGTTAATCAGAGTGAATAATTATAAACAACCTAAAATTACAACCATAGGGGAAAGTTTAATTTGGTAAATGATAACACATCCATAAAACAGTATCACACAGATATTAAAAATGTTTTAATATAATCCTCATATGAGGAAAATGCTTGTTCCATACTAAAAAAGGGGGGACGGGGAGAGAAATAGAATGGAATAGTCTAAGAGCTAGGCTTTCCTGCCAGAGACCTGAATCCCATTTCTGGTTCTTTCACCTACTAGGAGTGTGACCTGGAGTCAAAATGCTACCCTTCTGTGCCTTATTTTCCTTCCTACAAAACAAAGATAATAATGGTACCCACTTCACTGGCTGTTGTAAAGATTAAATAAAACAACGTGGGCAAAACCTGGCTACTGTGCTCTTCTATATCTTTACAGGTCACCCCAGAAGGCAAGCGAACACGTTAGCTGAATATATGACCTTTCAGTTTCTTAGAATTCTAATCACAAACCTTAAATTTTCCCCACTAAAATAACTTCTCTGATAAACTACCAATTACCTTTAGAATCAAGGTAGTTGACAGAAATCTGGTGACTGATCAAATCCAAGAATGAAAGAGAAAAAGAGTCAAAAGAACAGAACAGCCTCCCAGGCTGTCTCTTACTAGTCTGTCTAGCATATTGCTGCCGGACTAAATCTTCCTGAAATGAGGCACAAAAACTCATGAGGACTGAGGGTTACTCAATCAACTCCAATCTCTTTGGCTTTGTTCCCAGAGCTCGGTAAGATTTGTTACCATCCTTTCAAACCATCCAACCTCACCTTTGGTTCATCTTCCACACAAGTGCCTACTGTCCTGTCTCCTCCAGGTCTAGTCATCCCCTATTCAAAGATTTCTCAACCTTGACTAGTGCAGACTGACTCCATTTTGTTTTTATTATTTTGTTTATTTATTTGAATCTGTGTATCTCTTTCCCCTAATAGATTATTAGCTTGTCAAGGGCAGCACTTCTGAATATTCACTTCTGAATATTCTACAGCAATGAGCACAAAACAGTGTTAGGTAAGCAGCAGACATTCTATACTAGTGTCACTGTCATATGAAACGTATAAATGATTCCTGCACACGACAAAAGCAGGAAGAGAACATAAAAAACAAAACACTGTTTGTATGCTAAGTGGAAGCTTAACTATATGAATTTATATCCTTCACTGCTATGTTTATGTCATTTCCCAAAAAGAAAAAAGTAAGCCCTGACAGAAGAAGGCAATGGCACCCCACTCCAGTACTCTTGCCTGGAAAATCCCATGGATGGAGGAGCCTGGTAGGCTGCAGTCCATGGGGTCGCTAAGAGTCGGACACGACTGAGCGACTTCACTTTCTCTTTTCACTTTCATACATTGGAGAAGGAAATGGCAATCCACTCTAGTGTTCTTGCCTGGAGAATCCGAGGGACGGGGGAGCCTGGTGGACTGGCGTCTATGGGGTCACACAGAGTCGGACTCGACTGAAGTGACTTAGCATAGCATAACATAGCAAGCCCTGACAATACAAGTATAGGTTTAGATTTTAAAAATACTGCCACAAAAATAAAAGCTAATTGTGAATACACTAACTTTTGAAGATGTTGCTGCTGCTGCTGCTAAGTCACTTCAGTCGTGTCCAACTCTGTGCGACCCCATAGACGGCAGCCCACCAGGCTCCCCCGTCCCTGGGATTCTCCAGGCAAGAATACTGGAGTGGGTTGCCATTTCCTTCTCCAATGCATGAAAGTGAAAAGTGAAAGTGAAGTCGTTCAGTCGTGTCTGACTCTTAGCAACCCCATGGACTGGAGCCCACCAGGCTCCTCCATCCATGGGATTTTCCAGGCAAGAGTACTGGGGTGGGGTGCCATTGCCTTCCCCTTTGAAGATGTTAAGGCTTAGTAATTTATCACCTGATAATGTGGCTTCATAGCAAATGTGTCAGGTTATTTCTCAAAGGGAAACTACCAAAATAATCTTTCATACTCACACCACTGCATAGTCATTTTGGGAGACTGGTTATTATAAAATATACATGTACTAAGAATAAGACATGTGCACTGAGAATAAGACAGTAGAGAAGGATAATTTCCAGAAGTCCACTTTACAAATAAAATCACCAAAACTTTTGTTTAATATGCTACTGTTTTCTACAAGGGACAACTGACTGCTAAAAACCCCAATTTATTTCTTGGAGCAGATCAGAAGACGGTCTACACTCTTGGCAGGAAACAGCAGCCCCAACTCCCCACTGAGCTTCCACAAGCCACAGCAATTTTGAAACAATCTAACATGGAGGTCACCTAACAACTTGCCTTCAGACTGCTCAATACAAAACATTAGACATCATTAGAAGACAGAGAAGAAAAGAGACACTTTGTAGCTTTCTCTTTTATAGATCTCTAAATTACAAGAATGTTTTCATACCAGGAGAATGAAAAATCCAAGTCCAGGATCTGGACTGTGGGGCGTGGGTGTACCTGCTCAAAGTCTGCCTCTTTGTGACCCCTTGGACTGTAGCCATCCTGACTGCAGAGGACACTAAGTGCCATTATGACAAAGGGAAAAAATGAATTACAAATAAGTAACCAGTCTCTCCTAAGAGTGAAAGGAAAAGCTGACTTATTGGATTGCATAACACTAGCCAAAAATAATTTACCCCTTCAGAACAAAAGTTAAAGTTGAAAAAATCAAAATAGGAGCATAAAATAACTATTTTACTCTACTGTTCCTAGAAATATATACATCACCATTTTATCTGACAGCTGAAGATAAAGTGAAGTATCATGCCCATAAATACTGAGTACTGGGAAAGCTGCAGACTATAGAAAAGAATGGGAAGGAGCTGGGTAGAAAGGATGACTCAATCTGAGAAGCAGAAAAATATCAGTGACCATTTATTTCAGAATGGTCAGAAGCAGCCTTTATCTAAAGTAGCACTCACCTACTCAGTCACATATACACCTTTCTCTTCCCTGTTATGTACTGTTAACTTTAAAAAGAACAGCTGGGGCATTTAGAGGAGGAGAGAGAGGAAATTAAAAGGGAAACAAAATTGTATCTCTTAAGTAATAAAGGTTAAGAGCACCCCAGTTTTTAACAATCATTCTCCCCATTTGTTAATATTAAAAAATATAGTCAAAACAATTACTCTAATAGCTACTTGAAAAAAATCTAAGGAGAGCTTCAAATGTAGGACATACATAATAAAATATTTGTAACGGCAATAGCAAAACAACTATAGGAGGCGAAAGAGTTCTTTTGCTACAAAGAACAGTAAGTGCTAAACCAATAATAATTATTTTATCAAAAGGCACTGATGCTGGGTACACAGAAATGAACTTCCCTTTTAATTAAATTTTTTTTTAAAAAGTCCTAACTGTATAGCTCTCTACTCAGAGAGCTCCTCATCTGACAAGGAGACAAAAAAAAAAAACCAGCTATACAGCGTGTGCTATAACAGAGGTTAACACATACTTTCCACCTCGTGGCAAAAGGGATGGCTTAAGCTGGTGAACGTGGGCTTTAAGGAGAAATTGCTAAAGCTAGATCTTAAAGGATGAGATGGACCTTGCCAGACAAACTATAGTAGAGAGGAACATTCTAGCAAAGGAAAATAGTAAACGGAGAAAATTTAAGCCCCTCACTAAGAGTAGTCTGTTTATTTCACTCATTGGACATTTATACACGAAACAGAAGACAAAGCTTTTCTGGCTGTCAGCACCCTAGTGCCACAGTATGCACTGGAGGCAGCCTCCCAAGCATGAGCTATCCCTCTCTGCCTTCTACAGCCTGAATGATACTTTGCTGGCATATAGCAACCTAATGCCTCATTTCTCTGTTCTCTCATTTCTCTAGTCTCCCAAGGGTGACTATGTCAGGGGCCCAAAGTCTCTCCTTGCCCTGCTCCAGGCCCGTATTCCTAAAAGCAGCTCAGAATGAAGACTGTTTACAGTGGTCCTGGGATTTCTTTGGAAGGAATGATGCTAAGGCTGAAACTCCAGTACTTTGGCCACCTCATGCGAAGAGTTGACTCACTGGAAAAGACTCTGATGCTGGGAGAGATTGGGGGCAGGAGGAGAAGGGGACGACAGAGGGTGAGATGGCTGGATAGCATCACTGACTCAATGGACGTGAGTCTGAGTGAACTCCGGGAGTTGGTGATGGACAGGGAGGCCTGGTGTGCTGCGATTCATGGGGTTGCAAAGAGTCGGACACAACTGAGCAACTGAACTGAATGTGGTCCCATAGTGTTTCATCACTGAAAATATAAGAAAGGCTGGGGATGTACAGCAAGTCTATCACTTTGAACAAATAATTATGTTATAAAAAGTAATAAATTATACACACAGTATAAAATATACAAAACATCTAATAAGTACACCTATGGATTTGGGGGCTGAAAGAGATGGGAATACCAGACCACCTGACCTGCCTCTTGAGAAACCTGTATGCAGGTCAGGAAGCAACAGTTAGAACTGGTCATGGAACAACAGACTGGTTCCAAATAGGAAAAGGAGTACATCAAGGCTGTATACTGTCACCCTGTTTATTTAACTTATATGCAGAGTACATCATGAGAAACGCTGGACTGGAAGAAACACAAGTTGGAATCAAGATTGCTGGGAGAAATATAAAAAACCTCAGATATGCAGATAACACCACCCTTATGGCAGAAAGTGAAGAGGGGCTAAAAAGCCTCTTGATGAAAGTGAAAGTGGAGAGTGAAAAGGTTGGCTTAAAGCTCAACATTCAGAAAACGAAGATCATGGCATCTGGTGCCATCACTACATGGGAAATAGATGGGGAAACAGTGGAAACAGTGTCAGACTTTATTTTTCTGGGCTCCAAAATCACTGCGGATGGTGACTGCAGCCATGAAATTAAAAGATGCTTACTCCTTGGAAGGAAAGTTATGACCAACCTAGATAGCATATTCAAAAGCAGAGACATCACTTTGCCAACAAAGGTTCACCTAGTCAAGGCTATGGTCTTTCCTGTGATCATGTATGGATGTGAGAGCTGGACTGTGAAGAAGGCTGAGCCCCGAAGAATTGATGCTTTTGAACTGTGGTGTTGGAGAAGACTCTTGAGAGTCCCTTGGACTGCAAGGAGATCCAACCAGTCCATTCTGAAGGAGATCAGCCCTGGGATTTCTTTGGAAGGAATGATGCTAAAGCTGAAACTCCAGTATTTTGGCCACCTCATGCGAAGAGTTGACTCATTGGAGAAGACTCTGATGCTGGGAGGGATTGAGGGCAGGAGGAGAAGGGGACGACAGAGGATGAGATGGCTGGATGGCATCACTGACTCGATGAATGTGAGTCTCAGTGACCTCTGAGAGCTGGTGATGGACAGGGAGGCCTGGCGTGCTGCAGTTCATGGGGTCGCAAAGAGTCAGACACGACTGAGCGACTGATCTGATCTGATCTGATGAGATTTAAAATGCACAGATCCCAGAGACTTTCAGTAGGTCTAAGGAAAGAGAGACCTTATTTCAAAAGGCCCCCAGGTGATTCTGACATAGCATATTTGCTTTCACTTTAAAGTGACTGACCTACAATACAATCATTATTCACCCTAAATTCAGGGTGACATAACTCAAA
This sequence comes from Tragelaphus eurycerus, assembly GCA_935064755.1. Lineage (NCBI taxonomy): Eukaryota > Metazoa > Chordata > Mammalia > Artiodactyla > Bovidae > Tragelaphus > Tragelaphus eurycerus. The sequence goes on from CAKXYN010000020.1 coordinate 23,068,407, forward strand.
ACTATTCAAATACCCATAGTTTTCTACTATTAGAAAACTATTTCTAATAGTTTCTACTTCTACTATTAGAAATAGTACTACTAAATTCTACTAATAGAAATAGTTTCTATTTCTACTATTCTGGTTCATTCTTTAGAATAATTTCATCTGCTGCATGACTCCAGAAGAAAGTTCTAAAATTTCACCTGTATCGTGGGTAGCAACAGTATAAAACAATCACTGTAGGTGGTATGGACAAACTCAACATATGACAAAAGGAAAAAAAGGGACCGGGAAGGAGAGAAATGGACACACACAGCAGAGTGAATTCATGGTTTTGTAGAGTGTCTCAATGACCATATGGCCACTGCTTAACCCAACACTCACTCATGAAGGCTACTCAGTAGAAATTAAGACCATTTTTATCTGGTCAATGGTGTCTCCTATAAGGTCAAGATTAAATAAGAAGTCAACAGCTTAAACTCAGCAATGTCTGTACCAAAGGTATGGTATGCTATGCTAAGTCACTTCAGTCGTGTCCGACTCTGTGCGACCCCATAAACAGCAGCCCATCAGGCTCCCCCATCCCAGGGATTCTCCAGGCAATAACACTGGAGTGGGTTGCCATTTCCTTCTCCAATGCATGAAAGTGAAAAGTGAAAGGGAAGTCGCTCGGTCGTGTCCGACTCCTAGCGACCCCATGGACTGCAGCCTACCAGGCTCCACCGTCCATGGGATTTTCCAGGCAAAAGTACTGGAGTGGGGTGCCATTGCCTTCTCCAGTAATAGTAATATTAATAAATGGCAATATGCCATCTTTGAACAAATATCAAGAAAGTTACATGAAAAAATAAGATATCCTTAATGACTAAACAGTATAACACAAAATATGAATAATAATAAAGTGCTATCCAACGGAATTAAATCTAAAAAACAGAAAAAGGATATATACATATATACCTATAAGAACAAAGAAGTTTAAACAATAAAAGAAACAAAATGCTACTTTGAACTACTATTAGGTTATAAAAAAAAGTAATCTGCTAACTTGGTTACTCCTGAGAAATATGGAAACAAACTGAGGAAAACAAGAAATAGAAGGAGAAGGATCAAAGGCCTTGTCTACCAGGAAGCCAGAAAGAAAAAGAATGTACTAAAAGATAAAATTTACTTGCAACAGAAAACAAAGTCACTATTACTTTACAGTTTCAAAATATACCTATAACAACAACAACAAAAAATTAAAACAAGTAGAAAGCTATAAGATACAAAAAAAAACAGAAATGCTAAAAACAATTAGTGTGTCCTCTATTACTACAGCTCTGTATCATAATCTGTGAATGTATATACTATCTTGCATACTTAACAATATGTGACAGTTTTGTTATACTAGAGTTTATCTAAAAAGCAGTGGGCTGAAATAATTCTGAACTTTCAGTGGTCCAACTGAGCTATACTAAAATAGAGATGCTGAACTTCCCTGGTGGTCCAGGGGTTGGGACTCCAAGCTCCACTATAGAAGGTGCAGGTTTGATTCCTGGTCAGGGAACTAGGGCGGGGGCTTCCCTGGTGGCTCAGATGGTAAAGAATCTGCCTGCAATGTGGGAGGCCCAGGTTTGATACCTGGATCGGGATGATCCCCTGGAAAAGGGCATGGCAACCCATGCCAATATTCTTGCCTGGAGAATCCCATGGACAGAGAAGCCTGGTGGGCTATACAGTCCCTGGGGTCGCAAAGAGTCAGACACGACTGAGCCACTAACACTTTCACTTTCAGGGAAACGAGGATCCTGCCTGCTGCACAGTGCAGCCAAAAAGCAAAACAAAAAGACAAATAAGTATCTGTCTCCAAGGACGGTCTGTTCTTATCACAGAGAAATAAACTGAAGGATTCTGAAAAAGTCCTGGATTATAAAGAAAGAGATGAATGAGCTCAAAATCCTAACACCCCTGGTATTAGATACCAAACTTTAATATTAGCAACACCAGAGTCTAGTGATACACTGTGCACACTGTACAAACTTTAAGGTTTGGGGAAATATTTTTAAAAATTCTGACAAATATACACTGAAAATTTAAGGTATGCCAGTGCACAGGTGTACAACACTAGAGAGCAGTAAGGTAGTCTAAAATTTATTTTTCTAGTGACATACACTGATGTGTTTCTCTTAAAAGAGATCTAAAAAACCAAATGTACATACATCAAGTACATTAGAGAACCAAATGCAGCAGGATATTCCATGAAACCCAGAGACTATTCAGTCAGTCTGAAGACTAAAAAAAAAAGGCAGATGTACTTGTCTTACATTCATGATCTTGGGTAAAGCACTTTCCCTCTTAGGGTTGTTATCTGTACTATGAGAGAACTGTATGAAAGTCTCTCAGCCGTGTCCAACTCTTTGCAACCTCATGGACTATACAGTCCATGGAATCTTCAGGCCAGAATACCAGAGTGGGCAGCCTTTCCCTTCTCCAGGGGATCTTTCCAACCCAGGGATTGAACCCAGGTCTCCCACATTGCAGGCAGATTCTTTCCCAACTGAGCCACAAGGGAAGCCCAAGAATACTGGAGATTCTTTCCCAGCTGAGCCACAAGGGAAGCTCAAGAATACTGGAGTGGGTAGCCTATCCTTTGTCCGGCAAATCTTCCTGATCCAGGAATCGAACCAGGGTCTCCTGTATTGCAGGAAGATTCTTTACCAACTGAGCTAGTCAGGGAAGCCCTGAGAAATGTATAGTGACTTAAAATCTCACCTGGCTTTAAATGCTAGACTTCTAGGTTATCAATTAGATTCATTCTCAAAGCTAAGAAGAGAACAAATATCACCATGTCTCAGCTAAAAAAAAAAGTCAGAAAATTTTAACAACTACATATAGTGAAGCTGTACAACAGTCGGTTCTCTATCTTTGCAGTCCCCTTTTCTATAACCGAGCAATCAGGCAGAAGTCTCTGAAACCTCTTTAGATGGAAATGGCTAATAATTAATAATAAACGTACACCATTCTGAGTGGCTTTACATCTGAAGTCCAGGAAATTTAAAGAGGAATCCCTGTATCAGGCAAAAAAGTGATATATAAGATTCAGTCTACTAGACTGGCTCTGCCCTCACTTCCATTAGGGTAAAGTTTTAAACTGGAAAGGCTGCTCTAAGTCAGGGCATAATCCCTCTTCTCCCTCTCCACTGCACACAAAGCATCAAGATACCTCTCTGCTCTTTTCTTCAAAGGCCCTCACTAAACTAGGACATTTCAGGACTCTATCTCCTTCTTCCTTGTTGGGGAAGCTGGTATATCATTATTACTCTGTAATACTCTATCAAAGAATGAAGCTAAACATTACTCGAATGATACAAAAAAAAATTTAAGATCCAATTTGAGAGGAAAATTTTAAGAACTGCCACTGCAACCTCAATTCGTGCCCCACTCCTGCCTGCACTTCTGCAACTGTTACAGCAAGGCTCTGGAGCCTACCTTTACTAGGCAAAAACTACTTTTTATTACCTCATTATATTTATCAGAAAGCTTCAGTACTACTTCCTATTCCTTTTTCCCTTTAAAGATTATGAAATACAGATAAAAGAAAATTCTGATAAGAATATATAAACTTATACGTTTTACATAAACATGCTGGTTTATATCCATAGTCTCAAATCATGCTGGTTTATATCCATAGTCTCCTCCCCATTTATACACATATTTACTCTTACATGAGATCACACTGTGCATTGTTATTGCATTGTGCACACTATTTGATAATTTGCTTTATGTAGTGTCTCAAATCCCTCTCCATTTCAATATATTTCTATACATAATAAAACAGTTGCATGACATTCTATTACAGTTGTCTCTGGGTATCCACAGGGAATTGGTTCCAGCACACCACCCCCACCCCAGTCTCTGGCCAGATACCCAGGTCTGTGGATGCTCAAGTCCCTTATGTAAAATGGCACAAGACAGTGGTCATGCTTTATTGCAGCTAGTTGAATCTGCAGATACAAAGGAGGTGTATCATAATTTAATTAATTTCCCTATTATTGAATGTTGCTACTCCCAAATTTTGGTTAATTCTGAGGGGAAAAAATAAAAAAACCTATTTGCATTATAAAATAACTATGTGATAAAACTACAGAAAACCAAACCTAACCACCCTCACACTACCAGTTTATTTTGCAGTTTGTTTTGATTAGTGTTTTGATGCCTATCCATTTAGTCTTTTACCCTGGGCATTCATTCATCCAATTACTTATTGAGCTCTTGCGCTCTTGCTATGTACCAGGTTATAATATATACACACACACACACACATATATAATATAACCTATATTCTACAGGTTATTACTGCCTGGGTTTTTCTTTACTTTTCCTCCGTAACAATTTATTTTCCGTAATTTTTTCCTCTCAGTTTTATTTAGACATAATTGACGTATCTGTTGTTTGTTGTTTAGTTGCTAAGTCGTGTCCGACTCTTTAGCGACCCTATGGACTGTAGCCCACCAGGATCCTCTGTTCATGGGACTTCCCAGCCAAGAATACTGGAGTGGGTTGCCATTTCCTTCTTATATAGCACTGTGTAAGTTTAAAGTATAAAGCATAAGATTTGACTTACATATAATATTTCATGATATATGGATCTCCCAGATAAAAGTTTAGCAAACATTCCTACTCTTTTAAGTTTCATATGTAACATACAGCAGTGTTAACTATACTTATCACATTGCATTACATCCCTGCCTACTCTTCCTTTCCCCTCACCATGTACTATATTAAGACAAAACAAAACTCAAAAACAGCCCAAACTTCTCATAAGCACTTTGCTAGTTAATAATCTTTCCAATCGGCTTTTTTCAGCGGTTGTCAAACATCACTCCCAACACGGAATTTGATTCGTTTATTCATTTGTCTACTGCTCTATTTATTTTCTAATTAATTTTTTGATAAGTCCTACTTAAGTGGTTCAGTTCAGTTCAGTCGTTCAGTCGTGTCTGACCCTTTGCAACCCCATGAACCACAGCACGCCAGGCCTCCTTGTCCATCACCAACTCCCAGAGTTTACCCGAACTCGTGTCCACTGAGTCGATGATGCCATCCAACCATCTCACCCTCTGTCATCCCCTTCTCCCAGCATCAGGGTCTTTTCAAATGAGTCAGCTCTTGGCATCAGGTGGCCAAAGTATTGGAGTTTCAGCTTCAACATCAGTCCAGTGAACACCCAGGACTGATTTCCTTTAGGATGGACTGGTTGGATCTCCTTGCAGTTGACTCTCAAGAGTCTTCTCCTGTCTGGTAGTCATCACTAGTCAATTTAATGTAAAATATATACAATGACCAGCTACTGCTAAAGTCTAAAGATTCCTGCTTTACCTCTGTGTAGCACATTATAGTTAGTTACAAATATATAGCTAACTCAATGAATGGGGGTTTCAGTGTACTAACCCTCCACACAGTTTAAAATTCAATACAATCTATAGTTACCCCTCCATATATACCGTTCCCTCATCAGTGGATTCAGCCAACTGTAGTTGTTTGTAGTTGTAGTTATTTACTATGGGAAAAAAATCCACATGTAAGTGGACCCAGCAGTTCAAGCTCACATCGTTCAAGCGTCAACTGTATATATTTCCCCCTTCATTTAACTGTCAAAAGCCTCCAATAAAGTAGATAAGTCATTTTACAAATAGGGAAAGGAAGGGACAAAGAATTCACCCTTAATGAACTTGCCCAAGGCCATACAGCTATTAAGCTGCATGCTGGTTAAGCCTTGGTACCCTAGTAAGATTAAAATCTAATTTTATGCTTCTTTTGTATTTCCTGATACACTTAGATCAAGGTCTCTCCTGCAGAAAGCCTATCCTAACCTCTTTCATTAACTTCTGTAGCTGACCATCCCTCCCTGCATGCTGAACACATTTTTATCACAGCACCAACAACACATTTATAGATCTCTTGCCCCATAGTCTACTTAAGCCCCTCAGGAAAAGGATCTTTTTCTTATTCTTCTTGAAATCCCCAGTACCTAATGCATGCCTGGCACAAAGCAGAAAGGTATAAGTGTTCAAAGAATGGAATAAGCACATTACAAGTGTTCAATAAATAAACACTACAGATATTTAGACACATCTAAATATCTGGGTTGATCCAATTTATATCATTGCAGAGAAAGTCACACTTCAGTATATGTAGAACCATTCAAATTCAAATATATAATCTATATTCAAAGAGCAGGCATCATCAATAGAGAAAATGTAATTTTTAAGTGCCATTTACATTAAGAACAATATCAGTAACAATACTTAGAAACTGTAAAACATACAAGACAGTTAAGAATAGATGCTTTTGAATAATTAGGAGTCATAATGTCCATAGCTTAGAATTTAGCCATTTTTATTATGACTCTAAGTAATGTGAACGGGGGAGGGCCAAAAATCAGTAAAAATTACTATGTTGGAGTTAATATATTTTCAAAATTGTTTTATAAAATTTATAGTTTCAGACCTGATTTTGCTCATTGCTGCTTTTCTTTTAAATCGTAATTCTTATATCATCGGAATGGTCTTCATGACCTGGTCCAGCCATCTAGAATTGTCAACCAGAATGCACAGAACTGTTGGGCATGCTGGGCACACATAGGAATGTGCATACAAGCAAACAAGCTCCATTTAATACAGTTTAACTTCTATATTCTACAGTAGATGCTAAGGGGACAAAGTAAGGAGCTGGATGGTAACGCTGTTACATAGCTCAAAAGTACTGCTTCTCAAATGTTTTCACTACAAACAGGGTTTCCCACTCCAGGCATTCATGCTCCATTTTGTTGAAGGTCTATGTTATCTTAGATAGTCAAAGAGTTCACATTCTTCTCTTAAAATATATATTTGTTTTAATGTAAAAGTATTTATAATTACTTACCAGTTAAATTACTTAACTCACCGCCCCCTCAGTGAGCACAACTGAAGCTCCAAGAAGATGAGTCATGTTTATCTTGTGGCTTCAAGTACCCCGGAATCATACCACTTTGTACCCTAAGGGTATTCATATCCCAGTTTGAGAACCAGGGATCTAAATAATTAAACTAGCCATAATACTTAAAAGTGATCAAAATGTTCTTATAACCCCATTCCCCAAACTCTTAAGGCTAGTTTTCTCTATAGCTTTTCAAATCAGTATTGTTTCTCTTTTCAAGCAGCTCATTAGTATGCACTACCTGTCAACACTAAAGAACCTGCAGGGCACAAGTTATTTCTGGAGCAATAGAACACTAGCACATAGAGCTTGTCCGTCCCATCTACGAGGTACCAAGCTGCCCATACAGAAAACTGATTAGAAGAACAGCTTTCATTCCTGTTTCCTTCCTCCTCTCTATTTGCTCCAGGCATAGCTTGTAAGAAAAAATCTTAGTAGTCACTTAGATGATTCATTCATATAAGCTTATCTAATCTCAGCATTTGTAATTCTCACCTGTACACTCTTTTTCACCATTACACAAGTGCAATTAAACTATTTTCACATTTTCTAGGGATAAGAAAGATCTTCTTCCCAGTAGTCTGAGAAGAGAGATTTTTCACACCCAGAACCCTTCTTTATTGCTAATGAGATCCCAAGTCTAGTAGACACTGACATTTATGAGAAGCCTGTTTCAAGTATCCTGTACTGTTCATTATATTTCACAGCAGAAATTGTAAAGTAAATTGTAAGTGACCCTTGCAAATGTTTCCAAAAAAAATTATTTATAAGGACTATAACACTATGATATGATATGGGTCATTAGCTAGGTTAACTCAAATTTAGTGAGACAATTTTTACCTAGGATATCAGCTTCTCCAAGCACAGGATTCCATCTGTTCCTCACCAAAATTACAAATTGCCACAAGCCATGAACTTTTGAGGTCATCTGCCAAGAGTCAAAATCTACAGTTCAAGGGCTTCTACAGAATGAGTGAGTGAAGTCGCTCAGTCGTGTCTGACTCTTTGCGACCCCATGGACTACAGCCTATCAGGCTTCTCCGTCCATGGGATTTTCCAGGCAAAAGTACTGGAGTGGGGTGCCATTTCCTTCTCCAGGGGATCTTCCCGACCCAGGGATCGAACCCGGGTCTCCCGCATTGGAGGCAGACGCTTTAACCTCTGAGCATCCTGGGGTCTTCCTACGTACATACTCAGAATGGTACTTAATGCTTTATACACATTCGCATAACTGTGATAATAACCTCATTAACTGGTGTTATTCTCACAAATAACAACTGTAGGAGTAGAAAGGTTAAGTAATCTATCCAGTGTCAGCCAGCTAGTGTATGGCAGTGCAAAGAGAGTTTCAAATGGAGTATTCCTTGAATACAAAGCTTAAATGCTCTCAATTATCTACTGTCCTGTATCTCCTATACTTAAGAATGATCCAGCAAATCCTCCAACCCCAGAAAGGTTTTATTACTCCTATTTGTAAGACCAAGAAGTGGAAATAGCATTTACCTCTCCGTGGCTGCAAATTCAGTTTGAACAGGGAAAACAGAACTCAGCCCTCAAGCCTCTGGTCAGCAATCTGTCCGCTACTGCATCTTGTTCTTTGGACTTAGGTCTGTAATCATTCTGAAACAGAAGCACACATCATTTTATGGACACCAACTACACACAAATGCAGACATAGTATGAAAAGCAAAATGAAAGCAAGAGGAAGACAGATAAAATTGGGAAAAAACAGTATACTTGCTAAAATGTCACATTACTATTACTATTTAAGTAGTGGTTTTACTGATTGTTAGTTTAAACCTCAAGACTATTATTTTTCAGTGTAATAAGGTAACTATGGAGGGAGATTTCACTGACCTTGGACAGTCCTAAAAGCACAGCAATGAAATACCTTTTCTTAGACAAATAACAAAATACTTTTTTAAAGTCAAATCGCTATTTAACAATTCTGTCCCTAAAATACAAATAAATGGACTGTTAAGCTTCAGGCAATGGTAGAGTGGTACCTAACTCCATGGCAGGGGCGGGGATGGACATTACTCTTAAATGAAAGAGCTAAATTTAACCATTTCCAAAGAATCTGGCATATGAGGTACAATTAAGAGAAATTCATCTCATAAAACTAATATGATACTTTATCAGATTAAGCTAAATAAAAGTCTTCGCTGCTGGAAAAAAAAAGGCAATTTATAACAACATAAGTAGATAATTAGTGTATTTAATCCAAGAAACACTTTTATATTGGATTCATGTACTGTCACTAAGGTGCCTCAAAAGGAATGAAATTTTATGCCCCTAAAAATTGGAAGGGTGACTAAAAATAAGATCAATTGAGGAAAAAACCCATTATTCTTGGGGTATATATTAACAGTCTATATTCAATAGCCACATCTTTGCATTTAAATACTAAACTGAGAAAATGCAAAGGTACAGCCAAGGAAGAGCTGAACACAGCAACTAGAGAAAGTTTGGGGATGTTTAAAAAAATAAATACTGTGTGCCAAATTCACACATTTGTGAACCATGTACCTCAATGTTATGTATTACTATTCTTTCTAAACCTGTATGTTATTTCTCAATGCATTAAATCATGATAAATCTTACTTGTTTGAAGGGGGACCTAATTTTCTGCAAAAGCATTTCTAGTCATCTGAAACCAAGATAGATAAATAAGTTAGACAGATGGTCAGCTAGGTATCTGGTTTTAAAAAATGACATAGAACCTATAAAGTAGATACTGTGGAGTGGATTTGATGCCAGTAGCATCCCTCAAGCAAAAAACCAGTCTCCAGAGATACATTGTGCCAGCAGGCACCACTCCACAAAGCTCTGCCACAGGATTCCTCAGAACCCTAGTCAGCCACAGGTGGCTTCTGCCACTCGTAAGGAACTCCCCAAGCCACTCAGAGAAGTCCTTGGTGGGTGCCCTCATTTTTGTTATGTTCTTTAAAGCAAAATCCTAAAGCTCTTAGTATTTTAACACATATTAAGGACAACTTTTACAGCTACTCTTAAATAAGCAGTATTTTCCTATGCAGGTAAACATTCCTATTGTAATCTTTCCCATACTAGCAATACGTTTCTTTGGGTAATCTTAGGTCCTCAATTTATTCTCTCTGTAGACTTAGTTTTCCAATAAAAACAAAGGAGACTACCAGCAGTCCAGCGGTTAAGACTCCTCACTCCCACTGCAGGGGACATGGGTTAAAAGATAAACTAAGATCCTTGCATGCCTCATGGCATGGGGGAAAAAAAAAAAACCCGCACAAAATCAAATAAACAACCAAGTATGAATCCTGGCATACAGGAAATCTTAAAGGATAGCAACCCTGTGGACAAGAGCTATACCTTTAGAACAAAATAAATGATGTGTAAAACCAAGAAGCTGATGACTCTATATAGCGCAACTGAAATCAAGAAGCAAAATATGGTCTATGGAGCGCAATGCTAACCTGGGAAAACAAGCTTTCCTGCTGACTCAATCACAGACCTGCTGGATTTATCCCGTGTGGAGCTTATTTTAAGTAAAACATGCCACCTGCCATCCACAGTTTCAAAAGGAAAGCAAAACCGAAAATTACTAGAATGCCAAAAATTACACAAATGGACTAATGTATTAGGCAATTAAGTGTGGTTCTATTCTCAAGACTGACCCTCCATCAACACTACTGCATATAGTTACTTAGTGCAATCTTATTTTGGAGAGGGAGAAGGAACATTTTATAGGGTTCAAAAAAGTAATGTTGAAGATTGCCCTATGGACGCAGTTGCTGCAAAATTCTAGAGAGATTACACACAGTAGATCGGTCAATTTCGCTTACCACCAACCAGGCTGTTTTAATGTTCTTATGAATTTAACATAGCCTCCCTGCTCTCCTTCCCCACTCCCTGCCCGTCAGTTAATCAAGACTTTCTTTCCTCTCTCCAAAGCAACTGCTGCATATTGTATTAAGGTACTAGCTAGCATATTGGGGGAGGAGGGGAAACCTGGCAATTCAACAGGAAGCTTTTTAATGATGCAAGAGGACTTAAATAGAGTGAATTTAACACACAAGCCCTGTTTAACTTCTTTTACTGCCTAAGGGGAACCTGCAATTTTAACTTTTCTAGTTGATCTAAACTGAAAGAAAGCAGGAAGACGCTTCATATGCGAATGTTTACTTACTACTGAACTTAGAGCTACAGGAAGTCAGCTACTAGAGTAGTTACATTAGGCGTAGATATTTATAAACCAACTGCAACTAGTGACCCAGGATTCAATTACAACACCAACCCTCATATTTCAGCATATGGGCAAATTACCAGTGGAGTCAAGAACAAATTCATTCTGCCCTACTGGCGCTTTAGATCGGGTTGCACAATCCCGCGACAGAACTGCCTTCGCCTAGCCCTGAAGCATCAGGTACTAAGTACAGTAGTAAGTCATCGTCAGGAAGTTTCAAAGCGAGACAGAAACTCAAGAGTTGCCTCAATCAAATTTAGCCAACCCATAATCCCGAATTCAGGAATTTGTCACGTCACTGAGATCAGAATTAAGTCTTGATCCCTTTGCGATCTCTCCGTGCATGAAGTCAGGCTGCTATCAATGCAACGAGAATCCGACCCTAGCTCGAGAAAAAAACTACTTGTTGGGGAACTTGTGTCCTTTCGGCCCGGCGTGGGGGACCGCATCGGTCGGATCACGCAAGGAGCCCGGCGCTAGTTTGGGGGCGCAATGGGGCCCGGCGGGGGCGGCGAGCGCGCGTCCCCCCGCCCGCTCAGGCGGCGTCGAGGCGCGAGCAGCTCAGCCAGCCTTGCAGAGGGAGCTCTCGGCAGCTCTGGGGTCCCTCTACTCGCAGCCGCAGCAGCGCCGCCTGCGCCACTCGGTGGAGACGGAGACCAGCGGCGGCGACGCGCGGACTGGGAGCGACCGCGGAGCAGCCGGGCGGCGGGGGACGCTCGCCAGGCCGCCGGGTAGGTTCCGGGGACCGGGCAGGCTGGAGGATGGGCAGCCGGAGAGGTGTCGGCAAGGTCCTGACACCCATACCGCACGGAGACTCGGCTGCGCGCGCGGTGGCTGTGTCTGGACCCTTGAGCGAGGGGGTCGCGGAAAATGGGGCATAGAGATCGCCTCTCGGCTGAGGCCACCCGCCGCGGGAGGGGTGGAGGGCAGAGGGCGGGCCGCGGCCGGGCCAAGAGCCGGCCTCGAGGGCAGAGACAAAGGAAGGAAAATGGAGTCGCCAGCGCGCGGGCCTCTGTAGCTGCCACCGTCGGAGGCCTAGCGCGCCGCAGGAGGGAGGCCTAGCGGGCGGGTTGGGGGGGGAGGGGGGCCCGGCCCGGCCACGGCGGGGACGGGCAATGGCGGCGGCCGCGCCGCAGCAGGGACGGTAGAGGGAGACAAACACCCCCCCGGCGGCGGCGCTGGCGCCGGGCTGCAGCCAGCGCCGACCGGAGCGGCCCCATCGTGACACCTAGAGGCGGCCCGCGAAACCTCCTCCACCCGGGGCCCCCTTACCTCCGCGCCACACCCCCCGCAGCGCTCGCACCGCCGCCGCTCCACCGCTCCGGCCACCCGGCGTCCCCAGCCAGCTCCGCGCACCCGCACCGGCTTCCGCCGCCGCCGCTGCCGCCAAAGAAGCAGCTCCGCGCACGGTTTAATCGCTCCACAGGCTCGGACACAAAATGGCGGCGGCGCGGTGCAGTGCGCCTGCGTCGGCGCTGCCGGGGCCGCGGGTGCTGATAAGGGAAGGGACGGGTGGGGGGGCCGGCCGGGCGACGAGTGAAGGGCGGGGGAGGAAAGGTGAGGGGAGGGGGTTGGCGCAGGGCAGCATGGGAGGCGGCCCCGGGCGCCAACTTTCAAAAGCGGGCGCGATGGCGTCACGGGACGCGTTGCAGGTCGCGTCACGCCGCACGCGCCCTCAACTGGTCGCGCGTGGGTTCTTAGGGAGCCCGACGTCCGGGCTCCCGCTGGGTGGGGCGTCCTGGGCGGAGGCAGTCCCTTCTGGGCGGCCCAGGATCCCGGCCCAGTTGACCTGCTTAGCTGCAGTGTCCCGCCCTGAATCCGAAAGGGCGGACCTGGGGCGGGGGGAGGGTGTCTGGAGGAAGCGCGCGCGGGACTAGGCCGTGGGGCTGAGGCGTTTCTTGGGCGGAGCTCCGCCCTAGTCTCCGCCCTAGACGGGCCGGACCCGCCCTCCGAGAGCCGCACGGCAGCCCGCCACGGGTAAGGCCGGGCGGGTCCCCTCTCACTCCCAAGTCCTCAGAAACAATCATTCCCCCGCGAGCCAAGACAGGCAGGGCTGTCTTGGGGATCTCTCTGCCCTACAAGAGGGCTTCCTAATACTGGGTGTGAGAGAAGAGGGCTTTCTCCTGGTGTGCCCAGGCCACTTCGGCCGGGAGAGGCCAGCGGAAGGCCAGACTTAATGCTTTTACCCGAACGATCGTACCAGTTTTTACCAAAAGGAAGTTCTCTATTTGGCGCAGTGTAATTGTGTATTTGAAAATGTAAGTTTCTTGTTTTTGCCTAAGAACTGTTAAGCTCTCTGTAGGCGGAGTCCTTAAGCCCCTCACTGTGCGGTCGCCCCTCCCCCTCCCAAGGATGCACCTGCAGACTCTTCTACCCAACCAGCAATAAAGTTTCCTGAAGACTGACTGGAAGATGTTCTGGTGGCTCAGGAGGAGAACCTTTGATACTTACGAGAATCTGGCTCAGGACTTTATCTTTAATTCCGTTACCTTAGATCAAGGGGGAACAAACGGACCCAGCGTCAAGTGAACAGCTGCTGCTCCATTGAACTGATTGTTCCATTATGAAAATGTTAGACCAATACTGACACCTATTTTGTTTTTTCCTTTTAAAGGAAATCTGTTTTTTGGTTTTTTTTTTTACTGTAAAATCTCCAGGTGTGGGCAACTGTATCAGATGTTTTAAAAGTGCATAAGCTGATTAAGCCACACACAAGCCCTGTCAGTTTGTATGTCCTCTGACTTGAAGGAAAGAGTGAAGAGAAGTTCCACGGCCAAATCCTAGGCACCCCAACATTTAAGATAGCGTAGTGGAGAAGGAGACGAGAGGGAACAGCCAGGAAGACAGAAGGAAATCCCCTGAATGTTAAATTTGGAATCTGAGGGCTAAGAAGGATTCAGGTAGGAGAGGAATGGTCAACTATGTTTAGTGCTTTTGAGAGGTCATCTTGGGCCAGAAACATGGCTATATTGAATTGGCTACCTTGGAAGTCACTGGTGATTATCACTGGTGAGTTTGGCTTGATTTATGTTGGTTAATCAGAGATGTGGACCTGACTAGAATGGGTTGACCTGAGAAGGAAATGGCAACCTACTCCAGTCTTCTTGCCTGGAGGATCCCATGGACAGATGAGCATAACCGGCTACAGTCCATAGGGTCGCAAAGAGTCCTACACAGCTGAAGCGACTGAGCAGGCTGCAGAATGAGTTGAAGCATGATTGGGAAAGTAAGGAAATAGAGACAGCACACAAGCAACATGAAAGAAATTTAGCCACAAAGGGAGCAAAGAAATTCAGGGATAAATGTGGAAGGATATGTGGTCAGGGAGGATGACAAGATGAAAGGATTATAGCATGTTTATTTGTCATTTGGAGTGCTACAGGAGAACAAAGTCTTGCTTGACTTTTTTTTTTCCTTTTGGCCACACTGCAGGGCTTGCAGGATCTTACAGGATCGAACCCAGACCCACAGGAGTGAAAGCGCTGAGTCTTAACCACTGGACCGCCAGGAAATTCCCTTGTTTGACTTAAATCAGGTTAAATTCATGAAAGAATATAAGTAAATTGGGAGGTTTGACCCTGGATAGGAACAGGATGCTTCCACTGTGGAAATTAGAGTAACAAGGGTGAAGATGGATGCAAATGCAGGGGAGAGGTAAAACAAGCTTGCAGTTTTCCTAGTGGGACTGCCTTAGTGGTATTGGTACCCATTTGAAGTTTGCGGTCATGAGTTCATTATTATTATTTTGGTCACATAGCATTCAGGATCTCAGTTCCCTAAGAGGGATCAAACCCACACCCTCTGCAGTGGAAGTGGGAACTCTTAACCACTGGACTTGCCAGGGAAGTCCTGACCATGGGTTTAAAGTTAAACCAGTTGGCCCAGTGTGTTATTTTACTCCAACAACATTTAACTGCTTGGGTACAGATGTGAAGAAAAGGGTTAATTTGATTTCTCAGGACCAGGACCCAAGTTTTCTGATACCTAGTCTTAGGTCCTTGCCTTATGTGATTAACTATTTTAGAAATGGTGAAATATTTGGAATATTTACATGTGACCCCTTTTTCTAGAAACCAAATTATTCCCATTATCTCATGTATACTTGAGGACTCAGGCATAAAGAAAAGGCAAACTTTTTTTGAGAAAAATTACCAGACATCTCTGGCATATTTGCATTTTGTATTTTTTTCAGCCTGCCACTCCAAAAAGCTCCTGGTATACTTAGGAACTTTGTACTGGAAACAAAGCTGATTTACACTTCAATTCTTAGCTTCTTTTTCTTCTAGTACTTGTAATAATCTAATTCACTTTCTCTAAGACCTTACCTCATACCATCTTATCTTTAAGCTTCAAGAATGTCATCTAAAGCTTTAATGTAGGTAAATGTAAAGCAATATATTTAAGTGACCAAAAAAACCTCAGCTGTACTTGCAATTATCTTTACAGCTGCTATGGTCTAAATCTTTGTGTCCTCTCCAAAACTCATATGTGGAAATCCTAATGTTAGATATGATGGTATTAGTAAGTGGGACCTTTGGGAGGTGCTTACGTCCCTCAGAAATGGGTCTGCTGCTGCTGCTAAGTTGCTTCAGTCGTGTCCGACTCTGTGCGCCCCGTAGACGGCAGCCTACCAGGCTCCCCCGTCCCTGGGATTCTCCAGGCAAGAATACTGGAGTGGGTTGCCATTTCCTTCTCCAATGCAGAAATGGGTCTAGTGCCTTATAAAAGAAGCTTCATAGAGATCCCAGCCCCTGCCACCACGTGAGGACACAGCCAGAAGGCACCAGCTGTGAACCAAGAAAAGGGCCTTCACCAGAATGTGACCATGTTGGTGCTTTGACCTCAGATTTTCCAGCCTCCAGAACTGTGAACAGTAAACATCTGCTGTTTATAAGCACCCAGTTGGTGGTATTTTGTTATAGCAGCCTGAATAGACTAAGACAACTACTATATTTACACTGTATCAACTATCATTACAACTATACGACCTCTGAGGAATCAACTAGAAACCAGAATGAGGTCCAAGTGGCCTTGCAGCCTGCTCTCTGCTCTCTGAAGACAAAGATCCCATGTGCTGCTCTGACATGGCTGAGAAAATGCTGAGAATCACTAGGAAGGAACAAAAGGAAATGTTTTCTTCTTGCAGGAAATGGTGATGTGTCCTACTTTGTGCATGAAGTTGGCTCTAAAGATCAAGGGACAGAAAGCCAGTCCAAAAGGATAGTCTGTTTCAGGCCAGACAGAAACAGGCTGAGAAGAGTAATATGGTGAGAGCTTGCGGAACAGTTGGGATGATAAAAATAAGGACAAGTTTGTTGCCTGTAGTACTATCCCAGACTATGTCACCCAGAGAGGACTGTGGTGATTTAAAACCGCCCAGTGATTTAAGATGGAGAAGGCAACGGCACCCCACTCCAATACTCTTGACTGGAAAATCCCATGGACGGAGGAGCCTGGTGGACTACAGTCCATGGGGTCGCTAAGAGTCGGACACGACTGAACGACTTCACTTTCACTTTTCACTTTGATGCATTAGAGAAGAAAATGGCAGCCCACTCCAGTGTTCTTGCCTGGAGAATCCCAGGGACGGGGGAGCCTGGTGGGCTACTGCCTATGGGGTAGTAGAGTCAGACATGACTGAAGCGACTTAGCAGCAGCGGCAGTAATTTAAAAAGTGTTCTTCCCATGGATTGTCTCAGGTTTGTAGTCCACAGGAGTTCAAGGATTTATCACCAGAAGGCTGTCAGCTTACCTCGTGGCAGTAGTGAAGTCACTAGGTTGGCTCACTGGCCCTGAGCCTCCAGAGTGGATTCCTTCCTTAGAGACTCATCAGGTTCACAGGAGCTTGATGCATAAGCCAAGTGACATTTTACTAACTGAGAGGTGGACTGGTGCTCACATGCTGGCAAAAGGTATGTTCTCTCCCTGTAGGAGAGCCTCCTGGGAAGCCATATTACCAGGAAGCTTCAGTAAGCAGTTAATTTATATAATGTAAATGTTTAATATGCTGGAGTCATATTGTCCGGCATTTGAATCTTATTTTGGTTTCTTATTAGCTGGGTGATCTTGGGTGAATTAGTAACAACTCAACTGTAGGTTTCTTCTCTATAACACTTCTTTACAAAGTGGTAAGGACTGAATGAGAGAATCCAAATAAAACATTAGGCATAGTTCGAGGCACTGATAATCATACAATAAATGTAAACTATATATATTTTTAATTTTTATGCTTATTAACCTACCCTCACTCCCAAATCTGCCTTCTGATGGCCATGGTCTTTAATTAATTAATAGGATTAATTAATTGAATAAATTACTGACTAGGCTTTCCTTGGCCTGGAAGCCATTCTTTCTGAGGAAAGTGTATTTTGTGCTATTATTCTCAGAAGAACAATTCTATTTCCAAATCTTCCTTAGCTCCCACTGTTGTCCCCAGGTAAAGCTTGCAATAATCATGATCATTTATGTTTTTTTGGAACTCATTAAGCAAGAGTCTCAATGAATTGAGAGATGTGCTGATTTTCTGAGGAACAATGGGCAAGACTCTTCCCCACTTTGTGGGGTAAGACGTAAAGCTACACCTGAGGACTCCATTGCTCTGTGTCTACTGAGGACATGTGTGAGGCATAATCCAGTGCAGCAAAGATTTACTGAGTACTGCTGTCTTCAGCTCCCTTTCTAGGCACTAGGGATACAAAGATGACCCAAGATGTGTTTTCTGCTCATAAAGTTTAGAAAACAAAACCAAAACACATTAATGCATAACTGTGATAATGGGAAGAAATGGACTCATAAAGGAGCAAATCATTTCCCAGGGGTATCTCATTTCAGCTTTGTGTTAATAGGATCTGAAGGGCTTCCCTGGTGGCTCAGTGGTAAAGAATCCACCTTTCCAATGCAGGAGACGTGGGTTTGATCCCTGGGTTGGGAAGATCCCCTGGAGGAGGATACGGTAACCTACTCCAGTATTCTTGCCTGGAGAATCCCATGGACAGAGGAGTCTGGCAGGCTACAGTCCGTGGGGTCACAAAGAGTCAGACATGACTGAACACACAGGCACACAAAAGCTCAGAAGGCATTAACAAGGCAAGGCATGTAAGGTGAAGAGCCATAATCAAAGGCATAAAAGGGTACAAGAGTGTTGGGGGACAGTAAGTCATCCTGTTCTTTTGGATAAGGGTGTAGTGAGAGATACTAAATCTTGTAAGATATTTGGAAAGCTTTCAGTCTCAACTGCCAAGGCCAACCACTTTCTCCTAAATTTTAAAGACCTGCCCTTCTATATCATCTCCTGCCCAGACCACAGGAATTTGTTTCTTTATTGATAGCTGCTTTCTTCAGATCCCTATGAAAATTCTATTTTACCTCCCAGCTCAAACTACTGCTCTCTACAGTCTAAAGGATTTTGTCTGGGCCCACATCTCACATTTGAGCAGTAGGTTACTTTTGTTCTCTGTGCTCTTACCTGCATTTTTCAGATATGCATTGATCACCTTTAAATAATCCACCTAATCTGTTCACTTTTTTAAAAAATCTATTCACTTTTCATTTTAAAAAACACCATGCCTACCCTATTAATTGATGTTCACAGTTCTTTTTGAAGAGCCAGCCAGTTTTGTCCTTAACTCTAGAAGTGAAGTGACTTGCTCAGAGTCGTCCAGTAACTTGTTGACAAAACCAGAATGAGTACTCAGATCTTCCAGCCCCACCCGCTCTCTTCCTGTTCTTTCACTGGCCACTCTGCACTCCTTACTCTGTTAGGTAACATTTCCATTTTTATAGGGATCCTCTGTACTTGCTGCTTTAGCTCAGGGACTGCTTGGGAGGGGGAAAAGGAAGGGAGGTCTATCAGGGAGCTTTGGACCTCTCTGCTCCCTCATTTTCTCCCCTCTGAATTTCACGTGATTTGTTTAGAGGTAAAAAGGTTTCGTCCCCTCCATGCAAGTTGGACAGTGCCTTAACCCAAAGGGAGGGCTTTAATGGTGGAAATTTCAGGCTCTTAGTAAATAGAAGAAGTATTTGGAATCACGATTTACTAATCTGTAAGTAAACCTTGAATAGGGCTTCCCAGGTGGCTCAGGAGCCCTATTAATTAAAGACCATGGCCATCAGATTCAGGAGCCTGGCAGTCCATGGGGTCACAAAGAGTCAGAAATGATGAAGCAACTGAGCATGCGCGCATGCAAGTCCTGAATCAACCACTCCATGCCCAGGTCTGTGTTCAAGGTGCTACTGGAGAGAGATGATGCCCCTAGCCCTCAAGTGCCTCATGTTTTGTCTTGTATTAATCTGGAGACACTAAACCCTCATGAGTATTATTAGGTAAAAATCAAGGATGGAGAAGAAATTAAAAGGAGGGTATGGGTAGCAGGTGTGGGAGGACCAGATTGGTCACCGGATATCACTGTGGTCATACGAGACTTCACAAGGAAGCAAGGATGACTCTCAAACTTCTCCCTCTAGCCTACATACTTCTCTTCTTGCCCAGATCTACGTGTCTAGCTTCTTTCTGGACACTTCTCCTGGATGGCTCCCAGGCTACCCTTGAGAGCCTTGTCATTCTCCTCCTCATTTGTATTGCTAAGGCTCCCCCTTTACAGTGAAAGATACCCCCATCCATCCAACACACCAGCCAGAAACCTAAGCTTCATTCTCTCATCTCCCACATCCCATCAGTCTTCAAATCCCGTCCATTCTGCCTTCTGAACATTTCACTCTAACCTCCTCTCTATCTCTACCTGGCTTAGCATCAGGCTTATTCTGACCACAGCATCAGGCTCCTCACTGCTCCCTGCCTCCTCTCTCGACACAAAGCGACCTTTCCAAACCACAGATGGGATCACAAAATTCCCCCACTTCAAGTCCATGCATGAGTCACCAGTGTCCTAGGAGTAAATCCCAACTCCTCAGCCACTCCACAAGCCCCTTTCTAACTGCCCCCTCTGGATTCAACTTGCCTCCTCCACTCATCTGACCTCAGTTCTCTCTGCCTGTATTGTCCCCTGCTCAGGCTTCCATTCCATTCCTTATTTGAGAACCCAGTGGTAAAAGTGCATTCTAAGGAGCTACGTTTCATTGGGGACTCTGAGGGGTATTTTTATCCAGACTTTTTCTGCACTAAACATATACTGTCCTTTCATATTCGCAATGTTTTCATATTGTGTTAAGTTTTAGGGATATGCATCAAAAGCTATTTCTTGACCACTTACTATATATTTGGCCTTAGTTTCTGGGAACAGTAAAGGCAGATGCAGCCTGATTAAACAGAGAACTGCCTGGAGCACATGTTTAAAATAAAGATTCCGTGGTCTCTGAATTTGAATCTCCAGGGAAGTTCTCAAGTGAATCTTAGAACTGAGTAAGTTGGAAAGACCTAACCTGATTTCATTTATAAGAAATATCCAGGGACCTCCCAGTGGCTAAGATTCCCACTTCCACTGCTGGGGATGCGGGTTCAATCCCTAATTAGGGAACTAAGATCCCACATGCCAGGTGATTCAGCCAAAAAAAAAAAAGAAAAGAAATACCCAGAATAGGCAAATCTATAGAATCTGTGGTTTCAGTAGATTAGTGGTTGCCTTGAGGGCTTGGGGGCAGGAAAGGGAAGGGGATGCAGAGGTCCTGGGGATGATACTTAAGGAGTGCTGAGTTTCTTTTGAGGTTGATGAAATCTCTAAAATTCATTTGGTGATGATTGTACAACCCTAAATACACTAAAAGCCACTATTGAATTGTACATTTTAAACGGATGAATTGTATGGTATGCGGACTAAATCTCAATAAAGCTGTTTAAAAACAAAACAAAAAACTTGGACCAAGCTCTACAAGGAAGGCAACAATCATCTTTCCCAGACTTGGGTGGTATGCGTCACCTAGCTGACTAGTCAGCAAATACTTGCAGATGTATATATTGGAGGTGTAAACAGTGATTGCAATGGGGTGTGATTCCCCTAAAACTGTACTAGGGCAAACGCATGCTCCTATGATAGGAGCACAGTGGAAGGGAAGCTTCCTGAGGAAATTTGTGATGTTTAGGTTGAAGCCTATCAGGTAACCAGGCATTAGCAAGGCAAGATGAAGAGTGTACCACAGAGGGGCAAGCAAGCCCCAAGGATGGTTCAGTGAGGTCCCGTGCAGACTGAGAAGTTAGGTGGCAGAAGTGGGTCTGGAGAGAGGAACCCACTTAAAAGCCTTTGTGAGCCAGGTTGAGGGAGCTGGAATTTTCCCTAAGAAGCAGACTGTAGTTATGGGTCTGTTTTTAGAAATCATTTTGCACCTTGGAGACTGGCTGGAAGAAGGGCAAGACCAGAGACAGGGAGCCTGTGAGGGGGCAGTTTTAGTGTTTAGGAGAGGGGTCAACGTGTCTGGAAACTGAGTGGTGCCAATGGGGATGAAGAGAAACAGAACTTAGCAATATTTAGGGCATTTAATTGCGAAGATTCTGATGGTTGGGATGAGGGCACAGGGGCAAGAATCAAGAGTGAGGTCCAGTTGTGTGGCTTGAGTACCTAGGTAGTTGGTAACCCCGAGAGTCTGGGAGGAAAAGCAGGTTTTGAGATGTTTGATTTTGAGCATGCTCTTCAAAAGGTGTCCAGTCAGCCGTTGGATATGAGGGTCAGGAGATGAGGAGAGAGCCATGTGCATCACAGCCATGAGGCATACAGCCTTAGCATATAGATGGAAGCCAGAGAAATGGATAAGGTGGTTCACGGAGTGTGTTTCAAAAGAGAGGAGCAAGGGGCCTAGAATGGAATGCTGTGGAGTGACATTTGTAAGAGGATGCTTGCTGCTGCTGCTGCTGTGTCGCTTCAGTCGTGTTCGACTCTGTGCGACCCCATAGACAGCAGCCCACCAGGCTCCTCCGTCCCTGGGATTCTCCAGGCAAGAACACTGGAGTGGGTTGCCATTTCCTTCTCCAGTGCATGAAAGTGAAAAGTGAAAGGGAAGTCGCTCAGTCATGTCCGACCCTTAGCGACCCCATGGACTGCAGCCTACCAGGCTCCTCCATCCATGGGACTTTGCAGGCAAGAGTACTGGAGTGGGGTGCCATTGCCTTCTCCGGAGGATGCTTGAGGAGGAAGAGAAAGCTGTAGGGAGATTCAGAGGAAACAGCTAGAAACATCAGTGTTAGCATGGCAATTCAGTTGCTTATTCAGCTTTTCCAAGTCAATACTCTTGGCAGATCCAATATGCTCTGGGTGTCTTCAGAGAAAAATGAGACTTGACCATTGATATCAAACTGTGACCATCACCTCATTGCAGCCTTCTGAAACAAGAGGCCCCTCCCTGCAGGCCAATGACAGTCTTATTTTCCAAATGATAGATGTTTTTCCTTAGCAGTTCATATAGGTCTGGGAGTCCTTCCCAAGCTCACCCTCTGTATTACGTCAGCCCAGGAGAGCCAGGTCCAGCAGTCAGGCCAACAGCCTTCTGTCCATGGCTGAGAGATGGCCTAAATAGGGTCCTCCAGGGATGCCAGGGGTTGGGGGAACATGACATATGCCCAGGGTTCAGCAAATTGTACCCACACACCAGGCAGAATCACAGAAGGAAGGCACCCCCACTCTGTGGGCAAGACAAAGAAGCAGTTCTCTTCCCACATGCCAACCCATCTGCCTCTTTGCCTTTACCAACATGTTTTTTTCTTTCCTTCTTCTTTTTTTGGTTCTCTGCAGCTCTGAATACATGAGGAAGGAGAGTAGGAGACTGGAGAAAAGGTAAGGTTGGAAGAGGGCAAAAGGAAAGGAGGTGGGGTGGGGGGATCCAGTACCCACCGACCCAATAAACTGTATCCTGGACTACCTCAGCCTGGTCCCTTTTTTTTGCAGCGTGGGCTTATAAGTTTCTCCGGGGAGAGCCCCAGCAATAGTGGCCAGGGCATGGCTGTGGCCTTGATGACTTGATCGATGGGGCGTTTCTCAGGGTGTCACAGACCTTGGAGGCCCACTTCCTTCTGTCCCCTCACAGAGGCTGGCACAGGCTCCACAGGACAGCTGGGTACAGGCTTTCCCTGCCCTGGTGCATCTGACTCCTGGTGGTGTCATCAGCCTCCCGTCACTGGAGGCAGCAGGCTCAAACTGTCCAGAGTCGCCAGAGAGCCTCTCCGAACCTGTGTGACAGCAGGGGAGGAGGTGTGCTGGGAGCAGCTTTGCCCTGTGGGAAGACCTATGGGAGCACCTGTGAGGGTTTGCCTGTGCTGGGGGAGGGGCAGGGTGTGCAGAAGGGAGGACAAGGGCTTCCCCTGCCCCCATCCCTGCCACCTCATAGACGTGGGCCTGAACATAGGAGGCCATACAGCCTGACTTTAAGTAATTGATGGAGAGGGGTTGGGTGGTTGTTCTGGGGTTGATCCACTGCTCTGAACTGGGTAGGCTCCATGGGGCCAAGGCCCGAGGCTCTTTCTGTCTCTGCCTTGACAGTTCTTCCGCTGTACCTCACAGCACCCTAATTCTAGTTCCTACTCACCCTGACCCTCCAATCCACCCTTACCTAGAGCTGAATACGAGGCTCAGGATTCAGGGCTCTCCTTGTAGAGGACACAGTTAAGTACCCTATCCCTTCCCAGAATAGGAAAGCAGAAATGTAGGGCCATTCAAATTTCCAGTGACCTGTTGACCCTGGCAGGGGTGTTTTTCCACCCTCCATTTCTTGCCCAGGCCCTGTCCTCTCCTGTGGGTTAAGCCATGAGCTACTGCTGGTCCAGTCACTCCGCTGCACTTTCCCAAGACCTGCTAGGCCTGTGTTCACTTCCTCTTTCCCCAGCACATAGGCCATGCTTTGGATGTCAGTGGACAGTCCTGTCCTCCCAGTGGGGCTCTTGTGGGGCTGCAGGCCTAAGGGACTTTAGGGGTGGTCTGGGCCTGCAACCCTGCTTCAGGGGCCCTTACAGCAAGCCTAGGCTGTGGCCAGCTTTGGGTGCTGGCTCCGTCTCTATCAGTTGTTTGCCTTCCCCTACCATGACAGCCAATCATCGCCCAAAACTGAGCTGACCATCTCTCCCGTACCGCCCTTCACAGTTACAGAGGAACACACAGCCCATGTGCTGAGGGCGGTCAGCCTGCCCCCACCCCCGCGCCCACCCCCACCCAACTGGAATGAGCCACCTGCATCCACACACAGGTGTTTCCTGTGCTCCTTCCTGTTACCGTTTTTTTTTTTTTTTTTCTGCTCAGCTTGGCTTCCCCAGCAGGTGGTTAAAGGCCCAGCCAAACCTCTTCATACACAGCTCTAAAGCACAGGGAGGGCAGAGCTCTCTGGGGATCTGGGTCACCCCTGGCAGGGGTGGGGTGGGGGGGCTGTTGGCACCTCATTGGCTCTTCCTGAGTGCAGGCACACAGATTGTCCCCAGGGTGTCACGCTGCTGTGCTACAGGGACACCAGAGCGGGCTCAGGGACCAGGGAAGGCCCTCTCCTGCGCTGTGGCCACTGAAAGCTCTGGCGGGACAGGGGGAAGGTGCAAGACCTGTTTCTCCAGCCCTGAGTGTGGGCTTTCCTCCAGCCCTCCTAAGAACAGACCTGCCATCCTGCAGTCCCACCCTACCCTCAGGTCCCTCCCACTGAACTCGTTAACTTTCTGGGGTTAATAAACTCACGTGAGCCCTCTCCCTGGGGCAGCACGAGTCTGCCAGCTGTGGCAAGGTCACAAGGTTTAGTCAGGTTTGTTATTACAGAGGGAGGCGGCTCAGGGACAGGAGGGACTTACTGTTAAGAGAGTCATAGGGCAGCCACCCACGTCACCTGCCTCCCCAGCCCCAGCTCTCCCCTCTGCAAGAACCTCCTTTCAACCCACTCACCTCCTTGGGCACAGCCCCTTCTGTAGGAAGCTGCCTTTGCTGAAGTAAAGACCCAGAAGCCTGGCATTCCCTGACGGGGTTCTGCTGCCCCCTGGTGGCCAGAAGCTCCAGCCACCACCACACCTTCTCTTCCTGCCTGCTTCCTCTTTGCCTCCCAGCCAAGCCAGCTGCTGCTAGGGAGCCATTCCCAGGACTGGCACCCTTTGGGCCTTCTCTAGGCCAGCTCCAGAGTTTAACTCCAGACTAGTCCTATAGCTTCCAGGCCCAGGGTACACCCACCTGCAGGCCAGGCCTCCTCAGCAACACTCCACCACCCTCTTCCTCTGCCCTCTTTTCCAAGCCCATTTCCAGCCTCTGGGCTTCTTCCATCTGGATTTCCAGGGCAAAAGCACATGGTACTGTCACAGTTGGAGTGTGGACACACCAGTGTCAGGGCCACAGCCAGAAGATGCTGGAGCAGGAGGTTAGAAGTACACCAGTCCAGACTATGTAGGAAAGGCATTTCTGCTTTTTTTTTATTTTCTGTAAAACTCTGTAAATAAAATACAAAACCAAGGGCAGGGCAGAGGCAGGAATGCCAGGCCCAGGACACCAATTTATGGCAAGTGTGCTGAGCCAAGGCTGGGAGGCACTTGACTGTGGCACTGACTCCACCAACCCCAAGGACAACAGGAGAATATATTAGATTTTCAGTGATAGGAATCTGTGAGGGAGGGATGCCTGGAGCCAGCCCTCATCCTCCCTGCCAGTGCCTGGTAAGCCCTGAAGGTGCGGGGAAGGGGCACTGGGGGCCACTGGGTGGGGAGTTTAGAATGCCGTGCTGGCCATGCTGCCGGGCCCAAAGATGCGGGGCAGGGCATCCAGTGACTCCTCCAGCCTTCGGTGGGCAGACTGTCCCTCTTCTCCTGGAATGGATAAGGATGGGGTCAGGAGTGGTCCTCGCTCCACCCTTCCCTCCCGCTCCGACCCCATCTCACCCCTACTCCCAGCAGCCAAATGTCCTAGAATTCAACTAAACCCGTGCCTTCTGATCCCCAGCCTCACCACACTGCTGCAGGCTCTGCCGAGCTGCTTCCCTCACGGCTTCTGTGTCCGTCTGGCAGAGGTACACCAAGGGCTCAATGCCTTCTGAAGCCTATCAGGGGATAGAGCACTGAGGTGGGCCCAGGGGACCAGGCTCAGGACCCAAGGCTCGGGGAGCTGGGAGGGGAGACAGGGTGGGAAGGTTGGCAGGGGTCACCTTGATGCAGCCCAGAGCCAGGCAGCCGGCCACTCTGGTCTGTACATCCTCATCCTCCAGCTGGTCCAGGAAGCACAGCAGGGCCTGGGTAGGGGTAGGAGGGTAAACTCAGCCTGGGACTCAGCCTGGGACCCCAGCCTGCACCCTCCAGGGAGGCCTGCCCAACTCTCACCCTTTCCCTGAAGGCGGGGCCCAGCGACAGGCTCCGGAGCTGAGTGCTGACAGCAGCCATGACCTTGTTGTTCCCATGGACAAGCAAAGAGCTGAGGGCCCGGAGCCCATCCCTTTGGAGCCGCCCCTCAGGTGCCAACCTCAGGGCCTTCAGCACAATAGCCTGATCATCTGAGTTCAGATTCCGCACCAGTAACACTGAAAGAAGGAAGTTAGGCAGTGGGGGAGGGGGTTGTCAGTTGGAACAAAGTGGCAGGGCAAAGAGCCTCCGGGGGTAGGGTCTTTTGTATCCTTGTGTCCTGAATCTACACCTTCAGACCCACCCACAGGGCCAGGCCACTCTGTGACCAGGGCCACTGCCTCACCCTCCTCAGCTGTCTCGGTTACATAGGCCTCCATGGAGGAGCAGTCCAAGGCTTCAACGTAACTCCAGAACTGGAAGATGGTGAGCTGCTCTCCAGGGCCTGCCTGGCTCCGGGGCAGCTTCTGGCCCAGGGCATCCTCCAGGAACTTGACACACACTGTGGGAGGCAGGGTTGCAGGTCTCAGGGAGTGGAGGGACCTGGGTCATTAGAGGGAAGGGTGCCCCATCCCTGGTGTACCTCCAGGAAGTCCCTGTCCAATCTGGGCCCTTTTGTGCTGAGGCATGTGCCTTTGCTATTTCTTCCCAGTGCTCAACTCAGCGTGTCTGTGTGGGCTGACCTGGATTTCCCTAAGGTCCCATCACTGGGAATCTGAGAAAGGAGGATAGAGGGAACAGGCCGGCAGCCCACTCACCAGCCTCGGCTAAGCCTGGCTGGCGCAGGGAGAGACGGGCGCTGTACTGACTGCAGAAGGTGAGGAGCACCCGCTCCACTGGGCAGATGAAAGGGCTGAGTCCCTCTGTGCATTGGTCCCAGAAGGTGAGGAAGCCGGGCCGAGAGGCCGAGAACTGCACCACTGTGAGGAGATGCAGGAAACTGTCAGCAACAGAGCAGGCAGGTGGTGAGACAGGTGTGCAGGTGGGGCAGGGCAAGGCGGGAGCTCCAGGATACACGCGCCAGGGCCCACACAGCTTTTACCTTCCTGGGCAGAGGTGGCAGGCACTTCCCATCGCCTGCTGAGCTCACATACTGCTTCGAGCACTCGGGCCTCCCGCAGTAGCCGCTCCAGGGCCCATGCCTCCTGGCAGCGCAGGGGCCCAAATGTGCCCAGTTTCTGGAGAACAGGGGTGGCCAAGTAGCTCAGACCTCAAGGTAGAGCTTAGAGGATGGAGACCGGGGACTGCAAGTCCCAGCATGCATCGGGAGAGGCTTGGGGGAGCCAGAGTGTGGGAGGTGTTCCAGTCAGCAAAAGCCAGGCCCTGGGACATTGGGGAGTGGAACTCAGAGGAGGGGTGAAGGGCCAGGAATGAGGTGCAGGGCTCCCTGGGGGAAGCGGCTACCAGGGGAGGGTGGGAGGGAACACCACTAGCCTCACCAGCAGGAGGCGGCTGCAGTGATACAGGTGCTGAACCAAGGCAGCATCCAGAGCTGGACACTCTGTGCTGAGGGGTCGGGCACTGGGTGAGTCGAGGCTGTCCTCAGCCCCAGGTGCTAGGCTGTTTGGAGGCCTGAGAGAAAGATGGGGTCAACCGCCCCAGGAGCAGACATCATCATCTGGTCACCAGTGAATTTTTATTAAGCTCCCCTCCGCCATCCCAGAACAGAACAGATGACACACAGACAACAGACAATGGGCAAGTTCACAGAAGACTTCCAGGAGGAAAGGGCTGGGACCAACAGGTGGTAGCAGGGGTCTGCCCAGAGCCCATCTGCCCAGGGCCACCTCCAGCTATGACCGCCAGCACTGCTGGGGCCAGGACGGGCAGGAGTAGGGGCTGCAGGCAGGATGGCCTATGCAAAGTGGACTGCGAGAGGCTGTGGCCCAAGGGGCACGGGGCACAGGGTCGTAACCTGGGCAGCATCAGAGGGAGGAGGGGCTGCGCAAGATCTTCAACTGGGAGTTGGCAAAGGCCACTCTGGGACAGAGAGCCAAGGGGCCCGGGTCTCTGGGCAGATCGGGATCCAGACAGCGGAGGTTGATGCCGAGGGACCCAGGATGCACAGGGAGGCACAGAAAGGGCTCATTCATAATGTGGGTTCAAGGTGAGACCAAGGAAGAGAGGAGGAGCTGGAGACTCAGGAGCTGACAGGGACTGACAGGGGAGGCAGACACTGCAGGGATGAGGAGGAAGGTGGCCAGAAGCACTGGGGATACAGATAGGGTTGAAAACATGGGCACCAAGGACACACAAGGAGTACATGGGTGGGGTGAACACAGGCACCCACCAGCAACCCTGCTCCTCCCGCCCACCTCTCGTCTTGCTGCTCTCTCTACGTGGTCCACCTGGCCTCACCTCACCTGTTCCCCTTTCTCACCTTTCTCCTTCACCTGGTACTCACCTCCCCTCTCCCCCCTCCCCTCGCCCTTCTCACCTGTCCCCAGGACTGTCGTTGTCTTCATCTTCATCCTCGTTGAGAAAGCTGAAGCTCTCCAGGGCGTGCTCCACAGTGATGCTTAGACTGGAGGCCCGGCTCCGAGTCAGGCCTTGTCTCTGCTGGGGTTTTGAAGGGCGTCAGAGCTGCTGCCCCTGCCTGGCTGCCCTCCCTGTACACTGCAGCCCAGTCTGGACCTCCTCACCATAAGCAGACTCTCCAGCCGTATCACTTCCTGCTCCAGGCCCTGCAGCTCGGGAAACTGGCCACGATAGTCATCCAGGGCAGCCATCAGGGCCCCCAGAGCCTCTTCTAGCCTCCTGTCCCCAGCCCCTCCAGCTGCCCCTGGAACTGGGGCTGGAGTAGCCCTGGCCACTTTAGGGTCTGGATGCTGGGGCACAGGGGCTAGGGGTGAGGGAGGGAGACTTGGGCTCTGATGCATGGCTTCTGAGGGATCTGGGGAAGGGGTTGTGAGGGGTTCCCAACTGGAACAAGCAAGACTTGGATGGGAGATGCTGGGGGATATGGGGTCTGCCTGAGTGCAAGGAGTGGAGGCTAGGTAACTACCAGACAGGGGGTCAGTGCCTAGGTGGGGAGGGTCTGTATTTGCAGAGGGGCTGGAGAGCTTGGCAAAGTCTAGAAAAGTGGAGGGGCTTACAGTTACAAGAGTGGGGCTTGTGACAGAATGGGTGGGACTCCTGGTGGTCTGGACTGGGTCCTTAGCATTGGGTGTAGTGGTGTTAGTTGACATCTTGGCTTTGGGAGTAGTGGTTGCAGTAGTGTGGGTAGGGCCTGTGGTGGTGTGGGTGGGGCTTGCAGTAGTGTGGGTGGGGCTTGCAGTAGTGTGGGTGGGGCCTGTGGCGGTGTGGGTGGGGCCTGTAGTGGTATGGGTGGGGCTTGCAGTGGTGTGGGTGGGGCCTGTGGTGGTATAAGTGGTGCTTGCAGTAGTATGGGTGGGGCCTGTGGTGGTATGGGTGGGGCTTGCAGTAGTATGGGTGGGGCTTGCAACAGTGTGGGTGGGGCTAGTGGTAGTCTGCACTGGACCTGTGGCACTGGCTGTAGGGCCTGCGGTAATGAGAGTAGAGACCATGGGCTTGTTGGTAGTGCTTGTGACAGTGTGTGTCAAGTTTGTGACAGTGTGGCTGAGGCTTGCGGTGGTCTGGACTGGGTCTGTAGCATTGGTGGTAGGAGCTGCAGGAGTGAGGGTAGAAAGCACTGGTTTGTGGATGGGACTTGTGGTGGTCTGAACTGGCCCTGTGGTACTGGGGGTAGGACCTGTGGTAGTGAGGATAGAGACCACGGTCTTGTGGGTAGAAGCTGTGGTACAGTGAGTGAGGCTTGGAGCACTATGGGTAGGGCTCATGGCACTAGAGGTGGAGCCTGTAGTGGTCTGGGTGGGCAGTTCAGGAGAGCTAGAATTTATGGTCTTGTTCGCCGAGCCTAGGTGAGCAGATGGGGCAGGGCCTGTTGTACTGAGAGTGGGGTTTGTGGCAGAATGGCCAGCATCCAGGACAGGAGGGACAGGAGCAGGGTGCTCCCCATGGGTGGGATCTGGGCACGCAGGTGGGCTAGGTACCCGGACTAGACTTTCTAGGTCTGCAGCCTCCACTGAAGCCTCAGCCAGGGCAGCGTCCACGCTGGCCTCACTGATGTGGCTCAGAGTCCGGCTGTAGGGGGCATGCCCATTGACTAGGGCTGGGGCCACAGCCCCCTCCTCATCCATGGGCCCAGAAGTGGAGGTCTCAGCCCTACGGAAGGCAACTTGGATGGGCAGAGGCTCAGGCTGCTGCACCAGGGGCCTGGGGGCTGAGGAGTGGCGGGCAGTGCCTGAGAGCTGTGGGCTGGATGAGTCATCAGAAGATTCAGATGACAGGGACCATGCTGTCCCATTCTCCAGCTCCTCTTGCCGCCTCAGCATATTCTGGGAGAGAGGAAAAGACATTTCAGGACCACCTCTTCTTGGGGAAGGTGGTGCTGAGCCTGGGATGTGACTCACATAAAAGGCCTGTTCCCGAAGAGAGGGTGTGTCTGGTGGGCTCTGGCTATAGGTGGAGAAGCGCTTGGTGACTGTAGAGGCCTTGTTGACAGTAGAAGCAGCTGAGGGCTGGTCATCCTTGTCGAAGGGACTGGAAAGGAAAGAATCTGTTAGCAGACGCCACAAACCCCAGCCCTGTCTCCAAGACCCTCAGCCCTACCAACCTCCATGTCACTTCCAAGCTGAGTTTGATGGTGCCAAGGTCATTAATGTCCACTGCTACAACCTGGGGCAAGGCAGCAAACAGGTCCTTGGTCTCACAGGAGACGCTACCTACAACCACATGGTTGGCCAGGCCCTTCAGTTCTGTCACCTGTAGCCAAAAATGCATGGTAGGGTCATCAGGGTGTAGGGATCATGAGATTTTGGGGGATCAGAGGTCTGAACCTGCACAGTCACAGGGTCATGGGGCCATGCAGGCTTGAAGCATTCTGGGAGCATGGGGATCACAGAGGTCCAAATCTGTAGTCACTATTGTCATGGAGTCACAGCCTCATGGGAGTTCAGGGGTCAAATATTCACCAGGTCAGAAGATCACGGGGAAATCACAGGGTCATGAAGGTCAAGGGGGTCACACATTCACAGGGACAAGGAACCAGGTGGGGGTCACAGGCATTAAGGGTCTCAAGGTCATGAAGGTCCAAAGGGGTTCACGGGTCACAGAGTCACAGCATCTTGGTATCCTATGGTCCTGGGCAGAGACGTCACCTTGATGGACAGGAATTCCGTGAGAAGAGGCAGAAAGACGGTTTCCTCGCTGTCCCACACCTGCTTTCCACTACTCTCTATGCGGCCCCGTAGTTTCCAGCGCTGACGCCCATATTTCATGTAGATCTAGGGGAAGAGGCAAGGTAAAGCAGACTTCCATGTTGCGACCCCGCCACCCCACCCCTCCCTTCCCATCTTTCTACCTCATACTGGTCACCAACACACAGCCTGGCGAAGCCGGCCAGCCCTGGGAGTGGGAGAGAAGGAGATGAGCTGGGTCGAGAGGTCTCAGGCACACACTTCCCCCCGCCGGCCGACACCTCACTGCTTGGTACCTTTCATCCGGAGGTGGAACTCGCCCAGCTGTGCTTCCAGCTCGCTCTCCAGCAGACACATGCTCTGGACAGAGAGACAGGGGCAGGGAGAACGACAGGAAGAGGTCAAAAGCCAATCCCCTCTCACCAACTCTATTGTACCTTGTGCCTCGGCCTCAGGGACACACACCCCTCACCTCTGTGTACTCGCGATGCCCTCGAGTAGCCTCGGCCAGGCTGTCCCGGGCCTCACGGCTCCCCGGAGAGCCGGTGCTATAGGCACGGACCATGTTGTAGGCACCATCCCGGAGACGCCGCTGCACGCAGTATGACTCATACAGTTCATCAATCTGGGCAGAGGAGTGGGGTGGCAGAGGGGCACTGAGACTCACTGCTGGGGTTGCTCCCCCAGGGCCTACCATCACTGACTCTCCCTGTGACACCCGACCCCCACCCCCCCAGGCTGCAAGCACACACAGGTATGCCGCACCAGTACCTTGCTGGCATGGAACTCCAGCCGTCGCAGGAAGCGTTCAATGGACTTGACTTGCTGGGGGAAAGGTGTGTTAGAAGCCTGAGGCCCAGGGCTCTTTACCTACCTCTGAGTCAACCTCTTCCAACACCATTCTCTATACACTCACCTTGTCCAGGTCATACAGGAAGCCCTGCAGGGAGAGGTTGTGGGGGGGGGGGTGCACATTAGGAGGTAGGAGAAGAACTCCAGCAGGGGCACCAGCTTGGCCAGACCATCCAGCGCCTTTCCCTCCCAGGGTTCCTCCTCTCACACCACAGTCCGCAGCCATTCTGGTCAAAGTGGGGACTGGCCTACCTTCTCACATGCCTGGTCTCTGCTGGTGTCAAAGATTTGGTCCCCAGGACCACTCCAGTACTCTTCCCCCTGCCTCTTCTGTGAGATCCCTCCCCTGGCCCACTGCCTTTGCGACCATCCCTAGGACAGAGCTCTGCGCCTCCTCATGCTTGGTTCCCCTAACAGGGAACTCCTGTTAGACCCAGCAGAAATGGTTCTTTCTCCTCAAAGCCCTCCCTGACTGTTCCCCAGAAAAAACCACAGCTCTCGCTGAGGACCACCAAAACCTAATCTCAACATAACCTCCTGCAGTCCATGTCAGCGGGGTTTGACCCACCCCACTGGAAGTTCCCAGGGGGCAGGCACTGGGTTACAGGCAGAAAGTGCACGCAGCCTGGGAAGGCGGAAGAAAGAAACCTATCAGTTTTGCCTGATACCCCTTTTTTAGTCACACCTGGACTGAGTCACCCCAGAAAACAGCCCTGATGTTAGCCAGCACTGGCCCTGCCCAGCCCCACAACACCACAAGAGCAAAGAGCATTAAACCAGGACATACAGGATGTCAACTCTTCACTCACCAGGCGGGAATTCCTCTTGGACTCCCTTATCTGTCCTTGGAGTTTCTCCTGCTCCTGCTGGTGCACTTCCAAATAGGCCCTGGGTAAACGGTGACCAGAGTTCTCTTACTTCTCCAGTCTCTATCTGCCCAAGGAAGGGGCAGTGAGGAGAGGGAGTGAAGCTGGGGAAGGTTCCCATTAGCAGAAAGGGTAGAGGCCTTAGGGAGGGACCCCGGGACAAGGGGTTGGGAGGGAACTGCTTACGTCAGGCCTCGCTTGAGCGCAGTGTACACCAGATCTAGGCGCTCAGGCTGCGGGACCTTGGGGGCCGGGTGCGCCACTGAAAACATCTTGGACACTCGGGAGAGCGCCGGGGGCTTCCGAGGGGGCCCCGGGGGACTGAAGGCTGGGAAGCTCCTGAAGAAGAGACTGCACTGAGAAAGAGACAAGAAGTCCTTCCCCACACCCTCACTAGCACACTCCAACCCTGTTAGCCTCTCTGGACCCAGTCAGCCCGCCTCTGCTGCGTACCTGGGCCCCCGCTCCTGGCTTCCGAGGACGCCTGCGAAGGACTGGCTCCTACTGACCCGGGCGCTGAGCAGGCGGCGCTGCGGCCGCACCGACAGGGACATCATGGAATGAGTCCGAGCGGGGCTCCCTGGGGATGGCGGGGTGGGGGTGGGGGATTTCCAGCGCCAGTCAGGCCCTTGAAGCCCCCTCCCTGCAGCCCAGCCTCTGTTTCTCAGTCCTGCCTTATACCACCGCTTGCCGCCGGCAGTCCAAAACGCACCGGCCGGGGCCCTAATGACAGGGCGGCCGCGGGTGACTCGGTCTCGGACTCAGCGTGGCCTCGGCTCGGCCCCCACTTCCTGCAGAGGTGCAGGCTCCGCCTGCCGCGCGGGGCAGGAAGGGGGGTCGCGCTGGGACCCTCCCTGGGCTGGGAAGGGGCAGGAAAGGGGAGGGGCACGCAAAGAATGTGCGGAAGCGTCTGTTTACCCGGGCGTGGGGCGGGCTCCCCAGCCCTGCCCCTGACCTCCTCCCCCAAGTGGGGCCAGGAGCTCCCACGCCCGCACCCCGAGAGGCCGCGGGAGGTCACGGGGCGGGGCGGGGTGCATGCTTGGAGCCCAGCGGAGCGGTCTGGCAGGCCCGGCCTGCGCAGGTTGGGCTCCCCAGACCCGCCCGCCCCGCGGAAGCTGCTCCCCTCTAGCCGCCACCCGCCCGGAGGCGCCCAGAGCCCGGGGATTCCCAGGGTGGGGGGCAGTGCCGAGAAGGGCCCCGTCCCCTCCTCTTCCCTGAGGCTCCAACTGGGAAACTGAGTCACAGACAGCCGCCTTCGCCCGGACCTTAGAGGGAAGAGATCCTCGGCAAAGCCCCACACAGATCCGGCTAACCCCGCGCCCCGGGCGTCCAGAACTCGGCCCGCAAGCCTCTTGGACAGCCCCGGAGCCTCCGCAGCCCCAAACGGGGTCCTACCTCTCTTCTTGGCGCTCATGGTAGGTCCAGGATAGCCCCCTAACCCCCGCGCTGGCCCTCCCGAGTCCGCGCCGGCCCAGGGCCCCTCGGTGCCGGCCCGGCTGGACTCCGTGCTCGCTCCCGAGACTCTGGCTTCGGCTTCAGCTCCTCCCGGCGCCGCCCCCCGCCCAGTTCCTGCCGCCTGACTCAGCCCGCCGGGATGGGGCGGGACCGGCCCGGTCAGGGGGGCACCGGGCCCTCGGCCCCTCTGGCCTCTGGGAGGGGTGACTGGAGGTTCCCCTCGGGCTGGACTGGCGGGGATCTTCTCAGCTGGGTCTGGAGCGCGGGTAAAGGGAGTCGAGCGTGGCTAAACAGAGTGAAGACAACGAGGGGAGGGGGCTGGACTGAGTGTAGTTAACACAGGGGGCTCATAGAGCGCCTGTTGGAGGGTGCTGAGAGAGGGCTGAGTTCAGAGCGCTGAGAGATGGGTTTCTGGGTGTGTGAGGTCTTCTGAGAGAGCAGAAGGGCTGCGGGTGCTGAGTGGAAGGACTGTGCGGAAGGATGGCAGAGAGGCACCGAACATGAGGCGGCCCTGAGGCTGAGAAGGGTGGACCTTGAAGTGGGCACAGGAATCAACCCCGTATTATGTGCTGCTGCCCCCAGAAGGAAGAGAAGGAACTGGGTGCAGAGCTCCGTGCACCAGCCCCATCCCTCCACCCACAGAAGCAGTGCCTAGTCTGGGGGACTCCCTCCACCCCCCAGGCCACGAGGAGAGGATCAGGTCCCACTGCTGATCAGTGCCTTCTCTCCAGCAGAAACTACCTCCTAAGACAGAGGCCCCATCCTCTGGCTCTCAGCTTGCATGGGCTGAATCCCCTTGGTGTTGGCCCTTTCTTGCCCCCAGTATCTCTCCATTGACTATCCCCATCCAATTCTTGCCTGGATAGAGGCCACCATGTCCAGGGTCCACTGGGCATCTCATCCCCTCAGAGGGGCTAGGTGCTCCCCCACCCTGTAAACACTCCTGCTCCCTGATGCTCCATTCAGCCATCCTGGGCTTACTTTCTCCCCAAAAGACTGAGGTGGGCCCAGGCATCTGCATTTCCAGGCAGACACCCCTGCCCCTGGATACAGATGCAGATGCAAGATGTCCTAGGATCCTAGTATGAGAAGTGCTATCTCCCCCTCCCTCCTTGAAGACAGTGCTGTGCCCCCCCCCCAACCCCCCCCCCCCCCGCTCTGGCGGCTATCCATTCCTGTGGATTGCTCACCACTCTCTGCTCCCTGCAGCCACCCTCCATTGGAACACCCCAGCCTCATCACCTGGCTCTGGAGTGCCCCCCTATTCCTAAATCAGAACCACATTGACCACAACTTTCAGGCTCTCTCCATCACCCCCACCTCACCTGCCTTCTACCTGAGACCTCCTGAGGCTCTCAGCTTATTTATTCAACTATTTACTAAGTAACAATCTTATTCTAGTCGCTGGAGAGGCAGCAGTTATTGCACAGACATCGCCCTGCACAAAGCTCATAACCTGCCTCTGCTTCCTTTCTCCCTGCCACCTCCCTCCCACGTTCCCAGCACAGCCTTCTCCCCAGCCTGGATCTGCAGCCACCACTCCAGCTTGCCCGCCTGCTACCAATATCCCCGGCACTTTGGGCTACTCCTTTACCTGGCAGAAACCAACCCTGGGCAACCCAATCCCCTGCCTTCTCTGCACCTGCACACAGGCTAGCGGGAGCCACCAGAGGTCTTGGCACAGCAGCTGGAAAAGAGCAAGTCTCAACCTCAGCCAGGCTCTTGTTTCCCATGCAGGAAATCCTCACGTGTGGCCCTAGCCATCCCTCTCCCTTCCCATGGAAGATGTTTCAGTCTTTCGCCACAAACCTCAAACAAGTTCCAGTCATTCCCACATAAAAGGTGAAAACAACCCTGGAAATACCCAAATGCCCACCAGCAGATATAATAGAATGTTATACAATGAAAAGAATGAACAATATACAATTACATGCAACAACAGGGATGAATCCTACAGACATAATGTTGAGTGAAAGAAGCAAGATCACAAGAGAGGATATATGTATGAGTTACATGACGTTCAAAAACAGTTAACCTATGGTGGCAGAAGTCAGAATAGTAGTGATTATTAATAGCAGTCACACTAGCCCTCGGGAGTAGTGACTGGAAGGGAGCCCAAGGGGGCTGACAGGGTACTGATTATGTTCTGTTTCCTAATCTGGGTTCTATTTCCTGATCCTAGATGGGTGTGTTCCTTTGTGAAAATGTATTGTGAGCTGTCCACTTAGGGCATGTACCCTTTCTGTGTGACTATTCTATTTCAATACAAAGCTAACTGTAAATAAATCAACTATAAAAAGAAATGACCCCTCTGTGGACTCCCAGTCTCTTTCCAGCTACCCCACCCCTCACCCTATTTGGCTCTTTCAGAGCGAAGTTTCTTGAAGAGGTGTGTCCACCTCCACCTTCTCTCCCCATCCACCCACTCCTCTTCCTACCCTCTGAGTTTCTGTACCCAGCACTCCCGACTGGTCTGGATGACAAGGTTTACAGTGACTTCCCCGCTGCTGAATTGCCTGTTCAATGTTTAGTCCTTATCCTGCTTGATCTGAGCAAAGCTTTTCACTGGGCAGTTCTCTTCCTCTTCCTCAAGCCTTTCCTTCTTTGGATTTCAAGGAACACGCCCCTGGCTTTCTACCTCTCCCTCTGGCTACACATCTTATTTTCCCACAGGGGATCTGTCTTTCTCCCCATCCCCGAATTGTCCTCATCCTCCTCCCCACTCATGGACTGAGCACTTCTCCCACAGCTCAATGCCATCTAAAGGTTCCCAGCTTCCTTCTCTCTTCCTTGCCCAAACTGTTCTTCTGTGCACCAGGCCTGTTCATCCAGCTGCCTACCTGATGCATCCCGGAAGCTGAGTAACAAACTGGAGTGGGTTACTAGGGATGTGCTGAATATGAAGTCCCCAAACTAAAGTCACCACTTTGCTCCTCAAACCTGGCTCTCCCTTCTCTCTCCATGACAGGCCCATCATCTATGTATCCAGTTGTTCAAGACAGAAACTAAGAATCATCCTGGATGCCTCAGTCTCTGTTACCCACCCACACATCTACTCAGTCACCCACTCCTGCCATCTCTGGAATCTGTCCCATCACATCCACCCCCTCAGCTAGAACTCAAGTTCAAGCCATCACCAGTCCTCACCTAGAATCCTACAACAGCTTCCTAATGGATTCCCTGTGTCCATGCTAACCTACAATAATCTGGGTTTTTTTTGTTTGTTTGTTTGTTTTATTTATTTGGCTGCACTGGGACTTAGCTGTGGCACTCAGGATCTTTAGTTGCGACATGTGGGATCTTAGTTCCCTGACCAGGGATTGAACCTGGGCCCCCTGCATTGGGAGCGTGGCATCTTAGCCACTGGACCACCAGGGAAGTCCCATGATCTATTCTTCATTCAATAACAGCATTACCCCTCTTGAAACTTCAGTCACCTGACAATACTAAAAACTGTCCTTTATCAAGTGCCTTCTATGCCAGGCATTGTACTTAATAAACATCATCTCATTTAATTCTGGCAACAACCCTATGGGTGAGTCCTATTAGCCCCACTTTACAGATGAGAAACCTGAGGCTAACTGGCTGTGTGACGTCAGGAAAGACATTTCCTAACGTTTCTGGGCTGCAGATATCCATCTGTTAAATGAAGATAACAACAGTAATAATAACAACTATCTCTCATGGGTATTGGGAGGATGAAATGAGATACTTCCTTTATTGGGAGTTTTCGGGGAAGGGAGAATTGCATGTAGGGTAGGGAAGCTGGGGTGGACACAATACCTCATTGTAAGCACACAGCAAATATTAACTGCTGTTATTAACAATTATTAATCTGCCCGAGATGACCCAGCTGTTAAGTAGTAGGGCCAGGACTCTATATATCTTTCACATCCCTCTATTTGAACTCTTGTGAAACATCCATGGGCATCCCCCTACCCCAGGGATAAACTCCAGACTCTCTAACATGACCCACAAGACCTTCAGGCTCTGTTCCTCCCCTCACATACCTTCCTCCTCCCCTCACAGTCCTCTGCTCCCCCAAGGTCATTCTGTTCCAGCTACTGTGAATTCTCTCCAGGCCTACAAGCAGCAGCTCTCATTGACCCTATACCCCCTTCCCACTACTCTCAGCCTGACCAGCTCGCTCTCGTTTTTCTTTTACCCTACTACCTCTTCCTTCGGGAAGCCTGCCCTCAATTGGTTCCCCCTTGTAGGCACCTCATAGCTTCCTCTCTCTGATCTCTGAGGTCACATAAGTCTGTTGTCAGTTCTCCTTTAGGGTCTGTCTTCTAACCAGACTGTGAGCTCTGGGGGCTGAGGCCTGCCTGCTCAGCTCACTGCGGTGTCCTCCGTGCCCTGCACCAAAGCAGTGGAGGAGGGCAGGAGCTGAGTCTGTGCTGGAGGCTGATGGAACTGGGATGCTCTGAGCTGCTGCAGGGGTACATTTCCAGTCTCTGTCACCCCAACGCCCCTACCTCATGGTCAGTTTCCTCTTCCCTTCCTTCCTTTCTGATTGTATCAGCAAGTGGAGTTCACTGCCCGCCCCACCCCCCACCCCCGCCGCCCCACCCCCCCAGGACAGGGCATGGTAGGGGATCCCTGGGAGTCTGGAACTGAGTGGGTGGGCTGGACTCAAAGGAGGCTGACCTTCCCATCAATTTTCTTTCTCTGACTGGGCTTCTGCCACAGGGATCTGATGGTCCAAATGACCATCAGAATATTAATCTAACTGACAATTCCAGGGGGTGACTAGGCAAGATCTCCCCTGCCGGGGTCAGGAAGAAAAGCTGAACCCCTTGAACTAAGAGAGAGGGTCTACCTAAACTGGAGGAGGGGCTGGCTGATAAGAGTAAGAGGACTCTCTGGACTCGCCAGCCCTTAAGTCTGTTCTGGACATGGGAAAGAACCCAGGTCTCAATGGTGTTGAGACCTGTGGCATGGCCAGCTGGAGCAGCTAAGAAAGGAACACTGGTCGCCTGCGTGGCCCCAGATCCCACAGCCTTCAATCCCCTCTTCAGGCCGAAACTGCTGCACTTATTTGGGGCAGGAGGTCTTGCCACCTGTCTGCCTAGCTCAGAGGAATGCCAGGCCAGCCACTTTCCCGGGAGTCCCCCAGCCCGCCCCGCCCTACCGCAGGGCCGCCCAGGACAGAGGTAAACAGACGCTAAAAATAACCCGGGCCAGGGGCGGCTACGAGGAAGAATGGGGTCCCTCCCGAGCCTGCTCCTGTCTCCACGGCAACTGCCCCAAACCCGGCTGCTGACGTCATGCCCCAGCTGCGGGAGCAGGGAAGGAGAGGGGCCGCGGTGCGGCCTGGGACCCCCCACCCCGGAACCGGGCGGAGGCGGCCGGGTGGCCTCACTTCCTGCCGGCCCCCTCCCTGGTCAGCTGGTCACATTCCCCGGACGGCGGCGCTCTGGAAGCCTGTGGCCTCCCCCGGGCTGGGCCTAGCAGAGGCGCTAGTCGGAGCTGCAGCCAGCGAGGGGCCCACAGTGACTCAGCCACGTCCTCCTTGCCTGCTTTTCCACCCAGGGAGGACCCAGCCCAGTGCCCTGTGTGCTCCCCTCACCCCCACCCATTTCCAGGTACCCCTCTGCAACTGCTGCCCCACAGGACGCAGGACAGGGAGGGCGGGCTGAAGTCGGAAATGAGCCTCCTGTCTCCCTGGACTATTTTGTACCTCACACTCCAGTTCTCATCTCTCCCCCAGCCCCATCTCTACCCTCCATGCCAGGGAAGTGGTTAGTAGTGGCAATACTTAAGACCTGGGTCTAATTCCCACTTCTCTCCAAACCAGCTGTGTGACCTTCAGAATATTACTTAACCTCTCTGGGCCAGTTTCTGCCATCTGCCAGATAGCCTGTTAACCATCCTCAGAAGACAATTGGGCAATACAGGCCCAGGGCAAGCCCCGCAGATGGCCCATCTTTATGTTACACTAGACTGCACACAGTAGGTGCCTGGCCAGCCAACCCGGACTTGTATTAGAACGCTACCCAGAACTGGCTGAGATGGGTCAATCTCTGAGGCCAGACTCTAGTCTTGGGGAGAGGAGAATAGAGGGTGCTAAAGCCAGGCTTACCCAGAACCCTAGCCCCGGTGAGCAGCCCCTTCCCCAAACCGGTTCTGCAGGGTGCCCAGGCCTGGCTGCTTGCACAGTCCCCACACCAGCCTTTCTACAGGGTCTGTTCCGCCACCGAGCCAGGCGATCCTCTCCAGCCTCCGCCAGATTTGGGCGAAGAGTCCAGTCCAAGGCCAGATTGGCTACCTCGGGTCGGGGCCCCAAAGCGGCTTAGTCCAGCCGGTGGAGCCAGAGAGATTAGCTCATCTAGTAGGCTGGCCTGTGCCCCTCGGGGCCCTCTCCCCGTTCCCAGCTCAGTGTTTCCCGCGGCGAGGGCAGCGGTGCTCCCGGTGAGCTATGTGCCAGCACCCAGGCTGACGCCTAGGGCTCACCCTCAGGCCTGGCCCACCCAAGAGCCCCAGGGCACGGGCCGCCAGGGCCTGGCCGTGGGAGGGGAGGCGGCAGCGCCGGGTGCGGCAGGCCCCGAGGCGGCAGCCTTTG
Organism: Tragelaphus eurycerus; assembly: GCA_935064755.1. Taxonomy (NCBI): domain Eukaryota; kingdom Metazoa; phylum Chordata; class Mammalia; order Artiodactyla; family Bovidae; genus Tragelaphus; species Tragelaphus eurycerus. Next base: position 23,109,748 of record CAKXYN010000020.1, read on the forward strand.
TGGCGTGTTCCACGCCCGAGGGGAGGGTAGGAACGACACCGTGGGGCCTGGGTCCCGGGAATGGGGCAACACGGGACAGGGCCGCAGCGGGGGCTGCAGATCCGGGACTCCACAGACGGGGGGAGGCACCAGAACCGCCGCCCCGGGCCCCGGAAACGGCGGGGACACTCACATGGCTGCGCTGGCTGAGCGGACCTCGCTCTCTCCGTGCACTCGTCGCTGCCGGGTCAGGTCGCGCCGCAGCTGCCGCTGTCGCCGCCGCCGGTGCCTGCCCCTCCCTCTGCTCCGCCGCCTGCCGCCCAGACGCCCCGCTCCTCCCCTGGCCGGCTGGGCCCCACCCCCTGCGCGCCGGAGGCTCTAGCACCCCTGGAGGCGTCCGCGACTCGCTCCGCCCTCTCTGCTAACCCGGCAGGGGGGTGGCCCGCGGTGTTCACCGGCTTGACCGGGCAGGGTGGAGACGAGAGGGATCCTGGAGGGTACGCAGGCGCTGGGAGTTCTCAGCGCTTGGGGTCGGGATCCATAGGAATTGGGCGGCTTTCGGAGAACCATTAGCAAAGGCAGGAAGGAGACATTCCTTCCTGCTGCTGCTGCTAAGTCGCTTCCCCCAAATCTAGTGCACCGGGGAGTCTGGCTTGCCTGGTATCTCCACAGATCCCGTGGGCTCCAGAGAACTTTCAGGCCCCTATATCTGAAACAGGTCCTGGAGCGGCCACTGCTGCGTTGGGTTGGCTGGAGGAAACGATCAGGGCCAGTTTCAGGGAGCGGAATAGGAAGGCCTGAAGCCTGCTCATCAGACAGACACCTTCTGGGTCTGGACACTGCTTCACAGCCCTGCCCCTCTGCCAGCCTCAGTTTCCCTGCTCTGGGGGCAGGCTGCCCTTCCTGCCACTATCTGGCCAGTAAGTCTGAGCTCTTAGCTAGGCCACGTGTTTACCATTCCCTGGGTACCAGCATCAGTGGAGCTCAGGCTCACCCTGGGAGCATTGGTGAGGACCCTGGCAAGATTTGGGTACCTGCTGGCCAAGGGGGCCAGAACCCACCCAGTCTTTTCAGTAAGGGGCTACAATGCTGGCTCTCCCCTGGTGGGCTGAGGTGGAGCTCATGGCTGACCTCACACTGAACTCAAAGGGTCAGCTCCACTCCCCCACCCATCCCCTCAGTAAAATAACACTGGTCTTCTCCAACCCTGAAAGCTCTCCCACCCGTCAGGCTTCACTCTGTAGTCTATCATCTTTAGAGGCTGCACAGACATACCCAGAAGTGGTTTGAGGGAGCTTAAAAGATTTCTAAATATCTGCCTCCTCTCCTCCTGAGGGTTGGTTGGTCTTGACTATCCAGAGGTTCGGAGTGAGGGCGGCAGGGGCCCTCAGGGGCACTGACATCCTTTCCCTCATCCTCTCTTACCAGAGACACAAGTCAGCCCATTCTCCCCCGTCTCCAGCTCCTCCTCTTTGCCTTCCTTTGCAGCACCCCCCTTTTTTTTTCTGTATCAGTAGACCTGGGGACTGCTTCCAGAGACTGGGTTCTTCTTTCTGTTTCCCCCACCCTACAATATCATCCAGTCGCAGGACTTCATCTATCCACTGCTGAACATCCCAAGTCTTCCTCTGTGCGGAGCCCTCTCCTGTTCTGAGCCCCTGGATGACCCACCAGATCTCATGACCTTCCCAGAGGGACTTTTCTTCCCTGATTCTCATTTCTGCAAAGCACCACTGCAAACCACCCAGGCTCCCATCTGAGCGAGGCTGGGCCTCTCTGGAGCTCTCAAAACTGGCACCAGTTTGTCCCTGCCCATGTGTGAAGTCATCTTCACAGCAAGGCAAACTCTGACCACCTTCTCTGAAGATAGCCTCTCCTTGGTACTTTCTGTCCCCACGTCCTATGGACTCATGCCTTTGTGTCTCCACCAGGAAGCGCGTGTGCTCATGTGTGCTCACTGTGAGGCTCTAAGCTCTGTAGGCGATACAGCTCTCCTCATCACCAGTGTCCCTGGCTCACGAATTCAAAAAATTCCCATTGTTGAATGAGAGTGAACGCATGAGTAAATGCATGAACCCCTGGTGTCCCTCTCTCTCACCCCACCTCAATTCAGCCTCCTAGTCCTGTAGACCCTATGCCCTTAACATGTCTCACATTCACTCCTTCCCTGCACCCATCCTCCTGCTACCAGAGATTGTTCTGTTGTTTATTAATTCACTCGACACTCACTCACTGAGGACTCGGGTCTGGGTAGCATGTTGGCCCGTGGGGCAGCAGTGGCATACAGTTGTCCTGGTGCCATTGCTTGGGGCTTCCCAGGTACTGCTCAGTCAGTTCAGTTCAGTTGTGTCCAACTCTTTGTGACCCCATGGACTACAGCACGCCAGGCCTCCCTGTCCATCACCAACTCCTAGAGCTTGCTCAAACTCATGTCCATTGAGTCGGTGATGCCATCCAACCATCTCATCCTCTCTCATCCCCTTCTCCTCCTGCCTTCAATCTTGCCCAGCATCAGGGTCTTTTCCAGTGAAGCAGTTCTTCACATCAGGTGACCAAAGTATTGGAGCTTCAGCATCTGTCCTGCCAATGAATATTCAGGACTGATTTCCTTTAGGATTAACTGGTTGGACCTCCTTGCAGTCCAAGGGACTCTCAGGAGTCTTCTCCAACATCACAGTTCAAAAGCATCAATTCTTTGGCACTCAGCTTTCTTCATGATCCCGCTCTTACATCCATACACAACTACTGGAAAAGCCATAGCTTTGATTAGGTGGACCTTTGTCAGCAAAGTAACGTTTCTGCTTTTTAATATGCTGTCTAAGTTTGTCACAGCTTTTCTTCCAAGGAGCATCTTTTAATTTCATGGCTGTAATCACCATCTGCAGTGATTTTGGAACCCAAGAAAATAAAGTCTGTCACTGTTTCCATTGTTTCCCCATCTATTTGCCTTGAAGTAAATAGATGGGACCGGATGCCATGATCTTAGTTTTTTGAATGCTGAGTTTTAAGCCTGCCAATTCAAGAGACGTAAGACAATACTTCGATCCCTGGGTTGAGAAGATTTGATGGAGGAGGAAACGGCAACCCACTCCAGTATCCTTGCCTGGAGAATCCCATGGACAGAGGAGCCTGGCGGGCTACCATCCATGGGGTCGCAAAGAGTCAGACATGACTGAAGTGACTTAGCATGCGTGCACACACACACTGATGAGGCAGCGGTGATTATAGGGGCTTACTAGGGCACTGTCTGAGGAATTCTTTCTTGGTCTGGAATTCCACTTCCAGAAAATTCCCACTTTTAACAGACGACGCCCTTGCTCTTCACAGTCATCAGTCTCTGTCCAGTGTCTGGCCACATTTCTGCACGTGGCCTTTTCTGGCCTTCCTGCCTCCTTCTATCACCTAACAACTCGAGTGATTTTTTTTGGCTGTGCCATGCTACTTATGGGATCTTAGTTCTCCAACCAGGGATCAAACCCAGGGCCCCTGAAGTGGAAGCATGGAGTCCTAACCACTGGACTGCCAAGGAATTTCCTTGAATGATCTTTTAAACCATAAGTCAGGTCATATTGGTTCCCCAATGTCCTCAGGGTAAATCCAGACTGTGGTGGGGCCTCCAAGGCACAGGAGATGTGGCCTAGATGACCTCATCTCCCACCTGTCCTGCCAGGCCTCCCTGCTCTGTTTCCACCACGTCAGCCTCCCTGAGGCTCCCTGGACATGCTCCCTCCTCTCTGGCCTTGGCCTCCTCTTCCAGCTTCCTTTCTCCATGGATGCTCCTCTCCCTTATTCACTTGAAAAACAGCTCAAATGTCACCTCCTCCTAGAAACCTGTGTCCTCTGGCTTCCCACTCACCCCTTCTGAAGACCTACACCACCTACTGTCCTTGTCTGTGACCAGTCCTGGTTCCCACCCTTTTCCCACCAGGGCCAAGGATGGATGGGGCGACCTCTAGCAGACAGGACCCCTGAGGCTTCACCTGGCCCTCTGCCACTCTGTTCAGGGGTCCTGAGGGAGGGACAGCGTCTGAGAATCGGGGGTGCTAGAGGCCTCTCCCCAGTAACCAGTGAGCCAGGGGAGGTAGGACTCAGCTGAAACCCATTTCACAGAGGCCTCTTTCTGTGGTCAGAGGAAGGGGTGGAGTCTGAACTCCAGCTCAGCTCACTGAATCCTAATCTGTTTGGCTCTGAGTCGGGCTCATTCCCTAAATAGTGCTCTCCTGGCGCTGGCTGGGAGCTAAGGCAGAGCCCTGAATCATCGTCTTCATTCCTGGAGGAATGGGCTCCGTTCTGAGGAAAAAAAATCCCTCTAACAGATTGCAGAGGGTGGTGAGAACCATAGTGAATCCCAGTTCCTTACATATGGCACAGCTAGTTCCACTTTTGAAAGTAATGCAGTTCAAGTCCCAAAACCCAGAAAAATGGAAGCTTCTCTCACCCTGCCCCACTCCCACCATGGCTGTGAGGGGACAGAATAAAAAGTCTGCCCTCCAAGGTGCCTGTGGTCACACACCTCAGTACACGTTCATTCATTCACCAGATACTCACTCAGGAAGCTTTCGTGTATGCTTGGCCCTGGGGGTACCAGAAGTAAGGGGACAGAGGTCAGGCCCCCCAGTCCCTGAGCTTGGGGGCTGTCAATGAGGACAGATCATCCCTGAGTCTTTATACCTCTTATGTCACCAATGCGAGCGATTGTGACTGTGTCTGTGTGCACATTGGTCTGTGTGGGAGAAAGTGTGTGTGCTGGTTAGAAAGGGCTTTGTAGGGGCAGGGCAAGTTGAAGCCCCAACAAGGAGCCCCCAAAAGGGCTCCTTCGGCAGGCAGGCAATGGGCAGGTCTTCAGAGGAGTGTCTGGAGAGAGAGCACAGCAGAGTTCACGGTGCAGTAAGGAGGAGCAGCCTCCTTTGCTGGCAGGAAGCAGAAAGTGTGGCGGGAGAATTGTGTATGTGCTGGGGGATGTGGGCACCTGGTGACGGGCTTTGGGCACTAGCTAGAGTATGGAGGGTGATAGATAGCCTGGGCTTTAAGTTGGGGAATTCTGTGGTTGTGCCTTTGGTTTGCACAGGTCACTCAGGCAGTGCTTAGGGGGGACAGGTAGAGGCAGCAAGGTGGCTGCTATCATTTCCCTGCTAAAGTCACGGTGGCCTGAGCCAGAATGGGGGCAGTAGAGATAGAGACATTTAAGAGAGGCTCAGGAGGTAGAATGGAGGGCTGGGGGCTGAAGGGATGTGAGGTCTAGAGAGGCCATTCTAGATCATGCCAGTTTTGGGTCTTGGTAATGGGTGGATGATGGTATTTTTCAATGATGTGGAGAGGCCTGGAGGGGCACATTATGGGAAGGTGATATGGTCAGTTTGGGCAGGTGGCCTCTGAGGGGTCTGGGGACTAGCCATCCAGGAGATAGCCAGAAGGCAGTTGGACACATGCATAGAGGAAAGAGGGATCAAGGCTAGAGACAGTTCAGAGGTGATGATGGTCAACTGGTTTACCAAGAGGTCACATGAGAGCAGGAGCAGGGCACCATGCTCTGCTAAGGTACTTCAGTGAGTGGTGGGGTAGTTGTGGGCTTGAAAGGGGGTAAATCTTGGGCTGTAGGTATGCCTGTTCCTACCACCAACTCCATTCACCTTCAATCCCAGCCTGGACTACCTCCAATCACAGCTACTGCCCACTGTGTGTGTCTGAGAGTTGGGCATAATAGGGAGTGAGGGTTTGGTATCTCTGAATAAGGAAAAGTGCTCAACACAGTAGTCATGGAGGGCTGGGGTAAGGCACCAGAAGAGCCACTCCATTCTCTAGTAGCAGGAACCTCCTTGGCTCAAACCTGCATCCACTGCCCCCAAGAGCCATCAGGAGTTTCATCCCTGAGCCAGAATTGGGGCAGAGGCTCAGGAGGTAGAATGGAGGGCTGGGGGCTGATGGGATGTGAGGTCTAGAGAGGCCACCATTCTAGATCATGCCAGAGTTTGGGTCTGGGTGATGGGTGGATGACGGTATTTTTCAATGATGTGGAGAGGTCCAGTTTTCATGCCAGCAGTGGCCATCATCTCTGGGCATAATTTAACTTGGCTTTATTTTCTTTTTTGTATTTACTTATTCAAAGAATCCCTTATGATTATACAGTGGAAGTGAGAAATAGATTTAAGGGCCTAGATCTGATAGATAGAGTGCCTGATGAACTATGGAATGAGGTTCGTGACATTATACAGGACACAGGGACCAAGACCATCCCCATGGAAAAGAAATGCAAAAAAGCAAAATGGCTGTCTGGGGAGGCCTTACAAATAGCTGTGAAAAGAAGAGAAGCAAAAAGCAAAGGAGAAAAGGAAAGATATAAACATCTGAATGCAGAGTTCCAAAGAATAGCAAGAAGAGATAAGAAAGCCTTCTTCAGCAATCAATGCAAAGAAATAGAGGAAAACAATAGAATGGGAAAGACTAGGGATCTCTTCAAGAAAATCAGAGATACCAAAGGAACATTTCATGCAAAGATGGGCTCGATAAAGGACAGAAATGGTATGGACCTAACAGAAGCAGAAGATATTAAGAAGAGGTGGCAAGAATACACAGAAGAACTGTACAAAAAAGATCTTCACGACCCAGATAATCACGATGGTGTGATCACTGACCTAGAGCCAGACATCCTGGAATGTGAAGTCAAGTGGGCCTTAGAAAGCATGACTACGAACAAAGCTAGTGGAGGTGATGGAATTCCGGTTGAGCTATTCCAAATCCTGAAAGATGATGCTGTGAAAGTGCTGCACTCAATATGCCAGCAAATTTGGAAAACTCAGCAGTGGCCACAGGACTGGAAAAGGTGTTTTCATTCCAATCCCAAAGAAAGGCAATGCCAAAGAATGCTCAAACTACTGCACAATTGCACTCATCTCACACGCTAGTAAAGTAATGCTCAAAATTCTCCAAGCCAGGCTTTAGCAATATGTGAACTGTGAACTTCCTGATGTTCAAGCTAGTTTTAGAAAAGGCAGAGGAACCAGAGATCAAATTGCCAACATCCGATGGATCATGGAAAAAGCAAGAGAGTTCCAGAAAAACATCTATTTTTGCTTTATTGACTATGCCAAAGCCTTTGACTGTGTGGATCACAATAAACTGTGGAAAATTCTATAAGAGATGGGAATACCAGACCACCTGATCTGCCTCTTGAGAAATCTATATGCAGGTCAGGAAGCAACAGTTAGAACTGGACATGGAACAACAGACTGGTTCCAAATAGGAAAAGGAGTACATAAAGGCTGTATATTGTCACCCTGTTTATTTAACTTATATGCAGAGTACATCATGAGAAATGCTGGACTGGAAGAAACACAAGTTGGAATCAAGATTGCTGAGAGAAATATCAATAACCTCAGATATGCAGATGATACCACTCTTATGGCAGAAAGTGAAGGGGAACTGAAGAGCCTCTTGATGAAAGTGAAAGTGGAGAGTGAAAAAGTTGGCTTAAAGCTCAACATTCAGAAAACGAAGATCATGGTATCCGGTCCCATCACTTCATGGGAAATAGATGGGGAAAGAGTGGAAACAGTGTCAGACTTTATTTTTCTGGGCTCCAAAATCACTACAGATGGTGACTGCAGCCATGAGATTAAAAGACGCTTACTCCTTGAAAGCAAAGTTATGACCAACCTATTCAAAAGCAGAGACATTACTTTGCCAACAAAGGTTCATCTAGTCAAGGCTGTGGTTTTTCCTGTGGTCATGTATGGATGTGAGAGCTGGACTGTGAAGAAGGCTGAGCGCCAAAGAATTGATGCTTTTGAACTGTGGTGCTGGAGAAGACTCTTGAGAGTCCCTTGGACTGCAAGGAGATCCAACCAGTCCATTCTGGAGGAGATCAGCCCTGGGATTTCTTTGGAAGGAATGATGCTAAAGCTGAAACTTCAGTACTTTGGCCACCTCCTTCAAAGAGTTGACTCATTGGAGAAGACTCTGATGCTGGGAGGGATTGGGGGCAGGAGGAGAAGGGGACGACAGAGGATGAGATGGCTGGATGGCATCACTGACTCGATGCATGTGAGTCTCAGTGAACTCTGGGAGTTGGTGATGGACAGGGAGACCTGGCGTGCTGTGATTCATGGGGTCGCAGAGTCAGACACGATTGAGCGACTGATCTGATCTGATTCAAAGAATGATTTGCAATAAACATGTAATCATTTTCTAAGACACCATGGCCACTTACGCCATGCATTCAGGCATTTCCAGGCCTGCTGCTACACCAGGTGGGGGTAAGTTTCTACTCCAGGCACATTAAGTGACTTCCCTGGGTTCTCTCTCCCACGTGGGGCCCTCTCTGCCACTGTTCCTGCTGAGCCAGCTTTGGCCTCCAGGGGGATCTGTGAGCAGGGCCTTGGTGGGGTGGGGTGACTGTGTCCCTCAGGTTGGGCAAGGCGCTCTTCCTTCCTTCCTGAGACTCCCTTCTCCTAAGGGACAAGTGGGAGAGATGACCATGCTTCTCCCAGATCATGGGATGAGTTCCTCCCCTGGGACCCTTTCAGGCCAGCCCCACCCCTGGCAAAGGCTACAGTGTGTGGGGCGTAGTTTATTTCTGAGTTCCTACTGCTAGAACTGTTCTGACAGAGATTTGGAGGGCGTCGAGGTGGGCAAGGTCCTAGCCACTGGGCATCCGGCAGTACCCACCACACGTGGGATGGCGATCTGGAGGCCAACCATTTTCATCAAACCGACCCCTGCCCTGCCCTAGCCAAGCCCAAGACATACGGTGTTGGTCTTTGGCGCCACCGTGTGGGAAGTCTCCACACTGCAGTAAAAAACAGGCTTCACAAAATACCGCCAAACTCCAGGGGGTGCCCACTTATCCCAAGTTACATTTTTGTGGAAAGGTGTGCGCACTGGAGTGTGCAGTGCACAAGTTCTTCAGCCCCGTGCAGCGGTCTTGCTCACACTCAGACCTAATTACATATCACGGTCACTGGGGAAGCCCACTACCACCATTAAACTCCCCTTCACTACTCGAGCCTCTTTGTAGAAAGGTCCCTGACCTTCAGCTTCTCACTCCTCTCTGCCTTTGACTTGACCGCCCCCTCTTCTGAAACTTCTCTGGCTGCTGTCACTACTCCTCTTGGGTTTCTAGCTCCTGCTCTGGCTACATCTCGTGATGCCCCACGATGGGCTTCACAGGGTGCCAGGCCCCCTCCCCTCATCCTTGATTCTTTTCCCCAGCCCATCCTGACAATGTCCAGGCCTTTGTTTCTGTTCTACAGTGATGCCTTGAGCCTTGGCTCCCCATGTCTTGTGCTGTTTCCCCACTGAAGATGACCCTTGGGCATCTCAAACTCACTGTGTAGTCGACCCCATCTCTTCTCAGAACTGCTCTCCCTCCCAGGTTCTCAGGTTAGTCTGGAGCAGGGGGGCCTTTCCTCTGACACCTCTTCAGCCATTAGGTCCGCCCCATCCTCCCTGCCCCTTGGCCAAAGCACCACCTGCAGTCCTTTCCTTGGTTTCACCCAGCCTGGTCCATTCCCCACAGAGCCGCTGGATGGCTCCGGCGTTATCAGGCCCTGTGCCTTCTCACGTCCCTGCTGGTCCTTACTCTCTGGCCAGTTCCTCCCCATGAGGTCCTAGCTCTAGCCAGACTGAACTTCTTTGTTCCCTGAATACATCCTGCTTTCCTACGTCCCCGTGTCCTTGCACAAGCTGTTCTAGCATCTTTTTTCTCTTTCCTTCACCTGGTGCCTCCTGTCCACCCTTCAGGTCTCAGCTCAGACACTACTTCCTCTGGATCCCAAGCCAGGTCAGCAACCTCTTCTTTGCTCTCACAATGCCCTGTGCTCCTCCTGCCACAGCCCTTGTCTGCTTCCTCTCCCCAAAGGGCCACCTGCTCCTCTCCAAGGACCTGACACCAAGGCTGGTTTTAGATCAGGTCACCAGACTCTGCCCAGTTTCCACACTCAGAGGCCCTAGATCTCCAAAGTCATCAAGCTGCAAAGAGAGCAAGGCCAGGCCTGAGGCCAGTGAATCTGTGGCCAGGCTGGAATGGGAACCAAGATGCTTACCTTCCCTCCCAGGACAGCCCTGATCCCCAAGATGTCATTGTTGAATTGAGTCAGGATTCTGGAGGGCCCGAAGGACTCTGACCAGCAGAGAGTTGGCAAGTCTCCGGCCTTGGGGGAAGGAGGCCATCAGCCTAGTCTCTTTGGAAGCCCAGAGAACTGGCAGAGGCTATCCCAAGAGGCAGACTGGTGTGAGGGGGACTCCAGGCCAGCACATCTGATAAGTGTCTAACAGGACTCCTTTCTCCCACAGAGCCGTGCAGCAGGAGTGTGGCCTGGATGTCATACAGGGAGGGCCTGAGGGTGGTTGTAGCAGCTGTGTGGGCCCCTGGGTTAATTATTAATATCCCCAGAGTCACATGGAAGAGAATGTGCTGAGGAGGACCTCCCCCACCTGGCCTCGGCTTCTTGGGGCCAGAATCTCTCCAGGACTCATCTGGCTCCCCACCAGGCTGGAGTCTGAAGATCAGCTCCGTCTTCCCTAAGACCTCAGCTCTCTCATCCCACTCTGGCCCCCAAGGGACTCCCGACTCTTCCCTGAGACTTTTCTGTGGGTTCCTATCTCTGGGCCTTCGCTTTTGCTATGCCCTCTGCCTCTCCGTTGCTGGGCCCAGCTCACTTCCTCAGGGAGCTCAGTAAACACTGGCAAATTGAATCGCTCAGAAAATAAACAAAGTGTCAAATAATACTGCTTGGCACTTAGGAGATGTACCTCCCTAAATTGGCTAAGCAAACAAATAATCCAAAATGAGAAAAGAGAAAGGATCCATCCAGTCTTTTCTTGTGCTTCTGTTCCCCAAACTGCTCTCCATTCATTTCTTCCAAAGAGTCCTGCTCTCTCTGACCCAGGCCTCTGCCTGAAATTTAGCCTGACCTTCAATGTGTCTGAACATTCCTAGCCTAGGTGTCAAGAAGCCGCTGAGGCTCAGCACAGCGGCTCACACTTTGAATCTTCCTCCTGTCGCCTGGCACAAGTGCGATGACTTGCTCAGTGGCTGTGAATTCTGTTGGATTAGGACTGGTTGCGGGGCCTTGAAACACTGGGGGATTTTCTCCCTCTCTAAAGCTGCCTGGATAATTTGCCCAGTTCGTTTTATCAGTCATTCTAAATTGCCCCAATGCACAGGCTCTCACTTGAGCCCTGTCTGGTCCCTTGCTGTTTCTCTAGTCTTTCTCACTGTCTCACTGTTGTTTTTCTTCAGTTCCCACAAGAGCATAGAGACTTGACAGCTTCACACTGAAGCTGAAAACCTTCTCCAAGCCTCTTCCTTGCTTGTTTTCTGGAGTCTGTCTTCCGTCTCTCTTGGCTTATAAAGCCAGTGACTCATTTACTGAGCCAGGAGTCTCCGCCAGGCTTTCTTTCTTATAGGAAATGTGAAAGGAGCAGGTGACACTGTCCTTCCTGCCCACCCTCTCTTGGTCCTGGCTTTTAAACTTTAACTCCCCAGATATGCTGTATCATGAGCGGTGGTGGAATTTCTGGTTTACCCCTTGACATAGGCAGCCCTCCTTAAACCAGGGCTCTTGTATCCCCAGTGGCTCACCTTAAGGCATTTTCAGAGTTTTTGGATCCCCAAACTCCACAAGGGCACAGAATCACTTCTGTTTCCTTGCTAAGTTTTCACATAATCACAACCTCTGGCTCTCCCTGGAAATCTAGAAAACTATAGAAATATACCTAGTGCCCTTTCAAGATGCCAACCGTTCTCATCCTTCTTAGGCACTAGAAATCATACACATGCATAATTTCTAATTTGTGATAGAAATTTTCAAATGAAAATGATAGGGTTGCTCATCAGCTGTCCCTGGCAAGAATTTTCAGATCGAACTGGTGGAATCGTACAGACATCACCCACACTCACCCAGATGACCTGGGAGTATGTGGATGCCTGTCTGTGTGAATTCTGAGACTCTGTGGCAGCAGAGTGGGGGGTGGGATGGGATTTTAGGGACTGTTGATGAAACTGTTTGGATGCGGGTTAAACAAAGAGTGTGTAAAAACCTTAGTGGGTGTTTGAAAGCCTAGGTATGTGTTTGTGTTAAGTTCCTGAGGGTCAAAGGCACCGCTTGAATAAAAAATGCTTTGCATTTTTTCACTGTTTTCATTTCAGTGAAGCAAAACAGAGGGATGGCTCATGGATAGTGAGTTAATCAGGCTTAAATGAAGTCTGAAGAACAATGCTGGAGGAGTCCAATAACTCTTATCATCATCTTCAGAGTCATCGTCAACAACAGAGGGTAACAATAGTCATCATTTTTGAGGACCTAACAAGTAGCATTCTGCTGTGCATACAGACACAGACACACACACACACACACACACACGTATCATGGCACATAAGATCAAGGCAGTCTTATCTTCTATGGGTCCTCTATTCTGCACTTGTCTTGGAACCTTTTACCCAGGACCTGTTTTGTGGGATTCAGTGAAAAATAAAAGTGCAGAGCACCTTGCTCAGAACAATTATGAATTTCAAGATGGCAAAAGCAGAGCATTAAACAACTGTGGGACCCTTTTGAGCAGGCTGTGGCAAAACAGCTCTCAGGCCTGTGAAGCAGCTCTTGCTTTCACCTCTGGCTACGTGCACTGCTCAAAATGTTCTCCACTGGGGAGACCTCCTCTCACAGCTGGGGGTGTAATGGAAGAGCAGTTCATTTTCAGTTTGTCTCCTTCATACCAAGATAATGTGTCTTTGAACCAAGTTTGGGGTTTCTCCCCTTCTATGAGCCATTTTCTGGATACACCACATAATGTATGGGTGAGATGATGCAAGAGGCATCAGGGCAACAGTGTTAGGCAACACTGGTGTTTGAGCCATCTGTTTATAGAGATCAGTTATACTATTTGGATCTGCCTGAGCTTGATCTGGGATATACAACATCTAAATAATGATGGATTGGATGCCTGGCCTGACCAACCTAATGATTCTGTGGGTCTGCCAGCACCCAGATCATGACAGGCAGTTCTAGCCACATGGTCACATGACCACCCACAGTCCTGAATTCAGTCAATTCCAGGGTCAGCAATTACTCTTCTAATGTTGCTGGGGCTTGCTCAAGGCTCCCTACAGCATCTTCCTCTACAATGGAATCTACCTGATTGCTTGACGGAAGTGGCAGGACTGCTCACACTGTAGCCTTGGACCTGCTGCAGAGTTCATTCCAGTTCTAAAAATCACTCAAAGGGACTTCCCTGGTGGACTAGTGGCTAAGACTCCATGCTGTCAATACAGGGGACCCAGCTTCAATCCCAGGTCAGGGAACTGGTCCCACACGCCACAATTAAGACCTGGCACGGTCAAATAAATAAATGTTTAGAAGTAAATAAATACCTAAAAAGTTTTTAAAAAATCACTCAAAATTAGCACATCACCTGATAAATGATTGGAATAGAGTGCCAAAAATGGTATATTCTTCCTCCACAATCCAAACAGGAACAGAGGCATAAAAACAGAGGAAAACCAGAAAGCAAGTAGTAAAATCCTGGAACTAAGTCAACCATATCAATAATGTGTGTAATGATTAGATGTAAACGTACTAAAATACCAATTAAAGGGCAGAGATCCTCCAGTGAACAGAAAAGACCCAACTATTAATATATGCTGTCTATAATAAGGCTCATTTTAAATATAAAGACAAAAATCAGGTGAAAGTAAAGAATGGATAAAGATATGCTAAGCTGGCAGTGAGCCTAGGAAAGCTGTGGTGGCGGTAATGCAACCAGACATAGTGGACTTTAAGGGCATGAGTGTTACCCAAGCTACACAGGGGACTCCCTATGGAAACAATCATAATAATCATACATGCATGTGTGTGTGTGTGCAGCAACAGAGCTTTGAAACATTTGAAGAAAAAAACTGACCAAAACAGGGACGAGGCTAAACTGCAACAATCATTGAAGCTTTTTACACCCCACACCATCAGAGGACAGAATAGCTCTGGACTAAATAATGAGGAAACACACAGAAGAGCAGAAGAACATTGTCAACCACCCTGACTGGAAGTGACATTTACAAGCACGAAACTCAACAGCTGCAGCAGTCACTTTCTTTTCCAGCAAACGTGCTACCTTCACCATGATAGACCGTATGTTCACCCACCAAACGATATTCATAAAATTCAAAGAATGTGCCAAGTATGTCCTCTGCCCACAGTGGAAGGAAATGAAAATAAATGACAATGAGATACATGGAAAAATCTCAAATATTTGGAAATCATACAACACACATAAAGAATCCATAGGCCAGAGACATATTAGGGGAAAGTAGAAAATATTCTGAACGGAGTGATATAAAACCTAGACATAGCAAAACTTATGGGATATCCTAGGGCAGTGGTTAAGGGAAATTTATGGCTTAAAACACACTGTAGAAAAAAAAATATAAAGTGGGGAGATTCGTCCCCCAGTGTTCTCAAGGCTTCGTGGCAGTAATGCTGAGGAGGGGCACCGCAGGGCAAGAGACCCCTTTCTCTTGATTTCCTGCTACATGCTCTCACCCCTCACACAGTAGCCTGCAAACTCTACAATACACAACCACTGTGTCTCTCCCTTGCTCTAAACCCTCCCATTGCTCCCCACTGCTTCAGGGCGAAACTCAAAACCGACCTCAGCAGGCTGACCTTTCTTGACTTTGCTCCTACTCACCTTTATCTCCCTTGCCTCTGGGTGCTGTTTGCCTGTGTGCTACATCTGGCTTTCTGAACTGTCCCTTGAAATCAGGAGCGTTTTTTTCCTCCTCTCCTTTTCCCCTAGAACTAGGGTTGCCAGATAAAATACAGGACTCCCAGTTAAACCTGAATTTCAAATAAATAATGAACAATTTTTCAGAATGTCCCCAATATTGGATGGGGTGCATGCGTGCGCACACACACGTATATATACACTAAAAAATGACTCGCTGTTTGTATGAAATTCAAATTTAACTGGATGTTAAATTTTTATTTATTTTTTTATTTGCCAAATCTGGCGACCTTAGCCAGAACAGGTACATCGTACTCCATCTGCCCTTTCTCTGCTTCTCTGCATGGGTGACTCCTTTTCCAGAGTCAGGTCTCAGCTTAGAAATAACATACCTGCCCCGCCCCCGCCCCCTCCACACCCCGCCTCGCCGCCCTCCCCCACCAGCCCCTTGACAGACAGTTCTCCCTCCCCCTTTTCAGGCTGAGGCTACAGTCGTCTCATTTCTGTGCATGAGCTGTGCCCACCAGGCAGGGTAGGTGGCCTGGTATGAGGCCCACCTCATTCACTGCTAACTCCTCATCCTCTGGTACAGTGTCCAGCACTTGGTGGCCACTCAATAGGTACTTGTTGAAGGAACAAGCACTGATCTAGGACCCAGCTGTGGGGATAGCTAGCTGGCCTCTTCCGCCCCCTCCACCCCCAGTAGGGGATGCATCAGTTACCTATCACTGCAAACAAACCACTCCTGACATTAGTAACTTTAAAACACCGCAAGCATGTAGTTTGCTCGTGAATCTACAAAATGAGCCGAACTCAGTGGGGACAGTTCATCGCTGCGTCCTCAGCCCCTCCTCACAACACGCACACAGCTGGGGCAGGAGAATCCACGTCCACGATGACTCCCTCACAGGGCCCTCACGTGCGCTCTCTATGCTGCTCCCCTCCACGTGTGCCTCTCCATGGGGTGGCCTGGGCTTCCTTACAGCACTGCAGCTGCATTCCAGCAGCAACATCTCAGAGGAAACAGAAAAGGGCAGATGCTAGTTTTCTAAGGCCTGGATCTGGAAACTAATACAGTGTCATTTATCCACCATATGCTATCGGCTAAGTAGCTGTGGAGTCCATACTCAAGGAGACAGGTCATCCTGTCTAAATGGGGGTCCATTTAGACCCCCATCTCTAAATGGAACAATACTAAAGAATTTCATAACTGTGTTTTAAAGTGACCACAGGAGAGAACACTCACTACCTAGGAACTGACAGAGCCCAGCCTCAGCACCAGGCTGAGTGTGTAATGGGTCACAGGATGCTATTCTTTCCATGGGTGAGTGTGCAGCACAGATAGGTCAGTATGTTCAAGGAATCTGGGAGTGAGAGAGGGCAGGAAGGATGGAGGGAGGGAGCAAGGGAGGGAGAGAGATAAGGAAAGAGTCCTCCCTCGGAGGATGAAGCAGCTCACCCAATGCAGGCACTCATGAGAGCGGCACCTGAAAGAAAGCTGTGCAGCTGGCACCTGTCAGGGCTCCCCTGGGATGCTGTAAACAAAAATTCCAAGTTGAATTCTTTTCTTTTCTTTTTAAATCAGTCTATAGAAAGTTGACAGAATAGTTAAATGAACAACACATACACCTGTCACCTAGTGTCACCAATGGTGAACACTGTACTGCATTTGCAATTTGAAAGTAAGTTACAAATAAGGTATTTCCCTACCCAGTCCTTCGGCCTGCATTCCCTCCTGCCCCACCCCACCCCCTCCAGCGGTGTACTCTCTGCACCTGTGGTTTCAGCCAGGGGTGATTCTTTCCCCCAGGGGATAGCTGACAAAGTCAACTGGAGACTTTTGGCTGTTGGCTGTACCATGCGGCATGTGGGATGCGGGATCTTAGTCCCCCAACCCGGGATTGAACTTGTGCCCCCTGCACTCGGAGTATAGAGTCTTATTAACCACTGGACCAGAGACATTTTTTGATTTATATTTTTTTTAACTAAGAAAAAAATTCATGTAACTTAAAATTCACCATTTAACCATTTTCAAGTGTTTCTCATGACGAGAGGCAGCCTTCATTCCTGTGTGCTCAGTTGTGTCTGATCTTTGTGATCCCATGAAATATAGGCCCACCAGGTTCCTCTGTCCATGGAATTTCCCAGGCAAGAACACTGGAGTAGGTTGCCATTTCCTCCTCCGAAATCTTCCCGACCCAGGGATCGAACCCAAGTCTTCTGCACTAGCAGCCAGACTGTTTACCACTGCATCACCTGGGAAATTTTATTCCTCTGCTAATCCTAAAACATTTTTCAGCTTGTTGCACCTGACTTTTGCACTTGTTGCACCTGACTTTTCAGCTTGTTGCATCTGAACGGGTTTGGTGCTCCTGACACCTAGTGGGCAGGGACCAGAAATGCTGCTAAATTCCCAGAAGACAGAATTATTTGGCCCCAAAATGTTGAGGCTAAGAGAGCCCCTCTACACCATCAGAGTACCACCATTACATTCAAGAAAATCAACAGCCATTCAGTCACTGGTCTCAAGAATGTCCCTTGTAGCATTTTTCTTTCAGTTCAGGAGGCAAGGTTTACATATTTGGTGGTGAGGTCTCTGTAGTCTCTTTTAATATAGGAGTATTCTCTGCCCTACACTTGGCCTTTTTGTCTGATTACTTTTTGTAGGAGTTGAAGCCACTTTTTTTTTTTAATTTTTTAAAAAAGTTTTATTTTGCTTAACTTTACAATATTGTATTGCTTTTGCCATTCATCAAAATGAATCCACCACAAGTATACATGTGTTCCCCATCCTGAACCCTCCTCCCTCCTCCCTCCCCATACCATCCCTCTGGGTCGTCCCAGTGTGCCAGCCCCAGGCATCCGTTATCAGGCATCGTACCTGGACTGGCAACTCGTTTCAGATATGATATTATACTTATTTCAATGCTATTCTCCCAAATCATCCCACCCTCTCCCTCTCCCAGAGTCCATAAGACTGTTCTATACATCACTGTCTCTTTTACTGTCTCGTAAACAGGGTTATTGTTACCATCTTTCTAAATTCCATATATATGCGTTAGTATACTATATTTGTGTTTTTCTTTCTGGCTTACTTCACTCTGTATAATAGGCTCCAGTTCCATCCACCTCATTAGAACTGATTCAAATGTATTCTTTTTAATGACTGAGTAACACTCCATTGTGTATATGTACCACAGCTTTCTTATCCATTCATCTGCGGATGGACATCTAGGTTGTGAAGCCAGTTTTAGCACTGGATACAGTATTCTGGATTTACCTGATTGCTTCCTCAAGATCAGATTCGTGGTAAACCATGCTGGTAAGAATACTAGTTTGACCATTACTGCATCACGTCAGGGGGCTCATAAGATGAGGTTGCTATGCTATTTATGATACTGAAATTAGATGATGATGTAGCTCACAAGATAGAAAGTGCTGCCCTCCACACCCTACCCACCCAAGCATGGTGTCCAGGCAGCCGTCCTAGTTGGCTTAACCTTTCTGAAGAGTAGTGATAGCCTGGAGAGGCTGACTCTCACCCAGTAGGGAATCCTCAGGCCTTCTTCCCTTCTCTCCTGGACAAGGGGAAGGCCCAGAGAGCCAGCAGTTTCCCTTGCAGACCCCAGGGAGCAGGCCCCAGCTGAGGTCCTGAGAGGCCTTAGTTCCCAGGAAGAAGAAAACTGAAGTGCAGGCATGAGCTGAGCCCCTCAAGGCTGGAGGCAGGAAGCTGAGGGTATGTCTCAGAGGAGGCCGGGGGTTGTGAAGCTGGAAATTCCAGGGCCCATTAGCATTCCTGTGATAAACAACTGTGCAAAAGCTGTACTGAGGTTCCTCTCTACCTTATTCCTTTCAGGATGCAGAGTTCACATACCGCAACTAAAGATCCCACATGCTGCCATGAAGATTAAAGATTCTGCACGCAAAACTAAGACCTCATGAAGCCAAGTAAATAAATAAAATGTCCCATTTAAAAAAAATAATCAAATGGCACTGTGTCAACATTCAACTGAAACCAGCTCCATTTCTGGAGTGTTCAATTACTTAAACCAATACATTATGTTTATAACGAAGACAGTTTGAACCAAGCTTTCTGTTCATTACAACTGCTGTCATCTCATTGATATCATTTTTTTTAACACTGTAAAAAAAAAAAAATCAGCGACAACCAGGAAAATACTGCTTTTCTTCACATTTGTATGGGTTTTAGGAAATTATTATCTTTTGCCCAGGAGAAATAAGCTACAGACAAAACTAGAAGTAGAACTACACTGTAAAATCTGCAAATCCTAGAAGTCTACAACTTGAAGATTTCCCCAGGGACAGGGAAGAAAACAAGTGTCACAAGAGATGAGACAAATACATGTAAGGACAACAAGCTGGGGAAACAGTTTTCAGCACTGACCCACACACTACGTACCCTTTTTCTCCTGGCACCCACTGCCACCACCTCCATGGGGTCATTTCTGGTCTAAGGTATGAAGAACTTTTCAAACAGCACAAACTGCTTTGAGGAGAGGTGCAACGAGAGAGGTTCAAGTATGAGTAAGAATCATGTGAAAGTCCAAAGTGTGGGAAGAACCCACAGTGAAAAGGAAACCCGTGTGACTACCACCCAGACAGAAAACATTTCCAGCGCTGCGGAAGTCTTCCTAGTTTCCCTCGCTTAGTCCATAATGCCCCAAGTTAACCACTATGGAGTTGTTTCACCATTTATTATAGTTTATGGCTTTGAATGACTGTAAGTACAATCATACCATATTCACTCTTCTGTGGCTGACACCTTTCATTTAACCTTATGTATGTGAGATTCCTCTGTGTTGGGTACAGCAGTTCATTCACTTTTATTGCTGTGTAGTTTTCAGATGTATGAATACACCATTATTTATCCATTTCCCTGTTGATGGATATTTGGATTGTTCTTTGTTTTTAATCTATTGTGAATAAAGTTGCTAAGAACACTGTATATACATATCTTCTAGTAAACATTACACTCATTTCTCTTGGGCTTGTATCAGACAGTAAACTTGCTAGGTGGAAGGTCAGCTGTAGTAAACACCACAGTTTTCTTTTTTCATGTTCTGTGCCCAGCATTAAGTGAAGATAACCTTACGGAGGTAAGGACAGAAATGGTATGGACTAAACAGAGGCAGAATATATTAAGAAGAGGTGGCAAGAATACACAGAAGAACTATACAAAAAAGTTCTTCATGACCCAGATAACCACGATGGTGTGATCACTCACCTAGAGCCACATCCTGGAACGCGAAGTCAAGTGAGCCTTAGGAAGCATCAGTACAAACAAAGCTAGTGGAGGTGATGGAATTTCAGTTGAGCTATTTCAAATCCTAAAAGATGATGCTGTGAAAGTGCTGCACTCAATATGCCAGCAAATTTGGAAAACTCAGCAGTGGCCACAGGCCTGGAAAAGGTCAGTTTTCATTCCAATCCCAAAGAAAGGCAATGCCAAAGAATGTTCAAACTACCGCACAATTGCACTTATCTCACATGCTAGCAAAGTAATGCTCAAAATTCACCAAGGCAAGCTTCAACAGTACGTGAACTGTGAACTTCCAGATGTCCAAGCTGGATTTAGAAAAGGCAGAGGAACCAGAGATCAAATTGCCAACATCTGTTGGATCTTAAGAAACCACGAGAGTTCCAGAAAAACATCTATTTCTGCTTTATTGACTACACCAAAGCCTTTGACTGTGTGGATCGCAACAAACTTGAAAATTCTTCAAGAGATGGGAATACCAGACCACCTGATCTGCCTTCTGAGAAATCTGTATGCAGGTCAAGAAGCAACTGGACATGGTTCCAATTTGGAACTGGACATGGAACAGACTGGTTCCAAATCGGGAAACAAGTACATCAAGGCTGTATACTGTCACCCTGCTTATTTAACTTATATGCAGAGTACATCATGAGAAATGCCAGGCTGGATGAAGCACAAGCTGGAATCAATATTGCCAGGAGAAATATCAGTAACCTCAGATACGCAGATGACACTACCCTTACAGCAGAAAGCAAAGAACTAAAGAGCCTCTTGATGAAAGTCAAAGAGGAGAGTAAAAAACTTGGCTTAAAACTCAACATTCAAAAAACTAAGATCATGGCATCTGGTCCCATCATTTCATGGCAAATAGATGGGGAAACAATGGAAACAGTGAGAGACTACTTTTTTGGGCTCCAAAATCACTGCAGATGGTGACTGCAGTCATGAAATTAAAAGACACTTGCTCCTTGGAAGAAAAGCTATGACCAATCTAGATAGCATATTAAAAAGCAGAGATATTACTTTGCCAACAAAGGTCCATCTAGTCAAGGCTATGGTTTTTCCATTAGTCATGTAGGGATGTGAGAGTTGGACTATAAAGAAACCTGAGCACCGAAGAACTGATGCTTTTGCACTGTGGAGTTGGAGAAGACTCTTAAGAGTCCTTTGGACTGCAAGGAGATCCAACCAGTCAATCCTAAAGGAAATCAGTCCTGAATATTCATTGGAAGGACTGATGCTGAAGCTCCAATACTTTGGCCACCTGATGTGAAAAACTGACTCACTAGAAAAGCCCCTAATGCTGGGCAAGATTGAAGGCAGGAGGAGAAGGGGACGACAGAGGATGAGATGGACGGCATCACCAACTAGATGGACATAAGTTTGAGCAAGCTGCAGGAGTTGGTGATGGACAGAGAAGCCTGGCTTGCTGAAGTCCATGGGGTCACAAAGAGTTGGACACGACTGAGAGACTGAACTGAACTGAACCTTACAGAGAAGAGATTACTGATATTGTGGCTTTCACAATTTTTTCTAAAGAGTGCAGGCAGAAAAGTAATTCATATGAGACCTTATGAATATTAAATCCTATTATGTCAAACAAATGCCATTAAATATGAAACAAAATATGACTATTTCACAATATAGTTTATGGTTAACAAATACAGAACTTTAAACTACCAATTTGGCTTAAATAAAAGGTATAATTTCATCAATCCTGATTAAATAAAAGCATGTTATCCTCTCCCTCTGAGATTTTTAAATAGAACAGTTGAGAAAGTTTGGTTGGGAGTTGGGAGTTATGGTTGCCCAACAGTGATACTGGGGCTTCTCAGGTGGGTCAGTGGTAAAGAATCTGCCTGCCAACGCAGGAGACACAAGAGAGGCAGCTTTGATTCCTGGTTCGGGAAGATCCCCTGGAGGAGGGCATGGCAACCCACTCCAGTATTCTTGCCTAGAAAGTTCCAAGGACAGAGTGGCCTGGTGGGCTATAGTCCATGGGGTTGCAAAGAGTTGGACACCACTGAGTGCATTCACATACACAAAAAACAGTGATTATGCTGATTCCTTTTGAATTAAGTTATTAAGATCACCACTAACCAAATTGTTATTAACTAAAAGGTTGCACATACAGTGAATTCTAATGGTATCCTGTACATATATACATGTACATAATAGTATTTAACATAGACAAGCAATACTGGCTAAGAGAATTAGTACCCATGTATGGCCCACTAAACCTTCCTAGTAGCTACCTCCATGATCAGAAAACTCAACTTGTAACCTGTAATAACAGATTTGTCAAGAATTCAGTACTTGTCTCAGGAAGTTTATATTCCCACAGGTAGGGAGTAGCTTATAATAGATTTAAAACAATTAAAGTATAGTTGATTTACAATGTTGTATTCATTTCAGGTGTACAATGTGGTGATTCAATATTTTTATATATTAGACTTCATTTAAAGTTATTATAAAATATTGGCTATATTCTCTGTGCTATATGACAGTTTTCTTATTTACCTCTTACCAGTTCTAGTTATTTCATATCCTTCCCAATGCTTGGTACTGTCAATCTTTTAAATTTTAGCCAATCTGGAAGAAGCACAAGCTGGAATCAAGACTGCCGGGAGAAAAATCAATAACCTCAGATATGCAGATGACACCACCCATATGGCAGAAAGTGAAGAGGAACTAAAGAGCCTCTTGATGAAAGTGAAAGTGGAGAGTGAAAAAGTTGGCTTAAAGCCCAACATTCAGAAAACTAAGATCATGGCATCTGGTCCCATCACTTCATGGGAAATAAATGGGGAAACAGTGGAAACAGTGTCAGACTATTTTTCTGGGCTCCAAAATCACTGCAGACGGTGATTGCAGCCATGAAATTAAAAGACGCTTACTCCTTGGAAGGAAAGTTATGACCAACCTAGATAGCATATTTAAAAACAGAGACATTATCTTGCCAAAAAAGGT
Organism: Tragelaphus eurycerus; assembly: GCA_935064755.1. Classification (NCBI taxonomy): domain Eukaryota; kingdom Metazoa; phylum Chordata; class Mammalia; order Artiodactyla; family Bovidae; genus Tragelaphus; species Tragelaphus eurycerus. The sequence continues at coordinate 23,132,693 of CAKXYN010000020.1, forward strand.
CTGTCTAGTCAAGGCTATGGTTTTTCCAGTGGTCATGTATGGATGTGAGAGTTGGACTGTGAAGAAAGCTGAGTGCCAAAGAACTGATGCTTTTGAACTGTGGTGTTGGAGAAGACTCCTGAGAGTCCCTTGGACTGCAAGGAGGTCCAACCAGTCCATTCTAAAGGAGACAGTCCTGGGTGTTCATTGGAAGGACGGATGCTAAAGCTGAAACTCCAATACTTAGGCCATCTCATGGGAAGAGCTGACTCACTGGAAAAGACCCTGATGCTGGGAGGGATTGGGGGCAGGAGGAGAAGGGAACAACAGAGGATGAGATGGCTGGCTGGCATTACTGACTCGATGGACATGAGTTTGAGTAAACTCCGGGAGTTGGTGATGGACAGGGAGGCCTGCCGTGCTGTGATTCATGAGGTCGCAAAGAATCGGACACAACTGAGCGACTGAACTGAACTGAGTCAGTATATGGCAGTATCTCACTGTGGTTTTAATTCAGATTTCTCTATGAATTACATTTCTCTAGGGATGTTGAGCACCTTTCAATATGCTTGTTGGCCATTTGGAAATCCTCTACTGTGAAGGGTCTGTTCAAGTCCTTTTTCTTTAATGACTATGGAATTCTTTGCCATATTTTGAGTCTATGCATTCATTGTAATGATCTTTTCCCAGTTTGCGGCTTATCACTTTACTTTCTTAATTATCTTTAATTAATGACCAGAAGTTCTTAGTTTTTATGAAGTCAAATTTATTAGCTTTTAATAGTTAGTACTTTGTCCTGTTTAAGAAAACTTTGCCTACTCCAAGGTTATGAAGGTATTCTAATTTTTCTAGAATCTTTATTTGTTTTACCTTCAGAATTATATTGATGATCTATCTCAAATTAATTTTTGTGAAGGCAGGTAAAGGTACAGGCAAAACAGTTACTTGCTCCCACACTGTTTATTGAAAATATCTTTCCCCCACTTGAAGAAGCTTATGTAATTAATTTTCAACCAGTCTTCTTTTCTAGTAAATCTACTTGAATATGCATTGCTTTAGATGCTTCCCGTAAGTTTTTTAAAATTTTTAAAATATTTTTTATTTGGCTGTGCCAGGTCTTAGTTGTGGCATGCAGGATCTTTGATCTTTAGTTGCGGCATGTGGGATCTAGTTCTCTGACCGTGGATCGAACCTAGGCCTCCTGCTTTGGGAGCAGGGAGTCTTAGCCACTGGATCGCCAGGGGGAGTCCATTCCAAAAAGTTTTGATACATTGTTTTTCATTATCATTCAATTTGAAACATTTCTAGTTTCTTTTGTGATTTCTCTTTGATTCATGAGTTACTTAGAAATGTGATTGAGAGTAAAGGACAGTCAGCACAGCTCTGGCAGCCAACCTAGCCCACTGGAGTGGCTGGCTTGCTTTCATCTTTGCACTCCTGGCAGCTCTGTAGGCGAGTGAAAGTTCCCACAAGCACGAGGTGTATGTGGAGAGACACCTTAGGGTTGAGCCTGCCCTGGCACGAGCACACACACAGAATAACCAGGCCTCTTCTCTAGCTCTAAAACACACCCTGGGCCACGAGAAAAAGAAGGAAAAGCAGGCTAGCCCTTCTTTAGCTGAGTAATCAAAGCTAAGTCACTTAAAGCTTTCGAATCTGTAAAACGGGGATGATAATGTTTAGTTCCATGTTCTCTGTGCATGCTAAGTCACTTCAGTTGTGTTCCATTCTTTGTGACCTCACGGACCGTAGCCTGCCAGGTTCCTCTGTCCATGGAATTCTCCAGGCAAGAATACTGGAGTGGGTTGCCATGCCCTTCTCCAGGGGATCTTCCCAGCCCAGGGATCAAATCTGTGTCTCCGTCTCCTGCATTGGCAGACAGGTTCTTTGCCACTAGTGCCACCTGGGAAGTTCCATGTTCCACTGAGAGTACATGGAATGGGAGTCTTGCTATGGGATATTAGGTAAACCTTAGCAGGTAAACAGATGAGGCCAGGAAGAAAACTTGCCTCTATGACAGGTTCTGACACAATGTCTGCATTTGGTCAGAGCTGGGAGGAGGACCCCCTACCCAGGGCTTTGTGGAGACAGTTAATGCAGGGCCTATAGAGGCAAAATTGGGAAGTGGTGACCAATGCGGCTGCTGGCGGGGGCCACCCTATGAGCTCTTCCCCCCATACCAGGCAAGGGCTTGCTGCCTGGGTGAGATATGCCCCAGGGGGTCTGGTTTCAGCTGGAAGGTTATCCTTTCCATCCAACACCCCCAGATAACTGCTCCCCAACAGGACTCAATGCCCTCCCAGCTCCCGTACCTACACCTCCTAGACCTTCTTTGTAGCTGGAGGCAGAGGGGATGAGGAGGGGTAACTGCAGAAAACAGTGAGTCCAGAGAACTCTGGGAGCAGCTGCAGCTCTCTCTGCTTTCTTGAGCTGATCTCGGGCTCACTTTGAACCTGTCAAGCCAGGTACTGTCATACCTCTGTGCCCATTACCCTAGGCTGTATCTTTTTGCCTACGTCCAGATTTCCTGTAGCCTCCGTTCTTACCTGCATAGAACATGAGTGGCAGAGGTGAGCAGGTAGGTGGATCCCTGGGTCTTTATCAGAAAGACCAGTTGCTAGGTTGAGAATCATTTCCAGACAGTCCAGCGGTTCCTGTTGTGCAATCACCTTTGCTCCTAGGGCTGCAGCTGAGCCACTAAACATCCTCACAGAGCCAGGTTGCTCCATTCTATGGGAGTGAAACAGAAACAATTCAGGAGACATCCCAAGCGCCCCCTCCCTAGTCCAGTAGTGCCATGCCACTGCGGAGGGTTGCTGGGGACTCAGTTTCACTCCCTAGAAACTTTGCTGTACTCAAGGGTCCTCTTATCACCTGGAATCGAACAAGCTCTCCACCATTTTGGTGGATTTCTTGGGAGTATGGGGGCTGGTGTACTGCTTTGGACATGCTGAGGGCAGGGATAACCTGAGGCAGAAGGTAGGGTCCTGCAACATCTCCAGAGACTGAAGATTTCACCCAGAAAAGTAGGACCTGGCAGGGAGGAGGAAGGACTGATTGCCTCTCTGGCTGTATGAAGATTTGGATGCTGGGGTTTGCAGATGTCTTCAGAAGGGGCTGAAGCTGGAGTTGAGAATGCCCTTTGCCACCTTGGAGGGGCCCATGCGTCCAAACTCCAAGTCACATGCTATGAGTCAGATTGGCAGGTCCTATTTGTCTTCCTTGGGCCTTTTTGGAAGTTTCATCTGAGCACTCCAGCCACAGCTCAGCTGTTCTGCAGGGCTTCAATTGAGGCCTCACCATCTGCATGGAAGGGGAGGCCTGTGTGGGGAGAGGAAGAGGGAGTTAGAGCAAGGTCTGAGGGGGAAGGAGTGTCTCTGGGCCTGAGACCTCTTACAGTCAGGGGAAGGGGTGTTCTAGCCAGAGCTGGCCCTGCACCATGCCCCGCTCTCCCTGGCTTGACTTCAGCCTACACTTTCATGGCAATAGGCAATCCCATGAAGACTGGTTGACCTCAGAATGAGGAGCTTCAGGTCATCACAATGTCTGACCTAGCCTTGAAGTTTAGACGCCTTGGCACAGTGCTGGTCATGAAGCATGCGCTCAAAGAGTTCGCAAATGAATGGGAGAATGACAAGCACTGGTTTTTGTGCAACAAACATGACTCTCCCACCTAGGGGCACCTGATCACAGTGGTACACCCCTCAGGTGAGGGCTCAAGAGACACCAGTCTGGAATATCTAAATATACATCTCTCCAAAGACATACAGATGGCCAGTATGTACATGAAAAGATGCTCAACACTGCTAATTATAAGAGAAATGCAAATCAAAATTATAGTGAGGTACCACTTCACATTGATAAGAATGGTCATCATTAAAAAGTCTACAAATAGAAAATGCTGGAGAGGGTGGTGGAGAAAAGGGAATCTTCCTACACTGTTGGTGGGAATGTAAATTGATACAACCATGTTGGGTAACAGTATAGAACTTCCTCAAAAAACTAAAAATACAGTTGCTATATGATCCAGAAATTCCATTCCTGGGCATATATCCAGACAAAACTATAATTCAAAAAGACACATGCACCCCTACATCACTAGCTGTACTATTCCTAATAACTAAGACATGGAAACAACCTAAATGTCCACTGAAAAATGAGATAAAGATGTAGCATATATACACAATGGAATATCACTCAGTTGTACAAAAGAACAAAATAATACCATTTGCAGCTACATGGATAGACCTAGAGATTATCACACTAAATGAAGTTAAGTCAGAAAGAGAAAAAACAATACCATATAAACATCACTTAAATGTGGAATCTAAAATATAACACACAAATGAACTCATTTGCAAAATAGGAACAGACTCCCAGACATAGAGAACAGACTTGTGGTTGCTGAGTTGGGGACAGGAGGGGTTAGATTGTGAGTTTGGGATTAGTAGATACAAACTATTATATATAGAATAGATAAACAACAAGGTCCTATTGTATAGCATAGGGAATTATAGCCAATATCCTGTAATGAACCATAATGGAAAAGAATATGAAAAAGAAGATATGTAGGTATAACTGACCCACTTTGCTGTACTCCAGAAACTAACACATTATGTCAACTATGCTTCAGTCAAATTACATATATATATACACACATACACATACATATATACACATACATATATAGAGAGAGACAGAAACAGGGACAGAGGGGGAGAGAGAGACAGAAACAGGGAGGGAGGGAAGCCCTACAGATGAGCCATGGGGCTGGGGGGGTGAGGGCGGGGGAAGTGTTCCAGCTGGGGATCTGGGGATCTGGATAAAGCTGGATTGGGAGTGCCAGTGGGTGCTCTGCTGCTCCCTGCAGGATAATGCAGGAACAGCACCCCTGGGCTGAGGACTAAATTGCCGGAGGAAAAAGAGGAGGCACGCAGGGTTCAAGCATCCCTCTTTGTCCCCACTCTTGACATCTGGCACAGCGCATTCACACTCTACCCTTCCTCCTCCTTGAAGCCAGGGTCCTGATGCCTGGGGTCCGTCCCCAGCCTCACGAAGTAGGCTCTGTATCTCCCTAGGTCTCTCAAATCCTCCATCCAGGACATGTCACACATTTCTGAAGGTCCTTCTGCCAAAAACCTTGTCTTGGGAACATCAGGCCAATTCCAGACCTGAAAAATCACTCATGCAGTGTTGGTATTCAGCAGATGGAAAGGGCTCCCGAGGAGCCTTTGTAGACTACTAGGTGTAGGCAATGTTGTTCATCGGGAAGAAAGACAAGTGTAAGGATCAACAAACACTATGAAAATAGAAAATGATAGAAAGGCAGGAACTTAATTGTAACAAAATTTGAAAGATCAAGCCAAAGACTGATTATTTGTTAAACTTATAAAATTTGATAAGCCAATAGACTATTAACTTTAAATACTGATGCACAAGTCATAGATACACATAGATATAAATAGAGATATAGAGCTGTAACAAGAAACCCATAGATCATGCTTTGGGCCTATTTAGTGGTAGGAAGGTAGCTGGGTGAAACTGAGCTGAGGGCAGGAGGAGGATGGGGTGGGAAAGGCATCAGCAAATGTTCATTATGGAAAATTTCAAATATATACAAAAGTAGCAGTATCAGAATAATTAAGCCCATGTACTCATCACCCACCTTCAACAATTACCAACTCCACTAATAATTTTGTTTCATCTAAATCACCTCCTGCTATTCTCCCACCTCAGATTATTTTGAAGCAAACCTCATATTTCATATCATTTTATCATTAAATACATTATTTTTCTTTAAAAGAGAACAATGCTTTAAAAAATCATGAGTACAGTACCATCATCACAAGTAAAAAAGTTAACAGTTATTCTTTAATATCTTTAAATATCCAATGTTTATATTTCTCCGGGCATTCTGTTTTTGTATGTTTTTTTTGGGGGGTGGGGTGGGGCATGCTGTGTGGTATGGCTTCCCTGCTGGCCCAGACAGTAAAGCGTCTGCCCAGAATGCGGGAGACCTGGGTTCGATCCTTGGGTTGGGAAGACCCCCTGGAGAAGGAAATGGCAACCTACTCCTGGAAAATCCCCTGGACGGAGGAACCTGGTAGACTACAGCCCACTGGGAAGCAAAGAGTCAGACACAACTGAGCCACTTCACTTTCATTTTCATGCTGTGTGGCATGTGGTATCTTAGTTCCCTGACCAGAGATCAAACCCAAGTCCCCTGCACTGGGAGCACGGAGTCTTAGCCACTGGACCACCAGGGAAGTCCCTCCACTATGTTTTGATGGTTGTTTTTCTTGATTGTCTTCCCCATCGGACCTAACCAGGGACCTGGGCAGTCCCTGAGGCCAATACCCTCTGTCCACATACCCAAGTGAAGACAGCCACTGAGCTCCAGATGATAACCTATGGTTTTCAGCCACTTTCTAGAAGGACTTCCTTAGGCCTCACCCTTGTCAAAATAGCCCATGTGAACCTGGGCTGCGAGCCCCAACAGCCTCTTCATCCTCCTGCTGTCTTAGGTCAGCTCAGGTTGTACATCAAGTCCTGGAAGCTGATTCAGCCTGCATCCCTTTCCCCAACTGGCAAGCTTGTGATAAAGTGCCCTTCAGGGAGGTGGTGGTGAGGGGAGGCTGAGGAAGGAAGTCCTGTGTGTCCCACCATCTCTATGAAAGGGCAAGCCTCACACTCGCTTCGTGCTGATGCGACCAGGCATGGGCAAAAGTCTGACAACACAGGGCGGAAAGGAGCAGCCATTAGCACTAATGAAGCAGGCGGTCTGAAAGCTTTTTACTTTGAAGCTGCTCACCCACCTGGGGAGGGAACAGTCTGTTCAGTCACCTTGGTTTCCAGGAACTGCAGGCAGAAAATGGTGTGGGGGTAGGAGCAGGGGTGGGATCTTGGAGAAGCCTGGAGGAAGAAGGGGGAGCAGGGATAGATCCAGAGAGGGAGGTAGAGGGCCTGCTTTTGGCTAAGTGGTCTTTTTCCCTCCTTACTCCTCTCCAAAACCCAGGGTCTGGGTCTGCACCCCAACCCCACCCAGCTTTGGCCACTGGCCCATCATCCCCCTTTCAATGCCCTTGACCCAAGTTCCTGGAAACAAAGGAAACATGCCATGCGTAGGGTCTGAATGACCATCTCCGGGGCCACAAATTAAATAAAGCGTTCAGGGCTGCCTGCCTTGTTACTACTAATGACTCCGGCCTACCCATCCCCCAGGTCCCTGTCCTGCAGAAATTTGGGGGCCCTGGGCACCCTATCTTGTTCCCAAATTTTGATGGGCTCCCGGAGACCTCACTCCAAATTGGAGATGGGCAGCCCTCTTGTAGAGCCCTGGTTCCAGTGAGAGAGGCCTGAATCATGCTCCCACCTTCTGGGGAGGGCCCCTCATACCCTGGCTGCAGGAAGCAGTCACGTGTGGGCCCTTCATTAGATCCTGCCATATAAGCAGGGGACATGGAATGGTCAGCAACTTCTGGGGCGAGGATCCAGCAAGCAGAGGTAAGTCCTCAGGTTGGGCTGAGACCCCTACTCTCTAGAGGTCTGGGATAGGGCGCCTAGAGGGTGCTCCAGGGATGAAGATGGACTAAGTGGTGGGTTTTCCCGCTGGGCCAGGCCATGCTGACCGCAGTACTGCTGAGCTGTGCCCTGTTGCTGGCAATGCCCACCATGCAGGGGGCCCAAATGGGCCCTGCACCCCTGGAGGGCATCGGAAGGCCTGAGGAAGCCTTATTCCTAGAGCTCCAAGGTCAGTGTGGGCAGTGATGGGGCTGGCTGGGGCCTGGACACACTCTGGTCACAAATTGTTCTGCCTTGTATTAGCCTCTTTCCCCCTCCCCAATCCCAGGCCTGGGAGGCGGTGTCTTGTGCATGGGGGGTTTCTGCCCTCACATTACCTGTTCCAGGCCTAAGCCTGCAACCGTCGCTGAAGAGGATAACGGAGGAACAGGCCAAAGAGGCGCTGCTGCAGGAGGCAGAGGCCAAGGCCTTAGCAGAGGTAACTGCTCAGGGCAAGGGGTGTGGCCAGTCTTTAAATGGGGGGCGTCAACCTCTATCTCTACTTGACCCTGTCACCTGGGGCAACACTGCAGACCATCCCTCCCCATGCTCCACTCCTCTCCTAACTTGATCAGGGCGGGTCCCTGAACCTGCCTTTGGAGGTCCATGTTCCCCAAACCCTGCAGGTGCTAGATCCGGAAGGACGCAAGCCACGCTCCCCACGTCGCTGCGTAAGGCTGCATGAATCCTGTCTGGGACACCAGGTACCCTGCTGCGACCCGTGCGCCACGTGCTACTGCCGTTTCTTCAACGCCTTCTGCTACTGCCGCAAGCTGGGTACCACCACGAACCCCTGCAGCCGCACCTAGCTGGTCGATGTCTGGGTCGGGGCTGGGGGCACCAATAAAAGGATGGAACCAATCCCAGGGTTGTGGCGTTATTTCGAAACGTGACCGCCGTCGGAGGTGGGGGAGGTCACGGCAGGGGAGAAGGTTCCTCTAAGCCATGACACCACACACCCCCCCTCCCTTACTCCAGGGCCTGTATTATCCCATCACGAGTCACTTACATGCGAGCTCTTAGAGCGCCAGGCAACGCTGGGAGAAACACAGGAGGGCCGCGCGCTCTTGAGAATCTTTGATGATAAATGCGGGAAAGGGGATCACAGGGCGGCAGAGGGGTTGTACCTCCCAGCATGCTAACAAGCCTCAGGCTCCAGGGCCTGCTTGCGGCTAACTCGACGCGTGACCCTTAGCGAAGCATGGCCCTCACCGGACCTCAGTCCCTCTCAGAAAAAGGATAGCTCAACAGTCTGGAACATTTCCAAGCAAAAGAGGTGCCGCCCACTCCCATCTTTACTTCTGGGGCCCGTCACAGCACCAGGGTACACAAGACTTAGGAAATCTAGAGTGAAGGCCCAATCGAATCACCCGCTTCACGGGCGCCACCAAGCGGCTGGCCTGGAACATTCCGAGCCTCTCCCTCCGCCGAGCAGAAGGGCCGTCCCCGCCTCCCCTCAGCGCGCAGGCGCCAGAGGGCAGACCCCCCCCCCCCCCCGCCCCCCGCCCCCAGCGTACACCTGCGCAAGCGTTCTGCGCCGAAATCGTCTGGAAGCGGACCCCGCCCCGTCGTGGTCACGTGAGCCGCTTGCGCGTCACCTGACGCTCTTGACAGCCTGCTGCGGGCGCCGAGTCAGCTGATCTTAAGAGTTGTGCTGCGTGCCGGCCGGTCCGGGCCCTACGGTCCAGCCGTCCCGCCGCAGCCATGTCGTTCTTCCCGGAGCTTTACTTCAACGTGGACAATGGCTACTTGGAGGGACTGGTGCGCGGCCTGAAGGCTGGGGTGCTCAGCCAGGCGGACTACCTCAACCTGGTGCAGTGCGAGACGCTCGAGGGTGAGGCGCGGGGCCGGGCTGCTGGGCCTCGAAAGGCCGGCAAGGAGATCGAGCCGGGCCTGAAGGTTCTGAGGTCTGGGAGGGGAATCTGGGGGTGCTCGAAGGGCCTGAGAGGTCGGGGAGCCGGCTCTGGGCCTGAAAGGCCTGCTGGGAATCTGGGAGCCGATGGGTGCGCCGGAAGGGAATGTACCTCTAGTTGCAGCTTCGTGAAGGCCCAAACGCAAAAGAAGCTTTAATTAAGAACCAAAGTGGTTCGCCTCTGCTGGGGCCACTTCTTTCTCCGTTTTGCCCGACGTGTAGTTTGGAAGAGAGGGCCTCTTGGGAGTGGTTAGTTGCTGCAAGATGTGCTCATACAAGTCTCTTTACCCTGACGTAGCGAGAGAGCTGTCTCCTGGCAGCGCTTAGGGAAGCTAATCGGAAAAGTCCCCTGCTTTCCCTCCGAACACGTACACCAAGGCCTTTGGCATCATTGTGTTTTCCTGCGGAGTGAGCCTTTGGGGAGAATTGCTGGGCCAGCTTAGCTAGAGTTTCCTTCCGTCGCCGATTCACTGGCTGGGGATGCTGAAGGCACTTCACTCCTGAAGGCAGTGTTTGGGAGAGCCCTGAAAGTCTGGAAGTTCATACACGTGTATCTGACAATAATTCCCACCCCCTCCATGAGGATGCGTGTTCAGATAGGGTTGCTTAGCACAGGAGTGGTGAGAAGTGGAGTTTCCCTTTCTTCTCAGGACGCGCAGCTCCGAAGTGGCATTGACTCCCTGAGGCACAGCATCGACTTCCCTGAGTCCAGCCTTCTCTTCTTCCTCTCCCTTCCCACCCCTGCCCCCTAGGTGGTAATGAAGGGCACAGTGGCTGGGCTGTGAGCTCCCATCCCTGACCTCCAGGTGATATGCCTTGAACAGAGGTACTGCTAGCCTTCTGGTTGGTAGCTGGAGCGGGAACATGGCTGGATGATTCACCTTCAGGAGAAAATTTTCTCATTATAAATTTACTGAGGTTAAAAATGAGCTCAATAAAAAAAACAACAAAAAACCAAACAGTTATTATGGATCTTGCAAACTAGGCCAGTGATGTGAAAATAAATCCTTTAAAATTTTAAAACTTACTGAAGTTCAAATACAATTGTGGGCATTATGGTTTTAACGTAAATGTGCAAAAAATGTCTTTCACCTCCCTGATGAGAATGGTTGTGCTGGGTTGTAGGAACTTGCCAGCAGCCTCATTGTCCTCACTGTGGCAAACAGAGGAGAAACAGGGAGGCTGCACAGGGCAGGGCTTGGCACACAGTGGTATTTAATGGGAATTTTGTGGACTGACTGGGACTAGAGGAAGATCTTTATTTGCTTAAATCTGAATGTTGATAGCTTAGATTACCAACTGGCATTTGGTAAATTTGTTTCTTTTTTAGGCTTTCCTCACTCCTGTTGCTGCCCTCCTGCCCCACCCCTGTAGAGTTTCTGGGAGCACAGAGTTCCCAGAAGATCTTTCATCATCCTCCATAAACACATTAGGCCATTCTTCCTACAGCACTGCTCACACATGGTCCCCCTTGTGGATCACCATCCAGTCCTTCAGTGTGACATTCAGCGATTCTCTCATTCTTTCACATATGTTCCTTTCCTTCATGTAAGCCACTCCCAACTTGTGGTGCACATTTTGTGGTGGACTTTGGACTTTCAAATCCGACTGAATCTCAGCCCCACCAGTTACTGAATCACCTAATTTAACCAAGTTCTTCAACACCTCTAGGCCTTGGATCCTTCATCTGACACATTAACAGTGCCTGTGTCACCAAATCCTTAGATAACAACAAGTTGTTATGTGTAAAACACTTAGCTCAGCACCAAGCACTGAGATAGATAAATGTTAGCTCTTTTCAGGATTATTTGCGTACGCCACTTCCTCTGTTTCTTTCTTATGCTGGTGAAGCCCAGTGATTCTTACTCTTTAAGGCCCAGACCCTGTACCATACCATCTGAGAACCCCTTTGTGGCCATGCTAGGCTAGAATTTTGGCCCCCTCCATCTAGTTGCAGCTCTTGTGGTGTCTGTGCTGCTTTCCTAGAAATCACTTAACTTAGAGTTTGAGATTCTTGGGACTCTGCTGGATATGCTCAGGAATTTCAGGGTCTAGAGATAACCAGAGGCAGGAAGAAGTGCCCAGAAACTCCTCTTGTCCTCTACAAGAAGGCCTTCTGAAGGTCACATCAGAGGCCTGGCCTCCAGCCCTTTGTTCCTGGATGGTTTTGCCTCCTTATCTCCAAGGAAAAGGAAAGAGTGGGGAGGAAGGTGGGAAAGAGAAACCAAGGAAGCCTGTGGTCCCTGGTGAGATCTATAGGTGTATCTTGAGAAGATGAGGCTTCCAAAGAATATGTTTAGAAATGGGACAGTTTCCAGAAGGCTTGGGGCATTGGGTGGTGAGTGGATGTTTGTTCTGTGAGGTAGGACCAGTACTTCTTGATCCTCCACCACACCCTCGCCCTCCTTCCTGCATTCCATTTCCTCAGAGCATCTGCTACTGACCTCTTTTGCTAGAACTCAGTCTCTCAGTGTTCTTGCCTGGAGAATCCCAGGAACGGGGGAGCCTGGTGGGCTGCCATCTATGGGGTCACACAGAGTCGGACACGACTGAAGTGACTTAGCATAGCATAGCATAGTCTCTTAGGACCTCTAAAGTCCATGTATCCTCCATGGTCTACCTGCTTGTCTCCTCTTAGAGGCAGGAGAAAGTCCTACCTCTTGGTGAACTGAGGGGACAGAGCTGGGTGGTCACAAAAGCACTTCCCAGCTCTAAGTATTTCTCCATGTGCTTAATACCTTCTGGAAGCTGGGTCCTGTGCCTAGGGACTTGAGGGGGAGAGGAGGTGGGTCAGAGATAGAGAAAGAGAAATCACAGTGTTACTTTTTTTTTTTTTCCTTTTAACACAGTATTGCTTTGAATGCTTTCATGCATTCCACATACACTTAGGGAGCACCTGTTTTATGCCAGGCACTGTGGTAGGGTTTGAGATACTTTGTTGAATAATGTTCTCTTGTTCCCTTAAAGTCTGAGGGTGGAGACTATAAGGGGCCAGGAAAAGACATTAAGCAATCAGTGTAGCATAGTGGTTAAAAGTGTGGGCTTACTATTTCATGCCTCTGTGGCCATGTAACTGCTCTGTCCTGAGTTTCATCATTTGCAAAAGGGTAATAATAATAAATACAAATTTAAGGCAATGGCACCCCACTCCAGTACTCTTGCCTGGAGAATCCTATGGATGGAGGAGCCTGGTAGGCTGCAGTCCATGAGGTTGATAAGAGTCGAACACTACCGAGTGACTTCACTTTGACTTTTCACTTTCATGCATTGGAGAAGGAAATGGCAACCCACTCCAGTGTTCTTGCCTGGAGAATCCCAGGGACGGGGAGCCTGGTGGCTGCTGTCTGTGGGGTCACAGAGTTGGACACGACTGAAGCGACTTAGCAAAATATATATATATATATATATATATATATATATATATATATATATATATATATTTACTGATGGAGCGATTGTGAAGGCTAAACAAAATAATTCTTTTAGGGACTTCCCTGGCAGCCCAGTGGTTAAGACTCTGCATTCCAATGCAGGGGGCATGGGTTTGATCCCTGATGGGAAGCTAAGATCCCACATGCCTCACAGTGCGGCCAAATAAATAAAGAGAACTGTTTGGGGGGGGGGGGAGATAATCCCTGTAAAACACTTGGCATGAACTTGGCACATGGTAAGTACTCAGTCAGTGTGTTAACTGCTATTACTGTTATGGTCAAGCAAAGGAATATTAAGGGTGATGCTTGTGAAAAGGACAATGGAGAATGATAGAGAATCAGAGGTAAACTCTCTTTAAAGAGGGCTGGTTAAGGCCCTGCTGAGAAAAGGATTTTCCAGATGAAGTGTGAACCATGAGGAGCCAGCTGAGCAAGAGCTGGGGTGGGTGTGAGGTGGGGTGTGCAGGAGCATTTCAGGCAGAGAGACCAGCAGGTTAGGGAGAAATAGTTAGGCCTTCAGCGTGACCAAAAGGAGTCCTGGCTGGTGGGGTTTGGGGGATGAGAGCACAAATCTGGGAATTCAGACCCTTGGTTTAAAAAAACTGGGGTGAGGGACTTCCCTGGTAGTCCAGTGGTTAAGAATCTGCCTTGCCCTGCAGGGGACATGGGTTCAATCCCTGATCAGGGAACTAAGATCCCACGTGTCTTGGAGCAGTTAAGCCCTCGCAACACAACTATGGAAGCCTTAATGCCGCAACTAATACCTGTTGCAGCCAATGAGTAAAATTAAAAAAAAATTTTTTTTAATTGAGGTGAGCCCAGGAGAGGAAGCCCCTGGCCCCTTAGCACTGGACGTGGGGGCAGAGAGAGTGGTGGCTTTGGGGCACCACCTTCTGCAGAAGCTGGCTGAATTCGAGGTGTTTATATGTGACTAAGTGAACATATTTCAGATCGTGAGGAATATGTGTAGTACTATTTTGATGTTTGAGTCTTCATTTGTTCATTCAAAAACACACTTCCTGAAGGTTTACTCTGTGCAAGCTTCTGGGCCAAATAAAAGAGCCAAGTAGGTGTTCCAGGGATTAACATAGTTCTGAGCTTGAACCCTTAGCTTTGACCTTGGTTTCAGCCTAAAAGCATTGCTATTAATTTGACTGGCTGCTGGGAGTACAAGTATGAGTGAGGCTCTGGCTGTGCCCTCCAAGGTCTCCCCTTTCCTTTTAAAAATTGCTTATTATTCACTTTCATTTATTATGGAAATTATTAAACGTATATAAATTGGAGGGGATAGTATAATGAACCTGTAAGTAATAGACACCTAATTACAACTTGTTCAGTTCTTTTTACCTTTATCAGTCTTGTGTTGATAATAGCTGCATTTATCACCCCACTCCAGTTATTTTGAAGTCAATCCCAGACAGTGTATCATTTCAGCTGTAAATATTTTGGTGTCTCTAAAAAAACATCATGACTCTTTTTGTTAACATAACCACAATTCCTCCTTTAAAAGAAACATTAGTTTTGGGTGTCATCAAATATTCACTTAGGGTTTAAATTTGTCTGATTGTCTCAAATGATTTTTTAATACAATTTGTTTCTTGGAGTCCAGTTATGATCCATCAATCAAGCAATTGATGCTATCACAAGTCTTTTAGTATATAGGTTTTCTCTTTCACTTTTCCTTTTATTTGTTGAAGAAGCTGGGTCATTTAATTTACAGATTTTCCTTTTTTAAAATTAATTTAATTGGAGGTTAGTTACTTTACAATATTGTAGTGGTTTTTGCCATACATTGACATGAATCAGCCATGGGTGTACGTGTGTTCCCCATCCTGAACCCACCTCCCACCTCCCTATAGATTTTCCTTCATCTCAGTTTTGCTGGTTTTCTCTCTGCTGTATAGTTTAATGTGTCCCTTGTTAATTGGTAGTTAGATCAAGAAACTTAATTAGAATCTGGTTATTTGTTAAAAGCAATATTTAATAGGTAATGTTTGTGCTTCTGTTGAGAGCTGTTTCTGTTTACTTGTTTCTCTTTTTATGACAAAGGAATCATTGATGTTTATTGCCTAGAACCGTGATTTTATTAGGGGTTGCAAAATGGTGATATTTTAATTTTATCTTTCTTTCTGGAATTGCTAGCAGAATTCCTTCTGAAGCTGGAAAGTTCTAGTACTTTGAACCCTCTAGTACTTTGAATCTAGTACTTGATTACCTTGACATACCATCTGTATAGGAGAGGCAAGATAAATACTTGATTCTTTTCCTTATTTCAGTTCAGTCGCTCAGTCGTGTCCAACTCTTTGCAACCCCATGAATCATAGCACACCAGGCCTCCGTGTCCATCACAAACTCCTGGAATTCACTCAGACTCAAGTCCATCGAGTCAGTCATGCCATCCAGCCATCTCATCTTCTGTCGTCCCCTTCTCCTCTTGCCCCCAATCCCTCCCAGCATCAGACTCTTCCAATGAGTCAGCTCTTCGCATGAGGTGGCCAAAGTACTGGAGTTTCAGCTTCAGCATCATTCTTGCCAAAGAAATCCCAGGGCTGATCTCCTTCAGAATGGACTGAATAGATCTCCTTGCAGTCCAAGGGACTCTCAAGAGTCTTCTCCAACACCACAGTTCAAAGGCATCAATTCTTCAGCGCTTAGCCTTCTTCACAGTCCAACTCTCACATCCATACATGACCACAGGAAAAACCATAGCCTTGACTAGACGGACCTTTGTTGGCAAAGTAATGTCTCTGCTTTTGAATATGCTGTCTAGGTTGGTCTAGCTTCCAAAATAATGAGTTGGTTTTCCAGCATCCTCCAAAGATGACTAATGAGGTTTGTTTACTCTTCTTTTTGTTTGTTTAGTATCATGACACACTTAGACTTTTCATATATTTGTTGTACTTCAATCTCTTAACTTTATCAATGCTCAAATTGTCCTTTGGCCAATGGGAGCTGATACAATATGCTGCCTATTGTATAAGTTTTTTGACATAACCCTGTAATCTTCTTTACTGCTGAGATGACAGTATATTCTAATGTTATCTTGTACATTTTTTGATCCAGAGCTAGAGTCATCATTTCTCTTAGGCAACCTGGTTCTTTTTATAGGAAAAAAGATATTTAGGGACCATAATGTGAGTCCAGGAGTTTCTCATTGTTGCTGAGTTGGTCATTATTTCCAGGATTTTGCAATGAATTAGCTCTCCTCTTACTCAGAAACTTGGAAAATACTGAAAAAGCATGTGACTTGCTGGATTATGCAGCTGTAACTCAGCTGATGGGTACCAGATGTAAGTTCCTAATTTGGAATGGGGGCTCTCCCTGACACTTGGACCATTCAGCGCATCTCCTTCCTGTTGTAAAGAAATATATTAACATTCAGGAGGAGGAGCTCTGTGATTTTCTCAGCTTCCATGTGAGCTCGGTGGTCCCAAGGATGGTTTTCCTCAGCCAGTGAATTAGATGCTCAGGGATCATGGTTGAAGAGCTCACATGCTTGGTTTGCTTGTTGTCTTCCAGAGCACTTTTTCCCTCTCTGTCGTGAGTCACTTGCCTTCTGTTCATTATAGCATTTTCTTCTGCATTTCAACATTATTTCACAAGAAGCAGTCTTCTATAGGAAGAGGAAAGTGAGACTCCAGGCTGGTCTTGGCCACATCAAACTGCAGATGCAAACATAGATGGTGTCTCCAGGAGTGGCACTAATGAGTTATTACTGGCACAGTTAGGTATTCAGCACTAATTGTGATGTGGCCAGGAATGTGGCTGGAAAGAGTTTATCTTTGTTGTTGCTGCTTTTTAAAAATTTTTGGCTGTACCTTGTGGCATGCAGGATCTTAGTTTCCTAACAAGGGACTGAACCCACACCCCCTGCAGTGGAAGCGTGGTGTCTTAGCCACTGGCCACCAGGGAAGTCCCAAGAGATTAACTTTGAAGAACTGCAAAAAGTGCAGGAAGGGCTTTGTCCTGAACACAGGAGATGGGAGAGTAAGACTACTTGCTTTGTACTGTAGAATGTACTTGCAGTCTGAAACATGTGTTTCCAAGGGACTGGGGCCACACTGGAGGTGGGAAGAACAGTCTGCAGGGTCTTAGAAGTAACCCGGGGCAGAGAAGATGTCTTCAGGCATTGGCAGGGAGCATTGTGGGGGAATTTATAGGGAGAGGAATTAATAGGATATGAGGGTTGGATAAGGAGGCTGAGGAAGAATGAAGAGTCAAGGCCGATGTCTCCACCCTGGCTTAGGCACCTATGTAGGTGGCAGGTGAAATGACAGAGGAATGTGGAAGGAACAGTTTGGAGAAAGAGCAAGAAGATGGGATTGAGGGATCTGTGAGCCATTTGAGTGAAGAGGTGGAGGCTATTTTTGCTGCTTAGGTGTGAGCTTGGGAAATCAGTGTAGAAGTGTGTCCACTGACCCCAGGAGAGAACTGAGTCAGAAGAGTAGACACCCTAGATGGTGAGACCCTCCCCTAGGAAGAGCTTCCATTAAGCAAGAATGGGGCAAAAGATGGTCCTGCCAGAAAGGCCAAAGGCATCCCCTGAGAGGTGGGTAGGAGAGAAGGGAAGGGGTGGTGACTGACAGAGGTGTCCTGGATATTGAAATAAAGTCAGACAGCTCTCCATTTGGTTTGCCGTTCAGAGGTCGTTGGTGACCTTGATGAGAACAGAGAAGAGCGGGACTGGAAGCTGATGGATGGCCAGGCACAGAATGGATGGACAGAGCAGAGCTCACAGATGAACTCGGCTCACTGAGGAATCTCACCTCAGCCTCTTACTGGCTTTGTGACCCTGGGCAAGTGGTTTATCCTCAGCTGCACAATGAAAGCATTAATAGAATCGCTCTGAGATGTTAGCGGCGTGTAAGTACAGGGCCTGGTGCTGAGTGAGCAGTCAGGGAAGCCAGCTGCTCCCACTATGGTCATTCCTTCTCGTCCCTCCTGGGAGGTGGGTGCCATGCTGGGCCCCGAGTGGTCAATGAAAACATATCACATAGGCCTTGCCTGGGAGGCCCATGCACCTAATGGACAGACTGGCAGAGATCAAAACAGAATTGAGGGTTTCCCTGGTGGTCCAGTTGTTAAGACTTCACCTTCCAATGCATGGGATGCGGGTTTAATCCCTGGTCAGGAAGTTTAAGATCTCACACGGCTCATGGCCCAAAACAACAGAACATAAACATAAGAAGCAATATTATAACAAATTCAGTAGAGACTTTTAAAAAAGATAGTGCTGAATGTCCAGTAGGCATGAAGCATACTTTGGGGCAGTGGGAGCATGTGAGGAGTAGCAGCTTACAGGGCTTCTTTTTGGGGCAATGAAAATGTTGTAAAATTAATTGTGATGGTTGTGCAACTCTGAATATACTAAAAGCCATTGAATTGTACATTTTATTTTATTTTTTTATTTTTATTTTTTTATTTTGCTTAACTTTACAATATTGTATTGCTTTTCCTATACATCGAGATGGATCCGCCACCAGTATACACGTGTTCCCCATCCGGAACCCTCCTCCCTCCCCCCTCCCCACACCATCCCTCCAGGTCGTCCCAGCGCTCCAGCCCCAGGCATCTGTTATCGGGCATCGTACCTGGACCAACGACTCGTTTCAGATATGATATTATACATATTTCAATGCTATTCTCCCAATCATCCCACCCTCTCCCGGTCCCAGAGTCCAAAAGTCTGGTCTATACATCAGTGTCTCTTTTGCTGTCTCGAAAATAGGGTTATTGTTACCATCTTTCTAAATTCCATATATATGTGTTAGTATACTGTATTTGTGTTTTTGTTTCTGGCTTACTTCAGTCTGTATAATAGGCTCCAGTTCCATCCACCTCCTTAGAGTTGATTCAAATGTATTCTTTTTAATGGCTGAGTAATACTCCATTGTGTAAATGTACCACAGCTTTCTTATCCATTCATCTGTGGATGGACATCTAGGTTGCTTCCATGTTCTGGCTATTGTAAACTGTGCTGCTATGAACATTGGGGTACACGTGTTTCTTTCAATTCTGGTTTTCTCAGTGTGTATGCCCAGCAGTGGGATTGCTGGATCATAAGGCAGTTCTATTCCCAGTTTTTTGAGGAATCTCCATACTGTTCTCCATAGTGGCTGTACTAGTTTGCATTCCCACCAACAGTGTAAGAGGGTTCCCTTCTCTCCGAATTGTATGGCATATGAACTATATCTCAGTAAAACTGTCACACAAAAAAGTAGCCAGGTTGGGGAGGTGGGAAGAAGGCATTTGTAGTTTTAGAAACATCAAACCGCGTAGAAGATCAGGAGAAATTGGGAACCAGGAAGAGAATAGAGCATATGTCAGGGGTACGCAGGGCTGAGGGTGGATAGTTGTCTCAGGCTGGTTCATCGAAGGCCTCGGGTGCCTTGGGAAGATGTGTGGTTTAGGAAGGATGAAAGTTGTAATAGAGAGAGCAAGAGGGAGATCCTTCACTTAGGTCAGGGTCAGTGTGTGGGAAGTATCTTGCTCAAGAGTTTCTGTTTATTTTCTTGCCTGGAAACATTTTGTATGTTCCATTTTGTTTGTCAGAGGAGAATATATTGGTTTGATGAAATTGGGTGACCATGGCTTAGACAGCAAGACAAACTTAGCTCAGCCCAGAACTCCTCAGAGCCAGATGTGATCCAGAGGGAGAGAGGACACAGTTCTGGCAGCCCAATGACCACAAGCACGAGAGAGCAGCTCTGGGAGGGGGACCCTCAGGGGAAGGGTGTACACATGGAGAGGGTTAGCACATGGACCAAAGCCACAGCTACTTCGAGTCTCCTGAGTTGTGAGGGCCCCCCACACTCACCTGAAGTTTTCCCCTCAGTGTTTGATGGCCTGTGTTGTCCCAGCTGTCCTGGCCAGTGACGTTGCTATGTGAAGAGACCCCTTCCCCCCATGCCCAAGACTGATAAGCTGGCACGGATCCGTGGTGGCGACTAGACTGTTCCTCTCCAGCTGAGTGCTGCTGCAAGAGGATGAGGCCCCAGAGCAGGGGTGGAGGCCATGGGTGGGCAGGAGGAAGGTCTTGCTGCCATGAGCCAGCTTGGACTTGATCCCTCAGTACATGGAGGAGGGAAGGACTGTGAAGGGGGTGAGGGTTGGTGGTGTGATGCGATTAGAAACGGGATACGGGACTCTGGAGGTTTGGTTTAGGAGGAGCCAGGCTAGAGGATATGCTATCCTAGCTCTCCAGGTGAGAGAATGGGGCTGAACTGGGGCAGGAGTGGCACGTGGAAGAAGAACTGGGTCAGAGACCAGCTTAGGGAATGACACCCGCAAGATTGGGCCAGTTTGCTTTAGGTATAGAGGTGAGAGGGGTTAGAGATCAGGATTTTGACCTGAGATGTCTGGGTGGGTGCTGGAACTGCTTCTGAGACGGGCCCCACAAGGAGAGGAGAAGGTCTGGGCATGGACAGGTGGTGGAGGGGGTGCTCCATCTCAGAAGCACTCAGTCTGCGTGTCTGAGGGAGGTGGCTGTGTGGATCTGGAGCTCCAGGGAAGCAGCACTGATGATTCCAGTCTGGAAGTCATCAACATGCTGGCCAGCGGCAGCTCGGCCTGCGCCATCTGTTGGCCTGCCACCAGGGCAAACTCCCTTAGAAGCCTCGTCCTGCCCACAAGTCCTGCCAGGAGGCTGGGGAGCAGCCTTCACAGCAGACAAAGGGGACACACACAAGCTTGCCCTGAGGAGTATACTTGGCGTGGAGCCTAATTTGGCGAGCAGAGCACAGAGAGCCACAGCCAGGGGTTCCCCTTCACACCCCTGCTGTGCCTCCTTCCTGCATGACTGGGCAGGGTGATTTCTTTCTTTTTTTTTTTTTTTTTAATGTAGGTGTCTTTAAAAAAAAAGTTAATTAATTTTGGCCTCGCTACCCGACTAGTGGGATCCTAGTTCCTTGACCAGGGATCAAACCCATGCCTCCCAAGGTGGAAGCTGAGAGTTTCAACCACTGGACTGCCACGGAAGTCCCTTCTGTTTTTCTTTTTGGATCTTCTTTTTAACTAAACATAATTTTTACTTATTTATTTTTGGCTGTGCCTCGTGGCATGTGGGATCTGTTTCTCCTGCCGACCAGAGATTATACCAGTGATGATCATACCAGCATGGGTTCTTAACCGTTGGACTGCCGGGGAAGTCCTAAACATAATTTTTATAAAAAAATTCCAAAAGTGGAGTTGGAAGGGTAACTTGGTATAGATCCTTGGGGAACAAGCTTTTACTGCCTTGTTTAAATAC
Source organism: Tragelaphus eurycerus (assembly GCA_935064755.1). Taxonomy (NCBI): domain Eukaryota; kingdom Metazoa; phylum Chordata; class Mammalia; order Artiodactyla; family Bovidae; genus Tragelaphus; species Tragelaphus eurycerus. The sequence goes on from CAKXYN010000020.1 coordinate 23,153,823, forward strand.
TACATGTGCAGGTACTGTGTGACCCTGCACACCCACCTACAGGGTTGTATCCCATAGGTGAGCACAGGATGGCATGCACAGAGGTGTCCACACCAGCCTTGTAGGTAACTAACTGCAACCTGTTTGAACCAGAGGGATTGCTGTGGACAGGGGAATGGTTAAATAAACCATGGTCTGTGCTCACAGTGGAATACTATTCAGGTGCTTAAAAGTGTGATGTTCCATGAAGATTGATTTAGAAATATCTTGTTAAGTGAGAAGTTGCAAAGTGTTGTGTGTAATATAGTCCCATTTTGGTAGACTACCAGGTAATGTGCACATGAAAATGTGTTTGGAAGTGTAGACAACCAACCTGGAGTGGCAGCCTCTGCAGAGGAAGGGTTGGAGGGACTGGGAGGGGAAATATGTCAGTCTTTAATTTTAAGTACTTTTCCATCGTTCAGATGTGTTGTATTGAACAAATGTTTTATCGTTTAAAATATCTGCTGAAGATATCTAAAATAAGAGAAATTTGAACATATAGGTGAGCAAAGAGAAGGCACTTAACCCATCAGCCATCCAAGCTGAGACTCCTGCTGGTGACGCTAGGGCATTCTTCCAGATTTTTGTTCACAGCGTTGTAGGGCTGGTCTGACTCTTAGGGAGCCCCCATCAACCCCCTTCCCTTCTCTTTACACCAGAAGACTCAGAGTCCAAGGGATGCATGAGGCCCAGGCCCTCATGTCACTCAGAACAGAGCCCCAGAGCCCCGTCCGTATTCAGCTCACCTCTCACCTGTCCATTTTTCTCTTTTCCCCTTGTTGCCTTCCCCCAACCCCCCATACACTTCTTGTTTTATCTTCACTTGTTTTATCTACACCTTGCACTGGTGTATACCGTAGCTTGATTTTATCTAGGAAGCTGTTTATGGTCAGGACAGTCCACACAGGAACTGATAACCCTTGTTTCAGAATCCCTGCCCTGGGAGTTCATGTCAGAACTTGCTCTGGTGGGTGATAACACTCTTGTCCCTCAGTTTTCTCACTGATTTCTTGGGCCTGGTTTCTGAGGTGGAGCCAGTGTCTGAACCATAGGGCCTTTTGAAGTAATCTCAGCACAGGCAAATGTCAGCCATTCAGGACCCTTGAAGATGAGACTTCCAGGGTGACCAGGGTTTCTGGATGGCAGAGAGGAAAAGATCCAGATTTTAAATATCTTGCATAACCCCTTTCTGGAATGTATTAGTCTTGCTTTCTTGCTTTCATAGCAGCCTACACTGAACATAGCAGAGCTTCTCTCAAATTAGGGCCATTAGATGTTAAATGAAATGGGACCAAGCCAGTCTCTGAGGGCCCAGGTCTGCCTCCAGTGGTTTGTCCCTGGCCCCATGTGGTCAGCAGTGTCGACTACAGCACACTAGACATCTTTTCCTACTTGTAGCTGTTCTTGTGCTTTGGGCTCAGCTTTCAGACACGCTCCAGCTTGTTAGGAGGGTTGACATCAAGAATGAACAGGTGTGAGCACGTGATGTAATGGTCTCTCTTGTAAATCACCGGCCTCTCTGGGTCACCAGGACCTTTCTTAAGTTGTGTGTGAGGCCAGGCAGCAGGAGACTGTGGCTCCCTTTCTGGTCAACCACGTGACGCTGTCCATTGTGATTTAATGCCTTGAAGCTGGTTTGCTCATCTGTAAAATGAAACGAATCACTTGCATGTTGTTAGTTCTCGACAGCACAGTGCCTAGCCAGTGTGAATGCTCAGTAGGTATTGGTGTGATTGGATGAGAGATCACTCTTTTTGGGTTTTGGCAGGGGGCTAGGATGTGAGGTATGGGAGAGGAGTGCACCATGTTGTAGATTGTTCTATTAGGCATTAAAGACAAGGAGCTGGAAAAGGCAATGGCACCCCACTCCAGTACTCTTCCCTGGAAAATCCCATGGGTGGAGGAGCCTGGTAGGCTGCAGTCCATGGGGTCGCTAAGAGTCAGACACGACTGAGCGACTGCACTTTCACTTTCATGATTTGGAGAAGGAAATGGCAACCCACTCCAGTGTTCTTGCCTGGAGAATCGCAGGGATGGGGGAGCCTGGTGAGCTGCCGTCTATGGGGTCGCACAGAGTCGGACATGACTGAAGCGACTTAGCAGCAGCAGAGACAGGGAGCAGAGAGCTGAATTAAGGGATATGGAGCCTTGGGAGGGTCTTTGGGGAACTGGAGGACAAGAGTGTAGAGGGCTGAACATGCCCAGGCTTCCTCTGAACCTTCTTACTTACCTCAGAAGGTCACTTATTTCATTGATGCAAGACAGACCAGTCCCTTATGACCAGATTCAGGCTCCCTTTGTCTCCATTCTGGCTTTCTTGACTTACATCCACCCCAGTCCTTTTCTTGTTCCGTTTGGCTCTGCAGGTGCCCACAGCCTTTTCCCCCATTTAACCTGGGGAAATACGTACCTGGAGTCCAAGGCTGTTACAGTCACAGGGAGCCAGAGCTGGGCTCTGGACTGTTGACAGTGCCATCCTCCCTTTGGCCACAAGGGGGTGCACCAGGACCATTCAGCTGTCTGAGGGCCGGGGAAGGGGGTGTGGCTGGACCCACTGTTGCATCTCCTCTGCTTCTCTGTGCAGCATCTGCCTTAAGCCGCTGTCCCTTGGGACTCTGCCCTGGGCCCTACTTCCCTCACCGAAGTTCCCAGTCAGCCTTCCCAGGTTATATAGGGCTTGTGGCTCAGTGTCTCCTGTCTGTCCATCTCTTCCCACCCTCACCTCCCTGTGCCCCTGCTTCCTAGGTAACAAAGAGGAAGACCAGGGAATTCTCCTGGGATGCTGTCCACCATAGTGCCCCGTGTAGACTGCTGCAGGCTTAATCTCCAAGTTGTCTTCATTTACCTCTACCTGGTCACACTGGCAGTCCTCAGAGTTGGAACAGCAGCTTCAGTGCAGTGTGCCAGCTATGAATCAAGGGTCTTGGGGGCACCAGGTAGGAGCTTGAGCTTTCCAGGAGTCAAGGCCATGCTCCCAGGCTCCCAGAAGCACTATCCTTCCCTGGGTGGCCTCCACTCTTGTTCTTCTACTCTCGTCCCTCCAGGAGATGGAAAATTCATCCTCAAGACAGACTCCTCTCCTCCCAGCTTTCTTCAGCACTTTGCCGGGGGGCATGTAGGGGTGCATGTGGTACACTCAGGGACATGTGTATAGGGTGACTCTGGGAGAGGCCAAATCAGGCACCCCAGGCTCTATAGTATATAGGTACACACAGTCAGGTTATCAGGTAATTGACAACTCTCCACCTTGTACCCCAATTTGGAGTAGTCTTTCCATTGGCCTCCCTGGCTTCTGCCTCAGCCAACACCCACTCCTTAGATGATTAAAAAACAAAAAATCTACTCTGCATGGGAATAATGGCCTTCTTCGTCTTTTAGAGAGAGGAAAATCAAGGCCCTGAAGGGCAACGTGGGCTGGGCCTGGCGCCTGCTGTGCTTGTCTGCACCCAGTACCGTGTAGCTCACCCTGCAGTTCCAGGGCCTAGGGTGTGACTGCCCACCACCACCCCAACCCCACCACCATGTGAGTGTGGGTGGTCCTGGTGGGGGGCAGACTTAAGGAAGGTAGAGGGATGTGTGGAGGAACAGCCTGCACTGAGGACCAGGCCCCACTTTCCTGGCCAACCCTGGCCTGGCCCTGGGCCAGAGCTTGTCCCCCGCTTTGGCCGCTCAGGCAATGGTTTTTAGGCTTTGACTTCAGCTGAGGCTTTATGTTTGGCTGAGGGATGGGGCTTTCCCCTCCAAGGAGTGTCTGTGGTATCTTTGCTGCTTCAGCTTGGCCTCTCCTGTCTGCTGCTGCTCCACAGCCCCGGGCCTTCCCTGCACCTGTTGTGAGCTCTGCAAGAGCTGTTTCAGGGGTAGCCAGGCCACTGGACTCACCTCGAGCTCCTGCGTGGCCCTCAGGGACTGGAGTTGCAGAGAGTCAGTGAGATCCAGGCTTGATCAGAGTAGAATATCAGAGCTGACTGGGCCCCTGCAAGTAACCTTATCCAACCCTCGTAGCTTCCCAGGGAAACTGGGACCAGGTGAGGCTCAAGGGCTTGCTTATGGCCTCCTGACATCTATCTTGGCTCCTCCAGTCCCATCTCTCTAGATTTTTTGATAGTTTCCTTCACTTATTCACTGAAGGCTACCTGTACTGTGCCTCTTGGTGCCCAGCCTCCAACTTGAAAAGGGGTGGTCAGGTGAAAGAGACCCTGATTCTGGGGTGCTTTCCATCCCCCCAGGTGTCTTGTCACATGGTATCCAGTGTGGAAATTAAGGTTTGGGAGTTGAGGAATACAGGAGACCTGACACACAGGGCCCAAGGCTGCTGGTCATGGGTTGTAGCTCACTCATTTCTCCCCACCCTCAATACTTTAACCTCTAAGCCAGATGCCATGTGGCAAAGCCTAGGGAAAGTGAGAGTCCTGGAGTGTTATCCCTCAGGCCTGGCCCAGGCTCCATGCCTCCCTGTCACCCCCACTCCTCCACTGACTTCCATCATTTGAACCTAACTTCTGCTATGAGATTCCCTGAGAGGGCAATTGCCTCTCTCCCAGGGCCTGAGTACTGATCAGGCTCAGTCTGGTGTCTTACTGTTTCTCCTGTGTGTCCTGTCAGCCCCTAGAGCAGCGTGTGTGAGGAGTCCGTGGTGCAGGACAGGACCAGCGTGGATGCTACTTCCTGCCACTTCCTGCCTGGCCCAGGCCTCTTGACTCAGCTGGATGTGGGTATGGAGTGGGTCAACTCTGCTTCTGGCCCAGGTTGCTTGATCTTGTTTCTGAGAGCTTCACGGAATGAGACTTCATGCTGAGAGCTGCCCGGCTCACAGCCCCAGAGGAGGCCTGATCCTCTGAGCCCATCCACAGGCCCTAGGTCTCAGCACCATGAGTATTTCCATAGCTTAGACTCTTAAGTACTATGGAGCTGGCAAGATGCCCCTCCAGGATTCAGCCTGACTTGGCTTAAATTTTACTGGGAACAGCAGCCCCTGGAGGTCTTAAAACTGCTTTTCCCTATTGAAGTGAGCTCCAATTTTTCTTTGGGTCCTTCTTCTAGAGGACAATGCACGTAGAACAGAAGCCAAGCACTAAGGGCAGAGAGGATTGCTCAGGTGGTGTGGACCAGCGGACCCAGGAGCCTGTCAGGGCACAGGCCAGCTTTTGAGAAGCTCCCTGCCACAGCTGGCCTTTCCTGGGCTGCCTGGCACCTGGCCACACCAGACCTCTATCCCTCTTCTCATTCAACACCCAGGCAGACTTACATCTTTGGGAAAGTGCAAAGAAGCTCTTGCCAAGAAGCCCCAGGTCCACTCCAGCTTGCAGGCTCTGTAACTGAGGTGGTGAGCCTGGAAAAGAAAGAGTCTGCTCAGGGTCAAAGTACAGGCAGCAGCAGAGGTGTGGCCCCTGCCTCCCAGGGTGAGGCGGGCTGGCTAATTCTCAGGGGAGGGCAACAGGGGAAGCCACCCTCCAAGCCCTGTGTCTCCTAGGACATGCCAGTTCCAGCGAGCCCTGGGTGGGGATGTCCTGGTGAGGGGCTGTCCAGGTGGATCTCCACTCAGTCAGCGGAGAGCTTCTTGGAACTTGCCCTGGGTGCAGCCGTAACCAGTTCTGCCCCTCCCTTTGGCACGTGGGACCGTCGCCTGCCTGGCACCCTCCTGACTATCGGATGGGTTGACTTCCTCATGGGTTGTGAGTGATGCTTTCATTCTCCCAGCCACAGGCACAAGGTGTTCCTGAGAGCATGAGGGTAATTAAATGTGCTCTGCAGCACCTGCCACCTGTCTCGGAGCAGGGAGAAGGGTGGTGAACCCGAGTCAGACATCCTGCTGCCTCCTAGACCAGGGAGTGACACTCCTGCTTATCAAATCCCCGTATCTGATATGCAGGTGGGTGGTGTCACCAACCCCAGTGTCAGCTGGGCCCTGGCTACAGCTCAGTCCCATCCCCCCTCTGGGAATGCCGCACCTCACTGAAAGGCCTCCAAGGATGAGACAAAATGCTAGTCTAGGGACCTGGGAAGAAGAACTCGCTGTCCTTTTCCTGCAGGGTCTTTGCCTCGTGCCAGCTGAAACCCAGTAACTTGCATGTGACCGTGCCAGCAGTAGTCTCCAGGTTCTTCCCGAGACTGCTGGCACGCCGGCCCAGGGGCTTCCCATGGAGCAAGAGCTGTCCTTGGCTGCACCAGCTCCTGAGGGCAGCAGGGCAGTAGCTCACCATATTGTCAGGAGTGCAGACCTGGGTCCTAGCCTCTGTCCAGGTGCCTGGGGCTGGGCTGCCCAAAGCTCTGTGTGATCCTGCTCGTAGATGAGGTGGGACGTGGGCTTAGGCACCAGAGTCCCAGATTTTGAGCCCACTCTGTTCGTCCTTCCCCAGGAGAGAGCAGAGCGTGGCCTGTGTGCGTGCATGCCCGCATTACCCAAGGATCCCCGGGGAGAGGACATAACAGAGCCCCCCCAGGAAAGGTCAGGGCCATGGGAAGAAAGGGCAGGGGTACCCTGTGGAATGCCAAGGGGGACAGCTTGAGCAATGGCCCAGAGTCAGAACACAGACCACCTGATTGGGGCCAGGCCCATCAGTTGGGGAGCCCTGGGTGAGAGAACCTTCACCAGGAGAGAGGGAGAGAGACTGCTGTGCAGGGCTTGGTTTTCTCTGGGAAACACCATTTCTGGGCCACCATTTCTGTGGCTACCCTGGGAAGCTGGCACTGCAGGACCTTTCACCAGGTGACAGCCAGGAGCCTGGGTCCAGAGATTCTACCAGCTGCTCAGGGTCAAGCTGTGGGGCAAGATTTAAACTCAGGTCACTGTGGCCTGAAAGCCTAGGGTCTATCCCCGTCGTCCCACTAAGGCACCTAAGGAACTGTCCTGAGACCAGTGACCTGGCGAAGTGGGGCTGTAGTTGTCTATGGACCTTTTTCTGGGCCAGCAAGAGGCCGTGGGCACCTCAGTTTGGGGGTGGGAGCAATGCCAAGGCTCTGGATAGGGAATGCCAGTTGACATTTGAGGGAGGAAGGGGAAAAGCTGGCCTTTGATAGGAAGAGTTGGAATGCAGGGCTGGTCACTTACATGAGGTTGGCAGGGAACCTGTGATGGGCCCTGGCAGAGCCTGGGGGTGAGAGGATGCTTAGTTTGCGCTGCAGGTAAACCCAGGGTTACTGGTTTGTGTGCTGTGGCTCCCACACTGGGAGTTCCAGATGTGGCACTCTGACCCTGCACAGCCAGCCAGCCAGTGCATACATCTGCTTTGGAGCTGATGTGAAGAAGAGAGGTTACCCCGTCTCCCCCCACACCCGGAGCCTGGAGAGGAGACCCAAACACAGTCCATTTGCTGAGGGGGAGTTATAGTTCTGTTGAGCCACCAGCCTGGCCATCTGTCCACATCTGTCCCTCTGAGTTTCGCTGCTTTGAGCTCCTGGAAGTTGCAGCATTAGTGAGCTCATAGGGCCAAACAAGCACTGGAGGAAGAGCCCAGAGCCAGTTCCTTCAAAACAGCCGCTTCACCTGGGCCCAGGGAAGTGGTGGAACAAGCTCCAGGGCTCCACCACTCTGGCAGGGAGTGGCAGGATGGGCACACTGGGATCTAGGGAGTGTATTTGTACATCTGGTTTCACTCAGCGGGCCTCAATTCCTGAAAACCCCTGAGCTCCCCAGGAGAGCATCGTTGAGTGACCTCTGGAAAAGCAGAAGTGAAGTCTGGGAACACACTGTCCTCTCACACTCAGCCATGGCCAGCTGGCCAGCAGGGCCCCTTAATGGGCCACAAGGCCATGGGTGAGTCGAGAGTCGGGGGCTGCCCCGCCTTGCGGACTGTGCCAGGGCCGCCTCTGTGCCTGCTGGGCCCCTGGGGCAGCCTGAGACCAACCACTGACCTGGGCCAAGACCCTCCCTTCCTGCCTCTCTGAGGCCTGTGGGGAGAAGCTGCAGAGATTAGGGACTGGAGACACCATGTACTGCCCACGTCTGGAAGCCCTGGTGAGGCCAAAAGATGACTTTCAGGGCTGGCAGGATCTAGGAAAGATTTCAGGAAGAGGGTGGGAGGCAGGGCTGCCCAGCTGCCACCTCTCAAGACCTGGCTGGAGCTGGCTGCCAAGCCCATACTTGGTCCTTCAGAAAGAAGAGAGCACTGGACAGGCTAGGGGTCCCCATGCTCTTCTGCTAATCAGGGTGAGAGTGGTAATCAGAGGTGCTAGCTGGGGCCAGGGCTCTGCTCTGAGGGATCCTGGCCTGGAGGACCTGGGTTGGAATAGGCAGGAAGTGGAGGGACAGGTGGTGGCTATGGGGCCTCCAGGAGTCTGGCAGGGCCCTGGGAGGAATCGCCACACCAGGTGGGTGTTGGGCTACAGCCCGCCTGGGCGCCTTCTGAGAGCTTGGCTGATCCTGCCGGAGTAAGGACAGTGGTCTTTGACACAGGCAACCTTAGGGAGGATGGGAGCCCTGTGGAGGAGGGAGGGCAGGCCTCTCAACTCAGCATGCTGGGGGTGTGCCCTCCCAGCCCAGCCTCTCCCTCTGGGCCTGAGGAAGCTGCCCTGTTTCCTGGACTTCAGGGCTTCCCTCGGGTACCCTGTGCACTTCCCGGGAGCACTTCCTTGGAGCGGAGCTCACAGGCGGGTCACCCTCACTGGAGAACAGCACTGGAGGCGGAGGCAGTGCTGGGCCAGAGCTGTGGGGCCTCACAGGCTGGGGGAGGAGGTCAGACTTGGGGGCCATGGGGGCTGCTAGCAGAGGTGACAGCAGCACGGAGTTGGAAGACTGCCCTTGGGTGATGGTGTGGAGAGTGGGCTTGGGAACAGGGAGCGAAGGTGTGGAACAGGAGGCCAGCAAGAGAGCCCTGCAGCAGTGAGGAGGCCTCGGTGGCCCCAGGAGGCAGAGTTGGAAGAACAATCACAGAACATCGGGACAGCAACACCGGGAAGCAGAGGAGGTCTGGGGGGTCTTGGGTGGGTTTGAGGGGTCCTGAGGAGCAAGTCCCAGACCCTCAGGGAAGACTGGAGGCACTGGGAAAACGAGCTGATCAGCCTTCTCAGGAGGGCTTCAAGTCAGACTTCAGAGAGAACTTCCTGACAGCAGCAGCAGCAGCATCTTCTTGGACATAACTCAGCCTCTGAGGAAGTCTTTTGCTGTGAGAGATCCCAAGCTGGCCAGACATTCCTGGTTCTGGGCCACGGATGGGAGGATTTGGGGTAGACAGCTGGGCTTGTGGGTAGACCAGAGTGGTCCCCCGAGTCTGTGCTAACCAGAACACTGCTCTAGCCTCAGCCCAGGCATGTCTGGGGCTCTCAGGGCCTGTCACCTCTCCGGGGCTGCAGAGCTCAGGGCGCAGAGCAGAGTTAGCCCCGGCCTTCCCAGAGCCCCTGGCGTCCTTGTCTGCCCTCGGGGGCCGGGCCAGGGCTGGGTGGCCGAGTCTCCCATGAAGCTCTCAACAAGTTCCAGGCCTCTCCTGTGCTCTGATCCCACCCCAGGTCACACCTCCTCCATATTCCTCAGAGAAAGCAGGAAGCTGGAGGACCGAGGGGGATGGTTTCTAATGGGCTTGTCTCAGCCCTGAGGACTGAGTAAAGGGCTTGGGGCTGCCAGCCACTAGGCCTGGGTGCCAGGTTTCTCCAGCAGGGTCAGAGCTGGTTCAAGAGCCCTGTGTGGTCCAAGCCGAAAGATCAGCTAGCCTGCCAGCCTCCAAGTCGCCGCCTTGGCTGGTGGGCTGTCCCCTCACCCTGGGTCACAGGGAAAAGTGGGGCTTGGCCAGGGAAAGTGGTCTGGAGTGGCCCTTTGACAGCGTCACTGGGGGCTTTTAAACATGAGTTTCCTGGTAAGGAAGATTCCTCAGGCCTTGGGCAGCAGTCTCAGTAGAATCTCCCGGGTTTGCTCTCATCTGACAAACGCAAGCAGAAACCACCCGGCCGTCTGCTTTCCAGCAGCCAAGTCCCTAGATGCAGTGTCAGCAGAACGCAGCAGCCAAGGCACAAGGATGTTTGCTTTAACGACCATGGGAAGCCCCAGGGGCGGGGAACATGCAGAGGAGAGCCCACCCGTCAGCTTGGCTCTCTTACATGTACTGTCTTCTCTGGGAACGACCAGCACCACAGGTGATGTCAGAGGGGTTGTCCTTGAGTCATGCCAGTGCAGGGCCTCTGTCAGGTGGGCGGTGAGTGTCCAGGTGGCCTCCGAGGTTCTGCAGGGGCATGCCCTGGCTCCTCTCACCTCTCTGTCACCTGCCAGCACTTCTGGAACAAGAGTCTGCCTGAGTGACTGGATCCATATCCGAAAGGCCCATCGTGGGCCACTTCCCAATGGGAAGTGAAGTTGCTCAGTCATGTGTGACTCTTTGTGATTCCATGGACTGTAGCTTACTAGACTCCTCCATCCATGGAATTTTCCAGGCAAGAGTACTGGAGTGGGTTGCAGAAGGGTCAAAAATGTAAGGGTTGGGGGCTTCCAGCTCTTCTGGAACTAAGGTCTGCCTGAGCAGCTAGGTCCATATCCGAAAGGCCCATCTGGGCCAAGGGCCATGGTAGAAGGGTAAAAAATGTAAGGGTTGGGGGAGGAATGGATCCTGGAGTTGAGGGTGGAGAGAACCCAGCAGGCCTGATCCCAGTCCCCCGCCTCACTATACTTGACTGTGGGATTCTGGACACCTGTCATGTTGCCTCTGATTTCCTTTTTCCGAAACAGCGAAATAAATGGGCATGGCTGGGAGATCCAGCACACAGGTCGCTGCTGGCCTGGGGCTGAGTACTCAGCAGGGCCCCATCTGTTTCCAGTAGGGTCTTGTTTCCCACTTTGGGTTGGGGTACTACCTCCCACCTGATCAGTGCCCGTCATTAAATGGAGTTGGTGGGAGCTGGAGAGGAGAGGGTGCTTGGTGGGGGAGCTGTGGAGTGGGCCTGCCCAGGCAGAGCAGCCCCGCAGAGGTGAGGCTGGAGCAGAGAGGTTTCAGGCTACTAGAGACCTTGTGCGGCTCTTGTGGAGGGCAGCGCAGCACGTGGGGAAGCCTTCCAGCAGCAGGAATGCCGGGGGCAGGGTGGGTGTGGGCGGGAGGCCTAGTCCCTGGGTGCTGTGGAGGGTAGGAATCAGGAGACTGGGCTGGGGTCCAGCACCCAAACTCATTGTCCCAGAGAACAGTGCCCTGTACATCTGGTCTGACTTCCAAGTCCCAGCTGGGACCTGGAGAGGCAGGAGGTTTACCGCCCAAGAAGGACTTTGCTGGCTGCGGTGGCTGGCTGGATAAACATGGATAAATGGACAGGTTTGAGCCGCCAGCTGACGCGCCAGACCATCTGACCCAGAACACCATATGCCGGACTGGGCTTCCAGCCGCTGTCCACGCTGTGGCTTCCCCAAGTGAGGATTGGAACACCTGCTGTGTTCGGGCCAGAAATCCCTGCCCGCTAGTTTTTTCAAGTATCACAGTATTTACGGGTAGATAAAAGTATATAAAAGCAGGGCATATGACATATGACTTGATAAGTTAAGTAGAGTTCATTTCAGAGAGACCAGTTCATACTCACCATTTGTTTCAAAACAACCAAAACCACTTTGCGAGCATTAACAGGCTCTTAAAACCAACCAATTTTGTGCAAGTAAACCATGTTTCTTTAAAAAAAAAAAAAAAAAAGTTCTGCACTTATCCAGAGCCAATCATATTGAAATCTAGCATATAAAACCTATTACTAGAGATAGAAATACAGGCTTTTGCTAATACAGTGAAACCCCTCAGTTAAGAGTTTTTCTGTGACAGTCAGAAGGTTAATGCTCAACAAGTTGAGTGTTACTGAGCGAAGCATCTTCTCACCCGTGCCTTTTTCAGGCATAGGTGGGCCTTGGCCAGACTAGTGAGGAGCGGGAAGAATGGAGCCAAGGCAGATGGCCTGGGACGAGGACGGAGGGGTGTGGGGTCCTTGGGGCAGAGCAGGGACTGGTGACTTCTCCCTGCCCTGACTTGTTTGCAGTTCTGTCCCTCTTCTGGGTGGCATGGGAAAAAGGTGTGAATAGTAGAGCAGTGGTAAAAGCAGCAGAGGAAGCCCCCTGCAGGCCTCACGAGGTTAAAGTTCACTCTGCGCGCCCAGGAACCGCAGAGGAACACGAGTGCTGCGTGCCACCCAGGGGCCACCGAGAGACGCAGGTGTCAAGAGTCCACCCCAGTGGCGAGCACCGCTCCCTCCTTCCCTCCACCCCTCCTCACCTCCCTCAGAGGCATTCTTCCATCTCTTCTCTGATACACCTGACTGCAGGCCGGGAGCATTCTTATCCCAATGGGGTGCGGGAGGAGGGGCACCAAGGGGTCCCCCTCAGTCTGTAGAGTGATGATGTGTCCCACTTGCCCCTCCTTTCTTAGCGTCCCAGGATAGCACGGCCCTGTAGGCCCCCGGACCCATGGCCAGGGCACTTGAGGAAGTGTTCCCAGGTGCGGCCCTTCCTCTCATCCCTCTGGGCAGCCTCTTCAGCGGACAGAAGGCGTGCAGAAGCCAGCCTCTGCTGCCGAGCCTTAATCCACACTCCCTTGCACGTGCCCACACAGCCACTGTCCTTGGTGCTGCCGTGGCCACCGCAGTGTCCTGCATCTGCGAGTTCAGGAGCAAACCGTCCTGCTGTCTTCACCAGTGTCCCAGTCTTCTGTTTGTTCCACAGTAATTTACTGAACAGGAAAATGCACCAGAATAGACTCGGTTCTTGGCTCTAGGATACTGCAGTGACCCAGACTCTCTGAGATCGTGGTTTGTGTGCCCCGTGCCGGATGGGATGTGATAACAAAGAAAAGTGGCCCAAGTGAAGGAATAGAGTGGCTTCTGGAGAGGGCCATTGGAGGAGAGCTCATCACTTTCTAGCAGGGGGACAGGGAGAGGCCCTGAGGTCAGGGTGTGCAGATGCTGTGGGGGGTTCTGCCTGGGGTTGTAAGAGCACTCAGGCTGTGGTATGGAGAAGAGACTGAGCTGTGGGAGTCACGAGCAGAAGCTGGGAGACTGGTTGTTGCCAGTCCCCCGGGACTCACCTGTCTGCTTCCCCAGGGCCCTTGTGCTCTGTCTTCTCACCTCTGTCCCTGTTCCCTCACCTCTGTTCAGAAGAGCTCAGGAGAGCCTGTGGGCTTGGCTACATGCCTCCAGCTGCTTCTCAGGCATGGCCAGTCTGTCTTCCCAGCTCGCCTCCTGCTCACACCCCTCATTTGCCCTCTAGGCTACTCCTTGCTCATGCCACCCTGCAGCTGTTTCCTTTGCATTTTCCTGTCTTTGCGTTTTATCTGGCCCAGCCTGGAGTGCTCCCTCATCCTCTGCCCTGCTTTGGTTTCCTCTCGACTTTACCCGCAGCATGGGGCGTGTCCTTAATTTCATATGCATCATTTCTGCCACAGGGTATGTTGGCTGGCTTCTCTGAGGCTTTGGAGAGTAGGGCCTGTGTCTCATTCTTCACTAAATTAGGTCCCCTGGAGCCCACCAGGCAGGAGAGCCTCAAAGGCTGCAGATTGTAAATGGCACCTTGGGTTGGGGTTTCCCAGGCCTTCTTGTCGTTTGGAGACACAGTGCTTCCACTTGTGCTTGGACTCTGGGCCCCAGTGTACTGGCTTGGGGCCCACGGGTCTGGAGCGTCTCAGGGCCTTGGCCTGACTGCCCTGGAGTAGGCTCTGAGCCAACAGGGAGGCGGAGGTAGGGATGGGAGCTCAGGGTAGCAGCAGGACACAACGGCAGGGGAGGGGCTGGGGCCCAGAGTTGGGGTGGGGATGAGGACGTGGGATCCTGGGGAGGCTCAGCACGGCCAGCTCTCACTCTCCACCCTTGGGTTTCAGACCTGAAGCTGCACCTGCAGAGCACTGACTATGGCAACTTCCTGGCCAACGAGGCTTCGCCGCTGACAGTGTCCGTCATCGATGACCGGCTCAAGGAGAAGATGGTGGTAGAGTTCCGTCACATGAGGAACCATGCGTATGAGCCGCTTGCCAGCTTCCTGGACTTCATTACGTGAGCATCCTCTATAGTGCCTTTCCTCCTCTGCCTGCAGGGTCCTCCCAGGTTGAGTGGCCAGGCTAGTCGTTCAACAGCCCTGGGCCCAGGCCATCACCTATAAAATGGGTCACCAGCCACTTCCTGCTGTCTGGGAGTTGGGTGGCACAAGTGTCCCATGTGGTCGTGCTGGGTGAAGCTGCTTTCCCTGCACCCCTGGTGTCATGGAGACGAGGGGTGACAGGAGGCCTTTCTCTCATTCAGCTTGAACATTCACAGGTCCCACCTCCCACCCCCCAGGATGGGGTCAGGGAACGGTCAGAGCTCTGAAGAGTCAGGTTTTGAGGAGGTACCGTTTAGGCCCTGTGACCCTGTCTGGGCTGTGGCTCATCTGTTGTCTCTGCCCATGGCCCTGGGTCTCAGGGAGCAGGGGGCAGGGTGGGGAGGGTGCTGAGCACCTGGCCGCCTTTCTGAGTTCTGGCCCAGGCCCCTGTCCTGATGTCTCTTGCCAGGATTTCCTGTGCTCTAACCCTTGGGTGCAGGCCTACATCCACGAAGCTCCTGGAGAAGCTGACAGGAAAGGACCCTGGGTCCTCCAGGCTGGGGAGGCACTTGGATGAGGCAGCCTCTGCTTGCCAGGCGAGCCTGTGGGAACAAGGAGGTAGAGAGGTAGAGGGGCCCCTCTGCCAGGACAGCCCAGGAGTCAGGGCCTGGGGGACAAAGAGATGGCCCGTGCCAGGTGGTTGCCCAGTGCAGGTGGTGGACAGCGGCGTGGGTGGCTGGCATCCAGGAGTGCACTCCTCGTCGTTGGAGTGTACGCTTGTGTTGTGGGAAGCCTTTCAGGTACTCTTCTGTGTACCGTCTAGCTTTAACCATTCCCTGATGGTGGTGCCCCCAGACGCGTGGATCTGCACACCTGCCACACCTACACATGCAGGAACAGGGCTGGAAGCCTGCTGGAGGCTCCTGGCCACGCCCAGCCAGGAGCAGCCGTTTACTTGAGATGCGTTGCTCAAGTAGGGGCTGTAGCCGAAAGGGCCCTGTCCTGGGGTAGGGGTCACAGCCTGGGACACCCAAAGGGCTCAGACTCTCTCCTAGCCTCTGGCCTCCTTCCAGGGGGCCGCCTTGCTGTCCTGGCTGGGACTGTGATCACACTGCCCTTGCCTCTGTCAGTATACAGCCAACATGGTCCTACTGGGCAGGAGGCCAGAGAAGGGGTGGATCTCATGCTGCTGCACTGGGGCTTATACTGCAGTGCCTGTCTGTCTGTCACTCAACCCCTAGCCTGGGCCTGTGTGGCCTTCACCCCAAGGCCAGGGCCGAAGGACATACCAGGAAGCAGTGCGTTTATTACCAGAGCCCAGCCTTCGCCTTGTTTGCACAGGGCTCCCTCAGCTTCCTGGTGAAGTACTGGCCTTGCCAGCTAAGCCGGCCAGAGAAGGCTAACCTCCTGCCAGCGGTTGGAGGGCAGATGTCATCCATCTTGCTGCCGGCTTGGCCCCCTGCCTGTGCCGCCTGGCCTGTCTTGGTGCCCTCAGAGATTTGATCTCAGCCTGCCAGGCCATGAAACTGGAGACGACTCTGAGCGTGACTATGGCCTCACGGCCGCCAGCTCTTTGCTGGAGGTTGGCTGCAGGCACCAAGCGTGCTTAAAGCGGCCAAGCGCTGTCCTGGGGCAGACCGTCACTTCCCCGCCCCTTCCATCCATAGGTGATTGTGGCTCACAGTGTCCCATCCCCTCACTCCTGCTCTCTCCCAGGAACGACTCAGCAGCCACGTGTCAGCCCCTCTGAGCCTGTGGCTGCTCGCTCCATGACCTCGTCATCTCCAGTGACCCACTCCTCTGGTCTCCATTTCAGCCACCCCCGCGATGGCTGCCCAAGACCATGTCACCACCTGGAACCGCTCCACCCCTGAAACCGCTGAGTCAGGCAGCCCCTCTCTACCCACGGCCTTCAGGCCCTCCAGCCCACTCTCAGTCCCTTGTGGGACATGGGTTCCGGACTCAGCAGGGTCTGGACCTCGCTTCCTTCCCCGCCACCCCTTCTGTCTTGGTTGTCCTTGCTCCCCAGCTGAGGTTCCCTGATCCATCATTCGAGCGCTCTTCTGCCAACATCCGCAGCTCTCTTGGCCGCCCAGCTCATGGTCCCGCCCGGCTGGCAGCTCCCCAGCCCTGGAGGAAGCCCAGCAGCCTCCAGCCTGCAGGCACCCGCCCCCACCTCCGCTGCTGGGAGCGGAGCTGGGGAAGCCAGTGTTGGTGGATTTTCCCTGCTGCCAGACAGGCACGCTCACCAGTTCAGCTGGCCTGGCCTGTCCCTGCCCAGCTGGCTGCTTGCTCTCCTCACTCAGCACCCTGTAGCTCCCCAAGCTTCCCTCAAGGTGGGACGACCACTTCCCCATCTTAAACACCATCTATCTCCTGCCTCCAGCCTTCTCTCTGGGTAGACGGCCCACCTCTTCACTTCCAAATTCTTCCCAACAGCATCTAAAACAAGCTCAGATCTCTCACACCGTTAAAAGCCCATCTCGTGTAGCCTAAATTTTTACATTCACTCTCTGTTCTCTCACCTCTTCCATCCTGAGCCTCCAGCCTGCTTCCAGCCATCCCATCATTCCACCACAAGGCCCTGGCTAAGATCACCGCTGACCTGCATGTGGCCAGGGTCTCCAGGCTTAATTAGGAGCCACATCTGCCTTACATCCTTCCAGCAGTCTCCTTCCTCTCGCGGTGTCTCTTTAATTTAACTCCTGCCTCCCTGGCTGCTCCTCCACTTCCTCTTCCTCCTCCTTTCCACCTTTTTAACCTCCTCCACCCTGAGTCACCCCAGGAGTAAGGAGTGTTGCAGAAAGGGGTGAAACCTTCGATAGAGAAGCCTTCCCCTGTCCAGGGGACCTTCCCCCCACCCTGGGGACTCACCACTGGCTTCCCTGAGGAGATGGCTGTTTGGCTGAGGCGAAGGGCATTTGAAAGAAGAATTGGGGGAAGGCTGAGGGAACCATACACATCCCGAGCAGCTAGAGCCTGAAGCCCCTGGCTCTGTTACCTTCTGAGAAAGACATACCCTAGACATGTCCAGAAAAGGGAGCATCAGCTAGATACCCCATCATGGGTGTAGAGGCTTGCAGGAGCAACGCCACTGCTGTCCACAGACAAAGCCGGCCCAGCTAGGGCAGAGGTTGGGACCTGCACAGAGGTTAATCTTCGCTCCAGCCTTCAGAGTCTCTTAGTTGCCTTTGGAGCTGCCCCAGGATGGTGGGCAGGCTCCTGCAGGTGAGTTCCTTGTCACTGAGGATGTGCAGGCAGAAGCTGGGCAAGGCTTCCTCTGTCCTCCCATGAGGAGAGACAGTATCCAGTGCTTTTGTAGACCCTAGCCAGCCTTCAGCCAGCACACATGACTAGTGTGAGCTCTGGGCCAGTGCCAGGAGGGAGGGAGATATATGGGTGCAATGGGATAGATGCCCGTGGCGGTGCAGATAGCTTCTGGGGATGCTTGTGGGCAGTTGCCACAGATGGAACCAGGGGTCACAGGAGGCTTCCTCATTGAGAGGACTCCAGGGGCAGATGGGGTTCGAGAGGCCATTCAGGGAGTGGGTGGCCAGAGTGGGGGCGGCTGCCTCATGTTCAGTGGAAAGGCCCTGAGTGAAAGACATCCCACTGAAGTATGCCATCATCATTCGTGTGGTTTTGAGATGATTCAGCTCAGTTTCATGGTGAAAACATGTGATACTGCACCAACAGCTCCTTCCAGGCCCAGCCATTCACTTGCCTGTCTGACATGGGACAGAGCCTCTATTACGGCTTCTTAGCTTTGGAGGGGACCTTAATCTGGGCCATCTGATGATGGCTTCCCAGAGGAGAGTAGGCCCCAGAAGGGGAGCTAAGAGAGGGGCTTGTGGGAGGAATGAGTTTGATCTCTGGGGAGTTGCAGGTGGCCTCAAAGTTCTCTGACCTTAGATAACTGAGCCTCAGTTATCTTAGATATCTGACCATCCCCAGTGGGTAGCACCTGCCTACAGCCCAGGGCACCCACTGGCAGAGCCTAGGTGACCCGCACCATCTTGGGGAGGAGAGGTCTCATATTCTGGTGTGCCAGGGGCTTCAGTGTCACCAGCCAGGTGTGGGCAGCTAGAAAGAAGTTTTGTCTCAGAACTCTGACCTCAAATGCCCAGTGTGCCTTTCAGCACACGTGCCACTCTCCCCAGGTCACATTGCTCAAGCCTTGGGCTCTGCTGGGTCACAGCAGGCATCAGGTATCCTTAGGCTTCCCATTTCTGGCCCCCCAGGCTTCACTGTCCACAGCTACCACCTCTGAGTTGACGGCAGGGTCTCTGTAGGCTGGGGTGCTGGACTAGGCCTCGCTCCTGCCCTGAGCAACAGCTAGTGGTGACACTGTTCTTCTGAGCCTGATGGAGAGAGTACAAGTGCTCTGTGATGCCCAGAAGGCTCAGGTTGAGTGGGAGGACCCAGATGGACCTCGGGAGAGGGCAGGATTTTAATAAGGTGAGGTTCAGGGTCTCACCAACTCTGCTGGGGGCTGTATTTCAGTCATCCTGATTGCAGAGGGGAAACTGAGGCCTGACAGGTAAGGCCTGTCTTCTTTCCAAGCCTGAAGTCATAGCTTGATATCTCTTCACTTTCCACTGGGGCAGGGCTTGATAGGACCCAGATGTGATTGAGCACAAGTATGATTACTAGCAGCCTCTGTTCGGAGCTGTAGATGGGCCAACTGGCTGAGCTGGCTGGGGTGCATAGTCATTGTGGCCTCCTCACCAGCCTCAGACCTGACCCCCAGGGCCAAGGTGATGAGACCATGGGAGTAAGCCATCATGCTCCAGCAGGTGGCGCCAGAGGGCACAGCAGAGGGACAGGGCTTGGCTGGGGGCTCTGAAGACTTCTTGGAGGAAGTGGCTTTCTGAACTCCATCCTAAGACTTCTGTCAGCCCAAGCTGACTCTTTGAAGGCACAGGGTGAAGGAAGGCCTCTGGGCAGAAGAATACAGACTACCCCACTCCCACCCCAAGAGAGCCTCTTTGGCCTGGCAGGCAGACGCCTGTCCACTCCCCAGCTGTCTTTCTCTGGAGGGAGACGCTGACCAGCTGGAACCTCACTCACTCCTATTAAGGCCGAGTAAGGGGAGGGCTGGGGGAGTGACTTTCTGGGGCCAGGGAGGCAGCTGCTGAAGACAAACTACAACAAGGAGGAGGATTTCCCTGCCTGCTGAAAGCCTTCACCTTGGGGGAAGAGCAGACAGCTGGGCCAGCAGCATTTCTGCCTTGCCCTGCCTCCTTTCACCCCAGAAAAGGAGATCCTGGCTCTCATTGGGCAGGGGAGAGAAGCAGGGGCTGCTGCCATAGCAACTTTGTCATTGACCTGGGGGAGGGAGCTGCTGGGCCTGGAGCAGGGTCGTCCAAGGCTGGCCTAACCTAGATAGAAGGGGGCCTTGGAAGGAAGTAGGGGGCTTTACTTGGCTTAGTATTTCCCTTGGTGCCCAGCCAGGACTTCTAGCAGGAGTCTGCGGGCAGCCAGCGGTGGGCTATCACCAGCCCCCACATCTGCTGTCGGTGAATCATAGCTGGCCTGTTCCACATCACTGGAGGGACGGCCGCAAAGCCAGACAGTGGAGTCTTCCCACAGGGCTTACCTCCGAGCCAGGTCAGGAGGGCCCTGATGCCAGTCCCATGCTCAACATACATGAATACCCTGTGGTACAGGGAGTGGGGAGGTTTAGAGAAAGGAAACTGACTTGTGGAGAGTCCTCTAAAAAGACACGGTAAGATGGGGAGTGTAGAGTCTGGGCATGGGGACCTGGACATGGGTGGAGGTATGTAGACACTGGCCAAGGGACATCGTGCTCATCTGCTTCGTGGGGTGACAGGGCCTGGGGCCTGTAGTCTCTGCACCTTACATCCTCTGACAGTGGGGCTGCTGATGCTGGTGGTGTGGGATTGGTTGGATAGTACAGCTCGAAGAGATACAGTGTTCCCCGCCTGCCTGTCCAAAATCTGGTGAGAGCATGAAGGAGCATCTTCAGGTTCGGCGTGGGGTCTCTCTGGCTCTCTTAGGGAACATCAGTGGGGCTGGATGGGCCACAAGTGGACTGTTGTGGGTCCTGGGGTGCATGCGAGGCAGCAGGGGCAGGATAGCTGTGCTATGCAGGGTAGGGGACGATGCGGGCTGGGACTGGAGACCACAGCACAGAACCCTAGCAGGTTCTCTTCGAAGTCCCTCCATGCTGCCAGCTAGGTCAGGTCAGGGACAAAAGGCTGGCCGTTTGGGCCTCATGGCCGCGAATAGCCTCTGTCTGCCGCCCTTGGTTTGAGGAGACAGGCCTGTCTCTTCTCAGCACACATCCTGCAGCTGACCCAGCCGGGTTGGGGCGGAGAGAGGGCAGCTGCCTGGCCCCAAGCCCAGGAGAGCAGAGGTCATAGCAGGGCGCTGGGCTGGGTGGGAGCTGGGGGAGTGTGTAGCAAGCAGTGGGGTGGGGGTCAGGTCGGGACAGGAACTGTGGTTTTCTCCTCCTGCCGCCTTCCTCGCAGGCCCTGTGGGAGCTCCCCCAGTAGCCAGCCCTGAGCTGAGGCCTAGGCCACCACCTTCCTGCTTTTCTTCCCTTGGAGTTGGGGGCACTTCCTACCTTGGACAGTCCCAACACTGGGTGCTCAAGGTACTGTCACGGGACAGCTGGTGGCCCACCTGACAGCTAGGTGGGGTCTGTGCCCAGTGTTCAAGGCAGCAGCCTCTAGGCCAGCTCCCACCCTTCAGTGGGAGCCCCTCTGTGGCCTTGGAGCGGGCCCCCTTCATGCCCCAAGCTCATCCCTGGTGACAAGCCAAAGGAGTGTGGCTCCTGCAGCCTGACTGGGGGCCCTCTGTCCCTCTTTACCCCATTCCTCACACAGGTGACTACATAGAGCTCTGGGCCACGGCCCCTTTGTGGCCTTGTCTTAATGGGCAGAGGCAGAGCCCCTTGCCAAGTCTGAACCAGGAGGCCCCAGCTCTCCAGCCCCCTCTGCTGCCCGTGCACTGTCCAGAGCCAGCCTTCTGGGCTGGAGGGCACTGACCTGAGCCCCAGCTCCTTCCAGGTTTCCAGGTCCCCTCCAGGCCATCCTGGATGGATGCCTCGCACTGGCCTCAAGCCCTAAAGGAGGAAGCAGTGCCCTGTTCTCGCAGTGGGCTGCACAGGACAGCTGTCTACCTGTCCGTCTCGGCCTGACCTGCGGCCTTACTCTAGAGGGGGCCTCCCACTGTCTTTCCCTAGACATGCCTCTTCATACCCAACTCCTCAACCTTCCCCTCCTCTGACCATCTCCCCCTGCCGCCCCCACCCCCATCTCCCCACAGCAGCCAGAGTAACTGTGCTGCTCTTGCTTGTATCCTGCTCATGACCCCTCATGCTCCAGATGAAGTCAGGACCCTCAGCCAGGCCCATGGGACCCGCCTCCAGGCTCCAGGCACTGGCGGCACCGCCCTGGTTCCCCTCCCTCTGCCAGCCCTGACAGAGTTCAGTTCCTCGAATGCGTCTGCCACTCAGCAAATGCCTCCAAGTCTTTGCACACACTGTTCCCTCTTCCTAGAACATGCTTTCATCTCTCAGTTCTTTTATCCCCCAGGCTGGCCTGAGTGTCCCACCTCCGTGCACCCATGCTTCCCACGTCCTGCCAAAACACTGGTTAAAGCCCTGAGGGGAGTTAGTGACCTGCTTCCCCGTCACTTGCTCACTCACAGGGCATGAAGTACCCCCCCACACATCCCTCAGGGGGGGCCATGTCTGTCTGTGCTTCTGGTGCTGAAGGAGGGGGCACTTGGACAGGGAGAGGAGCCTGAGGCAGTGCTTGCAGTTGAGGGGTTGACGGCCTGCACCAAGTGGGGGATGGGGCACGGCATTGTGTCCGGACTTCAAGGGCGCCGTGCTGTTGTGTGCCTCCCGCAGTTACAGCTACATGATCGACAACGTAATCCTGCTCATCACGGGCACGCTGCACCAGCGCTCTATCGCCGAGCTTGTGCCTAAGTGCCACCCACTTGGCAGTTTCGAGCAGATGGAGGCCGTGAACATCGCACAGACACCCGCTGAGCTCTACAATGCTATTCTGGTGGACACGCCCCTGGGTGAGCGGCCCTGGCAGAGGAGGGAGAGGGGGGCAGTGGCATCAATGTCAGTGCCTCTGGGTGGGGTTTTTGGACCCCTGGGGGCAGCCCAGAGCCAGAAGGTGAGGCCCACCCATGGCTGCTTACCTTTTTCTTCCAGTCTGATTCACCTCCCATTCTCTTCTCTTCGTCCTGCTTTCTGCTCCCTTCCTGCTGCTTTCACTGGGCCAGGCAGACTACCGCCGGGCCTGACTCAGACGATCTAACTTCGTGAATCTGGCTGATTCCTCAGAATGCAGAGGAAGGCTGAGCTCGGGGGGCCTGGGTCCCTCAGAGTCTTGGGAGTTCTGACAGACCGTGGCCCTAAGCTGGGCCCCATGAGGCAGAGGAGGGACACAAACAGCTTCACTTGCTACACCAAGCAGGTCCCAGGGGCCAAGTCAGGCAGTGTCCAGCAGGATGCAGAGTTCATGTCAGAAGCCAAGGAAGGAAGGGGAACCGGGAGCTTCCTACAGGGCCCCGCCTAGGCAGCACTGGCTCCTGCCTGCCTTGGAGCGGGGCTGGAGAGAGGCACTAAGGCTATCGCCAACTAGTGTCTTCATAGCCAGCATGCTAGTCCCCAGGACACCACCTCCAGGAAGCTGCCAGGATTGTACAACTGGGCCCAAAGCTGCACTTGGTCCTGCACCAAGAGGCATAGGCCTTACCTGCTTGGCCTTATCTACTCAATATCTTACCTCTCATGATAACTCTGAGCTAGTTTTAGGCTGTTGCTGGCTTCTTCAGGTTCTCCATCTCTAAAGAAGAAACAGACCAGTCAGACCATGAGCTCCCTGGAGATCAAAGGGCTCTCTTTTGCTTTGGCCTCTAATGCCAGCCCTAACATGGTTCCCTGGGTCCCTGGTCCCTGCTCACCCGGCTGTCATACTCAGGCCTTGTTCTGAGGAAAAGGATTTTCCACATGTGGGCCCCAGGCCCTCCTGGGAGATGCAGAGAAGTGGGCGCCAGGCCCTGAATCCACAGCTGCCCCTGGAGAAGGGAGGATGTCACAGCCTCTTATGCAAGCCTGTCTTTGGCATGATCTGAGCTTGGGTCTGCCCAGAGGCGATTAGATCATGTTATGGCCGGCCGCCTCCTTTATAAATCAATTTTAGTAGCAAGAAGGCAAGAGAAGCTCAGGTCAGTATACATGGCCTGGAGTATGGCTTCGGTCACTTCTAAGGCAATAGTGTAGGCCAGGTTGGTGTGCCCCCCACCCGCCACTTCCCAGCCAGATGGGCCTTGTGGTAGGGGTCCTCTGTGCCCTGCAGGGGGAGTTGAACATCAGCAGGATTCTTGCCTAGGCCTAGAGTCCGCTAGCCCACCCCTCATACCATGTTTCTCCTCCCCAGCGGCTTTTTTCCAGGACTGCATCTCAGAGCAGGACCTCGACGAGATGAACATTGAGATCATCCGCAACACGCTCTACAAGGTAGTGCCCCCGGGCTCAATGGTGGTGGTGAAGTAGGTTGGTGGGGCCGTGGGCATGGTGGGCTGGTGATTTATTGGGGTTCTGGGACAGGACGCAGTTCCATGGGCTCCTTTCCCAGGGGCTTATCTGCTCACTTTCTGGCTCCCGTGACTGGCACAAGACTGCATGGAACAGGTTTTCCATCCCTTGGGCCCAGATAAAATCAGCAGGAATGGCTGGGGCTCCTGGATTGCCACTCCCCTGCATCCAGGAGGGTCACTGGCCACCACCCAGGCCATAACTCTCAGGCTCACCCCACCTGGACTGTTGCCCGCAAGGAGCACCTGAGCACGATGGGAGAGGGACCCAGCCAGGTGTAGCCAGGTCCCTGCGTCCCTCTGTTTCCCGGGTCTAGGGCTGGTGCCACGTGCCACCATCTTCAACCCTACCCACCTTCTGCTTCCCATTAGGCTGTTCACAAGCTGATGACCCTGAAAATAGAGTGGGCTTGGGATTCCTGGGTCAGCACTGCCCTGGCTCAAAGAGGTTAGGAGCAGCCTTGGGAGCCAGGGAAGGGTGCTGGCCAGGGACCAGTGAGGACCGTTTGGGGCAGACTGAGCTGTGGCCACAGTGAGGACCTCTGACGGGTCAGCAGTGGGCAGGCCCTGAAGATAGGTGACACTTGCTGACAGTCCTGCTGACCTAACCCTGAGAACATCTCTCTTAGATCTTTACAATGATGCTCTTCTCCTTCCCTACTTGGAACTAGGTGGCCAAGACAGTGGCAGCCTGAGCCCACGCCCTCCAGTCTCGCTGCAGGGGTCTGGGCCAGAGGGCAGGGCAAGTGTGCAGGTGGGTGAAGGGCCCACCTGGAGGTTGTAGTGGTGGAGACACAGGGCCAGTACATGCAGAAGCCGGTGTGGAACACGAGCCAAGTGGCAGGCAGTTCGCTGTGAAAGTGCCGGTTCCGGCTGGACAGTGGGAGATAGACCTGGAAAGAAAGGATCAAGTCAAGCACAGGATCAGGTGCCCCAGGGCCTTGAATGCCAGGGCAGAAGTTTGACTTTTACCCTGTAGGGCAGGGTCAGCCAGCGAGGATTTTCAGCAGGGCAGAATATCATCAGAGTTTGGCAGACAGACTGGAGGGGATGAGATGAGAGTCAGGAAGGCTGTTGGCTTCTGTAGTCCTTGGGGCTGCTCTGGGAGCTAGGTAGGCATCATTATGCCAGTTGTAAGAGGAGATTGAGGGCTCAGAAAAGTGGGGTGGGCTGCCTGAAGCCACAGCCACTTGCTAGACCCTGGGCAGCACTGTGCGTTGCGCCTGGCTCAGCCTGTCTGCAAAGCAAGTGCTCTGCTCTGCTAATAGGGAGATGGGGAGCATGGGGCAAGAAGGGTGGTGGGGGCAGGCATGAGAGCTGGCTCTCATGTGTTAGTGTTCACAACTCACCCCCACTGCAGTGCTCCTGGCTCCTTGCCGGGTTCCCTGCCCTGAGGCAGGGTGAGGGGTGGGTGAGGCTGTCCCCTCGGCCTCACCCATGCCCTCACCGGGCCTGACTGGTTCTAGCTGGAGTCACTGGCGAGGGCTGCCTGGGCACCAGCTTGTAAACACCGACCCAATGCTGTGGGCGCCATGCCAGGCCCGCCTGTCATGCCATGTCCCAGCCCAGTAGCCACAGATGGGAGATTAGGCGGACCCCCAGTAGCGGGTGGGAACCGTAGGCAGCTGGTGCAGCAGACATGGGCTGGCAGACTCCAGGGGACAGGGTGGGGGTGGGAAGGTGACCTTGGTACTTGGGCCTTTAGGCCTTTGGGGTCTTGCCAGTTTCTTTAGCTGCTCAGCCTCCAGAAGAAAGTCTGGGCCTATTCCACCAGCCTCCACCACCCTGGGGATAGTCTTTTCAGGGTCAGCCCAGCTCAGCAAAGGCTGGTGGCTCCCCCCACAGAGAGGAACTGCAGTCCCTTCTGGGACAGGCCTAAGACTTGGACACACTCAAGTTGGCTGGTCATAGGAAAGGAGATGGCTGGGGATGGTCCCAGGGGAGACTAGTGCCACTAATCCATGGTAGGATTGGCAGCTATTTCTATCACCCAAGTCCTTTGCTCTGCTGGGGTCCACTCTCCCTTCCCAAGCTGCTTACTCCCTGACCAGTTCTAGAGTTTTGTTTCCTGTGACTCAGTGGTCCCCTCAGGTCTTCCCCTGCGCCCAGCTTGCCCAGTGCTGCTGGCCAGGTTTGGCCTGGGCTCGTGGACTCCTGGGTCTCATTCTCACCTCCTCTCTTAGGCCAGTAGAACCTGTGCCCACATCACACAGTGGGTGGAATGTTCTCTGCAGCTTGGAGGGCAGACCTCCACACAGAAAGCTTCCCCTGCCTCCCCAGCTCTCACCCCCAGCTCAGAAGCCTGTGGAGCCAGAGTCCCTGTGGCTGTGCCACCATCTGGGACCCCGGAGGATCTGATTAGAGGAAGCTCCCCAGAGGTCATGAGACTCTGCCCCCCTTCCTTGACACAAAGAGGTTCAGGGAAGGAAGCCTGGGCCTGTCTGGTCTCAGGAGTTAGTCCTTGGAGGGACCTGAGGCCTGGGCTGACCTGGCTTCTCCTTATGCCCGGCAGATCCAATTTGCCTGGGCAGCAAGTGCTTGTTCCCGCTGGCAGCCCGAGTGTCCAGCTATCGCACTGCAGGGCTGACGTCCGCACAGGCAATAATCATCCCTCAGCAGGAGCTGGGTTGACAGTCTGGTTCCTGCTGTGTGACTGCCTAGGGCATGGGAAGAGGAGGAGGTGCTCTTTAAGGTGGAGTGCTGAGAGGGGCTGGGGCACCCAGTCCAGGCCCTCTCCATGAACTCTCAGGAGTCACCATTCTTCACTAGCCCATCAACACGTGATTTTCTGAGGCTGAGGGGAGATTTGGAGAAAAGGCAGGCAGAGAAGCAGGGGCAAGACAGGGCCCCTCTCTGAGCCCGATCCTCTATGGGATGAGGGTGTGAGGGGCACCGCACCACGAGGCAGACAGTGGGTCAGAAATTCCTCTGTTGCTGCTGGGTGGGGGGAGCAGCAGGCTACTGCTGCTTGGCTGATGCACAGTGAAAATCTGTGGCTGTTTTGGGGACTCTGACATGGGGGCTGCCCTGGCCAGTCCACAGGTATATTTGAATTAACCATGAAAGGAGCTGGGGAGGGAAGAAAGGAACTGTGAGGGGGAAGCCTGGCAGGCCCGCCTCGAGTCTCCCTCCTAGGCTGATTGAGCCCATGCCCCCGCACAGGCCTACTTGGAGTCCTTCTACAAGTTCTGCACCCTGCTCGGCGGGACCACGGCCGACGCCATGTGCCCCATCCTGGAGGTGAGTGCCTGCCCCCGTCCCGCCTGCTGGTGCCCTGGCCCTGGCGTGGGGAAGCCCTGATACTGACTGGCTACTGCCTCCCTCCCATTCTCTCTCTCCGGCACCTGTGTACTGGCCCCACAGTTTGAAGCAGACCGCCGCGCCTTCATCATCACCATTAACTCCTTCGGCACAGAGCTGTCCAAGGAGGACCGTGCCAAACTCTTCCCGCATTGTGGACGGCTCTACCCAGAGGGCCTGGCCCAGCTGGCTCGAGCTGACGACTATGAGCAGGTCAAGAACGTGGCCGACTACTACCCGGTGAGTGCCCTGACTGTGGGGCGGGGGGCAGGCCTGTTGGCACCCACATCCCCACCCCCGACACAACAGCGCCCTCGTGCTCATGCTTCCCTTCCCCACCACGTCCCGCCTCCGCTCTCCTGGGTCAGGAGTACAAGCTGCTTTTCGAAGGTGCGGGCAGCAACCCTGGAGACAAGACCCTGGAGGACCGATTCTTCGAGCACGAGGTGAGTGCTGGGCTTGCTTGTCGAAGGGAGGGGTTGGCGGCCCAGGCCTGACTCTGGTCCCAGCCCCTTGCACACCACTCCTTCCTGTGTCTGCAGGTGAAACTGAACAAGTTGGCCTTTCTGAACCAGTTCCACTTCGGTGTTTTCTACGCCTTTGTGAAGCTCAAGGAGCAGGAGTGTCGCAACATTGTGTGGATTGCCGAGTGCATCGCCCAGCGCCACCGGGCCAAGATTGACAACTACATCCCTATCTTCTAGCACCCTGGACCAAGGCTCCCCAGTGCGTGTGTACATGTGTGTCCATGTGCTGTGACAAAGCTCACGGCTCACCCACCTGCCCTAGGGGAGCACGCTGTCCCCGTGGCTGCCCTGCCTCCCTGACCCTCTCTGAGACTGCTCTTGGGCCTGCAGGGAGCTAGGCACCTGCTCCCACACCAAGAATGGACCAAGCCCCCACCTCCAGAGCAAGGACGCCCCCTCAGCCCTGTGTTTACAGCCGCTGACGTGTCTGAGAAGCATGTGGTCACTTTTGTGTCCCTCTCTAACCTCAGAACCCCTGGGGGGAGCGTAAACCTTCTCTTCCCTCAGTGGGCCCCCCAGAGCCATGGCCAGGATAAAGTATGTGTGTTCTTGGGAAATGGAGTAGCTCTGCCCTTCCAAGATAATAAAAACTTCTCTTAGCCCAGCTGTCTTCTGTCTCCTTTGGGCCCTGGCCCCTCTCCCAGATCCCCAACTTGCCTCAGGCCTCCTGAGCCCACCCCCACCTAAGCCTTCTACCTCCCTTCCTCAGGTGGCAGCCCTCGGCTGGCCTTGTCCCTGTGCAGCCAGGCTCCTCGGGGGCAGGGGGTTGGTGGCAGATGGCCCTTTTCTCTGCTGGAGGCTCTGACAGGCTCATGGAGTGGGGTTCTGACTCTAGAGGGCCCCCAGGGCTCCCTGTTTGCTTCACTGAGCGCCACAGCTCCCTGGGCTGGGGTCATTACCCCCGTTTCACGCTGAGGAGACCTATAGATATGTGATCTGCCCAAGGTCACTGAAGGGGGTTGGATGTAAACCAGGTCCTGTGCCCAGAGTCTTGGCCCCCATGCTGAGCCCCGGGGGTTGCCCAGGCAGTTTCCAGTCTGTCACGCGGCCACAGCCTGTCACCTAGGCAAACAGAGCATCTCCCCCATTCTAGGAGAAATAAAAACTTGTCTTTATTCAAAAAGTGGCAATCAGGTGAGTATGTAGCCTCCCTGTGGCTTGGGGGGCTTGGGGTGGGTGGTCAGGGCCCTAATCCTTGAGCCAGTCAAGAAACAGGGTTCACCCTTCAAATCACAGCACTGAGGCACTGGTGCCAAGAAATAATCCTGAGGGGGTCCCCAACCTACCTAATCTCGCCTTAGTTTTAGGATCCTGGCTAAGGCTCTAGTTAAGCCTTGAACTAAACTCCCCATCCAGCTGGGTTCTGCAAGCTGCATGGTGGAGCCTTGTGCCCAGGAGGGTCTGTTTGGGCTCATGAAGCAGGAGAGGCCCAGAGGTTCACTGGAAAGCCTTCACCTCACCAGGCCTGGCCTGTGGCATTGGCAGTGCATGGGGTCGGGGTCCTTTGGGCCAGGCTCTAGGGCAGACCTTGGGGGTCAGAATACCTGGAGGAGGAGCAAGGGCACAAGGAACCTTCTCTGCTGGAGTTGCTCTACGTGTGCCCTGTTCACTGGGCAGTGGGAGAAGGGTCCAGTCTAGGGCCTTGGTCCTGGGCTATGTCCCGGGCAGAGGTAAGGCCAGGCTGGCCAGCCTGTAGTGCTCTCGGCACATAGGGACTGATGAAGAAGGACTGCAGGAAACGCTGCCGCAGACCCTCTGGCAGGTAGTAGTGAATGAAGTATATGAGCCCCAGGCCATGACCTGGGTAATAGCGGCGGCGTGGCTGGGCCGCCAGCAGAGCATCGGTGATGGCATCTACTACCGGGCTGAGGTCTGGCAGGGCCTGGCTCAGAGAGTGCAGGAACTGCCCATTCAAGTGCTCGATGTAGTCCTCACCATAGGCCTGCAGCAGCTCTTGAGGCAGGGTGGCCAGCAGCTGCTGCTTGCGCTCTTCCCACTGGTGCACGTCCTTCACGGACTCTGCGGAAGGAGTACCAAGGCCAGAGTGGGGTCAGTGAGGGAAGCCAAAGCCAGACCCAGTTCTCTAACTCACAACCTGAGACCCGCCCCCAGCCAAAGTCACGCCCATTCCTCAGAGCCAATCCCACTCCAGAGAAGACCACACCCACCCTGCCTTCCTCCTCTCCCCCCACAGGCCCCACCCCCAAACCCCTGAGCCTCACCTGTCTTGAAGCAGGCAGGCTGGATGATGCTGACCTTGACACCCCAGGGCAGAAGTTCACAGCTAAAATTCCCCATGAGCAACGCCAAGGCTGCTTTGGAGGTCCCATAGGCAGCCAAGCATGGAAATGGCATGTCTCCTGGGGATGGATTGGGAGTGGGGGATGCCTCAGCCTGGGCCGGGGACTCCAGTATCTCTCCCCGCCCAGCAGAGGCATCTTTTCTGCTCCAGTGCGGGAGGACCCTCACCTGCTGGGCTGCTCACGGTCACAATGCGACCACTCGAACGACGCAGCAGTGGCAAGAGGCCTTTGGTCATCTCTAGCGCACCGAAGAAGTTCACCTCCATGCAGGTGCGGAAAGTGGCCACTGGACACAGCTCTGCATCTGCCACAAAGATGTTCTGGCCCGCATTGTTGACCAGGCCCCACAGACCTGAGGGCATGGAGCCAGGAGGGAAGCTGTGGGTCAATCCCGCAGCACACCTCCAATCCTGGTCCCCTCACATCTGCCCAGGCATGCCCTTTCCTGGCTAAGTTGAGCCTACTGACCTGTGCTGGCGGTGTGGACCTTGGTGAACTCCAGCACACGGCTAATGTCTGCTGGCTTGGTCAGGTCCATCTGCAGCAGCTTCAGACGAGAAGAACAGCAGGCACGCAGCTCTAGGGCCCCAGGGCTATTCAGATCTAACACGGTGGCCAACACTGTGAAGCCCATGGCGTCCAGCTTCTTGGCCGTCGCCTTGCCAAAACCAGAGTCACAGCCTGGTCAGGGAAGGATGGACAGCCAGTAAACTCCACTATGGCCCAGTTCAGCCTGAGACAACCCAGGGTCACCATGGCCAGGATGGGATCTGGGCTTCCGACTCCCGACTTCGCAGCATCAGCAGCCCTCGCTTCCTAGGCCCATCTCTAGGAGGCTTGGACCCTCTGGCTGAGCTCCTGAGGACCAACTCTTTCACAGCTGTCATCTCCCTGACCCCTCATAGCTACCCTATCAAACGTGGCTTATGTTCCCCACTTTACAGATGAGGAAACTGAGACCTAGTAATGCTAAGTTGCTTCCCCCAAAGTCACTCAGCTGGCACACAGTAAGGTCAGGACTCTGTTGGCAGGTCAGCCAGTCCCAGCTGAGACCCAGCCTCAGCCCTGATGTCCTTCTGTCTGCTTGAGATCAGGCCTCAGCTTGCATATGCAGATATTACTCCCTAGCCTCCCTTCCTTTCTCATTGCCCTTGCCCAGCATTCTTCCTCTTACCTGGACACTGAAGCAGCCCCCTTTTTCATTCTTTTCCACCTTGTCCCCTTGAATCCGTTCTCTGCCTAAGTAGCCCAAGGGATCCTTCCCAAAATGACAATACCCTCTGCTTCTGAAAACCTCTCCAAGGCTCCCCACGGCCCTTAGGATAAAGCCAACATGCTCTGTTCCCATCATCTAGGCCCTGTACCACCTGAGCACCACCTTCCTTTCCAGTTCAGCACCCTCTATTATTCCAGGCTTCAGGAAGGCTGGAGACCCATGCCCACCTCATGCTTGACCCTTGGAATTCCAGTGAATGGCAACATTGGGACATTCTCTGAGCCTCAAATAACTTGCCCCCAGGACAGGGTCACAGTGGATGAAGACAGAAACAGACCTGCATTAGAATCCCTTCCCACATCCATCAAATGTGATCTGAGGTCAGTTACCACTCTTGGAGGCTTAATTTCCTGGTTTTGGTATGCAGAGATAAACCACGAGGCAGAGCCAGTGTAGGGGTCTAATAAACCCCGGCTCCTTTGATTGTTCCCATTCCAATCCAGCTCCTTGGGTGGCCAACATGAGGGGGTGTGGGGAGGGGGGTGACCAGTGAGGAAGGAAGCTCTTTAGAGCCTGCCCCTCTGGTGGTCCTGCTGATCAGAGGTTACAAAGTGGTTCAGCTCCCCTGTTCTCTCTGTTGAGGGAGAAAACAAAGCTGGGGGACTGCAAGCTGAGCTTTGTGTAGCTGGGAGCCCACTAGCCAGCCCAGCTGAGGGGTACTTCCTGGGCAAGTCCGGCTGGAGGAGGGGAGTGAGCACGTGTGTGTGTGTGTGTGTGTGTGTGTGTGTGTGTGTGTGTGTCCCTACTTGCCTAAGCTCCCTTCCAGAGCAGACAAGCCCCTCACGGGGAAACTAAGGCCTCCCAGAACCTCAGCTCTGAGGTCCCAACACAATCACCCACACCTTTCATACCCTCTTGCTCACCTGTACACACTCAGAAACCTGCGCATACCTCCAACCTACCTGCAGAGAGGCGTGAACAACAATGGCTCACTCCCATGAGACCCATACTGCCCAGCAGTGCACAGATGTGCACACAAAGCACCCAGCCACTTGACCCAAACCCTGACCCCAGGGCTGAGCTCCCCGGGTAGCCTTGGCTGGGGGTTCTCAGGAGCATTCCCAGGGAGGGGTGTGTGGCAGCTCTGGCAGGCTCAAGGCACAGTGTTCCTAGCAAGTGAGGCAGGGCCTGGTCACCTACTTGTACTGCGGTCAGTAGTAGTGAGTGAAGAAGCCCCAGAGTTTAGGGGCATTGGGAAGCTTGGAGGTCAACTCTCGATGTTTAGATGGGGTGGGTTGGGCAGTCTGCTTCCCCTCCTCCATTGCGGGACTTTGCAACCAGAACTGAAGGAAGACTCAGTCTCACCTCACTCTCAAGCTCAAGGCTAGGAGATGAAACAGTAGTGGCACAAGGACCTGAGGTGAGATCCCAGGAAAGATTGCCTGGGTCACTAGCATCTGAAGATGACCTGGGTTCTGAGGAGGCGGAACTCACTAATTAGAAGGCAGAAGGGGAGCTGCCCTGTCCTTGAGGGCAGAAGCTCTTTGCTTTCATACCAGGAGGTCTGTCATTTTTCCTTCCTCAAACCACTAAAACTGGGGTCCCTTGAAACTTCTCACTCTACCCTGAACTCACATCTCTCCCACCCAACCTGAGCCATCCTCTATCTCCACCATCTTTACTGAAACTCAAACCCTCCTGCTACCTTCACCTCAGTACATTCTGGCTTCTTGCTGGGCATTCAAGGCCCCTTCCAGGGAAACAAATGCTTGTCTCACCACATCTCAGCAGCCAGACTGCTTACTGACTGCCCCCTCCCCCTCAGGCCATGCTCATTCCTGCCTCAAGCCTCTGTCCCACACCCTTTGATCCAAAACACCTTCCACACTCTTACCTATCTCCACCTATCTTCTGAGGCCCAGCTCAAGGATGGCCTCCTCTGGGAAGTTTTCCCAGCTTCGTCTGATCATGCAGGGCCCCCTACTGGACTGAGGTCTCTGAGAAGCCACTCACCAGTGCAAGAGAGCAGAACGCTGAGCACCTGTCCAAAGCCATGGGGGTTAGGGGAGAGACCAGGCTCTCCCTCCCCAATACTGGAGCCAGTAGTGTCCTATACAGTAGAGCCCACTGACTTTTCTCTCCCTCTTCACTTCTGGGTCTCAGCTTCTCCTTCCCTCCTTCTGGTGATAGATTTATTCCTTGTTCCAGTCAAAGAGAGCTCCACAAGGTGGCCAGAAGCACCTGAGCCCAGCTCTCTAAGACCTCACCTCCTTCCCAGGCACAGAGGACCAGGAAGAATGGTGGTGGTGTAATGAGTGCAAACTCCAGACAACTCCTTCACAGTTTGGGTCTGGGTGGTGGGATCTGAGAGGTGGCTGAATGTCCAGCTGTCCCTCATGATGACCTCCAGCTTTTCTGAACTCCAAGGAGCCAACTGGGAGAAGGGGGTCCCAACTCTCCATTTAAGCCTATTCCTCCTGGTCCCAGGGAAGAGACAGGACCTCCCACGTGGGGATGTTAGGCAGAGTTCAAGGGGTGAGGATTCTCTGAAGTCCCTCAGAGCAGTGTCCTCTGTCGGAAGACTGCTGTCTTGGAGAGGGACATAGCATAAACCCCAAGCTCCAGGAGGCTCCTTTCGCAGTCTCCCCTGCGCACCTGCCCACTCCCTGTCTCCTTTTCCCTTCAACACTCCCCAAAGCCGTAGGTAGTCAACCCGGACTTCGGGAGGTGCCCTGCGCTTCCTACTTGGCTGGCTCCCTGAACCCAGGGGAGAGGGGCTTCCCCACTTCTCGGCTAGGGGTCCCGCGTTGCCTTGGCATGCCCAAAGGGAGCCCTCTGGATGTCCGGTCCCGCCCTCGAACCGGGAGTCGCCGCGCTCCGCGCCCCGCGCACTCACCGGTGATGAGCACCGCGCGAGTCGCCACGGGCAGGCGCTGCGGGCGCGCCAGGCGGGACAACACGATCCAGCCGGTGGCGGCCAACACGGCAAGTGCGGCCAGCGGGGGTAGCAGGCGCTGGCACAGCCAGTCGAGCGCGGCCAGCAGCGCCAGCGCCGCCAGCAGCGGGCGGCCCAGACGCAGGTCTGCGCGCAGCAGCTGCAGTAGCGCACGGGCCGCCACGAGCAGCCAGGCGCCGCCCGACGGCCAGGGCCAGCTTTCCATGGCGGCCGGGCCGGGGCGGGGCAGGGACCGGGCTGGAGAGCAGGGATTGGGACACAGGGCTGGGACGCGGGGTGCAGCAGGACACCAGCCAGGGGCGGAAGGGGATACTCGCTTTCTCTGTTCGCCCTCGGGCCGAGCTTTTAAAGAGCCCCGGGGGCGGGGGCGAGGGCGGAACGGAGGCGGGGAAGGGGCGGGGCTTTCCTTTACTTCTCTGCCCGCACCCCTTGCCGGGCAGGTGCCCCCACCTCTACCTCCCGCCCTCTGCCCCGCCCCCGCGGTCAGATAAGCTTTCGAAGAAGCCGGAACCAAGCCCCAAAGTTGCTGCTCAACTGCTCAACTCGCCGCTGGCCGTGCCCAGGAGAGGTGCGGTAGGTCTAGCCCTAGTGCCCCCGCATGCGCTCACTCCTGCGCTGGTCCGCTGAGCCACGAATGCCAGGTGAGCACATCCACAGCTCACACTTGCTCGGGACACCAGAGGACACACGCAACCTCCATCCTCACATTGACCGCACCTCCGCGGCCAGCGTGCCTGCCAGAACACCCCGGGGAACCAGCCCGCCCTCACCCGGCAGCCTAGGCCAACGCCGGTGTACGCACCAAGCCTTGAGCGGCCGCAGGTGCCTAACACACACGCTCACACCTAAGCTACCTGCGGCCACCGACCGATTTGGGGCTGGGGGCTGGGTGGAGCAGGGTAACATACCAGATTCTTGGGAGTCTCTGCCCCGCAATCCCCCGCTTCCTTCCACTTTCCAGCCCTGGGTTTGCAGCAAACTTCCTCCCCACAATCTACCCACCACACAATCCCTCCTCCCTGCCCCCCTCCTCCTGCCACACAAGTGTATGTGTGTGGGCGTGGGTGTGTGGAGGGGGGCTTCTGAGGAAGCATCTAGGCCTCCCATTAACTCCAGCCCACTCTCCAACCCCAGGGACCCCAAGAGCCAGGCCAATGGGGACACTGGGGAAGTCAGTGAGGGCAGCCTCTCGGACAGGGTGATCCCTGCCCTGCTCCCAGGATCCCCCAGGGTATAAAGTAAGTGAGTGTGGGTGCATTTCCCTGCATGTGTGTATGAAGATCTGTGTTTGTGTGTGGCCCTTTGGGCCCTCACTCTGCCCACCCCCATGTCTGGCACCCTGTGCTTGGCATCCATACCAGGCTCTGCCAGCACAGGGAAGTGGTGCCAGCACCTCACTGCCAGGCACTGTGCTGAGGCCAGTAGGTCAGCCCATGGTACAGGGGGTCCCTGCTTCTTCTGAGCCCTTGCCCAGTGCCTCATCTATGCCCATACTAGGTCCTGGGGGGGGGGTCATGGACCCTCCCAATTATGTTGCCCATTCTCTATCTTAGATGCTCTGTGCCAGGGCTTCAAAGCAATGCCTCCTCGAAGCCTTCTCTGCCACCCAGGCATGGCCCCCTGGTGAGCCAGGGGCATCTCAAGGAGGAGCAGGGAGACAGACCCACTTAAGAGGTCCTGCCCAGAGCCACTTCTGAGCTTTTACTTCGTCCTCCTCCTACCTTAAGTATGGATGACAAGTTAGCCCTGGCCCTGGGAGGAAGGGCTGGGGAGGGTATGTGTGTCTGACCCTGAGTACATGACCTTGTATACCTGTGTATGCCTATATTTGTGTACACTCTGTCCATGGACTCCATAGCTTGTCCATACACAAATGACATGTCTCTCCTCATGCCATGACCCTGTATATGCATGTAAGTACATTTGTGTATGTGTGTGGTTTTGGTGACTCCCTTGGTCTGCGTCATTCTTTGGAAACTCACGGAAACATTCATTTTCCAAAATGTGCTGACTCCTATCTTTCTGAACCTGTGGCCCAGTCTCACAGGTGGACACAGCAACCTTGACCTGGCATCCCAATATGAGCTGTAGACTCTGGGTTGTGGGACCTACACCCTCCCAGCTTTAGTCATCCTACTGAGTCTGAGTGTGGTTTCTGCAGCTTCAGACCATTAAGTCCCTTGGGACTGTGGAGGGGATGTAGAGGAGAGGATGAGGTGGGGGGGAGGTGTCTCAGGCAGCCTTCAAGGTTAAGGCCACACAGGTAGTACCAGAGCTTGCCAGAGTAGGAGTCAAAGGGCAGGGAGTTGGAGGACTTCCCTGGTGGTCCATTGGTTGAGAATCCATCTGCCACTGTAGGGGATGCAGGTTTGATCCCTGGTCTGGAAAGTTTCCACGTGCTGCTGCTGCTAAGTTGCTTCAGTCGTGTCCGACTCTGTGCGACCCCATAGACGGCAGCCCACCAGGCTCCTCCGTCCCTGGGATTCTCCAGGCAAGAATACTGGAGTGGGTTGCCATTTCCTTCTCCAATGTATGAAAGTGAAAAGTGAAAGTAAAGTCGCTCAGTCATGTCCGACTCTTAGCGACCCCATGGACTAGAGCCTACCAGGCTCCTCCGTCCATGGGATTTTCCAGGCAAGAGTACTGGGGTGGGGTGCCATTGCCTTCCACGTGCTGCTGCTGCTGCTGCTTCTACTGCTGCTAAGTCACTTCAGTCGTGTCCGACTCTGTGTGACCCCATGGACGGCAGCCCACCAGGCTCCCCCGTCCCTGGGATTCTCCAGGCAAGAACACTGGAGTGGGTTGCCATTTCCTTCTCCAATGCATGAAAGTGAAAAGTGAAAGTGAAGTCGCTCAGTCGTGTCCGACTCTTAGCGACCCCATGGACTGGAGCCTACCAGGCTCCTCCGTCCATGGGATTTTCCAGGCAAGAGTACTGGGGTGGGGTGCCATTGCCTTCCACGTGCTACTGGGCGACAAAGCGTGTGTGCTGCAATTACTGAGCCTGCGCCCTAGAGCCTGTGCTCCACAACAAGAGAAGCCACCACAATGAGAAGCCTCCACACTGCAACAAAGACCAACCCCTGCTCGCCATAACAGAGAAAGCCTGTGCACAGCGACAAAGACCCAGCGAAGCCAAAATACATAAATTTTTTAGAAAAGGGTAGAGAGGTGGAAGTCGGAAAGCACGGTGAGGACAGAGTCTGAGAAACAAGATCCTACACTCCTGGGAAGGAACCATGAAGGGCCCTGACCCACTGGGAAGCGTGGGTTGGGGAGACAGACTTGCTTAGAGGAAAATTTAGGGAATTGTCTTTGGTTGTGGAGTGTAGGATGCTAGGATGGGTGGGGCATGTTTCCAGTTCAGCTTCTGGGACACTGCACTCACCTTAGACAGAAATATTTGTCTTGTGTGGTTTGGGTCTTGCGGATGATCTGCCACATTTGTATTTAACACCCTTCTCTCCCAGAAATTCATCCCACTTCCTAGGCCAGGCCTTCCTCCCAGGATCTATACTCCAGCCCACTGTGGCCACCTGAGCAGCCGACTCCTTACCTTTCATCAGGTGGAAACATTCTGGAAATATAAAGAAGGTGGTTTAGGCAGTCATGGCTGGGAGGGGCTGGCCCAGCCCTGTCTGAGGCTTGGTGCCAGGCTGTGCCTGCCCAAGGGCAGAGAACCAGCCTCTGCCAGAACCAGGAGTCTGGGCTGGCAGGGCCCTCCAGGGAGAAGGAGGATCAGAGGGCAGGAGCCCCAGCAGATAAGGCAGGGTTGGCAGGGACAGAGGAATGAAGGGCAACCAGAAGGAGCAGATCCCCTGAACCACCTCATCTCTAGGCCCTCAACCCACAGTCTCCCTTAGTCTCACCCTGCCCTCACCACCCACCCAACTCCTTAATCAGAAACTTGATGAGCCAAACCTTCAGCATGCCCCAGGCTCTGGAGGGCCATGAGGTGGGTTGGGGGCTGGCAGTCTGGCTCCAGTCGGCTCCAGCTAAGTCCAACAGCTCACTGGCACCACCTTCTGGCCTTTGGGGGAGGGCACGGCTCTGAAGGGGATAAAGTGAAGGTGACTGTCAGATGTGAGGATGGGAGGAACAGAAATCCAGGATGGGGCCTGCCAAGTGGCAGTCTCTAAGAGCTCAATTTCTGTTCTCTTACCACACTGTGTTTCTGGAGCCAAGCGCTCCCTATCACCCCTTTCTTCCTCTGTGGTCAGGTTCAGAGGCAGCAGAATCCCAAAGAGGCCCTGCTCTCTGCTCACTCATGGCAGAGGGGAGCCTCTTCCTGCCGATGGCCACCCCCTTGCCCAAGTTCCACACCCCATCCCTCCCCGTCCTCAAAGACGGCAAACTTGTATTGCATTCCTACTGTGTGCCCGGCCCTATGCTGGGCACTGTGGCTATAACAACTAACCACTGGCTCCTTTCTGGCAGCATGCACGCCAGTTTGACTCTGCTCTCTCCCCCTGGGAACCACCATAAAGAACTTCTCTCACTCAATCCTGTATCCCTTTCCCCAAGCATTGTTCTCATGCTCTCCTCCCCACAACACCCGCCCCCTTTCTCAGCTGCATTTCTCGAAAACTGTCTCCAGTCACCATCTTCACTCTCCTCTCTCCCACTCTAGCTCTGAGTCAGCTCCGGCTCCTGGCCACGCCAGAGGTCACCAGTAAATGACAGTCTAGTCCTCAAATACCAAGGACACATCTTTGCTTTCAGTTAACTCCTCTGTACCCTGGGCCCTTTCTCCCTTTGGCACCTGCAAAGCCACTGCTACTGGGTTCCCTCCTACCTGTCTGGCTCTCCCTCCCAGCCTCCTTCATAAGCTTCTCTTCCCTGTGGGTGAACCTCTGGCTGTGGAGGGCTCATGCTTGGTCCCTCCCCCACCATGAGCTCATCTTCCTACTCACATATTGGTGACTCCCACGCTCCTTTCCAGCCAAGACTCTTAATTCCAGGCCCACATGTCCAGCTGCCCCTGGATGCCTCCCCTGGACACCCATAGGCCCCTTACACTCAGCATGTCCAAAACTGGTCTCATCATCTTCTCTAGTTCTGGCAGCCACACCCTTCCCAGCTCATCCTCAGTCTTCATTCCATGCACTGGCCTCCAAACTTCTTGCTCTGTCCCAAGCCTTGGGTTCGGTGCAGAGGCCTCACAATAGTCCTTTGTAGTGGGTGTCATCATTACTATTTTATATTCAAGGAATATAAAATATAACTGAGGCTTCCAGGGGCTAAGAAAATTGTTCAAGGTCTCAAACTCAGGTTCACCTAAGTTTGAATCTTGGACCAGCCTCAAGATTCAAACTCAGGTATACCAGAGCTCGAAGACCAAGAACTGTGTTAACACAGAGCTACGTTTGCCATGCATTTCCCTGGTGGCTCAGTGGTAAAGAATCCGCCTGCCAATGCAGGAGATACAAGGTCATTCCATGGGTCAGGAAGATCCCCTAGAGAAGGAAATGGCAACCTACTCCAGTATTCTTGCCTGAGAAATCCCGTGGACAGAGAGAGGAGCCTGGTGGGCTACAGTCTATGTGGTCCCAAAGAGTTGAACATGACTTAGCTACTAAACAACAATGTTTCACCACCTCTGACTTCATTCTGAGGGCAAAGGAGAGCTGGGAAAGGGCTTGAACAAATAAGACCCTGTCCTGGTTGGCTAGGAAATGGGTTTGGGGACAAGGCACGAGGGGAGGCTGGGCATCTTGTTGTGCATCCCTGCGAGGGACAGCAGTCTGTTTTGGACAAACTGAACCTGAAGTGCTCATGGACATGCGAGGGTTGAGCCCAGAGGCAGCTGGGTGTCTGTGGTCCCCAGCACACCACTCACGTGGTACAACAGCCTGGGAGATTGTCAATTCACTAGGCATGAATGAGTGCTCCGTCCATCTCCTCTAGCTGTGCACCTAGAAGCCAGGCCCTTCGCTTACTGGGCAGAAGGAATGGGGACATGTGGGAAGCCAGAAGTATCCCTTGTATTTTCAAACTGTCCAGCACCCTCCCTGAACTTCTTTGCTTCCAGGATTGAAGGCAGATATTTGGGGATTAGGGCCCTTGAGCTTGGGAAACACTAAGAGAATTTGCTCTCAAGGGTTTTCTGGACCAGTCCCAGGGGAAAGGCAAGTCCCAGCTGAGAACACTTACTGGGCGAGCTTGGCTGACTCCAGATGAAACTGGTCATCTTGAGTCCTGCAGTGCAGCTCTGAGTTATTCCTAATCCTCTGCCACATTTACTGCGTGCTTGCCAGTCCTTGTGTTCAACTTCCTCATACTTAATTTTATGTACTATCTTCACATCATCCGAATGAAGCAGGTACCACAATTCTTTATATAAGAAGTTCAGTGATTACTCAGCCGTCCAGACGCTCTGCTCCCCAGCCATCAGGCAGCACTGTCCCCTGTCAGCCAAGGAGGTTGGCATTATTCAGTGGGAAATACCCAGGCAAAAGACTATCAACCTTTTAAAACTTGCTTCTGGGAGTTCAGGGTTTTTGAGTACGAGCCACCCATTTTCCTTGCTTGGCCCTGCAATAAGCCCTTTTCTGTTCCAAAAAAATAAAAAATAAATAAAATTTGCCTCTGGATTAGAAACATGTCTCCCAATGGTAGAATTAAGGCAAGTTGTTAAAAACTAATTCCAAAACTTGCTTCCTTACAGCTTCCATCACCCTGATTCAGGCCTTTTCTTGGCAGAACAACTGCAAAAGATACAAAAATTAGTTGCTGTTGGCTGGCTGGTTTAATTCATTTGCATATACATAATTCAGTCCCACCCCTCATGGCTAATACCCTACTTGGGGAGCTGTGGCTGTTTTCTGATTGCTGGTAGGAGGCCTATGTGTGTTTTTTTTTAAATAAACTGAAACCAGATGGAGGAGAGTTTTGTTCACTGCCTTGCCTACAATTTTCTCCAGCAAATTCCTTGAAAAGCCAACCACCTATGAGTGGTGCCTATTCTCTTTGGAGGTCCCTCACCGCTGGCATGCAAATAGCAAGCAGGGCTGGGGCTGATAAAAAGTGAAAACAAAAAGGAGAAAGAGAAGCTTCTTGGCCCAAGGGCTCTTGGGTACACAGTGGGGTCATCTCGTGGAGCCCCAATTTTAGGTCTGCACTTACAGTTTGTGTCTTCCTCTCCTTCTCTCTTGAGTTGGGAACTGAGCTGGGCTTGAATCAGAATCACCTGGACTAACTACTTGATGGAAATATGGATTCCAGACCCCCACCCGCTTTGCAGCACTAACTGCTGGCAGGAGACCCTGACTCTCAGGATGGGTTGATCTTTGAGTCAGTTATCCTCTGGAAGGGATCCAAGCCACTCTTGCTTTCATCTTGGGAAGACTAGCTGCTCAAGATGGTTATAGAAATATTTTTAACCGCCAGCCAGGTCTAAGGCTTTGTAATGCCCCTTGAGCACCTTGTCAAGAGATTCCTTGTTCCGAAAAATAAGCAAGTACAACCCCTGGTCAAGGGGTTAAGATTTTTCTTTGGAAGTTGAATTGAGCATTGTCCTAGTGAAGTATGACCCAGTCCCTAGGCAGGAGAGAACATGTCTTTCCCAGCTCCGACCTTCATTCCTAGCTCAGATCTCTGTTCTTTTGGATTCCAAGGCTTTTTAGATAATTGTGTCAGGTTACATAAGCTTTTGAGATATGAGGGAGCACTCAAAGGAAATTCCTCTGGGAACAGGCATGAGAGGTTCCGCCACATAATTTGCTTTAAAGTATTTGAGGAAAAATTCAGGTGCCTCAGCCCTGCACATTTCTGAAATAAAGTAAGAACAGTCAATGACTTTGTATGTATGCACCATTCCCCCATAGAAATGAGGAAACAAAAAGATAACGCTGAAGAGTGAGTGAAACTGCTCCCAGGGAGCACGTGCAGGGCCAGGTGGCCAGTTGCAAAGAGGGCAGCTTTGACTGAGCTGCCATGGAAGTCCTTATCAGCACAGGATACCTTTCCCCATCCACCTTTCTGCATATTAAATGACACATATAGTAAATACAAGCCTTCATTTTTCTAAGAAACATAAAATAAAAACTGAATTACTGCCAGAGAAGCTTTAAAATCATTAGTTCCTAGGACACTGTAGGCACATTCTCCACACACCATCATTTTCATGTCATTTGCCTCAGAGGGATGGCCCTGCATCAGCTCTGTTGCATAAGGTGCTGCTTCCAAACACCTTGTTCCTGACTGGAGACACAGAATAAGTTTTATCTAGGTCTGCGAGAGTTCTGGAGGGGTGACATCGTGTTCCAAGCTGTACCAGTTAGTGTCAACAGTGAGAAAGCTGCCAGAGTCTTCTTACCAAGGAAGCTGAGAGAATATTGTATACACCAAACAGCACTCCTTTCTTAAAGCACAAAGTGGTCACAAAAGCTACTCAAGAAGGGAAAATTAATGGGAGAAAAATGTATTCAATGTAGTGAAGGAAAAAAAAAAATCTTTACAAGGGACGTGGAAATAACGGATTTACTATGATGAAGGGATGGTAGTACAGGAAAGTCCATTTTTACACCAAAAATAATTCAACAGGTATTATTTACAAAAAGCTTCACAAAAGAATTCCTGTTAAGTAACACTATCCTTTCATTTGTTTGTTCCCGCCTTCATTCATACAACAAACATCTATTGAGTGCCTTTGTGTTCCAGGCTCCATGCTCAGGGAATGCCATGGTGAGCTAGCTAACTATTCCCCACCTTGTGGGCTCCGCATGTGGCTAGAGGACAGCCCCTAATCAGATCACTACACAATCAAGCAGCTGTGACAGACACGAGGCACTAGAAAGCAGAGTCTCATGGCCTCTTCTATTCTGAGGGTTGGAGAAAGCTTTCTAGGAGGAGGTGGTGTTTCAGGTAGCAAGAACATGGCATGCAAAGACCCCTAATGTAAGAGGGAATCTGGTCCTTTGAGGAGAGAGGAGCCAGGAGGCTGCAGAGGTCAGAGGGAGCCAGGGCGTAAGGGAGGTCTTGGAGGCTGTGGTGAATGAGGAGGTTTTTATTCTGATTTCATGGTACATGGAGATGCTGCTTCCTGTGAAGCAGGGAGAGTCACTGAGAGTGGTAGCAAGAAGTAAAATAATCAGTTAGCCTTCCTTTCTTCCTTTCTTTTTCTTCCTTCCTTCCTTTCATTTGTTTATTTTTGGCTGTGCTGGGTCTTC
This sequence comes from Tragelaphus eurycerus, assembly GCA_935064755.1. NCBI lineage: Eukaryota > Metazoa > Chordata > Mammalia > Artiodactyla > Bovidae > Tragelaphus > Tragelaphus eurycerus. Next base: position 23,196,855 of record CAKXYN010000020.1, read on the forward strand.
ATTGCTACATGTGGGCTTTCTCCAGTTGCGGCAAGCAGGGGCTACTCTAGTTGCAGTGCATGGGTGTCTCATTGCCGTGGCTTCTTTGTTTGCAGCGTATGGGCTCTAGAGCACAGGCTCAATAGTTGTACACAGGCTTTGTTCCTCCGCAGGATGTGGGATCTTTCCAGACCAGGTATCGAACCCGTGTCTTCTTAACCACTAGGTCACCAGGGCAGGCCCTCTTCCCTTTTTCTTTTCTTTCTTTCTTTCTTCTTCTTCTTTTTTTTTTTTTTTGACAGCCCCAAGCTATCAGGAGTATGGACTGATGGGGAGGGGAGCCCACAGTGGAGGTAGAATGAGTGACAGTCACAAGGCCTCTATGTTTGCCAGGGCAAGAGGTGCTTGTGGCCATGGAGACGAGCCAAGTAAATGGGCTGACTCATCCAAGGCCCATTGGAAAGGGTACTGTGATTCAGACAAAATGGACCCAGAGAACAAGATCTATGGCTAACCACATCCCACCAGTGAATCTGATAATTAAAATTTAATTCCATTAGTTAATGAAACGGAGAGCATCATTTCCTGATAGAAAGACAAGTAGGGTCTAGATTATATGTACCAGTGTCCATTACCAGTGGAACATTCTGTGTGCTTCATATGCAGGACCACATTTTCAGGCCTCCTCATGGCCCTATCCAGTAAGGAGCTGTTGTTACTGCTACTTCACATAGGAGCAAACTGGATTTAGAGAAGTTGGGGAATTTACCCAGCTGGCGACTGGCAAAGCTGGGATTGAAACAGGTAACCATTGATATGCCCTGGGACAAGAAACAAGTCCCAGGAAGCCTGGGGATACATTGACTCTAATTAAGGATGGGCTGTGGGTCTAGCCCAGGTTGGGGTGAACTGCCCCGGGGTCTCTTCTGGCAATTCTAGGAGTCAGGTAAGTGAGCTTGGAACCTTCTCATACACATGTGTACAAGTTCTTTAAACCACAGTTAGGTCTTTTGGTCTCTCTAGCCTAGGCTGTTCACCATGGACAGACTTGCCTTGCTAGTCAGGGACAGCCACTCTGGATAAGAACAGGTCCTGCCCTAGGAGATAACTTCTGTCTCAGAAAAATGTGTCTCATGTTTTCACAGAAACTGGCCAGAGCGGGGCAGGAGGAGCTGAGACTAACTACACTTTGAGTAAAAGGAATACTGTGCAAAAGAGCTAATGCTTTGTGTTCCAGGACATGCACCGATCGGGGGACAGGGATGAGGAGGTGGACAGGAGCTAGCTGAGCTGGGCTTTGGAAGCCAAGCTTTGGCATTTCAGTTGATTCTAAGGGCAAAGAAAGCCCTGGAGGTAACTTAAACAGAAGACTGATGAGGTGGTGTTAGCAAAGTGCGGCCTTCCTCAGTAGGTGATGCCCTGGGCAGTGTCAGGTTCTGGACTGGTGACCACACCACGATGACAGAATCAGGACACCATCAAACTGCCTGTGCTATTAAAACTCAGATTTGGCCAGAGGAAGTCTTTTCAGAGAGCTTGGTCTGGAGTCACTCAGATACCTGGGCAGTCATTTTTGTTTCAAATGAAACAGCTTTGGGACCTCCCTGGTGGTCCAGTGGCTACCGACTCCATGCTTCCAATGCAGGGGGTGTGAGTTTGATCCTTGGTCAGGGAAACTGCAACCAAGTTTGCATGCTACAACTAAAGATCCCATGTGCCACAATGAAGATTGAAGATCCTGCATAACACAACTAAGACCTGGTGCCACCAAATAAATATTTTTAAAAAATGAAACAGTTTTCATTGGTTAAATGCACATGTACTTAATCCTATTTGAAACCCACTGTATTAGTTTCCTATAGCTGATACAACAAAGTGCCACTAATTCAGTGGCTTTGTTGTTGTTCAGTCGCTAAGCTATGTCTAACTCTTTGCAACCCCATGGACTGTAGCAACCAGGCTCCTCTGTCCATGGGATTTTCCAGGCAAGGATGCTGGAGTGGGTTGCCATTTCCTTCTCCAAGGGATCCTCCCAACCCAGGGATCAAGCCCACATCTCCTGCATTGCAGGGAGATTGTTTACCCATGAGCCACCAGGGAAGCCAATTTAGTGGCTTAAAACAACACAGGTGTATTATCTTCCAGTTCTAGAGGTAAGAAATTTGAAATGGGTGTCACTGGGCTAAAGTCAAGGTGTCAGCTAATTGGTTCTTTCTGGAAGTTCTAGGGGAGAATGTTTCCTTGCCTTTTCTAGATTCTAGAGGACACCTGCATTTGTAGGCTCATGGCTTCTTTCTCTGTCTTCAAAACCAGAAGTATAGTGTTTTCAAATCTCTCTGACTTCTGTTTTCATCATCACGTCTCCTCCCACTCTGACCATCCCATGCCTCTCTCTTGTAAGGGTCCTTGTGATTATATTGACCTCATCTGGGTAATCCAGGATACTCTCTTCCATCTCAAGACCCTTTCATTTCATATCTCAATACCCTTTCAAAGTACACTTTGCCTTGAGAGGCAGCGTAATAATAGATTTCAGAAATTAGGATATGTACATCTTTGGGAGGCCATTATTCAGGCTGCTGCTGCTACTACTGCTAAGTTGCTTCAGTCGTGTCGGACTCTGTGCGATCCCATAGACAGCAGCCCACGAGGCTCCCCCGTCCCTGGGATTCTCCAGGCAGGAACACTAGAGTGGGTTGCCATTTCCTTCTCCAATATCATTCAGGCTACTACCCACTTTAACAAATGATCAGAAAGAATGGTAAGCCTGGCAGCTAAGAGAAGGGACTAGAAGCAGGCAGGCTGTTGTTAGGGAGACAGACAGAAGGCTGCTGCAGAGACAGCAAAGGGGAAACTGGTGCTGTGGGCTAGAGTGGAGTGGGAAGAATGGACACAGGACATATTTCAGAGGGAGTGAGAAGAATGGACATATGACATATTTTGAAGGGAGGAACTGCCTGTTTGTGGGGACTGTCTGGATTAGATGGGCAAGGACTAGGAGGAGACTGGGTAGGTAGTGGTGCCCTTTGGAGGGCCTAAAGGGAGAAGGAGGTTTGTGGCAAGGACAAAAAGGGCATATAGGGATGTGCTGCATTTAGATATTCATGGGATAGCTAGGGGGGACTTCCCAGGTGACACTACTGGTAAAGAACCTGCCTGCCAATGCAGGTAGACATAAGAGACCTGGGTTTGATCCCCTGGGTTGGGAAGCTCCCCTGGAGAAGGGCGTGGCAACCGTCTCCAGTATTCTTGCCTGGAGAATCCCATGGACAGAGGAGCCTGGTGGGCTATGGTCCATAGGGTCACAGAGTCAGGCATGACTGAAGTGAATTAACATGCATGCATGCACAGGACATCTAGGAGCGGTGCCTGGGAGGCAGATGGACCCAGGGTTTGGTGGCTTGACTCTCCAGTCCCTCCCTTCCCTGTGGGCATATAATGGCTCATCCTCCACCTTGATTTTTGGGTCACCATCTCTCTTCAGCCCTAAATTCTACAATTCCAGATTAGAGTTGAGTTGTCTTGTACTTTTGAGGCCAAAGTAGCATTGATATTTAGTCCATATAGTTTATCAGTCCTGGAAACAAGCATTTATATGGTAGACAGATAAAGACCCAGATAAAAAGGCTTGCATAAGACCCAGAATCAGCACATGACCGAGCAGGAGTTGCTATGTTGCCTTTATTGCGTGCTTGTGGCTGATAATTTTAGGGATAGGGGTGTTTTCTGTCCAGCCCATGTTGAGCAGGCAGCCAGCCAGCTGCTCACTTTCCTACGGCCTAGAAATATGGATAGGGCACCTGGTGGAAGACAGAACCTCTTCCTATCTTTTGAGAAAGACTGAGCTCATGAGAGGGTCCATTTTGAGTGTCCCCAAGTGGAGGGGAGAGGGCGCATTCAGGGAAACCAAGTTCAGCAGGGAGGGAAGAGAGTCTGCAGCCCCTGGAATGGAGGAGGCAGGTGCCTGTCCCCCAGCAGCCCCAGAACAGCAGGCATGATCCCATGAAGCCCAAATCTGAAAGTCCTGTGGGTTGGGGCAATGACTGTGGCCTTGGTACCAGAGAGGACACATGACCAGAGAGTGCTTTTCATAGTGTTTGCTGCTGCAGGAGATTCTGAATCCTTGGAATAAACTGGGTAAAGAGGAACCTAGTAGAGACCAAGACCAAATTTCCCTCCAGCCTGGAATATCGGAAATCCCAGTAGGATTTATGCTTGACTTAAAGGAAATAAAGAAAAGAGAACTTATTCTTTTGGCCACATGGTGCCAAAAGTGGGACCATGAGTCTGTGGGACCTTAGTTCCCCTACCAGAGACTGCACCCGACCAGGGATTGAACCCAGGCCCTCGACAATTAGCGAACTAAGTTCTAACCACTGGACCCAGGGAAGTCCCAGAAAGGAGATATTTTGAGCTTTTACACTTCACACATTATATTATGGACCACCTTCATATGTATTTGCTTTTAGATACATATTCCTCTTAGCTTGTTATCTCCCTGAAGGGCAGGGATCGCGTGGGTATTCCCTAGGGTATGTCCAGTGCCCAGCACATATAAAGAGTGCAGACTGGCTGAGGGTTTCCCTAAGAGTGATGGGCTCAGGGGAGAAACTGGAGCGGAACGCTTACGGGACAAGTTAGGATTTCGAGAAGACAAGCTGTGGATTAGGGGTAGAGAAAAGTGTGATTTTGAGGAAGAATGTTGAAAAGGAATGGAGAATGGGGAGCCAGGGGGTCCGCGTGAGCCCCGCCCGAGCCTGAGTGCCAGCGCGACGTGACGCAGCGCGGTTTGGCCGCTGTGGGGCGCCGTAGCCCACGCCGTTGCCAGGGGAACGGGCCCAGCGCCGGACGAGGCCCAGCCAGCGTCTGCCTGGCCGTGTGGTACAGCCAGCCCGCTCGACTCGGAGTCGGAGGACTTGGGGGCCTAACCTCCGCCTCGCGTCACGGGATGGGGCTCCGATCCGGGGCGCACCGCCGCCCGGTCCCAGGGACAGTCTCTACCGCGAGAATCTGAAGTGCGGCCGCTCTGGGGTGGGTGGACGGCCGGGCGCTGGGGCTGAGCCGCTGAGTGACCTTGGCAGGGCCGATCTGGCTCGGCCGACGACGCGCAGGTGAGGAGCCCCCTGTGCAGTTCTCACCTCGAAGCTGAGCCACTGGGGCAGAGCTGCCCCCGCCCGGCCGAGCTTTTAGCCTGGAGCCCGCGCGCGGCCTGGGCTGCAGGTCCTGGGCAGGGCGCCCGGCTTCCTTCTAGCATTCATCAGGTTAGCAGATCTGCATTGAGCGTCTGCTATGTGCCAGACTCTTTGCCAGGCACGGGCCACCAAGGGCTGCAGAGAGGACGCCGCAGTTCTCCAGAACCGGCAGTGTTAAGAAGGGTCGGGCGAGGGTTGCGGGGAGCAGGCGCCAGATACACGACTAAAGTGATTTCAGGTCAGGTTAAATGGTCTGGTGCTGAAATGAAGGGAGGTCAGGGAGGATCCCCTCTCTCATGCGACTTTTAAGCCAAGATCTAAGGTTGAGAGTCAGCATTGTGATCAGGATAAGGCTGTTTCTGGAAGAGGCAAAAAGGAAATGCAAAGATCTGGAGGCAGCAGGTACAGAGGAACAGAAAGGGTGAGGGGCACTTTGAAGGATGTGGTGGAGCTTTCAACTTTATCCCAGCAGAAGGAGTAAACCACTGAGGACTTTTGATGTGTTTTTAAGTTTTGAAAATCTCACCTCACTCTGGCTGCTGTGGGCAATGTGGTTGTGACAGGGCATACCAGGAAGTCAGTTGAGGGCCATCCTAATTCTGCCAGTGTAGCTGTGCCTCCTAGAACATACTTAGTCTCTTTGAGCCTCAGTGTCCTCATCTGTGAACAGGGCATATTGCTCTGCATGTTGTTTATGAGAGAGAAAGTGAGGGGCTAGCCACATCTCAGACCGATGACTAGAGAGGCCTATGAGAACAGTTTGAAATGATCGGACCTACTTCAGAGAGTTGTGAGGGATAATAAGCAGATTCCATCAAAACACTTAAAGCGGTAGCACAGAATAAGTGCCTTCTAAATGGCTGCTGCTGCTAAGTCTCTTCAGTCATGTCCGACTCTGTGCGACCCCATAGACGGCAGCCCACCAGGCTCCGCCATCCCTGGGATTCCCCAGGCAAGAACACTGAAGTGGGTTGCCATTTCCTTCTCCAATGCATGAAAGTGAAAGTGAAGTTGCTCAGTCATGTCCAACTCTTCACGACCCCATGGACTGCAGCCCACCAGGCTCCTCCATCCATGGATTTTCCAGGCAAGAGTACTGGAGTGGGGTGCCATCGCCTTCTCCGTCTAAATGGCTAGCAATGGTTATTGTTGTTGTTGAGACACTATAGGGGAGCAATGATTGGGCTTGGAATAGAGTGATGGCAGCAGAAATAGTAATTCTCCCCTTCTTGAAGGAGAGTTGGATTTAGAGATGAGTAAGGGGTGGTCCCCAGAGAAGGCAGTGGCACCCCACTCCAGTACTCTTGCCTGGAAAATCCCATGGGAGGAGGAGCCTGGTAGGCTGCAGTCCATGGGGTCGCAAAGAGTCAGACACGACTGAGCGACTTGACTTTCACTTTTCACTTTCATGCATTGGAGAAGGAAACAGCACCCCACTCCAGAGTTCTTGCCTGGAGAATCCCAGGGACGGGGGAGCCTGGTTGGCTGCCGTCTATGAGGTCACACAGAGTTGGACATGACTGAAGTGCGACTTAGCAGCAGAAGCAAGGGGTGGTCCCTGTTTTTGGAAAACTGGTGATTCACAGAGGGAGACGGGTTTATAAACAGATAATCACCATGAGATTCAATAAAAGCAACATTGGTACTTAGTCAGGTTTTGTTTTGTTTTTCTTTGTTCTGTCACAACTTTGTTCTAAATGACTGTTTCTTGGTGGGTGTTCCTTTAGGTTTGCTTCCACAATCATGGGATTTGATTTGCTGGTTAAAACCAACAACCCTTGCCTCTGCTCATTGGCCTTATTTCAGCTCCATGTCACTCCCTTCTTCCTGTCCTCTTTCCTTGGTTTAACTTGAAGCCCAAACAGTTTGCAGTGATTGCTTCAGGAGGAAAATGGCACAGGGAATGTTTGCAGACCACGTCAACTCAGAAATGACTAAGGTTTCAAGCCTTTCTTGCCCTAGCATCAGACTTCTGCATGTTGTTGACGTGAGGAGCCCAGCCACATCTGAGACCAGTGACTGGAGAGGTCTATGAGAAAGGCCTGAAGCTCCAATTTATTTTCTGGGAGTTTCTGTGATGTGTGTTTCTTATTCACATAAGCACTTCCCAGAATTTTAAAGCCAGAGACTTCTCTGGCACCTGTGGGGAATTCTAATAAACAAAGTACTTGCCCCTTGAAAGTTTTTTTTTTTTAATGACATTTTTTTGCTGTAAACCATGTGAACCATGCAGTATTTTCTTCTCAGCCCCTCCTTTTGGAGGGGTTAAATTGGGCGTTGGTCAGATCTCAGTGAAAATGGGTTTAAAATGGGGGAAAAAAACAAAACAGAAAACTTGTTTTGAAATATCCACAGAAAAGCACACCTAGGCAACCATAAATCCTCTAGCAAAAGAAAAGGTTGTTGGGAGTGAAACCTTCCTGTGGTGTGCACCTTCCCTTTGGGTTCTGGAGTCACAGGAAGCTTAGCTGACCTTCAGCCAGAACTGGAGCAAGGTTCCGCCCGGCTGCTCTTCTGTCGTACCGCCTGGTTGTCTGATTCCAGCTTGGACAAAATCCCCAACAGCTCATAGGGAGTTCTTCAGCCGAACAACTCAGAGCTGCTTTTGTGAATGAGAAAGCATTGAACTACAACTGAGTGCTCTTTTGTTGCATGGTTGTTAGGCAGGATTTCCTTGTTTGTCTGGTGCGATACTACGCTCTAGATCACACGCACATATTTGGTCCACATGGAAGCGCACTGGGGCCAGGAGGGTAAGAGATGACACCCTTCAATTATTTATTTGACTTTTTGTTTCAAAAGTAGTACACGCACATGGTGAAAAAAGAAATCCAAACAGCACCAAGGAGTACATAGTAAAAACAGGTCTCTCTCATCCCTAGCCCCTAGATCTCCTTCTCACAGGCTACCTGTGTGTTTGCTTTCTTGCATTTCTTTCCAGAGGGAATCTGTGCATATAGGAATATACATATCTATCCATCCACCTTGGCTTTCACTTACTGGTAAGCACACTCTACAACCGTCCCACATCTTGCTTTTCTACTTAGTTCAGTTCAGTTGCTCAGCTGTGACCGACTCTTTGCAACCCCATGGACCACAGCACGCCAGGCCTCCCTGTCTATCACCAACTCCCAGAGTTTACCCAAACCCATGTCCATTGAGTCGGTGATGCCATCCAACCATCTCATCCTCTGTTGTGCCCTTCTCCTCATGCCTTCAATCTTTCCTAGCATCAGGGTCTTTACAAATGAGTCAGCTTTTCACATCAGGTGGCCAAAATATTGGAGTTTCAGCTTCTACTTACCTGTGTATCAAAAGTCATTTCATCCCTCATTTTTTATGTTATGTAGCATTCCATTGTGTGGATGTGCCATATATTTTTTTAATATTGGTTTTTTTGGTCCTTTCTTATTACCAACATGACTGCAATGGATCTCTGTATACTTTATAAGCATCTGTATAAGATAAATACCTAGAAATAGAATGTCTGGGCCCAAGGGTATATGTGTTCTCAAGTTTGTGTGTGTGTGTGTGTGTGCATGTGTGTGTGCACTAAATCTCTTCAGTCGTGTCTGACTCTTTGCGGCCCCATGAACTATAGCCCACCGGGCTCCTCTGTCCATGGGGATTCTCCAGGCAAGAACACTGGAGTGGGTTGCCATGCCCTCCTCCAGGGGATCTTCCCAACCCAGGGATTGATCCCAAGTCTCTTATGTCTCCTACATTAGCAGGTGGGTTCTTTACTCCTAGTGACACCTGTGAAGCCCCCTCAAATTTGGTAGACATTACCAAATTGCTTTCCAGCTAACCTTTTTGAAAAATAAAGGAGTGATCTAAAGTGACAGCTTTGTGAAATTCGCCTGCCAGTTTCTTCAATCTGTGGGCATTATGCAGGGACCAGAAGCAGGCTCTGTCTCCAGCCCTAACCCATTTCCCTTGTTCCACCGTGTTTCTCCCTGTTGGTAACTCAGTTCTCCAGGCCCTCCAAGCCTCCACATTGGCCCTGTCACCTCTCTTCTGATCCCAGCACTCTACCCTTCCAGTTCTGTGGCCTCCGCCAACAAACCCTCTTTAGTAGTGAAGTAGATTCTGTCCTGAAATTCTCAGACATCTTGCAGAAATGCAGGGATGCCTACAGCCTCTCCAGCGCTAGTACTTTTCAGCTCAGTCTGGTTCTTTGGACAGCACTATTCATGAATCTCAGAATAGCATTCCTAAATTTTTTTTTTTTTTGGTGGGAGCAGAGGTGGGCAAGAGGGAAGTGAACCTGTCAGGTAACTGTTCTCTAGTTCATAATGAGAACTTGAATGGTAAGCTTTTCCTCACTTAAATTAGGCATGTGAGTTAAAGTAGCCTAACATTTTTCAAATGCTATTTTAGGCTTTTAGCAAGTGAAGGTTAACATAGATTATTGTCATCCCAGCAATGGCCTTCACCTTGCTGGGACAGGGAGAGATCTGCATAGCCCTTTCAGCCTACCTCAGAAGCCAGGTGAGCCCTGGGCTTACCAGGCCAGTGACTACCTATGGTGATTAACACTCCATGGGGCCTCTTTGTTTTTGCCTTCTTTCTGTCTCCACCAACTTAACTCTGTAATTTGTTTTATGGCAGCTGAAGGTACTTGAGAATCTTTATCAAGGTCCACATACCTGTCAGCCCACCAAAGATGCAGTGGGTCATCAGGCAGGCAGTGGGGGAATTTGTGGGCTTCACCCCCACCTCCCGCCCATCTCCTCCCAAAGCACTGGGCTGCTGGGCGATTGCCCTCCCTGGGCCAGTCTGCTGTGGTGTTACTTCCCCCAAGTCCATTCTCTTCTTGTTCATGCCCTCCTTCCCACTGTGAATAGAAAGCTTTCTAAAACACCCATTACCTTTATGTCAATTCCCCTGTTTAAATTTCCTGTGACTCACCATGGCTCTTTCAGTAGTACCTAAGCTTACTCACCTGGCCTCCTGTCATCACCTTCTTATGGAAATGAAGTTGGATCTGCTTTCCTAGCACACAGCAAAACCAATCCGCTGACACCAGGCTGTGGTGAAGGAAAGTACACCATTCATTGCAGGGAGTGAGAGCCAAGAGAGGGAGTGGGAGATATGCCTCAGGTCCACTCCACCGTGGTCTTTGAGTTAGGGTGTTTTTTTTTTTTTTTTTTGAAGAGAAAGAACAAAGAGGCTGGGATTAATTATCATCTTGTGACATTTTTGTGACATGCCTTAATTGTAGTTTCTGGAGTGTTCTAGTCTCTGGTTTTTTATTTTCTCTCCAGGTGGTCCATGGCACAGGGATCTGTTAGTTCATCTTGTGCTGGAGAGAAAACCAGAGTTTCTGTGTTGATGATGACATCTATAGTAGCCATTTTAGTACATGTTTTCAGTAATTTTAGTCATATGATTCTGGTTGTTTAGTTTTCAGTTAGGGCAAGACTGAAGATACAGGAGACTCAAAAGGGAACAAAGTTTTACATAGAGAGATTAATCACAATTTCAGTAAGGGAACTTGATTTTAGGAGGACTTGGTTTCAACCTAGGATCTGACCTTGTACCTTCCCAGGGCTCATCTCTCTCTCTCTCTGTGAATCTTGCTCTCTGATCCCAAACCCATCCACTCTGTGTCCTGTCATACTAGGCTGCCAAAATACACATTCACCCACTTCCCTGATATCTGTCCAGGTCTGTCTGGGCCTGCAGAAGGCAGTCCTCTGAGGGCAGGAACCTGGTCTCATATGTATTTACATCTTTAGTGCACAAGGGGGCTGGGCCAAGACATGAGTGCACAAGCTGGCCATGTCTGGGAGTAGGATGACACGTCTTTTAGTCTGATCTCCTAGGGAAGTGCTGAGAGGGGAAGGACAGCCAGAAAAGTCCCTGGGTCTGATGACAGTGCTTAGTCCCATCCATGCTTAAAGCCCTATATCCTATTCTCTCCTACCTCAGAGCCCTTTTAATAAATTTTTTTGGGGGTCAAAATAATTTGAGGCCACCAACTCCATAAGGGAAAATGTCATCAGTTAAGAGTGGGTTGGCTCAGACTTTTAATGCAGGTGGCATGCCACCTGGGCAGCTCAGTCTACTCCAGAGTGCTGCCACTTCTGCAGGGGACTTAGACCCAATAGCACCATCCCCCTATCCATGGTCTCATACAAGTGGTACCTCTCTGGGCCAAGGGTACTGGGATTTGGAATCAGAGCAGTCTCTAAGGCTGTTGGTGGTAGGCTCCTGGCCTCAAATGGTGACTTCTGCCTCAGGCATCAGGGACACAGCAGCACTGGGGGGTGCCTGTGGCCACTGCCAGCCCACTCCAGCAGTGGGGACATGTCAGCCAGCCATGTGCCTCTGCTTCTTTCTTTATAAACTACCTCAAGGTGTAGGGCTATTCAGGAGGGAGGATGGCAAGGAGAAAGTCAGGATTTAGGGGCCCTAATGGATGGATTCCCTTCAAAGAAGTTGCCCTCTTGGATCACCAGAGAACCTATGTTGGAGCCACAAAGACTTGTCTTCCTGAGCAGAACTGCCCAGCTCAACTGTATTCACTGGGCTTGACCTGATGACCTTTGTTTCCAAAAATCAAGGACAAAGATTTGCTACCTCTGGGGACCTTCCAAATAAAGTGATGTCAGCTTTTTGATCATCTTTGTTATCTTTCATCAAAGCTGAGAAGTTTAGAATGACAACCCAGTGGCTCAGCTGTTATGCCAATGTGTTTCTTGGGACTTTTGACTTAAGAAAGCAACTTCAACCAACCCCATTACTTTGGGCATAAACCTCATAAAACCTCTTAGGATATCAGATATAGTAGCCTCCTCAGTCTGGAGAGATGATATTCCAGAGGGCTATTTAAGGGTAATCATAATGTCTACCATTTAGGGAGCATTTATGTGTCAATGTGTGTTACTGATCTGTGTATAGCCCTAGGTGGGCATCTCTACCCCTGTTTTTCAGATGAAGAAACTCAAGCCCTTCAGCTAGTAAGCAAAGAACCAGGAGTTGAACCTAGATCTGTTTCCTCCAAAGCTGGGGTTCTTTTCCCACCTTTCATTGGTTTTTACTGAAGACAAAGCAAATGACCAAAGGATTCCAGTTGAGTCCCTGGAAGAAAACTAGGGTCACTCCATTTAGCTTTGAGATGAGGCTACTCAGAATCTCCAGGTTTGGTTTGCGGGAGGCCCTGGGCCTTGGGTGGTATGAAGGGCAGAGTGGCTGAGTATGAATGTTTGGCAGTTAGGGTAATAGCTATGGGGTGGGAGGAGATGGGGTAGGGGTATGGGTGCCTGGTGACTATATAGATTGCAGGCAGGGCAGAACAGGGCCGGAGGCTTTGAGTGGGTCAGGATTTCACATCATTTACTGTGCCCATATTTCCTTTTATTTCAGATGTTTTCAAGTCAGCAAACATTACTGAGCACCTACTATGTACAAGGTATGTTCTGCATGTTTGGGGGAAGGGATGTGGGGGAACAGAGGTGGATGAATCACAGTACCATTGCTGCCCTTAGGGGAAGCTGGCATAACAGGGGGGCAGACATAGAGATGGCAAAGTGTACCAAACAGCAAAGTGACCTACCCAATAAAAACTGAGTGCGAAGACCCCCTGACTCACTTGGAGCATCAAGGAAAGCTTCCTGGATGAGGTGGTGCTTGCAGTGGACTCTGAAGATCAAGTCACATTTTGTTGAGTTGAGAAGTGAGGAAGGTGTTATAGGCAGATGTGCTGGTGGGGGAAAGGGTCCTGCAATACCCTTTGTCTTGGTCAGACTTTCTGGCCAAAGGCATGGGCTCCTGAAAGGAGAGTCCAGCTGCCAGGGATTTTGATCTTCCCACCAAGAGCTCCAAGTTGGCCTGTCCACCCAAGTTGGGCACTGCCTGCCCAGGCTCTGGTTTCACCTCAGGTTCAGAAGATACTGGGGGTTGGGCTCTTTTTCCTGTAATACAAGGCCCACCTGTCTGCTCTGCACGGATCCTTTGACAACCAGGTCAGCTCTTGGGCTGAGAGATGGTGAGATGGGGGGTGGAAGAGTGCTGCCATCTGGTGGTTTGGCTCTGGACAATGCTTGTCTTTCCCTGAGCTCCCTCAAGTGAGTCAAAAGGCATCAGCTCACCTTTTTGTTCTCACTGCACTAGGCCCAGGTTTACTTAGAGATACATGGTCATTTCCACTGCTGGAGAGAACCAGTGAGGAATCCTCCCCTCTCTCTTGTGTGCTGTTTTCTCTTCAGCCAAGAAGCCCGGGCAGCTTATCTGAGGCACAGGGGAGATGGTTCAGGGTCCCCCAGTCCTTGAAGAGTGTGTATATGTTTGCTAGGACCGGAGGCCAGATCCCTCTGCTGAGTACTTGCACTCCTTATTTCCCTTAGCAGAGTGTATGGGGGCCCTCAGAGGGCCCCCATACTTGCATTTGGGCCTCGGGACAGAGGTGACTAATCCTAACAGAATCAGCATGTGTTCTCATCACTCTGGCTCCAGCCTGATATTGTTACCAGATGAGAACATGTCTTATTGGGTTTAATTTTGATGGCTGTGGAAATAGAGCACTTTGAGTAACAGGCAGTCACACTGTGTCCTAAATAAACCCTGGACCCTCCTACCTTGTCTTGGCTAAGGCTGAAGCCAGAGCTCGCTCTGGGGCTTTGAGGCCAGCACTCTACTGCCATCCTCCCCTCACTATCAGGCTCCTCATGCTAGGGTCCTGGATCCCCCTGTAGAGTAACTGGGAGAGAGCTTCACATTCCAGCCTGCCCCTCCTGCTGAAAGCTGACTGCAGGCATGGGGCTTTGGGCTCCAGCCTGGGCCTCCTAGGCTAATGCTGTCTCTACTCTTTCTCCCTCTGGAGATGAACATCTGCAACAAGCCCTCTAACAAGACAGCCCCTGAGAAGAATGTGTGGACCGCACCTGCACAGGCCAGCGGACCCTCCCCGGAGCTGCAGGGCCAGCGGTCCCGCCGGAATGGGTGGAGCTGGCCCCCGCACCCACTCCAGATTATGGCCTGGCTGCTGTACCTCTTCTTTGCTGTGATTGGCTTTGGGGTCCTAGTTCCCCTCCTGCCTCACCACTGGGTGCCTGCTGGCTATGCTGTATCCTTGGGAAAGTATGGGGCTGGTACATGGGAGAGTGCAGACAGCGGATGGAGGGACGTGGGCAAAGCCTGAAACTGGGTTCCAGAGCCTCAGACAGTGCAAATGGGCCCTGTCTCTGCCTCGGGGTCCAGCTGCCTACCTGCTGGCCTCCAACACACATCTGACCCCTCTTCCTGACTGGATGAGGGAAAAGACCTAATGAACCTTGGAGCATTGAAAGCCCCACACAGATGGGAACCTCATCAACTGAGGTACAACAAGAGCAGTTATAGATGAGAACCTTAAAGCTCTCTTTAAGCTAATTGTATCCAGAGCTCAACGAAGGATGAAAGAGATGTTCCATTTATGAAATACTTTTTCACTTTTTGGAAGGAATCATGGTAGCTTCCTTTACATATTAAGTTCCTGGTATATTTAAAATATGGTTTTATTTACAGAGATGATTATGCCATACCCAGGACTGTTTAGGAGCTCATTGATTTTATAAATCAGACTCTTTTAGGGTAAGGAAAGTTGAATTGACAAAAGGAGAGATAAAGATGCCCTGGAAACTCCTGGGAACTGTGACAAATATGCACTTGCCTGATATTGGTGATGTGACTGTCCCTGCCCTGGCCATAACCTCTAGGAACAGAGGATTAAGGTGCAGCAGGTGGCTATGTGCCCCAGTCCAGAGGGTGCCCATGAGAATGTGCCCTGGTGTGAATGCTTCATGGAGATGATTCCTTGGGCCTCTGGGAGAAGGTAGCCTAGGGTGAGCTAAAGGAGTTAACAGGGATAAATTTGAAAGTCTCAGGCGTAGAGTTAGCACCCTTCAACTCAGCCCTTGCAGGGCTGCACAAAGCTGAACAGCTTCTGCCAACTGCACATCTCAGCCTCCTCCTCTGTCTGACAGGAAGAATCCTGCCTGCTTCCCAGGCAGGGGACAGGGAGCACACCAGATGTGTGTGTGAGCACCAGAATGTATGAGCCATGAATGTGAGCATGCTCTCTTGGGAAACCATAGAGCCCTTGGATGGTAGGTGACAAGGGCAAGTGAGTGGAGAAAGACTCTAGAGAAGGTTGTTGGTCTCAGATGCCAGCAGTGTCACAAGGGGACTTCCTGGTTCACTGGGACCCAGGACCTAGTCCTCAACTCTGAAAACTAGACTTTCTCTGAGGTAACCCACAGGGCTTATTCAGTACTGTTAAGTAGAATGCTTCATGGGACATTCCTCCCATGACCTGGAATGGGTACACCACTCACTTAAGACTACCTGGGTTTCTGCCATCAGGTACCTGATTAATAACCACATGGTTTGGAGTGAGTAGAATTATAGCAAATAATAGTAAACAGGAGTAACTAGAATTTATTGAGCACCTATATGTGCCAGGCACTGTACCAACCCTGTACATGGATGATCTCATTCAATCCTCATAATAATCTGTAAGGAAGGTGTTCCCCTGACTTTAATTAAAAAAAAAAAAAAAAAGAAAGAAACTGGGGCTTAGAGAGATTAAATGACTTCCTGAGGTCACATAGCTGGTATCTGGTGAGGCCAGAAGGACTGCCCAGGCAGCCTGACTCAGAGGCAAGTGGGATGGTTTGAGGATTTTGTCTTCTCCATCTTTACTGCTTTGGGCAATGCTGGAGGCTCACAGAACCACCTGGTTTGGCACTCTCATTTCTTGGCCTGAATGGTTCTCTGTCTTTCCACCAAAGCTACCTTCCTTCTGCAGGCTTCCTTAGGACCCCTGAAGAATGAAGTAGGGTAATTGTGTGTACCAAGCACTCACCTTGTGCCTAGAACTGGCCTGGGCCCTGGGGTTGCAAAGATGAGAACACAGGGCCCCAGTTCTCGGTGCTCAGCTTCCAACTGGAGGAAAGCCTAGTAGTGTGGAGATCATCACTTGGTAAGTAAGAGGGCAGGGACTCATTCAGCAGAATGTGGGTGCAGGAGGAGGGCCATGTAGACCAACATCACCGGGGGCCCGAATGCACTCCTATTGCTCTCAGCTCCCCGCCTTCCTTCCTCCCGGCTTCGCTCAGTATTCTTGGCTCCACCCTCTCCCTTCATCATCTGTATCCAGTCAGTCATCAGGTCCTGTTGATTTTGCCTCCTAAAAGGTATTGTATTTGCCCTCTTTTCTCCCCACTGCCAGCTGCCTCTTACCTAGATGACCATTTCGTCTCCAAACAGGTCTCCCTGCACATGCTCTCACTCCAGCCAGTCTGTCTCTCTCTGTAGCCAGAGTGCCCTTTCAAAAAACAAAAATGATAAAGTTACTAATACCCTCTAGTGGCTTCTTCCTGCCATAAGGTTCAAGATCCTCAAGGCTCTCCACATTCTGGACTCTGCCCATTTGCCCATCATCTTCTTATTTTATTTCCTCTGTGTTCTCTGTTGTGACAACACTGGTCTCTGGAGAAGCCCTTAGCTCCTCTCTCCACCCCAATACCCAGCTAAGTTAGAAGTCAAGAACTAGCAGTCCATGGGCCAGTTTGGCCTATAGATTTTTTTAATTGAGTGATAATGAACACACTAAATAGACATATCTGAAGGGCTTTTTCAGCAGGTACATTTTAAAAATTACTTATTTCCTTGTCAGCATTTTAAAATTTTAAAAATTAAAAAAATGAGATGCCTCATATATCCAGATACAAACCCAGATTTCTGGTTTCAAAAAGCCAGAATTTGGTGACATAGGCTCTCTTTCTGGCATGGCACCAACGAGTTGAGCTGGAACCACACATCAGCCACCCCGTTATGTGGGGCTCTGCTTGCTCCCAGCACCCAGCCAGGCCCCCTTTCCTCTTTATATTTCCTGCTGGTTCCTGTGCCACTCCAAGTATCAGCTGACATAATACTTCCTCAGGGAAGCTTTCCATATCCCTTTCAACTAGATGAGGTCACCCAGTTACAAACTCACATAGTCCCATGAACTTTCTTTATCACAATCAACCTACTCTTCGATTAACATCTGTGTTTCCTTCAAGACTGTGGGCTCCTTGGGGATAGGGACCAAGTCTGTTTGTTCCTGCCATATGCCTCAGTGCCTGATGTAGAGAAAGACCTCAGTAAATAGTTTAATGAATGAACCAGGGGGTGGGGGGTGGGAGAAGTGTTGAAGCAGGCAGGAAACTAAATGTTTGCCCACATTCAGTGTGTCTGAAAAGAGGTTGGAATGGTGAGTAGTAGTGGTTGGTAATACCAAGAGGTTTGAGAGGAGCCAGAATGAAAGCGGCCATGAGCATTGAACCTGAAGAGTAAACTTTAGCTTGAGAGCCATTGAAAGCCACTGCAGGAGTTTAAGCAGTCAAGGCCTTAAGTTTAAGCTTTTCAGAGCTCACTTCAGGATCAAGTGAAGAGTACACTCAAGGGGACCCAGACAGGAGGAGCAGAGTCCAGAGACTATGGAATAGCCCAAGCAAGAGGTGAAGGCCTGATCCAGAGCCAGGGTTGTAGGGATAGAGAGGTTGTGGTGGGCCACAAGATTGTCACTGTCAGCTCTGGTACAGCATGTTAGGATGGAGCCTGGCTCCTGCAGACGTGTAAGAAAATTTGGCTGCTGGGAGGAAGAAGAAAAAAGGAGGTTGGACAGCTCATGGATGGAGGATAAATGATGGAGAGATATCTGACTGGCTAGCAAAAGGACAGATGGATGGATGAATAACTAGATGGAGGGTGGATGGCTGACTGGGTGGAATCTATTTGTAAAGTTTTATTATACATTCACTTTGCAATAAGTTGTCAGCATACTTGCGCCCAGCCTTTGGTCCAGTTGCTGAGCAGATAGATCCTGGAAGATCTGTGTTTCAGGAATTGGCCATGTGCCCACTGGCCAGCCCTTAAACATGTCAGGCCATCCCAGACATTCAGCCCCAGGATTCTGAGTAGCTGAACTTAGGGAGGCAGTGGGTCTATGAGGCTCCATCTGCAAGTGATTCTCCAGCTGGCCTGGCTTCTGGGAGGGGATGTTTGCATCCTTCTCAGAAGCAAGATAAATGAGCTTAGAATTTGTATTTTGGGTCCTTCAACCTTAGAGGACGATCTCTTTTAGTCTTATTTCACCATTCAGAATCTGAAACCAGGTCAGATTCTGAGGTAAGACCAGCCAGGGTCTGCACCACGTCTGGGGCAGTGAGGCCAGGGCCCTGTAGTTGGTCTCCTCAACAGCAGCAGTGCTGGTTTGTGAGCTCCATTACAAGATAGCCCCTCTGTTCTTCCATCTAGGGCACGGGTATGCTAGAGATGTCTTGACAAGGAGGCTCTTGGGGGACTGGAGATAGGAGGTAGCACAGGCAGAGTCTCTGCACTGGGGAATTGCATACAGGTAGAGAACAGTTCTTTGGCCATAGGAAGCAGGGGTGGGTTCTCAGCCAGCAGTGTGGAGTGAGTCTTTAACCTGTTGGGCCAGTGCATGGGTGCCGTCTTTGCTGGTCATCTCGTGGTGCACCTGACTGCTGTTTCCATCGATCCAGCAGATGCCAATGTGCGGGACAAGAGCTATGCAGGGCCTCTGCCCATCTTCAACCGCAGCCAACATGCACACGTCATTGAAGACCTACACTGCAACTTGTGCGACGTGGATGTGTGAGTGCATGTGGACTGGGTGTGTGTGGCCAATGAGTGCGCCTGGGGAACTGTCAGCGGGAGCTCAAGGCAGACAGGGGCATGCCCAGGCTTTACAGTCATCCTGAAGCCTCAGAACCCTCGTATTTCACACAGTCAAGAATCTTGGTGGAGTGACAGAGAACTGGGTGAAGGACAAGGTGAGGAGAAGGTGCCTGGAAGTGGAAGATGAGGAATAGCATTTCCATCAGTTAAAGTAGGAAACATTTGGCACTGCTACAAACATTGCTAATGACTAATTCTGCCAGTAACCACCCCCTTCTCTCACTAGCATCCCCAGGTATGGGCAGGGAGGGGAACTAACAGAAGCTAACACCCAAGTACTTATCATGCGCTAAGTGCTTATGAACAACCACCCCACAGGGTGGGTAACATCTTTCTCACTTCACAGAAGAGGAAGAATCCAGTGTTCTGAAAGGCTGAGGTTGGTCATATGGCTCTTGGGCAGCAGAGCCAGATTCATAACCCAGCCTGCCTGGAGCTGGAGCCAATATACTGTTATCCTTGTTTATGCACAACTCTAAGGCCCAGAGAAGCCAAGTGACTTAATCCATTGAGGGGTTAGAATGTACAGAGCCCAAACCCTTTGGCTGGTCCAGACTGCCTCCCTAGGCCCTTCCCTGGAGCATCCCAGTCTCTCAGCCTTAAGAAGGGGATCTGGAATTGGGTATGGTTAAAGACTAGCTCCCTCCACCCCCCACCAACTTTTAACTTTAAGACCCAGGAAGTTTGTTGAAGGGGCTCTGTCCGTAGGACAGAGAAAGAGCCAGTGGCATTAAGACGCTGAGGACTTTGGCATCAGACAGTCCTTTCCTTCACTAGACATCAGTCAGTGTCCTGTTCCTCAGTGGATGCTCTGGCAGTTGCTGCCTGTTCCAGGGCTCCATTCTGTTCTGCAAAAGGGGACTGAAACTTATCCTTCCACTCTCCTTTGGGCTTTCCTTGTTCCTCCCTGGGGCAGGAAGATTCACTTGCATCCCTAACTTGGCCTCCCTTAATCTTATCGCCTGTGGTGAACTGCTTGCTACTCACCCAGATGTCTGCCTGCCCTGCTCCCTTTGGCTCCTTTGGCTTATCCCAGATAGACTTGCAGTTTTCTGGAAGAATGCCAGAAAAATTCCCACAGTCTGGCAGAGAAGCAGAGACTCAAAAAAATGGTGATGTCAGGAAGAGCAATGCAAGCCCTGGGTCTAGCAGCCTTGCTCTCTTCTGCTACCTGGCCCCATACCTGCATTCTCTCCTGACTGGGCAAAGGGGGTCCTTGCTTGGAAAGGAACCTCCATTTTCATTTCACACCACCATCACCCATATGCATAGTTCCAGAGGGGGACAATATAACGCTGTCTCCTCCTCTCACCCCTGGGTACACCTCCCTTCCCGCCCGTGCCTCCCCACCTCTTCAGAAGCGCTGTCTCCTCTAGGTGTCCCGCCCCACCGTGCCCGTCACCAGAGGGCGCGCGCGCTCCCTGTAGACGCGCTCTGCTCACCGCTTAGGCGCGGGTGAGTGACCCACTCCAGGTACAGAACCCGCAACCGCCAGGCCAGGATGGTCAACAAAGGGTGGGGTAAGCCCGCGATCGCTCTGTGCCCTCTCCCACCGCAGGAGTGCTCGTTCCAAGCACTGCAGCGCCTGCAACAAATGCGTGTGCGGCTTTGACCACCACTGCAAGTGGCTCAACAACTGTGTGGGCGAGAGGAACTACCGGTGAGAGCCAGATCCGGGCCACAGGGGTACCTGGGGATGTGTGTTGAAGTGTGTGAATCAGGGCCCTTGAACCTTCATATGGGGCCAGGAAAGGATGGGAAGTACTTGGGGAACCTGTGCGCTGGTCTGAGGGTGAGGCTCTCCATGGCGTCCACCTGACAGGGCTGCGGGTAGGTTTGGAATCTTTCTCCTCCTGGCCCAGGGAAAGGTGGAGAGCCTATTGGGGGTGGCTGCCTATCTCCACCTTTGCCCTAAGCCTTCGGCTTCCTGAGGAGTTAGGGCTGTGGGGTCAGAGGCCCAGCTCCCCCTCCCAACCACTGGTCCTTCTGAGCTCTGGGCCCTTGCCCAGCTGGAGCACCTGGGTGCTGACAGCTGCCCATGGCTGGGCCCAGGCTCTTTCTACACAGTGTGGCATCCGCCTTACTGGGCGTCCTGCTCCTCGTACTGGTGGCCACTTACGTCTTTGTGGAGTTCTTTGTCAACCCCATGCGGCTGCGTACCAACCGCCACTTTGAAGGTCAGTCTGGGTTCCAGGCCCACTCCCACCCCCTAGCCTGTCTGGTCACTTGTCACAACCCTGGCTGAGCACAGTCTGCTCGTACCTTGCAGTCCTGAAGAATCACACAGATGTGTGGTTCGTGTTCCTGCCTGCTGCCCCTGTGGAGACGCAGGCTCCTGCCATCCTGGCTCTGGCTGCCCTACTCATCCTTCTGGGCCTGCTCTCCACAGCCCTGCTCGGCCACCTGCTCTGCTTCCACATTTATCTCAGTAAGTGCCACCCCGGCCCACATACACACCCACACCTTCCTTGCAGGGGATGGGGTCCCTAGGCTGGAGGAAGTTACGCAGTTTGGGCTGTGGAGCCCTGAAACTATGCCCCTTCCTGGTGCTGGCTCTCTAATGGTGACTCGTCTCACTCTGTGGCTTAGTGAATATGGACACAATGGGTTTTAGCCTGTAGCTGGGTACCCTCCCTCTCCTTCTGAACCCCAGGTTCACCTTCCTTTTCCATTACACTGAGCCCTATCTTCACCCCCTCAGTGTGGCACAAGCTCACCACCTATGAGTACATTGTGCAGCATCGTCCACCACAGGAGGCAAAGGGGGCCCACAGGGAGCTCGAGTCATGTCCCCCGAAGATGCAGCCCATTCAGGTATAGAAGTGTCCCAGAATGCTGAGGGAGTGGGAGAAGGGGTGTGGGAGGGGTGGTGGGCTACACAGCAAGTAGTCAGTGATAAGACAGGGCAAAGGGAAGCAGGCCTGGAATAGCAGCTGGGGCGAGGGCAAGTGTGTACTAAGCATGTGCCTGCTTGTTCAAGTGTGGGCATAGCCAGAGGGAGCCCTGCATTTCCCTGACCCCAGGGGAAAGGCTCTGAGCATGTGCTTGAGGGCACATAAAGCGGGAGTCTGGAAGTGGGCAGGGTGGGGCTGGAGGAGCAAGAGATGGACCAAGGACTGGGTCACCAGGGGAGCCATCAGTTCTCTCCACCTGTGACCCTGAGCCTTTATACCCATTACCCCATTCAAATCTTGAAACAGCCCATGAGGCAGGTCATGCTTACTATCCCCATGTTGCAGATGAACAAATTGAGGCCAAGAAAGATTTAAAAAGCTGGGTCTAGGAAGAGTTAAAGTCTCCACACTCTGAAGCAGGAATCCTCCAGCCCAGGCTCAGGGCCTGGCCAGCCCAGCTGCTAATCAGCCTATCCCCATTCCCACGCCCCTTCGCTTCCTGAGGTCAACAGCTGGGGGTGGGGTGGGCCTGTCCTTGGAGCCCCCAGGGATTGGGAAGGCAGGGGGCCCAGGCAGGCCTTGTTGGGAAGGCTGAGTTCTGGATCCAAAGTCCTCATGGCAACTGGACACAAACACAGGCTAGTGGGTGGACTGAGGAAGGGTTTGGGACCCCACCTCTCCTCTCCTCATTGCCACGGGGTGGGCCAGGCTGCCAGGTCTGGGAAGGCCTGGGGGAGTGATGGCTGTTAGTGGAGAAACCTCCCCCCAACCCCTGCCACACTGCTGAGTACCTGCCCCAGTGCTGGGCCCTGAACCAATCCGTGTAAGCACAGTGGCAGCCATCCTGGGAGTGGGCATCACCCCACTTCACAGAAGAGACAAGCTCAGAGAGGTGGGCAGGAGACTTCAAGCTTCACAGCCATGCCGCTTTGGGCTGGCCTTGGGATCCCCAAACTCAAAGGCTCAGGGCCTTGGCTCTGCAGTTACTGCCTGCTTAGGCTTTGAGGCTAGATGTGCCAGCAGCCAGGGCACTTAATATCATCTGAAAATGACCTGAGGGAGACCTTCACAGAGGGAGCAGGGTGGAGAGCTGAGGTGGAGAGGTGCCATGTATTATACCACTCAGGAATGGGCATGTTTTGGTCTCAAGGAGGATTGTAGGGATAGCTGTGAGGAGGGGAGTTTGAATGGGGACACCCTGGTGGCACCTTCAAACCTCCCCAGATGGCTAGGGCCTGGCTCCTGTCCCACTGTGACCCGTCAGGCTTCTGGGACAATCCTCTATAACTGCTGCCCTCAGTCCTCTGCTTCTGGACCCCAGGAGCACCAGGGTAGGCTTTGCCTCCTCTCTCCTGGGTCCTGGAGGGGTACTAAGTCCACATTGTTGCAGAGGAAATGTGTGGGGAAAGGATTACCTTGATGTCCCAGTCCTTGTGACTGGGCTTTGACCCTTTCGTCTTTCCCAAGGCTCCTCTTCTCAGGCTGGCACCCCCACAGTCCTCTCCAAAGGGCCAGCCTGAGCAGATGTTGCACACAGGGCTTGCCTGGGGCCTCCTTCTCCACATCTGTGTAGCCAACCCATGACAGGCTGGGCTCGTCCCCCAGACCTGCTAGGGCTGTCCTGCAGGCAGCCTCCCCACCCCCACCCTGAGCAGGAATGCGGGAGGGGCCCCACTCTGGAGCCGTTGCCCCCAAACATAGGCTTGTTTTAGAGACGGTGTTGCTGTTACAGTGTCTTCTCTGCATTAGTCAGGACGCCTGGGTCTCCATGGAAACAACTGTCGAGCCAGCGACAGCTGTCCGGTGCCCTGCCCCCAGCTTGATGGGGGCGGGGCCTCGTTCTGGCCCCGCCCCACATCCTCCTCTAGGTTCCCATCTCTGGCCGCTTTTCTGGCTTTTGTTTCCTCACCTGCAGTCCTCTCGGGCGCGGTAGGGGCTCATGCTGCGTGCTAGGGTGCAAGCCCAGGCCACTCCTGCTACCTCCCGGCCTCACTTTCAGGCGTTGGGTCGGCTGCTCCAACGGTCACTGCGAGGATCAGCAACTAAACAAGACAGAGAACTCACCCATAAGCCTGGTCCCAGGTGGGACCTCGGTGCTGTTTTTTCCACCATTTATTGCCTTCCCTTTACCAACAGAAGTTGGGGAGACCACTCATCCCCCCAGTTCCCTCCAGCAGCTGAGATTGTGTCTGGTACTCTGAGGACTCAGCTCTCAGGGAGCCATGGATCCCTGCATGTAGCCTTGCAGCCGCAGGTGCACACGCGAGTGTGTGAAGTGCCAGGTCTCTCAACCAGGGAAAAAAGTTGGTTTAGAGACTGAAGAGCTAGAAGGAGTCAGGAGCAAGAGGAGGCCTCTCTGAGTCCCTCTTTGCCCCGCCCCCATTTGGCCAGAACAGCTCTAGACCGGGTACATTGGATTCATGAGGCTGGAGGCTTCCCGGAGGAGGTGGAATTTGAAGTGAGGAAAACAATGGGGATGGGGGTAAGGTACAAACACAGGTGTTTTAAGCCTCATTCTGAATTGGGGTTTTCCCAGCATAACTGGGAAGCCTAGAGAACAGCCCTAGACCTCTTTGCCCACACCTCCGAGAGAGAACAGTAAGGGGGTGTGTCCTAGACAGAGTGGGCCTAAGGACCCAGGAGGCCCTGGAACCATACCTGGCCTCCCAGCCTCCCTCACCTCCACCTTCCCCAGGAGATGGAGCTCTACATGAGGACCTTCAGCCATGTACGCCCAGAGCCCCCTGGCCAGGCCAGGCCTGCCGCAGTGAATGCCAAGTGAGTGCAACTTGGGCAAGGGCCACCTCACATCTCCCATTGGCGTGGCAATGAGGTGGGAGAAAGGAGTTAGGCCAAAGCCAAGGCATGGGTCTTGGTCCAGCCCAATGTGGCCTTGGACAGATCAATGCCTCCTTCCGGCTAGGAAGGGAGGCTTATTTTAGAACCTCCAACAGAGTGGTATTTGAAGGAACAGCAGCATCCAGCACTTACCCTCGCACTTCCCCTTCAGTCCCTCCCGATTCCTTGCTACCCGCGGCCAAGTGGAGCCTCCACCGCCCTCCTCCCCAGAGACTCTCGCTCTGCCCCCCCGGATACGACCCCAGGTAGGGGGGACCATGCTGGGCTCCTGCCCAGGTGGAAGGGGATGGGAAAGAAGTCTCTACCCCTCTCCGTTCCTCCGTGTCTTTTGGCGAGGTGAGGTCTGGGGAAGGATTATTCAGGCTTCCCCGTCTCCGCAGAAAAAGAGGAAGCGGCGCATGTATAAGGTACCGACCTCTGGGACCTTGGACCGAGATCTCCAGTTGCCCAGGCTGCCGGGTGAGAGCCCCTTCCTGACAGGAATCTGCTTGGGGAGCTCCGAGGGAGGGAAAGGTAGGGCCCTTAGTGAGTAGAAGCTCCTAGTCTTACGTTCTCTTCCAACCGCATAGGGCCCCGGACCCCCGGCCGCCGCTCCAGCTCGTCGTCGGACTCCGTGGACGCCAGCCCTGCAGGAGCCTATCACTCGGCGTCCGGCGAGTCCTTGGACGAGATCCCAGTGGCTCAAACGCGCTTAGGCAGCGCCGCTCTGGCCGTCCCGGTGGGTAGGCCCCGAGAGCCCGGGCTGGCGCTGCAGGCGCGTGCGCCCGCCGTTTTCGTGAGCCCGAGCAGCGGCGAGCCCCGCGCGCGGGACGGCCCCGAGGCTGATCTGGCTTAGCTGGGCGGGGAAGCAGGGATGGCGGAGGAGCGGCGGGACTGACTCTCTATGCAAAAACCCCATCCCCGCCGCACCGAGTGCACTTTAGGGGCCCCTACGGGCCGGCGGGATCGGCCCCACTCCACTACTCAGCAATACCCGCCCAATCAGCTGTGATGTTCCAATAAACTTTTTTATGCTTTTGCGGACTTGGTGCACACTTTTTTAATGACAGGGGTCACGGGCCCTCCTGGAGCCGCATCATTGCCTGTTGGCCTAGGAGCACAGGGTGAGGTGGGTCCCCCACATTGGGTGGCCATCCAGATTGTCATATGGAGAAACTCAAGTACCAGGCTCCTGGTTGGGAAAGGCCCTAGAGGCTCCCTAGTGGAGGTTATTTTTCTTGAAGATAGGGTTTGCACTTGGAGAGAGGAGCAAAGCAGCATTTGTGTTAGGAAGGCAGCAGCGGAAGCAGAGACGCCGAGGCTAATACCCGGATGGGGTGGGAATAAATGAGGACACGGACCCAGGAGGTCCAGGAGCTTTTCCCCGGCCGCAAGACCGACGTCGGTGTAGATCCCGGAGCACTCCGGATTCGTTCACTGTCCCCTCCCGCTCCCAGTGACGCGGAGTTGTGACCTGGGATGCTACACGTTCATTGGAGAGCTGTGGTCTTGAGCCGGCTCTAGACCCCATGTCACTAAGGGAAGGGACCGCCTCACTCCTCTGCACGTCTCCCCTTCCTCGCCCCCCCCACCCCGCCCCCGTCCCCGTCCCCCACCAAAGGCCTTTTTGGTTGCTGCTCTGGGAAGCTGGATCTCCCCTGAAGGTGGGGACCAGCTTTGAACTTCGGGCGGAGGCCAGGATGGGGGTCTTCCGAGGACCGCCATTACTACAAAGGTCTGGCTTCCCCCGCCACAGAGCTGCCCGGGGAGCAGCGGGATGAGACTGCTGCAGCAGCTCCGCCCCCCGCGGAGCGGGGAGAAGGCGGGGTCGGGTAGGTGGAGCCAGTGTGACCTTGGTCACTCTCGAGCTGAGACAGCCCCGAAGGTGGGGCTCGCCGTCTCTATGGAGACCAAGAAACAAGGGATAATACGGCGGAACCGCCCCGGTTGCAGTCCCGCCCCAGAGCCGGCAGGGAGCAGAGCTGCGGACCCGCCTAAGTCTCCTGTTACCATCGGTTCATTCTTGCGTCCTGTCCATCGAACGCGCACTGTAGGAGCAGCCACGAGGTAGAAAACGGTAGGAAATCCCAGCGTCAGCCACTCTAGTCAGTATCCAGCACGATAAGAAGGGGGTAGGGTGGAAGCGGCGTGGGAGCGGTCCCAACCCCGGATGGTCCTGAGCTGAGGACACCAGCTGAGCGGCCCTGCCCTGGGCCCAAGAGTTCCACCCCACCCCCACCCCCAACTGCTTGCTGATTGATGACTCCAGCTGTCCCAGAGGAGCCTGCAGACCCCTGGGACTAGAGCCTGTGACTTGGTGCCACCTGATCATTCTGCCATTACCCTGGGACAAGCATCCCGTGGCACTCAAACTCCCTCAGACTAGCCTTAGTGAACAAAGTGTTGGTCTCCTCTAGGTCCCTGGTGGGAGATTGCAGTGCAGGGACAGGGAAGGGGAGTGCTGTTTGAAAGGGAGCCTGGGCCCACAGAGTAGCTGCAATGTAGGAGCTGTGGGTGCTCTCAGTTCCCAAAGCCGCAACTTAGGGATGGGTGTGTGTGCTGATCCGGAGAGGGTTTTCAGTGTTAAGGCTAGTGGTAGTGGAAGGGAGCTAGGCAGGCAGGGATCCAGGCTCTAGTATAAAAGGAAGTGGTCACTGGAGGCTCTAGTATAAAAGGGAGAGATGAAAGATAGTTGCTGAGGACACAATTGAGGGTGTGGTCAGGAGGCTGCAGTGGATGAGATGGGAGTCTCAACACAGGGGTGTCACAACATAGTACCTGGGAGTCTGGAAACGCAAGTCTGTGGGTGTGTGGACAAGGGGGTTATAGAGGGTGTGGTCAGGGGCATCAGGTGTGTGGAGAGAGGGTGAGCTGTGAGGCTCTGGTTAGGGGTCTCAGTAAGGGCTGTGGATGTGTGGATGGAGGACCCAGTTCCAGGGCTTCAGGGGTATGGATAGAGGTGGGCTGCATTGAGGGTGTGGTCAGGGAGGCTTCTGTACCAGGCTGTGTTACATGGAGGGAGTTTCAGTGCAGAGCTGAGGGTGTGGTCCAGGAATGCAGTGGGGGCTGTGGGCAAGTATAGGGAAGACCCTTCAGTGCACGGCTGAGGGTATTATTGGGGGGCCTTGATACAGGCTATTAGTGTATGTGTGGGGGCTGAATGCTGAGGGAGTGGTCCAGGCCCCAGTCCCTGGGCTGTGGGTGTGGTCAGAGGACGGCAGTGAGGGCTGTGGGGGACACTTCAGTGCAGGGCTGGTGTGGTCAGGGAAGTCTGAGTATCAGGTAAGGGTGTGGTCAGTGGGAACAAGGCTGAGGGCATGGAGGGTCAGGGCTGAGTGCTCTCAGCTGTGGAGTGTGGACTAGTGTGGTGGTGCTCAGGGTGTGGCCAGGAGGCATCCACGGAGGGCTGAAGGTGTGAAGGTATAGATATGGGGGAAGTGTGCTTCAGTGCACAGGGTAGATGTGAAGATAACAGGGCCAGGGCTCATAACTCTACAACCCCCACTCAGGCTAGCCCCCCATAATCTCCTGCTCTTAAACTCCACAAATGGAGGTTACAGCCCCAGTGGCTGGCAAGGGGCCAAGAAGCCATGGTTGTGCCCCAGGTGCTGGGAGTGCTGGTGTGCCCCACCCGTAAGCCCATTCTCCAGCCCAGCCCAGCCCAGCCCAGCAGCACTGGGAGCTTCTCCCTAAGCCGCCCTGACACCATCCTGCCCTTAGCAACATTCTCCAAGCAGCACCACCCTCGCTTAGCAACTGTCTCCAGGCTTCACAAACTGTGGCCAGGCCAGCCCCAAGTTCCCCCTTCCCTCATGTTTTTGTTTAACAGCAAATAGTAACAAGGTCGCAGCTGGGCCAGCTGCACCCCTGCCTGGGGCATGCACCCCTGCCTGTGCCCTGGCTCCCTTCTCAGCCTGGGCTGAGTCCTCATGACCCTGACAGAGACACCGTCCTCACTAAATACCTGCCCAACCAGCAGCCTGGCCAGGGCCTAACCCAGCTTGGCATGAAACTCCCAGGGAGGGGGCCTGATCTGCCACCCTCACTTCCACCCAAGCAGGCCTTGTGCCAGGGCCAGCCAGACAAAGTCATAGCCCCAGCTGCTGCCCTCACAGTTTTTCTGGACAGTGCCACTCTGTTCCCAGCCTGGTACAGGGATCATGATTTCATCTTCTGAACTCCACTGTGAGCCAAGGCTGGCATTAAGTGACAGGACCTTTCTTCTCAGTGCTCTTCCTCATGGCTCTGGGGCCCAGTCAGACACTGAATACTGGCCCCTCTCCTCAGGCAGCTCCATCTCCAGCTCTGAGAGTGTGTGGCAGAGTGCCTGAAACTTCAACCTTGCAGGTTTTGAGCTAGAGGCAGTGATACACCAAGCCTTGGTGGAAGGGGGAAGAACTTGGCTGGGAGGTGACCGAGGTGGGTCCCTACAGGGTGGCATGGCAGCGAGCACAGATGTGGCTGGGCTGGAGGAAAGCTTCCGCAAGTTTGCCATCCATGGTGACCCCAAGGCCAGTGGGCAAGAGATGAATGGCAAGAACTGGGCCAAGCTGTGCAAGGACTGCAAGGTGGCTGATGGAAAGGCTGTGACAGGGACCGATGTCGACATCGTCTTCTCCAAAGTCAAGTGAGCCCTGGGTATTTCCTGCTTCTGATGTTCCCAGAAGGGGAATTGGGGGGCTGGAACCAGGGAGATCGTGGAGCAGGGGGCAAACTCATGGTGTCCACATACCTGGCAGGGCGAAGTCTGCCCGGGTCATCAACTACGAGGAGTTCAAGAAGGCCCTAGAAGAGCTGGCTCCCAAGCGATTTAAGGGGAAGAGCAAGGAGGAGGCCTTTGATGCCATCTGCCAACTGGTGGCAGGCAAGGAACCAGCCAACGTAGGCGTTACTGTAAGTGCCCTAATGGTTTTGAATGACCACTGACGGCAGGGGAGGCCGGGAATCTTGGCTGGTGTTGGAAGGGCTGGGCTGTCTAACCAGGTACCCCTGGGGGGATCTCTGTTCAAACAGAAAGCAAAAACAGGGGGTGCTGTGGAACGGCTGACTGACACCAGCAAGTACACGGGCTCCCACAAGGAACGCTTTGATGAGAGTGGCAAGGGCAAAGGTATTGCTGGGCGGCAGGACATCCTGGATGACAGCGGCTACGTGAGTGCCTACAAGAATGCAGGTACCTATGATGCCAAGGTGAAGAAGTGAGGCCTAGGAAGGCCCCCCCGGCCCACCAGCGCGACTGCCCCTGCCAGAGCCTCGGGCCTGGCCTAAGGGGCATGTGGAGCGAGAGCCTGGTCCTGTCCTTGCTGGATCTGCCACCCAGAGCTTCCTGCCCAGCCCTTCAGGGCCAGCCCACCAGGCCTCTGACCCAGATTGCTCTGTGTCCCCTTCCCCCTTTTCTTTTCTCCTCAGCCTCTCTGTCTGAGGAGAGTCTGTGCCTATAGCCTCACCACCCCAACCTAGTCCTGGGCATGGCTAACTCCCTGCCTGCTTGCCTCATATTTAAGCTGCTGCTCTGGCCAAGTGCCTAATTCTTTCCTGGACCTCAATAAAGACACCTTTTGTACCAATATGGACTGTTCAGGTATATGACAACAAAGGTAATGACATTCACATCTTGATGACCTCTCAGTGTCATCAACTCCCTCCATGTCACACTCTACTGATTCTTCCACAGGCAGCCCTGCTCAGAAAAAGACATACACCAGGCCCCTTCCATTAGCACCAAGCCAGGCTGCCTGGGGATGCTGCAGAGGGATATCAAAAGCCTTTTACCTCAGCCCTGACCCAGAGATCTGGCAGCATGGCTGCTTTCCTGCAGTTAGGGCCTCAGTCTTGGCCTCTCTGCTTTCACAGCAGGGGGAGGGATGAGACAGCAAACTCAGCCTGGGCTAAGCGCTGCTGGGGCCCAGTGCCAGGCCTCAGCTCTAAGCTTGCTGACAGGCCTCCACTTCAGGGAGCCACCAAAGCGAGTCACTTTGGGCTGCATCTCAGAAAGAACCTTAGACAGTAGACAGTTCAACACCCAATTTTATAGTGGAGGAAACTCAGGCCCAAAGAGTTAAGGAGCTTCTGCAGTATAGAGGCCAGAAGCATGCCTCTGTCTCCCTGGCCAGGCTCTAACACAGCAAGCCCCAACACTGATTTCCAAAAATGATGCTGGAGGCCCAGTGATAGAACTTGGCACTCAACATCAGCCTTTGATGGGCAAGCAGGGTGTCCAACAATGAATGGGCCTCTTCTTGCTGATCCCCTCCCATCTGTTCACCACCCCAGGCTGGGTGAGAAGGGGTGTCTGTCTCTGATCCTGAGAAATCCTGGGAGCTTCCAGATCAACCTTTTCTCCCCTCTAGGTTCTCAATGTTAGGACAGAGTTACTCCCTAGTCTAAGGCTTTGGGGCAAACTCTCCTTCCTTCCTGCTGACAAGTGGCCTGGATGGAACTTATGCTATGCTATGCTATGCTAAGTCGCTTCAGTCGTGTCTGACTCTGTGCGACCCCATAGACGGCAGCCCACCAGGCTCTGCCATCCCTGGGATTCTCCAGGCAAGAATACTGGAGTATTGGGTTGCCATTTCCTTCGCCAATGCATGAAAGAGAAAAGTGAAAGTGAAGTCGCTTAGTCGTGTCCGACTCTTAGCGACCCCATGGACTGCGGCCCACCAGGCTCCTCTGTCCATGGATTTTCCAGGCAAGAGTACTGGAGTGGGATGCCATTGCCTTCTCCGGGATGGAACTTAGGGACTGTCCATTTCTAGCAATGGTGCTAGAAAAGGCTTTAAAAGCACACATTCACAAATATTTTCTTTCCTGACTCAGATAACAAAGCAAAGCAACACAACTATTTATTTCCTCATCCCTTGAGCTGTTCTGGCATGTTTCTGCCCCAGGTGGCCCCGGAGTCCTTTGAGCCCAAAGTCACTTAGAGCAGGGGTTTAGAGGGGTAGGGAAACTTGAAACAGACTCTCGGGATTAAGTGAAAATTAGAGAGCAGAGACCATCACCTGATCACAGCAGAGCCTTGCCTAATGGCTGACAGCTGTGGGATCTCCTGACTCAGCTGACCTTGCATTGCTCAGAGAAGAGTTTCAGAGAGCTCTACCTCTCCCACCAGCAAGTAGTAAGAGGAATGTTTCCTCCAGCCCTGGGGAATTGGTTTAAATTGCAAGTTTACTTAAATGAGCCTAACAGGAGTGAAATCCAAATCCTGCAGATTGGCCTGGTCCAGGTGCTGCAGGTGAGATGACCGTCTAGTACGTATGGGAGCAGCATGCTGGCCCCTCCTATGATTGGCAGTGTGGCTTAGGGGACCCCAGAAAGAGAACTGGCTGAGTCCTGAACCTCCATCTTGTAGGAGTAAAGTCCCCTCTTCTTGAAAAGTGGTTATGGAACCTGAAAGAAATCAAGGCCCACCCAGAGGCAGAAAACCTTTAGTCTAATAGAATCTGGTTTCTGGCAGCAACTGACCAAACAATGCCACTTCAGCCCTTTGGTTATCACTGCTCCACTCCCCACAGCTCCTCATGGTGGACAGGTCTGGATACCCTTGCTAGCAAACCCAGTTGGGCAAGGAAGAAAGGTTAGGATCTGTGGGATGAAGCCATCAGAATCCACTATGTATAGCTGGTAGGAAGTTGAAACCTGTCAGTGGGCCCTGCCTCTCCTTTTGGCCACAGAACTTCCCTGAGGACCTGTTTTCCATATCAGCCTTGTTTCTGTCTTTCTTCCAACAGTCCCAGGTCCAGGGTGAGGAATTCTTCTCCATTTATTTTCTATTTGATACTTGCTTCAGGGGACTTCCCCTGCTTCATGTTGAGCCCACTTAGCCCCATAGGGCAACAACACTTTGGCCCTTCCCTGATGCCACAAATCTACTGTTGCCCCTGGACCAAGGCCACACAGGGAAAATCAGAACCATAGCTGACTTCTGCAGGAATGACCAGCAACCCTAGAGAGGGGCCTTGCCTAGTGCAGGAATGGCCATTTTCGGTGATAATAGAAAGTAGGGTGGAAGGTGACTTAGTCTTAGTCAGGCTCTGCTTCTCCTTAGAGGTACTCTGAATAGGTTCCAGGTTGGCATTATCAGATAGGAGAAGGAAGTGAGCCTGGGTTGTAGAAAGAAGCACATTATCCCTGTCTCCACCTCCCCTAAACCTCACTGGCTGTCAAGTAAGTTGGGCTGTGCACTGGGCTGGGACCATGAAATAGGTCAACACAGGGCTATAAGGCTATTGACTAAGGCTACACTACCTGGGCAAGACTTAGGCTCTTCGGAGGGCTCTCAGTGGAGTCAAGACAGGACCAGCAAAGTAGGGTGAGGGGCTGTCCTTAGTGACACTTCCACAGAAAACGAGCTCACCCTTAGCTCCCTCAGAGCCATGCTGCACAAAGAAACTTACAGCTCCACTGCACATGCTCCTTTTGGGAACTCACATGAAGTCAAGAGGTCTGTAGATTTTAACCTAGAGATGTGTGATCTTAGTTGTGATTTTCATGTCTCATTACTACAGCATAGCTCTCCTTCCCTGCACAGCACCTGAGTCAGGGAAGCAAATAAGTGTCTAATCTTTCTACCTTCCTCTCTCTCTCTGACATGACCCTGAAGATTAAGAGAAGTACAATATGATGTTAGGTTGACAGTCCTTCACTCTCTAGAGCTCTCCGGCAACATGAGCTACTTGGGCAACCTTGAAGCAGAAACACAACCGTCACTTTCATTATCTTTTCCCATTGATGCCTAATCAATCAGGATTAAAGAAAAGATTGATCCTCAGTCTGAAATACCAGGTATTCATGTGTAAAGTGGATGCTCAGCAAAGACCTAACTTTCACAGGCTGCACCTCTGGTCTGGTGCAGAGCCAGCCTTCTCTCTCATCTTTCTAGCTCCTCTCTGATCCAGCCCACTCCACATGGCCAGACATCAATCCACTCTTTCTACAGAGAAAGTTTCTCAAACACAAATCTACTACCCCTCTGTGTTCCCAATCTAAAATCCTTAAGGAGCCATGCAACCTAGATGGTGTGTATCTCTTCTCAGGCCTTCTGTCCCCTGATTGGACTTTCTTCCCATTCCATGGCCTTGACTTCTGCTATTTCTCTCTGCAGCTCTCCCCACTGCCTCTGCCTTCAATCCTGTGTTTGCCTGGTGATCTTTCATTCCAATTCTTCAGATTTTGGTTGAAAGATCATTTCTTTAGGGGACATATTCCTGACATCATACCTCCCTCCCAAACTAGGAAGGTCCCCTAGTTATAATACTTCATGGCACCATGACCTACATTTTCCCTGCCTAGTGATCCCTGGGGGCCCAGACATGTCTACCCTGTACCCTTGGCCTAGGAGGCTCTGTACCCTGCTGTACCTGGTACCATTATACTCATTTGGCATCTTCCACTCAAACAAGTCCTCACTGACAACCTTCTCCAATTCTCCAGAGTAGGAATTACCTACTCTCTCTTTCCAGGGTGTCTCTAGGCTTTTATTTAGGCCTATTTGATACCAATGGAAGCTTTCAGCTCCATCACACAGCTAAACTGTTGGCTGCTCCAGGGAAGACATAAGACCTTGTCACCTTTAACTATGATGGGAGGAAACCCAAAACACATTTGATGAACTGATCAATAGAGATTCTCTGAAATTTCCTCTAACACAAAACATACCTGGCCATGGTAAGTTATTTTCTAACTTCCTACTACACAGTTTCAACTGACACTTGGGAAAAATATCTAGTGTTTTTTTTCTTTTTTGACACTTTCAGCCAAGTGTTCCTATGTGATATGATATGATATGCCTAGGACTAAGTGCCAACTATTTATGTGGGCAGAAGGAAAGAATGACTTGATGGGAGGAGATAAAAAGAGAAATAAAAAGAAAGACCAATACAGTGTAATTAAGATTTTTTTTTTCTTAATCTTGTGGGAAGATACCACCATACTAGTGGTAATGACACTGAGAGCCCCCTGGGGCTGAGAGACAAGCTGCAAAGGTGTACAGTGTTAGCTCCATAGACTAGGCTCTGGGACAGAGTCTGAAACAGTCTGTATTAAATACTGACCCACATCATGTGCTACTGGTGAGGAGGAAGACAGCGTGCTTTTCCCAAAGGGTGATGATCTCCCCAAATGATGACTCTTCTCAGGAGGCAGGAGTGCTTTCCCAGAATAACCTTTTTGCTCTTTATTCAGCTGCTGCAGCAGATACTCATTAGTTACCACCAGGGATCTGAGACACGAGGGGAAAGATAGTCGTGAAGTCATAAAAGCAAAGTAGATGTCATTCAGACCTGAAATGTTTGCTAAAGATAAATGTAAAATGAAGTAATACCTTTAAATAGAAAGAACTATCCAATTTATGAGTGGGTTATTTTAGAAGTGGGACAACAGTTTCTTTATTACAGTCCTGTTTGATTATGTTCCAGGTTGTAACAATAACACAGTTCACATTTTACATAGTGACTGTTCTATTCTTTCCGAAGCACTTTTCATGATGAAATAAGTAGAAACACCAGGAGACTGGCCCCTGACCAGGCCTGCAATTTCTATTCCTATTCCCAGATCTTAATTTCTACTTCTTCTAATCTATACTGCCTCAGCAATTAAACTAATGGTGCTAGTCATAATTGTATTCTTGGACTCTGCATTACCACGTAATGTTAAAGCTATCAGAGACCTCCCTTCCCTGCCAAAAAAGAGGTATGCACAATGCTATTCACTGCAGCACTATTTGTAACAGCAAGACACCATCAACCTAAATGTCTATCAGTAGAGGATTAATTATCGTGGAGTTCTATGTATGTATAAAAAGGAGTGAGAACTTATTCTAAACATCACTGTGAAATGATTTCTAAGATAAAATGTTAAAGCAACATTATGCCTCTTTTTATATAATAGAGGGAATACAAATACACACCCACGCCTGCAATGGAAGGCTAGTGGGAGGGAAGGAAAGGATAGAGCAGACAGGTAAGGAAGCTAAATTTGTTTGAATTTATCTGATTTCATAGATCTGACTTTGGGACCATGTAAGTTTAACATAACTGTACTCAGGATTAAATCAAAATAATAAAAATATTCCCTATAAATCAAAACCAAAATGAAACAAATTGAATCTATATATTGAAGTGATGGTTTAACAAAACAGAGAAGAATTAATTCAAGTTACTCTAAAATATAGCCATTAATACATCACTAAAGAGATAAACCTTAATGTTCTCAAAGTGTAGTCCCCAGGCCAGAAGCAACAGCATCACCTGAAAACTTACTAGAAATGAAAATTCTCAGTTCCTAGCCCAGATCTGCAGAATCAGAAACTCTGGGGATGAGACCTAGAACTCTGTAGTTCAACAAGTTTTCAGGTGATTCTGTACACACCCAAGTGTGATAAACATGAATTTATGCAATTCACTATACTCTTGTATGGGCTACCCCTATATACCCCTATAGTATAGGGTTATGGTGTGTATACCTATACCCCTATATAGTGGTGGGTCAGATGGTAAAGAATCTGCCTGCAATGCAGAAGACCTGGGTTCAATCTGTGGGTAGGTTGGGAAGATCCCCTGAAGAAAAGAATAGCTCCCCACTCCAGTATTCTTGCCTGGAGAATTCTGTGGACAGAGGAGCCTGATGGGCTACAGTCCACGAGGTCGAAACGAGTCCGACATGACCGAGCCACTAAACACACACACACACACACACACACACACACACACACACTTTTGTATATGTTTGCAATAATTAGAAAAAAAGTTTTTTAAAAAGTCAGCCAGAATGGATCTGGGTCGAATCCTCCTTATACTAAGCAATTCCAAGAAAAATTAGGAAGTGAAGTTAGGGACTGAAGGCTTGGGGAGTAGAGTTCTTCTATTTAAGCTTCACTGATGGTCCTAGCAAAGGTGTTTAGCAAATCAAAATTTCAAGTGCTTATCTAAATATACCAATAGTCTTGAGGCCTCTTCTGATTTGTCTAGCCTGGGGAAACTGTTCTTTGAAGAGCCTCATGTTATTGAACTCCTCTGAAGAGAACACATACATTGGATTCTTTCCCTATCACTCTGAGTGTGCTTGACCTCTCTTCTATGACCAAGAGTAGGTAGACATTTTTCAGAAGAGCAAGATGGCTGATTTTAGGCATACATTGTGACTGAGGAAAGTTAGCTGACCCAAACAAGGGTCCTGTTGGATCCAATGAGAAACTACTTATTATTGAGATGCTGTAACCCACCAGTGCCAGCAAAGATATTTAGTCCCTGGTGTGTTCTGGAAAGCAGTATTTTGACCCCTGAGCTAACTGGCCTGGATATAGGTTGTTTACGTACAGAATATAGTTAATTTGAAAAGTATATAGATATTAACTTGCCAAGTAAAACAAAGAAGATAAAGGAAAGTAAATATCTGCTTCCAGAAGCCAGCTAGATGGATCCAATCCTACCTCTGACTTTCATGGAGAAGAGTCACGGTCTCCTCTAGCTTTTTCAGCTGGGCAAGCTCCTGGTTCAGGCAAGACACCTGTATGTTCAGCTGTTGGTTTTTGCGCAGAAGATCATCTGCAAAGGTTACAGTATATGGGGGTGAGAGGATTCCAAGTGGCTAGTGTTTGAGAAAAGCTTGAGTGAACGGGTGGGCATCTTGAAGAATTGGAGGCCCCACTGCACCCACCTCCACACTCCATTCACCATTCCTTCTCTTGAAGACAGCAGATATAGTGACATGAATATACAGTTTAGCGGAAGTTAAAATTCAATCTGAGTTAAAATTCAACCACTTGATCTTGCACGTTAGTTCATTTTTGTGAATTTCACAACCCTGTCCCGCAGCACTGTTATGAGGAGTCAGTGAGACACCTGCAGTCATAGGCATAGGCAGTCAACAAATACTAGGTCTCCCTGTATTCTGCATTTTAATTCATGCATGTTTGTCCCTCACTCTGTATGAATATGTGAAAACACCTAGAACTGTGTTGGGCGCAAGATAATAGCTCAATGAGCACTTGCAGAAACTGAATTTGTGGCCAAGGCATTCATATTTAGCTTTCCAAATATGTTACCAAGGCTTACAATAATAAGGTAGTGAAAGTACAAGAACTCTGGATCTTAAGCAAGTCATTCTTCTAGAACAGTACTTAAAACTTTAATATGCTTACAAATTGCCTGGGGAATCTTATTAAAAAACAGATTCTGATTCAGTAGGTCTGCTGCTAAGTCGCTTCAGTCATGTCGACCCTGTGCAACCCCATAGACGGCAGCCCACCAGGCTCCCCCATCCCTGGGATTCTCTAGGCAAGAATACTGGAGTGGGTTGCCATTTCCTTCTCCAATGCATGAAAGTGAAAAGTCAAAGTGAAGTCGCTCAGTCGTGTTCAACTCTTAGCAACCCCATGGAGTGCAGCCTACCAGGCTCCTCCGTCCATTGGATTTTCCAGGCAAGAGTACTGGAGTAGGGTGCCATTGCCTTCTCCATCAGTAGGTCTGAGGTGAGGCCAAGTATTCTATATACATAACAAATCCCCAGGTGATGCTAGTGTTGCTGATCTCTGGTTCACACTTTGAGTAGCAGGGTTCTGGAAGGTAGAAATCAGGGCTGCAACAGCCGTATTTATCACCAGTCATCCAAAGAGAGTACTGGGCCTCACAGCTGGTTGAAAATAAGTATCTAGTGACGGAGGAGCCTGGTAGGCTGCAGTCCATGGGGTCGCTAAGAGTCGGACACCACTGAGTGACTTCACTTTCTCTTCTCACTTTCATGCATTGGAGAAGGAAATGGCAACCCACTCCAGTGTTCTTGCCTGGAGAATCCCAGGGATCAGGGAGCCTGGTGGGCCCCCGTCTATGGGGTCACACAGAGTCGGACACGACTGAAGTGACTTAGCATAGCATAGTGAATAAACACCTATTTATTTTCAGTATAGGTAAGTGGAAACTGATGTCTTGATTATTCAGGCTTATAAATATTAGATAGATGAGATTCAACTCTGGAAATTCAATGCTGATTTCCAAATCAAACTTCTCATACAAATATCCAAATACCCATAATGTTTGTTTCAGTGTGCTGAACTAGAAGTTTAAAGTCAAGGGTAGACTTTTATCTACCTAAACTATACTAAGAATAAAGTAGAACAAATCACAAATTCAATAGGATATTACTTTTCACTTGTTATAATGAAGAAAAATATATAATACCCAGTGTTGGCAAGGGTGAAATGAAAAGGCATTCAAATACATACTTGCTGCTGATGTGTGTATAAACTGAAATTACCTTTTTAGGAATGATTTGGTAATGTGTAACAAAAACCTCAAAAACGTCCACATCCTTGGACCCACTAATTCTACTTCAAGGAATGTCTCCTACGAAAACTGGTCAAAAATGTACACAACAATTTATGCACACAGATATTAATAGCTGAATTATTTGTCACAGCATAAATATTAGGTCTCTCAGCTCCATCAGAAGAGAAGATGATCTTAGAGAAGCATTTTCACTCTAGGGTCTTTTCTTCTATTTCAAGTCTTTGAATGTTTGGAAATTCTTTGAATTATTTATAATATAAATAATGACAGCTTTGTTTATAATAACTAACATTAAAAACAACTATATAGAGGACTAAATAGATAAATATGGTATAGTCATGTGATATTAGAGGAAATGCCTATGCTATTAAATTAATAACATTAGCTTGTAGAAATCAGATTGCCGAGGGTCGATAGTAGGGAAACCTAAATGCACCAGGATTGAACTTTTTAGAGTAGAGAAGAGTTCTGTATTTTGATTGGATGGAATTAAGTCAGTATACATTTTGAGAAACTCATCAAACTTAGAATGTGTGCATTTTGTTGTATGTAAATTCGTTTTGAAAAATTAAAACACAAATTTCAGTTCTGAATTTAAAATATATGTACAGGGATATAGGTGAAAGAAAATACACCCAAAACATTAATGGTAGTTATTTCTGGGTAGTGCGATTTTATTTTCCTTATATTTTTCAAACTTTCTGTAAGGAACATGATCTTCTGCTATAATCAGAAAAAAACAAGTATCATTCTCAAAAAATAATGTCAATAATAATATTTGTAAATGCTTTACACTGATAAAAGAGTAAACTCTCTTACTCTGGTAACTCAAGTCACCTGCATTACAACTCTGAGGCAAAATGATTGTTTCCATTTAGGAAGCCATGTGAGCTCTGGATGATGAAGCTTATTAAATGGGTCATCTATAAACAAAATGTTGTCTTGAGATGCACCATACATTGCTTTCCTGAACTTACCATAAGTGTGGG
Organism: Tragelaphus eurycerus; assembly: GCA_935064755.1. Classification (NCBI taxonomy): domain Eukaryota; kingdom Metazoa; phylum Chordata; class Mammalia; order Artiodactyla; family Bovidae; genus Tragelaphus; species Tragelaphus eurycerus. The sequence goes on from CAKXYN010000020.1 coordinate 23,236,760, forward strand.
ACGGGTGCCCACTGACAATCGAAGTGGTAGCACCTTCCTCCAAACGCTGGACTTTTTCTGACAAAATGAGGTTTTCCTCCAGCACTCTGACTAGTTTTTGCTTCAAACTTTCCTTTAGATTAGAAAACAAAATACAAACACATTAGCAATCTGAAATTCTGGGAAGTGTTTTTAGAAGATTGAAAGAATCTTTGCTCTTTTTAGTGATAAACTAAATGGAGGTCAGCTTCTCTCTCTCTCACTAGAATTTTAATTCATTGGTAAACATAGTTCGAGTGCAGCAAAGAAACTTACCACATGCGTTTTACCACATGTGAATTATCCGCTACTATTACAAAACAAGTGGTTGTTTTGACAAGTGGCCAGCATTATGAGTCACCTATTTAAAGTTTCTAGAAAATAAACTTGATGTCTGAAAATCCTCTAATGTTAAGAAAAGGTTAGGGGGGAGTCTAAGAAAATGAATCCCTTCTTTCCCTCCCAGCACCAGAACCCTAACGCTCTAGGAGTGGCCCCTGGTTTAGGGCTCTCCATCAGAATGGAGGAAAGACAATCCCAGAGACATTTAACTTCCCTCATCTGAATCAAATCATAACCTTCAAGAACACAATCCTAAATGTTTTTACTCTAGGGCCTTTTTTTCCTTTTCCATTTCAAGCCTTTCCTTAGAACTTTTGGATTAGAGAGTCAACCCTGAAGAACCTCCAAGCTATCCCTGCAAGTTTTGTGTTCCTAATTTGCACAGATTGACTTTTCTATATTTCAGTTCATAAGCATCTAGGTATTCAGGTGATGATGATCTTTACAGCACAGAGCTGTTCTAGCCTTGCTGCCTCGTCCTTTTCTAGTAAAGGAAGAGTAGGCAAAGAAGATGAGAGCAGCATACCATGTCATTAGGGACCAGCTGCCCTGTCTCCTTCAGTTCCATCTCCCTCCTGTGGCAGGCTTTTGATGTATCTTCCGGATGTGAGCGACACCACTGCTGAGAAGGAGCAGGGACTACCAAGCTCAGAAGCAGATCTCGGGCAGGACCTGCCAAAAATTCAGGTTGGGCACACGGGCCAGTCTTAAAAGCTAAAGCAGAGAATTCCTAGTCAATAACTACCAGCTCTGTTGGACAAATAGGGTAATCTAATGTCTCCTTTTTTACAAGAATTTAGTAAGTAACTGTAAGAGATGTTTCATGATGGAGATAAAAAAGCTATATCCCACATCTATGGAGAAACAACAGCAGACTCTCATGAGTGCATGCTCCGTGCTATTCTCTAATCACTTATGAATGGCTCCTGGGGATAATTTCCTACAAAACAAGAGCAAAGGATCAATGTGGGAAAGAAAGTAACTGAGATAAGACTTTTTCTTCTGTATGTTGCTTTAGATATTAAAAAACACCAAAAATGCTAAGCCTAAACAACTTTAAAGGCATATCTGACTCTTTTATGACCCCATGGACAGCCTGCAGGACTCTTCTGTCCATGGAGTTCTCCAGGCAAGAATACTGGAGTGGGTTACTATGTCTTTCTCCAGAGGATCCTCCTGACCCAGGGATCAAACCCGGGTCTCCTGCATTGCAGGAGGATTCTTTACTTTCTGAGCCAACAGGGAAGCCCTTAAAGTTCCTAGTTTTTACTTAAACTCTTACCACTACTATTAAGCAACAAATAGACACATGGGGACAATATTTGCAAAGCTGTTTTTCCCCAAGTTCCTAAAAACAAAGTCCTGAAAAAGAGTCCAGTTCATTTAGTCATTAGAGTTTTACAAATCATAACATTTCCATAGTCATCTCAGACCTCTGATGATCAAACTCAGTTTCTATTGTACTTATTATTGGCATTCTCCCCAAGGATCATAAAATCCTTTTGTAATCATTAACATGACCATGCTTTATTTTATATATAATCACTTAAAGACTACAAAAAAAAAAAAAATAGTTACAGGAAAACAAGACAACTGGTACAAGAGGGAAGAGTGCTTATGAAAACAGAGAACAGAATTCCCTGGTGGTAGAGCAGTTAGGACTTGGTGTTTTCACTGCCATAGCACTGATTGACCAGGTTCAATCCCTGGTCAGGGAAGTAAGAGCCTGCATAGAGCTGGCAAGCTGCATGGTGCAACCAAAAAAGGAAAAACAGGGAAGATGATTATGATAAAAATGCAGATTTGTCTATCACTGTGTGGCTGACAAATTTTGGTAAGTGTTCATGAGAACAATTTCCCCTGCAAGTAAAGGGGGCTGAGCAGCTTTTATCAGAATCTAGAGCAGAAACAGCAGAAGCAAGGCTAAGCCCTTCTCTGAGAACTGAGAATGAATTCACTTTACCGAGAAACTTTTTGTTCAGGAGGAGGGAGCCGGAGCCGTTCCAGTGCTTATCCACAAGCTCTAGGAGCTGTCTGAGGACAGTGGCCACATGGGAGGTTCTGGCAGAGACTGGGGGACTGTGGTTTCCTGGCAAACCATGCAAACTGCCCAGGTCACTAGAGAGAGGCTCAAGAAAAAAAAAAAAAAAACACCCAACCATTTGTCATTCTTACACAATAAGGGAAGTAAAAATCCAGACATTTAAAGGGTTAACATTAAGCAAAAGAGAAAGTTGACTTCATCTTTCAGTTTGGATTTAATAGAATATTACTTATGTCTAAGATAAATACAATAATATATACAAGGATAATTTCAAAGCAAACAGTATCTTCTATCATAATTTTCTAGAGATTTTCAAAAGAGTACAAAAAATGTTTTAACACCCATGTCTATGGCTTAACATATTATGTTATGAATATGGAAAGATTAAACTGCAGAACATTTTTAAGGTATTATATTATAAAATAAAATGGGGAGTAATTTAATAAAAGTTATAACTCATAAGCTTATATTTAGTATATTACTATATAATAAACCTAACTGTCCTATAACATTTTAAGTGTTATGTTAAATGCTATTGTTGGACCCAGTACTAAAGATACTTTTTATTCAGTAAAAATCTTATCTATATAGATGCATAGGTAGAGCTCTCTCTCCAGTGAAACTTTCAATTGTTTTTAATTCATTCAGATATGATGTATATGTCTATATATTTAGTCATGTCTGAATGAATTAAAAAACAATTGGGGACTTCCCTGGTGATCCAGTGGTTAAGAATCCACCTGCCAATGCAGGAGACACAGGTTCAATCACTGATCCAGGAAGATCCCACATGCCACAGGGCAACTAAGCCCACGCACCACAAGTACTGAGCCAGTGTGCCCTAGAGCCTGTGCTCTGCAACAAGAGAAGCCACTGCAATGAGAAGCCCAAACACTACAACTAGAGATAGTTCACAAGCAGGACCAAAGGCCCAGAGCAGCCAGTAAATAAATTAATTAAATTTTTCAAAAATTAAAAAAAAATTGTGAATTTTACTGGACAGATCAATCTTGTCTGTGAGTTCTCAAGGGACTTCAAGAAAGCTGTTACATATTAAAAACAGCCAAACTATTTCTCAATCTTTGGCTCTTTTGATATTAAAAATACATAAATGATTAATTAGCTAATGCTGTCATATCTGACAACCATGAAACAGAACACCAGTGATATTTATGACTTGAGTCACACATGTAGCCTATGATTAATAAGGAAAAGCATTATAAATGGGATAAACATTTATTAAACAGATCTGTATTGAACACTGATCATGTGCATTGAGAATTCTATATAAGCTCTGTGAACATATGAACTAAAAGATGAAGTCCTTAAGAAATTAATCTGATTAGGAAGGAAAGTCATAGAAAGACTGGTTACACTACAAGCCACTTTAGAGGATCTTGTGAAAAATGGATATTGAAATGTCCATTTCAAAATCCAATCAAAATATCATTGGTTTTTCATGTATTGGTAATACTGTGTGTACATCATGAAGCAACTTAGAAACACACATATGCCTTATGTATTTACTTTCACTTTTCATAATGTGGTGAGAGTGGGGGATAATTTTTTTATGAACTTTGGAATAATTGTTACTTTTAATTTTCAGCAAATTATGCCTTATGATTTTTTAAATTTAATTTTTATAATTTGTGATTCTAAAGTCAGTTGGTTAAAAATAAATTTTCTAATCAAGAATTCATATTTAATTTTGTGTTTTTTTATATGGGACTATTTTTTAAACAACTTTTAAATGCTCTTCTGATTTATACCTTTCTAGAAACTAAACAGTGTATTTCTTTTATAGTTATATTCAAACAGCTCTTTTATAACTTTTCATATAAACAAATACAGTATCTAACAGGAAAAAAGAAATGGGAATTTTTAAGACAGTCCAGAAGAGTGCACTGAGATTTTAATTACTGTTTTAACAATATAAAATGAAATAGAGATGAGAAAATTTCCTAGAACATATCTTATTAATATAGCACCCAATATCCTAAATGTTGCTATGGCTTTACCCTAAATACATTAACACTAGCGCTCTTTTCTAGAACAATAGGCATCAGTGACTGAAGATGGAAAACAAAAAAGGACCAAAAAGTCAAAAAAAGTATTACAAGACTGCCCCCTTTGGTACACAAAAATTATAACCAATTCCAAAGTTTTGAAAACTGAATAGAAAGTATTTAAAAGCTAAAAAAAGCCAACCAACCAACAACAAAATCCCTTTATAAGCCCATGTCGATGTGCAAAAAGATTTCCAGCAAGTGAAACAAAAGTGACTAGAAATAGTTGTTTTTGACCAAATAACCTGCTTTCTCACAAGGCAGTAAGTCATTAAATGACAAATGATTCGTATGACTAAGACTATGGGTTCAAGGGAAGGGAATGTCCTGAGAGCTATGGTTCTTTTAACTAATGAGAAGAAGGTTTCATGATGGAATTAAAACCTGGAGAAAAATTAATATTCAGATAGATGAGAGAAGAGAAGACGGCATTCTCCATGGAGGGATGTATACAAAGGCAGTGACAAAACTTAGTTAATGAGTAAGAACAACACTATCGTACTACAATTTTATAAAATGAATTAAATAATATGTGTGGGAATGTTTTTTGATTTGTTGTTTATTCCCTGAGAAAGCCAACTGTCAGCTAAAAATCCTTTGGATTATTTAATTCATCATCTTAATCTAATTCATTCTGGGGAAAAACTAGAATAATTTTAGTTTCTGGACAGGAAAGCAATGCTTTCAGAAGGTCCCTAGCAAGTTAGTCATTTGTAGCCAAAGCAAATGTGTAAACATGGTAAGATTATAAGCAACAATGAAACAGAGATTATTCTTCAACCAACCCTGAGCCCCTGGCAACTTGCGTATTCTTTCCTATTGTAAACTCTGTCCACTTAATTATCAAAGTACTTCTCCCCATGTTTATGCTCTGGAAGTAGATTAGGGACCATTCTTCCTGTGACAGAAATGCAGAAGAAGGGGACTGACTTTCCCAAAGGCAAAAGAATCACAGCCTTTGGCCTGGCAGTATTACCCACTGACCTCTGAAAATCATCCCTTTGAATTTCTATCACTCTTGATCGAAACTACCACCACAAAAACAGAACCCCTTCTAATCTTGGACCTGATGTGTTTTTGTACAAGCACAAACAAGCCAATACTTGCCTCACTGCCTGTAGCATCTCTGAAACCATGTTTTGTATTCAGGGTGGCAAGGATATTTTCTTTCCGTCTGAATCCTCTTCTTGATGGGCTTAATGACCTCTTGGTCAAATTCTCTCTCTTTTCTGATGTCCCAGTAGGCAATAGCAGTGTCCTCAGAGAGTCTCCCAGGATGGAGTTGTTTGGGAAAGAACCATGTGCTTGCGTTAAATCACTGAGGCTGGTGGCTAATTGTTGCTCTACATTCACCACCAGAGCAGGGTCACTGTTGAAATGGGTTGCGGCATACAGATCTGTGAAGGCAACAGGCCAGGAGATGAACCTGCTCTTCAACTCTCTCAAGTCTCCCTTCCTTCCTTGACCTGTCTGAAGTCCAAGGGTCACAATGGCCTCTCCCTAGTATATACTCTCAATTGTCTGGATTCTTCCTCCCCATCCACCTGACAAAGCCCCAGATCTGGTTAAATACTCTGTGCACATACTCCAAACCCACAGCAGAGCAGTGGGAAGTGACTGGAGAACAATATGCATCTCTTTCCACCATCTTCACTTTAAATTCATAACCATTATCTTAACTGGGCCCAGCTATTTTAATACATTAGCCTAATCAATTTACTCTCCTATTCTTTGAGATCACTATTTCACATCTCTTCTCCTCAAACTTCCAACTGGGTCATTTCCACCATGTTCTCTTTGATCCCATCCCCCTTCCAGCTACATTTCCACATCTTCGCTCCCCTTCACTGCAAAACTCCTTGAAGGTGTTGTATATATTAGGTATTTCTATTGCTTCTCCTTTGATTCTTTCTTTAATTCACCTCAACAAGGCTTTTATTAATCACACATCTCCTGAAGCTGCTCACTACATGGGTTTGATCCCCGGGTTAAGAAGATCTCCTGGAGAAGGAAATGACAACCTACTCCAGTATACTTGCCTGTGAAATCCCATGAACAGAGGAATCTGGCGGGGGCTACAGTCCATGGGGTCGCAAGAGTCAGACACGGCTTAGTGACCAAACCATCACCACCAATGCATTGCCAAATACCATGATCATTTCTCAGTCCCAGAAATGTTAAAGGCACCTATTAAAAACATCTGACACTGTATTTATCACTCTCTCCTTCCTGAAACACATTTTTTATGTGGCTTCCTGGTTACCACTCCCTCTTTGGCTTTTTTCTTTTCTCTTAGTGGCTGTCACTTTCTTGCTCTCCATGATGGTTTCTCTTCATCAGCAAGATTTCTAATTGTTGGAGGACTCAAGTTAGTCCTCAGATATCTTTTCTATCTATATTTACCCCCTTGGGGAGATTATATCCAGTCTGTTTTAATGCCAACCACACACTTTTAATTCCCAGCCCCACCTTCTTCCCTTGACTCCAGACTAATATATTTAATTATCAAATTGGCATCTCTGAGAAGTTCTAATAGGCACCTCAAATTCAACATGTCTAAGACCAACTCTTGGTATCTATCCTAAAACCTGTTCCTCATACTCTTTTCCATCTAAGTAAATGGTAACTCCATCCTTCCATTTATTCAGACTTGAAACCTGAGAGTAATACTTGACTTGCTTTCTCTTATACTTCATCCTCAACCCAGCAGCAAATCATGGAGTGTTATCTTTGGAACATATTCAGAATCTATTTCTCACCACCTATACTGCTTTCTCTCTAGTTACCATCATCTCTTATCCAGATTCTGATCTACTTTTAGAAATTTAGAAACTTCCATCCTTGCCCCCCATTGTGTATTCTCAACTAAGTGGCAAGAGTAATTTTTAAGTTAGATGTCACTTCTCTGCTACAAACTCTCCAACAGCTCCTGATCTGATGCAGAATAAATGTCTGATTACCTGACTTTATCTATACACCTCATCTACCTCACTCTGCTGTAGCAGCCCTATTTCCTCATTGTTCCTTGAACATGCCAAGCACGTTCCAGTTTCAGGAGCTTTGCACTTACTATTTCCACTGTCTAAAATTTCTCCCCCCACAAGTTATTGACATGACTCACATGTATTTTATTTAAGTCTGTACTTTTACTTCTCATTTGAGAAGCTTTCCCTGACCATTCCATCTAAAGCTTTACCTCCTTCATATACTCTCTAATAAGTGTTACGTGCATGTGTGCATGCTAAGTTGCTTCAGTAGTGTCAGACTCTTTATGACCTTATGGACTATAGCCCACCAAGCTCCTCTGTCCATGGGATTCTCCAGGTAAGAATACTGGAGTGGGTTGCCATCCCCTCCTCCAGGTAATCTTCCTGACCCAGGGATCAAACCCACATCTCTTATGTCTTCTACATTGACAGGCGGGTTCTTTACTGCTGGAGTCATCTGGGAAGCCATTCTCTAATACACTTATGTTATTTTTCTGTGCTTATCATAAGCTGACTTCTATATTTATAATTTACTTATCATCTGTCTTACATCTTTAGAATAGAATTTCCATGAAAGTAGGGACCTTTTTTATTAATGCAAAAATACACATGGAATTTCACTTTTGTTTGCTATGTTATCTACAGAGCTAGAATAGCATCTGGCATATGGTAGTATTTAATACATTTTGTTGAATAAATACATAACTAAAGAGTGGTCTCCCAACACTTTCCTAAAACTAGCTTTTTCTGAAAAAGTAACTCTCAATAGAAGTGATTGAGACCGGAGAAGACTAAATGTTACTAGAAATATATCCCAGGATGCTATTTAACTGAAATAACATATAATTATCAAGTTTGCATTTATACGAATTTTCTCTAATATATCTATCATGTTAAACTCATACCCTGTAGATTTCTTGAGGCTCTGACTACTGGTCATGATGTATTTATTTACTTTTGGCTGCACCATGCAGCTTGCAGGATATTTTAGTTCCCCGGCCAGGAACTGAGCCCACACCCTAAGCAGTGAAAGTGCAGAATCCTAACCATTGGACTGACAAGGAATTCCCCAATGTAAGAAATATTTATTCCAAAAGATCCAGTTAAACTTCAATCTTCACATCTATTAAAGAAAAGAGGCCTATAAACTTATAGGAAGCTATTACCTGAACTAAGCTTCAAAAGCCTTCCGGTGCTGGAGTCAGGGTTTGACAGAGAAGTCAGTAAGTCTCCACAGGAATGGGATGTAGTGGCTTTCATGTTATTTGAAGGCTTTGTGCTATATTCTCGGTAGTTCTTGTTTCTCTGAGGTCTTTTACCAATACTTCCGTGAAGGGACAGATTTTGAGAATAATGACTATCATAATTTTCTAGACCAGCATCTGAAGGTAACTGATAGGGATGAATCTGGCTAGAATCACCCACATCCAGGCGTTTACTCAATGAGGCATCATGGGTAAGCTGATAAGTATCAGGTTTTGGTATCAGGTCCTTTTCTGGAGAAGAAGCTGAAGACTTGTTGTCCAAAAAAGATATTCGGTACCCTTCTTTAGCCATCTTCTCTGGGGATCGAACTGTCAACTGATGAGGAGAGCAGTGTCTGATTTCTAACCATCACCAAGGGGGTGGGAAAAAGACAATGAGAATTTTTAGGGTAGCCTTCACTAGATAAACTCTTGTCTACAAAAAAAAAAAAAAAAACAGTTCTCAGGAAGAGATGGTTTATAATTTTTATAAGTGGTAGCATAAAATTATGGAGGGATTCCTACATGGAAGAACAACAAAACATGCTGGACATTGTGTAAACAGTAAAGACTATAACATTCTGAAGATAAATTTTACATTAACCTAATTCCCTAGGAATTTCCTTTGAAAACTAGTGTCAGAGTTTTCTATATTTACACTCCCACTATTTTGGTGCACCCCCACATGACAAAAATTGTGATCTTATGTATTCAGTCTATGGACAACAATTGGTAGGTCTCTGATTTCACAGACTCCTCACAATAAAGCTAAACCCATTCCCACTCCAGATCTCCACCCAGAGGATATAGGTTCACACACTGGGAACCACTATCATAAGCCAATTAAATGACAGGAAATGCAAAATCTATGAAAACTCCTAAACCAATTGCAAAACATTTCTCTCAGTCAGCTGTATCAGAATCTCTGAAAAGCCTCAGAGTGGGACAACTAAAGCATCAGACAAAGACAGAAGTCTCTGTGTTCTTTGGAGTTTTCAGATATTCATAAGTTTCAAGGCCTTCCTGAGTTAGTCACATTAACTCAGAACAGTGGAACTTTCTATTTCTATAGAATCTTTAAGAATATCAATGTTTTTACTACGCGCCAGTCCATACAGTGGAAGAAATGTTAAAGAACAATATTTTTATGTAAGGAAAAGAATCTAAGAACAAGTAATGAGATTAGATAATTCAGACTATCCCTCCTGTTGAAGATATCTAAAAAGTGGGATGATATATATATCCTTAAAAGCATTAAAGAGCTAACAAGCTAGTGAGGAATTTCTAGGCCAAAATCTAGAAAACAGCAAGAACTCTTATAGATGAATCTAGCACTTAAAGTCACTTTTTCTCTAAGGAGATTTAGGATAAAAGGTATAAAATCCTAGTCCAGGATCCATCCAAGGTAAAGAGTATGAGAAACCATCCACCCAACATTAAGATGGGAACCTAAGCAGGATACAATTTTCAGAATAAAGGTAAACTGGAAATAAACTAGCCCTTGTACACTGGTAATCCAGGTTTGTATTATCTGGGTGGTCCAGGGAACCTCAAGTTTTGAGCATGGATTAAGATGATCCCAGATTGATAGTCCCCTAGCCAACGGGTAAAAGCAAATGAAAGTCTGATCTGGAAAAGATACCTTCATGTAAGACTTTAAACCATTTCTACAAATAGTTTTTAAAATATAATATCCAGCAAGTAGCCAAAGGAAACAAAAAAGGAAATAAGACAAGCAAGAAAGAGTAGGAAAAAACAGACAACACAGGCACACAAAAACTGGAATTAATAATAGATGCGGCCTATACAATGGCTATTTTTACTATGTTTAAAGATATAAAACATCTGGGAAATTTCTGCTTATTAAAAAGTGGCCCAGCAGATTTGAAAAAGAACCAAATCAAATTTATAAAACTGAAAATAAAACTAGTGAAATTAAGAATTCAGCAAACAAGCTTAACAGCAGATTAGACACAGCTGAAAAGAGTGAATTTAAAGTATGGGTCAGAAGGAATTATCCAGAATGTAGATCAAACAAAAAAGATGAATTATATGAAGAATAAGAGGCAAAGAGGACAATGTAAAAGTCTCAGACATTTATTTACTTAATCAAGAGTTATAGAGGGACAAGATAGAAAAAATAGGACACATTATTTTTGAAGCATTCTGCAGAAATAATGAGACAGAATGTACCAATTCAAGTGCAATAAATACCAAACAAGATAAATAAAAAGAAATTCACACATCATAGTGAAATCACAAAAACATCAAACACAACTGGAAAATCTTAAAAGCAGCCAGAAGACAAAAACATTATCCTTGCAGGAGTGACAAATTTCTAGCTAACTTCTCAAAAGCAGCCATAAAAGACAGACTACAGTGGAATACCTTCAATATTTTGAAAGAAATAACTGCCAACATAGAAATTTATACCCAACCAAAATACTCTTTAAGAATGATAGTGAGATAGGGGCATTTTCAGACAATCAAAAACTGAAAGAACTCATTACCAGTAGACACACACTAAAGAAAATTCTAAAAGATGTACTATGAACTACAGGAAAATTATCTCAGAAGGGAAGTCTAGGATTAAAAAAAGAAGAAATAAGGAGTAAAACAAAGTAGAAAATATATCAGATCAGATCAGATCAGTCGCTCAGTCATGTCCGACTCTTTGCGACCCCATGAATCGCAGCAGCCAGGCCTCCCTGTCCATCACCAACTCCCGAGGTCACTGAGACTCACATCCATCGAGTCAGTGATGCCATATGGATAAGCTTAAATAAACATTGACTTTATAAAAATAGTATCTAGTGAGTTTTTAAAAATATAATTAAAATCCATAATAACTATACATTAATTAGAAGGGATTAAAAGGAGTAAAGTACTTTGAATTTTCCAAGAGAAGTATTAAGGTGTTGATTACTTTTGAAGTTGAACAAGTTAAGGACTCATATTATAATTTGGAGCATAATAATATCAAAAGTACAGAAAGAGTGTATAACTTATAAATTAGCAGAAAGAAAAAATTGGTGATTAAAAACATAATAAATCCAAAAGAAGGCAAGAAAGGTAAAAGAATCAAGGAATAGTTAGCCAATACAAAAAGTCAAGAATAGAGGAAGTCAGACTATCTTCTCTTCAACTAGAAAAACCTCAGACGTCACTAAGCATCCAGGGCAACCCTTTAATGAAAGCAGAAAAGAATTCATCGTGTAGTGCCCCCGGACGCAGACATCTCCTTCCATCTTCTCTCAAATCCCATCATATCTAGATTTCTCTGACTAGCATAGAGAAAAATATTGTAAGCAAAATATTTACCATCTTCCTGGTTATTCTCACTTGGCATCTCCCTTCTTGCCACTTCCTGCATCTAAAAAGAAAGGTTTTTAGAAGAGCGTCAGTGGGCATTCAGACATGAGTTTAACTAGAACAGAGAAGGGGAAGGGTTCAGAATACTTTCCTGTTAGTAAGCAAATCCATTCTTGCAAACTAGGGACCCAAATAAAAAAACTAAATAAAATTGGGGGAAAAAATTCTTTAAACTAGCCACAATGCAAAGAGTTTCTAGAGTTGTTTTGAAGCAGATAAAGAGATGCCTTGCAAAGACAAAATACTCTTTAGATAGCAAAGAACACACCAAATGGTGAGATATTCTATTTTCTCTGTTTTTGATAACTCAGCATAGAATTTAGATGGTACCACCTTTCCAAACTTATTTCTGTTTAAAGAACTCACATATTTATATTACCTCTGGTAAAGCTAAGCATCAAGCGCAGGAGCTACTGGGACCTTTAATAGGCTGAAAATTAATCTAAGGCATAATTAAGCAAGGATTTATACAAAGTAGAAAGCCATCTCAGTTCAGCTAGTCGCTCAGTCATGTCCAACGCTTTGTGACCCCATGGATTGCAGCATGCCAGGCTTCCCTGTCCATCACCAACTCCCAAAGCTTACTCAAAACTCATGTCCATCAAGTCAGTGATGCCATTCAACCATCTCATCCTCTGTCGTCCCCTTCTCCTCCCGCCTTCAGTCTTTCCCAGCATCAGGGTTTTTTCCAATGAGTCAGTTCTTCGCATCAGGTGGCCAAAGTATTGGAACTTCAGCTTCAGCATCAGGCCTTCCAATGAATATTCATTCAGGACTGATTTCCTTTAGGACTGACTGGTTGGATCTCCTTGCAGTCCAAGAGACTTTCAAGAGTCTTCTCTAACACCACAGTTCAAAAGCATCAATTCTTTGATTGCTCAGCTTTCTTTATACTCCAACTCTCACATCCATACATGACTACTGGAAAAACCATAGCTTTGACTAGATGGACATTACTTGTTGGCAAAGTGATGTCTCTGCTTTTTAATGTGCTGTCTAGGTTGGTCATAGCTTTTATTACAAGGAATACGTTTCTTTTAATTTCATGGCTGCAGTCACCATCTGCAGTGATTTTGGAGCCCCCCAAAATAAAGTCTGTCACTGTTTTCACTGTTTCCCCATCTATTTGCCATGAAGTGATTGGACCAGATGCCATGATCTTAGTTTTCTGAATGTTGAGTTTTAAGCCAACTTTTTCACTCTCCTCTTTCACTTTCATCAAGAGGCTCTTTAGTTCTTCTTCACTTTCTGTCATAAGGGTGGTGTCATCTGCATATCTGAGGTTATTAATATTTCTCCCAGTGATCTTGATTCCAGCTTGTGCTTCATCCATCCCAGCATTTCGCATGATGTACTCTGCATATAAGTTAAATAAGCAGGGTGACAATATATAGCCTTGATGTACTCCTTTCCAGATTTGGAACCAGTCTGTTGTTCCATGTCCAGTTCTAACTGTTGCTTCTTGACCTGCATACAGATTTCTCAGGAGGCAGGTCAGGTGTCTCGTATTCCCATCTCTTGAAGAATTTTCCACAGTTTGTTGTGATCCACACAGTCAAAGGCTTTGGCATAGTCAATAAAGCAGAAGTAGATGTTTTTCTGGAACTCTCTTGCTTTTTTGATGATTCAACATATGTTGGAAATTTGACCTCTGGTTCCTCTGCCTTTTCTAAAACCAGCTTGAACATCTGGAAGTTCACGGTTCACGTACTGTTGAAGACTGGCTTGGAGAATTTTGAGTATTACTTTGCTAACATGTGAGATGAGTGCAATTGTGTGGTAGTTTGAACATTCTTTAGCATTGCCTTTCTTTGGGATTGGAATGAAAAATTGACCTTTTCCAGTCCTGTGGCCACTGCTGAGTTTTCCAAATGTGCTGGCATATTGAGTGCAGCACTTTCAAAGCATCATCTTTTAGGATTTGAAATAGCTCAACTGGAATTCTGTCACCTTCACTAGCTTTGTTCGTAGTGATGCTTTCTAAGGCCCACTTGACTTTGCGTTCCACAATGTCTGGCTCTTAGGTGGGTGATCACACCATTGTGGGTATCTGAGTCATGAAGATTTTTTTTGTATAGTTCTGTGTATTCTCGCCACCTCTTTTTAATATTTTCTGCTTCTGTTAGGTCCATACACTTCTGTCCTTTATTGTGCCTATCTTTGCATGAAATGTTCCCCTAGTAGCTCTAATTTTCTTGGAAGAGATCGCTAGTCTTTCCCATTCTATTGTTTTCCTCTATTTCTTTGCATTGATTACTGAGGAAGGCTTTCTTATTCTCCCTGCTATTCTTTGGAACTCTTCATTCAAATGGGTATATCTTTCCTTTTCTCCTTTGCCTTTATCTTCTCTTCTTTTCACAGCTATTTGTAAGGCCTCCTCAGACAACCATTTTGCCCTTTTGCATTTCTTTATCTTGGGGATGGTCTTGATCACTGACTCTTATACAATGTCACGAACCTCCATAGTTCTTCAGGCACTCTGTCTATCAGATCTAATCCCCTGAATCTATTTGTCACTTCCACTGTGTAATTGTAAGGGATTGATTTAGGTCATACCTGAATGGTCTGGTGGTTTTCCCTACTTTCTTCAATTTAAGTCTGAATTTGGCAGTAAGGAGTATTCATGATCTGGGCCACAGTCAGCTCCTGGTTTTGTTTTTGTTGACTGTATAGAACTTCTCCATCTTTGGCTGCAAAGAATATAATCAATATGATTATGGTATTGACCATCTGTTGATGTCTATGTGTAGAGTCTTCTCTTTTGTTGTTGGAAGAGGGTGTTTGCTATGACCAGTGCATTTTCTTGGCAAAACTCTGTCAGCCTTTGACCTGCTTCGTTTTGTACTCCAAGGCCAAATTTGCCTGTTACTCCAGGTAACTCTTGACGTCCTACTTTTGCATCTAGAAAGCCATCTAGAGTTTGCTTTTTAAAAAACCATCTTCAAGTATTCAGTATCTTTTAGGTAGTTATGCAGAGAAAGAAATCCTACTTCCTATTTCTTAAACTAAGAGGACATAAAGCAGGCCATTTATTCAATTTTCTTTTTCCTCTCACTTCAAGAAGTTATTTCAAAGTTTTGGGGTTTTTTTTTAATATAAAAAGTGCTATTTAATGTTACCTGTAAATTAGAGTAAGGCTTTCCTAATGGCTCAGCAGTAAAGAATCTGCCTGCCAATGCAGGAGACACAGGTTTGATTCCTGGGTTGTGAAGGTCCCCTGGAGGAAGAAGTGGCAAGGACAGAGGAGCTGGCAGGCTACAGTCCCTGAAGTCACAAAGAATCAGACACGACTGAGCATGCACATGCATGTAGATATAGAATATACCTTTGTCTACATTACTTTAAAACAATACCAAGTTTTTTAAAAAATGGTAATTGAAGTAGTTTCTAAATTACCTAAGGAGAATCTCCAAAAACAAAGAAACCAACTAAATGCTAATCTGTCCTTTTATAAAATGAAGGCATTATAACAGTTCAACCTGAAAGGAAATCTTACTATCTTTTCCCTTGTATATAGTGTTGATTATCCAAATTGTGGATTAATCAGTCTTTCCTTCTTTTCTTTCTCCTTCTGGATATTTTCAGCAAATTTACTACTCAACAACTTATCAAAGAAAATGCAAACAAAAGATGTTGAATATAAAGTTATCGATTCTTCTTCCTGCATCATATTCATTCATATAAATAAGTAATGGACTCCCACCAATTTTTTCTCTAAGAACTTTTAAAATTCTTCCCCCATCTTACATGATCTCTGCCTCTTCATTGCTCAAGAGGCAGTGTTAGGAGAGCCATCCCTGAGATGTTAAGAATCCAGTAATTAAAAGGCTAAGAAGTAGAAAATGCAAAGAAGCCAGGTAACAGGAAATGGAGACACTGGGAGAGAGAAGAAAGCTGAAAACCAGCCCAAATCTGTAACAGTTGTATCCCTCTTTGAGTGCCAAAATGCCTGGCATACAGTGTGTTAAAATTACATGTACATTTGATCAGGTACTAGGCGAGAGAGAAAGGGGAGACTAAAATTAATGGAAAAGGCTCTTTGCATCCTGTCTTGTGCTTTTCTTTTCCTGTGTCTAACATGCCTTCAGGAGAAGGCAATGGCAACCCACTCCAGTACTCTTGCCTGGAAAATCCCATGGACGGAGGAGCCTGGTGGGCTGCAGTCCATGGGGTCGCTGAGGGTCGGACATGACTGAGAGACTTCATTTTCACTTTTCACTTTCATGCAGTGGAGAAGGAAATGGCAACCCACTCCAGTGTTCTTGCCTGGAGAATCCCAGGGACGGCGGGGCCTGGTGGGCTGCTGTCTCTGAGGTCGCACAGAGTCGAACACGACTCAAGTGACTTAGTAGTAGTAGTAACATGCCTTCATCAAAAAAGTGTCTTAAGTCAAAGACAAATGTCATATATCATCACTTACATGTGGAATCTTAAAAAAAAGTACAAATGAACTTATTTACAAGACAGTCACACTACTTAGTGTGCATATGTCAATTCCAATCTCCCAATTTATCCCTCCCTTCCTTTACCCCTTGGTAACCCTAAAATTGTTTTTTACATCTGTGACTCTGTCTTGTAAATAAGGGGGCTTCCCTGATAGCTCAGTTGCTAAAGAATCCACCTGATAGCTCAGGATCTTCCCTGATAGCTCAGTTGCTAAAGAATGCAGAAGACCCTGGTTCGATTCCTGGGTTGGGAAGATCTGCTGGAGAAGGGATAGGCTATCCACTCCAGTATTCTTGGGCTTCCCTTGTGGCTCAGCTGGTGAAGAGTCTGCCTGCAATGCAGAAGACCTGGGTTTGATCCCTGGGTTGGGAAGATCCCCTGGAGAAGGGAAAAGTCACCCACTCCAATATTCTGGCCTAGAGAATTCCAAGGACTATATAGTCCATGGGGTCGAAAAGAGTCGGACATGACTGGGCAACTTTCACTTTATACCACAGGGAACTCTACTGGACACTCTATAATGACCTATATGGGAAAAAAATGTGAAAAAGAGTAGATATATGTATACATATAACTGATTCACTTTGCTGTGCAGCAGAAACTAACAACATTATAAATCAACTACACTCCACCTCCTACACTGCTGGTGGGAATGTAAATTGAAACAGCTGCTATAGAGAACAGTATGGAGATTCCTTAAAAAAAAAACAACTAGGAATAAAACTACCATATGATCCAGCAATTCTACTACTGGGCATATACCCTGAGAAAACCATAACTGAAAAAGACACATGTACCCCAATGTTTATAGCAGCACTATTTACAGTAGCTAGGACATTGGAAGAAATCTGCATGTCCATCAACAGATGAAAGGATAAATAAGATGTGGTACATATATACAATGGAATATTGTTCAGCCATAAAAAAGAACAAATCTGAGTCTGTTCTAGTGAGGTAGATGAAACTAGAGCCTGTTATACAGAGCAAAGCAAGAAGAAAAATAAATATCATATATTAACACATATATATGGAATCTAGAAAAATGGTATTGATAAACCTATTTGCAGGGAAGGAATGGAGACTCAGATATAGAGAATGGACTTGTGAACACAGTGGGGAAAGGAGAGAGTGGGACAAACAGAGAAAGTAGCACTGACATATATACACTACCATGTGTAAAACAGATAGCTGGTAGGAAGTTGCTGTGTAACACAGGGAGCCCAACCTGGCACTTTGTGGTGACTTAAAGGGGTGGAGTGAGGGAAGGGGAGGGGAGGGGAGGGAGGTTCAAGAGAGAGGTGATATATATATATAATTATGGTTGATTTGCGTTGTTGTACAACAGAGACTAACACAACATTGTAAAGCAATTTTCCCCAAATAAAATTTTTTAAAAAGAGAGAAAAAATATTTAAAGTCCTCTTAGACCTTCATGAATAACTGAGAATCTACTGGATTATTAGTATTGATCATTGACTAGTCAATAGATCCAGCAGGAGGGTGAATACATTACCTGTGTTCGCAATAGGAAAGGGTCTAATTTCTGATCTGGTATAACACTGCCCTGGGTTGCAGAAGTACTTGTTAGGGAGTCCTTTATTTCCCGGTTAGGGAAGGGAATAAAAAGTCCTTTGTTTGAGTCTGTGTTAAAAGAAAAGGCATACAATGAAGCACTGACCAGACTTTAAAGGCAACATGTCTTATGGAAAGATACTAGAAGTCACAAGATTGAGAGTACTATGTCACCACTTGGAAACAATGTGAATTTGGGCAAACTGCTAAATCTCTCTCAATCCCTCCACTTATAAAACAGTGATGATAAAATCTAAATTTTCCATCTCTCAGAGTCAAGGTAAGGTTAAAATAAGATAATGCATGTGAAAGGTTTCATAAATTATGAAATGCTCAAGAAAAATTAAAAAGTCAAATATTTTTGCACACTTCTGAAATGAACATACAATAAAATTTGACATCAATTCAACAATCTCCAGCTACAGGGGGAGATGGCTGGAAATAGACTCCTGACATCAGGCATCTCCAGGGCTTTAATCAGCAGTCTGCAGTGATTCATCATTTCAAATCAGCTTCGTCATTTCTTTTTTAAAATTTTGTTCGTATATTTATTTAAGTTGTGCTGGGTCTTCTTTGCCGTGAAGGCTTTTTTTCTCTAGTTGTGGTGAGCAGGGGCTACTCTCTAGTCATGGTGCACAGGCTTCTTATTGTAGTGACTTCTCTTGTTGCAGAGTAGTGGCTCTAGGGCAGGTAGGCTTCAGTAGATGCAGCATGCAGGGTCCGTAGTTGCTGCTCCTAGGCTCTAGAGCACAAGCTCAGTAGTTGAGGCATATGGATTTAGCTGCTCCATGGCATGTGGGATCCTCCCAGATTAGGGATCAAACTCAAGTCTCCTGCATTGGCAGGCGGATTCTTTACCACTGAGCCACCAGGGAAGCCACGGCTTCATCATTTCTAACCAGCTTCTTTCCGCCGTGATTTCCTCATTTATAGAAAGAAAAAGACTAATCAAAACCTATTTCATAGAGAAGAATACCAAATCTTTAGGTCTCCTAGTATTTTTTCTTTTTTTTTCTTTTTGCCTATTATTAGAGAAACAACTTTAAAAATAGAAAGGAAAAGCAAGTAAAAACTATATCCTAGTCCTGGCCACCTCAAAAGGAGCTAGTTAAGATTTCTATTAAATTGTAACACTTGTGCAAAAGGTTTTGCACATCCTTGATCAAAACATTAATTGCAGAATTCTGGGATTTGGAGTCTTCTGGGGGACTCATTAATAAAAATAAGAGATTTTTGTTTAGAGAGGCTTTTTTCTTTAGTAGGATTGTATATAAGAATTAAGATATTAATAGTTTCAAACATTTGTGCTCTTCACCTAGTTCCCATTTGCAAGCTCTGGCAGTAGAAAGCTACTATAAGGCAGGGCAACTGAGAACCCAGGATGAGAATAAAGCCAGCCTTTCTAAAATCCAGCCCTCAGTTCATTTGGGGTTCTAAAATGCTTCTTACTTCTGAGTTACCTTCTGGGAATGAAACGTCATGCTATTTCAGTACAAAATGTCCTTCTATCCTTGTACTTGATATAATTTTATTTCTCAAAGTGACATAAGCTCTCAAAGTTTATGTTCTCTGGTTCCTTTGCAATTGCAACACAGAAAAAAAAGGGGGAGCAGAAATTGCTGTTTTAAAATCTGATTCTTAGTGGGGAATTAGAACAGTTAGTAAGCTGTGACTTTGGGTTCAGGGCTCCTCTTACCCCTTTCCTACAGAACAACACAAACTTCCCAGGTATCCAAGACCCTATTCCATCTTGGTTTTCCTATCTTTCTAATGCTCTTTTCTAGATTCATAGGTTTTTGTTTTGTTTTGTTTTAATTCAACCTACTTCTTGGTTCAAACAAATCTCCCGAGGTCCCAACTCTTTGTTGAATGCTATCATAACTTCTCTCTGGTTTTAGCTATCAATCAAATCTGGATGACCCTAAGTCTAAATCTCTTAACTCTTATCTGTCTTTTCATGTCCAGACTTAAGTTTTTTGAACTGCCCCCCAAAAGAGTGCTCTACAGACAACTGAAAAGTCAGTATTTTCTCTCTTTTTTCTTTTTGTTGTGCTGCATGGCTTGTGGGATCTTAATTCCCCAACCAGGGACTGAACCTGGGCATCAGCAGTGAAAGTGCAGAGTCCTAACCAAAGGACCACTAGGGAAATCCCAAATATTTTCTTGTAAAAAATGTCTTTTATTGAATTTGCTACACTATTGTTTCTGTTTTATGTTTTGTCTTTTTGTCCGAGAGGCATGTGGGATCTTAGCTCCCCCACCAAGGATTAAACCCCAAAACCCAGCATTGGAAGGCAGTGTCTTAACCACTGGACTAACAGGGAAGTACCCTAAACATTTTCTAAATTAAACTCATAATCTTTACATCCAGGCCTACTTCTGCTGATGTCCCACCTCCAACCCTAACCCTCATTTTAATACTGGCATTACTATTCACCTAATCCTTCAAGATAGAAAATTGTTCTTTGACTTTCTCTCACTTATCTCAAATGTCAATTATCAAATTCTATAGAATTACTTTTTTTGGAGGGGGGCATCTTTAATTGAGGTATAATGTACATGCTGTATAAATCATCATTTTACAGTATGCAATTCAGTGATTTTCAGTGCATTCACAAAGTTGTACCACCATCACCACCTTCTACTTTCATCACCCCAAAAGAGGCCAAATTAACTGTGACTCTTAATTCTCTCTTCTTTATCAGTCCCTAGAAAACATCAAATAGGATTTGCCTATTCTGTACATTTCATGAAGATGGAATAATATAATATTTAACCTTTTGTATCTAGTTTCTGTCAGTTAGTATGATATTCTCAGGACAAACATTGTAGCATGTATCAGTACTTCAATCCTTTTTAGGCTGAAAAATATGCCTTATATGAATATGCCGTTACTTTGTTTCTCCATTCATGAGCTGATAGATTTTTTGGCTATTATGAATAATGCTGCTTTCATTCCTGCACAAATCTTTGTGTGGACATATGTTTTCATGTCTCTTGGTTATATATCTAGAAGTGGAATTGGTGGGTCAAATGGTAATTCTAACTTTTGGAGGAACTTCCAAATTGTTTTCCAAAGAAGCTATACCATTTTATTTTCCCACCAGAAATGTATAAGGGTTCCAATTTCTCCACATTTTTGTGTTACTTGTTATCTGTCCTTTTGATTCTAGCTATCAGACACGACTGAGCGACTGATCTGATCTGATTTGATCCTAGTGGATGTGAAATGTTATCCTCTTTGTGGTTTTGACTTGCATTTCCTTTATGGCTAGTGATATTGAACATCTTTCATGTGCTTGTTGGCTAGTTGCATATCTTCTTTGGAGAAACGTTTGTTCAATCTTTTGCCCATTTTCTAATTTGGTTGTTTGCCTTTCTGTTGTTGATTCTATAAGAGTATATATATATATATATATACACACACACACACATATATGGGTGTGTATATATATATATATATATATATATATATATATATATATATATATATATATATATGTATTGGAGAAGGCAATGGCACCCCACTCTAGTACTCTTGCCTGGAAAATCCCATGGATGGAGGAGCCTGGTAGGCTGTAGCCCATGGGATCGCTAAGAGTCAGACACGACTGAACGACTTCACTTTCACTTTTCACTTTTATGCATTGGAGAAGGAAATGGCAACCCACTCCAGTGTTCTTGCTTGAAGAATCCCAGGGACGGGGGAGCCTGGTGGGCTTCCGTCTATGGGGTTGCACAGAGTCGGACACGACTGAAGCGACTTAGCAGCAGCAGCAGCAACAGTGTATATATATATATGCTCCACCCTTCCTGGGATTCTCCAGGCAAGAACACTGGAGTGGGTTGCCATTTCCTTCTCCAATGCATGAAAAATGAAAAGTGAAACTGAAGTCGCTCAGTTGTGTCCGACTCTCTATGCGACCCCATAAACAGCAGCCTACCAGGCTCCTCTGTCCATGGGATTTTCCAGGCAAGAGTACTGGAGTGGGTTGCCATTGCCTTCTCTGATATATAATGGATATCAGACCCTTTTCAGACATATGATTTGAAAATATTTTCTCCTATTCTGTGGGTTGCTTTACTTTTTTTAAAAAAATTAATTATTATTTTGGTCATACAATGCAGCATTTGGGATTTTAGCTCCCCCACCAAGGGATCGAACCCATCTCCCCAGCAGTGAAAGCACAGAGTCCTAACCACTGGAAAGCCAGGGAATATCCTAGCTTTTTTACCTTCTTGATAGTGTCCTTTGAAGTACAAAGCTTTTTAATATTTATTTTTATTTATTTGGCTGTGTGGCATCTGAGTTGCAGCACATGGGCTCTTTTAGTTCTGGCATTTGGGATCCTTTTTTTTAGGAGTAGCATGTGGGATCTAGTTCCCTGACCAGGGCCCCTGCATTGGGAGTGCTGAGTCTTAGCCACTGGACCACCAAGGAAGTCCCAGTTCTCAAGGATTGAATTAATCTGTACCTCCTCATTTGTATTCACACTATTATTGTCCTATGTCAGGACAGGTCCTTATTATCTTCCACTTGGACTGCTGTCTTTAGTTGCTGCCTATCTAACTAAATCAATCTTGAGTTATTGCTCTAAATTATACATTTAATCATGCTTACCACCTAAAACATCTTTGTCACCCATTTTCAAGAGAAAAAAATGAAAATGTTCCATAAAGAGACCGTTTGCAACTTGGCTTTAATCAACCACCTTAGCTCCAGTCATGTGCATGCATGCATGCCAAGATGCTTCAGTTGTGTTCAACTCTCTGTGACCCAATGGACTGTATCCTGCCAGGCTCCTCTGTCCATGGGATTCTGCAGGCAAGAATACTGGAGTGAGTTGCCATTTTCTTCTCCAGGGGATCTTCCCTATTCAGGGATCAAACTCACATCTCTTATGTTTCCTGCACCGGCAGGCAGGTTCTATTCCATTATCACCACCTGAGAAGCCCCCTGTCACAAGCTCAGTCACAAGCTGAGTCAATTTCCTAATCTGTCACACCTGTTTTTTCTACTTCTGTTTTCTATGCATTGAATGCCCAACTATGCCCAGTGAATTCTACTTGATTCCCAACTTAAATGTATCCTTTTTGGGAAGGCTTTACCCAGGTCAACTGCTAGTGTCTCTCCCCCACAGTTCTTTACCTCTGCCGAATCGAACTCGTGTCTCAGCCTGACTTGTAACCTAATCAGCTATGATAAAACTCTCTGGTGTGGGAGTAGCTGAAGCTCTTGACATCGTTGTGTCATTTCCTAATATGCCTAGCCTCTAACACAGGATTTTTCCAGTAGATAGACGCAGGAAAACAACAGAATGGGAAAGACTAGAGATCTCTTCAAGAAAATCAGAGATCCCAAAGGAACATTTCATGCAAAGATGGGCTCAATAAAGGACAGAAACGGTATGGACCTAACAGAAGCAGAAGATATTAAGAAGAGGTGGCAAAAATACACAGAACTGTACAAAAAAGATCTTCATGACCCAGATAATCACAATGGTGTGATCACTGATCTAGAACTAGACATCCTGGAATGTGAAGTCAAGTGGGCCTTAGAAAGCATCACTACGAACAAAGCAGTAGAGGTGATGGAATTCCAGTTGAGCTATTCCAAATCCTGAAAGATGATGCTGTGAAAGTGCTGCACTCAATATGCCAGCAAATTTGGAAAACTCAGCAGTGGCCACAGGACTGGAAAAGGTCAGTTTTCATTCCAATCCCAAAGAAAGGCAATGTCAAAGAATGCTCAAAGTACCACACGATTGCACTCATCTCACACAGTAGTAAAGTAATGCTCAAAATTCTCCAAGCCAGGCTTCAGCAATATGCGAACCGTGAACTTCCTGATGTTCAAGCTGGTTTTAGAAAAGGCAGAGGAACCAGAGATCAAATTGCCAACATCTCCTGGATCATGGAAAAAGCAAGAGAGTTCCAGAAAAACATCTATTTCTGCTTTATTGACAATGCCAAAGCCTTTGACTGTGTGGATCACAATAAACTGTGGGAAATTCTGAAAGAGATGGGAATACGAGACCACCTGATCTGCCTCTTGAGAAATTTGTATGCAGGTCAGGAAGCAACAGTTAGAACTGGACATGGAACAACAGACTGTTTCCAAATAGGAAAAGGAGTACGTCAAGGCTGTTTATTGTCACCCTGCTTATTTAACTTATATGCAGAGTACATCATGAGAAATGCTAGACTGGAAGAAACACAAGCTGGAATCAAAATTGCCGGGAGAAATATCAATAACCTCAGATATGCAGATGACACCACCCTTATGGCAGAAAGTGAAGAGGAACTAAAAAGCCTCTTGATGAAAGTGAAAGTGGAGAGTGAAAAAGTTGGCTTAAAGTTCAACATTCAGAAAACGAAGATCATGGCATCTGGTCCCATCACTTCATGGGAAATAGATGGGGAAACAGTGGAAACAGTGTCAGACTTTATTTTTCTGGGCTCCAAAATCACTACAGATGGTGACTGCAGCCATGAAATTAAAAGACGCTTACTCCTTAGAAGGAAAGTTATGACCAACCTAGATGGCATATTCAAAAGCAGAGACATTACTTTGCCAACAAAGGTCTGTCTAGTCAAGGCTGTGGTTTTTCCTGTGGTCATGTATGGATGTGAGAGTTGGACTGTGAAGAAGGCTGAGTGCCAAAGAATTGATGCTTTTGAACTGTGGTGTTGGAGAAGACTCTTGAGAGTCCCTTGGACTGCAAGGAGATCCAACCAGTCCATTCTGAAAGATATCAGCCCTGGGATTCTTTGGAGCGAATGATGCTAAAGCTGAAACTCCAGTACTTTGGCCATCTCATGCGAAGAGTTGACTCACTGGAAAAGAGTCTGATGCTGGGAGGGATTGGGGGCAAGAGGAGAAGGGGACGACAGAGGATGAGATGGCTGGATGGCATCACTGAATTGATGGACGTGAGTCTGGGTGAACTCCAGGAGTTGGTGATGGACAGGGAGGCCTGGCATGCTGAGATTCATGGGGTTGCAGAGTTGGACACAACTGAGCGACTGATCTGATCTGAGACACCTGTTTGCTGAATTGCTCTTATATCCATCGCACCAGAGAATGCCAGTTGCCTCTCACTATATCCTTTTTCATCTGTCAGAACCCCCAGTAACAGCCCTAGATTGCCAACATCCAGATTTCTATATGAGAGAGAAATGAATTTCTGTCACAAAACCTTTCCCCATTTGCTCCTATTACACTCTTGAGCCTCTACAGCATATGCCCATCTACATCAGTGTTTCTCAAACTCTCATAAACCCTGAGACTATCAATCTAGTTTGAGAAATTTCAGTTCAAGAAACTCAGTGTGTAAAAAGATTTTTTACAAAGCAGATTATATTAG
The DNA here is from genome assembly GCA_935064755.1 of Tragelaphus eurycerus. Classification (NCBI taxonomy): domain Eukaryota; kingdom Metazoa; phylum Chordata; class Mammalia; order Artiodactyla; family Bovidae; genus Tragelaphus; species Tragelaphus eurycerus. The sequence continues at coordinate 23,262,218 of CAKXYN010000020.1, forward strand.
GTGACAGTTTGGCTATTTCTTACAAAACTAAAAACTTGGTATTTACCCAAAGGATTTGAAAGCTTATGTCCATACAAACACCTGCATATAGATGTTTATAGCAACTTTTTGCATAATTGCCAAAACTTGGGAGCAACCAAGATGTTCTTCAGTAGGTGAGTGGGTAAATAAATAATCCAGATAATAATAATAGAATATTCAGTTCAGTTCAGTTGCTCAGTCATGTCCAACTCTTTGCAACCCCATGGACCACAGCACCATTAAGCCCTAAAAAGAAAGTAGCTACTAAGCCACAAAAAGATACAGAGGAAACCACTGCATATCACTAAGCAGACAAAGCCAATCTGAAAAGGCTACATACGGTATGACTCCAATTATATGAAATTCTGGAAAAGGAAAAACTGTGGCAACAGGTGAAATGGCAGTGAGAAACATGCATCTGTCTCCCCCCTAGACAGCAACTGCACTGGCAGAATTCTCTTATATAACTATTTTAGAATTCTGGAGTCTACTAAAGGCTTGCAACTTCTGGGGGAAGGCATGAAAGGTAAATTAGGGTTAATTTTGGTTAATTTCAGTTCTTAGCAAAGTAGCTAAGGCTTCCCTGGTAGCTCAGCTGGTAAAGAATCCACCTGCAATGCAGGAGACCCACGTTTGATTCCTGGGTCAGGAATATCTCCTGGAGAGGGATAGGCTACCCACTCCAGTATTCTTGGGCTTCCCTAGTGGCTCAGATGGTAAAGAATCTGTCTGCAATGTGGGGGACCTGGGTTTGATCCCTGGGTAAGGAAGATTCCCTGGAGAAGGGATAGGCTACACACTCCAGTGTTTTTGCCTGAAGAATTCCATGGCGAGGAACCTGGGCTACAGTCCATGTGGTCACAACAAGTTAGAAACAACTGAGTGACTTTCACTTTCAGCAAAGCAGCAGCTACCAGTCCCTCACCCCTCATGCAAAAAATTTAAGCTGGACCCTTACCTAATACATACACAAAAATTAACTGGATACATTAATGCATCAAAGACTTAAATGTAATATATTAAACTATAAAACTCAGGATTTTTCCAGTGGTCCAGTGGCTAAGACTCCACACTCCCAATGCATGGGGCTGGGGTTAGATCCCTGGTCAGGGAACTAGATCCCACATGGCCCAACTAAGACTGGGGGAATCCAAAACTCTTAGAAGAAAACATAGAGAACATGCTTACTGGATTTGGCACAGTGACACCAAAGGCAAAGCAATAAAAGATAAAACAGACAAATTGAACTTCATGAAAAATTAAAAATTTTGTGCATCTAAAAACAATACACACAGAGTAGCAGCCCACAGGCAGCCCACAGAATGGGAGAAAATATTTGCAAATCATATATCTGATACAGAATTAATATTTAGAGTATATAGAAAACTCCTAATACTCAACAACAACAAAAAAGCAACTTGGTTCAAAAGTGGGCAAAGGACTTGAATAGACATTTCTCCAAACGAAGATTTACAAATGGCCAATAAGCACACACACAAAAAATACTCAACATCACTGATCATCAGGGAAATACAAATTAAAAACACGAGATACCACCTCACACCCAGTAGGCTGGCTACTACCAAAAAATCAGAAAATAACAAGTGTTGGTAAGGAGGTAGAGAAATCAGAACTCTTGTACACTGTTGGTGGGAGTGTAAAATGATACAGTGGCTATAGACAACAGTATGGCAATTCCTGAAAAAAATTAAAAATAAAATTACTATATTATCCAATAATTTCACTTCTGGGTACATACCCCAAAGAAGTGAAAGCAGGGTCTTGAAGAGATAGTTGTATACCCCTGTTCATAGCAGCACTATTCACAATAGCTAAAACACGGGAGTAACCCAAGTATCCATCGACAAATGAATGGATAAACAAAATGTGCTCTATACATACAATGGAATATTATTCACCCTTAAAAAGGAAGGAAATTCTGACAAATGCTACCATGTGGATGAATTTTGAGGACATTGTTGTTGTTCAGTCACTAAGTCATGTACAACTCTTTACGACTCCATGGACTGCAGCATACCAGACTTACTAGCTCCTGGAGTTTGCTCAAACTCATGTCCATTGAGTCAGTGATGCCATCCAACCATCTCATCCTCTGTTCCCCCTTTCTCCTCCTACTATCAATCTTTCCCAGCATCAGATCTTTACCAATGAGTTGGTTCTTCGCATCAGGTGGCAGAAGTATTGGAGCTTCAGCTTCAGCATCAGTCCTTCCAATGAATACTCAGGGTTGATTTCCTTTAGGATTGACTGGTTTGATCTCCTTGCTGTCCAAAGGACTCTCAAGAGTATTCTCCAGAATCACAATTCAAAAGCATTAATTCTTCGGCACTCAGCATTCTTTATGGTCCAACTCTCACATCCATAGATGACTACTGGAAAAACCACAGCTTTGACCTTTGTTGGGAAAGTGATGTCTCTGCTTTTTACTATGCTGTCCAAGTTTGTCATAACTTTTCTTCCAAAGAGCAAGCATCTTTGAATTTCATGGCTGCAGTCACCTTCCACAGTAATGTTGGAGCCCAGGAAAATAAAATCTGTCACTGTTTCCACTTTTTCCCCATCTATTTGCATAAAGTGATAGGACTGGAAGCCATGGATCTTAGTTTTCTGAATGTTGAGTTTTAAGCCATCTTTTTCACTCTCCTCTTTCACGCTCATCAAAGAGGCACTTTAGTTCATCTTTGCTTTCTGCTGGTATAATCTACATATCTAAGGTTGTTGTTACTTCTGGCAATCTTGATTCCAGTCTGTGATTCATCCAGCTTGGTATTTCACGTAATGTACTCTGCATATAAATAAGTTAAATAAACAGGGTGACAATATACAGCCTTGACGTACTCCTTTTCCAATTTGGAACCAATCTGTTGTTCCATGTCTGGTTCTAATTGCTTCTTGATCTGCATATAGGTTTCTCAGGAGGCAAGTAAGGTAGTCTGGTATCCCTACCTCTTTCAGAATTTTCCAGTTTGTTGTGATCCACACAGTCAAAGCCTTTAAGTGTAGTCAATGAAGCAGATATTTTTTTGGAATTCCCTTGCTTTTTCTACAATCCAACAGATGTTGGCAATTTGATCTCTGGTTCCTTTGCCTTTTCTAAATCCAGTTTGTACATCTGAAAGTTCTCTTCATATACTGCTGAAGCCTAGCCGAAGGATTTTGAGCATTACCTTGCTATCATGTGAAATGAGCGAAATAGCGCAGTAGTTTGACTAATCTTTGGCATTGCCTTTCCTTGTGAGTAGAATGAAAATTGATCTTTTCCAGTCCTGTGGCCATTGCTGAGTTTTCTAAATTTGCTGGCATATTGAGTGCAGCACTTTAACAGAATCATCTTTTAGGATTAGCAATAGCTCAGCTGAAATTTCATCACGTCCACCAGTTTTGTCCATAGTAATGCTTCCTAAGGCCCACTTGATTTCACATTCCAGGATGTCTGGCTCTAGGAGAGTGATCATACCATCGTGATTATCTGAGTCATTCAGTTCAGTTCAGTTCAGTCACTCAGTCGTGTCTGATTCTTTGCGACCCCGTGAATCACAGCACGCCAGGCCTCCCTGTCCATCACCAACACCCAGAGCTCACTCAAACTCATGTCCATCAGGTCAGTGATGCCATCCAGCCATCTCATCCTCTGTCGTCCCCTTCTCCTCCTGCCCCCAATCCCTCCCAGCATTAGAGTCTTTTCCAATGAGTCAACTCTTCGCATGAGATGGCCAAAGTACTGGAGTTTCAGCTTCAGCATCACTCCTTCCAAAGAGCACCCAGGTATGATCTCCTTTAGGATGGACTGGTTGGATCTCCTTGCAGTCCAAGGGACTCTCAGGAGTCTTCTCCAACACCACAGTTCAAAAGCATCAATTCTTCGGCGCTCAGCCTTCTTCACAGTCCAGCTCTCACATCCATACATGACCACAGGAAAAACCATAGCCTTGACTAGACAGACCTTTGTTGGCAAAGTAATGTCTCTGCTTTTGAATATGCTATCTAGGTTGGTCATAACTTTCCTTCTAAGGAGTAAGCGTCTTTTAATTTCATGGCTGCAGTCACCATCTGCAGTGATTTTGGAGCCCAGAAAAATAAAGTCTGACACTGTTTCTACTGTTTCCCCATCTATTTCCCATGAAGTGATGGGACCAGATGCCATGATCTTCTTTTTCTGAATGTTGAGCTTTAAGCCAACTTTTTCACTCTCCTCTCTCACTTTCATCAAGAGGCTTTTTAGTTCCTCTTCACTTTCTGCCATAAGGGTGGTGTCATCTGCATATCTGAGGTTATTGATATTTCTCCCGGCAATCTTGATTCCAGCTTGTGCTTCTTCCAGTCCAGCGTTTCTCATGATGTACTCTGCATATAAGTTAAATAAGCAGGGTGACAATATACAGCCTTGACGTACTCCTTTTCCTATTTGGAACCAGTCTGTTGTTTCATGTCCAGTTCTAACTGTTGCTTCCTGACCTGCATACAGGTTTCTCAAGAGGCAGGACAGGTGGTCTGGTATTCGCATCTCTTTCAGAATTTTCCACAGTTTATTGTGATCCACACAGTCAAAGGCTTTGGCATTGTCAACAAAGCAGAAATAGATGTTTTTCTGGAACTCTCTTGCTTTTTCGATGATCCAGTGGATGCTGAAAATTTGATCTCTGTTTCCTCTTCCTTTTCTAAAACCAGCTTGAACATCAGGAAGTTCATGGTTCACTTCAGGTTGCTGAAGCCTAGCTTGGAAAATTTTGAGCATTACTTTACTAGTGTGTGAGATGAGTGCAACTGTGCGGTACTTTGAGCATTCTTTGGCATTGCCTTTCTTTGGGATTGGAATGAAAACTGACCTTTTCCAATCCTGTGGCCACTGCTGAGTTTTCCAAATTTGCTGGCATATTGAGTGCAGCACTTTCACAGCATCATCTTTCAGGATTTGGAATAGCTCAACTGGAATTCCATCACCTCCACTAGCTTTGTTTGTAGTGATGCTTTCTAAGGCCCACTTGACTTCACATTCCAGGATGTCTGGCTCTAGGTGAGTAATCATACCATCGTGATTATCTTGGTCATGAAGATCTTTTTTGTACAGTTCTTCTGTGTATTTTTGCCACCTCTTCTTAATATCTTCTGCTTCTATTAGGTCCATACCATTTCTGTCCTTTATCTAGCCCATCTTTGCATGAAATATTCCCTTGGTATCTCTAATTTTCTTGAAGAGATCTCTAGTCTTCCCTATTCTGTTGTTTCCTTAATCTGGGTCATTAAGGCCTTTATTGTACCATTCTTCTGTGTATTCTTGCTGCCTCTTCTTAACCTCTTCTGCTTCTGTTAGGTCCTGTTTACTTGAATATGCCCATCCAGTTTTCTTGAGGAGGTCTCTAGCCTTTTCCATTCTGTTGTTTCCCTCTATTTCTTTGCATTGTTCTCTTATAGCTTTCTTATCTCTTCTTACTATTCTCTGGAACTCTGCATTTAATATGGTATATCTTTCCCTTTCTATTTTGCCTTTTGCTTCTCTTCTCAGCTATCTGTAAGACCTCTTCAGATAACCATTTTGCCTTCTTGCATTTCTTTTTCTTTGGGATGGTTTTGGTCACTGCCTCCTGTACAATGTTACCAATCTCCATCCATAGTTCTTCAGGCATTCTGTTTACCAGATCTAATCCCTTGAATCTACTTGTCACCTCCACTGTATAATCATAAGGAATTTGATTTAAATCACACCTGAATGGTCTAGTGGTTTTCCCTACTTTCTTCAATTTAAGTCTAAATTTTGCCCTAAGGAGGTCATGATCTAAGCCATACTCAGCTCTAGTTCTTGTTTTTGCTGACTGTAGTATAGAGCTTTTCCACCTTTGGCTGCAAAGAATATAATCAATCTGATTTTTGTATTGACCATCTGGTGATGTCCATGTGTAGAGTCATCTCTTGTGTTGTTGGAAGAGGGCAAAACATTGAGGACATTATGCTAAGTGAAATAAACCAGTCACAAAAAGACAAATACTGTATGATTTCTCTTCTATAAGAGACTCAGAGCAATCAGTATCAGAGAGAGAGAAAATAGAATGGTGATTTCTAGGGGCTACAGGGAGGGTAAGATTGGGAATTATCATTTAATGGGTGTAGTTCAGTTTTATAAGATGAAAAGAGTTCCCGAGGGCTGGTGGTGTTGGTTGCACAATGTTATGAATGCATTTAATACCAGTTAACTATTCACTTAAAAATGGTTAAGATGGTAAATCTTACACACATTTTACCACAATAAACATTTCTGAGAAAAAAAAATAAAGAGATGATAAAAAGATCAGTAGTTGCCAGGGGTAAGAGGGGAGTAAGGGAAGACTACGTGAGCACAGAGTTTAGGACAGTGAAACTATTCTGTATGATACTAAAATGGTGGATACATGTCATTATATTAATACATTTGCCAAACCCATAGAATGTACACTACCAAAAAGGAACCCTAATGTAAACTAAGGACTTCAGGTGATAATAATGTTGCAATGTAGGTTCATCAGTTGTAACAAAAGCACCACTCTGATGCCTATTGTTGGTAGTGAGAGAGGCTATGCATGTGTAGAGGCAGGAGGTATATAGGAACCCTGTATTTCCTGTTCAGCTTTGCTGTGGATCTAAAACTATTCTAAAAAACAGTCTATTTTTTCCAATAGCAGACTAATACTGCAAAGGAGTATTTCTGCTCTTAGATCTTTTAAATGTTTTCCATAACTGCATCAAACAAAAACATAAAATTAAAGGGCCTCACACTGCCTGTGGACCTCTGAAAGTATCCTTGCTCTAGGAGTTCACAACACTGAGTTTGAGGAATACTGATCTGTGTCATTTATTTAACGTTTTCATATGCACTGCCTGAAATTGTGTCATTTAGCTTTTTCATGTTTGTCTCATTATCTTATATTGCAAGTGATTCAGGAAATGACTGAATTTTCTATTTCCAGAGTATATGTTTCAGAAGATAATTTATGTGAGTTTACAAAAAGAAAAAAGGAAAAAAAGTTGGATGAGAATCAAAAATTTCACTAAAAAGAATGGACTCTGATTTGGGTCATAAAGAGAAGGATTTTAATTCAAGCACTGAAGGCAGAAGGGACAGCATTACTTCAACGGCAAAAGAGAGAAAAAGGAGAGAATGGTTTGACTTGACTGAAGCATCGTATATTATAGTTGAGAAACAGGAGATATAAGGTTTCAGGGTAGACTGAAGAGATGAGGTCCAGCAGTTTTTTTTTTAATTAATTATTTGGCTGTGCTGTGTCTTAGCTGCTGCACATGGGACCTTTGATCTTCGTTGTGGCACGTGGAAACTTTAGTTGCAGCAAGTGGGATCTAGCACCCTGACCATGGATTGAACCTAGTCCCCCTGCATTGGGTGTGCAGTCTTAGCCACCAGGAAAGTCCCACAGCTACAACTTAGAGGAGCCTTGTGTGTCAGATTGAGGACTCTAACTTCAGCTATGAGTGGGAGCCATGCAAGTTTTTGAGCAGGCAAATATAATAATCACAGTTGAGTTTTAAGAGAATTAATCTGACAGGAAATACAAAATGAACTGAATAAAGAAGAAACTAGGAGGCAGCACAGTATAATATTAAGAGGACTTTGATGACTGACAGACTAGAGTTTGCATCACAGCTTTGCCACTTAGTGTATAATTAGAGCAAATTATTTCACCTCTTTTGGGCCTGGTTTCCTCACACATGAAACAAGGATAATTATAATCACCTTCAAGATTGTTGTGAGGATTTAATGAGATTATATACATAGCCTGGCCTAGAGTTTATACTCAGTGAATGATAGATATTAAACATGCCTGTTAAGAGACAGGAAAGGGAAAAGAAAGCCTGTTAATTGTGAATCATACTCTATGGTATGAACATTCAACTGGATTTGGGGGAGGGAGAAAATTATACCCCGCTCTGATGGAAAGTGGTGGTAACACTAAGGAAACCCTGAGAGTTGTTTAGGTCTGGAGGAAATGGCGTTCATTTGAGTTTTTAACATGTTTAGTGTGAGAGGCTGGAAAATTATTCAGTGGTGATTCCAAGTGTATGTTAATAGTTGGTGAACAGAAATGGGGAACTGATGCAGAGAAACTGTACAAGTTGTCAAAGCTAGACCATTTTGTTTAAGAGTCATCAACAGGGAGGAAATGAAGCTAGCTGTGCAAACAGATGAGCTCAATAGGGCAAAGAGTAGAGAAAGAAGAGAATCTGAAGGCATAGCCTAGGTATGCTTATTTTAGGGGTATGGGAAAAGAGAGAGGGAACTTTGAAACAGTCAAAGATTATGCAGTGAAGAGACCAGGATGAGGATACAAGACAGTGAAGATTCCCTGCCATCCTAAATGACTGGTGGGAAAGCACTGTTTGAACAATTGAGCTGCTGCTGCTGTCACTTCAGTCGTGTCCGACTCTGTGCGACCCCATAGACAGCAGCCCCCCAGGCTCCCCTGTCCCTGGGATTCTCCAAGCAAGAACACTGGAGTGGGTTGCCATTTCTTTCTCCAATGCAAGAAAGTGAAAAGTCAAAGTGAAGTCTCTCAGTCATGCCCAACTCTTCACGACCCCATGAACTGCAGCTCACCAGGCTCCTCCGTCCATGGGATTTTCCAGGCAAGAGTACTGGAGTGGGGTGCCATCGCCTTCTCCGGAACAATTGAACTAGTGGGTAATATTTTCTAGAAAGTTTTGTCCTAGCCTGTGGCACAAACATTAATATGGTATAACCACTTTAGTCATACTGGATTACTAACAGTGCTTACAGGCAACACTCCCCAGAGATCTAGCACAAAACATAATTTTCAGCAGAAAGCAAAGATTTTTAACGTTTCAAAGCAGCAAAATAAATTTAATATTAAAAAAAAAAATCCAGCAACAGCTGGAGCTTCTGAGCACCTTTAGAAATGGGCCCTGTGTCTAGTAAAGCAGTTTGTTCTCAGTAAAGGCTGTGTATTTTAAAACATTTTAATTCATAGAGTGACTGTGTGTGCTTATGATATTTAATGATATAAATGACCTTTAATTCAGCTCATACAAAAAATGTAATCAAATTATGCTTCAGTGTATCTTTGTCTTTCTGGAAATGGATACATAGATGCTTATACTTATAAAAAGATAGGAAAGCTGTATATCAAATTAACTGAGATTCTCTTTAGGGGACAGTCTTCTGAGTGATTAAAATGTTCTTTGGGCTTTTCAGTACTTTCCAAAATAATTACAATAGAATTTCATCAATTTTGAAATATAAAAAATGCTATTTAAAATGAAATAGAGCAATCTATGGTCCATGACTTACATGTGACCTCTAAGACCTCTGAGGCCTCTAAGAAAGGAAAATAAATATCATACCTCACTATGGCTTAATTTACCATGAAATTTTACATGAAAATAATTTGTCAATTAATATCTACATGGATAGATACAAAATCAGGAAATAAAATACTGTATATTACAAATTGAAAACCCTCTGTGTCTAAACTATATCATCAATCTATTAATTATTGTTGAGATTTTAAGGATTAATTTTTAGAGTTTGTAGACCCTTCAAAAAGGGGACAGAGACCTCAAGCCAGAAAAAATTTTCTCAAGTGAAAGGTCATCTGATGAGTGCCAAATTAATCCATATGGGCCCACTGCATGCAAGTTGTCTACTGGAAAGCTTTCTTCTATCCTGTGGCATGACCATGAATGTTGCATAACACTTTATTCACATTGGATTACCAATACTGCTTACAGGCAACAATCCCCAAGAATATAGCACAAATAGATTCTGCAGCTGCAAAGTTTCAAGGTGGAGACACCAAGAGGCTAAGGGTGTGAGCTGCACTGATGCAGATGAGTCCTGAGTCTGTGGCTAATGAATCCTGTGGGGATTGGCAATGCAATTTTCAGGATGTACTAATGATATAAAGTGATGTAAGTGAAACTGAACTCTCTGAGTACAGCTTGTACACTTTGATGGGTTCTGGCTTAGGCCTGCTTAGTAAATAGGGACTCTCTGGCAGTGAGAGAAAGAAGGAAAAACACAAATTGGTAAATCTTGTGCTTACTTCAAATCTATGTTATTTCTCAACTATTTTGTCTTCATCCTACTCAAGATTGGCCATAATAACAGAAACAATTAATGTTTTGTTTTGTGGTCAGAAAGGGAAAACTTACCAGTTTCGATTCTGTTATCACTATCAGTGCTGACTTTTGATGCAGTGCTCTCATTTGTTACACAGTTTTTTACTGTCTTCTCCCTAGAGCTGTCACATCAAATAATTTATTTAAAACTGAAAGAAGCTTCTGAGATCACGAGTAAAGGCTATTTAGAAAAAAACATTTCAGGGTAATCAGATTTTTTTTCCAAATGCTCCAGAACATATTCTTTTCACAAATATTTCAGTTAAAACTATTTTTTAAAAGTCATAGTATTTTCATTGGGAAATGAGAAAGAAGGACACTACAGTTCACCCTCCAAAGCATGAAAGCCAGAAAATTCCGAACTGAGATACTCTGTTTTCTTGACATAAACTTAGGTCTGGATGACTCAGGGAGTATTATTTTATATTATAAAATAAAAATGTTTTCTTTTGAATTAAAAACTTCATAGGACACAGAAAGGATGGTTCTTCTACCAAGAATTACAATGGAGACAACTATAACCATTAGTTTGAAAAAGAAATAAGAAAGGCGAGTGTTTGTACTTGATTGATGTAGTATGGTAAGACTGGTGTGTACAGATTGAGAAATACATTAAGTACAAACAGCCTAAACTATGAGCCAAGCACTTTACTCTCATCATTCATTTAATCATAAAAGCTCTCCCATTAATCTATAATCACCATTTTATAGGTTGAGGGACTTGGGACTCAGAAAAGCTTAAAAGAAAAGTCCTTCACCCAAGGTTGGAGAGCTTATAGAGTACTAATGTTAATTCTGGACACTTGAGCAACATTTTACTTCTGTTTTTGCAATCACTATAAGGTAACTAAACAGAAATATAGTGGTGATAATTGTTTGCCTCACTAGGAAGTTTATTCAGTTATACATTAACTCACCTCTGGATTTCTGTAGTAAACAAGGTACTCCAAGGCATTTAAAATAGGAATTAATTTACAAAGTACATATACAAATAATTTTTAAGAAATATTCCATTTCTTTCTAGGGTGAATTTTAGTCTATGTAAATTATCTCATTAACCTCAGGGCTTCCCAGGTGGCCCAGTGGTAAAGAATCCACCTGCAAGGAAGGAGATCTGGGTTCAATCCCTGGGTCAGGAAGATTCCCTGGAGAAGGAAATGGCAACCCACCCCAGTATTCTTGCTTGGGAAATCCCATGGGCAGAGGAGCCTAGCAGACTACAGTTCATGGGGTCACACAAGAGTCCGGCTTAGCGAATATACAACAACAACAAATTAAACTGGACTTTAAAATATAGGGAACTTATGGGCTTCCATGGTGGCTCAGAGTAAAGAATCCACCTGACAATGCAGAAGCCACAGGTTTGACCCCTAATCCAGAAAGATCTCACATGTCAAAGAGCAACTAAGCCCATGCACCACAACTATAGAGCCTGTGCTCTAGAGCCACAGCTACTTAATTCCTCATGTGTGGAGCCCATGCTGTGCAACAAGAGAAGCCATCTTAATGAGAAGCCTGCACACTACAGCTATAGAGTAGCCCTTGCTTGCTGCAACTAAAGAAAAGTCCGAGCAGCAATGAAGACTGAGCATAGCCAAAAATAAACAAATATTTTTTAAAATAGGGAACTTAAAAAGATAGAGAAATAAGGCTGCTCTCTGAGGGTTACATTACAAAACATATAATGGATGAGAACAGAGACAGGCAGAGTCAACAGAAAAGAGCAGGATCCCAGGCCAACAGGCATGGACTTCACTTAATCATCATTCAGCAAACTATTTCTCAGCACCGCTCATGGGCCAGACATTGTTCTAGGTGCTAGGGATACTGCAGTAAACAAGACAAGCAAGTTCTTTGTTCTCATGGAGCTTATATTCTAGTGGAGGGGAAAGATAATAAAGAAGTAAACAAAAAACATTCTGAGGAATAATATTTAGTGTTGTGTGGACATTTTCATATCTTATCAAATTAAAAATGGTATGTATAGGAAGCAAACTGCTATAAAATAAATATATTTATTATTTTATTATTAATATATTTATATATTGATTGTATGATATATAAGGTCCTATGTTGTTCTAATATATAAACATGCACAGACAAAATACACACACACACATATACATATACCTAAAACTAAGAAGATATTTACCATAATATAATTAGTGTTTCTTTCTGGATAGTGTGATTATAAGTGGTTAACATTGTTTTTTTCTCTACTTTCCATATTCTCACAATAAATACACATTCTTTCTATCAGATTCTTTCTTTCTATTAGAAAAAAAGTACTAATAATACATCTACATATGTGTATAGGTACACAGATGTCTGAAAGGATGTATACCAAACATTACTAGTAGTTAACTTAGTAGCAAAATATAGGGTGATTCTGACTTTTTCTCCTGCACTTCTGTGTTATTTAAATTGTTTATCATAAACTTCTATTTTTAAAAAATAATAAAACAACTTTTTTTAAAAAGCATGAATTTTGGGGTAGAAGATATGGTACTTTATTTTGACAGAATTTTAGTAATAGAAAATGGAAAAACCTACCATTCAGACACTTTAGAGCTTAAAGGGCCATTTACTTTTTGTTTTGTACAAAAATGCTTCTCTTATCATTCTTTAACAAATTTATCTCTAATGATCCTACCCATGGTAATGTATGTAATCCTCCTAATTCAATAGGAAAAGACCATGTACTGATTTATAACTCTACCAAGAAAGGGCTGACAAACATTTATGGGAATAAGTAATCCCATAAAATCCCTATCTATAAACTCTGAACAATAACTTTAGAGAATGTACAATTATATCCAAGGAAGACACACGGTTCAAGAAAGCAGAACTGTTCCACTGATGGCCAGATTCTCACCCCAGATAAATCTGAAAATTCTGCATAGATACTTTGATTTCTAATCTGAGGGTTCTTACAACTTGTAGAGATTTCTGCTGGATAATGAATAAAGTTAAGCAGGAATTCACTACTCTCTGTCCAGAACCAAACTAAAAAAATTTTTGGTAAAAATCTTACCTTTTTTCCACCTCTAAAAGAAAATTTTCACTGTTGCCCAACTGACTAAAATGCAGCTTGGCAGCTTTTCTCTCACTTTCTCGTACAGCTCGGTCATCTGGAGGCAAAAACCGTGGTCTGAGCATATTTCTTTTTGGAGTAAACAGTAGTGGGTCAGAAAAGCATTTTCACAGAGTAAAAACTAAAGATCAGTCTCATCTTTTGTTTGAGACGGGTCACAGAATAATGCTATTATGTTGTCATTGGAGTAAGTAGTAACTCAGGGAGACTACAGGGACACCATAGCAACAACTGTCACCTAAGTGTAACTATCGCTACAAGAAAGTAGTTTGGGCAGCAAACAATCCAAATGGCCTACTCTTAAAGGCTAAAAGTCACAACATTTCTAAAAGACTTTACTTAGCTTCCCTATAACTTTCCCAGGAGCATGTAACATAGAATATCAATGAGAATAAAATTATAAAGAAATACAGACTAACTCATTTGAAGGAATATTTATTGTTCCTCGCTAACTAAGCCTCAAAAAGTTGCTATATTCGTTTTCTACTGCTAATGTAGTTACAAAGTTGGGGCATCTGGAAAAATAAATGTCAACCTGGAAACTTTTTGTTGGGGAGGAAGTGGTGGTGAAACCATCAATTGAAGAAAACTAAAGCTGGAAGTAACTGATAAAATCATAGATTGTCATTCAATAAACAATAAAAGGACTCGTCATACATCCTGCCAACACAAACATTACATAAATATTGACTAATAAACAAATATATCCTGTCAGTACACACTCTGGGCCAACATCCAAAAGGTTAGGAGGCAACTGGTTTAAAGTAAGATTTGGGGACAAAGAACAAGGGAGGAGGATCTCACCCAGTTTCTCCAGAGTTTGTAGCGTATAGACAGCAAAAAGCCTATAATCTGTATCTTTCCTAACAACAGGATTGAGTCTCAAATCTAGTTCTTTGAGGAAGGGTAAAGGCTGTAGGCGGGACACCTCCACTAATGAAGGAATGTTGTTATAATATAAATTCAGGTCTTGGAGTGAACATAAATACTGGATGCCCTGCAAGGAAAAGACCACATTATGAAAGTGCACGTTGGGAAGGATTAGGAATCTCACAGATAAAGGTAGAAATATAAATATTATTTTTCATCCTTAAACAATTACCTACGTCACCCATGACAAAGGCAGGGTTGAAATTCCCATTTAGTTGCCTGAGAATAAGAATGCTGCAGCCCATGGGCACTGGGTGTGCTATACATTAAATAATTAACTGATATCATACATTTCCTCCTTTATAAGCTCTGACATCCAAATATCTGCAGTCAGTTCTATACTTCTGTTGCATCTCATCATTTGGCCAATCTAATCCTTCCTGGTAGTAGCCAACCCAAGTCACTTTTGCACTTCTCTCACCCTTGCTACAACCACTCTCCTGACCCCAAAAGCCCTCAAGAGGAAGGGAGGCAAAATAGAGATGGTTCTAAGGAAAAGGTATGGAAAAAAATTAAGTGTGTATGTATTTTGTTGTTGTTCTGTCACTAAGTTGTGTCCGACTCATTGTGACCCTATGGACTGTAGCACGCCAGGCTCCTCTGTGCTTCACGCCAGGCTCCTCTGTGCTTCACTATCTTCCAGAGTTTGCTCAGATTCATATCCATTGAGTTGGTGATGCTATCTAACCATCTCATCCTCTGCTGCCCCCTTCTCCTTTTGCCTTCAATCCTTCCCAGCATCAGGGTCTTTTCCAATGAGTCGGCTCATCACATCAGGTGGCCAAAGTATTCCATGTATATGTTCTTATATTAATATCTCAAGACCTCACTTTTAGGATGAAAGGACTACATGGCAAAACCAAACAATTCGATCTCCAAATCTTCCCTCCTGGACCAATCTGGAGCCCCCTTTTTCCCCTTCAGAGTTACTGCCACCACACAAGCTCCCCATCCTCCAATCAGTCAGTTCCTCTTGGTAGAAATGTTCTCCTTCTTCTGTTCTCTCTCTGTGGACTTAGCAACCCCACCCCCTCCACTTCTCTAGCAACAGTGCAATCAGAACTGGTACACTTGGAGAGGAAAAGCCACAGTTTTTCTCCTTTACTAAAACCTACTATTGAAACTAATTGCTTAATTTTCATGTATTTAGCTAGTTAGGTGCTTTGGCCCAACACTAAATTTCAGGACAATATTTCAAAACATGTACATATATGTATAGTCACACACTTTTAATATTAAAAATGCGTACCATAAAAGGAACTCTGTCATTGTCATTGATTATTTCAGAAAGGTAAAATTATTTTCCATCAGATCAGATCAGTTGCTCAGTCGTGTCCGACTCTTTGCGACCCCATGAACTGCAGCACGCCAGGCCTCCCTATCCATCACCAGCTCTCGGAGGTCACTCAGACTCACATCCATCGAGTCAGTGATGCCATCCAGCCATCTCATCCTCTGTCGTCCCCTTCTCCTCCTGCCCTCAATCCCTCCCAACATCAGAGTCTTCTCCAAAGAGTCAACTCTTCGCATGAGGTGGCCAAAATACTGGAGTTTCAGCTTTAGCATCATTCCTTCCAAAGAAATCCCAGGGCTGATCTCCTTCAGAATGGACCGGTTGGATCTCCTTGCAGTCCAAGGGACTCTCAAGAGTCTTCTCCAACACCACAGTTCAAAAGCATCAATTCTTCGGTGCTCAGCCTTCTTCACAGTCCAGCTCTCACATCCATACATGACCACAGGAAAGACCATAGCCTTGACTAGGCGAACCTTTGTTGGCAAAGTGATGTCTCCATCACTTATTTATAAAATAATGTTTATCTTCTTTTCTCATTTAAAATTAACCTTTTTTAATTGCAGGAAGTTTAGAAAACTCAAGGATATATTCAAAACATTTCTGAATTGAACCCTGCCTACAGTTCAATGCATTTCTTTCTGGCTATTTTCAGTTCCACTAACTTCTACCTTATGAAAGGATCAATGGTTAGGAATATTTATCAATGAATGCTTTTGGCATCACTCTCAGGGTAGCACACCATTAGGGCTGTCTTTAAATGTATCTAATATCCCAGCTCAAGTAATCTTTTAATGTCTCAGTATAATAGTCAAGGAAACGATTCCAATCCTCCTCTCATGTTTCCCCATTGGCATAAATTCATGTATTCTCAATGCTACACTAGAAAGAAACACAAAACATTTCCCCCTTGAAAAAATTAAGCAAAATGATCAGAGCTGCTAGAGATGAATACCTGCAGATAAATCACAGAAGTTAAAAAAAAAATCTAGAAAACTGGCATTTACTAAGTGCTTTCTATATGCCAAACACTACCTGGAGTCTTATATATGTAATTTTTGATTAGTTGTGCTAATTGATTAATCTTCACAACAGTTTTTCAGGCAATTTACAGAAGTAGAAAGAAAGGGAGTGCAAAAGCAAATGACAGCAATGTTCATTCAATCTTTTTAGTCAGAAAAAACAAACAGATAAAAATACATATGAGAAGAGGAGGCCTAAATAACTCTGTATCAATACTTTCTGATATAGGTGAGCCATCTGATACAAAGGGCTGTTATCGAAGATTCTAAAGACCTAGTTTAACTTGGAATTTCTGCTCTTAGAACCCTACTTGGAAATTTGATCTAGCTTGGATTTCTTCTTTTAGGGCCCTTAGTTTTAGATCTTGAGATTGGGTCTGATTTGTGTTGTTGAACAAGTTTCCCTAAGAAATGCAAAACTGGCAGAATAATCCAGATCAGTAACCAATCTTGGACAGCATCTGTACGTCTTTCACCTTCAGTCTTGCAAAGAAGGGTTTTATCAAGAGAGACTTGTAGCTGGGCAAAAAGGGAATAGTGGAATAAATACTATTTGGGGGTCTACACAAAGAAAAGAAATTTTCCATTTCTGTGTGTGAGGGTGTTTATGTTTGTAGAGCTCTTGCTTTGTTTGCTAATCCTCACACTTTATGCTTAAGCATCTACTTTCCTGAACTGTCCTCCACTTCACTAGCTCCTGGCCTGGAAGTTTTTCTTTGTTTTCAAAACCATCATTTTCTCCCCCTCTTGGAAAAAAATCACAATAGCAATCTAGGCCAGTGTTTCTCCATATATGTTCCATGCATCAACATCATCAGAATCCCTTGGGAATGTCCTGGACCCACTGCATATTAACTCAGACTCTCTCTCAGAACAGGGACTAAGACTCTGCATTTTTATTAATATTTATTATTTTTTATTATTTATTTTGCCATGTCACACAGCTTGTGGGATCTTAAACATGAGTCCTAGTCACTAGACTGCCATGCAATCTCCAAGAATCTGTACTTTTAACAGTGTTTCTCATAATTTTTTAACACACATTAAGAATCATAACTATTGCCCTAGGCAGTGACAGTTTTCTTTCAGTATAAAAGAAATTTTTTCCCACTATCTTATAATTTAAAATCTCAAACGTAAAGCAAAATTGAAAGAATTTTATGGTGAATAACAAAATTTAGTTTGGAAACATTTAAAAGGATATTCCCCAAGCTGATATTCTTTTATTTTTTCCCATCAAAAAAACAAAAAACTGTCTGGTCATAAAATACAGAACTTACCTTCAGGCTAGTGATCAAATTTCTTGATAAATCTAAGGATCGGAGACTTTTAAAATTTCTAAAGGCATCACCGATGGAATGGATTTTTCCAGCATAAGATCCCTGCAATGAAAGAGACTCCACCAGTTCTGAAAAGAGATCATCAGTAGATATATTATGATCTTTGCTTGGAAAAAGAGCAGAGTCATTGAAAACAGGCCTTCCTTTCTCCCATATCTCATCTGTGAAAGGTCCTACATTTAAGGCTCAGAAAAAGAACAGATCTTCCTTTTAAAATCAGCAATATTGTCTAATGCAGTGACATCAAGACTTGGTTTTACAGAAACCTTGAGTTTCTTTAATTACCCTGAATGATGTAGTAAAAATCTCCCAAAGTTCTTAAAACAAACAACAAATTCAGCAATCCTACTGCTAGGACTTAGCTCTATAGATAGTACAGCATTTTGCCAGGACATATGATATAGACCAGAAGGATGTCAATTTCAGGAAAGTTTCAGGATAGTGAAAGAAAGAAAGAGAGGGAAGGAGAGAGGGAAGAAGAAAGAGAGAGGAGGAGAAAGGAAAAGGAGAAAAAGAAAACCGTCAAAGGGCTCATCAGTAGAAGAGCAGAACTAGATGGACTAAGCAGCAGTACATTGAACAATGTACTAGATCTGTGACCTTGTAAAAGTCACTTAACTTCTCTGTGCATCCATTTCTTCATGTGAAAAATGGAGATTACAACATTACTTACCTCATAAGATGTTGTAAGGATTTAATGACTATATGTATTGTGTTTATACATATATATAGTTATTGCTGTTGTTTAGTCTCTAAGTCATGTTCAACTCTGCGACATCATGGACTGTAGCCCACCAGACTTTTCTGTGCATGGGATTTCTTAGGCAAGAATACTGTTATGGGTTGCCATTTCCTTCTCCAGGGAATCTTCCCAACCCAGGGATTGAATCCGCATCTCCTTCATTGGCAGGTGAGCTCTTTACTGCTGAGCCACCAGGAAAGTGCATAAACATATATACATAAGTGTGTGTGTGTGTGTGTGTGTGTGTGTGTGTGTGTGTGTGAGAGAGAGAGAGAGAGAATACAAAACTTAGAATAGTGTCTGACATATGGTGCTATATACATGCTAATTATTATTATATAGTCATTTAAAACAATGAGGTAGATTTGTAGATGTTTATATGGAAAGATCTCAAAGACACTGAGGAAAAAGTGTAACTTTGTGTCTGTATATGTATGACTGTGTTTTAAACAATATATGTGTGTGTACTCATGTATGTATATGTGTGTGCATATATATATACATACATACATGTATGTCAAACTAGACTTCTGACAGCACTGAAAAGAGGAGATTCTCAAAAGCAAGTCAATACGAACTCACTGGTAAGTGTGGTGGGCCAAAATGAGAACAGGAACAAAAACTGGAAGGAGGTTCTGCAGAATCCCATTTGCAGGTGACTGCCAAGGAACTGCACCGAAATAAGTTCTTAAGGTACTGGAGCAGTCTAGGCCCTATAAACTATTAAAAACAGGAAACAAGATCCTTTTCAAGACAGATTCATCCCTGAAAGAAATAACTGGAACAGAATTCACATTGAATGGAATACAGACAATAGGTTCAAAACAAAGAGAAGGTTTAGGTACAAGTCCGGGAGGGAAGCAGAGACTGCAGATCTCAGGAAGCTTAAGGCCCTATTTTTAGTTCTTCATGAACACAACAGAAGAGGGAGCTCCAAACCCTGAAACTAGAAAAGTTATTCTGGCCCAGCTAAAAGTATAGAAAACGTAACGCACTTTAACAAAGAGACACAGAAAAGGTTTATAGTCAAATTGTATATGAGGTTATTAAAACAAAAAAGAACAAAAAACAGAATAGCATCCCTAAAGAATGAAAGCACTCCAAAAAGATACATCCACAAAACAAATGAAACTTTTAACTTAGTATTTGAAAATAAATTTCAAAAGCTAAAAGATGTCATAACAAAGTGTCAGATCAGATCAGATCAGTCGCTCAGTCGTGTCCGACTCTTTACGACCCCATGAACCGCAGCACGCCAGGCCTCCCTATCCATCACCAGCTCTCGGAGGTCACTCAGACTCACATCCATCGAGTCAGTGATGCCATCCAGCCATCTCATCCTCTGTCGTCCCCTTCTCCTCCTGCCCTCAATCCCTCCCAACATCAGAGTCTTCTCCAATGAGTCAACTCTTCGCATGAGGTGGCCAAAATACTGAAGTTTCAGCTTTAGCATCATTCCTTCCAAAGAAATCCCAGGGCTGATCTCCTTCAGAATGGACTGGTTGGATCTCCTTGCAGTCCAAGGGACTCTCAAGAGTCTTCTCCAACACCACAGTTCAAAAGCATCAATTCTTCGGTGCTCAGCCTTCTTCACAGTCCAGCTCTCACATCCATACATGACCACAGGAAAGACCATAGCCTTGACTAGGCGAACCTTTGTTGGCAAAGTGATGTCTCTGCTTTTGAATATGCTATCTAGGTTGGTCATGACTTTCCTTCCAAGGAGTAAGCGTCTTTTAATTTCATGGCTGCAGTCACCATCTGCAGTGATTTTGGAGCCCAGAAAAATAAAGTCTGACACTGTTTCTCCATCTATTTCCCATGTAGTGATGGGACCAGATGCCATGATCTTCGTTTTCTGAATATTGAGCTTTAAGCCAACCTTTTCACTCTCCACTTTCACTTTCATCAAGAGGCTTTTTAGTTCCTCTTCGCTTTCTGCCATAAGGGTCGTATCATCTGCATATAGATTTTAGATAATAATAGTTTATAATTACTGGTTCAACAACCATAACAAATGTACTGCGTGAATGCAAGATATTAATAATAGGAAAACTGGAAGGGGATATAAGGAAGGTGTGATGAAGGAAGAGTATATGGGAACTCTGTACTTTCTGCTCAATTTTTCTGTAAACCTAAAACTGCTTTAAAAATTAAAGTCTATTAATAATAAATAATTTTTAAAAGAAATCAAGTACACTTTGTGCTAAAATATGGATGAACCTTAATAATAACATGCTCAGTGAAAGAAGCCAGACCCAAAAGACCACATATTGTATGATTCCATTTATATGAAGTATCTAGAACAAACAAATCCATGGAGACAGAAAGCAGATTTGTAGTTGCCTGGGACCACTTATTGTGAGGAGCTGGAAATAAGAACTGATTGCCTAAAGAATATGAGGTCTCCTTTTACACTCTGGAACTAGACAGTGGTGATGATTATACAATGCACTAAGTGATACTGAAATGCATACTTCAAATTTTACAGGATGTGAATTATATCTCAAAAAAAAAAAAGGAAAAAAATCCCAACTTTGAGGGCACCATATTGGTAGCTCTGTAGTTTGCAATGACCTAATACACTGAGAATCTTGTTCAGCTCAGTTCAGTCGCTCAGTTGTGTCCGACTCTTTGCAACCCCATGAATCGCAGCACATCAGGCCTCCCTGTCCATCACCAACTCCTGGAGTTCACTCAGACTCACGTCCATCGAGTCAGTGATGCCATCCAGCCATCTGATCCTCTGTCGTCCCCTTTTCCTCCTGCCCTCAATCCCTCCCAGCATCAGAGTCTTCTCCAATAAGTCAACTCTTCGCATGAGGTGGCCAAAGTACTGGAGTTTCAGCTTCAGCATCACTCCTTCCAAAGAACACCCAGGGATGATCTCCTTTAGGATGGACTGGTTGGATCTCCTTGCAGTCCAAGGGACTCTCAGGAGTCTTCTCCTACACCCCAGTTCAAAAGCATCAATTCTTCAGCACTCAGCCTTCTTCACAGTCCAACTCTCACATCCATACACACTGGAAAAACCATAGCCTTGACTAGACTGACTTTTGTTGGCAAAGTAATGTCTCTGCTTTTGAATATGCTATGCACTCTCACATCCATGACCACTGGAAAAACCATAGCCTTGACTAGACTGACTTTTGTTGGCAAAGTAATGTCTCTGCTTTTGAATATGCTATCTAGGTTGGTCATAACTTTTCTTCCAAGAAGTTAGCGTCTTGTTACCATGGGCCAAAAGCTAAGGTAAGTTATGATTTCATTCACTGCCCTGCTGCATTTCACATGCCTTTCACTGTATTCTATTTCAAAAAGCAGACGTTTTAACATTTTTAAAGGGAACTAGAATTATCAATCAAATGATAAACTGCCACTGGGACAGATGTTCTTTGATGATGTGTACGAAGTACAGGTCTTGGGCTTTCCTGGTGGCTCAGATGGTAAAGAATCCACCTGCAATTCAGGAGACCTGGGTTCTATCCCTGGGTCAGGAAGATTCTCTGGAGAAGGGAATGACTACCCACTCCAGTATTCTTGTCTGGAGAATTCCAAGGACAGAGGAGCCTGGTGGGCTACAGTCCATGGGATCACAAAGAGTCAAACACGACTTACCGATTAATATACACAGTTAAGAGATTATGCACTCAGTTTCAACAGAAGACAAATAGACTGTAGAACAAATCAAACATTGCATGTTATAGATCTCAAGAACAACAGAACGACCTTCCAATTTTACTCCATGGGCTATAATAACTCCAATGGGCAAAAACATGTTTTACTGATGAAAACAATAAGTAATCCATTTATAGAAAACCATTTATATAGTTCACTTACAAACTGAATTAATAATAAAGCTTATTTATAATAATGATGAGAGAGTTTCAAGTAAATAAAACAAATAAAAAAAAGGCCTTGGGAATCTACATGAAAGATCTTCCACTACTAAATTCAGGACAAATTCAGCATTAATTGTAATAACTGCAAGGGACTGGAACACACCAAAATATTTAAATCCATAAGTGTATAATTATATTAATAAAACAATGCTACAACTAATGAAGCCCACACACCTAGAGCCCAAGATCCACAACAAAAGAAGCCACCACAATGAGAAGCCCAGGCACTGCAACTAGAGAATAACCCCTGCTCACTGCAACTAGAAAAACCCAGCGCACAGCAACGAAGATCCAGCAGAGTCAAAAATAAAAGAAATTACTGTTAATTATTTTTAGGTTTTATATGTGATTTTTAAAATAGTTTTAATCTTTTGAAGATAAATACTAAAATACTCATGGGTTAAGTCATATGACTAGGACTTGTTTCAAACTAGACAGTGCACAGAGCTTTCCTGGTGGTCTTGTGGTTGAGAATCCACCTGCCAATGCAAAGGACACAGATTCCATCCCTGTTCCTGGAAGAGCCCACATGCCTCATGGCAACTAAATCCTTGTGCCACAACTACTTAAGCCTGTGCTCCAAGAGCCCATGCTCTGCAACAAGAGAAGCCACCACAATCAGGAGCCCTTGCATCACAACTAAAGAGTAACCTACACTTTCTGCAACTACAGAAAGCCCATGAGCAGCATCAAAGACTCAACACAGTCAAAAATAAATAAATAAATCTTTTAAAAAAAAATAGTTCAGGGGACTGAGGGTAGATAGATGATAGGCAGGATATAGATGAAAGAAGATTGGCCATGAATGGATGATAACTATTGATATTAGGTTGATTGCAATTCACTATTCTGTCATCTCTACTCTTGGATATATTTGTGAATTGCCATGATAAAAAATTATAAAGTAAGTACAAATGCTCATATATGCAGAGAATATGTAGAGAGAGCTATCCAAAATATTAGAAACAGTGATCACTGTTAGGAAGGAAAACTGAGGCAGGGCCAAGGAGGGGGTAGGGGCTTAAGACTTACTTTTCATAGTACAGTTATTATAGTATGCATATAATAAGTTAATTAATGGAATTATTTTTAGGAACCAAAAAGTATATAATTGCATATTTTATCTTCCTTCCTAGTAATTATCATTAGCCTGCAAATATGCTCTAGGGTATCATGTCTTTAAAAACTTGTTCTTAATTCCACTTCATATCCTCTAGCTAATATTCCACTTATGCATTATCCTTTATAGCCAAATTTCTCAGCAAAAGTTTTTATCTTCTCTATTTATTTTTCTTCACATATTATTCCCTTTTCATCCCAACCCAGTCTGGCTTGCTTCCTCCCTACTCTTCCCTAGTTAGTTACCAATGAGTTCCATGTTGCCAAATCTAACAGGCACTTCTCTGCATTAGGTTGCTCAGCCTGTCAATAGCATTTGACACTTCTGACCACTCCCTCCTTGAAACAGTGGTTGTGGTTTAGTCGCTAACTCCTGTCCAACTGTTGTGATCCCATAGACTGCAGCCCACAGACTCCTCTGGTGGTTTAGTTGCTAAGTCTTGAAACACCATGGACTATAGCCCACTAGGCTCCTCTGTCTATGGGATTTTCCAGGGAAGAATACTGGAGTGGGTTGCCATTTTCTTCTCCAGGGGACCTTCCAGACCCAGGTATCGAACCCGGGTCTCCTGTGCTGCAGGCAGTCTCCTGCACTGCAGGTGGGTCCTTTACTGACTGAGCCACCAGGGAATTACTTGATACAATGAAAGTGAAAGTGAAGTCCTTCAGTCATCTGACTCTTTGTGACCCCTACCAGGCTCCTCCGACCATGGGATTCTCCAGGCAAGAGTACTGGAGTGGGTTGCCATTTACCCTTTATTAAATTCCAAAACATCACTTTCCTTCTCCCCTATTTAAGCTTTAAACATTGAAATGCCCTAGGACTGAGTCTTAAGCCTTCTATTGTCTATCTACATTATCCAGCCCCATGGCTTTAAACACCATTTATGGGACTTTCCTGGCAGTCCACTGGTTAGGACTCCATGTTCTCACAGCCCCAGGCCTGGATTCATTCCCTGATTGGAGAACTAATATTGCACAAGCCAAGTGGCAGCCAAAAGAAAGAAAGAAAAAAGATATCGAGGGGGGAGGAGCTAAGATGGCGGACGAGTAAGACGGGGAGAATACTTTCTTCTCCACAAATCCATTAAAAGAACATTTGAATGCTGAATAAATTCTATAAAACAACTTCTGAATGCCGGCAGAGGACATCAGGTACTTAGAAAGACAACTCATTGTCTTCAAAATGAGAAAACGAGCCCTGCGGTAACTCCTTTTGCGGAGAAGTGGCGCGGACACCAGCATTTGCTACTGGCAAGCGGGGGCTGGGCTAGGAGGAGCAGCGAGGCCTGCATTGCTTTGAGAAAGGATTTGGCCTGGCTATCTCTGGCGCTATCTGAGCGAAATAACCAGACTGTCAGTTATCTACTACATCAAAAGCCAGCCCTAACTTAAGACACCACCAGGACTACCTATGGAACAAAGGGCTGCACAGAGTTGGCCGGCTGCAGGCCGTCCCACTCCGGTGATAGGCAGCCAGGGCCTGAGGCGGGCAATTACAGCCCTAGAGAGACACTGTCTAAAGGAACTGTGAGTAGGTTTCTGTGCTGACTCACGCTTCTTGGGGCTCTGGATGGTCAACATCTGCCTGAGAAAGTGCACTGTTTGTATACCCAGAAAACTGAGCGGCGGAGAGGCGATAAGTCGCAGCAGCTGCGCTCGCTGAACATTTCATCA
This sequence comes from Tragelaphus eurycerus, assembly GCA_935064755.1. Classification (NCBI taxonomy): domain Eukaryota; kingdom Metazoa; phylum Chordata; class Mammalia; order Artiodactyla; family Bovidae; genus Tragelaphus; species Tragelaphus eurycerus. The sequence continues at coordinate 23,287,499 of CAKXYN010000020.1, forward strand.
CCTGCGCTACTCGGATCTGGGAAAGGCATAAAACGCAGACTCAACCAAGTCTGTGCCTCTGAGGATTATCCGAGTGCCTGAACCTGGCTGGTTTAGATTTGGGTGTTCATCTCCGCCCCCTCTGTAACAGGGCAGAGATCAGATATTGAAAAGACCTGTAAACTGCCTCAATAAAGAGAATTCAACAAACTACCAGAATATAGTAAGGACACTCTAAACTTGGCAATTTTAACAAAATGAAGAGACAAAAGAATACCCAGCAGCTAAAGGAACAGGATAGACGCCCACCAAACCAAACCAAAGAGGAAGAGATAGGGAATCTACCTGATAAAGAATTCCTAATAATGATAGCAAAATTAATTCAAAATCTCGAAATCAAAATGGAATCACAGTTAAAGAGTCTGGAGACAAGGATTGAGAAGATGCAAGAAAGGTTTAACAAGGACTTAGAAGAAATAAAAAAGAGTCAACACATAATGAATGATGCAATAAATGAGATCCAAAACACCCTGGAAGCAACAAATAGTAGAATAACAGAGGCAGAAGATAGAATTAGTGAATTAGAAGATAGAATCCTAGAAATAAATGAATCAGAGGAGAAAAAAGAAAAACGCATCAAAAGAAATGAGGACAATTTCAGAAACCTCCAGGATAACATCAAATGCTACAACATTCGAATCATAGGAGTTCCAGAAGAAGAAGATAAAAAGAAAGATCATGAGGAAATACTTGAGGAGATAATAGTTGAAAACTTCCCTAAAATGGAGAAGGAAATTACTACTCAAGTTCAAGAAATCCAGAGAGTCCCTAACAGGATAAACCCAAGGCGAAACACCCCAAGACACATATTAATCAAATTAACAAAGATTAAATATAAAGAACAAATATTAAAAGCAGCTAGGGAAAAACATCGGGGAAGGCAATGGCACCCCACCCCAGTACTTTTGCCTGGAAAATCCCATGGACGGAGGAGCCTGGTAGTCTCCAGTCCATGGGGTCGCTAAGAGTCGGACACGACTGAGCGACTTCACTTTCACTTTTCACTTTCATGCATTGGAGAAGGAAATGGCAACCCACTCCAGTGTTCTTGCCTGGAGAATCCCAGGGACGGGGGAGCCTGGTGAGCTTCTGTCTATGGGGTCGCACAGAGTCGGACACGACTGAAGCGACTTAGCAGCAGCAGCAGCAGGGAAAAACATCAAATAACTCACAAGGGAATTCCCATAAGGATAACAGCTGATCTTTCAATAGAAACTCTCCAAGCCAGGAGGGAATGGCAAGACATAATTAAAGTGATGAAAGAAAATAACTTACAGCCTAGATTATTGTATCCAGCAAGGATCTCATTCAAATATGGAGGAGAAATCAAAAGCTTCACAGATAAGCAAAAGTTGAGAGAATTTTGCACCACTAAACCATTTCTCCAACAAAAACTAAAGGACATTCTCTAGATAGGAATCACTAAAAGGGTGTATAAATTCGAACCCAAAACAATAAAGTAAATCTTATTTATCAATAATTGCTTTAAACGTTTATGGGCTGAATGCCCTAATCAACAAAGACTGGCCGAATCAATACAAAAACAAGACCCCTACATACCTTGTCTACAAGAGACAACCAAAAGACTAAAATGGGTCAAATGGATACAAAAACTAGACCCCTATATATGTTGTCTACAAGAGAACCACCTTAAAATACGGGATATATACTGACTGAAGATGAAGGGCTGGAAAAGGATTTTCTATGCAAATATGGACCATAGGAAAATAGGAGTAGCAATACTTATATCAGATAAAATTGACTTTAGAGGTCCTGAAAAGGAGACAATGGAGGTTACACATGGCGACTTGAAGGAACAATCCAAAAAGAAGTTATAACAATTGTAAATGTATATGCACCCAACATTGGAGCATTGATATATCTAAGACAAGCATTGATTAATATGATAGAAGAAATATGCAGCAAGACAGTGATAGTGGGAGACTTTGATGCCCCACTCATGTAGTATGGCTGTGATGGACAGGGTGGGGAGCAAAGCATGTTCGCTTGTGGGCCTCAGGGGATGCAGTTCACTCTGCTGCTGCTGCTAAGTCGCTTCAGTCGTGTCCAACTCTGTGCGACCCCATAGATGGAAGCTCACCAGGCTCCCCTGTCCCTGGGATTCTCCATGCAAGAACACTGGAGTGGGTTGCCATTCAGGAGAGCTTAAAAAAAAAAAAGACTTATTTGTTCACTCTGTAAAGGTTTATTGACTATTTTGTGGGTTTGGTACCACTTTGGGTAGTAGGGAGAAAGAGGTGACAAATGTGATCCTGTCCTGGATAATATATTGTGGTAAAGATAGACCTACCAATACAAAATACCAAGATGTGCCTAAGATGAGGACACCCAAACTGGACTTTTTGTTTCCTGAACTTTTCATTTTGAGAACAAGCCTCCTAATATAGGATGAACTCAACATGATTATTTTTAAGTGTTCTTTGTGATTAAAAACAGAAAGCCATTGGTTAAGAAATTGCATATACTCCTCCCCACCATCACTCCCCTTCTTTCTTCCCATTTCCCTCCCACCCTCATTGATCCTTTCCTTTGTCCATTTTCACCTGCAAAAAAAAAAAAAAAAAAAAAAAAAAAATTGAAAACCCTTAGCATTGCCTAAAAATCCTTATTCTCCCCTCTCATCTTGCACTGTCTACCCAAACCCACCCTTGCTCACCAAAATCCATGTCTACTGATGCTCTTTCAAAAAAAAAAAGATATCTATGTTTTATTGGTAGTAAAAAAGCAAATTGCCAAATCATATTGATATATATGCTCTATCCCTAAAAAAAAAAAAAAAAAAGGAATATGTTTGTAAAAGCAGTGGAAAAGTATAGAAGGAGGGAGAGGGAAGAATATTTTTTTACTTTAGAGACTTTTGTATTGTTTGAACTGTCAGAATGAGCAAAATTAATTTTGTTATTCACATATAATAAAAACAAGCAAAGAAGACCCCCCCAAAAAAATCCTACCACATATTATTCTAGCTGGATAATGGAACGCATATGTGCTCCCCCCAATCAAATTGAATAAATTTTTTAAAACAAAGGAGAGGAAGAAGAAAGAAAGGTACACCAGTATGTCAAGCCAATGAAGCTTTTCAAATTAGGGGAGCACAAAGCGGTTTGGAAAAGAAAAATCTGAAATACCTACATCAATCTATTGATATGCACACCAAACCATCACGTACTGTTTGTTACCAGCATATACTAATTTTGATAAATTGTAAATAAATTTAAATAAAATAAAACCAAATTATTGCATATTCCCCCAGTAAAAAGTACTAGAGAAAGCAAGAAAGGCAACTTTTTGTTGTGGTTAGAGGACAGGCTCTGGAATCAGAGTCTGGATTAATAAACCATCGCTGGATTACTTAGGGCTGTGCGACTTGGGGCATGAGTCTGAACCTAATTTTCCTCAACTGTTAAAAAAAGGGGGGGTGGTTCAAAATTGAATCAGGAACGCTGATAACTTTTCCAACATTTCTACTCCATAAAAACTTAGAAAAGCAAGCTGCGTGACTCAGACCCCAGGTCAAAGGTGGGGTCAGCGGTCACTCCGCCAGGTTCACCTCAGGACGAAGCGATCTAAACGCTTCGATCTATCAGCTACTATTCCTTTTACCTCAGGCCCCTTTCGAGTCTCATGAGGCGACACATACAGATGGATCAAGGAAATGGCCAAGTTCTAGAGGAGAAGACTGGACGAAGAGAGGGCTGGCTCATCAAGAAACATCCTTTCCTATTTCACCCTAATCAAGCAAGTTGGGGTGGAAGTTTCCGGAACTGCCAAAATCAACCTTTCGTATCTCCTCCAATAGCACCCCAACTTCGAACGGCCTTTCTCATAGCGCTTCCCTTCTCCCACTAGTAGCCCTTCTTGGGGCTCAGTTTCCTTCCACTTAGTCCAGTTCTCTGTTCCTAGCCTCAGAGTCCGCTTAACCTCGTTTCTCCTTCTCCCTTTTAGACTCTGCTCCCCTCCCTCAATTTCTCGCCCTCTGCCCCAGACTCCCCGGTAACTGCAGTTCCTTCACCGCTACCTCAGCGTAACCCCTCCTCCGCCTCAGGGGCGGCTCCTCTAACTTAGCTGGGGGTGGGGGTGGGGGGCCCTTCTACCTCAGGGGGCGCTCCTCTACCTCAGAGACCGCTCCTCCAACGCCGTTCCCCAGTGACTACCTCAGGTTCCTCTGCCTCGCCCTCAGTTTGCTCCCCTCAGCTTCGAACCCCGTGCTCCCGGACCAGACCCTCCCAGCCGGGCCCTACCGGGCTGCCCCAGGGTCAACGCCCCCAAGCGGCGGATGCCCTCCTCGTCCAGCTCCCACTGCTCCGCCATCCCTGCCCGCCTGCCCCGCAGCGTCGCCCACCTGTCGCGTCCCGCGAGACCTCCTGTCGCGGGCCAAGCCCCGCCCAGCGCCGCCAGGCCCCGCCCCGCCCCGCGCGCCGCCGCGCGCTCCAGAGGTCCGTTATCGTCCTGGTCACGTGCCTGTCCACCCGCTTCTGGAGCCTGGACCATGGTATGGAGCCCACCCTGGCGGAGGCGCCAAAAACACTAAAACAGGGAATGGGTGCGATGTGGTCGAGGACTGGGACTGTGGGTTAGGGACCTGACTCTGGGACACAGGGTGGATATAGCCCCAGCTTTGAAGAGTCTGGGGGCTAGTTTTGAGGAGTCAGAAGAATGTGCCTGCTTTGTCAGTTGAAGGAACTCTGGGGATGGGGGGTGGGACTCCAGGTCTGAAAGGTGAGGCTGTGCCTCGGACGGGGTAAAGTTCTTCAATCTCAGTGCTTGAGGAATGTTGACTTTGAGGCAGAGCGGTGCCCTGGTGGGTGAACGTAATGGCGGGTGGGGGATCGGAAGGATTGGGTTGGAGGGCAGCTCTCTGAAGCATGATGGAAAGCTTCAGATACGAAACCCTGGCTCTGAGGAGTTGAGGTCCTGTATGTAGGCCATGAGGTAGTTCTAGTTCTAGAAATTGATTTGGAAGCAGGATCAACTGATTGATCTTCTTTAGGGTTGAGGAATCAGTGTGGGGAAGAGAGATACACTCTTTGGGACAGAGCCGTCTATGGGGTCGCACAGAGTTGGACACGACTGAAGCGACTTAGCAGCAGCAGCAGTGATGACTACAGGCTACCCTGTTTCCTGAAGTCAATCTGACAAGAAACCTTTTGTCTTTCAAGAACTACAGGCCCCTGTAGGTCCAGCTAATCACCTTTAAGGAGAATAGAAAGTAAAATCGTGTTTGCGTGCGTATTTGTGATTTCTAGTCTAGGTGAGGTCCTTACTCTCAGCTTGTCGTGTTCAGCCTTAGCCATGTTTAGAAAGGCCAGGATTTAAAAGCTTTGCTACTCTTTAAAAGCTGTCCGACTCTTTGCGACCCGTGTAGCCAACCAGGCTCCTCTGTCCATGGGATTTTCTAGGCAATAGTAGTGGAGTGGATTTCCATTTCCTTCTCCAGGGATCTTCCCAACCCAGGGCTCGAACCTGGGTCTCCCGCATTATAGACAGACGCTTTACTGTCTGAGCCACCAGGGAAGTTTTAAAAGCTTAGATTAGTTTATTAGATTGGTTTTTCCACCTCTCCTTCTGAGAGTCTGGTCACCATTTTACAATTTGTAATCCTTCTCTTCATGTCCCCTTTAATCTAGCCTCAAACATGACATGTATAATTGTTTTTCTTTATATCTGAATATTTAAATCAGGCTTCTTGTGAGAAAAAAGAAACTCACTCCCTTCTTCATTGCATGCATTTATTTTCTTTACCCAGATGTCAGAATTGGAGATGGCAGGTTTTTGTTGGAGAAATGGACTTTTCCTCCCTTGAGCAACAATCTCCCCTACCTCCCAGCATTCTAATACAGATTTTGAAACATTTAGAAAGTTTGAAAGAATTTTACAGTGAAACTATATAGCCACCACCTAGATTCTATGATGAACATTTCGCTGTAATTGTTTAATCACATTTCCTCTATCCATTTCTCCATTGAGTCATCTTATCTTTTGATAAATTTAAAAATAAATTAGAAATATTGGTACATTGCACCCCAATCACTTCAACGTGCCTAATTTTTACCTAGAATTTGTTAACCTGAAACAATTAGGTTTTGTTTTTGACCAGTAAAACAGGTTTATTTGGGAACAGTAAAGAACTGCAACTCAGGACATGCAATTATGGTGAACCACATGCAAGACTGGTAAAGTGAAAGAGAGGAAACTTTTGTAGAGGAGAAGGGGAAGTTGGGAAGGGCTGTTATTTTAAAAAAATACACTGGAGGAAACTGGGAGTTTGAAGTTTAGTGACTTTTCATTGGCTGAGTTGTGGCAGTGTCTCATTGGTTGAGCTGTCCTAGGCAAGGAGAAAATCATTCTTCCTCTGTTGGCCAATAATAGGGTATGAATTTTAACATTAGCTTGTGAATTTTTGCAAAAGAAAAAAAATCATTTGGAATTTTCATAGGGATTGTGTTTCATAGGGATCAATCTGAAGAGTATTTTTACCATAACAATATTGTCTTTTGATCCATGAACATGGAAAGATTTTTCATTTATTTAGGTATTTTAAATTATCTTTCAACAATGTTTTGGGGTTTTCAGAGTACAAGTATTATACTTCTTTTGTTAAATTTATTCCCAAATACTTTGTTCATTTTGACACTATTGTGAATGGAATTGTTTTCTTAATTTCATTTTTGTATTGTTCATTGCTAGCATATAAAAATACAGTTGATTTTTTATATTGATCTATACCCTTCAACCTTCTTGAACTTATTTCTAGTATTTCCTAGTGAATTCCTCAGGATTTTCTATTGCAAGATCACATCATCTACAAATAGAAATAATTTTACTTCTTCCTTTCCAATATGGGTGCTTTTTATTTCCTTTTATTGCATAGATCTCTTTTCATTTTCTCTTTAGGAGGAGCCTGGTATGCCTCATGAGTCAGCAGAGGATTTGTTTCATTTCAATGTCGGGGGCTGGCATTTCTCAGTTCCCAGAAGCAAACTCGCTCAGTTCCCAGACTCCCTGCTATGGAAAGAGGCTTCGGCACTGACCTCTTCAGAAAACCAGAGGTTGTTCATCGACAGAGATGGTTCCACATTCAGACATGTGCACTATTACCTCTACACCTCCAAACTCTCTTTCTCCAGTTGTGCAGAGCTGAACTTGCTCTATGAGCAAGCACTGGGTTTGCAGCTGATGCCTTTGCTGCAGGTAAGATATGCTTAACTTCAAGGAGTGGTGCTCAATAATATAGGCTTTACATCGCTAAAAATTTGTGTCCTTTTATATATTGGTTGCTGAGATGATCCTCTAATGAGAAGGTGTGATGAGAGAGTTAAAGTAATAAACAGTACACTGGAAATGCATGTTCTGAATAAAGGATTTCATCTTAACTCTGCCTTGTCTATACCAGCAGTTACCACAGACACCCGGATAGACCTTTCCGTCCCCTGATAGGGTGATCTTAACTCTTGGAAATCCTAATTTAAGCTTCTTTTTGTTGTTGAATTTTGAAAGGTGAATACGCTAGAAATTACAGGATTTACTACATGCTCTGTGTCTGGGATTTAAAATCTGAAAGATGTGTCAGACAACATTACTTCTCATTGTGCCTATTAGGTACACAGTGTTCACTTACAGCAAAGCAAAAAAGTCCTGCACACTGCAGAATCTTTCCTTTGTCTTCATTTCTCTGTTTTCCAAGACTATTCTTTTTTTTTTTTTTTTTTTATGAGGGTGGGAGGGAAATGAGAAGAAAGAAGGGGAGTGATGGTGGGGAGGAGTATATGTAATTTCTTAACCAATGGCTTTCTGTTTTTAATCACAAAGAACACTTAAAAAAATCATGGTGAGTTCATCTTATATTAGGAGGTTTGTTCTCGAAATGAAAAGTTCAGAAAACAAAAAGTCCAGTTTAGGTGTCCTCATCTTTAGGCACATCTTGGTATTTTGTATTGGTAAATCTATCTTTACCACAATATATTATTTAGGACAGGATCACATTTGTCACCTCTTCCTCCCTACTACCCAAAGTGGTACCAAACCCACAAAATAGTCAATAAACCTCTACAGAGTGAGCAAATAAGTCTTTTTTTTTTTTTTTTTTAAACTCTCCTGAGTGAACTGAATTTTTTGAGGCTCATAAGTAAATATGTTTTCCTCTTTACTTTGTCTATTACAGCCAGATTATATGAGTGGGGTGTTAAAGTCTCCCACTATTATTGTATTGCTCTAGAGAATGTCCTTTAGTTTTTGTTGGAGAAATGGTTTAGTGATGCAAAATTCTCTCAACTTTTGCTTATCTGTGAAGCTTTTGATTTCTCCTTCATATTTGAATGAGATCCTTGCTGGATACAATAATCTAGGCTGTAAGTTATTTTCCTTCATCACTTTAATTACGTCTTGCCATTCCCTCCTGGCTTGGAGAGTTTCTATTGAAAGATCAGCTGTTATCCTTATGGGAATTCCCTTGTGAGTTATTTGATGTTTTTCCCTTGCTGCTTTTAATATTTGTTCTTTATATTTAATCTTTGTTAATTTGACTAATATGTGTCTTGGGGTATTTCGCCTTGGGTTTATCCTGTTAGGGACTCTCTGGATTTCTTGAACTTGAGTGGTTATTTCCTTCTCCATTTTAGGGAAGTTTTCAACTATTATCTCCTCAAGTATTTCCTCATGATCTTTCTTTTTATCTTCTTCTTCTGGAACTCCTATGATTCGAATGTTGTAGCGTTTGATGTTATCCTGGAGGTTTCTGAAATTGTCCTCATTTCTTTTGATACGTTTTTCTTTTTTCTCGTCTGATTCATTTATTTCTAGGATTCTATCTTCTAGTTCACTAATCCTATCTTCTGCCTCTGTTATTCTACTATTTGTTGCCTCCAGGGTGTTTTGGATCTCATTTATTGCATTATTCATTATGTGTTGACTCTTTTTTATTTCTTCTAGGTCCTTGTTAAACCTTTCTTGCATCTTCTCAATCCTTGTCTCCAGACTCTTTAACTGTGATTCTATTTTGATTTCGAGATTTTGAATTAATTTCGCTATCATTATTCGAATTCTTTATCAGGTAGATTCCCTATCTCTTCCTCTTTGGTTTGGTTTGGTGGAGATCTATCCTGTTCCTTTAGCTGCTGGGTATTCTTTTGTCTCTTCATTTTGTTAAAATTGCCAAATTTAGAGTGTCCTTACTATATTCTGGTAGTTTGTTGAATTCTCTTTATTGAGGCGGTTTACAGGTCTTTTCAATATCTGATCTCTGCCTTGTTACAGAGGGGGTGGAGATGAACACCCAAATCTAAACCAGCCAGGTTCAGGCACTCGGATAATCCTCAGAAGCACAGACTTGGTTGAGTCTGCGTTTTATGCCCTTCCCAGATCCGAGTAGCGCAGGTGATGAAATGTTCAGTGAGCGCAGCTGCTGCGACTTATCGCCTCTCCGCCGCTCAGTTTTCTGGGTATACAAACAGCGCACTTTCTCAGGCAGATGTTGACCATCCAGAGCCCCAAGAAGCGTGAGTCAGCACAGAAACCTACTCACAGTTCCGTTAGACAGTGTCTCTCTAGGGCTATAATTGCCCGCCTCTGGCCCTGGCTGCCTGTCACGGGAGTGGGACGGCCTGCAGCCGGCCAACTCTGTGCAGCCCTTTGTTCCGTAGGTAGTCCTGGTGGTGTCTTAAGTTGGGGCTGGCTTTTGATGTAGTAGATAACCGACAGTCTGGTTATTTCGCTCAGATAGCGCCCGAGATAGCCAGGCCAAATCCTTTCTCAAAGCAATGCAGGCCTCGCCACTCCTCCTAGCCCAGCCCCCACTTGCCAATAGCAAATGCTGGTGTCCGCGCCAGTTCTCCGCAAAAGGAGTTACCGCAGGGCTCGTTTTCTCGTTTTGAAGACAATGAGCTGTCTTTCTAAGTGCCTGATGTCCTCTGCCGGCATTCAGAAGTTGTTTTATCGAGTTTATTCAGCATTCAAATGTTCTTTTAATGGATTTGTGGAGGAGAAAGTATTCTCCCCGTCTTACTCGTCCGCCATCTTAGCTCCTCCCCTCTCCAAGACTATTCTTGGTGTAAGAGCTTTAAATACCTTTACTTTGAAACCATCATAGTATCACCAGAGAACATTACCTTCTTTCCTAATTTTTCTTCCAACTACAGAAATCATTTCTATGGTTTATCTTAAGTGGTTTATTTTTTGTTTTTGAACAATTACTTTTTTAACCTGGAAGAGCTAAATATAACTGGGAAGGACCATTGGTCTTGCTCCATATTAATCCCACTGTCTGGACAAGGTGTTGTTTCCTCTGTCTTCAGAAGCACTGACTCAACAAGCCACATTGCAGCTCAGTGTGCTACCAACTATGCCTCCCCAACATCTCAAAGAGAACTGATGTAGTCCCTGCATATCTGGGTCATACAGGATCGAGAACATCTCACAATGCATGTTTTTATGGACACTGTTTACTAAATCAGTATTTAATGTTTAAAAGGTATTATATATTTGGAAATCAAAATCCATATACTGCAGTGCAAATTGCTGTATATTCTTTTTATTTTTTTTTAAGTTCAGATCAGATCAGATTAGATCAGTCACTCAGTCGTGTCCAACTCCTTGCGACCCCATGAATTGCAGCACGCCAGGCCTCCCTGTCCATCACCAACTCCCAGAGGTCACTCAGACTCACATCCATCGAGTCAGTGATGCCATCCAGCCATCTCATTCTCTGTTGTCCCCTTCTCCTCTTGCCCTCAATCCCTCCCAGCATCAGAGTCTTCTCCAATGAGTCAACTCTTCGAATGAGGTGGCCAAAGTACTGGAGTTTCAGCTTTAGCATCATTCCTTCCAAGCAAATCTCAGGGCTGATCTCCTTCAGAATGGACTGGCTGGATCTCCTTGCAGTCCAAGGGACTCTCAAGAGTCTTCTCCAACACCACAGTTCAAAAGCATCAGTTCTTCGGCGCTCAGCCTTCTTCACAGTCCAGCTCTCACATCCATACATGACCACAGGAAAAACCATAGCCTTGACTAGATGGACCTTTGTTGGCAAAGTGATGTCTCTGCTTTTGAATATGCTACCTAGGTTGGTCATAACTTTCCTTCCAAGGAGTAAGCGTCTTTTAATTTCATGGCTGCAGTCACCATCTGTAGTGATTTTGGAGCCCAGAAAAATAAAGTCTGACACTGTTTCCACTGTTTCCCCATCTATTTCCCATGAAGTGATGGGACCAGATGCCATGATCTTCGTTTTCTGAATGTTGAACTTTAAGCCAACTTTTTCACTCTCCACTTTCACCTTCATCAAGAGGCTTTTTAGTTCCTCTTCACTTTCTGCCATAAGGGTGGTGTCATCTGCATATCTGAGGTTATTGATATTTCTCCTGGCAATCTTGATTCCAACTTGTGTTTCTTCCAGTCCAGCGTTTCTCATGATGTACTCTGCATATAAGTTAAATAAACAGGGTGACAATATACAGCCTTGACGTATTTTTTAAGTTACCCACCTGAAATAAAAATTTTTTCAACTATCCCAGGAACTGAACACTAGAATTGCTTACAGTTGCTTCATATTCACTTAAAGGACCTGGAATGTCAAGATAGCTGCTGACTTTTTTTTTGGCTCCACCATATGACTTCTTCTGCAACCAGGGATCACACCCAGGCCCTTAGCAGTGGAAATACAAAGCTCTTATACTGAACTGTCAGGGAATTCCCAAGCACCATTTAATGGGGGAAGGGAGGGAGTCAGTTGTTCATTGCAGAAAATCAAAGAGATCCACGCAACTTTTTGAAGAACTATTTTTAAAGAGCACAAGGCTATTACACAATTTATCAAGCCCTTTAATTCCTTTGATGTCCTTATTTCCCAAATTGAGACAAAATATATTTGGGAAGCAGTTTCTAAATGGGTGGTAACAACTCAGCAGCCAATAAATTGGTCCAATTCCAAAGTTTCAAGTTGTGTGAGCAGTAGCAGTATTTGAAGAATCATATGGATCTGCCTCCCCAAACAGACCATAAAACAAGTGCTTATGTTTCAGAAATGTTGCATTCAAAGAAATAAACATTTAGGCTAACCCAGCTTAAGTGGTATTTATTCACTGAAGCAGAGTGTAAATACAGCTGGAGAAAAACACAGCAATCTCAAGCAAATCAATAGCCTCACACATTTCCATCACTTTCCTCATTGTTAAGCCCTGTCCATGTACTCAGGTTCTTGCCTAAAAGTACAAACAGTTTGCTTGGAGAAAACGGAGTTTGCCAATTCTTAGTCTAAAGACCCTTCTCAGGCAGCTGGCTTTAATGCATTTAGCCAGTATTTACTGAAAACTTTCTAGGTACCAGACATTATTCCTTTGGGTTTTAAGGAACACATAAGATGATCCAATAAAAATATAATGTTAACCACATTTGTGAGCCATATGTGTAACTTAATTTTTCTAGTAGCCACATTTAAAAAAAAGCAAGTGAAATTAACAGTATATTTTATTTAACCCAGTATATTTAATGTTATCATTTCAATATGTAATCGATATTTTCTTTTTTATAAAGTATTTATTTTTAATTCATTTATTTTTGGCTGTTCTGTTTCTTCATTGCTGCACACGGGCTTTCTCTGGTTGCATTTCTCTTCTCATTGTGGTGCCTTCTCTTGTTGTGGAGCATGGGCTCTATGGAGCACAGGCTCTAGGACACTCAGGCTTCAGTAGTTGTGGGGCATGGGCTTAGTTACCCTGCTCATGTGGAATCATCCCAGACCAGAGGTCGAACCTGTATCCCCTGCATTGGCAGGCAGATTCTTTAGTCACTGGACCACCAGGGAAGTCCATGTAATCAGTATTTTAAAATTAATATATTTTACATTCTTTTCATGTACCAAGTCTTCAAAATCTGATGTGTGTTTTACACTTAGAGCACATCTCAGATTCAGGCTATCATATTTCAAGTACTCAACATCCACATATTGGACAACACTATTCTCAACTGTTCTAACCTGTTAGTGCTGCTCATTGTAGAGTCCTTCAGATTTAGCCCCTAACAATAAAAATGGGACTTTGCCTCCCACTAACTAAAGTTTCCATGCTCTTAACATGTGGCATATCCTACTCAGGATTATCTATAATATAGTAAGTTTTGTTGGAAAACCATACAGGAACCAACTAGTAGAATGAGATGGGAAGCCTCTGGAGGACAGCTGGTTGAGCTCACAGTCCTAACTCTACTCTCTACCCTTCCTCATTCCCTCACATCCCTACCCTTTATTTCTCCCATTCCTCCTTGCCATCTACCTGCCCATCCTACCATCTACCTGCCCATCCTACCTCCTTCCGGCCTATAGCTTTGGCCTTCAAAGGGCACACTCAATACCTATTATTGTCTTGATTTTAAGTGTAACATTAACATGTATTGAGCACCAATCACAGGCCAAGTATTGGAGACACAGAATGAACTATATAGTCATATAAAGTCAGATAGAGGTGTGTACTATGAAGAATAGAGCAGTGTTTCCTGTGTAATAGTGAAAGAGGAGGACATTTCTGTATTCTAGAACTTCTTGGGGTTTCAGAATGTGTTTATATGATTTTCTCTTAAAAAAATTTTTTTTGGTTCACTTGTTTTTTGTTTATTTCTTGGCCACATTGCATGGCATGTGGGATCTTAGTTCCCCAACCAGGGATTGAACCTACGCTCCCTGTATTGAAAGGGCAGAGTCTTAACCCCTGGACCACCAAGGAAGTCTCTGATTTTTTTGTGTGTGTGTAACTTTTATTTATTCTATCAGGCACCACCCTTATAGTACTGGAATATGTTGAAAGAACAAAGCATTTATATCTAATCTGTTTTTTAATATACAGTTGTGTAGTATGTCATAAGTGGAGCAAGTTACTGAGGTCAGCTACTCCTTTAGAAAGAGTGGTCAGGGTTGGATTTATTGAAGGCAATATTTGAGGAGAAGACTGAATGAAAAAGGGATAAGATATGGAGATGTCTAGGAAAAAGCTATGAGGCATAAGAACAACAAACACAAATGCCCTGAGGTTAGAATGGCTTGAAAGAGGCAGACTCAGCAGCCATTGTCAGGTGCAGTGAGAAGCAGGGAGATGCCAGGACTTCCTTGGTGGTCCAGTGGTTAAGACTCCACACTTCCACTGCAAGGGACAAAGATTCAACCCCTTGTCAGGGAACAAAGATCCCATATGCCACACAGTGTGGTGGTGGGGAGTAGAGAGATGTCAAAAGTAGATGAGGTCAGAGGATGTTACAGATCAGATCTTGCAGAGTTGTATAGGTGACTATACAGGATCTATTCTAAACGTTACAGGTAGCTTTTGGAGATGTTTAAAGAAGGAAATAAAATTATCAAATTTAAAATTTTAAAAGATCATTATACCTTAAGTTACAATGGTGGTCAGGTACAATGTCAGAAACATGAGCAACAAAAGAATTAAATGAATTTTCAATTTCATTGAAATTCTAAAATTTTATGCTTCAAAGGACACCATCGAGAAAGTGAAAAGACAATACACAGAAGGGAACGAAATATTTGCAAATCACTAATCTGATAAGGGACATGTAATCAAAATACATAAAGAACTCTTACAACTAAACAACAAAAAAACAATCAAATGTAAAATGAGCAAAGGGGATTTCCCTGCTGGTCCAGTGAAAGTCCACTGGAGAGTTGAGAGTCTACCCTCCAATGCAGGGGACACAGATTTGATCCCTTGTCCAGGATGATCCCACATGCCATGGAGCAAGTGGGCCCATCTGCCACAACTACTAAGCCCGAGCTCTAGAGCCCATGAACGACAACTAATGAGCCCATGTGTTGCAACTACTGAAGCCTGAGTGCCTAGAGCCTATACTCTGCCAACAAGCATAACCACCACAATGAGAAGCTCGCACACTGCAATGAAGAGAAGCCCCCGCTCACTACAACTAAAGAAAGTCTGCACTCAGCTACAAAGATCTGATGCAGCCAAAATAAATTTTAAAAGTATTTGAATAGACATTTCTCCAAACAAGATATACAAATGGGCAATAAGCACATGAAAAGGTGCTCAATATCACTAGCCATCAAGGAAATGCAAATCTAAACCACCATTAAGTTACCACTTCATACCCACTAGCATGCCTCTCATCAAAAAGACAGTAACAGGTGTTGACAAAGATAGGGTGAAATTAGAACCCTCATACACTGCTGATAGGAATGTAAATTTGTACAACCTCTTTGGCAAGCAGTCTGGCAGTTCCTCAAAAAGTTAAACATGGTGTTACCATATGACCCAGCATATACCCCAAATAAATTAAAACCTACAGAATGTCCACACAGACACTTGTAGACTAATGTTCATTAGCAGAATTATTCATAAAAGCCAAAAAGTGAAAATAACCTGTATGTTCATCAGCTAATGAACAAACAAAATGGTATATTTATACAATGAAATGTTATTTGTCAATAAAAGGAATGAAGTACTGATACATGTAACAATGAAAATGAACTTTGAAATGCTGTGCAAAGTGAAAGAATCAGACGCAAAAGGCCGCATATTGTATGACTCCATTTATATAAAATGTGCAGAATAGGCAAAGTTACAGGGACAGAAAGTAGATCAGTGGTTGCCTAAGGCCAAGGTACAGTGAGAAGGATACAGTGAGCAAAAATGGGCAATGGACTCTTAAATGAGCATAGGGTTTCTTTTTATGATGTTAAAATAGATTGTGATGATGGCTGCACAATTCTGTGAATATGCTAAAAATTACTGAATTGTATAATTTAGGTGAGTAAATTTTTTCATTTATATATATAATATGAAATTTATTCACATTACATCTCCTGCATTGGCAGGCAGATTCTTTATGACTAACACCACCTGGGAAGCCCATATAATATAAAATTTATTCACATTAGAAATAATATGAAACATTTCAATAGCGCTATAAAAAATCATTAACTTCCGGCTTAACATTAGGAGTCAGCAAACTACATCATGGACCAAATTCAGCCCATTACCTTTTTTGTACAACTTATGAACTAAGAATTGTTTTTACATTTTTAGATGGTTGAAAAAAATCAAAAGAAATATATTTGTGACACATAAAATTTATATAAAAGTCAAATTTCAGGGTTCTGAGGTGCAGGCTCAGAGGGAAAAATCAGGATTTTGGATTTGCATGTATTAAGTTTGACAGGCAAGAAAATGGTGCTCATTAAAATTCTGGATGGTGGTGGGGGCAGGCAGCCAGATGTATAGATCTGGAATTCAGGGAAACAGTCAGGTCTAGAGACATAAATTTGGAGTCCTCAAGGTTGGTATGTAAATCCTCAAGCCTGGATGGTTAGGAATGTCGTATCTTGTTCACAGGGGGAGCATAAACTAGTCTGTACATTAATGCCACAGTGCTTCATAGATTTTTCTCTGTAATTCGGGAAGTCCCCTTTGTGTAAATGTAAGCTGCTCCAAGTCTCACACATACTATCAGCTTGGTTGGGAATCACAGCTGCTACTGCAAAGTGTGAAATTTTTCTTCAGGATAACTCACAAGGCTTCAAGGTTCATGGCAGACTGTTGATTCCCTTTTTATTGCCTGCCTGAAGTCCACCAAGGACTTAGTATGTTGAGTACATGCTAATTGTATTTCCTTTTTCATGCCTTCTGAGGACTTGTAAGTTTGGAAACTTGAATTGTTCCACCTGTGAGTGTTCTGCTACCGGCAAGCAAACCAAATAGGCCTGCAACCCTTGTGCTCAAGGGGGCCAGAGAGTTTTTATGTTGATCACACAAATGTTGATCACACTTTTTAGAGAAAAGACCACTGACAAGTCTCATATTTCCATTTTCTTATGATATGAAACAGATTTCCACTGTGATTTTGTAAAGGCAGATTTCATAAACAGCAGATACTTACCCCAACAGTGCACCTCATCTGTGGATGTGGGTAAGTGGACAACTCAGGTATAAATGCTTCAACATGGCATCAGGGCTCCTCACAGGACAGTCCATCTGCTTGTCCTGGCTCATGTCCCAACACATAGATAAACCTACATGCATGCATAGACACACATGCATGCAGACATGCTCACACTCAAACACACACATACACATACGCCCACCTCTTAATGTCCAGTCATGTCACTGAGCACCCTAAATGCTTCCTCTCAACATTTTTTCACTTGCTGTTCCCTCTTTCTAGAACATTTCCCCTTCAAGAATTAGCCGAAATGAGGCCCACAGGAAGACTAGCCTGATATTTCCAGGTAGTTTGCCTCTGCTCTCAGATCAGTGCTAATTCTGTATATGTCTTCCTCCCTCACTAGCTTGTATTCTTTTCATGTTTACATTCCCAGCATCACGGTACTGGGCCTGTAGAGGGGTTTAATAAATATGTGCTGACCGAACACTGAATGATGTATCCAAGATGATGAGTGAAGGCCGAATCTACTTCAGGGTGGGGGGCTGGAGCTAACAGTGGAGGGACAGGTTAGAGATGCTGATAGGTGTGTCTAATTTGGCTTGTTTGGCAGATAGCATCTGTTCTGCATATCCTTTTGTTCAACCAGTCTTGCTCCTCTGAGCTTCCAAGTGGTGCTGGCCCTTCTTGTCTTTACAAAGCACTTGGAGATTTGCAAGCTCCCCCAGGCTCTCTTACCATCACATTCCTTCCAGCAGCCTACATCAGAGCATAAGGCTTCTCTGAGCACTGCTGCTGTTTTGGAAAAGCTAGGTAAAGTCCCAGGGCTCTGCCAGTAGGACATTTGTCAGCCATCTTTTGGCAACAGTGCATATACACACTCGCCCCCATGCCATCAGTCTTATGTTACTTCTGATTGACATGTTTTCACTATAATCTGAGCCAAAAGCAACATTAATTACCTTGTGCTAGCAGTTAGCCATTTGAATTCGGGTCTGTATTTCCATAAAGAAATCCTCCCTCTAATAATTTCTAGGTCATAACATATGAAGAGTAAAAGTACTAGGAGTAGTATTCAGGCAGACAAAAGGGGAATTAAAGTCCATGGAAGACCAGCCACACACTGGCAACTTTAGTCAGCAAAGCCAAGGGGCAGCTGAAAGCATAAGCTCTCTAACATGCTCTTCACTCATTCATTCATTCCACAAAAATACATTGAGATCCCACAAACACTACTGTGGTTGCTGTAAATGCAGCAGAGAACAAATCAGACAGGGTCCTCATGGTCTTGAAGGTTATATATATTTGGGGAGACTGGGAGACAGTAAATGAACAAGTAGGTGTTACTGAGACTAATAAAGCAGAGTAAAGTGGTTAGGGGTTCCATGGATTCTTAGAGCAGCCAAATGGCTTCCCATGAGTGGAAGGCCTTATATTTCCAGAAATCAGAGCAGGGATTGTCTGAGAGAGTTTAGGAAAAAACCTAGTTGAGGCTCCTGGGTCTAATGCATGCAGCATGTTCCTGACTGGCAAGAATTGCAATCCTTGTAGATTTACTTGTTTGGGTGTTTGGTTTTTTTTCTTCCATTTTAGATTTGTCAAACACTTCTTGGAGGAAATGATACTGCTCACACTTTACATTAGTGGAAGTAGCAGGAAATGGAGACAATTTATAAAAATTTCATTTTTATAAATTAGACCATTCCTTCAACTAGCACACCTCTCAAGCTAATTGAACTCTCATTTCTGACCTGCCCCAAAGGACACACCTGGGTACCAAACAGCACCTCCAAATAGGGGATTTAGGTCCATCCTCAAACAGGCTGTTCTCCTGGGTGGCATTTCCCTCCCCCAAGAAGTCCCCTCCCCAGAGGCCAATTTAGAATTGTTCAGGAGTGCCATTGTTCCTTCCATTGAGACAGAATCTCAGGATTTAAATCTGCAGAGAAACTAAATGGCCAGTTCAGGTTACTGTGATCTGGTTAGATTAGGATAGGCTTGAAATGATAGGATGTCTCTTTCAAGGTTTCACTAGTTTCACTCCCTTTTCATACTACTTCACCCAATTTTGTTGTTGTTGTTGTTGTTGTGCTGGGTCTCAGTTACAGCAGGCAACCAATTCTCAAATGAATGCATGACAGACTCTCTTCTGCTGTTTCACATATGCACTTTTCTCTTCCAGTGTTCATTGCCTCCAGGAAAGCACTCCCCATGACCTCACCATTATCCAGTCCTTCCACAAATCCACCAGCCACTCAAAGTTGGGAAGATTCCCCACTGTGGTCCCCTCCTTTTGCAGGTCTTAAGCAGTTATGGGGGTGCAGTTCATAGCCATGGCCACCAGAGGGCTCTTCTCAAAGCTCAGGATTCCTTGGGCAGCTTTTGGAGAGCACCTGTATATTGTCACCCTGCTTATTTAACTTATATGCAGAGTACATCATGAGAAATGCTGGGCTGGAAGAAGCACAAGCTGGAATCAAGATTGCCAGGAGAAATATCAATAACCTCAAATATGCAGATGACACCACCCTTATGGCAGAAAGTGAAGAGGAACTAAAAAGCCTCTTGATGAAAGTGAAAGTGGAGAGTGAAAAAGTTGGCTTAAAGCTCAACATTCAGAAAACGAAGATCATGGCATCTGGTCCCATCACTTCATGGGAAATAGATGGGGAAACAGTGGAAACAGTGACAGACTTTATTTTTGGGGCTCCAAAATCACTACAGATGGTGACTGCAGCCATGAAATTAAAAGACGCTTACTCCTTGGAAGGAAAGTTATGACCAACCTAGATAGCATATTCAAAAGCAGAGACATTACTTTGCCAACAAAGGTCCATCTAGTCAAGGCTATGGTTTTTCCTGTGGTCATGTATGGATGTGAAAGTTGGACTGTGAAGAAAGCTGAGCGCCGAAGAATTGATGCTTTTGAACTGTGGTGTTGGAGAAGACTCTTGAGAGTCCCTTGGACTGCAAGGAGATCCAACCAGTCCATTCTAAAGGAGATCAGTCCTGGGTCTTTGGAAGGACTGATGCTAAAGCTGAAACTCCAATACTTTGGCCACCTCATGTGAAGAGTTGACTCATTGGAAAAGACTCTGATACTGGGAGGGATTGGGGGCGAGAGGAGAAGGGGACGACAAAGGATGAGATGGCTGGATGGCATCACTGACTAGATGGACATGAGTTTGAGTGAACTCTGGGAGTTGGTGACGGACAGGGAGGCCTGGCATGCTGCAATTCATAGGGTCGCAAAGAGTCGGATATGACTGAGCGACTGAACTGAACTGAACTGTGTAGTAAGCAGGTTGCTCAGGCAGTAAAGTGTCTGCCTACAATGCAGGAGACCCGGGTTCAATCCCTGGGTCAGGAAGATCCTCTGGAGAAGGAAATGGCAACCCACTCCAGTACTCTTGCCTGGAATATCCCATGGACGGAGGAGCCTGGTAGACTACAGTCTATGGGGTCGCAAAGAGTCGGACACGACTGAGTGACTTCATTCATTCATTTTTTTAATTAGCTTCACACTGAATCTGAGGTGTTCTGTCCATTATGAGGCTCTTAGAGAATAAAACACCCACTCCAGTGTTCTTGCCTGGAGAATCCCAGGGACGGGGGAGCCTGGTGGGCTGCCGTCTATGGGCTCGCACAGAGTCACACATGACTGAAGCGACTTAGCAGCAGCAGAGAATAAAACTGGTCATGTGGTGCCTTTAGAGGACTACTTTTTAATTATTAACTATAAATTACTCTTAAAATTGTATAAGATAAATTTTTATCACTCAAAATTATAAAGCAGAAAAAACTGCTTCAAAATCATAAAGGAAATATTCATCAATATTTTGAATAACAGCATATCATCTTATAGACTTAAATTCTTACCTAAATTGAGTGAGTGACTCAATTTATTTCAAAACACTTTACCAAATCCTAGTATTTTACCCCAGAATTGGTAGATATTTACTTAGTTTAAAATTTTCAAAGCAATAACCTTCTTTATCTAACAGACTCTAGATAATCTGAAGGAAGGGAAACACCATCTACGTGTGAGGCCTGCAGACATACCTGTTGCCGAGAGAGCATCTCTGAACTACTGGCGAACGTGGAAGTGTATCAGCAAACCCTCAGAATTTCCTATAAAAAGCCCAGCCTTCACAGGTATCACCACAGGTTGACCTTTTCTGAAGCCCAGATCGGCTTCCCTTCTCCTCACTCTAACAGAAGTGGAGAGTGCCCTGATTTCTGAACTAGTTCTAAATGATTTCTCTACCTTTCTGTCATCTCCTTTGATTTTGTACCTGCCACATGCCCTCTCCATGGCTGCTTACCCACTGGAACTAAGCATCCTTCTCCATGTTCATTCCTCTGCATACTGGTTTCACCTGGGCAAGGCCAGGCTGCCCTCCACCCTGTCCTAGTGGTCAGGGAACTCTACCATCAAGTCATCTCTAATCACCACACAAGGAATGTCTCCAAATGACCACTGCTTGGTGGGTGCCTTGTAGTATAGACTGACCTATTTGAGACACAAGAATAGATATTCATGATTATTGATGGGTTTAGAGCTTTGGGGAGAGTTAAAAGGATCTATTTTATCTGTAGGTCATTTATTTTATCTATAGTTGGTTTGACCAATTAGAAAGAAACAAATGAGTAACCAGTATGAATTTTTCAAAATATTTTTCCATTTTATTACTTAAAAAAACTAAACTTCTCACCATAGCCCACCCCAGGCCGTTTCTTACTATCCTAACTTCATTTTGGCCATTCCCCTCTCCCATGCCTTCCTAAGCTCTGGTCACCTTGGCTCCCTTTCATTCCGTGAATCCTGCAAGTAATGTCTCCCGAAGTGGAAACCAGTATGAATTTAATGACTTTAAGTATATGAGCCAAAATTTCACATGTCCCACTGCCCTTCACTGTAGAATAGATAGATTTCTCTTGCCCTGTTCCCCACCACACCCTTGCCAAACCTAGGGTTACACTGAAAGGAGTGAGAATGAGGAAGCATCTGGCAGGGGCCATCTCTGGGATGGTCTCTCCAGCTTCCTCTGGGCACCCTGGGTCAGTGAGCACCCCACCTCTGAAAGCCCTGACCTCTGGAAGTTGGTGATGCCCTTCTGCATATTTTCCTCCAGGCCTACATGATAAGGCGCCTTTGGGACTCATGGATACACCATTGTTAGACACAGAAGAGGAAGTGCACTACTGCTTCCTGCCCCTAGACCTAGTGGCCAAGCATCCAAGCCTGGTGACTGAAGACAACCTGCTGTGGCTGGCTGAGACCATGGCCCTGATCGAGTGCGAGTGCAGCGAGTTCCGCTTCATTGGTGATTGTTTTATCATGGGGGAGGGGAGGTGCGTACGGGTGGGTAGATAGGGCTCATCCACCCCTCCTGACCCCACACCCCTTGGAAGCCCAGCTTAGGCCTTAGTGCCTCAAGACCTTCCCTGAGCAGAGCTGGTGGAAGCATGACAGAGCCTTCCTGGAGGCAGATGGATTCCCAACATTAGGCTGCCACTAGCCTCAGGGCTATTTTATTCCCTGTTCATTTTGGAAGGGCCTGGGTGTAAAGGGGCACTGGAAACCACCTGTAGTGGTATCAGGGGCCACAAGAGTTGATGTGAAGAGCAAGACCTTGAGCAGAATTCCAAACTACTCTTATTTCTCTGCTTTTATGTATCCATCTAGGCTGTAGACCTCAGTTTCTCTTGCCATAAAATAAGGAAATAGAGTTGTTTCAAGGGATAGTCCCTTCCTGCTCTCATCTGCACTAAACTCAGGATAAAGGGGAAGAAGAGGGGATGGTGAAAGGTTCCCCAAAATCATTGCAGAATTGTCTGCTTGAGCTAGTGGCCTAAAGAGGGATGAAATTTTCAACCCTGGACAGAAGAGAGCCTCTGTTCTGCATTGCACAGGACAGGTTCTGGTGAGGTGTGAACTGAACTGACTCTAAGATGCTGCTGCTGCCTAGACGAACAGGGAAGGAAACGCCCAAGTGGTGGGGCCCAAATGCCTGGAACCCCAGCCTTTCCTGTTCATAGTCACCTGGGAAGTTGTCTATGTTTCTGAATCTTGAAGTTGATTCACACAGGACAGTAGCGCTGGCTCCATCTCTGCCTCCCACACTGAATCCAGGCAGGGGCAAACTGCATGCGCCACCAGCCAGCCCAGGCTCGCGCAGGCCCTTCCTCTCTAAGCGACAAGACAGCTCCCTCTTTTGGAATGACCTGCTCTTGGGTCAAGACTCATAGGGTAAGTCTCAGGGCCAGTGTGCTCACCAAGAGAGCCTACCTGGCTTGGGAGCCCGAGGCCAGGCCATTGGGAAGCCATACCCACGGACTCAAACACAGGAAAATAAAGTAATTTGGGATCTTTCACCTTGAAAAGCACAGACTGAAAGCTAATCTAACCAGGTATGTTCAGTAATTGTTTCAGAACAAGGAGAGCCTAGGATAAGCTGCAGCATCAAAAACCTCCCCAAACCTGGACCTACAGTTAGAAATAACCTTCTTAACCCATTTTGTTTCCCCTTGCTTTTCAAGTGAATTTTCTCCGCTCACAGAAGATTTTGCTACCAGATAATTTCTCCAACATAGATGTGCTTGAAGCAGAAGTGGAAATTCTGGAAATCCCTGAGCTCAGTGAAGCTGTGAGGTTGTACCGAATGAACATGGGTATGTCCCCAGGGGAAATGTGCCCTCCCCTTGACATCCTGGGGCAGTCTGGGCTTTGACCAGAAAAGCCAAAAACAAACATCTTCCCTCCCACCAACCACTTTGGTTGGCAGTGACAGAAGCGGGTGTTTTGGCTGACTTAGAATCTGAGAAGAGAAATTTCAGCCTGAAGCCTGGCATGCCCTCTGTCTGCTCAGTCTTCCCACTGAAATGTAGGTGGCTCAGCACAGACTGGCTGGGGAGGGAGGCTGGGCCTGAGGGCAGGTTTCCCAAGGTCAGGGGAGGTCTGCCCTCCTTTTGGACAAGTCAAACAATTGGGAACTTATAACTAACCCCCACCTGCCACTCCCGCCATCCTTCTTCTTCCAGGCACAGCTGGAGGGTATGGGAAATTCTTGGGCAAATTCCCCATAGTACTTCAGTTATCCCACCCACCCCACCCCCATATTCCCTTGTCCTTCCTCCTTCGAACCCCTGGCTGCTGTGCCTGTTTCTGCCTGCTCCTGCCACTTCCTAACCCTGATCCAGTCCAGCCTTCAGGCTCCCAGTCCAATCTCATGCTAATTTGTCCCTCATATTTTTTATTAGCCTTTCACCATCTCATTTCCAAACCCTGCATGTCTGTGGAAGCTACTGTATATATTGCAAGAGTCAACTACCTTTGCATGGCCTCAGCGGGCATTCTGAGAATGCATAGAACTCTTACACATGTAAAGTTTGGCATGCATGTTGTCAGACATTTATTCTGTGGGAATCAGATCTTCCCTGCTTTGAGGCCCAGTTCTTCCAGACTTCTCCCCAGACAATTGGAGTCCTATTCTATTTGGGGGTAGTAGAATCCTGCAGCAGGTCTCAGGAGCCTCTTAGGATCTTCCAATCCACTTCAGAGGGTGTGAGTTCAAACCTCTCCCCCAGGGCTTCTGATCCTCAGAGAACAGAGGTCTGAGAGCTGAGCAGAGTAGGGCCTGCTGCTTAGGAGTTATATGAAGCTGGAACGGAGGCATGCTGCTGGACGGGCTCTGTAAGCCATCAGCAGCTCCCAAACACAAAGCCTGTTTTTTTGCATTTCATAAAATACCATAAGTAAGGGAAACAGCCCTGGTAGTCTTGAAAATAGAGTCACTCTCAAACCCCTGCTCTGGCCCACCTAGCTTTGCTGTTTGGGGCAAGGTACTTAGTAACTGACTATGGTCTCAGGACATAGTTTCCTCATCTGTGATATGAGGAGAATACCACTCCTCCTGCAGGGTTGGAGACAACCCACAAAAATCACCCGGCAGCTTGCCGTTGGCCCACGGGTGCCACTGGGACAGGCTCATGTAGACTGAGCATTATGGCTACTGCAGGAGAACAGTGAGCGAGGAATATGACCACCCAACCTAAAAGTAACGCTAGACAGTGTGTCTCGGGAAAATTCTGCCCAGGCATGTTAGGGACTGTGAGTCTGGGAAGCCTGTAATGATATCAGGTTCTCTGCTATAGTTGTCGTTCTTTCAGTTCAGTTCAGTCGCTCAGTCATGTCCGACTCTTTGCGACCCCATGAATCGCAGCACACCAGGCCTCCCTGTCCATCACCAACTCCTGGAGTTCACCCAGACTCACATCCATCGAGTCAGTGATGCCATCCAGCCATCTCATCCTCTGTCGTCCCCTTCTCCTCCTGCCCCCAATCCCTCCCAGCATCAGAGTCTTTTCCAGTGAGTCAACTCTTCACATGACAAGGCCAAAGTACTGGAGTTTCAGCTTTAGCATCATTCCCTCCAAAGAATCCCAGGGCTGATTTCTTTCAGAATGGACTGGTTGGATCTCCTTGCAGTCCAAGGGACTCTCAAGAGTCTTCTCCAGCACCACAGTTCAAAAGCATCAATTCTTCAGCGCTCAGCCTTCTTCACAGTCCAACTCTCACATCCATACATGACCACTGGAAAAACCATAGCCTTGACTAGACAGACCTTTGTTAGCAAAGTAATGTCTCTGCTTTTGAATATGCTATCTAGGTTGGTCATAACTTTTCTTCCAAGGAGTAAGCGTCTTTTAATTTCATGGCTGCAGTCACCATCTGTAGTGATTTTGGAGCCCCAAAAATAAAGTCTGACACTGTTTCCACTGTTTCCCCATCTATTTCCCATGAAGTGATGGGACCGGATGCCATGATCTTCGTTTTCTGAATGTTGAGCTTTAAGCCAACTTTTTCACTCTCCACTTTCACTTTCATCAAGAGGCTTTTTAGTTCCTCTTCACTTTCTGCCATAAGGGTGGTGTCATCTGCATATCTGAGGTTATTGATATTTCTCGTGGCAATCTTGATTCCAGCTTGTGCTTCTTCCAGCCCAGCATTTCTCATGATGTACTCTGCATATAAGTTAAATAAGCAGGGTGATAATATACAGCCTTGACGTACTCCTTTTCCTATTTGGAACCAGTCTGTTGTTCCATATCCAGTTCTAACTGTTGCTTCTTGACCTGCATACAGATTTCTCAAGAGGCAGGTCAGGTGGTCTGGTATTCCCATCTCTTTCAGAATTTTCCACAGATTATTGTGATCCACACAGTCAAAGGCTTTGGCATAGTCAATAAAGCAGAAATAGATGTTTTTCTGGAACTCTCTTGCTTTTTCCATGATCCAGCGGATGTTGGCAATTTGATCTCTGGTTCCTCTTCCTTTTCTAAAACCAGCTTGATCATCAGGAGGTTCATAGTTCACGTATTGCTGCTGTTCTTTACCCATGGATAATTAGAGCAGAGCTTAGAACTAAGGGAAATTCCTGCTGAGACTGGGCCAGATGGCTGTTCTGAAATTCAAGTGTTAGCAATATAGCAAATTAATCCATCTCCCACATCCACCTCACCTCCCTTCCAGTGGATAGTTTTGACCTCAAGCAGACTGAATATAAAAACTATACTGATGTTCAGCAGATTCAGATGTGGCTGTGCCAGGAAATAAGCTCCCACTAAGCCTCTTCAGTACAGATTCAAGACAACAGTTGGAAGCAAGACCCAAAGCTTCCAATACCATTTTGACCATGAGCACCCTAGGAGTCACCCCTTTCTCTCCGGCACAGGTGGCTGTTCCCGGACCTCCTGTCCTCCTCCAAGCCCTGGGAAGAGGGGCCGTTCAGCAGGCCTAGAGTCCGTGAAGCCACTGTACATGATGGCCCTGGGTCTGCTTGTCAAGTACCCAGACTCCGCACTGGGACAGCTCCGCATCGAGAGCACACTGGATGGAAGCAGACTGTACATCACTGGGAACGGGGTCCTCTTCCAGCATGTTAAGTAAGGCCCTCCTTAGAGAATTTCTCGTCCCACTCAGGCTGAGCTTTACCTTTCTTTAGGAACCACCCTGGGGCCCTGTCCATGAGTCAGAGGAAATACAGGACAAACCCATCATTTTAGCCATTCCCACCATCTGCATCAGTACCACCAAATCTGGGCCTCAGAAGAGAGGGGTGGTGCCAAGGTGTACGGTTCCTAAGGTTCAAAGGTCTCAAACTGTAGCCTCTGCAATCCATCTTGGTTCTAGCCTTGTGCTGGGTCCAAGGTGGCCAGGCCACAGCTGCAACACTCAGGGTTCTGGATATTCCCCCTGCCATATTCCCCCTCCTACAAAAGTCCTCCCCAAGGATACACAGAAAGTCCAGAACCAGGGATGAGCACCCTGCCCCTCCGCCAAGAGCAAGGCAAAATAGGCTTCTTGAAGGAAGTGATACCTGGCCTATGCCCTGGGGAATGAGCCAAGACTGTTCCTACTAGTGCTGGGCACAGATTGTAATCCTGTTTTATAGAAGGGCAAACAGGTTCTGAATAGAACTCTCTTAGGCTCACAAAATACACTGGTACCAAAACTAAAGATAGAAGTGGCTTTTCCTAAGCACCTGTGGAGAGGGTCAGCCAACCTCAAACACTATCTTACTCCAAGGGTGGGGCCTTTGTGACCCACTCCCATCCATCTCTCCCAGAGATGTCCCACCCCTGAGGTCACAAGGCACAGAGGGCAAAGAAAAGTGCCTTTAGAGGCAGTGGGGTTGATATTCAAGTCCCTAGCTTCTTTCCTGGGCATACAAGGTATCAGTTATCTCCCAAACCATGACAGGCTGCCACACAGTGATTGAGATGTCTTGGGGTGGAAATAGAATGGCTAGGCCCTGGCTGGATTCTGGAACCCAAGACAGGGCCTGAAGGCTTGCAACTGGTCTATTTAGATGGCTTTGCTGAAACAGGTCAAGCTCAGCCCCAAAAGGATGAGTCTATGTGTCCAAATTTACCCACTATGAGATATCAACAGAAACCAGTTAAGGAAATGATGTTAGTGGCCACAGGTTTGAGTCAGTGTTTAGGGCAAGACATTCTAGATATGGAAAATTGACAGGCTGGACTCCGTTGGGGCGCAGTGCTGGAGTGCTCTGTGACAGGTCTCTCCTCTCGGCAGGAACTGGCTGGGGACATGCCGTCTGCCCCTGACTGAGACCGTTTCTGAGGTGTACGAACTCTGTGCCTTCCTGGACAAGAGGGACATCACCTACGAGCCAATGAAAGTGGCTCTCAAGACTCATCTGGAGCCAAGGACTCTGGCATCCATGGATGTGCTCAGTAAATAAAGAAGCTTCTCAGTTTGGATGCAGCATCAGAGGAGGGTCTAGGGGATAGGAAAGGAAAGATAAAGCTGGCCAGAGCCAGAAACTATAGATGGAACAGGAAAGGAAAGCCAGACTAACATTTGTTGGTTTTGCCTAAAAGGAAACTTTCATGTTAGGTGACTCCCTCCCCACACCAAGCCCACAAGTAGCCTCAAGTAGTATAGGCTAAGCAACGCAGACAGGTCCGGTGGGGGCTGCATGGGTCCCCCAAGGGCAGGCTCGCTCTGGCCCTGGGAGCTGACAGTGTGCCCCTTGGGTCTTCACAGCCATCCAAAGAATGGTCCCTGGGTTCATTTAACAGAGGACATGGAGGCTCAGGGAGGGAATCTGCTCATATTATGAGATGGTGGTCAAGCTGGGATTTAAATCTGAGTCTAAAGCCAATGTTGTTTCACCAACTGCCTATAACTGTTTATTAACAAAAAGTTTTATATCAACTTATGCTATATTACTATCATTCAGAAACAATGTTTATTGGAGCACCTACCATGAACCAGGACATCAGATAACATTAAGAGTATAGAAGAGAGAAAAACAGACCCAGTCTCTTATTTTCATAGGGTTCACAGTCTAATCATATACCTCTTAGTTATATCATCTGTTTATATACCCTTCATTCATGACAAATTTCACTAGAAACTAATTCTCAAATACCAGAACAAAGCCTAAGTCTAGTCATCCCCAGGAAAAGGGTCATGAATTCACCTTCCCAGAATAAAGCCTATTCTCAAGGCTTGGTCTCTGTAATGATTTGATGAGAGGCTGGGTCTGTGATATCTGCCAAACCACAAGCACAAATGTACAGAGGGACTCCTGGCTCCAGTCTAAGTGGCCATGTGGAAAATTACACACCCAGGACACACCCAGCCAGAAACTGAAGGGCTTAGCAATGGAGGTAGAAAGGAACATTAGTGAAGCTTTCTTGGGAGAGGTGGGCTAGGGGTAGAACAGTGGTGCCCTTGGGTTGGTGGCCCTCCCCCAACTCAGAATCACCAGCTGACCCTCCAAGCTGCTCTTCTAAACCCATCTCACCATGCAGGAAACTCTATGGTAAGCCACAGGGGAGGCCTGAGGAGCAGAGAGGGCTGGTGTTAGGGATTTCTGCTTCTCAGAGTAGGCAACAAAATATGACTGATAAAGATACTGAGTCTTAACATGTGATACCTTATTGACCAAATGCCCTACCTAATGTCCTTCTAGCCATGTGACATGTTCCCTCTCATTGGTTTCCTTAGATGAGGAGTGGACGGCAGAAATCACTGTGTATTCCTCCCAACAGATCATCAAAGTTTATGTTGGAAGCCACTGGTATGCAACCACCCTGCAGACCCTGCTGAAGGTACTGCTGGCTTGAGGCTGCCCTCCTCTCCTTGCGGCTTCTGTGGCTGAGATGCTCTGGAACCTGTCACTGACTCTCACTCAGCCTCCAGCACCTGCTTAGATCAAGGATTTTTCCCCCTACTCCTAGGTCCAGAGTGCTCTTACTGCATGAGCAGCAGGCTGGGAAAGCCTTCAGGAGTCTGGGTAGGGAGAGGCCTGGACCAAGGCAGGATGTAGGGTGAGGTCTCCGACGCCTCAAGGGAGTGGTTAAGGAGCCAGCAATCCTTCGAGCAGAGATGACATGCTTCTCCCTGGATGCTCTGCTCCTCATGTGTCTTCTTGTGGCCAACAAGACAGGGAGATAGAAATCCCAAAGCCTCTGCTCTGGAATGGGTGGGAAAACGAAGACTGCCCTACTCCTTAATGAGGACATAGCCCTTTAACTAACAGACTAACAGACTAACTAACTAACTAACAGACTAACAGAGTCTGATGTCCAACCCTTTGCAGTATCCAGAACTGTTGTCCAACCCTCAGAGAGTGTACTGGATAACATACGGACAGACCCTGCTGATCTACGGGGATGGCCAAATGTTCCGACACATTCTCAACTTCCTGAGACTTGGAAAACTATTTTTACCATCTGAATTTAAGTGAGTGCAGGAAGGAAATCATAAGATGAAACTCCCATCCCTCTGCAAGGAGGAAATTTGAGTTTGCAGCCTTGACAGAGATTATGTTATTTCCAACATGTGAACTGCTGTTCAGAGCAGCCGCTCTGGAGGCCAACAACCCCATCCACATTCCCACCCCAGATGCCCAGTGTGACCTCTTCCTGTCATTCACAGGGAATGGCCCCTCCTCTGCCAGGAGGTGGAGGAATACCACATCCCATCTCTCTCAGAAGCACTTGTCCAGTGTGAGGCATACAAGTAAGGAAACCACTCCCTTGATACCATGATCTAAAGTTTGAACCTTTATATGCTTCTTGTGACTCCTAAGTCCCACCTCCCAGTAGGACCTATTCTCCTTAGGGTTAACGGGGTGGGGCAGGCCCAGGACTGGGCAAGGACCTGAGCAAAACTCTCTAAGGCCCCTCCTCCCTGAGTGAACTCTCAGCCAAAGGGCACACCTGGTCGATGGACTAGTGGAAGCTTCTGCTCACTAACCAAACCCTCTTGGGATCTGCAGGTCATGGATCCAGGAGAAAGAATCTGAAAGTGAAGAAGCTTTTCCCATCAGAAGGCTGCACGTGGTAACAGAAGGGCCAGGATCACTGGTGGAGTTCAGTGGAGACACCAAAGAAGTAAGTTCCAGCCTCCTCTGGTTTGGTGGTGTCCTGAAAGGGCACCAGCACAGGGCTCAGGGGGCAGATCCCACTCCTGGGGAGTATGGCAAAATGAAAGAGACAGGCCTACATGGCTCTGGCACAGTGACTGGTTTCTGAACACAAGTAAGTACTGGCCACATGAGGCCTGGCATGCTGATATGCCCTTTTGGTGTGTGAGAGGCCCCTGGGCTGGTTACCAACCCCACTCCAACTGAGCAGATCTCAAATGTTAGACCCATGTGGGGGATGAAATTGTTCTGGGTAAGCAAGTGAAGTCTTAAGAGACCCAGCTTATCAGATCTTGGGTAAGGCTTCAGTGTGGAAGTACAACATGCCCAGAGCTGCTGTGCCCTCTCCCCAGACCACGGCTTGCATGCCAATGGAGTTCCAAGACTGCAATGACCGAACTCTGTGGAACAAGGCCAAGGGGGCCCTGGCCAGGTCCAGCCAGATAGAGGAGGCCGAACAGTACTCTCAGACAATCCAGATGTCCTTGTGCCGAGGTGCCAAGAGGGCAGGTAATCCCAGCACATACTCACACTGTCCTGGCCTATGTGCCAACCCTAGACATTGGGGGGGCCACCCTGAGAGTCCTCCCAAGAAGAAGTGTACCACTGTCAACCTCACACAGAAATCTGAAACCAAAGACCCTCCTGTCACCCCCATGCAAAAACTTATCTCCCTGGTAAGGGAGTGGGACATGGTCAACTGCAAACAGTGGGAATTCCAGCCACTGCCAGCCCCCCGGAGCAGCTCCTTGGAGGAAGCCACCCTGCAGCACTCCTCAGGAAGTGAGGCTGTTTCCCAGCCCAGCACATCAGCTTCCTGGAAAGGCCATTCCACAGCCTCAGAGAAGGACCCAGGCCCACAGGCAGGGGCTGGAGCCGGAACCAAAGACAAGGAGCCAAACTTTAATCCATACTTCCCCATGAAAAGAGCTGTCGCCCTGAAGGACTGGGGCAAGCAGAGGTCAAAGGAGAGAGGTGAGTCCTATCCCATCCTTGACCTAAGTCCCATTTACAACAGAGAAGGCAAACCTTGGCCAAGACCACAGTTAGTGATTAAAGGAGACTAGAACTGTGCTTTCACTACTGCCAAGCAAAAGACCCAGAAACGACAGGCACGCTGGCATGGCCTGGGGGCTTGAGAAGCCACATGAGGCATATGAAAGCAAGGACCTATAAAGCAATAGGGGCACAAAGAAGGGTTCAGGGCTGAGGAGTCAATGGAGGAAAGGAGAAATCTTGGGTGCTTGTGGAAACCTAAGTCATGGGTCTAGCAGCTGGAAACCAGTCTTCATAAAGTGATGAAAGGTAAGGCTGAAGACATTAGGAATCGGGACAGGTCTTATGGGTCAAGTTCAGGACCTGGTACTTTGTTCCAATCCTAAGTGGAGCAGTCAGCCACTGAAGCATTCTATACAAGGGAGCAAGCACAATCAGGTATGCATTTAGAAAGTTTGTTCCAGAGACAGAGGAAATGTAGTAGCAGAAGTAACAGAAGGTAAGTGTTGGAAGTGCCAAGACCATCCTAGGTGAAACAAGTTAGTCAGTTCGAGGCAACAGGAAAGGATTGGGCCAAGGAGGGGACAGGTTTCTGATTTGGGTGACTGCAAGGGGGTGTACAGTTACTGAGGTGGGAAGGAGGAGCAGGACTTGGGGAAGAGGACACAGTGTGCATGAAGTACTGCTGGGAGTCCACAGGGAGAAGGCCAGGAGACAGGAGAGTATATGGGGACCAGGCTGAACAGAGAGGAAGGTGTGTGGTGGAGAAGTGAGGAGCAGCCCAGAAAAGTGGGCCGAGAACTGCTATTATGGATTGTTTCCTCTGCTCTCTCAAAGCCCTTCCTCTAGTATTCTGTCATTTTCTCTTTCAATGGCTTGTGTCATGCTTGGAGGGGTCTTCCTGGGCCCTGCCTGTGAGCCCCCAGTTGGTTTGTCAAGCATGTTCTTCAGAGTAGACATGCATCAGCAACCCCCCCCCCCACCGCCCACCCCCCTGCAAAAGCTCATCTCATAATTTTACAAAGATTTCCAGTCCCCAGCTGGGTTGTGGTCAGCTCTATTTACTACTAGCCTAATTCAACAGATGATTTGAAAAGTTCCTTGGAGTTCTGAAATTGAGGATGTGGCTTGCAGTGATTCCAGGGTGATGAAGAGAGGAGAGTTAGAACATGGCCCTGCCAGCCCAGGCTCCCGCTTCTGAGAAGCTAGAGGCGAGGGCTGGTGACTGACTGCACTGGTCTGTTGCCAGAGGTCTCCTCCCTGCTTGGGCTTTGATGGAGCTTAAGGAGAGACCTCTCCCCACGTTGTTTTCACAGAAAGTCCTGCCCCCTGAGCTGACCCTGCCTGAGGCCAGTGAGGGGGACAACACAGGGGTCATCCTCAAGGTGACCCACCCCCCTGTGGTGGGCAGTGATGGCTCGTGCATGTTCTTTGAGGACAGCATCGTCTACACCACGCACATGGACCACCTCAGGCGCACGCCGCCCCCAGCCAGCCCCCAGCCCCGAGGTGAGGCTCTAGAGCCAGGCCTGGCCCTGCCCATGGGCAGATGCCTGAGTCCCCAGCCAGGTACTTCAGGGATAGGGTCTCCCTGGAAGCCCTGCACCTCTTCCCCTAACCAAAGGTGGCTCTGAGGCCCTCACCGTGGCAGATATGGCCACACCCCCTCTCTCCTCCACAGAGGTGACTTTCCTGAGTTTCTCTCTGTCCTGGGAAGAGATGTTTTACGCACAGAAATGTCACTGCTTCCTGACTGACATCATTCTGGATTCCATCCGGCAAAATGACCCCAAAGCCATCACAGCCAAGGTGGTCTCCCTGGTCAACCGGCTGTGGGTACGTGTGATTGGCCCCAGGCCCTGTTCCTTCTCCACTGTCCCCTCGCTTCCACAATAATAGTGCAAGACAAGAGGGAGCAGCCAAGACAAGAGGGAGCAGCTAGGGGAGGAGATCAGGGGCAGAAGGGTGGCAAGAAGGGTAGGGACCGGGACATAGGGTGGCAGCATCTGGGCCGAGCCATGGCCAAGAGGCAGTTTGAAGTGACGGTACCCCTTGACCTCTGTGGCTTCTCCAGGCCCCGAGAAGCACCTGCTCCACATCCCACTCTAAGGGGCTGGGAGCAAATGTGGGTCAGGCTGTGGCCTCCAGCCCTGGCTGACTGTGGGCTCTTCTGGCAGACCCTGCACATAAGCCCCAAGCAGTTTGTGGTGGATTTGCTGGCCATCACTGGATTCAAGGATGACCGGCACACCCAGGAACGCCTATACAGCTGGGTCGAGGTGAGGGCCACCTGTACCCCACGGGAAATGGCGACCCTCTAGATGCCTCAGATAGACACTGTCTTGCTGCATGAGGGCCAAACCAGTGTTGCCCAGAAGGCAAAGATAGGGAACTAGAACTCTAGTCGCTGGTCCCAGGGAGGGAGGAACAATGGCTGAAATTAACCTGTCCAGAGTGGTCAAAAAGCAGTATTTGGGTCACTAGTTTTCTCCAGTGTTTACCAAATTAGCCTTCATCACTAACAACCCTGACCAGGGATGCACATCATATGAGCTCGTTTTGAGGTGTTGAAATCAGAGAAACTATTGGCAGTCACGTACTTTCAGTGAGTTATAGATACCAACAGCACCTACTCAGCCATGATGTCAATACTTTTGTATTATACATTCCTTTTCTACTTAAGCTGCTACAAAGCAGTTTTTACAAAGAAAATTCTTCAATAAGGGCAAAGGAATAACTCAGGTTTTTGTTTTTTGAGTCCTTAAAATAATTTTAGGATTCAAATTTTTATTTGAACGTTGGAGGTGAAAAAGATTTGGCTAATTTTTCATTAATCTGGTATTTCTGTAATCAAGTACATTATTATAACACCTTTCACCATAAACATAATAGTGCCAAGTTACTAGCCTCTGCCTAGTCTGTTGATTGGAAATGAAGTCAGCATCTACGATTAGAAGTGGAAAACCAGTGACAGGAAACATGCACTTTTGATCCTTTTTTTCATTTCATTCTGTGCCCTGGTAGCCACTCTGAGCCCCAGGTCTGTAAGATGCCTTCAGGCAGAACTGAGGTCAACAGCACCAGCTGGCCTTGCCCCCAACCCTGCCCCCACTCAGATAGGAGGGCCTCACAAAGCTAGAGTAGCAGCCAGCTAGGAATAAGACCAGCCTTTCCTTCCAGCTCACGTTGCCTTTCGCCAGGAAATATGGCCGCTGTGTGGACCTGCTCATCCAGAGGGGCCTGTCAAAGTCTGTCTCTTATTCTGTCCTGAGCAAGTATCTACAAGATGGCTAAGGTGCCCGGCCACGCTTGGGGAGATATGCTGCCCCCACATCCCACCCATCCCATTGCCAAGATGCATTTTAACCAGGGATGTCCCCACCAAAGGGTGCATTATCAGTTTGTTTTTTATTGTAAACAAATAAAGAATAAATCACAAGTCAAGGGTCTGGACTCCATCTCTGAGAACCAAAGACCTTACAACCAGTGAAATGATCTTATACAACTCTAACTGAAAGCTATTCAAAAACCTCTGAGTCCATGTAATCAAACTGGACTGGGGAGCTAGGGCAGGCAAGAGGAAGAGTCCAGTAGGGATGAGCCTGGCTTTGAGACCCGGAGTTGAGAAGCAGTGGCGAGGAACCCACCTCTGTTCCTCCTGAAGGGTGGGGCAGCTTAGTGACTACCAGAGCCACTCAACATCCCACTAGCCTACAGAATAGAAACATCCACCTTCTGCTCTGGGTAGGAGAAGAAGATGGGGACAGAAGGGGACATGGGCCAGGAACCCAAAATGAGGGTGCTTATTTAGGCTCTGCTGCCAGAATCCCCTGGAGAGGTCACTGCCAATCTGTCCAATGGACACAGACATCAGAATGGGTGGTTGACAGGACTGTGCATATGGGCTGGAGGTGACCCAGGTACTGCCCACGGCCTGGTCATAGCAGATCTCCAGGGAGGTGATGCTCCTTGGATCTAAAGACTCCTGGATCCACTGGCCATCTTCAAGCCCAGGCTCAGACCTGTGGTACAAAGCCAACTATGAACACATATTTCCCTGGCTCAGGATCCAGGTGGGGTCTCGAAGGAATGGCTCTGTCCCACCACCTTCATTTCCACCTAAAGACAAGGGTGCCATAGGTCCAGGTAGAGCTGAGAAAGCGCTGGTAGGTAGGAGGCAAAATGGCACTCACGTAGGACAAGTCCTCCAGGCCCTTGCCCAGGATCTGCCCTGACACACAGCTGCTGTCTGAGCCACTGGAGCCACTGGCTGATGGGCACTGGGAGGAAACCTCTGAGTCCTCAGGAGCTGGGAAGAGACCAGGTGAGCTGTCAGCAGGGGAGGCCCAGACCCCAAGTCATGCCCTCCTGCCTCTGGGACAGCCCAGAAACCTACTCAAAGATGGCTGGCTGCCCAGTTCGGCATCAGTCTCCAGTGCCGCTTCCTCTGGGAAACTGGTAGAATACAGGGGCCAGCGGAAACCCAGAAGAGCTGGGTCTCTGTGCAGATGCAGGTTGAGGGACCCCAGTACAGAGCAAGAGGCAGGATCTCCAGGAAGGGTGCCTGAGGCACCCAGGTAGGGGCTGTCAGAGTCAAGAGGAGCCACAGCAATGGAGGCCCGAGAGCGAACTGCTGCATGAGAAATAGAGTCCAGTTGGGTCAGGCCAGAGCCCAGCTGGGCCGAGGTCCTGAGGGGAGTGCAGGCTAGGGCTGCCAGAGGCCCACACCGCTCCCTGAGCAGCTCTCCCCACCCCACCCCTGCAGCCTGTCTGCTACCTTGGC
Source organism: Tragelaphus eurycerus (assembly GCA_935064755.1). Taxonomy (NCBI): domain Eukaryota; kingdom Metazoa; phylum Chordata; class Mammalia; order Artiodactyla; family Bovidae; genus Tragelaphus; species Tragelaphus eurycerus. Next base: position 23,324,192 of record CAKXYN010000020.1, read on the forward strand.
ACTTCAGGATATAGTTGACGGTGCGGTCGTTGATAGCTTCTTCGCTGGGGGCGATGTCCCGGAAGGCCTTGTTCCCCACACCCATAGACACCATCTCAGCCATGCGCACCTCTGGGTGGAAAGTGGGTATCTGGACATCAGCCCGGCCCTTTATCACTCCTCCTCCTCATACAAGTCTCTCCTGGACACCCATAGCCTGGGGACTGTCCTGTGCACCAAACACTCAGAGGTTTACACATCCTCAGCCTAAGATGGTGACATCAGGACTGCCTGACTTGAGTTCTTTCTCCTGTGCTGGCTGTTGCTGCTGGACCTTTTCCACCCTCCCCAGTGTTTCCAGTTCCTGAGGCCCTCGCTGGGGCCCCTCTGGGACAATGTAAGCTCTCCAAGGAGGGGATCATGGGATGAAATGGGGCAGACACCCACCCTTGTTGTGCACGGCCTGCCTCCAGAGCAGGCGGGAGATGTCAGCTGTCCAGGCCTCCTTGGTGGCCAAGCTGGCAGCTTGTAGCACAAAGGTGTCCCTAGCCTTGCGACGGCGAAACCAGATCTCAAAGCGGAGGTTGTTGTCCCCACAGCACTCAGTGAGGCCAAGGTCCGCCATCTGTGTGGCCAGGAGAGGAGCTCAGTGAGGCTGTAGGGTAGGGGCGCTGAGGGTACGAGGAGGGGCCAGATTGGGCCTACCTTGAAGGAGCGCTTGTAGGTAAACATGTCGATGCCTGTGGGTCCTCGGCGAGGCTTGCTGAAGAGCAACAGCTCCTCAAAGAGGAAAATGCGACGCAGGGATTTGTGGCGCCCACAGCGGACTGTGAACTCATCCTGCCGGACCAACTGGCCCTGTTCCTTGAGGTTGACCTGCCAAGTGGGGGCCTGGTGGGTGCCTGGTCTCTTCTGCCCCCTCCCTTCACACCCACTGCCCCCGGCCACCACGGCCTGCCAAGACTCACGTCACAGCCCTGGATGGCATCCATGGCTAGCAAGTCATTGCCGTGTCGCAGCTGGAAGTGCACGAGGCTCTGGGCAGCCCGCAGGGCACTCAGCTCCTGTGCGGGTCCCCCGCAGGCCCGCGCCAGCTCCTGCAGCAGCAGCGCGTACTTGCTCATGCGCTGGATAGGCTTCAGCAGGTAGGACGCCAAGTCCAAGTGGTCCCCCAGTGCCTGCTGCTTGTCCTGCCGGGTGCATCAGACACTGTCAGGGAGCTTCCCATTGTTTGCTCCATCCCTCCTCCCACTAGTCTCAGGCTCACCCACCCTGAAGAAGACGTGACCATAGCTGGTCATCAGGGCATCAGAGCGCGGTTTATTCTTGCTGTACAGTGCGTACATCCCAAACTGCACCCTCTGCAAAGATACACAGCTTGACCAGGTGCCAATGGGCCAGCATCCAAGGGGGTCAGACCACTTAGCTCGGGAGGCCCAAATGGCCGACATGTTCCCAGGAGGCCTCCCATGGACAGATCCTACCTGCCCTGCTTGGTGTGACGGGTGATCTGGCAGGAACAGGCGCTGTGCAGGGAGGGGCTTGCCTGCAGGGCTCTGGGGAGGAAGTCCTGCACACAGCCCTGCCACTCCCACAGCCCCAAGAGCTCTGCTCTGGTCTCATCTCACCTCAGACGACCCTTCCCCTGCTCACAACACTAAGCTACACTGACCCGTCTCCTTCTCAACCACTGGGCCGCTTTCCTGCCCAGCACGCTGTACTTGATCTTTCCTCTGAATGGAATGCTCTGACTACAGCCCCTCCCTCTGGCCTTAGCTCAAATGTCAGCTTCTCTTAAGATGCCTCTAACTGTTCTCTCTAAAGGGGGTACCCCTGCCTCACTGCTAACTCACTATCACCTATCTGGATTTTTTTCTAATCCCAATTATAATCTGGAATTATCTATTTCACACATCTCCTCTGCTAAACTAAAAGCACCCTGGAGAACAGGGGCTGGTTGGTCCTGCTCATAGCTGTACCCATCACAGGACCTGACACGAAGGTCAGACTTAGTAGCTCACTGTTAAGTGTGGCAGGATCAGCCAGGGGCCGCGTGGCCTGTGGGGCTTACATGGCGCAGGAAGGCATAGGCCACCCGGGGCGGGTGCTGGGTACAGGCCTCCAGCTCACGCAAGAAAAAATGGCGGTGGAAATCCCACAGCTTCTCCAGGTTGCCAAAGAGTTGGGCACGCTGGCCACGGAGGCCCTGGGGCACATCAGGGCGATCCAGCTCAGGGAAGTAGTTCTCCATGGTGTAGTCCAGGGCACGGACATACTCCCGCTCCGTAGCCACCATCTCCGCCAGCACCAGCTGAAGTCTACCAGGGAGGTGGAGTCAGGACCCAAGACATCAGCCCTGCTACCGCCCTCCCTACCCTGCCCACTCTCTGTACCTGTTGGGGCTCCTGGGGTCACAGCTCCCTGGAGGAGGCACGGTGGGGCATGACCCTGACTGGGCACCACCTCCAGCCTCTGGTCTGTGGCAGGCAGGTACAATGGCCTCATGGTGGCACTGCTGGGCAGGTTCTCTAAGACTCAATCCCAGATTCCGATCAAGGCTATAGGCCTTCCTCAGGGGAGGGACAGCAGGTACCGCTGGGACCCGGCTGACACACAGGCTAGCTGTGCTACCCGTTGGGGGTGACTTCAGAGCAGCTTCTAACTTCTGATCCAGGGCCAGCCAGGTGTCCTGGCACTGCGCCCAGGCCCAGCGGCACTCATGGCGAATGGCCTCAGATCCCAGCCCTGTGGCTAAAGCCCACATCTTTCGGAAGTGGGCAGGAGGCAAGTCTGGATGCTTGGTCCAATGCAGCTGCAGCCGCTGTAGCACAACCCCTGGGCGCTCCTGTTCCAGCTCTGCCAACACTTGCCGCCCCTCCTCGGCCCAGGTCAAGGCCTGCAACACCAAGGCCAGATGGGCACTGAGGAAGGATCTCCCCAAGACTGCTGAGCCTTCTCCTCTATCTCCCCCCATCCCCACAGAACGGTGGCCCCAGGCTGCATCCCCAGTAGATTTGGGCCCCAGACTGAAAACAGGGAGAGAAAACAGGCACGATATCCTTCAAAGCTCAGGCTGCCGTAGCACTAAGCAGCCACCCCTGACTTCACTGACCACCTGGAACCAGGGACAGGACCCCTTACGCACCTGCTTGAAGAACTGCAAGAGTCTCTCAGCATCTGCCAGTCGCTGCCGCCGCTGGGCCAAAACCCTACAGAAATCAGCCAGCTGGCTTTGCAGGGTCAGAAAGCGGGTCCCAAAGGGGCCCAGTTCGGCTGCATCACAGCCAACCAGTGGCTGCAGACATTTCTCCCCTCGCCTGACCTGTTCCTGGAGACAGAGCCTGGAATCAGCAAACCTAGGCCTGGCATTGCAGTTGCTGAGCCCAGGTCTTTTCCTTGGATGTCTGCAGGCATCGTCAAGTCACTTCTGTGAAGACCAAACCTCCGCAACCCCTCCCCCACCCCCTCTCTCTGTTCTCCTCTCCACAGTGAAACTCCCTGGAGAAACCATTATTTTCATCATTACTTGTTAACTACTATGTTGGCCTTCTGCAACCCCACTTCACTCCCCATCCCCAGCGCCTCTCAGGCTTCCTCTAACTCTTACCATTCAGTAGTACCAAACCTCTCTCCTCTAGCTCCCCTGACCTCTCCCCTCTCCCTGATTCTCCTTGGCTTTCTCTAGTGCTTCCCCCCTCCTGATCCCCCATCCCTTAGCTCAGGTGTTAAACCTTGGTGTTCCTGAAGACGGCCCACTCTCTCTCAGGCAATCATGTGCACACACACTTCAAATATCACCCATACACCTACAACCACCAAGTGAGCCTCTACACTCAGTGCTCCCTCTCCTTCCCTCATGGTCATTTCCAAACTACATCCAAGGCTGGACAAATGAACGCCCTTTCCCCCAGAAGGTCTGTCTCTCAGGGAACAGTACCTATTCACCTTTGTAAACACTTCTTCTTCTCACAGCTTCACATGTATCCACCACTGAATCCCATCAACTTCTCACATGTTATCTCCTTTGCCACCATCCTGGTCAGAGTAAGCATCATTCCCAACTGGACCACTACAAGTGCCTCTTCAATGGACTCTGCATGTCCATCCACCAAATCACTGTCTACCCAGGAACTATGGTAATATTTCTAGAATACAGATCTGACTGTATGATTTTCTTGCTTAAATTGTACTCCGTTACAGGACCAGTTCCTGGCCACTGGCCATTCTTCCAGCCTCATTTTACCTCATCTCACCCTACTCTCCCTCCCTCTTCTGCACTGTATTTCATCCTCGCTGACTTTCTGATGGTTCCTCAGGCAAGCCACACTCCCTCCTATCACAGGACCTTTGTACATGCTTTTTGCTTCCTCAATCTGAAACATGTCTTATCTCTAACCCTCTTCTGTCTGGTTAACGTCAACCTATCCTCCAGATCTTAGATCAAAGTCACTATCTCAAGAGAGTTTGCCCAATACCTCTCCTCATTCAGGACTTTATCATACACTCAGAATCACCTGTATTCTTCTCTCTAGAACTTTTGCACAGAAAGAACAAATGTGCTCAGTCGCACAGTCATGTCCGACTCTTTGCAACCTCATGGACGGTAGCTTGCCAGGCTCCCCTGTCCATGGGATTCTCCAGGCAAGAATACTGGAGTGGGTTGCCATTCCCTTCTCCAAAAAAGAACATACATATGACTTTCAATCTTTGGTTACAACTGATCTCCTCCACTCCATTGTAATTTCCAAGAGAATAAAGACTAGATTTACTTTCACCCACTTTGCATTCCAAGTTTCTGGCAAAGTGCTCCAATACTACATGAGGAACAAGTAACCAAACTCACCTGAGCAATCTGGTCCAGCTCCCGAAAAGGGCCTTGAGCCTGAAGCAGCATGTCCAGTGAAGGCTCCCTGGGCTCCTCAAGTGCTGGCCAGCCCACCTGCTGAAGCCACACTTCCATCTGGAGGAGTACAAACAAGGAAAGGAGAGTTGCTATGGGGTGGGGGTGATGCTTAAGGTTAGAGGTGAGGCCTACCGGGGCGGACAGTTCCCACCTGGTGCAGCTCGCCCTCCTGGGCCTCCAGCATCTGGACCAACTCCAGTGCTTGTATTCGGCGGTTACCCTGCAGTGTCAGTTGGTGCAACAATCCATCCACGCGGCCATACAGCTCCTCAACCTCGTCCACTGCTGACCTGGTGCATGGTACATGTCTTAGTGCCCCTTCCAGATGCCTAGCTCCACTTGACCCTGTCCTGGGACCATAATCCTGGCTGGTCTAGGCCAGACACTGAGTCCTTGGCATGAGATAGTGGGCTGGGGCAAGACCTGGGCTTGTACCTACCTGTAGTCTGGGCTCAGGGTCACCTCTGGGACCTCTTGTTTTAGCCACGTCAGCTCCAAGGCTCCCTGGCATTGTAGCCATGCCAACTGTGGAGAGTCTAGCACATGCTCCATCAGGACCCGTGCCTGCCGCAGCAGTTGACCGACTTCCTATGATTAAGAGCAACAGGTGGGAGAGGCGCACGTGGGAGAAGGGGAAGGAAGATAGAATTTGGGGAGTTGTCATGAGGGGACACTCACCCCAGACTCCACAGGCTGAGGCACAGCCTTCATGCTCTCAATGACTCCCTGAAGCAGGGCACAAACCACCTGGCAGCTCTGCAGGAGGGCTTCCAGACGCTGTGAACAGAGGCAGGCATGACCAGCGCAGAGCACAGGGCTGGTCTCAGGCATCTTGGATTCCAGGCCACTGCAGCCGGCTATGCACTGCCCAACCCAGCACAGGGGGAGCTCCTCTGCTGACCATATTGCCTGCCCATCCACCCAATGCCCCACCCAGTGTACTGACCATCCGGAAGTCCAGCCAAGCCTGGTGACAGTAAGGCAGGCCTCCTCCTAGTGAAGTGAGCAACTCTGAGGTGGAAATGTGGGTCAGCAGGCTTTGGTGAGAGGATAGATGCTCTATCTGCAGAAAAAGAAGGTGTAGTGGACTCAGGCCTGGTGGGGACTCACCCCATCTCCACCCTGACCAAAATGGCTCAGTACCTGTAGCCCTGCAGGAGCTTCCTCCGGCAGCTTTCCCACCAGCAGCACACGGTGCACTGATCCTGGGACTGCTTCCTGCAAAGAATCTGAGCTCAGGCCTGACCCCGACCCTACACGAAAGGAATGGCTAGGGGGAAGAAGGGAGCTACAATCCTGTACTCACTTGCAGTTGGCTGAGCCCCCAGAATACGGAAGAGCTTGGGGAACAAATCCGGGCGTCCACTAGCACGGTCAGTCCCAAGGTCTGTACTTTGGGCCTAAAGGAGCAGGCTTTGGTTGAGTATCTATATCCCCAACCCTACCATCTCCTGGCTCAGTTTCTGTCCCCCAACCTCCTCCCCCAACCTGGGGATGCTTTGCAAGTAGAGCAGGAGGCGGACAAGCTCATGGCTGTTGCACTTGGGGTGATTCCAAGCTGAGTTATGGGCACACAGAAGCAGCACTGCCCGGCCGTCTACATCTCGAGTCCCTGTGGGGAAAAGGCAGTGAACATCTGCTCAATCAAGCCACCCCACCTGTACCGCCTTTAGTGTCTCCCAGCTAGCTACCTGGCAGGGCAGCCATGCCACTGGCAAGTAGCTCCCAGGCAAGGTCTTGGGCCAGGAGGCAGTCAGTGGACTTCAAGAGCCTGGATCTGTGGGAGTCTTGGGGAGGAAAACCGCTTGGGTCTACACTGGGCAATCTACCCAGAGACCCCCTATTTGCACCTGGGCTTTAGCCTGAGTAGGATCAGAAGCCTCCCCACCTTCAGGTACCCTCCCTCCTTCCCTCCCAAGACTTCCCTGGCCCAGCCTTCCTTACCTGCCTCCAGTAGCTCTGACGATGTCTCAGATAAAAGACTTCCATGGTTCACAGGGTCACTGTCCAACCCTTCAGGGTCCAAGCGGACTGGCATGACCCTGCCTGAAACTGAGTCCCCTGCCAAGTCTCCTCCTTGGCTGTCATTCTCACCCTGTGCCAGACTAAGGTGGGAAGACATTGGACTTAGGAGGATCTCCACTCCAGAGGAGGCTGGTTCCTTCACGTGGACAGAAGACCCTCTTAATGTGCCCTTCTGGCCATGCCCCGACGCATCTGCAACCATCTGTCCTGTGGGTGACTGAAGCTCACCAGGCAGAGGGCTGCCCTGGGGCTCCTCCCCCTGGGCTGCCCCTGCTGGTGGGCTTGGAGGATGGGGGTTCTTAGCCTGCATCTGGGGAGCAGGTTCCCCCTCATCCCAGGCATCTCTGAAACTGCACACAGCAAATCTCCAGTCGGTGGCATGGCCCTGGGACTCTGGAGACTCATCCCCATCTTCCAGGGGCCCTTCCATCACCCCTTCCTTAAGCGTGGGCCTGCTCCAAGCAAACGGGAGAGGAGCTAAGCCCTCGGTGTGAACTAAGACGTCAGCTCATCCAGGAAACACATTGAAGATGGCCGGGTAGGGCTCGGCGGGCGATGCAGGCAGAAGGCACTAGGCCGTAAGAGGCACCGGGAGCACAGCGGCTGTCGCAGTTGAGGCCTGAGGAGAAGAGAGAAAGGCTGGAGTCTCTCCGTCCAGCTCGGGACCGGCGGTGCCACGATCCCGTGGGCCTTCGCCTGGAGGGCCCCACGCTGGGGGCCGGCCTGCGCGGGTGCGACTCTCACGGCGAGGCGGGGCGCCGCCTCGTGCTCGCTCTCAAGCCGGCCCGGCCGACCCCGGCCTCGCCATGAGCTCGCGCGCCCGTTCCCTCGCCCGCCCCCCGGCCACGCTCACAACCCCAGGACGCGCCGACGGGGAACCGCGAACCCAGGACGCCAGGCGGCCGGAGCCTTCGAACGTACCGCACCGCTGCCTCGACGGCGGCTACTGCGCGCAGCCTCCAGACCGCGGGGGCGGCACGGGCGCAGCAGGGAACACGGCGGCGCCGCACCGCCCCCTGGGGGCCGGAGGACGCAGCCACCGCCCACCCCGCCGGGCCCGACGGCAGCCGCCCGAGCCCCAGCCGGCCGGAGAGCGCCGAGATGCCAGCTGTCGCAGCGCCCCCTGCCGAGCGGCCCCCTCGTCCCCCGCGGACCGGGACGACTCGGCTTCACCCCCGGGGCTTCCAGCTGACTTTGACTTGGCTTCTCAGCCCGCCGGTAGGGCCAACGATCAGCGGCCTTCCCACGGCACCCACTCCCCTGGCCTGCTCAGCGCGCCAGAAGCGCTCCCCCGCTGGGAAGGCGGCGTAGGTGCGCGAGGGTGAGTGAGCCAGAGGTCCGCCGGGGAGTGAGGGAGGGGGCTGACGGAGCGAGTGGGGGAGGCTTCTGCTCTTGAATGCACGCAGGATGGGGGGAGTACAGCTCTAGCCTCCTTGGGCAAAACAAGGAGCGCTCTGTCAGCCTGGAGACCCCTAGGAAGAAAGACTCCGGAAGCCCAGACTAGCTACTTGGTGCTGCTGGCAGCCAGTAGGGGTATATTCATGGAGGGAGAGGCCCTTCCATTGCAGCCCCTATCTTCCTTTCCAGTCCTCAGGCCCAGGCACCGAGAGACAGCTTGTATGATCCCGTGATGGGACGTGGGGGCCGCTGTCTGGGCTAGAGGGAAGGAGGGAGCTCTGTAGTGGGTGCTGACCCAGATTCGCCAGAATCCACCAGGCCCGGACTCTCCACTCCCTTGCATTCTTGGCACTTCTGTCATATACACCCTCTCCCCAGCTCCACACCCCCTGCCACAAAATCCAGCCAGAGAGGCTGGAACTGAGGATGGGATTCTGAAAGCAGAGGGCCAGGTGTGCCCTTCCACTTACCTGCTGGGTGAGCTCCTGCTACTCAGTGCCCCTTGAGCCTCATCTTACTCACCTGTAAAAGAAAGAAGGAAAGTCGTTCCTTTCTCCTAGGATTCCCCCCTGAAAACTAGGAAAGACCTGTATGTCGGAGGTCCACTTACTGCCAGCTCTTGGGCTGTGTTGGAGCCCTGTCCTTCATTTCATGCTCGATCAGAGGATCCTGAACTGGTGACAGTCACTTGGACAGTTGACCTATGAGATCTCGCTCAGCTCTGAGGTGTGAAGTCCCTCACCTAGACCTTAGGTGGGTCTAGACTGACACTCCCCCAAACTTGTGGGAAGATTATAAGAAGGTAGGCTATGTGGCCAGAAGACACTGTGCCCCATAACCTTATTCAGGCCCTGGGTTCCTTGTAGAGAGAGGGTAGTGGGTACAGTGGCTTCCCTGGCTCTAGGGTAGTCACCTCCTTCAAGAAGCTGCCAGAGGAGAGAATCAGGGCATCAGAAGGAGCACCGGCAATCCTCCCCTCCCCAGCGTTCCAGCTGCCACATCAGCACCAAGTCAGCCTCCCAGGAGCCTCCTTCTTCAGGGGATGTGGCTGCGAGTAAGGAGGCTTGGGGTTACCCTGCTCCATCCCCAACCCCCCCCCCCCACCGCAGGCCCTCTCATCCCACCCTCCTCTAGCTTCAGTGAGCATCAGAACCAGCCTTGGCTCCCTCCCCAGCTGTTTTAGAGCCGCCCCACTGAGTCACTGCCTCCAGCTCCCTCCCTCCCCTTTTGCTGCCCACTGTCTGCCCACCCCCACCCCAGCCAGGCCCCCTGTAAGCTCTAAGAGCTGGTTAGACCTGCTGGCCGGCACATGTACCCCTCCAGAGCCAAAGACAAGAGGCCTCAAGCCACAGGTCATAGCTGACCCCAGCACCCCTGGGCACAGGTGGATAGATTCAGGGGCAGGGCCAGGCCTTGGTTTAGTCACTCTGCACAGAATGTGCATTGTAAGCCTTGTGAAGACAGAGACCATGTATTGCCCACTTCTGTATTTCTTGTATCTAGCACAGGGCCTGGAATAAATATTGAGGGGTGCCTGAGACTGGTCACACCAGCCCTGCCCTCCTGAGGCTCTCTATTTATGAGCCAGATGTAAACCAGAGTCACAAATGGAAGCAGATTCAGAGGCTCAGTCGGAGAGGGCCACAGAAGAGGCAGAGAGTGGCAAGATGCACAGCCCCAGGATGGCAGAGAGACAGATAGAAATGGGGACAAACTGGGCCTAGAGGGGAACACTGGGGGCTGGGCCTGAAGCCAACCTGAGCCACTGACCACAGCAGGGTCTGTGGGCTGAGCTTGCAGGACTGAGCAGTGACTCATGGGGCCCAGTTCTGTGGCTCTCCTGGCAGCAGAATGTCCTCACAGCAGCCTTTTCCACTGAGATCATGAAATGGGGATGGGCCTCCCTCCCCTGACCCTTCGCCAACCAGCTTCACATTTCTTACTAACATGAGCCAATCAAAAATGGAGTGGGAGCTCTGTGCTTCTGTGGGCCTAGTGATAAGAGAACCACAGTCACTGCCCTCATTCCACCCCAAACCTTCCTCTCTTCAGTACTGCCCTAGACAGCGAGGGTGACAAATACCCTACACCTTCCAGACCTACCTCACCTCTAGCCTAAATAAGCTCTAAACTCCTTAGTGTGGCATTCAAAGCCATCCAGAGGCATAATCACAGCCTTCCTGTCCAGCTTTTACATAGGCCTGGAAAACTCACCTGATCACAAGTCTTGTCGCAATATGTCTCCCTGTTCCTGGAATGCCCAGGTGGCACAGTGGTAAAGGATCTGCCTGTCAGTGCAGGGACACAGGAGATGTGGGTTCAATCCCTGGGTCAGGAAGATCCCCTAGAGGAGGAAATGGCAACCAACTCCAGTATTCTTGCCTGGGAAATCCTATGGACAGAGGAGCCTGGCGGGCTACAGTCCATGGGGTTGCAAAGAGTCAGACACGACTGAGTATACACACATACACACACCTGGAATGCTCATGCTCCCTCCTCCAGGTCAAAACCCTTCCTCCTTCAAGGCACTGGAGGTCGTTCCCACCATCCTGCCTGGTCAGATGCTGACTTGTTGGCTCTTCTGCATCCCAGATGCCTGCCTCCCCTGGCTTTCTTACCCCTAGTCTGCTTATCTCTGACCAACCGTTTTCTTGAAAGTCCCTCCATTCTTAGTTACCCAGCTCTAGGCCCAGGAGCCCCTCTGCACCCCTTTCCTACACCATCAGTTGTGGATTTCATTTCTGAACCTTCCTAATCTAGTGGTTTTTGAAGGATGTGGTCTCTGGGCCATCTCCTTCTGGAGAGCTGGTTCAGATTACAGATTTCTGGGCTCCCTTAGACCTGCTGAGTCAGAACCTTGGGGTAGGCCCAGGAATCTGTGTTTGACAAGTTCCCAGTGGTTCTGACACCAGAGTCTGAGAATAGCTGCCGGCCGTCTCCAACATAAGCACCTTCATATCCCTGGGCCTCCCAGCCGGTCTTCCATCTCTGGCCTTTCCTCCTACTGAGCTTTCCTCCTCGTGGGCTTTCACTGTCCTCCCCACAGCACCAGTTACATTCATGCTCCCTACTGCGCATCACTGCCCACACTCCCTGGGTCACAATTCTCCCAGGCTGCCACCTCCGAAACTCGGCAGGGTCACCCCACCCAAGCCTTTGTGTCCTTGGCTGGCCTCTCCCCAGCATGTCACCCCCTGCTCCTTGCTTCTCACTGTGTGTGTTCCAGATGTCTTTTATTCATGCTGCTCTTCCCACCTGAAATGCACCCACATAGCTTCACCCATGCTGTCTGAGCCCAATCACACACACACACACACACACTCATACCCCTCTCAAAGCTCCCCCCACCCGCAACTAGATCTCCTTGGGCCTCACAGCACTTTCAATGCTCTTGGGCTTATAATGTAATACCAACAATGATTAACATTTATAATCTTTTACCACGGGCCAGGCTGTGTACTAGATTCTTCTCATTTCATCATCTAATCCAGACAGCAGCAGTATGAAATAAGCATCCCATTTAACAGATGAAGACACTGGAACTCAGAGAGAGTATGTACCTTGCCTAAGGTAACATACCCAGCAAGGGAGGGCTGGGACCAGCTGCTTGGCCTTATCATAGCCGACTGTAAGCCGTGTGAGGGCAAAGCCTGAAAGTCACTCTTCCTTCTCTTCCCACATTCCCCAGGCATAAGTCAGAAAAAAAAAAGGCTGACTAAATGTGTAAGCGTTGCAGTATGTTCAGGGTTTCAGATCTGTAAAGACGAACGGCAGATCGGTGATTACCTAGGGCTCAGCAGAGGGTGAGGAGTGAATGCCGACAGTACGGAGTTTGTCTGGGAGATGATGAAACTGTTCCAAACTTAGCTTGTGGGGAGGGTTGCACAACTCTTTGAATATGTTAGAAAACCACCAAGCTGTACATTTTAAATGGGTGAATTTTATGGGGTGTGTGTGTGTGTGTGTGTGTGTGTGTGTGTGTGTGTGTGTGTGGTATCGACAGAAAAGCCAGTGGAAACTGGGTCTGCTGTCATCAGGGATTTCTGTCCCTAGATGTTTCTGGACCTCACACTCTCCAGTGTGTATCAGAAACACTCAGGGTAACCAGCTCCCTTGAGATTGTCCTCCCACCTGCCATGTGTGGAACACATCTTTTCATTTGTCCTACCCCTCCCTCCAGGCATTGGAGGAATGTTTATCTGGTACCAGTGTGTGTTGGCTGCATCTTTGGGCACCTTGGCATCTGACCTCTGGGGTCTTTCTTCCTGCAAGTCATTCCCATTTTGTGGACTCCCAGTTCTGTGACCCCGTGCCCAGAGAATAATCCCCAGGACTTGCTGCAGGCTTCCTGTAAGGTGATGTAGTGGGAAAGAATGGGAGCAGAGGGAGGGAGGGCCATAGTGCCTAACAGTCCTTCCCAGGACCTCCTCCCCCAACCCCCCACCACCCATATCTGGGAAGCCCTGGGGCACGGAGTAGAAAGTTACCATCTCCCTCACCACATGTCCTCTTGCCCCCTTCTCACACCTCAAAATACCCGACACGTGGGCGCAGGACACACATCCATCTGAGAGATGTTTAATGTATCTTAGGTTCAAGGTACACAATTCAGGGCAGATGCTAACCCCAGGAAAGTCACCTGCCACCCAGTCAGCCCCCTTTCCATTGTAGTCAGGCCTCTCAGCCCCAGATCAGTGGAGCAGTGATCCTGGGATACCTAGCTCCTTTCCTGTTCAGGAAATAACGAGACAGTGTGGGAGGCCAGAGGCCACCATCTCCCCTCCTCACAAATCTCAGACCCAAGGATCTGAAAGATCCAAAGCCAGACACAGAGCAGCAGATCCCCAGAGTGATGCTGGCTAGGAAGCAGCCGTGACCTGAAGCCTGGCCCAACCCTGTGGCCTCAGTCCTGGAAATGGAGGAACTATTGCCCTAGAGACTGGCAGCAAAGGGAGGAAGATAAAGCAAGGAGTGGAGCCAGATTCCCACTGCCCCAAACCAACTGGCTGTGGGTAGCTGAGCCAACAGGGCAGCAAAGCCTGCTGCACCTCCCAGTCCAGTCCCTCTGAGGACCAGCCCCTCATGGAGCCTCACTGCCAGGGTACTGTCCTTGAGCTGACGCTGGGGCAGAGTGGAGTACAGGACAGCCCAGTGTCAACTGAGGAGAGATGCTCTTGCTTGGGGGACAGGAACTGCTCCCAGGAGGACCCGCTGGGGAAGGGGCATCAGCTGCCCTTGTCTCTGGGCCTTGCCTCTAAAACATCTGGACTGGGTCTTGAACCAGAGTTAGGGCCTTATTGAAAGGGAAGGTGGCAGGAGTTTAGGAACAAGGAGGGTGGTGAAAAGGGTTCCTGTGAGGACCAGCCCAGGAGACCCTTCTGACCCACCCCAAGGGAGCCCAGCTGCTACTTCAGTCCAGGCCCCTCTAACCCCATGTCCGGTTGAGTGGGCTCCTCTGCCCATTGTGCAGGGAAGACTTCCAGGGGGGCTCCGGCCCCCTGCTCCTCCCCGAGTGTCTGGGCTACAGCCGGCTGCCTTTATTGAAGTGGATGCACCAGTGGGAGTTGGCGGTGCCCGGGCTGAGATGGGTGTGGTCTTCGTGTCCCATGAGGGGCTGCAGCTCCTGCTGCCGGGGGATGTCAGCGCTGCTCTCACTGCGAGAACGGCCCGCCTTGGCCAGGCTCGGGGGAAGGCAAAGCAAGATCGAGGATCAGAGGAGAGAGGCAGCTTGAGAGGGGCCTGGGGCTCTTCTGGGGCCCGTGGGCGGGGAGGCAGGCGGGTCATCGTTGGGGCCTGAGTACACGGCGGGGATGCCAAGCTCTCCAGGGATGAGATGCTCTGGTTCCAGCCTGTCTGCATGTCCACGGGCACAATCTTGGTGGTTTCTGAGGACACGTAGACGGCCAGGTCCCCCTGCGCACTCTTCCAGGGCAGCTCCTTCTCCGCACAGGTTGGGGATGGGGGGATGATGCGTGGGCTGGGGCACACCTCAAGGCTTCCTGGGGACAGAGCACACACACGCTCATTGCCAATCCCGTGAACACTTTCTCAAGCATAAGCACAGAAGTTCATTCTGCAGTTGCCATGCAGCATCCATTTGTGCAGTTACTGGATGCATGCCTGGCCAAGGGGAAGCACCACAGCTGGGTCTGCTCCTCACTGTATCCCTAGCACCTAGCACAGGACTGAGCATGTAGCAGTTGCTCAACAAATACCTATTGAACAAATGAAAACAACTAGAACAAGACAAAGCGAGAGCAAGGCAGGAAAAAACCAATCTATGATCAGCCCTCAGCCAACTTGCAGTGCCAGGCTTAAACCACATCCTGCTAGGCCCCCGGCCCAGGGTGAGGAAGATCTCGAGGCTTGGCCACTGCGCTCCTTGCCTGAGTTCCTACCACAGCCCTTTGGTGGGACAGAGTCCAGGAGTCTGAGCTCACAAAAAATTAATAAAACAGTCTAAAGCTGAGCCACAAAAGGGATGCCAGAGCATAGGGGATGTGAGCCGAGAATCCCAGAAGTGCTGGCAGCCATAACAGAAGGCTCAGCCATGGCATTACAGAAAGGCTGAGGCTCTGAAAGAGGAAAGCAGGGAAGGAGCAGCCCTCTGGCTATCTACTGCGCCTTGATCTCCAAAGTCAAGCTCTGCTGCTGCTACTAAGTCACTTCAGTCGTGTCCGACTCCGCGTGACCCCATAGACGTCAGCCCACCAGGCTCTCCTGCCCCTGGGATTCTCCAGGCAAGAACACTGGAGTGGGTTGCCATTTCCTTCTCCAATGCATGAAAGCGAAAAAGTGAAAGTGAAGTCGCTCAGTCGTGTCCGACTCTTTTAGCGACCCCATGGACTGCAGCCCACCAGGCTCCTCCATCCATGGGATTTTCCAGGCAAGAGTACTGGAGTGGGGTGCCATTGCCTTCTCCAAAAGTCAAGCTCAGTGCCTTGCATATAATAGGTGCTCAGTACGTGTCTGCTCACTGATAAACTCCTGAGCAGTCCTGTGAACATGACTTCAAATGCTCCATGTTATGAAATGTATCGATGCTGTGACTGAGAGCAAAACTACCTCCCTGGAATGCTGTATTAAATTTTAACAACAAAAAACCTTCTGTGTTCACCTTTAGAGGATGCCAGGTAACTATTGGTCTGAAAACCGATAAGTGAAAGGAAAAATTCAAGCATTTATCCATTCTTCCCTATATGAACTGTACCTCAGACTAAGTAATTGATGAGGCAAGGCTTTTTTTTAAATACAAGAATTCCTGCTAATCAATGCAAACAAAAAATAGACATAGGATATCAGCATTGCGCAACCCGGAATGCACTGTTGGGTGTGGCAGTGATCACCAGTGACTGCAAGACCACCTGATGAAAAACTGACAGGGACTTTGATAATGGGTGGCTCAGGCTAACAACAACTGAAGCCAATAGTCAATACTAACCTACAAAAAGAGAGACAGCCAGATGGTATATGCTCCCTAGTGAGATGCAGTGGGAGGTATAACATCACCACCTATGGAGTATGCTTATCAAGTCTGATCTAGATTTAATTACTGATTTGAAGGAAATATAAAGGTCAGTGAAAGAGACATATTAAATGACGCTTAGGGGATGCAATCAGCAAAATCCAGACAAGGAAAGACAGGGACAAATAACCAAGTTATTTCAATAAATACAGTGCAAGGAAAGAAAGTATGGTGGGGGGAACCTATAAATCAGGGTTTTTCAAACTTGACACTGTCACAGGTAGGAGCAGAGACTTTGCTGTAGAGAGCTGTCCTGTGCGTTGTAGGGTGTTTTAACAACATCCCTGGCCTCTACCCACACATTGCAGAGGTACCCCGCCCGCTGTGACAACACAAGATGTCTCCAGACAGTACCCTAGGGCAGGGGTCCCCAACCTCCAAGCTGTGGACCGCCACCTCCTGTCAGATCAGCAGCGACACTAGATCAGAAACAAAGTGCACAATAAATGTAATACACCTGACTCATCCACACCCATCCCCAGTCTGTGGACAAAATGTCTTCCATGAAATCAGTCCCTGGTGCCAAAAAGGTTGGGGACCGCTGCTCTAGGGGACAAAATCACTACTGCTACCTCCTTAAGAATCAGTGTTATAGGTTAAAAGAGACTTATTCACCAAATTTCATGTGTGGGTCTTTGTCTGGATTTTTATTTGAACAACCTACTGTAAAAATAAATGAAGACAATCAGGGAAATTTGAACACAGACTGGATATCTGATAACAAAGATTTTGGATTTGATAATGGTATTGTGGTTATGTTTTTAAGAAGGATCCTTATCTTTTAGAGATACTTGCTGAAGTATTTAGCAATAAAGTGGTATGATATTTGCAATTTGCTTCAAAAGAATCCAGTGAAGAGAGGGGCATAGTGAAGGTGTAAGTGAAATAAGATCAGTTAGGAGTAGGTAATTATTGAAGATGGGTGGTAGAGAGATGGGAGTTTATTCTACTATTCTGTCTACTGTATATTTTGAAATTTTCTATAATAGGATGTTTTTTAAAAGACATCTGAGAATTCTTGAGCCAACTGGCAGTGGTAGTTAGCGTTCTGAGTTCATTAGGTCTCCACATACAGAAGCACATATATGTTGGTTTTTATCTACAGTAATGCCATTTTGATGAATGCAGCCTCCTCTCTCAGGTCCGGCTGCCACCCTTACTGGGGGCTGTACCTGAGGGCTGGTGTGCTGAGCATGGGTCACAGCAGAACCTGGTGTTAGGTTTGCTTGTCAACCTTGTGTTTCTCGCCAGAGTGTAAAGGGAGGCAAGTGAAATGGCTGTGAGCTTTGGAATCAAATTCTGGTTCTGCTGATTTCTAGACAAGTCCCAAGTTCCTTTGAGCTCAGTTTCACCATCTTGATTGTTGTGAGGATTGAATAAGATCATAGATGTCAGATGTCTGACATAAAAGAAATGCTGAGTAAATGCTGGTTGATGAATGAATGAGCAGATAGGTGGAGTGACTGTCTGGAATAAAGGCCATCGGCAAAGGGGGAGGAAGCCAACTGCGTAGCCTCCAGTTTGCTCCAGAGGGAGGCAGGCAGGAAGAAGCCATTACCTGAGACCTTGCCCTCTTGGAGAACCTCACTGGTGGCCCGAGCCACAAAGATGATCCCCTCGTCATCCTCCTTCTCTGTCTCCGAACTGTCGCTGTCCTCCTCCTCCTCAGACTCCACGGTTAAGATCACAGCAGCTGGACAGGGACAAGAGCTGAGTGGGATTGGCCAGCCCAGCAGCTGCCTCTTTGTACCGCACCTCCCAGAACCCAACCCCTTGTCCATCTAGGCAGAGCCCACTGTTGGTAGAGACACCTACTTTGTCCTGTGGCTGTTACAGCACTGGCCTAGCGGGGTCGGGGGAGCTTGAGAGAAAGGGGCATGGGGCTCCAGAGCCCCAGGAGGCAACGAAAGACAGATCCTCAGAGGAAGCCATCTGGGAATCACACTTCCCAGCACCTTCATCTTCTCTCAACCCCAGATCCCATCATCAACTGGAAGCATAAACATCTGGAAGGCTGGAAGGCCCATCAGTGTGCAGCTCTTCTAGGCCCCTGGTTTTACTGCAAGGACACTGGACCCCAGGGCCCACCCATCCTTCAAGGCCCAGACCAGGCTCCATTTATGACACATTCTCCAGGTCCTCAGGGTCTGTAGCCTGGAGTTAGCTCTCAGGTGTCACAGACGTCTAGTAACTGCTGAGACCTGTCCATCTAGTTCTAAGGGGAAGAGCCCCAGCTCATGGCGTTGAGTGCCGTGCAGAGGAGGTCCTTCAGGCTTCCAGTCGATGGGCCCCTGCCCTTCCCCTCCCCATCCCATACTCAACACCACCCCACTCCCTGCTTGCCTGTGTCATGGAAGCCCAGGTCTCGAGGAGGTTTCCCATTTGTAGCCTCAGTGTTAGCCACGCCATCCTTCTAAGGATCAAAAAAAAAAAAAAAAAGTCCTAAGCCTCTTTCCCTGACTCCAAACCCCAATCCTGTCATCTGGTCAAGTCAACAAGAAGACAGGTCTTCCTGACATCACACAGAAGGGAATCTGCGTCAATTACAGTGGTTCTATCTTGACCCCCACCCCCACCAAGTGTTGTAGAGTCTGATGGCCCCAGCAGAGATGCTCAGTACATCAGCCTGGATTGATTAAGAAATTCATGGAGTCCCCCACCCCTTCCCCAACAAGGAATCTGCCTCTTTCCTGCTCACTCCACCTCTGGTAAGTGGTCCTGCAGCCTTGGGCAGGTGACCACAAGAGGCTGCTCTTCTTCTGAAGGTTTCACCTTCCCCTCTGGGGCTCCAGGAAGATGCAAAAGGGAACCCAAGCTGCTGTAGCCCCCAGGTCCCCGAGGCTGGATTCCAAAACCTGTGAGCTCAAAACTGCATGCCATCAGCCTGCAGCTGCAAACAAGAGTCCTAGAGAAAGCACATGCCTTCTTGCGGCCAGCCTTGCGGGGTCGTGGCTTGCTCTTGGTAAAGCAGATGTTGTGCTTGGTGGACTTAAAGGACTCCAGCCGCCGCTTCATGTTCTGCTGGAAGACCTCCTTGTCCTGGCGCTCCTGTGCATCCTCAGAGATGAAGTGGCGGCTACAGCTGGCTTTGTACTGGCAATGACAGCCCCACCCTGCCATGAGGCTGGGTGTCCTGCCTCCCACAAGAACCCCACGTCACAGCCCCAAGTTCACCATTGCTCCTACCAGCCCGCTGTTTCCACAACTAGCCATGGAGTGAAAAAAGAAAAAAATACAATAGAGACCCAGCCAGACTCTATATTCTCAGTTCTTTATCCCAGAACCTACTCCCTCAAATTTGGCTTTTCTTATCCCCTCTTGCCCTCTCCCAATTTGCTCAGATGTGAAGTGACAAGACACAGGGGATCCTGTGTCCTGTCCTCAGGGCTACCATGAAACCAAGGCTGGCGTTTCCTTCTTTGTACCTCAGTTTATCTGAGCCTAGTCCACATGCCTGGCCCATTTGCCTTGTGACAACACAGGACTCTGTCCAGCTGGCCTTCCCCACTTAGCCCTTTCTGCAGCTGCCACCATGACTCCTCAAGCTGCAGGAATTTCCATGACTATCTCTTGTGCCCAGTTCAGTACCACTCCCATCATCTGCTCTTTCCAAGTCTTCCTCATAAAGACCAAGCCCACTACACCCTCACCTAACCTGTCTCCACCTCTGGCTGTGACTGCTTAGCAGCCTTTTCATGCTGCTAAGTCGCTTCAGTCGTGTCCAACTCTGTGCGACCCAACGGACGGCAGCCCACCAGGCTTCCCTGTCCCTGGGATTCTCCAGGCAAGAACACTGGAGTGGGTTGCCATTTCTTTCTCCAATGCATGAAAGTGAAAAGTGAAAATGAAGTTGCTCAGTCATGTTCGACTCTTCGTAACCCCATGGACTGTAGCCTACCAGGCTCCTCTGTCCATGGGATTTTCCAGGCAAGAGTACTGGAGTGGGGTGCCATGGCCTCCTGGTAATTTCCCGAAGTACCACCCACGTGTTCCCAATCATTCTTGTCCTGCCTCACACCCCCAGGCTGGTCTCTTTCCTTTACCCTTCATATTTTCTACTTTCCTGAGCCAGATCTAAGAATCCCCTTTAAGTCTCCTCCCAACTTCCCTCTTCTACACACTCATGCAGAGATGTGCCTCTCTCCCTAGGGTAGGGGTGAGTGGGTGCAGAAGCCCAGCTCCTTCACAGGACTCCTCACTCCCCGCCTCCATCAGTTCCCTTCTCTCCATCAGTTCCTCCTTCCCAGTCCTTCACTCTTGCATTTTCAACCTTCTCTGGCCACCAGCCCCTGCCTCTGCTTTTAGACCTGTTCCTGCCCTTACCTCCTTGAAAAACGCCTTTCCATTGACACCATTGCCTTGCTTTTATTGCTAAACCTTTACACTTATATTCTGACACTTTCCCTAGTACCCATTAATTCCTTGAATGTCAGAAATACAGCTGGGGTTTGAGCAAGGGGGGTTGCCTGACTGCAGCATCACTGTGCAGCTTTCTGACGGGTCATCAGTACCTTGGCCTCTGGTTAGGCAACATCCGTGCAAAGTTCAGCCCTCTTGCCCCAGGCCTCCGAGACAGCTCTGAGGGGCATTGGCTACTGCCCCTCCAAGGGCTCCTTCTCTCTCCTCCTCTGCTGGCTCCCCTTCCTTTTCTTCCATGTGCATTCCCCAGCATTATCCTTGGCCCCCTCTCCTATCTCAGTGCCCTTCCCAGTGAAAGTATCGACTCTCTCAGCGGCAGCCAGCTCAGTGATAAATCTGTGCTTCCCAGACACCAGCCATCAGACCAGCTGCATTTCAACCCCCTCAGGGTGCTTATTAAGAGCAGATTCCTCATCCCACTCCACTAGTCAGGCTCTGCAGGAGGTGAAGCCAGGAATATGTATTCTAGTAAGCTCCCCAGGAGATTCTGATGTAGCCAGGCCAGGAAACCTCTGCTGTAGATTGCTTCCAAATCTTTTTATCTCCACCCTGTCTGTCTCTCTCTTTTAAACTATAATCTTATGTTTCTAACTGTATACTAGACACTTCCGTCTCTAATGATATTTCTGTGAAGAACATGAGGAATTATGGATTGCGTGCTGGCATAACTAAGTGGATTTAGAACTGGTTGAGTAACCATACCCCCAAAATTCTTGATCCAGGTCAGTCTGGAGGAAAGTCTTTAGTAGCAGACCACAGGGCTCTGTCCTCAGCTCTATCATGTTCATTTTTATGTTGATTTTGATGAATACAGACTTAACAGGCTTAACAGAATTTTATATGATGTGAATCTGAGGAGATTTTTTGGTGACCAACATGGGATCCAAACGATGGAATGATGGGCTAAATCAAATAAGATGACATTTAACAAGGATAAACACAATCATAATCCAGTTTTTTTTTTTTTTTTAGTCGACTACACAAGAACTGGTTGGACCAAACCCATTGACCAATCTTACATACACATACACACATCAACAGCCAGCCAATCATTATGTATCAATACTTCCTAATGTAATACAATAAGAAATACGTAGCACAGCTATGGAATGTTCCTGAATACAACCAGGCCTCTCGATTGAACTACCAAGAAATGCAGGGTACCAAGGATAACATGTCAGACACCACCTCTGGAATACAATCAGCAAAATTGGTAAAATGGAGAATTTTCTAAGACGATCTATCCAGTTTCTTCAGTAAATAAATAAAAAGGAGGGGAAAAAGGAAGAAAAAACTATTGTAAATTAAAAAATAAAATAAAAAGACATATTTACTAAAAATGCAAAGTGTGGACTTTATTTGGATCCTGACTTGAACAAACCAGATGGAAAAAGATATGTATTGAACTCTGGCTGGATATTTGAGGTGATGTGAGAAGGAATCACTGTTACTTGTTGTATGTGGTAATGGTACTATGGCTTTTTTGAAAAAAAGAATTCTTGCCACCTAGAGACATATGGAAATATTTAGAGATGATATGCTGTCTGGAGTTTGCTTTAAGATTAAATAAAGTGTAGATAGGGTGTAAGGGGGAATTATTGGAGCTGAGTGATGGTTAAATGAGTTTCTTTTTTCTCTCTAGTTTTGTGAATGACTGAAATTTTCTATAAGAAAAAGTAAACAAAACCAAAAAACAAACAAAAGCTCCACAAGTTGGATGAGACAGGGTTTCTCAGTCATTAATTGAGGAAGACATGGGGGGTAGGTTGCCTGATTATACGAACAGTGTGAGGTCTCAGGGTGATGAGCCAGAGCTGGAGGGATCCTGGGCTGCGAGAAGAGAAAGGCAAGTTCCATAACTAGAAAGGTTAAAGGTCCCCTGTGCCTGGCCCTGGCCAACCACAACTAGCATAGCACCTTCCATCTGGGGCCTCTTTGGCCATGGCAGTGAAAGCCTGGAATCCTAACTACTAGTCCACCATAGAATTCCTAGGGGGCTCATTTTTAATGGCTGAAGAAGACACACCAGAGACAGAAGCTGCTGGCCCAAAGGCAAGAAGGCCTCTGTGTGGAAGGAAGCTGTTTTGACATCTTTGCAGGCTTTTGCTCTGCAGAGGTGCAGAGAGTCAAATCAGGCCAGAGGGAGTAAATTAAAGGGAAAGAATTCCCGTCTCTGTAGAAACCTTGACTGATAAAGCTGCCAAGAATGGTCACAGCTGGCTTCTCATTTCAGAAAGGTTCAAGGTAATGGCTTGCTGCCCCCTTGTGGGGTTGCAGCGGATTCCTGCCTGGATGGGTTAGGCCTTTCCAACCCCGAGGCTTCACAACCTGCATGGGACTCACTCATGTTAACCTAAACTGGATGTCTGCCTCCCCCAGGTTAAGCTGCACCCACAGGCCTCCTTGGCACTCCTGCTTCTGTCTGTGACCCCCATCAAGCCCTCTATACTTCCTCTCCCCTTCCTGGCAGATTTCACAGTCCTTTGTGCCCCTCTTTCTTCCAGCCACCCAGCTCTAATCCGCAGTGTTTCACTCCAGCTTCCCAACTGGTTCTCCCAGCCTCTCAACTCACCCCATCCAATTAGATCTGCTCTCTGCTACCAGAGAAGACATCCTTAAACCATCCTTGTAACAGGCCAACCTTTCTCAAAACAACAAAAAAAACAAAACTAAAGGTTATAACCAACAAGATGAAGCCCATGCTCTTCAACTGGGCATCTACAGCTTTCCACAAGCTGGTGCCAGTTGCCTCCTGAGCCTTGGATCGAGGCCTCCCCAGACCTCACTCCCCCTCAGGACTCAGAGGTCCTGCCTGCTCTCACCCTGCGGCGCGGCTTGTAGAGGCCTCCGCAGAGCAGATGGTGCATCACCGCGTCCTCCCGGTCCCGGCCACTACGCACTGTGTCAATCACCTGCAGATCCAGACACGCTCCACTGCCACTCTCCCTCCTGCGGGCAGTGGGAACACGTGTGCTGGGGAGGGGCTGGGAGGCACGGACAGGACGAGGGGAAGGGCAGAAGCAGAGGTGCTCACGGGTCTTCCCCAGAAGGGATTCAGAGAGAGGGCCCAGTAGGAAGGAGCGTGGGGAAGCGGGAGAGGGCTCCAGGACTTACAGCAGATTGGTGACGGAGGTCTCTGCCACAGAATTACGGCTGGGCATGGAGGGCAGGGTAAGCCCAGTGGAGGACAAGACGTGGCCTCCCTGCAGGGGTCATGTCAGAGGTCAGATGGCAGTCAGATGAAGGTGGCGCAGACAGAGGGGAACAAAAGGAATAACACTGGTTAACACTTTGCTCTTGATGTTCCAGGGACTGCGCTAGGTGCTTTTTTATACTGCACCTGCAAAACTCTGTGACAGAGGTACTCTTACTGTTGCTTTCTTACAGTTGAGGAAACCAAAGCTCAGAGAGGATAAATGACTTACCCAAGGTCACAAGCCTGAGATGATAAGAATCTGAACCATGTCTGCTGACGCCAGAGTCCAGCTGTCTCCCACCTTTCTGCACTGCCCACTAGACTCTAAATGTCAGCGTCAGGCCGGGCTTGTTCCTGTAGCTGCCACTTCACAAGTCCATGGAGTCTACTGGGAATTCCCAACTCCCTGCTCAGGGCCTGCCTGCCTGCTCGTCACCGCTTCCTGCCTTGCCCTGCTGGCCACCCGCCCATTCTCCATTGTCTGCTGGCCCACCTGATCCACGAAGCTGATGGCGTCCCGGATGTTGAGTCTGTAATACACATCCCAGATCTGGTCCCGGATGCGGTAGGCTGAGCGCCGCATCAACAGCTGACTCAGGTACTTCTTATCAAACTGCTCCCACCTACAGAGGATGCCAGGCCCTGTCCTGAGTGCTGGCCCTTCCTCAGACAGGGCCGGGGCACTGCCAGTGCGGGGCTCACATCTCTTGATGTGGGTATTGGTCAGGGAGAATCTGGAAGCTGGTCCCTGCCCTTACGGAACTGACAGAGCTTGACATTGACGAAGTTATGACATGTTAACTATAAAATCGCAACCATGACAGGAACTACAAAGGATAATTATAGAGTATGATGGGGATTTGTCCTAGTCAGGGAAGCCTCCCTAAGGACATGATGCCTGTGGTAATATCTGAAGGATGAACAGAGAGGTTAAGGAGGAGAGATGGAGGGGAGGGAATGTTCTAGTAGAAAGAATAACGTGCAAAGGTCCCGGTGGCCAGGGCAGGGGGAGCATGGTGGGTCCTGAGTTTCTAAAACGGTTCGTTTCATTGGCAGGTCGAGAGTCAAAGTCACAGCGGACCACAAGGCGGCTGGAGTCTGGAGGTGCCAGACCACGCAGGGCATGGCCGGGCAGGGCTCGCTGGGGAACCTTATCTTATTCTGAGAGTACGGGGACACCAGCACTGCCTGAGAGGCTTCAGGGACAGGTCACCCAGCCTGCACCTGGCTGTGACCCTTCTCAAAAGTGTGGCATGTCCCCCATGCTGCCCTGGCTGGGGGTGGGGGTGGGGGGAAGGGTGCTGCTGCTGCTGCTGAAGGAGCCTGTGGGCAGCTCCCTCACCTGTCCCTCCAGTAGTGATAGCCATGGTGCCCCACAACGTCCTCCACTGCAGCCAGAATGTGGTCAAAAGTCTAGAAGGGGGGTGGGTAGGGGGACCGGATCAGGACTCTGCTCAGAATAGGAGAAGGGAGAGAGGGACAGGTGGGGGCATGGGGTTCTGGTACCCACGTGCTCATGAAGCTCCTGGTTCAGGGTGGGTTTGTGATGCTCACTCCTCTTCACCTTCAGCCATTTGACCAGTGGCTTGATGGTCAGGCCCTATGGACAGGCAGCCAGTGAGCCCTGCCCTGGCCAATTCTCTGCCGCCTTTCTCTCCCCACAGTTAGGCTTCAGCTTCCATATCTCCACCTCACTGCTCTCAGAGTCTGGGAAGTCAAGCCCCTGCAGCCCCCAACAGGAAGAGGAGCCCCTCTCTTTTTCCAGGCCTCCCCAGGGCCTGCCAGACCCTCTCCCCATCCGGCCTCCTGGGTGCTCCCACCTGCACGATGACTGTGAAGAAGACCACCACAATTGTGGTGGCTACAAAGTAGTCCTTGGCAGGGACCTTGGTCCTGTCCAGGAGAATGACGAGAGCGAAGGCCACAGCCCCCCGCAGGCCCCCATAGGACATCACCACCTGGTCAATCTTGTCCAGAGGGACCAGCCGGAACTGATTCAGCACCCACGTCTGCAGGACTACGCCTACAGCAGGAGGGAGGCCAGTGGGAGCAGGGTGTTGGGAGTAGAGGGCACTGGCTGCAGCTGGCACCCAGTATCAGGGCTCAGGTCTGAAGGGCTGGGAGGGCTGAGCAACACTGGGAGGACAAGGATATGGACTCAGAGGGCGAGATGAGCTGGGGTGGGGGGCAGGGGCAGGGAGGGTAGGAAAGCAGAGGGTGCCGGCTATACCGAGGGCTCGGAAGAACAGGATGAAGAAGAGGGTGCCCAGCACCAGCCCAGAGTCCCAGGCCCACTTGGAAGAGTCCACGGCTGAGATGCCGAGCAGCATGAAGATGATGGTCTCCGCGCAGCTGGCTAGAGTCTTCATGGTGTACTTGACAGCTGTGCGGGACTTATGGGAGATGTTGGCCTCCACATACTTCTTACAGCCCAGGCCACACATAGTCACCCTGGGAGAGGAATGGAGAGTCAGGGCGATGAGGAGGGGCCGCAGGAAGCATAGCCTCTAGGGTCTGAGCATGCACAGGAGAGGATGCCCGTCACAGGATGTCAGACTCAGAGCCAAAGCGCAGTGAGGCATGGAGCCTGTCCCAGGCTGGTAGTGGTAGTCCTGGGCTAAAAGGGTTGGAATCACCAGGCTTCCCACTCAGTGCCTTCTGGAGGGAAAGACAGGGAAAACATGATCTGACTGGCACAGACTGCCTAAAGCACCTTTCGGAGTTCTGTGGCCACCAGGGCCATGGCACCAGGCCTCAAAGTCCATGTTTGGCTCAGCCCACACCCCAGAGAACACTTTAGGCACGGGAAAAATGGGTTCTGGGGGCCCAGGACAGTTCTAGAAGCGGGTCCTATAATGTTCCCTGAGGTTTAGTGTCTCCCCTGGGAAATTTGAAGCTCCCACTCAGGGAAACCTATAGACTCCTCAAGGTCCTGCTTCTGTCTGTGTGAAGGGCAACCATCTCCAGCGCCCCCTCCCAGCTGCCTGCGTGCTCCGCGCCCCCAGGACTCACGCAAGAATGGCAGAGAGCGAGGCCATTTCAGCGGTAAGGTAGGCTGCGTAGGCGAGGAGGAAGACCAGCAGGGGCTCGATGATGCGGACCCGCTTCGTGAAGCGTGTGGTCAGGGCCAGGAAGAAGGCAAAGACTAAGCCCACGGCTGCCCCGCCCAGACTGACCACAAACAAGGAGGCTGGGGGAGGAGTGGGTTGTCAGCACGACCCCTGGCCGGGACCCCTCCCGGGCCAACAAGACTGCTGCCTGGTGGGGAGTGGAGAAGGATGCCCACCATGCTCCCCAGGGGTCAGGAGTGCAGGAAAGCCCCTCCTTCTCGGGTTCTCAGGGCCCTGTTTCTCCGTGGAGGAGGGAAGGGAGGAATGAGGCACCCCAGCAGTATCCTCTGTCCAGACGCAGTGGGGGAGGGGCTCAGCAACCCGAGGGAGGCAGCCTCCAGCGCCCGCCGAGAAGGGGGAGATACTGACCGACTCCCTTCAGGTAGTCAGTGGCCCGCACGTTGGCAGAGCCCATCTCCACAAAAGAGTTGCAGACCTTGTACAGCACCTGAGTGAGAAGTGGTGCATCAGGAGTGATGATGGGGGAAGGCGGAGACCGGACTTCTTCCCCAGGGGATCTGGGGAAGGGTCTGAGCCTGGTCAAAAGCATGGCAGCGTGGGGTTAAGCAACGGCAGCCCACTGTGCACTCTCACCACGGTGACTGCATCGTTGAGCAGGGACTCGCCAAAGACGATGATAAAGAGGGTCTCGTTGACATGCACCTCCTCAAAGACAGCCAGCACGGCCACAGGATCCACTGCTGAGATGAGGCTCCCAAACAGCAGGAAGTCCAGCAAGCCAGCCTGCACTCTAGGGGCTTTTGAGGGACAGCAGACGGTGAGGTACTGAGGCCCAGACTGTTGAAACAAGGATGCCCTGAGAGGACTTGGGACGGTGAAGAGCGCGTCAGCCTGCAGGTCAGGAGACCTTAGGTCCTGAGCCTAAGGACTGTCTTTGCCACATACCCGCTCTATGACATGGGTACTGTCACTACCACCTGACTTCTCATAAGCCATACCACCTCATATGCCTGCCTGACAAGACTGCTGCAGAAATCAAGCAGGGAAATGGCTACAAAACCTCTGTAACCTGGAGAGCTAAGATGGCACTGACAAGAAAAAACTTAGCAACAGGAATAATAACCACCATCAGGTGGAAATAGGCTGCTGACTGGCTTTATTAGGAGAACAAAAGCGTGCCTTCTCCCACATCATACTTCTCAGCCTAAGGAAGGCAACATGCACAATTCTTAGCAGGAGGGGGAGGGGCTATCCATCCATGAGGGCTGAGTACAGTATGAAAAGCACCCACCACTGGTGGGACTTGAACATCCCATGCAATCTCTGTGAACCTCAGTTTCCACTTCTACATACTGAGAATAATCATAGTGTCTACCTCAGAAAGTTCCTTGTTTAACCAGTGCCTAATACATAGTAAGCACTCAGTAGTTATTACCTATTACTAGGATTACTATGATTATGGTCTGATGTCCTCCCTTCCCTTCCTGCCCCCAAAGAGTTTACTGAACCCATAGGAAAACCAGGTGGGAGACCTGAGTGGAAATTGCAAACCTCCCCTTGCCCCTGGGAACAAGTCTGAATTATCAACTTTCAAGGTTGAATGGGTTTGGGGCCCAGAAAATGAGAAAGAAGGGAGAAGAACAGGGCAGCCTGAAGGCAAAGAGCTCAGTAAAATGACCCTCTCCTGCTAACCTTGGACTTGATATCAAATGAGTTTAAGAGCCTCTATTTCCTTGTCCATTAAATGGGATAAATGATATCCCCAGCAAGGTTGATATGAAGAGCCAGTGGGATGAGCAAAGAGAGAACACCCAGTGTAGTGTCTTGCATTCTGCAGACATATGATATGTATTTATTAAAATAATAAAAACAGAAAACCACCCTGATGTGACCTGGGCAGAGCCCTCAAAGGGATGTTGAGCTGTGCCTCAGGGGAGCCAGGCTGGCAGTGTGGTAACAGAGGGCAGGAGGAAGCAGGGTGTAGTGCAGGCTTCCCAGCCTTGGCAGCCCACGCACAGCTGGGAGCCAGGCCCCTACTCAGCTGTCATCTGCAGAAGCCCAGACTCATCTAGCAGGGACCTAAACGAAGGCTGCAGGCCCATCTGGAGCACTGCCCAGTTGGGAAGGACCTAAGATGGAGGTCTCAGGGCATGGCTCTCGTCAACATAGGATCTTCAGATCTGGAGGAGAAGGGAGCTGGGTGAGGAGTCTGGCAAAGCCCCCCATGGCTGGTCCACATCTTAGAGTCACTCACCCACAAGTCCAGCCTGCTGCAGGCCCCAGAGGGCAGCACCCGTTGTGAAGGCATTCCAGAGTGTGCCCACCACGGCATAGGTGAGGATGGCACCCAAATTGTCAAAGAACAGCCTGCTGGGCATGAAATAGCCCGAGTCCAGCACAATAGGAGGCAACAAGAAGAGGAAGAAGGTGCCTGGCTCCAGCTGGTACTCCGCTTTCTTGGCCACAGCCAAGACAATGCCCCCCAGTGCCAGTCCCAGCAAAATCAGCAGACAGCTCTCGGGGACCAGAGACGTCACCTTCCGAGACAAGTGAAACACTACAACACAAGAATAGGGCAGGAGGTATCATCAATTTATGAAGCATGCGCGTGCATGCGCGCGCACACGCGCGCGCACACACACACACACACACACACACACACACTGGCCTAAAGCCTTCCAGTCTTAGATATTTATTCAAAGTCAGGACCCCCAGTCCTGGGACCAAGGAAGAAGAAATTCAGGACTGCTAGAATCTCCAGCCTCCAGAGCTTCAAACTCTCCACTGCAGCCACAGTTGTCTGTTTTGTAGTGTTCCTGTCATGGTAACCTAGGTCTCTGCTTACTTTTTCCACTTCTGAAAATACCCCATCCTCTCTACTGTCATCCTCAAAGGACCTCACCTTTTTCTGCTTTCCCTTATCCACTGTCATTATTTGAACCTCAGCAAATATTAGGTACATTTTTATGTATAACATAGTTGTAAAAATTAGAGCCCGTGGAGTCAGTCTCCCTGGGTTCAAAGCCTAGCTCTTTCATTTACCAGTTCTGTGACTTTGAAGCAAATATCTTCACTTTTTTTTTTTTTTTAATTGTTGGGCCAGGTGTTAGTTGCAATATGCAAAATCTCCAGTTGCAGCATGAGGGGATCTAGTTTCTTGACAAGGGATGGAACCCAGGCCCCTGACACAGGGAGCTCAGAGTCTTAACACTGGACAGTCAAGGAAATCCCAGTCCCTTTTTGACTTGCAGATTTTTTCATCAGTAAAATGAGAATAAAGACAGTACTGATCTCGTAGGATTGTTGCAAGGTTTAAGTAAGACAATCTGCTCAAAAGCAGTTAGCCCAGCGCCTTGTAATAAGTGCTCTATAAATGTTACCTTTTATTCTATTATTGTGTCCTGCCCTAGACCATAATGTATATACCTCCTAGGAGTATAGCAGATCTCCTAGCCCTGTGTGCTTTTTCATTATGTAGGCTCACTAAGGGCTCAGTAGTTTTACAAGCAATAGACTTAGCAGTTAGACCTCCAGTTCTTGTGGCTCCATCCTATCCTAATTGTGTGATCTCAGGCAAATTATTTAAATTCCTGAACTTCAATTTCTTCTCCTGTAATATGGGGAAGAATAACCTTCACAGGGTGAGGATAAAAATGATATAGTGTGAATGTGCCTAGCAGAATGTCAGACACATAATAGAATTCAACAAATGTTAATTCAATATGATTCTGGGGGAAAGTAATAACATATCTGACCCTTGGAAAGAAGAGGAAGTATGGAATGATTTTCTAGCACTATTGCCACTCCTATCTTTGCCTCATCATATACTCTTTGGGCTTTTGATTGGGCCCTAGGCCAGGTGAGCTCCTCTCCCCAGACAATCCTTGGAGTGGTGGGTAGTGAGGGACACCTTGGTGTTAGGCTGTATGAGACACAATGCTAAGACTGTGCCCTTTGGAAGCTGTACCCAGAGAGCCTAGGACAGTGCCTGGCCTGTGGTGGGATCTACCTAAATATTTGGTGAATAAAGGGGGAAAAAAAAATCCTAGCAATGAAGCTGGGGGAAGGTATTTCTGAACATTCCACCTATCTCTCCCCACCCCTAATCCCAAGGATTTTTTTTTTTTTTTGGTTGATGAGGAAAAGGCTCTCTTCAACCTCTTCAACCTCCATAGGAGATGTCATCCAAGCTAGAAAAAGAACTATGATTTATGGGGAAAACTACAGCCATTGCTGCAAACCCTAAATAAGACAGGAACTCTCCACCTGGCAGACTTCTCAGCAGACCCAATTTTGGTTCCCAGATCTGAGGCTCCTCCCACCTTGCTCTCATTGCTGCCAGGCCCTAAGGTGAGCTCAGCCACAGCTCTCCCCACACTCAGCCCTACCTTTGGTCCCCCTTTCCTCTACTTCAAGGACCTTATTCATCCTTATATCCAGAGCATGCATTAATCCCAGCACTGCAATCCAAAACCCTTCACAAAAGCCTATTCTCTGACAGAACTAGGCTCCTTGAAGGCATTTCAAGCCCTGTTTTCCATTATTAATGGGCTGCCACAGCAGAGTGGAGAGCTCCTCTGTTCCTGCCCAGCCCTCACTCCCAACTGTGTCCCTGGGGGAAGGGGGGCAAACTCTAGACGGTGTGATTCCTATGTGAAGACTGTACTGGTGAGACTGGGAGTACAGGCTGTGCCAGCTTAGATGGGGAGTGAGTAGCAACGGCTCAGCTATAATTAGTCACCCCCACAGCGCAGTCTGCACAACAGAGAGAGGGAGGAGGGTCTCTGGTGGGAGGAGGGACCACTGGCTGCTCAAAAGTGGGGAGGAAGGGGCAGAGGCAAGGAAAAGCAGCTCTATTCAAGAAAAGGAGTCTGAAGCACAGCCCTCAGTACTGTGCAGACTGAAGGAAATTGGATGTGTGAAAGCCTCTAGGGCAGGCAGCACATAGTAAGGCCCAATAAATGGAAGCTTCCCATACCCTGAAGTGGGAAGAGGTAGACTTGAATTGGAAGATGGGGAGACACAGCTGGGCACAAGGAGACATCTTTAGGGGATGGAGAGGGATAGAGAAAAAGTGGCATTTTAGCATCCCAAGAGAATGCACATTAGGTGGCCTCCAGGGAAGGCTGCTTCCTCGGGACCAGAATGCTGGGGTTTGCCAGAGAATACCATCCCCTCAATGTCCCACACGCCCTGACTGCTGACAGGGGCTGGGGATTGGCAGAGGGGAGCCCAGACCAAAGAGCTGACTGCAAGAAGAGGGGAAAGAGAGGGCAAAGTAGGCTAGGGATGGGGTTGGAGAGCGCTGGGGCGGCCCTTTGAGAAGGCAAATCCTCAGGGCTCCCACGCGAGGAGAGGAGGGCGATCCACAAGAGGAGGAGCAAAAACAAGGTGAGAGCCGGATTTGCGGAATCGGAACCTAAAGTCGGGGCACTCTGCAAAAATCCGGCCCGGATTTGGGGACTAGGGGTTGGGGGCGGGTCTGCTGCCCGCCGCCGGCCCTGGCGCACGCACACACGCACTCACCGATTTTAGCCAGGCTGGCCACCAGGATCCAGAGGGCTACCAAGTAGGGCGCCTCCACCTCGTGCCACTGCCAGCGGAAGAGCGCCAACCCAGGCGGAGGCTCACCCGGTGACCCCGGCTTCTGGGTGGGTTCTTCGGTCGCTCCTGCCCCCACCAGGGGCAGCCCGAGCAGCGGCAGTGCGGCTCGCAGCATCCTGCCGCCTGCCTAGCAGCCCTCCAGGCACCGCACGGCCGCCGGCCCCGTGTCGCCGCCGCCGCCTACCGGCCTCCCCCGCGTCACAGGCACGTGGGGTCCGCTCCCCCCAATCCCGGCTCGGATACCCCCAACCCAGGTCCGGACTCTGAGACCCTGTCCCGGGCGTCCGTAGTCCGGACGCCTGCCCCTCCGCTCTAAACCAGTCTCGACTCTGGAAATCCCCCAGTGCATCCCTCCCCCACAAGCCCTGCAACCTAGTCCTTCAAGCCCGTTCCCTCAAACCCTCCCCAAACCTCCCCCGATCCGTATTCAGAGCTGTGAGCGGCCACAGTCCCCAAGGGGCACCGCCGGGTCCCACCCGCCGGCGGCGACAGCCAGTCGCGGGAGTGAAGGGGGTCTTCCGGATGGCGGGATTCAGGCGAGAGGAGGGCGGCCCCCGCCACCGAGAGTGCGGTGGGCGACTGGCAGCCGGCCCCTGGTACAGAGGCCGCGGACCCCGACGCTGCCCCGTGCAGACTGCAGGGGGCAGTGCGCCGTCGCCTTCAGCTCAGCCCTCGGGAGCCTAAGACCCCCTGTGGGCCCCGCTCTCAGACCAGAGCTGCGCATGCGCACTAGGCCCTTTTAGAAAGCTGTGAGGGACAACTGTCCCCATCGTCCCCAGAAACCCCAAGGCCTGGATTGGGCCGAGTTCATCTCAGGCTGAGGAGGACTTTCCTCCTCTTCATTCACCAAATCGAGGGGCAACCGGCCTCCCTTTCCCCTAAACTAGTGAACTCTTCTTACCCTTTCCATGAGACAATGAAGAGAACGTATCTTCTTCCCTAAACTACGAAAACCCCAGCCTATCGATTCCCTTCAAACTAAAAGGAATTCACTCAACCTTTTTCCCAAACCTGAGGGGGCATTAGGCTTATCCGGCCCTAAACTGAAAAGGACCGTTTCCCCTCTTCACTGAAGAACAACCCATCCCTGTTCTTCCCCCAAATTGAGGGGAATCGGAATCGATTCTAGCTAGTGTTCTACCTTGTGGCCAAAGTCATTGAGTCATTCTATCCTCTTCCCCAAATTAAGAGCACCCGTCGTCCCTCTTTCTTCTCCAACTAAGGGTAAATCATCCCACCTCCTTTGAATTGAGTGTAATCTATTTTCACTTCTTGCTCCAAAATGAAAGGGACCCATCGCCTTGCTTCCTCCAAATGAAGGACGCCCATCCACTTCATACCTCAGCTGAAAGAAATCAGGACCTTCTGGTCCCTAAACCTAGGCGGACCTGGCGGGCCACGATCTGAAGAAACTTCCACCCCATCTTGCCCTAGCAGTCTCTCAAGTGAGCACAGCCTCACCGCCCCCAAGCCCAAAGAAAGCCTCTAGACGCTCTGCGCGTTCTCGCAGTGGGTGGGGGGACGCGCGAGCTCGGGTTTTCCCGGGACTAGCCTGTGAACTAACGGGACCACGATCACGCCCTCTGAGTGACTGGCTGCAAGCTCCACCAACCGCAGTACTGCCTCCGACCCCGCGCGTCCGGAGACTAGTATGGGCTCCACCCGCTTCCTCGGCCCCGCCTCCGTCTGGCCCCGCCCCTCTCCCTCGGCGTCCTGCCCGGCCCCGCCTAGATAGCGAACTAGTTGAGTAGAAGCGGCGGCGCGGCCAGGACCCGCCCGGAGGCAGCCAGTGGCTGAGCCATGGCGGGCGAGGAAGACCGCGGGGACGGGGAGCCTGTATCACTGGTGACCGTGCGGGTGCAGTACCTAGAGGACACCGACCCTTTCGCATGTGCCAACTTCCCGGAGCCGCGCCGGGCCCCCACCTGCAGCCTGGACGGGGCGCTGCCCCTGGGCGCGCAGATACCCGCCCTGCACCGCCTGCTGGGGGCGCCTCTCAAGGTGAGGGGAGCCGGAGAAAGATTGGGGGCGACTCATGGTTCAGGGTCGGCTCTATGAAAGCTTTTGGGAGCCTCTCGAGGAGAGGCTGAAGCAAGCGGGTGCGCTCCTCCGGGAAAGTTTTGGGCTGGGCACCCAAGGTACACGTTGCCTGGCCGGTGGGAAACGCCTTTCGAGTTGAGGGAAACTGAAGAAGGGAGATGAAAGCTTGTACTCTGCGGCACCCAGACTGCCCTTCGAAATGAGGCCCACCTGGGGAGGCGCTCGGGGTCCGCTCCCTGCCCGTCTGCTCTGCATGGGGGTAGCGTGGGCGTTTGGGTGGTAGCGGTCCTAGAAGACTCAACTGAGGATGGACCAGATTTCACCTGCTTTAGGTGAGGTGGGGGGCGGGACCACGAGGAGGGGCGGGCCTGGGGCGGGCCACCAGAGGTGTCTTGAGGCAGGATTGGGTCCTGCCGGATTGAGTGTTGTCCGTGCCGGGTGAGGCCCCGCTAGGGAGTGCCGCCGGAGGTGAGACCACAGGGTGAGGGGAGTTCCCTGGAAGCGGCCTGGCCCGGGACATCCTGAGCGCGGGAGGCTGCACTGGTGGAAAAGCCCTTTAAGTCACCGCCCCCACCATCTCCGCAGCAGCCGCCGGCCGGGGGCTGGAAGGGAAGTAGCGAGCCGGGCTAATTTTAAACCGTCGGCCTGCCCTAGTTTGCCTGCACCCCAGAGCCTACTCGTGCACGGTGCCGGGAGAGGCCCTTTTGCAGATGGCCCGCCCTACCT
This sequence comes from Tragelaphus eurycerus, assembly GCA_935064755.1. Lineage (NCBI taxonomy): Eukaryota > Metazoa > Chordata > Mammalia > Artiodactyla > Bovidae > Tragelaphus > Tragelaphus eurycerus. The sequence goes on from CAKXYN010000020.1 coordinate 23,359,078, forward strand.
CCCCTCCTGCTCGCCGCGTTCAGCCCCCCGCAGGCAGCCCTTTCCGGCGCACTCGGTTTCCGGGCCAGGACTCTGGGAGGCACACCACCACCTCCCGGGGTGCCTCGCCAGCCCGTCGGCACCAAGTGGTGAAGCGAGAGTTGGTGGAAGTGTCCTCCCTTGCTCCCAGGCTTAGCTGGGAGTTGCGCAAACTTGCCCCCCGGGCCTGGGGTCTCCCCTGGAATGTGCCCCAGGCGCCAGGCCCCCAGCCTGCATTCCTAGCGCTGCGGGCCTGCCCCGCCTCTGAGCGCGGGCGGGAGAAGCGCTGAGACTCGGCTTGGGGAGTGGCGCGTGTCTGAGCGGAGCTCAGGCTTCAAGGACAAGGATTGAAGATCGCAGCGCATTGCCCTCTCCAGACTTTTGATGTGACCCCTCCTTGTTCTGCCCTGTTCAAAGGAGCATACTGAAGTGGACCTAAAAGAAGCACGTCCAGCCAGAAGCCACCTCCTATTCAGAATGGGCGCTGGGGAGAGAGGGGTGCTGAACTGAGGCCAGGTTCCTGCCTCCAGACTCCTGGAACATCCAGTACTGAAATAAGCCTGGAGCACGACAGGGAACATAGTATTCCTCCCACCCCACGCCCCTGGAGGACACAACTTAGCCCTAACACCCCTTCTCCAATCAGGGGCGAGTTTGGGAGGATCAGCCTTACCCCTTACCTCTCCCTCTCATTTAGGGACCCATCACCACCACCGCCTCCACCGCCTCACCAGGTGCTCTGCCCTCTGTTCTCTGCTCCCTAGCTGAGAACTGGGACTGATATATGTGTATGTGCTCAGTTGTGTCCAGCTCTTTCCGACCTTTTGGATTGTAGCTTGCCATGCTCCTCTTTCCATGGCATTTTCTAGGCAGGAATACTAAAGCAGGTTGCCATTTTCCTACTCTAGGGGATCTTCCTGACCCAGGGATCCAACCCTCATCTCTTATGTATCCTGCACTGGCAGGTGGATTCTTTTACCACTGCTCCACCTGGGAAGGAAGCACCAGGAAAATATGTTAAGTAACCCGCACCTCAGTCCTTTCTGATCTCCCCACTTTCATGATTTCCCACCTGGTCTACCTAAAGACTGCCATATCCCCTACAGGCAGGATAGGGGAGCCTGGACACTGGGTTACCACTGTGCCTGGAGCCAGGACTCCCTGGGGCTGGCATCTCTGCCAGGAATGGTCAGATGCACTGTGATGTGCATATCCCAAATATAAACTGTGACCACAGCCCCAGAATAGAAGGCCAGAGGAAGAAGGGCTGAGAATAGGGTAGGGGCAGGGACGTCAGAGAGCAGGGCTCCTCCTTGTAGGAACTGTCAACAACTGGTCCCTCCCCTAGTCCTGGAAGTGGTGCCCCAGGGGCACAGACATGACTCAGGCCTGCTTCCACAGCTCTCTAGAGGGGAGAGGTGGCCCCAAAACCCAGGCCTCCCCATCCCAGGCTGTAGAGCAAAAATAGGCTCACTGCTTCATCCTCTGCACAGTTGTCCAGCAGGAGAACAGTTCACAGCCAAGTGACCTCTGCTCCCATTCCCCCAACTCTGGGCACTGACCCCCTTCAACCCTGCAGACCCTGCCCGATCCCTGGGAAAGGACAGAGGCTTAACCCCCTTTCTCTCTGGGGCTCCACCCCACACACCCCATTGGGCTGTGGCTAGCCTATAGAGTTCCCCGCCCGAGGGCTTCCTTTTTAAATGTTCAGAGTTTTCAGGTCTGAGAAGGCCTTGGTCATTTCCTCCCAGTCTAGGAGGAAGCTCCTGGCCACAGCCTCTGACTCATCTCCTGGCCCTGGGGAGGTGGAGAGTGGGGGTGTGTCCGGGCAGTGCCTTGGGTCACGTGTAGTGTCCCCAGGGGATCTGTCTGGAGACAGGGGGCCCTGCCCCAAGGGAGAACCTAGCCCTCTGGCCCTGCCTTGTCTTCTTTACCCAAAGCTGCCCAGTCCCACCCTTTTTGCTACTCTTTGCCTTTCTGGGCCTGCCTCTGGAGCCCCTCCCTGATATTCCAAGGCTCTGCCACATCTGGGATGGCACAGACTTCCTTCTCCCTGGGCTCCAGGCAGAGGGACCTGGGTACTGCTCTGACCCTGATGCGAAGGCCAAAGGGGCCCCCTTTCCAAGCAGCAGTGATGGCCCTAGAAATCTGTTCATTCCCAGCAACTTTTTTTCCCCAGCTGTGGCTAAACATTGCAGGGGAACAGGTGTGGTACTTGTTTCCTGTCCTTGCCCCTCCCTACTCCAGCCTCAGTTTACCCCTTAGGAGCAGCTGTGGCAAAGGGGCTAAAGTGTGAACCTGACCTTCTGGGACAGGGACCATGTGGCAGGGTCCCAGAGGATTCTTAATAAGACGGGGTGCTCTGGTGATCAACTGAGCCCTTTGGAGATCTCTTTGGGAGACTGTAGAAGATTGTGATGTGAGCATGAGCCATGGTCTCCCCTCAGCTTTCCCTGGGGCCAGCATGTCCAATTTGCTGTTCATTCTGGGCTACAGCCTGGTAAGGGACCCCATGATCTTGGTCCTGGCAGAAGTTGGCCCTGTTACCCCAGGTATGATGTGTGTGTGTTCATTCGTGTTCCCTTGCCGGAACTGGGAGGACCAGTTTGGGGTATTTGCACAGTTCAGAAAGCTGAGGGGCATTCTCCAGCCCTTGGCAACCCCGCAGGCCCCAGCCCTCACTCCACCTCCCGCCCAGGATTCCCTGGAGCATTTCCAAAGTCCATGAACCCAAGATCAGTTCAGGGAGCCCTGGTCCAATTCCTGATTGTGCAACCTGGGGCAAATTCACAGAATTTCTGAGCCTTGGTTTCCTCACCTATAGAAGGATTTCCTTCAGCATGTAATTCTTCACTTTTCTTCATCTTCCTTGCCCCTGGCATTCTCACCCAATTATACTGTTATGAAAAATTTTGGGAAGTAGACACCATGGTCCCCTAAGCTTGCCCCTGAATGTAAAATCACATGTGACAAGTTGGTTTAAGCTGCCAGAAAAGCCTGAGTCCAAGGAATGAAGAGAAAAATGGGCAAGACAGAGGTAGGAGATTAAGAGGTACAAGCTGCTATATATAAAATAAGCTACAAAGGCTTCCTCAGTGGCTCAGATGGTAAAGAATCCTCTTTACCTGGGGGATCGATCCTGGGTTTGATCCCTGAGTCAGGAAGATCCCCTGGAGGAGGGCATGGCAACCCACTCTAGTATTCTTGCCTGGAGAATCCCATGGACTGAGGAGCTTGGCAGGCTACAGTCCATAGGGTTGCATAGTGTCAGACATAACTGAGTGACTGAGCATGCATGCTTGCATGCACAAGAATATGTAGGACAGCACAGGGAATATAGCTAGTATTTTATAATAACTTTAAATAAAATATCTTTTTTTTTTTTTTTGGCCGCATGCGGCTTATGGGATGACCAATGGCTGAACTGGGGCCCTTGGTAGTGAAAGCTTGGAGTCCTAACCACTGGACCACCAAGGAATTCCCAAGCATAATCTTTACATATTGTGGACTACTACGTTGTATACCTGAAACTTACACAATATTGTAAAATCAATATCTCAATAAGAATAAGCAGATAAATAGAGAAAAATGAGCTAGAGCTGGGAGCCTCCACCCCAAGGCAAACATCAGAGAAGTGAGGAAGACAAGAGCCTGGAGGCAATCCGAGATATGGGCCTATGCTTACCCTGTGCTGACCCCAAGCACTGTCAGCAGGGACTAGCGTTTGGGCTGCCTCCAGGCTGGCCCAGCCCCAGGGTGCGAGAAACAAGGCCCAGAGGGTTGGCGCTCAGAAGGGTGACCCCAGGAAGGGGCCGGGGCTGTGAGAGACAAGCAGCACCCAGCTGGCAGGAAGTCTCCACTCTTTGCAGCTTTCCTGACCCCGCCCCCCACTCCATCTCCCCAGAACAGACAACTAGAAGTAGGGGGAGGGGAATCATCCTAGAGGCTCTGGACCTCCCCCCAAGAACTGGGGCCTAGGCAAGATAACATAGGCAAAGTGGCTGGAAAAGCCATGGCTACCATCACAGAGAGAAAGGGGCTCATCTGAGGAGGCGGGGGTTGGGGGGGGGGGGTGCTGGAGCATTCAGTCTTCAGGACCCTGCCCCAAAGGAACGTTGGCATCCCAGGGGTTCTGAAAGGAAAGGGCCATTCTCAGCTCACAGAATTAGAGCCTGGATGTGGGCCTGCAGGAGGGGAAGAGAATGTTCTGTGGGTGTGCTTACCTGTGCACAGCCAGTAGCATGTGTATTGTGTGTGTGTGTACACCCTTCCTGACCATATACCATATACTTGGGTGTGTGAGCTGCTACCAGGCATAATCTGCTCACCCCTCCAGTGTTTACCTTCACAGTCTCCTCTCAGCACCCGAGGCTGTGCTTCTACATTTATTTGTGACCTTTTTCTGAGTCAAACCTGCCTACCTCCCCAACAGAGTTGGAAGACAGGGAAGGCAAAGGCAGTAGCTTGTTCCCTGGTGTGTCCTAAGCACCTAAAACTAGCCAGGTTCGTGAATATTTGAATGAATGAGCTCTTCTTCATGTGTGTGACTTGAGGGATCTCTGAGCGGGGGTTGTGGCTTTGGGGTCCCAGAGTCTTCCAGTCCAAAGTGGAAGGAGATGTTGCTGTGCCTGGCTGGGTGTGGAGTAGGGTGGCTGCTGAGTCACTGTGTGGGAAGAGGGATCAAGAGAAATGCAGGACTGCCCTCAGCTGAGCTGGCCCCAGACAAAGTTCCTCAGCCCTGGGGCCTTGCCTCTCTATCGCAGGGCCCATTCCCAGTAGGCCCTAGAGAGGATGACTCTGCTCCCAGGGAGGGGAGAGAGGCCAGGCCCGCCCAAGGCGCCCAGGGGAGGGCAGGCAGCCAAGCAGGAAGTGGGACAGAACAGGCTGGAGTGTTTGTCCTATGTCCTATGTCCCACGCAGGAACCCAGGGAGGGGGGTGTCACCCAAGGGCCTTACAGGCTGAACTGCCATGAAGGAGTGGGGTCAGGCTCTCAGGCATGAGCAAGAATACTAAGCGGAGGCAGGACAGGGGCAGGAGCCAGACTCCCTTAACCCCATGGGACTGAGGGCAGCTGGAAACCTTGGGCTGGGTCCAGAGAAGGGCAGGGCTGACAGAACAACAGGGCACATATTGAGGTTGACTTGCCCAGTAAGATGGATTCCAGAAGACGCCCTGCCTCTCCAGAGGTGGGCTTTCCCTGGGCCTGTCAAGTCAAGAGAACTTAGCTGAGCCCTGCACACTGGCATGGTGCTGTGAAGGAGGTGGCGAGGAGAGGCACAGTGCTGCGCTCAGACTCTCCAGAGTCACCTCACTAGGCTTCTCTACCGGCATTTCTCAAAGGGCCAAGCATCCTGCCTGATGGTGGTGGTGGTGGTCCCAGTGGTAATTGTGTGGACCCAGGCTCAGGTGGGTGGAAGGCATGGGCAGTGAACTCATGGATGGAGCGTGTACTTTCTTGTTACACTTCAGGTTCCAGGGATCCACTATAGGCTGACCGTGAAAGTGAAAGTGTTAGTCGCTCAGTCATGTCCAACTCTTCGACACCCCATAGACTGTAGCCTGCCAGGCTCCTCTGTCCATGGAATTCTCCAGGCAAGAATACTGTAGTGGGTTGCCATCTCCTTCTCCAGGGAATCGTCCCGACCCAGGAATTGAACCCAGGTCTCCTGTATAGCAGGTGGATTCTTTATCATCTGAGCCACCAGGGCAGCCCTCAGTAGGCTGACTGAGTTACACCCTAAAATCTGGTGCTCAGTAGGCCTCTTGGAGGCCTCTGAGGTTTAGCTAGAACCGTGGGGACTGTCTGAGTCTTTGCATCAACTGAGCAACTGAACTGTGGGGACTGTAGCCCATTTGGGGATAGAGCAAAGACCCTCAGGCCTCGAGGAACTGGGAGCCCTTCTTCTCACTATCTTGACTTGGGGTGACATTCATCCTCCCCGAGCTGGGTTTGCACCTCCCAGCATTCTTTTTTCTCCCAACATTCTTAACACTTTCTCCTTGGACTTGAATGCTTGTGGCTGCAACTTACCACCCCACAGAGCTGTGAACTTCCTTGAAGGCAGGAACTTCCTCCTATCTTGTCTCCATCCCCCTTCCTCATTCATGTGCATTGGCTCAACAACCATTTAGGGAGCATTTGCTGTGCCCCAAGTGTGTGCTAGGCTCTGCAGATGTCGTATGGACAAGACAGACGTGGTGCCTGGACTCAGAGTAATCACAGTTAGTGCCTAGGATGTGCTGATGCCATGTGGAAGGCCTCAGAGGAGGGTTCACACGAGGGCTGGAGGGATTTGCATAGCAATGGCTAGAGGAGTCCAAGAAGGCTTTCCAAAAAGGCATTATCTGATAATTCCCTGGTGGTTCAGTGGTTAGGACTCTGTGTTTTCACTGCCGAGAGTGCAAGTTCAAACTCTGATCAGGGAACTAAGATTCTGCAAGCTGCATGGGCACAGCCCCCCAAAAGCATTATCTAATCAGAAACTTAACAAGTTGGGTAGGTGTGAGCCACGAGAAAGCCCTTTGCATGGGTTTTGCACAGAGTAGGCCCAAGAGAACTGACTGCTCATGGAATGCATGGCTGCAGTGCAGGCCTCTGCCAGTACCCTGGGTGGGGAGGTAGGAGGTCATGGGCTCTCCACGCATACTCCTGCCATCTCTTCCCCAGCCCTGACAGCTGGTCCCTTTGCCCCCAGCTCGAGGACTGTGCCCTGCAAGTGTCTCCATCTGGATATTACCTGGACCCTGAGCTGTCCCTGGAAGAGCAGCGGGAAATGTTGGAGGGCTTCTTTGAAGAGATCAGGTCAGAGCGGATGGGGTTAGGAAGGCGAGGATGGCTCCCACCCTTGCCGCCATGCTGGAGGGGCTAGCTCAGGGGTCAGTGGCCAAGACACCTGATCTCTAGCCAGGGCTGTGGGTCACCTCCTGCTGCCCAGGGGAACCGTGCCAGGGGAATCCCAAGGCCTGACCAGTGTTACCTGCTGCCTGGGATGGGAGTAGGGGCTCACGCACATAACTGAGATGCCTGTGTTTGCGCAAACCCTCCTATCTGAACAATCCCTGGGCTCAGAGAAGCAGCTGGCGATGAAGGAGCTGGGCCAGGGTTGGCATGCGGGGAGGTCTTTGGCTGCCTTGGCATGGATGGAGGGACCCCAGGGAAAGGGCTGAGAAATGCTGACTGGCCTACTTGATTCCAGCAAAGGGCGGAAACCTACTCTGATCCTGCGAACCCAGCTCTCCGTGAGGGTCAATGCCATCTTAGGTGAGTATGTGAGGATATCAGCATATCCAGCAATTATACCCCCTTCATACACCCCGCTTCCCAGTTGGCTCAGTTTCTTTCAGGCCTGTGCTGGACAGTGGACAGGACAGATGAGAGGCAGGATGTGTTTCCCCTCCTATTCCTGTCTTGACCCCTTCTCCCAGGGCCAGGGCAGCTGCTGGACTGTGATAAGTGTTGCCCAGAGTCAGGGAGTTGTGATTGTGTCCCCTTGAGATTTCCATGCCCATCTACCCCTTGCAGAAAAGTTGTATGGCTCCAGTGGCCCTGAGCTCCGCCGCTCCCTCTTCTCACTAAAGCAGATCTTCCAGGTGAGGCTCAGAGGTGGGCCAGGGGTGGGCATCCAGGCTGAGCCCCACCCCCCTAAACCCCCCTTGGTGCCCCCAGGAGGACAAGGACCTGGTGCCTGAATTCGTGCACTCTGAGGGGCTGAGTTGCCTGACCCGCGTGGGCGCCGCTGCTGACCACAACTACCAGAGCTACATTCTCCGAGGTCAGCCCCACCCCTCTCCCATGATCCCTGCCTTCAGTGACCCCTTCCTGACCTCTTCTTGTCCCTGTGTCCCCAGCTCTAGGCCAGCTGATGCTGTTTGTGGATGGGATGCTGGGGGTGGTGGCCCACACTGAGACCGTGCAGTGGCTGTACACGCTGTGTGCCAGCCTGGTAAGTGGCCTTCCACCCAGCCACACACCCTTTTCCCACTGCCTCTCTCTGGCCCTTAGTTTTCTCATCAAAGTGGGCTGGAATGGAGTGGGTCTGTGGCCCCTCTAAGCCTCAAAGGCAGTTCAACACCTGGTTCTAGAGATGGCTTTCTGCTTAGACTGTCCTCTCTGGGTCCAGCACCCCGCCCCCCAGCCCTTTCTCCTCCCCACCAGGAGCCAGCACAGGTCTGGCCCCAGCCCCACTCACACGTGGTGACCCCTCCCCCTAGTCCCGCTTGGTGGTGAAGACAGCCCTGAAACTGCTACTGGTGTTCGTGGAATACTCTGAGAGCAACGCACCGCTGTTCATCCATGCAGTCAACTCTGTGGCCAGCACCACGGGTCAGAGACTGTCCCTCCCTCCACCGCTGGGAACCCTCTCTCCTACTTGTTCCCACGTGAACTCTCCCCTTTCTGGGTGGTAGGTGCCCCTCCGTGGGCCAATTTGGTGTCCATCCTGGAGGAGAAGAACGGGACTGACCCCGAGCTGCTGGTGTACACTGTCACCCTCATCAACAAGGTGGGATGTGGGGAGCCAAGGGGGAACCCAGGGCTATCCTAGGCCGCTCAGTCACTTGTCCTCTGATCCGCATCAGCTTCAGCCTTGCCCTCCTATCCCCACCCTCCAGACTCTGGCAGCCCTCCCGGACCAGGACTCCTTCTACGACGTGACGGATGCACTGGAGCAGCAGGGCATGGAAGCACTGGTCCAGCGCCACTTGGGCAAGGCGGGCACTGACGTCGACCTGCGAGCTCAACTTGTACTCTATGAGGTAGGCTGGGCCATCAGGGCCGGAGAGAGGAGGGGAAGGCGGGGCTGAAGGGGAGGAAAGAGAGGGGGCGCCATTATCCAGGGCTCCACTCCATCGACTTGGGCCTCAGCCACTCCCTTCTGGGCCCAACTCTGCTAGAACGCCCTGCGGTTGGAGGATGGAGACCTCGAAGAAGCGGTCACAGGTGGGCGGCGCACCACTCGCCGAAAACCATCCTCAGAGGAGGGCAAGAGGAGCCGCCGATCTCTAGAAGTGCGCTCCCCGGAGCCTGGGTAAGAACAAGCTACCTCGGCGCCTGGGGAGGGGTGGATCAGCCAGGAGTAGCCCCGCCTCCTGACAGGCCACACCTCCAGCTCCACAGGCCCCGCCTCTCCGGTCGTCTCCACCGCCGCCGCCGCCAGCCCGGTCCTGCCGACCAGCCCCACCTCCCGCCCCGTAGGCCCCGCCCCCACCTCCAAGCCCCGCCGCCAGCCCCGTGGGCCCTGCCTCTGGCCTCCATAGCACCTTGAGACTCTTTCCTAGTGTCTCCGTGGCGCCCTCATCCGACAGCTCCTGTGAGAGGAGCGTCTACAAGTAAGTAGGGAGATACAGGCTGTCGCGGGGAGTCTTCTCTCCAACTGTCCCTCCTCTCTGCGGCCTTCCACGGGCCCTCCGCCTCCTCTGCCCGAACTTCTCTGCCAAACGCGTGCTTTCTCTTTCTTTCCAGACTTCACCAAACTGCTCCTGTTTGGTAAGTGACTGCTGAGGGGTGGGGTTCAGCTCTGACTGGACCTCGTCCTTCTGCAGCTTTTCATCTCTTTCTGGCATTCCACCTGTATTTGTCAATGTCATCTGTCTCTCTACCCCCTTCTGTCTCAGTTTCTCTGTCACTGTCTGTGACTCTCATTTCGCTATCTTTGTCTTTTACTGCACCCTGTCCTGCGTCATGTCCGTCTCTCCTCTCCATTTCCAGTTTCCTCGCATCACGCCTCCCCCACTCCCTCCTATTCCCATTGTGACTGGGAAGGGACCCCTGATATCACTGCCCGGCTCTGTGTGGGTGTGAGCAACTGGGCACTGTGGGGTGGAGCAGGCACCACAATTACCATTTCTTCCTCTCATCTCCCTCCGACCCAGGGCCCCTGAGAGCCCACCTGTCCCTCAGGTCCCTACTGGGGAGGCCAGGCTGGAGTAAGTACAGAGGCCAGCCTACCAGGCCTGCCATGTGCTCAGGGCTTCAGCATTGCTTCCCCCAGCGGGGGTTCCATGTGCCTGATGCAGCCAGAGCTGGGGGGCTCTCTCAGACTTATGCCTCCTCAGATACCCAAGGACTAAGCACTGGAAAACAGCTCACTGGGGTCATAGAGGTCCCTGTGCTTTAACCGTGGCACCTTAACAGCTTTGACCAGTGATGAGGATGTGAATTCCCAACCTGGAGCCGATTCTGGATCCTCAGCCCAGGATTAGTGCTAGGAGGGACCTAGGGTGCCACGCGGTGCGGAGGTGGAGAAGCAACCTCTAAGGGCAGGACAGAAACTGAGTGCCAGCAGAGGCTGGAGGGGCCAAAAGAGATGGGATCACCTTCATTATGTCAACATAAACTGAGCGCCTGTCATTTACCAGGCCCCTGTCTAGGCATCGGTCATGGCTCTTGGAAGCTGCCAGACCTGCCAAGGGAGGGACAGCCTGTTGTGGCCATTGGGACAGCTAGCCCCTTCCCCTGCTCTAAGGGTCCTTGTCTAGAATCAGAACAGTGAGCATGAGCATGAACAACAGCAAGATTGCAAGTTAGATGTCACGTAGAACTTTTCCCACTTGTTGACCTAGGAGTACTGGGTTGGTAGTGACCTCCCCAAATGGGGACTGGCCTTGGGCAGGTCCTGGTCTGCTCAGCGCATGGACTGTTCCCTGTGTGTCTGTGTGTGCCTGCAAGTAGGGGCAGTGCCCAGGGGCCCAGCAAGGCATGCGCACCACCCTGGGCTGGGGTATATCAGACACCTTCACTGACAAGTTCCTCCCCCCAGAGCCCGGTTCCTGGAGAATGTAGCAGCAGCAGAAACAGAAAAGCAGGCTGCACTGGCCCAGGGCCGGGCAGAAATATTGGCCGGTGCCATGCCGGATGATATGGACGGGCGTCCAGGTGAGTGGGTGGGTGGGCAGTATCCACCTATGTTGCCCTGTTGCTCTAGAGAAGACATGACACTGACAGCTGGTTCCCTTTGTCTAGACACCCAAGAATCAAGGTACTCTCAGGAACCCACCCCTGCACCCAGGACACCCCAGAGTGCTGCCCCCCGAATCCTGCTGCGTGCCCAGCAGAGCCTTGAGCCAGAGCCCAGGGAGCCATTGGCCCCAACAAGCCCCAAGGCTGAGCCTGTGTGGGAGCTCCCTGCCCGTGTACCCAGGCTCTGCATTGGGGACCTGGACTTCTCAGATCTGGGGGAGGATGAAGACCAGGACATGCTGAACGTGGAGTCTGTGGAGGCGGAGAAAGGGATCCCACCCCCACCGCACTCACCACCCCTGCTCTCTGGAAGCCTCGCACCTCCTCCGCCTCCACCTCCCCCACCCCTCAAAAGCCCCTTCCCACCAACCCCACCCCCACCCCCTGCTGCCCCTCTTCCCCACTCAGCACCTGATGGCCCTGCCCTCCCCACCAAGAGGAAGACAGTAAAACTCTTCTGGCGGGAGCTAAAGTTGGCTGGAGTCCATGGAAGCTCTGGCAGTCGCTTTGGGCCCAGCCCCACCCTGTGGGCCTCACTAGAGCCTGTCTTGGTGGATACAGCCCGGCTAGAACACCTGTTTGAGTCCCGAGCCAAGGACGTGTTGCCTTCCAAGGTAAGCACACCCTCATCTGCGGGGTAACCCCAGGGGAGAGGGGAGGGAGCCAGAGCTCAAGGGTCTGAACTGCTGGGGAAACTGAGGCAAAGAAAGGAGGAGAGACTTGTCTGAGGTCCTTCAATGAGGGTTTAGCCCATCCCTAACTAGCATCTAAGCCCATCCCAAGGTCTTGCACATCCCAGAGCCCTAGCTGTGGGGTAATTGTACCATTTGGGCTACTGAGAGTGGCCTTGGTGTGCCCTCTTAGGTTGTTGCCCTAGTTAGACCCTTTCACAGTCTTATACTGCCCTTCCTCCAATGTCAAAGAAAGCTGGTGAGGGCCGCCGTACAATGACCACAGTGCTGGACCCCAAGCGCAGCAATGCCATCAACATCGGCCTAACCACACTGCCACCTGTGCACGTGATCAAGGCTGCCCTGCTCAACTTTGATGAGTTTGCTGTAAGCAAGGATGGCATCGAGGTAGGGATACACAGTGAGGGGTGTGGGGAGCTGGGCCCTCTCCTTTGGTTGGTGGCCACTTCCTGCCCCTCCAGTGGTGGGCATGGGCTTGGCATTTCTGTAGAGCAGTCCTCAGACTCTGGGACTGCCCCAGATGACCTAGGGCGGAGTCAAGGTCAATACCCAAGGCCTCAGGCCAGCACTGAGCGGCCTCTCTGGGGGTGGCGGGTGCATTCTTAGAAGCTACTGACCATGATGCCCACGGAGGAGGAGCGGCAGAAGATTGAGGAGGCCCAGCTGGCCAATCCCGACGTACCCTTGGGCCCAGCCGAGAATTTCCTGATGACTCTTGCCTCCATCGGGGGCCTGGCTGCCCGCCTACAACTCTGGGCCTTCAAACTGGATTATGACAGCATGGAGCGGGTACTTGGGTCACGGGATGGGACAGGCAGTAGGGACATGGGAGCTTGATGACCATGTAGTCTGAGTCCCTGATCTCCCCTACCAGGAAATTGCAGAGCCACTGTTCGACCTGAAAGTGGGCATGGAACAACTGGTGCAAAATGCCACCTTCCGCTGCATCCTGGCCACCCTGCTGGCTGTGGGCAACTTCCTCAATGGCTCCCAGGTGAGTTAATAGCCTGTGAGGGTGGGGACTGGAACTTTGGAGCCGCCCGGACCCAGGCTTAGACGGGGTCGTTTCAGAGCAGCGGCTTTGAGCTGAGCTACCTGGAGAAGGTGTCAGAAGTGAAGGACACGGTGCGCCGCCAGCCCCTGCTGCACCACCTGTGTGCCCTGGTGCTGCAGGCCCGGCCCGACTCCTCCGACCTGTACTCAGAGATCCCCGCCCTGGCCCGCTGCGCCAAGGTCAGCACCCGACCTCTACTCAGAAATCCCCGCCCTGGCCCGCTGCGCCAAGGTCAGCACCCAATGGGCCTGACTAAGGCTGGCCATGGCGTGAGGGGCACCGCTTCCCTCCCTCCCCCTGAGTGGGCTGCAAGGCCAGGGCTTACTCAGGTTCCAGGCTCGCATGTGGGCTCTGTCCTCTGCCAGAAACACTCCTCTCTTGGCCTGGGTACACCTATTCAGTTTTGGGTCTGTTTAGCTGCCACTTATCCCAAGAAGGGGCTTCCCTGGTGGCTCAGATGGTAAAGAATTTGCCCGCAATGCAGGAGACCCAGGTTCGATCCCTGGGTCAGGAAGATTCCCTGGAGGAGGGAATAGCAACCCACTCCAGTATTCTTGCCTCGAGAATCATATGGGCAGAGGAGCCTGGTGGGCTACAGTCCATGGGGTCAAAAAAAGTTAGACATGACTAAGCAGCTAACACTTTCACTATTCCAAGAAACCTCTATTCCCTACTGTATCACACGGACTTGCTAGTCTCTTGCAGGAGACTGGGAGCTTTTGGAGGGCAGGGGTCGAATCTGCTGTTTGCTCAGGGCCCAGGCTGACCATCCCAGCACAGAGGCAGCCTCAGGCAGTGTCTTTCTGTGGGGGGATTGCATGTTTACCCCCTGCTTTTCCAGGTGGACTTTGAGCAGCTGACTGAGAACCTGGGGCAGCTGGAGCGCCGGAGCCGGGCAGCTGAAGACAGCCTGCGGAGCCTGGCCAAGCATGAGCTGGCTCCAGCCCTGCGTGCCCGCCTCACCCACTTCCTGGCGCACTGTACTCGCCGTGTTGCCATGCTGAGGGTCGTACACCGCCGTGTCTGCAACAGGTGGGGGCATTGCAGAGAGAGGCAAGGCCACCACCACCATCCCTCAGACCCCAAGTAGGACTCAGACCTTCTCCCCATTCCACCCACCTAGGTTCCACGCCTTCCTGCTGTACTTGGGGTACACGGCAGAGGCGGCCCGTGAGGTCCGCATCATGCAGTTCTGCCACACGTTACGGGAGTTCGCACTGGAGTATCGGACCTGCCGGGACCGGGTGCTGCAGCAGCAACAGAAGCGGGCCACGTACCGTGAGCGCAACAAGACTCGGGGACGTATGATCACTGAGGTGGGTGTGCCTTCCGGTCCTGACTGCCACCCCTGTAGTTTTCTTCTTCTACACCCCATTCACCCCTTTCCCCCCTCTAGACAGAGAAGTTCTCGGGTGTGGCTGGGGAAACCCCCAGCAAGCCGTCTGTCCCTGTGGCTGTGAGCAGTGGGCCGGAAGAAGGTGATGCTGACAGTCATGCCACCATGAAGAGCCTGCTTGCCAGCAAGCCTGAGGATGCCACACATGGCCGTCGCAGCAGAGGTGGGACCAGTGGCTGCTGGGGGCAGTGGGCTCTGGGGCCACTCTAGCCTGACCTTTTTACCTGGCTCCCACAGGCATGGTCCAGAGCAGCTCCCCAGTCATGCCTACAGCAGTGGGGCCCTCCACTGTACCCCCGGAAGAACCTCCAGGCTCCAGTTTACCCAGTGACACTTCAGATGAGATCATGGACCTGCTGGTGCAGTCAGTGACCAAGAGCAGCCCCCGTGCCTTAGCTGCTAGAGAACGCAAGCGTTCCCGTGGCAACCGCAAGTCTTGTGAGTATTCCCTGCATGCCCACTGCCCACCTTAACCCCATCAAGCCCCACCAACCCTGCTCTGTCTTGCAGTGAGACGGACGCTGAAGAGCGGGCTGGGAGAGGATCTGGTACAGGCACTTGGACTGAGCAAGGGTCCTGGCCTGGAAGTGTGAAGGTGCTGCCTCCGGGATGCCTATCTGGGCCACAGCCCGCAGTGCAGGAGACTACAGTAAGGAGGCACCAAAGCAGAATTCTGGGCCTCTTCTCAACTCTAGGGCCACTCTGGGCCTGTGGCCAGTGCCGTGAGCAGTATTAGCTGTGTGTGCCTGTGTGGGTGTGCGTGTGCATGTGTGAGCTCCCTGGATGCATGGAGCATAATAAAGTTTTCCTAGCCAATCAAGAGTCTTTCTTCCTTCAGGGTACCCACCACGCTAGGCCCGTAGCAGAAAAGAAAATTCCAAAGAACTGGCTGTTTCTGCCTTAGCTCTCTCATTATCACCCACAAAGCCATTAGCCACATTATAAGCCATTTATTCAACAATCCTATACCCTAGACTGCTTTTGGCCCCTGGATTAGGCCCTCACTGCTCCTGGCATGGGGACCACACAGCCTGATAGAGCCACCCAGGGCTCAGAAACCTGGGGCCATAATGTCAGTGGCTATAACCGCTTCATCTGCCGCCGCTCCTGTCGGCGCTGCCGTTTCTCGTTGTGCTCTGGCGCTGGGGCGCCACTGTCCGCTGTGAACCAGGGGCCCAGGACATTGACCCACAGGAGGTAAAGAGCTCTGCCTGGAGCCTAGAAGAAAAAAAAGGTAACTTGAAGCCAGGTGCAGGAAATTAAAGAAGAGAAGGCTTAGATGCTCCAGATCCTCGGGAGCCCCGCAACCCACGTACCAGGAGCCAGAAGGACCAGATGTAGAGGGAGAAACAGCTGAGCACCTGCACAATAGCTGTCAGTAGGATCACATCTTTAAGGTGCCTGTGGAGAGAAGGGGAAGCTGCAAGGGCCAAAAATAGTAGCTGGGGAATTCCCTGCTGGTCCAGTGGTTAGGATTCCATGCTTTCACTGCTGAAGGCCTGGGTTCAATCCCTGGTTGGGGAACTAAGATCCCACAAGCTGCGCAGCACAGGGGAAAATTTTTACATAAAAATAAGAGATGGGCCCTAGTTCAACTCCCTTCCACCCTCTTCAAGTTGCTGTGGGTCTTGGGCTACCTGGGCCCCAGCACCCTAGCCCTGGCACTGCTCACCTGGGCTGACAGCGGGGGACACTCACTCTGCCATGCCCTGCTCCATGTTGAGATCCATTCCACCATCCACCAGGGCCCCATCCTCAGAGAAGGCTGCCCTTGCCATCGAGCTCATAGAATGGTAGCTGGCCCCATATACTGCCAGACTAAAGAGCAGGGCCATCTGCGGAACAAGAATAGGGGTGTTAAAAGGGCAGCCACTGACTCTATGGGCTTCCCACTTCCCAGGATGCGAGACACTTACCCAAGCCCAAAATGAGGCAGATGAGTAGAAGACGACCAAGGTCACAAGACAGTAAATGGCCTGTAAGCAGACACGGGTCAGGCTAGTATCAAAAGCTTACTTAACCATGGACCTTCCTCTAGACCAGGTGATGAAAGGAGACAAATCGTTTCTTACAGGGTTGGGGGAAGAGATCTGCTCCCAGAATATCCAGACACCCCTGACACAGTAAAGAAGCCCCTGTGCATTTAGGATGGGAAAGGCTCAAGTCCATTTGAGACTTACACCTTCTTTTTGCTTTTGTTTTTCGTTTTGACTATTCAGCACTTTCTCTGCACCAGGATTCTTACTCATTTACTTGGCTGCACTCGGTGTTAATTTTAGCATATGGGATCTAGGGAGTCTTAGCCACTGGACCACCAGGGAAGTCCCTCTCTTTTATTTTTAATTGGAGCTTTCTTCTGGAGCTTTGTCTGTCACACATCCCCACCACTCTACCCCACCAAACAGAGCTGAGGACTATGGAACCTTGGGTGGGCACAGAAGCAAGGAGGGAGGCACTTACATTAGCCCCCAGTATGATTCGCAGGTAGAACTTCAGAGTCTCTTTGTTCTCCTCAAATATCTGCTTCTTCCCTCTCGTGCCCACTTTTCCTTTGGGCTACAGAGAGATAATGAGATACTATCAAAATCCTCAGCAGTCAGGATCCTTAGCCGCCCCACCATTCCGGTTAGCTGAATGGGCTTGACTGGAGTCCCTCTCCCGCCTCTGCTGGAGTAAACCCGATCTGGGATGACGCTATCCTGCCTCAAGCCCCTCAGATCTCTAGCTAGTCCTGATACTGTTTGATACTGACGCTCATCGCCCCTCAGGCCCCTCGATCTCTGCAACCCTGGTACTGTCTGCTACAGACTCCCAGCCCTCTCTGGCACCAGCTGTGGTATGGTCCTGGATGGCCACTGGATGGCGCCCCCCTCCAGTGGGGGGGCCATTGGATTGACCCATTTCCCTTGAAGCCCTTCCTCTGATTTCAGTCTCCCGGCCCCGGGAGCGTTTTGCCACGCGGACCACGCCCTACTCGCCCTCCTTACCGCCATAGTGAGACGCAAATACCCAACCAAGGAAAGAAGGGAGAGCGAGCGAAACCGCACTCAGTAGGTACCACATCGGCAGCACAGCACTTCCGGTGCAGATCCAATACGTCACACCTGGGACGGAAGTTGGAGGTCCACTTCCTTCCCAAGCTCCGCCTTCCAGAGTCGGTAGGACTACAGTTCCCAGAAAGCCTTGCGCGGGGGCGGAGGCGGCAGGGATGCGATGGCGGAGTCGCTGCCGCTGGAGGTGAGGAGGAGGCCGCCCTCAGGCCTAGCTCGGGACAGGCCCCGCCCTCGGGGTCCAGGCGGTGGGGAGGGGCTGTCAGACAGCTCTCCCAGCCCCGCCCGTCTGGCGGAAACGACCCGGCCGGGAGATCCCTGGACCTGCAGGCTATGGGTAACGGCCCCGCCTTTGGGCCACTCTGTGCCCTTACCTTGGGGGACCATCCTCTCCTTCCCCATCGGCCCCAGGAGATAGCTGCTATCACCTCAGCGAGGACAGGGCCTCTGCCTACCCCTGACCTCTTGAGATGGCCGTCCCTCCCTCTCAGTTCTGGAGGATGTCAGCTGCATCCCATCAGCCCCAAAGAGTAACCGATCTTACCCCCATTGGTCCCTTGGAATGGTCGCTCCACTCCCTTCCCTTCGAGACACGGCTGCCCCTTCCCCTGGCGGTGGAAGACAGACTGCCCCTTCCCATCAACTTCGGGCATGGTCTCTGAGTTCCCTCACCGAGGACAGGCCTGCTCCCCACTTCCTCAGCCCCTAGTGATGGCCATCCCTGCCTCCTTCACCTTCATCCTTCATGGGATGTTTGCTCCTTCTGCTTAAATTGGTGCAAGATCACTCTGCCGCTATTGTCCCGAGACAGATTCTAAGTTTTGTCCCAGTGGCCTCTTGGGATGGTCTCTCCATCCTGTTTGCCCAGAAAGTTGGCAGCCCCCTCCCACTGCCCAAGAGAGACAGGGCACCCTTTCCCCATCAGCCCTTGGAATGATGCTCCACCCGCAATGAGTCCCCTGCGATGGCATCCTTTCACCCTTCTGCCCCAGAGGATATCTGTCCCATCACCGTGGATCACAAAGATGACCAGTCATATCTCTAGTAGCTCCTTGGAGTGGAGTTCCTGGGATGGCCACTCCACTCTTAGCACTGCCTCTTCTGTTCCCTCTAGAAAGGCCTTCCCCCTTCTCAGCTCAAAGAATCATGCTGCCTCCCCTCAGTGAGGACAGGTTTGTTGCCCTCCTTTTGCTCTGTGGGTTGGCTGCTGAACCCCAGAAGACAGGATGACCACTATCTTACCTCAGTTCAGACAAGTTTTCCTGCCTGCTCTTGGGGATCGGAGCGTGGTCAGTCCCAGTCCCCATCAAGGTTCTCTTCCCCAGGCCTAGCCTCCCTGGCCCAGAGGCTGTTCTCACCAGTCATTCTCCTCTCAGTAATGATCTGTTTTATCTTCCCTCCTTGAGCAAACCTTTGGTGAAAAGAGAGGTAAAAGACAGTCCATCCCTTATTTAATTCAATCCAGTAAGTACTGACTGAGTACCTTTGTGTACTAGCAATCAGGGAAGGGAAGAAGAGACCAAGTGGGCTGGTGAAGGTCAAGCTTAAGGGCAATCCAGGAAAAAGGTCCACATAGGCAAAAGGAAATAAGAAAATCAACATGCTGTGTTTGTAGGACACTGAGAAGACTGGCTTGTGGAAGCTCTGGGATCAGGGGTCCAATCAGGTATGGAGGCCTGGCAGTGCTGACCCAGGAGAAGAAATTTGTTTTGAGGGTATTGGCGAACTCCAAAGGTTTTCATCAGGAGTGCACTGAGACTGAAAGCTGTTTCTTAGGAAAATTAACCTTGTTGCAGTCTGTGGAATGATTAGCAAGGATGAACCTGGAGGCAAGGAGATCAGGTGGGAGACTGTGGAAGGAACCCTAGTCTGGGGTGATGAAGATCTTGGCTACTAAAGTGGTAAGGTTTTAAAGGTAGAATTATTAATAACAGCAATCCAGGAACCATTTATGGATCATCTACTAGGTGTGAAGCATATTATATCTATATATATATATATATATATATATATATATATATATATATATATACAATTTAATCCCTGTCATAAGACGGTGAGGGCAGCTGGTAAAGAATCCTCCTGCAATGCAGGAGACCTCAGTTCAATTCCTGCGTTGGCAAGTTCCCCGGGAGAAGGGAAAGACTACCCACTCTAGTATTCTTGGGCTTCCCTGGTGGCTCAGATGGTAAAGAATTCACCTGCAATGTGGGAGACCTGGGTTTGATCCCTGGGTTGGGAAGATGCTCTGGAGAAGGGCATGGCAGCCCACTCCAGTATTCTTGCCTGGAGAATCCCCATGGACAGAGGAGCCTGGCAGGCTACAGTCCATGGGGTTGCAGAGTTGGACGTGACTGAACGACTAAGCACAGCACATAAGACTGTGATCTAGATTTTTTTAATAACCCCATTTTACAGGTGTGGGTTGAGATTCAGAGACATCACATACCTTGCCTGAGGTCACACAGCTAGGAACTAGTGGAGCTGGGATTTGAATGAGTCTAAGTAAAGCCTATGCTTTACACCTGTATCTGGAGCAAGGGACAGAAGAGCATGAAGAATATAAAGTTTTATTAGGATCTTCAGATGAGATGCTCTGTTGCCACTGAAGCTCGGGGGCTGGAAAGTTGGGAGGAGGAGCTGCTTTGGACTGAGGTGAAGGTGATGGTAAAACATTTGGATGAAGAATCCTGTGGACAGTTGGCGATACTAGACTAGCACATGAATGATAAAACAATATGGAATACGGAATTGTTGGTTATTCTTATAGAGGTAATTGTTAAAGCAATGCAAGTGAATTTATTATCCTAGAAAATGAACAAATTGAAAGACTCAGGTCTGAGCCCTGGGAGCCACAGAAGAATCTAGAAACAGGGCAATTGGAGTGGTGAGTGGAGCCCTAGAAAACACAGTGTCACAGAAGTCAAGGAGGGAAGATTCCAGAAGAAAAGAATAGTTAATATCAGATTATTCTTGGTCTCACAGGCAGCTCCCTTCCCCAGTCTCTAAGAAGGCCTCCACCCCCAGCCTCATAGAGCATAGGTGGAGTGAGGGCCTTAGCCTGCCAGGATGGGTCTTGCTGAGAATTGTAACAGCTGGCTGAGAAGCCAAGTTGGAAGTGAAGAAGATGGAAGAGTACAGTCCCAGTGTGACTTCCTGAAGATCAGCACTTGCCTTGCTGTGTTCTAGATCCTATGCAAGACACTTTACCACGATATTTAACTGTCACAGTAACCCACTAAAATCTCTCTACAACTGTCTTTTTATAGATAAGAAAAATAAGGCTCAGAGGGGTCAGCTGAGAGAATAAGGATCTAAACTAGGTTCATCTAGTCCCAGTGCCCAGGCCCTTTTTATCAAATTGAGCAGGAAGTTTGATTTTTATCAGAACAAACCTGCATCCAGATGGTGCTCAGGAAAGGTTTGTTTCTAGTAAAGATACCTGGAGACTGGAGAGAAGTGAAGACTCTCTGAAGCTTAGGATCCAAGATGAGTTAGAAGCCAGCACTGTAGTCCCCCTGACCTACCGTGCTGCCAGCAAGAGATTTCAGAGGGCCCCACCAGCACTAACAGCCCCGATGCCCTGTCTTTTTCCCTCAGATGGTCACATATATTCTGAGCTTCCTGCCTCTATCAGATCAGAAAGAGGCCTCCCTCGTGAGCCGGGCTTGGTACTGTGCAGCCCAGATTGCCCTTCGGGAGGTAAGGTGCCTACCCTCACCTAGCCCATTCCCAGTGGTCTCACTTCAGCTTGCTCGTGGCCCTGCTCATACATCATCCCATCCATTCAGTCCTGCATATTTATTCATACATACTTGGCTCTGGGTCCAGTACTGGGACTCTACAGATGAACCAAACAAAGTCCCCTCCCCTGAGAAACTCATAGTCCAGTGAAGGAAAAAGACAAATACATGAATGATCATGATGTTGTATGCTCAGGGCATTGGCATGAGGGGGCCATGAGAACATGAAGGACACGGAAGGAGACTGGCAGCATCAGGGAAGGCTTCCTGAAGGAACAGGATGAGGAGCGTGAAGGTTGGTCTTTAGGACTCATAACCGCACAGGCGAAGGCACCAAGGTGTGAAATAGTTCTGGAAACGACCACCCAGGTTCGCTATGACTGGAACTTAGGTGTATGGGAGAGAAGTGGTAGGAGATGAGGCTAGAAAGGGGTCAGACAGCAACACAGATGTGGCAGGTGGTATTGCTAGGGCTTTCTCCTGGTTACCATCATGGGTAACCAGGTAACCCATGGAACTTTAGGAACATTAGGCAGGGGAGTGACATGCATTGATTTATGTCTCAGACCTCCACAGTGCAGAGTGGACTGAGAGGTGAGTCGTAGGGAGACAACCCACTAGGAGGTGAGTGCGGGCATTTGTGTTAGTTTGAAAGGCAAGCAATGAGCGCCCTTTGTTTCAGTTTTGATCGTCACTGAGGCTGAACAATTTTTTCATTAGCGGACCATTTATATTTCCCTCTTTTGTGTATTTCTGTTCCTTGTCTAATTATTGGGGTCTTAGTATTTTTCTTATCGATTTGTATGAACTTTTTATACATTAAAGAAGTTAATCTTTTACATACTTACTGAAATATATTCCTCATATATTTGCCTTTTTAAATTTGATTTGTAGATATGTGTTATTTATGAGATATACAGGGGTTAAATTTCTGGGTTGTTGACTCTGAACATGCTTTTCTTTATTTCTGCCATTGCTTTAGAGATACTTTGCCTCTTCAGAGATCTGATAAATATACACTCATATTTTGCTTTTTTTTTAATTTGGATTTACTTCTTAGATCAGTTTTAGGTTCACAGCAAAACTGTTTTATGGCTTGAATTTATATATATATATATATATATTTAGTGTAATTTATTTTGACTTATACTGTAAGGTATGGAGCTAAACTGATTAGTTTTCAAGTAGCCCAAGTACCATTTATGTGTAATGGACTGGAAGCCTCCTCTGTCACATTTTAAATGTTTAAGTAGGGTCTGTTGTTGAGTTCTCTCTCCAGTGTCATTGAGCCTAGTTTCTAAAGAAATTTGATTTGAACTTGTTGAAAATTTGAAGTATAAAACATCTAAATGGTGAGATCCAGTTGGTAGTTGGACTTCTGACAGAGGAATTCAAGAGAAAGACCTGGGTAATAAATATAGGTGAAGGTGTCACTTAAGAACAGGTGGAGGTTTAAGCCTTGGAGCTCAGTCACTTTCCCTGGGGAGAACAAGAGGAGCCAGAAGAGCAGGCCACAGAGACTGCCCAGGAAGGATACCAGTCCAGAAGCAAGCAGAGGAGGAGGGGCCTGTAGAGAGGCCTCCCTCATCTGGATGGTGATGCTACCTCTGTGCCCAGCACTGTGCTAGGCTCCAGGGCTGGGGCAGACATAGCACTCAGAACTGATAGAGAGAGAGAGACAGCACTGCACTCAAAGTCTTAAGAAAGGTGCACAGACGCATACCAAAGATGCAGAGGAGATTCACAGAAGACTTCATGGAGAAGGGGATGCTTGTGTTAAATCTTGAGAGAGGATATGTATTTTGTTAAGGAATAGGTGAGAAGTCAGACCACCCCCCCACCCCCAGAAAAAAACAGCTGAACCCAGGTATGGAAGTATGAGACAGTGGTCTGAAATTAGCATTCCAGAGCCAGAGTGCGGAGCAGGCATGGGAAAGCTGGGGCTGAAGAAGTAGGCAGGGGGCTGACATAAAAGGGCTTGAATGCCAGCCGAGAAGCTCAGCTTCCATCCTGTGCAGTGGTGAACCATCAAAGGGCCTGAAAAGCGTGGTCAGCTGCCTTTTGTCAGGATCACTTACCAAGAGTAGACTGGAGCCAGAGAGACTGAAGGCCAGGAGGAAATAGGAGATGGGCTGGAAAGGACCGTGGGCATTGTGGATATGAGGGAGCAGTCTAGGATGATTCCCAGATTTCTGACTTAGGTGATTTGGTAGAAGGCACTGAGAGTTTGGGAGAAGCGGGGATAAGGCAGTAAATTCAGATTGGGCCATACTGCATCCTTGTATCTGGAGAGAGGTCCATCAGGTCATGGCTCCCAGTATCTGGTGCTCAGGAAGAAGGTGTGGGAAACAAGAGTAGATGGAATGGGATGAAGTCTGCTGGGGTGCACTTGGAGGGAAACTGTGTGTGTGTGCGTGTGCGTGTGCGTGTGTGTGTGTGTGTGGTGGAATGGAACAATTCATGGAGAACCCACTGGTCCATGGGTTGGGTCTTTCTGCTCTTTAATGACCCCGAACGGGGAGCAAGCTAGAAAGCAGGAGAGACAAGAGGCCAGAGTCTCAGAACCCCCAGTAGGAGAGAACACTGGGGAGACAGGCAATCCCGAGTAGGCACCATGGCGCAGCAGAGAGGAAGGACACATGTGGGAGGTCTGCAGAGAAGCCCCCAGGTGTTGGTGACCTTGCTGGAGAGGGGCTGTTCCTTGGAATGAAGGATTCTGTGGGGACAGTGGTGGAGGGATCAGTGGGCAAAGCTATGGTCAAGAGGTGGCCGCAGTGGGTGTGGGCACCCATATGCTTCCAAAAAGCATGATGGTAAAGGGGAGGGGCGAGGGGGGGGTTGCAGGGTCAAGGGAAGTGTTTGTTAAGACTCTGGGGTGTTTGTGGACTCTGAGGAAGGAGAATGGAAAGGCAGAGATTTTGGGGTTCACAGAGGAGAGAGTGGGGACAGGCTCAGTAGGCTGGGAGAAGGGGGTCTCCTTGAACCCAAGAGCAAAATAGGGAAGGAGGTTCTGATGAGTCCTGCCAAGGATGGGCTGGTGGATGTGAACAGGGCAGGAGGGCCTTCCCACCTAAGGGCTTTGGTTTCTATTTGAAAGATCTCTGAGAAGGCTGGAGTGAGGGCAGGGAGCTGCAGTAGCATCAGGGGCCTGGAAAGAAGTCTAGGGGAGTGAGAAGAGAGGGGGGCTGTGAGGATAGGGGTGCCAGTGTAGACAGGAAGGGAGGCTGTGGCTTCCTCAGACAGCACATACCCAGAGGCAGCCATGGTCTCATCATCCCTGGCTGGCAGAGGGCACAGAGAGCAGGTACCCACATGATGGGCAGGGCCACGGGGGCCCTCACGAGAGGCCATCAGTCAGGAAGGCTTCTTGGAGTCTAGCAAAGAAGCAGGGTGCAGAAGAAGCCAAGTGGGCAGTCAGGCCCTGGGGATGAAGGTGAGACTGGAACAGGAGTGAGGGAAGGAAGAAGAGGAGGAGGCTGGGGTCAGAGTTTGGGATCCAGAGTCTACCATTTTAGCACTGGAGCTTCTCCAGTGAACCCTGAGCTCCAGATAGAGCACTGACAAAGACCCATTCGGTGACTCTGCAAAGCTCAGCCCCCTACTCCACCTCTAGGACTGGGAGCCCTGGGAAGCCAGGCCACAGATACCTGGGCATCTAGGGCCGACACCACCAAACAATCTCTGGAGCCCTATTGGCAGGAACCATCTCCCAGGGTGCAGCGGGTTGAGGAGGTGGTGCCCCAGCTAGTAGATGTTGTGGAAGATTCTGGCTCACCAAGGCCAAGCTGTACGGCTCCAGGCCAGGCTAGGATGCTCGACTTGGTAACTTCTTAATCTCCCTCACCTGCCCCCATTTAATTCCACTTTTTCTCAAATAAGCAGACAGACAAAGGCAGCACCTGACATACACCTGGGCTCCATCCATACCTGGGACTGGGTTGGAGGTGCTACCACCAGGCTGGTCACTGTGAAGATCTCAGGATGGCTCTTGTCCCCTGCTACCTTCTCCTGCCTGAGGTGTCCTTAAAAGCCTCTAGATATGAGCCCCAAAGTCTGATTCCGCTCTGGAGACCAAAGCCCCTGGGCGCCAGGACATAGGCTTCCTCAAGGTCCTTCTGGAAAACAGGCGTGCTAACTTGGGATTCCTGTGCTGGCAGACAGGAGAGTCATGTCTCTCTCAGATGGCTTTCCAAGTCTGCACACAGGCCTGCTGTCTCAGCTCGGGACTTCAGTAGTTACAGGAGTCCTGGCCTCTCACAGTCAAGGGACATGTATTGCTTTTAGCAGGTTTAGGGCATTTTCCAAATGAGTCCGCATTTACTCTTAAGATGCCAGCATTAAGAAGGGAGGAGACCGGGGAGGCTAGTTGGCCCCTCTGTGCTGAGGCAACTGAAGCTGGAGCAGGTACCCGTGTTGTACTCCCTTGGGGCTTTAGAAGCATCTTCCCAGGCCCTGGGGAGGGGCACTTTCCTACACTGGGGCAAAGACCAGAACCCAGAAGGCTGCCACTCGGCCCCCACAGAGGGTAAATATCCCCAACAGACTGCTCCTGGACTTCTGTATGAGTCCTAGGTAGACCACCTGGGTGATGGCTTAGAGGCTATCTTCTCCCCTCCAAGAAAAACTGTGGGGAGCAGGGAGGTGGCCTCAAAACTCACCTGGCTCCATAGTTGGAAGTCCTTTAGGCCAGGCCCTGCCCCTTCACTAGGTAGCTCTTGGGGCCACCTGCCAGCCCTGCACCTGGACCTGGGCTGTTCATTTACCTTGTGTATAGGAAGGCAGTGGGAGAGGGAAGAACACCGCTGGCAGCCAAGGCTCAGGCAGATAGGGAAAGAAGGAAGACTGAAGGCAGCTGGAGCTGGGGGCTGCGGGGTGCCATGTGACTGGTGGGGGCAGGTGCTGCCTGGCAACCAGCACTGCTCTACACTCCCCCAACCAGAGTTCATTCTACTCATGATGAGACTGGCTCATCTAGCACTGCAGGGCTTTGAAATGCCTGGAGGCATGCTTTACCGTTCTTTCTAAAACCTTTTCTCTCTGATTTTTTCAGTACGCTCCCCAGCCTCACACACTGGCATCTTCGCTAGCTCTCCTTAAATCTGAGAGGGGACCCAGGTCTCTGGCGTCCCCACTCCCCATTCTCTCCTGGTGTCCATGGCGGGGATCTATGGGCAGAGCTCCTCTCACCTGAATTGACCATGGGGTCTGAACTGGGCACCTGGTTTGACTCCCAGACTCCCATGAAATTGGTGGGAGCTGATCTCCCTCTTACCACAGGCTCATTCCCGGGACGACAGCCCTCAGGGGCTGCTTCTCTCTGGGGCAGAAGCCAGGCGGGGTCTCCACACCTGGAATGAGTTTCACCTGTCTTCCTGGAAGAATCCTGTTGATAAGCATCTTGCAGGGAGCGCATATTACGCATGATTTGGACTTTTCTGGTTCCCTCTTGATTTTCTGTGGGAGACAAGCAGGGAATGTCAGCTTGTTCTTCCTGTTACTCACTGGACAGGTTTCCGGGGGAGCTTGCTTGTGAAAACAAGAATCTATGAGTATCAATTGCCTGCAGCCTGGGCGTTGGTGGGGGTAGAGAAATGGGGCTAGGGTTTCAGAAGCCAAGCCCTCTTCACCCTCCCCCACAGACCAGTTCCACACATTCCTGTACTTTCTGTCCTTTGGCTCCCTCTGGCACAAGATCAGGGAAGCTTCTCTGAAAACAACTACTGGCGGGTCCTCACACTCCTAAACAAGCCAACCTTTCCCCACAACTAGCCCTGAGCTTGCCTCCCCGCCCCACCGGACTCCAGCTCTGTGCTCCCCAAGCTCCCCGGTTCCTCTCCAGTAGGGCCAGCTTCCTCCTTGCCTCTGAAATTCGTTCTCGGAACTCCTGTCCATAGAAGTAGTACACTTCTCCCTCCTCACCTGCAGGAATAAGACACACCCTCCAGAGATAAGACCAGGGATCACTAGCGCATCTCGAATCTCCAGCCTAAAGGGCCTTCACGTGTGCGTATACGCACGCATCCACGCATGCGCACACCACACTTAACATGCGTAGGCACATTTTTCACTTACACACAAAAGCCAGGTTTGCAAACATTCTTGTGGCCGAGACACTGAGGCCACCAGGGTACCTTGGCCTCACTGCCTGCCCCAGATCTCTGGCATCTGGGCCACAGGGCGTTGTGGTTAGCGACACCTGCCGTTGCTTCTTCCCACCTTCAGCTGCTCTGAGGGCTATTTATATGCTCTTGAGAAAGTGGGGGAGGCTGATTGCTTAGCTAACACTAAGCTAAGGCCCTGGATTTGGAGTCCGTGGGTCCCAAGGCGGCCACCTTCTGAAAGTCCCCAAAGTTGGGGTCCAGAATGCTTTGTCCTCCTGCTCCCAGGGGCCTTTGCTGGCTCTCCTCCAGGGCACCCCCCAGCCTTCCTGTACCCAGCATGCCAATTCCCCACTCTGGCCCAGCCTCTCCATAGGCTCTCAGCCCCGGCCATCACTAACTTTCTGTCCTCCCCTTGTAGTCCTCCCCCTTAAGCCCCAGTATGACCCGTCCTCCCTGCTCCCACATCCCATCAGCACCCCCTCAAACACATGACACCACAGTGGGTCCCCGTTGTAGAAGGGCCCTTCCTGATCTTCCCTCAAACTCTGGCCAGCAAATTGCCACCAGACTCAATGGCTGGCACACTGTGAGGCCAGAGGGCTAACCCCAGGCCCGCTGCTGCCTTGTAGGCCAGAGTGCAGTACAACATCCCCGTGTCGTCTGCCTCCCTTCCGGCCATCAAGAGCCTGGGTCTCAGGGGCGTCACCTGCATCAGCCTGACCAACCTGGATGGCTCGCCGTCTTCACTCCAGGTGCTGCAGTCTGTTACCCACCACCTGGGCCCACACCTGCAGAGCTTGTGCCTTGTGGGGGGCAGCCCCACAGAGGCCTCCTTCGTGGCCCTGATCTTGGGCTGCCCGGCCCTGCGTATCCTAGACCTCAGTGGCTGCAACAGCCTCTTCACGTCAGGCATGCTGCTGGCTCAGCCCGAGACGGCGCAGCAGGTCCAGCAGGCGCTGAGTGGCCTCCGTGAGCTCAGCCTGGCTAGCCTTCGGGACCTGGCCGACCTCAGCTTCAACCGGCTCAGCAGTTGTGCCCCCCACCTGGAGCGCCTCTCCTTGGCCTACTGCCACCTCACCTTCCAGCTAGGCCCAGCCTGGGGCTCCATCGGCCCCCAGGACTCCTCCCCCTCCCAATTCTCCTTCCGCAACCTGCTGCGATTCCTGAAGGAGCGGGCTGGCGGGCTGCATGCCCTGGACCTGAGCGGCACTGGCTTGCCGCCCGAGGCCCTTCGGGCACTGGGCCAGGTGGCCGGGCTACAGCTGCAGGAACTGAGCCTGCATAGCTGCCGGGACCTCTCCACAGAGGCTGTGGCCACCCTTTGCCACCAGCAACCAGGCCTTACCTCCCTGGACCTCAGTGGCTGCTCAGAACTGGCTGATGGAGCAGTCCTGGCCGTGAGCCGGGGCCTGCGGTACCTGCGGCGCCTAAGCCTGAGGAAGCTGCAGCGGCTGACAGATGCGGGATGCTCAGCCCTCGGGGGCCTGCGGGAGCTGCAGAGCCTGGACATGGCCGAATGCTGCCTGGTGAGAGGGCGGGAACTGGCCCAGTCCCTGGGCTCGGTGTGCGCAGCTCCACCCCCACTGGCCTGCCTCAGCTTGGCCTACTGCTCCTCACTCAAGGTGAGCGTTCCACCTCTTCCTTCCATCCTCACCAGGGCCAGGGATTGGGGAAACTGGGAGCCTGGCACCAGGGAGGTGCCCTGTGTTTGTGTCCAAGTGAACTGGAAGAGGAAAGGTGCCCAGGCAGACAGTGCTGCTGCCCATACTCCTCCCTGCAGCCCCCATGGTGGGTCCCTGCAGAGGGAGGTCCCGGAGACCAGAGGGGCCCACCCACGAGGTGACCCACACCTCACAAGTCCAGTGCTTGGTGATCACTGCAGTCTCGGGGAGGGGACTGAGGGCGGGTGTTCCAGGGGCAGGGGTGACAGAACCAAGACCTGGGTGATGGGGCACCGAGGTTACACAGCAGTAGTTGCTCAGGAGGGGCCCTGGGCAGGCCATGTGACAAGGGAGGAAGATGGTCATTTCTTGGTTGATGCCGGTTACTTCAATAGGGCTCAGCCCTGTCCCTCTGGGTGGTATCCCTGTCTTAGCAGTGTCGCCCTCTCCCTCTTTAGCAGATTATTCCTTCAATCTATGGCTGTGCCCAGAGCATTCCCCACCTGAAATGTGTCTCAACATTTTCCCCCAAGTGCCTCTCTTCTCTTGCCCTACTCCATCCTCACTGTGTTGATCGTGTGTCTCTTAGCCATTCTTTCTGGAGGCCCATGTTCCCATGTCTGCATCTCTACAAAGCAGCTTCCTCTGTCCTGCCCTTAGTTCTTGCCCCCCGCCATCCCCCAACTGCTCCTGGCAGGTGGCAGCTCTGCCATATGTTCCCCGAGTCCTAGAGGGAGCGTATCTGATTGACTGGTGCTGGGAGCACAGAGGTGAATGCCTTAGAGATTTTCACCTGCATCCTTCCCACACCAGCCAATCTAGGTATTTGTCCTTCTCCCTGGGTCCCCTTTCTCAGCCCACCACGTCCACTGTGACACACAGCACAAGGAACACTGATGCACCCTTCTGTGGGCCCTGTGACAGTCTCCTGTTGCCTATGGGGCTGTAACTTTGGGCAGAACCTTCCTAGGGACCCCTCCCTGCCTGAGCAGCAAAGGCTTCCTCCCACAGCCCCAAGAGCTGGAGCACTGGGCCTCCAGCCCCAAGGACCCCTCTTCCTGGCCACAGGGCCCCTGTGGCCATGCTGCAGGCCCTGTGGGAGCTGGACCTCACAGGCTGCCACACCTGGTGACACAGGCAGTGGGCACCTCCCCATCACCTGCTCCCTTTTCCACTTCCCTCCTAGGATGCCTCGGTGCTCTCCCTGATTCCAGTGCTGGGCCCACGCCTCAGGGTGCTAGACTTGTCCTCCTGTGTGGCCCTCACCAACCAGACCCTGCAGGCCATCTGTACCTACCTCACCCGCCTCTCGGTCCTGCGCCTGGCCTGGTGCAAGGAGCTGGGTGATTGGGGGCTCCTGGGGCTGGGGGAGCCCATCCAGGCACCTTCGCAGGAGCCTCAGGTGCGAGACCCTTGAAGTCATGGCGGGTGGGGGGTCCCTGGGCTCAGCTGCCCTCCTTTGTCCCTCTCTGGCAACAGTTGAGGGCCAAACTCAGGAGGAACCTGAGCAGGAGCTTCCTCCCACAGCCCCAGGAAGAGCTGGAGTACCGGGCCTCCAGCCCCAAGGACCCCTCTCCCCAGCCACAGGGCCCCTCCCTGCTCATGCTGCAGGCCCTGCGGGAGCTGGACCTCACAGCCTGCAGCAAGCTGACTGATGCCAGTTTAACCAAGGTGTGAGGCTGGGGGCGTGGATAGGCTGAGGACCCCAGAGCTGGAGCTTTTTGCTTGGAACAAGCCCTTTTCTCGTGGGCTTCTGCTGGATGTGGCAGTTCCTCTGGCTGGGGGTACGGGGAGCTGGAAGGGCTCCAGGGCCTCATTTCTCTCTCCGTCCCTACTGCATCTTCGCAGGTGCTCCGGTTCCCCCAGCTGAGGCAGCTGTCACTGAGCCTGCTGCCAGCACTCACAGACAAGGCTTTGGTGGCTGTGGCCAAGGGCTGCCCCAGCCTGGAGCACTTGGCGCTGAGTCACTGCAGCCTCCTCAGCGACCAGGGCTGGGCGCAGGCGGCCAGCTGCTGGCCGAGGCTGCAGCACCTCAACCTGTCCAACTGCAGTCAGCTCACGGAGCAGTTGAGTGTGTCGGGGGCTGCCCATGGTGGGGGCTGGCTGGGCCTGGGCTGGGTCAGGTGCTCACCCGGCAGCTTTCCTGCAGAACTCTGGATTCCATCGGGCAGGCGTGCAGGCAGCTGCGAATGGTAGATGTGGCCATGTGTCCCGGCATCAGCATAGCCTCCGTCAGGCGCTTCCAAGCCCGACTGCCTGAGGTGATCTGCATCCAGTCCCGCTTCGTGGGAGGGGCGGACCTGACCCTAACGCTCTGAGGCCAGATCAGTGACCAGCGGTTCAGCCTCTGTCACCTCCAGCATCCCCAGCCCTGGCCTCTTGACCTGGAGTTTGACTCAGCGCCTCCTGACCCTCTCTGTTACATGCCCCAGAGGGCCTTCCCCAAGCTAGAAACCCCTTCACCGGGTCTGAGAGTGGGATGATACCAGGACAGCCCACCGGGCTTCTTGCCTGCCTGCCGCACAGCCCACAGGAACCTTCTCCAGCTACATGGCACTGCCACAGGCCCCCGAAAATGCCAGATCCTGCTCGCCTGTCCAGGCATGGGTCCAGAGGCCAGGCCATTGGTGGGCTGGGTCTGGTGCTAGAAAAAGTGGACCCCGGTACCTTTTGTTCCACCCACTTCTCACACTAAGGCCTGTGCCTGGCCTTGTTCCCTACAGCTCTCCCAGCACCCTCACCAGCGCTGAGTTTTAGCAGCTAAGCCACAGTCTTTCTTGTATACCCAAGATTAAAAATTCCAGATCTTTCTTCCTTGTCTGAAGTTCTCAGACAAAAGGGCCCCTCCCCACCTCAGTGAAGCGGCCCGGCCCAGCCCAGCCCAGGGACAATGTATAGGTAATACCAGAGGGACAGACAGCTTCTTTCTCACACCTGGCCCAACAAGTGCCCCGAGCAGGTCCTAGCTTCTTCTCCATATGGTGGGAGATGCCAGAGGCTTCTCCCCAGCACAAGCCCTGGCACATATCCCACAGCAAAGCCATGTCCATGTGAAGATCCCAGGAGCATAATGATTAAGGATGGCTGAGTCAATGGGGTTGTTTTTCAGCATACACACACGTAAGACACGAGAGAGAGAACATCTCTGGGTAGGAAAGGTCATTAGAGGTCCAACCTTCTAAAACAGAGAAAGAAGCTCCTGGGACTGGGAGCCCAGGGGAGCAGTGAGCTTAGCCTGCGAAGTCAAGGAAAGTGAAAGAAGTCAAGTCAGTGAAAGCAGAGGGAGGAAATGGGACAAATAAGCAGAAGGGACCGGGGAGGTGCAGGTGGGCAGGCCAGAGTTGGTGCTGGGTGGGGGTAGGGGGTTTCCAGCCCCCAAAGAGCAGGGAGGATGCCAGCTTGGACCAAGCATCAAGAACTCTGTAAGCTGTGGGCATGCTGTTGAAAGGGGTAAACCACGGCATGTCTGCATCCCAGCTCAGTTCTGTTCAGTCATGGCACCATGACCGTTATCCGTGGACAACAGGGAGACACAGGAGAATACAGGAGGGGGTGATGTGTATGTGTAATCAGGTCAGTTTCCTGTTTGAGAAAGCAGTTGGAGTAGGTGGTATTGAGAAGGCTGGAGGGGCAAGACAGGAAGCAGGAAGTCAGGAGGTTCTTGCCAAGATGATGGTGGCCTGAACGAGGGACTGGAGACATTGAGAAAGAACTGAAGGTATCAGGAGACATAAGTGCATCTGGGTGCTCCATTTTCACCTTGAACTCAACAGGGACTATTCTCAGTGGGGTGGGAAGTCTGAATACAGGGGTGGGCACATGGGGCCCTAGATGCCCAAGTAAGAAGCATAGCTAGTGGGTGGGAAGAAAGCTCCCCCGGAACATTCTTCAAGGGAGGTGCCATACCATCAGTTTCTAGGCAACGTGGTGATGGTTAACACTTAAAGATATTTTGAGGAGGCACTGGGAAGGAGAGGCAGTGAGAGGCATGGAGATCAGAGGGTGATGGCCAGCAGCTTCCAGCCTGTCTGTGGGTCCTGGGGGGGGGGTGTGCTCCTCTCTGCCTCAGAGGCTTGGGGTCCGTGACCATAGCCTCTGACCTATCTGTGGCTCCCACCCTACCCATGCTGCTGCAGATGAGTTTTAATCAGAATGCAGGCTTCCTGCACTGAATTCCATCTTGTCGGAATCAGCCTACATCCTCCCACTGGCCTGGTGGACATCTACTGGAACCCTGAGTTTGCCCTTCAGCACAAAGCATACCCAACTTCATGTCTCTCCCCTCAAGTCTCTCGAAAGCGGGCCTTTAGGACCTGCAGAGAAGACAGGGGAAGGGCCAGGCAGGGTGGAGAACTAAGCTTAGACTGTCTGGAGCCTTCTGGAAACACGGCTCCCAAACTAGGCCCCTGCTAAAATTGGGGAAATACTTCCCACCCTGCCATCTCTCCCTCATCTGGCTGGCTGCCCCAGACCTCTCTCAGCTGGCGGCCCCCAGACTGCAGTCCATTCTGCTCTTCAGAGGGTGGGCTGGAGACTCACTCTGGAGAAGGGTAACAGGGCCAGCCTGTCCTCACCCCCTTCAGACCTCCTTCAACACCAACCCCGCAACTGGAGTTGCCTAGGTTCATGGCCCCAAGCTGTGGCCCTGGCCTGATGCCCGCTCTCATTTGCCAGCCAAGATGGAAGGCAGGTTTAGCCTGCGAAATTCAGAGCTGGCTAAACACACATCTAAGAGCCAAGCAGACTTTTATTTCTGCCACAGCCTCTGCTGGTCAAGGCGCCTGTGCTTCCCCTCCACCCTGTGCGGCCACCATGGTGGCAGCAGCTATGGCCCTTGGCCAACCTCACTGTCAAGGTTCGGCAATGCTGCAGTCATAGCAGAAGTTGAAGTTGGTGGGGGGCGGGGGCACAGGGGGTGGTTGCTCAGGGATGGGCACGTTCTCCAGCTCCAGCAGCCGCAGCTTGGTCTCCATGGTTAGCAGCTGCTCCAGGTCCAGCCGTGTCTGCTCACTGCCCATGGGATTGCCCAGCAGGGCGCTCAGCCCATCTGTCCACAGGTGGAACTGGGGATGGGGCCAGCTCCATGAGGGCCTCTCCATTTCTCCCTCTGCCCTTCTGTTCCCCTGCCCATCTGCTCAGCCTGCCCAGATACTCACCTCCCGTTTGGACGGGGCAATGAAGTTGAGGTATGCCTCCTCCTCCCCGTGGTCATAGCTGACTGAGAAAGCTAACTCACAGATGTCCTGGAGAAGCAAAGGAGCCAGGAGCGCTGAGCAGGGGCCAGTGGGAAGCAGCCCTGGTGCCCACTGAACTCACCTTGTTCTGCTTCCCAGAGCCTTTCTCCCGGACATGGGGGCAGTCCTTGCCTGTCAGCAGTGCCCTGATGTCGGCCACAGGAACTGCAGGAAAAAGGCTGGGTTGACCACTGAGACCCCTGGCAGCCCGGGGGTGGGGCAGCTCGGGGCAGCACATGTCTGCCCACCCCCATGCCCTCCTCACGCTGCTCCGGCAGGCTCTCAGGGGTTGGCGGGCCTACTCCCTCCTCCACGTCCCCATACTGCAGCACTTTGTGGTTGGGAGACAGGCAGCAGAACCACAGCTTGTCTATGGGTGGAAAGGGTGGCGGGGAGCAATGAGAGGGCCTCCCCAGGCCCGCCCAGCCACCCTCCAACCCCACCACCGCCCACACAGTGACCCTGGCGCCGTCGGCTGCTGATCTTGTGGAAGAGGGTCCCCTCGCAGAGGCGGAGCAGACGCTGCTGGCGGATCAGGCCCAGGAGCTCTGGCTTCAGTTTCTCCCGAAGCTCCCTGGGTGCAGGGGAGGGGGCTCACTGAGCTGGACGGCCAGGCCTGGGCAAGGCAGCAGGGCAGGTGGGCACTAGGCCTGGGATCTACCCCCATGACTCACAGAATTGGAGGGGCCAGCGTGCCTTCCTGGTGCAGCCGCTCCGTCTGCCGCAGCCGCAGCACCTCCCCGTAGGTGAGTGAGTTCACCTTCGTTCGGAAGAGCTCCAGAGAGCTGGGCTTCAGGGCCAGTGTGCGGGCCAGCTGCTCCCGCACCACTTGCATGACCTGGGGCCATCCCAAGCTGAGTTCAGGGCCTGAGTTCCAGGCCCCAACCCCAGAACCACCTCTGCCCTGGCCTGGGTCTCCCCACTGCTGCCCTCCGCACCTTGTCGAAGTCCTCCTGAGTGGCCCGCATCTCCTTCCAGGTCTTATTCAGCAGCTGGATGCTCACACAGAAGAGCTCATGGAAGCTCTGGTCTTGGCCAAAGAACATGGGTGAAAAGTCCTGGGCTGTTTCGGAGCCTGGAGCGGGGGGGCAGGAGGGGCTCAGGGAGATAGTGTGTGCTGCCCCTGGCCCTCTCTGCCCTTCCGTCCCCCGTTCCTGAACACTCTGTGCCCAGCGCCACTCACAGGGCTCCCCAACATGGAGCAGATCACACAGCAGCACAGTCAGCTGGATGCTGCTCCGCGCAAAGGGGCACTCGTGCTTGTCCTCACGGCTACTGTTCTCTAGCACAAACTGAGGAGGCGGGAGCACAGGATGGGCTGGGCAGTCATGACTAAGCCCCAGGAGGCCCCGCTTAGGTGCCCTGTACCCCATTCATCCATACCCCATCCCACCCCACCACTGACCCGGCTGTAGGCGCTGGGTGCCTGTCTGGAGAAGTAGAGCATGTTGTCCAGGGCCAGCAGGCCAGGGGGTACCCGCTCCAAGTCCTGGGCAGGGTTGCTGTTCTGGGGGGTAGGAGAGAGGCAACTGAGGAAGGTCCCAGCCCTCTGGAGCAGTAGCAGCAGCCCTGGGTGAAGGGAGGGGGCAGGGGGCTGGGTAGGGGGTCACTCACAGAGAAGCCCAGTTTGCGGAACTCGCGGGCACACAGGGAGCGGCGACGGTCAGCGCTCAGCCCGGCGCCCACGGACTCCCCCTCCGGCTCAAAGGCAGCTTGGCGCAGGGCCTGCAGCTGCTCCCGCTGCTCCTGGGGTCATTTTTGGAGCAGTGGCAAGATTGAAGATTCAAAGCCAAGCTCCGGCCAGCCCCAGCCTTCCGCGCGCTCAAGGCACCTACCTGACTGTAGGGGTCCAGTGGTGTGCGCATTCGTGGCTCCAGCAGCCCCAGCATCAGGGCCTGCAGC
The DNA here is from genome assembly GCA_935064755.1 of Tragelaphus eurycerus. Taxonomy (NCBI): domain Eukaryota; kingdom Metazoa; phylum Chordata; class Mammalia; order Artiodactyla; family Bovidae; genus Tragelaphus; species Tragelaphus eurycerus. The sequence continues at coordinate 23,394,887 of CAKXYN010000020.1, forward strand.
ACGTACAGGTGGTGAGCCATCTCGTCGCCCAGTGGCGCTGCGCTGTGGATGATGTTCTGAAGGACAGCCAGTCCACGGCTGTGAGCCTGGGCTTCCAAGGAGGGGAGTGGGGAGGGGTCTGCCAGGCCTGGTCCTTCCTACCTTGTAGATGAACTGGCGAAGGTTTCTCTGCCACAGGTAGTCGAGCATGTGCTGGTGGGTGGGAAGGGGGCTTGAGTGATTTAGCCCCACCACAAGCGCCCATTTTTTCAACCCACTGCTCTGAGCACAGCACCCACCAGCTCCTGCCCACCCCATCCAGTCACTGGATGGATGCCCACCTTACGTTCTGCAGGGGTGGCCCCCTGTAGCAAAGCTGTCAGCAGTGCCATGGCCTTGGTTTGCAGCTGCTGGTTCATCCTGGGTGAAAAGGAGGGCTCAGCCGGCCATCCAGGGCCCAGTCCTGCTCTCCTCCATGGTCCCCACCTTCAGACACTTACACCTGTAGGTGCACCAGCAGCCTGTCTAGCGGCACCTCGCCCTTGACCAGCTGGCCCAGGGTAGGGCTGCTCAAGGTCACATTCTCCAGCAATCCCAGGGCCAAGGGCTGCACAGAGGCATCCATCAGGTTCATGTTCACATAGCACACCACCTTTGGCGGAGCAGAGGCTGTCACCACCTCATCACCGTGGAAGGCCAGGCCCTGACACTTCTCCATCACCCCCACCTGTTTCCCCAAGAAAAGCCCACCCACCTTCTTAACAAAGGGGATGCTGAGTGTCTCCCAGGACACCACGCCGTGCTCCATAAGCTCCAAGAAGGCCCTCAGTGCGAGGGCCAGCACCTCTCCTAGGCTGGAGGGACATCGGAGGCTGAGCAAAGCCAGACCAGGATCCGCGGTCCCACTGTGTCCCCCGCCCACCACAGCCCTGGGCTCACTCGTCCCCATCCTCAATGATGGTGCCCAGTCTCTGAAGCCCATCACGGCTGATGACCTCCCGGGCGAAGGTCAGGTCCGGGGCCAGCAGGAGGAGGTGCCGCAGGGCTTCCCGGCGCCCTTCACGACTTTCGCTCTGCAGCCCCCGCAACAGCCGCTCCGCCTCGCGGTCCTGGCGGGGGTGGAAGCAAGGGCAGAGCACAGGTGAGGAGGTAAGGAGAGGGAACTGGGGGGTGTCGGGACGCGGGTGTCCGCTAGGTGGGGCACTTCTGGGCTGGAGCTGGGACTGGGACCCCCGGTCGCCAGGTGCAGAAAAGAGGCACAGCAGAGGGGCAGGGAAGGAGGGTGGGGGTCGGAGGGGCATTACGGGGGCCGTGCTGAGGCACAGGATGCTGCCATTCTTGATCTCCATGCGGTTCTGGAAAAGATGGCAGAGAATGGAAAGAAGTCAAGAAGAGCCCTGAGGACTGGCTAGTTGGGGCTGTCAAGAAGGGAGGATTTGGGAGTCAGTAAAAGATCAGGTTGCAGAGAGTGGGACGATGACTGCGAGTCGGAGCCAGAGTTAGAAGGGATCACAGGGTGGAATGTGGGGCAGAGGGGAGGGGACTCACGTTCTCAGTGATGTATCTCCTGTGCCCATCCGCAAACTGCAGGGCATAGCGCTCAGAGTGAGGCAAGCTCCACCTGCAGGCAGCAGAGGCTCCGTGAGGCAGGTAGGGGGCGCTCTCTCCCTCCTGCCCCGCCCCATCCCCTACTCCTCGCGCCGGGCGCAACCCGCACTCACGCGTCGCACACCTCCTTCAGCACAGCAGCCAGGGGTTTTGCCTACAAGCGGAAGAGTCACTCACGGGACGGGAGTGGGAAGAGGTTGCGGAGGAGCCTGGGGAGGGGGTGGGGTGGGCTATTCGAGGGGAAGGGGGCGACCCGAAGGTAGGTGGTGGGGTGGATGGAGGCCAGCCAGGCCTAGTGACCTGGTCCAGCTGGATGAGCTGCGGGATGGCGTCACGCATCTGGACGGCGATCTTCACCACATTCCGCAGGGGCGCCATGGTCTAGCCGTAGGCGCTCTATACTTTCCAGATGTGCCACCTCCGCTGAGAGCACACCTGGCCTGGGGCCCCTGGGAACAAACGTGTTCCTCAGCCCGAGGCTTGGCTCCCGTGGCTCAGGCTCCCACTCGCAACAAGGTACCGCGGCCTTCTCTAGGGAGCCGGATCCAAGGCCAGTTCCGGGTTGGAGTCCTGAGGATAGGAGAGCGCCTGCCCCGCCCCGCCCCACCAAGGAGGCCCCGCCCCACCCCAAGGTGCGGCAGGTGGGGGTGCGGAAGGCGGGCAGTCACCACAGCCACACCTCCTCTTCCAAGACTTGACCCGCCCAGTTCCACCACCAACCCAGCACAGTCCCAGGGAAGGGCTCTGAAAGAACCAGATCAAAGATAGCCTTAGGCACGATCTTTATTCACTTGGACACTGTACAAATATTACAATTTCCTTTTGTTGCAAAAAGTATAAAAATAATCTTTATATAGGAATCCATCCGTTACTGCAAATCTTTCTAAATCTCTGCAAATGGCTCTAAATGAGGGTAAATGAATAAACAAGAGGGGGGCTATGGGGAGAGAGGCTGGGCCAATCCTTAGGGACCCAGCAGCCCAGATTCTTAGCTAGACATCTCCATTCCTTCCTGTTAGCACCCCCATGTCAACAGGTCCTCAGGGCCAAGGGGCCAGCAGAAGAGGGCGCACAAAAGAAGTCCAGGAGGTTTGTGATCGGGCATGGGGAGAAGTTAAGGAGGCCAGGTGGTGCTGGCATGTGCTCATCCCCACCCCAGACCTCCTCCTGGAAGGCGGAAGGCCTGCCAGGTACAGGGCAATGGGAATGGACAAGTGGCCCTGGGAGGGTGATGGAGGGTCCTTGGTTCTGTGCCACTGGGTGGCAGCTGAACCTGAACTCTGGGAGGACTCGAGGAGGATACCAGGTAGGGTAAGGCCCCCCCAAAGGAGAGGCAAACACTTTGGCTCCATGGCGGAGGGGGCTATGCTCCTTTCCCCAGCTCTCTCAGCACAGAACAGGTGGACTTGCAGGAGCAGGACTTGGGGCCAGAACTGTGCAGTGAGGGAAGGCTGGGGAAGCCAGAAGTCTGCGGCTCTCAAGCTGTGGGGGAGTGGGGAGAGGTCCCCAGGCAGCCCCCAGGTCAGACAGTCTGTGTCCCAGCCACAAAGGGCATGCTCCTGTCAGTCAGAGGTTGAGAACAGGCACATCAAAGAGGTCACAGACACCTTCACTCTCGTCCAGGTTGTAGATGTAATCGTGGTCTCCAGGGGGCGGAGAAAGGCGGAGGAGGGGTGCAAACACTGCAGAGAACAACAAGCTGAGGCCCCACAGCCGAGGTCCCACCCACAGCCACCCAAACTCTGCCCACATAGACTTACCCCCACCTTGCTGGGCCACCTACCTTCTGAGGACATCAGTTCCTCCAAGAGCTCTGAGCTCATGCATTCTGGGGACAGAGAGAGAGCTCAGTTACATCCTGGCTCCCCCCTCTCCACCCACCAAAGTTCATGAAGGGGACCACCGAACCACCCACCAGGAACTCTGACCCTTTGCCCAGATAACAGGCACAACCATAAGGTTCTCAGAAGGGCAAGAAAACAGCTCTAAGACCCAATGAACTGTGCCCCTTACCCCAGCCCCCGGGAGGAACACAGCCCTACCTCGAGTGGGATCAAAGATTTCTGACAGCTCTTTCGGGAGCTCCAAAACTAAAAGACAAAAAAACCATGATCAAGGGCACAGAGGTCCATCCTAGTTCCACTCTAGCCCTTGCTTCCCCAGATCCTATATCACCCACTCAGGGGGTGCCATACAGCTGAGATGTAGGCCCCACACCAGGCCACGCTGGCACTATCAGTAGAGGTGGTGGCAGTGATCCTGAGTGTTAGAATACATGAGGCCACCCACAGGGAATATCTGGGAGAGAATTCATTTAGCTGATGTGGGGTGGGGAGCAGGAGAAGGAGGGAGCTTGAGTGACACCAGGGTGTCAGATCTGAATTCCTCTGCGCCAAAGGCCCACTGTTAAGTTACTGGTACAGTACTTCCAACTCAGTGGTTCAGCAGGACATCACACCTCGCTTTCATTTCCAGGTCCAGAGCATATACCCTGTCTGATGGAGGACGCCCTGTGTGATGAAAGGATGTCCTGTCCATCTCTACCCTAGCTAAGCACCTACTTGTGCCAGGCTGAGACCACACCCCAGGCCAGGTCACTTGGCGGAGAAGGAGGCACTTTTAAGTAGGGAACAGTGCTACAGGGTGACGACGCTGCTACAAAGGTCCAACCAGGACACATGTGGGAAACAGGGAAGAAGTGTTGGAGCCTGGTCAGCAGGGATTACATATGCCAGGTTTGGGGGCTCTGGTTTTATCCAGTATACCTGAGGAAGCTGTTAAAAGAATTTTTGTAAATAGAGAAAAGCCAGTCAGGGTGTGTTTCAGAATCAGGCAGGGTAAAGACAACAATGTTGAAGAACTTAAGACAGAGGTGGTGGCAGTGATCCTGAGTGTTAGGATCCATGATGCCATCCATGCGGGATGTCTGGGAGAGAATTCATTCAGCTGATGTGGGGTGGGGAGCAGGAGAAGGAGAGAGCTTGAGTGACACCAGGGTGTCAGGTCTGGGTGACTAGGGCCAATGGTCGAGTACGCACAGAGGTGGAAAAACAAGTTCCAGTTGAGGACACATAGAAATGAAGTGCCCATTGGATGTGCAGAAGGCACATGGACACAGAGGTAAGGTTCAGGCAAAAGACCTAGGAAAGACAAAGGGTGGGATTCACCTACCCACAACTGGGGCCCTCCACAAGTGTGACATGGGCCAGAGATCTGGGAAGCCAGATGTAAAAAAATGCCAAGGAGAGATCAGAAGGAGAAGTCAATTAACAGAGAAGAGCCAAAAGCTGACATTATGGATGCTAAAAAGGGAAAAGAGCATCAACACAGAGAGAGGACCAGAGCAAATCACTGAGAAACCCACTGAAGCTGGCTGGGCAGGGCTGGGTGACTGATTAAGAGCAACACTAGTATGGAATGGGGTGGAGGAGTTAGGGCTGGGGTCCTGACTGCTGCAACTTGAAGCTTGACCAGGGAACCAGGATATGGAATAGAATGGAGATGACTTTTTCAAGGAGTCTAAACACAGAGATAATAGGGAAGGCGAGAGAGGGGGACACAGGGGATGAAGTGTCATTTAATGAAAGACTTAGCAGTGCTTGAGGGCCGAGAGAATAAGTCCTGGAAAAAGCAAACACTCAAGTCACAGGATGACGAGGACACACCAGACAGATGACACTTTCTCCTAAGACACTCACTGCCCCACTTTGGGGCCTGAGGGCCATACCACAGCCCATTCCCTAGGAGAGAGCTCATGCCTTCATGAGACCTGAGTCCAAGGGGTGGCAGGCAGGGCTTGAGAGAGGACCAGAAAAGGGGACAAAGGGGCACCTGCACCAAGCGAGAGGCCAGGCTCCTCGCCTTAGATGGCAGAGCTGTAGCTGATGGCAGGGGGCTGGCCAGCTTTGACAGAGGAGATAGGAGAGTTCAGTTCCAAGCCTGATTCTATTGAACTAGGTCTTTCTGAGGCTGGGTTCTTCCTGCTCCCAAGGGTACAAGTACTCACCTCCTGTGGGGTCTGCCTTAATGGGCTCAAAGGAGGTAGATGGATTGGGTCCAGATGAACTGCTGTTGCTGCTGCTGCTGCTGTCCAACAGGGCAGAGGACTGCAATGGCCGGGTGTCCAGAGCTGCCAGGCCCAGCGGGAGGGAGCTGAGCTCACCACTGTCCGTGCTCTCGGTTCCATGGCCTCCACTCACTGCAACCACATCCCCCAACCTTGTCACTCGGGGACAGGAAACAGGATATTGAAGCTAGCCATGCTAGAATCCACAGCCAGGATGACTACAGCCCTATCCTTGGCCCAAGGAGACTTAGGCATGCTCACCCTCTCAGGAAGGTAATGTGAAAATTAGTCACTGAAGGAGATGGGACATGAAGCACACAGGAGGGAGACTCACAGATATGACTGCTGCAACCACACTTCAAGAGGGGTGCCAGGCCAAGTGAGACACAGGCAGACCTGGTAGAAAACTGCCACCACTAATGCCCCTTCAAACAGTCACAATGTCCCTGTTAAAAAGGGATCATTGGCTGCACCAGCAAAGAGAGGCCAGTGGGGTGGGGGTGGATGGTTAAGATACCCCTTACAGGGTCTCATTCAACTCTGAGTATTTCATCTTGTCACACAGAAATATTGCTTCTTGGGTCCCCGAAGTCCCTCATTACCACATACCCATTGTGCCTCACCTGGAATCTCAGCTGCTGGACCAGCCACCCCTTGGGCCTCAGTGCTGCTGGGGACAGGGTTGGGGGTGGTCGCCTGGGGACTGCTTGGGCGTGAGGCATCCTGGGGCTGGGCCAGGGAAGGCTTGGGCAGAAGTGGAGGGGTAGAGACAGCAGGCGGGTTCTGGAGCAGGTCTTCGGGTGGTGGCACAGGCACCGCCACAGGCGGTGAGCTCCATGCCTCCTTGTTCACCAGAAGCACCTCAATGGGGCCGCTTACACTCTTCAGGTGAATCTGGTACTTCTTCTGCCCATTAAGGCCCTGGAGGTGGGGGTGGAGGACAGGTGGAATTGGAAGCAGATTTGGCTCCTGCCTGACCCTGGACCAGGGCCAGTATCCTCTCCCACCCGGGGCTGCCCGTTTTCCTAGATAACTTCAAACCCTAGGCCTCCCCTTACCTGCCCCACCCGGGACTTATCGGGCTCCACAGCCAGCACCCGCCCTCAATCCACCCCACCCGGCTGGGCTGAGCACCCACCTCTGGGATGGGCACCTCCAGGCTGGTGCCCGACGGGGCCCGGATGGCAAGGAGGGTATCTCCTAGGATGACAAAGAGGATGGATCAAGGCCCATGGGCTCAATTTGAACTGGGAATAGGGTGCCTGTCCCTCAGAACAAGGAAGGAGGTCATAGTCCCAGAGGAGCTGGATAGTAGGCTTCACTCACTCCCTATCGAGGATGGGGGAGAGAACTAAAGCTTTTCTCTCCTAAGAACCCAGAGGTCAGTAACCAGAAAATCTGGGTTCAGACACGTGGAGCAAAAGATTAGTGGCCATGGGCACCTCATTCAATTGATGGGGCTGCTTCCTAGGCAAAGATGTTCTGGCCAAGGCCAACAGCTCTTCCCCAGAAACAGCCTGGGAAATGCAAGATGGACAAGGAAGTTTCTGTACCTACAGTGCAACTAAACTACAGGTTGGAAGTGGGTACCACTGCCCCCTGCACACAAGCATACATGAACAGGCACACACACTTTCTCCCCTCGTATGCTCCTGTCACACCTGAGAAGCCAAACCTACGGGGCAATGCAGGTGGTGGCTGACCCAGGGACCCAGTCCAGGCTTCCTGTACCCTCTCAGCATGGTTAGCCTCCACAGGGTCCCAGAGATCTTCAAATCCAGGACTTACCCTATCTGGATCTTCCTTGAGCAGGCCCAAGGAACCCTCTTAAGAGATGGAAGTCTCTCAAGCACCAAGTCCACTGCTCAGGGCTGTGGCTCAGCCCAGTCCCACCCCCATTTCCCCCTACCCAGGCTCTGCTCACCAGCAAAGCATCTGCAGATGTCCTCATGAGTCACGTAGGCCAAGGTGTGGGGGTTAAGGAGAATGGCTGATGCCCTGCCTATGGTGACAGATAACTGACACAGTGAAGACCTAGCTTTGCAGTGGAGGTCTGACATACACACTTAAAAAAAAACCCTGAGGCCTGGGGTCTACATAGGGGAGGGATCACAGGCCAAGACTGTGGGTGGAGAGGCTCCGAGGAGGGAACCCAAGGCTGAAACCTGGCCAGGAGCTGGACCATCCTCCCAAGCGGGACAGAGACTAGGGGACCACAGAGCAAACCCAGCTGGACTAGAGGGCCCATCGCCCACTCCCCAGGAGCCAGGACCGCCGACAGGAGGATATCAGCTGTTCTGCACGTCCTCTGTTACGTTCCGGATGCTCTGCTGCACCCACACCTTGTGCTGGTCTAGTTCTTGCTCCCTCTGCTGCAGCTCCTCGATCTCTGCCTTGAGCTCAATCAGCTTGTCCGCAATCTCTCGGGTATTGCAGCCAGGCCCCACACCCCTGAATCCAGGAAGGAGAGCTGAGGGGGGCTGCCTGGCACTCTGGGTCCCACGGCCCTTGTTCTCTCTGACACCCTCCACCCCACACCCCTGACACTTCTGGGTAGGAGATCCCATTGCCGTCCCCGGTGCCCCAACTCACTTCCACTGGATGCTATTCTTGGATTTTTTCTCGATCAACCCGATACCTTCCAGCACGTTAGTAATGTCATATATCCGTCGCTTCTGGCGCACAGCTAGGGTGTCAGCTGCCTGGCAGAGAGAAGAGAATGGAAAATGCTCAGTTTCACTCTCACGGGGGACTCGGTCTGGAGTAGTCTGAAAAGGGGGTGGAGTGAATTCTAGCTCTCCTCTCCAGGCACTACAGCAGCTCAGGACTGTGGGGCAGGAAGGGGCCAGACGAAGCCTGAGCTGATGTTCCGATGCTCTTTTCCCCACACCTCCTAAGAGGGCCACGAGGACTAGCACCCGCAGCCCGAAGCCTGGCACAAAGCTGACATCCGATGAACAGCCTCAGCCGAATGAATGAAACAGCTCCCGGCCTCCCGCTTGTGAGAAGCACATGTATGGCGGCCTGCTCCGAGGGCTCAGCTGGGCCGCCCCGGGGGTTCCCTCTACCGGCTAAGGCCTGGTCCACCATCCCCCCGGTCGCCCCTTAGCCCGGGCCGCACCAGCTTGAGGTCAAGCACGCCGTCCTTGGCTTCCTGCAGAAGCGACACGAACTTGGTAGTGAGAAGTCCCAAGCTCTTCTCGTGCCGGCTTGGGGTGCCTGGGGGCGGCGGCGCCTGTGGCCCGGCCTCCGCCATCGCGCCCGCCCGCCGCCTCCCCTCAGCCAGGCCAGGCCAGGCCGGCACCGCCGCCACTTCCGCTTCCGTTCCTGGCCGCTCGGCCGCCGGCGCCAGCCTCGCTACTTCCGCTTCCGCTTCGTTCCCTTCCAGGGAGTCCATCACAATTCCTCTCAGCAGACATGGCCGAAAAACTTCAGGGACCATCAACAAATGGTCGAACAGGACGAAAATAACCCCAGGATCCCGGAAGACAGATGTGGTCGAGGAAGCATGTGGAGGAGTCGTTGGGTCGCCCCAGGAGTAGTAAGGAGGAATCATTGGAACCTTCCTGGCTGGCAAACCTGCCCCACTAACTGTGCCCCAACCCTCATCTCAGGAGAGGAGACCCTGCTGCCTGATGAACCCAACGTGTTTTCCCAAAACTGCTCCCCATTGTCTTGGGAACAACTACCCTATTCCTGTCCTTCACTTTCTGCCAAACAGCAAGCACTAACTACATCTAGCTTATCCACCTGTCTGCATGCCCACTTTCTTCCCCTGATCCCACCCTCACCTTTCTCTTGTCTCCACACTACAGTGCTCTGAAGCCATGGGATTAAAACCACTTTTCAACCAATGTAAACATATCATTTCAGTTCAGTTCAGTCGCTCAGTCGTGTCTGACTCTGCGACCCCATGAACTGCAGCACGCCAGGCCTCCCTGTCCGTCACCAACTCCTGGAGTTCACTCAGACTCACATCCATCGAGTCAGTGATGCCATCCAGCCATCTCATCCTCTGTCGTCCCCTTCTCCTCCTGTCCCCAATCCCTCCCATATGTGTAAATATATGTAAAGCCCTTAGAGCAGTTTCTGGCATGTGGAAGGATTATGTGTTTACTAGTATCATTTTGTTATTTTTAACACTGTCATTTATTATAGTTTATTTTAGGTCAAGTTCTTTGGAAAACAGTCTTTGAGAAAGAGATGTGCCGGCAGGAGGTTTACTGAGAAGCCACACTTGTAAGGAAGTAAGACAGGCCAAACAGGGCAGAGAGGAGAATTAAACTGTGAGGAAGTTAAAATGGAGGCCTCTGTCCTTCTAGGAGCACTGAAACTGGGGTACTCCTTCCAAGGCCTACCTGGCCTTTATACCCTAACACTGACCAAGAGACTCAGATCTGAGACCTCATTAGCCTACATTTCGGGCTAGGGGAATGAGTGTCTTTGTCCTGAAGGGTGGATTTGGGTGGTAGCCAGTGTCCACTGCATTATTACTACCTAGTAGTCAGTTCCATTGGAGAAGGGCATGGCAACCCACTCCAGTATTCTGGCCTAGAGAATCCCATGGACAGAGGAGCCTGGCAGGCTACAGTCCATAGAGTCTCACAGAGACACAACTGAAGCAGCTAAGCAGCAGCAGCAGTCCCTTCCATGGCTCCTTTTATCTCCAAGACAGACAAGCTTTCATAGCCCTTCCACCCCTCTCTGCCATCTCCCACCACACACCCTCTTCACAACAGCCTATGGTCTCTTGCTCCTCTGCAGAGGCATACCTGCCTCTAAGGGCCTGTCAACACAGTTTTCACACTGTGATGTTGCCTGCATCCATATCAGCACACCTTCCTCTCCAGCCAGGTTGGGGCCATCTAGTTCCTGTCTGTGCCCTGAGCATAGGCGGTCCTGCCTAGGCTGCTCCAGACTCATTGATCACAGGGAAGACACCCCCACTTCCCCCAAGGAAGTGGCGCCCAGCCCCTCCCCACTCTGTCCCACGGTGCAGATGCTCTTTCCTGTTGGGAATAAAGTACCAGAGACTCAGCTTCCTTCCTTTCTGCTTGTGGCCTTGGAGAGGGCGGGACCTGGAGGGAGGAGGGGGCTCCTGAGGAGGGAGGTGGGACAGAGGCTTCCTTGGGGTGAGGAATTCTGCTGTGGCAGGCTGAGGTGTGGGCCTCGTGAGCCAGTGGAGGGAGTATCCATCTCTGCCGAGACGGCCGGGGGAGAGGGCCCTCCTCAAGGCCAAGGCTCTTTGTGGAGGAGGGAGCACCGGACGCCTGGCCAAGCCTGGTGAGCTCCATACCAAACTGTCCTCTGCAGCTCAGAGAGGAGCAGTGCCCAGCGGAAGCCCCTGTCTATCCTGCCCCACTTCCATCTGGGGGGCAAAACCGGGAAACCTCGTCGACGAAGGTATCTCAGGTGCCTCCCCATCTCTCCCACCTCCCTCATTTCCTGAGGGAGCCAGAACCTTCTCCTTCTCAGAGGGGCCTAGATGAACACAGTAGCTCAGAGGAGCGCCCACTTTGCCTGCTCTAACCCGGACCTTTGCCCTCACTCCGCTCCAGCTCCTCCAGCCATGGACTCGGCAGCCAGGGACAAAACGCAGCCCGCACTCCCCACTGGTATGAGCCCTTCTGGGTGGGCCAAGGGAGGGATGGTGGCAAGAAAGATGGGGATGGTGAACTGGGGTCTGACTGGAGCTCTGTAAGGCGGGGAGAGGAGTGGACCGCCCTGGGGGACAGGCCGAGGGGTAGGAAGGGGTGCAGATTCGGCAGCCACTTCCTGCAGGCCTAGCTCAATTGACGCAGCTGCCCAGGCTCTTCCTGCCCAGGGCCGGAGTGGCCAGAGCAGGAAAGGGCGGAGCAGCTGGCCCGGGGTGCAGCACTCAAGTGGGCCTCAGGCATCTTCTACCGGCCAGAGCAGCTGGCCAGGCTGGGCCAGTACCGGAATCGTGAGGTGCAGCGCACCTGTTCTCTGGAAGCACGCATTAAGGTGGGCATCGGGCAGGAGGGAGGAGTGCTGGGGGCAAGCTGCAGGGCTGGCAAGGCCTCACTGCCTGCCTCCCTCCCACAGTCGGTGGTGCAGTCATACCTGGAGGGTGTGAAGACCGGGGTGTGGCAGCTGGCCCAGGCCCTCGAGGCCGTACAGGGGACCCGCGACGCCCTGGGCCAGGCCCGTGGGCTGCTCCGGGATATGGCTGAGGCTGCACAGAGTCTAGAACCCCTGCGGGAGCAGGTTGTGAAGCACAAACAACTGCAGGCCTTGTCTCAGCTGTTGCCCCGGCTGCGAGCTGGTGAGTGTGCCTGGACCTTGGCCTTGGTCCTCTGCCAGCCGGTTGACAAGCACCAAGGGGCTTGTCGCTGATCAAGGGGCTGGAACACCAGTGGAAAATTGCATGGAGGGATGCATCGGGGACCTCCCAGAGAGTAATACAGGCTTCAGATGACGTATGAAGCACGGTGCCTGTTAGCTCATTCTGGGGTTCCCAAGCGTGCGAGGGCTTCCCTGGTAGCTTAGCTGGTAAAGAATCCACTTGCAATGCAGGAGTCCCTGGTTTTATTCCTGGGTTGGGAAGATCCCCTGGAAAAGGGATAGGCTACCCACTCCAGTACTCTTGGGCTTCCCAGGTGGCTCAGTAGTAAAGAATCCACCTGCAATGAGGGAGACCTGGGTTCAATCCCTGGATTTGGAAGATCCCCTGGAGGAGGGCATGGCAACCCACTCCAATATTCTTGCCTGGAGAATCCCATTGAACAGAGGAGCCTGGTGGGCTACAGTCCATGGGGTCACAAAGAGTCGGACATAACTGAGCAACTAAGCACAGTACAAGCATGGGATGTCTGAGTCAGGACTGACACCTGTGGCTCTGCCCAACTTGGCTTTTATATACTGAACTATTTCCCTAACAAGGCGGTCAAAGAGCCACTGGCATGACTCCCTCCCCCAAGTCCCTCCCTTCCTCCTGTTTCATCAGTTCAAGAATTTACACCCTAACCCTGGGTCTTTTCAGGCTGGCCAGTGCTCTACTGTACTGATTATTAAATCTTTTACACATCACTCCAGCCCCAGGGTGTCAACATCCACTGCTGTACCCACTGCACAGATGGAAAGGTTTAGACTCAAGGCTGTCTCTTCTCTCTGATTAGTGCCAGCTGCAGTGGCCCACACACAGACCCTGATTGATGCCCAGCGGCTCCTGGAGGCCTATGTGAGCCTTCGGGAACTGGAGCAGCTGCAAGAAGAGATGTGCACACCTCTTGGGGGCCTGGAGTTGCCAGTCTTCGAGGGGTTGGGCCCTCTGGCTGAGGCTCTGGGCCAGGCTGTGGAGGCGGCCGCAGGGGCTGCAGGGCAGCTGGCCCGGGAGAACCCAGCCTTGCTGGTGGCTGCTGTGCGTGTGGCTGAGGTGGATGCTGGATGCACCACCTCCCTGGAGCAGGCTCCACGGGACTGGCGGCAGCGCTGTCTTCGTGCACTACAGCAGGGCTTGGAGAGGGTCCACTTCGGGACATCTCTGCAGCCTGGGCCTGGGGAACTAGCGAAGTGGCTGGAGGCTCTGCAGGTGGCTCTGCCAGCCGAGTTGGCCATGGCTGAGGCTCTGGTAGCACCCTGCTGCCCACCACACTACAAAGTTGTCCAGTTATGGGCCCACACCCTGCATGGCGGCCTGCGGCGCTGCCTGCAGCAACTCCTGGAAGGGCCTGAGTTGGAAGAAGCCGACACCTTCACCCTGCTGCACTGGGTGCTGCATGTGTACCAGGGGTCAGTGTCTCTGGGGCAGTAGGGCATGGGGACTTCAAAGGCTGGGGGCTCCGTGTAACACTGGGCCACCCACCTCCAGGCCAGAAATGATGGGGAGCCTGGAGTTGGGGCCTGAGGCTGACGTGTCTGATCTGGAGCCCCTCCTGACCCTGGAAAACATTGAGCAGTTGGAGGCAATATTTGTGGCCAAAGTCCAGGTGAGTAGTTGGAGCCCAGGTTCAGAGCAGGTCTGCTGCCACCTGTGGGCCTGTATCTGTGGAGTCGTGCATCTACCCGTCTCTAGCAGTGTCAGTGCCCTGCTACATCCTGCTGCACCTTGCCCCCTTTCCCCAGGCAAAGGTGGCCCAGTGGCTGCAGAAGGCGCTGGATGGGGAGGTAGTCGAGTGGGGCCGAGAGCAGGAACCCGACACAGACCTGTCTGGCTTCTACCACTCGCCATTGCCAGCCATCGTGCTGCAGGTGGGTGAAAAGTGGCAAGACCTGGGGGCAGCCCTCACAGGGAAAGGGAAGGAGGGCAGGACCAGGACCCGCTAATGGCTGCCCATCCCTGCCTGTAGATCCTGGAAGAGAACATTCGTGTGACTAGAATAGTCAGTGTGTCACTGGAGCAGCGGGTGCATGGCATGGCACTGTCAGAACTGAGCGCCTTCCTGAGGAGGTCTGACCCACTCCCAACTCCTGGCCCTGCTCCTGGGCAGCCCTAAGGGGTTCTGAGTGATCAGACACAGCCATGGGAAAGGACCCCTTCAAGACAGGGCCTTGGGTATCTTGGAGGTGGGGTCAGAGTACTCAGGACTGGGGTTGTACCAGAGTGACAGCAGGTACCGGAGCCACCTCTGCTCTTTGCAGCTTCACCGATGCTCTGATCCGATTCTCCCGAGACCATCTCAGGGGGGAAGCAGTGGTCCCTCATTACGTGCCCTACCTACTGGCCACCCTCAACCACCAGTTAGCACTCAGGTACCAGGATGTGCCCACAGAATTCCACCTTCACTAACCCCTGACTGAACATCTATTCAGTATGGATCTAGCCTACACTGGGCCTTTAGGAATTTTAGACTCACATAACCCTGGGGTTCCAATCCTAGTTCTCCTAATTACTAGCTGTGTGACCTTGGGCCAGTTATCTAATCTCTCTGAATTTTGCTTCTGTCGTCAATAGTATATGGGTGGACCTTCTGAGACTCAGGTGAGATTACAGATATAAAGTACCTACCACAGTACCTGGCACAGAGTGTCAATTATTCATTCATTCAACAAATTTTTATCAAAGCCCTATTCTGTGCCAGGTAACATATAGCGTTACCGCTGTGAATATAACAAAAATATTCCCTTCCTCTAGGGTCTCATGTTCCCTGGGGTGTGGGCAAGAGAGGACAAACAAGTTAATGATGATTTTGACTCCTTCCTGACTGGGATTAACTCTCTCCTCTTACCGAAACAAACTGAAAGACATAACTTGTTCAAGATCATACCGCGAATTAGAGGCAGGTCCAGGTGGCATGGGTGCCTTCTAACTCGCTGAGCCGACCACTTCAGCCTCATCTGTGTCCACCCTTTCAGAAGTGCAGGGAGCCGCCCTTCTTGTCCCCTCAGGCGACACACTTTGCCACTAGGTGGCGCCTGAGTGGCTAGACGAGAGAGGCCCTCTCGGGCCTTGGCCTTGGTCCTGAAGCCGTCCTTTTGGTCGGTCCAGCTCCTCCGTATCCGTCCTGCAGCCCAAATGGGTTGTTCCCGGAGTCTTGGCTCCGGTGGAGGCAGAGCTGGACAAGTTGCAGAAGAGGATCTGTCGCCTGGTGTTGGAGGCTCTGCTGGCGGAGCTACAGGTGAGGCTTCAGGGGGAGATGGGGTTGGGAGGAGGAGGATACAGCGTATGCATGGGGGCCTCTGACAGGGAATGCTGGGTCTGAATCGTCGCTCCAGCTACGTCTCTAACTCCGTTCCCAGCCCCTATTCGCGGCTCTGCCCTCGCGTCGCTGGCTCTCAAGCCCAGAGCTGCTGGATGACGTGTGCGAGCGGACGGCGCGATTCTGCCAGAACTTTCGGCACGTGCGGAATCCCGCGGTCCAGGTGCATCTGCAGGGAAAGGCTGAGGGCGGGGGGCGGTGTCCAAGTGCCCATGGGAAAAACATCCTGGACCCATTTGATCGCGATCCCCACAGCTGTTGCTGGTCGAGGCGGAGCGTACGGTGGTGCTGCAGTACCTAAGTGCGCTGATGCAAGGCCGCCTAGTCTGCCGCGGTGCGGACGAAAGGACCCAGGCGGCCGAGCGCATGCAGCACGATGCGGCCCAGCTTCAGCAGCTTTTCCTCGGTTTGGTGAGAATTCGCTGGGCGAGCGGATGGGCGGGAGTCTTAGTGATTCGATAGGGGTCGAGGACTGGAGAAAGACCAACCCCTGCGTGCTCAGGGCCTGGAGGAGAGCGTTCAGTGTGCGCCAGTGCTGCTTGCATTGAAGGAGCTGCTGAACCTCCGCGACCCCACGCTACTTGGCCTCGAGGTGGCAGGCTTGAGGCAGCAGTTTCCCGACGTGAGGTGCGAAGACAGGCCGGGAAGGGAGGAGACCCAGGAGCGGCTGGGCGGGGCTAACGCACCCGTAACTCCACAGCGAGGATCACGTCTCCGCCCTCCTGGACCTGCGCGGAGACGTGTCCCGAGAACAGCGCCTGGCCGCACTCAGCTCTCTGCGGGCCGGCCCGCAGCCCTCGCCCCAAGCTGGTCGCCGAGCACTTTTCAGCCTCGTGCCAACACCTGCACCCTCGCTGGCCTCCTGCTTCCCCTCAGGGTCCTGTGCCTGACCCCTGACTGCCCGCAGAATAAAGTCACGTCCCCGTAAGCCTTAATTGTACGTGTTGGCGAAGGGTGGATGAAATAAAAGTGCCCACAAAGGGCAGGGGGTCCAAGTACAGTGACACACCTAAGGTATCCTGGTTCCAGTTCTGATATATGGCTGCGCCCCACCTATCCCGGTACCAGACCTGTATGTGGGCTGCTTTCCCAAGTACCCGGGCTTCCACAGTGTGCGGACTACACCCTTACGTGTGCGCGCACCCGCAGAGAGCTAGCGTCTCCTACGCCAGAAGTCAGTCAACTGAGGCAGAGGAGGCGGGCTTAAGGCAACACCCCACCCAGGGGCGTGACCCGATGGCGGACACCTCCCCCCTGCTCTGCCTGGCCCCACCCCAAGCCGTGTCCTCGGGCTCTTGCGGCAGCAGAGATTGACGCGAATCCGCGCTCTTTCGTCTGAGCGTGCGCGCGCCCGAGCCCGTGCGTCACCAGCGTCGGCTCCCGCGGGCTGGGCAGCCGGCGGCCTGTGTTGCGGAGCGGGAACAGCGGCGGCGAAAAGAGGACTGAACAGGTGGGGGCGCGGCACGCGGATGTAATCCCCTCACCCCAACGAGGCCGAAAAGGCGTTCGACCGGACCCCTCCTCATCTACCTGGGAACCCCTCTCCATTGTCCACTGGCCCCGCCCTCCATTGGGCACGCCCTTTGCCCCAGCCCCCGCCACTTATTGGCTGTAGGTCACTCCCCTCCTCGATTCCTAGTACCTATTGGCTCCTCTTCAATGTTATCTTCCCTCGGAGTTTCTTATTGGCGCAGACCACACCCGCTTGTCTATCACCAGACTCCGCCTTCAGTCTGGGCTCCTCCCACAACCATCTTTCATTCATTCTGCATCTGGTGCTGGGTACTTTGATCATGGGGGTGAATGAGACCCGTTCCTGCCCTCAGGGAGTTCAGGGGATGATGTGGGGGGACACTGACCTGGGCTCCAACAATGACAGCCTAGGGTGGTAAAGAAGCCGCTTGGGCACTGGGAGCCTCTAAGACGCTGGGAAGGCTTTCCGGAGGAGGTGAGGCCTAAACCGAATACTGAAGAATGGTTAGGAGTTTGTTACAGGGAGACATTGGGAGGGTATTCTTGGCAAAAGGATCTGAGACGTGAAAGAAACAAGCGTATCCTGGTAATTCCAAAGAGGTAGGTTAAATGAAAGAAGGGAAGATAAAGAGGATTGGTACAAGTAAGAGGCCTGGAGAGCAGTGAGGAATCCAGAAAAATGTATGGTTAGTTGAGGGGAAGGAAGCCTGAGTCCTGAAATCATCCAGCAGCTTGTCACTAGGCAGAATGCTGGGAAGAGGGGGAGGGGGTCAGAACTAGCTGGGGAAGCCAAGTGCAGGGAAGGAATGATTCCAGTTCTGAGAGGGACAAGGGCTCTCGGTTTCATTCCTTTACTGAACAACTGTTCTGGGGACACAGCTGTGAACAGTTAGAAGGAGAAAACAGATAATAATCACATATACTGTACTTCAGATGGTGATGACTGCATTGGAGGACAATATTGTGGAGAAGGTGAGGTTCTGGTGGAGAGGGTTTAGAGGAGATTTACTGTCTTATAGAGGGTGTGTCGGGAAGGTTTTTCTAACAAGATATTTGCACAGAAATGTGAGGAAAGTGAGAGTGACCCCTGCTGTTATATGAGGGGGAAAGTGTTCCAGACAGGGACATTTTCAGTTTGAGATGCCTGTTATACATTCAAGTAAACATGTTGAATTGAGAACTGACAACACAATTTGAGGGGCTTCCCTGTGTTTCAGATGGTAAAGAATCTGCCTGCAATGCAGGAGACCTGGGTTGGGAAAATCCCTGGTGAAGGGAATGGCAACCCACTCCGTATCCAGTATTCTTGCCTGGAGAATTCCATGGACATAGGAGCCTGGTGGGCTACAGTTCATAGGGTTGCAAAGAATCGGATACAGCTGAGCAACTTACACACACAGAACACTAGTCTGAAGTTTATGGAAGAAGTTTGGGCTGACATATTTAAAACCATGAGAGTGGATGAGATCACCCAGGGAGAGAGCATAAATGGAGAAGTTTTCAAGTCCTGGACATTAGAGGTTTTTTTTTTTTTTTTTCCAGGGGAGGGGTGGATAAGGAAGGATTTATTACTTGTAGCAAGTTAGGAGAACAGCAGGGATCTTTACCAAAGCAGTGTCTCCACATTATGGTATTAAGAGGTCAGAAAGATAGGGATGACCAGCAAGGAAGACAAGAACAAGCAGCTAGTGAGATGGGAGAATTATGTCCCAGTGTATTTGGGAACCAAGTGGAAGATATGGCCAAGCTGAGATGAAGTCGTTAACTTTGTCAAGTTCTACTGATCAACATGAAGATCATTGGTGACCTTGGTCAGGTCAGTTTTGATAGAGAGCAGGGGCCAGAAGCCCCTACTTGAAGTGAAATTTAAGACAGAACAGGAAAGAAGGAACTAGATAGAGACTGAGTATAGATGTTGAGTATAGTGTTGTGTTACCCTGAGAAGCAGCTGGAGGGAGATGCAGTGAAGCTAGAAGACTATGGGGTCAAGTGAGGGTTTTGTTTTTTAAGATGGAGAAATAACAGCATGTGCTTATACTGACGGGAAGAATCCGGCAGAATGAGACTGATGATGTAAGAGATGTAGGAAAAAGGAGAGATGCTGAAATTATGTCCCTGAGCAGACAGGAGAGTTCAGAGGATGGAGCCTTTGATCAGTCTCTGGGGAGAGACTGGGTTGGACTGAGCCCTGGTACAGAGTTGGGGTAACTGTCCTAACACTGGCCTTGGATGACTACCAGGAAGATGGCTCTGATAGGAGACACCCAGGGATTGGCTTGGATTGGCTGAACTTTCCCTCTGCTTACAAAAAGCTGGTTCTAATTTAGATTTGAACAGATGGCCCAGAGGGGAGAGAGCATTCCAGGTGGAGGGACTAGCATAAGCAAGGGTAGGTAGGCCCAATGGGCTGGAGGAGGTGGATGGAGCCGGGTGGGAGGGGTGGAGTGAGACTGAGAAAATGCCAGAGGTAGAAGGCAGATAGAAGGTAGTGAGACCCCCTCACCTTTCATCCTGGCAGCTGAGGCTGTACCAAATTCCCAGTCTGGGCGGGTGCTGAGCACAGAATCATGAGTGGGGGGCTTAAGCCTTACAATCAGAAGCTCATGAGCTAAGGGGATTTGAGGAACCACCATCTACGTGGATGTATGAGACTTCCTCCTGCTTTCCCCCGGTCCAGGGAATGGACTAACTAGGGTGGAGGTGAGGGGGCACAGGGCCTGGTAGCCCTCAGGCCACACCCACTCATTGCTGGCCTCCACATCCTTCCTGTGTCTCCAGAAGTCAACGGTGTGGGGAGCTGGAGTGACCCGGCCGGATGTGCCCTCCAGGACAGAATGGTGCTGGACTCAGGTGCTCAGGTGTATGAGCAGGCACCCCCCAGCCCGCCAGCCAGCCCCTCCTCCTTGGCCCATAGGCCAGGGCCCTCAGACCGAGATGGGACAGCGCTGTTCCCCTGGCCTCAGTCCCTGGCCCTTCCCCTGGCTCTGTCCGTCCCCTCAGCTCTGCGGCCCCGGGCGGAGAGGCAGCCCTTCTCAGAGCTGCACTTGGGCCACCGTGGACACATGCGGCGCAGCGAGAGCACCTACACCGTGAACAGTACTGGCCGGCGGGGGGGCAGCACCCAGAGTCGGGCCCCACCTGGACGGGGACGGGACCCAGGTGGGGGCACCCTGCGGCCCGCGGCCTCCCTGCCTCACATCGCTAAGGCTCGAAAGGAGGCAGGCCGCGGTGCCAGCAAGAGCCCCTGCATGTTGGTGGCTCTGCGGCCAACCAATATGGACCGCGAGCGGGACAAGTTCTTCCAGTCCCATTACACCTACAACCCACAGTTTGAGTACCAGGAACCCATGCCCATGGCTGTGCTGGAGAAATACTGTGAGGCCTCTGGACAGTTCATTCATCAGGTCAGTGCAGACTGCCCGCCTCACCCCAGCCCGGACCACCTGAGCGGTCTGGCTTAACCTACTGCTGCGGCTCTCTGTGCAGGCAGTTGGCATCATTGAGGCTGTCCTGGAGAAGTTTGGGACCTATGAACACTTCGAGGCTGCAACGGGGGCCAGCTGCTGACCAAGTGCCAGATCTGGTCCATTGTGCGCAGATACATGCAGAAGGAGGGCTGCGTTGGGGAGGTGAGCTCACGCTGCCATCGATGCCCCTTTTCCACCTGCTTCCAACCAGACTGCCCAATGGGCAGTGCCAGGCCCAGCTCTGTTCTGGTGGAGCTAGTGACATCAGGCCAGCCCTGCTCCCGTCTCTGCCTCAGTCAGGTGGGAGCTGGCTCCAAGCAGAGGTGGGGCAGGGTGGGTGTTGTGGCCAAGTGTCCGGCCTGGCTCCCCTGTGGCATCAGCAGGTCCACCTCCCCACTGGCGGGGTTGGTGGCCATGACGTGCGTCTCTGCCACCCGCAGGTAGTGGTGCAGCTGAGTGAGGACCTGCTGTCCCAGGCAGTGATGATGGTGGAGAACAGCCGACCAACGTTGGCCATCAACCTGACTGGAGCCCGCCAGTACTGGTTGGAGGGCATGCTGCGGCACGAGATAGGTCAGGGTGTGGTAGGTGGGTGGGCTGGGATGAGAGGGGGCTGGGACATGGGGGCAGGGCAGTGAGGGGCCCCAGTAATTCCACCCCCTCTCATTTTCCCCCTTCCATTCACCAGCAGCCACCTCCTCCCTCTGGCTCACAGAGGTATGCCAGAACATGGCAGCCCACTCTTTGGGCTCACCCTCATTTCCTGTTTCTTTTGGGTGTCTTTTCCTCCCTCAGCTTCCTCTCTGATTTCCCTTGTCTGTGGGGCAAGACTGCTGAGGCCCGGACAGGCCAGAGGGAGAACCCTAAGGGCCCCACTAGTCTAGCCAACAGTACAGGCCTTCCATGGTGGATGCAAGTTCAGATTCTGGGAAGGGAACTGGCTGAAGACACAGCTGGATTTAGGAGGGGACTGGCCAGGCTGGAAAGGCAGGCATAGGACACGAATTACTATTCTTTCATATCTGTCACTCCTCGTCAAGAATCGTGTTGCTCTGGGCAAAAGGTGGTTTTTGCTGAGTATGTTAGCATGAAATGGGCATGCAAGGGTGTGGGGACCGGGTGGTGTGTGAGTTCCCAGCCTCTCTAGGGGGCTGCGGAGGGTGGGGGATGAAGCAGTGTGAGTTTGGGAGAGTTGTGTGTGTATAGTCCTAGACGGATGGGGGTGGATTGATGTGTGTGAGCCTCTGGATCCTTGGGTGTGAGTTCACTTGAAGATGGTCTTGATGCGTTGGGTGAGTATGGGTGTGGGGTAGAGAGGCTTGTGTGAGAGCCTGATTTTGGGGGCATAAAGCTATGTGAGTCACCGGCTAGAGGTCCAGCCGGGCAGAGCAGGGCCCGGATAGGGCCAGGCAGGAAGACCCCCTGGATGCCCAGCCCAGCCTCTTCTTTGCCCTCCTCGCAGGTACCCACTACCTTCGGGGCGTGAACAACGCACGGCAGCCGTGGCACAGCGCCGAGGGCCGGCAGCAGTACGGGCTGCGGCCAGCAAACCCCACGGAGGAGGGCTTGGCCAGCCTGCACAGCGTGCTGTTCCGCAAGCAGCCCTTCCTGTGGCGCGCGGCGCTGCTGTACTATACGATACATCGTGCCGCGCGCATGTCCTTCCGCCAGCTCTTCCAGGACCTGGCGCGCTACGTGCAGGATGCCGATGTGCGCTGGGAGTACTGCGTGCGCGCCAAACGCGGCCAGACTGACACCTCGCTGCCCGGTGGGCGCCAGTCCCGGCGGGTTGGCGGGGCAGTGCCTCGATCTGGGGTGGGAGGGTGAGGGTGGGGCTGTGGACCTAGCGCTCACGGCCCTCCTTGCCCACAGGCTGCTTCAGCAAGGACCAGGTATACCTGGATGGCATCCTGCGCATTCTGCGGCATCGCCAGACCATCGACTTCCCGCTGCTGACCTCGCTGGGCAAGGTGAGGGACCACAGGGCCTTCAGAGGTCCCAGCCAGCTCTCCCCCTCACTGCTGTGTTCCCTGAGCCTGTGGTTGGAACTCCACTGAGGACTGGGTGCCAGGCCTCTCCTGGGGGGAGCGTGGGTGGAGTGAGCACAGGAGATGGTGATAGTCCAGCAGCCAGTATAGGTGCTTTTTCCAGCCCACAGGTGTGTGTGTAGACACTACAAAGGAAGTGAGCATTCCAGGCCAGGAGAGCAGTCAGGAAGGCCTGCAGAAGCAGGCTGCAGAAACAGCCAGGGATCAAGCCCTTGGCACTGGGTATCTGTGCCAAGCTGAGGAAGTTGAACTTCATCCAAAGCCATGGGGAATCCAAGGAGCTTCAAGCGAAGGGTGGCACAGATGTTGGCTTTAGAAGGCTCTGTGTATCATATGGGAAGAGAGGCCTAGGGAAGGGAGTGCAAGGGGAAGAGGTGGAAGCCTTTCTCATCTCTTCTGCAGCATTGATGGTGGTCTGGCATAACCCCGCAGTGGCCATGCAGTTGGAGAAGAAGGGGCAAGCTGGAGAGATCTTCAGAGAGTGGAATTCAACTCAGTGGCCACTCTGAGTGGGAGGGTGACATATTCTAAGTCCCCACCTTGGAATCTGACATAGGGACTCTGAGAAGGGTCGGGCTGCATAAGCTGGCACCCAGGAAGGCTGGCTATGAGGCATCTAAGGCGCCTGGTATCCAGGGAAAGGTGTTCGGAAGGCAGTTGGATACCCAGATTTGGAGATGAAGAGGGGAAGCTGGACTGGATACAGGAGTGGGGTTGTAGCACATAGATGTTAGAAGAAGGTTTTGAGAGAAAGAGCAAACACTCAGGATGGAGCCACAGGGTACAGAACATTGGGAGTGAATCAGAAGGGGAGTGGGAGAGGTTCTGGGAGCAAAGGGCTATGGCCATTGGAAGGGAGCTGGGACCAGCTGCCTGAAAACCAGGGGACCCTGCACTGAGGCCAGCTTTCTCCCTGCAGGTTTCCTATGAGGATGTGGATCACCTCCGGCCCCACGGGGTGCTGGACAACACCCGGGTGCCCCACTTCATGCAGGACTTAGCGCGCTACCAGCAGCAGCTGGAACACATCATGACCACCAACCGGCTGGATGAGGCAGAGCTGGGCCGCTTGCTGCCCGACTGATACTGGTTGAGGGCTCCGGATCAGCCCCCAGAACATGAAGCTGGCTGCTCTGTGCTTCCACAGCCTGGGTGTTTCTTGGGGCCTGGGGAGGGCAGAAGCATTTCAGGAGGGAGGAGCAGCAACAGCAGAGAATTTGTGCTAGCCTCCCTGGACCCCGAGGGCCAACAGCAGCATGTCAGGCAGACTAAGTCTACCCTCCTGTCTCCAGCTGTCTGTTGAGCTGAGGAAGAGCCTGAGGGCAGGAGGGAAGCTGAGCATGGATGGGCATTGGGGGGAGGGGTTGGTAGTAGAAACTTGTTCTTGCATGAGATGGCTTTGGGTGTATGCGTACTCCAGTCTTTTCGTCCCCCCACCTGGCCCCTTGGTGCTCCTTCAGCTTTCACGCTGTCTACCTCTCACTGGGTCCTGGTGGGGATCTCCCTTCTCCTGGGGTGACTGCCTGAGCCTGCTGTCCTGGCTTTCACACAGACTCAAGGAGCAGGGATCCTGGTAGTAGAGACCCAGCTGGGCTGGGCTGTACTTTCCAGCATTTTGCCTCTCCCATGGTCATTGTGTGTTTTCCCTATTTATGTGCAGTGTGTCCTGGGCTTCTGAAAGTTCGATGGAGGGAACAGGGCTCCTCTGGACAGCACTGACTGTTCCTAGCCCCACCCACACCCCCCACACCCCCCGCCCTCCCTCACACATACACAGGCCTTGTGAGTCAAGCCGAGAGCTCCCCTGGCCTTGCCCTTAACCTCTGCACTGGCCTCTGCTGTCCCTGTCTTTGCCCACACCCTCACAGCTGGTCTCTGGCAGAGGTTGGCATAGCCTGGCAGCATCCACAATCAAGCCTGAGGGGCAGGCCCCCAGTGGTTCCAAGTTCTGAGACTCTCCTCAACCAGGAGAGGTGCCAAGATGATTGTTGCTTCTAGTTTGACCTCAGACTCAGCTGTGTGAGGTTGACCCAGCCCCCTCCCACCTTTGGCCTTAGTTTTTCCATTCAAAAATTTGGAAACACAGCTGGAAAGTCCTTATTCCTTTAGTCATTGAATATGTGTAGAGCGCCTTCTGTGTACCAGTTAACTGGTCAGAATCCTCACTGAGCTCCCAGTCCTGAGAGAAGCCAATTAAAACAATTATAATGAAGTGTGTCGGCTTCATCTACTCACGATCACTTCCTCTTTCTCTTAATCTCTCTTCCCAAGGCTGTGAATCTAGCTTTCTCTAAGTGGAGAGAAGTACTCCTTTCCTGGCCCTTTGTGTCAGTGCTAGGGGCTTTCTGGGGTGGGGCTGGTGATGACACATGTCCCCAAATGGTTCATGAGGATAAAAGGGCCATGGAGCAGGGCCCAAGAATCTGGCCCTTGTCCCACTGGGGACCTGGGTCTGGGGTCTCCAGGGGTACAGCTTGTACTGTTGAGGACAGAAATGGGCTGAGGACTGTGCCATGGGCACAGGGCTGCCCAAAGACTTTGGGACTTAGAGGCACACATCCACACCCTCGTTCCTGGGCAAAGAGCCACAGAGTCCAGGCTGACCCTCCAGAATTTATTCACTTTCAGTGGTACTGGGCCAGATGGAACCTTGGTGGCGTCTGACCCCACTTTGGCAGGATCCCAGATCACATGCTGCTAGGATGAAGAGCGGCCTGTCGGTGCTATGGCTTTCATGAATCTAGAAATAATGGAGGGGGCCTGATCATTCAGATAGAGCCCCGCCTCCTCCACCTCCCAGGCCACGCCCTCCCGCCAGATTTGGACAGCCTCACACCTTCAGACTCGTCTCCAGCCTCGAAGTCAGGCTCCGGCTCTGGCTCTGGCTCTGCCTCTGGCTCCGGTTCCGCCTCTGGCTCTGGTTCCGGATCCATTTGGGGGTCCAACTCCGGTTCAGCCCCTTCAGAGGTCTCGGCTTCCAGCTCTGGCTCAGCTTTTTCGAGGGTTCCGGATTGTGCTGCCTCGGAGTCCTCAGGACCCCGGGTCTCGTCGGATTCTGGAGCTCTGGGCAGCCAGGGGCACGTGGTTCCTGAGTCAGCAGCCCCGGGAGTCCAGTGGCCTGGGCAAGGAGGGTCATAGCTTCGTTCCCGGTAGCCTACGGCGGAGGTAGGAGTGTCTCAGGCTCAGTTTATCCTCGGTGGTTTTCTCTGCACACGTGCGAGTCTTTGGGGAAGACCATAGATCGATGCCCCCATGCCACGCCCCCTCCTCTGACCTAGGGTCCGCCTCCCCCGCGCGCTCTCACCGGTCCCCACGTGCTGCCAGTCCCAGGTGGGGTCCAGCGCCCGCACAGTTCGCTGGGCGCAGCTCAGCAGCTCCTGGCAGGCAGCCTCGCCCTTGCTCTGCACCAGCAGCAACAAGCGGCGCACCCTGCGTTCGGCGTCAGGCAGCACGTCTAGCGCCTCGTACTCAGGCCCGGTGAGCACGCCCCGTGCCAGCAGCGCATCCAGCAGCAGCCCCGAATCCGCCTGCAGCGTCTCTACCAGGCGTTTCCGCTCGCGGTCGATCGTCTCTGATGGCCTTTCCTGGGTGTTGCCCATGGTAGGGGCTGCATCGGAAGTGAGGGGCGAGAGGTAGTGGGGGCCGGAGCTCCCCTGCTTTTGACCTCTCTACCGGGGCCCCAGTGAACATCCGTGGCTGGAGTCTAAGTTCACCTGGATCTCTGCGGTCTGTCAGCCCCGCAGCGAAGCACCGATCTTGCCTCCCTGACCTTTTCTGTCTTATCTCTGCCTCGGGCTTCACCTTCGGTCCCTAAATGTTAACTGTGGCACTCCTCTCCTCCCCTAGCTACCCCAGGACCCTCATCTACTCCGACTGCTCTCACCACGCAGGTCCTTCCTCCTGAACCCCTGCCACCTTAGATACCGTGATAGATTCAGACCTAGTTTATCCAACCTAACTTCTCTTTCCTAACCTGCTTCCCCAACTTACAGCTAGTCCTGATAACCCACACCCAGCATGCAATCAAGTTCCTTTCCAGTCTATCTGCCGAATACTTCTGTCAACTTCACCACTGAGTCTAGTCTTTCACTTCCAGCCTAGACCCTGCAAAGCTCCATATCTCCCCTCCCAGATCCCAGTGCTGAGAGTCTTCCTGTTCCTCTCACCTACTGGAGGAAGTCCAGACCCTTATCCTGACCCTGAGGTCCATCCTTCCAGGACAGGCCCCTGACTCTGCACCCCCTCACCAATACCACCATGGTGTTCGAACCCCAGTGTGGTTTCCTGGCCTCTTCTGGTTCCCTAATACCTGAGTAGAGATACCTGAGTCCTCTTGAGTCTTAGCTCTGACCAAGATCTTCTGACATCACCTGAGACCAAACTGTCTCCCTGCTGCCCTGGGAATGATTCACAGCCATCATCTTGAAGTATCCAGGACTCAACTCAAAGATCAGATCAGATCAGATCAGTCGCTCAGTCGTGTCCGACTCTTTGCGACTCAACTCAAAAGCTACCAGCAAATGTCAAACGTTCAGTTTTCCTCGGTGGATCCTCCCATTTTGAGAGGCTGTCACCACCCCCAGCAACAGGCCTTGGGCAAAAATTAATCTGCTTTGTTCACTTATCAACAGCCAAGGACAATGGCCCATCTCCTCTTAGGTCGCCTGACCCAGGCAGCAAGGTCCCTGGCATTAAGGGGAAATTAGGTCAGGCCCTGGGCCACTCCCTTTCTCAGTCCATCTCCCTTGGCCTTGGCTTTGTCCAAGGGTTTCATCCTCTCTTTGGAGTCCCTCCTTTACCTCCTTACCTGGCTCTAGGTCTGGGAGAGAGGATTTGGTCTTAACCCCCATCTCTCTCACTGCCTGGTGTCATGCTATGCCTCCCTGGCCATTGTACCCCTCCTAGCCATACTGAGGTGTCAGCCCTTCCCTCAGGCCATGAGCAGAGACCCTTTGCCCTTCCCTTTCCCTTCATGTCCCATCTGTGACAAATGCTGCTCCTCCCCTGACATCTAAGAGAGAATCGGCATCTCCCTCCACCCCTCATCTCCTGTAACAGTCTCTCCCAGCACCTCTCACTCCTGTCCCATCACCCTACAGAACGGTGACTTTGACATCTCTCTAGGGTAGGATTATTGTGCCCATTTTACAGATGAGTAAAACGAGGCACAGATGAGGAGACAGGCTCAGAGAGACCAAGTGGCAGAACTGGAGTTTGACTTGCTCCAGCCTGAACTACGAGGTGTCTGGCCAAGCAGAATGCCAACCATAACTACCTGTCCCCTAACCCTCATGGGACCACCAGAAAGAATCCAGACTATCTGTTCACTTCCCAGCCCCTAGATAGCAGGCTCTCCCCCACTTCCCTCAACCATTCAGTACCGGCACTTCCCAAACTTTGTAGACACTCTTCCCTGGGCCTGGAATCCCCTTTCTCCCTCCAAGCGGTGGACCCATCCTTCAAGACTCAAATGTCCCCTCGTTTACCCCAATGCCCGAGTGTCCCAGAGGCAGATTCTTTCCTTCTCCTCTGTATCCCAGCGAACATCATACACCCTCACTAGGCTGACATCACTGGACCGTGTACCATGGATCCTCTGCCCTCTTACTTGAGGTTTCCAAACTCTGTCCCCCCAGTCAAGAGTACAGGAAGGGCGGGAGGGCAGAACCCACCGTGTACAGGTGCAGAGAGGGAGGGGACATATTAGGTTGGCCCCTCCTTTTTTCTCCCTCCTCCCCAAATTATTTTCATGTTAGCTTCCATCTCTAGTTACCTCAAGTCCTGCCTTTTGTCCTGTCTAGAGAGCAGAGACCCCAGCTAGTCTGGATCCGCTGAGATTTAATGTTCAGAATATCGAAATTATGTCCTTCAATGGTCACAGCCCAGATTCTTCCCAGAGGACCTGGCGGCTCCAGTTAGCACGCGTGATCGGGGGTCTCTGCCGCCCTCCCCACCTCGCTCCCTGCGCCTTCTTTCGTTAAGGAGCGAAGGTGGTGGGCCACCGCCGGAGACTTCGCACACCTGCGAACTCAACATCCATCCCTACACCCAGCCCCAGAGATGAGTCCTGCGGAAGGGAGGGTAAGGGAGGAGAGGGGCGGGGCTCACAGACCTTCACGCGCGGCTGCTGGTGGTGATCGGGCGCGGATTTCGCCCAAACTCAGTTTCTCTTCCCTCCCCCAGTCGGAGGGGGAGGAGTTCGGTGGGGCTCCCGGTCCCTGCGCTCCTGGCGGCCCCACTCACGGGTCGAGCCTCAGCAGGGCAGGAGATGACGAGGCAGAAAGGGCCAGGCGGGGTGGGGATGAGAGCAGCTGCGGCGGGGGCGGGGCGGCCAGGGTTGCCGGGAACCGGGAGGGGGTGGGGAAAGGGGGCCGTTCTTCTCCGGACGCGGGGAGGCCGCCCGCAGAGGTCGAGTACCGCCTGGCTGCGTTTTCCCTCATCACCCCGGGCGCGCCGGAGAAGTCTGGGTGGGGACCGTTAAGCCCGCGGACCCAAGTACCCCAGCAATTCCCAGACGTTTTACACCCATTCTCTTTGCCTGCACAGAGAAGGGTCAGAGAAGGAAGCCAGCTTACTCAAGATCACAGAGCGAGTGCACTGCGGTTCTGGGTGTGACCCCTAAAAGCCCCCGATTCCCGGAGATCATAATGGCCATGCGCCAGCCCTGGATTCGCACCCGGAGGATGGGGCCTAAGCAGGAGAGCTCGGTCGGCCTCGGAGGCACCTCTGCTCTCCAAGGGTTCCTCGATTAACATTAAAGCTCTGGGATCTGGACGTTTCTATGAAGGCACAGGCGCCCCCCACCCATGACTTCTGTGCTCCCTGGTCGGTAGACGAAACAGAGACCAGAAACACAGAAAAAAAACTGCGGTTTTATGCCGGACTCGGGAATGGAGAGGGGCTGCCAAGTAAGTGGGGCTTCACTCAGCGTCCACCAGGGGGCTCAAGGAAGCCGAGCAGCGCGTGCTACTGCCGGCCAGCCCCTCAGCAGGGCTGGCTTCGGAGTGGAGGGGGTCTCAGGGGGAGGGGTTGTCTCCCGCGCCCAGGTAGGAGGCCCGGCTCTCAGGGCTGCTGTAAATGGTTAAAGCTCCGGGCAGGCTGAGGGCTGGGCCTCCTAAAGCCGCTGGGATGTCCAGCAGGAGTGGTGCCCCGAGTGTGGAGTCCTTTCCTAGGAGAAGCAGGGCTGTACTCAGCAAGGAGAGACGGTCATCTCCTTTCTTCCGGGAAGGAGAGCTTCACTGGCCTTGCCCTCTGGTCAGTTGCGATGAAAAGATCCACTCAACCTCCCCCTCTCTCCCAGCCTGACTCCGGGGATTTCCCTTCAAAACATCGACTGCCCAGCCCACCCAATCGCAATAGCTCAGGCCCCTCAGGGTGTCCCCCAGGTCCCTAAGTCACCACATATATTACCTGGGCCTGGAGAATTTAACCCCTTAACCGCCAGCTCAGTCTCACCCTTCTCTGGAACCAAGGGCTGCAACTGCAGAAGAGAACCCCAGGAAGCAGCTGGGGAAGGGAGCTGGGGCTTTGGCAGAGGGAGAACAGTGGTGGACTAAAGGGCTTGGCTGAGCAACCCTCAGCACCCACCCCTGCCACCCTCCCCACCCCCATCTTACCAGGGACAGCTCCATGTCTAAGTCCATCAGAGTCCATTCCCGCCCTTGGAGGCTGGGGCCCAGCACCTGGGGGGAGCTCTGGGTCAACGGTGTCCTCCCCAGAGTGCCCAAACAGCTGGAGCCCACCGAGCCCTGTGCCCCTGCCTCACTGAACGTGTACTCACATCCAGCGGCCCTGCGGGCTCCACACTTTCAGGGGGGCCCGAAGCAGCATTGGAGGCAGCAGACTGTCTGGGCTCCGGCCTCCCCTCTCCAGGTCCAGAGGGCCCCTGTGCACAGAGAACTGCTGTTGGCCACTCCTTGCATTAGGTTTCCAAGGAACCTGGATACATCAGGATCTAAATCTGACAACATCTAGAAAGTGTTAGAAGAGGACCTCCCAACCCACACACACAGAAGGGCACAGAGAAAGCACCTTCTGCCTCCTACCTTTGGCCTGAGGTTTGGGTCGTGTGCCTGCCCCCACCCAGGCAGATATCAGTACCAGTGGGTCTTAAACTGTTATGTACTTTACAATCTTTACAATCGCCCCAGTGGTGGCATTTAAAATGCAGACTCCTCAGCCCTGCCACTGAGAAGT
The DNA here is from genome assembly GCA_935064755.1 of Tragelaphus eurycerus. Taxonomy (NCBI): domain Eukaryota; kingdom Metazoa; phylum Chordata; class Mammalia; order Artiodactyla; family Bovidae; genus Tragelaphus; species Tragelaphus eurycerus. Next base: position 23,425,383 of record CAKXYN010000020.1, read on the forward strand.
TCCCACTTTCCAGGGGCTTCTGAAGCTGGTGCTCCTTAGAGCAACTCTGCAAAATCAGGTCAGATCATGGCTGCCTCCTCAGCCACCCTGGGGCAGACAAGGCTGGGAAGTTTCAGGACTAGCTAGTGCCGGTCTAGCTGCAAAAGTGGCCCATGGGGTTTATAATCACAAATGGGCTTTCTGCTCACCTGTCAGGAACCTCCCTGGGGCCTCTTGGTTCAGGCTGTTGGGCATTCCTGGGCCCCTCAGGGCTGAAGCTCCCCTTCCCCTCCAGGATGGCCTGCACCACAGCCACAGGCAGCGGTGGGGGTGCTGTCACGCAGAAGTCACACTCGTTTGGGGCCAGGGCCAGCCCGGCCTCGCCTTCCCCCCTGGGCTGGCTGGCTCTTCTTTGAGCAGTGCCAGGCCCTTCTCCCTGCACCAGAGAAAAGCTTCAACCAGACCCTGGCACTGACCTCTCCCCCTATCCCCACAGCCATCTGGGCTGCCAGGCCCACCCCCCACAGCTCCCCAGAGGGTAACCCCTGTCCCTCTTACCTCCTGCCACCACTGGAGGGGGAAAGCCTGTTTCCTTCAGGGGAAGGAGAGTCTTCCCGGAGGTCGGAGATGATGGGGCCCCTGGCCCTGTGAGGGCTGCTGAGGCCCAGCGTGGTCTCCGGGAGGGGCTGTAAGTAGAAGATGAGGTTGAGTCCTTCACCTCAAGTCACAGGGTGAGCCGGAGCCTGACAGGTACCACATAGGCAAGATCTAAGGGGGAAGGCTTGAGGGGGAGGCTTGGTCCATGCTGGGTCTGGTGGGAGGGAGGCTAGGCTCCATCTTCTCTATTTCTTTTTTTTTTTTTTAATCTGTTCTTTTTCGAGAATAAGGAAAAGGAACAGGCTCTCTATGGAGCGATTGAGAGGAGAAGCAAAAACCTACCGACTGGATAAAGTAGGGGTCCTGCAGGAGGGCACCAGGTAAGGGGCAGGCGTTGAATTTGGCTGGCGATGGGCACCCCTCATCCAGCATCAGCGACCTGTGCAAGGTGGCCAGGGGCACAGGCAGGGGGCTGGGCAGGTTCATCTCCCAGGCCCCTCAGCCTGCACCACCACCCTCCCACAGGCCCCAGCAGCCACGTCAGCAGAGCTGAGGCCTGTTGCCAGGGCATCAGTCACATGCTGGAGGCAGAAGGGGCTCCCCCCCCCCAGAGATGGGGGCCCTTTGGGGGCAGAGGGGAGGGAGGAAGCCTGGTTTGGGCCCCAGACCCTCTGCTCTTGGGATGCTTTGGGGTGAGGGGCAAGGGGATCATGGGGTGGAAATACAGGGTTAAGGTCCTGGAAGTGAGGGGTCTGAGAGTCGGGGTTTTGGTGGTAGAATTAGGGGTAGGGGGGAAGCCCTGGAATGGGGCTTTTGGGGAGATGGCCATGGGGTGAGGAAGACGGTAGTGCAGGGGGAAAGGCAGGTGAAAGGGTTTCTGAAAGAGAAGGAGTCCTGCCGGGGCTCTGGCAGGGAGGTCCTGGAGGGGGTGGGGGCATCTCTGGGGTTCTCACTCACAGCTTCCTCTTAGCTCCTGCACTGCCAGACCCAGCCTGAAGTGGCCCAAAGAGGCACTGGATCAGCTGAAAAGGAAACAAAGGGTTAACTCATCTTTGGGGCCTTGCCCCTCACTCTAACAAGACACTTCCAGGGGGCTTCCAGGACTGGGCGTTGCGGGCGGGTTACGTTCAGGAGTGGGGTCGGGGGAGAGGAACACCTTGCCGATGACCCGATGCTGTTGACCGTGGCTCTGCCGCAGCGTGACCACCTCCCTCCACAGGATCTCGTTCTGCCTGCGGAAAAGGCGTGGGAGGGTGCTGAGGCATCTGAGAGTTCGCCGGGTCACCACCCCCCACCCCCAGAATGGCAGGCCCGCGCCCGCGCCCACTAGGATGATCGTCCATCCATAGTCAAGAGACTGCCATAGCTCGGCCCACTGGTCTTGGAGGAGGCGCCGAGGCACAAGAGAGGAAGGAGATGCCCAGAACCGTCTAGAAGCCAGTGTCCTCGCGCCCAGAGCCCCCCTTCTCCCTCCCCATCCTCCTCCGCCCCCTCCCCCCGCACTGCCTGAGTTCCCGCAGCCGCGCCTCGGTGCTCTCCTGCACTCCCCGAAAAGCCTGCACCTCGCCCAGCAGCCGGCCCAGGTCCTCGGGGCGCCAGCGGCCGTCGTCGCCGCGCAGCGCGGGCACCTGCAGGTGGGAGGCTCTCTCAGGTAAGGGTCGCACGAAATAGCTGTCCCACTTCCACCCGGGTTCGCTGGTCACTGCTGGCCGCCCCTAACCTTCCGGCGCACGCGTTCCAGCAGTTGCTCTCGGCCGCGTACGAAGCTCGGGTGCTGGAACTCGACGTGATCCCGTTCGGGTCTCAGCAGGCCACCCTGCTCGATGCTCACCACCTTCCGAAAACCGTCTAGGGAGCGGGGCGCGGGAGCCTAAGTTGCTACCCCGCGAACCAAGTCACCCACGCTCGATTCCCACTAGGCCCTAGGGACTCACACATATTGAGTTGCCGCACGAAGCTTGCCATGTTGCTGTGCTTGAAGTATTGGGGCAGCACCTCCTTGGCGAAGCGGCTCTGGTCGCTCACGAGGAAGCTGGTGCCGCTCTGAGGAGAGCACCGCCCGCCCACTCACGGTGCGGGCGGAGACCAGACGACACGGTGAGCGGTGCCCGCCCACGGCCAAGCCACTGGTCCGGCGCGCGCACACAAACGCACACAAACTCACACTCACTCTGGAGACCGAGACTGTCATTCATGGGGACGTGGGACGAGGCCGGGCCGGAACCATCTCTGAGGCCTATCCCGGGGCGACCACAATGAACCTCTACCCCAGCCCACCCAGACTCCCTACTCGGTTCTCTAGGAGGAGGTGCAGAGGCCAGACTTGAGTTCCAGACCCAAATGGCTCCCAGACCCGCGTTGTGACTCTGAGTTAGAATCAGATTCAGCCCTTCCCTTCTCCTGGTCTCTGTTGTCCCATCTGTCTGATGGGATAGGGTGGGAACTAGAAGACCTCGAAGATCCTTCGGGTGCTGGGTCTCCTTCAAAAGGTTCCTACCCTTTCCTCTGCCCGAAGGAAGTCGCCTCACCTCCATCTCCAATACCACAACCCCCGCCCAAGCCGTCGCCTACCCTAGACGGCTGAATCAAGGGACCCACAACCCCGTCCCAGGCAGGGGTTGATCAGAGTGGACGTTCACTGACGTGGAGGAATCCCGGGGACCACTGAGGAAGTCGAGGGGCCCCAGCCCTCACCGGGCTCCAGCGGATCAGGTGGTCGGTGCCCGGGTCGCCCACCAGGGCCCATAGCTTGCCGAGGAAGGCAGGCACTGGGCTGGGGCCCGGCTCCGTGGGCAGCCCGGCCGGCGCTTCCTGCATGGCGCAGTCTCGGCCCCGCTAAGCGCTCGGGCCCGGCAGCCGCGGGCTTGTCAAAGCCGCGGAAAGTGCTGCGTTTGCCGCCCGCCCCGCCCTACTCCGCCTCCCGGCGCCGGGTCAGGCGGGGGCCACGTGCTAACTGGAGGGGCGGGGCTCTGGCCGCGGCTGCAACACCAGCGGACCGAAAGGGCAGTATGGGATCGGATGTGCGTGGGGGCAGGGTGCAGGAGGGAGGGAGACCTGAGTTTGAGTCGCACCCTTCTCAGGCCCGCTGTTTGCTCCTGTGTTCTTCGGAAGAAATCGAGCGTACACAGCCTGATGTAGGCTGGGAAAGCGATGGAATGGGCACAGCTAAGCCTCGGGTAGAGTGGCAGATAGGAGCGGGCGAGGGTGGGGAGGAGAAACAGACACCCTCCCGCGGAACCTGGGACGCTGTCATTCCGAAGATGTCAGGACCCCAACGCTGACCGCTGCAGCCGCACCGGTAGAAATGCACCTTGAGGTCTCAAACCCTCCCTACCCTTCTTCCAGCCTCTGTCAGTTCAGAGCAGACCCGGCTTTTCACAGGACGCAGAGATAAAGCTTGATTTGTTTATTTCACACTCACTCCAGAGGCACAACCACACCCCCTGAGGCACAACTTGGCCAGTGCCCTCCCTCCCCCCACGCCAGGGCCGCCAAGCTAGCGACACGTTTGCAGAGGACTGGGGTTGGAGGAGAGTGATCCCTGTACTGCGGGGACAGTGGGTGTCTGCAGATGTTGAAAGCAACGAGTGGGCTCAGGGCTCCCTGGACCGGTACCGACGCCACTCCATACATAGGCTCCAATCCTCGAGAGGGACAAGAGGCAAGAGTCCCAAAGGAGAGGGCGAACAGCTGGCCCGCCCCTGGGCAAACCCACGCAGCATTTCAGAGGACACGCGTCCGCAGGGAGCGCAAAGAGCGTTTGTCGCATCACGCCACAAGCGTGGGCCTCCAGGGATGGGGCTCCCGCGTTAGCTTGAGCGTGTAGCTGCGCAGGCGCGGGCAGCGCGCGCGGAAGGCGTGCAACACGGAAGGTCGCACCACGCAGAAGCAGTGCACTTCGCGCAGGCCCGCGCAGCGCGCTGCCAGCTCCTCCAGTGCGGCATCCAGCTCAGCCGAGGCTGCGGCGCGCACCTCAAGCGCGCGCAATGTTGCGGCGTAGTGGCGGGCCGCGAAGCGCACTGGACCTACGGTGTCCCCAGAGAGGCTGAGGCGCAGCGCAGCCACGGGTACGGCTGGCTGCAGGACGCGCGTCACGCTCTCTGCAGGCAGCACCGGCTCTAGCTCCAGCTCTACCTTCAGTCCCGGGTGGCGGAGGCTCAACGCGGCCCAGGCTTCATCAGGCAGGGGGGCGCGCGTGCGTCTTCCGGACAAGCGCACCGCAGGGCGAGGAGCTCGAAAGGCGCACGCTCTGGCGCCGCCAGTGCCTCGAGCGCGGTGCGCGACAGGCTGGCCAGATGCAGGCCAAGGGCGCGCAGGCAGGGGCAGGCCTCTAGTAGCTCGAGCACGGAGCCCGGCCCCACGCTGCCCACCAGCGTTCTGTTATCCAGAAAAAGGCTGCGGAGCTCCGGACAACCGTGTGCCACCTGCAGCACCAGCGCGTCGTCCAGTGAGAAGGGCAGGCGCCGCAGGTCGAGGTGGCGCAGCGCGCGGGCCGCCCCACAGAGGGCGTGCACCGCGTCCAGGACGTCGCGGCCGGCGTCGAAGAGCGGCTTTTCTCCGCGGCATTCCAGGCACAGGCCTCGCAGCCCGGGGGTACGGCCCGTCAGTGCAGTCAGTAAGTCCTTGGCCGCCCTGCGACTCGACTTCCTCGACGGCTCAAATTCCAGCCATAGATTCTGAACGTGGTCCAGGCAAGCGGACAGATACGGCGGCAGCATGCCTTCCAGCTCACAGTCGCAACTTGGGGTAGAGTGGTGGAGAATAGGCGTCGGCCGGCCAAGTCCCTGCGACCTGGCAAGAGGACTCCAACCCACCCCTCTTTCTAGGTTCCGGTTACTATCCCCACTTCCTGCCTCCTACCCACACACCTTCCTGGTCCGACCGGGCCTGGTCGCTCCTAGGTATGCTAGGAGGGAACCCTATCCCTTCCTTCAGACGCACCTGCCGCCAGTTGAAACTGTGCCAGAGAGAGCCAGGATATTTTAGAAAATGGGCTTTCTCATTGGTCTTCAGGAGGCGGGGCGGGGCCTGTGAGCTGCCGTATTCACATTCTGACTGTCACTTCTTAGTTGAGTGAGGAAGTAATTAAATCTCTCTGCCTCAATTTTTTATCTGTGCGATGGAGATAATAATACTTACTACCCGTCCATCACATAAAGTGTTTGTGAGGATTAGAAAGATTGGTATAGGTAAGGCCCTTAGAACAATGGTTGGTACACAGTAGGGTGGCCAATGTTAGAAATGACGCTTCTTAATACAGGGAAGAGTCACTGCATCGCCCCAACCTCTGACTCTACCAAGACTGGGAGAAGGTGGGAGGGGGAAGAGCCTGCTCACCTGATGCTGGTGTCGTGCCACACAGCGCTGCAGGTGGCAGCAGCAGCCCAAGCTCTGCAGACCCTCGCTGCAGCAGCGCGGTCGGGCAGGGGCAGGTGGCGGAAGATGAGCGCCAGCACCTCCTCCGGCAGCTGTTCTCCAGGCTCGGCCATGGCCAGGTGGGGTACCCCCTGCAGGAAGGCCACAGTATTGAGGGGAACACGTGGAGCATATGTGTAGAAATGCTTGGGGCCCAGGGTCCGCTACGTAAATTAGCAGAGCCCAGTGCAAAATGAAAACGTGGGTCTCTCTGTTTAAAATATTATCGAGGATTTCAAGACCGTGACAGCAGAGCATTTAACCAAGCTATTAAACCAAGCCTGGGGCTCTGTACACAGATCTCAGACCCATGAAATCTACCTGGGATGCCGAGCATGTCTGATTCTTCCTTTAAACTATGTTTTCACTCGTTGAACGAATCCACGTTTTATAATACTCTATTAGAAGGAACTCAACCATGACCCGTGCACCAGGTTGATAAAGCCAAATACCTGGCTTTGGGGCGATGCTGTCAGATCTTTCTCCTAGTCACCAAAGTCTCTGAGGAAGTTGGAGGGCCATTGCCCAGGCCCTGACTCCAGACCACCACGTCTTCCTCAACCCCTCGCCCCAGTCTCCCTCTACCGCACCATCACGGCGGCCAGAGGGCCCGGACTAGTCTTATAGAGGTCACTGAACTGCTTGCCTCCCAGTTTAGACCCTGAGTACTTAGGGAACGATGGAGCCCAAACACCAAGGGCCATTGAAATGGCTTCTAAAAGGGCTCTGAGCAGCCGAATCACCCGGACATTTGTTCACCTTACAGATTTCATGGCCCCAGCTACTAAATCAAGCTCTCCTCAAACAGTAGGGCCCAGGAATATGAATTTCAACAAGTGCAGTTGTATGCCACAGGTCCCAAGTTGAGAAACCCGGTCCTAGCCCCACCCGTCACTAGAGAGTGACGGCAGGGTTAATAGGGCGGGAACATTAAGGAAAACTTTTAATTGGCAGGGACCAGGAGCCAATCAGGAAGCAGAGGTGCGGGTGGGGCGTAGCCGAATACGCAAGGAGAAGGGAGGCTCCTTCCTCGACAACTGAGATTCTTCCAATGAGAGGACAGCGAGGCGGAGAAAATCTTGGGGTTGTGGGGGCCAGAGGGACCCTGGATTCAAATTCCGATCCTGAACCCCGAGCAGCCCAGGCGCCCGTTGGGCGGTTTAGGCTCAACTGGAATTCCGCTGACCCACATCAGAGCGCGGCCTTTGTTGGAGACTGTGCGTCCTTTTTGAAGTTGCCAATTTTAGTTTAAGGTGCTTAAAGGTTTTCGTACACAACTTTTGACGCCACTGGCCAATTTTCTATTTTCCCATATTTTCTAGGCTAACGGTCCCTGCTGGAATTTGTGTCTCGAGTACCCGGGAGTTCCTGATACCCTCTGCCACTCTTGAACTAGGCACCCAGTTCAGAGTGTTAGGTAGAATCAGAGAAGCTCGACCACCCAGAAGGGGACGCCCCCTCGTTGCTCCATCCGTTACGCGCTGGAGAAAGAGGATCGGCTCTCACCCTGGGGCCCTCGGGTCTCGTTAGAACCGCAAGTCCACGAAGTCCCTTGCCGCGGGCAGTTCCGCCTGCTGTTTGACCTCAGGCGCCAGTGTCTTACCTGCGCAGCGGATCGGGTGGGCTTTGCCCAGAGGCTGGGGACTGGGCGCAGAGGACAGTGGCGGGAAGTAACCGCGGGGAACCCGGGGGGCGGGACGCCGGGACTGACGGGGCGGCTCGGACTGGGGTGCCGCCCCTGCGCTCTGCGCACACCCGGAAGCAGCGCGAGTCCAGTGGAAGCCGGCGGGCGTGGGAATCCAGGCCGGACCCAGGCGGCCAGGTTAGTGCAGAGGGTGGGTGGGCTTTCCGCTGCCGGCAGGAGCCGAGGCGGATCCTGACTCAGGTGCACGGGCGCGGTGCGGTTGTCACCCGCGGCTGCTCGAGTCCGGTGTTGGTGGTGGTGGTGGCCTATTGGGCTGTTTCTGTGGGAGGCTGGAGCGAGGGTACCGACGCTGGTCCCTGCGAGTGCCTTGTCCCAGCTAGGGGCTTTCAAGGGGCAGCAGGGCCCTGTGGGTGAGAGGACGGGGTGGTTCTGTCTGAACAGACATTCGAGAGAAACCCCTTGCCGGTCAGAACCAGTTACAAGTGCGAAACTCCAGCAGGAGGGTGGGCTAGTGGGAGGCCGGGGAGCTCCCCCTCTAGAGCTCTGAGAGGCTCTGCTTGAGTAAATGCTGGGACTCGCAGCTTTTCAGTCCTTGAGAGCCCACGCCTGCAGGTCGTCACCGCCTAGCCGGCCAGAAGTGGAGCTACTCAGGACTGTTACTGTTCAGTCGCTTTGCGACCCCGTGGACTGTAGCCCCCCAGGCTTCCCTGCCCTTCGCCATCTCTCAGAGTTTGCTCAAACTTAAGTCCACTGAGTCAGTGATGCCATCCAACCATCTCATCCTGTCAGTGTTAATAGAGCGCTGCGCCGGCTGGCTACCGATGGCAGGGGCATATTTTCCTGAGTCGGTACCCACGTGTCCCTTACGATCTCAGCCCAATCAAGAGTTCCCAGGACCCCGGCGGGCCCCGCTGGTAGAGAGGCGAACTCCAGGTGGGTGGGGCGCGGGGCTTCCCGAGGAGGGGCTTCTGTGAAGGGACATAGAGTTCCCAAGGGGGCTTAGCGAGCCAAGGCCCGCCCCTCACCCCGCCCCACCCCTGCCGCTATTCAACAGTTATCAGGCTGTTTTGACTTCTCCAGTTCCAGTCCTATAGAGTATGACAGAGATTCCCCCTCCTCTTGGTTTGCAGTGTCCTGCAGGCTGGCCAGTTGGGCAGAGGACTGTCTGGTCCTGCCCTTACTTACCCACCCTATGGGGTCAGCACCCTTCAGTCAGGGGGCTAAGAAGATGTGAAAGAGGAAATGTTTTGGGGCCAAGTTCCCACTTCTCCACTCTGGGCCAATACCCCAGGACTTCCCACTTGTCATCTACCCCGTTTTTGTTTTGTTTTGCTTTTTAAGAAAAACAAATATGCCTTTTTAATACCAAAGAAATCTCTATTTCACATAAAGTAGAATATTTAAATAAAATGAAAATAAAAACCACCTACTCTCCCCCTTCCCCAAGAGAAATAAACAATGCTAATTTTTTTGTTAATTTCTATTGTTTTGGATAAACACACAAGTATTAGTAAGTTTTCTACCAAAAGATTATGGGGGAAGCTGGTCAAAAGATATGTTCCCTGTGCTCAAACTCAGGGTAGGGTTATCAGGTATCATTCTTCCTGCCAGGTCTGGGTGAAAGTGGAGGGTGCCATTTCTCTTTTCCTTTATTATTACTATTTTTTAAATTTGCCAGTTGCATAGCTTGAGGGATCTTAGTTCCCTGACCAGGGATTGAACCCAGGCCCTTGGCAGTGAAAGCACTGAGTCCTAACCACTGGACCCTTGAACCCATTTTTCTAGGAAAAGGGTATGATGTTGCCTCAGGTAAGGTCTGAAGGAAGAGGCAGGGCAGTTCTCCACCTGTTGCTCATAGTGCTGTAGCTGGGAGGCCACTGACAGGCTAGTGCCATGGTTCCCTGACTGAGAATTTTGCTCCTTGATCTAGAGCTAGGATTTTGTTGATGATAGATTAGAGGAGATGCTAATGTCAAGGGCCCTAACTGTGTTTGGACAGAGAAGGAGCCTGTATCAGAACAATTGAATGGCATCAGACAAGAGACTGTCTCCAAAGACTTGAGACTAAAAAGGTATGATTTAATTCACATAACAGAAAAGTCCAAGATGCAGCTAGAGCCGGGGACATGGTGTGGTTAGGGGTGCACTTCTTCATCTCTTGGCTCTGTAGCTTTCTATGCTAGTTTCATTCTCAGTCAGGCTGAGAATGGCAAAGGAGACCTACCCTTTCTTCTAGCTCAGCTTCAAGATAGGAAAGGGAAACTTGTTCCTCTTTCCTATTGGTTTAGTTGCTAAGTCGTGTCTGACAGTCCATAGACTGTAGCCACCAGGCTCCTTCCATGGAATTCTCCAGGCATGAATACTGGAGTGGGTTGCCATTTCCTTCTCCAGGGGATCTTCCCAACTCAGCGATTGAACCCAGGTCTCCTGCATTGAAGGCAGACACTTTACTGACTGAGCCAACAGGGAAGCCCAAATTGCAGGTTGATTCTGATAGGTCCAATATGAATCCTATGCCCAACTCAGAACAAACCATTTCAGGAAGGTTAATGGAAGATGCAGATTGCCTAGGCTGGACGTCAGGGGCAAGGTTGGTCTTTCCAACAGGCCTGTGGATTGAGAAAAGGGTAGAGGGAAGTCCCCAGAGGTCAGTCAGGACTGGGGTAGAGAATCTGGGCAGGTGCCAACTACAGGTGTCCTTTGAAGTGAAACCAGGAGGTACAGCAGGAATGCCGGAGAATAAACCTAAGTAGGGGCTCTGGGATCCCTGCTGCTGCTCCTGCTGCTGCGTCGCTTCAGTCGTGTTCGACTCTCTGCAACCCCATAGATGGCAGCCTACCAGGCTCCTCTGTCCTTGGGATTCTTCAGGCAAGAACGCTGGAGTGGGTTGCCATTTCCTTCTCCAATGCATGAAATTGAAAAGTGAAAGTGAAGTCAGTCAGTCATGTCAGACTCTTCGCGACCTCATGGACTGCAGCCTACCAGGCTCCTCCATCCATGGGAGTTTCCAGGCAAGAGTACTGGAGTGGGGTGCCATTGCCTTCTCCTGCGGGGATCCTCAAATTTGAACTGAGGGCATACCAGGACATGAGTCTGGTTGTGCTGTGGAGGGTGGGCACCATCCAGGAGGAGGGTGTCTCCAGTCAGCTTTGAAAAGAAAGACACCCTGCCCTGAGGAGGGGGGCAGAACTTCTTTGCTTTTACTGCAACATTGTTCCTCTCCTCTCTCACCCCTGTGACCCTGGGCTCTTTCTCAGAGAACGCAGTGGAGGGACAGTCCTGACTACAACTCTTAGCTGAGCTGGGACCAGAAGCAAAAGGAGCTGCCTAGGGGATTATGAACTTACCTTCACAAGTGTGCCATCTGGGTGGTGACAGCTGGGCCACGTGGGACTGGAAAGCTGTCTCCAGGGCTGGGCCAGGGGTGATCTGAATGCTTATCTCTGTCCCCAGGAGGCAAGATGGCAGCTGGGCCAAATGGGCTTGAGGAGTGGGTGGGCAGCGCATACCTGTTTGTGGAGTCCTCACTGGACAAAGTGGTCTTGTCCGATGCCTACGCTCACCAGCAGCAGAAAGTGGCAATGTACGGGGCTCTCCAGACTGCCCTGGCAGGTGTGTGGCTGGGCAGGCACTTGGGGAAGAAAGGGCGGCCTGGGGCTTTTGTGGGTGGGCTAGGGACTGAGACCCCCCCAACTTCTTCAACTCTTTGGGCTTGTGCTTAATCACTGGTTTGAGGAAAAGATTCCTTGGGGATGACAGGAGGAGGATGCCTGGTTACGTAGGGTCTTTCTCCTCTGGTACGCATAAGTGCCCTTCGGTATAGACTTGTGTCCCTGTGTCTGCATGTAATCTACCTATGTGTGCACTAATATCCCCCTACTCCATGGCCCCCCCACCACCACTCCCCAGATCAGGCCACTTGCTCACTGCTTTCTACTAATCTTACATTACACTCTCTCTCTTCTTTTCCTCTCTCACTGCAGCACTCCTTGCCCAAGACCCTTCCCCAGTACCTCCCTTTCCAGCCTACTTTTCCCATCTCAGGGCAGAGGCCACAGGAGGCTGAAGCTGGTTGGGGGATCTGGCCCCAGCCTGAGAACAGCGAGAGCCCCTCTCCTTGGGAGGGGGAAAGCAGTACTAGGAGGCGGAAGACCTGAAACCTCCCGCCCACTGCATGGCCAGCTGCCTACCCAGAGGTCTTGGCTGGCCAGGGCAAACGCCCCTTTCTACTCTGCAAAGTCTCTTCCACGTTCCTTTTGTCAACTCTTATTTGAGGCTTCAGGGATGCAGCGAGAGTGGCACCCACTCTGTCTTAGGGTGATCCCTGTGATAGATCCAGGCCTTTATTCTGGGTTGTTGCCGTTTGCCTCATCATTCTGCTTCCCAGCCGGGAGTTCTGGGGTATACCTGCGTCCCTAGGTGTCTGGGGTGGGGGTGGGGGTGTCTCATCTCAGGCTTCATTCCTTCTCCGGCCTCATGGAGTATGGCCCCGCATGGGGACCGCATGGCACCTGACTGCCCGCCTCCGCAGAGAGTGGCGGGAGCTCCGACGTGCTGCAGATGCTCAAGATCCACCGCAGCGACCCGCAGCTGATCGTGCAACTGCGTTTCAGCGGGCGCCAGGCGTGCAGCCGCTTCCTCCGCGCCTACCGCGAGGGGGCGCTAAGAGCCACACTGCAAGGGTGCCTGGCTCGGGCACTGGCCCTGAACTCGGTGCCGTTGCAACTGGAGCTGCGCGCTGGCGCTGAGCAGCTGGATGCCTTGCTGACCAACGAGGAGCGCTGTTTAAACTGCATATGCGCCCAGAAGGTGCGGCCGCACTGGGGCCAGGGTGGGGTGGGGCGGGAATTCGCTGCGGAGACCCCCACCGACGCCGCACTCTCCTCTCTAGCCTGACCGGCTCCGGGATGAGGAACTCACCGAGTTGGAGGATGCGCTCAGGAATCTGACGTGCGGCTCGGCGGGGGGCCAAGGGAGAGACGTGCAAGGCACTCCAGCCCCCTCTCAGTCTCTGGCACCTTCTCCGCAGGAGGAGAAACCGCCACCACCGCCGCCTGGACAGACTTTTTTGTTCCAGGGTCAGCCCATAGGTGAGACTCCCGGAGAGGGGGAAAGGCAGGATCCTCAGGAGGATGAAGCCTGGGGAGGGGCGAGGTCTGGGCAGGGTAGTCGTGGCGGGAATGGAAGGGTATCCCGAGCTCACTCCCTCCCCACTCTCTCTGCAGTGAACCGGCCGTTGAACCTGCAGGATCAACAGAAGTTCGCCCGTTCAGTGGGCCTCAAGTGGCGCAAGGTGGGGCGTTCTCTGCAGCGAAGCTGCCGCGCGCTGCGGGACCCGGCGCTGGACTCACTGGCCTATGAATACGAGCGGGATGGGCTGTACGAGCAGGCCTTCCAGCTGCTGCGGCGCTTTGTGCAGGCCGAGGGCCGCCGCGCCACGCTGCAGCGCCTGGTGGAGGCGCTCGAGGAGAACGAGCTCACCAGCCTGGCGGAGGACTTGCTGGGCCTGGCGAATCCTGACGGCAGCCTGGCCTAGGCCGAGTACCAGAGAAAGGGGAGGTCGGTCAGTTGCCCAGCCAGGATTTGGAGCACCTGGATGACCGTAGGGTCCCTTCTGCTGCTACTGCTGACCTCTTGTCCACCATGCGACTCTGAGACCACACTTAGCAACCCCACTTAGCTGAGCTGCTGAAGCTGCTGCGCAGAGATGATGGCGGCCCTCTCCAAGAGTCAGACAAGCACCCAAACATGTCTGCTGGGGTGCCACTGGGCGTTGTGTTCTAGATACTAGGATAGAGACAGAGTGAATGGGTCTCTATCCTAGTATCTAGAACCGACCTGCTGCAAGGTCTGCTTCACCTTCTCCCACCCTAAAAGAAGGGCTTTCAGCCAGACTTGACCTCTTCATTCATTATTACTCATTAAGGACCTGCTGTATCCTAGGCATCATCCTGGGTGCTGCAAATACTGTGGTGAACAAAACACATGATTCTTGTCTGTCATCAGTTCACACTCAGTGTGGGACTCTGAATATAAAGTAATAAAATACGACCCATTTTTTGGATGTGAAAAATACAAGGCATTGTGGGAACAACTGAGCAGGGGCCAAACCCAGGTTAGGGGTTAGGCTTCCTTGGGGAGAAATGAGTGTGAATATTGTGGGGGGGGGATAGAATGAGAGAAGGGAAATATTCTTGACATGGCCAGCCTCAGGTGAAGTCTTGAGGAAGGTGAGAGGGAGGGGTGTTAGAACAGAAGGTTTACAGTGGCTGGATCTAGGAGTGGGTGGATTTGCAGAGACCCATTGGAGAGTGGGGGAGGCAGAGGCATTTTATAAGAGTTTGGATTTTATCCGGAGGCAAGTGAGAGGCCTTTGACAGTTCAGGCTGGGAGTGAGGATTCAGAGGGAGAGAGAGTACAGTCCCCAGGCTGAGGCAGTTGGTAGCAGAGATGGAGGAAAAGGATGAACATTGAGAGCTGTTTAGGACAAAGGACAACAGGCCTGGTGACACTGAATGAGGAGAGAGGTGGGAGAGGACTCCAGAGTTTTGCCAGTTAGATGGGAGGAGCGATCTACTTGGTGAAATAGGGGCCCTGGGGAAGGTGAAGCACTTGCTCTGTGACAAGCTGGGCGTGATGTTCCTGTCAAACACCAGGTGTTCAAGGATAGCTAGAGCTGTAGTTTTGAGTTCAGGAGAGGGTCAAGGCTAAGGACTCTGAAACATACAGGTGGGAGTGGCTGGGACAGCCCAGGGGGAGGTCCTGAAGGACACCAACTGGAAAAAAGAGCAACCCAAAGAGGAAGGAGGAAAACCAGATTGGAAGCCAGAGGAATGGCTCTACCTACTATGATGGAGGCTGAGAATTTGTGAAGGCTGAGGAGTGTCCACTGGAGTCAGGGAAAAGGTTACTAGGTGGAGGCTGTTTCTGGGACATAGTGGGGACAGCCTGATACCAGACCACAGGAGGGATGGGAGTGGAAGCAGTAGAGAAAACCACAGATAGGAGAGGACTCCTGAAAAGTCTGTGAGCAGGAGGGTGAGGCCCAGGATGGAGGGTTTATTTTGGAAGGGAGAACACTGGTGGGAAGAAGTCAGAAGGAGCAGTCAGCCACTGGGAAAGAAGATGGTGCTGGGCAGCAGTGCTGGTTCCCTAGTCTACCCTCAGAAACTTCGGGGTGGGGGTGGGGTTGGGTTGTCTACTCCAGGCCCCACCTGGAGGCTCTGAGTTCCAGGGAGAGAGAGATGGCAGCATAGCTGGGCAAGGTCTGGCCTCTCACACTGACCTATTTCTGGAGTTCCCCAAGCTGAACCAATCCCTGCCAGCCTGTCTGGCCTGCAGTGGGCCCAGGCGTGGTGATTTCCTCTTGCAGGAGGCTATGCTGGCCTGGGCCACCAGGGACTAGAGGACTCAGAATTGCCTCTGCAGAGACAGATTGAAGTGCTCACCTGTGAAGTTAAAGCAGACAGGGTTGGCCCCCTCTCCTGTATCCCTGCGGATGGGTAGGGAGAGGGGCAAGGGAGAACAGAGGAAAGAGTCCTGGATGGAATTCCAGAAGTCCTGGGCAGTGCTCTTACCTTCTGTCTGTCTGATCCTGGGCGAGTCACCTGACTCCCTGAGAAGGAGTACCCCCATCTGGGCATGACCCATGACAGCTGCTGGCAGGGCTGTGAGAACTGAGCAAGCAGTCGGCTTGGTCCTTGTGTGTGTGGTGTGTCTGCTGATGGGCAGGCAGAACCAGGAGAAAGGAGACTCCATGTACCTGGGGAGCCAGGGCTCCTGGTACGCAGAAAAGAGGCACTTCCAAGGATGGCCTGGGAGGGGCTGGGGGATGCCAAGTCCGCCTTTGCTGGGGCTCCTGCCAGCCCAGGCCCTTCCGGCTCCGGAGAGGCAAGGGTGGGGAAACTAACCAAAAAGGCTAGTGCTTCTTCCTGTCCCCTGGAAAGGCAGAATTGGGGAGTTTAAGTCAGAACGAAGACCAGAACTCACCTCTTTGAGCCTTCCGGAGAAAGAGCTGACCGTGAGGATCCCTTTCAGGGATTAGTCTCCACTTGGAGACAGCTTTCCCGCAGCGCCAGGGCGGAGCTGAGCTCCAGATGTCCGGGCGCACACAGCTGTAGGGTCACGTGGCAGCGGCCCTGGCCCCCCTTCCTGCCAACGTTGCATTTGGCCCAGGCCCGTCCATGGCCGCCCTTGGGACCCTGCGCTGAGCCCCGGAGGCCCCGGCATCCGGGGCCGCGCCACTCCCAAGGGCAGAAGGTGTGTCAGGATCCCAAGGACCGCCGTGGTGGGTAGGGATGGTTGGAAGGGATTCGGCCTCGGAGCGGGAAGGGGGTGGGGCCGAGGCTCCGCGTCTCTTGCCCCGGCTCTGGGGCACCGTCCTGGGCCGGAGCTGAGAGGGTGGCAGACGGCTAAGAGGAGGAACCTCTTGTCCTTTCAGGGTGTCCATCCCAGTGGGGGGAGTTAGGGTCCAAAATAGGAGGACCCCCGGAGGGGGGTGAACGACCAGTAGCCGGAGACCCCTGGCCTGTGGCCTCCCGCGGCCTCCCCTCCGGGAGCCCGTGTTAGCTTCCACGTCGCAAGCCCCTGACTGAGTTTCTCCGCAGGGGGCGCGAGCGCCGGCCAGGCTGACATGAGGCGGAGGCTGCGCCTACGCCGAGAAGCGTTGCTCACGCTGCTCCTCGGCGCCACCCTCGGCCTCCTGCTCTACGCGCAGCAAGAAGGCGCGGCCCCGACGACGAGCGCGCCAAGAGCACAAGGGAGGGCGGCGCCGGGGCCCACCCCAGGGCTTCGTGTATTTCAGGCCCCGGACACGGTTGCAGCCCCTCCGGCCTACGAAGGGGATACGCCGGAGCCGCCCACGCCCACGGGACCCTTTGACTTCGGCCGCTATCTGCGCGCCAAGGACCAGCGGCACTTTCCTCTCCTCATTAATCAGCCGCACAAGTGCCAAGGAAATGGCGCGTTCCCCCGCGGACCCGACCTGCTCATAGCCGTCAAGTCGGTGGCGGCGGACTTCGAGCGGCGCCAGGCCGTGCGCCAGACGTGGGGCGCTGAGGGGCGCGTGCAGGGGGCGCTAGTGCGCCGGGTGTTCTTGCTGGGCGTACCCAAGAGCGCAGGCACAGTCGCGGGTGACGCAGAAGCTGGCACTCAAACACACTGGAGCGCCCTGCTGCGTGCTGAGAGCCGCGCATACGCGGACATCCTGCTCTGGGCCTTCGATGACACTTTCTTCAACCTAACGCTCAAGGAGATCCATTTTCTGGCCTGGGCCTCCGCCTACTGCCCCGACGTGCGCTTCGTTTTTAAAGGCGACGCCGATGTGTTCGTGCACGTGGGAAACCTGCTGGAGTTCCTGGCGCCGAGGGATCCGGCGCAGGACCTGCTTGCAGGTGACGTGATCGTGCAGGCGCGGCCAATCCGCGTGCGGGCCAGCAAGTACTACATCCCGGAGGCTGTGTACGGCCTGCCAGCCTACCCGGCCTACGCAGGCGGCGGCGGCTTCGTGCTCTCTGGGGCCACGCTGCGCCGCCTGGCCGGTGCCTGCACGCAGGTTGAGCTCTTCCCCATCGACGACGTCTTTCTGGGCATGTGTCTACAGCGCCTGCGCCTCACGCCTGAGCCTCATCCTGCTTTCCGCACTTTTGGCATCCCTCGACCTTCAGCCGCACCACACCTCCACACCTTTGACCCCTGCTTTTATCGCGAGCTGGTTGTAGTGCACGGGCTCTCAGCTGCTGACATCTGGCTTATGTGGCACCTGCTGCATGGGCCTAACGGGCCAGCCTGTGCGCGTCCATGGCCTGTTCCTGCTGGCCCTTTCCAGTGGGGCCCCTAGCCTCCTATCACAGCTCTAAGCCCCGCTCATTCAGACCCAGGATATAAGTGGGAGGTAGCTGAAGGGTAGGTTTCTCAGGCAGGTTAGTGCTGTGTATGTGGTTCTTCCCCATAAAAGGGTATCCAGGTGTCTGTCTTCAGAAGGCCCAGGGAATGAAGACTGAGCTTGGCTCCTGATGACCCTCTCTACTGGGCCGTGATCTGGAACTAATCCAATGGTGGCACTTTTGAGATAGCCAGGGCTGAGGTGGTGAAGAACCAGGCTCTTTGCCTTGCAGGTGAATATGCCTGGTCCTCCGAGCAGGGATGTGTAAGTGTATGTATGGGGGGAGGGGTGGTGGCAGAGGCTCATGAAGTCTAACCATGCTCCTTAGTTTAGAACCCCTAGAGTGATGCCAACAAATGCAGGTCTTTCTCAAGGCTGGACCCCACAGGGAGGGGTAAAGGGCCTGGGCTCAGTCCTCATGGAACCGGCAGCCATTCTGCCACAACTCAATTTGAAAGTAGGTGTTTTGCTTCCTATCTGCCCCTCCAGTTTGAAATGGTCTTAGCCCTGTCTAGGTCTTTAGATCTGCTTTCCTGGGGCCAGCCCCTCCTGAGCCCTGGACTAGGTGGAACACCTGGGATGGAGGCACACGGACTGGGCACACTGTGCCACCTGAAGTCTCTCCCCACCTCCAGCTACCCACGGGAGAAGAACCTACACCCATGCAACTATGCCAGTCTCCCACTGGAGTCTGTGCTGCCCCCTCCAGAGAAGCCAAGGAACCTCTTCTAAGATGATTTCAGCTGTAAAATTCCCCATCTTCTTCAACCACCCCCTTTCTCAAAAAACAAACAAAAAACACCAATGCCCCCAAGCTTATTTTAGTACAAACATCCCAGCCATCAGCACACGGGGAGCTGTTGCTGAGGGCACAGGTCTTTATTGGAGGAGGGGTATGGGTAGGGCATGAGGAAGATTCCCCCATTCTAGGAGGATGGGAAGAGTCCTGGCTGCCCCACAGTGGGGTGTGTGGGGGTCTCTGGCCAGGCCACCATCCACATGGGAAGACACTAATCAGTCACGAAGTCACGGGAACGTCACACAAGAGCCCGGGGCTGGTCCCCCGCACATTCATTGTTAAACTATACAGGATGAGGCTGTACATGAATTAATTACAAAAGAGTCATATTTACAAAAATATGTACACACATTTGAAAAACCTCACAAAATTGTCATCTATGTATCACAAGTTGCTAGACCAAAATATTAAAAATGGGATAAAATTATACATTTCTCTTCTCAATTCTTTTCAAAAGGATTAATATTTTTAAAGCACATATGCTTCTTTCCTTAGCAAGTCCCAGGAAGAGGGAGCAGCCCAGCCCTCCACGAGCCCCAGAGGCCTTGAGCCGTGTGAAAGGGCCCAGCCAGGGGACACTGCCCAGAGTTAGGGCAGGAGAGCCAAGCCCACAGTGCAGAACAGAATGCTAAAACACACAAAAAAGGAGCAAGATGTCTTTGGCTAAAACTTTGGCATTAAATAAAAGAGGCAAACAGAATGGAAACATGCAGCCCCACCAGCAATGTTGGGGCAAAGCAGGGGAACAGGTGACCTTGAAGGCTTGCTCCAAGACGGGTAGAGCCAGGCCTGGGCACGTACCTTGATGGTAGAAGTTGTGTTTCAACCACTGGGGTGTGCCTACTGGGCCTGGCAGGGAGCACGTGCAAGAAAGAAAACAGGGAAGGGCAGGTGGGCCACCTTGGCCACAGCCAGCTCATCAAGTAACTAAGTGGATGTAGTGCAAAAGTCGCAACCACGTACTATGGACAGGCTACCTGCTTGCCTTAAAGGTCACGTGGCAATGTTGGGCCAAAGGCAGGACCATGTCCTTGTCTGGGTGCCTGTGTTCTCAGCCACAGAAAAGTCCGAAGTTTTCCCAATGTGTGTGGGACAGGGAGACAGAACCCTGTCTCCTTACATGTTAGTTGAGAGCTCCTGGCTCCAGGTATCAAGGCTCAGAGTTTGTGCTTCTCTTTGCAGTCTGTGTCCCCTGTTGGCACCAGCAGGCTGAGAACGGACTGAGGAATATCTGGGCCTCTCACCCCATGGCAGAGTGCCCAGCCTGAGCCCCACCTCAAAACACGACAACAGCCCTTCCACACTGGCAAGATGTCCAAGAAAACCCACGGGGTGGCCCACTGAACAGGATGCAATGCACAGTTCCATGGGGCAGAGGGGCAAGGGTCATGACGTTCCTAGGGGAGCTCCGCGGTTCTCAGGTGGGCACCAGGTCTGGGGGGGCCATAAAGGGTCACCGAGGCAATGTGGTTGTTCTGCATGACCTGGCGTAAGAAGAGGACATTGAGTTGAAGGGGAGGAGTTGAAGGGATGTAAGCACAGCAAAACTCCCACAAAACCCCCAGTGGGATCAATCCTGGGCTGTGACAGAAGAGAAGGCACTCCAGTCAGCACCTGTGTGTGCAAACACTTGCACATGGGGCTGGACTGACCCCCTCCACACCCCCAGGCTTGTGCTAAGGGTCATCTCTGCCCTTGTGTCCCTCCGGGACACATAAACCTCACCATACCCATCTGTCCAGCCCTTCTGGAACTGCTAGGGGTCTGCTGAAGGTATGGCAACCAGATGGCAACGCAGGGGCACCCCATTCTTCTCCCAGCCAGTGGGGCCTCAAGAGCCACTCGCCCCACCACACATTCATTCATATGGCATTTAAACAACCCCCCCAATGCCCCCGGACAGAGCTCCACTTGCCCTGTGGTTCCCTTTGCCATTGTAGTCATGTTTTCAAATATAAATGTGGGCTCCCCATTTCCCCTCATCTTGTTGGATGAGCCTGCCCAGCAGACCCTTCAGGCCCTTCCCAATCTCTCTCCCCCATCACTTGCCTGTCCTTGCCATGATCACCAGCCACTCAATCCCCAGGGCTTACCTCAAAGATCATCCGCTGAAGACCAAAGCAGAATGTGGAGCCAAAAGGGTTGGTGTTGTTTGGGGATGAGGACCTGAGGCCGGGGAAGCCACAATTAGAGGAGACCTAGGCCAGCTGGGGCACCCAGTTCTCTTTGGGGTAGGGGCTGTTAGCCAGTGGTCCCTCAGGGCTCTGAGTGTGTTGCCCACATGGGCTCTTGAGGTCCGAGGCACAGTGATTGATCTCACTCAAGCACCAAATCCTATGCAGTCCAGCTGGCACAGAAGGGTATTATGCAATTGGACTGGAGTGTACAAAATCAGGAGAGAGAGGGCACCTCAGACAGCAGGGCAACCAGTTACTGGGCTGTGAACCAAAGCAGGTAGCAGGTGTGATGGGGACAGCTAGTCAAACTGCCTCCCTCTCTGAGTAACTGGAGGTAGGAGGGAGAGGGGGTAGATATCCCAGGGGCAGCCCCTCTGGTTGTAAGTAAATGTGCAGAACTGTTGGCTGAGTTCTAACTCACAGGGCTGGGGCAGGAAGCATGTGGCAACATCAGAAATTCCTGCTGGTTTTAAGCCATACCCACTGCTAGGGTTCCCGGTCATTCTGGGCGGTGAGATGGGTGGGGGGATCAGAAAGTAACCCCCCACTCACCTGTGCAGGACCACAGGCTTCTCCACAGGGTGTCCCAGGAGCTCCTGGATGTTGTCCCACTACAAGAGGGATGAGGGTGACAGGGGATTAGTAGGGACCCGACCCCACTGTGACCAATGGCTGGCCCAAAGGACATAGGCACCCAGACTGTTGGCAGGCTCATGCCCTCCTCATTTTCAGACTGTGTCAGGTGGGAAAAATAGGAGCTCACCTTGCTGTAGGTTGTGCATGTTTCTGTCTGACCCTCTGAGTTTTCTGAAAAGAGAACACAGCATGGTTGGTAGCTGGCCTGGCCTGGATTCAGTTCCACATCTGCTCAGGTAGATGGCTCAGCCCACCTGCAACCCCAGCCCTCGCCGCACTATGCACTGGGATTGAAGTTTGGAAACCAACAATCCCACAGGCACAGGATAAGACCTTAAGAGCTTCCAGGAGGACTATAGACCAAGAACCATGTGGCCCCCAGAACCAAGAGCCCAACCCAGAGGAGCTGAGGCTCTGAGAGAAGCAGGTGGGCAAAGAGTCCATACATCCAACCACTGCCACCCTCTCTGCTTAGATTATCATCTCTTTGAAGCATGAGAGACTGACTCTAAAACCCTTTCCTTACCCTGAGGACACTGACCACTCACCTCTCTTTACGGTTAGGGGGATCTTGAACTCACAGCGGTGATAACTAGAGAGAGAAGGGAGACGGGTAAAGGTGGGACCCCTTGGGAGACCTGACCACCCCCACATCTCAACTCTGCATCCTAGGAAGAATAGGATCAAGCACACCTGCTCAAAGCCCTGGAGAGGCCAGACTTGGGCCCTAGAGTCAAACCAGAAAGGGCACAGCCGGGGGACTCTGAAGACCCTATCACCTCAGATAAGAAGCCAAGCTTTCTGAATCCATTTCTCTATTTGTAAAATGGGTATAAATGGAGAGACATAAAGTAATGGACACTGTACCAGGAACAGAAAACACTCACGAAATCGTTTACTTTTCATGAATTAGCAAACATCCAAGGCCACAAGCTCTCTTTCCTGGAGGGGCAGGTGCAGGAATACTCACATATTAAAATTATAATGTCCAGGGTAATTGGTATGTAGGACAAACTTCTTCACTTTGTGTGTATTCG
Organism: Tragelaphus eurycerus; assembly: GCA_935064755.1. Lineage (NCBI taxonomy): Eukaryota > Metazoa > Chordata > Mammalia > Artiodactyla > Bovidae > Tragelaphus > Tragelaphus eurycerus. The sequence goes on from CAKXYN010000020.1 coordinate 23,447,551, forward strand.
CATCAAAGAGAATGTCCTGGGATAGAAAACAAGGATGCTCAAGTGGGTAAAGTTACTGAGGCGGGCAGGGGGCTTTCGAGGGCATGTCCTACTCGAAGACACCCACTCCACAATGGGAATGCCCCTGGGGAACAGCTCTGACCCAAACAACAACCAAGGGGACAGCTGAGGCCTAGCGCAATGGGACAACGACACACACCCAACCATCTCTAGGCCTACTCATTCCAAACCTTGTACCAGTAGGCCCCACAGGCAGAGGGCTACAGCTCCCACTGCTTTGGAACTCAAACATGGTCAGGGAGATCTTCCCTGATAAAAAGCACCAGATTAAAAATGTAACTGACCACAGATTTTGCCTTAAAAGCTAATGAGAAGATTCAGGGTCCCCCTGACTGTCAAGGGGCTCAGGGAAGCTGGCTGTTCTGAAAGTCAGGACCTGCCAGATCCTTCTGGCTTCCACAGGACAGCACAGTTAAAGCTGCAAGTGTACACACAGGCCTGCCCAGCACACTGCACATCCCCAGGGAAATGGAACAGTTCTCTAAGGAATCAGAGCTTACCACTCCGAGAGTGAAGTAGTTAAAAAAGTAGTCATTGCACTTGGATGGAACTTGCTTATGAGGAGAAGGAGAATGAATCTTCATCTGTTGGGGAAAAAATAATAATGAATTAAAATCCAATCCATTAATACCGTTCTTGGATGAAATGAGTCTACAAGTTGTGTTTCTTGTATGACAGTCATCTGTTGGGTAAGCAAGAGCGTGAGAGTTCCCGATGCTGGTGATGAACAACCCAGACAGCGTTGGTTGACTATCGACTGGGCCCTGGTCTCCAAGGAAAGGCAGGACAATCTGACCAACACAGGTCAGAAGACAGCTTTCAATTTACTTCTCCATCAGTTTTTTACTTTTTTTCCATTAGCTTTAATAGAACAGGTTCTATGGGAAAACAGCAGTTTATATTTATTCACTATTAAGTTCAAGTTGATTAAATAAAAAGAGCGAGATCACCTATTCACTTTGTAAACACACTTCCCCTACCTTATCTTCTGACTTGTAGAAGACCTTATGTGGAGAGCCAAGCATGCTAAGAACATCTTGACAGGAATCACCAAAATACACTGAGCGTTCAAATACCCGCATCTTGGCATCTGCTAGCAGGCCAGGTCCACAACCTGCAGAGAACAAGTAGAGGTGGTCAGGTTCCCAGTCAGGGCCTGGAACCCTGTGGCCCAGGGTCTGGAGCCCCGTAGAGGCCAGTGGCTGCATGCTGCATTATCAGGTTTGGCTGAGGGGCAAGACCACATGTTAAGTAGAAATACCAGGTCACCAGGACTTGAGATGCTACAGGAGATCACTATCTACTCAAAATAATGCCAGAGACTCTCAATCCCACAGAAGTATCAGGGAACTCTGGAAATGTCACTGACTGACTCACCTAATATTTTGTCATTGACACCCTGGGCTAGGACACTCTGCTAGATGCTAAGGGAACAATGGTGAGAAAAACAGGTGCAATGTCTGCCCACGTTGGAGCTCATGGTGTAAAGATTCTAATCAGACCATCACACAACTGTGGTACAACAAACAGCAGCACAGGTGCTATGGAAATATACAAATGGGCGCCATTATCTCCTGCCACTTTCCGGTTCCCAACAAGATAAAGTATTTACGATAACAAGTACTTCTCAGTGGTAACCCCCAACCTGAGAATGGACCGGAAGATTACTCTATAAAAGAGCCAAGAGCTAAGCACCCATTAACTTACTCCCTAACTCTACAAACACTAACACTGAAAAAGAGACAAACCAGGAAAGTGGGTGAAAATGGAAACCCGATTTCCCAAAGGTTTCTTCTTTGGGAAAATCTTTAAACTCTGACTTTGTCTAATACATCTAAAAAATGATTCTAGTTAAATACACACACACACACACATGGTTGTGGAATAGCAACGAACATACCAACAGTAAAATTTCCCTCATTCTGTGGATGGGAAGACGGAGTGTTTTGCCCCAAATTATAAAAGGAAGCTAAGAATCCGAGGAGGAATAATTTCTGGTACCATGATAATCACCACTATCACCTTACTCTGCATAGGGCTTTACAGCTGACAAAGCTCTTTCTTGTACAATAAAAGCTGTTTCAAATCCCACTCCTCACACACACATACAAGGCTGTGTGTAAATCAGGGGAAAAAAGCATAGATCACATTAACTTGTGTGTATAAATCCTGCAAACAGGAGATGGCAAGAGTTAACATCAACATTCTAGGAATCAGTGAACTAAAATGGACTGGAAAGGGTGAATTTAATTGAGATGACCATTATATCTACTACTGCGGGCAGGAATCCCTTAGAAGAAATGGAGTAGCTATCATTATCATGGTCAACAAGAGAGTCCGAAATGCAGTACTTGGATGCAATCTCCAAAATGACAGAATGATCTCTGTTCATTTCCAAGGCAAACCATTCAATATCACAGTAATCCAAGTCTATGCCCTGACCAGTAACGCCGAAGAAGCTGAACAGTTCTATGAAGACCTGTAAGACCTTCTAGAACTAACACCCAAAAAAGATGTCCTTTTCATTATAGGGGACTGGAATGCAAAAGTAGGAACTCAAGAAACACCTGGAGTAACAGGCAAATTTGGCCTTGAAGTACAGAATGAAGCAGGGCAAAGGCTAATAGAGTTCTGCCAAGAGAACGCACGGGTCATAGCAAACACCCTCTTCCAACAACACAAGAGAAGACTCTACACATGGACATCACCAGATGGTCAACACCGAAATCAGATTGATTATATTCTTTGCAGTCAAAGATGGAGAAGCTCTATACAGTCGGCAAAAAAACAAGACCAGGAGCTGACTGTGGCTCAGATCAGAACTCCTTATTGCCAAATTCAGACTGAAACTGAAGAAAGTGGACAAAACCACTAGACCATTCAGGTATGGCCTAAATCAAATCCCTTATGATTATACAGTGGAAGTGAGAAATAGATTTAAGGGACTAGATCTGACAGACAGAGTGCCTGATGAACTATGGATGGAGGTTTGTGACACTGTACAGGAGACAGGAATCAAGATCATCCCCAAGAAAAAGAAATGCAAAAAAGCAAAATGGCTGTCTGAGGAGGCCTTACAAATAGCTGTGAAAAGAAGGGAAGCAAAAAGCAAAGAAGAAAAGGAAAGATATAAGCATCTGAATGCAGAGTTCCAAAGAATAGCAAGTAGAGATAAGAAAGACTTCCTCAGTATCAATGAAAAGAAATAGAGGAAAACAACAGAATGGGAAAGACTAGAGATCTCGTCAAGATAATTAGAGATACCAAGGGAACATTTCATGCAAAGATGGGCTCGATAAAAGACAGAAATGGTAGGGACCTAACAGAAGCAGAAGATATCAAGAAGAGGTGGCAAGAATACACAGAAGAACTGTATAAAAAAGAGCTTCACAACCCAGATAATCACGATGGTGTGATCACTCACCAAGAGCCAGACATCCTGGAATGTCAAGTCAAGTGGGCCTTAGGAAGCATCACTACGAACAAAGCTAGGGGAGGTGATGGAATTCAAGTTGAGTTATTTCAAATCCTGGAAGATGATGCTGTGAAAGTGCTGCCCTTAATATGCCAGCAAATTTGGAAAACTCAGCAGTGGCCATAGGACTGGAAAAGGTCCGTTTTCATTCCCATCCCAAAGAAAGCCAATGCCAAAGAATGCTCAAACTACCGCACAATTGCACTCATCTCACACGTTAGCAAAGTAATGCTCAAAATTCTCCAAGCCAGGCTTCAGCAATACGTGAACCGTGAACTTCCAGATGTTTGAGCTGGTTTTAGAAAAGGCAGAGGAACCAGAGATCAAATTGCCAACATCCTCTGGATCATTGAAAAAGTGAGAGAGTTCCAGAAAAACATCTATTTCTGCTTTATTGACTATGACAAAGCCTTTGACTATGTGGATCACAATAAACTGTGGAAAATTCTGAAAGAGATGGGAATACCAGACCACCTGATCTGCCTCTTGAGAAATTTGTATGCAGGTCAGGAAGCAACAGTTAGAACTGGACATGGAACAACAGACTGGTTCCAAATAGGAAAAGGAGTATGTCAAGGCTGTATACTGTCACCCTGCTTATTTAACTTATATGCAGGGTATATCATGAGAAACGCTAGGCTGGAGGAAGCACAAGCTGGAATCAAGATTGCCGGGAGAAATATCAATAACCTCAAATATGCAGATGACTCCACCCTTATGGCAGAAAGTGAAGAGGAGCTAAAGAGCCTCTTGATGAAAGTGAAAGAGGAGAGTGAAAAGGTTGGCTTTAAGCTCAACATTCAGAAAACGAAGATCATGGCATCTGGTGCCATCACTTCATGGGAAGTAGATGGGGAAACAGTGGAAGCAGTGTCAGACTTTCTTTTTCTGGGCTCCAAAATCACTGCAGATGGTGACTGCAGCCATGAAATTAAAAGACGCTTACTCCTTAGAAGGAAAGTTATGACCAACCTAGATGGCATATTGAAAAGCAGAAACACTGTCAACAAAGGTCCATCTAGTTAAGGCTATGGTTTTTCCAGTGGTCATGTATGGATGTGAGAGTTGGACTGTGAAGAAAGCTGAGCGCCGAAGAACTGATGCTTTTGAACTGTGGTGTTGGAAAAGACTCTTGAGAGTCCCTTGGACTTCAAGGAGATCCAGTCAGTCCATCCTAAAGGAAATCAGTCCTGAATATTCCTTGGAAGGACAGATGGTGAAGCTGAAACTCCAATACTTTGGCCAGCTGATGCAAAGAACTGACATTTGAAAAGACCCTGATGCTGGGAAAGATTGAGGGCAGGAGGTGAAGGGGATGACAGAGGATGAGATAGTTGGATGGCATCACCGACTCAATGGACATGGGTTTGGGTGAACTCCGGGAGTTGGTGATGGACAGGGAGGCCTGGTGTGCTGTGGTTGAGCAACTGAACTGAACTCAACTGATAAATCCTGCACTTAGGTAAGCCTGGGTGACCTATGGAAACCACTAAAAGTCCTGTCAAGCTAGACTGTGTGCCCAAACTCTGCAAGTACCAGATCCTTGTGAATGTCCACACAGGGTGGTATGGGAGGCACCCTTCACAGGTGAGTCTCCTTTCTTGTCTCACTCTATCTGAAGTCTCCTCAAGTAAAGATACCCTTAGTTTGTCAAGGAGACTATTTTAGTTTCTGATTGCTTTGAATGAGGTTATCATTACTGTGGCGATCAAGACAGTTGAATGGCATCACTATAGTCACTCTCCACAGGAACTCTCATTGAGTACTCTCATTGGGTGGGATAATAACTTAGTGAGGTCTTGACTTAAGGTGTTTCCCCCACTGACCTTGTAGGCAGTGTGATGTAACTGCTGGGACTGTCCTGTCAGGGTGGTGGTCAGAATTGGCTGAGACCCCCTACTCTCAACAGGCTCCTCTTGCTGTCACCTGGTATACTTACTCCACCCTTGATTACCCAGTGCTTCAAGTAGCAATCCTCCTGAGACAACCTCAACTTCTTGAGATGCCACATCTCAATTCTTTCAAAAACTATAGCATAATCACAATGCTCCTTTAAGTAGCTGGTGCTCTACCATGGCTAGAAAACCACATTTTAAGAAATTTCTAACCTGGAGTCTTTGAACTGTCTAATTGTTCAAGGGAGTGAGTTTACAACTTATTTGCCATATTCTTAGCAGTTGAGAACTGATGCCCCAGACACTGAGGGAAGACCCCAACTTACAAACAAAGGCTGGCTAGACGATGAGCTCCATGAAGGGATAGGCCCCTTCATGGAGCTCACAGTCCCCAGGTCATCTTTACGGAGGCAAACTCCACACTGGATGATCTCTGTACCCCTAAGCATAATCCAAAGTTTGAAGGAGCTGAGACTGTCCACACAAGAAAATCACAGGATGAGGTGTGGATCCTAGAGAGATTGGCTACTGAAGGCAGCAATTCTTTTTGTTTGCAATCAGCAAAACTGAGCAGGGTATGGCCAAATCACAATTCAACAAGTTCCTCTTGCCAGTCTACTCTGCAAAATGAGCACAAATGGTGGAAAATGAGAGAACACGCAACACTGAGCCTCTAAGATACACGTCTAGGACCCGGGCACCACTGCAAAACTAAGTACACAGAGGCTGATGTTCATGTCAAGGGGAGCAGCTTTACGGTCATTTATAAGAGCTGCTCAAAATAAAACTATGTCTTATTCCTTCACAAACAAATGAAAACTTCTAACCATAAACATCAGCACCATTTGTCTTCTACCAACTATCCCTAAAGACGTGGGATTTTAGACCATCTCGACAAGGCTATAACGGAGAACTCACCACCCCAAAGCCAGGAACTGACCTGCGGCGAGGAGGCGGAGTCGTAAACCTGAGGGTCCAGTTCCGTCCCGGAGAACATCCACACTCTCAGCGTACACGTTGCCCAGGAAACAGCTCAGGGGCATCACGGGCGCCCTGGGGGCAGGCACAGAGTGAGCAGACACTTTGTCCTCCCTCCCAGGGAGCCCATGGCCTTAGCATGAAGCCTGTGCTCCCCCACACTTACTTGGTATCCTGTAGGCTGTTCCCACTGTAGATATACATTCGTTTCACAGTTGCTCCGTGGGGTATCTGAAGAGAAGCCAGACCATGGGCAAAATTGGGCTGCAAAGATAGGATAAATGTCTTACTAAAAGCACACTGCAGGCCCTGGCATTTTCCCAATACTCATGGTCTTCGAGAACTGGCCAGGCCACCAAAGCAGGGAATTTAGAAGAGGAATATCTGTTTCAGACACAACTGTACTACTGGTACTGCCTTATTTGGTACGCATTTTCTGTATCCATTTTCTCACTGGGTATTGTTATCTGCAGTGTGGAATGGTTTCTGAGAAACTTTTAAATTTGCTGGTTTTATTTATCAAGGTATTAAAAAAAAAAAAAAAAGAACTGGCCAGGTCAAAGCACAGTCTGATCTGTGCTTAAGTGAATAAATTCACTCAACCATGCAAGTTCATTTTTAATTTTACTTAGTTTTCCTTTCCTTCATCAAGGAGAAAATGTAGAAATGCCTTCTTTAATAAAATGTAAAACTTACAAAAAACTATCATTTCATAACACTAAGGATGCCATTGTTGAAGGATGAATGCTCTCAAATTCTAGGCCATTAAGAAAAACTGTGGTGATTTGGAGTTTTAAAGCACACAACATAGATTTCCCTCTGAAGAGCGAGCTCGACCTCACTTCAGTTGGAAGCCCTTCTCTTGGGAATGCCAGCCTGGGCTTTGTTCTGTCAACTTCACCCACTGTACCCTCAAGGGGCCTCTGAAGACCTCAGAGATTAAGGGAACCAAAGGAAGGGCACCTATCCAGCCTCCTCCAATGGTACTGTTTTCTGCCCCCTAGCACCCGGGCACTGGGCAATAAATATCAGGGAAAGAAAAAGGCTAACCTCATACTTGGGAGCCTCGGTCCAGGAATCTAGCTGAAAAGAGAAAGACAATCCTCTGAAGTTGAGGTGGAAGAGCTGCTCAGCAGAGTTGTACACTGTGGAAGTGGGGAGAAGAAAATGACAAGGTTGAATGGCATCATTGTGTCTCATTTCTGAACTGACTTACTAGGCTGAAAACAATGGGAGAGAGCTGTCCTTCACACCCAAGTACCGGCCCCCAAATCTGACAGGAGCTTTGAGGTTGGGGCTGGCATGGCACCACTTGCCAGATTTATTACTATTGGCTGCTACAGATGACCAGAGGAATCAGATGGACTGGGCTTACCTCCAGGATGGGTTGCACCAAAAGACTGGTCAATCTGCTCAATGGTGGGAGCTATGGCTTGAGAATTGAAATGCACGCCACTGAAAAATAAAGATGCTTTTTAATACCAGGCTTGTAGGATGCACTCACAGGTCATTAGAGACGGTGGCTGGAAGAGTTACTCTTAAAATACATGGGGGTTGAGTCTATAATTATATAAAAATAAAGGTTTAACTATAGACCTTTTAAATAAGATAATTAATGAGGTCAGAAATAGTCAATTCTCCTGAAGCTGATACAGAGGATTAGCCCTCTAGGACCTCCCAAGACATCTATGGTAACCAGGCCCAGTTCAGAAGTAAATCCAGCCTCAGCCTCCATGGTATGTGGGCTTAGATAAGGAATAGTCATAGAAATAGACATTGTTAATGTGTTTTCTCAGAATGCCTATGAGTAGTTTGTCTTAAAAAGGGACTTTCTTAAAAGGGGATGTACATTTTAAATGTAGGATACAGCCAAGCAAGGCAGCTTGTTTTCCTAAGAAGCAGAAGAACCAGCACTCATCAGCTGGGTGAATGGGTAAGTGGATGGGGAGGAATGATCCCAAGTAAAGGAAAAATACCTGGGAGGGGGGTGGGCTTGGGAGCAAAGAGGAGTGTGTGATTTCAGATGATGAGCACGAAGATAAGTCATTTCTAATTTTAAGGAGAATGCTTAAAGGTTAAGAATATTTTTTAAAAAACGAGTATCACTTATGGAACACCTCTGCATTTTAAAAATGTTATTAAGTATAGTTGATTTACAATATTGTGTTAATTTCTGCTATACAGCAAAGTGATTCAATTATATATATATATATACTTTTTCACATTCTTTCCATTGTGGTTTATTACAGGATATTGAAAATAGTTTCCCATGCTACATAGTAGGACCTTGCTGTTAAGTCTATATAACAGTTAGCATCTGGAGCACCTCTGTTTTTAACCAGGCACTGAGCTATATGCTTTATCAGCATTATCTCATGTAGTTTTCCTAACTCAGCAGCCAGATTTATGCTTTCACTTCTCTGATGAAAAAACAAGCTCAAAGAGGTTAAGTGACTTGCCCAATTTCTCAGAGTAATACAATGAAGAAGTCATAACTCAAACCCAGGGCAGCCTGACTCTTGATCCCTCACTTACCCACCAGTGACTCCTAAGAAGGTAAAGAGAAGTCAGACCTTGAGGTACGGAAGACCCCAACAAGACTAAGAGATAACCAGAATTTGCAGGGGTCAGTGCTATTATGCATCTGGTTTATCCACTTCTCTATCGGCAGATATTGTTTGAAACAATCCAGGAACTGATTCCTTTGATATCCTCAAAAAGGGAAGCTTGTTAAGGAAGCTTACTGGACAGAATATTCTAGATGCCAGCACAGCGACTTACCATATGGGGGCCGAAATATTTGTGCACCATACAGGCTATTCCCATTTTCATTCTAAAAAGCAGATTTTCCCCCCAACCTCGCCCCCCTCCTAGTGATCCTTTTGGCATTCTCTTTAGCATAGGCCTCAGAGTCAGCTGTATCTGGTTGGTCCCACCTTTGTTGGTCATGAAAACATAAAAGGTGCCAAAAGAAGCCGTGCAGGGAACGGCAGCTATGACCCCGGGGACAGTCACAGACTGAGGTCCTGCTTTGTGGTGGGATTAAGGAAACTGACCCAAATGGAAAGTGTTTCACACACAGTGTGTTCTGAATAAGTTTTGCTTCTCTTCCCCAGGAAACGGAGTGGACTTGGAGGCTGCCTGAGGCAATCATGGCACCCGGCTGTAATCCCAGAATTGTTGATACAAATAAGCCCACGTGTGCCAAGCCTAGGACACAAACCAGGAGAAAACTTACCAATATTTTAACTTTACTTTAGTCAAGTCATATACTTCAATCACCTAAAAACAAAAAACAAATGTTTAAGATCTATTATAGCTCTGCAGTTGAAAAAGGTTAATTAGAAAAGACATTTATAGAGCAGTGAGGAAAAAAAAAAATCAGTAGCTGAAATTCTCCTGAAGCACTACACATTTTGTCTGTCTTTATTTTTAAATCTGGAAGAAAAACCCATACCACACACGGCATAAACTCATCTTCCCCCTCTCTCTAGAGGATGGTTCAACAGATGTCCGTGGATACTCTGGGTCAAGTTTTTGTATCTAGTCTACAGCTGGGTCATACATAAGACTGCACATACCATGCGACAGGACAGTGAAACCCTCCACAAAAACAAATTCAAGCAGCTTGTGACGGTTGTAACCTGTAAGGGGAATACTGAGCCCCTTTTCTTTCATGCTATACTTTGTTGCATTATAAAAACCCAAATCAAGTCACGTTCAAAAACAGTTTCAAAATATTGTGGTTCACCAAAAAAGAAAGATGGGGGGTAGGGGCGGTCCATCTTATTAGAAAACAAGTCATTTTATTAGCCTAGGTCCAGTGTGACAATATTGTTATATCCCTAATGAAGAGCATCTGGTCCAACCTGGAGAACTTCAGGACCCTTGTGAAGTTTCTAAGGGTTCAGCTGATGAAATGCCAAGAACTCAGGGAGGAGACAAAGGAAAACGCATTGAACATCCAGGCACTAGTGATGCCAAGTAATCCGCATCTGAAGTCTTTGATGTCCATGGCATCAAAGGCTAGACGTCTAGCCAGTAGCATAGCTGACTGAGGATAGGCGAACCATCTGCTTTCCCCAGCTGGAAGATTTGGCTCCCACCGCAGAAGCACAAGCAGAGCTAGTTCACTCTGTTTGCCCTGACAACCTGGGCTTCATTCTGGGAAGGACTGTGGACACTGGGTGACGGGGCACCTGGCACTGTCACAGGAACAGAGACATAACAGGCAGTTCACCTGTGGTCAGACCTGTCCCTAACTTGGAAAACTACAAGCTGGGTTCTTCTTAACTATAAGGTGCAGCTATTCTGATCCTACACGCTGCTAAGAATCACTGCCTCTGCTGGGCTGTTGGAGCATTTCCATCTGCCCTTTCCTACGCTACCAGTATATGCCATTCACTGGTCCCACCGAGTTAGGCTCTTTGAGGTCTGGCTCATTAGTTTGCACCGAAGGGTACACAACACATGTCAGGGAGTCTGCCTGGGATAAAGCTAGCTAAGGGTAATATGAAGCTCAAAAACATGCAAAGAGGTGCTGAGGGAGGTCATGCAAGAGAAGAGGAATAGTTGTGATTCACAACAATATCTTCAGAAAGCTGGGCCATGGCAGTATATTATGCCAAATGGGTATGCCATTTTACTGAGGCCAGGGTCCCAGGCTGCCAGAGGCCTCTGACCCTCAGCCAGAACCTCTCTTCAGGCAGCAGGAGTACCACTCTGCCCCTCTGACTGCTACCACTATGGCTGACCAACTGGTCCCCCAAGGGCTGCCCATCACTCAGCCTGTGGGCCTCCAGAATATTCTTCCTGTGACACTATGGCACTTGTGACATGAAGGACTCCAAGATGGTCAGCACTCTGGGTCTCTTGCCAGAATCAACAAGCAGATTTTCACCTACAGATGCTTGCTGAACCATAGGGACAGATAGCTAGGGAAATCTGAAAGCCATGGTTTTCTGATTTCTTTTCCTCTGGGCTGGAAAAGACCTTGATTTCTCCAGAGGAGAAGTTATGGCAGCAGATAAGATAGGAAAGGAAAAGACAGGTGGCTGTACAAATTGTGAATTGTGAAGCTTCATTCCACATGGCTCTCTCACAGTCAGGGAGTGAGAGGATAGGGGAACTGCAGGGGACAGCAGTGCGGAGAGGCGACTTCTGAAGCCCTTGTATGGTGGGGCAGGCAGACTGGTCAGGTCAGACTTGGTGCCCATCAACGGTACCTGAGGGATTGCTTCCTCAGTTTCCATACTCTCAGGCAGGGCCCTAGCCCTCCCTTCATAGGGACTCACAGAAGGCAGAGAGATGGTTCTACTCTTATCTCTTTTCCCACTCAAGGGTACTTTGAATTCCTTGCATTTCTGCATAGTATGCTCACACTGTTATCCCATTTATTTCCCACATTCATCAACAGAACCTAAGCCATTTCTATTCCCAGCAGCCAGTTGTTACGCTCTAGTAATACAGAGTTAAATGCCTGGTGTCAGGTAGACTGCTTATCTTCTGTCCCTCTGTTGTCTCACAAGTAAGCCATACCACTCACGGGCCTGTTAGGATTAAATTAGGAAATGCATGGGAAGCACTCAGCCACATGACTAACAGGTACTAAAGTGAAGTCGCTCAGTTGTGTCCGACTCTTTGCGACCCCATGGACTGTAGCCTACCTGGCTCCTCCCTCCATGAGATTCTCCAGGCAAGAGAACTGGAGTGGGTTGCCATTTCCTTCTCCAGGGGAACAGGTACTAAGTGCTCACTAAATATATTTTCCTCACCATGGTGAAATTCTGCCACAGGCTGCCTATCTACCCTCCACTGTTGCCCATTTAGATTCAGTTCAGTTCAGTCACTCAGTAGTGTCCAACTCTTCATGACCCCATGAATCGCAGCATGCCAGGCCTCCCTGTCCATCACCAACTCCCAGAGTTCACTCAAACTCATGTCCATCGAGTCACTGATGACATCCAGCCATCTCATCCTCTGTCATCCCCTTCTCCTCCTGCCCCTGATCCCTCCCAGCATCAGAGTCTTTTCCAATGAGTCAGCTCTTCCCATGAGGTGGCCAAAGTATTGGAGTTTCAGCTTTAGCATCAGTCCTTAAAATGAACACCCAGGACTGGTCTCCTTTAGGATGGACTGGTTGGATCTCCTTGCAGTCCAAGGGACTCTCAAGAGTCTTCTCCAACACCACAGTTCAAAAGCACCAATTCTTTGGTGTTCAGCTTTCTTCACAGTCCAACTCTCACATCCATTCATGACCACTGGAAAAACCATAGCCTTGACTAGACACACCTTTGCTGGCAAAGTAATGTCTCTGCTTTTCAACATGCTATCTAGGTTGGTCATAACTTTCCTTCCAAGGAGTAAGCGTCTTTTAATTTCATGGCTGCAATCACCATCTACAGTGATTCTGGAGCCCAGAAAAATAAAGTCTGACACTGCTTCCACTGTTTCCCCATTTACTTCCCATGAAGTGATGGCACCAGATGCCATGATCTTCATTTTCTGAATGTTGAGCTTAAAGCCAACCTTTTCACTCTCCTCTTTCACTTTCATCAAGAGGCTCTTTAGTTCCTCTTCACTTTCTGCCATAAGGGTGGTGTCATCTGCATATATGAGGTTATTGATATTTCTCCTGGCAATCCTGATTCCAGCTTGTGCTTCCTCCAGCCTAGCGTTTCTCATGATATACCCTGCATATAAGTTAAATAAGCAGGGTGACAATATACAGCCTTGACATACTCCTTTTCCTATTTGGAACCAGTCTGTTGTTCCATGTCCAGTTCTAACTGTTGCTTCCTGACCTGCATACAGGTTTCTCAAGAGGCAGGGCAGGTAGTCTGGTATTCCCATCTCTTTCAGAATTTTCCAGTTTATTGTGATCCACACAGTCAAAGGCTTTGTCATAGTCAATAAAGCAGAAATAGATGTTTTTCTGGAACTCTCTCACTTTTTCAATGATCCAGCGGATGTTGGCAATTTGATCTCTGGTTCCTTTGCCTTTTCTAAAACCAGCTCAAACATCTGGAAGTTCACGGTTCATGTATTGTTGAAGCCTGGCTTGGAGAATTTTGAGCATTACTTTACTAGTGTGTGAGATGAGTGCAATTGTGCGGTAGTTTGAGCATTCTTTGGCATTGGCTTTCTTTGGGATGGGAATGAAAACAGACCTTTTCCAGTCCTATGGCCACTGCTGAGTTTTTCAAATTTGCTGGCATATTGAGGGCAGCACTTTCACAGCATCATCTTCCAGGATTTGAAATAACTCAACCTGAATTCCATCACCTCCCCTAGCTTTGTTCGTAGTGATGCTTTCTAAGGCCCACTTGACTTCACATTCCAGGATGTCTGGCTCTATGTAAGTGATCACACCATCGTGATTATCTGGGTTGTGAAGCTCTATTTTGTACAGTTCTTCTGTGTATTCTTGCCACCTCTTCTTAATATCTTCTGCTTCTGTTAGGTCCCTACCATTTCTGTCCTTTATCGAGCCCATCTTTGCATGAAATGTTCCCTTGGTATCTCTAATTATCTTGACGAGATCTCTAGTCTTTCTCATTCTGTTGTTTTCCTCTATTTCTTTGCATTGATCACTAAGGAAGGCCTTCTTACCTCTCCTTGCTATTCTTTGGAACTCTGCACTCAGATGCTTATATCTTTCCTTTTCTCCTTTGCTTTTTGCTTCCCTTCTTTTCACAGCTATTTGTAAGGCCTCCCCAGACAGCCATTTTGCTTTTTTGCATTTCTTTTCCACGGGGATGGTCTTGATCCCTGTCTCCTGTACAATGTCATGAATCTCTGTCCATAGTTCATCAGGTACTCTATCAGATCTAGTCTCTTAAATCTATTTCTCACTTCCACTGTATAATCATAAGGGATTTGATTTAGGCCCATTTAGATTACTTCTGGCTTTTTATTACTATGAAAAGCCCTGCTATAAATACTTGGCAATATTACCTTCCCCATTAATCTTTTTGGGTTAAGTTTCCTACAGTGGATTTACTAAGTTAAAGACAAATGGTTCTTTGTAAAGGTGCTTCCAGATTAATTTCCCCCAATCTGTGATGAAGCCACATTGAAGACCAGCTTCTACCCTTTCTCAGTATGGGGCTTCTGGTCAGTAGGCCAGATTGACTGAGCTTATAAAGAGAGGCAAGGGTGCTGTGGGGATAAGAGTGTTCACATCAAACTCCCCTTTTTGAAAAGGCAGCATAAACGAAGAATTCTTATTCCATATACAGGTTATTTTTCCATGTGCTCTCTGAACTCAGCAACTCACTTGAGATGAGATGGTGAGAAGTAGGAAGTACCCAAGCCTTCTAGAAAGGCAGCTCCGTAAGCTAACCAGGACGACAGCTCTGGCATGCCATTGCCCCGTGCCACATTCAACCTTGTGACTCTGAGGCATGAGTCGGATGTCATGACTAACCTATCATGTCCAGGCATTTGTAAATAGTGCATTAAAAACATCCTGGTCTGAAATAGGTGCTAGTAAACTGTACTTGAATGCCAATTAAGATGTACCAGCAAGTTGTTTGTTTAGATTTCTTTAAAGGGATTTAAGAATCAACTCAGTGCTGGTGGTGTTAAAATCCAAGCCCTCAGTATTTTAGGAAGAATGGTTCCATTTTTCATCTTCCAAGTCTTAATTGTTTGACCCAAGAATGAAGTAAAACAATAAGATACAAAAATCTGACTAAAGTCTTCCAGTTTTATTCTGCAGTTAGGCCCCATTTTAAAGACTCAGGATAATCTATGTCAAATATTTGCCTACTCTCATTTTTCTATTCAACACAGAAAAGCCTGCTCCCTACAGCATGTTCTCCGTATCTTCAACACTCTTTCCCCTTCACCTCTGGAGCCCAGAACTGAAGTTCCTCCCAGCCTTTTTCCAACCATCCCAATCTACCCCCAGCTTCTCTCTCTAGGAGGACAGGCACAGCTTCAGTCTCCTATATTGTGGCTGTCTCTAAACCACAAGCCTACTCCCTCTCAGGAGTTTCAGAAACATTCCACAACTGCACACATTAATCAGCCTGACATGAAACTTCAGTTGTCATTTATAGTTACCTTAAGTCTCTGATTGAAAGCATCAAACAGTAGTTTGATCCCGTCCTGAGTCAGGTTAAGGATGAGGTCATGGCTTAGAGGAGACTACAAAAAACAAAATAATAAATAAATACACACTCTGAACAACTAAGTATACTCATCAGCACCAGTTGAATTTGAAACCTTACAACATAAATGCAGTGCACAGGGAGTATCTAAGTGATAAATGACAGCTGACAGGTTGGTTTGTGAATTCAGTGTCCTCTACTTCCAGTCTGCAGCTGTTGCTTCATAATATTGGTTGAAAAGAGCCTCTTTTCCAGGCTTTGAGTTATTACCTGGGAGAAAAGTCAAAATTATATGGACATATAGGCCATTTTCTTTCACAGCTCCACGGTCCATATTTGTAGCATGGGTTTATTTACTGCTGTCAAAACTACAGAGTAATTGATGAGAAATACAAGCCTTATAAAAGGATCCAAATTCAGCAAGTAAAGGTCAGTGCACGTTAGCTGAACTTATGTCCTTTCACTCCCAGGCTGTTCGTACCACTCAAAGGAAATACATTTTATTCTTTGACTCTTTTGCGTCATATTCTGGGACAAAGTGCCTTGTGATCTTATTATGTATGAGTTGACACTCTCATTCTCACCCCCACCCCTGACACACACCATCCCATGTCATGTGCGCCTCTTTCTGTAAAACCCCATCTGAGATCTAAGGAGTCATTTCTTTATTTGCCCCTTCTGAGTCCTGGGGAGAGGGGAGCAGCAGCATAGCAATGGACAGAGCTGGCCCTGAGACTTGGTGAGCTGGTGACCTTAAGTGTTTCTCTAAACTTCTTTGTTTTTTTCATGAGAATACCGTCATCCCTACCCCTCCAGGGTTGTCATGAGGAGAGAGACCAGAAAGACCAGAAAGCACCAAGCACAGCACTCAGCATATAATACTCTTTCCTGGAGTCTGTCCTACCTGCCTGTTTCTGCAGCAAAGCAATCAATTCAAAGTCTGAAGACTCTTCATTGCCCTGAACCACGCTGCCCAGCAGAAAAAAAACACTGCCATTCAAAACCCTGTCCTTTCTTAAAACTGGCACATAGCTGTCAAAAAGATTTAAGAGAAGTTTCTCTCTTTATAGAGCTTCTTAAGGTAGGCCCAGTGATTGAAGGTGGTGCCTGTCAGAGATAGAGATATAGGCTCGAAGGCCAGGTGCCCCTGCTGGTGTGGGCCTCACTGGAAAAATTCTCTAGGAAGAGCTTTCTGAGATTAGTTCATACCGCCCACTCCTCTCCACCCCACTAATCTTCACAAGATAGTAGGCCCAGGTGGCTCCATCATGCCTGGCAAACATCAGAAGAAAGAATGTTGTAATTTTCTAGTCGGTCTGTATGAATGTTTTTCTAAAACCAAGACTCAAGTAAGATAACTGAATAATGAACCTCACTTTAAGTCACTATCCTCCCTCTATTTCTAAGAGGGCTATTTCACAGAGGTAAACAGGATGAAGCAACATTTCAGCATCTTTAAAGACCTTTGCTGGGAGTATCTGAATTTCTTTACACACTTCCAAGATCTGATCGTTTTTCCCTTGGCATTGCTACAATTTAGGACATAACTAGGCAGTATTCAAAAGCAAGCAAATCATCCTCACAATCAATGTTTTATTAGTACTTTATATCTCCAGAACCAAAATCATATGTGCTATGTGGTGTTTAAGGAGGTCTTTCCAGTTCAATAGAGTTGTCTCTGTTACTTGTTAACATCTCTTCCCTCTCAGATGGAATCTACTTGACATGCACATTTAATTTCCAAGCTGTGATCTGGAAACAAGATATTTCTGAAATGTTTACTGGGATCAAATGATGAAGCAAAGAGACAAATGGGAAAAGAAGGGAAGGAGGGCAACAAGGAAAGGATCCACATTTAAGAAGCACCATATCAGAGCTCTGAGAGGCCATTTCCTCTTGATCCTCATAAAAAGATTATTCTATAAGGAAACCATCTGGAGAACCAGACTGGTTATTAACTTGTCACAGCTGTACAACCAAGAAATGGGGAAAGCATGGATCTGAACCGAGGTCTGAATTTAAAACCCTGTTGTTCCAGCTGCTTAGAAGACATTGGGGGAAATTAGATTAATTAATGCCAGAACAACTATCTGTACCCAAAGACTGGAATGACAGACAAGATAGTGATATAAGAAATAAGCCTCATTTAAAAAATTGGTTAAAAAGTTTAAAGACTACTTTCAACTGTATCTAATTCCTGGGTGCCTAAATCTGATTGAACTAAATGTACAGATGGCTACAATCAAGCAGCAAACCCATTATCCCTGTTTTGATGGCTGCTACTTGTCATTGAGTAAGTCCCTCATGGTCTAATGCTGAGAGTCAGATTAGATTAGGTATGATCTGATTGCAAAAAAGAGGAAAAGTCACCATTCTTCATTTTTCTTCAGAGAAACCACTTTGGCACTGTGGCTCCACAAACCTTTGCCCACTCCCACAAGTCCTGTGGTTGGCACAAAAATTTCCAAATACTTGCTTGGAAATTAAGCCTTCTCTGTCTCAGACGGATCTCTCACATGGGCCCCACTAGGCTGTCAGAGGTGCACAATACTGTAAAATGTAATGTCTGGGTATAGGTAACATGCTCAACTCTGACACTAAGCCAAATGTGGAAGCCACATAGAAGTCTCAGTCACCTTCACGTCACAAATAACCTGCCATTTGCTTTAGGATCAGAAACTGATAGAAACAAATGGAACTAAAATCATCAAATTGGTACTTAAAAGGTCTCAGAAAAGGACTGAGAATATCTTGTAGCCTGTGTAGGATCAAAACTATCCCCCAAGGTTTATGACACACAGAGCACCACAAAGGCTGCTCCATAGGGCAGCACAACGTCCGTGTCCTAGAAGAACCATGGATTCCAAAGAAGTGGTCTTTTTAGAGAGTTAAGAAGAATCCTATTTCTAAAGGTCTAATAAAAATGTTTCCAACTTTACTTATAAAACCCAATTTAAAAAATCCTGGTATTCAGAAAGTTCTGCATCAGTGCTAACCTAAAATATACTCTTTCTAGAAACTGAAAAGGTCTCTGTAGGCATGCACATTATATTATAAGGGTAGTTCTTGGTACAACATTTAATAAAGATTACCATAGGTCAGACAAAAGAAATAAGAGTAAAACATGTCCATTAATTTGGAACAAATGTTTTGCAATTTTCATATTATCAGATCATTCTTATTAAAAGAGTGAACTATACCTGCTTCTTTTCAAGTCTGGGATGTTCTGCTAGCTAGAAATCTGCAACAATCCTGAATACAAACCAAAGCAATCGACAAAGCAGAAAAGACTACTTTAAACATGAAAGTGGAAGGGAAGTACCCTAGAAGACCAGACAATCCTTGAAGTGACCTCCCACCAAAAAAATCCCCCTTTTAAGGGCCCGTAGGTAAATCAAACATAATCAAAAAGCAAGTTTGATTATTACTGCTCATCTAAACTTCTGGTAGCACTAGATGATCAAAACTACAAATGTTTCAGAATCAAAGAAAATGTACTTGGTAAGTGACTAAGTGTTGAAGACACTCCCATTCAAACACATTGACCTAGGAATCCCTGCCTGTCAGTATCTCCCAGAGCATTAACCTCCAGAGGTGATTCACTGATTAGGGATGTTATTTCAGTAAACAAATCAGTTACTACTCACCTGTTCACTGTAGAGAACCTGAACATTTTTTATGATGCGACAGTGCTTCTGAAGAATGGCCACCGCCTGAGCCAAAGGCATTCCTGAAATAAAGCAAGAACACCTGTGGTTACTTGGGCTATCCATTTACTGACATCTATCAGTGTACCAGGCATTAGTTCTTGCAGTAAAGCCAAGGGTGGGAATGGGAGCCACGAAGTATGGGAATGGACATACTGAGTAAATAAAAGTTTAATAAGCCCAATAACCAGTAAGATCTAGAGAATAAAGTTAACAGCAGAACTAACAGAAAAACTGGACTGTTTAAGGAGAAGGAGTAAATAGAAAAGACTTCCTGGAAATGGGGACTTCTATGCTGATCCCCAAGCAGGCAAAGGGGTTGGAGAAAGTCAAGTCAGTAGGAACCAAAAAACAAAGAAATGCACTGACTACATGACTCTGGACACCAAGATTCTGATTCTCACTCTGCCATGATTACGTATAACCTAGGCAAGTCTTTCCTCTTTTCCTTTCTGGTATTTGTCTCCTCATTGAGTCAGCAGGAGCAGATGATTTGTAAGCGCTCATTTAAAAAGTGAAGAATCATATGTCTACCAGAATCACCTTATTTTACCAAGAATTTCACTGGATTCTCACTTATCAGCCCACAAACATCCTCTAAATCTTAACATTTGATTTTTTAACTTATGGCCCATTATAAACAAATGTATATATGCCTCCCTACCCCAGTTTAAGAAACTGAAATTCCAATGACACCTCAAAGATTCCAGGGACTCATGTGTACTTAGTTGCTTAGTTGTGTCCAACTCTTTGTAACCCCATGGACCGTAGCCCACCAGGCGTCTCTGTCCATGGGATTCTCCAGGCAAGAATCCTGGAGTGGGTTGCCATGTCCTCCTCCAGGGGATCTTCCCAACCCAGGGATCGAACACAGGTCTCCCCCACTACAGGTGGATTCTTCACCATCTGAGCCACCAGGGAAGCTCAGGGACTCATGGGGAACAGTAAAAGTATGTTTTCACAGAGTACATTATGGTTCAAACAAGAAGAAACTCACAGAAACGATCCAAAAACAAAGTTTCATGAGTGCAAGGACAGTGTCTGTGTTATTCGCTGTTATTCACCACTCTTTGGATCTCCAGCACTGGGGACCCACGTAGTGGCTGTTGAATAAACATTTATTTAGTGAGACTGAAGGATTATGGGCTAGGTAATAAGAGAAAGGAAGAGAGACCACCACATGACCTTGGGCCAGGACAGTGGCTCACATTCAAGATTAGTTTACCTCTGATTAGAGGAGAGATGTGCAGAGAAGAACTCACAGAGAAAGCAGTAGGTTAAAAAAATGTGTGGCCCATCTACATTTAAAGGATAATTTGATCCTCCCTTTATTCAATGGCCCATTCGACAGTTTGAAGAAAGTTGGAGTAAACCAGACCTTAAGGCACTTCCCAGCACAAGGCCTGGAACACAGCAGAGACTTAAATGTTCGTTGGGAATAGGAGCAAGTTGATGCGTTCATTTCTCAGCGTTGGCATTCCAGAAATCGAGGAGCATCTACGCTGTCTCTCCCAGGGGGAATGGTAAACAACCATGTGGGGAAGAGAGATAATCTCAGGTGCTGAGAAAGGGAAGACCACATGGCACAAACCAGTTTCTTGTGGGAGAGTTCTTTCACACCTAACCACATCAAATTCCTGGCCTTGGAATCTTGGGTCCTGAGTCATTCAGGAGTAACCCACCTGGAGGAGACAAAGCAGCCACCAATGACCGGTTGTAACACAGCTGCTAGTAAAGGAAAGCTATAAATGGCCTCTAAAAGGAACCAACTGTGTATATGGCAAAGAAACCAGAGAACTGTTCTAGCTTGAAGCGTTACCTAATCACCCAAAGGGTGTGGACTATATGGTCCATCTTCTAAACTCTACAAATCCTACACCTTACTCATTATTAGCCTGCTTATAACCCTCCAATGGTTTCCCATTACAGGGGGATAAAACCCAAACAATATGCCCTTACCCAAGAGTCCTGAATACTTTGGACCTTGTCTACCTCCATCATTCCTTCCACTTCTTACCAAGCCTCCCAGCACACATCAAGCTCTTTTCCACTTTAGGCTTTTGCATTAACTCTGGACTCTGCTGGAATGTTCTCCCATAGCTAGCTCTTCTCACTCTTCAGGTCTTGGCTCACACTTCACTTCCCTGACTGCCTTATCTAATTAAACCTCCCATCCCATTTATTTATCTGTAAGTCTCGCCTTTATGTCTCCTTGCTGATATAGAGCTGTCTGTCTTACAGCTGTATCCTTAGCACTCAATTACTGTGCCCAACACCACAGTAAGTGGTCCTATGTATCTGCTGACCTCTGAATAAGTGAAACAAAGCAATCAGGTACAATACCCAGATCCTCTAGCCCTTGTGACCACCCTCCCCTTCTGAGAATTCTCATCCTGTCTCCATCAGTATCTCTCTCCTGCTGCTCCTCCTACTTCCCCAGGTCTGGATATCAGACAATTCTGCTCATCCCTCGTGTACCCAACCACCTAGTTTCTGACTCACATCTTAATCTGTTTTCTGTATAAATCAAAGGCAAATAAAAAGTTGACAGATAAAAAAGCAACTTTTAAATTTTCTTTTCATTCTATTCTCTCCACTGTATTCTGGATCTCAGTATCTCTAACATCTACACAGTCACTCAAGCCAGAAACCTCTAGATTCCTCTTCCTTACCCATCTCTCCAAATTTTCTTCCTCTTCCTCATGCCCACAATACACTACTAATAGACATCCTTTCCCCCACTGAACAGAGTCTCTCTGATAGTATCCCAGGAAGGTAACTAAAAAACAAGGAATCTGGGGAACTGATTTCCCACTAGTACATCATGCTCTAATTACAATACCAAATTACTTGCAGCTCCCACTGCCTGCCCCCCACCCCCATCTATCTTTCCTACTTAAAAAAAAAAAACAAAAAAACAAACAACTGACTGGAAGATATATGTCTATGGAAGTGTAGATGAGAAATCTGGCAGCAGACTTCTGACAGGGCCTTCCTGGTGCTCACTGGCTCCAGGAATAGTACTGGTTCCTGGCTCCTGTCTCCTAGACATTGATAGGAATCCTTCTCTGAACTCTCAGGTCAGGTCAAGTCTCTTCCATAAAATAAACTATTTTTTAAATAATAAAATGAACTATTTCTGTAGTCCTTCCCCTCCACTAGACTAAGTTCTTCAGGGCATATGCCTACTTCTTCTTACTCAATTTTCAATGACTGTAAGCAGAGTCCACAGAATGAGCCTTCAATAGAGTAAGCCCCTAGTCTCTCTGGAACAAGGTGATCTCAGAGAAGGCTACTGTCCACTCACTCTTTAAATTTACCCAGCTTGGGCATCTTCACGATGAGTTAAAAAAAAAAATTATTGGCATATAGTTGATATAAAATGTTGTGGTTTCTGCTATACAGCAAAGTGAATCAGTAATATAAATATATCTCTATATATCGATCTACAGCCATTCTTTTAAAAATTCTTTTCTCATATAGGTAATTACAGAATATTGAGAATTTCCTCTGCTATACAGCAGGCCTTTATTAGCTATCTATTTTTTAAGATTAATTTAAAAACAAATTTAGAGCTATGTCTCCACGCCAAAGTCTCATTGAAAACACTTAAGTTTGCACTGCCTTTACTCCACCATTGGTCAAGCCAGGGTGGTAGCCGCAAAAGATTCCTCTCAGCCTAGGCTTTCTTATCTCTGTGTTGCTCCCTAATCTCCCAACAGTACAAAGGCCAGGAAGGCAGCCAAAAAGCTGGATGCAGCTCCTCACTGTGATGCCAGGCAGATGAAGGCAAGAACTGGATAATCTGCATTTGCACAGATGCTAAAAAGAAACCTGGAGACTAAGCTGAGCCCATCCTCAGAAGGGCAGAGCAGTGAGAAGCAGGAAATCCCTATTAGGCTTCTTTTTATCCTTTCTACCTTATTCCCTGTATGAGCTTTCCCTCAAAGTTCAGTTCTAGGCCCAACATACAGAAACGCTCTTTTCACTATTTGTGGTTGGTATTCAGACAGCCTGAAAGAACTACCCAAATCTGATTCCTAGAAACTGGCAAACTTAGGAGTAGGGGTTAAAGTATCAAAACAACAGTTGATAGAAGCAACCTTACTCTCCCGCCTCATTTTTTGCAAATCTCAAATGATACTCACTACTTTTGACCCAGAGACTATAGTTGTAGATAGTCACACCATCAAGCACAGTTTGAACCTATAGTCATAGTTTTCACTCTGCCCTGTTTAGTCCTGGGATGAGAAGCTGTGTTTAGGGGAGGTTCTTTCCTAACTAGAAGCCAAACAGCATCAGCAAAACAAATGGGCCTGGAGGCAATGATATCATTAGCCTCTCAATCAGGTTCTTGGTGCTTCACAAGAAACTGAAGTGTTTCATACCAGTTATGGGAGAAGGGGACTGCAACTTCTCAATAAAACTGGCTCCTACAACCCAGAGGCAGCTTGCTGTTCAGTTCAGAGACACTGAGCACCAGTAGAATCCTACCAGCAAATTTGTTCTGCAGTTTCTCACCTACCCTATCTCCATAGACAGGAGTCTTCCAGATTCAAGGATAAACTATAGCCCAATGGAGCAGCTGACTCAGTCCAGTAGCCCAAATTAGTGTGACAAAAGTTCAGGCCTGCACAAACAGCACAACACCAGCTCCCCACCCCCTTTTCCCAGTGCTGGAACACAAAAGTGAACACACTCTGGGGTTACTGAATGCAAATACTTGTACACAGAAAGGTAGCGACATTGAGGAAAAGGGGAAAACATGGGCCAAATCCCACAAAATGCCCAACATGCATTTTTACAAACCAAATGTTACTTTACCCAAACTCCTCTATTTCATTCAACCTTTCACTCTCTCCGCTAAAGTCTGGGTTTAGGATTACACCACACATCGACCACATTAAAAACGAGAAGGAAGCTAGTCAGAAGTTGCTTTAAAACATAAAAACTCTCCTCAGTTTTTGAAGAGCTCCCAAAAACCAGCTCCCCAGTATGTGACGATGGGAACGGTGCCTAGGTTTCTCCTCCCGGAGAGGCTACACAAAGCCCAGAAAAGCAAAGGGAGATGAACTACTAGGGCGGTATTTAAGGGTGTCAGTCACTTCTTAGCTATTTGGTCTGTAAAACGGGTACAGAAATAACAATCTTAGCGACCCTCAGGCCTCCCCGGAGGCAACCTGATATAATTATGCACCGGGGAACAGGGTCAGGCCCTGGGTAAATATTTGGGGCGTGTCAGCCATTGTTATTGTTATTATTATTGTAGCACTGCCCCGGGAGGGGCCCCATCGAGGCCTGATGCAAGGGCGTCCGGGCCCGGCAGAGCGACAGGGTGCCAGGTCGGGGCCGGTATCTAGTGACTGGAGTCCCAAAGAGTCAAGGAGCCGCGGGCGCAGGGGGAGTAAAGGGCAGAGCCCAGAGATGGGAAGGGCAGGGAAAGAAGTAAGGATCGGCGAGAAGGGCCGTGCGGGAAGACCCCACACTCACCCAGCGCGAATTCCCATTGCTCGTTTCCCAGAGAGCGCTCGGGCACCACCTCCAGATCCAGCATTGGTTCGGCTCGCCGGGCCGGGGCGGCCTCCCTGCGGCAGCGCAGACGGGACCGGAGCTTAAGAAACAAAGCAGCAGGTGACTCACCACCCCCGCCGGCCCTCGACGGCCCGGCTCTTCACCTCTATCCTGTCGCCAGCGCTACTGGCCCCACACCACACCTCACCTGACCTCACCTCACCTCACTTCACCGGCAGCAGGATGGGGCAGCAGCGGCAGCAGGAGCGTCTGCAGCAAAAGTGGCGTGCGGGGCCGTAAAGTGTGGCGGAGGCGGGGCTAAGACGGGATTTCAGTCGCGGGGGCGGAGCAAAGGCGGAGTCACTCCCGCGCAGACTCCGGATAGGCGGTTGCGACAGTCCCGCAAAAGCACAAAGACCTGTGAGTACCTTCCGGAAGTGCGGGAGCTGTTGGTATGAGGAGCATCACACTCCGTTCGCCCAGACATCGGCACACCACAGTGAACACGTTTCACAAAAGGGTGCATGTCCACGCAACACATATATGGCTATGCAGAACCTGTTTGCCGTCTACATGTACGTCCCACTCACAGTCACTGAACGCAAAAGGCGAGTTCCGAGAGCGCGCCGTCTGAGGCCCAGCGGGGAGGGAGGACGTGGAGCCTCAAAGCTCAAGACGCGCCAGCGCCCTACCACTCCCGGTGGGGCCGAGACTGACGCTGGCCGCAGCTGCCTCTAGTTGTCCAGGAATGATTCCTTCTCCGTGCGGCCCCTGGGGCTTGGGTCGAGCTCAAAGCAAGCGAGGACTGGGTTTGAGTACTTGTGTTGGGTGGGACGGGGGTGGGGGAGTTGGGGGGAGCGAACTAGCTTAGAAAGGAGCTAAGTAGCCGACCTCCTTCCGCTGGGCACAGACCAGAGGGCTGCAATCCGGGCTGCTGGCAGCCGCTCAGACTCTGCCAGAGCACCGGCTTTGCCACCAGCGCTATGTGGTTTTCATCAAACCTCTGGTGCTTTTTGTGCCTGTTTCCTCATTTACAAGTCGGGAGTAGGGTGTCCTCCAGCCTGTTCAGCCTGAACTTCTGGCCAATGCCCTGGGGCACTCTAAAACTGAAAGACAACCAGGTTTCTTCTGGAGCTGACCCTTCATGGACGGAATCTCTGGATTCTCACAACCACCTTGGGATGCAAGATTGGTCCTATCTCACTTTACAGGCAAGGGGGTAGTGGGTGGGGTTGGGCAAGAGGCCCAGAGAGGCTGGAGGCCTTTTGGTTCAAGGGAATAGAATTCAAATTCTTTCCATTATATTGCCCCTGGAGGAATGTTTTTAGCAGAGAGTGACATGCTGAATTCTTCAACTGGTTTGGTAGGAGTGTAACATGGGAGATTCTACCAAAACTTGAGATCATTTCTACTGACAATAAAATAAACATGGAGAAGGCTATTTATTTGCAACATCCTATGCCAGAAGAATAGAGCTGAGTCATTAAGATGTCCAGGCTTCCCTGATAGCTCAGTTGGTAAAGAATCCACCTGCAATGCAGGAGACCCCTGTTCAATTCCTGGGTTGCGAACATCCGCTGGAGAAAGGATAGGCTACCCACTCCAGTCCATCAGTAGAGAAGTGGCTAACTATGATATATATGTGTTGACAGGACACTCCTCCCTTTTAAAAAAAATTGTAGTTGCTTTACAGGGTATTGTCACCCTGCTTATTTAACTTCTATGCAGAGTACATCATGAGAAATGCTGCAATGGAAGAAGCACAAGCTGGAATCAAGATTGCCGGGAGAAATATCAATAACCTCAGATATGCAGATGACACCACCCTTATAGCAGAAAGTTAAGAGGAGCTAAAGAGCCTCTAGATGAAAGTGAAAGAGGAGAGTGAAAAGGTTGGCTTTAAGCTCAACATTCAGAAAACGAAGATCATGGCATCTGGTGCCATCACTTCATGGGAAGTAGATGGGGAAACAGTGGAAGCAGTGTCAGACTTTATTTTTGGGGGCTCCAAAATCACTGCAGGTGGTGATTGCAGCCATGAAACTAAAAGATGCTTACTCCTTGGAAGGAAAGTTATGAGCAACCTAGATAGCATATTGAAAAGCAGAGATATTACTTTGCCAGCAAAGGTCTGTCTAGTCAAGGCTATGGGTTTTCCAGTGGTCATGAATGGATGTGAGAGTTGGACTGTGAAGAAAGCTGAGCACCAAAGAATTCATGCTTTTGAACTGTGGTGTTGAAGACTCTTGAGAGCCCCTTGGACCGCAAGGAGATCCAACCAGTCCATTCTGAAGGCGATCAGTCCTGGGTGTTCATTGGAAGGACTGATGCTAAAGCTGAAACTCCAATACTTTGGCCACCTCATGGGAAGAGTTGACTCATTGGAAAAGACCCTGATGCTGGGAGGGTTCGGGGGCAGGAGGAGAAGGGGATGACAGAGGATGAGATGGCTGGATGGCATCACCAACTCGATGGACATGAGTTTGAGTGAACTCTGGGAGTTGGTGATGGACAGGGAGGCCTGGCGTGCTGTGATTCATGGGGTCATGAAGAGTCGGACATGACTGAGTGACTGAACTGAAATGAACTCATGTCCTTTGCCTACTGACAATGTTGATATAAGCCAATACACACAATTTAAAATTTTCTACTAGCCACATTAAAAAGGAAAAAAGATAGTTATTTTTATTTGACCCAGTATAACACAGTGTATAATATGTAGTCAAAATAGTAAATTAAACCTTATTTCATTTGTATTAGATTTTTGGTATTTGGTATTTTACAGTGTACTTCAACCTGGAACCTGAGCGACTGATCAGATCTGATCTGATCAACTTGGAAACCAGATTTTCAAGGTAGCCCTCCCCAAAGTTACAACAGAAAAATATTTAACATTGCTTCAGTTTTTAAATTAGAAAGTAAATTCAGTTTCTCGGTTTTAGTAGCCACATTTCAAAAGCTCTATAGCCACACTTGCTTAGCATCCACCACTCACGGATGTACATTATCTTCTCTAACCAAAAATTTATGCCTGTATCTTATCTTCTCACATTTCCCAATGTTTCTAAAACCTGAATAAGGCCAATAATGACTTTAAGTTGCTTATTCTAGCCAAAAATTGAGGATCAACTAACACAGTAACTGTTTTCAAGTTATCTTACATTTAAATGAACCAAACTGCCACTTTCACCTACCATTCTACTCTACAAATTGTAATTTTCTACTTGAATATTTCTGAAATGCCGTGTACATATATGTGGTGATGCAGGAAAGGGAACTGATGCTATCAAGGAGAATCATGCCTTGAAATACACCCACAAAATGACTTCAGTCTTAAACTTTAAAAGAATGTTTGCAACATCAAAACACCTATGTTGTCTTGTAAATACTTACACTCATGTGGCAAAATGACTGTGGTGGTTTTAAAAACATGTTCACAGACTCTGACACCCCACCCTTCACGAGATGAAGCTCAGTACTTCTCCCTTCCAGTGTGGGCCTGACCCAGTTACTTAACATATGGAGTATGGCAGCCCCAAATGAGGTTGTTAAGATGTGCCTTTCATCTTAGGCATGCACGCTTCCTTGATCACCCTCTGGCAACGGCAGCTACCAAGTCATGAGCTGCCTGATAGAGACACCCATGTGCCAAGGAAGGAGGTCTCCATCCCCAACACCCCATCAGCATGCAAGGTCATCCATCCAATGACCACGAGTGGGCTTGGGAGGATCTTTCAGCCACGGTTGTCTTACATAGCCCAGGATGACAATCTGACTTCAAGAGAGACCTTAGATCAGACCACTAGACTTAGCTGCTTCTCTTATTTCTGACCCACAGGAACTGAGATGATGTTTATTGTCAGCTGCTAAGTTTTGGGGCAATGTGTTATACACCGATGGATAATTCACACAATGGCTTCTTGTGTGAATAGCTTGAAAAATCTCCCTAGTGTCAAATGGAGAAGGCAATGGCACCCCACTCCAGTACTCTTGCCTAGAAAATCCCATGGACGGAGGAGCCTGGAAGGCTGCAGTCCACGGGGTCGCTGAGGGTCAGACACAACTGAGAGACTTCACTTTCACTTTTCACTTTCATGCATTGGAGAAGGACATGGCAACCCACTCCAGTGTTCTTGCCTGGAGAATCCCAGGGACCAGGGAGCCTGGTGGGCTGCTGTCTATGGGGTTGCACAGAGTTGGACACAACTGAAGTGACTTAGCAGCAGCAGTGCCAAATGAGGCATAAATCAAGTAAGGCATTTCTTTTCCCAGGTAGCCCCAAACTAACATACCCAAATACCTGTTTCTAGAGGTAATTACTGAAACTGTAATGCTACAACTAAAATAATTTTTGAAATTAACTCTCACAGTATGAATCTAACTCTTTGGAATTTTGCTTCATGGTGTCAATTCAGCATTAAAGGTATTTGTTATTTGCAATAAGTCTGGTGGTGAATAATTATTTTATGATCAAGCTTAAGGTACGCTTCTATAGTAAATGGTTTAATTTTCTGGTGTAGGAAAATGCCAAGAAAAGTCCTAAGAATGTCTGATATGACACCAGCACAAACTGAATATATATTCCTAAAATGAACAGTTTGAAAGATGGCAGTTACTTGGATGTGTAACTTTTGGAATTCTTCCTTCCCTCCAACGTGACTACTCTATAGTCATATCTCACAGGCTGGGTAAATCAAGGCAGACTTTTTGAAAACTATAATATACATTGGGAAGTTAGTATTCTGTTATCTACATGAAAGGTTTTCTTTGGAATTAATAGAAACGACCACTAGATGCCACTGCTGTTATTTTTTTTAAGGGTAAATAGGATGCAAGGCAATGGCACCCCACCCCAGTACTTTTGCCTGGAAAATCCCATGGACGGAGGATCCTGGTAGGCTCCAGTCCATGGGGTCGCTAGGAGTCAGACACAACTGAGCGACTTCACTTTCACTTTTACTTTCATGCATTGGAGAAGGAAATGGCAACCCACTCCAGTATTCTTGCCTGGAGAATCCCAGGGACGGGGGAGCCTGGTGAGCTTCTGTCTATGGGGTCGCACAGAGTTGGACACGACTGAAGCGACTTAGCAGCAGCAGCAGGATGCAAGAACAGTTCAGATACAAAATCAATTTTTGTGCCATAATGAACACTGGAACAGAAACTGCTGGATTATTGTTAATGAAGAACCAAGACCCAGAAGTTCACTACACAGAAGTTTATTGTGAAAGTAAATTAAACATACAAACACACATTATGGCTAATGGTGGCAAAAGCAATCTGGTAGCTTAAGGCAAGTTTTAATGGAGATGAATTTAGAAAAGATGATGCAATGATGTAATTTTGTTTAAATACAGATTATGGGAAAATATCAAATTGCATCAATAATTTAATAATAAAAGTTTTCAAAGCCTGCACTACTGGAGAAAAAGGGCTCATGATCTTAATGCCAGCATTAAGACAGATGGAAGCAGTACAATGCTAAATGACAAGAACAATCCCATATTTACAGAAGGATGGTAACATGAACATTTAATAACGTTTGATCTTAGTTACTGGTGGACTGAAAGCCCTTAGCTAGAAGCAATAGAAAAAATGTGCCATCATCATGTTTTTTAAAAAAACAAAATTTAAGTGCAGAGTCAAAAACCAAGGAGCTCTGTGATAAAGTAACCTTAAAACAGCACTGGAAGGACCATTTAAAAGGCGATTCCCTCAAGGGAAATTAGGGCACTGAGTGTGTAAACATGTGAGCTGCACAATATCAAAATCCAACCAATTCATTCATAGTACTTAGTTACACAAGATCAGCATGGTCTTTTATGATGCATATTGTTTATAATGATTTAAACACACTCCTTACCATGCATGATTTCAAATATATAACACATACTTTTATTCTGAGATACAGGATATGTTTATGAATTATAAGACCTATATACATTGAAAGTCACACCTCCCTCATCAGTCAAGTGTATATGTGTTTTAAATCCAATGACCTTATTCAGACTTCAGTTCATTTTCTGAATTGACCATGTCAGTTTTTTCAAACTCTTTATAATAATGCCATTAAAATACATTTTTGCAAAAATTCAGAAATGCAGTAACATTAAATGAATGTAACCATGAAAAATATTTGTAAGGAGGTGCCAAATAACTTACGTTTTTTTCCAGTTTGTATTTAAAAAAAAAGCTGCAATCAATTTAACAATGAGCCTATTTAAAAAATATTCTTATACTAATTCATCTCAAAAGGTTCTATTAATAGTCCTTTTGGAAAATACCATATATATATAACCTGTGAATTTTTTTCTCCAGAATAATTAATGGAAGAAAATGTATCCTCTGCATAGATGTACATTTTCTAAGACTAATCTTTAATCGCTCAGCATTGTTTTTACAAAAGCATGCATTATAAAATACACATAAAAGCAGCTATCTTAAACATGATTTTAATACAATATTACCTTTGTAGCTGATTCATCACTGTCTCCAGTTTAATATGCTGTTACATACATGAAGAAGCTCCAGTATCCCTTTTCTGATTGACTTACAAAAAAAAATCCCTGAATAAAACAGAAGCCAGCCTGTGACTTCTTTAGGCATTTCAGTAGAATATTGAGAATATCTCCATACAAACTCATGATTATAGAAGAGAATCTAAAACGATCTGGGGCAGACTAGAGTTAATACCAATTAAAATTTTTTTATGTTTAAAAAGGAAAGAAAAGGAGCTGATTATCAACATTTAAAAGGATACTGCAACTTTAACAACTGTAAACTTTGTGTTAGAAGGCATGGCAGACAGCTCTATGCTACAAGGTTTTTAGCTTGTAAATAATGCAAACCATCAGCAGTTTTAAAATGCCATAAACTATAAAAACACAAGAGGAAACGGGAAACACAACAAAAAGCCAAGAATGTTTATCTAAAATGAAGCTGAATAACCAACACATCTAAAACTGGGAAAAAAAAAAAAAAACTAGAGCAACTGATAAAGGGAAAAAAAAAACCCTCTGGTAAAAATTTTAATTTCTTGACTTTTTAAGAATGACATGAACTTTTAAATTAAAATGAAGGAAAAAAAGTTTTACAAGTGGATAGTTTCAACTCACTAAAATAATGCCAACAAGGTAAGCTTGCATAGAAAAAAATTTCAAATTATTACTGGCTACATGCATATACTTAATTAGAAATGCAGGTATTATAGTGCAAAACCATGGCAGTTTGTGATGTCTTGTTACTGCCTAAGGTTGAGAAATAAACCGTAGTACCTCCAGTTATCACAGTTTCTGGTCTTTTAATTAATTATTTCTGCAGACTAGAAACAATGAATATGTAAAGATGGAGTCACATCTTTTGTGCCACCAATTAGCGAAGTTTGAGGTCATCACCACCACCTAAACTGGAACCAGGACTAGGGTCTTGTTGTCTTCTTGCCTGCAATGACAAAATTATAATTTAGGGTGAAAATGTGTTTTGAAAATCAAAGTGCTAATAAATATAAAATACAGTAGCACATATAAGAAAGTTTGCAACTAACAAATTTTCAGCCAGTATCTCCACATGTTAAGAGGAAAAGAACAATACAGATTATGTATTAAATATTTTGCTATACTTTCCTTAAAAATCAAGAATAAAATCTCATTATATGCAAAAAAGCATTATCAAAATATGTACTGTGGATATAAGAGTAATAAATCCTGTATTTATAGTTTTGGGACTAAAGGCTTTAATTTGAACACACTATCCAGTCGTCTTAGAAGCAAACTTTCCCATTTTCTTTTTTAATACCAGCAGACATTTTACATACTACTATATAAAGTAGATAACCAACAAGGATCTACTGTATAGCATAGGGAACTATGCTCAATTATTTTGTAATAACCTATAAGGGAAAAGAATATATACATATCTGAATCATTGTGCTGTATATCTGAAACTAATATAACACTGTAAATTAACTATTCTTCAATTAAATATACATATAAATAAATACATTTTTTTAAAAAGCTGACATCCACAGAGCACTAACTATATGTTGGGCACTGTTCTAGGCAATTCACATGGATGAATTAATTGAATTAATTTAATCCCTGCCAATCATCTGTAACACAGGTGCTACAGTTTATCCATTTTATGGATAAAGAAACTAAGTCATAAGAAGTATATGGTTTATTAATCACATAACAAAAATACAGTAGTGAATTTCATCTCTCACTGTATTCTATCTCTGCCATCTGGGTTTTAACCAGAAATCTCTTTACCAAGAAATAAAATTCAGAATTACTATGAATAAAGTATTGTCTCAAAAAAAATATATGAGTCCTTGGTGCATTTGTTTATACCCGGAAGTATCTTTACAACAACACTAAATAACTAAGAGGCTTGACAATTATAAACATTGAGGATTTCAAGTTTCACTTTAGAATAAACATTTCTACTTAAACTATAGGAAATAATAGAGAACATCTAAGAATGAACATATGGTACATGACACACTCTGCTAATATACAGTTTTTTAAAATTTATTTTTAATTGAAGGATAATTGCTTTACAGTATTGTTTTGGTTTCTACCAAACATCA
This sequence comes from Tragelaphus eurycerus, assembly GCA_935064755.1. Taxonomy (NCBI): domain Eukaryota; kingdom Metazoa; phylum Chordata; class Mammalia; order Artiodactyla; family Bovidae; genus Tragelaphus; species Tragelaphus eurycerus. The sequence goes on from CAKXYN010000020.1 coordinate 23,480,880, forward strand.
ACATGAAATATACAGGTTTAATATAAGTGCCCCCATTTGATCCACACTAATATTTACTTTCAGTCTCTCACAAATTCCAGTACATCTTTCTTCCGTAAGTGTTCTTTAGTTACTACAAATGTCAATCAAGCACAAACATCTGTTTATAGAACCTTAGTTCCTTCAGCAAGTTTTCCTATGCTAGAGGCTACTTCATTTTACTAGTTGTTTAGGCAAAACACCCTCAACATGTCTTTCTCTCACATCCAACAGCAAATTCTGAGAGCTCTACATTTAAATAAATTCTGAATCTGACTAATTCCTACCACTCTAACTCTAGTCCAAGCCACCATCATCTTTCATCTAGATCTTGTTTTAGCCACCTTTGTTATATGCCAGCAACCAAGACTGACTACAATTAACCTGTGCCATCTTTACCTAAATGGAATCATGTATTATTGTCACCAACTGATTGTCCACTGTCAGTTTTGGGAAACAACCAAAAATTGAAAGTTCTGATTTCAGTTCAGTTCAGTCACTCATTCCTGTTCGACTCTTTGTGACCCCATGAATCGCAGCACACCAGGCCTCCCTGTCCATCACCAACTCCCGGAGTTCACTCAGACTCACGTCCATCAAGTCAGTGATGCCATCCAGCCATCTCATCCTCTGTCGTCCCCTTCTCCTCCTGCCCCCAATCCCTCCCAGCATCAGTCTTCTCCAATGAGTCAACTCTTCGCATCAGGTGGCCAAAGTACTGGAGTTTCAGCTTTAGCATCAGTCCTTCCAAAGAAATCCCAGGGCTGATCTCCTTTAGAATGGACTGGTTGGATCTCCTTGCAGTCCAAGGGACTCTCAAGAGTCTTCTCCAACACCACAGTTCAAAAGCATCAATTCTTCGGCGCTCAGCCTTCTTCACAGTCCAGCTCTCACATCCATACATGACCACAGGAAAAACCATAGTCTTGACTAGACGAACCTTTGTTGGCAAAGTAATGTCTCTTGCTTTTGAATATGCTATCTAGGTTGGTCATAACTTTCCTTCCAAGGAGTAAGCGCCTTTTAATTTCATGGCTGCAATCATCATCTGTAGTGATTTTGGAGCCCAGAAAAATAAAGTCTGACACTGTTTTCATTGTTTCCCCATCTATCTCCCATGAAGTGATGGGACCGGATGCCATGATCTTCGTTTTCTGAATGTTGAGCTTTAAGCCAATTTTTAAACTCTCCACTTTCACCTTCATCAAGAGGCTTTTTAGTTCCTCTTCACTTTCTGCCATAAGGGTGATGTCATCTGCATATCTGAGGTTACTGATATTTCTCCCGGCAATCTTGATTCCAGCTTGTGTTTCTTCCAGTCCAGCATTTCTCATGATGTACTCTGCATATAAGTTAAATAAACAGGGTGACAGTATACAGCCTTGACAAACTCCTTTCCCTACTTAGAACCAGTCTGTTGTTCCATGTCCAGTTGTAACTGTTGCTTCCTGACCTGCATACAAATTTCTCAAGAGGCAGATCAGGAGATCTGGTATTCCCATCTCTTTCAGAATTTTCCAGTTTATTGTGATCCACACAGTCAAAGGCTTTGGCATAGTCAATAAAGCAGAAATAGATGTTTTTCTGGAACTCTTGCTTTTTCCATGATCCAGCGGATGTTGGCAATTTGATCTCTGGTTCCTCTGCCTTTTCTAAAACCAGCTTAGCTGTTAGGGAATGAGTATCCTTGACCTTCAGTGAAACATCTCAACAAGTCACACCTATGCTATAAAATCATGTTTAGTTGGAAGCTCCAGTTTTATCGTCATTTCTCAAGAAGTTTAGGCTGTTTAGACAGAAATGACACTGCCGTATTCACTTTCAAAGAGATGAAAGTGAAAGTAAAGTCGCTCAGTCGTCCAACTCTTTAGAATCCCATGGACTGTGGCCTATCAGGCTCCTCCTTCCATGGGATTTTCCAGGCAAGCGTGCTGGAGTGGATTGTGATTTCCTTCTCCAGGAAGGAATTCACAACCCAGGAATCTCCAACCCAGGAATCGAACCCGGGTCTCCCACATTGCAGGCAGACACTTTACAGTCTGAGCCACCAAGGAAGCCAAACAGATGAAAACCCAACACTAATTTCTACGGTCTTTCTTATCAACTGTGATGTATCCTGCAGCAAACCTTAACTATTTTACACGCTGACTACATCTTGGCACATTCCTTTCGATTAACTAGTCAGGTTAACGTTATGGTACATCGGTACAGACTGAAAGAGCAATAGAATGCATATGCATAAGAAAAATAAGTTATGTTCTCTACAGAATCAATGCTAAATGTAGTGTAAGGACAGATCAATTCTGCAAAATCAGAGATGCTAATATAAGCATCTGGTTTCAGTCAATGAAGGTTAGAAAGGGGCTGAGCAATGAAGAAAACACTGAGAAAAATCAATCTTAATTATATATTTATAAATCACTACTAACCTACCAGTAACACTTTGTGAAAAAGGTATTTCAGCTTTTGTCTTGGAATAAGAGTAATTTTCAAATTATTTTAATAATAGAGATGAGGTGGATAAACCTAGAATCTATTATACAGAGTGAAGTGAGTCAGAAAGAGAAAGATAAATATCGTATTCTAATGCATATATACAGAATCTAGAAAAATGGTACCAAAGAATTTATATACAGGGCAACAATGGAGAAACAGACATAGAGAACAGACTTATGGACATGGGGAGAGGGGAGGAAAGGGTGAGATGCATGGAAAGAGTAACATGGAAAGTTACATTACCATATGTAAAAATAGATAGCCAATGGGAATTTGCTATATGGCTCAGGAAACTCAAACAGGGGCTCTGCATCAACCTAGAGGGGTGAGGTGGGGAGGGAGATGCGAGGGAGGTTCAAAAGGGAGGGGATATATGTATATCTATGGGTGATTGATGTTGAGGTTTGACAGAAAACAGCAAGATTCTGTAAAGCAATTATCCTCCAATAAAAAATAAATATATTTTTAAATAAATTCAGTGAAGTAAAATAAAAAAAAATTATTTTAATAATGGGATGACTCCAAATGAGTGACAAAAACAGTCATCAGCAGCTAGAGTTCTCCCTACTAGTCAAGGCTGTGCAGAGGTTTGCTATGGGTTTATTTGTTTAAAATATATTTTTGGTGAAAGCATGGAAAAGAGAAGTTATTTTGCTTTCTGTGTTTTTAATGTCTATTTACATTGTAAAGAAGGAATGAGGAAGATGTAAAAGAAGACACTATGATGGAGAATCAAAAACTGAAAAAAATAAAAGGAAGTCTGACAGTATGAATGAGAGCAGAAGAGAGAAGAATGAGAGAGCGGGGAGACTGGGAGGAAATTTAATGCTAGAAAGGAAGATGTATGCGCTGTCATATGAAGGAGACAAACACAGACACATTTATGTCCAATGAAACAGATTCCACACGCCTGGAATTCAACAGAGGGATACACTGCCTTGAAAAGCAGTGCTTTAAACTGTGGCAGTTTTCTAATGAAGGCTGGATATTTTAGAAGGAATTATATGAGTAACAAACTAGACGAGATGATGGCAAAGAAACTCTGAACCTGATTATTTTAAAGGCATAAAGTCTGTAATTTCTAGTTTCTTTCTCCCCAGTCAATCCAGATAGGCCCTTGATTTTAACTTTTTATTAACAATATTTCAGAATAGGGTTTTAATATAAAGCTTACCCATGAGCTTGTTCAGAATACAAATCTGTTTTTAGTTTTTATAAAGAATTAGTCTAGACATTTTACTACAGACCCGTCACTACCAGTTGCTCTTGTTTTCTTTATCACCCAGAAACATGGCAAATCCAGTTTCTAGATGGCAGTCATGGGATGTGCTCAAAATGAAGAGACAAAGACATTGACCAGACGCTGGAGCTTCCTCTGCTTGTCAGAGCCGTGTAAAGTAGCCAAGAGCAGGTTTTCCCAAGTGAAAATGAAAAAAACCTGGCTGACGTCCTTTCTTTTATTATCAAGATCATCAAACTGCAGAAAACTCTTCATGAGAAAATGCCCTAATAATTAAAAATAGATCCAACCTTATTGAGTGTATACTACACCAAGATAATGTGCAAATCACTTTATGTTTAACACTCGGCTAAAGGCTGGAACGTAGCATGATAGAATTTTAGAGCTGCTGCTGCTGCTAAGTCGCATCAGTCGTGTCCAGCTCTGTGCGACCCCATAGACAGCAGCCTACCAGGCTCCCAGTCTCTGGGATTCTCCAGGCAAGAACACTGGAGTGGGTTGCCATTTCCTTCTCCAATGCATGAAAGTGAAAAGTGAAAGTGAAGTCGCTCAGTCCTGTCCGACTCTTAGCGATCCCATGGACTGCAGCCTACCAGGCTCCTCCGCCCATGGGATTTTCCAGGCAGAATTTTAGAGCAGCACTGTGCTTTATAGAGCTCTAGTTCAACTCTTACTTATACATGATACACCTGAGACCAAGAATGTTACACGTTCCCCCAAGGTTTCACACTTAGCTGGTGGCAGTGAAAACAAATTCAGAACGCCAAACAAAATGAACCTTTACCTTAAAATTAGTATTAATGTCAGCCTCCTAAGTAACTGCTATTTCTCCTGACTGCTAAGGCAAGATGAGACACAAAGCAGAAATTTCAAGTCCTAATACAACAGAAAGAAATGCACTTTCTCCAAACTCATAAAAAAGGTAAAAACAAGGTCAGAAGACAATCATTAGTAGACTTCAAGAGCTGGTCTATTCGGCACATAAAAAAAAAAAAACACAAAACAGTTCTTATAAAGTATACTTCAGGAAAATTTTAAAGTGGCATTTTAAAAATAAAAGAGATAGTGGAAATAACTGACATTTCCGGGCTTGGATGGGGCAGCTCTACACTTCAGTAATGTGAGCTTATATAAGCTTCTTACCCTCTTTCAGCCTCAGCTCCGCAAAAAGGAGATACATCTTCTAAGAGCATTTAAGAATCAAATGTAAAACCAATATTGCAGCATATATTGCCTGGCACATACTAAGCACTCATGCTGTTACTATCAATACAAAGCTGCTTATAACTTCCCAATTTATCTATATGAACTTTTCAAATCTTAAACAACAACAAAAAAAACCCCACTGCATCCTGTAGATGAGTAATTTTTATGAATTAAAATAAAGTTAAAATTAAAAGAATTTTAGTAAAATCTACCTCTCCTATGATATCTAGCAAACAAGGCCCTCTCCCTCTGTGTGGGAGAAGGCAGACCTAGTACTCTGGTTCTCCCTCACTAACCCTCTTCCGATGCTCACTCTTACTGAGTTCATATTCCTAGTTCACTTTCACCTACTGTCCAAAATACACCTCAGGAAGGTCCAGTATAGACAGATTTTTATGTTAATTTGTCCTTACATAAAAATAAGTGTTGATAGAGTTAAGTGATGTGAAAACTGAAAGTCTGTGGGAATTTAAATAAGAGGCTGAAATTTTTTTCTTGGGACCACACAGAATCGAAGGCTCCAAAAACATACAAAACATAAATATAAAAACCACAGTCTTTTGCCTGTTTTTATTTCCAAATAGTTTCCACATAAAATTCCCATATGATTTGCTGAACTGTACTAAAACTGCTTATAGCAGAGTAAGCAATAATGATTTACCCATTCTCTGACATTAAAAACAATCATTTATTTGCTAACATTTTATAACCTAAACAAATGAAAGCATTTTCTAGATAATGACAGAGAAAATCTTGTTCAGCACCCTGTCACCCTGCAGCTGAATTAAGAGCCAACAGTACTATATCACAGTTTTAAAAGGCCAATCAAGCTGAAGGCAGCCTCTGGACACACTTAAAGAGTGTGTGTGAGCTGCTAGAAAACAGATGACAGAGGTATCGTTCCAACTTATTTATGATTAAAGCACTCAGCCTCTACCTTATGAAATTATTAACTTCAATCTTCTTTCCCAAAAATCCCAAAGTAAGGCAATGAAATTAGTTACAGAGATATGTAACATAAAAGACTGCCACACATAGCATGTCAGTATTTTCAAGTCGTGGAAAGAATCTCAGGTAAAGAGACATGGGGTTTCTTCTGTGTGACAACAGATATCAATAGGCAGGCACTTTCCAAAATAAATGTCTTTGATTACTTTTTCTGTTTTAAAGTCTACTTTTTTAGTAAAAAAGCATTTTTTATCTTCTGTACTGAAGAGTGTACAAATCATAAATATATGATTGATGCATTTTCACAAAGTAAACACCCATGTAGTCCTCAGATCAAGAAATACCACCAAATACAGGAAGTTTGTACCCACTCCTCATCACTATTCAACCCCAAGAGAAGTCAGAAAAACGCAAAATTGTTTAGTATGGTTAAAAAAACAAAGCAGACCTAAAGCACACTCATGGGATAAAGCACAACTTAGTTAAAAAAAAAAACAAAAACAAAACAAAACAAAAAACAAAGAAAAAAACAGCACAGGATACAAAATAGCTTGGCAACATATCTTTGACTTTCACAGTTTATCAAGTTAGGATATGCCTGCCTTTACTGCCATTCCAGATACACTGTGAGCTAAGATGCACAGAAAGAGGAGATGAATAAAAAAATCTATGAACAATAAATGCTGGAGAGGATGTGGGGAAAAGGGACTCCTCTTGCACTGTTGGTGGGAATGCAAATCGATATAGCCACTATGGAGATTTCTTCAAAAACTAGGAATAAAACTACCATATGACCCAGCAATCCCACTACTGGGCATATACCCTGAGAAAACCACAATTCTAGAAAACACATGTACCACAATGTTCACTGCAGCACTATTTTAGAGTAGCCAGGACATGCAAGCAACCTAGATATTCATCAACAGATGACTGTATAAAGGAGCTGTGGTACATACATACAGTGGAATATTCAGTTCAGTTCAGTCGCTCAGTCGTGTCCGACTCTTTGCAACCCCATGAATCCCAGCACGCCAGGCCTCCCTGTCCCTCACCAACTCCCGAAGTTCGCCCAAACTCATATCCATCAAGTCGGTGATGCTGCCATCCAGCCATCTCATCCTCTGTCATCCCCTTCTCCTCTTGCCCCCAATCCCTCCCAGCATCAGGGTCTTTTCTAATGAATCAATTCTTCACATGAGGTGGCCAAAGTACTGGAGTTTCAGCTTTAGCATCAATCCTTCCAATGAACACCCAGGACTGGTCTCCTTTAGAATGGACTGGTTGGATCTCCTTGCAGTCCAAAGGACTCTCAAGAGTCTTCTCCAACACCACAGTTCAAAAGCATCTATTCTTCGGTGTTCAGCTTTCTTCACAGTCCAACTCTCACATCCATACATGACCACTGGAAAAACCATAGCCTTGACTAGACGGACCTTTGTTGGCAAAGTAATGTCTCTGCTTTTGAATATGCTATCTAGGTTGCTCATAACTTTTCTTCCAAGGAGTACTACTAAGTCACTTCAGTCATGTCCGACTCTGAGACCCCATGGACTGCAGCCTACCAGGCTCCTCCACCCATGGGATTTTCCAGGCGAGAGTACTGGAGTGGGGTGCCATTGCCTTCTCCATCCAAGGAGTAAGCGTCTTTTAATTTCATGGCTGCAATCACCATCTGCAGTGATTTTGGAGCCCCCAAAAATAAAGTCTAACACTGCTTCCACTGTTTCCCCATCTACTTCCCTTCCCATGAAGTGAGGGGACCAGATGCCATGATCTTAGTTTTCTGAATGTTGAGCTTTAAGCCAACTTTTCACTCTCCTCTTCCACTTTCATAATTCAGTGGAATATTACTCAGCCATAAAAAGGAATGAACTTGAGTCAGTTCAAGTGAGGTGGATGAACCTAGAGCCTGTTATACCGACTGCAGTATGTCAGAAAAAGAAAAATGTCATATATTAATGCATATGCATGGAATCTAGAAAAATGGTATTGATGAACCTATTCATATGGCAACAGAAGAGATACAGAAATAGAGAACAGATTTGTAGACACAGTGGGGGAAGGAGAGGGTGGGCCTGACTGAGAGAGTAGCACTGAAATACATACATTACCACATGTAAAACATAGCCAGTGGGAATTTGCTGCATGATGCAGGGATCTCAATCTAGTGCTCTGTGACAACCTAGAGGGATGGGATGGGGAGAGAAGTGGAAGGGAAGTTAAAGAGGGAGGGGACATATGTATATCTATGGCTGATTCATGTTGATGCATGGCAGAAACCAACAAAATATTGTAAAGCAATTACCTTCCAATTAAAAATAAATAAAAATCAAAGAGGGGGGTGAAGAAACTAGCTTCCAATGAGTTCCATTTTAAGTGTCAGATACTGAGTTAGGCAGTATCCTGGGAGGTACGGTGTTAGCTCCATTTTACAGATGAGGGTCAAGAATTTAAGCAACTTTCCCCAGTGTCACATAGCAACAAGTAGTAGAGCTAGGATTCAAAACCAGGGCAATCTATTAGAAGCCTCATCCTCATCTACTACCTCAAAGGTTCTCAGGTTACATTCTGCCAGTTACTGGAGTCCCTGAAAACATCCCAGGGACTCCAGAGGGAGACCACAATACACCCTCCCCCTGCCTCACCCAGAGCAGTGCCCCCTTTAGCTGTTTTATACATTAAAGTTCTATGTAAAATTTCAAATGAAGATAGAAGTTCACATTAAAAAAAAAAAAAAAAAAGTTTGAGAATCTTCTGTTTTCATCATTCTGTGTTAACACAACCAACAAACATTCTCTTAACAGGTAATAGATGATACAAAATTCAAAAGGTATAAAAATGTAATCACTCCAGGAGTTTTAGAACTGGTTTCAGGTTAAAAGATACTGGGGAAAACCAAAACCACTTGGAGTTCTGCTTCCTTCTGTCAGTAACCTTAACCAGCTACACATACTAAATGCTCATGAGCCCCAGTTACGAGTTTAGCAAGCCAGGGCTAGAGGCCTCAGAGGTTATCCAAACAGGGGCAGGACATCCCCAAGCCTCTGTGCTGCCAGGATCTTAAGCCTCCAAGGCCTACTCACTGGGTTACTGCCACCCACGAGTTTTCCGCTGCTCCTTGGCCCTTGTTTCCAGTCAGGCGTCAGGACCACCCACTAGAACCATTATTATTCTTTTCTTCCTCAGTTTTTTCTTTTCCAGGCAAAAACGGTTTCTGACCTCTTCTGGGAGATTTTATTTTTCAACTTAATCATCTTTGTGGGTGATGTGGAAATTCATTTCCCAGTGCTAGGCTGTACTGGTGGAAAACATCTGCTTAGGAAACTGGTTTAAGTCTTCACGCTTCCCTTCATTAACCAACTACTTGAAAGACACAAAGTCAATTTTTCTCAGAGTCTCAGTTTCTTGAAATGGAAATAATAACCCAGGTGAATGTAAAAAACTCATTTTCATAAAATTATTACTTTTTAAAAAACAAAATTAAGAACAAAAAGAATGTTTGATTATATTTTTTAAGATCCTCTTACAGATATCTGAATTACGTGTAGGGGGGGTGGGCAGGGAAACCACAGTATTTTTCTCCAATGTTCTCCCTTCAGGAAAAAGGAGGTAAACTACAAGAAATAAGCTGACTTCAGGAATCTGTTAGGAATCTTTTTTTTTTTTTAAGGGAAGAAAAATACACATTCACAAAGTGCCAAAAGACATGCATACCCAAAACTCCCCTAAGAGATTGCCAGTGCGAGCTCTGGAGTCTCCAGCCCAATTTTCTAGATGACAGTTCTCTACAAGAACTGACTTCTTAAATTATTGCCATAAGGGACTACAGGATCTTAAATCATTGATGGAAACCAAGCCATTTTCTCTACGCTCCAGGTCATAATGCAGGGAAAGTGCCCCAATACACTTTATAGAGAACGAAAAGGATGTTCTTGTTAGCCAGATAACTCAATTAACTGGAACCAGCACTGTGGTAGAGCTTTTAGTGCTAAGAAGTACTTTAGAGCTATTATTTACTGAGAGCACACACACACCAAGTGCCTTACAAGCATTTTCCCATTTAATTCTCACAATTTCTCTGACAAAACAGACCTGAGAGAGGTTGGCAACTGATGAACCAGGAATCTTAACTAGCCCTGAGTACAAAGCCCATGTGCTCAATCACTGACATAAAACTCATTGGAAACTATCTGAGAAAGAAATTATTTGACATCTTTAGCAAACACACACATATAAATTCTCACACCAACATGTTTTTCTTCAAGAAACATTATTTATAAGAACAGTCAAACTAACATTTTAGAGAAGACAATTCTTAGCCTCAATTAATCTAAAATTTTATGTAAAGCAAATCACATACAAAAAAAATTCTAATTAACTGTTCCAACAGCTGTCAAGTCGTTATTCTTCAAATATAATGTAGCTGGGCAGCACTTTTTGTAAAATGATTCTGATGTTCCTTTAAAGCTATGTTAGTTTGTTCCAGAAAGACTGACGCATTCTTTGACATGCTAAGATCTCGTAGTCCTTTACTCCTTTGTACATTGCTCCATCTCTCCCAAATGCTTTCCCCAGCTTGTCCTGCTGGCAAGCTCACATTCCTCCTTCAAAACCCTGCAAGTGACCCCCCAGGCAGATGCAGATGTGAGCGCCCTTCTGCTGTACTGCCATGGCTCAAAACATCAGGGACCCCATTTCACTGGGGATCATACTACAGTGGAGGACAGACAAGTTTTTAATTGTTCTAACATACTGTTCAATATGAACAGTAACAGAAATAAGAAGAGCTCTGGAAACTACAAAGTAGAAGGGCTAATTATGATTAAGATCAGAGAAGGGATTGACAGATAACACTTAAGCTGGACCTTGAATACGCAGAAGAGTAAATTCTCAGTCAAGGAACAAGCATGAGCAAAAAAGGTTTAGATAACAAATGCATATTATACATTGAAAATTTCTTACTATTACAGAACGAGTTACCCTCGAAGAAAATGCCACGGAAAGTCTGATTACAAGAATTGCAAAAGCTTCAAAGAAAAAAATGTACTACATTACATCCCTCCCGTCTTTTCCCCTGGCTAGAAAGTATTTTTGTGGTCATCATCAGTCGCTATCAGCCAATTACATCAATTTACTCACTGACAAAAGGAAATATCAACCATTAAACGATAATTCTGTTTCATACACTAAGCACTAAGTACACTTGATTTTTTAATTTGTTATATATATATATGGCCATGCCACATGGCTTGTGAGATCTTAATTCCCCAACCAGGGATTGAACCTGGGCCCTTGGCAGTGAAAGCAAGGAGTCCTAACAAATGGACCACCAGCGAATTCCCTTAGAAAATATTTTAACAAACATATATATGAAGTAGGAGAAGGCAATGGCACCCCACTTCAGTTCTCTTGCCTGGAAAACCCCAATGGACGGAGGAGCCTGGTAGGCTGCAGTCCATGGGGTCGCTAAGAGTCGGACATGACTGAGCGACTTCACTTTCTCTTTTCACTTTCATGCATTGGAGAAGGAAATGGCAACCCACTCCAGTGTTCTTGCCTGGAGAATCTCAGGGATGGGGAGGCCTGGTAGGCTGCTATGGGGTCACACAGAGTTGGACACGACTGAAGTGACTTAGCATAGCATAGCATAGCATAGTATATATGAAGTAATACCAATAATGTCAGCTGACACCTAGTCAGTGCCACATTCTGTAAAGGTGCTTTCACATGTATTAATATTTACTCATTTAATCTTTATGATGAACGTATGAGATAGGCATGATTATAGATGAGAAAACTCAGTCGCAGAAAGGTGAAACACGTTATCAGAGGTGACAAAGTGGCAGTCAGATTCAGAGCTTGCTATCTGGCTCCAGGATCTGGGATCTTAACCACTGTCTTTGTGTACACACACACATACACACACACACACACACACACACACACACACACACTTATGCTAATTTAAATAGTGTACATATAATTTTGTGCATGGAAAAACAAATTTTCTCTATCATATAACATTGACTTAAAAAATGTTTTTAACAGGAAAAATATATATAAATAACATAAAAATTACACCTTAACCATCTTTAAGTACACAGTTCAGTAGTATTAAGTAAACACATTCACACTTTTGTGCAACCAGTTTTCAGAACACTTTCTAATGCCTGGAAATTATTCTATTTAGTTGACAGTCATATAGAATTTAAGTCCTGGACAAGACTAAATATGAGTGTTTAGGACTGAAGCAGACATCGGTAATAAAACTGTAAAAAGACACAAGGAAGTGATTACTACAAATACTGAGGCAATGATTACTTTTGAGCGGAAAGGTAAGGTTATAACTAAATGCACACATGGAGGTGGGAATACCTGGGTAAATGTCACATTAAAAAAAAAAATCTCAGTGGTTACAAGAGTGTTCGCCTTCCAATAATTAAGCTACATATTTTTTTTGGTGTCAATTTGGTGTCTATTTCACTTTATCACAAAAAGATTTAAATAAAAATAGTCTAAATTAATTCCATTCTTTGTAGTAGTTTGAAAGTATTCAATTCTCCTCTAATAAAGAGACTATACAGAGGACTGAAAATTAAATGTTACAATATCAAGCCAAAATATTTACAGAAAAGTGGAAAATAATGTTTTTTCCAAACATTTTAATAATGTTCTAAAAATACATATTCTGTGATAACATAAGATAGTTTTTACACAAAAATCTAAAAGATATTTAAGACAAAAGATGATATTTGGATCAATGAATAGAAAATATACCTTCCAGTAAATGATTTTTAGGAAGACCAATAAATGAGGAATTCATGTACAACCTTAAAATTAAGACTAAAGTTTCTTTTTAGCAATTACATTTAATAAACATGGAAGTCACAGAGCACCACTTTTAAAAATGAAAGACATTACATTAAACTACTTAAAAACATTATGCACAAACATCACAAATAGAGCCTGAGAGTGTGGGGGAAAGTACTAACCAGTTACTGCCAGCAGCTGTGAAACTCTCACCTCCATTTCCTCCCGATGAGACCTGTCTCGGTCTTCAAATTCACGTGTCCTTCTTCGGGCCTCTTCAAAGGCCTGCTGTGCTAAGGCATCCTCCTGCTGTCATAAGAAGACACGAAATGAGTATTTTAATTTTGACTTATAATAAAAAAATTAAAATTTGGGGGAGTGTTTTATTTTTTCAAAGAAAGGAACAACAGAGGAATTCTCAAAACATCAAAGCCATAAAAAAAACATTAGAGCAACTTCTCCAAGAAAACCTCATTATTTTCGTGTGCTAGTATAACATCCTGGAAATCGTAGTCATGTTCAATCACATTCTAACAAATGAAAATGCTCTTCCCTTTTCTGCCCTTACCTCATCCTGTTCACCAAAATAAAATCCTAATCAAGTCAATATTTAAGACATGGAAGTATAAGGAAAAAGAAATTAAGATACTTCTACAGTGTGTGGGGGCTGGATGCTCTAATTGTAACACTGAAGCCAGAAATATAAAGAGAGTATTAACAAAGTTGATTGTACAAATGTTAGAAACTTCTAGGCAACAAAAAGAAAATTCCAAGGGATATTATCAAGGAAAATTATTTGTAATATGTAACAAATCTACCTGAATCCTTTCCCAATGGATGAATAAAGATCTGTACATGAAGGAAACCCAGATACCTCCAACTTCTTGTGTCTTAAAGGCAACCAATTTAAACTCACCCTCTCTAGTCTGGATGATAGCACCACTCACTCATTTCAGCTGGGAACCTGAACTGCCTTTGACACTTTACTCTCCTCTTATTTTCACAGACCCAATCAACCACCAAATCCTATCCACATGACCTATTTTTTGAATCACTGTAGTCTCTTTTTCATTCCTTCAAACATTTTTCTAGTTCAGGCTCCTAAGAACTCTCACTGAATTACTGCAATTACTTATTGCTTCCATTCTATCATCCCCCAAGCCATAATACAGCCATCAAAGCATGCCTTCTAAAGCACAACCTGACCACAGTAACCTCCAGCTTAAAGCTCCCTCACTGTCTACAGCACATGATGTTCAATGTTTGCAGTCACATACGTCTCAACACTAGAACTTTCAAAGCACAGCTGATGAAATTAAAATATCAAAAACACAACCAAAAAAGTCAATATTCAACTGCCTCAGTTTCACTGCAGGAATGGGTGGCCAGGTAACAATGCTCTAGCCAATGATACAGAAGTGTAAGTCACCTGATAGGGCTTCTCAGATCAGATCAGTCGCTCAGTCGTGTCCGACTCTTTGCGACCCCATGAACCGCAGCACGCCAGGCCTCCCTGTCCATCACCAGCTCCCGGAGGTCACTCAGACTCGCATCCATCGAGTCAGTGATGCCATCCAGCCATCTCATCCTCTGTCGTCCCCTTCTCCTCCTGCCCTCAATCCCTCCCAGCATCAGAGTCTTCTCCAATGAGTCAACTCTTCGCATGAGGTGGCCAAAGTACTGGAGTTTCAGCTTTAGCATCATTCCTTCCAAAGAAATTCCAGGATTGATCTCCTTCAGAATGGACTGGTTGGATCTTCTTGCAGTCCAAGGGACTCTCAAGAGTCTTCTCCAACACCACAGTTCAAAAGCATCAATTCTTCGGCGCTCAGCCTTCTTCACAGTCCAGCTCTCACATCCATACATGACCACAGGAAAGACCATAGCCTTGACTAGGCGAACCTTTGTTGGTAAAGTAATGTCTCTGCTTTTGAATATGCTATCTAGGTTGGTCATAACTTTCCTTCCAAGGAGCAAGCGTCTTTTAATTTCATGGCTGCAGTCACCATCTGCAGTGATTTTGGAGCCCAGAAAAACAAAGTCTGACACTGTTTCCACTGTTTCCCCATCTATTTCCCATGCAGTGATGGGACCAGATGCCATGATCTTCGTTTTCTGAATGTTGAGCTTTAAGCCAACCTTTTCACTCTCCACTTTCACTTTCATCAAGAGGCTTTTTAGCCCCTCTTCACTTTCTGCCATAAGAGTGGTGTCATCTGCATATCTGAGGTTATTGATATTTCTCCCGGCAATCTTGATTCCAACTTGTGTTTCTTCCAGTCCAGTGTTTCTCATGATGTACTCTGCATATAAGTTAAATAAACATGGTGACAATATGCAGCCTTGACGTACTCCTTTTTCTATTTGGAACCAGTCTATTGTTCCATGACCAGTTTTAACTGTTGCTTCCTGACCTGCATACAGATTTCTTAAGAGGCAGATCAGGTGGTCTGGTATTCCCATCTCTTTCAGAATTTTCCATAGTTTATTGTGATCCACACAGTCAAAGGCTTTGGCATAGTCAATAAAGCAGAAATAGATGTTTTTCTGGAACTCTCTTGCTTTTTCCATGATCCAGCGGATGTTGGCAATTTGATCTCTGGTTCCTCTGCCTTTTCTAAAACCAGCTTGAACATCAGGAAGTTCACGGTTCACATATTGCTGAAGCCTGGCTTGGAGAATTTTGAGCATTACTTTACTAGCGTGTGAGATGAGTGCAATTGTGCGGTAGTTTGAGCACTCCTTGGCATTGCCTTTCTTTGGGATTGGGATGAAAACTGACCTTTTCCAATCTTGTGGCCACTGCTGAGTTTTCCAAATTTGCTGGCATATTGAGTGTAGCACTTTCACAGCATCATCATTCAGGACTTGGAATAGCTTCACTGGAATTCCATCACCTCCACTAGCTTTGTTCGTAGTGATGCTTTCTAAGGCCCATTTGACTTCACATTCCAAGATGTCTGGCTCTAGGTCAGTGATCACATCATCATGATTATCTGGGTCTTGAAGCTCTTTTTTGTACAGTTCTTCTGTGTATTCTTGCCACCTCTTCTTAATATCTTCTGCTTCTGTTAGGTCCACACCATCTCTGTCCTTTATTGTGCCCATCTTTGCATGAAATGTTCCTTTGGTATCTCTGATTTTCTTGAAGAGATCCCTAGTCTTTCCCATTCTGTTGTTTTCCTCTATTTCTTTGCATTGATCACTGAAGAAGGCTTTCTTATCTCTTCTTGCTATTCTTTGGAACTCTGCATTTAAATGTTTATATCTTTCCTTTTCTCCTTTGCTTTTCGCTTCTCTTCTTTTCACAGCTATTTGTAAGGCCTCCCCAGACAGCCATTTTGCTTTTTTGCATTTCTTTTCCATGGGGATGGTCTTGATCCCTGTCTCCTGTACAATGTCACGAACCTCATTCCATAGTTCATCAGGCACTCTATCTATCAGATCTAGGCCCTTAAATCTATTTCTCACTTCCACTGTATACTCATAAGGGATTTGATTTAGGTCATACCTGAATGGTCTAGTAGTTTTCTCTACCTTCTTCAATTTCAGTCTGAATTTGGCAATAAGGGCTTCTAAGAGTCATTTAAGAGACATGTCACCTTTCCTTCTCCCTGGGAACTGATGCAATGACCAGAGATACAGCATCCATCTTGCACGCATAATACTAAGCCATACACACTGAGCACAGTGCAGCAGGAAAAATCAAAGGACCCACAGCCCCCAGTAATGTGTGCTATACTGGGCCTGAACTGCATACTGCCACTATCTTATTCTGTGTGCTAAATCCTTTATTTGGCTATGTTAGTAGGGTTGTTCAATACTTGTCATTTTCACTGACTAAACAAAACGGATAAGAGTGAGCAAGTTTCCACTCTTATGATGCATTTACTAGCTTTGTGACCCAGGAGTATTTCATTTTCTAAGCCTCAGTAAATTCTCAAGAAGAAGGCACATAGCCCTAATAACTTCATAAGATTAAATAACAAAAAAAACTTAAGTGCACTACCTGACAACATTCAATAAATCCTATTCTTTTATAAGCATTTGTGGACAGATAAAATTTATACATGTGACTACACATTACTATATATACCAACTGTATTCTCAGAATGTAATGTATAAGCCAGAGACACCCACAAAAGAACACTATTCTCAACTCCTCAGGGTTTTCTCTTAGTTACGTATCAACTAGGATATGTCTGCTGATAACAGGATATCCCTTCTGTTCTGTGTATTCATTCACTTAATTTCATTTATTCCACAAATGTCCAGTGAGTCTTTATGATGCCCAAGTCACTGTGCTGGGTGCCACGTATACAATGAGTGGGAACAATCAATGCTTTTCCTCACAGTTTCTGGTCTAGCAGGGCAGGTGGACAATGAACAAATAATTACAAAAATCAATAAATAATTACCAGTTGTGACTGAATACTTGAAAGATAAAATGAGAGCATGTGAGATGTAATCTAACTCTAACGAAGTTATTAGTCACTGACATGTATTTTGGAGAAGGCAATGGCACCCCACTCCAGTACTCTTGCCTGGAAAATCCCATGGATGGAGAAGCCTGGTGGGCTGTAGTCCATGGGGTTGCTAAGAGTCAGACACGACTGAGCGACTTCATTTTTACTTTTTCACTTTCATGCATTGGAGAAGGAAATGGCAACCCACTCCAGTGTTCTTGCCTGGAGAATCCCAGGGACGGGGGAGCCTGGTGGGCTGCCGTCTATGGGGTCGCACAGACTCGGACACGACTGAAGCGACTTAGCAGCAGCAGACGTGTATTTTAGCAAGGATCATAGGTTTTTACCTTATTAAAATAAAAAGAAATTATTACCATTATTTATAGTAAAAAAAAAGCCACGAGAGATTTGGTAGCTCTCTACCTACAATTCCAGCTTCGTCTTTTCTAGTAAGATGTGAAATGTATGCGCAATGAACAGTGTCTTACACTTTAATAAATGGTTAAACTGAAAGACAATCAGCAACCCAATGTTATTTTGATTGTCTCCTGGTGGGAACTTAAATAACACCTCCCTTTCAAGGATAGTATAAAGAGTACTTGCTGAGAGAGCTACACACTCACCCATAAAGTACACTAAAACAGATAGGGCCAACAAACACCATCCAGACTTAGGCAGTCATGGGAGAGGCTTTTAGCACTCCGGTCCCCCCAGCTACCTGCTACACTAATCTGTTTCTCCACAGTCTATACCACAGTCCACACTAAGCAGTCAGGTGGGGTCATCATAAAGAGTGGTTGGGTGTTTGTGAAACCCACATGGGAAAAAAGTCTAGCAGTGCTCTCAGAGAGCACACAAATAGACTATTCTTAACCATTCTTGCTATGTTGATTTTGTCTTTATTGTATAACTAAATCTACAACTATATTTATTTTACAGTTTGGTAATACTCACCTTCCTGTGCAATGAATTAAAAAAAATGTATGTATTAAATGAAAAATTAAGAATCAAATTCGCATCCGAGAAAGCTGATGATGAACGCATAATCTGTACAAAATAATAGCATTTCCTATTCTCCGTGGGGACCAGGATGATTATCACTGATCACATGAAAACCAAAAGAAATAAATCTGCTGAAGAAGCATCAACATATACTTCAAAGGCGACAATTTAGCATGTGCAGCTGCAAACGGTACATTTAACACCACTCCGTAGAACATAACTTTATTTAAATCAAACGACTCTTCTAAATTTTCACTCACATTCTTGTGCACATACAAAAAGCAAAGCTGTTTGCATGTTGGCTTTGCTGGAAGAAAAACTGCAAAAAGCTTTAGGATACCAGTTTTACATCAGTGTCACCAGGTACTTTAAATAGAAAAATCTATTCATCCCAATAATGGCTAAATTTTTCTAACCTTATTATAGAATCAAAATAGAACTTTTGGAAAGTCATTATATTGAAGGTGAAAACATTTTTGTGACTGCTAAATTAAAAAGTACAACAACGAAGATAAAGCTGTTAGTTCTTAAACTGATAATACAAATACAAACAGTGCAACAAAACATTTAAATACTGTATAAAGAATAATATTCTTGGTGAATTTTTAAAATGATGAAATAGAAATTTACTAGGAATTAGTTGTGGTACACAAGTAATTCATAATTGTTACCCGAACAATTCTTTACCAAAGTAGTAAGGAATTCTACCAATCAACGGGACATCAGAGTTGCATAAATTATATCTATGTATTCATAGTTAAAGTGGCTGAACTACAAAATCTGTGACAAAGCTGATGCTGAACACAAAAAAATTCACATGACATTACACAAGCACTTTGGATTTTAAAAATTTGAGCCTTTGAAGAACTTCTCTGAAATCAACCTAGTTCCTCCTGTGAATGAGTCCTTTTAGCTATGTTTTGTTCAAAATTAGCTGGAAATCTCTGATCAAAGTACTCAATGGTGAAGTGCCAAATTTTTCAGTTTTTCCAGCTTTCAAAGAATTGCAATTATTGAAAATCAAATATAGGAAAACACTGAAATGTACCCCTTACACATTACAGAAAATGAAGTGAAAATACAATCAGCAAACATGATTCAATTGTGAGTTTATACAACTGTACTCAGAAATATCTTCATTGTGGGAAACTTTCAAAACACTTTATTGAAGTACATTACAAACACAAAATAGTACATATCTTAGGGCTGTGTTGTCCAATAGCGCAGCCTCTAGCCATTTGAGTGCTGCATACCTGAAATGTTGCTAATTTGAGTAAGTGGCAAACACACTGGGTTTCAAATAGTTACTTCCAAAAAAAGGTAAAATGTCTCAATAGATGTTTATATCCACTTTATGTTCAAATGATAATATTTTGGATATACTGGGATAAATAAAACGCAAAAGTTACTAATTTAAAAAAGTTTTTTAAAATTTAGTGACTTTTAGAAAAAAAATTTAAATTACATAATGTGGCTCACATTAGAATTCTACTGGACAGCACTGTCCTAAAAGATAGCTTGATGAATTTTCAGAAACTGAACCTGCTCTGTAACTAAAACCCACATGAAGAAACAGAGCATTACCAGCATCTTGGAAGTCTTCTCCCCCATTCCAGGAACTAGCCTCCTCGCCCAAGGATAAATCACTACTGTTCTTTTTAACACCATGTAGTATTAGTTTTACCTATTTTTGTACTTTGACATATAAATGTATTCATATAGCATGTGGTTTTTTTAATACCCTTAATATATTTGTGAAATTCACTCATTGGTGGGCTAATTGTAGTTTTTCATTTTCATTGTATTTCTCTGTGTGAACATGCAATTTACCGATTTGACTGTTTAGTGGGCATTTGGGCAGTTTATACAGTTCCTGGCTATTAACCAATAATGCTGTTACAAATGTACTGGTATGTATTTCTTGATGAATACCCACACACACACAAGCATTCATTTCTACTGCATACCAAGCCTCAGAAAAGAATTACTGGATCACACATACACATATGTGCAGTTTTAGTATTTATTGCCGGTTTTCCAAATGTTTTGTCAACTTTATGTAATCAAACAACACACCAACTGTTTTTCCATATCCTTGCCAATGTTTGTCAAAGATACTATGAACAAAGGCAAAAAGACAATACCTGTGAAAATATTTCAGCGGAAATACTTACACAATTTAATTTTTTAAAATGCAGTTGTGACTATCCTCTGTTTATCTCTTAGCTTACCAGGTACCTCAGCAACTGTTAGAGAATTTTGTTCTCACATGGCAGAGAGAATACGCAAGCTAGCTCTCGTCTGTGTTTCTTATCAGGACACTAATCCTATCTTATCAGGACTCCACTCATTGGACCTCATTTAACCTTAATCAATCCCATAAGGAGGCTTCGCTGGTGGCTCAGTGGTAATAGAATCCACCTGCCAATACATGAAATTCAGGTTTGATCCCGGGAGTCAGGAAAATACCCTTGAGAGGGAAATGGCAACCCACTCTATTCGTGGCTGGAAAATTCCATGGACAGAGGAGCCTGGAGGGCTACAATCCATGGGGTTGCAAGAGTCAGACACAATCTAGTGACTAAACAACAAGAACATACTCCATAAAGGCCCTATCTCCAAATACAGGCATAGTGGAAGCTGAGGCTTCCAAGTACTAACTTAGGGGTAACACAAACATGCTGTTCACAATAGCTGGTAAGTGGTGGGTCCAGTAATCACAATTCTATGACCATGAAGCTCCTACTTCTAACTTGTATACTATATTGCCTTTTTACTTTTATTATCTTCCAGAAGATGTGGGATGGTGAAAGCTCCAGGGAAGTGCTGATGGTTGGCATCCCCTGCTTTAAAATTTTTATATTATGAAAGACCTGTTATTACATTAGTTTTCTATCACAGTAGATGACACTTTATAGCAATAAAACCCAATCTGTGGACCAGGGCAACAAAACCTGGGAAATTCTAAGTACAGAAAATACTATGGGTTAAACTTAAAAATTTTTACCTATAATTTTATATTTCAGTTTTAGATGTCAACTTAATTCCCCCTTATATAAATTCACTTTGCTGTTAATCACTTTTTACAAAAACAGCCTTCTAAATTGCCATTTACTACTTTCCTGAAAGAATTAAGTATTCCTTATCCCTGTGGAAATCAAAGTAGCAGAAATTCTTTCCTAAGAATTTTAACTCTGAATCTGAATTTTTTTACTAGGAAGGTTTAATTTTTTTGATCTCTTAAGGAGACACTTCCTACATTTCTATATATGGACAACAACATGGAAAGAGATAACAGAACTAATAAAAAGAGAGCTCCTTTTATTCATGCCATAATTTTAACTTCATTAAGTGGATTAATATTGAACAACTGAAAAATTAACACCATCTAATAATCACATACTCTGACATGTTCTGGCCCCCATAATTACAGAAGTCAGCCAGCTGTTAACCTTACTGTGACTGACTTGCATGTAATGAGGCTTCCCTTTGGCAGGTTTGGCTATGATGGATCTAGGTGTGGATTTCTTTCTGTTTATCCTTCTTAAAGTTCATTAAACTTCTTGGACATGGAGATGAATATTTTTAATCAAATTTAGAAATTTTCAGCTATTTCTTAAAAACACATTTTCTGCTCCTTTCTTTCTCTCCTCTCCATTTGGGATTTTCATTACATGTATGCTGTTCTGTGGGCCGGCGTCCTATCGTCTGATACTGATTGTTTTTTTCTTTCTGCTTTCTGTTCTTGAGACTGGATAACCTCTGTTAACCTGTGTTCAAGTTCACTAATTCTTTTGCCAGCTCAAATCCTGAGTCTGTGAATGTTTCATTTCAGTCATAGTACTTTTCAAATTAGAATTTCTATTTGATTCCTTTAAAAAATTTAGATCTATTCCTAAAAAAAAAAAAAAAAAAAAAAAAATCTCTTTTCGCTGCACTGCACAGCATGTGGGATCTTAGTTTCCCAACCAGGGATCGAACCCACACCCCCTGCATTGGCAACAGAGAGTCTTAACCACTGGACGAGGGAAGTCCCAAATCTCTTTATTAATACTCTCTTTGAAGAGTCACTGGCAAAAGGAAGAATTTTTCCTTTAGTTCTTTGAATATACTGAAAAAGAAACTGCTTTTTTTGTTATTGCTGCTGCTGCTGCGTCGCTTCAGTCATGTCCGACTCTGTGCGACCCCATAGACGGCAGCCCACCAGGCTTCCCGTTCCTGGGATTCTCCAGGCAAGAACACTGGAGTGGGTTGCCATTTCCTTCTCCAGTGCATAAAAGTGAAAAATGAAAGTGAAGTCGCTCAGTCGTGTCCGGCTCTAGCGACCCCATGAACTACAGCCTACCAGGCTCCTCTGTCCATGGATTTTCTAGGGAACCATCATTTGCCACTCAGCTCCCTCCAAGTTTCTATTGCTTGCTTTCCCCCTGAATAAGAGTCACACTTTTGTGCTTATTTTCGTGTCTTTTAATTTCCTGTTAAAAACTGGGTGTTTTAGATGAAATACTCTAAATTAGTAGCAAATAGAAACTCTGACCCTGCCTACAGCTTCATGTTGCCTGTTTTCTGTTTGTCCACTTAGTGACTTGCCTAATTTTCTGGAATCTGTTTCCCTATCAGTGTCCAAACTCTGATGTCACTGCTTTTTTTTCCCCCTTCTTTTTAAGCCTTGCTTTCTAGGGGGCTGTCCCAGGTCAGCATAACTTAGTGGTCAGCCAATGACTGGTCAGAGGTTTTGCTTCAACACCTTGAGCCAGAAGGCTTTCAAATTCTTTGCCATGGGGTCTGTGTGTGGCTTGGAGGGATACTTTCAAAGTGTAGGGAGTTGATCAGTCTACCCTGCATTCAGTCAGGGGCCAGTAGCTTTCAAGGGTTCTCTATCCTCTCCTGAATAGGTATAGCCTTGTACATGTACACAGCCTTTTGGACCCCAAGAGCTAAGTGTGATATGAATAGTAGGGCTCACTTTAGCTATCTCTTTCCCTAGATTTCCCTGATAAATTTCTGGCCAGTCTGCCATTTTCTTGTTCCCTGCAACATTAGCTTTCCAAGACTGTCTGCCACAGAGACTGCTATTGTTTTCAGTAACAGCCCTGGGCTTGTGTTTTTCCAAGTACTGCTCTAAATAAAGTCAGCTCCCTCTGACAGGACAACAGAGTTGCCAGTCCTCATGGCGTGTCCAGAGTAGAACTTGAGGAACCAGAGCTGAGGGAGGAGATGGGAGCATCTCCTAACATGCTAGACCATCATCACTGTTTATACTGAAATTCACTAGCTTTGTTCGAATAAATGCCTCTCAATATATGTCCTTTGGTTAATTTCCAGAGACTTTAAATGGGTTTTTGCTTGCTTGTTTACAATTTTGTTAAGTTTAATAATTGCTTTTTTGGAAGAAGAACTTGCCAAGCTCCTCATTCAGCTGTTTCAAAACTGCTGCTCTTACATTTTATTTTAAACTGGGTTCCTTCCCCGCAAAATGTGCCAAAGATCCAGAGCAAATATTAAACAGAACCATCTATTACACTTTGAAGTGCTCCACTAAGCACACAGTGGTAATCTGATGCAATTTAAAACCACTGAAGGAAAACTTTCCCCAAACCAGGACCAAATTCTGGGTCTCAATCTCTTCAGAATTCCTCAATATTATGAGAACATGAGACTTTCTATACTTACTCTAAAAAAAAACTTCCAAATTTAATTGATAATAACAAACTGTATATACAAAGAGACAAGGCAGGCAGGAAGGCCCTGGATCTCCTGTTCTCTGCTTTCCCAGGCTCTCCCCACCCCTAGGCCCCAGGAGGGACAACTCCCTTCCCGTCCTGTGGTGGAAGTGGAGATTGGAAGGTATGGAGATGATGTGTGTGTATATGAATGTGCGTGTGTGTGTGTGTGTGTGTAGGGGTATGGGGGGCAGTGTGAAGAATGGAGAAGGATCAAAATTAGATAGAGGGCCTTCCCTCATCCCCACCACCCTGAGGAGGGTTCTTAAGGGAGCTGCCTCAGATGTGTCTCAGCCTATGAGACAGTAGAAGATCCAGCATCCAAAAGTGACCCAGTGACTGGCCCAGCTGAGCTCTGACCATCTGTGGACCGTGTATGCCATGTCATAGCCCTGCTCCTCTGTGGCGTCGTCCACGTCAACATCAAACAGGGAGCCCAGGTAGGCCAGGTGGAAGATGGCCAGGGCCCCAAAGAGCAGGTTTAAGGCTCGCACCCTCAGGCCCAAACAATACTGGTGTGAACAGTCTGGTGGACACCTTCTCGACAAGATGCAGGCACTGAGGATCCGAGCCAGGCGCTTTCGGAGGATGTGCTCCACGTAAGTGATAAATGCCAGAGACAGCAGCACTGCAGCCAGGTGGAAGCTAAAGCCGTGCAGGAGGGCACTGGCTGTATAGGTGACCAGCACGGCTGAGAAGGTCCCCAGGTGGAGAGCATTCTTGAAAACATAGTTATTTAGCCAGCAAGACATGGGCAGGTTCCAGCTTGTGACAACTTCCACCATGGACCGGGGCAGCTCCACATTCAGTGGCTTAGAGACCGTCAGGTCCCATTCCAGGTGATCCTTCTTCTTGGTGAAGCCAGTCCCTGCCAATGTGGCTGTGGCCTCAGATAGAAAGCCCACAAAATAGTTGCTGAAGCGGAAGGAGACGGCACTCTCATAGGCTCGCAGCCACTTGCGAAGGAGGTGGTCACCATCGAGGGGGATGAAGTAGGGGAAGAGATAGGGGCCCACACAGGTGGACAGCACCAGGCACAGAAGGGCCAGCAACAGGCTCTGGGCCACCTTCTGCAGCCACCGGCAGCTCAGTGGGCGGCCTTGGACAGCCTCTAAGTACCTGTGGAAGGATATCCAGGGCCCAAAGATGACAGTGCCCACAAAGCAGAGGTAGCCCATGAACTCCATGGGTGAGGGCACCATGCTCACCTCACCCCGATCCAAGTCAAAGCCCAGAGACACTGCCTTCATGGCCACAATCATCTGGGCCCCTCGCATCCTGTGCCATGCCACAGTGTCCACCATGTACATCTCACCCATGAGCAGGTAGGTGAGGATGGTGACGGAGACAAAGACGCCGCGATGGGAAGAACGTTGGCAGAGGAACAGCACAAGGTAGCACAGAAGGCTGAGCAGCATGACCCAGACCATGTGCAGCTCGAAGAAGTGGTAGAGGCTGAAGAACCCACCTGCCACAGTACTTGCGTGCTTCAGGTAGGATGGCAATCCGAGCCTCCAGAGGAGGCGGCAGGTGAGACAGATGGCAAGGAGCAGCCAGATCTGGTCAAGGCCCTGCTGGGCAGTAGGCAGGAGACAGTCCTGCAGGAGCTGCTGGAAAAATTCCTGGCGGCTGAAAGTGGCCATTGTGGACTGCCACGGATGGATGAACAGATAACTGGGCAGTAAAGAAGTTGCAGTCCAGGGGGCCAGGGACCACTGCCACCACTGGGGAAGCCTCCCCCACCAGCTGCAAGGCTGCGACCACTGAAACTCCCAGG
Organism: Tragelaphus eurycerus; assembly: GCA_935064755.1. NCBI lineage: Eukaryota > Metazoa > Chordata > Mammalia > Artiodactyla > Bovidae > Tragelaphus > Tragelaphus eurycerus. The sequence continues at coordinate 23,506,566 of CAKXYN010000020.1, forward strand.
GCAGCACTGTATACTTACTCTTAAAGACTGGGTAAAATATATCTCCAGACAAAGGCAAGATTAGGGATAAATAAAGGGACAACAGTCAGTAAAGCCTGAAGTCACCCTACCTGGGCTCGCTCCTCATCAAATTCCAGGCAGCCCATACCATCCAGTCTCTGGAGATCAATCCAGCCTTTCCAGATAACACAGACTCCATTGAGAATCATGGGAGCCTTCAAATATACCTAAGACACAGAAAAGAAGGATGAAAATTCATAATGAGCCATCAGACACATAAGAAACAAAGGATAAACTTACTCATGAAAATTGGTTTTCTTTGGGGGGGTGGAATTAAATACAATGATAAAATGAAGAATTGCAGGAAAGTATACAAAGCACTGGAGAAGGAAATGGCAACCCACTCCAGTACTCTTGCCTAGACAATCTCACAGACGGAGGAGCCTAGTGTCCATGGTGTCACAAAGAGTCGGACACAACTGAGCAATTTCACTTTCACGAAGACTAATGACTGGAGAAGGAAATGGCAACCCACTCCAGTGTTCTTGCCCAGAGAATCCCAGGGATAGGGGAGCCTGGTGGGCTGCCATCTATGGGGTCGCACAGAGTCGGACATGCCTGAAACGACTTAGCAGCAGCAGCAGCAAACAAAGCACAGCCTCTGACTATGTTCTATATATTAAGTTAATCTGGCCTACCAGGAGTTTATTTCTAGTCACAATTTTTCCAGATTATTTTTTAAAGGAAGTTTCACAGATTTTGTAAAAACTGTTTGTAGTAAGATGATGCTTGAAGTAGACATCATTTCTCTTGCAGCTGAAGCTGGGACATTCAGGCACTTTGCCTTAATTTTTGAATCTTGAATAGAAAGACATGTAGATGTACAACAACTGGAATTCACTAGCTCCTGAAGAGAATGCACTGTTTCTATCTGGATACCTGAAGCCACCCAGGGTCAGGCTCTTCTCCTTTCCTTTCCATCTTATGACCTACCTCATAGACTTCTGTTAAGTAATACTGCTTCTTTTTCCTTCTTTTTTTTTTTTTAAACTTAAGTTAGCCAGAGTTGATTTCTATTGCTTTTAGCCAAAGAACCTTAACTGGCACAACACTTACTTATGCATATAACACATATGTTTCAAGTAAATAACCCTTAAGCAAAAGTCATTTAGGCATGATTTCCAAATTTAAGTCACTTTCATTTTGGATCACCAAATCAATTTTCATATTGCCTGAAAATATAATTGTTCTCAAGCAATTAAGGATCCACCAACAAACGATGGGTCATCCTGATGAAAGGTGGATGATGCTATTATCTTGAGGTGAGTATTTTACTGTGATACAGTAAGAAAAAATAAAGGCGGAAAAAGCTGAAAACACCTTTTTCTTTAATCAATTTAGCAGTTTCTTCAACAAAAAAATCTTGAGGCACTCTCGTTTTTAGAGAGGTTTAGTAGGACTGTCAGTAACTATAAATATGCAAGAAAAATGACTACTGAAGCACCTGTAAAATAAAACCTAGAGGACTTATGCCTTCTTAGTACATATTTATGTCATTTCCCTCCACTACTAAACACAACTATTTTTCCTAAGGGCCCCCATAAACCATGCTGAGTCAATTTCTACTGATATTGGAAAAAAAGTACAAAACATTAGGTTCCATTTCTCCTCCCATGTGGACCAAGGGAAACAGTCTACAGTTATAGCTGAAACCGTTTAACCACATATTTCCTTCTGTTCTGATAAGTGCACATTGTGAATTCCCTTCCACACTGAATTTAAAACTCCAGTGCACCTAATTGAACAAGTGACTGTGACAACCTCATGCGTGATACCTCACTAAATCTACACTAACTCTCTGAATTGCCTATCAGTATAACTTGACTTACCACATTTACTAATCGAGATTCCCCTTACTCTTTCCAACAGAGAAGAGGGTGCTACACAGCATGGCATTTCAACTGTCAATCTACCTCATAATTTTAAATTCTCACACTAAACATAAAGATGATTCTCATTTAACAGGAGAGAAAGGTCAATTTTATGATCAGATTATATATTCTTTATCAATGACTTACATCTTTTAAATGCAAAGATTCTATAACCTAACTTATTCAAATTAACTTCCATCATCCATAAACATTTTCCTTATGAAATTACCAAAATTTTTCAAAAAGCTGATTTATTACTCTTTTATAAAAGTTCTCTCATGACTAAGAAAACCACTGATCTGCCTTGGAAAATTCCTAAATGAGTTCAGAAAATGGCTATACAGTTCATAATCAAGGCTAGTGCCTGGAATGGTAATTTAAAATAATATTTAGATGATCCTGTGATTTATTTAGATGTTCACATTTAAATACAGTTTTATGTGTAGACCTTCAAAGTAAATGTTTGGCACTTCATACACTCATGAATAACAAACCTCGAAATATGAAGAAAATAAAACTGTCAACAGTTTTATTTGGCATCTTGTAATGTAATTTAATAATGTCATTTAAACATTCAGACATTTTTTTACTGAAAGTAATGATGGTTCACTTCACACTGTGAAGAGAAAATGTATTAGAGTATGACCTTGGGTTTAAACCACTGTCCTAGAATAATTAAATGTTTTATATAAAATGGATTCTGCAAAGCCTTTAAAATGGGTAAATATTCAGCTAATCACACACAAAAAAAACAATAGCTTGCTTATCTTTCCAAAAGTAAAATATCAGGAGGATATGCTTAAGACTTCACAGAAAGTTAAAAGTGACCGCAGCCTCACGTTTTGCATTCTTTTGGAAATAAGGTAAAAGTATTACAATTATAGGAAACGGCAACCCACTCCACTATTCTTGCCTGGAAAATTCCACGGACAGAGGGTGCTTAGGGGCTACAGTTGGTGTCACAAAGAGTCAGACAGGACCGAGCATGAGCACAAAAGTATTGGACATTTTAAAAAATCAGCTTAAGTTCTAAGTACCAGTATTTGTAATGCTATTTCAATTCAAATTACACATGGTATCACTTAATTTTCACATTGTATAGCTTTAAATTCCACATCACTGTAGCAGTAAAGCTTCAACAAAAATATGTACGAACCAACCATGGCATTATCTGTTAACAGAATACCACTCAGCCGTTAAAAAGGAATAAAGTAGTGATACACGCTACAACATGGATGAACCTTGAAAATATTATGCTAAGTGAAAGAAACCAGAAAAAAGCCACAAACTCCATGATTCCATTTACATGAAATATCCAGAGTATGCAAATACAGAGACAGGAAAGATATCAGTGGTTCCCAGGGGCTGGCGCTGGGGAGAGGGGCGGTGGAAATGAGGAGTGACCGTTAATAAGTACATGATTTCTTTTTAGGGTGATGAAGATGTTTTGGAATGAGAGTGGTGATAGATGCACAGTTCTGTGAATATGCTAAAAATCCCTGAATTTTTCTTTAATTTAGTGAAGGGTAAATTTTATGCTCTATGAATTATATCTCAATAGAGTAACATAATCATGGTTAAGTTTTATGATCTGTTACACAGGCGACATCTAAGATATGTGAACAGTGATTTCGGGGCAGGCAGCTCCATGTGGGATTTTGGTACTCTGGGAAGAGATACTGGTTGAAGATACCAATCTGGCAGCTATCAACAGGGCTTCCCTGGTGGCTCAGATGGTAAAGAATCTACCTGCAATGCACGAGACCCAGGTTCAATCCCTGGGTCTGGAAGATCCCCTGGAGGAGGAAGTGGCAACCCACTCCAGTATTCTTGCTTAGAGAATTCCATGGACAGAAAAGAACCTGGTGGGCTATAGTCCATGGGATCGCAAAAGAGTCAGACATGACTGAGCAACTAACATACACACAGCCATCAACAACAGTGTGGTGTTTCCATTCAGGGGTACGGAAGAGATTACTCAAGCAACAGTAAGTAGGAGAGAAGTGACCCATGAAGAGACCTGAGGCAATTTAACTTTTTAGATGCTATGTAGAAGAGAAGAATCCAGCAGAGCAGGCTGTGAACAAAGAGGAAAGCATGCAAAGAGCCTAGTAGCTAAAGGTTAAGTTACAGGCCTCCCCATAAAAATCTCTCCTTTGTTGGCCACATAAAACTTCAAAGTATCATGTTACAGGATCTTATGTCACTCATAACTTTTAGCAATGTTCTTATTTAAAGCAGGAGTTTAGTCTGGAGTCCAGACAACCTACATGAGTTTGGATTTATGGATAAGTTTCAAGAAGACCAGAAACATCTCAAAATTCTGTATAAAAATATATGTTTGTGTCCATGTGTATTTTTCTAAAGAAGTCTAATGCTTTCACCAAACTCTTGAAAGGATGTATAAGGGGAAAAGGATACAACTATGATAGTAAAAATGCAACTTCCCCTTCCCCCACAGACACCAATGTCTCTAGAGCGCACAGCTTACGAGATGATAAATCTCATTTCCTTTAGTAAAGGGACCAAACTACTTCAGTAGCTAAACATTAGTTACCCTGGGTTTTGAAATGCAAGAGTCTGAGTAAGAATATGAGAGAACTTAAGATACCTTTCCATTTATCAACCTGTGTAAAACTGTTCTATCTGAGAGTCTGGAGTCTCTTTTCTGTGGCTATCTAAATCTGGAATAAGCAATGGCAACTTCAACTGTCCTTTCTTCTACAATAGCTCCTAGGTAGCCAGAGAGGCAACAGAAACTGAGAGTACAAAGCAGAATGAGTTTCCTCTGTTGAGTATTTCTAAAGAATGTAATTTCAAGATAATTAAAACAGAACAATTGTAAATTTGCAAAGATTTCCATGCACGCCAGTACTGAGCTGTAACCTAACATCAATATACAGGGAAATCAAGTATCAAAGCTATTGCTAAAGCAAGAAGCAGAAACTTCACCCTCAAAAAATCCATTTCAATTGGAAAGAATATTTCACTTCCTTGTAGTAAACTGTCAGAACTCAAACAATGGTGACTTTGGTCTATAAAATCAGATGTTAGGGACAACAGTGGAAGAAATGATCAGCTCCTTAGGCTCTCAGTAAATAACTGAATGATGATTATCAGAAGAATAGAAAGATAGCTGGAATTAAGAAATGCTTTTCTTATAGCTTCCCCATAATTTCAATTTGAAAAGATTCATTCAACAGATGTTTATTACCTGTCATTTTGTAAAGGGTAGTTATCATAAGGTTAGAGGGAAATACATGATGAATTTTTAAACATTTATATCCTACCACCTCCCTCAAAAATTCCAACACCAGTTATCTTAGAGTCTGTAATAAGGAAGAGCTGCTGCTACTGCTAAGTCACTTCAGTCATGTCCGACTCTGTGCAACCCCATAGATGGCAGCCCACCAGGCTCTGGGATTCTCCAGAATCCATCCCTGGGATTCTCCAGGCAAGAACACTGGAATGGGTTGCCATTTCCTTCTCCAAAGGAAGAGGTGAATATATACAAAAAGAACTGTAAGAATTAAGACTGAATTCAGCTATTACATTTAAGTATGACTTAAATAACTCTTAAGATTAATGGAATGTTCCATTGACAGTGATAAAATTGTCAGGAGGTGGATCCAGGAGCTTTGCAATCTCCTTCTAAAGACCACAGTTCTAACAGTTCTAGTTCTAAAGTGGACTAGAAATACAACCAGGACATAATATCTGAAGATTATCTACCTGAAAAATCTATAATATTTAACAAAAAAACCAAGTGAATTAATGTGCTCAATGACTAGTTATAAAAAATATACAAAATCCAACAACTTTCCTATGTTACAATAGTAACTATTTAGAAAATTTTAAAAGTCCTTATTTTAAAATAGCATTAAAAGTATCCACTAACAATAAATATAATAAGAAACAGGTAGGTTCTGTAAGAAGAAAATACCTAATTTTTTTTTAAAAATTTATTTTTTTTTTTATTTTACAATATTGTATTCGTTTTGCCATATATCAACATGCATCCGCCTTGGGTGTACATGTGTTCCTCATCCTGAACCCTGCTTCCACCTCCCTCCCCATATCATCCCTCTGGGTCATCCCAGTGCACCAGCCCCAAGCTTCCTGTATCCTGCATCCAACCTGGACTGGCGATTCGTTTCTTATATGATATTATACATGTTTTAATGCCATTCTCCCAATACCTAATTTTCAAAACACAGAAAAGGACTTGAAAAACAAGATGTCATGTTCTTTAATGTAAGAGTACCAATGCCAATTTACCTCAAAGTAATCCTTATTTTAACCAAATTCCAGTATAATCTCAAAATAATGTTTTCTGGAATTTGAGGGATAAGTCTATAATGCACACAAAAGAATCAGACTATCCAAGAAAATATAAGGAAGTATTTTCTGCCCTTTAGATATTAAGACATGTAACAATGCAATCAATATACACGCAGTAGTGCCGTGACAGCCAGAAACTTAATGGAATAAGCAAAACAAAAATTAAAAACAAATCCAAGTATACGAGGATTTAATAAATGAAAAAGGCAACACTGCAAATCAATGGTAAATTGGTATTTTACTTAACTAGTGGAGACTAGAAAACTGACTACCGTGTGGGGAAAAAAAACCAGTTTGAAACAAATAAAATGGCTAAAAATATTAAAATAAAACAATATAACTATCTTTAAATGAAAGAAAAAAATTTTTTAATAAAAATTTTAATAACGTGTATGAGGAGAGATACCAGGTTCTAATACGTTGGCAGAGGGAGTGAACTGGCTAATAATTGGGGGAAGGCATTTTTTTTAGCAGTAGTGTGAATTTTCCTCTTATAAACAGGTCATGTGTTTGCAGGGACTTTATAGAAGACAACTACCATAAATTAGGAGAATCAACTGTAATTATTTTTTTAAAGAAAAGGAATATTATCACTATGCTTAACTCCAAGTCAGCATGGGAAGAGTAAAAATTAAATGTGCTTTAGAATCAGATAAAACCTGGATTTAAATTTTAGTTTTAACAGTGTATTTGAGATAAATAATTTAAGATTATGAATAAGTCTCCCAATTTCTCACATATATAATCAATAAACACACCTCTTTCACAGGTGACAACAAAAATTAAGCCAATGTCCATAAGCTTATGAAACATATAAAGCACTACAGAAACGTACACAAAATACTTCCACTAAAATTTTACATAGTGTTCTCTTTCCAAGGGAAAGAAACAACTTTTTTTTTTTTTTTGAGACAATGAATAGCTGACCACACCAATAGCATCAGCGGATAACCATTAATACCGGGATGGCCACAGGCACCCAGGAAAACAAGATACTTCACAAAGGAAGTGTGTATCCCTTGCTTGTTAGTTGTAATCATTTATGTAGTCTATTTAACAGATTCCTTTAGAAGATACTTGGTTCTGACTCATCCTCCTTCAGTCACATGTTCCTCTCCATTTAGAAATGCACAGTCAGCTGCCTGCCTACTGGATAATCATTACAGTCATTCAATCTCACTTGCCTCTGAATCATACTTGGGTTGCATGCAAGTGTTAAAAAAAATAGATTCTTCTATAGTGATTAATGTAATTTACCAATCTACTTTTTACTGTTCAAACAGAAAACAGTACATCTTATAGAAATCATAACACGGATTAATATAGAGTGTGCCTGGAACTTAAAAGATTAAGCAAGCAAACGTGTGCGTGCACACACGCAGGTGCACTCTCAATAAATGGATATTTAACCAAACAGAAAATTCCATCCTAAAAATCATATGGAAAATGGATAAAAATACATAAAAAGAAAGGAAAAAAAAAGTTACAGGGACCTGAAAAGCCAAACAATCTTGAAAGAAGATAACTTGAGGACTCATACTTTATGATTTCAAAACTTACAACAAAGCTTTATTAATCAAAATGGTAAAGTATTGGCATAAAGACACACAGACTAATGGACTAGAGTAGAATGCCCAGAAATAAGCCCTCACGTGTGTGGTCAAATGATTTTTGACAAGGGTGCCAAGACCATTCAATGGGGAAAGAAGAGTCTTTTTAATAAATAGTGCTAGGAAAACAGATATCCAGAAGCAAATGAATGAAACTGGACACTCACCTAATACTACATACAAAAATTACTTCAAAAGAGACCAAGCCTAAATATTAAGACCTAAAACTATAAAACTTTTAGAAGCAAGGATAGAAGCTTCATGACACTGGGTCTAACAATGATTTCTTGGGGATGACACCAAGGACACAGATAACAACAATAAAAATAGATAAGCTGGACTTCATTAAAATTTTTAAAATTTGTACATCAAAAGATATCAATAGGGTAAAAAGGCAACCCACAGAATGGGAGAAAATATTTACAAATCACATACTTATTAAGGAATTAACATCCAAATCAATACTGAGAACTTCTAAAAGACAAATACTGTATGTACAAACACTTATAAGAGCTATTTAGTCAAAATCACAGAAAGAGTGACTGCCAGGAACAAGGGGAAGTAGGAGTCAAGGAATAGAGCATTACTATTTAATGGGTATAGAGTTTGTTTTATCAGATGAAAAGAGTTATATGTGTGCATTAGTCGCTCAGTCCTGTCTGACTCTTTGCAACCCCATGGACTCCAGCCCGCCAAGCTTCTCTGTCCACGGGATTCTCCAGGCAAGAATACTGGAGTGGATTGCTGTTCCCTTGGCTCAGATGGTAAAGCGTCTGCCTACAAAGAGGGAGACCAGGGTTCAATCCCTGGGTCGGGAAGACCTCCTGGAGAAGGAAATGGCAACCCACTCCAGTATCCTTGCCTGGAAAATCCCATGGACGGAAGAGCCTGGTAGGCTACAGTCCATGGGCTTGCAAAGAGTCGGACACGACTGGGCGACTTCACTTTCACTTTCTCCAGAAAAGAGTTATGGAAGGATATAAAAAGGAGGCAGGTCATGGCGAGCCTAAAATCAGAGAATATAAAGCGGCCTTAAGATAGAAAAACAATTCAAGAAAAGTTAAACATTGAAAGGAAAAAGATGGAAGTTAAAGGTTATTCTGAAGTCATCAAAATGAGGTAAAAAATGACCATTTAGAGTTAAAATATTGACTCTAATGGGAAGAATAACTTGGTGGGCTAAAGTAACTTTTGAAGGTGATATGTGAAGTTTCTAGCAACTTACCTAATGATTATTAGCAGCAATGTGGTAAACTGCAAACAACACAGACTCTTGGGTAAAAGACCTGGGTCTGGATGCTGGCTCTTCCTAGGAGACAGATTACATGACTACTGAAGATTTAGTTAGCCTCTCTGGGCCCCAGTTTCCTCAGCTGTGAAATCAAGCTATCACCAAATGCATTCCAATATCAAATAAAAGACTTCATTCACTCTAGTGCAGGATTAAATAAATTACTGAGGATATAAATCATCTGGTAGTAGTGGTGGTGATCAAAACGAAAACTAGTTTGCAGAAGGTCAAAACATATTTTAAACAGTCCAGAATTCTGAAAATGTTCTGAATTTGATAGTGGTGATGAAGGTTGCACTCTGTGTATATATTAAAAACCACTGAATTGAACAGATGCTTAAGATGGTGAATTCTATATGAATTTACTACAATTGAAAAAAAAAAAAAAAAAAGCCCAGCAGCATTGTTCTGGATAACAAAGGAAAGGCAAGTCAGGACTGAAAAGCTAGAATAAGCAATACCCTCCAAAAATTTAGAAGGGTTCTCCCGAAGTCCATTATTTAAAACAATATTCTTCAAGAGAGGCAGGCATTATTAAAAATTATCATTTAGTATGGGCAGAATCGGAGAAGGCAATGGCAACCCACTCCAGTACTCTTGCCTGGAACATCCCATGGACGGAGGAGCCTGGTGGGCTGCAGTCCATGGGGTCGCTGAGTCGCACAGGGCTGAGCTACTTCGCTTTCACTTTTCACTTTCATGCACTGGAGAGGGAAATGGCAACCCACTCCAGTGTTCTTGCCTGGAGAATCCCAGGGAGCGGGGAGCCTGGTGGGCTGCCGTCTATGGGGTCGCACAGAGCCGGACACGACTGAAGTGACTTAGCAGTAGCATGGGCAGAATATTTTGTTTATTTGAAAACATCTAAATTCTCCTAATGGAAAAGCTGAAGTCACATTCCTAGGCTACACTTCCGTTTTAACCTGAAGATTAATCTGCCTTCATATCTAAAGTTTTAAAACACAAAAGGGTTTATGTTGACTGTATACATGAAAAAAATGTTTTCCCCCATAAAAACAACCTGTCAATCATTCCCAGACTTGGCCATTTTCTTCTTAGAACATACAGTAAGGCACAGGAAAGTCATATTGCAAGTCTGAAATCACAGTTTCACTGCCAAAGGCACATTTTAAGCATTATTTTAAATTATTTGTTCCTAAATATACATCAATTTGGGAACACCCAGACCAAATTGGAAAGCTCAGAGTAGATAATAATTTCTAACTACTTATACTGTATACCTTCATAAAAGAAGGTAACAATAATTAAATTCCCCACCAAATCACTGTCTCTAGCATGAGGCAGTTAGCTGGTCTGTGGCTTCTACTCTTCCGTAGAAAACTAAGTATCAAGGAAATGATGTCAGAGAAATAAAGTCTCAGAGCCTGCTCAAACTAAGTCGCATTAAGACTTACAAATGCTTTCCTACCAGTAAAAAAGGAGATAATAAAAGTATCTGTCTTTGTATCAATGAAAACAGTACCTGGCACAAAGCCAGTGCTACAGAACTGTTTGCTATTACTGTTCTAATTCTTAAATGAGAAAATTACAGTACACAGTAGCAAAGGGAGTCCCATACACTCAGAGATAATTAATAAACATTTTCTGCCCCCTAAAATGCCTGTACTAGAAAGCTCAAAGTTTGCTGTAGGAGAGATTTTTCATATGACTGCCATGTGTACAGTACTGACTGTCTACTGTTTTTTAGATCTGCAAAGGTTTCCTAGGTGAATGAACACTGCACGTGTGCTCACTAGATACATCCATATCCATATTTCTTCCTTTCTTTTTCCAAGAATTAACACTGATAATCATTCTGTTGCTTCTCTCTTATACAAAGGTATCTATTTATTGCTGATTTTTCTATTCCTAAGATTATTAATAAGATGTGCAGAAAATATGAAAATAAAAAGTTAATGCCATATGAAATAGAATAATTTTGTTTTACAATTTAAATATACACAGAAAAAAAAGAATGGCAATATAACAAAACGTTAACAATGGTTCTCTAAGAGGTACGTTATGGATGATGATTCCACTTACATGAGGTACCTAGAGGAATTAAATTACCAAAGACAGAAAGCAGAAAGGCAATTGTCAGGCACTAGGGACACAGGAGAAAGGAGAGTTAGTGGTTAATGGATACAGAGTTTTAGTATAAGGAAGATGACAACAGCATGAATTTTAATATACTTAATGATATTGAACTGTATAGTTACAGAGAAAACGGTGAATTTTATGTGATGTGCATTTTAAACATAATAAACAAAACAACAACAAGCTCAAAAAAACAAACATCCCAAAACACATCAAGGGACTTCCCTGGCGGTCCAGTGGTTAAGACCCCGGGCTTTCAATGCAGAAGTGGTGGGTTCAATGCTTGGTCAGGGAACTAAGATCCTACATGCCACACAACCCTAGTCAAAAAATTTTTGTGTTTAAAAATTAAGAGATTTTTTATTTCGAGAGGCACAATCGAAGGAGGCCAAAATTACTACATTAGAGGCAGTTTTCACAAAAATTTGTATTTATACTTCCTAATATGTTTTATATGCAGTCAAGGCTATCTCTACTTTAAATGTGACTCATAATAAAACTTCAATTGCAAAAATAACTGATAAAGCACATGTATTTAATACATAAAAAAACTCCTACATCTCAATAATAATTTGATATCAAAAAATAGGCAAAGGATCTGTACAGACACCGCCAAATGGCAAACAAGCACATAAAACATACTGAACATCATTAAGTCAAGAGGGAGATGCAAATTACAACCAAAATGAGATATCACTACAAACTCACAAAAATGGCTAAAATAAAAAAAGACTGACAGTACCAAGTATTAGTAAAGATATGAAGTAGCTGAAACTCTCATAGATGGCTAGCTGGAATGCAGAATTGCAAAGCCACTTTGGAAAAGTTTGGTGGCTCAGACAGTAAAGAATCTACCTGCAATGCAGGAGATCTGGGTTCAATCCCTGGGTTAGGAAGATCCCCTGGTGAAGGGAATAGCATCCCACTCCAGTATTCTCGCCTGGAGAATTTCAAGGACAGAGAAGCCTCGTGGGCCACAGTCCACCAGGTTGCAAAGAGTCAGACATGACTGAGCGATTAACAATGAAAGTTTCTTAAAAAGTTCATATTCATGAAACTAACTAGCCAGTAATTTTAGTCCTATGTTTCTATCTACCCAAGAGAAATGAGAACTAATGTCCACATAAGAGACTCGGGTATAAACATTCAAAGCAGCATTGTAGCCAAACCAAGGCGAAATAACTCAGATGGCCATCAACTGCTAAACGGATAAACAAAATGCAGCAGATTCACACAATGAAACACTGCTCAGTAACAAGAAAAGATAAGAGACTATGTAACAGAAAGCAGACAATGGGCGCCTGGGCTAGGGGCAGGAGGACTGGCTGCAAAGCACATGAGGGCACCTTCTGAGGTTACGGAAATAGTCTGTATCTTTATTGTGGTGGGAATCACACCACTGACTGCACACATTTTGTCACTGAATTGTATATCTTCATAGGTGAATTCTACTGTATATAAATCATATCTCAATAATGACAACTGAAAAAAATCAATTACAGTGGGAAGCAGTAAAACTGGGACATAGCAGCCCACTGATTTCTTTAGTTGATAATGTCTTTATCCTTGTAGTGTCTGAATTAATCATTCAAAAATATTAGGGTTGGAAGTAGAAATAAAAAGGGGGAAGATTAAGGATGTTTCTCTCAGACATACTATTCTGACTTTTCTAACTTGGAAAATATAACTGAGATATGGCCAAGACTACACTTCACACTAAAAGGTAAATCCAGGCAAACAATGCAATTCAAGAAAAGGGGAAAAGATGAGGGCTGTATATCAATTCTATCTCAGTAAAACTGGAAGAAAAGAGAGAAGAGGGGAAAAAAAGAGTATATTATCTTCAAATACTTCAGAGGGGCGTTCATCATATATGTAAATTAATGTAACTTTAACTGCAAGGTATTATGACATTCTAATTTTTAAATATTATTATTTACTCATGAAGTCAGTCAACTCTTCCTGGATTTAAAAATTGTTGAAATAAAACTTTTTTAAAAAGCCCAGATTACTTATTTCAGTGCACTAAATCTAGCACTAAGTGCTAGAAAATATACTTCATATTTTAGTTGAATTGAAGCACTTCAAAGTCTATATCCGACAAGCTAGTTATAAAGTTGCCTCAGTTTCTCTTGGGGAAAACCACATTCCAAAGCGTTACCATAGATCTCTCTTATTTGGAGTGACTGGGCTGTCTAAGGAGGAAAAGAAACTTGCTTCTGAGCTTGAATAGGAATTTCTCAAGGCTAAAGAGAGTGCTCTAAACTCTGCCAAACTGTGGAGTATATAAACAGACACAATATTTATTTTGGGACAAAGATTCTGCAAGCAAGTAAGCAAACCGCTCCAGAACAGCACTTACAGAATTCTGAAGACATTTAAAGTTAGAGTTTTTGTCTTCATTTGTTAAATCAAAGGGTATTAAACTTTGCTTTGTTATTTTATGCTGATGAAAATGAATGATAAAAAGATTTTTAAGTATGAATGTTCAGAAAAGAAAAATAAGTAAAACACAAAAGTTTAAAAGTTAACTGCTCTAATGCCACTTTATAACTACTCCCAATGTCTGCTATTGTTATCTATCAATTAAAATTGTAAGTAATAAATAGCAATGCAAAAACTATAGAAAGTTTAACCTCTTTTTCTGGGACACATCTAGTATATCTAGATAAAACTAGATAGTATATTCAACTTCCATAGAAAAAATGGAAAACAAACAATAGCACTATAAAGTTAATTTCTTCAGTTTATAAGATTTTCACACCCTCTAACTTCATGCTCACAAACTAGGATTATACAGTAAGCATAATCATTAATTTTAAAATCTAAGGAGGCTTTAAAAAACACAAAATGCATGCAAAAACCATTAATCTGACCACTCAAGACTAGTAACTTATGGTCAACCATAACCATTTGCATTTGTTTGAAATAAAAATTAATTGGAAATAAGTTCCAAGAGGAAAGATTAAAGGAACAGGGTGCTGCTTGATCCAACAAAAATTTCACACAAGAATGATTTAAATTCTGATCTGTTGCATTCCTTGTCTTCTGACAGCTAAATTAGAGGAAAGCAGTTTAAATTAAGGGAGAATTATGAACATTTTGGCCGTCTAGGTTTATAAAATACCAGGATGGACCACTGGAGAAAGATGTAGTCTCCCAACACTATACTGCTACCTGAAGTGAAGCTGACCTAAGGCCTCTAGAGCACTGAAAATCCTTGATTATCTACAGTCTCACTCTACAAACCTATCAAATAGTCTAGCTTTGGACAGGGCTTGACAATTAAGAAGGCATTTTCACATATTCTGGTACTTCATTTAATCCTCACATGAGATTTATGAACAGGGAAGACATTCTGATTCCCATTTACAGCTAAGGAAAACAACTGTGATTGTCTTCTGACTCATATCTAGAGCTCTCTCCATTATACTGTATTATTTTAAACCTCTTCTAAGAAAGACCCTTAATAAAGTCAGCTTTATCTGTCAATAGCTCACTAGGTACCTGGGTGCAAAAGTTTTAAATATAATTGAAAGGCAGACTATAAAAGTGTGTGCTCTGACTTGATGGTCAGTTATCCACTAACAGATCTTTCTTACTGAAGACTCTAGGTTTGAAAATATTCCAACAAACACAAAGGCAGAAAGAATGAATAAAAAGACTGATTTTTGTGAAGCCCATTTTCTTAGATTATAAAGCCATATTTCAAATCTAAGAGAATATGGAACTTCTGTTTCCTATTAGCATTCTAATTTTTTTCCTGAATTCATCAGATTTAAGTGAACACTGGGAGCCAGCCTCTAAGATGGCCCCAATGATCCCAGCCTCCTCCCATATATGTGAATAAACCACCCCCCTCCCTGCTGAGTGTGGGCTAGACATAGTGACTCGCTTCTAATGAACAAGAAGAAAAAAGTGATCAGAGAATAAGTCATAAAAAGCAGGATGACCTCATTCTTTGTCTCTCTATGGAAAGGAATATATGACTAGGAATTGAAGCCACCAACCAGAAGTCATGTGAGTGAGTTTGCAAGGGGATCCTTTAGCTCCAATTAAGCCTTCAGAGACTGAAGAGTCCCAACAGCTGGACTGCAACCTCATGGGAGACCCTGAGCCAGAACCAACCAGCTAAGCCACTCTCAGATTCCTGTGAAAGGGCACAAAGGGATGAAATATTATCTGGACTGTGGGTGGTGTTTACATGGGTGTGTACATTTGTTAAAACTCAAATTATACAGTTAAAATGGGTGCATTATTTGGTAAGTAAACTATACTTTAATAAAGCTGATTTTTTTAAAAAAAGACACTGAAATCTTGAGATAAGCAGACAAAGGGTCACTTAGGAAAAAGCTGTGCCATCATTTAAGAAGTTAAGGTGCGTGTTGAAAACAGAAGCTGCAACAAGCTACCACCACAAACTCACATGCCCTAAATTGCTCAAAATTGCTCCACCCACAGCTTCTCTCATCTCAGATGACTGCAATCCCATACTCCCAGTTGCTCTAACCAAAAACAGTTGGCATCATTGACCCTCACACCTCACTTTCAATCTATAAGCAAATCCTGTTGGCTCTATCTCAAATATTCCTGGACTATGACTCCTCACCATGTCCACTGCTACCACCCTGGTCTCTCACCAAGATTACTGCAACAGCCCAACAGGTCCCCCTGCTTCACTCTTGCTTGCTAAAACTGCTGTTAACCCAGCAGCTAGAATGATCTTTTCAAAACTAAAGGCAGATCATATAATTCATCTGCTCAAAAACCAAAAACTACTCTCCATTCCACTCAGAATAAAAGTCCATTGTTGTTCCCATGGCCTCCCACAGTCATATAAACTGGCTTCTTCCTATCTCCTTAATCTCTTCTACTACTCTCCTCTTTGATCAGTGTACTCCAGCCGCACTGGCCTATTTATTGTTTAACAAACGCACTGTGCAAGCTCCCACTCCAGGGCCTTTACAAGGCTGTGTCCCCTGTTTGGATCACCTTTCCCTCAAATATCTGCACTGCTCATCATTCCCTATCTTCCTTCAGGTCTCTGCTCAAATATGACCTTCTTTACCCAGTCTATCCTGTTTAAAATTGCAGACATTTCCATTCATTGATGAACCTTATTTTATTCTAATTTTCCTTTTATCCCCCCAGAGCATTTATAACTTATATTCTGTACATACTGCCTGTTCTTCCATTCCCTCCATAAAACAACCTGTAGGGCAGGATCTTTGTTTTGTTTATTCATATATCAAGTGCCTAGAACAGTGCTCACTAAATTACATAATAGGTGTTAAACAAAGACCTTCTGAATGAACGCATTTTTGAATAACTCTGCCAGTTACTGACCTAAGCACTTTATATACACTATTTTATTTAATCACTATGGCCACCCTGGGACACATGCATTAACCTCCTTTTATTGAGGACCATAAAGATTAAATAACTTGCCCAAAGTTACAGAATAAATGAAGTAGTATATGAAGCCAGGACTTAACCTCAATTTATATGTAACTCTAAAGGCTCAATTTCTCAAAGTTGGGTTTGAATGGGAAGAGAACTAAGCTGCTTTAGGACCTGACTAGGTTGAAAGTACGTGGAAGAAGAGACACTGATTTTGGATTTAGTATAAGGAGCAGAGGCAAACAATTAACATTTAGGGAAACTGCTTCAATTAGCTTTGCTTCTAGTCCTATGGGGACAGAAACAAACGCTAATGGTTATCAGAAGAGAAATAAGAGACCCCATAGCCTGAGCTCTATGGATGAGAAAACATAGGTTAGTATACTTCCTCTAAATTCATTGCTATACTTATCCCAGTGGTAAACAGCAAAATACTAGCAGGGTTTTGGTTTTTTCCCCTTAATGTTGTAGGTTTTTTTTTCATTAAAATGCTTTCTTTTTCCTAGATTCTACTGGTGGAGAAAGTATTGGTAAAATTATATTTGAGAAATATATCATCTATACACAAACATTTACCAATTTAAATCTTAGGGAAAGATACAGATTTCTGCCAGTATTACCATCCTTGGAACACAGCTACGTTCATTTGTTTACACATTGTCTATGGCTCCCTTCACACCGAAACAGCGAACCTGAGAAGCTACAACAAAGATCAAGTGCCTGCAAAACTGAAAATATTTACTCTGGCACTTTACAGAAGAAAATCATAAAACAAATATTAATAAAATGTAAGTTTCCGGATTTCTTGCATCAGTTCTATCATTTTTCTTGATATATTTGAAAACACATTTTCTAAATTCTAGAACAAGCTATCTAAAGTTTTTCTTCTTGTTGATCATATAACTAAAAACATCTCAATGGCTTAAGTCCAAGGAAAATATGGTCTTCAATTTACTAAACAGATATCATTAATTAAAGCAAACATATTCTAGTAGAATTAACACTTATTTACTAGTTATTAAATACTAGAAGATTTTAGTAACATTGAGATGTCAGTCATGAAATCCTAAAAGAGTTTAGCATAAAAGTTGAGAGGAAAGAAATTTTTTGATTTATGTTTTTATAGTATCTGAGCTAACAAGTTAAACTTTAAGGAAGTGTTTGGAACAAGGAAAACAACAGTCACACATTCACACACCAAACAGACAAAAAAGCAATACTTGTACACTGTCATTACTTTCCAACTTCTCCTTTATATATTAATTACCAAGTAGTAAAACCTGGAACATTTGCTTTTAATCTTCCAAGCAAACAAGTCTAATACATAAAAAAGCAAACTTCAAACTTATTACTCATTTTAAAATTCTGTAAGCTATTTTCCCTCTCCCCGTCAAAAGATTAGTTGGTTTGTAACTCACAAAAGATCAAACTTTGTTTCACAAAATTAAAGGAAAAAAAAACCACAACTCTTCACTGTCTATATACAAGACATGAAAATCCTTTTTATAATACAGCCCAATACAAAAATCTTTTAAGTTCCTCAAAGGAATATTTAGATGTTCCTCATGTTTCGCAAATAAAGTGATAGGTTACACTATTCAGAATGACACTTAGAAAAGAATTTTAGCAAGTTAATAAAAACAAGTATAGAAACATGCTGCAAAGGAAACAGGAGAAAGACTGAGTACAAAATGAGGTAAAAAACTTTTTTTCTTTAAATATTTTATTTCAAGAAGTCAATTTCTACATTAAAAGATGAACCAATCCAAGACACTATTCATTAACATTTCATCAAAAGCACATAATTCATTTAACTTAGATTTTAATAGGGCTCTCAACTTAAAACATCTCTACCTACATTTTTCATATCTTTGATCTAAAACTTCCTACATAAAAATTTTAAGATATTTGTTTCCCAGAAGCTTTTCCTCAAAACAAAAAAATATTTCCAGGTTAACGTTTTCATATTTTCTCAAAATTAAATTCGCTACATTAAGAAGTGGAAACCTATCCGTGAATCATTTCTAAATACTATTAAATTTTAAACGTAAGTCTTTTCCCATTTTTCTCTAAATTTCATTAAAGAAAAAAACACAAAACACTATAGTCACACACATTTTAGTAAAACAAAAAATTTCTTGTCCACACTTTTGAAGGAATTAGGTTTCAAATGTTACATGTAAGAAAGCACACTACTCTCTTTAAGGGTGAGAACTTTCTGTGGCAAATGACATAAGCATGATATTAGCAATGAAATTATATAAAACACTTGATTTTTAAAAATTGTATTATATCTTTTTAATATGGAATGAAAGCAAATCTGATCACACATCTATAATCAGACCTGTGATCTCTTCCTTTAAATATCAACCATCAGGTAATCTCTAATAGTAAAACAATCCACAGTATTTCAAATTGCAAAGAAATGTTTCCTACCTTGCCTGCTTCTCTTTCAAAGTCGACATACTCTCGGCTAGGTGTTTGTCGCTGTTCTCCCTGCCAGCTGGCCGGAAAAAACTGGAGAGACAGATTGGTTCCTGTGGCCACAAAAGCCTTTTAGAAAAATCAATACAAACAGGATCAGGAGGAGGACATTACATAAATTATGCAGGCAGTCATTTATTTTTACATCAGTTTCTGTCTTAAGCCAGGCAGCACCAAGATTACTTAAAAGTAAAAAAACATGCACTCATCATTTTTCTTAAGTATTAAGTTACAAACATCTGATTCCATTTTGAGGACATTTGCCATTGGCTGCTTAAATATAAAATCAGACATGGAATCAATACTTTCTTTCAGGTCATTTTTTGCTGACGTTAGTACAACGCACTGCTAATGTCTAACCAGAAGCCCCCATCACTACATTTAAGAACTTGTATTTTTAAATCACCGAAGAGCTGAATATTTTGAATTTTAAAGCATACCACAATTTAAAGTATTTTTAAATGAGACATTTTAATTTTTCTTGATTTTCCGTGCTCAAAGAAACACTATGCTTCAAAAACCATGCTAAAAATGCACTCGGAGATGACTGGAAATGAAAATATCACACGATATATCACATTGGGAGGATCTCATTATCATGAATAAACTAACCAAGTATCATTTCCAGCGATTTTTAATAACCAAAATTTATAAGATGAAGACAATGTCCTCCATTATGGTTTTCAGTAGAACTCACTCTCAGAGACAAAAATTCCAGTTTCAGGAAAGGCTCAGCTTAAAAAACACACTTTTTCATCCCCATAGGTGTCTATTTTATCCAGAGTTTCCCAAATTCCAATCACTTGCAGACTGACTATAAATAAATGTTAATTAACTAATAGCTCACTATTGAAAAAAAATGTACTTAGTACTGTCTCTCCTCTGAGAAACCATACATTAGCATGTGATATGACAGAACTCATCTCTCTAAAACCTTGGATGAATTTTTTAAAATGTATTTTCGAAAATCTGACTTTAGGAAAACTGGATCTGACAATAACAAAAGAGTATTCATCTAATATTTATAGAAGATTTGGATGGCACAGCTCAACAGACAGAACAATCTAAAACCATTTCAATAAAGTGTCATTCTGTGTAGCCCCAGAGCAATTTAACTGTATACTTTCCCTGAGTTAAAAATGGAAGTAGCACTGTCCCTTTTTCCCAGGGAAATTCTAAAAGAAATACATAAAAAGCACTAATAAAATTCTGCTTTTCATCATCTAAATGTAAACTCTTTGTTGAAATCAGAGAACTTTTTGTTTTAGGTTACTAATTAAAATTCTAAAGCATGATTTGTTTCCAAGTATAGAGTCTTCATCTGAAAGCTGGGTTTCACATTCTTGGGCAATTTGTTGAAAGCATTAGCTGATTCAGCTATCCACTAGTTCCCTCAAAGATAGGGGCTTAGATTCTTTATAGATAAAAATTACAGCACTTCCTATTTCTATGATTGATACTAGAAGGTGCAGTGGTCAATCTAATTGCTAAATCTCTATAGATACCTTTAATGGCATTTCCCTAATCACTGGGATACCTTTTCTTGTGGTAAATACTTATACGAATTGAGACTGAACAAACATTGATATTACGATATTAACCTTAAAAACTTTGCCAACTATTAGCATAAGTTTTAAAAAAACAACCACTGAAGTGAAAAGTGGACTCTAGGAGGCAAACTGCCTAGGATGACCCGAGGCAAATTACTTCACTCTGAACCTCAGTTTCCAGTACTTGTCAAGTGTTTAAAACACCACCCAGTAAATGCTACATGTATTTGTTAAATACAATGAGAAGTAATTCTTAGCTGAAGAAGACAGCCAACTCTTTCAGTCGCAGACAATGAAATTCTCAGAGCAGAGGGTAACAGATAAGAGATCCTGTCCATAAATGAATACCCTGCCCAAATCCGGCAGCCATGTTTCTTTAGCAGTCACCTAGTAACAAACTCTTCTGTCACAGTGTATCCCAAATCAGCTCTGGGCTAAGTAAAGACATTCAGCAACTCTTATTACCTCACCTCACCTCCTGCCTGAAGGCCAACCTCAGAAGAGATTTCCTGCTTCATCACTTCATGTCCATTATCTCATCAACATACCTCTCTGAGACCAGAGAAGTGGTAAAAACAGATCACATTCCAGAATACCATTTCTCAAATTTGACCACAGAACTCTTTTTTTTTAATGGAACATCTACAATACATAGGAGTTGGTAAAATTTTATTTGAAAACATAAAAATCCACAATGTTAAAAGTGGTTGTATGGAGAATTCTCAGAATGTCCTGACTATATTTTATGAGGTTTCATTAAATTGTAAAATAGCACACTTGTGCCAATCCAACATAACTTTTATTCTTCCATCTTCAAGATTAAAAAGATTTTACCATTTTCACAGTAGTCACCATACCTCTCATAAGTATTTTTTATTAATCATTAGTGTTGAAGATATCTCTTAATACTCTTACTATAATACAAGAGCTTATATAAGGAATAAATCTGATTTTACCAAATAGATTCTACCCCTCACCTATAATCACGCTTATCTCATGCTATGATATAGAGCCTTGCTAAGTTTTATAGCTAAGAAGAGATGAGCATCACAGCCTTATGTTGTTTTTTTTAACATCTAAATACAAAATAAATTCTTCATTAACCTCACTGATAAGGAGGTGTTCATAATAAAAAATAAATAAAAGGGGGGAAGGGGTGGATAGTTTAGAGAGCTATGTATTTTTATCATAAATGGCTGCTACTAAAATAGAAGCAAAAAAAATGCCTTTCCCCACCTATTTTCCACCCCCAAATAAGTAAAAGCCACAGTCTGTTTATAAGTCGTAAGATAAATTTGGGGCATTAAATGAAGTAACCTTTAAATTCAAATAATCAAGTGCTTATGATACAAAAGATACTGTGCAAAACCCGTACAAAGGGGGCATATATGAAATTAATGTGGTCTTTATCCCCTAGAAGCTAAAACTCTGTTAATTTAAGTATGGCTAACATTGAATTAAAGGGAGAAAACTGGAGAGGAAAAAGTGAAATTCCTTCCAAACACAAAGTTAAAATTATTCAACACGTTAAACTGTGCTGTCTTAGTTACAATTCTTAGATGAAATTCAAACTACCTACCTTCTTTAACTTAAATACTTGTTAGAAATTAAGAATTTATTCAAATTTGTAGGATCAGATTTTTGGAAGAAGAGAAGGCCTAGAATTAGAATGTCTGATTTATCCCTGAAGAGGAATTTATAACAAATACAAGCAACCTATAATACTGCTATAACAGTAAATTCATGTTATATATGATAGAGTAATTCAAATATACTATGAATTCATATATATTTAAATACACTTAAATTATACTTCCAATTCATAATCACATGCAGTAAAATTTGATATGACAGAAAATACCCTATTAACTATATTTCCCTAGGTTTCCCCAAAAACCTCAGCTCTAAAAAATTACAATAGCATTTTATAGCTCATCTTTTATACTTACATCAATTACTTCCAAGAAATCCATTGGTTGGGTATACCATCCACCTTTTCCAAAAGGAAATCCAGACAAAGGATGATATAATCACTGAACCAACTAAGAAAAGATTCTTCTACCACTTAGTGCCAAAACTAAAAACTATTTGTCCTATATATCTGAATCATATAACAATTACAACTACTCAAGGAAGTGGGCTAAAAGCTAGACATTTTCTTTTATAATGTGCAATAACGACCAAATATTCTAGAGTTCCTAGTTAAGTCGGCCATATCTTCTCATTATCTGTAATACAATTTAAAAAGCCTTTGTCTTAAACATCAAAATATTTTTAAAAAACTAAACTTGATTTCAGTTATTAAAAGGGAATTTTATGATACGTGAATTACGTCTCAATAAAAATATTCTCCTCTGTACAGGGAATGGGAGAAGCCAATGGTCCAACATGTCTTGCTATTGTTAACCTAAATTCAAACTGTGCCTGTAGCTTCAAGTGTGTGAAGATGCACTGGCCCAAGTCATGGAGCAGATAATCAGATTCCATTATACAGTGCCTCAACTTCTTAAAAAATTAACAACCAGCCTCTACTCATTAGTTTTTTCCGATGCACTTTTTGGCTCCATCATTGTCTCCTCATTAGCACCTCCAATAGGACAAACCAAAAGGAGATGAGGGAACTAGGATACTTGAATTTTTTTTCAACATAACGTTTGGTGGAGGTAAAGCACCAAATCTAGCATCTAAAACAGGGCCTCAGATCGACTATGGGTTTTGCAAATCCATGCGATCCTTTAAAAACTGCAGGCCTAAGCGGGATATGTTTTTTTAGGTTTGGAGGGAAAAAAAGGTTTCCTTCCGATTCTCCTGAAGCTTAATATGCGAAGAAAAGATGGCACGTTTTCGGGGGCTTCTTTTTTTCTCTCTTAGGACAACAGATAACTGGATTTACCCTCTGATTTATTCTCAGCTCTACTGAAAGAGAGCGAGCTTCACACATAGATTTACGCAAAATCTAGCGTTAAGAACCAAACTATCGCCCAAGAAACGATTTTGAACGAAGCCCACTTTTTTTTTCCCTACGGGTGCTTTCTTCCTACTAATATCGCGACCCTTTCTGTAATCAGGGTCACAGCCTATACAGTGACCTTTCCTGGTTTAGTTGGGCTCGGGTTTGAGATCCACTCGCGGCAAAGTGTCCGCCGAGTCGTGTGTGGGAAACATAACCCACCCGCCGACGTCCACCGGGAAGCGTCTCCCCGCGAGGACGCGGCCCGCCAGTGTCTGGTTTCGCATTTTGAATCCCAAGTAGGAAGTGAGACGGCGCCCGCTCAGTTCCGGGAGCCGCGGCGTTCGCGGCGCCGTCCGGAACCGGCCTGGGCCGCAGCGGCCCCCGTGCAACAAGTGACCCGCGCGCGCCTCACTCCCCTGCGCCCCCGTCCCGCCGACTTACGATTTCCGAGCGGCCGTCGCGGCAGGCGTTCTGGAAGCGCGCCTGGCGCTCCTCGTGGGGCCGGTCCCTGAAGCCCGTGTACTTAATCTGCAAGGCAGAGACGGCCCGAAATCAGGAGCCAAATCCGCGACGCCGTCCGCCCCGCGCCGCCCCGATAAGGGCAAGCAGAGTCAGCGGGCAGACGGCTGCCCGGGCGAGATTGCCCCTCAGCGGGCGCGCCGGCGCGGGGATCCCCGGGGCCGCATCGCCCAAACTTTTCTCCTCCCGGGCCCGCTCAGGGCGCGCCGCGGCCTCCCCGCCGCCCGCCTGCCTCACCTCACATTCGCGGCTCAGCTTCCTGAAGAACTCCTCGTTCTCGAACTTGCTTCTCTGGTCGGGCACGACGCGCGGCATCTTCCCGCCCTGAGGCCGCGCCGGCCGCCGGGCTCCAGGCTTCCGCGGGTACCCGCTGGCCGGCTCCGCGCTGACCGACTGACCGCCCACCCGCGGCGCCCTGACTCTCGTTTCCCTTTGTTTCAGGCGCCCGCCCGCGTGGGCTCCCGCGCCCGGGAGTCTAAGGTGCCGCCGCCCGCTCGAGCCCAGCCCACGCCGCCGCCGCCTAAGCCGCCGCCGCCTAAGCCGTTGCCTACCGCCCGCGCGGATCCAACATTCGCCCGCCGCCGCCGCCGCCGCCACTTCCTCTCGCCGCCCACCTCGCTAGCCCGCCCGCCCCGCCCCGCCCCCGTCGGCCCCACCCCCTCCTCCTCGCGCGCCCGCCCGCCCCAAACTCCGGCAAACAAAACGCACCATTCACAACTCTGCGACCCGCGCCGCGCATGCGCCGCAAGTCCGCTTGCGGGGCCGCTGGACTGCCGCGAAAGCCGGCTCTTCCCGTGGCGCCGCGCGGCCCCTTTTCTCCTGGCCGGCCACTTCGTTCAGTGGGGGATCTGCCCAGTTCTTGGAGATAGGGAGCGGCCCGCGCGAGTCCTTCCTCTACACTGCCTGGAACTTTGGGGCTCCCCAGAAGCGCAGAGTAATCCCAAATTGTCACCTGAACGCCAGGAAACTTAAGTCCTTGGAGACTTTTGAAGGAGACTCCAAAGTCTCCTTTGGAAACTTAAGTCCTTGGAGATTCCGAAAATCGACCAGGAGGGGTGCAGGCTGTGCACATCAAAGACTAACGGTGGAAAGAGACTAAAGAGATCCAACTGAACCCGCATCATGGTGGAAAGGTCTGAGTTGTTGTAATCAGAAGGGCCTCAAATGGGACTTCACTCACTCCCCTGTCTGCTAGCTGGGGCCCTTAGATAGGCACTGGACCACAAAGCCTCAGTTTGCTTTTTTCCAAAATGCAGGCACTCACAAGCTCGCAGTATTAGCTGGCATGAGAGCTACTATGTAGTTTTAGCACATGATGAACACTCAATAAATTTAAGTTTACACAGAACAAGCTGAATTAATAACCCAATACTGGTTCATATATTTACACAAATGTACAATCATATCCTAAAAAACAAGATCCACAAGTTGTAGGGAAGTCATTTAGCTCAGGCTGGAGACAGCCTGACATAGGATTTACAGCAGAGCTTTACTGAAAGTTGGTCCTCAATAAATTCTGACCCTTAAAATCTCAGCTTGTCAAAAACTCAGTCCAAGTATGGCAAATAGGTGCCAGTTTTGACAGTAGCTGGTCTTACAGCAAAGGATTGTAAGAATGCACTTAAACTTATAGGAGTTAGTGCCAAGGGCAATTGGCAATGTGTGCCTGAATGCAGGATTTGGCAGACTTTCCCAGCCCTTTCTAGTCTAATCCAATCTCATTTTTACAGACACAGAACTGAGCTAGGATGATGGACTATCCTGGTTTTAGCAATGGAAGTCCCATGTCCCAGGAAACCACTCAGTTCCTGGCAAACTGGATTGGTTTTTCACTCCAACTAAGGTCCAGTTAGTGATGGATTGCCCAAGGTCAGGGGGAGAGTTGTCAGCAAAATCAAACCTGCAGGCCAGTGGTTTTAACAAACACACACTTTCTGAGTAGCAAACATAGAATCAACTTCTTCCAAGGGCATGCTCCCTGGCCTACACCAAGCCTGTGTGAATGTATGTATGTACACAAACAGAAAGGTTATACATAGATATGGATGTCACCAACCACTTTTGTTGGGTCTCCAGGTATCTCAGAATCTTTCCCTTGGGTGCTTTTCAGTTGCAAATGACAGAAAACCAATTAAAAAAAAAAAAAACAAAGCTAAAAAGGTGTCAGTTTTAAGTAAACAAATCACAGAGAGGGACTCTTTCCTTTCTCTGTTTCTTCTCACTGCTAATTCTCTCAGCCTCTCATCAATGGCATTCATTTCCTGACAAAGGATGGAAACATCCACTTCTCTGTCTCCAAAATTTCCATCTCCCGGACTGGCCTAATCTGGGTCCCACACTCTCCCCTCTGCTAAATCACCATATCCAAGCAGATGTGATGACATCAGCCAGCTTATGTCACATGCTGTCCCATTGCGGACTGGGGGCCTGCGATTGGCAACTTCAGAGAAAAGCCAATGGTTGAAAGAAGGGAAGAACAGTTTTTCCAAAAGGAGGGAGTAAGAGTACATGGTGGGCCCACTGAACAGTTTGTATCAGCTACATCTGGCAAAAGGTGCCATTTATTTCACTGCCTAAAGGTTCCAGTGAAACTGAAGGGGAAACTTCACATCAGCACAAAGTGCAGACAAAACCAGCTGTAAAGTATCTGCACTTTATGTTAAGAGGTAAGTGAGGCAGCCTCTACCCCAGTTACCAAGGCAGAACCAAGCCACTCACAAGGAACAGAAGTTTTCATCCATCTGCTGCTTCTCCCTTACATCTTCTCAGTTCAGCTAAGAAGATCTTTGGGCATCAAGACAATACAATCATTGTTTGAACAAGAGGAAGATGATGAGTTTGCTGTTAGTCAACAAGGACTGTGGTCAAGGGAGCAGAGTTTCTGCTATTGGCTTCCATAGTAGGAAAAAAGGATATCCCATGTGATACCATGCAACGTCGCCATATTCTATTTAGGTAGATACTTGTGTAAAACCTTTCATTTCTGTCTCTGATAGATGATTCACAAAGAAGCACTCTTACTCCACAGTGGGTCCAGGTAGGGCTCACAGAGCTGCAGCTGACCTCGGTGTCTGGACTCCAGCAAAAAATTGTTTTTTCCCTGGGAGATGTGGAATAAATAAAAGTTGAAATCTCACTAGAGTGGCCTAGATGCTCAGACCAGACATGAACTGTTTGTTGATTCTGTTCCCAAGTTTTATTCGAGGACTCATACAGAGGGGCTTTCCTGATGGTCCAATCGCTAGGACTCGCGCTCCCAGTGCAGGGAGGCAGTTTGATCCCTGATCTGGGAAGTAGATCCCACATGCCACAATTGAGATGTAGTGAAGAAAAGTAAACAAAAAAAGTTTTTTAAAAAATTATATAATATTATATATATATTGCATATATATATATATATATAAAAGAACTCATACAAAGTATTCCAGATAATTGAGTTTTTACCTTCAAGTTCCTCCTCTTCTTGACTAATCTGGGAGTAATGCAATTCCTAACTTTCTTTGCTGTTAACAACTACAGATAACCAATCGTGCAGTCGTTGTTGTTTAGTCACAAAGTCATGTTACTTGGACTGTAGTCCGCCAGGCTCCTCTGTCCATGGAATTTCCCAGGCAAGAAAACTGGAGTAGGTTGCCATGCCCTCCTCCAGGGGATCTTCCTGACCCAGGGATCAAACCCAAGTCTTTTATGTATGTCTCCTGAATTGGCAGGTAGGTTCTTTACCACTAGCGCCACCTGGGAAACCTATCATGTAGATTATTCTTCTGCAAATATTTTTTGGTGAGATATTTCAAATACCTTTTGGAGAAAAGCACCTCGGATATTACAGTAGTCCTGCTCTTGCTTCTTTTTTACTGTGACAACCCCTCCACCAAGATTCTCAGCTTTTCCATTCACTTTGACTCTCTCCTAAAGAAACTGCTCAAAATTGGCAGCATCTACGATGCTACCTTTTACAGGGTAGGTGTGCTGCTGCTGCTAAGTCACTTCAGTCGTGTCCGACTCTGTGCGACCCCATAGACGGCAGCCCACCAGGCTCCCCCGTCCCTGGGATTCTCCAGGCAAGAACACTGGAGTGGGTTGCCATTTCCTCCTCCATTGCATGAAAGTGAAAAGTGAAAGTGAAGTCGCGCAGTCGTGTCCGACTCTTAGCGACCCCATGGACTGCAGCCTACCAGGCTCCTCTGTCCATGGGATTTTCCAGGCAAGAGTACTGGAGTGGGGTGCCATTGCCTTCTCCGAGGATAGGCGTAGTCAAAGGTAAAACTTCAGAACCAGCTTCTTTTTTTTGCCCTTTGCCACAAGCTTTTTCACAGGAGCCATGGCAGCCGCTGAGGCAGAAAGCCACCATGAATTTTTTGACAAAGGTGATGGTCAAGACATATCCCTTCTAAGCTCAAGGGAGCTGGACTGGAAGCAGTGGGAGTACAGAGCAGGACAGAGTACTCTAAGTGTCAGCCTCATAGAGGTGGGGAATGCCGTCTGGAGGGAAAGGGATGGGAGAGTCTGCCAGGCGGACCCAGAACAGCAGCTCCACAGACAGCCTTTGGCAACTCCAGGCCACAGGGTAACCCACACACGGCATTGTCTGGCATCCAAACAGCCAGGACAACCGGGAAACGAGCCGCAGGCCAAAGGAGGCCATCTCCTCGGCTGAACTCTGTATGCCTTTTTTTTTTTAATGGTTGTTAATTTTTTTCACTTATTTAAAAAACTGGATTAAAGGAAATTAATAAAAGAAAATTTCACACACATCACATATATTTAGCTCTGTGCTTCTGTCCGATGCATATGGATTGGTTCAGGCACCACCCCGTGAAGGAGTTTGCTACCAGCCAGCTCTAGTAGGGCCCACAGATTGAAGCCTGAGGGTGACTGTTCATTGCCAAGAAACACCCTCCCAATCCCATAAACCTGGCTGAATTCTCTGAAGCCTTACTGCTTGGAGTTTTCCTTTCTTAAGGATTCAATCAGTCCAGGGCCTTCTCTCTCCTACTTTCCTGAGTGGGCAGCTGCTCCCACTCATCTTGAAAGGGTGGGCAGTAAATGGACTATACTGCTGAGCAGGGTATTGAGGGAACCCTTAATTGTCTGGTTCAACTGTGAAGCTCTGAGTGGGGTGCTTTGACACCCCTTATCTCAGTTAATTCACACAACCACCTTCTAAGACAGGCCTCCTTGTCCCTATCTGAGATGAGGAAAAGGAGACCCTGAAAAGGTAAATAGGTGGCCATAGGACCCAGACAAGACCCTGACCTGTTAGAGTTAATGAAATGGCTAAGCCCTTGGGGTATATCCTTTGTTCACTCCGCATCATAACCCTGCAAGTTTGTTGTTTTTGACCCTATTCTACAGATGAGGAAACCAAGGTTCAGAGGGGCTGGGGCTCTTAACCATTCCATTCCAAGGCTTCTACTGGTAAGGATGCCCAAAGTCCAACTTGTCTCCTTCACCAAACTGCGTGCGAGCTTGTAGAGAGCTGGGGTCACTCTCCTGAAGCACTCTACCATGCTCCCAAAGCGGCCCCAACAGGTTGGGTGAAGGGGTCTTACTGTGGGCCTTGTGGCAGGATGTGGCTCTTGCCCTTGATGGTTGAACATTCCTGTCCCCTGAGCCCAACTGTTTGTCCCTCCTTGGCTTGGTTGGTCAGGGCCTAGACATCCTGCCTCCCAGGTCCAGCAGAAAGGATGGCTTGATCCAGATCCGGTGTCAGCAGCCACCCACATCTGTCTCTCCTCAAAGTGAGGGTGAGGTCCTCCCAGGTCCCTGAACTTCTGTGTACTTTTTTCTAAAGAAACAGCATCCATTCAATTACTGAGGAAATAGTGTACCATCTTAAAGCTGAAACAGGATCTGGAGCCACAAATGAACATTGAAGGGGGTGGGAGAGAAGGGGAATTAGTGGTTGGCACAGAGCCATCAAAGCCTAGCTCTACTCAGCTTCTAGTCTTTGGATGGAGATGGGCTGAAGTCCAGGATGGGGTATCATCCACCTAAATGAGGCAGTTTCCTGAGCCCTAAATAATTTTTTTGAGATATAATTTACATACCATACAATTCACCCTTGGGCCCATAAGAACTTTTCCTCTGGGAAGTTCTCCCCCTTCTTAACTGCCCTGCCACGACTGCCTGCCCCCCCACCCCCAACACCCCCATCAGTTCATCCATCCCAGAGGGAGAGGGAAGCAGAGAGGAGCAAATTTCCCCAGAATAGCATTTCTTCAGTGTTGAGATCAATAAACCCGTTTGCTTAAAAGGAACCAGATGATTTCATCCTTGTAATTACAAGGTTGACGTTTTCAAAATCTTGCCCAGGCACCAAATGAGCCTCTTTGTCATGGGAGGTGAAGGGGTTTGTCTGAGTGGCCAGAGGTGGGGCCTGAACCTGGTGTGGTGGGCAGAGGGCCAGGCTGGGGTCAGGAGGTCTGGCTGACCATGTGTGAGGGCTGCTGGATGGCTTGCTCCCCTTCCCCTGCCCTCCTCTCTGAGTTTCTGGAGAGTGATGGCAAACAGACTAGACTAGGGAACTGGAGAATGTAGAGCTCTAACCACACTGCCCTGCTGCTTGAAACCTTCCCCCAAGCCCCCAATTTGCCTATGGCTGAGAGGCAAAGGCCCTCAGCTCAGCTTATGGGACCCCCTGACAGTCATTCCTTCCCTTCTCAATCCCATCTCCCATTGTGTCTCCCCATGGCACCCTGCCATCTGCCCACACTGGCCTGCTTGTGGTTCCCACGTGCCCCAGGGCCTTTGCTCTCACTGTCCCCTCTATCTAGCCTGTCCTCCTCCCCTTTCTCTTATGGGAAAACTCTTATTTGTTTTCTTTCCTTTATTTTTTAAAATATTTATTGATTTGACTGTGCCAGGTCTTGGTTGCAGCATGT
The DNA here is from genome assembly GCA_935064755.1 of Tragelaphus eurycerus. Classification (NCBI taxonomy): domain Eukaryota; kingdom Metazoa; phylum Chordata; class Mammalia; order Artiodactyla; family Bovidae; genus Tragelaphus; species Tragelaphus eurycerus. Next base: position 23,537,626 of record CAKXYN010000020.1, read on the forward strand.
GGGATCTCAGTTTCTTGACCAGGGATGGTACCCAGGCCCCTGCATTGGGAGTATAGAGCCTTAGCCGCTGGACTGCCAGAGAAGTCCCTCATGCTTTTTCTTTAAATAATGAGTTCAGGGGCCTTTGACTGTCCTCTGCAGAGTGATTGCCCTGCAGTATCACCTCATCCTGTCAGTTCTGTCCATTTGATGTGCCAGGGAGATGGTCAGCAGACCTAAGATATAGCAGTACCCTGGGTTCTAGAAGGAATCAGCTCCCTACTACTTTGTGCTTATTTTACTCCTGTGCAGACACCTCATATGAGTGTCTTTTGCTCCATCCTTACATTTTGTTTTAATTATTTAAAACTTGTGCATATTGTAGAAAATTTAGGAAATATAGGGGGAAAAAAGAGAACCCCGTTACTTGAAGACAATCATTGCTAACATTTTGGTATATTTTCTTTGGCCCTTTTCCATCCACATTTCTTCACACAGTTATGACATTCTGTATGTGCAGAGTTTTGTGGGGTTTTTTGGCCATGCTGTGCAGCTTGCAGAATCTTAGTTCTCTGATCAGGGATTGAAATCAGGCCCTTGGCAGTGAAAGCACACAGTCCTAACCACTGGACCACCACAGAATTCCCCTATGGGTACAGTTTTGAATGCTCCATTTTGACCTGATCCTATGGCATAAGTATTTCCCCATGTAATCATATAAAACTCCTAATGACTTCTTGGCTGATCCCTTATTGTCGGACATAACTATTTAGATTGTTTCCCGTTATTCAGTACTATAAAATAAGGCTTCTGTGACTATTGTGATGCTTGAAGGCTTTTTCTTAAAAGTTTTGGATAGTGTTTTTAGGGTCAATTTCCAGAAAACAGATCCACCATGTCAAAAGATACAGGCATTTTAAGGTTCCTGATACCTGTTGTCAAATTTCTCTTTGGCCTTGCCTCTTCTCTCTTCTGGAGTCTTAAAAACCTGTTCCTTTCCTCTCTCCATTTCTCTTCCCACTGTCTCAGACACAGGAAATGCCAACCAAGAATAAACCAAGACCTGCAGATAGAGATCAATGGATCAATAAAGGAGGCTGAATAATTCAACAACCACTTCTGGCTCATTTATTGACGCCTGAGTCCAAATGCATCCTCTTTTATCTTCTCTCCCTTTGTCTCCCTGCTGATACCTTGAAACTTGGCCTTGTTCTTGGATTCTTTCCCCAATTTGCTGAGCTCTAAACTATCCTTGCAAGCAGGGTTTCCCAATTGCTATAACACTGTCTTAAAAATAGGCCCACAGAGTTACTAGCCCATGGCTACCTCACCAGCCTGGAAGGGATTCCCTGTGGTTCTGGGGTCTGCTACATCCATAGCTCCTTCAAAGGATTCTGCTTCAAATGACCAGGCTGGCCTGGTGGCCAGATCAGTTCTGGGAGCTGAAGGCAGCCATGGACAGGCTGGAAGAGGAGGGGGCTATAAAGACCACCCAGTGTGGATGTTTTGGGTGAGATGGTAACCAAGAGATCCCATCAGCGGCTTCTCGGAGGCATGGGTGGTGTAAGCATGCATGTAGGTGGTAGGTCGAGAGTACAAAGGGCGTGGGGTTCAGGTTACATTCTGGGGCTCGTTCATACTGTAAGCCAGGTAAACAGTGCTCTCTGGGTGTCCTGCAACAGCTCTTCTGCCTGCCGTAATACCTGGCAGTGGGAGGGAGGTAAGTGCCACCATAATAATGAGTTCCACATCCAGACTGTTTTCCTGCTGGATGGTCCCTCTACCGAGAATTGTTTTGATATGGTTCCATCCTCACTCTTCATGAAAAATTATTCTTTTCCCAGGTGTACTGAGTATTATGGACTTCCCTTGTGGTGCAGGTGGTAAAGAATCTGGCTGCAATTCAGGAAAGTGAAAGTGAAATTGCTCAGTGAAAGTAAAAGTGTCTGACTCTTTGAGACCCCATGGACTGTACCCTACCAGGCTCCTCCATCCATGGGATTTTCCAAGCAAGAGTACTGGAGTGGGTTGCCATTTAAACCTGGGTTCAATCCCTAGGTCGGGAAGATCCCCTGGAGGAGGGCATGGCAACCCACTCCAGTATTCTTGCCTGGAGAATCCCATGGACAGGGGAGCCTGATGGGCTACAGTCCATATGGTTGCAAAGAGTCGGACATGACTGAAGAGACTTAGCACACATGCACTGAATATTATAGATGTATTGGTCACCTAGAAGGTAGGCAAGGTCGGAATTCCTTCTGGCAGAGAGGATCAGAGAGGTCACCTGAGTGTCTGAGATCACACAGCAGTTGTATTCAAATTCAAGGCCGCTATCTATCAGCAGCTTTTCCTAGCACTGTAGAATCCCATGATTCAGGAACAAAAAAAACGAATGATGGTGCCTCTCCCCCCACCAGATGCTGAAAATCCCAGTAAAAGTTCCAGTGTTTTGAAGTTTTGGGTCTGGGGTCTTTGGAAGACTCTGAAAGTCCTGCCCTCAGCCCAGAAGAGCTGTTCCTTAGGGAAGAGACATGAGTCAGCAGCAGGCACTTCTGCCAGCTTTTGATGAATTTTCCTGCCACTGGGGCTAATTTCCTGAAAGGCTTTTCTTCCACCTTCAGGCTCCCCTTCCAAAGGGTCCTTGCTCCTTCACAATAGAAGATACATAATGATCACCCAGTGACTCTTTGGAGAGGTCATGGGTGTGCTCCTCCATAGCATCTATGGATGAATAGGCTGAGAGTAGACAGGAGTCCTGGACCATAGCCGGAGGAGAGGGAGGCTAGAGAAGTGTCCTACCCCAGAGATTGCTCCCAGTGCACTGGAGAGTAGAAACCAGGCCCAGATAAGCAGTGGCTTGCCTGAGGACACACACACAGAGGACAGGCCCAGACAGGAACACACAGCTCCCAAACTCTGCCCAGAAGAGACAGGTTAAGCTCTGTTCTGTGAGACTGTCTGCTCTTAGCTTCTGAGTTCTTTCAGGGCTCCAATGGGCCTTCCTCCCCTTCTGATTTGCTCCACAGAGGCCCAAACTCAACCCCTCATGGCCATGGAGCTATCATTGCAACGACAGATGGTCAGCAGCAGGAGGCTACAGTACTACCTTGATTAGCTCCTGGCGAGGGGGGTCAGAGAGGAGGAGCTCCCCCAGTAACACCTGGCCCTCCGGGCTGTGCCCCCAATCTGGGCTGGATACCCTCTTGGGCCTTTTCCTGGGCCCAGGCCCTAGGGCGGCTTCACGTGAGTTCCGAGGCTGGGTGGGAGAGCTCTGAGCCCAGGGCCCACCTGCGGATGGCAGCAGTTGGATGCTCAGAGCTGACCTCCTGCCTTGGCCCAAGCAAATGGACAGAGAGCCAGGGCAGTGCTGGGGGGTGTCCTGGAGAAGGGCACTACCTGGGCACTTAGAAGAGGGCAGAGAGCCAAGGATCTGTTTCTCATCCCACCTAGGAGTCTCTCTCAACTTCCACCACCCCCTCCCCTCCTCTGTCACCAAGTCTTGCCCATCTGCTTTGTGAAGTTGTTTGCTCTGTTCTCTGAAGGACTCACTTCCAGTTCTGCACCACCCTTCCCTGGCTTCCCTACTTCTCCCTTCTCCTCCTCCACTTGCTCCTTCTGGAAGATAAGCCTAACCAGTACCTGTCCTTCCCACGGCTCTCCAGTACCTCAGGGTAGGGGCCGTGTTCCCTCCCAGGCTTACAGGCCTGGTGCTCCAGCTCTGGGCCTGGTTCCTCTTTTAATCTTCCTGTGTGGGCCACGCTGATGCACAGCTGCTGGGATGGAAGAGGCTAATTCCTGCCTCCGGGCCTGGGTTCCTCCCGTTCCCTCTCCACCTCCATCCCTCCACTCTTTCCTACTGGTCCTTTCAGGTCCTCCTCCTGGAAGCCTTCCCCAATACCCCAACCCAGCCCAAGATAGGTCTACAGCCTTTCCAGATGACCCTTCTGTCATGCCCCGAAGGGTCTCAGCGGTCAGACAACTGGAATGAGAAACAGATCCTTGGCTCTCTGCCCTCTTCTAAGTGCCCAGGTAATGCCCTTCTCCAGGACACCCCCTAGCACTGCCCTGGCTCGCTGTCCATTTGCTTGTCTGGGTGCATGTGCGCCTGCTTCTGTTTCTTTTCTCCACCCTCTAAGTTTCTTGGTAGACGGTTCCACTGTCTCTGTCACCTATCTCCATACCTTCCCTCATGCTTTTTTTTTTTCATTCATTTATTTACTTAGTTGGCTGTGCCAGGTCTTAGTTGTAGCAGGATCTTCTGTCTCTGTTGCGGCAGGCAGGATCTTTAGTTGCAGCATGCGACCTCTTAGCTAGGGCATGTGGGATCTAGTTCCCTGACTAGGACTGAACCCAGGCATCCTGCATAGGGAGCACAGAGTTTTAGCCACTGAACCACCAGGGAAGTCATCTCATGCTTTAATTTAATGCATTGTCACCTCATTCCACAAAGGACCCAAGGTGGTATATCTGTCATGGTTTCTCTTCCTTACTCAATCCCCACACCCACTTTCTCACTGTCTTCCTCCACCCTCTCTCCATACAGCTAATCACCTTGGTACGTAGAAAGGGGGAATTCTCATTCCCTTAGAAGTGATCCCTTCTGCTTCACAGGAAGTCTGGTCCAGCAGGTTCTGAGTGAGGTTCTAGGGCACAAGGCAGGCTTCCAGCCCTTCCCTACTAAGACCAGACCTGAGTGGTGTGCATGCACGCGTGCTAAGTTGCTGACTCTTTGTGACCCCATGGACTGTAGTCTGCCAGGCTCCTCTGTCCATGGAATTCTCCAGGCAAGAATACTGAGGTGGGTTGCCATGCCTTCCTCCAGGGGATCTTCCCAACTCAGGGACTTAACCTGCACATCTCTTACGTCTCCTACATGGACAGGCAGACTCTTTACCACTAGCACCACCTGGGAAGCCGTGGGGGCATAGAAATAAGGCCATTCTGAACCCCAGGACACTGCCTGCAGGACTGGTCAGAGGTCCCAGCACCTCTTACCCGGCCCTTTGTGACACAGGAAATGGGAGTCTTGTACAGTGGATCTTTGTGAGCCTTTCCACTAAGCCCTTCTCCCCTGCTTCTTTTGTTCCCCAGCCTCATCCAGACTGTGTCCTGGGCATAGGCCCACCCTGCCCCCCACTGCAGGGCCCAGTGTGTCCAGTCTGGGCTAGAAAGGAGTCGGTTGGGGAAAGTGAAGCCTTGAAGTGGCGGTGCCACCTCTTTCCTTCACCTGAAGCCTCCCTGGACCTCAGAGTTTTCATAAGCTTGGGATCCCAGCCAAGTCCCTGGAGCTTCTGTCTAGGCAGCCTGTGGGCTCCCGGAGTACAAGACTGATCCCCCTTGGGTCTCAAAGCCTATACGTGAGCAAGGCAGGTTGTACAGGGCCAGGACCTAGGGGAGGAAGTCCATGAATTGGCTTATCAGTGAAAAGGTTCTTTTGGTCCCACACTGCCCACTCACCCGTCTGCCCACCTTGCCTGCCGGGGGAGCTTTATCAAGTGCAAGCCCAGGGTTTCTCAAGCCAGGCCCTGCTAAGGCCGCCAACAGGGAACTGCTCTGGGCTTGACCACCCTAGGAAGAAGCCTTGGAAGTCTCCAAGGTTGAGGACCATGAGGCTGTAAGAGGAACCCTTCCTCTTACCCCCTCCCACCCCCTGCGCCCCTGCAGTCTGCCTGCCTGGCGTCTGAAGGCAGGCGCCAGGCGTGAGTCGTCGGGGTCACAGGAGTCTTCACAGGGAGGGAGACCCCATTTCGCTTGCCCCCACCACCCAGCGGCAGCAAGTTGCAGCTCCCGGCGCCCTCTTGTCCGCCTGGGCTCTGGCCCCACGCCAGGCTGCTGGATCCATCACTGCAGTTGGCGGGAGGCCGGACGGCGCGTCCCCCGGGGCTCCCAGGCGGCTGGCGCTGTCTGCCGGGCAGGGAGGGCGGCGGCGGCGCTGCGGGGGCTGCGGGGGCTGCGGTCAGCGCGGGCACAGCCGAGAGGCTGCGACTCCCGCACTAATTGGCCCTTCCCCGGCCTCCTCTGCCGGTAATTGCTACCTTGGGGGTAGGGAGCTGGGGGTGTTGGAGGAGAGGAAGGGGCCAGCTGAACCCCGCCTGTGAGCGCCGTTCCCAGGCCAGCTTTGCAACGGTGCGCCTTTGTGCTCACAGTGGCCCGGGCGAGCCGAGGTAAAGGTGGGGAAAAGCCACAGAAGCGCCCTGGGGTCTTCACCAAGATCTAATCAGTTCTGAGAAGGGTTCCCTGCGACAGGGGATTTAGGAAGGACTCTGGGTGGCCATCAGGGGATCCCAGCGAAGGCATGAAGACAGGATGGAGACAGGGCAGTCCATTGCCTTCTCCAACCCCTTCATCCAGCAGTGACATCTGAGAAGAGCAGACAGGAAGGGAGGATATGAGGCAGGGACTATGGGAGGCAGGGGCCCAGCCCACAATCCAGGTTGCCCATTAGAGTTCTTGCTGGCTTGAGTTCTTAGAGAAGGTGCTAGGGTTCTTGGAATTCCTTTATCATCCTCACAGTTCCTTCAGCTGGCTGAGCCCTGGCTCTGGTTCAGCTGCTCTCCCTCTGATTTGGAAGAGAATACCCTATGGGTGGGTGGCTGTTTCCATAAACTCCCTTCCCAGCCCTGTATGAGAAGCCTGAGGAGGGAAGAAATGAGGGAGCCTCAGAAGCAGGCCTGGACCAGCCTGAGGTCAGGCCTCTGGATCCCCGGGGTAGGATGTCCCATATAGGCATCCTCTGTGTGTATGTGTGTGTGTGTGTGTTTGTGTGTGAAGCCCAGCTAGACTGCAGCCAGCATCTGCTGATTTCTGTATTGGTTGCCCAGGACTGCCCTCCAGGGGGCTGAGCTCCTAGTCCTCACTCTGTCTCTCACTGAGAAATGGCTATTTAGTCATCTGTTCCCTGATTAGAGGTAGACAGGGACTTCTGGCTATTCCTCCCCTGAAACTGGAGCTGTCACACCTCCTCTGGGGGCCACCATCTCTCAGGGGTTGTTCCAGGTCTGGATAGAGGTGGCAGGGTGAGTCAGACAGGCCTGGATCAAATTCCCACTCTGCCACCACTAGCTCATGACCTTGAGCAAGGACTTTTATGTCTCTTGTCTCAGTTTACTTGTCTGTAGAAATGGGATAATAAAATCTATGTGCCAGCATTGTTGTGAAGATAAATGTTTACTTGAAAGGGGCTCCTCTCCCTCCTCCAACCATCCCTTTGTGTTGGGGGCTTAGATGTGAGGGTATGAAGGATTGGGTGTCCCTCATCCCATGGGGCTTTGCAGCCTCCAGTTGTCTCAGACACTAAGGAAACCCTCTAGGAATAAAGAATCTAATTGACATTATAGTTTATGGCACAAAACCTCTGGGACACTACACTCATGTTCAGAGCATTTTTCACAACAGCCAAGAGGTGGTAACAACTCAAATGTCCATTCACAGATAAATAGAGAAACAGAATGTGGTATGTACATACAATGGAACATAATTCAGTCTTAAACAGGAATAAAATTCTGAAATATGCTACAATATGTGAAGACACGCAAAGTGAAAAAAGCCAGATACAAAAGGACAAATACTGTATGATTCCATTCACACGAAGCTCCTGAAGTTCATAGGCTAGGAAGTAGAATAGTGGGAAGCAGGGTTTGAGTGCATAGGAAGCTACTGTTAAATGGATGCTGAGTTTCAGTTTGGGATGATTAAAAAATTCTGGAGATGGATGATGATGATGATGATATAAATGTACTTAATGTCACTGAAATGAAAATGGTTAAAATGGTAAATTGCATGTTGTGTATATTTTCCAAAAAAAAAAAATCCACAAAAAATCCACAAATAAAACAAAAAACCTGTGGGATCAGTGGGGGTATGCCCAGGTTGCAAGAGAGACCAGAGAGTGAGGAGTTTGAATGCAGCACCAAGACCTCACCCAGTGGACAAGTGAGCATGGAGTGTGGATATCCTGAGAGGTGCACTCGAGACAGTGAAAAAAAAAGCCAGGTGTTGTGCAGCCCAGGCCACTTTGCAGCGGCTCTCCTTGACAAAGTGAGCAGTGCAGGCTCAGCCCAGCAGAGAGAAGCCAGAGTGCTCCCTCCCACCAAGGACTCAAATCAAGAACCCATCCGCTTCACCCAACTGTTTCACAGATGGACACAAATTCAGGGCAAGTCAACATGTCTTTATTAAGGACTGTCTCTGTGGCCAGGCTTTGAAGGGGCCCAGGGAAAAATTGGTATGGAAAGGGGAGAAGATCCCCAGCTGTCAAAGCATCACTCCTTATAACATAGAACCTGCCCAAGGCCTCAGTCCAATGTGAAAAGGCATAAGGTTGAGCAGGATGAATGGCAAACGGCAAACTGTTTGCAATGGCGGGGCAGTGGCAATCTGGGTGGACTTCCCATAAGAAGTGGCTTGAAGTTGACCTTGATAGGTGGGAGGATGTGGAGAAGGAAGAGAAGCATTTATTCTGAGTCTGGGTACCTGGGCAGAATCCGGCAGAAAGGACCTGGACTAATCCAATGGTCAGTGAGATAGCTGGACATCACGGGATGTCAGGCTGAAGAGGGTGATTCTGGGCCCCAAACAGGCTAAGGCTCTTTCATGAAAGGAATAGGGACCCTCTGCAGGACCTGGACTGGGGAGGGCCAGATGCTTGTCCCAGATACATCCATGGCCAGTCTTCCCAAGGCCTGTGTGGTGGGACCAATCCCTAAGGCTCCCTCCTGCAGAGCCACCCGCAGAACTGCCTGGCTTTTCAGGTCCTTAATTCTGATGCAGCCTCTTCCAAAAGGCCATCTTCTCCTCCCTGAGCATCACACCCACCCTTGTGGTTAAATTCAGCTGCAGGTACTTCTCATCCTTGTTGTAGCGTGGCCAGTAAGGCAGCTTCCCATCATTGGGGTTTCTGCCCGGGAGGAAGGAGAGAGTATTATTTGAGCTCATCTTCGTCTTGCCTCCCTCCTTCTGTTACTTTTCCCTCATTCACTTTCCCTTTGGGAGTGAGGGAGTAAAGGTTCAAGAAGGCCTTACAGAGATGATATTTAGACAGATGTTTAAGAAAGAGGAGGAAAAGTGTGGTGGGAGGGGACTTCGAGGCAGAGAGAACTGTACGTGCAAAGGGTTGAAGGTATGAAAGCTCAGGGCTTTTGGAAGAAAGCACAAGTACAGGGTTAGGTGAAAATATACAGTGTGTCAAAAGAATAGGTGTGGAGAGGAGATGAAACAGGAAGGATTTTGAAGACTTTTGTTCCAAGTGAAGGGGATGGGACTTTACCTGGGAACAAAGGGAAGCCATGAAGTTTTAAGTGGGTGACTTGGTCAAATGATATTTCAGAAAGATTCCTTGAGTGTCATCAGGAGGATGGAGAGAAAGGAGAGAGAATGTGGAGATGGAAACTAGTTGCAAGACTAGCCAAAGCTCAGCTGAGAAGTCATCTCTGCCAGGAAGCCACCCCTGACCACCTCAGGTCGGTCAGACACCTCCTCTATGCTCTCATAGTGCCTTCTGCTCCCCCAACACAATTCTCATCATGCCAGATGGTAATTTAATATTTTTGTTAAATTAACAAAATGGCCTGATCATTAACAGGCCGCTGGCAGATGGGGATCATGTCTATGATACCCTTGAATTCCAGCTTCCAGTATTGAACTGGCCACATAAAAATGCATTAGCAGTGACTGCGGAATGCTTGGATGTGGTCATGGGACAAACAGAGGTACATTCTAGGGACATTTAGGCCCGGGTGCCTTTTCTATGGGACACACAAGGACAAATATCTGAAACAGCTGATCATTGGGTCTAGCGCTGGTAGGAAGACCACCCACACATGTTGGGGGATCAGACTCACCCTGTGCGAGCAAAGTTGGCCCAGTATTTCATCATCTGGAGGCTCAGTGCCTTCTCCTTGCTTGAGGAATGGCCTTGAGGTAGAATGGAAGGTGGCGTTTAGAACAGAGCATGGGGTGGGGACATCCCACCCCACTGCTTCCATGCTGGGAGGCTTTTATTTGGGAGAGCATTCCAGATTAAGAATTTGCTAGCTAACTCCCTCTGGTCAGCCAAGGGTCAGAACACAAAAATGGAGAGATTAGACACCCAGCAGGGAGTCAGGTGGAGCTTCGGCACCTTTGGAGAAAGGACTTCCGAAGATGTAGCCGACCTCATCTCCGTGGTCTGCCCCATCAGTGCGGGGTTTTACGATAGTGCCAGGAGCGTAGTGCTCAAACTCATACAGGTAGACAGGGAAGCCAGCATCTAGGAACAAGGAACCCAATGAAGGCTGCTGAAAAAGTCTCAGCCCAGGCTTCTCATCCACCCCACACATCCCACCCACCTGCATCAAGCAGGGGAAAGAGCCTGGGCTTCAGAACCCAGGGAGCAGATTCAAATCCTACCTACACTACTCATTAGCCATGTGACCTGGGGCAAGACACCCAACCTCTCAGAGCTGCAAGAACTCATCTGCAGACTAGGGATGGGAAAACAGTTCATGGGATTGTGGTAAGCCTTCCTCTTCCTTCCACTGAACCTCTCCTCTCTCTATTTGGCACTTAAGGTTCTTCAGTGTCTACCTTCTGCCCCTCCTTTGACCTCTCACCCATGTGTTGCCCAAGCCTGAGTCAGCCTGGGAAGGATCACCAAGATACCCCTATAGAGACCTGTCTTTGCAGCCAGGAGACCTTCCCTGATCACCCTAGGCTGTTTCCTCTGGGCTGGCCTTGGCCTTGCCCTCCTCAGCCCTAAGGAACAGCCTCTCTTCTCTGCAGTTGACAGGATGCTGCCTCTTCTGTGGCCACTTGGAATTCTACATCAGCCCAGAGGTACAGAGAGGGTGAGTGAGTGATTGGTCAGCCCAGTGGCAAGCAGCACCAGTGGACAGGGTGTGGCCACTCTTGAGGACCCCACATACTGTGGTGGTAGCGGGCAGCCAGCAGTGTGGAGTACACAAAGGTAGCATCCGCCACTAGGTCTATCACATGTTTTTGTAGCATCTTCTGGTCATGGTCATCCACATCACGCATGTACTCCTCCATCACCAGTGGTAACTGCTCCTTGGTGACATTCTAGGTGGGGAAGTCACACCCACCTTGAGGTGTGGGGTGCCAGCTGGGTCAGAGGTAGGCACACCAGTGACTTGAATCTAGGCTTGGCACCCCCAGGAGTTTTTGGCCTGGGTGTAGGGGGATGAGGAGCCTCCTGGGAAGGTGTCCCCCTTTGACAACTCTTACCCCAGTGTTTTAGCTGCATGAGAACTGCCTGCTGTGTCCCAGAGGAAGTCCGGAGAGCCTTGCCCAGCAGCAGCCACCTGATCCCATGCAAAACCCCAGGCCCCCCCAAGGAACATCTCTGTCCAGGCTGAGAGCCCTTTGTGAAGAGCAGCTACTAGGTAAAAATAGGGAGGCTGCCTTATCCAACCAAACAGAGCAGACGTGACAGCACGGCCCCTCACCAACAGGGTGCTGGTACTCCAGAGCAGCTTAGTGATGCTTTCTTTCCTCAGATGGCTCATCGGAAACTTCATGATCTGCTCCACAAGGCAAGGGCCCAGGTGTAGGCCAGGCCCAAACATTAGGAAGGATTCCAGCTGTGCTACATCAGGCCCCAAGGCTCTTCTCAGAGCAGAAGTGCCCATGACCCTTTCCCACACTCCTGCTCCCAACCTCTCCTTCACTAACTTGGTTTGGAGCTGCAGTGGGGCCTGGGAGGGCCCTCCTGAGCTAGGGCATCTGCCATGATCCACCCAGGGAGCAAGGGAGGGACCCAGGATGTACAGCCACCTGGAGGGGAACGAATGGATATGAGGACCCATTCACACTATGAGCTAAAGATTTGGGGCCCCCAAACCTCCAAGAGACTACACTTCTCTCCCTCTCATCATTCCTGTACAGTTCTCACTGCACAGGGACTGCAGGAGGCTCCCAAGCTCTTGGGCATCCCCAGAGAGACCTCTGGGATCTGACCTGGTACCCAGCACTGCTCAAGAGGCATCCTCTCCTACCCCTACTGTGATGGGCATCCCTCCTCTTCACTTACAAATGGCAAGACCCAGTTGAACTCCAGACTGTTGACACCCAAAAGGTAAGGCACAGGTGCAACCTGCCCCTGAGTCAGGAGCACAACAGGGTTGTCTTGGAACACTACACCGTCCACCACAGGGCTCATGAACCACACAACCTGTAAGGCAAGGGGGTTTCTAGCCAATCCTCCCACTCCTAGGACCCTGTTGGTCTAAGACACCAGCTCAGCAAGTTCCAGAAATTACTCTAGCTACATGCACTTTGACTGGGAAAAGGCTAGGGCTCATTCAACCTGGTGTGAGAGAGGACCAGCCACAGGCAGGACCAGGCTACTCAGACTCAGGATTCCCCCATCTCCCACCCCTCAGCTGACACCAAGAGGTAGTCACATAGCGCATTCTCTCATCTCTTGAAAATCTTTGCTAAGATTTCTCTTTTCTTTCTATTTAAAATCCTACCCCTCCCCACATGCCCAACCTCCTGACTCTCCTCCTTTTGTTTCCATTAACTTATCACCTCCTAAAGAAGTGAATAATTCATTTATTTATAGTGTTTATTGTCTGCCCCCAGTGGAACATCAGCCCTGTGAAGGAATTTTGGTTTGAGTATCCTAAGTGTCTGGCTCACAGGAGATGTTCAGACAGAATGGGGCCTGCTCACCTTTTGAGGGTCTTCCTGGGAGTGCAGTTTGAAGAATCTCTGTGGGAAGAGAAGAGGATGGGACTAAAGGGAATCTTCTGAGGCATGGTGCCTGGGATGGCTGGGTACCAGGTCAGAAGGATGCAGGCAGCTGGGTCAGGGGCCGGAAAGAAGTTCTACCTACCATCTTCTGGGAAACACGCATCACCTGAGCTCCCGATAGTGTTCTCAGGCAGTCTACCAGAATCTTTGTGCTGTTGTGATTGCAGCCTGCCAGCTGGGCAATCTTCTGTAAAGAGAAGAGGTGCTTGAGGGTGTGCCCATCCTGCGTCCCTTGCTGAACCTTAGGAGAGAGGAGACACTCACCTCGGCCACCTTCAGTGGATCAGGAGTGATGAAGATTTGGAGTACTGCAGTGCCACTCTGGGAAATGGCCCGATGGAAGAGACCCCGAGCTAGGGGTGATGTCATCTGCAGGGGTGGGGGGAGTGGCAGCCATGACATGCACAAATGGGGACCACTTGGGCAGTTTGGGGTGCCTTTCTGGCCTGGCTGGGCTGCTTGAAGGGGCTCAGAGAGGGCAGAAGCAAGGAGAGAGACAGGAGTTCTGGGTTGGAGTCCTAAATCTAGAGCCTGTGCCTTCCATTCTCTGGGCATCCATGTCCTGGTCTGTGGAAGGGCCCCAGGGGTCCCCCAGGGCATCTGGTGTTGTTGCAGTGGTTCTGCTATTGTAACAAACCAAAAGAGCCTCCCCTCTGCTACTGGGCTAGGAATATGGGAAGGGGACCCTATGGTTCCCATGATCCCAATTACCTGCGCTGATAGCTCTTAGCCTTCCCCTGCTACCCAGATTGGAGAGAACAACTATATATGGGACCCCCATCCTATCCCCTGGGCACCTCAGACTTCATGTGCCCCAAACTTGCTCCAGCCACTCTCCATCTGGGTGTTGTCCCTTACCCACACCATCCACCTGGGCCTTCCCTCTCTCCTCCAGTCATCTGCATGCTGCAGTTGGCCCTGTCCTGACTATTTGGCCTCCTGCATCACTCCTCTACTGTCCATCCTTCCTGCTTCTTTTTCAGAACTAGCCCCCTTAGATATAACATCCCTCACCCCAAGGTGGACTCCAAGCCTCTGTTTGTGCTTCATTTTAACCCAGATCCAGCAGACAGAGCCAACGCTAAAGGCACATCTGATTGTGTCACTCCCCTGCTTAAAATCTTTGCCTGCTCTTCAATGCATTTTCAATAAAGTTGCTTAACTTCTCTGGGTCTCACTTTCTTCCTCGGTAGAGTGGAGAACACGTCTCTTTTTGTAGAGTGCAGAAAGGGAATACTCCTTTTTTTGGATTGTTGAGGTAATTCAGTGAATGAATACGCATAAGGTGCTTAGAAAATTGACTGGCACACGGAATGGGCTCAAGTGTTTGAGTGTTATTACTGTGGCCCATGAGGTCCTGTGTGATGTGGTCCCTGCTGACTGCCCAGCCACATGACCCTCACAGGGCATCTGACCTACCCTCAAACTCTAGGTCAGCAGTACCCCAGAAGTCAGGGGCAAAGCCCAGTCTCTAACCTAGACCTGACTCCTATGCCTGATCTGTGGCCCCAACCCTGCCCAGAGGGCACATAGTGGTCTCTGTTTCGGGCATAGACCTCTGGGGGAATGTGGAGAGGCAGGAAGTGCTGGATGATCTTTCTGGACCACCACATTCATAGTCTTAGCATTGCCCTTTCTGGGCTGGCTTGGTTTCCTCCCTGAATGGAACAGATATCCTTGGCTGTGAGGGGTGCTACTCATGGCAGTGGTGAGGGCAGGTCTGTGGATTGGAATGTTCTTGTATACCCAAATCTGCACAAGTATATGTGCAGAACCCGTAGGCCACTCGGTCCTGCGACTGTGCTTAGGTCTATCTGGGCATTGCACTCACCAGTCCCGAGATGCATATGGCCCCTGATGACTGGCCGAACAAAGTCACGCAGCCTGGGTCTCCGCCGAAGGCTTCGATGTTCTTCTGCACCCAGCGCAGAGCCGCAATCTGGTCCAGCAGAGCCCAGTTCCCGCGCGCTTGGCTGTCCCCAGTGCTGAGAGCGCGGGGCTCACTATCAGGGTCAGGAGCCCCGACGCCTGGGTGCTGGGGAGCCCCGCGCCTTGTTTCGCCCTGTCCCTCAGAGACTGGGTCTAACCACCGCATCTCCTTCCTTATAATTGGGCGCCGCCCCATTGAGCGGTAGCGAGCACCTACCTGTCTGCTCAAGGCATTAGACCTGCCACGCCCCTCTCGATGACACGCCCCCATAGACCACGCCCCTTTCTTCCACCCAATCCTCACCTCCTCCGCCCTTAGCCCAAGTGCCGAGGAGGCCCCGCCCCTGACCCCAGGAGCGAGTTTCCGGTCCCGCCCACCTGAGGAAGCCCAAGATGCCGAGCCTGTGCTGCAGAACCACGACCACCACTTTCTCCCGGGCAGCCAATTCGGAACCATCGTAAGTGGAAGCGGAACCCACGAGGAAGGCGCCTCCTGGGAACCAGATCATCACCTGGACGAGAAGGGCTGAGGCCTGAGCGGGACAGTGGGGTGCTTGAGTGGGATGGTGGGTGGTTGAAGGCTGAGTACTCACAGGCTGCAGAGGGTCCCCGCGCGCTCGCACTGGTGCGTGCACATTCAGGTACAGACAGTCCTCACTGAAGTGCAACCATTTATATCGTTTGTGTGTATTGAAATACATGGAGGTGACCTGGCCCCAGGACTCCTGAAGGCACCTGTGGACACGATGTGAGTTGGAGACCTGTTGGTGCTGTCAAGCTAGAAACCTGGGTACCCTGAGCACCTCCCCTTCTTACATGCCCTGTCCTCCCCTCAGTCTCTATTCTGACTCCAAAACAGCTTTTGAGTAGGCCCCCTCTGTTCACTTCAAGACTGCTGGCCTGTGAAAGCCACCATCACCCTGGCCAGGACTCTGCCCCTGCCTCTTCACCTCCCCTCCAACTCATCCTCCACGCCCTGGCTGGAAAGATTGACAGACAACACAAATCTGACTATGTCACTCCCCTCCTTATTACCTTTCCTTGTTCCTTCTGCCCCCAGGATAAAGTCTAGGTTCACCCACACTGACCTAGGCTCTCCTTCCCATCTAGTCATTTCCTCCCAGTCACTCTTTGCTCCAAATACAGAGGACCTCTTGCCTCCCACCTCCTAGCTCTCGTGCCTCTATTCTCTCTACCAAATGCCTTCTCCTCTGCCCAGCAAGCTCCTACTCACATATAAGGTCCAGCTTATGTGTGTCTCTGCTGAGCATTTTCCCCTCTGGGCTTCCCAAACCTCTATACACCACTAAGTATTGTAGTTAATACTACAATACTGGAGGCCTGGAGTAATTTTGATTGGTTGTTTTTGCTTCCAAAGGGTAGGGATGGAGATGTGTTCATCTGATTCCTGGCACTTGGCCCTGTGCCTATGCACTGTATAGATCTTGGGCTGTCAGGCCATCTTGCCTTTCCTCCCTGCTGGCCCAGCCCTGGAGATGGCTATTCTTATAACAGGTGGGGCTGGGTGCATTTGACTGGATGCAGGAACCCTGTCTACCTACTCCTCTGTTCCCTTCTCTTGTCTCAGCCTGTCTTCACTATGCGTATGTGAGTTTCTGTAGGTGTAATTCATCTCCACCTCCCTAACCCTAGATCATCACCTGTTCCTTTTCAGTCCTTCCCCACAGCGCTTCAACATACCTTGGTCCAAACCTATCCTCTACTACCCACCTTCTCCAGCAACTAATCTCTCTCTCTCTTCCCCTCAAGGCCAAACTTTTCAATAGGTTTTCTTTCCCACCACACCTACCACCTTGTCCAAGATCACCAGTAGGCAACTTGTCTCTCTCTATATAGATTGTCTTTGCTTGACTTCTCGGCAGCAGCTAATGTTGGTGTAAGGATCAGTTCAGTTCAGTAGCTCAGTCGTGTCTGACTCTGCAACCCCATGGACTGCAGCACGCCAGGCCTCCCTGTCCATCACCAACTTCCGGAATTTACTCAAACTCATGCCCATCGAGTCGATGATGCCATCCAACCATCTCATCCTCTCCACCTGACTTCCTTCTCTAGGCTTCTGCAATCCCACTCTCCTGGTTTTCCTGCCACCTCATGGGTGACTCCTTCTTTCTGGCCTAAGTAGGAGAATGCCCCAGGCCTCAATCCTCATTTCTCTTTTCAGTCTGATTTTTCTTTCCTGAGCTGATGTCCTTCAGGCCTAGGGCTTTACACCACCGACATTCTGATGACTAGTCTCCTTCCAGCTCCCTTTGTCCAAACCATCTATTCCACATCTCCACATGGATATCTATTAGACATGCCAAACTTAACATACCCCAAAATGAACTCTTGTTTTGCCCAACCCACTCTTGCCCTAGTCTTCTCCATTTAGGTAAATTGTGCCTCTATTCGCCTTGCTGCTCTGCCCCCAAACTAGTCATTATCCTTGATTATTCTTCTTTCCTTGTGACTCACGTCCAATTCTCCAGAAAATCCTGTCAATGTTACCTTCAAAATAAATCTGGAGCCTGACTACTCCCACCCACCTCCACTGTAACTACCCTGGCCAAAGCCACCATCTCTGCAAGACCTTTCTTTTGCCCTGTTCTCCCCTTAATTACCACCCCACAATCTGTTCTAAGTTATCCACAAATTCGTACACCTGACACTCTGTGTTCCAAACAGCCAGTGGCCGATATTCCCACAACTGACACCCAGATGTTTATGCAAGGGACACCCCAATCTTGAAACTCCTGATCCTCAGTGTTCCAACAACAGTTTTTCCATGTTCTGTCACCTGATCCTCGGAGTTCCAAATAATAGTCACACAATGTTCAGAATGCCTAGGCTTCTCTCAGTGATGGCCAGTAGTTTAACAACCAACATCCCAGTGTTCCATTAACAGTCAATCATGTTCTAACAGTGGACATCCTGTTTTAACTAGATACCCAAGTAGTTGTAGTTTTTTTATATCACCTGACACCCAGGTTCTCACAGTAGACATTTTTCTAAATCCAGTAATTTATCTAACCAATGCTGAACAGTGTTAATGTTCATCATAGAATGTTCTGGACAGTGTGTTACTCATTGGTCTGAGTGAACAGTAAATATACTTGTTCTTGGTAAACTGCCAAGCCCAGTGCTTCAAAGGGCAGTCATTGTCCCAACATGCTCATGTGATTCAGGCCCAGCTAGGGGTTGCATTAAGACCCTGGGACACTGAAACTGCAGCTGAGTCCAGGTTTCCCCATATTCTGCAGTGAAGGGCTGGGGGTGACATGTGGGCTTCTTAGGTTCAAGCACCAAGGAAGAGGGAAGAGCTCAGGGTTCTCTCTATGTGTGTACTGTTCCTCACACACATTTAGGGAAACTCAGCTCCCCAGCAGGTCCTGGGGGCATAGTCAGTATGCACCTCCTCTTTGCCTGGAGCCTTCCCACAAGAGAATAAAAAACAGCCTTATCAGTGCCTTAAATACCATCTAGACCAGCTACTTCATTATATAGGTTTGGAAATTGAGGCCCAGAATGGTCCCCAGGCTTGCCCGTGGCCACACAGTGCACTCTTCAGTGAGTTGTTCAAACCCTGGCCCAGAAGCGGGCATGGGTTTACTGCCTTGCTTGGGATCTGCCCACCACCCAGCCCACAGTCCTCTGGTTCTTACGCAGGGGCGTAGGAGGTAGCATCTCTGATTCCTTCCCAGGGCTCTGGGGGTTCTGGGGCAGGGCTCTGGGGGTTCTGGGGCAGCGAATCTGCGGGTACCAACAGGAGGTTTGGAGAAGGGAACTCCTAGGAAGACATTGATGGGCATCTTCCCCACGTGTATCTGCTTTCCTCGGAGTGTCCCATATTTGGTATCCACTAGAGGCTCCTTGGTGTGCCAGGCACCTAGAAAGAGAAGAGAAGGGTCACCCTGGACACCAGAAAGACCCTGACCCATCTGCCACAGCACCAGCTTGAAACTTTTCACAATTGTGTCATTGCCTACTTCTTTTGTGTTCCTCTTGGGAATTTTATCTAGTGTATTTGATTTAAGGTGTCAAAGCTATGTTTCTTTGTTTTTCCCCTTCCTGAAGCAACCCTGTCATTTCTTTCTCCTCCTCCCCCTTCATCAAAACTAAATTGTTCGGGAATTTCATGGTGGTCCAGTGGCTAGAACTCTGCACTCTTACTGCCAAGGGCCCAGGCTCAGTGCCTGGCTGGGGAACTAAGATCTCACAAGCCACATGGTCAAAAAACAAGACAAAAAGCTGAATTTTTCTGTGCCCTGGTTCTCTGGGGGCTCACCCTACAAAATGACGGAAAGCAAATCTAATCAAAATATTATCAAACTTGATTGGGCATTAGAATCCTCTGGAGAAATCACCAGGAAATTCAGATTCCTAGGTCCCATTCTGTATCCTCTGAAAGAGAATCTCAGGTTGCATCAGGAAATTAGATTTTCAACCCCTTCTAGGAGATTTTGCTGCAACTCATTTTTTGAATAGCTGAGTGCCAAAGGATTGATGCTTTCGAGCTGTGGAGCTGGAGAAGACTGGAGAATCCCTTGGACTGCAAGGAGATCAAACCAGTCAGTCCTAAAGGAAATCAACCCTGAATGTTCATTGGAAGGACTGATGCTGAAGCTGAAGCTCCAATACTTTGGCCACCTGATGCAAAGAGCTGACTCAATGGAAAAGACCTCATGCTGGGAAAGACTAAAGGCAATAGGAAAAGAGGGTGGCAGAGAATGAGGTGGTTAGATAGCATCACTGATTCAGTGGATTCAATGGACATGAATTTGAGCAAACTCTAGGAGATAGTGGAGGACAGAGGAGCCTGTGCTGCAGTCAGGCAGCAAAGAGGGATCGAAAAGAGTTGGACATGACTGAGCAACTGAACAACAACAATTGGTGTGATAAGAACACACCCTCACACCCCAGCTGCAGGTGGCCTCTCTGCCCACGTACCCAGGTTTTACATGAGCAATATCTGGGCACAAAAAACTGACTGCACTAGTGACCCTTCAAACATGGAGGTATGCCAGTGGGGCAAGGGACCATCTCACACCTCCTCTGTGTGTGTGTGTCGTCCCTTGCAACTTACAAGGGACGTTTCACATGGTCCTCTCACGTAGGCTTCTCAATGGCCCTTGGAGGAGCTGGGTGGGGCCTTGAGGCCCAGAGATGGTTAGTGACCAGCTTGAGATCTCATAGGACAGAGCCAGGAGGTCAAGATCTATCGTATTACTCAGATTTGCCCTGAATTCTGGGTCCACTCATGATTGAATAGCTGATGACTATGACTGACTGATCTTTTATTATAGCTTGGCATTCTGCCAAACACTTTTATGCTATCTCACCTCATCTGCCTAAAAAAATTTATAAGGTAACTGTTTTGTATTTTCCTACTACACAAATGTGGAAATGGAGGCTCAAAGGGGTATATAACTTGTCCAAGGTGACACAGACTATCTCACATCAGAGCTCTGCTTTAAACAATAATGTTTTACTGTCCTCACCCCAGTCTCTGGGAGCATCTAAGCATGTGACAGGGTGCTCTAAACCCCTGAATCAGAGCTGACATGGAGTGCTCCCAGTTCTAACTCTGCTACCCCGAGGCAATACGTAAGCACTTATGAAAACAATATTCCATGTTTTTAGAAGTCATAAAACACTAATTAAAACTGAGAGTTACAATTTCTACCTAATAAAAACAATGGCACATCGACTTCCCTGGCAGTTCAGTGGTTAAGACTCTGTGCTTCCAATGCAGGGAGGTGTTGTTCCATCCCTGGTCAAGGAACTAAGGTCCCACATGCCTTGCATCAAAAAACCAAAAAGATGAAACAGGAGCAATATTGTAACAGATTCAGTAAAGACTTGAAAAATGGTCTACATCCCCCCCAAAAGAAATCTTTTAAAAATGATAGCACCCAATTCTGGCAAAGACTCAATGTAAAGGACACTCACATATGCTGTTGGTGGAAGATAATTTGATGCACCACCTCGAAAAAATAATTTGGCAAAATGTATAAGAGCCATAAAATGTTCACATGCTTTGACTCAGTAATTCCACTCTTGGTCCACCCTTATGAAAATAGTCAGAAATGCATTAAAATAAAGACTTTATGAATCACAGTCATACTTGCCATAGTGAGAAAAAGAAGCATTATTTGTATCTGGGGATCAGGAAAAGTAAATGTAATTATGAACTCAAGTTATAAACTGTTTATGCATGACCTTAAGTGAAAAAAAAAAAGAATAAAATTGTTTAAGTGCTTATATCACAGCTATATACAAATATGCAATAAAAAGACTAACAGACAATGTGCCAGAATGCCAAAAGTTGTTTTAGCAAAGTTTCAAGTTAAAAAAATTTTTTAATGTGGGGGACTTCCCTGGCGGTCCAGTGGTTAAGACTTTACACTTCGACTGCAGAGGGCTCAGGTTTGATCTCTAGCTGGGGAGCTAAGTTCCTGCATGTAACCAAGAAAAAAAAATTAATGTGTTAATTTGGGCAAAACTAAATTATGATAGCCATCAGAATGGTGGTGGTTACTTTGAGGATATGACTGGGAAGGTACATGTCAGATGTTGGAAATGTTCTAGATCTTTTTTTGTTCTCTTGGCCTTACCTCATGTTATGTGGGATCTTAGTTCCCTGACCAGGAATGGAACCCACACCACTGCACTGTAGCACAGAGTCTTAACCACTGGACCACCAGAGAAGTCCTGAAATGTTCTAGATCTTGATCTGGTTGATGGTTACATGATGATTTTGCACACACATACATATACTAATATATATATATACTAATATAATAAGAATTGTAAACAGTATTAATTGTATAAAGAATATAAGTATACAGTCATAAACATAAAGTTATATAAATTATAAGATGTATTTTATAAAAATGTAAATATAAATGTCCATGCTCCTAGCTGCCCACCACCCCCATCCACCCGGATCTCTAAATGTCCCTACCCTGCTACCCCCAGGAGAGGTTGAATTGGGGACCTGTCCCTATGGCCTATGTCCCTCTTGAACCAGGGAAGGGTGGGGGCTTACACCAGGCTGTCTGCACCACCAGAAGGAGGGTGAGGCTCAAACACAGAATCCAATTCATTCTCCAGCCAGCCAGCTCCTGCCACAGTCTGGGATGATGTCCACCCCGCAGATGTCAGATGGTAGGTGAGTCTGCGGCGAGCTGGGTAGTCCAACCTTTATCTCCTTTTAATCATCAATAGAAGGTGAGAGGGTGGGAGAAACTGCAACCAGCTCTCCCATCAGCCCACAGCCTTATCTCTGCCTTGGGGTGATAAGTCACTGTCAATGATCTTGGCTCTTTGAAAAACTGACCAGCTTGTAACCCCTTTGCAGTATGCTCATCTGTGCAATGGGCTTAAAGTTGAGGTAGTGTGAGTCAAGCACTGAGCACCAGTAGGTACTAAGGTTGGAGCGGAACACCTGAGTGCTTAGTTCTTAGTCCCCAGGTTTCTTAGTCCCTGTGGATTTAAAGGCCTCACTCCCTGCTTCCCCTCCACACATACACAGAGGCTCCCCTCTGGTTTGTGCAGTCTCTTTTACAGGCACTCCCTAACCCTTCTCACACATGCTGACTTTCTCAGCCAGGACCATGTGGGTCTGGAAGCAGTCATGATGTGGAAGTCCAGAACGGGGTGATGGTGGTCAGGGACCCGGGGTAACCAAATAAATATTAAAAACAAACAAAACTACCCTATCCTTTGACCGAGAAATTTGGTCTGGGAGACTATCCAAAATATACAAAAAATTGTTTACAGGATGAGTGTCCTATAGCCTTGTTGACAACAGCCTCACCCCAGTAAGACTGTAGGCAATGGGTGAAGAAGGATGTTACACCTACAGAATATAATTTATGCTACACGGTCAGTAATATCATGTTCCATGAGACTCTAGAGTAGCCGATGATTTAGCACTGGTTATGAGCCAGACTACTGGGCTTGAATCCCAGCATTGCCACTCAAGCTGTGTGACTCTCCTGGACTCCAGTTTCTCCATCTGTAAATTTTGCTTGATAATAGTACTTGCCGAGTTGTAGTGAGGGTTAAATGTGTTCATGTAGGTAAAGCAATTCAAACAGGGAAAACCCATTGTCAGCTGTCATCATTAGTCCTTGGGGAAAGGCTGATGTGGTTTAATAACTTGAAAAAGGTAGAATCTGAAATTGTATATTGAATATGACCATGGAAAGTACATACCAAAATACTCCAAAGATGTCTAAACAGGAAGGATTGATGCCAAATGGAGTCTGTGGTTGGCTCTGAGTTGCAGAGTCATCAGTGACCTTGATTTTTTTCCCTTCTTTTTCCTTTAAATTTTCTGTAGTTTCTATGTTTTCTTTAGTCGACATTATGGAGAATGTACTATCATTGTGGGGTTTAAAGAGTCAGGTATGGGAGGGAACAGGGAAGGCAAGATCAGAGAAGTATGGGTTACCAGCAGCTTCATCTGGCCTGGGCCATGTTTCTCTTTCTGGATCATATTCCCCTTCTCATTACTTCACACTGCCGGCCTCCTCTGTGGTCCATGTGTGGCCACATCAATAGGAGTACAGAGCCAGGTTTGAGGGAAGTGACACAGCCACTTGTTCCTGCTTCCCAGGCTCTGACAAGGTTAGTTTATCTGTTTGTACTAAGCATGTGTTACTGAAAGGAAGGGCCAAGCTGGGAGGTGGAGGGGAGTATGAGTGTGGAGGACAAGGGAAGTGAGTGGTGGAAAAGGCAGATGAGACTGTGAGTCCACCTGCCCTGTAGGCCTGAAGATCAGTCACATGTAGAATCCCCAGCCCAGCTGTGCAGCAACTTGGCCAGCTCTGTGTGGGCCCTAAGGACCAGTCCTGCCAACAGCTGGCTCCATGTGTGCCACCTCTCCCTGGGGATGAAACAACCTTTCACCTGGGCCATATGAGTAGGAGTAATGCCAGGCCAGGCTTCTGAGTGGAGCACCTAGGACTCAAGTGGGTCCCATCCAATGCCCACATGGGGCACAGGGAACATTGAGTAGGGCGCTGGGTCAGTCAGGTGGCCCTGGGAAAACATTATCTTAGGGGTAAGAACCTGAGATTCTGACATGTAATGCTAGGTGATCTTCTCCTGGGTCACCTGGCACCCTCTGTCTTTTGAGAGAGAATGAGTCTCTATCAAGACGGGGAAGCCTGGTGTGCTGCAGTCCATGGGGTCGCAAAGAGTCAGAAACGACTGAGTGACTGAACTGAACTGAGATGAGGCTCCATCTGGTCCATGACTGGGCTACAAAGATGCATGACAAGTAGGGTGGGGTGTCCTTAGGGGCTAGATCACAGGATGAAGCCAAGCTCCTGATAAGAGAAGGAGCTTGTGCCTGGAGCTCTGCAGACCCAGTCAGTGTAGTGCAGTCATCTCTCATCTCTGTACTGCCTAAACTATTGCAAACCTCCCCACTCTGGGCCTCACTTGCTGACAGTGCTGGCTATTGGAATCCCAGTTCCTCTGCCTACATCACCCCTTAGACCCTGACTCCGGCAGCTGGAATGCTCACTCTAGGCATGAGGGCACAGTCTGGAGGGAGGCCCACAGTACTGGGAACGGGTCCTGGCTCTATCCTCACTCTCTGTGTGGCCTCAGACAAGGTGCTTCCCCTCTCTGATCCTCAGTTTCTTCCTCTGTAAAGCGGGGATCCACTCGGGACCCCAGAGGATGGTCCAAAGGTCCTATAAAATTACTCAGGACCCAAGAGGATGGTCCAGAGCCCTGAGGGAAAGAAAAGATGTGAGTGAACTTGAGCACAGAGGGAAGCTCAGCAAGGCTTCTTGGGGGGGTGAGACCTGGCCCTCTGATTGCCTGGTGCCCTGGGCCCTGGTCAAGACCTCCAGAGTCAGAAGAGTCAGCTCAGAGACAGTAGGGACGGGCAAGGCCACCTCAGGAGAGGCTCCAGTGGGCAATGCCATCTCAAGACGAGCAATCTGGGCTGATGGGAAAGGAAGCCCAAGGGCTGGGCAGAGGGAGGAGGGATGTGTAGATGCCACTATTCTCCAGTAACAGAGCTGATGTTCCCCTGCCAAGTAGCTTCCTGTTCTTGGAATGGTTTTCCCAGGGCCTGGGCAAGCTGAGCTGGGAGCTGGGGTCCAGGGGGACCAGAGGGCATACATCTAAAATAAAAAAGGAGGGACCGCAGGTAAAGTGTGGGAGGGGCTTGGATGACAGCTTCCCTGAGACCCTCAGGGAAGGCCAGAGACTCATTCAGAACATCGCAAAGCTCCACCTGCCACCCCTTCTAGGCAGACATAGGCCCAAGAGTTATTTCAAAGTGGAAAAGCCTCATAGTTTATTGTGGAAAATTCTGAAAGAGATGGGAATACCAGACCAACTGACCTGCCTCTTGAGAAACCTGTATGCAGGTCAGGAAGCAACAGTTAGAACTGGACATGGAACAACAAACTGGTTCCAAATAGGAAAAGGAGTAGGTCAAGGCTGTATATTGTCACCGTGCTTATCTAGCTTATATGCAGAGTACATCATGAGAAACACTGGGCTAGAAGAAGCACAAGCTGGAATTAAGATTGCCGGGAGAAATATCAATAACCTCAGATATGCAGATGACACCACCCTTATGACAGAAAGTGAAGAGGAGCTAAAGAGCCTCTTGATGAAAGTGAAAGAGGAGAGTGAAAAGGTTGGGTTAAAGCTCAACATTCAGAAAACTAAGATCATGGCATCTGGTCCCATCACTTCATGGCAAATAGATGGGGAAACAGTGGAAACAGTGTCAGACTTTATTTTTCTGGGCTCCAAAATCACTGCAGATGGTGATTGCAGCCATGAAATTAAAAGATGCTTACTCCTTGGAAGGAAAGTTATGACCAACCTAGATAGGATGTTCAAAAGCAGAGACGTTACTTTGCCAACAAAGGTCTGTCTAGTCAAGGCTATGGTTTTTCCTGTGGTCATGTATGGATGTGAGAGTTGGACTGTGAAGAAAGCTGAACATTGAAGAATTGATGCTTTTGAACTGTGGTGTTGGAGAAGACTCTTGAGAGTCCCTTGGACTGCAAGGAGATCCAACCAGTCCATTCTAAAGGAGATCAGTCCTAGGTGTTCTTTGGAAGAATTGATGCTAAAGCTGAAACTCCAATACTTTGGCCACCTCATGCGAAGAGTTGACTCATTGGAAAAGACTCTGATGCTGGGAGGGGTTGAGGGCAGGAGAAGAAGGGGATGACAGAGGATGAGATGGCTGGATGGCATTACCGACTCGATGGACGTGAGTCTGGGTGAACTCCAGGAGTTGGTGATGGACAGGGAAACCTGGCGTGCTGTGATTCATGGGGTCACAAAGAGTCAGACACGACTGAGCAACTGAACTGAACTGAACATTATGATGGCACCCCTAATGTCCCCCAGTTCTTCTATCTTTGTGTTTTTTTTTTTTTTTTTTTTACTTTATTTATTTATTTATTTTTTGCAGGGGAAAATGGACAAAGGAAAGGATCAATGAGGGTGGGAGGGAAATGGGAAGAAAGAAGGAGAGTGATGGTGGGGAGGAGTATATGTAATTTCTTAACTAATGGCTTTCTGTTTTTAATCACAGAGAACACTTTAAAAAAATCATGTTGAATTTATCCTATATTAGGAGGTTTGATCTGGAAATGAAAAGTTCAAGAAACTAAAAGTCCAGTTTGGGTGTCCTCATCTTAGGCATCTCTTGGTATTTTATATTGGTAGGTCTATCTTTACCACAATATATTATTTAGGACAGGATCACATTTGTCACTTCTTCATCCCTACTACCCAAAGTGGTACCAGACCCATAAAATAGTCAATAAACCTTTACAGAGTGAACAAATAAGTCTATTTTTTTTTTAACTCTCCTGAGTGAACTGAATTTTTTGAGGCTCATAAGTGAATATGTTTTCCTCTTTACTTTGTCTATTGCAGCCAGATTGTATAAGTATGAGTGGGGTATTAAAGTCTCCCACTATTATTGTATTGTTGCATATTTCTTCTATCATACTAATTAATGTTTGTCTTAGATATATCAATGCTCCAAAGTTGGGTGCATATATATTTATAATTGTTATAACTTCTTTTTGGATTGTTCCTTTAAGTCGTTATGTATAACCTTGATTGTCTCCTTTTCTGGATCTTTAAAGTCAATTTTATCTGATATGAGTATTGCTACTCCTGTTTTCTTTTGGTCCATATTTGCATAGAAAGTCTTTGCATAGACAAGGTATGTAGGGGTCTTGTTTTTGTATAGATTCGGCCAGTCTTTGTCTGTTGTTTAGGGCATTCAGCCCTAAAACTGAATGTTTAAAGCAATTATTGATAAATAGGATTTACTTTATTGTTTTGGGTTCGAATTTATACACCCTTTTAGTGGTTCCTATCTAGAGAATGTCCTTTAGTTTTTGTTGGAGAAATGGTTTAGTGGTGCTAAATTCTCTCAACTTTTGCTTATCTGTGAAGCTTTTGATTTCTCCTTCATATTAGAATGAGATCCTTGCTGGATACAATAATCTAGGCTGTAAGTTATTTTCTTTCATCACTTTAATTATGTCTTGCCATTCCTTCCTGGCTTGGAGAGTATCTATTGAAAGATCAGCTGTTATCCTTATGGGAATTCCCTTGTGAGTTATTTGATGTTTTTCCCTTGCTGCTTTTAATATTTGTTCTTTATATTTAATCTTTGTTAATTTGATTAATATGTGTCGGGGTGTTTCGCCTTGGGTTTATCCTGTTAGGGACTCTCTGGATTTCTTGAACTTGAGTGGTAATTTCCTTCTCCATTTTAGGGAAGTTTTCAACTATTATCTCCTCAAGTATTTCCTCATGGTCTTCCTTTTTATCTTCTTCTTCTGGAACTCCTATGATTCGAATGTTGTAGCGTTTAATGTTATCCTGGAGGTCTCTGAGATTGTCCTCATTTCTTTTGATTCGTTTTTCTTTTTTCTCCTCTGATTCATTTATTTCTAGGATTTTTATCTTCTAATTCTCTAATCCTATCTTCTGCCTCTGTTATTCTACTATTTGTTGCCTCCAGGGTGTTTTGAATCTCATTTATTGCATTATTTATTATGTGTTGACTCTTTTTTATTTCTTCTAGGTCCTTGTTAAACCTTTCTTGCATCTTCTCAATCCTTGTCTCCAGACTCTTTAACTGTGATTCCATTTTGATTTCAAGATTTTGGATTAATTTCACTATCATGATTCGGAATTCTTTATCAGATAGATTCCCTATCTCTCCCTCTTTGGTTTGGTTTGGTGGGCATCTATCCTGTTCCTTTAGCTGCTGGGTATTCTTTTGTCTCTTCATTTTGTTAAAATTTCCAAGTTTAGAGTGTCCTTACTATATTCTGGTAGTTTGTTGAATTCTCTTTATTGAGGCGGTTTACAGGACTTTTCAATATCTGATCTCTGCCCTGTTACAGAGGGGGCGGAGATGAACACCCAAATCTAAGCCGGCCAGGTTCAGGCACTCGGATAATCCTCAGAAGCACAGACTCAGTTGAGTCTGCGTTTTATGCCCTTCCCAGATCTGAGTAGCACAGGTGATGAAGTGTTTAGCGAGCGCAGCTGCTGCGACTTATCACCTCCCCGCCGCTCAGTTTTCTGGGTATACAACCGGCGCACTTTCTCAGGCAGATGTTGACCATCCAGAGCCCCAAGAAGCGTGAGTCAGCACAGAAACCTACTTACAGTTCTGTAAACAGTGCCTCTCTAGGGCTGTGATTGCCCGTCTCTGGCCCTGGCTGCCTGTCACCGGAGTGGGACAGCCTGCAGCCGGCTATCTCTTGCAGTCCCTTGCTCCGTACATAGTCCTGGTGGTGTCTTAAGTTAGGACTGGCTTTTGATGTAGTAGATAACGGACAGTCTGGTTATTTCGCTCAGATAGCGCTTGCGATAGCTAGGTCAAATCCTTTCTCAAAGCAATGCAGGCCGCGCCGCTCCTCCTAGCCCAGGCCCCGCTTGCCAACAGCAAATGCTGGTGTCTACGCTGCTTCTCCGCAAAAGGAGTTACTGCAGGGCTCGTAGTCTCCTTTTGAAGACAATGAATTGTCTTTCTAAGTGCCTGATGTCCTCTGCCGGCATTCAGAAGTTGTTTTGTAGAATTTATTCAGCATTCAAATGTTCTTTTAATGGATTTGTGGAGGAGAAAGTATTCTCCCCATCCTACTCGTCCGCCATCTTAGCTCCTCCCCCAGTTCTTGTATCTTTGAACTATGGTTGAAGGAGCCATATGATTTTTTCAGACAGTGCAATTGAAATCTGTGGCCACACCTACACCAGGGGGCAATTATTGAGCACTTGCTGTGTGTCAGGCACTATTCCAGGCACTTTACAGCTCATTATCATTCAGTCCTCATAGCAGATCCATGAAGGGGGAAAAAAAAAAAAACACTATAATTGCCCCCATTTTACAGATGGGAAAACTAAGGAACAAAGAAACTAAATAACTTGCTCATGCATATCTAGTAAGTTGCTGAGCTGTATTGGGACCCTATTAGTGAGGGTATGTGTGTGTGGATGTGTGTGTGTGACTAGCGCTGGGTATGTACACACTTGTCTGCATCTACTGGGAGTGTCTATGCTATGCTAAGTCACTACAGTCGTGTCCGACTCTGTGTGACCCCATAGACAGCAGCCCACCAGGCTCCCTCATCCCTGGGATTCTCCAGGCAAGAGCACTGGAGTGGGTTGCCATTTTCTTCTCCAATGCATGAAAGTGAAAAGAGAAAGTGAAGTCGCTCAGTCGTGTCCAACTCTTAGCGACCCCATGGACTGCAGCCTACCAGGCTCCTCCGTCTGTGGGATTTTCCAGGCAAGAGTACTGGAGTGGGGTGCCTACCAATCTCTTATTGAGTGGCTGGGTCCAGGTGTGCACGTTTGATCTTGCAGTACCCCCTTGTGCTCACACACTCACGCGGCTCACTGGGTCTTTCCCATCACCCTGCCTTGGGGAGGCTCCCTGGGTCCACCAGTCCCTGCCCTGCAGGGCCTGGTCCTTCTGAATTTGTGGGTGCCCCTGGCTTGCTCCCTACACTCTGGGTCCTGGGGCTGGACCATCAGTGGACGGAGGATGCACTGCCGGCAGGGGAGGGGAGTTCCATGAGTAGTGGCCCAGGGAAGTAAGAGTAGAGAGGCAAGAAGACCAGAATCCTAGGAGCAACCCCTTGTCTGGCACAGCCTCCCCCTCAACCCCAAGCCACTGGGACCATGCCAAGTCATTCCTCTCCCTCCCATGGACAGAAAACCCCAGAAGTTGGGGGAAGAAAGAGAAAAAGGGGGAAAGTTGACCTGGGACACGGTCTGACGCCTCACCAGCAGGCTCCCCTACTCTCCTTGGAGTTTTCTGGCAGTGGTGACACGGAAGCTGGTATGTATCCCCCCCAGCCCGCACTTCCCCACAGCTGCCAGGTGTGGTGTGTCCTCAGTCCTGGAGGGAGAGGCCTGTTTGTAACTCCAGCAAGGTCTAAACCGACCCCTTGATTCCCAACCCAGTCCTGCTCGCTCCCAGGCAGCCCCCCACCCTTCAGGAGTCTTCCTTCTCTCAACTTCTTGTCCCCTCAATTACCATGTCAGCCTGTCACTTCTAAATCTAGAGCCCACCGGTGCCTTCTGTCCCGCTCCGGAAGCCTGCACTGGTCCCCTTCTTGCTCTCTCCGTCCCCTCTCTCATCACCACCCCCAACGTGTTCATGTCACCCCCCACACACACACCCAATTAAACCTTTCCCAGGCTCTCTGTCACCCTCCAGGCCAGACCCCCAGTCCAGCCTCCAAGGCTGCTCCCAGTCTGCTCTTTGCTGGCGTCTCCAGACCTACAGAACAGTTTCCTCAGCACATCTCAACCTCCAGGCCTTTGTTTCTGCTGTTCCATCTGCCAGGAACGCCCTCCTCCCTGCTCCCACCACTCAAGCCTACCCGCCCTGGCCTGACCCACTTCTGCTGGTCCTTCCGGTGTCAGCCTAGATGTCCTGCCTTCCCTGTCCCCCAAGTCAGGCCGGTCTATGCCTCCCTGTTCCTATAGCCCTTTGTGTCTCCAGTAACACACTGGAATTGGAGCCTGTTTACCTGTCAGACTCTCTTACCAGCTTGTGGGGACACAGGGATGAGAAAAGGAGGCCTTCAGTGCTGTGTAAAGAGCTTGAACTTGCCTCAAGGGTGGCAGGCAGCTTTAGAGTAGTCGAGCAGCACGATTTGGAACCTCTCTGGTTTATGACTCTTTTCTGCCCCAAATGGACTTCCCAAAACAGAACTTCCCAGGTGGCACAAGTGGTAAAGAATCCTCCTGCCAATGCAGGAGACACAAGAGACATGGGTTTGATCCCTGGGCTGGGAAGATCCCCTGGAGGAGGGCATGGCAACCCACTGCAATATTCTTGCCTGGAGAACCCCATGGACAAAGGAATGTGGAGAGCTACAGTCCATGGGGTTACAAAGAGTTGGACACGATTAAAACGGATTAGCATGCGTGCACAAAACAGAATTGGTCTCAATTGCAAGTAGTTTTCATTCACTCAGTAGCAGCCAGAAACTTAGTCTGACTGAGGAATGGTATGTGTGGGACCAGAGTTGGTGGGATGAGATAGTGGGGGGAGGGGAAGTCAATGTGTTTGTATTAAAATCCAGATGTCTCAAGGGAAGGGTATATTGATCCTCAAAACCAAACAAAAGAAAGACATGTGTACCCCACTCAAAAACCTCTGGCTGCTTTTCACCTGTTGTTACCTGACAGGGCAGACCTTGTCTTCTCTCTGTGACAGCAGCTTGACTGAGGCACTAATTCAGACACCCACCCCCAGCCTGTTCTCCCATGTCCTGGTGGTGCTCTGAGAACTGTGCAACCCCAGAAGTCTGTCTCCCCCAGCTGGAGGGAGAGAAAAGAGCCCAGGCAGGTCATAAGCGGGTGAGGTACTAGGGCTGGGAAGCTTGCATCTCACGTCCAAGGGTCAGGGCCCTGGCCCTGCTGGACTCTGCTCTGTCTTGTGCAAGGGCCAAGACTGGGCAGCATGGACACAGGGACCTCCCCTAGCCCTAGTCAGAGGCCTCTGGGATCAGTTGTCCGCTGGATCCCCTGAGGCTGCAGGACCCACCCTCTCCAACCCTAGGTCTCTGCCACCAGAGTCCACCCACCCTTCTGATCAGAGAGGACAACATTTGTCCAGAACTAAGCAGAGCTTTGGTGCCTAAAGGGCCTGGGTTCACATGCAACAGTCCCCATCCTCATACTTTCTCAGTCTCTCACTCAGCAAGCATCCTTTGACCCCAGGTCCTGCCTGATCCTGGTATGGGAGATGCAGAGTGGGGTCAGGCTGATTTCCACTCTCAGAGAGCTTCTGAGAGGAGAAGAGAACACTGACACCAATGGGGCCAGCCTAGAGTGGGATACACTGTCATGGACAGAGCTCGGGCCAGGCCCAGAGAAGGCAGGGAAGGCTTTCCAGGGGAAGATCCTCTGGGGAGCTTGAGGTATGAGCTGGGACTTTCCTTGGAGCAAGTGGGAAGAGGGGAAAGTTTGGGCAAAATCCCCCTAGATGAGAAGAAGGCAACATTTCACAGGAGTCACAGAGGGGCTGATGCTCTAATGCAGCAAAAATGTGCCGACATTTTCGGCACCAGGGACTGGTTTTGTAGAAGACAATTTTTCCATCGACTGGGGAGGAGGGAACAGTTTCAGGATGAGTCAAGCACATTACATTTATTGTGCACTTTATTTCTATCATTATGACATCAGCCTCACCTCAGATCATCAGGCATTAGATCCCAGAGGTTGGGGACCCTTGCTTTAAGAGACATAACTGCCCATCAGCCTGGTTTGAGTTAAAGTCTCTTAGCAATGAGAGAGGGCTTCCTAGATGGCACTAGAGGTAAAGAACCCCCCTCCCCATGCAGGACATGTAAGAGACCCCAGTTCGATCCTTTGGTCGGGAAGATCCCCTGGAGGAAGGCATGGCAACCCGCTCCAGTATTCTTGCCTGGAGAATCCCAGGGACAGAGGAGCCTGGCGGGCTACAGCCCATGCAGGTTGCAAAAGAGACACAACTGAAGCGATTTAGCACATAGCACAGCAAGGAGAGAAGGAGGCTGCCCGCCTGGGATGTGGGCACCCCTAGGGCTGAGCTCCAGCCCAGAAGGCTCAGGGCCTGCCTCAGAGTTCCTCCTGGACCTTCCTGCCCTTCTGCTTCTGCTGCCACTGCCCGAACTTGGTGGGAAGTATCTCTGCCCAGAGCTGCATTCGGGCCTCCCTTGGCTTCTGGTTGACCCGTGGCACCAGGCTGATTTCCAGGTATTCCTCCACATGGTTGAATGGTGGCCAAAGAGGCAGCCCCTTGCCATTGGGGTCCCTGGGTGGGAGGAATGAATGAATGAATGAAGACCAAGGCCTCCTGTATTGCTCCCAGGCAGGCAGCTCTAGTAGTCCTAGGCCCAAAGCCAGGTAGGCCTGTTTGCTTACTCACCCTGTCCAGGCAAAGTTGGTCCACTGGGCCATCATGGTGAGGCTCAGTTGCTTCTCCTCCTCTGTGGCCTCTGGAAAGGCTGTGGGAAGGACAGACTTGGATCAGGTTCAGGTGGGTCCTGAAGGAGACTCCAGGGTCCCTTATGCTGACCTGAGACCTCTGTTTCTGCAAGTCCCTCTCCTCCCCTGGTGGAGCCAGAAACCTAAGGATCACTGGTCCGTCCATCCTCACCCAACATGGAGCTCTCATCCATGAGGAAAGGACCGCCGAACATGAAGGTCAACTCAGCCCCATGATCAGCCCGCACCCAGGCTGGCTTGATCTTTGCAAAAGAACTGGGTCTATGCTGGAACTCATAGAAGAAGATGGAGACCCCAGAATCTGTGGAGAGAGGGCTGGATGAGAGATGGTCACCCACAGCCTGATCAGACACTATCTTTGCTAAGCCAGGCTCATCATAGCACCAATACCAGTGATAATAATGATGATGACAAAATGATGAACAGCAAGCCTTTCCTGAGTACTTGCTGGATGTTCAGCACCAGTCCATGTGCTTTATGCGTCATCATCCAGTTCATCCTCATAATAGCCTATGGGTTAGATCATTACACATTATGATTGCCATTTTATTTCTTTAAATTTTTATTTATTTGGCTGCACCAAATCTTGTTGTGGCATATAGGATCGTTAGTTCCCCCGGCCAGGGATTGAACCCAGGTCCCCTGCACTGGGAGCCTGGAATCTTAGCCACTGGACCATCAGGGAACCCCCTACTATAGCCATTTTAGAAATGAGAAAATGAGCCCAGAAGGGTTATGTATCTGCCCAAGGGGTCACAAAGACAGGAACCCAGAACTGTTCTAGGACTGTTAGGGGGTCCACAGTCTCCAGGATCGAATGCCTGATGATCTGAGATAGAGGTGATGTCATAATAAATAGAAATAAAGTGTACAATAAATGTAATGTTCTTGAGTCATCCTGAAACCATCCCCCCTCCCACTCCTGGTCTGTGGAAAAACTGTCTTCCATGAAAACAGTCCCTGGCGCCAAAAAGGTTGGGGACTGCTGAGCCATGAAGTTCGGAGGAAACAAGACTTTTCTCCCAGGAGGAAGGCTGAAAGCAGAAAAAATCACTCATGAGTCAATTGAATCCCAGAGAATTGGTGATAAGCCCTTCTGAGTGACCTCTGACAGGTCTCTGCACCTCTCTGTGCCTTGGTTTTCTCCTCTGCAGAGTGTCCTGCCAGAGTCACCTCTCATTGCTGTGACACTGCATCCCAGAGGGGAAGTGGTGAGTGGGGGAAGCAGTGGCACGTGAGGCTGTGTCACCTGTGATAGCTCAGGTCTTGGGCTCAAGTGGGAAGGGTGGGACAGGTTAGACAGTGATAGGCTTACCTTGGAGGTCTCTCGCAAATTGCAACATGGGTAAGGTTATGATAATGTCACTTATCAATTCCTGGAAGGCTTCTCGCTTGGCTTGTCCATCTGAGCTGCTGCCTAGGTATTCCTTTATGATGGTGGGCATCACCTCAGTGGGCACATCCTGGGGCAAGAGGCCTTGTCAGATCCCACAGCCATGGCAGACCCTTCTAAGAAGTCCTGCATCCTCCTGTCTGGCGTTTTTCATATCCCAGGGCTCATGTGCCAGGGGGCTAGCCACCTGCCTTCCTTGGGGGTTCTAGATGATGTCTGAGTGGGAAGAGGTCAAATCTGGAGTTAAATGCTCACTCTGCAATCATTGCTTGGCTGTGTGACCTCAGACAGGTTGCTGAACCTCTCTGAAAGTCAGTTCCTCCCTGTAAGGTGGTTTGGCAGCCTATGTGAATCACAGAGTTCTGGCCTAGAGCAGGCACTCAGTTGAAGTTAACTAGGAAGTTAGTGGAAGAATGAATCATGGGACTTCCGCCAGCTCCAGAGAGCAGTGATGAGGTTGTATGAGTGAGGAGGGACTAGAGAGTCTCAAAGGAAGGAAATGTACATGGATTGAGCACCTCCTGGATACCAGATTCTTCCAATACAGCATCCAGTATCTTTCTTAAACAGCTCACATGGGTGAGTGCCAGGAGCCAGCGAGAGGACCTCCGCCCATGGCAAAGGTCATGAGGAAGGAGGCTTGACGTATGCAAAGGTAGGGTCAAGCATCAGGAGTCCCCCTGGAAATCCTTGAGCATCTACCCCCATAACCAGAGCCTGCCTACTTTACTACTTTGTGCTCTCACCTACACCTCTGACTTTACGGGGGGATGTCCCTCACTACCTCTCTCTGAAAAAAGAGTTAATTTAGAGCTCCAGTTAATAAAAATTCCTGGGCGTGACAGGAGTGTTTTAACCTACAAACTCCTCTGAAGATTCTCCAGCCCACCTGACAGGCTTGTCCGGCCACATGTGCTCCTAAAAACAGGTTCTTTAGAGAAGTTAGAAAACTATTAGTGGGCTGATTAGAAATTGTATTGGTGAAGGGTTTTTCATTTGTTGAGCCAATGTTTGCTGCTAAGTCTCCACATCACTTACCCTTACACACATTAATGAATATATAGAAGAAACAGGTATTAACCTTTGATATTAATCACGTTAGACCTTAGGCTAAGTAAATTCTTTCCTTAATTAAAACCCACAACACCCTCACCCTATAGGAATGTAAATTTATCTGGTGGAGTCTGTTGTAAGAATAATCATCCCTGGAGAAATAAATGTCCTGGATTGACCGCTGTCACAAGGAGAGGGTCATAAATTGTCAGCAGGCCCCCTGGCCAGAAGATGATGTAACACCCCTAAGACCTCTGTATACATTTGTATGAAGCACCTGACTTTGATAAAAAGTCAGGACTGCTGACCCTGCTTTTGTATAACATCTCAGTGTATAAAAGTAGACCATGGAAAGTAAAGAATTGGGATCAGTTCCTCGAAAGACTGGTCTCCCCATGTCGCTCTCTCTCTCAAATTCTGGTTGAATCTCCATCTGGAGTGCGGAACCCACCATGCTTACTAATTATGCCTGGGCTTCTAAGATCCGACTCGGAGGCCTCAGTGTCTCCTCTCCTTTGGGAGAACGGAAAGACGCCTGAGGCCTACGTAAGTGGTGCAAACTTCTTGTCTTGAAGTTTTATTGGTTTCCCGCGTAAACCAAGCTACTCAGCCTCTTTTCTCCACTGAATTTTCCTACCGAGCTATCCTAGTTCTATTACTCTTTATATCTTTAATTAATATTTATTTAAGCAATTGTGTCCTGACCCCCGCCGTCGCCGTCCTTGCTTCGAAATCCCTGGATCAGCTGGGGCTGGTCCCCAGCAGGTGAGAAGTAGCATCCCTATTTATGAGTGAAGAAATGGAAGGTTAACTGTGGACAAGCAGCCAGGTTCAGGATTTGACCCCAGATCCACCAGGTTTTGGACATCCCAGAAGGTGCTAGTGGTAAAGAACCTGCCTGCCAATTCAGGAGACTTAAGAGATGCGAATTCGACCCCTGGGTCTGGAAGAGCCTCTGGAGGAGGGCATGGCACCCACTCCAGTATTCTTGCCTGGAGGATCCCAGGGACAGAGGAGCTTGGCAGGCTATAGTGCATAGGGTTGCAAAGAGTCAGACAGGACTGAAGCAACTTAGCACGCATGCACCACCTGGTTTCAGGTCTGGCAGTGCCATCTTAAGCTCTGGGATCAGATGACTGGCACAAGCTCTGCCTCTGCCCTTTACCCACCACGAGGCCTTGAGCCTCAGTTTCCTCATCTGTAACATGAGGATAATGAAAGTCCCTGCTTCACAAAGTTGTAATGAGGATTGGAGGATCTGAATGCCTGTCCTAGTGCTCAGCACAGCACAGTCCCTGGCAGAGAGTGTGTGCTCATTGCAGGTAGTCTGTGATGAAAATGATGTGGTGATGCCCTTCCTTTGAGAACCATGTTGTGTCATGTCCAAGGGGATTCCTAGACAGAACTAAAATCCAACAGTTGCCCCCCTAGGCTTGGTGGCAGGTAGGTAGCTGGGTGTTGGAGGGTAGGGGGTAGAGACTGTGTTGGGTTCAGCCCCACTGGACTACCCTTTCCTGCCTTTTTCTCACCATATTGGTCAAGGAGGGCCTCAGGATGGCCAGCATGTCCTCCAGGCTCAGTTGATCCATCTTATCCAGGAAACCCCAGCCCTGTGGAGACACCAAGGCCCTCTCAATGCAGCCTCCTCATGGCCCATGCCCCTCAACCTCACCTTCCCAGCCAGCTCCCAGCTTGGAGCAGGCCAGTGTTCACAGTCCTGTGACCATGAGCTCATTATGGAACCAAGTGTGGCCAAACACACTAGCCTGAAGACCTCCCTAAAAATAAACTTCTAATTTAGGAGGGAGGGAAAAGCACCAAATACAACAAGCAAGGGGTTAGCAGCAGTCTCGGAATTTGTTCAATATGTTCATAGAATAACATCAAGACCCCCAGGTCCTATAGCAGGGGTTACGAAGAAAGTTCAAATGTTGTCTTTAAAATTAAATGTTAACTTCAGGAACTTCTCTGGTGGTCTGGTGACTGAGACCCTGCTTTCTATGCAGGGGGCCTGGGTTCGATCCCTGGTCAGGGAACCCACATGCTGCAACTAAGAGTTCGCGTGGTGCAGCTAAGACCTGACACAGCCAAATAAATAATAAAATAAACAAATATTTCAAAAAATGTTGGCTTTGCATGTTACAGTTTTAAAAGCTTGGTTTCTGGTTTAAGTCCGAGCTCCGCTACTTACTAGGTACATAACATGAACCAGTTACTTAAACTCTCTATGTCACAGTTTCTTAATCTGTAAGTGAGTAACAGTCGCTCAGTCATGTCTGACTCTTTGCGACCCCATGGACTACATAAGTCCATGGAATTTTCCAGGCCAGAGTGCTGGACTGGGTAACCTTTCCCTTCTCTAGGGGATCTTCCCAACCCAGGGATCGGACCCAGGTCTCCCACATTTCAGGCGAATTCTTTACTAGCTGAGCCACAAGGGAAGCCCAAGAATACTGAGCTATGAGGGAAGCTCCTCTTAATCTGTAAAAGGAGTGACAATATCTTACCTCATGGGATTGTTATGAGAACTGGGTTAATGCATAAAGGCCTTGACAGAGTAAGCAGGATAGAAAGGTTAAAGTTATTAACGTTATTTTCATGGCTCCCAGACGCTTGGCTAATCTTTGTAGTGGCAGGAACAAAAAATTCACAGATAAACAAACACAAAAAGTGTATACCCAAGGGGAGACGTTAATCTTCACTAGGAATTAAGGTCCTAAACTAAAGGCCACAGAAGCTAAAGTAGGAAAACTTTTTAAACAGTTGTTCTACAAGATCAATATACCAATTGCTCCTATACACTAGCAATGAACAATCTGAAGGTGACATGAAGAAAACAATTCCATTTACAATAGCATTGAAAAGAATAAAATACTTAGGAATAAATTTAATAAGGGAAGTATAAGACTGTACATTAAAAACTAGAAGACATAATTGAGAGAAATTAAAGAAGACTTAACTAAATGTGAAGATGTTCTATGTTCATGGATTGGAAGACTTAACATTGTTAAAATGACAATACTTCCCAAATTGAACTAGAGATTCAGTGTGATCCAATCAGAATCTCAGTTGCTTTTTTTTTTCTTTTCAGGAATGGGCAAGCTGACCACAATTCACATGGAAATGCAAGGGACTCAGAATAGCTGAACAATTATTATGGACTGATTGTGTCTCCACACAAATATATGTGGAGTCATAATCCCCAGTACCTCAGAATGTGATCTTGTGTAAAGATGAGGCCATTAGTCAAATTCAGATGATTACAGAGGTAATCATTAGGGTGGGCTCTAGTCTAGTATCAGCTTCCCTGATGGCTCAGTGGATAAAGAGTCTGCCTGCAATGCAGGAGACACAAGAGTCACATGTTCAATCCCTGAGTCAGGAAAATCCCCTGGAGAAGGAAATGGCAACCTACTCCAGTACTCTTTCCTGGGAAATCCCATGGACAGAGGAGCCTGGTGGGCTACAGTCCATGGGGTCTGAAAGAGTCAGAAGCGACTGAGCACAGAGCACTGTCTAGTATGTCTGGTGTCCTTGTAAAAGGGGGAAATTTGCACAGAGATAGATGGGTCAGAGGGAAAGCCAGAGAGAGAATGCCATCTATAAGCCAAGGAATACACGAGGCCAACGGAAACATTAAAAAGAGGCATGGATTCTCTCTCTCAACACTCAGAAGGAACCAATCTTGCTAACATCTTGATTTCAGACTTGTAGCCTCTAGGACTATGAGACACTTAATGTCCATTGTTTAAGCCACTCAGATTGTGGTTCTTTGTCATGGCAACTCTGGCAAAATAATATAGCAATCTTGAAAAAGAAGAACAGAGTTGAGGAATTCACACTTCCCAATTTTAAAACTTACTATAATACCGTCTATGGGGTCACAACAGAATCGGACACGACTGAAGTGACTTAGCATAGCATAGCATATAATACTGCTGTAATCAAGCTCCTATGGCAGTGGCATAAGGATAAATGAATGGAGTAGAATTCAAAGTCCAGAAATAAACTCCTTCATTCATGACCAGCTGATTTTCAATAAGGGCACCAAGACAGTTCAATAAGAAAATAATAGTTTTTTTCAACAGATCATGCAAGGACAAGAAGACTCCATGTGCAAAAGAGCCCTAGCTCACACCATATACAAAAATTAACTTGAAATGAATCTAGAGCTAAATATAACAGCTAAAACTATAAAATTCTGAGAAGTAGTCATAGAGGTAAATCTTTATGACCTTGGATTTAGCAATTATTTCTTAGGTATGACAAAAAAAGGGGCGGGGGCAAGCAACAGAAGAACAGATAAACTTCATCAATTTTTTTTTAATTGTGTGGCAAAGGATACTGTCAACAACATGAAAATATAATCCACAGAATGGGAAAAATATTTGAAAATCATATATCTGGAATATATGAAAAATTATACAACTCAACAATAAAAAGACAAATGATTCAATTTAAAAATGGGCAAAACAGAAGACAGTTCTCCAAAGGAAATATTAAAATGGCTGATAAGCACATGAAAAGATGTTCACCATTTTAGTCACTAGGGAAGTGCAACTCAAAACCACAATGAGACACCACGTCACACCCACTGGGATGACTACAATCAAAACAAAAGATATTAACAAGCATTGGCAAGGTTGTGCAGTAATTGAAATCCTTACACACTGCTGGTGGGAATATGAAGTAGTGTAGCTACTTTGAAAAATACTTCAGCAGATCCTGAAATGATTAAGCATAGACTTACTCCATGACCCACTGGTTCCATCCCTGAGTATATAACCAAGACCAATTAAGGCATATGTTTGCACAAAAACTGGTACACAAATGTTCATAGTAGGGGAATCCATAAGAGACAAAAAGGTGGAAACAACCTAACTGTCTATCAACTGATGAATGGATAAATAAATGTGGTGTATCCATACACTGAACTATTCAGCCATAAAAAAGAGGGAAATACTGATATCCACTACAACATAGATGGCCCTTGAAAACATTATATTAGGTGAAAGAAGTCAGACACAAAACCCCACATATTGTATGATTCTATTATATGAAATGTCCAGAAGAGGCAGATCCATAGATTTGACAGAAAGTAGATCAGAAACAGAAAGTAGATTCATGGTTGCCAAGTGCTGGGGTGGGGGCCATGGGGAGGGATGGGAAGTGACAGCTAAGTAGGTATGGGCCTCTTTCTGTGTGATGGTGAAGCAAATGTTCTGGAATAAGATATGGTGATGGCTGCACAGCTTTGTGAGTGTACTAAGAGCCACTGAATTGTACACATAAAGAGGTAACTTTTATGCTATGTAAATTATATTTTTTAAAAGTTGACATTTAAAAAATTGTGCTCTGCAAATGCTGGTAAGGTTGCAAGAAAGCCTGTAGACTCCAGGGACTTGACTCGTGGTCAAGTGGTTAGGACTCTGTGCTTCCAACCACAAGGGGCCTGGGTTTGAGTCCTAGTCGGGGAACTAAGATCCTCCAAGCCTCATAGCAGTCAAATGAAATGAAACAAAACCAAACAAAAAACCTGTAGATGTTGCTGGTGGCAGTTTGAATCAGTGAAGTAATTTCAGAAAGTGCGGTACCAATAGCAACATGTAAGACGTGGAGAGGTTTCCATTAGGAATACAGATTACTTTCCATGGCTAAAGCTTTCACCGTGGATACTTAGTAAACACCTAGTTGGCTGAAAATGTTACGGTTGTGCTCCTATGGAGAGTGGAGGGAACGCCTGCACTAGTGATGGGGTGAGCAGCCCTCTGAGTCACCAACTCTGAGAAATATCTTTAGCTACAAAGTCCTGGGCACAGCGTTCCACACCAGACAGGTTTGCCTGTGTCTTGGGAGCCAGCCAAGTCGGCTCTCTTTCACTGTTAACACTCACAATTCAATGTTGCAAGTGTGGGGGCCAGGCTGCCTACCAGAGTCCAGGGCACTGTTTCCCCTTAACACTCTTCTGCTATTACACACACACACCTGGACTGTAAACTCCTACAAACTTCAGTGAGTATCAACATTGCTTAAGGCTTTCATCTAACAGGCATCCAGATGTCCCCTTGGGGATTAAATCCAAGGAAATAAGTCAGGGGACAAAAGCTGTGGACATGAAGACGTTCACTGCAATATTAGCTTCAGTGATTAAAATAAGAAGCTGCCGAAGCGATGAAATGAAGGAAAATTATGAGACGACCCTTTCTTTGTGGAAGGTTTTGCAGGCGTTAAATTCATTCACTGTGAAGGTGGGTGGAAGAGTGAGAATGAAATATGAGAAGATGCTTAGAAGGAAGGTATGACAGTGACACTGTGTGGGGTGTTCTGTGCACCTGAAAAGGACTGGAAGGCACGTGGGCCACAATGTCTCCCAGTGACTTGACATTGTCAGAAACCTGGGAATCTCGGGGGCTTGGTCTCTCAGGTACAGAGTCACACAAACTAGTCTCATAGAGCCTGATTTATAAACCAGACACCAAGGCAGGAATATGCCATGGATCAGTACTGCCTAGAAAGTACAAAAATGTGGTCCCTAAGAAGGAAATACTTGCTTTGAGAAAATGAAACTGGGTCAGTCTCTGCTTCCTCACCTATGAGACAGAAGGGTATGAGCTCACAGCACATGGAGATGACGTCGGGGTGGGAGAGAACCACGTGGGGCA
Source organism: Tragelaphus eurycerus (assembly GCA_935064755.1). NCBI lineage: Eukaryota > Metazoa > Chordata > Mammalia > Artiodactyla > Bovidae > Tragelaphus > Tragelaphus eurycerus. The sequence continues at coordinate 23,579,929 of CAKXYN010000020.1, forward strand.
GGGAGGGCCTTGAAGGGCACACTCACCCTGGGGATGAGCCAGCCAAACTCGTGGTTGTTGACACCCAAGAGGAAGGGCACAGAGGGGAACTGCCTCTCCCTCAGGAGCTCCTCAGCGCTCTTGGGAAAGAAGGTGCCATCAATGTTGTACGAAGCTATTTTTTTCTGCAGGAGAAAACAAAGCAGAGAGCCTCCCAGTCAGACCCTCAACAGATGGGACCCTAGAGACCCTTTGGCCGCCTGCCTGGGTGGCTGAGCCTTAAGGAGAAGAGAGGGGATGAGATCACCAAGGTGAGAAGACTGGAGGGAGTCGGGAGACCAGGCCCGTGATGCTTTTAAGCTGTCTTCTTTGCTAGAAGACCCTCAGGACTGGGGTGGCCCCCCTCTTCATGCCCCCAGACCCTTCGCCTCCTGGGTAGCTGCCTCACCCCACACTGCTGATTGCCCCTTTGCTCCTGCAGGCACTGGACAGAATCCCCTCTGTGTCACTGCCCACTGCCATTCCCCAAGAAGTGAGCTTACCGACTTGTAGGCGAGGATCATCTCCTCGCTTGTCTTCTGCCGAAGGCACTGTACCATCTCAGCCGAGGAGTCAGAGTTGCAGGCCAAGGAGTCTGCAAGGGTCTGGGAAAGACAAAAGTGTCTTGACTTTCTCTCGCCCATCAGTGCCCACTTTCCAGCCCTCTGCCTCCCACAGAAAGAGGATGAATTTGTAGGAGAAACGGGGCAATGATGTAAGAGACAGGACCTTGACACTGGCCAGAGATCTACCACCAACTTAGATAAGCTTTCCTTGCCCACCAGCTTGGGTGGTCCCCAGGCACTCCATGTGTCCCCCATTACATCATTACTGTCACTATCTGTGTGTGTGTATGTGTCTGGGTCCCCTCTACCCCTGTGAGAACAGTGTCATTATCTAATTAACTCTAGTCCCAGAGTCAGTGGGCTCAAAAAAGTTTTATGGAGTAAGGGAAGGAGGTGATACTAGTTGTAAAGAACTTGTCTGCCAGCGCAGGAGATGTGAGAGACCTAGGTTCGATCCCTAAGTCTGGGAAGATCCCCTGGAGGAGGGTACAGCAATCCACTCCAGTATTCTTGCCTGGAGACTGCCATGGACAGAGGAGTCTGGTGGGCTACAGTCCACAGGGTCGCAAAGGGTTGGACACAACTGAAGTGATTTAGTACGCAGGCACACAAGGAAAGGAGAGAGAGTTTAGGTGGGGAGGGAGTCATGTGCACTACTCTGGCAGGGAGGGGACCATGGTTGGTGCTGAGGCTGGAGCAGGGTCAGGTAGCTGGTGAGGCTGGAGGGATGGCTTCAGGAACCATGTCACACCCTAGGGGCTCTGGCAGTTTTCCCTGAGTTCTCACTGGTTGTGTTTTTCCTTCAGCCTAGTGTGTCCCTCTCTGCCAGCAAGGAGCTGGCTACTGGTAACACCTCCACCCTGGGACTCCAAGAGCAAGCATAGGGCAGGTGTACATGGGGTGAAAGAGTGAAAGAAATGCAGACCTGAGCCAGGAGCCAGGGGTTAGGATCCAGTAACCCTGGTACCGTGATGATTCCACTCTGTGCTATAGCTCTGTGGAACAGCCCTGCAGCCAGTGGGGACAGGACCTGAGGGCAGTGTGGAGGACAGATGGCTGTCAGAGGAGGGCAGAAGATCTGGGAGGTCTGGGACCACAGGAGATACCAATGCTGGCTCCCTCCCTGGGGTGACTCACCAGGGCAGAGACGACAGCGGCCCCGCTGGATTCACCAAAGATGGTGACAGAGTTGAAGTCACCCCCAAAGGGGGTGATGTTCCCCTGCACCCAGCGCAGAGCAGCCACGGCGTCGAGGAAGCCCCAGTTGCCAGGAGCATGTTTGTCCCCAGTGCTGGCAGTTGGGTGGGGCAGTGGTTAGGGCCGGTTGGATCCCCTGACAGATCTTCCTCAGCCTCTGAAGTTTTGCTCTGAATCAGCCCCTGGGATGCCCCACCTTCCCTTCCTCCTCAATCTGGCCTGGCTATGAGCAACGCCTGGTAGCCAGATGCCCAGTATGTGGGATGGGTGGGCCTGGCTGGGCAACCCGCCAGCTTTGGCTCTCCAGCGGCTTCTGGAATGTGTTGTTCCTTGACCCTACAGACTCTGTTGACCCACAGGCCAGGAGCCAAAGTCTTATGCCCAAAGGCCCAAGTCAAACCCTGGCTTTGGCTGAGCCCCTCCCCCAAGGGGGTGGAGCCTCAGCTGACTCTTCTCTGCCCAGCACCCTGCTTGCCTGGGACCGGGTCTCGCTTCGAGTTCCGGACCCTCACCCTGTGCAGTCACTGCCCTCCGCCAGGCCTGCTGCCTCACCTGAAAAAGCCAAGGAAGCCCAGGCGGTACTGGACTGTGACTACGACCACGTCCCCGTAGGCGGCCAGGGCAGACCCATCGTGGGAGGTGGCAGTGCCAGTCACGAGAGAGCCCCCGTGGAACCACACCATGACCTGCAGAGATGGTCGTGGGTCAGTGATCGCGGCTGCCCAATGACTGGCTTAGGGCATTCTGGGGAGTCCTGGAGCGCTTTCGGAGCGGGGGTGGGGAGGAGTCAAGCCTGGCCATGCTGGCTGGGTGGACAGGGCCCTCTAGGCAGCTCACTGGCCTTCCTGCCCCCGAGGGGGCCTCAGCCGGGCTGTATATGTTGAGGATCAGGCAGTCTTCCGAAATGGGGAAGGTCTGGTGCTTTCCGTCCAGTGTAAATCTGCTGTTGTTCATTCTCTCCGGATCCTGTGGGCACCTGTGGCGGAGGAGGAGCCCGAGGGCCAGTGGGTCAGCCCCACCAGCCCAGGTAGCTGGACCCCTGCCACCTGCCTGCCTGACCACTTCCGCGGGGCTACTCACATGGCGTGGGCCTTGCTGGCATCTCGCACGCCCTCCCAAGACTCTGCTGGGCGCGGGGCCGAGAACCGGTGGGGCCCCAGGGGTGGCTGGGCGAATGGGATGCCCAAGAAGACGTTCACAAGACGGTCTGTGCCCTTCACGCCCACCTGCCGTCCTCGCACACGACCCAGGGGTGTGTCCACTTCAGGCTGAGTGACCCCCAGCCCTGAGGGCAGGACAGAGGGGCTGTGGGTGAGTGTGCATGGGGTGGCAGATGGACCCATTAGTCTGCTCTCTGAGCACCTCCTCTGCCAGGCCAGGTTCTGAGCACTCTGATGAACTGCCCCAGCCTGCCTGTGAAACGGGTCTTGTGACTACCTCCTAAGTCCTCTCCCCACCTCTCCTCCAGATTGAGTCAGTTCCCCTAGTGAACAAGCTAAACCACCCTGCAACCCATAGACCTGCCAGGTGGGCAGTGGGTGGTGGACTTTGGCCGGCCACTTTCACCTGCTGAATAAGGTGTGACAACCTTATCTTTTTGTTTTTTCTGTTCTGATAATTTGACATCTGTCTCGCTGGCCCTGTCCTCCCAGGGCTAGCCAGTTCTTAGAGATGGTAAACCACTCACTGAGACATGTGCCCTTCACAGTCCATCCAAAGGCCATACCCCCGGCTCCCGCCACCTCTGGGCACCCTCATACTCCTGGCCACTAACCACCTGCCCTAATCAATGCAAGGCCAGGTCCTGGCCAACTAGGGACAGCCCCATGCCCCAGAACCTACTGAAACCATTCCAATGAGCTAACCCAGACCTACTCCGCCTGTCTCACCTGTTCCTCCCACAGGACACAATGAAAGCTCTCATCCACATCCCTCCCCACCCTGCTCATTTCCTCTGCCTCCTGAGGGACCCCTGCTTCCCTGGGTGGCCCTGTTTCTAGGGAATGGCAAGTAAACTTTCTTTCTCATGATAATCATTTCTATGTCTGTGTCTTACTGATTAAATGAAATCCTAGAAACTCTTAAAAACATGACAAATTGCACTTTAAAATGGTCAAAATGGTAAATTTTATATTTTGTATATTTTATCATAATAAAAAAAGAGGGGGGTAACATTACCCGGATGGTTGCCCCTGCCCAGAGAGGATGTTCAACCCTTGGCATTCCGGTGAACAACTGAACAGAACAGAGGGCTCCTTCTCTGAGCAGGCTACCCACCTTCCCTGTCCCTACTGGATTCTTGCCCTCTCCTCCAAGTCCTCCCACCAACCCAGAAGCTCCCACCTCTGCAGGCCCTGCGGGTGTGTCTTACCAATGTCTGTAGCAGAGAATGCCAGGAGCAGACAGGCCACACCGACCAGGACCCCGGACCCGGTTCTTACCACTGTGCCCATGCTTCTTACTCACACTCAACTGTGGGCAGAAGTGGTGGAAGGTAGAACAATGTCCCTGCCCTTTGGCACAGCCAATCTCTAAATGGTTGTTAGGAAAGCCTCAGCAGACCGCCCCCACCACCAGTCCAAAGACCCAGAGTCCAGCACCCAGGTTGGAGGAGGAGGGAGGTGGGGCTGGGAGAGCAGCCCTGCCGGCAGGAGCCTGGGTGATATGACAGCCCTAGGCAAGGGAAGGTGCTCTGCAACCCTGGGTTCAAGTTCCAGCTCTCCTGACACCAAGACTTCCAGGACACTTTGTACACTCACTGCAAGACACACATATCACCTACCTGAGTGAGTAGTGGACATGACCCTGGTGCCAGTCCTGCTCTGAGTGAGCCAGCTCACCAGGGTGGGGGCCACTGTCTGGTCCTACCTGCTGGAGGGGCACCTGAGCTCTGCTGCAGGGTAGAGGGAACTGGGGTTGATGCCCCCCTTTTTAAAAAAAAAAAAGGTATTTATTTATTTTTGGCTGCATCAGGTCTTTGTTGTGCAAGCAAGATCTCCTGGCTCAGGAGTTGGGGGTGCTCAGGCTTAGATCCCTGGAGGTATGTGGGATCTTAGTTCCCCCACCAGGGATTGAACCCTCATCTCCCTCATTGGAAGACAGACTCTTAACCACTGGACCACCAGGGAAGTCCCTTTTTTTTTTTTTTAAATCGAGTCTTCCCTTGTAGCTCAGTCAGTTAAGAATCTGTCTGCAAGGCAGGAGACCTGGATTTGATTCCTGAGTTGGGAAGATGCCCTGGAGAAGGAAATGGCAACCCACACCACTATTCTTGCCTGGAGAATCCCAAGGACAGAGGAGCCTGGCAGGCTACAGTTTATGGAGTCTCAAGAGTCTGACAGGACTCTTGAGACTAAACTACCACCAAATTCACATTACAATGAACCATTATAAAGTATACAATTCAGTGGCATTTAGTATATTTGTGATTTCGTGCAATCTCTCTAGTTACAAAATTCTTTCATTACCCCAGCAGTATATCCTACCCATTAAACAGTCACTCTCCATTCCCACCCCTACCCCCTCACCTTCCATGCCAATAACCCCATCCCCTGATGAGCTGATAACCATTAATCTGCTCTCTGACTCCAGAGATTTACCTATTCTGGATGTATCACGTTAAAGCAATCATATGATATGTGACATTTAGTTTCTGGCTTCTCTCCCTCAGCATGATGTTTTGGAGTTTCATCTAGGGTGTAGCACATATTAGTACTTACTTTTTATGGTCAAATAATATTTCACTGTGGGTGCAGCATTTTTTCTACCCATTCATTCATTGAAAGGCATTTGGGTTGTATCCTCCTTTTGACTCTTACGAATTACACTGTTGTAAACATTTGTTTAGGAGTTCCTGTGTGGTCCTATGTTTTCATTTCTCTTGGCTGTAGAGCTGGGAATGGAACTGCTGGTCATATGGTAGTTCTGTGTTTAATGTTTTGAAAAACAGACAAGCTCTTTTCCATGGTGGTTGGATGATGCCTTGGGCCTGAGCAGCCCTGCCGAGAGCCTGTGGACTGAGGATCCCCAGGGTGTTTGTTGGGGATAACTCTCAGGCTGACTCTCTGGAAGGAGCCTCACGTGGCAGTGGTGGAGGCAGGGCACTGCCCTCCACTGGACCTGAGACTCCTGGGCAGGGATGATGGAGGAAATGGGGCAGGAAGACTCCTTGTGACAACTCAAATCCTGTATTCCACATCCAGGGAAGACATGACTTCAGAGCCAGCCCTCCTGCCCTGAGATCCTGGCTCTGCCAGGTGGCAGCTGTGTGACCTGGTACAGGTTACTTCACAGTTCCAGGCCTAGTTTTGTCATCCATTAAACAGTGATGAGAAGACGAGCCACCTCACAGGGTTCAAGTGAGGTTATAGTGTGAAAACATGAGGTATGAAACCAGAGGCAAGGGGAGCCTGTTCTTGTGTCAGAACAGGATGTCTGGCTCTCTGCTGGCTTGGGAGACCCCCACCTTATGGGCCCCAGTGTCAGGAACATGACTGGCTGGGAGTGAGAGGTGGGGGGATGGGTGGAGAGTACAATGCACTGGCAAATATTTGCTAATTCAAACAGCTGAATGTGCTGTTCACTGAGGGACTGGGTGAGGGTCATGGCTAGACTGGAAGCGAGATCCTCTCCTGGAGTTCCAGCTCACACCTCAATTTGGAGAGCCTGAGGACCAAATTTCTCTCCTGCCAGAAACAACCAGGGCAGCTTCCTGAATCCTCTTTGAAAATTTCCCTGGTGGGGCCATTTCCTTTCTCCGAATCCCAGGTACATGCAAGGGCTCACGAGAGAGAGACTGAGAAAGACGAAGGTGGGTGATGGAGGGAGGTAACTAGCCACAATGAGATACCACTACACATCCATTAAATTAATAGAATGTTAAAGACTGATAAGATGAGGTGCTGATGAGAATCTGGAGTAATTGGAACTCACATATATGGCTGATGAGTATGCAAAAATGGTATAGTCAAGTTGGAAGGCAGTTTGACATTTTCTTTCAAAGTTAAGCATACACTTTCCATATGACTCAGTGAATCCAATGTTAGCTATTTGCATGTGTGCTAAGTTGCTTCAGTTGTGTCCAACTCTTTGCAACCCTATGGACCAGACTATAGCCCTCCAGGCTCCTCTTTCCATGGGATTCTCCAGACAAGAATATGGGAGTGGGTTGCCATGCTGTCCTCCAGGGATTGAACCTGTGTCTCTTATGTCTCCTGCAGTGACAGGTGGGTTCTTTATTGCTCCTGCCACCTGGGAAGCCCTAGAAGTTTACTATTTATGAAATGAAAGCATATGTCCAAGGACTTGTCTGAAAATGTTCATAGCGACTTTGTTGAAAGTAGCCTAAAAATGCTCAGTTGCTTCAGTTGTGTCCGACTCTTTGGGACCCCATGGACTGTAGTCCACCAGGCTGTTCTGTCCATGGGATTCTCCAAGCAAGAATACTGGAGTGGGTTGCCATTTCCTTCTCCAAGGGATCTTCGTGACACTGGGATGGAACCCATGTCTCATGTCTCCCGCATTGGCAGGTGAGTTCTTTACCACTAGCGCCACCTGGGAAAAAGTAGAAATCACTCAAATGTCCACTCAGTGGATGAATGGGTAAAATGTGGCATGTCATATATGGAATCCTATTCAGCAAGAAAAGAGAAAAACTACTGGTTGAATCTCAAAAACATTATGCTAAGAGACAGAAGCTGGTTAAAAAAAATCAATCTATATGAAGCTTAAAAAAGGCAAACTATAGCAACAGAAAGCAAGTTAGTAGTTGTGTGGAACCAGGTTCGGGGCAGTGCCAGGGTGCACAAAGGAACTTTTCTGAGCAATGGATGCACCCTAAAACTTGATGTGATGGTGGTTATACGTCTTATACGTTTACCCAAATTTATAAAACTGTACACCCATTTCACACCTAAAATGGGTGAATTTGTACGTGAATTATTCCACAATAAAGCTGTTCAAAAAATCAGTTTACCTGAAACTAGTCCTGGGAGTCCACTTTTGGGAAGTATACTGTGCATAGCAGGACTGAAAAACAGAAGCATGCATGCCAACAGATGCTTTCAGGATGCCGGGGAAGCATTAGAACCAGGCAGTGTTCATGAGAACGGGCTTCCCTAGTGGCTGAGTGGTAAAGAATCTGCCTGCCACTGCAGGAGGTGTGGGTTCAATCCCTAGGTTGGGAAGATCCCCTGGAGAAGGAAATGGCAACCCACTCCAGTATTCTTGCCTGGGAAAGCCCACGGAGAGAGGAACCTGGCGAGCTACAGTCCATGGGGTCGCAAAGAGTTGAACAAGACTTAGCAATTAACTAATAAGAACAACTAAACAAAGTGTTCTTTAGAAGGAAGTCTCCTTTCTCATCGAGTTGGTCATCTCAACCTCAAGGGTGTACTTGTGCGCCATCTGGTGTCTATAGTGGGCAATGCATGAATCTTCATCCTTCAAGCCCAACTTCAGGGCTCTGGTTGGGCTGAATACAGTGGGTAGAAAGAAGGGGGACATTTCTCCTGGGAAACCTGGTACTCAGAGGGTCAGAGGAAGGGAGTCCTGGATCTTTGAGAAGAGGGCTACAACCTCTTATTGATATAAAGACAGTTCTTTGGTGGAACAAAGAGGCAGAATGAACATAATTGGTGCCTTTGCATATTGAGATGAAATATAAGATAGGGTTTTGGTGGGGGGCGGGTGGGAAGAGATGGTGAAAAGGAATTAAAAGTTTAGGGAGAATGAGGTCCATAGGAAAACTAATCAGGTCAATGCCCACAGAGAGTTGGGGAATGCTCAGCAGAGGGGATGGTTGAGGGGGGTGGGGTCGGCAGTAGCAAGGGGGATTCTAAAATGCAAAGGAGACCTCCCTGGATGAAGAGGCCATTGGGAGCCAACATACAAGTCTCTTCTCCTAACATTCTAGATCTTCTGACCCCTCAATCCTGCTTCCAGGAAATAACCCACAGATAAACCTCTTCATGGATGTGCTGCGATCATGTAAAGTCTGGGCCCTACAATGTCTGCAGAATCACTGAAGATAAAGACAGGCTTCAGGAGACAGTGACTGAGGAACCTGCCCACTTCTCCTGGCCACTGTGCAGCTGGCCCAGGCTCCAGCAGCCCATGGACAAGCTCAATTCCGCTTCCTATAAAAAACAGGGTCAATCACCTCTGTGGGACACTAAGTGAAAGAGAACTTTGTTTAAAGGTCAACAACAGATGACACTTCCTCTAGGAAGACAATGGGTGGGGATAGGGACATCGACATTCTGAGTAGTGGGTAGCCTGGGTGGAGGGCCGGGCTGAGATCCTGCGCTCCCAGGATCCTGGTGTCCAGGTTTCTAATTGGCCATTTACAGACGGAGAGCATGGTGGCCTTGCTGAGAGGCATGCGTTCAAGGTTCCCCAAGCACCTTCCTTCAGGGGTAGAGGAGAGAGAGGCTGGGGAGGCAGTGGGAGTAAGGAAGGGAAGATGGGGCTCAGGGTCCAGTGGAGTGCTAAAGAAAGTAAACTTCCATTAGTGTTTGTTCATGCGGCTTCCTGGGAAGGTTTATTGACCGTGTCTGAGAAGAGAGGACCCGTGGTGGGCTTGGGAACATGAGGCAGTCGGTTCTTCAAGGTTTGCCGGACGGATAGATGGGTAGAAGAATGAATGAATGGTTGTGTGGAATGAAGGGAAAAACTGCTGGCTCCTCACTGGGCGTGTGTGGACACATCTGGCAGACCCCCACCTATACTCAAGCCCCCAACCCCCCACCCCCAGATGCAGGGAGCTATAGTTCTGTGTGCTTCTCCTTGGTCTCCATTAGCTCCTGTGTCTTCTGGGGTAGGGTCTTCATCCAGAACTGGAGCCTGTGGGCCTTCAGGGCCCGGCCCACTGTAGGCTGCGTGTTCAGCTGCATGTATTGGTCCTTCTGGTTGAACATCGGCCAGTGGGGCAGACCCTCACCATTGGGGTTCCTGTAGACATGAGGGTCACTCTGAGCCCTACCAGGCTCAGATCCAAGCACCCTGACAGGTCAGGCAAGGCAACCAAACAGGGCTTGGGGAATGAGAGGGGAGGTTTCTAGAAGTAGGAAAGAAAGAAACCACATCCCACTAGAGCATCAGTTCTACAGGAGGCAGGGCAGCCTTTGTTCTTCCTGACAGAGGGAGGCTCTGTAGGTAACAGCACTGTCACCCCACCCCACCCCCACCATTCAGGTCACCCAGAGATGGAAAGAGTATCCAAGAGGATCTTGGAGCTGGGGAGGGGGCCACGCAATGAAGGACACATATGCTCATGAGTCACTGTAGACAGACGAGGGGAGCCCCAAGTGAGTTCCAGGCCCTGCCCTCCCCACCATGGAGGTTAAAGTAGGGGTGTGACATCTCACCGATTTCGAGCAAAGTTGGCCCAGTACTTGATCATCTTCCTGCTCAGCAGCTCCTCCTCCTCTGTGAATTGGACTACAGAGCAAGAAGACAAGGGTCCAGGTCAGGGCAGTTCAGTCCGGCACGTGGGTCACTCCCCCATCTCCCCACCATCCCAGGCTCTGCCCTGTCATCCCCAGCCTTCGGCTCTGCCTGCTCCCCAGGCCCTGTCCTTGCCCAAGCCCCACATATTCATCCCGGTCTCTGGCTGACCCGACACTGGGTTCAACCCTGACCTAGAAGGCTCTCTTCTTCTGATACTGGAAGAGATTTAAAAAATAAATAGGAGGGCTTCCCTGGTGGCTCAGCTGGTAAAGAATTCACCTGCTATGAGGGAGACCTGGGTTCAATACCTGGGGTTGGGAAGATCCCCTGGAGAAGGGAACAGCTACCCACTCCAGTATTTTGGCCTGAAGAATTCCATGGACTGTATAGTCCGTGGGGTCACAAAGAGTTGGACATGACTGAGTTATTTTAAAAAATAAATAAATAAATAGGAAAAAGAAAGGTAGGGAGGAAGGTTAAAAAAAAAAGAGAGAGAGAGAAAGATGCCTTTGAAATATGTTCTCTGCACCCATGTCAGACACCTAAGATCAGGGCAGGGAGAGATGGAGTGTGGGTTCTGGTCTGAAGAGTCCTGGACTCCAAGCTTTGTTGTTTTTTTTTTCCTTTCCTTTTCTTCTTCTTCTTTTTTAAAATTTTCTTTTCTTTTTTGTACCTGCAGCATGCAGGACCGTAGTTTCCCAGCCAGGGATTGAACCTGTGCCCCCTGCATCGGGAGTGTAGAGTCTAAACCACTGGACCGTCAGGGAAGTCCCTGGAGCTCAGTCTTTCCAGCTGTCAGATCTTGGACACCTGATCCCATCCTCTCTCGGAGCCTCAATTTTCTCATGATTGCCCTCACCCAGGGTCTCAGGCAGCATCCCACGTCCTGATAACAAGGAGCCCCACCCAGGAAGACTCACTTTGCTCAGTCCTGAAGAGGAAGCGAACCTCATCTCCATGGTCTGCCCTCACATAGCTCGGCCTGACATCCTTGAAGAAGCTGGACTGATGTTGGAACTCGTAGAAGTAGACGGGGGCGTGGGAACCTGGGGAGGTAGGGCAGATGGGCCGTGACATGGCAGCCCCTCACTGGTAGCCTTCCTGCATGATCCATGGTGATGATACAGCTAAGTCCAAAGCTGGTTGGAATGTGGACAATGGGGTAAGGGAGTCCCAGGCTGGAGCAACGGCAGTGGGAAGGGCCTGGGTTCAAGTTGTGGCCTTGGAACTTCCTAGGGTGTAGTCTTGGTCAAGTCACTGAAGGTCACTGAACTCTTTTCCTCCTCTGTAAAATGGGATAAATGTCTGTCTCTTAGACTAGCCATGAGGATTTACCAAGATGAAGGATCTCAAGTGCCTGGCACCTGGGGCCCAATAAATATACATGGGTGGGGACCTGGACACTGGTAGACCTCCCCTGACACTTGCAGCTCCAAGCTGCCCCCCTGCCAGTCTGGCCTTAGTTACAGATGTACTCACGATGAAACATTGCAACTTGGAGTGCAGGGATCACGAAAAGGTAGTCCCCCATCATCTCATGGAACTGGTTTTGGAGGGTCTGGTGGTCTTCACTGTTCTCTATGTACTCCTCCATCAACAGCTCACCAAACTCAGGAGGCATAGTCTACCCCAGGTGGATGAGGGAGTCAGTTTAGGCAGGCTGGCAGGGGCCGGGAGGCAGCAGGGGCAGAGGTGGGAGATGGATTCTGGGTTGGGATTGGGAACTGAGGACAGGGACCAAGCTCTGGTGGGGGTAGGGGGAGGTATTGCATAGACAGGATATCTGGGTGATGGCTTCCCCGTGCCTTGGGATAGGAAAGGAACCCCTCCCCATGAGGGCAGGTCCACAAGAACCTCACCATCATTGCTGACAACTCCTGCAAGGCATTCCTCACAGACTCTCTGCTTATTTCCCTCCTGGTGTCAGAATCGTTCACGGTCTGGGTGGTGGGAGAGACTCAAGTTGGAAATAGGATGGGCCCAGAACTATGAAGCCCTGAGGACTTCCCATTGGATGGGCTCCCAGGCACCTGGAGGCTTGGGAGTGGGGCTCACCAAGGGGATGATCCAACCATACTCATCGTTGTTGACACCAATGATGCTGGGGACAGGTTGAAAGTCGGCAAAGGCCAGCAGGTCCAGGGGGTGCTTGGGCAGGAAGATCCCATCCACCACGCCGGGGATGATCTTCAAGAGCTAAGGATCCTCAAGGTCAGGTCGCACACACTTTCTGATGCCACAGACATCATGCACCCCTTCCTGGCTCATCCCAGGATGCTCAAACCCACCCCAGAAGGTCCTACATCTGCCTCAACATGGCCTGGTCTCAATTCGCACCTCATCTCCGATAAGAGGGCTTACAGGAGGCTCCTGTAAGAGGGCTATAAGGACACCACAGTGTGGAGCTAGAAAAACTTGCCTGGGACAGTGAAGGGTACCCAGGCTTGCCTGCCGCACACCTGATCGCCCCTCCCTTCAAAGCCACATCCATTCAGCCAAACCTTGTTGATGGCCAAAACCTCCTCTTCATTCTTGTGCCGCAGGCAGTCCACCAGGGCCTCTGAGTCAACCTGGCCACAGGCAGACAGGTTGGCTACCACCTGTGAAGAGATCAGGAAGTGGTTGGCTCATCCTTCCAGGTAGGTGAGAGAGGTATGCCCAATGCCCCAGGTGCAGGCAGGTGTACCCCCAAATCTCACAGAGTATTGTGAATGGATTTCTACAGGGTTGAAATTGTCCCAACCTCCCTGTTGTTCAGAGGGCTCAGCTGGGGGTGGGGCGTGCCATCCCACTTTCCTAGATGGTCCTGCCTCTGATGAGGGTCCCAGGGCAGGAGTTCTGTGGGCCACAGAACACACTCAGCCTCTGAGCTGACAGAGTCCTGTGAATTCTGACCCCTGAACAATCCCCAGGTAGGTGGCTGTTCCCAAGGTCCTCTGATGGCAGGGGAGTCCCTGTTATCTCCACTTAACAGACAGCACAATGGGCTGAGGGCTAAGAGATGCGGGGAGCAGGTCTGGGCTTTCCACGGGTGAGGGCACTCACTTTGGCAACCTTGTCAGATGAGTTGATGGTGAAGCCAGGCAGCAGGGCCACGCCACTCTCCATGATGGCGCCATGGAAGAGGCCTTGGGACATGGGGGATATGACGTGCAAAGACACGCTTATGCCACCCGCAGACTCGCCAAAAATTGTGACACGGCCAGGGTCGCCTCCAAAGTAGGCGATATTCTGCTGGACCCAGCGCAGTGCGGCCACTTGATCCAGGTAGCCCCAGTTGCCCGTTGCGTGCTTGTCTCCAGTGCTGAGAGATGGCAAGGATGAGGGTCGTGGGACTGTCCTAGCTCCATCAGTCCATGTTGCCCAGCCCAGCCCAGCCCCAGACTCACTTGAAGAAGCCCAGCAAACCTAGGCGGTACTGGATAACGACCACCACCACGTCTCCAAAGGCTGCCAAAGCAGAGCCGTCATACATGGACGCCATGCCCAGGACAAGCGCGCCACCATGGATCCACACCATCACCTGGGGAATCCGAGGTATAGTTACCATGTGGCTCCCACCTGGCCCTAAACCCCACCAGGGCTGCTACCTAAACTAACCACCACTTTGACTCTGCTCACCTAACCACATGGACAGAACTCTAGCAAGACACAGTAGTGTCTTCATTACCTGGACTGAAGGTGACCCACATTCTATCAGGAAAACCCACCTCCCACGTGTAAGGCTTGTCCTACTTACCAGAGCCTGGCCCCATTTCCCCCAGAACCCTCTGAGGTGGAAAGAAAAGGGGTGTTTCTCTGATCACCTTACATGCATGCACATTAATTAAAAGAGTACTCCATTTTCACTGGCCCAATGGATAATCCAAGACTGGGGTCTCTGGCCACCTCAAAGGGCAGGCCTTAGGCACCTAGGTACCTGACTGGTCCTGGGTATGAGTTGGTTGGGTGAGTCAAGGGTCCCTCCCAGGGACACAGTTTCTGACCTCTGAGAGCAGTCAGGGTTTTGTGACCCTGTGCCAAAGGGTCAGCCATCCACACTGGGTAAGAAGCACTCAGCGTCTTAACAGGGTCCACGTGCAGTGAGGCTCAAGCTGATCTTGTCCTTTTTCAATCTTCTTGCAGAAGAAACATCCTCCCACCCCTCACCCAGTTATGTCCTGGCACTCACAGGCAGATTGGAGCCCTCATGGGAATGGGCAGGTGTGTGGATGTTGAGGTACAGACAATCTTCAGACATGGAGGTAGAAGGCAGGGTCACATTCCATAGTTCCATTCTTTTCATGCCATCGGGGTCCTGTGGACACCTGGTGGCCATGGCAGGCAGTTAGTCCTGGGGCTGTGCAGTAATCTGTAACCAGATTCTGGGCCCCAATTTACTCCCAATTTACTTGGTCCAACTTTCTCTGATGCCCCACTTACATGTGATCCTTCCCTAAAGGACCTTTGCACCAGGTTACAGTCCACAGACTCTGGGACTGTGGGTCCCAGAAGCTGGGATGGAGTCCTGTCTTCCAGGGAAGCCTCAAGTTTATGAGGGCCTTGGATACTAGCCTCCTGAGGCTGAGAAATCTTGATTCTTGAGGGCCTCTATGAGAACTATTGGTTGCCTGTGTTGACATTCACCACCATATCCCTGTACTCACACAGACCTGGGACAGGGGAGTAGCCTGTACACATGTGCTACCAAAATGAATGGATTAATTTCTCAAGAGAAGAGCAGTGCAATGTCCTTTAAAAATCTCAAGTCAATTTCTCAGGAAACCTCATCTCTCCCTCAAAGTTTCCAGCTGCAAGAACATTAACACATTCCTTGGTCAATGGCACCTGGCCCTGTTGGTTGGCACAGTGACTGTGAAGACTCAGGTCTGCCACTCCTTGGGAATCTACAGTATGAGCTTCTAGAATCAGGAGCTCCTACAAGGGTCAAACCTCTTCCAGAGCCACTTTCTCTGGTGTCAGAGATCACTTGGTACAGTTAAAACTTAGGGAGTTACATGTCTCTGCGTGTCCCTTCGGCATGTAGATCTAATGCTCTTTTGAGTGCTAAGCTCTCAGTCTGGGCAAGTTACTTTGCTCTTTCAAGCTTCAGCATGTTTATCAGAAAAATGCATGCGAATATCCATCAAACTCAGAAAGAAAACTGGCTGTGGCTTAGATGAAATAACAACTGCAACCTGGCCCAGAGCTCAAGAGTATCCTCTATACCAGGGCCTAAAGTTCCTGGACCTCCTGCTTACTTGGCTGGCTGGGAAGTCCCATCCTTTATACCGCTCCAAGATTCTGGGGGCTCCGGGGGTGCAAATCGCAGTGGCCCTACAGGTGGCTTGGCAAAGGGAATTCCCAAGAAGGTGTGGACCCCCACATCAGCATTCTTCACGTAGACAAGGCTTCCCTGTACCTTCCCTGTGTGTGTGGTCCGGACAGGGCGGGTAGAGTCCTGGCCTGTGGGCAGAGAGATGGACATCAGGGTTAGGTCTCCCTATTCAGCTGCTCTCCCAGACTGTTGATGTTTTCACTCCTTCCTGTCCTCAGCTCAGCTCAAGGGACACTGATCTACCAATACTTGCTTTACAGATTCCCTGCCTGTAATTCTGCCCCGCCCCCTCTGCCTTTACTGCTCCAGCCTTTTCCATCAGGCTCAGTGTACCTCTCTGGGGCTTGGCACCATGGTTTAGCCCCAGGAGCCTCAAATAGCCATATGAGCTTGATGGAGGTGAGAGTGTCCCTTCCACTCACTGTGTGCAGGTCTAGGAGCAGCAGGAGAACTGTAGGAATCAGACAGACAAGATTCTTGTCCCTAAGGATCTCACACTCCAGGTGGCAAGAATGACATAAAGTATTCTCCAAATAGAGTGATGACTCATTGGAGAAGACTCTGATGCTGGGAGGGATTGAGGGCAGGAGGAGAAGGGGACGACAGAGGATGAGATGGCTGGATGGCATCACTGACTTGATGGGTGTGAGTCTGGGTGACCTCCGGGAGCTGGTGATGGACAGGGAGGCCTGGCGTGCTGCGGTTCATGGAGTTGCAAAGAGTCGGACACGACTGAGCGACTGATCTGATCTGATCTGATGAGGAGAACTACAGAAGAAAGGGCAGCTGTGCCTAGAACATTAGAAAGCACAGCCCGCCCTGCTAAAGGGATCTGGCAACCAGGAAGAGATTAAGAGTCACCTAACACCTTTGCCTCATTGCAGCCAAGAAAGCAACATGGGTCACCAGCAGCTCTGTTGGATCCATCAGAGAAAATTCGGCCAGAGTTCTCGCTCTTGCTGGGCTGCTCAAACCACCATGGTCTGATCCAAAAATATGGCCTCAAAATGTGCCGCCAGAGTTTCCACCAGTATGCAAAGGACATCAGCTTCGTTAAGTTGGACTAACTGAACTTGCTTAAATGGATCGTCCAGCACATCTACCTTATGCAGAAACAACACTAGCTCTTTGAAAACAAAAGTTTAAAAGTTTAAAAAAAGAAAGAAAGTCACCTAACAGTTGGGGAGCTGAAATTCCTAATAGATAAAAAATTCTATAAATAAGAAAGATGACAGCAACGTACATTTGGCAAAAGAACATGAAATGGTGAAAGTGCATGTTCAGACAGAATGAGGAATACCAATAAATAGCTCTTATACAAATGAGGAGATATTTGTCTCAATCATGCTAAGAGAAACGCATACTGAAATCTGAATGTGATGTCAGCAACTTATTTTGTCACAGAAAGCAAGACAATCAGACATTGTATGTTTTCTATTGGAAGTCCATTGTACCACATATTAAGCAGTCTTGCCCCTAAACAAAACAAAGCAAAACGTAAAATCTGAATTTGATCGAGACTCTAGAATATAAATACAAATTTACAGGCACACAGAGGGCAGAGAAACAGTTAAAAGACACCATATCAGCAAAATCCAAACTCTGTTATATGTGGAATTTAAAAAATGGTACAAATGAACAAAACAGAAACAGATTCACGGGCACAGAAAACAAATTTATGGGAACCAAAGGGAAAAGGGGGTAGGGATAAATTAGGAGTTTGGGATTAACATATACACACTGCTGCTGCTGCTGCTAAGTCGCTTCAGTTGTGTCTGATTCTGTGCAACCCCATGGACTGCAGCCTACCAGGCTTCTCCGTCCATGGGATTCTCCAGGCAAGAACACTGGAGTGGGTTGCCATTTCCTTCTCCAATATACACACTACTATATATAAAATACCAACAAGGGCCTAGAGCCCTTATATGGCACAGGGAACTCTACTCTATTTTATAATAATCTATGAGGGAAAAGAATATGAATATGTTTATCACTGAACCACTTTACTGTACACCTGAAACTAATTTAACATAAATCAACTATACTTCAAGAAAACAAACAAAAATAACCCAAATCCGAGCTCTGGGATTCTCTCCAGAACAAACTAGTTTCTTCAACACAACAACAAAATTACAAGGAAAACAGAAGCGAGGCAGAGAAGGAATCTGAAGATTGAGCTTCATGAAATACTTCAAAAAGACAGGTAATAATAAATGTTGGATAGGATGTGGAAAAACTGGAACCTTCGTACATTGCCAGTGGGAAAGGAAAATGGTGCAAGTGCTTTGGAAAACATCCTGCAGTTCTTCAAAAAGTTAAACATAGAATTACCAAATGACCCAGCAATTCCATGCCTAGGTATAAACTCAAGAGAATTGAAAACATGTCCACACAAAAACTCGGGTATGGATGCTCATAGCAAGATTATTTATAATAGCCAAAAGTGGAAAGAATCCAAATGTCCATCAACTGATAAATGGATTAATAAAATGTACCATACCTACACAATAGAATATATTATTCAGCAATAAAAAGAATTACCAAACATTCTACAACATGGATGAACCTTGAAAATATGCTAAGTGAAAAAAGCCAGTTCTAAAGGACCACATATTGGATGATTCAATTTATACAAAATCACAATTGGGATATTCATAGAGACAAAATGTTGGGGCAAAGGGAAATCAAGGTGGTAAACTCCATAAAGATACTAAAAACCATATTAAAATATTTGTTTATTTATTTTATTTCTTTGGCTGTGCTGGGTCTTAGCAGTGGCATGTGGGCTCTTTTTTAGTTATGGCGTGTGGGATTTAGCTCCCCGTGCTGTGCTGTGCTTGGTTGCTCAGTTGTGTCCAACTCTTTGCGACCCTATGGACCATAGCCCGCCAGGTTCCTCTATCCGTGGGGATTCTCCAGGTAAGAATAGTGGAGTCGGTTGCCATGCTCTCCCTCAGGGGATCTTCCCAACCCAAGGATCGAACCCAGGTCTCCCTCATCGAGGGCAGATTCTTTACCATCTGAGCCACCAGGGAAGCCCAAACATACTGGATTGGGTGGTCTATCCCTGCTCCTGGGGAATTTCTCAAGCCAGGAATCAAATCAGGGTCTCCTGCATTGCAGGCAGACTCTTCACCAGATGAGCTACCAGGGAAGTCCCTAGTTTCCTGACCAGGGATCAAACATGTGCCCCCTGCATTGGGATCACGGAGTCTTAGTCACTAGCCACCAGGGAAGTCCCTACAAACCATATTAAATGCTATGTGAATTATATCTCAAATTTTCTATTAAAAAAAGAAGCACAGCTACCAGTTCTTAAAGTATGAACCTTATATAAATCATGGTTTTAAAAAATGTCATAAATATAATGAGATAACATGAAAAAACAATGTTTGACTAGATGTTTGATTACATTAAGAAAGTATGAGAGAAATACACCTTTTCTTTTAGTAGGACATGATTAAAAAAATTTACAAGTGATGTGATGTCTGGGATTTGCTTCAAAGGAGAAGTGATAATCCAAACAAAACTAAGTTGCCCAGGTCTTGATAACTGCTGAAGGCATACTGAGTCTGCTGTATTATTCTCCCAACCTCAGATGGGGAGCCCTGCAATGCTGCTATGTGACCTCAGGCAGTCCTGACCCTCTCTGTGCCTCAGGCTGCAGGGAGATATCCAATCAGGCTCCCAATTCCTCTGGTGCTATCTCCACTGGTTCCCACCTCCCTGGCGCCTTTCTTCCTGCATGCTTGGGTTCTGTCTGCAGAATTTGGCAGATCTGAGCCTGGTTTCATAATAAAAAGTGTTCATTTTTTTTTTTTAAAGAAAGAAAACAAAAAACAGCCACATATGACTGTACTACCCTATACCTATTAGATTTACATGGATTAACATGCTTGATGACACATAGTGTGGGTGAGGCCAGAGTCAGCAGCTATTCTCACGCTCCACAGAGGGCAACTGAGCAATGCCTTTTCAAGTCAGAAGGCCCACCATTCTCCCAAGGAACATGCTGCTCTCTAGTTCCTGGTGGGATGTAATGTCTATCTATGTAATTCACTGCCTCCACCAGCCTCTGATGCTGGTTGTTCATTATAGCAAAGGACAAAACCTGCTAAAATGTTCCTGATTAGAGGCTGGTTACTGACTTGATAGACGTGAGTCTGAGTGAACTTCGGGAGTTGGTGATGGACAGGGAGGCCTGGCATGCTGCGATTCATGGGGTCGCAAAGAGTCGGACAAGACTGAGTGACTGAACTGAACTGAACTGACATTGAGGATGCTTACTTCTTAAAGAGAAGCCCTTTCGTTAAACAGTATGAAGTTCTACCACGATGGGGTGTAGAGGTCATTCCTGGGGTCAGGGAGTGGAAAAGCCAGGGACCAGAAAGGGAGGCAATGGGTGACCATTTAGGTGAAAACCAAGGATGCATGCACACACCCATTCTTGGGTGAACTCCTGGGCAGTGTGTGGAAAGCCCTAGAGATCTAGATGGTGCCTGTCGAAAAGCTAGGACTTGGTAGGACAGGAGAGGGACAAACCCATCACCTGTACTTATCAATTCTTCTGCTCTGAAAGTGGGTGCAATCCAACTCAGCAACATTTTTAAAAAGAGGCCTCAGCCAAGCTTAGCAGATTGTGGTGCTGGAAGATTCTGGGGACCTCCTAGAGTCTGGTCAGCAAGGGGTAAGGGTGGAAGCCCAGTGGGGTGGGCCACGGGGGAGTCATGAGTGTGGACCCTTCCTGGGCAGATTGGACTGGGAGGGGACAAGATAGTCAAGTGTCACAGGCAGAGAACCTCTGAATTACATGATCATAGGGTTCAAGAGCAGGTACAGGAGCTGGGGCTGTGCCCGGGTACTGTGCCCACATAGCCTAAGCTACTTATCAGTAAAAGCTACTGATAAGGGCTGGCACAAAGAGCAATTACCTTTGCCCTGAAGGCCAAGGCATACCCTTACCTACGGTGGGTGCATGGGGTGAAGAGGATGTGGCAGTCTCTTCTGCTAGATGTAGCTGCTGGGGATGGGGGCCTCTGTAGCCTGAGCCAGTAACTTTGCCTACAACTCCGTGGAGAGAGGTTCAGAGGCTGTCAGGACGTCCCTCTGGCCAAGGTTGCAACGCTCAGAGCCAAACGGTGGCAGGAAGGTATTATTATTGTTGATGCTATCACCGATCAGCTCCAGCTCCACCACGAACACTTGAAGGGAAATGTTCCAAATAACTTCCCACCCCGCCCGGTTGCGTCTCACGCCCTAGAGCCCGTTTGCCCCTCAGCGTAGCTAGACCTGGGGCAGGCAAGACTTTTTCTCGCCTCTGGGGACGCAGAGATGCGTGGGATCACGGTTCTGGTACTGTAGCGCTCCAGCGGCTCCCATCTCCCCGACGCCAGAACCCGCTCTCCCACCCCCACCCCCACCCTCACAGCCTCTGCAGTATTTGGCCAAGTCCTGCCCCGGTCCCTATGTCGCCCTGCGCGGGAGCCTCACCCTGGCCCGGGACAAGGAGAAGCAAGAACCCGAAGGCGACGGGCCTTAGACGCAAGCGAGGCCCTTCCGGCTTCATCGTGAGCTCTGAGGTCTTTTCTGCACCACCGGCGGGCACGCGGCTTTTCATCAAGAGGCTGCGCAGGGGCCGTTCCAGCCAGGACTCGACCAGTCAGTGCCTCGACCAGTCAGTGCCTCGCCCAGGTCTGGAGTTTGGACTGGGCAGGGCGTAGGCGGGAGCAAAGGTGGGGTTGGCAGGAGAGCAGGACTAAATGGGTTAAGACCAGTGGCAGGCAGGGGCTAGCACAGCCGCTTCCCTTCTGTCTGGGTCCCCTTGGGCTTCCTTCGAAGAGGCATTGAGGCTTCTGCAGTTCCTTCTCAATACGAAGACCCCTCTCCCCAAACTTGCGTTCAGTGTCCCTACAGTCACAGGCTCGACAAATGTGGTGCTGGGGCGGGGGCGGGGGGAACGGGTGCGAGGAGCGCGGAGAGGGAGCAATAAACTGTAATTGGGGAAACCGGGAGCGTTTCCTTGAGGACGGGCACAATCAGAATTCCCGCAGACAAGAGATATCAAAACGACTTTCGTTCAGAGGGAAAGGAACCGCTCGAGTAAAGGCAGGAAAACGTGACTGCCAGTCATTCCAAAAACTCCTCCTTGTTTTCAGGGATCGACTTCCTGGGTTCACCTTCATCCCCTTATTGTCTCTGGTCTGAGGGTCTCCGTGAGCCCCCCGCCCTACTCAGCAAAGGCCCCCCTTTTGAAATGCACCCTTGATTGCGGCACTCATCTTAAGGACACCCTCAACCTCATCCCGGGTCTTTCCCTGTCCCCAGCTCTTTCCAAAATCGAGGTCAGCTATTTATCCATTGGACAAACATTTAAAGAACGTCTGCTGGTCCGCGTGCTGGGGACTGGGAGAGCACTCTCGGGCCCCAGGTGCAGATGGAGCTGCAGGTGCGCGTCCGGGAAGTTCCGAAACGCAGTGAGCCGTGCCGGGGCAGACAGGCAAGTCTAGGCAACTGCCTAGCCTAAGGGGCAGGTTTCTCGGAGGAAATGATGCCTGGCTGGATCTCATTCGGATCTTCAGTACTTCAGCCTTATCCTGCGGTGTCCAGCACCCTGCCGGCTCGCACATGTGCTCCCTTCTCGGTGCCGTTGTTGGAGGCGCTCGGTATATTCCCGGGTCCGGGTGTAGAGCGCACGGCGGCCACCGTCCCACCCATACCCCAGGTGGAGCAGGGGCAGCGCCGCATGTCCCTCGCGTTACCCCGTCACCACGCCACGCCCCCTTCCCGTTCCCCGGAAGTGCGCGGTAGGAGAGGAAGTGCATGCCTACGGTCGCCAGCCGCGGTTCCGCGATGGTGGGCGGCGGCGGGATGGGGGCCGGTCTCCTGGAGAACGCTAACCCCCTCATCTACGAGCGCTCTGGGGACCGGCCAGTGACCGCGGGCGAGGAGGACGAGCAGGTTCCAGACAGCATCGACGCACGCGAGATCTTCGATATCCGCCGCTGCCGGGCGCGGGGGTGGGGGGCGGTTTTCGGGAGCATGGGATGCGGGGGATGAAGTGACGTTGTGTAGTCGGTGGTGCTGTGTTAGGGCCGGGCATTCCGGCGGAGGGTTCTCAGTGGGCAAAGGCGCAGAGTCCTCTTTCCTTCACTTGGCACATTTGATTCGCTCCATCAATGACCCGGAGCATCCCCTGACGCTAGAAGAATTGAACGTTGTAGAGCAAGTCCGGGTTCAGGTGAGTCACTCACAGCGTCCAGGGTAGCGACTTGTTTGGGGAGGGTCAGAATAGCTCAGCTGTGCACCAAGAGGCTGGTGTGCTTTCAGGTCACGGACTCCTCCCTCAGTGGCTCTTTGCACATCCATTTTATGGATGAGGAAACTGAGGCCCGTACTTGTTAGACGACTTGTTTGAAGCAACAGACTAAAAAGAGAGGCTCAGGACTGAACCGGTCATGACTCCTAACATCCCTCTCCCCAACTAGGTGAGCGACCCCGAGAGCACAGTGGTTGTGGCCTTCACACCCACCATTCCACACTGCAGTATGGCCACCCTTATTGGCCTGTCCATCAAAGTCAAGCTTCTGCGATCCCTTCCCCAGCGTTTCAAGGTGAGTTTGAACTTAGCCCTGGGGGTGGGGCAGCTGTGAGTGTCACTGAGAAGGATATGGGAGCATGAGTCTGGACATCAGAGAGATCTGGAAGGAACCTGGCTAGCAGAGATGAAATTGGGAGGAGGCTTTCCAACTGGATAGGACAAGAATAAAGATTCACACTGGAAAGTGCAGAAAAGTAGTGAGGAGTGTGGCAGTTTGGGCAGTAGGGAGTCACAGATAAGTTTGGAGCAGGGGTGGAGAGTGCAGGCAGGTCTTTTAATCAGTACCCATTGGCCAGGCATTTGAGTAGTAATGGACGGGTAGTAGTGAGTGGATTTGGAAGGCCAGAGTCCAAAAGCATAATTAGGAAGTAGGATCAACTGGAGGGGGTGAGTGGGGAGAAGGGGGTAGACAGGGGGGTAGACAGGTGTGTGGGTGCTCAGGCCCACCTCTCTCCCTCCCAGATGGATGTGCACATTACACCAGGGACCCATGCCTCAGAACATGCAGGTAAGTGTGGGCTGGTATGGAAGCATTAGCCCCGAGGCTTCCCCCTTGCCATGATGGATTCTAGGGCAAGATTGGGGGTGTGGCACTAGGCAGATGCTTTAGGTGGCAGCCTAAAGCAAAGTTGGCCCGACTTGAGTCTCCTGTGTTTACCATGTTCTTTCACTCCTGCCTTCTCTCTCTTCTAAGTATATAGGACCAGGGTGTGCCAGGCTTTATAGTGTAGCAGGCAGATGAGAGTGGCCAGGTGGGAAGGGGTCACAAGAAGGTGGGGGAGATGTGGGCTCAGATGGTTGGGGTAGCCAGATCAAGATTTGGAATCCTGGGAAGGTGACAAGAGGGCTTTGTTGGGGGTTGGGGGGGTTAGATATATTTTACCACTCTCTTCTTTCCACCTAGTGAACAAGCAGCTTGCAGATAAAGAGCGGGTGGCAGCTGCCCTAGAGAACACTCACCTGCTTGAGGTTGTGAACCAGTGTCTGTCAACCCGGTCTTGAGCCTGGATTTTTGCTCCCAGCCCCACGCAGGGCTCATGGCCTTGTTTTCTTGAATCATTGACAATAAGAAACTAACATTTTGCATTTTGTAATAAACCCTTAATTTATATTCATTTCCCAGGGTGCCTGAGAGTCTTTCATCTCTGTGGGGTCACTCTCGATTTGGGATAAGGGTGGTAGTGAGTGCCTATACAGGATGAGTCAAGGAGGATTGGTTCATTCTAAAAATTTCTCCCAATGATTTGATTGGGAAAAGTTGCAAGTATGCCAAAAAATTGAAAGAATAAGGTAGCACACAGTCTTGTATACCCACCACCTAGATTTAACAGTTCTTAACGTGTTACAACACTGGCTTTATTTATATGTGTAGAGAATATAAATATACCTGACAATAAACTGCAGACATATGACCCTTCACTTCTAAGTACTTCATCCTATGTCTCCTAAGATTAAGCCTGTAACCACAGTACTGTTATCTGGTCCCAAAGCAAACAATTCCCTGACACTAATATCTAATATCCAGTCATATATGAATTTCCCCACAGGGTCATTCATAATTGTTTGTTTAATCAGGCTCCAGTCAAGTTCCATGTATTGCATTTGGTTGTCATCTCTTTAGCCTCTTCTAGAACTATCTCCCCACCTCCCCACCTTTTAATCTTTCTTGACACTATTTTGAAAAGCACAATGTGAGTTGTCCTGGAGAAGTCCCACAGTCTAATTTCTTCCTTTGCTGTGTTTCCTATAAACTAGAAATTGGTTGAGTTCAGGTTAGTTCTAGGGGAAGGCAATGGCACCCCACCCCAGTACTTTTGCCTGGAAAATCCCATGGATGGAGGATCCTGGTAGGCTCCAGTCCATGGGGTCGCTAAGAGTCGGACACGACTGAGCGACTTCACTTTCACTTTTCACTTTCATGCATTGGAGAAGGAAATGGCAACCCACTCCAGTGTTCTTGCCTGGAGAATCCCAGGGACAGGGGAGCCTGGTGAGCTTCCGTCTATGGGGTCGCACAGAGTTGGACACAACTGAAGCGACTTAGCAGCAGCAGCAGCAGGTTAGTTCTATTAATAAGAACCTTACCCAGGAGTGTTCTATGAATCCTTAGTATCCACCAGTAGCTGTGTGATGCCAGCTTGTCCCCATCCTCGGTGATGCTCAGTCTGGTCCCCCGGTCAGGGCAGTGACAGCAGATTTCTCTGTTGAAAGCCACCTGAAGCACTGTCTCCACCAGCATCCTCCAATTGTGTCACCCCAAGTGCTCAGGTCTGGGGCCTCTGCCTCCCTCAGCACAGTTGGTCACCAGGATAGGCTGGGGGGCTTAGACCTTGGATCAGCCAGTCAGAAGTCATAATGTGATTCCCTGCCTCCATTTCTTTGAGGAAAAATTCAGTTATTAAGAAGACTTGCAGCCCATCTGGTGGGCAGAGCCTTCCAGAGGCCTCAGCGAGGGAACTGGGCCCTTAGCAAATCTGTTCCTGGGGGCCTTCTGAAGATACTGAGCCTGTCCTGAG
Source organism: Tragelaphus eurycerus (assembly GCA_935064755.1). Lineage (NCBI taxonomy): Eukaryota > Metazoa > Chordata > Mammalia > Artiodactyla > Bovidae > Tragelaphus > Tragelaphus eurycerus. Next base: position 23,605,588 of record CAKXYN010000020.1, read on the forward strand.
AGTGGGCATTGGCAGAAGCCTTGATATGTAAGTACCTAGATAGCCAATTCTTGAGCCAGCCCTGTGTGGCATTCTTTCTTATCTCTATTTTGCAGGTGAGGAAAGAAGCTTCTAGAATACGTAAGTGACTCCCAAAGACCTACAGTTAGAGTAGAGGAACCTAAGGAGTTCAGCAGGTACTGCTCAGCTGGCAGGGGGCGCTGTTGCCTGGCTGGAGGGGCCTATGCTGTGCTAAGTCACTTCAGTCCTGTCCCACTCTGTGTGACCCCGTGGACTATAGTCCACCAGGCTCCTCTGTCCATGGGATTCTCCAGGCAAGAATACTGAGTGGGTTGCCATGCCCTCCTCTAGGGGATCTTCCTGACCTAGGGATTGAACCCTCATCGCTTGTCTCCTGAATTGGCAGGCAGGTTCTTTACCACCAATGTCACCTGCTTTCCAGGCAGGAGTGGCTTTGCCACCTAATGACCAAGATTTGGCTGCTCAGAGAGGTGGAGCCATCAGTCCACGTCACCCAGTTTCTTCATGTGTGATGTGGGAAGTGGTGACAACAGCTCAGGACTGCTCTGAGAGGCTTGCAAGTGGATCTAGGACCATTTCAGGTGACCTTCCAGGCAGAGTACCCACCCTCCCATTTCCACAGATGAGGCAGCTCAGTGCTCCAGAGAGGCAGGTGACCAACCAGCCAGGGTCCCTCAGGCCCCAAGGAGGCTTCCCAACCACCAGTACCCAGCTGTAGATCTCACCGCCTGTGTACCTCTGCAGTGACAGCCCGGATCTGTCTAAGGTCTGTGGTGTCTCTGTTCAGTTGGGGGTGGGGGGGATCACAGGGGAGACAGGTGTCACTGAGTCATTCAGCTGGCCCTCCTGGCAGCCAGGCCACAGTGGATGACAGACACCAAGCTGCTCACGTCCAGCCAGCCAGTGTATCAGATATCCCCTTTTCAGTTTTGACTCATCTGGGCCTGGCCCCCAGCTGCCTGCAGTGACACCATTTGCGAATACTGGACTAGTGCCTGAGTAACTTTCTGGAATCCCAGCTGCTATATGCAAACATGGGGGTAGGGGTAGGGTGGGGGTGGTGAGGGGGGAATGAAGTTTCAGGTCCCTGAAGCCCTCTACCAGGTGTGTCAGGCTGTGCTGTTTCTGGCCTGTGACTTCTCAGGCCTCGGTTACCATGTCTACAAAATGGGAACAACAAATCATAGCTAAGTGAGACAAACCCAGGGATTAGAGGACACATATGAACATGCCCAGGTCTGTCCATTTTTGCTCATCATCCTGCCCAAAGCACAAGGGCCTGGCATACAGTTAGGTAATACAGGTCAGTGAAATGAACGAATGAATTGAGCCTTAGAACAGAACAGAGGAACTGGGGCATGGGAGCTGTGGTATGAGGAGGGGTGGGGATACTGAAATCCAGCCAAGTTCCCTTTGCAGCATTTTGCTACCCGAGGAAGGGGAAGGGCATAGCCTCCCACAGAGAAAAGGTGGGTAGTGGGGAGAGGGGAGAAGTATCTGTACCTGCCCCTATCCTGGGCAGACCACTGTTGTGGACAGAATGGAGCAGGAGCAGGAGAGGGCCCACAGAGCCACTCAGCCTGTCCTGTCCAACCAAGGGCGATAATAAAAGTGTTCATACTGAGATACCGATATTACTATGTGCCAGACACATGCCAACCAGTTTACCTCTGAATTTCATGTTATTTATACCTTTTCTTTTTTCTTTTTTGGATGCACCATACAGCGGGTGGGATCTTAGTTCCCCAACCAGGGATCGAACCTGCACCCCCTTCGTTGGAAGCATGGAGTCTTAACCACTGGGCCACCAGGGAAGTCCTCAGATTATTCATATCTTATAACCACCGCCATGAAGGCACTATTCCTCTTCTACACAGGAGGGAACTGAAGCTCAGCCAAACTAAATGTGCAGAGCTGGGATCTGAAGGCCAGGCTATCCTGGGGGTGTTCTTGCCTTGGGTTGTTCCTCCTAGGCAGCCAAGCTCAGCCCAGAGAACTGAGAGGACGGAGAATTGGGGGTGTTTCAAGGGCATGTCCTGGTATGGTTCCTGGGGCCCCTGGCCATACTGATGCATGTTGGGGAATGCTTGGGGCCTGAGTGGCCCAGTGTGGATGCAGTTCCCTTGGCAATGAGGAAACATTGCTGAGGTCAAGAGCTTAGATTATCAGAGGGGAAACCCAGCCCTAATTCCTTACATGACCACAGCTACCCTCCCCAACACCCACCCTCTGTCGGACATCCAGGGGCTCTTGTCAGCAGCAAGGTCATGTGTAAGGTGGTTAGGAGGGGCCGTGAGCAGCCCAGCTGGGATTCCTTATGGAAAGTGGTTTGTTGGCTCTTAGGACTTTTGTTGTTTGTTTGTTTTTTTGGCTATGCTGCATGGCATAGTGGGATCTTAGTTCCCTGACCAGAGATCAAACCCATGCCCCCTGCGTTGGAAGTGCAGAGTCTTAACCACTGGACCACCAGGGAAGTCCCAAGACTTTTGTTCTTTGACAGGAGGCTCAACCCATGACTCCATCTTCCCACTGGACCTGGTCCAGGAAGCTAGAGCCAAAATGGGGTTGCCCAGTCCTCCAAGACCCCCCAAGCCATGTGAAGGACACAAATGGATAGACCACCCCTCAGTTCAGGCCTTGCTTGCTTTGAGGACATCAAGAACTAGAAGGGCCTGCATGAACTCTCTAACACTTACCTAACCAGGCCCTGCTCATTCCAAGGCCATTTCAGATGTTGCCAAGGAAACTGACACAGCAGCCAGAGAGCCCTGACCCCGGTCTCCATGACAACCTACAGCAGCCCACTAGGATCCATCCATTCGTGATGTCACCTGAGCCCTGAATGGGTGCCCCCCACCCCCATCACACCCCTCGCAATCAAACGTCAGTCTAATAGGAGGTCCCTGTCACAAAGTACCTCACACCTTGCCTGCCCCCAGTCCTCACACACCCCAAACACGAGCAAGGCAATAATAGAGGGGCTGGGATAGAATAATAGAAGCTGGGAGAGAAGCAAAACCTAGGAGCCTGGGGACAGATTTAGGACTAGAAACCAAGTCTCTCCATTACATCTCCTCCCCTCTGTGCCCCAACATCCTCCCTGGGTCTGAGGAGGCGCTGATCTCTGGGCAGTGGTGGCACCAAGTGGTGGCTATCCCATTCCCAACTGCCTGACCCCATCCATGTGTGCATCACACTCAGTTGCTAAGTTGTGTCCGACTCTTTGCGACCTCATGGACTGCAGCCCGCCAGGCTCCCCTGTGCATGAGATTTCCCAGGGAAGAATACTGGAGCAGGTTACCATTTCCTTCTTCCCAATCCCTAGGGTTCTCCCCAACCTAGGGATTGAACCTGGTCTCCTGAATTGCAGGTGGATTCTTTACCACTGAGCCACCTGAGAAGCCCAATCCCATCCATGCTCTATGACTATGAACCTCCAGACCCTGAGTGTGCCTTGAATTATAGGCCCAGTCTGAGACTAAAGGGAAGAAAGGAGACATTGAAGACTCAGAGTGACTGGAAACAGACCTGATCCGGTCTAGTCCCACCCCTATCTGCTCCTGCTGGTCTCTGACACCTGCCTGCCAGGATTTCCCTAACTTTGGGCAACCTCCAGGCCAGGAGCCGAATGACCAGGTATTTTTAGCAGAGTTGCTGGCAGCTGCCTGGAGGGTGGTGCTGAGTCCATCCTTTTCCTTCTCTGGGCCAACATTCCCTCTTCAAGATTCAGACTTGCACCTCTACCTGCACCACACTGCCAGAGGGCCTCCCTTCTCCACCCCTTCCCCACAGGCCTCTGAGGGCCCCCTTGGGAGCTCAGGTGTCACTAACCCTCTTCTCAAAGGGCAGGCTCATCAGGTAGAATCATCAACTCCCAAAGGCAGGAATCAGAGTGGGAAGGACCTGGGGTTGAGGTTAGAAGCTTGGATTTAGGGCCCCAAAATAAATGGGTGTCATGGGCAGTGAAGGGTGAAGTCCGTGGATCTGTAACTGGTCTGCTTGCTTGGGCAACAGGCCAGGACTGGGAGAGAGGGAAGGGAGAAACCACTTTTAAAGGGCCAGACCTAAGTCAGCCCTAGTGGGGACTTGGCACACTGGGCTGATAGGGCTTCTTCCCGCCTCCCCCCGCCCGATGGCACTCTCCACCTCTATCCCCCTCCCCCTCGTACCATTCACAGACGCCCTCTCCTTCTTCCTTACCTGCCCTCCACCCATCCCCAATTGTCTCAATCTCTCTCTCTCTCTCTCTCTCTCACACACACACACACACACACACACACACACACACACTCAGACCGGGTTTTTGTCTGCGGGGTCTGCCCCTGCCCCGCCCTAGAGAGTGAGGCAGGGCTGGGTGGGTGTGAGGGCCTAGGAGGAGGGTGGGGGATTCCCCTCGGGGGAAGGGAGACAGACACGTCAGCCCCCGCATCGCACAGACGGGGGCGAGCGCGGGGGTGGGGGTGGGGGCGGGGGCGGGCAGAGGCTTAAATAGGCGACTCTGGAGCCTGAGCCCAGTACAGACTGAAAGGCGGTGGCTGCGACTGGTCGAGTGTTCGCGCCTGGGTCTACGGGTGGACTGTATCCGAGCCTGGTACCTACCTAGTCCTCACCGTGTCTGAGTGGGTGAGTTCCTGGCAGAACGGGGTGGGGGTGGTCTCACCGTCTGGGATGGACGAGCCAGGAGGGTGGGTCACTTGTCAGGGCGCAAAGACCTTCCGCGGCAGGTCCTATACCCCGAGCATCTTTCCTGACCCGTGGTCAGGCAGGCGTGTCCCGGTACAGCCTCCTACTCCATGTCCACCGCGGCTTACGCGGCCATCCGGATTCCCGTTCCCCAGACGGCGTCCGACGCGATGACTCTGAACGGCGGCGGCAGCGGAGCCGGCGGGAACCGCGGCGGGGGCCGGGAACGCGATCGCCGTCGGGGCAGCACACCTTGGGGCCCCGTGCTCCCGCTGCACCGACGGAGCATGCCGGTGGACGAGCGCGACCTGCAGGCGGCGCTGTCTCCGGGCACTCTGACAACGGCCGAAGCCGGGACAGGGGCCCAGGGTCCGAGGCTGGACTGGCCCGAGGGCTCCTCCGACTCGCTCAGCTCGGGAGGAAGCGATTCAGACGAGAGCGTTTACAAGGTGCTGCTGCTAGGGGCGCCTGGCGTGGGCAAGAGCGCTCTGGCGCGCATCTTCGGAGGTGTAGAGGACGGGCCTGAAGCGGAAGCCGCAGGTGAGGGACTGGGAGGGACTGTTCGAGGGAGGGGCGAATACAGGGTTAGAACTGGGGGCTGCAGGACTGGGGATCAGGGTTAAAAGCAGCAAGTACCAACGGAATTCTGAAGGTGCTTTGAGAATCGCGTCTACCTCCCCCTTTCACAGATGGGGAAACTAAGGGGGAAGGTACCCTAGCCTTTAGTAGGGAAAGAAATGCTTGGAGTAGAAGAACCAGGGTACATATTTAATTGTTCTGTAGTGTGAGGACAGGATAGCTCTCCCTGCCAGGAACTGCGAGAACACAGCCAGAGGGAGAGTCTAGGAGAGGAGTCCTAGGTAACCAAGGTCCCCAGGGCATGTCTGTTCTAACTCAGGCCACTGTGATCAAAACTATCCTGGGTCTCAGGCAACAGAAGGGCAGGGAGCCCAGGAATGGCCACCCGGGACATTGCTAGCTTGGGGAAGGGATAGCTAGGTGGGGACCTGGCACATCATGCCCTTCACCCACCCCCCATGTCTCAGCCCTGTCATTTCTGTTGCTATATAGCATCCATCATTGGAGGAGAAGGTTGGGGGCCTTTGGGGAGGAGTTGAAGGGTGTGACCAGAATAGGACGCCTGATGTTTTGGGGGAGGGGGGCTTGTGGCTGCCAACAAGTAACCTGACTATTGGTCTCCTGCCCAGGGCACACATATGACCGCTCCATCATGGTGGACGGAGAAGAGGCATCACTCATGGTCTATGACATTTGGGAGCAGGTAGGATGCAGGCTGAGACCCAGGGCTGGGTGAGAGGGGGTGAGCTGGGGGTAGGGACCTGCTGGGAATGACAGCGTTGTAGCTGGGGCGTGAAGACTATTGGGTAAATATGTGTCTGTGTCCCCTAGGATGGGAGTCGCTGGCTACCCGGCCACTGCCTGGCCATGGGAGATGCATATGTCATTGTGTATTCAGTGACCGACAAGGGAAGCTTCGAGAAGGCCTCAGAGCTGCGGGTCCAGCTGCGGCGGGCGCGGCAGACAGACGACGTGCCCATCATCCTAGTGGGCAACAAGAGCGACCTGGTGCGCTCTCGTGAGGTCTCCTTAGACGGTGAGCAGGGAGCTGGGTTGGAAAGGGAGGGAGATCCTGGCTGCTCTGTAGTCCACTCAGTCTTGACTCAGCTCAAGTCCCGGGGGATCATCAGTGGCTAAAAATGTCCAGGAAGAAAACTCAGGGAGACAGGGGGAGAGCTTCTGCCCTCCCACAGGTCTCCCAAGTCCTGAGTGCTGGGGAAAGGACCAGATGCACTAAAGGAGGTAAAAGCTGCTGGACCATCTCAGAGCCCTCCTTTTCTGTCCTCTTTGTCCCTGGCCTGGCTGATGAGGGGTGAGGAGAGTTCAGGGACTCAGGCCAGGAGGCCAGAGCCTGGATTCCAGGCCCAGTCCAGTCTCTGCATAGTCTTGCCCCTGGGGAGAACCCCTCCCCCAACATTGGGCTCAGCATCCTCTGTGACCCCCAGACCTGAACCCCACAGAAGAACCAGCAGTGACTTGATGATGTCCTCCCCCCATTCCATCCATCATTCATCATGATATAACGGCAAGCCATAAAACAACGTGCTGTCCAACAAAGTTGTCATTTTTCTGTGTTGACTACTACAGCACTACCGTTTAAATATCAAACTTCAAATTATTTCGATAAATGAGCCTCCTTTTGTGGGCCTCTGTGAGCTCCTTAAACATGGGCAAGCTCTGTAGCTGGGTGACCCAGTGATGCCTGGGCCCCTCCGTACACGAGCCGGGGTTCATCGTGTTCCTGGGGAGGATCCAGGACTCCCTTCTCCTTGCCCACGGATAGCTGCCAAGGTGTGGCCAGGGTTGGAGTGGGCTTCTCCCCCACTCACCTTTTGCTTACTGATGTGTGCCTATCTCCCACCCCCGCCACACACACCAGAGGGCCGGGCCTGCGCCGTTGTCTTTGACTGCAAGTTTATCGAGACGTCGGCTGCGCTGCACCACAACGTCCAGGCACTGTTCGAGGGTGTCGTGCGTCAGATACGCCTGCGCAGGGACAGCAAAGAGGCCAACGCGCGTCGGCAAGCGGGTACCCGGCGGCGAGAGAGCCTGGGCAAGAAGGCGAAGCGCTTTCTGGGCCGCATCGTCGCTCGAAACAGCCGCAAGATGGCCATGCGTGCCAAGTCCAAGTCCTGCCATGACCTATCGGTGCTCTAGACCCTGGGGCACGCGCTGTATTGTGCAGACAGATGGGCTGATTGGTGGGCTGGCCCAGCCAACCGCCCAAGGTGCCTCAGAGCTGGCTCAGACTCTGGGTGTCCCCCACCTCACGGTCATGGACAGACAGACAGACAGTGCTGCCCAGGGAGGCAGCTCCCAGTGGCCGTCGAGGGCTGGGCCTACCGAGATGCCTGAGCCGACCCGTGTGCATCCCAAGCAGCAGGCTGACCCCAGCCAGCCCTTGGGGACAGGCCTGTGAATGGGGACAGGACTCTGCCTTTCCCTTCACCCTGGTGTGCATGCCCTGGAGGGAGGCTGTTCAGTGCAGTGGCTATTTGTTTACATGCAGATTTTTGTAATAAAGACTATTTCCCGATAGGCCAGGGCTGGTGACTCTGTTTCCTTTGATTCTGGGGGCTGTAGGAACAGGAAAGTTTCCTTAAGTTGAGGAAAGGGGCTCACTGCCCCACCCCACTCTGTGGCCTTAACTATTCTAATGTTTTTGCCCAGCTGCGTCCAAGGGGCAGGTGTGGATTGTGGTCTGGTTGCAGGGGTAACAGGGTAGGGGGTGGGGGTCCAAGCAGCAGGAAGAGACATGAATCTCACCCAACCTGTTATTCAGATTCTTCTGTACTGGGGTCTGGCATTGCCCAGCTGATCAAGCTTTCAATCACTGCAAATCCACACCAGTATCCTTGCCTGGAGAATCCTGTGGACAGAGGAGCCTGGCGGGCTACAGTCCATGGGGTTGCAAAGATTCAGACATTACTGAGCGACTAACACATACTGTATGTAAAGGAAATTGAGGCTGCCCAAGAGACCACATTCTGCCCCCAGGTCTCCATGTCTGCAGGATAACAGTAGGAGCTAGAACACTCTTGGAGACCCTGAACCCCGAGTCCTCTGTTTCAGGAAGAATGGCCAAACAAGATTTTGGGTCTGGCTCCAGGGTGGTTGTCTCTGGCCTGCTCCCTCCTGAGGGGCTGGAAAGCTGCAAAGGTGGTGTGACTGTGGAAGACTTCTGAGACTCCCTGGCTGGATAAGGAGGCAGCTGGTTTGTTAAGGCTGGGGTGAGGAAGGCACAGGGCCTCCCCAGTGGCTCAGTGGTAATGAATCTGCCTGCAATGCAGGAGCTACAGGAGACGCCAGTTTGATGTCAAATGATCCCTGGGTGGGGAAGATCCCCTGGAGGAGAGCTTGGCAACCCACTCCAGTATTCTTGCCCGGAGAATCCCATGAACAGAGGAGCCTGACGGGCTACAGTTTACAGGGTGATGAAGGTTGAACATGACTGAAGTGACGGCACACACGCATGCACAAGGAAGGCACACTCAGGTGGACTTGACTCCGTGTGGCTCCCCACCTCCTGGCGGAGGCTGGGTTGCTAGGCAGGAAGTGGTAGGGGGACAGGGAGGGCCATTCTTCTCCCCACTGAGTGGCCACACCAGAGGATTTCATGCTCAGCATTGCCTAATGTAGGAGCAGGTCCCTGGGGCCCTCCTTGCCTGGAATGAGAGGCCTTGCATTCTTGTGTAAATGTGTACATCTTTGCTGATAGCTGGAGGTGTGTATCTCCCCACCGCCCACACCTGGGAAGGGGAGCCTTCTTGGCACAGGTGCCTGCTTGGATTTACCATCATGGTTTCAGGAGTGAGCATTCCCATTCAACAATGGCAGATGGGGGACAAAGTACTTACCTGGGGCCCCACAGGCAGAAGTGGCTGAGTGGGGACTGGGAGCCCAGAGGCAGGCAGGGGCAAGGCTGGGGACGGTTTCTGAGAAGGTTCCAGGCTGGGATCCAGATATTTCTATATTAGTCGATTTTTTCAGGGCTCCTGGGAGCCCTCAGAACTTGGTTAGAACTCTGCGGTTGTTCAATAGCAGGTGGAGGTTTAAAAGCCGTTCCTCAGGCGTGTGATCCCCGTGACTAACCCATACGACCCCGGGGCAGCTCAAAGCTGCGGTCCCGCTCCCAGTCTCAGTGTACTTCACCAAGGCAAAGGCGGGCGTGGTTTTCTCAGAGCAGGTGAAGATGCTGAGGCCTGAAGAAGATTCCAGACCTTCCGAGTTTTGTCACTTACTGGCTGTGTGACCCTGGGCAAGTCATGCGACTTCTCTGTGCCCCAGTGTGTGACATGGGCACGATGCCCTTTTCAGAATGGAATGGGTGGAATAATGACGGTATCTGCTTAGAGTAGTGCCAGGCACATAGCTGGAGACCCCTCTCCTGTGGTCTTAATACACGTGAGACCCTTTCAACATTCCCACGCTACACTGCTCCAGGCTGGGGTGCCCAAGTGACCTGGAGGCAGGAACTCAGCTTGTGATGGACAAGGTTGGAGTCAGCTGAGGGTCCTGATCCAGCCTTCTAGCCTGAGAGAAATTAACCAGATATGCAATGGGAAGGACTCCAGGGAAACCACAGGAGAGATCGGAGACCAAGATCCCTGACCTTTCCCACCCTCTTCCCACCACTCCACACACTCAGGCCCCAGGAGCTTCTCCTGACTCTTTTAGGCTACAGTACCAGTGGGGGAAGGGCCTCCCGTCAGCCCTGCAACTCCCTCAAGGTCACCTGAACTGGCTCAAACTCCTCTCTCCTCTCAAAGGCATGAGGCGGTCCATTGTCCCAGCCCTGTCTGTGTCCAGGGGCTAGTGCGAGCACCTAGGGAGCCTCAGGGGTTCTCATGGGCTGCTGTCCTCCTACCCCTGCCCACTGGTCACACTGGTGGGTGGTCTGGAGCTCTGAATATCTGGGTCAGGACATGCACCACTCCCCTATCCTGCACATGGCACCTCCAGCTCCTTATCTTAGTTCCACAAGTCAGTTGGGAGCTGCCAGGGCCAGGCAAGGACCAGGTCATTAATTACTGGGTCCCTGAGTCTTGCCCCGGAGGACCTCCGAGTCTGATGAAAGAGATAGCTAATAACAAGCTGGTGCCCTCCTCGAGTTGATAGAGATGGCACAATCTCTATGGCATAGGGGCATGGGTAAGGGTGAAGTATCAGCACGGGAGAGCCCCAAACAAACCTGGGAGCCCAGGGAAGCTTTCCTGGGAGCAGGGACTATTTGAGCTGAGCGCTGAAGCCTGAGCAGGTGATCAGCAAACAGATGAAGGAGTGAGAAGGGCATTCCAGGAAAAAGGAACAGCGTGGACCAAGGCAGAGCTGCAGACACTGATGCATAAGGGGGAGAAGTGGGAGCAAGTCTGGAGCCATGGGAAAAAGGGTCATGTCCAAATCCAGGGGGCCGAGAAGTATCCACTGAGCTGTGTAGGGGTGGGACAAGCACCAGGTCGAAGATCTCCCCACCTCCTGGGGTTGGCGGTCATGGATGCCGAGCAGCCTCCAACTTTTCAAAGTCAATTAGTAACTTAAGGGGCTGGGCAGGGTCAGGCCTGCTGCTGTGGACCCAGGGGTGTTTTCCACTCCTGAGCAAGCGTGGCTGGCCCGCCTACCTGCTCAAGTGTCCGCCCTGCCCTGTTCCACCCAGTTCGGCCTGGCCAGCACTCCTGTAGAAAGACTCCTCTCACCTGGCAGCTGGACCAAGAGAAGCCAGCCTTGGGCATTGGCAGGTGAGGGCCTGGGACCTGGGACCTGGGACCTGGGTTGGTGTCAGGGCTGAAGCGCGGGTTGGTGGCAGGGGAGGGAGAAACACGCCTTGTCGTCCAGGGAAGACTTCCCGGGAGTGATTGGTGTGGCCGTCTGCGCTCTGCATGCCCAGCGCTGTGCTGAGTGCTGGAAAACACTGAGGTGAGGGCAGGGGTCCTGTCCTGTGAGGTCTCCATGTCTGCAGGATAACAGTAGGAGCTAGAACACTCTTGGAGACCCTGAACCCCGAGTCCTCTGTTTCAGGAAGAATTCTCCCGTGGTCAAATCCTCTATGACCTTGGTCAGCTCTTGCCCTTCAGGCCTTGCCTACAATGTGAGGTGACCACAGGAGGTGGATCTCAGTGTCATCAGGGTCTTTCTAGCTTCAAACCTTGGAGATTCAGGGAGACTGTTGGGAAATGAGTACTTTGGGATCCACGAGCTGGGGAGGCTATGGTGGGAAGGAGACAGAAGTCTGGAGGTGAAGCTCCCTGTGGAGATCCTTGTGGGCACAAAAACCAAGAGATGCAGTGCAGCTGGGCCTGGGGGTCTTGTTGGGCCTGGCCAAGGAGCCAGACATTGCGCTGCAGGCGATGGGGAGCCACAGGCCCCTCAAAGCAGAGGAAGAGGAGGCCAGTCTGTTGTGAAGCCAGGCTATGTGTGTGCAGTAGGCTCAGGCCGGGGAGGGAGCAGGTGGGAGGGGGGTGGGCAGCGTCCAAGTGGTGGGGGGAGGGGCTGCTCTGAGAACTGCTGGGGCAGCACAAGACAGGGCACAGGAGGCCTGACTGCCTGCCTCCTAGTCCAGATGAAGGAGGAGGGGCCATTTTACCCCATGGGGCCTGGGGAAGCTGCGGCCTGGGACTCAGTGGGAATGGGTGAGGAACACTTTCTAGAGGGAGGGTTATGGGAGGGACCCTCTGCCCACCAACCTGGGCTGGATCCTTACAGGCCCATCCTGACCATGGTCGCTGCCTGGCTCTGGCTACTTTGCTTCTTAGTCCCCCAGGTGAGTCTGGCCCTCTCCTCGCCCTCAGATCCTGGCCTTGGGGGTCGCACCTTCACCCTCTACTCCATCTGGACCAGTTGCACTGACTATGGATGGTAGTGTCTGGGGGATGTGGCTCTAGGCCTGTCATGGGGTTAGGAGGTCAAAGGCCAGGGGGCGGAGGGATAAAGTATGACCAGGCCCAGGGAAGGGGTAGAAATTCCCCTTCTCTGTTGGGTCGTAGCACCCATGGGAGGAAGGTACATTTTGGTGATGTGTTGAGAATCCCTCCACAGGCTCTCCCTAGAGCCCAGCCTGCAGAGCTGTATGTCGAAGTCCCGGAAAACTATGGTGGAAATTTCCCTTTGTACTTGACGAAGGTGAGTCTGAGAGCTGACTGGGTAGGCTGCCCTCCCCCAGGTCCTGCTTTCCCTACCTCCAGCCTCCCTTTGTCTTCACTGTTCTGGCTTTCTAGAGAATATGTGGAATAGTGTGAATGGCTAGTAAGATTTTCATCTCAGAAGAAAGTAGAGCTTTAAATGGAAGGAGGGGAACTTCTCTGGCAGTCCAGTAGTTAGGACTCAGTGCTGTCACTGCCAGGGCCCCAGGTTCAGTCCCTGATCAAGGAGCTAAAAATCCCAGAGGCTGCACGGCATGGCCCCCAAATTTTAAAACATGAAAGTTAATTAGTTAATTAAAGGATGAAGTGATGGAGGAGGGGTTTCAAGCTTCAGGAAGTAAGGCAGAGAGTATAAGGGAGCACCCAACACAGGGGGAAGAGCTTTGGCTTTGAATGTCCATCCTGTTCCTTACCTGGCTTTGTGACCTCAGGCAAGCACAAGCCCTCTCTGAGCCTCAGTTTCTCATATTAAAAAACGGGGCTATTGGGGAAGGGGCATCCCCCAGACTCGGCCCCAGCTCCCTTCACCTCTGTTCTTCCCCCACCAGCTGCCGTTGCCCCGTGAGGAGACTGAGGGCCAGATTGTGGTGTCAGAAGATGCAGGAGTGGCAGGGGAGGGCCCCTTTGCTGTGGACCCAGAATCTGGCTTCCTGCTGGTGACCAGGGCCCTGGACCGGGAGGAACAGGCAGAGTACCAGCTACAGGTACGGCTGGGCCGGGGGAGGGGGAAGTCGCCTGGGGAGGGAGGGGCTCTGACCACTCCTTCTTGTCAGGTCACCCTGGAGAAGGAGGACAGACGTGTCCTGTGGGGCCCGCAGCCTGTGCGTGTGCGCGTGAAGGATGAGAATGACCAGGTGCCCCACTTCTCCCAGGCCACCTACAAAGTTCGGCTGAGCCAGGGTACTAGGCCAGGTGAGTGCCCAAAGCAGTGAACTCACAGCAAGGTCAGGTGGGCACTGATGGGAGAACAGAGAGGAAACAGATGGCCAGAGAGATGGCATAGGGACAGGTCCAAACCACTCCCCTCCCATTTGTCTCGTCTGCACTCCCCACCCAACTGAGGGTCCACAGGTGAGTTCCATCTACTCTAGGCCTCAGTTTACTCATCTGCACAGTGGGGTGAAGAGTCATGGCGCAACTTCAGAGTCCTGATATGATGATGGGTATGGAAGGAAGAACCAGGGAGAGATAGGCGAAGCATAGGAGGCTCTCCCCACACCTTCAACCCTAATGGTAAACTCTCTCCATACTCCCAGGTGTCCCCTTCTTCTTCCTGGAGGCTTCCGATGGGGATGAGCCAGGCACAGCCAACTCGGATCTTCGGTTCCACATCCTGAACCAGGCCCCAGCCCAGCCTGCTTCAGATACGTTCCAGCTGGAGCCTCGGCTGGGCGCTCTGGCTCTGAGCCCTGTGGGTGAGCCTGAGCTCCGTGTGAAAAGGGAGAGATGGGGAGAGCTGGGTTTCATCTGAGCTGTAGGATGGGTCTGCAGCTCAAGAGATAAAGGAGGAGGAAAGAGTTTTGCAGCTGGAGAGGGTAACAAGGCAAAATCGTGTGTGGAGCCAGGACCATGCACAGAGAGTTAAGAAATGGTGTGCCTGGAAGCGGGGTTTCCCTGGTGGTTCAGTGGTAAAGAATCCACCTGCAATGCAGGAGGACCAGGTTTGATCCCTGGGTTGGGAAGATCCCCTGGAGAAGGGAATTGCAACTCACTCCAATAGTCTTGCCTGGAGAATCCCACAGACAGAGGAGTCTGGTGGGCTACAGTCCATGGGGTCGCAAAGAGTTGGACACTACTGAGCAACTAAGCATGCACGTGACTCGAAGTGCCTCAACCCTACATTTACAAACCTGGGCCTAAGAGGCAAGGGTAGGAGAGACCTGAGGGGTTGTGGCCCAGAAAACTGCTGAGAAACCTTGGGACAGATGGCAAGAGAGACCTGGACCTGGGAGTTCAGACCAAAGAAACAAATTGGGAAGAGAAAAAGAAGTCAATCATACAACTCTCTAATTCACCCATCTACCACCCAACCACATATAGAGTCCATCTACCCAACCATCCATCCACAGGTCCAAATCTCCATTTATCTACCCTCCCAAGCCTCCATCCATCCATCTAGTCAACTGTCCATTTATCCAACCAGTCATTCACTCATCTACATATCCACCCATGTACCCCCTCATCCTGGCCATCCACGAATCCAGTACATCAACCTTTCATTGTGTGGACAGATGTGCAAGTGATTCTGCAAACTGTCAAGTCCAGGTTGGGTGCTCACAATGGTGCTACAGGTCCCTCTCATTCCTTGTCCAAGAGAGTATCCTGAACACCTGCCATGTACCTAGCTTTGTTTGGTTCCTTGCTGAGAAGGATGCCCTGGCCCCCTGACCAGCTGACTGCCTTCCCCTTCTAGGGAGCACCAGCCTAGACAAGGCTCTGGAGGGGTACTACCAGCTGTTGGTACAGGTCAAGGACATGGGTGACCAGGCCTCGGGCCACCAGGCCACAGCCACCATAGATGTCTCTATAGTGGAGAACACCTGGGTGCCCCTAGATCCTGTCCACCTGGCAGAGAATCTCCAAGTCCCATACCCACACCACATTGCCCAGGTGAGTAAATAGCTGTTACAGCTGAAATAACCCCATGGATGGTGCAGCTGGGCTTAAGCCTTGTGGAGATTTGGGGTTTGGATCTGGGGCCCAACTTGACCTTGACTCCTGCCCCACCTCTAACTATGCTCCCCACTCCTCTGTCCCCATCAGCTTCCATGATGCAATGAGTGTTTAAAGGACCAGGCCCTGAGCTCTGTGCTCTGACCTCACCCCAGGCTTCCTCACAGAACAGCTGCTACCTCCTTGCTGCCATGGGGATTGTCACCTAGGCCAGGAATGTCTCAGGCCTCCTCGAGGAATGCCCTGGGGTCAGGCTCAGTCCCAGAGGGCAGAGAATAAAACAATCTGGTCATTCAGACACTTTGGGCAGGATCCAGGCTTGAACCAGGGCAAGGCCACTACAGAGTTGCCACAACAACCGCCCTGAACAAAAGGACCCTACCTGGACTCCTGAGAGGACAGTTGCTTGCCTGGAGTCATATGGCAGTTGGGGCGCAGGCTCCCTAGACTGTGAACAGTTGGAACACAAGGGATAACATGGGCTATTCCTGCCCCTCATCCTGGGGACCCTCATTCTGTGCCCCCCTCCCAGGTCCACTGGAATGGGGGGGATGTACATTATCACCTGGAGAGCCAGCCCCAGGGACCCTTTGATGTGGACACACAGGGGAAACTCTATGTGACCCAGGAGCTGGACCGAGAAGCCCAGGCTGAGGTGAGATGAAGGAGGAGCCAGGACAGGCTGTGGGGTGTTTGGTCCCTGGTCAGGGGGCTTCTGGGGTTGTCACATCCTCCACAGTCACTGAGGCAGAAGAACTGGAGCTGCCTACCAGCAGAGAAGACCCTGGTCTTCACCTGAAGCCCTCCCACTGCCCACTACAGTACCTGCTCCAGGTGCGGGCTCAGAACACCCACAGCGAGGACTACGCAGAATCACTGGAGCTGCGGGTGGTGGTGACGGATGAGAATGACAATGCACCCGTCTGCCCCCCACGAGGCCCTTCAGTCAGCATCCCCGAGCTCAGCCCCCCAGGTGGGCTATGGGCCCTATTAGGGGGTTGGGTAATGGTAAAGTCCCTGTGAACTACGCCACATGACTCTCCTGTGCTATGGCGCCAGCCAGCCCCAGGCCCCTATATCAACGTCAGACCCAACCCACGCACATACACAAAGAAGAGTAGGGGGTAAGGCCTCCAGGCTTGGCTGTGGTCCCACCCAGGTGGGTGTCATCTTCGCAGGCACCGAGGTGGCTAAGATTTCGGCAGAAGACGCAGATGCCCCCAGTTCCCCCAATTCCCATGTTGTGTATCAGCTACTGAGCCCTGAGCCTGAGGAGCCGGCAGAACTGAGAGCCTTCGAGCTGGACTCCACCTCGGGCAGCGTGACCCTGGGGGCTGCCCAGCTCCAAGCTGGCCAGAACATCCTGCTTCAGGTGCTGGCCATGGACCTAGGAGGAATAGATGGTGGTAGGTGCCCCAGTGGTGACCGGGGTTCCCTGACCCCTCAGCTCCCACCCTGGCCTCCCCAACATGCCCTCCTCTGTCTCAGGCCTCAGCAGCACCTGTGAAATACCAGTCACCATCACGGACATCAATGACCATGCCCCTGAGTTCACCACTTCCCAGGTAAGTGGGCACAGGTAAGGACCCCTTCAGAAGGCAGTAATGGTGGGCTCACAGCCCCTCGCCATCTCTCCAGATTGAGCCCGTAAGTCTCCCTGAGGATGCAGAGCCTGGGACTCTGGTGACCACACTCACGGCCACTGATGCTGACCTCGAGCCTGCCTTCCGCCTCATGGACTTTGCCATCGAGGCAGGGGATGAAGAGGGGACCTTCAGCCTGGACTGGGAGCCAGATTCTAGTCATGTCCAGCTGCGACTCCTCAAGGTAAAGGGCTAGAGCTGGAGAAGGGGTGCATACATACACACACGCTTCATGCATGAGGGCGCCATGCCTTGGCCCACACGGTGACCCAGGTCCCTCTGGTTCCAGAACCTCAGCTATGAGGCAGCTCCAAGCCACAAGTTGGTGGTGGTGGTGCGGAACGTGGAAGAGCTGGTGGGGCCAGGCCCAGGCCCAGGAGCCACAGCCACTGTGACTGTGCTGGTGGAAAGGGTGGTGCCGCCTCCTCAGCTGGACCAGGAGAGCTACGAGGCCAGCGTGCCCATCAGCACCCCAGCCGGCTCCCTCCTGCTGACCATCCAGCCCTCAGACCCCCTGAGCAGTCCCCTCAGGTGAGTCAGGAGCCCAGCCCCTTACCTGGACTGGACCTCCTCTGTTCCTTGGGGATGACCCCCAGACCTCAGAGGGAACCCACATTATTTACAACCTGGAACCATTGGCTAATATGCAGGTTGTGACTCTTGGGGGCACCAGGGTAGCAGGGAGAAGGGGTGCTGGGACCCTTCGAGAGCTCAGATGATGCCTCCTCATTCCATCCTATATGCCTGGCCCTCTTCCTGCCTCCAACCCAGACTGCAGCACTGGGTGCTGTTCCCAGGCCTCTGGCTCCATCTTCGCCCTTTGTGGGCTGTCCTGGGAATAGTGGAATTAAGTCTAGAGCCCCCACAGGTTCTAGTGTGGTCCCTCTCTCAGGCTTGGTGTCTGTAGTTTAAGCCCTGCCCCCACCTCCCCCCGAGTCCCTTAAGCTGGAGACAGATCATGGATGCTTCTGCTGCCTTCAAGTCACAGAGGGAATGTGGGATTCGAGCAGGTCACATGGCCCTGGAGGTCTCTGGGCAAGATCCCATATGCGGTCACTGCCTCCCTGCCCATTTTCTTTGGGCCTCAGGTTCTCCCTGGTCAATGACTCCGAGGGGTGGCTTTGCATCAAGGAGATCTCCGGGGAGGTGCACACAGCCCGGCCCCTGCAGGGCGCCCAGCCTGGGGACATGTACACAGTGCTCATAGAGGCCCAGGATGCAGGTATGACCAGCCTATGGTGGGGACCCCTGGGAGGGTGAGAGAGCCTCAGACAGACAGATGGGCAGGACCAAGCCTCCTCCCCAGGGCCCTTGCTGGCATCCACTCTGCCCCGGGCAGGAGGGAGGGACAAGGGGCTGGCTACAATGTCCTTCTCTGAGAATGCCTGGCTTCTGCCACACCACCATCCTCTTGGCCAGACACTTGTAATCCCCCAACCTCAGCCCTGGGGCGGTTGCAGGGGAGCCTCTTAGGGTGTCAGCTTTAGGCACAAACTGGGAGCAGAGGGTTTGGGGCTGGGTGGGAGGTGAGGGGGCAGATAAGGGCCAGGGGCTCTCCCCGGGAGGTGTGCCAGGAGGTGAGCTTGGATGAGGTCAGTGGGGGAGGACTCCAAACACCATGTTGACGGGATGAAGAGCTGGCCCAGGGGCGGGATGTCAAGTTTCAGCTCTGAGCTGGGCTGTCCTGTGATGCAAGACAGACCAGCAGGGGTGAGCTCATGTACAGTCAGGGCATTTCTGCATTGTTGGGCCCTGGCTCCGGGGGCTGGGGGTGGGGGTTGGGGGTGAGGCAAGCTTTCCATCCAAAAAGGCACAGAAAGGCCTGGCAGGTGTTTGGATGGTGAAGGGGGTGAAGGGCATTGTGAGGAAGAGACTAGCGTGGAGATGCTGGGATAGAGAGGTGGAGGTGGAGGGGAAGGACGGGCACAAAAGGGGCTCAGCGGGGTGAGAAGATGGACTGTGGAGAAGGGGACCAGCCCAGGGACCCTGAATTCACTGCCCCCCCCGCCCCTGCAACAAGGGGCCGAGTCACACCAATACTGCCTCTTCTGCAGATGAACCAACGCTGAGCACCTCTGCGACCCTTGTGATCCACTTCCTGAAGGCCCTTCCTGCCCCAACCCCGACGCTGGCTCCCGTGCCCTCCCGACACCTATGCACACCCCGCCAGGACCATGGGGTGGTTGTCAGTGGACCCAGGGAGGACCCTGACTGGGCTGGTGGACATGGTCCCTTCAGCTTTGCCCTTGGTCCCAACCCCACCGTGCAGCGGGATTGGCGTCTCCGGGCTCTCAATGGTGTGTGCTGTGGAAAGCGGGGAGGCTGCGGCCAAGGCAGGGGCGAGGCTTTCGGAAGCGGGACACCCTCTCACCATGAGGGTGGGGCCGGGCCTGGGGGGAGCAGCCTGGTGACTCTGATCGCTGCTTATGGTCCCAACAGGGTCCCATGCCTACCTCACCTTGGGCCTGCATTGGGTGGAGCCTCGCGAACACGTAGTCCCCATAGCTGTCAGCCACAATGACCAGATATGGCAGATCCAGGTCCGAGGTGAGGCCGGGCTGGGGTGCAGCCAAGGTCAGGGGCATGCAGTTTCTGAGGGAGCCACTGGGACGTAGTGGAAGGGACTGGGCAACATGTCTGTAGGCTCATGTGGACAGCATATACCTGTGCACACCTGCACATGTGTGTCTGGGCACACAGCCACATGCACAAAGGAGCTTGCATCCCACGCCCACACCCATGACACACACACAGGCACAGAAGTACACCTACTAGCCAGTTGGGCTGGGCTAAAGGCGCTGAGAAGCTGGAAGCCCTCCCCCGCTGCCCTGACCTTCCTCCTCTGCCTGTCCTCAGTGATCGTGTGTCGTTGCAACGTGGAGGGGCAGTGCATGCGCAAGGTGGGCCGCATGAAGGGCATGCCCACGAAGCTGTCGGCAGTGGGCATTCTCGTGGGCACCCTGATAGCAATAGGTAACGGAGGCTGGGCTCCTGTGTGGGGGAGGGCAATGGTGGTTAGAGCCACAGCCTTCAGATAAACAGTGCCCCTGTTCCCATGGTGCCCTCCGGGGCTGAGAAGAACCCCCCCCCCCAACTCTCAGAATCATTATGCTCTTGACTCCTCTTACCATAGTCCAGGTCATTCTCACTGATAACAGCATTTACTGTTACATTGTTACACCTTAACTGTGTATCAGCCAAGCACAGGTTTATTGAGTTGAATCCTCCCACGACCTTGTGATGCTGGCATTTCCCCACTTTTCCAGGTGAGGGCACTGATGCTCAGAGAGGTTAAGTAACTTGTCAGAGTTTACACAGCCAGAGTGTGGCAGAGCTCACTCTTTCCAGCCGAATTCCTTCAGTTCAAGCCTCCCTTTCCATCCCCTTTGTTTCTTTAGCCCCCTAATTTTCTTTCCTGGCTGGTTTTCTTTACGGGTGCTAGGACATTGCTACAATGTGCCTTCCTCTCAGAGGTCCATGGGGACAACTCACTAGCTCCCAGATGATCCCCTCTCTGTTCCACAGAGATGGGGACCTTGGGGCTGGGGTGTTCTGGGGCAGCCTCAAGGGGATGGGTACCTGGTGAGGGCTGGATGATCCAGTCATGCTCCTTCAGGCACCAGAACCACAAAGTCATACCCAGTTCAGCCTCAAAGATGCTATCTAGGAAGCCACTTTCTCATTAAATCGATTCCAATAGCAAGGAGTCCCCAGGGATAGACAGGTCCTACTGCCCTTTCTGAGGGGTGATCTATCCCTCTCTGACTCCTCAGGCATCTTCCTCATCCTCATCTTCACCCACTTGACCCTGGCGAGGAAGAAGGACCTGGATCAGCCAGTAGACAGTGTGCCCCTGAAGGTGGCAGTTTAAATGGTCCAGGCAGCCCCTGCTGGGAACTTGGCATCTGGCTGCATCCGAATCCACCAGGAGACGGCCCAGCACTCCAGATCCACGAGGCTGAGACAAGGCAAGAAGCCCCTTTACTTGCCCTAGGAGGGAGGCAACATCACCGGACATGTCTGTGAGGCCTGCACACTGACTCAAGTGCCCGCGGAACCACTTCAGATGGCTCATGTCTGTCCAATAATAAAGCCTCAGAGAACTGGCCATGGGTCCTCAGGGACCATGTGCCCATGTCCAGGCATCCATTTGCGTGTGCATCATCCAAGTCCACCTGCCCCTTCATCCCTTCCCCATCTCCTGCTGCACAGAAAGGGTCTCAGGGCTTGAGGAATGAGCCTGGGGTCCCATGTGGGGAAAGGGGCGAGATCTTGAGGCTGGAGACAAATGGGTCATTTCTCTGGGCATTCGGAGACCACTGGCTGCAGACTCTGGATGAGTTAACTGTCCAGGCAATGGTTGAGGAGGGTGTCCTTGAGAGTGACATGGACTCACAGGTGCTCTTGGAAGGCAACTTGTGAGTCCATGTCCTGTACTCATGTGTGAGTACACTCGCGTCCCTATGTGTGTCACCTGCATGCAGGGGTGGGCAGAGGTCCCAAAGTCTCAGGAGGGGTCTGGGTAGGAATGGTGAGGGCCCCATGCTGCTGGAAAGGAGAGGTGAGGCTGGGGATGGGTCTTTCTGCCCCTGGCCCCAAGGCACCTTTGAGTTTTACACAGGCTGATGAGGAGTCTGCAAAAAGTCAGAGAATTACTCAGATGGACACCACTGGGGTGGAATAGGAACCCTCGTGGCTCACCTTGCCCCTGCCCCAGGTGAGAACCCTTTCCTCTGGCCTGAGATTAAGCCATGGCCTGGTGCTAAGCCCTGACCCCATCTCCAGACTGACCTCTCGTCCCTGACCCTTTGACTGACCCCAGACACATACTGATCCCCCATGCCTTCATCCCAATGGTCTCTGGAATGGGACTTGTTGTCCCAGGCACCCTGAGCTGATGCTGGTAAATCACAGGGAAAGGAGAAAAACAATCTCAGTGGGGCCCAGGCCCTATTTTTAGGAGATAATCTCCTCACTCCTGGCAGATTCTGTGGGATGGAGGCCAAGTACAGCCAAGAGATATGGGGCAGGCATCGTGGAGGGCTTGGGGGACCCTGGGAAACTCAGCCAGGATCCCCAACCCAAGGATGGACTCTGAAGCTGATCCTAGCCGCTCTGGGCCCACGTCATCCCTCGCCCCCGCCCCCCATGGGAGGCTCTGCTGACTAATTTGGTCCAAGCAGAGCTTCCTGCCCATCTCCTAGGATCCTCTGCTTGGCCTGTACCTACTCAGAAGCCTTCAAGATACAAAGCTCTTCGAAAGCAAATCTCATTGAATCTTTCCATCAATGTGAGAGAGTGGGTTTATTGGCCCTATTTTTCCACTGAAGGTCAGGAAAATTAAGGGCTGCAACTGGGAGTCTTAGAAACAGGGCGGTCAAGGTTTGTGTTACCTCTCCAGCAGTGTCCACAGCCCTCAGCAGGTCTCTGCACCCACGAGATTCCCCCAGAAGGGCTTTAGGGATCAGCCAGGCCAGCAACTTCTTATCAGGTTGGAAAAGTAGATCCCGAAGAGGTGGAGAAGCCTTCCCAAGTTCATCCATTCAAGGGGATGGAGCAGTTGAGCTGGGCCCCAGGAATTAGCTGCTTTCTGGGTCCTTGTTCTGGATAGGTAGATAGGTTGATAGGTGGGTGAGTGGATGAATGGGTGGGTGGGTGGGTGGGCCGAAGATGAATGGGTAGACAGGCAGATAGATAGATGGGTGTGTGGATAAGTGGACGACTATATGGGTTGGTAAGCAAGTAGATGGAGCCCCCACAAAGGAATGGGTGGATGACAGGACACCAGGGCCCAAGAGGGCATCTGCCCCAATACGAGGTCTCAAGCCTCTAGACCTCAGAGTACTTTCTGACTGTGGGGCTGTCAACAGGGTCCACAACCCCCAACGACATGGGTTCCATTTTCCTGAGGATCTGTAGACATAAGCCTCTCCTGCCATTCTCAGCTCCTTCTATAGAGGAAAGTGAGGGGCGTGGAGGGGCGTGGCTTCCCCTGGCTCTCTGAGGGAGAGAATCAAGAAACTGGCTTGGAGGTAGGTCAGTGAGCTCACTCGGCAGGCGGGGCTTGGCCCTGCAAGGGCAAGGTTGGCGGGGGGGGGGGGGGGGGGGGGGGGGGGGCGCGGCAGGAGGGTAACTGGTGGCTCAGTGTGGGCAGAAGGACACATGATTCGTGTTCTGCCTCCTCCCTGCTGTGTGTTCCCAGGGGAATCTCTATTTTTCTGAGCCTCAGTGTTCTTGTCGATAAAACGAGTCTCACACAAATAGAGATGTTGAGAGGACTACACGAGGTAATCCCTGAAAAAAAACGTGTGTAGAACAATGGCAGGCAATAGCAGGAGCTCTATCAGCATGGTTTTCCCTGGTCCGTGGACTGTGGATTGGGGCGGGGCTCACCTCAGACGCCTGTAGTCACAGATTCTGACACCCTCCCCAAGGCCCCTTCGAGGCCCAGGCTTTTGGGAAGGAGTGTGGAGAGGGACCCCAACTCCTGCTCCCACGAGGCCCTGCTGGGTGACCCTGGGCGAGACATCCCTTCCAGCCTTGGCTCCTCGCCATCTCCAAGGCTCTTTCTGGGGGCCGCTGAGGGTTCTCACGGGGTTCGGACTAGTCTAGAGAGAGTTGTGGGGTCCACCCTGGTGGGGAGCTCATGGTCTCCCTCTCCCAGGCCCCTTCCAGAGGCACAGGGCCAGATCAAAGGGACCCAGCACTGAGCATTGGGAGGCGGGCTTGGAAAGAATGTAAACATGAGGATATTTTTAAACTTTTTCCAGACCCAGAGATTAGGGCTCTTGAAGCAAGAGACCCAGAGGTCAGTCTGGCCCTTTGCTCACAAAGAAAAAAATGGTCTTGGGACTTGAGAGACAACCCCTCCTCCAACCCCACTCACCCACCAAGACTCATCTCAAGACTAGCTTAGGCCTCAGGGCAGAAGTTCTTTCTCTGATTTCATCTCCGAACGTCCTGCTGCTATGGGATAATGTGTTTCTAGTGAGAGGGTCTCAGGAAGGTGTGAGGACCCAGAGGACTGAGGGGTGGGGAGGCCTACCTGAGAGCTAGTTCCGGGAGACTGAGCTTGGAGACCCCATGGCGGCCCAGTCACCCCGTTAGGAGTCCATGTGTGCCTGTGTGCACATGAGTGTGTCTGTGGGTGTGTGTGTGTTAAACACTAGTCTGTATGGTAAAAGCGTGCCAGGAACCCACCCCAGCCCGTCTCTTCTTTCCCTTCCCTAGCATCCCTGGGCCCCTCCCCCAGGACTTCTTGGATCTACGGGGGACATGGAGACGGGGCAGGAGGTAGGCTTGAGGGTCAAGAGAACAGGGAAGATGAGGAGAGCAAGAGGGCTGGGAGGGCTGAGAAGGCTGGGGGAGGGGCTGGGTCCAGGTTTGAGCCATTCAATGGGTCAGGCTATGAGAGATTCAGGGGCCACAGTCCAGGGGAATGGGGGACTCAGCCTCATCTCCTTTAATTACCCCCAGCTGCCACAGTGACTCAGGACTTGGATGCAAGCCTCCCTAAATCTCCCTGCCTCAAATGTCATGGTGACGCTCACCCTGGATTCCATGACAACAGCCTCTTCTCTCAGAGTGATGCAGCCACCCTTGTGGCTGTTCAGCATACAACAGGCGTGTCACAGGCAGACTCATAGAGGGAACTCAGCCACAGCATATGCCTTATCCCAGGGACTCCAATACCCCCATCCATATCCCCTCTGACCAAGATGTCCAAGGGTCAGAGTTCCCAGGGGCATTCAGGAGACAGGCCCGCAGCAGGTACCAGGACAATGAAGGGCCCTAGCAAGAGAAGGGAGAAGGCAATGGCAACCCACTTCAGTACTGCTGCTGCTGCTGCTAAGTCACTTCAGTACTATTGCCTGGAAAATCCCATGGACCGAGGAGCCTGGTAGGCTGCAGTCCATGAGGTCGCTAAGAGTTGGACATGACTGAGCGACTTCACTTTCACTTTTCACTTTCATGCATTGGAGAAGGAAATGGCAACCCACTCCAGTGCTCTTGCCTGGAGAATCCCAGGGACGGGGGAGCCTGGTGGGCTGCCATCTATGGGGTTGCACGGAGTCGGACACAACTGAAGCGACTTAGCAACAGCAGCAGCAGCAGCAAGAGGAGAGGGCTTGCTGGCCATTTTCTATGCCTCAGGAGGCTGCTGGGCCACTTTACTCTGCTTATGGGCCCAGAGAGGGACAGTGTCTGGTTCCAGGTCATACAGCTTGTCAGAGGAGGGCGGGGCTCCTCTTGTCACAGAGGGGCGAGACCAGGATCTGCACAAGGCAGTGTGCTCCCCTGCAGGTCTCCACCACTGAGACAGCAGGGGAAGAGGACGAGGTTTGGTGCTATATCACAAGGTGTGGTTGGATGTCAGGACAATGGGTGGGGGGTGGCTAAGCCTGATGGGAAGAGACAGCTGGAGACTTGTCCTCAACCGGAGGGCCAGAGCTGCCTGCCTGCAGCCGTTGCTGTGTTGTCCCTGTGTGCCTGCCCACTCAGCAGGGCTGTTACTATTCTTATCCACTTGCTGGTGGCAGCGGGGTCAGAGATAGTGGCTAGGTGGGAGCGAGTCATGAGTACCAGTCCCTTATCGAACACGTTCCCTGGAAACTTGGCAGGGGCTACCAGGCTCCAGGGGCCTAGACAGGGCGGGAGAGGTGGTCACAGGGATGGGGTGGGGGGTGGGCTCACTCGGACAAGGCCTTATGCCAGTTCACCTACCTCTCCTACAGGCAGGCAAGGTTCCAAGAGAACCAGCCTGGGGTTTCCAGTGCAATTTCTTCCTGTGTGGTCATTAAGACCCTCAAGTCATCTTCCTAGCCAGTCCACCCCAGAGGGCACCACCTCAGAGCTTTAAGTGCCCCAGAAGATGAGGTGTTGGTTTCCCCAGTGAGGCCATAGGCAAGGGGCCACCTCTACAGGGAGAGCACTGAACTCTGAGCCACAGGGGTCCAGGTTGACCATTGTTCTGCCCACTTCCCAGCTGTGTGACCTTGGGTAAGTCCTTTCCCTTCCTCTGAGCTGCGGTTTCCTCACCCTCTCCAGGGCTGCTGTGGGGATGATGAAGTCCAACAATCAGGAAGGTGGGCTGAGGGCTGCAAATATGGGTGTGTCTGTGCACATGAGCGAGTGTGCTTGGTGGCGGTGGGGGAGGGGGGAGAGGGAGGCACGTGGGTTCCCCATCTTGGAGACTCCCGCCCCCGTGGATTTTCCACTGGCACGTCGGCACTCTCTCCCCCAAAATAGGCCCTACGAGCCGTGTGCGACAGAGCCCAGACTGAGGGGACTTTTTTTAGCTGCCCTTTGATTGTCAGCTCTCGAGCGGCTGCTATTTTGAGCCCCAACGCCTGAAGGAGGAGGGCCAAGTGGGGGCTGGGGTCAGCTCAGTGGGCCTGGCTGGCTCCTGGAAGGCATCCCCAAGGGGGCCGGCCGTGCCCTCTCTGGCCCAGCTCTGCTGGCAAGGAGAGCACAGGATCTCCTGTGTACTGGGCCTGAGAGCTTAGTTGTTCACCTCCAGGGAAGCCATGGACCTGGCAAAAACCATCCTTGTTTGTGATGCTTACCCCACAGGCCATTGGCCTTGGCCATCGACGGAAGAGTATGTTGTGGGGATTAACTGAGATAACACAAGCAAAACCCTTACTTAGCACAGGACTGGCACAAAACTGGCCCTCAAAAATGGGAATAGCTACTATTCTTATTGTCATCACAGCTGTTGTCATTCTTGGCTTTGTTGTTATGGTAACATTTTTATCTAGTTTCCTTCAAGTCTTTTTTCTGTGCATTTATCTTATGTTGCCAAGTTTGAGTTATAAAACTCTCCCCCCTCCACGCTTGGTTTCAGCATAAAAGAGCCCCTAGGTCTTTTGGGGTACCTCTCTCTGCATCTCTGGCCCCCACTCCCAGGAGTCACCCCTCTATGCATGTCCTTTGGGGTCCATGACCTCTGAAGTTTTACTTGACCTTCCAGAGTGTCTGTGGTATACCTACAGCCTCTGTCATCTCCTCAAATGTCATCAACCACTGCCCCACAGGATTCCAGGGTCCTAGAACTGGAAAGTCAAATTTAGGTGCTGGGTCCTCACATAGCCCTTGCACCTGGACTCTAAGACTCTCTGGCTCACACCTAAGGAAATGGGCTTGTTTCCACAGATTAGATGTGAGAAAGAATTTTCTGGCTGTTCAGGTGCCTAAGATTAGGCAATGGATCATGAGGACAAATGATCCATTTGTCAGCTTCCCGGTCTTTGTGTATGTTGGATGGGGGGAGGGTGTGGGCTGTCAAGAAAGGATGAGGTAGGAAGAAGCTTGATTCTTGGACGTATCTAAGTAGGGTGAGAACGGGAGCATAGCTGAGCCAGGCTTCCTCCTTCCTTACTGGGGTCATTTCCCTAGCAGGGCAGCAAGGTCAGCTGGGGTTGGGGGTCATATGTTTTCCCCTCACCCCAAGTGGTTACTGCACAAGGTGAGACTTCCTTGTTACCCGAAGGACAAAAATAGATTCCAGGTGATGGCCAGCAATCCATGCCCAGAACCACGAGGTTATTCTGAGAGTGGTAGGCACAGGGCCAGCCCAGGCTTGGTCAAGAGAAGCTGAGCTGGAAGTGGCAGCTTCAGCCTGTCCTTTTGGGAATCCTGAATGGGATAGGGGCACTGGAGCTAAAATCAGGTCGACAACCCTCGATAAGTGGGCCTAGAATCCTGACTTGGCCATGTGATCTTGGGCAAGCCACTTGGTATCTCCTGGCATCAGCTTCCTTCTCAAACGATGCGGACCTTGATCTCTGCTTCTCAGGGTGGTTGAGAGAACCCTGTGAAGCTGACAGATGGTGCTCAATAAATGCTTGAATCTCCACTTCAGTTGTTCCAGAATCCAGAGAAGGGACTTCCCTGGCCGTCCAGTGATTTGGAGTCCGCACTTTCATTACAGGGGGCACAGATTCGATCCCCTGTCAGGGAACTAAGATCCTGCATACTATATGGTGCGGCCAAAAAAGAAGAAGAAAATCCAGAGAAGATAAGGGCCTTACCTGCATATAGCCTCACCACCAAAATGCCCCTTCCCTGCCATTCTGAAGGAACCAGAGTCAGGCATAAAAGCACGTTTCTGCAAGAGCCTATGGGGATTTTCCAGGAAGACTCCATCCAGCTGGAGAATTCCATTCCTGGCCCTGCCACCCAGGGCTCAGGCTAAGGAGAGATGCTCCGGCTCATTCCGGTTCTGCCCAGTTCTTGTTCCTCGCCTGCCAAGCCCTTATCAGGGTGTCCCACACTGTATTCTCTTGCTGTTTTCTATGGAGTGTGAGGTGCCTGAGGCTCCAAGGGATCCCTCAGAGGCCTGACACAGAACAGTGAGGGGCCCTCTCCTGACCCCCCTCCCCATCCCTTCCTGGGCCCTCCCTTTCCTTCGCCCAGCATGTTTTAGCATTTTCCCTGGAGCCAGCCTCTGCCCTCAGGGTCACCCTGGATGAACACGGACAAACCAATACAATGGACACTGCTTTGGGGCACAGATGGCACATGACACAGCTTGGGGGTGGGTATGACAAAGGCAGCTGGAGAGGGAAGTGGAGCCAGCTTGCGACAACTGCCTGGGCAGAAGCTCAGAGCTTTGGGATGTACTGTTACGTTTCCGCGAAACTGGAAAACAGGTTTGAGGGAGTCAGATGGACACTGAGGTCCAAATAGGAGCTGAACTGAACTCATGCATTGTATTCCAGCTAAGTGCTGGAATTGGACATGGGTTTAGCCAAAAACAGAAAGAGTCTTCTCAGGCAGTCCCAGCTGGCAAATAGGAATCTCAACACATAACAGAGCATTAGACCTGGGCCCCGGGGGCACCTGGCTCAGCACATCACAAGAGATATTCCATCTCTGCGATATTCCTGCACCCATGAAATGCATTTTCTGCTCACAGAGATTCCTGGGGAGCAAGACTCAGATCTGCTGGGAGCAAAGCACTTGCAGGGTCCCAGCTGGGCTCCGGGGACCCCCAGACCCATTCTGCCATTATATTACAATTTCAGCCCAGCACCTGCACTCTGTCCAGCTTCAGCCACCTCTCTGCCCCTCGTGAGGAGGAACGTGTCCCCCCTCCACCCGTAGGCTGGCGCCAAGGTTTATGATCCGGTGCAGAAGACACTGAGACCCACATGGGTGGAAAAAGTTACCCGGTTCTAAATCAGCCAGTCTTTCGATGATCTCATCTCCTTCCCAATATAGTCGCGGTCCCCTCCCCACGGTGGCCCCTGGCCAATGGGGTTAGTCATGAGGGAGCTGGTGGAAGGGTGGAGGGGGTGTGTGTGAGGTCCAGGGGGGAACAGTCTCAACTTGGAGTTTTACTGTGCATACTGTTTTGCAACCTGATTTCCCATCCCCTCATTTACAGTATTTCCATTTAGTGGTTTCCCGTCAAATAATAAAGATCTTTCATCATCACTTTCGTCTTTCGCTATTACTTTAAAGTCCACCAGGGTGGATGTACTAGAATCCCTTTGTCCAGTATGTTGAGGAAGAACATGTCAACAGTGTCTAGTTTCTCTTTCTTAGAAACATCGGGTTATGACCATTTTTGTCCAAACCCCCTTGCACAGTTGCCTAATCTTTCCTCCCTCCCTCCCTCCCTCTGTCTGTTTTTTGTTTTTTGATAAATTCTAACAGGTACTGGGGTGAGAGAGCAGGCTTCCCTGTTCATCTGATGAGTTCTGAACTCTCCCTTAAGTCAGAGGTGCCAGGCCCAGGGAGGGGATCCAAGACCTCTCCTGGGCCACAGGTTCGGTGCAGCATGGCAGGCTGTGGTCTGCTGGTCCCTCCTGTTGCTCAAGATCAACCCCCACCCCTAGCTTCCACCCGCTCTTGCCTACCCAATTCCATTGGCCAGGCTGCCTGGGGATGCAGGGAAAGGCTGTACTTAAGATCTGCTGCTGCTGTTGCTGCTAAGTTGCTTCAGTCGTGTCGGACTCTGTGTGACCCCATAGACGGCAGCCCACCAGGCTCCCCCGTCCCTGGGATTCTCCAGGCAAGAACACTGGAATGGGTTGCCATTTCCTTCTCCAATGCATGAAAGTGAAAAGTGAAAGGGAAGTCACTCAGTTGTGTCTGACCTTCAGCGACCCCATGGACTGCAGCCTTCCAGGTTCCTCCGTCCATGGGATTTTCCAGGCAAGAGTACTGGAGTGGGGTATCATTGCCTTCTCCGACTTAAGATCTATCCTGTATTATATCTACACGGCCCCACCCCAAGCACAAGCAAAGGGCCCCTGAGTCTATCCAATTCATGTCTGGCCATGAATTTCCCCCAGCTTCTGCTAGAATGCTTCCATGGACCAACAACTTACTCCTTCCTCCCAGGCTTTTGGGGAACAGATAGGGCATTTTTAAAAAATCAAATGAGTAGATATTCAACAGAATTGCATGATCTCTTAACAATTGCACAAAATCTATGAGGATGCTTTGGAAACCACCAGCAGAGTTTTGAAATTCAACTCTGCATTTATGAACTTTGTGACCCTGGGGACATCATTTTACTACTCCAAGCTCAGTTTTACCATCTGTAAAATGGGTTTATAATACTTGCCTCATACAGTTATGAGATGATAAGGGATTGACTCGTGTGATAATGGAGGCTGAGAAGTCCCACCATCTGCTGTGTGCAAACTGGAGTCTCAGGAAAGCCAGTAGCGTGGTTCCAGTCCAAACTCAAAGGTCTCTGAACCACAGTTGCCAAGGATATAAGTCCTAGTCAGAGTCCAAAGGCCTGAGATGTCCAAGGGCAGAAGATCAATGTCCCAGCTCAACAGGGAGCAACTTTCCTCTTCCTTCCACATTTTTGTTCTAACCCAGCCCACAGTGGATTGGATGGTGTCCAGGCTCTTTATTCAGTCTCCTGATTCAAATGCTAATCTCTTCTGGAAATACCCTCAGGGCAGAAGTAAATGAAAAATAAAATGAAAAAATGAAAAAAAAAGTTTTATCAGTTATCTGGGCATCCTTCAGCCCCATCAAGTTAATACATAAAACCATCACAGCAATCTCTCAGATTCACCAATTATCAAGACTTTGCTGAACATTGACTTTGTCAGTCCTTAGTGTCACTTCTGTTGTATTCTATTCTTTACAAGCAAGCTGCTAAGGGCACCCAGATTCAAGAGGAGGAGAACTGGATCTTACTTCTTGATGGGAGGAGTGGAAAAGAATTTGTGGTCAACCTTAAAAGTATAGCCAGTGGACTTCCCTGGTGGTTCAGTGATTAAGTCCTTTCCCAAGGCAAGGGACAAAGTTTTGATCCTTGGTCAGGGAACTAAGATCCCACACGCCGTGTGCCACAACTTCAGAGCTCACGTGCTCACAACTAGGACTGGATGCAGCCATAAATTAAAACAAACAAACAAACCACAGCCAGAAGCAAAAGGTAGAGGGTTCTAGGCTATATTCCAGAGGAGACCAGGGGCCATGGAAGAGGTGACTCCAGCCTTACAGGATAAGACAAAGACCACTTTCTCTTTTCCTGCTCCTTCCTCTGTGTGTGACTGTAGTGCCCCCACACCTGGGGAGAAAGATTCTGCACTTTCTCCCAAGGGTGATGGGGAGCAGTGGAAGAGTTTGGAGCAGAGGAGTGAAGTGGTCAGATCTGAGTCTGACCAAAATCGCTCTGACTGCTGTGTGCTGGGTAGAGTCGATCAGAGAGGGCAGCCGTTGTTTAGGGGTGGAGGAGGATAAATGTGGTTTGGACCATTCTTGGGGCTGAAGGGAGTAAACCGCAGAGACGCTCTGGGTTGAGGAGTGGCGGGTCGGAGTGGTGGGGGGGTTTGCCGTGGGGACTGGCTGAAGGGAGTGGAGATGGGGGTGGGAAGGATTCAAAGGTGTGGGGCAGTCCCCAGAGAAGAACTCCCACATTGGGGGAGACCAGAAAAGGTGGCAGCCACCCCCTCGCCTCTCTTGGGAATCCCAACAACCTCTTCAACAGGTAGGGCTGGGTGACCACAGAGAAGGGTCCTTCCCTCCTAGCACCTACTCATTCCAGCCCCAGACTTCCAGGGTCTGGAGAGGCTCCATGAAGGCTCTTCCAGGCTGCAGTTGCCAGAGACCCTGCAGTGCCTGGTGGTGAGTCCCAGGGCCTCATTTTCTCTGGAACACTTTCCTCCTACTCCTCCTGCAGCTGATGCCAACACAGCCTGATGGTGACACCTAGAGGCAGCACCTGCCTCACATTGCTTGACCACAGCATCCCACAGCAAAGGCCTGTGCCTCCAGAGCTCCATATGGGTGTTCCCCTCATGCCACCCTGGGATTTAGTGGCCAAGCCAATGGGCAGAGCTCTGAAGCCCAGCTCCTCCATCCTTCCCTGATAAAGCCCAGTGTGGGATCAGCAAGGTCCCCCGGAACCCCAAATCAGCCCATGGATTCCCTCCCCTGCCATAAGCCAAGGAGCACGTTGGCTTGTTGATGACATTTCCCTGTCCCCCACCCACTGCTCTGATTTGTTTCAGAGGAAGGGTCATCCCAGCAGCTCAGCATTCACAGAACCAACCTCTCAGCACCTCACCACTTGGGCCCATCCTATGTCTTGAGTCCCATGTGAGAAGATGCAATGGCCCTCAGCTTTTGTTGGAGATCTTTTTAGCTAAATGTTCATTGTCATCTATCCACACCCACAGTCTTTTCTGTGTCTGGATACGCCTCACCCCTCTCCTCACTTCCATGCCACAGCTTATTGTTTTCCTCCTACTTCTCTGGTCTCTCTTTTTCTGGTTCCTCTCCATCTGCTCCTCCCTTAATCATCCATCTATCCACTCATCTGCCCCCATCCTTCCTTATTCATTGTACAATCAGCAGAACAGGGGGCTAACTCTGACGTTACAGGGATGAGGGAAGGAAGGGAAAAAACAAGGACAGATGTCCAACAGCACCTGGTGGTCACACCGCAGGCAAAGTGGGAGGATTGAGGTGGAACTTTCTGCGTGGCCCCCACCCCACCTCTATGCTGATGAAGAGCAAGCCATGTCCTCTCTGAGGTCGCTGCATGGACTTACGTACTTCCTTCCCCATCCCCAGAGATTACCCAAGAGGCTCCTTCTTTCTCACTCAGCCACATTTGGCCAGCTCTCCTTCAACCTTCTCTACAACTCTGGCCCTGCTTCTGTGATGTCCCTAGAGCACATTCCCAGATGCTCTGGACCAGCCCCTCCGAACTCCATTGTGCCCAGTGTCATGGGCAATTCCTGGGCAGCCCTGCCTGCCTGGCCCAGCGGTCACACAAGGTATGTGCAGGTGTACTGGAGAGAGAAGCACCTTGTGGCAGACATTACCTCTGTTCATCTGCTGTAAGGAGAATGGCAGGAAATTGCACACCGCAGATGGGACTCGAATACACAGTCTTCCAACGGAAACCACACAACTGTTTCAAGACTTAATGAAGCTTAGATCCTTTAC
The DNA here is from genome assembly GCA_935064755.1 of Tragelaphus eurycerus. NCBI lineage: Eukaryota > Metazoa > Chordata > Mammalia > Artiodactyla > Bovidae > Tragelaphus > Tragelaphus eurycerus. The sequence continues at coordinate 23,638,757 of CAKXYN010000020.1, forward strand.
GTCTCAGCACAGAAGTAATTCAGGGAGAGGTAAAGTGACAGGTAAGCAGTAGATTTATTAATATTTTTTGTAAAGAAGTTGCAGGAAAATGGGATGCTAGAAGGTGATCATGTCCCAGGTCTCTGGCGAGTTCCTGGGCCTGGCTGCTGAGTGAAGGTCCTTGGCTTCCTGCGGGAAAGAATTCAAAAGCGAGAGAGCTAGAGAACCATAGTACAGTGAAAGCAGAGATACACATTCCACAGGCAGAAGGTGAGAGGGCCCTAAAATATGGGGTGGTTAGTTTCTACGGGCAGTGTAATTTCATAGGATAGTAAGGGGAGGATTATTCCAATTATTTGGGGAAAGGGACAGGGACTTCCAGGGAACTGAGCCACCGCTCCCTTTAAAATCTTTTATTGTTGTTCAGTCGCTGAGTCATGTTTGACTCTTTGCAACCCCATGGACTGCAGCACACCAGGCTTCCCTGTCCATCACCCTCCCAGAATTTGCTCAAACTCATTTCCATTGAGTGGGTGATGCCATCCAACCATCTCATCCTCTGTCGTCCCCTTCTCCTCCTGCCCTCAATATTTCCCAGCATCAGGGTCTTTTTCGAATGAGTTGGCTCTTCATTTGCATCAAGTGGCCAAAGTATTGGAGCTTCAGCTTCAGCATTTTATGGTCTGCCTCAAACTGTCATGGTGCCATTGTGTGTGTGTATGTATATCATTTAGCATATGCTAACGCGGGCCGCTGCGACCGGCGCACTTAGCGCAGCCAAGAGAAGCTACCCCACGTCCAAGGTCAGGGGCAGAAGCCGGGAGGACCCCATGCCCAAGGGGAGGCGGCCAAGAGGAGTTACCCCACGTCCGAGGTCAGGGGCAGCGGCCAAGAGTGCCAGGCTGCAACGGCGCAGAAATAGCCGAGAGGAGCTACCCAAATCTGAGGTCAGGGGTGGCGGCCGGGAGGACCTACCCTGCATCTGAGGTCAGGGCCAGCGGCTGGGAGGACCTACCCCTCGACCGAGGCCTGAGGCTGCGGCCAGGAGGAGCAACCTCACCTCCAAGGAGCGGTGGCTGCGTGGGCGCTGGAGGGCCTAGAGGAGCTATTCCACGTTTAAGGTCAGAAGGGGCGGCGGTGAGGAGGTACCCCTCGCCCAAGGTAAGAGAAACCCAAGTAAGACGGTAGGTGTTGCAAGAAGGCATCAGAGGGCAGACACACTGAAACCATACTCACAGAAAACTAGTCAATCTAATCACACTAGGACCACAGCCTTGTCTAACTCAACTAAACTAAGCCATGCCCGTGGGGCCACCCAAGATGGGTGGGTCATGGTGGAGAGGTCTGACAGCATGGGGTCCACTGGAGAAGGGAATGGCAAACCACTTCAGTATTCTTGCCTTGAGAACCCCATGAACAGTATGAAAAGGCAAAATGATAGGATACTGAAAGAGGAACTCCCCAGGTCAGTTGCTGCTGCTGCTGCTGCTAAGTCGCTTCAGTTGTGTCCGACTCTGTGCGACCCCATAGACGGAAGCTCACTAGGCTCCCCCGTCCCTGGGATTCTCCAGGCAAGAATACTGGAGTGGGTTGCCATTTCCTTCTCCAATGCATGAAAGTGAAAAGTGAAAGTGAAGTCGCTCAGTCGTGTCTGACTCTTAGCGACCCCATGGACTAGAGCCTACCAGGATCCTCCGTCCATGGGATTTTCCAGGCAAAAGTACTGGGGTGGGGTGCCATTGCCTTCCCCACCCCAGGTCAGTAGGTGCCCAATATGCTACTGGAGATCAGTGGAGAAATAACTCCAGAAAGAATGAAGGGATGGAGCCAAAGCAAAAAGAATACCCAGCTGTGGATGCGTCTGGTGATAGAAGCAAAATCCGATGCTGTAAAGAGCAATATTGCATAGGAACCTGGAATGTCAGGTCCATGAATCAAGGCAAATTGGAAGTAGTCAAACAAGAGATGGAAAGAGTGAATGTCGACATTCTAGGAATCAGCGAACTCAAATGGACTGGAATGGGTGAATTTAACTCAGAGGACCATTATATCTACTACTGCGGGCAGGAATCCCTCAGAAGAAATGGAGTGGCCATCATGGTCAACAAAAGAGTCCGAAATGCAGTACTTGGATGCAATCTCAAAAAGGACAGAATGATCTCTGGTCGTTTCCAAGGCAAACCATTCAATGTCATAGTACTCCAAGTCTATGCCCCAACCAGTAACGCTGAAGAAGCTGAAGTTGAACGGTTCTGTGAAGACCTACAAGACCTTTTAGAACTAACACCCAAAAAAGATGTCCTTTTCATTATAGGGGACTGGAATGCAAAAGTAGGAAGTCAAGAAACACCTGGAGTAACAGGCAAATTTGGCCTTGGAATACGGAATGAAGCAGGGCAAAGGCTAATAGAGTTTTGCCAAGAAAATGCACTGGTCATAGCAAACACCCTCTTCCAACAACACAAGAGAAGACTCTACACATGGACATCACCAGATGGTCAACAACAAAATCAGATTGATTATATTCTTTGCAGCCAAAGATGGAGAAGCTCTAAACAGTCAGCAAAAACAAGACCAGGAGCTAGCTGACTGTGGCTCAGACCATGAACTCCTTATTGCCAAATTCAGACTGAAATTGAAGAAAGTAGGGAAAACCACTAGACCATTCAGGTCTGACCTAAATCAAATCCTTTATGATTATACAGTGGAAGTGAGAAATAGATTTAAGGGCCTAGATCTGATAGAGTGCCTGATGAACTATGGAATGAGGTTCGTGACATTGAACAGGAGACAGGGATCAAGACCATCCCCATGGAAAAGAAATGCAAAAAAAGCAAAATGGCTGTCTGGGGAGGCCTTACAAATAGCTGTTAAAAGAAGAGAAGTGAAAAGCAAAGGAAAAAAGGAAAGATATAAGCATCTGAATGCAGAGTTCCAAAGAATAGCAAGAAGAGATAAGAAAGCCTTCTTCAGCTATCAATGCAAAGAAATAGAGGAAAACAAGAGAATGGGAAAGACTAGAGATCTCTTCAAGGAAATTAGAGATACCAAGGGAAAATTTCATGCAAAGATGGGCTCGATAAAGGACAGAAATGGTAGGGACCTAACAGAAGCAGAAGATATTAAGAAGAGATGACAAGAATACACAGAAGAACTGTGCAAAAAAGATCTTCATGACCCAGATAATCACGATGGTGTGATCACTGACCTAGAGCCAGATATCCTGGAATGTGAAGTCAAGTGGGCCTTAGAAAGCATCACTATGAACAAAGCTAGTGGAGGTGATGGAATTCCAGTGGAGCTATTTCAAATCCTGAAAGATGATGCTGTGAAAGTGCTGCACTCAATATGCCAGCAAATTTGGAAAACTCAGCAGGGGCCACAGGACTGGAAAAGGTTAGTTTTCATTCCAATCCCAAAGAAAGGCAATGCCAAAGAATGCTCAAACTACCGCACAATTGCACTCATCTCACACGCTAGTAAAGTCATGCTCAAAATTCTCCAAGCCAGGCTTCAGCAATACATGAACCGTGAACTTCCTGATGTTCAAGCTGGTTTTAGAAAAGGCAGAGGAACCAGAGATCAAATTGCCAACATCCGCTGGATCATGGAAAAACCAAGAGAGTTCCAGAAAAGCATCTATTGACTATGCCAAAGCCTTTGACTGTGTGGCTCACAATCAACTGTGGAAAATTCTGAAAGAGATGGGAATACCAGACCACCTGATCTGCCTCTTGAGAAATTTGTATGCAGGTCAGGGAGGCCTGGCGTGCTGCAATTCATGGGGTCGGAAAGAATTGGACCTGACTGAGCGAATGAACTGAATTATTACAATGAGCACATAATGAGGCCCAAGGTGTACCGGAAGTATCATCAGCCATCTTGGACCTAATTGGTTCTGACTGCTTTTCATCGGGTCCTCAACATCTCAGCTTATGCCCTGCCCGCTTCCATCTTGTCTCAGTGGGGCAAGTGAGAACTTTTCAGAATCCCGGGAAGGCAGGAAGAGTTAAGATCTGAGATAGAGTGAGCTTTGAAAAGTGCCTCCACAGGCTGCTGCTTTTGAAGGTGAGGGTTAGTAACATTTCCTGGTCTACGGATGTTACTGAACTAAACTGGCTCTGCTCACTGGCCACATGGCAAAACCAATTTACTGATACTGGGTTGTGGTGATAGAAAGTGCAGTGTTTATTTGCATGCAAGTTGTGTGGGCAGCTTTCACGCTGTAAAGACCCAAACTCCCCCACAACTTTCAGAGAAGGATTTTTTTTTTTAATTGAAACTTTTTTTCTTTACTTAATTTTGGCTGCTCTGGGTCTTTGTTGCTGTACAAAGGCTTCTCGTGGTGGTGGTTTCTCTTGTTTCAGAGCGTGAGCTCCAGGCATGTGGGGTTCAGTAGTTGTGGTTCCCAAGCTCTGGAGCACAGGCTCCGTAGTCGTGGCACAGGGCCTAGTTGCTCCGCGGCGTGTGGGATCCTCCCAGACCAGGGAACGACCCCCCGTTTCCAGCATTGGCAGGTGGATTCTTCACCACTGAGCCACCAGGGAAACCCTAGAGGTTTGTTTAAGGGCACCATTTAGGGTGAGAGCTGCAGGGTGTGTGACTTTCATCTGATTTGTCGGTGGTGAGGTAAGAGGGTAATGTTTTGGTAATCCCAATTATCAACCTTCTGGTTGCAACGGGTCTGAGGTCTACAGTGCTTGTCATCAGCACATATTAAGGTTCAAAATGATGGGATATCGGAATGTATGGGTTATCTATCAGCTTCTTGTCTGAACAACCTACTTCTCCACCCCATCCCACCCACCCTGGGCCAAAATTGTGCCATGAGATTTTCCTGCATTTTCCCTGTCTGAAAGCCCAGCACTGGGACAAGTGCACGGGGCAGTGGACTCAGTTGAAATTTGAGCCCTATTGTAGTGTCAGGAAGTTTTCAAGCCTCTGGGCCTGTTTTTATCATGTTACAAAGAAGGAAACAGCTCCATTATTTTCACCTTTCTCTCCCTCAAAGCTGCTCTTCAAGGCCCAGCTTAACCACCCTTTGTTGTTATTCAGTTGCTAAGATGTATCCGACTGTTTGTGACCCCATGGACTGCAGCACACCAGTATCCCCTTTGTCCTTCACCATCTCTGGGCGTTTGCTCAAACCCATGTCCATTGAGTCGGTGATGCCATCCAACCAGCTCATCCTGTCACCCCCTTCTCCTGCCTTCAATCTTTCCCAGCATTAGGGTCTTTTCCAATTAACCACACTAGCCCACACTAAAATTACCAACCTAATAGTTGTATTTGCATTTTAAGAAGTACCCACCAGAGCGGTCTTTGTGAGCTCTATCACTCAGAGGCAATGAGATATGGCTCAGTCAGTGGAGGTGGGATCAACTGGGCTCTTCAAGTAGCTGGCTAGATCTTTCCCCAAAGCTGGATCTGAATTTAAAATTAACAAAGAAGCTGGTTTTACAAGGCCAGTTAAATAATGTGAAGTCCCAGCAAGCCTCAGCCCTGAGTGTGTGGAGACCATCACAACAAAGGCCTCTCTTTTCCTTCTTTTCAGCTCTCCACACAAGTTAACACTAAGCAAGGACTTCCTGTGTGGCTGCTGCTGCGGCTAAGTCGCGTCAGTCGTGTCCAACTCTGTGAGACCCCACAGACAGCAGCCCACCAGGCTTCCCTGTCCCTGTGTGGCTAGCACACATCAAAAATTGGCAGGGAAAATTTCTTTAGGGTAGCATGGTTTTTTTTGATATGGATCATTTTTAAAGTCTTTATTACATTTGTTACAGTATTGCTTGTTTCATGTTTTGGATTTTTGGCCCCAAGGCATGTGGGATCTTAGCTCTCCAGCCAGGGGTCAAAACTGCTTTCCCTGCATTGGGAGGCAGTCTTAACCACCAGACCAGAGAAGTCCCTCGGGTGGACTCTTGAGCAAACTAAAATCTTCCATGGCTAGCTACAGGTGGTGAAACAAAGGTTGGCCTAATCTAGTACCCTAAGGACCTTACAAATACAAATGTTCAAAACTGAAAGAAACCAAATCTTATTTTGCCTCTTTTATTTACAAGTTTCACTTAAATATCTCTCATGGTGAGAAAATCAATGTCACAAAGAACATTGGTATACATTTTACAAATATCAGTAAATATTAAAGAACATGGTTAATTTTTCCAAGTAAATGCTTGATACGAAATATTTTCCAGGAGGTTAGTTAAATATCAGGTGCCCGAGGTGTCAGGGAAAGAGCCTCGAGCCTGCTCAGGAGATGGTCACGCTGCAGGCCACCTGTGTTTTGCACTTGGTGACACGTGTGGCAGCTCACAGGACAAAGCAGTGCCACCAGCCTTTATTCCTAGCCCAAAGCCACACCAGGGCTTCCTCTGCGATGAGAGCCACTTTCAGAGACAAATGAACCACTTAAAATGAAACTAGGATAGCTCAGTTCCAGAATATCCTGGTTTAACCTGGGAAATGCAGAATTCCAAAACTGTCAAATGAAATATAGGTCACTAGGGACTGATGGATGAACAAGTCAAGTCAGACTCATTCTGAACATTTTCTTGATGGCCTTTTAGGCCAATCATACTTCTGGGGAAAATGTTAACATACCTCAAAGTTTATACTTTCATTATAATTAATTAGCTCTAATGTTCCAAATAACATCTCAGAAGACTGAACACATAACTTGACCTAACATACTAACTTGAACTTAGAACTTCTCTATCCATTTTGATCAATCCCCAGAAACAGTAGAACTGTATTTATATAACAATATCTAAAGTATGCCAATATTACCAACATTTCTTACCTAAAATAAATATGGAATTTAAAGGACCAATAAAGCATAGTTTATTCATAAGTGACACCTTAAACAATCTCATTTTTTAGTTCATTTTAGAAGTCTAAATATCAAAATCTTTACATACAAGGAATGATACGTATTTCAGAAGACCTGACAAATACCACCAACCCCCTCTCAAATTCTACTACCCATCCCCAAATGGTAGCCCATGTGCCTCAGGCCAATGACATCAAAATTGTAGTCAGGGAGTCAGACACACTGGGGTTAACCAGGAGGCGCTGCTCCTCGAAGCATTCATGGCAGAGTTCACAGTGGAAAAAGGGCAGACAATAAACCAGCCTTTCTTCTCTCTCAATATGCCAATTAGAAAGCAAATCTATTAGGCTGAGAAAAAACACAGACACCCTTGAAGGAATAGGTTGGAAGTCTGTATTCTCTCAGCTGTTCCACAAGTTAATCAGGTATATTTAAGAGTCCATGTGAGGCTCCAAAACAGAATTCAGACACTCTGTAACCCCAGTAAATAAATGCTCTGAGGGTGTGCTAGGGTTTAGCTGGCATAAAGAATGAAGGATTGCAGACAAGTAGTGTTTGGCTCTAGTAACGAAACTTCATGCAAGCTAAATGATAGGGATTCAGGTTTTAAGATTTTTCAGAATAAAAGGACAAAAGCTTAAGCACTCAGAAGATAATTTCTTAGACAAAACAATATCACTAAACGTACAGGGAAACATCCCTAGGCTGTCTCAACACTTGAATGTCCCTTGTCTCGAATATGAAAGTCATACCTAGATATTTTGCTTTCCTTTCAGTGGGTGGCTCAAGGGGGTCAGATGAGGGGAACCATCAACAGGAAGATAGTACAGGAAAATAAAGTCAGTTCTGCAGGTTTGTATTTGTTTCCATCTAGAGACACACTTCCTGTTTAACTATAGCAATTTCAGAACATGAAATTCATCCCCCTAAAAAAGATCCACATGGTTTAATTTTCCAATAAACGTAGACTGTGCAGCCCACAGAAGCTACTACAGGTTACACTGTTTTTTGCCCAACTCTTATACTAAATAAGGCCTAATTACTGAGGAGCAGCAGTGGCCATTTATCCCACTGTCTACGGGCAAGTGTCCCATCTGAAAAAAATCTCCCCTCTCCCTCCTCCCCACCACCCCTGGGGATGCAGCCAGGGAGCCTTGGTTAGCAACTGTTCTCAGGTCCTTCACATTTTTACCTCTTCCAGATTCAGGCTGAAGCTCAAAGCCTAGAATCCATTGCATAAGCCAGTCCTGCCTAAACTGTCACGATTACCACATACAGTCATGAATTTCCTGCTTCCCTGCAACCGTGTGAAGTGAGAGCATTCTTTCTAGACAGTATTGCACAGTCAGCAGGGTGAGCAAATTCAGCATAGCAGTGGGGGAAGGAGCATTAGGAGGAATTAGAGGAATGTTTGAGAAGTATAATCAGAAAGGCTAAGTACTATGAGTAAATCTGTAGAGATTTACTGAACACTGGAGGAAATTTTATTAATGAAGGAAAGGCCAGGAGTTAAGGCTCAGACAGAAGTTACCTCCTAGCATGGCTCAAAGGTTCAAGGGGTGGGACACAGAGGAAGGGCTTGAAAGCTACACAAATTCAGCTGGTCCAGAGGCCTGGCCACCCTCACCCTCAGCTGAAAAACCAAGAAAACTCATTCCAAGCATGCTCGCTCACAGCACGCCTGTTTGGCAAGTTTGAGGACTCAATTTTAACATAAACTAAATCAGAACTAGAATGCAGCATTACAAAATGTTTTCACAACTAAACACACACACAAGTTAGAATATTGCATAGAAAAGTGTCCTGTAATATGCTTTGTAAACCTAGGTCTTTAGTAACTTCAGAATAAAAAACAAAAACTTCCCTTCATATTGTAGAAGTCCATGATTACACACGGAATTATCAAGTCTCCAGATTTTGCAGCAAGAGCTCAGAAGATCCTGGACTTCTTCATATTCTTAGAATCATAATTAAATTTACCCTTTCCAGGCTCAGGCTGACAGTTTTAACAGTGTCTTTATAAAAGGACTTGGGTTACACAAGCCCAAGACAAGTCGATCATCTCTGTGCTCTACCCTCTCTGCGTAGAAGAGGTGACCAAAACAGGCAGGCACATAAAACCACTAGATTTGTTTTTAATCCAAGGCTGTTTTTTCCTCACATTAGTCTATAATTAAGCAAGCTGCATCTATCCACCTGCCCTTCAACCATAGGGTCTAAAGAGCCAGGTTCCGAGTAAGGGAAAATGTCTCAGAAGAACATTGAAGTTAACCTTGGCAACAGGGTGGGAGGCTCTTAACTCTCCTTGGAAGACGCACCAATTGAGTCTGAGTTGAAATACACCACAGTGACTGTGATGTCATCCCTGTACATCCTTGCCAAGTCCTCCGGCAACGTCAACATTGCCGACAGCCGCTCAGGCTCCATCTCCCCGTATTCGTTGTTCCCCACGGCGTATCTGATCAGACGTGTGGCTGCGTTTTGGTCCGCTGCATGAAGCCCCTGAGCTTTCCTCTGCTGCAGCAGGCTCTGCATGAGTCCCAGGTTGGTGGGTCTCTGGGCCAGGTCTGGCTTGTGCTGACCCTCTTCAGCCAGGTGCTCTACCACCAGCCTCACCACATCCTCGTTGCCCAGCACGTCCCACAGGCCATCAGAGGCCAGCACGAGGAACTTATCCTGTGGCCTCAGTCTGTGGTAGGTGACCTCTGGCCTGGCCGTCAGGTAAGGTGGAGTGTAGTAGTGTGGGGGAGTGAACTGGTAGATGTTGAGGGCCTCAGTGTCGAAGCCCCGCTCCAGGACACTGCGCTGCAGCTCTTTACTCCACTTCAGCTGGACGTCCCCAAAGGCCCTGAAGGGCATGAGGACTCCCAGCAGCCTGTTTTCCATGATGACCGTCCTGTCCTCGGACTCAGGATGCTCCCTCTTCAGCCGTGACAGCTCAGCTGGGTTCCAGGCATTGTGGTCCTGGGTGAGGGGCAGACAAGACCACATGCCATTGTCTTCCTGGACACCAAGGATGGCCCGGCAGTCGCCAGCGTTTGCCACGTGCAAGTGAACCCCATCAACGTGGGCCAGGCAAGCCGTTGCCCCTGAGAAAGCAACCTGGAGTGAAAGGTTCCTGGTCATCTCATCTTCGAGGGGGGCCTGGATCTCTAGCGAGATGTCAGAATCCAGTCTCTGGAAGGAGTACATTAATGCTTCCTCAGTGCTCAGCCCCATTTCCATGTGCAGGTTCAGCAGCTCCTGCCAGTAGACGCGGAGGTGATCAAGGTGCACCGACGTGACATCCTTGTAGATACTGTCCCCTGGGTGCTTGAGCCACTGAAGGATGGGCAGCAGGGGCTTCATGCTTTCCATGGCCTCCTCCATTTGCTCCAGAGTCTGCTGAGACATTAGTGACACAGCCACATAGTAGAAGAGCCTCTCGCTCACTGCTTGAGCACATGCGTGGCCACCATGTCCATCGAAGATGCCAAACAGCAGTCCATTGGTCTGCAGGCAGGCAGCTATACCTCCCCGGTCCTCCACTGCGGAATTGGCAGCTAGCTGGTTGCTCTCAAATCGTAGCACTGAATCTGGAGCTCTGCTGACAAGGTCAAGAATCTTATGGGCCGACTCACCAGCTCTCAGCACTTCATTTACCTGCTCCGGGCTAAGCTGCAAGTGCAAGTCCTCTTCCTCCGTTGATGTGTGTCTGTAGGCTTTCTGCAGAGCAATGCCACCACATGCAGTGGCATTGTCTTTTAGGGTGGCTGGCCCCTGGGGAAAGAGTCTCCATTTTGATTTAATCCTATTTGAGGGATACCTTGAATATAAACGTTGTCCCCCCTGTAATGTGGCAATGGTCTTCCTTGCAGAACTGAGAATCCAGTAGGACACAGTACTTGACATTCTGAAACCGTATGAGTGAATATGTTCCTTCCACAAAAGGGTTCTTTAAATCTGAAAATTCAAGAGGTTAAGAAATTTAATTTCTTAAAAATAATGGCTTCTGCAAACAATCTCAAAATATTTAAGTCTCCACACATCCCATTATAACATAAATGCATTTCAGAAAATGGCTTTTTAAACACTCTGCACTTAAGAGTCACTGAGAGCTTCCCACAGTTGTTCCCTTCTTCCCAAATCCTTTCCCTTGCCACAGACCAGTGCACAGCTCCCATGTTCCCTCTCCCAGGCAGGCTGTGTTCCTTTAAATACATACAAGCTCTTTCTTGCTCCCCAGCCATCTTGGTAGCAGCTCTCAGTCAGAGGCCATCCAGCTCTTTAGGCAGGAAGACAGTGGCAGCAAAAAAAGACGGAAAAGCCACTGGAGTCAGATCAGCTCTAGGTTCCAACTGGTTATGATAAGTGGAAAAAGTATGTGCTGGGGTACAAGAGACTCTGAAAATGATAAGACAAGGCAAAGTGAACCTGGTCATCTTCGCCAACAGCTGCCCAGCCTTGAAGAAATCTTGCATAGAGCACTATGCCATGCTGGGGCTTCCCTGGTGACTCAGACAGTAAAGAATCTGCCTGCAATGCAGGAGACCCGGGTTTGACCCCTGGGTCGGGAAGATCCCCTGCAGAAGGGAATGGGAATCCACCCCAGTATTCTTGCCTGAAGAATTCCATGGACAGAGGAGCCTGGTGGGCTAGAGGAGGAGTCCATGGGGTTGCAAAGTGTCAGACATGACTGAGCAACTAACACTTGCAACTTGTATGCCATGTTGGTCAAAAACTGGTGTCCATCACTATAGTGGCAATAATACTACTGAATTGGACACCGCATACGGAAAATAACAGTGTGCACACTAGCTACCATTGATCCAGGTGATGAGCAGAAGCATGCTAGGAGGGAGTGATGAACAGTAAATCATGCAAAAACTTTCATTAATAAAACTGGCCAGAGCTTGTTCTACATATATGTAAAGAACACACGCATGCATGCTCTGTAAGTTCAGGAAACACGGCTGCCTTATTCACCAGTGGCTCTCCAGTGCCCAGGCCTCAAACACTGGCTAAACACAGCAATTTCAAGAGGTCCCAAAGCACACTAGCTGTCTAGCATTAGACATACAATGACTTCACTTGCCTGAGTTCCAGTTATCCATCTGCGGAATAGGAGTACTAATTTCATAGGGTTTTGTGAGGATTTTAAAGAAATATAACCCTTCAGCTCCAAAAAAAGATATTATTAACAATAATCTTTTATTATTAGGTGTATCACTGAGGATTTAGAGGTTGTTTCCACTATCTCCCTATTTATAAAATACCAAACTGCAATGCCTAACGCATCAACAGTTTTCCTACTGTAGTTTAACCTACTTATTTCCCAAGGCTAGCATCAGTAGGTCAAAGGGTGTAGACTCATCCTGCCAAACTGATTTCCAAATGGTTCACATCTGCCTCCATAAGGGCATGAAGTAAACCCTGCACCTTCAACAGCCTCTGGCGGTATTTTTCCTTAGAAAAAAAATTTTTTAAGTTGCTTTATTTTACTATTTTCTCTGGAGAAACGGGGTGGGGGTGGGGAAGTGGAGCATTTTTTCACTCCACGTGTTTTCGGAATCCCGCCCCCAAGTTTTTCGGTCAGAGTATGGAGAACGCCCACACTCGAGGACCGCCCAGTCTCCCCAGCCCACCTCGCCAAACTAGGGGCAGGATTGGTCGGACCCGGCGCGCAGAGGGCGCCTCCCCGTGCCCCTCGTCCCCACCCCTAGCCCTGCAGAGATGCTAGGCAGCGGTGCCCGACGCAAGGCCGTCTGCAGCAGACCCGACCCAGTTTCGCCTATCTAAAGAAAACAGGTCCCAGAGTCAAGTCTCTGACCCACAGGCTCATAGATACGAGCGCGGCCTCGGGAATCCACCAAGCCCTATCTCCCTCAAACCCTGGCGCGGCCACGTCCCTGAGTTCCAGCTTCCCAGTCTATAGATAAGGCGAATTAAGTTGCGATGCTGGCTAAAACAGCTACTGCGGATGTTAGGGCACGCAGCCAAAAGTCCTACGCCAGGCTGCGAGCCCACGTGGCGCGTACGCGCGAGGAGGGTGACCGTAGCTGTGACCAAGGCTCTTCCCAGTCCCTCGTGGGCCCACCCCCTCACCTCACTTCACCTCCGCTCTCCACCCCATCACCTGAGCCGTTTCCGTGGGCTGGAGCGGACGCGGGGAGGCTAGAGACTTTCACCTCTCACGCTCGCCCTTTTCCCTACCTCGGAGCCACGTCCTCCTCTCACCTGCCCCAAGGCTGCCGTCTCCGTCAGTCAATTTCACGCTCGCAAGCCGTACCGTCGGTACCCCTACCCGGGACTCAACCTCCCGGGAGGGACCTCTCGTGCTGCTGATCCAGCTGGAGAAGGAAGCAGGCTTTTGCCAGCCTTTATTGGTTCATCTGTGGAGGCGGGCCCCTGACGAACAGCGCAATTGTCCAATGGATGAGGAGAATGAGAGGGCGGGCTCCAGATGGGCCAAATCCGGTTCCTCCCCCTTTCCCGCCCACCCCACCCAACCTTTATCCACCCCGCCCTCCATTTCTGTCTGCGGTTAGGCTTGGCCCTCGGCTTTGAGGTTAAGCATTCCTGTGGCTGAGCGCTCCCACCACGTGACACCCTGCCCCTTCTGCACACCTCAAACAGAGCAGCCTCTCCCATTTCTCACTGTTGCTGGCTTCCTCTCCATTTCTGTCCTGACCAGTTCAGACCCCTCTCCCAGGCACCACACCCTTCTATATCCTCTTAGACAATCCCCTTAGACGCCTCCCTCGGAGTCCCTGCTGCTGCTAAGTCGCTTCAGTCGTGTCCGACTTTATGCGACCCCATAGACGCCAGCCCACCAGGCTCCGCCGTCCCTGGGATTCTCCAGGCAAGAACACTGGAGTGGGTTGCCATTTCCTTCTCCAATGCGTGAAAGTGAAAAGTGAAAGTGAAGTCGTTCAGTCGTGTCCGACTCTTTGCGACCCCATGGACTGTAGCCTACCAGGCTCCTCTGTCCATGAGATTTTCCAGACAATAGTCCTGGAGTGGATTGCCATTTCCTTCGTACACCTTAAACACAGTTTGCCCCGAACTCATTTTTCCTGCTAAACCTGCTCTTCCCCTCCTTCCCTAACCCAGTAATGGCCCCACCACGTGTTTAAAAACCCAAGCCCCAAGCCTGGGAGTCATTTTGACTCCTCTTCCCTGACCCCCACCCCTCTTCTATCAGTTATCTGATCCTGTTCTTCGTCTCATCTCCTAAATATCCCTCTAATCCAGATATTTGCCTCCAGCTGCTCTACCACTCCGGAGAAGGCGATGGCACCCCACTCCAGTACTCTTGCCTGGAAAATCCCATGGACAGAGGAGCCTGGTAGGCTGCAGTCCATGGGATCGGCGAAGAGTCGGACACGACCGAGCAACTTGACTTTCACTTTACACTTTCATGCATTGGAGAAGGAAATGGCAACCCACTCCAGTGTTCTTGCCTGGAGAATCCCAGGGACAGGGGAGCCTGGTGGACTGCTGTCTATGGGGTCACTCAGAGTTGGACACTGAAGCGACTTAGCAGCAGCAGCAGCTCTACCACTCTATACAATCTTATCTGGTCGCCCCACCCTGACTTCAACTTGGCCCTAGGCACTCTTCCTCTATCCCTGGAGAAGGAAATGTCACCTCAAGTATTCTTGCCTGGAAAGTCCCATGGACAGAGGAGCCTGGCGAGCTACAGTTCATGGGGTCGCAAAGAGTCAGACATAGCTGAGCGAATGAGCACACTCTTCTTCTATAGAGCAGGTAGGGTGACCCTTCTACAACTGAAATTGCTACGAAAACATCTTTGTTGACTCCCCACCAACCACTGGGCCTTGAACTGACAATTACATTGGCATGGCCACTGACAGTTATCACAATAGTTAGTGGTTGGTAGATTGAGAAAAGCTGAGAACCAAGATGCCAGATACTCTGTCCATCCCTGTAGAATTCAGGTTATGTCCTGCTGCCTTGGGCTTCCCTGGCCGCTCAGAGGTTAAAGCGTCTGCCCTGAATGCAGGAGACCCAGGTTCGATACCTGGGTCGGGAAGATCCCCTGGAGGAGGAAATGGCAACCCACTCCAGTACTCTTGCCTGGAGAATCCCATGGAGGGAGGAGCCTGGTAGGCTACAGTCCATGGGGTCGCAAAGAGTCGGATACGACTGAGCAACTTCACTTTCCTGCTGCCTTACAAATTGCTTTAATAGAACCTATCTACAACAGGTGGCTGCGACGGGCGCGCTAAGTGTGGCTGAGAGGAGCCACCCCACGTCCGAGGTCAGGGGCAAAAGCCGGGAGGACCCCATGCCTGAAGGGCGGCGGCCAAGAGGAGTTACCCCACGAGGTCAGGGCCAGCAGCCGAGAATACCAGACTGCAACGGCGAAGGTACGGGGGAGAGGAGTTAACCCCGCGTCCGAGGTCAGGGGTGGCGGCCAAGAGGAGCTACCCCACGCCCCTAAGCCCGAGGCCAGGGGTAGCGGCCGGGAGGAGCTACCCCACGCCCCCACTCCCGAGGCCAAGGGTGGCGGCTGGGAGGAGCAACCCCACGTCCAAGGAGCAGTGGCTGCGGGGGCACAGGAGGGCCTAGAGGAGCTATCCCACGTTGAAGGTCAGGAAGGGAGGCGGTAAGGAGATACCCCCTCATCCAAGGTGAAGAGCAGTGGCTGCGCTTTGCTGGAGCAGCCGTGAAGTGATACTCCAGGCCCAAGGTAAGAGAAACCCAAGTAAGACCCTAGGTGTTGCAAGAGGGCATCAAAGGGCAGAAACAATGAAACCATACTCACAGTAAACTAGTCAATCTAATCACACTAGGACCACAGCCTTGTCTAACTCAGTGAAACTAAGCCATGCCCGTGGGGCAACCCAAGATGGGTGGGTCATGGTGGATAGGTTTGACAGAATGGGGTCCAATGGAGAAGGGAATGGCAAACCACTTCAGTATTCTTGCCTTGAGAACCCCATGAACAGTATGAAAGGCAAAATGATAGGATACTGAAAGAGAAACTCCCCAGGTCAGTAGGTGCCCAATATGCTACTGGAGATCAGTGGAGAAATAACTCCAGAAAGAATGAAGGGATGAAGCCAAAGCAAAAACAATACCTAGCTGTGGATGTGACTGGTGATAGAAGCAAAGTCCGATGCTGTAAAGAGCAATACTGCATAGGAACCTGGAATGTCAGGTCCATGAATCAAGGCAAATTGGAAGGGGCCAAACAAGAGATGGCAAGAGTAAATGTCAACATTCTAAGAATCAGCAAACTCAAATGGACTGGAGTGGGTGAATTTAACTCAGATGACCATTATATCTACTACTGCGGGCAGGAATCCCTCAGAAGAAATGGAGTGGCCATCATGGTCAACAAAAGAGTCCAAAATGCAGTACTTGGATGCAATCTCAAAAAGGACAGAATGATCTCTGGTCATTTCCAAGGCAAACCATTCAATATCATAGTACTCCAAGTCTATGCCCCAACCAGTAACACTGAAGAAGCTGAAGTTGAACGGTTCTATGAAGACCTACAGCAGAGACATTACTTTGCCAACAAAGGTTCGCCTAGTCAAGGCTATGGTCTTTCCTGTGGTCATGTATGGATGTGAGAGCTGGACTGTGAAGAAGGCTGAGCGCCGAAGAATTGATGCTTTTGAACTGTGGTGTTGGAGAAGACTCTTGAGAGTCCCTTGGACTGCAAGGAGATCCAACCAGTCCATTCTGAAGGAGATCAGCCCTGGGATTTCTTTGGAAGGACTGATGCTAAAGCTGAAACTCCAGTATTTTGACCACCTCATGCGAAGAGTTGACTCATTGGAGAAGACTCTGATGCTGAGAGGGATTGGGGGCAGGAGGAGAAGGGGACGACAGAGGATGAGATGGCTGGATGGCATCACTGACTCGATGGATGTGAGTCTGGGTGACCTCTGGGAGTTGGTGATGGACAAGGAGGCCTGGCATGCTGCGGTTCATGGGGTCGCAAAGAGTCGGACACGACTGAGCGACTGATCTGATCTGATCTCTGATGAAGACCTACAAGACCTTTTAGAACTAACACCCAAAAAAGATGTCCTTTTCATTATAGGGGACTGGAATGCAAAAGTAGGAAGTCAAGAAACACCTGGAGTAACAGGCAAATTTGGCCTTGGAATACGGAATGAAGCAGGGCAAAGGCTAATAGAGTTTTGCCAAGAAAATGCACTGGTCATAGCAAACACCCTCTTCCAACAACACAAGAGAAGACTCTACACATGGACATCACCAGATGGTCAACAACAAAATCAGATTGATTATATTCTTTGCAGCTAAAGATGGAGAAGCTCTATACAGTCAGCAAAAACAAGACCAGGAGCTGACTGTGGCTCAGACCATGAACTCCTTATTGCCAAATTCAGACTGAAATTGAAGAAAGTAGGGAAAACCACTAGAAAACCATTCAGGTATGACCTAAATCAAATCCCTTATGATTATACAGTGGAAGTGAGAAATAGATTTAAGGGCCTAGATCTGATAGATAGAGTGCCTGATAAACTATGGAATGAGGTTCATGACATTGTACAGGAGACAGGGACCAAGACCATCCCCATGGAAAAGAAAGGCAAAAAAGCAAAATGGCTGTCTGGGGAGGCCTTACAAATAGCTGTGAAAAGAAGAGAAGCAAAAAGCAAAGGAGAAAAGGAAAGATATAAACATCTGAATGCAGAGTTCCAAAGAATAGCAAGAAGAGATAAGAAAGCCTTCTTCAACGATCAATGCAAAGAAATAGAGGAAAACAACAGAATGGGAAAGACTAGGGATCTCTTCAAGAAAATCAGAGATACCAAAGGAACATTTCATGCAAAGATGGGCTCGATAAAGGACAGAAATGGTAGGGACCTAACAGAAGCAGAAGATATTAAGAAGAGATGGCAAGAATACACAGAAGAACTGTACAAAAAAGATCTTCATGACCCAGATAATCACGATGGTGTGATCACTGACCTAGAGCCAGACATCCTGGAATGTGAAGTCAAGTGGGCCTTAGAAAGCATCACTACGAACAAAGCTAGTGGAGGTGATGGAATTCCAGGGGAGCTATTCCAAATCCTGAAAGATGATGCTGTGAAAGTGCTGCACTCAATATGCCAGCAAATTTGGAAAACTCAGCAGTGGCCACAGGACTGGAAAAGGTCAGTTTTCATTCCAATCCCAAAGACAGGCAGTGCCAAAGAATGCTCAAACTACTGCACAATTGCATTCATCTCACACACTAGCAAAGTAATGCTCAAAATTCTCTAAGCCAGGCTTCAGCAATATGTGAACCGTGAACTTCCTGATGTTCAAGCTGGTTTTAGAAAAGGCAGAGGAACCAGAGATCAAATTGCCAACATCCACTGGATCATGGAAAAAGCAAGAGAGTTCCAGAAAAGCATCTATTTCTGCTTTATTGACTATGCCAAAGCCTTTGACTGTGTAGATCACAATAAACTGTGGAAAATTCTGAAAGAGATGGGAATACCAGACCACCTGATCTGCCTCTTGAGAAATGTGTATGCAGGTCAGGAAGCAACAGTTAGACCTGGACATGGAAAAGCAGACTGGTTCCAAATAGGAAAAGGAGTACGTCAAGGCTGCATATTGTCACCATGTTTAATTAGTTTATATGCAGAGTACATCATGAGAAATGCTGGACTGGAAGAAACACAAGTTGGAATCAAGATTGCTGGGAGAAATATCAATAACCTCAGATATGCAGATGACACCACCCTTATGGCAGAAAGTGAAGAGGAACTCAAAAGCCTCTTGATGAAAGTGAAAGTGGAGAGTGAAAAGGTTGGCTTAAAGCTCAACATTCAGAAAACGAAGATCATGGCATCTGGTCCCATCACTTTATGGGAAATAGATGGGGAAACAGTGGAAACAGTGTCAGACTTTATTTTTCTGGGCTCCAAAATCACTGCAGATGGTGACTGCAGCCATGAAATTAAAAGACGCTTACTCCTTGGAAGGAAAGTTATGACCAACCTAGATAGCATATTCAAAAGCAGAGACATTCCTTTGCCAACAAAGGTCCGTCTAGTCAAGGCTATGGTCTTTCCTGTGGTCATGTATGAATGTGAGAGCTGAACTGTGAAGAAGGCTGAGTGCCGAAGAATTGATGCTTTTGAACTGTGGTGTTGGAGAAGACTCTTGAGAGTCCCTTGGACTGCAAGGAGATCCAACCAGTCCATTCTGAAGGAGATCAGCCCTGGGATTTCTTTGGAAGGACTGATGCTAAAGCTGAAACTCCAGTACTTTGGCCACCTCATGCGAAGAGTTGACTCCTTGGAGAAGACTCTGATGCTGGGAGGGATTGGGGGCAGGAGGAGAAGTGGACAACAGAGGATGAGATGGCTGGATGGCATCACTGACTCGATGGACGTGAGTCTGAGTGAACACCGGGAGTTGGTGATAGACAAGGAGGCCTGGCATGCTGCGATTCATGGGGTTGCCAAGAGTCGGACACGATTGAGGGACTGATATGATCTGATCTACAACCTATGGTGGGCTTACCAATTTGTTGCTCAGTTGCTCAGTAGTCTCCAACTCTTTGAAACCCCATGGACTGCCGCACATCAGTCTTGCCTAAACTTCACCATCTCCTGCTCAAACTCATGTCCGTTGAGTCGATAATGCCATCCAACCATCTCATCCTCTGTCATCCCCTTCTCCTGCCTTCAATCTGTCCTAGCATCAGGGTCTTTTCTAATGAGTCAGCTCTTTGCATCAGGTGGCCAAGGTATTAAAGGTATTCAGCTTCAGCATCAGTCTTCCAATGAATATTCAGGACTGATTTCCTTTAGGATTGACTGGTTTGATCTTCTTGTTATCTAAGGGACTCTCAAGAGTCTTCTCCAACACCACAGTTCAAAAGCATCAATTCCTCAGTGCTCAGCCTTCTTTATGGTCCAACTCTCATATCCATACCTGACTACTGGAAAAACCACAGCTTTAACTAGACGGACCTTTGTCGGCAAAGTGATGTCTCTGCTTTTTAATACGCTGTCTAGGTTTGTCATAGCTTTTCTTCCAAGGAGCAAGCGTCTTTTAATTTCATAGCTGTCACCATCCATAACACTATGGCTGTCACCGAACACAGTGATTTTGGAGCCCAAGAAAATAAGGGCTTCCCAGGTAGGTCAGTGGCAAAGAATCTGCCTGCCAATGCCAGAGACACAGATTTGATCCCTAGGTAGGAAAGATACCCTGGAAAAGGAAATGGCAACCCACTCCAGTAATTTTGCTTGGGAAAACCCATAGACAGAGGAGCCTGGTGCGCTATAGTCCATGGGGTTGCAAAAGAGTGGGACTTGACTTAGCAACTAAACAACACCTACCTACGATAAATCAAGTGCAGTCTTCCCTGGAGGCAGAGAAAACTGGGAGATGACCAGAAAAGGCCACTTAGAACCCTGAAAATGTGGCCTTCTGGGAGGAAGGCACACTGGCTTACCTGGGGAGCCTGGCCAGCCCACCTGGATCCAAGGACATGGCTGCCATAAAACAGCTTCTGTCAGACTTGCTGGTCATATGATATTCATACTTCCACTCACCCTTGCCCTTTTTCAGAAGTTCTACCAGTAAGTCAGAATTTGCAATATCTCTCTTCCTGGATATTGCGACGGCTATTTCCAAATTAAACTAAAAATAACTCCAAAGGATTTGAAATAAATAGGTGTAATTATTATTATTTTTATGGGCAACACAGTTTCTGGGTGCCTACTATATGTCAGGCCCTGGGCTGGTGACTACTGGAGAAACACAGATGGCAGCCCCAACAGCACTTTCCTGAGAAAATTACATCATTGTGCTGTCTGAAACCATGAGTTTTTCTAAGTTACCACACACACACCACTTCCAAAGTAAAAATCCACCCTTGAGGATTTTGTGTGCATTGGTACTTTTGTTTAAAGCCTATAGTGAGCTTGCTGCTAAGTCGGTTCAGTCATGTCCGACTCTGTGCGACCCCATAAACGGCAGCCCACCAGGCTCCCCCGTCCCTGGGATTCTCCAGGCAAGAACACTGGAGTGGGTTGCCATTTCCTTCTCCAGTGCGTGAAAGTGAAAAGTGAAAGTGAAGTCGCTCAGTCGTGTCCCACTCTTAGCGACCCCATGGACTGCAGCCCACCAGGTTCCTCCATCCATGGGATTTTCCAGGCGAGAGTACTGGAGTGGGGTGCCATTGCCTTCTCCGATAGTGAGCTTAGTTGCCCTCTATATACATGATGGCTAGCCCAAGAACCCTATTCAGTGTCCCAAGTTTTCCTTGGCACAAAGTCTTATTAGGAAAAAAAAAAAAAGAAGGAAAAGGACTTATCTCTGCCTTGATAAAGGGAAAGCAGCAGCTCAGCTATCATTTTCTAAGAAAATATGTAAAAAATACTGTCTTAATGAAAACCAAGCAAATGTGAATACTGATGAGTTACTGATTTTTGTCAGTCAAACTGACAAACATTAAAACATGATTAATACGTAATGTTGATGAGTAGGTGTTGCCTTCTTGGTAGGTGGAGTATAAATTGAGGTTGCCTCATGGGCAGCTCTTTGATCCACTAATTCTACGTCTTTTAATTTTACAGAGACAATCAAAGGCAAACACTGCAAATTTTCTACAATAAACATACATTACCCCCATCTTGTATAATCAGAAAAAAAAAAAGCAAAAATGTATTTTACAAGCAGAGGAGTGGTGGGGGTAGGGAAACAAATCTCTTAGATGATTCTGATTAGGTCCCCTGATTCCTTACCAATGCAGATAAGCTTCAGCAATATGTGAACCGTGAACTTCCTGATGTTCAAGCTGGTTTTAGAAAAGGCAGAGGAACCAGAGATCAAATTGCCAACATCCGCTGGATCATGGAAAAAGCAAGAGAGTTCCAGAAAAACATCTATTTCTGCTTTATTGACTATGCCAAAGCCTTTGACTGTGTAGATCACAATAAACTGTGGATAATTCTGAAAGAGATGGGAATACCAGACCACCTGATCTGCCTCTTGAGAAATCTGTATGCAGGTCAGGAAGCAACAGTTAGAACTGGTCATGGACCAACAGACTGGTTCCAAATAGGAAAAGGAGTACGTCAAGGCTGTATATTGTCACCATGTTTATTTAACTTATATGCAGAGTACATCATGAGAAATGCTGGACTGGAAGAAACACAAGTTGGAATCAAGATTGCTGGGAGAAATATCAATAACCTCAGATATGCAGATGACACCACCCTTATGGCAGAAAGTGAAGAGGAACTCAAAAGCCTCTTGATGAAAGTGAAAGTGGAGAGTGAAAAGGTTGGCTTAAAGCTCAACATTCAGAAAACGAAGATCATGGCATCTGGTCCCATCACTACATGGGAAATAGATGGGGAAACAGTGGAAACAGTGTCAGACTTTATTTTTCTGGGCTCCAAAATCACTGCAGATGGTGACTGCAGCCATGAAATTAAAAGACGCTTACTCCTTGGAAGGAAAGTTATGACCAACCTAGATAGCATATTCAAAAGCAGAGACATCACTTTGCCAACAAAGGTTCGTCTAGTCAAGGCTATGGTCTTTCCTGTGGTCATGTATGAATGTGAGAGCTGGACTGTGAAGAAGGCTGAGTGCCGAAGAATTGATGCTTTTGAACTGTGGTGTTGGAGAAGACTCTTGAGAGTCCCTTGGACTGCAAGGAGATCCAACCAGTCCATTCTGAAGGAGATCAGCCCTGGGATTTCTTTGGAAGGAATGATGCTCAAGCTGAAACTCCAGTATTTTGGCCACCTCATGCGAAGAGCTGACTCATTGGAGAAGACTCTGATGCTGGGAGGGATTGAGGGCAGGAGGAGAAGGGGACGACAGAGGATGAGATGGCTGGATGGCATCACTGACTCGATGAATATGAGTCTGAGTGACCTCCGGGAGCTGGTGATGGACAGGGAGGCCTGGCGTGCTGCAGTTCATGGGGTCGCAAAGAGTCGGACACGACTGAGCGACTGATCTGATCTGATCTGATCTGATGGAATGTTAGGAAAGCTGGATTTGAAGATGATCAGGAGGAATTGAGATGGTGGCAGGGGGGTTTTGTTTGACTTGTCAAAACTGTATCTGGCCTGATCATCTGGGAGAGTTAAGAAAAACGTCAGATGTCTTCTTTGTCACAAGCTTGCCCTGCAGCATTTCTGTGGCATCACTGTTGCCCAAGGTGGCTTTAAGCCTAGAAAAGCCTTCTTGCTGATCTGAGCACATCTGTGCTCTGAGACAGTTGTCCCAGAGACCAGTGCCATCCCAAATCAAGCGATTTAACTTCACCACCTTTGAGCCAAGCAGGTGGCTTTCCCTGGCACTGTTCTCTCCCAGATTGATCACACATGCACACACGCACACCCCACCTCTCTTCCCATTAGAGGGAATGGTTACCAATCCCTGCAGAGCAGCAAACTCAGGGACATATTTAGCCAGTCTTGAGGATGCTCGTGACAAAGGCTTGGAAATTTTTGAAAAATACAAGTCCTGCCTCAACCCTCTTAAACCTGTTGTGAAGCAACAGCACTGACAGCCTTGCCAGCAGTCTTCAAAAATGGTTATGTTAAGCACCTAGCTCCTAGAGTCAAGCTAAGATTGCCCTTCAGTAGAGGAGGATGGGCAGAGCCTTTTGGGGAAACACAGCCTGTGTTTCTGTCTCTTTAAGGCTTCTTCAAACATAAGTTAATCTTTTTCAGCTGCTGCCAAGGCTGCGATGATCTAGGCCAGAGGGCACCTTCTTCTGTGACCCTCAGCAAATCATTGCCTTTGCCACTGTCACCCCATACCCATTCTCACTCAGCCCTTATTAACTGGTGAGCTCAGAATTTTCCATCACCCTGGAGTCCCAAGTCTGATGCCCAGCTCTGACACCTACTTGCTGTGTGATTGTGGGCCAGTCACTTCTTCTCTCAAAGCCTCCATAGAACTATTTGGAGAGGGTAGTTATGTGGGCCTTGGAGTTGTCATTTGCACTCTAGGTTGCCCATGACATATCCTTTCTTGAAAGTGAATTTGGAGAGGAGCAGAAGAACAGCATGGGCTTCCCAGGTGGCACTAATGGTAAAGAACCCACCTGCCAATACAGGAGATGGAAGAGATGCAGGTTCGATCCCTAGGTTGGGAAGATCCCCCTGGAGAAGGAAATGGCAACCCACTCGAGTATTCTTTGCCTCGAGAATTCCATGGACAGAGGAGCCTTGTGGACTATAGTCCATAGGATCACAGAGAATCAGACTGAAATGACTTAGCAGCAGCAGCAGAACAGCAATACAGGCCTAGTGTGGGGAAGACAAAGTTGGGAGACAACACAAAGCACACTTCCTGTTCTTTCCCTTGAAGCACCATCCTGTGCTCCCCTGTGAAACAGTAGTTCTCCAGGAACACTTCCAGTGGCTCTCCCACCACTCCTGTGGAAGCCGCACCCGAAGTGCCCAGGGCGCCTCTTTCAGACAAGGTTGAGTGAGTGAAGTTGCTCGTCCAACTCTTGTGCGGCCCCATGGACTGTAGCCCACCAGGCTCCTCCATCCTTGGATTTTCCAGTCAAGAGTACTGGAATGGTTGCCATAGACAAGGTTAGGAGTGGAGTATCAGCACCTTGGCCTGAGCAGGTCCCTAACACCCAGCAAGAAGCCAAGAGCCAGGTTGGAAAGTCCAGAAAGGAGCTATTGTGACCAAGAGACCTCAGATGGAAAAACCAGATTACAACAGAGAGAAGGCGTTTGATAATAACAGCAATTACCTCTGCATTTCTCCCAACCCCTCCTTTCTCTGCCTGAAAGAAAATTTAGTAGGACACATGCCAGCAGTTAACAATGCTTATCTCTGTAGGAACTTTCACATTCTTTGCCTGTCCATTTATTATTTCCTTAAAAAAAAAAAAAAGTTCAGCCTGTCTATCCTACCTAATGACAGCTGGGAGTGGGCGGGAAGGAGACACAGCACAGGGTGGGTAGGGACTGTCCTGGGGCCAGGGAGGCAGCTGGGGAGAAGGCAGGGTCCTAGATGGGGGAAATCAGGAGGGTTAATCTGATAAGACAGGCTTTGGCCGGAGATCTGAAGGGAGTTAGGGAATGAGCCTGGCAGTATCTGGGAAATTGAGATACATTAAACAGAGAGAAAATATCAGGGACAAAGGTCCTGGCCTTGCCAGCCAAGGGAAGGGCTTAAATTTTATGGCCAGGGCTGCCTGTCTCATCTCTGGCTGGCTGAAAAGAACTTAAAGGAGCATCTCCCCCTTCCTTCCTGTCACGCTAGTGTATGTTCCTTCATTCTTTGTCTCATCACAACAAAGATTTGGAGTGACGAACATTAAAGTCCCCTCGGGTCTTGGATAGACCGTGTTACAGCTTTCAGGTCTCGAAAGGACCATGTTATGGCTCTTAGACAAATCAGTGTTACAGCTCAGTGTTAACAGGTCTATTTTATTTAGAAGATGGCAGGAAAATCCATCTTCGAGGCGTGAGGGCACATCGATCCAAAGACGCGAGGAGAAGAGCGCCCCAGCGCGCGCGGGAGATAGAAAGAGCTAGCTTTGGCTCCTCTTTTTATATGTTTATCTCTCCCTGGGCCTGTCCTATGTAAATTGGGCCAGCCAGGAGTGTTGTTGGTTTTACCTGAGGTCCTCACTCCCGTCCTCGGACCTTCTTTTGTTCTCTTTTCACGGGCTTTTCCCTTCTTTGTCCTTTAGTCACCGCCGTTTTGGACTCCTTTTCCCTATTCTACCTACCTAACATTCCTAAAGTGTGCTCCATGGAACACGGGCTCAGAAAATGTTCTGAGAGAAAAGGACCACATCCATACCACTCTGCCCTGGCAGAGATGCATAATAAACTATGGCTTTGTTAGTTAGAATAGGAAACGTGAACGAACGGGAAGTCGAACGTGAAGTCGCTCAGTCGTGTCCGACTCTTTGCGACCCCATGGACTGTAGCCTACCAGGCTCCTCTGTCCATGGGATTTTCCAGGCAATAGTACTGGAGTGGATTGCCATTTCCTTCTCCAAGGGATCTTCCCGACCCAGGGATCGAACCCGGGTCTCCCGCATTGTAGACAGACGCTTTACCGTCTGAGCCACCAGGGAAGTCCAAGAATAGGAAACTGGAGTCCAAAATGGCAGTGGCTAAAAGACAAGGAAGGGCTGCTGTCTATGGGGTCACAGAGTCGGACACGACTGAAGTGACTTAGCAGCAGCAGAGGGCATTAATGTCCACATCTTTCCTGTGACAAGACAGAACCGAGGAGCATAAACTCGCCTGACAGCCTAGTCAAAATTATTGGCTGAATCAAAATTATTCAGTAAAAGGAATTCATCCAACTTCATTGCATCAATGCAAAACTGTTCACCACGAACCTCCTTTTTACTGTAAAATTGTGACACATCTGGTAGAACCTGTGTACTTTGTGAGATACCATATATCTGTTCTTGGAAGAGCAAAATAGAGTCGTAAGACCTGAACTGACTTCTCCAGGTTCCCCTTTAAGCTTGTGGCTGAGAGGAGTCTGGGTCTTGCTCTCTGGACTAATTGGCAAGCCACATTCCTAGAAGCACCTTATGCATATTTAATAGCCTGAGGGACCAGGTTAGACTTCTTCAAAGCCAGACAAATCCAGAGGAAGAGCCCTGTACACTGTACAGGGAAGCTAGTTTTCACAGTGCCATGCTTTTGTTTAGCCATCTTTAGGTAAAGGCTTAAATAGGCACTTCATCGTCATGGGTTTTAACAATATGTGTGTCTTGAGCCTGGTCCCCCAGTGGGAAGTGCAGGCTGACGCATTTCAAACACACTCATGGAAAATCAAATATACTTTAATCAAGCGATAGAGACAATCAAAACCTCTGTCTGAACACTCCACTTCTTGTGAAGACTGGGAATCTGTGGAGTATAGTAAAGTAATGCTCAAAATTCTCCAAGCCAGGCTTCAGCAATATGTGAACCGTGAACTTCCTGATGTTCAAGCTGGTTTTAGAAAAGGCAGAGGAACCAGAGATCAAATTGCCAACATCCGCTGGATCATGGAAAAAGCAAGAGAGTTCCAGAAAAACATCTATTTCTGCTTTATTGACTATGCCAAAGCCTTTGACTGTGTAGATCACAATAAACTGTGGAAAATTCTGAGAGAGATGGGAATACCAGACCACCTGATCTGCCTCTTGAGAAATCTGTATGCAGGTCAAGAAGCAACAGTTAGAACTGGTCATGGAACAACAGACTGGTTCCAAATAGGAAAAGGAGTACGTCAAGGCTGTATATTGTCACCATGTTTATTTAACTTATATGCAGAGTACATCATGAGAAATGCTGGACTGGAGGAAACACAAGCTGGAATCAAGATTGCTGGGAGAAATATCAATAACCTCAGATATGCAGATGATACCACCCTTATGGCAGAAAGTGAAGAGGAACTCAAAAGCCTCTTGATGAAAGTGAAAGTGGAGAGTGAAAAGGTTGGCTTAAAGCTCAACATTCAGAAAACGAAGATCATGGCATCTGGTCCCATCACTACATGGGAAATAGATGGGGAAACAGTGGAAACAGTGTCAGACTTTATTTTTCTGGGCTCCAAAATCACTGCAGATGGTGACTGCAGCCATGAAATTAAAAGACGCTTACTCCTTGGAAGGAAGGTTATGGCCAACCTAGATAGCATATTCAAAAGCAGAGACATCACTTTGCCAACAAAGGTTCGCCTAGTCAAGGCTATGGTCTTTCCTGTGGTCATGTATGGATGTGAGAGCTGGACTGTGAAGAAGGCTGAGCGCCGAAGAATTGATGCTTTTGAACTGTGGTGTTGGAGAAGACTCTTGAGAGTCCCTTGGACTGCAAGGAGATCCAACCGGTCCATTCTGAAGGAGATCAATCCTGGAATTTCTTTAGAAGGAATGATGCTAAAGCTGAAACTCCAGTATTTTGGCCACCTCATGCGAAGAGCTGACTCATTGGAGAAGACTCTGATGCTGGGAGGGATTGAGGGCAGGAGGAGAAGGGGACGACAGAGGATGAGATGGCTGGATGGCATCACTGACTCGATGGGTATGAGTCTGGGTGACCTCCGGGAGCTGGTGATGGACAGGGAGGCCTGGCGTGCTGCAGTTCATGGGGTCACAAAGAGTCAGACACGACTGAGCGACTGATCTGATCTGATCTGAATGGTCTAGTGGTTTTCCCTACTTTCTTCAATTTCAGTCTGAATTTGGCAATAAGGAGTTCATGGTCTGAGCCACAGTCAGCTAGCTCCTGGTCTTGTTTTTGCTGACTGTTTAGAGCTTCTCCATCTTTGGCTGCAAAGAATATAATCAATCTGATTTTGTTGTTGACCATCTGGTGATGTCCATGTGTACAGTCTTCTCTTGTGTTGTTGGAAGAGGGTGTTTGCTATGACCAGTGCATTTTCTTGGCAAAACTCTATTAGCCTTTGCCCTGCTTCATTCCGTATTCCAAGGCCAAATTTGCCTGTTACTCCAGGTGTTTCTTGACTTCCTACTTTTGCATTCCAGTCCCCTATAATGAAAAGGACATCTTTTTTGGGTGTTAGTTCTAAAAGGTCTTGTAGGTCTTCACAGAACCGTTCAACTTCAGCTTCTTCAGCGTTACTGGTTGGGGCATAGACTTGGAGTACTGTGACATTGAATGGTTTGCCTTGGAAACGACCAGAGATCATTCTATCCTTTTTGAGATTGCATCCAAGTACTGCATTTTGGACTCTTTTGTTGACCATGATGGCCACTCCATTTCTTCTGAGGGATTCCTGCCCGCAGTAGTAGATATAATGGTCCTCTGAGTTAAATTCACCCATTCCAGTCCATTTGAGTTCGCTGATTCCTAGAATGTCGACATTCACTCTTTCCATCTCTTGTTTGACTACTTCCAATTTGCCTTGATTCATGGACCTGACATTCCAGGTTCCTATGCAATATTGCTCTTTACAGCATCGGATTTTGCTTCTATCACCAGACGCATCCACAGCTGGGTATTCTTTTTGCTTTGGCTCCATCCCTTCATTCTTTCTGGAGTTGTTTCTCCACTGATCTCCAGTAGCATATTGGGCACCTACTGACCTGGGGAGTTCCTCTTTCAGTATCCTATCATTTTGCCTTTTCATACTGTTTATGGGGTTCTCAAGGCAAGAATACTGAAGTGGTTTGCTATTCCCTTCTCCAGTGGACCACATCCTATGAGATCTATCCACCATGACCCACCCATCTTGGGTTGCCCCACGGGCATGGCTTAGTTTCACTGAGTTAGACAAGGTTGTGGTCCTAGTGTGATTAGATTGACTAGTTTTCTGTGAGTATGGTTTCAGTGTGTTTGCCCTCTGATGCCCTCTTGCAACACCTACCATCTTACTTGGGTTTCTCTTACCTTGGGCGTGGGGTATCTCTTCACAGCTGCTCCAGGAAAGTGCAGCCGATGCTCTTTACCTTGGACGAGGGGTCTCTCCTCCAGATATGAAAAAAGTTCTCTGTGCTATACTGTAGGACCTTGTTTATCCATTCTATATGTATAGCTTACATCTGCTAACCCCAACCTCCCACTGCATTCCTCTCCCAACTGTCTCCCCCTGTGCAACCTCAAGTGTGTTCTCTATGTCTGTGTGTCTGTTTCTCTTTTGTAGACAGGTTCATTTGTGGCATAGTTTAGAGTCCACACATAAGTGATATCATATGGTACTTGTCTTTCTCTTTTCTGACTGACTTCACTTAGTATGATAAGCTCTAGTTGCATCCATGTTGCTGTAAATGGCATTATTTTGTTCTTTTTATATGGTTAAGCAGTATTCCATTGTATGTATGTGCCACATCTTCTTTACCCATTCATCTGCTGATGGACATTTAGGCTGTTTCCACGTCTAGACTGTTGTGAATAGTGGTGCTATGAGCATAAGGGTGTATGTATCTTTTTGAATTAGAGTCTTGTCTGGCTATATGTCTAGGAGTGGGATTGCTGGATCATATGGTAATTGTTTTTATTTTTCTGAGGAATCTCAGTGCATCAACTTACATTCCCACCAACAGTATCATAAACCAGGTATTTTTTCTTCCCTGCTGAGGACCAGTGTAGCACCGTGGTCTTGGGCCTCATTTATGAGGTGCCAAGCCCCACCTCAATACTTTTTACACCTCTTCCAAAAGAAATGCCTAAGTATTGATGCTTTTGAACTGTGGTGTTGGAGAAGACTCTTGAGAGTCCCTTGGACTTCAAGGAGATCAAACCAGTCAATCCTAAAGGAAGTTAGTCCTGATTATTCATTGGAAAGACTGATGCTCAAGCTGAAGCTCCAATACTTTGGCCACCTGATGCAAGGAGCTGATTCATTTGAAAAGACCCTGATCCTGGGAAAGATTGAAGGCAAGAGGAAAAGGGGATGACAGAGGATGAGATGGTTGGATGGTATCACCGACTAGATGGACATGAGTTTAAGCAAGCTCTGGGAGTTGGTGATTGACAGGGATGCCTGGCGAGCTACAATCTGTGGGGTCGCAGAGCCAGACAAAACTAAGTGACTGAACTGAAGTGAACTTCCAAAAGAAACACACTTCACAGACTGTGTGCAGGCCATCGCAGGAGAGAGTGGTCTCAAAATGTGCTGTGTTAGCTTTTATGGGCTGAGTAGTTTCATAACCTAATGAGTGGGAGGACTGCTCCAACTCTTTTGGGGAACGGGCGGGGATTTCCAGGAACTGGACCACGGCCTACTTTTTGGTCTCTGAAGGCCTTGGAACAGTCATGAAGCCTGTGGGTGTGTCATTTAGTTTGCTGATGTGTTACAATGAGCCTGTACTGAGGTTCAAGGTCTAGTGGGAGTTGTCCTGTCCACCATCTTGGATCCATTTGATTCTAACCAGTTTATGTTGTATCCTTGGGCTCTGTCTTTCTTTCAAAGGCTGTGCCCCTCCTCCTTGCCTTCTGTTTCAAAAGGGCACCCCATGTAATGTGGGAGTTTCAGAGGCTGGGCCTAAGGTCAGGCAGAACGTGAGAACCCCAGCCATCAGCTGGATACATGATTAGGGCCAGAGGCCTCAGCTGAATTTAGAGCCTCTGTTTCTCCATCTGCTGAATGGGGACAGCCATTCCCATGTATGTTGTTGGGGTGAACTCCTCCCCTAGGTGTCTTGTGACTACAGAATAGGGGCAAGGGATAGCATATGGGGGTGTTGAAGCAGAGCTGTCCTCCTTTACCTGGCTCTGGAGATATTTCTGTCTAAAGAACTAGGGCCTGTTACTGTAATCAGGGCACACCCATCCCCAGACTCTGCTGGAGACTGGGTCAAATTTAATTCAGCTTATTTTCTGTGCTCACTTCAGTCCCATGTAACTACCTGCAGGCCTTTGTCCCTATTGTTCCCCTGCCTAGAACACCCTCTCCTATCCTCCATACCTTTGGGAACAGTGGGGCCACTGTCTCAGCCCTCCATGCATGCCTTTTCCTAAGTAGCCCAGTGGTCTCGGTGGCACTGACCAGCTGCCTCCTCCATCCAGTGCTGGACCCCAGGGGCAACAGAGGAAGCAAGAGACGTAGAAATTTACTCTCTCAACTCTACAGACGGTTGTCAGCAAAACAAATAAGCAATATTTTTACTTGTTTAAAAATATTTAAAATATTTCAACAAGTAAAAACCTGCTGGACAGGCTTCCCAGGTGGCACAGTGGTAAAGAATCTGCCTGTCCATGCAGGAGATGCAAGAGACTCAAGTTTGATCCCTGGGTTAGGAAGATCCCCTGGAGTAGGGAATGTATTCTTGCCTGGAAAATTCCATGGACAAAGGATCCCAAAGGCTATAGTCCACGAGGTTGCAAAGAGTCGGGCATGACTGAGCATGCGCACGCGCACGCGGGCGGCCCCCCCCCCCCGCGGGCGCACGCGCACGCGGGGGGGGGGGGCGCGCGCGCACACACACACACACACACACACACACACACACACACACAACCTACTGTTGTTGTTGTTCAGTCACTAAGTTGTGTCTGACTCTTTGCAACCCCATGGCTTCCCTGTCCTTCACCATCTCCCTGAGTTTGCACAAACTCATATTCATTGAGTCAGTCCAATCATCTCATCCTCTGTCGTCCCCTTTTCCTCCTGCCTTTGATCTTTCCCAGAATCAGGGTGTTTTCCAAAGAGTTGGCTCTTCGCATCAGGTGGCTAAAGTATTGGAGCTTCAGTTTCAGCATCAGTCCTTCCAAAGAATATTCAGAGTTGATTTCCTTTAGGATTGGCTGGTTTGATCTTTTTGCTATCCTAGGGACTCTCAAGAGTCTTCTCTAGCACCACAATTCTAAAGCATCAATTATTCGGCTCTCAGTATTCTTTATAGTCCTCCTCTCACATCCATACATGACTACTGAAAAAAAAAAAAAAAAAAAAAAACAATAGCCTTGACTGATAGCTTAGGGTGGATGGTGTCAGATTCATGATCTTCAAAGAAGATTTAGCTTTGGGATCAGGGACCAGGCTTCATCACTCAAGAGCTTTTCAGTAGCAGAGTTTTATTGAAGTATATAGACATCAGAAGGGGAATGGAGAGTGCCGTCCTAGTTTTAGCAAGGGACCTATATACTTTTTCAGTTGGTTATTACAGTAAATTAAAAGAATGTCTCAAGGTTGTAAAGGTCTTACCAGACCCACTCCCACAATATACATTTTAAGATAACAGGATTAGTCAGAAGGTTCTCAAGAAGGAGAAACATTTCCTTAAGCAGGATACATTTTTGTTATATAATCCTTGCTGCTGCTAAGTCGCCTCAGTCGTGTCCGACTCTGTGCGACCCCATAGACAGAAGCTCACCACGCTCCCCCGTCCCTGGGATTCTCCAGGCAAGAATACTGGAGTGGGTTGCCATTTCCTTCTCCAATGCATGAAAGTGAAAAGTGAAAGTGAAGTCGCTTAGTCGGGTCCGACTCTTAGCGACCCCATGGACTGGAGCCTACCAGGATCCTCCATCCATGGGATTTTCCAGGCAAAAGTACTGGGGTGGGGTGCCACTGCCTTCCCCGATATAATCCTTAGTATAGAGTTTAAACTGAGTTGTTTTGTTGTGTAATCATCAGCTCTGGGCTTAAAGGGAAAAAAAAACGTTTTATGTGACTAAGACCAAGGATGTAGGAAAAAAAAGTTTGTCCTTTTCTTCTCCTTGAGAATTCCAGACCCCTGTCTCCTCCTTGAGAGCCCCAGACCCCACTCTCCTCCTCCGGGACCCCAGACTTCTTATCAGTTTTTATCAACCTACGTAGAAATTTACTCTCTCAATTCTACAGACGGTTGTCAGCAAAATGATGTCTCTGTTTTATAATACACCATTTAGGTTTGTCATAGCTTTCTTTCCAAGGAGCAAGAGTCTTTTAATTTTGTGGATGCAGTCACCATCTGCAGTGATTTTGGAGCCCAAGAAAATAAATTCTGTCACTGTTTACCCATCTATTTGCCATGAAGTGATGGGACCAGATGCCATGATCTTAGTTTTTTGAATGTTGAGTTTTCAGCCAGTCTTTACACTCTCCTCTTTCATCCTCATCAAGGGGCTCTTTAGTTCCTCTTCACTTTCTGCCCTTAGAGTGGTATCATCTGCATATGTAAGGTTATTGATATTTCTCCCAGGAATCTTGATTCCAGCTTGTGATTAATCCAGCCCAGCATTTATCATGATGTATAACTTCACATAGAAGTTAAATAAGCAGGGTGACAAAATATAGCCTTGTTATATTTCTTTCCCAATTTTGAACCAGTCTGTTGTTCCATGCCCGGTTCTAAACTGTTGCTTCTTATTCCACATACAGGTTTCTCAGGAGGCAAGTAAGGTGGTCTGGTATTCCCATCTCTTTAAGAATTTTCCACAGTTTGTTGTGATCCACACAATAAAAGGCTTTAGCGTAGTCAATGAAGCAGAAGTAGATTTTTTTAAAAATTCCTTTGCTTTTTCTATGATCCAACAGATTTTGGCAATTTGATCTCTGGTTCCTCTGGCTTTTCTAAATACAGCTTGTACACCTACAAGTTCTTGGTTCATATACTGCTGAAGCCTAGCTTGAAGGATTTTGAACATTATATCACTAGCATGTGAAATGAGTGCAATTGTGCAGTAGTCTAAACATTCTTTGGCATTGCCCTTATTTAGGATTGGGATGAAAACTGACTTTTTCCAGTCCTGTAGCCACTGCTGAGTTTTCCAGATTTGCTGGCATATTGAGTGCAGCATTTTCATAGCATCATCTTTTAGGATTTGAAATAGGATCTGGAATTCCATCACCTCCGCTAGCTTTGTTCATAGTAATGTTTCCAAAGGCCCACTTGACTTTACACTTCAGGATGTCTGGCTGTAGGTGAGTGACCACACCAAAATGGTTATCTGGGTAATTAAGACCCTTTTTGTGTAGTTCTTCTGTGTATTCTTGCCACCTCTTCTTAATCTCTTCTGCTTCTGTTAAGTCCTTGTTTCTGTCCTTTATTGTGCCCATCTTTGCATGAAATGTTTCCTTGGTATCTCTAATTTTCTTGAAGAGATCTCTAGTCTTTCCCATTCTGTTGTTTTCCTCTATTTCTTTGCATTGTTCAGTTCAGCTCAGTTCAGTTCAGTCATTCAGTCATGTCCAACCTTTTGTGACCCCATGGACTGCACACGCCAGGCCTCCTTGTCCATCACCAAATCCTGGAGTTTACCCAAACTCATGTCCATTGAGTCTGTGATGCCATCCAACCGTCTCATTCGTTGTTGTCCCCTTCTCCTCCTGCTCTCAATCTTTCCCAGCATCAAGGTCTTTTCAAATGAGTCAGGTCTTTGCATCAGGTGGCCAAAGTATTGGAGTTTCAGCTTCAACATCAGTCCTTCCAACGAATATTCAGGACTGATCTCCTTTAGAATGGACTGGTTGGATCTCCTTGAAGTCCAAGGGACTCTCAAGAGTCTTCTCCAACACCACAGTTGAAAAGCATCAATTCTTCGGCTCTCAGCTTTCTTTATAGTCCAACTCTCACATCCATACATGACCACTGGAAAAACCATAGCCTTGACTAGACGGACCTTTGTTAGCAAAGTAATGTCTCTGCTTTTTAATACACTGCTTAGGTTGGTCATAACTTTTCTTCCAAGAAGTAAGCACATTTTTATTTCATGGCTGCAATCACCATCTGCAGTGATTTTGGAGCCCCCCAAATAAAGTCTGCCACTGTTTCCACTGTTTCCCCATCTATTTGCCATGAAGTGATGGGACCAGATGCCATGATCTTAGTTTTCTGAATGTTGAGCTTTAAGCCAATTTTTTCACTCTCCTCTTTCACTTTCATCAAGAGGCTCTTTAGTTCCTCTTCACTTTCTGCCATAAGGGTGGTGTCATCTGCATATCTGAGGTTATTGATATTTCTCCCAGCAATCTTGATTCCAGCTTGTGTTTCTTCCAGTCCAGCATTTCTCATGATGTACTCTGCATAGAAGTTAAATAAGCTTATTGTTCACTTAAGAAGGCTTATTTTTTAAATCTCTCCTTGCTATTCTTTGGCACTCTGCATTCAGTTGGGTATATCTCTCAGTTTCTCTTTTGCCTTTTGCTTTTCTTCTTTTCTCAGCTATTTGTAAGACCTCCTCAGACTACCATTTTGCCTTTTTGCATTTCTTTTTCTTGGGGGTGGTTTTGGTCACTGCTTCCTGTACAAAGTTATGAACCTCCATCCATAGTTCTCTGTCTATCAAACCTAATCCCTTGAATCTATTAGTCACCTCCACTGTATAATCATAAGGGATTTGATTTAGGTTATACCTGAATGGTCTAGTGGTTTTTCCTACTTTCTTCAATTTAAGCCTGAATTTTGCAATAAGGAGTTGATGATCTGAGCCGCAGTCAGCTCCATGTCTTGTTTTTGCTGACTGTATAGAGCTTCTCCATCTTCAATTGCAAAGAATAGAATCAATCTGATTTTACTATTGACCATTTGGTGATGTCCATGTGTAAAGTTGTCTCTTGGGTTGTTGGAAGAGAGTGCTTGCTAAGCCCAGTGAGTTCTCTTGGCAAAACTCTGTTAGCCTTTGCCCTGCTTCACATTATACTCCAAGGCCAAACTTGCCTGTTACTCCAGGTATTTCTTGACTTCCTAACTTTTGCATTACAATCCCCTATGATGGATCATGGAAAAAGCAAGAGAGTTCTAGAAAAACATCTATTTCTGCTTTATTGACTATGCCAAAGCCTTTGACTGTGTAGATCACAATAAAATATGGAAAATTCTGAAAGAGATGGGAATACCAGACCACCTGATCTGCCTCTTAAGAAATCTGTATGCAGGTCAGGAAGCAACAGTTAGAACTGGTCATGGAACAACAGACTGGTTCCAAATAGGAAAAGGAGTACGTCAAGGCTGCATATTGTCACCATGTTTATTTAACTTATATGCAGAGTACATCATGAGAAATGCTGGACTGGAAGAAACACAAGTTGGAATCAAGATTGCTGGGAGAAATATCAATAACCTCATATATGCAGATGACACGACTCTTATGGCAGAAAGTGAAGAGGGGCTAAAAAGCCTCTTGATGAAAGTGAAAGTGGAGAGTGAAAAGGTTGGCTTAAAGCTCAACATTCAGAAAACGAAGATCATGGCATCTGGTCCCATCACTTTATGGGAAATAGATGGGGAAACAGTGGAAACAGTGTCAGACTTTGTTTTTCTGGGCTCCAAAATCACTGCAGATGGTGACTGCAGTCATGAAATTAAAAGACGCTTACTCCTTGGAAGGAAAGTTATGACCAACCTAGATAGCATATTCAAAAGCAGAGACATTACTTTACCAACAAAGGTTCATCTAGTCAAGGCTATGGTCTTTCCTGTGGTCATGTATGGATGTGAGAGCTGGACTGTGAAGAAGGCTGAGCGCCGAAGAATTGATGCTTTTGAACTGTGGTGTTGGAGAAGACTCTTGAGAGTCCCTTGGACTGCAAGAAGATCCAACCAGTCCATTCTGAAGGAGATCAATCCTGGAATTTCTTTAGAAGGAATGATGCTCAAGCTGAAACTCCAGTATTTTGGCCACCTCATGCGAAGAGTTGACTCATTGGAGAAGACTCTGATGCTGGGAGGGATTGAGGGCAGGAGGAGAAGGGGACGACAGAGGATGAGATGGCTGGATGGCATCACTGACTCGATGGGTATGAGTCTGGGTGACCTCCGGGAGCTGGTGATGGACAGGGAGGCCTGGCGTGCTGCGGTTCATGGGGTCGCAAAGAGTCGGACACGACTGAGCGACTGATCTGATCTGATCTGATCTGATGATGAAAATAACATCTTTTTTTGGTGTTAGTTCGAAAAGGTCTTGTAGGTCTTAAAACCGTTTAACTTCAGCTTCTTCGGCATTCGTGTTTGGGGCATAGACTTGCATTACTGTGATATTGAGTGGTTTGCCTTGGAAATGAACTGAGATCACCCTGGCTGGTGATCCCTGACTGGGATGGACCAGAGATGAAGCTGCACAAGGCCACCAGGGGGCGTAAACACACTGCAGGAAGCACCCGAGCCTTCCGCTTTGCCTAGTTGGTGGAGAGAGAAAGTGCGTGTATATGCGTGCATCCTTCCATAGCGCTTAGCACCAGGAACTGACAGTCAGTGATGGAGAGGTTAAATGCCTTTTAAGGAATTTAGAGAGTGGTGGCTTAGGCTTAGATCCGGATGTTGGCTAATCCCGGTCCCAGCAATTCTTGCTGTGTGCCCCAGAGCAAGCTTATCAGTCTTATCCTCAGTGTCTCATCTCCCAAATGAGAATAAGAATGGTCCCCACCTTGGACTTCCCTGGTGGTCCAGATGCTAACACTCCAGTGCTCCCAATGCAGGGGACCCAGGTTCAATCCCCAGGGAGCCCACCAGGCTCCTCTGACCCAGGTTCCTACATGCTGCAACTAAAGATCCCCCATGCCACAATTAAGACCCGGGGCAGCCAAATAAATATAAATTTTTTTTTTAAATTAAAGAATGGTGCCCATCTCAAAAGGTCTTGAGTTTAATTAAATGAGCCAGTTCATGGGCTGTGTTCACCGGTTGGTCACACCACAGGCACATGGAGCATGTTCTCAGGGGCAGCAAAGGAAGGTACTTTAAAACAACTTGTTACTTAGTATTTTATTAAAATAAAAGCATAATGGGAAAAATCAGAACTTTGTTTAACGTCTTAATTTTAGTATCAATTTAGTATCATTGTTTTTATATCTAATTACACAGGTGCATACACTCTTAGTCGCTCAGTAGTGTCTGACTCTTTGCGACCCATGGACTGTAGCCCACCAGGCTCCTCTGTCCATGGGATTCTCCAGGCAAGAATACTGGAGTGGGCTGCCATTTCCTTCTCCAGGGGATCTTCCTGACCTGGGGACCAAATCTGGGTCTTCTGCATTGCAGACAGATTCTTTACTGTCTGAGCCACCAGGGAAGCCCCAATTACACAGGCAAGGGTCCTGTAATCCTTTTGATATATAGCTTATGTGGATTTTTCAGCCCAGGAAGGTCCCGAGAGGAGCTACTGATGATGGGGCCCCCTATATCTATTAGGTGGTTTCACTTCCTGTGAGGCCCAGAGCAGTTGAGCAGACATGCATGGAGGGCTCAGGAAAGTAGGTCCTGGTAGCATCCTCTGAGGAAGAGTGGGGATGGGTAGCAAGGTCCACATAGGTCCCCAACCCTCCATCCCCAGAGACCAACCTCCTACCTGGGAGCTGGCCTTGGGGAGGCCCCGCCTAGGGATCCCATCAGTCCTCCCATCCATACCCCCACCTCCTTGAGGTCACGCCCAACCTTCTACCCTGTGCTTCCCTTGCCCCCACCCCCGCCCCCATGGTTCTCTGACCCCCAGATGACCTCCCCATTTGTCCCCTAGACTTGTGGTACTGCCTCAGAAAGCATTTGGAGAATCTGGGGGTAGTTGTCAAATGGTTGAGGAGACCCTGGCTTCTGGTACAGTCAGGGTGCTAGGAGTCCTACAGGACAGCTCACACCACAGAGGATGTCTGAGTCCTGCCCCACCTTCAAACATCTCACCTGGATACTCAGTGAAGTGAAGACACTTTATCTACATCAGAGCCTACAACCTTGTTCCATTTTATTTAGAAGTGCAAAGTAAGGCTTGCAAAGGTTTAATATGCAGCAAATTATCATACTTAGTGTCATTTGGAATTTCACCAGCTGTTCACCAAATAGGAAAATCTGCCCATGATGGCAACAATACTCATGTTCCTCTGCCTGGAATGTGTGTGTGACTGCCGTGTTACAGGACTTCTGAGTATGGGCACAAACACATAGGAAGACTTCTTCACACCCTTGTGCCCCTGCATTTGCATACTGACACACATATTTTTATTGAAAATTACATATTATATATATATAAATATATCTTATTATGTATTATAAATGACTGTCCTTTATATCAGTGGTCCCTAAACTTTTTGCCTCCAGGCACTGGTTTTGTGGAAGACAGTTTTTGCTGTGGACTGGGCCAAGGGATGATTTAAGATGATTCAAGTGAGCTTACATTTATTTCTATTAATGTGACATCATGTCCACCTTAGATCATCAGGCATTAGATCCCAGAGGTTGGGCACCCCTGATTTATTAACAACTAAAGTGTTATGTTGATTTTTTGAAATTACATGTAGATGTTACATTTTCTTCCATTCTCATTGAAGGCTCATAATGGGACATATGGCATTTATTATTTTAGAAACTAGGCTCTGAGAATCTCACAAACATACTATAAGCAAAACATCCAGAAACCATGGATGTTTCTGAAATAAATGACTTTATTTATTTGGAGTTCAAAACAAGACAAATGTAGTTTATGCTATTAGAAGTCAAGATGGTGGTTACTTTGGGGAGATAGGAACTTGATGAGGACTTGGGGGGTTTGGAGTGCTGGAAATGTACTTTTGTTGATCTGGGTGCTGTTTGCACATGTGTGTTCAGATAGTGAAAGTTCACTGGGTGTATGTACTTTTCTGCATATACCCTGTGTGTATGTGTGTGTTAGTTAGTGGCTCAGTCATGTCAAACTCTTTGGGACTCCATGGAATGTAACTCATCAGATGCCTCTGTCCATGGAATTCTCCAGGCAAGAATACTGGAGTGGGTTTCCATGCCCTTCTCCAAGGGATCCTCTCAACCCAGGCCTCCAAACCTGGGTCTCCTGCGTTGCAGGCAGATTCTTTACTGTCTGAGTCAACAGGGAAGCCATATATATATTATGCTGCCATGAAAAACAATAACAGAAAAGAAAGTTAACATCACCAGTAATGGGACAATCTAGTAAAATCACGCTAGCAAAGTGACGCTCAAAATTCTGCAAGCCAGGCTTCAACAGTATGTGAACTGTGAACTTCCAGATGTTCAAGCTGGATTTAGAAAAGGCAGAGGAACCAGAGATAAAATTGCCAACATCTGCTGGATCATCAAAAAAGCAAGAGAGTTCCAGAAAAACATCTAGTTCTGCTTTATTGACTATGCCAAAGCCTTTGACTGTGTGGATCACAGCAAACTGTGGAAAATTCTTCAAGAGCTGGGAATACCAGACCACCTAACCTGCCTCCTGAGAACTCTGTATTCAGGTCAAGAAGCAACAGTTAGAACTGGACATGGAACAACAGACTAGTTCCAAATAGGGAAAGGAGTACGTCAAGGCTGTATATTGTCACTCTGCTTATTTAACTTATATGCAGAGAACATCATGAGATATGCTGGACTGGATGAAGCACAAGCTGGAATCAAGATTGCCAGGGGAAATAACAATAACCTCAGATATGCAGATGATGCCACATTTATGGCAGAGGGTTAAGAACTAAAGAGCCTATTGATGAAAGTGAAAGAAGACAGTGAAAAAGTTGGCTTAAAGCTCAACATTCAGAAAACTAAGATCATGGCATCTGGTCCCATCACTTCATGGGAAATAGATGGGAAAACAGTGGAAACAGTGGCAGACTTTATTTTGAGGGGGCTCCAAAATCACTGCAGATGGTGATTGCAGCCATGAAATAAAAAGGTGCTTACTCCTTGGAAGAAAAGTTACGACCAATCTATGCAGTGTATTAAAAAGCAGAGACATTACTTTGCCAACAAAGGTCCACCTAGTCAAGGCTATGGTTTTTCCAGTGGTCATATATGGATGTGAGAGTTGGACTATAAAGAAAGCTGAGAGCCAAAGAATTGATGCTTTTCAACTGTGGTGTTGGAGAAGATTCTTGAGAGTCCCTTGGACTGCAAGGAGATCCAACCAGTCCATCCTAAAGGAGATCAGCCCTGGGTGTTCATTGGAAGGACTGATGCTGAAACTGTAACTCCAATACTTTGGCCACCTCATGCAAAGAACTGACTGATTTGAAAAGACGCTGACGCTGGGAAAGATTGAAGGCAGGAGGAGAAGGGGATGACAGAGGATGAGACGGTTGGATGGCATCACCGACTCAATGGACGTGAGTCTGAGTGAACTCCAGGAGTTGGTGATAGATAGGGAGGCCTGGCATGTGCAGTCCCTGCGGTTGCAAAGAGGCAGACACGACTGAGTGACTGAACTGAATTGAACTGAATGAGACAAGTCAATATCATGTGCTGAAGACAATATGGGATTGATTTGTGATATTCTCATGAAAGGTACATAACCCAAGTCTCCATAAGGAAACACTTGACAAAATTTAACTGAGGGATACATCAGTATCCCTAGTAGATGTATTCCTAGTACATCACTGGCCTGTGCTGTCCAACATGGCAAGGCTGTGAAAGAAAAACACACGGGGGAGCTGTCCAGACAAAAGGAGACTTGAGGGACCAGACAACTGAATACAATACATGGTCTGGGAATTTTGGGGGTTTAAAAGACATTATGGGGACAATGAACACAATCTGATTAAGATACACTGATTAGATAATAGCAACATATCAGTGTGAATTTCCTGATTTTGATTCTTGTATTATGTATGTAAGAAAATGTCCTTGTTTTTAGGAAAAACCACTGAAGTATTTAGGAGTGAAAGCGTATCATGACTGCAACTTATTCTCAGAGTTTTTTTTTTTTTTAAATGTGCATATGAAGAAAGAGTGCGAGAGAGCAAATGTGATAAAACTGAGTCTGACTGGCTAGTCTATGGATATTCATTGTATTTTTTTTCAACTTTTCCATAAATCTTGAGTTATGCTAAAGTAAAATGTTGGGGTTAAGGAACTCCAGGTCTGATAATAGAACCCTAAGTGTTGGCTCTTCCTTTTTCTATTCCTATGACCACTTTCTCTATTTCCTTCCTTTCTCTATTCACAGTTTTCATGGGTGTGAGTGTGAAGAAAGGCAGAAAAAGAAAGAAGTAAAGCCTGACATTTCCTGACATGGAGGCCAGGGCTGTGTGCCACAGGTGCTGAAGGCCCATCTCTAAATGTTCTAACCTACAGCAAAGCTTAGCGAAGTTGGCTGGGATTGGCAGTTCTTGCCAGCTGCCTGCCACCTGACTTCCCTTCCTCGGCATGACCTCTGACCTCAGGGGACACTGCGATCAAGGCAGGTGCCCCAAAGACTGTAGAGCTGGCTGCTGTGCTCTGACCCGTGCCCTAGAGTTTTCAGAGCCACCCCTGGCTCCAGCTAAAGCAGCTAGGTTGGCGCTCAGCACTCTGGACCCAGCCCAAGGCCAAAGGATGCATGTGACCAACTCTGTACCTGGCAGACCTGAGCTGCACGGGCTGAGGAGGCCCCCAGTCTCCTTTGCTGCCCCTAGAAACCGCAGGCTGAGTGTGGGGGCCAAGGCTTTTAAGGCTTAGCTGCCCCCAAATATTTTTTCAGCTCACCTGGCTGGCCCTGCCTGAAATTGTACCATTAGAGCTCTCTTCTCCTAGGAGAGACCATTTCCAAACACTGACTCCTCCTACAGACCTCGTGTTATAGGGGGTCATAGTTCATGGACTTGGGTAAACACATTGGATGCCTTTATTTTCCATAAATCAATTGAATCTACCTCTAAGCTCCCATTACATTGGGCTGGGAGGGATTTCAGCACAGGTATTCTCCTGGGTTGATGAGTGCTGATGAGAAAACTCTGAGGGTTTGGAAAGGCTCTTTTGATCATCTCTCCCTGCAGGTTTTGACCCAGAACTATGTCCACTTTCAGTGTAGGGAGTGCCTAGGGTGACCCACATCCTGAAATGCAGAGCTATCTGCCCCCCAGCTCAGACACAGACTAACTCTCCCCTTGGGAACTCTGTATTCCCTCTTCTCTCAAGCTCTACCTCTCTTGGGCCTCTCATTGACACATTTTACAAATGCAGAGACTGAGGCCAAGTGAAGAGATTGCAGAGCAGACGGAGAGGAGGCGGTAGTCATTCCCCCATAAGGTGTTGCTCTGTGCCCCTTCCAGGGACACTTGCCTTTCCTCAGAGGACCATTGTCAGCTGTGAGCACTGTAGCTCAAATGGCAGGATTTTGGGCTCCATGAAAGGTGTGTGTGTATGCTCAGTCAATTCAGT
The DNA here is from genome assembly GCA_935064755.1 of Tragelaphus eurycerus. Classification (NCBI taxonomy): domain Eukaryota; kingdom Metazoa; phylum Chordata; class Mammalia; order Artiodactyla; family Bovidae; genus Tragelaphus; species Tragelaphus eurycerus. The sequence continues at coordinate 23,682,022 of CAKXYN010000020.1, forward strand.
CATGACTGACTCTGCGACCCCATGGGCTGCAGCCCGCCAGGCTCCTCTGTCCATGGGGATTCTCCAAGCAAGAATACTGAAGTGTGTTACCATACCCTTCTCTAGGGGATCTTCTCGACCCAGGGATCGAACCCACGTCTCTTATTTCTCCTGCACTGGCAGGTTAATTCTTTACCACTGCACTACCTGGGAAGCCCCCATGATAGGCAAGCAGGAATTGTTTGGTATGGGGGAGATCTTTCTGCTAGATTAGGCTCTCGTGATGGGTGAAGAGCATAGCACTGGGAGTCAGAAATCTTAGATCTCCCACCAATTCATTTGAACAGACGCTGTTCCCTCTCTGGGCCTCAGTTGTTCTACCTGTAGAGTGGGGTCAGACCAGGAATCCTCTCGACCTGAATACTTTGAGATTCCCTGAGCAATTTATTGATCACTGCTATGGCTTCCTCTGGCTGAAAAATGCGTTCCTCCAAAACTCTACTCCTGAACACTCAGGAGAAGAAGCAACCACAGTAAAGATTCACATGCCCACCCCCAGTTCCCCTGGAGGCTGGATAGCTGGAGAGACAGGGCAGTGAGCCCTCTGGGACACCCGTGCCCAGAGCAACAACAACTTGTCACTCAGAGCGGATGCTGAGAGGAGGAACAGGAGAGAGAGTCCCTTTCTGGAGATCCAAGGTTCTATGGGGGCCCAGCTGAGACCAGGGCTCCTGTGTACCCATGCCTTCTCTGCAGGGCTTTTCCCTGGAGGGCGGCTTAATGGGAAAGAGCCATCTGCTCACCCTCACATGCCACTAAAGACAGGTATTTGGGTTGCAGCTGGAGAGATTTAGATTAGATTCATAGACTGCCAAGCCAGGAACTGCCAGGGCATGGGCATGAGTCCATTTCCAGGAGCCCAGGAGGGGCAGCAGGAGGAGCTGATGAATCGCACCTGCCAACATTTGCACTTGAGCCTGTGTTGGAAGGTGAATTTAGGCCAAGATGCCCAGCGCTTTCTGAACCTCAGAGAGTCCTCTTCCTCCAATCTGGGAGCCCTTCAGCCCCTGCTCCAGACTTCCCAGTAGCTCCTCTTGGCCCCTGGATAGAAGGGTAGATTCCTGCCTGGCGTTTGTGCCCTCCAGAGCCTGGGGACCTCTGTGTCTGCAGCCACACATCTCCCCTATGTTGATCCATGCTGGGCAAGAGCCAGACCTCCCTCCTCTCTGTCTCTTAGGGCTCCCTGCTGCTGAAGCTTTTGAGACTCCACTCGGATTCCAACAACTTTGCCCTGGCCTGCTCTTCTAGGAAGCCCTCCTGAACTAATCAAGTCTCCTCATCCAAGCCATGACCCTTCTCAGGGGCACTCCCACTCCCCCTCAGTCTCTTGCCATTTGTTCCTTCTTGAGGGTCTTGAATCTTTTTCCCAATGGAATAGCAAGGGTCCTGCAGGGGGTGTCCTGGGACAGGGCCAGCCAGGCCTGACTGAGAAGGGAGTTAGGGCAGTTTCCTAGAGGAGGGACGTCCTGACAGAGAGAGCCAAGTTGGCATCAAGTGTTCTGAGACTGCCCTTGTCGAGGACAGAGGCTTGGAGCAGATCTGACTCATGCCTGCCATCACCTTGTCTGGCTCTGGGCCTGGCCAGAGGGCCTGCTTGGACACCTTGCTAGCAGATGGCCCTGTAAAGAGTGGCATCTGTTTCGGGCTGTGCTATCCAGTATGGTGGCCGCTGGCCACATGTGGTCTTGGGCACTTGAAATGTGGCCAGTCTGAGCCAAGATATGTAGAAAGTGTGAAATAAACACTGGTGTTCAAGAATTTAGCACCAAAAATAATGTGAACTATCTCATTAATTTCATATATTGATGATATGTTAAAATGATAAAGTATTTTGGATATAATTGAAATATATTATTATTATATATAATATGAAATATATCAAATATATATCTTATTGTATAATATATTAATATAATTTATACATCATATCAATACATATCATATACTTCAATATATATAATATTAATATAATTTATTTTATATTAAATATAATATATTATATATATTTGTATAATATATTATGTAATTAAGATATATTTATATAAAATACACTATATGATTTATAATTAATATATAATTATATAATATAATTAATATCTTATATTAATTATATTGTATTATAATCAATAATTGTATTATGTTAATTAGTATAATTAATATGTAGTATATGATTTATAATTAATATATAATTATATACTATATACTTAATATATAATATAATATATAGTCATATATATGTAATTTTATATAATATAATTATATATTTTATATATAATTAATGTAATATATAATGTATTTATATATTATATAATATATTGAAATATATTTTATTTTGTATGTAATTTATATATTTTATTATATATATAACTAAAATATAGTATTCAAGTTACATTTTTTTCTTCTATATAAAAATTTTATTCTTAAATTTTATTACTCTTCCAGCCTTATTGAGATATAGTTGACACATAGCACTATATGAATTTAAGGGGTACAGCATAATGATTTGACTTTATACATCATGAATTGATGGTCACAATAAGTTCAGAGAATGTCCATCATCTTGTATAGATAAAAATGTAAAGAAATAGAAAAAAAATTTTTTCGTTGTGACAAGAGCTCTATGGGTTTACTTTCTTAACAACTTTCATATATGACCTACAGCAGTGTAATTATACTTATTGCGTTGTACATTACATCCCTAACAATTATTTCTTTATAACTGGAACTTTGTGCTTTTGACTGTCTTCATCCAATTCCCTCTAACCCCACACCCTGCCTCTGGTAACCACAAACTTGATCTCTTTTTTTGCTTGTTTGTTCTTGAAGTACAACTGACCCACAGCACTATGTTAGTTTCTGGTACCCAACATAGTGATTCAATATTTCTATACATTTCAAAATGATCACTACTATAAGTCTAGTTACAATCTACCATCATACAAAGATATTACATAATCATTGGCTGTTTCTCATATCGTATGTCTCATACCTGTGACTTATTTATTTTGCAATGAGAAGTTTGTGCCTCCTGATCTCCCTCACCGACTACTCTCTTCCCCCACCCCCTTCCCCTCTGTCCACCATCTGTTTGTTCTCTGTATCTATAACTCTGGTTTTGTTTCTTCATGTTTGTTCCCTTGCTTTGCCTTTTAGATTCTACATATATGTGACATCATACAGTATTTGTCTTTCTTGGATTTATTTCACTTAGTATAATACCTCTCAGCCCATATCCACATCATTGCAAATCAAGACTTCATTCTTTTTTATGACTGACTAATATTCAATTAAATATAAATGAAATTATTTCTTCCATATATTGGCAATTATAAATAATAACTAATGAACATAGGGGTACATAAATGTTTTCTGAGTAGTAATTTTATTTTCTTCAGATAAATACCCAGAAGTGGTATTGCTGCATCAAATGACAGTTCTAGTTTTGATATTTTGAAGAATCTCCATATGGTTTTCTGTAGCAGCTACACCAATTGACATTCCTATCAACAGTGCAGTGAAGATTCCCTTTTCTCCACACCCTCGCCAACACTTATTTGTTGTCTTTTTTATAATAGCCATTCTGACTAGTGGGAGGTAATATCTCATTGTGGTTCTGATTTGCGTCTCCTTGGTGATGAGAGATGTTGAGCATCTTTTCAAATGTCTCTTGGCCATCTGCCTGTCTTCTTTGGGAAAATGTCTGTTCAGATCCTCTGCCTATTTTTCAATTGGGTTATTTGGTTCTAGTTTTTGTCTGTGCTGGGTCTTCTTCACTGTGCATGGGCTTTCTCTAGTTGCAGTGAGTGGTGGCTCCTCTCTAGTTCTGACATGTGGGCTTCATTGCCCTATGACATATGGAATCTTCCCAAACCAGGGATTGAACCCATGTTCCCTGCATCGACAGGTAGATTCTTAACCACTGGGCCATCAGGGAAGTTCTATTTGGGTTTTTCTTTTTCTTTTTTTGATGTTGAGTTGTATGAGTTCTTTTTATATTTTGGATCTTAACCCCATATTGGATATATTGCTTGTAAATATCTTCTCCATTCAGTTCGTTGATAGTTTCCTTCACTGTACAAAAGCTTTTTAGTTTGATGTAGTGCCGTTTGTTCACTGTGGCTTTTGTTTCCCTTGCCTGAGGAGACATATCCAAAAAAATATTACTAAGACCAGTGTTAAAGAAAGCACTGCCTCTGTTTCCTTCTAGAAGTTTTATGGTTTCAGGATTTATTTTAAAGTCTTTAACCCATTTTGAATTTATTTTTGTGCATGGTGTGAGGGCATCATCCATTTCAGTTCTTTTTCAAGTAATGGTCCAGTTTTCTGAACACTATTTATTGAAGAGATTGTCTTTTCCCCACTGTATATTCTTGCCTCTTTTTGTCATAGATTAATTGGCCATATAAGTGTGGGTTCATTTCTGGGTTCTCTGTTCTGTTGCATTGATATATAATCTGTTTCTGTGCCAGTATCATACTGCTCTGTATGGAGTATACTGTAGTTTTGTAGTATATTTTGAAGTCAGGGACTGTGATGCTCCTAGCTTGTTCTTCTTTCTCAAGATTGTTTTGGCTATCTGGAAGTCTTTTATGTCACCATACAAATCTTATAATTATTCATTCTAGTTCTGTGGAAAATGCCACTGATAGGAATTCCAATCTGTAGGTTGTTTTGGGCAGTATGGTCACCTTAACAGTATTAATTCTTCCAACCCATGAGCATGGTTTATCTTTCCATCTGTTTGGGCCATATTCAATTTATTTCATCTGTGCCTTATAGTTTTCTAAGTACAGATCTTTTACTGCCTTAGATTTATTCCTAGGGGCTTTATTCTTTTTGATGTGATTATAAATGGGAGTGCTTTCTTAATTTCTTTTTCTGACAGTTCATTGTTAGTGTATAGAAATGCAACTGATTTCTGTATGTTAATTTTGTATCCTGCAGCCTTACCAAATTTACTGATGAGTTCTAGTAGTTTTTTGATGATGTCTTTAGGATTTTCTAAGTCAAGTATCATGTCATATGCTATAGTGATAGATTTATTTGTTCCTTTCCAGATTTGAATTCCTTTTATTTCTCTTTCTTTTCTGATTGCTGTACCTTGGACTTTTTTTTTTACTTTTAAAAATAGAGCTACTTAGAAAATTTTTACTTACATATGAAACTGACATTATATCATTTCCATTTTACAGAGGCGGACACAAGCATCAGAGGGCTTGAGTGACGTGTGGGGCAAAGCCCAAGTGTGCAAGTCAGTGAATCTGCTTTAGAATTTGTGATCAGAGAGGACTCCAAAAGGGTGCATTCCCCAAGCCCTTTGGCTGTGGGACAAACACTAGAACCCTCCATGCACAAAGACTCGTGTTCCTCTCCTCGGAATCTTAACCAACCAGCAGTATATTCTGCCTTTGAGGGTGGGCTTGGAGTTGAAGCTGTGACCCATGGACACAGGAGGCTCCCCAAGATGGCCAGCCTGAGCAGATACCATTAACTGACCTGCCTCCCCAGTTCCAACTGCAGCGGGCCGGCCTCTGCCCTGCTCCCGGCGACGTCCGCTTGAACCGCAGTGTGGCCCCAACCGGACGTCACCCCTGCCAGCCACTCTGTCGGGTATCTTGCACCCTCTGCCTCAGACCCACCTCTGTCCCCTTTCCCAAACGCCACTCAGGCCGCAGACCACTTTCCCCACAGTTAAGCATCTTGGCCAGCCCTTAGCGGGACCCCCTCCCTGGCCCCTGATACAACAGATATAGAGAATGACTTTAGGTTTAGGAGCAAATTCTTGGCAGTCTGGGTCTTCACAGCCACCCCACCTCCTGAGACAGGGTGAGGCCAAGAGAAGGGAGATGCTCTGGAGCCCAGGAGGTGCTTCGGGGGGAAGATTGTGCCCCCTAGCCTGGGCACAGGCTCCGCATGCTGTGGCCACTTGCCTGTGCCCTGCAGTCCAGATCCTTAGAGGGTCACCCTGGCTACCCTGAGGAAGGGGTCTCTGGGGTCTTGGGAGTAAGCAGAGCCCATCTTGTCTTGGGCACCCTAAATGTGCCTAGCAGTGCCTCCAGGAGGCAATCTTGCCACGGATGAGGATTTAGGACCCAGTCCTGTGGCCCTTGAGGTCAGGTCTGCTGGAGGCATTTGGGATCCAGCTGGCGCATCCCATTTGCATGTAATAGGGTCAAAGCTTGCACTGTAATTTTAGCAGAAGGAGGCCACTTTTGGTTTTAAAATAGTTTTAAATTTAAAAAATGAATTAAGTGGAAGGATGAAAGGCGTGAGGAATCTTGGCAGCCTTGGGATAATTATTTTAAAACCAGCTCCCATTTCTCAAGTCCTCCGCAGCGCCAGGCCTGTGGTGCCGCTATCCCTGGGAGGCCGGCCAAGATCTCTGGCAGGGCCGGTGGTATCAGGCCTATTGTACCGCCTCCAGGTGGCCACCGCTATGCTCATCCTTCCCTCCCTCGGGCCCAGCTGCTCTGCAAAGAGCAGGCGGGTTATCAGACAAATCCAGCTTCAAACTCTGCTCAGCCACATGCCTATTTAACTTCCCCCAGCCTCATCTTTCTCATCTGTAACATGGGGGTAATGACAGCTCTTGGGTCACAAGGAAAGAGTCAGACACCTGCCCCAAGCCCCTTACCTGCCTTTAGAGGCCCATTACTAGCGTTACTTCCCCCAAGCTGAGCAAACGCTCTCCTCCAGACACCATCCCTTTAACCATCATCAACGTGGAGGGAGAAAACGGTTCCTAGATGAGGCCAGGAGTGCTTGCAGGAGTAAAGCTGTGCAGGAGCAGCTCTTGGCGAGTGACCTGTGCCTCCTGTGCCCCGACACACTGGGGAGAGGTATGCCCCAAGCATGAGAGCGGAAAGCGGCCTTGTCAACAGAGCAAACCTCTCCCTCCCCTGCCTCCCTGGGCTTGAAGCTAGAAGTCTGAGGCCCAATTCCCCGCTCTCCTCATGGCCTCAGCCAAAGCCCAGAAGTGTCCCATGACCTTGGAGTGCCCTCCTGTTAGAGTGACCATGACAAGCTGTGGCCAAAGTGAGTAGACGCGGATGCACCCGCGGCGCCACCAGTACCTGCATGTTGACCTCCTTCCCAAGGATGTTCAGGCATATCCTGAATATGCCTCCTTCCCAGGCATGCCCTGGTCCATCTCTCCAAAAACTTTGACCCTGCATCCCCTCAGGTCTCCCTTCACAGCCTCAGGCATATATTTGCTGTCCCAGTTTTACTCCCCGCCCCACTCCTCAGTGCCCCCACTGTCCACCATTCTCCCTGCTCTGGCTCATCTGGGGTGCAGCGATAGCTGGGTTTCCAACCCTTCTGGACTTGGGCTGGGACTACGGTGAGTCCAGCAAGGCACTTCAGGTGCACGTTTAAGGAGACATACACTCTCAATGTCATTCAGATGCAGGGTTGGGACCCTCAGGTGCATGCCCCTTTAAATTTTGCATCCTGAGAGATCACTTCTCTCACCCCAGCCCCACCCTGCCTCAGTCTCCTCAGACCCTCCACTCGCTCCCCAGCCTTTCCAAACACTCTCATTAGGTGTCTCAGACCCCACCCTGTGGCTTTCCCCCTCAGCAGCATCTCTCCAGGGTTGTGCCCTGGTTCTGGGCTGGATCTCTCACTGAGTACCCTCTTCCTCCAGCCCCTCGGCCTCACCTACCACCTTGAATGAAGATGCTCCAAACCTCCCTCCACCCTCTACCTCTCTTCTTGGCTCAGACCCCAACACCCCACTCCTTCCTAGCACTCCTCTCTAGGGCCCCACAAAAGCTATGTGTCCCTCCTGGTCCCCTCTTGCCCAGGCTTTCCTGTCACCTCTCTCTACCCAGGGACATACTCTGCACTCCCCCCACCCCCTCCCTCACTGATAGCTAAATGCTGTCTAAATCTCTCTCATTCAGCCCCCTGCTCCCAGCCTTCACCACCCTGTATTCTTTCTCCTAGCCGCTGGCCACCATCTCCCCTTGCTGCCACTCCTGCCTGCCCCCCAACACACCCCAGGGATCTCCACCTTTGCACATCTGGCCTCACCCTCCCTTTACTCCAGATCCTTTCTGACTCCACTAGCCTTGAAGAGAGTCCCAGGCCCTCCCCCAGGGCTCCAGCCCCACTGGTGCTTTTCCACTCCACAGACACCCTGGGCTCTCACCTGGGAGCTGGCACCCCTGCTCTTTCTGTTCAAACACACTGTTCCCATATCTCTGCCTTGGAACGCTGGTTGGAATTTAATCCCTTCACCAGACTAAGATATCACAGTCTGAGCTCAGTGCCCATGGCCCTCTCAACATCCTGTGCTTGACTCATCACCATGGCCTCTCCAATGTCCAGAACGGTACTTGATAGAACACAGGCACTCAATGGGTATTTTGTTGCATGAATGATTGAATTTATTAATCAGTGCATGGAGGAATTGTCATGTAGGTGGCTTTGGTGGCTGGGTGGGGATGAAGGGAGATACTACATAAGCTGTAGCCAGTCCCTGCCTATGGCAGCAGGTGGTTGGAGGGAGAAGGCCACGTCACCCGCAGCAGGCTAAGTCCCAGTTTTAATGGCCTGGCAGTGAGGTGCGTGCATGGCGGAGGCCCGCAGAAGAGGTAATGCTGAGAGGGCAGCTCTGCCCACTCTTCTAATTATTGCTTGAGTCTTTCCAGGAGTGCCAGCTGCTTGCCCCAGAGAGTTTGGTCTCATCCGTCACAGTGTGAGCTCGGGGTAGTGCTGCTGCCACTGCCAGTGGGGAAGACAAGAGGAGGTTCCCAGGGTCTTGGAGAGCAGAGGCAGCCTCAGGCTTGGACCACACTTGGCTCAGGTCCCTTCCTGTCCCCAGGGCTGCTGAAAGGTGTCCTCCGACTTGAGGGTCCCGACAAGAAGCCTCCAGCGTGGCCAAGGAGCAAGCCAACTGAAGGAGGGTCCACAGCAACCCCAGGCAGGGAGCCGCAGATGGTTTGGTGTCTGCTGACATGGAAGCCCTTGGGAAGATGGTGCCCCGGTGACTGGCTGGGCAGGTAGACAGCTCAGGCCCGGAAGGAGGCCTTGACCACACGGCCCTTCAGTGGCTGTGGCGGCCGGAAGTTGTTCACCATGTGGATCCTCTCATCCTCCTCTGAGGTGAAAAGCAGGCTCCGGAATTTCTCCATCTTAAGGCAGAAGAGATACTCAGGGCAGAGTTGGGGAGCTGTGGTCCCCTCTGACCCCAGACACATCATCTGGCATACTCTGCACAGCCAGCTCTGCCCCTCTCTCCTCCTGTCCCTAGGGCTTGTCCCTACTTCTCCCCACTCATTTCATGTTTGGGACCCCCAAGCTCAGTGACTTATTCACTAAAGAGCCTCTGAACCTGGGTCCTGCTCGTGTAGCTCCAGTTCCAGTCTTTGCTCTAGCTAAGAATCGTCCACAAATGCAGCACTCAGATTCTAGCCCGCTAGGGGCGGTCCCAGGATCCAGGGATCTCTCCTTCTAGCCCATGTCCAGGTCCTAACGACTAACAACCAAGCTGACCCCCACCCAAGAATCTGAACATTTATTAGCAAAAAATGGGAACCTTGACGGTGGGACCACAGACTGTGGGCTGCTATGGTCATGCTGCCCAGGTGTGCCTGAGTGTCGCCTCCCTCCATCTGCTCTTCTGGGAGGACTCACCTGCTTCTCAGAGATACGGATGGGCTCCCGGAGCACAATCCAGGTGACGCTCTCGCTCAGCGGTGGTGTTGTCAGGGACCCGGGGTAGGTCCAGTAGTGCCAGCTGGCAGGCAGGAGGCACTTGGGGTTGAAGCAGCTGAACTGGGCCTTGGTGCCCTGGGCCAGGGTGGGGGACCCAGGAATCAGCATAGACCTCCCACCAGGATGAGAGCAGCACCCTCCCAGCCCATTTCTGTCAATAGGATTTAGGCTTATATGGCCCACTGATGCAAACTGTGGGCAAATGTCTGTGACCCAGAGGCCATCACCCATCCTTTTGCATTAGAAAGCTGTGGCTCCTAAAGCTCTCAGGGCACCATGTTCTCTCCTTTGCCCTTGACAAACCTTAGTGGTGCTGCCTGTCGGAGGACCATTAATGTGATAAGCATCTTACGAATCCTATACCCAACCAGATGGCACTCTGGGCATGCAGCAGGGCCATGGACCCTGATGATGAGGAGTCAGTCACAGCGCCCCACTGCTGCAGACCTGCACCCTTCACCTCTGCAAGGGTCTGCTGCAGGATGAAGGAATGGGAGGGCCAACTCCATGATCTAGCCTGGTCCTCCCTTCCCTCCCAGGCTGCTCTGGATCAAGGGCACCGACCCCTGGTCTCACCTTAAACCGAACCATGTAGAGCGCATCTGTCAGACGGTTCATGCTGGGGTGCTCATCCCCCGTCTATCAGAGAGAAGGCAGCGTGAGCCCAGAATTCACTATGTTTTGGGACTAGGGATGGCACCAGGCCTCCCATGGCCCTCTGGGCCCCAGGTAACCCCCTCACCTCCAGGAAGACACCAACCACAGCCAGGCCATCGGGCGCCGAGGCCGCCTCCCCAAAGGTGCTGTACTTCTTGGCATTCCAATGAACCAGGTGCAGCTACAGGGCAACAACAGGCCAGGCCAGTGCTTAGTACCTCCCAGGGTCCGTGAGCGCTCAGGGCTAGGTTTCCCTCACTCCCACAGGACTCCTGGCCCCCAGCAGGAGGGGCTCCTCTGGGAGCCATGGGTCAAAGATAGCATTAACCCTGTTCTAGATCTGACCCTTTCCTGAGCCCCAAGGGACCAAAGAGCTCAGGCCCTGCCCTCCATGAACTGTGAAATAGATAATGACCATCTAACGTGACACCTCCCTGAGGAAGTGGATCCTGCAGCTGAGGCCAAAGAACCCGAAGAGGGTTACTCAATGGAACTCTCCGGGCAAGGTATTTCACGCAGAAAGAACAGCGTAAGTAAATGCCTAGAGATATGAAAGAGCCAAGCTTCCCAGGTGGCTCAGTGGTAAAGAATCCGCCTGCCAATGCAGGAGACACAGGAGATGTGGGTTCAATCCCTGGGTCCAGGTGATCCCCTGGAGAGGGAAATGGCAACCCACTCCAGTATTCTTGCCTGGAGAATCCCATGGACAGAGGAGGCTGGTGAACTACAGTCGATGGGATTGCAAAAGAGTAGGACAAGACTTAGTGACTAAACAGTAACAACAGCAACATGAAAGAGCCAGGTGTGGGCAGGGATTCATTACATGCAGGTCAGTATGAGAAAAGGACAAGGCGAGATGAGGCCAGCCAAAGCCAGGTCACGCAGGCCCTTGAATGCCAGGCTTAATCCTTGAAGGGTTGTTGCAAGGCTGTGATGGGACTGGATCTGCCCTTCAGAAAATTCCTTCTGGACACACAGATCAGCACAACAGAGGGCCAACTTCAGGTGGAAGACCCTGTGCTGAGGGTGGGTGGAGGTCCCCTAGGGGACTTCACTCCCTCCAGTGCCCCACACTGGACATCTAGCAAACCCCTGACTCCCCAGTACCCCACTCCCTCCCCCATCAGGCAGAGGAGGGTCTTACCTCACTGGGGAATGACTTGCCATCCACCGAGTGCTCCGAGCCCACACCGTGCTTCTTGCCCCAGTGGAAATGGAACTGCTTAAGCCGGTAGGGCCCATCCAGGGGGCCCCCAGACACCACTGCGGGGAGAAGGGGGACCTGTAGCAATAACCGTGAGAGATCCCACACTGCCTGAAGGCAGCAGTACTAGCATCGGGGCAGTGCCCAGAAGGGAAATAAACTTTTCATTTGGAACATTCCTGGGGCTAAGTGGACTTGGATCAGTCCCCACGCAGTTCCCTATGCCCTTGACTGGGCCAGGGCAGAAATCCTGGAGGCCTGTAGGTAGCAGAGGAGTCTGGTACTGACAGGGTACATCCTTCCATCAGGCCGTCCTCCCAAATCCTGCCCACTTTCCAGTGGAAGCTGGGATGTTGCTTCTCAGACCCCCTTTGCCACTAATGGTAGACGTCCCATGCCTGCAGCCCTGACTCAGAGCTGGGTCAGAAGGATTATCTTCTTTAGTCTTCATGGTAACTCAGGACAGAACCTATTATTATTCCTATTGTATAAAGGAGGAACCGAGAGACAGAGAGGGCAAGGTCTTTGCCCAAGGTCACACACAGCAAGGCACTGAGCTAAGATACAAGCCCACATCTACTTCATGTAAGTCCAGAGCCCAAGGCCCTAATCATCAGGCTGTGTTGCCTGCCCAGAACCTGGTGGCTCCCTAGGACCTGATGTCCAGAGGCCAGCTCCTGAGGATCCCCAATCCAAGGGTCAGTCCCCTGTCTTGACCAGAGTCCCGCCCTCATGGCCTCTTTGGCGGGGCCAATTTATGCTGGTTTTGTGACTTTCCTACTCTGATACCCCGTGAACAGAGGCCACACACAAGGCCTCCTGGGACTGATTGAATTTCTAGCTGAAATAGATCTAGCAGTGGAGGGAGCCCCCACCAGGCCTGAATGTGAGCTCCTGGATCAGGTGACGGCCCTGGGCTCAGAGTTCCACTAGGCCCTTCCAGGATGGGTGACCAGGGCAGGGCCCTGACCCCTGTGGGCCCCTCGAGGAGGAGGATAATGGGACAGCCCAGAGGCCCCGTCTTGCTGTCCTGCCTCACCTGAGCAGCAGGTCTGTCCATGGCAATGCTGGGTGGTTAACTGAGCCTGAAGGTGGTGGCTCTGGGTTGAGGCCCAGTGAGGATGCCTCCATCCTGGGGAGGGCCTACAGACTGAGCTTCTGATATGGACTGTGGAGGCTCACTCTTCCGAGCATGCCCCACGTGGGACTCCATAGTGTAACCTCTTAGAGAGTAACGTCCCTCCATAACCCTTGAGCTTGGCTTCCTCTCCTGCTCTCTGCATCCTGACCACAGAACACACTGCCATTCTCGGTGTACTTACTATGTGTTCAGGCACTCTGCAGACATCAACCCCCACGGTGGCCTAGAGGGGGACACATTTTACCCCCTAGCCAGATGTGGCACAGAGGCTTCAAAAGGTAGGTCTCTTGCCCAAGGTCACACAGCTGGGAAGTGGCAGAGCCCCAACTCTCTCACTCCTAAGCCTACTTTCTTTCCACTGGGCCCCTAACCCCTCAGGCCTGGGCATTCTATTAAGGAGGGAACCCCAGCCAGGCTAGAAAGTGAGCCCCTGGATCCGTAGTCCAGAGGAATGCTCCCTTGGGCCTTCCCTACCAAGAGTGGCCTTCACTGAGCTACTTATGTCTGAATCAAGCCCTCAGTGCCCTCTGAAGGTTATTCAGAAGGTCCAGTCACTTGAAAACTACTCCTTCACAAACTATGATCTTAGGTGCTTCCCTGGTGGCTTTAGTGGTGAAGAATCTGCCAGTGCAGGAGATGCAGATTCGATCCCTGGGTTGGGAAGATTCCCTGGAGAAAGAAATGGTAACCCACTCCAGTATTCTTGCCTGGGAAATCCCAAAGGACAGAGGAGCCTGGCGGGCTACATTCCACAGGGTCGCTAAGAGCTGGACATGACTTAGTGACTAAACAATAACAACAGTGTCATCAAGAGCCCCATGTCCCTCCCCAAAGGGGACGTTCTTTTACTTAGAATTAAGTACCAGGAATGCTGTGTCTCTCTTCTGAGGATCTGCTGGATTTCCTCCCTTCTGCAGCAAGAAATATAACTGATCCTCTTTCCCTTTTTTCCTAGCCTACCAAAGAACTCAGGACTAAGCAAATAAGATCCTTCCCATCTGGCTTTCCTCCTCTTGTCTGCCTTTTGATCCTCTATTTGAAACTTGAGTTCCCCTGAGTACTTTCATTGCATGTATGGGGGGCAGGGGTAGGGATAGGAGAATGAGGGGTAGGAGAATGAGGGGCAGACTACCAGTCACTTCCTTATGTAAGAAACTTTAGCAGGTTCCCACCTTGTCCCACTCGACCCCTCACAGGCCTGGTCATAAGGACAAAAATCGCTATACTAAGGAGCACTCCCAAGCCTTCTGTCTAGGAATTTATCATGGAGGAACCCTCTAATCCCAGGGCAAAGAGACCCTGGAAGGAGCTGCCACAAGTTCCCACTGGGCTCCCTTTGGTCCAAGATAGTTGGGATTTGAGGCTGTAGGTGGGCTGGAGACTTATGAGTAGGACCAGGCAGGTTCTGGCCCTCCCCAGCTTACTAAGTTTCTGCTAGCCCATCTTAGAGGCAGGTTCTTAAGAGGAATAAACCAACTGCCTATGATATTAACAAGCAGCCTGGCACACAGAACATTTTAGCTCCATTCTCTTTCTGCTGGGCTTAACCAGATCACACACAGAGGAGGGTTTGGCCTTAGGCCACACAGCAGGTCAGTGATGGGGCAGGGAGTGGAAACAAACCCGACCTCAGGAACTAAATGAAAGAGAAGAAAGAGAATTAGTATTTCTTGTGCATCTACTACATGCCAGCACTACAGACATCACTCCAGGTTTTTCATTTTTCCTCTCTGCAACCCCAGGGAGGGAAACAGGATCTTAATGTCCCCCATTTTATGCATCAGGAGACTGAGGCTTCACAGTTGGTGAAAAGTGGAGACTTCCTTTCCCAGCATGGCGTTCTGCCCTTCTTGAGCCTGCCCCAATCAGGTTAGGATCCCAGGGAGAAGAGTGCCAGGGGCCGGCAGGGACCACTTACCAGTTCGGTCATCACTGTCATTGAAGTCCACTTGGACAGAGTGGCCATTGTTGGCGATGCTGAGGGATGTGCAGGACTCATAGGAAATCTCCAGTGGCTTCAGGCTGGGCGAGTACACAGCCTGGCTAGATATGATATTGATTGGTGACTGGCGGTCTCCCTGGGCAATGGGATACAGCTTGTGCCAGTGTGAGGGGCCTGCAGATGGTGGGGAGAGGGCAAGGATTCAGGCCAGCCTGGATCTCGGGGCTGCAGATGAGGGCATCTGTGGGGGATGGTCTCCGTGCTATATCCTTTCAGAGGTCACCCTCTGCTATGCAGTCGCATGGTCTGGAGCGTCATTCCCAGCTCTGCCACTTCCCCTCTTAGCCTCCATCTTCTTATATGAGAAATGACCTCTCCAAAGCTCTCTACTCATAGCTGATAGGAGATCCAGAGAGCTAACGTGCGCCGGAAGGGAGCGCACAAAAGCTACAGGCTCAGGGGCAGTTTGAGGTAGCAGGTCCTCCCCAACACCCAGCATATGTTTAGAGAGGTCCTCAGGGCCTTGAGGTCCCTGACCTTACCCTACCGAGTGCCTGGCCTCTTCTTGCATCTGACCAAGTTCCAGTCGGTATTCATAATAATGATAACAAAAGCTCATATCAACTTCACTTTGGCTCTGTGACATGCATTTGCTTCTCATAATAGCCTTGTCAAGTAGAGACAAGTGTGATTCCCATTTCACAGATGAGGGCACTGAGGGTCACTTGTGCACGTGTGCATGCACACTTGGGTACAGGAGTAAACACACAGTGTGTGCATGTCTTGCCCCCAACTGCCCTCCTTGGGCATGTGCAGGTCCAGGGAGATTTTCATGTGCGCACACATATGTGCACAGCGGCCTGAGCTCACTGCATCCAGAGCGGGCAGGCCCAGTAACACATATGTACAAGTTTGCAGCCCTTCCAAGTATCTCTGACACACACATAGGCACCCTCACACAGAGATACCCTCTGTTGCAAACCTGGGTCTGCACTAAGAGACTACAGCAAAACACATGCTCGTGCACACACATGCACACCTGTGTGCACACCCACGAGCACCCACCACCTGCCTCCCAGAGATTCCATCTGCAGCCGAGAGGCTCGGCATCTCCCTGGGGAACATCCTGAGATGCAGCCTATTTTTAGAGCCACTGCCGGCTGGTGCTTCTCCCCGTTTTTGGCTTCTTAAGTTTTCCTGAGAAAACAGCAGCAGGTGCCGACAGAGCTGTGTCCCCAGCGGATGACTCAGAAGCGTGGCCCAGACCCACTGTGGGTTATTTTTGAAGTCCTGTGAACATGCCGCATGCCGGCACCTCCATCCTCTGTCCTTCCCGCCCTCGCTGTCCCTAGGCTGGGTGACCCAGGACTGGGTGAGGCACAGCAGCTTCAGGGAGGCCAGCTATGGGGCAGACCTAGTGCGATACTGGACATTCAGTGCTGGTGGTCAGGACTGGCAAGAAGGCTAGAGTCAGGGGACTTTGACTCTGGGGAAGGCATCCAGAAGCTGGCTGGGAGCAGGAGCTGGGCGTGGAGGAAGAGAATCTTTTAGGAGGGTCCTGTCAACCTTCCCCTTCTCTGCCTCTCTCTGCATCTCTGCGTACCTCTCTTGCCTTTTTCTGAAAATCTCTTTCTAGCTTTCACATGTCCAAACAGGGTTTTCCCCTTCAAAATATGCTCTGTGTGCTTGGGACCTCAGAGTGGAGGCAAAGACCCCACAGCACCTCCCTAACTCTCTCTGGCCCAATTGTAACCTCCAGACCCCCAGACTTGGTACCCAGGACCCCCATCCACCCCTCACAGAGTGCCTGCCTCTCTGTAGATAAGTAAGGATGGGGGTGTTCCTCCCACCAGCACTCCCCTTCTTCCCACCCCCACCTGCCTTGCCTGGGTTTCCTCTGGATCTTGGTTCCTTGGGGAAAGCTAAGAACCCTTATCCCACATCCCCACCCCAGCTTGGTAAGAAATAGCCTCAAAGGAACTGTCCTGCCGCAGACCCACACTCAAGCGGTCTGGCTCTCACCGTCTGCCTCTTCTCCCTTCCTCTGCGTCTTAAGGAGGAAACTGAGGCAGGATCGAGGAGCTATTCACCGGGTCAGACCAGGAGGCTGATGTGGGCCACCGGCTCCCTTGTCTCACACCGGGACGTGCTCAGACACCCTGCCAGAGGCAGACACGCAGACACATCCATGCGCCCTTAGATGCTCCCTTCCTTCACATACCTGCCGACTCGAAAGCTTGGACACTTCGACGGGCAAACTCTGCCGGGGACACCGCGCCCTTGCCCACGCGGAGCCCAGCTCCGGGGAGGTCACTGCACACCAGTCGTGCGCGCTCCCCGCACATACACCGTGCAGCGCGCTGCGTTCAGCCCGCCCCCAGCTGCCCTGGGCTACCTCCACCCGCTGCGCACTCCAGCAGGGGATGAGTGAGTGAGTGTCCGGCCCAGGTGCCAGCGAGCTGGGTCGTCAGGGGCTGCGCGGAGGAGGAGGCAGAAAGCGCTTGGCCGCGGGTGGCTCGCTGGCGGCGGGGCCGGACGGAGAGCGGCGCGCACTTTGTGCCAGGTGCGGGGGAGCCAGGGCTCTGACCTGGCGGGTGGGCCGGGCTCTGGGGGCTGGATGGGAAAAGGGTCCCCGTCTCGCCTGGAGGATAGGGGGCTTGCAGGTCCCGCTGGGTGGGAGGGTCAGGGGCGAGTCCCAGTGGATGGGGGCTGGCTGGGATCTGTGCCTACCGTCGTTCTGGCCGTAGCCCCAGCCGTGGTGGCCGGTCATGCCGCTGCCGTCACCTGCCGGCTCGGCTCAGTTCTGCTTGCTCGGGCTGCGGCTCCGGCCCCGCTCGCTGCTGCGGAGCAGCTTCTTAAAGCGGCGGCAGGCGGGAGGAGCGGTTCCCAGGGGACCCGCCCCCCCCACCCCTAGTAGGGCGAGAGAGGCCGGCCCTGCCCCGCCCTGCCCTCTCCCACCCACCCCGCAAGCCAGTTGAACCCTGAGTTGAGATGCGGGCTGTGTGGGGGGTGTCAAGGGGACCTAAACCCCACCCCCACCTTGACCTTGGCCGAGCACTGTTCCTCCTTCCCTCCAGCACGTGTACCCTCTGGGGCAGGAGAAGCCACCCATCATGAGGGCCGCCTCCGTTTCTCCACACCCCATCCGTCCCCCAGACTTGTCCCTGGGCAGTAAATCCCACCACTGGAGACCTGGGCTCTGGGCCCCAAGTCCTCTTGGACTGGGACCCTTTGAAACTGCAAATTGCACTGACCATCAAGTGTCCAGGAGTGGAGTTTCCCCTGTTCGGTGAAGGATTCAGGTGCTGGGCCAAGCTTTGGATCCTTCCTGTTTCCTAACCCTCTCAGCTTTCCTACAACAATGAGTGGTGTACTTCTATTAGCCTGATTGCATAGAGCAGGAGACTGAGGCCCAGAGAGGTAAAGTGACTTCTTGCTGCAGATCTTCTAGCTAGAGAGTGAGGGCTTTACTCTCAATTTGTTTCACTCCTGGATTCTTGTGCTCTTTCCTACTTCCCCTTGGTGTAGGGGTGGGGCGGGGAGGGTGGCAAAGGAGTCCTGTGGTTGTGGGGGTCTGGGAGCCCTGGGGTAGGAGGAGGGCTTAGGCAGAACCACTGTCTCATAATGGGAGTGGGGAGTTTAGGCTTTAACCACTGGGCATTAAGGCAGACAGACCCCAGGGAACTTCCCTGGTGGTCTAGAAGCTGAGACTCTGCACTCCCAATGCAGGGGGCCAGGGTTCGATGGATCCCTGGTCAGGGAACTAGATTCCACATGCCACAACTAAGGATCTCACGTGCTGCAATGAAAAGTTGGCACAGCCAAATAAATACTTAAAAAGACAGACCCACAGAACACCAGCTGGCTCCCACCATGGAACTAAATATGAGGCCCAACCTCTACCCTCTGCTTCTCTTCTTGCTTCCTCCACTGTCCAGGTCTTTTTGCCTATTTCTTTATAGCTCACTGTTTGTCCCTCCTTTCGTTGCCTCCCCATGACCTTCGGCACACCTGCTGGGAGCTCAGGCCCTCCACCCTGCACTCAATCTCAGTATCTGCCTTGGCCCAACATTTTCCCATCCACAAGCCCTGGTCCTTGCTGCGCCCTCCACCTGGGACGTCTTCTGTCTTCCACCCACTGGCTCTAGCCAGCCCAATCTGATTCATCTGAGGATGTGGACTTATGCCAAGGATAGGGCTTGTCTCTGGCTAGGCCTCAGCAGGCACTTTTGGGAAGACAAACAGATGGGTGGATGGAAGGAGAGACAAATGATCCCACCCAGGGATTTGTACCCAACCAGAGTTGAAGGATCATTTGTGAAATCTCCGCTGGTCTGACCTCTACCAGAGGGAGACTATTTCAGACCCTGTTGTTGGTTGACCTTGTGAGGGAATCTGCCATCTTGTCTGCCAGGCTCCCCTATATCTGTGTGGCTGTCTTGGTTTCCCTCTCTTAGGCCCTGAACCCCTCAGGTCCCTGAGCAGAGTTGTGGAGATTAAGTGACAACTGGTTGGCTGGGCCAAGGTCAGTCAGTCAGTGACCTCCCAGCACTGCCTAGACACCTCTCCTTGACCTAGGAGCTGGAAGGGACCCTTAATAAAAATCTGACTCTAAGACAGGGGGCAGAGGATCATGCAGAGGGTAGCCCCCAGACTGCCTCTGTTCATCTCCCAGAAGAGCCAGCCACCTTTCTCCTGGGGGAGCTGCAACATTCTCAGGGCCTGGGGTTGGGCCCAAATGTGTCTACTTCATTGACCTACTTCCCCCTCACTGTGACCCAGACATTTCCATATTTATAGTACTAAAAAAAAAAATGGAATTACTTATATAGCATTGAATCGAGCTTCATTCTCACAGTAGCCCCACTTTGTAGATGAGGAAAGCAGGGCTCAGAGGACTTGAGTTAGCGTGCACAGTGAGTGGCAGAGCTAGGATGAAAACCCGGGGCTGCTGAGTCCCTTATTCAACATGTCTAAAGTCACCAGGAGGGGGAGGAAGTGGGTTTGAAATTTGATTGTCATTTGTGTAGACAGGAAAGACTTCCTCCACAATGACTGAAGAGAAGCCAGGGAGAGTATTTGCCTCCTGGGTGGAGACTGGGAGCCTGGAAGGGTGGGAGAGGGTACAGAATGGGAATGGGAGGGACACCCTTTACTGCTCACTCCTTCAGAAAGAATTAAAATATTGCCTCTTTAACAACCAAATAAAAGTTGATCCAATTCTTTCCTTCCTGCATCCTGTCTTTAACAGTTTTCTCTAGGTGCTAGAGAGCTGGGAACTCAGGTAAATGAGAGGAGCTGATGCAGTCTGCCTGTCCGAGGTGAAGCCTCAGTTGCCCCTGTAGCCTACTCAGGTCAACTTGGGAAAGACTGTGCCCCCATTCAGGCACATCCTGTCTCAATTACATGCTGTCTTTAAAATGGAACTGGGGACTTCCCTGGAAGTCTAGTGGTTAAGACTGCACTCCCAATGCAGGGGGCATGGGTTCGACCCCTGGTCAGGGAACTAAGATTCCATATGCCATACAACTCAGCCAAAAAAAAAAAAAAAAATTAAAGAAAAAGTGGAATCGAAAAAAAAAAAAAAAGAATTGATTTCACTGCTCTGGAGTTTATTCTTTGGTCTCACTGGTGTCAGTGGCCTCCTGGATTTTGCTCTTTTTTGGGGAGAGGAAGTGTAGGGATGTGAGAGCTATGATGAAAGGCTGGGGGAGGATTGTACAGCCACACCTCATTTATCCTGACCTTGACCAGATCTCACTTCCCCTCTGAAAGATACACATGTCTTTGCTCTACAGTAATGGCACCCCACCCCAGTACTTTTGCCTGGAAAATCCCATGGATGGAGGAGCCTGGTAGGCTGCAGTCCATGGGGTCGCTAAGAGTCGGACACGACTGAGCGGCTTCACTTTGACTTTTGCTTTCATGCATTGGAGAAGGAAATGGCAACCCACTCCAGTGTTCTTGCCTGGAGAATCCCAGGGATGGGAAGCCTGGTGGGCTGTCGTCTCTGGGGTCGCACAGAGTCGGACACGACTGAAGCGACTTAGCAGCAGCAGCAGCAGCAACGAGGTGATCAGGGCATCATCCCTGCCCTGCCCAAACTCATAGTATCCCTGTGAGTTTCAGCTGAGACGGTAGTTGTCCAGTGCTGCACCAACAGGCAGAATCATGCCTGCTCTTCACTGTGTGTTGTGCCCAGGGCCAACAGGCCAGACTGGAAGCCCTGTGACCTAGAGACTCTAAGATGAAAATTATAGCTTCTCAAGTGTTTTTTTTTTCCCAAAAAATTTCCACTCCAAGTATATAGAAACAATGGAAACAGTGAGACTTTAGTTTCTTGAGCTCCAAAATCACTGTGGATGGTGACCGCAGCCATGAAATTAAAAGATGCTTACTCCTTGGAAGAAAAGCAATGACAAACTTAGCGTATTAAAAAGCAGAGACATTCCTTTGCCTCCAAAAGTCCATATAGTCAAAGCTATGGTTTTTCCAGTAGTCATGTGCAGGTGTGAGAGCTGGACAATAAAAAAGGCTGAGCCCTGAAGAACTGATGCCTCTGAACTGTGGTGCTGGAGAGGACTCTTGAGAGTCCCTCGGACAGCAAGGAGATCCAACCAGTCAATCCAAAAGGAAATCAACCTGAATATTCACTGGAAGGACTGATGCTGAAGCTGAAGCTCCAATACTTTGGCCACCTGATGTGAAGAGCTGACTCATTGGAAAAGGCCCTGATACTAGGAAAGATTGAAGGCAAGAGAATGGGGTGATGGAGGATGAGATGGTTGGAATGGCATCACTGACTCAGTGGACATGAGTTTAAGCAAATTCCTGGAGATGGTGAAGGACAGGGAAGCCTGGTGTGCTGCAGTCCATGGGGTTTCAAAGAGTCAGACACAACTAAGCGACTGAATAACAACAACAAGTATGTATGTGTGTGCACTCACAAGTGGAATGAATCTGGGCTGTGAACTCAGACGGACCTGGTCCTGGCTCCCAGCATCACTAGCTGTGTGATCTGGGGTGAGTTGCTTCACCTCTCAGCCTGTTTTCTGATCTGTCAGATGGGAACAGAGAGTCAAGGGGGCTAACAGGATGGTCGGGTGAGCATATCTGTGAGACTCCTAGAACAAAGTATGTACTCCTCAGACCTGTTCTTTCCCCTTTTCCTTAGCTTTTTTGGGAAATTTAAAACCCCAAATATTCATTTTCCAATGACAGTAGTGGCACCTACTTACTATAGAAAATTTGGGAGAATCAGAAAAGCATAGAAAAGAAAATTCACTGGTCATATTACCACCCAAGAATCACCACTGTAAACACTGTAGTGACCATCCTGCCAGGCTTTTTCAGTATGTACTGCGCTCAGTTACTCAGTCATATCTGACTCTTTGAGACCTTATGGACTGTAGCCCACCAGGCTCCTCTGTCCATGGGATTCTCCAGGCAAGAATACTGGCATGGGTTGCTATTTCCTGCTCCAGGGGATCTTCCTGACCCAGTGGGTTGAACCCATGTCTCCTGTGCCTCTTGCATTGGCAGGCAAGTTCCTTACCACTAGCACTACATGGGAAGACAATATATATTAGTAGTACTTAAAAAACAATCAGAACCATATGTGGAGTTTTGTGACCAAGTATTTGTCACTTAATGCCCTATGATAAGCATTTCCCTGCTTCATCAGTATTAGAGAACTTGACACTTAAAACTGCATAATACTCTAGTATGTGGATTTTTCCATTTTTCACTATTGTAAGTGTACTGCAGTGGACAGCCTTATTTATACATCTTTGTGTGGGTGGCTGACGATTTCCCTGAGAAAGTGGATTAACCAAATCAGATGATAAACACTTCGCGAGTAAGACATTTTAAAATGTAGAAGGCATTCTTCCCTGGTGATCCAGTGGTTCAGAATCCACCTTGCAATGGAGGGGACATGGGTTTGATCCCTGGCTGGGGAACTAAGATCCTGCAAACCATGGAGCAGCTAAGCCTGAGCACTGCAACTAGTGAGCCTGCACGTCACAAACTAGAGATTCGGTGCACCGAAAGGAAAGATCTTGCATGAGTCAACTAAGACCCAACACAGGGAGTGTGTCCTACGTTGGGATTCATTCCTCCTGGCTGGTTTCCCACAGATTCTAAACTCTTCTAGGGCAGACCCTGATGCTGGGAAACACTGAGGACAAGAGGAGAAGGGGGCAACAGAGGATGAGATGGTTGTATAGCATCACTGACTCAACAGACATGAGTTTGAGCAAACTCAGGGAGCTGGTGAAGGACAGGGAAGCCTGGTGTGCTGCAGTCCATGGGGTCGCAAAGAGTTGGACATGACTGAGCGACTGAACAACAAGGGCAAACAACAGGGCAACAAGCTAGGCCCACTCTTCCTGGCAGCTCAAGGATCTGGCCTCCTCCCGGCTGAGACCAACCAGGATGGGTAACACAATAGTCCTGAACTGGGGTCTGGCCAGATCTGTAGTGTGTTTCTAATCCCTGTGCCACCTTTAAATAGCTGTGAGAATTTGGAATTTTACTCACCTCTCCAAGCCTCTACTCTCTTGGGTATAAAATGGAGTGAATAGTAGTATCTATTGCATTGGGTGAATACAGTGAGCACAAAATGGTGGTGTGTGTCAAAGGTCCACCTGGCTCACGAGTCACAGTAAATGGGGATGGTGTGTGGGTTCTAGGGCTCAGTTCTCCCACCTGTTCAGTGGGAGATTGGCCTAGGTCGATGGTTCTCAAACTTGAGCCTAAATCAGAGTCACCAGGAGTCTTATTAAAAGTTTCTTAGGCCTCATCCCAGAGTTTCTGTTTCAGCAGGTCTGGAATAGGACCTGAGAATTTGCCTTCCTAACAAATTCCCAGGTGATGTTGATACTGCTGGTCCAGGATCACCCTTAAAAAACCAATGGTCTAAATCAATAAAGCCATGCTTTCCTGATCTGATACTTTCAATTGCCTGTCTTCTACAAAAGGAAAACCTTGTGAGGAGCCCTGAGTGCCCAGGTGGTCGGGCTTGTATTGGGTCAACCTCCATGGCTCCAGCACAGCACATTTACACGCTGGCTTGAACTAGCTCCCCTGCCGAAAGTTGTTAAAGTTCTAATGTCTAGGACCTTTGAGTGTAATCTTATTCGGAAACATGGTTTTTGAAGACTTAATCAAGTTAAGATGAGGTCATGGGTTTTCCTGATGGCTCAGTGGTGAAGAATTTGTCTGCCAATGCAGGGGACATGGGTTCGATTCCTGCTCCAGGAAGATGCCACATTCCAAGGGAAAACTAAGCCCGTGCACCTGGAGCCTGTTCTCCACAACAAGAGAAACCACTGCAATGAGAAGCTCGTGCATTTTATCTAGAGTAGATGCAACTAGAGAAAGCTTGCAAGCAGTAGCAAAGACCCAGTGCAGCCATAAATAAATCTTTCCAAAAAGTTTTTAGGGTGGGCCCTAATCCAATGTGATTTAGAAGACAAGAAATACAGAGACATGAGGAGAGAATAGCATATGATGACACAGGTGGAGACTGAAGTGCCATATATGGCTGTGAGCCAAGGATTACTAGCCAACCACCAGAAGCTAGGAAGGCCAGGCCAGGTTCTTCCCTTTAAGTTCAGAGGGAACGCACTGCACACACTTTAATTTTGAACTTCCAGCTTTCACAACTGTTAGGCAATGCATTTCTGTAGTTTGTACCAGTTTGTGGAACTTTGTTATAACAACTCCAGGAAATTAGTACACTGAAGTATCTTCTTTTACAGGTTGCCACCAACACAAACCTTTTTCAAAATCATGTATATCTTCATAGGCAGTATGACTCCCCTCTGCCAAACTTGGGGATGTTTCTATTCATGCAGTCCATGATTGCACTGAACTCTCACCTGTCATCTTTTGACCTTCCCACATTCCTTGGGTGTATTTTACTATCTGTTATATTTCACCTGTCCAATTGGAGGACATGTGACAGAAAAAGCATATGACAAGCTGGGAGAGCCTCCTGCCTCTGTTTCCCATCAGTTTTGTTCCATGGTGCTATGCACGGGCCAAGGAAGTCACAAGAGGGCGTTCCCCAACCTGATCCTGGTGACAGCACCCAGGGGGAATTTTATCCATCATTGCTGCATCGTTACTGTCAAACCATGCCCCTTACTCAGTTCCCATCCCAGGGTGGGTTGGGGTGGAGATCTGTGCTCACTTTCACCTTATTTGAGGTAATCATTAACCTGAAGATGCCTGTAGTGTCTGTGAAATAGGAAGGAATCCTCATGTCCCCCTAGTCCCCTCTCTCCCCACCTTCCTCATGGAGTAGTCCTGTTCCTTGGCAGCCATCCCCACAGGGATGGTTCTTTTCAGGAAGTGCAGAGCTTTAAATTCCTCCTCGATCTTATGTTCTCAGTCTTCACAACCTGACTCCTACCACCTCTGAAACTTCCTCTGAGCACTCCTTGTTGTTCTTTAATTGCTAAGTCATGTCCAACTCTTTTGTGACCCGGTGGTCTATAGCCCCACCAGGCTCCTCTGTCCATGGTATTTCCCAAGCAAGGATACTGGAATGGGTTGCTATTTCCTTCTCCAAGTGATCTTCTCGAACCAGGGGTTGAACCTGGACCTCCTGCATTGGCTGGCGGATTCTTCACCACTGAAACACCTGGGTGACCACTCCCTACCCTTCACCTAACTCTACATCACACCAAACTTCCTTTAGTGTCTCAGCCTGTCATGCCTTATCTGCCTCCCAGGGATGACATCTGCTGTTCTTTCTGCTTAAAACATTCTATCTTGCCCACATCATGTGAAACATTCCTGGAAGAGGGGAAGTAAGTAGAGTTCCTCTGCTTACCTCTCAGGTCCTCAACTTCCCTCTACCTATAGGAGGGTCATATTGTCTAGGGCTGTGAAAGTGCTGCACTCAATATGCCAGCAAATTTGGAAAACTCAGCAGGGGCCACAGGACTGGAAAAGGTCACTTTTCATTCCAATCCCAAAGAAAGGCAATGCCAAAGAATGCTCTAACTACCACACAATTGCACTCATCTCACATGCTAGCAAAGTAATGCTCAAAATTCTCCAAGCCAGGCTTCAGCAATATGTGAACCATGAACTTCCTGATGTTCAAGCTGGTTTTAGAAAGGGCAGAGGAACCAGAGATCAAATTGCCAACATCCGCTGGATCACGGAAAAACCAAGAGAGTTCCAGAAAAACATCTATTTCTGCTTTATTGACTATGCCAAAGCCTTTGACTGTGTGGATCACAATAAACTGTGGAAAATTCTGAAAGAGATGGGAATACCAGACCATCTGATCTGCCTCTTGAGAAATTTGTATGCAGGTCAGGAAGCAACAGTTAGAACTGGACATGGAACAACAGACTGGTTCCAAATAGGAAAAGGAGTACATCAAGGCTGTATACTGTCACCCTGTTTATTTAACTTATATGCAGAGTACATCATGAGAAATGCTGGGCTGGAAGAAACACAAGCTGGAATCAAGATTGCTGGGAGAAATATCAATAACCTCAGATATGCAGATGACACCACCCTTATGGCAGAAAGTGAAGAGGAACTCAAAAGCCTCTTGATGAAAGTGAGAGTGGAGAGTGAAAAAGTTGGCTTAAAGCTCAACATTCAGAAAACGAAGATCATGGCATCTGGTCCCATCACTTCCTGGGAAATAGATGGGGAAACAGTGGAAACAGTGTCAGACTTTATTTTTCTGGGCTCCAAAATCACTGCAGATGGTGACTGTAGCCATGAAATTAAAAGATGCTTACTCCTTGGAAGGAAAGTTATGACCAACCTAGATAGCGTATTCAAAAGCAGAGACATCACTTTGCCAACAAAGGTCTGTCTAGTCAAGGCTATGGTTTTTCCTGTAGTCATGTATGGATGTGAGAGCTGGACTGTGAAGAAGGCTGAGTGCTGAAGAATTGATGCTTTTGAACTGTGGCGTAGGAGAAGACTCTTGAGAGTCCCTTGGACTGCAAGGAGATCCAACCAGTCCATTCTGAAGCCCTGGGATTTCTTTGGAAGGACTGATGCTAAAGCTGAAACTCCAGTACTTTGGTCACCTCATGCGAAGAGTTGACTCATTGGAGAAGACTCTGATGCTGGGAGGGATTGAGGGCAAGAGGAGAAGAGGACGAGAGAGGATGAGATGGCTGGATGGCATCACTGACTCGATGGCTGTGAGTCTCAGTGAACTCTGGGAGTTGGTGATGGACAGGGAGGCCTGGCGTGCTGTGAATATGGGGTCGCAAAGAGTCGGACACGACTGAGCGACTGATCTGATCTGATTGTCTAGGGAGTACTTGTTTACTGTCTCTATCTTCTTGGGACAGTGAACTCCCCAAGAACCGAGTCCCCGACTTATTCCTCTTTGCATCTGCAGCCAGGAGCAGCTAGCTTTGTGGTTGGAAACAGGCGCTCACTGTGGGCTTCTTGCTTGAGAGGATGGAAGAAATGGGTGAATAATAATGAACATAATAATGAAAGTTCTTCTTTCGACAGGATTTTTTTGTGAGTCCTGTGTGTTCAAAATCTCAGTTAAGGTTAACAGAACTCTGTGACGGAGGCTCATTTATCCCCATGACACAGAGGGAAAAAACAGCATTTGAGAGGTAAAGAGCATATTTCTAAACCAGTGAGTGGTGAAAATCTAAATCTGCCTGATTCCAAAGCCCAAGTTCCCCACAACTACCCAGAGTACAAAGTCAGGGATTGGTCGACCAGAAGGACTGCTGCACTGCACGGGTAAAGGCGCGACCACCTTAGCCTTGGTCACCAGACCCGCTTCTGAGCTTGGCCGCAGACTCCCGGGTGTACAGGCGACGCGTGCGCAGTGCAGTGAAGGCGCCCCCTACCGGCCGCGCGCAGGAGACGGCAGTGGCAATGGGGCGCTCAGTGCGCCTGCGCGCTCGAGGAGGCTGTGGCTGTTTTCTGTAGTGGCCCGGCGGTTCTCCGAGGGGCGGGCGCGGCCATGGCGCAGCCGGGGAAGCTGCTTAAGGAGCAGAAGTACGACCGGCAGCTGAGGTGAGCCAGGGCTCACCGATTCGGGCGGGCCAGCGGGTTCTTCTGCGTCCGGGCCGGGCCTAAACGAGCGGGCGGCGCGGTTGGGCCTCTCTCGGGCCTCCCGCCGGGCTGGGCCGGGCCGTGCGTCCCGTGCTCAGGGTTCCGGCCTGGGGCCCCCTTCTTTCTCGAGGGCCGGCACTCGCCTTCCCCGAGGGGCGCGCTCGTCCGCTCGCCACGCGGTGTGCAGGTCGAGGTGCACCGCCCCCAGTTTCCGCCGGGTCGCCGCGACGGCTGCCGGTTCAGCCTCGCTGTGCTCCTGGTTTTGCAG
The DNA here is from genome assembly GCA_935064755.1 of Tragelaphus eurycerus. Lineage (NCBI taxonomy): Eukaryota > Metazoa > Chordata > Mammalia > Artiodactyla > Bovidae > Tragelaphus > Tragelaphus eurycerus. Next base: position 23,710,067 of record CAKXYN010000020.1, read on the forward strand.
AATGAGGGGCTCGGGACTACCCTATCTTGGCCGCCGAGGGCAGCACCGAATGTTAGGTATTGTTCTAAACCGGCGCTGTCCAGTAGAAATATAATGCCAATCTCTTGTGAACCACATACGTAGTTATATATGTGTGTATATATAACTCATGTATATATGTGTATATATAACATAATATTTATATTTGCAGTCACATTAAAAAGGACAAACAGGTGAAAATAATTTTAATACTTCAACTTATTTTGTTTAACCCAGTATGTGCAAAATATTACTATTTCAACGCATAATCAGTATAAAAAGTTATTAGAGATACTTTACAATTTTTTCATTCTGTCCTCAGAATCCAACATTTTACACTTTTGGCACGTCTCAAATTGGACTAGCCTTATTTCTAGTGCTCAGTAGCCGCATGTGGCTAATGGACTAATGGATATCTACTTAATGGACTGTAGGTCTAAGCCATCGAGCTAGGCGTTGACTACTTCCTCTCCCATGCCTTGTCTCCTAACACTCCCCATTCCTTATTTATTGAGCATTTTCTGTGCAAGAGAAGAAGAGCTTCCATGGAAAGGGCTTCCATGGTGGCTCAGCCGTAAAACATTCACCTGCAATGCAGGAGACCATCTACAATGCAGGAGATGTGGGTTTCATCCCTGCATTGGGAAGATCCCCTGGAGAAGGAAATGACAACCCACTCCAGTATTCTTGCTGGGAAGTCCCATGGACAGAGGATCCTGGCGCGCTGTCGTCTCTGGGGTCACAAAAGAGTTGGACATGACTTAGAGACTAAACCACCACCAAAGGCAGCAGAAATAGCACAACCATATGGCCCCCCTCCTTTCTGAAGACCCACAAGCCAGAAGTTACAGTATGTCCCTAAGGACCGGAACTCGTTGGCACCTCTGGCTTAGTGCTGTTGTTAGGGGCTTTATGCACTCAATTGTGAGAGCAGTCTTGAAGGCAGATATTCTGTCTCCTTTATAGATGGAAAAACTGACTCTTAAAAGTTTGATAACCTGCCTTGAGTATCCCATGTGTTTGAACCAGGATGTAAACTCAAGCCTTCTGGCTTTTCCAAAGCTGATAAGGTCTGCTCCCTGGGGAAAGGGAAAGGAAAGTTTCTGGGGAAAGAAGCAAGATGGTAGAGACTTTGTAACCAACTTGTGTTCTCTTGTAAATTCTTGGAGATCCTTGTATTTTGAAGCAGAGGTAACTATACATGACAGAGTTGATAAAATATTTTAGATTACTAAGTAACTGTGACAAAAGAGAGTTTTTTTGGCTGAATCCAGTCCATTTAAGGAACAAACAGAACTGTTCATTGATTTTGAAGTGTCAGAAGGAAGCAGGTATAAGCAAGATTGTGCCACCAGCTAGCAGTCAGCAGGTTCTGCCTTCTTTAGCCAGCAAGAGAATGGAGAGGATTGATTTTTGTTTGGGCCATTTCTTGAAACATATTACCTAGAGATGCACCAATATTCTCTTAGGCTCTTTCTCCAACTACTCAGATCAGATCAGATCAGATCAGATCAGTCGCTCAGTCGTGTCCGACTCTCTGCGACCCCATGAACCGCAGCACGCCAGGCCTCCCTGTCCATCACCAGCTCCCGGAGGTCACTCAGACCCGCATCCATCGAGTCAGTGATGCCATCCAGCCATCTCATCCTCTGTCGTCCCCTTCTCCTCCTGCCCTCAATCCCTCCCAGCATCAGAGTCTTCTCCAATGAGTCAACTCTTCGCATGAGGTGGCCAAAATACTGGAGTTTCAGCTTTAGCATCATTCCTTCTAAAGAAATTCCAGGATTGATCTCCTTCAGAATGGACTGGTTGGATCTTCTTGCAGTCCAAGGGACTCTCAAGAGTCTTCTCCAACACCACAGTTCAAAAGCATCAATTCTTCGGCGCTCAGCCTTCTTCACAGTCCAGCTCTCACATCCATACATGACCACAGGAAAGACCATAGCCTTGACTAGGCGAACCTTTGTTGGTAAAGTAATGTCTCTGCTTTTGAATATGCTATCTAGGTTGGTCATAACTTTCCTTCCAAGGAGTAAGCGTCTTTTAATTTCATGGCTGCAGTCACCATCTGCAGTGATTTTGGAGCCCAGAAAAACAAAGTCTGACACTGTTTCCACTGTTTCCCCATCTATTTCCCATGCAGTGATGGGACCAGATGCCATGATCTTCGTTTTCTGAATGTTGAGCTTTAAGCCAACCTTTTCACTCTCCACTTTCACTTTCATCAAGAGGCTTTTTAGACCCTCTTCACTTTCTGCCATAAGAGTGGTGTCGTCTGCATATCTGAGGTTATTGATATTTCTCCCGGCAATCTTGATTCCAGCTTGTGTTTCCTCCAGTCCAGCATTTCTCATGATGTACTCTGCATATAAGTATCCATCAACCGAATATGCCAAGTGTTTTCTGTGTGCCCTACTTTCATAGGAAAAAAACAGAGGTTTCCAGTCTATCTCTAGACTCATCCTCCATGATTTGACAGCTATTCAATGATTATTTATCCTGGGCAAGGCACTGTATCAAGCCCTGGGGCTTCAGTGGTGAACAGAGGGAGTGGTTTTTGCCCTTACGGAACTTAGAGTGGAATGGAGAGATGGATGTTCAGCAAATAAAACGCCAGATGAGGCAGTTACAGTTGTGATTTACTCTGGAGGACATACATAATAGGAGAGGATGTGTTTTAGACAACGGACAGGAAGCAGCTTAAAGTCTCTCAGTCCTCCAGGCTATGACATTTTTCTAATGATTTGGGCTTCCCCTGTGTTTCCTATAATACGCTTCCCAGGTGGCTCAGAGGTTAAAGCACCTGCCTGCAATGCAGGAGACCCGGGTTCAATCCCTGGGTCGGGAAGATCCCCTGGAGAAGGAAATGGCAACCCACTCCAGTATTCTTGCCTGGAGAATCCCATGGACAGAGAAGCCTGGTGGGCTACAGTCCAAGGGGTTGCAAAGAGTCGCAAGAAAAGACACATTACGCTTTCTGGGCAAAGGTAGCCATGTTAGTTCAGCTGTCATGATGCCTGTTTGATCACATATCTTGCCCTGTTAATGATATGCTGGTGTGACAAGATGTAACATGTATTTCAGGTTATAACACATTCCTAATCCTTATTACATCTTTCTGTTTGTTAATGTATGCATTTACCAGTCATGCTGTTAGAATTGGGAATAACATTTTAAAGCACTCCTGTAGAAGTCAGCGTGAAGGCTTTTCAGATGGTACTTCAGTCTTCTTGGTAAAGCTTTTCTCACTCTGGAACACGTCATGGTGGATCAGTATTATGTCAAGATCTTAAATTATACTGGATCCCTGTAACTTAAGGAGAAATAAAATAGAGGATGCATGTGTGTTCAGTCGCTTCAGTTGTGTCTGACTCTTTGTGACCCTGTGGACTGTAACCCTCCAGGCCCCTCTGTCCATGGGATTCTCCAGGCAAGAGTACTGGAGTGGGTTGCCATGTACTCTTCCAGGAAATCTTTGCAACCCAGGGATCGAACCCGTGTCTCCTGAGTCTCCTGCCCTGCAGGCATATTCTTTACCCATTGAGCCACCTAGGAAGCCCAAAATAGAGAATGTTGTTGTTCAGTCACTGAGTCGTGTCTGACTCTTTGCGACCCCATGGACTGCAGCACACTAGGCTTCTCTGTCCTTCACCATCTCCCTGAGCTTGCTCAAACTCATGTCCATTGAGTCGGTGATGCCATCCAACCATTTCATTCTCTGTCATTCCCTTCTCCTGCCTTCAGTCTTTGCCAGCATCAGGGTCTTTTCTCATGAGTTGGCTCTTTACAGATGGCCAAAGTATTGGAGCTTCAGCATCAGCCCTTCCAATCAATGTTCAGGATTGATTTTCTTTAGGATGGACTGGTTGGATCTCCTTGCAGTCCAAGGGACACTCAGGAGTCTTCTTCAATACCACAGTTCAAAAGCATCAATTCTTCGGCACTCAGCCTTCTGAGAATAATAGGTTTTAATAACAATAGAGAATCAGATCAGATCAGATCAGATCAGTCGCTCAGTCGTGTCCGACTCTTTGCGACCCCATATTCACAGCACGCCAGGCCTCCCTGTCCATCACCAACTCCCGGAGTTCACTGAGACTCACAGCCATCGAGTCAGTGATGCCATCCAGCCATCTCATCCTCTCTCGTCCCCTTCTCCTCTTGCCCTCAATCCCTCCCAGCATCAGAGTCTTCTCCAATGAGTCAACTCTTTGCATGAGGTGGCCAAAGTACTGGAGTTTCAGCTTTAGCATCAGTCCTTCCAAAGAAATCCCAGGGCTGATCTCCTTCAGAATGGACTCATTGGATCTCCTTGCAGTCCAAGGGACTCTCAAGAGTCTTCTCCAACACCACAGTTCAAAAGCATCAATTCTTCGGCACTCAGCCTTCTTCACAGTCCAACTCTCACATCCATACATGACCACAGGAAAAACCATAGCCTTGACTAGACCAACCTTTGTTGTCAAAGGAATGTCTCTGCTTTTGAATATGCTGTCTAGGTTGATCATAACTTTCCTTCCAAGGAGTAAGCATCTTTTAATTTCATGGCTGCAGTGACCATCTGCAGTGACTTTGGAGCCCAGAAAAATAAAGTCTGACACTGTTTCCACTGTTTCCCCATCTATTTCCCAGGAAGTGATGGGACCAGATGCCATGATCTTCATTTTCTGAATGTTGAGCTTTAAGCCAACTTTTTCACTCTCCACTCTCACTTTCATCAAGAGGCTTTTGAGTTCCTCTTCACTTTCTGCCATAAGGGTGGTATCATCTGCATATCTGAGGTTATTGATATTTCTCCCAGCAATCTTGATTCCAGCTTGTGTTTCTTCCAGTCCAGCGTTTCTCATGATGTACTCTGCATATAAGTTAAATAAACAGGGTGACAGTATACAGCCTTGATGTACTCCTTTTCCTATTTGGAACCAGTCTGTTGTTCCATGTCCAGTTCTAACTGTTGCTTCCTGACCTGCATACAAATTTCTCAAGAGGCAGATCAGATGGTCTGGTATTCCCATCTCTTTCAGAATTTTCCACAGTTTATTGTGATCCACACAGTCAAAGGCTTTGGCATAGTCAATAAAGCAGAAATAGATGTTTTTCTGGAACTCTCTTGGTTTTTCCATGATCCAGCGGATGTTGGCAATTTGATCTCTGGTTCCTCTGCCCTTTCTAAAACCAGCTTGAACATCAGGAAGTTCATGGTTCACATATTGCTGAAGCCTGGCTTGGAGAATTTGGAGCATTACTTTGCTAGTGTGTGAGATGAGTGCAATTGTGCGGTAGTTAGAGCATTCTTTGGCATTGCCTTTCTTTGGGATTGGAATGAAAACTGACCTTTTCCAGTCCTGTGGCTACTGATGAGTTTTCCAAATTTGCTGGCATATTGAGTTCAGCACTTTCACAGCATCATCTTTCAGGATTTGGAATAGCTCCACTGGAATTCCATCACCTCCACTAGCTTTGTTCGTAGTGATGCTTTCTAAGGCCCACTTGACTTCACATCCCAGGATGTCTGGCTCTAGGTCAGTGATCACACCATCGTGATTATCTGGGTCATGAAGATCTTTTTTGTACAGTTCTTCTGTGTATTCTTGCCACCTCTTCTTAATATTTTCTGCTCCTGTTAGGTCCATACCATTTCTGTCCTTTATCGAGCCCATCTTTGCATGAAATGTTCCTTTGGTATCTCTGATTTTCTTGAAGAGATCCTAGTCTTTCCCATTCTGTTGTTTTCCTCTATTTCTTTGCATTGATCGCTGAAGAAGGCTTTCTTATCTCTTCTTGCTATTCTGTGGAACTCTGCATTACTTCTCTAATGTTAATGAATATAAAGACTTTCTGTTCCGTAAGTTATCTGACTTGAAAAGAGTAATGGACTAAGAGCTGAAAGACCAAGTGTCTAGTTCTAATTTGACCCCCGCTTTAACCAGGACAGGCTCAAGCTCAGGTTCCTCAGCTGTGTGATTCCCGTAACACCTCCCACTGTTCCTGTCTCACGTGTGTGCCATGCGGGTCACATCAGTTATTCGATGCAAGAACACTTTAACGATCACCATTCAAATAAAGTTGTATTTTCATGTAAGTTTTTAAAATGTTAAATTTGTGTCTTCTTTTGTAGGTTGTGGGGTGATCACGGCCAGGAGGCTCTAGAATCTGCTCATGTTTGCCTAATAAATGCAACAGCCACAGGAACTGAAATCCTTAAAAATTTGGTGCTGCCGGGTATGATAGTTTTGTGGTTGTAAATTTACCTCTTTAAGGTTTTTAACTAGAAACATATGTTCTTGACGGACTCTGTTTTGTTTCCCAGGCATTGGTTCATTTACAATTATTGATGGAAATCAGGTCAGCGGAGAAGATGCTGGGAATAAGTATGTTCTATTCTTTTCAAATACATTCATTAGGGAAGGCAGTGCATTGTCATTCGAGAGCAAGGCCTAAAGCCCAGCTTCACGTCCTCTGTCAGGGTGCCTGGACTCAGGTGGGAAGTCCAGTCAACTCTGAGTTTAGGATCACAGCAGGGATGGAGTGAGTTCATATAGGTAAAGCGCTAGCAAGCTGGCAAATAGGCTGTTAGTAAAAGATAGCCATCATTACTGTCTTTATTGTTGTTATTAATGCAAAGAGTAGTCATTATTCCTTAATTTGTGAAATCTGTATCCTTCCTAAGTTCTTGCATTTATTCCTAGGTATTAGTATGTAATTAACAATAATTTTGGGATTATAAGAATAATAAAAACTGCCTTTTATTTGTGGTGTCTTCTAAGTTTGGTTCAGGTATATCTCTTCCTACACTATATTGTCTCTATTAAAATGCCATTTTAAAGTTGGCTTGTATATCATTCAAAAGATGATCATATATAGATTGTCAGGGCATTCCCAAATTTGGATTTCAAGCTTCCCTTTTCAGGAGCTTGAGTCTGGGTTCTCTCATATTTGTCAAAAATCAACAACAATGAGTAAATACAAGGGAAATCAGATTTTGGTTCATATTGGGCTTGGTTATCCTTTCTTTGGGTAGAGTACCCTGACTCTGAGAAGCAGACTCAGATCTGGGCCTTGGGACATGATAAGGGTATGTGTGGAAGAAAGCCTGAGTAAATCTGTTATAGTTATGTGCAAGAGCAGTCTAATATTTCCCAAGGGTGGGTCTGTGGAACTTTGGTTCTAGGGAACGTTTATAGCTGTTAAATGGGCATATGGATTCCATGGTCAAATTATAAAGTATTTCCTTAGTATAAGATTTTAATATTGTGTATTATGTATGCTATTAATTTCCAAGAGAGGATATAATGCATGGTGTTTCCCAAACTTGAAAGCCAGGGAACCCTTTCTTCCATGGCAAACACTTTGGGAAACATTGATTTATTAGCCTGTCTTGCAACCCAGGGACTGAACCCCTGTCTCCTGAGTCTCCTGCTCTGCAGGCATATTCTTTACCCATTGAGCCATCTGGGAAGCCCAAAATAGAGAATGTTGTTGTAAGTTTTCACTCAGCTTTCTTCCTCTAGGAAGTTGATTACACTCTAAAATTAAAATATATGTAGTTTTAAACTATGAATGAATCAATAAAAGAGATTCTTGATTAAAAAAAAAAAAAAAAGGAAAGATAAAGTAAAAAAAAAAAAAATAAATAAACTATGAATGAAGTGTACCAGGTATTACACATAACCTTCCCTTTATAGTCAAAGAAACCATTAAAAATTTTTTTTATTCTATTTTAGTTTTTTCCTTCAGAGAAGCAGTATTGGCAAGGTAAAAAATCAGTTTGTAATAGAATATAGTTGTATTTGAGCACCTAGTGATGTCACTATGTCTTGATTGCTTGAAAAGCTTTACATTTGAAAGAGGTTAACTGTTAAATTGTATTAAAATCATTATAACCTGTTTTTTAAAAAGATCTTATTATTTCTCTGAGAAAAAAATTAATTCATTTCTTTCTGATCTTATAAAGATTTATGCGCTTGGTAATTTAAGAACTTAGAAGTTTTATATTGTATCCTGTATTAAAGCTAAATACTAAGTAATGTTAATGGTCAGAAGCTGGGGTATTTGGGTTAAGATTTTTTACCAAGAGTTAGTCAGAATGTGCCTTATTTTTGTATTTCATATTAAAAATCTTACAGAACCATATTGGTCAACTTAGTGTAGTATTGTGTACTATGTAATGTATTATATAGTATTATGTATGTAGTTTCCTTAAAGACTGATCTCTCTCATATAGGATTGTAAATGTGGAAGGTTAGCATAAGTCCAAACATGACTTAGAATATCCCTGCCTGCTACCCAGAGTTTTCTGGTCATTTGCCTAATCAGAAAAGTAGAGTACAAATCATGTAGTCATGTAAGAATTCTGAATAATGATGGTTTAGCTCTGTTTTAAATAATATTATGGTTTAGTCTCAGTTTTTAAACACTATGAAAAGCAGACTTTTCTTATCTATGCATGGAATTTGGGTTGTTTTACAGTCTGTTTGCCTGATCTGTAAATTAGGGGGTTACTATTTTAACCAAATATTTTTCTAATTGAAGTCAAATGCTTTGTTTTTTAAAGAGCCGAGCTCAAACTGCCATGGAATTCTTACAAGAATTAAATAACGATGTCTCTGGGAGTTTTGTGGAAGAGGTATATATGTATATATGTTATTATTTCTGTACAGAAATATAATTTTTTAGTAATTCCTAGAACCCTAGGAATTTAGAATTTTAATCTTTGTATTTTTATGTTGAAAGTTGAATTATTTTAACATTGGAGTCTAGCATTTGCCTCACTTGTTCTAAAAAGCTTAACCATCTCTGTCATGTTTAATATGATTGTGAAATTGTTGGATTTTCTTTCCCCTGTCCTGTTTAGAGTCCAGAAAACCTTCTAGACAATGATCCTTCATTTTTCTGTAGGTTTACCATTGTAGTTGCAACTCAGCTTTCTGAAAGGTAAATTTTTAAGTTAATTTGTTTTTATTTTAACCTCTTATTAGATTTGCATAGTTTTGGTTTCTCTGCAGAGTTTGTGGTTTTTAAATTCTTGAATTCCATAGAAACCTTTAATTAGAAGTGGTCTAATTAAGATCTCTAGCATTAAAAACATAGGGAAGAGAAAAACACTGAGATGTGAAACTTAAAACAGTTAAATTGAACATTGGTTATTTTTTTAGTGGGAAAAAAAAACAATTATAGGGAGTGCTTGGGGGTAGATAAATAGGTTTTATAAATATTTTCTTCTTTATTATAGAAATGTTTTTCAGTAACATTCTCCCTAATACGAAAGACAAGGCTTTCATATCTCTCTAGTCCAAAAGATATACATTCTTTGAAACTGCTGCCTTGTGGAATTGCTTGCTTTTCAGCCTATCTTTATGTAAATATGCTGTTTATATGAATGCAAAAATTTTATCTTTGCATTTATTATTTAGTGAGAAAGTTGCTTCATTTTAAGGCATTTTCATCTTGGGCATCTATCCATTTGCTTATGTTCTTGTCTATTATGCCTTCTTTTACAGTACATTACTACGTTTAGCAGATGTCCTCTGGAATTCCCAAATCCCTCTTTTGATCTGTAGGACATATGGACTAGTTGGTTATATGAGGATCATTATAAAAGAACATCCAGGTAAAATTGTTACACATATGGGGCTTCCTGTTGGTTGTTTTAGCTATAATTTTAGGAACTTGATAATTTAGAAAGTCAATTTGAAATCACAAAGTTAATTTATAGCAGCACAACTCTGGTTATAGGTTCAAAGTGCTAATCAGAATCAGTAGGCTTTAATCTTCCTATTTCCTTTATTAAGCATTATAGAAGGATACAAAGCAGGAGATAAAATAGGTACAGCTTCTTCATGTTATTAGGAGGCCTGGCAGCTCTGCAAGTACCTAGCTTTTTTTGCATCTTAACCTACATAGGGCATATATGGCTGGCACAGGCAAGAGCCAAGGTATGTGGGTCACATTGATACAGAGAGGTTGCACTACCTTTTCCCCACCAGTTTTCTATTCTATTCTTATATAGGCCTCAGGCTCCCCCAGTTCAGGTGTAATTCCACACAACAATCAAGGCATTTGACTAACTCCTGTTCCAAGGAAACTGTGTTAGTAGGAGACTAAAGTCATTCAAAGGCAGGCTTGCATCAACTCAAGTTCCTTACTTACACAATTTTGATCTTAAATCATCATAAGATTTTCACTCAGGACTCATACATTGCTGTGAGCCAGGTCGTCTGTTAGTGCAGTGATAGTATCACTGAAGAGTGATGTCTGCTTGGGAAGCTAGGGAGTGGCTTTTGGGGATAAGCTTTTGGCAGTGGGGCAGGGTCATTTAAGAGTTGTGAGAAGAGTGATAAGGTAAACATTTTGTTTTAAATGGATCACTCTGAAGCCGGGTGGAGAATGAATGGGTTTGGAGGGACAAAGGTTGGCGGCAAGGATTGCTTTTAGATTTTCAGTGGTCTAGGTCTGAGAAAGAGAGAGAGACAAAGACAGAGAGCATCCTTGACTGAGGGCAGATCTTACGAGGATAGGGAAGAGGGGAGAGATGATAATGAAGGTTAAGCTTGCTAGCTGTATGCTGGCCTTTATGGGGGTTATTTCATTTACTCTTTTCTAAATCCTTATAAAGTCAATACTGTTGTATCTGCTTTTTACAGATAAGGATGCTGAGGCATAGAGAGATTAAGTTATTTGTCTAAGGTCACACAGCTAGCAAGTGACAGAACTGAGCCTCCCTCTAAACACTCACTGAAATTACACACTTCCCCGTACTCTCCTCTGTGGAGGGCTGTGTAGGAAGTGACATCAGGATGTGGGGAATGACTGATAACTGGGCCATGGAAGCTTGAAGTCAAGGAAGACCATCACATTCCTAAGGAAGAGGTATAGGTAGATGGTGATGTTGTCTGTTGAAAACCATAGGAGGAGGAAGGGTAGGTTTTTGGGTACTATCTGAACACATTTTCATCTTTTCCAATTATAATAACAAGAAAATTCTGCGCTAAAGGAATCTTTGTTTTATTTTTATTAATACTGTAGTCCACTTAAGATTTGTGCATTTAGTAAAATATAAGTTTATATGTAAATTTAACTCAGTAATGAACAAAACAATGAGAAAAACCTGTAGGCCCTGTGTCCATTTAAAAATTACAGATTTCCTAAGTTCCTGTGATATATATGTTGCCAGCAGTATTGCTAAGAAAATAAGTTTATCTTTCGGGATTATTTGGTTCACAGTAATAGAATCTCATCCAGATAATGCCTTAGAGGATCTACGACTGGATAAGCCATTTCCTGAACTGAGAGAACATTTTCAGTCTTATGATTTGGATCATATGGAAAAAAAGGTTGGTGATGTGTGTGACTTTTCATTTATCAGTATACTGAAAACTTTTTTTTTTTAACCTAAGGTTTTTGTTACAAAGTGAGAAAATATAAACCTCATCCAGGTCACACAGGTCACACAGTAACAACATTGTACCTAATTTATTTTAAATAAATCTATCTTTCCCTCAAATTTAAAAACTTTTTTATTGAAGAAAAGTACATTAACCGAACATACCTGTGTAATCAGCACTGAGGTTGAGAAATTGGACTTTGTGTGTGTGTGTGTGTGTATTTGCCTGCCATGCAGCACGTAGGATCTTAGTTCTCTGGCCAAGGATTAAACCTGTGCCCCTGCAGTGGAAGCAGGGAGTCCTAACCATGGGATTGGACACTGACATGTACCAGATGCCCTCGTCATGGTTCTTTTCTCCTAAACAAAGAGATGTACTTTTTAAAATAGTTTGAATGTGGGGTGGGTGTTTGTTGAAACTGACTCCTATTGAAACTTATTTTTTGAGTTTGGGAATTACCAAGGCAACTGTGTATTTCATTATAGAAGTAATGATATTTATAACAGGCCATGTAATTTAAGGCATATATATGTATTTTGCTACCTACACATTAATTAAAGTGCAGGTATTTGGTTCATCAGTAAACACAGAAAAGATCCCTTGTCTTTAGTCTAGGCTTGGTGTCTGAAATAAAGATGTGAAAGTGAAAGTCTCTCAGTCATGTTTGACTTTTTGGAACCCCATGGACTATACAGTCCATGGAATTCTCTAGGCCAGAATACTGGAGTGGGTAGCCTACCCCTTCTCCAGGGGATCTTCCCAACCCAGGAATCGAACCAGGGTCTCCTGCATTGCAGGTGAATTCTTTACCAACTGAGCTATCAGAGAAGATCTACTTGAGGTTTATTTCTGAGTGGCAGTCTCTGAGACTGTTTTCTGAATGGTAAAAGGGACAGTTGTAGTATATACCTGGCTTACTAGGATTAAATTGGACACTGCCTCAAAAGCTTTGTTAAGCAATTTTTATTAACCCAGCTCATTTTTCCTCCATTCATTATTCCACATATACTGATATGCAGATGCAAACATGATACTGAGATACAAACATGGTGGAATAATTGAGTAAAATATTGTTGAATTTGTTGAAAATAATACGGTGTAGTGAAAAATAAATGTTAACTAATACTGATATTTTCTTTGATTGTTTTATTTTTAGGACCATAGCCACACTCCATGGATTGTGATCGTAGCTAAATACTTAGCACAGTGGTATAGTGAAGTATGTCCTTTCTTTCTTTTTTTTTTTTTTCCCTGAGATTTATTTGTTTACTTGACCGTGTTGGGTCTTAGTTGTGGCATGTGGGATCTTTGTTGGCACATGGGACCTCTTGTTGCTTGCGCACAGGCCTCTCTATTTGTGACGTGGGCTTAGTTGTCCCACAGCATGTGAGATCTTAGTTCCCTGACCAGGAATTGAACCCACATCCCCTGCATTGGAAGGCAGATTCTTAACCACTGGACCAGCAGGGAAGTCCCAGTATTGCCTTTCTTGAGAAAGGACATTCCATATGTGACTGTATTTTTTCAGTTTATTATAAAGAATTTCATTGGAGGGGATGGGAGACTGATATTTTTTCCTTATGGGGTTATAGGAAAGGTGGATGTTTTTCAGTTTGAATCTAGCATTTTCTCTTTTGATACTGACATTTTTATTAACAAAATGAAATTTGAACAAATGTCATTCTGAAACTGGCAGTGAGGAATGAATGTAGCGAAATGGCCCACACTTTTTGTTTTCTATCAGGTCAGCTGGTGTCACTGAGGTATCGATTTGCTGATGCAGTCTCATGTGGATGGGAAAATGGGGGGAAGCTGGACTTTTAATTTCCATATCTTGAGTTTTTACAACTATATTTAAAATTTTTTAACCCAATTTAGACCAATGGACGAATACCTAAAACATATAAAGAAAAAGAAGACTTCAGAGATTTGATTAGACAAGGTAATTTGGGATTTGATTGAACCTCGTATAAAGTTTAAAAAGATTGATTGGAGCTAATTTTATTGGATTTCTGTCTGCACTTCTGTTGGATGATGCCATCATGAGCTTTTATTTTATTTTCCTCAGGGGAGGTTAAGGAACCACTCCTTGTGTAATTTTTAAGAATGAATAATGATAAGCTGTATTTCTTCTTAAGGTTCAGTATCCGTTCCTCCCTTCTGAATCTGACAAGGTTACTTCCTTAATGTTGGGGAAAGAGAAGGAATGAAAAGAAAAGGGCTGTTCTTTGCTAATCAGTTTCTATTTTAATAGGAATTTTAAAGAATGAAAATGGGGCTCCAGAAGATGAAGAGAATTTTGAAGAAGCTATTAAAAATGTGAATACAGCACTAAATACAACTCAGGTATTAAGAGCTACTGAAGTATTCACCAGTGAAAGGTGTTTTCTGAAGTCCTTATAGGTGAAATAGTTGATTTTAGGTTTAATATTTCTTAAATTGTATAGTTGGTTAGAAATTAATATTATAATACAGCTTTAATCTTCTTTTATTATATTCTGTGTTGTTCTTGCTAAAATGGATGTCAGTGCTTCAGCATATAATATTTATGTGGTGATTTACATAAATTAATTGTTTGAAGTACATGATTTGTGAGTAGTAAGGGTTTAGGGGTAGGAATTATATAATGAAGGTGTTATTTTGCTGATCCAAATAGTGTTGCCTGAAAAGTTAAATCTTACTCTGCATTTGCTTTTATTTTGTTTTTTTTGCATTTGCTTCTAACAGTAATTATTTGAATACATTGGAAGATGTTCTTAATGACATCATATACGTTAAAAATTACTTGGAGGACTTTATTGTTGAAGTCTGACCAGTGAAGTTTTGGCGGCACTTTGGAATAAGACAATTGGTAGTTTAAGTTAGAATTTTCTTATAGTTTAAAACAGCAAAAAACGCTACCTTTCAAGTTAGGAAAGCACTTAAGGTGTCATTACAAACTTTCTGAAGATAGTGAGGTAGTGTTGCTGAGTGATTAAAAGCATGTGCTGTGTGAATCACACAGTTTTCTAGGGTGATAGAAATTTTCTAATGTCTCAATTGGAGTGATGGTTAAAAGTATATGTATAGTTATAAGAAAGCATCAAATTGTCATTTAAGATTTGTGCATTTCACTGAATGTATAATTTACCCCGATTGAAAAAAAAAACAAGGTTCTGTGGTTGGGGGACAGTGAGCTAAACAAACAGACAAATGTCCTAGGTGCTGTGAACAAAATTAGAGCAGAACAAAGGGGTAGAGCATGAGGGGATGGAGGAGGTCTGGGATCGGGAGGGACCAGGGAGACTTTGAAGGAGATATGTTTAAGCAGAAGCCTAAAAGAAGTGTGACATGCAGAGGTCTGGAAGAAGAGCTTTTCAGGCTGAGGAAGTACAACTACAAAGGCCCAGAAGTGGGATGACGCCTGGCATTTGTTCAAGGATGGGTATGAAAGTCACTGTGATTGGAATGAAGTGAGCAAGGGGGAAAGTGGTGGGAGGAGTTTATGTTTGGAGAGGCAGAAAGGGCCCCATCATAAAGGCAATGCAGGCCGCTGAAGTGTTTTGAACAGAGGAATGAAGTGACCTGATTTATATTTCTAAAAAAGTTATTCTGGCTCTTTTGAGGACAAAAGACTCTCGAGGGGAGTGGAAGCAGAGAGTTACCAGTAAGAAATTTCTATTTTCCACATAACAGTAGAAGAACCAAAGCCTATAATTTCTATAGTTTTTATAACATATGATGTTCTTGCTTGCGTTAAAAGTTCTTAATTTACCTATCTTGCTCTTTTCAGAGTGCTTGTCTTCCACCATCACTAGTTAGGGTATACAGGTTTCAGATTTTTAACAAGCTGAAAAAACATGAAGGATTACAAATCTAGCTTGGGATTAATGTCTGTTTTCTTCATTCTGTTTTCAAATATAACTATAAAAAGATTTACTTAGGCTCCTCCTTTACTCAATATATGACGTAAGAAAATAGGTCAGTCTTTAAATGCTAACAGGAGTGGGCAGGAGGGGATTTTCTTCTGTTCTCTCTTTCCCCAACAAATCTCCATCTGGTGATAATTCTGAATAAAAGTCCAAAAAAATCAGAAGTTTGTATTTGAACTTGTTTGGAAGATTACAGTGAAAATAAAGGTGGGCAAATTCTTAGTATAGGTTAATGTTTTGTGTTCCTTTATTAGATCCCAAGCAGTATTGAAGATATATTTAATGATGATCGCTGCATAAATATCACCAAACAGGTAACAACAAAAAAGTAAAATTAGTAACCCTTAACCTTCAGGTCAAATTGAAATGTCACTTAATAATTTTTTTTTTTTTTTTTTTAGACTCCGACATTTTGGATTTTAGCTCGTGCCTTAAAGGAATTTGTGGCCAAAGAGGGTCAAGGAAATCTACCTGTTCGAGGCACAATTCCTGATATGATTGCAGATTCAGGCAAATATATAAAACTTCAAAATGTGTAAGTCACCTGTCTTCAAGCTATGTAAGAGAAAAATCAATCTGTTTATATTAGAGAGGAACATGTTTTATCAGTCTACCAGAAATCAGAAATCAAATGAAAGTTTGTTATAATCTCATTGCTTTAAAAATAAGCTAAAAAACTTAGAGGGCAGATTTATTTTAAAATAAAATTTATTTTATTTTTAAGAATTTATTTTATTTTAAGAATAATTTTAGGTTCACAGCAAAATTGGGCAGAAAATATAGAGAGTTCCCACTTACTTTCTGAGCGTCAGACTTTTTCTTTCATATTTCAAGATAAACCCAACATTTGAACACTTGATTCTGTGCAATGAACTGTTCTATGTATTAACTAATTTAATATTCACAAAAATCCTATGAGAGAGATACTGTTATTGTCCCAGTTTTACAGGTGAGGAAACTAAGGCCTAGAAGAGGTAATTTATTCAGGGCAGGACAACTGGTAAATGGTAAAACCAGGATTTAAATTCATGAAACCCAGATCTGTACTCATAACCATGGCTCTGTCCTCTTTTATCTATAATTTAAAGCTTTCAAGACTCTAGCTTTTGATAACTTTTTTGTCATTAATGTTTCATAATTTAAAGAGTTCATGACTATAGACAGACATGTGCTATCCACTGTCATAAGGATGGTCTCAATGGATATTACCCTTGTGTATCTTTGGGTATGCTGAGGATAAATGCAGGGCCACTGGCCTGGCTTCTTCAAGGGCCAGATAATGTCACACAGAGAAGGTCTTTATTCCATAGACAGATTGTACTCTTCATCTCAGTCATTCTCTTAACAAATCTTTGTTGCCCTAGCCTAAAAGTTCAGCTACTTAAAACTTGGGAAAAGTCAGTTGAGAGAAAGAAGTATGACCTCATATCAGAGGTGTTCAGCTTAACACTGATCATCTCTACAGGGTGACCATCTCAAGTTTTACATGGATTTGTTAGATGCTCAGTTTTGAAGGGTTTAACTTTCCTTGGACTTGACCAGGGAGGTTGAAAAAGTAAAAGTGAAGTCGCTCAGTCATGTCTGACTCTTTGCAACTGCATGGACTGTAGCCTGCCAGGAATTCTCCAGGCAAGAATACTGAGTGGATTGCTATTTCCTTCTCCAGGGTATCTTCCCAACCCAGGGATTGAACCCAGGTCTCCTGCATTGCAGGCAGACTCTTTATCATCTGAGCCACGAGGGAGCTTACGCATGTTCTTTTTTTTAATTTATTATTTTTTTTAAGCATGTTCTTTTGCAGCATATTTTGTTAGGTCCTCTGTCAGAGAAGCATGGATCATGGACTTCTCCAGGAGGGCAGATTTTAAGTTAGGTGCTGTTAATTACTCAGAGATCCTAGGTATTAGGTGAAGTCCCAGAGTCCATCACCAGCCACTAACAGGTGCTACTGGTAGCATTTCCATGGCATTGTCACATTTCATATGTTGCCAGATCAGTATTTTTTTCATGAAAGGAGAAGACATTTTTTTGTTTCCTTCATGGTGATATTTAAATCTGGCAATTTAAATATTTGTTAATAGTAGCTTTTTGTTGTTCTTTTCCAGTTACCGTGAAAAAGCAAAGAAAGATGCTGCTGCTGTGGGTAATCATGTTGCCAAATTGCTTCAGTCTATAGGCCAGGTAAGCTGCTGGGCACAGTGCCTTTGATAGATAGTACAGCTCCACATGGACCGGATTGCATTGCATAAACCCAGCCAGGAAGGGCTCAGAGAGCGGGTGTGGCACTGGCTCAGACCTTCTGCAGAGGGTCTTTCACTTGCCTGCCTAATGAGAAGGCCTGTCATAGTGACTGGCTTTGTGCTGCACCCTCTGTTGATCTTCTTTTACACTGGAGCAAAATCTGCATTTATCTCTTTACAGGCACCAGAGTCCATTTCAGAGAAAGAATTAAAATTACTCTGTAAGTCACCTTGACTTAAATTTCCTTATTTTGTTTGATAAAAAGTGTGACATGGGAAATGTTCCCAGCAATTTTAAATGGTTGAAATTAACATTTTTCCATGGTCTCAGTGGTATCAATATAGGTAATTATCAGGTAAGGTTTTTTTCTCTCTCTCATAATGAAAGGAGAAGGTATTCTAAGACTGGTCAGAGATAGGTCATATCTGTATTGATACATTGAAAATTATCAGTAGTGCAGAATTGTTTTTGGCTTATTAATTTTAAATAACTTGGAAAAGTCTTATCTGAAGAGTTTGGGTATGAAATCTTGAGTCACATGTACATTGACAAGATTGGTTTAAATACTAATTTTGATCAGTATTTGATCAGACTGTTAGAATTAGGAATTTTGCCATTTCTAATTTCAGAGTGGCTAGGCTCCTGGGGTCTCTGATAACTCTTTAGTAGGCCCAGAGTATTTAAGAGTTAATTTAAGAATAATAAAGTCTGTTCCATATGCCACCTGAGAGTTTTTCCCCGTAGCTATGACCTTTCGTTTCTGGAAAAGCATGTTTTGTATGTTACCCATTCTTAAAATATATGTATCCAAATTATCCATTTTAAGATTCTTCAGCAGTGTTTGTTTAGGCTTAGATTTAATGTTTTGTTCCACTACTAATCTTGCACCTCGTTTATGCATTAGTGTTTGTTCTACTATATTATATGATACCAGATTAAAAGCTGGATATTGGGTATTTGAGAGTATTTGAAGGTATTGGGTAGTATTTTGGTCTCTCTACTGGAATACATTTGAAAATTCTCATAATACAAAGTTTTTTGTTTTTAAAGCCTTAACTTATACCCAGAGCACACTATATATACCACTCTCCTTCAGGACTGCTTATCCAGAATAATAATAAAAATTACTATTCATTGAGCCTTGTCAGGCTTTCTGCTGGTGATATACTTTATACAGTTGGAATTCTGATCCACAGAACAACTCAAAGTTAAAAAATATATTTCTATTTTACAAATGAAAACAGGCTCAGACAGGTGCCGTCACCCACGTACTCAGTGCTGAACTGAATGTAATGCCAAGAACATGAATTTAAAATGGCTTGTGTTGTAGTGCCATTTCTGCTAACCATTAGAGCCACTTCTTCATATTTCTGTGTCTGTAAAGAGGATACACAAAATTTTCTGTTCTTAATCAGGATATTAGTGTATCTTAACCATTTACTTCCATCATGCCTTTCCTGCGTTCAGGCAGCAATTCAGCATTTCTTCGAGTGGTGAGATGTCGATCCTTAGCTGAAGAATACAGCTTGGATACAATTAACAAGGATGAAATTAGTGAGTAATAACCTTTTGATGCTAGGTTATTAATTTTAAGGATATGATATTTTATACATATTGTGTGACAGTATGTATAATAGAGTGTATGGTGATAATATAAAGGATAATATAAATATTTATACTCTAAATTTTATTCTGTTAGCCTGTCCAAGTGGTCGTAATTTCAAAATATAAAACTCAATGTGCTGTGTGGTGCTTAGTCGCTCAGTCGTGTCTGACTCTTTGCGACCCCATGGACTGTAGACCACCAGACTCCTCTGCCATGGGGCAAAATTCTGGAGTGTGTTACCACACCCTCCTCCAGGGGGTCTTCCCAACCCAGCGATTGAACCCAGGTCTCCCACATTGCAGGTGGATTCTTCGTCATCTGAGCCACCAGCAAAGCCTATAAAACTTAATGTACATATATATACTCATATTTAGGTCACTGAGTAAGTTGTGTTATATGTAGAAGAGCTAAATTTAGCATTTTACTACTTTATTAGAGATTATGTAGCCATAACTAACTATCCATAATACCACTGGGTTTTATTTTAATAATATATTTCCCTTTATTTTACTATTATGTATCATTTTCTATTTTATCATTACAAAATATTTAAATTTTGTGATAGAATTACCTTGTATTCTGAAACTTGAGTATATAGTAAATTCAGTTTTTCCTTGTTTTTAAATCATGAATTACCCAAATTATACTGATATGTTTTTCCTTTCAGTTTCCAGCATGGATAATCCAGATAACGAGATAGTATTATACTTAATGTTACGGGCTGTTGATAGATTTCATAAACAGCATGGTAGATATCCAGGTAAGGATAGCAATTAAATTATCAAATACAGTGAAAATATTTTTTTTGGCTTCACAGCATGGCTTGCGAGATCTTAGTTCCCTGATGAAGGATTGAATCCAGGCCAGAGCAGTGAAAGTTCCAAATCCTAGCCATTGGACTACCTGGGAGTTCCCAATAAAATCTTAAATAAATACTTAAATGGAATGAAATCTTAAAGGGCTCTTGGGGTGTTGACAGTAGTATGATGCTTGAATTCACACTGTAAACAGTTTACACGTGGTTCATCTCAGTGAGGCCAAGTGTAACCAACTGCAAACAGTATTTGATTCTGAACTATTACAGGGGACTGTTGGTTGGTTGCATATAGGATAAAACTTGTTCCTGTTAGTTTCTATCAGATCAGATCAGATCAGATCAGTCGCTCAGTCGTGTCCGACTCTTTGCGACCCCATGAACCGCAGCACGCCAGGCCTCCCTGTCCATCACCAGCTCCCGGAGGTCACTCAGACTCGCATCCATCGAGTCAGTGATGCCATCCAGCCATCTCATCCTCTGTCGTCCCCTTCTCCTCCTGCCCTCAATCCCTCCCAGCATCAGAGTCTTCTCCAATGAGTCAACTCTTCGCATGAGGTGGCCAAAATACTGGAGTTTCAGCTTTAGCATCATTAGTTTCTATAGTTGACTTCTAAGATTCACACTGAGTTTGATTTGGTAGAATGGGAAAATCACAAGAAGTATGCCAGTGACTTCTGAACTCAGAACTCTGAAGATGTTTCTTTGCTCAGTATCTATTTTTTGTTATCTATAAGTGCAGTAATTGGGGAATTGGCATATGCTCCAAGGTCTTCAGTTGTCCAGGACATCTTTATTAAGATGATAGTTTTAATTCTGCAGGGTTATTGCATAGCAGCACATTCTGGGTGTGTCATAAAGCCCGTTGCCCCAACTGATGTAGTATACCCAATGAGTTATAATGTTAATGAGCAAGCTTACCAGAAAAGGAAAAAGAATAAAACAGCAAATAAATGTACTGCTTTATTTGTATTGTTTGCTTAGAATGTATTTTTTGTTATCTTCTGCATAACAGACCATCCCCAAATTTAGTAGTTTAAAACAATCCATTATTGTGTCTGTGACTTTGAGGATTGGCTGGCTTCAGTTAGATAGTTCTCACTGGGGAAAGGGGATCCCATGGAGATGCATGATGCCTAGGGCTGGAGTCATCCAAGAATAGGGGTGCAGGACACCTGGGGTCAGAGTCATCCACGAAGATGTACTCACTGACATGTGTGGCACTTCAGCTAGGGTATCTGGAACTGCTGGGGGCTGCTCAGGCATCTCTCACCCTGTGGCTCACTGGGGCTTCCATTCAGCATGGCAGTTTGAGATTTCTTACATAGTGGCTGCCTTCCCCAGAGTTAACAATTCCAAAAGACTCAGGTTGATGGCACAAAGCTTTTTATGACTTGGCTTTCGAGCATCACTTATGTCCTATTGGCTTCACAGAGTCAGCTTAGATTAAGAGTGGAAGGCGGACCACATGAGGGCATGAAGAGGTGTTCATTGGGGAGCCATCTTGGGAAATTAGCTATTATATAGAGCACAGACTTTGGAGTTAAACCTAGGTTCAAATCACTTCTTGTCTTCTTGATCTTGGGTGAGCCACTATTTCCTTCCAAGTCTCAGTTCTTTCAGTATGGAATGGTGATAATAATACTCTGTTAGATTGTTAGGTACATGACGTATGAAAATAACTTAACACACTGCCTAGCTTTTTATAAGTACTTAATAAAGGGTAGATGCTACTATATTGAGGACAAGCAATAATGATAGTTTTTAAACTAGAGGGGTTAAAAACTAAACTAGAGGGATTTAATAGTACCTGGATATTATGGCAATTACATTTTTCCTTCCAAGTAATAACAGCTTCCCTTTGCAGACATCATAGTTTGATCATTAAGAGCTGCCTGGGCTCATATCGCAGTTTCGCTACTTATGAGTTGAGTAACTCAGGCAAATAACCTGATCTCTCTGTGCCTCAGTTTTCCCATCTGTAAAATGAAGATAATAATAGTGTCCATTTCACAGGGTTGGTGTGAGGATTAAATGAAGTAATATACAGATGGTATTTAAAACAATGTCCAGTGTCTATTAATGCTCCATAAGTGTTACTTACTATTATAGTTTTATGTCCTTAGTGTCATTTAATTTCTTGGAAAGGGTAATAAACACCAGAATTTTTATAAAGGATGTGTGTGTGTGTGTATAGGACATTACTTTCTCATTTATTCAGTTCTATCAAAAAATCATTGAGCACCAACTATGTGTCAGATAGTCTTCTAGATACTGGGTATAGAGCCCTGAACAAAGCAGATTTGTCAAACTCAAATTTTTAATAGGTTTTTAGATGGTTTCTTTGATTGTTACAGGTTTGTGATAGTTGCAAATATTGGGTTCATACTTTGCATTATTTTTGTTCTTATTTCAGATTTATAGTTTTGACTAAACAGCTAAAACTGGATTAAATAGAAGAGGCAGTCAACAATTTTGAGTCGTGTATTTATTTCAATGAAAAATAATATATATATATATATTTTAGGAGTGTCTAACTATCAAGTTGAAGAAGATATAGGAAAGTTGAAGTCTTGTCTCACTAGCTTCCTTCAGGAATATGGATTATCTGTAATGGTGAAAGACGATTATGTCCATGAATTGTGAGTATTTTTTTAGGGAATACAAGAGATAGTACTGTTGTGTCATACGGCTAATCTGTCTCCATCCTTTCCTGTAGTTGCCGATACGGAGCTGCTGAACCACACACCATTGCTGCATTCTTAGGGGGTAAGTTCCAGAGACGAGAAGACTGTCACCTGTTGTTACATAGTACAGTTGTGAAGTTTTGTTTTCCTAGCTGTTTTAACTAGGGAGGTCAGTGTAGCACAGTAGGTTTCCGTGCTTTCCATCTCTTCCACTGCTGTCCTGAAGCATAATTAATCTTTCTAAGGCATAGCTCTGATTGTTTTTCTCACTTAACTAACCTTCTGACCTGCCAGTACACACATATACACTATAGTAGTCCTCAGAAAACAAATCCGGAGTCTTTCATTCTGTGTTCTGGTTTTACCCAGCCTTTCTTTCCTTGTTTTTTTTTTCAAGTTACTTGCTTTCCCCCTAGACATGCCCTTTGATTTCCTGTTCCTTGAATCTTTTACCCTTCTCCTGACCCATTTGCCCTAAATCTCCCCCTTTCTTCCATGTCTAAAATCTACCTGTTTTTCATGACTCAACTCAACAATATCTTCTCTTTCGTAAGACTCCTTGGAGGCTGGAAGTTTGAGATCAGGGCCGGTATAATTGGTTTCTGGTGAGGCCTCTCTTCGTCTATTCATGGCTTGTAGGCAGTCACCCGGGGAAGGCAATGGCACCCCACCCCAGTACTCTTGCCTAGAAAATCCCATGGACGGAGGATCCTGGTAGGCTCCAGTCCATGGGGTCGCTAGAGTCGGACACGACTGAGCGACTTCCCTTTCACTTTTCACTTTCATGCATTGGAGAAGGAAATGGCAACCCACTCCAGTGTTCCTGCCTGGAGAATCCCAGGGACGGGGGAGCCTGGTGGCTGCTGTCTATGGGGTCACACAGAGTCGGACACGACTGAAGTGACTTAGCATAGCATAGCATAGCATATATCAGATCAGTCGCTCAGTCATGTCCGACTCTTTGCGACCCCATGGACTGCAGCACACCAGGCTTCCCTAAGCGGTACACTCTTTCCATCTCTTGTTTGACTACTTCCAATTTGCCTTGATTCATGGACCTGACATTCCAGGTTCCTATGCAATATTGCTCTTTACAGCATCGGATTTTGCTTCTATCACCAGACGCATCCACAGCTGGGTATTCTTTTTGCTTTGGCTCCATCCCTTCTTTCTTTCTGGAGTTATTTCTCCACTGATCTCCAGTAGCATATTGGGCACCTACTGACCTGGGGTGGGGAAGGCGATGGCACCCCACTCCAGTACTCTTGCCTAGAAAATCCCATGGACGGAGGAGCCTGGTAGGCTCCAGTCCATGGGGTCGCTAAGAGTCGGACACGACTGAGCAACTTCACTTTCACTTTTCACTTTCATGCACTGGAGAAGGAAATGGCAACCCACTCCAGTGTTCTTGCCTGGAGAATCCCAGGGACGGGGGAGCCTGGTGAGCTTCCGTCTATGGGGTCTCACAGAGTCGGACACGACTGGAGCGACTTAGCAGCAGTAGCAGCAGCAGGCAGTCACCATCTTGCTGTGTGCCATAACCTCTTTTCTGTGCAGGAAGGTGAGGGTGGATGGAACAGAAGCTCTCTAGTGTCTCTTCTTAGAAGGCCCCTCCCCATGACCTTAGTTACCTAATTACCTCCCAAAGACTGTCTCCAAATATGGTCACATTGAAGGTTAAGGCTTTAACATAGAAATTTTGGGGAACATGCCTTTGGTCTACAACACGTGCATCCTTTTATTATTCTGCACAAGTCACTTCTTTGGGGTCTTTGTTTAAATATTATCTTCTTTGTGAAGCCATTCCTGATTCCCTGATTTAAAATAGTCCCTCCTCTTGAACTCATATCCCCCCCACCCCTTGCTTTTTCTCCTTAGCTCTTAGTCACTTGACATTTTACTTGTTTGTAAATTCTCTCTTCCTCACTACTGAAAAGTAAGATCCATGAGGACAAGAATTTTTTGTCTGTTGTTCCCTGCTGTATCCCTAGTGCCTAGGACAGTATCTGGTACAGAGCAGAGTCTGATTTTTTTGAATGAATGTGAAAGCAGAAGCTTCAGATTATAAAAGATGAAAAATTGTTTTCTTAGTTGTTTTTTGTTGTCGTTTCTTTATTTTCTATTGTTTTGTTTTGAACGTGCATGCGTACCAGTTGTGTTTGACTCTTTGCGACCCCATGGACTATATAGCCTGCCAGGCTCCTCTGTCCATAGAATTTTCCAGGCAATAATACTGGAGCAGGTTGCTATTTCCTTGTCCAGGAGATCTTCCTGATCCAGGGGTAGAACCCAAGTCTCCTGTGTCTCCTGCATTGCAGGTACCTGGGAAGCCAGGTTGTTTTGAATAGTAACTTTAAAACTTGTTACTGTCTGTATATACTCAGACTGTTACTGAATATAGCAGTCTAGCAGTATTTAATATAGATCTTTTCCAAATTACAAATATTCCTTTAACCCCTTTTTATTATAAAACATGCACAGGGTAAAATTCAAATGCAACAGAAGGGTATCCTTTGAGAATCTTTTCTGTCTTTAAAAAAGCCTTTTTAAAAAAATGCAGTAACTTATAATACTGTTTGACTTTTTCTTGCATAATATATTTTGCCAATATTTTTAAACCACCATAATTTTAAAAACTTCTTTCTTTTAAACTATGGCATAATATTTCAAGGTGTGAATGTATAGAACAAATTTTTTATTTCCTTTAATAACATAGTTATAAAAGCTTATAGTCCCTTGTTTTGATATGACTCAGTAAGTTATGTCTGTTTTGGATTACTGTTAAACATCTTTGGTTTTGGAAAGGAAAGGTTTTCTTTACAGAATTGAGTATTTTTATATTTATATAATTTTTTTGAATTCTTTTTCAAAGATTTGCTTTTCTCCTTTTCCTTGCAGGAGCTGCTGCTCAAGAGGTTATCAAAATAATCACCAAACAATTTGTAATTTTTAATAATACTTACATTTATAGTGGCATGTCACAAACTTCAGCAACTTTTCAGTTGTAGAATAAGCACCCTATAGTGTGTTAATGACTGAAACTAATTGTCTTCAGGTTGTGCCCTAGTCTGTCAAGTTCTGCTAGGGAGAATTGTTAAATTGTTTCCTTAATAAACATTTTTCTCATTTGTAATAATGTAATCTTGTTCTTTGCGGGGGCAGGGAGCTGAGGTGGAGAGGAAGGAAACGATTTTCTCAAAGAATAAAAGTTATCCATTCCTAATTGAGTTCATTATTTCTGGCTTGCTATCTCAAAGTTACTTACAGAAATGGGTTACATTAGAAACAGCTTAAAATATTTTTTTCTTAGGCTTAATGAATTTAAGGCATGTGCAGATTTTAGCTGTGAAGATCTTAGTACCCATCACTATTTGCTAAAACTAATACAATTTAAAGAAAACAAATATTTCAAATGTATAGTTTTATCAGAAAACAAAAGCAGGCTACAAAGGGGAGGGAGAGGGAAGACTGAAGAGAGGAATGAAGGCAGGGCTTGGGGCTCTGTAGGGACTAGTCTTAGTCTCCACGTCTGCAGACACCTGCTCCAAGGCCTCAGCAACTCTATAGCCAGTTCTAAGTCCTTGAGGCAGACGGCCCTCTAAGGAAAGAAAGCCCTTTATATGGAGAGCGGTGAGCTTAGAGGAGTTCCGGTTTCACGTTGTGACTTTCCACCACTTAAACAGGCGCACAGTTACTAAACCCCGGCCCTTTGGAGTGCTGGTGAGCGGCTGCGCACGTTTGACTCCGATTGGGGGCGGGACGGCCGGAAGTCCCGCCCCTCGGAAGTGCTCCCGCCCTGTCGGCGGGAAACGGTCCGGCGTCAAACTAGGCGCGCGTGGAGGGAGAAAGGGCGAAACCAAACGCGCTGCGACTTGAGGGTGAAGGCCACAGCCTCCACTCTGTGGGCCTTCGGGCCTTCCCTCATCCCCTCCTGGGAACCCGCCCGTCGCCTTCTGTAGAATGTCTGGGGTGCGGCACACCTCGCCTTAACCTTAACAGACCCACAAGAGGGGATGGAGTGAGTTGGTGGGAAGGGGCCTTCCTGAAGAGGCGGCCTTCCCCGGCTGCGGCCCCCATAGGGAAAAAGAAGTGTCACGTACCGCTTAGGAGGCTAGACCCTGGCAGTTTTCGGTCCGGTAGTACTTCAGAATCCCCGGACGTCTCCCCAGGTTATTCTGATATACGAAGGAGGTGTGCGCTGCTGCGGAGGTCGTTTCTCGGGTCGGGTGTGGGTCCCTATGTCCTGCATCGCCTGAGGGGGAAGGCATGTTAAAGGGACTGATTTTCGGACCCACCCACTGTCCTGCGGGTGAATCGCAAGTGGTGGGGCCGGCCTCAGGTCGCTAACCAGCGCCCCGCTCACTGCAGGAGTTGGAGAACCCTGGTCTAAGAGGGAAAGGCCCGAGAGACCACCTATGCTCTTCATAAGGAGTTTCCTCCAGCTATTTAGGTGAGCCAGGCCAGGGGGGGTTGCTGCTGCTGCTGCTGCTAAGTCGCTTCAGTCGTGTCCGACTTTGCGACCCCATAGACGGCAGCCCACCAGGCTCCACCGTCCCTGGGATTCTCCAGATAAGAACACTGGAGTGGCTTGTCATTTCCTTCTCCAATGCATGAAAGTGAAAAGTGAAAAGTGAAAGTGAGGTCGCTCAGTCGTGTCCGACTCTTAGCGACCCCATGGACTGCAGCCTACCAGGCTCCTCGGTCCATGGGATTTTCCAGGTAAGAGTACTGGAGTGGGGTGCCGTTTCTTTCTCCAGGGGATCTTCCTGACCCAGGGATTGAACCCAGGTCCCCTGCATTGCAGGCAGACGCTTTACCGTCTGAGCCACCAGGGAAGTTCCTGCCTTTTCCGCCAGGGGGTGTTAAGGAGCGCCAATTGACGAAACAGGGTGGAGTTTGCCCTCCCTCTTGGGAAAGACGTCTATCGGTTACCTCTGGAAACTGGGATGAGGTGATGCGGGTGGATGCGGACCGGCAGCTCCAGGCTCCTGAGGCTGGGAGTGCTGATGTTGTAGTGAAATGGCTCCTGGTACTGGCAGCCTGTTTCTGGACCCAATCGAGTATTATTTCTCAACCTAAACTATTGTAAGAGAAAGTTTAACATTACTTGCATACTGGCCCTTTCTCCCCTGCCTCGCCTGCTTTAGAGGAATGTTTCCATGCGAATGAGTCCCAGCTGGGGATCCACTGTCAGCTACTTACTGGTGGCATTTATTGTGGGATTTTCACCCCTGCCAGCCTTATCCACAGAATGATGTCATTTATCTTTCTAATATTTTGGGGTGCTATTTAGATTTCAAAAAGCTTTTCATGTTAACATATTCTAGACCACATAAGTAAGTAATGTTCAACTCCTTTACTTATTTAAGTTTTAATTTATTTGAGTTTGGGGAATTTATTGAGTGAAACCTGTAACTAGGGATTTCTTTGGAAGGAATGATGCTAAAGCTGAAACTCCAGTATTTTGGCCACCTCATGCGAAGAGTTGACTCATTAGAGAAGAGTCTGGTGCTGGGAGGGATTGGGGGCAAGAGGAGAAGGGGACGACAGAGGATGAGATGGCTGGATGGCATCACTGACTCGATGAATGTGAGTCTGAGTGACCTTCGGGAGTTGGTGATGGACAGGGAGGCCTGGCGTGCTGCGGTTCATGGGGTCGCAAAGAGTCGGACATGACTGAGCGACTGATCTGATCTGATCTGTAACTAGGATAGTTTCTTTCTGGTGCCTGGGGTGGGGGGGTGAGGGGGGTGATCGGGGGGAGGAATCCCTTTTAACTTTTGTGAGAATGCTGTAAATGATTTTGAAATCTTGTTCATGACAGTTTGCATTTATTTACTAAATTCTGAAAATACTTAACAATATGCTTTATTGGAGCAGGTGCTTTTGTTCTTGGGAATATACTGTATTTTATATTTTAAAATTAATTTTATAATTATTAATCACTTGAAAGTTATAACTTGTCCTTTGCCGTGGTTGTTTTTAAGTATGTAGCAAGTAAATACAATGACTTGTTTTTAATATTACTAGATATTTGGCAAACTTTACCTTATTTTACTGTGTAGCTATTTATTAAAAAATGGTATAAAAAAGACAGGGGCCTAGAAGGTAGTTTGTGTTGTCAGTTTCAATTTAAAAGTTATATCCCTCTTTAATAATGAAAATCTTATTAAAAAGCAGATTGACTAAAATGAAGGAACCAGTCCTTAAACTCTCTCACAAAGCAAAAACCACCATGTATGATACAATGGACTATTTTTTTAGCAGAAGTATTTTTAATTGGAAGATAATTACTTTAGAATGCTGTGTTGGTTTCTGTCATACAATAGCATGAATCAGCCATAAATGTACATATGTCCTCCCTTTTGAGCCTCGCTCTCAGCCCTACTCCATCCCACCCTCTAGGTTGTCACGGAGCACCTGGTTGAGCTCCCCGTGCCTTACAGCATCTCTCCACTAGCTTTGTTTTACACATGGTCATGTATATGTTTCACTGTTACTCTCTCAATTCATCCCACTTTGTCCTTCCCCACCGAATAGACTAATTTTTCAACAGATTGTTTTTTTTAATCTAGTTTTTTTCCAAATCTTAACCCATTTGCTCATAGGCAACTCAACCTTTAAAAAAGAATGAAAAATTTCTTGTATACTTTTATGTATATATAGTATGTCTCTTTATAACATGTCTCCAAATTATATGTAGGAAACAGAATAATGGGGGATAAGAGTGTAGCCCTTACCTCAGTTTTCTTGATTCTCATTTCAGCTCTGTCACTTACTAGCTGTTTGAACTTGGACAAATTGTTACTTTCTCCTCGTCTATCCTTATAGCTGCCTTGCATGGTTGCTGTAAAGACTAAAAATAATAATATTTACAAGGTTTATAGAGGTTTACAGGGCCTGACCTACCATTGGGCTTGCTGAACATTAGAAGCTTCTATTACAAAACCTGTGAAAAATGAAAAACAGTGAAATAAAACACTACCAGCTAAAGACAACAAGTGTTAATATGTTGTTGTTTTCCATCTAATTTTATGTTTGCCTCTAGATAATTGGGGTCATACTGTAGATAAAATTTTGAGTCTTGCTCTTTTTGATTATATTGTAACATAAGCATTTTTCCATGTTATCAAACATTTCAATAAATGTCAATATTCTTGTAACAATATCCTGTCCTGTGGATATACTATGATGTACCTACCCATTGCTTTTTTAATGGAATATTTAGGTTAAAAAACTGGCAAAACTAGTAAATGTGTGTGTGCATGTGTACTAAGTCACTTTAGTCACGTCCGACTCTGTGTGACCTTGTGGACTGTAGCCTGCCAGGCTCCCCTGTCCCTGGGATTCTCCAGGCAAAAATACTGGAGTGGATTGCTAATGGCCTCTTCCAGGCAGTCTTCCTGACCCAGGGATTGAACCCATGTCTCTTATATCTCCTGCACTGGCAGGCATGGGGGTCCATGGGGTCGCAAAGAGCTGGACATGACTGAGCAACTGAACTGAACTGA
This sequence comes from Tragelaphus eurycerus, assembly GCA_935064755.1. NCBI lineage: Eukaryota > Metazoa > Chordata > Mammalia > Artiodactyla > Bovidae > Tragelaphus > Tragelaphus eurycerus. The sequence goes on from CAKXYN010000020.1 coordinate 23,740,239, forward strand.
ACTGAACTGATTGGCAGGCAGGTTCTTTACTGCTAGCACCACCTGGGAAGCGCCCAGTAAATATGTGTATATTACTTTGTAAAAGATTTGCATATTTATCATTAAATTTTTTGTTGAGAATTTTAATTTTGAGAGTAAGAATGAGCAATAGAATAATTGTCTCCCTTAAACTACATAGTACTGGATTAAATAAGAATTTTTGAATTCTTTAAGTCCTGATTTATTGTTCTAAGAAGTTGACTGGACTCTGATATATTTTTCTAAAAAAAATCAGTTTAGCATTTTAAAGTAAAGAATGTGAGAGGCCATATTAAGGTTGCCAGTTATTTTTAAAATTCTTCTAATGAATGATTTCGGAGAAGGCAATGGCACCCCACCCAGTATTCTTGTTTGGAAAATCCCATGGATGGAGGAGCCTGGTGGGCTGCAGTCCATGGGGTCGCGAAGAGTCAGACACGACTGAGCGACTTCACTTTCATGTTTCACTTTCATGCATTGGAGAAGGAAATGGCAACCCACTCCAGTGTTCTTGCCCGGAGAATCCCAGGGACGGGGGTAGCCTGATGGGCTGCCGTCTATGGGGTCGCACAGAGTTGGACATGACTGAAGTGACTTAGCAATCAAGCAATGAATGATTTATAAACAAAGATTTAAGCTTGAAAGTAATCAGAAGTTGTTAGAAAAAAAACTTTAGTATTAAGCTAAGCTTGTGAAGAGAAATGCACATCTAAAGAGTGTGTGTGTATTTGTGTTCTAAACCTCTAATTCATGGACGGGTGCCCAATCTGAAATGATGGGATAAAAATTTACAGAAAAGGAAATAAGGAAGGAGGAGCAGAGCAGTTAGATTCAATCAATAATTCATGTGTTTGTTTAATAAAACCTATTGAACCTTAAGTGCCTGTAGCACTTAAGAATGTGAGGTGCATTCGTGTATGTTCTCAATTTTAATTCTTGTAACAACTCTATAAAGTTGGAAATTTCTATTTTATAGATGAGGAAACTGAGCCACAGAGATCTTAAGTATACCTAATATCTAGTAAGTTTCAGGGGCTTCCCTGGTGGCTCAGTGGTAAAGAATCTACCCTGCCAGGTCAGGAGATGTGAGTTTGATCCTTGGATCAGGAAGATCTACTGGAGAAGGAAATGGCAACCCAATCCAGTATTCTTGCCTGGAGAATCCCATGGACAGAGAAGCCTGGTGGGCTACAGTCTATGGGGTTGCAGAGTCGGACACAACTGAGCACATGTGTTCTTTTCCTACTCCTTTGCATACTGTACTTCTGGAAATCTCAAAATAGATTTAAATTGAGAGAATACCTTTATCTTATAGGTGAAATATAAGGAAAATGCAGACAAGCATGGAAAGTGAGGACACAAAGAAAATACAAGGTGAGAAATTTATGGATCATATATCTGGGATTTGTTTTTTAGTCTATTTGTGGAATATACTGCAGATTATCTGACAGGCTTCAGGAATTGAAAGAATTATTCAGTAATTTACATAAATATTCATTAAACATCTAGTTTGTACCAGTCACACTGACTTCAGGAAACTGACATTCTAATGGGAGATGGCATGCTGATAATTAGAATACCATATGATAGCTGATTCAATGGAGGTATATGTAATAACAGTGGAAACCTGAGAGGAGCACCAGCAAATTTCAGAGCTGTCTTCAGAAAAATGGAAATTTAATTCATGGAAATGGAAGAGATTAACCAGAGAGGAAATACTAAAATATAATAGGATGGGAAATAGTACATCCTGATGGACCCCATCACATCAGGGTTTGGCTGAGGAAAAGGACCACCCCCAAAAAAAGACTAAGAAGAACATTTCAGAAAGGTAAAGAGACAGGAATGTGGTATTTTGGAAATTAGCCTTATGAGAATGCTTTGAGAAAAGCATTCTCATTACCCTCATACCCAAGAGGCTCAGTCTTAAATGTTACAGATGATGACTGAAGTATCCAGTGGACTTAATTTGTTTTATTATTAGTAAACTTAATAGATTTCAGCCAGATTGCAGTATACTGAGGTCTGGGTGGGAAATAATCTGGAAACTTGGTGGTGGTTATTTAGTTGCTAAATCATGTCCAACTCTTTGCAACCCCATGAACTGTAGCCTGCCAGGCTCCTCTGTCTGTGGGATTTCCCAGGCAAGAATACTGGAATGGGTTGCCATTTGCTTCTCTAGAGGATCTTCCTGACCCAGGGATCAAACTCACATCTCCTGCATCGCAGGCAGATTCTTTACCATTGAGGCACCAGGGATTCCCATGAATAGCTTCTCTTCTTCAGAGCTTATCTGAAGATATATGGCAGTAACTAGAGGGTGGTTGTAATGTTAAGGATCTTATAAGAGGTACAGAGATAAGAGAATTTGTGAAGGTACTTTCCTGGTGGTCTAGTGGTTAAGACTTCACACTGCCACTGTAGGGGGCCTGGGTTCTGTCCCTGGTCAGGGAACTAGATTCTACATGCTGCAACCAAGACTTTGCATGCCACAACAAGATCCTGCATGCTGCACCTGAAAAGACCCCTCATACTCCAGCTAAAAGATTCCACATTCCAGAAGAAGGTAGGAGATCCTTCATGCCACAACGATGTGGTGCAGCCAAATATATATATACATATATTTTAAGTTTGATAGTTTCAGATTTTACATTTAGAACTACAATCTATTTTGAATTAGTTTTTGTATACAGTGTGAATAATGGATTCAAGTTTTGTTTTATTGTCTTTTTGAATATGAATATCCAATTGTTCCAACACCATTTGTTGAAAAGGCTATGCTTTCTTCTCTACATTGCCTTTGTAAAAAAAAAAAATAGTCACTCATATATATGGGTTTATTTTTGAACTATATTCTGTTTCATTTATCTGTTTATCTGTTGATGCCATACTATACTCTTGATTACTGTAGGTTTGTATTAAGTCTTGAAATTAAAGAGAGTTGAGTTTTCCATCTTTACTCTTCTCTTTCAGAATTGTTTGGCTATTTTAGGTCCTTTGCATTTCCGTATGAATTTTTAAATCAGCCTGTCATCTTGTACCAAAATAGCCTGTTGGGATTGCATTGAATTTCTAGATCAATTTGGGAGAGAACTGACATCTTAACAGTATTTAATCTTCTGACCCATGAACAAGGTGTATCACTTCCTTTATTTCAGTCTTCTTGAATACCTCACAGTATTTTTAGTTTTTAGTGTGTATGTAATTCACATATTTTGCCAGTAAAATTTCTTTTTCTCTTTTTTGGCCACACCTTGTGCAGGATCCTAGTTCCCTAACCAGGGATCAACCCTGTACCACCTGCAATGCAAGCACAGAGTCTTAACCCCTGTACCACCAGGGAACTTCCAGTGTTTCATATTTCTTATGCCATTTTAATTGGCATTGGTTTTGAATTTCAATTTCCAATTATTTATTGCTGGTATATAGAAATGTTACTGATTTTTGCATGTTAGTGAATATTCTGAAACGTTACTATACTCACTTATTAGTTTGGTACCTATTTTGTAGATTCCATCAGATTATCTACATAGAAGGCCATGTCGTATATGAATACTGATAGTTTTATTACTTCCTTCCCAATTTGGATGCCTTTTCTTTTTTTTTTACCTGATGGCACTGGCTAGACTCTCTAGTGCAATGATAAATGGAATGTTAAATAGAATGACATTGGCTAGCTTCTCCAGTACAATGGTAAACATCTCTGTCTTGTTCCTTAGGGAGAAAGAATGAATTCTTTCTCTGCTAAGTATGATATTTACTGTAGGGTTTTTAGTAGATAATACTTCATCAGGTTAAGGAGGTTCCTTTCTATTTCAAGTTTGCTGAATTTTTTTTTAGATCAGAAATGAAATTTTATTTTATCAAATGCTTTTTTTGCGTATACTGAATGACGTATTCTGTTTTAGTTTATTGTGTTACATTGACTGATTTTTAAAATCATAAACTAATCCTGCATTCCTAGGATAAACTCATTGGTCATGATGCATTATTATTTTAATTTATTTTTGAATTCAACTTGTTAAAATTGTTTAGACTTTTTTTTGCATGTATGTTTGTGAGGATTATTGGTCTGTAGTTTTCTTTTTTCCTTTCTAATGAGTTAGTTTTAATATTAGAATGAGGAAATAATACTTTCCTAAAATAAGTTGTAAAGTATTATTTCAACTTTGTGTAGAATTGACATTATTTCTTCCTTAAATGTTGGGAAGAATTTACAGATGAAGCCATCTGAACCTGGGGTTTTCTTTATAGAAAGGTTTTAAACTATGATTTCAAACTGTTTCATATATATATATACACATATACATATAATATTTATTTATTATTGGGAGAGTTTTGGTAATTTGTTTCTTTGAAGCAACTTGTCCATTCACCTAAGTCATTGAGTCTGTAGGTATGAAGTTGTACATGACCATTATTATCTTTTGAATATCTTTAGAATCTATGTTGATGCATCTGTCTCAGTCTGATATTGGTAATTTTTATCTTTGCTCTTTTTTTTCCTGATCAGTTTGTCTAGGGGTTTGTTGTTTTACTGATGTCCTCAAATACCCAGCTCTGCAGTTCAGCTTGGATCTTTATGATTGCCTTCTGCTTATTCCTTACCCTTTCACTAGTTTCTTTAAGGTGGAAGCTGAGATCATTAATATGTGACTTTCTTCTTTTATAATGTAGACATTTAGCATTACATATTTCTCCTAAACACTGATTTAGTAGCATCCCACAAATTCTTTTTTTTTTTGGAGGGGTGTATGCTTCATGGCTTGTGGGATCTTAGTTCCCCAACCAGGGATCAAACCCAGGCCCCAGCACTGAAAGTGCTGTCTTAACTACTGGACCACCAGGCAATTAGTACATCCCACCAGTTCTAACATACTGTATTTCACTTTCATTCAGTTCATTCTAAATAAATATTTAAACCAAAGTAGCTTTAATTAAAGAGAATAATACTTGTATTTTCTTTTCCTATATTTTGTGTGAGGGGAAAATCAAATAATTATAAGAAGCTCATTTCAAGTTGTTTTATTTAAGGAGTGTCTTTCTTTTACATGTTTTTAGTCCTTGTTAGATTTTTTTAAAGTAATACATGTTATTTAAAAAACAAAAATTTTATCAATAATTACCTTAAATGTAAATGGGTTGAATGCCCCAACCAAAAGACAGAGACTGGCTGAATGGATACAAAAACAAGACCCCTACATATGTTGTCTACAAGAGACCCACCTCAAAACAGGGGACACATACAGACTGAAAGTGAAGGGCTGGAAAAAGATTTTCCGTGCAAATAGGGACCAAAAGAAAGCAGGAGTAGCAATACTCATATCAGATAAAATAGACTTTAAAACAAAGGCTGTGAAAAGAGACAAAGGAGGTCACTACATAATGATCAAAGGATCAATCCAAGAAGAAGATATAACAATTATAAATATATATGCACCCAACATAGGAGCACCGCAATATGTAAGACAAATACTAACAAGTATGAAAGGAGAAATCAACAATAACACAATAATAGTGGGAAACTTTTAATACCCCACTCACACCAATGGATAGATCAACTAAACAGAAAATTAACAAGGAAACACAAACTTTAAACGATACAATAGACCAGTTAGACCTAATTGATATCTATAGGACATTTCATCACAAAACAATGAATTTCACCTTTTTCTCAAGCGCACACGGAACCTTCTCCAGCATAGACCACATCCTGGGCCATAAATCTAGCCTTGGTAAGTTCAGAAAAATTGAAATCATTCCAAGCATCTTTTCTGACCACAATGCAGTAAGATTAGATCTCAATAACAGGAGAAAAACTATTAAAAATTCCAACATATGGAGGCTGAACAACACGCTCCTGAATAACCAACAAATCACAGAAGAAATCAAAAAAGAAATCAAAATCTGCATAGAAACGAATGAAAATGAAAACACAGCAACCCAAAACCTGTGGGATACTGTAAAAGCAATCCTAAGGGGAAAGTTCATAGCAATACAGTCATACCTCAAGAAACAAGAAAAAAGCCAAATAAATAACCTAACTCTACACCTAAAGCAACTAGAAAAGGAAGAAATGAAGCACCCCAAGGTTAGTAGAAGGAAAGAAATCTTAAAAATTAGGGCAGAAATAAATGCAAAAGAAACAAAAGAGACCATAGCAAAAATCAACAAAGCCAAAAGCTGGTTCTTTGAAAGGGTAAATAAAATTGACAAACCATTAGCCAGACTCATCAAGAAACAAAGGGAGAAAAATCAAATCAATAAAATTAGAAATGAAAATGGAGAGATCACAACAGACAACACACAAATACAAAGGATCATAAGAGACTACTATCAGCAATTATATGGCAATAAAATGGACAACGTGGAAGAAATGGACAAATTCTTAGAAAAGTACAACTTTCCAAAACTGGATCAGGTAGAAATAGAAAATCTTAACAGACCTATCTATCACAAGCATGGAAATTGAAACTGTAATCAGAAATCTTCCAGCAAACAAAAGTCCAGGTCCAGACGGCTTCACAGCTGAATTCTACCAAAAATTTAGAGAAGAGCTAACACCTATCCTACTCAAACTGTTCCAGAAAATTGCAGAAGGAGGCAAATTTCCAAACTCATTCTATGAGGCCACCATCACCCTGATACCAAAACCGGACAAAGATGCCACAAAAAAAGAAAACTACAGGCCAATATCACTGATGAACATAGATGCAAAAATCCTTAACAAAATTCTAGCAATCAGAATCCAACAACACATTAAAAAGATCATACACCATGACCAAGTGGGCTTTATCCCAGGAATGCAAGGATTCTTCAATATCCGCAAATCAATCAACGTTAATACACCACATTAACAAACTGAAAAATAAAAACCATATGATTATCTCAATAGATGCAGAGAAAGCCTTTGACAAAGTTCAACATCCATTTATGATAAAAACTCTCCAGAAAGCAGGAATAGAAGGAACATACCTCAACATAATAAAAGCTATATATGACAAACCCACAGCAAACATTATCCTCAATGGTGAAAAATTGAAAGCATTTCCTCCAAAGTCAGGAACAAGACAAGGATGCCCACTTTCACCATTACTATTCAACATAGTTTTGTAAGTTTTGGCCACAGCAATCAGAGCAGAAAAAGAAAAAGGAATCCAAATTGGAAAAGAAGAAGTAAAACTCTCACTGTTTGCAGATGACATGATCCTCTACGTAGAAAACCCTAAAGATTCCACCAGAAAATTACGAGAATTAATCAATGAATATAGTAAAGTTGCAGGATATAAAATCAACACACAGAAATCCCTTGCATTCCTGTACACTAATAATGAGAAAATAGAGAAATTAAGGAAACAATTCCATTCACCATTGCAATGAAAAGAATAAAATACTTATATCTTCCTAAAGAAACTAAAGACCTATATATAGAAAACTATAAAACACTGGTGAAAGAAATCAAAGAGGACACTAATAGATGGAGAAATATACCATGTTCATGGATTGGTAGAATCAATATAGTGAAAATGAGTATACTACCCAAAGCAATTTATAGATTCAATGCAATCCCTATCAAGCTACCAACGGTATTCTTCACAGAGCTAGAACAAATAATTTCTCAATTTGTATGGAAATACAAAAAACCTCGAATAGCCAAAGCTATCTTGAGAAAGAAGAATGGAACTGGAGGAATCAACCTGCCTGACTTCAGGCTCTACTACAAAGCTACAGTCATCAAGACAGTATGGTACTGGCACAAAGACAGAAATATAGATCAATGGAACAAAATAGAAAGCCCAGAGATAAATCCACGCACCTTATCTTTGACAAAGGAGGCAAGAATATACAATGGATTAGACAATCTCTTTAACAAGTGGTGCTGGGAAAACTGGCCAAACACTTGTAAAAGAATGAAACTAGAACACTTTCTAACACCATACACAAAAATAAACTCAAAATGGATTAAAGATCTAAATGTAAGACCAGAAACCATAAAACTCCTAGAGGAAAACATAGGCAAAACACTCTCTGACATACATCACAGCAGGATCCTCTATGACCCACCTCCCAGAATATTGGAATTAAAATCAAAAATAAATAAATGGGACCTAATTAAACTTAAAAGCTTCTGCACAACAAAGGAAACTATAAGCAAGGTGAAAAGACAGCTTTCAGAATGGGAGAAAATAATAACAAATGAAGCAACAGACAAACAAGTAATCTCAAAAATATACAAGCAACTCCTACAGCTCAATTCCAGAAAAATAAATGACCCAATCAAAAAATGGGCCAAAGAACTAAATAGACATTTCTCCAAAGAAGACATACAGATGGCTAACAAACACATGAAAAGATGCTCAACATCGCTCATTATCAGAGAAATGCAAATCAAAACCACTATGAGGTACCATTTCATGTCAGTCAGAATGGCTGCGATCCAAAAGTCCATAAGCAATAAATGCTGGAGAGGGTGTGGAGAAAAGGGAACCCTCTTACACTGTTGGTGGGAATGCAAACTAGTACAGCCACTTTGGAGAACAGTATGGAGATTCCTCAAAAAACTGGGAATAGAACTGCCTTATGATCCAGCAATCCCACTGCTGGGCATACACACTGAGAAAACCAGAATTGAAAGAGACAATGTACCCCAATGTTCATAGCAGCACTGTTTACAATAGCCAGGACTTGGAAGCAATCTAGATGTCCATCCGCAGATGAATGGATAAGAAAGCTGTGGTACATATACACAATGGAATATTTCTCACCATTAAAAAGAATACATTTGAACCAGTTCTAATGAGGTGGGTGGAACTGGAGCCTATTATACAGAGTGAAGTAAGCCAGAAAGAAAAACACAAATACAGTATACTAACGCATATATATGGAATTTAGAAAGATGGTAACAATAACCCTGTTTACGAGACAGCAAAAGAGACACTGATGTATAGAACAGACTTTTGGACTCTGAGAACGGTAAAGGGTGGGATAATTTGGGAGAATAGCATTGAAATATGTATAATATCATATCTGAAACGAGTCGCCAGTCCAGGTATGATGCCTGATAACGGATGCCTGGGGCTGGTGCACTGGGAAGACCCAGAGGGATGGTATGGGGAGGGAGGAGGGTTCAGGATGGGAAACACATGTATACTTGTGGCGGATCCATCTAGATGTATGGCAAAAGCAATACAATATTGTAAAGTTAAGCAAAATAAAATTTAATTTAAAAAATTCAAAAAAAAATAAAAAACAAAAATATATATTTTGAGGGTTAAACTTAAATGATTAGTTTTTGAAAGGAAATGTTTAAAATAATGAAATTTTTGTTCTTTAGAAGTGAAGACTGACCTGAACTTATTATTGGAGTGTCTGAAGTATCAAATGGACAATGCTTTTTCACAAAAGGAAGCTTTGGTTACTATTCATTCAATTTGCCAACAAAACAGTAAGACATGATAGTGAAATTTTTTGTGTGATTCTTTGTAGTATTGTGATATATGAAATATGCATTGTTCTTTCTCTTCAGTTATTTTATATGTTACTATGTTCATGTGATTTATTGTCCTTAAAAGAATAATTATAATAAATCTTCTGTGTTTTGTCTGCACATTTTACAGGTAATGCAGGTCTTTATTTTCGGGAAATTGGTGGTTTGATGTTTGTAAAAAATCTTGCAAAGTCAAGTGAACATAGTATGGTAAAAGAAGCAGCCTTATATACATTAGGAGCTGTTGCAGAGCAAAATGGTAAAATATGAAAACTTTATTTCACTGTCCTAAGCATTGTGTTTTACTTTAACAAACTATTGAAGTATAATTTTAGAATTAAATTTTTTACATGTCTGGATAGTTTTATCCAAATGTTTTATTTAAATTAGTTCATGCCAAAGATTTTATTTAACTTTTTAATTAATGAGGGAAGCAGTAAAATGTTAAAACTGCTTCAAAAGTAATGGCAAAAAACAGTGCTGTAGACATTTGGGAAAGCTGAATTTTATGAACAGGTACATAACTAGTCAGTGTCTGTAGGTCGAAGATCAATTGCATTCTACTGGTCAAAATGTTTTGCATTTCTGTGGACAAGAATAACTTGTGTCACTATCAGTTTTCTAGAGTTATGAAATAGCCCAAAGACAGTAAAAGGCACAAATAATCTAGAAAGAAGGCTAGACAGGACGTTCAGTACTTGTTATCATCCATTTCGAAATCTTTCACAATTTTTTTCTTGCCATTAGTTGGAAACTTTTTTTAACTTTGTCTTTTACTATGCTTATCCTTTTTTTTGGTCATACAAAAGTTTTTTTATTTTTATAAAAATAAATTCATCATTCTTTTCCTTTCTTGTTTCTGAATTTTGAAGCAGAGGAAGTTTTCCCATATTCCCAGGTTATAGAGGAATCCACCCACATTTTCTTTTGGTACTTGTGTGACTTTATTTTTTACTTTTGCATGTTTTATTCTTTCTGAATTTTCCTGGGATATGAGATGATGAATGGTTCCAGTTTTATATGGCAATCCAGCTATCCCAACTCTTCTTATTGTAAAGTAGATCTTTTTCACAGTGATTTGAGATGCAGCCACTATCACTTAGTGAGTCTATCTCTAGTTTTTCTATTCTCTTCATTGTCTGTATATCCAGGTACTTGAATCAGAATATTAAGGTAACCCACAACCATCTTGTATGTGGATAAAGATGTTTTGGGTGCTTGGCCACTCATTTTTGTCCTACTCTTTGCGACCCCATGGACTGTTTGCTGCCAGCTCCTCTGTCCATGGGATTCTCCAGGCAAGAACACTGGAATGGGTTACCATTTCCTTCTCCATGTTTTGGGTGTGGCTGACAAAAATATTTTTTGTTAAATCTAAACCATCAATTTGTCAAATAACTTTATATTCTTATATTTTCATCCATTAACTTCATCACTTGTTTTGAGAATAAGTTATGCTCTAGGCACTGGGGATAAATAAGACATTGTCTTTACCTTTGAGAGTGTCTAAAAACTGTTCTAGACACTGTTCTGATGTATGTGTTCAAATTATTTTTTACAATTCTGGTTATTGCATGATTATCACCAAAGAACCCCTCCTTATCAGGTAGGTATCATTTTTGCTTTTTGGAAAGATATTTTTATATCTAGAAAAGTCTTTAAAAATAGCACAACTATCATTTACCCCTTTTCTAAAGCAGGTTTCTGAATTTTCTTAAACTTTTCTTTGGCTACATTTTGTTACTTATCCTCAAATTTTTGGGTCATGTTTTATCTTATATTTTTGTTAAGCTTAATTTTGAAATGTATTTATTGAAAATTCTATGAGATTGCAATACGTGCTTTAGAACTAGGTCAAGTACTTCTGATTAAGATACTGCTTCTTTGGTCTGTTAATTGAGTAAGCACTTAAATTTGTCAGAATTTGTGATATGACTGATGAATGTCATTGCAATGAAACTTGGTTGAGAACTATCCATAATGGCAATTTTATATTTTGTTCAGCATATTTTAAAACTTGTTTGTGCTAATACATAGAAATTAAAATTATATTTTCATGTTTCAGTTTACTGTCAGCAGACTTTGTGTACTTCAGAATTGTTTGAAGACTTAACTTGGTTCTTATCTAACAGTGATTCAAACACAAATTTGAAAAGAATGTCTGTCTATGTTATTTTGGTTCTGGTTTCAAATAACAGTAAGTACATTCTCTTAAATTGGAACAGACATTATTAATCTTATTCTAGTCAGTGCCTTTTAAAACCTTACTAACTTCTTAAAACTACTGGCTCTAAAGACAATATAGCATGATTTTAATTATTTGATGTTTATTAATTAAAAAAATAGTAAAGTGATTTGTATTATTTGACTAGCAGTGAAAAGGAATGGGATTAAAAGCAAAAGAGAAGCATTTAATGAATTGTTGTTGTTTTGACACTAAGTCATGTCCAACTCTTTTGTAGACCCCGTGGACTGTAGCCTACCAGGCTCCTCTGTCCAGGGGATTTCCCAGGCAAGAATACTGGAGTGGGTTGCCATTTCCTTCTCCAGGAGATCTTCCTGACCCAGGGGTCAAACCCACGTCTCCTGCATTTGCAGGCAGATTCTTTACTGCTGAGCCACCAGGGAAGCCCCATTTAATGAACTAATTTGGTTGATTTTCCACTGAATTGGCCATTCAGTTACCATCATATTTAAGGTCATTATATCAGTCAGCAATGGCCTTAAATTTCATGTAGCTCTTGGCTAAAGTTTTACTTTGCTTTTGTTGTTTTAGTTTTTATTTTGGAATAATCTTAGCTTCACAAAAAGTTGCAAAGATAGTATATAGAGTGTTCCTGTATACCTCTTGCTCAGGCTAAAGGCTATTTTTTTGTTGCTTTATTTAGATCTTCAAATTTTTAGAAATTTTATATGCATTTAAATGCTTCTAGATTTTATTTTTTCAGTTTTTAATATTTTAAATTATTTTTTTCTATTTTGGAGCATATTTTGGTACTATAACACAGAACTATGCAAAATAAATGTTTTGTGATTTTTAGAGGAAATTTGAATACTGTCATTCTCTAAGCATAAGTAATATATTTTCCATAATAATCTTGATTATATATTTTTTACCTACTGTAATTCTGTATTGTACTTTATAATACTTTAAAATGACTGAAAGTTATTTATTAAAAGTACTGCTTAAATGTTGTTTTCCATTTGTGAAAAATTATTTTCTAAACAGAAATCTTTCATGTAATGCATGGCAATTTTTTTAAGGGACTGGACAGACACTTGTGAGAGAAACAGGTTGTATTTCAGTTCTATCACAGTTGTTCAAGTAAGTAAATATATGTTGTTTATTATTAATTATTCATAGCTTAATACCTTAACACATATGTATTAATTACTTTCTTTACTCTTTAACCTAATAGGACTGTTCTTTCAAAATATGAGTTGAATTTGTCAGATGAAAGTGCTTTTCAGAGTTATCAGCTGTGGTCTTCAGTGTGCAGTACTCTGTGTGTCTGTGTCAACAATCCTCAAAATGGTAATTATCTCAAATATTTAAATATAAAAAAGACTAAAAACAAATAAAAAGCTGATATTTTCCAAGTATACTAAAATATGATTGCCTTTAAACCTTTCAGATGAAAATCAAATGCTTTGCTGCTCACTTTTTACGCATGCTAATAACTGGCTGATAAATTGCATGAAAGCTGAGATAATTCGCCCTATTTGTTCATTTATTGGACTCACTCTTGCAAATAACAGTAAGTATTCATTATTCTCCAGGCTTTATTTGAAGAAATATATTTCAAAGCATAACCTATTGAATTAATTAATGAATTCCGGTAAATTGGGTCATTTTGGATGCATTTAACTATTGTATAAGTTAAACTTTTATACATAAAAAAACATAGCAAAACTATAAAAACCCACATAGAGTGTTCTCTGAAAAAATTAGAAATTAATAAAAATAAAACATCTAGAAAAGTCCCTAATATCTAGAAATTAAGTGACAAAATCCTAAAAACCCACATCAAAACAAAAACACAAACCTATGAGTCAAAACAGAGAAGACAATGGCACCCCACTCCAGTACTCTTGCCTGGAAAATCCCACGGATGGAGGAGCCTGGTAGGCTGCAGTCCATGGGGTCGCTAAGAGTCGGACATGACTGAGCGACTTCACTTTCTCTTTTCACTTGCATGCATTGGAGAAGGAAATGGCAACCCACTCCAGTGTTCTTGCCTGGAGAATCCCAGGGACGTGGAAGCCTGGTGGGCTGCTATCTATGGGGTCACACAGAGTCGGAAACGACTGAAGTGACTTAACATAGCATGAGTCAAAAAAAATTACAAAGGAAATTAGAAATGTTTTTAACCTAATGATGATGAAAACACAATATTTTTAGATGGAAAGGCTTGCATAGGAAAGAAAAAAGGTCCCAAATCAATTATATTAGTTTCCACCTGAGAAACTAAATAATAAAACAGTTTAAAGTCAGTGTAAGCATAATAAAGGGAATAATAAAGAGAAGATTAGCAATCAATGAAATATAAAAAGAACATAATAGAGAAATAAATTAAACCAAAAACTAGATCTTTGAAAAGATCAGTAAAATGGATCCTTTACCCAGACTAATCACAAAATAGAAGGCCCAAATTATGAGGAATATAGCTTTATGCCACTAAATTAGATAACTTAAATGAACTGGACAAATTCTTTGAAAGACAAGCTACAAAAGCTCACTCAAGAAGAAATATATAACCTGAGTATTCAGTATCTAACACAGAAATTGAATTTGTAGTTTAAAACCTTAACACAGAGGAAATTCTAGATCATAAAGGCTTCACTGGTAAATTCTACCAAACATTTAAGGAAAAAGAGTTATACATAAATTATTTCAAGAAGTAGAAGTAGAAAAAATACTTCCCAACAAACTTTTAAGGCCAGTGTTATTTCCATACTAAAGCTTGAAAAAGGCACTACAAGAAAACTATAGGCCAATATCCTATATATATATATGTAAACATCTGTAACAAAATATTAAATCAATCCAGCAAAATATAGAAAGGATAATGTATTCTGATTAGGTGACATTCATTTTAGGAATGCAGGGTTGGTTTAACATTAGGATAGTCACAATATTCGTAGACTAGCAAAGAAAAACTATATGATCTTAAAAAATGTAGGAAAAGCTTTTCATGTAATTTAACATACATTCATAACAAAAGATTTTGGTGAGCTAGGAACAGAAGGGAACTTTCTCAATGTGATAAAGGGCCTCTACAAAATATTATAGCTAATACATTTAAATGGTGAAGGACTTAATGTTTTTCCCCTAAGATTGGAAAGAAGACAAGGATGACCACTATCTTTATTTAATTGGATATCCAAGTCAGTGCAATAAGGCAAGAAAATGAAATAAAAGGCATAGAGATTGAAAAGAAAGAAGAAAATATAGTACTTATTGATAGGTGACCTGATTGTGTAAGAATCTACAAAAAGCTACAAAACTAATAAGTGATTTTAGCAAAGTTGCAGGATACAAGGTCATATGGAGACAATTAGGAACTTAAAGTGACTATCATTTATGATTATATAAAAAACTCAAAATACTTAGGGAAATATTTAGTGAAATATGCGGAATATCTATATACTGAAAACTATAAAACATTGCTGAGATTAAAAAAATTAAAACTTAATGGGAGAGATATCATACTCGTGGATTATAAGATTCAATTTTGTAATAATGTCACTTCTCAAATTCGTCTCTAAATTCATAGCATTTCCTATCAAAATCTCAGCAGGCTTTTCTATAGAAATTGACAAGTTGATTCTGAAATTTACATAGAAATGCAAAGGGGCTAGGATAGTAAAATTTATTTGAAAAAGGACAAAATTGTAGAATTTATGTTACCTGATTTCAATATGTACTATACAGTAATCAGCAATGTAGTACTGGTGTAAGTGTAGGTATTGATCAATGGAACAAAATAGAGAGCCTAAAAATAGACACACACACATACACACACACACACACATATATGGTTGATTTTCTACAAAGATGCCATGGTAACTCTGTGTTGGAAAATGTAGTATTTTAAATAAATGATGCTGGTAAAAGTATTTACCTATCTGTGAAATATGAATATCAACCCTTAACTTACACAGTGTGAAGTGAAGTGTTAGTTGCTCCATCGTGTTTGATTCTTTGCAACTCAATTGACTGTAGCCCGCCAGGCTCCTCTGTCTGTAGAATTCTCCAGGCAAGGATGCTGGAGTGGGTTGCCTTTCCCTTCTCCAGGGAATCTTCCCAATTTGGGGATTGAACCGTCCCGCTTTGTAGGCAGATTCTTTACTATCTGAGCCACCAGGGAAGTTGGTATACAAAATTAACACAGTGTACAAAAATTAACTTTAAATGATATATATACCTCAATATAAGAAATAAACTATAAAACTTCTAGACAAAAACAGGAGCAAATCTTTATAATTTGGGAGTAGATACACGTTTCTTAGGACACAAAAAACATGAGCCACCAAAGAAAAAATTATCATTTGGAGTTCACTGAAATTGAAATGTTTTATTTTTCAAAAGTTCCTGTTAAGGTGAAAAGGCAAACCATTAACTGGGAGAAAATATTTGCAAAATGTACATCTGATAAAGAACTTGTGCCCAGGAAAACCCCAAGGAGATAGCACTATACACTCACTAGCATGACTAAAAGTAAAAAGGCTAGTGACATTAAATATTGAGGTTGTGGAACAACTAGAACTTTCTCACACATTGCTGATGGTATATCTATATTCAGATATTTAAAGCAAATAGTTGTCTTTCACTTGCTCACATGCAAAGCAACATATCTCTATATAATTTCAAAAATTGAAACCTATTTCCATGATGCTTTGACATTTCCTTTTTCTTTAAATACCAACTTAAATGCATGATATATATAGGAACATATTACTCTCAGTGGATTGGTATGAAATAGATTCAGATCAGATCAGTCGCTCAGTCGTGTCCGACTCTTTGCGACCCCATATTCACAGCACGCCAGGCCTCCCTGTCCATCACCAACTCCGGGAGTACACTGAGACTCACATCCATAGAGTCAGTGATGCCATCCAGCCATCTCATCCTCTTTCATCCCCTTCTCCTCCTGCCCCCAATCCCTCCCAGCATCAGAATCTTTTCCAATGAGTCAACTCTTCGCATGAGGTGGCCAAAGTTCTGAAGTTTCAGCTTTAGCATCATTCCTTCCAAAGAAATCCCAGGGCTGATCTCCTTCAGAATGGACTGGTTGGATCTCCTTGCAGTCCAAGGGACTCTCAAGAGTCTTCTCCAACACCACAGTTCAAAAGCATCAATTCTTCGGCGCTCAGCCTTCTTCACAGTCCAGCTCTCACATCCATACATGACCACAGGAAAGACCATAGCCTTGACTAGGCGAACCTTTGTTGGCAAAGTGATGTCTCTGCTTTTGAATATGCTATCTAGGTTGGTCATAACTTTCCTTCCAAGGAGTAAGCGTCTTTTAATTTCATGGCTGCAGTCACCATCTGCAGTGATTTTGGAGCCCAGAAAAATAAAGTCTGACACTGTTTCCACTGTTTCCCCATCTATTTCCCATGTAGTGATGGGACCAGATGCCATGATCTTCGTTTTCTGAATGTTGAGCTTTAAGCCAACTTTTTCACTCTCCTCTTTCACTGTCACCAAGAGGCTTTTGAGTTCCTCTTCACTTTCTGCCATAAGGGTGGTGTCATCTGCATATCTGAAGTGATTGATATTTCTCCCAGCAATCTTGATTCCAGCTTGTGTTTCTTCCAGTCCAGTGTTTCTCATGATGTACTCTGCATAGAAGTTAAATAAGCAGGGTGACAATATACAGCCTTGATGTACTCCTTTTCCTATTTGGAACCAGTCTGTTGTTCCATGTCCAGTTCTAACTGTTGCTTCCTGACCTGCATACAGATTTCTCAAGAGGCAGATCAGGTGGTCTGGTATTCCCATCTCTTTCAGAATTTTCCACAGTTTATTGTGATCCACACAGTCAAAGGCTTTGGCATAGTCAATACAGCAGAAATAGATGTTTTTCTGGAACTCTCTTGCTTTTTCCATGATCCAGCGGATGTTGGCAATTTGATCTCTGGTTCCTCTGCCTTTTCTAAAACCAGCTTGAACATCAGGAAGTTCATGGTTCACATATTGCTGAAGCCTGGCTTGGAGAATTTGGAGCATTACTTTGCTAGCGTGTGAGATGAGTGCAATTGTGCGGTAGTTTGAGCATTCTTTGGCATTGCCTTTCTTTGGGATTGGAATGAACACTGACCTTTTCCAGTCCTGTGGCCACTGCTGAGTTTTCCAAATTTGTTGGCATATTGAGTGCAGCACTTTCACAGCATCATCTTTCAGGACTTGAAATAGCTCCACTGGAATTCCATCACCTCCACTAGTTTTGGTCGTAGTGATGCCTTCTAAGGCCCACTTGACTTCACATTCCAGGATGTCTGGCTCTAGGTGAGTGATCACACCATCGTGATTATCTGGGTCGTGAAGATCTTTTTTGTACAGTTATTCTGTGTATTCTTGCCATCTCAATATCTTCTGTTTCTGTTAGGTCCATACCATTTCTGTCCTTTATTGAGCCCATCTTTGCATGAAATGTTCCTTTGATATCTCTGATTTTCTTGAAGAGATCTCTAGTCTTTCCCATTCTGTTGTTTTCCTCTATTTCTTTACATTGATTGCTGAAGAAGGCTTTCTTATCTCTTCTTGCTATTCTTTGGAACTCTGCAAAACACACTGAAACCATACTCACAGAAAACTAGTCAATCTAATCACACTAGGACCACAGCCTTGTCTAACTCAATGAAACTAAGCCATGCCCGTGGGGCAACCCAAGATGGGCGGGTCATGGTGGAGAGATCTGACAGCATGTGGTCCACTGGAGAAGGGAATGGCAAACCACTTCAGTATTCTTGCCTTGAGAACCCCATGAATAGTATGAAAAGGCAAAATGATAGGATACTGAAAGAGAAACTCCCCAGGTCAGTAGGTGCACAATATGCTACTAGACATCAATGGAGAAATAACTCCAGAAAGAATGAAGGGATGGAGCCAAAGCAAAAACAATACCCAGTTGTGGATGTGACTGGTGATAGAAGCAAGGTCCGATGCTGTAAAGAGCAATATTGCATAGGAACCTGGAATGTCAGGTCCATGAATCAAGGCAAATTGGAAGTGGTCAAGTAAGAGATGGAAAGAGTGAATGTCGACATTCTAGGAATCAGCGAACTCAAATGGACTGGAATGGGTGAATTTAACTCAGATGACCATTATATCTACTACTGGGGCCAGGAATCCCTCAGAAGAAATGGAGTAGCCATCATGGTCAACAAAAGAGTCTGAAATGCAGTACTTGGATGCGGTCTCAAAAACGACAGAATGATCTCTGTTTGTTTCCAAGGCAAACCATTTAATATCACAGTAATCCAAGTCTATGCCCCAACTAGTAATGCTGAAGAAGCTGAAGTTGAATGGTTCTATGAAGACCTACAAGACCTTTTAGAACTAACACCCAAAAAAGATGTCCTTTTCATTATAGGGGACTGGAATGCAAAAGTAGGAAGTGAAGAAACACCTGGAGTAACAGGCAAATTTGGCCTTGGAATACGGAATCAAACAGGGCAAAGACTAATAGAGTTTTGCCGAGAAAATGCACTGGTCATAGCAAACACCCTCTTCCAACAACACAAGAGAAGACTCTACACATGGACATCACCAGATGATCAACACCGAAATCAGATTGATTATATTCTTTGCAGCCAAAGATGGAGAAGCTCTATACAGTCAGCAAAAACAAGACCAGGAGCTGAGTGTGGCTCAGACCATGAACTCCTTATTGCCAAATTCAGACTGAAAGTGAAGAAAGTAGGGAAAACCACTAGACCATTCAGGTCTGACCTAAATCAAATCCCTTATGATTATACAGTGGAAGTGAGAAATAGATTTAAGGGCCTAGATCTGATAGATAGAGTGCCTGATGAACTATGGAATGAGGTTCGTGACATTGTACACGAGACAGGGATCAAGACCATCCCCATGGAAAAGAAATGCAAAAAAGCAAAATGGCTGTCGGGAGGCCTTACAAATAGCTGTGAAAAGAAGAGAGGCGAAAAGCAAAGGAGAAAAGGAAAGATATAAACATCTGAAATAGATTAGAGGCATCATCAACTCACTAGACATGAGTTTGAGCAAACTCTGGGAGATAGTGAAGGACAGGGAATCATAGCATGCTGCAGTCTCTGGGGTTGCAAAGAGTTGGACACGACTTAGTGACTGAAAAACAATTTTAAATACTCTGTACAAGTGTAGACTAGGATGTTCTGCTTATAAGTCTGATTTTTCATTACATAGAATATTGAAAATACTTTTTAGTAAAACCTATTTTGGAGTCTCTGTAATACTGAAAATATCTGAATGAATGAGTGAAAGTTGGTCAATCATGTATGACTCTGCCACCAGTCGTGTCTGACTCTGCAGGATTATAGCCTACCAGGCTACTCTGTTCATGGAATTTTCCAGGCAAGAATACTGGAGTGGGTTGCCATTTCCTTTTCCAGGGGATCTTCCTGACTCAGGGATAGAACCAGGGTCTCCCACACTGCAGGCAGATTCTTTACTATCTAAGCCACAGGGAAATTGGAGAAACTGAAAATGTTTACGTATCCTTAAATAACATTTCCTAACAGTCTGTTCCCAGATATAGAAATTTTTGAACATGATTTTTTTTAGATTAAGAGCTTTGTGTTTTATTAAACAATTTTAATATAAAAAGTACTTTTTATGTTTAAATCATCCTGGGTCAATTTGTGGTTCTAGGGTAGACCGGGAAGAACGTTTATCACAGAATTATAATCATTAGCCCATATATCCATTGATTATATGTCCCCTTCTAGGATAGGGGCTATAGAGACTATTGAATGCATAGACCCATGGGGTACTTTCCCATCAGAATCATTTTCAACAGGGGAACAAAAGACTGAAGGCTTTTAAAAAATGTATCTGTCATTGAATCATTGCTTGGAATAGTTGTTAGGACTCTCAGTATTATGTTATACTTTGATGCTCTAAGAAGTAAAAGAATAAGGCTTACTTAAATAAGATGGATGAAATATGTGGAGTTTTTTGGAAACAGTTAAATTACTTTGTTTTTTGTTGATTTAGACAATCTGAGGAATGAGTTATTTTGGAATTCAGAAAATAGGCAGCTTGCTGGTTGTAATACCAAGCTAAACAAATGAATCTATAGCTCAGGTTGGAGAAGGCAATGGCACCCCACTCCAGTACTCTTGCCTGGAAAATCCCATGGATGGAGGAGTCTGGTAGGGTGCAGTCTATGGGGTCGCTAAGAGTCGGTCACTACTGAGCGACTTCACTTTCACTTTTCACTTTCATGCATTGGAGAAGGAAATGGCAACCCACTCCAGTGTTCTTGCCTGGAGAATCCCAGGGACGGGGGAGCCTAGTGGGCTGCCGTCTCTTGGGTTGCACAGAGTCGGACACGACTAAAGCGACTTAGCAGCAGCAGCATAGCTCTTGTAGGACTTGAGTTTAATATCATTCTTGCAAAATTTACCAGTTCTTGATCAATGAAATGAGATGTCTAACATATAAGAAAGAAGTACTATACTATACATATGATTGTACTATGTTGAAATGAGTTTCTTATATAAGTAAATAGAATCAATCTTGTGATTATGTATATGCACAGGTAAGGATTAGATTTTTCATTCTTTAATTTTGGGATTTTTATTAAGTATTTTTAAAAGTCAAGTTAATGTTATATTTAATACAAGTTAATTTAATGAAACCATATACTTGTCTTATTTGAAGTATTAATAGTTCTGCTACTTTATTCCTTAAGCTTATGTTCAGAAATACTTTATATCTGTGGGTGGACTGGATGTATTGTCTCAAGTTCTTGTGCAACTGGAATCTGATTCACACAAGACTCCTTTCAGTGCTAAACTTGCAGTGGTGGTGACAAAGACAGTGGATGCATGCATTGCTGATAATCGTGAGTGAAAATGCTTAGTAATTTTTCCACAATTGCATTTTGTTTGAATTCGGCATGGTGAATATTGAAATGGTAGATTGAACACAAACATGGATTGGACTTCTAGTTTCTCATAGTGGGAGAGAAACTTAGAAATTATCTAGTCCAACTCCTTATTTTCTCATGGAGGTTATGACGTCCTTAAGGATTCAGATCTAGGTCTTCTGATTTCAGGTTTGATGATGGAATCAAGAGAAGAGTCTATCAGTCCTAAATCTTTGTTTCACTTAAAAAGCAGCATTAAATGAAAAAGATTAGATGAGAAATCAAGGGACATTTTGGAGACATAGGGACTGGAAAGTCCAATTTATAGATTTTAAAAAATGAGATAAAGAATTAAGTTATGCCTCTATCCAGTAAGTATGAGAGGGACTTATCCTACCACAGCTAGTGAGTGGCTGAACCAGACTAGAACTCATGGCTATAGATTTTAAAAAATGACATAAAGAATTAAGGTAAGTATGAGTTGGACTTATCCTACCATAACAACTGAGTGGCTGAACCAAACTAGAACTCATGGCCGCTTCTCACATGTACAAATACTGAAGAATGATAGTCCACAAATCTTGTAATAGCAGTTCTTGATATTCATAAATAACTGAAAAAAAATGGTAGATCATTTTTTAAAAATTCAGTTATGTGCTAGGCTGTATGTAAGCTGTAGAGATAAAAAAATGATTACGACATAGTCCTCTGAGGAATTCACAACCTTTTTGTTGCTATCAGGACTGTTGGATTCTGAACTCTGTTTTTAAAAACAAACAAAAAAAAACCACCCATGAGAAGTGTAGTTTAAAATGGTAGACTTCTTGAATTTTTCACATCTCAGTTATAGATTCAAGTATGCTTCACTGCATCATTAACATCAATAGAACCATGACCAGGTAGTAGTGTATTTCAATAACAGGCAGGAATTGATTACATAGGACGGTCTATACTGTTAGTCTAGATAAGACAAGGTATGTAAGATGAGAGTAAGGAGCTTTTAGAGAAGGTAGTATTATTACTTCATATTCACAACACTATACAGGACAACTTAGCAGAAAGCATTCTTCAAAAAATTTGCTTTAGTATAATGTCTTTAGTATGGGAAGAGGAATTAATGAGGGCTTTATAAGCCTCCATCTTATTATAATGCATTTGTTTATAGTCATACATATATATTACATGTTATATGAGATGTGAATTCTAGATACTATGTAGATATATAATATCATTCTCCCAGGATAAGATCTGAAAAATAGTATATGTAATGTCTGGAAAATACTATATGTATAGGTAGGGATAAGCTGTAAGTTTGTACTTGTTCTTTTTTTTTTCCCGTTTTAAGCTACTTTTGGTGTTGTATTATCCAAGTACCACATTGTTTCAAAACTTCTGGCATTGCTGCTTCTTGACAGTCTGGATTCAGGAGAAAAATTTAGTGTCATACTTACTCTTGGTCACTGTACAGAGGATTGTGGTAAGTACTGGATTTATTTAGCATGTTTATTAAAACAGTAGAGTGGAAATACACTGTTATTTCCTTCCCAACTTAAAGTACTGTTGCCTTTCTCCTAGTCCCCCAGACAGTCATTCATTGCTCCTCATCCTTCTTCATTCATGGTATTCAGTCAGTCACTAAGACCTGTGGTTCTATTAATACATCTGTTTATCCTTCCTTATCATTTTCTGCTCAATTCCAGTGCTATTCTCCCAACTTAAGCCCTCAGCCTCTCAACATCTTTCATCAGTGTTTTTGCAAGAGAGTCCTCCTTGTGTCCTCTTCCTTCTGTCTCCGTTTTTTCATTCTACTCCTCACATTGCTGCACAGATATGATCCTGTTCTCCCTTGCTGAAAACCGTCAAAAGTTCTATCTTTCTTTCTCTATTTATCATTCTCTCCTATTTTTTCTCTTCCCCTTTCATTTTTTCCGTCTCTAGTTTCCTACCATTTCATTTGCCTCCTTTCCAACCTTCTTCACTTTTCTCTCTCTCCTCCTCCCATGTTTCGACTTCCTTTTCTTTGTGCTTTCTTGCTTCTTCTGCTCTCTCTTCCCTCATTTTCCATTCTCTCCATTCATTTATTTCTCTATACTTTCTCTTCACCTATGTAATTTACTATACCTTTGAAATTATTAATTTTTATTTTTTAATTGTGGTATAATTGTCAACTAAACCTTTTTTTAAACCAAGTGAGGACAGTTCATTTACTCTTATGAGATATGACACTACTCTGTGGCTGTATTTCACAGATTATCACTTATGAGACATAAGTATCTTATGTAAATAGATTATTTTCTAAATTGAAAATACTTTTGAAACTTTGTTTTTCTGTATTTTTAAATTTGAACTATGTTGATAATTATCACAAGAAAGAATTATGACCTCATGCATATAGTTTAAGATAAAATAATTCTCAGAATTCCATAATGGTCCAGTGGTTAGGACTTGGCACTTTCACTGTCAGTTTGATCTCTGCTTGGGGAACCAAGATCTCGTAAGCCCCATGGTACAGCCAAAAAAAGATGAAATAACTATTTTCTACTTAAATTTTTGATGTGTTTTCCAGAGGAAAATCAGTATGACTTTTTTAAAACAATGGCCTTCCACTCATGATACAAGCCTTAACTGAATCTCAGAGTGAGGAACTAAACAAAGCTGCCACTTTTGTGCTTCACAACTGCAAAAAAATTAGTAAGTTTACTATTACTTAAAAAAATACCTACCAAAGTTTTTGAAAGAGAATTTACATCTGCTTTATGAACCAAGCCCCTTTAGCATCCAGCCTCTTCTTACATTTGAAAAGTAGATTATATAATTTTGACATGACAGCTAGAGTATTACAGCATATAAAAAACTTCTATGGAAGGGAGCAACAGTATAGATAATTCACTTATTTAATGCACTGTGGGCAGATTTAGTTGTAGGACTTAAATCTGAGGGCTACAGGTGAAATAGATGGGGAAACAGTGGAAACAGTGTCAGACTTTATTTTTCTGGGCTCCAAAATCACTGCAGATGGTGACTGCAGCCATGAAATTAAAAGACACTTGCTCCTTGGAAGGAAAGTTCTGACCAACCTAGATAGCATATTCAAAAGCAGAGACATCACTTTGCCAACAAAGGTTTGCCTAGTCAAGGCTGTGGTCTTTCCTGTGGTCATGGATGGATGTGAGAGCTGGACTGTGAAGAAGGCTGAGCGCCGAAGAATTGATGCTTTTGAACTGTGGTGTTGGAGAAGAATCTTGAGAGTCCCTTGGACTGCAAGGAGATCCAACCAGTCCATTCTGAAGGAGGTCAGCCCTGGGATTTCTTTGGAAGGAATGATGCTAAAGCTGAAACTCCAGTACTTTGGCCACCTCATGCGAAGAGTTGACTCATTGGAAAAGACGCTGATGCTGGGAGGGATTGGGGGCAGGAGGAGAAGGGGACGACAGAGGATGAGATGGCTGGATGGCATCACTGACTCGATGGCTGTGAGTCTCAGTGACCTCCAGGAGTTGGTGATGGACAGGGAGGCCTGGCGTGCTGCGATTCATGGGGTTGCAAAGAGTCGGACACGACTGAGTGACTGATCTGATCTGACAGGTGACTTAGGATTAAATCATAATATAAAGTACGTTCATTTATTTATTTAAAAAATATTTGAGTGCCTCTTATTTGCCAGGCACTGTGCTAGGCTTTAGGGAGACAGTGATAAGATACAGCAGTCTATGTGCTCATAGAACTTAGTTTAACTACAGAAATAGGAAGTAAATGAATATATTATTATAAATTAATGCAAAGGTTAAGAGTGGATGGAGCACAGATCCTAACCTGTAATAAAAGACAGTGACCTAGACTTGAAGCAGAACAGGCTTTGGGAGGAAGTGATTCTTCACCTGAGATCTAAATGTAGAGTTAATTAGGTGAAAAGAAGGAAGTTTGTCTTGGTCCAGTGTCTCAAGCATAAGCAACAGTGAGGCACAAAGTGTCTGTGAGAGGAGAGAACCTGGTGCATCCAAGAATTGATGGCTGGAGCATAACAGAAATAGCCCTGAAAAGGAGTTTGGTCTTTTGAAAGAAAAATTGCAGCCACAATACGTAAAAAAATTTAAAATTATAGGAAGGAAACTATAATCCACAGTTGTGGAAAGTGTGTTAAAAAAGAATACTTTAAAACCAGTATCCATAAACTTGAGCATGTTTATATGCCTGGTATAACATGTTTTCATGCTATTTTTTCCTTATAATTCTGAAAAGTACGGTCTATTTTATGATTCTTGGGGTCCTCAGCTTCTGCCAAGCACTTTCTTTCCACTTAGTTTCAGTACCAATTAGGCAGTTAAGATGGTTTGGATGTGCAAAATTTAGAGAAGGGGTTGTGGGGTATGAGTTTGTCCTTATTTAAAGTGTTCAAATAGCATTTCTTGTAATGGATAAACTCACTATTTTTTTTTTTTCATATTTTAAAGCTGAGAAGTTATCTCTAAGTCTAGGAGAATATTCTTTTGATAAAAATGAAGAGCATTTAAAGGACATAAATATGAAAGAGAAGAATCTTGAAGATTACTGGAAGAAAGCAAAGGAAATTTTACACAGAATAGAAGAACTTGAAACAGAAGGAAATGAGGTTGGCTTTTTTGTTTCAAATAATACAGAACTTTTTTTCAAAATTTTTTTAATAATAGAAGTTGGAGGGTAAAATATTTTTCTTACAAATTTACTTTTTATGGTTTTAAATTTAAAATTCAATAGTAATACTTGAGGAATCATCCTTGAACACAGAAAAACAATATTTTTAAAAAGTGAAAATGAAGGACTTTCCTGGTGGTCCAGTGGTTAAGAGTCCGCCTTCCAATACAATGGATGCAGGTTCAATTCCTGGTCAGGGAATTAAGATCCCACATTCCATGGGGGCATTAAGCCTGGCCTCCATGACTAGAGAGCCTTCCTGCTGCAGACAGCAGAGCCCAGGCACTCCAGAACCTTGGTCTCTACAACTACAGAGAAGCCTAGGTACTACAACTACAGAGAAGCCTAGGTACCACAACTGTAAAGCAGCTTAAAGTAAATATTTAAAAAAGTGGAAATAATGACTGAAAAAATAAGAGACATGGAGGATAGAGTCACGAGATCTATCATTTATATAGTAAGGGTTTGAGAAAGAGAAAGAATGGAGAAGTAATAGTTGACCCTTGAACAACAGGTGTTTGAACTGCTTGAATCTATTCATACATGACTTATTTTGACTCTATTTTTGTGTAAATTGTGAGATATATGTTCCCATCTGACTACCCAATGTCCATGTCCCCAAATCATTTAATAAATATTATCCCCTTTCTCCCTAATGTAAATTTCATCTTTTATAATGTATATTCTATTGACAATCATGAACTTTTTATGCATTATTTAAAGGGAATGTAATTTGGATTATAAAACAAATGATTATTCTGAAATTATTTACTTATTTTTATATTATAGGAAAATATAAAAGGAGAGAATTATAAGAATAATTTTTCATCTGTGAACATAAATATTCAAGATACACTGAAACACCTCCATGCAGATACCAGCGGTGGTGTTCCCAAAGCAGAGGATAAAGATAAAAGCCAGGCTAGAAAACTACATGGTTCTAAGTCCCATAAAGTCATGTCTAAAGCATGTACAAATGATGATCAAGTGAAGATGGTATTAAGGAGTGCAAATCCAGTTAATGCTTGTTATAGGGAAAGTGGGCAAAATAAGACTTTATGTACAGCCAATTCAAGCTGCAAACAAAACCTATGTGAAGAAACAACTTCTGAAAAAAAGAACTTTGTTTCTCAGTCAAGGTATAATTGTTTCTGACTTGTTTACTTGTGTGTGTGTGCGCATGTAGTACAATGTGCTATACTCTTAAGCACTGGGATACAGAAATGATAAAACATGGTTTTGGGGAGGAACCTAATGTAGGAAGTTTTGGGAAAGGGGTTTGGATGGGACAGTATTGGCCAATTCATCTAGGGTCTGGCATGTCATACGCAAGATTTTCTCTTTTATAAGGTATAAGGAGCCATTGACAATTTTAAATCAAATGGCATAGTCAGATTTGAATTTTAGAAGGGATACTCAGGAAACTTAAACTGAATGTCTGTAGCTGAAATAACGATGCACATATTGGTAATCAATCAGCAATTTGGCAAAAGCTAGTTTGTAAGTTTAATTTGATAAATGGGGGTAAGGTGTGATTAAGATCTGGTTTAGGCTCACCTTTTCATTTGTTCCCTGTACCTCCTCTCCAGTACATGTTCTTTCTCCCTCACGGGTAGCCTATGGGACTGGACCTGGAATCATAGCCTTTCTTCCTAGAACCTATCTTGTGTTCTGCTCTTCTGATAGTTACTGGACTATGAGGGAGACTGAAGAGGATGCTGCTATGTTTTGGAAGGTTGTAGGGTAAACCAAGTGTTAGAAAGATGGATTATATCATCACATTCCCTTTTTCCTTTTCCAAACCATTCTTTATGTAATTTTAACTTGATTTCTTAGGGATGTAGAATTGGGAATTAGTGATATATGCTCTTGCGCCAGCCTTCTTGCCCTCTGGCCCACTGAATTTGTTATTTACTCTTTTTTGCTTTTCTTCTTTCCTATTTTCCTCTTTTTTTCCCCATGTTTGTGCTTACATAGGTATTATTGTCCTTTGGAGTCTTGTTTAACTCTACTTTTTTTTTTTAATTGAAGTAGAGTTGATGTTACAGTTACAGTGTTTCAACTGTATAACACTGATTCACTTACTATTCTTTTTCAGATTCTTTTCCATTATACGTTATTCCAAGATACTGAATCCAGTTTCCCATTCTATACTGTAGGTTCTTAATATCTATTTATATATAATAGTTAACTCCACTTTTAGAAACAAGTGCATACCATACTTCAGCAGAATTTGGTGGGTTTTGGTAGATCCTGGTGCCAGCTCCTTCTGTCTGCCAAACTCTGCTTATATAGAAACATTTGTTCACACACCAGTGTTTACTTACAGTAATCTTGTGTCTATTTTCTTTTAGAGACCATATTTTTAAACATCCAACTCCTATTGCCAAAAACACAAAGCAGCAGTTACCAGTAACAGGTATGACTAAAAATGTTTCTTCTTTGATTGTTGAACATATTCAAGTGATTAATATAGCTAAAAATGTACATTGGTATATCTTCTCTCTAACATACAAGCCATGCCTTTACCTCTCTTTCTAAACTAAGTGTTTCAGTCACCTTTTGTTAATATCCAGAACCTTTCTGTTTATCCACTAGGATGACTGGATGTGTAGTCCTGGGCTACAGTTTATAAAATTTTCAGAATTAATAAATCTTGTAAATGTCACATCAGATCAGATCAGTTGCTCAGTCATGTCCGATGCTTTGTGACCTCATGAATCGCAGCACACCAGGCCTCCCTGTCCATCACCAACTCCCAGAGTTCACTCAGACTCATGTCCATCGAGTCAGTGGTGCCATCCAGCCATCTCATCCTCTGTCATCCCCTTCTCCTCTTGCCCCCAATCCCTCCCAGCATGAGTCTTTTCCAGTGAGTCAACTCTTCGCATGAGGTGACCAAAGTACTGGAGTTTCAGCCTCAGAATCAGTCCGTCCAAAGAATACCTAGGACTAATCTCCTTTAGGATGGACTGGTTGGATCTCCTTGCAGTCCAAGGGACTCTCAAGAGTCTTCTCCAGCAACACAGTTCAAAAGCATCAATTCTTCGGCACTCAGCCTTCTTTACAGTCCAGCTCTCACATCCATACATGACCACTGGAAAAACCATAGCCTTGACTAGATGAACATTTGTTGGCAAAGGAATGTCTCTGCTTTTGAATATGCTGTCTAGGTTGGTCATAACTTTCCTTCCAAGGAGTAAGCGTCTTTTAATTTCATGGCTGCAGTCACCATCTGCAGTGATTTTGGAGCCCAAAAATAAAGTCTGACACTGTTTCCACTGTTTCCCCATCTATTTCCCATGAAGTGATGGGACCGGATGCCATGATCTTCATTTTCTGAATGTTGAGCTTTAAGCCAACTTTTTTACTCTCCACTTTCACTTTCATCAAGAGGCTTTTTAGTTCCTCTTCACTTTCTGCCATACATACTTTTTATTAATCAAAAATACCTTGCATTTTGCAATTTTTTCTCCAGATCCATTTACATTATGTTCAGATATAATAAATAAAGAAGTCATCAGTTTTCTAGAAACAGACAGTGGCTCCAAAATGTTGAGGTATAGATGCTCAGGTAAGTATTTTTTTAATTGTAATTGTTTCATATTAAAGTTTATATGATATAAGTTAACCAGAATTTGTAATAGTAAGTTTTTCTAGTGTCCCATGTCCCATTATTTCTGTTTTCTTCGGGGTCCTCAGTGCTTACTCCATCCTGTCTTCTTCATATCCAAGCATTTGCTCTTTGTTTACTCTTATTGTTGCACTCTGCCCTTTGGAGAAAATTGAGGCTATTCCACATTAGGCTCAAAATACTACTCTTCTTCTGTCTTCCACCAGTCGTGTCCAACTCTTTGCAGGAGTATAGCCTGCCAGGCTCCTCAGTCCATGGAATTTCCTACACAAGAATACTGGAGTGGGGTGCCATTTCCTCCTCCAGGGGATCTTCCTGACCAGGGATCGAACCTGTGTCTCTGTGTCTCCTGCATTGGCCGGCAGATTCTTTACTACTGAGCCATCTGTTATTCCTTGATCTTTCTCCTCCTGCCAAATTTCTGCAGATATTTCCCCCACTAAATAATGTACAGCACTTACTCAACTCTGCTGCAACATATACTTTTGTGGTATCATCTCTCATTTTACCAATGATTTTCAAATCTGTATCTCCACACTTCACTTGTACCTTGGGTTATAGCCACATTTCTGCCATTTCCAGCTGTGTCCAGGACATACTCACTTTAATATCTTGTTATTTCAAGTTTAATATATTCAAAACGCAGCAACTTTCTCCCTCTTAAACTGCCCTCCCTCCAGCGTCTTCATTTTTGTTAATATTGCCACTATTCTTCTGGCCCCCTAGATTTCAAACACTGAGTCATCTATAACTATCTTTTCTCCTTACACCCCCTATTTCTGGTCTATCAGATTTGGTTCTTTCTTTCTTTCCCACACAGGCCTCTTTTCCTTCATGCCTCAATTACTCCAGCAACTCTGCAGCAGTCATTCAGTCTCAAGTCTCACCAACCCCCAAGTCATGCATAGTGCTATTAACTTCTCTTCCTCATGTGCTTTTTATCATGTTACCAGGGTAAAGAACCCTCAGTGCTTCTCTGTAACTCACCAAATCAAACTCTCTGTCTGGCTTTCAAAATAGTGTGGAATTTTGTTCTTCTTCCACTTGTAAAATTTTACTGCACATTTGTTCTACCAAATGTGCAGTTCTACCAGAAATTATTCTACCAGAAATGTGCCATGCTTATTCCAGACTCTGCCATTCGATCTATCACAATTGAGCATTGTCCTAAACGTCTCTTTTACCCTACTAGCTCATTATTCATCAATTTTACCTCAGAAATCTCTGCATTCTCCCAGAAAATGCTGTATTTCAGAATCCCCACATTTGTTTTCTGGACTATTTAAGTTATCCCTCAACTGATTCTCTTACTTTTCAGCTGAACTTTCTGTTAGACAAATTATATCATATCCCTGCTTGATAAATATCCCTCAGTTCTCCCATTGACTTGAAGATAGCTAAAAATCCTTAGGATGGTTCTCAAGACTCTTGTTGATTGGCCCCTGGCAACCCTTACCAGCCTAACTTTGCTCCCACACTTCTCATACCTGTACTCCAGCCACACATGACACCTATGATTGTCTGAACACACTACACTTTCTCACTCTTCTGTGCTTTTGCAAATGTTCTTTGTACTTAAAATGTCTTCATCCCTCCCAACTTTCTGTCTGGCTAACTTTTCCTTATGCTGCTGCTGCTGCTGCTAAGTCGCTTCAGTCGTGTCCGACTCTGTGCGACCCCACAGACAGAAGCCCACCAGGCTCCCCTGTCCCTGGGATTCTCCAGGCAAGAACACTGGAGTGGGTTGCCATTTCCTTCTCCAACGTATGAAAGTGAAAAGCGAAAGTGAAGTTGCTCAGTCGTGTCCGACTCTTAGCGACCCCATGGACTGGAGCCTACCAGGCTCCTCCGTCCATGGGATTTTCCAGGCAAAAGTACTGGGGTGGGGTGCCATTGCCTTATAGGTGACAGGCAAATAGAGTACCTTATAATGTATGGATGTGGCTAACATTACCTGAAGCTACTGATCAATGTTAAAATTTAAAAAAAGATAGTCAGACTTTATGTATCTGTTAATATGATGCAGTTAGAAGTCCACAATACTACCTCTGAGGAATTCTACTAAAAACAACTTAATCTGAATCTGATCAGTCATCTAGATCTACTTAACAGTTTCTTGGGCCCACAGAAACATTTTAAAGGATACAACTAGGATGTAATCAGCAAAATCCCAACTTTGGGAACCTGTTCATTACAAATGACCTGGTGTCTCCAACAGGCAAGTGACAAAAAGGAAGAGAGGAGAATTGATAGCTTAAAAGAAACTCAAGAGACATACCAGCTGAATGTAATGGTTGACCTTGTTTGAATCATGATTCAAATAAACAGACCATAAAAAGAAAGTTTTAAAATGATGGGGAAATTTGAGCACTGACTGGATATTAGATTACATTAAGCATAATTTTCTTAGGTGTGATAGTAGTTTTGCTGTTTAAAAAAATAAGACAAAATAAGTACTTTTTAAAAAGAGTTCTTATCTGTTAAGAATGCATATGAAATAATACTCAAATGCAACTTCCAGGCTTCATAATTCAGTGTGTATAGGAAGACAGAGCTGAGTAGGTAGAGGGAGATAAAACATGATTGGCCATGAGTTAAGAATAGTTGAAGCTAGATGATGGATACATGGTGGTTCATTATTCTTTTCCATTCATTCTCATGTATTTGAAGTGTTCCATAATATTAAAAAAAAAAAAAAAAAAGATGACTGAGCCTAAGGGTCACTTCTTTTGGATATCTTTCTGACAGTGACTCCTGCTCAGAATTAGACCAAGCTAGATGCTCCTTTCCTATATCACCATAAGTGTTTACACCTCTGTGGCAATACTTGTGTCCCTGTATTGTATTTGTTGTCGTTACTCTTTCATATGATGTGGCTTTGAGTTTCTTGATGTATTTATAATTAACTTCCTGATTTCACTTCAGTTACTATCATAAAGATACTTGCTTTCATAAATTTGTTATTAAATATTTTATAACATCTATGCATCATTTTAATTTGTTTTCTTTTAGGTTGCATAGCAGTAGGAAAATCCCTGAATAGTCGAAATTTTAGCAAGCTCTTGCACTGTTGCCCATACCAATGTGATCGTCACAAAGTCATTGTGGAAGCTGAAGACAGATATAAAAGTGAACTAAGGAAATCACTTATCTGTAGCAAAAGTAATTAATTCAGCAGTTTAAAAACTGTAATTATGACTGTACCTTCTGAACTATGATCTAGAACGTTAAGTATATTAAAAGCTAAAGGGTACAAAAAGTGTTGAAAATCTGTCTCTGAGCAACCATGATTTAAAATGTTCCCAGGGAGTAGATTTAGTCTCTGGTGGTTTAAAAATTCTTCCTAATCTACCTAAGGAATCTCATTAGAAGGGGGAAAAAGGAAATATCATACTAATGGAATTGATGTGATACTACTCAGATTAATACACTAAGTAGGCTAAATGTTTTTGTATTTTTCAGAAATTCTGCTGACCCCACGTAGAAGACGTCAACTCAGTAGTGAATC
This sequence comes from Tragelaphus eurycerus, assembly GCA_935064755.1. Lineage (NCBI taxonomy): Eukaryota > Metazoa > Chordata > Mammalia > Artiodactyla > Bovidae > Tragelaphus > Tragelaphus eurycerus. The sequence goes on from CAKXYN010000020.1 coordinate 23,773,658, forward strand.
TACTACCCCTGGAAGAATAAGTGAATATACTTAATTTTTAAATAAATATAAATTTCATATATTCCTGAAACAGAACAGCTCAATGATTGTTCTCAGTCATATCATTGCTAAGTCGCTTCAGTCTTGTCCGACTCTGTGCGACCCCATAGACGGAAGCCCACCAGGCTCCCCCGTCCCTGGGATTTTCCAGGCAAGAACACTGGAGTGGGTTGCCATTTCCTTCTCCAATGCATGAAAGTGAAAAGTGAAAGTGAAGTCGCTCAGTTGTGTCCGACTCTTAGCGACCCCATGGACTGGAGCCTACCAGGATCCTCCATCCATGGGATTTTCCAGGCAAAAGTACTGGGGTGGGGTGCCATTGCCTTCCCTCAGTCATATCATTAATGGCTTCTAAATAATAATTCTTGGCTCTGATAAGAGTTGTATTTCCTGAGAAAAGAGGTTTCCCTCCTCCCTTCCTCATGCCAATCGCTCATCTCTTGCTTTCTAGCTGGGGAAGGAGCAGGAGAAAACTTAACATTTATTAAGAACTCATTATGTATTAGGTGTTTTACAGATATTATTTCCTTTATTTCATAAAATAAAATTGTAAGATAAGGTATTACTTTATTTCCACTTTACTTTCTTTTCTTTTAGGTTGCATAGCAATAAGAAAATCCCTGAATACCCAAAATTTGCCAGTGAGCAAATGGCAAATGCAAGTTTGTCTTTCTTCAGAACCCCCAGTTCATTCCTCTGTATCACATTTCTGTTTTAGCACTTCAGATAATCAAAATTGAAGAGACAAATAGTATAAAGCTTAGATCCTTGCTTAAAAAAAAAAAAAATAATATACTTCTCAAACTATGAGTTAATTTATAGGAGTTTTTATTAAACTACAGGGTTAACAGTTCAGGTTTATCACCATTTCAAATTTATCATGAGACTTACAGAACATTACCATTTTCTTCTGTTCATATGGAATTGGTACCTGCAGAATAAGAGTAAGCAATTGAGTACATTACTTGTCAAAGTAACCTAGAAATTAATAGCCATTAGTAACTATAGAGTCATTCTGTTATTTATTGTGAAGAGGTCTGGACTTGATCCATCCAGGAAACATTTTGCCACTCACTTGTTTGGCCATTTTCACTGACAAAACCTTGAAAGAAATTTCAAATTTACTTTTTATAACTGGGTCTTTTTCAAGATTAAAATTTCTGCATATAAATTAAAATTAAGTGCAGTATCAGTATAGGGTAGCCCACTTTTTGAAGTAATATTTTCTGTAGAAACTGTTAGAAAATACATATTTTTCTATAGAAATGTTGCAATTGGAAATCTTGTCTTTGACAAGGAGTTGGCATCAAATTAACAATAGAATTTCTTCAGCAGCATGTCTTGAAAGCAAATATAAAACAACTAAAAATATTTGATAATCATTTTTCATAGTAAAGTCATTTGCAGAACCTCATGAAATATACATAATTATTCCTATATATTGATTATACAAATGGATCCTAAATACTGTTAGGATCATTTTCAATTCATAAACACCTACATCTTTTTTGTAGGTTAGAACTGCTTAGTTAAAATCAATAAGTTGGCCTGCTTTTTTTCAAATTTAGGCATCTTGAGGATTAGATCGGTCTTATATCTCTTATGGGGCTTCCCAGGTGGCACTAGTGGTAAAGAACCTGCCTGTGAAGGCAGGAGACGTGGGTGAGGAAGATCCCCTGGAGGAGGGCATGGCAACCCACTCCAGTAATCTTGCTTGGAGAATCCCATGGACAAAGGAACCTGGAAGACTACAGTCGTACATGGGATCACAAAAAGTGGGACATGACTGAAGCGACTTAGTATGCATGCGTATCTCTTTTACAAGTAGGCCAGGAATATTTGATGTACGGTTTTCTCCCTCTTAATAAATTTCCTTTTCATACTAGAGACATTCATTACCTTTCATTTGGTTATAGGTTACACTCAAATTTGAGACTATTCTTTTGAGAAGGGACCATTGCAGCATCTAAGTATTTAAGAGTCTTGGGGACAAGGCTCTTCTAGGATGGATTGAAAAATAAGAGGCTAAAACTGAGTCTTCTTGCCTACTTTTCCCTGCTATTTTCTTCCCCATGTTTTCTTCTAATGCCCAATCAGTATAAAAAAGAGCACTAAAGAAGCCACAGAAGGGAGCCTTGTGATGTGGAGAGCTGTTTCCCCTTGTAGGCTGCCCACTACTCTGCTGCAGAAACCTTTGAGGAGTTGGGCACAGATGTTAATTTAAATTAGAAGTCAGTAAAATGGCAACTGCAGTGGAAAAGAGGGGATGGGCTCTATATGAACACCCTAAGACCCAATATCCTGAATGATATAATAACCCATCTGGTTCTGATTATAATGAGTTTTGAGATCATTTAGCACGTGAAATTGAAATCATCTATTTCTCAGAGAACTACAGTTTTCCAGTAGATCTAAAAGTAAGAAGTAGCTTCATTGATGAGTTTTTTAAAAAATTTATATATATATATTAATTTTGTATTTAAAATATATTAAATATATATGATTTTATTTTTGGTTGCTCTTTGTCTTCGTTGCTGTGTGCAGGCACTCTCTAGTTGTGCGGAGAGCGGGGGTACTCTCCATTGCAGCGCATGGGCTTCTCGTTGAGGTGGCTTCTCCTGTGGAACACAGAGTCTAGGCACACAGGCGTCAGTGGTTGCAGCACGCAGGCTCAGCAGTTGTGGCACACTGGCTTAGTTGCTCTGAGGCATGTGGAATCTACCCGGACCACAGATCGAACCCGTGTCCCCTGCACTGGCAGGTGGATTCCTATCCACTGCACCACCAGGGAAGTCCCAGTGATAAGTTTTAAAACACTTTTTACCAGTAGTAACTTTTTTTTTCTTTCAACAAATATTTATTGATCACCTCTCACGTGTCTGACACAATTTTAGGCACAGGAGACATAATGGTGAGTGAAACAGACAAAAATCCCAGTCTTCACGGATCTCACATTCTAAGCAATACCATTTGATAATAATTAGACATTATTTCATTGATTTCTTGGCCTTCTGCTGCTAAGATTTTTCTCTTCTGATTTAAGAGATCTGAACTGTGGCTTCTATCTTAGGAGAGATGGACTAACAGTCCTGACCTGCAAAGGCAAGATTTTCTAAAGTTGTCCCAGCAGTTATTTCAGGTCGTACTAGAGCAGCCTTAATTGGAAATACAAAAACTCCTTCTCATAAGCATTAACAATGAATTAAAAGCCTTAAAGGAAGACTATTTCCTGGTAATCATGACTAGAAAATATTTGTTTACAGATACCAACTGTGTATTCTTTCTGTTGTAGAAATTACCCCTAAAAACCAGATAAAACTTCCTCCTTGTGCAGCCTGGTTTTTGTTTTTTTTTTTTTTTGAGTTTTAATCGAGCTGAGCCCTCATACAGGTGAAGAACATGTTCTTTAAGTCAAATTTCAAAAAAGACCCTTAATCCTTTAAAAATATTAATCAAGCATGATAATTAAAGTAACAAGTGTTGATATTCTTTTCTATGAAGTTATGGAGCCCTTTGGGAAGACTGTAGCTGTAAGACAGGTAAGTGGTTAACTGTCTTCACAGAAATGTTGAAAGAGTTAACAACCAAATGTTTATAAAATTTTGTGTTTCTTGATTATCGTAAGATTAAGTTACAATTACTGCAGGATCACAGTTGATCACAGGATCAACTACTAGGTTGATAGTAGGCACTCTGTTTGTTTGTTTGTTTGTTTTCATTTGTAGTGGATTTCCATATGATGAGTAGCCCAGGCATGAAGTTTTCTCACTGTGTAATCCATATCCTTAGAATAAGTTTTTATTTGATTCTCAAGAAGATCTCTTTTTTTAGCAAGTACTAATATATTCTACAATTCTCATTAATTACAGAGAAAAGAAGAATTCGTAAAAACTTTACCAAAGAAGAAATAAATTACCTTTTCAATGGAGTTAAGAAAATGGGAAATCACTGGAATTTAATTTTGTGGTCTTTCCCCTTTCAGCAAGGACGGAAGGCTGTGGACCTTGCTCACAAATACCACAGGCTGATCAAATGCCCCAAGCATGTGGCTCCTTGATTGGAAGAAGACTTGTCAGTTTTTAGTTTGACACCTTGAAAAACAGTGTGTTAAAAATACAAAATTTAAAATATTCTTAGACACTCTCATGAGACAGGAAATGTGGCAATGGGGATACTGTTTTTAATTATTTTTTGTGATGCTGTAACTCATCAGACTATTAAAATAACTTACAAGGACTTCCCTGGTGGTCCATTGTCTAAGACTCCGTGCTCTCAATGCAGGGATTCTGGGTTCAGTTCCCGGTCAGGGAATTAGATCCCATAAGTTGCAACTAAAGAGCCCCTGCAACTAAGACCCAGTGCAGCCAAATAAATAAAATTTTTTTTTAATTATAAAACAAGTACATTTTCTTTTAAAAATTTTATTTTATTGTCTTTTTGGCTGCACTACTTGTGATGTGTGGGCTTTTCTCTAGTTGTGGTACGAGAGCTCTCTAGTTGTAGCATGCAGCCTTAGTTGCCCCCTAGCATGTGGGATCTTAGTTCCCTGACCAGAGATCAAATCCATGTTCCATGCATTGGAAGGCAGATTCTTAACCTCTGGACCATCAGAGAAGTCCCTAAAACAAATACATTTTCAATGTGTAGATTGGTAGGACAAAATTCCATATGAGGTCAAACATGTTTAGGATTATGTTTTTTTCCCTTAAGCTCAACCTAGGTCAGGGAAAAAATAATTGGCCTTTAAGCATTATTTGACATTATAATACTATATGAGACACTGGATTTAGTATTTTTCAGTCAATTCAGTTCAGTCGCTCAGTCGTGTCCGACTCTTTGCGACCCCATGAATTGCAGCACGCCAGACCTCCCTGTCCATCACCAACTCCCGGAGTTCACTCAGACTCACGTCCATCCAGTCAGTGATGCCATCCCAGCCATCTCATCCTCTGTCGTCCCCTTCTCTTCATGCCCCCAATCCCTCCCAGCATCAGAGTCTTTTCCAATGAGTCAACTCTTCACATGAGGTGGCCAAAGTACTGGAGTTTCAGCTTTAGCATCATTCCTTCCAAAGAAATCCCAGGGCTGATCTCCTTCAGAATGGACTGGTTGGATCTCCTTTCAGTCCAAGGGACTCTCAAGAGTCTTCTCCAACACCACAGTTCAAAAGCATCAATTCTTTGGCACTCAGCCTTCTTCACAGTCCAACTCTCACATCCATACATGACCACAGGAAAAACCATAGCCTTGACTAGACGGACCTTTGTTGGCAAAGGAACATCTCTGCTTTTGAATATGCTATCTAGGTTGGTCATAACTTTCCTTCCAAGGAGTAAGCGTCTTTTAATTTCATGGCTGCAGTCACCATCTGCAGTGATTTTGAAGCCCAGAAAAATAAAGTCCGACACTGTTTCCCCATCTATTTTCTATGAAGTGATGGGACCGGATACCATGATCTTCGTTTTCTGAATTTTCACCCAGTGAAAGTCCCTCCCTGGAACTTAGTTTCCCAAGTTGTTCAAATCATGTTCCCACATACTAATGTTTCTCCTTCTAAAGGCAATTGTGCAATTGCCCAAATACTCCAAATTCTATTGTCAGGTTCACTTCTTTTTGGTGCATATTTATTTACTTCTGCATTTTCAAAGTTTGAAACAATTTTTGATTGTTTGCTTTTAAGTTAGTTTTCTTCTAGTTGGAAAACAAACTATTAAATCTCAAAGTACTATTTTTCTTTTTTTATATTCCATTATACCAATACATTCTTCATTATACTAAAATACTGTTACTGTGGCAAAGTGATCCAGTATCAAGGCCTGAAAGCTCAGTTGCACTTCTGTACACATTGGCTCACTGCTTGATGTCATTCTTACAAATACTGAAGGGTATTTTCCTTAAGCATGTATTGTTTGACCCTTTCAGGTCATGAGTATGTCTACTTAGATAAAGCAGAATTTTTATTAATTTCTGTTCCACAATGAAAATTCCAGAGGGTCAATAAGCAGAAAAGTCTGTTTAAAATCCAAAATTTCCTTTAGGCCTAAGAATAATTTACAATTAGGAAAATTCTTTGCATCATTTAAAGTGTGAGTGAATTTAGTCCATTATCTGTCAGTATTTCCTAAGCTCTATGGAGATGGTTTAAATGGTCTGCTGGGCTATTTTGATGTGTAATTCTCAAGATGTGTGAATGTAGTTTTAGGTCAATGGGGAAAACATTTTGTTGCCTCAACCTTGCTGGCAATAGTTTTTTTTTTTTTTAATTAGAAATTATCTATGTACCAGAAGATCAAATACTACTTAAAGAAGCATCCCCAAGAGTATGTCACACTGTAACTTGGACGATATTTTGTATCAGTCACTGACACTTTATTTAAAATAACTTCCACTGCCTTCTGAAACCTTTAAATTTTATCCTAACCTTTGGCTAACTTGGTTAACATGAACTGCCTTTTTTCCCTCAAATGGAATATGATAATAAATAAATACACATCAAAAGGAAAGCCAAAGAATGATCAGAGAGAGAGATTAGAGGACTGTTTGGTTTTAGGAACCCAAACCCAACCAGTTCCACAGGGAACAAAAAGTCAGAATCGGAGTTGGAGCTTACCTCAGTTATAGCTCCTTGCCAGAGGCATGAACTAACTGCTGAACAACAATCTGGATACTGGTGGCTGTCTTTAGTTTTGCCTATATGCTCAGAAACCTGGAATTTACTGTTTCACAGGATGATAATTGATGGTCAGTTCTTCCTTATGCCAAAATGAAATATGCCTTTGTGGAGTACCTCTTGTAGAACCACAAAAGTTGAATCTCTTTTCCACATACCAGCCCTTTAGAGAGTTAATGATAAATGTTCATCAGTTTCCCCTCTACATCCTTTATCTTCCATGCTGCTGAATCTTAGCTACTTCCTGCTTTAGCCGAACAGTGTCATGTCCCCTTTTGAACTTAGTCACTGACCATTTGGCACCCTTTTGTTTATAGACTGTCCCCCCCAAAATGTGGACTGACTGGCAGAGTATAGGGACCAGTTTCTTTGCTAGCCCAAAGGTTTTACAAGAGCAAGTGAACATGGACTCAATTCAGTGAGTCTTGTGTGCTCAGTCATGTTCAACTCTTTGCAGTCCCATAGACTATAGCCTGCCAGGCTCCTCTGTCCATAGAATTTTCCCGGCAAGGATACTGGAGTGGGTTGCCATTTCTATCTCCAGATCTTCCCAACCCAGGGATCTTCTCGACCCAGGGACTGAACCTGTGTCTCTTGCCTCTCCTGCATTGACAGGTGATTCTTTACTACTAGTGCCACCTGGGAAGCCCCAAAGGGTTAATGGACTTTACCTAAGATGCTTCTTGGCATTCTACATGACCAACTCTCCAATTATAATTTATATAGTTAAGACATGATTTTTTATTATTTCTTCCCTTGTTCTTATTTTAACTCCACTATAAGACTTCAGTGTTTGTATGTGTTAATCAGTTGTGTCCAACTCTTTGTAATCCCATGGATTATAGCCTGCCAGGTTCCTCTGTCCATGGAATTCTCCAGGCAAGAATATTGGAATAGGTAGCTATTTCCTTCCCCAGGGAATCTTCGCAATCCAGGGATCAAACCTGGGTCTTCTGCATTGCAGGCAGATTATTTACCATCTGAGTCACCAGGGAAGCCCCACAAGACTTCAGTGGTCCCTGTTGAGTTTTAGATTTATTCTGTACTCAGTTTGTCATCCAGTATGTTAGGCCTCCCTTCCTGCTTCAGGTCATCCACAACTTCTGTGAGTGAGTGGCTGCATTCTCATCCAAGTTGCAAATGGTATACCCTGAATTGCCTGGGCCAAGGCAGGAGATTGGAGCAGGCTCCTAGCAGCCTCCTCTGGGCCAGGTAGGGGGGCTTGCTCATCAGCCTGGATACCATCATCCAGCCTACATTTCACTTGTCTATGATGTGCATTGGCAAGTGTCCTGTTGAAATCTGAATTTGCTATGTCTGCAGCATCCTCCTACTTGGTATTCCTGCAAAAAAAAAAAAAAAAAAGGAACTAAATCTGGTGCTATCTTTTCCTTTTCCAGCTGGTCACATTAGAGAATTTCACCTAGGGCTGATGAATTTCATTGGCCTGTAGTTTTCAACTCCATCCTTTGTCCAGTGAAAATTCTGGTACTGCTTGCCTTATGACTTACAACACTTTCTCTGCTTTTCCTAGACTTCCAGAGATACAATTCTTAATAAGTTTTCACTCCCATTGTCTTGTTTGAACTTTACATTCAGGTTGGGAGATGATATGCTGATTTGTTGGATCCTTTAATTTTTGGCAGACCCAGGATCAGAGTCCTACTCATCCGAAACCCTTGCTTTTCTGCTATATCCTACTTCCTTGTGATATTTAGAAAGGCCTTGTAAAATGTCTCAGCTCCCACAGAGCACTCAGGTAGCAGTGACACCTAAAGTGAAACTGGACAGGTGAAATGTATTTTTTCTTTCCTTCCCATTACCCTCTTCCTTTCCCTTTCCTCCCCTGCCCCTTCTTTCACATCTATTCCTTTTTCTTTTTTTTCCTGAAGAAAGGAAATTAAAACCTAGTATTTTTGGTGTCAAACGCTGGCTCCCAGAAAATATTTTTTTTAAGCCCTATTATTAACGTAAAAATATTCACTGCCGTAAAAATCACTGCCTTGTGGTCTTAATAGGGTCAAGGAAGGACGAGGTGAAAAGCAGGATATTTGTATTTGGGGAGTCTCGTTTAAGGCCGATCTTTCAACTCGTGGCTCGATTAGGATTAGGCAAAGTTCATGGTATATATAATAGGTTAAAACTGGTAAGACTGAAGTACCAGGATGCTATCACAAGATAGCTGGAAAGCATTGAGTCCTTGGTCAGGTTTCTCAAGATTTCTGAGCTTCAGGTTCTTCACCGTTAGAGAGTTAGACAAGATTTAGTGTGATAACGTGGAACTCTGGCACACGATCAGATCAGATCAGATCAGATCAGTCGCTCAGTCGTGTCCGACTCTTTGCGACCCCATGAACCGCAGCACGCCAGGCCTCCCTGTCCATCACCAGCTCCCGGAGGTCACTCAGACTCGCATCCATCGAGTCAGTGATGCCATCCAGCCATCTCATCCTCTGTCGTCCCCTTCTCCTCCTGCCCTCAATCCCTCCCAGCATCAGAGTCTTCTCCAGTGAGTCAACTCTTCGCATGAGGTGGCCAAAATACTGGAGTTTCAGCTTTAGCATCATTCCTTCTAAAGAAATTCCAGCATTGATCTCCTTCAGAATGGACCGGTTGGATCTTCTTGCAGTCCAAGGGACTCTCAAGAGTCTTCTCCAACACCACAGTTCAAAAGCATCAATTCTTCGGCGCTCAGCCTTCTTCACAGTCCAGCTCTCACATCCATACATGACCACAGGAAAGACCATAGCCTTGACTAGGCGAACCTTTGTTGGTAAAGTAATGTCTCTGCTTTTGAATATGCTATCTAGGTTGGTCATAACTTTCCTTCTAAGGAGCAAGCGTCTTTTAATTTCATGACTGCAGTCACCATCTGCAGTGATTTTGGAGCCCAGAAAAACAAAGTCTGACACTGTTTCCACTGTTTCCCCATCTATTTCCCATGCAGTGATGGGACCAGATGCCATGATCTTCGTTTTCTGAATGTTGAGCTTTAAGCCAACCTTTTCACTCTCCACTTTCACTTTCATCAAGAGGCTTTTTAGCCCCTCTTCACTTTCTGCCATAAGAGTGGTGTCATCTGCATATCGGAGGTTATTGATATTTCTCCCGGCAATCTTGATTCCAACTTGTGTTTCTTCCAGTCCAGCATTTCTCATGATGTACTCTGCATATAAGTTAAATAAACATGGTGACAATATGCAGCCTTGACGTACTCCTTTTCCTATTTGGAACCAGTCTGTTGTTCCATGATAACCGCTCGATAAACGGTTATCATGCTCGATAACGGCTGGCACACGATAACCGCTCGATAAACGGCGCTATCCTGTATTGTTCTCATTCCAAAGCCTAAGCTTTTCGCTTCAGCGCCTCCGTCCGGTGCCTCGGCCCCCGGACAGCGCAGCCGGAGCAGCCAATGGACGGAAGACCTGGAACAGGGGTGCTGTTGCGCTCTTCGGCCGGCAGAGGCCGCCAGCGCGAACTCCGCCCGGGCGGCTCCCGCTAGCACTGCCGCCTCCCGAAGCAGGGCTGCCCAGGCGGCTGCCTGACCACTGCCCACCTCCTACCACTGCGGTGGCCTCACGACCCTGCAGGAGCCCGCGGACTTCGCAAGCCCGGCGGAGCGCGGCGAGGGGCGCGGACCGTGCGGGGCGGGCGGCGCGGGGCGCGGCGGGCGCGGGAGGCCCGGCGGGGTCCTCGCGGGTCCTCGGCGGGCCCGGGGGAGGGCCCTCTTTGTGGCTGCAGTTGGCAAGATGGCGCCGGTGGGGGTGGAGAAGAAGCTACTGCTGGGCCCCAACGGGCCCGCGGTGGCGGCCGCCGGCGACCTGACCAGTGAGGAGGAAGAGGGCCAGAGTCTATGGTGAGACTGCGGGGCGGCCGGACTAGGGCAGCCGGTCCGGGGAGGGTGCGACCGGGCGGGGCGGACCGTCGGACGGACTGACGGGCAGTCGCGGACCGGTCTAGTTTCAGGCTGGCCCCGGGGCCGACAGCTCTGCTGTTTTCCCACAGGTCCTCGATCCTGAGCGAGGTGTCCACCCGCGCCAGATCCAAGCTACCGTCCGGCAAGAACATTCTGGTCTTCGGTGAGCACCGCCGGCGGGGCGTTGTCCGGGGAGCTGGGGTGGGCTAGGCGGGGCGCCCTCTCCCTGGTCCCTGCCTTCCTCTCCTCTGCCGCCTGCCTGCTCGGGAGGGCCTGGAGACCCTGGCTGGATAGCCCTAGTGTGGCCGAGTCACCACGGCCGAGGTCGGGACGCTGCCCCTTTTCGAGAGCCCAGGGATGCTGGCAAGTGCTCTCGGCACATTCCTTAGTCGCTTGGCCGCAATATTAGCTCTGCTTTAAATGTCCCTGACTTCCTGCGCTCATAGCCTCGAAGTTCACCAAACTGGGCATAAAGAGGGGAGGACTGGATGAGGAGGTTAGTGGAGGAGGCGGGGGGAATGCGGTGAACTGGGGGTCGTCGCATTGGGAGGAGATGCTACAGGAGCCATTTCTCGATCTTGATGAAGCAACGTAAGGTGAGAGGAACGCCGCAAAGGGCAGCAGGCTTTGGAGTCCCCACCAGGGACTTTTCCTGCATTGTTTCAGGCTTCACTGCTGGGTTTACCTGGCTTAAGTCCCTCAGCGTCTCTGTCTAGTGAGAGGCTTTGGCTGGGTTCATTCATACAGCCAATACCCATTTGTTGAGTGAGTCCTGTACTGCCCACGTTGGATCTAAGGACTGTACAGACATCCCGCAGACATTACCCAAGAATCTCAGTCTAGTGAGATGGGGATAGATGTCCTGGGCATAGGCAGATTCTGGAGCATCAGCCCTGGCTTGCTGCTGTTTGGAGTTAGGTGTTTTGAAGGATAAGTGTCAACATGCAGGGCCGCAGAGGGTTAGTATTCTCAGGAACACAGAGGTGACGAGGATGGAGGAGGGTGGAAGCTAGCACAGCCTCCCTGTGGAAGGTGACTCCTGAGGTAAGGTGGAGGTACACTGTGGAAGGCTGAAGAGTTGCTGCTTTTTCCTGAAGCCACTTGATTCTTTGGGGCTTTTTATTTCACCTCTACGGTCTGATTCTCATGGGAATCACTTGGAGGGTGGTTTTCCCACTGTTTTTGAGGGGAATGGATGGTCTTCTTTAGTTGATGACCACTGTAGCAGGTAACGGAAAATGCTTAGGGGTCTTCACAAATTGGGGGATCCAGGGCACCAGATCTCTGTTTAGAAAGGGGACTCTGGCAGAGAGCGGCAGGTGGCCTGAAGTCAGGCTGAGTGCTCACCACGTCCAGATGGGATGCGGAGGGCCTGAGTGAGAGTGGCATTGGGGGTGGAGAGGAGAACTTGGATCTGTGGATTGCCTTTCAGTTTTCCTGGTCCATAATTCTGTATTATTAAATCCAAGGAGTTCCAGCAATGTTTCTTGGTGGTGGATCCTTCTAATGTTTAAGGTTTCTTTTGAGGCTGGGGGAGGGGAGTTGTTCGCTGGGTGGAGGGGGACGAGGGGAGGCTTGGTAGTTACTAAGGTTGCGCTTTAAGAGTTTTGCTTAGGTCTGTGATTATTTTCATTGGTTTCCTAGCCTTCAGGGTGCTTAAGAAAGAAATGTATTGAAACTGAAAGTGAAAAGCACCCCCATCATTCATGGTTATGAGGCAAGGTTAGAGTTTTTTTCATTAAGGTTGATTATATTTTGAAGATTTGCTTTTCTTGGGGCAGAAGTTTATTTTGTGAGACACTAGCCCCACCTTTTACTTTCACTTTTCCATATGCGTGTCTTATAAATTGTAGATAGGGTCTGTGGACCTGCCTTCTTCCTTTCCTTGGGAGGTAAGGATGGCTGCAGTAGATTGTCATTTGAGATCTTGGAAATTACCACCTTTCTCACTCCTCCCCACCCTGACTACTCTTGAAGCAGGTCCTGCTTTGTTTATGAATGCAAATGAGACCTCTGTAGCACGCTCTGTATGAAAGTTCCTTGTGTGACTGTGCAGACTCCCCGTCCTTGCCTAGAATAAACAGTACACTTTGTCTTCTTATGTGCATCACTTGTAGGTGAAGATGGTTCTGGTAAAACAACCCTCATGACTAAACTTCAAGGAGCTGAGCATGGCAAAAAAGGAAGAGGCCTAGAGTATCTCTACCTCAGCGTCCACGATGAGGACCGAGATGGTGAGTGAAGCATTGATACCCATGCAGGTGTCTGAGTCCTTGGTTACCATTCCTGCAAAATGGCCAGGCATTCTCAATTTTCTGTTTGGTTCTAAGAGAATTAGTCACAGGGGAATAGATGAAGTGTGCGTCCTGGTAGGACTTTACCTACTTCTCTTTATATAGAGTATGGTAGCAAAATGGGGAATGGGTCCTGTTAGCTGGGTGGCCCCACTTAAAAGGAGATACTGAGGGTAAAGTTTCAGATGCACATAAACATAAGAAACTAAGAAATTTTTAAGTGCCTTGGACTTTTCTATGAGAGAAATGCTTGGCTGGCTGATCCTGGGCACCATTGTTACTCTGGTTGGTTCTAGTGGAAAATCTGAAATTGGTGTAGTTCAAAATGTACAGCTTAACATATTCACAAGAGAATTTTGGAGTTTTTTGGTGACAGTGTAGAAATGCTGATTTCCTGGGGGATATTTGTTTTGTGTTTTCTATTTGTTTTCCCCAAGTGGAGAGAATAGAGACTCAGAGGCAATAATGTTCTCTTTTAATTCACATTTGTAGAATGTGGATAGTAATTGTTTTCTACCTTCTGGGTATTTGGGATGATTAAAAGTGCATGGTAAGCTTTCTTATAAGGATTAGCTATCATTTTAAAGCTTTTTTCTTATGGGTCCAGTTGGAATAATGGTTTTTGGTTACCACTAGTCAGTATTGCCTCCTTTCTAAACTTTCAGGTTTTATGTTAGATCTTGAATGACTCTAAAATAAATAATTATTAGTGCCTAGGTCTTTTAATTTGTAGGAAAGTTATCTGTGTAGCCTAAAGATGAAATATCTTCATTAAATTACTTTATTTAAAATTGCCTTTACCCATTTAAGCAGTAAGAATCACCATGTAACAGTGAATTTACAAGGGGACAAATTCCACCACCTCTAGTCCCTCATTCTTTATTGCTGAAATGAAGCTGATTGCAGGTGGTTCCTTCTACCTTAATTCTTCGAGCTCCAAGAATCATTTAAATAGAGGGGGAAAATCTTATACCGTTATGGTCATCTTAGCACTCCAGGAACTTTTTTCCTGCTCCTCCTTCCTTGGCTTCCTTTTCCTTGCTGAACATTCCCTGTGTTCAGTGTGAAAGAGAGGTAGAAGGCCCTGAGGACTCTCCTTGTCTGAGGCAAGCAGAGGCTTTCCAGTGCCCGCCTAGGCCTACTGGAGGTCGTATAGGTAGTAGGGTTGGGACTCAGGGGTCCCTGAGCTAGACTAGGGGGCCTTACATGTCTTTTGCTTCCTGTCTTTGATGATTATTGTGGAAATAACTTGGGCATTGTAGCCAGGCAGAACTGGTTTAGAATCCCACTCCTGTAGTCACTAGTTGTAAGTGACTTCACTCCGTTCCTCTGTTTCCTCATTAGTAATATTGGGCAATGAAACTAGTTTGTAAGTTGACAAAATGAGAGGTGGCGTGTGTTAAGTGTTGCTGAGTGCTTGAAACAGTGGTAGGTCTAGTACCCATTTTTTTACCCAAAAAAAACTTTAAACTTATAATTTTCTATTGGGATTTAACTGATTAACAGTGTTGTGATAGTTTCAGGGGAACAGCAAAGAGATCTAGTAGCTTTTTGAAAGTATATGAAACATCATGTATATACTCCGTACATTTCTACAGGTGCTTATTTCAAAGGGTATAAACATATCTCATCCCAGCCTCAAAGTAACCATGTTCACTTGCCTTTGAGTTGAAGTATGTTAAGTTTTATTTCAGATTCCTTAGGTTGCTTTAAAAGCTTCTTGACCTCTGCATTTATGGGATTTTTTTAGGCCTCCTACTTGCAGGTTCCTCTTTGATGAAAGAGTTGTCCTTACCTGTGGTTAATTATACGTTTTTCAGCTTCCCTTTTTTTAATTGTGTGTTATGACTGGGTTATAAATATACATTTTGCAGGCAGTCACCTAGGTAGAGAATATAGGATCTGGTTTGTCCTTCATTTGTGGTAGAACTTGACATGTCAAAGGACCTCTGCCTTCAGGGTTTGGGGTATCCATTTAACACCACTTGTGGTGTGTGTGATGTCCATGCACACGGGTGTTATATGTAGTGGGCAGTGGGAAGAAAGGAGCTATGTCTTGTGAGGGGCAGGCATTAGAATCTGCAGACTTCAGGTACAATGCAGTATTTTTTGAAGGCATTCATAGAATCCAAATCAAAACCGCTATCTGAAATGTGTTAAGAGTTTTGAAAGCATAGTTACATACCTTTATTGTAAACTGTTGAAATAAAGTCATGAAAATAACATTTTTTACAGCCTGTAAATTAATTGATTATACCAGAAAAAGGTAGCTAACTCAAGGTAGGTTTTTTTAAAAAAAAAACAAAACATAAAAAAAAGAGGCTTCATTGGGAAGGGGCACCCAAGCAGAGCACAAGAGGGTAAGGGAACCCAGGAGAAATGCTCTGCCATTTCTCAGATTTCATGGCTTGAATTCTCGGATTTTATGGTGATAGGATTCGTTTCCGGGTTGTCTCCTGGCCAGTCACTCTGACTTAGGGTCCTTCCTGGTAGCACACTCATTGCTCAGCCAAAATGGTTTCCAACGAGGAGGATTCTGGGAGGTCAGTAGGACACCTAGAATCTCCTTTTGACCTTTCCTGAATTTGAAGACAGGTTTTTTAAAGTGTAAGTTGGAATTTATTGGGGAAGAAGTTAATAAAATTATATTTTGATAGTAGGATGGCTCCCTTGACGTGCTTATATTTAAAATTTTTTTTTCTTGAAAAAGATATTTAAAAATTTTTATGTGTGTTATTAATTTGGAGAATTCTACGGTTTGATTACGTAGGTATAATTTTAAAATCATGTGCTTCATTAAAGGTCAGCACTTGCACATTTGTGCATATGCGTTTTCAGCTTTACTGGGGAAAACCAAACTACCTGAAACACAGACGAGTTTGATGAGCCCCAGTATATCTATCCCCTGCCTTCAGGTTACCAATTCTTGGTCAGTGTTACGTCAGCTATACTTTACACCCTCTTTTTACTCCAAGTTGGATTATTTTCAAGCAAATTTCAGACGTTATCTCTTTTTATCTGTGACTACTTCCATATGTATGTCTAAAAGATTAGGATTTTTGAAAATGTAATTATACCAAAAATAAGTGTAATTCCTTAATATCATCAGGCATCCCATAACCCATATCTTAGTTATGTAAGTAATGAGTTTATCTCAGCATTTAAATACAAAGGTCCTGTTTCTTTGGCACCCTTTGTGGTATGTGAGCTCACTGTTTAGTGTGACTGACAGAAGGAGAGCTTGTTTAACCACAGGCTCTTGGCCACAGCTTGCCCCCTCACAGATTGCTGATATCTTAGAATGGATTATAAAGACTATGGCACAGTTGTTCAGGGAACTTTTGTAGCTCTTATTCATGTTTTCTGATTCTTACTGAAAGCTAAAATGTCCTTTATTCTTTACTCCTCAGACATTGCAGCCATCCTGTTAGATGTGGGCACAGTATATTATGGTTGTTAAAGAAATTTTATAGTTTGGACAGTTCACAGGGCACCTTGATGAAGAGTTGTTGTGTTTTCTGGTTAGGATTTTTTTGTGTTCTGTATGGAATTCTGTGGCTGTCACCTTCAAATTTACTCCTGCTGTGACTCTCCTTTTCAGCTGTGCTGATGGTCATCATCAGTAACTTCACTTCGCTTCTTTTCTCAGATCACACACGCTGCAATGTGTGGATTCTGGATGGAGATCTATACCACAAAGGCCTGCTGAAATTTGCAGTTTCTGCTGAATCCTTGCCGGAGACCCTGGTCATCTTTGTTGCAGATATGTCTAGGCCTTGGACTGTGATGGAATCACTACAGAAATGGGCTAGTGTTTTACGTGAGCACATTGATAAAATGAAGATTCCACCAGAAGAAATGAGGGAGCTGGAACGGAAGTGTAAGTAATGTAGGATTTTCCTAATTGGAAAATTCCCTGGTCTCTTTGGATGATTCCAACCACCTTCCTTTTCACAGGATCAACAGGCTGCAAAGCTCCCCTTATAGAGTGTATGTTTTGTTTGCACCACTTATTTCAGAGTTGCTTTTGTCGATTCAGTAGTCAGAAAGTCTTCAAAGCAGGAATTCCCTTTCTGTCCAGTGGCTAGGACTCCGTGCTTCTCCTGCAGGGGATACAGGTTCCATCCCTGGTTGGGGAAGGAAGATCCCACAAGCCGCGTGGCATGGCCAAAAAAAAGTCTTCATAGCAGTCTTTGTCTCAGCTGTCACAGTTGAAGAAAATACATGAATCAGTATTCCTTATTGTCATTGGTTTTCTTTTATAATAAGTGTTCTTGCCTCATCTCCTAAAATGTGATCAGTTCTGTAAGTCTTTTTCCTCTTCTGTTTACCCCTTGTCTGCTGAGTTCGCATCTGAGGGTATGGAGACTTATTGTGATTTCTGTAACAAATCCATTGCCCTGGATATCATTGAAGTCCTATGGACCCTTTCGTTTGCAGGTTTAAAGGAAGCCTCGCAAAAGATAAATCTTTCAGCTCTTACCTTAGTTCATTTTGCCATCCAGCAAATACCATTTTAGTAAGAAATAGGAAGTTCTTTTTTGTGTGTCATTAAAATGAAAGGATATTTTAAGACTCAGGACATCCAAGGCCTTTTGAGAACAAACTTTAAAGGAAGTTCATTTTTGTTTTGTTTTTCCTTTTTGTGATTCAGAAGCTTGTTTTTCGTTTTCTTTGCTTCTGTGCAGTTACATCAGCTTCTGTCCACTTGCCAGGGAAATGGGAGGGGCAGGGGCTGGAGCTGTGGCGGCAGCAGCAGCGCTGTCTTGGCCAGAGCAGTCTTGGCTCCGCCTGGCTTATTTCCACAGGATGACATCATTCCCTTTAGTGAATTAATGAGGGCTGCTGGGGCATGGCACACGGGACCTTCATACTTACTGGCAGAGACACATCGGGAATCTCGATGTGCTTTTCAAATCAGATTTCTTGCTGGGTGTCTTCCTGTCATAACTTGTGCTTGCCCCTGGCTCAGATTAGCTAAAACGAATTTAACGGGTGATTCTTTAGTTTGCCGTGTGCATATGTTTCCTAGGACACCCGCCTGTGTGCTGCAGTGATTGTTATGCAGCTCAGCACATCTGTCCTCAAACACTGACTTTTTTAGATAAAGCCGATCTTTCCCCTAAAATAGAGACCCTGAAGACAACTTCTGAGAAGAGTTCTGAGGCTGAAGAGCTGTTTTCCTTTCGCTGCACATTTACCATCGTACCCAGATTAATGGCACAGGAGATTTCAGTTTCTGAACCTGTTTTCTTAGAGTTATAAACCTTGTAAAGGTTTATTAAAACAGAAGAAAAAAAGGAAGACATTGGGCCAAGGATATTTTTGCTTTCCAGAGAAGGCAAGTGTCTGCCTGGGGTCATGTATCTGTTGGGGATACATACAGCAGACGGGGTGCCAATCCTGGGGAGCTTGTGTTCCCATGACACACTGAATTTATTTTGTGGTCTTAGTCATTGATGTCTGTGTCACTTAGGATTAGATTGAGCTGCATGTGACACAAGCCCCAAAATAACAGTGGCCTAAACAAGACTGGGTTTTATTACTTGATCCTGCAAGTGAAATCCAGAGGTGGTTAGTTAGTTCAGGCCTGGAAAGCGGCTCGAGGAAGACAGGTCAAGGACCCAGGCTCCTTTTTGCTTACTGCTTGGTCATCTCTAGGGTGTGGTTCACTTCCTCTTGGCACCTAGAGCTCCAGCCTTCACATCTGTGTTGCAGGCAGCCGGATGGAGGAAAAGCAAAGGACTGAAGGGCGTGTGCCCATGGACTTCGTAAGAAGACATTTCCTTAGGAGATGTAGTCGGTGTGGCGGTGTGTTCTAAGTATCACGGTTCTGTTTGGTTGTAAGGAAGAAGAGGAGGGGACACTGGAGGGCAGCTAGAGATTGTTGAAACGGCATCCATGCCTCATGACTCTGGTTAACCTTCTGAGGGCCTCTCTTGTTTTCACTGCCCTTCCTCTGAGATGCTTGTAATGGTATTCACGCCTTTATGTTACCCATTGAAGGAGTGCCTTTGTTAGTGCTGGTTTTAGGTTACATTTTAATAAAGCGGTTGCCCATCTTCTTGCTTGAAGGACTCCCACTTTCCAGATTAATTGCGCTCTAGGTATTGTATTGAATAAGCAAAAGGCTGTCGCCCATCCTGCTTTCAGTCTCCAGTCAGCTGAGTTTGGAGTGCTGCTCCCTGGCCAGCCACTCTGTTTCCAGATTAGGGTCCCCAGTGGTCCTGAATCCATGGCAGCTGTTTGGCAGCAGGATTGATGGGGGAGGATAGAGCAGTCCCTGAAGCTGCCAGAAGGTGGTGCTTGTGTGTAGGTTGGTCTTCTCTTTCCAGCTTTGTGTTGGGGGCTTCCCTTGCTTATCAGGTAGAGGAAAACAGTTAGGTACTGTCTCTTAAGTCTTCTCAGAACTGTGGAACCAATAAGTGATCAGTGAGGCAGGAGGGAAAAGAACAGAAGGAGGTGACAGCGGTATGGTAGAGCGCTGCTCCTTCCTGTACCAACTCCATCTGACGTCCCAGGTGGGCAGATGGCTCCTGCTCTGAAATCCTGGCCATCCCACCTGCTGGAGAGAAACTATTAATACTACAGTATGTGTGCACTTGGGCTTCCCTGATGGCTCAATGGTAAAGAATCCACATGCCAATGCAGGAGACGGAGGTTTGATCTCTGCGTCAGGAAGATCCCCTGGAGGAGGAAATGGCAACCCACTACAGTATTCTTGCCTGGAGAATGCCATGGACAGAGAGCCTGGCGGGCTACAGTCCATGGGGTCACAAGGAGTCAGCACCACCTAGTGACTAAACAACAACAAATTTGTGTGCCCTAAGTGAAATGTACACATTATTATTCAGATTACACAGTCCTCACTTTATTTTTATCATTCCTTTTCATCACCTCTGTTAGGAATATCTGCTTTGCCTTCCAACTTACTTTTTTTAAATGCTGGATTATTAAAAACGTGTGCATTTCCTGTTGTTTTTGGATAGCAAGCAGTACTTAAGCCAGTCCTTCAGAGAATAAGGAGCCTAGCCCAGGGTTTCCCACCCATGCTCATGTCATGGCATGTGTAGAACACAACACAGTTTATGCAGCGTGCTGGGAGTGGAGGTTCAAGGAGCAGACTGCTGGAGCTGCCTGCCCTCCGCCTGCCTCCCGCAGTCACCTGGCTCACCTGTAACCTGTTCTAGGCTCTGCTGTGCTCACTGTCTGGCGGCCTGTTTGACTGCTGCATGTGACCTTGGGGAGTTACAGATACTACCCAGTTAAGCCATTGTATTTTTCATTGACTTGAAGATCTATTAAAATGCTTTTAAAAAGAAAATGTAGGAAGACTTTTTAAAAAGAGAACATATTCTCAGTTACATTTATATATAATTCTAGAAAACGCAAACTAATCTGTATTGAAAGAAAGTGGATCAGTGATTGCATGGAGTTAGGGATGGTGTTGAAGAGAGGTGGGGAGAATAGATTACCAAAAGGTATAAGGAAACTTCTGGGGGTGATAGATACATGCACCATCTTGATCGTGGTACTGACTCAGGAGTGTATTCATAATGTCAGAAATACCAAATTTAGGGAGTTCTGTGGTGGCCTGGTAGTTAGGATCTCAGGCTCTCACTGCTGTGGCCCAGATTCAATCCCTGGTCAGGGAACTGAGTTCCCACAAGACACAAGTCAGGTCCCCTTTCCCCCCACAAAAACCAAATTTACATTGTAAACATGTGCAGTTTGTTGTGTGTCGGTCTTGGCTCCATAAAGCTAAAATAAAGCAGATTTTTTTTAAAGTAAGTGGGAACTTTTGATTCCTTCAAGATCCTTCAGCAGTTATCAAAAAAACCTTTCTCTGTTTTTATCCAAAATGCAATGCAGTAAAGATCTCTTCAGTCAGTTGTTTATATTGGCAATGACTTTATATGAATGAGCTTAATTAAAGAGAAGTTGTAGAGATGAAACATTACATCTACACTTTTGGGATTAATCAGTGGTTTTCAATTTATGTGAAAGACAGTGTGTTCCCAGATAATTCCAGAAGCTTGGATAATGATAACCTAAACTCTTTGTAAATTAGAACTCATCGTTTGAAAATATTTGAAACCTGTTCTGTGAGTGAAGAAGAGAACATGCACCTCTCTCCAGGTTTGCGTTCATCTAGTCCTATGTGTTTTCTCAGTGAGCATGTTGTGGATGCGAGCAAAAGTCCTTAGGTCCTTTACTCGTGTTATTTGTAGAAGAGTAGAGCCACCCGTTTGTTCTTCTGGCTTGAAGTAGCTTTAATCACCATGTCCTTATTCTCTGGCCTGACATGTGACTTTGAGGCACTAAGAAAAAAGTGCAGGTCTCTGGGCTTTGCCTGAACCAAGAAGGCCCTCCTGTGGGGTTGCATCCTTGGCCAAAGTAGTGACTGTGTGTGCCAGGGAGTGAATGTGGGACAGGGCCCTGACACACATACCTCAGGGTCCTTACAGGTGCAAGTCCACAGGAGTGAGGGCGATGAGGAGGTGCAGGCGGTGCTGGGCAAGTGCAGCCTCACTCTTTACCACGGACACACCTCCTCTGTGTGGAAATGGCATGTTTTTGTGTAGATCAGGTGGTTTTAACTATTTCTAATGAGAAAGCTGGAAAGTTTTATGAGTTATAACCTATTTCTAGTGGTTGCCTCTGTTGAATTAACACAGTTCAACTATCCTAATATTTTGAAAGTGTAAAACATATAAGAAAATCGTTGGGAATTCCTTGGTGGTCCTGTGGCTGGGACTCAGCGCTTTCACTACTGTGACCCAGGTTCAATCCCTAATTGGGGAACTAAGATCCTGCAAGCCTCCCTGTGTGGACAAAAAAAAAAATGTGTTTGCTTTTTGTTTTCATAGTAGGAACTGTTGAAGCCTTAGGAGATTTTTAAAAACCTGTTTAATTGTTAAGAGCTGGATACAGTTGAAGATGACCAGGGCACTATCTTTGCCGCTCTGAGGTTACACTGCTCAGATTGAATAAGTCAGAATTGAGATTTTTGCCTCAGTACCCCTCAGTCCCTAATACTGCAGTTAAGTCGGATGGAGTTAGGGTTTGTCACAACTCTTAATGTTTTGTGCTTATTACTCCCTCTTTGAGTCTTCTAAAGCTGGCTTGTGCATTTTTTATTGTTTGAATGCGTGTGTAATTTTCTTTTCCTTCTTTACCTGTAGTTGTGAAAGATTTTCAAGACTATGTCGAGCCTGAGGAAGGTTGTCAAGGTTCCCCACAAAGAAGAGGGCCTCTGACCTCAGGTCCTGATGAAGAAAATGTCGCCCTGCCTCTCGGTGACAATGTGCTGACTCATAACCTCGGGATCCCAGTGCTGGTGGTGTGCACAAAGGTGGGAGTAAAGGCTGGCTGGGCTTGGTCAGTGAACACTCACCATCTGGAAGAAACTTGGAGAAGCTCTAATTAGGTGTTTTCCTAAGGGGATGTTGGGCTAATTTAGAATTCATTAAGGTACACTGAATATATCCATATAGAAAATATTGTCATTTTACCTTGCTGCTAGAAATGTGAGATTTACTTATAGCTTGAGTTAATCTCCTCAGTGAGCACTGTCACTTTATTGAGGGATGCAGACTCGGAACTGAAAGTAGTTTTCTTAAGGCTGTGTAAACCAGTTCATTTAGCTCAAATTAGTAGTGAAAAAGGAACACAGAAGAGCAGAATTCTTTTGGCCTTTGGTCTCTAAAGTCTATTGGACTTGTTTTCAGAAAGGAACATAGCAACCCTGGAAAAAGAAGAACATGGATTCAGGGTTTGTAAAATAATGAGGTGGGAATAGAAATTAAGGGTAGTCATAGAGACATAAAGTTGTGTCTCTTAGAAATGAAAAGGAAATAGCTGTAAAAACACTTTGAGTTTCAGAAGTTCTGTGATCTTAGTCAGAGCTGGTAGGCTGCCCAAGTATAGCATGAGCTGTTCACATCATACTCTGTGAGAATGGAGCCCTGTGGAGTGTGCAGTGCACAGTCATGTCCAGGGGGCCTGTTTCCTGATGTGCCCTTGTTTGATTGCTAGAACAACTGTGAGATGATCAGGGCTATTTTATCCCACTTTACACATGTGGAAGCTGAGGCCCAGGATGAAGGGAAAAATCTCCAGTTGCTTTTCACTCTTGTCTGTTTAGTTAATTAACGTGTGGACTCTGGGCTGTGGCTTCCTTCTTTGAAGCTGTGATGGTTTTATTTCTGAAGCAGCCAGTGGTCCCAACCTCAGCAGGCAGAGAGGCAGAAAGGTGACCCCCTTCTCTCTCTGTCTTCCCTGCAGTGTGATGCGGTGAGCGTCCTGGAGAAGGAGCACGATTACAGGGACGAGCACTTTGATTTCATCCAGTCACACCTACGCAGATTCTGCCTTCAGTGTATCCTTGGGGTGCTGAGCTGGGGCCCAGGGCCACAGGCATCCCTCTGTGTGTTGATCTTTTTAAAATTTTACAGTGTTGGCATTTGAGACTTAATAATTTCTGCCTGTTTTTTATTGCTTTCTATTTTTAATGGTGTACATATGATGGACTTTCATATTAAGAAGAAAGCTGATACGTGATAATTTTATTACAAATTATCTTTACTATATCTTGGAAATCTTTCTAAACTTCACTTTTTTTTGTTTTTAGAAAAGGTTAATTATCCGAATGACAGTGTTTTAGATGCTTCAGGGTTTCCTATATTATGTTTTGTCCTGTCAATGAGAGAGATGCTTTGTCAAAGTCTTTTGAGTCTTCTGTTAAAATCTGGTAGCCCCACGTCCTGGGCTGGGGAGGGTAAAGGTGGGTTCCACTGCTTCCTTCGGGCTCTTCCGCTTGTCCAGCTCAGTGGTGAGGGCCAGCAACATGGTGGTGCCCGTCTCTCTTATGCTTAATGGCACACTTGATCACAAGTGGGCATCTGTCTGGGAAAGAACCTGTGGGCCTTGGCGGGGCTGAGGGTTTTCCCAAGCTATAGCCTTAGAACCAGTAACTTGACTGCTTGGGACACAGCCTAATCGGTCAGAAGATGACAGTTCACATGTTTTAAAAAAGCCTACGTGGCCCGCTATCATCGACATGCTCTATGCTTTTGACTTGCTTCCTCTGCTACTATTCCCTTTTTCATTGTTAAAATTTTAACACTTTCTCTTAATCATGTATTGATCAAAAACTGAGCAACCTGTGGCTAATACTTTGAGGGTTGTGCTTGTATGTGTTTGTTTTTGTCTCCTGCAGTGAATTGGTTTTCCTTAAGCAGATTGATCAGATGGAGCGGCTTTGATATACACATCAGTTAAAGAAGAGAAAAACCTCGACTTGTTGTATAAGTACATTGTTCATAAAACATATGGTTTCCACTTTACCACGCCTGCCTTAGTTGTGGAAAAGGAAGCAGTTTTTATGTGAGTTCTTTATAGGTGACGGTGTGTGTGTGTGTGTGTGTGTGTAGCAAAGTTTTATTACAGTGAAAAAGAGACAGAAGAAGCTTCTGCATAGACATCAGAAGAGGGCAGAGAGTGATGCTTTTGAATGCTTCTCTTTATGGTACATTTGCTCTTTACATTTTGTCCTTCCAAGTGAGGTGCCTCTGTTTCTCTCATACAGCCAGCTTGCTGGGCAAAGTTCTTGGAGTAGGACCTCCTAGGGCATAGATACACCCAACTTTACCTCTCCGCTGCTTTCCAGATTACTTGCCCTTGTGCCTCCTGCCTGAAGGAGTGGGTAGAGTGAGGTCAGGTGTGCTGCCTCTCTTCATTGAAACCAAGTTGTCAAAACATTTTTGCCACTTACTGTCAACTCTGGTAAAATACTGGCTGAGAACAGGAGTGGCAGCATAGGGAATTGGCGCTTCGAGGATCCTGGACATTTTCTGTTGCAACGTCTGGTGTACTGGCATCTGTTGGCAGGATGACTGCCTGTACCCTCCCTGGCATCTCATCAGCTTGGGCTTTGGCTATACTGAATGCCTGTTGTGTTTCTGGCGTTTCACACTTGGGAGCCACTGGGGCCGACTGTCCTGGGCAGAGACTTGGAACCTGTGTCATTCCTTCACTGGAGAATGAGAAGTATGGTGGATGCATAAATAAATGTTGAAGGTGTGGTCTCTGAGAGGTCTTGTGCATTTTTAGGCTTAGATGTCCTCTTGACTTAAAAAAAAAAAGAATGGCAGTTCATCCAGCAAACACTGAGCACCTCCTAGGTGACCGCGTTCTTTGCTGAGGACACAGAAATGAACAAGCTGTGGTCCCTGTGTATGGCCTGTAAGAGACACAGCTGAAGGGGTAGGTCGCTGGTGGGGTGGTAGAGGCAGTGCCACAGGGAGAGCAGAGGGGAGATGCTGGGAGGGGAGTGGAGTGTGCAGGCCAGAAGGAATGGAGGGGCGGGAGGGACGATGTGGGAGAAGACTGAAGGTGTGGAAGCCCAGAGCTCTCAGGGGACTGAACAGGCTGTCTCCTTGACATTTAGGGAGAGCTTCACTCGGGAGATTCCCAGACAGCAAACTTAGAGACGTGGACTGATTTCAGAGAACCGTTGTCCAGAGCAGTCAGGCCAGCACCAAAGCCACAAGCTCTCAATGAGTGGTATGCTTTTGGAGTCAGTCAGTACCCAAGTCACTTAAGATCTCAGGAGGAGGAGACATAGGGAGACTGGTCATGTTCAGGGCTGGTCTGGAGTGGAGAAGCAGCTCAGAGCTTCTGAGGGTGACATGGGTCGTGGCAGTGTCTTTGGCACCTTGCGTCCTGTTGGTCATTGCCCATTGAGGAGCTGGTGAAGTCAGCAAAGCCGTTCATGGGGAGCGCCCTGACTAAGCACCTCCTTGGTTATAGAGCTGTAGAGCTACAGTTGGATGGAGAATGGGAAGCCTAGACAAAAGTATGTCACGTAGGGCATTTTACAGTTGCTCCTTACCTTAGGCTGCAGCTTGACTTAATGGAACCTGGGTGTCATCCTGCCCTGTGATGCCCATCTGGGCAGCACCCATTTAGGATCCTCAAAAACTCCTGTGTTCCTCTGGTTTGAGGCCTAGGGTAGTGCAGGTCCTACCATTCCCCGTTGCTCCAGAGTACATATTCACACATCAGTAAAATTAGCCAAGCCGTAAGAAGACCATTGTCAGAAAGAAGAGGTTTCAGACGACTCTTGGGTGGGTCTCCATGACAGATTCCAAGAGAAACAGTCTCACCCTGGGCTCCGTGTTGCTCTGTATTCTCCCCTCTGTCAGAACAGGGCCTCATGATGTCCTTATTCTTCTGGGTTCAGTTGTGGAAAACTGAACGCTTGCTGTGGGTCAGTCAGCATGTACAGTCAGAGAGATCTTTTGCTGGCTTCCCAGACCTTGGCCCTGTGACCTCAGTATGATACCGGACCTGCAGTGAATATTGGCTTGTCTGCCAGAGACTACCAGCCAGCCCAGCAACTGCGTATCAGAATTTGGGGGAAAAGGGTGTCAGCCGAAGGCCCTCTCTAACCCTGAGTGTGCGGAGTGCTCTCTAATGCAGTCTAAGGAGAAGCAAGTCACTTTCTGTCTCTTTGCCTTTAGACCCGCAGGCTGGGACAATGAAAAGAAAATAGCTATTTTACATGAAAATTTCACAACTGTTAAGCCAGAAGATGCATATGAAGACTTTATTGTGAAACCTCCTGTGAGAAAGGTACCCCAATCAATCATTTTGAGAGTTGTAGGTGGTTTTTTTTTTTTTTTTAATGTATAAAGATAGAAGTCTTACACATTGAACCACTTAGGGGGTAAAAAATAGATAATAATCCAAGGGCCTTTAAAAAGTCTTTAGATGAAATCTGGTGTTATGTAAATGATTCTGGGTGGTGCGGCATGAGGGACGGAGTGCCTCCGTTGCCTCTGGGTTACTGTTCGTAGATGCCCTTTACTCCTGAGATCACCTGCAGACCCTGAGCTGGGAGGTATTGTTTAGAACCTGCCAGACTTAAAATATCATTTGCCCACATGCCAAGACTGGCCTTGAAACAGGGTCTTTGCTAGGCTAGAAAAACCTACCTCTGCAAAGACTCCTGAAACCCATGTTGAGACGTGAACCCAAGAGTCTCCTTTCGGCGTGAATTTTGACAAGTAGTTGGGGTGTTCTTGGCCTGTGACTGCAAATGAGTGTGTTGCTTCACTTCACAGCTGGTCCACGACAAAGAGTTGGCAGCAGAGGATGAGCAGGTGTTTCTAATGAAGCAACAGGTAAGAAGACCAGTGAGGCTGGAGCAGAGGCTTTTCGTGAGTGGAAGGCCAGCTCCCTGGGGCAAGGTTAGGGGAAACCACAAAGAGCTTGCGGTGGCAAAGGGGTTGTTACCGGTTCTCGTCATTCCCTCTCGTTTGTTGGATTAGTACAAGGTACCTGCCTTGCAGATTCTGCTACAGCAATAGGCTTACAACCTCATTAAGTGCCTCTTCCTTTCTGGGGTTTTTTTTGGCCATGCTGAGTGGCATGCGGGAGCTTAGCTCTCTCACCAGGATTTGAACCTGTGCGTCCTGCATTGGGAGCTCAGCTCTTAACCACTGGACCACCAGGAAAGTCCTTAAGTACCTGTTCTGTCTGTAAATGTCCATTTTCTGACATAGCATTTTCCACGTTAACAGTTTACCAAATGCCCTGACCTCACTTCCAGTATGTCGCATAGCCCCCACACAGCCCTGTGCATGATGGAGGTGAGCCAGTACACACGCTTTGTAGGTGAGGGGAGTAAAGCCAAGCTGACGGTTCAGATTGCAGACCCCGCCCCACCTTTCTGTTTCACTGGGACTGTTAGACCCCATGGTGCAGACAGGTCAGCAGAGGGAGTTGATGGTTCCTCTGCCAGCTCTTCCTCCCTTCTGTGCTCTCTTTACTTCTTTAGCTTAAAAACTGGTTCCTGGAAGTATTTTTTTCCCACCATCGATCAAATTGCTCAATTAAAATGTTTGCATTTATAGTGTAGACCCTATGATTTGGTTGTTGTTAATGGTGCCCTCTAGTGGAATACTCAGAAGTGTTTCTCCAGACCCGTGCACTCTGCTGCTGCTGCTAAGTCACTTCAGTTGTGTCCGACTCTGCGACCCCATAGACGGCAGCCCACCAGGCTCCCCCGTCCCTGGGATTCTCCAGGCAAGAACACTGGAGTGGGTTGCCATTTCCTTCTCCAATGCATAAAAGTGAAAGTGAAGTCACTCAGTCATGTCCGACTCTTAGCGACCCCATGGACTGTGGCCCACCAGGGTCCTCCGTCCACGGGATTTTCCAGGCAAGAGTAGTGGGGTGGGGTGCCATTGCCAAGCGTGTGTTAATGGCCGGCGTGTCCCTCTCTTTGCAGTCACTCCTTGCCAAGCAGCCAGCCACGCCCACTAGAGCCTCCGTAAGTACCTTAAATTAAGCTGAGGGTCAAGGGCCAGTGTCATGGGTGGCCAAGCTTTATACCATTATTTGTGAGAGCTTATATTTGTGTGGGCTTTTATGTTTTCAGAGGGAATGTTGTCCCCCTAAAAGCCCAGGGCCAGAAACATGGTAGAAAATCAGAAAATGTCTGATGAAGGAATACAGAGCTCTGGGCATTAGAGTGAACAGGCTTTGTTATCTTGATATTTCTTCTCTCAGGAGAAACTGGGATCTAAAAGAAACTGAGCTGAGCACAAACTCTCATTCCTGCCACCTATCTCCCTAGACTATGAAAAATACCCCACAGAGGCATGTCTTTGTTTTGGGAATATGTATTTTCTGTTATTTTGATGGCTGTGTGTGACTCGACTTGGTTTTGGACTTAGGAATCCCCTGCAAGAGGACCCTCTGGCTCTCCGAGAACCCAGGGCCGGGGAGGGCCAGCCAGCGTGCCCAGTGCCTCCCCAGGCACATCAGTAAAGAAGCCGGACCCAAATATCAAAAGTATGTACCCTGTCTCCTTGGAGGGTCCTTGGCCTCTTTCCTGCTTTAGGGGCTGAGTCGGTGGGATTTGGTAGGTGGAATCTTAAGGCAGCTGAGCTGTTTTCTTCCCCACAAGGGCTGTTTTCCACTTCCTGTCTCAGAGAGAGGGAGCTCATGGGTTGGCAAAGATCAAGGCCTGTTCTTTCGCTGGAATTGGTGGCCCTCACACCTGGCTTTGTAAAGGCCTTGGTTAGGCCTCTCTGTATTCAGAGAAGAATACAGCATGTCATTGTTAAATGCAATTTTGAATCCTTGGTTTTGTTTCTTAATAGGTATATATTTTTACCAATTATGAATTGTCACTTCCTTTGTCAAGCTCGATCCCTTACTGGTTTGGCCCTCATCCCAGTGACTTAATAATATCCCAAGATACTGGCTTTAGTAAAACGCTCAAATTGTATTTAGTTCTTGCATGTTTGATGCCTGTATTCTGAATGAGAGTTTTTCACAGCACCTTTGGAATGTCATGGGCTTATAAAACTTCTGCCTCATGGACAGGGAGATGATTTGGAGTACAGGTTCAGGTGAGGAATATAAACAAGTTTCACTTAATTAATTATGCTAACATGTAATCAGCCTTAGCAGTAGCAGTATATAAGGCATCATAGTGAAGGAATGTGCTCAGTGTCAAAGATCATAACCACAAGTGGATAATTCTAAGCTGAAAAATAGTTTGTTGTTTAATTGAGTCATCCAGTTTGTGTGATGCTTTTTTCCTTAATGTTTCCTTAGATAATGCAGCAAGTGAAGGAGTGTTGGCCAGCTTCTTCAATAGTCTATTGAGTAAAAAAACAGGCTCTCCTGGAAGTCCTGGTGCTGGTGGGGTGCAGAGCACATCCAAGAAGTCAGGTACTGAAGGGCCCCAGAGATTTATGACCCTTGGGATGGAGGGGTGCTGGAAGATGAGGTGGTAGACAGGAGTGTCTGCTTCTATAGACCTGCATACCCTTGATGTTCTGGACAGGTGTTTGGTTTATACTGACCAGAATACTTTACAACAGAATTACCATATTACCATGCAAGTTTCTTGGCACATTTGAAGTGGGATTTATGTGTATTTGGTTCTCAGGAACCGAGTACTGGGTGGATTGAGGTAGATCCTAAATATACGGCCCAGGTGTAGAAGCTCTGTCCATTGAAAGCATGGTCTAGAGTGTACTGTTGACATTTTATTTACTTTTTAATTTTTATGTTGCTTTATAAGGATTTTGTTCACTCTACTGCCCCCCAAGTCTTGTCATCAGTTGCCTGTGAACTCTGCAGGCATTTCTCCTCCATGAAGCTCCCTGTCTTGTCACACGTACACATCTCTGTGACTGCCCACTCGTCTGTTCTTCCAAATGGGCAGGTGGGGCAAGTCTATGACTTGGAGGTCTCTGAAACAAAAGAACCAGCTTCCTCAAAAATTATGTGTCTTCTCAGGAAGCTTGAGGCCATTTCAGAAGGGTTTTACTTTTCCATTGGCTATAAGGAATATTAATTAATACAGTGTTTTCCTTAATTGGTATTTTCTCATCAAAGCCCTCGGGAAATCACTGTATTCTCAAGTCAGCCTGGGCCTTCAGGGGTTCTTGTGTTCTTGGAGACTCAGGAATCTGGTCTGCTGGTCCAGGCTATAAGCTGGTATTCCCTGGGAGGAAATAGGGGTCATTTTTAGGCCCCAGTTAGTGTTCAATAATGTGTGCACCAACTTTGTGCAAGGTTGAAATTGTCAGCCTTAGTCTAATATTCTTATTGAAATATGGTGATTCCAGGATTCCATATGAGTCCGTTGTATTAGAAACAAAACATAAACATCTGTCTGAGGCACAGAGAGTAGTTTGCTGCATGCCAAGAACTCAAATACCACCTCTCGGAAGATGGTGATGAGAGTGCATAGGGCTCAGAGGGTTTTCAGAAAGGCCTTTGTGTTTGGCACAAAGGCATCCCCAGGCAGGGGGCAGTAATGTAGTCCGGGAGCCCAGAACTGTGGCATTTGGAATAAAGAAGGGCTGAAATACGGTCTGTCTCCTTATAGTCAATACAGTGAAAAAAAGACTTTTCTCGTTCTTTCTGAAATTATCACCAAAAATGATTATAGAAATCTGTATTATTTTAAATGTTCCTTAAAAAAATTTTTTTTTCCTGGTCTCTCATCACTGCTGCTTTTTTTTTTTTTTAAGGACAAAAGACTGTGTTGACAAATGTTCAGGAAGAACTGGATAGAATGACTCGAAAGCCAGACTCCATGGTAACAAACTCTTCAACAGAAAATGAAGCCTGATTCTCCTTAAAAAGTGCATATGTAAAATGACCAAATAACTATGTATATTGATCTTCTCTAAGACCAGGATTTTTCTGATATGGCACATGCTATCAGTTTTTTGGGGCAGGGGAGATGAACTTAAAAAACAAAACTTCAGTGGCTGTCCGAGTGTGAGATGCACCTTTAGGAAGGTTGTGTGTCAGACCCCTCTGTGATGGATAACCCCTGGACTCTCAGGCGTGTGGCTCTCTTGTGGGCAGCAAGTGCAGCTGGGCCTCTTGTGGAAGGGAAGATAGATGGAGAGAAAGAGGGCCCACTTTCTTTTAGGATAGAGAGCCAGTGAGGCCGGGAAGTCATTGATCAGATGGTGGCCAGTCCAACCAGTTGCATGTTAACAGATTCACTTCTTCATGGGAAGCACATTAAGTAGCAGAAAGTCCAGGGAAGAGAAAGACTGGAAGGAAGAGTGAGAAAAGTGCTGGGAAAGCTGAACGTTGCAGGAGGCGGAGGAGGAGATGAGCAATGTTAGTAAATACTGTATGTTCAGTAGAAGTCAAATCATTTTTAAAACTTAAAAATCAGAAGTGTTTCCAAACTAAACACTAAGCAAAATAAGAATTGGACTTGTTCTGAATGCATCTTTACCTTGTGGAAGATGTGTTAAGTGTGGGGATGCCTGAGTCAGGTGGAGCTGATGTGGGGGTAGGAAAGATGGCAGCTGCCCAGGGCTCACGTGCATGGCCCAGGCCGTGTCCTCGTGGGAGGTGTTTGGCTCCACACACGTGCATCGTGGGGCAGTCAGTCACTGTGGGGTGTGTTTAAAGTCAGCAGTTACAACATTAGTTTACCTTGAATTGTGTTTTCTGAATAGCTTCTGCTTTGTCATTTTTTATTTCATTTTTTTTTTTTTTTTTTACTACCATAGGCTGGCCTATTTAGTAGAGAATGGGTGACCAACCTCTCATTTTACCGTAACGCAGTGTGCTACAGAAAGCATGAGGGAGGTTTTAATGCAATTGCACTCTGATTAATTGGCTCACACTGTCCCTGCCTTAAGGTCATTGGAAACTTTCATGGAGTTCCAGTGATGCAAAAGGGTTTTGTCCTAGCTCCCTGGTCTGATCAGTGCTATCAGATAAACAAATTAGTATGAATGTTTTGTATTGAGGATGGAAATGATGCATTTCTCTTGTTTTATGTCTTTCATAAACTAGCATTTTTTTTTTCATATGGAAATAAGTGTTTCAGGTGTTTCCATTTAGGGCAAATTCATGCACATTGTCATGTCACACCATCATCCTGGAAGTGACTTCTGTGGATTTAAAGCAGCACTTTTAATTTTATACATGACACAAAATGTTGAAATGCAAACACTACCATTAATTTAATGTATAGAACCTTTGTTGTCAAACCAAGGGAAAAACCACAGTTCACTTCTGTGGAGTTTACTTTTTTTATATGAATGTTTGTTGTACTGTTTCTGAGCATAACTTCCCTAATATCATTACTTTTACATACCAGATTTGACTGACCACTAACTGTACTGGGTATAACTTAATATCCTGTGTTATATAACAAGACTCTAAGACTGTCTTGAATTGCTTTTTTGTAAAGGTCTGAACACTGTTAAGGAGAAAGCTGAGTATTTACTTACTTTCTGACAAACATAAAAATACGTTTCTCGTATCAGTTTTATTGTTGAAAATACACTCCCCCTTTTTTTTTCTGATTTTTTAATGTATTGTGGCTTCCAGTTACCAGATTGTCCAGGTGATGACAGTAAACTGACTTGGAATGATAGTTGTGGTATAATGACCAATAGAGGCCAAACGGCTTGTGGCCGCACGAATGATGGGGTCACTTTATCCCTCTCTAGCATCTGGCAGGGGCGGGCTGGGGGCACAAAATAAGTGACCTCAGAAATAAAACAAAATTCTTTGAAAGTCCACATATCCAGGAGGGAGACAGTGTGATTTTAAATTTTAATGCAAGACTTTACTTTTATCACTTAAACTGATAAGCACTTTTTGTGTCAGTATAAAATGTACTAAAACCGAAGAAATGCCAAGACACCTGTCTTGTGAAGGAGGATTTCTTGGCAATCACTTTTAGTTTCTCGGGACAAGTGGCTACTCCTAGGATCAGAAGAAGCTGATGTATAGTGTCATGTGCTCAGTGGTTGCCAAAGTCTACCAACTTTGGGGAGCTGCAGGGTTCTTTTTAAGGGGGGTGGGAGGAGGGGGCATATTTTTTGTTATTTTGGGGGTTTTCAAGCATTGGAACCAAAGGCCAAACAATAAACAGCCTTTACTTTTTAAAGTAAAATTCATTTTATTTGCAGAATACACTTGTATGGTAGACTGTTAAAGATAATTTTATGACTATTTATATACATTGTAGTGGCTACATCTGCTGTTTGTCTTCAAAACGGAAAAATGAAAGAAACAAGCCCAACCTTAAAGATATGGCCGTGACAAAGGCCATGAATTGGTCTTTCCTAAAAATGCAACGGGTATGCTGCTAGAATTATTTAATTTTGTTTGCACTTTTTTTTTTTTTGGATTGGCATTTTAAAACCAGTATTTAAACTGAAGATGTGTTTTATTAGTTAATTGAAAGTGACTGCTCTGTACATCACGACCTTAACAATGTTGATGCTGTAAGTGAAAGTTCACTGTTGTCTCTATACTAAGTTTATTGGTGTTTTTAACTTAAAAATTAGGACTGCAGATATATTCCCCCACCAGCCTTAGTCCAGGGGTGTGACTCTATCTGGATGCAGTATGCAGTCATGTGGAACCTTGCTTTCTAGTGCTGAAAAGAAGATGTCTCTAATAACTGGCTTCAATAAACACGAATCCAGACTGCTTACAATTTTTGGTGACTTTCTTTATGATAAATCATCCCACTGGAGATAAATTGAGTTGTCCGCTAGTCGTATATGGGGTGTCTACCATGTAGCTAAAAATGTATACCTCTCTCACTTGAAAATATCAGAAATTCTATTAAAGAACATTTTAAAGCCATATTCTGAGGTATGTGGAATTCCAGGCTGTGGGTAAAGCACAAGGGTTGTGAGTTGTCCAGCATAGTTTCTTGCCTCTTCGGTAAATTTTTGATTGTCAGAATTGGGCTAATAAATTTTGCTTAACTTATTTAGAAACCTTGAGCATTCATAGAGGAATTTCAGAGCAATTATACCATAATGTTTCTCACTTACTGAAATGGGCAACAGTAAAGTATGTTTAAGAAAATTGGATACTTTATATTAGAGATGAATTGTGTTTCTGATTATTACACTTTTAAGCATGTTGAATTTTCTGTACTTTTTAAGCTGATTGATTACAGAAATTTTCTCCTCAACTTTTTATTTTGAAGAAAATTTTCAACAGAGAAGTTGAAAGAGGAATATATTGAATACATGTGTTCTTTTACATAGATTCACCAGTAATTAACTTTTTGCCATATTTTTCTCTCTCTCCCTATCTTCCTCTCTCCCTCCTTCCTTATATCTGTCTCACTTTTTTTTCCCCCGAGCCATTTAAAATCAGTTTTAAACACCAGGGTATTTCACCCCTAAATGTATTAGCTGAGTCCAGGCCAGTTGTCTTGTGAGAATATCCCACAATCTGGTTTTGCCTTAGTGTCTCCTCGTGATTTCATTTAGGGTAAACAGTTTTTGTGAGAACGCTACCTGAGTGAAGTTGTCTGTGCCCCGGTGTGGCACAGCGGGTTACTGCTGTGTTGGTGATGCTTTGATGAAGGTGTGTCCTCCACAGCTGTCAAACTAGGGTGATGCCCTTGAAGATCTTGGCTCTCAGCTGCCTTTTACACATCATTTGTAGCATCCACTGATGATTGTTTCCTAAATCAGTTACCACACTGCTGCTGCTGCTAAGTCGCTTCAGTTGTATCCAACTCTGTGCGACCCCATAGATGACAGCCCACCAGGCTTCCCCGTCCCTGGGATTCTCTAGGCAAGAACACTGAAGTGGGTTGCCATTTCCTTCTCCAACACTAGAAGTTCTTAAGTGGTAATTTTCTTATCCCATCATTCCCTGCCTGTATCAGCTGGCATTCATCTATAAAAAAGTTTTCGTCCCTCTACCCTTCTTGTTTTCACTATGAATTTATAGTTTTGTTTTTTTAATATGAATTGTTGTAATCTAATAGCTTGTTCTTTTTGATGCTCAGATTGTTCCAGATTTGATGAGTGGGAGCTTCTTCAACCAGCTGTGTCCTTTTTTCCCTTTTATTGAGATACAATTCATCATTTTAGAATATTCAAGGGTTTTTAGTATGTATATTCACTATATTGTGCACCTATTGCCATCATCAAACTCCAGAACATACACAATACCCCAAAAAGGAACTCCATACCTGTTAGTCCCATTTCCTTCTCCCCATTCCTAGCAACCACAGATCTGACTATGGATTTGCCTGTCCTGGATATTTCATATAGGTGGGCTCATCCACCATGTGGCCTTTGTGTATCTGGTTTCTTTCATTCTTGCATGTTTTCTAAGTTCATCCATGTTGTAACATTGTATCGTTCCTTTTTATGACTGAATGATGTCCCATTGCATGGAAGACCATATTTTATCCATTCATAAGTTGATGCATATTCGGGTTATTTCAAGTTGTCAGTTATTATGAATAAGGCTACTTGAAGATTCATATGTGAGTTTTTATGTAAGCATATGTTCTTTAACAGATACTTACAAGTGGAAGGGCTAAATTGGTAATTCTGTTTTAGCAGAGAATCACCAAACTTTTCCATAGCAACTGAACCACTTTCTATTCCTGCTATCAGTGTATAATGTTCTTTCTCCATATCGGCCAAGACTTGTTTTCTGGGAGTTTTTTGTTTGCTTTGACTATAGCTCTCCTAGTGAGTGAAATGGTATCTCAGTGACTAATGATGTTGAACATCTTTTCATTTGCTTGTTGGCCATTTACATAGCCTCTTAGGAGAGGTGTCTGTTCAACTCCTTTGCCCACTTTAAAACTATTTGTCTTACTGTTGAATGGTAAGAGTTCTTTTATATATTCTGGATAGTAGACTCTCAAAGATAGAGCTGTGTCTTTTTGACCCCATCATTGTTCTTTGAGCATTTCTCTACTTTCTGCCACAAAAAGGTATTCCAAGCTCACCTTATATTTCCCCTGACCTGGCATCAGCTATTTTCCCAAGGAGTCCTGGTGCCTTTAGGGAGGGTTGGTATTTAGAAACCAAGATCTAGACTGTAGGCATGCTTCATGTTACGGATGCTGTTGCCTCTAGGCCCTTTCAGTGGACATACAATGTGTACTTTTTCACCTAAAAGTTGTTTATATTTATCAGTTCAGTTTATGATTGTTGTTTATGGCTACACAGTACTTGATTATGCGGATGTACCGTAGTTCATTGAACCAGTCTCTTGTAGACCGGCATTTGGGACATTTCCAGTCTTTTTGTTTTTAGATAATGCTGCAGCTAGTAACTTTGTGCATGTGTTGCTTTTATCTGTGGAGATGCATCTTCAGGGTAAATTCCTAGTTGTGGCTCTTCCTCATTAAAAGGTAAATATAGTTTGTTTTGTTTTTAAATTTCATGTGACTTCCTTTACTGCGTTACTTGTTTTGTGTGTTTTTTTTTTTTCCTTTTCTTGTTTGTTTTGGCCGACCGCGCTCTGCGGCTTGTGGGATCCTAGTTCCCCGGCCAGGGATCCAACCCAGGCCCTTGCCGGTGAGAGCTCAGAGTCCTAACCACTAGGCTGCCAGGAAATCCCCAAGTAAATGTAGTTTTTGTTAAATGTTCCAGCGTCCCTTTCATCATTCTGTACACCTGTCAGCAGTTGTGGAAATTATTAACTTGTTATATTTTGGCCTAAAATTTAGTGTAGGAAGTTTTATGAGTAGAGTTTGTAAATAGGGTTTACTTTATTTGATGATACCAGTGATTCCTCTAGATGTTTTATGTAAATTGATTTAATCTTTACAAAAACCCTCTAGAGGCAAACTAAGCATGGATAGGTTAGGGAGCTACCAGGGTCAGAGCCAGAATTTGAACCCAGTCAGTGGAGCTATGCTTGAACTCATTGTGCTCATTTTTAAAGCAAATGGGGAAAATAAAAGCAATTGAAGGTGTTTTCATCTGTCATCATAAGCATGCATGGTGCTCCTCTACAGCCCTTCCCCTTTTCTGTCGGGGATGAAGGAGTCCCTCTTAGGCGGGGAAAAACACGGCGGAGAATGCACCCAAAGGAAAAGCACACAGCACACCTATGCAGAGGGGCTGGGTCTGCAGTCAGTTTTTCGCTGAGAAAGGCAGGTTGGAATGCCTACTGCTCCCCTTGGAAGGATCTCTGCCTCTTAGGTATGAGTGATTTGGTGGGTCACGAGTGGTAAGGGCTCCTGGCTGGCCCTGAGATGTAGACCTTCATCAGTACAGATACTCTGAAATGTGTGTGAGAGGCCAGCCTGCCTGTCTGCCTGCCTGATGGCCTTCACACACACTGCACACCGCCACCACCACCCCCGTTCCCTCTCTGGCCACCTGTGGACTGGGGACAGCATGTGCAGTGAGGCAGCTAGAATGCTGGGGAGTAGGTTCCAATCCTGGTGTTTCCTCTGACTTTATGGAAGTCTCATTACTTTTGAATCAGGCAAGTAACAGTTTAGGCAGATCAAGAAGTAGAACAAGAAAACAATGAGGCTTGGGGAACTTCACCCCTCTTAGGCCTTCATAGTAAAGTGGGGATAAAATTTCTTCCTAGTCGTTGTGAACGTTAGAGGAGGCACACAAGTGCCTGGTATGTGGTAGGTCCTCAGTGTGATGGTTGGCCCTGAAAATACCTCTAGGAAACTCTCCAGTGAATGTTGTTCCAGCAACCCCTTTGTATCCCTGTAGAAGCTACCCTATCCATTTGTGGGATTTCACGGTTAGTAGTCTAAAGATGGGAGAAGGCAATGGCACCCCACTCCAGTACTCTTGCCTGGAAAATCCCATGGATGGAGGAGCCTGGAAGGCTGAGGGTCAGACACGACTGAGCTACTTCACTTTCACTTTTCACTTTCATGCGTTGGGGAAGGGAATGGCAGCCCACTCCAGTGTTACTGCCTGGAGAATCCTAGGGATAGGAGAGCCTGGTGGGCTACCGTCTATGGGGTTGCACAGAGTTGGACATGACTGAAGCGACTTAGCAGCAGCAGCAGCAGTCTAAAAATCATCTCATCTCTGAAGAAAATAGAGGTCGGAGGGATGGATATCCTGTAGCCGCTTGTCTGGTCCTGTTCCCATGAGATCCCACAGCAGAGCCTTGGGTTCTGAAGGCGAGGATACTGCTTGGTACTTGGTGCTGTGTGCCTTCCCCTGTGAAGGCCTGCAGATCAGCACCAGGATGCGGAGTGCTGTCTAGATGCTCTTTCTGACTTGCTGGGGGAGGCACAGATGGTGAGTTCTGACTAGGAGGAGATGGAGATGACAGGCTGTGGCAGGGTTGTTGGGAGCAGGAGGAAGAAGCCAAAACTCCCACTGTGGGTGGACATTGCTTCCTGCTGATACACGGAGCCAGACTCCGATTGAGGCATAGCCCAGAAATCTCTCCCTGGGCTCTGACTGAGGGACTCGCAGCTTAATGGGAGAGCAGACACTGCTGAGGCAGCAGGGGGTTGAGAGGCCAGTAATGAGGCAGGGGTGGCCACCAGATAACTGGGAACCAGGGTGGCTGTGTGGGAGGGTTGAGAAGCCACAAGGTCCTTTCCCCAACCTTGGCCAGCATTTCAGACAAGAAGAACCTAATCTTTAATGTGCTTCTAATCTTGTGAAGAAATTTCTATGTGGGTAAAATTAAAATTAACTTTTGTGTTCCATCTTAATTGTTCTCATTAAGCAACTCAAGATAAATCACAGGAGCAATACAAGATGTTTTCATTTATGTTTTTTATTTATGATTTATTCATTTATGTCAAAGATGTTTTCCAGAAACATTTAATTGAACTTCCTTTTTGGGTGTAGGACTGAGTTAACATTCCTAAATGATTGTCAGCCTTCACCATCTTCCTCAGCCTGCCTCTGCACAAACCCACCTCACCCCATCAGCTTCTCTGTGGAACTATTTTAAAGTCCTTGAAAGGCAAACACGATGTGAGCCTCAGATTTTAAGCATCTTAAGTTTCGTGTGGGGAAGAATTTAACAATTTAAACTATGTCCCTGCTGAAGGCAGTAATTTATTTTAAAGTGTGGGGGGTGCTTTGGCACATCTGTCAGCAGCCTGTGGCATGTTACATCTGTCCTTGATACTTAAAATATTTGGCAGCATTTTACTGTGAATCCATTTCTGACCTACTCAGAATCATCTAACAAATGCTGGCCTGGAATGAATTCTTGGAGTCCATGGGAAATGAAACAGTGTCACTGTTTAGACTATGTATACAGATGATATGTGCGTGGTGAGGAGGTATTTCCAAGGTTCCAATTAGCACCAGGTTGCTTTGCGCCCTGCAGGCCCATCTGAGCAGATCTGTTCTCTGTTCCAGCAGAGCTGCAGGAGGCCAGCAGGCGGCAAGGCTTTGCTCTATGGTAAAGCCTGCTGGTACGGCCCCGAGTTCGGGTACAGGCCCTGCCCCTCTCGGGCAGCCTTACTCTTGACATTGCTCTTTGCATCTGTGAAGGCCTAAATCTAGGTTTCCCAGAGTGTCCTCTGGCCATGTCATAGTATAGGCAGTCAAGAAGGATTGGAAGACTCAAGGTTTAACTGAGTGGAAACTGGTTTTCAGTCTTGATTTGTTTTACAGGGGACTGGGTAGGTGTGACTCTTCAGAAAGGCTCAAGTGTGGGCGTTCCCAGCTGACCATGACTGTGGACAACCTCCAGGTTCCACAGAACGCCCTTTGAGAACATCCACAGGCAGGGTTTGTAAGGCTGGGTCAAGGTCCATGTTTTCATGACTTGTGGAATTTGGATGCTGGTGATCTTTGCGTGTGGCTTCTCCGTGTCCTCTTTCCTGCCCCACCTTCTCTTCCCTCTCACTGCCCCAGGGGGGATCAGCTTCTGTAGACTGGTGAGTTTGTCATAACTAGGACAACTCCTAGGAGCTTTTCCCCCTGGGAGCAGGTTTCTCCAGGGGCACTCACAGCCATCGTGGTCCTAGGCACAAAAGGAGTACAGCAGACAACTGGCTGTGGGTTCTTACAGGGGAGCATCACCAGCACAGCCTCAGACCAGCCACTTGCCCCACACTTGGAGCTACTCTGACATACAAGGAAAACCACGGCCCACAGTTCCAGTCTAGACACCTGGGCGGTCTCAGCTGTGAACCCTGAGACAGGAGGACTTGGGTGACAAGTCACTTAACCCCTCTGAGTCTTAGCGTCTTCATCTGGAAAGCGGTGAGCAGATTCTCACCTGCCTCCCAGGGAGGCTGGACGCATTGAAATGGACATGCAGCACAGCACCTGGTGTGCAGACCATCTTGAAACAGCCAACCCTGTACCAGCTGTGTGAGAGACACACCTTAGTTTTTGAAAAGGTCTTAGAAATCGCAACTTTCAAGGTGGGGAAGTAAGTCCAGGGAGGGAAATGACTTGTCCAGGTCACACAGAAGAGAGCAGAGTTGTGACTGAGAATCCAGGAGTCATTGCTGCCCCGTCCCTGCTTCCTCTACACAATTGTTGGCCTCTTCCCCACCCAGCCGAGCTAAACACCAGGTCTTAAATCCAAAGAAAGAAATTGCTAGTTTAGACTGTGAGCAAGAGAGCTATTTTAGGGCAGGCACACTTTCAGCACACCATAAATTCCATCACCTGGGCAACTGCCTGATTTCTTGGGCAAGGCAGCGCTCCACCATCTGCGTGCGTGGGCACCTGAATACGTGGTGAGGTATGGGGTCTCCTGGGGCCTCCTCCTTGCTCTTCCTCAGCTACCACTGCCCTCTCCCAGGGAACTGTGGGCAAGAGAGGGTGACTCAAGATGCTGGTGATGGAGAGGAACAACGTGAGCCTTCCCTGTAGGGCTTATAGTCTGCTGGGAGCAACAGACACCTGCCGTCTCTACCACCACAGTCAGCTCTCTGCTCCAAATAAACACTGAGGTCTTTGTGGTCTTCCTGTTCCCCACTGACTTGCCCCTACAGCCTTTAGGTGGGCAGAACTTGGTAGGTCAGGGTGGGGTGGGGTGGTGACCCCCAGGCTGGGTTTGGAACATGAGAGTGTCCCCATGGGTGAGGAAGAGGGAATGGCCTGGTATGGAGCATTAACCTGAGCAGGCTGAGGAGGGCAGCTACCTGCCCAGGGCAGGGCTTGGGCAGGACACTGGTGTCAGAGCCCAAGTCAGATGAGGAGAGCAAGCCCGCCAGAGGGAGGGTGGCATGGAGGTGACCTGGCTCAGGCTGTCAGCGCGGGTGGGGTAAGGTGTCAGAAACTGAGGCAGGTGAAGGGAGCCTCCATAGGAGGAGGTGGCCTGGCGTGGGGCTGCGTGGTAGGGGCGCATCTGGGTAGGGGAGAGAGTGATGTGGGGATGGATAAATACAGAGGCATGGATCAAGCAAATTACCAGATGAAAGAGTAGCCAGGGTCCTCACCACTGGAGAAGGGAGTTATAAAGAATGAAAAGAGAAAACTAGAATGTTGAATTGGAGTTGGACATAGTGTTATGAACTCATTTTCATGCCGAGAGAGAATGAATATATAGATGTAAGTATGTGCATGTATATGTGTGTGTTTATATACATACACATTCCCTAGCTGGTTGCACTGATAGCTCAGGCCTGGGAGCAGCAACAGACCACTGAACATACCTCAGGTCCAGACTCATTTTCGAGGTACCCTTTTCCAAAAAAGTCAGGGCTGGGATAGGGAAAGTATAAGTGAGCTTGGACATGTATGCCAGACAGAAAGCGCTCAGAGCAATGGAAACGTGTCCCAAAAGAAAAAAAACAGCAGTCCAGTGGCCAGGTTTGAGGGACAATTTGAACATTAAAAAACAAAATTTGTGATGGATTACAACCCATTAAAAAAAAAAGGAAGTTGTGAGCCTATATTTATATAAATTAATTCAAAGTTTAATAAGAAACAGCATTCCCCGCCTCCTCAAAATTTCAATGAATGTGATTTCTTTGGTGGGTTATAATTCATTACAGTCAGTATTTAATTTGATTGCTCACAGATTTATTTGTTCATTACAAGAGGGAGGGTGGGGAAGAG
The DNA here is from genome assembly GCA_935064755.1 of Tragelaphus eurycerus. Taxonomy (NCBI): domain Eukaryota; kingdom Metazoa; phylum Chordata; class Mammalia; order Artiodactyla; family Bovidae; genus Tragelaphus; species Tragelaphus eurycerus. Next base: position 23,815,913 of record CAKXYN010000020.1, read on the forward strand.
TAACAGTGGAGGGCAAGCCTGGGAGACCCAAGCCTAGTCCCTAGAAGTAAACGCCATTAGTAATATAAGTGTCAGTATCAGTTCAGTTGCTCAGTCATGTCTGACTCTGCGACCCCATGGACTGCAGCATGCCAGGCTTCTCTGTCCATCACCATCTCCTGGAGCCTGCTCAAACTCATGTCCATTGAATCAGTGATGCCATCCAGCCATCTCATCCTCAGTCATCTCCTTCTCCTGCCTTCAATCTTTCCCAGCATCAGGGGTTTTTCTCATGAGTCAGTTTTTCACATCAGGTGGCCAAAGTATTGGAGCTTCAGCTTCAGCATCAGTCCTTCCAATGAATATTCAGGACTGATATCCTTTAGGATTGACTGATTTGATCTTGCAGTCCAAGGGACTTTCAAAAGTCTTCTCCAGTGCCACAGTTCAAAGTCATCAATTCTTTGGCCTCAGCCTTTTTTATTGTCCGGCTCTCATGTTCCTACATGACTACTGGAAAAACCATAACTTTGACTATACAGACCTTTGTAGGCAAAGTAATGTCATTGACAGTTGGATGGTAGTAATGTATCTTGAGTAACTTTGAGGTTTTGATGGTTGTATTCTGGTAAAGCAGGAAAACATCCGTTTGCAGTATTTGAGGTGATTTGGTGTTAGGTTGGCAACTTACTCTCAAATAGTTTGGGGTGGGGGGAAGTTCTTTGTTCTGTACTTACAACTTTTCTGGAGGCTGTTTTCAAATACATTTAATTCAAACACACCACCTTTGAGTCAGCCCATGTATGTGGACTGAAGAGTCAGGTGGTGTGACATTTAGGCCATTCATGCTGCTGCTGCTGCTGCTAAGTCACTTCAGTCGTGTCCGACTCTGTGCAACCCCATAGACAGCAGCCCACCAGGCTCCCCTGTCCCTGGGATTCTCCAGGCAAGAGTACTGGAGTGGGTTGCCATTTCCTTCTCCAGTGCATGAAAGTGAAAAGTGAAAGTGAAGTCGCTCAGTTGTGTCTGACCCTCAGCGACCCCATGGACTGCAGCCTACCAGGCTCCTCCGTCCATGGGATTTTCCAGGCAAGAGTACTGGAGTGGGGTGCCATTGCCTTCTCCTCAGGCCATTCATAGTAACTCCTAAAACCTTTCTACTTCTTTGTGTTTTTCTCAGCTCACATTTCATTCTTCCTCCCCAAATCTCATGGCTTTCCACACTTTGCCCTCGGCATGTCCTACCATCATGCTTTCCTGCCCACTCTGATCGTTTACCTAAGTCCCGTCTATTTTCCTGCCCATGGATCCAGGGGCCTCCATGCCCCTTCTAAGAACCAGGTCAAAGAACTGGAGCATTTCTGGTTGCCCTCTGGCTTTCCCTGAGTAGGTATGGGGACCCCCTAGGCATCCAGAGAAGTATTCTTAGGGCCTCTGAGACCTTTCTTCTTTCAAAGAGCTCTGTACATTTTTCAGGATAACAAGCTCTAGTGCCCATTTGATACAGCAGAGACAGGACTTTGAATTATTCATTGGTACTTCATTTTCACCCATATCCAATCACGTCAGCTCCCTGCTTAAAGAGCACAACGCGGCTCCGATGGCTCCCTTGACTGCAGGGGCCTGCAGTATCTGCCCTTGCCCCTGCCCTTCACATACCTTTTGACCCCTTTCTGTCTGAACAAGGACCCAGACTGCTCCCCTCTTTCTGAACCTCTACAGCCTTTCCATCAGGGCCTTTTCTCAGGCTGGGTCCTCTTTCCAGAATGCCTTGCTTGTTCAGGATGGTGACAACAATAAAGAGTAAACATTTGCTGAGTGCCTCCTTTGTCTCAGACACGATGCTAGAGCCTTTACAAGGTACAGATGAGGAGACTGAGGCTCACAGATGTTCACGACTTGTCTGAGGTCATGCAGCCAGTGAATACAATCCTGTGTTCCACAAATGCTTCTTTGCACATCCACCCCACGTCTGGCCCTGAGCCAGCAGAGGATACAACAGAGAGGCCTTTGCCCTCTCGGAGCTCATGGTCAGAGACCAATGGGTAAACAGTGAGTCATAACACAGCATTATAAACACTGCGATGCAAGGAGCCATGGAAGCCAGGACGGGAGCACCTGACCTAGCCTGAGGAACGCCGAACGCTAGGAGCTAAGCCCATAAAGATGACTGACGAGAGCCACCAGAGAGATGGGAGGAAGATCAGGAGAGCCTGGGGCTGTCTGTGCCATGCAGGGAGATTGTCACAAGAAGGCAGAAGCATTTGGCAGGATCACATGCTGCTTGGTGAACTCCTCCTCGGCTTTCGAGATGCAGTGTAACTCCGCGAAGCTTTCTCTTCCTCTCTCACCCTGGGTGACTGTACTGGCCTTGTAGTCCTGTATATATGGTAGCAGCAGATTCCTGTTCCCCACCTTAGGGCCTAAGCATCAGACTCTTGGGGGAGGTCCTGAAACTCAACCCCTTGAGTGAATCCTGTGCACATTAAAATCTGCAGACGCCTGCTTTCTAGAGACAAAAATCCCAGGGTAGGATTCTCATTGGCTCAACCTAGGTCCCAGGCCCACCCTGAGCCCGCCTAGGGTGAAAGGGAACCCTAATTGATCATTCTTGGGTCAGGTGCGGACTCTTTCCAGGTGAGGATCACCTGGATCACCTGGAAGGTGGGAGGTGGATGCTGGAGTAGAAGAGGAACGGCCCCGGAATATGAGAGCTGCTGTTACTAGGAGCAGGGATCGTGGTGGACAGACAGAAGTCCTCTATGCTTCCACAGTTTTTCAGAGAGCCTCCAAGCTCCAGCATGTGGTTTGGGCACTGGGCGTGGGTGGGTGGGGGCTGGGCCATCAGCAAAGATTTACTATATGTGTCCCGACTCCTGGCTAACCTGGGCAGCTCCTGGAGGCTCACAGGCTAGTTTAGCCAGCCCAGGCCGGTGGGGGCCACAGGTATCGGAGGTAAGTGTAGGCAGTGTCCCCATTCCCTTGTAGCCAAACTTTCCTCTTTCTTCCCCAGAAAACCTTTCCCTTGCGCCTGCCCTGGGAAGAGAAGGGGAGGGGGTAAGGCAGCCAGGGAGAAGCCAAGCAGCTGCTGAGCAGGCCAATCTTCCCCTGAATTACCAGGTGCCAGCAGGGTGTGGAGGTGGCAGGTACCACAAACTGGGGTCCCACCAAGGGTGAAATTCCACTGGAGGCCCCCATGAGGGGTGCAGATGGTTTGGCCCGGGTTGTCCTTGGTCATAGGAACTGAAGGAATGTCAAACTGGAAAATCCCAGCGAGCACTATTTTTAGAGGAGACTTGGAGAGCATTTTTCCGGCTGAAGGGACAAGTTCTTTCAGAAGCAGCAGTTAACTCTAACCCCTGAACCGCTCCCGCCTGGAATTGGCCCAGGCCCTCCAGGCTCATGGGAACACTCGAGGTCGGGGTTGGGGGTGGGGTGTTTAATGGGGGAGGGGATTATGGACTCCTTTCAAACATGGAAAGAGGTGGTTTATTTTGACATCTTTGAGTCAAATCCTTCAGACATTAGGAGTTTATACCAGAACCTTTCTTTAAAAGTAGAGAATTATTTCAGGCCAAGCTCATAGTCTGGAAAAACATGATTTTCTTGGGTGTTCACATCATGCTTAATAATTGTTCATGATCAACTTAGTCTTCCCACTACCTGCTTTATGCTTGCAGTGTTCTACTTAACTACCACTGTCTATGTTTTTCTGTTTGAAAAACAGAAAAGAAGTCTCTCGGGATCCTGCTAATTACTGAGCTTATTAAAAGTGGTAGATTAGATCTACTGCTTAATTGAAGTCACAGGAAAAGCTACCCCAGCCCCCAACACTCAGGGCGTTGCCCTGGGGAGGGGCCTCAGTAAGAAACAAAGTGAAATTGGAAGCCCTACTCTCCTCACCATCATCAGGCAATGCCTTCAGAGACAGGGACCCCAGTTGGGGAAGGTGTTTTGCTCCCAGCCTTTCATGGAATTTAAAATCTAAAGCCCTTGTAGTACCAATGCTTTTGAGGTTAGTACTTTCCAAGGAATCCATATGCTTGGGGAGGATGGCTAGAGTAGAGTCCCCCAGACTTGGAGGTGGTTGCCTTTGGGCTGAATGAGAAGCTTGGCAAGAGGTCAGGCCTGATGCAGGTAAAGCAGTGGATACTGGGGCATAGCGTGCACCTTCAGACGTTAAAGAGTTTATTCCAGTACCTTTTCTTTGGAAAAGCCCCTGATGCTGGGAAAGATTGAGGGTAGGGGGAGAAGGGGACATCAGTGGACGAGAGGGTTGGATGGCTTCGACGACTCAATGGATATGAGTTTAATCAAACTCCAAGAGATAGTGAAGGACAGGGAAGCTTGGAGTACTGCAGTCCATGGAGTCCCAAAGACTCAGACACAACTGAGCAACTGAACAACAAAGGATGCTGTGCTTTGAGCAACTCTTTCACAATGAGTTCATGGACTGAGCTAAGAATCAGCATTGTATTTGCTGGCAGAGGCTACCCACTGGCAGCAATGAGTGAAGTAGCGTCTGGTTCCTTCATCAATCTCTTCTGAGTCTGGTTTCCTTGAGTAAGCCCTGGATAGGTGGACCAGATGCTGGAACCCAGGGACCTGAGGGCTGCCCACCTCTTTGTCATTTCTTATCTTCATTTTGTCTTCAGCATGAAAGTGCTGCACTCAATATGCCAGCAAATTTGGAAAGCTCAGCAGGGGCCACAGGACTGGAAAAGGTCAGTTTTCATTCCAATCCCAAAGAAAGACAATGCCAAAGAATGTTCAAACTACCGCACAATTGCACTCATCTCACATGCTAGTAAAGTAATGCTCAAAATTCTCCAAGCCAGGCTTCAGCAATATGTGAACCGTGAACTTCCTGATGTTCAAGCTGGTTTTAGAAAAGGCAGAGGAACCAGAGATCAAATTGCCAACATCCGCTGGATCATGGAAAAAGCAAGAGAGTTCCAGAAAAACATCTATTTCTGCTTTATTGACTATGCCAAAGCCTTTGACTGTGTGGATCACAATAAACTGTGGAAAATTCTGAAAGAGATGGGAATACCAGACCACCTGATCTGCCTCTTGAGAAATTTATATGCAGGTCAGGAAACCATAGTTAAAACTGGACATGGAACAACAGATTGGTTCCAAATAGGAAAAGGAGTAGGTCAAGGCTGTATATTGTCACCCTGTTTATTTAACTTATATGCAGAGTACATCATGAGAAACACTGGACTGGAAGAAACACAAGCTGGAATCAAGATTGCTGGGAGAAATATCAATAACCTCAGATATGCAGATGACACCACCCTTATGGCAGAAAGTGAAGAGGAACTCAAAAGCCTCTTGATGAAAGTCAGAGTGGAGAGTGAAAAAGTTGGCTTAAAGCTCAACATTCAGAATACAAAGATCATGGCATCTGGTCCCATCACTTCATGGGAAATAGATGGAGAAACAGTGGAAACAGTGTCAGACTTTCTTTTCTGGGTTCCAAAATCACTACAGATGGTGACTGCAGCCATGAAATTAAAAGACGCTTACTCCTTGGAAGGAAAGTTATGATCAACCTAGACAGCATATTCAAAAGCAGAGACATTCCTTTGCCAACAAAGGTCCATCTAGTCAAGGCTATGGTCTTTCCTGTGGTCATGTATGGATGTGAGAGCTGGACTGTGAAGAAGGCTGAGTGCCGAAGAATTGATGCTTTTGAACTGTGATGTTGGAGAAGACTCTTGAGAGTCCCTTGGACTGCAAGGAGATCCAACCAGTCCATTCTGAAGGAGATCAGCCCTGGGATTTCTTTGGAAAGAATGATGCTAAAGCTGAAACTCCAGTACTTTGGCCACCTCATGCGAGGAGTTGACTCATTGGAGAAGACTCTGATGCTGGGAGGGATTGGGGGCAAGAGGAGAAGGGGACGACAGAGGATGAGATGGCTGGATGGCATCACTGACTCAATGGACGTGAGTCTGAGTGACCTCTGGGAGTTGGTGATGAACAGGGAGCCCTAGCGTGCTGTGATTCATGGGGTTGCGAAGAGTCGGACATGACTGAGCGACTGATCTGATCTGATCTGGATACACAGCTCTAGCCATAAGCTCATGCTCTATTACAGTTGACCACTTGAGGAAGGCAACAGTGCCAAGTTTTATGTACTATGTGGGATTCCCAATAACGTCCGTTGAAAGTCTGTGAACTTTTGTTAAAAACCAGAAGGAAAAATTTCAAATCTGTCCCTGGAACTAAAAATAAATGTAGGCTAGTGTCCAGGAACAGGGAACAGTTAATGAGGACTGGAGAGGAGCCTCCAGTCTTGCTTCCGCTCAATCTATCTCCTTTGATGAAGCCAAGAGAACATTCTAGAGGGAGGTGTCACTCTTCTGTTTAACACTGCTTAATCTGTCCTCAAGCTGGAATCAAGATTGCTGGGAGAAATATCAATCACCTCAGATATGCAGATGACACCACCCTTATGGCAGAAAGTGAAGAGGAACTAAAAAGCCTCTTGATGAAAGTGAAAGAGGAGAGTGAAAAAGTTGGCTTAAAGCTCAACATTCAGAAAACGAAGATCATGGCATCTGGTCCCATCACTTCATGGGAAATAGATGGGAAAACAGTGTCAGACTTTCTTTTCTGGGCTCCAAAATCACTACAGATGGTGACTGCAGCCATGAAATTAAAAGACGCTTACTCCTTGGAAGGAAAGTTATGATCAACCTAGACAGCATACTCAAAAGCAGAGACATTCCTTTGCCAACAAAGGTCCGTCTAGTCAAGGCTGTGGTTTTCCAGTTGTCATGTATGGATGTGAGAGTTGGACTGTGAAGAAAGCTGAGTGCTGAAGAATTGATGCTTTTGAACCGTGATATTGGAGAAGACTCTTGAGAGTCCCTTGGACTGCAAGGAGATCCAACCAGTCTATTCTGAAGGAGATTAGCACTGGGTGTTCTTTGGAAGGAATGATGCTGAAGCTGAAACTCCAGTACTTTGGCCACCTCATGCGAAGAGTTGACTCATTGGGGAAGACTCTGATGCTGGGAGGGATTGGGGGCAAGAGGAGAAGGGGACGACAGAGGATGAGATGGCTGGATGGCATCACTGACTCGATGGACATGAGTTTGAGTGAACTCCAGGAGTTGGTGATGGACAGGGAGGCCTGGCGTGCTGCGATTCATGGGGTTGCGAAGAGTCGGACACGACTGAGCAACTGAACTGAACTGAACTGAACTGAATCTATCCTCTCACATGGCCCCTGAGGCCCTGCAGGGGATGCCTAAAGCCGCCTTTTACCCTCTACATTGTGCTTTTCTTTCTCAGTTATCTCTGGGTCTTTGTGCATGTTGTTCCCTCTTGCTGAAACACTTTTCCATCAATCTTTGTCATCTCTTTGCCTTGCTAGCTGCTCTTCCTATTTCACACTTTAGCTGAAATTCTGACCCACAGACTCAGTGAAATCCTTCCTGGAAATTCCCTTACCACCATGAACAATACACAGCACATTTTACTGGTTTCAGTGCTTGGTCCCCAGGTCTGTGCTGGCAGGGATGATATCAAACACTCAAGTTTCTTTTTAAAAAATCATTTAAAATCTAGCATTTATTAAAATTATCAGATCAGATCAGATCAGTCGCTCAGTCATGTCCGACTATTTGCGACCCCATGAATCACAGCACGCCAGGCCTCCCTCTCCATCACCAACTCCCGAAGGTCACTCAGACTCACATCCATCGAGTCAGTGATGCCATCCAGCCATCTCATCCTCTGTCGTCCCCTTCTCCTCTTGCCCCCAATCCCTCCCAGCATCAGAGTCTTCTCCAATGAGTCAACTCCTCGCATGAGGTGGCCAAAGTGCTGGAGTTTCAGCTTTAGCATCATTCCTTCCAAAGAAATCCCAGGGCTGATCTTCAGAATGGACTGGTTGGATCTCCTTGCAGTCCAAGGGACTCTCAAGAGTCTTCTCCAACACCACAGTTCAAAAGCATCAATTCTTCGGCACTCAGCCTTCTTCACAGTCCAGCTCTCACATCCATACATGACCACAGGAAAAACCATAGCCTTGACTAGACGGACCTTTGTTGGCAAAGGAATGTCTCTGCTTTTGAATATGCTATCTAGGTTGGTCATAACTTTCCTTCCAAGGAGTAAGCGTCTTTTAATTTCATGGCGGCAGTCACCATCTGTAGTGATTTTGGAGCCCAGAAAAATAAAGTCTGACACTGTTTCCACTGTTTCCCCATCTATTTCCCATGAAGTGATGGGACCGGATACCATGATCTTTGTATTCTGAATGTTGAGCTTTGAGCCAACTTTTTCACTCTCTACTTTCACTTTCATCAAGAGGCTTTTGAGTTCCTCTTCACTTTCTGCCATAAGGGTGGTGTCATCTGCATATCTGAGGTTATTGATATTTCTCCCAGCAATCTTGATTCCAGCTTGTGTTTCTTCCAGTCCAGCGTTTCTCATGATGTACTCTGCATATAAGTTAAATAAACATGGTGACAATATACAGCCTTGACCTACTCCTTTTCCTATTTGGAACCAGTCTGTTGTTCCATGACCAGTTCTAACTGTTGTTTCCTGACCTGCATACAAATTTCTCAAGAGGCAGATCAGGTGGTCTGGTATTCCCATCTCTTTCAGAATTTTCCACAGTTTATTGTGATCCACACAGTCAAAGGCTTTGGCATAGTCAATAAAGCAGAAATAGGTGTTTTTCTGGAACTCTCTTGCTTTTTCCATGATCCAGTGGATGTTGGCAATTTTCTCTGGTTCCTCTGCCTTTTCTAAAACCAGCTTGAACATCAGGAAGTTCACGGTTCACATATTGCTGAAGCCTGGCTTGGAGAATTTTGAGCCTTACTTTACTAGCATGTGAGATGAGTGCAATTGTGCGGTAGTTTCAGCATTCTTTGGCATTGTCTTTCTTTGGGATTGGAATGAAAACTGACCTTTTCCAGTCCTGTGGCCACTGCTGAGTTTTCCAAATTTGCTGGCATATTGAGTGCAGCACTTTCACGGCATCATCTTTCAGGATTTGGAATAGCTCAACTGGAATTCCATCACCTCCACTAGCTTTGTTCATAGTGATGCTGTCTAAGGCCCACTTGACTTCACATTCCAGGATATCTGGCTCTAGGTCAGTGATCACACCATCGTGATTATCTGGGTCGTGAAGATCTTTTTTGTACAGTTCTTCTGTGTATTCTTGCCACCTCTTCTTAATATCTTCTGCTTCTGTTAGGTCCATACCATTTCTGTCCTTTATCGAGCCCGTCTTTGCATGAAATGTTCCTTTGGTATCTCTGATTTTCTTGAAGAGATCCCTAGTCTTTCCCATCCTGTTGTTTTCCTCTATTTCTTTGCATTGATCGCTGAAGAAGGCTTTCTTATCTCTTCTTGCTATTCTTTGGAACTCTGCATTCAGATGCTTATATCTTTCCTTTTCTCCTTTGCTTTTCGCTTCTCTTCTTTTCACAGTTATTGTAAGGCCTCCCCAGATAGCCATTTTGCTTTTTGCATTTCTTTTCCATGGGGATGGTCTTGATCTCTGTCTTCTGTCCAATGTCACGAACCTCATTCCATAGTTCATCAGGCACTCTATCAGATCTAGGCCCTTAAATCTATTTCTCACTTCCACTGTATAATCATAAGGGATTTGACTTAAGTCATACCTGAATGGTCTAGTGGTTTTCTCTACTTTCTTCAATTTCATTCTGAATTTGGCAATAAGGAGTTCATGGTCTGAGCCACAGTCAGCTCCTGGTCTTGTTTTTGCTGACTGTTTAGGGCTTGTCCATCTTTGGCTTCAAAGAATATAATCGATCTGATTTCGGTGTTGATTATCTGGTGATGTCCATGTATAGAGTCTTCTCTTGTGTTGTTGGAAGAGGGTGTTTGTTATGACTACTGCATTTTCTTGGCAAAACTCTATTAGTCTTTGCCCTGCTTCATTCGGTATTCCAAGGCCAAATTTGCCTGTTACTCCAGGTGTTTCTTGACTTCCTACTTTTGCATTCCAGTCCCCTATAATGAAAAGGACATCTTTTTTGGGTGTTAGTTCTAAAAGGTCTTGTAGGTCTTCATAGAACCGTTCAGCTTCTTCAGCATTACTGGTTGGGGCATAGCCTTGGATTACTGTGACATTGAATGGTTTGCCTTGGAAATGAACAGAGATCATTCTGTCGTTTTTGAGATTGCATCCAAGTACTGCATTTTGGACTCTTTTGTTGACCATGATGGCTACTCCATTTCTTCTGAGGGATTCCTGCCCCCAGTAGTAGATATAATGGTCATCTGAGTTAAATTCACCCATTCCAGTCCATTTGAGTTCGCTGATTCCTAGAATGTCGACATTCACTCTGGCCATCTCTTGTTTGAACACTTCCAATTTGCCTTGATTCATGGACCTGACATTCCAGGTTCCTATGCAATATTGCTCTTTACAGCATTGGACCTTGCTTCTATCACCAGACACATCCACAGCTGGGTATTCTTTTTGCTTTGGTTCCATCCCTTCATTCTTTCTGGAGTTATTTCTCCACTGATCTCCAGCAGCATATTGGGCCCCTACTGACCTGGGGAGTTTCTCTTTCAGTATCCTATCATTTTGCCTTTTCACACTGTTCATGGGGTTCTCAAGGCAAGAATACTGAAGTGGTTTGCCATTCCCTTCTCCAGTGGACCACATCCTGTCAGATCTTGAACACATAAAAATTACATGAACATATCATTGAGAGAATCAAATAGTTCTACAAGGCCTATAACCCCCATTATATTTCCTGCTTCCCGGAACTGACATTTTAAAACTTTTAACCAATCGTATTCATCATTATATGGGTATTCCCTTTACCATTATCTCTTTAATTGACATGCATATGTTGCTACCTCTTGAGTTTTAAGCATGTCCTGATGTTCAAGCTGGTTTTAGAAAAGGCAGAGGAACCAGAGATCAAATTTCCAACATCCGCTGGATCATGGAAAAAGCAAGAGAGTTCCAGAGGAACATCTATTTCTGCTTTATTGACTATGCCAAAGCCTTTGACTGTGTGGATCACAACAAACTGTGGAAAATTCTGAAAGAGATGGGAATACCAGACCACCTGATCTGCCTCTTAAAAAATCTGTATGCAGGTCAGGAAGCAACAGTTAGAACTGGTCATGGAACAACAGACTGGTTCCAAATAGGAAAAGGAGTACGTCAAGGCTGCATATTGTCACCATGTTTATTTAACTTATATGCAGAGTACATCATGAGAAATGCTGGACTGGAAGAAACACAAGTTGGAATCAAGATTGCCGGGAGAAATATCAATAACCTCCGATATGCAGATGACACCACTCTTATGGCAGAAAGTGAAGAGGGGCTAAAAAGCCTCTTGATGAAAGTGAAAGTGGAGAGTGAAAAGGTTGGCTTAAAGCTCAACATTCAGAAAACGAAGATCATGGCATCTGGTCCCATCACTGCATGGGAAATAGATGGGGAAACAGTGGAAACAGTGTCAGACTTTGTTTTTCTGGGCTCCAAAATCACTGCAGATGGTGACTGCAGCCATGAAATTAAAAGACACTTGCTCCTTGGAAGGAAAGTTGTGACCAACCTAGATAGCATATTCAAAAGCAGAGACATTACTTTACCAACAAAGGTTCGCCTAGTCAAGGCTATGGTCTTTCCTGTGGTCATGTATGGATGTGAGAGCTGGACTGTGAAGAAGGCTGAGTGCCGAAGAATTGATGCTTTTGAACTGTGGTGTTGGAGAAGACTCTTGAGAGTCCCTTGGACTGCAAGGAGATCCAACCAGTCCATTCTGAAGGAGATCAATCCTGGAATTTCTTTAGAAGGAATGATGCTAAAGCTGAAACTCCAGTATTTTGGCCACCTCATGCGAAGAGTTGACTCATTGGAGAAGACTCTGATACTGGGAGGAATTGAGGGCAGGAGGAGAAGGGGACGACGGAGGATGAGATGGCTGGATGGCATCACTGACTCGATGGATGCGAGTCTGGGTGACCTCCGGGAGCTGGTGATGGACAGGGAGGCCTGGCGTGCTGCAGTTCATGGGGTCGCAGGGAGTCGGACATGACTGAGCGACTGATCTGATCTGATCTGATGAGTATTTAGGTCTCTTGCCCATCTTCCCCTTCTCCCTATCACACATAGACACATTCTATCTCTCCTAATATGTCCTTTCTTCCTAATATGACCAGGTACTGTGGTTAGATCAGCAATCATTGTTCACATTGTTATAATTATGCAGGTATTATTCACCTGTGATTTACCATACTTCTTTTCTATGTATCATTTTATTTCCCCACAGTTCATCTTTGAATATTTCCTTAATTTTCTGTGCATTTATCCCTATATGTGTGTGCCTGCTCAGTTACTCAGTCGTGCCTGACTGTTTGCAACCCCATGGACTATAGCCCATCAAGCTTTACTGTCCATAGGATTTTCCCAACAAGGATACTGGAGTGGGTTGCCATTTTCTCCTCCAGGGGATCTTCCCAACCCAGGGATCAAACCCACATCTCCTGCATTGGCAGGCAGATTCTTTACCATTGGGCCACCTGGGAAGCCCACATTTATCACTAATTTGTCTGAAAACTTTACTGAAACTATGAATCTTTCTTTTCTGTATATTCAGACACATTCTTACTGAGTTAACCAAAAAGTTCTTTGTGTAAGACGGTGAAAAACCTGAATGAACCTTTTGGCGAATCGAATAATTTCATCTTGAAGATGTCTCCTGAAGCCTCTAGCTTCTCTAATCTCGTCTGGTCAACCCCCAGCCCTGCTGCACAGGGGCCTATGTCCCCTTCACCATAAGGACTGTTACTTAGCACCTCTCTCGAGGCTGCATCCACCCTTTCCTGGATCCCATGTCCTCTGCTTCTTTGGTTTAAATCCTTGTACTCATGGTGTTCTCCTCCAGCAGCCTCCTGAGAAGAGACAGAAAGAGTCTTTCATGTCCAAAAGAGTCTTTCATAAGTCATCACACCCAGTTGATACTCCAGTTGGAATCATACTTCTAAGTGGGCATCATTTTTCCTCAGGATATGAAATGATTTACTCCATTCCCTTGAACCTCCCTAAGTTGCTGTTGAAAGGTTTGATGCCTTTCTTTCTTTCTTGATGCCTTTCTGATTCCTGATCCTTTATAATGAAACCTGCTCAGTTCTCTGGAATCTTGAGGCTCTTCTCTTTGCCCCAGTGATCTGATATATCTGATGCTGGTCCATGTTGATTCATTGTGCTGGGCACTGATGGGTCCTTTAAATCCAAAACTCATATCCTTTGGTTCTGTAAACATGTTCCTGAATTATTATTTTTTGTTTTCTTCCCTCCATATTCTCTATTCTAAGTTTATGAGAGTCTTATTATTCTATTAATCTCTTGGACTGTTCCTCTAATTTTCTTTTCTATCATTTTCCACCTCTTTGTCTTTTGATTCTTTTTCCTGTGAGATTTTCTTTAACTCATAATGAATTAAAATTTGTTTTGCTTTCATATTATTTAATATCCAAGGACACAAATACATATAATTTTTAATATGGTACCCCCTATCCTCAACTGTGCCTAGTGTTCCCTAGCTAAGGGACTCTCTGTCTTACCTTCTGTAGAAAAAAAAAGTTCTAGTTGTGGGGGATGGGCGAGGGAGGGGATCCAGGAATCCATTTACTTCTTAAAAGACTTTCAATTGGGTTTTTTTTAGTTTGTTTTTTAGATTTCTGCTTTCACCCCCACTTCTCGATGTGCTTGGTAATGTCATGATTCCCAAGCCTTTTTCCCTGTGATATGACCTAGGTTGCATTTCAGCCTTCCCCTCTACCAGCTTAGGGTTTAGCTTTCTTGGATCTGCTGAGTCAGTTACCACTTGCCCCTTTGCTCTTCTGCTTCCAACATTTTATTGCCATTGTCTCCTCTCTCATTCTTTGTCCCTGTGGTTTTATGCCTTTAAAACATAAATCCATGTAGCTGTCATTTTACTGGGATTTGGGAAGAAAGCAGAGGCCAGAGCCTGCATCCAGTCATTCAACTTGTCTTTCACTGGCAATCTCCAGGTCTTAACATATCCTTTAGCATAGAAGTACCCAGTAAATATTTGTTGGTTGGATAGAGTGTTAGAGTCCTTGTCTTTCCCATCTTTGGTAACCAAAAGGTGAAAGCCATTTAAATTGAGATCACCTTAGTTATCGCATTTACTGCTTCTCACTTCACAACCTCATCTGAAATATATATTAGGCAATGGACATGAATTTGGGTAGGCTCCAGGGGTTGGTGATGGACAGGAGGGCCTGGCCTGCTGCGGTTCATGGGGTCGCAAAGAGTCAGACACGACTGAGCAACTGAACTGAACAACGTGTAGTGAAAAAAAATTGGACGTGAGCTGGCTCTGTCCACCAACCGTGTGGCCTGGGACTACCAGTCTGAAACCTTAGTTGAGTCTTCTGTAAAATGGGAATAACACTTTCAAGTGTCTTCTTCAGTGCCCAGAGCATGATAAGCTCTAGCTATTTGAGGTGTGGAAGGGTTCAATACCACAGCAACAATTCTTAGAAAGTCAGTGTTTTACTTAAGCTTAAAATTAGCCTTCACACTGAATTGCAAATTGGCCCCTAATGAATGCCCTTCAGTGTAAAAAATCTGTGTTTTACTTGCCTTGATGATTAGACAGAGATGGCAAAAACTTTGCATCTACGAGAGCAAACTAATGTTTGTCACCAAGGGTCTCCTATGGGCAAGCGGCCACTCCTTGGTCAGGCAGGTGGACCCAGAATGTACACTGGGAGTTATTCACAAATCTTAACTGTGTGTCTGTCTTGCAGACCTGGTACTAAACTACCCCACTCATTCACTTACCCTGATTTCTCCTTACTTGTGTCCCTGACCGCAGAACCGGTTTGCTCTAACCGGCCAGACACTTAGCCCCCTCTTTTCAGTCAAACAGTCCAAGTCAGGTCCACCCCGGACTTCTTACTGTTCTCAGCACTGAGATCGCACATCGTGGCCTTCACCAGAAAGTCCTCCGGCCTACTTCCTCCAGGGGAGAAACTGAGGCAGCGCCCTGAGAAAGCAACACCATGCGCCGCTAGGTCCACCTCAACCCCCGTCAGCCCCCACCCTCTCGGGTCCCCACAAGCCCGCGTCTCCTGGACCCCCTGCCCTCCCACGCCGTGATGGCCTGACGCGCAGCCGCGGCCGGGCCCCCGCACCGGCAGGTGAGGGCGGGGCCGGAGTTCCTGGCGCCCCGCCCCCAGCCCCGCCTGGCAAGAGGCCTCGCCTCTCCGAGGCCCCGCAGCGCAGGCCGCCACCTCCCCTCGCGGGAGCCGCCAAGCAGAGCGCCGCCGAGCGGCCAGCGGGCAGGCGCTCGCTCCGCCCCCCTCCCGGCCCGCCGCGCCGGCTCCCGCCTCCTTCTCTCTCCACTCGCTCCCGCCTCCCTTCCTTTCCGCTGCTGAGGCGGCGGGAGCCGAGCCCGAGCGGACCGAACCGTGGCCGCAGCGGGGCGGCGGGTGCAGAGGCGGCGGCGGCGCTGGTGCGGGAAGTCAGTCTGTCGTCGTCTCCGTCGGCAGCGGCGGCGGCGGCAATGCGGCGGCCCTGCTGAGCCCGCCAGCTCCGGGCGCCGGGAGCCAGCCGCGCGAGGCGGCTCGGGCCGGGCGGCAGCATGCGGAGCGGCGAGGAGCTGGACGGCTTCGAGGGCGAGGCCTCGAGCACCTCCATGATCTCGGGCGCCAGCAGCCCGTACCAGCCCACCACCGAGCCGGTGAGCCAGCGCCGCGGGCTGGCCGGCCTGCGCTGCGACCCAGACTACCTGCGCGGCGCGCTCGGCTGCCTCAAGGTCGCCCAAGTGGTAGGTGCCGGGTGGGGCCCCAGGTGCGGGCGGGCGGCCTAGCCGCGCGCTTTCCCTCGCTGCTCCCGCTTCAGGGGGCGCAGGCCCGGCCGGCCTCCACCGCGCCCCAGGCTTCCCATCGCCCAGCTCCTTGCGCCCCCTCTTCTAGCCCGATCCCCGGGCCTCCCTCCCGCCTCCCCTGGGGACCCCGCCTTCCCCAGCGCTGCTGCCTCAGGTGTGCGCCTTCTACCTGAACACCTGCCCCCGGGCCTACCTGTCTACGCCAGCCTTCGCTATCGCGAGTCTCTTTCTCTGTTGGACTTGGTGGTGCGCGGAACCCGGCGGGGGTCACGCCTTCCCCTGGGTGCTGCTGGTCATAGCAACAACTTGTGTTAGGTTTTCGGGGGCCGCGCGTCCTCCACTCCTCCGGACCGTCTTCGTTTGTCTCTGCTTCCACTATTGAGGAAGGTTTCTTGCCCCGGTGCCCAGCAGAGTGCTGAGCATATGGTAGACGCTCAAATAAATGTTAGTTGAATGGAGGCATGTAGTCTAGATGCACTGGGGGAGCCCAACTCTGCCCGCAGAGTCTCCAGTTTATATTGCAGAGGTTTTGATTCCTTCTAATTAACCCAGAAGATAGAACCGGCATCTCTGAATCCTCCGCCCCAGCACGGTGGCTGGCATTGCCCAATTGGTACCCAGAGTTAAATCACTGCGGCAGGGCAGCCAGTTTTGGAGGTAATAGAAACAGAGAACTTTCTGTTGGGCTTGTCTATGGTAGACCTCGTTCCTCAGAATACTTATTTTTAGCTTCCAGGGCGTTCAGGACAGTGTCCCCTCTGCCCCTCTTTTGTGGGTTTCTAACGAGCCTGTTTGGTTAGTTGCTTAGCTCTGTTGTGGATAGAGCATGCTCTTGTTGGGACAAAACTGTGTCCCGGTATTCCCTGACACAGGTAGGCCTTCCTCTGAGGCCCCTTACAGAACTTCATTGACTTCTCAGCCTGAGAAGTCATTTGCACGGACCTGCACGGTATATGCATTTTGTTTCTTCCAAGCATTGGTCTCCTTGTGCTTTCTTGAGTACCTCGGTAAAGGTTCCTTGGGAATCTTTTTTATTTAACGTGAATATCCTTTCAATAAAGGTCTCAGTGTTTGTAAATTGCAGAATCATAGCCTGTTTTATCTTTCTTTTGGGTGAAAGGCTTGTTCTGCTGATTGTGGGATGGTAGTTTTTGAAGGGCTCTCGGGAAAGACAAACAGAGCAGGTTATTCCTCTCTAGAATTTTAAACTGACCTTATCTGTTAAACTGGAATGTTCTCAGAGATATATTAGTTCTGGACTTAGGCATTGCTGTTAGTAAAGAGAATGGAGAAGGTGGGGGAGGTGCCATTTAGAAGAGGCAGCTAGCTGATGTTTGAGTACAGCACAGATAATCACAAGTGAATAAGAGAGCTGGGAGAAAGGGAACTTGGACCCAGGTGGAATTTAGGGATCTTGTTAAGTACCTTGCTTTGTTCACTCTGGACTTTTGAAAGTAAAGAGACCTGCCACTTAGGGTAAAAGAATGAAATCCTGTAGTTTGTATAACATGTTAGCTATCACCTCATTGCTGGAATTTTGTCACCCAAGGCCATAAATGGAAGCCAGTGATAAATCGTATTTATCATTGCCTTTTTGTAAGGTGCTATTTTTGGTAGAACTTTACTTTTCATTTGGAAGAACTTTGGTGTCCAGCTCCTAAAATCTCCCCTAACTCTTGCCTCTAGAATTTAAACAGTGAGAGGTTGTGTTATATGTGGATGAGTGAAGGACAGGGATCTGCTTGAAGGGTATGGCAACATGAAATAGTCTCCCATGCATTTAGCTTTTCAGCCTTGATTAAAAACTCAGGGTTTTTAGGGGAAAAACCCTTCCACAAAACTCCAAGAAATTGGACTCTTGACTTAAACTGGAAAAGAAAACAAGAGTCATTATGAAGATTTTTTTTTTTTTGGCTGCCCCATATAGCATGTGGGATCTTAGATCCCTGACCAGGAATCGAACCCATCTCTCCTGCCTTGGAAGCACTGGAAGCTTGGAGTCCTATTCACTGGACCACCAGAGAAGTCCCTGAAGATATTTCTAAGATGTTGCAACATCCCATCAAGAAATATGTTTAATATAAGTTCTAATTCTGTGGCTTTTGTGAAAAATTTGATTTTTTAAAATTTTGTTTTAGTCTTTAGAGACATTTTTTTGTGGTCTGTGGCCTATAGCCACCTGTAGGTCCTTGCTCCAAGTGTGGTTGGCAGTACTCCTAGCACCTAAGAACTTGTTAGAATTGCAGAATCATAGGCTTCACCTCAGACCTTATGAATCATAATCTACAGTTTAGCAAGATTCGCCAGGAGTTCTCCTGCACTTTAGAGTTTGAGACTTACCGTTCTGTAATCATTTTTAGTGTTAAAACTTTATACCTGTGTATGTGTGCTCAGTTGTGTCCAACTCTTCATGACCCCATGGACTGTAGCCCTCCAGGCTCCTCTGTCCGTGGAATTTTCCAGGCAAGAGTACTGGAGCGAGTTGTCATTTCCTTCTCCAGGGGATCTTCCTGACCCAGGGATCAGACGTTTCTTGCATCTCCTACATTGGCAGGTGGGTTCTTTATCAGCTGAGCCACCAGGGAAGCTCTGCATCATTTTAGCGTTAAAACTTTAGGTATTGGCAATCAGTTCTCTGTCAGAACTGTAAATAGTCAGCATCAAGGCTGGGGTTCTTCTGTAAAATGAGCCTATACCTCCCTCAGAGGATTAAGAGGATGAGGTAATAGGTAGAAATTAGCACCTAGCTTATTAGGTGCTTAGTTAGTGTGTAATAGAATGTTTACTGTCACTGTTGCTAATTAATTAAATTAAAGAAACTTGATGGAAATGCCACCCCAAAATTATAATTAAATTTTTTAAAAAATAAACTTTAACCAGCTCTCTGGTCCCTCTTTTTAAAAAAAGTTTTATTTATTTGTTTTTGGTTGTGCTGGGTCTTCGTTGCTATGCAAGGTCTTTCTCTGGTTGCCAGAGAGGGGGCTACTCTTCATTGGTTGGGGAACAGGGCTCTGGAGCACACGGGCTAAGTTGCTCTGTAGCACGTGAAGCTTCCCAGACCAGAGATCCAGCTTGTGTTCCCCAAATTGGCAGGCAGATTCTTATCCACTGCGCTACCGGGAAAGTCCTAAAATTACATATTTGAACTAAAGATAGCTTACTTCCTAGTGATTTAAAAGTTAAATTGATCTTTTAAGTGGAACCTATTTGATCATAAAACTAATCTGAAATAGCATGGAAATTAATCAGTGCATTTTCATAGTTTATGTCTTTTAAAAATGAAACTCATACCTGTTTCTTCGTTGGGGAGAATATCTCAATGTGAATGTACTTTTTGTAGGAAAACAGTTGATTTAAGCTATAGATTTAAATACCTTCTTCTTCCTTTTGAATGTGGATTCTGTGAGTGCTTATTGGTTTTTAGCTCCCAGACATCATTTAATGAAATAGTTAATGTTTATTTATTGTTTATTGTTGTATTTTGATTTTGTTTTTTTCTCAGGCACACTTGGTTGAAAGCAGAAATTTGCTCTTGCGATGGGGAGGGGCACACTATCAATTATACCTTGATGTTAGGACAGTGTCAAAAAAGCACAGGCCCTCGGTGGGACAACTTTCTGAGTAATAACAACAGTGGACATCGGTAATGAATGCTTATTCTCGTCACTTTTATGGATGAGAAAATTAGAGGCACAGAGGTTGTGACTCCTTTAAGGTCTTGTGGTTGGTGGAACTGGGATTTGAACCCAGGTAGCATGCTCTTTAGGCTTCCCAGGTGGTGCTAGTGGTAAAGAACGTGCCTGCCAATGCAGGAGATATAAGAGATGCGGGTTCGATCCCTGGGTCAGGAAGATCCCTTCGAGGAGGGCATGGCAACCCAGTCCAGTATTCTTGCCTAGAGACTCCCGTGGACAGAGGAGTCTGGCAGGTTATAGTGTTGCACAGAGTCAAACACGACTGAAGTGACTTAGCACGCATGCACGTGTACCCTTTACTGCCTCCTGAACTTATCACTTTGAGTTGTTCCACTGAACAGGACAGACCTTGAGTCCAGGGACATTTCTGTGGTCTTTGGTCCACCCTTTTGGGCGACTTTTGGGTGACCTTTTGGCTGAATTTTACACGCTGAAATGATTCTCTGTGGCCGTTGTTCTGTCCCTAGGTGAGCAGTTCCTGTGCAGCGTCCTGTTCTCAGCCATTAGTCTTGCTCAGTTTCTGCAGTGAGGGGACGGGCCTTGTCAAGTGTCAAGACCAGAATCAGCATTTAAGTTCCTGAAACACCCCTCAGTGAGCTCTTTTGCATCAGATTCCTTTCTTACTTTCTTCTTTCCTTTTCTTTCTTTCTCTCTCTTTTCTCTCTCTCCCTTCCTTTCTTTCATCACTTGTATTATTGTTTTTGGGCTGTGCTGCCCAGCTTGAGGGATATTACTTCCCCAACCAGGGTTGGAACCCATGCCATCTGCAGTGGAAGTATGGAGTCTTAACCACTGGACCATCTGGGAAGTCCCTGAATCCCTTTCTGAAGTCCCTCCCATGCCTGATTGACCTTCTGACCTTGCATTGCATTTGTCTAGGACTATTTTTTAAAACAAAGTTGGGTAGTAGGTGATGTTTAAATTCAGACTTTAGCTCTGCTGATCGCCTTGAAATCTCTTAATTCCATTGTGTTTTGGCTTCTCCCATAGTAGTATGTGAGTGGTAATGACTGAACGTTTGGGGAATTATAAGAACTAAAGGGTGTTAGTTCTAAAAGGTCTTGTAGGTCTTCATAGAACCTTTCAACTTCAGCTTCTTCGGCGTTACTGGTTGGGGCATAGATTTGGATTACTGTGACATTGAATGGTTTGCCTTGGAAACGAACAGAGATCATTCTGTCATTTTTGAGATTGCATCCAAGTACTGCATTTCGGACTCTTTTGTTGACCATGATGGCCACTCCATTTCTTCTGAGGGATTCCTGCCCACAGTAGTAGATATAATGGTCATCCGAGTTAAATTCACCCATTCCAGTCCATTTTAGTTCGCTAATTCCTAGAATGTCAACATTCACTCTTGCCATCTCTTGTTTGACCACTTCCAATTTGCCTTGATTCATGGACCTGACATTCCAGGTTCCTATGCAATATTGCTCTTTACAGCATCGGACTTTGCTTCTATCACCAGACACATCCACAGCTGGGTATTCTTTTTTTTTTTTTGGCTCCATCCTTTCATTCTGTATGCAGGTCAGGAAGCAACAGTTAGAACTGGTCATGGAACAACAGATTGGTTCCAAATAGGAAAAGGAGTACGTCAAGGCTGCATATTGTCACCATGTTTATTTAACTTATATGCAGAGTACATCATGAGAAATGCTGGACTGGAAGAAACACAAGTTGGAATCAAGATTGCCGGGAGAAATATCAATAACCTCAGATAAGCAGATGACACCACTCTTATGGCAGAAAGTGAAGAGGGGCTAAAAGCCTCCTGATGAAAGTGAAAGTGGAGAGTGAAAAGGTTGGCTTAAAGCTCAACATTCAGAAAACGAAGATCATGGCATCTGGTCCCATCACTGCATGGGAAATAGATGGGGAAACAGTGTCAGACTTTGTTTTTCTGGGCTCCAAAATCACTGCAGATGGTGACTGCAGCCATGAAATTAAAAGACGCTTGCTCCTTGGAAGGAAAGTTATGACCAACCTAGATAGCATATTCAAAAGCAGAGACATCACTTTGCCAACAAAGGTTCGCCTAGTCAAGGCTATGGTCTTTCCTGTGGTCATGTATGGATGTGAGAGCTGGACTGTGAAGAAGGCTGAGCGCCGAAGAATTGATGCTTTTGAACTGTGGTGTTGGAGAAGACTCTTGAGAGTCCCTTGGACTGCAAGAAGATCCAACCAGTCCATTCTGAAGGAGATCAATCCTGGAATTTCTTTGGAAGGAATGATGCTAAAGCTGAAACTCCAGTATTTTGGCCACCTCATGCGAAGAGTTGACTCATTGGAGAAGACTCTGATGCTGGGAGGGATTGAGGGCAGGAGGAGAAGGGGATGACAGAGGATGAGATGGCTGGATGGCATCACTGACTCGATGGATGCGAGTCTGAGTGACCTCCGGGAGCTGGTGATGGACAGGGAGGCCTGGCGTGCTGCGGTTCATGGGGTCGCAAAGAGTCGGACACGACTGAGCGACTGATCTGATCTGAAGAACTAAAGGGGTTAATGTTTGGCAGGTGCTTTCTTAGGTAACTCAGTGACCACTGTGAGTATTTGCATTTCAGGGTTGGGTAATAATGTATCTTTTATTTGATGGAAGCTGTGTCAGTTTTTCATCTCAGGCTGGGGAGCACAGTTTCTGCTTCCTTGACTATACTGAAGCAGGGCGGGGATGTGCAGAGAATGACAGGTGAAATAGTTTCACTGCATGAGATTCTCACATGTGCCTTAAGGTGAGCATAGTTAGAATAGTTTTATTTTCCCTTGGGAATTTTGTTGTCTTTGGAAGTTGTTCCTGCTCAAAAACTTGGAGTCAAAGAAATTCTGTCAGAAAATCAAAGATTAAAACCATTCATAAGTTTTTATGATGCTTAAAATAGTAAAATTATCATTCAAGGCCTCAGAAAAATGTCTAGTACACATCTATTTTATAAAACCAGACAAAGACAGTTCAAGAAAAGAACACTCTAGGCCAGTCATCCTCATGAACACAGGCACAAAAATCCTCAACAAAATACGAGGAAATCGAATCCAGCAGTGTTATGTAGAAAGAATAGTACATCACAATCATTGTGGTTTGTCCCAGGAACAAAAGGCTTGTTCAGTTTTCCAAAATCAGAAGATAGAATCCACCATGCTAACAGTTTAAAGGGCAAAAAACACTTGATTATGTCAGTGCATGCAGAAAAAAAAACTTTTGACAAAATTCAGCATTCGTTCATGATAAACGTTGCCAAGCAAACCTGGAAAAGGGCATCTGCCAGAAATCTACAGCTAACATACTTGGTGGTAAGAGAATACTTTCCCCTTAAGATGGGGAGCAAGGCAATGAAGTCTGTTCTCACCACTGCTATTCCACATCCTACTGGAAGTGCTAGCCAGTGCAGGAAAAGTAAATAGAAGGCATTCAGATTGGAAAGAAAGAACAACTGTCCTATTTGCAGATGGCATGATTGTCTATGTAGACAATCCCATGAGAATTTATAAAAAGAAAAGCTCCAAGGACTAATGTGTGAGTTAGCAAGGTCAACACACAAAAATCAATCATATTTTTATATCCTAGCAATAAATCACTGGAAGCTGAAATTGGGGGTTGGGGCGGGGAGCAACCCATGTCAGTTAGGATAGCTCTGAAAAGAATGAAATAGGTTTAAATCTAATAAAACATGTATGGGATCTGAAAACTATGAAACACTGAAGGAAGAAATCAAGACTACTGATATAAGTGGGCAGACATATTTATGAATTGAAAGACTCAATATAGTTATTAAAATATCTTTTCTCCACAAATTTATCTGTAGGTTTAACATAATCCCCAAATCCCAGCAAGGTGTTTTTTTTTTTTTTAAGAGACAAGATGATTCTAAAATTGATATGGAAAGTTAAGTTACCCAGACCGAGGAGTGGTGGAGGATTGGTTTCCAGGGCAGATCAGATCAGTCGCTCAGTCGTGTCCGACTCTTTGCGACCCCATGAACCGCAGCACGCCAGGCCTCCCTGTCCATCACCAGCTCCCGGAGGTCACTCAGACTCGCATCCATCGAGTCAGTGATGCCATCCAGCCATCTCATCCTCTGTCATCCCCTTCTCCTCCTGCCCTCAATCCCTCCCAGCATCAGAGTCTTCTCCAATGAGTCAACTCTTCGCATGAGGTGGCCAAAATACTGGAGTTTCAGCTTTAGCATCATTCCTTCCAAAGAAATTCCAGGATTGATCTCCTTCAGAATGGACTGGTTGGATCTTCTTGCAGTCCAAGGGACTCTCAAGAGTCTTCTCCAACACCAGGCAGAGGAAACAGCAACGTGAAGAGAGAATGCGGAGTTCAGGGGTGTGTGTAGGGGAAGGGGGATGAGGAGGGGTTCTGAGAGTACGGACTTATGTCTCTTATCACCGCGAGACTTTGGGCCGTTGCTTGTTCACTTCAGGCCACAAGCAGGTCTCCTTGTTTGTAAATCGAAGCTGATCAGAGTGCTCCTGCACGGCACCTGTGAGCCTTCTGTACAAAGTCCTTAGCAGAGTGTCTCTCACAGAGAAGTCACGTGAACCTGCGGCCCTGCCACATACCTCTGAAATGTCTCAGTTGGGAAACTGGGTGGCCAAGGGTCAGGGTGGAAGGGAGATTTATTTTTCACTGTATGACTCTTCATCCTTTTGTATATCACATGCAAACATCTTCTATTCAAATATTCCCAGGGCGTCAGCTGTCACTAGGTCTACCTCAGGATAGATTAGCCTTAAGGCTGTTATACCAACCATAATCTTTAGTTAACCTCTTATTACTTTCCTTACTTTATAATTTGGAGGCCCTTGGGGAGAATGATTTCAATAATACAGACATCTTGAAGAAACTTGAAGTTTAAGACGTTTTTCAGTCTATCTTCCTGTAAAAAAAAAAAAAAAGCCTTCTGCGTAAAGCAGGTGGTTAATAAATTTGTTGATGCTAATGGGAAAACTTCTTCCATTTGGAAGGAATTTACCCTATAGCATGGTGACTATAGTTAATAATACTGTATTGCAATTGTATTGCAATTGAAAGTTGCTAAGAGAATAGATCTGATAGGCTGTCATCACAGGAAAAAAAAATTTTAACTGTGTATAATGATGCATGTTAAATAAGACCTACTGTGCTGATCATGTAGTGATAATGTCTACATTATTATTGATACACATATTTGTATATAGAGATATTGAATCATTTTGTTGCACGCCCTATTATAATGTTATATGCCAGGTAAATCTCAATGAAAAAAAAAATTGTAACTTAGAACGAAATTAGGGAAAAAAGTCTTAGGCAATGAAAAGAATTTTGGAATTTTTCCCTTCCAAAGACTGCATTAGATCCCCTGATCATAGTTTCCCCTGATCATGATTTCCAATTTTTGCTAAAAAGAAGGATCCTTCAGTAAATGTCCTGCATTCTTCTTTTGAATTGTTACTATTTTGTTGTTGTTGTTGTTAAATTTCAAGGAGTACTTCTACTAGATCAAAGGGCAATATCATTACATTTCTGAGCATTTTTTAAAAAAAATTGTGAACTTGGTCCTACAACATACCTAAAGGTCTCAGTTTATTCCAAGTTACCAATGTGCATACCCACAAGAACCTCCAGTGGGAAATGGTAAGACCTTCAGGACTCCTCCTGGGTCCCAGGACCAAATTAATTCTCAGTTGATGGCTCTGGAAGACCTTTGTTCGTTCTTTCTTTAAAAAAAAAAATTTCCTTTCAATTTTATTGACATGTGTGTGTGAGTGCTCTGTCACTCAGTTGTGTCCTGACTCTCTGTGACCCTGTGGACTGTAGTCTGCCAGTCTCCTCTGTCCATATGATTTTTCAGGCAAGAAAATACCAGAGTGGGTTGGTTTATTGAGATATACTTAACATAAACACTGTAAGTTTAAGGTATACAGCATAATGATTTAATTTACGTACATCATGAAATGATTACCACAGTTAACTTTAGTAAACAGCCATCTCATAAAAATTAAAGAAAGAGAGGACTTGCCTGGTGGTCCAGTAGTTAAGACTCAGTGCTTCCACTGCAGTGAGTGTAGGTTCAATCCCTGATCTGGGAACTGAGACCCCACACGCCATGTGGCACAGCCAAAAAGAAAAAAAAAAAAGAAATAGAAAATAACTTTTTTGCCTTGTGACTAGAAGAACTCATAGAATTTACTCTCTTGATAACTTTCATATATAACAATAGCAATGTTAATTATATTTACCATATTGTACATAACATTCCTAGTACTTATTTATCTTGTAACTAGAAGTTTGTACCTTTTGATTGCCTTCATTCCTCCCCTTCTTCCATCTCTGGTAGCCACAATTCTGATCTCTTTTTCTATGAGTTTAATTTAAGTATAATTGACCTACAACACTGTGTTGGGGCTTCCCAGGTGGAGCTACTGGTAAAGACTTAGCAGCAGCAGCAGCAACCAGTGCAGGAGACATAAGAGACGCCGGTTTAATCCCTGGGTCGGGAAGACCCCCTGGAGGAGGGCATGGCAACCCACTCTAGTATTCTTGTCTGAAGAATCCCATGGACAGAGGAGTCTGGCAGGCTACTGTCCATGGGGTCGCAAAGAGGGGGACGTGGCTGAAGTGACTTAGCACGTACACACTGTTAGTTCCTGTTATATACAAGATCAGATCAGATCAGTCGCTCAGTCGTGTCCGAATCTTTGCGACCCCATGAAACGCAGCACGCCAGGCCTCCCTGTCCATCACCAACTCCCGGAGGTCACTCAGACTCACATCTATCGAGTCAGTGATGCCATCCAGCCATCTCATCCTCTGTCGTCCCCTTCTCCTCCTGCCCCCGATCCCTCCCAGCATCAGAGTCTTCTCCAATGAGTCAACTCTTCGCATGAGGTGGCCAAAATACTGGAGTTTCAGCTTTAGCATTATTCCTTCCAAAGAAATCCCAGGGCTGATCTCTTTTAGAATGGACTGGTTGGATCTTCTTGCAGGCCAAAGGACTCTCAAGAGTCTTCTCCAACACCACAGTTCAAAAGCATCAATTCTTCGGCGCTCAGCCTACTTCACAGTCCAGCTCTCACATCCATACATGACCACAGGAATATACAAGATAGAGTTTGATATTTCTATACATTTCAAAATTATCACTATGATGACTTTTTTTTCTTAATTAGAAAGTTCTAAGAGCCTTTCCCAGGTCATGGCACCTCAGAGGATGCTTAGAGGGGTCAAGGGATCAGGTGAACATGCCCTGTCAGATCCATGAGGCTTCTCCTGGTAGAATGAATGGGTGCTTTCCTGCCTGCTGGGGAGAGGCATATTCCAGCCTCTGGAATTAGTGCCGCGTTTACCTGAGCTCCAGTACAGGTAATGGGGTCTGTGATTCACCCCATTAAGGGCTGAGGCCTGTGTGGCGGCCAGAGCTGTTTATTTTCCATTATGGTCCATTTAGCTTCCTGAGCTGTTGAAATGACTGAAAATACCAGCATTCTGGCCTTCAACCCACAGCTATCACTCGCTGACTCTTTATCCTTACTCCTAGAAGTAGCTCCAGGTCTTTTTGTAGAACGATGTCATGTGTCTTTAGAAAATAAAGTTGTTTATTAGAGAATAGAGCAACAGTCAAAGGCCTGATCACAGATCCTACATTTTCCCAGACAGTCCTAATTTCCTCAGACTCTATGTAAGTACATCCTAAGTTTAAAAAAAATTATTGTACTTTAAATTATGAAATAGTCCAATCATTGAAATCAGAGCAGCAAGGGCTCATGTATTGACAGTGTGTTCTGAGGTTTTTCTTTGGAAAGTAAGAATATTCCTGGGGGACAGGCTGTATGTGCAGAAGAGATAAAAGCGGGTGAGACAAGCTGGGATTTGGATTTGTAGAATGAGGAGAATAGACTGGGAAAGGCAAAGAATGAGAGAACAAGACACCTCTGGCTGAGGGCATGGCCTCAGCATCTCATGTGGTGGCCAGGAGCCAATTTAAACTCAGTTTAAAGCGGTCCAGAGCTGGGAGCAGGCCTGTGGCTGACTGAAGAGGGGACAGATGAGTATACAGAAGTCAGAAAGTGACACCATTTTTGGGAGAAGAGCTTGCCTTTTTAGCATTTGGAAACCATCTTATTGTGAAACAGTTTAACTTCTTTTATTTTTTTTAATGCTATTTTTAAAGCTATAATGGAGGTAAGAAAATATCCTTTACTATTGAAAATATTTTTAGCATAGTCATGTTTAGTTGCTAACTCATGTCCAACTCTTTTGCGACCCCAAGGACAGTAGCCCATCAGGCTCCTCTGTCCATGGGATTTTCCAGGCAAGAATACTGAAGTGGGTTGCCATTTCCTTCTCCATGAATGGCTCTTTCTTAAGAGCACCTCGAGGCTGGGAGAAAGATGTAAACAGATAGTTGCAGTATACCGCAGGGGTGATATATGTACAGATTGCTGTAGGCACTTTAGACTAGGAACATTACGGTGTGGAGGTTACAAGCGATCACACTAAAGTGGGATAGCCAAGATTCAACTTCAGGCTCTGCCAATCACACACTGGGTAACCTTTGAAACTGTTCACCTCAGATTTAGAACTTGAACCCATGCACAGGGACTGGAACCTGCCCAAACCCCACAGTCTTCTAACTGAGATCACACACCTGATTTCAGAACTTAATGAAGCTCATCCAGAAAGAATTCAATGAGAGATAAAGTGATAGATAAGAAGTGGATTATTTAGAGAGAGAAACACACTTCGCCGAGTGTAGTCTATCTCAAAATGTAAGAATGGCCCAGTTCAACTTCTTGAGGGGGAGGATTTTTGTATGAAAAATTCTCACTTAAAAGGAGGCCCAGCCCTCATCTCAGCTCCTCCCGTGTGTGGCCTTGTGTGCTCACATTAGATGGTCGAGTCTGTCACTCATTTTCAGAGTGGGGGTGTCCCCTGGGAGCCCTGAGGTTATTAACATAGAAATGGGAGATTGAGAGTCAGACTGAGGGACTGTGTACCAATTGTAGTTCAGAAAATCTCATAAAAAGCCCAGCATCAATTTATTTTTTTTTCTTTCTTCTTATTTTAAATTGGAGCATAATTCTGCTATTCAACAGTGTGAATCAGCCATAAGTATGTATGTGTGTGTGTTTGTGTGTGTGTGTGTGTGTGTGTATATATCTATCTTCTCCCTCACGAGCCTCCCTCCCACTCCCCCCTCAAGTTCTTTTTTGACTAGGGTTTTAAGGTACTGATTATTTCACTTGACCAGAAACTTTGATTAACTCTTTGATTAACATATTCCTGTCTCAGAGTCTTTGCATTTGAAGTTTAGTCTTCCATAGACCCCCACCACCCACCGCCCCTGACCCCTCTCCGCCATCCATCCCTTCCCCAAAATGCCCACTTGGCTCTGTTCTTCAGAACTGTTGTTCTTCTGTTTTGTACAGGAGACCTTCCCTGACCACCCTGTCAAAAGTAGGATGTTTCCCCAGTCCCGCTTTTTATCCCCTTCACCCTGCTTTACTTTGCTTTGCAGCATTTACTACCCAACTAGAATTTCAACTCCACCAGAGCTGAAGCTTTGTGTTTTGAGTTCCCTGCTATATCCCCAGTGTCTAAAACAGTGCCTGCCCATAGGAAGGCCCTGAATAAACAGGTGAATATACATATTTGTTTCATAGAAGAAAGAAAAAAAAGTCACAGTTTATGTAGTATTTAACATAGTTCCTAAAAGGTCCAATTATTTGAAAACATGGAATCTATCAGAGAACAATAACATCTATTTCTAAGCAGATAAACTGGACTCCATTGTAAATAGAAAATATTGGGGAGAAAGTATAGAAACAAAATGCCTTTGTAATTCTTTTTTCTTTTTTAAACTGTGAGTTTTAAAAGTGTGTAGAGTGCTACTAGGAAACAGAAGCTTTTGCTTAGGAGACAGATTTTTGTAAAAGAAGAGGAAACCATAAGAGGCTTTGCCAAACTTTCTGCTTAGGAAAGTATAAAATGAAAACCAGGGGTTCTGTAATTATTATTAAAGTTGTCTGCTTTCTGATTGACTTGCTGGGCGAGAGGGTCACTCAGGATCTGCCAAGTCAGTGTTTTGAATATCCTTAGAGCAGACACTTAACACGTGCAAAGAAGTCGCAACTGAGGGTCCTTGTGCTTGTTTTTATGGCATTCTCTGATGAGAACAGAAGAATAGCAGTTCTGTGAGGCCTGAGAAAGGGAGGCCTTGATCTTCACTGAAGACCGCAGAGGCCCGTAGGAAATGCTGGCATCCAGAACGATGTCTCTGAGCATTTCAAACAATTGGTTCAGTTTGGGAACTCAGTGGGTTAATAAACACTTAAAATGTTGGGTTTAATCAAACGTGGATCATTTTGGATGCTTTCTTTCTTGCCACTACGATTTGATGACTGGTGCAGGGGAAGCCTTCATTTTTGTGGTTTCCCGTTTATTCCAGCACAGCGATGAAAAACAGTTTAAGGCTAAAAGTTTTTTGTGCCAGTGGAAAAAAAACAAACCTCAGGAACAATGGCTCTTCCAGCAGTAGTTGCTTCTTTATAGCTGGTCTACTTTCAACCATTTTTGGTCCAAGCCCTACACATTGTGTATAATTTCATATTAAGAGTTGGCTAAAAAGCTTTAGAGTTAGATCAAGGTCAGTAACTAGATTTTGGTAAAAATTCTAACATATTCTTTACATTTGGATAAAAAAAAAACTGTGTTTTATATATGTGTTGAACACCTAGGCTGGGCCAGATACTAATGTAGATCCATCAGTAGGACACAAACCCCTGCCTCTGAGGGGCTTGGAAGGTTTGATGTGAGGCAGAAAAGGTGCACCATCCGTCCTGACGCTGGAGCCAAGTGCTCTACTAGTGGCCCAGGACAGTGGGCTTGCTAGGAAGCCCTTGTGGGAAATGAACATATTTGCACGTTGAATGGCTAGAGCCTGGAGTCAGGTATGGTGTGTCCTGTGGAGAAGGAGTATACCAGCTCCTGGGAGTCACGTGTGAGCCCAGGAAAGGGGTGAGAAGGAGGTACAGGTATGGTTCACCAGGCAAAGGTATGGAAGGGCAGGGATGGGGGAGGGGAGGAGGGCACCGAAATGGGGCCCAACTTGTTAGGCTAATGAATTTGAATCTTCTGAAAGAGATGAGCAGCAGAGCGGTGGCTGTTGAGCACTTGCAGTGTGGCTAGGATGAATCTGAGGTGCCGTTGTAGTTCAGTCTCCCAGTGGTGTCTGACTCTGCGACCCCATGGACTGCAGCAGGCACCTCTCTGTCCCTCATAGTTTCCCAAAGTTTGCCCAAGCTCATGTCCATTGAATCGGTGCTGCCCTCCAGCTATCTCATCCTCTGATGCCCTCTTCTCCTTCTGCCCTTAATCTTTCCCAGCATCAGGGACTTTTCCAATGAGTTGGCTGTTCACATCAGATGACCAAAGTACTGGAGTTTCAGCTTCAGCATCAGGCCTTCCAACAAGTATTCAGGGTTGATTTCCCTCAAGATTTGACTGGTTTGATCTCTTTGCTGTCCGAGGGACTCTCAGGAGTCTTCTCCAGCACTGCAGTTTGAAGGCATCAATTCTTCAGCGTTTGGCCTTCTGTAATTATGGTTCGAGTCTCACAACCATACGTGATGCCTGGGAGAACCATAGCCTTGACTATATGGACCTTTGTCAGCAGAGTAATGTCTCTGCTTTTCAACACACTGTCTAGGTTTGTCATAGCTTTCCTGCCAAGAAGCAATAGTCTTCTGATTTCATGGCTACAGTCACTGTCTGCAGTGAGTTTGGAATCCAAGAAGAGGAATTCTGTCACTACTTCCACATTTTTCCCTTCTATTTGCCATGCAGTAATGGGGCCAGATGCCATGATCTTAGTTTTTTTAATATTTTGTTTTAAGCCAATTCTTTCACTCTACTCCTTCACCCTCATCATGAAGTTCTTTAGTTCCTCTTCGATTTCTGCAATCAGAGTGGTATCATCCGCATATGTGAGATTGTTGATGTTTCTCCTGCCTGTCTTAATTCCAGCTTGTAACTCATCCAGCCTGGCATTTCTCATGATGTGCTCAGCGTATAGGTTAAACAAACAGGGTTACAGCAGACAGTCCTGTCGTATTCCTTTTTCAATCCTGAACCAATCAGTTGTTCCATACAGGGTTCTAATTGTTGCTTCTTGACCTGCATACAGGTTTTTTGGGAGACAGGTAAGATGGTCTGGTATTCCCATCTCTTTAAGAGCTTTCCACAGTTCATTATGATCCACACAGTCAAATATTCATTGAAAGGACTGATGCTGAAGCTCCAATACTTTGGCCACCTGATGCAAAGAACTGGCTCATTGGAAAAGGCCCTGGTGCTGGGAGAGATTGAAGGCAGGAGGAGAAGGGGATGACAGAGGATGAGATGGCTGGATGGCATCACTGACTCAATGGACATGAGTTTGAGCCAGCTCCAGGAGTTGGTGATGGACTGGGAAGTCTAGCATGCTGCAGTGCAGAGGGTCGCAAAGAGTTGGACATGATTGAGCAACTGAACTGAACTGAACACAGTCAAAGGCTTTGGTGTAATTGATGAAACAGAGGTAGATATTTTTCTGAAATTCCCTTGGTTTCTCTATGATCCAGCAAATGTTGGCAATGATCTCTTGTTTCTCTTCCTTTTCTAAACCCAGCTTGGACATCTGGAAGTTCTTGGTTTGCATAATGCTGAAGCCTGGCATGCAAGATTTTAAGCATGACGTTAACTAGCGTAGGAGATGAGTGCAATTGTCTGATGGCTAGCACATTCTTTAGTACTACCCTTCTTGGGAATTGGGATGAGGATTGACCTTTTCCAGTCCTGTGGCCACTGCTGAGTCTTCCAGATTTGCTGACATATTGAACTTGAGATGTGCATAAGTGTAAAATACATGCTAGAGTTTAAAGATGTTATAGGAAAAAAACAATGTAAAATTATGTGTCAAAATGGTGATATTTTGGCTACATTGGGATGAATTAAATTTACTATTAAAATTTGCTCCACCTGTTTCTTTTTTTAAAACGTGAAACCATGGATCAAGTAAAGGTCTCCATTTTGGAGTCTTATTTTTTAAATTATTTGTTTATATTTTTGTTGTGGTGGGTCTTCATTGCTGTGTGAGGGTTTTCTCTAGTTGTGGATGAGCGTTGTTATCCCGCAACTACTCTTTGTTGCGGTGAGCTGGCTTCTCATTGCTGTGGCTTCTCTTGTTGCAGAGCACAGGCTCCAGGTGCAGGGCTTAGCAGTTGCAGCTTGTGGGCTGTAGAGCGCAGGCTCAGTGGTTGTGGCACTCGGGCTTGGGTGCTCTGCAGCGTGTGAAACCTTCCCAGACAAGGGATTGCACCCATGTCCCCTGCATTGGCAGGTGGATTCCTATCCACTGTACCACCATGGAAGTCCACTCCACCTATTTCTTTTTACTTTTTAAAGTATGACTATTGGAAAATTTGAAATTACTCATGTGGCTCATGTGTTTCTATTGGCTCTTGCTGGGTTAGAGAGTGTGAGGAATGACTTTGAGAAGGATGAGATGGTCCAAGGCCTGCTAATAGACTTTGAGCAACTCAGGTGAGGATCAGAGGCGGAAAGGATGTGACAAGTGGGAGAGAAGAGGTGGTAATCATGTTTTATTATATCCCTTGTTTTTACTTTTCATTGTTTGTTTCTCAAACAAAGAAATATTGAAGCTAACATTTCTTGCACTTCTACTACGTCCAGACTGCTAGTGTTCTACATGTATTATCTCATTTAATGCTCATAGCAGTCCTACGAGGCAGATACTTTACTGCTGAGGAAACAGAGTTACTGAGTTCACTCACTCACTCAGAGTCCCCACAGCTAGTCAGTGGGGAGCTCACTAGTCTGCCTTTGGAGACCACACCTGGACCCCCTACATGTGTGTGAGTCTATAATACAACCATTAGACAGATTATGAGATTTGTTCCAACATCACTCATCTTTCCTGTTGTATAGGGACTTAGCCCATTTCTGTTTTCCCTCTTCTGCCAGTATTGCTCCTGGTGGGCCAGGCAGCTTTAAGAGACCTTCTGGCTCTCAGTTCTCGCACAATACATGAATCACGTCTGTCAAGTTGGGAGGGGTGGGTGGTATTACAGAGTGAGGTCCCTTAGTCCTTCTCTTCTAACTCCTTGGATTATCAGTGAAATTTAAGAATTGCTGGTAGAGGAATGGTAGAGGGATAAAGATTGAAGTTTATTGTCCTGTTTGCTTGAGCCAGTGGCCTTCAAAGTATGTGGGGTTGGAAGGATTATTGATTTCTGGAACCTTTTTTTCCCCTTCTTAGAGGAGCTATTACACCCTTGGGCACATTTTTGGACTTAGCTTGTTTATGGGTGCATGCATGCTAAGTTGCTTCAGTCATGTCCAATTCTGCCGCCCACTTGACTGTAGCCTGCCAGGCTCCTCTCTCCATGGGATTCTTCAGGCAAGAAAACTGGAATGGGTTGCCATCCCCTCCTCCAGGGGGTCTTCCTGACCCAGGGATTGAACCCATGTCTCTATATTTCCTGAATTGGCAGGCCAGTTCTTTACCACTAGCGCCACTTGGGAAACCATGTTTATGGGTATTAGAGGATAATTTTTAAAAGATAAAATCATGACTCACATACAAATATGAAGGAGTAAATAATGAAGGAGCCAGTAAGATATCATAGCCTGTTCAAAGGAAAATTCAGAGTAGGCACACATACACATACCAGCAAATGAATTTTAGTAGATGCAACTTTGAAGGGGGGAGTCTGTTGTCTCTCTGCCAAACAATCCATGTACCTGTCTTCAGGCAAGAATTATTTGCACTGCTATCACTTATGTACAATTAACAGAGTTGCAAAATATCTCAAAAGACTGCGAAAAGTATAAAAACCATAGGATAAAGTAACTTGCAAAGTTATGTCCTAACAAGGCCTATTCATCCATTGAACATGTCTTTTTGGTCTATTTTCAAAATCATCCACAGTTTATCCTAAGAAGAGAAATAAATGGGAGGGGTCTGGGTGGGCAGGGTTTTTAATCCAGCTCAGAGTTTAAAGCTTCTGCCTGCAATGCAGGAGACCTGGGTTCGATCCCTGGGTCAGGAAGATCCCCTGGAGAAGGAAATGGCAACCCACTCCAGTATTCTTGCCTGGAGAATCCCATGGATGGAGGAGCCTGGTGGGTTACAGTCCACGGGGTCTCAAAGAGTCGGACACGTCCCGTGGAGGGAGGAGCTTGGTGGGCTACAGTCCACGGGGTCGCAGAGAGTCGGACACGACTAAGCAACTTCACTTGTATATGTTAGAATCTCCTGATTTTATTCATTCCTTACTCTCTTTCCTGTGTTCCTCCATCCTGACAGTTCATTTCCACATTGTCAGGTGGCTGGAGGAACATTCTTTATGGCTTTCTGCACCTTACTGTAGATTTCTCTTTTGTTTTTCTTATTTCTCCCTGGTTACTGTTCTTCACAAAAATAGATCTTGATCACCCATCCATAGAACTATACATTTTAGGCCTCATCCTGGCCCTTCCGGGACTTCCCAGATGACGCTAGTGATAAAGGACCTGCCCGAAAAGGCAGGAGACCTAAGAGACACAGGTTCGATTCCTGGGTCAGGAAGATCCCCTGGAGGAGGGCATGAGAACTCACTCCAGTATTATTGCCTAGAGAATCCCATGGACAGAGGAGCCTGGCAAGCTACAGTCCATGGGATCGCAAAGAGTCAGACACTACTGAAATGACTTAGCACATACGCACAGCTAAGATTACCTGCCACTGTAGAGTTGATGTGAAGTTGAACTGAAAGTGCCAAGCATAGAGCCTGGCCGTGAGAAGTGTGATTTTGGGAGCTAGGGGGATACAGTTCAGTCCATAGCAAGGTGAGAGCATGGTATACATCAGTAATAGAGGTTTAAGATGGCTCAAAACATCTTGAAACTCCAACTTACAATATAATCTTGTATGCGTGCTCAGGTGTGTCTGACTCTTTGCAACCCTATGCACTGTAGCCTGCCAGGTTCCTCTGTTCATGGGATTCTCCAGGTGAGAATACTGGAGTGGGTTGCTGTTTCCTACTGCAACTTACAATTTTAGACTAGAAGGAATCTAGAAGCCATCCATGTGTGCCCCTCCTTTATTTCCTAGGTGAGGAATCTGACCCTAGAGAAGCTGTAACTTAACCTATGGCTACCCAGTTTGTTGATGGTGCTGGAACATGGGTCTCAGACTGGTGTGCTTGCCCCTGCTACTAGCTGCTGCTCTTGGTGACAGTTTGATTCCTTTCTGTGAAGCCAGATGTGGGATAGTTCTGAATTCTCATCATCTTTCTTATCCCTTATGGGATTATGGGGAAGACAGATGAATGGTTAATAGCCTCAGGCACATTCTAGGATAGTAGTTTTAGGAACAGCTGTATATGACAAATCAAGTCTTTGCCTGTGATATTCAGTTTAAAGTGCAGGCATTCACCCAGCCCAGGCACATGGCTCAAGTGAATGTACTAGCGTGGGCAGTGGACTTGGGAACCCCCAAGCTTGGATTGTAGTAAAGCCCTGATGTTGGTAGATAGAATTTGCCTTTTAGTTCCTTAATTTGTTAATAAATTGGCATCAAGGGGAACTTGCTGGCCGTCCAGTGGTGCTTTCATTCCAGGGACCTGGGTTTGATCCCTGGTCAGGGAATTAAGATCCTGCAAGCTGCACAGAGAGGTCAAAAAACAATTTTTTAAAAATTGAGATCAGGGGGGCTTCTCTGGTGGCTCAGTGGTAAAGAAGTCTCCTGCCAATGCAGGAGACATGGATTCAATCCCTGGTCCAAGAAGATCCCATATGCCATGGAGGAACTAAGCCTGTGAGCCACAGCTCCTGAGCCCAAGTGCCCTAGAGTCTGTGCTCTGTAACAAGAGAAGCCACCACAGTGAGAAACCTGCGCACCAAGGCATAGAGTAGACCCCGCTCTCCAAGACTAAAGAAGAGCCCATGCAGCAACAAAGACCCACCACAGCCAAAAATAATAAAATACAGTTATTTAAAAAGGTGAGATCCAGATCATTTTTCTGCTGAAAAATTGATGTATGTTCCTTTCGAGTTTGGTTATGGAGCTGAAACTAGGGAGATAGACCCCTACTTGTCACAGGTGGGGTCATCCACATGGCTCTGTGCATGGTCCCAAAATGTGCCATGGTGTGGAGCCAGTGATGAGGGTGTTACTGGCGGTGTGGGTGCTCAGAGTTGGTTTTGCTGAGGTGGCTGGGGAGATGCTACATGTGTCTCACCTTCACTAGATGCTTTGGAAAAATTTCAGCTCTTAGTTTGGGATTTTTTAGACCTGGGACTGCCAAGCTTATTAGATAAGGGAAGCCCACAGAGAATGATAAATTATTAGGTTGAGGGAAACCTGGGGGAACTCATCAGGGGCAATAGTTTATGAGGTCTCTCCTCTGTGTTTAGTTCCATGGAGTTCTGTAGGAGACCTGCCGTTCTTATTTTTATTTAATAATTTTATTTATTTATTTGTTTTTGGCTATGCTGAGTTTTTGTTGCTGCTCGGGCGTTTTTCTAGCAATGAATGGGGGCGTCCTGGTGCACGAGCTCGTCATCGCAGTGGCTTCTCTTGTTGCAGAGCCCTGGCTCTAGGGCGCGTGGACTTCAGCAGTTGCAGCTCCTGGGCTCTAGAGCACAGCCTCAGTAGTTGTGGCACACGGGCTCAGTTGCATGCGTGGGCTCTGAAGCGTGGGGATCTTCCCAGATCAGGACTCAAACCTGTGTCTCCTGCATTGACAGGCAGTTTCTTTACCACTGAGCCACCAGGAAAGCCCCTTTGTTTTGTCTTTTTTTTTTTTTAAATGGACAGTGACCTCTATCGTTGAGTCTCAGACTAGATCCATATAAATGAAAACAAAACAATATTTTAAAATTCTACCTATTAGTAAGCTTCTTAATACTTAACAAACAGATCATCAAGACCTGCCAAATACGGGATTTAGCAAGATTGGTTCAGTATTATTATTATTGTCATAGAGGAACAAAGAAAGTCCCTGAGATCCTGCCCTGAATCTGTACTGTCCGTGACTACTTTGTACAGTAGGGCAGGTTGTGTACTGCGCAGTGGGTCTAGCCAAGAGGGTGAAGGAGGCTGAGATCCAGCCTGCATGCTCTGTTGCCAAGGCACATGCCCTGGTACTGGGCAGCGTCCCAATTCATCAGCCCAGAGCAGGTTCCGTTTTTAATTTGCTATCCTCTTGCCAAGCCAAGTTGCCACCCAGACTGGAATATCTCTGACTGGCACAAAGGTGCTATGTGAAGCAGCTTATGTCTTGATTATTTAACTGGGAAACTTATTTTAGAGGTATGGCTTAGATGTGATATTAAGTTAGATACAAGAGTGCATTATTATTTAAAATTTTTTTAAATTTATTTTTGGCTACGCTGGTCTGTGTTGCTGTGCAGGGGCTACTTTCTACTCGCAGTGCACGGGCTTCTCACTGTGGCTTCTCTTGTTGTGGAGCACAGGCTTTAAGGCGCATGGGTTTCAGTCGTTGTGGTGCATGGACTTAGGTGCCCCGTGGCATGTGGAGTCTTCCCAGACCAGGGATCAGACCCTTGTCCCCTGCAGTGGCAGGTGGATTCTTAACTGGACCACCAGGAAGTCGTGTGAGTGCATTTTTAAATAAGACTAGATAAAACCAAAGTGTGAACTTGAAGTTTAATTTTCCAGATTCAGTAAATAAATTTATTTAGATTAGTAAGTGTATGCAGGGCCTTCTAGCCTTTTGTGTGGTCCTCTGTGAGGTGTGTAGATGATGATGTATTCAGTGCTGAATAGGTGAATACAGATAAAAAGGTAACCTTCTGACTCATTTCAACGAGAGCTCCCATGTTGCTGAAATTAAACTTGCAATCCCGCCCTGAACCTAAATTATTGTTGGAACATCTGTCCAACAACTGATGGTGTATGCTGGGTCATCAAGGCTGTACCAATCCCCTGACACGCCTTCTACCCCAGGAGCTCTGGATGTGGGCACTGAGGGGCCTCCAAGACTGACCAGGTGGGCTGCCTGTATGGCTGAGCCCATCCGTGCAGTGTGGGTTGCCTGGAACTCTGAGTTGCCTGGAACAGAGGGACACACAGGTTCTTTTGGGTGGACTGCAAGACCAGATAAACCTTGGAGGGAGCCCTGGCAGGGCCAAGCAGTGGGCCCTCACGAATCTCAGGGGTTTTACTTGAATCAGTGCCTCATTTAGCAGGACTGTTCTCTTTCTGGCTGCCGGGTCGAAGGCAGCCCGTGGCTCCTGGGCCACAAAGGGCCCGTGCCTTCTCTTCCCATGTCCGGGCCTGTGTCCTGGGCTGTGACCTCATCACATCTGAAACGGACTGGGCTCTGCCCAGCTCCGAGCTGGCCCCATTCTAGCCCGAGGCCAGCCAAGTGCCTCCTGCTCTTGACAGCTGGGCTTGCCTAGGGGTGGGCATCTGTCTGTTGGGCTAGTCTGGCAGCAGGGGCTTCTGAGCACTGACCGCCTCAGTCTGAGAAATTGGGGGCACGAACTGGCTGGTTGGGGCACAAACAGGGTCCTGCCCCACTGTAGAGTGCAGCCTGTGGTCGGGGGTCTGTCTCAGGTCGCCAAGGGCTGGATGCTGTTAACCTGAAAGAATCTTAGCAGTGAATCTGTTCAAGGATCCAAGTGGAGGCTGAAAACTATGCACAGGGAGACAGTTTTCTTAATAAAACATGAACTCTCCGCTTGCTTGCTTCCAAGAGAAAACTGGCTGAGCGAAAGACTGCAAGGAGGAGCATGTTAAAAACATTGCTGCCTGACTTGTTAGCTGTGGGAAACACAATCTCCTGCCGTTAGGAATGGCCTATGGAACAAACACATCTCACTGTTGAGTAGTGGCACCAAAGTGCAGGACAGCCTTCAGGCTCTGCAGTGTGTGCCCTTGGGTATTTTCTGTAAATGACGGCATAACACAAAAAGCAATTCAGAGGAATCGTAAAAGAACAGTTAGGTAAAGTTGCAGGTGTTATGGTTTCTGATGTACATATTATAAACAGATTCTGATAGATTATTTAAAATGCCCCTCCCAGGTCTGTCAGCCCTTTCCAATGCTCACTTGCTCACTGCATTTGAATTCCAGAAAGCATCAGATTGGCCTGCTTACCACTGCCTCTGTTTGTGTGGAGCCTTCCCAGCCAGGCCAGATGAGACAGCCTTGCCGGCCTGTGGGTTGGTTGTCCTAGGGTCAAGGGCCCATGCCTCTTGTGCACTGGGGTCCTGAGCATGACACCCCTATGCAAGGAACAGCCTGAGGTCCCTTCTCGTAAGGGTGGGGAGGCAGGGGAGGGAAGAGGGATGGACTAGTTAGCTGTCTGATCTTTAGTGGGCACAGTGGTCTCTTCCTTCTCACCTATTCTAGATTTCCTGGTCCCCCACCTTGGTCTCGGAGAAGGCAGTGGCAACCCACTCCAGTACTCTTGCCTGGAAAATCCCATGGATGGAGGAGCCTGGTAGGCTGCAGTCTAGGGGGTCGCTAAGAGTCGGCAGGACTGAGTGACTTCACTTTCACTTTCTCCAATGTTCTTGCCTGGAGAATCCCAGGGATGGTGGAGCCTGGTGGGCTGCCGTCTATGGGATCGCACAGAGTCGGACACAACTGAAGCGACTTAGCAGCAGCAGCAGCAGCAGCACCTTGGTCTACTCCCCTGCCTTTGTTCCACGTCAGGATCTATTCTGCCTCTTTGCTATCACTTTCGGGCCTTCCCCCATCTGAATACTTTTGCCACTTGCCTGATTTCTGCCCCTCTCTTTATTCAGAGGCGCTAGAGAAGTTACCACTTCTCATGACAAACTTTCCATATTTCTGTTCTCCCTTGTCCAGTCATGCATATGGTTAAGTGTCTTTTGGGAATCTGGTATTGTGTGAGGCTTACAAGGCTCCATTATGTCAAGGAGTCCACAGCCTAAGTCATACATAGATGAAACCGTGGTATAAATATCACATTTTCAACTTGAATGCTGTTTTCCAAAATGGGGGGGAAAAAAAAGCTCACATCTTTTCTGATTATAAAAGTATTTGTGTCTGTGGTTATTAAAAAAACAACAACACTATAGAACAATGAAGAAAAGAGTAAAAATCAGTAGTATTCTCATTAGCTAGAGAGAACTTCCATTGTTGCTTAGTTTCTCAGTTGTGTCCAACTCTGCAACAGGATCGACTGTGGCCCTCGAGGCTCCTCTGTCCATGAGATTCTTCAGGGAAAAGTACTGGAGTGGGTTGTCATTTACTTCTCCAGGGGATCTTTCCAACCCAGGGATGGAACCCATTTCTCCTGCATTGGAAGGCAGATTCTTTACCACTGAGCCACCTGGGAAGCCCACTTCCATGATCAGGTACCTATTGTTATTCCTTTGTGTGCATATTTGTAAAAATGGGATATCATTCAGTAACTTGCTTTCAGGTATAGCAGAGAGCGTTGTTTTCTTTCTTCCTTTTTTTTTTGAGTTACAACTATAGATTTATGTTATTGCTTTTAAGGACTTTTTATGGAATTGTATATATTCAGAAAACTGTGCATATCTTTTTTTTTTTTTTTAGATTATTTTTGACTGTGCTGGGTCTTCCTTGCTGTGCAGGCTTTTCTCTAGTTGCACGAGCAGGGGCTACTCTTCGCTTCAGTGCTTGGGCTTCTCATGCAGTGGCTTCTTGTTGTGGAGCAGAGACTCTGGGGCATGTGGGCTTCAGTAGTTGTGGCACATGGGTTCCAAAGTTGTAGTTCCCAGACTCTAGAGCACAGGCTCAATAATTGTGGCACACAGGCTTAGTTGCTCCATGACATGTGGGATCTTCCCAGACCAGGAATCAAACCTGTGTCTCTTGGACTGACAAGCGCATTCTTTACCACTGAACCACAAGGGAAGCCCCAAAAGTGCACAGATCTTAAGTACACAGCTAATGTCTGAACGTTATGCTTCATTATACTTTAGACTTTAGCTGGTCAGCCCCATCCAGTCGACTCAATCTTGCTTTGCTTTGGTTAGCATTTTGGAAATGGATCTGTTTCTTTAGATTATTTTTGTTTCATGACTGAGTGGCAAAATTGAAGGCTTTTATTCTGTATCTTGAATTCTGGAAAAACAGCATTTAAAAGCTAATTTGAAATTTGTCACATCGTGGTTTTGAGAAATAAACCAACCAACAAAAAAAATTTAATAAGGGAATTCGCACTGTTTTCTTTCTGAGCGTGTTAAGAAGACTGATGGAAGTTTGAGCTCTAGAGGTTTGGAAACATGCTAAGGGTGTTGGTGGTCTCCGCATGTTAATTTTTTAAAATTCAAATACAATAAAATTGACTTTTTTTGATGTTCAGGTCTGTGAGTTATAACAAAGATATATATACATTCATGTAACCACTACCACAATCAAGATACAGAACAGTTACATCAACCCACAAAACTTCCTCATTCTTTTCCTTTGTGGTCACACCCTCCCACTTGACAACCACTCATCTCTCGCCCATCATTATAGCTGTGTCTTTTCTAGAACATCATAGAGTATACAACCTTTTGATTTTGTGTTTTAGTGTGATGCATTTGAGATTCATTTATGTTGTGTTTAATCCGTAGTTCATTCCTTTTTATTGCTAAGTGGTTTCACACTGTAGGTATGTACTACAGTTTGTTTATAATCATTTATTGTTGGAGGACATTTGAGTTCCAGTTTTTGGTGATTATGAATAGAGCTGCTATAAATATTCATATACAGTTTTTGTGTGAACATAGGTTTTATTTCACTGGGGTTAATATCTAGAAGTGAAATAGCTGGATCATACGGTATGTGTACATTTACACCTGTAGTAAAAGTGTTAGTCGTTCAGTTGTGTCTGACTCTGTGACCATAGACTGTAGCCCACCAGGCTCGTCTTGTCCCTGGAATTCTTCAGGCAAGAAATACTGGAGTGAGTAGCCATTCCTTTCTCCAGGAGAATCTTCCTAACCCGAGGATTGAACCCAGGTCTCCTACACTGCAGACAGAATCTTACCATCTGAGCCACAGGGAAGTCTTACATGTATAAGAAACTGCTGAATGGTTTCCCAGAGTGTCTGTACCACGTTGCTTTTTATGATCAGTGTATGAGAGTTCCAGTTGCCCTGCGTCCTGGCTAACGCTTGGTCTTACCATCTTTTTTCTTAAATCAATGTAATAGGTGGTATCTCACAGCAGTTTTAATTTGCATTTCCCTAAATAGCTAATGATTTAAGCATCTTAC
This sequence comes from Tragelaphus eurycerus, assembly GCA_935064755.1. Taxonomy (NCBI): domain Eukaryota; kingdom Metazoa; phylum Chordata; class Mammalia; order Artiodactyla; family Bovidae; genus Tragelaphus; species Tragelaphus eurycerus. The sequence continues at coordinate 23,858,742 of CAKXYN010000020.1, forward strand.
AATTTGCTATCTGTATGTTCTCTTTGGAGAAGAATTTGAGTCTTTTGACTGTTTTTCTTATTAGTTTGCTTTAAAAAATTTTTTATTTTGGCTGCAGTGGGTCTTCATTGTGGCACAGGGGCTTGTCACTGCAGTACTTGGGTTTTCTCTAGTTACAGTGCTCGAGCTTAGTTGCCCCGTGGCATGTAGGATCTTCGTTCCCCGATCAGGGATTGAATCTGTGTCCCCTACGTTGCAAGGCGGATTTTTAACCATTGGACCACCAGGAAAATCCCGACAATTTTAAGAATTCTTTGTAGGGCTTCCCTGGTGGTCCAGTGGTTGGAAAATTCACCTGCCAATGCAGAAGACATGGATTCGACCCCTGGTCTGGGAAGATTCCACATGCTGTGGAACAACTAAGCTTGTGGACCGCAACTACGGAGCTTGCGCACTCTGCAATGAAGAGTAGCCCCGGCTTGCCGCAAGTAGAGAAAGCCCAGACACAGCGTGAAGACCCAGCAAATTAATTAATTAAATTAAATGTTAAAAAAAGAATTCTTTATATACTTTGGATATAAGAACTTTGTCAAATACATGACTTGAAAATATTTTAAACTCATTCTGTGTCTTTTCTTTGCATTCTCTTAACCCTGTCTTGCAGAATGAGTGTTTAGTTTTGATGAAAATCAGTTTATCAGATTTTTTTTTTCTCATGGATTCTGCTGTTTGTGTTATATCTAAGAATTAATCTCAGGTCACAAAAAGTTTTCCCATGTTTTCTTCTAAGAATTATAGTTTCATGTTTTACATTTATGTAGATCTAGGTTTGGTAAGTTTTTATACAAGGTGAAAAATTTTTAGCTTGAGGTTCATATACTTGCTGATGTCCAGTTCCAACACTGTCGAAAAGGTCATCCTTTCTTTATTGTTGCCTTTCCTCCTTTGTCAAAAATCGACTGGCCACACTGTGTATGTCTGTTTCTGGACTCTCTGTTCCATTGATCTATGTGTCCATCCCTTTATTACTATTATACTGTCTTGATTACTGTAGCTTTATGAAAATGAAGTTGCTCAGTCATGCCCGACTCTTTGCAACCCCATGGACAGTAGCCTGCACCAAGCTCCTCCATCCATGGGGTTTTCAAGGCAAGAGTACTGGAGTGGGTTGCCATTTCCTTCTCTAAGGAATCTTCCCAACCCAGGGATTGAACCCAGGTCTCTTGCATTGTAGACAAATGCTTTACCTTCTGAGCCACCAGGGAAGTCCTGTAGCTTTATAGTAATTCTTAAATCAGGTAGTGTGAATCCTTCAACTTAGTTCTTCTTCAAAATTATTTTGACCATTCCTTTGATTTTCCATATAAATTTTATAATCACCTTGTTTCTATCTACAAAAAAATGTTGCTAGGAGTTTGGGATTGTGTTAAACCTACAGATCAGTTTGTAGAGAACTGATACTACAAAGGTATTGAGCCTTCCAATTCAGGAGCACTGTATGTCTATCTACCTATTTAGGTTGTTTTAATTTCTTCTTTCAATGTTTCGTAGTTTTCATTGTGCAGATCCTGTACATGTTTTGTTAGATTTATATGAAAGTGTTTTATTCTTTTCAGATCTACTGTAATTAATATATATTTTTTAAATTTCAGTTTTTGATGATTTACTACTAGGATATAGAAATACAATAGATTTACGTGTGTAAACCTGATATCTTGTAACCTTGCTAACTCACACATTAGTCCTTGGAGTTTTTTTAAATAGATTCCCATGGAATTGTCTGTGTAGACAATCATGCTCTCTGTGAATAGGGGCACTTGTTCTTTCTTTCCAACCTGTATGCCTTCTATCTGTTTTCCTTGCACATGATAGCACTTCCAGTAGGATGTCAAATAGCAGTGGTGAGAACAGACTGCATTGCCTTGCTCCCCATCTTAAGGGGAAAACATTCATTTTCTTGACAAAGTATGATATTAGTTGTAGATTTTTGGTAGATGCTTCTTGGGTTGAGGACGTTCACTTATCTTCCTAGTTTGCTGGCAACATTTATTGTGAATGAATATTGAATTTTGTCAAATATGAGGTTTTTTTTTTTTTTGTCTCTATCCATTGAAATAATCAACTGTTCTATGCTGGGTTACTTCTGTTGATTTGGAAAACTGAACCAATTTTTTAAGTTCCTGGAATACATCACAATGATTGGGGGAACTACTCTTTATCTAATATTGTTGGATTTGATTTCCTCGTATTTTGCTGAAGATTTTTGTGTCTGTGTTCATGAGGAATATAGTCATCTTTTACTTCTTGGGTGGGTTTTGGTCCCAAGAAATTGGTCCTAATCATTATTAATTTATGTGTATAGAGTTGTTTGTAGTATTTCCATATTATCCTTTTAATGTTTGTGGGGATTTGTTGGTATGTGTTTTCTTAATTTCTGATAACTGGTAAATTTTTTTTTCTATGAACTGACATTTTTTGTTGCACTGACATTTGTCAATTTTGTTCCACTTTATTGATTTTAGCTCTTTATTATTTCCTTTCTCCTACTTACTTAAGGTTACTTTCTAGTTTCTTAAGGTAGAAAGTTAGATTGTTGATTTGAGATCTTTGCTCTTTTCTAACGTGAGCATTGTGTGATAAATTTCCCTCAGCACTAGTTTAACTATATCACAAGCTTTTCATAAGTTGTATAATGTTTTCATTTTCTTTCAGTTCAAAATATTTTCTAATTTCTCTTGAAACTTCCTGTTTAATACATCAATTATTTAAGAATATGTTGTTTAATTGCCAAGTGATTGGAGATTTTTCCAATTTTCTATTATTCTACTTTAGTTTCTTTATGGTCTAGTTTCTTTATGGTCAGGTAACATACTTTATGTGATTTTGAGTCTTTAAAATTTATTCAAGTATGTTTTCTGATAAAAGAAACTGTCTATTTCAGTGATGTTCCATATGTATTTATGAAGAACGTGTTCTCTCCTCTAGATAGGTGAAGTGTTTTATAAACATAAGATTCAGGTGGTAGATGATATTGTTCAATATGTTTATATTTTTGAAATTGTGATTAACTATGCAAAACATGAAAAACATATTTTCTCTCTACATGTTTTATTTATTTTTATCCATTTGAAGTTGATTTACAATATTGTATTAGTTTTGGGTGTACAACAAAGTGATTCACTTATATTAATACATATATTCTTTTTCAGATAGTATTTTCCATTATAGTTTATTACAAGATATTGAATATCTTGTAGTGAATATAGTTCCCCATGCTATACAGTAAATCCTTGTTGTTTATCTATTTCATGCTCTCAACCATCATATATATTTTAAAAAACTCAAAAGGAGAAATAGTGTCTATTTATTTACCCAGATTTTTACCATTTTTGTTGTTCCTTTCAGATGTTCCAAGTTTCTTTCTGGTATCATTTTCATTCTATCTGAATATATGAAATTTTGTCATTTCATTTAGAGCTTCTCTGCTGGCTATGAATTCTTTCAATTTTCTTTTGTCTAAGACTGTCTTTATTTCACCTTTATTATTGAAAAAAAATATTTTGGCTACAAGGCATGTGGTATCTTAGCTTCCCAACTAAGGGTCGAACCCATGCCCCCTGCATTGGAAGTGCACAGTCTTAACCACTGGACCATCAAGGAAGGCTCTTCACCATTATTCCTGTAGGATGGTTTTGCAACCCAGAATTCTGGGTTGTCTGTTTGTTTCTTAGCACTTTAAAAATGTTATTCCACTTATTTCTGGCCTCTGTGGTTTCTGATGATAAATCTGCATCATTTGAATCATTGTTTTGCTGTGTATAGTACACCATTTTTCTCTGGCTATTTTTAGGACTTTGTCTTTCTCAGTTTTAGACAGTTTGATTATGATGCATTTGGGCATAAATTTCTTTGAGGTTTTTTTTTTTTCTATTTAGAGTTTGCTGAGCTTCTTGAATCTTTAAACTTATGTGTGTGTGTGTTTTTTTTTTGCCAAATATGGGAAGTTGTCTGCCATTATTTCCTCAAACACTTTTTTTCCATTCCACATTCTCTTCTACTTTTGGGACTTCAGTGACACCAATAGTAGACATTTTGGTAATATCTCAAGGCTCTGTTGAGCTTTGTTCATTTTTTTCTTTCTTTGTTTTTTGGATCTGGTGATTTATATTGATTTATCTTCAGGTTCACTGATTATTTTCCTTTATCACCTCCGTTTTTCTGCCCATACATTGAGTTTATTTTGGATATTGTGATTTTATAGTTTTGAAATTTTCACTTTGTTCTTCATATCTCAGTTTCTTTGCTGAGACTTTCTGTCTTTCCATTCTTTTGAAGAATGTCCATCCTTTTTTCTTGGATTATTCTTATTATAGCTGCTTTATAATCTGATAATTCCAACAACTCTGTCATCTGACCATTGGCATCTGTCAGTTTTTTTCTGTGAGGTGGGATTTTCCTAGTTTCTGTATTTCAAGTAATTTTGGATTATATCATAAACATTTGATTATTGCGTTTTGAAATTCTGGTCTTATTTAAATCCTATGAAGAATGCTGAGTTTTGTTTTATTTTATTAGGCAGTCAATCTGATTGGGTTTAGGTGGCAAGTTGTGGCCAATCTCCTGTGGATTAAGGATTCAGTGTCAATTGTTTCAAGGCCTTTGCAGTGCTCTTTGGATCTCTCCTTTGTGTATACCACCCAATGATCAGTCTTTTACCTGTGTGGTGACCTGTCCCATAGATTTTAGTCTTTACTCTGCTGTTTCAAGTAGGATATGCATGTACAGCTTGGAGTGAGCCCTGCATGTATAAGCAGCAGCAGGTTTATGGATTTGTTTCCCTTTCTGTGGACTCTGTCCATTTCTCTGTAACTCACCTTTCAGGTCTGTGTCCAGAAAGCTGGCTCTTTAGTTACTAGTGTAACTGCCGCCACAACTGTTTGTCTGGGGCCAAACTGTCTGGGAGGACAGGGATAGGAAAAAGCAGTTCACCCACTGCTTGAAGGCGTTCACCCACTGCTTGAAGGGGTTCACCCACTCTTGAAATTCTCATTCCTCTGATCATGCAGGAAGGGTGCCCTCCCTCAGAGGTTCGGGCATCTGCAGGCTCCTGCTGCTGCATCTGCTTCTGCCACTTCAGGAGTGCCTAGAATCTGGAATAGGAGAGAATGAAGGGGAAAAAATTGAAGCAAACCCAAAATATTTTATATTAACACATGTGTATGGAATCTAGAAAGTGGGTACTGATGAACCTATTTGCAGGGCGGCAGTGGAGACACAGACGTAGAGAACAGACTGTGGACACCGTGGGGGCAGAGGCTGGGATGCATTGAGAGAGTGGCGTGGAGACATGTACATTACCACGTGAAAATAGATACCAAGCGGGGATTTGCTGTGTGACACAGGGAGCTCAGCCCAGTGTTCTCTGACGCCCAAGAGGGGTGAGATGGGGAGGGAGATGGTAAGGGGGGTCAGGAAGGGGAGAACGTATGTGTACCTGTGGCTGATTCATGTTGACGTACAGCAGAAACCAACGCAATATTGTAAAGCAATTATCCTTCAATGAAAAATAAGACAAAACCAGGATTTCTCCCAGTGTTTATAGTATTAAGAATCCCCTTGCCCATGTCCCCAACCAGAGTAGGAGGGATTGTCCTGGAGCTCTCTTCGTCCATACCTGGTTCCCTTTCCTGAATTTGAGGCTACTTTGAGTCTAAGCTGGGAATCTTGGAGGAAAAATAGGAAACTGCCTGCTCTCTCAGTGGAACTTTTGCATTCTGGTCTTCCTCCTCCCGTTTACCTGCTACTGTTTATTTTTCAGAGTCCTGAAATAGCTGCTCCATGCAATGTGTGCAGACATGATAGCAGCATTCAGGGGAGAGTGTACTTACTCCATTAACTGGAACTGAAATTCTGAAGTTGTGACATTTGGAAGCTTTCTGTTATGTTTTTATTCAGCAGAGAGATTATTGGCTTCCAGGCTGCTGGGACCTTGGTCTGCTTAGGCTAGAGAGAAGTTAGAATGCTGTCATATTTTGGTTTGTTTATATTGTTATTTGTTTTTGAAGTAAGGAAATATTTAAAACGTCACTCTGAATATTCCTGACATGAATGGAATCATTAAAATGACCATTTTAATAAGATTTGGACTTAATGTCTTTTCAAACTAATACACAGACTTCAGCCTGTGGATGTGAAAATTGAGGGTCCTAGATGAGAAAGAATTATGATCACTCAGCTCAACCCTACCACCAAAATTTTGTCTTGTAACTTCATCCTTTACTGACATTTAGCTTCTGCATGACTGATGTCACCTCAGATCGCCAGGTCTGTTTTTACCAAGTCTGCTCTCTGCTGTTCTGTTTTATCAAGTCTCTCTCAGTTGGCTCTTTGAACTTTCAGTGTATTCCAGGTAGCATCCACTTTATCACCTGTTGCAATGATTTTGAAACATAATTTTAAGTATTAACAAACCCAAGTCTTATCCACAAATATGGTAAGTGATAAGCCAGCTTTGTGTGTTCTCTCCCAAATAATTTCTAGAAACTGAAGTGGGCATGGGTCATTTCAAAGGCCCTTCACCTGAGCCCATATTGTGAGTTGATGTGAAACATTAATTTTCATCACCCTTTGGATAGTATCCAGTTACCTGTGGATGTGCTTTACTGGCCATTTATTAGATGCCTATGCACTCCCAGTTGCTTGGTGAGTCACTTTAGTGAGTGCCTGTTGGGGGCCACTTGTGGAATAAAGCAGGGAACCAGATACACCTGAGTCCTGAGGCAGATGCCCCCTGGGGTGAACTGGAGTGAAGACCAGAGTAAGGTGGGTGAGGAGGCACTTCCTCACTTAGCTCAGCAGAGGAGACTAAGGCTCCTCATTCTCAGAGAGATTGAGGCTGCAGGGCAGCCTGTGGTCAAGTGCTTGGAGGAGGTGGAGGGGAAGCCTGAGAGGTGAAAGGTTAATTTGTGGAGGGATCTGGGGAAAGCTTCCCAGAGGAGCTTGCATTTTTCTTTTTATCTGTTGATTTAAAAATTACTTTTAAAAGAAAGCATACAAATAGTACTAATTTATTTTAGGGGAAAAAAAAATCAGGAAACAGCAGTAAGTTAAAAGAAAAAAGCAAGTTTCTTGGAATTTTGCTAATCAGAGATGAACATTATTTACGTTGCACATGTGATACTTTGGCCTGTGTATTTACTAACGGGTAAATATGGATGTGTACACACACATGCATAAACACACCCACACTAACTATAAACGGCTTTATAACACGATTATTTTATACATGCCTCTGTTTACCAACAGCCTTAACAGCATTTTCTTTTTTCTGTTTTTCTTTATTTTTAGTGTACATACAATAAACTCACATAGTGTACAGTTCTGTGAGTTTGACAAACATATGGTAATGTGTCCATCACCGCATAGTTCAGAATGCTTTTATCACCCTTCAGAATTGTCTCATGCTGCAATTTTGTTATCAGTCCCTCTCTTCTTTGATCCAACCCTTGGCAACCAGTGATCGTGTTTCCATCCATGTAAGTTTTGCCTTTTCCAGTGTGTAGCTTTTTGAGCCTGGCTTTATTCACTTAGCACCTTGTATTTGAGATATTCTTCCATGTTGCTATGTGCATCTATGGTTTGGTGCTTTTTACTGCTGAGTAGTATTCCATTTTATGGACATACCACTGTTTGTTTATCCATTTGCCCATTGGAGGACATTTTGGATTGTATCCAATTTGTGGGTAATTATAAATGGAGGTGCTATCCCTGGTGGCTCAGACACTAAAGAATCTGCCTGCAATGCGGGAGACCTGGGTTTGAGCCCTAGGTTGGGAAGATCCCCTAGGGTGGCATGGCAACCTACTCCAGTATTCTTACCTGGAGAATCCCCATGGACGGAGGAGCCTGGCAGGCTACAGTCCATGGGGTGACAAAGAATTGGGCCCAACTGAGCAACTAAGCACATAAACATTTACATTGAGGATATAGGATTATAATTTCCATTTCTCTAGGGCAAATACCTAGGAGTGGGATTACTGGGCCATATGACAAGTGTATGTTTAACTTTATAAAAAACTGCCCAAGCTGTTTTCAGAATGGCTGTACTATTTTGCATTCTCACCAGTAGTGTATGAGAGTTCCAGTTGCTTTACATACTTGCCATCACTCTTTTTAGTGTCTTAAAACTTTTAAAAATTATAGCCATGGTAGTGAGTGTGAAGTGGCATATCGTTGTGATTTTAATTTGTATTTCCTTAATGGCTGATGATGTTAAGGATCTTTTTTTGTGCTTATTTGCCATAATGTTATCTTCTTTCATGAAGTGTCTGTTATATCTTCTTCCTACTTTTTAATTGGGTTTTTTTTTTTCTTCCTTCCTTCCTCCCATTTTAATTTTATTTATTTTTTGGCCATGCTGTGTGACTTGTGACATCTCAGTTCCCCAATCAGGGACGGAACCCAGGCCATGAAATGAAAGCACCAAATGCTAACCACTAGACCACCAGGGAACTCCCATGGATTGTTTTCTTATAAGGATTTGAGAATTATCTGTATATTCTGAATATAGTCCTTCAATATTCTTTTTAAATTTAGCTTTTTATTATGGAAGCTTTCAAATGTTTACTAATTGTGTTAATCAGGGTTCTCCAGAGAAACAGAACAATAGGGTATGAAAGATTTATTATTGAGGAGTTGGTTCATGAGATTATGGAGGCTGAGAAAGTCCCTTGATCATCTGCAAGCATAAGGCCCAAGAAAGTCAGTGGTGTAATTTACTCTGAAGCTGAAGGCCTGAGAACCAGGGGAGCTGATAACGAATTCAAGGACAGGAAAAGATGTGATGAGACATGCCAGCTCAACAGAGAGGCCGGAAAAAGAGACAGATCCCTCCTTTGCCTTTTATTCTGTATAGACCCTCAGGAGATTGGACAAAGCTCAGCCACTTGAGGGGAAGCAGTCTGCTTTACTGAGTTTATAATTCAAAAGGTAATCTCACCTGGAATCATCCTCACAGACATGCCATGCCTAGAAACAGTGTTTAATCTGGGTACCTGTGACTCACTCAAGTTGACACATAAAATTAACCATTAGCTAGTATATCTTTCAGGGCTTCCCTGGTGGCTCAGTGGTAAAGAATTCGCCTGCCAATGCAGGAGACTTGGGTTTTATCCCTGGGTTGTGAAGATTCCCTAGAGGAGGAAATAGCAACACATTCCAGTATTCTTGCAGGGAGAAAATCTCATGGACAGAGGAGCTGGTGGGCTACAGTCTGTGGGATCACAGAGAGTCAGACACGATTGAGGACAGCACATTAGCATTATTTTAAAACAAGTCTCAGGTACCACAGCATTTCTACTGTAAATGCTTATTAGTATGCAACCCTAACAGTTAAAGGAGACCAAACCAGTCAATCCTAAAGGAAGTCAACCTTGAATATTAATTGGAAGGACTGATGCTGAACCTTTAATACTTTGGGGCCACCTGATGTGAAGAGCCAACTCACTGGAAAACACCCTGATGCCTGAAAAACTCGAAGGCAAAAGAAGAGGGCAATAGAGGATGAGATGGTTGGATGGCATCACCAATTCAATGGGCAGAAGTTTGAGCAAACTCCAGGAGATAGTGAAGGACAGGGAAGCCTGGTGTGCTGCAGTCCATGGGGTCACACAAAGAGCTAGACATGGCTTAGCGACTGAACAACAGCAATTAAAGACATTTTCCCCCAAATGATACATTCACAGTGATCACATCTAAATAATTAATAATTCCTCAGTCAGTGAAATAGTCAGTCAGTGAAGTTGCTCAGTCATGTCCAACTCTTTGCAGTCCCATGGACTGTAGTCTACCAGGCTCCTCCATCCATGGAATTTTCCAGGCAAGAGTACTGGAGTGGGTTGCCATTTCCTTCTCCATGGAATCTTCCCAACCCAGGGATCAAACCCAGGTCTCCCTCATTGCAAGCAGAGGCTTTACCGTCTGAGCTACCAGGGAAGCTGGTAGCTTCCTCAATAATTCCTCAATTATCATTTAATATCCAGTACATGTTCATTTTTCTCCAGTGATCTCAAAAGTGCCTTTTTGGTTTGAATGAATTAGGATCTAAACACCATCCACACGTTGCTTCGGTTTGCTGTGGTTTTTAAGTCTGTTCTTCGGTAACAGCTCCCCTCTCCTTTTATGCCATGTATTTGTTGATGTGATATGCTAATTTATTGTGTAGAATTTCCCACATTTTAGATTTGGTTGATGGCCGCCTTGTAGTGTAATTTTAACAGGTGCCTCTAACTCTTCTCTTTCCTGGAAGCTGGTTAAATTTACAGATTTGATTTTTGGGAGAGGAGTCCTGAAAGAAGCTTTATAGATGCTGCTGTTGCATCTTATTGCATCCATATCAGAAGGCAGCAGTAGTCTCATTGCCTTACTTTGTAGACATAAGACATGGATTGGTGAGTGTGTTGCAGAACTGCTGCCAAAATCTTGGCTCTCTGTGCACCAATGCCGAACAGAAATATGGAGACAGAGCTATGGAGAAGGAAGGAGTGGCTTTATTTCTTTGCCAGGCAAAGAGGGATCACAGTAGGCTAGTGCCTCAGGAACTATGTTCCCCTCCCTGGAGAATAGGGAGAGGTTATATAGTCAGGCCGGCAGGTATGTGATAAGGATCAAGGCAGTTAATAGTCTTGCATTCTTCTTCTGCAGAGCTTCAAAAGGTTGGGGGTGCTGATAAGATTAGGGTGTGTGCAGGGTCTCAGGTAGTCAAGTCCCCTAATCTTGATGAGCTTCTCTAGTCTCTTTAATCTTGCTTCAGGTGGTTTCTTGGCTCTTCCTCCCTTGATTAGCAGCTGCCCTTTGGTGAAAGGTCATGGAGGCTGGAGTAGAAATGCGGGACAGATGGCTAGGAGAAATATCAATAAACTCCGATATGCAGATGACACCACCCTTAAGGCAGAAAGTGAAGAGGAACTAAAAAGCCTCTTGATGAAAGTGAAAGTGGAGAGTGAAAAAGTTGGCTTAAAGCTCAACATTCAGAAAACGAAGATCATGGCATCCAGTCCCATCACTTCATGGGAAATAGATGGGGAAACAGTGGAAACAGTGTCAGACTTTATTTTTTGGAGCTCCAAAATCACTGCAGATGGTGACTGCAACCATGAAATTAAAAGACGCTTACTCCTTGGAAGGAAAGTTATGACCAACCTAGATAGCATATTCAAAAGCAGAGACATTCCTTTGCCAACAAAGGTCCGTCTAGTCAAGGCTATGGTTTTTCCTGTGGTCATGTATGGATGTGAGAGTTGGACTGTGAAGAAGGCTGAGCGCTGAAGAATTGATGCTTTTGAACTGTGGTGTTGGAGAAGACTCTTGAGAGTCCCTTGGACTGCAAGGAGATCCAACCAGTCCATTCTGAAGGAGATCAATCCTGGGATTTCTTTGGAAGGAATGATGCTAAAGCTGAAACTCCAGTACTTTGGCCACCTCATGCGAAGAGTTGACTCATTGGAGAAGACTCTGATGCTGGGAGGGATTGGGGGCAGGAGGAGAAGAGGACAACAGAGGATGAGATGGCTGGATGGCATCACTGACTCGATGGACATGAGTCTGAGTGAACTCGGAGTTGGTGATGGACAGGGAGGCCTGGTGTGCTGCGGTTCATGGGGTCGCAAAGAGTTGGACACGACTGAGCGACTGATCTGATCTGATTCAAGGACAAGCATTGTGCCCAGGCTTAGATCAAAAATAAAATAGCTTAGGTAAAAAATGACTTCTCTTATGTCAAGAAAGATGCTCTTTCTCCTGCTTACATCCTGGTGAGAGTAGCAGGGTGCGGGATCAGCTCGTGGACTTTCTTCTGATTAGTTGATGGTGAGGTAACAGGATGAACAGATTTCGCAATCTTATTCATCAGCCTTCTGGTTTTAACCAGCCTAGGGGCTCCATGCTTGTGGGCAGCAGATAGTCACCATCCTCCACCTGGGTATGGGTCACAGTTTCTGCAGTTTGACTCAAAAATATGGGTCAGATAATTTTGTGTGTCCTTTGTGGAGGGCCAGGGCTCTGCTTTATCACTGAACTACTGTTTAAGCCATCATTACTTTTCTTGCTTAACTGCTTTTCCTTTGTTTCTGTGTTCCTTCTCTTCTCTAATTAGTAACTACTGAGTCTGCTGTTTAGAAGCCTTGGGAGACTAAAGCTTTTCTACAAACGAGGACCAGGGGCAGAGAGGGGTTTTTGTACCCAGCAAGGTCCTTCCTGATTCTTCTTGGTTTCAGTCCCTGTCTTTTTTTTTTGATACTCCTCAGTGCTTAGGGGGAACAGGAGGGAGACAAGAGAGGGAATAAAGTTTTGGATACAGATGTTAATCATAAACTCTGCAGGAAAACTCAGTTTTAGGAGGACTCAGTTTCAGATACAGGTGTTCTGAATTTGATCTATCTGTTTAAAATTCCTCATCAACCTTTTACCTAGTGGCTTAACAGCCTTAATGATCATGAACTACATCACTGGTTCCCACTGGAGGTGGGAAGAGGTTTTGCCCCCATCCCCCAGCGGACATTTGACAGTTTGTTTTTGTAGTTCGTTCAGTCATGTCCAACTCTTTGCAACCCCATGGGCTGCAGCCAGGATTCCCTGTCCTTCACTGTTTCCTGGAGTTTGCTCAGACTCATGCCCATGGAATCGTTGTGCCATCCAACCATCTCATCCTCTGTCGTTCCCTTCTCCTCCTGCCTCAATCTTTCCCAGCATCAGGGTCTTTTCCAGTGAGTCGGCTTTTCCCATCAGGTGACTGAAGTATTGGAGCTTCAGCTTCAGCATCTGTCCGTCCAATGAAATGAATATTTGGGGTTGATTCCCCTTAAGATTGACTGGTTTGATCTCCTTGCTGTCTAAGGGACTTTCAAGAGTTTCTCCAGCACCACATTTCAAGGCATCAGTTCTTTGGCTCTCACCTTTCTTTTATAGTCCAACTCTTATATCCATACACGAGTACTGGAGAAACCATAGCTTTGACTATACGGACCTGTGTCGGCAAAGTGATGTCTCTGCTTTTTAATACACTATCTAGGTTGGTCATAGCTTTTCTTTCAAGGAGCAAGCATCTTTTAATTCATGGCTGCAGTCACTGCCCACAGTGATTTTGGAGCCCAAGAAAATAAAGTCTGTCACTGTTTCCATTGTTTCCTCATCTATTTGCCATGAAGTGATGGGACCAGATGCCATAATCTTAGTTTTTTGAATGTTGAATTTTAAGCCAGCTTTTTCACTCTCCTCTTTCACCATCATCAAGAGGCTATTTAGTTCGTCTTCCTTTTCTGCCATTAGGGTGGTGTCACCTGCATATCTGAGGTTATTGCTATTTCTCCCTGCAATCTGGATTCCAGTATGTGCTTCATCCAGCCTGGCATTTCACGTGATGTATTCTGTATATCGGAGAAGGCAATGGCAACCCATTCCAGTACTCTTGCCTGGAAAATCCCATGGATGGAGGAGCCTGGTAGGCTGCAGTCTATGGGGTCGCACAGAGTCGGACACGACTGAAGCGACTTAGCAGCATTCTGCATATAAGTTAAATAAGCAGCATTCTGCATATAAGTTAAATAAGCAGCGTTCTGCATATAAGTTAAATAAACAGCCTTGACATACTCCTTTCCCAATTTTGAACCAGTCCATTGTTTTATGAGAACCATTTGAACATTTGACAGTATCTGGAGACAGTTTTTGGTTGTCACCACTGGGGTCCCCCTTCCTGCAACAGTTGGAATAAGTATTGGTATCTAGAGGGTAGAGGCTAGCGATGCTGCTAGACATCTGCAGTACACAGGACCATCCCTGGAGCAAGAGATCTAGCCCACAGTGTCAGTACTGCTGAGTTCATGAAAACCTGGAGTGCAGGGTAGGTATAGTGTGGTCATCAGAATCTTGAAACGATGAATCAAGGATGTGAACCACTAGCAGAGACCAAAAGCTACAGGAAATCAGAGAGAGAGATAAGACTGGTTTGGCAGAAGAAAGAGCCAGAGAAAGCTTTAGTGGAGACTCACTCAAATTGGAGTTAGAAGAATGACTTTGATAAGTGAACGTACAGAAAAAGAGTGTTTTTGGTTGAGTCCAGCAAAGTTAAAACCATCTCGTTTTTAGGTGGAGTGAAAAACTCTGGCCTTGGTCCATTACACAATGGTGATTCTCTATCAGTCCTTCTGCCTTTGTTAGCTGGGATTCTGTAAGGAACATGCCCTCATCATCCATTTGATTACCCTGAAATACAGTTTATATAGGAAAGGCAGGGTACATGCTTGATTTTTTTTTCCTTTACTTACCGGTATTCCTAATAACAAGCTGATGCTTTAGCAACTTCCACAGTTGAACAATGGGTTCTTTCTCCTTGTAATGTCCATACAAACTTGTGATATGGTGTTAGTTTTTCAGTCATGTCTGACTCTTTACAGCCCCATGGACTGTAGCCTGCCAGACTCCTCTGTCCTTGGTATTCTCCAGGCAAGAGTACTGGAGTGGGTTGCTGTTCCCTCTTCCAGGGGATCTTTCTCACCCAGGGATCTAACCTGGGTCTCCTGCATTGCAGGCAGATTCTCTACTGTCTGAGCCACCAGGGAACTTGTGAATTTATATGTATTTAATATATTTCAATATTTTGCGGTCGTCTAAAAAGACTTTATTTTGAAATAATTTCAGTATTACATAAGGATTGCAAGAGTATAAAATCATACATACTCTCACCTAGATTCTCCAAATGTTAAATTTTTACCACATTTTTGCTTTATCCTGTTTCCCTCTGTTTATATGTATATATGTAAACATGTGTATCTGTGTATTTTTATAATATTTTAAATCTTTTGAGGATATGTTGGAGACTTGATGCCTCTTTGTCCTTAAATACTTCAGAATCCTCAAAGACAAGATCACTTTTTATGTAACCTCAGTACAACAATGCAAGTCAGGGAGTTAACCCTGATACAATTGCTGACCTGTACACCGGAGTTGTGTTCCCTGATTGTCTCAAAACTGATCTTTATGGTACAAGAATGTCCTGGATTGATGTTGCGTTCACTCATCACATCTCTTCAACCTCCTTGAGTGTGGAGTATCAGCCTTTGTGTTTCAAGACATTGACATTTTGCCAGAATACAGGTTAGTTGTTTTGTAGAAGGTCCCTCAGTTTGGTTTGTCTGATGTTTGTCTGATGTTGTCTGCTGTTTCGATTCTGGTTGTTTTGTGGTATTGTCAGAAATACATGCATTCTTTTCAGCGCATCATCTCAGAGGCAAATGACACCGATTTGTCCCATTCCCGATGATCTTAACTTCGTTAAAGTGATGTGTGCCACACTTCTCTGCTGTGAAGTTGTTTTTCTTCTATGTCATTAGTAACTATTTTTGTGGGGGAGATACTTTTAGACTGTAAATATCCTATAACTTCTCCAGCTTTCACTCAGTATTTTTAATATCCACTGATGATTCTTGCTTGAACCAAGTATGATTTATGACAATTGCCAGTGATGGAAATTTTATGAATCCATCATTTCTTCTGTATTTATTAGCAGGATTTTCAATCTTAAGGAAGAGTTTTCCCTTCTTCCCTGTTTGTTTATATCAGTGTAGACTCATGAGTTCATATATTAGTGGGTTTTAATACTTAGCTATCATTATTTATTTTGATCAGATTGTCCTGGGTTTGGCCAATGAAAGCCCCTTTGAACTGGCTCTAGTGCCTTTTAGACATGTTCACTTCACTCTCTAACACAAGGTTTAAAGACTCATCTCAAACTCTTCTACCTCAGCTCCAAGGAACCCTGGTTCCTTTCAGTGAAAAAGAATGGTATTTAGAAACCAATATTTGGGTATTGTTTTAATGAAATGCATAAATTAATGAATAAATATTTTGATGCTTATATCATCCTCTTGGCCATTGGGAGCCCCTTCAAGTTGACTTATATCTTTAGTCCCAGTAGTCTTTAGAACATCCTTGCTTTCTGACATGCTCATCTTGTGTAAATCCTGCTGCAGGCCTGGAATCAGTCATTTCTCCAAGAAGTTTCTATTCCTGTTAGTGGGAAATAATATTCAGAATCTCGTTCTGGACACTTGAGGTGCTTATCATTATTAAGTTATTGTTTCTAGCCCTTTTCAATGGATACAGCTATTTTTTAAAAGAAATAATTTCATATTAATATTTTCTATTGCGATTTAAGGGGTTTTACTTAACTACTTTAATTTTTATACTTTCATTTCTTTTTCTCTTTTGCTTAAGTTTTTAACTCCTAAAAATTACAAGTAGAATTACCATATAATCCAGCAGTTCCCCTGGAGAAGGGAATGGCAAACCACTTCAGTCGTCTTGCCTTGAGGGCAGGAGGAGAAGGAGGCAACCGAGGATAAGATGGTCGGATGGCATCGCTGACTGAATGGACACGAGTTTGAGCAAACTCCTGGAGGCAGCAAAGGACAGGGAAACCTGGTGTGCTGCAGTCCCTGGGGTTGCAGAATCGGACACAACTGAGCAACTGAACAACAGCCAGCAGTTCTACTCCTGAGTAGAACTCAAAAGAATTGAAAGCAGGGACTCAAACGGGATGTTTCTACAGCCAAATTCATAGCAGTGTTATTCACAATAGCCAAAAGATAAAAGCAGCTCAAGTGTCTGTCAACAGAGGAATGGATAAACAGAGTGTGGTATACACATATGATGGAATATCGTTTGTCCTTCACAAGGAAATTCTGACAAATGTTGCAACCTGGACACATTTCCCCACTGGCGTCAGCCTGATGAAGACTGGATCGTGTGTGAGTTCTGCTGGACCTTCCGCATAGTCATGACAAGGGCTACTGTTCATTGTACTTTACACTCACTGTGTGCTCGGTGTGCGGCTAGTGTCTTACAGTGTTTAATCCTCACAGCAGCCACAGAGGCCCAGAGAAGAGAAGCAGTGTGCCCAGGGCACAGAGCTATTTTAGTAAGTGGCAGAGCTGAAGTTAGAACTCAGGATCATGAGACCCCACAGCCCCAACTCTGTAATTATTATGCTGAGTGACTGTTGCCTATGGCTGGCTGGCAATGCCATTAGTTGCGTCAGGGAGGGAGTTTTGTCTTCACATTTGTGGGTGACTGGGGACATTTAGGTGCAGCCTGCATCCGGGGCTTAGATGGGAGCTCGGACTAGAGAAGCAGATCTGGGAGAGGGAGTCGGGGTCAGGGAAATCTGTTGGGTACACATGTCTAGTGAGAAAGCAGCAGAGGGAACTGCCCCGGGGAGCACCCACCATTTGCAGGGCCATAGGATGGGAAGGAAGGACCGGAAGCCAAGGGTGAATGGGAGGGTGATCAGTGGCAGCAAGTGCTGTGAGGGCTTCAGGGACCGGATTTTGCCACAGCTCTGCCAGAGACTTGCTGATCCTGGTTGGGTTAAGATTGCTCCCTCATTTTCCTTATCAATAGGGTGGGGCTTAGAAATGATGTTCCTCTTGGCGTGATGAAGACATCTTGCAATTACATAGTGGTGATGGGTGCATGACACTGAATGTGCTAAAAACCACTGAATTCTATGTACACTTGAAGTGGATGATTTTTATGATGTGAGTGAATTACATCTCAATTAAAAACAAGCAAACCAACCGTGTTCCTCCCAGGATCAGGTGCAGGTTAAGTAAAGGGAGAGAATATTGTGACACTGCCCAGCATAGCATTTGACCTGTGGTAGAAGGACTCAGCAAATCTTGAATCTTTTTAAAATTTTATGTATTTATTATTTATTTATTTTTGTCTACGCTAGTCTTTGTTGCTATTCACAGGCTTGGTCTAGTTGCAGCGAGCTCGGGCAACTCTCTTAGTTGCGATGCTTGGTCTTCTCACTGCGGTGACTCCTTTCTTTTTCTTTTTTTTCTGCAGTGGTTTCTCTTGTTGCAGAGCGCAGGCCATAGGCACATGGGCTCAGCAGTTGCAGACTGAGGGCTCTAGAGTTTGTGGGCTTCAGCAGTTGTGGCCAACAGACTTAGTCGCCCTGCAGCACGTGGGATCTTCCCGGACAATGATCACATTGGTGGTGTCTCCTGCATTGGCAGGCGGATTCTTCTTAATTTTTTAAACTTTTTTATTTATTTATTTTTAAAAATTTATTTATTTTTTAATTGGTGGAAAATTGCTTTTCAATTTTGTGTGGGTTTCTGGCAGGCAGATTCTTAACCACTGGACCATCAGGGAAGACCCAGCAAATGTTGGATTTTTAGGAGGGCCACAGGGTCACACATTCTGGAGGGCACTGCCTTCGGTGTTGGGGACACCAGTATACCAAGACTGTGCTGAATTTGTAATCCAGTGCCTGGATTTGTGTGCTAAGGTGCAGGGGGAGGTACCTGAATGTAAGTCCCTGGATGTATGCACAAGGCCCTGGGGTGTGGCCACTTAAGGAGGCTTCTCTCCTTTGGGACCCTTCCTTAGCTGGATGATGCTACTGCAGTGCTGGGGGCTGTTAGGACTGTGCTGAGCTTTTCCAGGTGGACTTCTCCTGGCCTCTTAGAATACGCAATTCTCTGTTGTCGTTCAGTTGCTCAGTCATGTCCGACTCTCTGTGATCCCCATGAACTGCAGCCTGCCAGGCTCCTCGGTCTATGGGGATTCTCCATACAAGAATACTGGAAGGGTTGCCATGTCTTCCTCCAGGGGATCTTCCCAACCCAGGGATCGAACCCAGGTCTCCCACATTGGAGGCAGATTCTTTATTGTCTGAGCCACCAGGGAAGCCCATGCTGAAGTCTAGCATGCAAGATTTTAAGCATGACCTTACTAGCATGGGAAATGAGTGAAATTGTCCAATGGTTAGCACATTCTTTAGTACTGCCCTTCTTAGGAACTGGGATGAGGGTTGACCCTTTCCAGTCCTGTGGCCACTGCTGGGTCTTCCAGATTTGCTGACATATTGAGTGCAACACTTTGATAGCATCATCTTTTAGGGTTTTGAACAGCTCTACTGGAATTCACTGCATCCACTGGCTTTATTGACAGCAGTGTTTCCTAAGGCCCACTTGACTTTATACTCCAGAATGTCTGGTTCTGGGTGACTGACCACACCATCATGGTTATCTGGTTCATTAAGATCTTTTTTGTATAGTTCTTCCATGTATTCTTTCCATCTTTTCTTGATCTCTTCAACATCTACTGGGTCTCTTTTGTTTCTGTCTTCTATTGTGCTCATCTTTGGGTGAAGTGTTTCCTTGACATTTCCAGTTTTCCTGAAGCAATCTCTGATTCTTCCCCTTTTGTTGTTTTCCTCTGTTTTTATGCATTGTTCATTGAAGGCCTTCTTGTCTCGTCTTGCTGTTCTTTGGAACTCTGCGCTTATTTGGGTGGACCTTTCCCTTTCTCCCTCGCCTTTTGCTTCTCTTCTTTCCTCAGCTGTTTGTAAAACCTCCTCAGATAACCACTTTGCCTTCTTGCTTTTCTGTTTTGGGGGGATGGTTTTGTTCAAAATCTCATGTACAATATTATGGACCTCTGTCCATAGTTCTTCAGGCACACCATTTACATCTCTATTTTGGCCTCAATTAATCTTTAGCAAAAAATTGCTCATGGCCTCCTGCTTTCTCATTTACTGAGAAAAGCTGTCCTGTTCTTCACATCTGTTGAGGTAGTTTGTCAGAGATGTTGGGGTAGGAGGTGCCCAGGAATTAAAGCAAGGAGAGGAAGGAAAAGCGTGGGGGGCGGGGGGGGGGGGCAGGTTTTGCTTTTTTGAATCACGTTGGTGATGTGACACTGCTTCCTGGGATTTCAGCTTCACCCATGAAGCTAGGACACCAGAAAGGAAGGAGGCAGAGAAAGCCCAGACGCCAGCAGCATCTAAACATCTTCAGATGTGTATGGTTTGAAGGGCTTGTTTCCTGTGTCCTCTACACGCGCATCGTTTTCGCTCCATTACTGATTCACATGGTCTGAAAACGCAGCTTTGGGGGCAGGGTGGCTTCTGCAGTAAAATGTTGTGGGCATTCTTTTGGCAGGAAAGATGCTGACCATCCTCTGGTTTTCTGAAATCATGTGCAATTATATCATCAACCACATAAGGTTTTCTAGACTTAAAAAAAAAAAAAACAACCAAGGAAATGTTTGTGCACTTCATTGGATAATATCGTTTGCATGCTCTCAGTCACTGAATGTCCCCAAAGAAGCCTATTTTAATTGGTCTGAGACTGACAGACTGTGGCCAGCCATTGCCAACAAATAACATGTGGGTTTAGTATGTGTGCCCTAGAGCTCACGCTGTTTTAAGTATAATAATTTATGGTAAAGGTAAGAGTCTTGCCAGAAAAAGAAATGGAAATGCAGTCTGCTGAGTTTGGCTCTTAACTTACATATGGGTTTAGGATTCCAAAATAGCAAACTTATTTACACAGTAGAACCCAGCTTGAACAACAGGTCAGAATACTGGCTGGAGTCGGCCTTGTGACATGGGCCAGCCTCAGGCCAACCAACAGAAAACTTTCTGGAGCAGCAGCAGCCTGAATCCTTCTGTCCTCTGAAAACAAAGCCCTCGGAGGTTTGAAGCAAGCATAGCCTAGAGCGTGCCTGGTAGAGCTGGCCTCCCAGTCCCTGCTTTTCTTCTGACTGCCTTGAACCCTCAGCAGCCTCCCTGCTTTTGTCTTCATCCCTCCCTTTCTTCTCAACAGTCCGAAGCTTATTTGTCTTGGCCCCCTTGGCTCCCTTGTTTAACTACTGCCCAATTCGTGTTCCCTGCCAGGTTGGGTGCCTTTAGCTCCTGGGGGCATCCCTGCCTTTCCAAGCAGGTAGTTTCCTTTTAATTTCTGTATCTCTCAGGTCTGTAGCTTGGACATTGTTTAGCTGGAGAAAATAATGGAACCAGAGATCATGAGGAAAAAGCATTGATTGCAGGTTAAATGGAGAAGGCGATGGCACCCCACTCCAATACTCTTGCCTGGAAAATCCCATGGATGGAGGATCCCGGTAGGCTGCAGTCCATGGTGTCGCTAAGAGTCAGACACGACTGAGTGACTTCACTTTCACTTTTCACTTTCATGCATTGGAGAAGGAAATGGCAACCCACTCCAGTGTTCTTGCCTGGAGAATCCCAGGGACGGGGGAGCCTGGTAGGCTTCCATCTATGGGGTCGCACAGAGTCGGACACGACTGAAGTGACTTAGCAGCAGCAGCAGCAGCAGCAGGTTAAGTAATTTACACCTGTAATGAGCTCCTTTCTTTCGGAACCAAAATGTGTTTGCTTGTGGCTGGCTCTATTGTCTAAGGGGAAGGAGGGTTATATTTTAACTCATGGGATGGATGACCTCCCTTGAGTGGAGCAACTCAGGGATCATTTTTCTTAGAAAAATTGAGATGTTACTGTCGTTAGATCCCTTTGAGTAATCGAGCTGTGTGTTTTGTCAGAGTCTCTCATGACTCTGGCTCCTGTTGTCTCCTACTGTGTTCCTTGAAGAGAAATTATGCACCGATGCCTTTTCCCGCAGCCTAGGGTGTAGGGAGGTTCTGGACCTTGGATAAGTCCACTATTAGGCATCTGGGGTAGAAGAATGAGGTATGTGGAGAAACCAGCTCTGGGCCCTGGGACCGCTGGCTTCACGGGGAGGCATGAGTATCAGAGATGACAAACGGGGCTTCCCTGGTGGTCCAGTGGCTAAGACTGAACTCCCATGCAGTGGGTGCAGGTTCACTCCCTGGGCAGGGAACAACTACTGCCTGTATGCCGAAACTAAAGACTGGCACAGCCAAATAAATATTTAAAAAAGAGAGAGATGACAAATGGACCGTGCCCAGCATGAGGCCTGAGAACATCCTCATTACATTATTGATGCTGCCTAAATGCAAGTCATTGTCTTTCTGAAGCACTGCTACTGCACAGCTAGCTTATTGAGACCCTTTGCATACCATGCCGCATGGCTCCTGACCCGAGAGCTTGCTTATGCTTTAGGGTGATCTGTCGTTTGGCCAGCTATGCTGCTGCTGCTGCTGAGTTGCTTCAGTCGTGTCCAACTCTGCGTGACCGCATAGATGACAGCCCACCAGGCTCCCCCATCCCTGGGATTCTCCAGGCAAGAACACTGGAGTGGGTTGCCATTTCCTTCTCCAGTGCATGAAAGTGAAAAGTGAAAGTGAAGTTGCTCAGTCGTGTCCGACTCAGCGGCCCCGTGGACTGCAGCCTACCAGGCTCCGCTGTTCATGGTATTTTCCAGGCAAGAGTACTGGAGTGGGTCGCCATTGCCTTCTCCCTTGGCCCGCTATAAAGCAGCTTAAATTCCCTGGTCTCCAGACTCAGAAAGATGGAAGGGAAAGACCTGCTGTGCCTTTTCTGCAGTTCTGGTCTCAGGGATCCCATCTGAGCATCCGCTGAGAGTGGTTAGAATGGAACTGCTTCTTGAAGTGCGGTGGCATTTTAACAACTTACCTGTTGGATCTCTGTGACTACATGCCAAACGTGCTCATCTTTCAGATGTTTTTTTCAGTATTGGTGGGAAGTTGTTGTTATTTAGTCATTAAGTTACGTCTGACACTTTTGCTACCCCATGGACTGTAACCCATCAGGCTTCTCTGTCCATGGGATTTTCCAGGCAAGAATACTGGAGTGGGTTGCCATTCCCTTCTCCAGGGGATCTTCCCAATCCAGGGATTGAACCCACATCTGCACTGCAGGCTGATTCTTTACCACTGAGCCACCTGGGTAGCCCCACGGGTGGGAAGAGAGAGACTTTAATTTTGAACATGCCAGAGTTGATTAGAGCTTGGTCTGATTCTGAAGGTACTTTGAACCCTGCTCATGTGTGTGTGTGTGTGTGTATCAGTTAACAGGTCCTTGGTTGTTGCTACCCTGATAAGTAAATGAGCTTCTGTGTTTTACTCTGTGCATTTAATTAATTTAATTGGAGGATAATTACAATATTGTGATGATTTTTGCCATACATCAACATGAATCAGTGACAGGCATGCATGTGTCCCCTTCATTCTGAACCCCCCACCACCACCCTCACCACCCTGTCCCTCTAGGTAGATTACTCTTTGCATTTAAATTGTGTGTGACCTGACAAAGCTGGATACTGACCAGCACTCCCTTTTTGTGTTTCCCAAACTCATTTCCCTCTAAACACTGCTCTGTAGTGTTAATAGGTATCCTGAGAAATAAAAACATTTTTAGTTCAGGTCATGTAGTCCACGTGTCAGATGAAGATAAACAGGTTTTTGACTGTGAGGCTTTTTAGAAAGGTTAACATGCCCATGTGTTCTGAGGACCCCAAGACCAGGAGGGATGTCATTATGTTGGAAACAGCATGGAGCTTAGTGTGAGAAAACCCAAGGCTGGGTGGCCGTGGGGGCCGCAGCCAAAAACCCTGTGTGAATTCAGGACTGCTGCTCTGTAACTGTCAGCCTGCAGGAGTTGTTTTCAAACTTAAAATAATTTTTTTTAAAAAAAGCACAACAGAAGTATTTTCCCAATGCATAAACCAGACTGATGATTTGCAAACTATGCTTCCTGGAGCGTTGGGCCAGGAGACTATTAACAGGTGTTCTGGGGAATTCCCTGGTGGTCTGGTTAGGACTCCACATTTCCACTGTTGAGGGCATGGGTTCCATTCCTGGTCGAAGAACTAAGATACCCGGGAACTAAGATCCCACAAATTACACAGCATGGCCAAAAGATAAAAATAAAAACAGGTGTTCTGTTGTTTGAACAGAGGAGTTTAGGAACCACTAAAACAAAGGTACTTGGGTGAGGGGCTAGGTTCTGTGCCTACACTCCCCTAGGTTCTGTTCCTCACCCCCAGCTAAGGAATCCAGTGTGGAAGCGAGGCACCACCAGACACAAGCATTCACTGACTCTGCTGCTCTCCAGGAAACCTTCTAGAGCCTTCTGCTGGTCCCCAAATTCTCAGTGATCCCCTGCCTTCCAAACCTCAACCCACACCCCCAACCCTTCCCCAGGCCCCTGGTACCTGGTTAGTTACCTATCTGTGTATTTTGGGGTGTGGTGGCTGGGTTGGAACAGAGACTCTGAGCACAGCAAGCCCCCAGGTGCCACTGAGCTATCAGGGTCAGTGAAGAAGCCGTGTGACTACATAGGAGCCACACAGATTAATGTTGTTCCAGACATCTTTGAATGGAAAGTCATTTTTACACCTGGTGGTTTTTAAGACTCCTGAAAATTGTTTTTAAAAGCTGTGACTTTTGCTTGTAGGTGTATTTTTAAATGAGCTTCATGAAATCCTTTGATAAACTGGTGATCATGGAAAGTTAGGATTTTGTCTAATCTTTCAAGATGCTTTTATAGATGCACAGGTATGTTCTCTTAGGTGTGAGGGGGAGGGTCCTTGCCATCCCATTGGTGAGAGCGTGTGTGTGTGTGTGTGTGTGTGTGTGTGTGTGTGTGTATGCTAAGTTGTTTCAGTTGTGTCCGACTCTTTGCGACCCTGTAGACTGTAGCCCGTCAGGCTCCTCTGTCATGAAGATTCTCCAGGCAAGAAAACTGGAGTGGGTTGCTATGCCCTCCTCCAGGGGATCTTCCTGACCCACGGATCAAACCTGCATCTCTTTTGTCTCCAGCATTGGCAGGCGGGTTCTTGACCACTAGCGCCACCTGGGTAGCCCAGGCTGCCTTTTTCCTTTCTTTTTTTAATGAAACGAGTGATATTATGTTGGTTTCAGGTGTACAACAAAGTATAAGATTCAGATGTATATATATATACACATATATATACACACATGTACACATATATATACATAAGCATATTTAGGCCTTGGAAATGATGAACTTTTCTGATAAAGGAATGGGACTGATGTGGATTTTGGAGGGTGACTTTCATTTTCCATTCAAGTGTATAATATCATTTTAAAATATTCATGACTAGTTTCAAAACAAATAAATAAATGATTCTTAGAAGTCACTAAAATGTAACTCATAATAAATATGGATGTTTCCCCAACATGTTTACACATAAAATTATTTAATTTTTAAAATAAAACCACACATACTCATTGTAGAAATTTTGGAAAGTAACAGAAGCATAAATTTAAAAAAATCCACAATTCTGCCACATAGATGGACCCTGAAATTCCAAATGTTTTATACTTTTCTTTGTTTTGAAAAAATTTAAGTAACATAGTCAATATCTTTACCTTAACAGCCTGTTATGAATTGATTTGTAGGGAATTCCTTGGTGGTTCAGGGATTAGGACTCTGCGCTTCCAATGTAGGGGCCTGGGTTCCATCCCTGGTCAGGGAACTAAGATCCTACAAGCTGAACAGCCAAAAAAAAAACCAAAGATCTGTAAAACCATTTGAATCTGGTATCTTCAAGAGTGAGTGGTGTAATAATGTATCTATCCTGCAAAAATTTTCATTGTAGTAGATACCCAAGACCTGTTGTGCAGATTTAACTCTATGCCAAGGTGCCCTTTTTAGTCAGTATGAGCTCGAATATGCCATAGTAACAAACAAACCTAAAATTTCCAGGGCTTAGGACAAGGGAGGTTTCCTTCTCCCCCACGTCATGCGCTCATCTCAGGTCAGTGGGAAGCTGGCTGCCTCTCAGCCTCACTCAGAGGCCACCCCCACCAGAAACACTACTGGCCAGCTGGAGGAGGAGCACCATGAAGTTGCTCACAGTTCCTGAAGGAAGCCAGAGGCAACAAGTGTCTCGTCCACTCACCTTTCTTTTCCCAAACTCAGAAGCAGAGCCAGGTTTTGAGAGGCTTGAGACTCATGATTTTGGAGACCCACTCTTAAGGAAAAAGATTTAAAATTGACAATATAAAACTAGGTACAATAGTATTTAAGAATGAGAAGCACACAAAATTACAAATTTTACAAGTATTTTCCTTCTGTTTTTATTTTGGCCTCCACTAAGATGCGGAGAAGGCAATAGCACTCCACTCCAGTACTCTTGCCTGGGAAATCCCATGGACGAAGGAGGCTGGTAGGCTGCAGTCCATGGGGTTGCTAAGAGTCAGACACAACTGAGCAACTTCATTTGCACTTTTCACTTTCATGCATTGGAGAAGAAAATGGCAACCCACTCCAGTGTTCTTGCCTGGAGAATCCCAGGGACAGGGGAGCCTGGTGGGCTGCCAACTGTGCGGTCGCACAGAGTTGGACACGACTGAAGTGACTTAGCAGCCACTAAGATAGATGGTATTTGAATGTTAGTATGATCAGTTAATTTTAAAAAGTGAACAAAAATTGACCTGAAGTTTAGGAGGACATCAGAGCAATCTGGGGCTTCCCAGGTTGCACTAGTGGTAAAGAATTCACCTGCCAATGCAGGAGATGCAAGAGATGCGGGTTCAATCCCTGGGTTGGGAAGATCCCCTGGAGAACCCACTCCAGTATTCTTGCCTGGAGGATCCCACGGACAGAGAGCCTGGCATGTTATAGTCCATGGGGTAGCAAAGAGTTGGATACGACTGAGGGACATAGCACATACTGGCCAATTCAAGTTTTAGTTTCCCCACTCCCTTGTGTTGGGTGATGTCACTTCACAATCAATATGCTCTTATACTGCATACATCAGCTTATTGATGGGTGTGTGTAGGAGGTTGTCATTGGAACATTTGTCTCTTCAAGCTGTTGCTATGCGTTGGAGACAACTTTGTGTGCCATTTTATTTGGGACTGTCAGACTTTGTTGGAGAAGGCGATGGCACCCCACTCCAGTACTCTTGCCTGGAAAATCCCATGGACGGAGGAGCCTGGTGGGCTGCAGCCCATGAGATCGCTAAGAGTCAGACACGACTGAGCGACTTTCACTTTCACTTTCCACTTTCATGCATTGGAAAAGGAAATGGCAACCCACTCCAATGTTCTTGCCTGGAGAATCTCAGGGACAGAGGAGCCTGGTGGGCTGCCGTCTATGGGGTCACACAGAGTCGGACACGACTGAAGTGACTTGGCAGCAGCAGCAGTCAGACTTTGTCAGTTCAAGATTCGTCAGTTACTTTATGATGTGATCTGATACACTGGCTACATAAATTATATTAATCTCCCACACATAGCTATTTTCCCTTTATAATACTGCTGCAGGTTTCTGCCCTATGAATCCTGGAATTCTCATAAGTTCTATTTCATGTGATTCCCACCAAAATGGGAGGAAAGGTACAGTGTGTTTATAATTGGATACTGTGCATTATGGGATATATTCCTGTTGGGAAATAACTTCCATTTAGGCACTGATGAAAAGAGAATTGTCCACTGATGACTGTTTCACGAATTTGATGATCTGAAGAATTCTCCTGCTAAAAAATTCTAGCTTCTGGCCCCTTATGATTCAAACCCTTTCTTCCTTCACCACTCAGACACTTCTAGTTTGGCATGTAGGGGCATGTTGATCTTGTGAATTTTAAGGCCTGTTTCTTCATCATGATGTCAGATCAGCGCATATCTGGAGGCCATTCCTACAGAGGGAAGACTACAGTGGCTGTATGTGGAAGCGACTGCTAGACCCAAATTCAGTCTCTTTTACTCAGCTTCCAATTAACCGACTCCCCAGAATGCCCACTGTTACTCCATCACCACTGGCAAAAGGCATTGTAATGGATGGGAAGTTGAGGCACAAGCTTCATCATCCTGAAGATAAATTCGCCCTGGGAAACAGCCCCAGTCTCCAACCCTACCGTGAGCCTGGAAGTCAGAGAATGGGCTGTACTGTGAACCATACTGTTGTTAGCACAGTGCTCCAGAAGGGTCCTGATGGTTTTCACTCCCACCAGTAGTAACAGGGGGTTATGAATTTTTAAAAAGTTTTATGTCATCTTAATCAGCCAGCTGTTTGCCCCTCATCCATGCTTTTTGATGTTGCCAGTCATAATTAGCCATAGTTGTAGAAATGTGACAACCTTTTTGTCTTTTTAATTTATTTTAATTGGAGGCCAATTACTTTACAATATTGTGATGGGTTTTTGCCATACATCAACATGAATTGGCCATTGCCATCTATGTGCCCCTCCCTCCTGAATACCCTCCCCATCCCATCCCTTCAGGTTGTTACAGACAAGCTTTTAATATTAGTACTTTTCAAGCGTGCAAATATTTACTTCTGAGCAGTTGGTAGGTGCTACACAGAACGGACTCTCTTCAAGGGTGCACCTGTGATCTCCTGGTGAGCAACTGCAATGGCTCTTCCTTATTTACATCTTTTTGAACATCACTGTACAGTTTTACATGTATCTTTGCTGCAGAATTGTTGTAAGTTGAATTACTTATGAGTCTGTAGGTGCTTCGAAGTTGTTGGCTTCCAGTATAACTTTGAGTCCCTGTTTTCTTTCTTTGTAGCCATGCCACACAGCATGTGGGATCTTAGTTCCCCAACCAGGAATCGAACCCATGCCTCCTGCAGTGGAAGTGCAGAGTCCTAACCACTGGACTACCTGAGTCTCTGTTTTCTTATTGGCTATTAGATAGGTTTTACTTCAACAATGATTGTTAGATTTGACTGTGCTGGAGGAAATTTGACATTTGCTGTACCAAAAGGCAGGCAAAAAAAAAAAAAAAAGTATTCTCCTTACTAGAATTTATGGTCAGTTCATTTATGAGAAAGGGGGCAAGAATATACAATAGAGAAAAGACAGTCTCTTCAATAAGTGGTGCTGGGAAAACTGGACAGCTCTGTGTAAAAGAATGAAAATAGAACATTGTCTAACACCATATACAAAAATTTAAAAATTGGATTGAAGACCTGAATGTAAGACCATAAAACTCCTAGAAGAAAACATAGGCAGAACACCCTTTGACACATGTGGCATCTAAAATATAACACAAATGAACTTATCAATGTAGAAGACAGAAACGGACTCAGAATAGGCTTGTGGTTGCCAAGGGGGAGAGGGGCTGGGAGAGGTACGGATCGGTAGTGTGGGATTAGCAGATACAAACTATTATATATAGAATGGATAAACAATAAGGTCCCACATGCCTGCTGCTGCCTCTGCTTAGTCCCTTCAGTCCGGCTCTGTCGACCCTGTGGACACCAGGCTCCTTTGTCCGTGGGGATTCTCCAGGCAA
Source organism: Tragelaphus eurycerus (assembly GCA_935064755.1). Taxonomy (NCBI): domain Eukaryota; kingdom Metazoa; phylum Chordata; class Mammalia; order Artiodactyla; family Bovidae; genus Tragelaphus; species Tragelaphus eurycerus. The sequence goes on from CAKXYN010000020.1 coordinate 23,887,737, forward strand.
GAGTACTCAAATGGGTTGCCATGCCCTCCTCCAGGGCATCTTCCTAACTCAGGGATCAAACCCCAGTCTTCTGCATTGCAGGCAGAGTCTTTACCATCTGAGCCACCAGGGAAGCCCCAACATGCCAAGGAGCAACTAAGCCCCAGAACCACAAGAGAAGATCGACAAGTCGCAGCTGAGACCCAACACAGCCAAATTTTTTAAAACAGTGTACAGGTTATGTTAGAGTATTACAAACCACCTAAACACCTATCAGTGGATATTCGTGTATGTCTATAGTTGTGTATATTTGCATATTTATGTCTAACTCTTGTGATACTGTGATTTGGGATAATGAACTATGTATTTGGTCTTCATTCCATTTCTGGCACAGAGCTCTTAAAACTCGTAGAATTTCCTAAGTGATAAGAGGTGTTTGATATCTATATTTTTTATATTTACAACAAATCTCTTTCAGCCACACCTGGGTTTGTGTTAAATGAGATGATTTTTGGAAAGCTCTTAAGGATGGGAGCTGATTGCCAAGGGAAGCAACCAGGTGATAAGAGAGTTGGAACTTTTAACCTTACCTGCGGACTTCTGGAAAGGGAAGGGGACTCCAGATTAAACTCTATAAAAACTCTTGAACAGGATTGATCTTCCACGTTGGTGAGCCAAAGCACATCCAAGTGCTGGGGGTGGGTGCACTTCAAATTCCAGGGAGACAGAGGTTCCTGTAATTGAGACCCTTTTGGACTTTGCCTTGTGTATCTCTTTATCTGACTCTTCAATTGTATTCTTTAATAACTTTATAATAAACTAAAGTGAACTTTGTAGTAAATCTAGAACCTTCTCATAGAGGCCTTCCATGGTCACTCTGCTTAAAATTTCCAACATCCTTGTTCTAGTTACATTTCATCTTCCTTCCCTGCTTTGATTTTTCTCCTTTGTACTTATCGCTGTCTAATATGCTACATTTTAAAATTTAATTAAAACTCTTCATTAGCATATGAGCTAAAGAACAGGGAATTTTGTCTGTCTGTGCACTCCTGTGTTGAATGGCCTATCTGATTTGCATATTCTTGAAACCATTTTCATTTTAATATGTAAGAATGTAGGTGTTACCTTCCCACACAAATATGGTTGAAGTTAGCATACCAGAAACATTTGTAACTCATCAGTAGAGTGTATTATTTCTTTTTTTTTTTTTGAGTGTATTATTTCTTGCCTAAGATTACTAGATCCAATTACAGGGGTTAAAAAAAAAATTTTTTTTTTCTGAGTTTCCCTTATATAAACTATTTCTTTGTGAATTGATTGCAAGTCAGGCATGTAATTCAGATGGAGAATTAAAGTGTCTGGTTCTGTAGAGAGTTAGGAGAGCCATTAGGAGAAGCAGAAAGTGTGTGCTTAAAAGGCCCGTAATTGTGACGTGTTGACTGTGAAGAAAGCTGAGTGCCAAAGAATTGATGCTTTTGAACTGTGGTGTTGGAGAAGACTCTTGAGAGTCCCTTGGACTGCAAGGAGATCCAGCCAGTCCATCCTAAAGGAGATCAGTCCTGGGTGTTCTTTGGAAGGACTGATTCTAAAGCTGAAACTCCAGTACTCTTTGCCACCTCATGCGAAGAGTTGACTCATTGGAAAAGACTCTGATGCTGGGAGGGATTGGGGGCAGGAGGAGAAGGGGACGACAGAGGATGAGATGGCTGGATGGCATCACCGACTTGATGGACATGAGTTTGGGTGAACTCCGGGAGTACGGAGGCCTGGTGTGCTGTGATTCATGGGGTCACAAAGAGTCGGACATGACTGAGCAACTGAACTGAAATGAACTGAACTGAAGTGGAAATATGGAAAGGCTACATATTGTTAAAAAGGCATGGAAAAAGGAGAATCTCCCTTCCTTTTATGTGGAGACTGACGAGTCTGTCAGGAATTGTTGGGGTGGGTTTGTAGAGGCTCCCTGAGCCCCCATTTACCTGCTTTGTGCAGGTTCGTGTGCTTGGTGCCTTGGGAGTGAAGGGAGGTGGACTGGCCCCTGCCATCTGAGAGCTCAGGAGGCAGAGAGATGCATAGAGGAGGTATAAAAGATGGGATGCAACTGCAGACCCAGCTTTCCTGGGGAGGGTAGGATCAGTCATGTCTGGCGGGGAGAAGAAGTGACATCAGGGAGGACAGGGGGAGGAGGTGAGCTGATCAAGGCATGAGTGGGACCCCTGGAGGAAAAGAAGGGCCCCAGAGTAGCCTGGGCCTCCTCTTCTCCCCATACTTCAGTCATCTGGGAATCTTGTCAAAAAGCAGATTCTAACTCTGGGGGTCAAGGAGGGGAGGCAGAGATTCTGCGTTTTCATCTATAACAGGCTCCTCGGTGATGCTGATGTTGCTGGTCTTGAGGACAGACCTGGGACCACAGAGCTGCCTGCCCGTTCTTCCTCCACCTTGGAGGTGGAGGTCAGCCTGGAAGCTCTGGCGTAGGCTTGACAGGTGGTAGGTGGTGAGGAGCTGGGTTACAGAAGTAGGGTACAGGCCAGGAGCCCAAGACTGGTCTGGTTTTCAGGTGTAAGACCTCCTGACTTTTCCTTGATCACAGGGCCATTAAATTCAGTCCCTGGGCCTCCTCCTGTTCCCGAAATCTCGCTTTAAAAGTTGACCTGTGATTTTCATCGACACCTATTTGCCTTCACGATCTCTGATCTCCTAGGACATATTGCTAGAGCCTGTTACTTTGGTCCTTCAGAAAGAAAGCGTTTCTAACGTTGGTAGATTTTAAATGTTTTTATGAACTTCCCAGGCTGTCTCTTCATGATCAAATCCAATGATAAACTTAAAAAAAATTTATTTATTTGCCTGTATCAGGTCTTAGCTGGGGCATGCAGGATCTTTGTGGCAACATACAAGATCTTTCATTGCAGCATGTGGGCTCTCAAGTTGTGGCGCTCGGGCTTAGTTGCCCTAAGGCACGTGGGATCTTAGTTCTCCAACCAGGGGATGAGCTTGCCTCCCCCACATTGCAAGGTAGAATCATTCATTCACTTTAGTGGTGCTGAGTCTTAGTTGTGGCACAGACGGCCTTAGTTGCTTCATGTGGATTCTCATTCGGGCACCTCGACTCTCTAGTTGTGCTGCTCAGGCTTAATTGCTCTGCAGCAAATGGCATCTTAGTTCCCCAACCAAGGATTGAACCCTCGTCCCCAGCATTGCAAGGTGGAGTCTTGACTGCTGGACCGCCAGGGAAGTTCCTCCAATGATAAACATTTTAAAAAGCATGACTCATCAATTAATTGTAGTTGTTGTTCAGGCACCAAGTCGTGTCCAACTCTTTGTGACCCCATGGACTACAGCACTCCAGTCCTCCCTGTCCCTCACTATCTCCCAGAGTTTGCTCAAACTCATGTCCATTGAATTGGTGATGCTATACAACCATCTCATCCTCTGCTGCTGATTTCTCCTTTCACATCTAATGATTTAATTAGGTGGGCCTTATTTTTGGGTAGGACTTCTACATGGAGGGGTTGTACAAGTCCTGCTAAAGTTGTCTCAGTCAGCCTCATAGTCAGACCTCACACAAGTCTCAGTTAGCCTGTGTGACATCAGCTGAACCAGAAGGATAGCTGCAAATATCTTAACATGGACACCACCAACACCTTGCTCTGTTAATGTTTGACATCACCCTGATAGAGACTGTGAGTAAGAGATGCGAGTAGGTGGTGTCCACTTACTGGTGGCAGAGGCAGGACTAAAAACACTGTGAGCCTGCCCCTCTCTGCCTCCTCACGGGGGGCTGCACGCACCAGCCTGGTGTCGGCATCCTGTGGTGGCATGGTTGCTCACATGTGGAATTTGATCCTTTCATCAAGGCCCCTATACCTATTCTTACATAAGAAGTGGATCAGGTCACATTCCTGTCCATGATACTGCCGTCCCCAGGGGAAACTCCGTGGTTGTTGTGTGGTGGTGGCAGGTGAGTTTTATTTAAAGGCGGCAGGCACGTGTGTCCACAGATGTGTGATAACCATACACGTACATGTGTGTTTGCAATTTTCTTCCCAGGTCTTGGCCCTGATCGCATTCATCTGCATAGAGACCATCATGGAATGCTCCCCATGTGAAGGCCTCTACTTTTTTGAGTTTGTGAGCTGCAGTGCGTTTGTGGTGACCGGAGTCTTGCTGATTCTGTTCAGTCTCAACCTTCACATGAGAATTCCCCAGATCAACTGGAACCTGACAGTGAGTAAAAGTCATGTTCTCTGACTAGGAAAGGATCGAGTGCTCCATGGCTCCCAGGAAAATCAGAATCATTCCATGGCATGTTTGGTTCTGGTTCATTTTGAGACATAAGCATTCCCTTGTAATACAACTGTGAAATTTTAAATTTCCATCCTGGATTGAATAACATGACTGCAGAATTAATGGGACCTTCACTAATGACAGAAACATAACGATTATTCTGACTTCTTTAAAGATGTCATTTCAATTTGGGGATCCTTTGAGACGATTGATAATGTTGATGCTTATAGAATATGGGAAAGAGAGCATGGAATTAATACATTTGCATATTTTCACACTGGACCTGAAAGCCGTTTGCAAAAGTACTGATTCAGGAAGAGCTGAAAATATGAATGAAATTGCCATTAACTTGTGAAACCTAGGAATATTATTACTATTAAATTCAAAGCAGCTGGGAGGTCCCAGAGGGTTTGCTGGGTTGATCAATGAGTCTTGAGGAAATGTGTCCTTTGCTCTCCATGGTTTGGGGCTCTTAACTCTGACAGCCTTACTCTCTGATCCTCAGGGGAAGCTCAAGGCTGTTCACTCCCAGGCCCTCTTTCCTGGACTTGTGTTACTTGTCCCTGCTGTGCCAAGCGGAAGAGTGAACTTAACAACACTTTGTTTTCTTGATATTTCTTTGCAAATAAGCACGTGCAGGAACTCAAAGAGAGCCAGTTCGGGAGACACAGGCAGGCCCTATCAGCTGCCTCGGGTTGCGGGGGAGGGGCCCTGAGCCACTTGCGCTCACGTGGGCTCCTCTGCTGCCTGCGGCGCTGGTGCGCGCAGCACCGGAGAGCGTGGCCTGGATCTCCGAGCTGGGAGGAGGCAGCCTGGCTGGCCACCTTGCCTGGCAGGGCCACTCCGGTGGTGTTCCAGTGGGGAGCCAAGAGGTGACCATCTTCCTGACAGAGTGCTGTCTGCGTCGTTCAGACCCTTTTAGGAAGAAAAATAAAAGGGGAACTGGGCTAGAAAAGTTGTCCATTGAAAAGTTGGTTTCATCTTGACATTGAAAAGGAAGAAATAAGCTCTAAAACCTCAAGATTTACTGGAGGCATTTCATCACAGTTTTTGGTGACAGGTTTTAGTGTTTCAGCTCTTTTTAAGATAAAGTCTATGTTAAAGAAAATGCTTCCAGTGTTGTGATCTAAATTGATTGTAATGAACAGGCAGTGCAAGAGTACCTCGAAAACCTCCCCCAACCAGCATGCAGGCTCCGTGGGGGCAAGGTCATCGTCATGGGGCAAGGAACATTGGAAACCCAGATCCCGAGAGTGTCTACTGCTGCTGCTGCTGCTAAGTCGCTTCAGTCGTGTCCAACTCTGTGCTACCCCATAGACGGCAGCCCACAAGGCTCCCCTGTTCCTGGGATTCTCCAGGCAAGGAACAGAAGTGGGTTGCCATTTCCTTCTCTAATGAGTGAAAGTGAAAAGTGAAAATGAAGTCGCTCAGTCCTGTCCGACTCTTACCGACCCCATGGACTGCAGCCTACCAGGCTCCTCCGTCCATGGCGTTTTCCAGGCAAGAGTACTGGAGTGGGGTGCCATTGCCTTCTTAGACACTCCGCTAGAGTGTCTAAGGCCAAAATAAATACCTTTGAGGGAGGCACTGGGCTGGGCTGTGAATAAAACCACGCCAGAGATCCTCTCTGACAGAGAGCAGCGACTAAGATGGTTAAGACCCAGGGGCTTTGAGTCAGGCCACCCTGTCTGTATTCAAGTCCGAGGTGGCTCTTAAGAGCTGTATATGACCCTGGGCAAGTCACGTAGAGCCCCCAAGTGGAGATGGTAGCATTTTTCTTGCAGGGTTGTTTTAAGAATGAAATGAGACAAGTGTGTACAAAGGCTCCAAACCAGTGGGCGCTGCTGCCAGTATGAGAAATAGTAACTTTACTGTGAGTCAGAGGCCACTGGTGTCTGTCCGCCATGTCATTCTCCTGTAGACTTCACCAGCTTTGACGTCACACCCTGAATTCTGACTTTTCTACTTATTTGACAGCCATAAATTTGTTAGAAGACTTCATACCTCACTCTGTTGTATAACATAGGCAATTATAGCCATTTTCTTACAATAACTTCTAAGGGAGTAGAATCTGCAAAAATACTGAGTCACTCTGCTGTACACCTGAAACTAGTATTGTAAATCAACTACACTTCCTTTTTTTTTTTTTTTTTTAAAGAAAGAATTGCCAGGAATTCCCTGGCAGTCCACTGGTTAGGACTCTGCACTTTCACTGCTGTGGGCCCGGGTTCAATCCCTAGTTGAGGAACTAAGATCCCACAAGCTGTGTGGTGTGGCCAAATAATAAATAAATAAATAAACAGTTAATTTTAAAAGGACCCCTGACCCCAGATCACCATAACAATAAAAAAGACTTCAGATTCTAATTAATTCGTTCAGGCCTTTATCTTGAAATACCTATTTGGCGAGCTTTCTTAAATACTTCGTTTTTCTATTTTAACCATGAAAGTCTTTCCACTGGTTGGCAACCGCTTGTTGGGGGTTGTATCAAAATGCATGTTTTTCGCTGGAAAGTTACCATCCCTCCTTTTCTTTAGGATGGTATTGGCTGGGGCAGATGACTGGGTGGTGCCCCTGGCCTCCTCTCCCACCCTGTCCCTCCGTCCTTCCATCCTTTTCCTACCACTGACCACCAGGGCCTCCCACTCCCCATAGCCGGCAGTCAGAGCCCTCCAGCCCTGGAAGCTCAGTCAGACTTTGTAGAGAAGGGAGGTCTGCGCATGTCTGCTCTACTTCCCTACTTCCTGATCTCTCCTTTCTCAGCTTTTATTGTCAAATACAGCATATTCAGAGAAATCTGTAGAAGTCAAAGTACAGTTTAGTGAAGAATGATAAAGACTATGTAGCCAGACCCCTGGGTCAAGAGTTAGGACAGTGTCAACACCCTACAAGCCTCCCATGTGTCTCTTCCAAACATGGGGACTACCTTTTCCCCCAACACTCTGTCCTTGAAAATCCTCTGGTCAGGATCACTGGGGGATCCTTGTGCTCCTGGATCCTCTGCTTAGTTCCCAGTCCCGCCACCCCTCACCAATCCTTTCAGCCCTGGAGTACGCCCTCAGTCTCTCTCCTGGCCTACTCTCTCTTTCCTCTGATGATACCACAGTCTGTTTTTCTTCTTCCTCTTTGTGTTCCTTCTTCCATGGCCTTTGTGGCCTCTGCTGTCCTCAGGTCAGGATAGGTGTTTCCTGACCTGAGAACCCAGGCTGAGTGCTGTGGTGAGTTGAGAGCAGTCTGCAGTCACCCAGGGGGGCCATCTGCAGAGTCCTGAGGCTTTGCTGTGACTCATTGTGTGTTGTTTTCTGACACTACTTTTGACACCAAATGTATAGTTTTGTTTTGTTTTTTTTTCCCCTACACCAAATCTGTGTAGTTTTTCCACACTGAGTAATTCTCTAAGACCAACTGTGCTGTGCTTAGTTGCTCAGTCGTGTCTGACTCTTTTGACCCCATGGACAGTAGCCCACTGTCCATGGGGATTCTCTTGGGTATTCAGCAATTCAATTTAGTTCTGACGCTGACTTCTGGAGTTAATGCAGACCCCACAGGTTAAAGGGCAACTAAGGGCACTCAGGAAATGTTAAGGAATCTGGGACAAAGACCAAATATATATTTTTCATTATGCCAAACTCATCTTTTCTAGAACTCAACTTCCTCAAGGCCCTTATTAGAGGTGTCTTGGATCTTAATTAGGTTAGGACTCAGTGAGACACTGAGAGTTGTATGGTTGGCACAGTAGGCTCTCTACAGATGGTAGCTGCCCATTCACGGGCTCCAGAGGGGGCTCACTGGTAGTTCAGAAGGTAAAGAACCTGCCTGCAGTGCAGGAGACCTGAGTTTGATCCCTGGGTTAAGAAGATCAACTGGAGAAGGAAATGGCAACCCGCTCCAGTATTCTTGGCTGGAGAATTCCATGGACAGAGGAGCCTGGTGGGGTACAGTCCATGGGATCGCAGGAGTTGAACACAACTTAGTGACTAAACTATTCCACAGAGGAGTTCCCGTCCTTTATGTCTAAAGTGATAGATAAGAAGTGATTTATTAGAACAGGATGCTTGTGAGGCTTATAAGCAGCTGGGTGAGAGGGCTACAGTTTTATAATCAAAGAAAAAGTGGGGAGGGGAAAAAGACCACTTCTTTTTCCTCATTTTTTTTTTTTTAAGTATATATCATGCCTCCATCATCAGCTCCTCCTCCAGGTTGAGTTGGGGGGGGGTTTTGTCCCTACCTAATTAAGCCAAGATGGTCATGGCACTGTGGAAATGTTATTTCAGGTCTCAGTACAATGAGGGTCTTTACTTTGAAATCTCACCTTTCCATAAATTATTGCTTTTTTATGTGTGCAAAGAGCATGTCCTAGGGGTCATTAACTTACTGAGCTCACAGGGCAGGATGTGGGTCTCATGCCACCATTGTTGTATTGTCTTGGGGTATGTCTTGTGCTTTTTTTGCACAGTTTTGTAGTTAAGCAAACCTGTTTTCTTTTTTTAAAACCTGTTTTCTTAAGTAACTATTAATTTACAAGGGTCTCCCATATTTTTTTTTTTTTTTACAATCCCTTAGTGGCAGTCATCAGTACTGTGGTCAATCTCATGGTACGGGGGCCGTCAGGGCACAGTGTGGGCTGAATGGCTGTAAACCTCCTCTCTCATTCATGTGTAGAACTGACTTCAGCCAGTCACCCCGTGGTTAATAAGCAGTGGTGGTGAATGCCTGTCTGGGGCCAGGCTTTGGGAACTGAAAGCAAGCACAGGGTAGACGCTAGCTGCTCTTCTGTGTGCAGTTTTGTGTGAGGCCTGGGAGAACACAGTGGATTCCTCAGAGGAGGGGGCCTGGAGCAGGTCAATTGGGGAAGTTCAGAGGAAATGCCAGATTCCAGGTGAGCCTCAAGGGATGAATAGGCGCTTGCTGGGCACAGAGTATGGAGGGGTGGGGCGCATTGTAGGGTGGCCCACTCTCTGGGACTCAGGGCCCTGTGGGGCTGGGTACATGATGGAAATGGGCAAGTGAGGAGATGGGCGGGTGGTCCCTGAGACCCAGAGGTTGCTCTCCTACTGAGTCCCAGCCAGTTGTGTTACTTCCCAGGACTTTTAAGAACAGTTTTTCAGGAGCAGCTGAAAGTTGGATTTTTTTTTTTTAATTTTTGGTTGCACTGGGTTTTCGTGGCAGTGTGAGGACTTTCTCTAGTTGTGGCACAGGCTCAGCAGTTGTGGTGCATGGGGCTTAGTTGCCCCACAGCATATGGGATGTTAGTTCCTACACCAAGGATTGAACCCTAATCCCCTGCATCGGGAGATGGCTTGTTAACCACTGGACCACCAGGGAAGTCCTTGGACTTTTTTTCTTTTAAAGAAGTTTCTTATTTATACGAAATGTCCAGGATAGGCAAATCCTTAAAGACAGAAAACTAATTGGTAGTTGTCTAGGATTAAGGGAAGGGATAAAGAATTAACTGCTAATGAGTATGAGGTTTGTTTTGGAAGTGCTAAAAATGTTCTAAAATTAAATTGTGGTGAATTATATCTCAATAAAGCTGTTATTAAAATCATATGTGATAGCAGCCGTGCAGGGGTAACTACTTAATACAGGGGTGTAATACTCTAGAATTCCCTAGACTGTCTTTCACAGGTAGATGTATGTTGTGATATGTGAATGCCAAAAAATGGAACCATTAAAGTCAAGCTTTCCCATTTGAACTATCTTGAGTGTCTTCCATGTTAAATATAACTATATCATTAGTTTTAATGACTGCATACTGTTCCAATTGGAAATACCATTTTACTTAACAAGTCTTTGATTTTTAAGTATTTTATCTTCAGTTTTTTGCTATTTTAAATAACATGATGAACATCCTTATGCTTAGGCCTTTTTGCAACTAGTATGCTATTTAAGATGATTTTAAAAATATGCTATTTAGGAGGATTTCCAAATGTGGAATTCATAGACAAATAACATGCACATCTTCAGAGGAGACTGGGCATGTTCCAGGTGGTGTAGCTGTAGACACATGAACCTCTTCAAAATCTCAGCATTCTATCATAAAACATTTCCTCCTATTTCTGAGTAGCCTTTGGTTTGGAAACTGTAGTTGTCTTTATCCCTACAGCTCCTTACCCAGAGTTGGGTGTAACTGAACATGTCCAGGTTTAACTTTGTGAAACATGTGTCCTGGCTTCACACGGGTCACCACTGAAAGCTGCCCTCCTGGTAGACCTCTCTGGCTAGAGTTTGTAGTTGTACTTCGCTGCTGTCCATGAGCAGGGGCAGAGGCGCTGGCCAGGAGTGTGGCAGGAGCTGCTGCAGGGCTCAGCTGTTAGGAGGTGAATGTTGCCATCTTTAAGGAGGAGAGGGCCCCCAAAGCCAGGCCAGCTGGTAGGACCCACCTGGTGTTGATGTACAGTCAAGCTGGCACCTAAGCAGTGTAGGGTTTTGCCTGGTTTCTCTTTCCCTGTAGAGAGCATAGAGGTGCTTTGGTATGACCCAGGCTGTGGAGGCCTAATGCACAAGTGGAAATATCAGCAGTAACAATAAACGTGCAGGGAACCCTATGTGTGGGCTAGGCACATGCTTGGCTTTTCATGTACGCTGTTCTACCCAGTCTTTGAAACAACTCCGGAGGGGTAGCGGGCTGTGCCCACATATGACATGAGAGACAAAGGGACCCGTCCACAGTTGTGGGTGGTTAGGACCCTTGTCTGGGTGTTTATATGAATCACTGTGTTGTATTCCCCTAGACAAGTAAGACAGGAGCTAAATCTTTGAAGCATTGGATTTGTAACCTGATTTGCTTTTCAAGGAGCTTAGGGGAAAATCCTCTAGGCTTTAGCATCATGGAGACTTGAAAGACCGTGCACGAGGAAGAGAAGTGTGCGGCCTGGCTAAGTGTGTTCTCCAGGTCTGAAAGCAGCACTCTATATGTCACAAATGCATGAAGGGGTTTCACCAGTTTAAGCCTATTCTTGTCCGTAAGAGGATTTGAACGTGTTTTGAAAAGACAATAGAACTCTACTTGGTAATTAGTGAGTATGTCCTTGTGGGTTAGCAGTTTGGTTTCTATAATAGGTCATTAAGAAATGGTCATTTAACATGGTGACTTTCTTGGTGGTCCAGTGGTTAAGGCTCTGAGCTTCCTCTGCAGGGGGCGTGGGTTCAGTACCTTGTCAGGGAAAATGATCCCACATGCCTTGAGGCAAGGTCAAAAAAGAAGAAAGAAAGAAATGGTAACATGATGTGTTTGGTTAAAATGTGGATTTTCCTGTGGTGGTTTATCAAGCAGCATCATTAACTATTTAATTAAATAGAATTAATAGCATCCGCTTTGCCTCCATCTGTGATCAATACCCCTGGGCCACCGAAACAAAAACAGGGAGCCACCAGAGAGGCTGGGCACTGTGCTTTTTATATCAAAAGTTCTTCAGTGGTTTTTTTCAGATAAAACCTGCAATGATCCTTTTCAAGTGACTTTATCTTATTCTTTAGGATTTGGTCAACACTGGACTCAGCACTTTCTTTTTCTTTATTGCTTCGATCGTACTGGCTGCTTTAAACCACAAAACCGGAGCAGAAATCGCTGCCGTGGTAAGTGAACTCAAAAGGTCAAAACGAGGCTGGTTCATACACTTTGTGTACCTTGCTGCTCTGTCCCTGGGCTTGTGTCCTACTGCTTCTCCTTTAGCGCCTCCTTTGCTAGTGATGTCACTGGGCCAGCGGAGGCCCCGGTCCCTTCAGTGCTCTGGTTCTTAAAGTGTGGCCCCTGGAACGGCAGCAGCACCTGGCAGTTTGTTGGAGGTGGCGTTCTCAGCTGTCCCCAGAGCTGCCGACTTGGCAGTGTGTTTTAACAAGCTCACAGATGCACACTCTGGCTTGAGCACCTCTGCTTCAGTCTCTGTCCAGCAGAGCCCTGGATATCTGAAAGGGCTGTTGCTTTTAAGGGCCTTCGCTGCCAGTGTCGGGTGTTCATGAAGAAGATGCAGTCTGGACACCACATGGCAGTCAGCACAGTGGGGAGTGGGGGCGGAGGATGGGACCAGGTAAGGTAAGACTGTCTCTATGCTCTGCCTTTCTTTATTGTTCGGTATTTACAAAGAATATGCAGCACTTTTATAACTGAGAGGGTGGTTAAAAGGTTTATTGAGACTACTAAACTATGAGCTCTCCAAGGTATCACTCAATAGGTTCATCAGTCATTAGCTAATCATTAAAACACCACGACTTCTCACTCTCAAGCTGCCCACTCAGAGCTGCCCACATGAGAGGCAGTGGGGCTGGGGGGCTAAGATATGGAATGCTGGGCCTTGTGGCTTGATTTGGGGTCACACTTGAGACTCTGATTTTTCATCTACATGGAGTTTTGTCTCCATGGTATTTCTCCCAGGGACCAGTGGCATGAAGGTCTGTAAAAGAGGCCCTTCTGTGATCTCTTTTTCCTTGTAGATCCAGAATACTTTGAAAGAGACCTGAGGCTGCCTTTTTGTGGGTCACATGACTATGAACTTGGCCAGGGTCTGACAGCTGGACATGTAGTGGGGTCTGGGTGTTGGAGTTATAGCCAGGAGAGGCTAATGCACCTCGCTCACTGTAAGCTGCCCAGGGGCCCTGCGGACTAACCTGGCTTGTGTCTTGTAGATATTTGGCTTCTTGGCAACAGCCGCCTACGCGGTGAACACATTCCTGGCCGTGCAGAAGTGGAGGGTCAGCCTCCGGCAGCAGAGCACCAACGACTACATCCGCGCCCGTACTGAGTCCAGAGACGTGGACAGCCGGCCCGAGATCCAGCGCCTGGACACGTGAGGGCGCACTGAGTCTTCTTCCCTCTGGTCCTCCTGCCCGTACTTTCAATCAAGTTTTTCTTTCCCTCATCACATCAGATTATCATGTGACTAAGTTGAATTTTGTCCTCCTTGGTAACAGTTCATTCTGGGCAAGGGTTTTCACGGCAGCCCTGATGGTGGGTGCAGGAGGCGGGGGACCCCGTGCCCAGCCTTTCACACAGAGGCGGTGGGAGGGGCCTGCCCACCCCCATCCTCTGGCTTGGTGGCCGTGGGAGCCACTGTCCTCGCGGGCTGCCGTGTCCACTTCACTGTCCCTGAGCACAGGCTTCGCGGCTGACTCTGAGCCACCCCCTCATATGTATTCGTGATGAGTCAGGACTTTGGATTAAATGGGGGCTGTTGGAGGGGAAAAAACAAATATCAAGGAATGAAACTTTATGGTTGAAGCGGCGGGTCAGCAGTGCTTTCTGGGTGACCCCGTAGAGGCCCTGGATGCGCTTTAGTCTCGCTGCCAGGATGCCCCTCTCCCCATTGTTTTCCATGCCTGGGGGCACCGCGACCCCAGCACGAGCACGGACAGCCAGCTGTGACACCAAGGGACTCGGTGGGTGTGCCTGCTGGGTGCTTTTCTGGCTCTGGGGGAGGCTGGCACCCTCTTGGCTGGGCTCCAGGGCACTGCTGCCCATCTGGAGGTCACCATCTGTTTCCTACCCTGCTGAGACGTCCCTGGAATCATCTTCCTGAATCCCAGAGGCTCCTCCAAGGATACGAGGACCATCTTGTTTTCCAGTTTCCTACCTTCCCTGAATACGCCAAGGCCGGACAGCAGATTTTCTGTCATCTTACCTTCCCAGATAAAAGCCACAGAAGAAATACAGTCTGTCCCACCAGCCCGGACCCTTGCCCATTTGCTGGCCTCACGGACCACAGGTGGGGACATGCCTCTGTTTCAAGGGTATGCGCTGATTTTCAAACACCTGAGAAGAGTTCTAGTGTGAATTCTGAGTGGCTCCGTCTAGGATTTGAAGACTACTTGAATCTGCACCACAACATCCCCTTTCACTGATGTTTCGGAGGGCGACGACCCTGTTCCTCAGGGTCATAACTATGAACGTCGATCTTGGAGGATTTCGGGGATCATTCTAGCTACGTAAGGTTTTGTATGAATTCTCGATAAAGTGAAGATTATTGTGGTGACTAAGTTACACAGGCCCCTGCGATGCTGTAGGTTTTTGTTTTTTTTTCTGTTGGAGATTAATTGTTGCTCTTATGGAAAATTTGTTTTTACATGTCGGGTTTTCACTCTTTGAACTGTCCTTAATGTTTACAAACCTCACTCTGGCTCCAATATTTTGTGTTTTGCCCTCACCAAGGAAAAGAACGCTCACTGCTGGTGGGAAGATTTTGCATTAATGAGTAGAGTCCCAGGATCTTATCCTGGTGAGCGCTGACAGCTTCAGCAGCAGGCAGTGTCATGAGAGAGTGGGTCTCGGGGAGCAGAGCCTGTGTGAGAAATGTCCAGCCCTGCACAGGCTGGCATTGCCTTCTGCAGAGCAGAGCGCGTGCAGTTTCCTGCATGGGTGGCTTCTTCAGGTAGCACTGCTTGGCTGGGGACCCCATAGCAAATGGTACTGGCCATCTCTGAAGGGTTGAGGTTAGGGCTCCCTGAACCGAACATCCTATACAACTCAAGTTCTGCTGAAGTTCTTTTCTGGGGCCGTGACCCAGGCCACCTGTTCAAGCCCCTGGTCTGGTCAGAGCCCCAGCTTGTCTGGGGGTAACTGACCTCCCACTCTCCCCTCCTAGGGCAGCCAGGCCTGGTCACAGCGAGTCTGACTGAGCCCTCTTCCCATGGATGTTGTGAGGCAGTTACAAACCAGGCTTCACAAACCTCATACCTATTATGTGTAGTGACTTTTGAAGAGATTATGACATCTGGATTTTATCTGTTCATTTTATATATTTATTTTGCATTTGTAGAGTGTATATGCTTCGTCAAAATGGGGCTTATTGCCCTCTTGAGAGTTCCATTTAAAAACAGGGTTACAAAGACTCAGCCTTGCATCACATGGGGCCCACTTGGAAGGACCACCCTGAACTTTATCAGAAATCTCCTTCTGGGATTCATGTTACTTGGCCTCAATAAAAAGCTGCCTTTGAAGTGAGACTGGAAAAAGAAGACTCTTCAGGCGAGGGTTGTTGCCCAAGTTTTTCCAAGTCACTTCAATAAAACCGGTTTATCATCTGGCTGAAAGGAGTCTGTTGGTATCCTGAGGATGTGTTGTCAGCTGCAAGGAACGGTTCTGAAGCCCACTGAAGTTGTACATGCTGACAGATGATAAGAAGTGATGACACCTTGCGCCATGGGCCACTTAGGAATTAATTTACATCTTAGTGTTAGAATCTTGGAATTATTTATGTCCCTGTAACTATTTAATGTCCTTTGTGCCATGAGGCTCTCCCATGGTTTTTGTAAATATATTTCTTTATATTTAATTAGCTGCCAGTATAGCCGAAAGTGACCAGATATGCTGACTGGCGTACTGTAGAGTCATAAGTCTTGTCACATGGTGAGAAGGAAGGAAGGAATATGGTTGTCTAGTGTGAATGGAAAGACACTCGCATTTTCTTTATGTTGTTTCTGTGTACGAACAAGACAATCTAGATTTGGGGAGGCTTAAAAGGGCTTTCTTTTTTTTTTTTTTTTTTTTTGCAAATTGAAATAAGCTTATTTTTGCATTTAAAAGTTGTAATATGGACCAGTGTCAGTTTGGTTTGGGGAATTTTTAAGACTGAGGCAATCTTAGTGTTTTTTAATTTTCCGGTGGGATGATATTGGCATTCACAGTTGATGCCCAACTTGTATATGTTTGAATTTGTTCCTGAAGACTGGATGGCTGAAACCCTCAAGCATTTGGTGGAACCTCTGGTGGCTTTAGATGGATGCAAACACTGACGTCTTCAGAGAAAGTTTATCCTGGCATCGATCCAGTTGATGTGGTATTTTTTCTTTTCTCTGATTCTCCTTTATCATCCCTTCACATTGTCGAAGACATGGCAGAGGGGTGGGGTGCCTTACCCCTTTCATACAGAGAGATTCCAGTCACGAGAGCCTAAAGATACTCGTCAGCTCTATATAAAGCCGAGGAAGGCACAGGCAGTTAGAGATTAAAACCCCATAGCAGAAGTTCTATTTGAAGTAAAGGAAACAGATTTTCACTCTGCAGCAAGTCATTCAAGAGAGACTACCTTTGCCCACAGAAAGGCAAGAATGTTGATGCCTTCCCAGTCCCAATATCCATGTCTTCCTTGGCAGCTTGAACCAAAGTGCCAACGTGGATGGAGCCCAGGCTGGCTGCAGGGAAGCGGGGACCCAGTCTGGTTCTGGGGCTCGGCTCTGGGAGGTGGATGTCACCCCCTACCCTTTGGGCACCGTCACTGTCCCTTGGCTAAAGGCTCCTTCCTGTGGGCAGCCATGGAGTTTGTCTGACCCCACCCCATGTCAGAGGCTTCTTGAGAGGACTTTGTGACTCAGTTGAAAACATTCCTAGTCTTTTAAAGTTTGCAGTTTCATTCGCCTTTCTTTGAGGCTTTCTGAGTGACTCAGTCTTGGGTTGAGCCACAGGCGGCCTCTGAGGAGATAAAGCACTAACTCTGGTCTGCACATGTATGTGAATTCCTGCTTGCAGCAAATGACCCTTGAATCCCCGCTCCATATGTCATGTGTGTGTGGCCCAAGCTCACCTTTTCTCATAGACTCACCTGTGCTGTTTGGGAAGGAACCCCTCGCCTCTCCATGTGTTTAAGAGGTGGACCAAGTCTCTAATCTCGGGCTCTGCAGGATTTTCGGTGGGCTGTTCTTAGAATCTGCCCTGACAGAGTGTCGAGACAACCCGTGGCCACTTTAGTGATTCTGCGAGGCAGTGGCGATGTAAGTGGGTCCCGGTATGCCACCCATGTTCCAGACAAAGCAACCATGAAGTCTTTGTGCCAAGGCCCGATAGTCATTTTATGCACATGTGGTTTACAGGAAAACATGACACTAAGCAGATAGCAAAAGGCAAAAACAACTCAGCTGAGGGCTGAAATTGGCTGTCCCAACCACATAAAAAATGGCTTCCTGCTCTAGTGACTGCCATTAGCCAGTGAGGTCTCCAGACACGTTTCTAGCTCCTGGTGAAGTGTGCAGAACCTAAGGGCTCTCTTACTTCATCAGCACCCACTCCCAGGACCAGCTCAGTGACAGCTGATGAGGAGGGAGCAGGGGCGGGTCTGGGAGGTGAGAGGAGTGGGGAGCAGGCCCAGACCGTCTGCCGAGGGCCTGTGGAGAACACTGGACATGGTTACCCACCCCGGCTGTGCTTGGTTAACTACCTCTTGTCCTCTTTGGAAAAGCGAGGTCTTGTATTCCAGAACCCACTTGAGAGTGGGAGCCGAATGTGGGGCCCAGTGTGCCTGGGTGCCGCTGGGCTCTTTGTGTGAGCTTGGGAACTCACAATGTGGACAGGTGACTCAGATCCCGATCTGGAGGCCCCCTCAGAGAGGACGCAGGCCCGATACCGCCTGCCTCGAGCCGTGTGAACCTTCCTGGCTCTTTGTAAAATCTTCATTTCTTCTCCCCTCAGCAGATATAGCTGAAATCGTAACTGTCTGGTTGAGAAAGTAATTGGAAATCTTTGTGGCTCTTTACATTTCTTTTATTTAGAGACCATTTCTGCCCTCAATATCTGTTAGATCTAGAAGAATTATTTTTCTTAAAGTTTAATGTTTGTTTAGCTTTTCTTCATACCAGTAAATGGCATTTATATACTTACAGGCTTGAAACTCCCTTTTTTGGTTTAGATTATATTCTCATTTCATTTGGATGTAATTTCTCAGCCTTAGGAATTTATTTTTTCCTTTCTTGTTTTTATTATTCTATAAACATTAAAAAAAATTACCCGCCAGCCCCCTGAATCTGAATCAGTGGCAGTTTGCCTAAAGTTTCATTTATGGATCTTTGAATCATGTGTCTTTTTCACAGGGTTAATTTGTTGTCTAGTTTTTATTCCAAGACTTAAGTCTGGGTGACTTGCTATCTGGACACCGTGGCATGTCGTGTCTCCTTTGGGATGCACTCTACACAGGGCTGAGAGCCTTCAAGAAGGGGTTAATAGCCTAGACTCTAGTG
Organism: Tragelaphus eurycerus; assembly: GCA_935064755.1. NCBI lineage: Eukaryota > Metazoa > Chordata > Mammalia > Artiodactyla > Bovidae > Tragelaphus > Tragelaphus eurycerus. The sequence continues at coordinate 23,905,944 of CAKXYN010000020.1, forward strand.
AGCTACATCAGAACTTTCATTTAGAGTAGGACCTTGTCTCAAATGACCTTAATCAGCTTTGCTGGTAGGATTAGGGTGAGGCCCGAAGTTTCTTTTCACCATTGCGCCTCAGAAGAGAGAACGCATGACACAATTGATTTGACGAGGGTTTGTAAGGGATTCAGTAATAATCTGAAACTATCTAATTTGAGTCATCTTGGGAGGATGCTGCTGAAACCCTGTAGGAAGCGCCACTTGTATCAGGACAGCCACCCGAAGGAACGGTCAGGAAGCGAGGACAACATGGGGGCCTGGTGCCCAGGCAGGCAGGGCCGCGTCTGACTGCTTCCCTCTGTGGCCCATTTTGCTTTCCTGCCTTTTCCAGAATTGACTTTCCAAGTTTCAGGACTTTGCTCTCCTCTCTGCAGATGTGTGGAAGGCAGATACTCAGGGCTTGGAGGGAAAACTGACTGGTCCAAGGCCTCCTGGGGGAGCTCAAGGGTGGGACGCCTGTGCACCGCCCTCATCCCCCCAGGACGGGCCCAGGCCCAAGGCCTCACCCGCTCCTGGCTCTGTCACTCCGTAATCTGTTTTAAAACGAGTTTTCAAACCTTGCCTCATGATGAAACTGACGTACATGGATAAAACCAATGCTTCTCCTAAGCAATAAGAGAACGCTAGGGGGCGAAACTATTTGTATATGTTGAAATTTGTGAGGGTTCAGGAACCCACGGCAAAAACTGCTATTTATTACAAGTATGACTGTACTTTTTCCTTTTTCCCAAAGTAGGTAGTTGTGTCTTTGGATATTCTAAGACAAATAATAATCACTTCACCTTGGTGCCTTCCGTGTCAGTCACATAAACACTCTCGTCAATCGTGGAATTGAAAAAGATGCACATTTGGTTCAACAAGATAACACTATTTTTGTAGCATGATTTTAGATTGTGTCCTTTTAATATTGCTTTCAGCAATGCTAGTTTTGAGGTTCAGTCATTTTCCCTTTAAAATGTATTTTCCCTTTCATTATGTATTTTCAAAAAGAAAAAAAAAAAGAAATCCAACCCCTCAGCTTTCCCTTGTCTCTTCTCTGCTGCTTTCTCCCCAACATCTCGTTTCTTCTTACTTAAACAGTCTGAGAGTAAGAGTATATTTCTGTGAAATAGTTATTAATCAGTATAACTGTATTTGGCATTTTTTTACCCACTTGCTACTTCTGAACAGCCACTGCTCACCTCAGATGGTAAGAGGAAAGTGGTTCCATAAGAACAGAACATTCTCGGTGCTCTGACTTCCCTTCTTTGGGTCTGAAACGGTGACAAGCCCTTTCCTGGTTGCTGCCTGTCTTCCAGATCCGCTCAGGCCATCCTCCTCCTTGGCCACCAGCTTGCCTCTGTCTGCGTGAGACGTTCTGGGGCAGGAGTGGGAGTGGGGACTCTGCTGGTCTCGGGTTCATTTTCCACTCGGATCTCTGGTTCGTGGATGCCCTGGATAGGTTGGACGGCCCTTTCTAGTTTCCGGCCCAAACCTACTAGATTCCGTGCTGTGATGAGCTTGATGAAGACACAGATGACCTTTCGCTTTCCCGCCCCTGCAGGACTGAGTTATGTCTGGTCAAGAGAAATCTTGAGGAAACTAGCTGAGTCCATTTAAAATGAAGGAATGGATTTATTGAAACATAAAAAAAATTTTTTTTTCCACTTTGAAGGGTCAGACAGAATGTGTCATCATTTTCTAACAAAGGAAGGCGAGTCAGATGGCTGATAATTCCCATGTGACTACTCTGGTACTTGGCCCAGTGGTACTTGGGGGAGGGGCAATGTTAATTTAATAACTACTACACTTTGCTTCTTAAAAGTCTATTTCCTTTAATAGTGTAGATGCAGCTGTGGGGTGAACTGAGATGATGTGTGTTCAGCGAACTTGTTTATGCTATCAGTCAGTCCAAGCTCCCGTCCTAGCTTCTGAGGCTGGTGTGGGCACCACTCAGCTCCCACCAGCCCCAGATTGGACTGTCCATTCAGAGTGGTTTGGGGGCCCCAGAGCCTTCACTCCTGTTGGTTTATTCCTGACAGCCTACAAAGCCTCACACTGCCCTCAGTTCCCCCCTTTATTTCTTTTGAAGGACCAATTTTTTTCACGGTACTTGTCCTGATTGTTTTCATAGTGTTCAAATCTGTATTTTTGTATGTAGAGGGAAATAATTTTCTCAACACTAATCGCTAATAAATATTGAATTGTCATGAAGGAGTTCTTGTTTAATAAACGGACATGTAAAAACGGTATCGTCTCTTTCTTCACTGCCTTGCTCCCACTCCTTCAAAGGCTGTGGTCCAGATCCTGAAACAGCCTTGTGAGGTGGGGGCCAAACAGCCACAGTGGGGGTGAGGACACTTCGGTATTGCTGTTGACTGGTGGCTTGGCCAGGGCTGGCAAGGTGGAGCCACTCCCAGCAGCCCGTCGGCTTTTGCAGGTTCTACTTTCATATGTGTTTTCAGAACACGTTACATATTGTGCGAGAAGCTGGGGCAGAGTGCCTTGATCTTTCCCATCACCTGGGCCAAGACACTGACTCACTGTGGGATTGTTAGCTTGACGTGAGAAGCTGAGACCCCAGGCCTCTCGTGGAGACCTGAGCAGGTCACCGAACCTTCCGTCAGATTCCTGGACTACGAGAGGATCATGTGAGGAGTAAAGAGCCCACACGAAGATGCCTGGTGGGGAGCCAGTGTGCGGGCATCGCTGCTGTAACCTGCAGATGCAGGATCCACGTGGTGCGTGGGACCACTCCGTGCTGATGCCTCTCACCTGACAGCGTTGCTCTGGTAAGGTTTTTATCACACACACACACTCCAAGCAGGAAGTCAGTCTGGTTTAATCCATGATGCTTTTTTCAGAATAGGAGATTCACATGCAAGAGAAGAAGAAAAGACTACAAATGCCCTAAACATGGGTCCAGAACTCTGGCTCATCCACAAGGTCTCTTGGGTCACAGGAAATGCCATTGAAGAAGCTGCTTTTGTGTTAAAAAAAATCATACATAAAGTAACACAACCCTATTGAAGATATATGCACAGCATAAGGTTCCTTAGGTGAACACAGAAGGCACGTCTCACCCCTCATGTGGGTCAGGTGTCCAGAAGTACATTGTCCTGAGGGCCTGGGAGCCGCTCACCTGCTGACGGCCCCAGGAAAGAGAGGGTTGGGCTGGGCCTGCCCAGCTGCCCCGGGCGCTGTCGCTGCCACTTGTTATTTGGAGCCCTCAATCTTTTGGACCTGGGGAGATAGTCTACGAGCTTTGCTTTGAAACAGTCGTACACCCAGGATAGGCAGGTCACCTGAAGTCATGGTCCTGGTCTCCAGAAGTGTGGGGTGGGTAATGGAACCTACCCTCTCCTAGTCACAGGGTGAAGGCTAGTTTTCTCCCTGCTTCAAAGATGAAGAGGGAACTGGTGCTCCTTGAACAAAAGAATTTTTGGAAGGATTATTATTGACAAAGTGCCTGGCATGAGCAGGGGCCCCAGCTGCAGACGGAAACCACCAGGGCCCAGGGCTTGGCCCTGTGGCAGTCTTTATCTTGCTTCTCTCGCCCACACTCACCACAGCATGAAGGGCCCCCTGTGATGGGGTAACAAGGCTCCATCTGCTCTGTCCCCCGTGCTTATTTTTGGCAGAGAGGTTAAAGGGCTTAAGGTCATGGGGCAGAAATGAGAAGGGGCGGAATATTCACAATGCCCTCACAGCAGAGAGGCTGGACAGTGCTAAGCCAAGGGTTGCCATTGTGTATACCGGGGCTCAGGAATGTTGCTTGGGGCTGTAAGGAGGCCTGCTCCGTCAGCAGCTCCCACTGCTGCTTGAGAAATCGCAGCCTCCCTCCCCACAGGCTTCCCCGGCCACACTCTGGCCGGCCTGGTCAAAAAGTGCGGGAGCGGAGGCCCGCGTGGCTCAGGTGCCAGTGCAGGGCAGGTCTTCAGTCGGAGTCGGAGTCGGAATTCTCTTCTGAAAGGAAAGCAGAGAGGATGCTTGGCAGGAGCTCTGGGGCCAGTGGTACCTGAGAGCCGACTCCGGGGAGGCACTGTCAGCTGGAACCCTGGGCTTAGACCACAACAGCTGATGCTGGTGTCCGCTTGATGTGGGGACTGTGAGTGCCTGGGACCCTCTTGGCTGCAGCAGAAGGGAGGCGGAGAACCCAGATGCCCCTTCCTCTGGGGCCCCAGGCCCTCCCAATCTGCCTGGCTGTTCTCACTGCAGGTGGCAGGCTTATATATCTGCCCCGCCCCCCAGCCTGCAGTGGGGCTGGCTGTTGTCCAAGAAAGTAAAACACACTGGAAAAGCAGGGAGCTTGTTTTTAGCCATTTCAGTCTCCCCTGCCCCAGGAGTTTCAACGTCACCTGCCTGGGGACAGCAGGCCCTCAGTGGAAAGAAGCCCCGCAAAAGTCCCCCTTGTCTCTGTCCAGCCCTGGGTCACTGCTGATCCTCACAGGGCATGGCCACCTGTTCCAGAAACACCTCACCTGGACGGGGGCGCCTGCTCTTTACAATCTGTTGTCCTCACTCCCCCTGCCCCGTTTATTTTGCCTGCACACTCCTACAAATCTATCAAAACCCAGCTCTAGGGTCGCCGCCACAGCCTCCAAGCTGGCCCGTAGGATGGGCACTCCGTCAGCTGCTTCATCTCCACCTCTGTGAGCCCTCGTTTTGCTGTTGTAGTTGACGTCAACTCGGGTTCCTCCTGCCCCGTTCATGCCATGCGTGTACACCACCGTCTCTGGGTCTGATTCCTGTCCCCTCAACTCCCTGAGGGCAGGTAGTTAGCCTGCCCATCTGCACATCCCTAGGGCCCAGCACACGGCAGCCTCAGCAGGTGTTTGGGTCAACAGATGCTGACAGAAGGGCTGGGAGGGATCAGGGACACCAGGCTTGGGGGGAGGAGTTGTGCTGAGCCAAACATCCGATTTACTCACTTGCAGGGAGCTGACATCTGTCTGTTCATTTAAAGCCTGCCTGGGGGTTTGGAGAGGGACAGGCAGGTAAACAGCTTGGGCCCTCCATCCCAGGTCAGCTCCTGGGCTTGCCTGCATTTCTGTGTTGGAGCCTCCACTGACCCTCCAGGTCCCGCCCCTCTGGGCAGGGACCTCTATCTCCTCTGATGGCCTCCCTGGGCAGGAAAGCCCCAGGCTGCGGCTGAGGAAGCCCTGAGAGATCACAAGCTCCAAACTGGCTTGGTCCCTCTGGGCATGTCCCTCAAGGGCCCCCTGTGCTGCACACATGCACCCCAAGGATGTGACATGTTGGTATGGGTGCTGTCACGGATGGAAAAACCAGCCATCCAGCTTGCAGGCTTTTCCTTTAAGTCAGGTAATGGCACAACAGCCATTCGGAGCTGAAGGATGGCTGGAGGCGGCCAGAAAGTCTGTGGCACTTTTCCCTGGATATAAAAAATATCCATCCTTGGATAAAACAAGCCCGAGCTGCCCTGTATCTGCCGGGGTACTGTGGATAAGAGCTTGGCTTGCTGGTCTTTAAGTTGGGTACTGTGGATAAGGGCTTGGCTTGCCGGTCTTTAAGCTTGGGGGTCAGGCACGACTGGAGACGGGGGGCTACTCTGGGACCAGTGGCCCCTCTGCAGCCCAGTGGACGGCGCCCAGGAGTGGTCTCGTGAGGCGGGGAGGTGCCAGGCGTGCCCTCAGCGTGCCCTTCCTGGAGAGGCCGAAGCCCCAGAGAACCGTGTGTTCCCGGGAGGGCAGCGGTTTTATCATCAGTGCCACATGAAGAGATACTAGAACCAGGCTGTGAACACACTTCCTGCCCGCGGGGAGAGAGGAAATGCTCTTACTCCAGCCTTTAGCCAAGAGCCCACAAGGGAGGACAGGGTCCCCGCAGCGACCATCCCAGGTGACAAGCCCGGTTCTCTGGTGGAACCCACAGGGTGGCCACCCACCTTCTGCCTTGTCAGCTGTGGTCTTGTGTGCGGAGTCCTCTTGTTTGAGGAATTTGGCTACATCATTAAAGATCAGGTAGAAGTCAACGGCAAACACAATGGTGGCAAAGAAGCCAAACACCTGTGGAGACAGGGGCGGGGTAGATGGCACGTGTCAGCAGGAGCAGGGAGCCTGGGAAGGGGAAGGCTGCCCCGGGCACCTGCCGTCCCGTCCCCATAGCTTGTCTTCATCTGCTTGGATAAGCAGCTCAGAATGGCGGGCACAGACCCCCTCCCGTTAATGACAGATAGGCAATCGCGCTGTTCATTTGGTTTGGCCAACAGCCTTTCCAAATTCTGGGCAGAGACAGTCTTCCACCAGAGGACTGTGGCAATGCTGAGATCCACGATGAAAGGCCAAGGTCAGCAGAAGCAGACTGTGCCCACGGAGTAGGAGGGGTACCCACTTAGGAGTGAGGTGAACGTGAGTGGGGCACCCCCCTTTTCCAGAGGTTGGGGAGCAACTCACCCCGGCTGCTTTGGAAGCCCCATCTGGGTATTTGGCCACGGCCGTGATGGAGATGGCGAAGTAGATGAGGGCTGCTGTGACACAGCGGAGGAAGTCCTGGGGAGACAAGGATGCGGTCACATGGCTGTGAGCTCCCTGGTGTGGGGCACACAGCACAGGAAGGCGGCCATGGGGAGCTGAGGCAGGGGAGAGGGGCTCAGAAGGGCAGTGTGTGCCAAGGACAGGGCCGGAATCCCACTGTCAGATCCGGGACATAGGCGCGGCCCCCAGACCAGCCCCACGCACTCCCCCTTCCAGGCCCTACCTGCATGCCCTGGTCCTCCTACAATCTCTACTCCTGCCCTGTCCAGGTGCCTCCTGCCTGCCATTCTCTGACAGGTGCACAACAGGGTATGGACCAGGCTGCAGCCCACCCTGTGGCCAGGCCCATCTGGTGGAAACCTTGTCACCCGCTCCCTCTGGCTCTCCAATAGTGAGATCTGGTCACCGGTCTTGGTTTGCCACATGGTTGTGGCAGATGCATTTATGTACCACGGTTTGCACCTACTGATCCCTAAAATGGGGACAGGGGAGAAAGCTGGAGACCAGGGTTCAAGTGTACCTTTGGTGTCCCTTCTGACTCATTTCATATAGCAAAGTCCAGGGTGGGTTTCTGGGCCTTCCCAGGTGATAAAATGAGTTGCCAGATGGCTGAGATCTGGGGGAGCCCTGCAAGTCCTCAGTTAACCTGCCCTGCCCTATATGGAAATGGCTAGAATTCCTGCGGCTGAGGCTCATTCCGAAAGGCCCAGCTGGGAGCACCAGCGCCACCTGATGGCCAAGGGCGAGAATGCCATCTGGGTTCACGGCCTCACAGAGGGACCCTGGAGGCCCAGGAGGCGGGCAACCTGCTCTGGGTCCCCTGGCTGCTGCATTGTGAGGCCTGGATCATCCTAGGCCAGGCCTACTCAATAGGTTCCAACTAGCTGCAAACAGCCTCCAATGACTTGAAGGGAGGGTGAGGGCCAGCCAACCCCTTCCTCCTGGGGCCCCAGCCCTCACCATCATGGGCCAGCACAGGCCCTGCCATTTGTCATTCAGCTGCATGGCATCAGCAAAGAGGAAGCAGAGGGCCAGCAGGAACTCCAGCAGGGGCGCCGTGAGGAAGGCAGATGCTGAGGACGCCACATAGCAGACGAAGATGATGAACGAGAGACCCTGGGAGGCGAGGGAGGGAGAGGTCAGGGCCTGTGCACAGCCCCACCCTGCAGGCAGGAAGAGAGGTGGCTCCAGCAGGGAGTGACCTGCCCAGTTCTCCAGTCGCAGGATTAGAACCCACACGGTGCTGCCCCCAGTGCCTCTGGGCATGGTCCTGCACCCAGGCTCAGGTTAGCTCCCTGCCAGGACCCAGTGAGGAAGCCCCAGCCTCTCACAGCGTCCAGTCCCCCAGAAGGCTACCTCTCCGCCACCCACCCCTGAGGCTCTGTGGCAGAATCCACCCAACCCAGATGGTGCTCCACAGGGGAGAATCAAACCTACGCCCTCTCAAAGGCAGTCAACTAAGCAAGAGCCAGTTTCAGAAAATTACACCCCAAACCCAAGATCTGTGCTTTTCAATGAATGAAGAATTTACATGAAAAAATGGACACAAATCTGACACTTTAGTAATATGCCATCCCACTCCAGTACTCTTGCCTGGAAAATCCCATGGACGGAGGAGCCTGGTAGGCTCCAGTCCATGGGGTCGCTAAGAGTCCGACACGACTGAGTGACTTCACTTTCACTTTCATGCATTGGAGAAGGAAATGGCAACCCATTCCAGTGTTCTTGCCTGGAGAATCCCAGGGACGGGGGAGCCTGGTAGGCTACCGTCTATGGCGTCACACAGAGTCGGACACGACTGAAGTGACTTAGCATAGCATAGCATAGCATGCCTGCTGAAGTATTCAAGAGTTGAAATGTACCAATGTCTGCAATTTACTTCAGATACACCAAAAATAAAACGGATTGGACTCCCCTGGTGGTACAGTGGATAAGAATCTGCCTGCCAATGCAGGGGACACTGGTTCGATCCCTGGTCCAGGAAGACTCCACATGTCAAGGAGCAACTGAGCCTGTGTGTGCTCATACACCAAGAGCCTGTGCTCCAGCAACAAGCAAAACTACAAGAAGAAGCCCATGCACCGCAATGAAGAGTAGCCTCTGCTCGCCACAACTAGAGAAAGCTGGCCCAGTGCAACCAAAAATAAATTATAAAAAAGTTAAGAAAATGGATTGATGGACAGAGAGATATGTGAGAGGGGCTTCCCTGATAGCTCAGTTGGTAAAGAATCCACCTGAAATGCAGGAGACCCCAGTTCGATTCCTGGGTCGGGAAGATCTGCTGGAGAAGGGATGGATAGGCTACCCACTAGACTATTCTTGGGCTTCCCTTGTGGTTCAGCTGGTAAAGAATTTGCCTGCAATGTGGGAGATCTGGGTTTGATCTCTACGTTGGAAAGATCCCCTGGAGAAGGTAACGGCTACCCACTCCAGTATTCTGGCCTAGAGAATGCCATGGACTATATATAGTCCACGGGGTCGCAAAGAGTCAGCCAGGTCGCAAAGAGATTTGAGAGAAAGTAAGTAGCAAGTAAGGCAATGTGTTACCAACTGTATAATTGGTGGGCATATGTTTTTGCTGTATATTTTCAAATTTTCATAATAAGGAAAAAACATCCAGAGGGAGAGGGAGTGGTGAAACTGCCACTGCATGCCCTGCTGCATCGCTGGTCCAGCCTTTGTGAAAGGAGGGGCAAGGTGTCATGAGGAACTGACTGAGAATGAAATGTTTTTTGCAACTTGGCAACTGATGTGGGAGGCTGCCAAGGATCGGTTAGTTCTGCAGACGGGGAAGGGCAGACGGGGTTGATGGGGCTGTTCACAGGCCAGGGTCTGACGAGGCTTGTGAGAGCTCCTCACCTCCACCCGTGCACCCAGTGCCGTTCACAGCCCACTTTGCAGATGAGAAGAGTGAGGTTAAGAGAGATGAAGTGGCTTGCTCAGTGCCATACAGCTAATAAAAGGGCAGCAGAATTTGAACTCTGGTCTGGCTGACTCCACATGTGGAGTTCTTAAGCAATCCTGCTCCGTGGTTGCTGGCCCTTTTCCGTTCTGGTTTCGGTCACTCTGGCTGGGTTTGAGCACGTCCATAGCTGAGTAGCTCAGAGTGGGGCCAGGGGGCTTGGAAGGTATGATACCCAGATGCCCCACAGGGGGCACCATGGTGACTTCAGACAACAGAGGTAGCTGAGCCCAGCTTGAACAGATGGGAAACTAAGGCACAGAGATGTGCTGAGAGGCTGCTGGAGCCTCCCAAGAAGATAAGGCCACAGGACTCTGCCCCAACCCTATCCTCTACTTCCTGTGCCAAAGGCTGTTATCTGTGGCCCTCATTTTCCTTTCCCCTACCCGAAGAGCCTGATCCTGGGGATCCCCCTTTTGATTCTGTTCCTCATTCCCCGGATCCCTGGTGGCAACTTCCTCCCCCTTCCTGCCCATGTCAGCCTCCCACTTGCTTGGGCCTGGGGGCAGTCAAAGGTAACCTGAGGACGCAGGAGTGATCTCAACTGGCTCCCCTTGCCTCTTCAGTGCCCATCCCTCATCCGCCCTTCCTCCCCTCTTCATCCACCTGGACCTAGGATCTTGGTGCCCAGTTTTGCCAAGGGCCTCCTCTATGCTCTGGCCACCCCTCCTCCACCCATGAGGGGGGCCTGAGTCAGGTGTGTTTGGGGTCCCCTCAGTGGGCCTTGGACTCAAGGCTTCTCTCCACAAATGTGGCTCCTATCAGTCTGCAAAGTGGCCAACCAGGAGGTGACTCCCAGCAGTGTGAGCTGAGTCCGGGATCCGGGTGCCTCATGTGGGGAGTTGGACAGGTGCTGGCCTTGTGACCTCTGAGCTGACCCCAGAGGCAGGAGGAGGTGATAGGACCGACGCCTGCCATCTGCCCCCTGGGAGCCCCAAAGAGAGGTGGGGACAGAGTCCTTCTTCTGATCCCTGCTGTTCTCAACCATGCTGTCACCTGACCCGCAATTGATCCGGGTCAAATCCCCTAGACGCTGGGGCCTCAGCTTTCCCGTCTGCAAAGTGGGAATAATGACAGGGGTTATCAAATTGCTGGAGATCCAAGTAACAAGTGCTTCTTTCTCATCCCACCTCCCCGATAGGCGTCTTTCCTCCCTTCCCTCCCCTCCACTGAGGCCCAGCTCCAACCCCCAACCCCACAGGCCGACAGTGCGAGGGATTTTCAGTGTCCCGAAGACAAAGGGCTGATGGGCGTGGGTGGGGGGTGCGGGAAGAAGGAAGGAGCTCAGCGAGGGTGGGACGGCTGGGGCTGGATCCCAGCGAGGGCGGGGAAGAGGGGGTGAAGTCATCCCCCCCGGACGCCCCTCCGCAGCCTGGGTGAGGGTAGGCTCCTGCGCGGCCCCCAACCTTGCGGCCCGGGCCTCACCCAATCCCGGGGGGTCGCCCCCACCCCGGCTGGCGGGATTCCACTCTGGTTTCCGCCCAGCAGCTCGAGGCCGGGTCGGTCCTCCCTTCGCCCGAGGAAGCGAGCCAAGGAGCCGTGGGCCCACCCTGGGTCGCAAAGGGCCGATGCTTCCCGGGCCCGGCCGGGGCGTGGCGGGAGGTTTTGCGGAGCGGGGTGCCCGTGAGGGAGGCCTGAAGATGCGGGGACGCAGCCCGTCCCAGGGGCCCAGAGAGGGCGGAGGCGCCGGAGGTCACACGGCGCCGGGCTGGGGTCCCTGGGGTCCGGCCGCCGCGTCGGCGAGCCCCCTCCCCGGGCTCCCCTGCGGCCCCCGAATCGCCTGCGACCCGCGCGCGGCTCAGCTTCAACGAGCCCATCCCAAACGGAGGAAGTTTGCCCAACTCAGCCCAACTCTGCGGGGCTGCGAGCGAGGCCGGCGGGCGGGGCGCCGGGCGTGCAGACTGCGGCGCCCCAGCCCCACGCCCGGGGGCTGCAGGCGGGGGCGGCTGCTGGGGGCTGGACTCCGCCTGTGGGGCCGTGGGCGCCGCACTCACCGTCTCCGCCAGCAGGAGGCGGCCTTTGAGCGAGCAGAGGAAGGCGCGCGCCGGCAGGAGGGCACGGAGCCCGGGAAGGGCCGCGCTGGGCTGGGACCCGCCGGCGGGCTCGGGGTCCGGGTCGGGCTCCGGGTCTGGGGGCCACATGGCGGCGGCGGCGGCGGCCGATGCTAACGTTCGGCCTCGCTCCCTCTCACCCTGCGCCCGGGAGGGAAGCGGAAACCCCGATTGTGCGGAAGGAGAGCCGGGCTAGACTCGCAGGGCGCGGGGGCGCATCCCTGCCGCTCCGCCCCCACCCCAGCCCCGCCCCGCCCCTCCTCCCTTGCTGTGCTCTTCTTGCCTCCTCGCCTGCAGCCCTCCTCCCTGACTCCTGCCCCCTCCTCTCCTCTCTCCCCTCTTCCGCCCGCCTTCCTCCTCCTCCGCCCCTCCTACACCTCGAACCTCGGCTGCCCGCACTCCTGCAGCCCGCGCTGGCCCGGGGCTTCCTCAGACCCCCGCCTTCTCCCCTCACCCCTGTCCTGGCGGCCGGACACCTTCTTATTGCCACCCAACACTCCGTCGGAGCTCTCAAACCACCCCTCCTTGCCCAGAAGATTGTTGGCTTTCGCTGTCTCCCGTCTAACTTCCTGCCCATGCGTGCTGGGGACCCAGGAACTTAGGCCTTCAAAGAGCGAGACAACTCTCTTGTCTTCCTGCGGCTTTGACCCCCGCAGTCGGCTCCCTGCCCCACTCCCTCTCTCTCTCCGCTCGCCACCTCACCCCTCTTTGGCCTGCCCAGCCTCCTGGAGTTTCTTCTTTGGCTGCCCCAGCCCTGGATTCGGCGGCGCCCCCCACCCCACCCCACTCCCGGCCACAGCACACACACATGTCTCCATGGAGTTCAGTGTGACCAAGATCCGGCCCAAGACATTTTTAATACGCCTGAGCCTCTGCAATGGGCAGTGCCAATTGCCCTTCTACCCCTAAGAGCCAGTGACCCGCCCGTCTTCACCTCCTTAAGCTTTCTTCTATGTCCACGTCTTCACCACCACAGCTTCCACTAGACTTCAGACAACTCCTCTCTCCTTCCTGGACTGTTGTGAGGGTGTCTTTTTCTTTTCTTTTTACTTTTTTGGCATGTGGGATCTTAGTTCCACACCCAGGTATTAAACCCGCACCCCCTGCCGTGGAAAGCAGTCTCAACCACTGGACCACCAGGGAAGTCCTGTGAGGTTGCCTTTAGGGGGGCTCTCTGCCTCCTCTCTTGGCAGAGGGATGCTTAAGTCATCCATCACAGTTACTTCCATTCTCCTCACCTGCAAAGACCTTGAGAGCTTCCCATCTTCCTTAGGTTCTTGGTTCAGAGTAAAAACAGCCCCTTGCTACCCTTTCCTCTGTCTCTCCCACCTATAGAGCTGATTATCTCTTCCATGCTGCTTCTTGCAAAGGGATCTTTGTAAATGCTGACCCCTCTGCCTGGAATCAGATAACAAGGAAGAGAAATGTTATCTGATTAACTCCTCTTTATTCTTCTGTGATCATAGCCACATTGTCACTGTCTCAAAGGAGACTTCTGGACCTTCTCAGCCAGGTAAGAGTCATTGAGTCATTTATTTATTCATTCCACACCAGTGCTAGAAGCCCAAGAGGCAGGGAAACCCCAGATTTGTTTGAGGGGGCAGGGTGGGTAGGTAAACACTAAAGGTGTCCACAGAATCCTGAGTAAGATGATTCCTGGTAATAAATGAGTGGCTGGTTCAAAGAGCTGCCAAGCAGCCTGTGTGGAAGAAAGGACTGAGCTAAGAGCTAATCAGACAAGAGGAGGAGCCAGACTGTAGAAGACCAGGCCTTGGGGTTTAGATTTTACTCCAAATTCTCTGGGAGGTGGTCAGGTGAAGATTAGAATAGAGGATGACCTGGTTCTGATCTGTGTTAATTAAACACTATTCAACACTAACTCAGTAAGAAGAAGACAATTTAAATCCAATTTAAAGAATGGGCCAAAGATTTGAATAGACAATCAACAAAGGTATATGAACATCCAAGAAGCACATGAAAAGATGTTCAATATCATTGGACATCTTGGAATGTGAATTAAAGCCACAATGAGATCACATTTATTATACTCTCAAAATGGCTTTGTAAAAGGGGATGTTGCTATTTAAGTGCTGGTGAGGATGTGGACCAACTGGAACTCTCAGACACAGATAAGGGTGGAAATTGTTACCCCCACGTTGGAAGACAGCTTGACAGTTTCTTCAAAAGTTAAACAGAGGAATGGATACAGAAGATGTGGTACATATATACAGTGGAATACTACTCAGCCATAAAAAGAATGAAATAATGCCATTTGTAGCAACATGGATGGACCCATAAATTATCATACTGAACAAAGTAAGAAAGACAAATATGATATCATTTATATGTGGAATCTAAAATATGGCAGAAATGAACTTATTTATGAAACACAAAAGACTCAGATGTAGAGAACAAGCTGGTGTTGCCAAGGGGGTGGAGGAGAGATGGATTGGGAGGTTGGCATTAGCAGATGCAAACTATTATATATAGAATAAATAAACAAGAAGGTCCAACTGTATAGCACAGAGAACTATATTCAATGATAAAGTATAATGGAAACCAATATGGAAAATATATATGTGTGTGTATAACTGAATCACTTTCCTGTACAGCAGAAAAACATTGTAAATTAACTTTTTTCAATTAAATAAAAAACTTAAAAAATAAAGTTAAACAGAGAGCTACCATATGACCCAGCCATTTTACTCCTAGGTATTTACCCAAGAGAGATGAAAGCACACGTCTCTACAAAGGCTTGTAGACGGATGTTTATAGTAGGCCTATTTTTAGTAGCTCCCACTGGAAATCACCCATGGTCCATCAGCAGGTAAAGGAATAAACTAACCATGGGATGTTTATGCAATGGCATACTTCTCAGCAATAAGAAGAAATAAATGATTGACACATGCAGCAACATGGATGCATTTTGCAAATATTGTGTTGAATTAAGAAAGTCAGACTCGAAGGGATGATACTTTTGAATCCATTTTGGTGAAATTTTAGTACAGGTGAAACGAACCTATGGTGACAAAAGTCAGATCTGTGGTTACCTGGGGGCATGAGGAAGCTTTCTATTTTGACGGGGGTGATGGTTTTACAGGAACTTACATTTGTCAAAACACACCAAACTGTACACTTAAAATGGGCACATAGGATTTCATGTAATTCATATCTCTTATACTGAAGGAAGGGGTTCTGAGGAAAAAGAAAATATAGGGACTGAGTAGAGTGGCTGAGACGGCCCAGGAGAGGGCAAGCAGAGACAGCTGGGTGCCCTTGCGTGAGGTGACCTGTGACCACTGTGCACCGCCCGGCAGGCTCTGAGCTCCCCTGGGTGCCTGTCATCACGGCCCACCCCATCCCAGAACCCGTCACACAGGATGCACTAAGAAATGTCAGCTGTGGAATGAAGTGGGGTGGCCCTTTTCCATTTATATTCTTTGTGTAAGGAATATTTTCTTGTTCCCTTATTTATCTTAACTTATTCTTCGGGTTATAATTAAATACTATCATGCTTAATTTTGTTGGTTACATAGTTCCATCCTTGGTCATTAGGACCCACATCCTTCAGGTGGGAGCCTCTGTATCTAACATGCTCCATCTATTTTCCCCCTACTTCCTCTCTTTTTTTGGCCATGTTGAAAAGCATGTGGATCTTAGTTGCCCCGCCAGGGATCTAACCTGTGCCCCCTGCAGTGAAAGTGTGAAGTCCTAAGCACTGGACTGTCTGGAAAGTCCCATCCATGTTCTTATTTCCTGACACTATAAGTAATGCTTCGGGTTCATTTTATAGTCTCCCCATCCCAACCCTAGGATCAACTGTTCTAAGAAGCTAAAAGTGCTTTTTAGTGGAGAATGGTGTTTAGCAACCGAGGTCTCTCGGGACAGTCTTAATTTGCATTTCTCTAGTTCTGAGTGGATCAAACTTGAGTTTTTTTACATATGTAAGAGCCGCTTGCATTTCCTTTTCTGAGAACCAGCTTTTCACATCCTTTGCATATTTTTCTATTAATTACTGGTTTAAAATGATATCTAAGAGTGTATATATTCAGGAAATTAATCTTGAATGTTAGTTATGAGTATCTTTCCTGGTTTGTCAACTGTCTTTTACTTGGCTTTTTTGCCACACAGATTTTTTTTCCTTTAGAACCTGCTGTTTTTCTCCCTGAATCTATAAATGTAGTGAGTGACAGTAGCAGGCTCCCTGACGCTCACCATCTTTACATCTGTGCCTTTTTTAGTCATAGTGTTTTTGCCCTTTTGATAAGCTGCTGGATTCACTTTATTAGTACTTTTCTTGGGATTTTGGCCTATTTTTCATAAATGGAATTGACCTCTAATTTTTGTTTCATTTTATTTTTTGTGTTATCCTTTATTTTGCTTGATGAAGAGATTTAAAGCCATAATTTTTTTTTCTCTGATTAATAACTTCAGATACATCCCCAGTATATTGCTCAGGTTTTCAATCCATTTCCAGCTAGCTGGTTGTTTCAATTTCATGTTCTTCTTTAATCCAAGAATAACTTGTAAAAGGTATTTTTAATTAGGTAAACTTTGGACTGTACTTTGTGGTTAGTTTCTAATTTTATTTTATTCAGAGGATAGTTCTATATGTTCAGGTTTTTTTGAATTTGTTATTATTTGTGTCCTAATAGTCAATTTTTGTAAATGTTCCATGAGTATTTAAAAAGACTGAATATTGAATACAGACACAGATGCAGAGAATGGACTTGTGGACACGACCAGTGGCGGTGAGGGAGGAAAAGGTGGGACGACTTGAGAGAGTAGCATTGAGGTATATACGCTACCACGTGTAAAACAGATAGCTATTGCCAAGCTGCTATAAATCACAAGGAGATCAGCTCGGTGCTCTGTGAGGAGCTGGATGAGCTAGGATGATGAGACGAGATGGGATGGCGGTGAGGGTGGGAGGGAAGCTCAAGAGGGAGGGGATATAGGTATACATACACACACATAGTTGAAGCTCACACACCTTGAAAGTGAGGGCTCAGTGGTTGTGGTGCACACGCTTACTTGCTCTGCAGCACATGGAGTCTTCCCAGAACAAGGATGGAACCTGTGCCACCTGCATCGGCAGGCAGATTCTTATCCACTGCACCAATGGGAAAGTCCAGTTTTACTCTTTTTGAGAATGTCTTTATTTTGCCTTCCTTGATGAAGGATAATTTCACTGGATATAGTATTCTGGATTGACAGTTAATTTCTTTCAGCACTTGAAAAATGTGCCACTTCCTTCTGGGTTCCATGGTCTCTGATGAGAAATCCTCAGTCATTCAAATTCTTGTTTTCCTAAAAGTAATACATCATTTCCCTCTGGCTGCTTTCAAGATTTTTTTTTCTTTATTTTTAGTTTTAAAAAAGTTATGATGTATCTGGGCATGGATTTAAAAATTTTATTCTATTTGGAATTTACTGAACATGAAATTGTAAATTTATGTCTTTTGCCAATCTGGGGAAGTTGTCAGCCATCACTTTTTCAATTTTTTCTGTCACACTTTCTCTTCAGTTCAGTTAAATTTGGTCACTCAGTCATGTCTGACTCTTTGTGACCCCATGGACTGCAGAACACCAGGCCTCTCTGTCTATCACCAACTCCCGGAACTTGCCCAAACTCATGTCCATCGAGTCGGTGATACCATCCAACCAGCTCATCCTCTGTCATCCCCTTCTCCTGCTTTCAGTCTTTTCCAGCATCAGGGTCTTTTCCAATGAGTCAGATCTTCACATCAGGTGGCCAAAATATTGGAGCTTCAGCTTCTGCATCAGTCCTTCCAATGAATATTCAGGACTGATTTCCTTTAGGATTGACTGGTTTGATCTCCTTGCTGCCCAAGGGACTCTCAAGAGTCTTCTCCAACACCACAGTTCAAAATCATCAATTCTTTGGTGCTCAGCTTTCTTTATGTTGCAACTTTCACATCCATACATGACTACTGGAAAAACCATAGCTTTGACTGCACGGACCTTTGTTGGCAAAGTAATGTCTCTGCTTTTTAATATGGTGTCTAGTTGGAAGGACTGATGCTGAAGCTGAAACTCCAATACTTTGGCCACCTCATGCAAAGAGTTGACTCACTGGAAAAGACTCTGATGCTGGGAGGGATTGGGGGCAGGAGGAGAAGGGGACGACAGAGAATGAGATGGCTGGATGGCATCACTGACTCAATGGACATGAGTTTGCGTGAACTCCGGGAGTTGATGATGGACAGGGAGGCCTGGCGTGCTGTGATTCATGGGGCCGCAAAGAGTCGGACACAACTGAGCAACTGAACTGAACTGAGTTGGTCATAGCTTTTCTTCCAAGGAGTAAGTGTCTTTTAATTTCATGGCTGCAATCACCATCTGCAATGATTTTGGAGCCCAAGAAAATAAAGTCTGTCACTGTTTCCATTGTTTCCCCATCTGTTTGTCATGAAATGATGGAACCAGATGCCATGATCTTAGTTTTTTGAATGTTGTGTTTTAAGCCAGCCTTTTCAGTCTCCTCTTTCACTTTCATCAAGAGGCTCTTCACTTTCTCTTCTCCTATTCATACAAATGTTAGACCTTTTGGAATTATCTCTAAAGTCCCTGAGACACTCTTCTTTTTATCTTTTTACTCCCTTTTGTGAAACACAATTATTTCTACTGAACTTTTTTCAAATTCACTGACTTCTGTCATCTCCTCCAATCTTCTATTAAGCCCATTCGGTGAGTTACATAGTTTGATTATTGTTATAAGTTTTAAAATTTCCTCTTGATTCTTTTTTAAAAAATCTTCTATTTCTTCTCTAAGACTTTCCATTAATTTCATGTATTATTATAGCATGGTTATAATGTTCTCTCTAAAATCTCCATCTAATCCTCCTAACATTTGTGTTATTCTTAGAATTATTATCTGTTGATTGCCTTTTCCTTCCTGAGACATTTTCTGGTTCTTCATACATCAAGTATGTGAATGTAACAAATGCCACTGAATTGTTCACTTTAGAATGGTTAATTTTATATGATGTAAACTTAAAAATATTCCTTTTTAAAAAGGAAAAAGTACTGATACATACTATGCATTGACAAAAGTTGAAAACATGCTAAGTGAGAGAAGCCAGACACAAAAGGTCACATATTGTATGACTCCATTTACATGAAATACCCAAACTAGTCAAATCCATAAAAACAGAAAGTAAGTTACTGGTTGCCAGGGGTTGGGAAGAGGAAAGAATGGGGAATGATGCCTTAATGGGTACAGAGCTACTTTTTGGGGTGATGAAATCATTCTGCAACTAGGTCTGTGTTGATGGTTGCAGAACACTGTGAATATACTAGATGTCACTAATGGTAAATTTTATGTGTATTTTACCATAGATTTCAAGTAGATATGTCTAAGGCTGAGGTGCAGTTCTTTTTTCATTTTCTTCTTTTGCTTTTTTAATAAGCAAATAAAGGATTAGACAAAAGACGTTTCTCTTAGAATTAAAAAAAAAAAACTTTTTTGTTGTTATCCTTTTTATTTTTTAAGAATTTATTTACTTTTGGCTGCTCATCACTGTGCATGGGCTTTCTCTAGTTGCAACGACCGGGGGCCACACTTCAGTTGTTGCGCAAGCCTCTCATTAGGTGGCTTCTCTTGTTGCAGAGCATGGGCTTCAAGGCTCGTGGGCTCGGTAGTTGTGGTGCATGGGCTTAGCATGTGCACAGCATGTGGAATCCACAGCATGTGGACTCTTTCTGGACCAGGGGTGGAATCTGTGTCCCCTGCATCAGTTGGATTCCCAACCACTGGGCCACCAGGGAAGTCCTATGTTTTAATTAATTAATTAATTATTTAGCAAATGTTTGTCAGTGATAATCTTAGAGTCTTTACCTGGGCTGAAGGGGATGGAGATTTTTATTTGCTTTCTCAATTGCTAATTCCCTCCAATTTTGAAGCTACTGCTTCATTGTTTTCTAATATTCAGGGTGACCTTTGGTATTTCCTATTTTCCTTTTGTCAGTAACAAGAGACTTACTGTTTCTCTTGCTCAAAACTCGAGGGATTTTCTTTATCTTTCAGTCAGTTCAGTTCAGTCGCTCAGTCATGTCTGACTCTTTGCAACCCCATGGACCGTAGCACACCAGGCTTCCCTGTCCAGCACCAGCTCCCAGAGCTTGTTCAAACTCATGTCCATTGAATTGATGATGCCATCCAACCATCTCATCCTCTGTCATCCCCTTCTCATCCTGCCTTCAATCTTTCCCAGCCTCAGGGTTTTTCCCAATGAGTTAATTCTTTGCATCAGGTAGCCAGCATCTTTATCTTTAGAGTTCCCGTATTTCAAGAAATGTGATGTGAGGATCCTTTGCCAGTAAACTTTCTCACCACCAGGTGGCCCCTTTACATCAGAAGACTAGCTTTTTTATTAATATAACAATGTTTTTCTATTGTTTCTTTGCCCCCCCCCCACTTTTTTTTTTCCTGTTCACACCGTGTATCTCTTTTAGATGATTGTTGAACCTCTTGAATTTATCCTCTCAGTCTGTCTTAAGTTCTTCTAAAATAATCTCTTTGGCTTTTTTGCTTTACTTTCTGGGAAATTTCCTGGACTTTATTTTTCCAGACCACTGATTTTCCATTGTATCCAACCCTTCTGTTTAATTTAAAAATGTTTCTCCCACCCCCTCCTCCAGAAAAACTACTGTTAGCTTGTTGCCCTTTTTACACTCTTTTTATTAAAAATTGAGTTCCATCAGTTATTGAATTTTATGTTAATAGAATTATGCAGTATGTATTTTTTTGTATCTGGCAACTTTTGTCCAACATTTCCTGAGATTCATCCTTATTGCATGCAGCTATTGGAGAAGGAAATGGCAACCCACTCCAGTGTTCTTGCCTGGAGAATCCCAGGGATGGGGGAGCCTGGTGGGTTACCGTCTTTGGGGTCGCACAGAGTCAGACACGACTGAAGCAACTTAGCAGCAGCAGCAGCAGCATTGATGCTTTACGGCAATCATCGTGTGACTAGACCACAGCTTACTCATTCTAATGTTACTAGTGTTTTGGCTAGTCTCTTGTTTGGGGCTATTATGAATTGTGTTATTAGGCTAGTCAATGCCTTTTTGGTAAATAAATATTTTCTGTTGAACATATGCTTAGGAGGGGAATTGCTGAAGTCTTTTAGGGGGAGTATGAAAAGTGAAAGTGTTAGTCACTCAGTTGTGTCTGTTGCTTTGCGTTCCCATGGACTGTAGCCCACTAGGCTCCTCTGTCCATGGAATTCTCCAGGCAGGAATATAGGAGCAGGTACCCATTCCCTTCTCTGTGTATATAAATACTCAATAAACATTCATTAACATGCTTTGGAAAATGTACAAAAAATTAATACTCTATCAACTGAGATATTTGGTGGAAAAAACAGATTTTCATACCCATTACAGTTTTTGTTTTATGGACACAGCATCCATCTTTATTTTATTTTATTTTTTAATATTTATTTGGCAGCGCTGGATCTTAGTTGAGACATGCAAGATCTTTAGTTTCAGCATGCGAACTCTTAGTTGCAGAATATGGAATCTAGTTCCCTGACTAGGGATCGAACCCCAGCTCTCTGCATTGGGAGCTCCAAGTCTTAGCCACTGGACTCCCAGGGAAGTCCCCATTTTTATTCTGAATGTACTCGTTAGGATTTTTCAGAATCTACATTGCTACTAGTTCAATAGGTGATATGCGCACTTCCAGGCTGTTCCTGGCAGATACCTGCTGTGGTTTTGCTCTGAAGGGGCATCTTCCTGCAATCTCTGGTGACCACATCCCTGACTTGGGGTCCTCTTTTCAGCATGACAAGTGGCTGCCAGTGTATTGTGCCTTCTCTGATTGGGTGTGGAAAAACTTGCTTTCTAGAGCCACTGCCAGGGGTTGAGAGGAGTAACCACACAGAGAAGTTTAGGAAAAGTGAAAGTGAAGTCGCTCAATCATGTCCGACTCTTTGCGACCCCATGGACTGTAGCCTACCAGGCTCCTCCGCCCATGGGATTTTCCAGGCAAGAGTACTGGAGTGGGGTGCCATTGCCTTCTTTGAAGGCCCTAGAGCTCTAGGGGCTGAAAAACTTCTCATCACAAGGGTGGTCCCCAGTTTTAGGAGTATATCTCTTCCTAATGAGTGGGTAGGACGCTCAGGGACCACCAGAAACTGGTGGGAAAATATTTGTCCATCCCAGCAACAAAGAAGTGCTCGGGTGAATCTTTTAGTAGTTGCTTTTCCTGTAGCACCCAAAATGCTACAGGTTTAGGAAGAGAAGGCTCCGGAGTAGGAGATCAAGACAGAGTAGGTAGCCCCTGTGTCAACCAAGAAATTCTCGGACCTATCTGCCACATCCAGTTGCACCCTTGGCAACAGCCCCGTGATGGTTTTCTGTGACAGGCGGGCTGGCTGGAGTGGGCTGCTTCAGTCCTCTTGAACCATCATGAGGGTAGGTTTGGCGCTTGATCTTGAGGCTCTTGGGTCCCGAGGGCAGAGTGCTGCCCAGTGTCCCAGTTGATGGCATTTGTGGCAAGCCATTCTAGGAGAATTGTCACGGTTTGGACACTCTTTGGCCCAATGCCCCGCCTGTCTACAGATCAGGCATCTGTCTCGTGCCTTGTCCCTCAAGGACTCGGGGTTTGCCATAGGACTTCTCTGGAGGTCGGCCAGCATCTGGGCACGCCTTGTCTCTTTCTTTCTCTCCTTCTCCTGGGCCTTGGCCTCCGTCTCCTGTTCTGTTATAAAAGGTATTGGTGGCTGTTTGGACCATCTCATCTAAAGAGGCAGCCGGGTCCTACTGTTGTAGCTGCTGTAACTTAATTCTGATATCTGATGCACATTGGGACAGGAATTTGTCCTTTAAAATCACCCGTCCCTCGTAAGAGTCTAAGTCCAGGTTGGTAAACTTTTGGAGTGCCTCTTTTAGCCTTTCCAGAAAGGCAGTGGGGTTCTCATTGGGCTCCTGAGTTATTGCTGAGACTGGGCAGTCCCACAAGTAATAGGCTTCTTTATGTTTCCATGGGTGGACTTCCTTAGGGGTGAGTCTTTCTGAAGTTTATCCTACCCAGAACTGTTGCAACCTGAGAGCCAGGCGTCCCCAGGTCAGGGTGCAAATCCCCAGGCAGGCTGAGGCGTGACAGCCTCCTAGAGATCGAATTCCCGGGCCGGTCGAGGTGTGATGGCCTCCTGAGAATTGGATCCCTGGGCAGGTCGAGGCGTGACGACCTCCTGGGACCCCTGGGACTAGAGGATTCCCGAACAGGTTGAAGCGTGACAACCTTTCGAAGACCAATCCCTAGGCAGGTCAAGGCGTGATGACCTCCTGGGATCCCCCGGACTGGAGTTTGGGCGTCCCCAAGATCTTCAGTGTGACCAGTATTGGGTAGAATTAGGGGTTGGATATTGTAGAGTATTTCCCTCCCAAGGCCAGCTATTTTCTGGTTGTTTCTCCAGAAGATTGTAGAGGCAACCTTGTGGGTCTGGATGGAGCTCAGGAAAAGAGCACGAAACAGGAGGGAAGGGGACAGCACAACCTTTGAAAGAATGACATAGCACAAGGGTATAATGTAAACCAATTAAAATCAATTGGGTCCAAGATGATAAGTCAAATTCCAGTAAACCTTAATCCCCAATCTATAAGCCAACAGACACCCAGAGGTGGCAGGACAGCTCCAAGGCACAAGGTCAAAAGAGGGAGGAGTGGAAGTTTAGGAAGGTCCACCCTTTTCCATTGGATTATGACCACATTCATATTTATCTTATGCTTTTAAAATAATATTTACTTATTTAGCAGAGCTGGGTCTTGGTTGTGGCATGTGGGCTCTAGTTCCCTGACCAGGGATCAAACGCAGACCCCTTGCATTGGGAGTGTGGAATCTTTGCCTCAGAACCACCATGGAAGTCCCTAGCTTATACTTTTGATAAAATTTGCCTATGATGAAACACACAGATCTTGAGTATATAGTTGGATGTTTTGACAAATGTATACACCTGTGTAACCAGTTCCTCCAATTAAGAGATAAAGCTTTCTTATGCTCCAAAAAGCTCCTTCCTGCCCCTTCATAATCTATCTCCATTCTCCACCTCCTGAGGGAACTGTGGTTTCCATTTCTTTCACTATATTTTTCTTTGTTCTTTTTTTTTATTGAAGTCTAGTTGACTTACAATATTAGTTTCAGGTGTATGTATTAAATGACTTAATATTTTTATAGATTATACTCCATTTAAAATTATTACAAAATGTTGGCTATATCCCTTTTGTTGTAAAATATATCCTTGTAGCTTATTTATTTTATAAGCTTAAATCCCCTACCTCTATCTTGCCTTTTGCCCCTTGCCATGTCTCATACCCCAGTGGTAACCATTAATTTGTTTTCTCTATTGGGAGTCTGTTTTGTTACATTCATTCATTTTGAAATTTATTTTTTAATTTTTTAAATTAATTGTTGTACTTTCAGCTGTGCTCAGTCTTCGTTGCTTTGCAGGCTTTCCCTAGTTGCAGACAGCGGGAGGTACGCTGTAGTGGAGGTGCACAAGCTTCTCGTGGTGGCTTTTCCTGTTCTGGAGCACAGGCTCCAGGGACATGAACCTAGTAGCAGCCGCTTGCTGGCTCTAGCGAGGGCTGGCTAGTTATAGCTCGAAGGCCTTGGAATGTGCAGGCTTCAGTAGTTGTGGCACATGTGCTTACTTGCTCCTCGGCATGGGGACTCTTCCTGGACTAGGGATCAAACCTGTGTCCCTTGAGTTGGCAGGTGGATTCTTATCCACTGTACCACCAGGGAAGTCCTGTTTACTTTTTCAATTACACTGATAAGTGATAACATACAGTATTTGTCTTGCTCTGACTTATTTTACTAAGCACAATATCCACTGTGTTGTGTACTTAGTCACTCAGTCCTGTCTGATGCTTTTATTTTCTCTTTAATTTTTTTTATTAAAGGATAGCTGTCTTTTTGTAACCCCATGGACTGTAGCCTGCCAGGTTCTTCTGTCCGTGGGATTCTCCAGGCAAGAATACTGGAGTGGATTGCCATGCCCTCCTCCAGGGGATCTTCCCAACCCAGGGAGCAAACACGGGTCTCCCACACTACAGCCAGATTCTTTACTGTCTGAGCCACCAAGGAAGCCCTGATCCACTGCTGCTGCTGCTGCTAAGTCGCTTCAGTCGTGTCCGACTCTGTGCGACCCCATAGTGTTGTTGCAAATAGCAAAATTTCATTCTTTTTATACCTGAGTAATATTCCATTGTGTATATATATATGAGTGTGTGTGTATGTCTGTGAGTGTGTGTGTATACATAAATGTCTATTTAGATCTTTTCAGTTCAGTCACACAGTTGTGTCCAACTCTTTATGACCCCATTGACTGCAGCATGCCAGGCTTCCCTGTCTATCACCAACTCCTAGAGCTTGCTCAAACTCATGTCCATTGAGTCAGTGGTACCATCCAATCATCTCATCCTCTCTCGTCCCCTTCTCCTCCTGCTTTCAATCTTTCCCAGCATCAGGGTCTTTTCCAATGAGTCAATTCTTTCCATCAGGTGGCCAAAGTATTGGAGCTTCAGCTTCAGCATCAGTCCTTCCAATGAATATTCAGGACTGATTTCCTTTAGGATTAACTGGTTTGATCTCCTTGCTGTCCAAGAGACTCTCAAGAGTCTTCTCCAACACCATAGTTCAAAACCATCAATTCTTCAGCACTCAGATTTTTTTTATGGTCCAGCCTTCACATCCGTCCATGACCACTGGAAAAACCATAGCTTTGACTAGATGGACCTTTGTTGGCAAAGTAATGTCTCTGCTTTTTAATATGCTGTCTAGTTGGTCATAGCTTTTCTTCCAAGGAGCAAGCGTCTTTTAATTTCATGGCTGCAGTAATCATCTGCAGTGATTTTGGAGCCCCCCAAAATAAAGTCTGCCTCTGTTTCCATTGTTTCTCCATCTATTTGCCATGGAGTGATGGGACAAGATGCCATGATTTTAGTTTTCTGAATGTCGAGCTTTAAGCCAGCTTTTTCACTCTCTTTCACTTTCATCAAGAGGCTCTTTAGTTCCTCTTCACTTTCTGTCATAAGGGTGGTGGTATCTGCATATTTGAAGTTATCGATATTTCTCCCGGTAATCTTGAGTCCAGCTTGTGCTTCATCTAGCCTGGCATTTCACATGAAGTACTCTGCATAGAAGTTAAATAAGCAGGGTGACAATGTACAGCCTTGATGTGCTCCTTTCCCAATTTGGAACCAGTCCATTGTTACATGTCTGGTTCTAATTATTGCTTCCTGACCTGCATACATATTTCTCAGGAGGCAGGTCAGAAGGTCTGATATTCTTATCTCTTGAAGAATTTTTCACAGTTTGTTGTGATCCACACAGTCAAAAGCTTTAGTATAGTCAATGAAGCAGATGTTTTTCTGGAATTCTCTTGCTTTTTCTACGATCCAGCAGATGTTGGCAATTTGATCACTGGTTTCTCTGTCTTTTCTAAGTCCAGCTTGAACATCTGGAAGTTCCCTGTTCATGTACTGTTTGTTGAAACCTAGCTTGGAGAATTTCAAGCATTACTTTGCTAGCATGTGAGATGAGTGCAATTGTGTAGTAGTTTGAGCATTCTTTGGCATTGCCTTTCTTTGAGATTGAAATGAAAACTGACCTTTTCCAGTCCTGTAGCCACTGTTGAGTTTTCCATATTTACTGGCACATTGAGTGCAGCACTTTCACAGCATCATCTTTTAGGATTTGGAGTAGCTCAGCTGGAATTCCATCACCTCAGTTAGCTTTGTCAGTAGTGATGCTAACAAAGTAGTGATGCTTCCTAAGACCCACTTGATTTTGCACTTCAGGATATCTAGTCTAGATGAGTGATCACACCATCGTGGTTATCTGGGTCATTAAGATCTTTTTTGTACAGTTCTTCTGTGTAGTCTTGCTACCTCTTCTTAATCTCTTCTGCTTCTGTTAGGTTCATAGCATTTCTGTCCTTTATTGTGCTCATCTTTGCATGAAATGTTTCCTTGGCATCTCTAGTTTTCTTAAAGAGATCTCTAGTCTTTCCCATTTTTAAATCAGGTTGTTTTTTTTTTTTTTTTTTTGAGAGTTGTATGAGCTGTTTCTATATCTTTAAATATTAACCCCTCATTGATCATATCATTTGCAAATATTTTATCCCATTCAGTAGGTTGCTTTTTCATTTTGTTGATGGTTTCCTTTGTTGTTTAGTTACTTGGTTTTGCTTTTGTTTCCTTTGCCTTAGGTGACAGAAAAAAAAAAAAAAAAATTACTGCTATGATTTATGTCAGGGTGTTCTGCACATGTTTTCTTCTAGTTTTATGGTTCCCAGTCTTACATTTAGGGCTTTAATCTATTTTGAGTTTATCTATTGTTTAAAATATTTATTTGCCTGTGTCTGGTCTTAGCTGTGGCAAGCAGCACTTCATTGTATCATTCAGGATCTTTCCTTGCAGGCAGGCAGGCAGGCAGTCTCAGTGGCTGCAGTACCTGGGCTTAGTTTCTTTGTGGCATGTGGGACCTTAGTTCTCCGACCAGGAACCAAACCCATGTCCTCTGCACTGCAAGGCAAATTCTTAACCACTGGGATACCAGATAAGTCCTTTTTGAGTTTACTTTTGTATATGGTGCAAGAAGATGCTCTAATTTCAATTCTGAATGATATCTTGCTCGATAGAGAATCCTAAATTGTAGGTTTTTTCCTTTTCAGCTCTTTAGATATGTCAAGCCACTTCCCTTTTGAGCTGCAATATTTCTATAGAAAAATTAGCTGGTAGCCTTTTGAGTGGGTTTCTTTGTGTGTGAGTCTTTATTTTTCTCTTGCTGCCTTTAGAACTGCCTTTAACTTTTGCCTTTTTTTTTTTTTTTTTTTTTAATAGCTGCTTATTGCCTCATCATAAATCCCTTTCTTGTTGACGGCGGCGTGCTCCCTTAGCGCCAGGTCCCAGAAGCAGCATCCGATCTGGTTTCCGCACTGGCCCACCTGTACGACCACCGACTGGGTCATGCTTCGGCGTGGCCAGCCCACCACCAACTTTTGCCATTTTAATTGTGACATATCTTGGTGTCGGTCTCTTTGTATTCATCTTGTTGGAACTCTGTGATGCCTGAACCTGGATATCTGTTTCTTCAGGTTTGGGAAGTTTTTAGCCATAACTGCATATTTTTTTTTAACCCTTTTTTCTCTTCTCCTGTGAATATTAGTGTGCTTGATCTTATCCCAGAGGTCCCTTATTCTCATCTTTTAAAAAATTCTATTTTTGCTCTTCTGGTTATTCCCATTTTTCTACCTTCCAGACCAAGTATGTGTTCCTCTATCACCTACATGCTGTTAATTCCTTCTAGTGTGTTTTTCATTTCAGTTATTTTACTCTTCAGCTCTAACTGGTTCTTTATATTTTCTCGTTGCTTGTTAACAGTTCTGCATTCATATATTCTTTTCCCTGATTCAGATAGCACTCTTATTACAAATGCTTTGAAAAAACAAATGCACTGAACTCTTTAGGTGGTAAGTTATCCCTGTGTCATTAGTTTTTTTTTTTTTTTTTTAATTTTATGAGAGTATAGTTGATCGACAATGTGCTAATTTCTGGTATACAGCAAAGTGAATCAGTTATACATATTCACATACCCACTATTTTTTTTAAAGATTCTTTTCCCATATAGATAGGCTATTACAGAGTATTGAGTAGAGTTTCCTGTGCTATTGTGCTATTACAGCATAGGTTTTTTTCCCTTATTCACTTGAAACAAATTCCTCTGTCTCTCATTTGCTTAAGTTTCTCTGTCTCTATGAAATTAGGTGAAACAGTTACTCATTCTGGTCTTGAAGGAGTGTCCTTGTGTAGGAGCATCCCTATGCAAACTCTGTGTGCCCAGTGGCTTTGATGGGAGAGCTGGGTTTGAAATGAGCACAGGGCCTGTCTTTCCCCAGGGTGTGCTGTCAGCTGTCGACCTGGTGGAAGATGAGGCTGGACATGCAGGGGCCAGAGCCAGAGCCCCCTCTGAGCCAGTGCTTCTCTGCTCAGTGGCTGACACTGCCCTACTGGGGGGTCAGAGAGGGTCCAAAGGTACCAGAGCAGAAGCCCTGAAGTTCAGGTGCCCTCTAAGGGTACCGTCTCTCCCATCCCAGTATTGACACCTTCACCCCAGAGGGGTGGAAGTGTTGAAGCAAGAGGGGCAGGAGTAGGGGCTCATCGTGGGTGGGGGCACACACAAGGGTGGTTGTGGGGAACCAGCTAGAGCTCTGGGCAATTTCAGTCTGCTTTCTTTGCCTTGCTCCTGGGAGTAAGTGAGCGCATGCGTGCTCCTCACTAGTGGGGTCTAGGTTCTCATGTGCGTGTGTGTGCTCAATTGCTTCAGTCGTGTGTGACTCTTTGTGGCCCCATGGACTGTAGCCTGCCAGGCTTCTCTGCCCATGGGATTCTCCAGGCAAGAGTATTGGAGTGGGTTGCCATGTTCTCCTCGAGGGGATCTTCCCAACTCAGGGATTTAACCCAGGTCTCCCGTGTTGCAGGCGGATTCTTTACCACTGAGCCACCTGGGAAGCCCCTACCTAGTCTTTCTGTTAGTGTCAGTAGTTTTCAAACCTGCTATGGAGACTCCCAGTCAGTCCTAAAGGAAATCAACCCTGAATACTCATTGGAAGGACTGATGCTGAAGCTGAAGTTCCAATACTTTGGCCACCTGATGTGAAGAGCCAACTCACTGGAAAAGACCCGATGCTGGGAAAGGTTGAGGGCAGGAGGAGAAAGGGGCGACAGAGGATGAGATGGTTGGATGGCATCATCAATTCAATGAACATACATTTGAGCAAACTCCAGGAGATGGTGAAGGACAGGGAAGCCTGGCATGCTGCAGTCCATGGACTCACAAAGAGTCAAACACGATTGAGCAACTGAACAGCAATAGAGACTCCTGGTATCAGACCCCAGTGTTGGGGTGCCCCTATGTGTGGTTTGAACTGCTCGTTCCTCAGAGAGAATCTCTGAGCCCATGTAACTCTCCTTCCTCTTCTGTGTCTCCTCCCAGGAGTATGGGTCCTGACCCCATTGCTTCTGTTCCCTTCTAGCCAACACTGTGTGGATCTATTCTACAGCTTTGGTTATAGAAGAATCTTTTTTGCCAGTCTCCAGCTTGTTTTCAGTGAGGACTGCTCCACCTGTAGATGTGTGTTTGATGTATTCTTAGTGGGAGATGAGCTCAGGGTCCTTCTCTGCCATTTTCACCTCCTTCCAGGCACTTGTGCTTTAGTTATATTTTCAAGTCCTAAAAAATCAGGTTATTTTTATATTGCCCTTGACAATCGTATTCTTCTTTTAGTCTGGATTTACTGATAATCTATTTTTAATTTGAGGACAGTTGCTTTACCATCTTGTGTTGCCTGATAATATTTTGACACAGGGAAAGCAAGAACCACGTCCAGAGGTTTTAACCGCTTTCTGCCAATGCCCCTTGCTTTCTATTTCCTCCCTGGGCAGAGACCCTGCAGAGTTGATTCTGTTTTTCCCTGTTCCTGAAATGCATAGAAATGTGACATGAAAAGGTCACTGTGAACAAAATGCAGCCTTTTGTTTTCCAGTCTCTGCTTTTCATTTGGCCACTCTGGCTGGCTGTGTGGACAGTGGGTGCCACCCACACTTCTGGTCCCCCAAATCCCCGGGCCCCCCTCCAGCCTTGCCCTCCAGAGCAAAACGTTTGGCTACTCCTGTTGAATGTATGCTGAATGGTTATGTAAATAACCATTACGTCAACTTTAAGGTTTTCAAAATCCATTTAAGAAGAAATTTCTTTTCCAATCAGAGATGGTGGTTGAAATGGATAAGAAGACCATTCTAGACAGAAGACAGGCCAGACAGTGGAAACGTTCTGTGGTGAGACGCCTGGCCACCTGTGACAACGTGTGCCTCCGCCTCACTTCTTGCCTCCCTTTGCCCCTGGTGCCCCCTTGTCCTTGGCATCTGGCTTTGCCTTGGCTTCCTTTGGTTTTCCTCCCTCCTTTTTTTTCGCTGCACCCTCTGCTTTTGCTGCAGCCGCTGGCTTTTCAGGCTCCCTTGGTGGTGGAGGAATCAGCACATTCCTTTTGACCTTCTTGCCTTTGAAGTGTTTCTTTTGAAGACAAACGTCGACTAAAGCAAAAAGGGCGGCCACACCTAACAAGACCTGGGAAACAAAAGAATCCTCGTTACTTGGGGGCTTTTCCTTCCAAATGTCTGAGTTCCTTCCTGGCTTCCATGATCAGTCGCTAAGGCTTAACCCCTCCCCTCAACCCCACAAGCTGCCAGATCCCAGACAGACTTCCGGTTTGCCTCCCCACCCGCCACCCGCTGGCCTCAGCTTCCTCAGCTGAGCCCCATCCCTTCTGTCGGTCACCTCAGCGCATTTTCTTTTTCTCTGCAGACCCGGCCTGGGTGGGGCCCTGTGCTCTGGGGTCCACAGGCTGCTTTGAAAAGGAAACCATTAGCTAGGTGGGCTCCCTGGACATCATCTTTATTTAAATGGCTTTTCCACGAGAAACACCAACTTTACTTTCAAACTTTGCTTGGATGGCAAAATTTTGTGAAAACAGGGTCTTTTCCTTTGGGGAAAATAACTGTTCTCCCGAAGTGCTGATTTCTGAGCAAATAAAGAGCCCAATGTGCAAGACTCACCACAGCGATGACATAGTTCACTGGCACTGTTTGCCGACTTCTGATAGCAAAGACCGCGGCCCCCACGAGGAAACCACAGCAAAACAGGTCGTTGAGAAGATCCTGAAAGCATGGGAGAGATAAGTCAGCTCTCAACAGGGCTGAGGCCCCTTCAACACCTGCTGGTCTAGCTTTCGCCAAAGGGAATGGTTTCCAAACTTCTGCCACATCTAAAATGTGTGTGTGTGTGTTAGTCGCCCAGTGGTATCCGACTCTAAGACCCCATGGACTGTAGGCCACCAGGCTCCTCTGTCCATGGGATTTCCCAGGCAAGAGTGCTACAGTGGATTGCCATGCCCTTCTCCCGGGGATCTTCCTGACCCAGGGATTGAACCCACATCATCCCCTGCATTGTAGATGGTCTCTTGCATTGCAGGCAGAGTCTTTACCACCTAAGCCACCAGGGTCAGATGATATAGGAAAGTATATAGGAAGATGAATGTATAGTGGGTTAGGGGGACATATCTGTAGTTCAACAGCTGGACTCTGAGTTGCTGGACTCTGAGTTGAGACACAAAGTCCAGGATGCTTAACTGCCATTATGAGCTGCCTTGGCTACTATCCTGTGAAATCACACATTTTTGGCTATGGTTTTAGCTATGCTTTTCCCCACTTCCAATGCTGACTTAAATAAATTTGCAACACACAACGTCTTTCTAGTCTCGGGGCCAGTGCCTCTTTCTGAATCCAGGGTGGGCTGCGTTGCTCACAGGAGGTTCTGTTGAACTCTGGTCCTGCAGCTGGAAGCCTGGCAGCGACGTCTTCACCCTCTGTGCACTCCTCCCCTGAGCCTTTGTAAGGCCAGATCCCTTCCTCATCATCCACCCTCCTTCCCATCCCTTGTGGCTGCAGTCCTGCCCTTGCTCGATATCTGTTTCCGTGACCCTATCCTGACAAGGTCCAGATGTTCCCAGATTGAGCAAAAGGGCTGCCTCCTATGCTGTTTTCCCCTCAACTACCACCCACTGTGGCTCCCTGGCACAGCCAGACTTAACTCAGAGTTGGCCAAACCAGGGCCACAGCAAGTTGGCTTTCTCCCCCATCACTCCTGAGGTCCAGAGCTTGTGCGTCCTTTTAACCCTGTGGGCAGTGGCTGACCCTGCAGAGTTGGGCAGTGCCATCTTTCCCCTTGATTTCTCTGATGCCATTTTCTGTGGGTTGTCCTTCCCTGGCCACCTTGTCTCAGACCTTTTCTTTTCCTCTTCAGTGTTCTGGATTTTAATACATTTCAAACATACAGAAAATTATAGAACAGCCCAACCCTGCTCCCACCTCCACCGGCCATGAACCACTGATTAAACAGATGTTAATGTCTTGCAGTATTTGCCTCATGGCCCTCAAAACAAAAAGAAAAAAAACAAACCCTAAACAAAA
Organism: Tragelaphus eurycerus; assembly: GCA_935064755.1. Classification (NCBI taxonomy): domain Eukaryota; kingdom Metazoa; phylum Chordata; class Mammalia; order Artiodactyla; family Bovidae; genus Tragelaphus; species Tragelaphus eurycerus. Next base: position 23,938,526 of record CAKXYN010000020.1, read on the forward strand.
AAGCTTTGTGGGATGAGCCAGTCTCACCATTCCATACCTGTCCCTGTGTTATGCATGACTTCCAAGTCTACAGGTAGTTTTCCCGGATGTATAGCAGTGTTTTCCTCTCTATTCAGCTCAGTTCAGTTCAGTGGCTCAGTTGTATAGCGACCCCATGGACTGTAGCACGCCAGGCCTCCCTGTCTATCACCAACTCATGGAGCTTACCCAGACTCATACCCATTGAGTTGGTGATGCCATCCAACCATCTCATCCTCTGTTGCCGCCTTCTCCTTCTGCCCCCAATCCCTCCCAGGATCAGGGGCTTTTCAAATGAGTCAGCTCTTTGCATCAGGTGGCCAAAGTATTGGAGTTTCAGCTTCAATGTCAGTCCTTCCAATGAACATTCAGGACTGATCTCCTTTAGGAGGGACTGGTTGGATTTCCTTGCAGTCCAAGGGATTCTGAAGAGTCTTCTCCAACACCACTGTTCAAAAGCATCAACTCTTCAGTGTTCAGCTTTCTTTATAGTCCAACTGTCACATCCATACATCAGATCAGATTAGATCAGATCAGTCGCTCAGTCGTGTCCGACTCTTTGCGACCCCATGAACCGCAGCACGCCAGGCCTCCCTGTCCATCACCAACTCCCGGAGGTCACTCAGACTCACACCCATCAAGTCAGTAATGCCATCCAGCCATCTCATCCTCTGTCATCCCCTTCTCCTCTTGCCCTCAATCCCTCCCAGCATCAGAGTCTTCTCCAATGAGTCAACTCTTCGCATGAGCTGGCCAAAATACTGGAGTTTCAGCTTTAGCATCATTCCTTCCAAATAAATTCCAGGATTGATCTCCTTCAGAATGGACTGGTTGGATCTCCTTGCAGTCCAAGGGACTCTCAAGAGTCTTCTCCAACACCACAGTTCAAAAGCATCAATTCTTCGGCGCTCAGCCTTCTTCACAGTCCAGCTCTCACATCCATACATGACCACAGGAAAGACCATAGCCTTGACTAGGCGAACCTTTGTGGGTAAAGTAAAAGAAATCCATACATGACTACTGGAAAAACCATAGCCTTGACTAGACGGACTTTGTTGACAAAGTAATGTCTCTGCTTTTTAAAATGCTGTCTAGATTGTTCATAACTTTCCTTCCAAAGAGTAAGCGTCTTTTAATTTCTTGGCTGCAGTCACCATTTGCAGTGATTTTGGAGCCCAGAAAAATAAAGTCAGCCACTGTTTCCTCTGTTTCTCTATCTAGTTGCCATGAAGTAATGGGACCAATGCCATGATCTTAGTTTTCTGAATGTTGAGCTTTAAGCCAACTTTTTCACTCTCCACTTTCACTTTCATCAAGAGGCTCTTTAGTTCTTCACTTTATGCCATAAAGGTGGTGTCATCTGCATATCTGAGCTTATTGATATTTCTTCCAGCAATCTTGATTCCAGCTTGTGCTTCATCCAGCCCAGCATTTCTCATGATGTACTCTGTATATAAGCTAAATAAACAGGGTGACAATATACAGCCTTGACGTACTCATTTTCCTATTTGGAACCAGTCTGTTGTTCCATGTCCAGTTCTAACTGTTGCTTCCTGACCTGCACACAGATTTCTTAGGAGGCAGGTCAGGTGGTCTGGTATTCCCATCTTTTTCAGAATTTTCCACAGTTTGTTGTGATCCACACAGTCAAAGGCTTTCGCATAGTCAATAAAGCAGAAATAGATGTTTTTCTGGAACTCCCTTGCTTTTTAGATGATCCAGCAGATGTTGGCAATTTGATCTCAGGTGCCTCTGCCTTTTCTAAATCCAGCTTGAACATCTGGAAGTTCACAGTTCATGTATTGGTGAAGCTTGGCTTGGAGAATTTTGAGCATTACTTTACTAGCGTGTGAGATGAGTGTAACTGTGCAGTAGTTTGAGCATTCTTTGGCATTGCCTTTCTTTGGGATTGGAATGAAAACTGACCTTTACCAGTCCTGTGGCCACTGCTGAGTTTTCCAAATTTGCTGGCATATTGAGTGCAGCACTTTCACAGCATCATCTTTTAGGGTTTGAAATAGCTCAACTGGAATTCCATCACCTCCACTAGCTTTGTTCGTAGTGATGCTTCCTAAGGCCCACTTGACTTCACATTCCTGGATGTCTGGCTCTAGGTGAGGGATCACACCGTGATTATCTGGGTCGTGAAGATCTTTTTTGTACAGTTCTTCTGTGTATTCTTGCCATCTCTTCTTAATATCTTCTGTTAGGTCCATACCATTTCTGTCTTTTATTGAGCCCATTTTGCATGAAATGTTCCCTTGGTATCTCTAATTTTCTTGAAGAGACCTCTAGTCTTTCCCATTCTATTGTTTTCCTCTATTTCTTTGCACTGATCACTGAGGAAGCCTTTCTTATCTCTCCTTCCTATTCTTTGGAATTCTTTGGAATTCAAATGGGTATATCTTTCCTTTTCTCCTTTGTTTTTCGCTTCTCTTCTTTTCACAGCTATTTGTAAGGCCTCCTCAGAGAGCCATTTTGCTTTTTTGCATTTCTTTTTCTTGGGGATGGTCTTGATCCCTGTCTCCTGTACAATGTCATGAACCTCCACCCATAGTTCATCAGGCACTCTGTCTATCAGGTCTAGTCCTTTAAATCTATTTCTCACTTTTGTCTGTGGCTCTGATGAACATTTTTTCCTTGTTGAGGTGCTGTCAAGCTTTTCTCTAAAAGACCTGTGTCAGTGTTCACTTATGCCTCTAAACATATAGCGGTTCCTGTTTCCCATGTCCTTGCCAAGGCCTAGGATTACCAGTCTTATTTTTCTTTGCCCATCTAATGAGTTGAAATGGTACCTTGTTGTTTTACCTTTCAGATTGCTGATTACTAATGAAGCGGGACTAAGACCATCCCCATGGAAAAGAAATGCAAAAAAGCAAAATGGCTGTCTGGGGAGGCCTTACAAATAGCTGTGAAAAGAAGAGAAGCAAAAAGCAAAGGAGGAAAGGAAAGATATAAACATCTGAATGCAGAGTTCCAAAGAATAGCAAGAAGAGATAAGAAAGCCTTCTTCAGCGATCAATGCAAGGAAACAGAGGAAAACAACAGAATGGGAAAGACTAGGGATCTCTTCAAGAAAATCAGATACCAAAGGAACATTTCCTGCAAAGATGGGCTCGATAAAGGACAGAAATGGTATGGACCTAACAGAAGCAGAAGATACTAAGAAGAGGTGGCAAGAATACACAGAAGAACTGTACAAAAAAGAGCTTCATGACCCAGATAATCACGATGGTGTGATCACTGACCTAGAGCCAGACATCCTGGAATGTGAAGTCAAGTGGGCCTTAGAAAGCATCACTACGAACAAAGCTAGTGGAGGTGATGGAATTCCAGTTGAGCTATTCCAAATCCTGAAAGATGATGTTGTGAAAGTGCTGCACTCACCTCAATATGCCAGCAAATTTGGAAAACTCAGCAGTGGCCACAGGACTGGAAAAGGTCAGTTTTCATTCCAATCCCAAAGAAAGGCAATGCCAAAGAATGCTCAAACTACCGTACAATTGCACTCATCTCACACGCTAGCAAAGTAATGCTCCAAATTCTCCAAGCCAGGCTTCAGCAATATGTGAACCGTGAACTTCCTGATGTTAAAGCTGGTTTTAGAAAAGGCAGAGGAACCAGAGATCAAATTGCCAACATCTGCTGGATCATCTAAAAGGCAAGAGAGTTCCAGAAAAACATCTATTTCTGCTTTATTGACTATGCCAAAGCCTTTGACTGTGTGGATCACAATAAACTGTGCAAAATTCTGAAAGAGATGGGAATACCAGACGACCTGATCTACCTCTTGAGAAATTTGTATGCAGGTCAGGAAGCAACAGTTAAGACTGGACATGGAACAACAGACTGGTTCCAAATAGGAAAGGAGTACGTCCAGGCTGTATATTGTCACCCTGTTTATTTAACTTATATGCAGAGTACATTATGAGAAACGCTGGACTGGAAGAAACACAAGTTGGAATCAAGATTGCCGGGAGACATATCAATCACCTCAGATATGCAGATGACACCACCCTTATGGCAGAAAGTGAAGGGGAACTCAAAAGCCCCTTGATGAAAGTGAAAGTGGAGAGTGAAAAAGTTGGCTTAAAACTCAACATTCAGAAAACAAAGATCATGGCATCCGGTCCCATCACTTCATGGGAAATAGATGGAGAAACAGTGGAAACAGTGTCAGACTTTATTTTTCTGGGCTCCAAAATCACTACAGATGGTGACTGCAGCCATGAAATTAAAAGACACTTACTCCTTGGAAGGAAAGTTATGACCAACCTAGATAGCATATTCAAAAGCAGAGACATTCCTTTGCCAACAAAGGTCCGTCTAGTCAAGGCTATGGTTTTTCCTGTGGTCATGTATGATGTGAGAGTTGGACTGTGAAGAAGGCTGAGTACCGAAGAATTGATGCTTTTGAACTGTGGTGTTGGAGAAGACTCTTGAGAGTCCCTTGGAGTGCAAGGAGATCCAACCAGTCCATTCTGAAGGAGATCAGCCCTGGGATTTCTTTGGAAGGAAAGATGCTAAAGCTGAAACTCCAGTACTTTGGCCACCTCATGCGAAGAGTTGACTCATTGGAGAAGACTCTGATGCTGGGAGGGATTGGAGGCAGGAGGAGAAGGGGATGACAGAGGATGGGATGGCTGGATGGCATCACTGACTCGATGGACGTGAGTCTGAGTGAACTCCGGGAGTTGGTGATGGACAGGGAGGCCTGGCGTGCTGCGATTCATGGGGTCTTAGAGAGTCGGACACGACTGAGCGACTGATCTGTTCTGAATGAAGCATTTTAAAAAACTTGTTTTAGACATTGGTGTTTCCTGTCTATTCATATCCCTTGCCCCATTTTTCTATGGGCTTATTTTTAAAATTTTATGATGTCTTCTTTTGTAAAAGTTTTAATTTTAATGATTTACTTGGTTTTTCTCTTTTTCTCATGGTCCCAAGTGCGTGTGTGTTCAGTCGTGTTGTGTCCAACTCTTTGTGATCCCGTGGACTGCAGCCTGCCAGGCTCCTCTGTCCATGGGATTTCCCAGGCAAGAATGAACATTTATTAAATACTCCATTCAGCTGCATTATGCCACCTGTGTCATATGCAAAGTTGCCATATGTATATAGGTCTATTTCTGGGTTCTCTCTCTCTCTCTTTTTTTAAATACCTGTATTAGTCTGCTCATGTTGCCATATAACAAAATGCCACAGACTGGGTGGCTTAAGCATCAGACATTTATTTTCCTACAGTTCCAGAGGCTAGAAGTCTATGATCAAAGTGCTAGCAAAGTCAGTTTCTGGTGAGGACTCTTCCTGGTTTGCAGATGGCTGCCTTTTCACCATTTTCTCAGATGGCCTTTCTGTGGTGGGCAAGGTAGGGGTGGAGAGGAAGTAGGGAGAGGGCAGGGGAGAGGAAGGGAAAGAGAACAAGGTCCTGGTTATCTTTTCTTATAGGGATACTAATCCTATCAGATCAGGACTCCATGCTTAGGATCTCATTTAACCTATTTTTTAAAAATAGTTTTATACTTTGCCAACAAAGGTCTGTCTAGTCAAGGCTATGGTTTTTCCAGTAGTCATGTATGGATGTGAGAGTTGGACTGTGAAGAAAGTGAGCGCTGAAGAATTGATGCTTTTGAACTGTGGTGTTGGAGAAGACTCTTGAGAGTCCCTTGGACTGTAAGGAGGTCCAACCAGTCCATCCTAAAGGAGATCAGTCCTGGGTGTTCATTGGAAGGACTGATGCTAAAGCTGAAACTCCAGTACTTTGGCCACCTCATGCGAAGAGTTGACTCATTGGAAAAGACCCTGATGCTGGGAGGGATTGGGGGCAGGAGGAGAAGGGGACAACAGAGGATGAGATGGCTGGGTGGCATCACTGACTTGATGGACATGAGTTTGAGTGAACTCTGGGAATTGGTGATGGACAGGGAGGCCTGGCGTTGTGCGATTCATGGGGTTGCAAAGAGTCGGACACGACTGAGCGACTGAACTGACTGACGTTTATTTTTGGCTCTGCTGAGTCTTCATTGCTGTGTGGGCTTGTGATGAGTAGGCTCTCATTGTGCTGGCTTCTCTTGTTGTGGAGCTCTAGGGCATGTAGGCTTCAGAAGTTGTAGCACGTGGACTCAGTAGTGGTGGCTCGTGGGCTCTAGAGCACAGGAGCAATAGTTGTTGTGCACAGGTTTATTTGCTCTGCAGCATATGGGATCTTCCCAGACCAGGGATCAAACCTGGGTCTCCTGTATTGGCAGGCAGATTCTTTACCACTGAGCCACCAGGGAAGCCCCTCATTTAATCTTAATTACCACTCTGAAGGCCCCATCTGCAAGCATAGGCACATTGGGGATTAGGATTTTAGCATTAGAATTTTGGGGGTACACATACATTCAGTCCATTACAATTTGGTTAGTCTTTTTGTCAACCCCTGAGCTAGTACCAAAGCTTTACTCCAATATCTCCTTGGGTGGATCCATCCTTGTAATTCTCTTTATTCTTCCATAAGAATTTTAGAATCATCTTGCAAAGTTCCACAAACAACCTCTGTGAGTTTGAAATTTAATATGGACACTGCTTTGGAATGAAATTGACATCTTTATGATAGTAACTCTTCACACATCTGTGACTGTGGTATATTTCTTCTCTTACTTAGATTTTTTTTTGTTATGTCCAGTAACAAAATGTTGTTATCTCCACATGAAGTTTACAGTCTTTGAACGGGTTTATTATTCTCAGACACCCATAGTTTTTGTTACTGTTTTAAATGGTTTCTTTGAAAAACCACATTTTCTCATTATTTGTTGCTGGTATTCAGGAACACTATTTGTTTCTGATTACCTTGTGGAACTCAATCAGTTCTAGTAATTTGAGTCTCTTGGATTTTCAGTGTCTTCTTCTTTAAGTCGGTTCAGTCGTGTCCGACTCTGTGCGACCCCATAGACGGCAGCCCACCAGGCTCCCCCGTCCCTGGGATTCTCCAGGCAAGAACACTGGAGTGGGTTGCCATTTCCTTCTCCAATGCATGAAAGTGAAAAGTGAAAGTCGCTCGGTCGTGTCCAACTCTTAGTGACCCCATGGACTGCAGCCTACCAGGTTGCTCCATCCATGGGATTTTCCAGGCAAGAGTACTGGAGTGGGGTGCCACTGCCTTCTCCTGGATTTTCAGTGTAGAGAATCATATTATCAGTGAGTAATGCTAGTTTTTTCTCCTTCCCAATTCATATATCATTTGTTCTTCTTGTCATATTGTACAATGTTGAACAGAAGTGGGGATAGTAGGCATCTCTAAGGAAATGCTTCTAATGTTTTACCATGAAATACAACGTTCATTTTAGGCTTGGGTAGGTATTTGTTATTAAGTTAAGGAAGTTTCCCTTTTTCCTGGTTTGCTAAGAGGCTTTCAAAAAGGAGTGTTGAATATTACTAAATAACTTTTCTGCAGCTTATGAGATGATTAAATGGTTTTCTCCTTTAAATCAAAGATGGTGAATTATGTTAACAGAACTTTGAGATGAAACCACCTTTATATTCCTGGCAGATGCCCTGCTTGGTCATGATGTCATGGTGCACTGCTTGCTTATGTATTACTTTAGATTGCTAGTGTTTTATTGAGAATTTTTATTGTTATACTCAAATAATATATGCCTATAGTTTACTTTCTTTATCATGTCTGGTTTTAAGATCAAAGCCTTACCAGATGGTACAATATGTTATAAACAACCCCCTCCCCCCCATTTTTTAAAGAGAAAAAAGGGACAGACCAGTGGAACTGAATATGAAGTCTAGAAGTCAACTGCATATGGGATTAAAAAAATTTATTTTTGGCTGCATGTGGCATACAGGATCTTAGTTCTCTGACAAGATCAAAACTATGCCCCCTGCAGCGGAAGCATGGATTCTTAACCACTGGACCACCAAAGAAGTCCCTCATATGGGATTTTAGCATTTAACAAAAATGCCACTTCAAATCAGCAGAGGGGAAAGTTGTACTGTTCAATAAATGAATAAACTGAGTGACAGGGTGAAAGAGTTGGCGAGCCATCAGGATACCAAGCTGGAGCCATGGTTCACACCATCTACCAAACGATTCCACATAAATCAAAAGATTTAAATGTAAGAAATGAAATAAGTGCCAGATGAAAACATGGGTGAATTGCCTTATAACCTATTTTTCTATTTCTATTTGAGTCAATTTTTGTACACTGTGGTGACCCAAGGACCAAAGAGCATCTGCTTGGTTTTATCTAAAACCAAGGAGGGTCTTGGAATGCAGGAACGAAACCAGACCCTTTTCGTCCTTCCCTCCCTCATGTTGTAACTATTAACGGATTTCAGGTCCTCCTGAGCAGTATAACCTGTCTCCCCTCCTACCCCACACGTGGAGAAGGTATTTGCCTTATTCTTACTTCACCAGTATAGGTGCCTCATCCAATCAGCAAATGACCTGCAAGACCCCTATCCCACTCCTTGTACCCTGGGTATAAAAGTGGACTAAGGATTCCTGTTCAATGTCGGTTCTCCCTTGAGCTGGTCCACTGTTCTAACAGCATCTCCCACTGTAATAAAATTTTTTTAATCTTTTATTTATTTTTAAATATAAATTTATTTACTTTAATTGGAGGCTAATTACTTTACAATATTGTATTGGTTTTGCCATATATCAACATGAATCTACCACAGGTGTACACGTGATCTCCATCCTGAACCCCCTCCCACCTCCCTCCCCACCTCTCATTCTGTCTCATGTCTGGAAATTCTTTTCCAACCTGCACCTGGACCACGACATACATCATATATTTTTCTGAGAAATTAACTCTATATTCCAATTTATTGGCATAAAGGTTCATGTTTTCCCTATGATCTTTAAAACCTCTTCTTTATACTAATAGTTTTCTTTGTCCTCTTTTTTTCTTGAAGTTTATGGTTTATCTCCTTTATTAGTCTTTTCAAATAAATAGGTTTTGGTTTTATTAGTCCTCACTAATAATAGGACCTTTGTTTCCTATTTCATTAATTTTAGCTCTTTGACACTGCCTTCATAATTCTTTTTTGGTTTGTCTTGTCACCTTCTTGATATAGATATATGAATTGTTAATTTTCATTGTTCTTTTCTCAGTATATAGACTTGAACTTGGATTGCTTAACTGCATTCTACAGATAGTATTTGCTAATACTCAGATCAGATCAGTCGCTCAGTCATGTCCGACTCTTTGCAACCCCATGAATTGCAGCATGCCAGGCCTCCCTGTCTATCACCAACTCCCAGAGCTCACTGAGACTCACATCCATCGAGTCAGTGATGCCATCCAGCCATCTCATCCTCTGTCATCCCCTTCTCCTCCTGCCCCAATCCCTCCCAGCATCAGTGGCCAAAATACTGGAGTTTCAGCTTTAGCATCATTCCTTCCAAAGAAATCCCAGGGCTGATCTCCTTCAGAATGGACTGGTTGGATCTCTTTGCTAATACTACATGTAACTAAATCCCTATGTGTTTGGGGAAAACCATTAAATTTCCCCCAAATACATAAAGATTTAAATTTTACTGATTTATTTCTAATTATATTGTGTTGAAATTAGAGAATGTGGTCTATATCATATCAGTTCCTTGTTATTTGTTTATTTTTGCATTGTGGTGTCATTGAGGATAACTTTTGTGATTGTTCCAAGTACACTTGAAAAGAATGTATAGCCTGTTACTCTGGGGTGTAGGGTTCTATATGTCCTATTGATATATATGGCAGTGGATCAAGCTATCAATTACTGAAGGAGACATGTTAAAATCTCCCACTATGGTTATAATTAAGTTCATTTTTGTCTTTTATATTTAGGGAGCTATATTGTTAGGTATATGGGCTTTCCCAGTGGCTCAGTGCTAAATACAGAAGACAGTGTCTCAATGCAGGAGACAATGCAAAAGATGGTGTGGGTTTGATCCTTGGATTGGAAAGATCCCTTGCAGGAGGAAATGGCAACCTCCTCCAGTATTCTTGCCAGAAAAATCCCATGGACAGAGGAGTCTGGTGGGCTTACAGTCCATAGGGTTGCCGAGTCGGATATGACTGAGTGAGCACACAGGCATTGTTAGGTACATACAAGTTCAGAATTGCTATATGTAGTGATCCTCTTGACATACTTAGTTTTTAAAACATAAAATTTGTTTAATACGATGGTAAAGTTACATTAGCTTTTTGTAGTTAGTATTTTCCTCTAATTTTTTTCTATCTCTTACAACCTTTATCCACATGCATTATACATTGTCAGATTTAAAAATCTATTCTTAGAGTCCTTTCTCTTTTAAATGAATGATATAGTCCATTTATATTTGCCATCCTTTATGATATATTTGGATGCACGTTCACCATTATATTTTTTTCTATATAACATATAATACACATTCCAAAATCACTGCAGATGGTGACTGCAGCCATGAAATGAAAAGACGCTTACTCCTTGGAAGGAAAGTTATGACCAACCTAGATAGCATATTCAAAAGCAGAGACATTACTTTGCCAACAAAGGTCTGTCTAGCAAAGGCTATGGTTTTTCCAGTGGTCATGTATGGATGTGAGAGTTGGACTGTGAAGAAAGCTGAGCACCAAAGAAATGATGCTTTTGAACTGTGGTGTTGGAGAAGACTCTTGAGAGTCCCTTGGACGGCAAGGAGATCCAACCAGTCCATCCTAAAGGAGATCAGTCCTGGGTGTTCATTGGAAGGACTGATGTTGAAGCTGAAACTCCAATACTTTGGTCACCTCATGCGAAGAGTTGACTCACTGGAAAAGACCCTGTTGCTGGGAAGGATTGGGGGCAGGAGAAGAAGGGGATGACAGAGGATGAGATGGCTGGATGGCATCACCGACTTGATGGACATGAGTTTGAATGAACTCTGGGAGTTGGTGATGGACAGGGAGGCCTGGCGTGCTGTGGTTCATGGGGTCGCAAAGAGTCGGACATGACTGAGCAACTGAACTGAACACATTCCTTTTTATTTTCCCCTTTTTACCTTCTATTGAGTCATTTCCCTCAATTCTCTTTCACCCTTTCTTTTCAACAGGTTGGATGTTATATATCCTGGAATTCTTCAGCTTCCCTGGTGGCTCAAATGGTAAAGAATCTGACCTGCAATGTAGGAGACCCAGGTTCTCTCCCCGAGTCAGGGAAAATCCCCTGGAGAAGGGAATGGCTATCCACTCCAGTATTCTTGCTTGGGAAATCCTATAGACAGAGGAACCTGGAAGGCTACAGTCCATGGGGTTGCAAAGAGTCGGACACTACTGAAGCGACTTAACACACACATACACACATATCCTGGAATTCTATTCTTTAGCAAAATAATATTATGTTTTAATATGTTAATATTATTACCAAGTCTACCGCTACTCCCAATAAAGGACTTTCACTTATCATCTGCTTATTGTGTTGCTGCTACTTTAGTTCCACCTTGGTTTAGTGTTCTCTCTGATAAAGCTATTAATAAGTTCTTAAAAACCAAGTAACCTTAGTCAAAATGTTTAAAGTCAATCCACAAGCTTACTAGGTTCTTTGTTTACTGTTCCTTTTTTACATTGCAAACATTTCTTTTGGGTGTAATTTCATTCTTCCTGAAGTAAAAGATCCTTCAGTGAGGGTCAATGAAAGGGAAACATTTTTTCCTCATTATAATTGTGTCTTTTACTCTTTCAACCTCAGTCTCCTAAAGAAATTATTCCGTTGTTTTTTGGCCACTTTTGTTGCTGTTGAAAAATATGAAGTTAGTCTAATAGTTTGAACTTTCTTTTTTAAGGTAAATTGTCTTTTCTGTTGGTTTGATTTGTTTTTTCCTTTATCTCTGATGATCAGCTGTGCCTCTATGACATGTCTAGGTATGGCTTTATTTTTATTTATTCTTCTTGATCCCTCTTTGAGAATTCATGTCTCATTAAATCTAATATTAATATGCCACTCAGTTTTTTTTTGGTTACTCTTTTCATAGAGTATCTTTTTCCATTTTCACTTTCAACCTATTTGTATATTTGGATTTAAAGGAATTCTCTTGTGATCCTCATATAGTAAAATTACATTTTTTTGGTAATATAATCTATTCTGATAATCTTTACTTTTCAACTGAAGAGTTTAATCTATGAACACTTAAAGTAATTCAGTTCAGTTCAGTCGCTCAGTCGTGTCTGACTCTTTGTGACCCCATGAATCACAGCACGCCAGGCCTCCCTGTCCATCACCAACTCCTGGAGTTCACTCAAACTCATGTCCATCAAGTCGGTGATGCCATCCCTTCTCCTCCTGCCCCCAATCCTTCCCAGCATCAGGGTCTTTTCCAATGAGTCAACTCTTTGCATGAGGTAGCCAAAGTATTGGAGTTTCAGCTTTAGCATCAGTCCTTCCAATGAACACCCAGGACTGGTCTCCTTTAGGATGGACTGGTTGGATCTCCTTGCAGTCCAAGGGACTCTCAAGAGTTACTGATGACTTATTTCTGTAATTTTGCTATTTATTCTCTGTATTTCATATTTCTTTGTTCCTCAATGTCTCCATTATTGCTTTCTTTTGTATTTAATTTTTTGAAATGTGCCAATTTTATTCTCTTATTTCCTTTCTGTCTATATATTTTAGTTAATTCCTTAGTGGTCACCTTGAGATTATTATTGGTATCTTAAATTTATAACAATCTCATTTGCATTGATACCAGCTGAGCTTCAGTAGTACACAGAAACTCATTATTATTGTCACAAATTGTATCTTTATACATTGTGGTCCATTAACATAGATTTAAATCGTTTTATGCATTTGTCTTTCAAATCATATCAGAAAAGAAAGAAGAGTTACAAACCCAAAATACAACAATACTGGCTTTTATATTTACCTATGTAGTTACCTTTACTGGTGTTATTTTATGGCTTCAAATTATTGTCTGGTGTCCTTTCATTTTGGCTTGAAGCATTTCTTGTAGAGCAGGTGTATCAGCAACAAATTCCATCAATTTTTGTTTACATGGGAATATCATCATTTCTCCTTCATTTTTATTTATTTTTAAAGGTTCTCCTTCATTTCTGAATGGTAATTTTTGAAGGGCAACTTCAAATTTGAAGGTTATTGTATTCATTTCTTGAGGTTGTAAAAACAGAGTGCTACTACCTGCATGGGTTAGAACAACATAAATTTAATGTTTCAGCTGTGGAGGCCAGAAATCTGAAATAGAGAGGTATGCAGGGCCCTGCTTCCTCTAAAGATGCTAGAGTAACTATCTGTTTTGGGCTTCTCCTCCAGCTTCTTGTAGCTTGAGGCATTCCTTGTCTTGTCTTCCTATCTTCTTCCTGTGTCTCTTCACATTGTCTTCTTTCTGTTTATATCTTATCTGTGTCCAAGTTCCTCCCTTTTACAAAGAGACTAGTCATATTGGATTAGGTCCACTCTGATAACCTCATCTTTATTTGACCATTGGCAAGGACCTTATTTCCAAATAAGGTCATGTTCACAGGAACTGGGAGTTAAGACATCACCATATTTGGGGGGTACATAATTCAACCCATAACAGGCAGCAAATTTAAAAGATGGAATTTTTGGTGGATAGTTTTTTTTTTCTTCCCCCTTTAAGGACTGTAAGTACATCATTCCACTCCCTCAGGTCTCCATGGTGTCTGATGAGAAATTAGTTGTTAATCTTATTAAGGGTCCCTTGTACAAGATGAGTTACTTCTCTCATAACTTTCAAGACTTTCTCCTGTCTTCATCTTTAGACAGTTTGATTATAATGTGTCTCAGAATGGATCACTTTGAGTTTATCCTACTTGGTTCCTTTTGGATGCATAGATTCCTATCTTTTACCAAATTTGGAAAGGTCTTGGCATTATTTCTTTGAATATTCTTTCTGTCCCTTTCTCTCGTTTTTCCCCTTTTGGGACTCTGCCTATGTTAGTATGCTTGATGGTGTCCCATGGGTCTGTTAGACTCTGTTCATTTTTTCTTCATTCTTTTTTCTGTTTCGCAAACTGAATGGTCTCAGTTGACCTGTCTTCAGGTTCACTGATTCATCCTTCTGCCTGTTTAAATCTGCTGTTTAAAAAGCTCTAGTGAATTTTTCTCTTCAGTTATATTAGTTTTCAGCTCCAGAATTTCTATCTGGTTTCTTTTTAAACTTCTCTTTACTGACATTGTGTATTTGGTTCATGATTGTTCTCTTGGTTTCCTTTAGTTCCTTGAGCATTTTAAAGACAGTTCATTTAAAGTCTTTGTCTAGTAAGACTAATATCTAGGTTTCTTCAACAGCAGTCTCTATTAATATATATATATATTTCTGTGAATGGGCCAAACTTTTTTTGCATGCCTTATAATTCTTCAAAAACTGTGCATTTTGAATATAATAATATAGTTACTCTGGAAACCATATTGCCTCTCTTCTCTAGAGTTTGTTGTTGCTGTTTGTTGTGAGTTTAAAGTCATTTGTATGTTTAATGTTTTTTCCTAAACTATGTTTTAAAAGATTGTATTCTTTCTCTTGTGTGGCCACCGATGTCTTTGTCTTTCATCAGCTTAATAATCAGGAGATTATTTGATGGATAGTTCCTTAAATATTGGAAACAAACAAGTCTTTGCAAATTGGCTTTATATTAGGGCACTCCTTCAATACCTCTCCAAGCTGTTAGGATCTCTTAGTTTTTACTTGCTGCTTGTGCAGAGCCTAAAGGTCAGGCAAAGGCAAAAGCTTAGTTCTTTTTTTTTTTCTGGGCATGTGCTGTCCTAGATTACCTGGTAGAGGTGGAGGCTTTTCAAAGCTCTTATTTCTCCCATGCATCTCCTTCCCAAACTTCTGATCTGTCTACTTCTTGGAAAACCTTGCCCCAGGTTTCTATTAGTATATATGCCTTTAAATGCTATTAACAAATGTTATCTAGGAGGCTGCTTCAGCCTTGAAAAACTCTGAGGCAGGTGACACACAGGCAAGTCCCTGGCCAGTCCTTCAGGGAGCCACCAGATAGGTCAAGCACACAACTTAATTCTTTGGGAACAAGATTTGTATTGTTCTCTCGGAGAAGGCAATGGCACCCCACTCCAGTACTCTTGCCTGGAGAATCCCATGGATGGACGAGCCTGGTAGGCTGCAGTCCACGGGGTCGCTAAGAGTCAGACATGACTGAGCGACTTCACTTTCACTTTTCACTTTCATGCATTGGAGAAGGAAATGGCAACCCACTCCAGTGTTCTTGCCTGGAGAATCCCACGGACGGGGGAGCCTGGTGAGCTGCTGTCTATGGGGTCGCACAGAGTCGGACACGACTGAAGTGACTTAGCTTAGCTTAGCTCTGCTCCCAGCAAGGAATATGGTCAGGAATGTGGGCTATCTTCATGTCCACTGACAAGCTGGGGGTTGAGGGATGGCAGGCAGGTTAAGTTATAAGGCTACAAAATTCTCTTACCCAAATTCAATAACTTCTTTCTCCATTAAGCATTTTGTTTTTAATTAGATTTCAGAGCTCTGAAAAAGTTGATTCTGACAGTTTTTGAAAGTCTAATCATTGCTCTAGTGGAAGGACAGAGATTTGAAATTCCCTACTCTGTCCTTTTTTTTTTTTTTTGGCTGCACAGCACGTGGGATCTCAGGGGATTGAACCTGCACCCCCTGCACTGAAGTGCAAAGTCAATCACTGGACTGCCTGGGAAAGTCCTACTCTGCCATTTTTAGTGACGTCACTCATTAAATCTGGAGGGGTCTCAGTTACTATCGCTTTGAATATTCTCTATTCTCTTGTGTGTCTTCTGGAATTCCTATTAGGTTTATGATGGACTTTCTCATTCCATATTCTATGTTTCAACTTCTCTCTTCATATTTTCCTCTCTTTATCCATCAGTAATATATTCTGGGTAATCTTCCCACATTCTTAGGCTCATTGCTTCCCCAGCTTTTGTCTAATATATTTTTTAACCAATTTATTGACATTTTTATTTCTATAACCATATGTTCAGGTTCTAGACATTATATCTTGTAATTTAAAAAAAATCTGTCTATTCTGACCTCTTAATGTCTTATTCTTTTCTTCAGGCTTTTATTTATGTATTTATAATTTAAATGTATTATAAATTATTTTCAGACAGTTCTTTTACTATCTCATATTCTAAGGGTTCTAATCCTCCCATTTGTTATTTTTGCTGGTTCTTGATTCTTAGTCATGAGTTTTGTAGTTTTGAACTGTGAATTCATTTTTGATTGCCCCCCACCCCCACACACACACCCTTTTCATTATAGGGGACTGGAATGCAAAAGTAGGAAATCAAGAAACACCTGGAGTAATAGGCAAATTTGGCCTTGGAGTACAGAATGAAGCAGGGCAAAGGTAATAGAGTTTTGCCAAGAGAAGGCACTGGTCATAGCAAACACCTTCTTCCAACAACACAAGATAAGACTCTACACATAGACATCACCAGATGGCCAACACTGAAATCAGACTGATTATATTCTTTGCAGCCAAAGATGGAGAAGCTCTATACAGTCAGCAAAACAAGGCCGGGAGCTGACTGGCTCAGATCATGAACTCCTTATTGCTAAATTCAGACTTACATTGAAAAAAGTAGGGAAAACCACTAGACCATTCAGGTATGACCTAAATCAAATCCCTTATGATTATACAGTAGAAGTGAGAAATAGATTTAAAGGACTAGACCTAATAGACAGAGTGCCTGATGAACTATGGACAGAGGTTCATGACATTGTACAGGAGACAGGGATCAAGACCATCCCCATGGAAAAGAAATGCAAAAAAGCAAAACGGCTGTCTGAGGAGGCCTTACAAATAGCTGTGAAAAGAAGAGAAGCGAAGAACAAAGGAGAAAAGGAAAGATATACCCATTTGAATGCAGAGTTCCAAAGAATAGCAAGGAGAGATAAGAAAGGCTTCCTCAGTGATCAGTGCAAAGAAATAGAAGAAAACAATAGAATGGGAAAGACTAGAGATCTCTTCAAGAAAATTAGAGATATCAAGGGAACATTTTCATGCAAAATGGGCTCAATAAAAGACAGAAATGGTATGGACCTAACAGAAGATATTAAGAAGAGGTGGCAAGAATACACAGAAGAACTGTACAAAAAAGATCTTCACGACCCAGATAATCACGATGGTGTGATCCCTCACCTAGAGCCAGACATCCAGGAATGTGAAGTCAAGTGGGCCTTAGGAAGCATCACTACAAACAAAGCTAGTGGAGGTGATGGAATTCCAGTTGAGCTATTTCAAACCCTAAAAGATGATGCTGTGAAAGTGCTGCACTCAATATGCCAGCAAATTTGGAAAACTCAGCAGTGGCCACAGGACTAGAAAAGGTCAGTTTTCATTCCAATCCCAAAGAAAGGCAATGCCAAAGAATGCTCAAACTACCGCACAGTTGCACTCATCTCACACGCTAGTAAAGTAATGCTCAAAATTCTCCAAGCCAGGTTTCACCAATACATGAACTGTGAACTTCCAGATGTTCAAGCTGGATTTAGAAAAGGCAGAGGAACCTGAGATCAAATTGCCAACATCTGCTGGATCATCTAAAAAGCAAGATAGTTCCAGAAAAACATCTATTTCTGTTTTATTGACTACGCTAAAGCCTTTGACTGTGTGGATCACAACAAACTGTGGAAAATTCTTCAAGAGATGGGAATACAAGACCATCTGACCTGCCTCCTGAGAAATCTGTATGCAGGTCAGGAAGCAACAGTTAGAACTGGACATGGAACAACAGACTGGTTCCAAATAGGAAAATGAGTACGTCAAGGCTGTATATTGTCACCCTGCTTACTTAGCTTATATGCAGAGTACATCATGAGAAATGCTGGGCTGGATGAAGCACAAGCTGGAATCAAGATTGCTGGGAGAAATATCAATAAGCTCAGATATGCAGATGATACCACCCTTATGGCAGAAAGTGAAGAGGAACTAAAGAGCCTCTTGATGAGAGTGAAAGAGGATAGAGAAAAAGTTGGCTTAAAGCTCAACATTCAGAAAACTAAGATCACGGCATTGGTCCCATCACTTCATGGCAACTAGATGGGGAAACAGAGGAAACAGTGGCTGACTTTATTTTTCTGGGCTCCAAAATCACTGCAGATGGTGATTGCAGCCATGAAATTAAAAGATGCTTACTCCTTGGAAGGAAAGTTATGACCAACCCAGAGAACATTTTAAAAAGCAGAGACATTACTTTTCCAACAAAGGTCCGTCTAGTCAAGGCTATGGTTTTTCCAGTGGTCATGTATGAATATGAGAGTTGGACTATAAAGAAAGCTGAGCACTGAAGAATTGATGCTTTTGAACTGTGGTGTTGGAGAAGACTCTTGAGAGTCCCTTGGACTGCAAGGAGATCCAACCAGTCCATCCTAAAGGAGATCAGTCCTGAATGTTCATTGGAAGGACTGATGTTGAAGCTGAAACTCCAATACTTTGGCCACCTGATGCAAAGAGCTGACTCATTTGAAAAGACCCTGATGCTGGGAAAGATTGAAGCTGGGAGGAAAAGGAGATGACAGAGGATGAGATTGTTGGATGGCTTCACCAACTCAATGGACATGAGTTTAGGTAAGCTCCAGGAGTTGGTGATGGACAGGGAGGCCTGGCGTGTTGCAGTCCATGGAGTTACAAAGAGTCAGACATGACTGGGCGACTGAACTGAATACTCCTGTAACCTGTCTTGTGAGATCTGTTTATGCTTTGATTATGATTTTGCACTTGTTTGTCAGGAAACCCATGGATTTCTTCAGAATATTATGAAATTGGGATTGATTTTTATGCCAGTTCCCAGGCACTGTGTTTTCTAAACTTCATGAAGGTTTCCAGGCTGAAGGCAGGAAAAACTTAAACCAAATGTATACAAAGGGCTTCCAGGTGGTGCTAGTGGTAAAGAACTCACCTGCCAATGCTGGAGACATAAGAGACGAGGGTTCAATCCCTGGATCAGGAAGATCCCCTGGAGGGGGACATGGCAACTCACTCCAGTATTCTTGCCTGGAGAATCGCATAAACAAAGGAGCCTGGCAGGCTACAGTCCATAGGGTCACACAGAATCAGACATGACTGAAGTGCCTTAGCAGGTATACACACATACAAAGTGTAGGCTCAAGGTTCATATTTCTCAAGGTCTTTTTTGGTTTCTCCTCACTGAAAACTCAGGTAGAAATGAGTATGCTTTCTTGTTCCTCTGTGTAAGGAAAAGGTGTCTCCTTTGTCTTTTCCCTCAGGGTACAATCTTTGCAGGATACTGCCCTTTTGTGGGATTCTTGGTTCTAAATCTCCACTTTGCCTAGGACCAAGGCTGCATCTCTTAACTTGAGAATATGTGAGAATCCATGTTCAGAGTTCCTGGGCTAACACTTCATGGGCCATCTCCACCCACACTGAAGCAGCTGATTAGATCCCTGCTCCTGTTTCCCATTTCTGGCATCTGTATGTTTCCCCCTTTTTTTTCTTTTGCCAACTCAGCCATTCAGTTAAATCAATAGTGTTTACATTTCCCCCCTAATAATTTTATGTAAGTACAGCAGGAGGATTTTCAGGGTTCAGTGATTTTTCATCTTGTGGAAACTACCAGTATCTTCTCAAGGACTTTGGCTGGAAATGTGTCCTCTGCTTATCCCTTTCCCAAGAGCCTTATGTGCCCCTCTTTTCCTTTCTCCAGACCTGTGGGTCCCTGGACTCTAAAAACTTTTAACAAGTAGGCAGGACAGATTGCAGTTGAGGACTCGGACTCCACTGATAAAGCTGGGTTTGAATCCTTTCTCTGCCACTTACTACCTGAATTACCTGGGGCAAGTTGCTTGGCCATTCTGAACCCATTTCGTGTATAAAGTGAGTGAAAATGGTGAGCACAGGACTCTAGAGACTTGCTGTGATCAAGCAATGAACAAGGGACCTTTGGTTAGTTGGAAGTTAGGTAGGTAAGTTTTGTGATTACCCAATAGGCAAGGGTTCAACTCCGTGAGTCTTCGAATCAGGCACTTTATTTTTCCTCTCTAGGAACAATCTAATACAAGATTATTACTGTCTTCATGTTATAGATGAAGAAACAGAGTCTGGGAGTGGTAACTTGCCCAGCTCAGTCCCATTCCAGTGAATGATTGCTTTGGGCTGAACGTATTTCTGCGCTTAACATCCCTTTACAAGGATAGTCACTGGAGATCTGGTGGTACTTTAGAAGTGATTTTTCTTTTTAATTTTCATTTTATATGATTGATTTCTTTCTTGGATTTCAGGTGACAGGGTACCTTTGAAGTAATCTTTTCAGTCAAGTGTGCTGGAATAGGGGTTGGCAGGAACCACTGGTTGCTACACCCCCCTTGCTGCCAAGGAGAGCAAAGCTTCAGGAAAGCAGACTTCTTCCTTTGACCACCAGGTAGGGAAGGGGCCCTCCACTCTTAAGCTGAGCTTTTTGGAAGCCTTTTCTACCTAACTTCAGCTGCCCCTGCTCTGGCCCTACCTGAAGGTGCTAAGCCCATGCCTGGAACACAATAAGAGAGATGGGGTGTATCTCTTTGTTCAGTCACTTTTCAAGTGCCAAGATACACATGTGGATGTCACACCAGGCTCAGCCACTCCCCACCACCCCTCACTTACAGAAATGGGCCACAGGATGAAGGGCACGTATCTCTGGATGGCGAAGGTGTAGATAATGAAGAAGAAGATGAAGATGGATATCTCCATGGTGATGATGAGTGTCAGGATGGGGTGTACAGTGGTCCCCGTGAACATTACCAGCGAACCTATTAGGCAGGCCTGCCGGGAGACATGCCCTTTGAGCCATGGCAAAGGGCTCAGGCCACAGGAGCCCCAGGGAGCCAACTCCTTCTCCTTCCTCCCATCTTTGGACATACCGGTCCCACCCAGGGATACAGGCCCAACTTACCAAGCTAATGAGCTTGACCTCAGCGTGCCCCACACTCCAGAACTCTTTATTGCTGTCCTTGAATTCCCACTTGTAACGGCGACACCCCTTCCTCGTTCCCACTTCATCCTTGGGCTGCTCTGACTTTTTCTTGGGCTCCTCTGGGTTTTTCTTGCCCTCCTGCGCCGGTTCCCCGGGTTTGTCCGTTTTATCAGCCATCTGACCGTGAAGTTCTCAGGTTCTCACGGCCTGCCCAATTTCTCCTGCCGTCCCTGGCCAGGCCCGGCCTTTGCGTGAGCCCGATGCCCACCGACCTACTTAGAGGCCGCACTTAGCCAACTGCCAGGAAGGAGGAGCGAAAAGCCAACGCCTGGCACCCTCCTGGCGCGCGCCTGGTCTCCCCACGCGAGTCCCCTCCACCTGCCCCGGGTCCCCGGCCCCCGGCCCCCGCCCTCCGGCTGGCGCGACCCGCCAGGAGCACCGCGCGCATCTCCGGGCATCGCTGGCATCTCCATCTCCCGGCCGCCCACCCCTTACACGGAAGCCGCCGCCCCAACTCCGGCTCAGGTGTTGGTGCTGGTTCAGCTGCCGCGCTGAACTCCCCTCGCAACTTCGACCTCGCGAGGCCTCTGGAGGCGGCCCAGGGCTGTAAGTTTACGCCGGCAAACGTAACGCGACCTTTACGCAAGGCGGCATGAACGAGCAGAAATATTACAGGTTTAGCAGTCCCGATTTTATGCTCACATGTGGGCCGAAATGGGTGACAGCGTGAGAGCTCAGCGGCGCGAGCCGCCGGAGGAAGGAGTTGGCGGGGTTTTTTTCAGAGGCGTCCACGAGGGTTCCTCCTAAGAGGTTGCTTTCGAGGGTGACTGCCACCGGCTGCGTTGCTTCACAGTTGCCCTTGTAGGTGCGTGTGGGCCTCCCCTTGTGGGTGTCCTTGTGGGTGGGATGGGTTCTGGGGCCAAGGGTCCACTGGTTATCATTTTGATTCCCAGGGCTTTTTTCAAGTTATTCCTCATCGTCTTGGTGACCAGAGTCGCATCGATGACACACACGATTGCTGCTGTGAGACACAGGGCCTGGCAGACACAAGACCAGATGCAGGAAGGAAAGATGGGGTTATTTTGCAGCTCGGCAGCAATCTGTGTTCCTTATCCTGGGGTGTGGGAGAGTGTGGGGAGGGGCCCTGTGGGTGGCCCCCTGACCCCCACTGACCCTCCACTATCTATCTCCTTGGTGTCTGCCTACTTGGCTGCTGCAAGCCCATTGGGGCATTCCCAGAAAAAAGGTTTTTGGACATGGGCTTTACCACCAGGGATGACCTTGCCTAAGGCCTGAGGTCCTAGGAGGAGAAAAGGGCACTGATCCTAAGGGGCTCCAGGTGGCGGTGGAGTCCTGAGAAGGCCTTTGGATGGAAAGAACTCTTGGGCTATATTTGAAAGGGCAGATAGTTGTTTCCAAAGAGACAAACTGGGAGGAAGAGAATTCCAGGTACCCAAATGGGGTCTCCATCTGGTGTGGCTGAGACCTGTGGAGCTGGTGAGGGAGGGGGCAGAGTTGAGGCTGGGGAGGTGCAGGATCTGGGACTTCATCAAGAGGGGAGGGGAGGTTCCAGATTCAGGAAGCCCATTTGTCCCAAGATGAATGGAGAGTGAACAGGGCTTGAGGCAGGGAGACCAATGTCTGTGTTGAGGGGCTTGGGGTAGGGGTGGGGTTGTTCCGACCCTCCAGGTAAGTATTGATGGAGACCTGGGGATGGGAACTCCTGAGAAGGTGTGATGGCTGAGTTAACAGCTACGGATCATGGCCTATAATACCCAAGATTCCAAGTACTCCTGTTTCTGTCTGCCTTGTATGTTTCTCTTTCTGTTTGTGGGTTGCTAAGTTGATTCAGTCCTGTCCAATTCTGTGCAACCCCATGGACTGTAGCCCACCAGGCTCCTCAGTCCATGAGATTCTCCAGGCAAAAATATTGGAGTGGGTTGCCATGTGCTCCTTAAGGGGATCTTCCCGACCTAGGGTTGGAACCCTCATCTCTTACATCTCCTGCATTGGCAGGCAGGTTCTTTACCACATGCACCACTTGGGAAGCGCATGTTTCTCTTTGTTGAGGAATGGATAAATCATGTCTAATTCTGTGACCCCCATGGACTGTAGCTTGCCAGTTTCTCTTTGTGGTCACTTAATCCCTGGCTACTTTCATGAACTTTTCCTAGGTAGGTCTTGCTGTAACTAATCTTGAGCTCCCTAAGTGGGAAGGGACTCAATCCCCAACACTGAGCTCAGGCCTGGCACAGTCCAATGGGATTCACAAATATTCACAGATCATAGGATGAATTTGAAGAACTTACAGTTTTTTTTGGTTTTTGTTTTCTGGATTAATTTCTATTCCCATCACTTAACTTCTTGAGTCAAAGTCTCACCACCCTATTCCCCACCTCCTATCTTCCAAGCACTTAATCTGCCATTTCTTGTGCTCTTCATACCATGAGGATTTGTCCCAGCCTTGAGACCCAGGGTAAGGTATTTAACCTCCATTCCCTTATCTGTAAAAATGAGAGTTGTAAAGATTAAGACAGAAGATGCCTAGCCTAGTGTGGGAATATCTTCCTTGCTCACTTTGGCAATGCACTTTTTTTTCCTCTACAATCATTTTTTTGGAATACTTTTTGGCAACATTTAAAAAAGTAGTGTGTATGATTTTCAGAAAAGTTTCCATAGACTTATTTTTGTACTTATTTGGAGAATGAGTATTAGAATGAAGATTTTCATGAGCTTAAAGCTTGTGCAACTTCAAGTCTCTGAAGAAATCAGCACAAGAAAGAGCAGGGGTGGTTGGTGGGGGGTGTTCTATAAATGAAATAATGATGGTCTGCTAGTTTTCCTTTTCAAAGAATCTTGAAATACTGATCTTAAATGGAGTCGTGAAGGCTTCTACTTACCCCTCCAATATAGAACAAATGCCTTCTTTCCTTTTCCTGTATCGCCAAGATGGCAACTATTACAAGGAACACTGCAGTAATGAAACTGTTGATAAGATCCTGCGACACAGAATTGAAAATTGTCAAGTTTACACGAAAATGTCATTTCATAAAGTCTTTAGTCAGTTATGTATCTAAGGATGAATGCCTTTTAAAAACTTTCCCTTTGATTAATATTAACAGGAACGACCCCTCAGCAGCATAATTCTTATATCTTCCAGAGATGTGAGTTTATGTGATTATAAGGTCCTGGATAGGACTGTCAACAGAAAGGGGTTTAAATTCTTCATTAAAGAATACTCTTTTTATAACATTTTTTCCATCAGGCTTTTTAAAGTGCATAGGAAAATGGACAAGAAAAAAAAACCCAGAGGTCTGAGGGCCTAACCCAGACTTACCTGCCATAAATACAATCTTACTGAAGTTTTGTATTTTAACTTAATGTAAATTCTGCATTCATTCCATAATACGTTTGTTTTAATATAAAAATAAAAATTTAAATTAACATTTGACTGATTTAATTCCACTCCCAAATCTGCAGATCACTAGAACTGAAACTTTGGAAGTTGGATTGTATTTATTCTGTAGGATCACACATCCCAAGAAGACAGGAACCCATCTGAGGAGCGGACCTGGTATTCTGGAGGGAAATTGACTTTCTCTCTTTCCTAAAACATGGCCAGAATTGATTTGTCCTGACATCTATAGGCTATTTGTGTCCTTCTTTTTGGACATTAGTACTGGAGCCCTGCCGTCTAATCATATTGGGTCTAAGTGGAGCTCCATGGTGTGCTGAGCATTTTCCTGTCATTATCTCATTTAACCCTCACAAACACCCTCCACAAAGCCAGTACTGTTAGAATCCTCATTTTAAGAGGATGTAACAGAGGCTTAGAGAAAATCATTAAATTGCCTATGATTGAATATCTGCCAAGAAGTCAAATCAGAACTTAACTCACTGTTGCCCTTCATCAGGGACACCCAAGGAGGAAATGACCTGTCCCCCTAGGTTGGAAGTGCAGCACCTGTCTTTGGCATTTTCTGTGGAGTGAGTAATGGAGGGTCAAAGTGGCATGGGGCAAGCAAGGTGAGGGTGTTTTTGTTGATCAACTCTTTTGGCCTACCAAGTACAAGATGTATGACCTGGGGCATGTTTTATTGCCCCTCTGTGCCAACAGGCTAATTTTTTTTTTCAGCTATGCTGCATGTGGGATCTTAGTTTCCCGACTAGTGAGCCAACCCATGCCCCCAGCAATGGAAGTTCGGAGTCTTAAACACTGAGCCGCCAGGGAAGTCCCCCAACAGGCTCATGGTGAATATGGGGATAATGATTGGGATTCATTGACTTCATCTGAGGATTAAATGGCATAATGAATGAAAGCATCAGATGAGGTACCTGGCATCTAGTTGGTAGTGGGAGTGCATCAAAGTGCAGATTCCTGATAATCTGCCCTCAAAATGTGCACAGAGAGTAAACATTCTGTGAACTCCAGGTGTTCTTCCTGTTGAGATTGGTGAGCAAAGAGCCCTATTGTGGAATGGGACTTGCTTCTTAGAAAGGCACTAATGTTTGCTATTTGGGCACATGAGAGGTAACACTGGCGGGGGCACATTGGTGCAGGGCTGGTGGGGTTGGATGTCAGTTCCACTTGGGTTCTGTAGGCTGAGTGAGAGGTCTGCCTACAGTGGGGCAGGTACCATGGTTTGCAGCTTTGCAGGAAGCATATGTAGCACCTGCTGCTGCTGCTGCTAAGTCACTTCAGTCGTGTCCGACTCTGTGTGACCCCATAGACGGCAGCCCACCAGGCTCCCCTGTCCCTGGGATTCTCCAGGCAAGAACACTGGAGTGGGTTGCCATTTCCTTCTCCAATGCATGAAAGTGAAAAGTGAAAGTGAAATCGCTCAGTCGCGTCCAACTCCCAGCGACCCCATGGACTGGAGCCCACCAGGCTCCTCCGTCCATGGGATTCTCCAGGCAAGAGCACTGGGGTGGGGTGCCATTGCCTTCCCCATGTAGCACCTGAGGATTGTGTAATTGACCAAGATATTCAAAGATGTGAACAGGGTCATTGAAGCAGAGTGTGAACTTTTAAAAATAATAATTAACTGTTGTCTCCATCATTGAGAATTTGGATGAAGGTGCATTAATAATAATAATAAAAAAAAATGCGGACTTGATCTCCCTAGTCAATCATTGACTGCCTCATCAGAATTCCATCTCCTCATTGGACTTTTGGACTCTTGCCAGGAAGTCCTGTCCCGAACTGTCTCTTGGTGGTAGTGCTTGCTTTGTATGGAATATTTCTATCATAGCTCACATCTCATGAGCACTTGCTATGTGTTGCATACTGTGTCAGGGTGTTCATATGTGATCTCATTTGATTCTTACAATAGACTCTTATCATCCCCAGTTTACTGATGGGTAAGCGACTTGCCTGGGGTTGCTCA
This sequence comes from Tragelaphus eurycerus, assembly GCA_935064755.1. Classification (NCBI taxonomy): domain Eukaryota; kingdom Metazoa; phylum Chordata; class Mammalia; order Artiodactyla; family Bovidae; genus Tragelaphus; species Tragelaphus eurycerus. Next base: position 23,964,811 of record CAKXYN010000020.1, read on the forward strand.
GGCAGTAAGTGTCTATAGTCCTCCTCACTCCAAGGGCCTTCTCCTGAGTAACCCCACTCCCTTTTGCCTTAGACACAGACCCTCTAAGTTGGCCTCATGTTTGACAGAGAGAAAAGTATGTCTTCTCAGATGGAGTAAAACTGCAGCTGAATCTTACCTCGTGCAAAAGCACTTCTAGTTTCCCCATAAATGCCATCCTTACTCATCATCTTTTTCTTTCTCTCTTTGAATAAATTACCTTATTGACTCAAATAGTTGCCTCTGATGAAATGATAGGTTTGTGACATGACTATTATTTTTCCATAAAGTGCCCAAACTGTTCACAGAGATAACAAAATTGTGCATTAAAATTGGGAAAAAAGATGCTTTGATGGTGAACGGTTATTTTTTTTTTTAATCACTGAATATTAGGAAGGAGTCAAACATTTTACAGTTTGTTTCACGAAATGTGGTATTTGTTAACAAGAAGGTATATGCAATAAACAGTACATGGTATTTGACTAACAACAACTTTCACTGGTTCCATTTGTGCCTTGGAGTTCTCCAGACACATGGCAGAACCTAATCAGACATCACCACAATTGTTTTTCATTAATTTGAAGGGGACATTCTTTTACTTATAAAGATATTGCTGAGAGTTTTAGAATCATCCCTTTGATAGAGTTTTAAGTAAATATGTTTTATTATGTTTTTTCTATTGAAAAAAAAAAATCAACTTGACCAGAATTCAGTTTCTCTGACTGTGTCAGGAAATATATATATTTTTTACAACGTAGAAGTGTTAGTTCAATTCAGTTCAGTTCATTCGCTCAGTCGTGTCCAACTCTTTGCGACCCCATGAATGACAGCACGCCAGGCCTCCCTGTCCATCACCAACTCCCGGAGTCCACCCAAACCCATGTCCATCAAGTTGGTGATACCATCCAACCATCTCATCCTCTGTTGTCCCCTTCTCCTCCTGCCCTCAATCTTTCCCAGCATCAGGGTCTTTTCAAATGAGTCAGCTCTCTGCATCAGGTAGCCAAAGTATTGGAATTTCAGCTTCAACATCAGTCCCTCCAATGAATACCCAGGACTGATCTCCTTTAGGATGGACTGGTTGGATCTCCTTGCAGTCCAAGGGACTCTCAAGAGTCTTCTCCAACACCACAGTTCAAAAGCATCAATTCTTCACTGCTCAGCTTTCTTCACAGTCCAACTCTCACATCCACTGGAAAAACCATAGCCTTGACTAGACAGACCTTTGTTGACAAAGTAATGTCTCTGCTTTTTAATATGCTGTCTAGGTTGGTCATAACCTTCCTTCTAAGGAGTAAGCATCTTTTAATTTCATGGCTGCAATCACCATCTGCAGTGATTTTGGAGCCCAGAAAAATAAAGTCAGCCACTGTTTCCCTATCTAGTTGCCATGAAGTGATGGGACTGGATGCCATGATCTTAGTTTTCTGAATGTTGAGCTTTAAGCCAACTTTTTCTCTGTCCTCTTTCACTCTCATTAAGAGGCTCTTTAGTTCTTCTTCACTGTCTGCCATAAGGGTGGTGTCATCTGCATATCTGAGCTTATTGATATTTCACCTGGCAATCTTGATTCCAGCTTGTGCTTCATCCAGCCCAGCATTTCTCATGATGTACTCTGCATATAAGCTAAATAAGCAGGGTGACAATATACAGCCTTGATGTACTCATTTTCCTATTTGGAACCAGTCTGTTGTTCCATGTCCAGTTCTAACTGTTGTTTCAAGAGGCAGGTCAGGTGGTCTGGTATTCCCATCTTTTTCAGAATTTTCCACAGTTAATGTGATCCACACAGTCAAAAGCTTTGGCATAGTCAATAAGGCAGAAATAGAAGTGTTAAAATATGGGCTATTTAGAAGACAGTGATTATAATTCATACTTTTCTTGGGTATACTGATAGATGAAACTGGACAAGGGTGGGTAAAGTTGATAATGAAATCTAACAGAGAAGACAGTGACTCCAACACAGGTAGAGTGAGGAAAGCTGGGCCTGGCCCACCCCCTGGGGGCTCTGCATCACACTCTGGGGTCCCATAGCTATCCAAAGAAAAGAGAAAGTTCTCCTTTAAGGAGTGAAGTAGCAAAAGGGGGCCTGGCTTTACCAGGGTTGACTGAAGGCCTGCAACCCTACGCAGGCTGGCCTGAGCTGCCCATGACTGTGGGAACAGCTCCTCTCATGAGACCCTCCTTTCCATGCTGAGGAGACCCTGCTCCTGCCTCTCCCTGAGACTCTTCCTGGACACCCGCCTTGGACTCCCCAGGAAAGCACAGGGCCTTGAGGCTCTCTCCAGCATTATGGCTGTAGACCTTTTTCTAAGAGGCCTCTAGTCCTCCTTGACCACAGCTGCTGACCTCGGTGCTGTGGAGCCCTCATTTGCCGACCCCCCAAAATGTGTACCCTGCCCCCCACCCCTGAATAACCAGTTCATGGTTTGCTCCACATCTTAAGGAACCATGAGAGAACTGGGTTCTTTCTATCTTCAGAGAAGATAAAATTTAGAAAATGTGAGGAGGGCGAAGACATAGGAAAAAGGTTTGAGAGAAAACATCACAAGGCAGTAAGGGTATAAAGCCTGGAAAGAGTCTGGGCTTTAGAGTCAGACAGACCTGGGCTCAAATCTGAGTTTCCATGTGACATATGATCATGGGCAATGGTCATATTAATGGTCTCTTTAATCTAATTTTCTCATCCAGTAAGTGCGCAGTGGAGGTGGTGGTGGTGGTGGTGGTGGGGAGCAGGGCGGTGATCACAACCTCACCGGGTTGTTGTGAGGATGAAATAAGGCAATCTGTATGAAGAAGTACCTGGTACGTGGGATCTACTCAAAAACCGTGACTTTACCTTCCATTCTAGAAAATTCCATGGACAGAGATTTTCGTTTCCCCTCAGAAATCTCTCCATGGTTATAGCTCTCCATAACTGAGAGGCTTTTCCACATGTCCAATTAAAGCTGCTCACAGTTTGCTTGTTCTGCTTTCTGCTGTTCAGCACTCTGTTGGACAGAGAGAGCTCAGCAGCCTTTTTAGAAAATCCCTGATACTCGAAGAAAGTACTTTGAGTTTCAATTCATCAGCTACAAATTGGCACTTGCCGTCTGCCTCTACAAGGATTAAATCACGCAGCTGCTGATTTTCAACACCTCCTGAAAGGAGTTCAGGGTGGAGAGCAGAAACGAGACCCTCTGTACTCAGGGAAAAACTGGCAGGACAGGTCTTCAGATAGATATTTTCAGGAGCTGATTATATGAGTCCAATTCTTGTTCCTCTTCGTATCTGGAAAAGCACTGAAATCCTTCACAGTGACGACTCTTCCTCGTGACTAGCAAAAGCGTCATGAGACTAATAGAAACTGTCTGGAAAAATATGTGCTTGATGGCATGTACTTCCCCTTCACCAGAGTCACATGACCTTCCCCCCTGCCTCTTTGGAGCAGTTTCTCAGAGCTACCTGAGATGCTGTCTCCCAAGCTGCAGCCCTTATTTGGCCCCAAATAAAATTTAACTCACAACTCACATGTTGTACAATTTTTTTAAGTCGACACAACCAATCCTACTTTATGGTTAGAAAAAGGCACCATAAGGAAGTGGAATGTGGAAGAGGTGTGAGCTCCTTTTGAGTTAGGATGGTTCAAGGTGCAGAGGATAAAAGGGTAAAAGCCACCAACTGCCTCCAGGGGTCCATGGACACTTTGTAGCGAATGTTTAGTTTTGTGGCAAGCCTTTTGTGATCTTTGCTTTAACCACCTTTAAAGTTACAGGAACCCTATTAGACAGTTTCTATCATCATCATTCTATCATCATCTTTTTCTTCCTTGAATTTCCTAGATGGGGAAACTTGAGGCTAAAGTTTTCACAGCTAGGAATGTGGCAGCGCCAGGAACTGGATCTGTGTCTGTATTTGGACCAAAACCATGCTCCGTCTCTATTCTGTAAGGATGCACAGCCTCAGACTCTGAAATAAATACTATTTTTCTGAGACCTCAGGAATTATCTTCGGGAATTTCTCAGCTGGTAAAAATGATGCGATTTGGGGGAAAAAACTACTGAAGAAGGCTATGCACTGTCTCTTCCTGAATTCCCCATCATATGGCACTCCTTTGGGAAGAGGGACCCTTAGCACACAAGAAAAAGTTGACTCTTGCGATCTTTCAGGGCACACATGACAATTTCCTCAACTTTGCCATGTTGTAGAAACATGCTTTTCAGAGGGATGTTTGTAATTTGTTAGAGAGGGCACTGTTTGAAAAGTAGGACAAGCATGTGCTATTTCATAAAGCAATATATTACTGAATATGGGCTTCCCAGGTGGCACAGTGGTCAAGAATGAGATTGCCAATGCAAGAGACACGTGGGTTCGAGCCCTGGGTCGGGAAGATCCCCTGGAGGAGGAAATGGCTACTCACTCCAGTATTCTTGCCGGAGGAGCCTGGTGGGCTATAGTCATGGGGGTTGCAAAGAGGCCGACATGACTGAGCATGCACGGAGAGAAGAAAGGGATATTACTGAATATACTAAGTAAAATTTTCTTTAGGACCAGCTGAAAAGTACCACATGTTCATGGCCATAATCAGATGGAAGCAGGTGTGTGTATTGCTTGTCCTGTAGACAGAGGGGTTCCAGGAATCTTTCTGGACTTCGGCTAGCTTCTTCTTTGGGATTAGGGCAACACTGTCACAGCTCAGCTATGTCCTCGTCCAAGAGAGATCCCTCTATTGTGCTCAGTGGAGGAGAGCCTTTACCCTGGGGCTGAGGGCAAAGTTTATATGCAAATTATGAAAAGGAACACTTACAAGTAAGGGCCAATGTAAATAAGTCATCAAGTGGTGAAGGGTTAGCATATATATTAGAATGAAAAAAACAACGATGCAGGTTTCCAGAATGGTGATTGCTATGTAGGACTCTGGGGCTTCGGCAATGATGAAAAAAATGAATGCCCCTATGAGAAGGCCCTGCGGTAAACAAACAAACATGATTTGTTTTAATGCAAATAGGCTATTAAGAAAAAAAAACCAAAAAACAACAAAACCAGAAATGGTCAGAATGCGAATCTGATTATATTGCAATGGCCTGTATTGTTTAGCACATACATGTTAGTTTTAAAATTCCTTATGTTTTTAAAGAAATGAAATAATACACACAAATAAAAAATGCACACAGTACAGAAGCTTCTTTCTCCTCCCTTGTCCCAACCCTAGTGTATCTCCTTAAAAGTAATCACTGTTAACTGTGTATATTTCATGCCAGAAAGAACTGTGTATATACAGGCCTGCTGCTGCTGCTGCTAAGTCGCTTCAATCGTGTCCGACTCTGTGCGACCCCATAGACAGCAGCCCACCGGGCTCTGCCGTCCCTGGGATTCTCCAGGCAAGAACACTGGAGTGGGTTGCCATTTCCTTCTCCAATGCATGGAAGTGAAAAGTGAAAGGGAAGTCACTTAGTCATGTCCGACTCTTAGCGACCCCATGGACTGCAGCCTACCAGGCTCCTCCATCCATGGGATTTTCCAGGCAAGAGTACTGGAGTGGGGTGCCATTGCCTTCTCCTATATACAGGCCAAGTGAAGTAAATACATATTGATTTTGATAGAATGAGTGAGATTAAAGTCCCACTGTTCTTTCTTTCCGAACCCTTGCTGATTATCCCAACATCATTTGTTGGGAAACACCACTGATCTGAAATCCAACTTTATCATATACTAAATTCTCATATGTATTTGATTTTGAAACTCTTTTCCTCTTTGAAACTCTCTTCCTTTTTCCTGTCTGATTGTGATGACTAGTCTTTCCAGCAAAACACTGACTAACAGCATTGATAGTGGGCATCCTCTTTGTTTTTAATGGGAATACTTCTTGCATTTTAATGGGAATACTTCTGAGGTTTAATATATATGATACTGATTTTGAGGTTTATTCTCTCTTCTTCCCTTGCTCACTTTTTTTGCAATCAGAGATGAATGTTGAATTTTGTCAAATGTGTTCTATACCCTCTTTGATAGAGTGTCTTGATTTTTTGTCCTTTTACTTATGGTGGATTTGTCTAACAGAGTCCTAATATCGAATCATCCGTATGTTTCTTTTTCATGATGTATTTTTTAGAAGTACCAATGAATGTTTTCTGTTAACATGCTAATATTGTTGCTTTGATACTAGTGAGATTTCTACTGAATATTTACTTTTCTTTTTCTGAACTTGGTCAGGTTTGAGATTAATGTTACACTGACTTTATAAAAACAGTTTAGAAGTGTTTCTTTTTTCTCTATTCCTTGAAAACGTTTGAATAATATCTGAATTGCATCCTATGAAGGTTTGAAAGGGTTAACCTGCGAAAAAGTCTAGGCCTGATTGTTGTTGTTATTCAGTTGCTAAGTCCTGTCTTACTCTTTGCATCCCCATGAAGTGCAGGACACCAGGCTTATCTGTCCTTCACCATCTCCCGGAGTTTGCTCAAACTCATGTCCATTGAGTTGGTGATGCCATCCAACCAGCTCATCCTCTGTCACCCCCTTCTCTTGCCCTCAATCTTCTGGGCCTGTACATTTTCGAAAGATACTCTCATTTTTCCTCCCTGTGTTTATATTGGTCTGTTTTGATTTTTCTCTATTCTGGGATCAGTTTTGGTAACTTATATTTCCCTAGAAAATCAACTCTTTGACCCAATTATTCATATTTGTTTTGCAAAGTAACTCTTGTGAATCCTTTCAGTTTACAGTATCCTGTAAATCCTTCCCCGTTTACAGTATTTTCCCTTTCTGGTTTCTAACTTTAAATATATGTCCTCCCCCACCCCACCCCCTTTTTCCCTGTTATATGGACCAGTGGTTTATCAGTTTTATTGGTCAATTCTATTATTTTTGTTTGCTAACTTACACTTTCCTGCTATTATCTTCATTGCTTCCCTAATTCCCTTTGTGAGGGAAAACCTGAGAAATATAAAATGAGGGATTGGGGGTGGGTGGGTAGCGTGCCAAACTTAATAGCAAGGGTTGAGTGCGTCGGAGGAGTCAGGGGAGAGGGGGAAGAAAGGAAAAGACTGGCAAAGGGAATTCCCCACCCCCACCCCTCCAGGTGGCGCACCCCTGGGAATCACTCACTCCCAGAGGCCGCAGTCGGCCTGCCTCCACCCTCGCATCCGCCCAGCGGGTCACCAGCGCTCTCTGCTCACCAGCCTAATGATCTTCAAGGCTCCTGTGGGCGAGAAGAAAAAACGCTTGATGCTGTCCCTGAATTTGGGCGGGACTTTGGCCCGGCCCTCAGCACGCTTTTGGATGGCCTCCTTCTTTTCTTGGCTGAGGGGCGCGGGGGTTGAAGGCTGCTTGATTATGTACGGTGAGGGCGCCGCGCTGACGCCATGCTCGGAGAGTGTGTATCGACTCGAGCGCTCGGGATGCGGCCCCTCTGCGATGCGTACAGAGCGCGCGGGAGTCCCCCGGGATTTCGAGGCCCTCGAAGGTGGCTTGTCCTTTTCAGCATCCATGGTGGACTCCTGGGCCTGGTGGTGTCTGACAGGCCCTGTGGCTCTGAACCTTGCACGGCGGCGGCCAGCCCTCCCCTTGGAACCAGAGTCTCGCCCCAACGGCTGCGGACCGCCTCTCCCTCGCGGGCGCACGCAGCTGTCGCTCCCCGCGGATAAACCCAGCCCCCCAGGCCCCCTCGTAGCCACCGGGATGTGACGCCGGGGAACTCGAGATCCCCGCAATGCCGCCACCTCCGTCTTGCCAGCCAGCCGAGGGGAGTGGGCTCTGGGGACCATTTCGGGCCGTCCGGGCACTTTCTCCTTTTGCCTCCCCGCCCCCAACCCCTTGGGCCCAGGAGTAGGAAAAGGGATCCGATCCGATTTAGGCCGGATTCCCAGCGCTTCCTTGGAAGTTACAGTGCCAGTGAGCGCTGGGCGCACAGTTCCTAAATCTCTTCTTCCAGCTCCCATATTGAGATGAAAATGAGAACTGCGGAAAGTATGTGTTAAAAAAAGAGATATGTTTAATACTTAGCATCGACTAAAAAGAATATAAATTTACAAAACTCATAGTTTGTCATGAGCCTCAGTTTTCTGATAAGGACCACCTGGATTAAGCAGCAACTTCCGGTAAATAAGTGCCCCATCGGCAATACAGAACACTGAGGCCGCGAGTCCAAACACCTGAAACAGAGACACAGTGTCACTGCTTGTGGCCACGGTCACACAGGTTTTAAGTGGTCTGCCTGCCAGCTTCCTCTCCTGTTAGGGTTCCCTATGTTGTCATCTAATACTAGAATGGGAAGAGATTTCAGAGATCATTTTATTTGCATTCTCAAGTTTTCCCAATACCTTCCTAGAGAAAGGGAAAGATCATTTAAGGGAGCAGAAACCAATACTGAAGTGGTGTGGGCTCTGAAGCAAATACTTGTCTGGATCTCTTGTTCCCCGATATTACTGTTTAAAGCCCTACTGATAATATTTAGTTACTAATCAAAATTTCTATTCCCAGTGTTCAACTGTTCCATTTTTCTATTGCAAACTGTACCAGAGAAAAAGTCAGGGTTACCATCAGCTCAAGATTTAAGCTGTGATAAGAACTTTGGAGAACTGGAGTGATGAGATGATCCAAAGTGACCTCTCCAAGGCTGGGCCACATCCACATAAGGGGTGAGATTCTAAATAAGCCTCAGGAAAAACTGAGTAAAGGGAATTAACTGGAACATGGTCTTTAGGTTCTCTGATGGCTGAGAACTGGCACCCGGGCTGGAGAAAGGGCTGTCAGTGCCATCACCAGCTCCATCCAACTGCCCAGGAGGTCTGGCTTCAGACTCTGTCCCTTTCCCATCCTGAATCTGAAACACAGCTTCCTAGGTTCTGACCATGCTAAGTATTTTGTTGCCCAAAAAAGTCATTCGGGTTCATCCATAAGATGTCACGGGAAAACCAGAACCAACCGCTTGGCCAACCCAACACTTAACTATAGATGCTTTCATGACTCTGCTACAGCATGCTGCTGCTTCCTCCACCAGTGAGCATCTGCCTTTCTTCCTGGCAAACTATGATTCCAGAGAGAGGTCCCGCTGTTGTTTTGTTGCTGTGTCATGTCTGACTTTTGTGACCCCATGGACTATAACCCACTGGGCTCTTCTGTCTATGGAATGTTCCAGGGAAGAATAATGGAATGAGTTGCCATTTCCTTCTCCAGGGGATCTTCCTGACCCAAGGATGGAACTTGAGTCTCCTACACTGGCAGGTGTATTCTTTATCACTGAGCCACCTGGGAAGCCTGCCAGAGAGAGGTAGTTGCTTCGTTTTTCTTGTGCTCCATAGTACTCCACTAACAACTTAAATACAGCTGTTTGCACTTCTGTCTCCTGTATTAGGCTTTAAGCAACTTGAGGATAGGGGTCACATTTAAGTCCAGAGACATCCAAAAGAAATACGAGTTACCAATGTAAACCACATAATTGATCTAAAAATTTCTAATTTCCACATTAAAAAGTAAAGAAAAAACAAGTGAAATTAATTTTAATAATATACTTTATTTAGCCTGATATAGGAGAAGGAAATGGCAACCCACTCCAGTATCCTTGCCTGGAGAATCCCAGGGACAGAGGAGCCTGGTGGGCTGTTATCTACGGGGTCGCACAGAGTCGGACACAATTGATGTGACTTAGCAGCAGCAGCCTGATATATCCAAAATAATATAATTTCAACATATCAATAATATAATAAAATTATAAGTGAAATATTCGACATTCTCCGGGGGGAGTAGTAAGTCTTTGAAATCCAATGTGTATTTTACATGTACAGCTCATCTCGGTTCAGATCAGCCACATTTCCAGTGCTCAGCCACTTGTGGCTTACGGCTCTATACTTTGTCTGCACCTACCAAAGTGAACTTAAAGAATGAATCAATGAATTAATGAGGAAATGAAAGTAAATTCTGTGCCTCCTCCTTCTTTCTCCCTAGTTGAGGGATAAAATAATCTTTAAAGATAGCTAGGAGAAATTGCTATTACAGCACTATCTCATTTCTAGGGTAATTCTCATCCCTCATCAAATTGCTTTGGGCCTAGTGAAGTGGAAAAGCCTTTGTTGTTGTTCAGTCATTAAGTCATGTCTGACTTTTTGGAACGCCATGGACTGCAACATGCCAGGCTTCCCTGTCCTTCACCATCTCCTGGAGTTTGCTCAAACTCATGTCCATTGAGTCAGTGATGCCATCCAACCATCTCATCCTTTGTCATCACCTTCTACTCCTGCTTTCAATCTTTACCAGCATCAGGGTCTTTTCTAGTGAGACGGCTCTTCACATCAGGTGGCCAAAGTGTTGGAGATTCAGCTTCAGCATCAGTCCTTCCAATGAGTATTCAGGGTTGATTTCCTTTAGGATTGATTGGTTTGATCTCCTTGCAGTCCAAGGGATTTTCAGGAGTCTTCTCCAGCACCACAGTTTGAAAGCATCAGTTCTTTGGCACTCAGCTTTCTTAATGGTCCAATTCTCACATCTATGTATGACTACTGAAAAAGCATAGCTTTGACTACATGGACTGGATTCTGACATATGTGGCCACTTCTCCCAAGTGGCCCATACTAAGAAAAGATAAGGAAGTTGGAGGGAGATTTATTTAAGAACTTTCTAATTCACTTCTTTAAATTGGAACCTAGAAAAGTCATGATTTTGAACCCCCTCTAAGAAATCTCAGATGAAACTGTAACTAAATTACTTGACTCTTGGTTTGTTTTGGCTTGCCTTCCAAATTAAACTGATTAGCTTTTCTTCAAGCAGTGTTCAAGATAATCCTTTTGTTACAAGTCTTCCTACCACCCATTCCATTACATGACACATGTTTATTCCATCTGTAGCAGGATCTGGACAAGAAATAACTGAGCTCAGAACTGTGTGTCTCTCCTTAACAAGTGGGATGCATAATTTTCTTGAAGGGATAGCTATGAAATTCATCCACCATTTGTTATTTTTGCTCGATATCAGGTTTCTGAGAGCTTAGTATTGTAACTCATTCCTAAACTGTAGGTTCTCCATTTAGTCTAACCCTATATATCTGTGAGAAATACAGAGGAACCTCTTTCTTTGGTTAACTTCAAATTTAGTGTGAAATCATATTCCTTCACATTAATCAGGGCATGTGTTCATGCACAAAAATATTAAGCCACTAGGTACTGTGTACTGGGATAGGAGCCTCAAGGATGAAAACGATCTAGTTTTCTGTTCCTCTGTCTGTTTTTCAAGTAAATTTGAATTCTGATCGAACCTGAAGGGAGAAACTTGAAAGAACCTCCACTTACCCCTCCAAGGACTGTATATATTGTGGTTTCTGGGATCAGTGCCAACACAGATACAACTATCATGAATACTGCTGCTACCACTGAGTTGATAATATCCTGAAAATACAGAATAGAAAGATCAGCGTTGCATGAAGATCACCAACAGCATGAATCTGCTCCCTAAAGATTTTGAAAATTCCATTTTTTTAAACAGTTTAAATAAATTAGTTTTAGGAAGTCAAACTGCTATTGTAAAATGACATGTATATTGTATTTGGCCTACAATGATGTCTAATGGGTCTCTTAATGTATGACACACCAATCATTAATTCCTTATTGGTGCCTGGAAAATCCCATGGATGGAGGAGCCTGGTAGGCTGCAGCCCATGGGGTTGCTAAGACTCGGACACGACTGAGTGACTTCACTTTCACTTTTTCACTTTCATGCATTGGAGAAGGAAATGGCAACCCACTCCAGTGTTCTTGCCTGGAGAATCCCAGGGATGGGGGAGCCTGGTGGGCTGCTGTCTCTGGGGTTGCACAGAGTCGGACACGACTGAAGCAACTTAGTAGCAGCAGCAGCAGGGCTTATTTGTTTTTTTGTTGAAAGGTAGTTGGAGAGAGAACTCATCTGGTTAGGACTGGGTATGTCTTATGTGGAAGGTTTAAAGTAGAAGTCAGAATGCTCAGTTTTAATAAGTGTGGAGTGGTCTGCACCATAAAACAACTTTATAATGTTATTCCAAATGCAATTAATAACACTTTGAGCAGGATAAACTTAATTTTCAGGAAAAAAAAACCTCCCACACATCTGTATGCAAAAGCTGGCCAATTATGCAATCATTTCTGATGATGTAGCTCATTCATGTAAGAATTTCTTGAAATGAAGCATTTCTGAACTGTGGCTTTAAGAGGTGCAACTTACATTTGGAATGGACGTATACTGTGGAAAAGGTAAGTCGTCTTTATTCTGGAATAGTTTATGTATGTTAGCAGATAACTGTAGCAGGAAGGAATTATTAACACAGAAATCTTCCAAACCCTGGTAACTTAGAAAAGTACTTATTACAAAGAAAACAGGAAGAGATTCAGTGGGGACACGGCAAGAGTAGATGATATACTTAGGCAGAAAAAAAAGTCCTCGTCTGCAGGAGATATTGAGACTAGCTGTTCTAGGTTAATGCTCCTCTCTGCTGGGTATTTTGCTGTTTCAAGGCAACAGACCACACCTCTGCTCCAGACAGATAGCCGGCCTCCTGGTAGTAATTTCAGTAAGTGTATATAAATGGCTTCAGATAAAGATGATGTTCTAGGAAGGGCAGAGAATAATGGCTGGGGGGTGGGGTATGGGGGGAGGGAAGGATGCTTCTACCCCAGAACATCAGTGATCCTTAATAGTGGTTTCAAGCCTTGTTTTTCTATTAAAAACTGAACATCAGTATGCCATGGAGTAGACTATAAATTTAATTACAAAAATGGAGGTTTCATAGAAATTTTGAGCCTGTTCTTACATATCACCACAAAAACCCGGGTTGCCTCACTGTGTGTGTGTTCTGTCACTGGAGCACTTGAGGGGACCAGTCACAGGATACCTGCTCTATGAACTGGGTAAGGCACTACACCTCTGGGACAATGACATGCACCACAAGCCTGTTGTGCAGGTGACCAAGCCCTTTCCTAATCAGTGAAGACAGCGGCCGCTGATAGAAGTATTGACAGGTTACCTTCCCCCTTTCTCCACTCCCCGTAGATTAACTGGACTCTTCCGCCATCTTGGTGTCCTTCACTTATGTTACAGGCATTGTCCCCAGCTGTGCTCCGGCCTCGCTCCTGTTGGCTACTCTGCAGGGACCTCACTCTGTTCATTTCCCTCCTTGGTCCCTGGCCAGGTTTCTTCAACTCAGTGCTGCCCACAGCCGTCTCCTTCCCTGCTCAGTCTAACTATTCCCACCACTTTACTGTCACTTGTCCACACTGGGGGCCTCTATTAATAGTGAATATATATATACATACACATATACGTTTTTTCTGGGCTTTCTTGCCTTACTTGTAACATTAGTCACCTCTCCTTTCTTCTTGAAATGCTCTCCTCTCTTGACTTCTGGGACACGGGTCTCCCTTGGGTCCTCTCCTGTCCTTCTCTGCCCACTCGCTCCTCCCTTTCACGCCAGATGCTGATATTTCCCAGTCTTGCCTTCATCTTGCTCTACTCTCCCTCGGAGTCATTTTCGCATCACGAGGTGATAAATCCCTCAAAGTTGCAGCTCTAACTTCTCTCCTAAGCCTCTGCTGCTACTGCTGCTAAGTCACTTCAGTCGTGTCTGACTCTGTGTGACCCCATAGACGGCAGCCCACCAGGCTCCCCCGTCCCTGGGATTCTCCAGGCAAGAACACTGGAGTGGGTTGCCATTTCCTTCTCCAATGCATGAAAGTGAAAAGTGAAAGTCGCTTGGTCGTGTCCAACTCTTAGTGACCCCATGGACTGCAGCCTACCAGGTTGCTCTGTCCATGGGATTTTCCAGGCAAGAGTACTGGAGTGGGGTGCCATTGCCTTCTCCTGCTGAGCCACCAGGCAAGTCCCCTAATACAGGGTTATCAGCTTGGATACGAGTGCTCTGGAACCAAAAAGGATGAGACCAGTGCAGCTACCTGTCTGGCCAAAGGGTGGAAAGCCAGCAGGGGTCTCAGAAAGGAGACCTAAGGACGCAGGATTCTGGGGCTAAGACTTGAAAGAGGAGTGTGAAGTTGCCCCGGTTTTCCTAGAACCAGCTTATGGTCCGGGCTGACAGGCCAAGAATCTTAGCTAATATCTTCAACTTGCCTGTTTCAAGAGTTTCTGGACCATTTGGGCACTCCACTGGGCAGCTGTTCCTAAAGCTGTTGAGTATGACAGGTAAAGTCCCTATGCTACTGAATAAGGTTCTACAAGATGAGTTAAAAATTATTTAGCATCAATGATGACAGACATTTTAAAGTAAGATAACATTGTGCTTTATTCAGCCTCTAAATTATTTTGATTTTCCATTTAGTGATCAGGGATATGTAAGATGTAGATACTTGTGTATCTGGCTCCATCTCTGTTCTCTAATTTTGAGGTCATATCAACATGAACTTCAAAGAGAGGTAAAGATTAAGAATGCTCTATGATTTTATTTGGCCATGATCTTAAATTTAAATTTATTTTGATGATCTACCCCTAAGTGAATTTCCCTAACAGAAATATCAGCCGTTGCTGCTGCTGCTGCTGCTAAATCACTACAGTCGTGTCCGACTCTGTGTGATCCCACAGACGGCAGCCACCAGGCTCCCGCGTCCCTGGGATTCTCCAGGCAAGAACACTGGAGTGGGTTGCCATTTCCTTCTCCAGTGCATCAAAGTGAAAAGTGAAAGGGAAGTCACTTAGTCGTGTCTGACTCTTAGCGACCACATGGACTGCAGCCTACCAGGCTCCTCCATCCATGGGGTTTTCCAGGCAAGAGTACAGGAGTGGGGTGCCATTGCCTTCTCCGACATCAGCCATTATCTATGGATAAATGGAGCTCCGAGGAGAATCCATGCTCAGCGGTTGCTCTGGTTCGCTGAGGATCTCCCCAGAGCACATTAGCAGTGGATAGAGATCCTCCTTCCTAAGCCTGTTAGAGATTCCTTAAAGGTTTACAAAAACTAAACAACAGAGTTTATTACAATGTCTCTCTATGGCAGGAAAAAGTAGTTAACAATGAAACTGAACACTTACAAGTAAAGGCCAAAATAAACAGCTAATTAATCGATCAAGTCTGAGTATATATAAAAGTATGAAAAAGAAAGTAGAAGCGACTTCAAATCCAGTGATGACAATGTACGGCTCTGGTGCTTGTGCTAGGATGAAAAGGGTCATAGATGTCGCAGCTAGTGCCTAGAGGGGAAAAAAACATGACCTCTTCAGTGATGATTGAACAAGTTTAAGCTGTAAAAATGATCGATTCTAAAATGACAAAATAAATGGGTTTCTTCTTTCACACACACACACACACACACACACATCTAAATGAGGCAGACTGAAATGTACAGGAGTCGACGTCTCTTCTCATTTTAAGAGAACTAGGTATCCCTTCCTGTTTTGTTTAATTAACTTCTCCACTTGTATACCTAATGCCATCACTTCCCACAGCCATGCCCTTGATCTTTTCCCACTAAGTAGCTCCGTTTCCCTCTCACACCTTCACTCCTCCTGCCCTAGCTCCTTTCCTCATCATCTTATCAACATATCTAAGTTATCTTCTCTCTCTCTTTTTAAACAATATTTATTTATTTATTTGGCTGTGCTGAGTCTTACTTGCTGCATGTGGGATCTAGTTCCCTGACCAGGGATCGAACCCGGGTCACCTGCATTAGGAGCATGGAGCCTTAGCCACTAGACTACCAGGGAAGTCTCTAAGTTATCTTCTCTTAAAACACACACACCCCTTCCTTTCATCTGCTCCCCCACAGAAATTTCCATTTTCTCCTTCTCAAAAAAAGCCTGTGTACTGGCTGTTACAATTCCTTATCCTCCTCATCACTCCTTAACTTGTAACAAAAATCTGGAATCTACCGTCAAATTTAAACTTAGAATGTTGCCATGAAAAACACTGGGGGTCTTCTCTGGTGACTAAGTGGTGAAGAATCCATCTACCAATGCAGAAGATACAGGTTCGATCCCTGGTCTGGGAGGATCCCACATGCTACGGAGCAATAAGCCTGAGCACCACGACTATTGAGCCTGTGCTCTAGAGCCCGGGAGCCACAACTGCTGAGCCCACGTGTTGTAACTTCTGAAGCCCACGAGCTCTAGAGCCCATGCCCTGCAACAAGAGAAGCTGCCACAATGAGAAGCTTGTGCACTGCAACTAGAGAGGAGCCCCTACTTGCTGAAACTAGACCAAAGCTCATGTGGTGACGAAGACCCAGCACAGTCAAAAATAAATAAAAATTATTGTTTTTAAAAGAAAACTACTGGGAAGGAAAGTTTAAAACAAAGTGTCAGAGAAAAACAATTCTCTGAAGAACGCTGTGGAGAAGAAAAGGAAAAAAAAATTCTGATACATCACTTTTTAACATATTTTCTCTTATCGAAACATAATGCAATCAGAATGAACAAAAATGTAAGTGAAAAAAAACCCAAGATAATTAATCTAATCTAATTTCCTCATTTCCAAATGAAGATATAGAAAAGAGAAATGATAAGTGACTTAAAGGAAAAAATAAGCTGGTTGGTCCCTGAGAGTCTGTTGATGTTGTGATGTTCTTACAGGAGATACAGCTTTATCTAAAGTCTCTTGTACTTGGAAAATGGTTTTGGCAGGAGTCTTTGCTGACTAGACTTTTATGATCAATCTGTCAGCATCCACATTCTCTTTTTAACCTTGGATCTATGTAGGCTACTTATTCATAATTCTATCAGTTACTTTGTTAGTGTAAAAGTAGCTTACTTTGAAACTTCTAAATTGGTCAGTTTCTTTTACAGTAAATGTAACTAGTTACTAAATAATGTGTTCTTTATAATTAATATAATTACTATCAGCAACATATCTCAAATCACTTCATTTACTCTACTGAACCAAATAAGGTCTTGAGTTCATGGGTTATGAAATCAAGGGTCACTTTTTCAGTCCCCATCATCTGTAACCTTGGAATTGGGCACATTTCCCATGATTTCAGTCACCCTGGGTTCTCCCCCAATTCATACTTACAGCTCTTATAATTTTCCTGTCTCCTGGCCTTCATTTTCAGTTAATTTTTCAACATTTCACTAATATCTCAAGCATTTCATCTCTCTATGTAGACTGCTTTTGCCAAGATCATCAATGATTTCAAAATTACTAAATTTAACAACATTTTTCAATCCTTATGTTACTGGACCCCCATGACTTACTTGCTATTGGCTTTTTCCTACTTTTCTACTCCTTGACTCCCATGTCACCTCTTTGAGTTCTTATTCCTCTGAAATTATTCGGCCTTGGTGGGCTTTCCTTTTATGCATCACTTTAAAATACTGACATTTGTTTAGATTCTATCCACAACTCGCTCAACAAATCTGAGTCTCCATCCCAGGTGTTATCTTTAACATCTCACACATAAATAGCCATTTAGAACATCTGAATAACCTACAGGAATCTTCAATTCACCGTGGGCAAGATACGACCATCTATCTTTTCACCTGCCCTGGAAACCTAAGATCACTGCTCCAACTTGCTGCCCGCAACAGACCAGTCATCAGGTCCTGCTGACTTAATGCCTAAACATTTTGGGAATCCACTTAGTCACTCCAGTTACTGCTCTTTAGTATCTTTTCCTTGAACTAACGTGACAAAGGTACTACAGTGAAATTTCTAAAATGAAGATCTGTGTAACGCTCCACCTATTTAAAACCCTTCCGTGGCTCCCCATGGTTTTCAGAATAGAGCCTCCCTTCACCATGGGGTCCAAATCTTCCATGACTCAGCTCCTGTCTACTTTAGCAAAGAGCTGTTGACAATTTATCTACAGGATAATTCCAGTGTTCAATTCTCAGTCCCATCTTATTTGAACTGTCATCAGTATTTGTCACAGTTGATCATTCTCTTGAGAATTTTCTTCATTTGGCTTCTAGGACACCGTACTCTTGGTTCCTCTCATTTCCCTAGTTGCTCTCTCTCATTCTTCTTTGGTTTTCTCTGGTGGCTCAGACAGTAAAGAATCTGCCTGCAATGCAGGAGACCTGGGTTTGATCCCTGGGTTGGGAAAGTCCCCTGGAGAAGGGAATGGCTTCCCACTCCAGTATTTTGGTCTGGAGAGTTCTATGGACAGAGGAGCCTGGCAGGCTACAGTCCATGGGGTCACAAAGAATTGGACATGATTCAGCGACTTTCACTTTCATTCTTCTTTGCTGGTTCTTCCTCCTCTTCCCAACCTCTTAATGTTAAAGTGTTCCAGGGCTCAATCCATGGTCCTCTTCTCCACTCTATGTACAATCACCTCTTGATGATCTCATCAGTCTTGTGACTTTAAATACCTCTATTTCTGCAGTGGATTCCTGGTGGCTCAGTGATAAAGAATATGCCTGCAATGCAGGAGTTGCAGGAGACTTGGGTTCGATCCCTGAGTTGGGAAGATCCCATGGAGGAAACGGGGAAGGCAATGGCACCCCACCCCAGTACTTTTGCCTGGAAAAATCCCATGGATGGAGGATCCTGGTAGGCTCCAGTCCATGGGGTCGCTAAGAGTCAGGCACGACTGAGCGACTTCACTTTCACTTTTCACTTTCATGCATTGGAGAAGGAAATGGCAACCCACTCCAGTGTTCTTGCCTGGAGAATCCCAGGGACGGGGGGAGCCTGGTGAGCTTCCGTCTATGGGGTCGCACAGAGTCGGACATGACTGAAGCGACTTAGCAGCAGCAGCAGCAGCATGGAGGAAAACACAGCTACCCACTCTAATATTCGTGCCTGGAGAATCCCATGGACAGAGGAGCCTGGTGGGCTACAGTCCATAGGGTCGCACAGAGTCGGACATGACTGAAGGGACTTAGCACACATTTCTGCAGTGCCAATCTCTCCTACAATCCAAATGCCTATTCAGTATTTCCACATGAATGTCTAATAGACATCTCTAACAATGAAATCCAAAGTTGAACTTCTGTTTTTCTGGCTACATCTGCTTTTCAAACCACAGGCTTTCAGTGGATGGCAGTTCCATTCTTGCAGCTGCTTAGGCCAAAAACTGTGGCGGGATCTCGAACTCTTCTCTCTTTTTCATACCACACCTGGTTCATCAGCAAATCTTGTTGGGGCTACTTTCAACATATATCCCAAATGTGACCATTTCTTATAACCTAGTCTGCTAGAGGCCTGGTCTGAGCCAGTCATCTCTTGCCCAGATTACTGCAATAGCTCTAACTGATCATCTTTTTTTTCTACCCTTTGCCTCTGTAGGAATCCTCTTGTCCCCCAAACCCCCAGCCCCCAGTCTACTGTCACTATAGCAGCTGGTGTACTTTTTAAAATGTTAGTCAGATCATATAAAACTTTATTCAAAACCTTCATCTCCCACTGTGTCATGTCCCCATGTCACTCCACCCCTGCTGCACTGGTTTTCTCGCTTCTCCTTGAACACTTCAGGTACATTCCTGTTGTAGGGCCATTGTACTGGGTGTTCCTTTGCCTAAAACACGTCTTCCTTCATCTTGGGTTGGCCAAAAAGTTCATTTGGGGTTTTCTATAACATCTTATGGAAAAAACTGAGCAATCTTTTTGGCTAACACAATGTATTCATAGTTAACTCTCTTATCTCACTTAACGCTTCGCTCAGAAGTCATCTCAGCAGGGCCTAATCTGACCATTCTAGTCTTGCAACTCGCAACCGTCCTCTCCAATGCTTTCTTCTCTTATACTCTTTTACCTGGCTTTAGTTTTCTCTTGTTCCATAGCACCTACCTGCTTCTAGAATACTACACCATTTATTTATTTTTTCTGTTTGTTGCTTTTTTCCCTCCCTCCCATCCCAATACATAAACTCCTTGAGTACAAGGATCTTTGCTTTGTTCCCTGATACTTCCCAAGAGCCAGAAACAGTGCGTGGCACATGGCAGGCTTTCAATAAATATTTGTTGAATGGAAAAAAATAAGGCAGCACTCAACTTGTTATGGATTCTTATAAATCATGCTTTTTTTTTTGCCTCCAAGCCTTTACTCAGGTGACTGTCCCTTAAACCCTACCCATGTCCCCCTAGGAAGCTTCCTGATACCTCCTTGTATAAATGCCTCATTCTGTGCCCTAATTTCATTTTATCAAACACCAAAACCATCTGCTTGTGTGTCTGACTCTGTCTAAACTGAAAGACCCCATCATGAGTCAGGGACTTTTGTCTTGGATGTCTGTTGTTTCAAGTCCTAACTCAGGGCTGAGAAGACAGTAAATGTTCAGAATGTTTGTGGAGGAAATTCGTATGTCAAAAATCAAAACTTTCTCACAAAATCCTGTTTCTCCTCCAGTGTTCCAGAGCTTTCAGAACCCCAGACCTTCTAGTCACTTCTTTCCTGATTATTTACTCCCAACCCAAGGGAATTTCTCTGTTCTTTGAAGTGAAAGTGTGTTAGTCACCCAGTCATGTCCGACTCTTTTCGACCCCATGGATTGTAGCCAGGTTCCTCTGCCCGTGGAATTGTCCAGGCAAGAATACTGGAGTGGGTTGCCATTTCCTTTACCAGGGGATCTTCCTGACCCAGGGATTGAACCCAGGTCTCCTGCACTGCAGGCGGATTCTTTACGAGGGATTCTGAGCCACCAGGGAAGCCCTTTGAACTCGAGTAGTTTTCTAAACCTCCCTCAGGGCTTCTGACTTGCAGTGTTATATTTTTCAGAATCACAGACTTTGGTGCAGAAGGGCCTTGCGTGCAGTTTGTCCTGCGCACTCACCTGGAGTTTGAGCTGCCATTACAACATGCTCACCAGGTACTTGCCTGCGCCTGGTACCTCTTCTGTCTGGGAATGTACTGCCTTCCCAAATGGCCACTTATTTTGGTACTTTCCCAATAGAAAACTCTTTCTCTTATTAAGTGGGGCTGTTTCCTTGTAAGTTTTAACTTTCTATCCCCTCTTCTTATAGGTCACCTCTTTAAAATTTAAGAATTATTTTTTTCCTTCCCCTTTTCTTAAGATTCTTCAACATACTCTCCTATGATAATTACCACTTCTCTAACTAGCCAGGTCACCATCCTCCAAATAACAGTCCATTCTCTCCCAATCTGTCCATAACTGGCTGCAATCTCTTGGCAGGTCTGACACCCCGGAAATGCACAGTTCCACTGTCCTTGCTCTGGGCTCTATTGGCCTTGAGCTCACTCAGATCAAAACTTGTGAGTTATACTGTAAAAAACACAAGCACATAAAGATTAAACAACGTTTCTAAATAACCAACAGGTTACTGAAGAAATCAAAAGGGAAATAAAAAAATTGCTAGAAACAAATGATAATGAAAATATGACAACTCAAAGCCTATGGGATGCAGTAAAAGCAGTTCTAAGAGGTAAATTTATACCAATACAATCCTACCTCAGGAAATAAGGAAAACATTGAATAGGCAACCTAACTTTACACCTAAAACAACTGGAAAAAGAAGAACAAAAAAACCCCCCAAAATTATTAGAAGGAAAGAAATCATAAAGATCAGAGCAGAAAAAAATGAAAGAAACAATAGTAAAGATTAAAAAAACTAAAAGCTGGTTCTTTGAGAAGATAAACAATATTGACAAACCTTTGGCCAGACCCATCAAGAAGAAAAGAGAGAAGAATCAAATCAACAGAATTAGAAATGAAAAAGGAGAGGTTACAATAGGCAATGCAGAAATACAAAGGATTATAAGAGACTATTATGAACAATTATATGGCAATAAAAGGGATAACCTGGAAGAAATGGACAGATTCTTAGAAAAGTTCAATCTTCCAAGACTGAACCAGGAAGAGATAAAAGTTATGAACAACCCAATTACAAGCAATGAAATTGAAACTGTGATCAAAAATCTCCCCCAAAACAAAAGCCCAGTCCAGATGGCTTCACAGGAGAATTCTATCAAACATTTAGAGAAGAGCTAATGCCTATCCTTCTAAAACTCTTTCAAAAAATTGCAGAGGAAGGAATACTTCCAAACTCATTCTATGAGGCTACTATCACCCTGATACCAAAACCAGACAAAGACAACACAAAGAAAACTATGGGCCAATATCACTGATGAACATAGATGCAAAAATCCTCAACAAAATTTTAGCAAACAGAATTCAGCAGCACATCAGAAAGCTCATACACCATGATCAAGTTGAGTTTATTCCAGGAATGTAAGGATTCTTCAATATACGCAAATCAATCAATGTAATACACCATATTAACAAATTGAAAGGTAAAAACCATATGATAATCTCAATAAATGCAGAAAAACCCTTTGACAAAATTCAGCACCCATTTATGATTAAAACTCTTCAAAAAATGTGCATAGAAGGAACCTGCCTCAACATAGTAAAGGCCATATATGATAAGCCTACAGCAAACATTATACTCAATGGTGAAAAACTGAAAGCATTCCCCCTAAGATCAGGAACAAGACAAGGGTGTCCACTTTCACCACTATTATTCAACATAGTTCTGGAAGTCCTAGCTACAGCAACCAGAGAAGAAAAAGAAATAAAAGGAATCCAGATCGGAAAAGAAGTAAAGCTCTCACTATTTGCAGATGAACAATACTGTACATAGATAGTATCAGAAAATTACTACAGATACAGAAGATTACTAAATACCTAAAGATAGTATCAGAAAATTACTAGAGCTAATCAGTGAATTTAGCAAAGTTGCAGGATACAAAATCAATACACAGAAATCACTTGCATTTCTACATACTAACAATTAAAAATCTGAAAAAGAAATTAAGGAATCAATCCCATTCATCATTGGAACAAAAAGAATAAAATATCTAGGAATAAACTTACCTAAGGAGATAAAAGAACTCTGCACAAAAAATTATAAGTAACTGATGAAAGAAATCAAAGATGATACAAACAGATGGAGAGATATTCCATGTTCTTGGGTAGGAGGAATCAATATTGTGAAAATGACTATACTACCAAATGCAATCTACAGAGTCAATGAGATCCCTATCAAATTACCAATGGCATTTTTCACAGATCTAGAACAAAAAATTTCACAATTCTTATGGAAACACAAAAGACCCCAAATAGCCAAAGCAGTCTCGAGAAAGAAGAATGGAGCTGGAGAATTAACCTTCCTGACTTCAGATTATACTACAAAGCTACAGTCATCAAGACAGTATGGTACTGGCACAAAAACAGAAATATAGACCAATGGAACAATATAGAAAGCCCAGAAATAAACCCATGCACCTATGAATACCTTATTTTTGACAAAAGAGGCAAGAATATACAATGGGGCAAAGACAGCCTCTTCAATAAATGTTGCTGGGAAAACTGGACAGCTACATGTAAAAGAATGAAATTAGAACACTTTCTCACACCATACACAAAGATAAGCTCAAAATGGATTAAAGACCTAAATGTAAGACCAGAAACTATAAAACTCTTAGAGGAAAACATAGGCAGAACACTCGATGACATAAATCAAAGCAAGATCCTGTATGACCCACCTCCTAGGTTAATGGAAATAAAAACAAAAGCAAACAAGTGGGACCTGAATAAACTTAAAAGCTTTTATACAGCAAAGAAAACTATGAGAAAGGTGAAAAGACAATCCTCAGAATGGGAGAAAATAATAGCAAATGAAACAACTGACGATTAATTTCCAAAATGTACAAGCAGCTCATACAACTCAATACCAGAAAAACAACCGAATCAAAAAGTGGGGAAAAGACCTAAACAGACATTTCTCCAAGGAAGACATCAGATCAGATCAAATATGTGTATTATTAGAGAAATGCAAATCAAAATTACAATGAGATATCACCTCACACCAGTCAGAACTGCCATCATCAAAAAATCTACAAACAAGAAATGCTGGAGAGGGTGTGGAGAAAAGGGAATGCTCTTGCACTGTTGGTGGGAATTTAAATTGATACAGCCACTATGGAAGATGGTATGGAGATTCCTTAAAAAACTAGGAGTAAAACCACCATATGACCCAGCAATCCCACTCCTAGGCATATATCCTGAGGAAACCAAAATTGAAAAAGACACATGTATCCCATGGTTCATTGCAGCACTGTTTACAGAAGCTGGAACATGGAAGCAACCTAGATGTCTATCGACAGATGAATGCATAAAGAAGCTGTAGTACATACGCACAATGGAATATTACTCAACCATAAAACGGAACACATTTGAGTCAGTTCTAATGAGGTGGATGAACCCAGAGCCTATTATACAAAGGTAAGTCAGAAAGAGAACGATAAATATCATATTCTAACACATATATATGGAATCTAGAAAAAATGGTACTGAAGAATTTATTTACAGGGCAGCAGTGGAGAAACAGACATAGAGAATAGACTTATGGACATGGGGAGAGGGGAGGAGAGGGTGAGATGTATGGAAAGAGTAGCATGGAGACTTACATTACCATATGTAAAGTAGATAGCCAATGGGAATTTGCTGTATGGCTCAGGAAACTCAAACAGGGGCTCTGTATTCGTTTTAGGGGGTGGGATGGGGATGGAGATGGAGGTTCAAAAGGGAGGAAGGATGTGTGTATACAGGCAGAAAGTGAAGAGGAACTCAAAAGCCTCTTGATGAAAGTGAAAGAGTGAAAAAGTTGGCTTAAAGCTCAACATTCAGAAAACGAAGATCATGGCATCTGGTCCCATCACTTCATGGGAAATAGATGGGGAAAAAGTGGAAACAGTGTCAGAGTTTATTTTTTTGGGCTCCAAAATCACTGCAGATGGTGACTGCAGCCATGAAATTAACAGACGCTTACTCTTTGGAAGGAAAGTTATGACCAACCTAGATAGCATATTCAAAAGCAGAGATATTACTTTGCCAACAAAGTTTCATCTAGTCAAGGCTATGGTTTTTCCAGTGGTCATGTATGGATGTGAGAGTTGGACTGTGAAGAAAGTGAGCACTGAAGAATTGATGCTTTTGAACTGTGGTGTTGGAGAAGACTCTTGAGAGTCCCTTGGCCTGCAAGGAGATCCAACCAGTCCATTCTAAAGGAGATCAGTCCTGGGTGTTCATTGGAAGGACTGATGCTAAAGCTGAAACTCCAATACTTTAGCTACCTCATGTGAAGAGTCAACTCATTGGAAAAGACCCTGATGCTGGGAGGGATTGGGGGCAGGAGGAGAAGGGGATGACAGAGGATGAGATGGCTGGATGGCATCACCGACTCGATGAACATGAGTCATGAGTTTGAGTGAACTCTGGGAGTTGGTGATGGACAGGGAGGCCTGGCGTGCTGCAATTCATGGGGTCGCAAAGAGTCGGACACGACTGAGCGATTGAACTGAACTGATGACTGATTTCATGTTGAGGTTTGACAGAAAACAACAAAATTCTGTAAAGCAATTATCCTTCAATTAAAAAAATAAATTGATTAAAAAAACACAGTGAGATATCATACACACCTATGAGTGTACTAAAAACATTTAGTTGTACCCTTTAAATCAGTAAGTTTTATCATATATGAAAGGTCTCAATAAAGCTAGGGAAAAACAAAAACAAAAAACTTGGGAGTTATAGTAAGTAAACACAGCATCCTCCGAAACCCCTCAGTGCATTTTTTTGTTTTTGGTTTTAATCTCATTGGCGTCTGAATGGTACAATTGCAACAGCCTCACATGGTAACCTGGGTAACTGGTTTGGGGGTCCAAGTGTAGGCCATTCATGCAGGTGTGCAGAGCTTGCTTATGAGTGGGTCTGTGAAGTGTCAGTCGCTTAGTTGTGTTCAACTCTTTGAGACCCCATGGATTGTAGCCTGCCACACTCCTCTGTCCATGGGATTCTCCAGGCAAGCATACTGGAGTGGGTAGTCATGCCCTTCTCCAGGGGATCTTTCCAACCCAGGGATCCAGCCCGAGTCTTCTGCATTGCAGGCAGATCCTTTACCGTCTGAGCTACCAGGAAAGATTCTCTGGAGAAGGGCGTGGCAATCCACTTCCAGTACACTTGCCTAGAGAATCCCATGGGCCGAGGAGCCTGATGGGCTACAGTCCATGGGGTCTCAAAGAGTGGGACACGACTGAGCAACTAACCCTTACTACTACTACTGGGTACAGAAAGCCCCTGATGAAGACGACAGTTGTCCTATTTCTCTCCTTCTACCCTTCCCTTGTGGTTCAGCTGGTAAAGAATCCGCCTGCAATGTGGGAGACCTGGGTTCAATCCCTGGGTCGGAAAGATCCCCTGGAGAAGGGAAAGGCTACCCACTCCAGTATTCTGACCTGGAGAATTCCATGGACTATGCCGTCCATGGAGTCGCAAAGAGTCGGACACGACTGAGCGACTTTCACTTTCACCCCCAGGGTCTAAGGCGAAATGCCTTCCCTTTAAGGAGGCCTTGATAGAAACAAAGTTCAAAGAGAGGAGAGAAGGGAGCAGAAGCTTCATACTCGGCAGCCATACTCGGCAGCTTTATCTCCCAGCAGCGAGGTGAGCTGGGACTCCGCCCCCAGGCCTCCGGCCCAGCCCTCACCAATCGTAGCAGCTTCACGTGGCCTTTCACGCTGAAGCAGAAGGGGCGAGACTTTGGTTTCGGTTTCAGGGTCTGCATTGCCCCTGCAGACCCAGCAGCAGCACTTTCCCGCGCGTCCCCCTATTCAGCGCACCTCTCTGCCAGGCCCTGCGCCAAGTCTGCAACGGCCACCTCAGCCACGTGCAGCGCTTCTGGGCTTCCCGCCCTGGCGCGTGCGTGCGCAACTCACTGCAGCGGCACTTGGGTGCACGCCAGGTCCCCTACTCCCTGGAGCCACAGGCTCCCGCTCTGAGGAAAGCCGGGTTCAGTTCGCACTCTGCGTTTCCGCTAACCTACAGGGGAGCTACGAAGGCCAACTTCTCTACACCCCCTAGATGTCTGTCCAGACGAGCACATATTGATTGTACATTTGATAAAAAATAAACAGGCATCCCTGGTGGCTCAGAGGTTAAAGCATTTGCCTCCAATGCTAAGATTCCCTGGAAAAGGAAATGGCAACCCACTCCAGTACTCTTGCCTGGAGAATCCCATGGACGGAGAAGCCTGGTAGGCTATAGCCCACGGGGTCGCAAAGAGTCGGTCACGACTGAGTGACTTCACTCACT
The DNA here is from genome assembly GCA_935064755.1 of Tragelaphus eurycerus. Taxonomy (NCBI): domain Eukaryota; kingdom Metazoa; phylum Chordata; class Mammalia; order Artiodactyla; family Bovidae; genus Tragelaphus; species Tragelaphus eurycerus. The sequence continues at coordinate 23,991,822 of CAKXYN010000020.1, forward strand.
CAAACAGGCATATTAGAATTTTTAAGATTTTATTTGAACAACAACAAAAAAAGATTAAAATAGGGCGGCGATCCAGTCTAACAGAAAGGCGCTCTGAAGAGGTGTACAAAATGAAAGACTTAAAGGCAGAAGGGAGCGGGAACAAGGAAATTGGTTATTGCAAGATTACTTTCCTAGGGGATGGCAGGTGGTCTATCAGGTTACCTAACTCAGAGGTTCCCAGCCTCTGGCATCTAATGCCTGATGATTTAATCTGAGGTGGAGCAGATGTCATAATAATACAAATAAAGTGTAATAATATTACACTAATACAAATAAAGTAAAAAATAAGTGTAATGCACTTCAATTATCCTGAAACCGTCTCCCTCCCTTCTTCCCCCGGGGGTGGGGGGGTGGGGGTGGGGGGAGGTCAACAAAACCGGTCCCAGGTGCCAAAAAAGGATGGGGACCGCAGATCTAACTAGTGCTGATCAGATGATGCCTGACTGACTGGAGAGCCAAAACTATAATTAAGTCTTGGTTGGTGAGTGGAGCTTAGCATAAGCGAGTCCTTTGGGTCCTGTTGTCTAGTTTTTTAATAGCTTCCAGAGGGATCTAGCATATTTACAGTCCAGATCCTGGAAATGTCAAAGTTCAGAGAAAACAGCGCTGGCTGTGAAGCAAGATAGATGGGCTTGAATTTCAGCTCCACCCCTTAATGAATGCTTCTGTTTAGTTTTTTAAAGTTATCTGTTTCCAAGGATCAGCTCGGCTGGGAGAATGGGAGTGACAGCACCCACCTGTAGGCTTGTTGGGAAGAATAAATAACAGCGTGTGAGTTGTCACTGTTGCCTGGATACAACAGATGCTCAATTAAGCAACCTCCAACAGTTAATTAGAGATTCCCTTGTGGCTCAGCTGTTAAGAATCCGCCTGCAATATGGGAGACCTGGGTTCGATTCCTAGGTTGGTAAGGAATCTTTTTCCCTAAGAAGGGAAAAGCTACCCACTCAGTATTCTGGCCTGGAGAATTTCATGTGTAGTCCATGGGGTGGCAAAGAGTCGGACACGACCGAGCGACTTTCACTTTTAATAGTTAATTAACAAACCAGTCGCTGGTGTTATTGGCCACCCAAGCCCCGAATCTTGCCAAATCATGGGTTCATTCTGCCAGCCTCTGTTTGGCGGGGAGATTTCCAGGCTGCCAATGGTGAATCCCTTACCTTCTCGGGGGAGGGTGAAATGAGATGAGGTCTCTTTAAGAGTCGACGGGGCGGGGCGCGACGGGGCGGGGCGCGACGGGGCGGGGCGCGGCGGGGCGGGCTACGGCAGCGGGCGGCGCGCGGAGGCGGGCCCTGTCTCCTGGCTGCGCTCGCGCAGGCCCGCGCAGGAAGAATGGCTGGACCTGTGGCATCCGGCAGCCGGTCTGTGCTGCTGCGGCCGCTGCGGAGCTGGGCTTTCCGGGCGCTGCGCCGCGATGGGCCCGGGAACCCCGCTTCCTGCCCAGGATCGCAAGGGGCGCAGCGTTGGGCCTGGCCTCGGGGTAACGCGTCGCTCAGTTTCCCTTGCAGGCATCCCGGATGTGGCTAACAGCCCCACTCCCCGCCCTTGGCTCGCGGAACCGGCTTGAACCCGAAACCCCTCCTTCCGGGCGCCGGGATTTCCTTGGGCGGCCTGGGGAAGGGGCGGGGCGGTCGGTGGTAGGTGCCCCGGACCCTGGCCGGCAATAGCGGGTGGGGCCTTGGGGCCCTGGGCCCATCTCCTGTTCGGAGCTGCGGAACCCTCTAAAGAGTGGAAAGAACCTCCTCCCCGAGGTTTCCGGTGCCATTCCTGGGTCCATTCTTTTGGCCTTGGGGGAGGTGCCAGCAAGCGGGGGGTGGGGGAGTCGGTTAGGTTCAATGCCCTCCCTTTTCCATGGGGACTGGAGACCTTGCCCTTAAGAAATGAGAGCCCCCGTTGTAGCCAAGTTCTGGAATTCAGTGGCACCTCAGAACCCGCCGTGGGCTGGGTGGGCCGCGATGTCAGCCCCTGGGCCTGTAGGAGAAACTTGAAGTGTGCCGAAGTCCATACCCACCGACCTCTCCTACCCGGGAGCTTCGAGTGGAGGCCACTCTGCGTTTTAACTGGCTGGACACCCATCAATGAGGGACATAAATATAAAATGTGTGGAAAATGGAAAGCATAATTTACTCTGTGAACAAAGCTGAGCACATTGGTGGCCTAGACATGCCAACAGGATCCGGGCGGCAGTTTCAGTTTCAAAGCATAGACACCAGTCTGCCTCCTGCCACTGAGGGCGGGTCCCAGGTGTTACTGGAAAACATTTCTAAGCCAGGGAGCAAGCATAACAATGACTGAAGAGTGAGCTATTTAAAATCGCGTTTAAAAATTGGTTTCCTTTCTTTTCTAGATAAAGATAGAGAAAATGAAAAAGAGAAAAAATCAGTGGTAAGTCTCTCTCTAACGTGCACTTTGTCCAGTGTAGGATTATATATGTGTAGTACACACACACACACACAATACATGTTTTGAGAAGTGGGAAGGAATATGTGCACATTAAAAAAAAAAAAAATACAAGGGCATCTCCAGGGATAAAGAGCTGTCCACTCCTGGGCCCCAGGCTCCCTCCCCAGAGACCACCTCTGTTACCAGTTTCTGGTGTGTCTTTGCTAAGAATCCACACTGGTAGAATACCTGTATTCATAGCCTCTGGGTGAATTTGGACTATTAACTTGAATAGATGAATGATTACAAAAGGATTTGTAAAGTGGAAGATTAGTTTGACTGCTAGCAGGGGACAACCTGACTGTGAGGGCAGGTCTTCTGACTGGTGCCCCCAGACCACCGATGCTGAGAAGGGTAGGTGAGTGGGAGGTCACGAAGAATTCATGGGGGTCCACAGACATGGGTTCTGCCAGTGCAGTGACTTCGAGATGCTAGCTCTGGGGTGGGATTGTGCCTGGTGTGAGGTTGAAGGTCAAAGGAGGCTCAAACTAGACATGCCCATGGTGTTTAAGCCTTTAGCTGGTTGTGGTGGAGCAGTATTTTAGTCACCATTGGTCCAGAGGCTCAGGGAGCTGCAGATTGGTAGATAATGGCTAGAGAGGGAGTTACTTGGTGAGTGTGGGCAGGAGTACCTTGGCTGGGGTCTGTAGAGGGTAGAAGGTATGGGCAGGCCCCCTGGGGGGATTTGAGGTGATGGAGAGGGCCTGGGAAGGAGAGCAGTCACATGGAGAGGACTGGTGATGAAAATGCTTGAGATTTATGGAAGTTTGTTGAAACTAGACAGGAGGTAAGGGTATGGCGACAGGCACCACAGCTGGGGGAGGGGTTGGTAAGTCGAGCCAGGTGGGTATTGATGCTGTTAATTATTGAGCTAGTATTTTTGTGAGCCAGGCCTGTCCTTGGAGCTTTCTGGGTGTGGTCTGATATCCCCCAGACACACAGTAGGTGGTCCATAGGAAGTGGTGTGGAGCTTTCAATCTGGTCCAGAGCTGCTCTTAATTATACAAATCCTCTGAGTTCCTGTGTGGACCTGGGACTCCAGCAGCCTGTGTTATTGGTGAGCCTGTGGTCCGACGGGGGAGACAGTGTGAACAGGACAATGATGGATCTAGAGCCACAGGGAGTAGGGGCAGAGCTTCTCGAGGATGATGACTGAGGGGAGACTTGGGGAGTCTTGAGGCCTCCTGGGAGCAGGAGAACAAGGCAAGGCAGGAGTGTTGGAGCAGCGAGAACAGCAGGGGCAAGTCACAGAGGGATGAGGGCCTGAGGCTTGTGGTCGTCCCAGAGAGGTGGCTGGGGAGAGCCTTCGGTCAGGCACAGGGCCTGGAGGCAGATCCCAGCACCCGTAGCCACTGAAAGACTTTACCGAATGCGATCTGGTTTACCTCTCAGGAAGAGGTGGTGGACCATAGATAGGGAATAGGGGGCCCCTGGAGGTGGAAAGGCCAGCAGGAAGGCTGCTCCCACAAGGAGGGTTGGAGAAGTGTTGTGGGTTGATGGGTGAGGTGAGAAGGCCCTGAATGTCTGGGTAGATGGTGTAGCCTTTCCTGAAGACAGGAATGGAAACAGAAGCTGTAAATGGGTATTGGGGGAGTGATGAATTGAGGTGCTCATGGGACATCCCATGGGATTGAACTAGACAGGGAATATCTGGGCTGAGCTACAGCTAGGGAGTGAGTCACTGCCCAGAATTGCAAAACAGATTCCAGAGTTGGGTTAAAAAGAAGTGACTAACGTTTTCAAGTGAACAAAATATGAACAGACTTTTCCTGAGGGAATTTATTAATAGCTAATAAACAGAAGAAAGTGCTCCACCTCCCTAACAGAAAAAATGCTTTTGGAAATGGAGTAAGGAAAGTGTGGATCAGACAACGTGGTTCAAGCCCCAGTTATGCTCTTTAGTAGAGGTAGTCAAGTCCTTAACCTCTCAGAGCCTGAGTTTCCCCATCTATGCCAATAATTCTTAGCTGTGATTGTTTCAGAGATCACTGTGACAATGTTGGCAAAGTACAGAACCCACAGGGGCTAACACTGCCTAGTGACAGACATTATTATTATTCATAATGAATGAAGATTTAGGATGGGATATGCCCAGTATTGGCACAGTATGGTAAAAGGCACACGCTCTTCCATCCATCTTTTTCATTTAGAAAAAAAAAGGGTATGAATTGGGACAGCATTTTAGAGGGTAATTTGACATCATCATCAACAGTCAAAAACTCACGTTTCCTTGGATGCATTGATTATACTCCTAAAAACCTATTGAAGAGGAATAATTGGAGCCAGTAACAAGGATTTATGTACAAGAAGGATCACTACAGCACAGTTTATCGTATCAAAAATATCACAACACAATTTTATAATAAAAACAACTGGAGAGAATGTAACATTCAACAGTAGGGATTTCAATAATTCATGGTGTATCTTATGTGATGAAATATTATTCAGCCATTCAGAATCATGTTTTTGAAAATACTTAACGACCTAGGAAAGTACTTACTTTGTAAGAGATAAAAAAGAAGAGGATAAAAATATATAAAGTATGATCCAAATGAAATAATATATAAATTGTCTATAGCGGGTAAAGAAGGAAAGAAGTTGTTAGTCTGGTCAAAGGAAAGTTGGGAAGTCGTGACAGTGGGTATGTATGAGGGAGAGGGAGAGAGAATTTGAGGGGTGAGAGTGGACAGTCTTAATTTTTTGACTGTTAGATTAAAATTAAACTGTGTTCCTTTTTTTTTAAAAAAGAATGGCTTTATTAAGTTATGTACATACCCCCAAATTGACTTGTTTTAAGTTTACAGCTTAGTGATTTCTTAGTAAATTTATGGAGTTGTGCAACATCACAGTCTAATTTTAGAACATTTCCATCACTCAGAAAATAAACCTCCTGCCCATTTACAGTCACTCCCCCAGAGCCAGGCAACCACTACTCTGCTTCCTGTCTCTGAGGATTTGCTTTTTCAGGACATTTTCTATAAAATGCAATCGTACAGCATTTGGTCTTTGTGACTAGCTGTTTTCATTTTTCATATGTTTTGAGGTGCATCCACGGTATTGCATTTATCAGCACTTCATTTCTTTTTATTGCTGAATGGTGATGGTGCTCCCTCATGTGCATGGATCTCACTTGGTTGGACATTTGGGCAAGTTCCCTTCTTATGGCAGATTTCTCAGGGTCTTTAATAGGATAATATATATTTTGATTCTTCCGGTGGGGGCTTTGGGGCTCAAACTTGTTTGCCTCTGAAAAGTTTGATTCTGATTAAACATTTAAATAATGGTTATCTCGAATTAGGAGTGATTTTTTTTTTGTCAGTTCCCTATATTTCTTATTGTGAGAATGCTTAAAATCTGTTTTCAGAAAAGATGAAATGTTATTATTTAAAAATAAGGATCGGGAATCCCCTGGCGGTCCAGTGGTTAAAACTCTGTGCTTCCAACCCATGCAGGAGGCACGGGTTTAATCCCTGGTCAGGGAGGTAACATCCCACAAGCTGTGCAACACCCCCCGCCCCGCCAAAAAAAACCAAGGATAGATGGCACATCACAGCATCAGTTACAGTCATGGGAAGTTGGAATGAAGCCTAACAGCAGAGGAAGACGGAGGTAAACTTTGGCACATTCTCCAGAGCAGGGGTGCTGGCTGGCCTTGTGCTCCCATGGCACCGTGAGCATCTTTTCTTATAATTCCCTTTTACTTTCCTCCCCATCCTAACACCTATGAGCTCAGTGGGAGCTGGGACTGGCTCCTGAGTCCACAGTGCCTGGCCCATGGAAGGCCTTCAGTGAGCAGATGCAAGCCCCCCAATCCCACCCCTCCAGGTCATCACGGAGCATCAAGCTGAGCTCCCTGTGCTATGCAGCAGCTTCCTGCTAGCTATCTGTTTTACACACGGTAGTGTTTATATCGGAGAAGGCCATGGCACCCCACTCTAGTACCCTTGCCTGGAAAACCCCATGGACGGAGGAGCCTGGTCGGCTGCAGTGCATGGGGTCGCTAAGAGTTGGACACGACTGAACAACTTCACTCTCACTTTTCACTTCCATGCATTGGAGAAGGAAATGGCAGCCCACTCCAGTGTTCTTGCCTGGAGAATCCCATGGACGGGGAAGCCTGGTGGGCTGCCGTCTGTGGGGTCACACAGAGTCAGACACGACTGAAGCGACTTAGCAGCAGCAGCAGCAGCAGCAGCAGCAGTGTTTATATGTCAGTTCCACTCTCAGTTCTTTTCACTCATACCTGCCCCATCCCGTGTCCACACGTTTGTTCTGTACATCTGCATTTCTGTTCCTGCCCTGCAAACAGACCATCTGTATCATCTTTCTAGATTCCATACATATGCATTAATATATGACATTTGTTTTTCTCTTTCTGACTTAACGTGTATGTTAGACTCTAGGTCCATCCATAGCACTACAAATGATCCAATTTCATTCCTTTTTTAATGGCTGAGTAATATTCCATTTGGCCTAAAATCTAAGAGTCTGAGGGATTGAGCTAGGAAAGGGCAGAGCTAGGGTGGCTGAGGACAAGTTGTGGCGGCTGTGGGTTGACATAAGGGAGCATCTGTCCTGGAGGGTGGTGGCCTGGTGGGTCTGGAGCCTGCAAGTGGTGGGAAGAATTGAGTTAATTGCTAATAACTGGACCTTGGGGTTTCCTGTGGAGGTTTTGTGTACACACTGAGGTCTTGGACTGAACAAGTTATGCTGTTCACCTGAGCGCTTCCCTAGAAACTCGTCCTGATACTCCTCCAGGCACTCACTTTCTGATCCTAACGTGCATTTGTCTTTTGCTAGATCTGTGTTGAGGGCAATATTGCCAGTGGAAAGACAACATGCCTGGAGTTCTTCTCCAACTCAACAGACATTGAGGTATGGCTTCCACACTAGGTTTGAAGCAACCTGCAAAAGCTTGGTGGATTCATAAAGGGTGCAAACCAGCCCTACCCAGCAGAAATGCTGCTGGGGGAATTGAGAATATCCCGCGTTAGAGGAGGGAGGGGCCCCTTGAAAGCTTGGGCCTGGTTTTCCCAGACTTTGCTCCATACACCTTTTTCCTTGGCTGATTATACTTTGTAACCTCCCACTGTAGTTAGCTGTGAGTATGAGTATATGCTGGATCCTATGAGTCCTCCTCGTGAATCCTCAGACCCAGGGAGGTGGGGCTCTGGGGGGCTCCTGACACACCTGTCCTGAGCAATGTAACTCTCACTGGCACTTTTTTCAGCCCAGCCAAGTGGCATGCGGCAACTTAATTCCCTCACCAGGGATCATCCCACTCCAGTACTTTTGCCTGGAAAATCCCATGGACGGAGGAGCCTGGTAGGCTGCAGTCCATGGGGTCGCTAGAGTCGGACACGACTGAGCGACTTCACTTTCACTCTTCACTTTCATGCATTGGAGAAGGAAATGGCAACCCACTCCAGTGTTCTTGCCTGGAGAATCCCAGGGACGGGGGAGCCTGGTGGGCTTCCGTCTATGGGGTCGCACAGAGTCGGACACGACTGAAGCGACTTAGCAGTAGCAGCAGGGATCGGACCCCTGCCTCTGTAGTGGAAGTGCAGAGTCTTAACCACTGGACCAGGGAAATTCCTGCCCCCTGCCCCCTGGCTTTAGAAGCACTTATATTCTCACCGAAGACCTTGGAGCCAATGACCCCACTACCACCACCATCAGCAGTGAGCGTTAATAGCTAATGAGGGTGGTACTCTGTGCCAGGCACTGTGTTGAGGCTTCGTTATGATCTAGTTGATTTCATCCTTCCAAGAGTAGTTCCTGTGATGCAGGTCCTACTATCGCTTCAGTTGCAAAGGAGGAAACAGGCTCAGTGAGGTCACATGACTTGGCCGGAGTCGCCCGGCTAGTGCCTGTGGTGCTGTGTCCCAGCCCAGGCTGTCTGCTCCAGGGCCTGTGCCCTCCTTTGGCTCCACAGCATATAAAAATGTTTTGGCTTTAAGAAAACCACCCTTCAGATCTCAGCTCTGCTCTCTGACCTCCCCAGCTAGGTTACCCTCCCTGGTGTAGGTTCTTCTGGGCCCTCTGTATCCTTATTTTATACTACTTCTCAGGGTTTGAATGGAGAAGGCGATGGCACCCCACTCCAGTACTCTTGCCTAGAAAATCCCATGGACGGAGGAGCCTGGTGGGCTGCAGTCCATGGGGTCGCCAAGAGTTGGACACGACTGAGCGACTTCACTTTTACTTTTCACTTTCATGCATTGGAGAAGGAAATGGCAACCCACTCCATCGTTCTTGCCTGGAGAATCCCAGGGACAGGGAAGCCTGGTGGGCGGCCGTGTATGGGGTCTCACAGAGTCGGACACGACTGAAGTGACTTAGCAGCAGCAGGGTTTGAAAATACGTGCTAACTTTCTGTGATGATCTGATCAATGTTTGCTTCCCTAGCCAGTTTAACGTTGCGTGAAGGCAGGGCTGGGGTGTTTTGCTCTTGCTGTATCCTTGGTACCTGGTGTGGTACTTGACACAGATGCTCAATGCGTGTTGAGTGACTGTCCCACAGATGGGGTGCAAGTCAAGGCTGCCTCTGTCTCAGCCTCTGGTGAGCCTGAGTGGTACAGCATTTGCTCCTCACAGGATAGGAATGGAATGAAGACCCAGAAGAAGGAGAGGAAGGTTGGGAGGGGGCTGGAAATGATTCACAGAGGAAGGGATATTTGAACTGGCTTTTGAAGGATATGTATGAGCTTTCCATGTAATGAAAGTTGGGGTGAAATAAGTTGAGGCAGCTTACTGAGTAGAACAGCAGCATGAGCAAAGGCACAAAGGGATAAAAGGTGGGAGGTTCCTCCTCAGGGGTCCTGTGCATTGCTCTCCTTTGATCTCTTGTGACCTGTGGCACCTCCTCACATGCACTTGAAGATCCCCAAATATCCCCATATATTCTCAAAGTCTTGGCTCCAAGAACACCATTTAAATCCTTTCCAGAACTCACCTGCACAGTTTAGGGAAGCTGCTAAAAGACACATGATCCTTTGCCCAGCGGTGTGTCCAGTGCAGAGACCAGAGAGAGGAAATGGAGGCAGAGCTCACTGCCAGGGTCACGGGGAGCCCCCAAACCAGAAGCTGGGCTCAGGCTGCACGCAGCAGCCTCCCTCCTGGCTTCTCTCACCTCTTTGCCTGCCCTCTGTGGTGGGCAGTAAGGGACAGGATGGAAAACAGGAGGGGTGATTGGGAGAACTCCCCTTGCCCCCAAGGAGCCCCTATGGCAGCAGAGGAGGGGATGCGTGTGTATACTTGTGGACAGGGTGGGTCTTAGATCCTTTCTGGAAGTCACACCAGGAGCTGTGTCTAGATGGAGCTCTGACCTTGCAGGGAGGGTTGCTCCGCTATTTTAGCCCAGCCTGGGTGCCCAGGTCTTGACTCTGTCCCCACCCCACCCCTAACACTCATCCACCTTCATGGAGCTCAGAATTGAGGAGCAGCAGCTCTCTGACGTCTTCTCTCCTGGCAGGTGTTAACAGAGCCTGTGCCCAAGTGGAGAAATGTCCGAGGCCATAATCCGCTGGTGAGTGTGCGGTTTCCTGTGTGAACCGCCAGCTTCTCAAGTCGTACGGGAACAGTGGTGCTAGTGCACGAGGTGTGTCCCCGCTCTGCACTGGGAGAGGGGACAGAGGGAAAACGGTGGCAGGTTGATGTTGTGAGGTCAAGGTTCTTTGAGGCCTGGCTGGGCGTGTGAGGAGCCGGAGTCCCTCCTGTCAGCTATCCCAAACCATCGCAAGTGCTTCACCTGGCTCCGTGGGGTGGGGGTGGGGAGTAGTCTCCAGCTGCTCATTCTACTCCGACCCTCTCCTAGAAGAAACCTAGGTCTCCTTGCAGGTTCCTGGTAAACCTCCAGTTGGGGTTTGCATTTGGTTATGCCCCGGGCTGCCGCAGGCTCCCTCTGAAGCTACTCCGTGCACTTTGCCAAGGATGGACCCAGCAAGCAGGGGCTGTAATGTGCCTGTGCTCCTTCCACCCCCTTCTCGGCCAGAAGGCTCAGCTCTAGCTGCTAGAAAGGGATGGATGGTGTCTGGGTCCACAGTCAGGGAGTTCTGCAGATACAGCACTGCATTCTCCCCCCACCCCCCACCACCCCACAGGGTCTGATGTACCAGGATGCCTGTCGATGGGGCTTCACGCTGCAGACGTACGTGCAGCTCACCATGCTCGACCAGCACACTCGTCCGCAGGTACATCTCAGATTTCAATTTTTAATCTTGGTTTCAATTTTCTTCAAATGAGGGGCATTTGGTTGCCAGGAAGGGAAAACTTACAAGGAGCTGCTCAGCCTTCTCTGTGTCTGGAGTCCAGGTCTCTGGTCCCGCTGCTCTCTGAGCACCAGGTTCCAGGGCCCCTAACCCCACCCTCAGCTAGCCAAGGACTTGCTACGATGCCACGTGAGCCCAAGTCTTCATGACCTGCCGGCTCCTGGGCTCAATGCCTTTTAACTCAGTTCTCAAAAGTGTGGTCCCCAGAGTAGGACCTGCAGCAGCACCTGGAGACTTGTTAGAAACGCACATTTTCTGACTCCATCCCGGACCTGCTCAATCAGAAATTCTGGAGATGATGTCCAGCAGTCCAGGTGATTTTAATGCATGCCATGTTTGTTTGCATGAGAACCACGGATCTAACCTTCAGGAGGCCTATTCACGTTCTTTGTTCAGATTCTTGACAGAAAGAACCTGATTGGCTCAGCTTGGGTCAGGTGTCCAGCCCTGGGCCAGTCAGGTATTGGGGCAGATCACCTGGGCACAAAGATGGCTGCTTTGGCCCTTTTCATCAGCCGGGGGATGTGAACAGGGGCTCTGAGGAGATCCAGATTGGCACCTGTGGTTCAGAATGGCAGCCCAGCCTGAGAGACTGGCTTTGGAGGCTCTCCTTACAGGAGATGGGACATCCACTGGCCATTGTCTCTTGACACAGCCACTTGGCTGGCGGTCTGATGCAGGGCTGGGCACTTGAAGCCATAGCTCTCATCCTTCTACAAATCTGTGTGTTTTTTAAAAATGAAAAAAGATACAAGCAGAACTGTTTGAATTTCTGTCTCCCCAAGCAAGTGAGTGAAAGTTGCTTAGTCATGTCCATCTTTTTGCGACCCCGTGAACTTATACACAGTCCATGGAATTCTCCAGGCCAAGATACTGGAGTGGGTAGCCTTTCCTTCTCCAGGAGATCTTCCCAACCCAGGGATCAAACCCAGGTCTCCCGCATTGCAGGCGGACTCTTTACCAGCTGAGCTACAAGGGAAGTCCAAAGATCTGTCTAAAAGTTACAAGTCAGAGGATCTGAGGTTGGCACTCGCCCTACTTTTTCCTGAATGGGCACTCAGTTGCAAACAGAAATTATGTCTAGTATATCTACATATAATGGGCCATATGTGTGTTCCTCTGTTTAATGAAATGTATCAGGAAAGAGGCAGAGAGAAAGAGAGGTGGACAGACTAGGAAAGAGGATAAAAGAGGGATAAATGGGGAGCTACAAAAGATGAGTAGGCGAGTTGGAAGTAAGGAGAGGACGGAAGAATAGAAAGGAAGACGGAAGGACAGATAGGAGAGAGGACATGGCTTTGACTCAGGTTGTGGCTTTGAATCGGCCTCTGATTTGTGGGTCCAGGTCCCAGTGGGTGACATGGGCAGGCTGAGCGAGAGTGGTGTTTGCCCATTCAAGTGTCTGGAGTCAGGGCACCTCGCCCTTCCCAAGGGGGCACCATGGACGAAGAGAAGGCCTCTGTGGAGGGTGTGAGCCTGCTGGTGGAGAGTGGCGCCGTCAGTTGGCCTCCCCCGCTGTAGGGCAAGGTCCTTTACAGTTGTGAAGGACTGCATGATCCCCACCAGCCCCGAGTGGGGGCAGGTGTTGGCGGGCCTGCTGCTGGGGTTGCAGACAGTCACACCCTGTGTCCTCAAAGCTCTGCCTCTGCTTCAGTGGATGCACCTGCTGGGTCATTAATAGTTACCACACTTCACACTTGCCGCCATTTTCCCGGGCGTCACTTAGCAGTTTTTCTAGCACTCCCCAAACCCATAGTCCAATGGAGCCTCACCCCTCCCATGAAAGAGGCTGCAGCCGACAGGCTCTCCGCCCCGCCTTGCTGCACTGACCACCGAGCCTCAGGGTGTAGGGAGGGTCCAGGGCCAAGGAGGCTGGACACACGGTTCTTTGTCCCTCCCCCCGCCCCACCCCCTCCCCGGTGGCGTCTCAGTTCTGTATTCAGCATAGACCAGAGGCAGGGGAGCAACAGTCATTGTTCCAGGCTTCCTGACCTTCCTTCCCGTAGAGTTTAGTAAATAACATTTGTTTTCTTTTAGACGTTGCCTGTACGGTTGATGGAGCGGTCAATTCACAGTGCAAGATACGTTTTTGTAGAAAACTTGTACAGAAGGTATTGTAGTTTGCACAATTGATAATTTATTCAGCCATTAAATTTTTAGAAATAAAATTGGAACTCATTTACTAATTGACAGATACATGGTATAGCAACCAACCATATTGATGGCTCGACCCTCCAGGGTGGGCAGCCTGGCAGCTCTGCTGACCTTGGCTGGGCTTGATGATACATCCAGGGGTTGGCAGGTCTGAGGTGGCCCGGGGAGGGTGACTGGGGTGACTCATCTCTCGTCTGCTTGCTGATCCTCTCCTGGGACTGGTGAGCTGGCCTGGGCGTTCACTTCCCGTGGTGATGGCCAGAGGGCAGAAGTGCTAGTTTTTTCTCAGGTCTCGGCTTCATGTTGGCTGACCTCCATTGGCCAAAGCAGGTCACGCCAGCTGACCCCAGTCTGAGAGGGGGCAGGGCCCTTGTGGGTTACGTGGCAGAGTGGGACAAGACACGGTGGGGTGAAGGGTCAGAGCGAGTAGAGCTGTCAGCCCAGCGCGGTGCGCATGGTAGTTGTTGCGATTTCGCTCGAAGATGTTTTCTGTCCTCACGGGAGCAGACTCCACCACACGGACGTGGCTGGGCGCCCTCAGTGCTGCAGCCTCAGAGGTGTGGGGCCCTCCGCTCCTGTGCTCAGTTGTTTGCTGATGTTTGGGGGTCTTGAGGGAAATGGGCTGCAGGCTGGGGTCTGAAGTTTCAGCTTCTTCCCCGCCCTTCCCTTCCTGGTAGCTGTGTGCCTGCTCCCCACTCCTTGCCATCTCCCCCACGTCACTGCCTCCTACTGCCTTGAACTTCATCCCTCTCAGAGCTGGTCCCAGGATCTTGCTTCCACTCTGTACAGTCCTACACATCACCTCTCCCCAGCCTCCCCAGCCCCCTTGTCTAGATGGGTTGAGCCTGTTACTCTTTTTTTAAATTGATTAATTAATTGATGGCATGTAGAATCTTTGGCTGCAGCATGCAGACTCTTAGTTGCAGCATATGGGATCTAGTTCCCTGACCAGGGATTGAACCCAGGCTCCCTGCATTGGGAGCATGGAGTCTTGGCCCCTGGACCACCAGGGAAAATCACTTCTTTCTATTGGTTTCCTTCATAGTATCTAAGACAACTTCTAATTAGGTTGAACCATATGAAATTGTTAAAACTTGACCAGTTGTGACCTATGAAAATGGCAGTTTCATGCAGCTTAGCTTACATACATGTACTTCTTGTCTGTCACACGCCCCACCAACTGGACCTTGAAGACAAGGAGCATGTCTGGTCTGCTGGCCTAGCTGGGACCCAGCACAGAGCTGGCACCTGGGTGACACTTGTTAACTCCTGCTGGGTGTCGGGACCTGAGGCAGGTCTTTGCTCTCCAGCCAGACTTGTCCCCCAGCCGTTTCTCACCCCTTCCTCTGAGGGGTCCATAAAGGCTTCTCCCTGGGTCCCGAGCTGCCGAGGATCCATCCCCTCCAGGCCTCCTCAGTGCTGTGGGGTCGGGGTGGGCAGCAGGGCAAGTCCTGACTGGGCTTTTATGCTTTGTCCTCCGAACTTTCTTGCGGGCTCTGCCCTTCTGGCAGGCAGTGTTTCTGATGCTGGAGCCCCGTGTGTACTGGCTGCCGGGGTGTCTGTGGAGCAGGGGTGTCCGCTGCTGGGTTCACACAGCTCTTCGCTCTGCTCTGCTCATTAGTGCCCCTGCCGCAGGGAGGACGGGCAGAGGAGAGGCGCGAGGACGACGAGGGAGCCCCTCCAGTGGTCACTTGTTGCGGTTTTACTCGTCTTCTGCCCTCACGAGAGCAGACTCCCTCACACAGATGTTGGGGGGTGTTTGGTGGTCCCTGGGAGTTTTGCCCCTGTGGCTTCCTCGGGGCCTCACCTGGACCTTTGGGGTTGTGAAAGCAAGAGCCCAGTCCTGTGAGCGGCTGTCTGTGGCGTGGGGGGAGGCGGCCCGCCAAGATGAAAGTTCACGGGGCAGGGTTTCCTCATTTGCCTACACCACCTGCGGTTTCCTCATTCCGTGTTTGTGGCTTCAGCTTTTGGTCGCTGGGGGTTTTGTTGTAGTCCCTTTGTGCTCAGGGTCTCTGGGTGTCTTCTGTGCTCAGGGTTTTCTTTCTGCAGGCTCGGTCAACAGCGTTCTGGCCAGAGCTAAAGAAGTGATGACAGGGAGGAAGGGTAGAAACCCAGCTTCTCTCCGTGCAGTGGGCCTTCCCAGTGAAGTGGCACTGTGAGAGTAGACGTTTGGAGAGGTTTTGGCTCCTCGAAAATACAGACTGCTATCACCGTGAGCCTAAACCAAGTGACATCTAGAGCTAGGTTTGACTGGATCCTTTGCTCGTACCCAGAATAGGATGTTGCGGTTCCCCGCCCCAGGGGAGATCGACTGGGTGCTGGGAACCACAAGACGGCTTGTGGGATGTCGGCTCCTACCTGGGAGCTTGTGTGGGGACGGCTCTTAGTGCTGCCCCTTCAGCCTTGGAGTTGATCCCTTTCTCAGAAGCCCTGGCAGCCTTGGCGTGGAGTCTGGAGGGACTGGGATGGAAGGAAGTAGGACAGGCCTGGCCTTGCTGATTGCAGTTGCAGGCCTGAGAGCCCAGAGAAGCCCACACACTGGAATTCTAACCCCTAAAACAAAATGTCTGGATGGCCCTTCTTAACTTTTGGGCCTGGGACAATTGAGGAGCTCTCCTGCAGAGAAACTGGCCTCTTTGGCCCGCACCCCCACCCCAGCGGCTTTGGGGTGGGCAGAACGTGCAATTATGCCACCAGGGGTTAATTGGCAACGAGGAAGATTCTGGTTCCACAGTATCCTTAAAAACTTAAAGGACCTAAAGAACTTCTGAGGTGTGGGCAACTGTGCTGGAATGAACAGCTGAAGGTGGAGAGGAAGACTCGGCAGTTCAGGTGGCCACTCAGGCCGTTGTGTGGCCCGGCCTCGTGGGCGGGATCATTGAGCATGTGGGTTTTACAGGCTCGCCTGGTTGGGGTTTTTAAGAGTAGAAGGAGGGGGACTGAGTAGGGCCCAGCTGGGGAGATGACACACTGGCTCACCTGGGCCGGGGGGCCAGGGACATCCGTTAAGGCCCGGCGTTGGGTACAGCAGGCAGGTCGTCCCACCACCCCAGTGGGTCCTGGGCTTGGGCTCCTCCTCACTCAGTCCCGAGTGGGCACTCACTGCCTGGGTCACAGGCCTGAGAGCTGTGGCTTTCCTCAGGCAGGGGCCAGAGAGACTCTGGATATGCCCTGGGACATGGGAGGCGGGGGCGAGTGATGCAACTGGGAACATATGGGTTTGGGGGCCATGGTGAGCCAGGCTTTCTCAGACAGAGTTAGGCCAGTCTTCTCTGGGCCTCAGTTTTCCTCATCTATAAATTGGGGTGGACATTGACCACACAAGGTCTTGTGAAGAAAGTAATGTGTATAGGAGGCTGGCATTTGAGTCTGTGATTTTTGTTTTAGCCTGTGCTGTGCAAACCAGGGGCTCTCTGGACCTCAGGGGGAAGGTGGCAGCGAACTGTGCCAAACACACCAGTCAGCAGGATTCCTGTGGACCCAGGACCTCAAATTTTACTCCTTGGGATCAGGGGAAGACATAGTGAAACCCCTTCAGCTCACCAGTGGTGGGTCTGCAGAGAGGCTTCCTCCCTCCATGTGTTCTGAGGAAATAAAAGCAGTGCCTTGGGAGTGGTTCAGGGCACCCCATTCCTGAGGCAGACACAGGAGGAGCTGAGCAGACTCCCAGGAGGAAAAGTAGATACAGGTAAAATAGTGCCTGCTGCCTGAAATCCCCCAGAATCATGGGAGCCAGCTCCCATTTCCTCACTCAGCTCAACCAGCAGCCAGTGGTCCTGGAGCCCTAAGCAGATGGCTCCTGGCAATCTTGTAAGAGGTTTCCGGATCCTGCCCTCAGGGAGGCTGCCCTGGAGCCACCTGCATGGAGAACCTCCAAGGAGAGTTTCGGGAAAGGAAGCCCTGCTTTCTCTGTCTGCCCTC
Source organism: Tragelaphus eurycerus (assembly GCA_935064755.1). Classification (NCBI taxonomy): domain Eukaryota; kingdom Metazoa; phylum Chordata; class Mammalia; order Artiodactyla; family Bovidae; genus Tragelaphus; species Tragelaphus eurycerus. Next base: position 24,008,651 of record CAKXYN010000020.1, read on the forward strand.
AGCCCTGGGTTCGCCTGGGCCACCCAGGAGGTGTCCTGAGACCCCCTGGAGCAGCAGCTCTCAGGCCTCAGAGACCCCTCAGGAATGAACCCCATCCCCATATCTCCGTGTGCCTCACTGCACACGTGACACTTTTGTAGTGTCGACTGGTTTGCTTTTAGTTAGGACTGTGCTACGTGTGTCCTGAATTGTGACTCAGTTTGGTGGTCACAGCTAAGGGGATCCTCCCAGCTGTGGGATTTGTCAGAGCCTCGCAGACAGCGTTGAAGTCCTCGGGCAGTCTGACACCAGCCTGTCCAGCGTCAGTGATGTGGAGACTGTGGGGCAGCCTTCCTCCGTGCTGCCCACTGCCCCCACCCTTGAGTTGCCAGTCTGTGCTGTGTCCCCCAGGCCATGTGTTTGGTGGAGGGGGTGGGGCTGATCAGCAGCTTCCTTTTTGCAAATCCTCATATGCTTGGAATCAGCTTTGCTCCCAAGAAGGAAAACATGTCAAGAATAGGGGTGTGTTGTTTTGAATATCAAATACTCTCAGCTGCAGCTAGCTGTGGCCCAGCTCAGAGTAGCGTGAACTTTGAGGTGGTTACCGGCTGTCTTAACATTAGACTTGGGGGTCGGTTTTATTCAGTGGCCCTCGTGCTGTTTCAATTGGAAGCACAGATGCTAAAGCTGAATCTCCAATACTTTAGCCACCTGTTGCAAAGAGCTGACTCATTGGAAAAGACCCTGACGCTGGGAAAGACTGAAGGCAAAAGGAGAAGGGGGCAGCAGAGGATGAGATGGTTAGATAGTATCGCCGACTCAATGGACATGAATTTGAGCAAACTCCAGGAGATAGTAAAGGACAGAGAAGCTTGGCCTGCTGTGGTTCACGGGGTCACAAAGATTCAGGCACGACTTAGTGACTGAACAACAGCAGAGTGCTGTTCCTCTGTGTTTCAGCACTCTGTATCATGTTTGTGTCAATATGTGATTCCCTTTTGGTGACAAATGGCCGTGGCGGAACCGGGCTTCTCATCTGCTGGCCACAGGGTGGGTATCTCGTCAGTGGTTTCCTCTAAGAGTGAGGAAGCCTGGTTATCGTAGACCCCAGCAAACCCTCCTGTCTCACTGCTCAGGTTGGGCCCCTGTGACCTACATCCATCAGCTCACCTTGGCTAGGGGAGAGCATGTCTCTGAGACCAGTTGGTCTGCCCTGAAGGTAAACACTCAGGCCTGTGGGATGGACCCTGAATAGATCCTGGGCTACTTTTAAAACGAAAAGTGAAGTCGCTCAGTCGTGTCCGACTCTTTGTGACCCCGTGGACTGTAGCCCACCCGGCTCCTCCGCCCATGGGATTCTCCAGGCAAGAATACTGGAGTGGGTTGCCATTTCCTTTTCCAGGGGATCTTCCCGACCCAGGGATTGAACCTAGTTCTCCCGCATTGCAGGCAGACGCTTTAACCTCTGAGCCACCAGGGAAGCCCAAGGAGATAGGGGAGATGGGCAGCCATACCAGCCTGGCAGTCTTGGGAGAGAGCCTGTGATCACAAAGTTGATACCTTTACTACCTGACTTTTAGTCCCCTCTGCAGTATCCCAGGACTTCCTCCTCCCCTGTCCCCTTGGAAGCCTCCCCCACCCATTCAGGGTTGGGGTCCCCACATACTAGTCTGCTGTGTGCTGTGCTTAGTCACTCAGTTGTGTCCGAATTTGCCTCCCCATGGACTGTAGCCCGCTAGGCTCCTCTGTCTGTGGGGATTCTCCAGGCAGGAATACTGGAGTGGGTTGCCATCTCCTCCTCCAGGGGAATCTTCCCAGCCCAGGGATCAAACACAGGTCTCCCGCCTTGCAGGTGGATTCTTTGCCATCTGAGCCACCAGGGAAGCCCGCTAGTTCCCCACCTCCCACCCCCGGCAGTGCGCATTTTTCTGCTGCTTGGCCAGGCGCAGCTCTTTCACCCTGAGGGCATCGGCTGGACTCAAGCACTAGAGGAGGAGTCCCCTCCCAGTCTCTGCTGTGCTCTGTCACTTGGGCCCCCGGGCAGGGCTGCTCAAGCCTGTCATCTCCAGAGCGCCTCTCTCCATGCCCACCCTCTCCCAGGTGGGAGGCACTTCCCAGCACCTGGCAGCAGGGCAGGGGGTGGAGAATGGGGCAGGCTGCTGCAGACCACCCTCTCTCCCAGGCTCTTCTCCCACCTCCCCCAGCTACACACAGCTCAGGCACCGCTACTCCCCCGTAGCTGGCCTTGTCATCTCCAGTTTGGGTCCATTCAAGATGATATTCAGGACTGGTGGAGGATGTTGAAAGGCTGAATTCCTTTCTTGGTCTGTTTCCTCCAGCTGCTGCCCCTACCTCCGCCTCTTCCACGCTCATTGCCACCAGGGCAGAGGAGAGACGCTGGGTCTGTCTCTCTCCCAGGCATTCTTTTCTAGCATAGCATTTTATTTTTTTAATTATTATTATGATTTTTAAAAATTTTTTTGGCTGAATAATGTGGCATGTGGGAACTTAGTTCCCTGACCAGGGATCAAAACCACGCGCCTGCATTGGAAGCACAGAGCCTTAACCACTAGACCGCCTGGGAAGTCCCTTTCTTTCTTTCTTTTCCAGTTGTCACATTAAATATGTAGTAATTCTTACCCCCATTCTGTTCCCTGATTTGAGAGCTGCTGCTGCTAAGTCACTTCAGTTGTGTCCGACTCTGTGCGACCCCATAGACGGCAGCCCACCAGGCTCCCCTGTCCCTGGGATTCTCCAGGCAAGAACACTGGAGTGGGTTGCCATTTCCTTCTCCAATGCATGAAAGTGAAAAGTGAAAGTGAAGTCGTGATTTGAGAGCTACTATGCTGTTAAGTTTTAGAAAACACAGAAAGGGATAAAGAAATGTTTCCAATAGTCCTACTGTTCAAAGAAAAGCTATGTTAACATTCTGGTGGTTTTCTTTCCAGCCTTCTTTCAGAATGTGTGGATGAATACCTTTGACAGTATGGTTGGGTCAAGCCATATTGGTCAAGCCAAGAGGCTTGACAACTGTTGTTGTTAAGCCAACAACAGTTTTATATCCTGCTGTTTTCACTGAATGATAAGCACTTGATTGTGAGTGTTTTCTGTGTCATAAAGTATTATTTTATAGCATCATCTTTCAGTGACTGCATGGTTTTTCTGTTACATAGATGTACCATGACTTAGTTTTTCATTATCTTTCAAAGAATGCTACAGTGGGCATCCACTACCATTTCCATAAAATACATTTCTAAAGGTGAGACGGGTTTGCTACTCCACCTCCCAGCCTGGGCGCTGTCTCTGCTTTGGGGACAGGCTTTATAGCCCCTTCCTTGGCTTAGAGTTCAAATCTTGAATTTCTCTCCTCAGGCAGTGCCATGACACTTGCTGCATTTTATTGAGTTGACCAGAAAGCTTGTTTGGGTTTTTCCACGAGGTGTTATGGAAACAAACTTATTGGCCAGCCTGGTACCATGAACTGTCCCAGGGAGTGGGAGGTTGGAGGTGTTTCGGATCCCTGTTGTCACTGCCCACCCAGTGTCCTATGATCACACTCTGCTTTGGTGCCCCTGGCAGTGCCCTTTCAGCAGAAGCCATGCCCAGATGTTTGGGGAGTGACGTAGTCCAAGAGCTATCTTATAGGAGAATAAAACCCTCACAACTCTCTTTACAGTGGGAAAATGCCCGAAGTGGACTATGTGGTCCTGTCAGAATGGTTTGACTGGATTGTGAGGAACATCGACGTGTCCGTCGACTTGATAGGTGAGACGGCCCCTCCCCGGCCTCCCTCCCCTGGGCCCACTGAGGATATGCTTGGCTGGGCCCCCAACCAGCAGGGGTGGTGGGTGGGGCCCTCTCTATAGGTGATTCTTTCCTGTGTTAACTCAGCCTTCTCCCCAAGGGCATGCAGAACCGGGCTTCTGGTTCCTCCTGGAGAAGCCTACGTTTCTCAAACTGCTTTCCCCTGGGTCCTCTGTGGTGTGATGGCTTTTTCTTAGTTCATAAGAGAGAGAGGAGGGACGGAACCTGAACAGTTACTGAGACCAGTTAGGTGCCGGGCCCTGTGCTAAGCTCTTGTCTACACACGGGACTTCATTCAGCCTTACAGTGACCCTGTGGGGCTCGTGACACAGGAAGACGACGGAAGTCGCCGCGAGGGTCAGATGCCTGTCTGGCCTCACATCTGCTCTGCGTTCCCTGCTCAGCGCTGCAGGCAGATGCTTCTCTGCACGCCCTGCCCCTGTGCCTTCCTTCCTCCCACTCTTCACTTTCACTTCCAAGCTTTAAATGGAGCAGTGAAAACCACATGTATATATATTTTTAAATCTCAGTTTATCTCCGGACCACTCCTGAGACCTGTTACCAGAGGCTGAAGATGAGATGCAGGGAAGAGGAGAAGGTCATCCCACTGGTGAGAGCCCCTCCACCCCGGGAAAGGGGCTGCATCCCAGCCTGGCCCCACTCTCTACGAGGTCATCGTGCCCTCCTCGCAGGGAGAGAAACAGGAACTGAGCATGTGGGAGGGTGAACTCTGACTTCTGACTTCCTCTGAGGCCGGAGGCCCTGTGTGTGTCCGAGTCCTCTTCACTTGTGGCCCTGGACTCTGTGGTGGGCGCCGCCTTGCTCAGAGCTGTCCCTTCTCCAGTTCCTGCCCAGGTGTCCCCAGGGCTTGTCCAGTCCACCTCCTGAAGAGGGCCTTTGTGCCCTCTCACCCCCGGACCCTCACTATGATGTGTCCACATGCTCACTTCTGCAGCTCCAGGGCTTGGCACTGTGCCCGGCGAGGAGGTGGAACTCACTGGTATTTTTCCAGTGCCTCGCCCTTCCAAGTACTGGTTCAGGGCCACGTCACCTCTAGTCAGGCTGTCGCAACCAGCTTGCACTGCTCTCCTGGCCTGGTCCCTCACTATTCACGTCCCCCAGAAATCCAGCCCCAATACGGCTGCTCAGCGAGGTGTCTAATACAGAACACCACGCATGTGATTCCCTAACCCCGCCCCCGCAGTGCCTCGCCACTCTCTTGGATACAGTCCTCACATGTAGCGTGCCATCCGGATCCTGCGTGATTGGCTTCATCCCCTTCCACTCCCCGCCTTTTCATACTCTGGCTGTAAAGAACTAGTTGTGGTTACACACACACACTCACTCTCTTTCCCTACTGCCTACCATGGGAAAGTGGCTCAGTTGTGTCCGACTCTTTACAACCCCAAGGACTATACAGTCCGTGGAATTCTCCAGGCCAGAATACTAGTAGCTGTTCCCTCCTCCAGGGGATCTTCCCAACCCAGGGATCAAACCCAGGTCTCCCGCATCGCAGGCAGATTGTTTACCAGCTGAGCCACCAGGGAAGCCCCCTACTATGGAGTTCCACACATGTGTCTTTGCATAGCAGTTTCTTTTGCCTTCCAGGTTCAGCTCAGGTATCACCTCCTGCAGGAAGCCTTCCCTGACCTTCCCTTTGTTATGCTTCCCCAGCCTCTGTGCTTTATTAAGGTCACAGCCCTTAGGACAGATACTCTGAAACTGTTTATGTGTTTGCTCCCCATCCCTTACAAAGCTGCCATGAACCTTTTCAGATTAGATCTTAACCCTTCTGCATCCGTAGCGTGTGTCCCAGGGCTTGGCACCTAGGGGTTGCTCAGTTAATATTGAACTGAATGTCCTGTGTGAATGCCACTGGAGGTGAACAGACAGGCTGGGCAAGCATTTCCTGGGATGATACGGGAGTCTGAGCTCAGGGTGAGCTAGACTGGGGTCTAGACAGCCAGTCCAGCTCCAGAGTCCTGCCTGGGCACCAGGAGGGTAGATTCCAGCCATGAAGTCCCAAGCCTTGGTCTGAGCAGCTTCTTTGCAATCTGGAGACAGGAGTGCTAGAGGGAGGGTGTAACGCGGTGGGGCTGGACTGTGCTGGCCAGAGCATGGGAGCTCTGTGCGGTGACCCAGATGTTTGGAAGAAATGACAAGGCTGGAGTCCTTCCAAGTCATTATCCAGAACATTGTCTTAATGGTTTTGACAAGGCCTGTAGACATGTCTGTTGCTGCCAAGAGAGAACCCGTGAGTGGATAAAGAGGCAGCAGTGCATTTTACCTGAGAGCCTCGGGGCTGGGAGGAGGAGGTGTTTGCTGGCAACCAGCGTGGGCTTCCCTGATAGCTCATTTGGTGAAGAATCCGCCTGCAGTGAAGGAGACCCCAATTCGGTTCCTGGGTCAGGAAGATCCACTGGAGAAGGGATAGGCTACCCACTCCAGTATTCTTGAGCTTCTCTTGTGGCTCAGCTGGTGAAGAATCCACCTGCAGGAGAGTGCGGGAGAACTGGTCCTATCCCTGGGTTGGGAAGATCCCCTGGAGAAGGGAAAGGCTACCACCCCAGTGTGCTGGCCTGGAGAATTCCACGGACATAGACATGGTGACACGGAGTCGGACACGACTGAGCGGTTTCCACTTCCGCTTTCAGTGTGCCACTTGGTCCTGCCGTGGTCGCCTTGAGGCAGGGCTGGGCCTCTTTTCCCTTGGGTCTTACCTTGTCTGCCAGCTGAAGTTGGTCCTGCTGGCTTTGAGGATCCATAGGTTACGAGTTGCCTGTTGGGGTGGGAGCAGCCAAGCAGGGCTCCTGGGCCAGTGAGGGCCGCCACAGTCCTCTTGGTGGGATGGATGGAGGGATGGTTCAGAGGCTTCCCAGGCCCCCATAAAGTCATGATGGCCCTGTTGACGGGGCAGTGGCAGAAAATGAGACCAGCTAGGTAGGAAGGTATGTCCGAGGAGGGTGGCCATTTTTTTCTTTTTAAATAACTTCTTTTTTTTTTAATTAATTATTTTTGGCTGTTCTGGGTCTTTGTGTTGCTGCGAGCAGGCTTTCTCTAGTATGCAGTGAGTGAGGGCTGCTCTTGAGTCGTGGTGTGTGGGCTTCTCCTTACAGTGGCTTCTCTTGTTGCGGAACATGGGCTCTAGGGCTCGTGGATTTCAGTAGTTGCAGCATGTGGGCTCCAGTAGTTGTAACACATGAGCTCAGTAGCTGTGGTGCACAGGCTTAGTTGTCCTGCGGCATGTGGGATCTTCCCCTGACTAGGGGTCGAACTGGTGTTCCCCGGATCGCAAGGCAGATTCTTAACCACTAGACCAGGGAAGCCCCTGGAGGGACACTTCGGACTTGTGCTGTTGGGGCTGGCCGTCGGGGAGCTTGGCTGCAATCATGCTGGCCCACCAGAGTCAGGCTGGCTGTTGCAGGCTCCTTTGTCCAGGCCGGTGCTCCATGTTCACTGAACTTCCCTCACCTGCCTGAGCCCCTCAAGGGGAGAGGTTTGCCCCCCTCCCTGTTCCTGACAGCTCTTGTGTTCCCCACCCCCCACAGGAGTACCTGGATGCTATTCACCACCTGTACGAGGAGTGGCTCATCAAAGGGAGCCTTTTCCCCGTGGCAGCCCCCGTTCTGGTAAGTTCCCCTGAGGGGGCAAAAAATTCTCTAGAAGGAGGAATGACCCTCGGACATGCTGGCCAGTCTGCAGTCTGGGGAAGCAAGGACCAAGTCCCTCCGAGCTGGAGAATTTGAGAGAAGGAAGCAGGGAGGGTGGAAGGGACCCTGTCTCTCAGTTCGCTTTCTGGTTTGAGTCTCAGTGAGCTGAACACACCTGGGAGAAGGTGACCTGTCCCCGTGTCACTACACCCGTGACACAGTAGCGTCTCACTTATCCAGCATCATCCCTGGAGGAACTTTCCAGATGGCCGGAGCCCCTGGACCTGGGTTTTGGCCTTAACCGCTTGGGATGGTGGTCTTTCTGATGCACCTGTCCGTCCCCCAGGGGGTGGCTGGCCCAGAATCTCATTGCACCTTTTCATGGTGACCCAGGGCATCTGAAGGAACGTCAGTTGCTGTTCTGGTCCGTCACACAGTGATGCCCTTAGGAGGTGCTGAGGTGTGTAGGACTGTTTGCCCCTGACTGCTAATGCCTTTGGGCCCCCATGCTTTCCCCTTAATGCACCTTCTCCTGCTGACACTCACCATTTCTAACTGTTCAATGCTTCTGCCCAGTCAGTTTCCCTGCTTCCCTCTCCCTCATTTTCTGATTTGCTCCTGCTCAAAGTTTCTCCAGGTGGGCAAATGGGTCCCGTGAACTGTTAGGAGCGTGTGTGCAGTGTGGGAACTCAGGGGGGTCTGTGCACCAACTAGTGTGCCTGGCCTTGGGGACATCTGTCTGGGCTGCTCACACACTGCGCTCACGGCTCTTCCAGGCAGTGAGGTTGCTGGAAAGTGAGATCTTACTCTACTGGAGTTTTCTAGAGAGTTTATTTTTTCTCCTCTTTATAGAAAAGTAGGTGATAGGAAATGATGAGGAAAAAATGCATTCGCGGACGACTGTCCTGGATCCTTAAGTGAAAATACAGTTGAGAGTGTGGATTGACCTAGAACTGGTTGTGGCTTGGTTCTGGCCTCCCTGTTCTCCTGCCTGTGACCGTGGGCTTCTGCGCCTTTCCCTGCCTCATCCTGCCTGCCTCTGTCTCTCTCCTGTGAAGGGAGGAGGATGTTGAGGTCAGGTGCAGCCCTGTGACCCTGTGTTTCATTTCCAGGTGATCGAAGCCGACCACAGCATGCAGAAAATGTTAGAACTCTTTGAACAAAACCGGCACCGAATCCTAACTCTGGAGAATCGGAAGCTTGGTCCATAGGATAGGAAAGATCATGCCTGAGAAATGCCTGCTGCTGCCAAGCTAACTATTAGGAGCAGTTTGGAAAACTCCACTCTCAGGAGGGCTTTGTATCTGCCCACAGCTGTTTTCCTTCTGGCCTTCTCTCCTTTCCCAGTGTCTTCATCCTGGGATCCTGGGCCTCGTGGATAAATGAGACCAATGGGTTTGCCATGCCTTCTGGTGGCACAGCCTTGCATTCCCCTGGTGCTTCTCCTGGTGGTTTCCCACGGCTGGGTCCTTCTAAGCTAGGGAAGTTCCACCTGACTTGTGCTGGGCTCATGGTCTCTAGCCCTTCAGGCCATCCAGGGGGCGAGGTAATGGTCTTCCATCCCAGGGGAGGAAGTTGAAGCTCAGACAAAGAGACTCCCTGGGGTCACACAGCCAGTGACAGTGGAGTCAGCACCATTCAGACTTCTGGGGACTCCCAGCCCATCTCTTGCCCCAGACTGCCTCACCCCAGAGCCACGCCTTGCCTACTGGAGACGCGCGTGGGGAGGGCCAACTGTGTGTGCAGCTGGCATCATCACTTTCTCATGGTTTGAGCCGTCCTTGAGGGCAGTTGGCGTTTGACTTTCACAAAATTGTGCCATGTTTGGCTTGAGCCCAGCGTTCATCCGTTCTTTAGCGTGAGGCTGATATGGTACCTAACACCTCATCAGGACTTCCTGACTTAGGAGAGGTATGCACTGGCTCCTGAATGGTGCTCGGTCTCCTTGGTGACAGAGGTCATGCTTGAGCAGCTGCTGATGACCTGTCAGGGCAGTGGCTTGTGGCCCCCCTGGGCTGGTGTGCCCAGTGCCACGCTAGGGCAAGGGGCTGCCAGCCTGGTTTCTGAGGCTCCCTCCCTCCTTAGTGGCTTGCATTATGAGCTTTATCCTTGGAGTTCCTCAGAGTTTGTGGCTCAGGGGAGAGACACCAGTGGCCTTAAGTCTTTTTGAAATGTTTTTCCATCCAAGGGGACACTGCGGGCCACAGAGCGTGAACCATCTTTACTAGCCCAGAGACTGTCTTAGCTGTGTTCAGCTGTAACAGTGCATCAAAGGCACAGCTGTCTCCTGAGTCAAGTAGCAGCAAGAGACAGGAAGAACATTCTCTCCGAGGACAATCTGGACAGGAAGGATGGGGCTTGCAAGCAAAGGCTTTTGGAGCACTGGAGCTCCTGAACTTCGGAGGTGGGTGGAGAGAGCTTCCAGAAGGCCGTGTGCAGACATGGGGGTACGGATTGATTATGAACTTGGGGGAACAGGCCTCGGCCTCTCCTGAGTGGCGGTCGGTGTGCCTGAAGGTTGGAAGGCCTTGTCTTGGCCTCCGTGTGAGTGAGGCACCAGTGCATATAACTCGCTGATGTAAATTGATGACAGGTGGCCCAGGCCCAGAGGCAGCGCTCGGAGGGCAGCACTCTGGCTCCTGGCCCTTCCTGGAGGGACTGATCCTTGGCCAGTTGCACAGGCAGGGATGTGTCTCAACCTAGACGCCAGTGATGGACCAGCAGGAAGCGCAGCCGCTGCCACCAGACACCTAGACATGCCGAGACCAGCTTTGGGACTTTGCAGACAAATGGTCCAGTTTTCCCCACAGCTCAATTTGAGAATCTGTACTGGGGAAAAATGTGATTAAAAAAACCCCCAAAAGATAGAAGTATGTATCTCCTTCACGTAGAAGTGCAGCTGTGGGTGGTCCAGGGCTGGTGTGGTGGCTCAAGACCATCGGGTCCCAGCCTCTTTCTGCCTTTCTGTCCCCAGATTGACTTCCTGGTTTGAGGCTTTCTTTCTCCAGGGACCTTACCGTCCAGATGGCTCTGGAGCTCCTGTTCTGTCTAGTGTTGGCATCAGGCACACTGCCCTGTCTCCCCCACCATTCACACCTAAATTCAGATGTGGATGGTGACTTGCACAACTAAGATAAGCTGGAACATTCTAACAGGACTTTGCTAGAGACCCTAGAGGTGGGGGACAGGCAAGCGGGAAGGCTGGACGCACAGTCTGGTTTCAGTTCCGTGGTGTCTCTGGGCCCCTCCTCCCCTCCCTTCTGCTTCACATCACCCCACCCTCACCACCTGGTGCTGTGATGTCCTCAGCACTGGCCAGTGGGCTCCCACAGTGGAGCTCTCAGGAGCCCCTTGCTAAAGTGGACTCTGGGAAATGATGTCACCCAGCTTGTTTTTCCCATTCCTGCCTCCTTTCCACCAGAACCTCTCACCTAGAGGAGAAGTGCCCCCCTGCCTCGGGAGTGCATGGTCGAGACACTTCCTAGGATTCCTGCAGACTCCCAGCATCCCATCTGGGGAAGGCAGGATTGAGGTATTGCTCTGAGAGCAGGTAGGAGGTGTTTTCAAAACCTGTCTACCCCTGGGTGCTATCGAATCTGCATCACCCTTGTTTTTCTGGAGCCAGGTGGGGGAGCTCACGTCAAATGCTTATATTATCTTCGGAATGAGTAACACTTGTTCCCTTGGCCTCTGCACCCTGAAGAGTTAACAGTTATTAAAATAATTGACAAGCTCTTGGAAATGTCAGGCCTCCACCGTTGAGAATCTAACAATTATATTGCACCCAGTGCCTCTGGGCTTTGGCAGAGGGTTACTCACTTACCAAAGGTCAGGGTCAATGGAACACAACTTTTTTTTCTTAATGACCCCAACCCCGTGGCCCCCCTGAGGCTGGGGTAAACTCTGTGTTCCTCTAGTTTCCATAAGAAGGTGAACTTGGCCAAAGCTGTCATTAAACAGAAGCTAGGAGAAAGCCCGGAGAAGGCAATGGCACCCCACTCCAGTACTTCTGCCTGGAGAATCCCATGGGTGGAGGAGCCTGGAAGGCTGCAGTCCATGGGGTTGCTGAGGGTCGGACACGACTGAGCGACTTAACTTTCACTTTTCACTTTCATGTATTGGAGAAGGAAATGGCAACCCACTCCAGTGTTCTTGCCTGGAGAATCCCTGGGACGGGTGAGCCTGGTGGGCTGCCGTCTATGGGGTCGCACAGAGTCGGACACGACTGAAGTGACAGCAGCAGCAGCAGCAGAAAGCCAAGCTTGTGGGATCAGAATGGGTATTAGCACTTAATGCTGTCCTCTTGAATTTCTGCGTCTTTTGGCTTTTTCTTCTCCAAGACAGGTTCACGGAACACATGTGTCTGGGGGACATAGTAATAGGTACTCTGGGAAAAGAGGATTTTGTAGTCCAGCAAATTTGAGATTCACCACCTGGGTACTCTCTGAGCTGCACAAAGTACATTAGCCTAGGTAAAGTCAGGAAGTCTTGCAATAAAAATGCCTTCTGAAATTTGCTTTAGTCAGGGACTCTCAGACTCATTTGACAGTAGAACCCCTTATTTAGGGGGTTATTAACTTCCAGATGTGTGAGTGTTCCTTGGAAAGCATGTTGGTAAGCACTGTTTTAGGGTGCCTGCAGCTGCTGATGACTCCCAGTTCTGGGCCATTTGAGATGCTGTAGCTCCTGGTTCTCTAACTTTAGGCCGTCTGAATCCTCTGATGGGCATGTTAAGGCATGGTCTGCAGGGCCTGCCCCCAGAGTTTCTAATACAGCGGATCTGGGATGTGCCTGAGAATTTAAAGGCTATCTAGGTGATAATGAGGCTGCTGGTCAGGAAGCACGCTTGGGGACCATTCTTGTAGTTTCAGGTTTTCTAGAAGTGGACCTCCAGGAATTCCCATGAAAACTTGACGCGTCACTGAATCTCTTGTGAGTGCTGGTTTATCTTATCTGTCAAATGGGAGGATTGCTCACTTCTAGTGTTGTGAGGATAACTGGTCTGATGTGTGGAAGGGGCCCAGAGCATGGGCAAGTGCTAAGTTTTAAATAAATCTTACCCTTGGGGATCTAGATGTTGAAACATACTATAAAACGTCTATAATTAAAACAGTGTGGTACTGGTGCATGAATAGACCTGTGGGATAGACTAGAAAGCCCAGAAGTAGATGTAAGTACGTGATACAGGTGGCATCTCAGTGATTATTGGGGGTAAAGATGGATTTTTACATAAACGGTGCTGAGATGACCGAGTCATTTGTGAAAAGATGATTCATATGTTACACCATACCCAAGAATAAACTCCAAGTGGTTTAGGGACCTACATGTAAAAACATGAGACCATGCACATACTATAAGAATGAATTCTTTGAAACCTCAAGGTAGGAGGACTTTGTAACTATGATTCCAAATCCAGCAACAATAAGATTGATAAATGTGGTTAAAAAATGTATATGACAAAAGCCATGAGAAAACAGTCAAAAGACATCTGACGACACGGGAGAAGATACTCAAAGCATGTATCACAAAGGATTAATATTCTTGAAGAATTCTTAAAAACACACAAAGAACCAAAACTCCAATAGAAAAATGAGAAAACTATCCAAACAGACAATTTACAAAAAAGATATTAAAATGGCACTGAAAGATAGGAAAAATACTCAAATTCACTCAATTAGAGAAATATAGATGCTATGGTCTAAATATTCGTGTCTCCCCCAAATTCATATGTTGAAAACCTTATGTCTAAGGTGATGGTGTGAGGAAGAGGGACTGTAGGAGCAGGATGACTAGGTCATGAAGGTGGACCCCTCTCAGTTGGGATTAGTGCTCTGATAAGAGACCCCCACAGAGGTCCCAAGCCCCTTCCACCATATGAGGGAGCAGGGGGACACAGGCGATCTGCATCTGGAAGAGGACCTTCCCCAGAACCCACCCGTGCTGGCACCGTGATCGTGGGCTTCCAGCCTCCCAGAACCCTGAGATTTAAATGTCTGTTGTTTCTAAGGCCCTCGGCCTTTGGTATTTTGTTATAGCAGCCTGAACAGACTAAGACAGCAATGAAAAGAATACTGAGATACTTACTAGACTGGCAGAAAAAAAAAATACACATCTCAACACGTTCTGTTGTTGAGACTGTGGGGGAAACACTCTCATACATTACTCGTGAATGTGCAAGTTGGTACAACCCTTCTAGAGGGAAATTTTGACAACACCTGACAGACTACATATGTATCTATATCTTGATTGTGATCCAGCAACCCTACTTCTAGGACATGAAAAAATATATGCTCAAGGTTATTTACTGCAACATTGTAACTGCAGAATATTGAAAACAACTGTTGAAAACAACAGAAAGACTCATATATAAGAGAGTGGTTAAATAAAGCATGGTACAGCCACACAGTGGAGCAGCATGCAGCTGTGAAGTAGAATGAGAAGGGTCTCTGAACCGATGTGACACAGATTTCCAGGACATGCTGTTCAGGGAAGAAAGTAGTGTCCAAATGAGTATCTAGAGTATGCTGGCTTAAGGAGAATACAAAGATGGATAGGGCGGACAGGAAAGATAATCCAGAAAATAAGCAGATTAGTGGGAAAAGCCTGGAAGAAGGAAAATTGAATGGGTTCAGGGTTGCTGGGATGAGAGAGGAATGTGCTCAGTGAATAAACCATTTGGGGTAACTCTGACTTTTAGAACCATAGTAATGTCTCACGTACCGCCCCACCCCAAATAAACAGCTGGCTAGGACACAGCAGGAATGGAAGGTGAAAAAAATAAAGCACAAGCGAGTGATGACCACACTGAAGGTGCTGGGAAGAACTGGCTGAAGTAACCCTGGAAAACTGTACCCAGGGTGGGCACGAGAGGAGTAAAGGTAAAAGTTACTTCACGTAAGTGCTGAATTACAGTTATTAGAAGTATTTCTCATAGGGATATATTTAGCAATTCTGAAACTATACTAGGATCAATTTAGTAGACTCAATAGACTAAAATAATCTGTAGATTCTGAGAGCTGTGTTTCTCACTGATAGATATGTTTAAGAGGAAGGGTAGAATAAACCCTGTGGTACTGGATTAGAATCAGAGGTGTCAGTGTGAACTCATGATTTTAAAATTACATATAGCAAGATATGGAAATATAGCTATGTGTGCATATGCATGGGTTAGTATACATACGTGTGCTTCCTAACTCTGTCCCGTGAGTGGGCTTAGAAGCAGTGACACCCAGTAACAATGTCTAGACCTGGCACTTAGATCCTGGTCTCTAAACATCATTCTCTAATACAGGGAACCAGAGATCCTAGTGGTTTATTCCAGGGATGAGCAAGTAAATATCACCAGTAGTAAGATCCACGGACATCATAATCCTTTGATAAGATGCACTGAGGACACAGCATCCTTTTTTTTAACGGTGGTATTCCTGCCCAAATGTCTAACCTCACTCCAGCCACAAACACGCCAGACAAACTGAGGGACATTCAACAAAATAACTGAATGGTAATGCAGTTCTGATCAAAAGCATAAGATCATCAGACAAGAAAAAGACTGAGCAACTATTACAGATTGGAGGGGATGAAAACTCAACAAATGTCATGTGGGATCCTGGAGAGGATCCTGGAATAGAGAAGGATATAAATGGGAAAACTGGTGTAATTTAAATAGAGTTTGGCTCAGTGGTAAAGAATCCACCTGCCAATGAAGGAGACACAAGTGGTACAGGCTGGATCTAAGTTGAGAAGGTCCCCTGGAGAAGGAAATGGCAACTCACTCCAGTATTCTTGCCTAGAAAATTCCATGCACAGAGGAGCCTGGCTGTCTATAGTCCAGGGAGTCACAAAAGAGTTGGACGTGACTTAGTGACTAAACAACATAGTTTGATAATAATTGTATCAACATCAGTTTCCCGTTCTTGAGGATCATACTGTGGTTATGTACAATGACAGTTTCAGGGGGAGCCAGGTGAGGGAGAGAAGGAAATTCTTTGTGCTATTTTGCAACTTTTTTCTAAGTCTAAAATTACCTTAAAATGACTCCTTTCATGGGAAATGTAAACAGAACACTACTATAAACATTATAATCCCCCAGTTTTAATATACGCATGTGTAGAAAAATGGAAAGGAAACACATCCACAACGTGACATGGGGCATCACCAAACGGTGGAGATCATGGTCATTTTTGCTTTTGTTTTCACATTCATCTGCCTTCTCTGTGTTTTCTACCCATTTGATGGTTTCATTTGTTGAAGACTTGGAAACACCGGTGAATGAGACAAGTGTCTCCCTCATGGAGTTTATATCCTAATGCATTAAAAAGAAAGTGAATTAATACGTCAAAGATATCTTTGTGCAGAAAACTGAACTAAGCTGATGTGATCGGTGGCCAGGGAAGGCCTTCATGAGAAGGTGACGTATAAGGTGAGATGTGACTAACAAGAAAGAGAAGATGGGGAGCAGCGTGCAGTGGGGAGAGGGCAGAGGGAACAGTCTTCACAGAGGCTGTGAGGTAGGGGTGGGTTTAGCTTGTTCAGGAGCCCAGAAGAAGTCTAGGTAGCTTGGCTGCAGGGGGCTTGTGGGGGGCATGAGAGGATGTCAGAAGGGTGGGATGTGCCCTGCCTATGGGGCTTGGTACAGCCGTGAGAGCCCCGGGAAGGAGCAGAACACCCGAGAGTCATGATGGAATCTAGGTTTTCACAGAATCCTCAGCAGCTGGATGGAGCTGACTGCAGGGGATGAGGGTGGAGGCTGGGAGACCAGGAAGGGGACTGGTGTCCTCCAGGGATCTGAGTGAGAGGCCTTGGTAGCTCAGTCAGGGGCTCAGATTTCTGTGGAAGGAGGAGGGATGTGGTCAGATTTAGTTCTTGTTGTGACAGAGAACTATTGTTGGATGAAGGATGTGAGAAACAAATCAAGAAGGATGTCTACTTTGGGCTTCAGCTTTCCAGTAAGTGGGGAATACTGGGGGCAGGAGCTTGCGGGGAGAGCAAAAGTTCTGTTGTGGTTTGGGACTGAGCCTATTTATTATGTTAATAATCAGAAAATAATGAATAGAGAATGGAGAGGGGCTGTGAATCAGACCCAGGACTGGGTGCCCTGGTGGCTGTGGTTCCCGGGTCCATCCCTGCACCCACTTGTGTGCATGTATGCATGCATATGTGGGGGCAGGAAAGGCTGGTGGAGGGGCACCCCCTCTCCATACAACCTGGGTGATGGAGCCCCCAACCCTGGATGCAACCCATCCCTGCTCCTGAGGTTCCTGACCCTCTTTGTGTCCAGCCCAGCCTGTTCCCAGCCTGGCCCTGATGTTCTTCCCTAGGATGGAGGCTTATGGCTGGGGTCTGCTCCAAAACCACCACTTTCACCTCCACTGGCTCCAGACACTGACAGCTCACCAATTTGGGTGTTGGTGGCTGGGTGCTATGCGGAGCAATTGGCACGAGTGGCGTGGAAGAAAGATGGATGGATGGATCCCTGACCAGTATGCCTCTCTCCCCCCAGGGCAGACTGCTTTCCAATTTGTCTCAAAGTCTGTGTAGGGCCTGACCAGCTGTTGGGTTGGGAGGGAGCTGGGGCCAGTGTTCCTTAAATCCTTCCCTCCTGCGGTCCCCCTTGATTCGGGGACTGAAAATGGTAGAGTCATATGCTCGGCTCTGGGGACAACAAGGCAGGCACCAACATTTATTAAGCACCTGCTGTATACCCAGAAGGGGCCTTTGCATGTATGGTCAGTCACTTAGTTGTGTTTGACTCTATGTGATCCCCATGGACTGTAGCCCGCCAGCCTCCTCTGTCGATAAGATTCTCCAGGCAAGAATACTGGCGTGGTTGGCATGCTCTCCTCCAGGGGATCTTCCTGACCCAGGGATTGAACTCACATTTCCTGCATTGGCAGGCAGATTCTTTACCACTGAGCCGCTTGGGGAGCCCTAGAAGGGGCCTTTACCACCCCCTTTATTAGTAAACTTTCCTGTTCACCACCACTCTCAGGGGTAGGTGTCATCCTCCCCACTGGAGAGAAGCAAAGCCAAGGGGCAGGTCCTGGGCGGGTGCCACCTGCCCCTCCATAGACAGGCTCTTGGCTGGAGAGGGAGACCACTGTCTCTTGGGCTGCCGTGAGGAATGCCTGTGTGCATGTGTGTACATGTACCTGGATGCACCCACTTGTGTGCATGTATGCATGCATATGTGGGGGCAGGAAAGGCTGGTGGAGGGGCACCCCCTCTCCATACAACCTGGGTGATGGAGCCCCCAACCCTGGATGCAGAGCAGGCCTGTGAGCTCATCCTGGGCTCCCAACCGTGGCCTTCCTCTCTGTCAACCAGAAGTTAGCTGAGAGAAGAGGGTGGCTGACAGACGACCCTGAACAGATGGAGGGCGGTTTACATGTCTGCTTGTCTACACAGCTGTTATATAATCTGCCCTGAAGGATGCCAAGGGAGGCTGCCGGTCAGAGATGCAGGGTGATGGTGCTCCTAAGGTCACACGCTGAGCTGGGATGTGAAGGGCACAGGAAGCGCCCCCACTCCTGAGGTCGGCAGTGTGCACACACCTAACCCGTCCCAGCTCCCTGTGAGGCAGATCTGACATCACCCCCACTTTGCAGACAAGGAAGCATGGCTCAGAGGGCTGTGGGGAGTGGCCCAGAGTCACACAGTCTGTAGGTGGCAGGGCTGGAACTTGAGGCCAGCTGGGATGAGCAGGCTGACATGTCCCTGTGGCTGACATTCTGGGGATTTGGCTGGTGTCCCCACTGTGGTTCCAGACCCATCATTTCTTCAAGTGCCATCTTCCTCGAAGAAGAGTGGTTGGCTTAGGGAGTCCACCCTTGTTCCCTCAGAGTGACATGCTCAGCTGTGACTCGTGTAGGATCCCCGTGTGGGAACTGGCTCCTTCAGCCCCTTAAGGGGGATGTAGTAAGCACTGGGGGCTCTTGTACATGAAGTGGAGGCCTGCGGAGACCTCCAGAGCAGAGCAACTTTACCGTCCGGGCTGCCGCCTTTGCTGGCTGGTTCTGGCCCCACGAGAGGCTCCGATTGTCCCTCCTCCTCAACCCTGGGACCAGGGGTGTCCCCCAGATAGCCTGCTGGAGTTGAGGTTCTGAGGAGGTGGGTGAAGTGCTCACAGAGCTCTTCCATCTCCGAGGAAGTGCTTGGAAGCTCAGTGTCCCTGCCAAGGGCAGCTGGATCCGGCAGAGCATCTGGCTTTTGGGCCAAGGAATTCTCTGACAGACAGGACCCGGGCCTCTGGCGGAGCTGGCTGGGGACGGCGGCCCCTTTACACTCAGAAACCCCGTCGGGGACCCAGGGCTGCTCACCACTGCTACCTGAGGCGGTGGCCACCTCCCCTGGAGGTGGGCTGGGCCCAGGGCCTGGGCCCTGGAGTTGCTTCCCTTCCAGGCTGCTCCAGGGCTGGTCCCAGGGGAACAAGGGTGTCCGGTGCAGCGCGAGGTCGCTGTAGCAGGTCAGGAACTCCTCACTGTCGGAGCCTGTGCTGACATGGCGGAGGGAGCCCAAGGGGACCAGGGGGCCAGTCAGGAGTCCATGGGGTGCTGTTGAGACCTCAGGCAGGTTCAAGGCCACAGGCAGAGAGCAGTGAGCATCAGGGCGTTCGGCCAGTGCGCTCTCGGCTCCCACCCCTGCTGAGGGATCCAGGCCAGGCTGGGCCTCCCATGGGGCCTCCTGCAGCCCCATCTCTGAGCCAGGCCTATGGTGGGGCCCCGCCACTCTCTCTCTGCCCAGCTCGAAGAGCTGCCTGCCTGGGGTCCTGAGAACGGCCTCACACGCGACTCTTGTCAGGAAGATCTCGAACACCATCTGTTTGGTGTCCTCCTCGCTGATAGCCTGGACCAGGGAAAACTCGACCTCAGAGGTGGCCATATAGCCTAGCCGGCCCAGGAGAGTGTGCAGGGTGTGTTCTGAAAGCACAGGCCGCACCCAGTAGGCAAAGCTCCCTGTGTATGTCTGGAACAAACAGGGATGCTTGTTAGGGTGGGACACGCAGGAGCAGAGTGGCTGTGAGGGGAAGGACCAAAGACTGGCACAGAGGCTCCTGAGAAGCAGGCGGGCCAGGGCATGCGGCCATAGGGAAACCTGGCCCACAGGCATGTCACCCCGGTCCCATTTTGCAGAAGGACACACTGAGGCCCAGAAGCAGGACTTTTGTCTCAAGTCACTCAGCAGAAGGAAGAGCCAGCCGGTGCCCTGGCCTGGAGCCAGAAGCAACGGAAGCTTTCCAGTGGCTTTCCACAGCCCTTGTTCCCTGTGGCGTCCTTGTTGCCTGTTCTTTAGAGAAGCAGGAGAGCCTGGTGGTTTGGAGTGGCACTGTCTGAGTCTGAGTCCTGTCTGGGCTGTGTGTTAGCTGGTGGCCACAGAGCAACTTCCAGGTGGCGCTAGTGGTAAAGAACCTGCCTGCCAATGCAGGAGACATCAGAGACTCAGGTTCGATCCCTGGGTTGGGAAGATCCCCTGGAGAAGGAAATGGGAACCGACTCCAGTATCCTTGCCTGGAGAATCCCATGGACAGAGAAGGCTGGTGGGCTCAGGGCCGTAGGATGGAAAAGAGTTGGTCACAACTGAAGCGACTCAGACTATAGATCAGTGGTATTAAACTCTCTAGCCCTCAGTTTCCCCAACTGTAAAATGGGGCCAATGTCAGTGGGCATGACAGACACACTGCTTCCTCCCCCACCCCGAGGCAGGGCCCTGGCCCCTCCCCAAGACCCTTTCTCCCAGGGTAGTGGGGACACCTACCTTCAGGGACCTGATTTCCTTCCTCCAGGGAAACAGGAGCAGGTGGATAGAGACCAATTCCAGGAACTCCAGCGCCCGCACCAGTTTGTGGTTGATACGCTGGGCAAAGCAGGGAGCCCCTGAGTCAGGGGCCACCTCCTCAGGCAGGTAGAGTTGAAGAGGGGGCCCTGTGTCCAGCAGCTGCTGGGCCCTGCTGGTGAGAGCGGCTTGCCTGCAGACCCCGAGCCGGCCTTCTCCTGCCCCCTCCAGGTAGAAACTGATGAGGTCTTCGAGGAGGGTCTCAGGAGTGTCCTCGCTGGGGCCCGGGGCCCGGGGCCAGCTCATGGCGGCTGTGAGGGGTTGGATGCAGACCAGAGTCCCGTGGCCGCCTAGGCTGGCCTGCCTCTGTCCCGCCCCACGGCTCAATCAGGAAGCCCAGGAGGAAGTTGTGTTAGCAAAAGAGAAAGCAGGGCCTTGTGCCATCTGCCGGTACTCCTCATCCTGGAGCTGGCTGGGGCTGCAGCCAAGCAAGGAGGCTTTGTGGGTGCAAACCCTGGCATCCTGCCATGGGTGGGACGGTTCTGAGGTGTGTTCTACCCTGTCTCTGAGAGGGTCCCCCGTGGGACCACCCCAGTTGTCCATAGTAACAACCTGCTCCTAAGTTCGTCTCTCTTGATTCAGCTCCCTCCCGGTTCCTTCACTGTGCTTCCTGGGGTCACCTCCCACAGAAACTACTTAGACCCAGAGGTTGAATCAGGCACAGGTTTTTGAGGGGGTTGAGATGGACCAGTCACCTATGCACTCTCATCTAGCCTTCATCCCTTCCCTCCTTCCCTCCCCCTTTTTTTCCTTCCTTCCTTCCTTTCTTCCATTCACCTACTACTTAATTCAGTGATGATTCACTCGTTCATTCAGTCACTCGGTGACTCACTCCTTCCTTCCACATGGGTCTGCATTTCTCAAAGCGGGCTCCACGGAAGAGCACTTGTCTGGGCACTCTTAATCTATCTCCCATGAGTGAAAACTTCCTGTGGCCAAATGCATTTGGGAACTGCTGGATTAAATAAGATCCCCCGGCTTCTTGGCATCAGGACATTTCCTAAGGGGTGTGAGTTCCTAGGAGGGGCACCTGTGTGCTGTTTCCTGACTTCTCAGACCCTGGGTCCTTTCAAGGCTCTCTCCTGGTGCTTGGGGGTAGTACCGCCGGAGGCCCATGTCCTTCCACACTGGCCTGGGGCAGGGATGGGGAGGGGTGTAGCTTCTGAGGCAGATGGGAGCCAGGCCTCAGTGGCTCGCTGTCTGGACTGCCTGTTGGAAGGTGCGGTGGCTCTGCACAAGCTGGCTGTGACCTGGCAGTCACACAGCCGAGGAAGATCTGGTTCTAGACCATCATTGGCTTTCTGGGAGGCTCTACTGGCCTCCTGCCCCTCCAGTCACTGGGAAGGGCATCTGATCTGCTGGGTGCTTGGCCTCAGAGAAGCCTCAGACCTGGGCTGGCCACACCCAGAGTCTCGTTGCTCCCAGGCCCTGGCTCCCCTGCCACCTTTTCTGAGCTCAGTGGCCAGGGCGTTTCTACCCCTTCCATTAGGAACTTACTTCCCAATGGGAGGAATACTTGGGAATGGGTCTCTCGGCTGGTCTGAATCCATCATCTGTGGTCCACTGGTGGGGATACTAGTCTCTGACACACATTAGTTCACCTGATTGTGAACCTCGGCAAGATTAGGTAACTGGCCCAGGTCACATCTGATCACCCTTCTGGGTAGGAGACATAGGTCAGCATGGGTGGGAGGGTGCTGGTGGGCGTTTGGCATCCTGCTCTGACTTCGGGTAGGCTGGTGGGGTGTGGGCCCTGAGACCACGAGAAGGACGGGGACTGGCTCAAGGTCCCAGGAGGCAGGCTGGATGGATGCCTTGTGGTCTGGCTGAGGCTGTGACCTCGGGGCCTGAGGCCTGCAGACCTGGGAGTCCTTGAAGAGATGCTGATCAGGCACAGGTGGGCTGCAACCCCGTGCCCAGCCCCCCAGCCCAGAAACACTAGGCCTTCCTCAGGCAATTGATCCCAATCGAGAGAGCTCACCTGAGCTTGGGGAGGCGTGCTGTGAGGTCAGCAGAGCCAAACCCCGGATGGGGCATTCGCTCTCTCGGGTGATGACGCTGTGGGTCCTTCCACCGCTCGTGCCCCCAGCCTGGTCAGTCTTTGGGGGACACTGATGGTGATACCTGAGTGTGAGTGTGGGTGGCCTTGGGGTGGGACCTCTGGGTGTGTGAGCTCTGAGTGAGAGGGGCACAGTGTGTGTGTGTGAGCTGTATGTGCCGCAGGTAGTGTGAACTGAGTGATGCTGCACACGAGTGTGTGCCAGAGAGTCTCTAGGAAGTTGATATGAGAGACCCCTCCCTGTGTGTGCATACATGGGTGGGCTTGGCTGGTGCAAGCCAGCGGGTGTCCCAAGGGGCCACTGTGATCGGCCGTGCTTGGTATCCGCCCTGTTCCTCCCTCTCTCCAGGGATTCCTGCTGCTCCTGTATACCCGTCTGGAGGCTGTGGAGGGCACTGTGCCCATGCTTGATGGCTCGGTGGCAGCCCATGCAGACCAGGGTGATGGCCTCAGCTGAAGGTCTCCAGTCTGAAGACCTGGGCCAGAGGAGCTGCTCAGCTGCGCAAGGTGGAGCAGCTTGGCTGAAGGGCAGCCTCAGACAATGATCCTTGAGAATCTGAAAGCCGTGTGTGATTAATCCACCTCTCTCCCCATTGGCCGACTAACCCTGAGGCAAGCTCCACTCTGGCTCTCGGGGTTGCCAGGGGGACGGAGCGCAGTTGCCCACAGCGGCGACCAGCTCGACACCACCCTCCCTGGACTTCCCACCCTTCCCAGTTTCACTTCCCACTCCCTGGTGCTGTTCCTGGGGTCACTTTCCTCATCAATCCCTTGCACCCCCATCCTGTCCCAAGGCTGGTCCTGGCCCTCTTCCCGTCCCCACTGTCCTGGGAATTTAGCTTCACTTCCCATCTTCTTGGGGCTCCAATGAGCCCCACTGCCCAGTGCTCATGTGTGCCCAACCCCTCAGGGCACCCTGGCAGAGAGAGGCATCCAGTCTCCTTCTAGGAGTGTGAGGAACTTGGATGTGGCGCCATAGGTGAACATGCTATATAGTGTGTCAGAGTGGACACAAGGCATGTTGTGAATGGAGGAGGTGGAGAACACTGAGCTTGATAGCCCCTGAGGGGCTGTGGGATCCTGAGTTTGTTTGCTTTTGGAACTGGGTATGAGTGTGGGGTTGTTCCGGTTGGAATTGCCATGGGTACCAGGTGAGCTAGGCAGTGCCACCATGAAGGCTGCCACATTCATTCCCAGAAGGGGCCTCAGAGTACAGAGGTGGCACCTGAGCTGTGCACCATGGTGTTTAGGACAGGGGAGTGGTTATTTTGCATCCTGTGAGAGGTGCTAAGCTATCTGGCTGTGCCTAGAGAGATGCTGTGGGGTGGGGGTGGTGGGGGGGTGGCAGGAATGATTCCTGTAAATGGAATGCTTGAACTGTTTAAATCTCATGGAACATCCCGAGGGTGGAGGACAAGCCCAGGACCAAAACAAGTTCTTTTACAACTAGAGTGTCTGCAGGCAGTGGGTTCAGATCAGATCAGATCAGATCAGTCGCTCAGTCGTGTCCGACTCTTTGCGACCCCATGAACCGCAGCACGCCAGGCCTCCCTGTCCATCACCAGCTCCCGGAGGTCACTCAGACTCGCATCCATCGAGTCAGTGATGCCATCCAGCCATCTCATCCTCTGTCGTCCCCTTCTCCTCCTGCCCTCAATCCCTCCCAGCATCAGAGTCTTCTCCAATGAGTCAACTCTTCGCATGAGGTGGCCAAAATACTGGAGTTTCAGCTTTAGCATCATTCCTTCTAAAGAAATTCCAGAATTGATCTCCTTCAGAATGGACTGGTTGGATCTTCTCGCAGTCCAAGGGACTCTCAAGAGTCTTCTCCAACACCACAGTTCAAAAGCATCAATTCTTCGGCGCTCAGCCTTCTTCACAGTCCAGCTCTCACATCCATACATGACCACAGGAAAGACCATAGCCTTGACTAGGCGAACCTTTGTTGGCAAAGTGATGTCTCTGCTTTTGAATATGCTATCTAGGTTGGTCATAACTTTCCTTCCAAGGAGCAAGCGGCAGTGGGTTAGAAACTGGGAAAAGGGAATTTGCGTCTTTCAGGGGCTGACTCACTGGCTTTGAACAGTGGCGGCAAGCAGCCAGCAGGTGGCAGTGTGGGCTTGCAGTGGGACCCAGGACAGGGCTGTACCGCCCTTCAGGATTGCACCCCACTTTCAGGGCACTTGGGGGTTTAGGACTATGCTCATGGATTCTACCTGAATTCGAGTAGGAGGGAAGAGTGACAGAGAAAGGGAATCTGTCAGACAAGGGATCAACAACCAAAGCCAAAGTCTTATAGAAAGCAGAGACAAAAGAATTTCTCCAGAGGGGGAGAAAATGACTTATTTCAGTCATTTCAGTCTGATTTCCTCCCCCACACCTTCCCCACCGCTTCCTGATAGTCAAAGCTGTCAGAGTATGGAGTGAAATGCCTGTCTTCTGGTGTTCCTGGAGTCAAGTCCTGCAAGTTTATGGCTTGTCTTAGAGGCAGTTACACTGGTCAAGTCTTGGAGAATCTATGCCATGTTTTAGAGAGGTTTGAAAAAAATTACGGCTTCCCAGGTGGCTAAAGAATCCACTAAGAATCTACTTGCTAAGCAGGAAACGTGGATTCAATCCTTGGTTCAGGGAAGATCCCCTGGAGGAGGACATGGCAACCCACTCCAGGATTCCTTTCTGGAAAATCCCAAGGACAGAGGGGCTTGGCAGGCTGCTGGTCCACGGGTTGCCAAGAGTCGGATACAACTTAACCACTGAACAACAACAACAACAAATTAACTGGTGTAAATCACCGACTCCCCAAATATCCCTGTCCTAGAGGAATAAGGAGGTTTCAGTGACTGCTAATTTTGAGAAAAGTAACATATTTTTAGTTTGCTGATTTAACCCTTTTCTTACAAGTGTCAGATGGTGCCAACCCCACCATGGGCTCCTTATTCAGGTTTCTTACAACATTTTTTATTGATATATTTATTTTGAACACAGAAAAGATACATTGTTACTTATTTAGCGCTTAATCCAGGGACAAGAAAAGCTGCTCGGCTCCATCCCTTCAACACTGATGAGCATGTGGGGGTTTTTTATCTCCCCCCCAACACCAGCACTCTCTAGGGTTGCAGAAGCAAGATGTGTTTCTTAAAAGAACCTCAGCCCTGGAGTGCATTTTAAAAGCTATACAGTACAACAGACAAGAGATTATTTTTTTGCCTAGAAAACAGTACACCACAAAGGTGGACAGAACTGCGTGTAAACAAGGTCCCTTCCCCGGGCAGAGTCAGGGGCTCCAGGATGCTACAGAACATCTGGGTGGATTCCTTTCAGTTCTGCACCA
Source organism: Tragelaphus eurycerus (assembly GCA_935064755.1). Lineage (NCBI taxonomy): Eukaryota > Metazoa > Chordata > Mammalia > Artiodactyla > Bovidae > Tragelaphus > Tragelaphus eurycerus. Next base: position 24,034,302 of record CAKXYN010000020.1, read on the forward strand.
GAAGAAATGCTATTTCTACAGAAAATAAGATTCACGATTGCCTTCCTCGCCACCTCTCTTCTTAAGAAAGGGATTACTAAATTGTCTTAGCCCTTTATTGGAGGAATGGAAATGTAGGGGAGAGGCTGGTTGGGGGTGCTGCAGTTTAAGGAGCGGGTGGGGAGGGAGGGGGGTGGGTTGGAGGACAGCCGCTGGTGATGCCGGCGGGGACGCTCTTTATGGGTGCTGGGCTGCCACCCTCGTGCAGGCTGGGTCTGCAGGCATCAGCTCTGTTACCTGCGTGGTCTCTGATGGAAATTGCTGGGATTCAGGGGCCAAGGTCTAAGTCTGTTTACAACCAGGCCGATGTACTCCTTTCTGCAGTAGCCCCAGCAGCAAGGCTGAGATGCAACCACTGGTCCTCTCACGGTGGCACGGTAGGGCCCACATCCCCTTGATTTCATTTGAGCCAGCACCATGGAGGGCAGACCAGAAGGTGCTGGCTCCCAACTCCCAACCCTGAGCCCCCACCTAGAGAGCCAGCACTGCTCCTGGGGTCTGTCTCCAGCCCACCCGAGCTTAGGCCATGAATGGCTGGCAGGGCATGCCCCTAGTGAGGGGCTGCTCCTCTGCCTCAGCGCCTGTCTCCAGGCAGGCCCCACCCCATCTTCTCTGAAGACCCTCAGTCCCAGGCAGTGGTTGAATGGACATGGGCACAGCCGTGACCCACTACCACCACCGCACCACCACCACCGCACGCCCACTGAGGGCCCTGTCCATCACTTGTGGCTTGGAGTGGGGGCTTTGGAGATAATTCTGCTAGCATCACCAGACGGAGGGTGCTGGGCTAGGGATGGGGCAGGGTGAGGCAAGGGTTTCCAGGTTGTGCCTGGGCCCTCAGTCCCGTGTCTCTCACCCTATAAGTGGCAGGTGTTGTGGCTCTTCTGCCTTGGATGGGGACATAGAGACAGCGTGGAGCTGAGCCTCACAGGCCTGTCCTGCCAACCTGGAGGACCAGCTGCCTCCTGGGGGTGGGGGGCAAGTTTGGGCAGGCAGCTGACCTGGGATAGCTGAGCAGCTTCTGGGGGGCAGAGTCAGCATTGGGGCCCAGGCTGCCCAGCGAGGGCAGGGCAGACAGCCTGGGGAGAGGGCAGAGTGAACCTAGCCCCTTCTCTGCCTCCTTTCTTTCAGCACTGGCTCCAGGGGTGTCACTGGCAGGCTGGGGAGAAGACTGCAGGTCAGGAGAGCTTCGTCTACAATGAAACCTTCGCAGGTGGGATTGTATATCTGGCGCGGGGGTGGGTGGGGGAGGCCTGTGTGTGTGTGCACGCCTGCACATGTGAGGGACATGTCTTGATGTGTGTGCACACATGGGTGTGTTAGTGTGTGTCTGTCCAAGTTGTATATATATGTGTGCATGTGGGGGTGCCATGTGAGCATCCGTGTGTGTTTGTGTGTGTGTGTGTGTGTGTGTGTGTATACATGCCCCTGTGTGCCTGAAAGATGTGAGGTCGCTCACATGATCTGCTCTGGGCCCAAGGCCGGGGCCTGGGTTGGGGCGGGCGAGCCCTGGGAACTCTGCGGGCCTGGTTGTGGTCCAGGCAGTGGCAGCCGGCCTAATGGGGGGCTGGCCCCACACACAGCCTCGTAAGGGGGCAGGGTGTCCATGGAGACAGTGCGGAGGCCACTCTGGCCCTGCTGGTGTTGGCCAGGGCTGTGGCCATTGCCCGCATCCAGGGCTCCATCCAGCTCAGGGCAGGGGTCGATCAGTGAGTAGGGGGGCGGGGCATCCGTGGGGATGTACAGCTGAGTGGCGCCCGGTCCTACACACTCCTCGTAACTGCAAGAGAAGAAGCTCCTTCAGGCCCTGTGCGAGCTGGCCTCAGTGGTGGGTAACGGGGTTCCCCCCCTACCCCAGGGCTAGAGGCCTAGCCACAGTGACAGGCTGCCCTGGAGTGGAGCAGGCCAGGCCTTAGTCCCACTGACCCCAGTGAGACCCCTCCACTCCCTGGGGAGGGGCACCAAGCACATCGAGGCCTGGATGCTGGCCCCGACTCAGCTTCGGTGTCCCTGTGAACACAAGTGACCAAGTCACCGAATGCTGGGTCCCAGATCTCTTAGAACAGCAGCTGCCACTGCTGAAGCATCTCCAGGTGGGGCTCCCAGTGTGGGGAGTGCTGGTGGGGGCAGCCAGACACTCCTTGGTCTCAGGTCACCCCAAAGTGTACCTTCAAGGGTTAGGGAGGACTTCCTGGGGGCCCCTCTGAACCTGAAGCTGCAGGGCAGAAAATCACCCATCCTCCGGGAAAGTCCATACCTCCCAGTGACCCTGGGGAGGGGGTGGTGGTAAAGAGTAAAAAGGTGATGGGGAGGATGGGGCTGTGTGCAGGGTGCAAGGGGGTCCCCTGGATGGGAAGTGCTGGTGTCCTGACTCATCTTTCCAGGTCCTAAGTGGTGGGTGAGGTGCCTGAGAGTGCCTGCCAGGACAGGACCCAGAAGAGAATCCCACCAGGACAGGGCCACCTGGTGGGCCATGAGCACAACTGGAGACAGTGACACCTGTCCCAGTGGGTGTGATCTGGACTTCAGGGGCTCATACTAAGGGTGACAGAGGATGAGATGGCTGGATGGTATCACCAGCACACGAATTTCAGCAAACTCCGGGAGATAGTGAAGGTCAGGGAAGCTCGGTGTGCTGCAGGGTGTGCTGTAGTCCATGGGGTCGCAAAGAATCGGACAGGACTAGGCAGCTGAACACCAACCAACGGGCTCGGGCCTGGACCCTCCACCTCAGCTCCTCACCCATCCTGAAGCAACTGAACTTTTCTTCTTTTCGCCTTTTGGAGTGTCCCTGGGTGACATCTGCTGAGTCACGCCCCACCTCACTCACTCAGGAAGGTGAGGAGATGGCCACGCCCACTGAGCAGATGTGTTCTGCATTTGTACCATCTGGGGTGTTGCCAGTCCCTGTGGGGGCGGGGCTTCCTGTCTGGAGCCCCACCCTCTCAGGCCCTCCTGCTGCCCCTGTGTGGCCTCCTTACCAGGGTGGAGAGTCTGGGTACAGCTCTTGGAGCACTGTGGCATCCACGTCCCCATCAGAGCTAAGGTCCAAGGGCGGAGGCCAGTCCTCGGCGGGGCCGCAGGCGTAGCGCATCCTGTAGCTCGGGCGGCCGTATATGAGCCCGTCGGACACTGCAGGAAATGGACGGACATTTGGCCTGGGTCTCAGGCTGGCGCCAGGGAGTCTGCCTGCGGCCACTGAGATTCTGTTCTCTCCAACTCATTATCCTGCCCCATCCCTCACCATGCACAGCTGCCTTCATCCCCTCAGGGAGCCCCAGAATATGAGTGCCAGTGCTCTGCTGAGTGTGTGTTGGGGGTGGTCACAGAGAGGAAGCAGGGCTGGCCCAGGCATGGTGGGGCTCCCAGGGTGCTGGGCAGCCTGTTCTGGGGACAGTCAGGTCGTGAGCAGCACATCATGAGCTTAGATAGGTGTCGTACTAGGGCTGTGGGAGCAGAGAAGGGCCCGACCCAGCCTGGAGGTCAGGGAGGGCTTCCTGGAGGAAAGGCTCTCAGAACTGAGTCTTGTCTAGAAATTAGCCATGGGGAGAGGGGCAAGCCTGGCATAGGGAACAGAACAGCGCAGGTCAAGGGCAGTGGGGGTGCGAGGAGATGAGAGAGAAGACTGTAGTGTGAACAGGATGCTTTGAGCTGTGGAGAAGGGCTGGGACATGACAAATGGGGAGGAAGTGTCGGGGAATGAGGACTGCAGAGGTCTCTGGGGTTAGGTCTTCCACCCTTTAGGCTTCCCAGGGAGAAAACGGGGCTTCTATGATGAATCCTGGTGACTTCACAGACGACACTGTCTTCTGTTGTTGTTGTTTTTATCGCACAAGTACATCAAAGACTCTTGAAATGTCCTTAAGCTGAGAAACATATTTAACTGTGCTTTGTGCAGCATCTAACAACAGAAACTTATTTTCTTAGACCTAGTAACACTGCTTAGGAAATGCCAATGGAGTACATTCTTCTCATTCTACAGCTGGGGTTCAGAGAAGATCAGTGACTTGACAGAGGCCACATAGCAAATTACTGGTAGGGCCAGAGGGTGTCTGGATGTCCTGGCTCCTAACCCTAGAAGCTCTCCACCTCCCAGTTTACAACAGGTCTGGTAGAGGCTGGAGGACAGTGGGAGCTGTAAAGATGGCTGAGACATGAGGTCTCCGGACCGCCGTGGCCTCCCAGGTGGCTCCTCCCCTCGAAGGGTGGGGCCTGAAGTGGGTGGGGTTTGTCTGCTTTGGGTGGGACTTGCGACCTTTCTTTGAGGTCAACACCACTGTTGGGTTGCCCTTCCCATTCTATAGCCAGGAGCTCAGGGTCCTGTGGCTGGTAGAGTGTGCAGCTGGAATTCACGCATAGTCTGTACAACCCCAAAGACTGCTCCTTGTATTCCCCAAACTCTCTTTCCCACTCTTAACACAATGGTGAGTGGAAAAATCTGGAACAAAACTCCATCTGTGGGTACAATCGCAGGATTATCTACAGACATCATGAAAGCTCTCAGAAGAAAATATTCCAAACAGTGGCTCTGTTTGGAGGACAGGAACAGAACCCTTAATTTTTTATGTTTTCTGTATTTTAAAGGTTTTCCACAGTGATCATACATTATGCTTCTCCTAGGAAAAAGGACTCCAATAACATGCTGAGAAGATGCTGAAATGAGATTTGTTTCCTTTTAGGTCACCAGCTGAAGAATGAGAATTTGGGGGAGAAGTTGGGGAAGAAGCTGAGGAGAGAGGAAAACATGAAATGACTGGGTGAGAGTAGAAGAGCTGCAGTGGCTGGCCCTGGGCTCCCGTGCTGGGGCCCATTCCCACCAGTGTTGGCGGGCAGGGCCCCGTCCACTGTGTGTTCGGGTGGAGGGCAGCAGGGCTGTCTGGACCCCGGGAAAGCTGAGGCTGTTTCCTGGTGGGCAGGCCTGAGAGCCAACGGGGTTGACCACGCTGCTCTTCACCTCTGTCTCCCTGGGGTTACTTTCCTTCGGCCCTCCACAGGATGAGCATCTTAGGGAAATTGCAGCCACCCTGAGGCATTCACCTAGCCCAGACCCCAGTCCTGTGATGACCCAGGTCATTCCCAGACATCCAGGTGGGCAGAGCTCTCAAGGAACAGCTGGAAAGAAACTCCACTCCCCCAATCTGAACTCCCCAAATTCCTTTCTCCTCTACCCTCATCAGCATGCACTCAGATAGTCCAGGGAGACCCAAATCTCTCTCTTCCCTTATTTACCCAAGTTAAGGTATACCTCTGTTTATTATTCAGCCCCAGTCCAAGGTTAGCAACCTTACACAGGCTCCAGAGAGTGGGGAGGAGGAACTTGCATCCATAAGCGTCACTGTACAGTAGCCTCAGGATCTTATTCACCCTCACAGGGATTTGAGAGAGGGACACAGTGGGTGCCTCCTTCTTGCAGATGAAGAAACAGACACGTCAAGTCACTTGCTCTAAACCTCCAGCAAGTGAGAGAGGGCCAGATCCATTTCCTAAAGCTCAAACTCAAGACCTTTCCATCTTATGAAAAGAGAACAAATTTCCTTCTCTCTTTCTCTTCGTCCTTCTTTCCTTCCTCCTTTCTTCCCCAGTCTCTCGGATTCATCCCTTCATTCACTCACTCCTCCACTCATTCTCAAACATTCACTGGCGCCTCTCTCTGCACCTGACCAACCTGCAGAAGGGCCCTGTGGGCAGGCAGGGGAGGACTGACTGCCCTGAGGGCACTGGGGAGCTGCTGCATGGCACTGAGCAGAGGCCACAGTTCAGTCATGGTGCTTGTCCCATGGAGAAGGCCTTGGGGGCACCAGGCCAGTGGCTGGCAGCTGTGGAGGCTGCAGCATTAGTGACGTGACCCCGAAGCAGGTTGTCTCAAAGGGTAGAGATAATGAAAATAGTTAACATGAACTGGGCACTTACTCATAAACCAGGCACTGTGCTATTTTAGACCTGACAATAACTTTGGGGCGGGTCCCCATATACCCATTGTATAGATGACTCACAGAGCTAAGCGACTTTCCTGAGGCTGCTTGGTAAGAAGTGGAGATGAAGGCTGCTGTGGACCCTGGGTCTGAGGTGCCTCTGAGACATAAGAGCCTTGGGGCATTGGGTGAGGAGGATGGGTGGGGCCTGGAGCTGGAGGGTGCCTGAGATGGAGCAGGGGGACCCAGGGCCCAGGGTGGGGCTCTGAGGAACCTTGAGATTCCTCTTCTCAGGAATCTACCAGCAAGTCTGAGAAGAAGCCACTAGAGTGATGGGAGAGAGCCTGGACAGGCTGAGTCACCGGAGCCAGGGAGGGTGTTTGAAGGACAGAGGGTCCCCCACGGCCAGGAGGCTGCTGCTCGTCAGAGCGTGGTGGCTCCTGTGTCCCCTCTCCCCTGGCTTCTTTCCAAGCCTCCTGGCAGTCCCTGGTGTACCCCCTGAAGGCCAGGGGACGGCATGGGGGCATCAGCACCTCCAGGCCTCCTGCTGAGGCCCCAAGGAGATGCCAAAGCCAGAGCTAAGAACAGAGGCGAGGGCAGGGAGGCGGGAGAGGCGGGGGCAGGGAGGCGGGAGCCCCGCAGCAGGGTCTCCACGGCAGCAGGGTCTCCACGGCGACAGGGCCGCGGGGCTGCAGTGAGTCAGCGTCAGGCAGCAAAGGCCTGAGCCCAGACTCAGCCTGGTGGCAGCCTGCACTCACCCCACCTGCTCCGAAGTCAGGGCTGGGGGGCTTGCTCATGTGACACTGACCCCATGGTCCCACCACGCACTCAGGACGGACTAGCTTGCCCGAGGCCTCTCTCCTCAAGGCCAAGGTCGACCTCTCCACTCAATCTTGGAAATTCCCCTGGCCCTCTCTCCTGAGCTCTAAGTCCCAGGCTCAGGCTTAGGCACATTCAAGACACTCAACAAGTCCCTCTAGCTCCTGGTCTTTAAAATGGCCACCTCAGCTCTCGATGGGAAAATGGGATGGGGTGGTGACTTCCTCTGCTGTGGAGCAGGTCCCTCTGGGCTAGGCCTGTGCTGGGCTGTGAGCTCAGTGCGAGGAGAGCTACAGCTGCCCAGCCTCAGGGCACTGCTGGGGGTGGGTGCAGTGCTCAGGAAGTCCTGGAGTGGGGCTCACCCCTGCCTGAGGGGAGGGCGTGAGGAGGGGCAGAGAGGCTCTGAAAGGAGGAGGCATTTGTGCCAGGTCTGGAAGGACAAGCAGGCTTCTGTCAGATGGGGAGGTGGTAGGGAATGGCATTCTAGGCATAGGGAGGAGCGTGTGTAGAGGTGGAGGCAGGAGGGAGCAGAAAGGAGGCGCCTTGGGTGGGGGAGCAGGAAGGGTAGAGGGCAAGGGTCGGGCTCTGTGAGGTGGGCAGGCTGGCCATCCTGGGCCTGACTGGCTCCATCCTGGGGTGGGAGAGGTTGAGGGTGGTACTGGGCTCCTTGTTGGGGGGAGGTGGGCACACTCTGGGCAGGAGCCTTGTGCTCCTCAAGAGTCAGGCTGGTGCTTCAAGGGCAGGAACAGGCAAGCTGGTCTCACGATGGCCGGGGCTGGGAAGAAGCCCTACACCCACTCTTTGACTTTCAGCCTCACCCTTGGCAGACAGCTGGGCTTCCCATGCCACTGAGGCATTATGGTGAGTGCCTCTGGGCTCTTCCTGATCACTCAGGACCTCTACGATGTAGCCTGACCACCCTGTCCCACCCACGGCAGAGCCGCCACCTCCCTGCTGCCACCTGGGTGACAGTCGGACAGGGGGCCTGGGGGTGCCCGGGGATGGGCAGCAGCTCACCGTAGCCCAGCTCGAACTCTTGATGGCGCCGGCGGCGGCGGCGGTGGCAGCGACGGTGGCGGTGGTGCTGCTGGCGCTGACGCTGGAGCCGGGCTCGCCTGTCCCTGCGGATGCTGCCCACGATGATGGTGATGCAGGACAGGATGATGACCACGCCTATGACTGCACTCGCCACCAGCACGGGGGACACGAGCAGGTGGCTGTGCTCCGAGCTCTCCGAGAACGTGGGATAGAAGTAACTGGTGCGATTGTATCGAACTACTGTGGACAGAGAGAGACACTCAACAGAGATCCTGCCCCACACCTTCCTCCTGCCTCCCTGCTGCCCTGCAAATTATCCCTCCTTCCGTGTGCGTGTTAAGTGACTTCAGTCTGTGTCCAACTCTTTGCGATCCTACAGACCATAGACCACCAGGCTCCTCTGTCTGTGGGATTCTCCAGGCTGGAAACTGGAGTGGGTGGCTGTGCCCTCCTCCAGGAGATCTTCCTGACCCAGGGACCAAACCTGTGTCTCCTGAGTCTCCTGCATTGGCAGGCAGGCTTTTTACCACTAGTGCCGCCTGGAAAGCCCTCATCCCTAGGTAAATGGAGGCTACTGTGGCCCATGGACTTTATCCTGACTGCTTCTGCCAGGGAGGACGGGAGCAGTGCCTTGCCCACATCCTGCCCCCCAACATCTACAGGACCCTCTACTAGTGAGGGTTGACCTCTTCTCCTCTCCCCTGAAGCCTCTGCCCTGGGAGCTCAGCCAACTCACAGACAGGAAAAAGGAAGCTCAGAGAGGGCAGTGGACTTGCTCAAGGTCACACAGCAAATTAGTGGCAGAGCTGAGGCTTGAACCCAAGATTCAGTGCTAGCCCAGGACTCTACTCCACCAAGGCACGAGGTTGGAAGGTCAGTGTGACTTTGCCAAGGTCTTGGGAAGGGATGGAGGATACTCAGGCATTGGAATTTGAGGACAAACCATACTGGTCTCCTGCTTCAGGGGTGAATCCTACCCAGGGGACACCAGGGAAATCAGATGGGCCTGGGCCTGTGGGCAGTAACTGACCCAGGCAAGTCAGGGGGCTGGATCTGATCAGGGAGGACTTCTCAGAGAAGGTGAAGTTTGGAGGTATTCCAGGCAGGGGAAGAGCAAGGGCAAAGGTGCAGAGAGGTAAGAAGGGGTATGACATGGCAGGAGTATGGGAAGATGAAAGAACCTTCTCTAGGACCAATAGCTGGGTCCCTGAGAGCCCTACTAAAGGAAGCTTCTGGAAGCCATGATGGCTTTGTCCTCCCGCTGGATAAGATGATGGAGCCCTGGGGGCTGGAGCTCCAGGGAGGGGTTAGAATCAGCCAAGAGCATCCACGGGCCTCTGCCCAGGGAGAACCAGCACCTCATTAGTGAGTCTCTGCGACTGCCCCTTAATTCCCTCCCACTCAGCTGGGCTGGGGTGTGGATTTCCTCTTTTACAGATTTGTGGACTCATGCTCAGGACTGGTTAGTGACCGGCCCACGGTCATTCTGTTACTCCGTGATTGAGTCAAGCAAGAACTCAGGGCCAAACTTCCAAGTCCAAAGCTCACTGCCCTCTGTGTCCCTGTCCCTGGGATGCTGGTCCCACCTCCCCAGAGGGAGTGAGCTGCAGACACTCGGTGAGCCACAGGGGCGGGGCAAGCATTCCTGGGCCCTGTTCTGAAAGGGGTCCTTCTGTCTGCCCTCCCAGAGCTGAGGTCCCAGGCCCTGTTCTGCATCTGTCATGTATGATCATGCATGGTTTCCAGGGCTTATGTCTGATTGCCCTCTGTGTCCTCAAGCTCAGCCCTGGGTCCAAGTTCACCAAAGGTGCCCAAGGAATATATTAAATGGGTGGCTCCAGCCTTGAGACCAGATGAAGAAGTGGCAGGGAGGCCCTGAGCTCCCTCAGGGGAATGAGGTCTCTGTCTTGGGTGTTTGAGGATACTGTACTGAGGATGCTGTAGGAGGGCTCTGTTCCCAGGTGAGGGCCTGGACTTAGGCAAATCAGAAGCTGGAAGCTCAGCTGTGGCCACCTGTCCCTTCTTATCCCTTTCCAGCACCATGTCCAAAAGCCTCTCCCACATTCAGCCCGTGGCAGGGACAGGTAGGTGAAGCAGGAACTCGGGGTTGCTGCCTGAGCTGTGAAGATGCCTGGCCAGCAGTTCTGCCCATGCTGGTAGCTCTTGAAACCTACTGACATTCATTAGGAGCGGCTGGCTTGAAAGCCTTACTTTCTGGGCCAGTATATATCATCCTACCTGAGAGCCAAGCCTTTGCTTGCTGAAGTTCATTGTAAGCTGCTCTCCTGCAGGTGCATTCACTGGGGAGAGGGAGAGACTTTCTTTGGCTGGGCATGTGTGCTTCTTGACCCCGTGATATGAAAATGTCAGGGTATGTGAATTTCTGGGATTCTGTGGGGGCCAAACACACACCACTGTTTTGAGAGCCCCTGCTATGTGTAGGCTCTGTTTGAAGAGCTCACTTCATCCCTGAAGCTATGTTCTCCCCATTTTAGAGGTGAGGATACTGAGGCTCAAAAATATTAAATGACCCACCACAATCATATAGCCAGTATATGGCTAATTGATAACCATTCTCTTTCTGTTTGGCCCAGGAGCCAGCCTCAGCATCCTTTCCTTTTTTTAAACATCCTTTCCAACATAGCACTTCACGCAGTGATTACCCTGGTCATGAAGTGAAGCTTGTGGCCACTGCTCATCTAGTCCATAGTGCTGCCACTCCTGAGCCAATGACCAGGCTTTGGCTTGGACTAGGTCTGAACCAGTGGCCACTCTGTCACCATATTCTCTCTAATAAAGCACAAGCCAACTGGCCATCCAACCAATGTCACCATCTTTCCATCTTCCATGTGGCCTCTCCCCCTTAGAAGCCAATGGCAGGACTTGGGCCTGTCAGAGACAGACAGTCCTCCTTGGTGATCATAGGAGCGTATGGAGTCTACACTCGACTGGTTCAGTATGTCCCAGCTGCTGCGACGGCTTGGGACACGCTGGCCACCCCCTGATCCAGGGCAGATGGGCTACTAGAAAGCTGGCCAAGGCAAGGTTGTGGGTGCCCAGATAAAAACCTAGGGCAGGATGTGTGTGCGTGCATGCCTGCCCTGCTCAGCATGCAGCACCTCCTGCCAAGGTGCCAGTCCCATGGGGTCACCTTGAAGACGACTTGCTGCCACCTGCTTCAGCTGCTAAGGGGAGCCTCACCCTCCTGGCAGTGCTGGGCTCATTACCAGCCAGGCATGGAGATGGCAACACTGCGCCTGCATATGAAGCCAGTTTGGGCAGGCGTCCGCCTGTATGGCTGGTGAGAAATTAATCTTCCAGTCACTGTGACCGGCAGAGGTAGGCGCTGCTTTAAATTATGAGGGAAATTCTTCCAATTTCCAAATGCAGGGTCCACTTCATCAATGGTATAAAAATGACTGCAGAAAAATGACATGATGCTAACACCCATTCCCACCCCTCTGCCTCCCTGTCCCCCACACCAGCTGCCACAAGGACAGAGAATGAGGCAAGCTTTGCCTCTAGCCTGATTTTCTTCCCAGGTAGCCTCTACAAAGGTGCTGATGACCAAGAGGAAATTGTACCCTGAGATGTGGCCCTTCTTCCACACATCAGCATGACTAGCTAACTTCTGCTGAACACCTACTAAGTGTCCTGCACCATGCTTGGTACTTTTCATGTGCTAGTTCATTTAATTCTTACGATGGCCCATGATGGGAACTCCAATTAACAGGTAGAGAAACTGGGCCTCAGAGAGGTTAAGTGATTTGTCCAATGTCACACAGCCCACAAAGAGGGACCCAAGTCAGTGGGCAGCCAAAGCCCTGTGCTCTTAGGCAAGATGCTAGTCTGTGGCTAACAGGCACTGTGAGATAGAATTCATGTTTTCAGGATCTTGCTAAAGTGAAAATTTCCTCTCCCTAAAATTGAGCTTTGCTTCCTCCTGGCCACCTTATATGTAGCAATGTAGACCATGACCTAAGTCCTATTCAGGGTGAAAGTATATCAATAGCTAAATATTGCATGTCATGTTTAGCTAAACTAAGCCTTTAAACAGCTAAACATCCCTGGGTCAGGAAGATTCCCTGGAGAAGGAAATGGCAACCCACTCCAGTATTCTTGCCTGGAAAATCCCATGGACAGGGAAGCCTGGCGGGCTACAGTTCATGGTATTGCAGAGTCAGACACGACTGAGCACAAATATTGCTAAGTTTTGAGGGGCTGGCAGGGGTCCACTATTAAAATCTAGAAAATCAAAAGACGGTTCTTGGGTTTCCCCTGGTGTCCAGTAGTTAAGACTCCCAAGGCAGGGGCCCAGAATCTATCCCTGGTCAGGAACTAGATCCCAGATAACACAACTGAAGATTCCATGTGCGGCAACTAAGACCAAGCACATCTAAATTAGGGGGAAAGGCTGTCCTTTAAATCAAGGGCAAAGAGGAGACTTCCAGGGGCCTGGTGCAAGTGTTTTAGTGGCGCCCTCTGGCTGACGAAAGGGATAGTGCATGTGTATGTTTGTCGCTCAATCGTGGCTCTTTGCCACCTCTGTCCATGGAATTCTCTAGGAAAGAGTACTGGAGTGGGTTGCCATTTCCTTCTCCAAGGAATCTTCTCAAGAAAGGGATATATCATAAACACACGAAGGCTGCTGCCAGGCTCCAAGTGAGCGGGGAGCGAGGGTGGAGCGGTGCGTAGAGCAAAGGGCATGCGTGGAGCATGGAACGTGAGTGGGCGAGCGTGGGGCGTGCGTGGCGTGTAGGTGGAGCGTGGGGCGTGCGTGGCGTGTAGGTGGAGCGTGGGGCGTGCGTGGAGCGTGGAGGAGGCTGAAGCCCTGGCTCCCAGGCTCTGAGTGGAGCCAGGCAGGCTCAACTGAAAGCTCTAGACGGTGAGCTGTTCCTGAGAGACTTCCTCCGCCGCGCCAAGCTGAAGTCCTGTGAGCACGCCGCAGACACAGCCCTGCTGCTCTCCCGACTCTGCGCATGGGGTCCTGAGGCTCCTGGGTCCGTGGGCCGCCGCCGGGCCAGGCAGAAGCCAGCGCTTGCGCCTCCGGACTTCTGCTTCAGCCTGCGACTGGGAACCACTGGTGAGTCAGGCCCTCAGTGACCCCGGCCTGGGGTTGGGGCCGGGTCTGGCGCTTGTCTCCTCTCTGTGTGAAACCATGGCCACTCCCATTTACAAGACACTGAATCTTGGTGGGCTGAAGTTTGTCCACCTGGTTTTGTGGCAGAGCTGGGATTTGAACCCGGGTGTGTCTGATATTGCGTGAACTAGTGGCCCAAGGCAGAGGCGGAGGTGGGAGAACTGGACTACATTCCTGGTTCTGCCACTTGCTCTCTGTGTGACCTTGGGCATGTTCTCTGCTCTCTCTGGACCTGCTCACTGTTTATCTGAAAGATGTTTATTCTTGGATCTTGTTCTTCCTGAAGGGTGGGTAAAGGGGTAGGGAGGAAGTGGGAGCCCGGTGAACACAATGGGGGAGGCAATGAGATCAGAAGATTGCTCTTTGCAGCCTGAAGCCACCCAGGACCACTGGCAAAGGAAGAGCACCAAGGCACCAAAGGTGCTAAGCCAGCCTCTTTAGTTCTCCAGTCCTGCCTGAATCTTCAGAGACGCTGGCTGGAGGAAGAAGGGGGCCGTGGACAGAGATCTGACTGATGGTCCCCGTCACAGAAAATTCTGAACACATTTGTCACGGGTCCACTTCCCTAAGTCTGGCCTCAGCAGTGCACTTCTTCTCCACTGCTGGAGCCACCAGGGTGAGGCTGTGAAGTCATTGGAGAAAATCTGGGGAAGAGGATTCAGGCGCTGTCTTTTCTTTGCTCACCAATGGCTGGTCCCAGCCTCCCAGCTGGGACTAGGGTAGGGGGACACGGCAGGGCAGGCTCACTACACGTGGGGCGCTTCTTAGTTCTGTCCCCTTCTTTTTTGGGGCAACTTCCCAGCCCACTTGGCGATACCCATTCTCTTGTCACCAGGAGACTGTGATGGAGAGATATTAGGGCACTGGGGGCAGGTCAGGAACATCTACACAGGGGCCGGGTCTTGCAGGATGAACCAGCAGAACAAGAGCAGGGGAGGGAGGAAGGGGCCTGGGCAGGAGTACAGAGGGGTGAGGTTGCAGAAGAGCTCAGGGAAGGAGGTGCTCCTGGGGTGAGGCTGTGGGCTGCCACGTGAACACTGGGATTATGAGGCTGGGGAAATGGCTGCTTGGCGTTCAGGATTCTTCTTACAACGGAAATGTATCCCTGCAAGATGTCAAGGCCCTGACAGGTTTTACTTGGCTGTCTGAGGCATTATAAGTGGGGCAGGTTATAGTGGAAACTGAGGATTAGAATGTGAAGTCATCCACCCCTCCGTTAATTCAGTCAACCAACCGATTATCCACCCTCCCATGTATTTATGTACCGAGGCATCTACTCAGGATCCACTTGATCATCCATGCATCCATCCACCCACCAGTCCTCACTAAGTGCTTCTCTGCCTGGATACACACGAGGTGCTAGGAACATGTATGTGAGTCAGCTAAAATGAACCTCTCAAACTGTAGAAAGCACAAATACCCCAGTGCTCAGGGAGAAAGTCTTGGTAGATCATGGAGTTCTCTGCTCTCATGTTATGCAGAATAGCCCTAGCCCTGCTTCCCTCTGTTTATACATCAGACTTAATAGGAGAGTGCTCCACTGCCATGTTTAAGATTTTTAGCCACTGCATTAAAATATAACTGGAAAAATAAAAGTGACCACCCACAGGCCGTTCATGATTCTATAAATATAAGATGAAAATGATTTATTCCACTATTAAGATAGATTCTGCCACTTAAATAAGCTCACCAAAATTAACTCACATGTACTTCTACGTATCCAAACTCCATAGCTTACCATCCTGTCATCATTCACTAAGGTTTTTATCTCCAGTTTGATGAACAATTTATTTGTTGGCTGGAAAACTCACTGAAACAGTATCATAGACCACTTTTCCCTGTTTCTGCATAGGAAGCGGTGAACTGGCTGACATTACAAAATCCAACCACAGCGGAATGAGACTTTCAACTGGAACCCACACCACCAATCTCTCATTTTCTTGCTAGAGTCATCAGTGGCCTTGAACTCATTTTCTCTACTCTTCCATCATCACCTAGAGTTGGCTTTTCGGCTGTTTTCCATGGAGGACACAGGCTTTTATAACACCAGCAGTCACTGTGCCTGCTTGATGCGTAGGAAATAGGAGCACTGTGTGGAGAAGCAGCTGGATGGGAGCTGGGGGCTGGCGTGGCCCACCCATCAGCTGGGGCATTAGCTATCACATCCCCATTTTCATTGTGCTGTGCTTAGTCGTGTCCGAATCTTTGCGACCCCATGGACTGTAGCCCACCAGGCTCCTCTCTCCATGGGATTCTCCAGGCAAGAATACTGGAGTGGGTTGCCATTTCTCTCTCCCTCTTTTACATTATGAGCCTCAAAATCGTGGCTTCAGAAAATGACCATTTACTACAATTTGGTCTTTCCAGGAAGTTCATGAATAATTGATATATAAAATGTTAAATTCATGAATGCTTCAAATTATCATCAACTGTCCCCCAAGCTGGGCCAGCCTAGACATGTGTTCTTGGGCCACAATGGCTGAGCTCCCACCCCAAGTACTGTCATCATCCTTGGTTTTGTTCTGGCTTTTTGGTTTTGTGGGTTCTGATTCTGGAACATATCACGGGACTTTGTCCCCTGCTCCACAGTAGTTCCCTCAACTCCTAGAATTTACAAGGGCATGTGGGAAGCCACTAGGGCGGCAGTGTACTAAAAATAATACATTATGAGGAGAAAGGACCTATTCCAGGAATGCAAGAATGGTTTAAGACCACGAAATCTATTAACGTAACATGTCACTTCAGGAGGTAGAATGAGAGAAACTACTAGACCAGGCAAAGGTACATACTTCTTGGCCACAATAGATACAAATGATCTCAAATGGCTGATGGCATCACACTGAACTGTGGAGCTTTGGAGTAGTTTCTCAGCATATAGCTCATGGAACATAGATTTCTAAAAACATGGAGTGTTTGTGGAGAAGTCCTGAATCCCTCCAGTCCCCAAGGTTGCTTTGCAGCCCTGAGCTGGGGCACCCCAGCCCTAGTCCTAATGCCTTTTATTCACCAGCATTCAGTGTCTGAGGTGAATGGGCCTAGTGTCCTCTGGGAGAAGGGTCACTCCTCAGCCATCTTCCTCAAGGCAGTGGTGGTGTGGGGGGAACCCCAGAGCTCTTCCACCAAAGTTGACATGCATCTGGTCCTCGGATCTTGCCAAGTCAGAGAGTCCTGGGTTCAGATCTTGGCCCTACCTCTTGCAGGTGGTCTCTGGGAAGTTTACCCCCTGAGCTTCTAGCACTTCAGTTGCAAAATGGACACAGCAATTTCTTTGAGCTGATTAAAGCACACTGCCTAGCAGGATGCTTGGAACACAGTAGGTGCTCAATATATGACAATTAAACCTTAAAATCTTAACATTCCCTAGACATAGTGCTAAATATGAAAGGCAAAACGTAAAGCTTCAATAGGAAGACACTGTAGAACATCTTTATGATCTTGGATTTCTTAAACAGGATACAAAGATATTAATACTGACTATGAAACAATGGGTAAGTTGTACTATTATTAAAATAAAGATCTTTGGTGGGAGTTTGGGCTTCAAGGTAGGCAAGGGGCATGGGGACTGAGATGTGAACAGGATCAAGGACCTGGCTAGAGCAAGGGGAAGATTTTGAAAGAGTTTCTAAATAATTTGTAACCTGCCCTGGGACACTGGCGAATGCTTCTCAGGGAGGAACCTGTCTGTACAGGTGCCTGGAACCAGATAATAGATCCCAAGACAGAGAAGGCTCCTCTTCACATTCTTATGGGATCCTCCATTTTTGCACAGTTAGCTCTTTCACTCTAATAGTTCTTTGTGGCATACTCAAGAGAGTAGCCACACTGTCACTTACAGGAGTTCAAGGTCAAACAGGAGTAACTGAGTATAGTGCGTCTTGTGATGATAGAGAACAACTCATTTGGAAACCTTGGCCTCATGTTCAATGAGGGGACTTAAAACAGCCTTTCTTCAAGTCAGTGATAAGTAAAAAGCCCCACAGGATTCCTTTTCAGTTCGAAAAATGCAAGTCCTCGCAGCAGCTGACAGGAAATGTGTGATATGTACCCAGGCTGTCTTTTGATGGTGACTCATGTCGCCAGTGCCTTTGCCACCCCTGATTACCTATGTTTCAGTATTAGTGTCACTTTAGTACTTTCAGTCCCGTAAAGACTTTTGCAGCGGAAGTATAACTCTTGATTACCTACTAAACTTGGAAACTGTTTAGTTTCTTGCCTACTAAACATGATCTTCATTCAGTTTTTATGATATGCTTTTGCTTTCTCCTCTCCTCTAAATCAAAGCCAGTGTTGAACAAAGGGATGATGCTGTGCATGTCCTTCTCCTCTTGTGTGTGTTCCATGGGCGCGCCCTCCCCATGGCTCTTGTAATAAGACTATGGTGTATAGCTGGGCCTTTCATTCTTGAGCACTTAAAAATAAATGGCACTGCGGGAGAAGTGCTGGCTGTGCTAGGATTGAGCAGAAATTGATTTTGAAGCGATAGGTAAACATTTGTTAAATCAGACACTGAATTTCAGCCTCTGTGGTGGTTGAACTGTTTAGTTCATTGTTTTTAATGCTCAGTGTAATTCCTATTTTAAAAGAATTTAAGGAACACTCCATAGGTTTCTGAATATACAGACTCAGAGATTCCATACTGGCTGGGAATTTGATAGTTATGTTGTCCTAGATAATTGGATTTTATGCTTAGCAGATATGGCAGTGTGCTAGCATCGCTCAGGTGTAATTGATCATTGTGCTGTCTGGCAAGGATAATGTGAGAGCCGTGCCCCACTGTTGACTGTTCTTATTGTTTAGAGAGTGTTGGTGACTTACTGTGCAAGTATATAGCCACATGTACTGTAATCGTCCTTAAACTGTTGGGATCACAGTCATTATTTTAGTGTTAGAGGTACTTTTGTATCTTGGAAAAAATAAGAAAAAATTTTAAAAGTTTAAGGTATTTCACAAGCAGTCTCTTTAAATTTCATTTAGCCTAACACCTAAAATTTCAATAATAGACAAAAACTCTTTAATAAGACTGCCATCCAACTTAAAAAGTGCCCACCTTGGCTTTCACATTTGTAAAAATGTATTCTTTGAAGTGCATCAGCAGCAGGATCCTCTGCTCCTAAGAAGTCCAAGAGGGTATCCCCTAACTGTATGCTCCATATCATTTTAATTTCTGTAAATTTTAAAGTTAAATATGAATAAATCAAACAGTTATATGTAAGACTTGATAAATACTCTCTATATAAAAATTTGAGAATATCTTTGAATGCAAAGACATGGTTATAAGAGTCAAAATATCTTCCAGGGACGTCCCTGGCAGTCCAGTGGACTTTGCCTTCCAACGCCGGGGGTGTGGGTTTGATCCCTGGTTGGGCAGCTAAGATCCCACATGCTTCTCAGTCAAAAACACTAAACATAAAACAGAAGTAATATAGGAACACATTCAATAAAGACTTTAAAAATGGCCCATGTTAAAAAAAATTTTTAAAAAATAAAGCAGTCCACAAAGAGGAAGAAGATTTTTGCAATAATATATCCAACACCGGTCTGGTGTTCAGAATATATAAAGACTGCCTGGAAATTAATACTAAAAAGACCCAATTAAAAAAAAGTGGGCAAAAGGCTTAAATAATCACTTCACAAAAGAGGATATCCAGGGTGCTAGTACACTGTACTTAATAACTAGAGAAATTCAAAGGAAAACCACAAGGTGATATTTCTACTATTTTCCAGAATGGCTGAAGTTAAAAAATTCAGAGCAAGCACTGGTGAGGATGGAGGGCAATTAGAACTCATATATCGATGACAGGTGAGTGGACTGATACTGCCTTTCTGGAAAACTATTTAGCTCTATCTATTAAAGCCAAACATATGGATGCCCTGTAACCCAGAAATTCCACTCTTGGGCAGAATGAATCCTCCAACAGAAATGCAGCAATATGTTCACATACTACAACAGTGCTGTCCAATATGGTAGTCACTAGCCACATGTAGCTGCTTAAATTAATGAAAATTAAATTAAAAATTCAATTCCTCAAAACTGGAGATGATTCAAAGAAACTGAAAGATGTCCCATGTTCCTAGATTGGAAGAAATAATATTATTAAAATGCTGTAGTATCCAGAGCAATCTACAGATTTAGTGTATTCCATACCAAAATAGCCATGATATTTTTTGTAGAACTAGAACAAATAAACCTAATATTTATATGGAACCATAAAAGACCCTAAATGCCAAAACAGTCCTGAGGAGAAAGAACAAAGCTGGCAGTGCACACAGTACTATATATAAGACAGAAAACTGACAGGGACCTACTGTATAGCACAGGGAACTCACTGAGTGTTCTGGGATAATCTATATGAGAAAAGACTCTGAAGAAGAATGAATGTCTATGTATAATTGAATCACTTTACACTTGAAACTAACAGAGCATTGTAAACCAACTATACTCCAATAAATACAAAAAGAACAAAGCTGGAAGTATAACGCTGCCAAATTCAGACTATCCTACAAAGTTATAATAAGCAAAGTAGTATGGCATTGGGACAAAACCAGATACATAGATCCAGGAAACAGAATAGAGAGCCTAGAAATAAGTCCCCACACCTATGGTCAGTTAATCTACAACAAAGGAGGCAAGAATATACAAAGGAGAAGAGATAGTCTCTTCAACAAGTGGTGCTGGGAAAACTGGACAGTTCTTGTAAAATAATGAGATTAGAACATTCCTTCACACCGTATACAAAAATAAACTTTAAAAGAGTTTAAAGATCTAAAGGTAAGACCTGAAACCATAAAACTCCTGGAAGAGAACATAGGCAGAACACTTTTTGACATAAATTGTAGCAATGTTTCCTTGGCTCAGTCTCCTAAAGCAAAAGAAATAAAAGCAAAAATAAATAAATGGGATCTAATTAAACTTAAAAAGCTTTTGTACAGCAAAAGAAGCCATCAACAAAACGAAAAAACAGCCTACAGAATGGGAGAAAACATTTGCAAATGATGAGCCCAACAAGAGATTACTGTTCAAAATATATAAACAACTCATACTGCTCAAAAAAAAAAAAAAAAAAAAACCAAAAAACAATCTAATGATCAGAAGACTTGAATAGACATTTATCCAAAGAAGACATACAGATGGCTAACA
The DNA here is from genome assembly GCA_935064755.1 of Tragelaphus eurycerus. Taxonomy (NCBI): domain Eukaryota; kingdom Metazoa; phylum Chordata; class Mammalia; order Artiodactyla; family Bovidae; genus Tragelaphus; species Tragelaphus eurycerus. The sequence goes on from CAKXYN010000020.1 coordinate 24,054,388, forward strand.
GGCACATGAAAAGATGCTCCACATTGCTAATTATTAGAGAAATGCAAATTAAAACCACAATGAGGTATCACCTCACACTTGTCAGAATGGCTATCATCAAAAGGAAATTCAAATAACTAATATTGGAGAGGATTTGGAGAAAAGGGAACTCCAGTGCTGGTGGGCATGTAAATTGGTGCAGGCACTGTGGAAAACAGTATGGAGAGTCCTTAAGAAACTACAAATAAAACTACCATATGATCCAGCAAAAAAACCACAAATAAAACTACCATATGGTTCCACTTCTACGTTTATATCTGACAAAAATGAAAACACTAATTATAAGAGATACATGCACCCCAAAGACCCCATGGACTATACACTCCATGGATTTCTCTAGGCCAGAATAGCCTTTCCCTTCTCCAGGGGATCTTCCCAACCCAGGTATTGAACCCAGGTCTCCCACATTGCAGGCAGATTCTTTCCCAAGGGAAGCCCAAGAATCCTGGAGTGGGTAGCCTATCCATTCTCCAGTGGATCTTCCCAACTCAGGAATCGAACTGGGGTCTCCTGCATTGCAAGCAGCTTCTTTACCAAATGAGCTATCAGGGAAGCTCCCCAATGTTCATAGCAGCACTGTTCACTATTACCAAGATATGGAAGCAACCCAAGTGTCCATCATGGAGAAGGAAATGGCAACCCACTCCAGTGTTCTTGCCTGGAGAATCCCAGGAACGGGGGAGCCTGGTGGGCTGCCATCTATGGGGTCGCACAGAGTCAGACATGACTGAAGCGACTTAGCAGCAGCAAGTGTCCATCAACAGACAATTGGATTCAAAGGTGTGATTCCGTGTATATTCCATATATGTAGAGAGAATGGAATACTGTTCTGCTATAAAAAGGAATGAAATAATGCCACTTGTAGCAACATGGGTGGGACCTAGAGAATATTATTCTTAGTGAGATAAGACAAGGAAGCCAAATATTATATGAAGTCACTTATATGTAGAGTCTTAAAAATGATACAAATGAATGTATATACAAAATAGAAATAGACTCACAGATATAGAGAACAAACTTGTGGTTACCAAAGGGGAGAAAGAAGGAACAAATGAGGGGTGTGGGTTTAATAGATACAAACCACCATACATAAGCTAGATCAGCAACAAAGATATACTGTATAACACAGGGAATTGTACCCGTTATCTTGGAATAACCTATAATGGAGTATAAACCGCAAAAATGCTGAATTAGTATGCTATATACCTGAAACTACCTGTACTGTAAATCAGCTGTACTTCACTTAAAAAATTTAGTCTTCAGTTGCACTAGCCACATTTCAAGGGCTCAGTGGCTGCAAGTGGCTAGTAGCTATCATATGGGGCAGTGAAGATGTAGAACATTTTCATTATTGCAGAAAGCTCTGTTGGACAGCATTCTACTAGAACGTTCGCTATTCATCGCCTCAACCTGAAGAGTACTCAGGTGTCCACTAAAGAAGAATGGATAAGTTATTTGTGGTATATTGACACAAGGGAATATTATACATTCCATTGTGTCAGTATACACAATGTGATGAGAATAAGTGATCTACATTTATACACAATACTGTCATTGAATCTCATGACAGAATATTGAGCAAAAGAAGCCAGACCAAAAGAGAATATCCTGTATGATTCCAAACATATAAAGGTCAAAACCTAGAACAGCTCATTTATAGTGACAGGTGTCAAGACAGTGGTTGAGCTGGGCATGGCGCAGGGGCTGGAAGAGCACATGGCCGGAGCTGTGGGCTGCAGCTCATGATGTATTTCTTGATCTGAGTGCTGCGTTTGTGAAGATTCAGCTGTACACTAATGATCTGTGCATATTTCTGTTTGTGTGTTTTATACAGTGGTGTGCTGGCAAACCAGCTTTTCAGGAAAAAAAAAAACAACATTCCTGATTTGTAGTGTTGTTTGCCAATTTCTACGGTGTAAAACTCCCATCATGATGGATTTCAGGCTGGCTACCAATGATTAAATGGGTCATTAATCTCCTGAATATTTAGCTACTCACTCTTGTGAGCTGGTATTTCTCCACTACACAAACAGACAAACAAAATAAAAACTAATCCTATAGAATCCCCATAAAAGGGACTCCTCAGTTCAGTTCATTTCTCACTTCAGATATTTAGAGGTCCTCCTGAAGACTTGAGGCCCAGAGCACAAAGAGTGAGCAGGCAAAAGGGGAAGGTTTTGTTGGCCTGACTGTCCACTGCCTCCATTTTAGACTGAGGGGGACCAGGTTCTAACAACCTTTGTCCTTTTAAAGACTAGCTTGGTAAGCCTGTCCTGGTATTACCATTCCCTGATGGACAGGGAGGCCTGGTGTGCTGCAGTTCATGGGGTCGAAAAGAGTCAGACACAACTGAGCGACTGAACTGAACTGAACTATGATTGACTTAGGGGTGGACGTGCAACTAAATTCTGGCCAGTAAGACATAGGGTGGTCTTCTGGGAACTTCATTCTGGGGAACTTCTGGGAAAAGTTGTGTCACTGCCTGGGTTGATGCTGGCCATCTTAAAATGCAACAGTCTTACAGTGGAGCCATCTTACAACGGCCATCTTACAGTGGAGCAAGAAGATGGAAAGAACCTGGGTCCTCAGTGATGTTCATCTCTGACCACTGAAACTGAAGCCCTACAGCTGCTGCATCTCAGGATTTCCCTCCTCATGTGGAAATAAGGTCTTCATTGTTTTTTTTTTTTTTTAAAGACATGGCTTGGATCATAGTCATGCTCTTTTTCTTTGTCTTCCCTGAGAACAGAGGAGAGCAGGCTCCTCGTGGAAAGAGCACTTCATGTGGAGTCATGCTGGGAGCATCAGCGTTTCAGCTGCAAACACGCTAGGCGACCTGGTCCAGTCCCCAGTATGCATCCCAGTTTCTGCATCTCTGGTGAGAGGCAGTTGGGGTAGAGTCCCCGGGTAAGCCCCATAGGGTCAGCAGAGGATCTCTTACATCCAGTCTAGAAGGTAGGGAGAACCCATTTTTTGCATTGTCCCGTTATGTGCCTGTGATGGGGTCTGATGAAAGGCTGGCACCTGGCTAGGCCCTGATGAGAGCCTGTCAGATGAAGTACGGCCCAGTATGCCATGCAGCGTCTGCATGCCCAGCTGGGAACGGAGAGGGGAAGACGTGATCTCCCCTTGGGACAGTCTTGGGAGGACCCTGCAGGGAAGACCCTGCAGGAAGACCTCCTCTCACTGTGGGATAGAGGAGACAGAGGAGAAGGATAGAAAAATCCTTCCTGACTGACTGTGTGCTCACTACACTCTCAGTCACCCTGGAAAGCAAGTCTCATGATCCCATTTCATAGCTGAATAACAGAGGCTTGGATGATTTAAATACATTTGCTTCAGTGTTTTTTGAACCTGCGTCATTCAGCTCTTGCTGTTTTTACTGTAATCGGCTGTATCTCTAGCCCTAGCCCCATTCCTAGGGGAGACAAGTATTATCCAGGGGCTGAAGGGCCTGGTGGATGGGCAGAGGAAAGCTCTGGAGTGACTCTTTTTCAAACAAGGCCTGGAGGTCACCTACAGATATGGAGTCCAGGTGGGAAGAGGGAGCAGCCCTTAGAAGCTGATGAAACCAGGGCTAATAGAGGACATGGTACTTTAAATGCAGAGAGAAGCAGATAGAAGGAACTCTAGGAGGTGAAAATGTATCAGGCTCTCAGAGGGACTGGTGTGACCAGTGCCCTGAGCTTGGGCCTGAAAGTTTCTGCTTTTAGATGCTGCCACCTCCTCTAGCGGTCCCTGGGCCCACAGGGCATGCGACTTCTCTCTTAGGGCCTCTCTGTCCTGACTGGGAAACATGCGGTCTGCACACTTCTGTGGTGATGTCACAGAGGGTGACCAGCCTTTCCTAATCACCCTAGGCACGGCTCCAGGTACAGGAGGGTGGCTAATGTAGTGTAGTCCTTGGCAAAGAAATGGCAGTGTCCTTACTCATTCCTGTTTGCAGGTAAATCCTCCCCAGTGTACTTGGCTTTGGGGCGCCATGGGTGACAACTCCAGGGATCATGCTTGCTTGGCAAGATTTCTAGATACAGAAACCAACTCAAGGCTCAGTCTCTAGATCCTTCCCTTTCCCACACTCCCAGGGTTGTGGCAGAATAGGCTGGAGGGGGGCAAGAGGGTGGCAGAGAGGTCAGTTAGGAGGCCAGAACAGCAGTCCAGGTGATGAAAATGGTGTCCTTGGTCCTGGGGCTTAGTGGTGGAGATGGCAAGATGGAGTCAGATTTCAAATTGAAACTGTTAGGATTTTCAGATTAATTGGTTTGGAGTAGATGAGAAAGGAGAGCAGTAGAAACTCACAAAGTTTGGGGCTTGAGTACATGGAAGAACTGAGCTGCCATTTACTGAGATGGGGAAGATGATGGGTAGCTTGGGTAGGGGACTAGAAGTCAAGATTTAAGGTTTTGACTTGTTCCATCTGAGATGCTCTGTAGACACCTGAGTGGACATCTGAGTGAAGATACGGGATGGACAGTTGAATATATGAGTCTGGAGTTCAGAGTCTGGAGCTGGAGATGTAAATTTTGGGACTGACAGTGTATGGAAACATCTCGGTACCATGAGGTGGATGAGGTCACCCTGTGAGCCCACTGCCAGGAGAGGGGGAGATACAAAAACTCTGCCAGCTGGGAATGCTCTGCAAAGGCTGGGGTACTGCTGCTGTTACCATTACTACATTATCGCTCAAGCTGAGGCTGATGCCCTCTTGTCAGGGACTCTAATATTAATATAAAATGACTGTGCACTTAAAACTGAGATTACCTGTCAGATGCTGAGCACTTGCTACCGTCAGACTCTGGGATCGATCAGAGAACTCAGAGGACGGGTAGCCAGGATATTCATGGGGCCACAGAGTGGACTTTCCATTTAAGGGCCGGGGGTTCAGGAGCTATCTCTCAAATTCTTCCTTCTGTTGACAGTGAAGTCTCTCAGAGGTAATACAGTAAGCAGAGCAGAAAACAATAGTATCTGGTCCACACCCCGGGTTCATCTCCAGAGTCCCAATTTCTCTCCATTTTCGCCAATCTGTTGCCAAAGACTTGGGTCATGTTAAGCATTGTAGAGAGAGGGTGGTCAAAAGGCTATGACTTTCAAGTTTCTCAAGCATCTTCTCAGTGTCTGGCACCAAGCTAGATTCTCCTTGTGGCATGTCAAATGTGGACATCAAACCAAAAGGCTATTATGACTGTTTACATTTTGCAGATGAGCAGATTGAGGTTTCTAGATGTGAAGAAGCTTGCTCTAGATCTCACAGTTGGCAAGTGTCAATGCTATGTTGTCCTTGAACCCAAGCATTGTTGACCACATCACACGACTCTGAGGGAGGCCCAAGCCCACCCAGAGGCTTTTCCAGGCTATGATTCCTTCCGGCCTGCTGGCAGCCTGTGAACTTAGCAGAGACAAGCCCCATCCAATTCCCCTGTGGACCAGTGGTTGCTATCCTCTACTCTTAGCCCTGCTTCGCTGCATGCTCAGTCTCCCCTGGGGCCCCAAAGCCCCTCCTCCCCAAGGTCTGTCCCTTGAGGCCACCCCCACTTCACAGCATAGGAAGCTCTGTGGAGCTGCGATGTGCTCGTGGTGAAGAAGCAGTTACGAAGCATCTGTTCTCGAAGCCTGGATCCTGGGGGAATCCTGGGCTGCCCTTCCCAGCTGGGGCCAGATGGAGGAGGCTCCCACGCGTCCAGCCTCTCCGAGGAGCCGGGCTGGTCCTTCTTACTCAGTGCTTAAGGCTGGAAATGGCTCACAGGCCTGCACTTGCAGGGAAGAGACCAGATTTCCCTCCTGCAGCCTTGTAGCCAAATCCCTCAGGGCTTCCCCTCTCCTGTTCTTGCCTCCTCTCTCTGCCTTAGTTTTTCCATCTGCCTAACTGAGAGGGAGGGACATGGAGGTTTGTTGGGGCTGTCTCTGTGAGAGGCTGAGATGAGCTAAGATCCTTGCGATGTAACAGGTGTTGGGGGAGCCCAGGATGTGGGCAGGGCCTGGGAGAAGTCAGGCCCGCCTGGTCTGATCCAGGGCTGCCCAGCTCCTGAGAGGCCAGTGGATGGTCCCACTTCACCCGGTGTCCAGAGCTGTGGATGCCAGCCAGACCTGTGCCCACTGCCCTGCCCCAGGTTCCCATTCTGTGTTGACTCTCCCTGACTTCCCTGAACTCTTAACTCCTAGCAGCCAGGTCTTGCTAGGGAAACTTTGGTGCTTGTTTTTCCTTCTGGTGACTTTCCTCTTTGCCCGTCTCAACTGGCAGGATGTAGGGGTGTGGAAACCCAAACAGGAACAAGCTATGGTTCTTGTCCTAAGTTTTCCAGATTTTAATGGGCTTTGGCATCTTCATATGTACCAAGCAAGATAATTTTGTGAGCCAAGACGGTTCAAGTGATTCCCTGTTAGGTGTCTAAATTCACAGAGCAGGAGAGGTGTTGCTAAAAGAGAGGATGTGTGTCTGTGGCTGGATGATGAAGCCTGACTTCCAGCCTTGCCCCTCAGTGTTCCCAGGCCAGGTGAATCAGGGCATCAAGGGCATCAGGGGCTCTTGTGGTTCTGCATCCCTCCTGAAAACCACCTGAGGGCCTCTGGTCCGTGAGCCCAGGAGGTCAACCATGAGGAGTCCACTTCACTCTGTTTGTTCACTTGTCTGGTTCCATGAATATCTACTGAGGCAGCAATTTCCAGGATGGGGTCTGAGGAGGGGGTTGGACTGGGGGAGGGGAGTCAGGAGAGAGATCTGTTGGCCTACTTTGGAGACCCCAGGGTCTCCCTGGGCAGCTGGTAGTGATGCAGGTGTTGGAGGGAAACTGAGGGTCACTTGGGCTGGTGGTGATGGTGGTACCCTAAACCAAGACAGCAAAATCAAGCAAGCTGGCATGGAGGGGAGGGCAAGGAGTTCAGTGTGGGATGGGCTGTACTTGAGCAGTGGAGGTGGGGCTGCCCAGGGGAACCAGGCAGTGGAAGGCAGAAGGAATCAGCTCAGGCAGAAACCGGGGTGGAAGAAAGTCATGGGAACTGCTGGCCTATAGGCTGCAGTTGAAAGAAGAGTGAGGATGAAATGGTCTGGGGTGTACAGGGTGAGAAAGCCAGTGGGGTTGGAGTCCTGGGGGACCCAGCATCCCCAGGCAGGTGTGGGAAGAATGCACCCTCCTCTTGCACCAAAGGAGACCATGAATGGATGATCAGAGCCCAGAGAGTCAGAGGAGCTGGAGGAAAACCCCAGGGTTCAGAGTCAAGAACCCGGTGGAGGAGCCACCAGCAGGGTTGATGTGACCAACAGGGTCAGATGCAGCTGAGAACTGAAAACTCTGGGATGGACTTAGTGACACAGCTGCTGATGTCATATTGGGGTGAGGGTGCAGGAGCCAGGTTGAAGCAGACTAGGGGTGCTGAAAGGGAGGATGGTGAGCCCTTCTTAGGTCAGAAAAAAGGTAAAGAGTCTGACTGGACACTGTGAGGAGAAGAGAAGAATCCTGCAGAGAAGAGATGAGATGATAGAGGAAGAGGTGGGCCTGGATACCCTCATGGGACCTGGCCTACCATTGCCTGGGACCTCTTTCTTTAAGTGAAATCTGAACAGACACCCAACCCAGAGATGTAAGCAGTGCTGCTCTGGCTGAAGCAGAGGGTGGTGGGGCATCTGGGTTCTGCCCACCTGGTCTCCTCTCACCCTCCAAGGAGCCTCACAGCTGCTCTGAGCTCCTGGAACCCATTGGCCTCAGATAACTGCTTCATTTAAGAGATGAGGATGGGCTGGCCAGAGCCACGGAGAGAGTCTGGTGGCAGTTAGGAGCTTCAGCTTCTGCCCCTCCAGGGCCTCATCCACAGTGTTGGACTGCATTTATTCATTCAGCAAACATTTACTGAGTGCCTACTGCATGCCAGGCACTGAGCCTGCGCGGGGAGAGGGGGATTCAGAGAAGCTCAGTAACTGTTCCTGACCAGCCCAGGATATCCGTGACCACACCCTGGAGTCCTCAGGAGCTGCTCGCACAGAGCCTTGTCCTGGGGTGATGTCCCCTGTTAGTGCAGACGGCAGGGCTCCAAAGGGCCTGGTTCAATCCCGGAAGGTTCTGGAAAGTCCTCCACACTCAGCAGCCCCAGCCCTCTGCACTGCCAGCTGCTCCTGGGGGTGACAACACAACCACCCAGACCCTCTGTGGGGCAGGTGTCCCTGGGCTCTGACCTGCTCCCTTGGCAGCCTTCTCACCTGACCTGAGGCTTTGATAGCTGATCATTCCACAACAGCAGACATGGTGGTAACAGTAACATTAATTTACTGAGCTTGTCCTATGTATCAGAAAGCTTATTGCTCTTGCCCTATGCCCTCCTCGGTACCCATGGCAGCCAGCAGCCAGGTTGCGCTCCTCTACCTCCTGAAAACCAATCCCTGCACAATGAACACACTGCCACCTTACTCCCCTGGCATGCCTGGTGATGGTCGCTCCCGGACAGGATAGGCCAGCTCTCCCTACCTCCACTACAGCAGCCCCTTGATGCTCGCAGAGTTGACAGTTGGCGATTTGACTCCCTGCAGGAGAGGTTCCCCAACCCCAGCATGTAGGACATGTAACCAGTGGTACAGATTTGAACAGACACTGGTGAGCAGGGTGAGGGGAGTTGACAGGTAGACAGGGAGCCTCAGCTGGGGGCCCTGATCTCACACAGACTCACAGTCCCAACCTCACCAGGGAGAAGGGATGGGGAGGTTATGCACGTCCTCCCAAAATGCAGCAAATGAAGGTGGCTTGGAGGGGGCTCAGGGGACATCATGGGAGGAAGCAGGTGGCTGCCAGGGAGAGAGGCAGGGGTCAGGGTGGCAGCATGAGTCATGAAGGCAGGGTTGACGATGAGTAGGGGAGTAAGCCACAGGGGCTGCAGCCTTGAGCCCCAGGGTATACCTGATTGAGTCCATTGTCTAGATGCGTGGGCATCAGGGAGCCGTGAGAAGAATGTTACAGGCAAAATCATCTAGTGGCTTCATTAGATGAAAAAATGAATTATTAATAGCAAACAAGGGACTGCCTGGTGAGGCTGCTCTAGGAAGGGTTTCCTCAGACACTGAACCCCAAGGAGTGTGTTCTGTGAAGCACCCATCTCATGAGACATTCCTTGTTGTCAGATAAGTTTGGGTAGACCCCTGGGCTTTCTCTTTCCTATGGAGCCTCACTACACAGCACCACCTTAAAGGCTCTGAAGAGTCCAGCAAAACTGACTTGACTTGTGTCACTCAGCATTTCTCACACTCATTTGACTATGGAATTAAAAAAAAAAAGTAACCTCATTAATATCCCTTGGAAGAACCCTGACCCACACTCTGGGAAGTACTGATATGGAGGGACTGGCAAGGTGAGACATCTCTTGCAGATGGTCAGGGGTCTTCTGTGTTGCCCTCCCCCATCCGTCATATCACATCGAACCCCAATCAGACCCCTGGAGCTCTTTGGCCAAACATCCTAAAAACATTCTCTGCATCCTGACTCTGCCATGCTGGCCCCGGTCCATGGAAGGAGGTGGGGAGGAGACTTACAGGGGCAGGGGCGTTTGAAGGACATGTAATCCTTGGAGCAGAATAGCGGAGCCAGCCTGCCCACTTGCAGAGTTCTGACTTCGTGCAGAAAAGGACCCTCCGCTCACCTGCAGAGACACAAACAGGCAGGTGATGGGGGCGCCCACATGGCACCTGCTGACCCTGCAGGCTGGGGGCTTGTGTACCCTGGGCTGTCAACCTCTGGGGAGAGGATCGTGACTTTGATAGCATGTGCTTAGTCCGTGGGGGCGGGAGTGTGCTGGGGGGCTCTGGGCTGTGGAGTATGAGGGTTCCAGGGCAGAGGTGGCACAAATGTGTGCTGGCATCTCAGTGGTTGGTGGAAGGGGGTGAATATCTCTCCTGGGTTGACCTCTGAGAATCCTGTAACTGTTAGGGCTGAAAAGACCCTTACAGATCAGCTCAATGTCCTCATTTCACAGAAGGGAAAAGTGAGACCTGGAGAAAGTGAGAAACTAGTTCAAGTTCCCACAGCTGGCTCTGGAAGGGTATTCATAGATGCCTAGCTCAAACATTATTATTATCATCATTATCATCACAACAGTTTTAAGAGAAAGATGCTTTTTTCATTCTCATTTTATAAATAAGGCAGTTAGGCTCAGAGAGGTGAAGCTTTCCAGAGTCACACAACTTCTAATTACAAGATGGGACTGGAACCCAGGTTTGTGTGACTCCAAAGCCCATACTGTCAGCCAGCACACTTCCTTAGAAGGTACCTACTAGATTAAATTACCAATTCAGAAGTAAAGAGCTAGAGAATACAATTGTCTCTTTACCAACACCCTCCCCACACCCCACTACGTGAATATCCAGGTGTCAAGATGTCTGTGCAGTAAAGGACTGCCACGTCACTCTAGTACCTGTTTGCAATGGAGGAAACATTTTCAGAAAGTAATTCATCCTCTCATGCTGCTGGAGATCTGAGCTGATTCGGTCTTTCCTGGTGATAGGAGGCCATGGGAATATTAGGGAGTTAAGAGTTCTTATTTCCTAGGGAGTGTGGTCACTCGACTTGGGAGAAACCAAACCGTGCCTTTGGATGGATATGGAGCCCAGCAGGCACTTGCAGGGGAAGCTGCCGGTCGCAAGCCAATGGGCAGAGTGCCTGGCCCCTCTACATCCCAGGGGGAGCAGGCTTCCCTGATCCCGGGGATGATATCATTGTGGACAGAGCTTTTCCGTAAGAGGCAGTTCCAAAGGTTCCCACTTTTGTCTTCTCCAGGGATCCTTTTTATTATATATATGTATATATCCTCTAAATGCGTCCCATGTTTTGATGGAGCCAATTCGCCAAACTATACTAAGAATTCTTTTTTTTTTACCTAGTAAACAAACACCTATCTTTGGAGAGCCCAAGCTCAGAAATCCAGTTCCTGAGTGCTAATATTGACTCTCCCACTTCCTGGCAGTGTAGCTTTGGGCAAAGCACTTCACCTCTCTGAACTTCAGTGTCTTCCTGGGGAAAGCCGAGTAAGAACACTTTACCTGCCATGAGGACTGGGGTTATGTACAGACAGTCCCTGGCATGAGGTATGTGGCTGCAAAATGTTCATTCTGCTGCCTGAGGCGGGTGGGAGGGAGGGGCCATCACTACTGCTGACCTCAGAATCCCTCTCCAGGTGACTTCTTCCAGCTTAGCCTGTCCTGGTGTGAACCCCATGCTGGCCTCACACCCACTCCCAGTCCCCATAGAAACCAAGTCAAGAGTTCTGATGGGGGAAGTGAAGGTAGATGTGATCTCCCCAGGCCTCTAGAACTGGCATGGCAGGCTGCTTGGGGAACTGTGATTTCACACCAGAAAATTCACAGAGCATCTCAGGGCCTGGGATCTGTGTTTTCTAAAAATACATGTGTGTACGTGTGTCTGTGTTCGTTTCTGCGTGTGTGCACTGTGGCTGCGTGTGAGTTGGGAGGAGGATACAGTGCTCTGACAGGTCATCTCTTGTGCCAGCCACTTCCAGAGAGGCAGAATGGATTAGGTCATTTGCTGAAATGTCTTTGGTAGCTCCCAGTACCCTCAGGAAAATGCCCAAGCTTCTGCCCCAACCTCCACAGGTGTAGCCTCCAATTCCCTTTCTAGTGAGCTGGCATAAAGTAGGCAGTAAATGCACAATGAATGTATACATCCTACATGGCTGTCCTATATGATGCCACAAAGGGTGCTGACCACCCCCAGTGCTTCAAGGAATCGTCCCCAAGGTCACACTTCTATTAGAGGTCCCCTGTACCCCCTCTTTCCTCTCAGTGGCCATTGTGACTCTGAGATTAAGATGGGTTTTTGCAGGGCACGGGGAGGTGGGAGATGAACTCCCAGGGCAGGGGCCACAAAAAAATCCCTGCATTACACATGGTTTTCCATGGTCAGTTAGGGTGGGTGGTGGAGATTGTGCAAGTTCCCAGGTGGCTAGGAGATTGGCAAGGGGCTGTCAGGTTTGGCCACCGGTCAAGTAGACATTTCCGTAAATGGAGATAATCTGGGCACTCCAGCTTTCAGGGTGGCACATGTTCACTAGGCGCCTCCATGTGCCAGTTAATATCACCGAAATTACAGCAACAGGTCTCCTGAAGTAGGTAACATTTTCATATTGCAAATAAGAAAAACTCATAGGCTCATGACATAACCCACCCAAAGTCACAGAGAAGAGATGGAGAGAGAGAAATGCAGAGAGGGACCTTGTTACCTCGCGGTTACTGCCAGGGACACCCCACACCACAGATCTGACACCCAGGTCACGTCTTCCCTCGCCCGTCTCACTCAGCGCCCAGCATCTGAGACGAGGCGCGTCCCTGTCTGTGACTCATCTCCGACTGGATTGCGGGCAGGCGGGCGGCTGGCAGACTGCAGTTTTCCAGGTTCTGAAGTGGCCGAATGGTAGGCGGTAAGTCCACGTCACTCCCACTTCGCTTCGCGTCCCTGCTCCCAGAATCCCTCCGCTCCGTGGCTCACCGTGACACTCCGATCTCGATCCGTGAGCCTGTGGTTAAGGGGACCGGCTCCGTATCCCGGGCAGAAGCAGCCGGGTAACTGCGCGAGACAGGATGGTTCGCGCATGCGCAGCAGAGGCAGCCATACTGGAGGGTTGCGCTTCACCAGGGTCCGTGGTGAAGTGGGCAGGGCCGCACCGTGGCTGGCGTGGGGGATGGGCCACGTCTTTGCGATGCGTGCTCAAACCACTGGATCGCAAAACAAATCCCCATTTTACACAGAAAGGAGTCTCAGAAATGAGGGAGGCTGGTCTTGAAGTGTGAGAACCAGCTGATGGTCCCTCTAATGGCGAAAAAAAATCCCATAGCAAGTGCAGATAGATGTCATTACAGGTAATACCTCAGAGATAACTGGTTTCGTGGTCCGCGAGATTTCAGACCACCACAGTAAAGCGAGTCAGTTTTTTTGGTGTCCCAGTGCATATCAAAATTAGGTTTACATTATCCTGCACTCTATGAAGTTTGTAGTAGCCGTTTGTGTAAAATACAGTGTACATACCTTTCTTTAAAAATACATTATTGCTGAACAATGGTAACCATCCTTTGAGCCTTCAGTGAGTGGTAATCTTACTGTGATGTGTGCTCACTCAGTGGTGTGTGACTGTTTGCAACAGGGATTGTAGCTCGCCGGGCTCCTTTGTCTATGGAATCTTCCCGGCAAGAATACTGGAGTGGGTTGCCATTTCCTCCTCCAGGGCATCTTCCCCACCCAGAGATCGAATCCATGTCCCTTGTGTTTCCTGCGTTGGCTCGCAGATTCTTTACCACTGCGCCACCTGGGAAGCCCTTATTGCAATAGCAACATCAAAAATCACTGATCACAGGTCACTATAGCAAATATAACAACAAGAAAAAAATTTTGAAATGTGAGAATTACCAAAATGTGACACAAGAGACATGAAGTGAGCAAATGCAGTTGGAAAAATGGCACTGATAGACTTTCTTGGTTCAAGACTGTCCCAAACCTTCAATTGGTAAAAATAAGCAATATCTGTGAAGAGCCATTTATGGTGTGTGGCACAAGGTGTGCCTGTAAACATTTGTCATGTGATCAAATGAAAACCCAGATGAACTCAGGAGCAGAGGACAAAAAGAGTGAGAGGATGATAGCAGAGAGGCTGGCAGAGGACACACAGATTTGCAAGCAAGTCATTTGGTACTAATTTTAGGAAAGGGATCCAGGATGTTTGGCAGCCATGGCAGCAAAGAGGCCTTCTGCCCCCATGCAGCATCTGGCCACATGTGTGCTATCCTGGGTTGGTCAGGAAATGCCTGGAGCTTACTGGGTCTCCATGTTGCCTTAGTTTACCTGGAGCAGCGCTCTGTTGGATCAGCTGCCGTCCCCACTGCCACCAGCGCCCAACCTCTAAGAATGGATTTACTAACTACATAAACCAGTCCATTTGCAAACCAGCAAGTAGGTCATGACCAAGGATGTAGAGAAGACTCATTCAAGGCCTAGACAACACCAGTAAGGATATAGAAAAACATTATTACAGCAGCGACCCTAGTGTCCAATAACAGAGGACAGGCTGAGAAAATTTTGGCATATGCTTATAATGGAATATTATATAGCCATAGAGTCATGTTTTAAAGAAATTTTAATAATATATTTTCACTTTAATGTCAAGGGTGGGGGGATGTCACCAAGTAAGCTGGTTATATAACTCTGCTGACAACATGATCCCTTATTTTCTAAGGAAAAAAATGAGAGAAAATATTCACACACAGAAAAAGATGAAAAGGAAATAGACTGAAGTATCCAGTCATGTGGGTACCCACACTCTGGGCAGTGGTGGGATTGAGGAGGCTTGTTATGTTCTTTTGTTGTTTTTTTTTTTTTTTTAACAAATGATTTTCCATAACAAAATAAAGAGTAAGTGAATAAATCAGTGATAGTTAACTCATTGGAAATTTTAAATGCTAATTTAATTGCCTTTGAGTCTGCCATTTGTTGTTGCAAAGATGAACAAAAATTAACTTGTCTTTCAACTTACTGATAAGGAGCTTTATTAACATGTTAGGAAAGTAATCTCCAACTGGTTTTAACCTTCATCACATTTTCCCTGGCACTTGAGCAGGTCCTATTTGCCAGAATTTTGAGGGAAGTTTCTGCCATGAACCTTAAGGTTTTATTTTCAGGCAAGCTATACACTTGGCAAAAATAATAACAATAATAGACCTTATGTTTGTAAAACACTTTATAATTTGCAAAGCATATGAAGTGCTGGTTGTTGCTTTTGTTTCTGGGGATACGAGAGTAAGCAAAATGGTTAAAAGTCCCTGCCTTTGGAGAGTTTACATTATATGGATGAGGGCAGACAATAAACAGATGAATAAGATATATACATGATGGGGGTGATAGGGCTATGGAGAAAAATGGAGAGGAAGGATAGGGAATAAATGGGGGAAGCTACTCTTTTAAATAAGTTTGATACTGTTTGAATAGAAAAACATGAAGGTGTCTCAAAAAATTGCCATTGGGCAATTAAAACAGATGTCCAATGATTGGAGATACCCATGGAGGAAACATTCCAGTAACTAATTACATATCATCTAAAATACAGTGTGCTAATTATCAATTTTACAAACATAAAATTATGATGAGTCATAGTGATGTTTTAAGTTTCCTATACCTAGCATAGTCAGTCCTTAACCTTTCTAAGCCTCAGTGTTCTCATCTATAAAATAGGGACAATTATAGTACCTAGATCAGAGGGCTGTTGTCAGAATCCAAAGAGAAAATACTTATGCTTGGGAAACAGCATGTGTTCAATGCATGTTCTTAATGCAGACATAGCAAGGCCATTGCAAGGGGTCTGTTCGACACTGCTGTGTGATTCCTATATATTTTTCTTCAGTCCTCACAACTATACTGGGAGGGGTGGAGTATTTGTTCCCATTTGCAAGAGAAGTGGAGGCTCTGAAGGGTGAATCTCCTGCCTAGAATCACGTGCCATAAACCCAGGTAGTCCAGCTGCAAGAAGCAGTGCTCTCAGACACAATTCTTTGTGCCAGGGGGCTTCAGAAGCCTGCCTGGTTTCCAGGAAACTTCAGGAGTGTGAAAGCCCTCTCCTTTAGGAGGCTGAGAGCCGACTGCCACCTTCCCACACCTTGTGCTCTGAGCACTTCCAGGGCACAGGCTTCAGGTAACAGGCGTCTGAATGTGTCTAACTAATGATTCTCCAAGACTGAAGGAGGTGCCTGTATCCCCATCACATCGATGCCTGGCTGTGTTCCAAATACTGTGTGAACTAGGAGACACAAACCTCCTAGTTAGTTTCTGATTAACTCTTTTGGGAAGAAGAGGTGAGAGTTATGGAAAATGCAAGGGTGTGACACCCTGGTGGGTGAATGGGGGAGGGGAGTAGGCTGCAGAGGAAGAAGAGGACAGAGGGGTTTCTGTGTAGAAAGAGCTTCGAGGAGGCAGCCCATTCTGTTTGTCCCACCAGGCCACATGTGGACAGATCGCTCTGCAACCTCCAACATCCCCTTCTGTTGTGGCAGCTGGGGCACAGGTGAGTAGGACTAATACAGGTGTCCACAAGTGGTGGAATTTGTTTTCTTCCCAACACCTGGGGCACCTTTAAGCGGCCATGCCACTCCAGGGATTCCAGCATTCTCCCCTAGCTCCTGGGCCTCTCGGCTTCTGTTCTGGGTCTGAAGCCTCCACTGCACAGACTGGGCAGATCTCTTCCTGGGGACCTTCCAGCTCTGAACTTCTACCTGCTCAAAGTCATTCACGGGCCCCACTTCTTCCCCAAGGCTCATTGTTTCTGGTGCCTCGTGGCTCAGTCGCCTGGATGAACATACAGTCCACACAGCTTCAGGGTTGGGACCCCCTCGGACTTCCCGCTGTCTCCTTGCCCTAGTAGCTGCTCCCTCTGCTGCTTTTCGCTGCCTGTCTGAACTGTCACCACTGGAACATCCAAGCCACCGGACTGTCTGATTGCTCCTCAGGGAAAGCAGTCTTCCCTAGGCCCAACCCAGGAGTGGAGGGAGGTGTGAATTCCCTTCCACAGAGTGTGAGAAGGACGTGGGGAGCCCTCTGCCTGGGGAACAGACATGGATCTAGGGCCAAAAAAAGAGTGGGTTAGATAGTCTTTCTCAAGAGGGATGGAGATGATAGGTAGGGGGAGGCCAGCCGCTGGGAAGCAGAATGCCCAGGGAGGAGGGAACAGCGAGAAAGGGCTGGCAGTAAGGAGAGGGTTCTGCCATTGCACTATGTGTCAAGAAGGCGTTAGGGGATTCAGGACTTCCTCCGAACGGGGTTGAGAAGGGGTGGTGTCCCTCCCACCTTAGAGGACCTTGCTCTGCCTTAGCATCCACTGGTGCTGGACACTTCACAGAATGTCACCTGTAGTCAGCCTGAACTGAGTGCTAGCTGTGTGCCAAGCACCAGGCTAGCCCTGCCCCCGTCCCCAGGCATCGCCTCATTTATTCCCTCCAACCCACCCACCTTCCCCATGTTTCAGATAGGGAAACTGAGGCTCAGAGAGGTTAAGCATCTTGCCTAATGCCACACAGCTAGAAAGTCAGCCAAGCCCACCCTCTGGTTCGGAAGCCCTTTAACACGTTGCTCACAACAGAATCCTACCTACATGTCAGTACAGCAACTGAGGCACAAAGACGTGAAGCCACTTGTTCCAGTGAGCAGTCAGGATGTTTGAGGAGAGTCAGGAGGGGCTTGCTCAAAGGCAGGCGCCTGTGGGACTGTGTGAAATCAAGACCAAGGACCAAGCTTCTGGAGCCCCCGCGGCTGACACCTGTCACTCGTGCCCTCCCCTTCCCAGCCTGGCCTGGCTAGCCCCCGCCCCCCCCCCCCCCCCGCTCCCCCCCACCTCCGGCACGGCGCGCGGGATCAGGAGGGCAGCCCTGGATCCTCTTCGAGCCAGCCTCAGGACCACCTGGCCGATGGGGAGAGGAGAAGGGCTGTGCGAGTCAGCCGTGGAGCCGGTGGGCACTAACCAACTTTCGAGGGCGCGTGGGGAGGGGCGGCTATACCGCTAGGCGCTGCGCAGCCGGCCAGAGCAGCCGCCTCGGACTCAGCCTCACCGCGCCAGGCAAAGTCTGACCCAGAGCTGGAGAAGGTGCAGTGTGGACACCTCCTCTCCCACCGATGGTACTGAGATAGACCAGCGCGGCAGGCAGGGACTGACTGAAGCGGGGGCATGGCCCTGGTGACCCGCCCGTTGGAGGGTCAAATTTCCCTGCTCGAGGGTCGAGGCTGGCTTCTAGCTTCAAACTCTTCAAGTCCGGGGTCCCTTTCCTCTTCCACCCCAGCCATAAGTGCGTCCTGGTTCCCCCTTCTTGGGTGGGTTTAGGGGTCTGGGAAACCAAGAGCGCGGGGTGGTGGACATGCCCCCTACATAGGGTGGATGTTCGTGTGGGACTCCAGTCAGGCAAGAATCGGGGAGTGCTCTCCATCCCAGGGCCCGATGGCATGTTTAGGGGCAGTCACGGTCCGCACGGGTCCCGGTGGCCCGCGCGGGGTCGGGGCAGGGATCCGCGGGAGAACGGGATCCCGTTCGAAGCGCGCTGCGGTTCCGCCCCGGGACAGCGTTGAGCGCCCCCGAGGTGTGTGCGTGCGCTGGGGCCGCCGCAGAGCGCGGGGGAGGGGGCCGGGACCCCCTCCCCGCCCCCTCCCCAGCGCCGCCCCCGGCCCCACGCCCCTTACTCGGCTTGGCTGCCTCGCTCCGCTCGGTGCGCCGCACTGCCGGCTCCAGCTTCGGCTCCAGATCGGGTTCCCGCTCTGGCTCCGCTCCCGCTCGCGTTCCGGTTCCCGCTCGGATGCCGCTGCGCTCGGGCTCGGGCGTCGCGGGGGGCGCGCCTGTCCGCCACTGCCTGCTCGGCGTGCAGGGGCGCGGCGGGGCGGGGCCCAGCGGAGCAGACCAGGGGCACGCGATCCCCGGCCGAGGTGGCGACGGCAGCAGCGGCTTCCCGGTGCCGGCCCTGCCCTGCCGCAGCCCCGCCTGGCCCTCCGTGGGCCCCGCGCAGCCGCCCACGCCACGGTCGCCAGCTCCCGCCGCCCTGCGCCGCGACTCCGGGCCTCAGCAGCGCCGGGCAGCCGCCCGGGTCATTCCTGAGCTGGGGGGAAGCGGCGGAGGGGGAGGGCTGAGCCGCGCCCCTCTGCGCCACTGCCAGCCCGACACCCACACAGCGGCAGGCGGGGCGCACGGCCAGGAGGCCGAGAGAAGCTGCGAGGCCAGCGCGCCAGCCAGACGTGTGAGGACAGACGGACAGGCATGTGTAGAGTGTGACATACAGACAGGCGGGAGCAGAGGCGCAGACATACAAACCTGCAAAAGAGAGTAGACAGCCAAGTAGACAGTCTGGGAAGAACATCCAGACAGGTTTTTCAGAGGCCAGCCTGGGCACCGGGCAAGTGGACCCCTGTCATGGCCACTGGGTGAAGCAGACAAGCCTGGCAGAGCCTCCTGCTCCCAATTGCCCGCCGGTGATTCTTGGGTGTTCCGGAATGTCGGTTAGGCCTGGCTGAAGCCTTCCTCTTCTGAGCGACCAGCTTACCTATTTCCTATTCCCCTCGCCCAACCCTGTGCCCTCTCACCCCACCATACCCAAATCATGGGCATAGAACTTGACCCCGACTCTGGTGCCTGACTCAGGGAGAGGCTCCTGGCTTTCCTGCTCTGTCCCAACTCTACTTAGGGGCCGTGGACCAGCCGCGTCCCCCAGACCTCCCTTTCTTTATTACAATAGATCTCCTGATTATTGCATCCCTGCTAGTCTTGATGCTTCCCAGTTATTTGTGGAATCATTTAATCTCCTCTACTTAGCTGGGAGGGCTTCCCAGGGGCCTCAGTGGGTAAAGAACCTGCCTGCAGTGCAGGAGATGCAGGAGATAACAGGTTGGATTCTTGGGTCGGGAAGATCCCCTGGAGGAGGGCATGGCAACCCAGTATTCTTGCCTGTAGAATCTCATGGACAAAAAAGCCTGGTGGGCTACAGTCCATAGGGTCGCAAAGTGTTGGACGTGACTGAAGTGACAGCACTCACACAGTTAACTGGGAGCCTCAAGAGGGAGACCCTTGGGGGCCTGCCCAGAGCATGCACTCTAAATTTGATGAATTAATTGATGAAATACTTTATTGACAGTTCCCCTAACCCCCATTTCCTTGATGGTCATGATACCAAGAATAAAACATGAGGATAAGGGGCTGCACATGTTGCTGATAAAATGTGGGGAAGGAGAGGAGCCAGAGGGATGGGGTGGAGGAGAGGCCAGGCAGCCATTGGCACTGAGTGGAGGGTAGGGGCAGAGCAGCTTTGGTTGAGAAAACAAACCTCCCTCCACCCCAGCTCTGCCAATCACCGTATCTTGGGCTTCCCTGGGTGGAGGCGGACCTGCATGGTCTAGAGCCTTGCTTGGTGAGTGAGGCTCCTCCCAGCTGTCTTTGCTAGCTGTTTATTCTGGGCTCTGCCTCCTGCACTGTCTACCTTATCGCCCTAGACTGAAGGAGATGAAGGGACCCTGGATGGAGGATTCCACCTCCATCCAGAAGTGTTGGGGGAGGTGGGGTGGGGCACATGAACTGTGTCGGGGATGGGGCCAGAATATAGGGAAACATCTCCCAGTCCTAAGAAATGGAACCTGAGAGGTCTTTTGTCCAACCTCACACATTTATTTTATGGATGAACAATTAAAGGACTAGAGAAAGGAGGGGACAGACCAACTAGGGTTGGTGGTTCTAGGGCTCCCAGGCCAGGGCTCTGCCCCCTGCACCACTCTGCTAAAGGTGACCTTCACCTTCTTGAGCAGACACCTGCTAATCTGTGCAGGATGGATATGCTGGTTGTTGAGTGGTTTTACCTTTAATCTGTCCCCTTTGGTGAGACTGTGCTGCTGCTGCTGCTGCTGCTAAGTCGCTTCAGTCGTGTCTGACTTTGTGCGACCCCATAGACAGCAGCCCACCAGGCTCCTCTGTCCCTGGGATTCTCCAGACAAGAATACTGGAGTGGGTTGCCATTTCCTTTTCCAATGCATGTGTGCATGCTAAATCACTTCAGTTGTTTCCGACTCTGTGTGACCCTATGGACAGCAGCCCACCAGGCTCCTCTGTCCACAGGATTCTCTAGGCAAGAATACTGGAGTGGGTTGCCATTTCTTTCTCCCATTGGCAAGACTGTGTATACATGTATTTTGTGGGGTCCTTGTGGAAGGCCCTAGCTGAAAAAGAGTTCACCCCCTTCCACCCCATTTGAATGTTGCTGAGCTGACAGATCTGACTCTTTCTTTGCACTGGAATGCAGAATGGTTTCCACCAGGCATGTGGTGTTGGGGTTTAGCTTCAGGCTTATGTTGATCTGCCTATGTATCTATCCACACACATATTAGTTGAAAAAGTGAAAAAAGAACACAAATACTGATCACTATTAATGTTAAGGTTTCTTTTTCTTCCTTTTTAATCTCACAACTCTACAAGTGTCCCTAATGGAGTGAGCTTGCTCACCCTCTTCTCCTACATCACGGTTTTCATGGCTGCCTAGCGCTGTGTCAGATGGCTTTACTGTATTTTATTGGGTTGTCCAAAAGGTTCACTTGGGTTTTCCTATAGATGTTACGGAAATACCAATCCAGTATTTAATCAGTTCTCTACTGCTGGGTGTTCAGTTTTGAGATTTTCACACTTTCATGCAACACCGCAGTGAACATCCTTGTGGGTGAGTTTGTGCGGGTCTGTGATTATTCTTGACTTCAGTGGGTATGTCCATATATTATTGAGGCTTTCTTCTGTACGGGGTCAGAGTCATAGGAGGGACATCTTCTGGACACCAGGGAAGCACACTGATGTTCAGTGTCCATTACACCAAAGGGAGAGTAGCGAGGCTGGAGGAAGGAGCTGGGAGGGGTCATGTAGTTCCATCTCAGGACAGTGAGGTGCCCCGAGAGTCCAGTGCCAGGCTGTGGGGACGTGCCTTAGAGTGTGCTCTCTTATCCCTGTCACTCCTAGGTTTGGTCAACCTATCAATTCTAATGTTGGGAGGAGTCTTCTGATATTTAATACTAAGGGTCAGTTCAGTTCAGTCCCTCAGTCACATCCAACTCTGTGCAACACCATGGACTGCAGCACAGCAGGCCTCCCTGTCCATCACCAACTCCCGAAGTCACAGGCTCAGTAGTTGTGGCACACAGGCTTAGTTGCTTCGAGGCATGTGGGATCTTCCTGGATCATGGATGGAACCCGTGTCTCTTGCATTGGCAGGCAGATTCTTTACTACTGAGCCACTAGGGAAGCAGCCCCCTCCCCCGCCACCCCTGCCACCCCTGCCACCAGCTTTAAAAAGACCTTTTTCTCTCCCTCTGATTTTGCTCATAGTCTCCTTGAACATCTTAAGGGAGACGAAGGAAAAGAAGAGGGCTTGATTCTTGCTTGGTGGGGTGTGGGGCCCAGGAGTGCAGCGCCCCCAAGGCTGACTAGCTCAGAAGTGCTAAAGCAGAGGGTGGAAGTTGGGGCGGGGTGGGCACAGAAACACCTGTGGAGCCCTAGGCAGCGCTTCCTGGAGCTGCTTTCTGCTGAGAGCATGGAGGGTTTTGTGTTCACACTCCACTTTATGGGTGAGGAGACTGAGAACCACCAAATGTAAGTGATTTTCCAGAGATGCACACTTGGTTAAGCTGTGCCAGATAAGATGATGAGACACTTTAAAACAGCGGGAAAGATCACCAGGTGTCCTTCTAATTGACTCTTAGGTGTTACCTGGCACATGATTGTCTGTTTCTCTAGGGCTTCCCTGGTGGCTCAGTGGTGAAGAATCTGCCTGCCGAGGGGGAAATCTGGGTTTGATCCCTGGCTTGGGAAAGTCCCCTGGAGAAGGAAATGGTCACCTGCTCCTGTATTCTTGCCTGGAAAATCCCATGGGCAGAGGAGCCTGGTGGGCTAGTCCATGGGAACGCAAAGACTTGGCGACTAAACAACAACAAACAGCAATAGGAATTTGTAGCTTTCATGGTCTCTGAGCTGTTTAATTACTTTGGAAGTTGTAGGAACCTGACTCTGATGGGAAACTGTTGCTGTTTCTTGAGATGCAAATACATTTTATCAGGTGAGGTCAATGGAGATCTTGTGAGAGGAGGCTAAGAGCGATGCTTGTGGCTGTGCTTCAGATTTTCCTTTAAATTGTGTAAAATGTCTTATTTTTCCCTCATTAATTAATGAGTTAAAAATGAAATCTTTGATGTGTGCAGTTAATTTTATATTTGTATAACAGTCATGATTTTATTTTTTAAGAAATGCAAACAGTAGTAAGCTTGCAACTGTATCCAGATGGGTCTGTTTTACATCAGAGCTTAGCCTTTCTTTGGAGATTTCAGATCCAAGGCCCTCAGAAGAGAAGGAAGTTAGTGTGGGCTGGGTGAGTCTTAGAGGGCTTTCTGGAAGACGGAGTATGAGGGGTGGGGAAGGATTTAGAGAGGAACACCTGAAGACTGAAGGCTTTCCAGAATGGGGGGTGGCAGGGCCTGCAGTCGGGAAGGGGTATGGAGGCGTGGTGAGGAGGCCTTTCTGGATGAAGGGTGGGCTCTGGGGAGCCAGGTGCCAGATGGAGAATGGAGATGAGATTCCAGGTAAAGGAGGCTGCCTCTGATGCTCTATGCAGCAGGGAGCCACTGTGACTCTTGAGGGAGGAGGGGACTTGACGAAATGGACCTATTAAGAGGGCTGGCCTCAGGGTTCCTAAACCCTTCCGGCCCCTACGCCTTTCTCCAGGTGGACGGCTGGGGCAGGCTGCCCCTCACTGTCCCCTGTTAGCAGGGGAGGCCACCCTTTCAGGACCCTGGGAGATGTCCCCAGAGGCCTTCTCGGGGAGCCTACTTCTGGGCCTGCTTGAAGATCTGTATTCGGGACAGGGCTTATTTCAGGGTCAGCTGGTTGAGAGGTGAGCAGGGTCTGTATGCAAACCTTTCTGCCGCTGTTTCCAATCAGTCATGACATGTCCTCCCAGCGACCAGACCCTCTGTCAACCACTCCATATGGATTGTTTATTTCTATCCTCATGGTATCCTGTAGAGGGGGTGATAACTTTCTCCATTTTTCTTTGTGCAGCAAGGAGTTTATGGAGGCTGAATAACTTGCTCATTGTCACATGACTAATTAGAGGCAGAACCCAGATTTACACACGATCCTGCTTGATCCCAAGACAAAGCCAGAATAGTCATGGTCTCTCCTTTGTGGGGCTCACTGTGTAGAGGAGGTGTCAGACATCAACCAAGGAGTGGCAGATAAATGTAAACTTGCTGCCATGAGACATGCCACAAGTTTGGGAAGCATGTGAGTGAGTGTTATAGGAGGTCTAACCTTGTCAGGAGACAGAAGAAGTGGACTGGGGCCAGGACTGCTTTTGATCTTGAGAGCTGTGGAGGGCATAAGAGTGTTTTAAACAACATTGGACTTATTGTTGTGGTTGTTCAGTCACTAAATCGTGTCTGACTCTTTACGACCCCATGGACTGTAGTGTGCCAGGCTTCCCTTCCTTGTCTTTCCCTGCCTTCTGGAGTTTGCTCAAACTCATGTCCACTGAGTTGGTGATGCCATCCAACCATCTCATCCTCTGTTGGGCCCTTCTGCTCCTGCCCTCAATCTTTTCCAGCATTAAGATCTTTTCCACTGAGTTGGCTCTTTGCATCAGGTGGGCAAAGTATTGGAGCTTCAGCTTCAGCATCAGTCCTTTAATGAATATTCAGGGTTGATTTCCTTTAAGATTGACTGTTTTGATCGCCTTGCAGTCTGAGGGACTCTCAAGAGTCTTCTCTAGCGCCACAATTCAAAAACGTCAATCTTTGGCGCTCAGGCTTTTTTATGGTCCAGCTCTCTCTCACATCTGTACATGACTACTGGAAAAGCCATAGCTTTGATTAGGCAGACCTTTGTCGGTGAAGTGATGTCTCTGCTTGGTTGAGTGGTGGGAGCATAATCAGCGGGGAAGGCAATGGCACCCCACCCCAGTACTTTTGCCTGGAAAATCCCATGGACGGAGGATCCTGGTAGGCTCCAGTCCATGGGGTCGCTAAGAGTCGGACACGACTGAGCGACTTCACTTTCACTTTTCAGTTTCATGCATTGGAGAAGGAAATGGCAACCCACTCCAGTGTTCTTGCCTGGAGAATCCCAGGGAGGGGGGAGCCTGATGGGCTGCCGTCTATGGGGTCGCACAGAGTCGGACACGACTGAAGCGACGCAGCAGCAGCAGCATAATCAGACCTGCGTTTTGAAAAGAGTTTTACTGGTAGTGCTGAGATGGTTGGGGGCACGACAGAATGGAGGCAAGGAGCTGAGAAGTGGTGATCACACTAGCCCAGGAGAGGAGTGATGGTGCCCCTGGAGGTGGAGAGAGAGAGATGGGTTGGAGATAGATGTGGAAGGTAAAATCAGTAAGACTTGGTGATGTCTTGGGTGTGGGGGTTGAGGGAGCAGGTGGAGTCAGGATGATGCCTAGATTTCTGTTTGGTGCAGCGGGGTCAATAGATTCACTGAGGAGTGAAACATCTGAAGGGAATCAAGTTTGGGGAAGAATAATATGAGTTTGATTTTATACATGTTGAATTCCAGGAGTTGCTGGCATGCAGCAGAACTCTGAGAGGAGTCCAGATGGAAAGATACCCTAAGGACTTAGATGTGCAGGCATTAGAATTGATTGATTCATCCCTCTATCCATCCACTCATCTACCCTCCCATGAATTCATGTGTTCTTTCTCCCATCCTGCGGTCATCTGTTGATGCACTCTTTTGCCCATCTGCCCTCTCACTGTTCCACCTCTCCCGACT
Organism: Tragelaphus eurycerus; assembly: GCA_935064755.1. Lineage (NCBI taxonomy): Eukaryota > Metazoa > Chordata > Mammalia > Artiodactyla > Bovidae > Tragelaphus > Tragelaphus eurycerus. The sequence continues at coordinate 24,079,723 of CAKXYN010000020.1, forward strand.
CCTGTCTTCCAGTCCATCTACCTGTCCACCCCCTGAACATGTCTTGGTAGTGTTAAGGAGAGATGAAGTAAGAGGCCTTGGTTCATGCTTGTTGAGGTGTGGGGACAGTGGCAGGGCCCTCCTGAGGCCAACAGGCTCAGAAGTGGTGCAGAAGTAGATAGAGGGAGGAAGCTCAGAAGGTGGAGAAATACCTATTAAACCTAGAGCAAGACCTTCTGAAGCTGTTCTCTGCTAAAAGCATGGAGGGGTTTGTGGTCTCATCCCACTTTGCTGATGAGGAGACTGAGGCCCTCTGAAATAAAGAGGTTTTCCAGAGATGCACACCTGGTTAAGCCATGCCAGGTAAGATGATGAGACACTTTGAAATAGGCAGAAAAGATTACCAAATGTCCTTCTCATTGACTGTTGGGTGTTAACCTGTCACATGGTTATCTGTTTCTGTAGGAGTTTGTAGCTTTCATGGTCTCTGAGCTGTTTTGTTATTTTGGAAATAGTAGAAAACTGATTGTGATGAAAACTGTTGTCGCCCATGTGATGCAAGTGAATTTCTTTAGGTGAGGCCAGTTGGTATCTTGTTGGGGGTGGATGGGCTAAAAGCTGTAGCTGTGGCTGCACTTTGGATTTGACTTTAAATTGTGTATAATGTCTTACTGGTTCCCTCATTAGTTAATGAGTTAAATAAAGTCATTGACGGGTATTCATGAGGTAAATGAAATCTTTGACATCTGTCCATCCATCTAACCTTCCTGTCATCGATCCACCTCCCATACACGCACTTATTTTTCCTCATGTCCATTTACCCATCCATTTATTCTTACAGACTCCATTTATTCATCCATCTACTCATCTGTTTACCCCATTTGCACCCATCCATCCATACTTGCTGTTGCCTCCTCCAGGCCCAACATGTTGAAACAAATAATATAGAAAACCAGTTCCCTGCTCTTAAGGAATCTATAATCCATCAGGAGAGGCAGGACAGTGGTTGCAGAATAATATATTTTCTGTGCCAAATGTGCCCAGAGAAAGGGCATTTAACCCAATGTGAGGAAGTTAGAAACGCCTGCACTGTGCTCTTTGAATTGAGCTTAAAGTTTAATTAAGATTTTGCAAGATGGACAGGATTGGGTGATGTTCCAGGAGAGAGAGTAGCTTGCGTGTACAATGGTGGTATAGCTGTCAAAAGACCAAAGTAATTCCAGAAACACAGGTAATTTGGAATATTGGGAGTGCAGTTGAGTGTGAATGACTCATACTATTTGAGAAGATTGGAATGCAGGTCTGGAGTGTTTCCCACACCAAAAATTGATTCTCCAACTCTCCAGACATCAAGTGGGTATCCAACAACTTGGTTCAATTCTTCAACTCCCCAGAGTTATCACAGATCCCACAGCTTAAAGGCAGAGCACAGTAAGACTGCTCCCCACTTTAGTTATCAGTTGCAAAACTATCCTTTGATTATAAAGAGAAAGTTCCCATGATCCTTTCCTTGGGTTCAGTAGTTTGCTAGAATGGCTTGAAGAACTCAGGGAAACACTTTACTTAGGTTTATCAGTTTCTTACAGAATATACAACTCAGGAACAGCCAAAGGGGATGTATAGGACAAGGTGTGAAGGTGTGGAGTGGTGTGTGAAACCCCTGTAACCTCTCTGGGGGTACCACCTCCCTGCACCTTTATGTGTTTGCCCACCAGGAAGTTCATCAAGTCTCACTGTCATTCAGCTGAATCTCTAGCCCCCATCCACTCCATCCTCTTCCTATAGGACAGTGAGTAGGGCTGGAAGTTCCATCCCTGTAATCACTTGGTATTTCTAGTGACCCTAGGCATCCTGAGCTGTGTTAGGGCCCTACTCGAAGTCACCCTACTAGCAAAAACTCAGGTGTGATCGAAGGGCTTGGTATGATTAATAAAAGACACTCCTATCACTTAGGAAATTTCAAGTGTCTTACGGGTCCTATATAAAAACCAAGTATTATAACAAAAGATGCTCATATCACCCTTCACATTCAAGAAATTATGTGGTTTTAACTTGCTTTGTGCCAGGAAGCCAGGATAGAGACCAAATATATTTCTTATTATACTGCAGCAGGTCATAAAGGCCTTGGATGACAGACTAATGCTTTGAATAACAGGCTGAGGTCCTTGGGGGGCACGTAAGAGCTTTATGGAGGGAGTGAAATTGTCAGGTATGTGTTTTAAAAAGATGTCTCTGGCTGCCTTGCAGAAGATGGGGTTGAGTATGTGTGTGCTCAGGAGATCCGATGGTTCAGTCTGTGTAGAATGAGGACTTTGCCCATGATGGGCTCTTGATCCAGCCCTCGAGGTTGGCTTAACCACCATGTTTGGCCTGGCCCCAAACCTGATTCTCATTCCACTTACTCTGCCAAAGCTGAAGTCAAGGTAGTCAGGCTGAGGCTTGTGGCATGAGGAAGATTTCGATGTTCTGCATTTTCGAGGGTGGCATGCAGAACCCCCCACCAGGCTCTTCAGTCTTATTGTGGTCCATCTCCAGCTTTAGAGCTGCCATGGACTTTTGTGAATTGCTCACTGGCTGATCTGTCAAGGTTACATTAGGATCTCAGTTCCATGCCTCTCTTTTTTGCCTCTACAATTTACATCCACAAAACCTATTAACTTCCCATCAGTCACACCATGATGTTTCCTCTGGTCCCATGAAATCTCCATCCCACCAGGCTTGCTGGTGACACCTGACAGTGTTTAGCCTGAGTAGAGTTACTACTGGGGGTCAGACATGGCCCTAGCCCTCAAAAAACTTGTCAGTGGGGTGAAAGACTGATATGGGGGTCCTGTCGATTTGGGCCCAGAAACACCAGCATATGGAATGGGAAACAGCTCAGGTTGCAGAATTGGGTGGACTTGAGTTTGTGTCTTTACCGTTCACTGGATTGTGCCCTTAGGGAAGTCACTTCATTTCCTCTGAGCTTCAATTTCTTCATATGTAGTAAGGGAAAAATAATACTTACCTTATCTTAGTCTGGATTTTTTTAGGTAGCAACTAATACAAGTGATGAGAACCAACTTGAGTCATTTTAAGCCAGAAAGGAAATTTACTAGAACCCAAGTCTGGGCTTTCTGAGTGGAGTAGAGTGGAGACCAGAGAAGCGGATGGGAACCTTGGTGAGACTTTGCCTCTTTGTCTCTGCATCTGTCTGCTCACTGTCCTAAATTTTTCTCACCTTGCAGACCCTCTGTCTCCATTATTCCGTATAAAAAATCCACAGTGCAGCTTAGGAGTGAGTTCACAGCAGCTCATTTTAACTGCAAGCAGACCTGACTGACCCTCTTTCAGACCCAAGTCCAAATACCCAAGAGATAATCTGGTTGGCTGAGTTGTATTAGGTGTTCACATCTGATCCAGTCAGCTGTGATGGGGTTGGGGAAGGAGCATATAGCACAGATGTGGCAGCTGGTGGACATATGCATAAGCAGGGGGTAGTTTTTTGTTTATTGAGGTACAGTTGATTTACAGTGTTGTTAATATATTACTTTCAGGTGTACAGCATAGTGATTCAAAATTTTTATAGTTTATACTCCTTTTGAAGTTAGTACAAAAATCGACTGTATTGCATTTGCTGTACAAGACATCCCCGTAGTTTACTTACTTTATACATAGTAGTTTGTTCCTCTGAATCTTCTACCCCTATATTGTTCCTTCTCCCTTCTCCTGTCCCCACTAGTCACCACTAGTTTGTCCTGAATTACTTGGGAGTCTGTTTATGTTTCGTTACATTCTTCCATTTGTTTTTATTTTTAAGATTCCACAAATGAATGATAACATACAGTATTTTTTTTTCTCTGACTTACTTTACTAAACACAATATCATCCAGGTTGATCCATGCTGTTGCAAATGGCAGAATTTTCTTCTTTTTATGGTTGAGTAATGCTCCATTGTGTATATGAAGCATGTCTTCTCCATCCATCAACTGTTGACGGACACTTAGGGTGCTTCTGTATCTTGACTATAGTAAACAGCACCTCTGTGAACACTGGGGTGCATGTACCTTTTGGAATTAATGTTTTTGATTTCTTCGGATATATATCCAGGAGTGGAATTGCTGGATCATATAGTAGTTTTATTTTTAGTTTTTAAAGAACCCTCCATACTGTTTTCAGTAGTGGCTTCAGTTTACATTCCCACCAACAGTGAACTAAGATTCCCTTTTCTCCACATCCTCACCAACATTTGTTATTCATGGTCTTTTTGGTGATGCCCATTCTGACAGGTGTGGAGAAGGCAATGGCACCCCACTCCAGTACTCTTGCCTGGAAAATCCCATGGACGGAGGAGTCTGGTGGGCTGCAATCCAAGGGGTCGCGAAGAGTCGGCCACGACTGAGCGACTTCACTTTCACTTTTCACTTTCACGCATTGGAGAAGGCAATGGCAACCCACTCCACTGTTCTTGCCTGGAGAATCCCAGGGACGGGGGAGCCTGGTGGGCTGCTGTCTCTGGGGTCGCACAGAGTCAGACATGACTGAAGCGACTCAGCAGCAGCAGCATTCTGACAGGTGTGAGGGAATATCACATTGTGGCTTTGATTTGTGTTTCTCTGATAACTAACAACATTGAGCATCTTTTTTGGTGACTGCTAGCACATCTGTCCCACTCCAGTGTTCTTGCCTGGAGAATCCCAGGGACGGCAGAGCCTGGTGGGCTGCCGTCTATGGGATCGTACAGAGTCGGACACGACTGATGTGATTTAGCAGCAGCAGCACATCTGTATGTCTTCTTTGGAAAAATGTCTATTCAAGTCTTCTGTGCATATTTAATTGTTTTTTATATTGAATTGTATGAGCTGCATATATATTCTGAATATTAAGCCCGTATTGGTCATTATCATTTGACCAGTGTTTTCTCCCATCAAATATTTTTTTCCTTTCCACTGGTTGTCTTTGTATTTTGTTGAGGTTTCCTGTGTTATAAAAAAGCTTTTAAGTTTAATTAGATCCCATTTGTTTATTTTTTTCTTTTATTTCTTTTGCCTTAGGACTCAAAGGTTTTTTTGCTGTAATTTCTATCAAAGAGTGTTCTGCAGATGATTTCTCCTATGAGTCTTATGGTTCCCAGCCTTACATTTAGGTCTTTAATATATTTTGGGTTTATTCTTGTATATAGTATGAGACAATATTTTCTTTCTTTCACATGTAGCTCTCCAGTGTCCCCAGCACCAGTACTGAAGCCACTGTGTTTTCCCCATTGTATATTTTTGCCTCCTTTGTTGTAGGTTAATTGACCATAAGTGTGGGGGGTTATTTCTGGGGTTTCTATTTGGATCCATTACTCTTTGTGTCTGTTTCTGTGTCCGTACCATACTGTTTTGATTATCATACAGTCTGAAGTCAGGAAATGTGATACCTTCAGCTCTGTTCTTCTTTCTTAAGATGATTTTGGCTATGCTGTATCTTTTGTGTTTCTGTATAAATTTTAAGATTATTTGTTCCACTTCTGTGAAAAATGCCTTTGGTATTTTGATAGAGAGTGCACCGAATCTGTAAATTGCCTTGGGTAATATGGTCATTTTAACAACATTCTTCCAGTCCGTGAAGATGGATTCCCATCTTTCTGTCTGTGTAGTCTTCAGTTTCTATCCACAGTGTCTTTTAGTTCCTGAATATATATCCGTTGGGACTTCCCAGGTGGCTCAGTGGTAGAGAATCCACCTACCAAGCAGGAGATACAGGTTCAATCCCTGGGTCAGGAAGATCTCCTGGAGGAGAAAATGGCAACTCACTCCAGTATTCTTGCCTGGGAAATTCCATGGACAGAGGAGTCTGGCAGACTGCAGTCCACTGGGGGTCTCAAGAGTTGGACATGACTGAGCACGCATGAGAGACGTATCTTTTACCTTTTTAGTTATATTTGCTGCTAAGTCACTTCAGTCGTGTCCGACTCTGTGTGACCCCATAGACGGCAGCCCACCCGGCTCCCCCGTCCCTGGGATTCTCCAGGCAAGAACACTGGAGTGGGTTGCCATTTCCTCCTCCAATGCATGAAAGTGAAAAGTGAAAGCAAAGTCGCTCAGTCATGTCTGACCCTCAGCGACCCCATGGACTCCAGCCTTCCAGGCTCCACTGTCCACGGGATTTTCCAGGCAAGAGTACTGGAGTGGGGGTGCCATCGCCTTCTCCGTTTAGTTTTATTTATTCCTAGGTATTTTATTCTTTCTGATGTGCTTCTGTGTTGGATGCATATATATTTACAATTGTTATATCTTTTTCTCAGATTGATCCTTGGATCATTATGTAATGTCCTTCTTTATCTCTTGTTACAGTCTTTGTTTTAAAGTCTATTTTGTCTGATACAAGAATTGCTAACCTGGCTTTCTTTTGACTTCCATTTGCATAGAATACCTTTTTCCATTCCCTCACTTTTAGTCTGTATGTGTCTTAAGATCTGAAGTGATTCTCTTATAAGCACCATATATATGGGTCTCGTTTTTGTATTCATTCAGCCAATGTGTGTCTTTTGATTACAGCATTTAGCCCATTTACATTTAAAGAAGTCATTGATAGGTAATGTTCTTATTGCCACTTTGTTCACTGTTTTGGGCTTGTTTCTGTAGGTTCTTTTTTGTTGTGTTTTTCTTCTTTTGTTCTCTTTCCTTGTGAATTGATGACTATCTTTAGTGTTATATTTGGATTCCTTTGGCTTCCTTCGTGGCTCAGTTGATAAAGAATCTGCCTGCAATGCAGGAGATGCAGGGTAGGGAAGGTCCCCTGAAGAAGGAAATGACAACCCTCTCCAGTACTCTTGGCTGGAGAATTCCATGGACAGAGTAGTGGGGTAGACTACAATCTATGGGATCCCAACGAGTCGGATACAACTGAGCGAGACTAACTTTCTTTTTTTTTCTTTGGATTCATTTCTGTCTCTCTCTCTTTTTTTGGTGTGTGTATTTCTTATAGATTTCTGGTTTGTGGTTACCATGAGTTCTATCTATCTACCTATGATTGTTTTAAGATGCTGATCTCTTAATTTCAAATGCATTTTAACATTCCTGAATTTTTAAACTCTCCTCCCCTCATGATTACTGTTTTTGACATTGTATTTTATATCTTTTTGTTTTGTGCATCCCTTAGCTGGTTATTGTAGGTATAGATAATTTTGCTATTTTTGCCTTTTAACCTTCTCACTAGCTTTGTACTTGATTGATTTACTGCCTTTACTATATATTTGCCTTTACTGATGAGCTTTTTCCTTTTATAATTTTCATACTTCTGGTTGTGGCCTTCTCTTTTTCAGTTAGAAATCCCTTTAATGTTTCTTGTAAAGCTGGTTTGGTGGTGGTAAACTCCTTCAGCTTTTGCCTGTATGTAAAACTTTATATCTCTCCATCAAATCTGAACGAAAGCCATGCTGGGTCCAGTTTTCTAGGTAGTATGTTCCCCCCTTTATCACTCTAAATATATCATGCCACTCCCTTGTGGCCTCTTAATATTTTCTCTTTTTAAAAAATTTTTACCACTTTAATTACAGTGTGTCTTGGTGCAGTCTTCTTTGAGCTGATCCTGTTTGGGACACTGTGCATCCTAAATCTGGATGTCTGTTTCCTTTCCTTGGTCAGGGAAGTTTTCAGGTATTATGTCTTCAGATATGTTCTCTGCCTCCTTCTTTCTCTCTTCTCTTTCATGCTCTTATGATATGAGTGTTAGTGTGCTTGATGTTGTCCCAGAGGTCTCTTAAACTGTCCTCATTGATTTTGTCCTTTTTTTTTTTTTTTCCTGTTCAGCTTCAGTGATTTCCATTTTTGTCCAGCTCACTGATTCATTCCTCTGTATAATTTACTGTTGATACCATCTAGTGTATTTTTCGTTTCAGTTATTATATTCTTCATCTCTCTTTAGTTCTTTATATATTTTATAACTCTTTGTTAAAAACTTCTAGCTTCTCACTCTGTTTATTGTCCATTCTTTTCCTGAGTTCTTTGATCATCTTAATGCTCATTACCTTGAACTCTTTATTGGACAGGTTGCCTGTCTCTACCTCACTTGATTCTTCTCCTGAGGTTTTATTGTTCCTTCATTTGGAACATGTTCCTCTGTCACCTCATATTGCCTAAGCTGATGTTTTATTTCTTTGTGTCTATAGTTGGCTATGCTTCCTGACGTTGGTGAAGTGGCCTTTTGTACAAGATGTCCTGTGCGTCCCAGTAGCACACTGCCCTCTGGTCACAGACCTGATTACTCTAGGTGTGGGGCCTTCTCTTATGGCAGGCTGACAGCTGTGGGTGGTCTGGTTGGCGGGGTTGGTCCCTAGTCTGGTTGTCGACCAAGACCCTGCCTGAAGCAGGGGGTGATTTTCAGAGATAGTGGGGACTTGTGAGGTGGGCAGCACCCCCAAAGTTGTCTCCTAGGTTATCTCAGGTATGTTGAGAAGACTAAATATGATAATGAATGTAGGCAGTTGGCACAGTTCCTGGCGTATACTGTGGGCTCTATGAATGGTATCTGCTATTATTCATTCACTGCCTTATTTAATAAACACTTTTTTTAGGGTGTGGTTTCTTAGATTCTATGCTAGGTGCTTAGGACCAAGCTGTAAGGTCCTGTTGAGGTTTTTGTCAGGATTGAAAGAAATAATACAGGCAAAATATTTAGTGCAGTTCCTAACTCACAATAATGTTTCAGTAAATATTGTCTATAAATATTGAGTCTAATTGAAAAAAGTGAGACAAATTCTTACATTTTTTTCTATATGTCTTTTGCTCGCTTGCCTACAGGACTGAGCCATGTTTGGTTACAAAAAATAGATTTTATTGATCAAAGTAATGTCAGCTGCCAGACTGATAGTTTTCAGATGTTGTTTTTAAGTCAGAATTAAAAGTTTAGGAATAACTGGCAAAGAAAATAAACACTGGCATCTTTTGAACGCAGGCACTTGAATCATTAAGAGTTAGCTAAGTTAAAAATACCCATGTGCAATGTGTGATTGTCTTTATTTTCCTGACCAAGAATGGACAGATCTGCCCATCTGCAGGAGACTTAAGTTGTGGTATAGCCACACGACAGAATTCTGCAATGGAGATGAACACACTTCAACCTCAAGCTATGTATGGGCAACTCACACACACAGGGTTGAGTGAAGGAAGCCAGACACTGAATGATTCTATTTATATGAGTTCCAAAACAGGAAAAGCACATCTATGGTATTATAAGTCTGGGCAGTGTTTGCCTTCGGAAGGGCATTGGCTGGGAGGGGGCTCCAGGCATGTTGGTAATGCTGTTTCTTGAGCTGAGTGGTGGGTACACAGGTGTATTTTGTAAAATTTTACTGGACAGCACACTTGTGTGCATTTTAACGTATGCTTGATATAGTTTGATAAAAAAGTTTTAAAAACTGATAGAGTGCCTCCTCTTTCTGTACCTGCACAGCCCAGGCAGGAGAGGCAGGCTCCCTACTTGGTGATTGAGAAGGAACTAGATTTCCAGGCAGGGGTATAAAGGGAAAAGAAGTCATTTTTATTTTGTCCGTGGAGAACTTTGTTTTGAGGCTCAGTAACAAAAATAGTTTCACATCTTCTGAACAATAATTTTCTCTTTTTTTTTATTTTAAAATATCTCTTGAATATTGTAAATGTTGCTACAGGGGGCGCTTTCCTCTGCAGTGGCTGCTACTGAAAGTTTTGGGATCAGCCTCTGGCAAGTGCAAGAATTGTATCTTTAGATGTCATCTTGAGTTTTTTATTTCCTGTCTTTGTTTTTCCCTTCCCAATTCACTCATTTGTCTAAAAAAATTGTAATGCATGTGTTTCCTTTGTCCAAATTCACTCACTTATTTTTTAGAAGTTGAGGTGTGTGTTTCCTTTACCCCTAGTCACTCATTTGTTAGAGAAAATGTGATAGTATGTGTGTGTCTTTTTTTCTTTTTCTTTTTTTAAAATTCAGTCGTGCTGTGTATCATGTGGGTTCTTAGTTCCACAACCAGGGATTGAACCTGAGGTCCCTGCATTTAAAGTGTAGAGTCGTAACTGCTGGATCACCAGGCAAGTCCCAGTATATGTGTGCCTTTTAGTGGCTTCCATTCTTTTTGGAGAAAAATGGTGTAGAAATAAACAAACCAGTGCAGAAAACATGGATAGCAACCTTATGTGTGTTGAGCATTTCCACCACTTATTTCAGAGGATGTTACAGGGGAAGAGTGTGGTTTGGAGGGGCTGACTTGGCACATAGGAGTGCCCAATACACTGGTGAGGCATTGGCCAGCGGGGCAAGGATGGAACAGAGAGGACCACATGGGGCCTCTGCTTTCTCTAGCTGCCAGAAAGCAGAGAGAAGTTCACTCCGGTCTGGTTCAGGAGCTCTGGACTTGGAGCCAGAAAATCTGGGATCCATTCACTCTCTTTTTCATGGGCTGTGAGTCCTGGGACAAATCCCTTGTCCTTTAAGAAACTTTGTCCAGCCGAAGGTCTCCATCAGGCACTGCCTGGGGCTTGGGTCTCCTGTCCAGACTGTGGTCCCTCCCCTGGAGCAGCAACCAAATATGAAGGGGACTCTTTTTCTTTTTTTCAGTTGAAATATAGTTGACTTTATGGGCTTCTCTAGTTGGTGTGTGGTGAAGAACCCATTTGCCAGTGCGAGAGACCTGGGTTCAATCCCTGGGTCAGGAAGATCCCCTGGAGAAGCAAATGGCAATGCACTCTAGTATTCTTACCTGGGAAATCCTATGGACAGGGGGCATGGTGGGCTTCAGTCTATGGGGTTGTAAAGAGTTGGACACAACTTAGTGACCAAAAAAACAACATTGTTGATTTACAATGTTGTGTTAATTACTGCTGTGCAGAAGAGTGATTCAATTATACCTATATATGTACACCATCATGATGGTGTGATCACTGACCTAGAGCCAGACATCCTGGAATGTGAAGTCAAGTGGGCCTTAGAAAACATCACTAGGAACAAAGCTAGTGGAGGTGATGGAATTCCAGTGGAGCTATTCCAAATCCTGAAAAATGATGCTGTGAAAGTGCTGCACTCAATATGCCAGCAAATTTGGAAAACTCAGCAGTGGCCACAAGATTGGAAAAGGTCAGTTTTCATCCCAATCCCAAAGAAGGGCAATGCCAAGGAGTGCTCAAACTACCGCACAATTGCACTCATCTCACACGCTAGTAAAGTAATGCTCAAAATTCTCCAAGCCAGGCTTCAGCAATATGTGAACTGTGAACTTCCTGATGTTCAAGCTGGATTTAGAAAAGGCAGAGGAAGCAGAGATCAAATTGCCAACATCTGCTGGATCATGGAAAAAGCAAGAGAGTTCCAGAAAAACATCTATTTCTGCTTTATTGACTATGCCAAAGCCTTTGACTGTGTAGATCACAATAAACTCTGGAAAATTCTGAGAGAGATGGGAATACCAGACCACCTGATCTGCCTCTTGAGAAATCTGTATGCAGGTCAGGAAGCAACAGTTAGAACTGGTCATGGAACAACAGACTGGTTCCAAATAGGAAAAGGAGTACGTCAAGGCTGTATATTGTCACCATGTTTATTTTTAACTTATATGCAGAGTACATCGTGAGAAATGCTGGACTGGAGGAAACACAAGCTGGAATCAAGATTGCTGGGAGAAATATCAATAACCTCAGATATGCTGATGACACCACCCTTATGGCAGAAAGTGAAGAGGAACTAAAAAGCCTCTTGATGAAAGTGAAAGTGGAGAGTGAAAAGGTTGGCTTAAAGCTCAACATTCAGAAAACGAAGATCATGGCATCTGGTCCCATCACTACATGGGAAATAGATGGAGAAACAGTGGAAACAGTGTCAGACTTTATTTTTCTGGGCTCCAAAATCACTGCAGATGGTGACTGCAGCCATGAAATTAAAAGACGCTTACTCCTTGGAAGGAAAGTTATGACCAACCTAGATAGCATATTCAAAAGCAGAGACATCACTTTGCCAACAAAGGTCCATCTAGTCAAGGCTATGGTCTTTCCTGTGGTCATGTATGGATGTGAGAGCTGGACTGTGAGGAAGGCTGAGTGCCGAAGAATTGATACTTTTGAACTGTGGTGTTGGAGAAGACTCTTGAGAGTCCCTTGGACTGCAAGGAGATCCAACCGGTCCATTCGGAAGGAGATCAGCCCTGGGATTTCTTTGGAAGGAATGATGCTCAAGCTGAAACTCCAGTATTTTGGCCACCTCATGCGAAGAGTTGACTCATTGGAGAAGACTCTGATGCTGGGAGGGATTGAGGGCAGGAGGAGAAGGGGACGACAGAGGATGAGATGGCTGGATGGCATCACTGACTCGATGAATGTGAGTCTGAGTGACCTCCGAGAGCTGGTGATGGATAGGGAGGCCTGGCGTGCTGCAGTTCATGGGGTCGCAAGGAGTCGGACACGACTGAGCGACTGATCTGATGTACATTCTTTTTTAATATTCTTTTCCATTATGGTTTATCATAGGCTAGTGAGTATAGTTCTCAGTGCCGTACAGTAGGACCCTGTCGTTTATCCATTCTGTATATAAAAGCTTCCATCTGGTAACCCCAACCCCCGACTCCATCCCTCCCCCAAGCCCATCCCCCTGACAACCAGCAGTCTGTTCTGTGTGTCTCATAAATAGGTTCATTCGTGTCATATTTTGGATTCCACATGCAAGTGATCATGTGGTATTTGTCTTTCTTGACTTACTTCACTTAGTATGATAATCTCTGCATCCATGTTGCTGCAAAGGGCATTGTTTCATTCTATCAGTCAGTTCAGTCATTCAGTTGTGTCTGACCCTTTGTGACCCCATGGACTGCAGCACACCAGGCTTCCCTGTCCATCACCAACCCCTGGTGCTTTCTCAAATTCATGTTCATTGAGTTGGTGATGCCATCCAACCATCTCATCCTCTGTCATCCCCTTTACCTCTTGCCTTCAATCCTTCCCAGCGTGAGTCTTTTCCAATGAGTCAGTTCTTCACATCAGGTGGCTAAAGTATTGGAGCTTCAGCTTCAGCGTCAGTCCTTCCAATGAATATTCAGGACTGATTTCCTTTAGGATTGACTGGTTGGGCCTCCTTGTGGTCCAAGGGACTGAGTAGTATCCCATTGTATGTATATGCACCACATCTTCTTTATTCATATATTGATGAATAAATTGAATAAATTATGTTGTTCCCATGTCTTGACTGTTGTGAATAGTGCTGCTGTGAACATAGGGGGGCATGTATTTTTTTGAATTAGAGTTTTGTCCGGATATATGCCCAGGAGTGGGATTGCTGGATCATATGGTAATTCTATATTTAGTTTTCCGAGGAGCCTCCATACTGTTTTCCACAGTGGTTGCACCAGCTTACGTTCCCACCAACAGTGTATGAGGGTTCTGAAGGGGACTCTTAACCCTGCCTCCTCTTTCTATCTTGGCTTTCTCCACCAGAGTTCCTGAGGACAGTTGGTAACTTGGGAACTTCAGTGCCACCTATTCATATTCATAGGACTCAGAAGAACAGGCAGTTGAGGAACCCAGCAAGACGGCTGGGGGTGCTTCAGTGCACCTGTGCCTGCTCCCCTTAAGCAGGCTCAGTAGCTCAGGAGCCTAGGGGAGCAGCAGGCAGACACAGACCGGCCCCCTCTCTTGCCCTCTCATTTGAGGAGTCTGTCTGCTCTTTATTTTGAGCTGACCAGGGTGAATTTGAAATGCTGATGGGAGAACTCATCTCCCAGAAGTATGTAAAGCATGTCCCCCAAATGCAGTACAGAAAGATTTACAACCCCAGCCTGGAGTAGCTGAGCCTTTGCCCTTGGGGGAGGCAGGGCAGAAATCCTGCAGAGTCTTGTGAATTTGACCCTCTGGGGAATAAGCTGTTTCTTAGCCTCTCTGTTTGGACTATATTGCCTTGTTCCTTTTAACAACATCATGAGAAACGCTGGGCTGGATGAATCACAAACTGGAATCAAGATTGCCAGAAGAAATATCAGTAACCTCAGATATGCAGATATTACCACCCTTATGGCTGAAAGTGAAGAAGAACTAAAGAACATCTTGATGAGAGTAAAAGAGGAGAGTGAAAAAGTTGGCTTAAAGTTCAGCATTCAGAAAAGTAAGATCATGGCATCTGGTTCCATCACTTCATGGCAAAAAGATGTGGAAACAGTGGCAGACTTTAATTTTTTGGGCTCCAAAATCACTGCAGATGGTGACTGCAGCCATGAAATTAAAAGATGCTTGCTTCTTGGCTGGAAAGTTATGACCAACCTAGACAGCATATTAAAAGGCAGAGACGTTACTTTGCCAATGAATGTTCGTCTAATCAAGTCTATGGTTTTCCCAGTGGTCATGAAGGATGTGAGAATTGGACTATAAAGAAGGCTGAGCAACCGAAGAATTGATGTTTTTGAACTGTGGTGTTGGAGAAGATTCTTGAGAGTCCCTTGGATTACAAGGATATCCAACCAGTCCATCCTAAAGGCGATCAGTCCTGAGTGTTCATCGGAAGGACTGATGCTGAAGCTGAAACTCCATTGCTTTTGCCACCTGATATGAAGAGCTGACTCATTTGAAAAGACCCTGATGCTGGGGAAGATTGAAGGCAGGAGAAGAAGGGGACAACAGAGGATGACATGGTTGGATGGCATCACCGACTCAATGGACATGAGTTTGGGTGAACTCCAGGAGTTGGTGATGGACAGGGAGGCCTGCCGTGCTGCAGTCCATGGGGTCGCAGAGTAGGACACGACTGAGCGACTGAACTGAACTGAACAATGTGCTACAAGCATCACATAAGCAGGGCACATGCTGCCCTCAGTGTAAGCTTTTTTCAACTCAGTCTGGAGGAAAGGACACCCTTCCACTGCAGCGTTGGCACTTCCTTAGATCAAGCCACACCCTAACTTAAGCCCTTCAGTAGTTTCCCATTGCTGTGGGGCCAGGTCTACATTAGAAAGGACAGTCAAGGTCCTTTCTGATCTGGTCCCTGCCTGCCTCTCTAGGTTCTACTTCAGTCACTTTCTCCCTCACCCCCTGGGCTCCACCCATCTCCAACATCTGAAAGCCCCCTTTGCAACAGCTTCTCTGGCTTTATTTTCCCTCAGGTTGAATTAATATCTCCTTCATCTGGGGCCCCACAACACACTTCACATTTCAAAGTGATAGAAATTGCATAAGATTTTCTTTTGTGTTTGTACATACACACCACCCTATTTATGAGCCTTTGGAGGGGAAGAGCAAGAGTTACTCAGTCCTGTGTCCCCAGCTCAGGATCTGGCCCAGGGCTCCATAAGCCTTTGTTGCACCAGTGGAGTTGGAGCATAAAGATACCCGCAGCTGTGCTGGAACAGGGGACTGCCTCGAGCATTCTGTCTACTCTCTTGTTGCTCTAGTCCTTTTCCCTCCCTGTCGCTTCTCAGGGTGTCTCTTCTAGCTTTCCTCCTCCTTCCATCTGATAGTTATAAGCTTCACAGAAGAGCTGTAGCTTTCTTGAGAGAATAGTACTATGGTATATTCACAAACCAGGTTTGGTGAGAATGACTGCATTCTTACCAGGACATTGCTAACTGCATAGCAGTCCTTTAGAAGTCAAACAAAGCGTACTCTTTTTTTATTTAAAAAATAATTTTAGACTTAACAGAAGATTTGCAAACGTAAGAGTTCATGTATATCCTTCACCCAGATTCCCTGAGTGATAACGAATTATATAGCCATAGTACAATGATCGGGGAAGGCAATGGCACCCCACCCCAGTACTCTTGCCTGGAAAATCCCATGGACGGAGGACCCTGGTGGGCCGCAGTCCATGGGGTCGCTGAGAGTCTGACACGACTGAGCGACTTCACTTTCGCTTTTCACTTTTATGCATTGGAGAAGGAGATGGCAACCCACTCCAGTGTTCTTGCCTGGAGAATCCCAGGGATGGGGGAGCCTGGTGGGCTGTCATCTATGGGGTCGCACAGAGTCGGACACGACTGAAGCGACTTAGCAGCAGCAGCAGTACAATGATCAAAACCAGGAAAGTAACATGGGTACAATATTTTTATTGTATCTTATGTGACATTCTTTAGTTCTTACCTAATGTTCCTTTTCTGTTTCAATATCTGCTTCAGGATTCCAACTTGCTTGCAGTTGTGTCTCCTCAGACTCTTCTGGTCTATAACAGTTCCTGATTTCTTTCCTTGCTTTTATGAACTTGGCATCTCTGAGGAGTACCGATCAGTTACATAGAAGCATTTTCTTTGCTTCTCATTGGTTTCCAGGTGATTGAAGTTCCTGGAGGTGTGTGGTCAGGATGAGTTCTGGATAAGTGCTTCTTTTTCCTTTCCCTTATCATTCTGCTTGATTCCCTTGGGATTCTCTGGAGCAGGAGTCAGGGGAAGGAGCCATTCTGTGGAGGTGACCAGTGTTTCTTGACCTTGGGTGGTTACTATCATAGTCAAAGTTCCCAATCACATCTGCAGTCAATTATACAGTTAACCATGCACATTGACCTTGGGATGGCACAGACTCCTCCTTGCTCCTCTTCCTTCTCTGCACATTTCCCCTCTCCCAGTTGTCCTTGTTGATAAGAGGTGAGAGGAGGAGGCTTCAGGACTGGTACATCTGTGCACACACTTTCCTGGAGTCATGCTCTCTGGGACACCTTTGCCAAGTCTGCTCAGGGACTGGCTGGCGTACAGGGTAAGGGGGACCATGTGCTGAGCCTTATAGCTCCTCCTGCTACTCCCCAGTGAGGGCTGTGTGGCCCATGAAGTTAGGGACAAGGGCAGAGGCCTGGGAGAGAAGGCAGCTGTGGTACCAAAGTGCCAGTCAGCTCAGCCGCAGCACATTCAATCAGAGCACTTTCAGTCAATCCTGGGCTTTTTGAGGAATGATGGAAGAACATCCTAGAATCCAGTCACTTAGTTTATTCACTTAACTTTTCATCTACCCATTTATTTGAACAGAGTAAGGCCTGGTTCATTTTTACTGTTATTTTGGTTACTGCTGTTATTAAGTATGAGGACCTAGGGATGAATACAACTCAAGCCCTGCCCTAGAGTGCTGGAGGGGGTGAGGAAGAAGGGAGGCAAGCCATAGAAGACCTCAACACCATGTGACGAGGGCTCTGTTGAAGGGATATATTAAGTTTGTGGGAACAAGGGAGAGGGAGTGACTTAATTGTGACAAGGATTGCATTGGATGGGGCAGGTGACGCCAAAGGATTTAGAAGAGTTGGGCCGACAAACAGGGAAGGAACTCATGTTCCATCCAGGGGAACAGCCCGTGCAAGGGCCTGGAACGCAGAAAGCCTGTGGCTAGCAAAGAAGTAGAAGACTCCCCGCACCTCCGCTCCTTCATTCATTCATCTGCCTGTTTGTTCTGGGCCGGCTTTCCTGGAAACGGGGCCACCGAGGTGAGGCAGATCTGGCCTTGCCTAAGGGTCTCACAGCCAGGGTGGGGAGCTGCACAGTTATTATGAGAGCAGAAATACACATAGTGCTTTAGGGAGGAGGGAGGGATGATAGGGAAGCTTTCTTGGAGGAGGATATCTTTGAGGTTTGATTGGAGAAGGAGTTGAGCAATAAAGAAGCAGAGATGGTCACTCTTTGTAGAGAGAGTATCATGTGCCAAGGTTCAGGGGCCATCTGTTTATTCATTCACTTATTATATTTATTCATTCAACAAATATGTGTTAAATACCAGCTATGTGTCTGTACTATGCATAGCGATTTCAAAGTGAACAATTATGGACCTTACATGGAGAATTTTAGTTCAGTTCAGTCGCTCAGTCATGTCCGACTATTTGCGACCCCACGAATCGCAGAATGCCAGGCCTCCCTGTCCATCACCAACTCCCGGAGTTCACCCAGACTCACGTCTATCGAGTCAGTGATGCCATCCAGCCATCTCATCCTCTGTCGTCCCCTTCTCCTCCTGCCCCCAATCCCTCCCAGCATCAGAGTCTTCTCCAATGAGTCAACTCTTCGCATGAGGTGGCCAAAGTACTGGAGTTTCAGCTTTAGCATCATTCCTTCCAAAGAAATCCCAGGGCTGATCTCCTTCAGAATGGACTGGTTGGATCTCCTTGCAGTCCAAGGGACTCTCAAGAGTCTTCTCCAACACCACAGTTCAAAAGCATCAATTCTTCGGCACTCAGCCTTCTTCACAGTCCAACTCTCACATCCATACATGATCACAGGAAAAACCATAGCCTTGACTAGACGAACCTTTGTTGGCAAAGTAATGTTTCTGCTTTTGAATATGCTATCTAGGTTGGTCACAACTTGCCTTCTAAGGAGTAAGCATCTTTTAATTTCATGGCTGCAGTCACCATCTGCAGTAATTTTGGAACCCAGAAAAATAAAGTCTGACACTGTTTCCCCTTCTATTTCCCATGAAGTGATGGGACCGGATGCCATGATCTTTGTTTTCTGAATGTTGAGCTTTAAGCCAACTTTTTCACTCTCCACTTTCACTTTCATCAAGAGGCTTTTTAGTTCTTCTTCACTTTCTGCCATAAGGGTGGTGTCATCTGTATATCTGAGGTTAATGATATTTCTCCTGGCAATCTTGATTCCAGCTTGTGCTTCTTTCAGCCCAGCGTTTCTCATTATGTACTCTGCATATAAGTTAAATAAACAGGGTGACAATATACAGCCTTGACGAATTCCTTTTCATATTTGGAACCAGTCTGTTGTTCCATGTCCAGTTCTAACTGTTGCTTCCTGACCTGCATACAGATTTCTCAAGAGGCAGATCAGGTGGTCTGGTATTCTCACCTCTTTCAGAATTTTCCATAGTTTATTGTGATCCACACAGTCAAAAGCTTTGGCATAGTAAATAAAGCAGAAATAGATATTTTTCTGGAACTCTCTTGCTTTTTCCATGATCCAGCGGATGTTGGCAATTTGATCTCTGGTTCCTCTGTCAGAGGCAAATTGTTGGCAATTTGATCTCTGCCTTTTCTAAAACCAGCTTGAACATCAGAAAGTTCACGGTTCACATATTGCTGAAGACTGGCTTGGAGAATTTTGAGCATTACTTTAAATTACGTTTTGGTGACAACCCCCAAATCGCAGTGGCTTACGACAGTCAAGGTTTATTTATTAATTTTTGTTTGCTTGTTTATTTTTGGCTGCACTGGGTTTTCTTTCCTGCTTTGGGCTTTCTCTAGTTGTGGTGAGTGAGGGATGCTCTTTGTTGTGGTGAGCAGGCTTCTCGCTGAAGTGGCTTCTCTTATTGTGTAGCACCAGCTCTAGGCATGGGCTTCAGGAGTTGTGCACAGGCTGAGTTGCTCCATGGCATGTGGGATATTCCCAGACTAAGGATCGAACCTCTGTCCCCTGCATTGGCAGGTGGAGTCTTAACCATTGGGCCACCAGGGAAGTCCCTTAAGATGTATTTTTCACTCAAGTTATGTGTTCATTGCTGGTGGCAAAGAGGAGAGATGGTAGAACCATGCAGTGCTGCAAAGAGGCAAATGGCTCTTCCACTGTCATTTGGGAAAGTGCATCACCTGGCCAAGTTTGACGTCAGTGGGTTAGGGATGGGTAAACCTCCCACAGAGAAGGGCAGTGCGTATTTTGACTGAAAGGCAACCTACCGTATGGTCTGAGGAAAAGTAGCTTAATATGATTGGAATGTCCAATATGAGGGCAACTAAGAAAATAAATTTTAAGGAGAACCATATCACGCATGGCCTTGAGTACCAGCCTGAAGGCTTTGGACTCTTTATGTCTGGCAGTGGAGAGCCATGGCAGGTTTGAAAAATTCTGTTGAGGACTGTTCAGCAAAGAAGTGTAAGATCTTATCTGCACTTTAGAAAAATCATTTCAGTATTAGCAGGAGAATGGCTGGCAGGGGTTTAGGCTAGAGATAGGAAGAACAATTGGGAAATGTGGGGGGAACCATAGTACAGAGAACGAAGTGGGTTCCAACTAAGGTTGGAACAGTAGAGAAGAGGAGGAGAGGGCTTCAAGAGATGTCAGGACTAGAATCGAGGGAGTTATTGTTCAACAGATAGTTCAGAGAGAAAGAAGGTACGAGTATGTGTTCCAGCGGTGCCTTGTGCACCAGTGAAGTAACTAATAAGTTAATTGCTTGTAGAGTGAGACCCTGATCAAATATTTCTCCATTAAAATTTTTTTGATAATTAAAAAAATTTAATGCTTACTTTTTTGGAGTATATGTTCTATGATTTTGACAAATGCATAGACTTGTGTAACCACTACCACAGTTAAGATAATGAAAAGTCTTTCTTGTGGAGCTTCTCTTTGTTAAGCCATTCCTCCCCTACAACTCCTGGAAACCCTGATCTGTTTTCTGCTGGTATCAGTCAGTCAGTCAGTTCAGTCGCTCAGTCGTGTCCGACTCTTTGCGACCCCATGAATCACAGCACGCCAAGCCTCCCTGTCCATCACCAACTCCGGGAGTTTACTCAGACTCTTGTGCATAGAGTTGGTGATGCCATCCAGCCGTCTCATCCTCTGTCGTCCCCTTCTCCTCCTGCCCCCAATCCCTCCCAGCATCAGAGTCTTCTTCAGTGAGTCAACTCTTCGCATGAGGTGGCCAATATTGGAGTTTCAGCTTTAGCATGAGTCCTTCTAATGAACACCCAGGACTGATCTCCTTTAGGATGGACTGGTTGGAACTCCTTGCAATCCAAGGGATCCGCAAGAGTCTTCTCCAACACCACAGTTCAAAAGCATCAATTCTTCGGCGCTCAGCTTTCTTCACAGTCCAACTCTCACATCCATACGTGACCACTGGAAAAACAATAGCCTTGACTAGATGGACTGTTTTGCCTTTTTCAGAATGTTGTATAAATGGAATCATGTGGTATGTCGCTGGAGAAGGGCATGGCAAAAATATTGGAGTGGGTTGCCATGGACAGAGGAGCCTGGTGGGCTCCAGCCCATGGAGTTGCAAGGAGTCCCAGGGGACTGAGTGACTAACACACACACACACGCATATACACATAGTAGCCTTTTAATTCTACCTTCTTTTACTTAGCATAGTGCATTTGAGATTCATTCAAGTTTTTGCATGTATCAGTGTTTCCTTTTTATTGCTAAGTAGTATTTAATTGTATGGCTGTACCACATATGTGTTTTTTTAAAAAATGCCCCAGATCACTTTTCATTATTCTCTACCCTCTGCGAAATGTTGACCTTTTATGTGATACCCCAGGCAGGGCATTTCTGTTTCTTGCTGAACACCTTGTGTCTATAGGTCTCCCTGTGCTCAGTCAGGAAAAGCCTTTTCTGGTTGGTTTCCTAGGCTCAAAGACAGAGTTTTGCTTGCTTGCTTTGATGTGAGGACTCATTTCCTGCTTAGAGTCCCATTGAAAACAACCCGCCCCACCCCCCACCCTGCCTTGCATAGCTTCCTGTGTAACATCATCAAACATCCCACCAGCAACTGTTACTCAGGAGCATCAGAAGTTAACTGCACTTCCTACACCTTATGCTACAAAAGCATATTGCAAAGTCCTGTGAAGTCCCTGAGAGTTGCTGGACACTCAACTTTCCCAAACATCCAGATCGCCTTTGGATGGATTGCGGAAATTGGTCTCAGCCTTTTGTCTTATATCTTTGAGTAATGTAGTATAAGACTAATGTAAGATTTTCTATGCATTGCAGAATCCTGTGGGGTCACTTGGCTAGAAAACCATGTTTTCTTCTTCCCACAGATTATAATAGTTCAGATCCAGAAAGTTGCTGGAAATTTGGGGTTAAACAGCTTCAAAGATGCAGGTCCCACAGGACAAAGTTCAAAGGAATGATTGAAAAGTGGTCACTCAGTTGTGTCCGACTCTTTGTGATCCCATGGACTGTAGCTTACCAGGATCCTCCGTCCATGGGATTTTCCAGGCAAGAGTTCTGGAGTGGGTTGCCAAAAGGAATGATTAAAAACAGTAACAACCATTTTACTGAGTTCAGAAGCAATTACTTTAAAAAGCTATCCATTGCATTAGTAGATAGTAAACTAAAAAACTTTTTTTTAAGATTAAACTTTAAATGAATTGTGGGGGCAAACTTTGCTTATCAAATTTACTATTTTTCAATGAGAAGAAAGTGTTTACAAGTTACCATTCTTTTCTACTTATAAACATAATGCATACTAATTAAAGTTAGAAAACACAGAATTAAGAAAAATTATTCATAATTTCCAAACCTGGAGATGGATATCTACAAGTAAAACTGTTGAGATCTGACTGTTAATAATGCACTGGGTTCAGCTTTTTGGTTTGACCTTGAATTCAGCTCAAGATAACCATGTCACATGACTTAATGGCTGCCCAGTATTGTTTCATGGATCTGCCATAATTTACCTTCCTAGTCTTTTACTTTATATATATGTGAAATTAACACTGTGGCAGATATACCCTGTGCTTGTCTCTTAGTCTGTGTCCTTAGAAGGGGAATTTTTGGGTGGTCTGGGGTTTTGGTTGTAAAGATCAGAGATTCAGCCTGTCATTTTGAGGACAGTAGAATTTATGGTAAGGATTCTTAACCTGGGAGATACCTGGAACCAGGGTGCTCAAGGATGGCTGCTCTTTCTGGCCTAAGAATCAGTGCTCCAGGATTGACTTGCCAAAAGTGGGGTGCAACAGAGCTGGAGGGCTGAGTGTGGAGGGAGAGGCTCCTGGTGCATGAAGGGATAATGGGGTGCACATCCAGGGCCAGCTGCTCCCGCTAGTTGAGATTCTCCATGTCATCAGAGCTACTGGAGGTCACAGGTAACCCATCTACTTGAGAAGGTGGGGAACCAAGTACTTGCCTTTCTTTTTTCATTAGAGACTGTCATGAGGGGAGATGCAGAGCAAGTTGTGGGGCTGGACCCTGTAGCCCCCTGTCTGATCTAGGTTCCTTCAAGGTCCGGGCTCCTCAGAACCAGAGGTGTATGTTAGGATACCCAGGTGTTCCATCTCAGGGATGCTGGAGAGTCCTGAGCATGTGTTGAGGCCCTGCGCCCCCTCGTGGTCATTTTCTTCATTACTAGCACAATGGTCATGGATGAAGTTTCCTGCAGCCTCTAAGCCCCCAGATCAGATCAGATCAGTCGCTCAGTCGTGTCCGACTCTTTGCGACCCCATGAACCGCAGCACGCCAGGCCTCCCTGTCCATCACCAGCTCCCGGAGGTCACTCAGACTCGCATCCATAGAGTCAGTGATGCCATCCAGCCATCTCATCCTCTGTCGTCCCCTTCTCCTCCTGCCCTCAATCCCTCCCAGCATCAGAGTCTTCTCCAATGAGTCAACTCTTCGCATGAGGTGGCCAAAATACTGGAGTTTCAGCTTTAGCATCATTCCTTCCAAAGAAATTCCAGGATTGATCTCCTTCAGAATGGACTGGTTGGATCTCCTTGCAGTCCAAGGGACTCTCAAGAGTCTTCTCCAACACCACAGCTCAAAAGCATCAATTCTTCGGCGCTCAGCCTTCTTCACAGTCCAGCTCTCACATCCATACATGACCACAGGAAAGACCATAGCCTTGACTAGGCGAACCTTTGTTGGTAAAGTAATGTCTCTGCTTTTGAATATGCTATCTAGGTTGGTCATAGCTTTCCTTCCAAGGAGTAAGCGTCTTTTAATTTCATGGCTGCGGTCACCATCTGCAGTGATTTTGGAGCCCAGAAAAACAAAGTCTGACACTGTTTCCACTGTTTCCCCATCTATTTCCCATGCAGCAATGGGACCAGATGCCATGATCTTCGTTTTCTGAATGTTGAGCTTTAAGCCAACCTTTTCACTCTCCACTTTCACTTTCATCAAGAGGCTTTTTAGCCCCTCTTCACTTTCTGCCATAAGAGTGGTGTCATCTGCATATCTGAGGTTATTGATATTTCTCCCGGCAATCTTGATTCCAACTTGTGTTTCTTCCAGTCCAGCATCTCTCATGATGTACTCTGCATATAAGTTAAATAAACATGGTGACAATATGCAGCCTTGACCCCAGATCTAGGGAAAACTCTTGCAGAGCCATACTTTTCTGGGAGCCAAAGGCATGTGCTACTTCCAAGTCTCTCTTAACTTTCTGTGTGACTCTGGTCACTTTTTATTTCACAGAGCATTCAGGTCAGCCAGAGGGGAGAGCTTAGGGCCTTCCCAGAAAGATAGAGTTCCAGAAAGATCCCTTTCTGGGTCTCATTTTGCATGCATGTGTGCTCAGTCATGTCCAACTCTTTGCAACCCCATGGACTGTAGCCCGCTAGGCTCTTCTGTCCATGGAATTCTCCAAGCAAGAATACGGGAGTGGGTTACCATTCCCTTCTCCAGGGTCTCACTTTAGTCATCTGTGAAATGAGGAAAGTGATGCTGGCCTCATTTGACTTGAGAAAGGGCTCAGAACCTCTTTAGCTTCTGCCCACTTTGGCCTGGTGGGGGGCCCAGAGTCAGCTGGAGCAGGTGCGTGCAGTGTGGTAAGCAGATTCCAGGCAGCACTGGAGCACCATGCCCTTTCATGGCATCCACTAAAGGCTGCTAATTGAGAGATGAGCTCTCTGCTTTCATGAGGATCACTCCTGCCACCTTAGGGTAAACAGGAGTCAGAGAGAATGTGGCCAGGGTGGCATCGTGCTCAGAGCCAGGCCCCTCTGGAAGGCTGGAGGGATAGGGACTCTGTGATTTGGGAGTGCCTGGGAGACTTCTTGGAGCAGAAAGTAGTACACAGATCTCATGGGCTTCAGGGGTTGGATAACTGTGAGTTCAGAGGGCAGACACTTCAAACAGGAAAATAGAGCTCAAAAACCAATCTGAGGGGGGTGACATCAGCAGGAATGGCAGAATAAGGAAATCCTCTCTTCCATAAAAGCAATCAGAACACTGGAAAAATGATAAAAATCAACCTTTTCAGAACTTTGGAAATTACCCAAAGGCTTGAAACAATCCAAGGAGTATTCATCGAAAACAAATAGCTAAGGGAATTCCCTGGCAGTCCAGTGGCTAGGAGTGGTTAGGACTCAGTGCTTTCACTGCCAAGGGCCAGGAACTGCCCAGTGAGCCAAGATCCCACAAGCTGCTTGGCATGGCAAGCAAGAACAAACATCAACAACGAAACAAAAAAAGGAAACGGCAAAAACCAAGTGGCTAAATTGTGGTGAGAATAGTTAACTTTGCAGTTACAACTTTGTTTTACCTTGCCTTAGTCCCATCCACTTCTCTCTAGCTCAGTAGTCACCTTGAAACCCAGTAGCTCCACAGTTGTAGTGAAAATCAGCAGCCAGGCAACCACTGGAAGGAGCAGAACAGAATATAAACTCCTCCAAAGCTCAGTTCCTAGATACCTGGTGTCTTTTGACCTATCTGGTGCTTCCTAAGGTGAGCTCCCTTGAAAAGTTGTGTTTATTTGACCCAACTTGAAGCTTGCTTAATGCAAACAAACGTTTCTTTTTTTTTTTCCCCGAGAGCATTTGTTGAAAATGATTGGTGAGAATCTTTTAACGTCACAGTTGCCTTAGGCAGTGATAACAGGCAGGGCAAACAAGAAGCCGACCAGAAATTTTAAAGGAAAACTGAAGGAATAAACTGTCCACAGAGGGCTTTGAAAAACTTTGGCATATTCCTAGGAATCTGAAAAGCCACTCATATGCGTAGGGCTGTGCACGTTCTCAGGGAAGACCTGGGAAGGCCCTAAGCACTCACCTCTGGCTCATCTTGAAACTCGGTGTAACAGAAAGTAAAGGTTAAGATAGACTTGTAAACTGCCTGCCTAAGCATTGAAGGATGCCCCAACACACGCAAAGAACCCCTTGGCAAATGCTGAAAGACTTCTTCATTCCAGGCTTTTAAGGGACTCTGTCCAGTCACTGACTGACTACTACCAAAGAGAGCATCATGTGGACGGTGACTGCAGCCATGAAACTAAAAGACACTTGCTCCTTGCAGGGAAAGCAATGGCAAACCTAGATAACGTGTTCAAAAGCAGAGACATCACTTTGCTGACAAGGTCCATCTAGTCAAAGCTGTGGTTTTTCCAGTAGTCATGTACGGATGTGAGAGTTGGACCATAAAGAAGG
Source organism: Tragelaphus eurycerus (assembly GCA_935064755.1). Classification (NCBI taxonomy): domain Eukaryota; kingdom Metazoa; phylum Chordata; class Mammalia; order Artiodactyla; family Bovidae; genus Tragelaphus; species Tragelaphus eurycerus. The sequence goes on from CAKXYN010000020.1 coordinate 24,105,670, forward strand.
CTGAGTGCCAAAGAATTGATGCTTTTGAATTTTGGTGCTGGAGAAGACTCTTGAGAGTTCCTTAGACTTCAAGGAGATCAAACCAGTCATACCTAAAGGAAATCAATCCTGAATATTCAAGGGCTATTGCTGAAGCTAAAGCTCCAATACTTTGACCACTTGATGTGAAGAGCGAACTCATTGGAAAAGACCCTGATGCTTGGAGAGATTGAAGGCATAAGAAGTGGGCAGTAGAGGATGAGATGGTTAGATGGCATCACCAACTGAATGGACGTGAATTTCAGCAGACTGGGTAATAGTGGAGGATGAGATGGTTAGATGGCATCACCAACTGAATGGACGTGAATTTCAGCAGACTGGGTAATAGTGGACGACAGGGAAGCGTGGTGTGCTGCAGTCCATGGGGTCACAAAGAGTCAGACATGACTTACCAACTGGACAACAACAGTCAAAGAGAGACTTCAGTAGCTACGCACAAATGGAAGTCAATAAACAAACTGTAGCACCAAGAAAACCTAGCAACAACAAACTCTGGTTTCCACAGTTGCCATATTGTATTATTTAAATATCTAATTTTCTACAAAAATTATGACGCATGCCAATAAATAAGAAAAATTGGCCCATTGACAGGAAAACAAGCAATCAACAGAAACTATCCCTAAAGAAACCCAAATGTTGGTCTTATTAGACAAATACTTTAAGCCAGTTATTTAAAATATGTCCAAAGAACTAAATGAAACCATGTCTAAAGAATGAAAGAGAAGTATAAGACCGATGTGTCATCAAATGGGGATGTCAATAAAGAGGCTTTAAAAAGAACCAAATAGAAATTCTGGAGTTGAAAGTACAGTAAGTGAAATAAAAATTCACTTGATGAGCTCAAGAACAAATGTGAGTTGGCTGAAGAAAGGGTCAGCCAACTTGAAGATAGGTAAAATGAGATAATCTAGTCTGAGGAACAGAAAGAAAAAAGAAATGAATAGAAATCTAGATGTCCATAGGAAATTAGCAGGTATATTAACAAATGCATAATGGGAGTCCCGGAGGAGGGGAGGGCTTCCCTAATAGCGCAGATGGTAAAGCATCCACCTGCAATGCAGGAGACCTGGGTTCGATACCTGGGTCGGGAAATCCGCTAGAGAAGGAAATGGCAACCCACTCCAGTATTCTTGCTTGGAGAATCCCATGGACAGAGGAGTCTGGTGGGCTCCAATCCGTGGGGTCTCAAAGAGTCGGATGCAACTGAGCGACTAACACACACAGAGGAGAGGAGAGTGTGAGATAGAATATTTGAAAAAATCACGGCCCCAAACGTCTCAAATTTGATAAAGATATTAATATATACATTCAAGAAGTTCAGTGGATTCCAAGTAAGATCAACTCTAGAACCTATCCTAGGCACATCATGATGAGGCAATTGAAAATCACAGACTGAGGGACTATTGATAGCAGCAAGAGAGAAATAATTTATCACATAAAATTTTCATCAGTAAGATTAACAGTCAGCTTCTCATCAGAAGCCAGCGAAGTCAGAAGGCCATGGGATGAAGTTCAAAGGGCTGAAAGAAAAGGTATATCAACTATTAATACTGTATCCAGCAAAGCTACCCTACCAAAAAAATAAACGTGAAATCAAGTCTTCCCAGATGAAATGGAGAGATTCCTCACTAGAAGACTCTCCCTACAGAAAATATTAAAGGGGTCATTCAGGCTGAAGTGATAGACAGTAGACAGTAGCTTGAATTCACATGAAGGAATAAAGATCAGTGATAAAAGTAACTATATAGGTAGATACAAAAGACTGTGCATATGTAGCTTGTAATTCTTTTTTACCCTCCTGTATGATTTAAGAGACAACTGCATGAAGCAATAAACACACATCTGTGCTGTTGGGCATACAAAGTGTAGCACCGTGATACGCACAACAGTGACACCGCAGAGGAGGCGGGGAGGAAGTGGAGATATTAGGGGCAAGGCTTTGTACACAACTTCAATTGAGTTGGTACAAATTTTACCTGGATTGTTCTAAGTTAAGAGTTAAGATTTTAAGTATAATCATTAGGAGAACCACTAAGAAAATAACAAAAAAATATAGGAAAAGAAATTGCAGGAGAATTAAAGTAGTACACTAAAAGATATCTGATTAACTTAAAAGAGGCAATAACGGGATAACAGAGGAACAAAAAAGACAAGACATAGAAAACAAACAGAAAAGTGACAGACATAAATCCGACCTTACTAGTAATCACATTAAATGTAAAAGGATTAAATACTTCAATAGCAGAGGCTGGTAGGGATGGATCAACTGCCATGATCCAACTATGTCTTGTTCACAGAAAACACACTTTATACTAAAAGACAACATTTCAGAGACTGGTAGAATGGATAAACTGCCACGATCCAACTATATTTTTTTCACAGAAGATACTTTATATTAAAAGACACAAATAGGTTGAAAAGGAAAGGATAGGAAAGATATACCATGTAAACAGTAACCAAAAGACAGCTGGAGTGACTGTGCTAATATCAGACAAATCAGACTTATAGAAATCGTGACTACATACAAAGAGGTACATTTTATAATGCTAAAAGGGTCAGTCCATCAAGAAGAAGACATAACAATTATAAGCCTCTATGTCTCTAACAACAGAGACCCAAAATGCATGCAGCAAAAACTGACAGAATCGAAGGGAGACGTATACAATTCAACAGTGCTAGCTGGAGATTTTAGCACTAAACTTTCAATAAAATTTAAATACTATCGAGAAAGAAGATCAGCGTGGAAACAAAAGACTTGGCAAACCCTAACATACCACTGTAGAACACTCCTTCACAACAGTAGAATACATACTCCTCTCCAGTGCATGTGGAACGTTCTCCAGGATAAACTATATGTTAGGGTATAAAACTAGTATAAATTTGCTAGTTTTAAATCATAAACTTTACAAGGATTTAAATCATAAAAATTCTCTGACCACAGTGGAATGAAATTAGAAATCAATAATGGAAGGAAATTGGGAAATTCCCTAATATTTGGAAATTAAACAGTACATTTCAAATAACCAATGGATCAAGAAATCACAAGGGAAATTAGAGCAAAATTGGAATTAAGACATATTGACCCCCTGAGAGCTCCAAGAAGTAGTGTTTATTCAGAGCACAGTTTGCAAAATGCCATCCCTGAGAGACACACTGCCCAGGAAACCCTGCTGGCAGGAGTAAAGGAGCCAGGGGCCTTGCTGAAGTGAGTTTCATCTCTCACCTCCCCAGTTCAAGTCCTAAGTCTGTCAGGGAGGTCTCCTACTCTCATTTTTGATTGCTTCCTATTCTCATTTTCTATTTCCAGGCAGGACCTCAATGTTGTGGTTCACACACCCGAGTGAAGTGCGAGCTGCTCAGTCACTGTTGTTAGCCAGCTAATTAGAGATTGATTTCCTCCCTCACTGCTGATTTATCTCACCTACCTGGTCCATTTGCCACTTGCAAAAGGTGTGGAAGCTCAGCTGCTAGAGGCCCTGCCTGTTGTGTAGAGTCAGGGGGGATTGGGGGGTATGTGCAGGCTGAGGGGAGGCATGGGCCTCTGGGAGGAGACCAGGATGGACGAGGTGTCCCTTGTTATTCTCCGCTGCAGTCACTTTCCTACACTGTGTGTCTAAAATCCTGCCTGCAAGTGTCGCCTTGCACTCTGGGTTCCTCTGATGGGGGTGGTGGTGCTGGTGGTGGCATGTATGTGCTTCTATTTCTCATGAGCTCATTTAGCTCTAGAAAGAGACGTATTTCAAGATTTTTCTTTATTTAGTTTTTTAAAAAATACAGTATGTTCCATGCACCAGTGTAGCCTATATATATATAGTCATTATTAGTAGAGCAGTTACTACAATGATAGGTTATAGGAATTTCTTGATCCAACTAAAAAACTCGAAATAAAATTGTTAACCTAAATAGCAACTTGCTAATTATACAAATACCCTTATTCTATATGTCTGTGAGAGCTAGAAATGTATTAAGTATTATTAGCATAAACAATATAAAAAACCTAGTTATTAGTTAAGGATTAAAAGTTAGTATTATCTACAATCCCCTGAATTGAGGGGCATTGCCCACAGCAGGAGCCTCGGTCCATGACAGAGGGTGAATTGGAGAATGTGCCTCCTTTCTCCTCTTCCCTCTCCTGTTGAGTGATGCCCCTTCCCCAAGATGTGGTGCAGTGGAAAGTTCCATATGTGGCTGAAAGTGGAAGAGACACAGGCGACCACAGGACTTGAGCAGGGGCCTTGCCTTCTGCAGAGAGGGGGCCCTGCTGGGGTTCCCTGAGATGTGGCAGCAATGAGGTGTGAAGACAAATGACACGGCTCTGTTGTGCAGTCATGGGTCACATCCTAAGTGCCACTACGCCAAGAGATCAAGAGTAGACGGAAAGAAAGAAAGAAAAAAAAAAGCATGAACGAGTCACCAGGAGATATGGGGAGAGGTCTTTCGCTCTGGGAACACCTGCCCTGCTTCCCAGGCAAAACTGGAGGGGTGTCATGAGTCTCAAATTGGGGTCACAGTGATCCCCAGCCCCTTCTGGAGGGAGTGGGTGTGAAGGTGGCCCTCACCCTATGATCTGGTGTCACACGTGGTCTCCACTGCTCCTCCAGGGAGAATTCACAGTTGCTTCAGAGTTCAACAAGCCACTTCCCTGACCTTGGCTGGATTTTCAGTACACAGTACAGCATAGTTACAGCTGTAACTGTAACGGCGGGCCAGCGAGGTCACCTCGGGACCTAAGGCTGGGCAATGTCAAGGGGCCCTTCCTCTCTCTTGACAGGCCTGGGGAGAGGCTGAGGAATGTGGGGGTACTTGGGAGCGTGTGAGGAAGCTGAGGTGGGACGAGCGTGATGGGTGGTCCCAGTTTCTGGTAGGACAGGGCTACAGAGAGTCTTGCCCCACGGTCATGCTGTCCACCTTTTGCCTCTAGGCTGACAGGCACTGGGGCTCCCCAGCCTCCCCAGGGGGGTCAGGGACCTCAAGGGAAGACCCCCACCCCAACTCCTGGGGCAACTGAGGATAAGCTGCTTTGAAGAGCCAGAGAGAATCTTTGAGTTGGACCCGTGATTCCAGATGACAGGGTTATATGGATGTCTTAACCCAGACAGCATACCAGCCTTGATTTTCCAGCATCAGGGGAGTACCCATGGCTGAAATATGTTCCTGGACGTTTCAGGAACTTGGCTTTTGCCAACCAAGGTGGTGAAGTCTCTGTGACCTGCAAGGAAGGGCTGTTAGGCCGGGACAGGAGTGCTGTAACTGGAGGCCTCAATGCCTCATGTCCGACTAGCCTGAGCTGCAAGTGGTCTGGGTCCCAGGCCCAGAGGCCCGTGGCCCGCTAATACACCAGCTCCTCCTGGGGGTCTGAGCCATACAGCTCGGCCAGCATCTTGAACCTGGGTCCCCAGTCATTGAGAAAGTCGTAATCAATGTCTGAGTCCGATGAATCCGTGCCCAGGGAGCTGAGGGACTCGGCAATGGACTCGGCGCCCTCATAGCCGTAGATGTGCAGCGTGTCATAGGGCGGGCCGCCGCCGTCGTGATCCGCCTCGTCCTTCTTCACCCCGATCATGGCGGCCATCTCCCCGGGTGCATGCGCCCCGGGCGCTTGCCGGGGTGGCTTCTGCACCTGAGCGTAGAGGGACGGCCGCGCGTCCAGCGCCGGGCGCGGGGGCTTGGCCCCGCCGTGGCGCGCCGAGTTGAGCACTGACACGTCGTAGCTGGTGGTGTCCATCTCGCCACCGCCCTCCTCATCGTAGGTGACCAGCTGCTCGTGGATCTCCGGCACGCTCTTGCCATGGGCGCGGGCCTGCTTCCGGAGCCGCCTCCGCAGAATGATGAGGAGGGTGATCACTGCGGTCAGTGAGCCAGAGCTGGTCAGGGCGGGTGGAGGCTTCCCCCGCTCCCTTCCACCTCCCAGGCTTACCTGCTCCCTCCCCTCCTCCCTGGGCAGCCCAGCTCCCAGTGGCACGTGGGCCAACACAGAAGCTTTGGTTCTGTCTGGTCTCATGGTGGGTCCACCCTCAGCACCCTCACTCCCAGCCCAGAGGCATGTCCATCCCACCCCCACCCCAGGGTATGATCCTTGATGGTGTCACTGGCCACCAGTAGGGATGGGAGGAGAGGAACAGAGTGGACCTTCCCTCAAGTTCATTTTCTCCTGCCACTCTCCTTCCCATCTAACTGTATCCTCAATTCCTCCCACCTCCCACTGTGACAAATTCTCTGTTATCTGCAAAGGCCAGGAGGCCAGAGGTTGGGGCAGAAGAGGGGAAAAGATGGAGTTGGAATTTGGGGTGCAAAGATTCTGAGCCATGATGATGATGGTGGGTCATGATGGTGCTGGTGGACATGGCTCCCGTTGCAGTAGCAACAGCCACTCTTGAGCATACCTACTGTGTACATGCTGGCATGGTGGTGGCACGTTTTCATGTTCTTTTACTCAGTTCAGTTCAATTGCTCAGTCATGTCCGACTCTGCAACCCCATGAACCGCAGCCCACCAGGCCTCCCTGTCCATTACCAACTCCCGGAGTCCACCCAAACCCATGTCCATCGAGTCGATGATGCCATCCAACCATCTCATCTGGTATTATTATCCCATTTTATGTGAGTGGACTGATCTCAAAGAAGCTGAGTCACTTGCCCGGAGTACCATGATCAGGCAGTGGTGTGATGTTGGCCCTGCTCAGAGCTCTGAGGGGTATGACTGCACAAAGGTTGCCAGCCCTAGGTAGGGTGAACCATGTGGGGCAAAGAGCTCCTGGAAGTAGGCCCAGAACGTCCCTAGATTCTGTCCTTCTAGCCTGGAGTCACTTAACAGACTGTTAATAGGAAGCCAGGATGGGCCTCTGAGTCTGTTTCCTTGTCTGTAAAATGCAAGTGATTACTCCTCTGCTGTTTATATCAGATAAGGTGGCTGTGAGGTTAGGTGCAATTCTATGTGTGGTGGGGATGCCAGTGTCATCATTATTACAGATTTTTATTGAGAGGGGAATCTCAGTCTGGACTCTTGGCCACAGAGAGGGGCTCTGCCAGGGGGCCTCTCAGGGGAGCCACTGGTAGGAAAGGCCTGGAAACTCACTGTGTCCTTGGCCCTGTCACTGTAGTGCACAGGGTGACCTCTGACCACCCAAGGGCCTCCTCTGGATGGCTGGCTCCTGCCCCACGTAAAGAGCAGGAGGTGCCCTGGCCATCTGCTGGTGGGCGTTGGTGGGTGAACATGAACGAGTGCTGCCGCCCAGTTCCCCAGGGAGAAGAAGCTCATGACCCGAGGTGGCAACTTGTGTGACAACTTGCCCTTCACCAGCTGCCTCCTTTCCCTGTCAAAACTCCCACTCTTCCTTCTGGGCCTTCCTGGGACCAGTTCTCAAATAAATCACATGTACCCCAATCCTTTTCCCAGGGTCTACTTCCTGGAGAACCTACACTGAGGCTAGGTCTAAAATGCCTCTATAATTTCTGAGGCCCAGACAAGGGGGGAAAAAAAAAGAGAGAGAGAGATCAAGGCTGGAGGAATCCTAAAAAAAGAAAGAAAGCCCCCCTGCCCCAGTGATAATTTAAACTAGAAATTTTACACTTTCCATTTCTCTCCAAAAAAGAGACTGGATCCTCTTTTTTTCAAAAGAGATTGTATATAAATAAGTGCCTGGAACAGTGCCTGGCACACAGTAAGTGCTCAAAATATGTCAGTTGAATGAATGAATGTTATGTAAAGTATTTTAAACTGGGGAAGGGGTCTCGAGCTGCGCCTCCTCCTCCGCTGTCATCCACCCCCACCCTTTGGCACCTGGGGAGGTGGACCTGACACAGGCACAGGGCCACACTTTGGGCCGAAAGCCGCGGGCTTGGGCCTGGGTCCCCAGCTGCCGCCTCCTCCCCTGCAGTCCCCTGGCCGTCCCCTGCCACCCTTCTGGGCACCGACCTGTGATGGTGAGGATGCAGAGGAAAATGGCAACCAGCGCCTGGATGCTGATGCCCACCTGGGCGGCCGCCTCCTCGCACAAGGTGAACTCGCCGTGCTCGTTGCACTTGCACACGGTCACGTGCAGTGTGCTGGTGCCTGTGAGGCTTGGCCTCCCGTTGTCCGAGATGAGCACGGGCAGGTGGTGGACCTTGACGCTCTCCCGGTCAAAATACCCGTACTTGACTATGACATTGGCTGTGTTATCTGAAAACGCCAAGGCCTCGGAGTCAGGCACTGCTGTCTGGAGTGCCCGTTCCCTCATCACCACCAACAGTGTGGTCCGCCTCCTCCAGAGCCCTCGTAACGGTACCAGCTCATATGCTGCCTGGGCCATGTGTCTGCCCTTTATACGCCTGCCTTGTGTTTTAGCCATTTGAAGGCAGGTCTGTTCCTCCAGAGAGATGTTTTGGGCAGCTGCTTCGATTTGGCCTCTAAGAAGGATTTGGCCAGTACTTAAAATCCTTACTTTTTTGTTTCTATGGGTAACTGAAATACCTGACCCCTAACCCTACTTCAGTAAGAGGGAACTCTCAGTTAATTAATGCATTGTTTCAAGCTTTTATGAACAATCAGGGGAAAACAAAATTTAAAAAGTCTCTTAGCATCAGGCTAACTTCTAAGGCTGTTTTTGCCTTCCCTGAGAATGCATTAGAAAATAAGAACAATGCACAGGTCCCCTGGGGCACTGGGGGAATGATTACAGTTGTAATTGAGGATTCCCTGGGCAGGCTGGAATTGGGACTGTGCTTTGGCCCAAATATTGGCTCTCCCTCTCAGATCCAATCAGTCCATGTAAAGAATTCCCCAGGGAGATTTTTGAACATGTTAATTTTCAGACCCCACCCCTACCCACCTCCCCTCTACTCCTCTTTCCTTCTTTCCCCCCTCTCCTTTCCTGAATTTCTGATTCAGTGGCTCTGGGCAAAGGCCAGAAAATGTGTCTTTTACTGGCTCCTGGGAGGTTGTGATGGTCAAAGGTATAGGGACTCCCTACTCCAGGCTTTATGTAGCTACACGGGCGGGTTTGGCACACTCAGGAAACCAAAAGCAAAGGAGGCCGTCTTATAGATTTCAAATGGAAGCCAATTACATTTCATTACTAAGGAGCCATATCTATTGTAATAGAAAATAATAGCAGTATGGCCACTGAGGCTGTATGAGAGAAATTAGAGATTTCTTGAATACTCATTTAATGTTGTAGCAGGACATTCATGTTATAAGTGAGTCTGAGGCCAACGAGCTTATCTCCTGATCACATATGGGGGGTCTTTGGGGTGACACTTAAGCTTTTTACTCCATTGCTGACCTCCTGTGAGGTGGGTTTGAAGCGGGCACTGGGGATGGTTGTGACAGGTGTTTTCCCCACATTATTTACTACTAAAGACAGCGGAGTGTTGAATGGTGTGGCACTGACTGTCAGCATGCCCTGGCCACCATCCCCATCCCTCAGGAGGAGTCTGTGGCTGGTCCCCTGGGTCTCCCCCTCACTCTCAGGGATCGCAGGCCCTGACATTCCTCAGAGGTGGCAGTGGCTGTGTCTATGGTGGGAGCCTCACCAACCACCACATTGCTGGTTGGGGATGGGCAGGGATTCCTCCCCATTCTGGAGGAAGGATTGCTCTCTTTAGACCCAAGGGGGATTTTCTAGGTTTTTTTTTTTTCTGAGGAAGGTGCAGAGAGCATGGAAGCCTGTCTGTTTTTGGCTGGAATCCAGCCCACTCAGCCTCATCACTCCGGGAAGCACTTGCTCATCAGAAGCTCTGATTGGCCACTGCTGACATCGCAGGACTCTGGGATGTGACTGGTGGACCAGATCCCGTCCTGAGGACACCTGGTGTTAGGTAGTCATCGTGGCCAAATCAAAACACTATATTCTTGGCATTTTGGTTTCAAATGTCCCATTTTGGCTCTTTGGGAGCAACCTCAAAGTTCCGTGTCATAGAGTAATTTGCAGTTGTACTGACCACAGAGGTCCCATGGGAAGGAGTCCCTTAGTTAGTTTGTGAACCAGGCTGTCTACACCCCATATCTATTCTGTGCCTATTCAGTGACCTGGGCATCTTAGGAGAAAAGGCAAGGCCATGTGGACTTGGCAGTGTGGCCAGGGTGGCTGTGACCATTGCACAGACCAATAAGGTATGTGGTGGGAATTGTATACAATATCTTGGAACTTGATAGCCCCAGGGAGGGCACCTGATTCATTGGCTTAGTCCTTGACCCTGGCATCTCAAGACTCAAATAACTCCCATCTCTGACTGCTACCTCCCCCCAACCCCTCCCACTCCAAGAGCCAGGCTCACTGTGATTATCAATGAGGGTGAAGTTGCGGTCCTCAATGCTCAGGGAGAACTTGAACTTCACATCTCGTGGTGTTATATCCTTGTCTGTTGCCGAGATTTGCACGACCAGCTGGAGGGTGGAAGATGGGGGATGGTCAGTGGTGGTGCTGAGCTGGCTGGGATTTCAGTGATGGTGAGGGACTTTGGGTTTAGACCTGACTGTGGCTGCCTCTCACCTGTAACACTAATCTCAATGGTCTCAAAAAGTCACTCTTTCTACCACCCGCCTCCTCACCAATCTGCTCACTACACATTGTCTCTGAGCCTCAGTTTCACCATCTGTAGGGGGAATGTCATCTTTCCTCAAGGCTGTTGTACAGGTTACATTAAGCTCATGAAGTGCCAGCTGACTGATCGGGAGGTGCTGCCCCTTTGGCCTGACCCCGGCAGGCGCTGCCTCACCCCCGGCCTGAGCCAGACTCACCTTGCCCTGGGGGGTGTTCTCACACACTTTGGGCTCATAGGGCTTGGCGAACTCTGGGGCGTTGTCATTCTCATCCATAACTTCAATGTGGACCTGCACAATGGATTCTTTGCCCGTGGGAGTCCCTGCAGGAGAAAGGACTCGTCACTATAGTGGACTTAGCAGATGTCAGCCCTGAGATTAGAAGGTGTATTGGTGGAAGTCCTGGAGGGGTGCTCTTTTTTCTGGAAGAGGGGGCTGTGGACATTTAGAAGGAAGGCCAGGGATGGCATTCTGGATGAAAGGAGCAGAGGAGGAAGTGGGGGTAAAGCCTCATGCATAAGGATATTTGCTAGAGAATTACTAGTACGAATCAAAAAGAGAAACAGCATAAGTGTATTTTTAAAGGTTTTCATTAAATCAATTAAGTAATTATTAAGTCAATGCAGTAATTTAAGTAATCAAACCAATTTAAATAAATTTACTACAGAATAGTTGAAAAGGTAAACAGTCTGTGTGAAATTGCTTTAATAAACAGGGCCAGTTTAAAAGAATGGACTATGTGGCTATTGGCAATGCCCATGTAAATTACATTTTAAAGTTGTAATCTCTTTAATAAAGACATTTTAGTACCATGAGAAAATAATTCTGAAATAAGGTTAAGTAAAAATTCAGGAAATTATGATTTCACTTGTATGAAATGACAGATCGAAAAAAGACCATTAGACTAGAGTGCTAATGGTAACTATTGCTGTATGGTGGGGTTATGGTGGGGAGATACTTTTCTTCTTTTTTTTATTTTCTATATTTTAAAATGCACAGTAAGCTATTACTATAAGATTTAAAAATTGTATGAGTGAGATTAGATGGGAAAGAAAGGGGCAAAGATTGATCTGGAAAGCACTCAGAAGTCTATTGAAGTTGGCCTGGCTGCCATGTGGGGGACATGCTGCTTGCAGGAGGCAGGGACCCTCCTGGGTAGCACGAGTGGGACTTTGGCCAAGTCACCCTTTTTCTGGGCCCCACTGGTCTCTGGGAAGGGTAGGGAATGTTGATCCTTCTCCTGGAGAGCAGTTGTGTTTTTCTCATATAGGCTAAGAATGCAAAGCTCCAACACCTGCCTTTCCTACTGGCAACAGTTACCCTCCTTTCTGGAGACTCTAACAATCTTAGAGTTGGCAAGTGCTTCAGATTTTGAATTCAACCCACTAACTGGCACATAAACAGTCTCCAAAGCAGCCTTTCCTGAATGTCCATGATAATAAAAATCACACAGCACTTGTTCAGTGCACATTCCCTGCTGTTTCTGACTCTCTGGACTAGGACCTCCAGAAAGCCATCTGAGAAGCTCTGTGTTTAAGAGGTGACTCATGTGATCCCCATCACAGGGACATATGGCAGCCTGTTTTGGAACAGTGCTTCTTAAACTGTAGTGTGCATGAGATTCTGACTCAGTCTGGGGTTGGGGCCTGCCGTTTTGCCTTCTAACAAAGTCTCTGGTGACGTGGATACAGCTGGTCCATCTACACTTGGGGATGGAGGCACTGTAGCATCCCAGCCAAGTGATGCATCAGCAGTGCTTATAGTACCTCTGGAGGCCTCAAATGACAGCTTATGCCAATTGTAAAAGAATGGGGAAAAGAGAAGAGCCCAGGTCCTCTGGCAGAAGGGCCACTCACCACTAAGATCCACCTCCTTGGCCTCCACTGTCAGGTTGTACCAAGGGTACACTTCTCTATCCAGTTCTTTGTCGTTGTAAATGCCCCCTTTCTTGGTTATTCCGAAGAACTGGCCCTTGTCACTGGTCCTGCGGATGGAGTACCTGTCCAGGGGAAAGAGTTTCAAGGAATTTCATGGCTTTCCATTGCTCTTTGTGGAGTCCAGACTGCCCAGAAGGACAGACGAGGCCCTTTAGGATCTGTCCCTTGCATCATCCCCCACTCTTTGCTCACTGCTCATTGCACCTGACCGCCCAGAGAGAGTCAGGGTAGTGAGATAATGTCTTTGATCTGGGCATTGTTGCAATCACTGGGATGAGGGTGGACCCTGAGACTCCATCAGCAGTATCTTCAGAGTCGAGGCAGGTGGCACTGAAGCCAGCTTTACTTCAGCTTGAATTGGATTTTGTGATTAATGAAAAGATAGTTGAGTAAGAGCCAGGAAGAAATAAAAAAAAGGAACCAGAAGAGGTAAGAAGTGATTGAAAGGAAATTAAATTTGTGAAGTAAAAATTTGAAAAGTTCTTAAGAAAAAAGGCATGAAGAGATGAAAAAAATCCATAATGTTCCAGATATATTTTTTCTAATACTAAGGAAAATTCCAGAACAAAGAGAACAGAAGAAATAACAAACAATGTAATAAAAGAAAACTTCTTGCTCTGAAGAAAGACCCAAGTTTATATATTAAAAGAGGTCATTGATATCAGGCATAGTGGAAAAAAGATCAATATTTAGCTATATGCTGATGATACTTTGGAATTTCAGGGGTATGAAAAGAAATTGAAGACAGTCCACACAGGAAAAAAAAAAAACGTCCTTATAAAGAAAGAGAAATCAGAGTTAATCCTAGACATTTGCACAATGTTAAGTGCTGGAACACATTGATAATATTTTTGATTTATAAATATGAAAGAACTCAGGAAGTATATCACCCACAAGATGGGTCCTGAAAAACTTTTTGTGAAAACTCACTTCATCTAAGAAATGTCTCAAAATAAAGTAAAAAATCTGGCTTGGGAGGAATTAAATGGAAATTGTTGATTTCTTTATAGTATATATAGGAAAGCAGTGGAGGTGGTGGTGGTGTGTGTGTATGAGAGAGAGATTTATAAGTAGAAAATATTGGTCCAGGAAACCAGTTTAAGTTTTACAGATAGAAATAAATGTCACTGACAGAAGTAAAAATGCATATATTCCATCCAAATACCTAGGAGAATAAATATGAAAAAAATAGACTACAACAAAGATGGGGAAGAGAAAAAAGTCATTAGTTTTGAGAAATGGCCAATGTAAAACAGGCTAAAAGAAATAAGATCAAACATCATTTATGATGAAAAATGTAAATAGGTTAAACATGACACCTCTCAGTTTTGATTGAAAAGCAAAGCCATCTGCACTCCAGTTTCAGGAGACAACTTAAATGCCGAATGACCTGGAAATATTAAAAGTCAAGATTGGGGCTTGATGGCTCAGTGGTAAAGAATCTGCCTGCCAATGTAAGAGACATGGGTTTGATCCCTGGTCTGGGAAGATCCCACATGCTGCAAAACAACTAAGCCCATGTGCACAGCTCTGAGCCTGTGCTCTAGAGCCTGGGAACGGTGACTGCTGAAGCCCTCAAGCTCCAGAGCTTGTGCTCTGCACGCAACAAGGGAAACCACTGCACTGAGAGGCCCACGCACAGCAGCTAGTGAGGAGCCCCTGCTGGCCACAGCTAGGGAAAAGCCTGTGCAGCAGTGAATACGCAGCGCAGCCAAAGAAATAAAATTATCTATGAAAAGAGCAAAGGTCGGAAAATTTCAGGCGAACCTCAGTAACATGAAAGCAGGACTGACCAACCTGACGTCAGGCGACATGGGGTGGAGGACAGAATGCTTAAGCAAGACAGACCGGGTAACGTCGTAAGGACGAAGGAGACACGTCATAACGAAGGTAAGATAAGTATAAACCTTTGTGTGGAGTGGAGGACAGAATGCTTAAGCAGGACAGGCTGGGTAGCGGCATAAGGATGAAGGAGACACGTCATAATGAAGGTAAGATAATTATAAACCTTTGTTAACCGAATAGAAAAATTTAAAATACATAAAGCAAAAGCTATATTACAGAGGGAAATGGACAAAAGCACAGTTGCATTACACCACAGAACATGTAAAAACCAAAAAAACGCCCTACCACTTGTAAATGAAAAAATAAAGTCTCTTAAATAAACCACTGGATCAGTGAAGAAATAAAAACGATCATCACAGACTGTTTAAAATAGAATGGCTATGAAAACAGTCATCCCCAAACTTATGAGATGTGGTCGAAAAGGAGGGACACATTTGTCCTTAATAGACCATTAACTCTCCCTGAACTGACATGCAAACACAATTCTCATTAGAATTCTAATGCTTTTTATAAAACTCAAGAGTTTTATGGTTCACAAGAAAGAACGGATGTTTGAGAATGCATTAAAGTTATGCATTAAAGTTATACTTGGGGGAGGGACTTGCCTTATACACACCAAGTTTTAGTATAAAGCTGCGACAATGAAACAGAGTGACTGCTACAGAACAAAGGATTCAAAAATAGATCCAGGGATATACAGGAACTCAGTATGGAACAAAGGTGGAAAATGATGACTTATTTGATTAATGGTGCTGGCACAGTTGGCTGCCAGCTCTGGAATAAAATGAGACTGTGTGAACTTTATACTCTCAAATGTTATGTGGCCCTAGAAAGTATGGGCTGGAACTGCATCTTTTGTCACAGAGGGTAGAAGTGCCTAGTTGAGATGGAGGAACAAGTAGTGATGAAATGGTCATAATTGTTGTTTAGTTGCTAATTCACATCCAACTCTTGGCACTATGGACTGTAGCCCACCAAACTCCACTCTCCATGGGATTCCCCCAGGCAAGAATACTGGCTGCTACTGCTGCTAAGTCACTTCAGTCATGTCCGACTCTGTGTGACCCCATAGACAGCAGCCCACCAGGCTCCCCCGTCCCTGGGATTCTCCAGGCAAGAACACTGGAGTGGGTTGCCTTTTCCTTCTCCAATGCATGATAGTGAAAAGTGAAAGTAAAGTCGTTCAGTCATGTCTGACTCTTAGCGACCCTGTGGATTGCAGCCTACCAGGCTCCTCCATCCATGGGGTTTTCCAGGCAAGAATACTGGAGTGGGCTGCTATTTCCTTCTCCAGGGGATCTTCCCAACCCAGGGATTGAACTTCCATCTCCTGCATTAGGAGGCAGATTCTTTACCCCTGAGAAACTAGGGAAGCTGAAATGGGCATACTATGATCCAGAAAAAAATTAAAATGATCAGAGCCCTGAAACAAATGACAAATCCACCATAAATGTCTGTGGGTGTTTGTGTGGTCATGAAGAGAGGCGTGATAGGATCACAGCACACCGTGGACATGAGTTGTCTGGAAGTCAGGGTTACTGATGCTTTCTTTGTAGATCTTTGTGTTGTTTCATTGTGTGAAATAAACTTTTCTCTTTTGTAGTTTTGGGAAGACACATGTCATGAAACATATTTAGTGAAGAGATTTCACATATGTCAAGTTGGTTGTCCTGTTGACTATCAGATCTCCCTAGATGGGACCTGTGGGAATCTGTGCCTCCCCTTTAAGGTGGAGCAGACAATGGGCGGCTGTAATGGCCAGGACCATGCTAGGTGGATACCTGGGCAGGACCAGATTATACCTGGCCATGTGGGTATAGTGGAAGAGCTCGGGCTTCTCGTCCTGTCCCTGCCCACATCCAGTGTCCGTGCTGGAAGCAGCCAGTTTCCCCCTTGGCGTCCTGGCTCAGCCCAGCTGATGTAAGAACCTCGGTGCCAGGGTGTGGCCATGATCATCCCCGTCCTCATGACCTCCACCCCCTTACCTGATGTCCCGCTGAGCAGCGTCAGGGTCCTTGGCTAGCACCGAGCCAATCAGAGGCTTCTTCTGGTTCTCCTGCAGCTGGAAGTGGTAAAAAGGCTGCTGGAAGATGGGGGGCTCGTCTACGTCTGTGACGTTGATAATGACACGGGCGATGTTCTTGGGGGAGGTGCTGCCCAGGTAGCGGAGGTCAATGGTGGGGTCCGTGGCCTCGATGGTGAAGCTGTATTGCCGGATGCGTTCATAGTCCAGGGGCTGTGGGAGGAAAGTGTGGTGAGCTCCTGCTCTGAACCAGGCCCTGTACGGTAGGCCCTGTACGGTAGCGCTGGGATGACACCTGTTGAACACATGAGGGGCCTGTGGCCTGGCTGTCTTCAGCTTCGTCCTGAGCTCGGCTCTATTCTGAGTACTGGAGACACCAAGCAGATCAGCCATACTCTTGCTATAAGGGGAGCACAGACTAGTGGTTCATCCCACAGCTCCTCAAAGCCATGCCTTTTCTGGGTGCCTTTGCTCAAGTCTCTTGCCTGCTTGCCACACTCCTCCTCACCCCATCAAGGAGTCTGTCCAAACGTAACCGGATGTGCTCATAGAGCCTGTTCCTGCCCCTCCTGATGCAGTAGTTCTGCTGCCTGCCTTGGTCCCCTTTGGGGGGGGGGTGTGTGTCCTCCCTACTGGCAGAGAGCCTTGCTACTATGGGGACTGTCTGACTCCCCTGGGCATATCCAGTTCCCAGCACAGGTCTTGATCAGAGAAGGACTCCAGAGAGGTCTGCTGGAAGAGTGGTCTGGCTCAGGTACACGAGTTTGAGTGTCCCCTCCGAGGAGGAGATCCCTGGCCTGGGCCCCCTAGTCCTCGGTATGGCCATTCTGGAGGCAGTCTGTGCCCCTGGCAGACCTTCTCTCCTCTTCTAGATTCAGCTGGTTTGACTGCTCTCTCCACAGCAGCCACTGCCAGTGCGCACCCTGTCCTCATGGTGTTCACTGTGTCCTTACGCACTGACGGCTTTTGGCTGAAAGCACTTGTAATCTACCAGGGCTCTCCTGGCCAGTGCCCAGGACTGATCAGAAAGTGCCAGGAAGTGAGCCCCCAGGAGCCCTCAGGCAGCCCACAACTGCTGTGACTCAGAAGCATATCCCACACAGTTGCCCAGATGTCCCCAGTGGGACCGTATCCCACTCATCCACAGCCATCACCTGCTCACTAAGGAGCCTGTCTTAACTCTCCTCCCTTTACATATCACTGCTCCCGGGGGCTTCCTGAGATCACCCCCCAAATAAGCTGTATATACCTAAGTCCTTGCCTCAAGGTCTGGTTCTGGGGTAGCCCAGCCCAAGGGACTGACCCTTCTCTTGTAGCTCCACGTCCCAGCTCCAGGGGTCACAGGATCCACAAGCACACGGCCTGTTCCACCTGGCCCAAACGTGGACCATTGGTGGCCTCTGACCCGGGAGCAGCCCCTGGATGAGTCCTGAGCATTCCAGGAGCCCCCAACCCCCATCTGATGCCACTGCTGCAGGCCTGCCAACCTTTATGGGCTTGATGATGCCCTCGTTGTGGCTGGGGTCCGTATCGATGGTGAAGGTGTCCCTGTACTCTCCCTGCACGAAGCTGTACTTGGTCTTCCGGTTTTGGGGCTCGTCTGGGTCCTCAACAAACAGAGAGCCCAGGGGGCTGCCCACACGGATGTCTTCTGGCACAGAAAATGTGTACCTGGCTGATGCAGAAGGGGCGCCCCAAAGGGCATTGGGTTAATGAGATAGACAAGGTAATTGTCGCATATACTATCCCAGTATATTTTGATACAAGCAACAGGCACAATAAAGTAGCAGCAGCAGTAGTAGAAATTCCTCTGGAATTTTGGGTCTCAAGGCACAGAGGTTCCACTCTATCTGTCCTTTCATCCCTTCATCCATCTGACAAGTAGTTATTAAGCACCCCCTGAGTGTCAGGCACTTTGCTAGGGGATCTGTCAACTGCCCAGAGAGAGAAGCCCTGCTTTTGCAGGGCTTTCACCATGTACAGTGAGGTCATTTCAGGGTAAACTGGCCTGTCCTTGCGGTGGCTGAGCCTCTGAGTGATGTCAGCCTTGGAGGTGCAGGCGGTGAGCCATCTATCTGACCTTCCTCCCCAGCCCACCCAGCGCATGTGAAGAGCTCTTGTTGCACATTTTCCTGTGGGGAGAATCAGTCCGTGGGTGGGTCAGGGCCCAGCCCTGGCTCTGGCGCTCTGCTGAACCCCGGCTCCCCAGCTCGTGGGTTTTCCTGAGCTCATGGGAACTGGGTGAAACTGGTCCTGTCTGGTAGTGGGACTCTGGGCACATGGGACACAAGAGGGAGTGTGAGCTGCTGCTGGCCCAAGAGGGCCCCCTGGTAGGCCAAGTGCGCAGCCTTGGGAGTGTGTGCAGAGACGGGGAGCACCGGGAAGCCATCTCTGATGTAGGCTCACTCTGGGGTGGAGGGAGAGGTAGATGGACGCCAGGCTCCTCCCTGAGAGCCGCCCCTGTCCTCCACCAGGGCCCAGGGAGAGGGGCTCACTCTGGGTGAAGATGGGGAAGTTGTCGTTGACGTCCCGCAGAGTGATGAACACGGTGGCTGTGCCTGACTCCCCCCGGCGGCCCTGGGCATCTTCTGCTTCCACCACAACCTCGTACTTGTCCTGCGTCTCTCGGTCCAGGTGTTTGTTCATGGTGACAATGAGTCCTGCAAAATGTGTCCTGTCAGGAACCATGTTACCTGAGGAACTTTTAAAACATAGATGCCCAGACGCTACCCAGAGAGCTGTGACTTCAGAGCTCCTGGGTGACCTCCCTGTGCAGCCAGGGCCAAGAGCCAGGGGAGATCCACCACCCATCTCCATGCCCTGCACTGTTAGGCCAAAGCCACACAAACACTTTTGTCCACTATGGACCGAGAGAGAGCCTGAGGCCACATCTAGGCTCAGAGTGAGCAAAGTGCTGTTATGGGTTATGCCTCAGTGCAGCATAGGTTGTGTATTTGCCATTGTTCTGAAGGGTGGCATGCCCCAGGCCTGACCACTTGGACTTCTGTCTTTCTCCAAGGACTCAGTCTTACAGTTTTTTAGGTCACATGTGGTGGCTAATGACAACGAGCCACATGCTCTTTATACGTCATCTAATTCAGACTTCACAGCTCCTGTATGGGGTACATGCATATAACCTTCCCCATTTTCACCATGAGGACTTGCCAGTGCTCAGAGGTTGGTTGATTTGCCCAAGGTCTTTAGAAGCGGTGAGCAGCAGAGATGGGGCTGGAAACCAGATCTGTGTGGTTCCACAGCCCGAGCTGCTAACCAGCCATCTCGTCCGCTCTCGTGTCACTGCTTGGGTGGATTTTTGTCCCCTGGACTTGAGTTCACGTCCTGGGCACCTGTCTGCCTCCTCCTGCCCTCACCAGCCCCCTTGTCTTGACGCGTGGTACTGACTGCCTCCACAGGTGCGAGTCAGTGGTTGGTAACACCTGTCAGACTGGGCTTCCCTCTGTGCCTGCACCTCCTCCCGCTCCAAGCCAGTGCTGCCCAGGGGGGTTAGTCACACAGACCAGAGCCACGGATGTCAAAATTTTCTTTTCCCTTTGTGAGCTGGTACACGACAGAAGCATGGTCTGCCACCGTGGGGTCATCTGCGTCCACTGCTGTCACCTGGATGACCGAGGTCCCTGCGGGTGAGAATCCAGGGTTGCTGCCTTGTGACTACCAGCCCCTCACCCCATTCCCAGATGAGGGCAGATGGGGCTCAGGCTGTCCCCTGAACCCCCTCCCCCGGGTCCTGTTTTCTGAGGAGCCTGCCTGGCAGTGACGTGCTGGCCGTGGTGGAGACCCAGCCAGTCAAACATGAAGGGTGAAGAGAGCGGTGGTTTTCATGTACGGGAGATATGAAGGATGGGGTGAGTGTCTGCGGTCATGGGGAGAAACAGAGGAAGAGCTGCTTTATTTTTGCTCCTGGAAGCATGTGGACAAGAGAATAGGAAGGGCCCCAAAAGACTGGTATCACATCTCTTTCCCCTTGAACTCCAGGCTCCCCAGGCTTAACAAGAAGGTCTGGTCTTGAGGTCTGACCAGAGAGTCTGGACAAAGGAGTGGGGATGGGAGCTCTTTTCTTGCATCCCCTGGAGGCTGGGGGTAGAATTGAGGAAGAAATAGTCTCCTCTGGGGGCCTACGGTCTAGGCTGGTGACATACTTGGGGATGAGGTATGTCCCTCTCTACTCACCCCCCGACTCCTGCATGGACCCTAAAGGTGACCCCTTATCTTGGTGGCAGAGTTGGCCTCCTTCATGTGTGAAGTCTATGTTCAAGGCATGCCAGCCCTGAGAGTCAGAGCAGTGGGTGGGGTTGGCTTCAAAGAGTAACAAGGTGTGTGTGTGTGTATGTGCAGTGTGTATGTGGGTATGTGTGGTGTGTGTGTGTGAGATGCGCGTGTGTGTGGGGTGTGGTGTGTGTGTGGGGTGGGGTCTGTGTGGGGTGTCGTGTGTGTGGGGTGTGGTGTGTGTGTGGTGTGTGTGTGGGGTGTGTGTGGGGTGTGTGTGTGTGTGTGGGTGTGGGTGTGGGGTGTGTGTGTGTGTGTGTGTGTGTGTGTGTGTGTGTGTATGGTATGTGTGTGTGTATGGTATGTGTGTGTGTGGTGTGGGGTGTGTGTGTGTGGTATGTGTGTGGGTTGGGGTGTGTGGGATGGGGTGTGTGGTGTGGGGTCTGTGTGGGGTGTTGTGTGTGTGTGTGTGTGTGATGATCAGGGCTCCGTCTGGGACCAGGTCAGAGTCTAGTCTTTAGGGACCAGAGTTCCTTTCAAGTCACAGCCGTGGCACTGCACGCATCCTCATGGCTGCTTGGAACTCACTGAATCCTGCTCCAGGCAGCAAAGCTGCTGATGGGAGTGGTGCCTCTGGATCAGGGACGTGTGAGGGGAGAGGGAGAGGGATGGACCAGGCACATACCTATCCCTGACATCTCGGGCACGGAGGCATTGAACACCCGGTGGGTGAACACAGGCCAGTTATCATTGACATCGTGAACTTTGATGGTGAAGCTAGAAGGAGACTCCAGGTTCGTCTTGGAGTCCTTGTCCACCACGAGGGCAGTGAGGTGGTACTCGGAGATCTTCTCCCTGTCCAGCCTCTCTAAGGCATACACATCGCCTGTGTGCTTGTCGACCCGGAAGACCTTGCCAGCAGACTCTCCTCTGAGCTGGTACTCTGTCTTCTTGGGGTCCACGCTTGATTTAATCTGTAGGAGGAGAGGCACCGTGAGCTGGAGATGGCAGTGCTGTTGTGTGTGCCTGTGTGGGTGTATGGGATTGCTGAAAAATCACTTATATAAGCGTACAGTTAAATGAATTGTATTAAATATGAAGGTAATGACCTCAAAATTTATTGCTTCCTAATAATTTTACTACATTTCACTATGTTCTTGAGTTTTTATGTTGGTCCTGTCTAATCATGGAAATCCTAGCTAATGGTGTGTTCATGCACATCTCTTTCCCACTCTGCCTTCAAGCTGGTAGCTTGAAACACATACGGGGAAAGTATTTACACCAAGGAAATTGGCAAAGGCTATAAACAGGGTCTTTTCCCTTCAGAAGCCAGTTGTCAACTGTTTATCAGCACATCAGTGGGCCCTGGCCATTTAGTTTTGGAACGATACGTAACATGTTCTCTTCTTGAAAAAAAAAATGTTCTCTTGGATATTTTCAATATTTAGTCCTGCAGAAAAGAACTCCAGCAAGCTTTGTTTAACTCAGAATTTCCCATACTTGTTAGACCACTGAATCCTTTTCCTTTGTAATGTGTGTTGTTAGTGTCCTTAGGAATAAGGTTTGGCAAATAATGTGTGTAAAGGAATTTGCTCAGGCTGTCAATAAATGCTAGTTGTTACTCATGCTAGAGCCATGTGTTCAAGGATATTAGGAGATTAGAATTGCTGAACATTTCATTTATAGAATCTTAGAAATTCCTAGGAGCATAAACAAATGATATTTCATACATGTCGAATGCTTCTCTAATGGATGGTTAGGATGTTCAAAAAACAAAGTTCAATTCAATAAAAGAAAACAAAATAATCCAATCCCTACGAAGTGCCAGCCTGGGAGCATAGAGATAGCGCAGACCGTGTTCTTGCTCTCAGAGCCTGATTTGAAGCTGCAGAGGAGATTTTGAGGATGGGCAGCATTTAAGAGTCAGTTGGAATGAGAGCCTTGAGTGAAGGTGTCACATCAGAAAGGCTGGCGGAGGACCGGAGAGAGAGAGGGGTCTCAGGACAGAAGAGGTGGCATGAAGATGGGCATGGTCAAGTCCCATGAGGTCTGGAAAGCGTCCTTAGACTTAGCAATGATGCAGTCATCAGAGCCCTTGGGGAGAGCAGCATTAGGGTGGTGGACTGAGAAGCTGGATGACAAGGCTTTTAGAGAAGAGTCTCAGAGGTGAGGAAGGGGGAACTGGGAGTGAGGCTCCTCCCCTTTGGGGGCTGGAGAGACGGAGAAGTGGGGCTGTAGCTAGATGTGGTGAAGCATCTTAGAGCACGGTGTTCAGGGGGCAGATGGTTCCCTAAACCCAGCAGCCAGGACACGTAATGAATGGATGGACTGGAGGCAGGAAGTGGTGTGCCTACTCTGGAGCCTGTGGCCTGGGCAGGGGACAGTGGGGATCAAGGAGGAGGGACAGTGTGGGCCCTGTGAGTTACTCAAGGTTAGGATAGGATGATCATTCCAAACCTGGCTGCGTGGGTGCATTAGGACCCAGGTGTAACCAGGGGGGCATGAGTCTGCTTGGATGCATCATTGGAATTCTAAGATTGTGCCAATGGAAAAAATGTTGGCTGCCATATTAGTAAACAAGGGATGTTACAGCCATCAAGCCATCATATTACAGCTCCCCCCGCCCCGCCTCCCAGCAGATGGTGCACCCGAGGAGACTCAGGATGAGAAAGCACAGGATACTGACCCCAGAGAGCTGAGCTGTGCATCAAAGGAATGATTTCAGTGAACCCTGACCTTGGCATCTTCTCATACACAGAAAAAGGGCTAAGTTCTTTGAGATGTCTGTTTTTCTTTAATTAACAGTAATCTTTTGAAGTTCCAACTACCTGATCTTTGTTGCAAAAGCTCCTGTATATCCACCTTGCCTCTTTGCAGACGTCCCTTAGAGGGATGTGAGAGTCCTGTCTCCCAGGCTTGAAGTCCTCAGAATGTCTACCAAATAAAACAGGACTCTCAACTTCTAGATTATTTTTTTTTTCAGTTGACAGTTGTATCTGACTCATACTTAAACAACTTTGGTAAAAAATTTTCAATATTATCAAATCAATAGTGTTAAAAAAGATATCTTGTGAAGGTAAGTTTCTGTTTTCCTTCCCTCCAACTTTTCTTAGGTAGACCATATATTAGAACAGTTCTAGATTTATAGAAAAACTGAGATGATAGTACAGAGGGTTCCCATACATCCTGCTCGCAGTTTCCCTGTTGATAACATCTTACATTAGTATGGTATATTTGTTGTAATTAATGGACCAATATTTATATATTATTATTAACTAAAGCCTGTAGTTTGTGCAGATTTCCTTAGCTTTTACCTAATGTGCTTTTTCTGTTCTACGATCCCACCTAGGATACCACATTACAATCTATTAATGGTTGTTATGTTTCTTTAAATTCCTCTAGGCTGGGATAGTTTCTCAGACTGTCCTTTTTTTTTTTTCTTTAATTGAAGCATAGTTAATTTACAATGTTGTGTTAGTTTCAAGTGTACAGCAAAGTGATTCAGTTATTCTTACATACATATTATTTTTCAGATTGTTTCAGATTATTTTCAAACCATTGTAGGTTTTTTACAAAAGGTTGAGTATGGTTCCCTGTTGCTATAGAGTAGGTCTTTGTTGTACCTGTTTTATATATCTTGGTGTGTAGATATTAATTCCAAACTCCTAAGTAATCTCCCCCACACCTACCCCACTTTCCTCTTTGGTAACAAAAGCTTATTTTCTCTATGATACTCTTCTTGGTTTTGATGACCTTGAGAGTTCTGAGGACTGCTGCTTGGGTGTTTTGTCAGATGCCTCCCTACTGGAGTCTGTTTTGCTCATAATTAAACAGACTGAGGTTACAGGTTTTGGGGGGGTCCTCCCTTTTTAATATTATCCCTATATTTGGATGTAACATCTCAATGCCGAAAGCTATGCTGACCCATATTTGTGGATTTAGAAGGCCGTTCAGGTCTCATTTCCATTGTCCAGCAAACAGCTCTGTAAACAAAGGCTCTAGGGCTCTGATCTTGATAAACAGGGACTTCCTTCCCTCAGATGACGTCTTTGGAGTGAGGAGGTGAGCCATGGAGCCCTGTCCTTGCCTTTTCCAGGCAGCCTTGCTGCTTCTCAGAGTGGGGATTGCACGGGGCTCCTTCCCCGCCCTGTGCCCCATGCCACGTGCCAAGTGCGTGCTGATGGCAGGTGACTAGTAGGCCTGACGCTCTTCCTGCTGGGCAAAGAATCTCAGGCGAGCTGTTCAGAATCTGTCAGGGCTGCTCGTAGCCCCGCTTTCTGCTAACTGCCCCTGACTCAGCTCAACAGTATTCCTTGGGGGCAGCCATTCTCTTTGGAAGCTGATTCATGGCCCAGTCATCCCACTGCGGAGGAGTAGGTGGTCTGATAACATTTTCCTCTAGTGTGGGGAGTCAGGAGCCCTGTGCTTTCCTGAAGCTCTTCTGGTTTCCCTGTGTGACCCTGGGGCAAGCTTCTTCCCCTCTGAAGGCAGACTGAAAGATCTAAATTTCCCAGCCATTCTTTGT
The DNA here is from genome assembly GCA_935064755.1 of Tragelaphus eurycerus. Taxonomy (NCBI): domain Eukaryota; kingdom Metazoa; phylum Chordata; class Mammalia; order Artiodactyla; family Bovidae; genus Tragelaphus; species Tragelaphus eurycerus. The sequence continues at coordinate 24,130,784 of CAKXYN010000020.1, forward strand.
GGCCAGAGGAGGCCTGGGCCCAGGGAGCTGGCCTTGGGCAAGGCTGTGAGTGGAGATTCCCCACCTGGCCCCCACTGCCACCTTCTGGTACCAGGGCCAACTGAACCCTCCCCCATTTAAGGATCCTTTCTGGTCCATTTCTCTATAATCTCAGGGAGCCCCCATCTGCCATGTGTGGGGCTCTTTGTCTAATACATGCTGCCCTTATAGACCAGGGTGGGCAAACTGTTCCTGTGAAGGGCCAGATAGTAAAAATTTTTGACTTTGTGGGTCATATGGTCTTTGGACAGTTACTCAAATCTGCCATTTTAGCATGAAGGCAACCACACCTTCACTTTCAAAACCACGTGGTGGGGCAGTTCTCTCAGCCCCTATTTATGCATGTATTTGTTTAATTGGAATATAGCTGATTTACAATGTTGTGTTATTTTCCAGAGTACAGCAGAGTGATACATACATATATACACACACACACACTTTTTCAAATTCTTTTCCATTATAGGTTATTACAAACTACTGAATATAGTTCCTTGTGCTATACAGTAGGACTTTTTTGTTTGTCTGTTTTATATATGATAGCTTGTATTTGCTCACCCCAGACTCCTAATTTATCCCTCCCCTCTTTCCCCTTTGGTAGTCATGAGTTTGTTTTCTATGTAAGTCTGTTTCTGTTCTGTAATTAAGTTCATTTATATCGTGTTTTTAGATTTAACATATAAGTGATGTCATATGATGTTTGTCTTACTCTGTCTGACTTCACTTAGTACGCTAACCTATAGGTCCATCCAGGTTGCTGCAAATGGCAGTGTTTCATTCTTTTTATGGCATCACACACACACACACACACACACACACACACACACCCCTATACATATGCATATCTCCACATCTTCTTTATCTATCCGTTGATGGACAGTTAGGTTGCTCCCATGTCTTGGCTATTGTAAACAGTGCTGCTGTGAACTTTGGGTTGGATGTATCTTTTTGAAATAGAGTTGTTATATTTTCTGGATATACGCCCAGAAGTGGGATTGTTGGCTCATACAGTAACTCTGTTTTGAGCTTCTCAGGGAAGCTCCACACTGTTTTCCATACTGGTTGCCCCATTTTACGTTCCCTTTCACCACACCATCTCCAGCACTTATTGTTTGTAGACTTTTTGCTGATTACCACTCTGACTGCTGTGAGGTGCTACCTCATTGTACTTTTGATTTGTATTTCTCTAATAATTAGCGATGTTGAGTATCTTTTCATGTGCCTGTTGGCTATCTGTATGTCTTCTTTGGAGAAGTGTCTATTTAGGTCATCTGCCTGTTTTTTTGATTAGCTTTTTTTTTTTTTTTTTAATTGTGCTATATGAGCTGTTTATGTATTTGGGAAATTAAGCCCCTGTTTGTCACATGTTTTGCAGATATTTTCTCCCCGTCTATATATTGTCTTTTTGTTTATTGATGGTTTCCTTTGCTGTGCAAAACCTTGTAAGTTTGATTAGGTCCCTTTTGTTTATTTTTGCTTTTATTTCTTTTGCCTTGGGAGACTGACCTAAGAAAACATTGCTGTGATTTATGTCAGAGAATGTTTTGCCTGTGTTCTCTTCTCAGAGTTTTATGGTGTCATGTCTTATATTTAAGTCTGTAATAAGTCATTTTGATTATGGTGTGAGGGAGTGTCCTAACTTCACTGGTTGACATGTGGCCAACCCCTCTTTTAGATCACAAGCTCCGTGATAGTGAGGACCACGTCTGTCTTTGCCCCCCGTTATCTTCTAGAGCCCAGTCTGTGCTTGGGACCACCCGTCCTCTCCCCAGGGCACTGATCTTTCTTTAGCTGACCCTGCTTGGCTTCCAGGAAATTGACATGGTGAGATTTGAAAGCACTTGAATGGAGTTTTTCTCCTCAGTGAAAACTGTTGGAATGCCTAACCCATCTGCCTGTTGTCATGTGTGAAATTCCACCACTCGGGCCTCTTCTTTCAATAGAAGTTTTTTAGTTTTTGAACCTTTTTTAGAGGTTCAGTAGTGGTTTTGACATCAGCAGTCCTTTGACACAGGAAGATCGTTCATTAGTCACTCAGTGTAGCTCCAAACCCTAGGAAGGTGACTGAGGATAGACATGTTTGCAAAGGGATGAAGTGAGGGTTAGAGTCATAGACACTGCCCTGGAGGGCAGGCTTAGGTCAGGCACCTTGTTATGGCTGTCTTAGAATCTGGTTGAGTGGGTGGTCTGAGAGAAAGGGGTTTTTGAGGAAGTCCAAAGGCCTTGACTAGAGGTGGCAAACTGTAGCCTGGATGATGAGCTTTGTCACCAGCACAATTCTGTAGACATCTGCTTAGGTCCTAAAGACCTCAGATGGGCATATTTAAAGGAGCCTTCACTTCATGGAAAATAGATGGGGAAATAGATGGGGAAACAGTGGAAACAGTGTCAGACTTTATTTTTTGGGGCTCCAAAATCACTTCCAAAATGACTCCCCTGGTGGCTCAGATGGTAAAGTGTCTGTCTACAATGCGGGAGACCTGGGTTCGATCCCTGGGTTGGGAAGATCCCCTGGAGAAGGAAATGGCAATCCACTCCAGTACTATTGCCTGGAAAATCCCATGGACAGAGGAGCCTAGAAGGCTACAGTCCATGGGGTTGCAAAGAGTTGGACACGATTGAGCGACTTCACTCATTCACTCACTCAAAATCACTGCAGGTGGTGACTGCAGCCATGAAATTAAAAGACGCTTACTCCTTGGAAGAAAAGTTATGACCAACCTAGACAGCATATTCAAAAGCATAGGCATTACTTTGCCAACAAAGGTTCGTCTAGTCAAGGCTATGGTTTTTCCAGTGGTCATGTATGGATGTGAGAGTTGGACTGTGAAGAAAGCTGAGTGCCGAAGAATTGATGCTTTTAAACTGTGGTGTTGGAGAAGACTCTTGAGAGTCCCTTGGACTGCAAGGAGATCCAACCAGTCCATTCTAAAGGAGATCAGTCCTGGGTGTTCTTTGGAAGGACTGATGCTAAAGCTGAAACTCCAATACTTTGGCCACCTCATGTGAAGAGTTGACTCAATGGAAAAGACCCTGATGCTGGGAGGGATTGAGGGCAGGAGGAGAAGGGGACGACAGAGGATGAGATGGCTGGATGGCATCACTGCCTCGATGGACATAAATTTGAGTAAACTCCGGGAGTTGCTGATGGACAGGGAGGCCTGGCATGCTGCGATTCATGGGGTCGCAAAGAGTCGGACACGACTGAGTGACTGAACTGAACTGAACTTACTGGTCTCACCCTAAGCCCTGAACCATAAGACTATACTGGCCTCCTTAACTGTGCATGGGGTGGTCCTTCTGCCAGTGATATTCAGGCCACAGACCAAAGTCTGGGAGAAATACGAACCCTTGTGCGCAGCATTACTTCCACCACCACCGTCATCACCACTGCCACCATCACCTCCATGATGATCATCATCACCCCACCACCTTCCCCTTCCTGATCACCACTACCACCACTTTCTCCTTGTCTCGTTTCTCCTAGTCACTGCCACCACCACCTCCACCATCTCTCCCACTATGACCATCACCCTCACAGCCATCATCTCTAACCCTACAGCCAACCCCCACCCCCCGTCAGAGTCTTTCCCATCAACTACCAACGCTGTGGGCCACCTGCTGCCGAGGCCTCTCTTGCTCCAGGGCCCAAGGCTTACCTTGCCCACATAATGGGGCAGTGAGTCATTTCTCTCTTCGTCGATGTGCATCTGATTCCAGATCCAGTCTCTCTTCTGGCGCCGGTGAGCGGACAGCGAGCAGGGGGTGTCAGGTCCGCCAGGGTTGATGGCTGCTGCAGCTGCTGCCAGCAGGCCCAGGTAGTAGGTGGCCCCCGTGGCCAGCAGCATCACGAGTGCCTGCATCTTCCCAGGAGGGAGGCTCGGGTCTGAGGAAGGAGGGGATACACCATCAGGTCATGTGGGGTACGAGCATCTCCTAGGGAGCACGGACCTATTTAACCCTTCGTCCTCCACTCTCTGCTCAGCCCAGCAGAACCAGGGCCTGTTCCTGCCCCCACAGAGCTCCCAGTCCAAGACGGGAGGAAGGACATGGAAACAACTCCTTCTTAAGGGTCTCATGTGCTGGTGGGGAAGCAAGTGTGGGTGACGAGGAGCCCAAAGGAGAGCTGTAGGAGAAATTTGCTGGAGGAGAGGGTGATGCTGCCGTGAATGAGAGCTCCCGGAGCCTTGTGCAGGGGACGCCCTGCTTATCCTCGCTTTACATGTGGGAAACCCGAGGCACAGACATGTGACGTTCACGCTGGAGTAAATGGTGGGACTGGGACTAGAGCACAGTTGTCTGACCTCAACAGCCGACACTTATCAGTAAATGTAGTAAAAAAATAAAAATGTCACCAGAATGATAAATATCAACTTTACATGTGTTATCTCACTTAATCCTCCCTATAACCCTGGAGGTGGGTATGTGTAGCCCTCACTTTATAGATGAGCTGAGGAAAAGAGAGGTTTAGTAACATTTCCCAGCTCACCCAGACTCTAGGCTTCAGAGTCAAACTCAAACTGAATTGGCCTGGCCCCAAAGTTCCTGCTTTTTCTTTCTGCCCTTTTTTGTCCTAGCACCTGCTGTGGGGTGGGATTTAAAGGCTTGTCTGAACAAATATGCCCCCTGGCCGGCCCAAGAACCCCTGTAGCAGCGCTGCTTTGATGCTGTCTTCAGAAGGCTCTTAAGAAAGCCAGATGCCTTAACCCAGAGGGTCAGGCCCTCACCAGACCCTGAGCTCACAGTTGGTGATCAGCTTAGGAGCTGTCACGAGAGCAGGGGTGGGGTGGGGTGGGAGTGTTGAGAGGCTGGGCTCACAGGACCAGCTTCATAGTGTGGGGTCCAGTACACAGTGGAAACATGGGGTCCTTTTTACAAAAGTTATTAAGAATTTAAGGACGGAGACAGAAGAACATGAAACCCAGCACGAGGTCCTTTTAAGCACAAGATCCCATTGAAGGCAACCCTTTGGCTGTGGGGTTACCCTGCATGGGGAACCTGGGGTCACGAAGAGAAGGGGCCTGGCTTCACCCTGAGTTCTAGAAGGAAGGGGGATTTTCTCACTGCCCCACGGGGGGTGTCACTGTGCCCTCTCAGCCCTGACCCCTCAGCCTATACCCATGCTGGGCCCCGTGTCACTGACCTGTGGCTCCTGGGAGGGTTCAGAGGAAGAGGGGTGCTGTGTGAGAGAACCAGGGCTCCTATCTGGAGAGGCGGGACCCACTGGGTGCTGGGTGGGAGGCCACCACCCTGGCCATCCCCTGCCCTTGCTGAAGGGAGGGGCTGGATTCTGTACAGCACAGGAAGTTTCTAAACTCTAGTAACATTTTCTGAGACAGTGGCGCCAGGCTGTCCTCAGTGAGGGCCGAGGGTGTCTGTAGATTGGCTCCTGGGCCTGCTGATCTTAGCACCCAGCATCCTTGTGGCCCCTGCTGCCGGCCCGGGAGGAAGAGGGCTTGCAGGGTTGGGGTGGGACAGTGCCTGGAGAGCAAGTGCCATGTGCCTGGGAAGGCTTTTCTGTCCATTTCCTCAGTCCTAAATGGGGCGGTTAAACCGAAAGAGACCCTATGCCCTTCGAGGTGGGCTGTGAAAAGGGCAGCTGTTCCGGGCAGGAGGAAGGCAGTGAACAAAAGCACGGGGAGCTGAGAGTCCTGCCAGGAAGCCGTCCTAACTCAGAGGCAGCGCAGCTGTGACCCCTGGCCAGCCTCACCGGGTTCAGGCCTGGTAGGTCATTTCCTTCTTTGCCTGGAAATGACCTGCGTGTCTTGCTGCTTTCTGTATCCCTCAAGTGAGAAGTGACTCAAGAATGAAAAAGTAGGAAAGGGTGGGGGGAAGGGATAGTTAGGGAGTTTGGGATTGACGTATACACATTGCTATGTTTAAAATGGATTACCGGGCTTTCCTGTGGCTCAGTGGTAAAGAATCAGCCTGCCAAGGCAGGAGACACTGGTTCAATCCCTGATCTGGGAGGATCCCACATGCCGCGGAGCAGCTAAGCCCATGCGCCACAACTATTGAGCCTGCGCTCTAGAGCCCAGGAGCCAGAACCACTGAAGCCCTGCGCCCTAGAGCCCGTGTTCAGCAACAAGAGAAGCCACCACCGTGAGAAGCCTGTACACTGCAACTGGAGAAAAGCCTGGGCAGCAACAAAGACCCAGCACAGCCTAAATAAATAAATAAAATAAAAAATAAATAGATGGGTTACCAATAAAGAGCTACCGTATAGCACAGGGAACTCTGTTCAGTGCTATGTGGCAGCCTGGGTGGGAGGGGAGTTTGGGGGAAAATGAATACATGTATACATATGGCTGAGTCGCTCTGCTGTCCACTCGAAACGATCACAACATTGTTAACCAGCCATACTCCAATATAAAATAAAAAGTTTTTTTTTTAAATAAAAAAGTGAAACAAACAGAAGTGAAACTGAGAAAGGGGAAGAGAGAATTCTCAGGCCCCTGGGCAGGACTAAGTCCTGAGGCCAAGCCCTGAGCAAGTGTGATGGAGCCTCTGCTGTGTGCTTGGTGGCGGTTGCAGCGGTGGGCAGGACAGACAGGACGTGTCCTTGGGGAGTGCACATTGTCATGGGAACCCCAGGAAAATAAGGACATGAGGAAAAGCATCAGCTGCTGATCAGAGGCCCTCAGGGAATTACACTCAGGGGCACAGCAGTGGACGAGGGGGCAGCTGGCTGAGACTCCTAAGGCCAGGGAAGGCCTCTCAAAAGAGATGACTGCTGGGCCAACATCAGAGTGTCAGCCCTTGGAATACCAGGGGAAGGGAGGGAATCCCTGGCAGAAGGACCAGCAAGTGCAAAGGCCCCGAGGTAGAAGAAAATGATTCATTTGTCTGAAGAAACAAAAGAGAAGGCCCTTGGGTCAGAGAGAAATGAGCAATCTGTGGGGCTCCAGAGAGGCGACAGTTCAGGGTGGCAGGGTGCACGGTGGTGCCTCAAGGATGTCCATGCCCCCCTCCCCAGCCGCCTTCCATGGCAGAGGACTAGTAGCAGATAGGGTCAAGTTAAGGATCTTGAGATAGGGAGGTTATCCTGGATTATGTGGATAGACCCAGTACAATCACAGTGTCCTTAAGAAGATGAAGGCAGGAAGATCAGAACGAGAAAAAGGAGATGTGATGATAGAAACAGAGCTTGAAGAGATGCGGGGCCCCAGGCCAAGGAGTGCGGAATAGAGGCCAGCTCCCCAGTCTTTGGCCTGAGCAGTTGCGGGTCAGGGCTTTTGCTGAGATTTGGAAGATGGGTGGGTGGTGGCGCCACAAGGTCTGTGTGGGCTATGTCAGGTTGGAGTTGCTATGAGACATCTCTGTGGCCGTGGCCGGGGGCTGCCAGAGACCTGATCTGGAGTGGGAGAGAAATCGGGGCTGGAGCAGCTGCAGACAGTCATGTCGTGTGGCTGGTGCTCAGACTGGGAGTCTGGAACGTGAAGGAGACCAGGGAGGAGAAGTGGCCCAGGACAGCCCCACAGGTCTTCCCTCTTTTCTCTGTCTGGTGAGCTCCTCATCTGGAATTTTGAGCCCAAACAGACTCCTCTTGGGAGCCATCTCTGGTCTCCACCCTGCACCTCCTGCATCCGTGGGCATCTTCCAGTACATCATCGCCTGGGGTTGGTCCCAGGGCTGGGGACCAGTTCCCACTGCTGGGCTCAAATCCCAGCTTCCTTCCCTTCCTGGAGAAGAGCTTTCCACCTGCCCTGTGCCCATCCTCCCTGCTACCCAAGGCCCAGTCACACATGGCACATGGCTCTCCCCTCTGCGGGGTGACGTGGAGCAGGGTGATGGTTGTGACTGCAGGCTCTATGGTTCAGAGAACATCATTTGCGCTGCTTTGTCATTGTGTGACTGTACACATGACACTTCACCTCTCTGAGCCTCAATCTCATTATCTGCACAATGGGAACACTAGTGTCTGCCTCTCAGGGTTGTTTTTAGGCCTGAATTTAAAAAAAAAAAAAATCACAACATGGCCAAAACAGTAGCTAAGAATGAAACTAGGTGTATATGAATCCTTGCTGATGCTCTGTTCTGCTCCACTGAGTAGTCAGCTCACCACTTTTGTTCCTTATTACTCAGCCACTTGGCTGGGGGCTTTGTTCCCACCCTGCTGGATCCACTCCCCTGCCCCTCCCCTGACCTCTGCTCTGTGTCAAGGGGACTGACCCTGGGCCTTCTTGCTTGAGCTTCAGATATTTGGCCAGTAGGGTCTGCAGCGGGCGTCTTGAGGATAGGAGGAGAGAAGTCAGGAACTTCTTCCCCACTGCTCTCTGCTCTGGTTCCTATTTCCTCCTGTGGCTGCATCTCTCCATCCTGTGGGCCTCTTTACTCTCATCAGCCCCTCACTGGGTTCTGGAAACACCCTCCCCTCTTCTTAGTCTCCTTGGTCCTGGGATGGCCTGCTTCCTGTCTCTACGGGCCTCAACATCCCATTTGTTCCCGTGACTAAGCTCACAGCTCTATGTTTCCTTCATAAATCTCTTCTTTGGAATGCCAGGGGTAGCTGATGTTTCCAGCTGGGACTCCACCTGATACAGTGAAGCGGATGCGGCTTTTTCTTTGTGGCAGCCTCTTGGATAGGGCAGTGGTCCTGGGGCTGCCAGCAGGCGACAGCCAAACAAACAAATAGCCACACTGGCCTGCAGTACAGCAGAGGCCGCTAGTCACAGGCTACGGCTGCGTGGCTCACGGGAGACATCATCCTCTCGGTGGCTTTGGCTGGCCCCCAGCCCTGGAATGTCCTCTGAATGTGCAGAAAAGCCCCTTAGATCCTATTGTGTGTCTAGAAGAGGAATCGCTCTCTGCTGTGAGCCCTGGAGAGAAATCCCTTGGCACCCAGGACTGGTGCTTGCTCCTGTAGAGTCACCTCGTGTCACTGGAGTGTCCCTTGCTAGGCTCTGCATGTTCAGCTCTCTGAGCAGTGAGTGAGGGGCCAGGACTCTGGAGGTGGGGCCTTTGGGGAGAGGAGGACCATGTGCCCCATCTCATTCCCCTGCTGGACCCTGGTGTGCTTGCCCAGGTCTGCTCTTTTTGCCGGGGGCATCATTCCCGAATGCCTCCTCAGTGACATACTGAAACTTCGTCTTACTTAAACCTTGCAAATTGTGAGATAGTTGTCAGTAATCCTGTTTTGCAGATAAGCTCAGAGAGGTAGAGGGAGTCCTCCTGGGTCACACAGGAGCAAGTGGTGGAGCCAAGACATGAACGTGGGCTACCTTTCACCCCAAGTAGTGTTTTTCCCTCATGACACTCTGTCTCTATCCTGTAATCATCATCATCATCATCATCATCATCATCGTAGTAGTAATCAGATCAGATCAGTCGCTCAGTCGTGTCCGACTCCTTGCGACCCCATGAACTGCAGCACGCCAGGCCTCCCTATCCATCACCAGCTCTCGGAGGTCACTCAGACTCACATTCATCGATTCAGTGATGCCATCCAGCCATCTCATCCTCTGTCGTCCCCTTCTCCTCCTGCCCTCAATCCCTCCCAGCATCAGAGTCTTCTCCAATGAGTCAACTCTTCGCATGAGGTGGCCAAAATACTGGAGTTTCAGCTTTAGCATCATTCCTTCCAAAGAACACCCAGGGCTGATCTCCTTCAGAATGGACTGGTTGGATCTCCTTGCAGTCCAAGGGACTCTCAAGAGTCTTCTCCAACACCACAGTTCAAAAGCATCAATTCTTCGGCGCTCAGCCTTCTTCACAGTCCAGCTCTCACATCCATACATGACCACAGGAAAGACCATAGCCTTGACTAGGCGAACCTTTGTTGGCAAAGTGATGTCTCTGCTTTTGAATATGCTATCTAGGTTGGTCATAACTTTCCTTCCAAGGAGTAAGCGTCTTTTAATTTCATGGCTGCAGTCACCATCTGCAGTGATTTTGGAGCCCAGAAATAATAATAGTAATAATAAGAAGCTGTTCTCCATGCTGGCTTTCATAGATTCTATCTTGTGTCATCTTCACACTATCCCCAGCATGCAGGAGTTATCACCCATGCTTCACAGAGGAAGAGAGTGAGGCTCAGATAACAACTTGTAAGTCGTACATCTGGAACCCTCATGCAGATGTGTCTTTTCTTCCAAGTCCTGGGCTTCTCTTAACCCAATCTCAGAGGGCCCTGAGGGACTTTTCCTTCTGAAAAGCCCCATGTATTTCTGTCTTTTTGGTTAGAAATTTACCTAAATGGGTTCCTGAGGGGAAGGGTTTGTCAATAAATTGTTCCTCCTTGTCCTACAGTTGGAGAGGAAGTCAGCCAGCAGGGTTTGTTGGACCCACAGCTGGAAACAGAATTGCCCTTGCCTGTACCTCTGGAGGTGCAGTCAGCGCACAGCTGGGGTCAGGTTTATTTTAGCCCTTTCCTTTCCTGTAAGCAGAAGTCATGTCTCTTGGTGGTTCTCACAAGTTTTTGGAGAGATCAGGCTGCTGCTGGCTGGGTTTGGGTACCACAGATATGCAGAGGGACTGAGGAGTTGGGAAGTGATGTCTGTGCTGAGGAATACCCACCAAGCAGCCCGGGAGCTTGCCTAATGACAGCCTTGGGGGTGGGGGATTTGCTCGGCTACTCAGAGGTGCCTGCTGGGCACCCAGGGGCCAGGGTCCAGCCTCTGTCCCTGTTAATCCAGGATCTCTGATGATGCTCCATCCCTGGAGCTGTGACAGAGGCTTTAGGGGCAGCTTCCAATGGACTGATGGGCAAAGGCAGGCCCTCTGTGCCCTCGGTCAGTCTGGGAAGGCCCAGGGGCCCCCTGGTAGCAGGTATATGGAGCCTAGAAGAAGGGCTTGGGGAACCCTGGAGCATGTGGGGGCCAGCTGGGCTCAGGCATGCTCAGATGGGAGGTCACGGCCTTGGAGAATCCCCGGGTCTGGGTGTGTCCACAGTGTGTGGGGCCACTGAGCTCAGAACCTGGATGCCTCGGCCTGAGGACAGAGGTATGGCTCTGAGGGCTGAGCCATGGTGGTGGAGGTTGGGCTCCAGGGTGGCAGGGTGCCTCTGCCCCTCTCCAGTTCCCTGTGTGGGCCTCGAGGGTGCTTGGTGAGTACTCCAAGAGTATTCACCAAGAGTACTCATCAAGTACTCCAAGAGAAGCCCCAGCCTGGAGGACAGTGATGCCCCTCAGGCTTAGTCACAGTCTCCAGCCTTTGCCCTTGATGTTCTCTTGCCTCTGCCTGAATTTGGGTCACATGTCACTACCTCTCTGAAGCCCTCTGTAGAGACCAGGGGTTATACAGTCATTCAGCAAACGTTTATCAAGCATCTGCTACATGCCAGGCACTGACCTACATGTGGACAGCAAACACAGGCTGCACCCTCATGTAGAGACACTGACCATTTGATGAGAAACACGGCTTCAGGTTGTGGTGTGTGGTGTGATGGAGGAGGAGAGGAAGCTGCGAAAGGGCAGAGGTGGGGGCCCCTGATTGCTCGGAGGGTCTCAGCCCAGGAGTGACCCCGCCTCTCTCTGCCCCACTGTGGGACAGCAGGCGGAACTCCTTTTGGTCTCTTTCTCTTTGTGACAGGCCTCCATCTGTCACTAGGGTTTGGCTTTGGAGGGGCTGTGAGGTCCGCTCAGCTCTGTGCTCTTTACAAGGTGGGGATATAGGAAGAGATGGGGCAGGCAGAGGCTGTGGTTTATGTAGCTGAACGGACCCTAGGAAGCCTGGACCGGCTGAGAGCTGCTCGGCAGACAGCCTGGCAAAGGCCTGGGCTAGTTCTGCTCTGACCTGTTCAAGCCTTAGGTTTCAGAGGTTAGGTCTGGGTTTAGGGGGTTTGAGTAGACCGCAGGGCCCTTGGGTGTGGGCTAGAGAAAGACTCCAGGTCAGGGATAACACACACGACATCCTCAGGCCACACGGACACAGACATGTGCTGCCTACACAAGCACACACTCGTGTCCGCCGAAGAGTCTTCTCTCTGTGGGGCTGGCCCTTCTCCTGTCCTCACACCTGCTGTGAGCTGGGATGAGACCTGGTGGCAGAGCCCAGCCCCAGGCAAAACCTCAGAGGGTGAACTGGACACTCCACCCCAGCCCAGCCTCCTGCAGGCTCTGGGCTCCTGCCCAGGGACCCTGGGGCAAGGGTGAGGGGCTGGGAGGTGGGAGGAGAGGCCCAGAGCCTGCAGGAGGTGTGCCTGCGGTGGGTGGTGGAGGGGGGGGAGCGCTGGAGCCCCTGCTCCCTGTGTAGCCCTGGACCACCCTCCCCACCACCCTCTCACCACCCCAAGCCTCAGTCTAGGGCAGAGTTTGGAGCCAGTGATCCCCAGACTCATTCAGGGATTCCCAAATTGTCTCCTTGAGCCCCAGCATTTACAGCTGGGCCTTGGCAGTCACCCACACTGGGAGGATGAAGGGTGAGGCCCCGGGAGCCACAGGGATGGGAAGTGTTGGAGGTGGGGCTGGGCAGCTGTGAGCTGGCCCCTTGGGGCTTCATCTTGAACTGGGGCTCTGTTCGGCCCCATGACTTGCTCCTGAGGGTCCCAGACCTGATCCCCTCCCCTCGGGATTCTTCCAACAGCCTGCCTGTCTTGGCTCCCCTCAGAGCTGCCCACGCTGCTCCCCTGCTGACTGCTCCTCCCTGGCTCCCCACCGCCTGCAGGACGAGGCCCTGCTTCTGAGCATCCCTGCCCACCCTCTGGCTCTCCTCTCCTTCCCCTCCCTGCCCCTCCCAGCCAAGAGGAGAACTGGATGTTTCTGCAATACACAATGCTCTTCTTCTCTTTAACAGGCTTTTTGCCCAGGCTGTTCCCTCTGCCCGGAATGCCTTTCCTTGCTGTGGCCCCGGGGTGAATGCTCTGCTTCTTTTCAAGCCCCAGTCAGTGTCCTCCACGACATCTTCTGACAGACTCCCAAGTGTCTCTGACCAGGCAGGTCCTGGGCCAGTGTTCCCTTCATCCCAGCATCTAGCTGTGTGAAGTAGAGGCCCGGAGGACCTTGAGGAACCAGTGTCCCCACCACTGCCTGTGAGCCCGCCTTGGTCTTCCCTCCTCACTCAGAGAATTTCAAACAAATCTGCGCATTTGCAGACAACACCTTGGGTGCTCAGAGCAGGTACAATAGTTGAAACAACTCAGAGAAGCTCCTCCCTGTCCCCAAATAGCATCTCTGATAGCCCATGGCTTTGTCAGACACACAACCCTTTGAGGACAATCAGATTATCCTTCTTATGGGTCCCTGATGACTATATACCTGTGTGCAGGGCACCTCTGAAGGCAGGACTGACAAAACAGAAGTCCTGGGTTGCCACTCAGCCTTTTTCATACTCACGGCAGACATCGGTGATAAATCACAGTGTTCATTCCTACTGAACTCGAACTCAGCTCCTGAATCCTCAGTACAGTCTTTGAACTAGAGACTACCAATTCATCAGAACTAGTTTGTGATTTGAAACAAATGTATGCTAGGGTCTCTGGGTCACCCTGATATATCCTAAAGGGGTAGTTCCAAGCTTCAAGGAGAGAAAACCCACCCTTGGGAGAGCCTGTTCCAGCCTCCTCTGGGATTTCTGACTTTGCCTGGGGCTCTGAGGCAGTCAGTGGGGGCAACAAATATTACACACTTGCCTCTTTGCTCATGGGCTCTGTAGCCTTAGGCCCATTCCTTGCCTTCTCTGAACTCTAGCTTCTTCATCTCTAATGGAGAGTTGATGAGATCATGGGTGCCGAGCTCAGCACACAGTAGGTGCTTAGTAAGTGTGTGGGTGTCCCAACTCTCACCTTACCCACTCAGCTTGGCCTGGCAGCTGTGGGTGTGACCTCATTTCCTGGTTCTGCCCTGGGCACTCAGGCCTGACCTCATTTCCTGGTTCTGCCCTGGGCTCATCTGCTGCTCCTTTCTGTTTGCCTGGGCGAGGAAATCTCATTCACTGCCTTCCTGGCCCAGCTCCACGGGCCCTACTGTCCTCTCCTCCCAGTGTCGGCACCTGCCAGAATCCGACCTTTATGCCGTGGCGCATGGTCTAGTGGTCCTCATGTGAGTTTAGGGACCATGCAGTCCATTCCCTGCCCTAAAGAAATGAGAAGACTGAAGCTCAGAGAGCACACCCAAGACCTTCCAGCACCTTCTGGGGCTCCTGCTCTTCCTCCAGGAACTCTTCTGTGCTTTCTCTACCCAACATCAGCTTGGAGCTGGATTAGGACGGGCTTGCCAGTATCTCTCCAGCAAGAAGTGGGTTACTCAGGGCAGCAGTTGTCTCCTAGAACATTCCTCCTCCAGGATCGCTGGGCTCCTGGCTCAGTCTGGTGCCTGATTCTGTGGTTAGAACTGTCCAGTTCAACCCCCACCCTGGCTTCTCCCCCTCCAGGCTTCCCTATGGAGTGTGGCAGGGCAATGGGGTCAGAAGGGGCTGGCCTCATTCATATCCTGCTTTCACTTCAAAGTAACCGTGTGACCTTGGACTGGCTGTTAGTTTCTCTCAGCCTCTGTGGTTCTGTCTCTCAACTGGGAATTCTTTTAGTAGCTTCACAGATACCACAGAGGTACAGAGAGGTGATGGAAGTAGCAGGGATGGATTCCATCCGCAAGGGGGCTCAAAGATTTTTTCCCTTGAGCTAGTGGCCATTGTGTCCATTGTGTGTCCTCGGGGTAGCAGCAGAGCTGTGAGTCATCCAGCTTTGGGAGAAGAAAAGCATGGCCCCTCCGGCTTCCTGCCCCCGTGTCCGGCCCTTGTTCAGCAGCACAATCGCTCAGGTCCAGACTGTGGGGCGGGCAGCTTAACCCCTGCCAGGCCGGTGGGCGCCTCGCCTACCCCCTCACCATGGTAAGCCAGAATTAGCGGGGCTGCCTGGGGGCACAGCAGCTCCTGGTCCCTTTGATCTCCTGCTGCCCTCCAGGCTGGGACCCACATGTGGCTGGACTCAGGTCAGTCGGGAGGGTGCTACTGCTCCCCAATGCCTGAAGATGAACCAGGGCTCTCAGTCCTGGTACTTACCCCTGGTCCTCAGTGTCATTTGCCCTCCTACCACTCCCTGCTTTTAAAACCTTCTGGCCACACTGGCTTCTCCAGATCCCTTAAGCTGCCCAGGCTCCCTGCCTCCCCTGGAATGCCCTTCATCTCCTGTTAGGATCCTATCTGCCCCCTACCCCTGGCAGAAACATCCAAGGGGTGGAGAGTGGGGAACAGACACAGTGCCTGGTGTGGAATCGCTGCCCAGAGTGCCCGCTGGAAGACAAGCTGACGCATCCCTCACCTGCTGGGGACTGACCAACCCCAGGGGTCATAACCGTAAAGACATTGAAGCCATGGTCAGTTCCAGGTGGCAGGTAAATTCAGCTGTGATTTCTCAAAGCTCCTCTCCTATGATCCATTCCTAGTGCCAGTTATACATCACCCCCCTTGACTCATGAAAAGACCCTTTCTTCCAGTTTACAGATGAGGAGGCTGGCATGTGAGAAGCTGTGTGGTTCTGGGAAGAACCTGGGCTTTGGGGTATGAGATCTTGCTTCATATCTCGGTTGCCTTGACTGAGAAATGGAGAAGGGCTGTGTCTAACTCATCAGCTTGCTGGTGTGATATACAGTAAAGGGCTCCAGTGTCTCAGAGCCTTCTGTGGCCCTCATCTCCAGCCCTCACAATGAATTCTCACGAAAGAACCACCATCTTCATTGTTCCGACACGCAAACTGAGTTTGGGAGACACTGAGTAATTTAACCAAAATCACAGAAGTGGATGGTCGAGCTGGGGCTTGTACCCAGGAAGACGGTCTCCAAGCCAGGCTCTCACCCTAGACCGCCTGCCTTCAAGTCTTTTGGGAGAACTTCTCTAAAATACGAGGGCTTCCAGGTCTCTTGGCAACCAATCTACGGGTACCTGGGTGTTGGGGGTAGAATCCGCAGCTCCCGTGGTCTGGGGAGGGAGGAGACAGGATTCCACAGGCAGGGCCTTGAGTACCCAGAGCCAAGCCTCAGCATGCCTATACTGAAAATGGGGGCAGGGGCTGGCCGGGAGGGGGCCGAGGCTCTGAGCTCCCCTTTCAGGGCTCTTCACCCACTCCCAGTGCAGAGCCTTCTGGAGAGGGGATGTCAGCCTGGATAACCCCTCTCTCACTGGAGTAGGGGTGCCGCCTGGGTGCCAGCCTGCCGTCCTTGGTGTGCCAGGAGACTCAGGTGGAATCCTGTCCTCTGAGCATTGGATGGACCCATGGATGCCTGTGGGCCCTCGAGTCTGGGAGTCTACCTGTGGGAGAGCCGAGCTTCCCCCTCCCAGAGAACATCTGTCTGTGCCCACCGCACCACCACCAGGCGCCCCTTCCCTGCCCTGCTCTACCAGGAGACGCAGGCCACCTCAGGAGCGGCTCTTCCTGGGGGAGTCCCTGATAACCATTCTACAGAGGGGGAGGCCGAGGCCCCTCACTCACCGTGTCCGTGTGCTCACAGTGTGTCTGTTCCGTCTGGCTGTCTGGCTGGGGCTGAGCGTGCCGTGGAGCTCTGCAGAGCTCGGCCGACAGCCTCTGGAGGGGAGCCCCACCCAGCGGCGAGGGAGGCCTAGCCACCGCCCCTCCAGGTTTTCCAACTGGCCCCAGCCCATGTCCCCCCCGCCCCCCCACCCCCACCAGGATGGTTTCCTGTTATTGTTCATTTGTGAGGGCCGAGCTGGCTGCAGGGAGGCAGGCCCCGCAATGGGCCTGCCCAGGCGGGCTGCCCCCATGGAGGCCTAGTCTCAGATTTGGCCTCGGATATGTAACTCGGACCCCAACCCCAGGTCTCAGCCCTGGGGCTTTGAGCCCAGCACCTGCCGAGGGCCTTCGTGAGGTCCTTGTAACCCCGAGGGCAGGTGCCATCACCTGCCTTTTATAGCTCAGGACACAGACCAGATTTTCCCAGGTGACCCCGTGACATGCTGGGGGAAGGCCGACTGCAAAGGTGCTGGGAAGGCCTGGAGGGAGCCTTAGAGGTGGGGGTGGGGGGTGGTGGGAGAAAGGAGACAGACCACAACCCTTGACTGTGTGCATTGAATCGGCTTCTTCCGATGAAGGTGGACCTGGGCTCCAGCTGTGAGGTGCCAGCCTGTTTGGGTTTAGGAATACCGAGTGGAGTCAAGTTCCTTGACTCCACTTTTGAGCTGACCATGGGCCAGTCATGCACTTCCACCCCAGCCTCAGTTTTCTCTGCTGTAAAACGGGGATAATCAGAAATTCAGCCTCACACGGCTGTTGAGTCCAACATGATGTGGAAGACAAGGGAAACTGAAGGCAGGACCAGGGACTTTTAGAACCAGGAAGCTGGGGCAGGAGGTGCTCAGAGTCTGTCAGTCGTGAGAGTCACAGGGGGAGATTTTATCAAGTGCAGAGACCAGGGCCCCATGCCAGTGCAGCTGACTTTGGAATCTCCCAGGGCAGGTAGTGGGAATCTGTGAATAGTTGCCCCTATTTTTCCATGGATGGATGAATGGCTGGGAAGTCCCACATGGGATCCCTTCTACAGCTGGACAAACATGAGACCTCAGAGGGAGAGAGCCTTGCCCAGGGGCACTAAGTCAGTGGCCACTGGTGTGGAGATAGGGGAGGGGGAGATAAAGATGTCTCTGTTCCAGGCCTGTTTGCGGTGGCTTTTAGACCCGCAAGTGGCCAGGTCAGATTGGCAGTTGGAGGGAGAGGTGGGTAGTTGGATACAGGTGGATGCGGTCCGCCCTGAAGTGAGGTCTGGAAGCCCTGAGCCTATTATGGCTGGCACCGGAGGCAGTGGTGGTGGAGGAGCTTACAGAGAGGGAGGCTTCTGCCTCTGAGATCTGTAGGTTCGTTAGGAGAGAGCCCAGGGAAGGAGGAGAGACGCCAGCAGGTGTGTCCGAAGCCAGGAGGGAAGAAGGATGGTGTCGGCTGGGTCAGCCTGGGAGAGGTGAGGCCTGAGACTTGACCACTGGACATTTGAGGTCATTGATGGATGTGACCAGAGCAGGCCCAGGGAAAGGAGAAGGCATGATGGACAGAGGGGACTGGCGTGGGGGACCAGGAAGTGGGGGCGTGCGGTCACCGCTCCTTCCCCCAGACTTGCAGTGAGTGGCACGGAGAGATGGGAGGCTTTTAGGTTTGGTTTTAAAGCTCTGCTGGTCTGTTTGTGCCCCAAGGGGACTCCAGTGGCAGGGAAGGGAAGGCAGACGTCGCTGGAGAGAGGCTGGTCTGAGGCGGGCCTCTGTGCGGGAGGATGCAGCCCATTTGCTCCCTGTTTGTGGGATGCACAAACAAAGGCTCCGCACTTCCTTTTCCAACTGGGTTAACTCTGCCTTCTCCTGCCGGGGGGTGGGGTGGCCACAGAGGAGCCAGGGCCGGCCAGGGCTCCGCCCCTGGTGCCCCAGCCTGAGTGCTCCTCACCCCTGCCCGTGCCTGCTGCCTGCCCTCCCTGTGAGGTCAGGCCAGGTCCTGGCATCCACTTCCTGATGGGGGCAGACAGAGATGGTGTCTGTCCTGACTCCACCCGCCAGGACCCCCTTTGCGCTCAGTGGTGGGGATGTTGACTCTGCCCTGAAGCCCACTGTTCTGGTGTCTGTAAACAAGGGAAGGGCTGACTGGGCATGTGCCCCTGGGGCGGGCCTGGGGCCTCCACGGAGGTGGTCCAGGCCACGGGAGGGAGGCTGGTGCCTCTGAGGATCTTCTGCCTGATTTCTGCCACTGCCCAACCGCGATTCTAATCCCCTCTGGAGGCAGAGGAGGTGACAGAAGGCACAGGCCAGGAAGGTACCATCAGGAGCAAAGGAGGCCGCCAGTCGACCTGCAGCAAACAAGGTGGTCTGCGAGGCCTGAATAGTATCTGGAGAGGGAAGCGACAATGGAGGTGGTGGGGCTGGGCTGGGGAGTGTGACAGCAAGGCCTGGGGACGCCCCCCGGCCTCTGCCAGGACAAACGCGGACCAGGGAGATGGCCCCCTGACATCCTGCTGTGACAGGTTCAGGCTTGGGGGCGCACAGACCCGGTTCAGATCCTGAGCAGGCCCCTTGCTGGCTGTGTGACCTGGGCCAGCAGACTTGCTTCTCTGAATCTCTTTCCTTACCTGTGATCTGAGTTACCAGTTCAGACTTTGCAGGGCTGTCTGAGCAGCAGATGTGACAACGAAAATAAATGATGGTAATAGCACGCATTCGTTGAACAGGTATTTCTCTGAGTGTGGCCACCTGTCTCAGAATCACCGGAAAAGCATGTATTGAAAATGCACGCTTCTGGGCCCCACCCCAGGGCAGTGGAGGCAGAATGGCTGCCAAAAGAACCCCGAGACCTACACATCTGTGGCTTCCAGGCTCTGTGTTTGCACACTCACACTGGAGGGCCATGCCCTAGGAGCTCTCCCTCCATAGGGTTCCCTCTTCATCCTCAGGATAACTACGAGGATTGCAGTGGTGGGGGGTGGGGGGTGGGGAGGAGGTGGGAGGGGTGGGGAGGAGATGGGGGGGTGGGGAGGAGGTGGGTGGGGGGCTTCTATTGTTATTCCCACTACACAGATGGAGAAACAGAGCCTGGGAACCAAGTGTTCCCAGGATCACAGAGCCCGTTAGTGGCACATGGGAAATTCCCAGCCAAGCCTGTGTTTCCAGAGGCTGTCTCCTCGACCACCAAGCTTTCCTGCCCGTCTGGGTCTGGTACACAAAAGGGGCTTATCAAGAGGCGATCCTGTTCGTTCTTCCCCACAGTGTGGGAGACCCAAGGAAGGCACAGGGAAGCAGACCACTGGGCTTTTGCTCAGATCTGCTCACTGGACTGCCTCCTCGCCTGCCTGCCTATGGACCCCCGCCCCCCACCCCCTCCCCCGCCCCCTGCTCTGTCTGGAGCTGTCTCCTCTGCCCTCTCTTTTCTCCTCTGCCTCCTCTGGGCTCCCGAGACCTTTTATATGGACCCCCTTCACTGCCCGCTTCCCCGCCCATCTGCTCCTCTCCCCTCCCTGCGCTGTGATGGTGTCTCCTGTGCCTGTCCGTCCCTGGTGGGCGCCCAGCACAGGGTGAGCACTTTGCTCACGTGGAGTTGAAACCGTGGACTCGTGGAAGGGTAGTCAGCCCGCTGCGGATCAGACCTGCACCTTCTGCAGAGCCTTTGGGAGTGTGTGGTGGCCCCAGACCAGTAGGCAATGTCCTGAGTGAGCGTGTGAACACAGTGCATGTAATCACAGAGCACGAGGAAGGGATGAAGTTAGCATGCTCTTGGGAGAAGTTCCTGGGATGCATGCCGAGATCCTGTCTGTAGCTTGATTTGTCTGCTGAAATAGTTTTCAATCCCTTCCTTTTTTCTCTAGATAATTGCTTGAAATCTGTGGCTGATGAAGAGTGTGGGGACCTGAGGCTCAGACTTTCTCTGGGCTGAGGGGGCAGTCAGAGGGGACAGTTGAGTTCATGGGGCTCCCAGGCTGCCTGATGGGGCGGGGTGGAGTGGGCGGGAGAGGGCTGTGTTAACTGGGATGGAGTGCGGGGTGCAGTGTGAGCCGCCTGCTGAGAGGTTTGGATGAAAGGAAAGCATTGTGGCCTTTGGCGCCCTGGCTGTGGAAAGGGGAGTGAACACAACCTTCCCAGAAACAAACAAAGGGTCAGCATAGGGTAGGCTGCAGGGGCTCAGGAGCGGGAGGGGTCTCACCCTCAGCTGCGTCTCCACAAGGACCAGGGAGAGCCACTTCCAGCAGGGACTGGGCTAGGCTCACCTCTGGGTGCTCAGAGCAGAGTTCAGGGTGGGCACAGAGCTGGGTCGTTGAACGAAAGAATGCATGGATGAGTGTGTGCATGAGTCCCTGGCGCATGGAGGCAGACACGGGTGTTGGGCCCGTGTACCTGGGGTCCATGGTACCTTCCAGCATGTAGGTCACAGTCAGCGGGCGGCCCCTCAGCCTGCTGGGTGCCCAGCTTTGTGCCAGCTGCAGGTGAGGACCCTGGAAGTGGAAGAGACAGTCCCTGGATAGACGCTGAGACTGGGTGGCCTGGGTTATAGCCAGCAACCCGGTACGTGTCTTCCCTCTTCGAGGCTCTGTGCCTTATTTTTAGTACTTGGGGTGACCTTGAAAGGTCACTTGACTCTGTCCCTCTGACAGCGCTGAGTACTAACCCAGTGCACTGCCCACCTCAAGCCAGGGCTCCCGTGAGTGTGCTGAGCCCCACTGGACACCCCAGGGCAGCTCGGGCTGAGCTGCTGCAGCCGCCTGCCTCTGGGCCTTCCCCTGTGCTGTCCTTGCACCCAGGATGTTCTTCTTACCTCCGCCAGCCCGATCCTCCTGCACTCCCAGCTCCAGCGCACCAGCCCTTCCAGATTCCCGTTCTGGAAAGCATCTTTCCACGTGGAAGCTCCCGCCCTGCCTGCACCCCATTCATTCAGTTCCAAAGCCTGCCAGGCTCCTCCCCTCTTCCATAATGATTCCTCACTACAACCCTGAGAATTATAGATACTATTCATATTCCTGTTTCCCTGAGGAGGGAGCCGAGCCTCAGAGAGGCTGAGTAACTTGCTCAAGGTCACACAGCTCCTGAGTAGCAGGGCTAGGATTCCAACCCTCGTCTTCTGGTTCCCAGTTGAGTGTTCACTCTGCATCTGGGCAACATGTCATTGTTTGACAATGTTTTGTCAATGTTTGACAATATAATATAATGTTTTATATTATTTTAAAAATACACTTAATGATATGCAGGGTTTGCCTCGCTCTAAGCCGGAGGTGGGGGGGCACGGGGGGAGGGTGAGGACGCAGTCACCCAGGCCGGGTTCCCTGCTTTTGACATGTCAGGCCAGGGTGAGCAGCACTGGGTGGGGTCAGCTTGGTGACAGAGGTGTGTGCCCCGTGCTTGGGGTGCCTGGAGGACGTAGCCTGGGGAACTGCCAGAGGACAGGGTGCCCAGGCTGCTCTGAAAGGAGGGGCAGGCAAGAGGAAAGACTGACCAGCCACAGAGAAGGGCAGGGTCCAAGCAGGGAGGCCTGTTTGGGAAGTGAAAAGTGAAAGTTGCTCGGTTATGTCTGACTCTGTGACCCCATGGACTATACAGTCCATAGGATTCTCCAGGCCAGAATACAGGACTGGGTAGCCATTCCCTTCTCCAGGGGATCTTCCCAACCCATGGATTGAACCCAGGTCTTCCACATTGCAGGCAGATTCTTTGCCCTCTGAGCCACCAGGGAAGCCCAAGAATACTGGAGTGGGTAGCCTATCGCTTCTCCAGAGGATCTTCCTGACCCAGGAATCCAACCGGTGTCTCCTGTCTGGGAAGGAGAAGCCATTCTCCAGGGGGAAGGGCTGAACTGTTGGGAGGGGGATTCAAGGACTGGCTGGGGTGAAGCCAGGTGGCCAAAGCCTCATGAACTGCGCGGGGGAACTCAGGCAGGGCCTCTGAGAAACTGAATGCCAGGCAAATCGCCCATCCAGTCTGATGGTCTGTGGCCTGGCTGGTGAGCCACGGGTCGTGGCTGCTTTGTGTACAGTCGCTAGAGCTGGACTAAGTGAGGCCTTTCCTTGGCTAGGAAGGGACCACTGGAGCAGGCACTGAATTCCCGACAGTGAGAACAATGGGTCATCCGCACAGCACTTTCCCAGCTGTTTCTCACTTTTCTTCCACCGTATCCGGGCAGGCTCTTGGGAAGCTGTGTTCACACTTGGGGCTGAAGGGTACCCAGGAGCAGCCCCCCTACCCCGACGTGAGGGTTCAGAGCGATGCCTGTGGTCACGTCCCAGGCATACCTGCTGCTTACTGTCCCGCTGATCTGGACAAGCCTCCGGTGCCTCAGCTTCCCCTTCTGTAAAATGGGAGCGACCTTCCTTGTGGGGTTGCTGGAAGGAGTCATTAAGAAGATTCGAGTAAAGCTGCCTCTGGCATACGGTAGGTGTTCAGTAAGTGTTGGCATGACAGTGGTGCTGCAGAGAGGTTGATGGTGAAGCTGCACATGTGCACGGGTGAGGGTGTGAGCATGTGCACCGCGTTGGTTTGGCAGCTGTGTGGCTACATGTGTACGTGCC
Source organism: Tragelaphus eurycerus (assembly GCA_935064755.1). NCBI lineage: Eukaryota > Metazoa > Chordata > Mammalia > Artiodactyla > Bovidae > Tragelaphus > Tragelaphus eurycerus. Next base: position 24,153,724 of record CAKXYN010000020.1, read on the forward strand.
AGAGCTCGTGTGGACAGTGTTAGGCATCCATATCAATGTGACATGTGTGTTTATGTGCACAAGTGGGCCAAAGGGCACGGCTGGGCCAAAGGAGGGCCATTCCTGGGACCAGCCCCTTCCTCTTCTATTAACTGAAGTCATCTGCTTCTGTTACCCTGTGGACCGAGCCTTCTGCACCCTCGTCTCCTGCAGAGGCCCAGAGAGCTCAAGGCTTTGCTCCAGGGTGGCCCAGCGAGCTGGGAGTGGCAGGATGGGACCAAGGGCCCTTCCTCCCTGGTTGGAGGGCAGGCCTGAGTCTGGCAGAGAGCTCGCCCCCGCGGAAGCCAGGACTTCCTGCCTCTGGGCCCCACATTCCTTGCGCCCTCCATCAACTGTCCTGGAGAACAATGGGTCAGAGGATTTGCCTTCTGTGGGGCAGGAAGGTGGGTCAGGGGCTGCCTCCTGATGGGGTAAACAGACCCAGCTCAGGCCACAGCCTCAGGCAGTGTGGTGGCATGACCAGAACCTAGCCAGCCTGGGATGTCTGCCTCCTGCCTGCACTGGCCCGGCCTGTCTCCAGGCCCCTCAGCCATCTCCAGACCCCACCCCTTGTGGCTTGAGGCGGCCCTTGTGGGCCCAGTCGAGCCAGGGGATGAGGAGGAGTCTGGGCTGGCCCTGGGGAAGGAGTCTGCCAGGAAGAGCTCAAGGCAGATTGGGTGAAACTGAGGCAGCTGGTGGAGGTCTTGGGGGTCCCACAGCCTCACCCACCTGCCATGCCACTGAGAACCACGAGAGAACCAAGAGAAGCTCTACCAGCCCAAAGCAACCCTCCCCAGCTCCTGAGGTCAAACTGGCACCCACAGGGGTATCTCTGAGCCTGTTAGCGCTCAATTTACATACAGTTCTAACAAGGATGCTGGCGGGAAAGGCAGGGCGGTGCTGTGGCAAACCTGCCAGTGGAGAGGAGGAAACTGGGGATCTGTTGGTCTGTGTGGACGACTCTTCAAAGGCTCGGGCTGTTTCTGTACCCCCTTGTGTCTGAGTATCGAGCCATCATCAAGGGTTCCCCTGCCCTGGGCTGAGGAACCACCTCTGAGAACAGCTCCTCCCAGTCTATTTGTACTTCTGGAAAAGTTTCCTTCCGCTTGTGAGTCCCAGCCGGGGTCACTCACAGGAAACATATGGCTGGAGAGAAGGAAGACTGGTCAGGGTGGTGAGGTTTGGGGAGGGGTCCCGACTCCTGGCGACAAGGGAGGCTGGGTGGGCTGCCCCTGCCCCTGCCCACCTCGTAGGCCGGCTGCAGGGCTCAGCTCTGGGACAGTAACGCTGGCCCTCCCACACTGTGATGGGGGAGGGCACACAGTCTTACCACATCACAGCTCCGTTCTCACTAGTCTGCTGTTTGGTGCTAGTTCCTGCTTGATGACCACCATCTTTTGCTCTCTGGGACAAGGTCCAAGCTCCTCAGCCTGGTATTTAAGGCCCTGCTGCCCCCTCCTGCCCTGCTCCTCACCCTGCAGCTCTGGCCCTCTGCACGCACAGGGCTCTGTCAGGCCACAGGACTTTGGCATGTGCCAGCCCTGTGGAATTCCACCTCCCAAAGCACCTCTAGATCTTCCAGCTCCCTGAAACTCAATCCGAACTTCATCTTCTCCATGACAAACAACAATAAAGAGTTTCCTTTTCTTTGAAAAGTCAAAACAGCTTTATTGATCTTTGTTTATTTCTTAAAAGTTTTATTGAGGAGTAATTAATGCACAATAAATTGCATATATTTAGGTATACAGTCTGGCAGTACTTGACATAGGTATGTGATGGTGGAAACATCCCTACAGTCAGAATATCGAGCATGTTTATCGCTCCTGAAGCTTGTCTTAGGCCCTTTCACGCTCCCTGCTTGTCTCCTCTCCTCAGACACCTGTTTGGTTTGGATTCTGATGGTTTAGATTTGTTGGCGTTTTTCTAGGACATTTTATATATATAAGAACCTTTATTTAGTGGGTGGTTTTTTTTTTTTTTTTAGTATTGATGTATTCACAAAGTTGTGTTATCAGTCACCATTATCTATTCCGAGAACATCTGCATCACCCCAGAGGAAATCCAGCACCGCATTAGCAGTCACTCCCAGTTCCCCTTTCCCCTAGCCCAAGAATCTACTTTCTATCTCTGTGGGTTTGCCCTTCCTGGACATTTATGTAAATGGAATCGCACAACATGTGGTCTTCCCATGGCTGAATTCTTTCACTTAGCTTCATGTTTTTAATGTTCATCCCTGTTGTAATATGTATCAGTACTTTGTTATTTTTTATGACTGAGTAATATTCCAGTGTGTAGATATCTGCATTTGTTTATCCATTCATCAGTTGATGGACATTTGGGTTGTTTCTGCTTTTTTGGGCACTATGAATAAGACTTCTGTGAACACTTGTGCATAAGCTTTTGTGTAAAGATTTGAAAAAAATGAAGTACAGTTGGTTTACAATAATGCATAAGTTTCAAGTGTATAGCAAAGTGATTTGGATATATATATACACACACATATATGAGCTTCCCTGGTAGCTCAGCTGGTAAAGAATCTGCCTGCAATGTAGGAGACCCTGGTTTGATTCTTGGGTCGGGAAGATCCCCTGGAGAAGGGATAGGCTACCCACTCTAGTATTCATAGGCTTCCCTGGTGGCTCAGACAGTAAAGAATCCACCTGCAAGGCAGGAGACCTGGCTTTAATCCCTGTTCCCTTCCACCGGGTCGGGAAGATCCCCTGGAGGAGGGCATGGCAACCCACTCCAGTATTCTCGCCTGGAGAATCCGCATGGACAGAGAAACCTGGTGGGTTACAGTCCATGGGGTCGCAAAGAGTCGGATATGACTCAGCAACTAAGCACACACACATATGTAGATAATTAATCTGTTAATCTTTTACTTCTAATTTATTCTCCCTCTTCCCCTTTGATAACCAGAATTTGTCTTCTATATCTCTGAGTCTGTTTCTGTTTTGTAAATAAATTCATTTGTACCATTTTTTTAGATTCCACATATAAATGAAATAATGTTTTGTCCTTCTCTGTCTGACTTACTTAATATGACAATCTCTAGGGCCATTCGTGTTGCTGTAGGTGGCATTATTTTATTCCCTTTTATGGCTGAGTCATATTCCACTGTGTACACAGGCCTCATCTCCTTTATCCATCTGTTGATGGACACTTAGGTTGCTTCCACATCTTGGCTATTGTTAATGGTGCTTCTCTGAACGTAGAGGTGCATGTATCTTTTTGCATTGAGAGTTTTATCTTTTCTGGGTGTATGTCAAGGTGTGGGATTGCTGACTGATATTATAGCTCTACTTTTAGTTTTTTTGAGGAACCTCCCTACTGTTTTCCATAGTGGCTGCGCCAGTTTGCATTAATTCTCACCAACAGTGAAGCAGGATTCCCTTTTCTCCAGCATGACTGTAGACTTTTCGATGCTCGCCATTCTGACAGGTATGAGGTGACGCCTTGTTGTAGTTTTGACTGTATTTCTCCAACAGTTAGCGGTGTTGGACATCTTTTCATGTGCCTGTTGGCCATCTGTTTGTCTTCTTTGGAGAAATGTCTATTTAGGTCTTCTGCCCATTTTTTTTTTTATTAGGTTATTTGCTTTTTGATACTGAGTTATGTGTGCTGTTTGTTTATTTTGGAGATTAATCCCTTGTTAGTTGCATTGTTTGCAGATATTTTCTCCCAGTCTGTGGGCGGTCTCTTTTTTTGTTTATAGTTTTCTTTGCTGTGTGATAGCTTGTTAGTTTGATTATGTCCTTGTGTGAAAATGTTTTGAATTCTCTCGGGGTATGTATTTGGGAATAGAATTTCTGGGTCATATGGTAACTTTGGTCTTCTGCGATGGTTCAGCAGGTAAAGAATCCACCTGCAGGTGCAGGAGACACAGGAGACATGGATTTGATCCCTGGGTTGGGAACATACCCTGGAGGAGGGAGTGACAACCCACTACAGTATTTCTGCCTGAAAAATACCATGGTTAGAGGAGCCTGGTGGGCTACAGTCCAAAGGTCACAAAGAGTCGGACACGACTGAGCAACTAAACACACCTGTACACACATGGTAACTCTGGATTTAACCTCTGAGGAATTGTCCCACCGCTCTCCAGAGCAGGTCTGCCCTTCCGCATTTCCACCAAGCAATATAGAAGGGCTCTCATCTCTCCACATTCTCACCAGCGCTTGTCAATATTTGTCCTTTTGAGTCTAGTCATTCTAGTGGGTGTGAAGTGTTGTCTCCTTCTGGTTTTGATTTGTATTTCCTAAATGACTAGTATTTTTGAGCCCCCTTTCATGTGTATTGGCTATTTGTGTATTTTCTTTGGACAAATGTTTACTTAAATCATCTGCTGGTTTTTAATTGGGTTATTTGCCCTTTTTTTCTTTGTGTTGCAAGTTTTTTGTATGTCCAGATATAAGTTCCTTATCAAATATGTCCCACATATCCAATATGTGGTTGACAAACGTATTCTCCCATTCTCTGGGTTGTTTTTACACTTTTTTGGGGGGAGGGGGGCACTGTGCTGTGTCATTTGCAGGATCTTAGTTTCCCAACCAGGGCTTGAACCTCTGTCACTTGCGTTGGGAGCGTGGAGTCACTGGATCATCAGGGAAGTCTCTCGCTTCCTTAATAGTGTCCTTTGAAATACAATAGCTTTTCCCCACTCCAGTACTCTTGCCTGGAAAATCCCATGGATGGAGGAGCCTGGTGGGCTGCAGTCCATGGGGTCGCTAAGAGTCGGACACGACTGAGCGACTTCACTTTCACTTTTTCGCTTTCATGCATTGGAGAAGGAAATGGCAACCCACTCCAGTGTTCTTGCCTGGAGAATCCCGGGGGCATGAGAGCCTGGTGGGCTGACGTCTATGGGGTCACGCAGAGTCGGACACGACTGAAGTGACTTAGCAGCAGCAGCTTTTAGTTTTCATGAAGTCCAGTTTATATTAATATATATATTCTCCCTTTATTTATTGTGCTTTTGGCATCAAATCGAAGAAACCATTGCCTCACCGAAGGTCATAAAGATTAGCCACCGTCTTGAGATTTCCGTGTGCCACGATGTATTCTCTTTCCTCATCACATCCTGGCAAGGCAGGAACTTTAACTCCCATTTTACAGATGTGAAGTTGAGGCCCAGTTCCTTCCTGGGCATATAGCGAGTAGATGGCAGGATGATTAGCTTGAAACATGGGCCCAGATTGGTGCCAGGGGGACCCACAGGTAGTCTGGAGCATGGCAGTGGGTTAAGGAAAAGAGTACCCGCCGTTCACTGAAGGTCTGCTTTGTGCCAGGCGAGGTGCTCAATGCTGCAGATGCACTGGCTGGCTCTCTCTTCCTGGCAGAGGCTCTCACAAAGTACGGCTCTGCCCCGCAGCACCAGCTGATTCTCTGGCCGCAGGCAGACTCGCTAGATCAGAGACTCTGGGAGTGAGGCCCAGCGGCCTGTGTTATTCAAGAGCATCAAGCGATCCTGATGCACTCATGCTTGAGAACTGCCGCCCTGGAGCTGTGCTTTTCCCCAGGCTGCACACCGCAGTTACCTGGGGAGCTTTTGTCTTGTTTCTGTCCTGAGTGCTAGTTTGAGGAGAGGCACCCTTAGAGACTCTGATTCAATTGATCAGGATGGGGGCTGGACTTCACTATGTTTTAAAGCTCCCCAGGAGACCCTAATGTGCACCCCTGGACTCTAATCACTGCCTTAGGGGCAGCTACTACCACTAGCTCCATTTTATATGTTCAGAAGCTCCGGAGATTAAAGGCCGTGTTCAAGATTATATAGCCACATAGCGGGAGGGGGAGCTGGAATTCAAAGTCCCTATCTTTTCACTTCCTCTCCTTTCTCCTACTCTTTGTGTACTTCGGTCATGTCTGGCTCTTGGCGACTTTTTGTTTAATATAGAGCGCCTGTGTTGTTTCTACAGATGCACCATGTCGCCATCTGGTGGCCATTAGTGAGAACTGATGAGCATCTTCAGGACTTCAGTGACTCTTCTCAGGGGACACAAGTGGGTGGAGAGGTGACCATTCACATTGCTTAGACAGAAATTTTGAGGGGATGTGGGCCTATGTTTCCAAAGTGTTTTTTTTGTGTGTGTGTGTGTAAAAGAGAGCGGCCTCATGGCAGGTTTCATGTGTAAGCACTGCTGATTAGGTTTCATTCACAAACCCCAGGAGAGGCTAGAGACAGTCTTTTTTTCCCCTAAATTAACTTATTTTTTTAATTGAAGGGTAATTGCTATACAGAATTTTGTTGTTTTCTGCCAAATATCACCATGAATCAGCCATAGGTATACATATGTCCCCTCCCTCTTGAACATCTCTCCCTTCTCCCTCCCCATCCCTCCCCCCTTTAGGTTGATAAGGAGTCCCTGTTTGAGTTCCCTGAATCCTGCAGCAAATTCCCATTGGCTATCTGTTTTACATATGGTAATGTAAGTTTCCCTGTTACTGAGACAGAGCCTCTTGATCAGATTTGAGTTTCCTAAGTTTCTCCTGGGCCTGTCTAAGCACTTCCCTGTAAAATCTACTTTTAGCCAGAACTCTGCCAAGTCAGTTTAACCAGAACCTTGAAATCGGATCAGGTTGCTCATCCTACGGCACCCTCTGGGTGATGTCTGAGCTCCCTGGCCTGCCTTCAGCAAGAATCCTGGCTAGTTCATAATTCACAAGAGCTCAGTCAGTTTATCTGGAGTTCCCTCTACCCTTGGTGTTTCATCTTAGTAATTTTCCCTCCACTGACTCCTACTCATCCTGATCCTGGGTTATAAATTCCCACTTGTCAGTCTCCCTCCCTGCAAGTCACATTGCAGTGATCCCCACACCTTCGGTGATGGTTCTGAATAGAGCCTGCCTTGCCATCTTTCAGATCAGATCAGATCAAATCAGTTGCTCAGTCGTGTCTGACTCTGCGATCCCATGAATCACAGCACGCCAGGCCTCCCTGTCCATCACCAACTCCCAGAGTTCACTGAGACTCACGTCCATCGAGTCAGTGATGCCATCCAGCCATCTCATCCTCTGTCGTCCCCTTCTCCTCTTGCCCCCAGTCCCTCCCAGCATCAGACTCTTTTCCAATGAGTCAACTCTTCACATGAAGTGGCCAAAGTACTGGAGTTTCAGCTTTAGTATCATTCTTTCCAAAGAAATCCCAGGGCTGATCTTCAGAATGGACCGGTTGGATCTCCTTTCAGTCCAAGGGACTCTCAAGAGTCTTCTCCAACACCACAGTTCAAAAGCATCAATTCTTCGGCACTCAGCCTTCTTCACAGTCCAACTCTCACATCCATACGTGACCACTGGAAAAACCATAGCCTTGATTAGACGAACCTTTGTTGGCAAAGTAATGTCTCTGCTTTTGAATATGCTATCTAGGTTGGTCATAACTTTCCTTCCAAGGAGTAAGCGTCTTTTAATTTCTGGCTGTAGTCACCATCTGCAGTGATTTTGGAGCCCAGAAAAATAAAGTCTGACACTGTTTCCACTGTTTCCCCATCTATTTCCCATGAAGTGATGGGACCGGATGCCATGATGTTCCTTTTCTGAATGTTGAGCTTTAAGTCAACTTTTTCACTCTCCACTTTCACTTTCATCAAGAGGCTTTTGAGTTCCTCTTCACTTTCTGCCATAAGGGTGGTGTCATCTGCATATCTGAGGTTATTGATATTTCTCCCGGCAATCTTGATTCCAGCTTGAGTTTCTTCCAGTCCAGCGTTTCTCATGATGTACTCTGCATATAAGTTAAATAAACAGGGTGACAATATACAGCCTTGACGTACTCCTTTTCCTATTTGGAACCAGTCTGTTGTTCTATGACCAGTGCTAACTGTTGCTTCCTGACCTGCATACAGATTTCTCAAGAGGCAGATCAGGTGGTCTGGTATTCCCATCTCTTTTAGAATTTTCCACAGTTTTTTGTGATCCACACAGTCAAAGTCTTTGGCATAGTCAATAAAGCAGAAATAGATATTTTTCTGGAACTCTCTTGCTTTTTCCATGATCCAGCGGATGTTGGCAATTTGATCTCTGGTTCCTCTGCCTTTTTTAAAACCAGCTTGAACATCAGGAAGTTCACAGTTCATGTATTGCTGAAGCCTGGCTTGGAGAATTTTGAGCATTACTTTACTAGCGTGTGAGGTGAGTGCAATTGTGCGGTAGTTTGAGCATTCTTTGGCATTGCCTTTCTTTGGGGTTGGAATGAAAACTGACCTTTTCCAGTCCTGTGGCCACTGCTGAGTTTTCCAAATTTGCTGGCATATTGAGTGCAGCACTTTCATGGCATCATCTTTCAGGATTTGGAATAGCTCAACTGGAATTCCATCACCTCCACTAGCTTTGTTCGTAGTGATGCTTTCTAAGGCCCACTTGACTTCACATTCCAGGATGTCTGGCTCTAGGTCAGTGATCACACCATCGTGATTATCTGGGTCATGAAGATCTTTTTGTTCCATAAATACATTTTTTCCTTTAACACTGGGGAGGCTCCATCCCAGGCTGGGCTGGAAAGGGAGGGAGACAGTAATCTGAAAGGGTGGATATTCATTTGGAAAGGAAAACTCAGCTTGCCTCCAGGGGGGCATTCATTCATTCAACAAACAGCCACTGTGGGTCAGGTCTGAGGCAGGTAGCTACTGACTCTCAGACATCAAGGAGATATGCATAGACTATTGGGGTATTCAATCTCCTGTGGTCTCATCAGGTCTATTCTCAGTCCTGGGAGGGCCTCCAGGGGAGGCTGGTGAGGTGGGAAGGGAGGAGTGCCCTAGTTTGGGGCATCTGAGGTGGCTGTAGTTGGGGGCAGCCCTGTGGCTCAGCTGGTAAAGGATCCGCCTGCAATGCGGGAGACCTCGGTTCGCTCCCTGGGTTGGGAAGATCCTCTGGAGGAGAGAAAGGCTATCCACTATACTGTTCTGACGTGGAGAATTCCATGGACTGTGTAGCCCATGGGGTCGCAAAGAGCTGGACACAACTGAGGGACTTTCACTTCGCTTCTTGAAGCCGACGCCCAGGGTTTGAATAGGAGCCCGCAGCGATGAGTCAGAATTGATGGCTGCTTCCCACACTGCTGGCTGCTGGAGTCCCTGGGACCCTGCAAGGGTCCCTGGAGAACCAAAGAAGCAAACAAGAAGCTCTCAAATGCTGGTGTGGCTGGGGTTCTCACCCAGGGCAGGGGCATTGAAATAAATAAAGTGTCTGAGGAAGGAAGGAGTGATTGGCCATGGGGAAGGCACTCACAGGAGGTACACATACGGGAGCTTTACCATCTTAACCATTTTAAAATGTAGAGTTTGGTGGCATCAAGTATAACCATCACCACCACTCTTCTCTATCTGCCCATCTTGCAAAACAAAACTCTATACGCATTAAACAGCTGCTTCTATTCCCTCCTCACTCAGCCCCTGGCAACCTTGTTCTGTTCCTGTCTTACTCTGGACCTTATCTAAGTGAAATCAAACAGTATTTGTCTTTTTGTGACTGGCTGATTTCACTTAGCGTAATGTCCTCCAGGCTCATCCATCCTTTGGCATATGTCAGAATTTCATTCCTTTTTTAAGGCTGAATGATAATCCATTGTATATATATACACCATTTTTTCTTTTCATCTGTCAAATGACCCTTGGGTTAATTCTACCTTTTGGCTACTGCGAGTAGTACTGCTATAAACATGGAAAATATAGACAAATATCTGTCTAAGACCCTAATTTCAGTTCTTTGGGGTGTAAACTCAGAGGTAGAATTGCTGAATCATGTGCTAATTATATTTTTAATATTTTAGGGGCCACCATACAATTTTCCATAGTGGCTGCACCATTTTATATTCTTGTCAGCAGTACACAGAGCTTCCAATTTATCCACATTCTCACAAAATTTGTTACTTTCTGTTGTGTTCTAAATAGTAGTCATCCTTACGAATATGAAGTGAGATATTTCATTGAGGTTTTAATTTTCATGTCTGAAATGATTGGTAACATGAAGCATCTTTACATGTAGCTTGAAATTCTTTTATAAAATTAAATTTTAGTGGACAAAAGGGATTTGAATACCACCTCCCATTACTATTGGAAGGTAAACCATCTAGCCTGGAAGCTTACCATTAGATGTTATTATATCTTTGCTTTTTCGTGCAGATGCTGTTATTATCAGTGTGTGTCAGCCTCATCTGGCTCCTTTATTCCCAAACACACATTTGCATCTCCACAGATAAAGGTTCTGTGGCGCATGATTTGGGAAACACTGACCTAGAGAAAGATCTGCAGTGGTGTGCCACAGGGCTCCACTTCAGGCCCATCTCCATCAGCATTTTTCATCAGTAACAGAAGAAGACACAGATTGTCTGCTAATCAAACTGATGAGCTGTTCAGACCCTGATGGGTTGGATAATGCCTGGAGTAACAGTGTTGGGATCCAAGAGGTCTTGACAGGGTAATGAAATGGTTTGAAGTAACAATATGTGATATTACAGGGATGAGTTCGAGACCCAGCACCTGGGCTTAAAAAAACAAGTCAAGGGCAGCTGCCCAGAGACAAGGGAGACACACAGGAGAGACACTGAGGCCGCTTCATCATTAGTTAGGGTGATAGAAGCATGTTGTTGTTGTTCACTCACCCAGTGGTGTCCGACTCTTGGTGACCCCATGGACGGCAGCACTTCCCTGTCATGGACAGCTGGGCTTCCATGGGGTTCATAGGGTTCCCACAGCAAGAGTACTGGAGTGGTTTTATATTCCCTGCTCGAAAGTAACGTTTAGTTCAGTTCAGTCGCTCAGTCGTGTCCAACTCTTTGCGACCCCATGGATTGCAGCACGCCAGGCCTCCCTGCCCATCACTAACTCCCGGAGTTCACTCAAACTCATGTCCATCGAGTCAGTGATGCCATCCAGCCATCTCATCCTCTGTGGTCCCCTTCTCCTCCTGCCACCAATCCCTCCCAGCATCAGAGTCTTTTCCAATGAGTCAACTCTTTGCATGAGGTGGGCAAAGTACTGGAGTTTCAGCTTTAGTATCATTCCTTCCAAAGAAATCCCAGGGCTGATCTCCTTCAGAATGGACTGGTTGGATCTCCTTGCAGTCCAAGGGACTCTCAAGAGTTGAAAGTAACGTTAGCTAACAGGAATTACCTTATTTGGCCTTTACAGCAGGGTATGATGTAGGTACTATTGTCAATGCCCATTCAACAGATGGGGAAATGGAGGCTCACAGAAGTGAAGTAGCTTACCTAGGATCACACAGCTTGCTGGGGACAGAACATTAACCAAAGACAAGATCCCCCCACAAGGCTTGCTGGCCACACCCCGACTAGAGTGCTATGCTCATTCCTTTCAAGCAACTGTGGGATGCTGGGGAACATCCAGCATCCACTAGGAAGTTTAACCTACAGTTGATTAGGAGGTAGTGGAGGTAGTGAGCTCCCTGTCCCTGGGGGGTGTTCAAGCAGAGGCTGGAAGACCCTGGCAATGCTGTTGTAGTGAGGATCCCAGCATCAAATGGGAGCTAGGATAAATAAAATTTAAGGCCCCTCTTTCTCCTGCAGTTCTGTGCTTCTGCTATAGCAACTCATTACTTTAAAGTCAAGTTTATGGTATGGGAGCACTCTGTTTTTCACCCACTGTATGTATGCATTATTTATAATACTTCAGGGTTTCTGCTATGACAAATATGCATGCTGGAGTTATTCCCAAGTCCCTCGGACTTGTGACAAATTTTACATGACCATTTAGGGTTTATGTTTTGGCTGATTGTTAAGACATTTATAGTTATTGTACATTTATATTTATGATACAGGGCTCGTCATATTTATGATGTACTGGATGCTTAGCCGTTGATCAGGATCCCAGGCTGAATACCTGGCAGAGTTCCCATGGGGAAACATGTTCTGCTTCATGACAATTCATTTTATGATGTGGTTACAGAAACTCAGCGAATTTACTTTGGGGAAAATCTGTCCCCATCACCAGGTTCAGAGAAGTCTCATATATTTAGAGGTAAATAAACCTAGCTCGCTCTGTGGCTTGGGCGAGTTTCTCAACATTTCTGTGCCTCCGTGGCCGTCTTCAGGATTTGGAGGGGAGGAGGCACGCCCTTTATGGAGATGGTGTGTGTGGTGGTGCCTGCCTCAGTGACGCATCTTCCCCTCTTTTGTCCTCCGTGGCATTGATGGCACTGCCTTGGGACCTGTGAGCCTTGAAGGATGGCAGCTTGCCCTGAGGGGTTCCAGCTTTTGGGATTCTTCCCAGGAATCCCCTTGCCAAGCACCACCTTTTCAGCAAGCATGAGGATTTTGCTCAGGGCCTCAAGCTAAACTTGTTTAATCTTAAGAAAAAGAAATCAATCCTTGAAGCTGAGCTGTTGCTACGACATGGATTTAGCATAAATTTTGAGGCAGTCTGGCTAATAAATAAGTGGAAAAGCAATAAACATTAGGGAGAATTATCTATGAGGCAGTCTGTGCAGGCAGCTGGGGGTTCTGGGTGGTGATTCCTGCCTCCCTGGCCTGCCTTTCTTTCAGTTCCTGGTCTAGGACCCTTATCAGTGGCAGGATGGCCTGATGTGTGTAGTGGACTTGGGGAAGTGAGGGAGGGCCTGGGGGGCCTCCCCAAGACTTGGTTTCTCTGAGAAGCCCAGCAGAACAAGGAGGGGCCAGCCCTCTTGCCCTTGGTATGTAGCCACTTAAGTGTGAAGCTTGGTCCCCAAGCTGTGTGACCATGGAAAGGTGAATTTACCTCTCTGTGCTTTATTATTATTATTTTACCTGGAAAACTGGGAATACTTTGTCAGGTGTTGTGTGAGGTGCAGGTGCTGCTGACACCTGTCAGCCATGGTCACCACATTAGGTGCTGTGCAAATGCCATGAGTTACTGTTCTGGAACGTGCACTAAGGAACTCTGGGGCCTCCACCCTCCAGTCCTGGGCCCGTCCTCCTCCTACCATGTTTGTTTCCTGCTCTGAGCCCCACCGCGGCCCCAGGATGATCCATCATCACCTTCTGGGGTGCCCTTCAAATCACCAGATCCCTAGTCTGAGAGTCGAGGGTCCTCAGCCTCTGTTGGACATACCTCCAGCCTCCCCACCTTCAGCTGTCGGCCGCTCTGGTTCCCTGGGTCACCATGCCCACATTGTGGGAGGGTAGCAGGGTTTCCAGCCAACTCAGCAGCCAGGCCTGCTCATCCCAAAGAGGATGCCCTCACCCAGATAATTGCACTTTTTCATAGTGTGTTAGCAATCTAATTACCGGCTAATAGGAACCTCAGATAAATAACCCTTACCCACATCTGCTTACTGGTAGGTGATGAGGAAGAAACAAGTGTGCATTTGAAAAGTAATACATTTGCCCAGTATGAGTTCTGTCTCTGGTCATAAATGCCAGAGATACATGAGATAAAATAGAGATAAATGAATCTGTTTTATTAAGAATCAGCACATAGGTACAGGGAGGCATCTGCTAGGCCATGAATCATGAGCCCCTGACCCCCCAAATCCCCTGTATTGTCTGCGTCTGCCAGCATCACTTCTTGCGGAGTGTTAGGAGCTTTGAGGGGCTGGGTCAGCCCCCACCAACCAGCCCCACCAGACCCAGACCCTTCCAAGTACCCTGCCTGTTGGTGCAGACGGCTTTGCTATCCCAGCACGACCTTCCCTAGGACCCTGGCCATATGGCACACCCCATCCCCCACTTCAGAGGTAGGCAATCTCAGTTTCAAGCTGTGCAGCCTCTTATGAATTGCTTGCACTCTCTGAGCCTCAGCTTTCTCAGCTATGAAGTAAGAACAGTAATGTTCAGACCCATATTACCCATTAGGCGCAGTACCCAGGGCCCAAGATACTGATTGATGGGCTGTGGTGGACACAATGAAGGCCTCCCAAAGATGTCCACATTTTCATCCCTGGAAACTGTGAAGATGATGTGCTACGTGACAAAGCGGAGTTAATGTTGCAGATGAACTAGGGTCGCTTATCAGCTGACTTTGAACTAGAGGGATCAGCCTGGGTTATCCTTGTGGGCCCAACATGATGACCACAATCCTTACATGTGGCAGAGGGGATCAGAGAGGGAGCGTCAGAGTGACTCTACATGAGAAGGACTCGAGCAGCTTTAAAGATGGGGGGAAGGGGCCATGAGCCAAGGAACGTGGGCAGCCTCCAGAGACTGGAAAAGGCAGGGAAATGATTCTCCTTAAAGCCTCCTGAAGAGGAAGCCCTGCCAATACTGTGATTTTAGCCCAGTGACACCCATTTCAGACTTCTGACCTCCAGAACTGTAAGATAATAAATGAGTGTTATTTTAAGCTGCTACATTGATGATAGCTTGTTACAGCAGCAGGAAGAAACAAACAAGGGGCCCACAATAGCATTCTAATTTCTTTTAAGATCAGAAGAAAAATAAATGTAATCTAGGCTGGATGGTATTCCTCTTTATAGCAGTGCAGTCATAAGTAGAACTTTTAATGATTTTTTTGTTTGTTTTTGATGGGGAAAGGTGCCCACAAAGGTGGAAATGCTGAGGACCTGTGAAAGTCAGAATGTAACCCTGAGACTTCCTGCCTCTCGCCTGTCATGGGCTTCTGTGAAAGGTTGTTGGCACAGCGCCTCCCCGGGCGTGTGGCTCACAGAGCGAGAGCCAGAACAGGTGGCAGTCGTTGTTTTTGTGGTTGTAGTCAGCTTTCCTTCTGAGCACCCAAGGCTCCCAGTTGGGGCTGCACTGTTCTTCAGATTGTACCCCACTCTGGGACCCCCTAACCTGTCTGGGACCTCACTGATTTAAGAGGCCTGTGGGGGCCCAGCCTTGGCCCTGCTATTTGTGTTTTCCTTCTGGTCCCTCTTGCCTGGATCTGTTGCTGAGTCTCCTATAATAATACAAACAGCTGAGCACCTGCTCTGTGCTTGGCCTTGAGGGTGGGGGTCTGGACGCAGCACACACACACACCCCACACCCATCTTCAAGTTTTTGGAACTATCAGATGAGGCAGATACCAGCGTTCCACCTGGAGTCTGTGTGCCCCCATCCTGCCCGGCAGAGTTTCCCTGATGTCTCCTGTGTGAGAGTCACTGGGCAGCTCGTGATAAACACAGTGCCCAGCCCTGCCCAGCCCCACTGCAGCCCAGCCTCCGGGGAGGGTGTGAGACATGCTGTATGGTCACTAGGGCTTAGGGGGTTCCTCAGTCTGGAGACCCCGCCACACTGGCCACACACTCAGTTTACCACAGCAAGGGAAGGGGGCAAACAGAAGGGGCGGACATATGGGCTGGGCTAGGCATGATCACATTGTGTCCCCACAGCCAGCCTTCAAGGTGATGACAACCCCATTTTAGAGATGGGGAAAACTGAGGCTCAAGGAGGCAGCCCAAGAACTCGAGCCATAGAGATTGAGGCAGGAGGAGGCAGACTGCCATGTCGGAGGGCTGATGGAGCTGCTCCAGGACACAGGCCCACACTGCAGGGGCCGGGCCTGAATGTTGCAGGTGGTAGGCTCGGCTTCTCCAGACAGTCACACTGATGCTCGGTGAGGCAGAGCCCACATTCTCCCTCCTCCAGGCCACGATGCTCTAATGGGTGACACCCGGGCTCTGCATTTCAGCTCCATTAGGAGTGTGTGTGTGTGTGCGCGCGTGCGCGTTTGCTAGAGAGAGAGAGAGGGAGAGGGAGAGAGAAGGAGAGGTGGGGTGGGGTCCAAGCTGATTTGGGATGGCTCCTACAAGACCTGCTTTGCGCAGTCTGCTGGGGCTCGGCTTCCCCAGCTCCTGGGGCAGGCTCAGCGGGCGCAACGCCTGTTCTCTCCTACAGGGGGCCCTCCCAGCCTTGCTTCTGACAAACTCGCCTGCTGGCCCTCGCGTGGCCTTCCTCTTAAAAATAAAAAATACTGAAGCATAACACACATGCAGTAAAGGCCACGCATCTTAAATGTACAGCTCAGTGGAAAAACAGGTAATTCCAGTTGCTCATTAATTCCACCTCCCTCCCCACCAGAGGGAACGGAACCACCGTTCTGGCTTCTCACTGCACAAATTAGTGTTGCCAGTTGTTGGTTTTAATTTAGAGAGGGGCTGCAGGATTTTCCCCTCTGTGCCCAGGTTTTCACTCTGTGTTATGCCCCTGATGTGTGGCCACATTGTTGAGTGTCAGTGGTTTATTCATTTAATTCCCGAGTAACATTCCATTGAGTTCTACCTAGAACGTGCCCCGTCTGTTCCTTCATGGATGGATCCTGTTGGGGGCTGTTGTGAGAAGTCAGAACATTTCCTTGGCCTGGGTGTTTTTGCAAATGTTCACGAGCTGCAGAAATTCACCCCATCCTGACCTCTTTCTCTCTCTTCCCAGCAGCACCTGTTCAGCCGCTGATGTTGAAGAGGCTTTGATGGGCTCCTGGCTGTGTGGGGGGACTCGTAGCTCACTGCAGGTGGGGTCGGGAGGTGCGCATCCTCTCGGTCTGGTCCACATGCCGGACGGGACGGTTTCCCTGTGCCCCGTCATTGCTGTGCTCCGCGAGACTGCCCCCTGCAGGCCAGCCTTAGCGCCCGGGTGGTCCTGCCCCACCCCTCTCGCTGTGCCCTGCCCTGACTGGCTTTCAGCCCACTTGCGAGGCTGTTTGTGTGCTTCCCAACAACCTTCATGGCTGCTTGTCTTTGGTGCTTGGGGACTTGTCAGAAATAAATTAGAAAGGCTGCTGCCTTCAGAGAAACAGCCCTGCGTGAGGTTGGGGCACACTCTCCTGGCTGTCTTTCTGAAATGTTTTTAGGTGTGGGCACTGTCGTCTTTGTTAACAAGCTCCTGTAGCCTTGAATGTGCTCCTGTGCGCGCGCGCGCGCGCGCGTGTGTGTGTGTGTGCCAGTCACCTTGTGTGTGTGTGTGAGTGTGTCAGTCTGCAGGTGTGCTTATGTTTGAGGATGTGCTAGCCAGTGTGTGCATTCCTGTGTGTGAACATGTGCTTACAGTTACTGTCATCAGGAAACGTCTTCACTGGAGTTCCCTGGTGGCCTAGTCCTTAGGATTCAGGGCTTTCATTGCCGTGGCCTGGATTTGGTCTGTGGTTGGGGAACTGAGATCTGGCAGGCTGTTCAGTGAGGCCAAAAGAAAGAAAAAGAAATGTCTTTAAAGCTGTTTTCTTGCTTTAAAAGATCCCTCCTGCCCGTGCTCTGTCTACACTGGGCTCTTGGCCAGTACGAGCCAGCTGCCTGGGGAAAACACTCCTTCTGCTCATGAAAGAGAAGGGCTGGGCTGTGCCCTGGGTAGTCTGCCCTTGACCTTGGCATGACCATGGGCAGAAGGACACCTCAGCTCTGCCCTGTGAGAGGCTGTCAGGGCGGGAGCCTGGAGGGGGTGGAGCTGGGCTTGGGCAGAGCAGGATGAAGGGCTCTTCCTTAGTGTTACGGGGCAATACAGAACTTGAAAGAGATGGTGAAGGCTTATGGGCCAGATGTGTGTTTGCGTCTTAGCTTGAACATTCACTGGCTGTGCCGATTTGAGGAAAAATCACTGCCTTTTGCTGAGCTTCAGTTTCTCATCTGCCAAATGGGGACAGTGGGCTCCAGATCCAGCAGAACTTTTGAGTGTGGCTGGTGCAGATGAGGAGCTGAAATTTTAATTTACTTGGGGATGTTCCCCCAGGGATCAAACCCAGGTCTCCTGAGTTGCAGGCGGATTCTTTACCATGTAAGCCACCAGGAAAGCTTCTTTAAAATTTAGTTCAAATAGCTCAGTTTAGTTCAGTTGCTCAGTCGTGTCCGACTTTTTGTGACCCTGTGGACTGCAGAATGCCAGGCTTCCTTGTCCGTCACCAACTCCCGGAGCTTATTCAAACTTAAGTCTGTTGAGTCAGTGATGCCATCCAACCATCTCATCCTCTGTCATCCCCTTCTCCTCCCACCTTCAATCTTTCCCAGCAGCAGGGTCTTTTCCAATGAATTGGTTCTTCACATCAGGTGGCCAAAGTATTAGAGCTTCAGCTTCAGCACCAGTCCTTCCAATGAATATTCAGGACTGATTTCCTTTAGGACTGACTGGTTTGATCTCCTTGCTGTCCAA
The DNA here is from genome assembly GCA_935064755.1 of Tragelaphus eurycerus. Lineage (NCBI taxonomy): Eukaryota > Metazoa > Chordata > Mammalia > Artiodactyla > Bovidae > Tragelaphus > Tragelaphus eurycerus. The sequence goes on from CAKXYN010000020.1 coordinate 24,171,752, forward strand.
GGGATTTTCAAGAGTCTTCTCCAATATCAGAGTTCAAAAGCATCAATTCTTTGGCACTCAGCTTATAGTCCAACTGTCACATCCATACATGACTACTGGAAAAACCATAGCTTTGACTAGACAGACCTTTGTTGGTAAAGTAATGTCTCTGCTTTTTAATGTGCTGTCTAGGTTGGTCATAGCTTTTCTTCCAAGGAGCAAGTATCTTTTAATTTCAAGGCTGCAGTCATCATTTGCAGTACTTTTGGAGCCCAAGAAAATAAAGTCTGTCACTATTTCCATTGTTTCCCATCTATTTGCCATAAAGTGATGGGACCGGATGCCATAATCTTAGTTTTCTGAATGTTGAATTTTAAGCCAAGCATTTTTCACTCTCCTCTTTCACTTTGATCAAGAGGCTCTTTAGTTCTTTGCTTTCTGCCATAAGGGTGGTGTCGTCTGCATATCTGAGGTTATTGATATTTCTCCTGGCAATCTTGATTCCAGTTTGTGCTTCATCCAGCCCAGTGTTTCTCATGATGTATTCTGCATATAAGCTAAATAAGCAAGGTGACAATATACAGCCTTGACATACTCCTTTCCTGATTTGGAACCAGGCTGTTGTTCCATGTCTGGTTCTAACTGTTGCTTCTTGACCTGCATACAGATTTCTCAGGAGGCAGGTCAGATGGTCTGGTATTCCCATATCTGTAAGAATTTTTCACAGTTTGTTGTGATCCACACAATCAAAGGCTTTGGCGTAGTCAATAAAGCAAAAGTAGAGGTTTTTCTGGAACTCTTGCTCTTTCCATGATCCATGGCTGCTATTGGAGAAGGAAATGGCAACCCACTCCAGTGTTCTTGCCTGGAGAATCCCTGGGACGGGGGAGCCTGGTAGGCTGCCGTCTTTGGGGTCACACAGAGTCGGACACGACTGAAGTGACTTAGCATAGCATAGCATGGCTGCTATACCAGATCTACCACTAGAGGGCATCACTAGAGGCTTTCAAACACTGAAAGTGGCACCATCCGATTTCATGTAAATAATAAAGCATCAGACAACTCTTTCTTTGCGCCTCCCCATTTTTTTCTTTTCTTTTGCCCATGAACTCCAACCAGCGTTGGGAGCTATTGACCTTCTTCACCGGGACACTGGAAGGCAGCAATGGGTATAAAATATCCAGCACTCCCTAAGTGCCCATTGGATTGTGACTTCCTGAATCTCCTGCCAGAAGTTTTGTTGTGACTAAACGCCCAGCCAGCCTCAGGGGGACGGGCCAGAAGAATCATCGTTGCTAAGCTTTGTCATCTTCGTCTGAGATGGGGAAGGGAGTAGGGGTGTGTGTGGTGGCTCTGTAAGCAGATCCAAGTCTAAGGCAAAAATCCTCGTTTGTGAGTCTCTGCGGAAGTTAGGCTCAGGGCTGCTCAACATACTTTGTTCTGAAACCAACTGCAGCAGGAACTAGAGGGAAAATGAACAGCCTGAAACCCGGGAGAAGCCCTGTTCCGCTGCCAGCCTGCCTTGGAGTCTTGGGCAAGGTGCTTGGCATCTCTGGGCCTCTGCACTCATCCACTACCACAGTGATGGCAGTAGTCGTCTCTTGACCCTGTGCAAGGAGCTTTGGGCACACAACCTCGTCTCCCCCTTTCAGCTACTCAGTGGGACTGGGATGACTGTTCCCCCAGTTTGCAGTCTGAATCCCTCCCAGGTGAGGGGAGCTACTCAGATCACAAAGCCAGAGTGTGGCAGAGTCAAGTTTTGAACCCAGGTTTGTCTACTCCAAAGTCTATGCTCTTCCAGCCTTATGGCACCAGCTTGCGTGGATGGGGTGGGTGGCGGGGGATGGAGACACTGGTGACAAAGTGGAGGAGGGCACAGCCCGAGTCTTCTCCAGCCACTGTCTGGATACCAGAACCCCCGATCCTCATCTGAAGAGTTAGGATAATTCTGTAGTCAGCCTCAAAAGCTTGTTATGAAGATGAAGCTGACTTTGATGGTGCAGGTGTCTTGCACTATGGGGCAACTGGTTGGTGTTGGAAAAGCAAAAGCATTCAGAACAAGGAGACCCACGAGGTCAGGGCAGCATCAAGGAGGAGGTGGTACTACAGCCTGTGGAGGCCCTGGGGTAGGGGTACAGGGAGAAGGGAGTCTAGCAGAGAAGATCGGGGTGGGGGGGCTGCAGGGTGGGGGATGGGGTGAGAAGACACCAGAGTTGGGGAGCAGTCTCTGGGATGTGGCAGGGGACCCTTGTAGCAGATGCTGGGTGGGGCAGCATATGACAAGTGTTCAGTAAATACTTCGTCTTCCAGACACCAGCCCCTTATTGTGGAAGAGAGGGGCAGAGATGCCCCCAACCCCCAAATCAAGAATGAACATGGTTTATTCTTCGCTCAGGGGACACCAAGGCTCCTGTCTGCTGCCCCTGTACTTGCTCTTCTGCCCCTCCCACCAGTGCCCGTGCTGGGGTCAAACACTCAGTCGGGTCTGACTCTTTGCAATTCAGTAGACCATAGCCTGCCAGGCTCCTCTGTCCATGGGATTCTCCCAACAAGAATACTGGAGTGGGTTGCCATTTCCTCCACCAGGGGATCTTTTCAACCCAGGGCTGGAACCCACGTTTCTTACATGGCCTGCATTGGCAGGCAGATTCTTTACCACTAGTGCCGCCTGGTGCTTCTGGACTCTAAAGACTTCTTCCAGGCCATCAGCGCTGTGCCTGAGCTAAAGTAACCAGCCCTGGGGAGCAGGATGAGCCCAGAGAGGTTGTGCAGGCTTGCCGAGGGCTGCGCAGCCTGGAATCCATCAGCCCTGGGTGTTGGGTTCCTGGGACAGTGCCCTACCCCACCCCCTGTCCCACCCCAGGTACAGTCTGTTCCCTATGGCTGGATGAGCTCCTCTTTCCCCCTGTGTCTCCCCAGGGACCTAGTCTGAGCTGCTGGAGGTTCTGGTCACCTGCACCATCTCTTCTCATCTCTTTGTCCAGAAAAGAAACAGATTATTTGGGGGACATGAATGCTGAGTTTTACATCTTTAATCTCTCGCCCTGAACGACATATTCTTGCTTAAGAACTTGAAAAGGGAAAGCAGCCACAGAGAGGTTTTTCTTTCCAAGAAATGATATCTTTTTCCTCTTTTTTTTTCTTCAAATGCAGGAGGGTGAGAGCTGAGAATAATTTGTACTCAGGAAAGAAAAGACAAAAGTGCTGCTAGCTGCTGGGCAATGGTCAGGTGTGGGCTTGAACTGTGGAACAGAATATTAGAGGCATTGATTTGTTCATTCAGGTGTTTATTTGCTCATGAATTTGTTCATTCTCTGTGTGCCAGGTGGCATGAGAGATGCAAAGGGGAGCAAAATCCAGTCAGAGTCTCTGCTGGGGCATCTTCTGCAGAAAAGCCAGACTTGTCTTTTTTTTTTTTTTTCCATTTCATTTCTCATTCTGTTGCCAGAGGACTTGTCCTGAAACACAAATCCAATCACATCATGTGCTTGCTAAAACCCTCAGGGCCTCCCCGCTGATTTAGGTCACGGGAATACAAACTGGTGAGGACAGGTCCTCTGTGTTACCTCCTTGGGTCACCTCTCCTCTCCTCTTCCATTGCATCCCCTCCTCTGCCGCCCTTCCCATCCATCCTGCCTATCCGTGCCAGCAAACTCAGGATGGTCTACATTGTTCAGCCCAGAGTTATTCACGTTAGTGAATTCAAGATGATCTGTTTTGCCAAGTCAGGACTAGCTGAGCTCGAGATTCAAGATGCTCTGCACCAGCTCTGTCCAATAGAAATACAGCGTGTGCCACATGTTCCGAGTTCTCCCATAGCCACATCCCAAAAGGTGAAAAGAAGCAGGTGAAATCAATTTTAATAATGTCTATTTAACTCACCAGATTGAAAATGTTATCAACATGTACTCAATGTAAAAATGATCAATGAGGTCGTTTACCTTTTTCTGCACTGTCTTTGAGATTTGCTGTGTATTTCATACTTAGAGCACATCTTAATTTAGAGGTTAATATTTCACTGGAAATACTTGGTTAGAATTTAGATTTCATAGCATGTGAATTAAACTACAATTAAATATTTAGTTCCTTAGCTTCACTATGTGCGTGCGTGCTTAGTTTTGTCCGACTCTTTGTGACCTTTTGGACTGTAGCCCGCCAGGCTCCTCTGTCCATGGGATTTCCCAGGCAAGAAGACCGAGTGGGTTGCCGTTTCCTTCTCCGGGGGATCTTCCTGCCCCAGGGATCGGACCCGCATCTCCTGTGTCTCCTGTGTTGCGGGTGGATTCTTTACCCACTGAGCCGTCGGGGAAGCCCTTAGCTTCACTAGTGACGTTGCAAATGCTCACTCATCATAGGTGGCTAGAGGCTACCATTCTGACTGAGCAGTTCTACAGCCTTCTTCCCAGGATTGTCCAGGCTTTCATCCGGGATGGTCTACACCCTTGTTTCTTGGTGGTGGCGCTGTTGACTTTTTGAATGGATACTTTGTTAGGGATGAGGGTGGCTGCCCTGTGCCTTGCAGGATATTTAGCAGCATCCCAGGCTTCTACCCACCTTGAGTTGTGACAGTAGAAAATGTCAGGCATTGACAAGGCCCCTTGAGGGCAAAATCACCCCCACTGGGAATCACAGGTCTACACTGTCCAACCCAGGACTATCCACGCTGTTACATTCAGCGACCTATACAGTTCCTTCCAAAACAACCTGTGCTGTCAACTCCAGAATAGCTAGCCTAATTCAGAATCATCCCTTTACTCAACCCATGGCCCCCCCTGTTCTGTGTAGGACTGTTCACCCTGCTCATTCTGGGGGCATCTAAACCAGAAGCCATGAGTTGATACCCCAAGAGCAGAACAGGCCTGCAGGTTGGTTTTATGTGGCTTGCAGAAAGTTTAAGGATATTTGAATTAGTTGCCAGCCTTTTTAACATCAGCAGATTTCACATAAAAACCCAGATTTCTAGTTTATCTGGAAATCTCTGGTCTCATGGAGACCCCATTCCCATTTATTAACATCAGCTCTCAGTTGGAACTAAGGCCTGATCCCCAAGTGGGCTCCTCTGCCCTTTCCCTTCTATGTTCACGAGGTCCCCGTGCCCCTCATTTTATGTAACAGTGATGCCTGCTGGAACCCTCTGGGCCTTCGAATGTGTGACCCCAGGGCTACATGAGTCTGAACACTGGTCAGTCTGGGCTGGCGTAGGAGAGAGGTCACACAGAGGCCTGCAGGTCAGAATCAACCATGCAGCTCCTGAAACACAGTTGACCCTTGAACAACACAGGTTCGAACTGTACCAAATTTTTTGCTTACCCTAAGATTTCTTTCAGTAAGTGCATACTGCAGCACAGCACAATCAGCAGGTGTTGATCTGCAGGTGTGGAACCGCTTACCTGGAGGGCTGACTGTAAAGTTACACCTGGAGTTTTGACTGCCTGAGGTTGGAGGTCGATGCCCCGAAGCCCTGCCTTATTTAGAGGTCAACTGTATATGGATTCCCAAGCTCATCCCAGATTTTCTGAAGCAGGATCTGGGGTGGAGGTGGGGAGGCATGTACATTTTTTGAAAAGTTTCACAGTTGAGTCTGGTGGTACCTTGACTGACATGTAATCATGTAAAAATGTTGATGACACTTGTCTGGGTGGGCCCCCCTTCCCGTCGGTAGTCCACAGTAGATGAGCTGTCTGAAGTGATCCTGAGTTTCCAGCTGGGCTTTGTAGATGCTCCTAGGCTCCAGGCATCATTGTCCCTCAAGGCAGCTCCAGAGTTTGGACCTCGCCTTGCTGGCCCAGAGGACCACAGGGGCCATCGTCTGTGGATTGAATTGGGCAGGTGGTCCCCTCCTCCTCCCTTGTCCCCGAATCTAGCTCTAGCTGCACCCTTGTGGTCTCATGGACCAGAAGGCTGATGTAGATAGATCACACTGTGGTGAATATTGGGGTGCTTGGCCCAGGTCCCCACCTTGAGGGCTCGTATCCCCATCCCTCGGTTGCTGAGTGTATCAGTTCCCAGCTGCATCTCTCACTGGGAATTGCCTTGTGCAGCGTTATGGTGCCCCGCAGCCAGTACACGTGATACGAAGACCTGCCTCCCCAGCTCCAAAACTTTCACAGGATTGGCTGAGACCTCAGCTGCTGCATTGCAGGTCAGCGTCTCCCTCCACCCAACCCTGCCTTCTTCCCTTCCTTTTGAGTGTATCTCCCAGAAATGCTCTCCAGTAAGCCTCATGTGTGCAAAGATCCATCCCAGAGTTTCCCAGGAAACCTGCTCTAAGACACCATCTTTCTGGCAGTTCTTTGCTAAGAATTGGCATCTTTTCAGCACCAAGAAAATCATCTCAGAACATCTGGGTCCTTTTACGGCTGGAAATTTCGCAGAGAAGTGTGCCCTCCAGCTGTGGATCATGGCTGAGCGTCTGCTGTTGGTTCAGAAAGTCCCCGGATCGTTTGGAGACTGTTGTGGCCACCTCCAATGTTGACATAAAACAAGGAGAGGCAGTGAGAAGTACATTTCATTTAAATAATCAAGCCAAATCCAAATGCTTGTACACCACAGCTGTTTAAGAGGAAACTGCTCCAGCTCCCTGGTTTCCTCCAACTGTGGGCCTTCTGTCCTTTGCAAACCTGTGTTTGTCATTGAGCTTTCATGTAGATGTGCACAACCCAAGGTTTTGCTTCCTAGTTGATCATCCCAAACTGGAAAGGTATGTCTTGTGGCTGGTTGAACCCTTCACCACAGCCCCCATGCCAACCACCTGAGTTGTATTTCCAAAAACCATGTCTGGTCTGGCCAGTCCCCTGCTCAAGAGTTCCTGTGGTTACCCCAGCATCTTCATAGTAAAATTCAAGTTCTTTGATCTGGGACTCTGGGCCAGCCATGGGCAGATTTCCTGTGTGATTCTCCTACTTCCTCTCAAGCCAGTTCTCAGTGCCCCAAACTCCAGCCAAACCAAAGGAGCTAAACTTTTCTTGACCATCCCTTGCTTGTATGTGTCTAGGTGCCAATGGATGTGCTATTTCTTCCACCTAGAAATCCCTTTGTGTGGTTGTAGAACTTCTACTCATCTGTCAAAATTCACTTTTAACATCACCTCCTCCAGGAAGCCCACCCTCATTGCTCCAGACAGAATTAATCTCTGTTGTCTCTGGGCTTCCCCTGCATCTGTAGCCCCCCCCCCCTTTTTTTTTTTAAGCATTATCACTAGTCTCACGTCCATGACATCTGGTTTCTGATGGGGATGGTGGATACTTTGTCCAAGTTGAGTAGTGATAAGAGTCAGGCTCTCTGTGGCCAGTCTTACTATCCCTTGGCTGGGAGTGGGTCCCATACCACAGTGAAAAGGCTGGAGATTTGAAAATTTTAAATGAGAAACTCATATCCTGTCCTAGGCACCTTTGGCTAAGAACTGCCCTAGATGTCTTTTAGACTCCGGTCTAAATTCTGCTCTTCTGTTTACGACACATGTTCCTAATCTGGGAACAATGCTGAGCTACAACAGCAGGAAGCATCCAGAGATCTCTGCTAAAATGGAATTTGAAAAGACTAGGAGGCGAGTTCCATGGCTTCCACCTTTGCACCCATCTCTGCCACACGGCTTCAAGGCAGTGAGGTATAGACCAGCCCCCAAATGTTTACTTCCTGCTTTCTTTCCCAGGGAGTTGTGTTAGGGGCCCCCTGGTCTGGGGGCATGCAGTCTGATTATGTTCCCTCCTTCCCATTCTAAGATCTCCCCCAAAGCTTCTGTCTCTAAAGGCAAGTTTGGATTCAGACTCCATCTGACTCCCAAGGCATGGAAGACATAATGTGGTCGCTGCATTGTCTACCCTTTTATTTACAGTGCACTTAGATGATGTTTACTCTGTGCTGGGCACTTTTCTACACACTTCACATCTTGTTACATGTTCTTCTTGCTGGGGAAGCAGGCTCTGAGTCAGATACTTGAAGGCAGGATTTTCATGAAAGGGGAGGGGGTGTTTTGGTCTCAATATCAGGAGAAGGAAGGGGGAAAGAGCAGACTGGGCAGAGGGGGACTTGAGCTGTGATGTAGTCCTGACAAAGAGCTCAGCCAGCCCATGGGAAGCTCTGGAGCTGGGGTGGTCCTCTGGAGCTGGCTGAGTGGGCACAAGGGCATGGACCTTTATATCCTTACATTGATAAGTCACTAACACAGGCTGCCCCGGAAAGAGATGTGACCTTGGACAAGGCGGTTTTCTGCACCTCCCAACAAAGAGGGCTGACAGCTGGAGGCTGTCTTCCAGCAGAAATAGGGCTTTCATTTCTGAAGCAGAAGACACATCATAACATCTGTCACCCACATATCACCTTATTTAATTCTCACAGCAGTCTCGTAGAACTGGTATTATTATTGTCCCCATTTTACAAATGAGAAAACTGAGGCTCATAGGAAGATGAACATGCTTTACACAAGGCCACGTGGCTAGTGTGGGGCAGAGCTGTGATTCCAACCCAGGCTGGCCAGCACCCCTCCATCTCTGCCCCTGAACCTGGCTTTGTCTTACTTAATTTGCCCCAAGACCCCCTCAAGGTCACAGCTTCCAAGAAAGGTGCCCCAGGCGTCTTTGCTAGAAGCTATCCGAGACTAACACAACCTTGTTGTAAATTAGCTACACTCCAGTACAAATTTCTTAAAAAAGGATGAACTCCAAGCACTTAAAAAATCCGACTTTTGATTAAAATTAAGTTGAGGCCAGAGGCTTCCAGCTTCAGGACTGGGTACCTGGAGTGGACACAAGCACTTTAAAGGATGCAGAACCCTGAATTAGTCATTAGCTTTTATTTAGATAGATACGACAAGTGCAACAAATATTTACATAACCAGTTGTCATGAAGTTCAAGAGAAAGCCATATTTATTCTGTATCTTGTTGTCATAAAGTCGATTTTCTGTCCAAGTGCATTTCCTGAGGGGACAAGGAGTGTTCCTAAAATATCAAAAGGTTTCTTCTAATAGTTTCAAGGACTGTCGACTTTCACTTTTGAGACTGAGCATTCGTGATGGGAAACTAAATTTGTTAAGAACATTTGTCGAAAACTGTTTGTTTACTTAAAGTTGTCACCTTCGATTTTTCCAAGAGGTTGGCTCCTTTCACTAACCCTGTGAAGATGAGCCCATGTGGGCCTCACAGATCGAGTTTGAATGAGCCCTACCAGCACGCACAACGGTGCCCCTTCTCAGTTAGGAACATACATAAAGGCATTCTTCCTTCTAGAAAGATTATTTCACAAGGAAAATAAGTGAAAAATGAAAACATTAAAACACAGCACAGAAAACTTGAAAACATGACGCAGCCTTGATTTTCTGTGACGACTGTGAGAGGCCGCCTCGACCCAGCAGGGTCTGTCTGTCTGTCTGCTGACCCGCTCAGGCCAGGACCACCGGCCACACTTCACTCCAGCATTGTGGTCAGTCCTGCTGTTAAGGTGGTGGTTTGATCTTGGGGTGCTGTGGGGTGGGTTGTTGGCATCCCCAGGAGTCAGAATGTGACCTTATTTGGAGATGACAGAGGAAATCAAGTAAAATGAGGTCCTTAGGGTGGACCCTACTCCCACGTGACTGGTGTCCTTATAAAACAGGGAAATCTGTATACTGACACGCATAGCAGGAAAACCGCGTGAAGGGAGAAGATGGCCGTCTCTAAGGCACGGACAGAGCCTGGGGCGGATCCTTTGTTCCCAGTCCTTGGAGAGAACCAAGCCTGCCCGCAGCTCGAATCCGACCTGCAATCCCCAGATCCTGGAGACAGTCCATCACTGTTGTTTAAACCCCTCGATCGTGGTGTTGGGTTGGCTGTAAGTAACGTCATATAGAAAAACCCGAATGAACTTTTTGTCCAACCCAATACTTGGTTATGGCAGCCCAAGCAAACTTAGACTTTATCAGGGCTTTCCTGATTTCTCCCGTTTTAGTGGGAGTTTCATCAACTACCTCGTTCTGTGCATCCTGCCTGCATACCAAGGGGCAGAAGTCTAACTTCCTAATGAGGGTACAAGCTGCCAGAGTACTTTCCAGAAAGTCACCCCAGATGCCCACCCGCTGACCTGTGCAGCCACCGTCATGGCAGGTAGCCCTGGACTCACTCGTGGGCGCTTCTGCCACGCCCGCCTGCTCTGCTGGCCAGTTAGCCTCACGGTCTCCACGCCTGCCTCCTGAGGGCTGTGAACCCTCTACTGTTCGTTTTCATTGGCCTCAGTGCCATCGTGAGTGTCCTTGCCCTTTCATCATGGCCCCCAAGACAGCCTGTTAACGGTGTCAGTCACACCAGAGGGACACTCTGGGGCCAGCACCTGTCAGGCTGTGATTCGTTTCCCTCTCTAGGTTCTCAGTCTTTCTTGGGTGCCATCTTTTAAAGGGAAATTGGCATCGAGTTGAAGATAGCAGATCCGGAAAGTGTGAGAAGAAATGTATATTCCACTGGAGAGCCAGGGAAATGCTTTAAATATAAGCCACGAGTGCAGTTGCAGAGGTGGGCATTGTGAGTGAAAGCCCTGTGTGTGTGTAAATCCAGAGGACCCAGGGTGCGGTCCTGGGTTGTATGTGTGAGCGCAGGTGCTGGTGTCCGTGGAAGGATGCGTGTACCTAAGCGCCGATCTATGCGTGAGGTGTGCACTCTGTCATGTATGCAGATAGGTGGGCCTGAGAACACATATGTGCATGTGGTTTGTAAGCGCATGGGTGCTGGGTCTGCAGTGGGCAGGAGGAGGAGTCGGAATGGGACTGGTTTGTATGTGGGTCCCGGAGGAGGTTTTCTGAGGGATGAACATCCAGCTCCCTCTGGCACATGCTGTCCTCATCACTTGGCTGCTGAGGCCGTATTTAGAGGCAGATGTTCCAGCCTCCTCGGCCCCCTCGGTGAGCTGCCTCTGTCCTGCTTGCCTGCTCTCATGCGTGTGGTCTCTGCTGAGAGTGTGGAAGCACAGGCAGTGTCCTTCTGCCCTGAGCCTGGCTGCAGAGGTTCCCCTCCGGGCTGCATGGTTCATTCTAAGAGGTGGGGGCCACCGCAGCCCTACTCACGCCAGCCGGGTCATGGCCGTGCACCATCTAAGCCTGCTCTGCACATGGTCCAAAGGTGGCTTTTAGCTCTAGCATTCCCTGATCACTCTGATACTTGCCCTTTAGTTTAATGTAGCAATATGTGGGGCGCCCTGCTGGGAACCTTGGCCCTCCCAGCCCTTCCAGTTTGGAGAGAGAATGCAGGTGAAGTTATCTGGTACTCTGTTAAGGAAGCCCTCAGTAAAGGTTGTTGATGTGAATGAAGGTTGGCAAGGTTACCCTGCCTTCTTTCCTAGCTTTCAGATCTTCATTTTGGGCCTGTGGCTCTGCTGTCTCCCTGGCTTCAGCACTAACTTCTCAGCAGATGAGAACCCCCCAAGCCCCATGGAACCCCACCAGTGAGGTCAACCTCCACCCTAACTCATAAGGGGCTGTTAGACAAGTTTCAGTCAACTTGCATCCTGTGTTGAGTCTTGCCTCACTGAAGTGCCAGTTCTCCAGGACAGGAAGCCAGGCCTGTCTCTCCTGCTGCCCACCATGTCCTTCTCCCTAGATGGACCCTCCTCAGGGAGACCTAGGCAGGTGACAGCCTATCACGTGTGATGATGCTCAGTGACGTCAGTGATGATGCCAGGGTGGATTCAGGGGCCAGGTGGGACTGGAGTGTCCTGGGTGCATTTCCCAGGACTTGCAGAGCTCGGCGATGCTCAGGGATGCTCCATTGGGGCAGAGTTGAGGGGTCTAAAGGGCTAAGGACCCCACGGATGGAGAGGTGATGCTCTCTCAGACCACATGCTCAGGTCCTATGCAGGTGTCCTGCCTGGAGCGCCCATCTTATTCTGCGTACCCTCTGGTCACTGAAGACATAGCAGCACCTGCCTTACCTTGCCTTTGGGGTATCTTTGTCTCTCTTGCGTGCCCCGCACAGACCTGGACACACAGCAGGTGGTCCCTCTCCGCTTCCATTCCACCCTCGTCTTCTGTCACTTTCTGGGGTCTTTGGACACTATCCTTCTGTCCATACAGTTTCTCCTCCCCATCATTGCTCCCTCTGTGAAATAATTGACTTCCAAGAGGGCAGAACCAGGAGCCAGCTTGTGGAGGATCACATGATGTCAGTATCAGATCAGATCAGTCGCTCAGTCATGTCCGACTCTTTGCGACCCCATGAACTGCAGCACGCCAGGCCTCCCTGTCCATCACCAGCTCCCGGAGGTCACTCAGACTCACACCCATCAAGTCAGTGATGCCATCCAGCCATCTCATCCTCTGTCGTCCCCTTCTCCTCCTGCCCTCAATCCCTCCCAGCATCAGAGTCTTCTCCAATGAGTCAACTCTTCGCGTGAGGTGGCCAAAATACTGGAGTTTCAGCTTTAGCATCATTCCTTCCAAAGAAATTCCAGGATTGATCTCCTTCAGAATGGACTGGTTGGATCTTCTTGCAGTCCAAGGGACTCTGAAGAGTCTTCTCCAACACCACAGTTCAAAAGCATCAATTCTTCGGCGCTCAGCCTTCTTCACAGTCCAGCTCTCACATCCATACATGACCACAGGAAAGACCATAGCCTTGACTAGGTGAACCTTTGTTGGTAAAGTAATGTCTCTGCTTTTGAATATGCTATCTAGGTTGGTCATAACTTTCCTTCCAAGGAGCAAGCGTCTTTTAATTTCATGGCTGCAGTCACCATCTGCAGTGATTTTGGAGCCCAGAAAAACAAAGTCTGACACTGTTTCCACTGTTTCCCCATCTATTTCCCATGCAGTGATGGGACCAGATGCCATGATCTTCGTTTTCTGAATGTTGAGCTTTAAGCCAACCTTTTCACTCTCCACTTTCACTTTCATCAAGAGGCTTTTTAGCCCCTCTTCACTTTCTGCCATAAGAGTGGTGTCATCTGCATATCTGAGGTTATTGATATTTCTCCCGGCAATCTTGATTCCAACTTGTGTTTCTTCCAGTCCAGCATTTCTCATGATGTACTCTGCATATAAGTTAAATAAACATGGTGACAATATGCAGCCTTGACGTACTCCTTTTCCTATTTGGAACCAGTCTGTTGTTCCATGACCAGTTCTAACTGTTGCTTCCTGACCTGCATACAGATTTCTTAAGAGGCAGATCAGGTGGTCTGGTATTCCCATCTCTTTCAGAATTTTCCATAGTTTATTGTGATCCACACAGTCAAAGGCTTTGGCATAGTCAATAAAGCAGAAATAGATGTTTTTCTGGAACTCTCTTGCTTTTTCCATGATCCCGCGGATGTTGGCAATTTGGTCTCTGGTTCCTCTGCCTTTTCTAAAACCAGCTTGAACATCAGGAAGTTCACGGTTCACATATTGCTGAAGCCTGGCTTGGAGAATTTTGAGCATTACTTTACTAGCGTGTGAGATGAGTGCAATTGTGCGGTAGTTTGAGCACTCCTTGGCATTGCCTTTCTTTGGGATTGGGATGAAAACTGACCTTTTCCAATCTTGTGGCCACTGCTGAGTTTTCCAAATTTGCTGGCATATTGAGTGTAGCACTTTCACAGCATCATCATTCAGGACTTGGAATAGCTCCACTGGAATTCCATCACCTCCACTAGCTTTGTTCGTAGTGATGCTTTCTAAGGCCCATTTGACTTCACATTCCAAGATGTCTGGCTCTAGGTCAGTGATCACATCATCATGATTATCTAGGTCTTGAAGCTCTTTTTTGTACAGTTCTTCTGTGTATTCTTGTCAGTATAGGGTTGCCAAATTAAATATAGGATGCTCTGTTACATTTGAATTGCTGATAAAGAACAAATTTTTTTTTTTTTTTTTCTGTTCTGACAATAGGCTGAATGTTTGTGTTCCGCTAAATTTCATATGTGGCAGCCTGACCTCCAATGTGGTGTTGGGAGTTGTTAGGTCATGAGGGTGGGGCCCTCCTGAATAGGGTTAGTGCCCTTATAAAAGGGACCCTAGAGAGCTCCCTGGCCCCTTCTACAGAGAAGACTGGCTATAAACCAGGAAGTGAGCCTTTCCCAGACATCGACTATGCTGGTTCCTTGATCTTGGGCGACCCAGCCTCTGGGACCGTGAGGAATGAGTGTTTGTTGTTTCAGCCAGCCAGGCGAGGGTATTTTGTTATAGCAGCCCAAATGGGCTAAGATGGAAATAAGTGTGTCAGGTGCAATGTTTTGGACAGACCTGCTGTGAATTGTGACTCTGCAAAATGTACCCCAGTCCCAGCCCTTGGTGCCTGTGAATAAGACCTCACTTGGAAATAGGACCTTTGCAGATGTAATCAAGTGAAGATGAGGTCATACTGGAGTAGGGTGTGCCCTAAATCCAACATGACTGGTATCCTTGTAAGGAGAGGAAAAAAGACCCAGGAAGGGAAGATGGCCATGTGAAGACATGGAGACATAGGGAGAATGTCATGTAGTGACAGAGGCAGAGGTCAGAGCTATATGTGTACTAGCCTAGGACTCATGGCAACACGAGAAGCGAAGAGAAAGGCATGGAGCAGTCTCCTGCAGATACTTCAGGGACAGCGTGGCCCTGCCAACACGGTGATTTCTGACTTCCAGCCTCCAGGACTGAGAAAGGTTAATTAAAGCCACCCAGTTTGTGCTCCTTGTCCCAGCAGCTCTAGGAAACAAATGCACTTATAAAAATGATACATTGTTTATCTGAAACTCAAATGTAACAGGCTATCCTGAGTTTCTGTTTGCTGCGTCTGCTGCTGATTTCTCCTCTGTAAGACTGTCAGTGACGCTGCCTTGTTTCCCTGAGGACTCAGCATCCGCTGAGGTCCCCAGAGTGAGTGGGGTCCTGCTGTGAGGCACAGCCCTACTGTCATTTCTGGGGACCCCCTGCTCAGTTCAGTAGCTCATGCACCAACTCAATTTCTCTCTTCATTAAAGATGAAAGAAAAAGAAGGGTGCCTTGCCATTTGAGGACATCATGCTAAGTGAAATAAGTCAGAGAAAGATAAATGCTGTATGCTCTCACTTATGTGGGGAACCAAAGAAATAAACAACAAACACCCTAACTTATAGATACAGAGAACAGATGGGTAGTTGCCATAGGTGGTGGTGGGGAATGGGTGAAACGGGTAAAGGGGGTCAAAAGATACAAACTTCCAGTTACAAGATAAATAAGTTCTGGTGAAGTAATATGCAGCATGGTGTTAATAATAGTTAATAATATTGGATCAAATATTTTAAAGCTGCTAAGAGTAGATGTTTAAAGCTGCTAAGATTAGATGTTTAAAGTTCTCATCACAAAGAAGAAAATTTGTGAATCCATGTAATGATGAATGTTGACTTAACGGTGGTGATCATTTTGCAATATATACAAATATTGAATCATGTACACCTGAAACTAATATCATGTTATATGTTATTAATATTTCAATTACAAAAAGACAAAAGAACTCACCTTAAAACCCTGCAGGGTGGCCCTGGAGAGGGAGAGCTGACTGCAGCTTGACTCCTGTGGCTGGGGTGGGGAGGTGGGGGTGGAGGAGGGTGGGGTGGGCCCTGGAGCCTCAGGCTTCTGGCTTATAGGTGGGTGGATGGGTCAGTGTCTGGGTGCTTGTGAGCTGAGCCCCTGGGTAATGTTTGCAGCCCTGATAGGGTCATAAGTTACTGTGTGGTCTTGGGCAGGTCCCTGTTCCTCCCTTTGGTTTCCCCAACTGTGAAAGGAGAGAGGTGGCTCGACCTTGAAGTCTCTAACAATGCCACCCCCCACCCCTCCAATCCTAACCTTCTCCGTGCCTCCTGCTTGCCACGTCTGTTTCTTGGGAGAAGTGCACTTCAGTTAAAATCCTGATCTGGAGCTAATTCTTCCAGAGATCGACAGACCTGCAGGCACACCCTCTCGCTTCTGTGCTGGCATGATTCAGGCACCCCCCGAGGGCCTGCCTGCCCCAGAGCCTGCTTTGAGCCCGACCCTGGTCCTGCCGCAGGGGCCTCCTCTCTCCTTCAGAACAGAACTGGGGGGCAGGCTGAGGAAGGCTGATGTCCCTGAGGGAGGTCTCACGATGACCACTGAGCTGCCACCTGGCAGGAGATCTCAGTGTGGGCAGCATCCATCCACCACCTGGTCACCGCCTAAAGTCTGGGGATGTACACTGAGGTTTAGGGAAGAGGGGAGGCGAGGTAGTGGGGGTCAGATGGTTAGTCACTGCAGAATCCAAGCAGGTGAGGGATAAACACCTGTGTAAATGGGGCTAGTTTCTGTTGGTCAGTTTTAAAAGGGACGATGCTTGTGTATGAAAAGGAAGCAACTTCTCTGCTGCAGTTGAAGATACACAGTGCCTAAGTGAGCACAGATGGGGAGGGCTGGGAGAAGGGCCCTGGGCTTTTAGTCCTGGTGTGCTGAATGTGCTTGTCCTGGGCTGTCCTGGGGGTGTCCTGGGCTGTGCTGGAGTGTCCTGGCGGTGTCCTGGAATGTCCCGAGATGTCCTAGGGGCATCCTGGGCTGTGCTGGAGTGTCCTGGGGTGTCCTAGGGTGTCCTGAGCTGTCCTGGGGGTGTCATGGGCTGTCTTAGGGTGTCTTAGGGTGTTCTGAGCTGTCCAGGGGGCATCATGGGCTATGCTGCAGTGTCCTAGGGTGTCCTTGGTGTCCTGAGCTGACATGGGGTGTCCTGAGCTGTCATGGGGTATCCTGGGCTGTCCTGGGGGTGTCCTGAGCTGTGCTGGAGTGTCCTGGCGGTGTCCTGGGGTGTCCTGAGATGCCCTGGGGACATCCTGGGCTGTGCTGGAGTGACCTGAAGTGTCCTAGTGGTGTCCTGGGCTGTCATGGGGTGTCCTGGACTGTCCTAGGGTGTCCTGGGCTGTCCTAGAGAGTCCCAGGGTGTCCTGAGCTGTCATGGGGTGTCCTGGGCTGTCCTGGGGTGTCCTGGGCTGTTGTGGGGTGTCCTGAGCTGTCCTGGGGGTGTCATGGGCTGTCTAGGGTGTCCTGGGGGCATCCTGGGCTGTGCTGGAGTGTCCTGGGGTGTTCTGGACTGTCCTTGCATGTCCTGAGCTGTCCTGGAGAGTCCTGGGGTGTCCCGGGCTGTCCTGGGATGTCCTGAGCTGTCATGGGGTGTCCTGGGCTGTCCTGGGGTGTCCTAGACTGTCCTAGGGTGTCCTGGGCTGTCATGGGGGTGTCATGGGCTGTCCTAGGATATCCTGAGCTGTCCTGGAGAGTCCCAGGGTGTCCCGGGCTGTCCTGAGCTGTCATGGGGTGTCTTGGGCTGTCCTGGGGTGTCCTGGACTGTCCTAGGGTGTCCTGGGCTGTCATGGGGGGTGTCATGGGCTGTCCTAGGATATCCTGAGCTGTCCTGGAGAGTCCAGGGGTGGCCCGGGCTGTCCTGGGGTGTCCTGAGCTGTCATGGGGTGTCCTGAGCTGTCATGGGGTATCCTGGGCTGTCCTGGGGGTGTCCTGAGCTGTGCTGGAGTGTCCTGGTGGTGTCATGGGGTGTCCTGAGATGTCCTGGGGACATCCTGGGCTGTGCTGGAGTGACCTGAGGTGTCCTAGGGTGTCTTGAGCTGTCCTGGGGGTGTCCTGAGCTGTCCTAGGGTGTCCTGGGCTGTCATGGGGTGTCCTGGACTGTCCTAGGGTGTCCTGGGCTGTCCTAGAGAGTCCCAGGGTGTCCTGAGCTGTCATGGGGTGTCCTGGGCTATCCCGGGGTGTCCTGGGCTGTTGTGGGGTGTCCTGGACTGTCCTAGGGTGTCCTGGGCTGTCCTAGAGAGTTCCAGGGTGTCCTGAGCTGTCATGGGGTGTCCTGGGCTGTCCTGACTGCCCTGGGTGTGCCCTGTGTGACTTCAGCCAGCCTCTTGGCACTACTGGCCCATTTTCCTGTTAAAGTGGTGATGTTGATGTCCTCTGTCAGGGACGTCGTGGCATCTGAAGAACTCGGCAGAGGCCAGGCCCCAGGCCTACGGCTGCCATGCAGTAGGGGCCCTCTCCATGCTTATTCAGCCAAGCCTTGGCTGGGCTTGATCCTAGGATGCAGGGAGAAGCGATTCTTCCTTGTCTGGAAGCTACTGTCCAGACAGACAGCTCTGTGCCAAGGCCACTGTGGCCAGGGCTGCAGGAAGAGGTGGCCTGGGGGTTGGGGGGTCTGTGGGGGACAGTCAGAGGTGGTCCCCAGCACCCTCTAGTGATTGACTGTACAGGCAAAGTAGGGCTGTCCAAGAGCCTGTCAGGAGCCTGTCAGGAACGTCTGAGCTGTACACCAGCTTTAAGACCTCCCATGGTTTTCCCAGGATCCGGGACTCTTCCTCAGAGCTTTTCAGAGAGGAGTAGAGCATGAAGGTTCCTATTGACCTGGTGCCCTGAGCGGGGAGGAGAGGGACAATAACTCCTGGCTCTGGGGCTGTAGACTTGCCTGTTGAAGCCTGTGTGAGGCCCTGCTCCTGTCCTGCCCTTCCCAGAGTGGCCCAGCCTGCCTTGTTGCACTATCCTGTCCCCTGACCCCAAGTGTCACCCCCGAGCTGCTCCTGACACCTTCCCCGCCCTCCCAACCCTCCCCACCCCCCACCCTGGCTCCGCTGGGGCCTCTGTGCAGGCCCGGCGTGTTGAGGGTTGGACTGAAGGGTCTAGGGGCCAAGCTGGTTTCCAGGCACGGGAGGAGTCAGCATTACCAGGGACAGCTCTGCCATCAGGTTGCTGTCCCTCGGCTGTTCCCCACCCCCAACAGGCCTGGTTGCCCGCTGTGGAATGATTGGGCTTGACATGTTCATCTGCCGCCTGTTAAAACTCCATTTTCTGGGCCCGAGCCGGCGCCGGTGGGGCGGGCTCAAAGGCCTCACTGTGGACCAGCTGCCGCAGCCGCTTTACATGCAGCATAAATATTAGTCTCTCTGAGAAGGAGGCTCGACTGCAATTGTCTTTGGCTGGGGGACGTGACTGGGCTGTTTGCCTACATTCCTCCTTGGCCTCACCTCGTTCAGCAGACCCTTCCAGAACCCTGGAGAGCTGGGTGTTGGCTGACCTCAGTCCCAGGTGGGATACAGCTCCCAGATTCCCCACAGGGAAGAATCCCAGCCTGGACAGTGGAGGGGGCAAGAGCGTGTGTGGGCGGCAGCCTGGTGTTCATCTGTTGGGAAGCTCTGGGTCCCTCACTTCCCTCCTTGACATCGGCCTCTTCCTCTGCAGACTGGGAGCAAGGACCCTACCAGGCTTCATGCTCCTATACCTGGTCCTTGACGGGCAGGGCCTCGAGGGCAGAGCTCATGTGCACTGCCTGCTGCCTCACTTGGGGTAGGGGCACCTGCCTGCCCCGCTTGCACCCTGCCCGGGGTGGGCCTTGCCTCTGGAGTCACCAACCTGGGCGTGGACCCTGGCCTCATTCCCTCCATCCACAGTGAGTAGCCAGGCTCAGTGTTGTGCTTGAAGTGACACACAGGATCTTGTCCAGGCCACTGTGGACACAGAGACACTGCTGAACAAAATGATTTCCAGCAGTTTCAAGTGCTGTGACTGTGGGCTCCGCTGACCCGGGTGATGACCGTCTCTGAGAGGAAGTGATGCAACCACGCTGAGATCTGAACCTGTGTGACGCTGGGTTTCTACTCTGCAAGGCGGCGATGGAGGCCTTCCCCCTGCCTGAGCTGTGAGGCTTAAATGAGATTGTACATGGAAGGGTCTGGCCACTGTGGGCGCTCGGCCCCTGGGCCTCTGAACCAGTCCCCCTTAGCATCTGGCTGTTCTCCCTGGTGACCATGTGGCTTCTCACCTCATCCTCAGGTTCAGGCCTCTCACACATCAGTGTGAATCCACATCATCGGGGTTGTGGGGCGGGGGAAGAAACGTGTTACAAATACAGATTCTCAGGCCTCCCTGCAGTCATTCAGCAGAGCAGGACAGGGACCCTGGAGTCTGTATTTTTACAAGCACTGCTTGAGACATGGGTGGCTCATGATAACACTTTGGGAATAGTGGCTTAGAAGCCCCATCCCCAGCTCCCCAGGACACACTGTATCCCTCCTCCAGCCTTAAAGACTCTACTCTGTAAATCAGCGGGCTGGTGGTTTTGGGGGTGCAACTTGCTTCTGCCCCAGCAGACCTGGAAAAAGCTGCTCTGAGAGCCGAGGCCTGTCTGGTCTCAGTTCTGGACAGGGTTTGCCCGCTGGACCGTGTGAAATGCTGCTTTGAAATAACCAGCTGCTCAGAATCCCAAAGTGTCCTGAATTGATTAGCACGCAGAATGTCTTCTGAGAGCTTGATGGGGAATGTTAAGTACCACCGCTCCCTGGAATGATGAGCTGAGGGGGAGCGGTTGTCAGGTCCAGCAGACTGAGAGGGCAGCAGGACGTGCCTCATCCCACGTGAGCGGAAGACGGTGCCCCAGGGGCGGCCGGCTGGTGGGTGGTCGGTGGGGGGGAGGGGTGTGTCCTGGGTGCACGGGGGTCACTCTGAGGGGTCCAGAGGCTCAGCCCAGGGTCCTCTACCCCACCCCACCGTCTTCCTGCTGCTTTCCTGGCCTGAAGCTTTCTCACAGACCCAGGCGCCTCATCAACATGTATCACACACGCTAGTGTAATAACAGCTGCTAATTATATATCCTGGCTATTACCCCACTGCCGGTTGTGGGAATTGAAGCGGGATGATCTGGGGGCCAGGAGCACTGCCCTCTTCCCCACCCCCATATGGTATTTTATTCACAAGGGCTGCTCCTGCCCCCTCCCCGTTGGATCCTATCTGAAATTTGTTCTTACTTCCTGCCTCAGCCCCGCCAGCCCCACCCAGCCAGCTGTGATCTGCGGAAGGTACGGGAGCCCAGCATGGCTGCTGTCTGGGGCCGACTGCCAGCCAGTGTCGTGGGGAGGTGGGTACAAAAGCAGGCGGGGACACCTACCTGGGCATCCTCTTCTTTGCTGTTTCCTCTGTCCCAGAGCCACCCACGGGCGACTTGCTGTGAATGGCCCAAGCCCACCCCCTCCATCCTCCCCCCCAGACAAGACCTGCTTAGACAGCACTAGGCTGGGGGCAGCGCTCCCCTGTCGCAAACAGCCAGGCCAGTTACCCGCTCTGTATCCCCTCCTCCCACCTCCAGCTCTCCCTAAATACCCTGGGCCTCTGATCCCACATTTGCATAAGGGGGACACTAGCAACACCCACCTGGCTGGAATCAAGTCCGAGGTTCTCACTCCTGGTGTTCCAGTTGGAATCACCACGGTGATTAAAACAAGTACCAGTGCCTGGGTCCACCCAGAGACCAGGCCTGAGCGGATTTCATCAGAATTTCGGGGAAGCAGGGTCTGGACATCTGCATTTTTAAAATACTGCCAGGCGACTCAGGTCTGCAGCTGGGGGTGAGAACTACCCCTGATCTAGAAGCTTCCATGACGGGGTCTGGCACACGGCAGACCCTCAGCAAGGGAGGGGCCTTGTTTCATGATTGTTTACTGTGTTAAGAGTATTAAGTGGCTTTACCTTTACTTGTTTGTAATCAGTGGACTAGAAAGAGCTTCATTAATTTAAAAAAAAATCCTCAGTAAAAGAAACCTAAATATATACAGGGTTCGTTAGTAAGGAAAAGTTACCAGGTTCAGTGTCTCCTTCCCGGGAGGAGAAGGGTTGCAGCCAAGGCTAGTTAGTTTCCCCAGCTAAGGACATAGGGTTTTGAGGGGGATTTTCAGCATGTTTGGGGGATAGGAGAGGTAGCCCACAAGGGACACCTGGGGAAGCTAAGGTCTGGGCCCAGGGCTCCCTGACCCATCCCCTCCTCAGATATAGAAGAGGCTTGAACTTCAAGCTAGGAACTCAAGGTAATCAGAACACCCCAGGGCCAGAGGCATTACTGCCACTCAACCTACACCAGGGGCACTCCCCACCCCACCCCAGGAAACCAGGATGGAATTTCCCATCACCTTGAGGGGCAGGGCTCAGGATCTTATCCCCAGCACAGGGCTTTCAGAATGAGGCATGGGGTCCCTTGGTTAGGGACCCCAAGGGGCCTTAAAAGTGAGCCCGGGCAGGGAGAGGAGGCCAGTCCCTCCTACTGAGAGGGCAAGGCTGGAGTGTGCTTTCCCAAACCTGTATGGACGTTAAATGACCTGGAAGAGCCAGTGAAAATACAGGTTCCCAGGCCCCACCTCCGATTTGGATAGAGTGGGTCTGGGGAGTGACTCTGACTTTTTGACAGCTTGCTCAGGGGTAAGAGTCATGGTGGTTGGGGAGAGGCAGGAGCCAGGGCCCCCAGGCCCCCCAGGCCCCCCAGTAAATGTGGGGAACTCCGGCCCCTCTCCCACCACACCTCCTAACTCCGCCCCAAAGCCTTGCCCTTGCGGGTCCCCTGGGGGCATTTTCCAACCTCCCTGCTACTTTCTGGGGCTCTCAGGGGCCCCCTGGTGGGCATCCTCTCAGAGGGGGGGGGGGTGTGTGTATGTGTACATATGTACACACTGGTGCTGCATTTGCTTGAAATAAGCTTTTTTTTCCTCTGAGCCAGTGTTATTTCCCTAATGCTCAAGTATGATATGCTGCTGTGCCATTCTATTTGCAGATGATTTTTCTCTCTGATGAGGAGAATGTCAAAGACCCCAAGTAAATGAGTGGAGAGAAAGAAAAAGTACTATAATTTATAGGAATTAGGAAGATTTCAAAAATTGAAATTGAAGATTTCAAGCCCGGTGCAGGCTTCAGGGCGGGGGCTCAGGCAGCGAGTCCCCCTGTAATGGCAGCGGGGGAGGGGGCCACTCTGTCCGTCTGGTCCCAGGATGCTCAGGGGCTGGCGGGATGCAGGGCTGATACAGCTCAGCATCACTTCACCAGCCCGGTCCTCTCCGCCCTCTGCTGGCTTCTCCAGCTACTGGCCCTGATTGTGTGAGGACTTCTGCACCTTCCAGTACCCTTCAAACCTCGCTGTTGCCCTGGGGATACATCTGTGTGGCTTGGCGTTCAGGACCCCTCTGTCACTCTCCCTTGCTGTGCCCTCGGCTTCCTGGATGAATTATTTGTGGGGTGTATGAATGAACCATCCTCACCTTGTCTTGAGCAGACCCATCTTCTCTGCACCTTTGCTCCCACTAGTTCCTCTGCCCTGAGTACCTCCTGCCTCAACTCCACATGCACACAGCCCACCGGCTTCTCCAGGTCCCACAGACAGGCTTCCTTGTCCCCCAACCTCCTCTCAGGGCCGTCGGCCTCCCTTCTCCTTCTGCGCTCCCACCGCCCTTTGTCTTGATTGCTGAATGCTAATCACAGCCCGCATTCTTTGATCTCTGCCTTTTTCCGTGTCTGCTTTTTCCCTTACTGTTCACCTCCTGTGACTTGAATGAGGCTAGAGGCACACAGTAGGTGTTTAATTAACTGCTCTTCACTGCAGAGCTCATCAGGTGGAACACGCATAGTTTTGAGACCTCAGTAGGGGGAAGCTGGCACCTGTCTGCAGGACAGAGGCCTGGGAATAAAATAAGAAGTGCGACCTCTCTTCTCAATGGTCCCCACCCCAAGCCTCTGTCTGTAGAAAATGGGCTCTCATTGAGTTGCTGTTGGAGCCCAGCCAGCCACTGATGTGGGTGATAACCCAGGCTTTGTTCCTGGAAACTGGGGCTGAGGGACTCAGCCTTATCTAGCTGTGAGGGGACTGAAGTCCCCCCAACAATGAGGCAAGGGACCCCTTAGGAGGTGCACGGCACTGTGAGAGCACGGGCCTTGGAGTATGCCATCCTTGCTCTCCTATCTTAAATCTACTGTGTGACCTTAGACAAATTCCTCACCTCTCTGAACTTCAGCTTCCCAGTTTGGAAAATGATGCTAATGATAACCTTTCGGGTCATTGGGAATATTGGGAGTAATGTCTGTAGAGTACAGGGCACCTTACAGGAGCTGGATAAACAACTGTCAGTGTGATGATCACTATCATAATCAACAGGCCTGACTTTTCATTCATTTTCTCTTGCAGTCATTGTTGTTAGCTCCAGCTGCCGGTGCCCGTGCTAGCCTCACCTGGGGCCATGAGCCAGCCGTTTCATAATTAGCTTGGCAGGTGCAGAGTGTGGCGGACCCCCTGCCAGGGATCACAAATTAATTAGTGTCGTTTGTGGAGAGGAAGCCCCTTCGGCAGACTTGCCGGGGACAAGGCAGGCCTGTGGGCATCTGACCTCAGTCTTGTGGCTCTGCAGAGGGGTGAGGCCCCTGAACATCAGCAGGAGGTGGGTGCTTTTAGGGACTGCATGTTTGGCCCATGGTTAGTTGGTTTCCCCCCTCCCCCTGGGCTCAGGGGAGCCATAGAGAGAAAACTTCTTGACCCCACCCTGGTGTCTGGCCCGTGCATATGTCTCAGTTTTCCCTCCCATCAGTCCAACCACTCTCTGAGCCTGGGTGTTCCCTGATCTTCAGGCCTACAACTCCCACAGCAAATCACTGGGTAGCACCCACTCATCTTCTCCTTGCAGCCTCCAGCGGCCCAGAAATCATGACTCCTTCATAAATGGCAATGGCAACTTCTGTGTATGTCTGGGGCCGTGGGGGCACACTGGCACTGGTGTTTTCTGAGGGTTCTGGCCTCACTTCATCCTCCTGGGGCAGTGTGCAGGCTGGTGACGTGCCTAGGTCTGTCCTTGGGGTCATCCTCGCCTGGATCTCACTCTGCTGGGGACCTTGGGCAAGATGCTCTCCCTCAGTGCAAATTGTATGCTTTCCCAAGTCTCAGCACTCCAAGACAAACTCTTCCCACAGGTGAACTATCTCACTTACTAGCCCTGGTGTAACCAGGTTAATAGCTGTGTCCTTCTCATTCTGTAGGCAAGGACATGGAGTCTCAGAGATCAGCCCGGGTCACAAAACTGATACAGATTGGGGTTAGGATTTGAGCCTAGGCATTCTGATTATATAATGTCTTTTTAAAAATTGAGGGGTAATGACGATATAGCAAAACGCACAGATCCTAGGTATTCAGTTCATGACTGCTGACAAGTGTATTGACCCATGGAAGCAGCACTCTAGACGGGGTACAGGACACACCTGTCATTCTTCAAGCCTCTGCTCCCCACGAGGAGGCACCCACGTTCTGATCGCTGTCACTATAGGTACACTTCATCCCTGAATTTTGTAGAAGTGGGATTATGCAGTGTGTTTACTCCTTCATGTGTACCTTACATACTGCCTCTATCACTCAGCTCAGTGTTTCTGAGATTTATCCATATGGCTGCATGGATCAATAGTCGATTGTTTTTATAGGTGAGCAGGATTCTGTGGTATAGATACCCCATGCTTTGTTGATCCCTTCACTTGCTGATGGACATTAGGGTAAATTCTAGGATTTCTTCCCTTCCAGGGGATAGGATTCTATTCATCATGGACTAAGATGAATAAAGATGCTTTGAACATTCACCTACGAAACCTTATGTGGATATGCATCTTCATTTCTCTTGGGTAGATACTTGAGGTGAAATCACTGGCTTATAGGGAGGTGTATATTTAACATTATAATTGCTAGACAGTTTCTAAGGCAGTTGGACCATTTGATGCTCTCACACCCAGTGTAAGAGTGTTCTAGCTGCTCTGCACTCTTGCGGAGGTGGTGGTTCAGTGGTGGTTCTTTTAAAATTCTAGCCACTCTAGTGGACAAACTTGGAGAAGGAAATGGCAACCCACTCCAGTATCCTTGTCTGGAGAATCCTACTGACAGAGGAGCCTGGTGGACTACAGTCCACAGGGTCACAAAGAGTCGGACTCGACTGAAGTGACTTAGCAGTGGGCAAAGTAGTGGTGTCTCATCACAGTGTTGATGTACACTTTTGTGATGACTAATGCTGCTGCTGCTGCTAAGTCGCTTCAGTCGTGTCCGAATCTCTGCCACCCCAGAGACAGAAGCCCGCTGGGCTCCCCTGTCCCTGGGAGTCTCCAGGCAAGAACGCTGGAGTGGGTTGCCATTTCCTTCTCCAAGGCATGAAAGTGAAAAGTCAAAGTGAAGTTGCTCAGTCATGTCCAACTCTCAACGACTCTGTTTTCCAGGCAAGAGTATTGGAGTGGGTTGTGATGGCTAATGATCCTGGTCTTATTTTGCATCTGCATATTGGTCATTCATATATTTTCTTTCATGATGTATCTACTCTAGTCTTTTGCCCACTTGAAACTATTTGGTTGTTTGTCCTTTTATCGTTGGTGTGTAGGAGTTCATTGTGTAATGTGGATTTGAATGTATATCTTCCCCAATCTGTAGCTGCTTTATTCATTTTCTTAAAGGTGTCACTGGTGGCAGAAATTGCCGCCGCATTTGTTCATAGAGGATTCCTGGGAGTGTGAAGTAAAAGGTTGCAATGTGTTAAGTATACCATAGGTGCTCAAAAGGAGCTTATTTACTTTTCCCTACTCCTTCCTCTTGGCCAAGGCCTCCCAGATCATTTTCTCAACTGAAACATATTTCCTGTTGTCTCCATCCATCTGCCCACGTTTTACTCACCTTTGAAAGCCCAGTTTAACATGGGCCTGTGACACCAAGCTCCTTACAGTGTCCCAACCCATGGAAGCAACCCCAGAGCTGGGTCAGATAGCAGGGACTCTCTCTCACTGAGGGTCATGTTCTCCCACTGACTCCCAGGAAGGTGCTACAGATTGACAGTGTGTCGCCACTGAGTCCATTTGGCTGATGCAGAAACTGAGGGCAAGAGAAAGGTCTGCTGACTCACCGTAATTACTGGTACAGCCGAGATGGAGACGGGGTCTTCAGGTCCACAGGCAGCAATCGGCTGTGCGTCCGTCACCACTGACCTCCCCCAGCCCTCCCCGTTGCAGGGCTGTCTCCTTCTCACTCAACACAAACTCTTTTAGTGCCACCCACTCCCCGGGCCCGCATTCAGCTGCAGACTGTAGTCAGTAATCAAGCATCACCCTGCCCTCCAGGGCCTCCCAGACCAGGGGAAACGCACGTGCTCCAGCTGTTAGAATACAAAGTGGTGAGAGGCATGTACTGCAGATGGATGCACCGGGCACTGTGGGTGTGAGGGAGTCCTGGAAAGAGCACTGCTTTCACTGCCTGGGGGCGAGGGTGTAGGGGGGACCCCAGGAACATCGTCTCAGGGGAGTAACGCTTGTGAGTAACTCCTAACGTCTCAGGGAGCCAGGGTTTGCCGACTGAATTGCCTTTTCCCAGGTAGAAAGCCACGTGGATAGGAAGGACAGCACAGAGAGAGGGGAGATCACGTGCTAATGTCCAGAGACACTGAAAAGTACAAGGGATTCAGGGATGCGCGTGTTTACAGGCACCACCCCATGGGCAGCGGGGTGCTGGGGGTCTGAGCTTAGAGTGGTCGGTCATAAACACGTGATGTGTCAAGTAAGAAACTTGGGTTTTCTCCTGAAAGCAAAGGGGAGCTTTTGGAGGATTTGAAGATGGAGGAGGGCAAGGGGTTAAGTGCTGGAGGCTGCCTGTCTGTGGCAGTTGCTAGGAGGATGCATGGGGGTATGCTGCTTTAACCTGAGACCTGTGGGACACTCCTCCTGTGGCCGGTCCAGGTGAGAGATGACAGGGGCTGCCTGACCCCTGGCAGAGGGCACGGGAGCGGAGGGAACGCCTCATCTCCACCCAGCAGAGCTGCTGAGAACTCATTGGCCACGATGTAAACAGAACACAGTTCGAGTCACAGTACGATCACCATTCAGAAAGGACAGAAGGGAGGCTTCACTGGAGAGAAGCATCATGCCCTTTCGATGGCCACATGTGCCCTCCCCGCCCCCCGCCCCCCCATATCTGCCTGGAAATGGACATGGCTGTGTGTGTGACCTTGGAGGTGGCTTTGGGACGGACGAGCTGGTGGTGAGCCCGATGCAGAGGCATGACGTTGGGGAGGTCAGAGAGCATGGGGTTAGGGGAGGAGTGGATGGGCTCTGCTTGGCATCTGGAAGTTTCGTGTGGTCAGACAGACATGCATCTGCCTCCTGCCTCTGGAATTCTGCTCTTGGAATAAATCTCTTAATCTCTTTAAGCCACAGTCTCCTGTCTCTGTAGTAAGACTGATAACAGCCTCTGTCCTGGAGGTGGAGGTGTTTGGGGATTTAGTGCCCAATGTATGTGGTTGTTGTTCAGTCACTAAGTTGCATCTGATTCTTTGCAGCCCCTTGGATTGCAGTGTGCCAGGCTTCCTGTCCTTCACTGCTTCCCAGAGTTTGCTCAAACTCATATCCATCCAGTTGGTGAGGCCATCCAACCATCTCATCCTCTGTTGGACCCTTCTCCTGCCTTCAATCTTTCCCAGCATCAGGGTCTTTTCCAGTGAGTTGGCTCTTTACATCAGTTGGCCAGAGTATTGAAGCTTCAGCTTCAGCATCAGTCCTTCCAATGAATATTCAAAGTGCATGTAAAGAAAGCAGTTGGCATACTATTAAGCTCCATACCTGCTGGATTCTGGGTCATCTGCAGAAATCACCGTGAATGTTTCCTGGCGCTGTTATTTCCCCTGACCTGCCTCTGGAAGCTGCCCAGCCTCAGGACAAGGCACAGATATGGGAGCCAATTCCTAGGAAAACCCATCACTGATGCACTGGAAGCACCCCCGCCCAATCCATAGCAGCCATGAGCCCCTAAAAGGGCCTTGGCAAGAGTTATTTGCACTTTTTTTTTTTTTTGGTGAAGGCCCTCCTATTGCTGCTCAACACCCTTTGGCAGGTTTTTTGGGCTGTGCCCACCAGGCAGTTAAGGAACTGACATCCCAAAGGCAATTTCTCCCCAAGGAGGTATTTTATGGGTTATTGATGCTTCACTACTGCTAGGAGATTTTCCCCTGACCTGTCCGGGGCTAAGCCTGCACCAGCCGCCCGGGACTGTGCACGCTGGGTGGCCGTGTGCCTCCTCGGCCAGGGAGGATGGAGCAGGCCTGACTGGGGGGACCACGAGGGTTCCTGATTGTACCTTCCTCTCTGCTGCGGGCTGTGAGGGGCTCAGGCCAGTGAATAGTGCTGAGATTGCCCGACAGCATTGTTATTACTGAAAACCAGAAAACTGCTTCCCTCACTCCCAGGGCAAAAGGAGGCAGAAAACTCATCGATAAGTGTCTTAATATGCAACTGCCATTGACTCGAGAATAGCTATTAAAAGCTATCAATTATTTAGATATAGGAATCTGGGGAGGAAAGCCCGTAGGAGCACATCTAAAGCCGGTAGAGTGTCAATAGTAGAGTTATTAATTTCCAGCTCGGAGATGGTATTTAAAACATGGGTTATGAAAGCCCTTCAGAGGAAGAGAAATTTCACAGTCATGCAGATGCTGAGCTAAGGAAACTTCTGGGGCATCCAGAGTGTTGTTCATATTCTGCCTCCAACACAGCCCTGCGTGAGGTGTCTCAGACTGGGGCTGGGCCCACGGGAGAAGACCAGGTGGTCGGGTCTGCCTACACTTGACCTTCCTGTTCTCTAGCCAGAGGCCTGAATTCCTCCTTAGCGTTATAGCTCTGTCGGGTGCTGGTACCCAAGATGGCCACTAGGGGGAGCCGAGGTTCTCAGCCAAGAGCTGCGCTCCCGCCTTGTAAAAAGCCCAAGGGGACCCTGCAGCATCGGTGCCTTTTCCACCCAGGATTCGGAAAGCAGGCTGGGCTGGGGACAGCGTGGCCGCTGACCGGCCTGGCAGAGGTGGACAGTATTTAAAGGAACCCCCATCTCTAAGCGATATCCGGGTCCCTCCTCACCCAATCTGCCTCCCTCCTGAGTGCGAAAAGCGCAGTTACATTCCGGGCAGCACACAGCCGACTTCAAGGTGACCTCTCCTGGGGAAACCTTCCAGACGCGCCTGTCGCGTGACAACTCCAGGTCCCCCGCGAGGAGAAAGCTGAGGAAGGTGTTCTGTTTCTTCCTCCTCTTCTTCCTCTTGCTGCTGGTAACTGCCCATCCCCGCGCATTTGATTGAGCACCTCTGATTCGCAGGCAACAGTGGGCATTCTGTTGGGGTACTAAAGGATGGTGGGGACTTCTTTGAGAGACAAAGCTCTGTATTCAAGGGTTTTCCACTCAGTTTGGAGATACAGAAATTTGATTCAATACAGTGAACATTACCCGAGTGCCCACATGGAAACAGTAGAGTATGGGGCAAAAGAACCCATCTGGTGACGGAGCTTTTCAGTCTTGGCTTCACCTCAGAGAGCCGGTGTGACGTTGTGTTACTTAAACCTGCTTGGTCTCTATTTCCTCATCGGTAAAATGGGTCAGACATCCCTGGGTTCGCCACAGACCTGTTTTGAGACTCACATATGGCCAGGGAAGAGAGAGGCTTTCTTAACTGCAAAATAAGCGTCACTTCTTTTTAAAGTCCCCACACCCTCCCACCACCAAGTGTCTGTCTTCCCACACTTCTCCTGGCTCAGCTAGAGCCATCTGCACGCACAGCCATGATTTACCTGTCATTCAACAGAGAACTCAGAGTAGGGATGGTGGATATGCCTGGTTCGTTAAGCTCACAGCCTGGGGACTTCCCTGGAAATTCAGTGGTTAGGACACAGCGCTTTTACTTTGGGGGCCTGGGTTCAATTCCTGGGCAGGGAACTAAGATCCCAAAAGCTGTGTGACAAGGCCAAAAAAAAAAAAGTTTAAGCTCACAGCCTAGTGATTTGCAGGAATGTTTACAGATGTTTGGGGTAAGGTGTTGGGGTGAGGGAGGGGGTGAGAATGCCTCACCGCTTTCCAGTTTAGGGTCCTGGGCTGACGGCGGTACATCCAGGTGTGTGGGGCCAGGTGCACGCAGGTGGCCACTGACTGGGCTCAGGTCTTGGCCGATGACCGGGGGAGAACCTGACCCTTGAGAAGCTGGCCACAGGGCCTGGGCTGTGGACACACGTATTGGAGGCCCTCAGGGCGAGGTGGGCATCGAAGCCCTGGGGGTGGGTGGGCTCCAGTACAGGGTGGGGGGCGCATTTTGCTCAGGGTGGGCTGGATGTCACTGAGGGTCATGGGACGGTGTCATCAGGGCCGACGGTGTGCACAACGCTGGGTCACAGAGTGGGAGACCGACCCCTTCTGGACTGTCCATCAGTCCTGCCTTGTTGAGGGAGGTGGTTTGGTGCCAGTGAGCCCCTCTGGCTTGTGCTAATCTGTCTTTCAGATGAAGAGCGAGCAGGTGCTTTCAGCAGGCAGTGGAGCCCAGCGGCAATTTACACTGGGTCTTCTTTCCTAGTTACTTTTGAGAAGTGATGCTATTTATATATGTGTGTATATATATATATACACACACACACACACACACAGACCATAGTGATACTCTGTTTCCTTTAAGTACATTTGTTTGAGTTACAAATAAAGGGAGTCAGTGTGAAGGAAAATATTAAATAAACAGTAGTCCAGGTGGTGCAGGAATACAGTAAAAATCCCTTTGCTTCTTCACCAGTGACTGTAGTGGGGTAAGAGCCCAGGTTTGGCGTCATGGATGGAGATCCTCTGATTCTTCTGGTGGTGGCCCTGGACTTCTGAGCTTCAGTTTCCCTATCTGTAAACAGGGTTTATAAGACCTTCTCAGAAGAATGGTGGTGAGGAGCAAATGAAATGATGCATGAAGAGTACTTGGCACAGAGCCCTGCATACAATAGGCGCTCAGTCATTGCACATTGTTAGGCATTTTAGCTTGTAGTGGGTGTGCGTGGGGCTGCAGAGTATGGGTAGAGCCTCGGGGAGCATGCCCCTTGGGTGTGGAGGCAGGAGGAGGTGTGGGATGCCTGAGGAGTGGTCTGGGAGGGACCAGGGAACCTTGGGCCAAGGTGGGAGAGCCCGGCTCAGTCCACCCAGAGCCCCTGGGAAGAAGCCAGGGGGCTCTGCTCTACGCTTCAGCCTCAGGAGCTGGAGAGGCCTCCTCACTCTGCCCTGCCGCTCCACCTCCCCTTCCTTCGGGATTTTAATTCAGAATTACAAGTGGGCATATTCAAAATAGGGGAAGGCAATGGCACCCCACCCCAGTACTTTTGCCTGGAAAATCCCATGGACAGAGGATCCTGGTAGGCTCCAGTCCATGGGATCGCACAGAGTTGGACACGACTGAGCGACTTCACTTTCACTTTTCACTTTCATGCATTGGAGAAGGAAATGGCAACCCACTCCAGTATTCTTGCCTGGAGAATCCCAGGGATGGGGGAGCCTGGTGAGCTTCTGTCTATGGGGTCGCACAGAGTTGGACACGACTGAAGCGACTTAGCAGCAGCATATTCAAAATATGATCCCGGCAACATTGACCTTGGAAGTTCCAGCCTGGAAGGCTCTCTCTTCTCCTGAAGTTCGGTGTTAATGCACCAGTGAGGACAGCCCAGTGTCTTCTGGGAGCGGTGGGCTCTGGCTGACGAAATCAGTTATTCCCCCAACTTGTAGACAAGAGTGTGGGCGCGTGAGCTAAGTCACTTCAGTCGTGCCCAACTCTGTGACCCCGTGGACTGCAGCCCGCCAGGCTCCTCTGTCCATGGGATTCTCCAGGCAGGAGCACTGGAATGGCTTGCCGTGCTCTCCTCCAGGGGATCGTTCCTCCAGGGGATCTTCCTGACCCAGGGACTGAACCCCAATCTCTTATCTCTCTTGCATTAGCACCTCCTGGGAAGCCTGCAGACAAGAGGAGTGCATCCAGAAATATTAATGAACTTTTCCATCCCTCTGTCCCTCCCTCCCTTCCTTCCAGAGGTGTTTATTGAGGGCATACCAGGCACTCGCATTTTAGCCTTTGCCAAAGCCAGGAGTGCCTCCTTCTTTGGCAGAAGCCTACTTTCAGTTCTTTAAACACGAGCAAGAGGCAGAAATTCCAGGCCCCATGTCACTTGGATCAACCCGGGAGTTCTTCTTTGGTTCACTGGACTCCCGTGTTCACACAGCATTCAGGTCACACATGCAGGTTGCTTTGTGCCCATCTGCCTGTGTGAGTTCACTTTGCTGGTCTGTTGGCTCAGTTTTCCGTGTCCAGCAGATCTGCTTCCTTCTCTCCCCCAGGCAGCCAGGCTGGTCTGTTCCGCCGTCCTCCATGTCCACTGAGTTTCGGTCATCACGCCTTTGTGTGTGGGGTTCCCCCTTTCTGGAGCTCTGTCTTCCCTCTTCTTCACTTCTGGGGATGACCCAGGCTTTTCCTTCTCCAGAAAGTCGCCCTGAGGTTCTCCAGTGCTTCCCTGCCCTGAGGCCCCACGTTTCAGCCCCACCTCGAGCCTGCTGGCCCTGGATCACCTGGGTTCCCCACTGGGGAGGTGACTCCCGGGGGCTGGGCCTTAGAATGGGTATTTGCTGAACGCTCATTCCATATCCACCCACGAGCTTCTGTGGAGGCAGGTGCTGGACTGACCCCGTTTCAGGTGAGGAGGTGACAGCTGTGCTCAGGGTCACACAGCAGAAGAAACAGAACCAGGGCTGGAGTTCAGGTGCTCTGGCATCCAGAGCCCCACACTCTGGATGCCCCCCCGCCCCACCCTGCCCTACACACAGTGCAGGCTCGGGGAGCCGAGGAAGGAGAGGGTCCAGATGCCGGGTTAAGCATGCCGGTTGGTGGATGTAATGTAGGAGGTGGCTGGTGGGCATTAAGCAAGTTTAGCCACATGGAGACAGGAGCTTCTGCCTGTGGCTGGGGTTGGTGTCTCTGTACAAAGCCCCCCTGATTACCTGAGTGCTCACTTCTATCCCTGGAATGCCGTCCCTCCTCCGCTATGATTCAAAGCATTTATTTAGTTTTGCTTTGCTTTATTCCCCCAAGGGTTTCAGCTGACCTACAAGAAAACATTCAATAAAGTCGTAATAAAATATAAATAAGAGCAACAAGGGAGGATGCTGTTCACATCACGACACGGCATCTGCTGCATCTGATGGTCCTTCGTGGATCAGATGATCCTCACTTCCCCAGCCCTTCCATTCAGAGAGGTCATGCCCATCACATGATTTGAGCTTAAATGTAAAGATTCAAGGTTTTTCTCAGGTTGTCCTATGCAGGCACTGTCAGTATGTTCGCTTCCTAGAAAAAGTGGCTGATTTGAAGGGCCGGGGTCACTGTCAGCCTCCCTGATGCTCTTCTTGATCAGCTCCTCATGCTGAGAAGGTGCCCTGCCCTCTGGCCATAATCTGGTGGCTTTCCAGGTGAGATGAAAGATACTGTTACACACAGGCTGTGTGTGCTCACTTGCTCAGTTGTGTCCAACTCTTTGTGGCCCCACAGACTGTAGCTCACCAGCCTCCTCTGCCCATGGAATTTTCCAGGCTAGGAATACTGGAGTGGGTTGCCATTTTCTCCTCCAGGGGGTCTTCTCAAACCAGGGATCGAACCCACATGTCTTGTGTCTCCTGCATTGGCAAGCGGATTCTTTACCACTAGTGCCACCTGTTATAAATAGGGACAGCGTCTCAACTCTCGCAGAGACTCTGGTTGGGCCAAGGGGCCACCTGAGCCAGGCACCGGAACGCCCTCTCCCTGGGGGCAGGTGCTGCGCCCGGCTGCCTGGGCCACTGAGTCGTGTGGCTGCCGGTCCCACAGACGATGCTGAACCGTCCGCTGCTCCGATTTGCTTTCCTTGTCTTAAGGAGACGTGGTTACTGGCTTGGGCTTGCGAGCCTCGGGCTCTGAGAAACCAGGGAAAAGGCTAATGTGCGATGCTGAGTTTTGCTTGCTGGGAGCCCCTGGGGGAGCCAGGAGGAAAGCTGACCCGTGTGAGCTCCCAGGACACACATGGGGCCCAGGAGTGTGTTCCTTCCTTTCTCATCTGCATGGTGATCTGCAGCCCTGCTGGGGAGGCAGAGTGACCGTGAATATGCAGGAGGCAGGAGATGCTCCACCTGGGGCACCGAAGACCATGGTGACGGATGTGCCACCTGCCTTTTCAGGGAGAACTTTGAGAACCGGGCCGGACAGTAATGGGGAAGGAGCCTTGGGAAGGGCCAAGTTTGAGTCCCAGTTGGGTTTACTCTTGACCGGCTCTGTGGCCTTGGGTGGGTAACTGACCCCTCTGATGTCCGAGGATGACCAGAGAGAATGTCTGTGAAAGGCCCGGTCCCTGTGGGAGCCCAGAACCAGCAGGATGTAGACACCATTAGGCTACTCTGCATGGGTGAGGTCCCTGCCCTTCCAGAGCCTGGCTCTGACACGCAGGTAGACTCTCACACATGGAAACAGGTAACTGCAGCAGAAATCCGTGCCCCAGGGAACCCTGAGAGGAAGCGCCTGACCAGCCTGGAGGTGGTGGTAGCTTAGGACAGGTAGGAGTCAGCCAGGTAAGGCGAGCAGGGGGATAGGGAATCCCAGGCAGAGCCAAGGCCCAGAGGGGTGGATGGCAGGGTGCTGCGGGGGAATCCAAGGATTTAGGGGTGTCTGGGGGATAGCATTTTTGGGGATCGGGGAGGTATGAGAGAGGGGCCTCGGCTTGTAGAAAAGGATAAGATGGTGCAGGGCCTTGACCCATATCCTTCAAGCGCCCCATTCTTGGGGCAGGACTGTTGTTATGAACCCAGAGTGTTTTCAGTGTGAGTCTGCAGTGCTGGGGGGCTTCCCATGGCCCTAACCCACAGGTGGAATCCCATCACGCCCCCACTCTAGACCCCTCCTCATCTCCTCTCTGCCTTCCTGATGAATGAAGCCTGTGCATTTGGCCTGATCTTCATGGCCTTGTGTGATCCGATCCCACCCCTGCCCCCACCCTCACCTCTCTCCCTTTCTTTCTTCTTTTTTTTTTTTTTTAAGATTTTTTTAATTGGAGGAGAATTGTTTTGCAATGTTGTGTTGGTTTCTGTCATACCACAACACAGAAAGTGAAAAGGGAAAGTGTTAGTTGCTTAGTCGTGTACGACTCTTTGGGACCCCATGGACTGTAGCCCGCCAGGCTCCCCTGTCCATGGAATTCTCTGAGCAAGAATACTGGAGTGGGTAGCCATGCCCTTCTCCAGGGGATCTCCCCAGCCCAGGGACTGACTCCCGTCTCCTGGACTGCAGGCAGATTCTTGACCATCTGAGCCACCAGAGAAGCCCACGACAATGCAAACCAGCCATAATTATACATCCATATCATGCATTGGAGAAGGAAATGGCAACCCACTCCAGTATTCTTGCCTGGAGAATCCCAGGGACGGGGGAGCCTGGTGGGCTTCCGTCTATGGGGTCGCACAGAGTCGGACACGACTGAAGCGACTTAGCAGCAGCAGCAGCAGCAGCATCCTGCCCCCCCACCCCACCTGCGCTTTCAACCCATTCTTTCCTCTCACTGTGCTCGGACTGTCTTCTCCTGAGCCACATCCTGTGGGGCTCAACTCAGGCTTTCCCTCCTCCAGGAAGTCTTCCCTGACTCCCTCTGAGTCCCACAGCCCCTGTGCTTCCCCATCTCAGCACATTTTACCCTCATCTCTTTGTCTGGCTTCCCCACCAGGCCGGCATTGATGTGGGAGCAGGAGTAGGTCTGTGCTGTTCCCTCTGTTCCCTGGGTCTTGGCACTTAGTAGGTACTCATTAGTCACGGTTGCAGGAAGGAGTGATTGAGTGAATTAATGAAGGGCTTTGATTTCTTGGCAATCTGCTCACTTCCCTGACCCCAGCTGGGGCCCTGCACACTTACATTGCTACTTTAGAGATTCTGGAGCTAAGCCTTTACTGCTTCGATTCACTGGATGTATTTTTATTCTGGCTTTTCTATTGCACTGCCTGGCGCACAATAGCACTCCACTTTTTATATAACCGAGCCCACCCACTCTGTTCTGTCGCCTGAGCCCCTCGGATTCTTCAATAGGAAGACTTTTAATCTTCCCGGGCACAGCCATTTCAGAAGCGCGTTTCAAAGCTTCTTGAAAGCGAGATGCTGCAGCTTTGATGTCTCTGTTAGCACCTCTGCGGGGGATGTAGGCTGGCTCACTGAGGTCTCGGGGCCCCTGTGGGGTCCTGAGGTGTGGGGGACTGAGCCGACCGTCCACCCGGACTGGAGGGGATGAGAGCTACCCCTTCCACCCAGGCTCCATCCACTGCAGGGCCCTCTTCTTCAGTGACCACTGGGGCTTCTGCACACAGGCCTGCATCTTCAGGGCCTTCGCACCCCTTTCCCAGAGGCTGAGACTGTCTTCCAGCTGCACCCCTCACTGGACATTGCCCTGGGCCTCAGGGACCTGCCTTACCCCCGCTGTAGCCCATTCGCTTAGCTGTGGAAGAGGCTCATGGAAGATGGGCTGCAGTTCTGGAGGTCTTGATTAGGACAATTCCAGAGGACCGCCCTGGCTCCAGAGCTTTCCTGGAATCAGCCGAGGCTTTAGTCACCGCCCCACCACCCACTGCATTGCAGTCAGCTCCTCTCTCTGCCCAGCCCCACCTTCCTCTCTCCCTTTCTTGTGTGTCTCCTGGGATCACTTGGCAATAAATGTTCTTCATGGACTTTTTGTCCCAGAGTCTGTTTCTACGGAACCTGCTCTAAGACCCCTTCTCAACTGTGAGGTAACAGGGGCTTCCTGGTCACCAGCTGTCAGGAAGTGACTGAGAGGGTGTGGGTGATGAGGCAGCCCAGAGGAACACCTCCGATATGGATACCTGGAGTGTCATGACTGGAGCCCCAGGGTCCTTTTTCTTCTTTGGACCCAATTCCTGCGGGGCCCCAGGTGGTCTTCATTACAGCCTGGGTACAGGCTGAGCTCCTCTGTCAGGTCTAGGTTTGTCTCTGTCTTGGGATTTTGCCTGAATGTGATAGTCAAGGCTTGTTAAGAGCTGGGTACAGTACAGTTCTGGAGAAGGCAATGGCACCCCACTCCAGTACTTTTGCCTGGAAAATCCCATGGATGGAGGAGCCTTGTAGGCTGCAGTCCATGGGGTCGGTAAGAGTCAGACATGACTGAGCAACTTCACTTTCACTTTTCACTTTCATGCACTGGAGAAGGAAATGGCAACCCACTCCAGTGTTCTTGCCTGGAGAATCCCAGGGACGGGGGAGCCTGGTGGGCTGCCGTCTATGGGGTCACACAGAGTTGGACACGACTGAAGCAGCTTAGCAGCAGCAGCACAGTACAGTTCAATCACTCAATCGTGTCCAACTTTTTGCAACCCAGTTGACTGCAGCAGGCCAGGCTTCCCTGTCTGTCACCAACTCCCAGTGCTTGCCCAAACTCATGTGCATCGAGTCAGTGATGCCATCCAACCATCTCATCCTCTGTTACCCTCTTCTCCTGCCCTCAGTCTTTCCCAGCATCAGGGTCTTTCCCAGTAAGTCAGTTCTTGGCATCAGGTGGCCAAAGTATTGGAGTTTCAGCTTCAGTATCAGTCCTTCCAGTGAATATTCAGGACTGATTTCCTTTAGGATTGACTAGTTTGATCTCTGGGGAAGGCAATGGCACCCCACCCCAGTACTTTTGCCTGGAAAATCCCATGGACGGAGGAGCCTGGTAGGCTCCAGTCCATGGGGTCGCTAAGAGTTGGACATGACTGAGCGGCTTCACTTTCCCTTTTCGCTTTCATGCATTGGAGAAGGAAATGGCGGCCCACTCCAGTGTTCTTGCCTGGAGAATCCCAGGGACAGGGGAGCCTGGTGAGCTTCCGTCTATGGGGTCGCACAGAGTTGGACACGACTGAAGCGACTTAGCAGCAGCAGCAGCAGCAGCAGCAGCAGCAGCAGTAGTTTGATTTCCTTGCTGTCCAAGGAATTCTCAAGAGTCTTTTCCAACACCACAGTTCAAAAACTTCAATTCTTTGGTGCTTAGCTTTCTTTATGCTGCAACTTTCATATCTATACATGACTACTGGAAAAACCGTATCTTTGACTAGAGGGACCTTATTGGCAAAGTAATGTCTCTACTTTTTAATATGTTGTCTAGGTTTGTCATAGCTTTTCTTCCAAGGA
The DNA here is from genome assembly GCA_935064755.1 of Tragelaphus eurycerus. NCBI lineage: Eukaryota > Metazoa > Chordata > Mammalia > Artiodactyla > Bovidae > Tragelaphus > Tragelaphus eurycerus. The sequence goes on from CAKXYN010000020.1 coordinate 24,210,429, forward strand.
GCAAGTGTCTTTTAATTTCATGGCTGTAGTCACCACCTGCAATGCTTTTGGAGCCCAAGAAAATAAAGTCTGTCACTGTTTCCATTGTTTCCCCACCTATTTGTCATGAAATGATGGGACCAGATGCCATGATCTTAGTTTTTTGAACATTGAGTTTTAAGCCATCTTTTCCACTCTCCACTTTCACTTTCAAAAGGCTCTTTAGTTTCTCGTAACTTTCTGCCATAAGCGTGGTGTCATTGGCATATCTTATTAATTGGCATCAGCATAGGTTATTAATATTTCTCCTGGCAATCTTGATTCCAGCTTGTGCTTCATCCAGCTTGGCATTTTGCATGATGTACTCTGCATAGAAGTTAAATAAGCAGGGTAACAATATATAGCCTTGATGTACGCCTTCCCTAATTTGGAACCAGTCCATTGTTCTGTGTCTGGTTTTAACTGTTGCTTCTTGCCCTGTATACAGGTTTCTCAGAAGGCATGTCATGTGGTCTGGTATTTCCACCTCTTTAATAATTTTCCAGAGTTTGTTGTGATCCATACAGTCAAAGGCTTTAGCATAGTCCGTGAAGCAGAAGTAGATTTTTTCTGGAATTCTCTTGCTTTTTCTAAGTCCCAACATATATTGGCAATTTGATTTCTGGTTCCTCTACCTTTTCTAAATCAAGCTTGAAAATCTGGAAGTTCTTGGTTCTAGTACTGTTGAAGCCTTACTTGGAGCATTTTGAGCATTACTTTGCTCGTGTGTAAGATGAGTGCAATTGTGCGGTAGTCTGAACGTTCTTTGGCATTGCCTTTCTTTGGGATTGCAATGAAACCTGACCTTTTCCAGTCTTGTGGCCAATACTGAGTTTTCCAAATTTGCTGACATATTGAGTGCAGCACTTTAATAGCATTATCTTTTAGGATTTGAAATAACTCAGCTGGAATTTTGTCACTTCCACTAGCTTTATTCATAGTGATGCTTCCTAAGGCCCACTTGACTTCACACTCCAGGATGTCTGGCTCTAGGTGAGTGATCACACCATCGTGGTTATCCCGGTCATGAAAATATTTTTTTTGTGTAGTTCTTCTGTGTATTCTTGCCACCTCTTCTTAATATCTTCTGCTTCTATTGGGTCCATACTGTTCTGTCCTTTATTGTGCCCATCTTTGCATGAAATATTCCCTTGGTATCTCTATCTTTCCTTTTCTCCTTTGCTTTCACTTCTCTTCTTTTCTCAGCTATTTGTAAGGCCTCCTCGGACAACCATTTTACCTTTTTGTGTTTCTTTTCCTTGGGGATGGTTTTGATCACTGCCTCCTGTACAATGTTACAAACCTCCATCCTGGGTAAGCATGTGATTTTTTGTTGTTCAGTCATTCAGTCGTGTCCAACTCTTTGTGACCCCATGGACTGCAGCATGCTAGGCTTCCCTGTCCTTCACTATTTCCTGGAGCTTGCTCAAACTCGTGTCCATTGAGACGGTGATGCCATCAAATCATCTCGTCCTCTGTCATCCCTTTCTCCTTCTGCATTCAGTCTTTCCCAGCATCAGGGTCTTTTCCAATAAGTGGGCTCTTTGTATCAGGTGGCCAAAGCATTGGAGCTTCAACTTTAGCATCAGTCCTTCCTTTAGGACTGATGAATATTCAGAGTTGATTTCCTTTAGGATTGACTGGTTTGATCTCCTTGCTGTCCAAGGGACTCTTAAGAGTCTTATCCAGCACCACATTTGGAAAGCAGCAATTTTTTGGCACTCAGTCTTCTATATGGTCCAACTTCCACATCCATACATGATTATTGGAAAAACCATAACTTTGACTATTTGGACCTTTGTCAGCAAAGTGATGTCTCTGCAGGTGCTGGCCTCTGGTAAAAGCTGGATCCAGAACTCAGCTTGGCCTTCAGACCTAAGGGATTTTTCTTACATCCTGCTGGGGAATCCAAGGTGGAAACAGGCCCCATGGACCACATGCACAAGAATGGCCATCCTGCCTCTTCCCGTTTACATGCTGCCATAGACTGTGTCCTCCTCAGGCTCATAGGTTGAAACCTAACCCTCAAGGCGGTATTTGGAGGTGGGGCTTTGGGGAGGTGATTAGGTCATAAGGGTGGAGCCTTCGTAAATGCAATTAGTTCCCTGATGAGGGAGACCCCTAGAGAGCCCCCTCACCCCCTCAGCTGTGTGAGGACACAGAAGACAGCCAGCTGTGAAAACCAGGATCCCATCACACACCCAACCTTCTGGCACTTCTGACTTCTAGCCTCCAGAACTGTGAGAAATGTTTCCATTGTCTATAAGCCACCCAGTCCGTGCTGTTTTCATTACAGCAGCCTGAACAGACTGAGACAACCCATGGACATGGGATGCACAGGGAAGTTTCCTAAAGTCACCTGTATTTTCCACCACTCCTGGAATGAGTCATGTCAAACTCGATGGCTTAATACAAAACAAGCTTACCATCTTGCAGTGCTTGAGGCCAGAAATCTGAACTAGGTCTTGCTGGGCCCAAATCAAGGTGTTGGCAGGACCTCTCAGGAGGCTCCAGGGGAGATCTGTTCCCTTGTCTTTTCAAGCTTTTAAAGGCTCCTGCATTCCTTGGCTTATGGCCTCCCATCCCATCTGCAAAGCCAGTTGAGTCTTTCCACATCTCATCTCTCACATCTAACTCTCCATACCGCCCACCTTCCACATTATAAGGACCCTGCTAATTTCATGGGTCCCACCTGGATAATTCAAGCTAATTTCCCCATCTCAGGATCAGCTGATGTAATTCCATCTGCACTCTTAATTCCATCTGGGATCTTAATTCTCCTTTGCTATGTAGCCTCGTCGGAGAAGGCAATGGCAAGCCACTCCAGTACTCTTGCCTAGAAAATCCCATGGATGGAGGAGCCTGGTGGGCTGCAGTCCATGGGGTCGCTACGAGTCGAACGTGATTGAGCGACTTCACTTCCACTTTTCACTTTCACACAATGGAGAAGGCAATGGCAACCCACTCCAGTGTTCTTGCCTGGAGAATCCCAGGGACGGCAGAGCCTCGTGGGCTGCTGTCTACGGGGTCGCACAGAGTCAGACACGACTGAAGCGACTTAGCAGCAGCAGCAGCATGTAGCCTCGTATTTGCAGGTTCTGCCCATTAGGATGTGGACATCTTTGCGGGCCATTATTCTGGCTTCCATGTCTTCCCCGTGGTGACTGGTTGTCAGCACACCCTCCGCTGACTGTCTTTTCTTTCCCACACCTGTGGTGGTCCCTTCACTTTTATTTGAAACTGTGTCTTAGGGTCTTCTTTGAGGATTGAGGGATCAAACTAATACACTTATATAAAGCTTTCAAATTAAAGACACAGCTCAGAGATAAAGTAAACCCAGGCTACAAAGACGCATGACTGAAAGTGAGGAGCAGTGATTGGACCTGGCTCGTTGAGGCTGCTCTCTGGGGGTGAGCGCCTCCCCCTGCCGCTCCTTGCAGAAAGAGGTACCCGAGTTGAGGCAATGCCCAGCCTCCACCAGCGCGTCCCTCCACCCCCCCAGACTCCTTGCCCTGCCAGGTACCAGGTGTCACTCTGCTAATGAATGACTCGTTCTCCTCACTTAGCAAATTTCAATTTTAAGTAATTGCCTGAATCAAAGTTATTTATTGGATCCTTAATACACTTCAGATTTGAAGCTGGTTTTGATTAGCCTCCATCACTATTAAAATGGAAAATACGTTTTCCATTTGGTGGTGATTTTCCTCCATAACGACACGGCTGCTAATGAATACTGTTTCAGTCATCACTGAACTTGGGGCACGCATCCTGGATTGTCCCCTCAGGATGACTCCTTTTCTGTCTTCAAAGGAGTTTTTTTTTTTTTCCCCCACGATCACAGCCCTTGCTGTGGCCGGGCACACACTGGGCATTCAATAGCTGATTGGATGCTTTCTCAATGGCAAAACAGGCCCTTAGTTCTCTCCAGCAGGTGTTCTGGGCAGCCTGGGACAGCAGGCCCCTCTTGGGCTGCTCGAGGAAGGTTCAGCTCATGCCCCACAGTCGACCCTGCTTCCCATCTGGGGCTGTGTGGCTCTGGACGCGCCCGAGCACCTCCTTCTGGGAGTGAAACCACCTACTGACATGGGCCAGTGGAGGCGGGGCATGGGGCCTCCCAGGGGAGCCACGGGCGGAAGGAGTCTTTCCTGAAGTGCTCTCCTGGCTGGCTGCTACGGCTCCTGCTCAGAAACCGCTGCTCAGTCTGTCAAGCATTGGGGTGGGGGGTGCGGTGGGATTTTTTTTTTTCATACCTGTGAGGTGTTGGCGAATTTTGAAAAGAACAAGCCCTTGTATTTATGACAAGCCTCACTGAGGCGGAACAACTCATTTTAGAGATGCCTGCCTTGGAGATATTATTTACCTCATTATAAAAGAATCCTGACAGTCACCAGGTACAGCCCTAGCTCCACCACCTGCAAGGCTCAGAGGGGCCAGCTGAGGAGTGGAGGCCCTGGAATGCCAGGGACGCAGATGAGGAAGGGACCCGCGGTGGCAGGGTTTGAGTGGGAGTGGGACACAGACACGCCTTTGGGAAAGCCACCGGGGGTGCCATCGGTGGGAGGCGTGTCGGGATCATCTAGCCGGGTCTGGGGAACCCCGAGGGTGGGGTGGGGTAGGAGTGACTTCATCCCCGCCTTTTCACAGGCCAGGCGTTGGAGGAGCCATTCTCATCCTCCCAGTGATGCAAAGGCTGTTATAATGTGCAGATTTTTGGTTTTGAAACACAGCGTAGACTCGTCCTGAAGAACACATCTCTGTTTAACATGAGGCTGGGGAAATGATTCTTGTTTATTAAAACATACACACACAACAAAATCCTCTTGACTTTGTATTACCAGAATCCGCCTGCAGGCGAGGGTAAGGTGAAGGAGATTCTATTTTATTTATTAAAGGAAACACATTTCCTATCTGTTTCTTGGCTTCAGAAGTAGATACCCGGAAGAATGACTGACTCCCAGGAGATGGGAATGCAGCCCAGGAGGGAGAGGGAGGGAGCCAGGGCTATCAGGTCCCCGTTCCACTCCCCAGGGTTCGGTGATGCCCAGGGTTGGGTGATCCTTCCGTAGGAATAAAGGCAAACTCTGGGCACACTGCCAGGTCCCCTCCGGGGCTGGGACCTTCACCTGCCTCTCCTGATCTGAAACACCCCTAGTGCTGTTTTTGGAGTTTCTACACTCCACCAGCAGCAGCCTCGTTGTTGAACGGTGACACAAGTTCAGTTACCATTTCTGAAAAATCATCTTAGAGACTTCGTATCATATTTGCCTCTTCAGCTTCTCTGTGGACCATTTTGTTTCCTGTATTTTGACAGTGAATTTCTCCATGCATTAAAAAAAAAAATCATCAATTAAAGCAAAATCAGAGAGAGACTAAATGAAATTTCACTGATTTCTGCCATCCGGGCGATGCCACAGATTCTTCATGTAGTCTGGAAAGATACGGAGGCTCGATTACCCACAGAACTGGGTCAGTACATTGTACATGTCAGAACATGTTTTTTTCACCCACAAATGGATACTGGGTATCATGATCAAAGCAGCCGCCACATCTGTGCTGGCTCCATCTCCCCCAGAGTTCATGGGGGAGAATTTTAACAGCTACTTAGGTCCTTACAACAAGCAGACTTGTCCTCACTTTATAGATGGGGAAACTGAGGTTCATGGAGGCTTAGCAACTGGCCCGAGGGAACTTGAATTTGAGTTTAGGTCTGTTTGTTCTGTGGGTTCCCACATGGTGCTAGTGGCAAAGAATGTGCCTGCCAATGCAGGAGACGTAGAGATGTGGGTTCAATTTTGATTCCTGGGTTAGGAAGAGCCCCTGGAGTAGGGCATGGCAACCCACTCCAGTATTCTTGCCTGGAGAATCCCATGGACAGAGGAGCCTGATGGGCTAGTCCGTGAGGTCCATGGGGGTTGCAGAGTTGGACACGGCTGAAGTGACTTAGCATGCATACAGTCATTGGTTGTTCTAATAGCAAGGGTTTTTTCCAGCCTATTGAATTATATAGCACATGCCTGGACTCTACCTGCCCTGTGGTTAGTATGTCTCTGTGACAAATTACAGCAACACTTAGCAGCTAGAAACAATTAGTTAATTGTGCTCCCAGATTCTGTGGTTGGAGTTCAGGTAGCACCGTCTGTCAGCTGCGGAGACTCTGATTGGACAGTGACTTGGCAGCAGGTTCTAGAGTCACCAGGAGGCTCATTCATTCATTCATTTGTCTGCTATCTGAGCTGGGGTGATTGGAAGACTAGGATTTTGAGCTGGACCACCTATATGTGGTCTCCCTATATAGTCTGGTTTCTTCCCAGCCAGGGGGCCACAAACTAGTTTGATGCCTTTCATGGCAGTTCAAAGGGACAAGGTGGGTGTCTCAGAGAATAAGATGAAAGCACTGTGACCTTTAAGGACCCAGCCCCAGGGCCTCTTTTGCCTCATTGTACTGTTGGAGGAGTCACATGCCAACTGAGACCCCAGGGAGGTGAAGTAGACCCCACGTGTCAGTGGGAAGAGTGTTAAGGCCACACTGTGGTGAGGATTTGGGAGGGGGGCATGTTGTGTTTGCTGGGAAATGCAGTCTGTCTCTCTCTGAAGCCAACCCACTGTCCATCAGTAGGTTCTATAAATGGGCTGCACTTTAGAAATATAAATGCAACTCCAGTATGGAGTCTTAAGAGAGGACAAGAAGGGTGATCCACTCCATCATCAATGTCCTTTCTGACAGTAGATCTCTCACACAGACGCACGCGCGCACACACACACAGCCCACACTTTCCTCCACTCTCATGGTACCGGATTGGCTAACATGTTCATTTCAATTGAATCCACCCTAACGAAGGTTCTGGAGTGCTGGGAGTCAGGTGAGGAACAGGGAGCTGCTCAGGACCTTAGCTTGGGGACACAGCACAGTCCGTAGACCACCTGAGGAGTGTGAGGGAGGGGGACCAACCCTGCCTGTGGGTGACTCGGGGAAGGGCCAGTCTGAGCTGGGAAGAACAATGGAGGGTTTTGAGTTCAGGAAGGTTGTGAAGGGCGGTGGAGGCTGGTGGATTTGTGTGAGTAGATTTGTGTGAGCTTCCCCTCCCCTTCGCTGGGGAGACCTCTCCTTGCCCCATGTTGTCTGCCTCACCTGTGCGCTCTAAGGAGAGGGGGACCTTTCCAGGGAGTCCCCTGCTTTTATTATGAAGAACAGGATAAAAAAGGAGACACAGAAGTGAGGAGAGTGGGAGAAGGGCCGGGGAGGACTTGCAGGCTCTGGCAGGAGCGGAGGGAGCAGGGCGCTGGGGAGAGAGCTGAGGTTCAGGGCTTACAGGGACCCTGAGCAGCGGTGGTTTGGGGAGAAGGAGGCAGGAAGTAGGTGGGAGGAAGCATTATCGGGGGGCCTGTTATGACCTGGGACCTCTGAGGGGTCTTTGAGTGCCGCAGGTACAGGTGTGAATGACTTCCAAATCCGTTGTGCATGCTGCAGAGCCCAAGGCCAGGCTGGCTTCCCAGCTAAGCTGGGGGGGTAGGGCAGGGCCCACGTCCTGCACCGGGTGGTGGGGGGCTCTCAGGTATTCACTGTGGCCACAGTGGAAGGTGAGCCCCACAGCACAGGTGCGCTAAAGCTGGAGGGAACTTGAAGCTACAGGATCTGATGGGCCGTTTGTTAAGTCTGACCTTCACCTGCAAGACAGTGGGAGCCACTGAGAGGTCAAGTGGGACAGTGACATGTCAAAACACTGACTCTGCCTGCAGCCCGGACATTGGATTAGAGGGGCTGGGAGCGGACACGGTGGGTGGGGGGCTGGAGGAGGCTGAGAGCATCCTGGGGGTGCTGACGAGGTGAGGGAGAGACGAGCGCTGGGGAGGACTGGGAGCAGAATCACAGGACAGTGGACGAGGGGATGACGGGGACAGTGGACGAGGGGATGACGGAGAGGAAGGAGCTGAGGCTGCTGCCCAGCTCTAGATGGGTAACTGGGGAGACTAAGAGAGACGAGGACTCATCTGGCTCAGACCAGCTCGCTGCCCAGTAGTAGGGGCCAGCTCCCATTAGAGCAATATAATGTTGTCGTGTGTGTGATGAGTTGTGAAACTCTGTCCCCGCTGTGAAGCGTGAGCCCCCTGAAAGCAGGGACAGCCTTGCCTTGTTCACCACCCTGTGCTGCACAAGAGGCAGGCGCCCCCCAACCTATGGGTAGTAGTGAAAATTGCTCAGTCGTGTCTGACTCTTTGCGACCCCATGGACTATGCAGTCCATGGAATTCTCCAGGCCAGAATACTGGAGTGGATGGCCTTTCCCTTCTCCAAAGGACCTTCCCAACCCAGGGATCGAACCAGTTCTCCGGTGTTGCAGGTGGATTCTTTACCAGCTGAGCCACAAGGGAGTGAGTGAGGAATGAACAAACGCATAGCCACCGCCATAGCCTCCTCTGGCCAGCAGATGGCGCTGTTCCCGCAGGCGTGGTTGGTCCAAGCAGCTGCATCCCAGGGTCCGTGGTCCCACTGGACAGATGTCATGACTTGGGTTGTTGCAGGAGTGTAACTCCTGGCCCACTTCCCTTAATTAAAATGGCGCAGGGGAGCAGTCGGCCTGCTCCTGGGAAGCTGTGTGTGTCTGTGCGTGTCCTTGTGTGCGTGTGGCCCTGCAGGTGTGTGTGCCCATGTGTGCGGGGTCGGGGGGCTCCCCTCTTTGTGGGCAGGTCAGAGATCACGTGGATTTGAGAACTGCGACTCCTTAGAGCCTTAGATTTTGGGTTCCATGGAGAGACGGGCGAACATATCTTTGCTGAACATGCTGCTTTACACACAGACAGGGGCTCCCCGCAGCCACTCCTTGGCCGGGTGCTCACACCTCCCTCCTGACCCTTGCCCTCCTTTCCGGAAGCGTCCCCTTTACCCCCTTGAGGTTCTGTCCTGTGGGCGGGATGCCTGTCGTGGACGCCTTGGTGTCCACAAGGTCCTCAGGCTGAAATGTCCTCGCCACACACGCCCTTGTCCATTCAGGACCCACCTTGTGCACCCCCTCATCCCCACACTGTGCCCCCACCCCCATTCCCACCCTGTGCCCCCACCCCCATCCCCACCCTGTGCCCCCCCACCTCCCCCCATCCCCGCCCTGCTCCCCCCACCCCCATCCCCACCCTGCGGCCCCCACCCCCTCCCCCCCTGCGCCCCCCACCTCCCCAATCCCCGCCCTGCGCCCCCACCCACACCCTCAGCCCCTCAGCCTCTGGCTGGGTGGCATTTGGCTCTTGTTCTCTTCTCTCGTTCCTGTTTGTCAGTTGGTTACTGAACTCTCAAAAATTTTTCTAGAGACCAAAACAAGCTAGGAAACGATTTTAATGTTTGATTAACGCGAGCCTGGCAGGTTGCTGTCCATAGGGTCAAGAAGAGTTGGGCACTACTGAATCGACTTAGCACGCTCTCCAAAGCATGGTCCCACGGAGCAGCCCCTCTCACCAGCGTCTAAGTGTGGTTCAGAGGTCTCTCTCTGTGTAAATTTTGGTAAAAAAACATATAACAGAAAATCTACCAGCTTAGCCATTTTTAAGCATGTAATTCAGTAGAAAGGAAATTCATTCACATTGTTTTGAAACTGATCTCTGAAACTTTTTTTTATCTTGCAAAACAGAATCTCTGTACTCATTAAACAATAGCTCCTCTTTCCCCCTCCTCCAGCTCCTGACCGCCCCCATTCTACCTTCTGTGTCTGAATTTAACTACTTTAGGTACTTCATATAAGTGGAATCATACAGCATTTATTTTGTTTTCAACTGGCTTATTTCACTTTGCATAATTCAGGTTGGAGGATGTGACAGGATTTCCTGCCTTTTTAAGTCTGAAGAATATTCGTGTGTGTGTGTGTGTGTGTGTGTGTGTGTGTGTGTGTGTGTGAGAGAGAGAGAGAATCTGTCTCAGATTTAAAAAAATCCATTCATCTGTCAACAGACATTTGGGTTGCTTCCAACCCTTCGCTACTGTGAATAACGCTGCAATGAACATGCGTGTACAAATCTCTTTTCAAGACTTTTCTTTCAGTTCCTTTGGATATTTACCCCAGAGTGAGATTTCGGGATCGTGGGCATTCTATTTTTATTTTTTGAAGAACTGTCGTACTGTTTTCCATAGTGACTGCACCACTTTATAGCCCCACCTCCAGTGCCCAAGCGTTCTAGTTTTTCAGAATCCTTGCCAACACTTGATATTTTCTGTTTTTTTTTTCTTTCCTGATAGTAGCCATCTTAATGGGTATGAAGGTGATACTGTGATTTTGATTTGCATTTACATAATGATTACTAATGTTGAGCATCTTTTCACATCCTTGTTGGCAATTCATATGTCATGTTTGGAGAAATGTCTATTCAAGTTCTTTGGCCATACTAAAATCAAGTTATTTGATTTTTTTACTGTTGAGTTGTAAGGGTTCTTGATATATTCTGGATGTGGACCTCTAAACAGATAAAAGATTTGCAACTATTTCCTCTCATCATGTTGGCTGCCTTTTCACTCTGTTGACTGTATCACTTGATGCCCTGACTGGGACCCTTTGACTGTCTTATACTGGACTCTTAGTTACTTTCTTTGGAGGATCAGTCTTAATAGTGTTCATTCATTCGGTCACTCACTGATTCATTAATTCAGGAGGGAGTTGGGTCCCTGTACTCTGCCAGCATGGTGCTAGGCCCTGGGGTGGGGGGTGGGGTGGCCAGTGGTGAGAAAAACAAGTGAACAGGCACAGGGGAGGCCCCTTGCTCCTCACGCCCTGCTCCCCTCATTCCCGGGCCAGCTCCCTTCCAGCCTGAGCTCTGCGGCTGGTAGCCAGCTCCGCGCAGTTCAGCCTCACCTTGCTCTTACGGCGGCCACATCCTGGGCTCCAGGTCCTGCTCATTTGCTGTCTCAGGCCATCCCCGATGTGGTGGGGCCCCTTAACTGGCAGTGTGAACATGCCCTCGGGATATGCTTTCATCAGGTCAGTAAGACACGGAAGCGACTCATGAAGGAAGAGGTTTACACCCACAGGTCCCTAGAAACAGGGTCACATGGGGAGGGACCAGGGTGGGTCAGGAGACAGAAGGAGGAGAGGGCCGACCATGCCTGGAGCTTTTATTTTGGATTTCACAGGAAGGAGCGAGAGGCAGGCTAGGTCAGCTGAGCTAGCTTAGAATTGGATAATTGGGTGGGCTTTGGGCTCTGGGCTGGAGGGTGGTCCCCAGCGGTGCTGTGCTTGGCCCTGGGATGGTTTAGGGCAGGGGAAGACTGACGTGGGGTGTGAGAGCTTAGGGATGTGCACTCGATTGGTTGGTTTGTGTGAGTGGCTGACGGGAATTAGCCAGCTCTGGGAGGCCAGTGTCTCCAGGATCCAGGCCTCAAATCCCAGAGCACCAAGAATACAGAAAATTAGAAAGTGAAAGTCAAGTCACTCAATCCTGTCTGACTCTTTGTGACCCCACAGACTGACTGTATTCTACCAAGCTCTTTCGTCCATGGGATTTTCCAGGCAAGAATACTGGAGTAGGTTGCCATTTCCTTCTCTAGGGGATCTTCCCGACCCAGGGATTGAACCCCGGTCTCCTGCTTTGTAGGCAGACTCTTTACCGTCTGAGCCACGAGGGAAGCCCCACAGAAAATTAGAAACTCTAGTCAATACAGGGTCTTAATCTCCCTGACCCCTGGAGCAACTCTCATCCCAGGGGGCTGGGGGCCGGGAGCTGGTGGATAAAAGCTGCAGTTCCTGTCCTTGGCAGGCGGAGGGTGCCAGAGCGAAGTGCCAGAAGCCAGAGCCTTCTCACTGCTTCCCAGGAGGCCCTCACGTTGCCCACACGCATCTTTCAATGTCTTTTCTTCTTCCCTGTGTTGCTGTTCCTGCTCCCTGGCTGCTGCACCCTGGGAGCTCTCCCCACTACGCTGCCTGTGCCCCAGTCCTGCCTGGGGCAATGCCTTCTGGGAGCCCCACTTAAGCTACCGACTCCTGCTGCCCTGACAGTTTGCACTCCATTCAGGGCAGACATGCACCAGGAAAGCTTCCTTGAGAAAGAGACATTTTCCTGCAGCTGAAGAAAGACTAATCGTTTAGTGGGTCAAAGGGGTGAGGAGACAGCAGTCTGGGCAAGGCCCTGAGCTGGTGGGAGGAGCATGGCCTGTTCTAGGAGGGCATCTAGCAGTCCCCCCTGCTGGTTCCACACTCTTCCTGTCCCCATGAACCCACAGAACCAAGACGCCAGCATGCCTTTCACCAAGGTCCACCCATTTACAACCAAGGGGAGAGTGTATCTGAGAGTGGACACATTCGTGTTTCAGTTCTGGGGTATTCTGAGGGGTTGGTGGGTGACACCCCCTAAGAGAGAAGGGCAGAGACTCAGGTGGTTGGTCTCAGTAGGCTGCTCGGCTTGCTTTCTTTCTCCAGGGCAGTGGTAACAGCAGGGGATAATCAGGCTGGTGTGTGTAAACGGTACACACTCCTCACTTGTTTTCTTTTTAAAATAGTTGTTTATTTGTTTTTGGCTGTCTCGGGTCTTATGGGCTTCCCAGGTTGCACTAATGGTAAAGAACCCGCCTGCCAACGTAAGAGACATAAGAGATGTGGGTTCGATCCCTGGGTTGAGAAGATCCCCTGGAGGAGGGCAAGGCAACCCACTGCAGTATTCTTGCCTGGGAAATCCCATGGACAGAGGAGCCTGGTGGGCTATGGTCCAGGGGGTTGCAAAGACACGACTGAAGTGACTTATGCAATTTGCATGCAGATCTTAGCTGCTCCACATGAGATCTTCCTTGCAGCAAGCCCGATCTTTCATTGTGGGGTGTGGGCTCAATAGTTGCAGTGTGTGGGCTCAGTTGCTCGGCATGTGGAATCTTACTTCCCTGACTAGGGATCAAACCCATGTCACCTGCATTGGAAAGCAGATTCTTAACCACTGGACCACCAGGGAAGTCCCTCCCCTCTTATTTTCTTCCTTCCAAGATTTCCCCAAGATTCACCCCTCTTTGGGTCCTGGGGTTGTGGGCCCAGTTGGCACAGTGGTGGCCTTGCCTGGTTCCCAACAGCACTCACCCAGGATCAGGAAACTGCATTGTTTCCCTTTCCACCTCAAAAAGGATTCTGGTTAAGCCCAGGAGCCCAGACTTGCTGTGGCCCCTCTTTCTTGCTCTAGTTCTTCTTTCCTCTCCCACTGGCCCATCCACTGCACTGGGCTCAGCTCTGTAGCCTGCTGGCAGCACACGAGTGGTGGGGGAGAGGCATGCAAAGATCTGGGTGGGTTTTTAACAGATTGACTGGAAAACTTATGGAGATTCCAGATCTCAGCTGGAGAGGAAAAAGCCCTAGAAGACACAGAGCCCAGCTCTCTTGTGCTGGAGGCCAGACAAAAGTCAGGTGCCTAGTGAGGCTTCTGTTTTTGCATCTCAGGCAGGGTGGGTGGGTGGGCTGGGATAAGGGAGGACCACAGCTGAAGGTGAAGGCGCAGTGTGAGCAGCTGTGCCGCAGGCGCTGGCGGAGCTTGGAGAAATCATTCTGACAGGCACATCCTCCATGCTCTGTTCTTCCTGGAAGCCTCCTTCCTTCTCCATCCTGGTGGACCGCCCCCAGGCCAGCAGAGCTGGACACACAGAGGCCTGGCTGGGCAGGTTGGGGTGGGGTGGAATGCCTTTCCCTCCCTCCCCATCCCTTCCCTCTCCATCCCTCCACCTCGCTGCCCAAACCTTGGCTTGGGCAGTTCACTGTGGTCAGGACACGCTCGTCACCAGACTCCGGATGCCAGAGAACTTGTGGTGGGGTGTCCTGGACCTTCATTCAGAATAGAGGCCCTGACACCCCAGTACTACCTTGTCTCAGAAGTGAACTTTATTCTTCTTCCCCTCATCCCCCGCCCCTGCCCCACTGGTTTCTTTTATCCCCTTTTCTCTTTTGGATCAAGATGGCCTGAATTAAAATCCTGTATTCCCCTTGACTTTGAGTAAGTTCCTAAACCTCTTTGTGCCTCGGGTCCCTCACTCATATGGGGATAACAGTAGGCTGATGTGAGGAATTACGCCCACAAGGTGTTCCTAACAGCTCGGCCGGCAGTGAGGAGGCGTCACCTGCTAAGTTACCAGGATGGTACAGGGCAGGAGGTGCTTCTCTGCTTTTAGGACCTTAAACTAAACACAGAAAACGGGAGTTTCAGACATATTCTCCACTGCCTGAATTTAAAGTAAGGTCCGGTGAGGACAGGGTTCACACTGGAATGTGGGATTCTGCATTTGGGCACCACTCTTTGGGAGAAGAGGTAAAATCTCAACAAGAGAAACGTCCGTCCTCTTTGGAGGGGTGTGTGTGACGGCAGCGGGCATCTGCTGTCCCCTTTAAAATATACAGACAGGGAGGACTTTGCCTGGTCCAGGCGTGGGTGGGGGTACGGGAAGCCCAGCCCGACGGAGACCTTCAGCCCCCAGCACGGGCGCGGGGACTTGCCCGCTGCGCACTAGGGCTCCACTGGCCGCCAGGGGGCGCTGTGGCCACGCGGCCGCCCGCACGCAGCCCCGTCCGGCCTGGCCCAGCGAGCCGCGCCTCCCGGCAGTGCCGCGCCCGCGCCCGCGCCAGCCGCCCGCCTACGCCGCTCAGCCTGGGCTCCGCGTCAGCCCCCAACCCCAGTCCCAGCCCCCGGCCCCAGCCTCCATAGCCCGCTGAGACCTAACGCCCTACCCGCCGTTTGCTCATCTGCGAAGTGGCTCCGCGCCCACCGCCCCCTCCCCTTATCGGCCAAACCTCCGTCCCACGCCTTATGGTTTCTGGTTTGTGTCCTTAATGTCACGTCACGGACCTTGGAACTCGGTGCCCACAGATCCAGGCCCCTTCATTTGCCCCCTCAGAGCTAGCGACCTCTCCTTGCTCCTGCAGTCTTCCTCTCTCACTCTCCGCTCTCTTGCTCGGGTTCAGCAGAAGACTCTGCGTTTGATCCTAGGTCTCTTCTCTGCGGGCAGCTGCTCTTCCATGCCCTGGAGCATCGATCCTGCGGCCGCCAGACCTGGGCACCTTCACAGGCACCTTTAATTCGATGCGTCCAGACCTGAACTCTCACTTCCACCCCCCCCTCCCCCCGCCTCAGCCTGCCGTTTCTCGGTGTCCCCTTCAGCCCCACCACCTCCAAAGGGGAAAAAACCTTAGGCTTCTGAGGACCGGATGGGGCTGTCCTGAAGCCCACCCACCACCTGCATCGAACTCCGGGAGTGTTAAAGTGGGCACGTTTGGGGCCCCACTCAAGCGCTGGTTGAAGCCGGCCCTCTGAGGTGGTCCCTGAATGTGTATTTTGGACGAGCGACTGGGAGATGCTAAACTTTGAGAGTTCCTGCTCTGACGGCCTCTATGGGCACTGGAAGAGTATGGACCCCCGACGTGGGTGTGAAGATTTACCTTTGAGGTGTTAGGCTAAATACATGTGGGACTATCTGTAACCAGATCTATATGAGAGTCTGCTAGGGGGGTGGGTCTGTGTGCACCCCCAGTAGGTGGTGTGGGGTGCAGGACTGGGTGGTGGGAAGGGGTCTGTGAGGAGGAAGGCCCTGTGGCTTGGCATAGTGGGAGGGCAGCTTGTGAGGGACTGGGACGGGCAGAGGGCACTGGAGCCCTTGGGTCTTCGTTGTTTTTGACCCAGGAGGGACCTTTTATTCCAAGCTCCCATTGCTCTATTGACAGGGAAGAGCTCCCATTGCTCTATTGACAGGGAAGCTGATCTTGATCCAGAAGCTAGTTCTGCCAAGTGAGGGCAGGCAGCCTGGGCCAGAAGCTCTGTCACCAGGTCAGAGGACTTTGCACTGCCCGCCTGCCTGGTGGAGGCAGTAGTGAGATGTAGTAAGTTCGAGAGCACTCTCCAGGAGGAGAAGGCCTTTTTTCCAGCTGGAGGGTGGCAGGTCACACGGGTCTGCGGGCCTCGCTCTGTAGTCCAGGTCCTGGGCCTGGAGCAGAGGAAACAGGGAGAGCCCCTGGGGCCATGGCTAGCCTCCCTCAGAGACTGTAGACACAGACTTGAATGTGCTGCCCTTTTCCTGCTCATCTTTAGGGAGGGGATGGGAGTGCCTCCATGAGGGGCAGGGACCTCCTGGGGGAGGAAATGGCAACCTGCTCCAGTATTCTTGCCTAAAACATCCCATGGTCAGAGGAGCTTGGAGGGCTAGCCCCGTTGAAGTGCGTGCTAACACCACATTTCCATAAAGTTGGCAGAGTAAGGACTGATTTTTTTCTGAACAGGGGGCTTACACATTCATGCTTTCAAAGGCATCTATAGAGGGTACAGAAAGCACGTATCTCCCCTCATCCTGACCCCAGCCTCCCGGTTCTTCTTCCTGGATGCTCTGTGCATGTTAAAGCATACATGTCCATACGTCTTCTCTTAAACACAGAGCACATGAGCCAGCCTGTTCTGCCCCTTGCTTTTGACTTAAAAAAATAATTTAAAAAATCTATCTTAGAGGCTGTTTTCATATCACTCTATGAGATTGATCTGTCCCCAGCTGAGTAGTTAAAAGCATGTCTCTGGGGATACTACCCGTACTTGAATCAGGGTCCATCACTTACCGGCTGGTGACTGTGGGCAAATTGTTTAACCATGCTTTGTTCCAGTCCCTTCATTAAAAAAACTAGAGTATTAATACTTATTTCATAAGATCATTGTGAGGATTCAAAGACAAAAACAGTCCACGCAGACCCTGGTATGCAGTATGCTCAGTAAATGTTAATTATTAAATTCTTCCCTCATTTACTTTAATTTTGGAAAAGCACAATTAAATTTAAACCTTATCTCACCCCCCGTAGTGATGCCATGCAACAGACACAGGCTCCAGAGACCCTCTTACATCCTGGCTTTGCCACTTGCCAGCTGTGTGCTCTTGAAGAAATGACTCTTCAACCTCATGAGTCCTGCCTCACCCGTATGCAGGATGGGGATAACGGTCTAACCCCTGCAAGGTTGTTGGAGGGTCAGGTGAGCAATGGTTACAGAGGCATCTGGAACAGCGCCTGGTGTGTGATATAGAGGACGGTAGTTGGAAACAACAGCAGTCAATGTGCCGGGCACGGACTGTGTGCAGTCTCACCTGGGCCCCAGGAACCCCAGTCAGGCTTTCCTTGAGCCCCTCCCACGTGCCCACTGTTGCTCTGTCTGTGCTTC
This sequence comes from Tragelaphus eurycerus, assembly GCA_935064755.1. Lineage (NCBI taxonomy): Eukaryota > Metazoa > Chordata > Mammalia > Artiodactyla > Bovidae > Tragelaphus > Tragelaphus eurycerus. The sequence continues at coordinate 24,227,570 of CAKXYN010000020.1, forward strand.
TCTCTGACCAGCTACTGTGTAATCCCTATTTTCCAAAACAATGAGACTGAGGCTTAGATATGTTTAGCAACTTGCATAAAATCACACAGCTGATAGAAATCTGATTTGGTGTATGTCTGGTTCCAGACCTGAAGTGCACACCTCGCACACTCACTGGGGCTCAAGGGTGCCTGCTTCAGCACTCCCTCTCCCCCTTCCTCCTGTCTCCTTCCCTCCCTTTTCTTTTTCTCCCTTCCTTATGTTCTTTTCTGACTCTTTCTTTAAATCTCCCTCCCTTTGCTCCAACTCAGGACTGGTGTCAGGGTGTCTTCTGGGGGCACCAGCAGAAAGTAGTAGCAGAAGCAGCCCCCTGTCCTCCAAGGGGCTGACCTATCCCAGGGCCTGCCAGGAGACCAGCCCTGCAGGGGAGTGAGAGTGTGTGTGTGTGTATACTTTCTGCATGGATGTTCCATGTATGTGCTGCCTGGGGACACGGAGACAGCACATCATGTATGTGCTGACCACTTCCAGAAAGGCCTGGAGTCCTTTACAGCAAAGAGGCAGAGGCAGGAGGGACAGGAAGCAGGAGCGGATGGAAGCCTGTAGTCCCCAGTGTGCGGTTGTGTGAGATGTGTGTGCCTGTGGGCGGCAGCTCCTGACCTCCCTCTGCCAGGGTCCGGCCTGTACACAGTGAAGGGACCTCTGCGCCCAAATGCTTTCTCTGCCCACCCCAGCTGTGGCTGCCCATCCAAACCTCTGTCCGTGGCACGTGTGCCCAAGAGCCAGAGGAGGCTGGGGCCGAGCAGTGGAATCTCACAGACCTGCCTTTCCCCTCTGGCTCTGTGACTTCCGAGCCCCTTTGTGTTTCTGAGCTCCTTGGGCTTATCTGGAAACCTGAGCAAGTGTCAGCTCCTGAGTCTGAGTGGGTTGGAGTATGAGCGCTTGGGCCAGCTCAGCAGAGCTGGGGATCAGTACCCGGATCAGTGGTCCTTTCCTGTCGTGGGTGGAGAGGAATGTCTCCAGAGGTGGGCGGTGGGGCCTGGGAGCCCGAGGGCCTGGGCAGGGTCCTCCCCGCTCGGCTCTCAGCCTGGCTGCCAGCGCAGTTCTTGGCCTGCACACATCTGGAAGCAGTTGTGTCCAGCTGCCGGGCGGGGCTCAGGCTGCGGTCAGGGCTGGATGCCCGAGCGCTGGAGACCTCCCCGGGGCCCGCAGACACCCCCTCTGAGCAGGGAAGAAAGGCCAAGGAGAAAGAAAAGAACAGGAAGAGGGGTGGGAGGCTGGGGACTGAGGGGCGAGGATTGTCTTTTTGTTCTGAAGAACCTTTTGGCTTTTCCCAACAAATCAGAAAATCCGGCAGGGGGAAGCCATTTTTCCCTCCAGGCCCGCCCACGTCTGAATCAGGCAAACCTGAGACACACATATGTTTTTGTTTCTAAACGAATCAGAAGGACTCCAGGCTTGTACGGGGTCCTAAAAGTACTCATTGAAAATTGCTCACGTTCCACCCTCCCCCGTGAAACTTTTGTTTCCATGACTTAAACATTTCTAGCAACTTGCCATCTCTTGCTCTAACCTCAAGCACCAATGGGCCTCATTGAAGAAGTGCCAGTGTGTCCAAGTGTGCTGGGGGCTGGGAGGTGTGGAGCGAGACGGGGTGAGGGCCTGGGGTTGAAATGGATTGTTCTCTGGTCACAGACAGTGGTCGAACCATTTAGTTCTGCCTCCTTATCTTAGAGCCGAGAAAGCAGCCCAGATAAAGTTACACAGCCACGCGACATGGGAGGGCTCCAGGCTGGCCTGCGTCCAGCCAGCCTCTTTACAGCCTCCCCTGGATGCCCGGAAAGGCATCTTATTTGTGATGGAGCCATGTCTGTGCATGATGTGGAGGCTGTATCATAGGAGGCACACAGTGGGTCTAGCAGTGAGCAAGGCCTGACTTGGTGCCTGGAGTTGGGGCTTTCCCAGCTCAGTTTCCTGGTGTGTGATATCGGGAGCCTCACATGAAGATCCTATAAGTTGTAACTGTACTAACATTTGTCATTTAATGAGCGCTTACTTACCTGATGCTGGGAAAGACTGAGAGCAGGAGGAGAAGGGGGTGACAGAGGGTGAGACGGCTGGATGGCATCACCGTCTCAGTGGACACGAATTTGAGCAGGCTCTGGGAGATGGTGAAGGACAGGGAGGCCTGGTGTGCTGCAGTCCACGGGATTGCAAAGTGTTGGACACGACTGAGTGGGCGCACAGCAGAACGCTTCCTCTGTGCACTTCTTGCATTTCCCACATTTGAGGCTCCACACTTTCAGGTGGATCCCGTCACTGGCTCCACTCTGCAGATGAGGAAGCCAGGGCTTCGGCAGGTCAAGTCACTCAGCCAAGATGCGGGGTCAGGTGCTGGACTTGGGCGTCCAGGGGCAGACGTTGCCCTCTTACTGGCTCCTCTGCTCTTTGCCCCCATGCTTGGGATGAAGGGTCAACAGGGTTTCTGGATGGAGAAACTGAAAAGGGCTGTGTTCACTATTAAAGCAGCAGGGTCCTGGTGGCCGTGGTTCAGCATGGACTGGAGGCAGAAGTCCCCTCCTTGGGCGCCCCCCCCCCCGCCGCAGGCCCCCCTCCTGGAGCCCTGCAGCTCCTGCAGCAGGGCCCCAGCCCCCCTTGCCTCCAGAGTTAACTCTGAGCATCCAGGCAGGAGTCGCTGAGGCTCATGGGCAGCCCCTCCCCATGTTCCCCCCTAGGCTGCTGGCTCTGTGCTTCATCCCCCACGATGGCCTGGCACATTGGCCGCTCCAGGCTCTGCCAAGGCAAAATTAGAATGTGCAGCTCCTGCGGAGAGGGCGGATTTAACCAAGCCTCCTGCCAGGCCCTTCCAAGTGGCTGACAGGAGGTCGGGGAGAGAATCCGGGGCCTGTGCCCACGACATTCCCAGCGACAAGGACATCTCCGGGCTGGCTGCTGGTGGCTCAGTTGCGGTCCCCCCGTGCTGGGAGTTGCTGGAGGACAGCAGACACTGGGCTCCTCGCCCCTTCTTGCCTGGCTCAGGCTGGGCTTGTCATAATGTTCCTGACCGAGGGAGCCAGGACTTCTAGAACATTCCTCCCTGGACTGGGGGCTTGCGGGCAGGGGGCTGTGTGGATTGCTCTGAGCCCACTAAATGGGCACAGCTTCCTGCTGGTGACAGCTGGTACTTTTCTGGTTTATTATTATTTTCAGATTTTTTTTTTTATAGTCCCTTTCCTGGGGCTGGGCATTTATCTATTATAGATACGATAAGGGAGATCAAGTTGGAGAAGGTTACATGACAGTAATTGGAGGGCTGTTCGGGCCCTCCTCAGAGCTGCTGTGTGATTTCAGCAGTGTATTCTGTTCTGAGGCACTTGAGGAAATAGCAGCTGAAGTGGTTTGTCGATTTGCCAGGCCGCAAGGCCCAGGGGGTGGGATTCTGTGCCTGGGTGAGAAGGTGACACCTCTGGGTGGAACTCTAGAGGGTTGGTGGGGGGCACGGCACCTTTATCCAATGGGTCTCAGGCCAGGGATCTTGTCCTGGATACTCTGGCTCCAGACTGCTGAGCAGAAGTGTGCGGGGCACTCGGCACTGGCCACGGGCTTGGGCCGGGCGGTGTCCTGGCTGTGGGCTCCCCCCTGTGTTGGTGTGGGTGGCAAGCAGCTGGGCCCTCCCTGGCTCGGTCCTGTAACTGCAGACTCTCTTGTCCTGCCCCTCAGCACTGTCAGTTGGTCTCTCTCTCTCTCTGGCATGGCAGGTGGTAGGGGATCTGGCCAGGTTCCACGAACTGCCGGCTCTGCGGACATCATGGACTTAGGATAGGCATGGGGTAGGGTTCAAGGGCTTGGCACCAGAGGCAAAAGTGTGCAGCAAGTTGAAGGAAAGGCAAGCCTAACAGATACCTGACTTTTATGCGTCTCCTGTCATGAGATGTTCATTCACTGGGAAACTGCACCAGAGGACCTTGACCCAAGAGACTGCTGTGTGCCGGGGATTGTCTACTGTGGCCACATCGCCTGGGCGTCTGCATGCTCTGGGTTTGGGTTCAGTTTGGCCAGTAGGAGGCAGCAGGGCTCGGCACAAAGGAGCAGCCTCACATCTCTGAGTGCCCACTATGTGCCAGGCATTGTGCATATGCAAGTCCTTGGGCCCTCTTGAGGCCCTGTGGGGTGGGAACTGGTGCTGTTCCCATTTAACAGGTGAGAAAACTGCGCTTGCAAGAGCTTAAGAAATCTGTTTAAGGTGACTCTATTAGTAGGTAGGGGGCAAAGCTGGGATCTGGGCTCAGAATCATCTACTGCCACACTCCCCCTCCACCACCTCCTTCCAGAAGTCAGGGCTGTCTCCCCGATGCTCCAGAGGCTGGTCAGTGAATGTTTAAGCTTCATCATGTTATTGCATCTCATGAGAATGCACAGCTGCAGAATTCAACCTAGCTGGTAGATAGGTCTCCTCGTACACACAGAATTCACAGTGGTGGGTCCTGGGAGCCAGAGCCTCAAGTTGACGACAGACAACGCCAGAGAGCCTGAAACCAGGGCAGCGAAACGCCTTTTAATAAGCACATCCTCAGAACCGCACGGCAAGTGCTGAGCCCTGCAGGAGCCGACCGGGCACAGAATTCAGATCAGCTGCTGTGCGTTTCCCCTCTTGTCACCTCTGCAGTGACAGCTCCTCTGGATTCACCCCCTCAGGCTTCTGACATCTTCTGTCCTGCTCTCTGGGGTCCAGTACTCCGCTTGATCCTTCTTTCTGTCCAGAAGGGCAGGGATCTTCATCCCTGGGGAAACCAGAGCTCCAGGGGCATAGGTGCCTGTGGCTGCAGCTGGGACCGGCAGGGCCTCGTTGCTCCTGGCCCTCCCATTCCTTGTGTGGCAGGAAAGGAGGCCTCATGCTGGAGACACGCCTTGAGCGAGGGCATCAGGCCCTCAGGAGCCCCAGTTGGGGGGCAGGGCGCATGTAAGGCCAGATGACTAATCCTGCCGTTTCTCCAAGATCAGATGCACATCTCATGGAGATATGCGTGCTTGATGGTAGCATCAGAGAGGAATCAATGGGTAGGGAGCCTAGATTAGAGGATGTTAAGCCAGGATTTTGTAGTCTGTCTTTCTGTCAGGAGAGTCAACAGTGGGCCAGGTCGATTCATCTTCCTGAATAAACAAGTGGATGAGTCTTCAGAACTGCATCCGAGGCCCAGCTGTGAGTGTGTCTGTGTTCTCATGCTGGAGAGTGTGTGTGCGTGCGTGTGGGTGAATGTGCACATGTGTGTCTGTGTGCACGTCTGTGCAAGGGTGAGAATGTGTGCCTCGGTCTGAATGTTTATGTGTGTTTGTGTTCTGGTGTCATTGTAAATGTGTGTGTGTGTGTGTGCGTGCATGTGAGTGTTTCTGAATGTGTGTATGTGTGCGTGTGTGCATTCTGTGTGTGAGAATATGTTGTCTTCATGAGTGGGTGTACAGCATATCTGTGCAGGTGGGTGTGTGTGAGTGTAAAGATGCATGCACTGGGATGTATATATGTATACGTATGTGTGCCTGTGTGTGCAGACGTGTGTGTGAGAGAGAGAAATGGTGGGTGTATGCAGCTGGGGTTCAGTTTCTTTACAAGGCTCTCTGAAAAAACATGTCTGGGTGTCTAGAGACATCGTGGGATGCCCGGCCCATGGCCCTGACCATGGGTGGGTGGCTGTGCAGCTCAGCTCATACCCTGCACTGTAGCCACAGCCTCCTGGCACAGTCATGGGACCAGGGACTCTCGGGACCAGTGAGGGACAGTCTTTGAGCTCCTCAGGCTCTGGGTACAGTGCCCAGCCCTGCCTCCTCTCTGTGGACCGTCTATAAACTACCAGCCTCCTCAGGCTTCTCTTTGCTGCTGTTTGCTGACCTATAAAATGGGGTAGTAACTCCCAGGAATTGATGAGAGACCCCGAGGGGACCTGGGCAGGTGAAGGCGCTGCAACCTTCGAACACTGGGGACTGCCTGTCCTCCCGCCCGACTCTGCCTGGGGTCCGGGCTGTCCTCGGAGGGTGGCTGTGTGCAGGGCTGTGTGTGAAGGCACCTGGGTGCGTCACACCACAGGCTCCAGCCTGGGCTGCACGGGGCCCCAGTGTGTCCACACACATCACTCAGAGCACATTTCCACCAGGAAAAGCCATCTAGAAACAGAATGCTCCTCATACAGTCATCTCTGTGTAAGTTCAGAGTGACCCTGGGAGTTGGGACAGGACTGAGGCCATCTCACCAGCCATGCAAAGCTGCATAGTTACCCTCTGGTGCTGGGGCAACAACAAGGGCTCCAGAGACACAGGAAAGGGGTTCAAATTTGGGGCTGGTCACTGCCCAGCTGTGTGACCTGGGGCCAGCTCCTTGACCTTTCTGGGCCTTGGTTCTTCTGCTGCAGATCCTAGCCACCTAGCTGACTTGCCACCTGCCAGGGAACTGCTCTTGGGGGAGTCAGAACAAGGGGTCGGTATTAGTTTCCTCTTGCTGCTGTAACAAATCAGAACAGCCTCAGTGGCTGAAAACATAAGATGACCATTTTATTTTAGATCTGAAGTCCAATGGGTGTCAGTGGGTTAAAGGCATTAAGGGCATGGTGTTGGCAGAGCTGTGTTCCTTCTGGAGGCCCCAGGGGAGGTGGGGTGGGAGGGCGGTATGGGTAGATCTTTTTCCAGCTTCTGGAAGACACCCGCATCCCTTGGCTCAGGGCTGCCTCCTCCATCTTGAAAGCACATCACTCTGCTTCTCTGTCATTACATCTGCCCTGACTTTGGTCATCCTGCTTCCCCTTTGTCGGGACCCTTGTGACCATGTTGGACCCACCCAATTAATCTAGGATAATCTCCCATCTCAAGTGCCTTCATTTGACTCACACCTGCAGAGTCCCTCCCTTTTGTCACGTGAGGTAACATATCACGGTCCTGGGGATCAGGAGGTAGACACCTTTAGGGAGTCATTATTCAGCTTACCATGGTATCCACATGGCAGCCTGGATGTCCCCTCGTGCCCCCTTGGAGAGACAAAACGTCCATTGTTCACTGTCTCCGTCATCTTACAAACATTTATTAAGTGCCAACTGTAGGCCAGACTGGGGAAGGCAATGGCACCCCACCCCAGTACTCTTGCCTGGAAAATCCCATGGATGGAGGAGCCTGGTGGGCTGCACTCCATGGGGTCGCTAAGAGTCGGACACAACTGAGCGACTTCACTTTCACTTTTCACTTTCATGCATTGGAGAAGGAAATGGCAATCCATTCCAGTATTCTTGCCTGGAGAATCCCAGGGACAGAGGAGCCTAGTGGGCTGCCGTCTATGGGGTCGCACAGAGTCGGACACGACTGAAGCGACTTAGCAGCAGCAGCAGCAGTAGGCCAGACTGACCCTCGCCCTCAGGGAGTTTATGTTCTAGCTGGGCAGACCAATAACAAACAGTAAAATGTATGATGGGGCAGGTGGAGACAAGTCCTCTGGAGAAAAGTAAAGCAGAGGGGGGCCCGGGGTGCTGAGGGCTGCCCCCGAAACCTCTCTGGGGAGGTGACGTTGGAGCAGAGCCCGAGATGAAGCAAGAGAGTGAGTGAGCCATGCAAGTGCCAGGGGGAGGGATGTTCCTGGTTGTTGTGGGCTGAATCATGTCCCCCACAAAAGATATGTGCAAGACCCAACCCCTGGGGGCCTGTGAATGTGATCTTATGGGAAACAGGGCCATTGTAGATGTAAATCAGGTGGGGGCCAAGATGACAGGATGGGCCCTACACCTGATCACTGAGGAAGCTTGCATTGGGCTTCCTCTGTAGAGAGTTTACCTCTGGCTTGTGAACCGATCAGAGCACTAGCCTCTTCTCCTCCTTCTTGGTAAAAAGACGATAAATCACAGCAGCTGCTGTTTATTGTCTGTTCAGTGCCAGGCAAGTTGCATCGTCATCTCTCTTCTCACATGGCTCGGCCAGGCCATTATTGTTAGAGCCCCGTTTCACAGAAGTGAAAACTGAGTGTCGAGGACACTGAGCAATGGCATTTGCCTGCACACACTCAGCTGCTGAACTGGGGGAGCTGCGGCTCAAGCGCAAGGACGCGCCGTTCCCCACAGCCCTACCGTGGGAGCAACTGGAGGGCAGGGCCTGTTCATTCTTTCCTCTGTTATCTCTTGCACAGAACAGCCAGTTAAAACATATTGATTTTCGTCTCTGTTAATGATCTCTTAAGTCTTGACAAGGGAGTTCAGTTCAATCAGAACTTCTGACGAATCCCAAACCAGCTTTCCCTCCTATGTTATTCATTCTGTAAACATTTGCTGAGAGTCCCTGCATACCTGGGACATGCTGCAGGGTTATTTGCTCCGTTCCATCTTGAATAGACTCTAATTATACCCATAGTTTTGAAAAAGTAGTTTTTTTGTTGGTATTTGGGTAAAATCCTCAGAGTAGCCCCTGGGGTGACCTCTGAGGAGCCCAGAAGTCACGGCTGACTTCTAACCTTGCCTCTCCAACGGGCGGCACAGCGCTGATTCCTGCTCCCCTGTGGCCTTTGGAGCCTTGGCTCTGCAGGGCTTCCTGTCCACCTGTACCTCCCTGGTGATGCCTGCCCCTCCCTGGGGGGACACACACCTTGTGGCCTCCCAGACACTCTGATCCTGGTTCATCTCGTGCTTTGGTCCCAGAAGTATTTTCTTCCAACTACTTTGGAAAACTGTCTTCCTTCTTTTGACTTGTACCACCGTCACTAACCAATCCCAAGAGCAATCAGGATGGCAATGTTTTGGGCATCTTGGGTGACCTGGGGCCCCTGGGAGAAGCTATTCTTAAGAGCCTCTCAGCTGATGGCTGGGATGCTGAAGTTTTATCTGTGCCAGGATGTGTGTGTGTGCATAGAAAAGACATAGTTAGTGGTAGGAAGCCCTGAGAAATGGTAGAAGGGCTTCATGGAGGAACTGAAATAAGACTCTATCAACCAAGATGACAAGATATGGGCTACTGCTTATCCAGTTGGCCCTGATTCAAAACTGTTAACAACAATGAGATAACTACCTGAAAAAGCCCAGACTGCAGGATCTTGCCCCACCAAAGTGAAATATAAATGGCACAATTTCCCCAAAGAGCAATTCAGCATCATGCATTAAGATTTAAACAAGCTCCTACCCTTGATGTAGCAATTGTTCTTTTAGGATGGAAGTTAGCTATATCAACAGATGCAGATAGATTTATGTATGAGGTGGTTTATCATTGGGTACAGTAGCAAAACTTTGGAAAGACCCTAAATGTCCAACCATAGGCAAGTGGTTAAATGACCTGTGTCCATCTGTCTGTCCATCTACTCAATGGAATGATATACATCCATTTAAAATGATGTACTTTTGCCTGGAAAATCCCATGGACGGAGGAGCCTGGTAGGCTCCAGTCCGTGGGGTCGCTAAGAGTCGGACACGACTGAGCGACTTCACTTTCACTTTTCACTTTCATGCATTGGAGAAGGAAATGGCAACCCACTCCAGTGTTCTTGCCTGCAGAATCCCAGGGACAGGGGAGCCTGGTGAGCTTCCGTCTATGGGGTCGCACAGAGTCGGACACGACTGAAGTGACACAGCAGCAGCAGCAAAATGATGCTTGTGGGTTTTTGGCTGCCATGGAAACATAATAATCATGGTAATAGTGTTTCAAATGGGCCAGTCACTGCTCTAAGCATAGTTTCAAGGAATAACCCAGTAACACGGTGACTCAGGCACAACAGCAGAGTGATGCCCACATGAGAGATGAGAAAGTGGCAGCCCAGGAAGGCGGAGAGCCAACCTTATTAGCTCACGTGGCGCTTGGGGTCTTGAACCCCAACTGCTTCTTCCCATCTGCCGCTCTGCCTCTCACCATGACCACAGAGATGGAAAAATGAAGGACACAAAACCGCGTGTCCCTCCTGATCCACTTTCACAGGGGAAGGTGTCTGCTATACACGGAGAAGAGTCTGGAAAGGAAAACATCTGTGATGGTGGGAGCCTCTGGGTGGTGGGGCTGGGGGGAGTTCTCTTTTACATATTTTGGATTTTCTAAGGAAATGGCAACCCACTCCAGTATTCTTGCCTGGAGAATCCCAGGGACAGAGGAGCCTGTCAGGGTATAGTTCGTAGGATCACAAGGAGTTGGACATGACTGAAGTGACTTAGCACACACACACACACACACACACACACACAAATTCTTTATAACAATTTCTCTATTACTTTTATTATAAAAATAGTGAGAAAAGAGAGGCAGGGGACAGGGAGGTGTCTGGTTGGTTGCTGGGATCCTGGCCACCCTTCTCCTAGGGTGGAGGAGCCACGGATATGACCTTGTCTAGCTCTTGGCTATTCCTTGCCTCGTGGGAGGGAGGTGCGGGGACGGTTTTGTGCCTCCAAAGAGAGAAAGAAACAGTGACCCTTGTGTCCTCTGACTCTGGTCACAGAATCCTGGAGTAGGAGCCCTTCTTGGAGACAAACTAGGGACATTTCTCCCTCAAGGCCTTCTTAGAAAAAAGCATAAAGGCTGGAAAGAGGCCTGAGGATTATTTGGGGCATTGGTTTTTCATCATTTTTTTTTTTTTTCTTTTTTTCCTGGTGGCAGAACACTTCAAGCAAGTCTTACTCATGATGCAGGGCAAGGAAGTGATTATCTTGCCCTCAAGGACCAAGTTTCTTTTAGAGAAGAGACTTTTGGAAAAATCCCTTGAGAGACTCCTTGGATGAGTGTGAAGTTCTAAGGATATGAGCTAAAAGGAGACAGTAAAGCAAAAAGGACTTTTCTCTATAAGAAATGAATATGAATTTTGGCATGGAGGAGCAGGGAGCAGAGAGGATTTGGGAACCAAAGCAGTTGGGACCAAAATACTTTGATTTCTGTTTCCCTGATTGAACCTTAACTGATGCGGGGATGAGAGAAAGTTTAACTTTGACCTTTGTATTCAGTTCTGGGTTGCTGAACAGACAAATGCTTATTAATTCATTGTCATTTCTGGAATCTGTGGAACTGTGAGTCATCAATGATTGAGTGATCATGGAGATTATCATTATATCTAGTTTGCATAACAACTGGGTAATAATATGAGAATATATATATTTTTTTATGTATTCACTTCAGTTCAGTTGCTCAGTTGTATCTGATTCTTTGTGACCCTATGGACTGCAGCACGCCAGACTTCCCTGCCCATCACCAAGTCCTAGAGCTTACTCAAACTCATGTCCATTGAGTTGGTGATGCCCTCCAACCATCTCATCCTCTGTCATCCCCTTCTCCCACCTTCAATCTTTCTCAGCATCAGGGTCTTTATCAATGAGTCAGTTCTTTGTATCAGGTGGCCAAAGTATTGGAGTTTCAGCTTCAGTCCTTCCATTGAATATTCAGGACTGATTTCCTTTAGGATGGACTGGTTGGATCTCCTTTTAAGAGTCCAAGGGACTCTCAAGAGTCTTCTCCAACACCACAGTTCAAAAGCGTAAGTTCTCTGGTGCTCAGCTTTCTTTATAGTCCAACTTTCACATCCATACGTGACTACTGGAAAAACCATAGCTTTGACTAGACGGACCTTTGTTGGCAAAGTAATGTCTCTGCTTTTTAATATGCTATCTAGGTTGGTCATAGCTTTTCTTCTAAGGAACAAGCATCTTTTAATTTCATGGCTGCAGTTACCATCTGCAGTAATTTTTGGAGCTTTCCAAAATAAATTCTCTCACTGTTTTCATTGTTTCTCCATCTATTTGCCATGAAGTGATGGGACTGGATGCCATGATGCCAGGTTTTTCACTCTCCTCTTTCACTTTTATTGAGAGGCTCTTTAGTTCTTCTTCGCTTTCTGCCATAAGGGTGGTGTCATCTGGGTATCTGAGGTTATTGATATTTCTCCTGGCCATCTTGATTCCAGCTTGTGCTTCATCCAGCTTGGCATTTCATATGATGTATGCTGCATATAAGTTAAATAAGCAAGGTGACAATATACAGCCTTAATGCACTCCTTTCTTGATTTGGAACCAGTCTGTTGTTTCATGTCCAGTTGTAACTGTTGCTTCTTAACCTGCATACAGATTTCTCAGGAGGCAGGTCAGGTGGTCTGGCATGCCCATCTCTTTAATTTTCCACAGTTTATTGTGATCCATACAGTGAAAGGATTTGGCGTAGTCAATAAAGCAGAAGTGGATGTTTTTCTGGAACTCTCTTGCTTTTTTGATGATCCAACGGATGTTGGCAATTTGATCTCTGGTTCCTTTGCCTTTTCTAAATCCAGCTTGAACATCTGGGATTTCATGGTTCACATACTGTTGAAGCCTGGCTTGGAGAATTTTGAGCATTACTTTGCTAGCGTCTGAGATGAATGTAATTGTGCAGTAGTTTGAACATTCTTTGGCATTGCCTTTCTTTGGGATTGGAATGAAACCTGACCTTCTCCAGTCCTGTGGCCACTGCTGAATTTTCCAAATTTGCTGGCATAGTGAGCACAGCACTTTCACAGCACCATCTTTTAGGATTTGAAATGTATTTTCAAATACAAATTCAAATGTATTTGTATATATGTATTATTTGTATGTGTTATTAGTATCTAAACATTCACAATGAAATATAGGTAAACATTCCTGAGATAACTAGTGAGAACCTCCTGAATAGCACAGGGAACTCTACTCAGTGCTCTGTGGTGACCTAAATGGGAAGGAAATCTTAAAAAGAGGAGATATATGTGTACTTATAACTGGTTCACTTGGCTGTACAGCAGTAACTAACACAACAGCATAAAGCAACTTTAATAAAAAGTTTAAAATCTATATATAGGTAAGCATTCTTGGCGTAGATAAAGTCTGATCTTTTTGTTTACTTGTATTTAGAAATTTTATCAATCGTTGAAGTATAAATTATTTCAGGAGTACTGTAATAATTAATTTTGATTATGAAAGTTATTTTTATTTGCTAAGTCATCTTAACATATTTTCAGCTGGCAAACAAATAGGGAGATAGAGTAACAGTCAATACAAATATTGAGAGTATCAGCTAGATAACTTTAGGAAGAATATTATTTCCTTTCCAAGCCAACCAGTCTTTATAAAATTTAAATATTAATACAGAACAGAATAATAGAAATTAGATTATATCACAATTATAATATTTTAGAGTTATTATTGTAACTGCATGCATAACATTAAACAAAATAAAGTAATAACTGCATCCAATTTTTAGTCCTTTAATTCTGTCTAGGAAATCTATTTAGGTCATGAGAATTTGAAGAAAATATTTGGAAATTTTTCCATATCCTGGGAGGATGAATAAATAGAATGTCACCTCTGTTACCTCGAAATAGAAGGAAAAATCCAAAATTATGTACCATGTTCATGATGAATCTGACTCACATGTAATTCAGAATATATATATATATAAAAAGAAAGTGTTGGAGAAAGATGAGGCAAGCCTCCAGGATCTTGCTTCTCCCATGACCTCAGTGAAGAGGGAGTGTTTATTTAATATCACAAATGTGAGCTCGGTGTCCACAGGGCCACCTGACCTCTGGCAGTTCTGAGGAATCACTGCTGCTGCTGCTGCTGCTAAGTCACTTCAGTCGTGTCCAACTCTGTGCGACCCCATAAACGGCAGCCCACCAGGCTCCCCTGTCCCTGGGATTCTCCAGGCAAGAACACTGGAGTGGGTTGCCATTTCCTTCTCCAATGCATGAAAGTGAAAAGTGAAAGTGAAGTCGCTCAGTCGTGTCCGACTCTTAGCGACCCCATGGACTGGAGCCAACCAGGATCCTCCGTCCATGGGATTTTCTAGGCAAAAGTACTGGGGTGGGGTGCCATTGCTTCCTGCCCTAAGACATCGAATGCTCAGCATGTGAGTGCTAAAAACGTACATTATACAATTATAATAATAATGAAATCTAAAAAGATGCCAGAATTGTCCTTTGGTCTCAGGAGGAAGTTCCATGATGGTGTCATTTAGCCTCACAGAGGACTAAACGCTAATTTTGACAAAGCCGTTTGGCCACAGTGTGCTTGCCTTGCACCAAGCGTGCAGTTGGTGATCGCTAGTGTGCCCGTCTGCATCCCCACTGGACTGTGACCCGCATGAGGCAGAGGCCGTGTTACCACTTTTCTGCTTCATCTCAACAGTGCAGCTTCTGGCATTTGTAAGTCCTCTGTCAATTCTTGGTGAATGAACAGAGTACAGCAGGAGGGATCATCATTGTTATTACCTAGTGGGCAGCTGTGAGGCAGCTGCTGGGAAGTCAGGGCCCTCACTGAGGGTGCTCACCGCCCCCGCCCCCCACAACTTATCAATCAGAATGCTTTTAGTTGCAGGTTGTGAGGAATAGAAAAATCAATGTGAAATGGCTTAAGTAATATAGAGAATGAGGGGAATTTCTTGACTCACATGTCTGCAGAGTCCACGGTCTTCGGGGCCATGTGCTTCCCCAGTCCCTGAGGTTTATGGTGCCGTCGTCCACAGCCTGCCTTTATCTCAGCCTTTGGGGCTGGAACCGTTCATATCCTCCAGCTTGGGACTCCCCGGAGAGAAGGGCGGGGGTGGGGGGGGTGGGGGGGGGGTTGCACTTTGATTGGGCCGATTGGGTCACATGGCCATCTTTCCGCCAATCACTGAGGCTAGAGAGGCTCTGATTCTGTTGGTTGGTTTAGGCAAATAGGAACACGAAATAGGCTCTCGGTGATCCACTGGGCAGGGTGGAGTGTGGTCTAGGATGGGCTGAGTTGGATGTATGTTTCCTATTTTTTCCTAACAAATCATCACAAACTTAGTGGTTTAAAAGAATACACAATTTACTATTTCATGGTTTCTGTGGCTCATGAGTCTGAGAGAGGGTTAACTGGGCGTCTTGGGTTTTACCAGGCTGAGCTGTGAGACCTCAGAGACCTCTTCCAAGCGTTTTGGTGGTTGGCAGAATTTGTTTGCTTGAGCCACAGAGGCCCCTGTGTCCTTACTGGTAGTGGCTGGGGACCGCTCTCAACTTTTAGTCCTCAGGTCCTTGTCACCTGGCTGCCTCCTCTCACAGCATAGCAGTTTACTTCACCCAGGCCAGTGAGACACGCCTCTTTTACTTCTATCTCTGAACCTGTAAAAAGAGCTCCCTTGTGATTAACCAGAGTCACAACCTATTAGGGACCTTGATTCCATCAGTAACATCTCTTCAGCTTTGCCCTATCAAGTAACCTAATGAGGAGAGAGACACTCCAGTGTATTCACAGATTCTGTCCATACGCAAGGGGAGGGGATTATACACGGTGTGTACATCAGGGACCGGGAATCCTGGGGACTGTCTTAGACTCTGCCTGCCAGTTGTGTGAGCATCACCATGTTCCCCAGATTACCCTTCGGGTCTTGTCCAGATATCCCAACCCCAGTCCCAGCTGTGGCCACTGGGACAGCAGTCTCCAGAGAGAGATGTCTTTCCCCTTTCTGCCTCTGCAGGGTGCAGACCTCTGTCCTGGATGAAGTATCAGAGCCCCTCAGAGTGAGTTAGCAGCTGGATGTCAGAGTCCATTGCTGGCCAGGACTGCCAGAGGCCTGGACTAAACATTTTCCAGACAAACTGTGAAGTCTTTATTTACCAGATGACTTTTTTGGGTGCTTAATAGCTCCCTGGTGGCTCAGTTGGTAATGAATCCACCTGCAATGCAGGTAGACCCAGATTTGACCCCTGGGTTGGAAAGATCCTCTGGAGAAGGAAATGGCTACCCACTCCAGTATTCTTGCCCAGAGAATCCCATGGAGAGAGGAGCCTGGTGGGGCTACAGTCTATGGGGTTGCAAAAGAGTCATACAGGACTGAGCGAGTGAACTATCACCGTCAGATACCAATTATTGCACTATGTATCTTTTCTCTATTATCTAATTGAATTATCCCAACAACCTGTGAGACTGCCATTAGTGGAATTTCCATTTTATTCCTATTTTAAAAAGAAAATGGCTCAGACGGGCTGGCTTGTTTGCCCAGGTAGTATGGCCAGCAGGTGGCAGAGCTGGGACTTGAGCACAAGGTCCCGCAGACCAGGTAGCGCACATACTTCACCACTCAGGTAAAGACCTGCCCCCAGAAGGTTCCAGACCATGTGACCTAGCCACACATTTTGCTGATGGAAGAAGGGTGGGCACAAGTTCAAGGTTGGGGCATTATTGGGTTTAATTTCAAATCTGAGCCTGGGGCTTGCAGACCAAATCCAAATGAGGGGACAATATCCGCTTTGTCCCTTCTCTATGCCTGGGAGCGCCACGCCTGGGATCTGTTGGAATAGATCTTGCAGGCTGTAGAGTGCCTTCCACAAGGGAGATCCTCCCAGAAAAACAGTTCTTTCAGCGCCAGCTGGAGAGGAAAATGCTGGTAGCTTTTTAATTTACCTTGTGAAATGGCTGCTGCTGGGCATGAGTGACGGTCATCAGATTGCAGGCGAGAGCCAGGCACTTTGGCGCCGGGTCCCTACTCAGGAGGACATGGGGATGAGGGAGGGGGTCTGAGATCATGGCTGGACGTTCCCTGCTGAAACAACACTGCAAAGCCCTGAGCATACTCGGGGCTGAGCTGTTTGCTTCAAGGCATCTTAATTACCGAGAGAGCTGGCAGCAGGGGGACAGAGCTGAGCGGAGGAGAGCAGGGCTTGGCCAGAGAGAAATGGCCCAGATGTTGCCAGCTGAGCTCTGCGCGGAGACATCCGCAAACACTCCCAGGAGGTGTTGTCCAGTTGAAACAGAATATGACCCATGGATGCAATTTTAAATTTTCTAGTCACTACAGAGGAAATCAGTAAACTCTATTTTGATAATCTATTTTAATTGATATAGTAAAAATACTTCCAACATATAATCAATATAAAGAGGAAAGTTTTATTATTTTTATTGTACAAAGTCTTGCAAATTCAGAGTGTATTTTATACTTATGGCACATCTTAACTGGACTCATCACATTTCAAGGGCTCAGTAGCCACAGGCTATATTGGTTTTGTGCTTAGTACACAAAGTACAGAGTACAGCCTCCTCTGCTCAAAGACCTTCCATGGCTCCCTATTGTCCAATCTGTTGGAACCAGCTATATATTACGGTAATTTGTGTTTCTGCCTGCCTCTCTCTTCAATACTAAGAGTTTTTATGGGATCTAACAAGGCACTTATTATGCACCTACTGCGTCCTAGTGGGAAGTTCCCTGAGCTGTCTTAATTGTATTTTCTATCTGCTCTCGGCAATTCTTCCTGGGATACAGGAACGCATCAGCCATTGTGTTAAATGCTTTATGTAATTTTCTGATTTAATTCTCAGTACAACCCGTGAGGTAGGTATTTAATCTCCATTTTACAGATGGAGATTGAATCCAGATTTGTTGGTTTCCAAGTTGCTTTTTCAGCTACATTGTGCAGGGCCTGACACCTTATCTGGACACATTCTAGGTTCTCAGAAAACATGTATTAGCTTTGCTGAAGTGGGACTCTGGTTTCTTGGCTCTTTCTTGGGGTGAGCATATGGAAGTGGCAGGAGGGACCAGAAATCTATTGGCTTGTGCATCCTCCTCGGTCATTGCGATGCTCTATCAGCTTGGGCCCCAGGAGTGCAGACAGTGGCCTCTGTTGGGGGCAGGGGTGAGCAGAGCCAGTGCTCCTGGCAGCCAGGCAGCAAATTGGAGCAGTGAGCACCCCCTCTGCCTCAGGCTGATAACTGGACTCAGCACCACCGGCTTCTCGAGCCACTGCTCTGTGCCTGATGCATTATTCACGCTCGTTCATTGCCAGAGAGTGTGACGCTTAGCCTTGGTGCCTTATTGAGAGCGCCATAAAAATAAAATGTCAATTAGGATTAGCCCCACCCCCCCCCCCCGCAAAAAAAAAAAAAAGCTGATGTTATTGTACATCCTTTTAGTGAGTTCCCTCTAATTAGTCAAATAAATATGCAGTCCTCCCACTCGGGTGTGTGTTTATTTGCTTTAAAACATTGTAATTACATCCTCCGCTTTGGAAATTTCTGGGAACCGGAAACTCTACACATGGACTTTGGCTGAGAGGACTGTGAGCCAGTGCTTTGCTGGGATGACTACTGCCAGTGGAAGCTGTGGGATAAGCTTTCAGAAGCAGACCATGCCTTGCCCTGCCCTCACTCTAACACTCTCAGTGGCTCCAAAGGGCTTACTGGCATCAGACCAACTCCACTGTATGCAGAGGAGAGGGAACTGGACAGGAATCCTGGAGAGGTGGGTTCTGCACTACCCCCAAGTGGTTCCCTAACCTCTCCTCCCTCTGCTTCCTCTTCGAGGAGGCAGTTCTAGTTGCACCAGCCCTGAAGCAATGCTGGTTTCCAGAACCATCACCAGGCTCTCCCCTTCCAATCCTGCAGTTTTTCCTCATCCTGCAAGAAAACATTGAGCTTCAGTTTATATTTAGGTTATATTTATTTCTTCTATTTCTGTATATGTTAGAATATATATGTGTGTATATATATATATTCTTTACCAGCTTAGCCACCAGGGAAACCCTATATGTATATAGGGTTTGCTGCTGCTGCTAAGTCGCTTCAATCGTGTCCGACTCTGTGCGACCCCATAGACGGAAGCCCACCAGGCTCCCCCGTCCCTGGGACTCTCCAGGCAAGAACACTGGAGTGGGTTGCCATTTCCTTCTCCAATGCATGAAAGTGAAAAGTGAAAGTGAAGTCGCTCAGTCGTGTCCGACTCTTAGTGACCCCATGGACTGGAGCCTACCAGGATCCTCTGTCCATGGGATTTTCCAGGCAAAAGTACTCAGGTGGGGTGCCATTGCCTTCCCCGATATAGGGTTTACCTTTAAGTAAACCCTATATATATATATCAGATCAGATCAGATCAGTTCAGTCGCTCAGTCGTGTCTGACTCTTTGCGACCCCGTGAACTGCAGCATGCCGGGCCTCCCTGTCCATCACCAACTCCCGGAGGTCATATATATATATATCAGATTAGTCACTCAGTTGTATCTGACTCTTTGCGACCCCATGAATCGCAGCACGCCAGGCCTCCCTGTCCATCACCAACTCCTGGAGGTCACCCAGACTCAATGTCCATTGAGTCAGTGATGCCATCCAGCCATCTCATCCTCTGTCGTCCCCTTCTTCTCCTGCCCCCAATCCCTCCCAGCATCAGAGTCTTCTCCAATGAGTCAACTCTTCGCATGAAGTGGCCAAAGTACTGGAGTTTGAGCTTTAGCATCATTCCTTCCAAAGAAATCCCAGGGCTGATCTCCTTCAGAATGGACTGGTTGGATCTCCTTGCAGTCCAAGGGACTCTCAAGAGTCTTCTCCAACACCACAGTTCAAAAGCATCAATTCTTCAGTGCTCAGCCTTCTTCACAGTCCAACTCTCACATCCATACATGACCACAGGAAAAACCATAGCCTTGACTAGACGAACCTTTGTTGGCAAAGTAATGTCTCTGCTTTTCAATATGCTATCTAGGTTGGTCATAACTTTCCTTCCAAGGAGTAAGCATCTTTTAATTTCATGGCTGCAGTCACCATCTGTAGTGATTTTGGAGCCCCCAAAATAAATTCTGACACTGTTTCCACTGTTTCCCCATCTATTTCCCATGAAGTGATGGGACCAGATGCCATGATCTTCTTTTTCTGAATGTTGAGCTTTAAGCCAACTTTTTCCACTCTCCACTTTCACTTTTATCAAGAGGTTTTTTAGTTCCTCTTCACTTTCTGCCATAAGGGTGGTGTCATCTGCAAATCTGAGGTTATTGATATTTCTCCCAGCAATCTTGATTCCAGCTTGTGTTTCTTCCAGTCCAGCGTTTCTCATGATGTACTCTGCATATAAGTTAAATAAACAGGGTGACAATATGCAGCCTTGACGTACTCCTTTTCCTATTTGGAACCAGTCTGTTGTTCCATGTCCAGTTCTAACTGTTGCTTCCTGACCTGCATATAGGTTTCTCAAGAGGCAGGTCAGGTGGTCTGGTATTCCCATCTCTTTCAGAATATTCCACAGTTTATTGTGATCCACACAGTCAAAGGCTTTGGCATAGTCAAGAAAGCAGAAATAGATGTTTTTCTGGAACTCTCTTTGTATTTTGTGACCTTATGTACTGTAGCCCACCAGCTTCCTCTGTCCATGGGATTTTCCAGGAAGGAATACTGGGATGGGTTGCCATGCCCTCCTCCGGGGGATCTTCCTGATCCAGGGGTTGAACACATATCTCCTGTGTCTCCTGCATTACAGGTGGATTCTTTACCACTGAGCCACTGGGGAAGCCCCTATATGTATGTATATATGGTTGGTGATGTGTCCTGTCTGTAAAAACTTTTTATTAAAAATTCTGTGTGATTAAAAAAAATAAGTGGAGATAGTGTGAAGAGGGAGGACCCTATAGGTGAAATAAATTGGAATCTGAAGACCTCCTTTAGAATCCTGGTCGTCCCTCTGACTCAATGCTTGGTTTTGGGCAGTACTTGACCTTCCTTATTCGGAAATAATTCTGGTCTGGAGAGTTCATTATAAGGGAGGATCTTCTGAAGGCTGAGTTACATAGTGCATGCTAAACTATTTGATAAACTACATCCTCTCTCTAATGAATGGGGTGAATACAGTGGGGCAAATCCTTGCACCAGCTGCTCTGCTGGGTTTTATATACATTTTGGCTCAGGAAAAATAACAAAGCTCAAGATTATTATGTCAGAGAGGAGGGGGTCTTGGTCAAGGTCACGCAGCTAGTGTGTCTTCCTATCAGGTTTTGAGTCTAAAACTCATGATCCTCCCATCGTGTCAGACTGTGATTTGATCTTCAGAGCTCGCACAGTATCCTGTAAATCAATTTGACAATTTTCTTCGTGTCTCATTGCCAGCCTAGCATAGATTTGCTCATTTAAGATGCCATTGACCTTATCTAATAAAAAGAATCAGGATCCAAGGAGTCTGTTTAATTCATTATTAAAGATCATTTCCTGTTATTATCTTCCCTGTAGCAAAATTAGCTGTTAACTCTCCTGTTAGCATAACCCAGCCAGGATTACTAGGAAATTAAGCAAAAAATCAGTTCAGTGATATGTGAGCTGAGCTCGGGGAATTCCCCATCTTCAGTGCATATTAACATTATGCCTTAGAAGTTGAGGAAATATTCTGTTAAGTGGAAAAAGAGTTGCAGAAATTTTACTTTAAAAAGTCAAGTAAGAAGTTACTTTTTTTTTCTCCAAGTAAAATTAATTTTTGTCTCAGGGCAAGAAAAAGTAAATTAAAAATCACATGCGCCACCTCCTCCCAGGCCCAGTTCCTCCTGGGTTTCCATCCCAGATGGCTGGAGGTTTAGATTTCTCTAGCCTAGTTTGGGCCTTGGAGGATGCTGGGCTGCAGGGTTTCTGCTCCGGGAGGCCCTGATTATGACCGGGTTGGGCAACCTGCCCCCTCCTTCTCGCTGCCTACCCTTGCAGGTTTTCCCCTTCCTCCTGGGCAGTTGTTGGGGGTGAGGAAGGGAGCAAGGACTGCGGTCCTGGTGCCCCAGGGAGGTCCTGTGTTTCATCATGGTCAGGGGGATGACACAGGGTTGCTGGGACTCTGATCACCCCCTCCCTCCCCACTGGGCAGCCACATGCCCATGTAGGCGGGCACAGAAGAAGTGGGGAGCTTTGGACTAAAAGGATGGGGCAGTGAGCAGATGCTTCTCGGTAGTGAAAGTCAGTTGTGTCCGACTCTTTGACACCCTATTGACTGTAGCTCACTAGGCTCCTCTACCCACGGAATTCTCCAGGCAAGAATACTGGAGTGGGTTGCCATTCCCTTCTCCAGGGGATCTTCCTGACCAAGGGTTTGAACCTGGGTCTCCTGCATTATAGGCAGATTCTTTACCATCTGAGCCATTTCCTCCTCCAGGGGATCTTCCTAACCCAGGGACTGAACCCACATCTCCTGTGTCTCCTGCATTAAGAATCTGCAGGCAGATTCTTTACCCGCTGAGCCATCAAGGAAGCTCTTGCTTCTCTGGTAGGAGGAGCCCAAATGCAGGAGAGGCCTGAGCTCACAGTCTGCAGGCCCCTGGGCCCACAGCTGGCTGTGTGTATGGGGGGCACACAGCAGCCTAATCTGGCCAAGGAGCCACTGGGGTTGGACTAGAGGATGTGGGATGAACTCCTAGCTCTCTAGTCTGACAGGCTTGTGGCCTCAAGTCTCTGCCTTGAGCGTTTCTTCACTTGGAAAATATTAATAGGAATTTAATAAGTTCTGGGGTTTTGGTGAGGATTTCAGGAGGCTCCAGCAGCACAGGATTCCCAGGGTCTCAGCACAGCCATAGGTGACCATGCCTGGCCAGGGACACAGGAAGGGACAGCACCTGCAGAGCCCCTGCTGTTTGCCGGAAGCTCTACTGGGCTCACAACATGCAAATTAGGGCTCCAGTTCTTGTCATCCAGTAACTCTCAAGAATACTAGAGTTAGAATAATCGTAGTGTTGACACCGTCAGGGGTCCTAGGAGACCTTATAGGGTGGTCAGCCTGTCCCGGTTTGTCTGGAACTTTCCTGGGTTTACCACTGCAATCCCAGGCCCAGGGAAACCCTCCTCTCATATTATCCACTATTAGCACATTTCTAGGCAGAACGGGACATCTGGTCACCCTACAAATCTTTCTTGTCTAGAGACTTAGAGGCAGGATCATGGTTTGGCTCAAAATCATATTTCTGGGGGCAGCCGTGCCGTTTTTAACCTGAACCCGTGATTTTGGGCAAAGATGGAATCCAGCCTGGCTCCTCCTGAGCAGGGAACATCCCACAGGATGGGCATCTGAGGAGGTAAAGTTGCCGGGGGTTCCTCTCACCTGTTGGTATCTGACTCACAGTTGTTCTCTGTTAACGCCATTAGCTTTCATTTGCAAGAGTTGCAGCCGTCAGGAAACCTCTAGATGCTTTCTGTTTAATGAAACACAATTTGATTACATATCAACAAAGTCCCCTTGCGGGACAGACTTTTCTGGAGGCTTTCAGCCTGCCTGCCCACTCTAGCACGGTCTCTGCCCTTTGGAGGGGGCATCCAGTGGAGGCTGCCTAAGTCCCCTGCTGGGGAGGGGACCCCCAGCCCCCAGTTCACAAATTTGCTAGTGGCAGCTGTTGAAAACCTTCTCTAATGGACATGTGGGTGAGGGGTGTTTTGGTGGGTCACTGGGCCCAGTGTACCAGCAATGCTTTGTAGATTCGATCCGTGTGGAAAATTTACTATTTGTTGCAACTGCCAGTGGTGTCATGGCCAATGTCAAGCAGACTAGGTCTGGGACTGGGGTGATTGAGTTGGTTCAAGGTAAAAAGTGAGAGGGACTTCCCTGGTGGCTCAGCAGTAAAGAGTCCACCTGCCAGTGCAGGAGACTTGGGTTTGGTCCCTGAGTCAGAAAGATCTTCTGGAGGAGGAAATGGCAACCCACTCCAGTATTCTTGCCTGGAGAATTCCATGGACAGAGGAACCTGATGGGCTCCAGTCTATGAAGTTGTAGAGAGTCAGACATGACTGAACAGACAAGCAAACAAAAATAGGCATTAAGTTCTGTGCACCATTCTGATAAATGATTGAATTCAAGGAGGGGCTCATGGGAACCCCAACTTGTAGCTGGTTGGTGAGAAGTACAGGTAACAGTTGGCCTCTGAAGTGGGACCAGTTTTGTGGGTCAGATCACTTGACTTGTGGGCTCTGATGCTAACCTCAGGAGGACAGTGTTGGAGCTGAACTGAACTGGAGGACATGTAGATGGCATCAGAGAATTGCTCTGCGTCTGGGAAATCTACACATCTGGCATCAGAAGTAATGGGAGCATGGTAGCACTATGAACGGTAGAGGAGAAACACAGGAGTATTTTTCCATTTCCAGTTGCACAGGAGTAAAATCAGGGTCCCTTCTGAGCATAGAAGCAGGGTGAAGGGAGCACGTGGTTCACCCCATCCTGTCCCACAGTTTCTTAGAGGAGAAACTATTTTAATTGTTGGAAACATCCCAGATCTACACAAAATTACTTGACAGTGGCTTTTTAAATTCTACTTGTATTTGGCAATGCAAAGACCAGAAAAATTTCCATCAAGATTGATAAGAGAAACAAAAGCACACAGCCAGGACTCAGCTCGAGAGGCCACCTAGGTCCTTCTATCGCCAGGTTCCTGGATGGTCCCAACCCATTCTGCACAGGAGCGGTATTTATTCATACAGATTCCTTTACCACGTTGCCTCTCTGGCCTCCTGTTGTTCTTTCTCTCCCTCACTGGCTCCACGCATCCAGCCGTAGCTGTCTGTGGTTTCTCTCTGTTCTTGTTTGAAAACAGTGTCACAGCAAATTGCCCTTATCTCACTGTGAATCCCTCGGGGGCTCCTCTGGGTTCCAAGAGTCTCTCTCTCTGCTCTTTCTCTTTTCCTACTTCCTGTGCTTACTCTCACCAGAGACTCAGATTTCCTGGGCAGTCACACGGAGGTGTCGCTTACTTTGCAGGGTTAGCTGTCAGCCTCGCCTGGGAAGGTAGTGATGCTGAGGATGACCTCAGGGGCACCCTGCCACTTGTCTTGTATCCCTCCCACCACATAGTTAAGAGATGCTGAGCTCATGGGGAAGAGAAGGAAGGAAAGGTTTGAGAGGAGGTGTTTCTTTATATGGGGAAGGTTGTTGTTTTCAGTTGTCAAGTCATATCTGACTCTTTGTGACCCCATGGACTGCAGCACACCAGGCTTCCCTGTCCCTCAGTATCTCTCGGAGTTTGCCCAAATTCATGTCCATTGAACCAGCGATGCCATCCAACCATCTCATCCTCTGTTGCCCCCTTCTCCTGCTGCCCCCAATCTTTTCCATCTTCATACAGCCAGAGAATCAGAGAAACTGAATCCCATTTTCCCCCTCGCTTGTCAAGGGCTGTAAATAACCTGCTATTTCCCTATATGCAAAATTAAGGCAACCAGATAAGTGAATTATGAAGTCCATTTCAAGCTCTCAAAGCAGAGGAGGCAGGACGGGCCCATAAGGCCCTACTTGGGGCCGAGCCCTGCCCCAGGTCCCCTCCATTTCTCCTTCTAGGAAGGAGTTCTCATCCTTGTTTTACACATGGGGCAACCAAGGTTCTGAGGGATTATGCCTGTTCTGTGAAAACATTTCAAAAGCCAGAGACCAGATCCAGATTTTTCTAACACTGGAGCCCATTTCTCTAACTCCAGAGGATTTTTCTAGCTCTATCCTTTTAAAAAACATGACACTGTGATGTTCCTCTCAGGAAAAGTTTATTTTTCTACCCCCATTTGTACAGTATGTTCCATGTCATGGAGAACTTTTCTTTCAAAAAATTTCCAAAGGACAAGGGATGTGTTATGTCTTCAGATTTTGGCAACTTCGCACAGTAACCTCAACTGGCTTTTGGCTCCCAGCTTGCAGGGATGGCATTTCAGGTGTGCGTGGTTGTGTAGAGCCTGTGGTGTAAAATTTTAATGGAGGACCCTTAGTCCCATCTGTCTGTTCTGGCTCTCGCCCTGTCCCTGAGTTCCCTTTGGTCACCGACTCTGCAGGGTCCCCCCACCTCCCACTCCTGTCCTCTTGCAGTTGAGATGGGCTGTGTCCCCCCGATCCCCAGCCACAAGCCTGGGTTTTATCAGCACAGTTGACGGGCTCCATTGGGCCTTTCAAACTTGATGGCAATTTGGATGTCAGTTGCTAGGAAGATCAAGATTAATATTTGATGACATTACAAAGTCAACCTGTTCTCTTTTCATCCCAGATAGAATTAAAAAGCAGAGTCCTCACCAGGACACTCCCCCAAGGAAGTGGGAGACAGTTGGTCTGGGAGCCATAGAGGGTTGGTAAGGGTGGCCTGGGCCAGGAGTTGGCAAGCTTGGGTACTGGTCTTGGCTTGGAAACCTGTTAGCTGTTGACCTCATGCTAGGCTCACCTCTCTGAGCTCTCAGTTTCCTCCTTCACAAGTAAATAATCGCTCAGGATAGCAGAACTCTCATTTAGGAATGATGCTGTCTTAAACAGAGGATCAGCTTGTAGAGATGTTTCTATACTCAAGCAGACTTTAGGAGGGGCTGGGCTTTTTGAGGGGAGGGGTCAGAAGAGCAAGGAGGGGCCCTGGAGAGCAGGTGAAGAAGTCTGGGCGGAGGAACCAGCTCGGTTGCTGGGACCTACGAAAGGTTCAGGATGCCTGCTCACTGTGCTTGGGCTCCAGGGGATGTGGAGGGCAAACAGGTGTTCGTTATGTGGGTGAGTCCAAACTTCTGGGAGTCTCATTTGATGCTCAAGAGAGGCTCTGGGCTCCACTACTACCAGACTCTCACCTGTCCTGCGCCTTGGCTTCCCCAGCATCTGCACGCAGTACATGTGTCATAAGAGTCTGTGGAACAAGTCAATTGGGCAGAAGTCTGTTTCCAAATGAGGGTGTCTCTTCATGCACCTCCAGGAGGGCTTTTTCGACTTGGAGTCTGTACTGGCTGGAAGGAGAAGGCAGGACTGATGGAGGCATGGGCTGGAACAGATGTGATGTCAGGCCACCAGCTGCCATGCTGGGCACAGGGTGGGTGTCTGTGTCCAGAGTTATATTTGAAGACTCAGCTGAATCAAAAAGTCTTGTAGGGTTTGGTGACACTGGAGAGGAATGGAATCCCTAGAAAGAAGGAAACATGTTCAAATACCCACAAAAGAAACCTCATTTCACTCCCTACAGTCGTTCCCTAGAGAAAGCCTCCACGTTGCATTGTGACCCAGGGAGTCTCACTCCTTTCAGGCAGTTATTACCAGATGGAAGTTTTCTGGGAGACCCTAGCTGACATGGCAGTTACTGGTGTGATAGAAAGAGATCCTCCCAGATCTTAGAAGAATTTTTGCAACAGCTTGGAAATAAACAAGACTAATGTCACCAGGACCTTTGTATGTCGAGGCATTTAATTACACTGAAGCTTGGAATCCTATATTATGGCAGCTCATAGGAAATAGTCCCTCAGATGGGAAGCTCAATTGTGGATCATCCTTGAAAAGAGATGTGTCTTGTTAGCTCTCTGTACCGTGATCTTTGCATGCAGGAAGAGCCATGTTAAATCATGATTTTCTTTGAATATTTTTCCACTAAATGATTTCTGGCCTGGATCAGTACTTTGAGGATGGCATACTGAAGAAACAATGAAAGATGTTTCCCTTATAAGGGTGTCTAAAATATGATGCAAAACTCAGGAGCCACAAAATAATAAATTCAATTCCATTAAAATAAGTGTATGATAAATAAAATCAAAAGACAAACATCAAATTTTCAAGATGTTTGCAGGCTATGTCACAGAGGAAGGGCTGGATTCTCTAATATATAAAGAGATCTTACAAATCAATAGCCAAGGACCATGACCATTCAGGTATGACCTAAATCAAATCCCTTATGATTATACAGTGGAAGTGAGAAATAGATTTAAGGGCCTAGATCTGATAGATAGAGTGCCTGATGAACTATGGAATGAGGTTCGTGACATTGTACAGGAGACAGGGATCAAGACCATCCCCATGGAAAAGAAATGAAAAAAAGCAAAATGGCTGTCTGGGGAGGCCTTACAAATAGCTGTGAAAAGAAGAGAAGTGAAAAGCAAAGGAGAAAAGGAAAGATATAAACATCTAAATGCAGAGTTCCAAAGAATAGCAAGAAGAGATAAGAAAGCCTTCTTCAGTGATCAATGCAAAGAAATAGAGGAAAACAAGAGAATGGGAAAGACTAGGGATCTCTTCAAGAAAATCAGAGATACCAAAGGAACATTTCATGCAAAGATGGGCACGATAAAGGACAGAGATGGTGTGGACCTAACAGAAGCAGAAGATATTAAGAAGAGGTGGCAGGAATACACAGAAGAACTGTACAAAAAAGAGCTTCAAGACCCAGATAATCATGATGATGTGATCACTGACCTAGAGCCAGACATCTTGGAATGTGAAGTCAAATGGGCCTTAGAAAGCATCACTACGAACAAAGCTAGTGGAGGTGATGGAATTCCAGTGGAGCTATTCCAAGTCCTGAAAGATGATGCTGTGAAAGTGCTGCACTCAATATGCCAGCACATTTGGAAAACTCAGCAGTGGCCACAAGATTGGAAAAGGTCAGTTTTCATCCCAATCCCAAAGAAAGGCAATGCCAAAGAATGCTCAAACTACCGCACAATTGCACTCATCTCACACGCTAGTAAAGTAATGCTCAAAATTCTCCAAGCCAGGCTTCAGCAATATGTGAACCATGAACTTCCTGATGTTCAAGCTGGTTTTAGAAAAGGCAGAGGAACCAGAGATCAAATTGCCAACATCCGCTGGATCATGGAAAAAGCAAGAGAGTTCCAGAAAAACATCTATTTCTGCTTTCTTGACTATGCCAAAGCCTTTGACTGTGTAAATCACAATAAACTATGGAAAATTCTGAAAGAGATGGGAATACCAGACCACCTGATCTGCCTCTTAAGAAATCTGTATGCAGGTCAGGAAGCAACAGTTAGAACTGGTCATGGAACAACAGACTGGTTCCAAATAGGAAAAGGAGTACGTCAAGGCTGCATATTGTCACCATGTTTATTTAACTTATATGCAGAGTACATCATGAGAAATGCTGGACTGGAAGAAACACAAGTTGGAATCAAGATTGCTGGGAGAAATATCAATAACCTCAGATATGCAGATGACATGACTCTTATGGCAGAAAGTGAAGCGGGGCTAAAAAGCCTCTTGATGAAAGTGAAAGTGGAGAGTGAAAAGGTTGGCTTAAAGCTCAACATTCAGAAAACGAAGATCATGGCATCTGGTCCCATCACTACATGGGAAATAGATGGGGAAACAGTGGAAACAGTGTCAGACTTTGTTTTTCTGGGCTCCAAAATCACTGCAGATGATGACTGCAGCCATGAAATTCAAAGACGCTTACTCCTTGGAAGGAAAGTTATGACCAACCTAGATAGCATATTCAAAAGCAGAGACATTACTTTACCAACAAAGGTTCGCCTAGTCAAGGCTATGGTCTTTCCTGTGGTCATGTATGGATGTGAGAGCTGGACTGTGAAGAAGGCTGAGCGACGAAGAATTGATGCTTTTGAAGTGTGGTGTTGGAGAAGACTCTTGAGAGTCCCTTGGACTGCAAGAAGATCCAACCAGTCCATTCTGAAGGAGATCAATCCTGGAATTTCTTTAGAAGGAATGATGCTAAAGCTGAAACTCCAGTATTTTGGCCACCTCATGCGAAGAGTTGACTCATTGGAGAAGACTCTGATGCTGGGAGGGATTGAGGGCAGGAGGAGAAAGGGACGACAGAGGATGAGATGGCTGGATGGCATCACTGACTCAATGGGTATGAGTCTGGGTGACCTCCGGGAGCTGGTGATGGACAGGGAGGCCTGGCGTGCTGCGGTTCATGGGGTCGCAAAGAGTAGGACACGACTGAGCGACTGATCTGATCTGATGAACTTCACAGAAAAATGGGCAAAGGGTAGGAAGAGAGTGCATGGCATAGGAAACAAAACTTCTTAAGCATATGAAAAGTTGCTTATTCTCACTAATAAGTGAAAACTACATTGAGAAAATCCATTTCATTTTTCAGATGGGAAAGGATCAGAAAGTTTGACAACGACAAGATAGTACTGAGTGTGTATGTGTGAATGTGATGCTGCTGATAATATAAATCATTATCACTTTTATGGGAGAGCAATTTGGTGACATAGTTTTCACCCATGAGTCCAAGTTGTGAATGTTATATCTACAAATGACAATGTACTGAAGTTTCCCAATCAGTGTTTCATGGAATAGTTTCTCCTAACACAATGCAGAAGAGTTTCAGGGACACAGTCTGAGCAACGCTGAGATGTATAATGCATTATGTAGTTAGAATGTATCTGGGAACCACAAACACCATCCAGGTCTAGCTGTAGTCATGTTTGCTGGCCCTATTTAGAAAGAGAAAACCTCTCTGAAACCTCAACCTTCGCTTTCTGCTCTTTGAAATGCATTTCAGCCAGAAGTATCAATGCCAGGGCCTCGAAAATGGTTCAGAAACCCAGGGGAACTGCCTGGGGACAGACTCTGCTCTCTGTGGCTGGGACAAGGAGATGGCAGGGCCTTTTTTCTGCAGGAACCTCCCTGGTGTGAGATGAGAGACCAGAGACTGCGCTCGCAGCGTTAATTAGGAGAGAGCAACATTTGGAGACAATCTGTTCAGGAAACCCTGCCCGGGACACGTTTGCACCCTGGGCTCCCGGCTGCTCTGTGCCAGCAGCCTGGCTCCTCGAATCTTGATGGCATTCTCTGGCATTCTTCTCCAGCAAGTGTGAGCAAATCTGCCTCTTCAGGTTCTCCTCCTTAGCTTCAGGGTGAAACAGGTGATTTCCTTCATCTCTTCTTCTCTGGGAGCCAGCGAGCAGTAATGATGCGCTCAGGGCTGAGCTAGCACCCAGTGGAGCTACCACAGAGCCTCCAGCCCGTTCCCGAAGCACACAGGTGAGGAAATACAGACGGGCGAGTGGACAGAAGGCGTGGTGTCCACAGATGGGGTCTGTGGACCAGCTTTGCGCCCCGTCCTTCGCTGACCCCGGACCCCCAGGGGCAGGGCGGCTCAGGGCTGGATGGAGTTCCCCGTCCTCTGCTGTCTGTCAACCTGTTTCAGTTTTGCCTGCCAGGGAGGGGTGTGTCTTCCACCTGTGACATTGGCCTTCAACCCTGGCTACACATGACAGTAACTGGGGAAAGCTTAAAAAGTGATCACTGCCTGGATCCCACACCCTGCCCCCTGCCATATAGATTTTTATTTAATCGAGATGTTTATGAAGCTCCCCAGGTGATCCAAATGTGTAGGCAAGGTTGAGAACCACAGATCTGGGATGACCCACAATATATATGAGGATATTTTTGAGTGTGAGTGGAGGCAAGTTGGGGAAGGCAATGGCACCCCACCCCAGTACTTTTGCCTGGAAAATCCCATGGACGGAGGATCCTGGTGGGCTCCAGTCCATGGGGTCGCTAAGAGTCGGACACGACTGAGCGACTTCACTTTCACTTTTCACTTTCATGCATTGGAGAAGGAAATGGCAACCCACTCCAGTGTTCTTGCCTGGAGAATCCCAGGGACGGGGGAGCGTGGTGGGCTTCCGTCTCTGGGGTCGCACAGAGTCGGACACGACTGAAGCGACTTAGCAGCAGCAGCAGCAGGAGGCAAGTTAACCATGATTCTGATGTTTGGGGCTGTTCTAGGCAATCTAGAATACATGGTCTCCCTGATTTCACCTGGAGAGACACCAAAAATTGTTTTCTAAGAGTACCTGATTATAGTTTGTTGTTGTTTTTAAATTTTCTAAGTGGATGCAAACCTTGGTAATTTTACAGTATTGTAGAGGATTATAGGAGAGTGTCAGGAATCTGATTTTGAGTTTTGTTAAAAATCTGCCTGCAATGTAGGAGACCCAGTTTTGATCTCTAGGTTGGGAAGTTTCCCTGGAGAAGGAAATGGCAACCCACTCCAGTATTCTTGCCTGGGAAATCTTATGGACACAGGAAACTGGAGAGCTACAGTTCATAGGGTCACAGAGTTGGACACGATTGAACGACTAACATCTTCATATTCACATGTTTTCAATGTCCTTTTCCTACTGCATGCACCTCCCCTCTGAGAACTGGAGGGGAGGCAAGGTCTAGTAATTTCAGCCCTTTGTGCTTCCTCTTATAGCATTGGGGAGTCTGACACTTGCTCGACCTTTTCTGTAACCAACTCTCTCTCCTGCAGCGTCTCGGGCAGTGGTGGGTGTAGAGCTCTGCATCTGGACTCAGCCAACCTCTCTGAACTTCAGTTTCCTCATCAGTAAAGTGGGAAGGGCACTCCCAGTCTCAAAATGTCGTGGTAGAGATTACATGAGTCCTTTTACACCGCTGGGGGGCCCAACAGAGAGCAGAGTACAGGCCTCTTCCATGGGCCATGGTTTTCTTTGCAAAGAGCCATGTTCTTACTGGGTGACAATCTCTCGATCCTCTTAGAAGTGACAGAGGATAATTCCTGCAGTGTTTAGGAAGAATGGATGACCATTTCACACTGACATGATACTGGGAATAAGTGAAGTCTGTGATAAATATTATTTTTTTTATACATACTTGATCTTTGAACAGTGAAGTGAGAAGCTTTGAGTATGCCTGCCTATTCTGCAGATGGAAAGATTGAGCTGCTTTGTGATCTAAAATCTCACAGTAGCTAACTCTGCGAGGAAGAGAGGAGTGTGGCATTAATTGAGAATCTTGGGTGCCAGGTGCTTCTACTCACTTTATCTGATTACAACCTTTCGACAACCCTCTGGAGGAATTCTGATTATCTTTCTGTCTAGGCTGAAGAAAGTAAGACTCAGAGAGGTTATGTAACTTGCCTAAGACCACACAGCAAGGTGGCCAACTGGGTTGTGATTCTGATTCTGCCTGACTCCAAAATGCAAGCCCAGATCCCAGTGGAGGGAGCCATGCTTTTTAGGCCATGAGTGTAATATTGAAATCTCTGGAAAATGGTTGGTTGTTTGGGCTTATCTTTTTATTTTTAAAAAGATACTGTTTATTTAGCTAGCTAGCTACCTCCCTAGCTGTGCAGGGTCTTAGCTGCGGCATGTGAAGTCTTAATTGCAGCACGTGGGTTTTAGTTCCCCAACCAGGGATTGACCCTGGGTCCCCTGCATTGGGAGCAGAATCTTAGCCACTGGACCACCAGGGAAGTTTCTGGGCTTGTCTTTTTATACCCCCATCCCAGTGGGGTTCTCCTGGTAAGGAGATATTGGGGCCAAAACATGGACACCTGGGTCCATGGCTCCGTAAGGCGATGGCTTCCATCTCTGCCCTTGCCTCCCTTCCACCAGCTGTGGTAGCACACCAGCTCCTGTGCTACCTTGGGGATACAGCGTGGAGTCTGTAACACGACCCCTGCCCTCAGAGAGCTTCCACTTCAGCAAGAGAGGGAGCCATCTGGGAGGCAGAATGAAGGAGGTGCCAAGGAGGGGTGGGCAGAATGACAGGTTTGGAGACTCAGAGGTCCAGAGCAGGGACTGTTCAACATCACACTGCAAGTCAAGGAAGACAGCATGGAGGAGGCAACTTTGGAATCTCATTTTGGAGCAAGGTTGAGGTAGATAAGGAGAGGGAGAGCAGAGGGAACATGAGCAAGAGCATGGAAGCACAGAAAGGGGCCAAATGTTTGAGAAAAGAGGCAAGTCACCCAGGACAGGGCCACAACCAGTGAGGCTGAAGGGCAGCTGGGGGGCAGCGCCTGTGCCTCCAGGACACCACGTGGTCTGTGAGGGACGCAGACCCTCAGGGATGCAGATGTCAGTTCTCCTGCTGCAGTTTGCAGTCAGTAGGCAAGGCTGGAGCCAGTTCCCATGGCCTCGTCTCTTCAAATTAGGCTGATGTAAAATGACTTCATTGCTGCTGTTTTGCCAGTTGCCTCTTCTCTCAGGATTCCCCCCTGTTGGATCCAAGGACGATGGCATTCACACCCGCCCACGGGCCTCTTAGATCATTCCCAAGGCCATTCAGTAGAGACTCCACCTCACTGCAGTTGTCGGGAGACCTTTGCTATTTTGTAATCCTGTTCTTATAAAAAAAAATTCACACATTGAAAAGGCCATGTTTGGAAAAATATTATATATATAAATATTTCTTGGGAAAAACAGGCCATAGTTAAATCATTATGTTGTTGTCACAAGCTGAATTTTATTAGCATTTCACCTGTGGTTTGGTGACAGACACTGGCTGGCTTGAAAACCATTGAAAAGGAATTCTTGGTTGATTAATTTGTTCTTGTTCCTCACAGTTCTGACACCTAGGAAATACTTAAATTGTTATTTTACCACTTTGTGCAAAACCCGTCTGAGTGTCGGAGAGCTGTGTGGGCAGAATGTGGATGTTTTTGACTCCAGTGGTGGGAGTCAAATTTGAAATTCGCCGAGTCCAGTGCACCTGGAATTGGAGGTGATGGAGAAGTCCAGGGCTTTAGTTGAGAGCTGCTGGTACCTGGCTGCTGACGTGCATATGGTAGATCAATATCTGCTTGTATACCTCCAGTGACATGGAACTCACTACCTTAACATCAGCTCTGAGATGTTGCTAATGGGCATGTTTATTTATTTTGAAGTATTTATTTATTTGGCTGCACAGGGTCTTAATTGTGGCATGCCGGATCTTTAGTTGCAGCATGCGAACTGTTAGTTGTGGCATGTGGGATCTAGCTCCCTGACCAGGGATTGAACCTGGGCCTCCTGCATTGGGAGCGCGGAGTCTTGGCCATTGCACTACCAGCGAAGTCCCAGGACATGTTTAATGACGTCACACAGGAAGTAGCACAGCCTCCGCGTGCTGGGAGGGTTTTAGCTCCAGGGTTAAGCTGGAACAGCCTTGGGCCTTCGGACCCAGGAAGCTGTTGACTGCACCAAGAGGACAGAGATTCAGGTGCAGACAAATGTGGGCTCCCCCCTGCCAGTGACTGGGAGGTCCCTGGAGTCTGCCCTCAGCAATAGTTGTGTAGACTCAGGGTCTGGGGATCCAGGAGTAAGAAACAGACACCCCAGTGCCAGGTGTGTCAGAGGAACAAGGTGGTTTGTGCAGAATCTTGCACACCAGATGAGCTGGGAGGGTATCTCCTCCCCTGTCCTTCCTTGCCAGTCCTCAGAGGGAAAAGCTGGAGCTTAGAAATCACTGAGTACCTGTATCATTCATTCAACAAGTATTTGCCTGTATGTTTCAGATCATGTATTACAGCAAAGTGGTTCCTACGGAGTGTGGCCTTCATCATGCTCACCAAAGCTTTTTGCTGTTGTCTTAAAGTCAGGTGTGAAAGCTGCCCTTGGAAGGATGATAGACAGATGGTATTACAGATGCATTTCTGGACCAAGGGGACTAAGAATTTGGCTGGGATCTGGAGCCCTGGGTCCTGACCTTTAGACTCCAAGGTCTGGGCAGCTACTGGGGCCCAGGACTCTAAAATGGTGGGGAGGGGGAGAAAAGGTATAAGAGAGAAAGAACTGCTTTCTCATCAGGGTCCCCCAGAGCCGCTGGGGGCACTTATTCACCAAGCAGAGATGCAGAAGATCTGCGGTGGGTCTGGCCTCTGCAGTTCGGGCAGGCTCCCCAGGAGATGCTTGTTTGAGAAAGGCTGCCCTTCAGAGCACCATCGTAACCAGGCACAGCTGTCCTAGGTGTGCCGCGCGTCACAGAAACACTGAGAGATGATAAATGTTGCACCAATTTGCATCCTGTAAATTGGTTGTGTTGCATCCTCCTGCCCTCCGTGCCATCTCTGGTCTACGGAGAACTACAGTGTCTGAGAATCTTTTTCTAAAGGGGCTTGACACACTGGCAGGAGTCACCAGAAACAAATACTTCACTCCTTCCCACGTTGTCCTGCTTGACGCCTGGAGAAATCTCTCGTCTTACCCACTGGACCTTGGCAACAGATGCTGGTCCACAGCTTGCACCTAACAACCCGGTCTGGCCATTTTCTCCATGGTTCAGTCTGTACCTGCTCCCAGCTGTGGGTCAGAGAGCTGAGACCTCCAGTGTGCAGGACAGCCGTCAGAGCCTTGGTTAGCAAGAAGCAGGCCCTGCGTCCCCGGAGCCCAGAGATGGTGTGAGCAAAGTGGGCTCTGAAGATCCTACTGGTGAGAGGTGCCTTTCTCACTTCAGCTTTTAACACGTCTTGTGAGGAAGAGCAGGGCAGAGCCCCCAGCTGCGTGGGAGCGGTAGACACTGGCATGTGGGTCGATGTCCCCTGCAGTGGCAGCGAGGGAGGGTCTTGTCACAGGGAGTCCCCCTGCGGTTCTGCTGCCAGCCACACTTCCAGTCTGCTTTTCCTCCCTGACCTCCAGGGAACCTGAGCTCCACATCCCACTGAACGTTTAAGACTTTCTGCCTGCCTTGCATCATGACCCTGGCCTAGGCTGGGTGTTATGGAGTGAATGTTTGTGTCCTTCCCAAATTCATATGCTGAAATTCTAACCCCAATGTGATGGTACTAGGAGGCAGGGGCCTGTGGGAGGTGATTAGGTCATGAGGGTGGAGCTCTTTTAAATGGGATGAGTACAACTATAAGAGACTCCAGAGGGGCCCCTTGCCTCTTCCACCATGTGAGGACATAAAGGACAGAAACCTGTGAACCAGGATGCAGGCTCTCCCCACACACGGCATCCACTGGCACCTTGACACTGGACTTCCCAGCCTCCAGAAATGGAGAAATACATTTCTTTTGTTAGAAGCCTCCCCGTCTATGATATGCTGTGAAAGCTGCCCAGACTAAGACTGGAGCGAAACAGACTGAACTTGAGCAGATGGCGCTACTCGCTGAGACTCAGTGCCCGCATGCCCACGGCGAGGCTGCCCGTGGAGGAGCGTCATTGGGTTCCCTCTTTCTTGCCTTGCAACAATTTATGCCATCTTATTTTCTGCCTGTGAGGACAGCACAAGCTTTTATTCATATCTGGGGTTCTTCATTGCACCTAGCTCAGAGCCTGCCATTACACGAGAAATCAGTGGTCAGAGGGGAGATCGCAAACCCTCAAAGACTCTGGCTTCCCCTCCAAGTGGGGAGCGGGGCCAGGCCTGTGCTCACATCTGTGACCTGACTCTGTATGGATCCCTCTGTCTCATGTCCAAAATGAAGCTCAGTTTCCTTCCCAGTTCTCAGTCTCTGAGGGTGTCCTCTGTGCCGGTCACAGAGGGGTCCCTGCACACTGTGACTGCCCCCTGCCCTCCATCTTGGAGTCCTGGGGCCCAGTGGCTACTTGGACCTTGGAGTCTAAAGGTCATTTTCATCACGAGGTCTTAGTTTTTTCCAGCTTTGAGCAAATAAAATTAAAACTGACTGGGTAATGGTACAACAATGACCGGGGTCTTCAAAAATATTCGGGGAACTGATTTAGTGTTTTTACCAGTATTCTTATTTTTTGTAATGAGCCTAACCTGCTGTTCAGATTAAAATGCTATTTTCTCGTGTGGCATAAATGCAGTATGTATGCAATTGAGCCCAAATAAAATTACCGTTTACGTTTTCATCAAATGGGGAATAAGCTGATGAGGACAGTTGAAATGCAATTCATGATTATGTAAATTAAGCTACCTTCAGGACACTAATATGTAAATAAATGAGGCTTTCATTATTGTGAATCAAGATACTATTAACCTTGAAAATTATATACAATTGTCACGAACATTTCTTAAAAAGTAAAAAAAAAAATTGACAATCTCATTTTGTGGTTCTTTTTTTTCTTAAAAAAAAACTATTGTCCTAATTTTATTTTCTTATTAGCTTTATTAAGATATAGTTGACAAGTAACATTGTGTAAGTTTAAAATGTATAATGTAAGGATTTAATACACATATATTGTGAAATGATTATTAGAGGAGGGTTGTTAATACCTCTATCACCTGACATAATTACCATTCGTTTTTTTGTGTGTGTGGTGAGAAAAATCCCCACTTCAGTACTCTTGCCTGGAAAATCCCATGGACAGAGGAGCCTGGTGGACTGCAGTCCATGGGGTCGCTAAGAGTTGGACCTGACTGAGTGACTTCACTTTCACTTTTCACTTTCATGCATTGGAGAAGGAAATGGCAACCCACTCCAGTGTTCTTGCCTGGAGAATCCCAGGGATGGGGGAGCCTGGTGGGCTGCCGTCTATGGGGTCGCACAGAGTCGGACACGACTGAAGTGACTTAGCAGCAGCAGGTGAGAAAAATCTTAAGTATATTTAAAATTTACTCTCTTAGCAACTTTCTAGTGTATAATACAGTATTTACTGTGATTGCCATGCTGTACATTAGATCCCCAGACCTTATTCATGTTATAAAAAAGGGAAGTTTGTACCCTTCTACTGACATCTCCTCATTTCCTCAACCCCCCAGCCCCTGGCCATCACTGTGCTCGGGCGTCTGAAAATTTCTGAGGCATTCTATGGATAAGCCTGCTCCACTCTTCTTCCTCCTCCTTGTGGCAGAATTCTTACCCTTGTATGCCTTCTCTTGATCCTGCAACACATCAGGCAGGGTGCTGGCATCCTCCCTTTTATTTTCCCAGAGGTAGAGCTGACTCTCAAGTTTGCAGTGTCCCTGTGGACTGCAGATTTGGCTGGCCTTCTGTGTGAGCTCACGACCGTCTGCCAGAGCTCATTTTTGCGGCCATCAGGGGTGCACACACAGCACCGGCCCTAGGTTGGGGTTGCGTGTGGGTGAGGCAGATGGAGTACTGGGTGTGCCCCTGGACCAGGTGGGTGGATCCTCCTTCCAGGTGGTCCCAGTGGCTCATGGAGAGGCTCCTTGATGGAGTCCAGAGTCCTTGCTCCTTCAATACCTTCTGAGGTTTGATCTGCTTTTCACTATGCTCTTCCTGTCCTCCCATCACGCAGCTCATGACTCTGTACTCTGCAGGGAGCGAGAGAAATGGGCTTCTTGGGCGATGTCCTGCACAGTGGGAGAAATCATTTGATTTCCCCACTCACTCACTCACACATTCTCATTTTCCCCTGTGGGACAAATCACGGGCCAGAAGGATCTCTCTTGGTACTGAGCTGTGTCACCTTGGGGGAACCCTCTCCACTGCATCCAGACTCGTATTTTTTCTTCTGTGACAGTGGGCTAGAACTTCTCTGCTGGAAACCTGAACTTCCACAGTGGATCTGTCCTCTCTAAGAGATTGTTCCTAGATGGTGTTCTCTAGGGGCTCCTGGGCTGCAGCCAACAGGTTGGAGCCAGTGTGTGGTCTGCTGAAGTCAGCAGGCAGGGCCCAGGTTTGTCTGCCCATTACCTAGCACACAGGTGGGCAGATCCTGTGGTGTACGGTGCTGGATCCCACAGCTCCCACACAGGCACTTTTGTCCATCAGTGGGCACCCAATTGTTGCTCTTGGGGGATACGAATGAAGGACAGCTTATTCAGCCATATCGTTGGTATCGCAGTTCTCTCTGTGGGTCCTTAGGCCAGGTTGCCTGAAGATTCAGCTCTGAATACAGCAGGTCTCAGGCTCAACATCACCGTCAATACCTTTGTAATGACTTCTTAGGGCTCTGTATTGAACTCGAACAAATGAGGGTGGTGCTTTCTGGGTCCCTTCATCTGTTTATTTTTCCCTGGAGAAATTAATTCCCCAACACTCCACTCCCAAGTGTCTGTTGTTGAGAGTAGTACGATGTATCGAGGAGGAAGGAGACCTGATTAGTGTTCTGATTCGTTTACTAAGTGGATAGATAACCATACATCTTCTTGGGTCTCAGCTCTGTCATCTGTAAAGTGGGGACAATAAGACATTTTGTGTGTCAATTAGGATTCTTTGGCTATAAGCAGCAGATTCTGAATGTAGCTAACTTGAGCTGGAAAGGACTTTGTTGGGAGGATATGGGTGGGGAATTTAGAAAAACAAAGGAAAAACTGAAGAAACTTTGCTGAAAGAATAGAAATCATGGCACCCTTGGGGATTTAGTCAGCAGATTTCAGGCTGCCTCTGCTGAGATGAATGGACAGAACAGTTTGTTTTAAATCATCGTTAAACAGTTTGTTTAAATCACTCTGCTCATGATATACGTGTGTGGGAGGGTGAGTCAGGTTGGCCTCATTTGGGCCAGGTGTCCACCTCCCGCCTGGAGGAGGGGACTTGTTGACCTCTAGTCCCACCAAGATAGTGTGTGGTAGGTGAGGGGAAAGCAGCAGCTGCCTGCAGCGTTTCTTTATCTTTTACTGAGTGTCTGTGGCAAGGGGCAGAGCCAGAAGGTGAATCCAGACCTTCTGACCCCACCCTCTGGCTCCTTCCATCTGCTTTCAGTGGCCACTCCAGATGGAAGCTGACAGTGTGGGGGTCCAGCGATCAGAGCTGGGGGCAACGTAGAGGCTGAGACTCAGCATCCCAACAGACCAGAAAAAGGAGCTGGCCTGAGAACACCCAGAACCCTGGTTGCTTCCTGGTCTGTTGACCTTGGAGGGACTTGGATGACCTCTGTCTGAGCCAGGGTGGGTGGGGCCTGGCTGCTGTGTGCAGCTAAGGGGATCTAGTTGTGTGGGGATACATAACCTCAGGGTGCCCCCCGCCCAGCTCAGCACTTGGATCAGCACTGCTCAACTTTGCCTATGCATGAGTGTCACCCAGGGAGCTTTTAAGTCCCTCATGCCTTGGCTACATATCAGAACCCGAGTATCTGGTGGAGGTCGATGTTTAAAGGCTCCCAGGTGATTCTTTGGTGAAACTGGGGCTGAAAGTTCTGTTTCTGGGCTGCAGTCATGCAGCTGTGAATGTTGGCTGAGAATCTTCTGTTGCTCAGGATTTGCTCTCTGGGTGGCTGACAGAGTCCCTGCATCTTAACTTGATCTGTGGTGCATGGGCGTAGCGTGGAGAAATCTCAGATGTGGGAGCTGGCTGGAGGCAGAACGCAGGCCTCCTTGGCCCTGTTCCTAAATCTCTGAGGACCTCTTTTTGACTCTCTCAAACCCTAGTCTTTGGCTTTGGAATTAAGACCCAGTACCACCCATCTGAATGCAGGGAGTAAAGGGGAAAACTGTAGGATGAAAATAAAAACCCACGTCTCCAAGAGCTGTTCTGACACATGAGATTCTAGATAGAGGTTAAAGGGACCAGAATGTCTTTTTCTATCAATGTGGGCCGGTCTCGACCTGTGACAACCTTGGCGTCCTAGGTAAGGGGACCTCAGTTAGGCTCTTGGAGCAGGACAGTGAAGAGGTGAGGTGGCATGAGAGGGGTGAGAGAGTGTGGAGGGAGGGGTCACAGTGCTCACCCTTCCTGGTGCTCCGGGCAGTGTTGCCGAGGCAAGTGTCCACGTGATGTGTGGGGCCCAGTACAAAATGGAAATGGGAGAACCCTTATAACAAATTATAGAGAATCACAAGATGGTGATTTGTTGTTTAATCTCTAAGTCGTCTGACTCTTTAGTGACCTTGTGAACTTTAGCCTGCCAGGCTCCTTTTTGCCTGGATTTCTCAGGCCAGACTACTGGAGTGGGTTGCCATGCTCTCCTCCAGGGGATCTTCCGAACCACAAGATGGGGCTTCCCAGGTGGTTCAGTGGTAGACAATCCACCTGCCAATGCAGGAGACATGGGTTTGATCCCTGAATCAGGAAGATCCCCTGGAGAAGGGAATGGCTACCCACTCCAGTATTCTTGCCTGGAGAATCCCATGGACAGAGAGGAGCCGGGGGGCTGTAGTCCATGGGGTTGCAGAAGAGATGGACATGACTGAGCAACTGAATAGCAAAATGGTGATGGCAGAGCATAAACAAAGTGCGGGGCCCTGTGAGATGGCACAGGTTGGCCCCATACCCGTGAATCTGCTCCTGCCTATTACTCTGGAGTTTCAGAGGCCCTCAGGACTTAGGAGGGAGAGAGACCCACGTCCAGATGGGGTTGAGACTGGGGAAGCACCCTAGCAGTAAGCTCATTCCTGGGAGGAACCCTTGACCAGGTCCTGCCCAAGGAGGACGGTTGAGTGGGTGTGGGGGCGAGCTGCAGGATATTTCAGACCACGTCCACAGGGTCAGTTCCATGGAAGGAAGCTCTGACCAGGATGGGGAGTGAGAGCTGTGGAGAGATGGTGGGGCATGTGTGTGGTGATTCGCATCACTGCCCACCCCCAGCCATGAGCAGCCTTAGTGCTCAAGAGCTGCTTGATCTTCCCAGAAGGGCGTCTTCCATCAGTGCTTTTCACATCCCCTGGGGATCTGGTTAGAAAGCAGAGTCTGTCTTTGTAGGTCAAGAAGGGACTTCAAAATTCTTCATTGGCACAAAACCCCAGGTGGTGGTGTTGCTGTGGGTCTGTAGACTACATTTCAGGTGTGGAATTCCTGCTGGATCTTTCCTTCTGATCCCCAGTTCCTGCTATTGTCTTACTGGCTTTCCTGGGAACATTTCCTATAAAATCACTTTGTTCCAAATCCTCATCTTAGAGTCTGCTTGGAACTTGTCCTATGACATTCATGAATTCATGAGGTGGGTAATGCCATCACCAGTTTGCAGATCAGAAAACTGAAATCCTGAGAAGACAAGTCACTGGTACAAGGTCCCGCAGCCAGTGAGGGGCAGAGAGGGGCCTCCATTCAGGTCTTCCAGACACCCAGGCCCACTCTCCTCTCCCCACACCATTCATCAGGCGATTCTCCCCCTGGTGCTCAGCCCCTTGGCCATGCCCAGCATCTTGCTTCCTTGTGTTCAGGTTTGGAAACCAGTTGGGAGCAGTTACAGGCCACCCCTGCTCCCCCTTCTCAGTCAAGCCTCCAGACTTGGAACCCTTTGTGCCGTGAAAATTCACCGAGATCTAATTGCAGCGCCAGCTCCAGGATTCCAGTCCTCCACTTGACATGAAGCACCTCTCAGGGCTCCTTTTTTCTCTTATTTTGGCCATAAGACAGTTAAGCAGCGGGTTCCCCGGAAGTCATTAAATACAGCAGAATGTCGGGATCAATGGAAAGCTCTTCTGTCCTTTCATCCACGGAGACAGAGCTGAGGTCAGGTGTTGTGTTCTCAAAGGGCTCCCTCAGCCCTGCCACCCAATGGCTGGGAGGTGGCACGGGCTGCGTGACATCCTGTCACCCCGAAACAGCTCGTTCTGTTCCCTGATGAGATACTCAGGGCAGATGAAATGGCATCGACCTGCTTGTAATGGTAAACACCACCCCAGCTGCCTTCATAACTGTGACTGCCTCCAAGATGCAAAGAAAAGGGACAGATGTTTACTTTCTGGTTTGGAGGAAGCACGCCCATTTCCTAAAAGCTCATTTTAACCTCGGACCCTGAAAAGCAAAGCGTTTGTGGGGTGCCTGGCTGCCCCTCCCAGCCAGACTTCAGTGCAAGATGTCTTAAAGCTGGCTTCTCTGGCCAGGGTCCTTCTGCAGGGTAGGGGGCGTTGTGGAGTTAATGCTTCACAAAAAATGAACAATTATTTTGGTGGAAATAATAAATATGACTGTAAGTGGGTGCAGCAGTGGGAGGGGAAGGGGGCCAGGGTACTAACGAGAGGTGGGAGGAGGCCTGGGTGCCTCGCCCTCCTTACCCAGGCAGACCTCAGTTTATTGCCTCATTTTAATGTGCTTTGAAGATAGGGCATTTTTTTTTCCTTAAAAATTGAAAGTTTGTGGCAACCCTGCGTACAGCAAGTCTGTCAGCACCATTTTCCTGAAGTGTTTGTTCTCTTTGTGTCTGTCACGTTTTGGAAATTCTTGCAATTTTCAAAC
Source organism: Tragelaphus eurycerus (assembly GCA_935064755.1). Taxonomy (NCBI): domain Eukaryota; kingdom Metazoa; phylum Chordata; class Mammalia; order Artiodactyla; family Bovidae; genus Tragelaphus; species Tragelaphus eurycerus. The sequence continues at coordinate 24,270,696 of CAKXYN010000020.1, forward strand.
TTTTTCATTGTTATTAATATTTGCTGTGGTGATCTGTTGGTCAGTGATCTTTGTTGTGGCTATTCAAAAAAAATGATGACTCGCTGAAGGTTCAGATGATGGTTAGCATTTTTTAGCCATATAGTATTTTAAAATTAAAGTATGTATATATTGTTTTAGACTTGATGCTGTTGCACACTTAATAGACTATAGTATAAGCATAACTTTTATGTGCAGTGGGAAACCAAAGCATTTGTGTGACTTATTTTTTTTTTTTATATTTGCTTTACTGCGGTGGTTTGAAACTGAACCCCCGAATCTCCAAGGTCTGTCTTACAAAGAACCACACTGCACAGAAGTGTCGCTTGCTCCCCTCTCTGTCTGAGGGTCACTTCTTGCTGCTGATCAGTCGGTCAGTTGTGTCAGACTCTTTGCAACCCCATGGGCTGCAGCATGCCGGGCTCCTCTGTCTTTCACCACCTCCTGGAGTTTCACTTCTTGGTCACCTTCTTTTAAGTGAGGAGCAGGGGCTCCGGGAGGACATGACTTTCCTTTAAATCTCAGGTCTGCCCCTGCGTGCTAAGTGACCTGAGCACGTCCCCTCCTCTCCCCCACTGGTTGTCTCCTCATCTGCACTGGGCTCATGCAGCTGTGTGCAGATCACTTTGGACAGAAGAGTGAGTCCTGAATCGGTATGTGATATGCTTGCAATCAGTGCATAGCTGTCAGTCTGTAGTTTCCAACACAGGAGAGCCTTCAGGGAAGGGGTGGTCAGCCGAGCTAGGTCAGGATGGTGGGTCAGAGTTACCCAGTGAGTGGGGATAGGGGCTGTTCTCTATGAAGCGCGTGAGTCCATCATCTGGCACCTGGCCCTCCACCCCATTTGTATTTTTAGTTTATATTTTACTTAAGGAGCCAACAGTGCTCTGGATCAAATGGCAGCTCAGGCTGTTGGCTCCTTCCTTGAACCCAATCCACGACATGCCAGCAGAAGAAGGTGGAGGCTGATGGATCTTAGAATTGCTCTCAGCTACTGATATGAAGCCTGAGAGACCCTTCGATAAGCAGAAGAGGGTTGGGTCCTAGCATGGGATGACCTGGTGCCCTAGAGCAGGAACAAGAGGTGGAAGGAGAGGTGGGTCCTTTCAGTATCACTCCAGTGACCCCCACTGGGGGAATCTGGATTTTCCATTGCTGAAGCTTAAGGCTTTTCTGGAGCTCAGGTCCTGGTTCCCATGGGCACAGGAAGGGATCCTGTGAAGGCCTGGAAATGTTCGGCCTCTCATGCGGGTACACTAGCAGCTCAAGACAGGAGTTGTAATGCTGGTAGGAGAATAGCAGGGAGGGCGTGTTGCTGCTCCATAATGGGCTCAGGAGAGGTATGTCTGGGATGCAGCAGGCACCCTGGGGTACCAAGTGAACAAGTAACAATAGGTGTGGTACCCAGGGAGGGCGTGGTACCCAGAAGTCTCATACCCTTTGAAATGAAGGAGTGGCAGGAGCCTAGACCAGTAGAAGAGCTGGCCAAGGTTGTGTGAGGAAAAGAGCTAGGGGAGTATGTTAGCTTCCTGTGTGCTCCGTTGCTCAGTCACGTCCGACTCTGAGACCCCATGGACTGGTAGCCCACCAGGATCCTCTGTTCATGGAAAACTAGAGTGGGTTGCCATTTCCTACTCTAGGGGATCTTTATGACCCAGGGATCAAACCCACATCTCTTGTGTCCCCTACATTGGCAGGAGGATTCCTTACCACTGCGCCACCTGGGAAGCCCTATAGTAGCTTCCTGCTGCTGCTAAGTCGCTTCAGTTGTGTCCCACTCTGTGCGACCCTATAGATGGCAGCCCACAAGGTTCCTCTGTCCCTGGGATTCTCCAGGAAAGAATACTGGAATGGATTGCCATTTCCTTCTCCAGTGCATGAAAGTGAAAAGTGAAAGTGAAGTTGCTCAGTCGTGCCTGACTCTTAGTGACTCCATGGACTGCAGCCCACCAGGCTCCTCCATCCATGGGATTTTCCAGGCAAGAGTACTGGCGTGGGTTGCCATTGCCTTCTCCAATAGTAGCTTCCTAGGCCATAACAATTGGAGAAGGCAATGGCACCCCACTCCAGTACTCTTGCCTAGAAAATCCCATGGACGGAGGAGCCTGGTAGGCTGCAGTCCATGGGGTCGTGAAGAGTCGGACAAGACTGAGTGACTTCACTTTCACTTTTCACTTTCATGCATTGGAGAAGGAAATGGTAACCCACTCCAGTCTTCTTGCCTGGAGAATCCCATGGACGGGGAGCCTGGTGGGCTGCTGTCTATGGGGTTGCACAGAGTCGGACACGACTGAAGCGACTTAGCATCAGCATTAGCATCAAGTAGCTTACACAATAGAAATGTATTATCTCACAGTTCTGAAACATAAAAGTTCAAGATGAAGGCATCAGCTGGGTTAATTTCTTTTGAGAGCTTGTGGAAGGCCTTCTGTCTTTACATGGTCTTTCTTCTGTATCCGTCTATGTCCAAATTTCCTTTTCCTTTAAGGACCCTGGATTGGATTGGGGTTCACTCTAATGACTTCATTTTACCTTACTTACCCTTTTAAAGGCTCTGCTGCTACAGTCACATTCTGAGGTACTAGGGATTTGGATTTCATCACATTAATTATTTGGGGACAGAATCTATCCCATAACAAGGAGGTTCATGATGAGTAGCAAAACCTTAGGACCAACTGCCCCAATAGGATCTGTGACCTATCCCACTACATCCGTCTGTTGTTTGTTTATTTATTTATAAAAGAAACTGTGACCAGTCACTGTTACCAACCTGGATTCTTAGAAGTTTTAATCAATAGAAATTGATAAGAGGCCAGGTGAGAAATTCAGGCAAGGCTTTACTGAGATTCATGCTGCAGTCCAGGGAAGTGAGAACAAGTAGCAGATGCCCTTGCTGGCTCCCCAAAGTCAGGGGTTTGGAGCTGGTTCCTTAAATGGGGTGAGGGCAGGGGCAGATTCGGAGAAGGCAATGGCACCCTACTCCGGTACTCTTGCCTGTAAAGTCCCTTGGACGGAGGAGCCTGGTAGGCTGCAGTCCATGGGGTCGATGAGTCGGACACGACTGAGTGACTTCACTTTCACTTTTCACTTCCATGCATTGGAGAAGGAAATGGCAACCCACTCCAGTGTTCTTGCCTGGAGAATCCCAGGGATGGGGGAGCCTTGTGGGCTGCCGTCTCTCGGGTCGCACAGAGTCGGACACGACTGAAGCGACTTAGCAGCAGCAGCAGCAGCAGGGGCAGATTGGTGGGTCAGGCTGGAGGGGTGTCTTCGGTGTCTGCTCACCCTGTTGGTGCTGCTGTGTGCAGGCAGCATGTGAAGTGCCCTGCTTTTGCTCCCAGCGCCTCAGAAATGGCAGTTGGGTTTTGGCCTTTTTGGGTATCTTTTTGTTCATACTTGACCCAACTGTGCATGCGTGCAAGTTATTTTTAGTCCCTTATAGTTTCTTTGTATTCTGTTGTTCATGTTTGGAAGGTGCAAGTACTCTGAGAAAGGGTCCCAGGTCCAAGCTCGTTTCATTGCCACCTTGAAAAAATCAGTGACAGAAGAGAATGAGCTCAACATGGAGCAGAGCGGGGTCTGAGCAGTACCTGGGGTGGACTGGACGCTCAGAGCCCTGCCTGTATTCCCTGGGCACTCACTGTTCTCGGGCACATGGACGGCTGCCCACTGCAAGCACCTGTGATACCCTCCCAAGGGCTTCCTCTGGTACCTCTGCTTGTGTTCAGGACAGGCAGGAAGTGCTGGGAGTGATGCCCCCAGGGTGGGCCCTGAACTAGTGAAGGAGAAGTTAGAGGTTAGATAAACTCGCTTCTTCATCCTTCATCCAGGATGGAGGCAGGGACCCTAACGAGTGTGCTGTGCTTTTTCCCAGAGGTCATTCGTGGGATGGAGCCCCAGTAACCCACAGTGTAACTTGCTTATTCATGTGTCCTGTATTGACTTGCTTGCTCCCCTTCCCGTCTCACTTCCCTGCTCTCTTACTGTACTTTTTGGGATCGCTTCCCAAACAAATTACTTGTGTTTATATTCTGTGCCAAGATTTGCTTCTGGGGGAACCTCCGTGAAGATAGGAAGAGGAATGGAACCCAATTTGAGTGCCTACTGTGGGCTGGGAATTGTGCCAGGCTGTTCATTTCCTCATGTCTTTTAATCCCATGAGGCTGGATTTATCATTCCTGTTTTAACACACGAGGAAACTAAGACTAAACGATTTCCTGAGGGCCCAGCACCCCATCCTGAAGTGGAGCCAGGGTTGTTTCTAATGATGTGGCCAGCCCAGTTCCAAAGGACAGGGTGCTGATTATCCTGGGCCAGTCCTGGCCCTAGGAGTCAGAAGCCCTGGGTTCAAGTTTCAGGCATAGCATTACTTGGACCAGTAACTTTCCTGCTCTGGGCCTCAGTTTCCCTATTTGTGAAATAAAAGCATAGGGTCAGAACATTTCTGAAAGCCCGTTTGGCTCTTGAAATGTAGGCCAGGAGTCAATCAGCCCCATCCTACCCAGGTCTCACCTGTGCCTTGTAAGGTGAGATCTTGGAGGTTGTTCTGGAGGGTTTAACCTCTTAACTGATCTCTTACTGAGGTTTATTGACAGGTGGATGTTTAAGGATTATATGGATTATCTCCTTGCAATAAGACATAAAACATAATTCTCCTAATGTCTTTTGACTCTAGGAAAAGCAAATTTCTTGCCTGCTTTGAAATGTCATGGGGGGAAAGTTGTTGAAATTCATTGATAAAACTGTAATCTTTCCCCATGTATTTCCCATGAATGTCATAGAAGTCTTTCTACCAGACAGTTTCTATAGACTTAATGAAGAGAATGGAGCAGGTAGGATGGCAGATGGCAGCAGATTAATGGTTGCTTAAAAGATTATGCATGGATGGCAGCTGATGATGGATGGGAAGTTGACACATAAATGCTAAGGGCTTTCTGTGCACCAGCATCACACTAAACACAAAACACGCAAGACTTGGATGAATCATCTCATTTCTGAGATAATTCTGAGAACTATTTCCATTTTTGAGATGAGAGAATTTAGGTTCAGAGAGGCTAAGTGGTCAGAAAGGGGTCACACAGCCAGTTGATGGCAGAGTTGTAAGTTAGACTCAAACCTGGTCTTGAAGAGTGAAGGTTTTGGAGCAGGAAAGTGGATTGGATTTGAATCTTTCACCCACTGGCTCATCATCATGTAATCCTCAGCAGGTCACCTGGCCTCTTTGAGTCTCAATTTCTTCATCTCAAAAGTGAGAATAACACCATTAACAGGATACTGGGTATGCTGTTAACACAGTTCTAGGTGTATGCAAAGTGCTTAGTGTATCACTGTGACATTATTCTGCTCCTTCCCTGCAGGGTTTCTCTGCTCTCAACCTTCTCACCCCACTCCCCTGCCCACCAGTAAGGTGATTCTGGCTGCCTGGTATTTCCCTGTGCGTCATTGGCACCTGGAAGCAAGACCTTTATCTTACCCCTGCTGGTGTCTCCTGCCTCTGTGTCATTTGCAACCAGAATGGTGTGCAGACAGTTACCTGCACTGGATTCTATTTTTTTCTTGATGACTTTTTTTTTTTATTACTATTTTTCCGTCTTCAGGGCATCTTTGTCCTGTTCTGGAATGGTGAGTGATGTCTGCTGGTCTCTGTAATTTAGGATCCTGTAACTATTCATTGCCACCCAAGCCACCCATCCATTGACTGCTCCCAGTACACAGTCTCTACTCTCTCTCTACTGAAGTCATTGCCCAGATCATATCACCTCCTTCCCTTGCTTAGGAACCTGGCTCTAGTTCATGGCTGTCAGAAGATTATTGGCAAACATTTCTTCATCCACCTGCCATGATGCCTAAGACCCCACCATTAGAAAGTTACTTGTTTGGTTAAAGGTGTCTTCTGTTAAAATGCAGCTATCTGTTCAGTCAGTTCAGTTCAGTCGCCCAGTCGTGTCCCACTCTTTGCAACCCCATGAATTGCAGCACACCAGGCCTCCCCGTCCATCACCAACTCCCGGAGTTCACCCAAACTCATGTGCATCGAGTCAGTGATGCCATCCAGCCATCTCATCCTCTGTCGTCCCCTTCTCCTCCTGCCCCCAGTCCCTCCCAGCATCAAGGTCTTTTCAAATGAGTCAACTCTTCGCATGAGGTGGCCAAAATATTGGAGTTTCAGCTTTAGCATCAGTCCTTCCAATGAACACCCAGGACTGGTCTCCTTTAGGATGGACTGGTTGGATCTCCTTTCAGTCCAAGGGACTCTCAAGAGTCTTCTCCAGAACCACAGTTCAAAAGCATCAATTCTTCAGCGCTCAGCTTTTTTCACAATCCAACTCTTACATTTGTAGAATATGCAAACCAAGTTCTATTACTCATCCACACCTTAGCAAGGAATGCCTTTAAGGAAAGGACCCAGGAGTTAGTCAGACACTGGTGGTTCTGAAGTTCTCCCTGGTGAGTGAGGAAATCTCAGTAGAGTTCACAGCCTCACCCCGACCCTTCGGTGCAGTTGCCAGGCAAATCGGGGGACTCAGAGCCATATCAGAGATGAGATGTACAGAGGGTGCAGTTAAAGAGGGAGAAATAAAACCAAACATAGCCCCAAACTCAGAAGACTCTGGGCCTCACCCCACCTCCCACCCAGTATTTACTGCAGAGCTTGACAGGCAAGTATGAGAACCTCTTTGAAATCGACAGATGCTCTGTTCAGAGAGAAACAGTGCAAGGGAAGCAACAGGGAGCAGGCTGCTACCCATGGGGGCTCTAAAAACCAGCCGTCCAGGCCTCCCTTCCAGAGTAGGGCCACACTCATGAGAAACTGCTGATTGTGGGATCAGAACCTAGCAAGAGAGGGGCAGCAGAGATGCAGGGAGATGAAGTCCAGGTAAAAGTGGGAGGAGGGACAGGGCCACAAAGTCTCAGAGAGCAAGCCACGTACTTTTGAACACTGCACACAACAGTAGATGAAGGATCCCTAGGAAGTTAATATTTCTAGCTTCTGAACAATCCCTCCTAAAAGTTCAGGAAAATTATTTTCACCTAAAAAGAGCCATAGAAAAGAATCAAGATGAAATCTGAGACAAAGTTGTTATGAGAAAGCAAGAGAATAAGGAGCAGAATAACATTTCCCGGGCTTCCTTGGTGGCTCAGTGATAAAGAATCCGCCTGCTGATATAGGAGATGCTGGTTTGATCCCTGATCTGGGGAGATCCCGTGGGCCACGGAGCAATTGAGTCTGTGCACCACAACTGTTGCGCCTGTGCTCTGGAGCCTGGGGACCACAACTACCAAAGGCCACATGCCCCAGAGCCCGTGCCCCACCACAGGGAGAAGCCCGGGCACTGCAACAAAGATTGGCCCCCACTCACAGCAATAGAGAAATGCCCGTGCAGCACAGAAGACCCCAGAATAAATAAATAAAAATTTATGTTTTAAAAAAGAAGAGTAACATTTCCTCAGGCAGAGAGACATGCCATAAAGCAGAGCAAAAGTGTATTGCTAACTTTCTATTTCAAGTGAATAAAAGACATTAGGATACAAAATATGATTAGAAAAACAGACACAAAGTGAGAGAACTCAGGAAAGAATTAGAAATAAAAAGAAATAAAGACTAAATGGCAAAAGAATATAGACATCTTAATAGAAATAGAAGGTGACAGAAGAAAAAAAAATCAGAGAGAAAGGAAAATAGGAAAGGAAAAGGATTCAGGAGAGATAAGTATTGAAGATAAACAGAGACAATCCAACACAGGAACAAGAAGGAGGAAAACCAACAAGAAATACTCAGCCACAAGCAGGAGTGGAATGGTGCCATTTTTCAGAGACGTGGATGGACCTGGAGACTGTCCATACAGTGCGAAGTAAGTCAGAAAGAGGAAAACAGATACTGTATAATATTGCTTACATGTGGAATATAGAAAAATGTGATATGGATGAACTTATGAACTTATTTGCAAAGCAGAAATAAGTCACAGGTGTAGAGAACAAATTTATGGTTACCAAGGAGAGGAGAGGGGTGGGATGAATTGGGAGACTGGGATTGAAATATATACACTATTATGGATGAAATACAGAGCTAATGAGAACCTAAAAAAAAATATGATGCTTAAAAAAAAAAAAAAAGAAAACCAAGGCTAAAGCATAGAAAAAACCTCCAACACCATAATTCAAGAAAACTTTACTGAAAAAAATATGATTTAAAATTCAAGATTGAAAGTATGCTTCATATTTTCTGTCCCTGGGAATATTGAAGCAAATGAGTGAATTCCAAGACATATTCCAGTAAAATTACTGGACCATAAAGAAAAGAAAAATCTGTGGGTATCCACGCCCAAAGACCTAGTGATTTCAAGGGAAATGGAATTAGATCATCATCAGAATTTTGAAAATTGATACTTCATATTTCAGGAGAAAATGGATTAACATACTTCTTGTACTTGAGGAAGGAATGTATGAGCCAAGGAGTTTGTGTTCACCAACTCTGACATTCAAGTAAAAAAGGGAACAAACTATTATCTGTGCACAAGAACTCAGGAAATCTAATTACTCTGAGACTTTAAAGAGGACTCTACAAGCCACTGAGCTTCAGACTGCCCAGTTAACTAGGAAGACATTAATGTCAGGAATTGTGGTAAGCTCTAAGTGTAGGATTACTTGCAGAACTAATAAAAAATAAAAATCAAAGATTAACGAGAGAGAGACTAGTCTGTGCTAAATGCTAAATGCTCTGACACTGTAAATAGATTGTAGTTCTAAAAGTGGGAGGAGAATAAGATAACATTTTAAACAATTACCTTATTGCTTTTAGAAAACTTTTACTGAAGTCAAGTTGACTTACCATGTTGTGTTAATTTCTTTTGTATAGCAAAGTGACTCAATTATACATGTGGGTATCCTTTTTCATATTGTTTTCCATTATAGCTTGTCACAGGGCATTGAATGTAGTTCCCTGTGCTATTCGGGAAGGCCATGTTGTTTGTTCGTCCTGTATATAATCGTCTGCCTCTGCCGAACCCAAGCTCCCATTCCTTCTCTCCCCTACGTCCCCTTCCACGTGGCAGCCACATGTCTTCATATTTGTGAATCTGTTCTTGTTTCATAGATATGTTGATTTGTATTGTATTTCAGATTCCATATACATGTGATACCATATGGTATTTGTCTTTCTTTTTCGGACTTACTTTGCTTAGTATGATAATCTCTAGGGCCATTCACTTTGCTGCAAATGGCATTTTTTCATTCTTTCTGATGACTCAGTAGTATTCCATTGTATATATGGACCACATCTTTATCCACTCATCTGTTTATGGACAGGTAGGTGGTTTCCATGTCTTGGCTATTGTGAATAGTGCTGCTGTGAATACAGAGATACATGTATCTTTTCGAATTATGCTTTTGTCTGGATGTAGGTGGAGGAGTCGGATTTCTGGGTCACATAGCAACTCTATTTTTAGTATTTTGAGGAATCTCTGTACTGTTTTCCATAGTGGCTGCACTGAAAAAAATTATTTTTTAACTTTCAGTAACCATATTGGTGATGATAGCATTAATATTGTTACTCTGAAATTATTATATATGTAGTATGTGGTAAAACAAAAAAAAATCATAAGATATTCAAATTCTATCATCTCCTGAGTCTTGAGAATCATTATTTGTTAGAAGAAGACACAGTTGTAATGTAAGAGTGGTTGTGTGCAAACCCCATAGTCTTGAATTCACATAGGAAGTGCCACTCAGTATATATTCATGTTTTGAACATCAGTTCATATCACTTTCAGTAGTTAGGATGAGATCTAACTCATCCTTTCTCTTGGCTGAAGAATATTCCATTATATAGTTTTACCATAATGTATTTGAATATATATAAATATATATATATATTTCTTCTCCACATTTTACTATTACAAATCATGTGGCAGTATATCTCCATGATATGAAAGAATATTTTTGAATGAGAAATTACTAGAAATAGAGTGCAAGGTCAAGGACTATGATCTTTGAAGTGTATTATATAACTGCCTTCTAAGAAAGGTGTATCAATTCTAATTTCTACTAAGAGTGGATGAGAATACTGTTTGCTCACAATCTCATTAACCTGTTTTCAGTCTAATGGGGAAAATGTTGCTTTGATGTATTTATTCGATCATAAAGCAATATGATCAATAATGAAAACACTTTTTACAAGTTTATTGGCCATTTCTGTTTCTTATTTTGTAAACTGCCTGCTTAAAATTTGGCTCATTTAAAGTTGAATCCTCTTTATTGTTTATTTGTAGGCACTTTCAACATATTATGGGTATTTATACTCTTTCAGTTGTACATTTTGTAATTACTTTTTCTTAACCTGGCACTTATTTTAATATGAGAGACTTAAAGTTTTTATGTAGCCTGACTTGCCATCCCTCCTTTAGTGACTCCTGAATTTTCTGTAACATTTTTTAAAAAGGTCTACTTTACCTTCAGGTCATAATAATTTTCTTATATTTTCTTCTAGTGGTTTTACATTCCTTTATTTAACATTTAGATTTTTAATCACTGAAATTCTGTTGTGTGTGGAGTGAAACAGGAATGTATGTATCCTATCTATAAATCACCTGTCATCAGTCTGCCCAACAGACAGGCAATTTTCCTTTAGAAAATAGTATTTTTCCCTGTTGACTTGGGAAGCCACATTCTACTCACTACTGCTACTGCTAAGTCCATTCAGTCGTGTCCGACTCTGTGCGACCCCATAGACGGCAGCCCACCAGGCTCCCCTGTCCCTGGGATTCTCCAGGCAAGAACACTGGAGTGGGTTGCCATTTCCTTCTCCAATGCATGAAAGGGAAGTCGCTCAGTCAGATCCACCTCTTAGCGACCCCATGGACTGCAGCCTACCAGGCTTTTCCATCCATGGGATTTTCCAAGCAAGAGTACTGGAGTGGGTTGCCATTGCCTTCTCCCTTCTACTCACTAAGTTATATATAATAAGTGTTCTTTGTCCTTCATTCTGTTACACTGATCAATGCCTATTTCTTTGCTGGTACCATACTCTCTTTATTTTCCCCCTTAAGGATGAGGGACAAGAAGAATTTGTGGATTTTTTCTGTTCACATATGTAAATGGGCCAAGACAACACAGACCTTATTATACCAACAATCTGCTCTATAGATCTTAGGGTCCTCTTTCAGCTTATCCCTCTGACTTTTTGGGTCCCCTTCTTGGCTTCCTGGGTCCCCTTATTCTCAGGGTCTTAGTTACCTGCTAAGGGCCATTTCAAGTATTTCTATACCCTGACAAAATCTGTACCAAACTGAATTATTTTAGATAATATAAATTTCAACGTTTGGAACTGGCTTTCAAGTTCCCTGCAGTTTTATTCTTTCACATATGTCTTCACTCTTCTTTCACAGTTGCTTGCCACATGACCTTAATGATCAATTTGTTAAAATAACAATTAGGATTCTGATTGAAGTTGCACTATATTAATACATTATTTTGGAGAAGGGGAAAGAAATATACAGAAATATGTGTGTATCTTCACATCCAAGGATATCATCTCTCACTCTAGGTCTTTTGAAAATGCCTTTTACTACATTTTCATAGACAGTGCTTATGTTTTTCTTGTTAAATGTATTTTTATATGCAATATAATTGCTGTGGATATTTTGAATGTGGTTCTGCTTTCCACTTTATTTTTCAGTATATTTTACAACTGATATCTGCTTACATAAAGTTAAGCTTCCACATTTAAAAATATTTCCCCCCAGAAAGCAAGAGGGAGAGTCCGTTCTTGTGGAGATCTTAAGGGACAGGACAGCTGGGCTGGGACTGGGAGAGTCATACATGATTTTGTTCTCTTCTTCCACATTTGAGGGCTGGCTCTGTTACAAGGTGAGCCTCACTCCTGGGTGGATTTTCCATTGCTTGAGCCCTGGATATCACTGAGTGAGCACATCAGCTCACTCAGTGACCTTCCAGGATATCCAGACACCTGTGAGATTTATAACAAAATGCTGCTCCTCCCTTTCCCAAGCCTCCCCTCCTGAGCTCAGAGATGAGGATTCGTGGTGGGCCAGAATGGTATCTATTTGCAGCACAGAACTCAACATTTTATGTGGACTATGTAGTCTCCCTTGATAAAACTTATAAGTATACTTTATGGCAGGAGAGTTTAGACATTTCCTGTAATATTAGATATTTTTAGGCGTGCTGGGGTAGAGAATATACCAGCTTATTATAGCCCATGTTGCTGATTCCCTGTGGAAATGGTACAAAATTGCACTGACATGCGCAGGACCAGACCTTAGGCATTGAGTGAAGCCACGGGGGTCAGTGTTTTTCAAGCCTGCGTATGCATATACTCATATGGGACTGGCTTTTGGGTAGACTCCCTGGATTTGGGTTAGGCTCCCCGGCTTTAGGGCAGTCTCAGCACCCAGCAGGACTGGAATCACATGCAAAGTGTTCAAATTAATATTGAAAACTGTCTAACTAGTTGTACAATTTGATTTAATAGGATGTCTGATGAGTGACACATGGTTGTTTGTCGACTAAAAATATCTCGAAGACCTTTGAGCGAACCGGGAGACCTCTCTCGGGTCGCATCTCAAGAACAGCTGCGCCCTGCCCTGGGTGCGCATAATTGCTGAAACTGACTGGGGAGAGCTGGAAGTGTTGATGCTGTCATATTAATTTGCTCTATAAATCAACGCGTGAACTTGACAGCCCTTTAAAATCTTTATCATCGTGCATCTATCTTTTGTATTCCAAAGGAGCCTTACTGACTTCAACTCAAAGCAACTTATATTCATTAAACAAATATTTATTGAGCACTGACAGGAGACGAAGATGGGTACTGGCAGGGTCTGGGACCCATCTTCAAGGAGCTCACTGTCTTATGGGGAAATAGACGTAGAAGCAAGACATTGCAACTTAGTGTGATCAGGGCAGTGACAGAATTAGGCATCCAGATTGTGTTGCCACAAAGATTCATTCATTTTTCATTCATTCATTTATTCATGGCACAGAGACAAAGATCTACCAAGATAGAGGGGTGGCCTCTACAGACATAGGACACAATGGTTACTTCAGGGAGCTCAGTCGGGGAGCAGGAAACAGGCATATAAACAGATCATAAGTAAATACAAGCTATGGCAATCTGTAGAGGGTATGGTGGGGCAGGCCATAACAGGGAAAGGTCAACTCATGTAGGAGAATCAAGGAAGGCTTGTAGGTGAAGGGGTGCTTGAGTTAATTCTTGAAAGATGGTCAGGTGTTTATATCCCAGGCAGTTAAAGAAGAACAGTCAATGATGGAAATGTTTGGGGGTGGGGGGGAGGCAGGCGGTGCAGAGAGAACCAATTGTTCAGGACCAGGAAGTACTGTGGCATGTACTGAGCATGGTGGGAGTGGACTGTGGTGAGGGGGTGACCTGAGAATCAGGTGGAGGTCAGTCACATCATGAATGGTCTTAAATGCCTAGTCAGGGAGCCGAATGTTTTCCCCACACCTCATAGACACTCAAGTCCCAGCTTGGCTCTTCCTCAGCTTCCTCCCTTTAGAAATGTCAGCTTTAATTGTTTCTATGATATAAAACACAGTGCAAAGTCTCAGGCTTGAGAATGCCATGCACATGAAATAGTAAGCTTTGAATTAAGTTTGATCACCTGTTTATGAGTTTTCTGGCTTGATTATCTGTTCATTTTTTTTTTTTTTTTTTTTTTAATCAGGCCTCACCTTAGAACTAGAGAAGCAAGCTGCATAATCAGAAGATACTCCATCCTCTCTGCACTGGGTGATTCCATTCTGGATAAAGTATGAGGAGTACTGATCCCCTAAAAGAGCCAGGTCAGTCTGACTTCAAAATTTCTCCTCTTTTTGAGACCAGGTATTGCTCTGATTTTGGTTATCTACTGGGTTTATTCACAAATATTGTGAACAGTTTTGACCAGGGATAATGGATCTGTCCTCAGAGGGTGCATATGGTGTGAGTTTGGGTTTAATATGCTGATATGCTCTGTATCAGGGCTTCCCTGGTAGCTAAGTTGGTAAAGAATATGCCTGCAATGCAGGAGACCCTGGTTTGATTCCTGGGTCAGGAAGATCAACTGGAGAAGGGATAGGCTACCCACTCTAGTATTCTTGGGCTTCCCTTATGGCTCAGCTGATAAAGAATCTGCCTGCAATGTGGGAGACCTGGCTTCGACCCTTGGGCTGGGAAGGTCCCCTGGAAAAGGGCAAGGCTACCCACTCCAGTATTCTGGCCTGGAGAATTCCATGGACTATATATTCCGTGGGGTTGCAAAGAGTTGGACATAACTGAGCGACTTTCACTTGATCAGATGAAGCATAAGCTGGAATCAAGATTGCCAGGAGAAACATCAATAACCTCAGATATGCAGATGACACCACACTTACAGCAGAAAATGAAGAACTAGAGAGAGCCTCTTGATGAAATTGAAAGAGGAGAGTGAAAAAGTTGGCAAAAAATTAACATTCAGAAAACTAAGATCATGGCATTGGGTCCCATCACTTCATGACAAAGAGATGGGGAAACAATGGAAACAGTGAGAGACTTTATTTTTTGGGGCTCCAAAATCACTGCAGATGGTGATTGTAGCCATGAAATGAAAAGATGCTTGTCCCTTGGAAGAAAAGTTATGACCAACCTAGACAGCATATTAAAAAGCAGAGACATTACTTTGCCTACAAAGGTCCATCTAGTCAAAGCTATGATTTTTCCAGTAGTTATGTATGGATGTGAGAGTTGGACTATAAAGAAAGCTGAGTCCCGAAGAACTGATGCTTTTGAACTGTGGTGTTGGAGAAGACTCTTGAGAGTCCCTTGGACTGCAAGGAGATCCAACCAGTCCATCCTAAAGGAAATCAGTCCTGAATATTCATTGGAGGGACTGATGCTAAAGCTGAAACTCCAATACTTTGGCCACCTGATGCAAAGAATTAACTCATTTGAAAAGACCCTGATGCTGGGAAAGATTGAAGGTGGGAGGAGAAGGGGATGACAGAAGATGAGATGGTTGGATGGCCTCATCAATTCAATGGATGTGAGTTTGAGTAAACTCTGGGAGTTGGTGATGGACAGGGAGACCTGGTGTGCTGAGGTCCATGGGCTTGCAAAGAGTCGGACACGACTGAGTGACTGAACTGAACTGGACTGATGCTTTGTAAGTGATCAGGATGGAAAATATGGCAAATGGGCCCCCAAACTTAGAAGACTACAAAAAAGTCTGCCTGGAAAATAGAATAGAAAATTCTTCATTCTAACATATATTCAAGTGGTCTCTTATGAAAAAAAATTCTGATATTAAAAAGAAATCCAATGTTGTCAAGCTCATTTACTGGGCAGTGTTCGCTGGCATTGCAAAGTATTTTCTTCTTTAACTGTATAGTGTGCTTACTCATTCATTCACCGATTCATTCATTCCACAAACATTTGTTGCCTGTGCTGTGTCCTGGAAACAGAGGAGTAATACATGGTCACTGTCCTCAAGGAGTTCATGATCTAGAAGAAGAGACAAATTAAACAATGATTACAGCCCAAAGTCATATATGATAAATTATAGCCCTTTGGTGACACAAACTTTTCTGCTGGTCTCAATTTTAAGCAATCTGTGTAATGTTTAGACTGTCTATCATGTGAGTGTCTCAAAAATTTGTCAAACGGTATATGGCCACCTTAGTCATGTTCTGGTTATCAACAGAGTACTTGAGGGTAGGGGGGTGGTACAGACGAAGGTGAAACTGTTCACCTCAGATTGGAGTCTGAATCCATGTACTGGGACTCAAACCCAGCCACAATCCAGTTGGGGATTCTAACCCGTGTGGCCAGGACTCAGACCTGGCCAAAATCCAGTTTGTGACTTGAATCCACATGGCTGGGATGCAAACCCAGCCAAACCCCACAGGTTTTCAACTGCGATCACACACCTGGTTTCAGATTCTTGATGTCTCATTACAGCAAGAATTCAGGGAGAGCCAAAGTGATAGGTAAGAAGTGGATTTATTTAGAAAGAAACAGGCTCCACAGACAGTGTGTGGGCCATCACAGAAGGCTAGAGCAGCCTGGAAATGTGTGGTCGGCTTTTATGGGCTGAGTAATTTCATAGGCTAATGAGTGGGAGGATTATTCCAACTGTTTTGGGGAATAATCAAAACACCTCCTCCTCTTTGGTCTTTGGTGGCTGGCTTTGGAGCTGTCGTGGTGCCCGTGGGCGTGTCATCTAGTTTGCTGATGTGTTGTTACAAGTGTTCCTGTGGGTGCTCCGTTGCTCAGTCCTGTCCGACTCTTTGTGACCCCATGGACTGTGGTTTTCCAGGCTCCTTTGTCCGTGGAATTTTCCAGACAAGAATGTGCATACTGAAGCTCAGGTCTAGTGGAAGTTGGATTTGTCCACTGTCTTGGATCCATTTGGTTCTAATCAGTTTATGTCCAGGGGCTGTGTGTCATTCTTGTACAGTCTGTGCCCTGCCTCCTTCCCTCCTGTTTCCCTTTGACCGTCGTCACTCTATTTCCCCCTCCTGTAGCCCCTGGCAACCACCACTTGATCTTCTGTTTCTATGAAATAATTTTTTTTGGCTGTGCCGTGTGGCATGTGGGATTTTAATTTTCTGACCAGGAATCGAACCTGGGCCCCCCTGAAGCAGAAGCAGACAGTCTTAACCACTGGATTACCAGGGAAATCCCTGAAATAATTTTTGTGTGTGTATTTTTTTTGAAGATTCCCATATAAATGATACCATACAGTACTTGTCTTTCTGATGGCTTATTTCACTTAGCATAGTGGTCTCTAGATATATCCATGTTGCAAATGGCAGGATTTCCTTCCTTTTTATGGCTGAATAATATTCCATTGTGTGTGTCTATGTATTTATAGCACATTTTCTTTATTCACCCCTAGGTCAAAAAGTACAAATTTTCAGTTATAAGAAGAATAAATTATCAGGATCTCATGTACAGCATGCCAACTATAGTTAATAATGCAGTATTGTGTACTTGGAAGTTGTTGAGAGTATGTATTAATCATTCCCTGCCCCCCCCCCCCACGAAAAGAGTTAATTATGTTAGTTATGTGAGGTAATGGATATGTTCATAATCTTGATCTTGTTAAACATCCTATAATGTATATGTGGAGAAGGCAATGACACCCCACTCCAGTACTCTTGCTTGGAAAATCCCATGGACGGAGGAGCCTGTTAGGCTGCAATCCATGGGGTCACTAAGAGTCAGACACGACCAAGCAACTTCACTTTCACTTTTCACTTTCATGCATTGGAGAAGGAAATGGCAACCCACTCCAGTGCTCTTGCCTGGAGAATCCCAGGGACGGGGGAGCCTGGTGGGCTGCCGTCTCTGGGGTCGCACAGAGTCGGACACCACTGAAGCAACTTAGCAGCAGCAGCAGCAGCAGCAACAGCAGCAATTGTATCTGTCAATTATTTCTCAGTAAAGTTAAAAAAAGGCTGACACGTGAGCTGACTTCTGGAAGGAAGACTGCTGGAAGCAAGTGCAAAGGCCCTGGGGCACAATGGAAACTAGGTCTTTCCTCCAGCTGAAAGCTAGTGCAGCTGGAAGAACGTGGGCTGTCTTGGAAGCTAGCTGTCCTTACTCAGTGTTTGTAGAAATACTGAACTCCCTCTCAGCCTTGTGGACAGCAGAGATGTGGCAGAATAGGATGAGACCTGGCCCAGGAGACCACTTACCAGTTATTTAACCATAGACGCTGACCTCAGTTTCCCCATCTACCCCAATGGGGATTCCTACCCACTCCTACCCCAACCTGCTTATCTGTAAGACACTGTGGATGAGAAAGTGCTCAGGAGCAGTACAAACTCCATTGTTATGGATTGTATTATTATGAAGTCCTTGCCTTGCTTCTTCTTACCTCAGGAATACATCTGTGAGGCGAAGTGAGGTAAAGTGGTTATGCTCCCTGCTTTCATGTTGAAAGATGGTGGTTAATTAAAAAGACTTAAGTTTTTCTTCTTAAGCACATAGTAGTGTTGGGAAAAGCAGCTGACTGTCCCCAGCTGCCTGTAGACACCCGACCGGAAGCATCAGACAAAGAGCTGATTATGACAGAAAGGCGCTGGGGCTGTTAGTGCTATGGAGCTGACAGATGCCATTAGCAAGAGGGAAGGAAAGGGAAATTGGCCAGTTGCCAGGAAAGACGCCTCTCTGTGCTTCTTAGAAATCCGGTTGGTCAGAACAATAGGGATGGTGCTTGATGGGGTGAGGGTCAGGGCTGGGAACAGGGGTGTCTTCACCATAGATCCAGACCATCGCCAGTACTGCAAGGACTTGAGGACATAATTATTCTCACATTGGGAGTGGGTGGGGGCCAGGGGCAGGCAGTAAAGAAATCCGAGTTGAGCTTTGAGGGTTAACAGTTTGAGGTACATGATGGGTTGAATGATGTCCCCCTGCCATCCCCAGTCCAAAGATACGCTGAAGTCCTAACTCCTAGTACTTTAGAATGTGACCTTGTTTGGAAATGTGGTTTACAGAGGTAATCAAGACGCGATCCTTAGTCTGTGTGTGTGTTAGTCACTCAGTCGTGTCCGACTCTTTGTGAGTCCATGGACTGTGGCCCACCTTGAGATTCTCTAGGCCAGGATCCTGGAGTGGGTGGCCTCTCCCCTCTCCAGGGGATCTGCCCGACTCAGGGATCGAACCTGTGTCTCTTGCATCTCTTGCATTGGCAGGTGGATTCTTCACTACTAGTGCCACCTGGGAAGCCCCAAAGGTTTTACAGACCTTACCTAAGATGCTTCTTGGCATTCTACATGACCAACTCTCTGATTATAATTGATGTAGTTACGACATGACTTTTTATTAATTCTTACCTTGTTCTTACACATTTATTTTTAACTCTACTACAAGACTTCAGTGTGTATATGTGTTAAATCACTCAGATCAGATCAGATCAGATCAGATCAGTTGCTCAGTCGTGTCCGACTCTTCACGACCCCATAATCTCAGCACGCCAGGCCTCCCTGTCCATCACCGACTCCTGGAGCTCACTGAGACTCATATCCATCGAGTCAGTGATGCCATCCAGCCATCTCATCCTCTGTCGTCCCCTTCTCCTCTTGCCCTCAATCCCTCCCAGCATCAGACTCTTCTCCAATGAGTCAACTCTTCGCATGAGGTGGCCAAAGTACTGGAGTTTCAACTTTAGCATCATTCCTTCCAAAGAAATCCCAGGGCTGATCTCCTTCGGAATGGACTGGTTGGATCTCCTTGCAGTCCAAGGGACTCTCAAGAGTCTTCTCCAGCACCACAGTTCAAAAGCGTCAATTCTTTGGTGCTCAGCCTTCTTCACAGTCCAGTTCTCACATCCATACATGACCACAGGAAAAACCATAGCCTTGACTAGATGAACCTTTGTTGGCAAAGTAATGTCTCTGCTTTTGAATATGCTATCTAGGTTGGTCATAACCTTCCTTCCAAGGAGCAAGCGTCTTTTAATTTCATGGCTGCAGTCACCGTCTGTAGTGATTTTGGAGCCCAGAAAAATAAAGTCTGACACTGTTTCCACTGTTTCCCCATTTCCACTGTTTCCCCATGCAGTGATGGGACCAGATGCCATGATCTTGGTTTTCTGAACGTTGAGCTTTAAGCCAACTTATTCACTCTCCACTTTCACTTTCACCAAGAGGCTTTTTAATTCTTCTTCACTTTCTGCCATAAGGGTGGTGCCATCTGCATATCTGAGGTTATTGATATTTCTCCCGGCAATCTTGATTCCAACTTGTGTTTCTTCCAGTCCAGCGTTTCTCATGATGTACTCTGCATATAAGTTAAATAAGCAGGGTGACAATATACAGCCTTGACGTACTCCTTTTCCTATTTGGAACCAGTCTGTTGTTCCATGTCCAGTTCTAACTGTTGCTTCCTGACCTGCATACAAATTTCTCAAGAGGCAGATCAAGTGGTCTGAAATTCCCATCTCTTTCAGAATATTCCACAGTTTATTGTGATCCACACAGTCAAAGGCTTTGGCATAGTCAATAAAGCAGAAATAGATGTTTTTCTGGAACTCTCTTGCTTTTTCCATGATCCAGCGGATGTTGGCAATTTGATCTCTGGTTCCTCTGCCTTTTCTAAAACCAGCTTGAACATCAGGAAGTTCACGGTTCTGCAATCTCAAAAACGACAGAATGATCTCTGTTCGTTTCCAAGGCAAACCGTTCAATATCACAGTAATCCAAGTTAATCACTCAGCTGTGTCCAACTCTTTGCAATCCCATGGACTATAGCCCGCCAGGTTCCTCTGTCCATGGAATTCTCCAGGCAAGAATACTGGAGTGGGTAGCTACTTCCTTCTCCAGGGAATCTTTCCAATCCAGGGATCAAACCTGGGTCTCCTGCATTGCAGGCAGATTATTTACCATCTAAGCCACCAGGGAAGCCTGAGGTCCTTTGGGTGGGTCCTAATCCAATATGTCTGATCTCCCTATAAAAAGGGGGAACATTTGGACCCAGCGCCAGACATACACAGAGGGAAGATGGTGTGAAGACTCCCAGAAAGAAGTTGGCTGTGTAACTGGAGTGCTGCCTCTTCAAGTCAAGGGATGCCAAGGATTTCTGGCCAACACCAGAAGCTGGAAGGAACAAGGAAGAATTTTCCACTAAAGTTGTCAGAGAGAGCATGGCCCTGCAACACTGTGATTTAGGACTTCCAGCCTCCAGAACTATGAGACCATGCATTTCTGTTGTTTTAAGCCACCCAGTTTTTAGTGCTTTGTTAGAGCAGCCCTGGGAAACTAACACGAGGCACTCTCCTTAAGGATCATTTAACTTCTCCCTTAAGACCAAGGTATAATATTTTTGCTACAGATAGGAGGGAGGCAGTCATTTTCTCAGGGCCACTGCCAATTCATTCAAATACTTATATCCCGACAGTGCCAGCCTGCATGTGTGTCCACTCTGTCCACGTACCGTGAAAGTGGAACATCTCAGTGGTGAGTAGAAGTAGATGCTTCACAGAAAAGTGGACCTGGACCAAATATCAGCTCTGCTGCTCACAAGCTGCGTGGCCCAGGGCGTGCTACTTTCCCAAGTCTCAGTTCTCATGTCTGTGAAAGGAGGATTATACCACCACCCTCCTGGGATGCTGGGGAGATTCTCTGGGAATATGTATGTGCGCTCTTCAACCCTGACCAAGCCAAGGAAGTGCTACAAAACTGTGATGGATTCTGATTAAAGTGATCCTGTCCAGCAGCTGTTTTCCTCAGCTGCAGGCATTTGCTAGCTTGATGATTGTAGACTGTGGGAGGAGTTCAGTGGCACCAAGTCTGACGCCCATGACTGACACCCTAGAGCATGGGGCACAGACACAGCCGTTGGCACCCTCCCATCTCCCTGAGGTCTGGCTCAAGGGCCTGGCTGTTGGTTCCTGACTCCAGGCTTCCCCAACCTCCACTCTGAATGCTCCTGCTATGCCGAGGATCTCTTATAAATCTCTTTCCCCTCTTTCCCATAGAAGCTCACAGTCCTTAATGATGGTTAATCTAAATGGGATGCCTTCACGGATTAAAAAACTTTAGACAAATCATAATTCTTTCTACTCCTTGGGGGTTTTACCATTTTTAAAAAAGTAGAATTTGTTAATGTCAGAGAAGTTCTGATTGATGGAGTAGATTTGGCAAATATATTTTTGTTCTGGATTTGGGGAATGATACCTCTATAGACTTGTCTCTCCCCACCCCCCACCCATTCAAATTCATATATTAAAACCTAATCCCCAGTCTAATGGTCTTTGAAGGTGGGGCCTTTGGAGGTGATGCCCTCATGAATGGGGTTGGTGCCCTTATGATAGAGACCCCAGAGAGCTCCTTTACAGCTGCTGTGAAAGACCCAGCAAAAAGACACCCCTCTATGAAATAGGAAATGGGTCCTCACCAGACACTGAATCCACTGGCACCTTGATCTTGGATTTACCGGCCTCTTGAATTGTGAGAAATAGATTTCTGTTGTTTATAAGCCACCAAGTTGGTTTTGTTACAGCAATGCACATGGACTAAGATGATATGAACCCGAGAATAAAAGATCATATGTCAGCAATGGAACATGTTATTTGGAAAGGCTGCCATTGTGGCCTCTCCCATGACAAGCCACTGGCTTGGCATCAGTTTCCACCTCCTTTTTAGCATAGGAGGGCTGAATTTGGGGGTCATACTCCTTTGTCCTGCTTCTATTAGAGGTTCTGGGCTTGCTCACCTGCTCCCACTTCCTGATCTGGGTCTGGAACTGCTTGCATGTCTGTGGCTTCCTGTCTCCTCTCTGCCTTGCCCTCCCAGCTGGGTCTGATTTTCTCTGGATGGATGTAGGCTGGACCTCCCAGCTTGGTGGATGCTTTGGCGTGGCAGCATCAGAGGAACTGAGGACCCTGGGGGACGTCCCTACTCACACAGGGCTTCAGAAAGAGCATGGGCTCAGAGCTGTATGACCTGCCCTCAGTGGTTGGGATGTTTGGAATGTGTTGCTACTAAGCCAGCGACAGCTTTTAGACAGATACCCCCGTGTGGTCTTCCGTGGGTGTTCTTGCTCTCTTTTGTCTAAGATGAGTTGTGATTGAGACTGGAGAGGAGCCTATTGTCTGAAAAGAGAGCTGGCCAGCAACAGGTTTTTATTTTTGTTGTTGTTGTTTTTTTTCTTAAATAAAATCTGTGGTTCTTAAAGGAGAGAGCTCTGTCGATTTTGAGGTCCTAAAGATCTACTTTACACAAAACCTACATCTGCCTTTGACTGAAGGGCAAGGTGGCAGGTGGTCTTTTCCCTAAGACTGAACTATATTTGGAGGCAACCCCCACCCTCCATGTATTAAAGGCATCCAAAGAAAGCCTCAGGCTAGATTAATTTGACTCCTTAAACTTGGGAGATTTTTAAATTCATATTAGGGAGACTGAGATAACTTCTTAGATAAAATAATCCTTGCAAAGTTGGTGATCTTTGGCCAGCCCTTCACTTCCCTTGCCTGAGTCTCCGTTTTCTTATCAATGCAATTGTTAGACTGATACTGTCGTACTTCATGAAGCTCTGCAGATCAAATAAGTTCACATAAATTATAAAATGTTAAACAAATGCTGAGGTTTGATGGTCATTATTATGAGCATAGCATCAACCATCCATCTCAGAACAGAGGAAATCTGCAAAGTGACCTGGAGAATTAATGGGACCAGTGACATTTATCCTTCAACATCCATCTCTTCCCAGTTGTTGGTGTCTGTCTCCAGGACTCGACATGGAAGCGGGTGGGCAGATAGTAGAATTGCAATGAGTTTCTCTTTTTGGTTTTAGCATTTCTGGCTGGAGTCATATGTGTGTGTTGCTAAGGGATACTGTTAGAATATAAACTCCTAGGTCACGTGAGGAGAGAACTACTAGCATTCAAGCTCTTCCAGTGTCTGCCTGGTGGGTCCTCACATCCACTTTCCACTTTTATAATCACTTTTTTGTCTTGTCTAGACTTAGCTCTCTGCTATATTGAGGGAAGCCTCATCCTGGCAAGGACCCATCTAGTCTGGTCCCTTCTCCATACTGGGATCACACTTTTCCTTTTTCAGGGAGTGAGGAGTTGTGCCAAGTCTGAGATTTTATCGCAGCCAGAGGATCCAGGAATTCCTGAATCCTTATCTCTATCCAGTCTCCCTTCTATGATGTCCAGGAGGGAAAGTTCTTCCCAGATAAAGGGAAGAAGAAGAAGGAAGGGGAGGACTAAGAGGAAGAGGAAGGAGGAGGAAAGGAAAGTTTGTTACATTGTTTAAGGGAACTAGATCGATTTCTGCTGTGAAGAACTCCTTTTGAAAATCTAAGTGGACTCTATAGAGACATCAGAGTAGGTCTCTCTGTCCATGTGCCTTTTAAGAACAGACCTTGCTGAGAGAAAAAACTTCACTCAGAGACCCTTGCAGAGAAGTTTTGAGAGCGTCAGGACAGGAGAGTCCCTGTTTCTGGGGTGGCTTGTTCATTCCTGGCTTGTTGGTCTTGGATGGCCCCTGAGTCTGGAGTCCTGATAGAATGGAGAGAACAGGCAAAAGGGATGGAAAACCATGCCCCTGCCACAGGTCTTTCCACCCTGACTGCATGAAAGGAAGAGATAGAAAAGAAAAAGCTGTATACATACAGATTTGATGCTACCCCCAGCCCAGAAGGACTTTCTGCTCACTTCCTCATCTTGTTCCTTATTGTTTTGAAAGTAAAATTTTTACTTAGAACAAGAAAAGATATAACAAATTACTCATTTAAAAAAGACCCTGACAAATGCAACAAACATGATAGAAACTTAAAAAAGGTAATTTTATTATTTTCTTGCCATGTCTCTGATATTTTTCTTCTATAATCTTTGGCTGTGTATTATCATTGTCTCTTCATATGGCAACAAATTTATAGTAATTTTCTACAGACATAAAAGATGGGATAATTTCTACATATAATATGGGATAATTCCATCTTTCCTCTAGCATGAATGATGGGAATATATGTATTATTGGTGTTTTATTGCAGTTTTTTTCCAGCTTCACTGCTCTTTATTGGTAATAGTGTATATATTTTTAGGAATTTAGTCAAAGTTGGGAATGCATCTATCAAGTTTCCTATACTTAGAATCTCTTACAAATTCAAAGCAGATTTTTAATAGAGTTGATCATTTTTTTTTTGGCTGCATGGCATATGGGATCTTAGTTCCCCAGCCAGGGGTTGAACCCATGTCCCCTGCATTGGAAGCACAAGTACGTGCTCTTACTTCTTATTAGAAGAGTCCAGTCTTAACCACTGGCCTTCCAGGGAAGTCCCTGAAGTTGCTAATTTTATAAGAAGTATTTTTTATTGCGATATAATTTATACAAAATAAAATTCATCCATTTGAAGAGTGTAATTGACAAAGTTGTTCAACCATCATCACTATCACATTCCAGACCCTTTGCATCACCCCCTAAACAAGCGGATGCCCACTAGCAGTCCCTCCCCACTTCTCTGTCTTCCCCAACCCTGGCAGCCACTGTTGTACTTTCTGTTTCGGTGGACTTGTCTATTCTGAACATTTCCTATAAATGGAACTGTACAGTATGTGGCACTTTTTATCTGACTTCTTCCAAGTAATTTAATGATGCCAAGGTTCATCCATGTAGCATGTATCGATTTTTTACATGGTTGAATAATATTCCACTGTGTGGATATGCTGCATTTTGTTCATCCATTCATAAGATGATGAGTGTTTGGATTGTTTCTGTATTTTGGCTGTTATTAGTAGCTCTGCTATGACTATTCATGCACAGTTTTTTTTTTTTTTTTTTGAAGACTTATGTTTTCCTTTCATTTCTCTTGGGTATATGTAGAGGAGTGGGCTTCCCAGGTGGTGCTAGTGGTAAAGAACCCACCTGCTGATGCTGGAGGTGCAGGTTTGATCCCTGGGTGGGGAACATCCCCTGGAGAAGGGCATAGCAACCCGCTCCAGTATTCTTGCCTGGAAAATCCCATGGACAGAGGAGCCTGGTAGGCTACAGTAATGGGATCGCAAAGAGTCGGACATGACTGAACGACTTCACTTTCCTTTCTTTACCATATGGCCAGCAATCGCACTCCTCTACATATGCAGGTGTTTATGCTAAGTTGCTTCAGTCATGCCTGATTCTGCCATCTCATGGACTGTAGCCCTTTAAGCTCCTCTGTCCATGGGGATTCTCCAGGCAAGAATACTGGAGTGGATTGCCATTTCCTTCTCCAGGGGATCTTCCCAATCCAGGGATTGAACCCCGCACTGTAGGCAGATGCTTTACTGTCTGAGCCACCAGGGAAATCCTGGCCATATGGTAACTTTGTATTTACTTTTTGATCTGGAGACTTTCTTAAACATGATATGATGATACCTCTTGACCTTGAAGGCAGGTTAAGGTTGGGTGGTAGTGTGGTGGGCCTGGGGAAGGGGGACTGTAGAGCCCCCAGCGGAGGTCTTCCAATGCTCCCTTCTCTCTGTTTTGATTGCCCAGAACAATGTGTCCAGTGGCAGGGGCACCACATGAAAAATAAACACATTTATGGGTTGCATTTCTAAAAGGCAGAAAATGAGAGTAATTGCATTTAGTCCCATGACGGAAAATGCATCCTTGCCCTTTAATTACTTAACACAGGGCTAAAGAGTGGGCTGTAGACCTGGGCTACATAGGTGGGCTTTCCAGCTCCGCTATTAACTAGCCATGGACCTTGATTCAGTTACTGAAACTCTCAGCGCCTTGCTGTCATCATCCATAAAATGGGGAGGTACTAACATTAATCCCTTCTTTGTGGATCTGTTGTCCTCACATAATTTTACATGTAACACATGAAACAGGGTCCCTGGCAAATACTGAGCCTATTTTAAATATTAGTAATTTTGTTGATCTTCATAGGAATGGAGACATGTCAGTGAGGACCTGTGCCTAGTCTCTGGCTGCTAAAATGGTAATTTTGGGGGGCATGTTTGAGAAGTAGCTGGCAAGAAATCGCACATGAATGTATGAGCCCAACTCAGTTTGCAGCCCTGACTCCAGCACAGAGCCTGGCCAGGGCTTGGTGGGCAGCGAGCGTGGCTTGACATGAATCTCAGGAAATATTTGAGGACTCTTAATCGATTTGTCCCTGAAATGCAGTATGTGGAGTGGGAGGGACTTTTCTAAAGATATACCGGCTTCAACTGTGAAATCCTCCTGTGTGTCTGGAAGCCCAGGTCTGGCTTCTTCTGAGATTTTCTGTCTTCTGGAGCTTCCCTGCAGGCTGAGACTTGTCAAAGTAGGTTTCACTCAAAGGAAAAAAAAAAAAAAAAAAACTGGGTCACCTATTCGTGCTCCATGTCTTTTGCCCCTTTTTCCTTTCTAGAAAGTTGAATGTATGAATCATTTGGAGCTTAGAGGAGGAATAGCGAAATCCTAAGAAATCTGTGTTACCTGTTCTGTTCTGTTCTAGCCTCGCCTCACCTAGCCAGTCCTATTCTTAGTCTAGCTATCTATCTGGATATCTAGCTATCCAATCTTTATCTTTTTTCCACCTTTAGTTCAGTTCAGTCGGTCAGTGGCTCAATCATGTCTGACTCTGCAACCCCATGGACTGCAGTACCTTTTTCTACCTTAACTGTGCCTTTTCTGTTTGCTATTCATTCGTTCAACTATCCAGCTCACGCACCCACCCACCAGTGTTTACCAACATTGGTGATGGAATAAGAGATAAGTAGGAAACACGGAAAATCCCATGGACAGAGGAGCCTGGTAGGCTGCAGTCCATGGGGTTGCTAAGAGTCAGGCATGACTGAGCGACTTCACTTTCACTTTTCACTTTCCTGCATTGGAGAAGGAAATGGCAAGCCACTCCAGTGTTCTTGCCTGGAGAATCCCAGGGACGGTGGAGCCTGATGGGCTGCCTTCTATGGGGTCGCACAGAGTCGGACATGACTGAAGCGAATTAGCAGCAGCAGCAGCAGGAAACACGTGGGAGGGCACATAATTGCAACAGAATGTGTGGTGTGAGAAGTACAGAACTGGAGCTCTGAAGAATGTAGTAGAGGAATCTGGAGGTGAGGTGATACTGGAGTTTGAATGATAAGCAGGAAGTTAACAGTGGAAAAGATGGAGAAAGTGGTACCAGGTGGGGGATGTTGGTTTTCAGAGATGGAGAGGTGTCTGTGGGGAGCCTGGGACAGACAGTGTGAGCCAGGGGGTTCTGGAGGATGAGATTCGACGGGCAGGGTCTTGAATTCTGTGCTCAGACATTTGGATTTCACCCTGTAGCTCTGATGTATTAGAGAAGTAGTTCAAGCAGGTGAGTGACTACAGTTTCAAAAGGTCTCTCTGAGAGTGGGTGTGGAGAATAAATAGGCAAGGATGGTGGAGGAAGGAGATGGGGATAATGGTTAAAAGACCCTTTTAATCATTCAGTCTGTAATCAATAAGCAATTTGCTGGTGTTTCATGAGCCTTTAATCAGATAATTTGGGACCATGATCCAGCTTTAATGTTATGTGAAACATACTGAATGCATTTTTACTTTTTTTTTTTTTTTATTTTTTACTGTTTTATTTCATTTTGATTATTCGTGCTGTCTGGTGGACTTTATTGTATTTTCTTCATAGTGCAATCAAGGACCTGGGTAATTGATTTTTTTTTTCTAGGACCCCCTCCCCCTATCATACACACATTAGTGTTATAACACTAGAAACATGTCACAGAGACAGCCCGTTAAGACATGACTCGATTTTACGGGCTTCAAATACAGAACACGGTCACCTCAGGTTTAATATGGGCCCTACAATCAGTGTCACTCTGTGCCTGTGGCTAGAAGGTCTCTGAGGTGGACACGCATTGTTGACCTCCTGGCCCATCCATTGCATGGAAAGGAGGGCTGCTTAGAGGAAGGGGGTTGACCTTAGAAGTGGAGCAGAATCCGCCTCTGAGGGTGAAGCACGTGGTTCTCCATCAGTAGCCCTGGCCCTCTCCTGGGCATCAGGGGGTATTTGCACACTAGAAAGTGGGCGTATTCATGAGGCTTATGCACAGAGGGATCCAGTATCTTCCAAGAGCAGCCATCATCCTCTGTTCAGATTCTACACACAGCCTGGTGGCCACAGATTGGATTTCCATGGTCCTTTGATAGCAGGACCAAAGCTCTCTGGGCATAGGTGTGAGTGTTCCACTGGTGGGGATGATCCATCCTCCTGTGGGAATCAATGCTATGTGCTCTGGGTCAGTGCGAAGAGCTTCACGCGATCTGGTCACCTTGGGCACATGGACAACTCGAGTGTCCAGTCCTGCACAGCTCCAAATTTCTCTGCAGCTCTTTCCCTGAACCCAGGTACGGTAGTCTCTGAACCTCTCATCGTCAGGCAAAAGGCTAGTGTCCACAGCCATCAGTTTATTTTTCTGCCTGGGCTGGTATTTCTGACCCCAGGTGAAAGGACATTTAGCTTTCAGCTGAAAGCATCACTAGGAGTCTTTAGTAAAATCAAAGCCAAGTTTGTTTGTTCCATCCTGGTAAAGAGATAAAATGGGCTTCTCTATGCTTGTTTTTCCTCATATAATCATTGATTTTACCTGCTGCTGCTGCTAAGTCACTTCGGTCGTGTCCGACTCTGTGCGACCCCATAGACAGCAGACCACCAGGCTCCCCCGTCCCTGGGATTCTCCAGGCTGATTTTACCTAGAGCTTTTTAAAAAGTTAGCTAATATTCACAGTCGAGTTAATAAACAGAGTTGAAAACCTCCAAAGTGATGATGCAGGTACCTTCTGCTGGTGGGGCCAGGAATGGTGGACATGGCCCAGTGTGGGGCTCTTAGCTGCATTGTGCAAGGCAGGGACTCTCTTTTCTAGAAATCTACATCTCCTACAGCCACCCATTTTTCAGTTTTTCAGTTCAGAATCTTGGCCCTTGGATACAATCATTGTAGGTTCCTTGAATGAATGACTCTCCCAATGGTCAGGTCATGTAACCTTAGTTGTCAACGTGTTTACCTGGCCACATGTCCCTTCTGAAGGCCACAGCTGCAGAAGCATCCTGGAAGGAGGAAGTCCACCCCTTGGGTGAGCCACCAATAGGGGAGTTGCTTAAGGTGCTTAAATGCTTAGAGCACCTCAGCTACAGGAAGAGATGAATGTGCATTGTTCACCATGCTATGCTATGCTATGCTATGCTAAGTCACTTCAGTCGTGTCCGACTCTGTGTGACCCCATAGATGGTAGCCTACCAGGCTCCCCCGTCCCTGGGATTCTCCAGGCAAGAACACTGGAATGGGTTGCCATTTCCTTCTCCAATGCATGAAAGTGAAAAGTGAAAGTGAAGTCGCTCAGTCATGTCTGACTCTTAGCGACCCCATGGACTGGAGCCTATCAGGCTCCTCTGTCCATGGGATTTTCCAGGCAAGAGTACTGGAGTGGGGTGCCATTGCCTTCTCCGATTGTTCACCATGGAGGGAAATAAATCTTCCCAGGGGTGCCTATTGATTTCTCTCTGTAGGCTGGAGGATTTGCGTGCCTTCCAAGGATTCAATAGTGTTGTGAGCCTAGCAGGAACTTAGCTTTCTCCTGAGTTTGGGGAGGTCATGGGCATCCACTCCACAGTTAGATGCCCGCGGGTGACAAACAGGTTCCTCTATGTGAGCGTTGCGCTTAAACAACAGCATTAGTAGTTTCGCTGAAGAGACCTGCCTTGTTCCGATCCCTTTATATGCCCTAGGATACAAATGGTGTTATTGTCCTCATTTTACAAATAAGGAAAATGGAGATCTAAAGATAAGCCACTTACCCAATAATAACAAACACTGAAAGAACTCTTTCTATTAGACTCTCACTCTCCCTGCGCCAGGTTCTTCATATTACCCTTATTAAATCTTCCATGATATATGTACTATTACTATTTACATTTCTGTTTACAAGAATGGTCAAGTACAAAAAAATCAAGTAACTTATTCAGGGTCATGGAGATGATGTCAAGTCAGGCTTGGGCAGTACCTTGGCCAGGGTTGTTTCAGTTTTCAACCATCACACCATCCTGCTTCTCAGGAGATATTTAACTAGAATAACTTAGTTATTTGTGAGCTTAACTATGTTGTTGGATTTTCCTCTTCAAGGAATAATGAATTGTCTAAAATGATTATTATATGATGTTCATAACTTATTTTTATTTTTGAAGCCAGTCTGCAGAAACTTAAAATATATCAGACTGAACACTAAATGGGATTTCTACAACATTTTTTGTGAAAAGTAATCATCAGTATCCATTAAAACAAATAACTCACTTATCTTTTGTTATACACTATTCCCTGTTTGGGAAATTCTCCTATAGAAACAAAAGCACCAGGGAGATTAGATATATGATGAAGGCATTTTTTTGCAGCTTTGTTTGTAATATCAAAAACTGGGATGAGCCTGACAGCCCATTATTGGGGTGGAGAGAGTGAAGATTCATGAGTAGGTGGATAAATCAGGGCTTGTCCATAGAATGGGATATTGCACAGCTATGACCTGAGGTACGGTTAGATGATAGGAGCAAGCAGCGGAAGACACATGCATTGCTCAGCCACCCAGTCGTGTCCAGCTCTTTGTGACCTTGTAGATTGCAGCACGCCAGGCCTCTCTGTCCCTCACCATCTCCCGAAGTTTGCCCAAGTTCATGTCCAGTCCATCGGTGATGCCGTCCACCCATCTCATCCTCTGACGTGCTAGGAAACTCTTACTAAAAAGCAAATGAACTGATGTCTCACCCGTTCCTACATGCATGTACATTTGACTGTTTGAGTCTTAGAAGCATGGAGAGGGGTGTGGAAGGACACCCTTGCTGTTAGCATTCATTACATGAGAGGTGGCCCATGCAAGGGGAAAAATGAAGTTGGGGTGTCCTCTTAACATCCTGTGTTATTTCACAGGAAGTGTTGAGCATTTGCTTCGGAGGCTTTAAAAAATACTTAAAAAAACGGAAGTGTAAATTTTGCATAGAGAATGCTTCGTTTGGTGCGGGCATGCACAGTGATATCTTAATTGTGCAGCTCCCAGGTCTGACAAACGCTTCCACCCATGTAACCCAGACCCTTCTTACAGTATAGGACAGCTCCGTCGCGCCAGGGAGCCACTGTGGGCCCCCACCCCACTGTCGTTCCCTGCTTAGCCCCTCTACCAGAAGCAACCGCTGTCCCAGTTTCTTTCACCAGAGATTAGCTTCTCCTGTTCTACGACTTTCTGTGAATGGAATTTAGCAGTGCAAATTCTTTTTGTGTGTGCGTGGCTTTTACTCAGCACAGTGTTTCTGAGACTCATCTACTTTGCTGCATGTATCAATAGTTGGCTTCTTTTTATTACTGAGTAGCATTCCACTGTATGGATAGATCACAGTTTGTTTATCCATTCTCCTGTTGATGAACATTTGGGTTGACTCTTATGAATAAGTTGTTATGAACATTCTTATATAAATGTCTTTTTTCCCCCGCTGTTGACATAAATTTGTGTTTCTCTTGGATAAATGAATACCTGGAATTAGAATTGCCAGGTCAAAGGGTAGGTGTATAGGCATATACTTAACTTTATAAGAAACTGACAGAGTTTCCCAAACTGTTTGTAACATTTTGCACTCCCATCAGCAGTGTATGAGAGGTCAGATTGCTTTACATCCTTTCCTGGAAGTTTGATATTGTTAGTTTTATATTAGTCTATTGAGTATATAGCAGTATCTTCTTATAGTTTTAATTAATCTTTTTCTAATAACTCATCATGTTGAGCACTTTTTCCTGTTCTTAAATGCAGACTGCCTGGTTCTAGCTATGTATATCAATACCACATTTTCTTGATTAATGTAGCTCTATAGTAAGTTTTGAAACCAGGTAGTATAAGTCCTTCAACTGTTTTTTTCAAAATTGTTTTGTTCTGGCTCTCATCAAAGTTTTGGGTACAGTTCTTGCATATATTTGGTTAAATTTATCCTTATGTATTTCATAATACATAATCCTCATAAGGATAATTCATCCTTATGTTTTTTTTTGATGCTCTTACAAACACTACTTTAAAAATTATAATTTCAAATTGTTTTTGCTAGATTATAGAAATTCAATTGATTATTTTATGTTGAGCATAAAACATATTCTGCAGCTTTGCCAAACTCACTTTTTAGTTCTGTTTTTTTTTTCTCAGCTTCCTTAGGATTTTCTACACATGTAACAATATTACCTACACATAAACAGTTTTATTCCTTCTTTTCCAGTCTATATACCCCTCCCCCACCTTTCCCTGCTTTGATGCACTGATTCAAACATCCAATAAAATGTTGAAGTGGTGAGAGTAGACATCCTAGCCTTGTTGTCTACCTTAGGGAGAAAGTGTTCAGTCTTTCACCATTAAGGATGACATTAACTGCAAGGTTACTGTGGGAAACCTTCTGCCAGATTGAGGCAGGTTCATTGTTATTCCAAGTTTACTGAGCGTGTTTATGAGGAGTAAGTATTGGATATTGTCAAGTACCTTTTCTGCTTCTATTAAGATACTTATATGCAGTTTCTCCTTAGGCTGTTAATATGCCACATCACATTGATTGATACTTGAATGTTAAATCAATCTTGTAATCTTCTGATAAACCTATTTCATCATGACGTATTAATATATATACACACATAGACATATATATATATATATAGGGCTTCCCAGGTGGCACTGATGGTAAAGAACCTGCGTGCCAGTGCAGAAGTAAGAAATGTGGATTCAATCCCTGGGTTGGGAAGATCCCCTGGAGAAGGGAATGGCAACCCACTCTAGTATTCCTTCCTGGAGAATCCCATGGACAAAGGAGCCTGGTGGGCTGCAGTCCATAGGGTCACAAAGAGTTGGACATGCCTAAAGCAACTTAGCACAGCACATACGTACATATACACACACACACACATATATATATATTCCAATTTGCTTACATTTTGTTAAGGATTTTTGTATCTATGTTCATGAGGGATGTTGGTTTGTGGTTTTCTTATACTTCTCCTTTAGTATGGTTTTAGTATCACAGCCATGTTGATCTTATAAATGAGTTTGTTAGTGTTTTATTCCCCTGTTTTCTAGAAGAGTTTATATAGAATTGCTATATAGAAGAGTTTACATATAATTGCATAAAATTATTCTTTCTTAACTGTTTTTATATGATTCATCAGCGAAGCATTTTGCATCCAGGGTTTTCTATGTGGGAAGGTTTTGATAATAAATTCAGTTTCTTTAGTAGACATAGGGCTAGTTTTATTTTGTGTTTCCTCTTGTGTCAGTTTTGGTCATTTATGTTTTATAAGAAATTTCTTAATTTCATTAAATCATCAAATTTAGTGGCATAAATTGTGTAGTATAATCCCTTCTTTTTTCTGTTGCAGTGTAGATAGTGGTGTCTTCTATTTCATTTCTGATATTGATAAATTTGTGTCATTGCATGGTATATATTTTTTCATCTTTTTACTTGTCATTTATCTTTTTTCATATTTAAAGTAAATCTCTTATAAAGAGTTGTAATTGCATTTTGCCTAAAAAAATCTAACGTGAAAATCTCACCTTTTACATTTAACACGGTTATTTGTATTATGCATTTGTTACCATCTTTCCAGTTGTTTTCTGTTTGTCTTAGTTATTCTTTTCCTTCTTTACTTTTTTTTTTTTTTGATTAATTGGGCATTTTTGTTTGTTTGTTTGTTTTTTGCCACACTGTGGCATGTGGGATCTTAGTTCCTCAACCAAGGACTGAACCAGTGACCCCTGCCATGGAAGCAATGACTCCTACTGGACTGCCAGGGAAGTCCTTATTGCGCCTTTTTTGATATTACATTTTATCTTTTATAGTGAATTTTTATCTATACTTATTTGCTATGTGGAAAATTCTGAGAGAGATGGGAATACCAGACCACCTGACCTCCCTCTTGAGAAATCTGTATGCAGGTCAGGAAGCAACAGTTAGAACTGGTCATGGAACAACAGACTGGTTCCAAATAGGAAAAGGAGTACGTCAAGGCTGTATATTGTCACCATGTTTATTTAACTTATATGCAGAGTACATCATGAGAAATGCTGGACTGGAGGAAGCACAAGCTGGAATCAAGATTGCCGGGAGAAATATCAATAATCTCAGATATGCAGATGATACCACCCTTATGGCAGAAAGTGAAGAGGGGCTAAAAAGCCTCTTGATGAAAGTGAAAGTGGAGAGTGAAAAGGTTGGCTTAAAGCTCAACATTCAGAAAACGAAGATCATGGCATCTGGTCCCATCGCTACATGGGAAATAGATGGAGAAACAGTGGAAATAGTGTCAGACTTTCTTTTTCTGGGCTCCAAAATCACTGCAGATGGTGACTGCAGCCATGAAATTAAAAGACGCTTACTTCTTGGAAGGAAAGTTATGACCAACCTAGATAGCATATTCAAAAGCAGAGACATCACTTTGCCAACAAAGGCTTGCCTAGTCAAGGCTATGGTCTTTCCTGTGGTCATGTATGGATGTGAGAGCTGGACTGTGAAGAAGGCTGAGTGCCGAAGAATTGATGCTTTTGAACTGTGGTGTTGGAGAAGACTCTTGAGAGTGAGTCCCTTGGACTGCAAGGAGATCCAACTAGTCCATTCTGAAGGAGATCAGCCCTGGAATTTCTTTGGAAGGAATGATGCTAAAGCTGAAACTCCAGTATTTTGGCCACCTCATGCGAAGAGTTGACTCATTGGAGAAGACTCTGATGCTGGGAGGGATTGAGGGCAGGAGGAGAAGGGGACGACAGAGGATGAGATGGCTGGATGGCATCACTGACTCGATGGATG
Organism: Tragelaphus eurycerus; assembly: GCA_935064755.1. Taxonomy (NCBI): domain Eukaryota; kingdom Metazoa; phylum Chordata; class Mammalia; order Artiodactyla; family Bovidae; genus Tragelaphus; species Tragelaphus eurycerus. The sequence continues at coordinate 24,305,986 of CAKXYN010000020.1, forward strand.
TGAGTCTGAGTGACCTCCGAGAGCTGGTGATGGATAGGGAGGCCTGGCGTGCTGCAGTTCATGGGGTCGCAAAGAGTCGGACACGACTGAGCGACTGATTTGATCTGATCTGATCTGATTTGCTAATACTACATCACTTATAAAATAACCACTTATTGAATAATAAAAACCGTGCAGTAGTGCACATCCACTCTACTCTTTATGCTACTGTCTTCATATATTTTATTTTTACATGTATACGTTGTTGAAATACGTTGTTGGTTTTGTAACACTGTTGAATTTTAGAGAGATTTTCTCTCAGCCTGAATAACTTTCTAAAGAAAAAAAGCATTGATTTTGGCATTCAAGTCTACTGGTGATAAAATTTTAAAGTTTTTGTTTATTTAAAAATGTTTTTTGTATCTTCATTTTAAAGCTATTTCCACTGCATTTAGAATGATAGTTAACAGCTTTTTTTCCACTTTAAAAATGCTCCATTATTTTCTGCTTTGGATTGTTGCAGATGAGGAGTCAGTGATAAATCATATAATTTCCTTCTCTGTAATGTGTTCCACCCCAACTTTGGCTCTTTTTAAAGATTTTCTCTCTCTTTGGTTTTTAGGATGTGCTTAGATTTGGTTTTCATTAAGTGTAGAGATTTCTTCAAGAAAATGAGAGATACCAAGGGAACATTTCGTGCAAAGATGGGCTCAATAAAGGACAGAAATGGTATGGACCTAACAGAAGCAGAAGATATTAAGAAGAGGTGGCAAGAATACACAGAAGAACTGTACAAAAAGATCTTCACGACCCAGATAATCACGATGGTGTGATCACTGACCTAGAGCCAGACATCCTGGAATGTGAAGTCAAGTGGGCCTTAGAAAGCATCACTACGAACAAAGCTAGTGGAGGTGATGGAATTCCAGTGGAGCTATTCCAAATCCTGAAAGATGATGCCATGAAAGTGCTGCACTCAATATGCCAGCAAATTTGGAAAACTCAGCAGTGGCCACAGGACTGGAAAAGGTCAGTTTTCATTCCAATCCCAAAGAAAGGCAATGCCAAAGAATGCTCAAACTACCGCACAATTGCACTCATCTCACACGCTAGTAAAGTAATGCTCAAAATTCTCCAAGCCAGGCTTCAGCAATATGTGAACCGTGAGCTTCCTGATGTTCAAGCTGGTTTTAGAAAAGGCAGAGGAACCAGAGATCAAATTGCCAACATCCGTTAAATCATGGAAAAAGCAAGAGAGTTCCAGAAAAACATCTATTTCTGCTTTATTGACTATGCCAAATCCTTTGACTGTGTGGATCACAATAAACTGTGGAAAATTCTTCAAGAGATGGGAATACCAGACCACCTGACCTCCCTCTTGAGAAATCTGTATGCAGGTCAGGAAGCAACAGTTAGAACTGGTCATGGAACAACAGACTGGTTCCAAATAGGAAAAGGAGTACGTCAAGGCTGTATATTGTCACCCTGCTTATTTAACTTATATGCAGAGTACATCATGAGAAACGCTGGGCTGGAAGAAACACAAGGTGGAATCAAGGTTGCCAGGAGAAATATCAGTAACCTCAGGTATGCAGATGACACCACCCTTATGGCAGAAAGTGAAGAAGAACTAAAAAGCCTCTTGATGAAGGTGAAAGTGGAGAGTGAAAAAGTTGGCTTAAAGCTCAACTTTCAGAAAAGGAGGATCATGGCATCCGGTCCCATCACTTCATGGGAAATAGATGGGGAAACAGTGGAAACAGTGTCAGACTTTATTTTTCTGGGCTTCAAAATCACTACAGATGGTGACTGCAGCCATGAAATTAAAAGACGCTTACTTCTTGGAAGGAAAGTTATGACCAACCTAGATAGCATATTCAAAAGCAGAGACATTACTTTGCCAACAAAGGTTCATCTAGTCAAGGCTATGGTTTTTCCTGTGGTCATGTATGGATGTGAGAACTGGACTGTGAAGAAGGCTGAGCGCTGAAGAATTGATGCTTTTGAAGTGTGGTGTTAGAGAAGACTCTTGAGAGTCCCTTGGACTGCAAGGAGATCCAACCAGTCCATTCTGAAGGAGATCAGCCCTGGGGTTTCTCTGGAAGGAATGATGCTAAAGCTGAAACTCAAGTACTTTGGCCACCTCATGCAAAGAGTTGACTCATTGGAAAAGACTCTGATGCTGGGAGGGATTGGGGGCAGGAGGAGAAGGGGACGACAGAGGATGAGATGGCTGGATGGCATCACTGACTCGATGGACGTGAGTCTGGGTGAGCTCCAGGAGTTGGTGATGGACAGGGAGGCCTGGAGTGCTGCGATTCATGGGGTCGCAAAGAGTCAGACACGACTGGGCGACTGAACTGAACTGAATGACATTTGATATTGCACATCTTTTCATATGTTTATTCATCATCTGCATATCTTCTTTTGTAAATTGTCCAGATGGTTATAAAAATTGGGTTGTTTGTTTTCTTGAGTTCTTTGTATATTTTAGATACCAGTCTTTTATTAGATATGTGTTTTCAGTGATTTTATTCCAGTCTGTGGCTTGTATTTCTTCTCTTAATAGTGTTTTGGTTTTTGTTTGTGCTGGCAGAATAGAAGTTTTAAATTGTGATGAAGTTCAATTTAGCGGTTTTTTCCCCCTTAATCGTGCTGTTGGTGCTGTCTCTGAAAAGTCATTGCTAAACCCAAGGTCGAGAGAAGGCAATGGCACCCCATTCCAGTACTCTTGCTTGGAAAATCCCATGGATGGAGGAGCCTGTTAGGCTGAAGTCCATGGGGTCGCTAAGAGTTGGACACGACTAAGCGAGTTCACTTTCACTTTTCACTTTCATGCATTGGAGAAGGAAATGGCAACCCACTCCAGTGTTCTTGCCTGGAGAATCCCAGGGACGGGGGAGCCTGGTGGGCTGCCGTCTATGGGGTCACACAGAGTCGGACACGACTGAAGTGACTTAGCAAACCCAAGGTCACCTAGATTTTCTCCTGTTTCCTTCCAGGAGTTTAATTTTGAAATTATTTATTTTATTATTTATTTATGGCTACTTGCAGGCTTCCTCTAGTTGCAGCGAGTGGGGCTACTCTTCATTGCAGTGTGTGGGTTTCTCATTGTGGTAGCTTCTCTTGTTGCGAAGCATGGGTTCTAGATACACACAGGCTTCAGTAGTTCTGGCACGCAGGCTTGGTTGCTCCGCCACGTGTGGAATCTTCCCAGATCAGGGATTGAACCCATGTCCCCAGGGTTGGCAGATGCATTCTTTTTTTGTTTGTTTGTTTTTTGGCAGATGCATTCTGAACCACTGGACCACCAGTCAAGTCCATCTTCCAGGAGTTTTATTAGTTTTGAGTTAATTTTTGTGAAAGATGTTGGTCTGTCTTTAGATTCAGATTTTTTTTTTTTTTTTGCATGTAGATATCCAGTTGTTTCAGCAGCTTTTGTTGACAAGGCTCCTTTTTCCATTGAATTGCCTGTGCTCCTCTGTCAGAGATCAGTTGACGCCACGTGTCTGCTGTTTTCTTTTTTCCTTAAATCTCTGTACTTCAGTTTGGATAGCTTCTATTACCCCATCTAAGTTCTCTGATGTTTTTCTGCTACAGTGTCCAATCTGCTTTTATGCCCATCCATTGAATTTTTCAATTCAACTATTTTAATTTGAAGTTCTCAAATTTCTCTTTAATTCTTTTTAAGAGTTTCCGTATCTCTACTAAAATTCTGAATCTATTCCCTAATTACTTTAAATCTTTGAACATATTTCTGATAGCTGTTTCAAAACACTTGTCAGCTAATTTCAACCTCTCGATTATTCTTGGTCTGTTTCTTTAGATGTATTTTTCTCCTGATTATGGGTCACATGTTACTTATTCTTCATATGACTAGTAATTTTTGATATATTGGAAATTATGGATGGCGCATTGTATTTTGTGATTTTCCTTTAAGGAGTGTAGGTTTTTTTCTGGTAGTTAATTTATGTTAAAAAAAAAAAAAAAAACACAAACACCAAAACACCTCAGCTTAATTTTTTTAAGTTTTATAAAAATCTTTCTTAGGATTGTTTTAGAATAGTCCTTAGAAAAGACCCTGATGCTGGGAAAGATTGAAGGCAGGAGGAGAAGGGGATGATAGAGGATGAGATAGTTGGATGGCATCACCGACTCAATAGACATGGGTTTAAGCAAACTCCGGGAGATGGTGAAGGACAGGGAAGCCTGTCCATGGGGTCACAAAGAGTTGGGCATGACTTAGCGACTCAACAGCAGAAGAATAGTCAACTTGGTGAGAGTGGTCAGATGTGTTCTCTCTAAAGTCTCTGAATGGCCAGGATTTTCAGGGACTTAACGCTGGGTGGGTGGAACTGCTGTGTTTCCCAGCACTGTGGGATCTCCATTCAGACCACTATTCCTCAGTAAGCTGTTCTTAGTCAAGCCTTTTGGCATCTTGTCCTGTGTAAGTGCAGCTTAATATTTAAGCAAAGATTTAAGAAAACCTTTATGTGTGTGTTTCAAGTTCCTTTTTTTATGCCACGCCCTCCTCTCCAGTATTTCACCCCTCGGATTCCAGCTGGCTCAGCAGAACTCCAGTCTTTGTGTCCTCAGCTCGCTGAGACTTCCGTGGTCTGCTTGGGCTCCAGCTCCTGGCAGGGTCTGGGCAGCAAGTTCACATAGACAGCCAGGGGAGCAGGAGGCCCCCTCTGCCCTCCTTTGTTTCCCTCCTTCTGTTATCCAATATCTGAAAACAGTTGGCTCATATATTTTGTACAGTTTTCTAGTCATTGACAGCAAGAGGGCTAGGGGCTAGTCTGATACCAGTTACTTTGTTACAGTTGGCAGGAGTGCAATCACTTTTTGAAGAGCGATTTAATAAAATAATGTTTTTGTAGAAGAGAAATGAATTGCAAAGTATTATCTAGCCAGAAGCATCTAGGGTCATTGAATGGAATGAGAGAAATAGTAGAACGTTTTGGTTTGGGTGACGCTTAGGAAAAATGCCTTCTTTCTCCCACCCTCCTGGCTCCCCTTTTCCAGGCCATGGACGTTTAAAGGGCTGATATCTGAGTTGGAGGGTGGGGGGAATTGAGGGGAAAGGGGAAAAGTAACCATGCCTGGTGCCTCGAACTTAATTAAAGGTTTCCATCCTAATGACCCAGTCTGGTTCATTAGGAGCCCGCAGGAAATGTGGGGCAAATACACAGCACCTGTTTGTTATCTTTGACCACTGAGCCCACATCCCCATCAGGGTGCTGTGGTGAGGTGGATGGTGGCTGTGACCTAGAAGATTCAGAGGTCAGGTTCCCAGAACCTCACCATCCCACACAGTCTCCTTTGGCCCACAGAGAGGGAGGAAAAAAAGCCAGAGGATCAGGGCCTGATAGATGAGGAGACAGGAGAGGTAAGGGGCAACGATGGGAGCTGAAGACTGGGGCGCCCAAGGCTCTGCTGAGAATGCGGCTAGAACTCTGACACCTATTTGCAGTTGGTTGAGCACTGCCATGGTGCCCAGGCCTAGGAGAGGCTGACTTTCTACTTGGGGACAGGATACTATATTGAACTCTCCCAACTAGTATAGAAAATCAGGTTTATTCATGACAAAGCTTCCTGGGACAGTCTGTGGAAATACCAGAGGGTTCTCTCTGGGGCGAGTACCCCCACATAGCTGAGTGCCCAGCTTTACTTACCCTGAGAGAAGTCTCTCTCCTGGTGGGCAGGCTGGTGGAAAAGGGCCTTTCCAGTGTCAGGAAAGGCTTGATCTAGGCTCTGAGCCACATCCCATGGGGCTGTCAGTGGGAGTCTTGGGATTCCTTTGGGAAGGGGACTCTTTGAACTTGAGCCATCTCTCATGCCTTCCAAGTTTCTGGGCCCGCACTCCTTTAGAGGACTGAGCCACTCCTCTAGAGGGCTGACCCCTCCCACTAGGCCAAGGAAGATCTTTGTCTGAGAAACTCCTCTGAAACTGATTTGCTTGCCTGCCTCTCAGGTACAGCTCTGAAGTTCCTGGCAAATTATTTTTAGGAAGCAAAAAAGCAGGCAGATGGAATCCACCAAGTTGATCATCGGATATGGCGTCTCCAAATTTCTTGATTAAAAAATTTAGGCGATTAAATTAGAAACAGCTCATAGAGATTTTTCTGCCTTGGGAAATCTGAATTTTTAATGATACTGGTAAATGCAAGCCTTGAATCCAGGCTGCTAGGTTGGTTCAGCAGAACAGTTTCTACCACAGTAGACTGCTTCTTGGTATAAAGTTGAAAAGGAAAAAAAAAAGACCCCAGAATGGCCTCTCTCAAAAACAGCAGTTCTGTGTGGAGAACCCAGGGTGCAGGGATGAAGGTGGATTGCAGCCCAGCGACTTCATGCTGCAGAAATAGAACAGGAGAGCCGTATCAGAGACATTCCCACCCACCCAGCTCTGCAGCGGGCGATGGTGGGTTTTGCCAGACAAAGAAGTCTTAAATAGGGGTTTTAGGAACATCCAAACTAGAGTTTCTCACCATGACATTTCGTTGCTTGGAGAGGTTGCTGGGGTGGTTTGGTAAGTTTTCAAGATAAAGCAACACTTGGATTATCACATTCCCAAATCATGACTAAGAAGATCCAGGCTGTCTAAATAAAGGGAAACAATCCTATTTAGTGGCCTCCAAATGTAATTAAACTGTCAAGTCAGTAATTTTCTAAATGCGGGCACCTCATGCATGACTAACACCTTCGTTCCCCAATCAAAACACTAAAGGAAGGAAGAAAACAAAACAAAACAACAGAGAGATTGCAAAATGCCCTCGTAAGAATTCAGCCTTGAACTCTGCATGTGTGGGACAGATTTCTAGCCAAGTTAGTTGTTGCTGAGAAAGTCTCTCTTCTTTTCAGGAAGCTGGCTGAATGCTGATCAGGATCTTGACCCAGGCTGCAGGCGGGGCTCCCCCGTGAAGGAAAATGAAAAAGGTGTAGCTACAGCTCAAGCATCGAAGCTGAGAAGCAGAGGTACCAGGATTGACCTTGGGTGTCTGCCTCCGGGGCCTGTTGTACCCCAGGCTTATTGCCAGTAGCAAAAGCTTTCACCGTGTGGACATTTGGTGGTTACTGGTTTTCCTCCAGCACAGAGGCCTGCAGGCCCTGAACTAGGGAGTAGCATGTGCCTGTTCCCTTGTGGGTCAGGTCAGAGAGATGGGGAGAGATGGACAGGCAGGAGAAATTCCAGATCTGTAGCCCTAGCTCTGAGATAACTTGGGAAACAGCAGAGTGTGGTGAGAGGCAGTGTCCAGTCCCTCTGTGCTTAGAGGGGGCTGTGTCCAGTACTGACCTCCCTGCAAGAGACAGCCAAGCTGTGGGGAGGGGTCCATTTCAGCAGGAGGCTAAAGAAAGGGCCAGGCTGTTTACTGGGCTAGTCTCATGAAAGGAGTTGGAAATTGGCAGAAATTTCAAATTCTGACTGCGGGACTGAGCTATTTCTGTTGAAAACATTTGAATGACTTTCTCCCCACCCCCCACCCCCTTCTTCCACAATGTCAGATTGGCACACTTCCAGGCCTGCCTCCGCACCCAGCCAGCCTCCCAAAAGCCGCCTGGTGCTTTCTCTGCTCAAACCTTGAGGAGCCCGGCTGAATAAATGGCCCGGCAGAGCTCCTTGAGCGCTCAAGTTTAATATGCACTTGACCTCTTTGTCTTTCAGAAATGAAATTTATTGAGTTTGGATTCCAGCGCCCCCGGGCCCCCACTAACATCTAATTAACCAGACCACACTTTGACTTCAAAAGTGCAGGGAAATGAGGAGATGTATTTGCTGCAGGAACCTCGGGGGAGGGGTTGGGGAGCTGAGCCAGGGATCTTTTGAAGTGTCTGTGCTGGTGGTCTGCCATCCTGCCAGAATGCCAGATAAGCAGGTTGGCCTTCCTTTTTGCTGTCTTCCTCCCACCCCCCAATTAAGAGCGATTATCTTTCCTTTTGTTGCCTTTGACCCTTCTTGGCCTAAATTTCCCAGGCTCTGAACCTGAGTTCCTTTGATGCACCAGCAGATGAGTGGGCAGCCAAACGTATCCCCCGCCTCAAATTGTCTCCTACTGCCTTGCCACTGTAGTCGAATCCCCACCACAAAACTGCTTCTTTATCACCAGGGGGATGTGTCTAGGAAACACCATGAAAATATATCATCAGAGACAAGGTAATGCATTAATCCCTGAGAAGGAGAATCATGACTTATTGGACTGCAGTTTGAGAACTACTGATTCAGTCCAATTCCCTATTTTCAGGCTGCAAAGGTAGGAGAAGAGAGGCAAGGGAGGCAAAATTTGGCATTTGTCTGAAGTAACTAAGAATAATGGCCTCTGGGGATCCTAACCTGGGAGGATCTGAGCATGGCTCACCCTTGAGAGAAGGGCTACTCCTCACTGGAATGGACCAGCAGGGCCTCCTGGGGGCGTGGAGGGTGTGTTGGGACCTTGACTACAGATCATGGAGGCAGGTCAGGGCAAACACAGCCCCGCTCACCTAGGTAGAGGACTAGGTAATTGGCCAAATGCAATGCGCAGAGGGTTGTGGGCACTTGAGTTAGGTCTTGGTGCTTCCCAAGGAGGTCCTATCCCATCAGGCAGGTGGGATGAAGCAGGAACAAGGTTGGGAACACAAGCATGAGGTCACAGTTGTTTGGCAGATAGATGAGATAATAATTATAAGTCCCTTAACCCAGGGGTGAATATACAGTATATGCTTAACAAATGGTCTCATTCATCACATTTACTATATTCAGATACTGCACATGGGGGGAAAGGAGACATTTCAGAGCCTGGGTGAGAGGGACAGAGAGAGGGAGGGATGGAGGTGAAGACCAAGGACAGGGCAGAAGTCAGGGACTCAGAAGGTAGAGGTGAGTCCTGGTGAACCGCCAGGGATAGGTTTTGGAAGCTCCAGTCTACCCTGGGAAGAGGAGGGGAGAGGCACGGAGACAGGTGGCCTGTTCTTTGCCTCCAACAAGTGTCACGTGGTCAGGGACCGTTTCTCACTTGTTGGTGAGTGTAGCAAAGGCGTGTAGCAGGTTCTCAGTGCAGAGTAGGAACTGGAAGTGGACGTTGAAACCCTGTCCTTATCTCCTAATGCTTATTGTTTAAAGGTCACTTGGCCTGTTTCCCAGCTGCCAGTTTCTGCATTTCTTTGCCTAAAGACTTTCTGAGTTTGCTGAAGCCTACCTTGTCCCACTGAATGGAAGACCAGAAGTGGGAAAACTAACACCATAGGAAAAGCAGCCATCAGTCAACGGCTGAGTGTGTAAAATACCCCATAGCTTCTTCCCCTCTTTGGAGGGATAAGTCAAGTCTAAGGCACAGGCTAGACAGTGAGTTTCTGAGGTCACCATAGGGGGAACTTGATAACTCCTCCTTTCTTGGCCACCTTCCTTTTCTTCAACAGCTTTTGTGTTCCTGTCCGGATGTTTACTTCACTTCCCAAATAGATGGCTAGCACTTGAATTCTTATCTGAGGGTCTGCTTCTGGGAGAATCCAAACTAAGCCAGGTCCCAGTAGCTACTTATTGGATAATGGATAAATATGTGCGCTGGGACCCAGCCAGCGTCACTGCCGCTGTGCCCTTACTGCCGTTGTCATTCTTGAAATGTCCTGGGCACAGGTAGCAAATGGGGTGTCCACTGTTAGGACCCAACCTGAGCCATGACAGGCTCAGCAAGCTACACTAGGCCTAGAGTTTCAGATTCTTGTAGACCTGAGTCATGATCCCGGGAATTATACCTCCGAGCCAATCAGGACAGTCCCCATTCGCGCCAAACTTGGCCAATCCGGATGGGGATGAGGGATTCAAAATTTGCACGCACGCACAGTTTTAATGCTCAAAATTCTCCAAGCCAGGCTTCAGCAATATGTGAACCGTGAACTTCCTGATGTTCAAGCTGGTTTTCGAAAAGGCAGAGGAACCAGAGATCAAATTGTCCACATCCGCTGGATCATGGAAAAAGCAAGAGAGTTCCAGAAAAACATCTATTTCTGCTTTATTGACTATGCCAAAGCCTTTGACTGTGTAGATCACAATAAACTGTGGAAAGTTCTGAAAGAGATGGGAATACCAGACCACCTGATCTGCCTCTTGAGAAATCTGTATGCAGGTCAGGAAGCAACAGTTAGAACTGGTCATGGAACAACAGACTGGTTCCAAATAGGAAAAGGAGTACGTCAAGGCTGCATATTGTCACCATGTTTATTTAACTTATATGCAGAGTACATCATGAGAAATGCTGGACTGGAAGAAACACAAGTTGGAATCAAGATTTCTGGGAGAAATATCAGTAACCTCAGATATGCAGATGACACCACCCTTATGGCAGAAAATGAAGAGGGGCTAAAAAGCCTCTTGATGAAAGTGAAAGTGGAGAGTGAAAAGGTTGGCTTAAAGCTCAACATTCAGAAAACGAAGATCATGGCATCTGGTCCCATCACTACATGGGAAATAGATGGTGAAACAGTGGAAACAGTGTCAGACTTTATTTTTCTGGGCTCCAAAATCACTGCAGATGGTGACTGCAGCCATGAAATTAAAAGACGCTTACTTCTTGGAAGGAAAGTTATGACCAACCTAGATAGCATATTCAAAAGCAGAGACATTACTTTGCCAACAAAGATTCATCTAGTCAAGGCTATGGTTTTTCCTGTGGTCATGTATGGATGTGAGAGCTGGACTGTGAAGAAGGCTGAGCGCTGAAGAACTGATGCTTTTGAAGTGTGGTGTTGGAGAAGACTCTTGAGAGTCCCTTGGACTGCAAGGAGATCCAACCAGTCCATTCTGAAGGAGATGAGCCCTGGGATTTCTTTGGAAGGAATGATGCTCAAGCTGAAACTCCAGTATTTTGGCCACCTCATGTGAAGAGTTGACTCATTGGAGAAGACTCTGATGCTGGGAGGGATTGGGGGCAGGAGGAGAAGGGGACGACAGAGGATGAGATGGCTGGATGGCATCACTGACTCGATGGATGCGAGTCTGAGTGACCTCCGGGAGCTGGTGATGGATAGGGAGGCCTGGCGTGCTGCAGTTCATGGGGTCGCAAAATGTCGGACACGACTGAGCGACTGATCTGATCTGATCTGATCTGACAGTTTAGCCAATCATCACCCGCCAGCTACACGGTGGCAGAGACAAAGAACCGCTGGTTAAAAACAGCCACGACTCAGAGCTCGGGGCTCTTGTCGAGACTCCACTGCGTTGGATGAGACTTGAGCCCTAGCTCGAGCCAGCAATAAAAACCCCTTTATGCTTTTGCATTGCTGTGGACGTCTTATTCTCTCAGTTTTGGGGACTTGGACCTTGGGCATAACATCCACAGGCTCAGAAACACACCTCCCAAGTGTCCCCGGAACTCCAGACTTTGTTCCCAGGCTTTTCCCTGTGTCTTTATCTTACTCCTCTTTCTGGCCCAGTCAAGACGAGAAGATGCTTTCTGCTGTATCTCTCAGCCCATCCTTGGCTGTTCTGCTTGGTGATCCCTCTTGTATCAAGAAAGAAACTTCCCTTCATCACTTATTTCAGAGGCTGCCTCCTCTCCATCTCTCATCCTTAATGATTCTTTAATGGTGTCAAGAAGTCCATCATGTCTTTGTGGTTTAATCTCCAGTAAAGGATGGGAAGATGGGATAACAGCGCCTGTTGTGCAAAACAAAAAGACCTGCATTTTGGAGAGATGACCCAAATAAAGAGATGGAGTCAGGGCATCTAGGGAGTCCAGGCTGCCACAGGGCCCTTCCTCTGAGAAATTTGTTAACCAGTCTCCAAGTCTTGTACAATTAGATGACAACATTTATTTGCAAATAGGAAGGGTGATGGTGACAGCGCCATAATTTATGTCTCAGTAAGTAGCTCAAGCCCAGCATCAGAATGGATCCATTGCCACTTAATCTTCTGCCTGGTTTTCACATTTTTGCATTTATATTGGGGATGTAAGTGACAAAATAGAGCATGTGACAGGCCAGGTTGTTGTCAGCTGCATTCTCAGATTGCCAATCGCTCTGGTTTTTGAGAAGATAATTGTTCTACTTTGTGTGTGTTTCTTGCTTCTTGTGTGGCAAATTGGGTGATGTCGGGGCTGTCCCTGGAGCATGTCGCCTCATGAATTTGCAGAGGGGAGGAGTAGACAGTGATTGCCTTGTTACATGAGGTTGGAAGCTTCCCAATTAGGCAAAGAACATTCCAGAAACTCCAGGCTGTCAGGTTCTCTTGTTCATCTTATAATCATAGGTCACATTGCCTCACTAGCATCACCATAACCTATCACCCCCTCTATTAGAAGGAGAATATAATTCATTGTCCAAACTAAAACCCTTTTGAGGATGAAAGGGGGCACTATGACTGATTATCCTGGGATGACAGCTATACATTTGGCAGATTGGGACCTACAGTCGTGCTCTCTTCTGTGCTTCTACAGCCACTGTGATGGGGAGCTTCTTTAAATGACAAAGTATATATGTAAAAATCTGTTTTTTTTAAACCCATACTTAATAAATAAATATACATTTATTGTAAAGTTAAGAAGATAACAAGGATGTCTTTTTTTAACCTTTTCTTTTCACTATTATATTGGCAGTCTAAACCAGCATAGTAAAAGAAGAATATGATACAGAAGGCATAAAGATTGGAAAAAAGAAACAAGACTACCATTTTTATGGACAGTCGTGATTATCTATACAGAAAACCCAAGAGTCTTTAAAGATCATAGCTAGAGTTAATGAGAATTCATTAAGTTTGCTGGATATAAGATCAATATCCCCAAATCAATTGTATCTTGTCCATTAGCAAGAAGCCATTAAAACACTACTTACAATAGCAGCACAAAAGTAACATGTCTAGGAGTAAAAGTAATGGAAGCTATATTAGATCTAGGAAAGAAAATAACACTGAAAGGAAACTTAAAGGATCAGAGAGCTATACCATGTTCAAGGATAATATGAAGTTTATATTGAAAAGATGTTGGTTCTTCCCAAATTAGCTTATAAATTTAGTAACAGTTCCAATAAAACTCCTAACAAGGTATTTGTGGAACTCCTTGGGCTTATTCTAAATTGGGTATAGGATAACAAAGGGCAAAGAACAGGTTTTGGACACTTGGAGAAGTGTCTGTCAGACACCAAGACTTGTTACAAAGCTATGGTAATTAAGAAAGTATAATATTCTTATGGGACCAGATAAATAAACAGAAGAGAAGAGAGGATCCAGACAAACACCTACACAAACCTACTAGTGACAGAGATGGCATAGCAGACCAATGAATGACGTGGGGATGATTAACTGTTCATCAAAACAATCAGATGAGCAACTCATGCAACAAAATAGATTCCAGGTGAATTGAACATCTAAGTAACAAAACTTAAAAAGCCTTTAGTGATGATTTAGAAGGATATCTTCATGAGCTCAGTGTAGGAAATATTTTTTTTTAATTTGAGATGCACAAAATTGGATTAATTATAATCCTTGGTTTATCATTCTTATTCCGGTTTGCTTTTATTTTGATACCTTCAGCTATTATTAATAATGCAACAAGCACCTATGAAACCACCACCTGAAACAAAAACCAGGGCCTTGAGCTAATAACCTACACCTGAAAGGATGCCCCCTACATCCCATCCCCTTGTCTCTGTTTCCCAAGGAAACCATCATTCTGAACCATATGCCCGTTATTCTGTTTATTTTCTCTCTCTATAGTTTTATTCCAATAAGTTTTCCTAAAACTGTATGTTTTTATTTAATTGTTTTTAACTTTCTAAAAAGGTATCATGCTGTTTTCAACCTTCTGGGAATTACTTTATTTTATATTATATTGCTAAGATTTTCACCTATAATTATGTTGCACGGTAGTTAGTTTGATTGTTTTATAATATTTCATGTGTGAATATCTCCCATTTTATTTGCTCTCCCAGTGATAGGCATTTGGTTGTTTTTAGGATGTTTGCTTTTCTGAATGATGCTGTGATAAGCATTTTTGTACTGTCTCCTGTTGTACCTATGCAATAATTTACCTTGGATATCCTTAGGGGTAGAAAAAGATTTCTCAACAAGATACAAAATGCACTGAGTATTAAAAAAGGATTGGTAACATGACTTTATTAAAACTGAGAACTTTGGTTTTTCAACAGACATCTTAAAGCAAATGACAAGACAAGTTATAAACTGGGGGAAGATATTTGCAGTATGCATAGCCTAAAATGACTTAGTATCAAGAATATAAAATAGAGCTTATAAATCAAAAAGGAAACTACAAACTACCAAATTAAAATGGGTAATAAAGGGCATGAACTAACAGTCTTCATATAAGACTACATAGAAGGCCCATCTAAACGTGGAGATATTTCACGTTTCTTTAATATCAGTGATCTGGGAAATGCAAATTAAAGTTGCAATGAGATTAATTTTATCCACTTAATTGGCAAAATTAAAAGTGTGAAACTATCTAGTATCAGAGTGGATCTTGGGCCTTAGTATCTCTGGGACATTGCCCTGTTGGGATAATAATTTTAGAAAACATTTTGTCTTTGTTTCCTTAAGTTAAACATGCATATCGGCGAACCTCATTTTATCGTGCATTAGCTTTGCAGATGTTGTGTTTTTTATAATTGAAGATTTGGGGCAACCCTGTGCTGAGCAAGTCTATTGGCACCATTTATCCAACAGCATTTGCTTATTTTGTGTCTGTCACATTTTGATAATTTTCACAATATTTCAAAAGTTTTCATTATTATTTATATTTGTTGTCTTGTTTGTCATCTTTGATTTTATTTTGCAAAAAGATTACGGTTTGATGACGGTTCAGTTAACTTTTTTAGCAATAAAACATTTATAAATTAAGGAATGTATATATATACATTTTCAGACATAATACTATTGCACACGTAATAGACTATAGTATAGTGTAAACATAACTTTTAGGTACACTGGAAAACCAAAATATTTGTGTGACTCACTTTACTGTGATATTCACTTTATTGAGGTGGTCTGGAACCAAACCTACAGTATTTATTACAGGAAGATTATTTACCATTGAGCCACCAGGGAAGCCCCTGTGTGTGTGTGTGTATACATATACATACATATATATATATGTACGCATATACACAAGCACATATATATATACACACACACACATACATACTCACACACACACACACGTATGCTTATGCTACAAGGCACAAAAGCCCAAGCCATAAAAAAGGTCAAAAGTTTTTATTAACAAATATTTATTTTAAACCTCTATTATTAAAAGACACCTTTGAAAGTGAGCAGCCAGCTGCTTAGGAGGAGATGCTTGCAATAATATTACGAATAAAGGACAGGAGAATGTGGAAAGAACTGCTGTAAATCAGCTAGAAAACAAACACCATTGTGGAAAAGTGGGCCAAAGGCACGAATGGGCAAACTAGGGAAGAGCACAAACAGCTGATAAGCAAATACAGTTCAAGCTCACAAGTCATCAGAAAAAAAAATGCAAATGCAAACTGTAATAAGATGCTCTTTCATACCCATCAGATGAACAACAACAGCAGTGTGCCCCAGTACCAAATGTTGTTGAGAATTTGGTGCCACAGAATTGTTTTACATTGCTGCTGGGAGTATAAATTAGTAAAAGCAATTAGGAGAAAAAAATTGTGAATTTTCAGAAAAGTGTAACATGCATAAACCCTTAGGCCTAGTTATTCCATCCTTGGATGGAAACTGGAAAAACTCTCATGTGAGTTCACAAATGTGTGCAAGACAATTCCTGACCACAGTGTACAATAGCATCGAATTGAAACACCCTGAGTCTCCAATCATAAAACAATGAATAAATTAGCTGAGTAATTGTCATAATGGAATACTCTGCAGAAGGGTTCAGCAAACCTTTTCTGTAAAGGGCCAGATAGAAAATGTGTTAGGCTTTGAAGGGCATGCGATCTCTATCATAGCTATTCAACCCTGCTGTTGTAGTGGGAAGCATTTATAGACAATACTTATATGAACAGCGTGATGTGTTCTGATAATGGTATGAAAACATGGCTAGTGGATTTGACACATGGGCCAACTTCTCTAAGGAAATGAGAGTGACTCCACTAAAGTGACATCTGTCAACATGGATGAGTTCCACCAACATGAGGTTGAGTGAAGAAATAAGTTGAAGGAGATCTTGTCTGTATGAGATGGGTTCTTTACCATTGTGCTACCTGGGAAGTAGCAGATTGAATAAAGAAGTGTGCTCACCAAAGTGGGTGGGCATCATCTAATCCACTGAGGGCCAGAAGAGAATAAAAAGATGGAGGAAAGGAGAATTTACTCTGTCTGCTTGAGCTGGGACATCCGTCTTCTCCTGTCCTTGACATCAGTGTTCCTGGTTCTCAGGCCATCAAACTTGGACTGAGGGGTACTGTTGTCTCTCCTGGTTCTCAGGCCTTCTGGTTTGGATCAGCACTACCTTGATGGCTTTCCAGGGCCTCCAGCTTACAGATGGCAGACGGAGGGACTTGTCACTCTCCATATTTCCATGAGTCAATCCTTCAAAATAAATCTCTTTTTTATATATCTGTGTTTATCCTATTGGGGCACAAGTGTATATAGTAAAGTATGAAGAAGTGTGTGTGATGATAGACGCCAAGTTCAGGAGAGCAGTTCATTTGGGGGTGGAGGTAAGGTTAGAGTGATGAACTGGGGGCAGGGGCAGGGGACATCAGCTATGCTAATAAAGTTTGATTTCTTAAGTAGGATAATAGCTATCTGAGTGACTGGGTAGTATTTCTTATACCTTTTTGTGTATCTTAAACATATCATGTATGAATGTGACAGTTGGAGTATAAAGGAAGCTGAGTGCCAAAGAATTGATGCTTTTGAACTGTAGTGTTGGAGAAGACTCTTGAGAGTCCTTTCGGCTGCAAGGAGATCCAGCCAGTCCATCCTAAAGGACATCAGTCCTGAATGTTAATTGGAAGGACTGATATTGAAGCTGAAACTCCAATACTTTGGCCACCTGATGCGAAGAGCTGACTCATTGGAAAAGACCCTGATGCTGGGGAAGATTGAAGGTGGGAGGAGAAGGGGATGACAGGAGGATACGGTTGGATGGCATCACAGACTCAATGGATATGAGTTGGCTAAACTCCAGGAGTTGGTGATGGACAGGGAGGCCTGGCATGTTGCAGTCCATGGGGTTGCAAAGAGTTGGACACGACTGAGCGACTGAACTGAACTGAACTGAAACATAGCATAATGTTTAAAACAACACAAGAGACTCCTAAAGAAGAAATGGCTTCCTTATTGTGATTCCATATTACTTTATGATGTGTCCCTGTGTCTGCCTAAAACTGCTTCTTTGTCCACATCCACGAAGCCCTGCTCAAGGTCTCCAGGAGTGAGGGCATCTTTATCAAATGGTCCTTCTTTCCTTGTCTCTTTTGCTTTCAGAAGACCAGGAAGCAGAGCTAGAACTTTTTGCGGATGGTTTCTGTTATGATTTCCTGGCACCAGACGCTCTAGTTTGTCTATACCAGTGCCAGCAGGGTTGAATGGTTTGGGAATCCAGGGCAGATTGGAGGGTGGCTGAGTGTGAGTGGTCTCTGGCTTCTCTCAGATGAATGGGCCTCACCCTTGGAGGCTGTCTCTAGCTCTCTGGTCTCTCCTTGGCATCTCTGTGGAGCCCAGTAGGTAATCACTGGGGAGTCAAGGCTTTTGGACTTTAGGCAAGTGGTCTGACCTCTCTGTGCTGGTTTCCTCAGTTGAAAATGAGGAATCATAAACCTATGCCCCGTGTTGCTTTCTGTAACCATGAAAAGGGGCACTTTGTGCAAAGAAGATGGCAGCCATTCCCACTCAAGTTTCTAAAGAGAGAAGGGGACACCTTACATTTCTTGAAAGCACATACCCTCCAATAGCGAGCTGCAGAGAGGATTGAGTCTCCCCCTCCTTTAGATCGGAGAAGGCAATGGCACCCCACTCCAGTACTCTTGCCTGGCAAATCCCAAGGATGAAGGAGCCTGGTAGGCTGCAGTCTATGGGGTCGCTGGGAGTTGGACACGACTGAGCGACTTCACTTTCACTTTTCACTTTTATGCACTGGAGAAGGAAATGGCAACCCACTCCAGTGTTCTTGCCTGGAGAATCCCAGGGACAGGGGAGCCTGGTGGGCTGCCGTCTATGGGGTCACACAGAGTCGAACACGACTGAAGTGACTTAGCAGCAGCAGCAGCAGCAGCTCCTTTTAGATAATTGCGATACGGAGCCGTGTTATATTTTCTGTTTGCCTCTTTGGGTTCCCTACCCACGTTCCACCCATTGGCTCTATGAATTTGACTATTTTAGATATCTCATGTGAGTGGAATCAGGCAGTATTTGTCTTTCTGTGATTGACTTCTTTCACTTAGCATAATGTCTTTAAGTTTCATGCATGTTGTCCCAGATGGCAGTATTCCCTTCTTTTTAAAGGATGCATAATATTCTTGTGTATATGTGTGTGTGTGTGTGTGTATGTGTGTGTGTGTGAACATATATATTCAGACACACAGAGGAATGTCATTGTGTGACATTGGACATCAATGTCCAATCTGTCATTGGACGTCTAGTCTGTTTCTGCATCTTGTCTATTTCAGTCAAGTAAAATGAATAAGCTCTAAAGATCTGCTGTACGTCATTGAACCTGTAGTCAATAATACATTGTACAGTTAAAATTTTGTTAAGAGGGTGGATCACATTAAGTATTCTTTCCACACACATGCAAAACCACTGAAGGAAAAGGGGTGGAGCAGGAAGCACAGAATTTAATCATGTTTCTTTCAGAGCTTTCTGTCTTGAGAAGATTTATTTCTGCCATGATTACAGTTCTGTCCTTTTCTCTTCACTGTAAATGAGATCTTTTTCTTCTTTTCCAAATTTTTACACTTTGTCAGGAGGTGTTGTCATTATGATTGGTTTTTTAAAGTCTGGTAAATCTAGCATTATATTATAGAATCACAGCATTAGAGAAATCTTTAGAGGGCATTTAATGCATGCAGAGGGAATCTTTACTGTAGCTGTTCTGGGAGGTGAGCCTTGGTTTTTGATTGCTTCTAGTAATGGAGAACTCACTATCTGTAGAGGAAGCAGAGCTTTGGATTCCTTTTCACATTGCTGGGGAGTCAGGAGACCTGTGTTCTAGCATGAGCTCCATCACCAATCAGCTGAGCAACATTGGGCAAAATGCTCTTTTCTGTGCCTTAGTTTTCTCATCCATCTGCAAAATGGGATCATTTCAGTTGAAAGATAGTCACAAACTGAGCACCAGATCACACCACTCAGTCGCAAACTGAACACCAGATCTTCCTCTGAGACCAGGCAGGGCTGGGAGCTTTCTGTGGGGAAGAACTGAATTCCTTCTTTTATTTAAAATTCTTTTTTTTTTTCCTGGTTATAGAAATAAATGTGTTCATTGTGAAAAAACTTAGGAAATCACCTAAGAGCATTAGGCAGAAACCGAAAATTGTCCTAAGTCCTACAAACAAGGGATGACTCCTGTTTACAAACTAAGCTGTGAAAGACCTAGTCATCTTAATAAGAGTGATTAAAGGGGATAATAATAGTACTAAACAATGCTGCAAGGAAGCAATAATAGCAGTAGAAACCAAGCCTTTCTCTAAACATTTTACATATTTTAATCTCATTTAATTCTCACAGTGGAGATCATTATCTCCATTTTATAGATGAGGGGTGCTCAAGGGGTGATTCTTGCTCAAGGGGTGGCAGAGTTTGTGCTCTTAACCACTAGGTCAAGTTTAATATGGAATTTTGAACCTGTCCTTTCAAAACATCATGCCCTGTACATTTTATCGTATAAAGCAGATGTCGGTGAGTAAGGTGTAACAGCCTCTTGGATTCTGCAACAGGCAGGGTGGAATGGGTATGCATATGGCTGACCTGCTACGTGAGCTCAGCCACCTTCCAATGAACGCCTGCACCAGTGGTGTACTTTTTTTTTCCTTTTTGACTGTGCAGCACTTCTGCTGCTGCTGCTGCTAACTCGCTTCAGTCGTGTCCGACTCTGCGACCCCACAGACGGCAGCCCACCAGCCTCCTCCGTCCCTGGGATTCTCCAGGCAAGAACACTGGAGTGGGTTGCCATTGCCTTCACCAAAATCGAAACTAATATTAATAATATAAAAACAGGCAAATTTAGATCTTTCTCTAATTTGTGACAAATGTTTTACAAAGTGAAAAAGCTTGATTTATAGCTTTGTTAGCAACTAGATTAAAAATTGACATTTGAGATCATGTTTAGATTTGGGACCTAATTGCATATTTAATGGGATCCAAAATTTAACAATACATTGCAGCATTAGAAATAGGTGTACACTGTTTTTAAGACCTGACATTTAACATGCCTGAAATTTCTCTTAAAATTGTTCTTAAAAGTAAATTGTGTCTTTTTTCCAAAACATGATAAGAAAGAGGGTTTGCAAGCCTGCATCTACTAAAAGACATTTTGGGCCGTAGATGTTTTTTATTTCTAATAAGTATAAAAAGTCAGTTGGACAGAACAGTTATTCTCTTTCCTCTTTAGAACATGACTCTTGAAGTTGTGGAGACTTCTTAATAAATTCTTTTCGAATTTTGTTCAGATGAACGCAGTTTCTAGATCTGGCTGAGATGGTCTGAAGGTGCATTTTCCAGGATCGCCTCCCTTTACATTGCTCTCACATTTCCACATCCCAGGGTGAGAGGACCTGGTGTTCGACCTCTGCCTGGCGTTTGACCTCATGTCCAGTTGGCCTCTGCTGACCTCTGCATAGGACTCCCTGGCCAGCCTAAAGGCTCTTGAAGCATTCTGCTTTAAAGAAAAAAACTCCCACATTTGACTGATAATTTTTTTAACTAATTTTTTTTTTTTTCTTTTGCTGCACCACATAGCATATTGTATCTTAGTTCCTCAAACAGGCATTGAACCCACACCCCTTGAATTGGCAGCGTGGTCTTAACCACTGGACCACCAGGGAAGTCCCTTGACTGATAATTGATTGTTGCTTTTTAAGGGATGAAATCGAAACAGACAGTTTTATTATTATAATGACATAAAATCCTGGAATCCATTTGTGAACCCTGGGTGGAGATCAAACCCTTGATTGGAAGATGGTCATTTGGATAAATGTCCCCTCTAGCCCTTTGCTGGGTATTCTATGTTTCCCTTTGGACATAGCATGCTGTAGATGGAGGCCTAATTTATTTCAAGATCCCCATTCAGAAACTTTTCAGGAGTAGGAAGTAGCAGGGTTTGGGGGGGGCAGTCAAAGACCCTAGATCTCTTCAACCATAGCTATTTTCTGTCTCTCTCTGTCTCAGTTTCCTCACCTGCACCACAAAGGCATAGAACTACTTGACCTTGACTCATGTTCCGGGAATGGATTCTCTCACAAGACAAGCACCAAGTTCCTCGTTCACCCATCTCATGGCAGCATAATTTTTGACAGCCATCAGTTTCCTTGACAAAACCCCATGGTGATGACACCGTTCACCTCAGACTGGGACTTGAACCCCTGGGACGAAACCCATGGTCTTCCAACTGAGATTACATACCTGGTTTCACAACCTAACAAAGCTCACGTTCTTGATGTCTTATCTCAGAAAGAATTCAGTGAGAGACAAAGTGATAGGTAAGAAGTGGATTTATTTAGAGAGAAACATACTTCATCTCAGAAAGTGAGAGTGGCCTCAAAACGTGGTGTGCTTAGCTTTTATGGGCTGGGTGATTTCCTAGGCTAACGAGTGGGTGGATTATTCCAACTATTGTGGGCTGTGCTCAGGGGCTTCAGTTGTGTCTGAATCTTTGCAACCCCCATGCACCATAGCCTCCCAGGCTCCTCTGTCCATGGGATTCTCCAGGCAAGAATACTGGAGTGGGTGGCCATTCCCTTCTCCAGGGGATCTTTCCAACCCAGGGATTGAAACCGCATCTCTTACATCTGCCTTCTGCATTGGCAGGCAGGTTCTTTACCAGTAGCACCACCGGGGCTAGGGGCGGAGATTTCTAGGAATTGGAAGTTCCACTACCCACTTTTTGGTCTTTGACGGTTGTCCTTGGAGCTGTCATGGCACCTGTGACAAGTGTCATTTATCTTGCCGGTGTGTTACAGTGAGCCTCCCTGAGGCTCAAAGTCTAGTGGAAGTTGACTCGTCCGCCGTCTTGGACCCATTTGGTTCTCATCAATTGATGTTGTGTCCTCAGGCTATGTCATTCTTTCAAAGGTTGTGCCCTGCCCCCTTCCCTCCAGTTTCAGAGAGGCTTCTATGCGGGCAGCCAACTTTGCTTGAAGAAAGTTTCAGAGAGAGGCTAAGCTGCCATTTCTGCTCTCATTCTCCCTGATGAACAGTGAACTGCCTTGAGGCTGTGATTTTAGGGACACCAAGACCCCAGGAAATCCCCGTTATCTTCTGGCTGATTTGAAGCTGTCTTTAATGAACCATCTTTTTTCTCCATGGGGAGGAGAGAGGCAGAGACAGAGTGAAATTTGTGTTCTTTCAGCAGGATGAATTGATAGAGAAATCAAGAGTCAAAATGAAACTCACAGTTTGGGTTCTGCTTTCTTAGGAGCCAGAGTTGGGTCAGCCTTCTGGGGTGAAGGATTCTTCTTGGAATCTTCCAGACTCTGGACAACCTGGAAGCCTTCTCCTTTGGTTTCACACCTGCAACTCCAGTTCTGGCCTCTAGAGGGTGTGGGACCCAAACTCCAGGGCCTTGGACGAGAAGCCCGTTCTGGAATTCTTGAATGATCTTGTGGAAGAAGGTCCCGGGAGCTGGAATTATGTTGCTTGCCTGAGTTCACAGCTGGGGAAAACAGGGCCTAGAGAAGGGAACTCACTCAGGGTCACACACGCTTAAAGGCAGAGCCAGGGCAGGAGCTCAAGTCCACTGGCCCTGAGTTCAGGCCTCTGTAAACCCTGATGATGGGGAAGTGGGGTCCTAGGGAGGAGGTGTCCCCAACCTGTCACCTGTCCACCCCATTCCTCAGCCACTTTGTTCATTGTGAAGGTTTTGGTCTTGGAGTCATCTGAAATAACTAAGTAAATTCCCTTAAGCCCTGGAAAATCCCATGGACTGCAGAGCCTGGTAGGCTGCAGTCCATGGGGTCGCTAAGAGTCAGACAGGACTGCACTACTTCACTTTCACTTTTCACTTTCACGCATTGGAGAAGGAAATGGCAACCCACTCCAGTGTTCTTGCCTGGAGATCACAGGGATGGGTGGGCTGCCGTCTCTGGGGTCGCACAGAGTCGAACATGACTGAAGCGACTTAGCAGCAGCAGAAACTCCCAAGACCGAGACCTAGGCTCTCAGGCCTTCAGGAAACTTGGGAGCACTCTTGATTTGGAAAAATCTGGGGAGCACAGGAGATGCAGGGTCTTCTGCTCCAGACGAACTTCTCATTCAGGGAAGGCTCCCCAGAGGAGGTGGCACTTGAACTTGAATCAAGAGGTGAGCCTGTGTCAGGGGCAGATGGCACAGTCTGGAGCAGGTGGGTGGTTGGAAGTGTGGGGACCAGACATGGAAGGTGGTCCTGCCACGGTGGGCACAGCACCCCATGCCAAAGAGGAGGTGCTTTTCCATACAGGCCACCAGGAGCCACAGAACAGCATGACTTAGAAAGGTTAACTCCCTCCATGTCTGCCCCAAAGGACCATCCCTGCAGGCATTTGGGAAGCAGTGGGTTAACAGCATGAGCGCTGCCTCTCCACCCTCACAAAATGTCTCTGCTACACATTGGGCCATCATTCTCCCTAATAAAATAATATGAAGCTCAATTATGCTCCTGTTCCCATGTTCCTGGACTTCATTAAGCACAGAGGGATTAAAAACTTGTATAAATTAATCAATGTACCATAATCCTAAAAATTAGAAGATGAGTCCTTGAGGAAGTAATGTAATACGGGGCTTTTTAATTAGCAGGGCCCCCGAGATTCAGTGCTCTCTCCCCTGCATGTCTTGTGTTTATGAATTGCTTTATCATCTGCAGGGGAAGGGCCCTGCAGACTCCCGGCCTGTTCTAAGGAAACGCTAGAAGCCGTGTTAATTCCCCTGGCTCCTCCCCTCCTCAGAGCTGGAGCAGAATGACAGATCTGGCCTGGTGTTTCTCTCTTCCTTTTCTGCCCCCCAAAAGACTTTCAAAAGGAAACTCAGAAAAATGATCCAGAGGGGACACCAAGCTATCCTTTTTCCCAGGGGGAGGGTGTGTGTGTGTGTATCTCAGAGCACAGATTCTAGGGCCACATGGGTCTGGGTTTGGTTTATCTAGCTCTGCACTGTGGGCAGGTGACCTGCCCTTGGAAAGTCTTTGTTTCCTCCAGTTCCTCCTCTGTCCCAGGCCCTGGTGAGGAATGCCTCCTTACAGTAAACAAGAGCTTCTGGGCTCTCTCAGCCACACCATCTCTCCTCTTTTCCCACACAGGCCAAATAGCATCTTCTCCCTGCCGGGGCTTGGCCATCTTTTTCTTTTGTGACCTTTCTCTCTTCTTATCTTGCTATCCTTCTCAGCAACCTTGAACCATGCCAACTCTTTGCATCCTAACAAAACCCACCCATGATTCCTCCTTGACCCCACTTGCTCTCCAGCTCTGGCCCCTTGCCTCTCCTCCCATCTCGCACTCAGTCCACTAGAGCTGGACCCTGTCCTCAGCACAGCACTGACATTCTTCTCATTAGGGTCTCCAGTGACCCTAACAAAGACCCCAGCGTCTTTATCTTACTTGACTTCTTTGCTCGTGGACTCAGATGATCCTTCCCTCCTCCTAGAGCCCCCTCGGGTTTCTTCTTGGCTTTTCAGACATGCCTGCTCAGACTTTCCCCCTCCCTCTTCTATCCCAGGAGCACTGGTGTTTCTCAGGTTTGTTATCTATGCTCTCCCAGGGATGCTCACCCACTGCAGAGCCTCTCCACCACCTGTACTCAGGACTCTCACAGGCCTCCCTGATTCTGTCCTCTCTGCTCTGCTCAGACCCCGAACCTGCTTGGTCATTCTGCTTGAGCGTCTTACAGGCTCTTTAAACTCAGTGTGTCCATGACAAAACCCAACTCCTTCCTTTCCCAAGAGGGTAGGTCTTCTTTAGCATCCCAGTCTAGAAAATGGCACCAATATCCACCCAATGATGTAGAAACCTGTTTCTCCAACACAGGGGCCAGGACTGAGTATCTCAGTCCCCACTATATCCCCCAGGCCTGGCACAGAATCTCAAAAATACCAGACCTTTGGTGAATGAATTTCATGAGTGAATGGAGGGCTCCATTTACTTTCTTTTCCATGAAGATTTGCTGGCTCATTTGATGACTGAGAACATGTTTTCTGTAAGTCCATCTTTCCTAATGGTTTCACCAGGACTGAGGCTGACACTGACCTTGATGCAAATCAGGACTCCTGGGTGGAAAGAGTCCTCAGCTCCAGGCAGAAAGCCTCTATTTACTTGTTTCTCTAGCCTCTCATTTATCAAAGGGCCTCTGGATTAGAAATAGAAAAGGCCCCTGGAGGAAGTCTCTACCATGCCTGGAGGAGCAGAGATTCCAGCCTGTGTAGGGAGCTGCAGGGCCCCAGCTGTGCTGCCCCATGTGGGGCCAGTGGGACAGGTTTCTTTGGTGACCCAGGGGATGGTGCCTATCTGGCACCCATCCGCTCTGCTGCCTGGAGGCGCTTCCTAGCGTCAGAGGCTGGGCTGTGGCAGTTCTGGCCCTTCCCCCTGACCAGCCTTCTCCTGGGGAAGCATTTGCTCTGTCTTCTGAAGAATGACCGGATAACGTGGGACAGTCACTCACACCTGCACACGAGGCAGTGCCACTCCTGTTTCGTTCATTTCAGAATCTATTTTTATCGTGGCGTGTTTACCCTGTGCATTTTGGGAAACAAAGATATGCACACAAACACACACACACACACGCATATGCATACCAGCAGTGCTGCCAAAATTCATATTCACACTCCTCTCCCACACAAGACTTTCCCTTGAACGTGGGAGCTCCTGGGGAGCCCGAGCCTGCCCCTGGATGGGGCCTAGGACCTGGCCAGGAATGGGGGTGCAGGGCTCTTTGCCAAGCAGTCTGGGCAGCGCTGGGTTCAAGACATCACGGCAGGAAGTCCCATCTGGCTCCTGCATCTCCCTGGAGAGAGCCCCCTTCTTTAGCGCCTCTTCTGTCTCTTGGGGGAGTCTGGCTGCTCTCTGGTCAACAGGAGCCTGAGCTGGAGAGGCAGAATCCCTCTGCCCCCTTGAAGAAGGCATGTTAAGTGAGTCAGTCGTGTCTGACTCTTTGTGACCCCATGGTCTATAGCTCACCAGGCTCCTCTGTCCATGGAATTCTCCAGGCAAGAATACGGGAGGAGGTAGCCATTCCCTTCTCCAGGAGATCTTCCTGACTCAGGGATCAAACCCAGGTCTCCTGCATTGTAGGCAGACTCTTTACCATCTCAGCCACCAGGGAGGTCCCTTGGATCCCCTCAGATCCATCCTTGTCTCCCTCACCACACTGTCAGCTAATGAGGTGTGGCAGGGGCAGACAGGGCCCTGGGTCAGGAGCCGGGAGGAGTCAAGTCTCTATGCAAAGGAACTCTCTTGCCTTTGTTTCCCGACAGTGCTCACTGACACAGGGTCTTCCTTCCCCTGGGACTCATGGAACCTCTCGATACTTTTCTAGGTGGCTCCAGTTCTGCCTTGTGGGCCTCAAGGACAATGGGCAGGAGACCCTCCTTATTCTTTCCCAGACCAGGACTGGCTCTGTGAATTGGGGAGGATTTCTGAAACTCTGAGAGAATTCAGGAAACAACTTGGGGACACATAGGGAGAACGTTCAAGTAGATGCTCCTACCACCACTGCACACATAGTGAGTGTGCATGTGTGCACATGCACGCGAGTGCACACACACACACACACACACACACACACACAGAGGTTAGGACTGTCTTCAGGAGAAGTTAAGCCACAATTGCCAAGGGTAGGCATTTTGCACACAGATCATTGTGTGACCGCGAATCAGCCTGCAGAGCCCAGGCCTGAAGTTGGGACAGTCTGCAGAGACTGGTCTATGGCCCAGCTTTCATAATTTTTAAAAATAATAATGAAGAAAAAACAATACAATCACAAAACCCTAATGCTCAAGGGACAGTAAAAACCAGAATAGCTAATTGTTTTCCTTTGGAAATCTAAAACTTGGATTTCCTAACTTTTTTTTTAAGGTAGTAGCATTGAGTTTTGAAACAAAAATCCCCTGCAGACATATTCAGTGTGTAAAATGCAGAAAAGCAAGGTGAGCGGTGGAAGGGCGCTGGAGTCTGTCAGCTCTTGCCTCCCACTACTTCCCTCTCTTCAGCCTGTCTAGGGTGGTGAAGTGGGGACTTTCAGGAATCTTTAGAGCAGTTTGAAAACCACTGACCTCAGGGAACGAGGCCAGCCCACTTTTTCCCCGGGGTCCAGTGAGATCCTGGGTGCTGAACCCAGACAGCTTTTCAGTATCACAGCAATTGATGGAGAAGTGACTCTTAGCCTTATCTCTGATGGAAAGAGAAGAGGAAGCCTGGGCCGCATCCCTGAGTGGCCCTCTCTTTTGGGGATCTGGGTGCCTGGGGGAGCTGTGGCCTGCAGATTCTCACTCACACAGAAATACAACAGCTCCACGAAGCACCTGCTGGAGAGCAGGACCTGACATCTGGGCAGGCCCAGGCCCCACTGCCCCACGCCCCATCCCTGTGGTCTCCAGGTCAGACCCACACCTGTCTCCTTGCCCTGCAGAGCCACCACCTCTTGCAGTAAATGCCTGCAGCCCAACTGGTCTCAGAAGCTTGGCAGCCACAGAACAAGGCTCCTGTAATTTTCCCTACATCTATTAATACAAGGACACCTCTGAGAATTTTAGGATTTGCTTTATCTATTGACACTCATGAAAGAGAGTCATTATGGACCCCACATGTGTTCCAGAGCCCTTTTCTAGTGAGACAGTGGCTTCTGTGGTCCTTGAGTTAAATGCAGAGGAAAGGGGCTTGGCAGAGGGTGGGGGGTGGGGCGGGGAGGTGCTCTCACAGCCTTAGGAGAGCGGTTATCTCAGAATGTTGACAGCGGTGTGAAAGATGAGTTGTTGATGTCTCACTAAAGTTTATCTAAGAAACCTCTTCACCCACTGTAGCACTTTATTCCCTCATCCCATTTCTGACCTTTGTGTCACCAGGGCAACCCAGAGTGTTTGCTGGGGTGGGGCTGGCTTATAACTGTCACTGACTCATCATTCTCTGGTGCTGGGCCTCAGAAGTTTCCTCCTGGGATGAATTGTCATTTGAAGAGGCCCTTGAAAGCATCGAGGCTTTGCCTAAAATCTTAGCAAAGGGTTATTTCTTGGGAATTTCTCCATATCCAGGATCAATAAGTCAGAAACATTTCTGAACTATGGAGACTCACGTGCTGAGCAGGGATTGTGTTCTAAGGCACGATGGGAGTGCTGTCTTCACTGAGTCTTGCTGCTAGAGAAATCAGCATGTGTATTTTGACAGAGAGGTGAGGCCTCACCTGGTGGGAGAGGATGGATAGAGAAGAAGTGTTAATTAGAGCAACCCGACGCTCAGCTTCTAGGACTTATTATTTATGCAGGAGCCCTGAACAGCTCTCCCTGGTCCAGCAACAGTCACCCTCCACAGATAACTGGGGATATTAAGGAGAGGGAACGTCTTCCCAATTCATGGGAGGGTGCTACGTGATCCAAGGTGCCGAGAACCCACAGGAAAAGGTCGGATCACCAGGTGGGCCCTCGGAGGGTGAGGGTGGGTGCTGGTTGAGGAGGCTGCACGGCTGTGTGTTTCCTTCTCCCACTGCTCCTCCTGACGCCCTCTCCCCTTGCTCCCATTGCTCCTTGAACCTTACCAGGGGATGTGAGTTGCAACAGTGATAGGAGGGGAGCTAATCTCAGAGAAAACCTGGGGAGGGGGAAAGTCATGAGAGAGAGGATTCTGATATAATGTCAGCCATTGTCCCAACTTCCCCCAGAGCTGGACTTCAGGAAGTGTGTCGCCTTTCCCTGCTTGACAGGTGGGCAGGTGGGACCAAGAAAACCTACCGCCTGCTGAGACTCAGCCTTGTCTTCGTCTCATCCCATTACCCTGGTGACCTCGGGGGTCACAGATGCTGAAGGGAAGGCGCTGTCATGGTAATATCGGGCCCTGGTCTCCATGCCTTCGAGATGGGGCCCTGTGAGGGTGGAAGGGTTATTTTGCTGAGCACAGAGGTAGCTGGTTGTGAGCTGCACTCACTTCCAGGGGTCCCCCTCTGTTTCCTCTTTGCTTTTAAAGGGGCAGGAGGGGCCGCCTCCAAGGTTTTAACATCTCTCCTTATACACAGACAACCTCCCTGTGAACACTGCAGAGACCTTGGCCTTTACCAGTGACCTTCCTCTTGGGGGAGAGGCATCAGGAGGGTAATTGAGCATCTCCTGGATGCTGGAGAGCAAGCTCAGCAGTGATAAAGATTTCCTACTGGAATGGTGACAAGGAAATAAAAGATGCAGTTCTTATGTTGTTGTTTTTTCTTTTAAATTACAAATATTCATCATTTGAATGCATCCTTCCCTCCTTTCCTTCCTTCTTTCTCTCCCCCACCCCCTCCCCCCGCTCCCTCAATTTGCTGAGCACCAAGGCTCCATAACAAGTCTTGAGGATGCAACAAAGAGTAAGTCTGGGGCCCTGTAGGAAGTAGTCTGTGACTCATATTTGAGGAGATAGAGGTTAGACATCTCAACTGATGCTGACTTCTGTAGAGGAGGCTACATGTGGTGTGTGGGTGCAGAAGAGAGGACAGATAACTGGATCTGGAGGAGTCATGAGAGCATCTCAAGGCAGTGACCCTTGAGCTACATCTTGAAAGAAGAGATTTCTATATGGGATGGGGGTGTGATGTGCCTGGCAGAGGGTACTCTGTGCAAGGGCAGAGGACACACTGGGTGAATCTGACCGTTGTTTTTTGTGTTGGTCACCAAGGCCAGCCATGATGGCAGATTTGGGGCACCCCCGTCATCCTCCTTTTCCTCCTCCAAGGTGTTGCCCTCTTATGGTGCAGCTCTAACCTGCCTCCAGGAGCAGTGCCTTCCACTGTGGGTCATCCTCCATCCAGAAGGTCCCCACGCCTCACAACTCAGGCCTGGCCAAGACCAGCTCTCTCACTGCTAGTTCTGGGACTTGTGTTCAAGATCTAGAGCTGAGAGATGCCTGAGTTTGTAGGGAGGGATACCAGGTAGTAGCAGACATTCTCAAACAAAGATCCCGTGGCTGGGGTGCAGCATTAAAAAAATCTCAAATATTAATGTTAAAAAGAACTTGAGGGTGGGGAGGCATAATTTTCTCTGAGTTCTTTTTACCTCTCTAGGAGCTGATATCACTTGAAGTGGGAGGGATCATCTTTCCTAGCCAATCTTAGAGGCCTCCTAAGAAAGCTGGCCTCATGCTTTGGAGTTGTGAAGTGTGGGGAGCAGAGGTCAAGATGGGAAGACAGGCAAAGCAAGCCTGTTGGACTCTACGTGGGGGAGTCCAGAATTTGGGATTTTTGAGGTTTGTTTCAGGCTTCAGAAAGTCTGGCTATGGGCTGTGTGGAATGTCAAGGGATGAGAGAAGAATGGGTAGAAGCAAGGGCAGGACTGCCTCCTCTGGTAAGGTTTGCTTAAAGCTGAAACTCCAGTATTTTTGCCACCTCATGCAAAGAGTTGACTCATTGGAAAAGACTCTGATGCTGGGAGGGATTGGGGGCAGGAGGAGAAGGGGACAACAGAGGATGAGATGGCTGGATGGCATCACTGACTCGATGGACGTGAGTCTGAGTGAACTCTGGGAGTTGGTGATGGACAGGGAGGCCTGGCGTGCTGCGATTCATGGGGTCTCAAAGAGTCGGACATGACTGAGCGACTGATCTGATCTGAAGCCTTCTCTCCCAGAAACAGGGAGTTGGGTTGGGAGGCAGATGGGCCTCTGGGAAGCACTTGGGAAGTTGTTATATTGTTGCTCCTGACGTTTTCTTTCCTGGGGTCAGGTTTGAACCAGGGAATTAGTGACCCCGCTCCTGAAGGGTGAGTCACACCCCTTAGAGTTGTCTCCTAACAGCTTCTGTCTGAATCCACATCCTCCCAGAATCACAGAGGCAGGGCCCGGACAGTGCGTGGGTCCTGTCTAGTCACTCTCCGCTGCCAAGTCCCAGGGCACCCAGGCTAGGATCGTGCTTGTACCAAAGCCCCCTCTCACTGTGGCTTACTGCTTTTGCCCACCAGCTCTCCTCACACCCTCAGCTGCAGGGCCACGCCCTTCTGCGGCGCACGGGCCTCACAGGCCCCTACCGCGCATGTGCACAAGCTACTCCTTTGGCTATGACTGCCTTGCTCCCTCGCCGCCTGCTACATGCGCTCAGAGTCCCCGGTGCACCAGCTCAGATGTTGCCTTCCTGAGAGGGCTCTTCCTCCCTCCTGGACTAGCCCCCCTGAGTGGGCTTGTGTGTTTCTACTGCTGGAACCTCCCTGTGCATTCATGATGGAGAATGAGAGAGAGGGTGGCTAAATGCCAGCTTGGTGGCTGTGCGCCTGTCCTCACTGTTCCCGTGGCCCCTCCAGGTGGTCTATGCGACCGTTCTTGGATTTGAGGAACAAAAGCTCTGTTTTCAGCTTTCATCTTGGTTTCTGTTTTTCCTTAGAAATAAGAGAGCTGTTAGGCAAGCCACTGGCATGTCTGGGGTGGAAGCTGAGTGTGGGCTCTGCACAAGCTCTGCCCTTGTTCAGCCAGACGGCCACAAGGGAGCACTTGTGATGGGGCCGCCTCCCTAGTATCCCGGGCTTGTGCTGGACCAGGATGAACGCTGGAGCATGAGTGCCACCTAGAGACTGGGTGTGGGCTGATGGGTGGGGGATCCTCCTCTGATGCTGTCCCCACAGACCATGCTCCTTCAGGAGTAACGAGGGGCATGCAGCAGGTGGAATCGTGCCCCTCCCGCCAAATTTATGTCCACACATAACCTCAGAATGTGACCTGATTTGAAATTAGGATCTTTACAAATGTAATTGGGCTTCCCAGGTGGCACTAGTGGTAAAGAACCATTTAGTGCAGGAGACTAAAAGATGTGGGTTCAATCCCTGGGTCAGGGAGATCCCCTGGAGGAGGACATTGGCAACCTACTCCATATTGTTGCCTGGAGAATCTCATGGACAGAGGAGCCTGGTGGGCTACAGTCCATGGGGTTGCAAAGAGTCAGACACGACTGAAGTGACTTAGCATACACACAAGTATAATTAGTGAAGAATCTCAAGATGAAGGCATCCTGGATTTAGGGTGTGCACTAACCCCAATTCCTGGTGTCCTTATAATCAGAGGAGCGGACCCACAGAGACCCAGGAAGAAGGCCTTGGGAAGACGGAGGCAGACTGGTGTAGTTACAAGCTGAGGGAGTCAAGGTGGCTGAGAACCCTTGGAGGCTAGGAAGAACCCTGGAGGGGGTCCTACCTCAGTGTCCCCAAAAGGACCACATCCTGCTGACACCTGGTTGTGGCCCTCTGGCCTCCAGACCTGTGTAGGAACACAGCTGTGTTGTATGAAGCCACCAGGTCTGTGCTGATTTGTTAACAGTGGCCCTAGGAATCCTGTGCAGGGTTGAGTTTGGTGGGTGGGGGTGTCTCTCACTTTGCTTCTCCTCTTCCCATGGCCCTCAGGCTTCCCCACACAGTATCTTTTCTGATGTGTGTATGCTCCAAAAGGCTGATGTCACATGGATGAAAAAAACTGAGGCACAGACTGTGGGTGCTAGGGGGTTAGGACACCCAACTAATGCTGTCATGTTCCCGCCCTCCACATTAACACCCTGATAGAACTCGGCCTGCCTTCTCTGTCTGTGAGCTTTTCTTCCTTTCAAAATTAGATCCAATAGGGGAGGAGGTAGCAAAGAGACAAACAAAAGGTTATTGGCCAAATTAGGAGTTCAGAAACATCCTTGGTTTAACAGCCTCATTCTGGCAGGTCCTGGGAAATCAGGACTGTTCCTGCCTCTGCTCATGTGTCCTGTGGTTCTAGGAACCAGATAAGCAATGTGTCCATTAGCTTTCACTGGGTAACAAGCCACCCCCCAATCTGGTGCTTTAAAAAACCAACATTTATTTAGGTCACGATTCTCTAGGTCTGCATTTTAGGGTCAGCTGGGCAGTTCTAGTCTTGGTTGGACTCACTCATTTGTCTGTGGTCAGGTGCCAGCTTGATTGGGGGTGGACTGGTCCACAGTGGCCTCCCATGTGGTGGTTGGATGGTTGTTGCTTAGGGTCGTGGGGGAGACTGGGACACGTGCCTCGAATCCTGCAGCAGGCCAGCAGGGCTGTAACATGAGGACGGCGAGGTTCAGGGAAAGAGAGCCGAAGCCACGAGCCTCTTGAGGCCTAGGCTCGCCCATCACTTCCTCTGCATTCTGTTAATCAGAGAGTCACAGAAGCAGCCCAGATTCAAAAATGGGGAAATGGCCACTGTCTCACGTTCAGAGGAACTGCTAAATCACATTGCAGAGGACATAGTCACAGGATGGGGAGAGAACTGGCCCATTTTTGCTAACAGTCCTCTCTGGGCAGCCCTTTCTTGGCCTGGGTGCGAGTTCACTCAGCCCGAGTGTGTGGCCACCCTTTGCTGTCCTCTCTGGCTTCCCCAGTGCATCAGTCAGTAAAGAATCTGCCTGCAATGCAGAAGACCCAAGTTTGATCCCTGGGTCGGGAAGACCCCCCTAGAGAAGGGAATGGCTACCCACTCCAGTATTCTTGCCTGGAGAATTCCGTGGACAGAGGAGCCTGGTGGGCTACATACAGTCCAGGGGGTTGCAGAGTCCAGACATGACTGCGTGACTAACACGCACACACTGACAGGGAGGCGTCCTGTAGTGAGAGGTGAGAATAGAATCCAGCTTTTAGTATCTGTAAGGCCAGGCTGGACCTGTAGTATGTCATTCCAGAAACCTTTCCTTCATCAAACATTTATTTGAGCACTACCGCAAGGCCAGGTACAGAGACCACACGGGCAGGTAGGAGATCCTCATGGTAAAAAGCTGGGACTTTGGAGTGGATCAGGTCTGGCTTTGGATCTCTGCTCCTACAGGCTGGGGCAAGTCACTGTGTTTTTCATCAGCTTGTTTCATTATCAATAAAATGGGAGTGATAATGTCTGTGTTGCAGGGAAGCCTGAATTAGATGCCCAAGGTAAAGTGCTTCGCACAGCACCTGGTCCACAATGAAAGCCTGCTAATGGTGCAATGATTATTAATAATAAATATGGGCTCAGGGAATGCATACATGAACGAAGGTCTGGGCAACTTTGAGCCAAATGCACATAATTCAGGCCTGCTTCCTCCCCCACCCAGCGCAAATGAAATATACAAAGGATCTAAGGAACTCCATTAGCCACTGCGAACTTTCTTTCATAACAGGAAACCTGTCACAGCTGTGGCCAGGGCTCCTTTGTGACTGGGGTACAGGGATGGGTTAATAACACCCCACTCCACTTCCAGGCTCCAGGCAAGTGGCACCCCCTTCCTGTGCCCACAAACGCCCCTTCCTCTTGCACTGTGTGTGCGCTGTGGAAAACCAAGCCGCACCTGCACTGGTGGCAACCAGGAGGCATTTCTCCCTCGGTTGCCTGGACAATTTTTGTCTCCACACCTGCAAACAACCTTGGCTTTCCCCTTCTCTCCAAATCAAAGCATGTCTTTGCTCTCCACACCGCCTGCTTCCCAAGTAGAGTCTGCGGGGAGGGCCAGGAGAAAGCTAAGGATTATAGACTCTCAGCCTGGCCCCTCTCCGAGGCTGGAGCTGTTTTTAGCTCTGCCTCTCCTGCAGGTGAATCAAGGCAAATTGGAAGTGGTCAAACAAGAGATGGCAAGAGTGAATGTTGACATTCTAGGAATTAGCGAACTAAAATGGACTGGAATGGGTGAATTTAACTCGGATGACCATTATATCTACTACTGTGGGCAGGAATCCCTCAGAAGAAATGGAGTGGCCATCATGGTCAACAAAAGAGTCCGAAATGCAGTACTTGGATGCAATCTCAAAAATGATAGAATGATCTCTGTTCGTTTCCAAGGCAAACCATTCAATGTCACAGTAATCCAAGTCTATGCCCCAACCAGTAACGCTGAAGAAGCTGAAGTTGAAAGGTTCTATGAAGACCTACAAGATCTTTTAGAACTAACACCCAAAAAAGATGTCCTTTTCATTATAGGGGACTGGAATGCAAAAGTAGGAAGTCAAGAAACACCTGGAGTAACAGGCAAATTTGGCCTTGGAATACGGAATGAAGCAGGGCAAAGACTAATAGAGTTTTGCCAAGAAAATGCACTGGTCATAGCAAATACCCTCTTCCAACAACACAAGAGAAGACTCTATACATGGACATCACCAGATGGTCAACACCGAAATCAGATCGATTATATTCTTTGCAGCCAAAGATGGAGAAGCTCTATACAATCAGCAAAAACAAGACCAGGAGCTGACTGTGGCTCGGACCATGAGCTCCTTATTGCCAAATTCAGACTGAAATTGAAGAAAGTAGGGAAAACTACTAGACCATTCAGGTATGACCTAAATCAAATCCCTTATGATTATACAGTGGAAGTGAGAAATAGATTTAAGGGCCTAGATCTGATAGATAGAGTGCCTGATGAACTATGGAGTGAGGTTCGTGACATTGTACAGGAGACAGGGATCAAGACCATTCCCATGGAAAAGAAATGCAAAAAAGCAAAATGGCTGTCTGGGGAGGCCTTACAAATAGCTGTGAAAAGAAGAGAAGCGAAAAGCAAAGGAGAAAAGGAAAGATATAAACATTTAAATGCAGAGTTCCAAAGAACAGCAAGAAGAGATAAGAAAGCCTTCTTCAGTGATCAATGCAAAGAAATAGAGGAAAACAACAGAATGGGAAAGACTAGGGATCTCTTCAAGAAAATCAGAGATACCAAAGGAACATTTCATGCTAAGATGGGCACAATAAAGGACAGAGATGGTGTGGACCTAACAGAAGCAGAAGATATTAAGAAGAGGTGGCAAGAATACACAGAAGAACTGTACAAAAAAGAGCTTCAAGACCCAGATAATCATGATGATGTGATCACTGACCTAGAGCCAGACATCTTGGAATGTGAAGTCAAATGGGCCTTAGAAAGCATCACTACGAACAAAGCTAGTGGAGGTGATGGAATTCCAGTGGAGCTATTCCAAGTCCTGAATGATGATGCTGTGAAAGTGCTACACTCAATATGCCAGCAAATTTGGAAAATTCAGCAGTGGCCACAAGATTGGAAAAGGTCAGTTTTCATCCCAATCCCAAAGAAAGGCAATGCCAAGGAGTGCTCAAACTACCGCACAATTGCACTCATCTCACACGCTAGTAAAGTAATGCTCAAAATTCTCCAAGCCAGGCTTCAGCAATATGTGAACCGTGAACTTCCTGATGTTCAAGCTGGTTTTAGAAAAGGCAGAGGAACCAGAGATCAAATTGCCAACATCCGCTGGATCATGGAAAAAGCAAGAGAGTTCCAGAAAAACATCTATTTCTGCTTTATTGACTATGCCAAAGCCTTTGACTGTGTGGATCACAATAAACTGTGGAAAATTCTGAAAGAGATGGGAATACCAGACCACCTGATCTGCCTCTTAAAAAATCTGTATGCAGGTCAGGAAGCAACAGTTAGAACTGGTCATGGAACAACAGACTGGTTCCAAATAGGAAAAGGAGTACGTCAAGGCTGCATATTGTCACCATGTTTATTTAACTTATATGCAGAGTACATCATGAGAAATGCTGGACTGGAAGAAACACAAGTTGGAATCAAGATTGCTGGGAGAAATATCAATAACCTCAGATATGCAGATGACACCACTCTTATGGCAGAAAGTGAAGAGGGGCTAAAAAGCCTCTTGATGAAAGTGAAAGTGGAGAGTGAAAAGGTTGGCTTAAAGCTCAACATTCAGAAAACGAAGATCATGGCATCTGGTCCCATCACTACATGGGAAATAGATGGGGAAACAGTGGAAACAGTGTCAGACTTTATTTTTCTGGGCTCCAAAATCACTGCAGATGGTGACTGCAGCCATGAAATTAAAAGACGCTTGCTCCTTGGAAGGAAAGTTATGACCAACCTAGATAGCATATTCAAAAGCAGAGACATTACTTTACCAACAAAGGTTCGCCTAGTCAAGGCTATGGTCTTTCCTGTGGTCATGTATGGATGTGAGAGCTGGACTGTGAAGAAGGCTGAGCGCCGAAGAATTGATGCTTTTGAACTGTGGTGTTGGAGAAGACTCTTGAGAGTCCCTTGGACTGCAAGAAAATCCAACCAGTCCATTCTGAAGGAGATCAATCCTGGAATTTCTTTAGAAGGAATGATGCTAAAGCTGAAACTCCAGTATTTTGGCCACCTCATGCGAAGAGTTGACTCATTGGAGAAGACTCTGATGCTGGGAGGGATTGAGGGCAGGAGGAGAAGGGGACGACAGAGGATGAGATGGCTGGATGGCATCACTGACTCGATGGATGCGAGTCTGAGTGACCTCCGGGAGCTGGTGATGGACAGGGAGGCCTGGCGTGCTGCGGTTCATGGGGTCGCAAAGTCGGACATGACTGAGCGACTAATCTGATCTGATCTGATCTGATCTCCTGCAGGTGAGCCTGGCCTTGGAGTCTGGGGCCAACCTGGCAAGTTAATAACAGGACAAGACTATCAGGGTCCTAATAGAGCCAGGAGAGGGGAGGAAAGCCCCCTCTTGAGCCCCTCTGGGTTGGAGGTACTTCCTTACTTTTTCTTTTATTCTGTTGGAAATGACAGTTTCCCCCTTAAACGTGCCTCTGTCCACATGCTCCTTGTCAAGCGACCCGGTATAATTAAAGACAACACTAAACTCCCCCCACCCCCCCACATATTTTTAGTGGAAAATACAAATGCATTTTCTGATCGGAAACTGCACGCAGGCCTGAGAAATGAAGAGGATGTGGACACTGCTGGTTTTAGGGGTGGAGGAGGGAGCCTGAAGCTGCCTGGAGGAGAGAAAAGATTTTCTTAAAAGGCATTTGTAAGTTGAAGCCGCTCCCAGGAGCCTGGGCTGGGTGGGAGTTGGGGTGGTTGGTGTGCCAGCCAGTGGGTAAGTTTTGCTTTTTAAGCGAGAAGGTTAGATTCTGGAGGAAAACGGGCTCCAGGCTGATACAATCTGTTGGCAAAAATAACTCTGGATTTGGATCTAACAAAGACTATAAAAGAGAGGCTCGGAGACTTGTTTTCCAGCCTGGTGGGAATCAGGGTGGTTTTAAATGAAGGGCAGATGTAGCCTGAGGCCAAAATCTGCCTCCCCACGCCCCCCACCACAGTCCGGCTGTAACCTTATTAAAAGGATAAAAAGAAAGGCAGTACTTTTATGGTCAGAAAGAAATGGTGTGACAAGGTGGTTTTCCCCGCAGAGAGAGGGGTTATGGGGATTCTGGTGAAGAGGTGGGCTCTCGCTTCTTTGCAGGGGGAGAGGAGGAAGGGAGGTAGGGGCCTGGGGCCTGTGCAGGAGTCTCCGACCTGACAGTCAAGGTCAGGGTGGGGGAGGAAGGGCAGGAGGCAATCCCTAGCTGGCTGGCCTCACAGGTCAGGTCAGCCCCCTCCCCACAGCTCTGCTAGCCTCCCAGGATCAGGCATTGTGACTCCAGAGGAAAGGGCCCTGAAGCGGAAGCCCTGTCAGGGAGCACAGCGTGTGGCACCTGGGACAAGCTCGGCCCCTTAAACCGGTGACAAAAAACATCTCTCCATGCAGTAGGGACTTCTTACCCTTAAGCACTCTCAGGAGAGGGTGCTTGCTACACCTCAGGTTTGGGATGCTAGAGGGACCGAGTTTGGGACTGAGTGAGAACTGTCCCTACACCCGTGACCATCTGAGCAGCTGCCCTCTTCTGTCTGCCCCTGGGCTCAAGCATCAGGACCACCAGGTTGGGGCTAGGTGTCGGTGACAGGCTCTCATACTCCTCAGGACCGGAGTCCCAGCAGGGAAACTGAGGCAGGGCCCCGCCACTAGAATGGCAACCTGAGGGGCCTGCAACAGAGAGGCCCAGTGCCCAGTGGACCCAGAGTCAGCCTGGGGCTGCTGGGAGGGGGACTATGACCGAGAGGAAGGGGCCAGAGAGGCCTCCATCAGGTGTGGAGGGTGGGCAGTGGGGGGATTTTTTCATCTTCTGGCTTCAATTCTCCCAGCACGTCCCCTTCTCCTCTGCCTGGTCCCACGGCTCCAGGCTTTCCGGCTGGAATGTGTTTTCCAGAAGGTAGCCAGAGAGGTCTGTGTAAATCACATATCTGAACACTTTCTGCTTTCTCCCTCAAATCCTGCCTGTGGCTCCCAGTTACTTTCGGGATAAAGTTCAGACTCCATCACGTGTTACGCAAAACTTTGTGCATCATTCTGTCATCGTTCTCTCTCGCCCCGTCACCCTGGGGTCTGATGGGCAGAGCTGGGGATTCCCCAATTGGACCCTTCACTCACCGCTTGTCTGTGTCTCTCCCAGCCCTGCTCTGTTCCCTCTGTCTGTCCCCAGGGCACCTGCCCCCGAGATGGACAGTCCCGCATCTCAGTTGCCTCTGGACCTTAATAACTTGGGCGTCTCTGCCTGAGGACTTTCTCTGGTCTGAGGAGGACACTCTGCCTGCTGTCTGGGTAGGATAGCAATGGGGGGTGGGGTGGGGGTGACCAGACCTTTGCCACAGGAATCGCCTGCAGTCCAGGAGGAGTGGGAATTGGAGACTAAATGTCCAGCCTGCCAGGGCCTTGAGAGTGCAGTTCCAAGCTGTGCTCTAACGAGTTCTCAGAGGGTCCTGGTAGGGGGGCTTGTGTTCTGGCTGCCTCCACCTGTTGATACTTCCCTCTCTTCTCTGGTGTTTTGTACTGAACGCTTGTGCCCCCACTCCCAGATTCATATGGTGAAACCTTGCTCCCCACTGTGATGGGATGAGGAGGTAGAGCCTTGGGGAGGTGATGAGGTTGTGAGGATGCACCCCCAGGAAGGGACTAGCGCCCTTATAAGAGTCTTGAGAGTCCCTTGGACAGCAAGGAGATCAAACCAATCAATCTTAAAGGAAATCAACCCTGAATATTACTTGGAAGGACTGATGCTGAAGCTCCAACACTGGCTACCTGATGTGAAGTGTCGACTCATTAGAAAAGACACTGATGCTGGGAACGGTTGAAGGCAGGAGGAGAAGGGGATGACAGAGGATGAGATGGTTGAATAATAGCATCACTGACTCAACGGACTTGAGTTTGAGCAAGCTCCAGGAGATAGTGAAGGACAGGGAAGCCTGGCATGCTTCAACCTGTGAGGCCGAAGAGAGTCAGACTTGACTAAGCAACTGAACGACAACAGGAGTCCCAAGAGAACCTGCTTACCCCCTTTGCTTTCTGCCACGTGAGGGTACAGAAGTCAGCACTCTGACCTGGAGGCAGGCTCTTGCCCGGATCCAGTGGTGCTGGCACTCTCGTCTCAGACCTCCAGCCTCCAGATATGTGAGAAATCAGTCTCTGTTGTTTGTGAGTCATTGAGACCAAGGTGATTGGTTGTAGCCGCCTGAGCTAAGACATCTGTCTTCCCTGCTCTCTCACTGGCTTACTTGGATCACCCCAGTATATCCCATCACACCCAGTTTTAACCTCTGGATCTACTTTGTGGGGGAGCCCAAGCCATGACACAGCTGCTATTCCTTCTGTCTGGAATGCTAACTTCTCTGGTCTGTTGGTTAGCAGATCGGGCACTCCTGGGTAGGCTTTCCTGAAGTTAGCTGCCCTGCCCTGTGCTCCTGGGCGTGTGGTCTGCCCTGTGGCTAGCTTGCTGGTTGGCAGAATATGTCAACTGGTCTATGTGGCCCAGAGCATGGGGCCCTCAGCATCAGGGGCAGTGCATTCACGTCTGTGTAGCCAGTGACCGGAGAGCAGGGGTTCAATAGGTGTGTTCAGGGTGCTGACATGAGGGACACTTGCTGGTGTTAGCTCTCTGCACTTGGAAGCAGCAGCAAGTAGTGTTTCCTGAGCTTCACAGAGTCTTCCTCCCTTGGCCAAATACATAAAATATCTTGCATCTGTCTAGAGTGAGGGCTTCTTCAAGTGCTTCTCTGTGAGGCTGGGTCTCACCTAAACTCTGTGATGAGCAGACAGCATTGCCCCATTTTACAGATTAGGCTAACTGAAGCCTAGGCTGATTGGCTGGCCCAAGACAATAACCAAATAAAGGAGGAGATTGCAGTCCAGAGAGGTTAGGTAAACATCCCAGAGGCACACAGCTCAGAGCCGATAGGAGAGAATAGGAGAGACAGGCCTGTCTGCCTCTGGAATCCACATTCTCGCTCCTGGTCAGCTCAAAAGAGTGGATGCCTACTGCTGTCCGGCTCCTTGTGGGGGGCCCACTCCTCCATTCCTCATTTCATTCTTAAAACCATCTGCTGAGCTGGAGAGCATAGCTCGGCTTCTCAGAGGAGGATACTGAGGTTCTGGGAGGTTCCAAGCTCTGCCCCCAGTACATCTCTGCAGCCAGTGTTCTTTCTCTACAGTCAGCCCATTCCTTTCCCCCTCAACTGTCCCACATTTTATGCCCCAAGGCAGACAGCTCAGGGAGAGGATTATTTCAAAGATGTGTCTGACGAAGATTTAATGGCAGGCACTGCTCATAAACTTTGGGCAATTGTGTCTGCGGGACCCAGAGTTCCAGGCAGAGATGCAAACAGTGGGCTGGACCAGCAGTGCTGAGGCAGCTGTTTGGGGCTGGCCAGGCCCCCATGAATGTCTGTGCCTCAGATTTATGAGGGTTTGTTGCAGAGTGAGGAGGAGGGAAAGAAGATGGGGAAGGAGAGACGTGGCAGAGGAGGGAACTGCTTCCCTCAGATGGAGATCTCTCCCTTCTCCTGCCAGCCTGCACCAGACCAGCCCCTCGGGGTTTTCTAGAAACAGCCTCATGTATCTTCTTCCTCCTTTGGAGAGGTGGGAGGTCAGGTGGAGAAGGCCAGACGTGTGCGAAGTGAAGGGCTGCTCATCATCTAAAGCTCAATCGGCCTTGGCACCTCCCTTCTCCCCACCACCGCACATCCTACCAGTCACCAAGGCATCAATTTTCCCTCTTAAAAAGACTCTGTCTCTTGGCTCCTTTCCGCATCGCTCGCCTGGACAACTGGAGGAGCCTCCTTGCTTCCACTCCTGTCCAAAAACTGTCCCTCCCACACTGGCCCCGGAGTGACCCCTTTACAAACACACACCTGACAGTGTCATCGGCCTGCTTAAATGCTTTTGCAGTGTAATGATAGTGTTCACATATACAGAGTCACGTGTTGGTAAACCAGCTGAAAAGGAAAGCCCTGATTTACAGTGTGTGCCGATTGCCTTGGTATAAGGACTGCCACTATTTCAAGTTGTAAAATCCCAGCTGGCAACATGCAGTGGTTTTCCTCTAATGGCAGGCCATGGCCCTAGCACATCCCTGCATAGCACTGATGAGGCTCCGGGCACTGCTTTAGGGTTTGTACCCCTCTGGGTCCTTCCCCTGCCTGGCAGGGCCCTCTCCACCTATCTGTGCTTGTCCAGATTCTCTGCACTCCTCTGGCCCACTTCCACTGTTGCTTGCTCCAGGATGCCTCCCCTGACCCACCCCCCACTGCTGGAATAGTTGGGAGTACTCTCACAACACCACAGTTGCCATCTCTTCCTAGCAGAATCCCCGGCCCTCTCCTTTGGGGAGGATGGTTTCTTGCAGAGCCCCAGTCATCATGTGTGCATTCAGGGTGTAATGAAGCCTTGTGAGTCATCAGGCCATTCCAGGGAGTTGATACAGTACCAACAATGTGGTCAGGTTCAACGTAGCTGTGGGTGGGGGAGACAGAAGAGCCCTACCCTTGGGGACCAGAGAGCTGGCTTTGGGCTTCCTGAGCATCAGGGCATAGGAGCCACGGGTCAGCAGCTCTGGCACCGTGTACTGATGAGTAATGGCTGCTTATCCTGTGCCTGAACCTGGTGCACCTCCTGGTTTGTGCTTTACCCATCACCGCAGTGGGTGGAGGCCATTCACTGTGATGCCCTGATGGCGTGCCTGTGAATGGGAAGTCAGCAGGGCTGAAGGGAACTTTTCAAGGTCAGGCTGTACCTTTTCTATTGAGAGTTCAGTTCTGTAGTGAAGGAAAGCATGCTGTTGGTGACTTCCTGCCCACTCCCTTAAGGGGTAGAGGGTGCTCCCCAGTCTTGCTTGGAACTTGCTGTTCCTACCCCACAGCTTCCCACCATGCAAAGACTATTGTCTAGACAAAATAAACATTTACAGTCAAAGAACCTATAAAATTTATGTAAGTGCTAGCATGAGTGTATTAAAAATGTGGATTTTTTTTTTTTTTTTGGTAAGAGCAAAAAGTTGGAAATAACCTAAACATTCATCAGGATGGGATTGCGTAAACGGAGAGCAATACACTTATGAAACACAACGAGATTTTCCATTTTAAAAACTGTGGTGGACCTCATGATTTGGACTATGGCCCAGGATCTAAGTGGGATAAGTGGGGTAATTTGCAGTTTGGTAAGTGGGGTAGGGCAAGCTGCAGAGTGTTTCTGATGGCCCACCGGCGGTAGGAGGGGACAGTGTCTCTTGTTTACAGTTATCCTCAAACCTGGTACAGAATCTGGCCTCAGGAAAGGCTCTGTAAATATGGCTGTTATCACTGTTGTCAGCAGGCCATACATAAATGAGGAACAAATCCTACTTTGTATAATCCTATGTAGAGGCATTGAGAAACCTGGAAG
This sequence comes from Tragelaphus eurycerus, assembly GCA_935064755.1. Lineage (NCBI taxonomy): Eukaryota > Metazoa > Chordata > Mammalia > Artiodactyla > Bovidae > Tragelaphus > Tragelaphus eurycerus. Next base: position 24,349,722 of record CAKXYN010000020.1, read on the forward strand.
GAACCTTGTGAAAACATTAATAGAGCTTACCCCTGTTTGGAGTAAAATTGGCCATGAGGGGATAAGACACTCACTTAAAATGTAAATATTACCTGATTAAACTTAAATGCTTTTGAATAGAAAAGGAAACTATAAGCAAGGTGAAAAGACAACACTCAGAATGGGAGAAAATAATAGCAAATGAAACAACTGACAAAGGATTGATTTCCAACATATACAAGCAGCTCATACAACTCAATACCAGAAAAACAAGCAACCCAATCAAAAAGTGGGAAAAAGACCTAAACAGACATTTCTCCAAAGAAGACATGCAGATGGCTAACAAATACATGCAAAGATCGCTCATTATTAGAAAAATGCAAATCAAGACCACAATGAGATATCACCTCACACTGGTCAGAATGGCCCTCATCAAGAAGTCTACAAGCAATAAATGTTGGAGAGGGTGTGGAGAAAAGGGAACGCTCTTGCACTGTTGGTGGGAATGTAAATTGATACAGCCACTATGGAAGACGGTATGGAGCTTCCTTAAAAAACTAGGAGTAAAATCACCATATGACCCAACAATCCCACTCCTAGGCATATATCCTGAGGAAACCAGGGCTGAAAAAGACACATGTATCCCATTGTTCACCAGACCACCTGATCTGCGTCTTGAGAAACCTATATGCAGGTTAGGAAGCAACAGTTCTAACTGGACATGGAACAACAGACTGGTTCCAAATAGGAAAAGGAGCATGTCAAGGCTGTATATTGTCACTCTGCTTATTTAACTTCTATCCAGTACTCTTGCCTGGAAAATCCCACAGACGGGGAGCCTGGTAGGCTGCAGTCCATGGGGTCACTAGGAGTCTGTCATGACTGAGCGACTTCACTTTCTCTTTTCACTTTCATGCATTGGAGAAGGAAATGGCAACCCACTCCAGTGTTCTTGCCTGGAGAATCCCAGGGACGGGGAAGCCTGGTGGGCTGCCGTCTATGGGGTCGCACAGAGTCGGACACGACTGAAGTGACTTAGCATAGCATATGCAGAGTATATCATGAGAAACGCTGGGCTGGAAGAAGCACAAGCTGGAATCAAGATTGCTGGGAGAAATATCAACAACCTCAGATATGCAGATGACACCACCCTTATGGCAGAAAGTGAAGAAGAACTAAAAAGCCTCTTGATGAAAGTGAGAGGAGAGTGAAAAAGTTGGCTTAAAGTTCAACATTCAGAAAACGAAGATCATGGCATCTGGTCCCATCACTTCATGGGAAATAGATGGGGAAACAGTGGAAACAGTGTCAGACTTTATTTTTCTGGGCCCCAAAATCACTGCAGATGGTGACTGCAGCCATGAAATTAAAAGACCTTTGCTCCTTGGGAGAAAAGTTGTGACCAACCTAGATAGTGTTTGAAAAGCAGAGACATTACTTTGCCAACAAAGGTCCGTCTAGTCAAGGGTATGGTTTTTCCAGTGTTCATGTACGGATGTGAGAGTTGGACTGTGAAGAAAGCTGAGCGCTGAAGAATTGATGCTTTTGAACTGTGGTGTTGGAGAAGACTCTTGAGAGTCCCTTGGACTGCAAGGAGATCCAACCAGTCCATTCTGAAGGAGATCAGCCTTGGGATTTCTTTGGAAGAAATGATGCTAAAGCTGAAACTCCAGTACTTTGGCCACCTCATGCGAAGAGTTGACTCATTGGAGAAGAGTCTGATGCTGGGAGGGATTGGGGGCAGGAGGAGAAGGGGACGACAGAGGATGAGATGGCTGGATGGCATCACTGACTCGATGGACGTGAGTCTCAGTGAACTCCGGGAGTTGGTGATGGACAGGGAGGCCTAGCGTGCTGCAATTCATGGGGTCGCAAAGAGTCAGACATGACTGAGTGACTGAACTGAACTGATCTCATTGTTCACTGCAGCACTATTTACAATAGCTAGAACATGGAAGCAACCTAGATGCCCATTAACAGATGAATGGATAAAGAAGCTGTGGTACATAATGGAATTCCAATGTGTGATACACAATGGAATATTGCTTAGCCATAAAAAGGCATTTGAGTCAGTTCTGATGAGGTGGATGAACCTAGAACCTATTATACAGAGTGAAGTGAGTTAGAAAGGGAAAGATAAATCTCATATTTTAACGGACATACACAGAATCTAGAAGAATGGTTCTGAAGAATTTATTTACAGGGCAGCAGTGGAGAAATAGACATAGAGAATAGACTTATGGACATGGGGAGAGGGGAGGAGAGGATGAGATGTATGGAAAGAGTAGCATGGAAACTTATGTTACCATACGTAAAATAAACAGCCAACGGGAATTTGCTGTATGGCTCAGGAAACTCAAACAGGGGCTCTGTATCAACCTAGAGGGGTGGGATGGGGAGGGAGATGGGAGGGCGGTTCAAAAGGGAGGGGATATATGTATACCTATGGCTGATTCATGTTGAGGTTTGACAGAAAACAACAAAATGTTGTAAAGCAATTATCCTTCAATAAAACAATAAATTAAAAAATATATAAATATTGTTAGAATTTAGTATGAGCTTGTATTATTTTTGCAGTTAGAATAAAAACCAAAAGAAGTGGGGAAAAGATCCCCTAAAAGTCTTTCTCCTATAGGCAAACACACTCAGCTATCTACATACATACTTGGGTCTTTGCAGGCCTGGGGGTAAGTCCTGCTCTATTGATTTCTACCTGGTAAACTGTGGATAGTAAGGGCTCTTCTCTCACAGGCACTAGAGAGAACCATATGCAGTAACGAGGGCCATGTGCTCAGTAGAGCTGCCCCTAACAGAACAGTGGCTTGTAACCATTGATTGCCTTCTGCCTTCCTATGGAGTTTTATCCACTGACTAATCCATGTACATTTTTCCACCCCTGGGCCTTTACTTGAGGTCATCAGAGTATTATTAGTATCATTAGTTTTCCGATCAGGGATGAAATTCTCAGGAAGATACAGCCTAACTCTGTCATTTTGTGGCAACCATGACCTGGAGAGGTTAAGTGACTTGCCTAAAGTGCCTAAAGTCACACAGCTTCCAAGTGGTAGAGATGGTATTTGCACTAAGCTCTATGGTACTGTGCTTTCCTTGTACTCCACTGCCTGGTGCTTACTTAATGGTTTGTCTTCCTAAGACTCCTAGAGGCAGAGATGCTATACCAAGAGGAAAGGATCACCAGTGGGGCCTTTTAACAATTTAACCACCCTGCCTAGTGGCCACTCCCTCTGGAGTAAGAAATAGTGAGGCTGGGGTGGAGAAGCACACCCACATTTATATGGACTCAGGGCCCCCCTCTTACCCCCACTGCCTGGCCAGACCTCTGTAATTACATACCTGCCTGGGCTGACTTCCCATGAAGAGGCTTTCCTTGGTTGTCATGAGCCTCAGAGCCAGTCAGATTTCTGGGTTTAAAACTCTGCTGTCATTAACTGTGTGCCTTGAGTGACTTAGCTGCAAAATGGGGACAGAGTGACCTGCCTGCTAGGCGCATGTTGAAAATTAGGGCAGATGGCGGTTACACCTGTCTGGTATGGGGTCTGCTGTGCCATGGGCAGTGGTTGGATGAGAGACAAATCCAAATCTTTGTGATGAAAGGAAGGCACTTTGTTCCTGGACCTGGGGACCACCTGCCACATATAATGAGGGCTAAGACAAGAAAGAAGTTGTTTCTGACTGTCTCAAGTATGTATAGGCGCCTTGCCACTATTCTGCTGCTGCTAAGTCACTTCAGTCGTGTCTGACTCTGTGCGACCCCATAGACGGCAGCCCACCAGGCTCCCCCGTCCCTGGGATTCCCCAGGCAAGAACACTGGAGTGGGTTGCCATTTCCTTCTCCAATGCATGAAAGTGAAAAGTGAAAGTGAAGTCACTCAGTCGTGTCCGATTCTTTGAGACCCCAAGGACTGCAGTCTACCAGGCTCCTCTGTCCATGGGATTTTCCAGGCAAGAGTACTGGAGTGGGGTGCCATCGCCTTCTCTGGCCACCATTCTGGAGGACCCTAAATACGTATATATGGGAACTGGCTAGTGGAATGATTGACAGCAATGTCTGAGGAGCTTTAGAGTCCTGGTTTCAAATCCAGATCCACCATTTTCTAACTCTCTGGGGGCAAGTCCCTTGAAATCATGAGCCTCCATTCTTTATCTGTAACTGTGGGCAAATATTAATATCTATCTGTGTTGTGAATGGCCTTGGAATACGGAATGAAGCAGGACAAAGACTAATAGAGTTTTGCCAAGAAAATGCACTAGTCATAACAAACACCCTCTTCCAACAACACAAGAGAAGACTCTACACATGGACATCAGCAGATGGTCAACACCGAAATCAGATTGATTATATTCTTTGCAGCCAAAGATGGAGAAGCTCTATACAGTCAGCAAAAACAAGACCAGGAGCTGACTGTGGCCCAGACCATGAACTCCTTATTGCCAAATTCAGACTCAAATTGAAGAAAGTAGGGAAAACCACTAGACCATTCAGGTATGACCTAAATCAAATCCCTTATGATTTATACAGTGGAAGTGAGAAATAGATTTAAGGGCCTAGATATGATAGATAGAGTGTCTGATGAACTATGGAATGAGGTTCGTGACATTGTACAGGAGACAGGGATCAAGACCATCCCCGTGGAAAAGAAATGCAAAAAAGCAAAATGGCTGTCTGGGGAGGCCTTACAAAGAGCTGTGAAAAGAAGAGAAGCGAAAAGCAAAGGAGAAAAGGAAGGATATAAACATCTGAACGCAGAGTTCCAAAGAATAGCAAGAAGAGATAAGAAAGCCTTCCTTGGCGATCAATGCAAAGAAATAGAGGAAAACAACAGAATGGGAAAGACTGGGGATCTCTTCAAGAAAATCAGAGATATCAAAGGAACATTTCATGCAAAGATGGGCTCGATAAAGGACAGAAATGGTATGGACCTAACAGAAGCAGAGGATATTAAGAAGAGGTGGCAGGAATACACAGAAGAACTGTACAAAAAAGATCTTCATGACCCAGATAATCACGATGGTGTGATCACTGACCTAGAGCCAGACATCCTGGAATGTGAAGTCAAGTGGGCCTTAGAAAGCATCACTACGAACAAAGCTAGTGGAGGTGATGGAATTCCAGTTGAGCTATTTCAAGTCCTGAAAGATGATGCTGTGAAAGTGCTGCACTCAATATGCCAGCAAATTTGGAAAACTCAGCAGTGGCCACAGGACTGGAAAGGGTCAGTTTTCATTCCAATCCCAAAGAAAGGCAATGCCGAAGAATGCTCAGACTACCGCACAATTGCACTCATCTCCCACACTAGTAAAGTCATGCTCAAAATTCTCCAAGCCCGGCTTCAGCAATATGTGAACCGTAAACTTCCTGATGTTCAAGCTGGTTTTAGAAAAGGCAGAGGAACCAGAGATCAAATTGCCAACATCCGCTGGATCATGGAAAAAGCAAGAGAGTTCCAGAAAAACATCTATTTCTGCTTTATTGACTATGCCAAAGCCTTTGACTGTGTATCACAATAAACTGTGGAAAATTCTGAAAGAGATGGGAATACCAGACCACCTGATCTGCCTCTTGAGAAATCTGTATGCAGGTCAGGAAGCAAAAGTTAGAACTGGACATGGAACAACAGACTGGTTCCAAATAGGAAAAGGAGTTCATCAAGGCTGCATATTGTCACCCTGTTTATTTAACTTATATGCAGAGTACATCATGAGAAATGCTGGACTGGAAGAAACACAAGTTGGAATCAAGATTGCTGGGAGAAATATCAATAACCTCAGATATGCAGATGATACCACCCTTATGGCAGAAAGTGAAGAGGAACTAAAAAGCCTCTTGATGAAAGTGAAGGTGGAGAGTGAAAAAGTTGGCTTAAAGCTCAACATTCAGAAAACGAAGATCATGGCATCCGGTCCCACCACTTAATGGGAAATAGATGGGGAAACAGTGGAAACAGTGTCAGACTTTATTTTTCTGGGCCCCAAAATCACTACAGATGGTGACTGCAGCCATGAAATTAAAAGACACTTACTCCTTGGAAGGAAAGTTATGACCAACCTAGATAGCATTTTCAAAAGCAGAGACATTACTTTGCCAACAAAGGTTCGTCTAGTCAAGGCTATGGTTTTTCCTGTGGTCATGTATGGATGTGAGAGCTGGACTGTGAAGAAGGCTGAGCGCTGAAGAATTGATGCTTTTGAACTGTGGTGTTGGAGAAGACTCTTGAGAGTCCCTTGGACTGCAAGAAAATCCAACCAGTCCATTCTGAAGGAGATCAGCCCTGGGATTTCTTTGGAAGGAATGCTGCTAAAGCTGAAACTCCAGTACTTTGGCCACCTCATGAGAAGAGTTGGCTCATTGGAGAAGACTCATGCTGGGAGGGATTTGGGGCAGGAGGAGAAGGGGATGACAGAGGATGAGATGGCTGGATGGCATCACTGACTCGATGGACGTGAGTTTGGGTGAACTCCAGGAGTTGGTGATGGACAGGGAGGCCTGGCGTGCTGCGATTCATGGGGTCGCAAAGAGTCGGACATGACTGAGTGACTGATCTGATCTGATCTGTGGGTGAATATTAATATCTACCTTTGTTGTGAATATTACATGAAAGAAAGGATAGAAAATACTTTGTCCAATACCTCGTGTGTGGTAAATACCAGTAAACGTCAGCTTCTTCGTGTGTTTTATCATAGTTATTGTTACTGCTCTCATAGTACTGTAGTCATGCTATTCACCAAATATTTTCTGTTTCCTTCTGGGTGAAAGATAGGATTCTTCTTCTCTGACCCATGAAAATTAAGCAGGGCCTCTGACTCGATCTGGGCCAATGAGACGCTTATGTGTCACTCTGGGCAGGAGTTTTAAGGGCTCGAGTCCCCTTTGTGGGGTGAATTATGGGAGGGGGGGCACTTGTTGCAGCAGCATGCCTCGGCCTCTCCTCACTGACACACGTACACACCTCGCCAGAGCTGATGCCAGCATAGTGAGGCCGTGCGTGAGAAATGGCCTTCTGGTTTGCCGTGAGGAGGCAAAGGAGAGAGATGAGTTTGTGCACTCCCTCACATGGAAAGTTTTTCTTTTTTTTTCCCAGTGGAGTGTTCAAGCTAACAGGCCCAGCGTCCTCCTTGCTCTCCCTGGGAGAATTGGGGTGCGTGTGGGAGGCTGATCAGACGGACAACCAGATCGCAGCTGTGCATTTCCTCTTCCATCCTGTGCCTGAACTTGCCCCACCTATTTCTCTGTGATAAGTGGGCTATTTGTGCTTCTTGCTGGGTTAACTTCCAACTGACTTCCAAGGATCACTGCTCACAAGAATTTAAAAATTGTGCTCCTGTGAGGCAACCCTGGTGAAACTCCCTGGCGCTTGCTCCCTGCCAGATCCATGAGCGGTCTTCCTGGGCAGGGCTGCCAGAACAGGCCTTGCCTGAAATATCACCCCTCTGGGGGCCCCTCTGAATCTCTGTGTCAGGGCTCATAGGAGAAGGTGGTTGAAAACCCAGGTCCTCATGGAGAGCTAATGTTTTAACTCACACTCAGTGGGGATTTTATTTTCTTGTCCTCCAAAATCACTGTGGATGGTGACTTTAGCCATGAAATTCAAAGATGCTTGCTCCTTGGAAGAAAAGCTATGACTAACCCAGACAGTGTATTAAAAAGCAGAGACATCACTTTGGCACCAAAGTGCCAAGAGCCGTCTTTTCTTTGTTTCACCTCAGGGATGCAATTAAATGAGCTCAGTTAAATTTTACAGTTGACCATTGAGCAAGGAGGGGGTTCGGGTGCTGGCCGTCTGTGCAGCTGAAGATCCACGTATGATCGATAATCAGCCATCCCTGTGCATGGTCCTCAGCATCTGCAGATTCAACCAGTGGCGGATTGTGTAGTCCTGCCATATTATATTGAGACAAATCCATATATAAGTGAAAGTGTTAGCTACTCAGTCGTGTCTGACTCTTTGCAACCCCATGAACTGTAGCCACCAGGCTCCTCTGTCCATGGGATTCTCCAGGTAAGAATACTGAAGTCGGTAGCCATTCCCTTCTCCAGGGCATCTTCCCGACCCAGGGCTGCTGTGCAGTTCAAACCCATGCCATTCAAGGGTCAGCTGCACTGAGTTCTCACTCTGGGCAAGCCCTGGGCTGGGTATTGTGGAGAGAGAATGTCGAGAGAAGGATGCTGCTGCTCAAGACACCGATAGACTTGGTCTGGGTAAGGGCATTTCCCCTTCTCCGGGACTCAGGCGCCATATGTCACACGGGGAGAGACCAATGGCATCTCCTCTGACCCATTCTGGGAGGGCTAAATGAGATGGGGTGTGTGAAAGCCATTTGCAATAAGCAAAGTCTATGCAAGTGTAATGTTTCCATTCTTATTGAATCCACTGGTGTCTACTTGGAGTTCACCTCTGATTGTGTCCCCGAGGCCCCGGGATAGCTTTCCGGGGTTTTCCATGGGGTGACTTGATCAGAGACTTTCAGCTGAACATGGTTTTATCCGAGGGGCCCCAGGCAGCTCCCCACGTTCAGTCTGGGAGGAGAAGGGCTGTGTGTTTTCGTCCATCAGTGGGTTCCCAGCCGAGAACCAGCCCCCTGCGTTCCTGTTGTGAGGAAAGACTGGGACTGTACTCAGCGTCTGGTCTGCACAGCCATCTGCCAGAGAAGCGTCTTCAGCATTAGAATAGCAGAGATTCAGAGCAAGGCTGTGGAGATGCACTGTAATGTCTGCGAGGATATCATTTGCAAATAGCGGGATATCAACCAACCTCTGTGAGCCCTTGAGAATCAGGAAAGTATTCTCATGTTTAAGATATCACTGACTTTTATGATTACTGAGCCCAGAGGCCCCAAAGAGAGCTTCCTGATGGTTTCTTCTCTGAGTTTTTAAGCTTTTAAAAATAAAATTGTTATTGTCATAGTTTCAAAGTTGACCACAAGCTTCCTGGCTTCCCCCCATGGGCCTAGGGCTTCTGGGTTGGCCTGGGCAGGGCTGTGGGTGTGTCAGGGCATGGGTTTTCCCTCTGGGAAGGTGGCTCAAGAGTGCAAGCCACATAAGCTGTCTACTTTCATACAAAACTCTTGAACTGGGGCCTACTTAGAGTTAAGCTTGGTGCTGGGTGATGAAGGAACAAAGGCATGGCTGTTAGCTGGTCTTCAAAGGGTTGGGGAAGGAGGCACATGGAGTCAGTTGCAAAGGAATGTAAAGGAAATGTCCCCAGATAGCTTGAGAGTGGCTGGCCAAGGAGAGGCTTTTGAGCAGATGTATAAAAGCGTTTTGGAATCCCCAGGTATAGAAAAGGTTCATGAACATTTCAACAGACGGGTCAGTGTGATTGAGGAGTAAGAGGTTAGGAGTTCAAGTGTGAGAGAAGATGCTGGTGGGAAAGTGGTGTGCGTAAAATGGGGGTGGGGGCAGGGCAGACGGGAAAGGCCTGAAATCCCAAAGAGGAGGTTGATATCATCAAGTGGTTTGGAAAGATCTTCTGTTTGAATGGCCTCCCTGGTGGCTCAGATGGTGAAGAATCCGCCTGCAATGCAGGAGCCCTGGGTTCAATCCCTGGGTCAAGAAGATCGCCTGGAGAAGGAAATGGCAACCCACTCTTTGGCAACAAATTCTTTTCCAGAATTCTTGCCTGGAAAGAATTCTGTCCATGGACAGAGGAGACTGATGGGCTACAGTCTACGGTCACAAAGAGCCAGACATGACTGAGCAAGAAACCCTTTCACTTTCTGTTTGAACACTTCTTATGAGGGGAAAGTCACTGCCTCTGGGGTAGCTGACCCCACCATCAGCAGTGACTTATAAAAAGTACTTCCTGAGAGCAAGCCCGTCCTATTGGCCTCAGAGGGGTCTGAGGGACCACCCTAGGCCATTTTTGGTCCTTCCGTCCTTGTTTTTGTCCTTATTAGACTGATGGGCCTTTGGCTTTTAGATGAGCATGATAACTTCCTTTTACCATGACCATCACAAAGTTTAAGCATGTGCCCAGAACTTCCAGAACCTTCTGTTAATGACTGAGCTTGGCCTACTCTAAGGAATTTACCTGAATTCATCTCTTCAGTTTTCTTGGTGGCTCAGAATTTCGGGGATTTGAGGTTCAACAGTCCTGCTTCTGAATCCCATCTCAGCTGCTTTGCAGCTTTCTGACCTTGGACATGTGGCTTTCCTCTCCAAGTTCAGCTTCCTTTGCCTGTCACAGGGCTTGCTGTAAATGCAGATGATACCCCCCAGCTCCCTCCTTTCTGGTTAAGAGGCATCTCTCTTCCCAGGCTGTTGAGGTAGAGTTTTGGAAGGTCACTGGGCAGTACTGTCATTGAGATGCTTCAAGAGCCCCTGACGCTGTTTTTATTACCTTAGTCCCCCAGGGAACTGATTTATGTGTTTTCTGGATAAAACAGGCCTCCGGAGGAAGACTTTCTCCTGTTTCTGTAAACGTGTCTGGTTTAGGGCTGCACCCTTTGTTCCGGTTCTGTCGGTTTTCGACGCACATGCGATCTGCATTTTGCACTCTGCCTTGGTCTGTTTTCAGACAAAATATTTTGACAGTGCATTCTTCATCTTGCCTCTCTAGCTGTCTTTGGGAGGCCCTGGGATTTTGTTTTTCCTGAGCCTTTGGCTCTGTAATCCTCTAAATCTTGAGTGTCCAGTGGGGTCAGCTGGCCTGGCTGCGGGCCTGACTAGGAATGTGAAACTACCCAGTAACAGAAAAGGCAGGCTCCCAGGGGCTCACCCAGGTCACGCGCTGCTCTCTCAGACTGGAGATCGAATCCCAGAGAGTAGGCTCGGGGGGAACTGTCTGGAGTCACAGGGCAAACTGGTGGCTGAGAGGGGTCCTTCCCCTCCCTCGACTCCACATCCTGCTCTCAGCTGGGGCCCCAGAGCCCCGTGAAGTCGCCTGAGTGTTCCAGACGTCTGTTTATCGGTGCTGCGTGCATTTCCCAGGCCTGCTCATCTTTCTGTAGGTTACCACCCCCATCACCGCCCAGCTCCATATTCAACTTTATTCATGCTCAGGATGCTTGATGTGCAAACCCCAAAACTCAAAGCCAATCAAATGGACACTTTCTGCATGCCATCCAGTTCCTGGCTGAGGCGGGTGTTGTGCTGTGGGAAGGTTCAGGAAACCTCCTGGGCAAGTGGTGGATTCCAGCAGCTGTGATGTAGGCAACTAGAGCTGTAACCATTCCCGCCTCCCTACAACGCACACCCCTGTTTCCACTAACAAACTGGCCCCACCCTGGGCCTTGGGAACATCAACTTGTGTCACAGTTTTTCTAAGAGTGAAATGATGCTCACTCTTTATTTTTATGTCGCTACCACAACAAATGACCACGGACATGATGGCTTTAAACAACACAAATTTATCCTTGGTTCTATAAGTCAGGAGCTCAGACAGAGTCGTTGAGGCTGAGAATCAACACGCTCTGTGGCCACTTCCTTCTGGAGGCTCAAGGAGAGAATCCACTTCCTCCTCTCTTCTTGTATTCTTTGGCTTGTGGCCTTTTTATTCAAAGCCAGACACTTAGCCTCTTCCTTCTCCGAATCTTCTGTCCTCACTCGGCCTGCTTTTCTGTGTCAAATCCCCCTTTGCTGTGGTGTTTGTGATGACATCTAGAACTCGCTTGGATAATCCAAGCTCATCTCCCCATCTCATGCTGTTTTATTCAGTCACATCTGCGCAGTCCCTTTTGCTTGCCGTGGGAGGGGACAGTCATTGGGTCCAGAGACTGGGCTGGGGGAGGTTGTTGGAGACCACCCTTCAGGCTGCCACAGTCAGTCCATGTCCCGCCCATTTCACAGGCTTGGAACCTGAGGTCTGGAAAGGTTAAGGAGTACAGGGAATTCAGATCTCTGATACCTGCTCCTTAATCCTAGGGCCAAGGCTTGTTGAGAGCCTTTGGGCTCTGTAGGTTGCTCTTTAAAGGTGAATAGTCTGACACTTTCTCACATTGGTTGGTCATTTTCTGGGGGTGGGGCTCACTTCATTATTTCTTTGAAATCTCAGACAATACTCCCTCCCCTTTCTCCCCACCCCCCCACCATTTTCTGCATCAATAAACTGAAGCTAGTAACACTTAGAGTTGGTTGGGTTTTAGGGAAGATTGCAATAAGAGAATTGTTGTGGCCTCTAGAAAGCTGCCCTGGTGATCACTGAATGCACCCTTGTTTCCTTCTTTTCCCCGGTCCTCCCTTCCTTTCTTCTGTTATAACTGGGGATCGTCCCAGCGGCCATGAGTGTTGGGTGCTGATGACTCACAGCTGCCCTCTTCTCTGCAGACTTGCCCTCCACTAAACAGGGGCTGCCTGACAAGCCGCTGCCCTGCACCACCCTCTTCCTGCCCCAGCTGTGGCTCTGGGCACCAACTAACTGAGGCACACAGGGCTGGTTTCCTTCTGCCAGGTGGGACCACCTTTTGGTGCAGTTCATGCTCTAGGGCTCCCCATGGGATTAGGCATAGCCTCTGCTCAAGGTCACATCCTTCTTAGCTCCTCCTCTGAGCTGCTTCCTTCACTCTGCCCATCCTAAGAGCCCTCTGCCTCCACTCAGGGCACCCCGATCCTGCCATGGGCTCCGCTTCTAAGGGACCCACCCTAAGTCACTTTCCCTTCTGCCTTTTTTTTTTTTCTTCTTTCTCTTCTTTGTTGGGAAATCAGGAGAGCACAATGTCATGGAAACCAAGTCAGGAGAGTTTCAATCAGAGGAGAAGCCAGCCCCATCAGACGAGGGAAGCAGTCACAGAATCAGGACCTAAGCTCATCAGCCTTGGCCTTGAGAAGGTTTATTGGTGCCCTCCTGTCTAATTGATCATCAGGTACAGTTAAATGTCACCTTCCTTCTTTAGAGCTGGGTCTTTCGTTGTTCAGTCGCTCAGTCGTGTCTGACTCTTTGAGATTCCATGGAGTGCAGCATGCCAGGCTTTTTTTCCTTGTCCTTCGCCATTTCCCAGAGCTTGCTCAAACTCCTGTCTGTTGAGTTGGTGATGTCATCCAACCATTTCATCCTCTGTCACCCCCTTCCATATTTCCCAGCATCAGAATCTTTTCTAATGAGTCAGCTCTTCGCATCAGGTGGCCAAAGTATTGGAGCTTCAGCATCAATCCTTCCAGTGAATATTCAGGATTGATTTCCTTTAGGATTGACTAGTTTGATCTCCTTGCAGTTCAAGGGACTCTCAAGAGTCTTCTCCAGCACTACAGTTCAAAAGTATCAATTCTTCAGTGCTCAGCCTTCTTTATGGTCCAACTCTCACATCCATAACATGACTACTAGAAAAACCATAGCTTTGACTATATAAAAACAAACTTTAATGGTGAAAAAATGTCAGGGAAGTCAGTTCTCCTGCCTTAGCTTCAATTTGCATACCTGCAAAAGAGCTGAATGATTCATCCAAAATTTTCTGATTCTAAGAAGGTATCCTCATGTGATCTTCCGCAAATTAGAAGAGTACCAACAGTCCCACTTGCCCAGCCTGTGATAAGTGTCCTCACATGTGCTGAGCAGAGGATGGGCAGCATCTGCTTCAGTCCTCCAGCCACCCTGTGAGAAACAAAGTATCGGTCTTATCCCCCTTTTATTGTTTCATCAACCTGTTTATGTGCGGAGGCCTCCTGGATTCACATCTCCAGCCTGTACCTCACTCCTTAAATCAGCTGGCTTTGGTGTGTTTCTTCTAACCCTGTCTTAGTTCAGGCCTGCCACCACAAAAAACACTATAGAATGGCTGGCTTAAATCACAGGAATTTATTTCTCCCAGTTCTGGAAGTCTGAGGTCAGCATGATGCTGAAGGCTGTCTTCCTGGCTTGCAGATGGTCACTTCCTTACAAGTTGGGGAGGGAGGGAAAACGGGAGAGTGGGCATAAGTGCTCTCTCTGATGTCTCTTCTTAGCAGGACTCTAACCCCATTGTGAGGCCCCCACCCTCATGATTTTATCTGAACCTAATCATTTCCCAAAGGTCCTCATCTCTAAATACCATCACACTGGGGCTAGGACTTTGACATATGAATTTGAGGGGTTGGCTGGGGAACACAGCTCAGTCCATAGCAACCCTTGACCAAGAGTACATTAAACAATCACGGTGGGGCTCAGCCCACTGCAGGAACTCTGGTAGATATTGTAGAACGTGCCTCAAGGTTATCCATCCAGAACAGTGAGGGAGTGGGTTATTCATCCACTGATTCCCATCAGCCATGGATTGAGGACTATTTCCAAGAGGTACTGACCCCCGGCCCCTCTGGTCTGCCTGTGTGAGCTGAGTACTCTCCAGGGACCAGGAAAGGCCCTTGGGCAGGGCCAGGCACCTGCAGTTGAAGCTGTTGGGGCTGCATGCTCAGGTGTGGTCCATGCAGAGAAGGGGGTGCCATGGTGACTTTAGGAGGGACAGTTTCTATGGAGTTGTGGGTGCAGAAGTCCCAGGGCAGGCGGTTGTCTCTGAACAGGTGGTGAAGGGGCAGAGCTGGATTGAGGACATCTCCCGAGTGAAGAAGATGGGGGCGTGGAGTCAGGAGTGTTCTCAGGCATTCCCTGGTGGTCTAGTGGTCAGGATTCAGCACTTTCCCTGGGTTCAACCCCTGGTCAGGGAACCAAGATCCCACAAACCATGGGGTGTGGCCAAAAAAAGGAGAATAAAACAGAGAGTTCTTGTTTCAAGATGGGAGGCTCAGGTACATGCTTTTGTATGGATGAGGATATTCGGAGTGGGGGTGAGGGAATGGTGGGTGAGGCAGGATGCAGGGAGGGAGGTCTGGACATTGAAGATTTGAAGGCAGATCAGAGGCTGGAGGGAGCGAGGTCCTGACACAAGTAAAGTGCCTGGTCGGTAGGAAGGACAGAGCCTCTTTTGAGCTGTGAGCAGAAGGAAGAAGGGAAAGTGGGGACCTGCTGAAGGTGGATTTAGTAAGGTACCGTGAAGGGACTTGATTGATGATGCCTTCTGTTTTACTGTTAAGGTCAAAACAAAAGAATGAAGAGAGAGAGGTGGGGAGGGCATGGTATTGTTGCCCCATTTCTTTTGTCTTATTTTGGAGTGGAGCAAGAAAGATAGCTTATTTCTTTTTATATAGAAACACTTCTCATAGCTATCAAAATAATTGCATTTTCTCTCATTGAAAATAAATACACATCAAATGCTTGCATGCATTTAGTAAGTTTCTCAGGCTCTTTGAAATTATGTATTGGTTTTGCTTGTGAGCATTGTATGCATGTGTAGTATAAAATGTAGTCGTATTTTTGAAGGGGAATTTGAAATCATTAGTAGTCTTAACAATACATGTAGATTTTGACCTGTCAATTTCATGAAATTTGACAGCTTTCATGTTTGAAAAGCCAGTGGAGAAGATATCAAAGGCAGATTAAGAGCCAGGAGAAAAGGATTCCTTGGGTGTTAGGAAGAGAGAAACAACTAACATTTATTGAATGGTTACTGTGATCCAGGACCTGTTAGCTAGGCTTATTCTAGTCACTGACTTCCACAGTTCTATGAAGGAGATATTATCGTTATCCTGGTTTTAGAAATGGGACAGACAGAATCATAGCTGGGTGTCAAGTAACTTGCAACAAGTTATAGACCTGGTAAGTGGCAGGACCAGGAGAAGTCTTCCTAGTTCCAGTGCTTGTGTTGGTGCCACGTATCTTAGCCCTGTCATCTGAGACTCATCTCCATCTGTTTATCTTTTTTTCTGGGTCCATTAAGATAAAATTGACATCAGTCAGTTCAGTTCAGTTCAGTCACTCAGTCGTGGCCGACTCTTTGCAACCCCATGAATCGCAGCACGCCAGGCTTCCCTGTCCATCACCAACTCCTGGAGTTTACTCAGACTCAGGTCCGTCGAGTCAGTGATGCCATCCAGCCATCTCATCCTCTGTCGTCCCCTTCTCCTCCTGCCCCCAATCCCTCCCAGCGTCAGAGTCTTTTCCAGTGAGTCAGCTCTTCGCATGAGATGGCCAAAGTACTGGAGTTTCAGTTTTAGCATCATTCCTTCCAAAGAACACCCAGGGCTGCTCTCCTTTAGAATGGACTGGCTGGATCTCCCTGCAGTCCAAGGGACTCTCAGGAGTCTTCTCCAACACCACAGTTCAAAAGCATCAATTCTTCAGTGCTCAGCTTTCTTCACAGTCCAACTCTCCCATCCATACATGGCCACTGGAAAAACCATAGCCTTGACTAGATGGACCTTTGTTGGCAAAGTAATGTCTCTGCTTTTCAATATGCTTTCTAGGTTGGTCATAACTTTCCTTCCAAGGAGTAAGTGTCTTTTAATTTCATGGCTGCAGTCACCATCTGCAGTGATTTTGGAGCCCATAACTCTATGTAATTTTAAGGTATGGGATGTTACGATTTGATACATGTATATATTGTAAAAGGATGACCACAGTAAGACCAGTGAATATCTCCATCACCTCATATAAATGCCATTTCTTTTTTTTTGTATGTGTGTGATGAGAACATTTAAGGTCCACCCTTTGAGCTACTTTCAGTTTATAATACAGTACTGTTAACTATTGTCATCATACTGTACATAGATCCCCAGAACTTATTCATTCATCTTATAACTGGGGGGTTTGTACCCTTTGGCCAGCATCTCCCAGTTCCCCCAGCCCCTGGTAACCACTGTTCTCCTCTCTGTTTCTCGGAGTTTGACCTCATATGGTGAGATCATACAGTCTTTGTCTTTCTCTGTGTGGCTTATTTCATCATTGCCCCATTTCTTTGGTCCTGGGGCACCATCAAGGCTCAAATCCAGAAAACCCACATGGTGTCAAGAACTCTAGTGGGCTGATACATTTTTTTGCGAATTCCACGACAAATAAAAAGTCCCATTTCTCACAAACAGACTAATACACATTTATGGAGCTGACCACCAAATTACAATGATGAAAGGGATAATTCTTCAGACTTTAGGAAGTGACTTCTAGTGATAAACATCTACTTCTTTTTTTTTTCTCTCCTACAGTCTAACTGGGGGAAAAAAAAGGGCAAGACTTGTTGCATATAACATGTAATATTCTTCATTTGCTGCTGTGATCTTCACAAATGGGATTCTGAATAAGAGTATTCAGCTTGAGTTCAGTGTCCTTTTGTGCTAAAATGATACGTACAGGAACACATAAAATTACATATTTTTGTTGTCTTTGATATAAGATACTCAGACTCTCTAACATGACAGGAGACAACTTTATTTTCTTGACAAGAAACAAAAAGAAGCCTGAACGGTCTGATCATTAACATTATGAGCTGTGGTTAGACATCATGACAGTAAATGGGGAAGGAGATAATAACTTTCAATGCTCCCAACTTAGATCCTGCGCCTGCCATCATGTGGACTTCCGCATATAGTTTTAATATTGTTCTGGGGGTTTGTTCAAATCACCTTACAATGAAATCCCTCTCAAAGAAGACGCAGCTGAGTAATGAAGAACGATGTTTGCATTCAGCTTCATGATGAATTCCTTTGCTGTGGTCTCTTAGACCCCTTGCGTTTCATTTGGTAGGAATATAGTCAGGAGGAACAATTTGTAACTTTGTAAATTTCTACTCATGCATTGGACACAAAGGGAAATTCTGTGTACTCCACTCTGGATGAACAGATTACCAAGGACATTAAAGATTTTAGTCCAGAGGGGGCTTAGAGATGTGCTGTCCACAGTCACATGTGTGAATATCTCATCTGCAATTTCTGATTTTTTTTTTTTTTTATCACACACGTGGGACTGAATTCTCAAGAGTTCCTGGGAATTCTGCACAGTTTATTTAGGATATTGAGTCCCAGGATGATACACTGGGGCCGGGAAGTAAGCAAACTCAAATGTTGAGTGCACTGTGGTTTGGTGAAAATGATCAAGTGACCAAGAGCAGGAGCCCTGATACTCAGTCATGGGTGGGTGGAGGCAGTTTTCTTCCCTGAAAAAGAAAAACTGAAGAGCTAGCATGGAACTGTCTCCGAGGCTCATCTCATATAGGCTAGGATTCTACCACCCTAGAGCTGACCTCCATTTCTTCCTGCAATTGGCTGTATCAGCTGGGAAGTTTCAAAAAGTGGGCAGGGTAATCTTAATGGGAAACCTATTTCCACATGTTAGTGAGACCCATGCTGCTGCTGCTGCTAAGTTGTTTCAGTCGTGTCCGACTCTGTGTGACCCCATAGACAGCAGCCCACCGGGCTCCCCTGTCCCTGGGATTCTCCAGGCAAGAACACTGGAGTGGGTTGCCATTTCCTTCTCCAGTGCCTGAAAGTGAAAAGTGAAAGTGAAGTCGCTCAGTCATGTCTGCCTCTTAGCGACCCCATGGACTGCAGCCCACCAGGCTCCTCCGTCCATGGGATTTTCCAGGTGAGAATACTGGAGTGGAATGCCATTGCCTTCTCCAAGTGAGACCCACAGATAAGGTGAAAGGGTCAGGGGACAGAGGGAAATGAGAGGCCTGCTTGATTTTTATCACCATGGGTGGTTCAGGTGGGAGAGAGGCCTTTTTCTTGAAAGACAGGTTATTTGTGATGAAAAAACACACAGGTCAGTTTCTAGCTGATCTGACCACAGGCCAAATATGTGTGTGGGGGATAGTGTCATAAGGAAAGTTTTTCTACATCTTAAAGACTGTTGCCTTCTTGAATCGCACCATGAGAGCATCATGATAATGTGAAGCAAGCAGTTGTAAAGAAATTATTAAAAATTAGCAATGGGCTACAAAATGCAAGGTGACAGATTGGTGCCCACGGTGCTGGGGAAAGAATAATTTACAACTTCCAAGTGAAGTCTCAGGTTGTTTGTTCTTTGTTTCTGGAAGCAGAACACAACATTTGCAGCCTGTTTTGGGGAAGTTAACCTCTTGTTAATTTTGGAAGCTGTTGTCAGCCCTCAGCCCCACCTCCCTTTCTCGGCTTCAGGGACGAGGCATAGGGAACAGCATCATTTCAGTGTATAAGCTCGCTTGTGAGCCCCCAGAGGGATCCTGCTGTGCTGCCTGCTGGCCTGGGAGCCCCAGGAGAACCGAGACTGTGTTCTGTATGGCTGGTGTCTGGCACATAGTAGGTGCTCACGGAGGGTCTGTTGACCCTGCAGCTCCTGGGAGCAACTTTGGCACAAAGAACAGATGAGATTAGGAGGAGATGAAGGGGCACAGGACTGGGGCATTCGTCACCTGCATTTCCCTGGCAGCCGACTCCTTCCAGGAAGCAGAGGAGAGCCAAGCCCATCTTTGGAGCCCAAGCCCAGCCTCTCCCTGTTCTTCTCATCTGCCCCCATGCTGAAGGGCGGCCGGCTGAAGAGCAGGATGGTCAGAAATACATTTTCCTGCAGCTCCTGCATTCAGCAGCCAGGGTAAACATGCCAGCACCAGCTCCCAGACTGGACTTCTTCAAGGCCCATCCAAGGGTACCGTGGAGGGAGAGGAGCTGCTGTCCCCTGGACGTGGCTTCCTGGAGGAAGGCAGAGAATGCCTGTGCTCTGCTGTTTGGATGAGAAGTATCTTTCGTTTCTACGCTCACGTTCTCACATGGACATTATTCAGCTTTTGCTAATTGGCTTTACGATTTTCCCAGTAGTTAATATTCGTCTGTCAAAGATGGAAGCATAAATAAATAACTTTAGTCAGAGTGCACCTTCTTATTAGGCCATACATCATGTTAGAAAGTTCGCATTCTTTAACCAGGAAGATGAAATTAGAAACATCTTGAAAAAGCCTTCTTGTTATCAATCATGTCATCTTGAACATGTTTCGAAGCTTGCTGTTGGCATCCAGAATAGATGTTTTATTCAAAAGAATGTATTTAAAGAAAATGACAGCACTTTTCGATTTCAGCTTTTTTAAAAACAGGAAATCTTTAACGCCCTCCTGACTCACAGCATTCCAGCACCTTGGCGGAGGAGCTGCATGGCTGGAGCCTTTTCAGGGTGGAGAATTTTCTGACCTTTTAGAAAGGGACTGAGACAGAAAGATACATGGATCACCACTCAGCAGAGTGTCCTGGGTCTTGTGTGGCTTAAAAAAAACAATCACTTGTTCTCTCTGGGATCCAGTCTATTCATTTATGAAATGAAAAGGTTGTATAACAATGGCACCCCACTCCAGTACTTCTGCCTGGAGAATCCCATGGATGGAGGAGCCTGGAAGGCTGCAGTCCATGGGGTCGCTGAGGGTCGGACACGACTGAGCGACTTCACTTTCACGCATTGAAGAAGGAAATGGCAACCCACTCCAGTGTTCTTGCCTGGAGAATACCAGGGACAGGTGAGCCTGGTGGGCTGCCGTTTATGGGGTCACACAGAGTCGGACACGACTGAAGTGACTTGGCAGCAGCAGCAGCGTCTTAGCTTGGACTGCTAAAACAAATTACCACAGTCTGGGGGGCTTAGGTAACAAACATGGATTTCTCTCAGTTCTCGGGAAGACCAAGATCAAGACACTGGTGGATTTAGTATCCAGGGTGGGCATTCTTCCTGGCTTCTAGAGGTGCATCTTCTTGTATCCTCCCAGGTGGAAAGGTGGGATCCTTTGTCATAAGGGCAGTATAATCCCATAGTGTGCTCATGGGTGTGTGCTATGTCACTTCACTCATGTCTGAGTCTTTGCGACCCCGTGGACTATAGCCCGCCAGGCTCTTCTGTTGGTGGGATTCTCCAGGCAAGAACATTGGAGTGGGTTGCCATTTCCTCCTCCAGGGGGGTCTTCCCGACCCAGGGGATCAAGCCCGATTCTCCTTCGACTCCTGCACTGCAGGCAGTGTCTTACCTCAGAGCCACTGGGAAGCCCAATCCCATAGTAATCCTATCACAAAGGCCCCACCCTTATGACCTCATGTAACCCTGCTGCTACTGCTAAGTCGCTTCAGTCGTGTCCGACTCTGTGTGACCGCATAGATGGCAGCCCACCGGGCTCCGCCGTCCCTGGGATTCTCCAGGCAAGAACACTGGAGTGGGTTGCCATTTCCTTCTCCAAAGCATGAAAGTGAAGAGTGAAAGTGAAGTCGCTCAGTCGTGTCTGACTCTTAGCGACTCCATGGACTGCAGCCTACCAGGCTCCTGAGTCCATGGGATTTTCCAGGCAAGAGTACTGGAGTGGGGTGTCATTGCCTTCTCCGCATTCAATTGACAGGTCTCCACAAACGGAGTTCCCACATGTAACCCTATTACTTCCCAAAGGCCTGACCTCCAAATACTATCCCATCAGTACTTGCCTGGCCTGGGACCACTGCCTGCTTCTCCCGTGGTTGGGGACCATAGCATTAGATGTTCTCTGAGGGTCCCTCCAGCTCTGACCTGCTTGACCCCAGGAGGGATGAGATGAGGGGTTCAAGTGGCTCCCCACTTCCAGGAGGGTTCCCCAGCCCAGCCCTGCCTGTGTTAAGTTCCACAGCACAGGGCACATGGGAAGACATTCCCTGCACCAGGAGAACAGGATCTTTGCCTCCACTCTGCCCTGTTGGCCTTTACAGCCTTGGACGAGTCACTGCCCCTCCCTACGCCTCACTTTCCCCATTTGTAAAATAAGGCAGTTAGATGGGCTTCTGTCTAGGATTTAGTAATTCCTCTGGGAGTTAAAAGATAGTTAAAGTCTGGATGTATTTCTGTAAAACAAATGGAACCGGATCTATTTCCCTAAAGCCCAGACTTGATGCTTTCAAATTGTGGTGCTAGAGAAGACTCTTGAGAGTCCCTTGGACTGCAGGGAGATCAAGCCAGTCAATTCTAAAGGAAATCAGTCCTGAATATTCATTGGAAGGACTGATGCTGAAGCTGAAGCTCCAATACTTTGGCCACCTGATGCGAAGAGCTGACTCATTGGAAGAGATCCTGATGCTGGGAGAGACTGAAGGCGGGAGGAGAAGGGGACAACAGAGGATGAGATGGTTGGGTGGCATCCCTGACTCATGGACGTGAGTTTGAGCAAGCTCCAGGAGATGGTGAAGGACAGGGAAGCTTGGTATGCCGCAGTTCATGGAGTCACAAAAAGTCGGACAGGACTCAGCGACTGAACAAATCAGATCAGATCAGATCAGTCGCTCAGTCGTGTCCGACTCTTTGCGACCCCATGAATCGCAGCACGCCGGGCCTCCCTGTCCATCACCAACTCCCGGAGGTCAGCGACTGAACAGCAACAACAAATCTTATGGGGAAGCATCTTCCTTATTGCAAAGACATTTTGGAATCTATTTGTCCACAAATGAATTCAGAAAACACAGGGACTTCAGGTTCAGGCCTCTGGTCAGCAACAGAGGTCATTCTAGGGGCAAGAACCTTTAGAACTTTCTTAATCCCTTTTGGTCCCACGGAGCAAATCCTAGAATCAACAAATTCCATTGAGTTGGCATCCAATGAGTCCTGGAATGTTGGGCCTAGAAAAAGAGTCAAACATCTTCCAGTCCAATCTCCTCACCTGACAGTTGAGAAAATAGATGTCTGGAAGAGGACCTGACTTCTCCAGGTCATAGCCCAGGTGGTGTGGAGATGAGCCAGGGCTCCGGACCGCTGCTGCAGACTCTCATTATGACCCTCAATTTGCCTTTTGTTTTAAAAGCATTAACACAGCTCCTCAAAATGCACAGCTTGATTTTGAATTCTTTCCCTTCTTTAAGCATAAATCTTAAGTCGTGGTTTGTAAAAACACATAGACACAACCTACACTTGAAGCCAAATGCGGGTAACCACACCCATCTGCTGCCCTGAATTTCCAACAGGAGCGGCTGTCAAAAATCTCATCATGGACAGTTTGCCAAACACTTCACAGCCGAACCTCGTGGAGAATTAATAATGTTAAGTATGTCTGTGACATCTCATAGGCATCAGAGGGGTTGATTTATGACAAACATGTGTTCCCCCCAACCCCCACTTAAGAACAGAAGGTGTTAGATAGAATTACTGAAGGCAGCAGGCGAGAACAGACACAATTAGGACAAATCCCAGCTCCTAGGAGCCCACAGTCCGTTAGGACAGGTATGCCTCGTAAGCAGGATGGGCTATCAGAATGACTGAGGTAATTGACACAGTGCTACGGGCCCCGGCAGAGGTGGGGACCACTCTGGCAGGAAGATCATGGCAGAGAAGTGTCTGGACCAGGCTCCAGAAGTGGGGGAGGATGCGGCACGTGCAGAAGTGTGCCCTGAGGCTCCAAGGTGAGAGTACACAATGCACATTCAAGGAATAGTGGATGTCAAAAAATGTGAATCAATGAAGCTAAAATACTCCCTCACACCATACACAAAAATAAACTCAATGTAAGACACGATACCAGAAAACTCCTAGGAGGGAACATAGGCAAAAAATTCTCTAGCATGAACTGTAGCAGTATTTTCTTGGATAGTCTCCCAAGGCAAAAGAAATCAAAGCAAAAATGAACAAGTGGAACCTAATCAAACTTATAAGTTTTTGCACAACAAAGGAAACCATCAACAAAAGAAAAAGACAGCACGTGGACTGGGAGAAAATATTTGCAGACATGTGACCTACAAGGGTTAACTTCCAAGGTGTACAGACAGCTCATACAACTCAATATTAAAAAAAAACCAAAAACTGACAAACAACCCAGTCAGAAATGGACAGAAGACCTAAATAGACATTTCTCCAAAGAAGACCTACAAATGGCCAGCAGGCACAATAAAAGATGCTCAACATTGCTGATTACTAGAGACATACAGATCAAAACTACAGTGAGGTACCACCTCACACCAATCAGAATGGCCATCATCAAAAAGTCTAAAGATAATAAATGCTGGAGAGGGTGTGGAGAGAAGGCAGCCCGCCTACACTGTTGGTGGGAATGTAAGCTGGTACAGCCACTATGGAGAGCAGTATGGAGGTGCCTCAGAAAAGTAAAAACAGAGTTACCGTATGATCCAGCAATAAAATGTTTTAAAATGAAGATACATACATTGTTTTTATAGACACCAGGTCATTGTACATTTAACGGACTATAGTACAGTGTAAACACAGCTTTCCTGTGCACTGGGAAACCATAAAAATTCGTGTGACTCGGCTTTATTGTGATATTTGTTTCTGAAACTGAACTCATAATGTCTCCAAGGTCTGCCTGTAATGAAAGCTAGCATTTACTGGTAGGTTATACACTGGGTTAAGCTCTACATAACCTGTATCACTGAATCTCTGATATAACTTTCTGGGGTAGATACTGCTGTTATTCTCATTTAACAGATTAGGACCCTTGTGGTCTCAGGCACAGGCCCCACCTTTCCAGTGTCCAGCAAGAGGGCGTCTCACCTCTGCTCTGATGTCTCAGTGTTACAAATGGTCCAGTATCAGCGCTCACTGCTCATGTAGTCTTATGAGCAGTCAGGCACATGCTGTGAGTCAGCCTGTCACTTCTAAAGGAGTGAGCTGACTCTTTTAATCTTTGCAGCAGCCCTGTGAGATTGGTGTATCACTCCTCCCATCCTATGGTTGGTGAAGCCGGTGCCTGTTCCTATGACAGCTGACATCAGGAGAGCCAGGATCTGGTTGATTTATCTGCACTGCGTCGCATGCCCAAAGATTTCAATTTAATTGCCTGGGGTGGAGTCAGATATTGGCATTTGAAAAAGCTACCTGGGTGATCCTGCTTCGTAACTGGGCTGAGACTCCACTGGCCTGGTGGCAAAGCTCATATTCTTAACCAAGATTAAAAAAAAAAAAAATGCATGTACTTCTCTATTCATGATGTTCATAGTTTCCAAAACCTAGATCTTTGTTCAGTAAACAGGCTGGCTTCAAATAAAATAAAGTTTGAATCATACTGCTACTACTATTGTTTAAAAAGAAAAGGCAGGGGGAAAGAAGCTTTTTCAAAAATTTAGATACACTGGTACATTAATAGGAGTGCCCAGGGCAAAAATAGCTTTTACTTACCTGTCAAGTTTCTGTCATCACCTGCCATCACAACAAACTTTATTTTCTAAAGATATTGAAAAGCATATGAACCACAGGGTTCTTGAATGGTGGGAAGTGTGGGTTTTAGTAGCAAGCACAAAACACATTTTCATCTTCATTTTTCTCCTCTCGAGAAAAGAACCACTGTCCCAGGGCTCCTGGAGAATCTGGGAAAGGAAATTTGACTTTCAGTACTTTAGAATTAAGGAGATGAGTGTGGAAGACAGTTTATAATATGGAAATCTGCCTGGCTGCTTGCTTCTGTTTCTTGGGGCCAGTGCTCTTCTGAGTTCAGACAGGACCCTGGTCTCAGCGTGGTCTCCAGCCCTCTTTGGGACCTGCATGTCATGCCAGTTAATAGATGACCTTCTTTCCTGAGCTCTCACAGCTTCTCTGCCTTCGTTAGCTCTGGACACATTCTTTACCATGTGAATAGACTTGTCCCTGCTTCCCAAAAGGGTTGTGTGGGCTTGGTGTTAGTGCCTTCAAGGAGGGGAGGGGGCCACAGGCTGCCTCCAGGACCAGGCATGAAAGTGAAGTGAAAGTGTCAAGCGCTCAGTCATGTCTGACTCTTTGCAACCCCATGAACAGTAGCTCACTGGGCTCCTCTGTCCATGGAATTCTCCAGGCAAGAATACTGGAGTGGGGAGCCATTTCCTTCTCTAGGGCATCTTCCGGACCCAGGGATTGAACCCAGGTCTCCTGCATTGCAGGCAGATTCTTTACTGTCTGAGCCACCAGGGAGGTTGTGATTTCAAAAAGTGGATGGATTGCTTGGATGTGTCTCATGAATTAGGATTCCTAGCAGATCTGACTTTGGCAATAAGGTCTGGCCATGCTTCTCTGGGGTCTGTTCAGAGGTCATGTCTGTTATTGCCAAAGGGGCTTTGCATGTGACGGGGTGCCCTCCACCTGCTTGTGAAGGAGGGACTCACCTCAGTGTGGACATTTCAGTGACCATGAGAAAAAAATGGCCTTCGGATTTTCTTTGCTAGAAGTTAATGATAACTATAATGATAGTAACAATATTAATAATAACTGCACCTAGTTGTAATTGCCAGCACTGTGCTTAACACATCACGAATACTGAGTGTTCTGTTTCTCACCATAATCCCCCTGTGGTAGGTTTACTTTTAGCCCCATTTTGCAGATGAGAAAACTGAGGCTTAGGAAATTCAAGAAGATGGTCTTCAGGGGTGGCAGAGCCATTTTATTTTACCTGGTCTTTTTGTTTCTAAGGCTCATGCCCTTTTGTCTATCAGGAGTACAGATCTATAAGGTTATTTATAAATTCAATTGAAACATGCCTGTTGGAAAGTTCCTGTGATTAGTTTAGATCTGATTTCTGAAGGGAGAGTAGGCATGTGTGGCCTCTTGCACATGACCTTCTTTCAAAGCGGTGTAAGCTATTGTGATGGCACCCCTTCCACTCCAAGCTTCCCCGCCACAAAACCGGGCAGCACCTACTCCTTCACCTGTTTCCCGCTGGGCCCTTCCCTCTCCCGTCATGTCATCCGCTTGATCCATGTTTATCTGAAAATGTTCCCCGTTCCAAATATAAAACTGAAAATACGATCCCACTGGGGGCATTTTTTTTTTAAAGGAAGGAACTGTGAGATGTGGAGTTTTAGAACTGCAAGGGATCTCTGAGACAATGTACCCAACTTTGTACATGAGAAAGCCGAGGCCCAGGAGGGAGAGAGAAAGCTGCCCAAGGTCACTGGACCATCAGTGATGGGTCTACACGCCCGTGGTTCACTCATCTCTTGAGTGAGGCACACAGCACGGCTAGGGGATAAATTAGGGTTACATTTGTGACACTTGGTTTCCTATTGGTACACAGAGGTGGCCAGCTGTATCTTGGGGAGAGATGATGAAAGCTGGCATCCAGGTGGTGGGGATGGAAGGGGAGGAGAAGGATTTGGGCTCTGAGAAGAATGAGACCTGGTGACGGGCTGTGAGATGGAGGAGTTCTCAGAGATGGATGATGCCTGCTGCTGCTGCTAAGTCACTTCAGTCGTGTCCGACTCTGCGTGACCCCATAGACGTCAGCCCACCAGGCTCTCCTGCCCCTGGGATTCTCCAGGCAAGAAAACTGGAGTGGGTTGCCATTTCCTTCTCCAATGCATGAAAGCGAAAAAGTGAAAGTGAAGTCGCTCAGTCATGTCTGACTCTTAGCGACCCCATGGACTGCAGCTCACCAGGCTCCTCCATCCATGGGATTTTCCAGGCAAGAGTACTGGAGTGGGGTGCCATTGCCTGATGCCTAGGTTTCTTCAAACGGGTTTAAAAGGATGAATAGGAGTTTACTCAGAGTAGGGGAGGGATGGCCCTTCTCACAGAAGGCAGAGGGGTTGGTAGAGCAGGATTTGCTGAAGCTCGCGATAGGCATCTTTTGTTAGACTTACGTTACCCCAGAGCACAGACAACAATGAAACTGGTGTCTTAGCAGCTCAGCAGCAGTAACAGCCACAAAAACAGCAGGGAGAAAGTGAAAATCAATGCTTGAAACAATCTTTGAAGGATATTTTAATGCCTCTGTTGACTGATGTCTCATGAGCTCCATCCAGAAGCTGGAGTTAATGAAATCTAATCAACTAGCCTCCCTCCTTACATGGCTTATCCCTGATGTCACCTGAGCTGTGGACCTGATGACTTCACAGAGACATCCCAGGCCCACCGCAGCTGCCTCTTTCATGGTTGTTATCTGACCCTGGATCACAACTGGGGGTAGTGGGCAGCGGCAGGACTCATCCCTGTAGCCACCAGAGCAGTTCCAGCGTCTCCTTCATTCCTCCCCTAAAATTAAATCTTAATCAGACCTCACAGACATGTTGGTTTCTGACCAAATTGCTGAAGCATGCAAAAGTGCCATTTATTTTGGAACGCTAAACCAAAGCCTATTTTCTTCCGTTTTGTTCTTGTATTTGAATTTTCATCTGTTCCATTTCCAGAGCTGATCCTAGGTCTTGAGATCTCAGGGCTGGGAACTTCCTTCTGAAAAGGACATGTATGCGTGTGTGTGCGTGCATGCATGCACTCATGAGTGTATGTGTGCAGGTACATACACATGACTCTGTACAAACTGCTCAGCTCCTGAGAAGCAAAGCTGAGTAGGTGGCCTGGAACCACCCCTGCCTGAAGCCTCCCCACTGATTGGGCATGTCTGACTTACAGGCCCCATATCCCCAGCAGGGATGCCCCAGATAAACAGGTCTGGGCACATCAGTGCTGCCTGGTCAGCTCTGCATCATGGTCTTTCCCACTGTTAGAGCAGCCTGTGGGCACATTCAAAGCCACAGGGTACTTAACCCAGAACTCTGGGCTCCCAGCCTCCTTGGGACCAGAGAGTTTGCCACAGT
Source organism: Tragelaphus eurycerus (assembly GCA_935064755.1). Taxonomy (NCBI): domain Eukaryota; kingdom Metazoa; phylum Chordata; class Mammalia; order Artiodactyla; family Bovidae; genus Tragelaphus; species Tragelaphus eurycerus. Next base: position 24,377,923 of record CAKXYN010000020.1, read on the forward strand.
AAAGTCTAAGGAGCCCATTGAACAGCACGTTTCCTCCATGTTGCTCTGAGTTTGCCCAGGTGGAGAATTTGTCATCAAACAGGGTAGACTGCACAGCATTGAGCACAGATGCTGACCTGAGCTCAGCACTTGCATCATCATCTCACTTCATGCTTTCTGCAACCTTGGTGGCCAAGAGAGGTTCAGGAACATGCCCACAGTCACACAGCTGATGAGGGATCGAGCAGAACCAAGAACTGGGACAGTCGTGGGACAAAGGTGGTTGGTGAGCTTAACCATGGTGCAGCTACTGTCCCCACCATGTGGCTGTGACATGTCTACACTGTATCAGTTACAGAGGGATTAAGAATCATTTCCCCAGATACCTGCTAGTTGGAGAAAGAGTGAAGGAGTCACCCTGAAAGGCTGGGCCTCTCTGTAAGAGGGATGAGGGCATCGGGGCATGCCGGAGGAAAGGATCCATGGTGGGGAGGGGCCCCAATGGCCAGGCTTTGGAAGGAAACTCAAATGACTTGGAAACTCAAATGAAGGAAACTCAAACTCCTCTATTAGCCTAGAGGAGGGGGTTGTAGAGAAATGTCTGAAGCTCTTTGAAGAACCCAAAAGGAATTAACTAATGCCCCATGTCCCCAGTATGTAGCTGCTCCATAGCATCAAAGTCTGTTTTGATGAAGGACCTTTAAATGTTCATGACACCCAAATGTGGGAGGACCTGACTCATATGGTAGTGAGTGCCCCGTCCCTGGAAGGATCCTGTCAAAACAGGAACCATTTGCCTTACTTAATGAGAATTTCAGTCTTCATTAAATGCACTGGGGGTAGGCAGCAAAGAGAGCCTTTTAAGTCTAACATAAAACTGAGCCAAAGTTTTAATTAATTTTCCACATTTCCAGGAAACATAAGCAACAGACATAAAGTTTCATGTGGAGAGATGTTCTTTTCAGCATTATTTGTCATGTGAAACATTAGGAACAACCGAAACGTCCCCAAATTGGGTATTAGGGAGGCAAAATGCAGTATTACTTTATAATTCAGTATTAGTTTGTCATTATGATGAGGTTTTATAAACAACGTGTAAGTCCTAAGTCACAAGAGCAACTCACCCCATAATGTAAGTGACAAAGGAGGGTGCAAAGTTATATAAATCCATGTATGTAAAAGTACATGAATATATGCATATGTATTCACGTACGCAAATCTATGAATAGGAGTGAGTGCACGGACTATAAGAAAATGCAAACAGTGTTAATGGTCTTTTGGTGAGCTATTTAGGGCAAAATTTCTATCTGTATGCTGCCAAGTTTTTCCACCAGGGGCTGTATCCCTTTTATAATCAAACTACAAGTTCTTAAAATGTTTTTGAAGCCTGGAATGACATGGGGAAATATAATATCACGTTAAGTGAAAATTGCAGAATGCAAAAATATGCATATATTATGACCCTAATTATGTACATAAATTTAGTTATTTATTCCGCATTTGTTTCGTGGAAAGTATTGGTAACAACTTGGATGACACACCTGCCACATGCCCCCCCAACAGCCCCCACCAGGGGAAGCCTAAAGCGAATATTTAAAAATGCTGATGACTTTCCCTAAGCATTATGGGTAATTTTGTTTTTCAACTGTATTTTCTTCAGTATTTTCCAAAATATTTTTTGTGTTTTTCTTTTCCTATTAGTGTTTCTATAGTCAAGAGCCCCCCAAAAGCCAAAAATCAATTCTTGTACCCTATTAGGAATCCAGTGATGGTCAGTTTCCCTCCCTGTTGGCTCCTGTGAGTGAAAAGCATGCAGTCATGTCTGACTCTTTGCAACCCCATGGACTATATAATCCATGGAATTCTCCAGGCCAGAATACTGGAGTGGGTAACTGTTCCCTTCTCCAGGGGATCTTCCCAACCCAGGGATCGAACCCAGGTCTTCTGCATTGTAGGGGGATTCTTTACCAGCTGAGGCACCAGGGAAGCTCATGTTCCTTCTTTTTGTCCCCAGTGAATGGGCAGGCGGATGAACCAGGACCTTCCAGACAGCAAAGGCCTGCTGGGCTATGCATTCTGCAGGAGGGGTGTCCGTGGGCCCTACTCACCTGATCACGTTCCTCTGGGGCAGAAGGCCAAGCCCATCCCCAGGTTCAGCCAAGTTTCTTGCCTGGTGTGACCCTAAGAAGTGATTTGTTGTCACTCTGGAAATTGGCTCTGGAAATCCCAGGTCTCAAAACGCCTTGTTAAAGCAAATTCTGTCCTTGTTAAACAAGGATGAATCCCACCAGAATTCATCAGCTTGAGCCCAGCCTTGCTGTAATCCCTAGAATCACAGTGGGTAGAAAACAGGAGGTGGTGACACCCCCGGAGCCCACCTCCAGTTTACTTACACTTTTATAAAGAGGTAATCTTCAAAAGTGCAGTTAATCCCACCATACTTCTTCATCATTTAAATATGGCCAGAGATGATTGCTGACATACAGCTGCTTAACAGCAGCCCTTAGTACCACATTAATCAGTATCTAATCCAGAGTTTGTATTAAGATGGAATGAGATTTAAAAAGAAAGAATACAAACCTCTCACAAGCCCCTCCACTGTTATTTTGATAGAATGCCCAGCTTTTCCCAGCAGTTTGGGAGTTTGACTGAAAAAGCTTTGTTTGAATACTTTTCTTACATGAAAAAGACACATAAATGATAAACTGTCAAAACATAAATGTGATTTTTTTTCCTTTGGAGGAATTGAATTACCTCCACTTCATTTAATACCTTTGTGGGGAACTGTCAATCATTCTACCCAAAGTTGGGGGAAGGGAGTGAAACCACTCGTAATCTTCCAGCATTCTGGAAAGATAAGCCGCCAGCTGGCACTCAGGAGCCACTTAGTTTCTGTCCTTCCCAAGGCGTTATACATTATTGGTTTTGCCCCTGATTCTGTGAGTGACCTTGTAACTGTCTGCAGCTGCGTCACTTCAGTCGTGTCCGACTCTGTGTGACCCCATAGATGGCAGCCCACCAGGCTCCGCCGTCCCTGGGATTCTCCAGGCAAGAACACTGGAGTGGGTTGCCATTTCCTTCTCCAACGTATGAAAGTGAAAAGTGAAAGTGAAGTCGCTCAGTCATGTCCGACTCTTAGCGACCCCATGGACTGCAGCCCACCAGGCTCCTCCGTCCATGGGATTTTCCAGGCAAGAGTACTGGAGTGGGGTGCCATTGCCTCCTCCTGTAACTGTCTAGTAAATCCCTTTTTAAAAAAAAGTTAGCTAGTTTTTGTTTTTATAGTTTACACACGACACACACACACACACACACACCCCTGGTACAAGTGTGCTGAAGAATAATTTTAAAATATTGAGGTTTCTTTTAAGAAAGCCCAGAAATTAAGTAGTTAAAAGGACTCTTTTCCACAGGATTCCTCCTAAAAATAAACATGATATTTTCAAGGCAAACAGGTGCTGAAAGGGTGGCATTCAGGAGATGTCCTCGTGGGCCAGCTGCCCTCTAGGTGTGAGTGGAGTTTTCTGCTCTCTGCATCTAAGGCTCTTAAATGTTATACTTCAGTGCATCCTGATGCTAAAACAGCCCTGGGTCTGAACAGCGAGTGTGGGCCCTAAAGCAGATATTTTCCCTCTTTTTTACTGAAGGTTTCTTCTTACCAGCCCTGCTTGCCCCCGTTGGCACCTATTTCTGTAGGAGGAATCTCAGGAGTGCCAGGAGAGGGGGCATTCCCACCTCTTGCCTGGGAGAAACCACAAGTTGGTGTGTGTGAGCCCTCTGGCAGGGTCACCTTTCCTACCTCTCTGTCAGTGCCTGGCTAGTCATATCTAATGACCTTACTCTCTTTTTTTAAAATGCATTTTCAAAGGTGTTAGCCCATGAAACACATTTTCTATCTCTCTCCATGAACTCAGTTTTGGCTTTGTAAAGTTGAAAGCAATGGCTTGTAGGTGGGAAAGGAAGATCTCTTAAAATAAGTAATTACATCATGAATTCAGTGCTTATTACTTACATGTATCAAAAGTGGAACTTGGCGTTGTTTTAGTCATTTTCCTCCCTGTTCAGCCTTCCCTGGCCCCTCCATTCTTGAAGAGGCAGTTTCCCTCTGGAGACACCTGACTTCTAGGGGGGTCTCAAAGGTGGCCACCGGCACCCAGAGACACTATTAGCTAGAGTGGTGGTGTTCAGACTTTTTGGTTGTCTTTCTAAAAGCAGCAGAACCTTAATTTCACATGATGTATGAAACTGGAGCTCCAATACTTTGGCCACCTGATGTGAACAGCTGACTCACTGGAAAAGACCCTGATGCTGGGAAAGATGGAAGGCAGAAGGAGAAGAGGGTGACAAAGGATGAAATGGTTGGATGGCATCACCGACTCAATGGACATGAACTTGGGCAAACTCTGGGAGATGGTGAGGGACAGGGTTAGGTGTGCTTCAGTCCATGGGGTCAAGGAGAGTTGTACATGACTTGGTGACTGAACAACAACAATAACAATGATAATGTAGGCCTGAGCCTGTGTACAGAAGCCCCAGGCCTGGGGAAAACTGGGGCAAACCTAACACTGACTTCTGCAGGCTTAAGGTTAGTTGGTCTAGACGTTTGCATATCTGTGAGTAATATTCTAGTTATTTATTACTGGCACAAGGGAAGGTGAAATGTTTATACCGTGCTGTTCTCCCTTGATAGAGTTCTTGGTTTTGTCTGTCAAGGTGGGGGGTCATCTGTGACTTGGTTAAACCCATCGATGCAAAGGTAATGTGCTGGGATTATGAGAGAGACCTGGACCCAGGCTTCTCTGTCCGCCTGCCTTCACTACCACTGACTCTCACAGAAGTCCCTGGCAGAGCGGTGATTATGTTCAGGTGGAGTAGCATGCTTGCCATGTGCCAGAGGCTGTGCCCATGGTCACACGCCTGTCAGCTCTTTCAGTGCCCACAGAAGTCCTAGAAAGTAGGTGCCATTTTACCGATAAGCAAACTCAAGTTCAGAGATGTTGAGGAACTCACGCATGGTCACAACACAGTAACTAGAGGCATACCGGGATCTGTACCCTGGGACAAGACTCCGGAGCCCACGGTTTTGTCTGAAGTTGGCTCTACAAATTCGAGCTTGATCCAGCAGTGGCGGCTCCTGCTTCCCTTTTCTGCCACCATTGCTCTCTGCTTGCCCCTTGCCATCTCAGCTCTCTATTTCTCTCCTGGTCCCTTGCCTGGAGACAGTCCATTCCATGTCTTCATCTCACTGGGTACCCAGCAGCTGCTGACACCTACTTTCACCCTGACTTCAATGTGGATCTCAGTAGGGCCAGCTCCTGGAATCTACTTTAGGAAAGATAAAGGGGGAAAGTTTGCCTCCACACTTTCAAGGAATGCACAGGGAATGTAATTTGTGATGTGTGATTTCAAACACTAAGCTCTTCCTGGGCTGAAAGCTCTGTCCTGCCTGTGGTCGCTGCTGGCTGGTTCTCCACACCAACCCCCCACTCGCCGGCTGTGTCACACGTGCCGGATTGAGGAAAATCCATCCATCCTTTTAAGGAGAACAGAGATGACAAATGCCCCTTCCCAGTGTCCTGCAGGCTGAGATGCTGGATTCCTTGCCAACATCAGCCCAAGATGGAAGCCACGTGGGCAAATAGTTTGGGGTTTGGATACGAGAAAACTGAGACCCGAGGATGACGAATTGACCTGAGAGGTCCATGTGATCCAAGTGAACAGGGTCCCGGGCTGAGACTGTTGAAGTTGGAGCTAGAGGAGAAGGCTATGCAGACACAGCTTCCAGCCAAGGTGAGGACCAGAGTGAGAGGCGGGGAGGGCCTCGTGCAGAATGCAAGGAGGCCTCCTTCTCAGGACCTTTCTATACAAGTGTGTCTGTTTGTATAGAGACAACGGCCCAAATCATCTGTTTGGCCTTCAGAGCTGCTTCCCCCACGGCTGCTTTCACAGGCCTCCCTTCTGCATCGCATCTCATCTAGTCACGGATGAGGGGAGGCCCGGAAGACAGGAAATGGGCTCTCGCATCTCTTCCTTTCAAGCGAGAGAAGCTGGGCAGGGCCCTGGGGCTCGGTAGCAAGCCCAGGTCTGCAGCTGTGGCTGGGGGCCGTGGGCATCCTGGTGGAATCTTTAGCTTAGTCCGGGAGGTCACAGGGCATCTGCAGCAGCCCTGCAGTTCTGAGCAGGTAGGGGAAGAGACTGTGAGGGGACAGAAGGTGGGATCTACAGGCAGAGTCCTTGAGGGCGCTCCAGTTTACTCTCACAACAGAGTGGGCTCTAGACTCTTGTCTCCTGGTTCTCAGCACCCTCCACCTCTTCATCCTTCCCACGGCCTTCCTGGTCGCTCAGAGTGAAGGACAGCGCCCCTCTGCCCAGATAACATCTGACTCCTCCAGCGTTCCAGCCAGGCCCATCGGCCTCCTCAGCTGAGACTCGTGCATTTTCCTGTGTTCTCCCTCTTTTCTGCTCAGCTCACCCTGGGTCGTTAAGCCCCCTAATGGTGGGGTCTGGGCACCAAGCCTTTAGGAGCTCCACCCAGCAGCTCTGGAGATCCTGAGGGAGATGGGACCTGGAGGAAGGGGTCCTGACCCCGCAGCACTGGAAAGAGACCAGGGCCAGTGGCCAGAGGTGAGGGACAGAGGGTTGAGGCAGGTCCCAAAGCAGAATCAGATGTGGGGGAGGGAGGGTGGGCACGACAAGGTCTCATAATTAACCAGGACTCTCCAGTGGCAAGTGACAGAAACCCAACTCTGGTTAAAGGGATAGAAGGCATTTATTGGAAAGCACTGGAGTAGCCACAGATTGGAAGAAAGTTTCTCCCCATACATCTTTCCTTCCATGGATATATTTGCATAGGAAGGTCCTGAGAGGGAGGCCTCCTTGCATTTCGCACAAGGCCCCCCACTCTTTCACTTCGGTCCTGGCCTTGGCTGGGTGTTCATCTGCACAGTCTTCTCCTCTAGCTCCAACTTCAATAGTCTAGGCCTGGGACCTTATTGGCTTGGATCACACAGACATCTCGGATCAGACCCGCGTCCTTGGGTGTCAGTTTTCTCATATCTTAAATGAATCAGATCAGATCAGATCAGTCGCTCAGTCGTGTCCGACTCTTTGCGACCCCATGAACTGCAGCACGCCAGGCCTCCCTGTCCATCACCAACTCCCGGAGGTCACTCAGACTTAAATGAATAGGTGGGACTAAATGTCTGAAGATTCATGAGGTTGTCGTGTCCTTTCACTGTGTATCCCTTAATGGTCTGTGGGAGATGGGCCTCGTAGCACATGGCACGCACCACACAGTTCGTCTCCTTACATGTGTGAGAACGCATCTGTCTCTTCCCCAACATCCATTACAGCCCGGATCCACCGTGAACTGAATTCCATGGCATTTCTCAGGATCCTTGAGTCCTGGGACAACCCCTGGATTGGGAAAGACTTTTTTGTGATGCAGACGAGGTTGGGGGGATTTTTCTCCAAAGGTGTGGCAGCTTGGGAACAGTTGAATGTGTTGGATGGCCTGGGGAGGGCATTCCTCTGCATCTTGGCTCTGCCTTGCACAGAGGGAGGAGGGGCAAGCGCCCAGAGAGCTGCTGATGGATGAGATGAGGCCCCAGGAAGAGACTCAGGACTCCAGTCTGCCTGCTTCTGCCAGGGTGGAAGCTGCGGGTCCACAGCGATGTTCTGTGTAAACTGTTTATTCCAGGCTGCCCATGAGCTCCAGTCTCTGATGCTGAGAGAAACCAGATGGCCATGTCAGTTGGAAGTGAAGGGTTGGGGGAGCTGGGAAAACGAGCTACTCTCTCATCTCAGCACCACTTCCTCTTCAGGAGTCTGAGAAGGACTAATAAGAAAATTTTGCCATCAGAGAGAATAATGGATTCACAATGTGGGCGTCTGAAATTGAATCCCAGTTCTGCGACCCACCCTTGGACAAGCTGGGGAGCCTCTTTGAGCACCAGTTTTACCATCTCTAAGATGGGCCTGACAGTATAACCTACATCACCAAGTGTGCCTGAATGTTAACTGCGCAAACACTGTTTAAGTTATTCTGTCACTTTTGAATGAGCCCATTGCCTGGTGAAGAGTTACAGGCATACCGTGGATTGCCTTTTGCCTGATTGCTCTTTGTGGGTACTGTGTTTTCCCCAAATTGAAGGTTGTGGCAATCCTGCACTGAGCAAGTGTGCTGGTGGCATTTTTCTAACAGCCTTCACTCACTTCATGTCTCTCTGTCACCTTGTGGTAATTCTTACAATATTTCCAACTTTCTCCTTATGTTTATTACAGTGACTGGTGATCTTTGATGTTACTATTTTAGTAGTTTGGGGGCACCTCAGATTGTGGCCCTATAAGATGATAACTTAATCTATTGTTGAAGCGACAACAAAGGATTCATATATTACATAAACTTAGTGGATAAAGCAGGCATAGTGTTTGAGAGGATTGACTCCAATTTTGAAGGAAGTTCTACTGTGGGTAAAATGCTGTGAAACAGTACCACATGGTACAGAGAAATGGTTCATGAAAGGAAGAGTCAGTTGATGTGGCAAACTTCATTGTTGTCTTATTTTAAGAAATTGCCACAGCCACCCCAACATTAGCAACTATCACCCTAATCAGTCAATAGTCATCAGCCTTGAGCATAAAGCATAAAGCATGACTCCATGAAGGCTCAGATGATGCTTAGCATTTTTTAGCAATAGAGTATTTTTAAATTAAAGTATGTACAGTGTTTAAAAAGATATAATGCTATCTGTTGTTGCTATCTGTTGTTGTTCAATCGCTAAGTCGTGTCTGACTCTTTGTGACCCCATGGACTGCAGCATGCCAGGCTTCCCTGTCCATCACCTTCTCCCAGAGCTTGCTCAAACTCATGTCTATTGACTCAGTGATGCCATCCAACCATTTCATCCTCTGTCATCCCCTTCTCCTGCCTTCAATCTTTCCCAGCATCAGGGTCTTTTCCAATGAATTGGCTCTTCACATCAGGTGGCCAAAGTATTGGAGCTTCAGCTTCAGCATCAGTCCTTCCAATGAAGATTCAGGGTTGATTTCCTTTAAGATTGACTGGTTTGACCTCCTTGCTGTACAAGGGACTCTCAAGAGTTTTCTCCAGCACCATATTTTGAAAGTATCAATTCTTTGGTGATCAGCCTTCTTTATGGTCCAACTCTCATATCTGTACATGGCTACTGGAAAAACCATGACTTTGACCATATGAACCTTTGTCAGCAAAGTGATGTCCCTGCTTTTTAATATGTTGTCTAGGTTTGTCATAGCTTTTCTTCCAAGGAGCAAGCATCTTTGAATTTCATGGCTGCAATCACTGTCTGCAGTGATTTTGAAGCCCAAGAAAATAATGCTATTGGGCTTGCTGGTCTAAAGCATTCCAGCAGCTGCTGGCAGAGTGGAATGCGCCCTGCACTGGCCAAGTCAGGTGATTTACCAGCTACTCAGATGTGCTGGGTTGTGCTGAGGACCAAGGATGCCCACTCGATCCCAGCACCTATGATAGGTGCTGTCCTGTATCAGCCCACCAACATGCATGGACACTCTGGGAGGTGGAGAAAGTCTCTGGAGCTCAGCTAGGGTCCCACGACAGTAAGTGGACGATCTGATCTGAGACTAGGTTTGGGAAGCCCCTGCTTTCTGGGACACGTGTCACTGAGCAGCCTTGTGTGCCCTCCCTGACCATCTACTGGGAATGGCTTTTCCTTTAGTTGACAGAGAAGCACTGCACCATGTTGACATTGAGAAGGGCTCTTGCCTGCTCTGGTTCTTCCATATCCTGTCTCCAGCCCGAGTCATCCTCGCTCAACTCTCCATCTTTTGCTTCCATCCCCTCTGTTTGCTCAGTTTTCTTTCTGACCCCCAGGAGATTTCCCACTTGTTATCTTAGAATGGCCAGGGAGGGCCATGTCTGCTTCAGAAGATGCTGGGGTTTTCATGAGCTCTGAGCTTGACACTTGTGTGTGCGTTCTTTTGTGGGTTTTTGGTCTCCGTGTCTGGCTGTTCCATGGCTAAGCACGTCTCCTCCAGGTTGCGGCACGTGCCCTTGTTCATCACTGAGCCCCACTTGGTGCAGAAGATGGTGGTTCTCTGGTGACCAGTTCATAGCAACATGGGTTCCTCACATCAGGAATCAAAGATGTTGCATGTTCAGTCAAACACATTGGTTTTTCTTAATTAACTCGTTTTGTGGAATACACATGAATATCCATCAAAAGGTAGAAGAGCCTCACATTGTAAATTTTGATTTGTTTAGAAGAAAATTATATTTTCTTTCCCTTTCTCCCCTGGTGCCATCATGGCCACGTGTCTATCATCCTGCATTAGGGCAGCACCTGCATAAAATGTAAATGAGTGGAAAAGGAGGAAGGGACATGTGATCAGAGCCTTTAGCTACTTTACCAAAATATAGACATCAGTGCCTCACTGTGTTAAAAGCTGAGTCTTTACACACAAGGGGAACTCAATAAGTAACCATGGAAATTGCCCAGGAAGGAAGGAAAACGTCAGACTTTCACTCTATCTAGGGTGCACATGCTCAGTCTGTGACTGAGTTTCCAGCTTGAGTGTAATGAGTTTTGGGTGGCCTTTGAGTTTTATGTACACCTTTCCCCAAAGTGTTTTGAAATGGAGCAAAAGAGTGCATTCAGAATTCTACCCCTGGAGCATCTAGAGGTTTTTCATAACCTTGGTCAAGCCTGTTGAGACTCGAATTCTGTATCTGAAGGATGGGTTATGCAAAGGTAGCATTTCTGGACTTGGATATTTCCTGTGAGACCAAATAGGGCTGGTGAGAAGCTGCCTTGCCTGTCTCTCAGGGGTACTAAGGAAGTCACAGGTATGGTGGATGTGGCAGTGCCCTGAAGTGATGAAGAAATCTGTGCAGAACTGTATGTTGTTGTAAGTTGTTGTGGCTGATGCTTTGTGATCCCTCCAGTTGGCTGAGGAGTGATGGAGAGGTGCTGCTTCAGGGGACTTGGCCTGGGCTGGACAAAGACCGACTCAAAGCCTCCTTTCATTCCCACTACCCAGGGTGCAAATGTCCTGGGAGTTCTTTTTTGGCCTCACGTGTCTAGTGATCACGTGTCTTGGCCCCTTGCTGTCTTTGTCTGACTGGGACCTAGGCAAGGCTGCTTCTAAATTCTGTGAACTCAGGTTTTATCCAACATCTTGATGCAATAGGGAGGAGTCTCCCACCCGCAAAGGCCTTTCTCCCAGTTTCCTACCCCCGACTCTACTCCTGGGTCCCTGTGGGAGTTCTGTAGCTCCTCCATACTTTAAGGAAACTCAGCTAAAACAAATAAGAGATTTTTCTTTTTTAATAACCTGAGGGACAAAATCTCATACAGAGGGTGTGATGGTTGTGAAAAGTCCAGGCCAAAGGTCAAAGTGGGGCTGAGTGTTTCATTCATATGACTGTGTAATTTGTACATCTGTGTGTGTGTGTTGAGGGGAGGGGGGAGGCTGGACCATCCACACCCAAGCAGCATATCTAAATGAGACATTCCAGGAAAATGAGACACACTAGGCTTTCTCCTTTAATATCTGAAATGGAAAAAAACAGTCCTTCCAGCAACCACAAGAATGTCTGTTGCCAAGAGGGCTCTAGCCTCCAGTGATCAGGCACTGATTCAGAGGATTAGACTGAAACTCTGGTATTGGCAGGGAGGGCAGGAAGAAAGGGGGCCCCATTTGGGGTCTGATCTGTAAAGCAGACCACTTAACAGTCCAAAGTGAAGGCTGTATTAGACACAGCTGTGAGGAGAACTCTCTCAGAGGACCCAGCCATCCTCAGTGGAGCTCAGAGGAAGCACCAGGAATCAGGTCTCCACCCTGGTCTGGGTGGAATAGGGAAATTGAGGCCTGATGTGTAAGTGGTTTTGCCTTCTACCTCCAGCTCATCAGCCCTGTGGCCTTGAACTTGGACACTGCCTGCTGTCTCCAAGTCCAGGGCTCTCTTGGGGACCTCAGAGAATTCAATCAATTTCTGCTACTCCTCGCTTTCTGGATGCTCAAGACAAGGCCTGCCTGAGCATCCAGGAGGCCCTGCTGGGCAAGGCCTGCTGTCCACCCCCCACCCCCACCTCTTCTAGGAGGCTGCCTTCAGCTCCCCCCAGCTCCGCCTGAAGCCTCTGGACCTGCCACTCTCCTCTATTTACAGACACTAATCATTTCCCATGCAATTGAACAACTTAAGCTGTGAAAATTTGATAAGACAATTTAATTGTCAGCTTCTACGTATCTGCTCAATATAGCTGCATTTCTCAGGAAGGTGAGTTGGCAGTGTAAGCGCAGACACTTAGAGAACTAAGACAATGGAGCTAGGTTAGGGGGCCCCCAGCACCTACCAAGCCTAGACAGATTTCTCCGCACTCTGCTTTACAGATGGAGCTCTTTTTGGAAACTTTATTGGTGCTGTCCTCTGGATGGTTTTAATAACAGTATAAAGATGCGGGTCGCAGACACTCAGTGTGCTGAGGGGAGTTGGCTTTGCATGGGGCAGCTCTAAACTCTTAGGAGGGAGCTTGATTTTCAAAGGAGAAGTGGGTGGGTTTGATGGGAAGGCATAATTTGGCTTGTGTGGTCACAGCTCAAGGTGATTTTATCAAACGGCCTCCCCATTGGTGGAGAAGGATGGGGACTAGTACGTACAAGAGTATTTACAAGTCTTTGTGAGTTATTCATTGCTGTTCAGAGGATTTTTGTCTTTTACTGGGTCTTCATGAGTGTTTTTATGGCAATTTGCACAATGCCATGTCATGGGGGATTGGTCCTGATTTTAGACCACACATCCTCATTTTATTGAATCAAATCCTTGTGATAAAGGCAACTCTGTGAGGGAGGGATAAGAATCTTTATTCCTATTTCAGAGGCAGATCCTGAGACTCAGGGAAGTTAAGCAGCTTGTCTGAAGCAACACAGCTAGAGAGAAGGATCAGGATTCAAGTAGCTTGTAGTGGACACTGTTGGGGCTCTGCCCACATCCCCTGACCAGTTCTGTGTACCCATTTCGGCTCCACGTTCCTGTCTCTGACCCTCCCAGGAGGTCTTCTCCTTTATCTACTGGCAATCCCACTGCTACCTGAGCAGCCTGCAGCCAATGCTGGAGTACAAAAGGCCAGCTCCCTGCCAGGAGGCAGGACAGAGCCTGAGCTATAATTCATGCTCCAGAGTCCCCCACTAGATCAGGCAGAAGCTGGGAGCTGGCCTTACATCACACTTTTGCTGCACTTCTTCCCTTTCCTGGCTCTTTGTCCTCCCACTCGTCTGTTTAATTTCCTTCTTCCTCAGTGTATCTCCTACCCACAAATTCTCATCTCAGAGTTTGCTTTTCAACCTGACCTAAGTCATGGATGTCTGTTTGACTCCTGCCTGTCCTTTTCTGGGATATTCCTTTAATGGCTCCAGACAGTAAACTATCCACCCACAATGCAGGAGACCCGAGTTCGATCCCTGGATTGGAACATCCCCTGGAGAAGGGAATGGCTACCCACTCCAGTATTCTTGCCTGAAGAATTCCATGGACAGAGAAACCTGGCGGGCTACAGTCCATGGGGTCACAAAGAGTCAGACACGACTGAGCGACTGACACCTTCACTGCCCTTTTCTGGAGGCCCTGCAGCCTTGTAACCTTGTTCTGTGTGGTCAGTGTGTCTCCCCAACTGGACTGTGAGTGTGGAACACACCCAGCTTGGAATTTCTGCCTGGTCCCTGATTCATAGTAAAATGGAAGACAAGCCAGAACGATTTGGGGTGAAATTCCTTAGCTTCTCTTGTGCACAGCTTCCTCATCTGTGAAGTGGGAGTAATAACAGTGTTGACAGCGAAGGACTGTCGTGAGGAGTAAATGAGTTTGCATCTGGAAAACACTTGGCCCCGAGGCTGTCCTGAATGCTCACTACACGTTTGTAATGATCATTGGAATTCAAGGCGCTGACGTCCTAGTTGGGGTTCAAAAACAAGGTCACCATGCCTGGAGTTCTTGTAGGGCAGGAACCAAGCCAAGTGTTCAATACACTCTAAGCACTTACTAAAAATAAATTTGGGGGAGGTAGACCATTTTTAAAGGCTGTTGTTGAGCAGACAGAGTGTTTGCCTGCCACTGTCAGGAAGTGTCTTATAATTTTGCTATGATGTGTCCCGTTAACCTCTCTGTCCTCTCTCAATCTCCCTTCACTTGTGGGACGAGTTTGCCAAGCATTTCACAAGCACTGTCAAGGGGGAGAGAGAGAGAGGAAGGCGGGAGATGGGCCGAGTGAACAGAAGGAACCGATAGCTCCACGGCATTCCCCAGGCGCCCGCATTTAGGGCCTGATTAACTGAAAATATTTCCCAGCTTCTGAAGCATTTGATTAAAGTCAATTGGGGAGAGAGAAGAGAAGCTCTTACAAGGGCTAATTTGAGGCTCAGAAAACTTGAATCTGCCTAAACCTCACGTGGTCGGGTATAGAGCGCTAGTGGTTGTGGGTCCGTGGGGAGAGCGTTTTGCCATTCAGGGAGTGGCTGGTTGGCACCCGCTGCTGCTGGCTATCAGGCCCCCACACTCTCTCTTTGTGGCTGCCTGGCTGCGGGAACTTGCATTCTCTTTTCTTCCCCTTGTGAGGGCTTAGGCGCTTTTCCTTTTTGAAGGCACAGAAATAGACAGCTTTGGATTCAGAGCACAGCCTCTGTTGCCTTCTTCTTCCCCGAGATGCCTGCAAAAATCAAAGTGGGGCCTTTGCGATGTAGTTCCCCTGGCGTCCTCTTGATGTGTTAGTGGGTCACGCCTGCTGCACTGCCTCCCTGCTGGCCGGATGCTGTTATACGGGCAGATCCGCTCTCCCTGTCCCCTCGGATCAAGTGGCACAGAGCCAGGTTCGGAGGTTCTCCTGCCGTGAACCACGCTGGGCTAACTTTTGATCTTAGACACGGAATTTCCTGCAAAGTTGGAGACAGAGAGAGGGGATCTAATCCTGGCTGCCCTGCTTATTAGCACAGTGAGGCCTGGGGCTGGAGGCGCATTTTGTTGCCTTCAGATGGTGTATTCATTTCCCATGGCTTGTAGTGGCTTAAAACAGCACACTTTTTTTTTTTTTTTTTTAAGCTCACTGTTCTATAGGTCAGGAGTCTGGCATCATGCAGCTGGTTCTCTGCTCAGGACATTAGGAGGCTAATTCCAAGCGGAGGCCTGGGCTGAGCCATATCCTGGGAGCTATGGGGGAGGAATATGCTTTCAGGCACCTTCAGGGGATTGGCTGAAACGAATAATTCAGTTCCCTTTGGGTGAAGGACTGGGGTCCCATTTCCTTAGTGGCCATCACTTGGGGGGTCTCTCTGAGCAGTTTAGGGCAGCAGGTGTTCCTTCTTGTGTGATAACCTCCAACCTAAAGGCACATCAAATCCCCCTTGAGCTTTGACTCTCTCTGACTTCCTCTGCTGATGCCAGCCAGAGAAAGTTCTCCATTTTAAAAGGCGCAGCTGTTTGGGCCAGGCCCACCTGGATAATCTGTGTTTTTTTTTTTTTTTTTTTAAGATCACTTGACATGAGACTTTAATTGCATCTGAAAACCCCTCTCAGCAGTACCTAGGTTAGTGTTTGATTGAGTAGCCAGAGGATGGAATATCAGGGGCTGAGGGGATTCTGCCTATGACTGTGATGTGGTTGTGATCAGAGACGCAGCAGAGCCTTGACCCGGAGAAGGCAATGGCACCCTACTCCAGTACTCCTGCCTGGAAAATCCCATGGATGGAGGAGCCTGGTGGGCTGCAGTCCATGGGGTTGCTAAGAGTCAGAAACGACTGAGCGACTTCACTTTCACTTTTCACTTTCATGCATTGGAGAAGGAAATGGCAACCCACTCCAATGTTCTTACCTAGAGAATCCCAGGGACGGGAGAGCCTGGTGGGCTGCTGTCTATGGGGTCGCATAGAGGTGGACACGACTGAATCGACTTAGCAGCAGCAGCAGCAGTGCCTTGACCAATCTCCTCCATCCCTGTAACATCCTTGAGGGAGGGAGGAAGTCTCCCAGGGAAGCTTGAAAAATGGCAACCCAGTTACCAGCTTCTTATTCTCAGCAGGGCCTCCTGGTAGCCCTCAGGAAGACCTCTAGGAACCAGGCGAGGTGACCAGGTCTGAGATCATAGGCTGAGGAGTCTCTCCCCAGTTCCTTAGCAACCATGTCCCCTCTTTCTTTCTTCCATGGCTTCCCATGACCAAGTAGGAGCTCTCAACAACACTCACAGAGAAAACTATTGCTACTTCTTCTAAAACTTAATATTGCAAGATGTCTGTTATTTTATATTTCCTATATTTGTTCACTGAAACAAATCATTGGTGACTTCTAATCCCAAGGAGAATCCAATTCTCACTCAGTTGTCTTCCAGTTCAGTTCAGTTCAGTCACTCAGTCGTGTCCAACTCTTCGTGATCCCATGAATCACAGCATGCCAGGCCTCCCTGTCCAGCACCAACTCCCAGAGTTCACCCAGACTCACGTCCATCGAGTCAGTGATGCCATCCAGCCATCTCATCCTCTGTAGTCCCCTTCTCCTCTTGCCCCCAATCCCTCCCAGCATCAGAGTCTTTTCCAATGAGTCAACTCTTTGCATGAGATGGCCAAAGTACTGGAGTTTCAGCTTTAGCAGCATTCCTTCCAAAGAAATCCCAGGGCTGATCTCCTTTAGAGTGGACTGGTTGGATATCCTTGCAGTCCAAGGGACTCTCAAGAGTCTTGTCCAACACCACAGTTCAAAAGCATCAATTCTTCGGCGCTCAGCCTTCTTCACAGTCCAGCTCTCACATCCATACATGACCACAGGAAAAACCATAGCCTTGACTAGACGAACCTTTGTTGGCAAAGTAATGTCTCTGCTTTTGAATATGCTATCTAGGTTGGTCACAACTTTCCTTCCAAGGAGTAAGCGTCTTTTAATTTCATGGCTGCAGTTATCTTCCAAGTTCCTTTAAAAAGGCATCTGAAGGAACAGAGGGAGCAAGATGGTACACTTCCATCAGAAACCCAAGACTGGCAGCCCATCAGCTCAGGCATCTGGGGGCAGTTTCCAAAGAGGGCCAAGTGAAGATTTCTGTTGGAGGCCAAGCATGGGCTACCATTCTAATGGGAGTGAATCGATGAGCTTAATGGAAGGAGGGTAGGCCTGGGGTCTTTACCTCTCTACAGCATTCTTGAGACAGAGGGCCAGGTCTGACCCAGAACCTGGACGACCTCCTTAAGCAGTGGTTTTGTATCGACGGCCTCAGAGCACAGTTCTTCTTGCTTCTCTCTCTCTACTATGACCCCAGAACTTCCCCATGGAGGCTGCCTGGGACCTGATAGAAGGACTCACTGCCCAGGCAAGTGTGGCCCAGAATTACAGGCTACAGTACAGTGGATGGTGGAGGAGCCAGACAGAGCCCTGGCATAGTGCATTTTGGGAACTGTAGTTTTTAATGAGCTCCTTTGTTTCAGGGAACTAGGCATTCAGGATCCAAGTCTTTCCTCAGCTCTTCCATGTCAGCATAGGTAGTGCACTTAGCACGGGATGAATTCTTAAACAAGCACACCAGCCAACATGCCTGGTCTTCTTGCTATTCAAATGAGATGGCTCTCTAGTTTGGTTCAGAATTCGAATATTCTGAAAAAGGAGGAACAAGGGGATCCTTACCTTCAGGTTATTGAAAGGCATATGAAACTAGTAATTAAAATAGTTTGTCACTGTTGTAAGAATCAACTGACTGATAAGTGGAATAGAATAGATGGTCCTGTGTTAAATAGAATTTGAAACAGATTAAAAAGGCTTCAGAAAGGAAATAATAACGGCAAATGGTTCAACAAATTGTCTTGAGAAAACTGGTCATTTGCAAGGAGTATCAAGTTAGATAGATCCTGATCTTTTACCAAATATTTTACCCTGAATACCCCCAGTTATTAAAAAAATTAAACCCTCCCCCATTTGATATACTCTACAATTAAATGGCCAGCAACAAGCTAGGTAAACTTCAACAAACATTTGACAGACAAAAGGTCAAAATCTGTGCAAGACAAAGAGATTTTTGGCACAACATGGGGAAAAGTAGCAAAGGACATGAACTCACAAGTCAAGTCAAAGAAACCATCTTTAAGAAATAGGAGAACTAATACATGTTTACAAGTGTGTTCACTGCAGTACTACTTATAACAAACATTGCAAAAAAGAGAAATCCGTGAAATGTTTGACAATTGAAGAGTGGTTAAATAGATGATAGTATGTTCATGTGATGTAATTTTGGGCAGTCATTCTAATTGTGCTTGAGAGAGTATCTGCTATCGCGGGACCAAATGTGAAGTTTTGTTTTTAAACAATGGAAAACTCAATATGCTGTACGAGAATGCCACCCGTCCCCCACCCTAGGCACACACACACTGCATGTGCCCTGCTCGCACAAGAGCCGGTTAACAATGGATCTCTATGTGTGATGCAATTGTATGGGATTATTTACTTGCCTCTGTATTTTCTCTTACATTTTATGTATCTGTTTTCCAAATTTCTATAATGAGCTTTTTGCAGGCAAGTTATATGCTATTTTACTAAATCAATAGCTGTTAAACTTGTGAATGAAAACCTGCAAACACTATGGGAACAAGTAGATATAGGTTGTGCTTATTAGTAGAAAATCACAATATTGTAAAGATGTAAGTTCTCTTTAATCTCTTTATTAATAAATTAATCTATAAGCCCAATGAATCCCAATTAAGACATGAAGAGGATTTTACTTTCAAAATTTGACAAAAGGATTGGAAAGTCACCTGGGAGGAAAATGTGGAAAAATAGGACAATTCTGTAAAACATAGTAATAGAGAGAGGGTGGTAGCCAGAGATCTCATAATGTATCATGAAGCTATTGTATGGTAATCAGAATGTTTGGTTTCAGGAAAATGAACAGAATGGAACCACTCTCTCCCCCATCCTCAAATACACTAAATACCCAAAGTGAGTGAGTGCAGTCGCTCAGTCGTGTCCGATTCTTAGCGACCCCATGGACTACAGCCCACCAGGCCCTCCATCCATGGGATTTTCCAGGCAAGAGTACTGGAGTGGAAGCATTTCCAATGAAATCTTGGGGAGGGAAGGATGGATTATTTAATGAATGGGATAACTGACCAGCCGTTTTTGAGAAAAACAACTATAAAGTTAGGTTTCCAGTTCTTTGTTTCTTTCTTTAGATGAGTCCGAAGGTGACTTTTTAAAACAATGCAAGTGAGATGGTGCCACTCCCTGGTTTGGAGCCCCGCTGGGGCTGCCTGTTGCCTTTAGAAGAGCGCCCCCATGCTGTATGGCGGAGGCCCTGCAGGGAGCCCTCCTTTCCCGGGTTTCTACTCTTGAGGATGCACGGATCTCCTCTATGTGCTCTGGGCTGCTCAAGCTCCTTCCTGAGCGGAAGCTGTTACCCTGCTTGCACGCTCTTCCTCAGTTATTTCCAAGGCGTTCTCCTTGTCTTGAGACGCGGCCACCCCCACCGTCTTTCCTGCTTTATTTCCTCCATAGTTCTTGGCATCCTCTAAAATCATTTCCTCCTCCATTTACATTTTGTGCTGGGTCTATCATCCCTGTACTGGGATTGGAGCCCTTAGTGGACGGCTGTCTTGCCTGGTCCTGTTTGTGGCAGTAACCCGGTGCCTGTAACACCTGCTTGGAACAGAGTAAATAAGAGTTCTGCCTGGAACAGAATAAATATGAGTCTCAAGGAATGATTTTAAGCCTGAAAATGAAAGTAGAGATAAGTACCTTTCTAAGTTGCCGAGGAAAAGTGAAGAGCTTTGTAGGAAGAGGAGGATAAACCTGACTAGATTAAATGAATCAGTGGTGAGGACCCACATTGTTTCAGGCACTGATGGAGGCATTGGGGGTGCAATGGTGCACAAGACCTGAGAAGGCCCTGGCCTTATGGAGCTTATATTCTGGATGGGAAAGCAAGAGGAAGCAATTAAGTATCTGTATGTTGTGATAAATGTGGCTAGGAAAGCAGACAAGAAGCTGAGAAAGAAAATAGAAGAGGAGGGCATGCCGTTTGTTGGAGGATCATGTGAGTCTGTGAGAGAGAGGTGACATTTAAAGTTGTGGCCTTGGAGAATGGGAGGAGGAAAGAACATTCCAGAAGGAGAGGAAGCGAGGAATAAAGAACTGACATGGGAAAGAGCCCAGATATGCTTGGAGTGAAGGGGGGGATGTAGTGAGGCTGGAGGAATATGCAGCATCTACACCAGGAAGGTCAAGGCAAAACTGTGGAATTTATTCTAAGAATGATGAAAAACAACAGCTTTTAAGCAAAGAAGCAAAGTGATCTGTCTTCAGTTTTAAAAAGATCACATTTGTGGCAAGTGTAGAATTGGGAGAATCAGTTAGGAGGTTATTTTATACATTAAAAAAATCCATGGCAAAAAAAGCAATGAAGAAATAAAAAGTAACAATATATCAGGAAAAGGAAAGTTTATACCATTTCACCTAAGGCTGCTTTTCTGAATTTATAAGAGGGTTATATAAAGTGATATGAAAAATAAAAGTTTAAAAATTGAACAAGGGCTGTATAAATAGGCAGTTAATAAGGAAACTCCTGCCTCATCTCTCTCTCTCTGTCACACAGGTACACGTGTACACACAGCCCTTCTTCTAAAGAAAACAACACTGCACAATAATTGCCAATCAGCATATGAAAAGACGTTCACTGTTAGTCATAATAAAAGAGAATACAGATCAAAATAGTAACAAGATGCCATTTTTCACTTCTCAGACTGGCAAATATTAAGAAGCTTTCTCTTTTCCAGAGTTGACTAGAGCTTCCGCAAAGGGACAATTCTATGTCCAGTTAAAATAGGAGAAGAGTGTGTGAAGGGCTTACTAGTGTGACCTTTCTGAACTACAGTTTAATTCATCTTTCAAGACTTTAAATGCACATGGCATCTGACCAGCAGTTTCAGGGCTGAGAACATACGCTCTCAGGTGTATGGGGTACTCTGTTGGAATCCTCCACAAAACCACAAATGACCAGCAACAGGGGTCTGGTTAAATCATTTCTGGTTTACCCATTAATGGAACAGTCTTTCCTCCTTATAAAAAGAACAAGTTGAATCTCTATATATTTCTGTGTAACCTTGTCCAAGGTGTACTGTTACATGTTAAAAAAAAATAGCAAGGTGGAAAACACACACACACACACACACACACACACATGCATAATGTTATATGCAGAAATCATTTTTCTGGAAGGGTCTATCAAACTTTTATATAAACCAGGGCTGCTATGGGGGCATTTTTACTTTTCATTTTACAATCTATGGTGTTTTAATTTTTCAAATCTACTTGATGAAGTATCAAAAATTTGTTAAATGTTAAGTTGAGCAGACCTGTGTTAAAAACAGAACTCAAGTTAGCTGTCATCATTCCAGGCACAACAAAAAATAACTCCTAATAACAAGTAATAAAGATCATGAATAACCCCTTGCATTTGTAGGATTATATACCATTTAACCTAATGTCTTCCAACATGATCTCATTTAATTCTCTGGGACAGTCGCAGTGATCCCCATGTTACTGGTCAGACACTGAGGCTGTTGTGGGAAGCTCAGAGTCCGTGTCTGGTTCTCTAATTCCCTGGCCAGGGCTTTTTGGAAGCCATCAGTTGAAAAGGCAAATGTTCTTTTTCCCTGCCCATGCCAATTTGGGCAAACATTATGCATTGTGAATCTCTCTCAGCTGACCCCATCTTTTGTAGTGTGACCTTGGGCAAGTCGCTTCCCCTCTGTGGATGAGCTCTGATGCATCTCCACGCTGTAGATATCTTTGATTTATGCCGAATGTCTTGCTGAGGTAATTGAATTTTCAGGGTGGTGTGTCATAACTCATTCCTAAAAGTTTGAAACACAAGTTCATGGACAACATTTAAAGAATTGGGGTCCTGAGCAGCCCTGTAAATCACTCATCCTACGGTAGAGCGCATTTGTCGTACCCTTGGAATGACTGTTTGGGGGAGATGTGCTGACGCTGGCCCAGCTTACTCTATTTCCAGCTCAGGCCATGCACTTTCATGCAGGCAGTCACTTCCTTCCTTCCCTGCAAAAGCCACCTGGCCCTTGTCTGGCTCCAGCACCAGCTCTAGCACTGCTCTGACTCCATTTCCTTATATGCATGCATGTGTGCTAAGTCATTTCAGTTGTGTCTGACTCTTTACAAACCTATGGACTGTAGCCTGCCAGGCTTCTCTGTCCATGTCCAGGCAAGAATACTAGAGTGGATTGCCATGCCCTCCTCCAGGGCATCTTCCCGATGCAGGGATCAAACCCACATCTCCTGCATTGGCAGGTGGGTTCTTTACCACTAGCGCCCCCTGGGAAGCCCATCTCTTTATACATGTTAGTATTAATCCATCTTCTCAGAGTAGTATTCCTCACCATGTGGCCTTTGAGCCCAGAGCAGAATCTGAAACGTCCTGTATACTGGAGAAGGGCCTGGGAAACAGATCATAAGCTAACCTTGGCTAATTGACTCAGCTTTTCCTGCTGTTTAAGACTTAGTGTCTTTGAGTTGTAGATTTTGTAGTTGAAGACTTCCAGAATCTTAGAATTGGGCTGTGTAATTTGGGAAAATGATAGAGTCTTAGAAGCAGACACCCTTGATTTGAATCCCAGATGGATCCCAGTCTCCTGGTCAATGCAGCCTGCATGATTGGGGCCCCCTCAGGGCTCACCAAGGCTCCATGCCCAAGGGGTCCCCCCTAGAACTTCTGAAGCTTCTGCTCTGTGGTGTAGGGTGGGATGCAAATGCCACGAAATGAACATTTTCCTTCCCCTGCCCACAGTTCTCAGCCAAAGACACTTGTAATTAACATACTTTCGAACCACATGAAATTGTCATTTCTGTAGGTCAAACATGATTGGATAGTGGCAACTATTTTTTTTTTTTTTTTTTTTTAGGCAGTGATTTCTTTTCTCTTTTTTTAAAAAGATATTTATTTATCTGTATTGGGTCTTGGTGTGTCATGTGGGATCTTTCATTACAGTGCACAGACTCTCTAGCTGTGGTGCACGGCCTCCAGAGTGCATAGACTTCAGTAGTTGTGGCACTCAGGCTCTCTAGTTGTGATACACAGGCTCCACTGAGCATTCGTGGACCTCAGTAGTTGTGGTGCATGGGGTTAGTTGCTCCACAGCAGGCATGTGGGATCTTAGTTCCCCAAGCAGGGATCGAACCTGCATCCCCTGCATTGCGAGGTGGATTCTGAACCAGTGTACCACCAGGGAAATCCCAGATAGTGGCAGTTTTGTTGGATGAAGGTTGATGCTTTTGAACTGTGGTGTTGGAGAAGACTCTTGAGAGTCCCTTGGACTGCAAGGAGATCAAACCAGTCAATCCTAAAGGAAATCAACCCTAAATATTCATTGGAAGGACTGATGTTGAGGCTGAAGCACCAATACTTTGTCCACCTGATGGGAAGAGCTGACTCATTGGAAAGGACCCTGATGCTGGGAAAGATTGAAGGCAGGAGGAGAAGGGGATGACAGAAAGTGAGATGGTTGGATGGCGTTATTGACTCAATGGGCATGAATCTGAGCAAGCTCCAGGAGATAGTGAAGGACAGGCAAACCTGGTGTGCTGCAGTCCATGGTGTCACAAAGAGTCAAGCATGACTGAACAACTAAAGAACAATAACAAAGTTCTGTAGCTCCCTTATCCCTTGGGTTGGGTTGTTGGTAGGAGCAGAAGGCTTACTCAATAGAATTTCCCTGTTGAATCCACCCAGTCAGCACTGTGTAGCTGGTTTAATAGTACACCATTTATCACCTGTGCTCCTTTCTTATGTTACTTCCTCACTTCCCTACTGATATTTCCTAGGATCACCTCTCCAATCAGCTACATGCGTTTCAATTTTGCCTCATGATCTGCTTCTGGGGTAACCCCAATCAAACCTGCTCAGGGCTTCCTTTTGGAGTATGGCTTCATTGTTGAGATCAAATGAGATCATGCACGTGAAGCATGGAATGCACAGCAAGTGGGAATCAGTAGCAGCTGTTACTGCTTTCACATCTAATGTGTTCCTTTGAGAGGCATGGTAACTGAAGTCTGGAGAGGAGAGGGGGCTTTTTCAGTGCTGCTTCATGGCTCAGCATGGGCTCACTTTTGGCTACACCCAGGGTAGGTGATGCCAGAGGCAGACAGGGCACTGGCTGGCTCCCTTCTTGCTTTCCTCAAGCTGTTGCACTATAGGATGTGATGGGGCCACAATTCAGGCTCGCCTTTGTCCACATGGGCAGGGATGCACCCAGGTGCTCACAGCTTGTGCACAAATCTGGACTGTCCAATGGGGGGGGTGGGGTGGAATTGGCACATTGGTAGGGTGGGGTTGCCCAGATCAGACCAGAGGGAGGACTGGCCAGGGCATCAGGAGTAAGGGCCCCATGCTGCCAAGACTACCTTGGCTGGACTGCTTGGCTCAAATGGCAGGAATCTTGGGTGGAAGCCTTGTCAAAATGTCAGCTCCAAACAGACTGAGGGATAAGACAGATGAGCATTTTGGAGTGACTTCTGATTCAGCTGAAAGTTGGACTGGCATCTAGAGTGGATAAAACACTCCAAATTTGGTTTAGGTGGGGCAGGTGGGAAAAGGGACATGGTGACAGATGGTGACCTCCTGAGAAACTCCTTGGAAAGGAGTTGTCTTACTGTGTTGGACACAATTCTGGGTTTGGATTCTGGCCCTGGCTGCATTCCTGTCGGTGGCAAAACCCTAACACAAGCCAGTTTCCTCTTCTGTCAGGTGGGAATTTTAATGTATCCCTCAGAAGAGTCCTGCAACTGTCTTTCAGGAAAGATGGCTCAGGCTGGTAGGAACTAAATTCATCCTATCAACACCTCTCACACATATTCTTTATTGCTGGGCAATGGTCAGGGCCATAATTCAAGTTCCAGGGGATATTACAAGCTTGGGTGTGGTCTGGACCAGGGGTATTGTCTAAGAGATAACATTTCCCAAAGTTTGTTCTAGAGAGAAACATTTTTGTGAACCATATTCCTCACTAAAAGGGTTCTGTGGTGATTAGGTTATTTAGCATACCAGAAACATTAA
The DNA here is from genome assembly GCA_935064755.1 of Tragelaphus eurycerus. Taxonomy (NCBI): domain Eukaryota; kingdom Metazoa; phylum Chordata; class Mammalia; order Artiodactyla; family Bovidae; genus Tragelaphus; species Tragelaphus eurycerus. Next base: position 24,402,984 of record CAKXYN010000020.1, read on the forward strand.
CTCACTTTTACGTCAGTGTAGTATAATAATGTATGCTCTGTTGTGTCTGACTCTTTGGTGGCCCCATGGACTGTAGCCCACCAGGTTCCTCTGTCCATGGGATTTCCCAGGAAAGAATACTGGAATGGGTTGCCATTTCCTCCTCCAGGGGATCTTTCCAATCCAGGGATGGAACCTATGTCTCTTGCATCTCCTGCACTAGCAGGCAGGTTCTTTACCTCTAGTGCCACCATTAAAGCCAATGTTAATTCATGAAGCATTTATCATACCAAAGCCCAATGTGAGGCACATGGGTGCAGAAGGGAATGATACACGAGCCTGGTCAGGACGGGCTCAGAATCATTTAGGGAGACAGGCTGGTGAGCTCATTATTACCATAAATGTGCTAAGGATTAGAGCAAAGATGTATATGGGGAATGGGGCTAGAATGGGGAAGAAGTGATTTAGTGTGGATGGGAGTGGTCAGGTGGTCTCACGCATGTCTGTTTGTCTAAGATTGAATACATTTGTCTGGTGGCAAGATGACTCACAAGATTTTCCCAGAAATCACAACACATATATAAGTCACCAAGGCTTAAAGAAGCAGGGGGTGTTTGAGAAGCTGTATGACATTTGACAAGTTTAAATGAATGAATAGTTCCTGAGAGAAGGGGCATATCCCCTCATATGGCTCCACAGCCCCATCCTCTCTGCATATTTTTTTGAAAAATAGAAACTGGGTATGTGGCTCTGTTGACCCTTTGGAAACACCATAATCAAATGTAGACAGCTACTCAGGTTGTCTGTGTCACCAAGGAGAAGATGCTACAGAAATGTGGCAGCTAGACAGCCAGGCTGATGGAGGTGACAGGCACGGGGAATGCTGACAGTGATGAGTCTCCACTCATCACTTCAGTGCTGTGATGCTGGCAGGGATGGATTCACAAAGTGAACCCTCCAGAGCAGTGCCTTGCAAGTTTGACTCTGCATATGTTATCACCTGGGGAGCTCGTGGATTCCTGAGGTTCTGCACGTCTAACAAGCTCCTGGGTACTGTCCATGGTGCTGATCTTCAGACCTAACTCTGAAGGGGTGGGCAAACTAGGGCCTGCTACTTATTTTTGTGAGTTAAGTTTTGTTGGAGCACAGACATAACCATCTATTTATATATTGTCTATGGCATGTTCACACTATCTGGGCATAATTGAGTAATTGTGACAGAGACCATAAGACCTGAAAAACCTAAAAGAATTACTATTTGGCCCTTTACAGAAAAGTTTGCTTATGTCTGCTCTAGAATAATGGTTCATAGACTTGGCCATATGGTAGAAATACCTGGGGAAACTTTAAATATCCCAATGCCCAGGGTTCACCATAGCAAATTAAGCCATACTCTTTGGAGGTGGTCTTCAGGTGTTAGTATTTTTAAATCTCCAGGTGATTCTAATATGTAACCAAGATTAAGATTTTAATATACAACCCAGAGTAAGAAACAGTGCTGGAGAGGTTGCCATGGTCTGATTTGCATTTTGCCTGCAATTAAAAAACACATCATTAGGAGGCAGTGGAACTAGCTAGGGTATGCACAAGAGGCAGAACTATTAGACACAGCTACCTGGATAACTCCAGCTGGCTCCTGTCACCAAGATCTCCTAGTATAATTGGAACTTGAAGTAAAAGCTGAGAAACCACTCATAGATGATCAGCTGATAACCTGTCTTACTCAGCTTAGGCAAGCCTGTGATCAGTGGGCCTCAGAACTTGGCACAGGATTAACTGCTTTCAGACTTTAACAAATGACCCTGATGGAAATTGCTTTTTGCCTGGACCTTACCTTTTCCAGTCTTGGCTGTTCTCATCTGAATTTTGTCCTGGGTCCTTTGTCAGGAATTCCATTCCTTATGTGGTATATCCTATGACTTAAATCATACCAATCATACGTATAACTGGGCTTCTCTGGTGGCTTGGATGGTAAAGAATCTGCCTACAATGTGGGAGACCTGGGTTCAGTTCCTGGGTTGGGAAGATCTGCTGGAGAAGGGAAAGGCAACCCACTACAGTATTCTTGCCTGGAGAATTCCATGGGCAGAGGAGCCTGGTAGGCTACAGTCCATGAGGTTGCAAAGAGTTGGACACAACTGAGTCACTAACACTTTCACTTTTCAAGTATAAATGGCATCTGCATGGCTCTCAACAACTTATAAAGGACTTTCACATCTATTATTTCATTTGGATCTTCACAAGCCCCTTTGTGTGGTGTTTATTTCCAGTTTATAGGTAAGGACACTGAAGTTCCTAGAGTAGAAATGAGTTTTATAGAACTCATTTTATAGAAACAGTGAGTATAGAGGTGGGACTCTTACTCAAATCCGTCCCTGAACCAGTGGTGGCAAGGGTTAATATCCTCCTAACAAGAGAAAGTGCTCACTTTTGGCCAACATTGCCTCTTACTGTTCCCCTTCTCTCCCTGATGGGGCTCAGTTTTTCCTGCCTCACTTCCTGTGTCTCTCTTCCAACTCCTTTCAAATGAATAAAAGATTTTACAGCTTCTTTATAAATACTCTGCAGGTTTCAATCCAGCCCTTTTGTAGATTCAAACAAAATCCCCAAAGGGGTTTGGTTCCCTCTTCTTTTTCCTTTCTGCTCAATACGTTTGAACCATATTAAATCTAATGCATCAGAACCTGCATTGAACGCAGGTACCCAGTAATTGACTCACAGATGTGAGTTTGACCATTGGCACTTGTGCTGTCACTTGAGACCACCATGGGTCACAGGGAAGACAAATAACCTCCAAGTTGAATTCAATTTCATTTCCTCTGCCCCAGTGAAACTTTTTCACCTGTCAGCCTCACAGTCCTTGAGAACAAAGAACCAACCTCCTTGACTCTGACCTGTGTGGGCTGCAGCATTTGGAAGCTACTGAGAGATGGATGTTGGGCTACTTCAGACTGGCCCTTTGCCCTGGGACATGGTTGTTGATTGGATTCCAGCATCCCAATTGGTTTTCTGTCTTAAAGTCCTTACCTTTCACTTTGGGGAATGAAGTGTCCAAACCGCAAAGGCAAAAGGAGAGGAGAGGTCCAAATGCTTATAGTTGAATTTGTGCTTCATCTCCTACCTCATACTATCAGGGAATCAATTTCTGATGTGCTCCTCTGAACAGGGAAAATGCTTAACAAAGCAATATGTGTTTAAATGTCCAATGGGAAACATCAATTTTGGAATGGACAATAAATATAAGTGAAGAATATTCAATGTTTATCAACCTTTGGAGATTTACTACAACCAGGATGATGGAGGTTCTGAAATATCCCAAATGTCCTGGGACAGAACTAATTTTATGTCATTTTAGACTTTAGAAGAGTTGCTTCATTAAGTGTACTACAGTGAAACTTGATTTCATTTTAATGTTTTGTCTTTAGAGATTGACATACTTCAAACCATAAGGAAACAAAATAATTTGTTAGTGGTGGGTTGGGGAATTGTGGGTAATTAGAGAACTCTAATGGGACATGCTAAAGTGAAAATCAGTCAGTGGTCACATTAAATCAGGGGGTTTGGTCACAAATCATAGATACCATGGACACGCTTGAACTAATTTAAGAAAAATAGTCTTTATTGGAAGGCTATTTAGGATCAGATCAGATCAGATCAGTCGCTCAGTCGTGTCCGACTCTTTGCGACCCCATGAACCGCAGCACGCCAGGCCTCCCTGTCCATCACCAGCTCCCGGAGGTCACTCAGACTCGCATCCATCGAGTCAGTGATGCCATCCAGCCATCTCATCCTCTGTCGTCCCCTTCTCCTCCTGCCCTCAATCTCTCCCAGCATCAGAGTCTTCTCCAATGAGTCAACTCTTCGCATGAGGTGGCCAAAATACTGGAGTTTCAGCTTTAGCATCATTCCTTCTAAAGAAATTCCAGGATTGATCTCCTTCAGAATGGACTGGTTGGATCTTCTTGCAGTCCAAGGGACTCTCAAGAGTCCTCTCCAACACCACAGTTCAAAAGCATCCATTCTTTGGCACTCAGCCTTCTTCACAGTCCAGCTCTCACATCCATACATGACCACAGGAAAGACCATAGCCTTGACTAGGCGGATAGCTTATAGAATTAAAGGAGAAGATGAGAAATCAGGCTATGGAAAACTGGGGCAAGTCCATGAAGCCCAGGAATGAGAAATGGATCTTCAGATGCCACCAAGACTATCCCTCTATATCTCATTTCTGTCTTCAACTCTGTTCTTTCCTTGTAAATTCCCTTCATACCTGCAGGGTCACCTGCAGCTTCCAGACTCACATCTCAAAACTTCACCAGTGAGAGGATAAGGGATCTTCTCTCCTGTATCAGTTAATATTTTCTGAGGAAAGGAGTCTGATTGGTTAGATTAGGGTCACATGTCCAAGTCCTGGACCAATCATTATGGCAGAGAGGTAAGGCTGGGAAGATAATAGCTCCTACTTAGAATAGAAGGCAGGGCTGTAGGGAAGAGAGTGACTCCTAGAAGGTTTGGCCTTGGGAGAAGTCATTGAGAAGCTCTAATTTCTCTCTGCACATTTATGACTTGGGAAGAGAATTCAGAAAACTATAGGGACCATTTATGGTGACTTATATGCGTGATAATGAGGGTCTGGCAACCCACTCCAGTATTCTTACCTGGAGAATCCCATGGACAGAGGAGCCTGGCGGGCTATAGTCCATAGGTTGCAAAAAGTTGGACACTACTGAAGCGACTTAACACGCATGCATATATGTGATAGGATCCCACCCAGCTGAGGTTTTTTTTAGTTAAAAAATATGAATATTAACCATCATATTGGTTAAAACCTTGGTAGAGTCACTTACCTGCTCTCAGTTTCCATTTCTGTGTTTATTGCATGATATTGATAAAACCTTTTAAGCTTGATTCTTTGCCTCTGGGTTGGCTTCTGCTTCATTTGAACCCAAACTAAAGACCCTTTGGGAAGAGGACAAGATGTATGCTGGTCAACTCAGCTTCCTCTGATTAATGGGGGGGGGGGCACTGGGGGAGCCATATAAGTGACATTTCATTTTGTATGATGAGTAACAAACTTCATCAGATGAGGTAACAAGAAAGGGAAACTATGTCCAGTAACTGATGCTGTTGGGTTAAAGATGGATGACTTTGAAAATTAGTTTTGAGTTTGGGGGGCCTGAGGAAGATGGGGGCAGACTGGATTTGCTCTGTCCCTTATTTGGTGAAATCCACAGGCTTCGCTCTCCCCTGATGGAGTAAACAGAAGATGCTCTGTTCATCTTTCAAGGGCAGGAGGCATATCTTCCACTTCTTTTTTAATTCCCTCATTGGAAAACTGCATCTTTTCAGGTTTGTAATTGTTGAGATTCTGGAGGAAGAAAAGTGCCCTGATTCTTTTAAGAACAAAGAGGGCCCTTCAATGAGGAACACTTTCTCTGGTTGGAAAAGTACACAGGGAAATCAGAAGGCATGTGATTAAGAGTCTTTGGTCTTCCGTTTGTGACTTTGGGAGGAAGGGAAGCAGAGAGCCTCCTGGGATGCAGGCAAGGGTTTAACACTTTTCTCAAAGTTTCTGGGGAGCGGGTGCTGAGAGGTCTTCGATAGGGAATCAGCACTGATTCCATCGTTCATCTGCCCTTTCCTCTTCTCATTCCTTCTCCCCCACCAGGGCCAAGGTCAAGTTCTAAACCTGGGCATTGGGTAGGTCCTTGTGACCTATACCCAGCCTTTCCCCCATGGCACTTCATGGCTGGCCTGCCCCCTGCCATTCTTCATGCTGTTCCCTGTGCCTGCGATGCCCTTTCTCACTTTGCTTCCTTGGCTAAGTCCTACATACTCAGCAGATGTTTTCCGAACACACCCCGGTGTATATAAACCCTCTCTCACACCCCTTCTTGGACAGGCTCTCCGTGCACCTCTCTTACTCCCTGTCACTGTGCATGATGATTTGTTTAATCACCCAGCTCCATTGTCGGGTTGTGACTCGCTATGGGGGTCACCATGTCAGACTCATTCTGATCCAGCAGAGGGGCCACAGTGCCTGGCCCATGGCGGGCACCTAGCGTAGGTTTGGGAAAAATAATTGGATGTCCTTCAACTTTACTTTTTCATGTTCACATGTTCCATCTCTTCACCTCAACCTTAAATACCTAGGGGGTAGGTGTGATTTATTTCAGGTTCTCTTTCTAATCATTGTTGCTCTCTGACTCTCTCATAGCATCGCTGCTGGCCTGGGCAGGCTCTCATGTGTGATAAGTGGCCACTGGATAAGAGAAGGGATAGCATTCACTCTTCCAGCTTCGGAACTCAGCGTGGTGTCTTCTATCTCACATGGAGATGCTGTCAGAGGCTATTTTTACCATCCTGTCATGCTTAGAAAGCTGGGTCCTTGATCCAGGTCATTTCTGAGTCAGAAGGGATATAGTCTTCAGATCCCTGTGCTCAGAGTAAATCCTTGGCAGAGCCTCCTGCTTCAGGAGATGTGACAGGTGCTCCTGCTGCACACCTCACATACCTGTGGGTGACGAAAGGCAATCTAACACCTGCCCAGGCCTCCGCTGGGGCTCTCCAAGTGGGCTGATGGGATGTCAGGTCCTGTGTTAAGAGAAGGGCTGGAGTCCACCCGTGTTATAGCATCAAAGCTCCTCCAGCAACGGGCCCTGCCCACTCCTTGGTTGTTCTTCACAGGGCAGCTCGTGCTGGTCTGTCCGAAGTCAGATTCCTCTGGAAAAAACACACCTTCTCTGTCATCCCTCATGAGCTGCATGGTGTAGGGCAATGCTCTAGGGTGAGGGGCAGAGAACTGCTTTCTGAGTCTGTCCATGGTGAGCACTGGAATCCGAGGTGCAACTGTCAGCATGGTCTCCCAGATCTTGGCATCTAAGTTTTACAGGGGTACCTGAGATTTTGTGAAGCTTGCAAAATGATTCACTGAGAAAGACAACCCGAAATAGGAACTACAGTGGGTTTACCAAATAGTACTGCCATGGCTCTTCTACTTTCAAGTAAAGTATCATACAGTATGGATATGACATTAACCTCTTATCTCTTTCCTTCTGGGAAGTGGTCAGCCTCCTCTGAGCCGGACCAGACAGAGCTTTCAGTATTTCAGCACTGGGGATGGAGGCCTGGAAATACAGGACAGTGGAGTGGCATCTTGCTTTGTTAACTAATGCAAATTCAAAGAGAGAGAGAGAAAGAAAAAAAGAAAGATCGAGACAGGGATAGAGACGAGGGAGGGAGGGCGGGAGAAGGGAGGGATTAGCAGTTTGCCGGGTCTAGTGGTTATGCCTGCCATTCCCAATGAGCCGTTGTCCAGGCAGAAATGAGTCATGACCCTGAGTCTGGTCTGCTGTTGGTCTGGTACCTGTGAGCCTCTTCCAGGTTGAGCCCTGGCTGTGATCTCACTTTCTACAGAGGTGTGCTTCTTACATCCAGCTCTCTTTATTACCTGATGCCCATTACTGAATCCATTGTACTGAGAAACATCTTTTACTGAGCAGGGCTGTATGTACCAAATGAGGCAAACTGTAGTTCATGGACAATTTAAGTGAGTCTCTGGGGACAGTTTTAACAGAATTTTTTGCTTTACGTGCTGAACTAAAGACCCCAGTTTCTGGGTCAGATGTAACTCCACTAAAAGGATAACAGTAATGATGAGTACAACATAAACAATCATAATAGCCATCCTTCACTGTACTTACTCAGCCCAGCCATGAGGATAGGTACTTTCCACGGACTGTCTTCATTTTATCTTGACAACAATCCTGTGCATCAGATACGATGGTGTTTTGATGCAACCTTTTTAATTGAGGTATACATTTCCGAGAGTATGTTTTGGTGACTTTTTTGCATGTACACATTCATGTTACCACCACCCTAATCAAGATGGAGCATTCCTATCCAATTGCAAGTTCTCTCATGCCCCGTGGGCCCTGATGAGATGGTCATTTTACTGGCTTCTAAGACCATAGCTTATGACCTCAAGTGCTAGGATTTCATATAAATGGATAAATACAGTGTATACTTTTTAGCATTTGGTTTCTTTCTTGCAACATAATGTTTTTCACATTCATATATATATATACACACACACACACACATATATGCTTATATAAACATATGTGGGGTTACATCCCGATAAACCCCCCATCATAAGCTGAGATTATTGTAAGTTGATCTGATCTGATTGTAAGTTGAAAATGCGTTGAATACACCTAACCTACCAAATGTCATAGCTTAGCCTAGTCTATCTTACCTCAGATGTACTCACAGCACTTACACTAGCCTACAGTGGGGCAAATCATCTAACACAAAGCCTATTGTATAATAAAGTGTTGAAAAGCTTGTGTAATTTATTGAATACTGTACTGGAAGTGAAAAACAGAATGGCTGGCTGAGTGCAGAATTGTTATAAGTGTGTGGGTTGTTTTCTCTCATGATTACATGGCTGACTGAGGGCTGGGGGCTTGCTGCCATGGCCCACCATCTCCAGAGAGTATCATACTACATATATCTAGCCCAAAATTCTGAGTACAGTTTCCACTGATTGCATATTGCTTTCATACCATTGTAAAGTCAAAAAAATCTTATATGGAACCATGTAGGTTGGGGACCATCTGTATATAGACATGGTGGTCTGGAGGGCAAGGTAAGTTAAATAAGGTCACATAACTGGCCAGTGGCACAGTGTGGATTTGAGCCGAGTTCCATCCTACCCCAAAGGCTCTTAGCCTCTGCCTCTGTGTGGGGAGGGTCATGGCCACTCCAGTTTTCTAGTCCCGGGATGAAGCCTACACAGAAGCAGATGAACATATACAAACTGAATACAAGCCTGAAGACAGAAGATGTGATAAATGTAGTGGTACCACCAAAAGCCTCTTTCTGGCCAGTTGTCTGCAAATGGATCAAACATTGGAGATTCAGGCATTTTCCAGCACAAGAGGCTAGGCTGTCACTAAAGCCAGAATCTCCATCCCTTTATTCTGAGTCTTGATTCCTGAATTTAACAGAAGAGGTGTTACTTTGATGTTTGAATCGTGCCTTTGATCAAAAGCTTGCTGGCTCCCTCGTGTCTCTTAGAACAAGACAGTAGTTCTATTGTGCTGGCGTGTGTTGTAACATTTTGGACAGCAGAAATGACATTTACATGAAACAGCCATCCTTGGAATGCATGAGATAAGACACTTTCAACAGCTCCTCGAAGGAGAGTCTCCAGCGTTGACTTTAAATCAAACAGAAGTAATATCGTGTCATCCTGCTCCCCCATCTCTACCCGGTGTTAATTAAAATCCTGATAACAAGACTCAGAAAATATCCAGATGAGGGAGACCAAAGCACCGCTTAAAAATGTTCAGATGAAAGTACAGTTCAGCAGGATTAAAAACAAAAATACCCTCCCTCCCTCCCAACAGTCTTCATTCTTCTGTGGCTTCTACTGGATGAGATGATTAACAAGCAAAGGTAATTTCTAAGGCTCCCCTGAACCCTGCTCACCACCCCCTTGGAGTTTTCAAACTGAACCATTTGAAATAATTGAACAATTACTTTATGCAATGTTATCAAAGTTTATTAAATTGTTCCCATTCACTTTGTCCAATTACCAAATTTGGCTGATTGGCATATTGCAACGCAGAGTGGTGAAGGTATTCCCAGGGTGGAACCTCATTACTTTTGAGCAGAGAAAGGTTGCAAATTTCCTGTAGTTCAAGTCCTTTCCTCTTAGAGATTAGGAAACGGAGGCTCAGAGAAGTGACCTGAGCTGGCTAAGCTTCACGGAAGCTAGAGATAGGGCAGGGCCAGGCCCCTTGCTCCTCATAAACCCCATCTATCTGCAGAGTTCGAAATGGGCAAACCCTATGTTGTCCCCACCACGGCCAGGGCATGCTTCCACATTCCTGCATGTCTCAATTAGTTTCAATTTAGACATGACATCAAGCATGCACTTCAAATGCAAATCCATTCAGACAGGACAGGAAATAATAAAGGTGGATTATTCCAGTGCAATTCAGTAGCTCCAGGGTCTTGGAATTGTGAAGGGACAGACTAAATGGTCCTAAATGAAACATTGTACTTTCTTGGGGGCTAAAAGTCTAACTTCCAACACTTTGCATCTCTATCCCTGTCTCAGATTCTTCTTCCTAGACCTCATTTGGACCTTGCTTTTATTTTTAAACTTTTATTATGGAAAGTTACCAACACATGCAAAAGTGAGAGAGTTGTATACAGCAGACCACTTCAATAGTGACCCACATATGACCCATCCTGGTCTGGCTCTATTGTCTCCTGCGTCCCCACTCCCTGCATAGTTTTCAAGCAAATCACAGGCGTTGCAACATTTTGTCTGTACATTCTTCATTTGGTCATTCAATGTGGACCTTGCTTTATTATTTTTTTTTAAAGTCACTATATTTTATGTCAGTGAAATATGTGCTCTATGAAAATTTAAACTAATGAAATGTTATACAGCCATTAAAATATTTTTACATGGGAAATTATCCTTCATAGTTTAAGATAATTAAAATCCCAATGAAATGAATGTTCTATTCTGTAACATACACACACACACACACACACAGTCAGAAAGGATGTATATTAGATTAGATTGTAGTTTCTTTTTTTTTTTTTTGCTTATTTCACCCCTGGTTTTTTTTTCTTTCTTTCAAGAAACACATCATTTGTGCAACAAAAAAGAGCCTGAGGGGTTAAAGTCAGTTTCATAAAGACAGTGTGAGAGACGGGAAAAGGCATGCTGGGTTCTACTACTTGATTATAGGATGATGTACCAGGGAAGATGAAAGGACCATTGATATGTGTGTGTGTGTCTGTGTTTGTGTGTGTCTGTGTTGGTAGGGGGTGCTCCTTAGTCAAACTCAGTTAATAACATGAGTGAAGGTGATTAAGATTTTTCAATTCAATTCATGTTTTACGAAACACTTACTCTGGCCCACACATTGTGTTACTTGTTGGGATCACAATTATGAAACTAGAAAAGGAACAAACATTCTGTAGACTCTTATTACTCCAAGCCTGGTCCGGGGATCAGCATCACCTGGGAGCTTGTTAGAGATTCAGATTCTCAGGCCCCTGCCCCAGACTTGTTTGTAATAAACTTCCAGGCGGGACCCGGGTGCACATGAAAGCCTGAGAAGTGCTGGGCTATCGCGGGGTGTCCTTGACTGGTGGGACTGTGTCTCCTGGGTTTCTACCTCAGCCTCACTCAGAGCCTGTGGAGAGGAGGGGATGGTGGGGATGGTCAGGGCTGTAACCTGCACTTGTGGGTTCCTGATGTACCTGTGTTGACCAGGTGAATGAGTGATCATCCTTACACACTGTTTCTGTTCCTACCCCACAGCCTTTCTGACTCACCACTGCCAAGGAAGACATCAGACACCTTGGCCAGGCATTTGAGGCTCAGGACAGAAAAGCTCTTTGTAATCAATTTCTTTATTCTTGAACTTCCATCCATCCTCTCAACACTGTGCTTAGGAACTCAGACATCACTGGTTTACATTTAAAGCTCAGATGCCATGCCATCTCCTCCAGGAAGCCTTCCAGGGATATACTGCCAACAGGATTTCTTCCTTCTCCATACTTTGGCAGGGCTTACCATCAGTGCCTATCATTTGTCCTTTATGCACATGCTGCTGTGAATAACCTTAAATTCCCAAAGCCTCAGTCTCCTCACCTGTAAAATAGAAATCATAGTTTCTTCCTTATGGCGAGCCTTGAGGATGATTGAGAAGTATCTATACAGCACTTAAGATGATGTCTACTTAGTATATTCTAGGAATTCAGTTCATAAGTATCATAAAAACATTGAACTTCATGGTAATTCTATGCTGCTGCTGCTGCTAAGTCACTTCAGTCATGTCCGACTCTGTGTGACCCCATAGACGACAGCCCAACAGGCTCACCCGTCCCTGGGATTCTCCAGGCAAGAACATTGGAGTGGGTTGCCATTTCCTTCTCCAATGCATGAAAGTGAAAAGTGAAAGTGAAGTCGCTCAGTCGTGTCCGACCCTCAGTGACCCCATGGACTGCAGCCTTCCAGGCTCCTCCACCCATGGGATTTTCCAGGCAGAAGTACTGGAGTGGGGTGCCATTGCCTTCTCTGGTAATTCTATGAGGCAAGTATAAATAGTTACTTTCCTTACTTTACAGATGAGGAGACAGACATAGGGAGGTTGATTGGCTTGCCTGAGGTCACCACAGCAAGTGAAGAGAGAAACAGAGGTAAGCTTAGGTGTCTACCTAACTCACACCTACATACTCTTATTATTTTGTGTGTGTGATAAGAATACAACATGAGATCTACTAGTATCCTAAGGGTGTAATACAGTATCATTAAGTACAGAAACAATGCTGTGTGGCAGATCTCTAGAAGTTATTTGTCTTGCTTAACTGAAGCCTTATACCTGTTGAATGGCAACTCCCCATTTCTCTCTCCCCCAGCCTCTGGAAATCTCGAATCTGCTCTCTGCTTCTCTGGTTTGACTACTTTAGGTGCTTCATATAAGTGGAATTGTACAGTATTTGTCCTTCTGTGGCTGACTTACTTCACTTAGCACAACCTCAAGTTTTGTTCATATTGTTTCATATGGTAGGATCTCCTCATTTTTGAAGGCTGAATAGTATTCCATCATGTTCATTTAGAAATTGGAACACTGGTTGTTGGGAATGTAAAATGATGCAGCTGCTATGAAAAACAGTATGGAGGTTCTGCAGAAAATTAAAAATAGAACTCTATATGATCCAGCAAGCCCACTTCTGGGTCTTTGTCCAAAAGAATAGAAATCAGGATCTCATAGATACAGTTGCACTCCTAAGTTAATTGCAGTGTTGTTCACAGCAGCTGAGATGTAGAAACAGTCTAACTTTCTATCAGTGGATGAAGGAATGAATACATTCTTAAACGCCTGCTTTTGGTGGTTACCCAGCAGAAGGGCAGTAAAGGCGGTTACTTCTGTCCCTCTGTCCCCGCCTCCCAGTGTCTATCTGCAGTATATAGTTGCATATATTGATACATGTTGGTTGCATATTTCTCCAATCAGCAAGCTCACCTTTAGGAGCTACAGTCTGGCTGGAAAAGGTACCCTCTCCATCCCCACTGACCAGCTCAGATGTCTTGGGACAAAGACATCCAGGTATTCTTGTGAGGTGATGTGGCCTTCTTTATGGCCTTTTCCAGTAGCAGGCAGATGGTCTCCATATCTCACTGCCCACCCACAGCATGAGTGGTTCTTCCTAGTCATCAGACTGAGTTAGTGGATAGAAGTCAGAAAAGAGCCCTGGCTTTGAAGTTCGGTGACCTGGGTTAGAGCTCCTTGATTTAGATGTTGTGTGAATGTCATTAATGCTCTGTGAGCCTTGTTACTTTGTTTATAAGATGGTACCATGATATCAACATCACCAGGCTATTCTGAGAGCTGTACAAGAGCATGGAGAAAAGGACTCTTTAGACTACTGGTGTTCAAAGCATAACCCAGTAGAAGGGCATAGGGTGAGCACATTGACTGATTGCACGGTGTGTAGGCGGTTGTTGAATGTAGCATTGTGTGATCGGTCTTTTGCTTGAAATTAGACCCCAAATCGTGGAAGGCAATGGCACCCCACCCCAGTACTTTTGCCTGGAAAATCCCATGGACAGAGGAGCCTGGTAGGCTCCAGTCCATGGGGTCGCTAAGAGTCGGACACGACTGAGCGACTTCACTTTCATTTTTCACTTTCATGCATTGGAGAAGGAAATGGCAACCCACTCCAGTGTTCTTGCCTGGAGAATCCCAGGGACAGGGGAGCCTGGTGAGCTTCCGTCTATGGGGTCGCACAGAGTCGGACACGACTGAAGCGACTTAGCAGCAGCAGATCCCAAATAGAGTTTTAATTACTTATCTCCATAGTTATTTTAAATAATTACATAATATTCTCGAGCTGATGTATCCCAGTCACCTGGACCATTTCTATTAGACCATTTTTATTAGTTCTATATATTGAACTTCCTTAAGTATCTCTGTTTGTTTTCACTTATAACTTAGCATAAATTCCTAGGAGAATGATTAGTGGGGAGTGGGCAGGCGGGATGTTATGTTCATTATTCTTTTTCTTTGAGTGTATTTCCACATTGCTCTCATATAACATAAATCTTACCATGACTTCACTAGTGTTGGGTTTTTACTGTATTTTTTAAAATAAAAAAATGCCTATCTTTGTGGCTTTTTTTTTTTTTTAACAAAAACCCAGTGCAGTTGTCACCCATTCATCTGAGTATCTTTCACAAACTCTTAGTATTATACTTATCACATCAAATGGTCAACAACTTATTTTTCAATCTTTCTCCCAGCCCCCCACCCCACCCAGATGTGGGCCACAGGAAGTCAATCTATACTCCCCTTACACAGCTGGAACATAGTAGGTTTACAGTCATTGTTGAAATGACTGTAAACCTCTTCCATCTTGCTGAACACCTAAGTCATCTATGTGCTGAAATAAAACTTAAGATTAGCTTTGCCTTGGGACAGTGAGTGTAGAATTAGAACCAAGGCTCTGTTGGACTTTGAAGTTCTAGGAAATGGAATCTCAGGTTTATTGAAAACATAGCTGCCTTCCTAGGAGAGGGTGGGCAAAGCCTCTCAGTCTGATGTTTTGCAGAGGAAATTTGGGTCCATAACGCAGTAAACTGATGATAGATAAGATAGTTCCCGGCAAAGGCTAATGCAGGCTGGGAGGTCTCGGCAATACAAGCACCACGTGATTTAATCAGATGCACTCCCTGGTCTAAAGAGACAATGGATGAGAAGACAACCTGGATATTATTGCAATGAGGGATGCTGTTTCAAAGGAGGGTTTTTAGAAACTTATTTTAAGCTGAAAGCCAGCCAGAGATAAGAGCTGGGCTGATGAGGGGGCTGTGTGTAAAGAGTGTTTGTGCTGTGGTTTCTGGAGGGACGGTGGGGGAGCTTGGGAAGCTGGTGGGAGGATGAGTGATGCTAGTCAGGGCTCTGCTGGACGATACATTGAAACAACAAAGAAGAGAGGTTCTCTATGGTATAGGAAAAGAAAAGAAAACAAAGGTACCGGGAAGCATGAGGGGAGTGGAAGGAAGGAGGGCACACGTGGGGCATCTTCTGTGGGCTTGGGAAGTGGGGTACAGCCCTCTGCTCAAGACATCACCTCTGAGGTCACACTGAGGGGTGTACAGCGGGGACAGGCAGCCTGCAGGAGGCGCCGTCCATCTGTCTCAGCTTCTCACCCTCCACCCTGGCCCATCCAGCCCTCGATCAGCCTGCAGGAGGCGCCGTCCATCTGTCTCAGCTTCTCACCCTCCACCCTGGCCCATCCAGCCCTCGAAGCCTTAGACCCTCTGTGTGCCAGCCTGACTTTGGCCAAAATCTCTTCCGTGGTTGCCTCACCTCCTTCTCTCTTTCCAGCCCTCCATCTTTCTAGCTGCTGCCCAGAGTGAGTGACCTTTCAAAGGAGTTCACCTTTTCTCCTTTGAAACATGTCAAATCCTTTCCCCTCACTTCCACAGAATCTCTTGAGTGTGACCTTCCAGGCCTCCCAGGGCTGTTCCACAGGGACCTTCATTTTCTCATCTCTGCCATGGCACACCCTGCCCCAGGCTTCCTCCCCTTCCGGTTCCTGGGAGGGTAGGGTTTTCTGTTCTTGGATCTATACGCTTTTGTATAAGTGACCCTGTTACCCTGGAATTCCCACCCTTGCTTGTCTACTTGGAAAATGTCCACTCATGGTCCAAGGCCCAGTTCAAACCTGCCCAGCGCCTCCTCCCAACTCCGCCTGGCTTTATAGACACTTCCTTGTTCCCATTTTAACATGAACAGAAATAGTTATGGTAAAGGAATGAAGATCTCACTACCCAATGGGATAAAAGGTGGAAAGAAAAAGACAGGAGAAAAAAAAAAAAAAAAAGACACAGACATAGAGTGCCTGTTTTGTGCTGGGCAGCTCACTGAGCTGGTCATATTTGGACATTTCCAAGACACTAACAAGTCGAAGAAACTGTGGATCCAGGTAGTGAAATGACTCACTTGAGGTTACCCAGTTGGCATGAGGCTGGACTCCAAGGCCTGTGGACATTGGACAGTGTCCTCAGCAGCCCTGAAATTGTGGTCTGGAGGCCCTGCTTTCTCCCCCAGGGAGGATGGCAGTGGGGAAAAGAAGCCTAGATCTCAGTTCCAGACTCTGATACTCACCTGGTCCTTTCAACCTCAGTCTCCTCATCTGGAAAATGGGCGTTTGGGCAAAATGACACTTAAGGCTTTTCCCCCTCACATCTGTAGTCGATGATCAGAGTGGAAGGATGTGGTTAAAAATGGCCTAAATAGTATTGGAGGTCTGGCCCTCACTCTCCTAGTTCCTTTTCATGTGACTTTCTGACTTCCTATCACCCATCTCACAATAGGGATGGAGGAGCCTGCCATGCTACCGTCCATGGGGCCACAAAGAGTCGGACACGACTGAGTGAGTAAACAACATCTTACCACAGGGCACTCAGTGGCGATGTCTGTCAGGGTATCTTTTTTTTTTAACCAAATATATGGGGTTTCCAGGCAACCAAAGGCCTCAGAAATCCTTGAGCTCACCCACCTGGTTTTTTCAAGTCGACATAAAAGCAGTTGGGATGGTCACTTATTTCCTTCCTCAGAGTTAGTCTTTTCTACTCAGAAATATGGGGAGACAGCTTAGTGTGGAAACGTATACCCTACCATGGGGATTAACAGGCTTTTATTTCGGTCCTGACTACTACAAGCTCTGTGTGACCGTGGGTTAACTATGGGTTAACTACCTTCCCTCTCCGAGCCTTAGCTCCATTTCCACTGAAGAGGGAGTAGACAGTTTCAGCAAAACCATTATTAGATTTTGAATGGCAGGTAGAACTTGTCCTGCTGCACAACCAAACACAAATAAGCCTTGTAAAGAAGAGAGACCCAGGAGGGTCTGGGCTCCAGGAGTCATGTGGGGCCTGCCCACACCTGGTCCTGTCACAGCATCTGAGGGAGCCCTTCTCCTCAGACTTAGTGCAGGCTTGACATGATGTGTTGAGGGTGCCTGGGCCCACACAGGTGTGAGAACCGGGTATAAACTTGGGTACTGAGATCCCCTTCCTCCTCCCCAAGGATTCAAGAGCCCATACATGTGCGCCTGGGGTAGAGAGAGGAGCAATCACTCAGACAGCATTCCTCTTCTTTCCTTTTTATTTTGACTGCACTGTGCAGCCTGTGGAATCTTAGTTCCTCATCCAGGAATCGAACCCATGGTCCCCGTAGTGGAAGCATAGAGTCTTAACCACCGGACTGCCAGGGAAGTCCCCATTCCTCTTCTTTCAAGTTCTGCAGTTTCTCTTCTTTATGCTCAACACAGTTCTTGCCACTCGTCCCGCAAATATTTATTCAGCTCATGTTATGCCTCCTAAGCACTGTTTTAGGTTGAGGAACTGCAGCAGAGAACAGAACAGACGGAGATCCCTGCCGTGTGGAGCTTAGTTGCTGGTGGGGGAGACAGAAGAGAAGCCAGCAGATGGATCTGGAAGGCTGTGGGTGGTGAGAAGCACTGTGGAGAACAGCCTTATCAGGAGAGGGCAGCAGAGGTAACTATGGACGCTCTTCTGAGAGGTGGCTGGGCAGGTGGGGTGAGGAGAGTGAAGTGAGGAAGCAAGCTGGCAGGTGTCTGGGAGGAAAGTCTATCTTTCTCTGCTTTGGAGCTGCAGGTGTCTTGTCCCACACGTTCAAGTTCAAGAAGATTTTAGGTTTGGAGGCTGTGTCTTCCGTGTCACTCCAATATTCTCTCTAGCAGCTAAATGCAATGTGGTGGGCTGCGTGAGGCGAGGGGGATGAAGTGAGGGAGTGAGGCTGTCTTGTATCTCTCTCTCCAGTCTGATCCCTCAGCTTCTGTTTCTTTGAGGACTGTGGTCCACCTAAGAGACAGATGTTCTCAGTTTGCTTGAGGCAGCAGCCATGTCAGTCTGGGCTGAAGCGGATTCTCCTTTGAGCAGGAACATGGACGCCTTGATACCTACAGGGCAATACCATCTTACTTCCCCTGGAAACAGTGTTGCAGAACTTGATGGCTGATCCTTTCATGCTCCTTGTCATGAGAGCTTCAAAGTGACTTGCAACATTAGCTCATTAATGATCATTAAATGTTTGTGGAGAGTCATTGCCTGACAAGGGCTTTCCTGGGGGCTCAGATGGTAAAGAATCTGCCTGCAATGCAGGAGACCAAGATTCAGTCTTTGGTTCAGGAAGATCCCCTGAAGAAAGAAATGGCAACCCACTCCAGTATTCTTGCCTGAAGAATCCCTATGGATGGAGGAGCCTGGCAGGCTAGAGTCCGATGGGTCTCAGAGTTGGACATGACTGGATGACCAACACTAGCAATCTAGCAAGGCCTGACAAAATGAGTGGGGTGGAATGACTGAAGTACGAGGCTCTGACACATGGACTTCTCATCTGCACTCCTGTTTGCTGGTGGGGGGACACCCCACATCAAGACCGGAATGCTCATCAGGAGAGAAGGCAATTCAAGTGGCAGGTATTTGGCCCTCATGTTTGTCAGTGATTCATGAAGTGATTATCAACATTCAGAACCACTTCATGAATCAACTAGGAGCTGGAAAAAGATTTAGCCATAATGAGCTCATTTCCATAGAAATAGGACCAGACCCACTGGTGGGTCAAATAGTTGTACTGCCTTGGACTTCATAGCCTCCCGTCCTGCCACCTCCTCATTTCTGACAGGCTCATTTCAGGCCTCATTATGCTTTGTCGCTTTGTGCTCTAACCAAGAGCTACCACATCCAGGAACCTCACAGATGGTGGATCCAGAGTCCTTTGTTCAGCTGGGAAGTGGGCATCTCTTGGGGCTGGTTAGGAGCTGAATTGTGTCCCCTCCCATACAACAGCCATGAGTCGAAGTCCTAACCCCTAGTACCTGAGACCATGACAGTATTTGGAGATAGGGCCTTTAAAGAGGGGGTTAAGGTAAAACAGGGTCATATCTGTTGCTAAGTTGCTTCAGTCGTGTCCAACTCTGTGCGACCCCATAGATGGCAGCCCATCAGGCTCCACCGTCCCTGGGATTCTCCAGGCAAGAACACTGGAGTGGGTTGCCATTTCCTTCTCCAATGCGTGAAAGTGAAAAGTGAAAAGTGAAAGTGAAGTCACTCAGTCATGTCCGACTCTTAGCGACCCCATGGACTGCAGCCTTCCAGGCTCCTCCGTCCATGAGATTTTCCAGGCAAGAGTACTGGAGTGGGATGCCATTGCCTTCTCCAAAACAGGGTCATATGGGTGGGCCCTAATCCAATAGGCTGATACTTTGGCCTCTTGATGAGAAGAGCCGACTCATTGGAAAAGACCCTGATTCTGGGAAAGATTGAGGGCAGGAGGAGAAGAGGGTGACAGAAGATGAGATGGTTGGATGGCATCACCGACTCAATGGACATGAATTTGAGCAAACTCCAGGAGATAGTGAAGGACAGGGAAACCTAGCGTGCTGTAGTCCATGGGGTCGCAAAGAGTCAGATGTGACTGAGCGACTGAACAAACAAACAGAGTCTGATGGGACTGCTGTCCTTAAAAGAAGAGGAGATTAGGACACAAACACATGAGGAAGGAAGGTCATATGAAGAGACAGGAAGAAAATGGCCATCACACCAAACAGAGCTTTCAGAAGAATCCATCCATACCAACACCCAGTTGATTTCATATTTCTAGCCTCCAGAACTCTGTGGAAATACAATTCTGTCATTTGAGCTGCCCTGTCTGCAGTACTTTATTATAGTGTCCCTAGCTGACTAATCAGAGAAGGCGATGGCACCCCACTCCGGTACTCTTGCCTGGAAAATCCCATGGACGGAGGAGCCTGGTAGGCTGCAGTCCATGGGGTCGCTAGGAGTCGGACACGACTGAGCAACTTCACTTTCACTTTTCACTTTCACGCACTGGAGAAGGAAATGGCAACCCACTCCAGTGTTCTTGCCTAGAAAATCCCAGGGATGGGGGAGCCTGGTGGGCTGCCGTCTATGGGGTTGCATAGAGTCAGACATGACTGAAGCAAATTAGCAGAGGCAGCAGCAGCTAATACTGGGTTCTTTTTTTTATTTTGCTTAACTTTACAATATTGTATTGCTTTTACTATACATCGAGATGGATCCGCCACCAGTATACACGTGTTCCCCATCCTGAACCCTCCTCCCTCCCCCCTCCCCACACCATCCCTCCAGGTCGTCCCAGTGCTCCAGCCCCAGGCATCTGTTATCGGGCATCATACCTGGACTGACGACTCGTTTCAGATATGATATTAAGCATTGAAATATGTATAATACTGGGTTCTTGAGTGCAAATTCTCTCGGGAACTTTTGGGGCATTCAGACTTAATTGACAGGGTTGCATTAGCAAGGCACCTTCTCTGGAGGCTTTTTAATTCCTTCTCCCAACGGCTGACCACCTTTCTTCCCACATCCCTGGAACTGGCTGTCCTTTCATACTGATTCTTAAGAGGAAACCCCATTTGGACACCTCTGACCGCTGGGGACTTTCTTACTACTGGGCCAGTTACCCCATTGTCTTAGATTGGTTCTTCCTAAAAGCAGATCCTTGGAGAAGGCAATGGCACCCCACTTTAGTACTCTTGCCTGGAAAATCCCATGGACAGAGGAGCCTGGAAGGCTGCAGTCCATGGGGTCGCTGAGGGTTGGACACGACTGAGTGACTTCACTTTCACTTTTCACTTTCATGCATTGGAGAAGGAAATGGCAACCCGCTCCAGTGTTCTTGCCTGGAGAATCCCAGGGACAGGGGAGCCTGGTGGGCTGCTGTCTATGGGGTCACATAGAGTCGGACACGACTGAAGTGACTTAGCAGCAGCAGTAAAAGCAGATCCTAAGAAAGAAATGTGTACACGAAGCTTACCTGTGATGTGATCCCAACAAGCATTGCCAGGGAGTGGGAAGGCCAGACAAGGAAGAGAGAAAGCTAATAATCGGGGTGTTACTGCTGGTAATTGGGTTGATTCTCACTGGGAGCCCTCTGAAAAGTGTGTGGAGCAACACCTAGGATTGTCTCATCAAGGAGCAAGGGAGCTGAAGCATTTATCTTGCACCAGCAAGGTACCAGCTCTCTCTCACTCCTCGTTGGCTGAGGGTCTCATCTGTAACTCTCCAGCACTCTGGCTTATTTTTCACATGGGCCAAGTGTGCTCCTCCAACCTTCAAAAACCTGACGCAGGGAGATGTCGCCATGTGTAGGAATGTTGGCAGTGACCCCTAGTGGGGGCGGAGGGGCTCTGGAGCAGCCTGCAGGGCCACATCAAGCCCCTTCTTCCTCTCCAGACCTCCCCTTCTGTGGGCTCCGGCATGTTCTGCACCTCGCCCACCCAGATGCAAAGCAGCATCTCTGGCTGAACTTTAAGCTCCTTTCCAAGAGGTATTTGCTAGATTAACACCCAGAATGTGTTTCCATGGAGGCACTTCAATAGAGCCATTTCTGTTCTCCCGGACTCCCCACTCACCTCGATGAAAAGGCAGGGTCTTGCAGAAACCAGAATGAAAGGATTCCTTGGCCAGCTTCCCTTTCTGTTGAAAGGACAGCTCCATCTCCCAGATCTTTGCACCCGTTGCTTCAGAAAATTCCGGGTGCGCCAGCACTCACTCAGCAGTGGGGTGGCGAAGTATTTCTGGAGCGATTGCTAGTGTTTCCCATGTGGCTTCATTTGAAAGTGGCAACTTTCTAGGTTCTCTTCTGCTGACTCTTTTAAAGGAAACTGTGATATAATTTCAAGATGGTTTGATAAGTGTTTAGATATGAGCTGTAAACATCCAGGCTCGAGGGCTGGAGGGGAAGTGTCCCAAATGCCATTTGTGGAGGTCTGGAGGGTGTGACAAGTGGACGATGAAGGGAACTGGGTGGCGAGGTGAGGTGGGGAGCTTGATGAACCACAGTGAGATGATCGGGTGGATGTAGGGTGCCATTCATGGAGCTGGAGAAGTCAGGGAGAGGGGCTGCTCTGGGGTGAGGATGAGGAGTTCAACTCTGACCCAGCTGAGTGTGGGTGTCAGGAAGAGGCAAGCTCGATGGATGGGATCCAGCACAACTGCCCATCTTCCTTGTGCCCTGTCTGCCAGGGCCCTGCCTGAATTTCTTTTCTTTGTATTATGGCTTCACTTCCTTCAGATTCTGGCATCAAATCCAGTGTCTTGCCTTGCCCTGATGGTTCTCTCTGGTTCCCAGTGAGGCTGGATGATACTGTGAAAGGAACATCTCATCTGAAATGAGGCAAAGCTAGACTTAAAGCTCCGTGTAATCACTGAAGCATTCTTGAGACCAGAACAGCCACTGGCCTCCAGTTTCCTCTTCTCTCCAGGGGTATCTGCTCAGCAGTCACCCCTGCAGAGAGGTGTACCCTGACACCCCACCTAAAACAGGACCTGTCCCATCGTTCTCTAACTCTTACCTTGCTTATTTTTCTTCAGGCCTGTTACTGCCACCTGATGTTTAAATGTTTGTGTTTACTTGTTTATTGTGTGTATGTGTCTCCTGAGGTTGTAGGCTCGACGATAATAGAAACACGTGTAAACATTGTCAAGCACTGTCCATTGCTGTACCGCTCAGTGTACGGAGCTGCCTGGCACGTAGTAAGCTCTCAAGCAGTTTGTTGAATGAGTGAGTAAAAGAAATCAACCTCTCAAGACTGTCGATGTGAAAGGCCAAATGTGTGTCATTTGAAATAACAGATGACAGACTTCCCTGGTGGTGTAGTGACTGGGACTCCGCCCTCCCCATGCAGGATGCCTGGGTTCAATCCCTGGTTGGGAAACTAGATCCCACATGCTTCAAGGATGAGTTCACATGCCACAACCAAAGATTCCACATGATGCAATGAAGATTGAGGATGCCATGTGCTGCAGCTAAGATCTGATGCAGATAAATAAATAAACGATAATGTCTTAAAAAATTACAAAGAATTACACAACTCTAGGGCTCAAGGAGCCATCTCACCAGGAAAAAATAAAACAGATCCCCTTCTAGCTCTTGTTTGGAACAGAAAAGGCCTGTGTGAAACACATACCAAGCGTTCATTTGATCTGCTGGACTTACTGTCCCGGCGTGTCGAAGGTAATATTTCACTGGATTTCACCATGTGTTTGAAAGCAAAACAATTCACATTTGAAAATCTCATTACTAGCATCTTCCCTCCAAATCCATTAACGGCGTGAGTGTTTCTGGCAACCGAGATCACCTCGGATTATAGTATGAAATGCAGCTCTGGGGAAAACTGTATGTTTCAAGATGTTTGTACCATTCAATTGTCAAATATTCACACGGTTATGATTCTCAAAGAAAGCACACAATGTAGGGAAATTGGTAACAAAATAAAAGCTCCGGGATGTATTGAGAGAAGGCGGCCAAAGGATTCCTCCCTGACATAGCTAATCCCAGGGACAGGAAATTAAAAACCACGCCAGAATATCAATGCCTTGCCCTGAGGATGGCTGGCTTTCTTTGAGCGAGATTCCAGGTCTCAGCCCACATAGCAATTTCAGACTTCTTCACTGCAGCTTTGGGTCTCCTGCACTGCCCTTTCTCCATCCCAGAGACAAGAGACTCCTTTCCTCTCACCCAGACTCACTTCATCAGCTAAATCTGAGAAGTTGGGAGATATCATTAGATGACATCATTGGATGATGCCAGTAGAGCTGGAAAGGTTCTGTAAGATTGAAAATGAAGGGTCTTCCCTGGGGGTCCAGTGGCTAAAACTCTGTGATCCCAGTGCAGGGGTCCAGGTTCAGTCTCTGGTCAGGGAACTAGATCCTGCAGGCCACAACTAGTAGGTCCTGAGTGCTGCAATGAAGATGGAAGACCCTGAGCGCTGCACCTAAGACCCAGTGGAGCTAAACAAATAAATATTTCTTAAAAAGATTGAAAATGGAAAAATTGAAGGTTGGGGCTCTGTCATCAAACAAATTTGGAAGTTACAGCATTTGATACCTTCTTCTTGGAGCATCCCAAATTCACCCAGGCATGTTCAAACCTCTGAGATGTCCCATGGTCAGAGACCTGCTTATGTTTATTTAAGTTAGCATTGTCCCCAATTAACTGGCTCTTCAGGCTTTAATTTGACCACATGAAGCAGTCACATTCTACGGAAAACTAGTGCACAAATTGAAACAGCCCCTACCTTCAACAGATGAGGCAACAAAGTACAGGAAAGCTATCAAAGTGCCTGATCACTTGGCTCTCCAATGGCAGAGGTAGGAAGGACTGGTCACTGGCGACCATGACACCCAGTTCAGGGCTCCTCTTCTGCCCTTCTTTAATTCACTCCACCAAAATTCCTCTTGATCTCATCCCACCCTGTCTCAACCCATCCCATCCACTCTGAATGTTTCTTGAGCACCTTTCATGGCCAGGTGCTGTTCTAGGTGCTGGAATACACTGGTGAGTGAGACAGACATAAGACTGGGTCATCCAGAAACCCACTTTGCCCTCAGGGAGTTAAGTCTAATTTGAAGCTTCTCATCATTTTCTTCCCATCTTTTCTCCTTCTTTTCTCTCTCTCCCTCCCCTCTTTCCTCCCTGTCTCCCTCATTCCAGATCATGCTTCACTCTTAACAAGATGAATGGCCCTCAAACTCCACTTAAATTACATCACTCCCTGGGTGAGGACCTTAATTGATTCCTTTGTGTCTCTCAGAACAGGTTTAGCCTGTGGGGCCCAGAGCTCCGTGGAAGCAGGGCATGTGCTAGTCTCTCTCTGATGAGCAGAAACCCTGCATCGTAGTAGGTGCTCAGTTCATACCTGTCCCATGACTGATGGCTGAGCACTTGTCAGCTCTGCAAGACATCTGGGACCTTGTACTCTTAACTCATTTGCTCAGCCTGAAACCCTCCATCCATGGCAGGTTGTGGCCCCGATGGGGTTTTCACACAATGCTAGATTCCTTTCTTTGTGATTCGCCTTGAATTGATTCTCCAGAAAACAGAAGCAAGCATTCAGTCCCTCCTAGTTGATTCAAATCTCACACCCAGCTCAGTTTCTTAACTCTTTTATGAAGACTTCACTGAAGTCCTTCCTTTCTTCCTTTCTCCCTCTCTTCCTCTCTTCTTCCCTTTCCTACTCTTTATCAGGCATTATGCTTAGTCCTATGAATACAAATAGGAATCATCAGTTACTTATGTCTTTGAGAATTTCATGGTCCAGTGGAGAAGACAGACAAGTGACTAAATATAATGCAGCATAATTTTGCCATGACAGAGGCACTCACAAGCTGCCATAGGGGTCTCTAGGTGGGGAGTCAACTCATGTGGGATCAGGAAAGGCCTGTAGAAGAAGAATATATACAAGCTGATCCTTGAAGCAAAATATGAAATAAGACAGGAGGAAAATTGCTAGGCTTGGTGGAGAGGAAGAAAGTATCAGATGTAAGAGCTGCAAATTAGGGATATGACGCCTAAATTTGCCATCAGAGGCTGGGGACCTAATCATCTCTAAATGTTATTTGGGGTCAAACTTCAAATCACATCCCAGTTTTGTGATTATCTCTTCTTAGACAAGTTATTTAGTTTTAGTTCATCATTTATGAGATCAGACTCTTCTTAGCACAGAGATGGACACATAGTAGGTGCTCAATAAATATATTGAACAAATGAATGAATATTTCCCAAGCAGCCTTTATTGCTGAAAGTATTTGAAGTGATGAAATTGCCAGTCATGTCTTAGTTATCTTTCTCTCTATTTTTCCCCCCAAGGGATGTACAGAGAGGACAGGACATACTCAAAGACTTGAGAGGAGCTGTTCCTTCTGAAGAACATTCTCCAACTTCCATTAGCTCCAGCCTTGACCTTTCTATTTAAATATAGATGATAAGTTAAATGGAGCCTATTGTTCACCTCCTCCACCCCTACATTTTTCTGAGTAAAATGTACTCCATGTAGCCACAAAAGTATTGGCAGTGACCCTTTTAAAAATTGCCAGGTGATCAGATTTTTACTAAATCTGACTTTTTCTTCCTTCATTCTCCTGACCTCTTGCCCTGCATTAAAACACAATCTTTCTGTGTCTCCCTCCCCTGTCAGTGTCTGGCGGCTCCCCGCTCTGCTATCATTTTCTCCTCTAATGAGTTGTTCCATTGAGCTCGGCTGCCCCTGCCACCCCTGAAGAAGAATCATATTTTAGGGGTTCCCTTGCCTCAGCAGAAATTGGAGGAGGGCACAGGTGGCAGAGGAACAATTGGCATTTATCAAGTAAATAGCTGTGCCAATCACTGTATCTGGGGCCTCTTATTCCACATCCCATTTAATCCTTACAGTGACTGTGGTGGTTGTAGGGATTCAGAGTTCAGGCTTCACCCTGACCCATTAAATCAGAATCTCAGGGATAGGGTCTGGACATTGGTATTTTTGAAAAGTGCTCCAGGCCATTCTTAAATGCAGGCAAAGTTTAAATTACTGCCTTACACCAGGCTGCTTCTCAGAAAGCATGTTTTGGAGACTTGTAGGAGCCATCAATATAAATACCAGTTTGAGGATGAAAGGGTACTTGGAGTGAGGCCATTGGTTGCGGTCATAACTTTGTTCTCAGGCAAGAACAAATAGGTTCTTTGGGGAATAATCTAGTCAATCAAAAATACTCTTTCAGCCTTTTTTTCCATCCCCAAACATAAGGGAACCTGAAGTGCTAACAGTGATAATACCCAGGGGACATTTCACAAAGTAACACAGGAAGGAAGTCTAGCTTGAATAGCTTTCCCATATAATGAATGGAGTATTCATATCGCACACAGCCTAAGAGTTGTGTTCGTGGTGCCAGAATCTTAAGATCTGCTCTTAAGATCCACCACTGCAGAGGATCACAAACAGAAAATTCAATCCAGAAAGATAAGGTGTGTATTTTGCAGATTCCACACTAAAAAGTTTAACAATTTCCTTTATTGAGATGAACAGATCTTCTCACAAGAAGTAATTGGTCGATTGTGTATTCTTTTGCATGTGAGACCTGGACAATGTTGATATTGTTTCAGAATAATTTCCCTAAGCTACATGTGCCTGAAGGTTCCACTGATTCCTTGCTGGGAGCATTTGGTACTAGAAATGTACAGCAGAGATGTTGGCTATTAGTTGTAGTCTGTTTGATGCATATTTGTTAACATAAATCAGATACTAAGCTATTTTAATGCTTTCCATATTGTGGATTCAGTCATTTCCTGTCATTATGTTATTAGTAAAGGAATCCCTCCAGATTTGTAAAGATGTATGTTGAAGACTAGTAAGCTTAGTTGAACGCATGTCCAAGTTCTCTAACCCTGGATGGGAAGAGTAGGCAGGCAGTGTCATTTTACAGAATATAGGAGAAATATATTTAGATTCTTTTGGGGAGAACACCTAAAATAAGTATACCCCAATCCTGTACCCCATGATCAAATCACAGTAGAATTAACTATGGACGTACAAACACAAAAATAGAGATTCAAATGATCCTTGTTGTGGTTTAGTCACTAAGCCATATCTAGTTCTTTGACACCCCGTGGACTGACTCTAGCCCATCAGGCTCCTCTGTCCATGGGATTTCTCAGGCAAGAATACTAGAGTGGATTGCCTTTCCTTTTTTGTGACCCAGGGATTGAACCCATATCTCCTGCATTGGCAGGCAGGGTCTTTACTGCTGAGTCAAAAGGGAAGCCCAGAGATACAAATGGACCCTGGAAAAATGCAAAAAAATATCCTTTATTTATTCTTGGAATCATTTCAACTGTGTAATAGAGTCATTAAGAGCATGGACACTGAAGCTAGGCTTTAAGGGTTTAAATCCGAGCTCTACCACTTATTACCTGTGTGACCTTGGGCAAGTCACTTAATTTCTCTGTGCCCCATATTTCTCTTCCTTGAAATGACAATGACAACAGTATCTACAATGAGAAAGTTGATATAAAGATGAAATCTGTTAATGTTTATAAAACATGTAGAGAGAACAAGATGGTGGAGGAGTAGGTGGAGGTGGAGTACATCTCTTTCCATGGATACATTAGTAATACACCTTCAGACACAGAAGTGCATGCTGAACACCAGCTGAGAGCAGACAGGAATACCTGACCAGAGGAAAAGAAAATATAGAACCACGCAAAACTCGGTAGGAGGAAGGAACTAGGGGAAAAACAGGGATGTTAGTAAGACTGGACCTTCCTTTGGTGGGTGGGGGAACTGAAGCAGGGGTCTGATCCCGACATTGGGGTACTTGTCTGAGTCAGATGAGAAACATTTAAGACTGAGAGTGAAACAGCTGATCGGTGGTAGCCTAAATGGAATGAAAATCAGACAGTCCTGCTGCAGCCATACGTACCCCAGACAGGGATGTGGGTTCCCTGGAAGGCACAGCAGCTGGGAGCTGGAGTGTGAGGAGTATGCAGTGATCCCAGGCTGAGGGCTGTTGTTGACTGTGGAAAGACAGATCAGGGGGAGGTGAGGGGGGAGATCGTGGTGGGAAATGCCTGTGGAGGAAAGCCAGGGGGCCATGGAAGCAAGGAGATATTACTGAGTCATATGTAGAGGGTGGACCCATCACCATAGCCTCTCTCTCCCCACACACCAGCACCAGCAGCTGAACAATAGAGAGGCTGGCCCATCAAATGCCTGATGCACTGAACTACAGACACCCAGGGTGTCCTTTTAAAGGTGCCTGACTCTCCGATCTACAGAGAAGGACCCCAGGCAAGGGAGCCCTCTAAGTGCCTGAATTGGCAGAACTACAGAGAAAGACTGGCCAGAGAGGCCTTCTGATCGCTACATACAAGAGGCTCGAAAAAAGACTCTGATAGGGCCATAACTCCTGCATGGAGGCAGTCTGTGTCCCTGCACACTTGGCACCACCGGGGTCCCCACAAGCCAACCAGCTGTGCCACCTTCATGCTCAACTCTCATTGGGTCAGAGCTGCCACAGGCCAATAGAATCTTGCGTCTATGTGTGCAGGGTCGCTTTGGTAGTGTCTGACTCTTTGCAACTCTGTATACTGTGGCCTGCCAGGCTTCTCTGTCAGGGAGCGGGGTTCTCCAGGCCAGAATACTGGAGTGTATTGGCCAATATTAGTTGTCATACCCTACTAGAACACTATATTTCCTGCTGTCCTAGCTGCCCACTCCCCTGAGTACCTGGTATGGCCAGAACCCCTACAACCCAAGCATCTGCACCACCTCCACACCTGGCCCTCACAGAATCAAACCCAAGTCCACCAGGGCAGTCTCAGGAGCAAACCCCAGTGGAGGGCATCCTAGGGAGGTGAGGTGGACTGTGACTTCTAGGAAGGGAAAGGACTCTGACAGCAGTGACTCAAGAAAAACATTTATTATTCTTATGTTTTGACTTGTTCTGTAGGTTCTTTTTTTCTTTTTTTTTTTCCCCCTCAGTCACATTTTTTATTGTTGTTATAAACCTCTGCCTCTACATTGGGCTTACGCAGTTCTGTGGCGTTTTCCATTTTTTTTTGTTGTTCTCTTTTTTTTTTTTAGTTTAATTTTTTAAACCTATTATAATTTTGTCTATACTTATTCCTTTGCTTGCTTTTCCTATTTTTCTTTTCCCCTTGCAGTTACTCTTTCAGTTCAGTTCAGTCGCTCAGTCATGTCCAACTTTTGCAACCCCATGAACCGCAGCACGCCAGGCCTCCCTGTCCATCACCAACTGCCGGAGTCTACCCAAACCCATGTCCATTGTGTCAGTGATGCCATCCAACCATCTCATCCTCTACTGTCCCCTTCTCCTCCTGCCCTCAATCTTTCCCAGCATCAGGGTCTTTTGAAATGAGTCAGCTCTTTGCATCAGGTGGCCAAAGTATTGGAGTTTCAGCTTCAACATCAGTCCTTCCAATGAACACCCAGGACTGATCACCTTTAGGATGGACTGGTTGGATCTCCTTGCAGTCCAAGGGACTCTCAAGAGTCTTCTCCAACACCACAGTTCAAAAGTATCAATTCTTCTGTGCTCAGCTTTCTTTATAGTCCAACTCTCACATCCATACATGACTACTGGAAAAACCATAGGTTTGACTAGACGGACCTTTGTTGGCAAAGTAATGTCTCTGCTTTTTAATATGCTATCTAGGTTGGTCATAACTTTCCTTTCAAGGAAAGGAAAGTTTTAATTTCATGGCTTCAATCACCATCTGCAGTGATTTTGGAGCCCAAGTTAATCTTTAGTGTATATAAATCTTCTTTATCTACCTCTATGTAACTTTGCATATCTGTTCTTTCTTTCTTTTCTCTCCTTTCCTCTCAACATATTTGTTAGTTTTATTTTCATTGCTTTGTTCCCCAGTTGGCACCTGGCTTTAGTTTTGTTTTCCAGTTTGTGTGTTAGTTAGTTTTGCTCTGGTAGATATAATTTTTGGTTTCGTTTGTTCTCTGGGTCAATCTATTGTACTGTATTTTTGTTGGACTGTTTTGATTTTGCTTATGGGTGTATATGTATGTGTGTATATTCAGTCACACTTTTTATTGTTGCTATAAACCTCTGCCTCTACATTGGGCTTTTGCAGTTCTGTGGAGTTTTTCATTCTTTTTTCCCATTTTCTTTCTTCTTCCTTTTTTTCCTTTTTTATAATTTTATTTTTTTTTAAACCTAGTATATTTTTTCTGCATTTATTCCTTTGTTTGCCTTTTCTACTGTTCATTTCCCCTTGCAGTTAATCTTTAATGTATATAAATCTTCTTCAGCTACCTCTATTTAACTTTGTCTATCTATTCTTTCTTTCCTTTCCTCTCAACATATTTATTACATTTGCTTTTATTGCTTTATTTCCCACTTGGCACTTTGCTTTAGTTTTGTTTACCAGTTTGTGCTTTAGTTAGTTTTGTTCTTAACTGATAAATATAATTTTTGACTTACTTTGTTCACTGAGTCAATCTACTGTACTTTATTTTTGTTGGACTGTTTTCACTTTGCTCATGGGTGTGTATGTATATGTGTATATTCTATTATTTTAATTATTATTTGCCTGATTTTGTAACTGCCATTTGCTGGGGTTCATATTTGGTATCTTGTTTTTGGATGTTTGTTTTAATCTCACTAAATGCCATAACAAACCACTTGTGGAATCTTCATTCCTGAACAGAGATCAAGCCCTGAGCCTTTGGAATGGGATCACTGACTACAAGACCCTAGACTACCAGAGAACTTACCCTAGGGAATATCAGATAGTAAGAACTCACACAAAGGAAAACACTTGAATAAAAGGCCTGGTATCACCCAACCACCTGTAGCACCCTGTGCAGGATGCCTCATCTAAACAATAAACAAAGCAAAACTATAAGCCCAATCATCAGCAGACAGTATTACCACCTCGGTCAGCCTTGCCCATCAGAGGAAAAACAAACAAACAAACAAAAACTCAGCACAAATCTCACTCTA
Organism: Tragelaphus eurycerus; assembly: GCA_935064755.1. Classification (NCBI taxonomy): domain Eukaryota; kingdom Metazoa; phylum Chordata; class Mammalia; order Artiodactyla; family Bovidae; genus Tragelaphus; species Tragelaphus eurycerus. Next base: position 24,434,374 of record CAKXYN010000020.1, read on the forward strand.
TACAAACCTTACACAAACCACTGGACCAAACTTAGGAGGGCAGAAACCAAAAGGAAGAAAGAATTCAACCTTGAAGCCTTATTCAACCTTAACACAATAAATTAAAAAAAAAATAATGAAAATGCAGAGAAATACTACACAAATGAAGGAAAAAACTAGAAGCACAGAAGTCCAAATTGATGAAGAGGAAATAGGCAAACTGCCTGAAAAAGAATTCAGAATAATGATAGTAAAGATGATCAGAAACCTTGAAAACAAAGTGGAGAACATGCAAGAATCAATTAACAAAGACCTATAAGAATTAAAGAATAAACATACAGAGACAAACATCACAATTACTGAATTAAAAATACTCTAGAAGGGATCAATAGCAGAATATCTGAAGCAGAAAAATCAGTGAGCTGGAAGATAAAATGGTGGAAATAAGTTCTGAAGAGCAGAATAAAGTAAAAAGAGTGAAAAGAACTGAGGATAGTCTCAGAGACCTCTGGGACAATACCAAATGCACCAACATTCAAATTATAGGGGTCCCAGAAGAAGAAGAGAAAAAGAAAGGGTATGAGAAAATTTTTGAAGAGATTATAGTTGAAAATTTCCCCAATATGGAAAAGGAAATAGTCAATCAAGTCCAAGAGGCACAAAGAGTCCCATACAGGATAAACCCAAGGAGAAACATGCCAAGACACATACTAATTAAACTAACAAAGACTAAACACAAAGGAAGAATATTGAAAGCAGCAAGGGAGAAGCAACAAGTAACATACAAGGGAAACCCCATATGCTTAACAGATGATCTTTCAGCAGAAACTCTGCAGGCCAGAAAGGAATGGTGGGATATATTTAAAGTTTGAAAGGAAAAAAATCTACAACCAAGATTACAGTACTTGGCAAGGATCTCATTCAAAATTGATGGAGAAATAAAAAGCTTTTCAGACAAGCAAAAGTTAAAAGAATTCAGTACCACCAAACCAGCTTTACAACAAATGTTAAAGGGACTTATATAGTCAAGACATATGAGAGAAGTAAAATGATCTACAAAATCAATCCCAAACAATTAAGAAAATGACAATAGGAACATATATATCAATAATTACTTTAAATGTAAATGGATTAAATGCTCCAACCAAAAGACAGAGACTGGCTGAATGGTTACAAAAATAAGACCCATATATATGCTGTCTAAAGAAACTTACTTCAGACCTAAAGACACATATAGACTGGAAATGGGAAGATGGAAAAATATATTCCATGCAAATGGGAAGCAAAAGAAAGCTGAAGTAGCAATCCTCATATCAGACAAAATAGACCTTAAAATAAAGAAGATTACAAGAGATAAAGAAGGACACTACATAACGATCAAGGGATCAATCCAAGAGGAGGACTAACAATTGTAAATATCTATGCATCCAACATAGGGGCACCTCAATACATAAGACAGACACTAACAGACATAAAAGGAGAAATTGACGGTAACACAAAAATGGTAGGAGACTTTAACACCCCACTCACACCAACCGACAGACCATCAAAACAGAAAATTAATAAGGAAACACAAGTCTTAAATGATACATTGGATGAGATGGATCTCATTGATATCTTCAGGGCATTCCATTCAAATGCAGAAGAATACACCTTCTTCTCAAGTGCACATGGAACATTCTCCAGGATAGACCACATCTTGGGTCACAAATGAAACCTCAGTAAATTTAAGAAAAGTGAAATCGTATCAAGCATCTTCTCCAACCACAATGCCATGAGACTAGATATCAATTACAAGAAAGAAACTGTAAAAAACACAAACACATGGAGATTAAACATGTTTCTAAATAACCAACAGGTTACTGAAGAAATCAAAAAGGAAATAAAAAAATTTCTAGAAACAAATGACAATGAAAACACAACTCAAAATGTAATGGATGCAGCAAAAGCAGTCCAAAGACGGAAATTTATAGCAATATAATCCCACCTCAAGAAATAACAAAAACATCAAATAAACAATCTAAATTTACATCTAAAACAACTGGAAAAAGAAGAACAAAAAAATCCAAAATTAGTAGAAGGAAAGAAATCATAAAGATCCGAGCAGAAATAAGTGAAAAAGAAAGGAAAGAAACAGTAGTAGAGATTAATAAAGCTAAAAGCTGGTTCTTTGAGAAGATAAACAATATTGAGAAGCCTTTAGCCAGACTCATCAATAAAAAGAGAGAAGAATCAAATCAATAAAACTAGAAATGAAAAAGGAGAAATTACAACAGACAATGCAGAAATACAAAGGATTATAAGAGACTATTATGAACAAATATGTGGCAATAAAATGGATAACCTGGAAGAATTGGACAGATTCTCAGAAAAGTTCAATCTTCCAAGACTGAACCAGAAAGAAAGAGAAATTATGAACAACCCAATTATAAGCACTGAAATTGAAGCTGTGATCAAAAATCTCCCCCAAAACAAAAGCCCAGCAGCAGATGGCTTCCCAGGAGAATTCTATCAAATATTTAGGGAAAAAAGAGCCTCATGATGAAAGTGAAAGAGGAGAGTGAAAAAGTTGGCTTATGTTCATAGCAGCATTGTTTACAATAGCCAGGACTTGGAAGCAACCTAGATGTCCATCCACAGATGAATGGATAAGCAAGCTGTGGTACATATACACAATGGAGTATTACTCAGCTATTAAAAAGAATGCATTTGAATCAGTTCTAATCAGGTGGATGGAACTGGAGCCTATTACACAGAGTGAAGTAAGCCAGAAAGAAAAACACAAATACAGTATACTAACGCATATATATGGAATTTAGAAAGATGGTAACAATAACCCTGTTTACGAGACAGCAAAAGAGACACTAATGTATAGAACAGACTTTTGGACTCTGGGAACGGGAGAGGGTGGGATGATTTGGGAGAATAGCATTGAAATATGTATAATATCATCTGAAACGAGTCGCCAGTCCAGGTAAGATGCCTGATAACGGATGCCTGGGGCTGGTGCACTGGGACGACCCAGGGGGATGGTATGGGGAGGGAGGAGGGGAGGAGGGTTCAGGATGGGGAACACATGTATACTTGTGGTGGATCCATCTTGATGTATGGCAAAAGCAATACAATATTGTAAAGTTAAGCAAAATAAAATTTAATTTAAAAAAAAAAAAAAGCTCAACATTCAGAAAACTAAGATCATGGTATCCAGTCCCATTGCTTCATGGCAAATAGATGGGGAAATAGTGGAAACAGTGACAGACTTTATTTTTTTGGGTTCCAAAATCACTGCAGATGGTGATTGCAGCCATGAAATTAAAAGACACTTACTCCTTGGAAGGAAAGTTATGATCAACCTAGACAGCATATTAAAAAGCAGAGACATTACTTTACCAATAAAGGTCCATCTAGTCAAGGCTATGGTTTTTCCAGTGGTCATGTATGGATGTGAGAGTTGGACTATAAAGAAAGCTGAGCACCAAAGAATTGATGCTTTTGAACTGTGGTGTTGGAGAAGACTCTTGAGAGTCCCTTGGACTGCAAGGAGATTCAACCAGTTCATCCTAAAGGAAATCAGTCCTGAATATTCCTTGAAAGCACTGATGTTGCAGCTGAAACTCCAATACTTTGGTGACCTGATGTGAAGAACTGACTCATTTGAAAAGACCCTATGCCGGAAAAGATTGAGGGCAGGAGGAGAAGGGGACGACAGAGGATGAGTTGGTTGGATGGCATCACCAACTCAATGGACATGAGTTTGAGTAAAGTCTGGTAGTTGTTGATGGAGAGGGAGGCCTGGCGTGCTGCAGTCCATGGGGTCACAAAGAGTCGGACACAACTGAGTGACTGAACTGAATGCCTATATTTCTAGAACTCTTTCAAAAAAGTGCATAGGAAGGAACACTTCCAAAGTCATTCTACTGGTCCACCATCACCCTGATACCAAAACCAGACAAATAAAACACAAAAAGAGAAAACTACAGGCCAATATCACTGATGAACAAAGATGAAAAAAATCCTCAAAAAAAATTTTAGCAAACAGAATTCAGCAACACACCATAAAGCTCATACACCATGATCAAGTTGGGTTTATTCCAGGAATGCAAGGATTCTTGAATATATGCAAATCAATCAATGTGATACACTATATTAACAAATTGAAAGATAAAAACCATATGATAATCTCAATAGATGCAGAAAAAGCCTTTGACAAAATTTAGCATCCATTTATGATTCAGATCAGTTCAGTTCAGTCACTCAGTCGTGTCTGACTCTTTGCAACCCCATGAACCACAGCATGCCAGGCCTCCCTGTCCATCACCAGCTCCCAGAGTTTATCCAAACTCATGTCCATTGAGTTGGTGATGCCATCCAACCATCTCATCCTCTGTCATCCTCTTCTCCTCCTGCCCTCAATCTTTCCCAGCATCAGGGTCTTTTCAAATGAGTCAGCTCTTCACATCAGGTGGCCAAAGTACTGGAGTTTTAGCTTCAACATCAGTCCTTCCATAACACCCAGGACTGATCACCTTTAGGATGGACTGGTTGGATCTCCTTGCAGTTCAAGGGACTCTCAAGAGTCTTCTCCAACATCACAGTTCAAAAGCATCAATTCTTTGGTGCTCAGCTTTCTTTATAGTCCAACTCTCACATCCATACCTGACCACTGGAAAAACTGTAGCCTTGACTAGATGGACCTTTATTGGTAAAGTAATGTCTCTGCTTTTTAACATGCTATCTAGGTTGGTCATAACTTTCCTTCCAAGGAGTAAGCGTCTTTTAATTTTGTGGCTGCACTCATCATCTGCAGTGATTTTGGAACCCCAAAAAATAAAGTCAGCCACTGTTTTTGTTTCCCCATCTATTTGCCATGAAGTGATGGGACTTGATGCCATGATCTTAGTTTTCTTAATGTTGAGCCTTAAGCCAACTTTTTCACTCTTCTCTTTCACCTTCATCAAGAAGCTCTTTAGTTCCTCTTCACTTTCTGCCATAAGGGTGGTGTTATCTGAATATCTGAGCTTATTGATATTTCTCCCAGTGATCTGGATTCCAGCTTGTGAGTCTTCCAGCCTAGCATTTGTCATGATGTACTCTGCATATAGGTTAAATAAGCAGGGTGACAATAAAACTCTTTAAAAAATGGGCATGAAGGAACCTACCTCAACATGGTAAAAGCCATATATGATAAGCCTACAGAAAACATTATTCTCAGTGGTGAAAAACTGAATGTATTCCCTCTAAGATCAGGAACAAGACAAGGGTGTCCACTTTCACCACTATTATTCAGCATAGTTCTGGAAGTCCTAGCTACAGCAATCAGAGAAGAAAAAGAAATAAAAGGAATACAGATCAGAAAAGAAGTAAAGCTTTCACTGTTTGCAGATGACATGATACTGTACATAGAAAACCCTAAAGATAGTATCAGAAAATTACTAGAGCTAATCAGCGAATTTAGCAGAGTTGCAGGATACAAAATCAATACACAGAAATCACTTGTATTTCTATATACTATGAAAAATCTGAAAGAGAAATTAAGAAATCAATCCCATTCAGCATTGCAACAAAAATAATTAAATATGTAGGAATAAACTTACCCAAGGAGACAAAAGAACTGTATACAGAAAATTATAAGACACTAATGAAAGAAATCAGATGACATAAGCAGATGGAGAGATATTCCATGTTCCTGGTAGGAAGAATCAATATTGTGAAAATGACTATACTACCAAATGCAATCTACAGATTCAATGTGATCCCTATCAAATTGCCAATGACATTTTTTCACAGAACTAGAACAAAATATTTCACAATTCGTATGGAAACACAAAAGACCCTGAACAGCCAAAGCAGTCTTGAGAAAGAAGAATGGAGCTGGAGGAATCAAGCTACCTGTCTTCAGGTTAGAGCACAGAGTTACAGTCATCAAGATAGTTTGGCAGTGGCACACACAAAAAATATAGACCAATGGAACAAGATAGAAAGCCCAGAAATAAAGCTACACACCTATGGGTACCTTATTTTTGACAAAGGCAAGAATATACAATGGGGTAAAGACAGCCTTTTCAATAAATGGTGCTGGGAAAACTGGACAGTTACATGTAAAAGAATGAAATTAGAACACCTCCTAACACCATAGACTAAGATAAACAAAATGGATTAAAGACCTAAATGTAAGACCAGAAACTATAAAACTCTTAGAGGAAAACATAGGCAGAACACTCGATGACATAAATCAAAGCAAGATCCTCTATCACCCACCTCCTAGAGTAACAGAAATAAAAACAAAAGTAAACAAGTGGGACCTGATTAAACTTAAAAGATTTTGCACAGCAAAGGAAACTATAAGCAAGGTGAAAAGACAACCCTCAGAATGGGAGAAAATAATAGCAAGGGAAACAACTGACAAAGGATTAATTTCCAACATATACGAGCAGCTCATACAACTCAATGCCAGAAAAACAAAAACCCTATCAAAAAGTGGGAAAAAGACCTAAACAGACACTTCTCCAAGGAAGACATACAGATGGCTAACAAACACATGAAAAGATGCTCAACATTGCTAATTATTGACTGCTAAGTCGCTTCAGTCGTGTCCGACTCTGTGTGACCCCATAGACGGGAGCCCACCAGGCTCCACCGTCCCTGAGATTCTCCAGGCAAGAACACTGGAGTGGGGTGCCATTTCCTTCTCCAATGCATGAAAGTGAAAAGTGAAAGTGAAGTCGCTCAGTCGTGTCTGACTCTTAGCGAACCCATGGACTGCAGTCTACCAGGCTCCTCCATCCCTGGGATTTTCCAGGCAAGAGTACTGGAGTGGGGTGATATTATTAGAGAAATGCAAATCAAAACCACAATGAGATATCACCTCACACCAGTCAGAATGGCCATCATCAAAAAGTCTACAAACAATAAATGCTGGAGAGGGTGTGGAGAAAAGGGAATGCTCTTGCACTGTTCGTGGGAATGTGAATTGATACAGCCACTATGGAAGATGGTATGGAGATTCCTTAAAAAACTAGGAATAAAACCACCATATGACCCAGCAATCCCACTCCTAGCCATATACCCTGAGGAAACCAATTGAAAAAGACACATGTATCCCACTGTTCATTGCAGCACTATTTACAATAGCTAGAACATGGAAGCAACCTAGATGTCCATCAACAGATGAAGGGGTAAAGAAGTTGTGGTACATATGCACAATGGAATATTACTCAGACATAAAAAGGGATGCATTTGAGTCAGTTCTAATGAGGTGGATGAACACAGAATCTATTATACAGAGTGAAGTGAGTTAGAAAGTGAAAGATAAATATCGTATTCTAATACATATATAGGGAATCTAGAGAAATGGTACTGAAAATTTATTTGCAGGGCAGCAATGGAGAAACAGACATAGAGAATAGACTTATGGACATAGGGAGAGGAGAGGAGAGGGTGAGATGTATGGAAAGAGTAACATGGAAACTTATATTACCATGTGTAAAATAGATGGCCAATGGGAATTTGTTGCATGGCTCAGGAAACTCAAACAGAGGCTCTGTATCAATTTAGAGGGATGGGATGGGGCAGGAGATGGGAGGGAGCTTCAAAAGGGAGGGGATATACGTATACCTTCGGAGAAGGCAATGGCACCCCACTCCAGTACTCTTGCCTGGAAAATCCCATGGATGGAGGAGCCTGGTGGGCTGCAGTCCACGGGGTCACTGAGGGTCAGACACGACTGAGCGACTTCACTTTCACTTTTCACTTTCCTGCATTGGAGAAGGAAATGGCAACCCACTCCAGTGTTCTTGCCTGAAGAATCCCAGGGACGGGGGAGCCTGGTGGGCTGCCATCTATGGGGTCGCACAGAGTCGGACACGACTGAAGCGACTTAGCAGCAGCAGCAGCAGCAGCATATGTATACCTTTGGCTGATTCATGTTGCAGTTTGACTTAAAACAACAAAATTCTGTAAAGCAATTATCCTTCAATAAATAAATTGAGAAAATAAAAATAAAACATGTAGAACAGTGCCTGGCACAAAATAAAAACTATATATATGTTTGTTAAATAAAGACCGATGAACTCACAGCAGCATTTCTCAAGTTTCTATGTGTACATGAATCACATAGGGATTGTGCAGAAATACAGACTCTGATTCAGCAGGTCTGGGGTGGGGCCTGAGGTTCTGTATTTCTGACAAGCTTCCAGGTAACATTGATGCTGCTGGCTCATGTCCACACTTGGCTTAGTGAGGGGTCTACACGCTCCCGCTTGATAGAGAAGGGAAGGGTTTGGGTATGACGCATCTTCTCTATTTAACTTGCCTCTGTTCCCCAGCAGCTGTTGAAGGTAAACTCTTGGAATCAACTTCTTCTAGTTTCTAGGAGAAAATTTCTCCTTATGCGCACTAATGCTCTTGCTTGTTACCCTAGGGCCCAATCACTTTTAATCAGCAGTGTCATTCAGTCATCTGGCTTTACTTTGAATAAGAGAGCAGTGAGGGGTGGAGATTCAAATCTCACTGATGAAGGAGCATCTTAGGGACCAGTCAGTGTCTCCCCTTGTGAATGTGGGCTTCTCCATGTAAGTGTCTCAGAGGTTACCATGCAAAAATGGTTTGTCTCATCTTGGATTTGAGCCACCTCAGCAATCACTCTTTTTATGATCCTCTAGGTTTATGGTAGGGGGATGGGGAAAAGACGAGACCACCCCCACACTACTGAGAAAAATGGCTTGCTCCCAGCAGTCACACTAACATTTTGGAAATTTGTTTTTTGAATATGTGTTCTATGTGCGTGTGTGCGTTGAATGCTAAATCGCTTCAGTCGTGTCCAACTTTTTACCACCCTATGGACTGTAGCCCACCAGGCTCCTCTGTCCATGGGATTTTCTAGGGAAGAATACTAGAGTGGGTTGCCATGCCCTTCTCCAGGGAATCTTCTCGATCCAGGGATTGAACCTGGGTCTTCTGTATTGCAGGCAAATTCTTTCCTGTGCCCTGATATTTTCTTAGGCTCTTGTTTTAATATATGCTTTCCCCCATATCTTCTTTTTTAAAAGAATGTTAGCTCCTTATTGTTTAATTGACATATAATTAATAGTCAGTGAAATGCACATATCTTCATAGCACAGTGTAATGAGTTTTTGCAAATGAATGTTGCCATGTAACCCACATCTCTGTCAAGACACACAACATTTCCCTCCTCTAAAAAAAACAAAAAAACAAAAAAAAAAAACATTCTCCTTCCAGTCCATCTTTCCCCCTGGCTCTCAGGAAAACACTGCTCTGATTTCTTTCAACAGAGATTAATTTTGCCTGTTCTGGAACTCCATATAAATCTAATTGTGCATGATGTAATCTTTTGTATCTGGCTTTTTCCAGCATCATGTCTTTGAGGCTCATTTGCGTTGTTGCATGTATCAGTAATTCATTCCTCTTTATTGCTGGGTTAACTTCTGTAGTATGATTATAACTCCATTGTTTATCCCCTCACTGGTTGAAGGACATTTGGGTCGTTTCTAGTTTTGGGCTATTATGAACAAAGCTGATGTGGATATTCTTGTTCAACTCTTATTGTGCACATTTTCATTTCTCTTGAGTAAATACAGGCAGACCTCATTTTATTGCACTTAGCTCAATTGTGCTTCACAGGCACTGGGTTTTTTTTTTTTTTTACAAATAGGTTTGTGACAACCCTTTATCAAGCAAGTCTATTTGGCACCATTTTCCCAAAGCATCTGATCACTTTATGTCTCTGTGTCACCTTTTTGAAATTCTTGCAATATCTTAAACTTTTTCGTATTTATTATATTTGCTACATTGTGCTGTGATCAGTGATCTTTGATGTTACTGTTGCAAAAAGAAGATGGACGTTCTGAAGCACTTTTTAGCAATAAAGTATTTTAAAATTAAGGTTGGAACATTATTTTTTTAGACATAAGTGGTGCTGTGTGCTTAGTCTCTCAGTTGTACCTGACTCTTTGTGACCCCACGGACTGTAGCCCGGCAGGCTCCTCTGTACATGGAACTTTCCAGGCAAGAAGACTGGAGTGGGTTGCCATTTCCTTCTCCAGAGGATCGATTTCCCAACCCAGGGATTGAACCCAGGTCTCCTGTATTGCAGGCAGATTCTTTACTGTCTGAGCCACCAGGGATACTTAATAGACTACAGTATCCTGTAAACCAAACTTTTTTTTTTTTTTGGTGGGCCAGTTTAAAAATGTTTATTGTTTCCATTTGGTCCACCACGTGAGCAAGGGCTCCAGAATGGTTAAAAAGCTGCCTCCTGGCTGCAGAGAGAAACATCAGGCAGAAGTCTTGACACCAGGAGGATGCCAGAGGGGCTCAAAGGCTGTTGGGTCTTGGGAGGCTTCTAGTTGTGCTGAAAGGGTGAGCATTTGGAAGAGAGATTGATGCAGCCCAGCCTGGGGACCAGGCAACCTGCTGAGGTCAGTCACGTGGTCACGCACCTTCTTGATGAGTTTCACCTGCTCCTCCAGGAAGCGGCTCTCCCGGAGGTCACGGAGCTGGGGATTTGCCGGGGCAGAACCTAGGGCATGCAGATCTGGAAGGCCTGGTTCAGGTGCTTCTTCAGGACCGCGAGGGCTTCCTTGGCGTCCTGGATTTTACCCCACTCATCTTGGGATGGTCTGGGCATGCCAGAAGAGGGCGTGGCCACCACAGTAGTTTTGCATTTTCGAGAGACGTTGGGATCTCTGGAGTTTCTCCTCAGACAATTTGCGGAAAAATTTGGCTCACACCCTCCGGAGCCACATCATTGCCCCGGAGAAGCCCAGAGAGAGAGGTAGGTGCGGGAGGCCCGCAGATGCCTGTTGACCAGGTGATTGACAACGGCCTCCACTGGGATGGCCAGTTCTACTAAATCTGGGAGCTCAACCAATGTTGTCCATTGGTTGATAGGTAATAAGGAGCTAAGCTCAAAAACAAACAAACAAACAAACAAACAAAAAAACCCCAAAACGATGTGGGCTAGTGGTCCTGGAGGCTGAGGATAGCTGAGTGGTTGTTTCCAAAGGCACAGCTTGAGAAAAAGGTTGGAGGGTGGTCAGAGGCTGGAGGAGGGGGCGTCCCTGGGTCTGTTCTGACCAAATCCTGCTGAAGCAAGAGACAGATTGGTGAACCACTGAGTGAACCACCTTACTTGCCCCGGGGAAACCAAAATGTTTGCATGACTTGCTCTGCTAAGGTACTGGCTTTTTTATGGTGGTCTGGAACTGAACCATGATAACTCTGAGGTAGACTGTACACAAAGTGGAGTTGCTGGGTCCTAAGGGTGGTGAACGCTTACCTGTATATGAAATTGCTAGACGGATTGCTAAAGTGGCCATTTTATCTTCCTGACATTGTTGTGCTCCACATCCTCATCAGAATTTGATGCTGCCAGTTTTTTGAATGTCAGCCATCAGTGTGTGTGCATAATTGTATATCATCTTTGTTTTAATTTGCATATTCTTGATGACTCATGCTATTGAGCCACCCTCACATATATTCATTTGTGAATTGCCTGATCAAGTCTTTTTACTCATTTCAAAAATTGGGTTGTCTTTTTATGATTGAGGTTTGAGAAGTTCTTTGTATGTTTTAGATCTAGAAGCTTGTTAGATATGTGTTTTGTGAATGCATTTGTAAGTTTTCACCCGATCTGTGCCTAACATATTCTACTTATTTATTTATGGTTGCACTGGGTCTTTGTTGCTGTGTCTGGACTTTCTCTAGTTGGAGTGAGCAGGGGCTACTGTTTGTTCTCTGCAGGGGCTTCTCATTGCAGTGGCTTCTCTTGTTGCGGAACAGGGGCTCCAGGCACTCAAGCGTCAGTAGTTGGGGCACGTGGACAAAGTAGTTGTGGTACTTGGGCTTAGTTGCTCTGAGGCACGTGGAATCTTCCCAGACCAAGTGATTCGACCCATGTCCCCTGCCTTGGCAGGCAGATTCTTATCCACTGTGCCACCAGAGAAGTCCAGTTATTCTTAATAATGTCTTTTCATGAATTAAAAAAAAGTTTCCCCTTTATGATGAATGCTTTTTCATACCTATTTGAGAAATCCGTGTCTGCTTTAAAGTTGCAAAGGTATTCTCCTGTGGTTTCTTTTGGCAGTTTTATAATTCTAAGTTTTAGCGCATTATTTATTGGTTGGGTAATTTTTTATTGTAGAAGATACAGAGATGAGATATATAATGATCCATCTTGAGTTAACTTTTGTGTATGGCATGAGGCAAGAGTTGAAGTTGTTTTACTCCTTATGGATAGCTACTTGCTGCAGTACTATTTGTTGGGAAAAAAACCCTGTCTTTTCCCTCATTGAATTGCTTATATTCTTTTACCCCTAAATCAATTGATTATATATGCATGGATCTTTCTGGACTCTGTTCTGCTAATTTATGTGTCTTTCATTACCAACACCACAATGTCTTGATTACCATGGCTTTATGGTAAATCTTGAAATCTGTCAGTATAATTCCTTATCTTACTCTTTTTCAAGATTGTTTTGCTCTTCTAGGTTCTCAAGATGATTTTAAAGTCACCAGTTTCTACAAATAAAAGTTAAAGATTTTGTAAAATTAAGGTTTAAATACAGTGAATTGTACAGATCTTATAAATATGTAAGCCACACTCTTATTAAGGATGTTTCAACAACCCCAGAAAGCTCCATGGTGCCCTTTCCTAGTCATTCTGCTTTCTCAGAAATAACTACTATCCTGATTTCTCGTACCAAAAATTAGTTTTGCCTTTTCTAGAAGTTTCTCTGATGGAAATCAGGCAATATATATGTTTTTGTGAAGACTTCTCTCTTAGGGTAATACTTTTGCTTTGTCTATCAGCGATTTGCTCATCATCATTGCTGAGTGTCGTTTCAGTGAATGAATACGCCACAATTTCTTCATTCTTTCACCTCTTGATGAACAGCTGGGCTGCTGCCAGTTTTTGGCTGTTGTGAATAAAGCTGCTACAGTTAAGTTTTGTAGAAGACTTTTTTGTGGAGAGGTGCTTTCATTTTTCTTACATAAATACCTTACAGTGAAATTGCTAGTTATAGACTAAATGTATGTTTAACACTGTAGGAGACTACCAGAACCCTTTCCAGAATGGTTGTAATATTTTGCAATCCCATGAGCAACATACGGGCCTTCTGAGCATCCCACATCTTCACAAAAGTTTGGGGTTCATTTTAGCCAATTTATAGGTATGTCATAATATTACAGCTTTAATTTGCTATTCTCTGGTGACTAAAGACGGAGAAGGCAATGGCACCCCACTCCAGTACTCTTGCCTGGAAAATCCCAGGGACTGGGGAGCCTGATAGGCTGCAGTCCATGGGGCCCGGAAGAGTCGGACACGACTGAACGACTTCACTTTCACGCTTTGGAGAAGGAAATGGCAACCCACTCCAGTGCTCTTGCCTGGAGAATCCCAGGGACGCGGGAGCTTGGTAGGCTGCCGTCAATGGGGTCACACAGAGTCGGACACGAATGAAGCAACTTAGCAGCAGCAGGTGACTAAAGATGTTGAATGAATTTTTATATGCATATGTCTTTTTGTAAAGTGTCTGTTCAAACTTTGAAGTGAAAGTCGCTCAGTCACGTCTGACTCTTTGCAACCCCATGGACTATACAGTCCATGGAATTCTCCAGGCCAGAATACTGGAGTGGGTAGCCTTTGCCTTCTCCAGGGGTTTTTCCCAACCCAGGGATTGAACCCAGGTTTCCCTCATTGCAGGCAGATTCTTTACCAGCTGAGCCACAAGGGAAACCCAAGAATACTAGAGTGGGTAGCCTATCCCTTCTCCAGTGGATCTTCCCGACCCAGGAATCAAGCTGGGGTCTCCTGCATTGGAGGAGGATTCTTTACCAACTGAGCTACCAGGGAAGACCCTGCATTATTTATTAGGTGAGTTGTTTTTTATTGTAGAAGATAAGTATAGAGATAGAGGTATAAAATATATATCTCTATATATCCTTTGTCAGATTTTTGAGTTTTTTCCTCATTTTTTGACTTGTTTAATCATTATAAATGTCTTTTGATGAGCAAATTGTTTTAAATTGCATTTTAATAATGTCCAACTTTTCAATTTTTACAGTAATTTTTAAAAATTTAGTTTTAATGGGAGGATAATTGCTTTGCAATATTGTGTCGGTTTAGCCATACAACAATGTGAATCAGCCATAAGTATACACATATACCTTCCCTCTTGAACCCCATCCCACCCCTCTTGGTCATCATAGAGCACTGGGCTGAGCTCCCTGTGCTACATAGCAGCTTCCCACGAGCTATCTGTTTTACATATGGTAATGTATATATTTCAGTGCTACTCTTAATTCATCCCACTCTCTCCTTCTTGCATCAGTTTTTTTAGTGATTACTGAATTCTGAATCTTAGCAATATGAAAGTGTATCTAGCCCAAGTTCACAAAAATAGTTTTCTATTTTTTTCCTAGACATCTTACAATTTTAGGTTTTATGATATATCAATAACCTCAGATATGCAGATGACACCACCCTTATGGCAGAAAGTGAAGAGGAACTCAAAAGCCTCTTGATGAAAGTGAAAGTGGAGAGTGAAAAAGTTGGCTTAAAGCTCAACATTCAGAAGACGAAGATCATGGCATCTGGTCCCATCACTTCATGGGAAATAGATGGGGAAACAGTGGAAACAGTGTCAGACTTTGTTTTTCTGGGCTCCAAAATCACTGCAGATGGTGACTGCAGCCATGAAATTAAAAGATGCTTACTCCTTGGAAGGAAAGTTATGACCAACCTAGACAGCACATTGAAAAGCAGAGACATTACTTTGCCAACAAAGGTCCATCTATGGTCCATCTATATCAAGGCTATGGTTTTTCCAGTGGTCATGTATGGATGTGAGAGCTGGACTGTGAAGAATGCTGAGCGCCGAAGAATTGATGCTTTTGAACTGTGGTGTTGGAGAAGACTCTTGAGAGTTCCTTGGACTGCAAGGAGATCCAACCAGTCCATTCTGAAGGAGATCAGCCCTGGGATTTCTTTGGAAAGAATGATGCTAAAGCTGAAACTCCAGTACTTTGGCCACCTCATGCAAAGAGTTGACTCATTGGAAAAGACTCTGATGCTGGGAGGGATTGGGGGCAGGAGGAGAAGGGGACGACAGAGGATGAGATGGCTGGATGGCATCACTGATTCGATGGACGTGAGTCTGGGTGAACTCTGGGAGCTGGTGATGGACAGGGAGGCTTGGCGTGCTATGATTCATGGGGTCACAAAGAGTCAGACACGACTGAGCGACTGAACTGACTGATAAATTCACTTAGTTCTATATTTTTTTTGTTTTTTTATTCGTTAATATAACAGGCAAATAACAGGCAAATTTGGCCTTGGAATACAGAATGAAGCAGGGCAAAGACTAATAGAGTTTTGCCAAGAAAATGCACTGGTCATAGCAAATACCCTCTTCCAACAACACAAGAGAAGACTCTATACATGGACATCACCAGATGGTCAACACCGAAATCAGATCGATTATATTCTTTGCAGCCAAAGATGGAGAAGCTCTATACAATCAGCAAAAACAAGACCAGGAGCTGACTGTGGCTCGGACCATGAACTCCTTATTGCCAAATTCAGACTGAAATTGAAGAAAGTAGAGAAAACTACTAGACCATTCAGGTATGACCTAAATCAAATCCCTTATGATTATACAGTGGAAGTGAGAAATAGATTTAAGGGCCTAGATCTGATAGATAGAGTGCCTGATGAACTATGGAATGAGGTTCGTGACATTGTACAGGAGACAGGGATC
Organism: Tragelaphus eurycerus; assembly: GCA_935064755.1. Lineage (NCBI taxonomy): Eukaryota > Metazoa > Chordata > Mammalia > Artiodactyla > Bovidae > Tragelaphus > Tragelaphus eurycerus. The sequence goes on from CAKXYN010000020.1 coordinate 24,450,132, forward strand.
AAGACCATCCCCATGGAAAAGAAATGCAAAAAAGCAAAATGGCTGTCTGGGGAGGCCTTACAAATAGCTGTGAAAAGAAGAGAAGTGAAAAGCAAAGGAGAAAAGGAAAGATATAAACATCTAAATGCAGAGTTCCAAAGAATAGCAAGAAGAGATAAGAAAGCCTTCTTCAGCGATCAATGCAAAGAAATAGAGGAAAACAACAGAATGGGAAAGACTAGGGATCTCTTCAAGAAAATCAGAGATACCAAAGGAACATTTCATGCAAAGATGGGCACGATAAAGGACAGAGATGGTGTGGACCTAACAGAAGCAGAAGATATTAAGAAGAGGTGGCAAGAATACACAGAAGAACTGTATAAAAAAGAGCTTCAAGACCCAGATAATCATGATGATGTGATCACTGACCTAGAGCCAGACATCTTGGAATGTGAAGTCAAATGGGCCTTAGAAAGCATCACTACGAACAAAGCTAGTGGAGGTGATGGAATTCCAGTGGAGCTATTCCAAGTCCTGAATGATGATGCTGTGAAAGTGCTACACTCAATATGCCAGCAAATTTGGAAAACTCAGCAGTGGCCACAAGATTGGAAAAGGTCAGTTTTCATCCCAATCCCAAAGAAAGGCAATGCCAAGGAGTGCTCAAACTACCGCACAATTGCACTCATCTCACACGCTAGTAAAGTAATGCTCAAAATTCTCCAAGCCAGGCTTCAGCAATATGTGAACCGTGAACTTCCTGATGTTCAAGCTGGTTTTAGAAAAGGCAGAGGAACCAGAGATCAAATTGCCAACATCCGCTGGATCATGGAAAAAGCAAGAGAGTTCCAGAAAAACATCTATTTCTGCTTTATTGACTATGCCAAAGCCTTTGACTGTGTAGATCACAATAAACTATGGAAAATTCTGAAAGAGATGGGAATACCAGACCACCTGATCTGCCTCTTAAGAAATCTGTATGCAGGTCAGGAAGCAACAGTTAGAACTGGTCATGGAACAACAGACTGGTTCCAAATAGGAAAAGGAGTACGTCAAGGCTGCATATTGTCACCATGTTTATTTAACTTATATGCAGAGTACATCATGAGAAATGCTGGACTGGAAGAAACACAAGTTGGAATCAAGATTGCCGGGAGAAATATCAATAACCTCAGATATGCAGATGACACCACTCTTATGGCAGAAAGTGAAGAGGGGCTAAAAAGCCTCCTGATGAAAGTGAAAGTGGAGAGTGAAAAGGTTGGCTTAAAGCTCAACATTCAGAAAACGAAGATCATGGCATCTGGTCCCATCACTTCATGGGAAATAGATGGGGAAACAGTGGAAACAGTGTCAGACTTTGTTTTTCTGGGCTCCAAAATCACTGCAGATGGTGACTGCAGCCATGAAATTAAAAGACGCTTGCTCCTTGGAAGGAAAGTTATGACCAACCTAGATAGCATATTCAAAAGCAGAGACATTACTTTACCAACAAAGTTTCGCCTAGTCAAGGCTATGGTCTTTCCTGTGGTCATGTATGGATGTGAGAGCTGGACTGTGAAGAAGGCTGAGTGCCGAAGAATTGATGCTTTTGAAGTGTGGTGTTGGAGAAGACTCTTGAGAGTCCCTTGGACTGCAAGAAGATCCAACCAGTCCATTCTGAAGGAGATCAATCCTGGAATTTCTTTGGAAGGAATGATGCTAAAGCTGAAACTCCAGTATTTTGGCCACCTCATGCGAAGAGTTGACTCATTGGAGAAGACTCTGATGCTGGGAGGGATTGAGGGCAGGAGGAGAAGGGGACGACAGAGGATGAGATGGCTGGATGGCATCACTGACTCGATGGATGCGAGTCTGAGTGACCTCCGGGAGCTGGTGATGGACAGGGAGGCCTGGCGTGCTGCGGTTCATGGGGTTGCAAAGAGTCGGACACGACTGAGTGACTGATCTGATCTGATCTGATTCGTTAATATTGTCTATGTGCACTATTATGTAGACCGCAAATAAAGGCAGCTTTACTTTAAATTGCTTTTATATGCTTTTCATTCCTTTTTCTTATTACACTGACTAGAACTCTATTCAAAACTGTACTAGAAGTGTGACAGTGGACATTTCAGCCTTTTTACTGATCTCAGTGAGAAAGCATTAAATCCAATGTTAGTTATAGAGTATATATTCTAATACATATATTCCAATAGATAATATTAGGTTTAAGGATATTTCCTGTTTCTAGCTTGAAAGTTTTCTTCTCTAAATTGTCAAAAGATTTTTCAGCACATGCTGAGATTATTAGAGTCACCACCCACCTTATTCTATTAACATGCAAATTTAACAGTTGGCATTTGACTGTTAACCAACCTTACATTCCTGTGATAAATCTCATGTGGTCATGTTGTGTTGTTTTTTGTAGTATTTAGTGGGATTTGATTTGAATAATGTTGTGTTAAGGATTTTTCATGAAAATTTCATGCGATATATTAACCTGCTGTTTTCTTTTGATTTTTTTCTGGTTATGGCATCAGATTTGTGCTAGCCTCAAACAATGAGGCTGAAATTATGTTCTCCTCAAGGTGTGTGAATGTGTTTGTTTAGAATTGACATTATTTCTTCCTTAAATGTCTGATAAAACTACCAGGAAAATTGCCTAGACCTGGAGTTTTATTTGTGGGAAGATAAATAAAAGTTCACTTTCTTTAATAAGTCTTTGGATATTTAGATTTTCTACTCCTTGAGTCAGCTTTGGTAATGTGTTCTAAGGAATTTGTCCATTTACCCTGAGTTTTCAGATTATGAGAATGAAGTTAATAATATTTTCTTATGATTTTAACATATGTAGGATCTGTAGCGGAGAAGGCAATGGCACCCCACTCCAGTACTCTTGCCTGGAAAATCCCATGGATGGAGGAGCCTGGTGGGCTGCAGTCCATGGGGTCGCTAAGAGTCGGACATGACTGAGCGACTTCACTTTCACTTTTTCGCTTTCATGCATTGGAGAAGGAAATGGCAACCCACTCCAGTGTTCTTGCCTGGAGAATCCCAGGGGCAGGAGAGCCTGGTGGGCTGATGTCTATGGGGTCACGCGGAGTCGGACACGACTGAAGTGACTTAGCAGCAGCAGCAGGATCTGTAGAGATATGTTCTCCTTAATTCTTGATATTGAGTATTTGTGTTTCAGTCCACTTCATCAGCCTAGCTGAGGTTTTATCAATTTTTAAAAAATTTCCATTTTTCCTCATATTTTGATTATTTCCTTTTATATCATGTTCCATTCTTTATTATTATCTTTTTCCTTTCTGCATACTTTGAGTATAATTTCCTCATTTTGAGATAATTTCAGGTTGAAGCTTAGGTAATATTTATTTTTCTTTTCTAATATAAATCTTCAGAGCTACAATTTTACTTTTAAGCACTGTATTAGCCACATCCCACAACATCCCAACATTTTGGTATGTTGTGTTTTTATTTTTCTCATTTAAATATCTTCTAATTCCTTTTATCGGAGAAGGCGATGGCACCCCACTGCAGTACTTTTGCCTGGAAAATCCCATGGACGGAGAAGCCTGGTAGGCTGCAGGCCATGGGATTGCTAAGAGTCAGACACGACTGGGCAACTTCACTTTCACTTTTCACTTTGATGCATTGGAGAAGGAAATGGCAACCCACTCCATTATTCTTGCCTGGAAAATCCCATGGATGAAGGAGCCTGGTGGGCTGCAGTCCATGGAGTTGCAAAGCGTGGGACACGACTGAAGCGACTTAGCAGCAGCAGCAGCAATTCCTTTTATAATCTCTTCTTTAATTTATGGGTTATTTAGAAGTGTAATGTGTAATTTCCAATATTTATGGATGTTTCTAGAATCTTATTAATTTCTAAACTTTATTTTGTCAGAAAACAAACTGTAGTATATGAATTCTTTTAAATTTGAGACTTGTTTTGTGGCCAACAAGTTTTAAGGTCTATGTTGGTGACTATTCTATGTGTACTTGGACAGACTATCAATTAGGTTGAGTTGATTGTATTGACATTTTGTATATTCTTGATTTTTTTTTTTGTTTACTTGTTGCTATAGAATGTGAGCCCTGCTCCCTCCACGCCCCCCACCCCCACACCAATTCATATGTTGAAATTCTCTCAATATAATGGTGTTAGGAAGCGGGGCCTTTGGTAGGTAATCAGGTCATGAGGATGGAGACCTCATGAATGGGATTCATGCCCTTATAAAGGAGACCTCAGAGACTTCCTTGCCCCTTCTACCATTTGAAGACACAGCAAAAAGACAGATGATTGTAAACCAGGAAGTGAGTCCTTAGCAAACACCAAATCTATTGGTTCCTTCATCTTGGGTTTTCCAGCCTCTAGAACTATAAAAAATTTCTGTTGTTTTTAAGTCACTCAGTTTATGGTCTTCTGTTCTAGCAGCACACTGGGCTAACATATTTTATCAATTCATAACGGTGATAAGTACAGCTGACAGGTTTGAACTATCACTTGTACAGGGATATTTTTCAATAGTAAATACTACAGTATTATATGTTACATGATTCAGTGGATCCACAGATGCAGAAGAACCTAGGATATGGAGGGCCAACTATAGATTATCCTTAGATTCACTCTTGTGTTGTTCAAGGGTCAATTGTATTGAAATCTGCAACTCTAATTGCAAATTTATCATTTTTCCCATTCTGTCAATTTTTGCTTCAGTTATATAGAAATATGATTGTTATAGCTTCTTGATGAATTGACATTTTTGCCCTTATTAAATGTTTCTCTTTATATCTGGTAATGGGGCTTCCCTGGTAGCTCAGTTGGTAAAGAATCCCCCTGCAATGCAGGGGACCCCAGTTTGATTCCTGGGTTGGGGAGATCCACTGGAGAAGGGAAAGGCTACCCACTCCAGTGTTCTCGGGCTTCCCTAGTGGCTCAGCTGGTAAAGAATCTGCCTGCAAGGCCGGAGACCTGGGTTCAATCCCTGGGTTGGGAAGATCCCCTGGAGAAGGGAAAGGCTACTCCAGTATTTTGGCCTGGAGAATTCCATGGACTGTATATAGTCCATGGGGTCTCAAAGAGTTGGATATCTGGTAATACTTATCTTGAAGGAAAGTCTACATTGTTTAATACTAATATTCCCACTTTCTTGTAGTCAGTGTTTTCATGGGTCTTTTCATCTTTTGACTTCTACCCTATTTGTGCACTTTTGTATGTGATATAGTTAGTGCCTGATATTTTTTTAAAATCCAACCTAATGAATATTATCTTTTAATTGGAGTGTTTAGTTCTTTCACATTTAATTAAATTATGTGGTTGGGTTTATATATATATATTTTCTTTTCTTGTTTCCTTTTGAATTAATTGAACATATTCTAGTGATTTATATCCCCTTGATAGGTCAGTAGCTATAACTCTATGTTCTATATTTTTAGTGATTGCTCTGGGTATATAATATATACCCTTAACTTATAACAGTGTAGCTTTTGATAGTTTACTACTTCACATTTAATATAAGAACCCTACAGCAGTATAAAGCTATTTTCTCATTCTTTTGTGCTATTGTTATTTCACTTCATTTTACTTCTACACATTATAAACCCCAAATACATTGTTACTATTTGGATTTAAATGATTTTTTTAAAAAATCAAGAAATGAGAGGAAAATATTTAATAGTTACTCACATATTTTCTATTTGTTGTGCTCTTCATTTCTTTGTATAAATATAAATTTTCATCTGGTATTATTTTCCTTCTTCCTGAACAACTTCCTTCAACGTTTCTCATAGTATAGATTTTCTAGCTATGGATTTTTTTTCAGTTTTTTCCTATCTTATAATTTATCTGGCCATAATTTTTAAAGGCATTTGCTCTGGATATAGAATTATAGACAGACAGTGTTTTTGTTTCATCTCCTAAAGACATTATTTTCTGAGTTGCATTATTTCTGGTGAAAAGTTGATGGAAACTATTCTTTTTTTTCTCCTATATATTATGATTCTACATTCTGTCTGCTTTCAAGATTTTAATCTTTGGTTTATCTCAGTTTGATTGGGAGTTATTTTCTTCAATCTCTGAGTTAATATTTGTCATCAAATTTGGAAAATTTCCAGGTGCTGTTTCTTCAAATATTTTCTCTAATCCAATCTTTCTCCTCTCCTTTGGGACTATAACTTCAAGTGTATTAGGCTACTTGATATGGTCTCATGGTTGAGATTCTGTTCATTTTATTTAGCCTTTTCAACTCTAGTGCTTCATTTCAGATACTTTGTATAGCTTCCTCTACAAGTTTACTGATTTCTGCTTCTGCAGGGGTGTGATTTCCATTCCTCCATTTAGTAGGTTTAACAAATTTCAGATGCTGTGATTTTCAGTTTTAGAATTAACATTTGTTTTCTTTTTAATTAATAGATTTTATTTTTTAGAGCAGTTTAGGTTTACAGAAAAATTATGCGGAAAGTATGGTGATTTCTCATATACTGCTGCCTCCCCATACATAATCTTTTCTGTTAACACCTTGCGTTAGTGTGGTAAAGTTGTTAGAATTGAGGAATCAGCACTGATGCATTATTATTAAGTCCCAGTTTACATTCAGAGAAGGCAATGGCACCTCACTCCAGTACTTTTGCCTGGAAAATCCCATGGACAGAGGAGCTTGGTAGGCTGCAGTCCATGGGATCGCTGAGGGTCGGACACTACTGAGCGACTTCACTTTCACTTTTCACTTTCATGCATTGGAGAAGGAAATGACAACCCACTCCAGTGTTCTTGCCTGGAGAATCCCAGGGACGGTGGAGCCTGGTGGGCTGTCATCTATGGGGTCGCACAGAATTGGACACAATAGAAGCGACTCAGCAGCAGCAGCAGCAGCTTACGTTAGGGTTCAGTGTTTGTGTTGCACATTCCTACAGGTTTCGATGAGTGTATAATGGCCTGTATCTACCATGATTGCATCGTACAGAAGTTTTACCACCCTAAAATCCCCTGTGCCCCACGTTTTCATCCCTTTCTCCAAAGCCCTGGAAACCACTGATATTTTTGCTGTCTCCATAGTTCTAGCTCTTCCAGAATGTAATATAGTTGGAATCATACAGTATGTAACCTTTTCAGACTAGTTCTTTTACTTAGAAATGTGCATTTAGCATTCCTCCATGCCTTTGTGTGGGCTTCCTAGGTGGCGCTAGTGGTAAAGAACCCTCCTGCTGATGTAGGAGACATAAGAGACTCAGGTTTGATCTCTGGGTTGGGAAGATCCCCTGGAGGAGGGCAGGGCAACCTACTCCAGTGTTCTTGCCTGGAGAATCCAATGGGCAGAGGAGCCTGGCAGGCTACAATCTATAGGTTTGCTAAGTGTTGGACACGACTGAAGCAACTCGGCAGCAGCAGCATGCCTTTTTGTGATTTGATGGCTGTTTTATTCTTGTTGCTAAATGATATTCCATTGTATGGAGGTACCACAGCTTGTTTATCCATCCATCTGTTGAAGGACATCTTGGTTGCTTCCAAGTGTTGACAATTATGGATAAGGCTTCTATAGACATTCATATCTACTTCTCTAGTAGCTCAGCTGGTAAGGAATCCGCCTGCAATGCGGGAAACCCTGGTTTGATTCCTGGGTCGGGAAGATCTCCTGGAGAAGGGACAGGCTACCCACTGTAGTGTTCTTGGGCTTCCCTGGTGGCTCAGATGTAAAGAATCAGCCTGCAATGTGGGAGACCTGGGTTCCATCCCTGAGTTGGGAGGATCCCCTGGAGGAGGGCATGGTAACCTACTCTTGCTTGGAGAATCCCCAGGAACAGAGGAGCCTGGCAGTCTACAGTTCATGGAATGGCACAGAGTTGGACATGACAGAGTGACTGAGCACAGCACAGCACACAGACATTCATACACAGGTTTTGGTTTAGATGTACGTGTTCAGCTGTTTTCCGAAGTGGCTGTATGACTGCATTTCCAGCAGCAACAGCTGAGCGGTCCTGCTGCTCTGCATCCTTGTCAACATTTGTTGTCAGTGTGGTGACTTTCTGCCATCCCGATAGGTGATAGGTGTGTGGTATTCTCTTGCTTATGACGTTCATTATTCAACTGAGACTTTCTTTTGTTCTCTTTATATTTTGGTTTTAAGTCCTTGAATTTAAGAGCTACTTAAAAACTTTTTTTCCTGCTCATTCTATCCTCTCTGTCTTTTCTGAGTTTGTTTCTACTGACTGGCTTTTCTTCTGTGCATCTCACTTTCTCCTGCTTTGCATGTCTCGATTGTCTTTTTGACTTTTTCATTTTGTATTGGACTATAACTGATTAACAAACAATTTTGTTATAGTTTCAGAGGAACAGTGAAGACACTCAGCTGTACATACACATGTATCCATTCTCCCCCAAACTCCCTTCCTATCCAGGCTGCCACATAACATTGAGCAGAGTTCCATGTACAATACAGTAGGTCTTTGTTTGGTTATACATTTTAAATATGTGTGTCTGTTAGTATTCACTCAGTCGTGTTTGATTCTTTTCAATCCCGTGGACTGTAGCCTGCCAGGCTCCTCTGTCCATGGAATTCTCCAGGCAACAATACTGGAGTGGGTAGCCATTTTCTTCTCCAGGGGACCTTCCTGACCCAGGGACCGAACTTGGGTCTTCTGCATTGCAGGGAGATTCTTTACCGTGTGAGCCACCAGGGAAGCCCATTTTAAACACAGATTGTTTTTATTGTATACTCTACTTTATGGATGCTAAGTTCTTGGATGTCTAGATTTTGATGTCTATTTGACAGTGCTGTTTTTTTTTTTTTTTTTCCCCCCAGCAGAAAGTGAATTGACTTGAGGAGCTCTTAACTTACCCAAGACTTTAAAAAAGCTTTGGGTGGATCTAGGGTTAGATTCGGAGAAGGCAACGGCATCCTACTCCAGTACTCTTGCCTGGAAAATCCCATGGACAGAGGAGCCTGGTAGGCTGCAGTCCATGGGGTCACTAAGAGTTGGACACGACTGAGTGACTTCGCTTTCACTTTTCACTTTCATGCATTGGAGAAGGAAATGGCAACCCACTCCAGTGTTCTTGCCTAGAGAATCCCAGGGATGGGGGAGCCTGGTGGGCTGCCGTCTATGGGGTCTCACAGAGTCGGACACGACTGAAGCGACTTAGCAGCAGCAGCAGGGTTAGATTAACCCTGTTTGTAAGAGGTGGCCCTTTTAGTGAATGCCCTTGGTGTTTAACAAAGTCTCTCTGCCCTCACTGGTTGGAACGCCTGGCTCTGTGTGACCCTGGGGAGTTCCACTCAGAGTTTTTCAGAAGTTCTTTCCTCTCATTAGTGTTGAGTTGGCCTTCTGGAGTCTTGCTCTGTGCATTCAGTACTTAATATTTGGCCAAAGATTCAAGAGGACTCCTATGCAAATGTTTGGAGTTTCTCTCCTTTGATAATTTCTGTTCAGTACCTGCCCTAAAGCTTCCAGCCATCTCAGTCACTTTCAACTCTCACCCCACTGATGTATCCATCTTCCCCTTCGATTTCCTCTCCTGGTCCCCTGCCCCTGCCCCTGTGTCCTGAGGCACCCAGGCAGAAGGCTGGGCCTCACCTCATGTGTTTCCCCTCCCTCAAGCCTAGCATTCTGCTCCGCCTGTTACCCACATCTGAAATCAGTTATTTAGTGTGTCCTGTCCAGTTTTCTAGTTATTTGCAATGGAAGCAAAATCTGGTATCAGTTATCCCTTCATGGCTAGAAAGAAAACATTCCACTCATTCTTTTTATGTGTGGATTTAATATTCTTTCCATTACTTTTGTGTTTCACAGCATCAGTCTTACCTGGCATCTGAGGCCCTTGGTTTTTCTCTTTGTAGAAGGCAAATGTAATATTAATTTGATACTTACTAATCCTTTAGTTTGAACATAAAGACTAGCATTTTTTAAAGTAGCATTAACTAGCACACACCCAGGGCACTCTGGAGTTTTTAACCCCACATTGTGCTGTAGGCATGGCCATGATCTCAGTCTTGCAGGTGAGCAAAGGGAGGCTGAAATTGGAGGAGTGATTACCTAACACCTTTCAACTGGTTGGTGATGGCTGTCTGACTCAAAGCTCTGTTGCTGTTGTTTAATCACTAAGTTGTGTCTGATTCTTTGCAACCCCATCGACTGCAGCCCTCCAGGCTCCTCTATCCAGGGGATTTCCCAGGCAAGAATATGAGAGTGGGTTGCATTTCCTCCCCCAGGGGATCTTCCCAACCCAGGGATCGAACCCAGGTCTCCTGCATTGCAGGCAGACTCTATTGTCTAAGCCATCAGGGAAAAGCCCTCATGTAAAACATCTTCAAAGAACCTCTGCAGCAAATCAAAAAAACATATCTGTGGGAAACTGTTGTGCCACCCTGGATAGTATGTCAGTCCTTTTAAAAAAAAAAAGTGATTTCCTCTGTGATGGAAGGAAACCATTAAGGCAGTGAGTGGAAGAAACCCCCCTTTGTAGCTTTCAGCTTCCCTTTGTGTAATGTTGCAGGGAGCATGTAGGTTCTTTCATTTGAATCCTGATTCTGTCTCAGATGCTTTTTTCAGTGTTTTGTTTGTTTTCAGTAAAAGAATCTGAAAAGCCTGGCCCTGAGTGATTGGCAGTCTCTAAGATGGTCCCTAGTAATCCTAAATTCTGCCGGTGGTGCTTGTCTATGATCCTCTCGTCTTGAACATGGGCCAGACTTAGTGATTTGCTTCTAATGAAAAGAATATAACAGAAATGATGGGATGTCATTTCCAAGGTGAGGTCACAAAAAGGCTGTGCCTTCCATCTCAGGCACCTTGTTAAGCTCTCTCCCTCGCTGGCTCTGACGGAGGCCAGCTGCCATGTTATGAGCTGTCCCAAGATGAGGCCCATGTGGCAAGAAACCGACGTCTCCAGCAGACAGCCAGTGAGCACTGGAGGCCTGCCAGCAGCCATAGTGGTGAACTTGGAAAAAGCTCTTTCCCCCATGGAGCCTTCCAGTGACGGCGGATACTGGATTGTAGCCTGTAGGGGACCCTGAGCCAGAGGTACCCAGTGGAACCGGAAAAATAAATGTGATTAAGCTGCTAGATTTCAGGATAATTTGTTATTAGCGATGGATAACAAACGCAGTGTCTGGCACAAAGCCGATACTCTTGTTATTAATTGTTTTCTTTCTCCCTGGCTTTCTTCTTTTTGCATCTCAGGGGAATGGTGACTTTTGTGGTGGCCTGACTCTGCTCATCTGCAGGAATGGTGCTCACACTGGACTCTGAGCTAATTGGAAGCAGAATTCCCCAGTGTGAGCTCTCCTCATTCTCCCTTGTTTGTTTGTTTTGATATTTCATTTGGGTGTGGTGAGAGGTGAAATTTGACATCCTGATTGTTTCCAGAGCTCAGAGTTCCAATGTACTGCAAGCATTTAGACAGAAATTGTGGTTTGTGTTTGTAGCATCCCCTTTACAAACATTCAAGCTGTTCAGTTCAGTTGCTCAGTCATGTCTGACTCTTTGCGACCCCATGAATTGCAGCATGCCAGGCCTCCCTGTCCATCACCAACTCCTGGAGTTTACTCAAACTCATGTCCATCGAGTCAGTGATGCCATCTAGCCATCTCATCTTCTGTTGTCCCCTTCTCCTCCTGCCCCAACCCCTCCCAGCATCAGAGTCTTTTCCAATGAGTCAACTCTTCGCATGAGGTGGCCAAAGTACTGGAGTTTCAGCAACAGACACAGTGCGGTTCCACCACGGAAAGATAGTCCTGCGTCATTTCCTGTGGAAACACATTAGGGGTATGTGTTTTTTTGTGAGTTTTTTTTTTTTTTTTTAAATCCCCCTTTTCCTTCTTTCTTACATTCTCTGGCTGACTCTAAAATTAAGTTTTTCCTCATGGGATCACTTTGAACTTTTATCTCTTCTCAGATATAGGATCTCAGCTTTCAGGCCCCCACCTCCACCCTTTTCCAAGTTCCGAATCGACAGATTGCAGACTGAGATGCCTGAAATCTTCAGGGTATTGTTCACTTGATAAAATGTCCATCCTTGGCAGTGCAGACACTTGTGGAATTTCTGGCTCTCGCCTACCAAAATGAATTGCATTCGATCTCCCTGAGAATTGGAGAGAGCCAGAGTCTTAGATCTAAAGAGAGATGACTGAGGACGGGTCCCCTACTTTTTTTTTTAACCTTCAAATTTCTGAGATGTATGGTTTTTTCCTTGTGAAATCTCAAATTAGAGGAGAAAAATATCCACTAAATATTTGCTGGTCCCTAGCATCTGTTCCAGATGATTGAGGAATAGTTTTACTCCTTTAAAAAAAAAAATGTTCTTATTACAACACAATCAAGGTTCAAGAATCTGCTACATTCTGGTGGGGAATTGCTTAAAGGATCTGGTCCCTCCACCCATTGCTAAGTCAGCACTTAGAACCCTGCAGGGGCAGGCAGGCTTGCACAAGGCAGTAGGGAGAGGAGCAGGTTTCTAATATGCATCCTGTTGTCTGTCTGTCTGTCTGTATCACTGTGTATGTATGCAGACACCTATCTGTGTGTACTAGGATTCTGAAATCTGAGGCTGTAAGCCACACCTCGCCCAGTGACCCATCTCTAGCATCTCACACCCAGTGTCGTTAGTTCTCTGAAAGCTACACATCTGAAATGTGACATTTATACTCTTCCCCCATGTCCCTACCCACCAGTTTGAATGCTTTTACTGGATCTTTGGTTTGATAGCATTTAATGGTATCACCACCAGCCCTCATGGGAGCAGGGCCAATGCCTCTCTTGTTCCTCAATGAGCTCCTGATCCTTCAAACAGTGTCTGGCTCATAGTAGGCACTCAATAGATATCTGTTAACTGTTGAATAAATATTGCTGAATGTGTTGAGTAAAGAAGGAAGGGCCTGGTGAGAATTTTCAGAGGACTAACTCTAAAATGTTACTGAAGATCATGTTCATTCCATACCATGGTGTCCTCTGAAGAAGGACCCTGGGGAGAAGGAACTTTCTTGTTTTCAGTTCAATTCAGTTTAGTCGCTTAGTTGTGTCCGACTCTTTGCAACCTGTGGACTGTAGCACAGCAGGCTCCCCTGTCCATCACCAACTCCTGGAGCTTATTCAACTCATGTCCATCGAGTCGGTGATGCCATCCAACCATCTCATCCTCTATCATCCCCTTCTCCTTCGGTCTTCAGTCTTTCCCAGCATCAGGATCTTTTTTAAGCAGCATCAAGTTCTTCTTATTTTAGGAAGGGAAATACTTTGGCCTCTCATGGGGAAAAAAAAAAAAATTACATAGCTTCAGTTGTGTGGACATAGATTTCCTCTTCGGGCTGGCTGCTAGGAAACTCAGAGTGTCTGTTGATTGACCTCTTGTGACAACACAAGATTTTATGGAATGCATTGTTTTATCAGGGTCAGTTCTTCCGCATTTTCTCTCTAAGCAAACATTTCTCACTGACCCCTAGTATTTTGTGATTGTGCTATATGTGTCTTTGTAAACAGTCTTCAGTTCTGGCGAGTGAATGTGCTAAGTTGCTTCAGTCATGTCTGACTCTTCATGACCTTATGGACTGTAGCCCACCAGGCTTCTCTGTCCATGGGAATTTCCAGGCAAGAATACTGGAGTGGGTTGCCATATCCTCCTTCAGGGTGAATACATAAGGATAATGCTGTGGAAAGGGAGTGGGAAATAAAGGAACATTGGCAGAACAGCATGGTGTGGTGCAGGAGACAAAAGGGGTCCCCAGAAAAGGAGGGAAACAATAGTGGAGGAGGAACTTGGGGCTTAGAGGGTGAGAATCAGGGTTGGCCCCCTCTCCTATGCCTGCAGGACATCCTGGGAGCTGGTCTGTGAGGGCTGATAGACTTGGACATCGGGCGGACATCTGGCTGGCATCTCTGGGTAAACGTGTGGCCTGGAACCCTCTCAGAGTGGGGAAGGAGACCAACCAGGAGTGTGTCCTTGGAGTCAGGTTTACATCTCTACTTTGGCACTATTGGTGGCCTCTTGGCTTCCCTGAGCCTCCATTTCTTACCTGTGAAGTGGGGTGATAACAGTGCATCCTGCTTGGGTTCTCTTCCAGGTTCAAATGAACAATGAACAAAGCAAAGAAGCAAAGAACAGGAAGCATCTGAAAACACACACAGTGCTTCTGTATTAGTCCGTGTTGGCACTGCACTGAGCCCACTGTGGATTCCTCTCACCAGCAGGCATCTCCCAGCCAGGGTGGAGTGGCACTGGGAAGAGGGGGGAGCTGTGGCCTCAGTCAATTTCTGTACATTTACTAGTAATCCTTTGTTATAAACTTTTTTTCCCCCTTAACCCAAATGTAACTGACCTTCCTCAGATTGTTCCTGTATTCCATCAGCACCTTCTGACTGTAGGCAAATCTCACAGAACTTGGCATCAGTAAAAATACATTCTGAAAGTTTTGAAAAATAATGCCGATTCTTTTTCAACCAAAGCTTTCTTCTCAGACGGGCCAAGGGAATACATTCCTGCACATTCCACAGTGAAACTCTAAAAATCCATCTTAACATCTCAGTTTCCAGTTCCTCTTCAGGGCAGCTGCTGAATTCCCCCCACCCCTACTTCCTTCCCTCTCTCTCCATCAGCTTTCTTTTCTTTCTTCTCCCCTCTCAGGCTGTAATCCTCTGGTTTTCCTTCTCTCTCCTGGGCTCTTAGATTTCTGCATTATTTAAAGAAAGGATCATCAAACCTTTCTGTGAAGGGCCAGGTAGCAAATATTTTAGGTTTTGGGGGCTATATGTTCTTTTTCACAATGGCTCAGCTCTGTTCTTGTGACTTGAAGGCAGCTGGAGGAAGTGAATGGGCATAGCTCTTTCCATAAAACTTGGTAAAAACAGGAAGTGGGCTTGGTTTGGTCCATGGGCTGTAATTTTTGACCTCCTGATTTCAAAGAAATTCAGGGATTTTCAAATCTTCACCTGTTGATATTTCTTTCTTTCTTCACCACATGCAGCAAAACTGAAGATTCTGTTATGGATGTATCTATCTTTAGGGAGCCAAGAAAGCCATGGATTATTGTGAATATCCATTTCCATTTTCTATTTTCTCCCATTTATGTTGATTAAACAGGTCAAAATGATTCTTTGCCCACACTGCCTGTAAGACACATGTACTTGGTACCACTGAGCCCTGAGGTTCGTGTGACTGGTTTCTCAGGTTCCTAGGTGAAAGGTGTGTGTGTGATGTTTGGACGAGAGTTGTCTTAGCCAACAATGGGAAAAATTAAGGTCCTATTTTTTTTTAGCCTCTTTCACTTTCTCATTTGTTCTGGGAAGATATTCACCTCAGACTGTAATGTAAAAAGTGCTGGACTAGAGCCACGGGGTCTGATTTTGTTGCCCTTGTACCACTGCTGTTGTCTTGGACCTTAGCAAGTCCGTTCACTCTCTGGTTTGGGTCTTTCAGGTGTTGAACTAGAATCTTTGATCACAAGTCTTTCAGCAGTTTACTCTTATTCAGATGAAATCTTCCTTGGAGTCTGGATGTACACGGAATGAATGGGGGCATCAGAGCCCTTTTGTCCCACCCCTCAGTCTCCTCCTAACCTGAGGAAACCCAGGAGCATCTTCTGGAACCCAGGGCTTGAGGCAACATAGATGAACGCTTACTAAACTGTCAGCTTCTGTCTGAACTTCTGTCATCACCCAGTGTTCCAAACGTCTCAAACATTGTTTATTCTCCTCTGAAATGGCAGAGACTTGTTATAAATTTGTTCTTATATACTTATCTATTTTCCTGGCTGGCTTTTTACTCCTTAGAATTTTTAAGCCTTCCACTCGGACTCCTTACTTATCCTCTATGGCCCAACTCCAAAAACCCACTTCTAAGGTTCATCTAAGTAACTGATTTCTTATAGAAAACTTTTGGAAGATCCACTGAGTCTAGAAGAATCTCAAGTCACAGCTTTCAGATAGCCTTGTTTATATGGACCTTTCTTCTCTATCGGAGAAGGCAATGGCACCCCACTCCAGTACTCTTGCCTGGAAAATCCCATGGATGGAGGAGTCTGGTAGGCTCCAGTCCATGGGGTCGCTAAGAGTCGGATACGACTGAGTGACTTTGCTTTCACTTTTCACTTTCATGCATTGGAGAAGGAAATGGCAACTCACTCCAGTGTTCTTGCCTGGAGAATCCCAGGGACGGGGGAGCCTGGTGGGCTGCCGCCTATGGGATCGCACAGAGTCGGACACGACTGAAGTGACTTAGCAGCAGAAGCAGCCTCCCTATACTTAAGAATTTAGAAGGCAGCAAATTTCTACCAGCAAGTGTTGACATGGTTCCAGTGGGACAATGCTTCTGTCCCCAGTTCAGGAACATGCCTGGGACCTGGGAATCACCGAATTCATCTTTAAGAGGAGGCCACGTGTTACTGAACTGGTTTTATTTAGATTTCCTCTCCTCTGTTGACTTTTCCCCCCTAGTTATCAAAAAATAAGGATTATTTGGTCAAGAAAATAGAATTCTGGCTGTTGGTAGAAGGGAGCTTGGGGATTGAATCCTGCAGGTTGAAAAGTTTTCTTGTGAGAAATCCGTGGGGAGAATGTTAGAAAGTAACACTTCCTAACATTGGACATGAATATCCTCCATCCTGGCCACGTCAGAGCTCCTTCTGCTCAGTTCTGTATCAAAGGGCTCTTTCTCCATCTGAATAGGTGACAGATTTTGTCATCCAGTTCTGTCCAGATCCTGCTGCTCTACTATCCACTGGGACTCTTCTAGCTTCAGAGGAGGCTGGGATGGGTCTGTGACTGGGCCAAACCTGACGTAAATGGAAACAGGGATTCAAAGACAAAAAAGAAAATGATTTAGAAAAGGAAACCCAAAGAAATTGCAATTAGCCGCAGGTGGCTGAATCTCCATTAGCCTCCCACTGTGCTGTTGTTCCATAGCCAACTTAGATTCTCCAAAGACAATGTTTAAAAGCCGTTCTAGCTAAATTAGCAATCATGTAAAACCTTCACTCAGAATATATGTTTATCTGCATTTTCCTCTGAACAATTTCTGTCAAGGAATCACATGAACAATCGAGGTCAGAAAAGACTGATAAAGAGGAAAGATGTTTTGAGCAAGGCATCGAACATTCGACATTAGCTCTGCATGACTGAATGATTTTCCATTGTTTTGCCTAACTAGGGTGGCTGTCTTGGTTTTTATCTGTGGTCATGGCATCATGGTTAGTAACATCCTCCTCGACTTTTTTTTTTCTGAAGAGTTCCTTGGACTCTTTTTTTTTTTAAAAGCATTTATTTGTGTATTTTTGACTGTGCTAGGTCTTCAGTGCTGTGCAGGCTTTTCCCGAGTTGCAGCAAGTGGGAGCTACTCTCTAGTGCAGTAGGTAGGTGTCTCGTTGTGGTGGTGTCTCCTGTTGCAGAACACAGGCTCTAGGGTGCTCAGGCTTCCATAGTTGCGGTGCGTGGGCTCAGGAGTTGTGGCTCCTGAGCTCTAGAGCACACGCTCAGTAGTTGTGACACACGGGCTTGGTTGTTCTGCAGCATGTGGAACAGGCGGGATCTTCCTTGATCAGGGATCAAACCAGTGTCTTCTGCATTGGCAGGAGGATTCTTTACCACTGAGCCACCCAGGAAGCTCCCCACCTGCCCCAACCACTGACTCTTAAAAGTCTCAAATCTTTTGAAACAGTAAATTAAATGGTCCCTCTGTATACATATGTGGCGAAAGCTCCAGTCTCTCAGAAGGTGTTGAAGGTGATGCAGTAGCCTCATCCTTTTCATACATGATGGTCCAAAACTTAGACCTCAAAATCTTGAACCATGAAACAACACCTGTTGGCAGATGGAATTTATCACAATTTATACATCTTAATTGGAGAAGGCAATGGCACCCCACTCCAGTACTCTTGCCTGGAAAATCCTACAGATGGAGGAGCCTGGTAGGCTGCAGTCCATGGGTCGCTAAGAGTCGGACATGACTGAGCGACTTCACTTTCTCTTTTCACTTTCATGCATTGGAGAAGGAAATGGCAACCCACTCCAGTGTTCTTGCCTGGAGAATCCCAGGGATGGGGAGGCCTGGTGGGCTGCCGTCTGTGGGGTCACACAGAGTCGGACATGACTGAAGTGACTTAGCATAGCATAGCATAGCATACATCTTAATATAGCATACTAGAACCTTAAATTCATTACTACAGTGTGAGATGTATTGTAGACCAAGAATTTTTCATTTTTAAGAATCACAACCTGGATTGCTATTTGTTGTCGAGTCAGTGGTCTATTTGCTGTAATGTATATAAGACCCTGGAGAAGGCAATGGCACCCCACTCCAGTACTCTTGCCTGGAAAATCCCATGGATGGAGGAGCCTGGTAGGCTGCAGTCCATGGGGTCGCTAAGAGTCGGATACGACTGAGAGACTTCGCTTTCACTTTTCACTTTCATGCATTGGAGAAGGAAATGGCAACCCACTCCAGTGTTCTTGCTTGGAGAATCCCAGGGACGAGGGAGCCTGGTGGCTGCCGTCTGTGGGGTCGCACAGAGTTGGACACGACTGAAGTGACTTAGCATAGCATAGCATATAAGACCTAAGGAAGAAACTGATTGGCTGGTTTGGTTCATGTGTCCACCCCTTGGATCAAGCCTTTGTGATCAGGGGAAGAGCATTCTGATCGGCTAGGCTTGGATTAGACAGGTGCTCCTGTGGCCAGAGGAGCTGGTTCAGTAACTGACAACCCCAGAGGAAATACCTGGAATGAGCCAATGAGGTGTACTTCTCAGTGTGGAAGGAGCTGGCCATCATCATTGTCATCATCAGGAGAAAGGGGAGTAGCAGGAGATGGAAGGGGAAGGGGAAGTTATGCTAGACAGATAAGACCAATACCTAAGCCCATCCACCCATATCTTCATGCTCACAGAACCCCTCATTACTGCTGCAGACTCTTGAACAAAGGAACAGAGGGGATGATCACTCCCTAGCATCTTAGATAAAATGTGTTTTCGACTGTTTTTCCCTTAGGAAGGAGGCCAAATGCTACAGCAAAGAAAATGTAGGTTATGGAGTTGGACAGATGCAAGTTCAAATCTCAGCCTCAAAACATGTTTGCTATGTGATCTTGGGCAAATTTATTGAATTCCATGAGCTCTGTTTCATCATTTGCAAAGGAAGCAGCAAGACCCAACACATAATATGTGCTGAGGATTAAATGAGAAAAATGTATGAAAGGCTTGGTATACATTGCCTGACACAAAGACATCAATAAACATTTGCTCAAGGCATGAATTAATTAATTTGGACTTCACAGGTCAGAGGGGACTTGGCTGACTTTGTCCTACTTCGATCACTCAGGAGCGGAATGAGTTTTTCCTTTCTCATAAAAAGTGATGCTATAACTGTCCCCATTTTATAGACGAAGAAACTAAAGCTCACAAGACAAGAAACATAATCCTCTAAAATAAAATCAAGAGTACTCTGACCCAAAGGAAGGGAGGTACTATTAGAACAAGGGCCTGTTTTAAACCATGGTTACGCTGCCAGGAATTGGCTAATTACTGTTTTCCATATATCAACAGTATGACAACACCGCCTTTCATCTGTGAGGAGAGTATACCTCCTCCAGACCTCACTTGAGCTGAGACTCACCTTAGCACTCTACAAGGAGGAGACAGCCTCTGTTAGGTCCTTAATAGATGTAGCAATAAGCTGGAAGTTTTAAGTCATTCAGTCACGGTCACATAGCTATCAAAAATCACAGCCATCCACGCTTTTCTTATTCTTTGAATTTTATCTGTTATTTATAAGTGACTAATACAAGATGCTTCCTAGCATATGTTTGCAGCAACCGGGATCTAGGAGGCGATTCCCTTTACCTGTGAGCCACAGGCTGGCAAGTGGGTGGGGTGGTAAAACTGGACCATGTTTGTGGTCCTGTGTTGTGTGTGTGTGTTTTCCCTAAGGATGAGTCATTTACTCATTTGTTTGTTCCCTTTGGTTTGATGCACTTGAATAGCTCCTGTGTACCTGCCGTGGTCTGGGGACCTTGCAGGTGCTGGAGGCCTGGTGGTGCCCATCAGCCCTGCTCCCTGCCCTCAGGGGGCTCACAGTCCAGAGCCTTCTTTTCCTTGGAACCTTCGCCACCCTCCTCTCAGCAGCAGGCTGTGTTGGCTATTTAGAATCTACTGACTTGGGGAGCTAAATTATTTACAGATTCTTTTTAGGAGAGCATCCAAAGGCTTCAAGGCAGGTTGTGTTTCTGAGGCCTGGGGTCAGATCTCCTTTGAGAAACACTGCCCTTCTCTTATTTCTCTCTCTCCTTTGCCCCCAGCATACCACAGATTCAGAGCAGATCTCTTGCAGGAATCATTCCTAGGGGAATGTCTGAGCCCGTTTGAATATGTCCCTCTCTGTTCCCTTGAATTAAACTCACTTGTGGGCCCTGATGGGCCTGGAGGAAGAAAGTGATGCCTCCTAATGAAAGCAGAGGGGCCTAGAGCCTGGGGACTGTGTCTGCCCCGCCACCCCACCCCATTCTGCTGCCAGGCCCCACCTGCACTGGGGCCCCTCTCCCGGCACTCTCCCCACCCCCACCCCACCTGCTGCAGACTCTTCCTGCTCCCCTGGTCCTCACGGCACCAGGTCAAGCCTGTCTATAGGATCTTTCTTAAATGAATGTGTTCCTTTGGGTGCCCCCAGTGCCCAGGACTGTGCTTCAGGGAGAGGACTGGGAAGAGAGCACAGGAGACCTGGGCCTGGGGACACTGGGTAGGGGTGGTTAGATTTTTAATTCAGGCCGAGATCAGCAGAACTGAACTGGGGAAGTGGTGGAGGGAAGGGGTGGGGAGAAGGATTTGGAAACTTAAGGGAATAGGGAAAAAGGTCTGCATAGAGGCACATAACTGGTTGGTGCTGGAGCTGGCCTCAGAGGCTGGGTCCTCCTGACTCTGGCCAGTGCCCACATGATCATTTATTTAGTCATCTCGCAGGCACAGACCTCATCTCAATTGCTGCTTGCCTAAGGAAGGCACTTCCACCGTACCAGCTTAGGACAGGTTCCCTGTGATAGGTTCTCACAAGGTCGTATGATCTTCACCAAACACAATCACCCCACCTCGTGAGTGCTTGAGTGCTAACCTGCCCAACGCCTGCCTTCCTCCTGGGGGTCATGCTGGTCTCCTTCCTCCCAGAAGCCCCAGTAAAACATCTGGAACATATTAGGCTCTCAAAAAATGTCTGTGGAATGACTGAAGGAATAAATGCTTGAGCTGTAGATTTCTGATCTTCTTTACAAGCTTTTGGGCTGAGATATTCATCTACCTCCGTCAAGACTTCCTGGCAAAGAGAGAGATTGACTGTATAATCATTGCAATTCACATATATTTTATCTCCAGCCAGTTTCATTTTACTCCACACAAACATACAAATAAAAAATATTTATGTGAACTTCCAGAAAGATACATGGGAAATGAAGAAGCCACTTAAAGCCAAGGTGAGGGATAGTGTATTTGCCGTCAGAAGCCAATTTAATCAGCTCCAGTCCTCTGAGGGACGAGGAAGGCAGGGACCTAGGATCTCAGAGAAAAGCCTCCTAGCTCCATGCTCTGTGGCTCTGTGACCCCTCTCCCTGTAGTTCCCGCATCATGTGGCTGCTTCAGTTTCCACCATGAAGAGTTATTGACACTTTGAATTTTTGGATTCCAATTAAATTTTAGGACTTTGTGTGGGTTTTGTTCCGAACTGTTGGGAGGGCCTGAGATGGTGAGAGAAGGAAACAGATGGGGAGTGAGTGAGGCAGTTATAAGAAAGCAGAGCCCCTAAAGGGGGAAGGAGAGGGAGAGAGAGAGGGCAGAGTTGTGCTCTCAACACCAGCACTGGCCTCTGCTTGAAAATCTCCTCCTATTAATTGAAGGAGCCCAGGCTGGGAGATAGAGGACTTATTAAATGATGCTTGACTGAGTTCTTGTTACATTCCAGGCACTGGGCTGGGCCCAGGAGAAACAACACAGGGTCCCTTTTTAAAAATTTTATTTATTTTTTAATTGAAGGGTAGTTACTTTATAAAATTTTGTTGTTTACTGCCAAATATCAACATGAATCAGACATAGGTATACATATGTCCCCTCCCTCTTGAACCTCCAATAATCATACCAAACTCCTTGTATTTCTGTACTAATCAAATGCACGTGTGTGTGCTAAGCTGCTTCAGTCGTGTCTGACTCTGTGCCACCCTAAGAACTCTAGCCAGCCAGGCTCTTCTGTTCAGGGGATTCTATGGGCAGAAATACTGGAGTGGGTTGCTGTGCCCTCCTCCAGAGAATATTCTCAACCCAGGGATTGAACCTGTGTCTCTTACATCTCCTGCACTGGCAGGCAGGTTCTTTACCACCAGCACCAGCTGGGAAGCCCAGGATCTCTCTTTCCATGTTGATAAATGTGCAGAGATAGGAGTCAGTGGAGGTCATTGGGGCCCTTTACACTGAATAACCAGGAAAAAGCTCTTTGGAAATGTACCTCTTAAACTGAGAGCTGAAAAATAAGCTGTGCAGAGAAGGAAAAAGCACTTCTGACAGAAGGCACTGCAGGTGCAAAGGTCCTGAGGCGGACATGAGCTCTGTGAGCTGGAGGGACTGGAGGGCAGTAGCGTAGGTGGAGCAGAGTGAGTCGGGGTTATTGGCACCTGGCGAGGGTGGGCAGCTGGGCAGGGACAGTGTGATGGGGTGAGCAGGCATGGTAGAAGGTTGGACAGGAGGGATGGTGAGGAGTTTTGAGCTGTGATATGCCCTGGTTTCAGTTTTACAGACATCACCTTGGCTGCTCTAGTGGAGCGAGGAGCATGATGAGAATGGAGGATATGGAGGAAATGAGAGGACGCTGCCAAGGCAAACTATTGAATACGGATGAAGGCACTGGAGAAGCAAAGGGACCAGTTTGGAAGCTTCCAGGCTTTATTACTGGTCTTGTTATTGACTGGTCCTAGGATCTCATCCACAGTTTCCCCATCTGCTAAACAAGAGCTCCTCTTGAATGTTTTCTCCTAGCTCTGGGTATCTTGGAGGGTCTGTTGACTCTGTCCCCGGGAGCTTTTCCAAGGTCTGTGTCTGTTTGCTTTTTCTCTCTCAAAGCTGCAAAACCCTCACTGGAAAGAATTTTGATTTGTGGCTGAAAGATAAATCTAACTTTCTTAGGTCTGTTCCTTTGCTAAGCACGTGACTGCCCTGCTTCTTGGTGGGAGGTGGTGAGTGAGGGTGCTACATTATTAATAAAATACGAGTACATTAAAAACATGTATCTTCATGTAACTTATATAGGAAACGTGATTGTCGGCGGAGCTTTTTGGCAAGTGGTTGGAAGTGAGTGTTTGCCTCTAACCTTTGAAAGCTCTTGATCAGGCTGGGGTCTTTGTTTCCAGCAAAGCCCTTGACCCCTCGTGGTTTCAGTTCTGTTTACTCTTGGCAAGCGGTTCTGGTTCAAAGGGAGAATCTTTAAAAGCTGGATTGGGAAAGTCTATAAAATCTTAACGCATCTTTGACATCAAATAGCTCTTTCAAAGCAGTGATTTGATGAAGTAAATAGGAGCACGGCAGCACAAGCCATATGGAACGCATTTTCCATAACTGCTCTGCACTTGAATAACAAAGGAGAAAAGTTCTTGGCACGGGGAGTTTGGGATTTTAATGACCCTTAAATATTTGGCTTAGTTGCCAGATGTGTTTTACCAGGCTGAAAACCCCAAGGATAAGCCCTGCCTTTCTCTTTGGCAAAACATAAGCTAACATGATGTTGCTGTTCATGAAAAGATGTTTGTGCCTCATTGCAGAAAGCTTAATTCACCATGATTTCCTTAATTATCCGCCCCCCTCCCCTACACTGGCATCACTCCCAACAGGCCTCTGAGCGTGGTTTCTGATTTGAGATGCTGAGCCGTTTGACGATGCCGCAGATACGCCTTAATTATTCGAAATTGGGATCAAAGGGTTGAAACGTTTTTCAGAGCGAGTGTGGTGCATGAGACTGGGGCAGGGCAAGGGGCTTTGGCGTCCTGGCGTCAGTGGCTCTGCCCTAAGTGACCGAGGAGCTGCACAATTCACATGATGCTTTAAGCTAAACTGGAGCAGCATCGCCTTCCAGCTGTTACTGTCAGGTTCTGGTTATGATTATGAATGAACCTACCTCTGCTAAAAACACAGACATACATGTTTGCTACCTCTCTAAGTTGTCATCTTGAAAGTCCTGGTTTCTCCTGATGTCCATTTACTTCTTGGACCATCCATGTATGGAAATGCAAAGTGATTCTCAATTCAAGACAGCCTCAAAACTCGTTTATCCAGTTTTTGTGCACTGATCAGAGTGGATTCCCAGCAACCTTTCCCAAGGGAGATGTACATTTGCAAGTTCAGAAGGAAGGGCCTTCATTGAGATTGAGCCAGGCATCCCCATTTCATAGATGAGGAAACTAAGACTGGGGTAGAAGTGACTTGCTCAAAGCCAGGTGGCTTGTCAGTGTCAGAACCACGGTCACAATCTCCCAAATTCATCAGCAGTTTGGCCCACAGTGACTTCTGTTTACAAAAGTAAGATGTTTCTTCATGAAGATGCTGCTTTCCCGACACAAAGGTTTTCTAAGAGTGTGCCCTTCAGGAACGAAGGAGCAGTAGCAGCTGTGTAAGTCGCTCAGTCACGTTTGCCTTTATGTGAGCACGTGGACTATAGCCCGCCAGGCTCCTCTGTCCATGGGATTCTCCAGGCAGGAATATGGGAGTGGGTAGCCATTCCTTCTCTAGAGGATCTTCCAGACCCAGGGATTGAACCCAGGTCTCCTGCATTGCAGGCAGATTCTTTGCCATCTGAGCCACCGGGAGGGAGGGGCGGATGAAAGGGAGCAAACCATGCACCCCACGGTGAGCTAGAGACTTCCTTCCGGTGTTGCTTAGTCTTCCATTAAAAAAAAATCCAAAGCATTTTATGGAAAAAGACACTAAGTTAGAGACAGTAAGTGACTGTGATGTCGCAGAGCCAGGTGTAGCTCCAGAGCCTGTGCCCTTCCCGGGATGGGACAGTCAGGCCCTGCATGTGGCTGCACAAGGTCTGGAAACCCAGAGCTGGACAGCTGGGGCTCTGCCTCTCTGCTGGACCCAGTGGATGGATCATTGCCTTTCCCAATTCCTGTCACCCTGGAGGAGACTCTGCATGCCCTTCTCAGTTTGGCAGAGCCCCAGGAATGAATCTACTTCCCATCCTTGCTCATAGATGGACATGGAAAAAGCCCAGGTCCCCATGTAAAATTGGGAGAAGGTTCAGAGAGGCCAGAACAAAGTAGCAGATATTGGAGTATACTTAAAAAATTAAGTGCATTCTGCTCACTCATTGAATCGAAGTTGCTCTGCCTCACCACGCTCAGAGCTGTGGGCGGGCTGGGACGGTCACCAGAAGGGACAAATGGACCACTGCCCCCTCCCTTCATCCCGCCCCCGCCCCTCACCTGGCCAGCTCCTGTAGGAGTTTCCTCCTGGCTAACCACTGACTGCCTCCCTCCCCTCCATCAGTTATACTCCTGGGATGGGCAGTGGAGAGTGTGACAGTGCATTAAAGAACAAACATCATCTAGGGGTAAAGAGATCCTACCAAGGGGATGCAGGGAGCCGAGGCTGAGAACCAGGGAGTGAGGCGAGAGAAGAAGGGTCAGGAGTGCCCAGGACGGGTCTTAGCCACCCCTGGGGAGGCTCCGGTGTTCCTGCCCCTCACTGCGTCCTCATCTCTGCACCCAGAGGAGCAGGAGACCGCTCAGCCCTGACATGGGTTGTGCCGATTCCTGAATGTAGCCCGGGTGCAGAGGCTGCAAGCATCAGGGACTGTTAGCCACCTGGACCTAGAGCGGGTGAGGGGAGCTGCTCTGGGGATCTTTACTGGGTTGGCTCCCTGGCAGCACCAACTCCCCAGCCATTGGGCAGAGTGAGCGGTATGAGGATGAGCAATAACTGGGTTGAAACCAGGTGGCTTTGTGTACTTTCAGGCATGTTAATTAAATATGGGGATTGTATACCCCAAATCTTCACAGAAAGTAGATTTATCGTACCTCATTACCAGATTTTACACACTCCACTTGGGTGAGACTGATGTTCTATATTATAAAATAATGCTGGATTTTATGGTCCCAAACCTTCAGATATTAAGAGAGAAGCATTCAGAAATAATGATGAGAATGAGGTGGTGCTCGTCAGCCCCTGATGAGATGCTGAAGCCGAATGGAGTTCACGTGGGCCCCATACTCTTTGGGTGCACCGCAGGCAAGAGGGTTCACTGTGAGTTCAGGTTGAACTTGACCCGGCTTCTGTCCTGTCAGTGCCCATGGGCTTCATTCTCCACTTCTCAGATTGTCCTGTGATGTTCACAGGCTCTTAATGGGTGTAAGAGGTGTGTGTAGGGCTGTGTGTGTGTGTGTGTGTGTGTAGGGGTGAAGGATGTGTGTGTAGGGGTGAAGGATGTGTGTGTGTAGGGGTGAGATTTGTGTGTATGTAGGGGTAAGGGGTGGAGAAGGCAATGGCACCCCACTCTAGTACTGGAAAATCCCATGGATGGAGGAGCCTGGTGGGCTGCAGGTCATGGGGTTGCTGAGGGTCGGACACGACTGAACGACTTCACCTTCACTTTTCTCTTTCATGCATTGGAGAAGGAAATGGCAACCCACTCCAGTGTTCTTGCCTGGAGAATCCCAGGGACGGGGGAGCCTGGTGGGCTGCTGTCTATGAGGTCACACAGAGTCAGACACGACTGAAGCGACTTAGCAGCTGCAGCAGCAGGGGTAAGGGGTATATGTGTGTGTGGGTAGATCGAAGTGTCTGTGTAAAACTTAAATATGAATATTTTAACTTCTGTCACAGGAATAGATTAAAATGTCAGATCTAAACTAGACTCTTAATAAAAAACAGCAGGTCTCCAACCAGTTCCTTCTCACCTGCTTCCTGTTCCCTGGAGGCAGCACTTTCAGCTTTTAGCTCCTTCTGTTTGTGTTCACCTTTACATTTCTAAAGTCTCACCTGTGCTTTATTTTTCATGTGTGCCATATTAGGCGTGATCTGGGGGCTTCCTGCCATGGAAGATGAGAGTTCAGCCCTCTTCTGCCTTCTCCCACCATCCCACACCCTCCCACATGCATATTCCTCTCCTCCAATTCTCCTAACATAGTTATTGCCCATTTTGGTTCAATAAACTGTTTTTGTGATCATGGAAGTATTATTCACAGTGAGCCATGTGCTGCCTTTTGATCCTGTTGGCCTTCTTCTGCAGCTGTGTGTTTTGTCCGGATTGTATGTGAACGTGCCTGGCTCCTGTGCATCCCAGGCTGGCTGTGCTTTCCAGAAGGTGAGCCTGCTGGGTACGCTCTCCTCGGCTCTAGAGCCTGCCACACCCATCTCAGGCTGGGAGGACCTCAGCTTTTCCCCTCCATTTCCTGTGCCCCATCTTCTGCTTCTTGGATCCCACCCTCCTCTCCAGTTTTGATCACTTCCTCGCTGGATAGGTGGCTTCCTCTCAAAGTGCATGATGATTCATTTCGAAAGACTGCGGAGGTCTCGTTGTTGTCCTCACTCAGCTGCGTCCGACTCTTTGCGACCCCATGGACTGCAGCACACCAGGCTTCCCTGTCCTTCACTGTCTGCAGGAGTTTGCTCAAATTCATGTCCATTGAATTGGTGATGCCACCCGACCATCTCATCCTCTGTCACCCCCTTCTTTTCCTGCCTCAATTTTTCCCAGCATCAGGGTCTTTTCTAATGAGTTGGCTCTTCGCATTACCTGGCCAAAGTATTGGAGCTTCAGCTTCAGCATCAGTCCTTCTAATGAATATTCATTCAGAACTGATTTCCTTTAGGATTGACTGGTTTGATCTCCTTGCTGTCCAAAGGACTCTCAAGAGTATTCTCCAGCACCACAGTTGGAAAGCATCAATTCTTCAATGCTCAGCCTTCCTGATGGTCCAACTCATATATCTGTACACGACTACTGGAAAAACAGTCAGATCAGATCAGTTGCTCAGTCGTGTCCGACTCTTTGCGACCCCATGAATCACAGCACGCCAGGCCTCCCTGTCCATCACCAACTCCCGGAGTTCACTGAGACTCACGTCCATCGAGTCAGTGAAGCCATCCAGCCATCTCATCCTCTGTCGTCCCCTTCTCCTCTTGCCCCCAATCCCTCCCAGCATCAGAGTCTTTTAGTTTTGACTATATGGACCTTTGTTGGCAAAGTGACGTCTCTGCTTTCTAATACACTGTCTAGATTTGTCATAGCTTTTCTTCCAAGGAACAAGTGTCTTTTAATTTCATGGCTGCAGTCACCATCTGCAGTGATTTTGGAGCCCAGGAAAATAAAATCTGTCACTCAGGAAGACCCATTTTCCTTCCTGAGCACTAGATTGCTCATTAGCTGGGTATAGTGTCCTAGGTTGCAAGTATCTAGTTTTGTTCCCGGTTTTGAATTATCTTCTGGGTTCCAGTATTGCTGTTGATGACATAGACAGTAGATTTGCCTGTGACCTGCTGTTTCTTTCTGGAAACTTTCAGTATTTTCTCTCTCCCAGTAGTGTTGGGGTATTTCACAATGATGTTCCTTTGTATTGATCTCTGTGCTGTCACTGAGCTCAGCTTTCCAAGGAGCCTTTCAATCTGGAAATGTCCTTTGGGGACATTCTTTTGTTTCTTTGATACTTTTCTGTTTTTCTTTTTTTTTCTAGAATGCCTAGCACTCAAATATTGTTTCTGTGGATTGATTGTCTAGCATTTTTTTTACTTTTCCTCTTCCAGTTTTGGTTGTATTTGACAAGTTTTATTTATTCTTGTTATTATTTTTTAAACAAAGTACAATTGCTATTTTATGGATGTAGTATTTTCTTATGTCTTGAAGGATATTACAACTGTGATTCTTTTTCCTTCTTGTATCTCTTTGTTCGCTTATTTATTATTTGTGAGCAGAGACATCCCTCAAATGCTTGGCGATTCTTGGTCATCTACACTTGTTTGAGGGAAAGGTCAGATGACTGGTCAGGAAGGTAAATGTTGGGGGCCAGGCGTGTCAGCCGGGGCTTGGCTGTCTAGACATGGAGCTTAGACCTGGAAATGCCTTTGTTTTTCCCCCTGTCCTACACCCTATCTGCTATCACTCATTCCCCAGGAGCCCAAATGTCAGTGCTATGGGTCTCATCTCTTAGACTGGTCGCTTTGCTCAGGGAAGAATTTTCTCCTGGGGAGTCAGGCTGGGCTGGGTGGTCCTGTTCTCCCTGCTCTCGATGTCAGCTTCTTCTCAGTCTTCCTGTTTGCAGAGTGTGCCTGTCCTCATCCCCAAGTTGTCCTTGTCGACTGAGTCCTGAGCCCCTGTGACTCACTATCCCCAGTAAGCATTATTAGCAGAGCCTTCAGCTGCATGGTGGAGAGGGCAACCACCTGACTGCATGGGGAGGGGGCTGTGGCCATGGCCGCCCCTTGTACACATTTTCAGTGAATTGTCCTGTTTTATTCTCATCTGCACACTCCATCTTTAGAGCTTCCCTGTGATTCCTACTCTTGAGACTGTTGAGGGTTCTGTGGTCTTATCAGATGTAGCTGCTGATAACATGCTTCCTCAAATTCTCATGATCTCACCTGCCTCCTGGATCCTTGGCCACTTGCTGGGCCTCAGTTATGGTGGCAATGACTTTTGTCCCCTGGTCCTGGGCATCTGGCTGCCAGAGGCCCAGCTGTGTCTCTTCCCTTCTCCTCTTTTTTCCCCACTTAAAAGGGGTTCTGGTATCCCCAGCCAGCCCCAGAAGGGACCCAGCCAGGAGAAAGAAATGGGCTTCAACACACACAAAGTTACACCAACTTCTTCCTGAATTCATCGGCCGGGTTGTCTGAGAACAAAGTAAATGAATCCACCGCAGAGCGTCAAGGGGCTGGGAACTGGAGGAGGCCTGCTGAGGTGTGCAGACTTGTCTCTGGGTCCATCCTTCTTCCAGATTTGTGAAAAACCTTCTCATCGTCATTCTTTCACCTGACATCATCGCAGACATTGGAGACTTAAGGATGATTGATTTCTTTTTATTTTGCAAGAAATCATAAGAAAACTTGGAGGAGCCAGAGAGAAAATGTTCTGGGCGTCACTCTTGTTTTTGAGAGTCGAAAACCGACTGGTACAGCAGTGTAGCTGGGAGCACATAGTCTGGTGTGCGCTCGGTTGTGTCCTGACTCTTTTGTGACCCTTGCACTGTAGCCCACCAGGCTCCTCTGTCCATGGAATTTTCTGGGCGAGAATACTGGAGTGGGCTGCCATTTCCTCCTCCAGGGGCTCTTTCCAACCCAGGAATCAAACTCTTGTCTCTTGCGTCTCCTGTGTTGGCAGACAGATCCTTTACCACTGCGCCATCTGGGAGTTTCCCTGAACCACATTTTCAGGTCTCACTGTGACAGCCTGTCTCCCCTGTAGGCGCCTCCTCCTCCGCCTCTTGCTTTCCCACTAGGTGTGCTGAAGGGCCAACACTTTATCTTGCTTATCTCATAGCTGCAGCACTCAGAAGGATGCTCGGGGTGGTTTCGGTGTCAAAAATACCCGTGGCATTGGAGACTGGAAGTCCCTCAGTCATTCCCTTGAGGTCTTGCGTAGCTGGGGGCGCTGACCTTTGAAGCAGGTAGTGCAGAGGGTCTGTGGGAACAGACGGGGCTCACACATCTGATATAGGCCATCCAGCTGCAAACAGGCCTTGGCTGCCAGGAGGACAGATTTCATTGTTTTCTTCTCAAAGATGGTGCAGCATCTCTGGAATGAATGGAAACTTAACTTCAGACATTGCTTCCAGCCCAGAAAAAATTCTTCCTTCTTAACCTCGCATCTTTGGCAACATCTGTTTGTCTTGGCAAGATTCACTTGGTATGCTGGCCCTTCCGGCTGTGCTGTCAGTCCTGGGAACAGCATCTTTATCTCCTCCCAGAGCCGAGTCTGTGTCTTGCATGCAGAAACCAGACACATGTCAGTCCTGAGTGAGTTGGCCTTGCCATTCAGCCCAGACCATTTCTTAGCTTCAAAAACAAATATGTTAAGTATGTAAATTGTGAAATGTAATAATGAACATCTGTGAATCCAAAATTTGATGTAAAAAAGCCATGCAAGACCAACCACACTGACGCTTGGCCTCCCTCTCACAAACACAAGCACTTTGCTGGGTCTTATACG
The DNA here is from genome assembly GCA_935064755.1 of Tragelaphus eurycerus. Taxonomy (NCBI): domain Eukaryota; kingdom Metazoa; phylum Chordata; class Mammalia; order Artiodactyla; family Bovidae; genus Tragelaphus; species Tragelaphus eurycerus. Next base: position 24,481,233 of record CAKXYN010000020.1, read on the forward strand.
TGTCGTTCTCCTGCCTTTCTTTAGTTGGTTACCATGCATGTATATGCTCTGGAACAATTTAGTGCCATGGCTTATTTTTTGGTTTAAGTCTATAAAAATTCTGTCATGTGGTTAGATATCCTTATGCAACTTTCTTTTTCTCTCTCGCCGTTAGATCTGTGTACAGATCCTTTGCTAATTTTCACTGTTGTTTTCTAGCCCCTCGTGGAACCATACCACAATTTATTTCTCCATTTTCCTTTTAATGAATGTGGTGTTTCTCAACTTTTCTAGAAAAACAAGTGCTCTAAACGGTCTTGTAACCATATCTGGGTGCACATGCAGTATATACCTAAGAATAAAATTACCAGGCCATATGTAAAACTCAAGCTAAACTGTACTAGCTGATGCCAAATTGCTTTCTAAAGTGTTTGAGTCAAATCTTATACACTACTAGGGAGAGGATTAAGTCCCATTAATGTATATCTTCTCTGGCACTTTGTATTGTCAGATTCTTTAATTGGGTGTGAAAATACTTTCCATCTTGTTTTCAACTTAAATTTTCTTGATTACATAATGAGGTATCTTTTCAAAAGTTCATTAGCTATTCTAGTTCCCTTTTTTGAGGATACCCATTCAAAGTCTTAACCATAGTTTTAAGTTGGATGGTGTGTTTCTTTCTCATTGATTTTTTAGGACTTAAATATATCAATATATTCTGGATTCTAATTATTTGACCTCATATATATCTGGCAGATGTCTTTCCCTGCTTGAGCTATTGTCTTACCGTCTTTTGAGTGTCTTTTGACACCTGAAGTCTTTAATTTTAGTGTAAAGTGATCACTCTCTTTTTTTCTTGAATGGTTTATTTTACATGTGGATAATCAATTCAGCTGTCCCAGCACCAATGAAATAGTCCTGCTGTCTCCTACTTACTTGAAAAATCAGCTTCTTAAAAAAAGTTATGTGTATATATAATGGATCTATTTTTTGACTTTCTATTTTGCTCCTTTAGTCACTGCACCAATACTACCTTATCCTAAATGGATACCACCTTTAGGATACCACCTTATCCTAAATCCTAAATTCTTGGTGACTGATGAGGCAGTTTCCCTTCCTTTTGGCTTCTGTGGTACCTTGACTATTTTTGTTCCTGTTTGCCTATTTAAGGGGGAAGGCAATGGCACCCCACCCCAGTACTCTTGCCTGGAAAATCCCATGGACGGAGGAGCCTGATGGGCTCCAGTCCATGGGGTCGCTAAGAGTCGGACACGACTGGGCGACTTCACTTTCACTTTTCACTTTCATGCATTGGAGAAGGAAATGGCAACCCACTCAAGTGTTCTTGCCTGGAGAATCCCAGGGACGGGGGAGCCTGGTGGGCTGCCGTCTATGGGGTCGCACAGAGTCGGACACGACTGAAGCGACTCAGCAGCAGCAGCAGCAGCAGCCTATTTAAGAACTCATTAAAATATGCATAAAATATGATCTAAAAGTGGATGTCCTCATGTACCCTATTAACAAAACTGATTTCCCAATCTCTTGCATATTTTTGAAAACTGTTTTTTTGACTCCAGTTCAGGTAAAGTCCATTCCAAGAGTTTGTCATGGTCAGGACTTTGCTGTTACAGTACCTTCGTGTCATTTAAGATGTTGCCTCTCTTGCATGTGTTTCTTGAAAATAGAAAAGAGACTTGATCAGATTCAAGTTCATTTTGGGGAGGGGGGAGAGGCCAGACTACTTGATAGGTTTTAGAAAGTATGCACATCCAGCAGAGGATGTACAGTATTTAATTGTTTCTCTCTTGTGCTAATAGTGACCATGGACCATCATGCTTAAACCCATTAGTTCGCTAGGGATTACAAAATGGCAGCATTCAAATTCTATCATTCTTTCCTCCTTATCAGGTTGGAATTATTTTATAGAGATAATTTCCTCTAACTGTTAATTCCTTGGAGGTACATTTTATGAAGAAAAATAGGACAAGTTGGGCAAGAATCAGTTATCCACACTGAGCAATGTCAGTTGATTCTTTCTTTACCAGTTTTTGAAATGGTTTCCTCCAAAGGTAACAAATACATTTTAAAAAGTATTACAGGTTCTTGGGTTAGAAACTATCACAACATTGTTAATCTACTATACCCAAATACAAAATAAAAAGTTTTGAAAAATATATTCTTGGGTTAAATGTTCGTGCTTTTTCCCTTATAGTTATTATTCTCACTGATGTCCAAATTGCCCCAGCTATGGCCATGGGATTGGGATGAAAACTGACCTTTTCCAACCTTTTCCAAGAATTGATGTTTTGAACTGTGGTGTTGGAGAAGACCTAGACCGGACTGCAAGAAGATCCAACCAGTCCATTCTGAAGGAGATCAATCCTGGAATTCTTTAGAAGGAATGATGCTAAAGCTGAAACTCCAGTATTTTGGCCACCCGCGGGTGACTCATTGGAGAAGACCTGATGCTGGGAGGGATTGAGGGAGGAGGAGAAGGGGACGACAGAGGGAGAGGGGAGCTCACTGACGGGAGCGAGCGAGGACCCCGGGAGCTGGTGATGGACAGGGAGGCCTGGGGCTGCGGTTCATGGGGTCGCAAAGAGTCGGACACGACTGAGCGACTGATCTGATCTGATGGCCATGGGATCTGCTTCAAGTTGGATCCTGCAATTTATTTTTTACCTAACCCAGTTGTTTTGTTTGCTTTTCTGAAATCAGAAATTACAAAATATTCCAGGCTCATCTTGGACATTTTCAACTCCAGACCTAGAATTAGCCATTTGTCCAAAAGTCCTGGTTTATGATAGTGCAAAATGCTATTCAGAAAAAGTAGTCTCTGCATTAGGAGGCTTTGTTGCTAGTAACTCAGTCATTGTTTCTGGACTGTTAGAGTGGACAGAGATAGGGAATATGCACTTATATAACATACAGACAGACATGTGCATGAACCATACAACATGGGTTCTCAGGTTGGTGATTGCATGGTCTCTACTTAACTTTATCAATCTTACTTCTGTAAGATTTCCCCTCTGTGCCATTATCATTTTGAGTTCTCACCAAGTGTATGGAAGTATTTTTTTCAGAAAAATTTTAGGTGAGAGTTGGTATCTCCATGTAGTTTTAATTTACATTTGTCTTCTTTTGAGCAAGTTGAAAATTATGTGAGTTTTGAGGTAGGTGCGTATGTGTTTATTCATTTATTTATAAATCAACTTGTCAAGTTGCACTAAAAACCTCATTGGGAATCTTTATTAGAATCGCATAGAATCCATAGGCCAATTCTTCTGAACTTGATATTTTTATGATATTGAATTTTTCTGCCCATGAACCCTGTCTATTTCTTTATGTGTTTAGGTCTTCTTCAATGTCTTTCAATGAATCTTTTTAATCTCTCCCACAAAGGTCTTGAGTATCTTTTGTTAGAGGTGCCTAAGTCCTTTATGCGTTTTGTTGCTATTATAAATGGAATCTTATAAAATTTCATTTATATGTACTTGATAGTAGAGTAAATATAATTTATTTTTGTCTATGCTCTTAGGTCCAATGATTTTCCTAGTTTTCTTAGTTTTCTATTAATTCTAATAATTATAGATTCTTTCAGGTTTTCCATGAAGATCATCATCTAGGGATACTGATGACTTTGTTTTTCTATTCCAGTCCTTCTGTGTTTGATTTATTTTTCGTGTCTTGTCTGCTGCTGAATTTATTCAGGATGAAATTGGATCACATAAAAATCTTAGGTCATCTGTTTTGAGCACCGTCAGGGGTAGTGCTGGTGGTAAAGAACCTGCCTGCCAGAGCAGGAGATGTAAGAGACGCAGGTTCAGTTCTTGAATCGGGAAGATCCCCTGGAGGAGGGCATGGCAACCCACTCCAGTGTTCTTGCCTGGAGAATCCTTTGGACAGAGAAGCCTGGCAGGCTGCAGTCCATAGCGTAGCAGAGTTAGACATGACTGAAGCGACTTGGCATGCACCTACTCGCATGCTAAGCACTGTCAGGCGTCCCTCATCTGGCCAGAGAGAAAAACTTGACAAGCTTTCCCCTTCTCCCCTTGCCCACACCCAGTCTCTGTTAGGATATGACTTCTGTGCAGTGAGATGTCAGCCAAAGTTTTGCCAATTGACTTGCGGCAGTGAAGCCTCCTACAGCTTTGCTTAGTCAGCCTGGCAGAGGGTGATGTGTTTTCTTAGACCACACATCACTGGGAGCAGGATGGGCTGGGCTGAGACCCCAGAGAGTCAGGAAAACCCTGGCATAGGGATCCCTGAATGAGAGCTAGGTCACATGGGTGGGGTGAGCCTGAGAAGCAGAGAGCCTTGTGTCCTGAAGATCCCAGGGGTCAGATGTGAGAAGCCATTCCATTGGCGTCAAGGCACAGGAGGAAGTAGACCATAGGGTGAAGTGTAAGTATTGGGAGGCCAGTAGGCTCTAGACCATGGTGAGGAGAAGGAACAAGTGCCCGAGTCCAGACTCTCTTGCCTGGATGTTATTTCATCAACCTTAGGTCTTGTGTGTACCCATGGGTCAGTGTGGTTAGACTCAAGTTCAGCGCTATGAGGACTGAATGCGATTATACATGCAAACCCCCAGCTCGTGTCCTGGCATGCTGTAGGGGCTTAATCGACAGCAGTTCTTGGCAGGTGGAGCATCTCTGTAGACATTAAGTGCTGTATCTGCCAAGGGCTGCTGTTGATTGAACCCCTGTTGCATGCCAACACACCAGCTAGGGGCTTTGCTGTCTGTAAGCTGTGGGTTCTCCTGCCAACTGGGTCATCCCCCCATGTGCCACAGCCCCGATGTGTTCACCGCAGGCCCATCGTAGCACCCATTCTAGCAAACACTCCTCTGGAGCACACTCGTTTCCCCGGTCTGCAGATTCACAGCATGGTATCCTGCCTTTGATACTTGGCTTGTTGACACGTCCCAGAGTCTTTGTCTGGTTTCTGGGCAGGGCTCAGGCTGCAAGCCTGGTCGACAGATTAGTCTCCCGCCCCCATAGGGTTTGGGATAATCTGTGTATCCTTGGCACATGGTTTCAGTGATAGGCTTATTTAATATAGACTGGTTTTTATCTTAATCACTCAGAAAATAAATGAGCAATGCAAATGCCTAAGGCTCAACTCACCCAGGCCACAGAGAATTATGGTGGCTCTAGATTGGAGTCTGCTGTTTGCCTGAAACAAGTTTCTTCTGGTCACGGCCCTCAGCTCTCTAAGCTCAACGGTGCAGGGTTCTCTGACCAGACACTGGGTGTCCCCTCCATGGTTTCTCTCCTCAGGCCATGCTCCTGACTCCAGGCAGTATCTTTCTGCAGTAAAGCTCAGCTAGGGGAGGGGTGGAAAATTCACTGCTCTCATATACCTTGCACTATTATCCTGACCAATCTCCTCTCACACATTTTATTCTTCACTTTATGATAGCTATTAAAGACTGTTAGGAGCTCTCTCGGTTCCTTGAGGAATATTTATGCATTTTATAGGACTCTCGTGAAGGAGAGGCACCCTTATGAGGAGCAGGCAGGGAGAGTCTGTATTGAGGGGCATTCGGTGGCCTCCTTGCCCAGAGGATCATGGTACTGAGGCTCCCTGTTCAGCTCGCTAGTTTATGCGCCTGTCTGAACTGTTTTCTTTGGGGCGGGGGAAGGTTAAGGGATCTCTGAGAATTTCAGACAGCATGGAGAGACTGCATTTTCGCTGAGACCTTGCTACTGTTTGCACTGTCATCTGCTCTGGTGGGAAGCGTGGGAAGAAAGGGGCTTGCACGAGCGGTTCTGATTTTGCAGCCTCTCCCCCGACGCCTGACTTCACTTGTCCACTAAGGAGCTGGCACCTGGCCAGCAGCCTGGGGTTACTCCTGCTGTGTCCCCATCAACTTTAGTCCCCACCCCCCGTTTCACCACTCTGCCTTCCTAGCACATCCTGTGTTTCATGGGACTGGAGGCAATCTCCAGCTTTTTTTTTTTACCCCTTTGAGTGTTTTTAGTTCATAGCACAACCAAGTGGAAAGTAGAGAGGTTTCCCATGTACCTCCTCCTTGACACACATGCAACACCCCCCCCCCCCACACACTATCAGCATCCCCCACAGGGTGGTCCGTTTCTTAACAGTCGATGAACCTATTTTGACATACTATCCCCCAAAGTCCAGTTCTGTTACAGTTTGCTCTTGGTGTTGTATATTCTGTGGATTTTGACAACTGTATAATGACATGTATCCACCCTTTCAGTTAAGAGACAGAATCCTTTTACTGCCCTAAATATCCTCTGCGCTCTGCCTGTTCATCTTTCCCATCCCACCCAACCCATTACAACCACTAATCTTTCTAGTGTCTCCATAGTTTTGTCTTTTCCAGAATGTCATGTAGCTGGAATCACAGAGTCTCTAGTCTTTTCATATTGACTTCCTTTACTTGGGAGTATGCATTTAAGGTTCCCTGGCAATATGCATTTCCATCACTCATTTCTCTGTTCAGCACTGACTCTATTTCATCATCTGGATGTACCACGGCTTGTCAATCCATTCACCTACCGAAGGATGTTTTGGTCGCATCCATGTTTTGTCAGTTGTGAATCTCTCTGCCGTAAGTATCCATGTGCAGGTTTTTGTGTAGACTTGCTTTTCAGCTCCTTGGGTAAATATCAAGGAGCACGATTGCCGGCTTGTATGGTAAGAATATATTTATTTTTGTTAAAAACTGCCAAAGTGGTCCAGCCCTGTTTTAAGTCATATCTAGCCCTCCTGGGAAGTATCCAAACCAGAGGGATTTTGAGGACCAGTCCCTTTCTTTCTCTCCCGCCACCCACACTGTCCAAGTTCTGTTAATTCCCGCTCTTCAGTGAATCTCCAAAAGGCCTCATCTTTTCCAGAGGGGCTACTGCAAGGGTCTTCTCGCTGTGTGTGTCCAGGCTTCCTGCAGCCATGGGGAGAAATGAATGATGTCCATGGCTGTTACCATGGTGATCAGAGGGGCATAAAGGATAAATGACTACCATGAACTCTGTCATCTAGTCTTCACTTTTCAAAGTGTGATCCCAGACCACCTGCAGCAGAGACTAGGGATGGTTTAGACAGATGGGTTCCCAGCTGCTCTACAGATGGAACAAATCAGACCCTCAGGAAGTGGCCCCAGGACTTTATGTGCATCACTCCTCACTTTATTCCCTCAAAGCTGATTCTGAGCCTCACTGTGTTTTGAGAACTGCTGACCCATGTGCTGGGTCCGCCTCTCACCAGTCCCTGGACCTAGAAAAGGACGTCTCAGGGCCCCAGAATTCCACTCTGGCCCGAGGGGGTCTCCTTGGACTGGGACTCTTCTGCCCTGCTCCCCAGCAAGCCTGCCTCCTCCCGCCCTCCTTTTCCCCACTCAGGCCTGCTGTCTGCCTCCATTTCTCTGTGCCTTTTCCTCCATCTCATTTTAATTGACTCCGAAGTGTTAAGGCACTTAGTATGAATTTGTGTTTCGCTGAAATCAATCTCTTTCTGCAAGCTTGCTTCCCCCTTCTTTCAAGTCAGCTAAATCTTGCCTCCCCAAAATTAAATGGCTCTGGGTGGAACCAGCTTTGAGTTGATTACCTAATGCCATAACAGCTCCAGTGCTGCTGATCTGGCCTGGCCTAATTTGACCCAGCAATGCCACCCGGTCACAAGCAGAATCCACATTGTGCTGTGCCCTGTGTGTTACCCAGGGGATGGCAGGGAGGAGACAGATGCTTGGCAGGGAGGCAGAACCTGTCTATATGGTTGTGGGAATGTGTTGGGGAGGGGATGGTCCTGGCCTCTGAAATTTGGGGTGATCCCAAAGAAGATAAGCAAACACTTTCCTTCCTCAATGACTAAAGCTCCTTGTCCTCACTGTGGGCCTGGAAGCCTGGGGTCCCTGCATTGTGAGAAGCCAGGAGGTGTCCTGGAAACAGATTGGGTGTCTTTGGGTGACTGTGTGACTGTGAGCCTATTTCTTCATCCCAGAGCAGTGACTATCCTGTTAGGCCCCCACCAGAGGATGGATCTGCTGTTATTATCAAGGCTCCAATGGACAGGTGTTAGCCCGCTCATTGTCCAGGTGGTGAAGCTGACACTTGGTGTCCCCCAGTGGCTCATCTGAAGTCACATATCTGTTCTGCACAGTAAGTGGCAGAGCAGGACTCAAGCCCAGCACTGCCCGCTGATGTCCTTGGCCCTCCCCTCCCACCAGGCCTTCCTGAAGTGCCCTGCTTGGAGCCCAGGAGGCAGGGGTCCTGGTGGGCTGGGGTCTTCACTTCCTGACTTCCCCTTTTCCATGAAGGGTGGGTGTGGCTTCCTCTGGAGCTTCTGCTCACTGATCATGGTTTGAGCCCTTCCTTCCTTGGGTCTGAGAAAGTTCAGACTGGCGAAGGGGCTCCTGCCACCCGCCCTGTGGATGCCCGCAGGCTGCTGGGCTGAGAGTAGAGGCCTATCTGTGAACGTTAGTCATCATGAGAGGCAGATCAAAGGGGGAGGTTCACGTGTGCTTAGTAACAATGTCTTGAGTGGTCTTGACCTCCAGGGACTGGGTTTTGGTCCAGAATCTCACTCCCATGCTATCTTTCACCTTGGTTCCCTCAGCTGTCAAATGGGAGAGAATTATCACGTGTCTGTCCCTACTCTGGTCCGATGGGGTTGTCATAAAGAATGGACAAGTTAATGGATGTGAGTGTCCTTAGCACATTCCTTGGCACACAGTAAGTGCTCAGAAATGGTTTTTTTTTTTTTTTATTTGTACCTATGAAAGTGTGAAAGTGTTAGTTGCTCAGTCAAGTCTCTTTATGACCCTATGGACTGTAGCCTGCCACACTCCTCTGTACATGAGTTTCTCTAGGCAAGCATACTGGAGTGGGTTGCCATTTCCTTCTCCAGGGGATCTTCCTGACCTAGGGGTTGAACCCCAGGTCTCCCACATTGCAGGCAGATTCTTTACTGTTTGAGCTACCCATGGAGATACAATAAAAATAATACAGTAAAAATATGTTAAAAAGGAAAAGAAAACCTTAAAATATCTGAGAGTGATGTATCGGTCAGCAGTCATAGACAGGACAGATTTCAGCGAGTCTGCCTGCCAAGGGCATGCCTTTGGCCCTGCAGCCCAAGGGACAGGACACGATTCCACATCATAAAGATACCTGTCTTAGTTAAAAAAAAATATACAGAGGGTGATTAGGGGCTGTGCTGATTACACACACATGAGAAAGTGCAGGCTCTGTTGATGAGGTCAGCAGTTCTTCTTCCTGGTTGCACATCACCCCAGGGTGTCTCCCATTATCTCCAGAAGGGTCAGGAACCACTCAAGATGTTATTAATTTTAATCCATTCTAATTAAATATATAAATGGGCCATGTACCACTTTGTGGAAGGAGAAAAGAGGGGAGACAATATCTTAAAATCGAATCTGTAGTTCTTAAGCGCTGGTGGCCGATGTCTCGCGGGCTGAGAGTGATTTTTTTTCCTGCTTTCCTTTCTTGCTCCTCCTCTCTCCTCTCATTATGTGCCCTGCTGGGTGCTCTGACTGATACGGGCAAAGAATGGTGCTGTATGGAGAGCCGGCTGGGCCATAGGATAAGCGAGGCTGTTGGGGGTGGGGGGGCTGGGGGGGCGGGTCCTGAGCCCTGGGATCTTGTTTTGTTTGCCTCTCACGCTGCATGACTTTGGCTGAATCCATTCTGGCTGAGTCTCTTATGGGGCTCATCATCCCGTTTTTTCAGTCTCACAGAGTCAAGGTGAGCTTCAGGGCAGTGGTGAACGGGCCAGTGCACAGGAGGTCTGCCTGCATTCCTCAACCGCGTTTATTAAGCGCATTCACCGTCTTGTGCCAGGCCCTGGGCCACACGTGGGGAAACAGCCATGAGCAAAAGAGGGCGGCTCTGTGCTCTGGGGCAGCTCGTAGCAGAAAGGGGTCAGCTGGGCTCTGGGCACCGCATGGGAGATGTGGCCCACCAGGGAGAGCTGCTGCTGTTGCTTTGGCACCGGGACACTCCTGGCGTTAAGAATCTCAACCCCTTGAATCAAAATGGCCTGTTTTTATATCTTTGGCTGCATTAGACCGTGTGCTGTGGCTCCGGGCACTGAGTAGGTGTTCAGCAAATGCTTCTGGAATGAATGATGTCGGAGTTACTGGCACAGAGCCAGCACCGGCATGTGAGTGGTCCTGGCCCACCTCAGCAGGAAGTAGATGTCACGGCCGATGTCAGGGCCCGGGATTAGGCATCCCTGGCCTGGATCACAGATGGTCTGGAGGGTTCTGGGTTTCCCCCTTTCTGCTCCCTCTTCCCCAGGTTGTTCACTCCTGGCGCTGAAGCTGCAGCTACATCCCCAATTCTTTAAACGTCTTGGGTGGTTTCTCAAACATTTTACCTCTAACGTGCTTTGCATACTGCCTCACGTTTGAAAACCGACGTGTAATTTAAGGAACATCTAATCAATAGAGTCTTGATTCATTTTTCTCTTAAATCATCAGTATTATTGTTGTGAAGAGACTATTTGAAGTTCAGGAAGGTTCTTAAGCATTTTTAATAATCATTTTCTTCCCTTGTGTCCTGTTTTTTGTAAAACTATCTTTTTTAAAGATACTTTTTCCAGTGGTTGAACAAGCTCAAAATACCACGTTCCCAATTGCTTAAATTGTGTATGATATGCAGTTCTGTCAGTAAATGGACTTCTCCAGAATACTTTCACATAGATATATAGATACACATTTTTAACCAGAGCAGATTTTGCTGGCGGTTATCTGAGGGTTATTGGGTAAGGGTTCTTAGCTCCCAGTTGTGACTTGAGACTGGAGCTAGAGTAAGGGAGTCTGATCTTCTCCAGTAATGGCTCGCATTTCATACCTGGAGGTGTCAAACAGTTTTTAAAATTTCGTGGCCGTGCCCCATGGCATGAGGGATCTTAGTTCCCTGACCAGGGATTGAACCCACACCCCTTACTTTGGAACTGCAGACTCTTAACCACTGGACCACCAGCAAAGTCCTTGGGTCACATCTTTTAAGCACTAGATACACATGTGGGTAGGCAGTTTTCTTCATTTCACTGGATCTGATGTGATCCTCTGTCCCTGCTGTGTTTTGCCAGTTGCATCATACTTTTACAGGGTGCTTGGTGCATGCCAGCTGTCATGCTAAACTCTTCACCTGCATCTTCTCATGAGGCTGCTATCCCATTTTACAGACAAGAGCACTGAGGTAGAGGGCTTGTGTATGAGTTTCCTGTGGCCACTGTGACAAATGACCACAAACTTGGTGGGTTAAGACAACAGAAATCTAAGCTGTCACAGTTCTGGAGGCCTGAAGTCTGAAATCAGGGTGTTTATAGGGCTAGACTTTTGAGAGAATTCCTTCCTGGCCTCTTCAAGCTTCTGGCAGCCCCAGCATTCCTTGGCTTGTGGCCGTTTCACTCTAATCTCTGCCCCTGTGGCCACATTGCTCCCTCTTCTTCCTGGGTGGCGTCTCCTCTCTGCGTCTATCTCCTGGAAGGATGCCTGCCACTGGGTTTAGGATGCTGTGGATCCAACTGAGGACCCAACTTTTTTCATGCAAGGTGTAGTAGTCACAGCTTCCGGGAGTTAAGACACAGCCGTATCTTTTGGAAGCCACCATCCAACCCACTACAGCTTATGAAGAGCGCAACCGGGACCCAAACCCAGGCGGTGTGACTGCAGGGGTGGGGCTTCTCCACACTGCTGTGGGCCCCCTGCTCTATGGCTAATGTGCCAGGACATTAGTGATAGCAACTGTGTAAGTCATCAGGCTCAGTCAGCTTTTTCAGAGTTTTACTTGGTCTTTCCCTCTAAGACTACTTCTATCCTGTCTTAGTCTGTGTGGGTTGCTGTAGCAAAATACACTGACTGGGTGACTTTAAACAGCAGAAATTTCTTGCTCACAGTTCTGAAGGCTGGGAAGTCCAAGATCAAGGTGCCAAGGTGGTCACTTTCTGGTGAGGGTCATCTTCTGGTTCAAAGCCAACACCTCTGTGCTATGTCTCCAGGAGTGGAAGGGGCTAAGGATCTCTCTAAAACCTCTATGATAAGGGCACTAATCCTCTTCAGGGCTTCCCAGATGGTGCTGGTGGTAAAGAACCCGACTGCCAATGCAGGAGACATAAGAGACACGGGTTCAGTCCCTGGGTTGGGAAGATCCCATGGAGAAAGGCATGTCAACCCACTCCAGTATTCTTGCCTGGAGAATCCCATGGACAGAGGAGCCTGGTGGGCTACAGTCCATGGGTTCGCAAAGAGTTGGATATGACTGGGCAACTTAGAAGAACCCCATTCATGAGGGCTCCACCTTCATGACCTAAGAACCTCTCAAAGGCCCCACCTCCTAATACTATCATCTATGGAGGTTAGGATTTTAGCATACAAATTTGGGGGGCAGTATAAGGATTCATATTTGGAGAAGGAAATGACAGCTCACTCTGGAATTCTTGCCTGGGAAATCCCATGGACTGGGGAGCCTGGTGGGCTGCAGTCCGTGGGGTCGCAAGAGTCAAAGATGACTTAGCGACTGAAACAGCAACAACAACAAGGATTCATAATACAGCATATCCTTTCTGTTTTCTTGTTTTTTTTTTTTTTTTTTTTTCTATCTTGACAAAATATTTGGGTCCTTTCACTTCATCACATGAACTCTAAGTTTATGTGACTAGTGTTCTGTACTGAGTACTGTGGACTCACATTGTGGACAGTTAGGGGTCTGCCGCTCCATCCTGACACAGCGGTGAATACTGACTGGGATGTGTGGTTGTTATATTACATTAATAGATAGCAATACATGTTAATATACCTCTGTTATCAGATTGGGCTTCCCTGGTGGCTCAGATGGTAAAGAATCTGCCTGTAATGCAGGAGACCTTGGTTCCCTTCCTGGGTTGGGCAGATCCTCTGGAGGAGGGCATGGCAACCCACTCCAGTATTCTTCCCCAGAGAATCCCATGGACAGAGGAGCCTGGTGGGCTACAGTCCACAGGGTAGAAAGTGTCATATTTTTTGGCCAGAAAACATCAAATATGAGCGATTTCATCTGACTCAGCCTCATGTTTATTTAAAACCTATCACCCATCAGCATTCTCATCTCTTCCCGCAGCTTGTCTTCCTCTCTTCTGCGTCTTCCAAAGGCCAGCTGAACATGCCAGCCTCCTGCATGTGTCTGGGATTTCAGCTCGTGACTGGTCTGACCCATCTCCATTCTTCAGTTATTTAGACACATGTCAGGCAGGTTTGGTGCTTTGTCATGCCCCAAATCCCATTCTAATTTTGACTGTCTCCAAAGAAGCCACAAAGCAGCCAGCCCATCTTGAAGTCATCAGCTTGCCTTAAGGGTTTGGGAGCATCTGTTTGAAACCAGCCTGTCATTTTCCTGCTTCGTGCACTGTGGCTGCTAGCATGAAGTACTTACGGGTAGTGTCGGGTTGGGTCCAAGTCTAAAAATACCCACTTCCCTTCAGCATCTGGTCTTTTCTGGAGAATGCCCTGACTCACAACCGGAACTTCACCACACTCTAAACATTTACACATTTAATGCATCCTGAAATATTAACCTATATTATGCACAAGCAGCAGTGTAAATGTTTCCTTTCCTGGCAAGGACTGTGTCATATTGGAAATCATTTATTGAGATTTATTTCTTAACAGGGTGATCGGGCTGTTTGCATTGTTAAGGTTCCCAAAAGCCGAGGTGGAAATTCTAGGGTGGTGTTTACATGGAGATTTGGAGTCCCTAGAAATGGCCCTCCCAGGACGGAGCTGTCAGTCAATCTGTGTACATTTTTCAAGCATGCATGATCTGTGTGCCTATGAGATAAAACAGTTTGTGACTTTGGGAAAATTATTCCACCTCTCTGAACCCTCATTCCTATAGTCCCATCTGAAGATGGGGGTGATAATAATGGAATATGCTTTGTAGGGTAGCCAGAAGAGCCCATGAACTTGGCCCAGAGTCACACCTACCTCCTTCTAATTCCAAATAAAGAAGAGTATTTTGTAGAAAGTGAGTTCTCTGTTGCTGAAAGTGTCTGGCAGAGATGGAGAGGTTAATCAGCAAGGCTCTTGCTAAGGGGATCTTACTGCTTCATGAAAGAAGGGGACTTATTAGCCCCTAGACTCTCTAGCTCTGAGAGTCTAGGATTATGTTACATCTGGATCTGGAAAGAAAGATGTGTATCCTGGAAGGAGAGAAGCAGGAGAGATGATCAGAGACCTGGGAATCTGGTTCCTAGCACAGAGGTAACAGTTTGGTCAGTTTAGTTGCTGAATAGGTGCTCAATAATACATGTCTACTGAGTACTAGCTGTGATGCCAACACAGTACAAGGTCCTAAGGAGGTGCCACAGAATCTGTCCTAAAGGAGCTTTGCCTGAGAACATCTGATCCCATCTTAAAGGACTGGAGGGGGAACAGTACGGAGAAGAGAAAGAGAGAGAGCTAACATTTGTCAGAGGCCTGCTGTGTAGAAAGCATGGGGTATATTATCTCTCTAAAACTTTGTGAGTGATACACTATTATCTGCACTTTACAGGTGCAGAAATGAAGTCTCAAGGAGACTGATTTAATCAGTGCTTCTGTATCAGTCAGGATGAGCTAGGTTACGCTGTAACAACAAACAGCCCCTGACTCTTTGTGACTGAAAAACAGAGATTTATTTCTTGCTCACTCTACATATCCATCGTGGGACAGCTATGGGGTCTGTCTCTTGCTGTTTTTCTCATTTAGGAACCCAGTCTGATGGAGCAACCACCATCTAGAACCTTGTCGGAGGGTGGGGGGAAGTATAGTGAAGCAGGCACTGGCCCTTTTCTGATTTCATTGGCCACAGCAAGTTGTATGGTGACACCCAACTTCCAGGAGGCGAGAAGATCAATCTTACCACCTGTCTGAAACGAGGGTGCCAGGAGGCTGGTGCATAGCCCCATTGATGACCAATCTCCTGGCAAGTGGCAGGGCCAGAAGTCAAGTCCATGTCATATCTGCTTTATCCTGTCTTTCTAGCATCTGGTGACTCTCTGACCTCTGCATTGAGAAATGGCCCCACCTTGGTGACAGTGACGCAGCGCTGTGACCAACTTCTCCTGAACCCCTCTAGCCCCAAGCACCCTTGGTCCCACTTATCATCCAGGCTCTTCACGAGGAATATGCCTGCTGATGCCATAAGCAGCGTGAGAGGCTTGAGAAAGGCTGCAGAGTGCCTCCTCCCCTTGGCTCCAGGAATAGGGAAGGCCCTCATGGCAGGCAGAGACCAGGTCCCAGTGAGAGCCTCATCAGCAGGATGGAGCCAGAGAAGCTGGCGGTGATCTGAAGAGAACAAGAGGATGTGAGGGGTGTACAAAAACCCAGCAGGCCAAAGGAGAGCCATCCTTGGAAGTAGCTTACAGGCTGCTCGCGCTGCCATCACAGGATCCACCACCTTGGTGGCTTAACCCAGAGAAACTTATTTTCTGACAGTTCCGGAGGCCGGATGTTCAGCATGAAGGTGCCGCAGGGTTGATGCCTGATGTGGCCTGCAGATGGTCCCCTTCTTGCTGTGTACTCACATGTTCTTTCCTCTGTGTGCAAACCTGGAGGGAGAGACAGACACAGAGATGGCCAGCTCTGGCGTCCTACAAGAGTAGGGTCTCCCCCCCCCCCACCAAAAAAAATTCCACCCTGGAGTGATGGAGGAGGCAGGGAAAGCAGGACAGAGGCCCGGTTAGAGCACTTCACTCTCTCTGTCATCCTCGTCACCTTGAGGGCTTGGCTGCTCTGTCCACAGAGTCAGGGTGTGCCAAGTTCCTGGCTTGGGGTAGGGAGAAAGCACACAGCCCTTCCTGTTGCCCCTCTGACCCACTGTTTCTTGGTTGGCACAGTGGAGATGGCCCCTCTCACCTCGCACAGTTGGCCTGACAGTCAGTGGAGTGAGGGTTCGTGACCATCTTAAGGAGCTGGAGTCCCCTTGGAGCACCCGACCCCTCGGGGCGCCTGTCCCCTGGGGGTGCCCGCCCCCTCGGGGTGCCCATCCCCTACCTTGTGTCCACACAGCAGTCAGGACACAGTCGGGCAGTAAATATGGGTGGGTTGAATGTGGGGCCTGAAGGTCACAGGAGGATGAGCCACGTGTGTGGGGAGCTGGGGGCCCTCCACCCATCCCGGGCCAGAGCACATTAGCTTCTGCCTCGGGGGGCATGCGTGATGAGAGCAGCCAGCCAGCGTGGAGCCGAGGAAAGTCTGACCATGAGCTTTGGGGTGGATCCATGGGTTCAAATCCCAGCCTCCCCCCTTCCCAACGTTTCCTGGATATATGATGTAGGGCTAGTTATTAGGGCCAACCTATGACCCAGTGACTCAGTGTCTCTAAGATGGGAGTAAAGGCCCCTTCCTTGGTGGAGATGAAGACCAAAGTCCAACATGTCTAACATGTGGGAGGGACTCAGTTTGCAGTAGCTAGTGCTGGTGAGATATGAATCAGCCGCTGAGGCCAGTGGACATTTAGACCATTGGAGAATTAATAACTCTGTCCTCTTTCACTGCCTTTTTCTGGGGTGGGGTTGTAATGTGGTGGCCCCCTGATGATGGCTCCGTGGCCGTCCCTGTCACAGTCCCTCCCTAAATCCCACACCTTGCCTGAGCCTCTCCATCAATGAGCTCCCCTTGTCGTTTCCTCCTGGGCTGGTGCTTAAGCTGCGGATGATGGAGAATCACAGTCCTTCATCCCCAACCGGTCTCCTGATGGGAGGGTGTTTAAGTTTGACCAATGGCTTAATATTTTGTCCTCAAGAGTAGGCAGCCTCTCTGAGTGCCCCACCCCCCCAGCTGTGCATCATCGTAATGGCCCCTCTCGGAAGCACCTGGATGTCATCTGGAGAAAAACAGCCCCTTCTTCCAACCTTGGTCTTTTCTGCCAGTGTCATCGGTTTCTGACAAGCCCTCCTGATTTCTGCTTTCCTCCAGCCCTGCCCGAGGTGCGCAGGGCCCCCCACGGCCCTGGTAAATCCCTGATGGCTTCTCTGTTATTCCATTGTCCTCCTTTGATGACTCTTCTTCCCTCCTCATTATTCTTGCAGGACCACGGCTGTGGGTGCATGAACTCCTCTGGGCTGAGGCCCAGAGATGTGGCTGAATTTATGGATGTGCTTAACGGCACTCACAGTCAGATTCCCCTGGGCATTGTGAGGATGCCTTCAGCCCCCTGGGGGTCTGCACTGGGCCTTTTAGTTGTATTCAGACTGAGTTTTATTGAGCACTCACCGCTGGCTGTAGCTGTTCTGGGCAGGGGGTCTGCCTTTCACAGCTTACCAAGTCTACCCTTCGTCATCTGCATAGTAAGCATCCCCCATTCATTCACTCGTGCATCCTCCAGGCATCTGTTCCAGACAGTTTTGGAGCATCTATGCCACAGCACGGACTGCACAAGGGCTCTGTGTTTCTGGTGTTAGTACAGTATGAACAGTCCCTGACTCCTACAGGCTTATGGGGAAAAGGAGACAGATACACTACCTCATTCCTGGAATGAGGGAGGTACTTCCTAGCCTGAGTCTTGAAGGATCCATAGGACTGGAACCAGCAAAGGATGGCACAGGGAGGAAGGGTGAGCAGGCAGAGGTGACAGCATGGACCCTGCCCTTACAAAGGTAAGAGCAGGGACTGGCGGCTGCCATGGTCCTTAACATAGGATCTGGCCCAAAGTCCTCATTTTATTTATTCCAATTGTTAGGAAGAAAGCTAATGTTTAAGGAACTGCTTGTGTCCATAAGCCTCAGTTTCCGCATCTGTAAAGTTACAAAAGTGAACTTGTTCATTTCTGCTCTTCTCATGAGTTTGGACCAGTTTGGTGACTTTGCATTCCAGGAGCTGAGCTCAGCTTTGACATTTATTATGTGTTTTCTTCCCAAGTGCGTGCTTGAGCTGGTTTGGCTGCTGAAGGCTGGAGTTAGTGTCACTCCTTGGGTTCAGGGGCCAACGTTTGGTGGAGAGAAGCATCTTTCTCCATCCCAGGCCACCACAGCCCCATGGGAGGCATATAAATGCTGATAGAGTTCACTTCTTGTCAATCAGTGTTGCCAAGGAAGCCAGGGTGTTGCCATGAAAGCCTCTGCCAGGCTGCTGTGAAGAGCAGATTCTCTAGCCCAGGAGAATCACACCCACCAAGGAATTCCCTGCTGTTAAAGGACCCAGTCTGTGTGTTTGCAAAAACCTTTCCAATCACTGCCTTTTCTTTCCTCTTCTTTCTTGTTGTAGAACTTCTCTCAAGGAAAGCCTGAGGACTGAAGTGGGTTAAAACCAAGGTTTGAAAGCCTCAGTGACTCAGGCTGGAAGATGTTTTCAGAGAGATCCCAGCAGAGTCTGGTCAGGCTGGCTGCCCAGTGCCTGGCCTTCCTCTGAGCCCTGACCTGAGGTTTGCAGGACCTTCCCTGGGCTTGGGCTCCATCCCTGCATTTGGTGAGTCATTGGCTAAAGCAAGCCAATTAGCTCGAAGTGCTTCTGGTGCCGTGGCCCTGCCTGCCCAGCAGGGCCCAATCCTCAGTCCTCCTCCTCTTTAGCCTTGTTGGCTCTCCGGTGAAGTGCTTTGTGCTGTGACACTTCCCTCCAGCCACAGGTCCCGGGATCACCGAACCTGACCGCTTTCCTTCTTTTCCAGTGGCCAAGGCGTGGGCTGCTCCCTTCTCTCCAGTGCATTTTCCACTGTGGCCTCTTGTTCTCTATTTAGCCTTGAGCACACTGTTCTGGTATAGTGCAGACAGACTCCAACTCACCCCATCGAGTCTGTCCTCCTTTCCTGCAGCGCCCAACAGAGTGGTGAGCAGTGACTGAAAGGGCTGATTCCTTACAAGTGTTGTTTTTCAGTTGCTAAGTCGTGTCCTACTCTTTGTGACCCCATGGACTGCAGCACCTCAGGCTTCCCTGTCCTTCAGTATCTCCTAGAGTTGGCTCAGGTTCACGTTTATTGAGTCAGTGATGCCATCCAGCCATCTCATCCTTTGTCATCCCCTTCTCCTCCTGCCGTCACATCAGGATCTTTTCCAGTGGGTCGGCTCTTGGCATCAGGTAGCCAAAGTATTGGAGCTTCAGCTTCAGTCCTTCCAAAGAATATTCACGTTTGATTTCCTTTAGGGTTGACTGGTTTGATCTCCTTACTATCTTATGAGTGTAGTAGTACTTATAGTAGATTGACTAGTCCTGAGTCTTCACTTCCTCCCTGTGGTAGGATTATACACCCACACCCTTGCCCTGGGAGTGTCTTTCTTTTTTTTTTTTTTCTGGTTTTGCTATTTAGACTTTTTTTTTTTATTTTTACTCTTTTTTTTAAATTTTATTTTGCTTAACTTTACAATATTGTATTGCTTTTGCCATACATCAAGATGAATCCGCCACAAGTAGTGTCTTTCTGTAGAGAAGGTGGTGTGTTTATCTCTGCCCCATCGACTCTGGGTGTGGTCATGGGGTGTTAGCCAGTAAAATGTATGTAGGTGCACAAAAGCAGGGTCTCTCATTGTACTTGTGTGATTTCCCTCAGACTTGCACTTCTGCCATTTGTTAGAAGAAGGGTATGCCCAGATGAACTGCTGGTCCTAGAGACAGATGTGGAGACTGGAACTCACCTCTCTCCCAACAAAGCCAGATGTAGGGCTTCCCCTGAAGTCTGCAGACATTAGAGCAACTAACATTGCTGTACCACTGGGAGCTGGGAGTTGTCTGTTGCACACAGCAGCTCTGCAGAAAACCATCTGATTGTCGTAGGAAAAACTTAATGCAGGGGCTGCGTCATTCTCCTGCTCCATCAGATCCTACGTAAGAACACAGTAGGAAAGCCTCAAAGAGTTTTCTGAATGGAGACAGAGTGTGGGAAGCTGAACTGTGGTTCTTCACTCACTGTGCTTGGTTGATACTCTGCTCCCAAGTCTGGATCCAGTGGAATCTACCGCTGTGTAATAGCCCAGATTTGTATGTGGAATCTCTCAATTTTAAAGTATTGAATCAAGTTCATATGCCACTCTGCAGGCAAGACAGAAACACTTCTGACCAGCCCATGGATTGCCAGTTATAGCTTCTGTTTCATCTACCCTGAAGGTACCCCTCCTTGGCTTCCATTCTCATGGAAGGACCTGGGAATGCAGAACAGCCTAGTGCTCCAGCCTGTTCCCTGGATGGTGTGCCTTTGGTGCTGCTGAGACAGTCCAGGTGTGCAGGGGGAAGAGCACAGGGCTGAGTACCCAGATATTGGAGTTTGAGTTGGAATCCCTCCGCTAATTCAACTTGCTTTGTGACCTTGAGCGAGTCACTTTCCCTCTCTGGGCCTCAGTTTTCTGATCTGTGTAATGAGTCTACTACTTACAAGGTGAGAATCTGGGAATGAATTACGTAACCTCTCTAAATGTTAGCGTCCTCATCTGTGAAATGGGTTTACTGCTGCCCACCTGACTGAGTTAAACAGGAATTGAATCAGACATTAACAGCAGCTGTGAGCACACTGCCTGGCACCCACAGTCCACTGGAAATTCACTGTGGCTCCTGCTGCTGCTGCTAGTTATTAACAACAGCAATAGTAAATGAAAACCATGGCCTGGGATTCTCTACCAGGAGCTGGGGACAAAAGCTGGCACATATAATTCTGGGGTAGCTGTCCTCATTCTAGCAGAAAGGTACTGTTCTTATTTTCTCTTGTCTGGTCCAGGGTCCTGCTACATCATCTCATTCCCTGCTGAACCCCTTGCTGCCCTGTTAAATGTTCCCCTTACTCTCAGTTTCTTTACTCACAGCCACTTTGCAGCCCCATCCCCCACACCCAGGCCAGAGCACCCACCTTCCATAGACTGGCTCTCCTGGGCCTCCTCCCTGAAAGAGGGCTCTGCAAGGGGTTTCATGCTGAGATGTGGGACCCTTCCAGACTGCCAGCCTGCTGCTCACCGAAGTTTCTAAATCCTGTAGCACCCAGGTCTCTTTCCCCAGGCCTGGACCAATAGTAAAAAAAATGGATCATAACCCTGGCCCAGCTGCCAGAAAGCTGGGGAGACAAGGTGAAGGTGGTGTAACATTTGATTCAAAGCAGTGTCACGAATTAGCAGACCCTCTCTGGAATCAGGGGACAGGAACTTGCTTCAAACTATCTTGAAAGAAAAAATAATTGATTCATAGAACTTGGAAAGTCAGGGATTGAGCCTCTCAGACATTGTCACCTGTCTCTCCCATCCCTGCCATGCCTTCATGCCTTCTTGGTGCTGCTGGGTAAGTGTTCTCCACCTCTTTAGAGAATGTGACTGGTGGAAACCCAAATAGAAACAGGACTGCCCTTTACTTCCAAGGAAAGGTTCTGATTGGCTTGCCTTGGACCAATCACTGTCCTTGGGGGATAAAGAAGCAAGTTTGTCTGAGCCTGGCTATAAGCCTATTCACTGCAGCAAGTGTGTGTGAGGTGCACTGTCTCCAGCATTGCCTCTAGAACCCCAAGCAGGGTGGGGTGTGGCTCTCCATAGGAGATGTGCTGGGCTGCCATGAATACTTTGCCTGTCCTGTCCAATATGTTGTGCAGAAGCCTCAAGTCTCTTTTCTAAGTTCTGTATAGATGTCATATAACAACTCTGGGTGGGGCAAAGTGCCAGTTGACTCTTGACTGTAGGAAGGTCTCCTGCTCACTGTAAAGGGGAAAGGGGAACCGGTTAGACTCACTGCTCCAGAGATGTCAGGAATGATCAAAGAAGTACAGGTAGGTTTGCATAAAAGCAGGGATTGTCTGACAGGCATGCGTGGAAAGCAGAGGCTGGGTGTTGCATGGCATCGTGGGCCCACCTGTGGCTAGGTGGCGGGGCAAGTGTCCCTGCTCCCACATGGGAAGTGGTCAGCCTGTAGCTCATCGCTTGTGCCTGGTCTGGCTCCCCACCCCAACCCTCCCCAACTCCTCCAGTTTAGGCCTCCTCTTCACTCATCTGGTCTCATCTTTTCACTTTCCCACTTCCCTTTGCCCTCCTGTCCACACCCCACAGAGCTGTGGGTGTAGGTCTTAACTGTCCTCCCTGGCTGCAAACCTTCAATAGAATGAAGTCTCATTCTATTCACATGAGAATTCATTCTACTGAAGTCCCGGCACCTTTGCTACATGTTTGCTCCAGACTGAAAAAGTACAGGTCGGAGTCCAGTTGGCCTAGATTTGAATCTTGTTGCTGCCCTCTAATACCCATGCGACTATGGACTTGGCAGTCACCTTCTCTGGGACTCAGCCTCCTGTAAAATGGAGCTGAAATCCTTCTGTCCTTCTCCATTCCTCCTGCCTCTGTCTCTCCCTCCTTCCTGCCTTTTCTCTCTCTCCCTCTCTCTTTCCCTCCATTTCTGTCCCTTCATCCCACTTCTGCTTTCTGTCACTTCTCTGTCCCCTGCACACACGCCTTGCAGTGCTCATGGAGCACGCAGCACAGCACAGGTACGGAGTGCGTCCTCGGCGTCCGCCTGTTGCTTTGTGTTCTCTGCCTGCATGTACCTTTGTTGTGTAACCGAGAATTGGTTCCAATTTTACCCTGAGTGGCTGGCTCAGAGCTTCTGAAACCCTTGGGATTTCCCAAGTGATGGGAGTACGTTTGTAATTCATGAGCTCCTTGCACTAAACCTAAGTTATGCTAATGCGATGCGATGACTCAAGATGCAGACAGGTCCCCGAAAAGACCAACTGCCTGATTCGAGGGTTGGAGCTTTGAATGAGCCTTACGTCTGGGCTGTGGGGAGGGGCTGAGGATTGAGTTATTAATTATCCTTCTGTAACGAAACCCCAATAAAAACGCTGGACACTGAAGCTCAGTGGAGCTTCCTGGTGGGGGAGCCTGTCAATGTGCCTGGAGGGTGATGCATTCTGATTCTATCAGGAGAGTTCCACATAGGAGCTCAGCTTTCGGGTCCCTCCCATCCCAGACTGGCCTGGTGTGTCTCCTCTTTCAGCTGATCATGATCTGTATTTTTAATAATAAAACTGTAATAATGAGTCGAGGGCTTCCCTGAGTGCTGTGAGCCATTCTAGTGAATCATCAACCCTGAGGGGGACATGGGAACACTCCTCTCCCCCAATTTGAAACTGGCTGGGCAGAAACATGGATGGCCTAGGGACCCCACTTGCAGTTGGGGGTCTGAAGTGAGAGCGTCTCTTGTCAGGAGGACTGCTTATCTTGTGGGCTTGGCACTAACCGGGTGGGTGGCACCAGCATCAAATTAGAGTTCACTGGTTAGAGTTGAGACAGAACCATCTTCTACTGGGCTGTTCCCCTCTGTGGGCTCTTCTCCTATAATATGTGTTTCTACCTGGATTGTTCCTCTGTTTCTCACTGAATCAGAAACCTCTATTCATCCTGTAAAACTCAGGAGATGCTCAATTCTCAGAGGCTTTCTCCTCAACTTAGGGAAAATTCCAAATACAGGCAATTAGAGAAAGTATTACAAGCAACTCACATACTTATCACCTGCTTCAATGGGCACCCATTTGCTGTTCTTGCTTTCTCTCTTACCACCCCTTCCCCTCAACTTTCAGAGGCTCTTCACTCGTCTCTGCAGAGAGGACCAAGGGGCCTGTTGAGGTCAAGGAACTGAAGACTTGTTTGAGGACATCCTCCGGGGAGTGCAGCAGACCTGGGGTGTAGCTGCCTCGCATCAGTGCCTTGTATGCAGAGGAAAATGAAACGGGATACACACTTACATAAAAGCTGAATTGGCACGACAGGCAAATTTACAGAGAGAACTGCCTGTCATTTGAAATAATAAGACTAGCATTGTTTGCAAGGCAGCAGATGGGAAAGAGCGTGTCTCCTCAACTAGCATTCGGGTTTATCTACCAGCCCCATGTTGGTTCAGTTAACCAAATATTTTTCCAGGAGCAGTGGGGTGGCCTGGATGGGATCTAGGACATGATCATGTGTTGGAGAGGGAGGGAGTGTGGGTAGAGAGGAAGGTGTTCTTGGACTTTCTGACGTTCTCACTTCTCTTAAAGATTTTTACTCCATCCTTTCTCCTTTCCTCCCTCCCTCATTCTTTCCTTTCTAAACTGCCCTTGGGGCTCTAGAATTGCACCAAAGGCTGGGCTTGTGGTGGTGATGTTGATGATAATGATAGCAAGCATATTTAATAACAAGCACTTACACAGGACTTATCACATGGCAGGTACAGTTGCCAGAGTTTTACACACGTTCATTCAGTGAATTACACCAACCTATGGAGGTCAATTACTATCTGTTTAATAGATGGTGAAACTGAAAAATAGAGAAGTTAAGTCACGTGTCCAAAATCACAAATCTGCTAGATGTGCAGAAGTGTGGTTGCGGGTTTTCAAGGGCTCCCTTGTGTATAATTTTTGAGCATCACACAGAATGATACAGTATTCATGAGTTCACGGTTGATAGTAGTCCAGAAGAGATAGGAGCCAGGGAGGAGAGAAGAGAGGAAAAGAGAGAAACACTTTACAGAAGAATGACAATGGTCAGGGTAGAAGAAACGAGAAAATTAACAATTTGCAATCTTCAGTGCAAGAAACCACAAGAGATGCTGAGATTATTGGGTGAAAGGGATTGGGGAGCAGGATATTAATATGATTCCAAAGAATCACTCCACAGATTAGCTACAGATGACAGGGGGGAATGGGCCTTTCCGTGGAGATACCTGGTAGTCACCACATTAACTGATGACCAAGCCTAGGATCGCCAAGAGTGGGGAGTCCTTTTGGTACAGTCTTCCTGGTGTGATACAGGGAGAAGCTGATGGCATCCTCTGCATACTATTCTTGCCAGGAAGGTTTACTCTGAATGGAATCATGAGGAGACAGGTAGACAAGTGCACAATGTGAAGTCTTTCCACAAGACCACTGGCCTGGACCTTTCAAACAAACAAGAAAGCCACTGCCCAAGAGCAACAAAACCTCTAGGTGCATGTGTATATTTGTGTGTATATGTACGTATGTGTGGTTGCATGTGTGTGGGTATGTACACATGTATGCCTGATGGTATGTATATGTGTGACTGTGTATATGAATGCATGTATGCATGTATTTAGATGTGCATGCGTACCTGTGTATAGATGTATGTGTGTGTGCATGTATGTATGTGTGTCGTATGTCTCTCTGGGCTGTGCTTTCCAAACTTTAGTGTGTATAAACCTTGTACATGCAAACTACCTGGCAATCTTATTAAAGGCAAATTTTGATTCAGAAGGTGGGGGGTTGGGCCTGAGCCTCTGCATTTCTAACAATACCTGAGGCGTTGGTCTGATAATTGCAGTTTGAGTAACAAAAGTCTAGATTAAATGAGGCCAAGGAGCAGGACCTCTTGACACAACGTGTGAAACTTCATTGGTTTTAGATTTGAAGAAAGAAGCACAACTACAAAGGACAGTCCATCTTCCCCAGGAGCTACTTGGGAGATTTAGCATGGGCTATGTATTAGGCAATGGCACCCCACTCCAGTACTCTTGCCTGGAAAATCCCATGGATGGAGGAGCCTGGTGGGCTGCACTCCATGGGGTCGCTAAGTGTCGGACACGACTGAGTGACTTCACTTTCACTTTTCACTTTAATGCATTGGAGAAGGAAATGGCAACCCACTCCAGTGTTTTGCCTGGAGAATCCCAGGGATGGGGAAGCCTGGTGGGCTGCTGTCTATGGGGTCGCACAGAGTCGGACACGACTGAAGTGACTTAGCAGCAGTAGCAGCAGCATGCATTAGGCAGAATTATAAGCTTATTATTAATTTTATCACATGGTTTTATAGGAGAAGTCCTCATTTGTAGGAGTTACTTTCAAATGGTTTATACTCTATACACTGAGTCTACACACACACACACACACACACACACACAGAAAATGTGTAAAATAATAGTCATCAGATGAAGGGGGTATGGGAGTGCATAGTACTTTCCTTTAATTTTCCTGTAGGATTGAATGTTTTCAAGGAAAAAAACTTGGGGAAAATAAGGTTGGGAGTAAGAAATGACCTTATAGGGCTCTGGAGGGAAATGGGAGGGCAGTTCAGGAGGGAGGGGATATGTAGACCTGTGGTTGATTCATGTTGGTGTATGGCAGGAACCAACTAAATTCTGTAAAGCGATTATCCTTCAATTAAAAAATAAATAATAAAAAAAATGACTCTGTGGGCTGCTGCGAGGTCAGAGCAGGTGTGTCTTGAGCTCAGATGCTGAACCTGGGGCTAAGGCCTGCTTGGAATGCAGCTCCCCTTCCCTGCTTTATCCCACAAGCCAAGGGGGGACCTGTGAAGGGCTCCAGCACTTCTGGGTGCCAGGCCTTTCAGGGTCTCCTATCATGTAAATGGGTTTGGTTCTCAGTTCCCTGCGGGCCTAGGCATCCATCTCCTGGGGTCTAAGTCTGGTACTTCTCATCTACTTGTCTTCTGAGTCTTGTAACTTTTGTTCTTGTCTCCTTGCTCATGCTCTTCTTGTCTGATGGTTTATTATGTTTAATTAAAAACTTTAGTTTTAGGGCAACTTTAGAGTCATAGCAAAATAAAGAGAAAGGTGCAGAGCTTTCCTGTATACTCTCCCCCACCACACACAAAGTCTCCCTCATCATCATCACCCCTCACCAAGGCGGTTGGCACATTATGACTGATGCACCTCCCATAACACATCACCACCCTCAGTTCATAATTTATATCACGGTTCATTCTTGGTGTTGTGCTTTTGTTTTCAAAATCCATTTGCTATTCTTTCCATGGGATTTTGGAAGGGAGAAAAAGTAAATCTGGATGTAAAACTCATCTTCGTTCCTAGAAGTCACTGCCTTTTCTATTAAAAAAAATTCTCTCTGGCTCTGTTATAGCCTCACTTGTGCAGGAAAATATTGCTTTTGTGGGGCATTTGGAGGCTCAGGGAAGTTGCAGGCAACACCTGGGCTTCCTCTGGATCCTAGGAACAGCATTGATGGCTGCCCCAGGTATGGAGTGAGGTCAGCCCCTACCCCGCTTCTGGGCTCACAAGGTCGCTTCCTCTCTCCCAAAGCCCGCATCATGGTTTCCTTGCCCCACTGGAATGGATTGCACATTTGTGAGTTACGTTTCTGTGTTGAAATTAACTGGCTGGAGCCAAGGGGAGAAAACAGAACACAAGTGAGAAGTGCACGCTCCGGGGCTGGCTCCCACTTTGGTGAGGAAATGCCAGTTTCTCTGTGGCCACTGCAAAGGCTTTCCTCCTTTGAAGTGAGCTTTCTCCTTCCCCAGTGGCTCAGTGGGTTGAGAATCTGCCTGCAGTGCAGGAGACACAGGAGGCACGGGTTCAATCCCTGGGTCAGGAAGATCCCCTGGAAGATGGCAGGGCAACCCACTCCAGTATTCTTGCCTCGAGAATTCCATGGACAGAGGAGCCTGGCGGGCTACGGTCCTCGATGTCTCAAAGAGTCGGACATGACTGAGCGACTAACACTTTCTTTCACTTTCTGCTCCATGAAATATTTTGCAGGCATGTTGCAGACAAGGCTGGCGATGCCTCTGAACCTATTGGCCTCCCTTCTGAAGTGCACTGCCCCCTGTTCTGTAATAAAGAGCCAGATGCGCTGGAAATGCTGGTCGGTGCTTTGGAGGCCCTGGTGAGGTGGGTTCTCTCCTCTTGGTCAGATCGGTGCTGACCTTTCCAGAACCCACTGCCCAGGGGGTGCTGCCCCTGCTTGTGAGCATCCATGTCATCTTTGTAGAAGCTGCCTCTGGGTTCGTGGTCTCTAGGATGAAAAGTTCCTTCCTGCTGTCTGCCCTCGGTCTGCCTGACTTTGTTTCTTCACCCTCACAGGGCAGAACAGAGAGGGTCCGTGTGATGTGATCTTTCCACTTACTGCTTTACCCACTCCCTTGTGACTGTTTCTTACCCAGCTGATTCTGAAATACATATAGCCGTCCTTTCCCATTTGTCCTGTAAATTACTTCATGTTGTTTCTTAACTACTTCCTCTTCAAAGGGATGTGATTCCCTGTCTTCCCTGCCCTTCCCCATCCAGGTTTCATATCTCAGAACCCTCTTTCTCAAACAAATTCAGCTGCCCCACTTCCTAGCTTACAGTGAATCCTTCACTGATTCTACTGTGACAATGAGACTGCAGTTCATCTTCACCCTCACGAGGTGTTCAGGAAACCTTGGTTCACTCTGCACATCCACGTCATGTCCACTGCCTGCCTCTTGGGGTTCGTGGCCTGAGGCTCCCTGACCCAGGCTGCACATTGAAAGTGCTGGCTTCATTCCCCACTTTCTTCTTCTGTTTCACCCCTCTGTTCAGGCAGCTGGTATGTTTTGGGTGTCTGCTAGGTGCCGAGTATTTTTCTAGATTAGTGCTATCCAGTGGGAAGATAAGGCAAGCCACATAGGTAATTTTATTTTATTATTACTTTTGAAATGTTTATTTATTTGGCTACACTGGGTCTTAGTTGAGTCACGTGGGATCTTCAGTCTTCACAGTGGCATGTAGGATCTGGTTTCACTGGACCACCAGGGAAGTCTCCACATGTGTAATTTTAGGTGTTGTGGTAGGTACACTAAAAAAGGTGAAAAGGAAAAGATGAAATCAATTTTGATAATGTATTTAACCTCATGAAAGTGTAGTTGCTTGGTCATGTCCGACTCTTTGCAACCCCATGGACTGGAGCCCACTAGGCTCCTCTGTCCGTAGAATTCTTCAGTTTAACCTCATAGGTCTAAAATATTATCAACTTCAACATGTAATCAATACAAAGGTATTAGTATGATGTTTTCCACTATTTTTATGGTTTGAAATTTGGTGTGTGTGTGACACCTGCAGCACATCCCACTTGGGGCTGATCACATCTCCAGTGCTCAGGGTGGCTGGTGGCCACCATGTCAGTGAGGCTCCACAGAGCATTGGAACCCCTGCCTCCGTGGAGTTTACTTTCCTCATTAGAGAAAGTATCAGTAAGCAAGAAAACAAGGTGGACTCTCATCTTAGGCAGGCATGCTTTCTGTGTCACTTGTCTGTCTCTCACTAAGTTAGAAGCCCCTTGAGTGCTGCCTGTGTTCAGGGTAGTGGTTAAGACTATGGGATAAAGGATTGAATCTCGTCTGCGATAGGCAGAATCAGAGCCCCAGTGGTGTCCATGCCCTAATCTCTGGGATCTGTGTGTATGTCACCTTCAGTGGCAAAAGAAATGTTGCAGAGATAATTAAAGTTAGGGGTCTTGGGATAGGGAAGATGCTTCTGAATCATCTCAGAGTGTGGGGGAGGATGACAGACGATCTCATCACATGTGTACTTAAAATACTTGTCTGGCTTCGGAGAACTAGAGAGATGACATCACGAGAAGGGTACAGTCTGTGTTGCTAGTTTTTGTGATGGAGGAAGGTAGTTTTGAGCCAAGAAATGTGGTGGCCTCTGGAAGCTGGAAAAGGTAAGGAAACAGATTTTTCCCATAAAGCTGCCAGAAAAGAACGCAGCTGGCTGGCGCCTCCATCTCAGCCTGTTGAGACCCATGTTGGACTTCTGACCTAGAGGATTATGAAATTATAAATGAGTGGTGTTTTAAACCACTAAATTTGTGATAATTTGTTACGGCAGCAATAGAAAATGAATACGGTTGCTTTGGGATTAAATGATGAATAATTCACCTTTCTGAGATTCAGAAATTAGTTATATATACCTCGTGGGAGTTTTCAGTGGATAAAAATGAGCTTACGGCTATAAAGCACTCAGTACAGTGTCTAGCCCATCGTAAACGTGCACTTACTGTCAGCTCACGCTACATGGATCACTGCGGCTTCTCAGCGGGGCTGGCCCAGAGCAGGGACTGTGTCAATGCTGGTTGAATGTACACTGAGTGACTGGCCTATCACTGTCTTCCAAGACACAGTCGTCAGCTTCTTAGAGATCGTCAGCTCCGTGATTTTCCAGGGTATGGAACCCAAGGGGATTCTCATGGCACACAGTCAAACATGTTTCATTTGAGTCGTTATGCATTTTAATGTGTGTTGGGGAAAAAATATGGCTGCCATATCAAATATATTATTCACAGATAAAGGACAACAAAGTGAACCCATTTTAAAATAAGTGTGTAAACACTGGCTCCCATGTTGAGGGTGGTAGGTGACTGGCTGAAAGCCTGATCTAGCCAGCTCTCTCATTCTAGAGATGGCGGTTGGAGGCTGAGGGACTGAGAGTGACGTGTGGGCTGCGTGTGGCCGTGAAGCCACCTCATCTCTCAGCTCCCTGCTCCTGCTCATATACTGAGCTAGTTTGAGACCAGCCCTTTAGATTCCTTACAAACCAACAGTCAGTCTTCAGGAATGGAAAGCTTTTCAAGTGAATCTCCCTCGTGTTATGGACTTAAGGGACATCCTAAAGCTCAGTCTCGGAGAAGGTAATGGCACCCAACTCCAGCACTCTTGCCTGGAAAATCCCATGGACGGAGGAGCCTGGTGGGCTGCAGTCCATGGGGTCGCGAAGAGTTGGACACGACTGAGCGACTTCCCTTTCACTTTTCACTTTCCTGCATTGGAGAAGGAAATGGCAACCCACTCCAGTGTTCTTGCCTGGAGAATCCCAGGGACGGTGGAGCCTGGTGGGCTGCCGTCTATGGGGTCACAAAGAGTTGGACACGACTGAAGCGACTTAGCAGCAGCAGCAAGCTCAGTCTGATCCCCATGTCACTTATTAACATCTACAACCAAGGTCTAGGAAATGTACACACAGGACCTTTATTTTAGTCCTAACCCTTTTTTGGTTGTTCAAAACCAAAGTACGACTAGAGCCAGCTTGAGCAGAGAGATATTTATCGACTCATGGACAAGTGGGATTGAACAACCAAAATTCATAGGAAAGATGAAAGAAGACACAGCTGGGCTTTGGGCACTTCCCACATCAGGGGCTTGGCCATCACTCAGTTCCCCTCTTGTCTCCACCTTCCCCAGTGAATGTCTGCCTACTGCTCCTGGCTTTCATGTCTCAGCCTTGCATCTGCTGCTGCCATGTATCAGGGAGGATCTGGGTTTGATTTCTGGTTCTAGTGCGAAGAATCCCAGAGACGAAATCTCTGATTGGCTGGATTTGGACTGAATGTCCATATCTTGACCAATCAGATTGATTGGACTCTGGACCAATCAGATTAGTCCAGAATGTCAGTTGAATGTCAAACCCAGGACCAATCAGCTGTGTTCAGTGACGACGTGGAGGGGGCAAGGCCAAGGAAGAACACAGCTCTTTCTCTCAAGCTGCAGGATGCTGGTTTGTAAACAGGTGGTGGTGGAACAGAGGTGGTCTCACCTAGCCAAGAAGCACCTCCAGACCAGCCTGTGGACCCACAGAAGTTACTTGCATGGCTCAGACCTCTGCTTCTGCACTTACTAGTCTTTTTACCTTGGAAATATTTCCAATTTCTTTAAGCCTCAGCTCCCACATCTATAAAAGTGGAAATTTGATACTTATTTTGTAAGATGTTATGAGGATTGTAGCAAATAACAAGTGAAAATATCTAGTGCACAGTAGGGGATCAAGAAACTTTTGCTTCTTTCTATCCCAAGTGACCAATTTTTCTTCTGGATTTTTGCTTAGGAAGCAGATTTCTCAGCTCATGATTGAAACTCTTCTCTTATTGTTTCCTTCTGTTGATTGGAAAAAAGTAAAACTAGTTCCCTGCTATAATTACTTCTTCTAAGACTGGTTTTTAAAACATACTGGGTTAATGATAATTGGAGAACATACCTAGGACATCAAAAAAATATGTAGGTCACACTAATAGTGATTGCTGGAGTTCCTGAAATAAACATGACGGGAACTGTCTAGGGAAATGAACATTATGTAAAATGCTAAAAGGGTTGGGGTCGGGGGTGGGGAGGGAGGAATCTGCTTCTGCTGGGGAAGGTGCCTCAGGAGGTTGACATCAGACTATGGGTCACATGCTCAGACATGGTCCAGAGTGGACCTCTGTCTTCAGATGGGTCTCAGGTCTGATCTTTTGCAGGATGTCTGGGTGATGGCTGCAGATGTGTCACAAACTCCTGAGGACTGGCTCAGCTGTGTGATAAGGAGATGAAGAAAGTCCTTAAATAGTGGAAGAAACTCATCTCTCCAGAAGGTGAGAAGAGTCTGGGAAACCTTCGGATCATGTAGACACGCTGCCTGCTGGCACAACCAATCCGATCCTGTCTTTAGAGTAGGAGAGAAGAAAAGTAAAGGATGATGGCTTTGGGGTGGTGAGGCAGAGGTCATGAAGGAAGAGGGCAGGAAGGGAAGCACTAGGGGGAGACCCCACACCTTCACCCAGCCCCCTTATTCCTCTGCTCTGCCCTCTTGTCGGTGCACCTCACTGCATACATAATTCACTTCATTTCATGGTCTAATATGGGGGCAATGTGAGTTAGTCAGTGCTGGAGCAATGGAAATGAATTGGACAAGTCCTTTCCTACCTCACTGAGCTCACAATCGTGTATTTTGCACAATGCACAGTAGAAGAAAGGACTGTACATATAAAAATAAGAAAACAAGAAAGAATCCTTAGAATACAGAGCACACACTACAAAGTCTGATCCATCAGCTCAATTATTCCATCAACTCAATTAATCCATCAACATAATTACTCAATTACTTACCCCCCCACCCCCGAGCTTTGTTCTATGAACAGCGTTCTCATTCCTCTGGGGAAATTTGTCAGATCAACTTGAATCAGGGTGCTCAGAACAATTATTCTCTCTGAAGTACTGCTTCCCTACTTCCTTCACCTTCAAAAAATATTGCATCCTGACCTGCTGGAAAAGGCCAAGGCCCAGTCAGCTTGGTTCTGAGTCTGCGTTTGTGAGAGATGATGTGGGTGTGTGGAAAGAACACCTGCCTGGGAGTTTGGAGTCTGAGTGTCTAGTCTCTTTGAGCAAGTCTCTTCTCCTTCCTTGAAAGTGAAAGTGTTAGTCATTCAGTTGTGTCCAACTCTTGACAATCCCATGGACCGGAAGCACGCCAGGCTTCTCTGTCCATGAAATTCTCTAGGCAAGAATACTGGAGTGGGTAGCCCCTCACTTCTCCAGGAGATCTTCTCAACCCAGGAACTGAACCCAAGTCTCCTGCGTTGCAGGCAGATTCTTTACCTTCTGAGCTACCAGGGGAGCCCCCACCCCCACCCCTTTCTTGGTAGGGCTGTATAACTCTCGGTTTGCCCAGCTCTGACATTCCAAAGCCATCAGGTTCTTCTACTTCCATCTCTGCGTGCCTTGGCCTCAGTGTTGATACGGATGGGACATCAGTATCCTCCCCGCTCCCTCCAGGAGAGGAAATGTTGCACCACAGGCCAGACAGCAAAATGTTTTAATGAGTTGCTTTATACCATTTCCTTAAAAAAAAAAAAAGTCCCTTTGTTGCCCAAATGAAAGACCAACAATGTCCAGGATACTCAGAGGACACCAAAGCTAGCTGAGAATATAAGGCAAAGTTCCCTGGCCCTTTGGAAGCATCTCAGTGCCCCTCGAGTATGCCAAGCTCTGCATGAAGCCCTGGATCCCACTCACTAGCTGAGAACTGGTCCTGCCCTTGAGGAACACATATTCTCCTGGGGAGCTGGGCAGGGTGCAAACACTGATGCCATGAAAAAGGCACCATGCACATGCATCCGGGTGCAGAGGATGGAGTAGGGAAGGGTGCCCAGCTGAGAGGGTATTAAGCCAGAGTCTTGAGGCATGAGTGGTAGCAAGATGGGGACAAGGAAATCAGGATGAGAGAGGTCCTCATGAGGGAAGATGTGAAGCTGTGTAACTGAGTGATTTTTTTAAAAATTTAAACTCTTAATTTTGTATTGGATTATAGCTGATTAACAGTGTTGTGATGGTTTGGGTGAACAGTGAAAGGACTCAGCCATACATATATTACATGTATCCATTCTCCCTGAAACTCCTTGCCCATCCAGGCTGCCCCATAACATTGAGCAGAGTACCTTGTTGGTTATCCATTTTATATATAACAGTGTGTGCATGTCCATCCCAAACTCCCTATTCTTTCCCCCAATCCTTCCCACTGCCAACCATAAGTTCACTCTCTAAGTCTGTGAGTCTGAGTGATGGTTTTATTTTATTTTTTTAAAATATCTGTCCATCTTTCTGTGTCAGGTCTTAGTTGCAGTATGTGGGATATTTGTTCTTTGTTGGAGCCTGCAACGTCTTTGTGTGGCATGTAGGGTTTAGTTCCCTGACCAGGGCTGGAACCCAGGAACCCTACCTTGAGAGTGAGGAGTCTTAGACACTGGACCACCAGGGAAGTCCCTGAGTGATGGTTTTAATTGTAGGTACATAGGTGCTGCTGGCATTTGAGGTTCAAATGAGGAGTATGTCCTTAAAGGCCTTAAACTTGAAGCTAAGGAACTTTACATTTATCCTAAACAGGAAGAGATTTTAAAGGGTTTAAAACCTAGAATGAGATGCTATCTTAGTTTGGGTTCCCCTGAAACCATAGGCTAAGATGAGAACCTGGATGCAGTTGAGTTCAGTTCAGTTGCTCAGTTGTGTCTGACTCCTTGTGACCCCATGAACCACGGCACACCAGGCCTCCCTGTCCATCACCAACTCCCAGAGTTCACCCAAACCCATGTCCATCAAGTCGGTGATGCCATCCAACCATCTCATCCTCTGTCGTCACCTTCTCCTCCTGCTCTCAATCCTTTCCAGCATCAGGGTCTTTTCAAATGAGTCAACTCTTCGCATGGGGTGGCCAAAGTACTGGAGTTTCAGTTTCAACATCAGTCCTTCCAATGAACACTGAGGACTGATCTCCTTTAGGATGGACTGGTTGGAACTCCTTGCAGTCCAAGGGACTCTCAAGAGTCTTCTCCAACACCACAGTTCAGAAGCATCAATTCTTCGGTGCTCAGCTTTCTTTATAGTCCAACTCTCACATCCATACATGACTGCTGGAAAAACCATAGCCTTGACTAGACAGACCTTTGTTGGCAAAGTAATGTCTCTGCTTTTTAATATGCTGTCTAGGTTGGTCATAACTTTCCTTCCAAGGAATAAGTGTCTTTTAATTTCATGGCTGCAATCACCATCTGCAGTGATTTTGGAGCCCAGAAAAATAAAGTCTGACACTGTTTCCACTGTTTCCCCGTCTATTTCCCATGTAGTGATGGGACCAGATGCCATGATCTTCGTTTTCTGAATGTTGAGCTTTAAGACAACTTTTTCACTCTCCTCTTTCACTTTCATCAAGAGGCTCTTTAGTTCCTCTTCACTTTCTGCCATAAGGGTGGTATCATCTGCATATCTGAGGTTATTGATATTTCTCCCGGCAGTCTTGATTCCAACTTGTGCTTCCTCCAGCCCAGCGTTTCTCATGATGTACTCTGCATATAAGTTAAATAAACAGGGTGACAATATACAGCCTTGATGTACTCCTTTTCCTATTTGGAACCAGTATATTGTTCCATGTCCAGTTCTAACTGTTGCTTCCTGACCTGCATACAGGTTTCTCAAGAGGTAGGTCAGATGGTCTGGTATTACCATCTCTTTCAGAATTTTCCACAGTTTATTATTGTGATCCACACAGTCAAAGGCTTTGGCACAGTCAATAAAGCAGAAATAGATGTTTTTTTTCTGGAATTTTCTTGCTTTTTTGACGATCCAGCAGATGTTGGCAATTTGATCTCTGGTTCCTCTGCCTTTTCTAAAACCAGCTTGAACATCAGGAAGTTCACGGTTCACATATTGCTGAAGCCTGGCTTGGAGAATTTTAAGCGTTACTTTACTAGCATGTGAGATGAATGCAATTGTATGGTAGTTTGAGCATTCTTTGGCATTGCCTTTCTTTGGGATTGGAATGAAAACTGATCTTTTCCAGTCCTGTGGCCACTGCTGAGTTTTCCAAATTTGCTGGCATATTGAGTGCAGCACTTTTACAGCATCATCTTTCAGGATTTGAAATAGCTCAACTGGAATTCCATCACCTCCACTAGCTTTGTTCGTAGTGATGCTTTCTAAGGCCCACTTGACTTCACATTCCAGGATGTCTGGCTCTAGGTCAGTGATCACATCATTGTGATTATCTGGGTCGTGAAGATCTTTTTTGTACAGTGCTGCTGTCTATGGGGTCACACAGAGTCGGACACGACTGAAGTGACTTAGCAGCAGTAGCAGTCTGTGTATTCTTGCCACCTCTTCTTAATATCTTCTGCTTCTGTTAGGTCCCTACCATTTCTGTCCTTTATTGATCCCATCTTTGCATGAAATGTTCCCTTGGTATCTCTAATTTTCTCGAAGAGATCTCTAGTCTTTCCCATTCTATTGTTTTTGTCTATTTCTTTGCATTGATCACTGAGGAAGGCTTATCTGTCCTTGCTTTTCTTTGGAACTCTGCATTCAAATGGGTATATCTTTCCTTTTCTCCTGGGGCCATGTGGCTTAAATAGAGGATGATTCCAGGAGATGGAAGAGGTATGGAAAAATGATCCAGGGAAGAAAGAACAGTGGAGACTATGTGTGTTGTTGAGCTGGTACCAGCTATGACCAGGAAAATCTCAGTCATGTTAGGGACCTTTAATGAATTGTGTAGAACATGCCCTGGAGTTGTCTCACTGAAGAATGGGAGGTAGAGACATTTATCCCCTGACCTTCATCCTTCATTAATTGGAGGCCATAATTCCTTGCATGTATGAGCTGTTTGCATGTAACTAATGCCCAAATGCACTGCAAGCCCTGCCCTCACTGCCTCCCTCAGACCACTGCACACATGTGGACATGGAGAGTAAACTACCATAGATGCCAAAGGACCCTGCCTCACCTTCTTCCCTCTGCCTGACCTCTCCCTTGTGTGATGGCCATTTTTACAGTCAAAGGAGTTGTAATCAATCATGGGTTTCACCTGGGCTGTGTGACTCTAGAGAAAGTCCAGAGGTAGAAAAAACAAAGCACTGTCTCAGTGTACACTTGAGATGGGATACTGGGTATGTGCAGTGGACTGTCCTTTACTCCAGTGGGCTTCAGGGATGTGGAGCATCATCCACTCACATGATTAGATTTGCCTTTTAGAACTTCACCTGGATCTTAGTAAGGAGTACAGACTGGAGGGGGCAAGGCTGACAGCAGCAGACGTATCTTATGGGGGAACCTCTCCTGTAATTATCTCGAGCCCAGTCAAAGCCAAGTGATTTGAATGTTCTTGGTGGCAAGTTTGGTGCTTCTCTGAGAAAAATCCAGAGCAATAATGGAAGTGGCTCTCTGTAAGAAGGACACTGAGGGTGAAAATCCCATGTTATCCTGGTCTATATTAAAGGATATTTTCCTCCCAACTCATTGGGTCTTGAGACTTACTCTTGGAGGTGTTCAGCAGTAAGATAAGGGGTCAGATACCAAGGAGGCAATTGAAGTTTTGACCATTCCCCTTTCCCAGAACCTCTAGAAGCTAAGTAAATATTTATGAATGGAGAGCAACAGCTAGTTATAGAATTGAAACTTCTGTCTTATTGCAGTGGTTCAATTCAGGCATTCACCTTGTTGGGGAGAAATTAAAGATTAAATCAGAGCTTTCAAATATCCTGTGGGGTATATTGCTCTAAATGTGGAGCATCCATATCAGATGCCTTTGGTCCAGAGAAAGAATGGTTGCATTAATTTTTTTTTCTTATGGAGAAATAACATTTAGACCCAGAGCTTGTCCTCTGCATTTTCAGTGTCTACCATGTAATTGGAGTAATTCTTCTCTTTCTTTTACATCTGCTACCTGTGGGTAAGAGGAAATAGCTCTTCATTGCTTTGAAAAACATCTTTCTCTAGACTCTAGGGCAAAGAAATCCCTTGCCACTCCCTGGAAAACTCAGGACAGAGCAGGGTCTGCAGAGCAATGACTAAATGTTAACACTTTTCACTGGATGTTGGACCGTGGCTGTGAAGTTGGCCTTGGTAGGAACCGGATGGAGTCTGGTCTTATTTCCCACAGCTAGGTTGTAAAGGTGTCTGTGACTATAGGCCTGTCCTCTGAGCTGTTGTTTCCGTGTAGATGATGCCTGTCTGCCCTTCAAGCCCTGCCCCCACTCTCTGTGTCAGAGCACTGCACACACGTGGACATGCAGCCGAGGCGACCACTGACACCAAAGGGCTCTGCCTCACCCCCTCTCTCTGCCGGACCTCTCCCTTAGGTGGCCGTCGGTGTTAGAATCAGATGAGTTTTAGTCAATCTTTTCTCCATGGACAGCCAGTTTAATCTTCCTAGAGCAATAATTCTAGAAAATTTGTCTGTGTTCATGGAATAAAGGGGGCAAGGAAGGCCAATGATATTTTCATGGGATTCTGTGATTTGCATGGGTGTGTAAGTCGCTTCATGTCCAACTCTGTGTGACCCCACAGATTGCAGCCCACCAGGCTCTTCTGTCCGTGGGATTCTCCAGGCAAGAATAATGGAGTGGGTTGCTATGCCCTCCTCCAGGGGATCTTCCTGACCTGGGGATTGAACCGATGTCTCCTAAGTCTTACCTGCATTGGCAAGTGGGTTCTTATACCACTAGCGCCAGGTGCTCAATAAACATTTGTTGGATGAACAAAGGAATGTGAATGAATGGGATAAAGCAAGATGCTAGGCACGAAAAAGATGGTACTGAAATACCAGGGGTGATTAGGACCAGCGACATAATTTGTGGGGCCCAGTGCAAAATGAAAATGCATTGTCCCTTGTTCAAAAATGACAAAATTCAAGACAGCACACGTGAGAGCATGAAGCCAAGCACAGAGTCCTTCTACACACAGAGCCCTTTGTGCCTGCACAGGTGGGAGGTCTGGGTACCAGGCTTTGAGGGCGACTGTCTTTGGGGACTGGAATCATGCAGTGAGCACTTTCCTTATTTTGAACATTCTCTATAGTAAACATAAATACTTTTAATAATCAGGAAAAAGTTGTTCTAAAACAAAACCTATAGAATAAGAGCAGCTGTATGTCGTTTGGACCACAAATCACGAGATCTGGCTTCTAACCTTGATTTTCTTGTGACCTGACCTTTGAGGAGCCTTGCTCACTCTGTTTTTGATTTCCTTCCTGGGATGGCAAGAAGAGGTCCCAGGCCTCCTTCTGTGTGGTGATTCTTGGATGCTAAGATTATCACCAACATACCCAGAGAGTATCTTGGACACAGAGGTTAGAAAACCATGGAAGGGCAGGTTTGCCAGCATCTTCTCTGAATAGCCCTTGGAAATGTTCCTGGCCAGGCTGTCATGAACATTACCCTTTCCGAGAAAATGTCCTCCTGCGAGAAGCTACTGATCTCGGGGGAATGGATGCTTTGTGTGGTCCTAAATCAGCAAAGTAGATGAGGACAGAGGGACCAGGCAGCCATCACCTGTCATTCTCACTCAACACTGTGGCCCAGTGGGGGGCGCAGGCAGGGAGGGGGCGATCTGTGGCACGCAGCCGCCTGTTTTCTTACAGTGATTGCATGAAGACTACAAATATTTGAGGTGATTGTACTCGCTTACATGCAGCAGTGAATCATCTCGTGATGAGAGGCCTGAAATATGCCAGGATGAAATTAACATCAATTGAAACAGAAAATGGATTCTAGCTCCCACCACAATGAGCTTTAGAAGAGGGGCCCGGGGAGCCTGGAGCTGACGGCTGCTATTCTTAGTGGCAAAAATGCCTATGCCACCGGTATTGCTTTTTCTATTTTTATTAGAAAGCTTCTTTTCTGCCCCTTCTGTGGGGGCACCTTATAATCATCAGACTTTGTCTAACTGAGGTTCCTTCTTGACTTTTCTGATCTCTAGGGGAAAAGTACAAGAAAAAGGAAACTAGCACAAACATTTAGAGTCTGTGCGTGCTCAGTCGCTTCAGTTGTGTCTGACTCTTTGTGACCCTGTGGACTGTAGCCTGCCAGGCTCCTCTGTCCATGGGATTCTCCAGGCAAGAATACTGAAATGGGCTGCTGTGCCTTTCTCCAAGGCATCTTCCTGACCCAGGGGTTGAACCCGCGTCTCTTATGTCTCCTGAATTGGCAGGTAAGTTCTTCACCACAAGCACCACCTGGGAAGCCCATTTAGAGTCTAAGGAAGAGGAAAAATGAGAAATTGTATTCCCTCCCCCCAAATCCTCAAAGCACAAAAACATTTGAGGTTCACTCCTCCCCTAAATGCTACGTGACTTCAGGTGTTCAACAACTGACAGTTTTAGGAGGCAGCACAGAGCTGAAGCATTAACCAGTGTTACTTGTCCTTCATTTCCTTTCACTTCACTCCTCTGCTGGTCATTCATTTCTTTATTGGCTTTTGGATCTTAAAAACCAAGCCCTGCAGGAAGCAGAAGGAGCCCACACCTAGAGACAGATTTGGGAGAATTCGTAGTGAGTCCTCGCAGGCTTCCTATTGCAGAACCAGAAGAGGATTCCTAGGCGGATGAGATCAGACCTGTGGGGGATGCAGTGTGAGTGTAGATGCTGTGGGGTCTCTGAGAGAAGCTTCAAGGTCTATGACACCCTCCTCAACCATGAAGATGCCCAGCAGGGGGACCCAGCTTCCTGTGACCTTCCATTGCTGATGCCTGATCACCAGCCTTCACTGTCTGAAGAGTCCTGCCCACATGTGCCAGCCACCTGAGCCTGTTGGGTGGCCAGACCAGAGTTAGACCAGATTCTCTGGGCAGGGATCTAAGAGGCCCAGGGAGCTCCGGTCAGCTTGTTGTTGTTGTTTGGTTACCGAGTTGTGTCTGACTCTTTGTGACCCCATGGACTGTAGCCCACCAGGCTTCTCTGTCCATGGGATTTCCCAGGTAAAA
Organism: Tragelaphus eurycerus; assembly: GCA_935064755.1. Taxonomy (NCBI): domain Eukaryota; kingdom Metazoa; phylum Chordata; class Mammalia; order Artiodactyla; family Bovidae; genus Tragelaphus; species Tragelaphus eurycerus. The sequence continues at coordinate 24,521,869 of CAKXYN010000020.1, forward strand.
ATACCGGAGTGATTTTGCCATTTCCTACTCCAGGGGCTCTTCCTTCCCAGAGATCAAACCTGCATCTCCCACATTGTCTGGTGGATTCTTTACCACTGAGCTACCAGGGAAGCCCCTGGTCATCTTAGCACTTAACTGAATCTCAACCTACTCAGATTTGAAATGCGGTTAGTGCAGCACACTCAACAGAGTGGGGGATAGCTTTAAATTATAATGCATATAAAGCTTCTAGCCCTGAGCCAGGCATGTGGTTGCCAGCTGGTGGAGGGCAGCCCATCATCCAATGCTCCAGGAGCATCCACTCCTCCCTGGCTGTGGCCTGAGAGTCCGGCTGGTGCCTCAGCCTCGCCCAAGCCTCACTCTGATTCCATCCAATCTTCAGGACCTAGCATTGCTTGAGACTGAATCCACTTAAGAAACAGAGATCCAGAGCCAGGAGCTTTTGGAGACCATAGCAACATTGTTTCGTTTTTGCCTCTCAAAAGGAGAAATATATTCTGGAAATGAGAAAACTCAACCTTTAAAAGGAGGGCAGTGCTGTAGCAAGTGGTGTATCGACCAGCCTGGTGTTTAGGGGGTAAAGTCTGTGAGTTGGAGCCTATGTCTTTTCACTTAGGACTGAACAGCTGGAGCCTAACCTCACTTTAACCTCTCTGTGACTCAGTTTCCTTGTCAGTAACTGATGATGATGACAGTGACCTTACAGGGTTCTGAGGATCTCCTGAGGGAACTCATGGAGAGGGCCTCAGAGGATGCAGGCCCTCAGCAAGTACTCAGGAAGTATTGGCTGCTACTGTCGTTTCATATGTTCCATACCTGGCTGCCCCTCCTTTTGTCCTGGTTTGAGTTGTCATCTAATTGGGCTCTCCGGTGGGCAAAGATCAAGTCTTCTCTCTGGCTTTTCTAAGACAGAGGGCTTTCCATTAGGACTTCTGGGCCTGGAGGGCCGTTTTGAGCTGAGCCTGCTCTGGGGACTGGAGACCACGGTGGACACCCGGGCTTCTCCTCCCCCTTGTGCCTTTGGCTTTTCATTCTTTCCTCTGCCTTCCTTGCTTCCTCAGACCTTGCCTTGGTTTCCCCATGTTTGTCTGTGACCTCTTACTTCATCTTTGAGAGCTCCTTGAGGTGGACTTCAGAAGCAGACCCTGAAATGAAAACTGGAGTACCAGTGGTTATTTGGAAGATGATTCCAGGAAATATCAGGAAGGGGGTAAGGCCATGAGAAAGAGATGAGCAAGGGAACCAGTGAAGGGTGTGTTATCAAGGTTATTACTTTGAGTGACTGGAGCCTAATCCCTTTGTGGAACCTGGGTCATCAGTGTGGAGTGTCTGCCTCTAAGGCAGTCTACACAAGGAGCCAGAGAGCTGGGGTGTTTATACACAGATCTCACTGGTCATTTTCAGGGATACTGTGGGGGCATTAACTGTCAGCACTCCCAACTTCCTCTATGTGTTGGCCAAGCACTCTCCTGCAGGGAGAGTTCTCAGAGTTTGCAGGAAGCAGCCTTCAGCCAATAGAGATGAGGACCTAGAGGGTGTGGGTGGAGCACATCCAGGGCACCTGCTCTACCCCCCTCACTGCTAAGTGACAACTCCTCTCTGTTTTGCAGTTCCAGACATGGGGTGGCAGAGGGAAGAGAGACTGAGGAGGAGTTATAAGGGGTTACCCTGGTGGCTCAGATGATAAAGAATCTGCCTGCAATGCAGGAGACCCAGGTTCAATCCCTGGGTTGGGAAGGTACCCTGGAGAATGGAATGGCAACCCACTCCAGTGCTCTTGCCTGCAGAGTTCCATATAGGGTGGGGGAAGGGTGAAAGAGTGAGGAGGGAGTAGGGAGCAAAAGAGGGAGGGACTGCAGTAAAAGGGAGGGAAAGAGAGAGAATAAGGATGGGAATGGATAGTAAACCTGGGAGAGCTGTACCACCCTGGATCTGATGAACTGTGACCAGGAAGGCTTATGTGTTCCACTGAGAGCTTTGGGAGGGGGATGTTCATTCACATGTCCTATGGGTTATTCCTTTCAGACATATTTCTTTGTATAGTTTCTTTCTATAATTCCCCTCAGGCTAGGATGACAGAAGTGGGTTTGTTCTAACAGCTTGAGGAGACGGAAGGTGGCATCCAGTGGTCTCCATCCTGTTCTCCTTTTCCCAGCATCTGCATCAGCAAGCTACACCAAATTCCTTCCCGCCCAACAGAGAGGGGACAAAAAGTCACATACATCAGATGACGCCCTGAGATAGTGGCCAGCCCAGAGCAGTTGTTTCACCTTAAAACAAGCCTCATCTTGGCTATGTCATCACCATGAGAGAAGTCACACATGGCTGTGCTGTTTTCTCTCTTCTTTGCAAAGAAATGGAAGAGGAAGGAACAGCTTCCACCCCTATATTGTCTTTGCTCTGGAGTAAATCTCAGCTAGGAATGGCAGAATATTTTGGCTGAACTCTACCAGAGGAAGAATGAATCAAGATTTAATACTCTGTAAGCAGAATCATTTTGCAGGATGCTTGGGCAGGTTTTTCCTAGAACAATGATATTCAAACTTAAGCAAGCATATGAGGTCACCTGGTGATCTTGCAAAGATGCAGATTCTGATTCAGTGGGTCTTTGATGGAGCCAGGGAATCTGAAATTTCCAACAAGATCCGAGGCGCTACCCAAGTCTCCAGTCCAAGGACTTCAAGTAGCAAGGGCATGACCTTTAGGTTTAGACATAACTGGATTGAAATCCTGGCTCTGCTGCTTCCTTGCTGGAGGAAGTTGAGCAAGTTATTTTGCTTATCTGAGCTTCAGTTCTTTGACACTGAGAATGTGGAACAGGATTCTCACCCCTCAGGGTTGATGTAAGGCTGCGATGGGATTGTTTCTGCCAGTGAGCCCACATGCACCATCCCACACTTATTCTATTGCAATTCAGTCACGTGACATTCTTTCCCTTCTTTCTGTGATCATCTCTCCACCCTGGACAGTGGTATCTGCCAATTTCAATCAGTATCAGTCTGCTGACTGAAGACTAGCCTGGGGTAGATACTGGCTTGTGGGGGACTTGTGTAGCATGGGCTTGTCACTGTTTCCTAGAAGACCAGTGTGGCTGTCTTTAAGAAACAGGAAAGTAAATTCAGATAGCAGGTGGGGTCGGCAGTTTAGCCCATCCTTTGGAATCTGGTTGGGATCTTGTCATCCTATCCCTTCCCTGCTCATGGGGCATCCCCTGGAATCCATTTCCTGACTCTCAACTCAGTTCTGATCCTGTCCTGGTCCTGTACTCCCACACATATCAACGCACTTGGTTTTAAATACTCCTGGGCTTGAGTTGTCGGAGAAGGCAATGGCAAGCCACTCCAGTACTCTTGCCTAGAAAATCCCATGGCTGGAGGAGCCTGGTAGGCTGCAGTCCATGGGGTCGCTACGAGTCAGACATCACTGAGCAACTTCACTTTGACTTTTCACTTTCACACAATGGAGAAGGCAATGGCAACCCACTCCAGTGTTCTTGCCTGGAGAATCCCAGGCACGGCGGAGCCTGGTGGGCTGCTGTCTATGGGGTCGCACAGAGTCGGACACGACTGAAGTGACTTAGCAGCAGCAGCAGCAGGGCTTGAGTTGCAAGGGACACCTCTCCCCAGGTACTCTTACCAAGCAACAGCCTTTTTTCTTTCCGTCAGTCCCCTCATTCCCAAGGCAGTGAGCGGTTCCATCTCTGAGTCTCAGTTTCCTCATCTGTACAATGCTGATTGTACTTCAAGCAAGATCTACATACTTATCAGCTCTTTCTCCATTCAGGGGCTCAACTATAGCAGTCCCAACATGATTTTTTTCTATCCCTCCTGAACTCCATTTATCAGCCTTTTTTGTTCTTCATCACTGACCATTTGCTCCAAATCCTGCCTCATTCCCAGGTCCTATTGGTGCAGTGCCGCCATAGTCACATGAGATGGTGCGCCCGGGAGCTGCGCAGTATGCAGCCTGCACAGGTGTACATTGGTGCCTTGCATGCACCTCTGGCTTTGGACACACTATCCTGTACTCTAGGTTCCAAACTCATCCCATCCCCACTCCCATGTCCTAAAACCCCAGTGTGGACCAACCGCCTGGCTTTCCTTCAGCCTCCATAATTGACTTCCAGAGTAAAGCTGGAAGGGCTTCCCAGGGGGTTCATTGGTAAAGAATCTGCCACCAATGTAGGAGATGCAGGAGGTGCAGATTCGATTCCTGGGTCAGGAAGATCCCCTAGAGGATGAAATGGCAACCCACTCGAGTAGTCTTGCCTGGGAAATTGCAGAGAGCTTGGTGGGCTACAGCCCATGGGGTAGCAAAAGAGTTGGACACGACTTAGTGACTAAATAATAACAACAAAGACTGTGCAGTCCTACTCTTGGGCATATATCTGGTGAAAAAGTGATCCAAAGGATACAAGCACCCCTGTGTTCATTCTGTTTACAGTAGCTAAGACATAGAAGTAACCCAAATGTCCATCAACAGAGGAATGTATAAAGAAGTTGTGGTACATATATACAATATTACTCAGTCATTAAAAAGAATGAAATAATGCCATTTGCAGGAACATGGATGGACATAGTAATTGTTCAATGCATTCTCCAGTGAGTTGGTGTCAGGTTATGGAATAAAACTCAGTCAATAAAACCTATTTACTTTGGTCCAGCATGCCCTGAAAAGGACCTCAAAACAGTGTAGAACAGTAGACCTCAAACGTTTAGATTTAAAAACCTTTAAAATGTCCAAAAGTATTTTTGGAGCATGTTAGAATAACTGGCTTCATACTTGGATGAGAAAGACAAACAAAACAAAACAATAACAACAAAATATCTTCCACCTTATACCATCATCATTTCATTAAAGGACATTTTAACATTACCCTCAAGATGTCAAGTATATTGATCTCAGAATAAAGACAATTCCATTAAAGTAAATAAATGCCTCTTCAGTTTTCTCATTTGCTCCTTTCCAATGTAAACATTTTCTTGGGTCAGCCTAAAAAACATGTCCATGGGCACATGTTTGGAAACAGGCTTTCAGAGTTCTAGGGCCTGAAGCCAACGTTTGGAAGCAAGACTGCAGGGATAATTGAATAATATCCTTAATGAGGCTACTCTCTCCACCTGAATTACCCGTATCTTTGACTGGCTCACTCCTATCTTCTTTGTAAAGTTCAAATCGGGGATGGTTTTCTTTAGAAAGCCTTTGGAGCTTTCCTGGGTCTGTACCCCCATCAGAGCACACATCTCACTGTATCCTAATTGTGCATCCATATGTCACTCCCACTTATCCTAGAGTCCCATGAAAACACATCAATGAGTAGCCAGCATCTGTTGGTTATCAAATCACTATCAAAGAACTGCAGCTCAGACAAGTGAACTGACCTGCTAGACTTCCCCCAACAAGGAAGCAGCACAGCTGGGATTTGAATCCAGTTATGTCTGAATCTAAAGGTCAGGCCTTTGGTACTCAAAGTCCTGGAACTGACTGCATGGACACTGCTTTGCGGCATGTTTAGGAATTTCAGAGTCTCTGGTTCTGTTGAAGACTGAATGAATCAAAATCTGCATCTTTGCAAGATCATGAGGTAAATTGTGTGCTTGTTAAGTTTGAATATCATCGTCCTAGGAGAGTCCTTCCCAAGTGTCCTGCAAAATGATTCTGCTTCCAGAGTATTAAATCTTGATTCATTTTTCTTCTGGTAGAGTTTGGCCAATATTTCTAACATACAGCCATTTCTAACCATACAGTAGGTGCTCAAATATTTGTTGAACAAATGAGCAGGTGTACACCAAGCAGACAAAGAACAGCCCAGAGAAAGGGAATAGTGTAAGTGAAAAACAAGCCACTGTGGAGGAGGATGTTGTGTGTGAGAAGAGGGAAACAGCTAGTGTGCCTGGGCAAGAGGACACGTGAGACTGAGTCTGGGTTGGTTAAGACTGGAAAGAGGGCCTGGAGTCAGTTCTCCAAGGACCTGAAATGCTTTGTGTGTGGTCTTGGACTTCATCCTGAGCAGCAGAGGGATTCTGGAACAAAAGAGGGAGACATATGTGCTTGCCTGTTATTAAGAACATTCTGGAAGCTGACACAGAACATAGAATAGTGGAGTGGGACTGCTGGAGTCAGGTAGACCAGTTACCCTGCTGTTGCTGTGGTCCGTGAAATACGATGATGATCTAATCTGAAGTAAGGTATTAGCAGCGAGTGTGGAGGGTGGGGGGCATTTGAATCTACGGCTCTGTGCACGCACTCTTCTGGGTATGTTCCTGGAAGCAGCTTGGAGACAGCACGACCAGATGTTCCTTTGCAGGATGTGGCAGAGGTGGCTATCAGGTGCACTGTGCTGGGAGGCCTGAGATATGAGTCAGTACCACTCCGAAACACCATTTGAGGAGTCCAACTGTGCAGGTTACCGTGTAGCTAATTTTGTTGGGAACAAACAGCCACATTTAAGTGGTGGGTGTTCAGGGGCTTGTAGATTGGCACATATCTGGATGTTCCCCTTTGCTTTGCTGCCCGCTAGGAAAGTGCAAGTCTTACAAAAGTGATACTGGGGCTTGGAACATTTTTCATTAGAGTAAATTTGTTTCGAAATTGACTGTAAATTATATTGAATTTTGTTTGAAAGAACTTTCTGAATTAAAGTAGGGAGCGGAGTATGCAGTACTCAGTGTGAAACATAAGTTCAATTACCTACAGTTACGAGCATGTTCTCTTCCACGTGTGCAGAGATGGCATCTCATATGTGAAGGGTTTTCGGACTGGAAGCTGTTTTATGGATCACTCAGTTTTGGCATTCCCAAAATAGAGATGAGAGGACAGAGATGGAAAGAAAACTGGCTGAGGTCACATAGCAAGTTAATGGCAAAGCTGGAATTGGCTTAGGTATCCTGATGTCGCTTTGTGATGAGATTAAAGAAAAAAAGAAAGTGCTTCTGAATTTTCATTCCACAGAATATTCAGTAGTTCTTTCTCTCTAGAATAATGTTAGAATAGCTGTGCATTGAGAGGATTCTAGACCAATCTAGAGAGAAAATATATCTGAAGATATCAAGTCCCAATTCATGACACTGAACATTCTAGAAAGGGCAGCAGAGCTCCCACGTGCTGTAGTTTTCAGTGTTGTTCAAATGAGCAGCCTACCACAGTCCTGCTTTTCCATCAAGTCTGATTTCATGAAGACTGTTTTTTAAGCTTTGGCTTAACCTGACACAGGTGAGCATTCAGATGAACACCTAAGGCCATCTGATGCTTGAGTCTTTCTCACTCACTGCAGACAGTCCATTGCCACATTCTGCTGATTTCACTTCCTGGATCTCAGCTCCATCTCTCCTGCTCCAAGCCCAAGCCCACCACTCTCATTGGAACCATTTAAATAGCCACCTATCAGTCTACTTCCCTCCTTTGCTGACAAAACCTACAGTCCAGTCCCCAGAGAGAAGAGAGATTTGATATTTTTAGCTCAAATCTAATCACTTTGACCTATTACCCACACTGACATCCTCACTGTGGCCTGGGGTAGCCTGGTCCACCCCAGTCTCTGGCCTGCTCACCCTCCAGTCTCCATGCTATTTCCCATTCTGGCCCACAGCATTCTCTTCCATCTCCTTATCTGCCAGGTCTCTTCCTGCTACAGAGCTTTTGTAGATACTGGTTCTACTTGCCCCCACCCTCCAACCTCCCTTTGGCTATTTAATGCCAACCCGTTCTTCAAACCTCAAAAGTAATTTTCTTTCTCTTGTAAATCTTTTACAGATCCTCAGATAAATTCATTTCCTCATATATTATTCCCTGGCCCAGTACCCTGGGTTCATTCTGTCAGTAGGTGAGACTGGGGGAATATCTCACTCAGAGCGTGAGTGGTGGGATGGGCAGTAGGGAATCTAGAAGCGTCAAGTTCTGAACTTAAACCTGATGGTTTTAACATCTGAGATTCAGGTCACTGGGTGCCCAGTGCTCTCTACCCTGAAAGTGAAGTGTCTGTCACTCAGTCGTGGCTGACTCTTTGTGAGCACATAGATTGTATCCTGCCAGGCTCCCCAGTCCATGGGATTCTCCAGGCTAGAATACTAGAGTGGGTTGCCACGTCCTTCTCTAGGGGATCATCCCGATTCAGGGATTAAACCCAGGTCTTCCATACTGCAGGAAGATTCTTTATCATCTAAGCCACCAAGAAGCCTCTCTACCCATGTGCTTAGTTGCTCAGTCAAGTCTGATTCTGTGATTGTATGGACAGCAGCCGCCAGGCTCCTTTGTCCATGGGGATTCTCCAGGCAGGAAGACTGGAGTGGGTAGCCGTTCTCTTCTCCTGGACCTTCCCAACCCAGAGACTGAACCCAGGTCTCCCACATAGCAGGTGGATTCTTTACCAACTGAGTCACCAGGGAAGCCACTAGGCAAGCACACACAAAAAAGCGGAACCTTTTCAGATTCCAGTGCTGGCTTTTCAAGATGTTCCTGTTACATTCCCAGCAGAGCTGGTATTTTCTGCCTCCAAGTCTAGGAGGGTTAGAGATTTTATCCTAATAGCTAGAGTTAGGATGTGGGAAAGGAGGAGGACAGCGTGGACAGTCCTGAATTTCATTCACTGTTTAATCCCTGTACTCACCAACCCTCAATGCAGAAAAGAAAGCACCATCTTGGGGTCCTTATAACTTGTTCTCCATGCTTTGACTCCGAAAGCCCCCAGATCTGAGCTTCCCCCATCACCACCACTCCATCCTCTGCACATCCCCACACATCGGCAACATGAGCTCACCCCTACTTTCTAGGGGAGGGCTGATGAGGACGCGTCATCATACAGCGTCTTTCTTTTGCAGGGGCCAGCAATCCCTCCTGGGAGCTTCGAATGTCTTAGCAGTTGAAGGAGTGAAGTGAGATGGTGTAAATGAATGTGCCATTGCAAATGCCCTGCTCCTTTAATTTATGATTTGGGATCACTCAATTCTGCCAAGTCACAGAGTGATTTGTGATAACACATTCCAGCGATAATTTAGCAGAACCCAAAGGATATCTGAATGGAGCTGCTGAAACCCTGGCTCTGGGGCGTCCCCACAGGGGACTCTGTTCAATAAACAACTGCTTATTTACTGACTACCCTTTGGGAAGGTGGACCTGACCTCACCTCTGCTCTGTCCCTTGTGGATTGGCCAGCTGGACCCTCCTTAATCCCATTTCTCCATTGCCTCAGGCCCCCAGGTGCTGCCTGCTTGCCTCTGAAATCATCAGAGTAGTGGTGACAGGGGTCAGCATTTATCAAGAGCTCAGACAGAGCAGTTACTTTGCTTCTATGCATCATCTCGTTCAATACAACACCCCTTCAATAGGTAGCTGTTATTTCACTGTATAGAAGAGGAAACTGACGTTCTGAGAGGTTAATTGGCTTTCTGGAGGTTAGCGCTGGTGGTGAAATGGGGATTTAGCCCCACATCTGTCAAAATTCCCAAGGTTACAAGAAGAAGGGATGAGATAAGGCACAGAGAAAGCGTGCCCCATGGTGAACAGCTATTCTGATGAAGTGATGGGACCCCTTTCGCTGGCTGTACCACCCTGTGCCAGAGGTGCCCAGGAGGTTGGGTAGCACAGAAACTAGGATTCCTCCTAACCCTTAAATTCTGTGATTCTCTTGCATGCTGTGGTTCTATTCTCAAGGTCCCCAAATATCTCAATGGGATTGTACCATCATGTGGGAATTGATTTTTCACATCTTCTACATCATCTCCAGCATGATGAGATTACAGTACTGATATTGTTACTGGGCATCACTAATTGAGTTTGTGATAGAAGCTGAGGGAATGGGATGATGGATTTGAAATCTATAGGGCTTTCTTTAAGAATCCTATTAATCATGAATATATTCTCAAATTTGAGCTGTATTTTCCTCTCTTTTAGTCTAACAGTTAAGAGGTTGAGCATCAGAAATAGATGGAACTGCTTTCCATTCTGACTCTGCCACTTACCAGCCGTGTGAACCTGAACAAGTCATTTCATGTCTTTGAGCTTGTCTCCTTACTTGTAAAATGAGGCTTTTGGTGCTTATCCCATGGGCTACTGTGTGGTTGAAATGACGTAATACAGACAAAGCATTTAACACAGTGTGTGGCACATACTGCATTCCCTGTGAGATGGTCCTTGTTGTCATTATGATGCTTAACTTGGTGTTAGCTACTGTGCAACACTCTGTTACTATTCTTAGAGCTCACAGTGACATAAATATTCTCTTTGCTTAAAGACTTCCACAGAGAGGTGACATCACCAACTCAGGGTCACTCAGCTCGAAGAGTGACCTTTAACCTCCATCTCCTCAGGTTTAGTTCTCCTGCTCTGCCCTACAGAGTGTGCTTCCTGCCCTTTAGAGGCTGGTGATCTCCCGTACATGCTGCACCCGAGGAGATGCCCACCAAATGTTTCTTTGACTGCGTGGAGAGGGACTGGGACCTTGGCATCTCCATCTTTTTTCTGTAGCACATTCCTTCTTCTTCTCTGGGCCCTGACCTCCTTAGATGTAACACACAAGAGGGTTTGGACCAAATAGATTCTATAGCCCCTTTCTCATTGTTAACTGGTTCTTGAATAACCCTAAGCACGTAGTAGGCACCCTGTGACTTTTCATAGTGAGGCTGGGAGTAGAGGGAGGCAAGCCAGATACCTGGGGTGCAAAATTTAAGGAGGCACAAACTGTGTGGGTCCTGCCAATGCCGTGTGGCACTTGGGAGTGTGTGATGCCTTAAATCTTATGCCTTTAGCCCGTCTCCTCTCACCCTAGTCTCACTTCTGCTTCATAAGAGGCTGGTGGAAGTACAACAACTCAGTGGCCCAAACAGGTTTTTTTTTTTCCTTTTAAAACCCCAGTGATGTGTAGGTGATTTTTTTTAATAAGAATTGCCGGTACTTTGAATAGCTCTGTTCAAAAAGACATTCTTGAAAAAGCCCATTATTATCTAGTTATATATTTTAGGCTTCTGGGGAAAACAGCAATCGTATGGGATTGTAAGAAATAGAAGGCATGTGATGGGAAAAGATGAAATTACCGTAACAACCATTAGACTAGCCAAGGAAATAATTTCCAATGATACAGTCATTATTGGTACAAGCTTCCCCCCAACAAAAAAAACAGACCAACAGAATTTTCACACTTAATTCTTTGGTTTAATTGTCTATTTGTTTCAAAGTGAAAGCTAATTAAAAGATTATTTTCATATGCTTTAATCACACTACAGCTAACTGTTGGAAAATTTGCAATTAATTGATGCAATAGTTGACATAAGAATGCATTTTTAAAAAAATAACATCACTATTTGAATACACAGAGTGAAGCAATTAGTCCTTCATTAGTTCTGAGTTATTTCAAATGCTTTGAAATACTTGTGTGTTTAATGTTTAATCATCAAGGAAATATATCTGGCGATGCTGCTAGCCCCAGCATCATGAATTAAATATCATCCCTTGGGAGCAGGGAGAGTTCAGGAAGAAAAATGGCAGCCTCTGCAGGCCTAGGGATGGGTAAATTCCTCCATTGTCTGGGCACTGGCACAGTGAGGGCTCTTAATGTGTCAGTGCTTCTCTCCTGCTCGTTACTTCCCAGGCGTGGCTATGCGGGGTGCAGTTGGTTGCCTTGGAGCAGAGCTGACTGGGAGGGACAGCTCCTGAGTCTAGAGCCCCTTGCTGGTGTGAGGGTGTTAGAGAGAGTGTCAGCATCCGCAGGGGAAGGTGAGGGAGAGATGACAGGTTGGCAGACTGAATGCGGTATCTAGAGTGTGGGGACCAGCATTCTGGGCAGGAAGATGTCACTGGAGTCTTAGCTAGAGGCCTGGAGGATGGATGCGGACGTTTCAAACAACAGAGCTTTGTTAAGGGGGTGCTTCCTGGTGAGAATGCTTCAGAGGTATGGAGACTTCAAGAGGTTCACTGGCAGACCATGAGTGTGTCTTTGGTGTGTAGGTTAGAATCAAAGGGATCCGTTCAAATTGGCAGTGAGAGTTCTTCCCAGGAATATCCTTATGGCTATCAGACACAACACGTAACAGAACCAGAGGTCACATTTTCCCTGATCAGTAGAAAATACATCAAAGGCTTAAAGTTTTCATCCTTTGGAGACCTGACTGTAGACAATAAATAAGCATTCATAGCTAGGCTTCATACTGAGCTCTGTGTTGCATTTTCTTATTTAATTCTCAAAGTAGTCCAGGGAAGTAGCCATGCATACATAGTTTTCCTACTCTACAGGTAGGGAAACTGAGGCATGAAGAGATTAAGTGACATATTAGACTGGACCTCTCCCTTACACCTGTCTCATTAGCTTGTAGAATAAATAAAATCTGATATTCCCTATTGTTCAGGGCAGTGTGGCTTGTATAGGATAGAGGAACTGCCCAAGGACACACATATACACACATGTGCGTGCACATAGACACACATGGTAAATAGATGAACCAGTGTTGCAAGTCAAGTCTTTCTGACTCCAAATTCACTCAGGGCTCAGTGTGGGTGTGCATGGTTCTGCTAGAGTGTCACGGGTGTGCAAAGACAAAGAAGAGCTCTGTTGGTGCACCATGCTGTCATGAGAGACTCACTCTGTGTCATCAGTCAGTTTAGCAGAATAGAAGCAAATGTAGCTTCCGGGGGACCCCAGATTATGTCCTCTCTTCTCAGAAGATATAGTAAGGATTCTTTAGAGAAGGGATTAAAAATATCAGAAGCCAGAGACTGGGCCAATGATAGCAAAATGAAGTGCCGGGCTTCACACCTGCAGATATATTTTAAGACTGGAGATGAAAGGTCTCAGGGAGTGTGGGGGGACGGGGGAACTGGGAGGGACTACGGCCTTCCCCATTTCTAGAACTTGTGTTGAAGGTGAACAGTGGAATGATGCTTCGGGGCTCTGTCTGCCTGTCTTTCGTGGCATAAACTGAGGACGGGACTCTAGGCCAGGCCCTCTCTGCCATCTACAAGTCTCTCCTGTAGAGTGGCCCCCTCTGTCCATAGAGAGGCTGGAGTGCAGTGGAGAGACTAACCATGAGAGGAGCTGGGAGTTCAGCGCGGAGTGGCCGCAGAGTTGCGGCTCAGGCTGAAGAAACAGTGGGAGGGGCAGCTGGCTGCACTGGGAGCCAGAGGCGTGGGAGTACCCTCCTGGTCTTCAATTTCCTTGGGGAAGCCAAGGAGGGGGGAAATTACAAGGTCGAGAACCATGTGTGTTGTGTGGATTAGGGGCCTGGGGAGGGCTTCAGCATCACCGGGGTATGGGAGGCAGATGCTGAGCTGCTGGATCAGCATCGAGAAGGCCTTGGAGTTCCATCCATCTGGGGAGCCCGGATGTCCTCCGATAGCCAGCACGCTTGGAGCCAGCATACATTTGTAGACAGAGAATGCAGGAAACCAGTGCATTTTGCAGGAGGTCAGAATCAGAATGTGTTTGAGGGGGTGATGAAAGCCCAGCCAGATAAACTGAGCTGCTTCCTTTTTCTCGGAGGCCTGCTCTTTTTTTGTATTTCTGTGTTTGTAGTCTCCCTCTTTTTTTTTTTTTTCCCTTTGTTTCTGTCTCCCTCTTTTTCCACAAAGGAGGGAAGATATACATATTCTACATTATCTCATAAAACTAAAGGAAATCCAAGATGGTAAAATACATAGCTGAGGGAGTGGGGTGGAGATTAGAGTCTCTAAGAGCTCGAGTTCAGGTGCGGCTCCAGAGCTGGCAACAAGGTTCCCGGCAGTCTTGGCAGAGCCAGGCTCCATCATGGTCACGTTACACACTCAGACCGCGTCCCCTCTTCCTGATACAGGACAGGAAATTCTCTCATGGAGTCAGCGAAAGCAGTCTTTGAAGGGACATTTCAGGAATTTCAATAAGCTATTCACTTTAAAAATTTTAATTAATTAAATAAATTGTTTAGTTTTCATTTGCTCTACTTGACATACAATATTGGTTTCAGGTATACAGCATCCTGAATGGACATTTTTTTTTCTTTCACTGATTTTATTTATTTAATATTTGTTTATTTGGCTGCACTGGATCTACAGTCTTCATTGCAGCAGGTGGGATCTAGTTCCCTGACTAGGGACTGAACTCAGGCCCCCTTTATTGGGAGTGCAGATTCTTAGCCACTGGACCATCAGAGAGTCCTTATATTTATCTTTTTAATTCATGTATGGTTGATTTCCAATATTGTGTTAGTTTCAGATGTACAGCAAAGTGATTCAGATATACATATATATGTATATGTATATTCAGATTATTTTCCATTACAGGTTATTACAAGATACTGAACAAGTTCCCTCTGTTGTACAGTAAATCCCTGTTGCTTGTCCATTTTCTATGCAGTAGTTTGCACCTGTTAATCACATATTCCTAATTTATCCTTGCCCTGTCTCCTTTCCCCTTTAATAACCATACATTTAGTTTCTGTGTCTGTGAGCCTATTTCTTTTTTTCATATAGACTCATTTGTATTATTTTTTAAGGCAGTCAGATATTTTTGCATGTTATGAAATAATTACCACCGTTACTATCCAGCACCATACAAAGTTATTACAGTGTTATTGACTGTCTTCCCTTATGTGTCTGTTGCATCCCCGTGACTGATTGGTTTTCTAGCTGGACATTTGTACCTCATCCTCCTGTTCCCGTATTTTACCCGCCACCCCCCGTACCTCGTTCCCCTGCCAACCACCACTTTGTTCTCTGTGTTTGTGAGTCTGTTTCTGTTCTGTTTGTTTTCTCTCAGATTCCACATCGGACTGAAATCACATGATTGTCTTTCTCTGACTTCCTTCTCTTAACAGAAGGCCCTCAGGGACCATCTATGTTGTTGCAAATAGTGAGGGTTCATGGGCTCCTCCAAGGAGAGCTGATAAGTTTCCACTGAAACTCAGTTTAGAGCCAGAAATTCTGAGGGTGGCAGAGCAAAGGAATGTGACCCAGGCTTGCAGATCTTTCTCCATCTGGCTTGATCACAGCCTAAAATCTAGGCTAATGTGATGGCTTTTATTCTTTTAAGGCATCAGCTCCAGTTTCTACAAAGATAATTGGTTTCTTATATGCAACCCCAGTATCCCACGTGTAACAGAGAAGACCTGCATCCTTTGAACTGCAGGAGAGGCCAGGGCTTGGCTTCTCGGGAGCCTCAGGGACACCTCCAGGATTTTCAGGCCTCTGGGGAAGATAATCTGGAAAACTGCTTATCTGAAGGAATGACGGACAGCACATCCTCTGGGTGATGCTCTGTAAATGTTATTCCTCTCGGCTGGGGTCTGACGAGGTTTGGAGGGTAACATGCTCAGGTGAAGATTGATGTTCTGTACTGCTGCTTGCAGGTAATTTTGCAAATGCTGACAAGCAGTCAAGGGCCTAGTGCTCCGGGATCACTTAGCCTCCAGTCCCAGGTCTCAGAGGATTCCCACCTTTGAGAATCCAAGGTCCTGAGAGTGGGCTCGGGGGCCGTGTCACCCCCACCTTGGCCCTGACAGTAAGCAGGTTCATTCTGACAAAGTCTCTCAGGACTGGGTTGCTCTAGATCTTTTTAATTGTTTCTTGACTTGCCTTTTAAGCTGTCATGCTGAGATGTGATTCCCATCTCTGTTTACCTAATCAGTCACTGGGGGAGACACTTGGAGAATTGTTATGATTAGACATCAGCCCGCACACATGCTCTTTCCCTTCACCTGGTTCTCTCCATCTTCCCAAATGTCTCTGGAGCTGCCAAGAAACTGGCAAGTTCTTTGGCAGCAACAAAGCTAAAGAACCCATCTTGGGGAAGAGAAGCAACTGATTGGCCCTCTGTGGTGCTGGCTGGATGTGGACATCCTGTCATGCATAACCAGGCAACTGCTCCTTGCCTGGCACCGAGATGGTTGGGGGCAGTGGCTGTGGTCAGGAAGGGAATATATGCTCTGAGGGGCTCATATGGTCAGGGGGCCGAGTCCAGCACACCCACACATATAATTTGGTAATACAAATTGAATCCTGGAGTGATTCAAGGAGGGATGCAGCAATTCCAGAAAGAGACAAGCACCTCTCAAGAGCTGGGTCTTAAAGGAAAGTGGGTGATAAATAGGGGAAGAATGCGGTTCCTGCTCAGTGGTATGTCAGCAGGTATGCCTGGAGCTTAATCTGCTGCATCCCACTTAGCTTTCCCAATAGCCTCCTGGGAAGGAGGGCTCTGGGTGAGGATGGCCAGCTGTGGGGAAGTCATCTGAGAGCACATGCTCCTCCCTAGCTGAGATAGGACTCTTAAGTCCTCTCAGCCCACATCCAAGGTCTCTGAACCCTCTGTTACCTGTTACCCCATGTTGCCTCCCATCAGAGACGTGAGTCAAAGCCCAAACAACAGATGTAGGCTGGTGCAGAGAAGAAGGACCTGATGAACAAAGAGAGATGAGAAGATAACTAGTGACCTTGGCAAGGTCTGGATCTCGGAAGCCCAGGTTGTGATAGTTTAGAGGTAGTTGGTGCTAGTGGTAAAGAACCTGCTTGCCAATGCAGGAGACACAAAAGATGCTGGTTTGATCTCTGGAGTCAGGAAGATCCCCTGGAGGAGGGCATGGCAAACCACTCCAGTATCCTTGCCTGGAGAATCTCCATTGACCGAGGAGCCTGGTAGGCTACAGTCCACAGGGTTACAAAGAGTTGGACACAGCCGAAGGGACTTAGCATGCATGTATACACAGAAGTTTGGGGCCAAGGTCTCAAATCTCAGTAACACTGCTTAGTTAAGAAATCATTCAACCTTTCTTAGCCTCACGTTGCTCAGCTATCAGTGAGGGGTAAGGATAGCATCTACTTCAGAGGGTTGCGTTGAGAATCAAATAAGATGAAGCATACACAGTGTTGGGCTTGACCTCTGACCCAGAGTCGGCCTTAGGCAAATACTGGTTATTACTGTTAGTGATGAGTGAGAAGTAGCAGGTGTGGTAGGTGGGGCAGCTGAGAGGAGAGGGAACAGCACTGTGATCTTACAACATGGAAGGTGCTAAAGTTGGAAGGACACTTATGGATCCTTTTGTCTGAACCGCCCCGTTCTTAGGGGAGTAAATGG
Source organism: Tragelaphus eurycerus (assembly GCA_935064755.1). Taxonomy (NCBI): domain Eukaryota; kingdom Metazoa; phylum Chordata; class Mammalia; order Artiodactyla; family Bovidae; genus Tragelaphus; species Tragelaphus eurycerus. The sequence goes on from CAKXYN010000020.1 coordinate 24,538,895, forward strand.
TGGCCACCATGGAGAGAAAGACCTAGTCCAGGTCACGCAAATCTTGATGGAAGGACCAGGACTTACCCTTGAATCTTCTGCTTTTATGTCTTAGGCTGCATTCTCCAGAACCTCCCATGAAATCCCTCCATTGATTTCCTCCCTTCAAGGATCCTTGTTGTTCCTTATTCAGTTGCTCAGTTGTGTCTGACTCTTTGCGACCCCGTGGACTGCAGCATGCCTGACTTTCCTGTCCTTCACCATCTCCCCAGTGTCATCCAGGGTAGTGATGACTCTCAAACTTGTTAATCTCATTGTAAGGAATATTTGAGGAAATAATATCTACCAATCAGGCCAAATTCATCCTCAGAAGAAACAACTGTTGATTTCGCACTGGTTTAGTAAAATACTGAGGCACTTAGCTCAAAGGACGTGGAAGGGGTGGGGAGGCAGTATTAATTAAGACGCTGCTTCTTCTGACCTCCAAGTTTATATTCGTTCCTCTCTGTCACACTCCTTCAGCCATTTCTTTGCTGAAATTAAGAGCCGTGGCTTCAAGTACAGCCACTTGCTTCACACACTCTTCCTTCCTTGCTTCAAGAAACCCTATCTTTGTGGCCAACTCAAATAGTGTCAGTTGTTAAAAAAACGCCAAGGGACAAAGAAAACAGAGCCTGAAGTGGTTCATCTGGAAGAAACAAAGGCACACACAGACAAACGAGGGGACAATTAGTTTTTGTTTGGGCTGAAGCCAGCGGAGTATTTGTCATGTAAGTGGGAGTCTGTAGAATTTATTAGGATTACTGTAGGGCAAGGAAGTCCATTTGGAGAAGGGAGAAAAAGCCCAGGGGCAAAACATGCCTGTGCACATTTTTATGAATACTTACAAAAAATCCAACTCAGGAATAACCCTCCTAATATTTGAAATAACGTCACCACCAATGGTAATGTAATGTTAATGAATGGCCATTTAAGCCTTATTTTGAGCACTCTACATTGGTGATCACAGTTAATCCTTGTAGGATGGCACAGTGGTAAAGAAACTGTCTGCCAAGCAGGAGACACAAGAGGCGCGTGTTTGATCCCTGGGTCAGGAGGATACCCTGGAGGAGGAAATGGCTACCCACTCCAGTATTCTTGCCTGGAAAATTCCACAGACAGAGGAGCCCCAAGGGTGACTGTTTATAAAATCACAAAGCATTGAACACAACTGAGCATGCACGTACACATACCTTCGTGATCACGGTTAATCCTTGCAGGGCTATAAGACACGTGTTGTTATTCCTCCTTTGGTAGTTAAAGACACCAGGGCCAAAAGGGGCTGAACCTTGGAAAACTACTAAAGTAGTAAATGGTGAAGGTGTGATTTGAGCTCTATTCCAAGGCTTCTTCCCCAATTCTACCTCCTCTGAAATGCTCTGGGCGCATAGGTAGGATCCATACACCCAGCTGATACATCAGGAGTGATGTTGCCAGTGTGGACATCTGAACAGGGCAAAGGTGTATGTCAAAGTCTGTGGATGCATTCAGGGTTCAAAATCAAACATTTCCATAAGACAAGTAAGAATGTGGGGACTCCGGCACAGTAATTCTAATGGAAACAGGTTTACTGCTGCCTGACAAGTTGGAGTTAATGCTTTCTGAAGCCTGCCTTCCCTCCTCTGACATATGCAGGAGCATGTTTTCTAATGCCTTTCTCTGCCCCAGACGCCCAGCAGGATTTGGCTTGATAGGGACTTGCTGATCTATTGACCGACTGATGGATTGATTAATTGATATATTGCAGTTGTATGGTTTGGGGCTTCCCGCTTCAGCTGGGAATTGATTTTAATCTTCACAGGTTAAGAACAAAAGCTATCAAATCCCTTACAGGAGATGGTGATGAGACAAAATCTTATTAAAGAGAAACCGACAATTTATCATCTCCCAATAGCTCCAGGCCCAATTTTGTGTGTGTATTCTTGCCAGGATCTCAGTGTCTTGTTCAATATCTAATTTATCTGGAGCTGTGTTGAGGGAAGAGCACCTCCTTCATTGAAGCATTGCCTCCAGTTTTCATAGAGTAGTTACACAGTGAAAGGAGAGGACTTGGTGCCCATAAAGGGCTTAGTCTGTATAAGGGGACACAGACATGTTTTCTCTGAACCTTGCACCATGACAGTTTTCTCCCAAATGTTATGGTCCTTTTTTTTTTCTGATTAAACATCTTGCATACAAAAACATATTTATTAAAAAGCCTTTGACTGTGTGGATCACAACAAAATGTGGAAAATTCTTAAAGAAATGGGAATACCAGACCACCTTACCTGCCTTCTGAGAAATCTGTATGCAGGTCAAGAAGCAACAGTTAGAACTGGGCAGGGAACAATGGACTGGTTCCAGTTTGGGAAAGGAGTAGGAGTATGTCAAGGCTGTATATTGTCAACCTGCTTATTTCACTTATATGCAGAGTACATCATGGGAAATGTGGGACTGGATGAAGCACAAGCTGGAATCAAGATTGCCAGGAGAAATATCAGTAACCTCAGATATGCAGATGACACCACCCTGATGGCAGAAAGTGAAGAGGAACTAAAAAGCCTCTTGATGAAAGTGAAAGAGGAGAGTGAAAAAGCTGGCTTAAAGCTCAACATTCAGAAAACTAAGATCATGGCCTCTGGTCCCATCACTTCATGGCAAATAAAAGGGTGAAACAATGGAAATAGTGAGAGACTTTATTTTCTTGGGCTCCAAAATACTGCAGATGGTGATTGCAGCCATGAAATTAAAAGATACTCACTCCTTGGAAGAAAAGCTATGACCAACCTAGACAGCATATTAAAAAGCAGAGACATTACTTTGCCGACAAATGTCCATCTAGTCAAAGCTATGGTTTTTCAAGCAGTCATGTATGGATGTGAGAGTTGGACTATAAAGAAAGCTGAGCACCGAAGAATTGATGCTTTTGAACTGTGGTGTTGGAGAAGACTCTTGAGAGTCCCTTGGACTGCAAGGAGTTCCATCAGTCAATCTTAAAGGAAATCAACCCTGAATATTCATTAGAAGGACTGATGCTGAAGCTGAAGATCCAATACTTTGGCCACCTGATGTGAAGAACTAACCCACTGGAAAAAAACCCTGATGCTGGGAAAGACTGAAGGCAGGAGAAGGGGATGACAGAGGATGAGATGGTTGGATGGCATCACTGGCTCCGATGGACATGAGTTTGAACAAGCTCAGGAAGTCGGTGATGGACAGGGAGGCATGGCGTATTACAGTCCATGGGGTTGCGAAGAGTCAGACATGACTGAGCAACTGAACTGAAACATCTTTTGTTTTTGTTTTGTCACCTTGATTTTAGAATTTTTCTCTTGCCTTTGCTAAGTACTAAAATATTATTTAGCAAAACATATGTAATGCATTGCACAAGCTAATTAATGCTTCTAATAGCACACATAAATTGGACCTTCTGACCAGTGGAAATGTTCACCACATCTGGTTTAGTCAGGAGGCTGCCTTGTTCAGCACTCACCAGAGAAGAGCTGAGTCTCCAGGAAGAAGGCTACCGGACATGGATTTGGGCCTACGGTATTGGCTGGGCCCAATGCTGTTGGCCCAGATCCTTCTCCTACTCTTAATCACTGGGTCACAGTGATTGGTTCTGGGCAAGAGGGGGTGGGGTCATGGGACTCAAGTGTGGCCTATCAGATTCATCCTTAGGTGGCATGTGGGCTCTGAGAGATTTTATTTCCACAAGGCTTGCTAACCTGGGAGGTTTTGCTGGTGTCTGCCTTTCCAGTTACAAGGGGAGAGTGTACTTAAGAGCTGAGGAGGAGAAGGTGAAGTTCATAGATGGGAAGGGAGCTATGATTATAACGAGGTTCCTTAGCTCTTCACTTATGTGACTCAGTGAATTCTTTCTGTACTCAAAGTTAAAGTTGTGCTTCTACCACTTACAGTCAAGTCTGAGCCAATATAGGTGGGTTTATTTTCTCCATTTTACAAAGAGCTAAATCGAGGCTCAGCGTGGTTAAGAGACTGGAGGCTCACACAAGTGGTAGCTGGCAAAGCAGGTTGGCCTGTCTCAGAAGCTGCTGGAGTAAGTGTGACCCAGTATCATAACACTACCCTAGATATGCCTTGCTTGAAAAACACTTGGTTTTGTCATCAAGGCTCATAGCCTGTTCCAAAGAATCAGTCACCTCAGGGTGAACAGGACACCTTCCTCTGCTTTCCCATTATTCTCTTGACTTACTTCATAGTCATACTTTACTTTCTTTCTAAGTAGCACTAAGTCGCTTCAGTTGTGTCTGACTCTTTGCAACCCTGTGGACTGTAGCCTGCCAGGCAGCTCTGTCCATGGAATTTTTCAGGCAAGAATACTGGAGTGGGTTGTCATTTCCTCCTCTAGGGAATATTGCCAACCCAGGAATCGAACCTGAGTCTGTTACATGTCCTGCATTGGCAGGCAGGTTCTTTACCACTAACGCTGCCTGGGAAGTCCTGTTTACTTTCTTATGTTTTCACTAAATATAGTAAAATTATTAACATACGGATATGAGAGTTGGACTATAAAGAAGGCTGAGTGCTGAGGAATTGAGGCTTTTGAACTGTGGTGCTGGATAAGACTCTTGAGAGTCCCTTGGACTGTAAGGAGATCAAACCAGTCAGTCCTAAAGGAAATCAACCCTGAATATTCTTTGGCAAGACTGATGCTGAAGTTGAAGCTCCAATACTTTGGCCACCTGATGCAAACAGCTGACTCACTGGAAAAGATCCTGATGCTGGGAAAATTGAGGGCAAGAGGAGAAGGGGGCAGCGGAAGATGAGGTGGTTGGATGGCATCATTGACTCAATAGATATGAGTTTGAGCAAGCTCTGGAAGATAATGAAGGACAGGGAAGCCTGGCATGATGCAGCCCATGGGTTCACAAAGAGTAATACATGACTGAGCAACAACAATTGATGCATGAACATTGTAGAAGTTACAGAGAATCACAAAGAAGTCAATAAATTTACTCCTAACTGTGCCACCTAGAAGAACTCAGTATTAAAATGGTGTGCTGTTTTCTCTCCATGCAAAGGTTTCACCTCATTCATCTGTGCCTAGAGAACAGATAAAATTGGCTCAACACCATCACTCCATGGCTTGCATAAAGTCCCATGTCCTGGACATGAGTCCAGGTTCTGTCCTCTACTAGGTCTGTGATCTTGAGCAGGTCACTTAAGCTCCTAGAGCCGTTTTCTGATCTGTACTTATAAAGGGTGGTACAAATAACATAATGGTTTCTACAAAAAAATTTTTTTTCTTTCTACTCACAAAAAGCTATTACAAAAATTTCTCTGTGACATCCCAGTGTATAAAATAGAGAAAGAGGAGCCCCTTGGTTGAGTGCAGAGCCACCTCTAACCCCATGTGGTCTGTACTGAGCCTTCAGGCGAACTGCAGGGCACATGGAGCTATTTAAAGACCCTGGTCTATTATTAGATCATTTCCAAAGTGCTTTCATCTAAGAAACCAGAGGAAAAATGGCCAAGGAAACTTTACAGGGCTGGAATCAGAGAGAGGATAGGCTAAGTGGCAAAGAAAAACTCACCACATTCTCTCCTGTGATACTAAATTAACAATAACCCTACCCAGAATCCGTTTTGAGAAGAAGATGGCGCTGAGGAGAGTGAAGTCCTCCTTCTGGAATTTACTTGGCCATTGCTGGTCAAGTCCTTCTTATGAGGACCCCCCACCCCTTTCTCCAACTGCATGTCTAGAAGGGAGGGGACAAGCCCAGGACTGAGACCACCAAGCCTATCTACGTAGATGCCCAAGGACACTCCCCTTCGTCCTGGGAGTCATTCAGACGTATCTGTTGAGTGCTTGTTCTTTGCCAGGTGTGTTGCAGGTGTGGTGGACAAAACCAGCCACTACCCTGTTCTCACCTTCTTCTCTCAGAACTTGCTGAGGAGTTAGATGTAAACCATCCTATTGTCTAATTGTACAATCTGGCACATTAATGTAAAATTGCAGTCTTTGTATATGATGGGTGGATCCAGTCTGGGAGATCATGAAGACTATGATCACATTTCAGCTATGATCTGAAGTTAACAAGCGTTCCATGCCAAGGAAGAAGGCTGTGCAAAAGCCCTGTGGGGGCCAAGGGATTAGCATCCTCCTAGGACTGAAAGAACTCCAGCATTTTCTGGTGTGCAGGATAAGCCTGAGATGGGAGACAGGGACCAGGACAAGCAAGTTCATGTGGGCCATGCCAACAATTTTTTTGTTTTTAAATCCTGGAAACCATGGAAAGTCAGAGGCTGTGGCACCTACCCATTTGAGAGATTATGGAAATTGTTCCCAGGAAAGGGCCTATAGAGATGGAGAAAGGCAGATGCATCTGAGAACTTTTGGATAGGAAAATAGACTTGGTAGTATATATGTTATAGTAGAGTGTATTCGTTTTCTATTGCTGCTATAACAAATGACCACACACTTAAGGCGTAAAAGAATAGCAATTTGTTCTATTTCAGTCCCGATGTCCAGAAGTAGAAGTAAGTCTCAAAGGGCTAGAAATCAAAGTCTTGGCAGGGCTGGTTCTTGGAGGATCCAGGAGAGAATCTGTTTCTTTCCTCTTCTATATTCTAGTGACTGCTGGCTCTTCTGGCTTGTAGCTGCATCAGTCCGATCTCGGCTTCCATCATCACATGACCCTGTCCTCTTCTCTCAACACGTCTCCCTCTGCCTCCCTCTTGTAAGGACTCTTGTGATTACATTTAGGGCTCACCTTGATAATCCAGGATGATCTCTGCGTCTTGAGACTGAAGATACTTAAGATTCTTTCATCACATCTTCAATATCCCTTTGCCAGGAAGGTAACACAAGTTCACCGGTTCCAGGGACATCTTTGGGGACCATCATTCAGTCTATCTTAGGAGGCAGGGAAGAGAAGAGAAGGGATCATGGGTGTTCCAGCTTTTGAATTGGATAGACGGTGCTGAGATGGAGTTGGGGCCAAGATGTTTTGGTCTCACTGAGTTTCAGGTGCCTTTGAGACATCCAAGGTCAGCTGTCCATCAGGCAGTTTGGAAACACAGATCTGGAGTCTAGAAGAAAGGTTGGGGCTAGAGACACAGATTTGAGACAGAAGACAGTAAACTAATGCTGTGGTAGAAATATAGAAGTGTGAATAATGTGGCATGGATGAGTTTGTATATGAAACAAGAGAGCCCAAGATCAAGGCTTGAAGACCTCTTAGAGGAGAATACTGAAGTAATGACAGTTTTCAGGGAGAATCAGAGAGATAGGAGGAAAACCAGTAAATTTCTGAGTCAGCAGGCAGGAGGAGATGATTTCAAGAAGGGACTGATTGACTCTGTCTACAATGTCTGAAGGCTCAAGTAAGTTGAGGGTTGAAAATGTCCGTGAAACTTATCACATAAACTTCTACGTCAGAATGGGAGCAGAGGACATCTTAGGTTGGAGAAGGTTGAGGGAGTTAGTGCTTTGGCCACCTCATGCAAAGAGTTGACTCATTGGAGAAGACTCTGATGCTGGGAGGGATTGAGGGCAAGAGGAGAAGGGGACGACAGAGGATGAGATGGCTGGATGGCATCACTGACTTGATGGATGTGAGTCTCAGTGACCTCCGGGAGCTGGTGATGGACAGGGAGGCCTGGCGTGCTGTGATTCATGGGGTCGCAAAGAGTCACACACGACTGAGCGACTGATCTGATCTGATCTGAGGGAGTTAGTGGATAGGAAAAACCAGAGAGCAAGTATAGAAAATTCTTCTATATTCATGTATGTCTTTCTCTCTGTGTATGTATTATATATTCACAGTCAGCTTTCAGATCACACGTCAGCCATTGCTTCTTCAGGGGAGGTTTTCCTGACCAGTCGACCCTCACTTTTGTTAAGTCCTCCTAGCCCTGTTTCTCTGTGGCCCTGATTGAAAGCTCAGGAAATCTGTTTTTTTTTTTTTCCTCCATGTGATTATTTTATCTACATCATTCTCCCTTACTGCTTATGTAAACTCCTTGAAAGTAGGTTCTGGATCCACTCTTATTCCCCATTGTATTCTGAGAACATAGTCCAAAGCTGGCATATAGTATGTACTTGAGTGAGTTTACTGAATGAAAAAAAAAAAAAAGATTCAATAAAAGCTATAACTGTGAGATCAGAGATGGAAGCAGTTTTGCTTTCTAGAAGAAGCTTACTATATTTAAAAGTGCACAAACTTTGAATTCAAAAGCCCAGAGTTTTAAATCCAGAAACTTCTGTCTTTCAGTCCTGTGGTTTTAGCAAAATCAGATTAGCTGATGTTTGGAGCCTTAGTTTTCCCAGCACTATGATGGAATGATGGCTTTAATGTAGATTATACCATCTACCTGATTGAGGCTGATATGTATTTTTTTCTTCCCAGAGCCCTTCTGCCTTGTCAAGAATTGACAATCAGACATGTAAAGCAATTGGTATACATGGATTTTTCAGAAGTGATACTTTGGGAAACTAGAAATGACAACAGTATGAAGGAGAGCCTGGCATACAGTAACTATTTAAGAAATCCTGCCCCTTAGTCGTGTTGGTTTGCATTTTGTCAGCAAGTTGTAGCTGGGCCCTCATCAATGCATGAGGAATGATGTGCTAATTAGAGGAGGTGCCATGGTGGATGCTGGCCCCTGCTAATGTTGATGAGGGCCCGTGGTGTCTGGGCAGAGAGAAGGGGGCTGGGAGGACTGGATCCTCCTCACAGGGGCTTAGCTTCCTCTTTCCTGATGCCATTCCAGCTGGGCACCTGGCAAAGGAAACCAAAGCCTTTCCCCACTGTGCCCACACCTCTGAGGTCACATGCAGAGATGAGCTGCCTGCTGGAAAGCTGAAGTGACTCCGGTTTATTAATTTTTGCCCCTATAATTAAACAGTCATATTAATTAGCATTTCTGCTCATGTTTCTTCCTTCTTCATGTTAGAGTTGAAGCTCAGAGTAATTATTTATATGATTTCTCAATTTGTTTTGGTTTCTGTTTTCCCAAAGTGATACTTCTGCAAAATTCATACATAGCACTTATTTCGCATGTCTGATTGTCATCTCTTGACAAGGCAGGATTGCTCTGGGAACAAAATTTATCAAATGCTGTCTGTGTTACGGGCAGTAGGTAATTCAGAGCACCCATTGTTTTGGATGCATTTTCAAGGAAATTTGCAATCTCTGTACACACTGCCAGCAGTTCTTGGATGTTTTATTGTGTGTGTGTTATATGTTGTGCATATGGGAGCATGTAAAACTTTTTTGTGAGGCAATTATTTCTTGGTTTGGTATCATCACAATGAACCACCATTTTGTTTTTCAAGTACTGGATGAGAATAATGGATATAACCTGCATAGCATGGAGGGAGTCAAGTGTTTTATGGCTTGGTTTAGGGATCTCCCTTTTGCCAAATATTTCGTTTCATGGTTGATGGGAATATTCCTTCCATGGGGCATTTGTGGGACCTGTTGAAGCAGCTGCTGTCACTCGAGGTGAGGCAGCCTCTAATCCCTATTTCTGAAGCATTTATTACTGACCCCCCCGCCCCCCTCCCCGCCCAGGAAAGATAAGGTCAAGGTGATTAATAGGTCAACACATGAAACCCTAAACACACAGGCAAACAGCGGAATATAGTGTCTCATCAGTGATCTTCATACCGAAAGATACAGTCACAGGAGACCCATAGGTAGGCAGTTGGTAAGAAAAGAAGACAGAGGAAAGGAATCTGTGAGGAGAGGAAGGGAGTGAGCATTTGCGGTGGCCCTGGTTTGCACTGGACACTTTGGGGACATATCCTCTTTCTAGTTACAGAGCCCCAGCAGCTTTGGCATCTAGCCCTGTCCCAAAGCCCCATTTTACAGATGTGAAAGTAGAGGCTCAGGTGAGGCTTGAGTGACTCCTCCAGGACTGTCCACTGGAAGGTGTCACAGGCAGGATTCAACCCCCTGCCTGATTGCACAGCCCAGCCCCCTCCAGTCTCCCATGCAGCGGCACCCAATGCTAATTAGCCAGGGCTTTGGATAGCATGAAAGAATCTACCAGCAACTCACAATCCCCAGACTGTCGACTGTATGACAGGCTTTCTGCTCTCATGATGCACAATGCTCAGTGCTGTGTGGGGAGCATGTGACTAGGGAGTCAGAACCAAGTCCTCAGAAACCTTTAAGGTCACAGCAACACTATGAACTCTATGTGCCAAGCTTGTTCAAAACCTCTACATTTGTGATCTCATTTGATCTGCACAACTGCTGCTAGAATAGGTGCTGCTCTTTATCCTCAGTTTATAGGTGAAGAAGCTGAGGCGTAGAATGGTGAATGGAGAAGTGGGAGAAGCGGATGTGATTGCTGCTGTCGTCCTAGGTCTGGACTGGAGGTGGCCGGCAGGCACCTGGGGGCTGGTCCAGCTGGGAGTCCAGATGGAGCTGCTGGGCAGATGGAGTGTCCATGACGAGCTCTGGGCCCTGTGCCACACCTGGCCTGAGGGCTCCATGTGGGAGGCTGAATGATGCTGTGGGAATACGGGCCCATTCTCGTAGAACTGAGGCATGAGCAGGGGATAACTGAAGCCCAGACAGGAAGCACTGAGCTCTGAGTCCAGCAGCAGGACAGTCAATGGAAAAGAAAGGAAAGAGCATGGGCTTTGGATTCTGGCCAAACTTGATTCGCATCTTGGCTGCCTCACTTACTTAATGTGTGACTTTGAACAAGACACTTAATCCCTTGAGCCTAATGTTTCTTCTATCAAATAAGGGCAATAGGACTTGCAGGGTAGTAATGAAAATTACATAAGATGTTGCCTGGAAAGAACTGTAGTCAGTGCTTAGTACAGGATGGGCATGCCATAAACATTTGAGGAAGGATGAAATGGAAAGAACCCAAGTGAGGAAATCATGGGCTACTTCATTGAGGAGGTGGCATTTGAATTGGGCCTTAAAGAATGAATGAATAGCAATGATCCGGGGATTCCCTGGTGGCTTGGCAGTAAAACATCTGCCTGTGATGCAGGAGGATGTTCGATTCCGGGGTGGGGAAGATCCCCTGGAGGAGGGCCTGGCAACCCACTCCAGTGTTCTTGCCTAGAGAATGCCATGGACAGAGGAGGCTGGCAGGCTATAGTCCATAGGGTTGTGAAGAGTCAGACACAACTGAAGCGACTTAGCACACACACATGTACTCAGGATGATCTGACTGTTACGTGAACAAAGGCCAGAGATGAGTCCAGGATGGGCTTGCTGTAGGTACTGCTGGGGCAGGCAGAGTAGCTCCGGAAACTCAATGAGGCTCCAGGAGGTCTTGAGGGCATGAGGAGCAGTGTTCCCCATGAGGTCCCTACCATGGTCATTGACCTGGTTAACACTGATTGAGAACCTGCTATGAGCCAGACCCTGTGCCTGGTGGGCACACATATTATACCTGCCTCCCTCTAACAATAGACTCACTTTTGGAGTTGACTGTCCAACTCACTCAGGTTGGACATCAACTCAGCCTGACTAGTGAGGCAGGTTAGGGGTCCAGGCCTTTTCATCACATTGTCCCTTTCATCTTGCATCACCCCTTCCCCCCTTGTAAAGATGAGCCCCCAGGGTTGTATGCATTGCTGGAGCCACTGCCCGGCTCCAAGAATCTAGGGGTTCAGCCCTTACCTGAACCGAGCTTCCCAATGAAGACATACCTATAAATCAAAAAGGCAGTACTTCCTGGCACCTCTGGCACAAACATTCCGAATTCTAGTCGTGGAGATAATTTAGAAGACGGAGATGAAGGTTATCATTTATTTAGGGGGCTTTATCAACAGAGGCCCTCTCTGACTTTAATAAGTGAAATGTATTGCAGAGAACGGGGATCACTGAGGCATGAGACGCTGTGTCTGCCCACGAAGGGCTTTGAATAATTTACATCCCGGAAAGATATTTTATGACAGTGCTTATAATCTTCTTATTGGTTCAAAATCAACATTTACAGCACACATCTTTGAACTGATACAGCCGATAAGCTTATCTCTTTATTATGTGACACGAATCAGTCTGCTCAGGGAAGGGTGGTTTTGGGGAAATTGATTTCTCTTTGGATCTCGATATTTTTCTTTTCTCCCCAAACAGCCGATAAATAATAGAGGTCAGCTTATTAATATTTCATTTTAATTAATATATTAGTAGAGGGAGCTCTTTTAATTCAGAGGGGCATGGCAAGGAGACCTTGCAAAGGTGATTCATCTGGAAGCTGTATCTCTGATTAGACCTGGCTCCAGAGAGGCGCCTGCCTTCATCCGTCTTGACCTCCCAGCATGGCGGGGAGAGGTGCAGTCAGGGAGCCAAAGGGGGCTGCAGCTTTTTCAACAGGAGCCTCTTTGCAGTGATTGGCTGAGTCTGATCAGTCCAGAAGAGGAATCCTGAGGCACTAGGCACCTGGCAGACAATACAGAGAATGTTTTGCTCACGTGGTTCTGCAGTGTGTGGGGCCTGCTGATGAAAGGGCAGGGAAGGAGGTAGATTATGGCACCTAAAAGTCCAGAAAGCTTCTGTTTTTCTGTCTGGGGATGCACATATGCATCTCTCACTTGCAAGGTGAACGCAACCAGTGCCAGCCTGAAGGCAACCTTACTTCTCATTTAAAACATTTCATTTGTATTTATTTGGCTGTGCCAGTTCTTAGTTGCGGCATGTGAACTCTTGTGGCACATGGGATCTGGTTCTCTGACCAGGGATCGAACCCAAGCCGCCTGCATTGGGAGACTGGATTCTCAGCCTGGACTAAGTCCCGTAAAGGCAGCTTTAGAGTTCCATACCAATGGCCAGATGGTACCTCTGGGTTTCATTTGGGAAAACTAATCCCTTGCTCTGATCCTCTGTCTTCCCCTTCACAGACTGGGGTAATGGGTGTTCATCTGACAAGGCTGTACTGAGAGTGAAGTGTGGTCATTTATTTAAACACAGCTCTATTCTGAGTAGAACTTATTCTTATGATTCTAAACTGAGAGGTCCCAGTGCCCAAGGAAAGAATTGTTCCATCAGGAAACACAGCTTGATTTTAGGAACAGGAAACTAAAACATCTCTTGGACTTTGGGGTTCCTTGTGCTGCTAAACCAGCAGGCAAAGTAGGGGGTCACTAAAAAGTGACCTAGGAAAGTGACCTCAGTTGCCATGGCCAGTTGGGTTGCTGCTCCAGCACAGGAGGTGGGCAGGGAGTTTATGCTTGGAACCCAGGGGGTTTGCTGGGGCACCCCCCAATACTCCCTATCCCAAAGTCCTGGCCAGCCTGACTGTGGCAACCCAGTCAGAACCAGACCACCGAGGACTCTGACCTCAAAGAAATGAGGCTTGGTTCACCTTCAAGGTAAAGAGCCCTCCCCAGCTGAGGGTCAGTGGGAGGTGGGATGGGTGGTAGATAAAGAACCTGTGATTCCAGACTGGAGCTTGATGGCCAAGGACTCAGGTGAGAGGATGGTCCAGTTGACTTTACCCTGCAGTGACTCAGTAGCTGAAGGGACTTCCACGAACTGTGTTTTGGTTTGGGGACTACTTCTCACCAAGACAGTAGTGGATGCCCCTGGCTTTCTGGCTTGGGAGACTGATCTTTCTGGAACATCATTTTTCCCTGTTGCCCTCTGGCTTCCTATCAATTTTGGTCAATGGTGGGATCAGAGAGGAGGTGGGGGATGGAAGGAGAGTGAGCTCCCTGCCCAGGCGAGCCTAAGAACTGACTGCGTCTATTGACATAAAGTCACGGAATCCTTTGCAACACAGCCTGTTCTGTCCAGTTCTAGCTCTGAGTTCTGGGAACATCCCTTCCCTCCCTCCCCATGGTCACAAGCCCTGGGGTCCTGCCCTGAGCATCTCTGGTGTCTTTCCCTACACCTATGTGAACAGGTGCTTTATCAAAGTCTCCCTCACAATCTGTTGGAGTGTGTCACCATCCTTTTTCCCTGATAGAGCCCTGATGAACGCAGATAGCAGCCATGCAGATATGGGCTGTGATCTGGATGGGCTGAGTTTGGACGGGTGAACAGGGGATTAGAGGCTGTAGTGGAAAGTTAGGAGACCAGGTGAATGCTGAGTTCCCCCAGGTGGGCTGTTTAGCCTCTCTTGGCCTCTGTTAACTTCAATATGTAATAACAACCAGTAATTATTATTATCATTGAATAATATAATTATATATATTGTACATGTTATATTACATCATTATACTATTATATCATGTGATGCATACAGTTATTAAATAATTATAACTGTATAATTATAACTAGGAGTAATAATAATGTCTCCACAACAGGATGAAATGAATTTCAAGATGCAAGGAGACTAAATAAAGACCTGGCATGTGATAAGTTCTCAGTGAAGCTGTTTGTTCCCTCTCCAAGGCACACAGTAGGCTTTCAACTGATGTTAGATAAACCTGAACAGAGAGAGAGACAGTATGTGTGTGTGGAAGTGGGTATGGGCCCAGGGGGTGGATGAGGGTTGTGTTGGAAAAGAGACAGGTCTGCCTGCAGAGGTCCTTGAATCTGTACAGAGATTTCAGTCCGGGGAACATTCAGAAGCATATCTGTTTGCATGAGGGGATTGAGATCAGAGAAGGCCTCCAATACCAGGGTCGTTCTCTGAAGTCAAGGCGGGGCCTGGAAGTGCTTGGCAAAGACTTCTCTGAGGAAGGGAAATTGTCTAGGCCAGACTGGAGGCAGGGAGGCCAGAAGGGGAGGAAGGTGTGGCTCATGGAGGGAAAGGAATAGGAACAGACACTGTGCCCTGTATGATGATCTAGGCCTCTAGCCCTCTGGCCTCCACCCCCTTGGGCCTCCCCTGAGAAGTCAGTGTCCATTCAGGCCTGAAGCGCCCCTACACTTGACTGGAGGCGCACTGGGAGGCATGACCTCTCCGAAGCTGATCCACAATTCAGAAGCATGTTGGTATTTCAAAATGAACACAGCACACCGATTTATAAGAGGAATCTGGGACCAGGAGTATAAACTAGAAATTGATGCTACAGAGTCACATAGTCCCACTGTCCCAGGCAGGTAGACTTGGGGGTCTTTTTGCTTATTCTTTGAGCAGATATTGGCTTCTTCCTTCTCTGTGCTGAGCAGTGGGCAGGAAGGAAGGCTGGGAGCAAAGATGGACACAGGCTTCTGTGGCTGTCCTTGAGGAGGTGTTTGCTCCATGTAATTAAGGACAGTGGATCGCTGAGAGCTCTTTCCTCACTTTTCAATCACAAGCATTCCATTAGTCACACTGCCTTGGAAGTCCTTTGACAGCCTTGTGGGTAGTTGACTCAAGAATGGGCGCTGACTGGCACAGTGCAGAAAATTCCTGCTGCAGGCTGACGATGTGGACACTCTTGGACGGAAAGGAGCTGTATGCCCTGAGTGAGAAGTTGGGCAAAGACAGAAGTGGCCAGAGGGTTAGTTTAGGGTGAGGCAAGTAAGGCAGGCTTGTGCTAGTGCAGGAGCAGGTCTGATCTTTATTTAAAACTGTGATAGTTTGTTCGTCATGGATCTCTTGGCATGAACTTCGATCTCAATAAATATCACATTAAGATATTCTTTACCTTGATTACCGAATGTTTTGGAGCCTTTAAATTTTGCACCCGAGCCTAGTGCCTCACTGCCCTTCCTTAGTTCCGGCTCTGCGTGCACTTACTTTCTTTACTCTTCATCCCTGAAACCTGGCAGAGATCAGGCCCTCCAGGAAGCTGCAGCATGTTATTCCTCCAGCTTCATAAAATTCCAGAGCACATTTCTGGGCACCTTCATCAAAGAAGTGCCAAGACATGTGAGGGTCTCTCTACAAGACCGAGTGCCAGGGCTCCCTGAAGGCAGTGGGGCTGGTCCGTCTCCACCTACAAACTCACCTGTGGCTTTTGAGAAATCCCTTAAGCAATCTGGTCTCCACTTCTCTGTTGGCAAAATGAGGGGATGGGACAGATGATCTTAACTGAGGCTCAGTCTTCTGTGTTGCTCTGCATTCCCTGGTGGACCGTGGGGAACAGACCGTGGCAGGCACATCCCCTGGCCAGCCCCTCTTGAGAGTCACGGACTGAGAAAAGGTCAGTATGGAAAATCGCTGGTGTTTCAAACAGAAGTGCCGAAGTGATATTCTCTGGGTGTGAGCAAGGGAGGGGATGTTTATTGGTCTCTCAAACTTCTTCTGAGAGCATTCAAGTTGTGCTAGCTGTTGAGGGAAACACAGAGTGGGTTTAGGGAAAGCTTGCATGCATCCCGGGCTGGTGGGCAGAGTCTTGGGGATGGATTGATGTCTGGAGTGAGAGGGGAGAGGATGACCCAGGCTAAATAGTGTGTGGAAAGTCAGTCCAGAGATATATTTTAAGGACAATCTGGCGAGGATTCTTGGAAATGGGGAGTCTCGAAGGATGTGCTTCTAATGCTGGCGAATGCTGTGAAACCAAAGAGCAGCCTGGGCCATTGGTCAGGGTCTCTGAACGAAGCAGATGGAAGGAAGCAGATGGTGCTTGCAAATGGAAAAATCGATCAGTCAACAAGTGGACTAGTTATAGCAGTTCAGGGGTGGTTAAGGGAAAATCAGCAAGGGACAGGGAAGCACTTTGGGGGCAGCATTGGAGAGCCTCTACCATCCTGGACCTGAACGAGAAGGGGAGAGGATGCTCCAGGACCTAGAAGCAGCTGTCAGTGTAGATGAGGGCCAGGACAGGAGCTGAGGATTTCAGGACCAGAGCAGCTGGGGTCAGAGCTGGTAGTCAGCCTTGCTCCACTCTCTTCCACGCTCCAATCTCTTGTCGGCATCTCCCCTGGGATGAACCTTGAGTGTCCTGGGGCCCAGACTAGGGTGGAGAGGGAGTCTGGAGGTAGCTCACTGGGCTGGATGGTGGGGTAATCAAGTGAAACTATATCTGTGCCATGATTGCGTGGTTAAAGGGTGGAGGAGGAGGGTGAGCCTTCACACCCTTGCTCATTTACTGCTCACAACACCCAGCTGGGAGTGCTCATTACCTCTGTTTTTCAAGCAAGGATTGACAGTCATCTCAGCCAGCTGCGAGTCCGTGAGTGTTTCTAGTGGGGGTGGGGAGGGGAGTTTGACCTTCTCCTGCGGTCACTGCAGGGGGATTTGATTCTGCCGCTGTGCTGTGATCTCAAGGCTCTGTCGTGGTAAGAAGCTGTTTGATGATTCCTGGTTGAGAGGAAAACATCTCCCTGAAGGCAAGGCTCAAGGAAGGAGCGAGGCAGAGGGAGAAGACACTGCACACATGAGATGAGGGTGTTAACATGGGTCCTGCCAGTGGCAGGGGTGTCAGCCATGCTCTGTGAGGCTGGCCAGACCCTGATGGAGCTCGGGGCCCCCGAGTGGGGAAGACTGGGGCAGATCTTCAAGCTGGGGCTCAGCAGATCTTCAGACCTACTTCCCTGCCTGCACGCCTTCAACCAAGCAGGCTTTCTGAATGCTGATGAGATGGCAGGTCTGGCTGGCAGCTGAGGCTTATCTAGTGAATGAAAACATCTCAACATCTCCTTGTCATCATCATCTGTCTTCTCTTCACCACCAGCGCTGACTGAGCTTTGCTAGGTTTCAGGCTCTGCATTCAGCACTACAAGTCAGTTGATGCATTTAATCCTTGCAACAACATAGCGGGGCCGGGTGTTCATGCCTTTCTGCTCAGAGAGACCCAGGCACTGAGGGGCTTGCACTGGAGTGAGAGATACTGACCAGAGAATCATCAGGATCAGGGCCACCATCACAGAATCATACGCAGACCTTCCCGTCAGCTGTGTGTCTTTGGTCAGGTTTCTTTTGCCGTGGTTCCCATCATAGAAGCCTCCTTGTGAGGCTGTTTGGAGGGTGAACACGCTGGCCTAGTGCCTGGCACATAGCGCGGCTGGACAGATGTCAGCTGTTACACTGTTGTTTCTCTGACTGCCCTTGTCACAGCTTCTTTCTGTCCTTTATCCTCCTCTGTGCTTCCTCTCTGTTTTCTCTCTATGCTTTCCCAGCCCAGGGGCCTCCTCCATTGGCTTGGGGGTTCCCCCAAGTACAAGATCTTGAGGTTTCCCAGTCACGCTGCCCAATTAAGCATGTATTATGCTTGCATTTTTCCTGACTGGCCCCTTTGGATTAGAGATGAGACCCCAAGTATTGGATGGAGCGATGCATGTGCTCTTCCATTTATGCTGGGGAGCAGCCTCCCTTCTGCTTTCCTTCCCTGATATGCATTGTGCAAGGCCCTGCTCTTTCACTGGGTCTTTCTGAGGGGAGCCCCACCCCTCAACCCTTTGTCTCTACTGCAAGTCATTGAGCTTTCCTGGGGTTTCTGCCTGAGGCTTAGCAGGTGGGACTTGGTCCCCTGGTGGGGGCTGGCCTTTGGGTAAAGTTCCAAACTCAGGGTATAGGCTCCTGAGACTGGAGCGGAGGCTGGGAGGTGAGGGGAGTAGACTATGAATGAAAAGAACAAGTGAAGAGGCAGGACCCTGAGGATGAAGGAACTGCCCAGAGAGCCAGTGGAAGGTGATGGAGGCTGTATGGCCTGTCCTGATTGGCCCGGGGCATCCTGATTGGCTTGGGGTGTCCTGACTGGCTTAGGGCAGGGGTGGGACCAGCTAGGATATCCATCTGCCTGCCCTGCTGTGCACGCGATGGCACTGGCGAGAGAAGGTTGGGAAGAATCAGGGCACGTGACAGTGCGTAATGAAGCTGTCAACCTGGGGCAAAGACATTTTTATTAGCTCGTGCATGTGCAGATGTAGCAGTTTTTAGAACGGGAGGACAGTGGCAGGTGCCCTGCAGCTGCCAAGGCTCCTGCAGGCCTGAGCGACACATTCTGTATCTCAGGCTCTGAATGAAAGAGGGGAACCTTGCCCCGTCTCCCCATGATGGGGTCCAGTGTCTCAGGGAAAAAGTAGCAGGCCTCTGTTGCTCCGGTGCAGAGGTTCTCACATTCTGGCATACCAGACTCACCTGGAGGGCTTGTTGGGTGGAAAAAACCCAAAAAGAACATCCATGGGGATTCTTTTTAGTAAATCTGGAAGGGGCCCTGAGGAGTCATATTTTTAGCAAGTACTCCTGTGCTGCTGAGGCCGTTCTTCTGAGGAGCCACAGTTTAAAGAACCACTACCTGAGAAATCTGTAGATCGTTCCACATGGGGACCATCTGGAGTGTGGCTCCCGTTATCAGTACGTTGTCAGAGTTCCCTGGGTGATGCTGCTCTATCAATCCACAAACACCCAGACTGCAACCCCACTCATCAAATCAGCTTCTGAATATGGTTTTGATGACAGAATTGAGAATTATTATCTTAGGCCATAGTGGAGCGGCAAAAAAAAAAAAATAAATAAATAAAAATAAAAAAATCCTGACAAAATGCAGCCTACATGACAGATAGAAAACCTCCCAATTACTTGGTTTGACTCACTGAATCAGCCAGCAAGTATTTCTTGAATGTGAACCTTGTACCAGGAATTGGGCAGACAGTGGAGACAGAAAAACGCATCAGCTGTGGTGGTAAATACTATGTAGATGACAGATGTCCACCAAGGTGGTGCGTGTCCAGGGGAGGCAGGAAAGGTGGTATCAAGGCCTGTGTATGTACAAGTAACAGCCTTAGGCTCTCTCACTGCTCTCCTCGGGAAGGAATCCAGCTGCCTGTCCCTTGGCATATGGTTCCTGTACATCATTCACTGGAAGCAAACACACTGGTTCTCAGAGTTTCCTTGGGTGCAGATTCCTCTTCCCATACAGCACCATGAATATAGACTAATTACAAGCAAACTCTCAAAAAGAGTGATTATGTGGCGGCTGATTTACAGCATTCTTTTTTTACTCCTTCCTCGTCTGTGGCTGGAAAATGGAAGAGGCGGCTTTCTCTGTTAAACTTCAATGAGCCCTGGTCCCGTTGCCTGCCTTGGGGAGGGTTGAGATTTCTGTCGACTGGGTGAAGTTCCCCAGTGGTCCCCTAGGTACCCCCTCAAAGCAGCAGAGAGTACCCTTAGCACCCAAACTGGGCTGGGAGTGGGTGGAGCTGGAGTATGGGTGGAGGATGGCATTTTTTCTCCTTCTAGTGCTGCTTTTCTTAGCAGTAAAAAAAGAACTAAGACAAATGACACTATTCTAGGTGTTCAGGTGTGTATATGTCTGGGTTTAAAAACGTCAAGACTTCAGCGTTAAGAAACCTAACCTTCAAAGTCTCTGTTGTGTCAATTTTGTTGTGTGACCTCAGGCAGTTCCCTTCCCTTCTCTGAGTCTCTAATGACAGAATTGGATGAATTGGCTTTAACATCCAAAGGATTATGAACTTGCATGCAGTTGACCCTTGAACAACGTGGAGGTTAGGAGTGCAAACCCTCCTCACAGCCAAAAACCTGCCTATAACTTAGAGTTAGTTGACCCTCTGTGTTCATGGTTCCTCCATGTATGCAGATTCAACCAGCTGTGGCTCTGTACCACTATTGGTACCACTATTGTGGTTCAGTCATAAGTTGTGTCCAACTCTTTGTGACCCCCACGGGATCTTTGTGACCCCATGGACTGCAGCATGCCAGGCTTCCCTGTTCTTCATTATCTCTTGGAGTTTGCTCAAACTCATGTGCATTGAGTTGGTAATGCCATCCAACCATCTCATCCTCTGTCTCCCTCTTCTCCTTCTGCCTTCAATTTTTCCCACCATCAGAGTCTTTTCCAATGAATTGGCTGTTCACATCGGGTGACCAAAGTATTGGAGCTTCAGCATCAGTCTTTCCAATGAATATTCAGGGTTGATTTTCTTTAGGATTGACTGGTTTGATCTCCTTGCAGTCCAAGGGACTCTCAGGAGTCTTCCCCAGTACCATAGTTTGAAAGCATCAATTCTTTGGTGCTCAGCCTTCTTTATGGTCCCACTCTCACATCCATACGTGACTGCTGGAAAAACCATAGCTTTGACTATATGGACCTTTGTCAGCGAAGTGATGTCTCTGCTTTTTAATATGCTACTCTCAGTGAACTCTGGGAGTTGGTGATGGACAGGGAGGCCTGGCGTGCTGCGATTCATGGGGTCGCAAGGAATCGGACACAACTGAGTGACTGATCTGATCTGATACTATAATAGTGTTCTATTATAGTATTTACTGTTGGAAAAGATCCACATATAAGTGGACACATGCAGTTCAGAGTGTGTTGTCCAAGGGTCAATGAACTGTGTTTTAACTTTGAAAACCAGGGTTTGACCCAACTAGAAGCATAGATGGAGACAGAGGGGACCCTAGAGTTTATTTCATCAAGTCATTTGTTTTACTGATGGAGCTACTGAGGGTTAGAAAGTGGAGGAGGGACTTGTTCTTATCAGAAGAACGGGGAAGCCAGCACTGTCCATCTAATAGTGTTCTTGTGGGGATCCAGCGAGAGCAGTGGTCTCCAGCAGCCTAGTCTGTAAATCTCTTGAGGGCTGGCCAGAGTAGCCTCCTTTCCCCGTTCTTCATCTTGTTCCTCAGTTTTTAGCACAAGGCTTGGCACACAGTGAGTAGTTATTAATTTATGTTTTAAAAAAGTGGTCCTGGACTATGGGAAAGCAGCTCTCCCCATGCCTGGCAAATGGACCACACTGGAGTGCTCCCTTCCCGAGGGCTGCGATCAGTAAGCGATGGGGCAAGTGCTGTGCTCACATCTCTCAGAGGTGAGGCACTTGCCGCAGATGCTTGTTTTCAAAGGCAGCCTTGGCCCTTTCAGCTCGGAATGAAGGCAGAGAGCCTTTTGCAGCTCCTGTCTGCTTTCAAGTTAATTTCTTTAGGTGGAGTTTATTTATTTATTTATATTTTACTTTGTATGTACATATTTTAAACGATACTCCAAAAAAAACATATCCCTTCGTTAGTGTTCCTGCTGGCCACCCTGAGTTCAGCATTCTTGGGCATGGAGGCTGGGGAAACTGCAGTTTGGTGATGGTGTGCTGACCTCCTGACTCCCCTGCGTCAGCAGGGCAGGTGGGCCTGGACCCGTATGAAGCCAGATGGACTTCAGAGAGGGTGTAGCATCCTTATCTCTCCTCACTCACAGCTCGCTCCTTTCAGGGTGTAGACATGGACTCAAGGAGAACCCAAGAGAAAGAGAGTTGTGTGGACAAGCCTGGGAACTCAGCACTCAGGTACAGGAAGGATGCTAAGACCCTCCACTTTTGCCTTCCCCTCTGGCAGGGCCACTTCCTCCCTTGTGATTTTGCTAGTCATTTACCTGTCTACTTCCCTTCACTGTAAGAACAGTGGGTTTGGGCATGTTTCCTCATCTGGAACACTCGTTACTGCACGTTGGAGCAGTACCCACTTTGCAGGCACTGTGCTAGCTGCTTCCATACTGTGTAACTTCCTAGCAATCTCATTAGGTAGCTGCTGTGCTCATCTCCAAGATGATGAACCTGGAATCCAGAGGATTCAGTCCCTTGTTCAAGGACTTGTGGCTAGTATGCTACAAAGCCAGGATTTTGAGGGTATCAAAGTCCCTGTGGTTCAGACCTAAAGAATCTGCCTGTAATGTGGGAGACCTGGGTTCCATCCCTGGGTCAGGAAGATCCCCTAGAGAAGGGAAGAACACTCCTGTGTTCTTGCCTAGAGAATTCCATGGACAGAGGAACCCAGCAGGCTATGTAAGGTCCATGGGGTCTCAAGAGTTAGACACGACTGAGTGACTAACACTTTCACTTTTTCACTTTCAAAGTCCTTATGTTTCCCAGGACCCCTTGTTGGTTCCCGGCTTCACTTCCCTACAGTCTTCTCATGGTAACCTAAGGACCTGCCATTGCCCTGTGTGCTTGGCGATGGCCTTTCGCCCTCCTGTGTGATGGCTCTTGTCCCCAGCCCCTTCTCTTAGACACATGGGTCACTCGCCATCCCTGTGTCTGCCGTCAGGGCCCCGGCGACTTTTCCATCCTCCTCTCCCGCCTCCCTTAACGGAGCATCTGTTCCAGTGGAGCCAGACTCTGCCTGCCCTCCCCGCCTGCCCCCACCTGGAGCTCCTAGCACAATCCTTACCCACCACTGCCTTTCTGGGCAACATATCCTGACTCTCGAATAGACTGTAATTTTGGTTTTATGTTTCTCACTAAATTTTTCCATCCGGTTTTAAGTCCCTCTATTCTAGAAGTCCTTAGTGGTCACTTATGTCAGTAGCATCCAGGTCTCTGGTGGGCTTGCTAAAACATAGATTGCTGGGTGCCACTTCCACGGTCTCTGAGTCACTTCATTTGGGGTGAGGACTGAGGGTTATGCATTTCTAACTTGTTTCCAGTTGATGCAGCAGATGCTGCTCTGGGGTTTTTTGTATTTACTAAGAATCTCTTAGGGCCTTGTTACCGAGAGGGAGTCCGTCCATTGCCCACTGATGTTTGAGAAGCTGTGTATGGGGAGCGGATGTTCTGCCTTTGAGAAGCCTGCAATCTCGGTAGCAGCAATTCTCAAGCTCAAGTACACTTAAGAATTACCAGGGGAGCTATAAAGATACTCGGTGCCTGGGCTCCATCCCAGAGCAGTTTGAATCAAAATCTCTGAAGCAGGGACTGCTGTTGTTGTAGGTTTTTTTTGCATTCCCCAGAGGATCCTGAAGTTTAGCCAACCAGGGTTGAGAACCACTGGTCTGGGGAGGTGCAGTCTTGTGAATGGAAAATCCCTCTGCTAGAATCAGCCACGTTTTTAAACATGGACCCCAGGGACGTGGTTGGGCTGAGCTGAAGGGAAGGGCTTGAGTCAGGTGTCAACAACCCCGGGTTAGTTCCTTCTCTGCTTTGTGGCTTCAGGCAAGTGTCTCAGCTTCTCTGATCTGTTTCCTCTGGAGCCCAGTATTTTGGCAGGTCTGGGGGACCTCTGAGCGGCTTTCCTCCTCCTAGTGATCCTAAGAAGAGCCATGCCATGAGGATGGATCTGTCTCACTGCAGATATTAATAAAGTCAAGCGCTGGTGCATGCTAAGTCGCTTCAGTCGTGTCCGACTTTGTGCGACCCTATGGACAGCAGCCCATCATCCTCCTCATCAGGGATTCTCTTGACAAGAATACTGGAGTGGGTTGCCATTTCCATCTTCCCAAGTGCTGATGCATAACTGAAAATAACAAAGGAGAAATTAAAAAAAAATACAGTTGAATTATGAACAGCACAGGGGTCAGAGATACCAATCGTCCCTATAGTCCAAAATCTGAGTATAATTTACAGTTAGCCCTCTGTATACACAGTTCCTCTGTATCTGTGGTTCTGCATCTGTAGAATCAATCAACCAAAGATTGTGTCATACTGTACAAACCGCCTGCCAGTGCAGGAGGCATAAGAGACGTGGGTTCATTCCCTGGGTCGGGAAGATCCCCTGGAGGAGAGCACAGCAACCCACTCCAGTATTCTTGCCTGGAGAATCCCATGGGCAGAGGAGCCTGGCGGGCTACAGTCCATAGTGTCACAAAGAGTCAGACACAACTGAAGCGACTTAGCACAATCACGCATGTTTACTATTTAAAAAAATCCACATGTAAGTGGATCCATGCAGTTCAAATCCATGTTGCTCAAGTGTCAACTGTGAAGCAAAACTGTTTATTTGGAGACCCTAAAACAAAACAAGAACATAGGCTGGCAGGCCCATGAATTCCGTCTTGTCTTATAGAAAGTAGCATGGTTTTTAATGTGTGTGTGTGTGTTTTCTTTAATTTTATTATTGGAGTGTAATTTCTTTACAGCATTGTGTTGGTTTCTGTTGTACAACAAAGTGAATCAGCTCTCTGAATATATACATCCCCTCTCTCTGGAGCCCTGTGCCCCCTCCCGCCCCCTAGGTCACCGCAGAGCACCAAGCTAAGCTCCCCATGCTATGCACTTGCAGCAGCTTCCTACTAGTTATTTCCCACATGATAATGTATATATGTCAGTGTTACTCTCCCAGTTTGTCCCACCCTCTCCTTCCTGCTCTGTGTCCACATATCCATTCTCTATGTCTGTGTCTCTATTCCTGTCCTGCATACGGGCTCATCTATACCATTTTTCTTGCCAGCGGGGCTTTACTAAGAGCCATGGTTCTCAGACTGTTGTGCCCAGACCAGCACCATCAGCGTCCCCCGGGAACTTGTTAGAAAGAGATTCTTGGGCTCCACCCCAGATCCCTTGAGTCAGAAGCTCCATGGATGGGGCCCAGCAGCCTGAAGTTTTACACTCTCTCCAGGTGGTTGAGATGCACACTTCAGTTTGAGAACCGCTGAGGTGGAGCAATGTTGGTGTCACTTGCGGCTCCTCTCCAGCCCCGCTGCCATCTGAGCACAAAGAGTTGATCTCAATCGTGGATGCTATGTGCCCCATAGAACACCTAGTTTCCAGCTTTCTTAAAAAGCAAGAACTATGAGAGCTTGGCAGCTTGTGTTTGTTGTATGCATTGGCAGTTTTTGCCTTACACAAACTATGTACATTTTCTCCTCCTTTGGCTCTGGAACTGAATGTCCTTTGTTTAACACAGATGAAAGGGAGAAGCCGCTGCTACCGTGTATGACTGAGATGGTTATTTTCCTCTAAAAGTGTTGATGTTCAAGTTCACCCTTGGGATTGCTCTATCGCTGCAGTTACAGGAATCTAATCAGATTACAGTGGAGAAAAGTTATCATTTAGATGTGCGTTGTTCTGTGCAGGGGAAAGTGCCAGAACATTCCGGGGGAATGTCAATCAGCGCCTCGACCGTGATTCTAGCCGGCAAAAGGGTGGGCTTGAAAGGCTGTGGAGGAGAATGGCCACATTGTGTCAAAGCAGTTAAAAGGGAAGGGCTCCTTTACTTTCAGCACAAGAGGGCTGCCTGTAAGGATTCTAGGTCCGCTTTTGTGAATATGAGACTCTAAGAAGTGTTGCAATTGTGAGCCGTGGGGGACGGTGTCACCTTGATCCGCCAATTACTGCCGCCAGCAGTCAAAGGAACTAAACATCTTCACATGCTTCCCAATCCGCTTTCATTTGATCACCCAAAGAGGTGCCTGGGACAATAGTCATTGGATGTGACATTGATGTGATATATATTTGCTTCAACTGAGAGGAGCAGGTGTCTTTGAAGAGCCTGAAAATGGGAGAGTATTCTGATCCCCCTCCAGCTCGCTGACACCCTCAGGAAGGGAAAATAAGTTCTGGCATTAGTCTGACTCTTGTTTGACTGAAGCTTCAAGACATTAAGCTTCAAGCTTAATGACCATCAAATCTGCGACCCCCCCAAACTGATCACAGCCTCTTGAACCATCACAGCATCTGCTCGCTCTCAGGCAGACCCCAGAAACCTTGGTATTGCATCCTGTCTCCATGCCTTTTTCACTTGCAAAGGTTTCTTTGAATTTTATCTCAAGACAGTAGCTCGAAACCCAAACACTGGATAATGGCGTTTTGCTGCCTGCTCTCCTTAATTGATGTCTGGCTGGTTCCTACCTCCCCCATCCCTCCTCCAATTTAGCTCCGGAAACATCTGTCTTTTTATCCACCAATAGAGTCTCGAAAGGGTAACAAACCTGTTAGATAAAATATCAAAGTTATGAATTCTGATTTAATAAATGTGCATTCAAGAGATGATTCATGGCATGTATGATGGTTTTCAATTGCTTTCTCAAACAGTTCATGCTTCATTTCATTAAGAGCTTCAGTCAATGCCAACTGATTAATTATCACAGCACCAGTCATCTTTTGTTTGGTAAATACATACACAGGGCCCGTCTGGGCCAGACTGTATAGAAATTTGTCTTAAATGCAAATGAAAGTGTTTTAAAAGAGACATTTTATAGGTGTTTTTAAAACTCCACTGAATGTTGGACGTCATTAGTTTCTTTGCCTAAAATATGCCTAGTAGGTACCTACAAGTGCCAACTCTAGGCTAAATGCTTGGAGGCTGTGTGCAGACCTGCCCTCAGCGAGCTTACAGCCTAGTGACTGCAAACCCTTCTGTGTGAATGATTTTAGGCTGAGGCATCCTGAATCCTGATTACTCAGGGTTGAGGACTTTTAAGTCCCAGCTTGGCCATAAAGTGGCTGTGTGACATTGAATAAGATGCATCAACTATATAAGACTTGGTTTCTAAGTGATCCGAAATCTTGAGGTATTTTTGTTTGCCTCTCATCTCAATTTCAGTGAAAGAAATCATAGGATCAAAACACTGAGGCTCAGCTAAGAGAGTCACACTAGAATTCTTCACTTCAGAAAACCCATGAATCTTTTTCATGTACTTTGTTCACACTATGACCATAAAGTTTCAAAAATCAAAGGGGAGTTCTCATTTTAGAAGAGATTTAGCAATGTTAATAGGTGGAAATGAGTGGCCATTTCTTTGCATTGTTCACTTAAGAAGACCTCCTTATTTCTCCTTGCTTTTCTCTGGAACTCTGCATTGGGTATATCTTCAGTTGGGTATATCTTTGTCTCTCTCCCCTGTCTTTCACTTCTCGTCTTTTCTCAGCTATGTGTAAAGCCTCCTCAGACAACCACCTGGCATTCTTGAATTTCTTTTTCTTGGGAATAGTTTTGGTCACTGCTTCCTGTATAATGTTGTGAACCTCTGTCCATAGTTCTTCAGGCACTCTGTCTACCAGATCTGATCCCTTGAATCTATTTGTCACTTCCACTGTATAATCGTAAGAGATGTGATTTAGGTCATACCTGAATGGCCTAGTGGTTTCCCCTACTTTCTTCAAGTTAAGCCTGAATGTTGCAATATGGAGCTTGTGATCTGAGCCAGAGTTAGCTCAAAGTCTTGTTTGTGCTGATTGTATAGAGCTTCTCCATCTTTGGCTGCAAAGAATATAATCGATCTGTTTTTGGTACTGACAATCTGGCGATGTCCATGAGTAGAGTCATCTCGTGGGTTGTTGGAAAAGGTGTTTGCTATGACCAGTGTTCTCTTGACAAAGCTTGGCTAGCTTTTGCCCTGCTTCATTTTGTACTCCGAGGCCAAACTTGCCTGTTACTGCAGGTATCTCTTGACTTCCTACTTTTTCATTTTAGTCCTCTATTGTGAAAAGGATGTCTTTTTTTGGTTTTACTTCTAGAAGGTGTTGTAGGTCTTCATAGAACCAATCAACTTCAGGTTCTTCAGCATCAGTGGTCGGGCATAGATTTGATTACTTTGACATTGAATAATTTGACAGTATGAAAAGACAAAAAAATGTGACACCTGAAGATGAGTCCCTAGGTTGGAAGGTGTCCTGTCCAGTGTGCTACTGGGGAAGAGTGGAAGGCAGTTATTAGTAGCTGCATAAAGGATGAAGTTACTGGGCCAAAGTGGAAACAACACTCAATTATGGATGCGTCTGGTGGTGCAAGTAAAGTCTGATGCTGTAAAGAGCAATATTAATATCCTGCTCCTCATCAAATCCCCACCCATTAACCTGGAAATCTTTAGATACTTCCTCTTTATTTAAACACCCATGGCATCTGGTCCCATCACTACATGGGAAATAGATGGAGAAACAGTGGAAACAGTGTCAGACTTTATTTTTCTGGGCTCCAAAATCACTGCAGATGGTAACTGCAGCCATGAAATTAAAAGACGCTTGCTCCTTGGAAGGAAAGTTATGACCAACCTAGATAGCATATTCAAAAGCAGAGACATCACTTTGCCAACAAAGGTTCGCTTAGTCAAGGCTATGGTCTTTCCTGTGGTCATGTATGGATGTGAGAGCTGGACTGTGAAGAAGGCTGAGCGCCGAAGAATTGATGCTTTTGAACTGTGGTGTTGGAGAAGACTCTTGAGAGTCCCTTGGACTGCAAGGAGATCCAACCGGTCCATTCTGAAGGAGATCAGCCCTGGGATTTCTTTGGAAGGAATGATGCTTAAGCTGAAACTCCAGTATTTTGGCCACCTCATGCAAAGAGTTGACTCATTGGAGAAGACTCTGATGCTGGGAGGGATTGGGGGCAGGAGGAGAAGGGGACGACAGAGGATGAGATGGCTGGATGGCATCACTGACTCAATGGATGTGAGTCTGAGTGACCTCCGAGAGCTGGTGATGGATAGGGAGGCCTGGCATGCTGCAGTTCATGGGGTCGCAAAGAGTCGGACACGACTGAGCGACTGATCTGATCTGATCTGATCTGATCTGATGATGGTCGTCAAATGGTGATTTTATTTTTAATTGTCATAATTTTTCTAACTTTATTCATTGGTATTCCACTGTAAGGAAGAGCTTCCCCTTCTTTCTAATTTGTTAGTTTATTGTTTATATCAGTATGGACTCATGAATTCAGATTTTATCCAGTGGGTTAAATAAGTCCCTATTATTATTTGTTTTGATGTTCATATTGTCTTAAATGTGTCCAGTGGGAGACTCATCACGCTGGCTCTTTGTGCCCTTTTAAATATATTCCCATCGATCTTTGAGGCCTTTTTACTTTCTGGTGCAGAAAACAATCTTCCAAGTTCATCTTGTACTTTTACTGCCCAAGTTCTGGAAGCAGCTATCTTTTCTAGGGACATCTGGTTCCTTTTAGTAAGGAATGGTATTTAGAAACTGAGATCTGGGCAGTGGATGTGTTCATAGCTACTGGGCTGTCATTGCTTCTAATTTGACTCAGTCAACTGAGCTAGGAAATCTATATATATGCACACGCATACATTGTCTATCTGTCCATCCATCTACCCATCTACCCACTTTTTTGTATACACACAGATATCTATATCAGGTCTTCTCAGTCATGATACTAGTGAAATTTTTGGTGGGATAAACTCTTTGCTATGGAAGCTATCTTTGTATTAAAGGAGGCATAGCAGCATCACTTGCCTTTCCCACCAGTCACAACCCCATCATCAGATGTTGCCAGTTGTCCTCCAAGGGACAAAAATGACTTCTGGTTGATAACAACTGATCTGTGCATGTTTCCATAGCTGTTTCTGTATAGGTTTTATTTTTACTTGCATATTTATTTGGCCATGCCAAGTCTTAGTTGTAGCATGTGAGATCCCTTTCCCTGACCAGGGAACAAACCCAGACCGCCTGCATGGGGAGTGCAGAGTCTTAGCCACTGGACCACCAGGGAAGTCCCTATTTCTGTAGAGATTTTAAAAAGATGAATTTATGCCAGTACCTTCAATTTCAGTTTAGAACCTCAGTACTTTGAGTTCTCATCTTTTCTGTGTCTGTAAATCCTGTCTCTGACAACTAGAAACCCAGCTCCCATTATCCTCAATATAGTTATTTCTTTGCCTAACTCTCGTGTATTTAACCAGTCTCCCTGCCGTGCGGCTAACTTCTCTAGCCTCTCAGATGTTCCGCTGCCATCTTCAGAGGTCCTGCCACCCGCTCTCTTGGCCCCATGGGCACAACAGGCCACCACCACCATCCCTCTTATAATTGCATTCTTCCCACTTTGTTTTCCATGATAAATTTCAAATTCCATGAAGGCAGGGAGCAAACCTGTCCCCTGCATAGCTGAGTCCCCAGCACCTGGCATGGTGCTGGTGTATAGTTAGCGCTCAGTATCTGTATGATAAATGAGTACAAGTTTGTATGCAGGGCTCAGATGGTAAAGAATCTATCTGCAAGGCAGGAGGCCTGGGTTTGTTTGATCCCTGGACTGGGAAGATCCTCTGGAGAAGGGAATGGCTTACTCACTCCAGTGTTCTTGCCTGGAGAATTCTATGGATGGAGGAGCCTGGTGGGCTACAGTCCATGGAGTCCCAAAGAGTTGGGCACAACTGAGTGACCAACACACTTTTCAGTTTTATAACAGCAGAGAAACCTCACCTCTAAGCACTTGAGTCTCTGCTTTATGCCCATTTTCTGAGTAGGAAACACCGAGGCTGAGGTCCAAGCCTCTTGCACCATATACTTAATGTGAATAGCTAAGTGTCTCTTGGCCTGCATCTGTGCTGTCTCACCCATCAGCCAGCAGACCCTTTCTGGCCTTACAGGTGTTTGCGCTTGGTGGGGTTGAGGAGCTGCATTTCTAGCTGCTCATAAGTGTGTATCTGTGACCCTGTCTGACAACAGGGAGGCTGCTCTTTGCTGTCCTCTTCCGTCCGGCCTCATCCTTAATAAGCCCACCGCTGCACTGCTCCTGGCTCCCCGCTCTGTAGCCGCCTGCACTGTTTGTTCTTCTTGGCCAAGCCTGCCTTGAGTAGACTGCTGATGTGGAAAAAGACTGTTTCTGTGGCACCCTGAAGGGTTTTGAAATAAAGCTCCTTTCAGTTCAAAGACACCTGGCCATCTTAGTACCAATGGTGATACTTAACCAAAAAGAGGAGGAGAGATGCTGGCCTGCTGCTCCCTTCCAAGCCTTTATCTGAACCTGATGAGGCAGCTTCCCTAGTGGGCTATGCAGATCTTTCTGAATGGTTCAGGGGCACGGAGACCCTCACCTCCCACCTACCTCCCACAGCACATGGTGGATTGCTGGATCACCATAGACCTGGCTGGCTAGCACAGTGGCAGGGGATGAAGTGCAGTATTCCAGAAAACAAGCAGCCCACAAAGGAAGCAGCCCTGACCTGAAATTTTATCAATCTCGTCTCAAGATTTTAGCCCCTTTTCCTGGCTCACTCTGAGGCCCTGAGAAACATGACCTCAACTGTAAAAGAAGCTGGTGGGTCAGGAGGAACTTAAAGGACACTTAGAGGTGGGTGGGCAGTGACTCTGAGGAGTGCTTCCTGTTGGGACAGATGGCAGGGGACAGAGAAGGGTCCAGCAATTGGCAGCAGGAGGCCGGCCTTGGTTCTTATCTGGGCTTTGCCCCAAGCCTGACCTTGGAGCAGCATCTGTCTTGCTCAGGCTGGTAGCCTGATTCCTGGGAGGGTGTCTGATGTGGATAAGTCTGCCATCAACCTACCCTCAGTGTTTGCTCTTGCTGGATGAATTGAAACTCCTTGGGCTTCAGTGTTCTGACTGATAAAATTGGGACAAGGAAGGACGGAGATGCTACATGGCAAGCCCTGGGCTTTCATATCTGGCTCCTAGTCAGGGCTCGAGGATGCATTGCCTTGGTCGTTGCATCATGCAGGTCTTCCCTGGTGGCTCAGATGGTAAAGAATCCACTTGCAATGGAGGAAACCTGGGTTCAGTCCCTGGGTTGGGAAGAGCCCCTGGAGAAGGAAATGGCTACCCACTCCAGTATTCCTGCCTAGAGAATCGCATGGGCAGAGGAGCCTGGGAGGTTACAGTCCATGGGGTCGCAAAGAATCAGCCATGACTGTGTGGCTAACACTTGCATTATCCAGGCCATTTGCTTCTGGGAGAGGGCTCCTCCTGCCTCCTCGGTTCTGGGTTCAGCGCTGGTTGCTGGGCAGAACTGAGCCACGCATGGCTTTCTCAGCGCCCTGCACATGGCATATGCCGTCACATTTCATCACCACAGTTGCCCCCTAGACAGAATCCTCCCCACCTTACACCTGAAGCAACCAGCCCCCGGGCAGGTAAAGGTTTCTGTGAGGTCCTGACTTCTGTTAGGAAGTCATCACACCAGGTTTCAAACCCTAGATCTGTCCGACTTCAAAGTGGATGCTTTTTCTGCCACCTCTCAGGATGGGGGCTGTTTGACTTTCCTGCCAAAGTCCATCCACTTACCTGACACAGGAGCCATCTTTGGGGTGGCCAGGCCTGTGTGAGGGGAGAGTGGGCACCCTAGGGCTCTTAGGCTCCTCTAATCCCAGCAGAGGTTCTTTGCTACGCGCTGGCATCCCCTGGCAGATAGTATGGGTCAGGCCAATGGATCTTGGCAGAGAAGTAACTGCAGCAGCATCACAGGCGCTTTGTTTGATCCAGTGGCTAATGGGGTCATTAGCAAAGCAAAGTCAGTGTAGGTGTGCCTCCCCACTGATGGTTGCTGCCAGCTCCATGGCCATTTATCATCCTTCTGCTTCCCGCCTGGGGTGCAGGCAGTGACATCAGAGTGGTCCTGGAAAAGTAAACTCACTTCATAACCATCCCTAATGCTTGTCGATGCCCTCTGGGGTCCTCCTGTAGTGGGCCCTTACAGCTGCCTGGACCTCTGCCCCGAAATGGGCCTCAATATCTCAGTATTCTCAGTATGTGATGCACCGGGCCCCGGGGATACACAGGAGATGGCACGTTTTGTCCCCAAGGCAGCCAGCAAGTCTCCTCCTTGAAACAGCACCAGCTAGACAGGATCAATTTCCCATTGACTTTCAGGCCCATCTCAGACACAGTGTAATTCTTGTCTGAGGGCTTATAAAGGCCATTGACTGTCTTATAAAAGATTTAAACACTTGCCTTGTGGCATGCAGGAGCTCTATCTATCACAAGGCCTTTTTGACAATTCGAGAGGGTAGCCTTGAATTGGGGGAGGGGTCTTTGGAGTTCCCACAGTGGACAGACAGTGTCTTCTGGACTGGGCTGTGGATGGGTCAATAGCAGGACCCTCCTAATTCTTCACCCAGGGGGTTCTTCTCCACAGGGGTCAGGCTCCTCTTGCTGAGTCTTGCAAACAAATAATCACACAAGATAGTCCTCCTGTGGGATAAGCGTGGCCTCTCTTGGAACAAAGGGCACACAGCTGGGACACAATTGGAAGCAGAGGCCTGTTTATCTCTCACAAAGGATTTTCTAGATAATACCCAGAACTGTAATAATGATCCTGGCCACTCAGTTAATTCTACTCTGTAAGGCATGTCCTCTTTTTGACTCATAGAATGACTCTGGATGGTCATATCTGACTCTGGAACTGCGATGGTCATATTCATCTTAAAGAGAAACTGAATTTCAAAGAGGTTAGGTGTGTGTTCCACCAAGAGAATCTCAGTTCTCAGACAAAGCAGTATTTTCCAACTTTCCTGTCTCCTACGCTCCTGCTGCCCTTTCTGTCTCTGTCCATTCACTGTGTAGCCAGGTCCATAGTGCTTCCAAGGGAAAGAGAGAGAAAAGGGCTGATAGGATTTCTATCCTGGAAGAGCTTGGTTGAGTGGGCTTGTGTAGACAGGGAGCTGGGTGATTGCGTTTCAGTGTGTTTTGGGCTCTCATGACTTTTTATGGTCCAGGAAAATGGGAGCAGAGGGAATGGGATGGTGAGAGCTCTTGGAGGGGCGCAGGAGAATGGGTGGTCCGTCAAGTGTGGCGTCAGAAGGCAAGCACAGCACTGAGACACGAGAGCACGCAGCCTGCTGGGAGAACTGTGGCAGTGATGTGTTAGAGAGAAGGCTCGTGATGCGCAGGGTGTGGGCTGACAGAGCACAGTGCTCTGGCCTCCTCACCCTCACTGATGGCATCTCCTGCTCCTCTCCCTCTTGTTCACTTTCTTCTGTCCACGCTGGCCTCCGAGCTGTTTCCCAGCACTCCTCAGGGCCTTTGCACTGGCTCTTCCCATTGCCTGGCCTGGTCTTTGCTGGACATGCTTGAGACTCACAACCCCAACTGCTTCAAGTCTTTGCCTCAGTGTCCTTTTCTCAGTCAGGGTGATTCTGACGACCTAGCTGACACTTGTCACTTCCCTGTGCTCTAGATTTCCTTCCCCCATCATGCATCTTCTTTTTCCCAACCGCACTTGCCGCCTCCTAGCATACCATGTGACCAACACACTTATGATGATGATGACTTTTTGTTTTCTCCATCAGCTAGAATGTAAGCTCCATGGCAGCAGGAGTCATTGTTTCTGATTTATCCCAAGTGCCTAGAACTGTGCCTGGAGTGGAGGAGATACTCAATAAACATTTAAGGAGATGAATGGATGAATGACTAACCCTCAGTGGGTAGCATGCTGAAGGGTTGGGATTTGGAGTTGTAAATAATGAGGGGGGCCTGGGCTTTACTGTGGACAGTGGACCTGAAGGAGGTTAAACAGAGGAGTTACATGGTTATGGTTTGTTTTAGAGAGGCCCCTCCAGAGACCTCGGGTGGCGACGAGGAGGGGCAGATGGGGATTGGGGGAGAACCAGGGAGACACATTCCAGGCGAGAGAGGAGGAGGTCCTGAGCCCTCCCAGGTGAGTGTAGGGGCTGGGGAGAGGGGAACATCTCAGGGGAACTGGACAGACATGGGTCTGTGGCTGCTTGGAAAGCAGGACTGAAGCTGATTCTTCAGCTTGAAGTTGAGTGGGCACGTGGAGAATCTGGTCATTCATTGACTCTGAGACCATGACTCTGGGAAAGCATGTCATGCAGGTGTGTGTGTGTGTGTGTGTGTGTGTGTGTGTTGGTGAGGGAGGCAGGTCCATGCTAGACTGCAGGCTGTCCTGACCATGTCAGGACATTGTGCATTGGCTTGGATGTTGGGAGTCATTTACCTTGGAGCTGACCAGGTCACCAAAGGCCTGCAGTGACGTAGAATTATTAACTGGCTCAGTAGAAAGATGGAGGGGAAATCAAGGTTAGAATTAGCATTCTAGGGTGGACCAAATGCCTCTGGTGAGAACACTTTCTGACTCAGAGAGGAACTCAGTGCTTCTCAGGTCAGAACAGGGAGTGTGAGGTTATTTCCCATGGGGCCACGCTCAGGGCGCATGCTTCCGGTTCCTCCTGCTTCCTCCTTCCTCCTGAGCATCCTATGCTGGGGGCGTCCCATCCCTACTCCTCTTCTTGGGCCCTTCCATCATCTCCTCTGCCTCACCTTCCTGCTCGTCACACATCTGTGTGGCTGCCTGTGGCCTCCAGGCCTTGCAGACATCACAGCCTCTGTGCTGAGTCATAGACAGCCCAGATCCTAAAGGGCTTCTCATATTGGACTACGTGGACCCTGGGGTCCTGTGGGCAGACACCCCATGCCACAGTGGCAAGAGACCAGGTTTCAATCCAAGTCCTGCTCCTGGACATGGGACCTAAGGAAAGTCCCCTTTCCTTGAAAAATTTCAGAGTTCTCATCTGGGAAGGAGCATAATCATGACTGCCCCATCTGTCTAGGTCATAGTGCTGAGGGTTGAGGGTTGGAACTAACAATTGGGCATGCAGTGGGAAGGGGGATGGGCCCTTTGATTCCAAACTTGCAGATATCCTATGAGGTGGCATCTGGTTCTTAAGGAAGTTGCCTCTCACAGCATCTCTGTTAAGTGGTGTCTTCTGTATGACAACCATCTCAGGAAACGACTGCATACAATTTGTTCCTGGAAAAGATGTTTCTATTATGCTATAAAAGTATTCAACTTTGGGCCATATTTGATGAATTTCCTCTGAAAGTTAAAACAAATTACTTTTCTTTCCTACTAAAAGCATTATTTTTGTTTCAAAAGAAGGAAATGAATATGTGTCCTGACTGAGGGGAGCCCACATCCATTTAGATTCCCAGTCACCGTGCTTTAGTTAGCCCTCAGAGTCACTGCTGTAGGTCCTAAAGGGCCTTTCTTGTGCACAGGTGTGGTAGCGCAGGTGTGGCCCCACGAGGCAGTGGGAACCATGTTGGGATGGTGAGGCAGGAGAGTAACAGTCCCGTTTTCCCTCCCTGGAGTGGAGTAGAGGCCAGATTGGGGTGTGTGTGAATTAGAATGTTTGGACAAATTTCAAAGTTCAGAACACAGCACTGAGAGTGGGGTGGAGAACTGGGAAGGATTTAAAAGCTATTAAGCAGGTAGAGTCAGAGTTGATGGAACTTTAAATTAGTAGATGGGAGAAGGAAAGACTAGAAGAGGGTCAAGTGCAGCTGCAGGTTTGTTATTGACTTTCTTAGAGTAATTTCACGGCCAGTGAAGGTGAGGAAGCCAGGTGAGGAGTATGGGCAGCTCTTTGGAGAAGCTTGTCTCTATGAGGGGCAGGAGTCAGGGAGAGAGGGTCAAGGGGGATTTTCCTTCTCTTTTTAAGGTATGAGAAGCCTGTGCATGTGTGTATGCTGAGGGGAAGGGGTGTTTGGTAATGGGAAGCCTGGAAGCCAGAATATAGAAGTCATAACTGATGGGTGAGACTCAAGAGTGATGCTTGGTGCAGAGGAAGGCGGAAGCAAGTCCCTCTTCTCCTGAGGAGGACCTGAGAAAAAGAGATGGCGGCTTCAAAATGCACAGGCAGTGACATAGAACTTTGAGAGAGTTTATACCTAATCCCTATATTGTCACTTGGAAGCAGGAAGCCAAGCACTCTGCTGTGGGACTGGTTCTTGAGGACAGTGGAGCTGATCTTAGAGTGATGGAGGGGTCGGCCTGGGAACTAAGGTGTGTTGATAGGATAATACGCTGGTGTTTCTGTGACTATGGGGGAGTTGATAACACTCTTGGATCCTCAGTTTTCTTTTCTGAGCAGTAGGGTTTTGTAACAATTTGGCACAGTGCTCATGAGAAAGCAATGAGAAAATATTAAGAGCCTGGCACAGTGTCTGGCGTATGGCCACCTCCAAACTGGTTGATTCCTCCTCCCCTAGATCCTGTGCATATATACTTTTAAATTTACTTATTTTTAATTGAAAGATAATTGCTTTACAGTATTGTGTTGGTTTCTGCCATACATCAACATGAATCAGCCACAGGCATACTTCTGTCCCCTCCCTTTTGAACCTCCCTCTCATCTCCCACCCCTTTAGGTTGTCACAGAGCCCCAGTTTGAGTTCCCTGAGTCATACAGAAGATTCCCACTGGCTGTTAATTTTACATAGATCCTATATATATTTTTTTAACAGTGGTTGGCTCATGACCTCCAGCATGAGGAGGGACTCAGCAGGACAGCCCCAGGGACAGACAGTTGTTTAGGGCCTACTTGGGTGCTTCTGGGCATGTGGCAGAGGCTCTGAGGAGCCTGAGGGGCCCAGAGAATGGTTAACCTGATGGATTGTAAGAGCAGGATGAAGAGAAAGATTAAGCCGAGAGGTGGTGTGCCCAAGGTGGGCCGCTCAAGGGGCTGGGCAGAAGATGGCAGGCGATTCAAGTTGCTAAGAAGATGAAGGCTGTGGTCAGATGTTTGATTTTAAGATTTCAGAGCCAGAAACTTTCTGAGTGATCTTAAGATCTAGGGTATGGCAGCTGATGTGGAGGTAAAAATGGTCACTAACATGCTGAACACAGGGTGAATGCTTCGGATGGGTTTTTTCATTAAATCTAACAACCCCTATTTTACAGAGGAGGAGCCAGGGCACAGAGGGAAGAAGCAGCTTGATCAAGGAGTCACATCGGGTCATGGCTGGAGGCTGGGATGTGAAGGTGGGTGATATTTTCCACTCTCAACTGCTTCTCATAACACCCTGATAGCAGCTGGCTGAGTCAACTCTGTGTAGGATACTGTCCCCCAGGATGATGGCTGGTTGGGGTGGAGAGGAAGATGGTAAAATGGGGACTGAGTCATAGTGTGAAGTATGGACCATACCCAGTGACCGCTGAAGCGTCACTCTGCCCCCCAAGCTCCACCACCATCCACACTGGTCAAGTCGGCTCTGGGCTTCAAAAGGGTTGATAGGCTTCCTGTTGGGCATTTACTCGCCCTGGTGATGAGCGCTCAGCTTTATGGTGCTGAGGCTGTGTGCCTGGTAACTGGAGGCCGGCTCTGGCACAGGATATTAGGTCACAGCCATCAGTGGTGAGAAGTGGAGCAGGGGAGGGATCAGTCTTGAAATGACCCCACAACTATTATGGTGGGGAGTGCCCCCCACTCCCATGAGAAAAGCAGAGCTGAGCAGGGCATGCATTGGCCTGGGGAAGTGAGTGGCTGCT
The DNA here is from genome assembly GCA_935064755.1 of Tragelaphus eurycerus. Classification (NCBI taxonomy): domain Eukaryota; kingdom Metazoa; phylum Chordata; class Mammalia; order Artiodactyla; family Bovidae; genus Tragelaphus; species Tragelaphus eurycerus. Next base: position 24,577,346 of record CAKXYN010000020.1, read on the forward strand.
GTGTTCTTTCTCACATTCCCTTGTCAGGCCAGGATGTAGACTCTCCCTGGGCCCATATGTCCCAAGAGGTGTCAGTACCCTGACTGTGTGTCTTTGGAATAATCCTAGTAGTGCAGTCTGGATCCAGGCGAGTGATACCTGGAATACTCTGGTTGTTCATCAAGTTTGTCCAATTACCTCAATTGGTTCTTTCCTTTCCCTTGTTCTAGTTGAAATCATGTTTTCTGTTTATCCCATCATTTAAGAATGTAGCATGCTGCTGCTGCTGCTGCTGTGTCGCTTCAGTCGTGTCCGACTCTGTGCGACCCCAGGGACGGTAGCCCACCAAGCTTCCCGTTCCTGGGATTCTCCAGGCAAGAACACTGGAGTGGGTTGCCATTTTCTTCTCCAAGAATGTAGCATGGTGAGGTAGAAATATCTGTATTCACTTGTTTGCCTTTGTGCGTGCTAAGTCGCTTCAGTCATGTCCAACTCTGTGTGACCCCATGGACTCCTCTCTCCATGGAATTTTCCAGGCAATAACAGTGGAGTGTGTTGCCATTTCCTCCTCCAGGGGATCTTCCGAACCCAGGAATTAAACCTGAGTCTCTTACAGCTTCTGCATTGGCAGGCGGGTTCTTTACCTCTGAGCCACCCAGGAAACCCATTCGCTTGTTTATTTGGCAGCTGTGTTTTGGATCCTTCAACAGATACTGGAACATGGGTTTTAGAAGAAGGTGGGCTCGGATTTAATCTTCGTTGTGCTGTCCTTGTGGGCAGTGGCCACATCACGACATATTTTGGATGTCACCGACAAGCTGCTCTTAATCTGAAAATGATAGGGGTGCTCTGTGACCATGGGGGAACTGGTTACACTCTTGGAGTCTCAGTTTCCTTTTCTAGGCAATGGGGCTTTTTAGCAACTTGGCACAATGTTCACGAGAAAGCAATGAGAAAATATTATTAAGATGTGTCATATGGCCATATCCAAACCTGTGATTTCTCCTCATCTACATCCCATATATTTTTTAACTGACAGAGCAGTGCCATTTCCCCAGAGGAACAGGTGTCCTGGCTGCATTGCATTTTCTGTGTCTGCGTGGTGGGCACCGTATTGATGCTGATGACGAAGGTCACTTCGGCCATGAGTGCCCATGAGTCCAGTTAACCCAGCTGAAAGATGACATTTTTGATTGGAACAGAAAGAGAGGTGTAAAGAGCTCATTGCAGAGCCCACTGCTTTAGTTCCTAGCGGCAAAGCTGTAGCCTCCCACCCTCCCTCATCCTCCTAGTTCTGCTGGTCTGGAACGGGCCTGGTCAAGGGATGTGGTGGGACCTACTTGGCCGGCATTTGCACACTAATCCTTGACGTTGGGATTGACCCAGGTGGGAAAGAGTCCATGACGCCTTACAATTTAGGAAGCTGCAATTGCATTCTTCACACCAGATACGTTTTACAGATGATCCAGGCCTTTTCTCTGAGAGCAGCTTCCACTTCAGCAATTCCGGACCTGAAGTAAAGTCACGGGGTCGAAGGCAGCCCACACTCACTTGGGCTTTGTGGGAAGGCAGCGTCCTGTCTTGGCCTCACCAGGCATTTCAGCTCAGATGTTGTACCATCGGGCTGCATGTCATGTTTCTGCTTGCACATGGCGTGACATTTGTTCAAACAGGAGAGGCACTGTGGTTCTGGGGAAGTAGCAAAGAGTTTGAGTGATGCCGCCTGGGGTTACGTCTGGGTTTCGAGCTCTCTAAGTCTCTATTAGGCCAAAGCCACACAGTGCTTGTGAAGTCCCACTGTATAACTGTGTGTGAAGCTACCAGGAATGATGAGAAAAGCTCTGTAGATGTTACTGTTTTATTTATGATTATCCTTCAGTTTATAGACCCACATCCACATTTGGAGGTTAGGCTACGAGAATGTCACAGATTATTTGTTAAAATATCATTAATCGCTCAGGCACCATGGAGTAAGCATGGCTTAATATTTACACGCTTGTTATTTACCTTAAAACCAGTATTTGATTGGTCTGGTCAGGTGACCTGTGGATGAGTGGGAAATTTTGGGAATTTTTCAGGGATTTTTTTTTTTTTTCCTGTTCATTTTAGTTGTGTTTAAAAAGTCATTGCATCATCCTCAAAGACTTTAATGGAGATTAAATGAATGAAATTCCCAGTCTTGTCAATGTTAATTACAAAAACAATGCCCAAACTGTCAGACTTTGATGTACTTGGAATGGTACAAAAAGCCACCGAGGGGGCCTCAGAGTGGAAGCTGCTGATTGCTGAGATCCCCCTTCTGCCTGCGTCTGCCCGCCTGCAGCAGCCCTCAGCCCGGAACCCTGTCCTCACTGCAGGCCCCTGCCCTCCATCTGTTGCCCACGGGGCTTCCAGGGGCTGAGTCCTGCCCGCTCTGTCTGGTACTTCCCCCCTAGTTTTCTCCCGCTCATGATCTGTGTTCCAGTGTTTCTGTGCCTTCACTGTACACGTTTGTTTTGGTAAGACTAGCATCCTTGAGGAGCACCTCTGGGAGAGCGCTGCCATCAGTGAGATGGTCCATACTGTTCCTCTTACAAGAATGACCCACCTTCTGAACTTTATTCAGTGCCAGCCAACTTTCTGCAGAGATTTATCCTAAACAGTCCAGAGGGGGACCCACACCCCTTCAAGTGATTCACTGTGCCAACTTAGAGCCTGTTGGAAAATTTTCACAATATGAGGTGCTTTTGACATTGATGAGATTCTAGTAACTAACTGATGCTGAAGCTGAAGCTGCAATAGTTTGAACACCTGATACGAAGAGCTGATTCATTGGAAAAGACCCTGATGCTGGGAAAGATTGGAGGCAGATGACAGAGGATGAGATGGTTGGATGGCATTACTGACTCAATGGATGTGAAAGTGAAAGTGAAGTCACTCCATCGTGTCCGACTCTTTGCGACCCCATGGACTGTAGTCTGCCAGGATCCTCCATCCACGGGATTTCCCAGGCAAGAATACTGGAGTGGGTTGCCATTTCCTTCTCCAGGGGATCTTCCCGACCCATGGATCAAACCCAGGTCTCCCACATTGCAGGTAGACTCTTTACCTTCTGAGCCACCAATTGACATGAGTGAGCAAACTCCAGGAGATAGTGAAGGATAGGGAGGGGGTCGCAAAGAGTCAGACACAACTGAGCGACGGAACAACAACAACAAACTGTGTACACTTCCCCTCCCCGATTCCCATTGGGAACAATTGCCCCTCTTAGACACCTTCTTTTGGTCCCTCCACATTTACCTCATCTAGCCTATAGACTGTGAACAAGCATATTTGACCCCTGTAAACACTTAGGTCCTGTCATAACCTCTGCACAGAACATACCTTCAATGAAATTCATCAAGTGCATTTGTATTTTGGCCTTGCCTGGATCTTCAGGGACCCAGACCATTGACTCAGGAACCTACCCAAATGATGGTAACCAGGCTGCTCGCCTCTGGTGCATATGAAGTAAGACAGGGCATGAGGGCAATGATGAGATGAGGTCTGTTTGGAACGGAGTATGAGTTTTCTATTGCTGAAACAACTCACTACAAGCTAAGTGACCGAATACAGCTCACATTTACTCTCTTACCTTCCTCTCGGGTAGAAGTCTGGCGCAGTCTCATTGGACTGAAGTCATGGGGTCAGTGGGACCACATTCTTCTCCAGAAGCTCCAAGGGAGAATCTATTCCTTGCCTTTTACAGCTTCTAGAAATGAAAACCCACTCCAGTATTCTTTCCAGGAAAATCCCACGGACAGAGGAGTCTTTTGGGCTACGGTCCTTGGGGTCACAAAGAGTCGACACGATTGAATAACTGAGCATGCGCACATAGACTGCCTGCGTCCCTGCTTCCCAGTCCCACTTTTCCATCTATCTGTGTTGCATCTCTCTGACCATTCTTCCATCATCATCTCTTCCCCTGACTCTCCCTCCTGCCCCACTCTTCTGCTTTAAAGGGTCTTTGGGGTTATGTTGGGCCTTTCTGGATAATCTAGGATAATATCGAATATCTCTATCTTAAGGTCAGTTTATTAGCAGTCTTCATTCTGTCTGCAACCTTAATTACCCTTCACTATGTAACCTAACATAGTTACATATTCCAGGGATTAGGGCATTTTTGAAGGAGACATTTTTTGCCTACCACAGATCAGATCAGATCAGTCGCTCAGTCGTGTCCGACTCTTTGCGACCCCATGAACCGCAGCACGCCAGGCCTCCCTGTCCATCACCAGCTCCCGGAGGTCACTCAGACTCACATCCATCGAGTCAGTGATGCCATCCAGCCATCTCATCCGCTGTCGTCCCATTCTCCTCCTGCCCCCAATCCCTCCCAGCATCAGAGTCTTCTCCAATGAGTCAACTCTTCGCATGAGGTGGCCAAAATACTGGAGTTTCAGCTTTATCATCATTCCTTCCAAAGAAATCCCAGGGTTGATTTCCTTCAGAATGGACTGGTTGGATCTCCTTGCAGTCCAAGGGACTCTCAAGAGTCTTTTCCAACACCACAGTTCAAAAGCATCAGTTCTTCGGCGCTCAGCCTTCTTCACAGTCCAACTCTCACACCCATACATGACCACAGGAAAGACCATAGCCTTGACTAGGTGAACCTTTGTTGGCAAAGTAATGTCTCTGCTTTTGAATATGCTATCTAGGTTGGTCATAACTTTCCTTCCAAGGAGTAAGCGTCTTTTAATTTCATGGCTGCAGTCACCATCTGCAGTGATTTTGGAGCCCAGAAAAATAAAGTCTGGCACTGTTTCCACTGTTTCTCCATCTATTTCCCATGTAGTGATGGGACCAGATGTAGAGACTAGGAAATATGGTACCAGAATCCACTTTGCCTTTACCCAGAGTGAAAGCATTCAGACATGTAAAAGACATGCACATTGTGAGAAAGTAGGGGTCATGGCCAGGATAGATGCCCTGGCAAATCACTCAGCCCACCAACCATCAAGCACCCACCCAAATAGCATGATTTACTGATGCCTGGTACATACTAGAGATTCTGAGGCACTGTCTCTAGTCCTGGGGTGTGAGAGAAGAGGACATAAGGAGACAAAACACTGATGAAGGCATCAGGGAGGAGTGGGTACATCAACAGACACTTGAAGGAGACAGAGGTCAGATGAAGATGTTCTCTGGACAAAGTAGGGAGAGCGTTTCTGGCAGAGGGCACAGGGTGGACAGAGTATAGAGGTATAGACTGGCACAGCATGTTCCAGTATTGGTCGACAGCTCCCTTTTTGCCATCATGGACCCCGTGGAGGCCTCCTGGGATCATGACTTCTAAAATGCCAGTTATGTCTAGAAGGCTGTGACCTAGTGCCTTTTGGCTGGCAGTAAGCAAGGTCTTCCAAATCAGAGAGAGTACACACCTCTTCTCAAAACTGAAAGTGTTTGTGCCTGAAATGAACCCACACTTTATTGAGGGAAAACAAAATAGTGACTTCTAGAGACACACCAAACAAAACCAGAGTCATCCAGGGAGAGGTAACCCACCTCTCTGGAACAGCAGCCTGGTTTGTGCTAAATTCTGAAGCAATGTTCACAGAATCCACGTGGGTAGCATCCCTTGGAGATTTAACTTGTTTAAAAGTAAGCAAATAAAATTCAGGGAAAAAAAGGAATCAGACAGTTGTTTGATGTGATTTGACAGAGATGTTTGGAGGACAGTTGGTAGTAGAGAATGATAAGAGGTAGGTGGAGTTAAAGGCTGCATCGTGTGTCCTCAAAATGCGTGTATCGAAGTCCTGACTCCTGCGACTCCACAATGTGACTGTGTTGGAGATATGGTCTTTAAAGAGATAGTGAAGATAAGATGAGGTCATTAGGGCAGATCCTAATTCAATGTGATGATTTTCCTTATAAAGGAAATTAGGACACAGACACGTGGAAGACCCTGTGAAGACACAGGAAGAAGTTGATCCTCTATAAACCAAAAAGAGAGGTCAGCCCTTCTCACAGCTTGATCTCAGTCTCCTAGCCATCTAGAATCATAAAAAAAAAAAAAAAAATCTGTTGTTTAAGACACCCAGTCTGCAGTGCTCTGTTATGGCAGCCCTAGAAAATGAATAGAGTAGATCATAAAAGTCATAAAAATCACAGAACGCCCTGTGAACTGGATGATGCCATGATGCACCACTCAGATCTCCTTTCCAGTCTGATGGCCTTCTTCCTCCAAGTGCTGGAAATATAGCTGGTAGACTGCCTTCAGCTATCAGCCTCTTTCAGGAAAATGGCTTGTCCAGTTGCCTTGTCTCTAAGGTCACACTTCCTTTTTCAGGGTGGTCTGTGTCCAAGACTTGTTGACATGAGCATATTAAGGCTCGGTCCCTTTGACCACATTGGTTCAACTCCAAAAGGTCACCTGGCTTCAGAGCTCCCCTTAGAGTTGACCAAGGCCTCTGTTGGGACTGCATCCTGGCTTCTCAGCTTCCTTTCAATTCTTCTTTCTTCCCACACTGCCCTTCCACATGAATTGATCCCAAGGCTGCTCCCCAACACACTGCGGTACGCTGACCATTGTCTCAGGAGTCTTCATCTTGAAGAATGCAATCTGTGACATGGTGGACTTTATCCTCGTGGCATTAGGGAGTTATTGAAGCATTATATTCTGATGTAGTATGATTTGTAGTGTGGCTGGTTTGAAGGCTAAATTAAAGAGGATGGGACAGAAGCTGGTAGACCAGTTGAACAGGGCAGAGAAAAGGTAAAAGAGAAGGTGATGGAGGCCTGGTGGTAAAAGGTTGTTCTTCACCTAAAGCTTTCCCTGGAGCCTCTACCTGCTATAGGAAGCTCAAAGTCATTCCATTGTATGAAGTGCATTGTCCTGGCTTGATTGGCGTTTACACTTCGCTCACAGTATTCAAGGGAGCTCAAGTCTGGTCTCACATTCCAAGATGTGAGAGCCAAATAAGAGCTCAGATGAATGCATCATGGGTGAATAATGAGAGCTTAATGCTCCGGTACAGCCTCAGGGATTTAGAGATGAATCAGAGGATAAAATATACACTTTCTCCTTACCCCGTACAAATGCAAGTGTCTCAGGAGCTTAATCTGACATATGCAAGATCTCCACACTGGCCCTAACTACCTGTGGCTCCTCCCTCACACCACACCATGCTGAACCCTGAACACATAATTAATGCAGTTCCCTCTGACTGGACTACATTCCCTCTTGCTCTGTGACCTTCATTTACCTTATTCATCACTCAAGTCTCTTTTCTGCATTTCTTGCTTCCAAGAAATCACAATAAACTGTGGAAAATTCTGAAAGAGATGGGAATACCAGGCCACCTGATCTACCTCTTGAGAAATTTGTATGCAGGTCAGGAAGCAACAGTTAGAACTGGACATGGAACAACAGACTGGTTTCAAATAGGAAAAGGAGTACGTCAAGGCTGTATATTGTCACCCTGTTTATTTAACTTATATGCAGAGTACATCATGAGAAACGCTGGACTGGAAGAAGCACAAGTTGGAATCAAGATTGCTGGGAGAAATATCAATAACCTCAGATATGCAGATGACACCACCCTTATGGCAGAAAGTGAAGAGGAACTCAAAAGCCTCTTGATGAAAGTGAAAGTGGAGAGTGAAAAAGTTGGCTTCAAGCTCAACATTCAGAAAACGAAGATCATGGCATCTGGTCCCATCACTTCATGGGAAATAGATGGGGAAACAGTGGAAACAGTGTCAGACTTTTATTTTTCTGGGCTCCAAAATCACTACAGACGGTGACTGCAGCCATGAAATTAAAAGACGCTTGTTCCTTGGAAGGAAGGTTATGACCAACCTAGATAGCATATTCAAAAGCAGAGACATTACTTTGCTAACAAAGGTTCATCTAGTCAAGGCTATGGTTTTTCTTGTGGTCATGTATGGATGTGAGAGTTGGACTGTGAAGAAGGCTGAGCGCCAAAGAATTGATGCTTTTGAACTGTGGTGTTGGAGAAGACTCTTGAGAGTCCCTTGGACTGCAAGGAGATCCACCAGTCCATTTTGAAGGAGATCAGCCCTGGAACTTCTTTGGAAGGAATGATGCTGAAGCTGAAACTCCAATACTTTGGCCACCTCATGCGAAGAGTTGACTCATTGGAGAAGACTCTGATGCTGGGAGGGATTGAGGGCAAGAGGAGAAGGGGACGACAGAGGATGAGATGGCTGGATGGCATCACTGACTCGATGAATGTGAGTCTGAGTGACCTCCGGGAGTTGGTGATGGACAGGGAGGCCTGGCGTGCTGCGATTCATGGGGTCGCAAAGAGTTGGACATGACTGAGTGACTGATCTGATCTGATCTCATCTGCTTCCAAGAAAACTTTACTGGTGGCTCCCTCAGGCAGGCTGGTTTAGGTATATTTTTCCTGTATTTTTATAGTCTCTCTCTCTCTTTTTTTTTTTTTTTGGACATTGGACTGTAACTTTAGGACAGTAGAAACTATGTCTTCTTAGGGATTTGGAGCAAAAGAAACATTGCAATTTTTTCCCATTTGAATTTCAACCATTAAAGGATATATACACAAAGAACTGATTACTGAATGGAGATCCCTTTCATCTAGTTTGATAACAGTTTTTAAACACCTGATAGCCATCAAACCTAGAGCTTCTAGTAAAGTGTGGAGGAGCTTGTGGCTTAGACCGAGGGCCAAGTGGTATCTCCTACTTGTTACCTTATATGTATTTAAACTTCAGAATCTGCAAAGTTGAGCAAAGCACAAGAAAAGAAGCATGACCTGTAGACTCCAGGTTCCTAACCTTGTGAAATAGGAACACAGGCCTGCCTGCATCCAGCATAGAAGTCAAATAGGGGATCAGAGAAGGAGAGAGGGGCAGTGGTGGGTTTGTGCCCTGAGAGGGATCTTGCCCTGCTGGTTTTTTCATAGAGGAGACAAGAGGAGGAGAACGTGTGGTACCAGAGCCTGGAGGGCAAAGGGCAAGGAAAGGAGGGGCGTTTCTTTGGGACAGTGTCCCTGCTCACTAGGAAGATGTAGCTCATTGAATCTAAATTGGCCAACTGAGCTAGACATTCTTCCTTCCACAAGAAGTGGGGATTAAGAAGTCAGAGGATTGAGTTCCCTCTAAGGCATTTCCCTACTTGGGAAAAGTGGATGGAAATGTGGCCTTTGTGAGATAAAGTGGAAGCACGGGGGAAGGAGCGCACATGACTTTCCACCCAGGCCTTTTGATCTCCATGTCCCCAGAACCCAGGATGAGACTGACCCAAAGTTGATATCAGTCCCTGCTTATTGATGGAATAGGAGAATGGATCACTCAGTGGATAAGGAGTGTTGGTTGCTCTGAGTTAGCGACTTGACTTTGAAGGGTGTTCTGGTTCCCTCTTTTGGGGGAGATAGACTAAACTCTACTATATTGAGGTAGGTGCTGCAGTATCCTTCTGGGGTCCCCCTTCAATGAGGACTTACTGTCCCAGCTGCCAGACGACTGTTGGCAGACACTCTTGATACATGTCAGTCTCTTCAAGAACTGCAGAAAACCACCCCAAGAAGGATTGCAGATCATGCCCTTCTTTGGGGTGCCCGATCTGATATTGAAGAGCTGCCATGGGAGTATCAAGTATTTGAGCTCGACTTGAAACAATGCTAAAGGGTCACTTCTAACTCCTTAGCTTCCCATGGGGTTGGCAAAATCTGCCACTGGCCTTGCAGCACAACAGAATGTCTCTCTCTGCTACTGACTTCTGTTCCCTTTCTTTCCCGTGTTGCAATCTGAAGAGCATTCTTCATAAACATCCAGCATGCTCAGCATCTTAGTTTCTCCTTCCTGGGCAACCTGACCTGAGACACTCTCTTATGTATAGTGTGTTCTGATCTGGTTTGGGAAGAACCAGGAGTGAGTTAGCTTAAGTGAGAAGGGGCAGGTCTGGGACTGATGGGAAAAGGGGACCCAGCCTTGTGCAAAATTGGATCTAGAGTAAAAGTCCCCCAAAAGAATTTGTTCAAGGTCTGATTGGTGTAACTAGTGACATCTTATTGCAGTGATGCTCAAAAGTGATGCTATATGTAATGTGGACTAGGATGATGGTGGTGACTCAGAAGCAGATTGCTGGTGTTATCTGGATAAAGTGACTTGTTGGACCCTGGGCCCAATTCCAGGAAACACTTTATCTCAGACAGTCAGGTAGTCCATCAGTCAACAGATAGTTCTAGAACTCTTCTTTGATGAAGTGTGGAAAGTTGGACAACAAATTCTTAAAATTACAAATATAATATAGTTGTCATAGTCATTAGGGTGACCTAGAATGTGCAAGGTGATGGCACCCCACTCCAGTACTCTTACCTGGAAAATCCCATGGTCAGAGGAGCCTGGTAGGCTGCAGTCCATGGGGTCGCTAAGAGTCGGACACGACTGAGCGACTTGACTTTCACTTTTCACTTTCATTCATTGGAGAAGGAAATGGCAACCCACTCCAGGGTTCTTGCCTGGAGAATCCCAGGGATCAGGGAGCCTGGTGGGCTGCCGTCTATGGGGTTGCACAGAGTCGGACACGACTGAAGCGACTTAGCAGCAGCAGCAGAATGTGCAAATATGGGTGTGAGTCAGATCCTTTCTGGAGAAGAATGAGGCAAATTGGGGAGAATATTTTGAACTTTGCTTGTTAAAACCATATTCCTCAGATTGGTCATAGAAACTGAAAAAAAATTTTTCCTTTTGTCCTGCCTGCATCCCAGACAGCCTCTAGGGAGTTACATTCCTCATATGTCAATTTCTCATGAATAAGTAATTCTTTAAGTACCTCCTCTGTGGTCAGTTCTGTGCTGAACACTGGAAAAAACAAAACCCAGAAAACTGTGGGCCTACCTTTGGATAGCTCTCAGATTCTTGTAGGAGGCAGACACAAAAATAGTAGGAAAAATGGTGGCATTGGGGTTTGAGTAGATGGTTAATGGCTTGAGAACCTAGGAACACGTGTGAGTGGCTTATAATCACAGCCACCCACAAAGGTCCAAGGAAGATGTGTGTGTGGCATAAATACAAGACAAGGGGGTTAAAGGCCACAGAGTGACAAGGTGTCCTTAACTGGGCAGAGAAGACCCAGAAAGACACTGGGTCCTGCTGAGGTCCCCATCACCCTGACATCCTAAGGATTCAAGTGAAGGCAAGTCTTGTGTTTGCTTTGTCTCAGCATCTTCCATGCCCAAGATCAGGTCTCAGATCTCGCCCCTCTCTCCACACAAGGTTCACACAGGGAATTATAGGCATTCAGTACTTCTGGAAGTTGAAGACAGGGAAACATTAAGAGATGAGACTAACCACCTGGGACAGGTCCCAGGTCATCAAGGACTACAGTGATATCTGTAGAGTCTCTCATTTGTCCTAAGAACCAGTGACTTAAAATTGTATGTTCATCAAAATCACCTGGAAAACTTTAAAAGAGGTGGCTCCATGGTCTAGTACCTAGACAGTGTCTGCCAGTTGGGTTGGGGGCATGGGAAATGGTTAGCAGCAACAAAGGAGAGTCAGGCCTCTGGCTTCCCAAGCTTTTAGGTGTGGACTCAAGGGGAGTGATGGGGTACAGATGTCACATCCTGGTTAGCCACGTCCATTGGAATCATGTTGACTGAGGTTGCCAATGACAGCGATTCCACATAAGAATAAAAGCTTTACATGAGAGACCAGCATCATTTCCAAATCCTTACATTGCCCTGGCCCTTAAGGTATTAGAACAAGCTGGGAAAACTTTCAGATGTTCAAACTCCAGTAAGGAGAAACCATTTCCTCGCAAGATCACTGGTCCCATTCTGGAGTCATGTGACTGTTAGAAAGTCCTTCCCAGCCCCATACCTTCCACCCATTGATTCCTATTCCATCCCTAAGTGTTGATGGGATGAGCCAGAATCTGCTGCTTGAGGCCTGTTTTAGCTGAAATTAATAATCAATGAAATCTACAGTCAATAGGCACAGGGCGAAACACGTGAAGGTGACCAGCCCTCATTTAATGAGAGTGATTCATCACTTCAAGCAAAGTGCTGTTGGCCCCAGATATTGGAATCGGGTCTTTAGCAGGAGAACGGGGCTGCTTCGGGAGGGAGAGAATGGAAATATACACAGGACCCTGATGCATTAATTCTGCTGATGACCATGCACATGAAATGTGGGCCCCTCAGCAACAGAGCTGTCACTGACCCACATTTGTTGGCCACATTTGGGTGGGAAAATGATTCATGCAATGCATTTAATATCCAGAAACATAAGTGCTGATTATCCAGTGAAGAAAGTACTGGGCAACTCATTAAGGAACATGTTTTTGTCCCTGCACTGGCCTAAGTTTCACAATTAGCATCCACACCCACACAAAATGCAGATACAGTTGTGAAATGAATTTTGAAAATTGAATCCCTTAAGATTTCTGGTTCCCATGCCAACTGTGTCTATTTGATGCCACTCGGATCTTGATTGCATAAAATATACTTCCTGTTCTAGCACTTCCATATCTTCGTAAGGGATGGGGTTGACATCCATACTTTTTCAGTGTGAAAAATAAGGCTCTATTGTTGAAGCCACCTTTGTGGGACGTTTCATTGTGCACAGCTGAAAGCACCTGCACTCTTCCTCCGGACAGCTCCTGCCTTTTGTGGGCTCTCCCTCTCAGCACGTCTTTCCGCTTTTGCATGTTCAGGGTCTCAGCCTGAAAGCTCGCCTAAACTCTTTTTCATTGCTCCTCCTCCTGAGCCACCACCCACCTTTTTACCCAAACCTTACTGGGTTGAGTTGCACAGTTGCATTCTTGGCCCTCTAATACTTTCCCCCTCCTCTCTTTGTAAGATGACCCCCCCTCACCTCTTTTTGAACCTTCTCTTGAAGGGCTTTAGAAAGGCCTGGGTTGCCAGACCCGATAGCTGCATCCCAGCCCCTGCTCTGGTGTCTTCACTTTTTCTCTCTCCCCTGGAGCCTTTCTTCTGGGACATTCATGAATCTCTGGGCTCTGCCCTATGCCTAAGCTCTCTTTCCCTCCTTCACTCACCTAAAAGCCAGTTTACTCTGAACATCTGTGGTTCTCTTCTTCTCTTTCTCTCTAGTATTTCCTTTGTTGATCTCATCTCTGGGTTTCAGGAAAGACCTCCCTTTGAGGTTCCCCTATCTCCATACCAGTCCTTACCTTTAGAATTCTGGGGGGTTGTGTCAAAGCCCACTGAATACCTCAATCCACATGTCTTGTTGCACCTCAAACACAGTACCTGAACTCAAGCTCTTTGCTTTCTCATATGACTGTTTTTACCAGGGCCTGCTGGCCTCGTTTGAGGAGGCCCAGGCCATGGCATGTGTCTCATTTTACTACTGGCTTCCTTTTCCAAGCCAGAGCCCTGCTACTAGGCCCTACCATGTCAGAACAACGCAGAAGTCAGGCTGCTTGGACACAAGGCCCTCTGGGTGCAGGAATAATGCTTTATCTGAGTTTAATCAAGCCCACGGGGACTCCCAGGACCTTGAACAGAGCTCAAGCATCACGTGATGTTCTTACATCTCTCACCATGGGGTAAAGAGAGAGAAACTGGAAGACAAAGAGGCCCTGGATCTTGAGTTATGCACTCTGGTGTGTCACTTCTCTTCTCTCACTAGGATGCTGAGTCTCTGGAGGCATCTGTGTTTCCTTTGCTCCATGCTTGATCGCCAGCATCCAGGACAAGGCTTGGTGGTACCTTGGGAGACATTTGTTTAGGAATATATTGAACTATTTAAGTGCATTCTCAGCAGATTCTAATATAGAAATAAAAATAAATTCCAGCGACTTGAGGTTCTTGGGTGGTTCGTTCTGTCTAGTTGAGGTTTTCTATTTCAGGCTTGTCTTGCGGGAATGTCACTGAGGTCTGCGCCAGGAACCAAGGGGAGGCTCATGATTTCTTCAGTGAGGGAGTTTCTGAATAGCCTCTGGCCAAATAATATTGGAAAACCCTCAAAATATGCATACATATCAAGTGTGAACACTATACAACCATAATCAAAACCTGAGCTCTTTATTTCTCTTTCTTTTTTTGGTGAGTAGTGACCTAAAAGACAGCCATTTTGCTTTTTTTTTTTTTTTTTTTTTTGCATTTCTTTTCCATGGGGATGGTCTTGATCCCTGTCTCCTGTACAATGTCACGAACCTCATTCCATAGTTCATCAGGCACTCTATCTATCAGATCTAGGCCCTTAAATCTATTTCTCACTTCCACTGTATAATCATAAGGGATTTGATTTAGGTCATACCTGAATGGTCTAGTAGATTTCCCTACTTTCTTCAATTTCAGTCTGAATTTGACAATAAGGAGTTCATGGTCCGAGCCACAGTCAGCTCCTGGTCTTGTTTTTGCTGATTGTATAGAGCTTCTCCATCTTTGGCTACAAAGAATATAATCGATCTGATTTCGGTGTTGACCATCTGGTGATGTCCATGTATAGAGTCTTCTCTTGTGTTGTTGGAAGCTGTGGTGTTGGAGAAGACTCTTGAGAGTCCCTTGGACTGCAAGGAGATCCAACCAGTCCATTCTGAAGGAGATCAATCCTGGAATTTCTTTGGAAGGAATGATGCTAAAGCTGAAACTCCAGTATTTTGGCCACCTCATGCGAAGAGTTGACTCATTGGAGAAGACTCTGATGCTGGGAGGGATTGAGGGCAGGAGGAGAAGGGGACGACAGAGGATGAGATGGCTGGATGGCATCACTGACTCGATGGATGCGAGTCTGAGTGACCTCTGGGAGCTGGTGATGGACAGGGAGGCCTGGCGTGCTGCGGTTCATGGGGTCGCAAAGAGTCGGACACGACTGAGCGACTGATCTGATCTGATCTGACCTAAAAGAGAAGGAAAAAATGTGGTGGGAAATATATGTATGCATAAAGCTGACTCACTTTGCCATACAACATTGTAAAGTAAGTTTACTCCAATAAAACTTTAGAAAAAATAAAAAAAGAGGAAATGAGCAAATCTTACAACTGATAGAACAACAAGATCAGGGACTTGAACAGATAATGTGAGCTGTCTGGCACCTTGAAATTGCTCCCGTTAGGCTTTACTTGTCAAAATTGCATTTGCATCTGTATTGGAGAAGGTCTTTTTTTATGGAACAAGTATAAGTCCAGGGACTCTTGAGATACTTAGACATTGCCTACACTGGTGGTGGGGACACTGCTGAGATAACAGGCTAACAGCTAGAAAGGCTTTAGCTGGACTTTCTGGTCCATGCATGATGGACACACCATCCCACATGGCAGGAGGCCCTCTTGGGTTTGGGGTTCTCAGGGAGCTTTCTGGGTGCATGATGCTAAGTCGCTTCAGTCCTGTCCAATTCTGTGCAACCCTATGGACTATAGCCCGCCAGGCTTCTCTGTCCATAGGATTTTCCAGGCAATAATACTGGAGTGGGTTGCCATGCCCTCCTCCAGGGTGTCTTCCTGACCCAGGGATCGAACTCATGTCTCTTACATCTCCTGCACTGGCAGGCATGTTCTTTACCACTAGCGCCACCTAAGAAGCCCAGCTTTCTGGGAGTGCTATTGTGTTCTCCCAGACTCTCCAGGGGCCAGACTTGGTTTGGTGCTCTATAAATAATTTCCTAAAGATTTTCCTTTGCTTTCTGACAGCACAGGGAGTGGCTAAGGCTGCCTGAATGCCCACTAAGACATGTTCCTGGTTGGGGTTTCTGAGGGTGTCACTCTGAATGCCCACTAAGACATGTTCCTGGTTGGGGTTTCTGAGGGTGTCACTCTGAATGCCCACTAAGACATGTTCCTGGTTGGGGTTTCTGAGGGTGTCACTCTGAATGCCCACCAAGACATGTTCTTGCTTGGAGTTTCTGAGGGTATCACTCACAGCCCACAGTGATAGGTGACCCATAGGAGACTTCTGATCTTCATGGAGGCAATTGTACACCTATGAGGCATGGTGGTTCTGGAAAATGTTTCTTTTCTGGAGTAGTTGGGTCCTCTTCTTCACTATTTTAGTCTCTTCTCATTTCCCTATGTTGGAGCTTCACTTTCTTGTCTTGGGTAATCAATTACACAAGAAAACAAAGTTTTTTCTTTATTGACAGTGACTGGGTCCCCTAAACCATTTCAAGCTTATTAGTAGACACCCCAGACTGCAGTGGGTACGCACGCGCGTTTCCATTTGCCTCATCAGTGAGTGAGAGGAACTGTCTTACCACAGCCTTGCCAGCTTTGAGTAGTATTGTATTTTATTAGTCTTTGCCAAATTAAAAAAAAACAACTATTACTGGTTAAGTTTTATTTCTTTAATTACCTAAGAGACTGAGCAATTTTTCATGTGTTGATTGGTCATTTGCATTTCTTCTTTTGGGACTTATCTTTAACCTCTGTGAATTAATGTTTTGGGTTCTTGCCTCGATGAATTCATAAATCAAAGCAGCCAACAGTCAGACCCATATTAGTATATTTGTGCTGCGTGGCAACTACATGCCATTCTCTTCTTGTTCACCATGTACAGAATTCAGTCTGGATTCAAGGCTCAAGAGCAGTATGGAAATGCTATATCTACTATTACTTCATTCAGACATGTATTCATATATGTGTATATGTACACACATATACACATTACATATATGTATATATTAAAATATGTGTATATATATTCAGTATGTTTCTATATTCAAGTATCAGACTTGAATGGGGAAGATTAGAAGCTATGACTTCAGTGAAGAGTCTTCTCAAGTTGAATCCATATAAGAGCCCATGAATCAAAACACATTTTTACAGTTGCTCTACAAATCCCCTAGAATTAGTCTCTGGATTCAATATGATAGAAAATATGCTAGTCTTTAACGGTAGCCCTTATGTGCTTCCAATTATATGTTGGAATGCCCCTCTGGTTTCTGTGCCCTCGACCAGCCACTTCCCGTGACAGGTAAAAAGGGCAGGAGTGTCTAAGTGACCGGTGTTTAAGTGATGTGCTCAGGTGTTTCTTCCAATTCCATTATGCTCTATTTATGCTGCGTGCTGCAGAGGTGGGTTTCCCCAGCTAAAAATACGAACACGTGGCCAGCAGCTCTTTTCTTCTGCCGAAGCTGTATCTATTTCTGCAGTCTGTGGGGGGAGGTGGGGTGTGTTCTGGGCAGAGTAGGGGCCCCAGGAGGCAGCAGGGCTGCCAGCCCCAGGGCCCCCCAGAAATGCTATCTGGGCTTTTTTCAAAGCCAGTGGAATCCCCGGATTTACGAGGGACAGGTTGTAAACACTGCTGTGTTTATCAGGCCCCAGGGCCAGGAGACTGGGGGTGGAGGGAAACACGAATCTATTCTATGGTAAAGATGACTTATCCAATAAGCAAAGTTTGTTAAAATGCTCACAGGGTTGGTGTTTAATGTTTGCACATGCCATCGATCTCATTGGTCTCGCCCACCCTATCTCCTGCTCTCTTCTTCCCTTCCCTCACTGTTCTTTCCCTCTTTCTCCCGCGCCTCCTTCCCTCACTTCTTCTACTTTGTGGTCTCTGTTTGCTTCAGGAAGCCCAGGTGGTGGCTGTCACAGCTCAGGCTCGTGCACCTCTGGCCTTCACACCCACAGCGGGCCCTGGGGACACATGTGTCCGTCAGTGGTCCTGTCATTGTCTTGGCTACTGACTTAGCCTTTGCCCCCAGCTCACCCACCTGACTTTCCCACATCTCTCTCTCTCTGTCCTTGCTCACTGACCCTGCCCCCATCTCACCATGTGAGCATCTAGCCCCCAACTCCACCCTAGGGTGCTGTCATCAGCCTTCCTGCCAGCCACTTCTATCTCATGCTGTCCTTCAGGCCTCAGGCCCCTGTTGGTTTCCTGTCTGGCTAGCGGACTCCTGCAGTCTCGTGTCCTGGCTTTGCACACTCCTAGGTTCAGCTTATTCACTGATCCAGGTCAGAGATGCTCAAACTCTTGGCTTCTGTCCTGTGGGACCCATTCCAGGTGGGTTGCTGGCTTGGCCTTTCCTGTAAGATAAGAACATTAGTGACCATATGCCTTTAGAAGGAGGAAGGTGATATCCAGGTAGGAAGTGCTCATTCAACATAACCTTCCTGGACATTTACTCCATCCTGGGGCTGATCTGAGGGCCAGTGTCTCTCTGAACTGGTCATGTTGCCTGCATTTGGGGCTCAGCTCCAGGGCCTGCACCTGTGGAGGAGAATCTAGGGTAAAGCAGCTGAGAGGGTGACCAAGCCATTGCAGACACTTGTGAGCAGAGTCCTTCACTCTGCGTGGAGACCTGTCATGTCTGGTTCCTATGTTCAAGTCCTAGCCTGCTGCATGCCTAATCAGTGCCCATTGGGTTGGGAAGGAAATGACCCATGTTATGAATACAACAGTTGAAGGACTGGGTTTTCTAGCCAGTAAAAAAGGGAGGCTAAGTGAATCTAATGGGACACCTTGGAGCACTGTCACAGCAGAGTGTTTCATGGGATTCCCAACCCCTGACCTGGGATTGAAGGGAAGTGGTTATAGAGATGTAGATTCCAACTCCCCATCTGGAAACTATAGTTTAACACAAATGTGAGCTGAATCTCAGGGTGATGAACTTCTTGATGGTGGAGGAGATATTCACATGGAAGATGCCATGTGACCTCTTAATTGCGATGTTGTGAAAGGGAATTCTTATGAAGCCTGATGGAAGAATTGTTAATTGGATGCCTATTGTGTGCACAGGCCTCTATCAGGCTCTGTGAATGGAGAGATGGGGAAGCTCTGTGTCCTAAGAAGTGCTCTGGCAGGTTTCTCAGTTGGTCTTCCCATCAACTCTGGGATGAAGATACTAGTGTTAGAGCTTTGGTCCAGCATCACACCCCACTCACCAGCCTCCTGATCTATTGCTGTTCCCATAGTAGCAATTCACAAAGACAAGTTCCAGACATGCAGTCACAAAGAGACTCATAAGCTCAGGGCAGAGAGGAAGCAAGAGATTAGAAATCAGTGGAGGATAATAGGAAGGAAAGGGATAAGACTTTCAGAGTCTGCTGTGGGTCAGACAGAGCCTTATCTACCTGTAAGATTTGATACAAGCAAGATCCATACAAGTTAGATGATTTCACTACCATTTTACAAATGATGAGCTGTGTGGCTCAGAGAAGTTAAGTTAAGTGGTTTACATCCCAAAGGTAATCAGAACCAAGGCTTGGGTTTTTCTTTACCACCATTACTATCACCATTCTTAGCCTTATTGTTACCACCAGTATTAGTACTCCTAGTACTACCATTACAACTAGTAGAACTACTGGCTTCTATTGTTACTACCGGGGAAGGCAATGGCACCCCACCCCACTGGTAGGCTCCAGTCCATGGGGTCGCTAAGAGTCGGACACGACTGAGCGACTTCACTTTCACTTTTCACTTTCATGCATTGGAGAAGGAAATGGCAACCCACTCCAGTGTTCTTGCCTGGAGAATCCCAGGGACGGGGGAGCCTGGTGAGCTTCCGTCTATGGGGTCGCACAGAGTCGGACACGACTGAAGCAACTTAACAACAACGACAACATTGTTACTACCATGATTACTTTTCACTACCCCAGGTGGTGCAGTGCTAAGGAATCTGCCTGAATGCAGGAAATGTGGGCTCCATCCCTGGATCAAGAAGTTCCCCTGAAGAAGGAAACGACAACCTGGTCTAATATTGTTGCTTGGAGAATCCCATGGACAGAGGAGCCTGGTGGGCTACAGTCCATGGGGTCACAAAGAGCTGGACGCGGCTGAGAACACACACACCTCACCATGATTACTGATTGTGACTACTGTTTTCTCCTCCCACTCATGACAGAGTCTTGAGTTGTTGCGTATGACCCTGTAAGATCCTAGAATAAGCTCTTTCAGATCTATTTTATTCAATTTTTACAACAACTCAGTGAGATTTCAGATAGACAGTCTTTACCCTAAAGCTGATGGTTTGCCCCACGTTGTGGGTGTAAACATAGGGATCCTTGATCCACAGGAAGAGGACAGGAGGTGGAATTTGGTGAACCAGGAGCTAGTTTCCATGTGTCCTAACACATATTCATGTGTTTTTATTAAGTGTGAGATTAAAAAAAGGGTCAGCCTATTTTCACGGGAATTTTTGCTCAGGTTGGTCTCTCTCTAGAATTCAAGTCAGGTAAGGTCTCCAGAAAGAAGGAATAATGCTTTCTGTCACAGGGAGAGCCGTGCTGATTTCTGCCTGCTCCTCCCTCGTCAGAGGTTGTGTCGGATACTCTGCATGCTGTCTCTCTTAATTCCCATGCTAGGAGGTAGGTTCTCTCGGCCCCATCCTACAGATCTGGAAGCTGAGGCAGTGCCAACCCCAGGAGCATGTCCAAGGTGGCATCTCCTGTGGGCCATGGTCCTTCTGGCCCCGCCTGCTCCAGCACGGGGCCTCCGCAGCAGCAGAATTAACATGTAAATCAAAATGTAATTGGCTTTGTGTGCACAGTTTAGATAAGATTTACTTTTGAAGAATGACTCCGTGTTCTAACCCAGCAGGCCCAGCTCCACGCGGCCCACTTGCACTTAATAACGGCCAGGGAGTGGGGCCATAAATATTGCAAACGATGTGGCTTGAACGAAACGCCCTATGAACCGTAATAAAACCCCCCGTGATTAATTCCAGAACGCGCTCTGTTCATATTAGACCTGCAGTGGCTCCCCTGATGAGATCAATACAGCGTGGCGGAGTGATCCTAATAGAAGTGTTATTATCTTTTAATCTTCGGGAAAATGCCAACTTCTCGAATCCGTCACCAGGCCGCCTGCTTTATTTTCTTGGTGCAACCTTGAAGGCAGTTGTTTTCCCGAAATGAAGATACATTAGAGTCTTTTCAAGGATTTATCAATAATAGGACCTGGTCCTTCTTTGCAGGGCCCACGGCTAAAAGGCACATTTGTATGCGGCGAGTGAGAACTGGTCACGGTGACCTTTGCTGTCAGCTGCTATTTTCCCAGTAGACAAATGCCCTCCGGGGAGTGAGTGTTAAAGACAGATATTCACAGGAGGGAGATGAAGAAGCGGGAGGGGAAGAGAAATAACACCACCAACAAATAGCGGAGGGAGGGTTGAAGCCAGGCACGTCCCCTGTAGGACTCCGGGCGACAGAGATGGCCCCCATGGCCCCCATCAGGCATTTGGTGCTTTTCTACCATGTCTGTGGGTCTCCAGGGACCAGAGTTTAGTGGAACTGGCTGGGAGCCCTGGAAAATGAAATGGTACTGTCCTGTAGTGTGTGTCCGGGGAAAAAAGGAAGGAAGACGAGGATTCCTGAGCCTGGTGTCAGGGGTGCTGGACCTTTAGGCTCACAGGAGGCAGGAGAAGCTGTGAAGGGACTTGACATCATTGTGGGGACACCTCCCTGGTAAGTGGAGGTATGTGGTTCACACCTATTGGATATGACATGAACCAGTTTGTCAGGGATGGTGCTGGGAGGTCTGTAAAGGGTACCAGCTTTGGGCCTGCATATGGCCTGAAGATCCTGATGGAGGTGCCGCACCACGCCCAGAGGTGTCAGGCCCGGCTGACAGCCCCAGGACAAGGTGGTGGAGCCCATGGGAAGGAGGACGAGTCTTTCGTTTTAACTTCTCTGCTTAAAGGAGAGCACACATCCCTGAAAGGCGGCCTTGTTTGGAGGAGCACTGGCTTTCCTCTGGTTGCACTCTTATCTTATGTTGAAGGGGAAACCAAAGCTATAGTGAGGAATGGTGGAGGTTATAGGGCTTACAGCAGGTTATCTGGGCTTCTGCCCAGGGTTCTGTCTGTCTCTTCTTGCTACATGCTGTCATTCAGGGACCCAGGCTCCTTCTGTCTGCAGGCTCTGCCATTCACAGGGGCTTCTGAATGCTGCATTTTATCATCTGTGTCCAGCCAGCAGACCAGTGAAGAGAGAGATGGGAATGGAGGATCTTATGGGCATATATGAGGATCATGGACTCTGTTTGAGACCTATATACCTTTGCTTTATTTATATATATATATATATATATATATATATAGTGTATGTATGTGTATATATACACATACATGTATATATACGGGTGTATATATATATATATACACATGTGTATATATATATACATATACACATACATACACACTTCCCTGGTGGCTCAGATGATAAAAAATATGCCTGCAATGCGGGAGACCTGGGTTTGATCCCTGGGTTGGGAAGATCCCCTGGAGGAGGGCATGGCAACCCACTCCCGTATTCTTACCTGGAGAATCCCTATGGACAGAGGAACCTGGCAGGCTGCAGTCCATGGGGTCGCCAAGAGTTGGACACCACTGAGCAACTAAGCACAGCATGCATGCGCCTCACACACACACACACACACGTAATTTCTTTATCTGGCCATGTGGGGTCTTTGCAGCATGCAGGATCTTTGATCTTCATTGGAGCATGTGGGATCTTTGGTTGGAGCAGGTGGGATCTAGTTCCCTGACCATGGACTGAAGTGAGGCCCCCTGCACTGGGAGCAGAGTCTTAGTCACTGGACCACCAGGGAAGTCCCTGAGGCCTCTATACCTTTTGTCCGGTTTCATCGCCCCACCTGAACGTCAGGTGCTGGGAACTGTTGCCTAGCAGTGTGTGCCACAGAAGAAGGGGGCATAGGACGGTGAGCAACTAGCTTTTCATGACTCCAGCATCCTCATCTACAAAACTAGGGGACAGATTACCCTTTATTGGGCCACAGGAGGGACTATAAGGACATGAAAGGTATGAGAGTTCTGATAAATAGTAGGTGCTACGTTGGTGTTAATCTTACCCGCTTGGTTTTGCTGCCAGTCCCTCTTGTCATGGACTGGAGATTCCCCTCTGACTCCGTGGGGCTAGATTCCTGGTGGCTGGGCTCTGCTCTTTGGTGCGATTAGAGGCAAGGTCCCTTCAACATTCTGACCTGGCATTGAAGATGGCTTTGCCTTCTAGCCCAGCTCACTGCAGGGTGTTGGGAAGACTCCCTACCTGCTCCTTGCTCTCCCCTTATGTCCCTGCCCCTTCCGTTTACTTCCGTTATTGCCCTGAGATGGTCTGTGCTCTGACCCCAGCACATAATACCTGGCTCCTGAGATTCAGCTTTGCCATACCTGGTGTGTTCCAGGAGTCACCCTGAGCTGTCTGGTGTCCCACGGTGGTGGGGTTACCTTTCCCTTATGACCTTGTGACCTTAGGCAAGTGGCTTTGCCTCTTTGAAGCTCATTTGGATTATAAAAGTCCTATTGTTCTTCACTTGCTCAGTCATGTCCAGCTTTTTGTGACCCCATGGACTACTGCACACCAGGCTTCCCTGTCCTTCACCATCTCCCAGAGCTTACTCAAACTCATGTCCATTGAGTCTATGATGCCAACCATCTCATCCTCTGTCACCCCCTTATCCTCCTGCCTTCAATCTTTCCCAGCATCAGAGTCTTTTCCAGTGAGTTGACTCTTGGCATCAGGTGGCCAAAGTATTGGCGCTTCAGCTTTAGCGTCAGCCCTTCCAATGAATATTCAGGGTTGATTTCCTTTAGGACTGACTGTTGTGATCTCTTTGCTGTCCAAGGGCTTTCAAAGTGATGTGAAGCCGCTCAGTCATGTCCGACTTTGCAACCCTGTGGCCTGTAGCCTACCAGGCTCCTCCCTCCATGGGATTCTCCAGGCAAGAGTACTGGAGTGGGTTGCCATTTCCTTCTCCAGGGGATCTCCCCAACCTAGAAACTGAACCTGGGTCTCCCGCATTCCAGGCAGATGCTTTAACCTCTGAGCCACCAGGGAAGCCCGAGGCAGAAGGGCTTTTAAGAACCCCTTAAAAAATAACAACAGGTGAACTCCCAAGAGGAGGAAATAGAATCCTGGCTGTGAAACTGCTGAGCACAAAGCCCCACAGAACAGCGTGGATGGGGGCGCGGTGACTGTGTCTCAAAAAGTGGTATTGCGTGCTGATGCCCCCTTCCTGATGATGCTCCCCCACACTGACATCCCTTATTTTCTCCAACTAGGAGGTCAGGGTCCTCTGTGAGAGTGATCATCGTGGCATACCTGATAAGGTGGGATTGGAGGACCAATACCCATAGTCAACCACTCTCCAGGGTGATGCTGAAGGCCTGGCACCCTCTGGTGCCCCTTCTACTGGAGCTCAGCTTGATCACTCACTCATTTGTCACCAGTCCAGATTCAGGGATGCCATAGCGACCCTGCACCAAGGAAGTCTGTGTTTGTGGCCTGAGCAGAGAACTGAGGAGAGCTTTCAGTTCTGCAAGATTTTACTTTCCCAAACCTTCCCTCTGCACCCTGCTGAGCTTTTAGCACCAGGCAGATGGGCTCTGAGTAAACTCATCAGAGATGAAGGCAAACAGGACAGGGGAGAACAGTGGTGGGGTAGAATGGGGGTGGTTATAGATTCTTGCTTTGTGAAAGAGCTCCTTCCTGTTGTACCTTGGGCCATCTGTTCTTCCTTTACTGAGATACACAGACTTTTATGGCACCTTGAGTTTAGGATGGCGCTCTCAAAGGAGGCCTGCGCTGGGCTGACAGGGAATCCCAGCATGTTTCCCATTCCCTGCCATTTAAGTACCTGTCTGCCTCTGTGCCTTGGCTCTGCTGTTAACCAAGCCAGTCATGCCCTGCTCGTCTGTCTTCATTGTGCCCTTTTAAGGTCTCCCAGAAATACTACATTTCTCAGGACTCTTCTGATGCTTTGTTTTCCAAACACACATCGCATCTTCTGGTCGGGTACGTTAGGGTGCCTCTTCTCCCTTTGGCTAACCATAGTAACTGATAATCATAATCATAATAAATATTAATAACAGCCAACTTTTTTTTTTTTACTGATCTCTACATACCAGGAAATTTCTGACATTATCACAGTTAATGCTCACAATGACCCTTTGGAGGAGGTACCTTCAGAATCACCAAGTTATTGATGAAAAAACAAAGGTTGAAAAACTTACTGAAGGTCTTCCAGTCAGTAAATAATGGTTCCAAGATTTACTGCAAACTCTTATGACCTCCAAGTCCATGTTCCTGACCACGGTAATTTGTCTTCAGGTTGACTATAAAGTTGAGATCTTATAAGTAACTGACTTGGCCACAACATCTCAGGCAGAGCATATAGGAGAGAGGATGGGATTTGAAGTAAGAAAGATCCAATTGGATCACCCTTTTGGCTTGAGGATCTTGGACAGTCAACTTGAACTCTTTGTTTTTCCTTTTTTCCTCTATAAAATATTGAACATTTTATGTACCACAGGTTTGGATGTGATGGAGCTTAACTGAGATCAGGCTTGTAAGGTCATCACTCTGACAGTGTCCCATAGATAACACTATTAGTCAATACTTACACACACTTGCCCCGAGACACATTTTTCTGTATGATGATATGGATTAACTCAGTTAACCCCTTATAAAAATGCTGTGACTGGAATGGCTATACTAACATCAGACAAAGTAGGCTTTAACACAAAGCATGTTACTGGAGTTAAAGAGTGTCATTTTATAGTGATGTGAAAAGATCAGTCTATCAAAAAGTCATGACAAGTATAAATATGTATGTACCTCACAGCAGTGCTCCCAAATGCATGAAGCAAAGGCTGATAGAACTGAGGGGAGAAATAGAAAAGTCTAAGATCAAAGTTAGAGATGTTACTACCCCACTAAGAGAAAAATAGGGAAGACTTAAATTACTAAGATCAGAAATGAAAGAGGGGATATTACTATCGACTTTACAGAAAGATTTTTTAAAATCAAGTTTAAGGGAATACTATGAAAACCTATATATCAACAAACCAGAAAATAGAATATTTAAACAACACTATATACAAATTAAATCTAACATATTTATAGAACATTCTACCCAGCCAACAGAATATATTTTTATACCATATTCTAAGCCATTAAAAAAGCTTTAATAAATGTAAAAAAGACTGAAATTGTATCACATATGGTCTTCAGTTACAATGTAATGAAATTAGAAGTTAATAATCCAAAGCAATTTGGGAAATACACAAATATGTAGAAATTAAACAACATGCTACTAAATAACCAGTAGGTCACAGAAGAAATTACAAGAAAAATTGGAAAGTACTTTGAAATGAATGAAAATGATTATGAAACATACCAAGACTTATGTGATGCTGGTAAATCAGTGCTTAGAGGGAAATTTATAATGTAAGTGACTATATTTTTAAAATAAAGATCTCAACAACCTAACCTTCTTCCTCAAGACACTAAAATAGAAGAACAAACCCAAACAAGCAGAAGGGAGAGAATTATAAAGATCAGAGTGTAAATTAATTCGATAGAGAATAGAAAAGCAGCAGAGAGAAATCAATGAAACCAAATGTTGTTTTTTCTAAAAGACCAACAAAATTGACAAACCTTTATTTAGGCTAACTAAGAAAAAAATAGGGAAGATTCAAAATATAAGAATAAAAGACAAATTAAAGGACCTTATAGAAATAGAAAAATAAAGTATAAGGAGATTCTATTAATAGCTGTATTGTTCAGTAGTGAGAGGTATTGATGTATGTGTTCTCGTGGCAGCTTAATTATTATGGAATCTTTCTTAGCCAAACACCCAGCATGAATTGGAGATTGGTCACACCTTGATGTGACATGTACAAAATAATCCTTTCCCTTGCCCCGTACCCTGGGTTCCTTATTAAGAGAAAACACAATCTGAAGTAACGCTTGTACTATCTACCATCTGTGATGCTCTAAAGGTACTACTGTGAAATGCAGATCCAAAGCCCTTCAAGGTACCTCAATCCAATAAGTGATCCAGATTAATGGAAGGTAATGGGATGGGGGTCAGGAACACAGGCTGTGGAGTCAGAAGGACCAGATCCAAATTTTGTTTTGAGCATTTGACAAGATGCATTACTTCAGGTGAATTGTTAATTCTGAGCTTTAGTCACCCTGGCAGGTGAGACGTAATGAGAATATCTTTGTCAGATATTTTGAGGATTAAATGAGATCATGGTAAGTCCCCAAGCTTGATAGATCCAGTGTTTGAAAAATGTCTGCTGTTGCCAGGAGCATGATGATACAGCCTTATTCAGGTCACTGTCACTGATGCTGGCCAGCATCCATGATCACGGATGCAGAGGGCTGCTCTAGTTGTTTCATACACTTTTATTCCCTTCCAGGAGTATATCCTCATTGGATAAAGGAGGCAAATGGAGCCTACAGAGGTTAGATCACCTATGGGGGCACCCACAGTGGGATAGTCCTTCAGGGACTATTATTATTAGAGGGTTATTAATAATAAGACTAAGAAAATAATAATAATAAGACTATTATTAATAATAAGACTATTATTAATAATAAGACTATTACTATTAAAGGGTAATAGTAATACCCTTTCCGCCCTCTTCCTGCAGTGCCACATTCATACCAAAGACAGTGGGAGGCATCTAAGATCACAGCCTGCTGCTGCTGAAGGACCTGGTCAGCCAGCTGTCCATTCCCGTGAGCCTGTTTCATTCCCAGGTGCCTCTGCTTGCTGGGTGGGACTTCTCATGCCTGAAGTTGAGCCAGAAGGTGTCTTGACCAAGTGGCTGGGTAATGGGATTCATAATGGCTTGTGACTTACATCATGGGTGGATAAGTCTTTGTTAGTCCATGTCATGCATTCTAATGGGAAGAAGGAGAGCTAGAAATGCTGCTGGCCAGCACTGCTCTGGATGCCAGCCTCTCCATGTGTGGCCTGGCAGTCTTGGTTTCCCTTGGGTTTCCTGTCTTGCTCTTGCAGGCCGAGGGCTCGGGTTCTCTGCTCTCATCATTGTGAAGCTCCTGCTACACTCACTGGTTTAAGTCACGATTTTTAAAAGAGAACATTTTTATTCCTGGTCCTTCAGCTCAAGCTTAGACACCAGGGATGTCCCCTGGACATGGCATCATTACTCATTTTTGCAAATGTGGTTGAACTGCAGCTTCAGGAAGGAACTTGTGTGAGGTCATGCCCATGGGTACGAGGCAGTTCATGGGTGCAGCTCATGCCCTGAGCTGCAACGCTGCCCAACTTCGGGGATGGGGGTAAAGGGGGCTTGGTGGACAAACCTCCAGTACCTCTTTCTTCTGGACCAGCTCTCCACTTCTCTTGGTTTGGAGTGGGGTTGGGTGCACAGAAGGAGAGGCCCCTGTGTACTCTGAGGGCTCAGACTTAAAGGCTGAAGTGTGGGTATTTTCCAGGGTTGGAAGGAGACAAGCCCTCCTGGCAGAGGGGACGGCCCATGGGAAGGTGGTCCTTCCATGCTTCCCTCAGACAGCTGATGGTCTGTTGTATGGTGTCCTGAGGGTGGGACCTCAGAGATAAAGAGAGCTTGGTCCTTGTTCAGGAGTATCTCAGAGCCCAGGGACAGCAGGACTTAGCAAGGCTTGACGCTCCTCCCTCTGCCATGCCTACCTTTGGTGTCACTTTGGGCTGTTGGCCCTGTGAACCTCAGCTCCTTGTTGGAGTTGGGGTTCCCTCTCCAAAAAGGACCGAGGAAGACTTTGCATTTAGGACCATAAGAGCCTCGACACCAGTGGGCAGAGATGCAGAGGAGATGCTGTCTGAGACCTGAACAGCATCTTGGAGAAGGTGGTGAGTGTGGGCGGCCCTACAAGGCTGCGGGGAGGACGTGATTCTGACCTATGAGTGCTTATGGGCCTCTGATGTGAGGAGCTACAGTTTCTAGAATATACCTGCACATAGAAGTGCTTAATAGATACTGGAGGAATGAATGAATTGGATAAATAAAGGGAATGGCAAGGGAAGGAGAGAGGACACTGAATGAACGAAGACATCCAGTAGAGATGTAACTCACCATTGGCTGGGCTCTTAATCTGTGCCTGTTCCTTGACTTCTAGATTTCATTTAACTGGCTTATCAACCATGCAGGCAGATGTGTTTGTACAGGTTTCAAAACTGAAGAAAGTAAAGCCAAAGAGAGGTTGAGAGACTCTCCCAAAGTCACACAGTCAGGCTAGGAGAGAACCAGGCTTTTGTCCTTCGATGTAGCTGCAAAGCCCTTGTTCTTCATAGAGACGTGCTTTCTTTCCTCTCCACTGTGACTCAGGAGAAAAGTCAATTTTCAGTGGTCGTGGTTGTTTGCTAAAAAGAGCAATTCCCTTTCCTCCATCTCTAATTTTCCTCCAACTAATTGCAAATTAGTGGTAATTTTCAAATGAAAAGAGGGAGCCTGCATGCCATCCATTTGTTCTTACCCAGCAAGGCCCTGGGCCTGTGACAGCTCCGTTGCCAAGGCAACCCTGCATCAAGGCCTTCCCTGGATCCTTGGCAGTGCTGCCCTAGACTCTGGAGGTGGGGCCACTTACCCTCTGGGTTAGCCTATTGCTTTGCTCAAGTGTCCCCAGCACAGGCCCAGAATTTCAGTGTTAACAAGGCTTGACTCTTCCCACTGCTCACTTTGATCCTCTCTATTTTTAGGAGTGTAGAATTAATAATAATAATAAAGAAGGAAGAAAAAAGTCCTGACAAAGAAACTTAGCTGTGTAATCTGCAGGCTGAAGAAGAACTGCCTTCCCCACAAAAAGAAACATAGGGAAACCATTATTCTCTTCAATTCAACTGCTGCATTGGTGATGGAACAGGCTTCCCAGCCTCGGGGTCCTGTGGATGCAGAAGGTCCCGCCTTCAGTAAATTCAGAAGCCTGGTGGATGGAAGAGGTGTGTTTAGAGAACCTCCACTTGCTCTAACTCCGGCCCAAAATGGGATCCTTAGGAGGGGAACTCTTGAACCCAAAAGGAGGGAGATCTTTGCAGAGCGCTTTTTATGTGAGCGTGCATGCACATTTTCAATCCATAACAAACAGTTGCTGATGACCTTCTCTGTGCCTAGCTCTCGGTATGAAACAGTAACGGGTGGATTCATATACCCTACTGTTAAATAGCTGTTCTCTAGTGAGGGAGAGAAATGGCCAGTGAGACGCTGTGAGTGATGTGATGACAGGAATAGGGGTGGGGCTGGCACCAGTGGGTGTGTTTGCAGAGCTTTTGCAGACACTGGGACAGGAGCTTAGTCTAGAGAGAAATTAGTGACTTGCTGGAAAGATAAAAGTAGGAAGAAACATACCGTAGGGCAGAGGGAGTAACATATACAGAAGCATGGATATGAGATGGAGGTTCATGTATTCTGGTTTCTCTCAGTGGCAAGTGTGGATAGGATGTAGGATATAAGTGACTAGGGGCGGGAGTCTGGGGATGGAGAACAATACACGTCAAGTAACATCACAGTGACAACAAGAGCACTCTAGATCCTGGACGTGGCACCAGATGGGGGCCAGGCCTCCGTAAGAGCTTTAGATCATTCAAATATGATGATGGGAAAGGGCTCAACATCACCGTGTCCCAACAGGACCAGAAAACCCATCCAGGAGTACGGAGTCAAGACCAAGAGCTTCCTGGTTCCTGGTTTGCAGGGAAGTTTGGTGGCACCTTGTCTAGTCTCCAGTGTGTGTTTCAGGGGGGCTCTTTCCATGGAGATGAGGCATCAGCTGACAGAGAGAGACATGGTGGATTTGTAGAAATCCATGGCCTGGGACCAAGAAAAGATTTTCATTTGTTTTGGGCATTTTCCTTCAACTTCTACCAAGATGTGAATGGAGGCTGGACCACAGGACAAAAGGCCAGGGTATTTTTTGTTGTTGTTGTTTTCAGAAAATTTTTATTAGAGTTTTTATTTACAGTTGATTTATAATGTTGTGTTAGTTTCAAGTGTACAGCAAAGTGAATCAGTTATACATATATATATATATGCATTCTTTTTTTATTCTTTTCCCACGTAGTCCATTACAGAGTATTGAGTAGAGTTCCCTGTGCTCCACAGCAGGTTCTTATCAGTTAGGATGGGGTATTGACGATGTAGCATGGACCCCTGTGCTTAGTCACTCAGTCGTGTCTGACTCTTTGCGACCCCGTGGACTGTAGCCTGCCAGGCTCCTTTGTCCATGGGAATTCTCCCAGCAAGAGTACTGGAGTGGGTTGCCATGCCCTCCTCCAGGCATCTTCCCAGCCCAGGGATCGAGCCCAGGTCTCCCGGGTTGTAGGCAGATTCTTTACCGTCTGAACCACCAGGGAAGCCCAGCATGGACCCCTAGAGGCCCCCATACCACAGACCATGTGGTTGTGAGGGACATATGTCTGCACTGAGAACACTCAGACTCATGGTCTTGCAAACAGGCAGTTCCTTGGATACCACAAGCACGCATGCACCCCACACCTCTCCACGCCCACCCCGCTCCATTGCTCTGGTGATCAGAGAAAGAAACAGATCCTTTCTCTGTTTGGCAAATTCTAAAAAATTACTATTATACATCTGTGTCTCTTTTGCTGCCTCGCATGTAGGGTTGTCGTTACCATCTTTCTAAATTCCATATATATGCGTTAGTATACTGTATTGGTGTTTTTCTTTCTGGCTTACTTTTCTCCACATCCTCTCCAGCATTTATTGCTTGTAGACTTTTAAATCCAGCCATTCTGACTGGTGTGAAATGGTACCTCAGATATACACATACATATACACAGATGTATAGAACAGCCTTTTGGACTCTGGGGGGGCGGGGATGATTTGGGAGAATGGCACTAAAACATGTATAATATCATATAAGAAACGAATCGCCAGTCCAGGTTCGATGCAGGATACAGGAAGCTTGGGGCTGGTGCACTGAGATGACCTGGAGGGATGGTATGGGGAGGGAGGTGGGACCAGGGTTCAGGATGGGGAACATGTGTACACCCGTGGCGGATGCATGTTGATGTGTGGCAAAACCAATACAATATTGTAAAGTAAAAAAAAATAAAAAATAAATAAAGTGAAAAGATGTAGAGAAAATTATGGGAAGATTAGGTGAACAAATACAACAAATGATTTGATTATAAGTGTGGGCATGGCCCTCCAAGTGACTCCACATCTATGCTAATTGTTGCTGTACACTTTACTTTTCTTCACTAAAAAAATCCCTCTTTTATTTATAAATGGAAAGTCAAAACCCAATGCCATATTTTTTTTTTTTTTTTCCTGGACTCAAATTATATCCAACGAATGTAATAAATGGTAAATTTACTACACTGAAAATATTCTGAAAAAAAATTACTATTAATTAAGGTCAAAAGTCATACACAATGAATGCAATTCAGTGAATTTGGATAGATATATCACACATAACCAAAAAACCCCAATAAAGTCCAGAACATGTCCATGCCCCTAGAAAGTGA
This sequence comes from Tragelaphus eurycerus, assembly GCA_935064755.1. Taxonomy (NCBI): domain Eukaryota; kingdom Metazoa; phylum Chordata; class Mammalia; order Artiodactyla; family Bovidae; genus Tragelaphus; species Tragelaphus eurycerus. The sequence continues at coordinate 24,609,478 of CAKXYN010000020.1, forward strand.
AAGTCCCCTCCAGCCCCTTTCCAGTAAAGCCCTACTCCCTGCAGGCCACCACTGTCGTGATGGTTACCCTGTGAACCTCTTGTAAATAGAATCACACAGTGTCTTCTCTTTGGGGTCTGTTGCTTTGGTCTTGTTGCTGTCTCCTGTCCTCTGCTCCCTGTTTGGAGGAACCAGGAGCGCCTCCCAGGACTTCCTTGTCCTGTTCCCAGAAGTTTCTTTGGGATTCATTGTGTCCAAGTGGGAGCCATGTCGTTTCTCTAAGGTTCCCTCTTACACCAGCATCATGCCTGACCTGGGTCAGGGGGCCACCAGAAGCCGCTGCTCAGATCGGCTTCAGAGCTGATTGCCTCAGAAGTTCCTTTCACCTTCTCACCTCTCTGTGCCTCGCCTGTGTGATGGGAACGAGGTGGCTGTGCCTCCTTCCAGGAGCTGTAGTGAGATGATGCTTGTAAAATTCATAGCGGGGTACCTGGCACTTAGGAAGTACTCAGCCTTCCTGTTAGTATAACAGGTTCAGAGAACGCAGAGCTGAGTGGTCGCTGCTTAAGAAAGGTTCGTTACCTGCAGAGGAAAACATGGGAGCTGCCTTCTCCCATTATGCAAGGACAGTGATCATTCTGGGGACTTAATGTGTGTCAGGAGTTGTTTTAAGTGCTTTGTATAAATACTTACTTTAAATCCCCACAATTCTGACGATATACGAGGGACTGGAGGACAGTTTGGCAGCTTGTCAGTGATGGTACAAGTAACCGGGGGACTGACTGGGCTGCTATCCCAGGAGATCTGCCTCCATGCACCTGACTTATTACCACTGGTCTTTAACAGGGGTGGTTCCTTTAAAGTACTCTCACATCAGGGTAGCTTGAAAGAGAGTCAGGCTGACCCTACTGGGTCAGTTGAATTGGATCAGCTGATCGAATCTCTACCCATAAATACTCTGAAAAATCAAGGATCTGAACTTGGTCCTTTGATATGTGTGTGTGTGTGTGTGTATCAGGGATGAGATTTGTAGTCAAGCAGTCAGCTGGAATAAATCCTTTTCCACAAGAGGGGTTTATACTTGAGAAAAGAAAAGTACACCCACTGAATAGTCACATTTAGGATTAATCAGGACACAGTGTTCCCTGAGTGTGGCATTCTAGGTACTTGTCTTGCATTTGTGTTACAAAAAAAAAAAAAAAAAGGATCAGGTTTTGCTAAAAGCAGACAACAATGGCAGCCCGTGAAGTGTCAGAGAGGCAATCATTTCCCTGAATATTCCCATTCAGGGCACCGACTGGATACCCTGCTGGCGGGTCTCTGTCTCCGTCAGTGTCAGGAACCTTCTGGAGGAGGCTGGCAGGTGCCGGCTGTTCCTGCTGTCTGAACTGAAAGCTCTTACCTGGGCTGGGTGAATGTTTCCTCCCAAGATCTGGGGTCTGGCGCTTTCTGAACCCTGGAGAACCTTTATTCTCTAGTCACACACCCCTTGGGACTTGCCTCTTGACTTTGGGAGACATTTGCCCTTACAGGTTTGTTCAGTTCAGTTCAGTCACTCAGTCGTGTCTGACTCTTGGTGACTCCATGAATCGCAGCATGCCAGGCCTCCCTGTCCATCACCAACTTCCAGAGTTCACCCAGACTCACATCCATCGAGTCAGTGATGCCATCCAGCCATCTCATCCTCTGTTGTCCCTTTCTCCTCCTGCCCCCAATCCCTCCCAGCATCAAAGTTTTTTCCAATGAGTCAACTCTTCACATGAGGTGGCCAAAGTACTGGAGTTTCAGCTTTAGCATCAGTCCTTCCAAAGAAATCCCAGGGCTGATCTCCTTCAGAATGGACTGGTTGGATCTCCTTGCAGTCCAAGGGACTCTCAAGAGTCTTCTCCAACACCACAGTTCAAAAGCATCAATTCTTTAGCACTCAGCTTTCTTCACAGTCCAACTCTCACATCCATACCTGACCACTGGAAAGACCATAGCCTTGACTAGATGGACCTTTGTTGGCAAAGTAATGTCTCTGCTTTTCAATATGCTATCTAGATTGGTCATAACTTTTCTTCCAAGGAGTAAGCGTCTTTTAATTTCATGGCTGCAGTCACCATCTGCAGTGATTTTGGAGCCCCCCAAAATAAAGTCTGACACTGTTTCCACTGTTTCCCCATCTATTTTCCGTGAAGTGATGGGACCAGATGCCGTGATCTTCATTTTCTGAATGTTGAGTTTTAAGCCAACTTTTTCACTCTCCTCTTTAACCTTCATCAAGAGGCTTTTGAGTTCCTCTTCACTTTCTGCCATAAGGGTGGTGTCATCTGCATATCTGAGGTTATTGATATTTCTCCCACCAATCTTGATTCCAGCTTGTGCTTCTTCCAGCCCAGCATTTCTCATGATGTACTCTGCATATAAGTTAAATAAGCAGAGTGACAATATACAACCTTGATGTACTCCTTTTCCTATTTGGAACCAGTCTGTTGTTCCATGTCCAGGTCTAACTGTTGCTTCCTGACCTGCATATAGATTTCTCAAAAGGCAGATCAGATAGTCTGGTATTCCCATCTCTTTCAGAATTTTCCACAGTTTACTGTGATCTACACAAAGGCTTTGGCATAGTCAATAATGCAGAAATAAATGTTTTTCTGGACCTCTCTTGCTTTTTCCATGATCCAGCGGATGTCGGCAATTTGGTCTCTGGTTCCTCTGCCTTTTCTAAAACCAGCTTGAACATCTGGAAGTTCATGGTTCATGTATTGCTGAAGCCTGGCTTGGAGAATTTTGAGCATTACTTTATTAGCGTGTGAGATGAGTGCAATTGTGCGGTAGTTTGAGCATTCTTTGGCAGGTTTGTTAGTCTATAATAAAAGGTCTTATTCACTTATATCTATTTCTTCAGGTTTAACCTTTTGGAATCTTAGTGATCTCATTGTTCAGTGAGGTTGATGACAGTGAACTCAAGGCCGTTACTATGAGGAATAACTGATTGACTCAAAGGCATCTCTAGCAAAGGAGACACCTCAGCTCATGTCTCTTCCCCCTAATGGTTCTGTTTGTATGATGCAAGAGAGAAGTTCTCTTCCTTTTGTTTCTTGCTTAACCCCCAATAGCAGTCTCTGGGGGGCTTGGGAGAGATTCTAGTAGCTTCCTTCCTCTTCTCAGCATCAAAATTCTAGTTCTCTAACATCCTAAGGAGTAAACTTGCTATAGTCACAATAAAGTCCTTGAGAAATAAATTTCCCATAATAAGGATAATGCTAGTTGTAGTTTAATGATCAATCACACAGGTCGTAGTTAATAAGTACTTATGAAATGAATGAATGCTGTGATTGTTCGTGTTCACAACTATCATGAAAGGAAGCCCCAGCCCTTCTCACCCATTTTACAGATGAGAAAACAGAGGCTTCTAAAGGGTGATTTCTGAGTGAAGGATATCACAGAATTAGGGTTCAGAACCTCCACATGCATGCCCAAATCCTTTACGAGAGTCGGACCATTAAACTGCCAGGGCTCTGTCTTCCAGAACAGGTCTGCCCTTGCCTTGACTTGTAATTTATTTGTAGATCCCAGCTTGTGGAATTGATTCTGAATTTATGATGCACACTCAGATCTTCTGTGACTTGTGCTCCTGGAATTTCATTAGGCCGACCTGTAATTGTTGTGGTAAATGTTTACACATCTATAAATTATTATTTAGGCATGAGGGGCAAGGTCAACCTTTATCTTTTAAGGTGCCGGGAACAGATACCAGAAATTTCCCAGCAGACAAAGGGGCTGAGATCTGATTAATTATGGGCTGTGTTGGTGTCATATTGACAACACTATCTCTTGCTGTTAATTTTGAAGCCCCAAATGGGTCATCTTTCCTGAGCATGAAAATTATCACCCTTTTACCGATTGTTTTGCAAGTGATTCCATTTTAAATCACTAATGACTATTGATAGCTGATGTCTTTACCCAGGAAGGAAAGTTCAAGATGCTTTTGGGATTTCAGGCTGAACTTTATTTTACTGTATTTTTTGCTGTCTGTTCAGGCTGATACCTCTATTTCCAACTCATTTACATTTTTGGCATCATAAACTAATTGCTTAAGAGCATTTCAGAAAAGCATTAAAGAAACATTTATAAGTGGAAAAGAATTGCTTAACATGACTAAACACCCATTAGACCTCAGACACCTGTTTGTGTAACACCATGTGCAACACACACATGGGGTAGGTGGCATTGTTACTTTTGAGTTGTTGAAACTCAGATCCGAAGCTCGAGTTAGTCAAGGTCCCATGGCTAGAATAGTGTGAAATAAGGTCTTTGTGGCTACAAAACAAATTCTAACACATTTAGGCTTTGCACCAAGAGTCCTTTAATCAGGTTCTAGAACCAGGTTAGAAAGGTGAAAGATGCACAATACCGGATGCCTGGGGCCGGTGCACGAGGACGACCCAGAGGGATGGTATGGGGAGGGAGGAGGGAGAGGGTTCAGGATGGGGAACACATGTATACCTGTGGCAGGTTCATTTTGATATATGGCAAAACCAATACAATATTGTAAAGTTAAATAAAATAAAATTTAAAAAAAAGGTGAAAGAAATAGTTGTTATTTCTTCTTTTTTTTTTTTTAAAAAATATGTTTGTTTGGCTGCATCAGGTCCTAGTTGCATCAAGTGAGGTCTTCCTTGTGTCCTGTGGGATCCTCTGTTGTGGTGCACAGACTCTGTAGGTGTGGTGCATGGGCTCAGTAGTTGTGGTGTGTGGGCTTGGTTGGGGATCTTAGTTCCCCAGCCAGGGATTGAACCAGTGTCCCCTGAATTGCAAGGCAGATTCGTAACCACTAGACCACCAGGGAAGTCCCATAGTTATTTTTCTATTTCCTGCAGAGGTCACACTGTCAGCTTACACAGTACCCTCGATGACAACAAAACTACCAAAAATAATAAAAACCTTACCTTCAACAACACTTTCCTTGGTTCTTGGGACATAGGAAAGGGTTGTGTGAACTTTCTGACCTCAGGAGATCTTCAAGGATTTTCTTCCCAATATTATCTTCCCCACATTTCCATTTTTTTCAGTCCTCTTTTTTATTTTCACTTTAATCTGAAACTCCCTGTAGGTCATGTTCATCTTTGAAGGCCTAGCAGATGGCATAACAATAGGCATATGGTATACACTTAACAAAATCTTGGTCTTCCCTTGTGGCTCAGCTGGTAAAGAATCTGCCTGCGATGCAGGAAACCTGGGTTCGAACCCTGGGTTGGGAAGATCCCCTGGAGAAGAGAAAGGCTACCCACTGCAGTATTCTGGCCTGGAGAATTCCATGGGGTCACAAGAGTCAGGCACGACTGACTGACTTTCACTTTCACTTAACAAAATCTACTGAAGGAATTCAGGGAATGTGCGAATCCCCATCTCTACCCAAAGGAAGATTATGAATACAACCATTGCCAGAAGGTAGCATCCTGCGTGTTTATATGTATGTGTGTGTACATGCACACACATATGCACACAGATGCATTCCATGTTTCTAAATTCTCTCCATTTCCCTTGTAGATAATTCTACTGTCTTACCACAGATAGGAAGAGGTAGTAAGAGAACTGCTCTGTCCTTGGGAAAACTAAATTGGAAGGCAGTATTTTCTGAAGCCATAAAAAGAGTTAGAATCCTGATGACTAAAAGCCTTAAAGTCTATAACTTAAAACCAAAGTGTCCCCTCTGTACTTGGGGAAAGTCTGGGAGATGCTTTTCTGGTGCCCTCAGTTAGACGGGGACATTCAGCCTCTAGAGGATAATTATTGGCACTGAAGCTTTTCTCTCCCAAACACTAGGCAAGCTCTTTCTCCTGCTCTGCTTACCTCCTGGGGCCTCTGCTTTATTAGTAGAGAACTGCAAGGTTGGGTTCATTATTCTGGCTTCTTCTTTTCTCTTCTGGCCCACCCCCTTTTTGGTCGAGGTTACCCCTTAATGTATAAATGGCCCTTTATAACTCAAAATGCAAGGGTTCCATCAGCAAGTGAATCCTCAGGTTCAACTTGTGCTCACTGATTACCCACTGTGTGCCAGGACTTTTCACATTTAATTATCCAGCAAAGACACTTTACTCACTGAAGCTCCTACTGTGTGTCTGTTCCTTTGTTGTAACACTATAGAGATCAGCAATGAATGAATGGCCTGGAATCAGCCCTAAAGATCTTGCTATCACACCAGAGGATGGCAGTAGGTAGGATCTTTTAGGAATCAAGAAGGCCATGGAGATGTGGCCAGACCATAGAACATTTAGCGCCCTCTTGTATAACTTGCAGAATGAGCCAGGATCCTCACCTTTGTGGAAGATGAAGCCTAACTGTGTTTGTACAACACTAAATTGTTTATCGGGGAAGGCAATGGCACCCCACCCCAGTACTTTTGCCTGGAAAATCCCATGGACGGAGGAGCCTGGTAGGCTCCAGTCCATGGGGTCGCTAAGAGTCGGACACGACTGAGCGACTTCACTTTCGCTTTTCACTTTCATACGTTGGAGAAGGAAATGGCAACCCACTCCAGTATTCTTGCCTGGAGAATCCCAGGGACAGGGGAGCCTGGTGGGCTTCTGTCTGTGGGGTCGCATAGAGTCGGACACGACTGAAGCGACTTAGCAGTAGCAGCAGCAAATTGTTTATAAAGACTTCTTGGCCCCTCCCATGTTTGCTGATAAATGAGAGCAGCCCACTTGAGCAAGGGAAGGCCTTATGTAGGACCCCTTTGGAAGAGCTTGCTTGGCTTGTAAACCCTGCCAGCATTTTAACTCAGACGTCGAAGCTGTCTGCCTGCCTCAGCACAATCTGGAGGTGTTTGTTCACTAGAATCGTCTAGGGGAAACACAAATATTAGTTGAAAGGGTTCAATTCACTTTATGAAATTTAACCAAAAGTAATACAAATGTATCTGTCCGTGTGGAATGTTTGCTCCAAATAGCCTGAGGTTGGGTCTGGTCTCATGAGCAGTCCCTTCTCTCAGGATCCTGGAGTCACATTTACAATGAGTAACAATGTCCAGGTCCTGAGCTGATCCACGCTCTTACTTATCACATGGTTCTTCACTGTTTGCTGTCCGCTGACTGCATCCTACAGCTAATGGCAAGAAAGAGGGTGAAAGAGAAAGGCTAAAGTTGGTTTTGCACTCTATCCATGAGCTGTAGGTGTCCAAATTCTCCTTTCTGTCATGAAAACCCAGATGTGTCGTAATGTATGGGGTGAGCTAGTATCCTTCTCTTGGCCTGCATTTCCTCAACTGTTTCACAGTAAGCTCCTCTCTTCAGCTCTCTCCTGTGAAATGAGGAGGTGTCTCATCTCTGTAGTGTAGGGGTTGCTGTTGTTCTGTCACTAAGCTATATCTGACTCTTTGTGACCCCATGGACTGCAGCATGCCAGGCTTCCTTGTCCTTCATCATCTCCTGGAGTTAGCTCAAACTCATTTCTATTGAGCAGGTGGTGTGTGTGTGTGTGTGTGTGTGTGTGTGTGTGTGTGTGTGAGGTGGGGGGGGGCGGTTAATCACAGAGCAGCAGATAAGCAGACACCCTCGGAGGGACACTGACTAGCCTTCTGAGATGAAGCTTAGAAAGGTTGTTGGAAGAGCTCTGGCTTCTAATTTGTCAGTGTGTCTGTATCAAAGGGAAGGGAATCTTTGCCTCCCTATCCCTGAAAGTGTGAGTGACTGAAGAGACTAGAAAGTCACCTTTTGAAAGAGGAGTGCTGACATCTTCTCCTCTCTGCTGTGTTCTTTGTGCACAAAGTCACCTCCTCCTAACCCCACCCGTCCAAATGCTGCCTGGGAGCAGATCATGGTCATCACCCATCCTTGCCAATCCTGTTGAAACTGTTCATTGTGCATTAAGGCTCGGCTTCCCATCAGAGAGACCACAGCAGGCTGGGAACTGTGAGAGGCAATGTTCACTGAGGTTTCCTTTTTGTACACGGGATGATGTAGAGAGGTCTGCACATGCTTCATCCTACTGACCCTTCCCAGTCCCACTGGAAGACAGGCAGTTACTTACGAGTCCTGTTTAATGGATGTGAAAGCCGGTGGGGCTGAGTCAGCCACTCGTGTGGTGTTTGCTGCGGGGTTCTATCCATACCTTTAACTGTGAGTGAATGAGGAACAGTTAAGTGAGGGAGGCTGTGAAGAGGACCCCATGGGGTCAGGATCACAGGAAGTGAAGGAACGCACCCTCGCTTGAGGTTCTAGCTGGAGGAAACAGACTTGACATGTGGTTGCCAGGGCCCAAGACATCTGGATTTGGACTCAGAAGTCTCATGCCTTTGACCCCTCCACTGTCTTGCTTCATAGGAAGACCCCAACCTGGGAGTGTGTCTCCAGTGGTTAGGGGTGAAATCTTGAGCAACTTGTATCATCTGGATCTCAGTTTCCCCATCTGTCACTTGGGGGTCAAACTTTCTCTCCTGCGAGCAATGAAGGGCTTTTGAGGGTCCTCATCCGACCCAGTTTGTGCAACAGTGTTTGCAACCTCTTGGTCTCTGTGCATTTCCAGGAAGCACCCTGAGTTTCCCTTCTATAGATACCATCATGTTTTTAAGAGGCATAGTTTTCATGTTTAAATAAGTTTAATAGAATTCTAGTTAAGCACAAGCATGCCTCTTTGTTTTGGCTTTGACAAAAGTCTGAAGCTTTCAGTCTGTAGGAATCTTAATCCCAGGGGTAACCTCCACCTCCTCACTGGCTATGACAGTGTCTTGCCTCTCAGAGGTTGAGCCAGTCAGAGCAATGAGCCTGGGATGAATTGAACTGCAGCTTGGTGGTAATTATTTCTTTTTCTTTTCAGTAGATTCCTATTAACTGGTTAATGTCTGCATTTGCAGAGGGCTCTGTGCTCTGCATATGATTCAGCTCACCTCCAGCGTCCCAGGCTCAAGCCTGAGCAGCCACAGAGCCCATCATGAGCACCAAGTCTTTTTGTGTCTTCTCACCCCTGCTGGCCAGCCACCAAGCACTGTGTGCTCTTCATGCGACCCTCTTCATTCTCCTGCCTCCATTGTTTCCCCTCTGTCCTTGCTGTACTTCCCTTTGTTGGATTCCTCATCAGCTTTTCCCTGCCACAGTCTTTCCGCCTCCTCACTGGCCTGGCAGCCGACACTTCCTGTGTCTCCTCTAATCATTGTCTACAGCACAGCTGGCAGTAGTTTTTGGAAATACAAATGTCCCTCCTCCATAGGAAGGGGCAGGGATTCCTTGAAGTTGTGGAAGCAGTATGTGGAGCTGGCAAAACCCAATGTCCTGTGATCATCTCTCCATGTGTTTGCCATCCCCACTCCCTCCCCCTCTTTAGAATACGAGCTTATGGAAGTCAGGGATAAAGGGATCCAATGTTCTTCATCTTCATGTTCCCAGCAAGCCACCCAGTGTCTCCTGCAGAGGTTGTATCTGAACCTTTTACTGTGCACGAATGAGGAGTAGTTCAGTGTACAAGAATGTGAAGAGGAACCCATCAGACTGGGGTGATAGGAGGTGGACAAAAGATGTCACCTGCTCTTAGGTCTGAACATGCACAAACAGGCTGGACACAGGTTATCAAAGCCCGAGAGGTCAAGGATTCAGACAGGTGATGTGAATGCTGGGAGCAGTATAGAGTGACACAGAGATATGTCAGACAGGGCAGTGTGGTGGGCAGAAGGGCTAAAAGACAGGTAGCCCCAGCCCCATGAGCTGGGGTTTCACTGAGGACAGATTTGAAGATCTGGGTGTATGGGAGCCCTCTGACCTTGATCTCAATCATGTTTCTACTCCTTAGAGTACTTTGAGCTGGAAAACAAGCCTCTGTTTCTCAATCTGTTAAAAGGGAGTTGAGCAGCGTGAAAGAGTAAGGATACTTCCTCCTCTGACAGTGTAGACTTCTCCAGGGAGGAGAGATTTGGAGAGAAGGATGTGGAGTCTGGAATCAGACAGATCCGTGTTTAAATCCCAGCTCCGTCCCTTGCTACCTACGTGAACTTGGGCAGGTTACTCAACATCTAAGAGCTTCTGTTCCATATTCTGTAAAACGGGTAATACCCACCTCACGTGGGTTCTGAGAAGACTAAGTGGGGTGTTTATAAAGATGATAGGTTTTGAAGAATAGTTGTTGACACGTTCATTGGGCAAATTTAGACCCCCCCTTGGCAGTCACATCCCTTCCCTCCCACCCTGGGCTCTGCCGTCATCTGACCTCTGCTCCTTCCTCCTGCCCTGCTAGCTCGAGTCGGCCTCCTGTCTCTCTCCTAGCTGCCTGAACTGTTCTCACTCTTCTTTCTCCTGAAAAGCGATTTTTACGTCCCTGGCTTTGTGTGTGCTCTTGACATATGTTAATGTTTTGAAAATCAGCCTGGAACAGAGTGGGGAGCCTTCCAAACATGAGCCCAGAGGCAACAAATAAATTACTTTGCAGCAAGGGTTCTATCTGTTGCAAGTTAAAACTTAACAAAGGAAACAGTCCCCTTCTGTTTTGGACACCTTGGAAGCTGTGGGCATCCTTGCCTCTGAGTCAGAACTCCACTTGTGCTGAAGCTGAGGATGGGACCATTGTCAGAAGTGCCTGGTACCACGTGCCCAGCATTGTGCAAGGCCATTCATACACATATTTCACATGAGGAAACGTGGCTTATCAAGGGTAATCAACTTGCTTGTTGCTGCTGCTGCTGCTAAGTTGCTTCAGTCGTGTCCGACTCTGTGCGACCCCATAGACAGCAGCCCACCAGGCTCCGCCGTCCCTGGGATTCTCCAGGCAAGAACATTGGAGTGGGTTGCCATTTCCTTCTCCAATGCAGGAAAGTGAAAAGTGAAAGTGAAGTCGCTCAGTCGTGTCCGAATCTTAGCGACCCCATGGACTGCAGCCTACCAGGCTCCTCGGTCCATGGGATTTTCCAGGCAAGAGTACTGGAGTGGGGTGCCATTGCCTTCTCCGAATCAACTTGCTTAAACTCACCCAAAAAGTAAATAGTTGAAGCCAGATGAGAGCAGATTTGTTAGATTCCGAAGTGAAAGTGAAAGTTGCTCAGTTGTGTCTGACTCTTTGCGACCTCATGGGCTATACAGTCCGTGGAATTCTCTCAGCCAGAATACTGGAGTGGGTAGCCTTTTCCTTCTCCAAGGGATCTTCCCAACTCAGGGATTGAACCCAGGTCTCCCGCATTGCAGGTGGATTCTTTACCAGCTGAGCCACAAGGGAAGCCCAAGAATACTGCAGTGGGTAGCCTAGACATTCTCCAGGGGATCTTCCCAACCCAGGGATTGAACCCAGGTCTCCCTCATTGCGGGCGAATTCTTTACCAGCTGAGCTATCAGGGATTCCAAAGCCTGTGTGTTAACTGTTCAACCTCATGACCTCTTAGTAAATAAGTAAGGAGCATCACTTTTTGTTTCTGAGAAGAATGTGTGTATTTTAGAAGATTTCCTCTGGGTGAAGCATGGGTTAATGATAAGAAGGAGACAGACTAGGGCCAGAGTTACCAGGTAAAAGTGTGTGGTGATTGGTCAGGTGAACAGGAAGCCTGAACTGGGGCCAGGAAGGCTGAGATTCATCAGGCACAGGGGTGCCCAGGGCTTTCCCCTTTGGGTCTGTGGCAGTGGAGGACTAATCCCAGAACCTATCTGTATCCACGATAGGTCTCTACCTTGGTCATTCCGGATGGTGCCTTTAGCTCTAGCACAATGTGGTAGATTGTTTGCAAAAATGGCCACAAAAATTCTTCCTGACCTTTTATTCAGTCACCTTTGCAATGTAACTCTGTGTGTAACCTGTCATCAGGCAGTAGAGTCTCTTTTTCCACTCCTTTAAATCCTGATGTCATTTAGTCAGTGGGACATTAGAAAGTGATATGAGAATGGAGACTTGAGTACGTTGGGGCTCACCCACTCTTGCTGCTTTTTGGAAGCCTGAGACTTCTTAGGTAAGATGCCCAAGTTAGCCTCCTGAAGCATGAGACCCTATCCTGAGCCAAGATGAGCAGTTCTAGCTCAGCCTGCCCTTAGACCAGCCAGACTCCAGCCCCAGCAGCGTAAGCAAGGCCATACAGCACAGGCGAGCTGCCAGCTGACCGTGGAGATCAGCCAAGTTGGCCCAGACCAGGAGACCTTCCCAACGGACTCAGAATTCTAAGGAACAATAATGTTTATTGTTTTTAAAGTTTGGAGTGGTTTGTCTTTCAGCAAAATTATAGATAATATCAGAGTCAATGGGCAGAAGGAGCTCAGAGTCTCTCTTGTTTCTAAGTTTCTACTACCTTTGCTACCTCCAGTGCAGCTCATATATATCCTACACTCTGAATTAGAACCTGAGAAACACCCCAGATATCCCGTCACTGTTTCTACATGTTTGTTGTACATATTCATTTAGGAAAACCCTTTATACCTCTGATTTTAATGAATGTTTCTATTATTGAAATTACATCATAATAGAATGACAACAAATCAGATTAGAGAAAAGTGTATATTGACTGTTGAACACAATCTAGTTATGTTCAACTCACAGGAAGGTAGAGTAGATACAGTTCTGTTCTTTTTGCTAAGTACCATTAGGAAATCTGGATATGATAAACAAAGCAAATATAAGAAGATTCTGAAAGGTGGAAAGAAGAAAGCAGACAAGCTCGGAACATTGGGCACGAGGAATGATGCAGTCGTGGATTTTCTTTTTGCTTCATCTGTTCCAGACTTGTAGCTGAAGAATCCAGTAAATCAAACATTGATAGGTACAGAAAAACAAAAATCCCAAGCAAAAGCCTGTTTTTTTGTAGTCAAAGACCAGGAAAAGAGATAGCCTAGCAAGACTGGAAACTTTAATACAATGACCACTACACTTTATAGTTAGATGTCTCAGAAAAAACAGTGACTCCTTCCCCATCTATGCTGACGTGAAGGCCAGGTGGGGAATCTATAGACTTCCATTTATTTTTCCTGAGACAAACCCTTGCCTGCTAATGCCAAAAGGGTTTAAGTGGGGACTTTCATCCCTGTTGGTTGTGATAAGGAGCCTTGTCTCCTCTGCAGTGGAGACTCTGGACTTCTTCCCCTAAAGGGAATAATGATATGCCTCTCCCCTCCTCCTGCTGGGTAGTGTCAGAGGAGGCCACCAGGGGAGTTAGGACATCAATCTGTAACAAGACCAGTTGCTCTGTGGTAGAAGTCAAAGGGGTGGAAGTGATAAGTCCTCCTACCCCTCTCAGACTGAATGATGTCAGTGGAGGCATACTGAGGGGCAGAACTCCCTCCTACCCAACTGGAGTAGGAGGAACTCTGTTGGTTGTCACCAAACGTCAAGTGGAAGGCCTGGACTTCTACCCCCACCTGGCAGTAATGATACAGTCTGCTACCTATGACAGGACATTATATATATAAATATATGCTCATCAGTGATACTGCCTCTACCAGAAAAGTGTCAGAAAAAGCTAGCTGGAACAGAAGGTTAAAATAAGCTCCAGATGAATTAAGAATGTGGGATATAATACTATTATATATAAAACAGATAAAACAATGAAGACCTACTGGGTGGCACAGGAAACTATATTAAGTATCTTGTAATAACCTATAATGGAAAAGAATCTGCAAAAGAATATATGTATAAACCAAATCACTTTGCTGTACACAAGAAACATTGTAAATCAACTATACTTCAATTAAAAAAATACAATAGCAAATAAAATAAGCTCCAGAGTATCACAACACAATATACAACATTGTCCAGGTCTCAGTAGAAATCAAAATCATACCAATTAGCAGAAAAACTTCAAGCTGAATGAAAAGAGGCAACCAATAGCTATCACCACAGATGATAGAGGTGTTAAAATTCTCTGACAGAGATATAAAAGCAGCCATCAAAGCAATGCTTCAGTGAACAATTACAACAACACTTGAAACAAATGAAAAAAGTAGAAAGTCTCAGCAAAGAAATAAAAAGCTTTAGTAATGAAGGAAAGATACTATGAAGAACTAAGTGGGGATTTAACACTGGAAAAGAACTGAAATGAAAACCCCAGTGGGCTCAATAGCAAAGTGGAGGCAATACAGGAAAGAATCAGTGAACCTGAATATAGAAAAAGAGAAAAGACCCAACAAGAACAACAGAAAATAGGCTGAGGACTTCCCTGGAGGTCCGGTGGTTAGAACTTCTCCTCCTAATGCAAGGGGTGTGAGTTCAGTCCCTGGTCAGGGAGCTAAGATTCCACATGCCTCAGGTCCAAACCCCACCCCCACCCCAAATATGAGACAGAAGCAATATTGAAACAAATTCAATAAAGATTTTAAAAATATTCTATATCAAACAGCAACAACAACAACAAAGAATGGTCCAAATCAAAAAATCCTTCAAAGAAAATAGGCTGAAAACAAAAGAACAGAGCCTCAGAGACCTGTGGGATTATAAGAAAGATCACATATTTGTGTAATTGAAGTCCTGGAAGGAGAGGAGAAAGAGAGGGGCCTGAAAACAGAAACTCAAAGAAATAATGGCGGATTTGTCCTCCAAATCATAACCCAGTAAGCTACATGAAATAGAAAATCTAGCTAAATCTTAAAAAGGGGGTGAGGTGTTCTCTTCTGCCACAAGTCCAAAGAAACTGTTGGTATTGGTCCGGCAGGCCATTAATGTCAGGACGGATTTTTCTTCCATTCTTTTGTCCTTTCCTCATGGGCATAATTTAATAGCAGCAGCTCCAACCACCACATCAGCATTACAGGCAGGAAGAATTAGGAAAGGCAGCACAACCTGTACATACCCTCCTTTAACCATGATGTAAAAGCTTTGTGTAAAACCTCAAACAAAAAAAAAAAAAAAGGAGAGAAAGGCTAAAAACTTCCCAAATTTGATAAAAACACATGAATGTAGAAAGTCAATAAGCTGAGTGAACCCTAAACAGGGTAAAACCAAAGAAAGGTCCACCAAAATACATCATATTCAAACTTCTGGAAAATAAAGACAAAGATAAAATCTGGAAAGTAGGGAGAGAGAAAGTATACCTATAGCGGGGAAAAACCACAAATTGAATGGCAGTGGGCTTCTCAGAAACCTCAGAGAATGCAGAATAAGGGGCACAACACAGGATCTGAAAGAAAAGGATTGTCAACATGCAATTTTATATCCAGCAAAGATATCCTTTAGGGATCAAGGGGGAAATCAAGGCATTTTCACATGAGGGAAAACAGAGTTTGTCACTAGCAGACCTACCCTAAAAGAACAGATAAAGGGAGTTCTATAAACATAAAGGAAACGATAAAGGAAAGATTTCAGGAACACCAGGAATGAAGAAAAAGTGAGGAGAAATGTAAGTCAATACAATACACTTTCCTTCTCTGAAGTTTTCTAAATTGTGTTTGAAGCAACATTTCTTTTCTTTTTTTCTATTCTATCAATATTTTCTATTGATGTATAGTTGATTTACAGTATTGTATTAATTTCTGCTGTAGCCAAGTGGTTTAGTCGTAGATATATATGAACCTCAGCCTTCCACTCCATCCCTCCCACAACCCCCTCCCTCTTGGCAACACCGATCGATTCTGTATGTCTGTGATTCGGTTTCTGTTTTATAGACAGGTTCGTGTTCTATTTTTAGATTGCATATATAAATGATATAATATGGTGTTTGTTTGACTTCCTTCACTTAATATGATAACTCTAGGTTCATCCATGTTGTTGCAAATGCCATGTTTTCATCCTTTATATGGCTGAGTAGTATTCTATTGCATACATGTACCGCATCTTCTTTATCCATGTCATCCAACTCATTCAGGTTGATAGACAGTTCGCTTCCATGTCTTGGCTATTGTGAACTGTGCTGCTATGAACATAGGGCATGTGTCTTTTGGAATTAGAGCTTTGTCTGGATGCCCAGGAGTGGGATTGATGGTTCATATGGTAATGCTATTTTAGGTTTTTGAGGAGCCTCCATACTATTTTCCATAGGGGCTGCAACAGCTTATAGTCCCACCGACAGTACAGGAGTCCCTTTTCTTCATACCTTCTCCAGCATTTGTTATTTGTAAGTATTCTTTTTTAAATGATGGCCATTCTGACCAGTGTGAGGTGGTACCTCACTGTAGTTTTGATTTGCATTTCTCTAATAATTAGTGAGGTTGAGCATCTTTTCATGTGTCTATTGGTATGTCTTCTTTGTAGAAATGTCAATCTAGACCTTCTGCTCATTTTTTTGATTGGGTTGTTGTTTGTTTTTTTGGTGTTGAGTTTTATGAGCTAGAAGCAAAAATTATAGCACTGTCTAATGTGATTCTAAATATACAGAGAGGTAGCATTTAGAACAATTATAGTCGGGGGGTGGACGAATATAAAAGGAGGTAAGATTTCCATACTTCATTCAAACTGGTACAAGGATGACACACAGACCACCAGACTGGGTCCCTCTGAGGGCTGTTCACACTGAGTTTACCCAGCCTCTCAGACTGATCCAGAAACTTTTTTCTGGGAATTAGGAAGCCTTGCTCTTTCCATAAGTAACTTGCTGTGTGATCTTAAATAAATATCTTGTTCTATCCATGTTTTAGTTCCTAAAATTGTGAGAAAAAAGAAAATGATTTTAAATAATCCATGAAAAGATTTCTTCAAAGGGAATTTTGTGACATCTTGCATATAAAGTGGAAAATTTAAAGTTGGAGGAACCCCGGCCCTCGCCTTGCAGGGACCGCACAGTCTGATGACCGTCCTTCTCCAGGGACTTCATGACATCCTCCAGTGCTTCTCACTGCCTTCTCTTGGTGACATCTCCCCGAAGATCTAGGCTCCTTCCCAGAGACTTCCTCCTCAGTTACCACGCTTCTTCCCCCATTGGACAAGAACACTGGGAAACTCCAAAAAGTGACTTTCTCTTCTCTGTGCCTACTATGATTGAATAACATGTAATGTCTCGGGGCCTTTCCAGCATGCACTTGCTTCTCCCGGAGAGGTAAGGTTGGTGTCCTTGTGGCGTGGAATCGTCCCGGGCCTGACAGTGGTCCTAGCCTCCTGATTTCTCTGTGGTTTGTGTCCATGCTTGGTTGCACCTGGAAGGCTACCCTGAGCTATGGTTGGTGGGATTGTGGGTGCCCAGGCTGCAGGGATGGAGATCTGGCTGGGAGAACAGGCTTATTTTCATGCTGGGACATCCCTAAGTACCCTCTTCCCAGGGGTAAAGCCCTCCCTCATCTTTACTCCTACAGGGGACAGGGGTCCCCTGGCAGGGAGCACGCGGCAGGCTCTGCAGTTAGCGACCATCTCCCCATGTGATCACAAGCCTGATGGAGGCAGGAATAGTGTCTTGCCCCTCTTATTATCCCTTCATCCCAGCACAGGATCCAGCTCCAAACAGGAGACCCTCTGTCCAAACAAAGTTCAGCTTCTGAAATGAACTGTAGGGCTCTGTCTGCAGCTTCCTCTCAGTTGTGATTAGCAGCTGGTAAAATTCCTCTCCAGGTGGTTCTTGACCTAACAGGTGTGCACGTGGAAGGTCTTCTTTGCAAGGCATTTGAGTGTCTGATTTATTATTAATGGGAAGTGGTGGGTCTGGAGCAGATCCAGGAAACAGTCGGAGACATGAGTAAAGAGGCAACAGCTCCTACGAGGAAGGTTTAAAGTAAATACCGCCCCTAGTCTGGGGCAGAAGAAACAGGCCGTAATGGATGAGGTGTCAGACCTGTGAGGAGTTGCTTGAAACAGGCATCCGTCCCTCCTACCTCATCTGCTGTCCTTTCTCCCTCCCACTGCCTGCCTGGAGCAAATGTCAGTCAAAGTTGTACCTTGCCCCTCGGCACTGAGTTAGGGGATGGGAAAGATAAAGAGGTTTATAATACATATCCTGTGCCTTCAAGACACTTGCAATATGGTAGGAAACAGAAAACAAATAGCTGTAATAAGAATATCAAGGTTAGATTGTATGAGAGGCCAGAGGGAGCAAGCACAGATCACGCCTAGCTTGGAGGTTTGAAGAAAGCTACATGAAGGAAGAGGTGGATTTGAACTTGAGTTGGGAGAGGATTTGAATCAAATAAGGACACAGACTTGATTCAGGAAGACCAGCTCTGAATCCTGGTCAGCAGCCAGCTAGCTGTGTGGCCTTTGTAAAATCACTTCACCTCTCTGAACTTTGGTTTTCTCCACCACACAGTGGTTAAATTATTCTCCTATAGTTGTCCTTTCTTCTTAGAAGATCTGGTCTTTTTCTACTACAAATTCCCATGAGCACACACACATGTTTACAGTATCTCCAAGGGAAGCACAAAAAAGGTCTGTCCTTCGAATCACATTCTCCTTTCAGCTACTAATATCATTGCCTTGCTTTAGAACAGACTCCTCATGCAAGTTGTCTGCTTGTCTCTCCATTCTCTGCTCACATTCCTTCTTGTACCAGATCCATTCAGGCTGTCATCCCTACCACCCCACTGCAATTGCTTGGGTCATGGTCACCAATCACCCACCTGATGGAAAAACCACAGGTCAGCTCTTTGATCAGATTTGACTTACTTGACTGAGCATGACTTGACACAAGTGACCATTTTTGCCTCCTTTTATAAAATATAATTTTATTTATTTATTTTTGGCTATACTGGATCTTCATTGCCGTGCAGGCTTTTCTGTGGTTGTGGTGAACGGGGGCTACTCTGTAGTTGTTATGTTCAGGCTTCTCATTGCGGTGGCTTCTCTTGTTGCCAAACACAGGTTCTAGGGTGCATGGGCTTCAGCCGTTGCAGCTTCCAGGCTCTAGAGCACAGGCTTCATAGTTGTGACACATGGGCTTAGCTGCTCCCAGGCAGGTGAGTTCTTCCTCGACCAGGGATTGAACTGTGTCCCTTGCACTGGCAGGCAGACTCTTTACCACTGAACTACCAGGGAAGCCCTTGCCTCCTTCCTGTGGCTTCCAGGATGCCTCTCTCTGTTGGTTTCCTCCCAGTTCCTCCCAGGTTGTGCCTCCATCACTCTTTGTTTCTCTGAGCATCCCTCTAAATGCTGGACTGGCCCAGAGCTCAGTTCTACAACTTCTCTTATCTCCTGCTGCACTCCTGGTGATCTCAGTCAGTAACACCCCAACATCTTCCCAACGAATATCGCTGTTCCAAACTCCCTCTTTCCTGATCTCCAGCTGCCTGCTGGACGTCTTCTCTTGAAACTCTGATTAGCATCTGAATCCCAATATATCCAAAACCACTGTCCATCCTCTGTAACCACTCACTTCCTCAGAAGCTTCCATAGGCTCTGTTTTGACAATTTCACCATTTGTGTTGCTGAGGATAAAAACTTTCATTGGTCCTAGACCCTTCTTTCTTTCAGACTCTGCATGAAATCCACAACCAGTATCTGTCATGGGCTCTCCATTCAAAACACACCCAGAACATGAGTACTTCTCGCCCCCGCCGCCCCCCCCACTGTTCCCACACTGGTTCACGTCGCCATCACCGCTCAGCTGGCCTGTAAGCCCCTCAGGGCCACTGCGCCCACTGTTGGCTCACAGTCAGAGCCACCCTCTTGTCATGTGCCCTGCTGTGTGGCTCTCCTGTCCCAGCCCTCTCTGTGGCTCAGAGCAAAAGCCAAGGTCTTGCCATGGCCTGTTGGACCTGCCCCCATCCCTCCTCCTAATTTCTCATTCTGACCTTATCCTTTGTCAGGGTGTTCTGTTCAAGACATGCTGGCTTCCTTGAAGTTCGTCAGATCTACCAAGTATGCTCCTACCTCAGGGTCTTAGCATTGCAATGGTTGCAACTCTTTTTTTATTTTGTTTATATTGCAGAATGGTCTTTATCTTATGAACTACTGGATATTCACACAAGCCCAGCAATTTCTCTCCTAGTTCTCATTCTTGGAAAGAAGGTCTCTTGCCTATTGTTGGGAGAAAAATGAGTTCTGGCAGAGTTTGAATAGATCCTTGTTCAAATACTTGGGGCCAAGAAAAAGGAGAATTTCTTGAGGTGGATTTTGGCTTACCTGGAGACTTGCCTTCTGTACAGGTGGTGGGATCAGTAACATCGTGGCATGTTACTGGAGGTGACTTGGTGGCTCTCCTGGTTCATGAGGTAGACGGGTGCACTGCTCGCTTCCTCTGTCCCTCCCACTGTAGCTGGACCCCTGCCCTCTGTCCTCTGAATGTTTCACATGGCTTGCAGATCCTTCTGCATCAGGGAAGCCTGAGGTCAAGCCCCCTTCCTAGCTGTGCTGTGTCCCCCGCTCTGTCTGTCTCTAGCCTTTGTCTCACTGATTTTCCAATTCTTTATGCTTGCATCACAGTTGCTTTCCTTAATTAGGCACTGAGCCCCAGACTCATTTGTTCTTCTGCTCCAGTGTTTTCCAAACTGAGCTCTGAGTCAGAATTACCTGTGGGTAGACATGCAGATTCTTGGCCTTCTCTCTGAGCACGAAAACCTGAAATCTGTTTTTTAATCCTGACTGCAGAACTTCTTGCAAAATTTGCACTTAATTTTTGGCTCATCCAGGGTACTGTTGCTCGTATAATTTAGGTACTATTTATCCCAATTATATGGGGCTTCACAGGTGGTGCTGGTGGTAAAGAATCCACCTGCCAATGCAGGGGATGCAAGAGATATGGGTTTGATCCCTGGGTTAGGAAGATCCCCTGGGGAAAGAAATGGCAGCCCACTCCAATATTCTTGCCTGGGAAATTCCATGGACAGAGGAGCCTGGCAGGCTGCAGTCCATGCGGCCACAAAGAGTCGGGCACAACTGAGCACACACACACACACACACACACACACACACACACACACACACACACATTCTAATTATATATATTAATATATACATATACACATATATACATATATATGTATTCTAATTCTGTACTTATTAGTCATTTCAAATGGAACACTTAAAGGGTGAGGAATTAAATCATTTGAAACATTGAAACACTTGTCATCCTTAGATGGGTTTTTATATTCTTTATAAGTTTTTATTGGAACAATAAAACCATATTGCGGAAAGCTTAGAAAATAGGGAGAAAAGCGTAATTTCCCCCAATTTGATGCAACGACTATTTTCACGTCAGTATGGTCCCCTTGGGTGTCTGTAGAAGAGTGTTCATAAACGTGAGCAGCATCGGACGTGATGTGCAGTCAGAGAGAAGAGGCTGGGAGCAGAGATTCCACTCTGGTCTCCGTGCTGCTCAGAGGTCGTGGCTCTGGATTCATGGAGAGGCCCGGCCCCGGGCTCCCTGAGGGTCCCACGGGGAGGAGGTGCAGAATCACTCCGGGCCCAAGCTGCCGGACTCCCCAGAGCTGGTGTGCACAGTGTGATTTTGGTCTAGCCTGTGTTTGTTGTCACTGCCTATGTGCAGGGGGTCCTGCTGCTGCCCTGGGGCTCCCAGGCTGGGGTAGGGGTGGAGGAGACACATAAACAGCACTTACCACACTGTGAAACACATGTCACTCTGGAGGGGGGTGCAAACTGGGGCCCTGGAGGAGGAGGTCCAGCCACTGACTGACCACACCAGATAAGGGAGATGGTCAAGGTGGCAAGTTAGATAGAAGTGGGCACAGCTTGTCTGGCCCTGCGTTTCAGGCACAGCCAATGGCTGTATGGGATGGTACAGGTACAGGCCCATTTGGGGTCCTTATAGCCTCTGTTCTCACCCCCGACTTGTTCCCAGGGGGGCCCAGGGACTTAGAAAAAGAAAATATCAAGACTGATGCTGATGCGAGATGCTGTATCAGTGTCACCCCCCCAGCAGGGAATGACATCTCTCTTTATGATTTTACTATTTTTGCTGCAGTTCTGAGATATTTAAAATATACAGAAATTGACAGAAAATGATGAAACTCGTACATGTATACACTGGATAGATTTAAACAAAGATATTATTTTGCCACATTTGATTATTATTTTCTTTAAAGAGAATTTAAAAAGTTATACCACTGAAATCATCTTTGTAACCCTTATGGATTACACTTTTCTCCTGCCCTCCTTAACTAGAGGTAAACGCTATTTTTGAAGCTGATATGTGTTTCTCCTGTATGTGCTTTTTTGCTTTCATCACTGGGGTATGTAATATGTGCTTTAAAGTATATTTCTTTCCTTATCTCTGTTTATCTATCAATCAGTCAATCAGTCATCTATCTGGTGTGTGTGTGTGTGTGTGCTCAGTCATGTCGGACTCTCTGTGACTCTAGACTGTAGCCCACCAGGCTCCTCTGTCCATGGAATTTCCCAGGCAAGAATACTGGAGGGGGTTGCCATGCTCTTCTCCAGAGGATCTTCTCAACCCAGGAACTGAACCCTCATCTTCTGCATTGCAGGCGGATTCTTTTGTTAAGAGGCTGTGGAAGCCCAACTGTGTGTTGTATGACACATATGTTTTGCAACTTACTTTTGTTTCCAGTTCTCAATACTAATTTTTTGAGACTTACTCACATGAATCATACAGAATCTGATTCTTTTATTGTCATGGCTGTAGTGTGTATTTCACTGTTTGAAAATACTGAGATGTACTTATCCCTTCGTCTTTGAATGGACACTTGAGTTGTGGTAGAAAACACCCTTCCTTGTACTTTCTTCCATGTACGTGTAAGAATATCTCTTGATCATATTTAAGAGACAGATTACTTGGGTTTTTGGAAATGTGCATTTTAAGTTTTCACTACACATTTCCACTTGCTCTCCAAAGAGTTTGTACACATTTTCACTCCTGTCAGCTGTGTAACAGATCCCATTTTTTAGTGTTGGTATCATCACACTATGCAGTTTTTGACAATTTGAGGAGTATGAAGCCAGCATCTCATTGAAGTTTTTATTTATGTCTCTAATGATTAGAGAAGATTATTATGTGTTCATGTGTTAATATGTGTAAGTTCTTTATATTTTCTGCATACTAACACTTTTTTGCTTATACATATTGAAAGTATTTTCCCTCAGTCACTGATGTATTTTTGAATGCTGTTTTCAGGAATTTCTCCCTTATAGAGATTTGTAAATATTTCCTTTGGAAATTTGTGTTTTCATTTTGTTCAAGGGATCCTCCCTGTCCTGGGGCCATAGCTGCATTGCTGGCCCTTGAACAGTCAAGGGCTAGGGGTACCAACCCTCTTTGCAAGGGAAAACTCACACAAAATTTCTGTTCGGTCCTCCATATCCATGGTTCCTCCCGATCAGTGGTTTTTCATCCTTGGATTCAAATGAACTGTGGATTGTGTAACGCAGCTGTGTTTACTATCGAAAAATATCCACGTATAAGTGAACCTTCACAGTTCAAACCTGTGTTGTTCGAGGGTTAACTGTATTCGTCAAGATTTTCCTCTGAAAGATATAAGGTTTTAATTCTACATGTAAGTCCCTAACTCAAGTGGATGAAAAAAAGAAGAAAAAAACTTTTTTTTTTTCAACTTGGAAAAGTTCATGAAATTAGACTGTGTAGTTTTATTATGGTAAAGCCAACACAACACATCCTTGAGGAGGGCATGGCAACCCACTCCATTATTCTTGCCTGGAGAATCTCCATGGACAGAGGGGCTTGGCGGGCCACAGTCCATGGGTCCTAAAGAGTAGGACTAAGCACAACACAGTGTAACCATGCCTTAAGTCAGGAAACAAAACTGCAGGGCCAGAGAAACGCGCCATATGCCTCCCTGTCAGTCAGAATGCCTTTGCCTTGCCCAAGTTAGTCACTTGCCTAAGTGTGACGGCTGTCACACACCCCTCTCCTCACCCCCATCTCAAGATTTCCTCTCTGCCCTGGTCCTCCCAGGATTTCCATGCGCTCCCTCTGGATATCCCACTTAACAGAGGCCTGACCCTTCCTGGAGAAGGCCCCTGAGCTTAGGCTTGAAGGAAGAGCAGGGTCTTGGAGAAGAGAAGAGTATTCAGAGCCAAGGGGAGATGGAGCTAGCAGGTTAGCCATTGAGAGGCTGGGGGCTTTGCGTCCTTCCTTCTAAGGAGCTGGAGCAGAGAGCATTTAGAGTAGCAGGATGAAGCCAGAAAGATTTCAGCATCCCCTCATCTTTCCCAGCAAGAGGCTGAAATCATTTCTCTTACATTGAACAGAGAAAGAATATTCTCCTCTAATGCTTTAAAGAGGGAAGGGGGCAAGAAAAAATGCACAAAATACATAGAAACAGACGGGCTTGCAGAGAGCAGATGTTTTGCTCTAAGATCCCTTCCATCTGACGAGAAAAACAGCTGGTGCTTCCGGAGCCACCCTGTCACCTTTCTCCACCAGCCACTGTGGTTATTTCTCTCTCCGTTTTCGTTTGCCGTTCTCACCTGCATTGACCATGGCTTGGTGGCCCACTCTTCATTCAGAATCATGTCCCCCAGAGGGGCTGGGTCATTGTAGGTTCAGGTTCACATCCAGTTCTGATTGAGACAGACTCAGAGTCTTGAGACTCAGGCTGGGCACAGGACCCGCTGTTGGGCTCTAAGCACTAGGACTGGAGGTACAGACCCCTGGCTCACTGCTCAACTCTGCGTCTGGTCCATGCTCACTAGTGATCCAAGACTTAACAGAATCCCAGTCCAGTAAAGAACAGACTGTTGGACTCAGTGGGAGAAGGCGAGGGTGGGATGATTTGAGAGAATAGCACTGAAACATGAACATTGTTGTTGTTGTTCGTTTTCTAAGTCATGTCCGACTCTTTGTGACCCCGTGGACCATATGTAGCACATCAGGCTCCTCTGTCCATGGGGTTGTGCAGGCAAGAATTCTGGAGTGGGTTACCATCTCTTTCTCCCAAACATGTCCATCAGATCAGATCAGATCAGATCAGTCGCTCAGTCATGTCCGACTCTTTGCGACCCCATGAACCGCAGCACGCCAGGCCTCCCTGTCCATCACCAGCTCCCGGAGGTCACTCAGACTCGCATCCATCGAGTCAGTGATGCCATCCAGCCATCTCATCCTCTGTCGTCCCCTTCTCCTCCTGCCCTCAAGGCCTCCCAGCATCAGAGTCTTCTCCAATGAGTCAACTCTTCGCATGAGGTGGCCAAAATACTGGAGTTTCAGCTTTAGCATCATTCCTTCTAAAGAAATTCCAGGATTGATCTCCTTCAGAATGGACTGGTTGGATCTTCTTGCAGTCCAAGGGACTCTCAAGAGTCTTCTCCAACACCACAGTTCAAAAGCATCAATTCTTCGGCGCTCAGCCTTCTTCACAGTCCAGCTCTCACATCCATACATGACCACAGGAAAGACCATAGCCTTGACTAGGTGAACCTTTGTTGGCAAAGTAATGTCTCTGCTTTTGAATATGCTATCTAGGTTGGTCATAACTTTCCTTCCAAGGAGTAAGCGTCTTTTAATTTCATGGCTGCAGTCACCATCTGCAGTGATCTTGGAGCCCAGAAAAACAAAGTCTGACACTGTTTCCACTGTTTCCCCATCTATTTCCCATGCAGTGATGGGACCAGATGTCATGATCTTCGTTTTCTGAATGTTGAGCTTTAAGCCAACCTTTTCACTCTCCACTTTCACTTTCATCAAGAGGCTTTTTAGCCCCTCTTCACTTTCTGCCATAAGGGTGGTGTCATCTGCATATCTGAGGTTATTGATATTTCTCCCGGCAATCTTGATTCCAACTTGTGTTTCTTCCAGTCCAGCATTTCTCATGATGTACTCTGCATATAAGTTAAATAAACATGGTGACAATATACAGCCTTGACGTACTCCTTTTCCTATTTGGAACCAGTCTGTTGTTCCATGACCAGTTCTAACTGTTGCTTCCTGACCTGCATACAGATTTCTTAAGAGGCAGATCAGGTGGTCTGGTATTCCCATCTCTTTCAGAATTTTCCATAGTTTATTGTGATCCACACAGTCAAAGGCTTTGGCATAGTCAATAAAGCAGAAATAGATGTTTTTCTGGAACTCTCTTGCTTTTTCCATGATCCAGCGGATGTTGGCAATTTGATCTCTGGTTCCTCTGCCTTTTCTAAAACCAGCTTGAACATCAGGAAGTTCACGGTTCACATATTGCTGAAGCCTGGCTTGGAGAATTTTGAGCATTACTTTACTAGCGTGTGAGATGAGTGCAATTGTTCGGTAGTTTGAGCACTCCTTGGCATTGCCTTTCTTTGGGATTGGGATGAAAACTGACCTTTTCCAATCTTGTGGCCACTGCTGAGTTTTCCAAATTTGCTGGCATATTGAGTGTAGCACTTTCACAGCATCATCATTCAGGATTTGGAATAGCTCCACTGGAATTCCATCACCTCCACTAGCTTTGTTAGTAGTGATGCTTTCTAAGGCCCATTTGACTTCACATTCCAAGATGTCTGGCTCTAGGTCAGTGATCACATCATCATGATTATCTGGGTCTTGAAGCTCTTTTTTGTACAGTTCTTCTGTGTATTCTTGCCACCTCTTCTTGATATCTTCTGCTTCTGTTAGGTCCATACCATCTCTGTCCTTTATTGTGCCCATCTTTGCATGAAATGTTCCTTTGGTATCTCTGATTTTCTTGAAGAGATCCCTAGTCTTTCCCATTCTGTTGTTTTCCTCTATTTCTTTGCATTGATCACTGAAGAAGGCTTTCTTATCTCTTCTTGCTATTCTTTGGAACTCTGCATTCAGATGTCTATATTTTTCCTTTTCTCCTTTGCTTTTCGCTTCTCTTCTTTTCACAGCTATTTGTAAGGCCTCCCCAGACAGCCATTTTGCTTTTTTGCATTTCTTTTCCATGGGGATGGTCTTGATCCCTGTCTCCTGTACAATGTCACGAACCTCATTCCATGGCCATGTATAAAATAGATGACCAGTGCAAATTCAGTGCGTGAAGCAGGGTGCCCACAGCTGGTGCTCTGGGACAACCCAGAGGGATAGGGTGGGGAGGAAGGTCGGGGGAGGTTCAGGATGGGGAGTCACATGTAAACCTGTGGCTGATTCATGTTGATGTATGGCAGAAACCATCACAATACTGTAAAGTAATTATCCTCCAATTAAAAACAAAACAAAAGAATCCCAGTCCATCTTTACTGTGAAAGAGGAGTAGGGAGGTTAGTCCAAGGGGGCAGAGGTTTGGGGAGGAAGTCATTCAGACTGGAATCCCAGAGGAGCTGTGGGGAAGAAAAAGAAAAATGTCAGGCCCCGTTCTACGTGCTGGGGAATCCTAGTACCAGCTGGTTTTCTAAGGCAGATCAGAATTTAACCATGTCTCCTTTGCTTCAGAACTCACTGTTTTTTAGAGATTTAAAACCCATTAGGGACTGGCTTAAGAAGTTAATAACCTGTTACCATGCTAGAGAATTGCATTTGATGTTGTTTATAGCTATTTGGCTTATGAAAATAAATACATTTAGATTGGGAGCCAATTCTTATTCACACCACTTACTGAGGGCAGATCATCCAATAATAAACAAATATCATTAATCTTAAACCCACGTGGGGAGAATTTCATTTTTTAAAAACTAATTTGTACTTGTGGGATATATATATATATATGCTGCTAAGTCGCTTCAGTTGTGTCCGACTCTGTGCGACCCCAGAGACGGCAGCCCACCAGGTTCCCCCGTCCCTGGGATTCTCCAGGCAAGAACACTGGAGTGGGTTGCCATTTCCTTCTCCAAAGCATGAAAGTGAAAAGTGAAAGCGAAGTCGTTCAGTCGTGTCCGACTCTTTGCGACCCCATGAACTGCAGCCTACCAGGCTCCTCCGTCCATGGGATTTTCCAGGCAAGAGTACTGGAGTGGGGTGCCATTGCCTTCTCCCATATATATATATATATAGGTATATACATATATATATATATATGAACCTAAAAAATGTGCAGTAATACAATAAACTTTGCATGTGTGGTACAGAATTCGATTTGTGTGGGAAAGACAAATTAACTATGGAACATAACCAGGAAAAGTAATGTTGATTACAAGCAGCACATAATTAGGACAGCTTGGATATGCAGTGGGTTCTTCTTTGCTTCTACCAAGCCTGAGCACGACTGACTGAGTATTCAATTTGGTTTTAATTATCATATTAATATTGGTTATAATTTCCATAAATGACTCTTAAGCCACAGGAATGGATAATAGAGTTGAAAATCTTTTTTTTCCCACTTTTTCCTGTTTGAGCATTTATTCCCCAGTTATCAGGGCAGCCCGTGCAGGGAGACAAAATCACCCAATGGTGATCATTTCTCAGTGTGACAATTCCAGATCTTTTCTGAAGCCATTATTTGCTTAATTTCACTGGTGACAGTTTATTCATTCACAATTAGAAACACTTCCTTATCTAAGTGAGTGTGCTAAGAACTCAGAAATTTAGAAGTCTTTGTCCTCGCATTAAAATTTAGCAAGAGAGATGTACATGAAAGCTTTTTAAAAACACCAATTAAACTGTGCTGAGATGGATTACCATCATACACATTAAGGTCAGTGATGATCTAAAATGATAGAAACACACAGAAGAGGGAGAGTAAAGCCTTCCAGGGGTGAAGGCATGCAGGAGGGGCTTTGTGTTAGGTTTTGATGGGTAGATAGGAGTTTACTAAAGGGAGGAGGAAGGAATGGTTTGAGTCAAGAGAGTGCATGAGGCATTCAGAGGTCAGAGGGAAGCTTAGGAGGCCAGAGGGCTAGGTTAGTGGGAGAGTGAAGCTGGAGAGGCAGAATTCATGTCAGCTCATCCACCCACCTTGATTACATCCTCTACTCCCGATAATCACCTCTTACTTAAACCAGACCAGACGCCTTAGCATGGTTCTCTCTACCTCCCCACTTGCACTCCTCTAATCTGTCTTCCATATTACAGCCAAAGGGATCTTTCTGAAACCCGGATCTTAACATATTGTTCCCTATGGCCCTCAAAATAAAGTCCAGATCTTCCTGATCCATAGAGAAGCTCCCAGAGCTAGTCTCTGCCAACCTCTCAGACCTCACATCCCATCAGCCGCCTTCTTTCTCCCTAAGCTCCCACCACCCTGCCCTCCTCCTCATTCTGAAACCTGCCAGCCTGATTCCCTGCTCTGAGCCATTGCACATACTGTTCCCACCGCCTGGTCAACTCAGTTTTCTAAAACAAGCATCCCCTCTTTCCTTCTCCCATCGTCCTCCCACCTATTCTCAGAGCTCTTTGTGTTCTTTCCTTCCTTTTATTCCTATGGCCTGTATGCACTCTGCAATTGTCCTTTTCACTCAGTATCATGTATTTTTCTGTGTCTGTCTTTCTCATTAGAATTCAAATTCCATAAATGGGGGATTGACGCCTGTCTTGCTCACAGCTGTACACCCGGTACCTGGCACCATGACAGGCACCCTCTAGGTTCCGAAAAATTACTTCTTGGAGAAATAGATGGAAGGGCCAGATTCCAGAGGGCCTTGTGTGCCATGCCCTAAGCTTTAGCCCTTATCCTGTGAACCATAGGAAACCGAGAGAGAGATTTAACCAGGCCTGCGATGAGCATGGCATGGGTCCGCCTGACACAGAAAATTAAGTTTAAAATATTTTCAGTAATTTCACTCGTACCATGACTTCACTGGCATCCCTCCGTGGCGATGCGATGATAGGAACAAAAAGCGATTTTCATTTCTCGAGTAAAACATAAAAACCTCTCCCTGCAGAGCCTTAACGCGCTCAGAATGAAAACTGAACCCACAGCCCCAGCCAGACAGACGAGTGAGCTGGTTAGCGGGAGGGACGGCAGGTCGCTGACAGCAGAGGGGCCTCTGGTTCGCGGTTTTAAGGGGACATAAAATGCTGGCTGGCTTTCACAGAACACCGGGCCGAGCTGCAGAAAACTGTAAAATCTCCCTGTTGCAATATAAATATGGGATGAAAGTTGATTAACCAATTTTATGTTGTTATCTGAGCCTTCAATCCATTTGCACTTGAATTAAAAAGACACAAATTGAGTTTTGGCTGGACACACATTTTTCGGCAGGCAGTATAAGTAAAAGAAAAGAGGTTTAAATTCCTTTTTCACCTGAAATCTTTATCTGGCAGAAGGTTTTCTGTGATGTCATGCTGCTTGGTTTCTGTGGAATGACTGCCAGGGTTTAGCATGTCAGCCCAGATTCTATAGGCTATAATAAAAAGGACATCTCTTGAATTTTATTCTTGGGCTGGTACATTCTTCTGGCCATGGACACTTTCTCGACTAAGTCATTGCAAGAGTCTTCTGTCTGGACCCCACATAGCTCTGAGGGCTACTTCTAGTCTGTCTCTACCCAATCCCTAAGTTCAGTTTAGTTCAGTCGCTTAGTCGTAGCCACCTCTTTGTGACCCCACGGACTGCAGCATCCTAGGCTTCCCTGTCCATCACCAACTCCCAGAGCTTGCTCAAGCTCGTGTCCATCGATTTGGTGATGTCATCCAACCATCTCATCCTCTGTCATCCCCTTCTCCTCCTACCTTTAGTCTTTCCCAGCATCAGGGTCTTTTCCAATGAGTCAGTTCTTTGCATCAGGTGGCCAAAGTATTGGACCTTCAGCTTCAGCATCAGTCCTTCCAATGGATATTCAGGACTGATTTTCCCCAGGATAGACTGGTTTGATCTCTTTGCAGTCCAAGGGACTCTCAAGAGTCTTCTTCAATACCACAGTTCAAAAGCATCAATTCTTCTGTGCTCAGCTTTCTTTATAGGCCAACTCTCACATCCATACATCAATACTGGAAAAACCATAGCTTTGACTAGACAGACCTGGTGATGTAATGTCCCTGCTTTTTAATATGCTGTCTAGGTTGGTCATAGTTTTTCTTCCAAGGAACAAGCTTTTTATTTCATGGCTGCAGTCACCATCTGCAGTGATTTTGCAGCTCCCACAAATAAAGTCTCTCATGGTTTCCATTGTTTCCCCACCTATTTGACATGAAGTTTTGGAACTGGATGCCATGATCTTAGTTTTTTGAACGTTAAGTTTTAAGTCAACTTTTTCATTCTCAACTTTCATCAAGAGGCTCTTTAGTTCTTCTTGACTTTCTGCCATAAAGGTGGTATCATCTGTGTATCTGAGGTTATTGATATTTCTCCTGGCAATCTTGATTCCAGCTTGTACTTCATCCAGCCTGGCATTTCATGATATACTCTGCATATAGGTTAAATAAGCAGGGTGACAATATACAGCCTTGATGTACTCCTTTTCCAATTTGGAACCTGTTGTTCCACGTCCAGTTCTAGCTATTGCTTTTTGACCTGTATACAGATTTCTCAGAAGACAGGTAAGGTGGTCTGGTATTCATCTCTTGAAGATTTTTCACAGTTTGTTGTGATCCACATAGAAAAAGGCTTTGGCATAGTCAATGAAGCAGAAGTAGATGTTTTCTGGAACTCTCTGCCTATTTGATGATCCAACAGATGTTGGCAATTTGATCTCTGGTTCCTCTGCCTTTTCTAAATCCAGCTTGAACACCTGGAAGTTCATGGTTCACATACTGTTGAAGCCTGACTTGGAGAATTTTGAGCATTACTTTGCTAGCGTGTGAGATGAGTGCAGTTGTGGTAGTTTGAACATTCTTTGGCATTGCCTTTCTTTGGGATTTGAATGAAAACTGACATTTTCCAGTCCTATGGCCACTGCTGAGTTTTCCAAATTTGCTGGCATATTGAGTGCAGCACTTTCACAGCATCATGTTTTGGGATTTGAAATAGCTCAGCTGTAATTCCATCACCTCCACTAACTTTGTTCGCAGTGATGCTTTCTAAGGCCCACTTGGTTTCACACTCCAGGCTGTCTGGCTCTAGGTGAGTGATCAAACCTCATGGTTATCTGGGTCCTGAAAATCTTTTTTGTATTGTTCTGTGTATTCTTGCCACCTCTTCTTAACATCTGCTTCTGTTAGGTCCATACCATTTCTATCCTTTATTGTGCCCATCTTTGCATGAAATGTTACCTTGGTATCTCTAATTTTCTTGAAATTATGCAATCCCTAAGACTTCTCACCAAACAGCCATAAAACTGTTCTTCTAGTGCAAGCCTGGACCTGCCCCAAACCTCTCCGTGGATTATTCATTAAGAACACAGTTTAATTCTTTGGCATGATCATCATGGTCTTTGACAATCCATCTGTGTGTGCCTTACCTTTCTAAACTCACCCGTTTCGTCTCCATTACCCTCCCACATTGACATGCCCACCATATTCTATTTTCCAAGCTCACCTACCTGCCTGTTTACATGTCTCGGAAATCATCAGGTGCCTTCTCATCACCTTGCCTTGCTCCTGCTCTTTCCCCAGCCTTGAATGGTGCCCTTCCCAACTCCATCACTCCCCATGCAAATGCTCTACCTCCTTAACAGTCAAACCTGGGGGCGCAGCAACCCGTATTCAGGGAAGCGACCTGGGAGACTGCAGCACTCCCTGGATGGCTTGGGGGTCACATTCACTGGAGCAGGTGCCAGGTCAGGAAGGGCTGCATCAGCCAGGTGAGAAAAGGGAAATTCCATCCAGAGAGAGGTATGTGTGTCCAGGGACGTGCAGTCATGGTTCTAGATGACACCAGTGCCCAGTGAGGCGGGTGTCCTGTGGTCTTGAGTATCGTGCCATAGAGAGGTCCCAGGAAGGTCTACCCCATCTGTATATCCATACAGAGCTGTGACCCATTGGGGCTCAGTTCCCATGGGGTTCTGATTCTGAGTTCTGCGGGGGCAGCCTGGACAGTTCATCCTGAATCTGCTTCCCCATTTGCCTACACTGTACCCATGTTCATAGCCCCTTAACCACGTGAACCCCCCAGAAAAGCCTATGAACAACAGAGAAATCACTCTTGGCTTAGGTACATCCAGTCCATTCTGGGACCCTTGACCTGTTAACCTGGCTTCATAACCTATAGCCAAAAGCCAACAAAAATGTTTCAGTGACATCCTTGCCTCATTGGTGAATAACTTCCTGAGCCTTCACCCCAGCTGCCTTCTGCTCCCATTCCATAAGGTTTCTTGGCCACTCAGTATCTGTCCTCTAGTCTTGTTTCCTGTCTGTGGACTGCTGTCTGTCCCTCAGCCCCACATCGTGATTTGAGTCTCTGGCTCTTACCTCTGGCTTTTGGCTTCGACCCTCAACACTCCAGAATCATTCTCTCTGCTCTATGTGCCCTGGACACCATCTTTCCATCAGCGATAGTGGTGGGCTCTGAGTTCTGTCCTGCTGGGCGGTGCACTTGTCATGTATCGCTGTGTGACTCCCCTCTGCTCACTGAACCACCACCAGCCCTGTTAGTTTGATCTTCAGGGCTTTTCCCACCCTGGCCCCTCACTAATCCAGGCTGTCCCTGGTTCTGTGCCCCGCAGTGTACCTTATGCTCCAGCCCTTCTGTGTAAGTTGCATTCTTAAGCACACCGTGAACTTGACATCTCTTTACCTTGCTGTGGCTCTCCAGTGCTTTGTAGTGGGGACCTTTGTGGGACCAGGAGGATGCTTCAAAGTTAGATTCCACAATCGCAACAGGGTTCAAAGCCAGAGCATTTGTGTGACCTTGGGCATATCACTTAACCCTAGGGATCCTCAATGGACTCATTTGAAAAAGAGAGTGATGACCCCCACTGGAAGGGTTGTCATAGGATTCAGGGTGACACGATGCCTGGCATGTTTCCCCACACGGCAGAGGCAGGATAACTTGAGTGCTCCATTGCAGACTTTGCTGACAGTTAGGAAAGGTGCTGGTGTTCCCTTGAAGAAAGTGTGAGCCTGACACCCTCTGAGGGTCAGTGGGCCCAAGGCTCAGCGAGTGGAACCTGGTCCTTGACATGCATTCCCCTCCTTTCGAGGCTGCACTGGAGCTGCCGTGAGAGCTGCTGATATAGAGAAGGTTCCTGATGGTCCTGGGCCCTCACTGTGTCTGCCCTTGTGATGAGTTGTGGTTCCAGTTTTAGAATTTCTCCCAACACTGCCCAGGGAACTGTCACTTAGCAAACTCCTGAGCCAAGACGATTCCATGGCACTGGGGAAAGACGGGGAATCTCTGGAGAAAATGCCCCTGGCCAGGAGGATCTGCTGGCTGCAGTGGATGGGGACCTCCACTGGTGAGCAAGGGGCCAATTTCTAGGGCCACTGCTGATTTTTAAAGTGACCCTTGGAGATTTTCTTCCTCTCTTTATGCCTGTTTCTTTTTTAAAAATTAATTTTTATTGGAGTAGAGTTTATTTACAATGTTGTGTTAGTTCCTGCTGTTCAGAAAAGTGAATCAGTTACACATACATGTATATCCACTGTTTTTAGATTCTTTTCCCATAGAGGCCATTACAAAGTATTAAGTAGACTTCTCTGTGCTCTACAGCAGGTTCTTATTAGTTACATATTTTATATATAGTTGGGTGTATATGTCAGTCTCAATCTCCTAATTTATCCCTCCCCCTGCCCCCTTGGTGACTATAAGTTTGTTTTCATAGTCTGTGACTATGTTTCTGTTTTGAAAGGAAGTTCATTTGAACCGTGTTTTTAGATTCCGCATATAAGTGGTGACATATGATATTTGTCTTTGTCCAACTTCCTTCACTCAGTATGACAATCTCTAGGTCCAGCTGTGTTGCTGCAGTGGCATTATTTCATTCTTTTTTGTGGCTGAGTAATGTTACATTGTATATATGGAACCACACCTTCTTTATCCATTCCTCCACTTATAGACATTTAGGTTGCTTCCATGTCCTGGCTATCATAAACAGTGTTGCAAGGAAGTACAAGCTGGAATCAAGATTGCCCGGAGAAATGTCAATAACCTCAGATACGCAGATGACACCACCCTTATGGCAGAAAGTGAAGAGGAACTAAAAAGCCTCCTGATGAGAGTGAAAGAGGAGAGTGAAAAAGTTGGCTTAAAGTTCAACACTCAGAAAATTAAGATCATGGCATCCGCTCCCATCACTTTATGGCAAATAGATGGGGAAACAGTGGAAACAGTGGCTGACTTTATTTTTCTGGGCTCCAAAATCACTGCAGATGGTGATTGCAGCCATGAAATTAAAAGACCCTTACTCCTTGGAAGGAAAGTTATGACCAACATAGACAGCATATTAAAAAGCAGAGGCATTACTTTGCCAACAAAGGTCCATCTAGTCAAGGCTATGGTTTTTCCAGTGGTCATGTACAGATGTGAGAGTTGGACTGTAAAGAAAACTGAGTGCCTAAGAATTGATGCTTCTGAACTGTGGTGTTGGAGAAGACTCTTGAGAGTCCCTTGGACTGCAAGGAGATCCAACCAATCCATCCTAAAGGCAATCAGCCCTTGGTGTTCATTGGAAGGATTGATGTTGAAGCCTAAACTCCAATACTTTGGCCACCTGATGTGAAGAGCTGACTCATTTGAAAAGACCCTGATGCTGGGAAAGATTGCGGTCAGGAGGAGAAAGGGATGACAGAGGATGAGATGGTTGGATGGCATCACCGACTCGATGGACATGAGTCTGGGTAAACTCTGGGAGTTGGTGATGGACAGGGAGGCCTGGTGTGCTGCAGTTCATGGGGTCACAAAGAGTTGGACATGACTGAGCGACTGAACTGAACATTGAAAATGAAAGTGTTAGTTGCTCAGTCATGTCCAACTCTTTGTGACCCTATGGACTGTAGCCTGCCAGGCTCCTCTGTCTGTGGGATTCTCCAAGTAAGAATACTGGAGTGGGTAGCCACTTTCTTCTCCAGGGGATCTTCCTGATCCAGGGATTGAAACTGGGTCTCCTGCATTGCAGGTAGTTTCTTCATCACCGAGGCCACCAGGGAAGGAGGTGTATGTATCTTTTTGAATTACGATTTTCTCTGGATATATACCCAGGAGTGGGATTGCTGGATCATATGGTAGCTCTATTTTTAGTATTTTAATGAACCTCCATGCTGTTCTCCAGAGTGGCTCTACCAATTTACATTGCCATCAATAGTGTAGAAGGATTCCCTTTTCTGCACACTCTCTCCAGCATTTATTTGTAGACTTTTTGATGAAGGCCATTCTGACTGGTGTGAGGTGATACTCTCTTATAGTTTTGATTTGCATTTCTCTAATAATTAGTGATGATTGAACATCTTTTCATGTGCCTCTTGGCCACCTCTGTCTTCTTTAGATAAATGCCCAGTAGATCTTTTGCCCATTTTTTAATTTTATATTGAGCTTCATGAGCTGTTTGTATATTCTGTGGATTAATCTCTTGTTAGTCTCTTCATTTGCCTGAGTTCCCTTAATTGAAAAATATAAGCACTGTCCCAAAAGATCTCTAAGTTCCCCTGAAGTACTTACACTGTGTATTTGGTATTAGTGAGTGGCTCACGACGGCCCTCTACCTACCCACAACTTATAATGCTGAAGTCAGGTGCCGCTATAGAAGGCTGGCACCTTCACAGGGCACTCAGTAATTGTCATACCCTGGAAGTATTTATTCATGGGAACATATAGAACATATTTCCTTATGTTCTTTTTGTGTCTACCCTGTCCTGGGTGCTTTGCTGATATTGTAGCATGAAATCCACCTTGTGTTGGTGGGTGTTTCCCCCAGTGCAGACTCTGAGACAAGGATCAGGGTGCAGATAGTTTATTTGGAGGGTGATCACAGGATGCATGATGCTTGAGTAGAGGAGAGAGAGAAGAGAAAACTCAATTAGGGGTACTTACATGAATGAGATGTTGCTGTGGGCACCTGGTGGGCAGTCCCCATGAGACTTATCTCAAAGCTGTACCATTGTGGGGGAGAAGCTGCAGGTTTACAAACCACCTCCTGGCCCTGGTTGGTAGAGAGCCTCCTAGGTGTTAACTCTCTCCAACTTTGATGTACCTCTGGTGTGGGTCACTCAAGCTGCCTTGGCTGGCAGCACCTGTATGCAGGAGATGCTGAAGGCCATTGGAATATCAGAACCACCTGCCAGGACCCCTGGGGCAGGTCAGAATCAGTGACCAGCACCCAAGAGCCCATTGTCAACTTTTCAAGAATTTTTGCCAGCTGTTTCATGAAACACAGCCATTCTTGAACATTACAATTTACAAACTTGCGTGAAATACATTGTATGAAAGACAAAGGTAACAAGTACTAACATCTCATCCAGTTAATTTACTACACATTACTGCTCTCTGTGTTCTGAGGTTAGTATACTCATATGGCAATAATACAGTTTGATGACATGTATGTATGTCATCAGCCACTCAGGAAATATTTACATCATGCTGCTGCTACTGCTGCTGCTAAGTCACTTTGGTTGTGTCTGACTCTGTGCGACCCCATAGATGGCAGCCCACCAGGCTCCCCCATCCCTGGGCTTCTCCAGGCAAGAACACTGGAGTGGGTTGCCATTTCCTTCTCCAATGCATGAAAGTGAAAAGTGAAAGTGAAGTCGCTCAGTTGTGTCCTACTTTTAGCAATCCCATGGACTGCAGCCTACCAGGCTCCTCTGTCCATGGGATTCTCCAGGCAAGAGTAATGGAGTGGGGTGCCATTGCCCTCTCCCATTTACATCATGGGGATCAGCAAGTGCTATCAAGACTTTTTTTTTTCTTTTTTCCTCCAGAGAACAGGTGGTTAAGCATCAACCAGCACCCCTGGTTAGGTTGCTGCTGGCAGGACACTGAGCATGTCCGTTACACAGCCTGTCGCAGCAGCCAGGGTCTGAAATAACCTACAGAATTGTGAAGCAGTGATGACCCAGACGATAGGGTAGGTTTCCAGTGGTGATTGCCAAAGCCTCACTAGAGAACTGAGGTCCTCAGGCTGCAGCTGCGTCTGGCAGAGTTGGGAAATGGTAGGTGTGAGAAGCTGCTGGTGGGTTCAGGGCATCCCTCTGGGGTAGAGACTTCATGGCCACCTTTGCCCTGATCCACAGCAGCTAAAGTTCTGCTGCCATGCAGGCTGCCCTTCATGTGATGGGCAGGAAAAAAAAAAAAAAGCCACATCTGGATCTCTGGCCGCAAGGGACTCTGAGAATGATTTTAGATTTCTGGCTTCTGCATGACAGAAAAGGGCTGAGTGCTGAAAAAGCTGTCTGCCACTGGGGACACCTTCCTCAAGAGCCTGAGAGTGGGGGGCTGCCTCGTGGCCACCCTGTAACCCCAGAGCTCAGCAAGGCCTGGGTACAGTGGGAGGTCAGTAAGTGTGTATAAAGTGAATTAATGACTCTAGAAGAGGAAATTTTTGTTTCTTTGGCTGGTCCTCATCTTTGTCAGAAAAGAAAATTCTGAAAGAGAATTTAGGCTCAGAAAGAAATATGTGGCCTGAAAGCTCACCCCACTCCTCCCCCCTCCTCTCTCCTTGCCCTCCCCTCTTCCCTTTCCTTCCCCCCTTCCGCTTCCTCTCTCCCTTTTGTCTTTTTCTTTTTCTCTTCTCTTTCTCCTCTCTCCCTCAGCTTCCATATTAAGATACCTGCTTCTCCTGCAGACACACAGGAGGACCTTCAAACCCAGTTCATGGCCTCTTGCATTCCGTGCATGGCCTCTTTTAGCTAAACACCCCCTTCTGTAGGGTGGTCCCTCAGGGCTGAAGGATTATCAGGTCTGGAGGAGCACCTCATGAGAATTAAGATCTGATATTATTGGGATATGTGGTCCCGGAGATGCCTCCACCACCTCAGGTAAGGCCAGGCTTAGGGAACACTGTGTCTTCCTTGCCAGGCAGGCATGTGCATGGTCCGGGCAGCCTCTCTGGCCCTGCTGGCTGGAAAAGGTCATGTGCTCTTGTCAAAGTATGAAATATATGCCTAAGTGGCAACATCACAGGGTCCCATTTCCCCTGTGGATACCTTGATTACTTAGTGTTAGTTGCTCAGTTGTGTCCAACGCTTTGCAACCCCATGGACTATAGCCCACCAGACTCCTCTATCCATGGAATTTTCCAAGTAAGAATACTGGAGTGGGTTGCCATCCCTTTCTCCAGGGGATCTTCCCAACCCAGGGATCAGATCAGATCAGATCAGTCGCTCAATCGTGTCCGACTCTTCGCGACCCCATGAACTGCAGCATGCCAGGCCTCCCTGTCCATCACCAACTCCCAGAGGTCACTCAGACTCACATCCATCGAGTCAGTGATGCCATCCAGCCATCTCATCCTCTGTTGTCCCCTTCTCCTCCTGCCCCCAAATCCCTCCCAGCATCAGGGTCTTCTCCAATGAGTCAACTCTTCGCATGAGGTGGCCAAAATACTGGAGTTTCAGCTTTAGCATCATTCCTTCCAAAGAAATCCCAGGGCTGATCTCCTTCAGAATGGACTGGTTGGATCTCCTTGTAGTCCAAGGGACTCTCAAGAGTCTTCTCCAACACCACAGTTCAAAAGCATCAATTCTTTGGCGCTCAGCCTTCTTCACAGTCCAGCTCTCACATCCATACATGACCACAGGAAAGACCATAGCCTTGACTAGGTGAACCTTTGTTGGCAAAGTAATGTCTCTGTTTTTGAATATGCTATCTAGGTTGGTCATAACTTTCCTTCCAAGGAGTAAGCGTCTTTTAATTTCATGGCTGCAGTCACCATCTGCAGTGATTTTGGAGCCCAGAAAAATAAAGTCTGATACTGTTTCTACTGTTTCTCCATCTATTTCGCATGTAGTGATGGGACCAGATGCCATGATCTTCATTTTCTGAATGTTGAGATTTAAGCCAGCCTTTTCACTCTCCACTTTCACTTTCATCAAGAGGCTTTTTAGTTCCTCTTCACTTTCTGCCATAAGGGTGGTGTCATCTGCATATCTGAGGTTATTGATATTTCTCCCAGCAGTCTTGATTCCAACTTGTGTTTCTTCCAGTCCAGCATTTCTCATGATGTACTCTGCATATAAGTTAAATAAACATGGTGACAATATGCAGCCTTGACGTACTCCTTTTCCTATTTGGAACCAGTCCGTTGTTCCATGACCAGTTCTAACTGTTGCTTCCTGACCTGCATACAGATTTCTCAAGAGGCAGATCAGGTGGTCTGGTATTCCCATCTCTTTCAGAATTTTGCACAGTTTATTGTGATCTACACAGAAAAGGCTTTGGCATAGTCAATAAAGCAGAAATAAATGTATTTCTGGAACTCTCTTGCATTTTCCATGACCCAGGGGATGTTGGCAATTTGATCTCTGGTTCCTCTGCCTTTCCTAAAACCAGCTTGAACATCAGGAAGTTCACGGTTCACATATTGCTGAAGCCTGGCTTGGAGAATTTTGAGCATTACTTTACTAGCGTGTGAGATGAGTGCACCCAGGGATGGATACCTTAATTGGGGTTTTTAATGACAGTGTTTTATGGAATGAGACATTGGTGTTGCCATGTTGGCTCCGGTTGTGGTGTGAGAGCTCAGTATGAGCCCTTGGAGAAATCCCTTTACCCTCTGTCCCAGCTTGTTCATGTTTAAGACAATGTGCTCTGCTGCTAAGTTGCTTTGGTCGTGTCTGACTCTGTGTGACCCCATAGATGGCAGCCCACCAGGCTCCCCCATCCCTGGGATTCTCCAGGCAAGAACACTGGAGTGGGTTGCCATCTCCTTCTCCAATGCATGAAAGTGAAAAGTGAAGTTGCTCAGTCGTGTCCAACTCTAGCGACCCCATGGACTGCAGCCTACTAGGCTCCTCCATCCATGGAATTTTCCAGGCAAGAGTACTAGAGTGGGGTGCCATTGCCTTCTCCGACAATGTGCTCTGGGTGCTTTCAATTCTATCCAGATACCCCTCCATGAGAGTCAACCCTGCTTGGTGTAGGGGGAGGCTGTGACCTCCATGTGGGATGGGGTGAGGATGGCTGGAGCTAAGCCACGTTGTCGTAAAGCCCAGGGACTTGTATTTTGACCTGGGCTCAGATGTTGGGGAAGCGGCATACATAGCCCTCTTTCTATATCAAGCCCACCTTTACCCTCATCGTTGTGACTGCTAGAACTGGCCTGGGTCACTGTGCCTGAGAGGAGAGGTGGTAACCTAGCCCCCTCTCTCTCATCTCCAAGGGAACAAAGGCAGGGTCAGCTTCCCAGAGCACCTGCGAGGTTCCTCTCTTCATGCTGTGAAAATAATGAGGGGTAGGGGGTGGGGGCTCCTCTTTAGACACGGCCACCTCTTTCTCTGTCTCTGTCAACCTGCAGACATTTCTGAGTTCTTACACTGAGGTCAAACCCACACCCATTTTTTTTAAGTCAAATGTGCAAAAATCCAAGAAAAACAAAAAACAAAACTATCATAAGTCAGAATTGGGGTCATTGAACATCAACTTAGGTTTAATAGCATAAAAGAGCAACCCAGAAGTCATGGTCCCATCTGCATGGAGCCCCACAGAGCCCATGGAGGGCAGGGGTGATGTGCAGGGCAGTGTGCACCCCTTGCAGGGTCATTCAGACGGGTGCCATCCCTGGGGCACCCAAACTTTCTTTCTGACACTGTAGACCGGCTTCACACAGACGTGAGGTGCATGAAAGTAGGGGCCTCCCAGCCATCTCAGTGTACAGAAAGCCTCTCAGTCACACCAGGGGCCAGGTGGGGACAGAAACATTGATTCCAGCCCTTGGAACTGATAAAAATGCTCCTGACAAAGAGTGTTAGGAATATGTCTAGTGGGAGCTGTGTTATATTGCTTTACTTGAAAGCAGTAGAGAAATGATCAAATCTATTGACTGTCTACAATGTACCTGAAATAATTTTCCACACTGGGGGCACAGCAGTCATTCAGACTGGGTCCAGTGGACCTTAAATAGCCAACCCATGGGAAAGGCAGGTGGCTGAAGCTGGCTTTGGGGCCATCACAACTATAGACTTGAATTCTTGCAGAATTTCTATGATTCAACTTCTTTCAAAGTCGCTCTCTCCACCCAGCTTCTTCCTGTCTCTGCTGCCTGTAGGAGGAGCCCACGATAGCCTCCATCCTCATTTCTGCTCCCATCTCAGCATCCCAGGGCTTCCCAGGTGGCGCTAGTGGTAAAGAACCTCTCTGCCAATGAAAGACATAAGGACCCAGGTTTGATCCCTGGGTTGGGAAGATCCCCTGAAGGAGGGCGCGGCAACCCTCTCCAGTATTCTTGCCCAGAGAATCCCTTGGGCAGCGGAGCCTGATGGGCTGCAGTCCATAGGATCGCACAGAGTCGGACACGACTGAAGTGACTTAGCACACACGCATGCTTTCAGGGTCCCAGCCTGATGAAGAAGATGTTAAATGAGGAAATTTGTGTTGATTAGCAGATATTGTGAAACCGATTGGGCAAGAAAAAGTTCTAGGTCTGGTGGATGGAGTCCAAGGAGACTGAGAGGTGGCCAGCTCTTAGAGACATGGGCAGGCAGATTGCACAGTGGAGTGCTTCCTCGGGTGGCCAGTTGTGCCTGAAGAAGAAAGCACAGTTCAAGAAGGGGGAACAGGTGACCAGCCTGAACAGGAACCAGGAAGGTGGGGGTTGTCTTGTGTGGCACCAGGCGAATGGCTTTCTGGTTCTGAGCTTGGCTTCCTGTCCCTGGCGGCACTGCCTACATGTAGGGAGAACTCCACCTGCAGCCTTCCCTGTGTGTCTCCATGTACTGTGCACATGTGGTTGGCAAGAGTCCTTGCATCATGACAGTTTACCAGTATCCTTATTTTCTAACTCCTTTTCCTGTGCCTGGAATGTCCTAGGCTCAGTTCTAATCTCAGATATTTGCTTCAACTCCAGCTCCCTGCAAGCCCCATCTGTAGACGCCCGTGAACTCCCTTTTCCTTATTCAAATATTACATGCCTTTAAGATGATCTCAAGCTGCCTTTATTGGGAAACCCTTGCTTGTCTACGCGTGCCCTCCAGTCCCTGAGTATTAGTTATAGTATTAGAGTTGCAGCATGTATCATTTCATTCCATGCTCCAGTACCTCTAGGAAGTTGCAGTCCTTTTCTCCATTGTACAGATGGGGAAACTGAGACTCCATGAGGCCTAACCTTGTCCCAGGGAGGAGGAGCTGGAGTCTGCAGCTGTATCTACTCTGCTGCTGCGAAGTCACTCAGTCATGTCGGACATTTGCGACCCCATGGATTGTAGCCCACCAGGCTCCTCTGTCCATGGGATTCTCCAGGCAAGAATACTGGAGTGGGTTGCCATGCCCTCCTCCAGGGGATCTTCCTAACCCAGGGATTGAACTCCTATCTTTTACGTCTCCTGCATTGGCAGATGGGTTCTTTACCACTAGCGCCACCTGGGCAGCCCATGTCTACTCTACTCTGTGTTATATCCTCACCTCCTGGGGAGATCACTTGGCATTCAGAGCAGTGAAACATCGGGCTGCATGAGCATAGCACGGGGAATGTTTCACAGCGTGATGGCCAAGCTGCAGAAAGAAGCAGACTCTGGGGTGCGGACCCAGCCCTGGGTGACTATGGCTGGTTGGTCACACTCAGAGAACCACTGATTTAAGAAATGGACTTTATGGTGTAAGTGACGGCTTGGGTTACCTGGAACTTGGGATTTGAATGGCTCCCCAGCCCTATTGAATCAGAATATCTAGGGTGAGTGGGCCGAGGAATCTCTGACCAAGTGCCCCCAGGTGGTTTGTAATCATCTGTGGAGTTGGGGAAGCTGATTGAAAGTCAAGCCGACCCAATTAGCGCTTAATTGTATTCTGCTTTATCTTCTTCACCAATTAGTTCTTCTGTATCAACTAAGCTCCTTGGAGGCTCAGACAGAGCACTCAACTCAGAATTGTCCCAAGAGCTGGTGTGCTCCTGGGCAGGTGACTAGTGTTGCTGGATGTATCTGCACTCAGAGGAGAGGGGTTTCTGGAATGGAAGATGGGGGGCTGCTGGTAAAGCTGACACGGGGGTCCTACACCTGCTGGCTTGGTGGTTCCTGTGCCTGTCATCTCAATAAGACTGAGTCTTTCCTGCTGCCTAAGGACCAAGTCTGCTTTCTTTCATTCTGTGAAACAGAGTTGCTCACCCCCAGAAAGGGATGAACCTCATGCCATTGAGCCTTTTGATCCTTCTATGGATTGGCCTGGGATTGGTGCTGTCCATGGTGGGTACCTTCAGGATCGTCCCGGGCTTGATGCTGTGTTGGGCACATGCATGGTAGGCACACTTAACCATCTGCTCTTTCCTTCCTGGAAAGGGCATGTTACCCACCTCGAACATTCCCAGAGTGTAGAACAGTGACTCGCACAAATTCAGTTAATATTTTAGTTTCCTACATAAATCTCAAGAGATACTTTCAGACATTATGATACCATTGCAGTGAATGTGAATAATGTGTGTTGTGTATATGTTTATTACTCCCACTTTTAGGTGCTGGACTCCCCCCTTACCCAGTCCAGAGCCTTATACAATGTTGCTTTCTGGAAGTTAGTTTTTGTTTGTTTGTGAATGAAGTTAGTAACTTCTCAGGGTGAAAACTTGTAAAGGGGTGAATGTATGTTCTTTGTTAAAAAAAATTATCTTCTTAAAGCTATTCTAGACTGTACTTAAAGACTCTGAGCATTTAATGATCAGATCAGATCAGTCGCTCAGTCGTGTCCGATTCTTTGCGACTCCATGAATCGCAGCATGCCAGGCCTCCCTGTCCATCACCAACTCCGGGAGGTCACTCAAACTCACATCCATTGAGTCAGTGATGCCATCCAGCCATCTCATCCTCTGTCGTCCCCTTCTCCTCCTGCCCCCAATCCCTCCCAGCATCAGAGTCTTCTCCAATGAGTCAACTCTTCGCATGAGGTGGCCAAAATACTGGAGTTTCAGCTTTAGCATCATTCCTTCCAAAGAAATCCCA
This sequence comes from Tragelaphus eurycerus, assembly GCA_935064755.1. NCBI lineage: Eukaryota > Metazoa > Chordata > Mammalia > Artiodactyla > Bovidae > Tragelaphus > Tragelaphus eurycerus. The sequence continues at coordinate 24,653,942 of CAKXYN010000020.1, forward strand.
GGGCTGATCTCCTTCAGAATGGACTGGTTGGATCTCCTTGCAGTCCAAGGGACTCTCAAGAGTCTTCTCCAACACCACAGTTCAAAAGCATCAATTCTTCGGCGCTCAGCCTTCTTCACAGTCCAGCTCTCACATCCATACATGACCACAGGAAAGACCATAGCCTTGACTAGGCGAACCTTTGTTGGCAAAGTAATGTCTCTGTTTTTGAATATGCTATCTAGGTTGGTCATAACTTTTCTTCCAAGGAGTAAGCGTCTTTTAATTTCATGGCTGCAGTCACCATCTGCAGTGATTTTGGAGCCCAGAAAAATAAAGTCTGACACTGTTTCCACTGTTTCTCCATCTATTTGCCATGAAGTGATGGGACCAGATGCCATGATCTTCGTTTTCTGAATGTTGAGCTTTAAGCCAACCTTTTCACATTTAATGATAATGTTTATCATTAAAATGAAAATAATAATAGCTACATTATACATTTCAAATATCTCTGAGAAAGTATTTATCACAGTGTACACATATAACAAGTTCTCAAACTGTAGCTCCTTGACACAACAACAACAATGTGAGGTGTAGACAGAAGGCAGAGCATGTATTTGTCACTATCAAAAAACAATCAAAACAAAGGAAATTATAAAAATTCAGTGTTGGTGACGTTGTGATTGAATAGGCACTCTTTTTCAGGTCTATTTATTATTGCATATCAAGTCATAAATATTTTTATATAATACATACTTTTGTTAGGATGTCAGTTCTATGAATTACTATAAGAATGGTTTTTTAAAAAGGAACAATTTAATTGTAGACATCAGTGTAATTGTCACTGTGTAATTTACAAAAAGGAAAACAGGAAGGAACTTACATGACAAAAATAGGAGGGTTATATAAGTTATAGTGTATCAACATATGGAATATTTCATAGCAATTATGGAATATTTCATAGCAATTAAAAAGGCCAAAAGCAAATTCTATGTGAAAACATGAACTGATTTAAAATAAGTATAATATTAAAAAGACAGTTTAATTTACATTTTGATTTAAATAGTACAGAGTTATATATTTACATAAGTGTGTGACTTACAATAGGTGTGAAAAGAAGAGAAGCGAAAAGTAAAGGAGAAAAGGGAAGATATTCCCATTTGAATGCAGAGTTCCAAAGGATAACAAGGAGAGATAAGAAAGCCATCCTCAGTGATCAATGCAAAGAAATAGAGGAAAACAACAGAATTGGAAAGACTAGAGATCTCTTCAAGAAAATTAGAGATACCAAGGGAACATTTCATGCAAAGATAGGCTTGATAAAGGACAGAAATGGTATGGACCTAACAGAAGCAGAGGATATTAAGAAGAGGTGGCAAGAATACACAGAAGAACTGTACAAAAAAGAGCTTCACGACCCAGATAATCACGATGGTGTGATCACTGACCTAGAGCCAGACATCCTGGAATGTGAAGTCAAGTGGGCCTTAGAAAGCATCACTACGAACAAAGCTAGTAGAGATGATGGAATTCCAGTGGAACTATTTCAGATCCTGAAAGATGATGCTGTGAAAGTGCTGCACTCAATATGCCAGCAAATTTGGAAAACTCAGCAGGGGCCACAGGACTGGAAAAGGTCAGTTTTCATTCCAATCCCAAAGAAAGGCAATGCCAAAGAATGCTCAAACTACCGCACAATTGCACTCATTTCACATACTAGTAAAGTAATGCTCAAAAGTCTCCGAGCCACGCTTTAGCAATAAGTGAACCGTGAACTTCCTGATGTTCAAGCTGGTTTTAGAAAAGGCAGAAGAACCAGAGATCAAATTGCCAACATCCGCTGGATCATCGAAAAAGCAAGAGAGTTCCAGAAAAACATCTATTTCTGCTTTATTGACTATGCCAAAGCCTTTGACTGTATGAATCACAATAAACTGTGGAAAATTCTGAAAGAGTTGGGAATACTGGACCACCTGAACTGCCTCTTGAGAAACCTATATGCCGGTTAGGAAGCAACAGTTAGAACTGGACATGGACCAACAGACTGGTTCCAAATAGGAAAAGGAGTACATCAAGGCTGTATATCGTCCCCCTGCTTATTTAACTTATATGCAGAGTACATCATGAGAAACATTGAGCTGGATGAAGCACAGGCTGGAATCAAGATTGCTGGGAGAAATATCAATAACCTCAAATATGCAGATGATACCACCCTTATGGCAGAAAGTGAAGAGGAACTAAAAAGCCTCTTGATGAAAGTGAAAGAGGAGAGTGAAAAAGTTGGCTTAAAGCTCAACATTCAGAAAATGAAGATCATGGCATCTGGTCCCATCACTTCATGGGAAATAGATGGGGAAACAGTGTCAGACTTAATTTTTTTGGGCTCCAAAATCACTGCAGATGGTGATTGCAACCATGAAATTAAAAGACACTTATTCCTTGGAAGGAAAGTTATGACCAACCTAGATAGCATATTCAAAAGCAGAGACATTACTTTGCCAACAAAAGGTCTGTGTAGTCAAGGCTTTGGTTTTTCCCGTGGTCATGTATGGATGTGAGAGTTGGACTATGAACAAAGCTGAGCGCCAAAGAATTGATGCTTTTGAACTGTGGTGTTGGAGAAGACTCTTGGGAGTCCCTTGGACTGCAAGGAGATCCAACCAGTCCATTCTAAAGGAGATCCTGGGTGTTCATTGGAAGGACTGATGCTGAGGCTGAAACTCCAATACTTTGGCCACCTGATGCAAAGAATTGACTCATTGGAAAAGACCCTGATGCTGGGAGGGATTGTGGGCAGGAGGAGAAGGGGACGACAGAGGATGAGATGGCTGGATGGCATCACCGACTTAATGCACATGATTTTGGGTGAACTCTGGGAGTTGGTGATGGACAGGGAGGCCTGGCATGCTGCAGTTCATGGGGTCCAAACAGTTGGACACAACTGAGTGACTGAACTGAACTGAACTGAAGTGTGCGACAATTAGAAAGAAAAAAAGACAAGACTATGTTTGATTTGTTATATTGATATTGCTAAGTTTATTATATATACATACATATCTTTCAGTATTTAAAATCTCCATGATAGTTCTGTGAGATAGCTTTTATTACCTTTATTATTGAGATGAGGAAACAGACACAAATGTTTTGCTAAATCACACAGCTAAGAAAAGGTGAAGGAGGCTTGAAACAAATTTTGTCCGTCTAACTCCCTAATCTGTGCTTTTTGGGGTCAGTTATTCACAAATTGGGCTTCCCTGAGAGCTCAGTTGGTGTACATATATGCATTTGGTGTTGGCTTCTCTTGAGAACTCATTTCTGAGCAGACTTTATCTCATATTTCTACAGTGTAGATAGATACAGAGATATATTGTCACATGGTCAGCCTCAATATTTCCCCTTATTCATGAGTATATGTAGACTCTGCTTGCATGGACGTTAGGCTTGGCCGTGTGACTTGCCTTGGCCAATGTGCCTTTGGCACGCATGACAAAAACAGGCCTTGATAAACACCTGTGAGCCGGGATTTGTCCTCTTGAAACCCAGCCGCCATGTCATGAGGAAGCCCAAGCTAGCCACAGCAGAGGATTTCAGGGAACTAAAGCAAACGCAGAGCCCTGGTTGAACTCCCAGCTCACAGTGATCACCAATCGCCAGCTCATAGGTGATCACCCTTGTTGAAACCCAGTGAGTAGAGGAAACAGCCAGTGAGCCCAGCCAACCCATAGATTTATGAAATCTACTAAAACTTTCATTGTTTTAAGCCACTTAAATTTGGGTAAAAGACTTTGATGCTAGGAAAGTCAAAGGGCAGGAGAAAAGGGGACGACAGAGGATGAGATGGTTGGATGGCATCACTGACTCAATGGACATGAATTTGAGCAAACTCCAGAAGATAGTGAAGGACAGGGAAGCCTGGCATGCTGCAGTCCACGGGATTGCAAAGAGTTGGACACAACTTAGCAGCTGAACTAAAACAACAAATTTAGGGATGACTTGTTATCTAGCAGTAGATGACTAATATACTAGAAGTGAAAAAATTTTAAGTACCAGGATAAATTTAGCACATACTAGGTGCTTAATTAAAATGGGTATGAGCAAGAAGGGGTTAATTCTGTCTCTTGTCATTCAGATTCCCTTTTGATTGTCCACCGTAGCCTTCTACTTTATGAAGACAAGCTCTCTGTTGAATGGGATCTATCTGTACCACAGGCCAGCAATCCTGACTCAGAGCAGGAACCGTTCCATGGCAGAGGGGGCATTGTCCTTTAGAAAATGCCAGATCCTTTATAAGCTGGAGAGTTACAGTCCCTGCTTGGTAATTGCCCTGCCCCCTGCTAGTGCTTCCATTATTGGCTCCCATAATGAAGTTCAGTCTCATGCTCATTTTTTAGCTTCCTAAATGGAGCCTGCCATGGAACAGCCATTTGTATCGGGATCTTAGGCAACCACGGCTGTTCCCAGCCTCAGCAGCCCCACCGCCACTGCCTCAGTTGAGGTCCCCGTCATCTCTCCCTTGAATAATTACAGCTGCCCCTAACAAGTCTCCCAGCATCTTGGCTTACCCACCTCCATTCCATTCTCTGTAGCAGGCAGTAGGCCATTTCTAAAGCACAAATTGAATTGTTTCACTCTGCTTTTTAAAGTCCCTCCAAAAGGCTCCCCACTGTCTAAAAGCAGTGTCTCTCAAACTGGATTAATGAGCATTTTGTAGAATATGGGCTAGGAATGAGATTCGTAGTTTAATACATTTGGCAAATCCTGGGTTAAACAGAGTTTTCCAGATATGTGTGTGTGTGTGTGTGTGTGTATGTATGTGTCATAGGACTTCTCAGAGCATTCAGTATGCTGATACAAATCAAGATTCTTCAAAAGGGGTGCTATAAAATGCAACATTTACTAAACTTACTTTCTTGGAAGGCTGTCTTTGGTTCATTGAGTTAAGGTTTAGAATTTTGGAAATAATTCCAAGTTCCTTCATTTGACATGCAAGCTTCTTCATGATCTGACCCCAGCTTATCTCTTCAACTCAAATCCCTACATTTTCCCCAAGTTATTGCTTATGAGAACTTAACGCTTTTGCATCTGCATTCCTTGCACCCCAAATCTCTTCTCTTGTAGACTAGTTAATTTTTATTCATCCTTCAAATATCAAGTCAGTCTTCCCTCCTTTGGGAAATATCCTATCCCCACTCTACTCCACCTCACTCACCCCAGCCTCACCACCCTGGCCTGAATTATATGTTCACCTCACATCATCCCATGATTTTTCCTGTTATAGTAACTTCTACACAGCCTTATAACTGCCTGCTAGTCTTCTGGCTCCTTAGCACTTAAGTGTTTATTGAATAAATAAGCACTGAAACATAGAACAAATTTTGAGACACATGCTGTTGACTCAGAACTTCCTGAAAGCAGGAATGTTTGTAGTAGGCATTTTTTCAGGTACCAATCCACCCATGGTCCAAACATGTCTCTCATGTTAATCTTACTCCATAGATGGTCTTTGGGATGCTAACTCCTTGGACCACATGATTTTATGTGGACCTTTTGTTCACATGTTAACAAAGCTGGCCGTAGTCAATTTAACTCTCTGAAAATTTGGACTTGACAGTTGCTGGAATGTTGATCTACAGAAAACAGACTCCAGAGCTCTGGTGATCATTCTATGTGGGAACAGATGGGAACAATGGGAGCAGAGCTAGAGCGGAAGTGTGAATGCTCAAATGTTCCTTAGAAATAAGCCAGGATGGGGAGAGATGGTGGCCTGTGTTGCTAACTGGTCTTACATGCTCCTTTCAGGGGTAGCTGAAGCCTGGCTCTGTTGGTGCCTGTGTTTGAGTTATAAGTGTACCATTCTGATGAATTTCCTTTTTCCCACTCCAGTTTGTTTGAAAGGGGTTCTTGTTATGTGTTACCAGTAGGGTCTTGACCAAGCAACATTCAGTTTTCTTTCCTTGAAAAGCTCAAATGTGGACAGCCTCATCCTCATGCTTCTCTTTGTCATGGTCACTTTGTGAATATTAATGGTAATACTTAAGCAGGTCAATTGTGCATTGAGAATATGAAATATGTGTGTCACTCAAAAACAAATGATTGTCAACATAGCGTCTGGGCTGAATTAGTCTCACCCAGCTTGTCACAGTTGATCTGAAAGGGAAGCTGTGACAATGAGTCTGTGCCAGACCTTATGCTTCCTGAGGTCAGGACCTAAATCTGCAGATTCAAGAATGTGCTTTCTGACTAATGATTTGTTATCATTAACTTGATGCACTGGTGGATTTATAGAGAGGAAAATGTTAATAAAAAGGTTCTTTGAGCTGCATTTCTGCTTTGCTGAGCTGTCGTTCCATTAAGCAAATTTGAGGCAACGTAATTGCTACAAGATTCTCCATATTTGCAAATGAATTTGTGACATTATTTGGGAGATGAATGGGTTTTTACCTTGACTTATTGGACTAAATTCATCTTCTTTTCAGGAGATGTGCTGATTATGGTTTTTCATGAGCTTGCAGGGTTGCTAAAGCAGTTTGCTGTTGACAAGATAGCAGACAGATGGGCTTGGATTTAGAGCTAGACACTGTCCCTTACTAATGGTAAGGGTGTGACCATGGCCCAGTTGCTTCTCAGAGCCTCAGTTCCCTCATCTGTCAAGTGGGCCCATTGTTAACACTTGGCTTATGGGGGTTTGATGATAAATTTGATGATGTGAGACTTTTCTCTGAAGAAGACATACAGATAGACAGCAGGCACATGGGAAGATACTCACCACCACCAATTATTAGAGAAATGCAAATCAGAAGCACAGTGAGGTACCACCTCATGCCAGTCAGAATGACAATCATTATGAAGTCTACAAATACCAAGTGCTGGGGAGAGTATGGAGAAAAGGGAACCTTCCTACTCCTACATTGTTGGTGGGAATACAAATTGGTGCCACCACTAGGGAAAACAGTATGGAATTTCCTCCAAAAACTAAAAAAAAAAAGAGTTGTCATATGATTCAGGAGTGAGACTCCTGGGCTTATATCCAGAGAAAACCATAATTTGAAAAGATGCTTGCACAGCAATGTTCATTGTAGTACTATTTATAGTAGCCAGGACATGGAGGCAACCTAAATGTCCATGACAGATGAATGCATAAAGATGTGCTGTATGTGTGTACACGCATACACAGTGGAATATTACTCAGCCATAAAAAGAATGAAGTAATGCCATTTGCAACTATGTGGATGGACCTGTAGATGATCATAGCCAGTGAAGTAAGTCAGAAAGAGAAGACAAATACCATGTGATATCACTTATATGTAGAATCTAAACTCTGACACAAATGAGCATATCTACATGACAGAAATAGACTCACAGATACAGAAAACAGACTTGTGGTTGTCAAAGGGGAGGTGGGTAGGGGTGGCAAGGGTTGCGAGTTTGGGATTAGCAGAGGCAAGCTATTATCCTTAGAATGGAGAAGCAACAAGGTTCTACTGTAGAGCATGGGGAACCATATGCAACATCCTGCTACAAACCATAATGGAAAGGAGTATGAAAAAGTATTTATGTATATGTGTAACCGAGTCCCTTTGCTGTACAGCAGCAAGTAACACAACCCTGTAAATAACAGGTAACATGTATACATCAAAATGTTTTTTAAAATTTTGGTGATGTGTGTTAAAAACAAACAAACAAACTGGCATCCAGTAATTAGTAGTTAATTCCTCTTAAACTATCTTTTGATCATGTCTTTAGAGCAAGAAGGAAATTTACAATGAACACAAATATACACAGATCTAATGTGTGACCACAAGTGTAGGATTGGGGCCACACCTGGTTGAGGTGGAGGGTGCTGGAGTAGTTGCCCTCCTCCCACACACCTGTGACAGGTAGCATCCAACAGGGGCAAGACTGAGCCCATATAAGTCGCACTCAAAGCAAAGCCATCCCAGACTTGAGCTTCATGATCATAAAGTGCATGTTCAAAACCCAGGGAATAGGCTGGGGTCACATGTGAGGACCATATATTCATTTTAATTGGCTGATGGACATGCTGTTTGAAGTACTTGTAGTTTTAGAACGTTCTGTGGGATTCTAATTCCTTTCCCGAAAGTATCTGACAAGAAGCAATTTATGCAAGTAGTGTGAAGCTGGGAATGACAGGGAATTGAGCATAAAACTTGCATTCTGGTTATTCTGACTGGTTCCAATTTCTTTGCCCTTGGGCCCATTATTTCCCCACATAAATCCTGTTTCTGTGTCGTTAAGATGAAGATAATATCACCACGTGACACAAATGCATGTTTATCCATCCATCCAACAAATGATATCCGCAGGGCCAGGGAGCTAGCAGTGAATAAACAGAAACAGTCTCAACCTCCACTGCGGGAGGAGGTGAGATAATAAACCTCTTAGAAAAGTCAACTTTAGAGTTTGTCAGATAGTGATAGCTGGCTTCCCAGGAGTGAAACGGTTCAGGGAAGAAAGGCTTCAAATGTCAGCAGGGGGTGGGGTCATCACGGTGGAACAGCGTGGCAGGGCTAGAACCTCGGCAGAAGGTGGTATGTGAATAAAGACCTGAGAAAGTGAGGGACCAGTAACTGATGATGCTGGGGAAGGGTGAGAGCACCCCAGGCAGAAGCACAAGTGGGGACAAAGAACTTGAAGTGGGAGTAGATCTGGAGAGTCTGAGGTGGCCAGAGTGGAGTCAGTGAGGAGGAGAGAGCAAGAGCTGAGGAGGAGAGATGCAAGAGCTGAGCATGGAATGGTAGGCAGGACAGACAGCTGGGTAGGCCTTGTGGACCTTTGTCAGCACTTGGACTTTTCCCCCTGAGTGTGATGGGAAACCAGTCACTGGAGAATGGGGAGATCCGTTAACAGTACAGACTGATTTACGCTTAACAGTATTATCTCGACCCCCAGTGCCCTTAAAGAGAAGCCACAGACCTTTGGAAATGTGGCTGATGAGACAGAGGGACTGACTTTTCCTTTTTATTTCATTTGAATTAATTTAAATTTTAAAATAAGTTATTGATTTGGTTGCCTTGGGCCTTCGTTGTGGCACGTGCAGGCTTCGTGGCGTCAGGCAGGATCTTCCTCTGCTCTGCGCAGACTTCTCTGGTTGTGCTGTATGGGCTCCGTAGTTAAGTCACAAGGGCCCTCTAGTTGTGGCCCACGGGCTCCACTGCTTGCAGGCTCAGTAGTTTGCCACGTGGGCTTAGTTGCACCATGGCATGTAGGATCTTAATTCCCCATTGTTCTTCCTTGTTGGTTCCCTGACCAGAGATCAAACCCATGTCCCATGCATTGAACCACAGGACCACCAGGGAAGTCCTTACCAATGATTTCTTGATTCAGTGATTGGAAAACTTTTAAGTGTGTTTGGAACAACTTTGGTATGTGAATGTCCTTTTTCAGCTTTACATTTATGAGTTCTAAATATAGATCAGGTATTTCCAATAACAATTTTACCATCTGAATTGAAATGTTCTATAATTGTAAAAGATACTTCTCCTTTGTAAAACATAGGATGAAAAAAACTAAGGTTAAAAAGCCTCAGTGATACTGTTATAGTCACTGTATGTTTAAATAATAATATTTTGAATCTATTGAGTTCAGTTCAGCTTAGTCACTCAGTCATGTCTGACTCTTTGTGACCCCATGAACTGCAGCACGCCAGGCCTCCCTGTCCATCATCAACTCCCAGAGTTCACCCAAACTCATGTGCATCGAATCAGTGATGCCATCCAACCATCTCATCCTCTGTCGTCCCCTTCTCCTCCTGCCCCCAATCCCTCCCAGCATCAGGGTCTTTTCCAATGAGTCAACTCTTTGCATCAGGTGGCTAAAGTATTGGAGTTTCAGCCTCAGCATCAGTCCTTCCAGTGAACACCCAGGATTGGTCTCCTTTACGATGGACTAATTGGATCTCCTTGCAGTCCAAGGAGAGTCCCTTGGACTGCAAGAAGATCCAACCAGTCCATTCTGAAGGAGATCAATCCTGGAATTTCTTTGGAAGAAATGATGCTAAAGCTGAAACTCCAGTATTTTGGCCACCTCATGCGAAGAGTTGACTCATTGGAGAAGACTCTGATGCTGGGAGGGATTGAGGACAGGAGGAGAAGGGGACGACAGAGGATGAGATGGCTGGATGGCATCACTGACTTGATGGGTATGAGTCTGAGTGACCTCCGGGAGCTGGTGATGGACAGGGAGGCCTGGCGTGCTGCAGTTCATGGGGTCGCAAAGAGTCGGACATGACTGAGCGACTGATCTGATCTGATCTGCAGTCCAAGGGATTTGCAAGAGTTTTCTCCAGCACCACAGTTCAAAAGCATCAATTCTTCGATGCTCAGCCTTCTTCACAGTCCAGCTCTCACATCCATACATGACCACTGGAAAAACCATAGCCTTGACAAGACGAACCTTTGTTGGCAAAGTAATGTCTTTGCTTTTGAATATGCTATCTAGGTTGGTCATAACTTTACTTTCAAGGAGTAAGCATCTTTTAATTTCATGGCTGCAGTCACCATCTGCAGTGACTTTGGAGCCCCCAAAAATAAAGTCTGACACTGTATCCACTGTTTCCCCATCTATTTCCCATGAAGTGATGGGACCAGATGCCATGATCTTCGTTTTCTGAATGTTGAGCTTTAAGCCAACTTTTTCACTCTCCTCTTTCACTTTTATCACGAGGCTTTTTAGTTCCTCTTCACTTTCTGCCATAAGGGTGATGTCATCTGCATATCTGAGCTTATTGATATTTCTCCTGGCAATCTTGATTCCAGCTTGTGCTTCTTCCAGCCCAGCGTTTCTTGTGATGTACTCTGCATATAAGTTAAATAAGCAGGGTGACAATACATAGCCTTGAAGTACTCCTTTTCCTATTTGGAAACAGTCTGTTGTTCCATGTCCAGAATCTATTAGGTTTCATATAATATAGTAATGCTAATTTCACCTGCTATTTTGTACATTTTTAAAATATAACCCCTGGAAAACTATGAGTGGCAAACATGGCTCACGATTAGAGAGCAGTGATGCAGAAAAAGTTTTGCACTATGTTTTGTTTACATGAATGAATTTATTCATTCTGTCATTCATTCTTTCATTACAAATGTACTGGGTGCTTTCCATGGGTGGAGCACAGTGCTCCTAGAGAGAGGTTTGGGTGCCCCCAAGCTGAGCACAGAAGAACTGATGCTTTTGAACTGTGGTGTTGGAGAAGACTCTTGAGAGTCCCTTGGACTGCAAGGAGATCCAACCAGTCCATTCTAAAGGAGATCAGTCCTGGGTCTTCATTGGAAGGACTGATGTTGAAGCTGAAACTTCAAATACTTTGGCCACCTGATGCAAAGAGCTGACTCATCTGAAAAGATCCTGATGGTGGGAAAGATTGAGGGCAGGAGGAGAAGGGGATGACACAGGATGAGATGGTTGGACTCAATGGACCTGAGTTGGGGGGGACTCTGGGAGTTGGTGATGGACAAGGAGGCCTGGCATGCTGCAGTTCATGGGGTCACAAAGAGTCGGACATGACTGAGTGACTGAACTGAACTGAACTGCCCTCATGAGACTTCTGTTTTAGGAGAGGCAGACAAAAAATAATCAAATAATGCAAAATCATGCTAAGTGCTATGGAAGCAAAAATAATGGTATGAGAAAGAGCAGGGAGGGGACGTTGTGTGGACTGTGGAGGCAGCCTCTCAGGGGACCTGAGGAATTACTGCTGCTGGAGGATTATTACCAAATTGCCACGCAGAAGTGCTTTTTAAACCCTCAAGTGCTGTCACAGTGAGTTATTGTTAATATCTGTGTTCTTAGGGGCAAGGCATTCGGCTGGAATATGATCCCCTGGAGAACAGAGACTGAGTCTCAGTTAACATTTCACAAGGGTGTCTGCCTGGTGTCAGACACTTTTGAGGTGTTCGCGAGGATGTGAAGCACCAGGGATGCTTGGGGAGATAGCTGCTGTTGCTGCTGCTAAGTCCCGTCAGTCATGTCCGACTCTGTGCAACCCCGTAGACGGCAGCCCACAGGTTCCAGATACCACCAAGTTTAGTTGGAAGGAAAATGCAGGGGTTCAAATAGGAGTCAGGTGTCCTCCAGGCTGAATAAATGGTGTGCAAGGGGTTGTGGTAGGGATCCTAGGCAGGTGAAGACCAAGTGAGTGGAGAAGATGCTTAGAGAAAGAGGGTGTAACCTGTGGGTCTGAAGCCTGTGGGAGCTTTGAGAGATAGAGAGGAGCGTGGAGGGTATTCAGGACAGGAGACAAAGGACAAGCAGACATTCGAAAGTGGGATCTGGTGGCCAGGACTAAGGATGCTCCCAGGAAAGAGGGGGAGCAATTGCTATTTGACTTTGCAGCCAAAATGGTGGGTCTGGTCTTTTGAGTTCTGAGAAGTCAGTAAATATATGGCCCCAGAGAGAAATGAGATCTAAATATAGATTAGGTCTTTCTAATAAAAATGTACCATCTGAATTGAGTTACTCTGTAATTGTAAAAGCATACCAGATTTTGAAAATTTAGGATGAAAAAAGGAAAAATAAAACTCAATTATATTTTTTATATTTATTCTCTGTTGAAATAATATTTGGATATATTGGGTTAAATAGGTTATAGTAACATTACTTTCACCTGTTTCTTTTTACTTTTGTTTTAAAGTAACAACCAGAAAATTTTAAATTACAAGCACTGCATATTGCGACCCCATGGACTGTAGCCCACCACGCGCCTCTGTCTATAGCATTTTCCAAGCAAGAATGCTGGAGTGGGTTACCATTTCCTTCTCTAGGGGATCTTCCCAACCCAGGGGTCAAACCTGACTCTCTTGAGTCTCCTGCATTGACAGGCGGGTTCTTTACAAATATTGTTCACATTCTGCTTCTGCTAGAGAATTCTGCTCATGGTGCTGCCATGGCCAGCACACCAGCAGGGGCAGCCTGGTCCCAGCCTAGCCTCGCTTTCCTCTCTGTGAAGGTCTTCAGATGGCTCTTGAATGCCAAGGGTTTCAGACACCCCTGTAACTCCTTGCAAGTGGATATCAGAGTCACAGCCCAAACTTCTTAAGGAGCTGCTTAGCTTTCTCATTGAAAGGGAGAAGTGGTTCCTTGATCAGATGCGCCTGTATTTCTTTCCACCAAGAGCCCTGGTTCCTTGCCACATGTCACTCTAGTGAAGCAGAGACACTTGTCCTGCGTTTGTAAATCGCATGCATGGGGAGTGAGATCTTTGGCTTCAATTCACACAGTGTAGACAGGATCCAGACCTAGATCCTGGGCAAGTCCTCACCCTTGATGCAGTCATCAGACCCTTGACAATAATGCTTTCAGGGACTTCCCTCTCCCCATTTCTCAGGTGAAAAACTGAGACCCAGAGACAGAGACTTTGTCAGGGATCCTGCTACCACTGTCTTCATCACCAGCAGTTCCCTCCTAAGTGGAATTCCATGGAGAGAAAGATGGTTTACCCACTCTGGCCAGCCAGAAAGAAATTTGGGGCCTCTCTTCTAGCCCATTAATGTGGGACAGTAAATCAAAGATTTTTTGGGCACTCATTTGAACCAGGAAAAATGCTGCCAAGGTGATGATGGCCTGGTCAAGAGTGAACGTCCCCTTCCCAAATCCTGTGCGCACCCCTCCCCCTCCCTCCCGTGTGTCTGGCTTTCCTGCCTCCAGGGAGACTGGCAGCTGTGGACAGTGCAGGCTGGGTGGGGATGGCGCTGGCTCTGGGTGACACACAGAGGCCCTGGCTGCTGATCTTGTCCAGGATTCAGGGCTGGGAGCCAGGCGGGTGGAGATAGGCTCACTCTGGTGACAGGACCTCCCGCATGCTGTTTATAAGCACATCTCCTGCCATCTGGGCCCTGTCCCCATGCCTGGCCTCCATCCTGGGAAGCCGAGCCGTGTCACACACACATATACACACGCCGGATTGTTTGGGTAGAAACCTGAGATGGAGCAAAAGGCTCATCCCCAGGGACAACCATCCCCAGGCGTCGCCATAGACTCCTTGGAGCTCATCAGAGGCCCTACCCAGGGCTTGTTGGGAGTATTGGGCCCCCAGCTCTGCTGCCCCCAGCCCAGGGATGCGACAGCAGCTTGGCAACGGGATATACTGCTCCCCTCCCTAGTGTCCCCTGTGGTCACGGCTCTCTGTTGATTGACAGCATTTCACATCCCTAAAAATTACATTCTTTATCTGAAAAGAAACACCCTGAAATATTAGCAACAGTAAATGTCTTTGGGTGTTGAGTCTATGGATGATTTTTCTGTCTCTAATTTCCTTTTCTTTCCTCTGAACATTTTCTTCAGGAAGCCTATATTACTTTATAACAATAAGATTGGAACAAAGTTTTTTTTTTTTTTCCTGCCTGAAAGGCAGGCTATGACTTCCATGGAGCAGATTGTCTGCTTGGAGCAAAGATGAGTGTTTCTGAATTTGCCTCAGACCCACCCACATCCCCACATGCTTCATCCTCCTTTTTGCTCCAACCCTATTTCTTCTTCCTGGCGGCCGCAGGGATGGTGGTGGTGGGGAACTGGAGGGAAGGATGCTGTTCACTCCATGCTGGGAGCTTTATATACTTTGTTTCACTTCTTTGTCAGCAATAAAGCCAGTCATTAGAAAGAAACACCGTGGAGGAGGAAGGCCCTTTGAGGCTGGGTCTCCGGCCCCAGCAGCATTTCACACACCCCTGCCCAGTGTTTGTCCCGTGGCCATGTCGCCTTCAGTACACACCACGTGCTGGCACTGCCACTCTTCCGCTGCACCTCTGCTGCACCCTACAGCTTCCGCTGGACATGTCCATGACTGTTGTCTGTCCTCCCCTTTTGCAGATTGTATTAGTCGTGAATCTCTTTTATACACCTGACCTGGGAATTTGACTCTCTGAGCTCATCTCTGGAGCTTTCTCTTTCTCCACTTTGTCCAGTGACAGGAGGAGCAACCAGCTGGCTTCATTATATCTGTTGTTTTACCAAAAATGCTTGCAAGTATCAGATGCACAGTCATCCAGCCCACACGTATAAGTGGTTGATGGGGAGGATGCAGTGCTGGTGCTTTGCGTATTGCCACTATCACATAACAGCTATGGACCATCAGTGGTCTCTTTACTGCTGGAACTAGAGTCATTAGTGTTTTTACATCTAGTCAGATTAGAGAGCCAATTTCATAAACCCCGTAACCGATTCAGGAAACTCATCCTTGTCTATTTCTCTGTCAGTTTGTAAGGACATCATTGTTGAGCTGTCAAGAAGAAAAGCTATCATGGCTTCTAGTTCTTTGACAAAACCTCACATGTGTGGCCTTCTGTCCCATCATTTCTTTGTCGGAGCATTTACTGCCTCCTTGGGAGATGCAAGTTTCTATATGTTTGCTGTGGCTGAACCGAGAAAGCAGGCATATGCCTATTTCTACAGAAATTATGATTCCATAAAAGATTTTGGGGAGATGAGGAAGGCAAGTATGTTTCAGAGTGCAAAGTGATTTTGGAGTAGAAAGAATTTCTTTGGGCTGAGTTCCATGGAAGTTTGTCATTGACCTTTGTCCTTGTTTGGACTTCCCTGGTGGCTCAGCTGGTAAAGAATCCGCCTGCAATGAGGGAGACAAGGATTCGATCCCTGGGTTGGTAAGATCCCTTGGAGAAGGCAAAGGCTACCCATTCCAGTATTCTGGCCTGGAGAATTCCATGGACTGTATAGTCCATGGGGTTGGAAAGAGTCGGACATGACTGAGTGACTTTCACTTTGTTCTTGAACTATGAAAATATGAACTATGACTATCTGGGCTAAGGAATAGTTTCTCTTGATAAATAAGTGATTAACAAATACCATGGACACCAAAAAAAATAATCCTTAAAGTTCTATTCCTCTGGAATCACTCTTGGTATCAAAATCTATGTTAGTCATGTTTCTGCAGAGAAGCAGAACCAATAAATCTATCCATCATCTGCAAGTCTGTCTGTCTACGGAATTAGTTCACGTGACTGTGGAGGCTGAGAAGTCCCCGTCGGCAAGCTGGAGACCCAGGAGAACTGTTTTTGCTTCTGGTCCATGTCTGAAGGCCTGAGAACAAGGAGGACAAGTGGTGTTGGTTCCAGTCCAAGGCCAGGAGAAGACTGATGTCTCCACTCGTGTAGTCAGAACAGGCAGAGTTCCCTTTGATTCAGCCTCTGTGTTCTATTCAGGCCTTTGATTGATTAGGCCCCTATTCAAGGCCTAATGAAGTCCACCCTCATAAGGAGGTACAATCTACTCAGTCTAGTGATTTCTCTTGGTAACCAGAGCATTTCCCAGAGTATCTATTTACGAAGTTGAGTGGATGAGAAATCATGCATGTATTATGGTGTATGTGTGTATATGTATGTATGGTAGTGTTTAATCACTAAGTTGTGTCTGACCCCTTGTGACCTCATGAACTGTAACCTTCCAGGCTCCTCTGTCCATGGGATTTCCCAGGAAAGAATACTAGAATGGGTTTCCATTTCCTTCTCCAGGGTATCTTATCTTTCCAACCCAGGGATCAAATCTGTGTCTCCTTGCATTGGCAGGTAAATTCTTCACTGCGGAGTCACCAGGGAAACCCTGTGTGTATGTATAAGCATACATCTATATAATTTATTGAATTTTATTTAATTAGCAACTTTTATATACTAAAATTATATTTTTGCATAATAATGATCATATTCAAAATAGTTTACCTCTGAAAGGCAGAAAAGGAAACGAGATTAGAGAGGGATTCACAGAGGCTTCAAATTTATCTATAATATTTTACTTCTCAATAAAATAAGATTTTATTAAGCTGGGCAGTTGTGAACCAGGTGTATTTTATATTATCTCAATACATTATGACATGTTGAAGATATTTACAATGTAAAAGGAAGGAAGGGAGCGAGGGAGGGAAAGGAAGGATGGAAAGTAGGGGGAAAGGGGCAAGAACAGAGGAGACCAGGTGGACACCCAGAATGATGCCAAAATCAGGCCACAGAACCAGCTGGGAGGAGCCCCTGCCACCACTGTGCCCAGAATGTCAACCATGGCCCCAACACCATTGCCACCCACTTCCAGAATAGAGTCTCTGTGGTCTCCCATCCCTGGATCTTTGTGTCACCAGCTCCCAATCTCATTCAGGCACACCCCAGGTTACATACCTCACTCTAGATGCCGAGGGGGAGGGGGAGGAGAAAGGAGGTAGTTTGCATTTTCACCTTCTCTATGGAGAGGCAGTCCCTGATGCATAATGTGGAGTTTTCGTAGCTCAAGAAGGGTATGAAGGTTCAAATAACAGCCCCAAATTGAAAAGCCCAGTGCCAACCATGCCTGGGAAGACTGGGCTCCCTCTGCAAGATCCCAGGCTGGGTCTTGGACCACCAGTCCTTCCATCCTGGCCCATCCCCCACCCTATGCTCCCAGAGGGGCAGATGTCCTCAGCCCAACTTTATGGACACAAGAGAACTGGACTTGCCAGAAGCAAAGACTGAAATCCACATTTGCTTAACTTCTAGTTAAGAGAGGCACTTCCCATAGAAGCTTGCACCTCCTCTCTCTGGTTTCACTCTTATCACAGATTTGGTTGCTTCTAGCGCTCGCTTCATCCTTGCCATGGGAGAAAGGCCAAAGAAGAGGTGAACTTCCCCTTTGTTGTCCTGCATCAGAGTACTTTGGTGAACATTGGCTTTACCAAAGCAAACATGGCAGCAGACAACCAGACATGGCATTGAACAGAGACTCATGCGAGAGCACACATTTTCTATGTTTCCTAATGTCAGTGACCATGGGTGTTTCCAGGAGCTGGGACAGTGAGAGGAAATGTCTTATTTGAGACTCTGGACACTCTTCAAATTGTTCTGGGTGAACATCTGTATCAATAGTCCACCAATAGAAAAGACTAAAGATCTTGAGTGCAAGTATGAAAAGGGGCGAGGCCAGGGTACAGACGTGCCTAAAGAGAAGGTGCCTTGGTGCCAAAGACATGGGTTGTGTGTAGGACACTGACCCTTCTTCAAACCATCCGACTGTGTATTCAAGGCTCAGGGAAGAGTCACATTTTCTCAAAATTCAGTAAGAGGCATCTTTCATTTCAATCTCCTGCCTTTGTGTAGCAGACGCAATACTCTAGTGACAAATGCAGGTGAATTGAATTTTGTTTCGTTTTTTTTTTTTTTTCCCCATAATAGTTGCATACAGCAGAAAACTAATGTGTTAGTTATCAGAGGTGAAAATAAGCATAATGCCTGATCCTGAACTTGAAATTGCATAACTTCAGCCAAATGGCTTTTGATTGAATTGCACATTTGTTTTCTTGTCTTTTTTTTTTTTCCTCTTCTTTATGTGAAATCTTCATTTACCTGTGATGATCATAGCTTATTAGTGGGCTACTTTGGAGCACGCTAAAATGAGAGCACTCTCATTTAATGCACCACTGCCTTACGCATAGGCTCTTGGATGCTCACCCTGAAGCCTTTAGCATTTATCTCCTCTAAACCTAGACTCCAGGATGTATCTTTTTCCAATTCACTGTTTTAATGCACAGAATCAGAGTCTATGTGTCTGTTCAGGAGAATGGGGGCTTTTGTTCAGTGAGTAGAGCCCGGTATTGAAAATGGATATCATTTGAGCATTTCCTATGTGCCTGGTGCTTTATATAGATTATATCTAATCCTCACATCATCTGAGGAAGGGAGATATTATCCTCACTTAACTGATTACAAAACAGTATGATAAAGGAGATGATAGACTGATTGGAAGGATGAGAGAAAGAGAAGGACAAACAATAAACCCTGGGGTTTGGCCTGAACACAAGGTGGATGGTGTTGCCCTTAAGAGCTGGAAACCTGGGTTACAGGGATTAACTGTGGGGTGAAGATCAAAGGGATGGTTTAGAAGTCATTTAATTTGAGAAGCCCCACTATAGGCCAAGTGGAAATGTCAGTCACAGGGTTGATGAAAATAAGAGTTAAAAGAGTGTTGAACTTTTGCGCTGGCCTTGGAATCAGTGTACCTAAGTAAACACACTCAGTGCCAGCTGGCTGGCAAGTGTCTGAGCCCAGAGTGCCCCCCTCACCCCCTTGCTGGGCTCTGTGATTGCAAAGCCCAGCATCCCCCTCTGTCCCTTATACCCTACTCCTGAGCCCAGGGGGAGGACGGATGACATTCAGAGTCAGTCACTCTTGCTGGGGCCTTTAGGCTGGGAAATAATTGTAGATTTTACAGTGCAGGAAAGGATAAATTTATCAAAGCAACATATACATTTCTATGCCTTATTTAATTCCACCTAAACACAATAGAATTGGAAGCTGAAATTCCCCATGAGAGAAGGTTTCACTTCCTTGCTTTAAATCAGAATTATCATGAGAATTCCCATCTCATCCCATCAGCCAGAGCTCTCTGATTCTTCTCAGAGTTCTCACAGATATTCTTACTCCCATTTCCACTGAAAAGGACTCTGACATTTGGTGCTTAGAATGCCATGTAATCTCCTTTCCTGTGATTTTGGTCCAGACCAGCTCAGTTCAGAACACATTTATTAAAAATGTATATGTATCCAATCTGATGGAGAGAAAGAAGGGTGTGTGTGCATTATTCCCTAAAATGAAAGTTATGATGTGGAGTCTGTCTAAGAATCATATTGTAGTGGAATGTAATTGCATGACCATCAAAGAAAGCTACATTAAACCACTTGTAGCTGGACATTGTTAACTACCTTTAAGGAAACCAGCTATATCATGAGCCTGTCTATCTGGCAGTAATGGCAGTAAGTGTGGATTTTGGTCCTGTAGGTGGTTTCTGGTTACCATGGTTGTATGGCATGGCTCAAGAAGGACTCACTCTTAAGACAGAAGAAGGATGTCTATCTGTGAGACATCATAGGAGAACAGAATGAGAAGTTAAAATGAAGTCAAAGCCTGAGCATATAACACCAAAAGAACTTTGCAGATGGAGTTGAGGGGGCATTTGAGGCCACCATTCAGCCTAGGTAACATTAGTCCACGTAAAGGTACAGTAAACACATGAGTGCATATAAACAAGTTTAAAAATTGGGGATTTGAACTTCACAAAATCACTGGTCCCTTCAGTACCTTCTCTCGAATTTTTGCACTGTCTCTAAATACTGAGATTGTCAAGAGAAACCAGTCATGTCATCTTTGAGTCTAATATCCTTAGGTAGTTATTCTTTAGAGCAAAAACCAAGCTTTGGTGTAGAAATCCAGGTCTTTATCCTTCTGGCCTCACTTCACCCAACTCAGAGCTCCCACCAAATCACCTTGGCTGTCCTGCCGTCTCCACTTCTACCAAAGGATTTTTGCTCCCATTTCTCTGTGTCCACTCAGCACCCCTTCATCCTTCGGAGCAGCTGGCTCTGTGTTGCTTTTGTTCAGCAGCCCCCACAGCTCCTTGAGTGAGGAAGCATGTCTTTCATCCATGAACCACTAGGGCTCAACACAATGACCTGATGATCAGGTACTCTTCTAGCCCAGCCCCAGGATTGTTGGCTTCTCCAGCAGGTGTTTACACAGCAGTCACACTTTCCCCCAGGCTATCAAATGAGTATCCCTGACCTCAAGCTTCTCTCAGGGTCCCCAGTCTGCCAGGGATGCTGGGCTCTAGGGCTTTCCAGTTGGGTCTCTAGGAACATGGAATCTAAAGGAAACTTGCTTCAAAGCCTTGAGACCACAGACAGTTCTTGGCCAATTCTAATGAGAGGGTGCCTGTTGGCCTCCCTTTCCTGGGTCATCCAGGAAGGGTTTTCTAAACCTAAAGGATCTGGGTCTTCGGCTCTCATGCCTGCATAGGTAGAGGCCAAGGGAGATGAGTGACTCCAGTGGACTGCTTGTCAAGATAGTCAGTTCCAGATTCTCTCCTAAAAAGTCTTAGTAAAGGAAGACAGAGTGACTCAGAGCTGTTTGCTCAGAAGCACGGCCAGGGCTGATCCTCCCTATATTGTCATTTTTGTACCATTTGTGTCACACACCTGCTCCTTGCTGGATGCTGTACCTTGGTTACCTCCTCACATCTGCACACACACGTGAGTTCTGAGTCTGCCCTGGACACAAGGTCCCACCTGAGGGCTTGACGTCTGACTGTCTCCACCTACAGAGAAAAGGAACGGTGTCCATGGAGTGCTGAGGATCCCTGGGAAGGGGGTGGAAGTGAAGATTACAGACCAGCAAAAATCAAGAGTCAAATGCCCACTGTGCCTACAAAGACTGAGCTCTTTTTCCGAGATCCTTACTGTGGCTAGACCTGACCCTGGTCTGCATCCTTTACATACAATACCTCCTTCTTCCGCTCCAACCCTCCACCACTTTAGCATCCTAAAAACCACTCTGAAGGGGCCACTGTGACCATTTACAGAGCAAAAGGAATGGATTGTTCAGTAACTTTCCCTGAATCTCATGGTTAGTAAATGCTGAAGCTGGCATTTAACTCAGGATCTGCCAGGTCAGAGTTCAAGTCCAGCCACCATGATAAGAGGCGGCCTTTGGAACCCAGGAGTCTGGGTTTTCTTCTTCACGCCACACAACTGAGCATGGAACATAGTTCTCTTAGCAGTGTGTGTTGGCATAGAAATCCACACTATGTTCTTTGCAGTTTTGATCCAAGGTTCAGGAGTCCTCTGAGTTCAAGGTCAAGCACATGACATTCACTCATGTGAGAAATACATTGCTGTCCATCTCTGGGTACGGATTCTCCTGTTAAAATATGTTTTCCTTGCCTCTGTACTCCTGCACATGTTTTTATCTCCCTGGAATGCCTTCTCCTTTCTTCTTATTTATGATTCCTCATTCTTCAAGGTCCAGCTACAGCATCTCCTCCAGGGTGACGCCTCTTCTGCCGGAGATGCCAGGGTGAGGCCCTCTGTGTTCAGGTGTGCCCTGTTGCTGAGAGCCACGACATGGAGCCAGAGTGGCGTCAGCAGCTGCCACCTTCACGCGTAACTTTGTTCTGGACAGCGTGGTAGGCTGTGAAGTGGATTCAGCACAGAGGAGTGGTTAAAGATGCTCTCCCCTTGGAAACTTGACTCTGGGGAAAGACCCGGCTTATACTGCTTCTGTCGGTCCCCCTCCCTCCAGCTCCTAGAGGAATCAGGTAGCAGAGTAGAGCTCCCGAGAGCACATCACATCTGATGGCAGAACTGAAATTCAACTCGTTTAGTGAAGCTAGTGGGCTTCTGCTGTGGGCACAGGGTCAGGGAGAAAAGGGATGGCTGAGGAGACACCTGGATGGCACCAGCAGACTGGGGAGCCCAGGAATGGGGTCTTGAAAACCCTGGTACAAACTAAACTTCGTATATCCACAGAGGACTCTGCAATGTGCCACAAAGGCCCCAGCCACGGGATTTCCTCAGCTGGAAAGAGCTCCCGCCCCGAAGTCTGGCTCTATTTTTAGGGTGGCCCACCTTCCACAGCTGAGTGCTGCGGGGGTTGAAAGGCCTGGCCCTCTCACCCCAACTGCTGTGCAGGGTCCCCAACTCTCGAGTTCCCTGTGGAGTTGGCTGAGCCCTCCGTGGAGACCCCACTGTACCTTACCTGCTCCTTCTGCCCAATCCAGCTTCTTTCCTTGCCCTCCTGTGGAGCACAAGAGGGCTCCAAAATAGACATTTGGCTCACCAACCTCTGTCTCAAATTCTGCCTCCCAGAGTCAGCTTGAGACAATACCCAGAGCGATTTTGCCGTAAAATGTTGTGGAAAATAAGAAGACCAGAGGGGCCCAGTCCTTCGTCAGTGGTGTGGGCCTGCAGCTCCCCTGGTCAGTTGTAAATGAAGAATGGTTGAGGGCAGGCAGATGGGGAGTCACAGAAATGCAGGGGGGGTGGTTTGTGAATGATCACGTGCATGAGTGAGTGAGGTGATCTGGGGGCCCGTGTGCTCCCTGGGGGCTGAGCTCATCCTGATCTCTCACTGGTTAGTGGCTCCTTCATCCCAATAGGGGCCTCGGAGGACCCATCTATCTGCTCGTCCTCTGCCTCTGCCTGGGTAAAGACAGACTCCATCTGGTTCTGAGGGGTCTTCAGATGGTGCCTGGTCTGGCAACGCTGGAGGAGGCCCTCCTTCTGATGCATCTCTGCATCCTGTCCCTTTCCTTTTAGGCCATTTTATTAACTTGCTAGACCTGCCACAGACTGGGTGAATTAAATGACTGAAACCCACTGTTACCCAGTTCTAGAGGCTGTAAGTCCAAAATCTAGGTGTTGGCTGGGTTGGTTCCTTCTGAGGGGGTGGGGCGGGGAGAGAAGGGTCTGTTCTAGGCCTCTCTCCTTGGCTTGCTTGTAGGTGGCCATCTGCTGCATCCTTTCACATCTTATACTTGTTCCCTGTGTACTTGTTTGTGTCCAGAATTTCCCCATCTTACAAGGACAGCGGTCATATTGGATTAGGGTCCACCCTAATGACCTCACTTTAACTTGGTCACCTCAGTAAAAACCTCATCTCCAGATAAGCTCATATTCTGAGGTTCTAGGATTTAGAAGCTTAACGAATGAGTTTGGGGTGGGGGGGGGGGTCACAGTTCAGCTGACAAGCCTGGCTTCTTCAAGCCAAGCCTGGAAAAGGGGCGTGGGGACAGCATGCTACGTATTTCTGCTCCTTCTTTCCTGGAGATAGCAGGAGCTCTGGGGACTGATATCTGAAAGCACGTTGTGGGACAGCCTTCCCTTCAGGGGTCCCTTTCCATGGCCTTGGTCATCCCTGTGATTGACACTTTGGAAACCTCTGCATTTCCCATCTTCTCTCTCTCTTGCTCAAGTCCAACACAATATTACACCCCTCCTCTCCTGTAACCTTTAACTTACGATGTTCCTAATCTAACCCTCCCTCTGTAGGCTGAATTACTGTTATGGATTTTTTAACACCTTGACTCTTTCCTGCAAGTTTCCCCATCTTTGATGTGATGTTCTGTTGTGGGTGGATGCTCGGCTTCCTTGGAGTTACACATGTGGACATTGTCAATGATCTGATAACTCAGATTGGGCACAGGAATCCACAAGCCAGTGGGGTAGCTCGACTCCCCAGCAGTACAGGGATGGAAAATTAGAGCCCATTGGCTTTGCTGGGTTCTCCCTTGAGCCTAGCTTGTCTCTCATATGTCGTTAGACAGCAGCTGCTGTGGTTTGAGTTCTGACTTTTCCGCTATAGCACCCACCTCGGCACCCCACATTTTCTCTTCTCCTCAACTGCAGAGAAACTGAGCATTTATCCCCGGGTCTCTCCCTGGTGCAGGGTTGAAATGCCTGCAGGATTGTGACAGACATGGTTCCAATCCCTCCTCCCCTCCTGGGGCCTTCGGTAGTATCCTCCCCTCCTTGAGCTGCTTTGGTTTCCTCTTATACAAAGACTTTGATGGTAACTATTGCACATGGTTGACCTGAGGATGAATACCATGGGAATGAAATGAAATCAGGAAGCACAGGGCCAGGCATGCGGGCGGCTGTTGGGAGTATCTGTTCTTCAGAAGGCAGCTGGGAATACATTGGTGGGGAGACAGGCTGGAGGAGACTCAAGCTCATACTGCCTCCAGAGCACAGGTGCACACAATGTGCCCAGGATGGCCCTGACCCTTAATATCACTATCTCCATCCACCCTAAACTGCTCCCTGGATCCCGGGGTAGAAGAGCTATTCAGAGGGCCTCTTAGGGAACAAGACAAGGTGGCAGCAGTGTGGTGCCGTGAACTTGGAAAGCGCTGCCCACCCTTGTCCTCTACATATCCTTCACCTGTGCCAGCATCTCAGCCTCTCTGAAGTCCCACTGCCATGAAGAAAGTGTGCTGAGCCTTCTCCAAAGACTCTCTGTTGTTGCACTGGCCTTGGTTGCTGCATGCAGGTTCTTCTCTGTGGCGAGTGGAGGCTACTCTCGAGTTGTGGTACACGGGCTTCTTGTTGCAGTGGCTGCTCTTGTTGTGGGGCACTGACTCTAGGCACAGGGGCATCACTAGTTGTGGCTCATAGGCCCTAGAACACACAGGCTTCAGTAGTGGTGCGCGGGTTTAGTTGTTCCCTGGCACGTGACATCCTCCTGGACCAGGGATTGAACCTGTGTCCCCTGCATTGGTGGGTGGATTCTTATCCACTGTACCACCAGGGAAGTCCTTTTCCAAAGACTTTTGACCTCAGAGCTTTTTAACTGAACTGTCAGGCAGGACACTGGTGTCCTGAGGGCCTCCTGGCACAGTGTGGGATCACTGGGTCAGGTGTGCCTCTGGTGTCTGCCTCCTCTCTGGCCACAAAGGCTGAGGCAGCGCATCTGAGAAAATATTGAGCCATCCCAAACTACATAAACTCCATTCTCCCTGCCGCCAGAGCTTCCCTTTCCATAAGTAGATAAAAAAAAGCATCTGTTGCAGAAAAATAAAATGCCTTATGTGGCAGACCAGTTGGCTGGCTCTCTTTGTGGGGTGTGTTGGACCAGGTGTGAGTAAAACTCCCATTTGTCAGGAGCTCACTGCCTTAGCAGCTCCCTGGCTCTCTGAACCTGCTTGTCCTGGACCTTCTGCCTCTAGGCTTTGAGATGCCCCTGCCCCCTGGCTAATGGCAGAGAGGACAAAATTATCAAAACTCCTCAATCCCAAGCTGACCTTGGAGATCAAACCTCCTTCAGTCCCTCTCCCCTCCCCCAGGAGGCTACTGTTTGTCCTGGTGGGGAAATGAAGGCACCCTGGGTTGCTTGACCCTTGGGCCTCATGGCTACATTTATTGCTGAAACCTTGGTGGGAGGTGGGGAATGCCCTTGGTTGGTCATGCCTGTTGAGCCCCTGTGAGCCTCTGTCGTCCCTCCAACAGGATTGCCTTTCCTCCCTATTCTTAAATGT
The DNA here is from genome assembly GCA_935064755.1 of Tragelaphus eurycerus. Classification (NCBI taxonomy): domain Eukaryota; kingdom Metazoa; phylum Chordata; class Mammalia; order Artiodactyla; family Bovidae; genus Tragelaphus; species Tragelaphus eurycerus. The sequence continues at coordinate 24,679,712 of CAKXYN010000020.1, forward strand.
TGCAATCCCACCACATCATCCTCCTAAATCAAGATTAAACCCTTCTTCTTAAAGTCTTTCCTTTTTCCTTCTGCTGATCCTCTGAACTATCCTTGTGATCTGGCTTAGGTCATAACTTCTGTGTGTGATATTCCCCCTCCTATCAGGCTGCAAACTTCTCAGGGGAAGCCAGTCTTACTCTAAGTGTTTATTGAGGACCAACCATGTCCCGGGACCTTAAGCATTTTGTACTCTAATCACTCTGGGGAGGGGGAGCATCTTTATCTTCATTTTGTTAATGAGACCATTAGGATTGGGGACATGGAGAGACTTGTCCAAGGTAATGATATTTCAGATGTGTCAGGGCCTGAGTTTGAACCTTGATCTAACTGCAAACTTCATGTTATCACTTGAAGCTTCATAGCATCAGTTCTTTTCTCTTTTAAATAAGATTTTGACAAAATTCCATCCCCAGATATCCAAATTCTATTTCCTTGCAATAAGAGAAATGGAACTCCATCATCCATTTAAATGTGAGCAGTTTTATTGAAGTTGTAGATGCAGAAGTTAAACAATGACCTGAGTGGATGGAGATGCTGGCAAACTTCCTAGACTGTAAGGTTAGACTTTTCATGTTGGGTGTTTGTTATGCTAATTAGTACCAATAAAACCAACCTGCTCTGCTGTGATTTTTCTGACCAGAGGAAATTTCCAATCAGAAGCCTTTGTGGCCCTTCATGACATGTCTTGACTGTTGGAAGAAGAATACCAGTCATACTCAGGGGACCCCTCCAGGTCCACCAAGGTTTGCAAAGCTGCTCTCAGCACACAGGGATGTGCTGAAGCGTAATGGATCATAGCACTAGCTCTCAGGCCACAGTGTCCTGCTGGGACTTTAACAGACTCCGAGCACCACATCGCCCCTGGTTAAACAGGCTGTCTGGAGAGGGCGCGGACATCTGTTTGTGCACAAAACTCTGCAGGCTTTGAAGACAGCTGAAGGTGGGTATCACTGGTCCCTTGTGGGAAAGACCCAGGCCATAGGAGGGGCAGTGGAAACACAGAGGGATGCCCAGCCCGGGGTCCTGTGATGGGCCCAGAAGAGCAGGACAAACTACATTAGGGAGTGTTCTGGGGAGGACAGGGATCTCAGGGCGGGGGTGATTTCCTGGCTTCGAGGATACTTTTGAAATTCTAGGACTATTACAGCATGGCTCCATTCTCCATCCAAAGTGAAAAAGACTTCAGAAGAGAGAGGGCGACCTTTGCAAACAAGTTTAAGTATCTGCTATTTACCGGGCCCTGGTAGTACAAAGTCTGAGGCATTCATAATGGCAGGTAACAGGTTGGTCTGTGTGATGCCAAGCCTTGTAAGTCCCGCAGACATAAGCCACTCAGTGCTGATGGAGCAAAAAACCCTTCCAGACTTAGCACACCTGCGAGGCCCTGGCCCCCCTGCTGCCCTGGGGCGGCTGGTGACCTCATTAATCCCCATGCCTGTCCCAGCCTTCCCAGCCCTCCTTTTAGCCAGTGGTTCATTGGTCATTTCTGATTCAGTCTCGAGAGAAGTTGTGGCTAGATCACAGGAGGCCAGGACTTGTACACTCAACTCCTGGGTTTCAAATTCTACTTCTGTCACTTACAAGCTGTGTTTCCTTGAGTGATTAATCTTTCTGAATTCCTGTTTCTTTTTATATAAAAGACTTTTACAGTGATTCCCAGGTCACAGGACTTTGGTTAGGGGGAAGATGAGTTAATGCATGGATCAGCAAAATTTTTCCATAAAGGATTAGATAGGACCTGGTTTTTTTTAAATTTAGTTTTTAATTGAAAGATAATTGCTTTACGGAATTTTGTTGTTTTCTGTCAAAACTCAACATGAATCAGCCATAGGTATACATATAACCCCTCCCTTTTGAACCTCCCTCCCATCTCCCACCCCATCTAGATTGATACAGAGCCCCTGTTTGATTTTCCTGAGCCGTACAGCAAATTCCTGTTGGCTATCCATTTTACATATGGTAATGTAAGTTTCCATGTTACTTTTTCTATATATTTCACCCTCTCCTCCCCTCTCCCCATGTCCATAATTCTGTTCTCTATGTCTGTTTCTCCACTGCTGCCCTGTAAATAAATTCTAGATTCCGCATATATGCATTAGAATACGATATTTATCTTTCTCTTTCTGACTCAGTTCACTCTGTATAGTAGGTTCTAGGTTCATCCACCTCATCAGAACTGACTCACGTGCATTCCTTTTTATGGCTGAGTAAGGACTGATATTGAAGTTGAAACTCCAATACTTTGGGCACCTGATGCAAAGAACTGACTCATTTGAAAAGACCCTGAGACTGGGAATGATTGAAGGCAGGAGGAGAAGGGGATGACAGAGGATGAGATGGTTGGATGGCATCACCAACTCAATGGACATGAGTTTGAGTAAACTCTGGGAGTTGGTGATGCACAGGGAGGCCTGGGGTGCTGCAGTTCATGGGGTCACAAAGAGTCAGACACAACTGAGCAACTGAACTGAACTGAACTGAATATTCCATTGTGTATATGTACTACAACTTCTTTATCCATTCATCTGTCTATGGACATCTAGGTTGCTTCCATCTTCTAGCTATTGTAAATAGTGCTGCAGTGAACAATGGGATACATGTGTCTTTTCTAGTTTGGTTTAGATAGGACCTATTTTAGGCTTCGTGAGCCATGTCGTCTCTTTAGTTGTAGCAACAAAGCAGTTGTAGGTGATACATAAACAAATGGGTGTGGCTGTTCCAATAAAACATTACTTACCTAAACAGATGGTGGAGTAGTGGGGTTGTGTGGATTTAGGTCTTTGGTAACCCCTGAATTAATGCATGTAAAACAATATGGGGCCTGACACAAGGCAACCCATGAACAGTGATGGTAGTTAGTATTATCACTATTCCTATTACTAGTCATTTTCAGGGAGAGCTGAGAAAAGTCCCCAGGTTCTAGGTGGAAGGTGTGCATGCAGGGAGTAGGGATCCAGGAGATACTGGTGGGTGGTACCGAGTGAGACCATCCCACAACCATCCTGTGACATTTCAGAGCGCTCTGGTGTTCTCAGACAGCTGCAATGATAGAAGGCCTGTTAGCACAGGGCAGAGCAGGGTAAACGTATGTAGAGTAAGTGTGTGTGTGTGTGTGGTGGGGAGGGCAGGAGAGGAACATTTAACATTCTTTGCCAGATGGATCTCTGTCCAGTCATAGAGGAACTCCCTGTCGCTATTTGTCACTTAGATTCTCTACCTATAACTGACAGAAAAGCCCATCACCTTTGTGGTTGTTCAGTCACCAAGTCCTGTCCAGCTCTTCATGACCCCATGGGCTGCAGCACGCCAGACTTCTCTGTCCCTCACCATCTCCCGGAGTTTGCCCAAGTTCATATCCAATGAATCAGTGATGCCACCCAACCATCCCATCCTCTGTCACCCTCTTCTCCTTCTGCCCATCACCCTCCCACCTCCTTGCTTGGTTTCCTAATTGGAAACACTGTCCTGAGACAATTGTCTCCTTGGTTAGAACATATTTGGGACCGTCTGCAGCCTACACCCGGGGCCGGGGAGAACATGGCATCACCTCTGTAACTGGCCCATGGTGTAACTCCTTTTCTGATCCCTCTTCTCAAAGTTCTACAATATTCTCTAGAGCCTTTTCTCATTGGCTTTCAGATGCACTGTCTCCCAGGGCTGGGGGATCCCATGCACAGGAGTGTAGGACATCCCGACGAGATGCCCACATAATGGTGTCTTTAGGGGAGAATTGAGAGGCTGCTGCCTCAAGTACATGTCAGGGATCCTTCCCTGGGGACCACGCTCAGCTACTACACTGAAGACCCTGGCAGAGGAAAAATAGACTTTTCTAACAGCCCCACATGCTGATGTGTCTAGATAAAGCCTTGGGAAAGAACATTATTATCCAACAGCGATGCTGGAACATTGCCCAGATATCAATTTCTGGATGAGTCACCACAGATTCTGCGAGAATGGGCCAGACAGATTCTGAAAGGTCCCAGAGCTCTTGGCTTATTTGCAGCCCGGGTCTAAATGTCTTCACTTTGCTGAGGAGACTGGGGGTCATGCCAGGGTGTGTCTGGCTTCCCATCCCATAGGCGGGTGATGAACCTTGCAGGCCCAGGACCAGAAGACCCCCATCTAGTCCTGTATCTCAGAGTCACACCTGGTTGGGGGGCCTGTGCCTCTTATCCATGCTAGTGGTGTCTGTCTTTGCTGCTCACATCTGGGCACTCAGCCCCTGGACCAGGCCTTGGTCCTTGGTGGCTGCAGGTGCGTAATTGCTGATCATGAAGGCACGTTCCCCACTCTGTGCTACCAGTGGGACCTCCTTGGAGAAATTTAAACTCTTGTGGCCTCTGTCAATTGGGATTACAAAGACACTGAAAGAGGAAGGGGCAGAACATTTGAAAATAACCCCTTGCATCTGTCCAGGGAAGCTGTTTCAAGCTGGGTTCTCCCACAAGCAGGTTTTGCTTGCAGGTGTTTGGTCTTGCGGGTGATCGGGGAAGCACCTCCTGTGGAATCCCCAGATGGCTCTAGTGGCAAAGAACCCACCTGCCAAGGCAGGAGACAGAAGAGCTGGGTGCGATCCCTGGGTCCGGATGATCCCCTGGAGGAGGGCATGGCAACCCCCTCCAGTGTTCTTGCCTGGAGAATCCCATGGACAGAGGAGCCTGGCGGGCTACAGTCTATAGGATTGCAAAGAGTCGGACATGACTGAAGCAACTTAGCATGCAGGGAAGCACCAGCAGGGGGCCAATACAGAGTGTGAATGAGCAAGCTCTGGGTATGGAGGCACAACCCAAGGGGGCCTCTGGGAGACTTGGAGTCATGCCACCTAAAGGTGCGGAGCCAGAGTGTGGACCACCCTCCCACCTCCTTGCTCGCATGCATCACAGGTGTCAGCACCCCCCCACAGGCTGCTACACAGAAATGCCAATGAAGGCTGGCCCCTCGAAGATGCCTGCTGCTCCCTTCCTCCTTTTGATGAGTTAGGAAACCAAGGCTCAAAGCAGTTAAGGGACTTTCTGATAAGCAGGCAAGCTGAGTTTCAAGTCCACTCCTCTCTGGCTGTGGAGCTCTGCTCTCTCTGCCATACTTGTGGGTTCCAGCACTTTCCTCGAGTGGAGCATGGAATGAGAGGGTCCCCCAGCAAAATCTTCCCTGCCTTCTTCTGGGCCTTCACTGCCCTGGTGAATTTCCCTTGTAACATCCTTCCTCCTCCTTCTGTTCAGAGCAGTTCACTTTGCCTCATTATTATTTCATTGGGCTGAGCTTTAGTGAAACACAGCCCTTAATTTGTTTATTTAACATTCCTGGTCTGCAATTGCTGATAGAGTAAAACTGATTAATTAATTAATTGTAGCCTGCCACGGTTCCTGCCAGATCACGACGGTATTCCAGACACTGATGGGAGCTCAGGCAGAGGGGGGTGGTGACAGATGGGTCATGGAGCCCTGGCCTGAGGGCAAGACAGGGAAGGGACAGGCTGGCCTCTCTCAGTCCTGCCTTTGTTTGCCAGGTTCTGAGGCCACTCAGGCCTGGTTGAGGCAAGAAGCCGGCCTTCTCCCCAGCCACAGGGAATCCAGATCCACCATGTTGCTTTGTGCAATGCCTTTGGCTGTATTTTGGGGACCTATGATTCGCTTTGGTGTCATTGTCTTTCTGCCAGATTGACCCAGAAGTCCCAGAGAAAGGGTTGCCAACATGGAGCTTGTCTGAAATGGTCCTTGTTCAAATGGGCTTGGCTGGGATGGCTGGGAACTCCAGAGAGCCCCAGCCCCTCGTTGCAGCAGCCAGTCTTGTCGAGTCTAGAGCCCACGGCTAGAACTCAGACACTTTCTTCCTGTTTGAGATCAAGGCTCTGCCGTCCTCCGGGAACTGGGTCTGGAAGGATGATGACCTTTCTCTCATCCTACAGTCATGTGCTGACCCAAGACCCTGGCCCCCAGGATTCAAGTTTTGCCCGTCAGGTTGTCCTCCCATGACCTCTTCTTGTATCACTGTGACACTGAACAGTTGTCATTCATTCCTAAATTCATAAGTGTTTATTAAAATGCCTGTTATGTGCCAGACTCCATCCTAGGCACTAGGACACAGATATGGCCCTTGTCCTCAGGGGGCTTCCTCTCTTCCATCCAGGAAACTCTGCTTTGTTTTGGCTCCTTCTGCACCCTTCTTCCATTGCCCACCAGCCCTGGTGGATCTTTTCTCTCATGTTTTTTTAAAATACTCCCTGTGTACTGGATGTTAACTTCCTTGGTGGCTCAGACAGTTAAGAATCTGTCTGCAATGCAGGAGACCTGTGTTCAATTCCTGGGTCTGGAAGATCTCCTGGAGAAGGGCATGACAACCCACTCCAGTATTCTTGCCTGGAGAATTCTATGGACAGAGGAGCCTGTCTGGCTATATAATGGGGTCACAAAGAGTCAGACACGGCTGAAGCAGCTAACACGACACTATTCACTGGATGTTACCTCCTTTTATTTCCGCCATAAGTCTACAAGCAAGAGTTACTATTTAACTTGATGGGAGATGAAGACTCTAGGAGATGACTTGACCTGTGTCAATCCACAAGGTGTCAGGGGTAGTGCTTTTAACCTGGGAATCGCACCTGAAGTTCAGAGCCCAGTCTATTCTTGGCCCACTGAGCCCGAGCCATTCCTCCTGCTCTGTTCTGTTTCTGAAATGGCCATGAACAAGTGTACTGTGCTGGGGCATTTCTCCCAGGCTTTGGAGAAATGGAAGCTCTTGTTGTGAAGTTGTATTTGTAGTCTTTAGTCGCTAAGTCCTGTCTGACTCCTTTGTGACCTCATGGACTGTAGCCTGCCGGGCTCCTCTGTCCACGGGATTTCCCTGGCAAGAATACTAGAGTGGGTTGCCATTTCCTCCTCTAGGGGATCTTCCCAACCCAGGGATCAAACCCACATCTCTTGCATTGGCAGGTGGGTTCTTTATCACTGAGCCACCAGGGAAGCCCAAAGTTGTATTTAGTGATCCTGTAATCACCTTTGCCCTGGGAAGGAGGAAAATGGCATAAGACAGTTTTCCAGTGTTGAATTCCTCCTTGGACCTGGCCTTAGCTGCTTAGCATGTCCCATCTGGTCAGGACATACAGGCCAGTTTCAGGTTAAAGCCCAGCCCTCCAGGGACTTCAACTTGTCCCAATAGCCTGGGCTATATGGACACAGTGCTCATAACTTTATCTTAAATGCTTGTTGCAGCTCTACAATAAATACCTGTTGAAGAGCGAACCAAAATGAATAAATAAACTATTCAAATTTTGACCTTGTCTTTGGCTACCTGTGGGGGCCTTGGGGCAAGTCACTTCACTTCCCCGAGTCTGAGATTTGTCAGCTATAAAATGGAATTTATAATAGAGAGGGTTGTTAGGGAGATGAAATAGTGTGGAAATATCCAGCTCAGTTCCTGGTATACAGTAGGTGCCAAGTACAGCATTCCAAAGTCAGGATCAGACAGGGATGGACAATGTGTTTCAGACTGGTTTCATGCTCATCAGTCCCAGGGCATCATTTCCTCTTTATCTAATCCTCCTGAAACTGAAAAAATGCAGCTAAAAACCATTGTTCTCACCACCCCGACAACTCTGGAAACACACGCCTGGTTTATTCTCAGCCTCCTCATCTGCAAAATGGGGACACGGGACTCTAGTGCAGAGAGCTGCACAGACAGAATGCAAGGCCTCGCCCACCCCTTAGGACCCTGGAAAGAATGTGTGAGGTGTTATTTCCAGTGTGCTGGGCAGAAGGATGGCAATTAGGAAGGATTAATTGTAATTACCTATTTATCTCTGAGATTTGACCTAGGAGTGTTTCTGTTCAAACAGTGGTGCTGAGCGGTGCTCAGCTGGGCATAAAACCTCCATCTGCTCCTTGGTTCGCGTGGACGGGCCTGGTGGTGGGGGTGGGACCGTCCGCCTCTCAGCCTCACAGGCCGGCTGTGCTTTGTTGTCACCTTGAGTTGATCACTTTGCAGAAACACCAGTGGTGGCTCGAGGACCAGCTTGTTTGTCTTTCACTTTTTGGGTGAGGAGTAGAAAGACATTTCTTACAAAGCAGTCGTGGACAGAGACTTAAGAAGAGACATAGCGGCTTCTAAGGAAATGTTAGGATTTGTTTAAATCACTGAAGTATTAGAGAAAAGGTAAGTGATTTGCTCTGAAGCTGCTGTGCTAAGGTGAAATATTAGAAGGAAAATATCTGTTGACGAGGTTCAGTTCAAAGCATCCAGTTGTCTTTTAAGCCACAAAGATTTAGAGATGGTGGTGGGAAAGATGTTATGGTGGGTGCAGAGGTAGGTGGCAATGGTGAGCTAAAAGCAATTAAAGTAGAAGTGTCTTTAAGGAGTCCAGGGTCAGGTGAGAGAGACTCATCATGGATATTAACAAATATACCAGTCATCATGGAACGACCGACCTGGAACAACGACTGACCTGGACAAAATGAGGGCAGGACGTCAAGATGGGCTTCTTAGGTGGGGCGGTGGGAGGTTGCTTCCTGGAGGCAGCATGAGTCTTCTCTTTTTTGGCTGTGCTGGTTCTTAGTTGTGGCACGTGGGATCTAGTTCCTTGACCAGGGATCAAAACTGGGCGCCCTGCATTGGGAATGCGTAGTGTTAGCCACGGGACTACCAGCGAAGTCCCAGCATGGGTCTCAATCGAGGGAAAGATATGAGCGTATAAGGATAAGAAGTGGTCATTGGGGCCTGAAAAGCCTTGGATCAGAGGCCCTGAGAAGGGTCTGACTATGGGACTGGTGGGTGCAAGTCAGACTTGCTTAGGGATAGGCTGGGTGGAAGACTCAGATCCCAGTTTCCACTTTATGAGCTGGTAGCCGGGCCCCTGGGCTGGGAGACCTCTGTCTCAGGGCCTCACTGTCCTAGTTAAGTCTCATGATTAATTAAAGTAAGAGTATGAAAAGAAATGTGAAGAGATTGATTTTGGTTGAACAAACGCAACTTCTCCTCCTTATTCTTCTAATTTCCTGAAAATCAATCCCATGTGCCCAGTGACCACTGGAAATAAGACGAGGAAAGCCCATGACCCATAGATGGCCACTGGGTGTGACTGGCCAGTGTTACCCTCATCCTTTCCCTAGACAACTGACGGGGAGTCTGCATCAGAAGGCGACAGCCTGAGACTCTGTGACCACACCTGTTCTGTGCACCCTGACAGCCACACCAGGAAAAGGAACCAAACAGGTTTCCTCTGCCTGTTATCCTTCCACTGAGATCTGACCTCTCACCGTGGAGTTAGGTACACGCTGCAGCTGCTTCTATGGCAAAATAGTCCTACAAACAGTGAGGAGAACTTCTGTAGAGCCTACTGTGGCAGGCAGAGTAATGGTCCCTGAAGAGGCCCATGTCCCAATCCTTGGACACGGCAAATATCCTACCTCACATGGCAAGGGGAATTAATTAAAGTTGCAGATGAAATTAATGTTGCTAGTCAGATGTCCTGAAAATAGGGAGATTATCTTGGATTATCTGGGTGGACCCAGTGTATAATCACAAAGCCCTTGAAAGTAGAAGGCAGAGCGGAGATGGCAGCATAGCAGCCCAATACGAAGTTGGCCCCCACATCACTGGCTTGGAAGATGGAGGATGGGACCATGAGCCGAGGAGTGTGGGCAGCCCCTGGATGCTGGAAATGGCAAGGGTACAGCTTCTCCCCTGTAGCCTCCAGAAAGGGACACAGCCCTGTCAGTGCCTTGATTTTTGCCCTGAGAAACCCATGTCAGACTAAAATCTATAGGACTGTAAGATGATAAATTTGTCTTGTATGAAGCTACCAAATTTGTGGACTTTGTTACACCAGTTATAGACAATTGTACCTACCCTCCACCTCTAATTCTCTTTCCTGAATTCCAAAAGACAGTCATTCATGTGTTCACTCACTCATTCACTTGTTCCTACATCTAACTCATGTGTTCCTATACTTTAGTTTCCTGTTTTGTAAATAGAAGTTAATAGAAAATATTTCATGGAATCTTTTTGAGGATTAGTCAAAACAGGTAAAGGGCTTAACATGTTGACAGGCTCCGTGTAAGCTCTTACAATGTTAATTGTCTCTTTTATTATTATTTTTCTTGTTGCTCAGTCAGAAAACATTTCTTGGGCACCAGGCTTATCCGAGCTCTTCCTGAGCTCAGGCCAGTGCTTTCTGGATGGAAGAACAGGTTGGACCAGGGTCAAAGCGGGTTTTCCTCGAAGCCTCTCTCAGTAACTGTTGTACTGGTCGTCTCTACCTACAAGACAGGCCGCCAGATTTAGTCCTTCCACTAGGCTCAGGGCTGCTCTTGAACAAAACCAGAGCTTTCTTATTAGGGAGGCAGGGAGATTGGATTTTAGCAGGAAATCACCCACATTTGGTAAAGCTTGGGAAATAAAGGAAGTTAGAATAGGCAATACTTATTTGAACCATTAGGTACCAAGGCCTTCTAAGGTGGCACCAGTCGTAAAACAAACAAACAAAAAACCCACCTGCCAATGCAGGGCACATAGGAGATGCTGGTTTGATCTCTGTGTCAGGAGGACCCCCTGAAGGAGGGCATGGCAACCCACTCCAGTTTTATTGCCTGGAGAATCTATGGACATAGAATCCTGGTAGGCTACAGCCCATGGGGTCTCAGAGTCAGACATGCCTGAAGTGACTTAGCACGCATGCATTAGATACCATATCTTTTATATGTCTCTTTCCACTTAACCTTGAAACCACAAAGTAATCTTGTTCCCGTTCCAATGTGATGAATCATAGACACAGCATCACACAGCGATAGGCGGGGCAGAATGGAACCCCTGGACTCCAAGAACACTGGACTGCCAAGTCCATGCCCATCTTTCCACTACTACCTCATCTTCAAGGTGGTAGACAAACCCAGCAGACTGAAATCCCCATTTCTTCCTGCTCTTTGACTCTCTAGCTTGACTGTAAAGTGAGGTGTTTTCCCCTGCAGGACACAGGCTGGTTTCCTCAGGTCTTTCCAGCACTTCTCCTTCAGTGTCGGGGGAACAGTGTTGCACTCAGCACCCACACGGCCCTTATACCTGGGTGAGTGCAGCCAACAGGGAGCATCCCACATAGAGCCAATGTGAACACAGCCATCACCGCTGAACAGGGCTTCCAAAAGAAAAGCTGTCTCTATCTCTGGCTCTTGAGAAATCATGTGTCCTGTTAACATTTCCTTTGCAACTTCTCTGGGCTGTAGGGGGCTGTGCCCAGCACTGCCTGGCACATACCGAATTCGTCCTCTCGCTGGGGTTTTCTTGCATTATCGAAGCCCATTTAGCCTTTCTGTTCATACTTCAAGACAACATTTTGCTTCCTGGGTACCACGAGACAGCTGAGCCCATCTCGTGTGAGCCAGTCACATGGAAAAACCCTTCAAGACACAGGCAAGGGGTTCTCATGGAGGGTCCATCTGTCTAAGCCAAGGTCTGCCATCAGTTGTCCTAACTGAAATTGAGGCATATTAATGATGACAGGGCTTCCCAGTTGGCGCTAGTGGTAAAGAACCTGCCTGCCAATTCAGGAGAAGTAAGAGATGTAGATTTGATTCCTGGGTCAGGAAGATCCCCTGGAGAAGGCAATGGCAACCCACTCCAGTACTCTTGCCTGGAAAATCCCATGGATGGAGGAGCCTGGTAGGCTACAGTCTATGGGGTTGCAAAGAGTCGGACATGACTGAGTGACCTCACTTCACTTTAGCTGACATTTGGAAATAATTCTCTGAGTAAAAATCGGATGAGTGATCAGGCCAGTAGCTGAGGTAAAAATCTCTTAGACGAAAGCAGTTGTGCTTCTAGATGCCCAGGGGTGACTGATGGTAGAGGAAAGCCCTCGTGCATCTCTGGGATCACGTGTCTCTGCGAGGTGTAGGCAGGGGTCTCACAGTGTCCTTTCCTAACCCACTGTGGGAAGCGCCTCTGGGGCTGAGCTGTGAGCACGCGAACCGCAGGACTGGAGACACACCTGTGCCTTTCCAACTCTAGCACTGGCATCCAAACAGCATGTTTCCTTGTGTGGGCTTGAGGAATCTCGCTCCTAAGTTAGATTGGCAGCCTGAATTATCAGCCGTCATTCCCAGCCACAGGATGGCTGTGATGAATAGACAAGGCAGGATGTGTGCACTGCAGATGTGCAAATCGCCTGCACATACCCAAACCTCCCTCACTTGCTTTGTCAACATTTCCTCCAGGAGAACAGTTAGGTGTCCTGTAGTTTTCCCTGGGTCTTTCTCTGCATGTTTATTTTTCATGCAGCTGAAATAGAGTCCAAAAAAGAACAGGCAAAATAAAGTTGACTTGATAAAGTACTTACTATGAGTGTGGCTTTGCTCTAAGGGCTTTATAATAACTATATTGTTTCCGTATGGTGGTACTCTTATATCAAGTCTACAGATTGAAAACGAAGGCTTGTAGAGATTATCCTGCCCAAGAACAGTCAGCTAGTAAGTCCAGAGCCAGGATTCAATGCAGATTGGTTTAACTATAGAGGAATTCTTTGCCATTCACACTATATAAATTAGAAACCTCCAATAATCTACATGTTTACTCTCAAGTCTTAGGCAGTGGATGTTTCTTATTATTCCCTGGAGGCAATACAAAATGCTGCTATACCTTTGAAGCCTTCAGACAAACATTAAATTATATCTGATTAAAACTTTGATCAAAAATCCTGTTGCCATGTCCCCACATTGAAAACTAGAATTCCATGCATGAGAGATCTGGTCCCTTCCTGTTAAACAGAACATTCAGTTCACCAGAGCATTAGGGTCCTGAGGACTCCAGGTAAAAGAGTTTTCTCTATAAAAAAATGTGATATATACATTTTGGAGAATAACTCACAGACTGTGTTTTGAGAAATACTTGGGAGTTAGTGGTGGCTGTATCTAATGACTGGAGAATACAATGGCCCCTCACTCTAGTACTCTTGCCGGGAAAATCCCATGGACGAAGGAGCCTGGTAGACTGCAGTCCATGAGGTCACTGAGGGTCGGACACGACTGAGTTGACTTCACTTTGAGTTTTCACTTTCATGCATTGGAGAAGGAAATGGCAACCCAGTCCAGTGTTCTTGCCTGGAGAGTCCCCCAATAGAGGGTCTTCATTCTGTTCTCTCCTTTCTCTTCAGTTTCCATGTCCTATCTGGGAAGGTGGGAGGGGAATAGAGGAGGAAAATTATTCCTGCTTGGTTTTGCCTTTTATGTGTCTGCTCACTTCATAGGTGGGAGGGGAGATGGTACAGAATCCACAAATCACAGTGACAGTAGAGTGTGCTCAAATCCACTGGAAGCTTCCTCTTCTACACCGGGCTTCCTATCTGATAAAGAAGAGGCTTGAGTTAGTCTGCTCTCAAGTCAAAAAGACCTTCTGTGGGTGGTATCTGTTGTTTCCTCTGCACTTCCCTCTTTCCTCAGGAAGGGACAGTATAAAGAGATCACATGTCTGCGTATCATTTCATTTCAACACAAGTCCTCCAGGCTAGGGTTTCAGCCAGTTTATAGACAAGGAAATTGAGGCTCTGGGCATTTAAATGGCTCATCAAAAGTCATGTAGCAGTGGGAGAAGAAGAGGGTGGGATGATTTGAGAGAATAACATTGAAACACACACACATATATATAACCATATGTAAAATAGTTAGTGGGAGTTTGTGTGATGCAGGGACCCCAAAGCTGGTGCTCTGTGACTGCCTAGAGGGATGGGGTGGGGAGGAAGGAGGGAGGGGAGTTCAGCAGGGAGGGGCCACATGTATGCCTATTGCTAATTCATGTCAAAGTATGGCAGAGGCCATCATAATACTGTAAAGTAATTATCCTCCTATTAAATATTTTTTAAAAGCCATGTGAAAAGTGGTGGAGCTAAGCATTAAGTCTAGGCATTTCATACCCTGGTAGGAGTTGGGGTCTTGTAAGAGGCTACAGTTTCCAGCAGGGAACACTGGTGCAGAAACTCTGCCTGGGAAGAAACTCTGCCCCACCTGCAGGTGGGGTGTCCAACGGTATATCCTGGCTTTGTCCACAACCCCCACCTCCTGCATCTTCAAGAGAATGAATTTGTTGCCTATAAAACTCAGAATAAAGTTTTAGTTATTAAAAAAATGTATTTCACTCAAATGTTATAAATAAGGCAAAGGGGATTGAATGATTGAACGTTAACAAATAAGCCCCTTAGAAATAAATGAACATTTCATATTGTGCTTCATTTTGGTTTCATGAGCTCCAAAATAGCACTTCAAGTGATTAATGTTTTCTTTATTAACCATAACTAAACCCAAGTAAAACCTTGCTCTTTTCTCTCACAAGTTTCTTAGATTGAGGTTAGTTCGCTTCTTACGAGTAACCCCTTGAAAGCCACTGTAGGCAGTTCACAGTGGTAGAACGAGTAAGCCCTTTGTGTCAGGCAGACTTTGGCTCCTATCTCGGTGCTGTGACTTCCTAGCTGCATGGTGCTGGAAGAATGAGCCTTAACTTCACATTATAATATGGAAATTTTAATGTGAGCCTCACAGAATTATGGCAGTGTGTTACCTTGGTGGCCGCCAATGGGCCAGGTCTCCTGGCAGCCATGAGATTTGAATCTAGGCTGTGTTTATCACTTGTTTTAACCAACAGAATGTGGTAGAACTTCCAAGAATACTTTAGGTTTTCTAAAGTTGTGATTCTCAAAAGGAGCCTTTTTTTGCCCCTCATGGGACATTTGGCAATGTCTAGAGACGTGTGTGTGTGTGTGTGTGTGTGTATGTGTGTGTGTGTGTGTCCCAATTGGAAGAGTGCTACTGGCATCTAGTGAGCAGAGACCAGGGAGGATGTGAAACATTCTGCAGCCGACAAGATAAGACTCTGCCACCCCACTATGGACTACAGCCCACCAGGCTCCTCTGTCCATAGGATTTTCCGGCAAGAACACTGGAGTAGGTTGCCATGCCCTCCTCCAAAGGATCTTCCTGACTCAGGGATCAAACCTGCATCTCTTAGGCCTCCTGCACTGGCAGGCAGGTTCTTTATCACTAGCACCACCTGGGAAGCCCAACAAAGAATTATCCAGTCCCAATTGTCAATAGTGCCAAGGTTGAGAAACCCCATTTTCCCATAAAGGCTTACACTGGGAACTGGCCCTCAGTCTCCATGTAAGAAAACCTATTACCTTGTTGGAAAAACCATACAAATATGCTCCCTGGAATTGTTGAGGCCACAGTGAGAAGAAGAAGCCCTCAGACTCCCTGGAGAGAGGGAGAGAAGCCTGGCCATCTCATCATCCAGCTGAGCTCAGCCCATCACAGCTTCCTTAGCAGCAGAATACAGCCAATGAGAGATCACCAGCAAGACCAGCAGAAGAACTTCCCAGCTGAGCCCAGCCCCACTGGCAGAATCATGAGCAAAATGGAAATGTTTTGTTTGGTTCAGGCTAAGTTTTGGGATGGTTTACATCAGTGGATAACTAAAGTGATAGCATATATGAAAGGAAACTAGAGTGTCTCAACCAATATAGGATTCCTTCAGCAGGGGATGCTGTGATGTGTCAACCAGAATCCCTCTTCAGGACTCTACATGCATCCCCCCCCCGCCCCCAGCTGCTAACAGTATTGATGGCTGATAGTTCACAGTTGAGGGCTTCTGTGGGATTTGCCTTCTATTGAAAACAGTTGCTTCATCCAAGCTCAGAATGCCTTCCCTGGGATAGCCCACATCAGATGACTGGTCCATGTGCAGGAAGAAAGTCCTGGAACCCTTGCCTTCAAGTAGGTCAACAGTGAAGGATCATTTCACCAGTAGTGCTCCCCGGGACCACTGCTGAGATTGCAGTTACTCAGCCCCTCCCTCAGCTGGCTCCAGCTTCTGTCACCTCTTCCACGTCTTAATCTTGAGGAAACTCCTCCCAAGAATCTCCTGTATGCAGATCTTGATCTCAGAGTCTCTTTCCCAGAAAGCTGACTTAGAATATCTTTCTTCTTCCTGTCTTCCTCCCATCTGGATATTTTTGCCCTAAGACCTCCAGGACACAAGATAATTTGGCTAAGAGCACATCCCAGGGCACTGAACCAAACCACAGTCCTGTTCCATCACTCGCTTAGGAGGTCTCTGTTAAGTTTCAATTGCCTAGACAAGGAAGAAGCAAAAAGCCATGCCCTGAATGTTACAAGAGATTCAAAAGTTTAACTGTAACTCTGGGAAACTTATAAATAGCAAAGAAACACAGGGAAACATATTAATCTTCACCAGAAACTCAAGAAGTGCAAATTAAATCCACCTTGAGATACCATTTTACACTGACTAAATTAGCAGAACAAAGTAAAAATAAATTCAAATACACATTGCTGGTGACACTGTGGTGAATATTGGGTCCTATTAATCTGCCGGTTTAAATATAAATTGCTCAGCACTAGAAAGCAATATGGCAGTACACAGTGGAAACTGTAAATATGCAGTTGCCCTCTGGCCCATTAATAAGAATGCATCTGAATAAATTTGTTTAAGAGAGGTTTGGGGATTTAAATTCTGATCTCTTAAATTTCACCAGGCTGAAAAACAAATGTAGTGGAAATAAATATGTACTGGATAACAAGAAGCTAGAACATAGAATTGGAAGATTGGGAGATCTGTATTATATAAGAGAAAAAAGAGCAGCATTGAACATGTGGTATTGTTTCTTGGAACACAGTCTTTTGACTACCATTATCCAGATGGCCTGGGATGTTGTTAACAGATGCCACTCTGAGCTTGACCCCAAATCTCATGTAGCACAGTTTATGTGAGTTGGGCCTGAGGATCTGCACTTTAAGTGAATTATGCAGGTGTCCATATGCCTCCCACATATAACAGTTCTAGACTGAAACAATCCATTTATGCCTTCTTTTGGAGGGGTAGAATTGGGAGGGACATTATCTTTTTCAAATTTGCTGTGGTTATTTTCTTATGTTTTTATAATTGTTAAGAGAAAAAAATGTAATCTTCCTTGTGCACTCTGGAGTAAAGTCATTTTAATTATAGGTGTCTTAATAGTTCCTCATTAAGGGGCATAGCTTAACCTCATCCACAGGGGTAGGTTAGGTATCAAGAGAGGAAAGTCTTGCACTGAAGAAAAGGAGCATTCTTATCATTATTCATCTTCCTGGTAATAGATATTTGTGATATATTTAAGAATCTTCCATTATTAACCACTCCCAAGTCCCCTTGGGTTCTGTGTCAAGCACACTGTTAGTTCCCAGCTTGGGAGGCTGGGATGGCTTCCGTGTGGTTGGAGGTGTGTCACTGGGCTTAGGGAGAGCTGTTCTGAAGATTGAGGCAGATATATTAAATCCCAAAGCTTAAAAATGTTGTACTCGTCAATCTGGAGAGGGGCAGAACACCCACGAGACAGGCATACTGCAGGCATGGAGTTAGGAACACAGGCAGACACATCAGATTTAGACCATGTCACCCCCTCCTTGCCTTGTGGAGTCATTAGCACGCTGAGATAAAACCGACGTATATTTCTGTCTCAAGACCTTGTTCCAGTGACTGTGTTTTTAGTCTTTCTTTCTTTCTTTGCTAGTGCTAGGTCTTATTGTGGCGTGTGGGATCTTTAGCTGCAGCTTGCAAACTCTGTTTTCTCACGTGGGGTCTAGATTTCTGACGAGGGGTGAAGCAAGGCTCCCTGCATTGGGAGTTTGGACTCTTAGCCAGTGGACCACCAGAGAAGTCCCTCAATGACGATTCAACTCTGTTAGCCTAGCAAACTTTCTGTTCTAAAATTTTAGAAAGATATGTCTGGCTTTGTCAGAAACATTTTTTTTTAAGTTGGTAGTTCTGCATGTGAAATGATGTTAAATTTATTTCATGTTATTCTGGTCTGGGCTTCCTTGGTAGCTCAGTCAGTAAAGAATTTGCCTGCAGTGCAGGAGACCTGGGTTCTATCCTTGGATAGGAAGATCCCCCTGAGAGGAAAATGGCACACCACTCCAGTATTCTTGCCTGGAAAATCCCATGGACAGAGGAGCCTGGAGGGCTACAGTCCATGGGTCACAAGAGTCTACAAATTTGAAGAATTGATTGAATAAACATATATAGATATTTCTGTAGCAGGTTTATTTATATGAAATACTTATTTGAATCTCACTGTATGTTTTAAATTAATTTTCATTGGAGTATAGTTGACTAATAATGTTGTTTAGTTTCTGCTGTACAGCATAGTGAATCAGTTGTACATATACATGTATCCTTCTTTGTAGCTTATCTTCCCATGTAGGGCATTACAGAGTATTGCACAGCCTTCCCTTTGCTCAACAGTAGATCCTTGTTAGTTAAGTAGAGTGGTGTGTATCTGTCAATCCCAGTCTCGCAGTTTACCCCTCCCCTTCCCCTTCCCCCTTGGTGCATCTTTAAGCTCCGTATGTATGAGAGGAACACGGGTCAGGGAGACTTTGCAGAGGTGAGCCCTGGTTTAGGTTTCCTCATTTCCAGCCCTGTTATTAATGGGAGGGAATGAAAGAGGATTAGAAAGCAGGTACTATTTATGTGTGCTTGCACACACACACACGCACACATGCCATGAAAGAGCCTCAAAAGGACAAATGAAGAATACAGTGAAGAAACATTATGAGGTTATGGAAGGCAAATACTGATGATGATGAAATCGAATGAGAGAGGCAGAGATGTCCATTTCCATCTCTGTTACATCTAAAGAATATGAAACAAATGTCTGTCCTTGGGTATACATGAGCTGGGAGGTCACTAAGGAACCAAATGGCTATGGGGGCTTTGACTTCAAATTAAGTTGTGTAAACCTTGGTGTCCAGAGAAGTCTCAAAGGTTTTGTTTTTTCTAACAAAAGAAATAGTGATTAGTAAAGGACATTTCTCTTAAGATGGATTCCTATGATTGAGATTTCACCAAGTGGATTAAGAATAAGTATGGATAGAAAAATGCATTTAATTCAACATCAATCTTTATTTTCTTTATATCTTGCCCTATTTATATTAGCATTTAAGCAGTGCATCAGGAACTGCTAGTTAAGGTAACTATGGTCAAATGTCCTAACTAAAATGGCCTTTTAACTTTCATATTAAACTACTCAATTGAAAAAACACTACTCAATTGAAAAAACACTACTCAATTGAAAAAACTCATGATTGTTTTCTGAATCTCTGGCAAAACGTGTGTCTTATAATTTAGACTGTGGATCTCATAAGGGAGATCCTTTTACCCATCTGAAAAACCAAACACAGAATGACGGTAATCGCGTTGCAGTAGTGCTAAAGTCTTGAGGTCATTTAGTTCTAGGTACATGTGTGCATGTCTTTTCTTCCTTCTTCTAAAATAGTTTGAGTTTACTTATAGATTACTATGATACAATATTTTAAAAACAAAAATCTGAATATTATCATCAGTTAAGACTTAGGGTATACAAGGATCATTTATTGAGTTTTTTTGGGGGGTGTTTAGCTATATGTTTGAAATAATTTCCTTCTAAAAGCAAAAACATAAGCAGAAAAATTATCTGGACAATATATAAATATATGGTAGACTGCCTGTGTGTGTGTCACAGGTAGTAGGCAGAGTATTTGTTTTATAGGAATCAGCAAAATTTTTGTAGAGGGACAGCTCATAAATATTTTCAGCTTGGTGGGCTATGCAGTGATCTCTGTTGCATCTACTCAGCTCTAAAAGCATCCATAGAGAATACGTTAGTGATGGGATGTAATTGAGTTCCAATAAAACTTTATTTACAAAACAGATGGCAGGCCAGAATTGGTTGTAGTTTGCCAATTTCTGGTTTAGAGAGTGTACTAGGCATAATGTGTATCATTAGAACTGTCTTTTCACACTCACCATTTTACTTAAGAGGAACCCAAGGCCCATCCAGATGAAGTGACTAACCCCAAGTCACACTGCAAAGCATCCGATTTCCATGCTGTTCTCTCAGTCCCTGTAACAGAGTGGAAACCAAAATGACAGCTCCCTCCATGGAGTGGAGGGGGCTGGAGGAGGGAGTGGAAGGGCAGAACAGAGTGATAGTGCATGTAAAGGTGCCCCCATATCTCTCCTCCCTGATGATCACTGGGACTTCTCTGCATTTTGTCCATGTTTTCATGTTTGGTTTTCAGTGGTGGAAGAACCACCAGGCAGGAAGGCTTGGACCGGCCCTCCACTTGGTCCTACGGCCTTGAAGCAGTCACTGCCCCTCTCTGGTCTTCGTTTTCTTTAACCTGTAAAATGAGGGGCTTGTCTTGATGATCTTGAACTCCCATTCTGTTCTCGAGTTTTTCTTCAAGTGTGTTCTTCAGCATCTTCCCCATCGATCCCCAATGATTCCTGAGTTGGAATTTACTCTGGCCTTGGAGGCAGAGGGGCCATAAGTTAGTAGCCCCACCCAGGTGTCACCAGGTTACCTATTTTCTCTGCTTACCTGGTCAACTCACTTCCTTCAGAGCATCCCAGAAACCCTGATGACCTCATTGCTTCTTGGGCCCAGAGCTGATTACCATAAAAAAGGTCCCCGCCTGCTCACAGAGCCTTTCTGTTTTTGGCTCTGAACTGCTGAGCTGGGCATTTTACCAACTCAGTAGTCTTGCTTATAGATTTATCTATCCCTTTAGAATCTCCACTTCTCTCTGAACTTCTTCACAGTAAGCAGTTTTATAGCAAACCAGGCCCTGGCTTCTGCATACGCTGGGCCGGGCTAGATATGGCCCTCCTATGGACTTGTTCCCCATGAGTGTGTTATAGCCACTCGTCCGTATATTTTTGCCAAGGACTCAGATTGTTCTTTCTCCACTGCAGGACTTGCATCGCTTAAGTTAATTTTAGTTTGACTCTAGTTCAATTTTCTTTTTAGAAAATATGGTGCCGGAATCGGAGTACTGGACTAGAGACCTGGCTTTAAGTCCTGTTGGCGTCACGACTTAGATGTGTTACCTCGGGCAAGTCCTATAAGCTCTCCCATTGGTTCAGACACTCAGTGTTACTCTCCAGGTGAATCTAATGAGCTTGAGAGCCACAGGTTTTAATCATCCAAATGATACCACTGATATAAACACACATTTCAAAAGGACTTAGCAGTGTGTTGTGCTATTACTTTTGTTGTTTATTTCCATTTAAAAGAAAGATACCAAAATCCTGTACAAATAAATCCCCAAGAGAAATAAAACGAGCAAGTGAATAAAATGAAGCAGTGTGATACGTGACCTATAATAAGAAATGTATGTTTTGTTTTTGTTCTGTTTCTGGCTCAAAGCTTGAAGTTCTGAGACATAAGACCAGTGAAAGTATCTTTTGCTGTGATGTTTGGTCTCTTGTCCTTTATTCCTAAGGGGCTGCAGAGTCATAAAGGTGAAAGGAGTATCTTCTTATTCCTAACAATTCCCTTTCAACCACACCTGGGTTTTGTTAATAAGGTTACTTCTGAAAATCCCCTAGAGCTAAGGGAGATGATTGGCAGCCCAAAGCTGGTTGCCTAGGGAGCCACTCATGTGATTGGAGAGTTGGAACTTCCAGTCCCGCCCCCGATCTGCTGGGAGGGGAAAGGGGCTGGAGATTGACGTCAGTCACCATGGCCAATGATGTAATCAGTCACTCCTGTGTCATGAAGCTTCTACATGAAACAAAAGGCTGGGTTTGGAGAGCTTCTGTTTGGTGAACAGGTGGAGATTCCTGGAGGATGGCTGGCTGGAGAAGGAATGGAAACTCTGTGCTTTGCCCTATGCATCTCTTCCATCTGACTATTCCAGAGTGCTGTCTTTCTATGATAAAACTTTAATCTAGTAAGTGAATGCTTCTCTGAGTTCTGTGGGTTGCTATAGTAAATTAAACAAACCCTAGGAGGGGTTTGGGGTTGTTGGAACCTCCACTCTGTAGCTGGTCGATCAGAAGAACAGGTGACAACTTGGGCTTATGACTGTCATCTGAAGGTGGTGGGGCAGTCTTGTAGGACTAAGCCCTTAATCTGTGATCAGATCAGATCAGATCAGATCAGTCGCTCAGTCATGTCCGACTCTTTGCGACCCCATGAACCGCAGCACGCCAGGCCTCCCTGTCCATCACCAGCTCCCGGAGGTCACTCAGACTCACATTCATCGAGTCAGTGATGCCATCCAGCCATCTCATCCTCTGTAGTCCCCTTCTCCTCCTGCCCCCAATCCCTCCCAGCATCAGAGTCTTCTCCAATGAGTCAACTCTTCGCATGAGGTGGCCAAAATACTGGAGTTTCAGCTTTAGCATCATTCCTTCTAAAGAAATTCCAGGGCTGATCTCCTTCAGAATGGACTGGTTGGATCTTCTTGCAGTCCAAGGGACTCTCAAGAGTCTTCTCCAACACCACAGTTCAAAAGCATCAATTCTTCGGTGCTCAGCCTTCTTCACAGTCCAGCTCTCACATCCATACATGACCACAGGAAAGACCATAGCCTTGACTAGGCGAACCTTTGTTGGTAAAGTAATGTCTCTGCTTTTGAATATGCTATCTAGGTTGGTCATAACTTTCCTTCCAAGGAGTAAGCGTCTTTTAATTTCATGGCTGCAGTCACCATCTGCAGTGATTTTGGAGCCCAGAAAAACAAAGTCTGACACTGTTTCCACTGTTTCCCCATCTATTTCCCATGCAGTGATGGGACCAGATGCCATGATCTTCGTTTTCTGAATGTTGAGCTTTAAGCCAACCTTTTCACTCTCCACTTTCACTTTCATCAAGAGGCTTTTTAGCCCCTCTTCACTTTCTGCCATAAGGGTGGTGTCATCTGCATATCTGAGGTTATTGATATTTCTCCCGGCAATCTTGATTCCAACTTCTGTTTCTTCCAGTCCAGCATTTCTCATGATGTACTCTGCATACAAGTTAAATAAACATGGTGACAATATGCAGCCTTGACGTACTCCTTTTCCTATTTGGAACCAGTCTGTTGTTCCATGACCAGTTCTAACTGTTGCTTCCTGACCTGCATACAGATTTCTTAAGAGGCAGATCAGGTGGTCTGGTATTCCCATCTCTTTCAGAATTTTCCATAGTTTATTGTGATCCACACAGTCAAAGGCTTTGGCATAGTCAATAAAGCAGAAATAGATGTTTTTCTGGAACTCTCTTGCTTTTTCCATGATCCAGCGGATGTTGGCAATTTGATCTCTGGTTCCTCTGCCTTTTCTAAAACCAGCTTGAACATCAGGAAGTTCATGGTTCACATATTGCTGAAGCCTGGCTTGGAGAATTTTGAGCATTACTTTACCTGACATAATTCCCAAACTGATAATGTCAGAGATCAGAGAGAGAGATCAGTCGCTCAGTCGTGTCCGACTCTTTGCAACCCCATGAACCGCAGCACGCCAGGCCTCCCTGTCCATCACCAGCTCCCGGAGGTCACTCAGACTCACACCCATCAAGTCAGTAATGCCATCCAGCCATCTCATCCTCTGTCGTCCCTTTCTCCTCCTGCCCTCAATCCCTCCCAGCATCAGAGTCTTCTCCAATGAGTCAACTCTTTGCATGAGGTGGCCAAAATACTGGAGTTTCAGCTTTAGCATCATTCCTTCCAAAGAAATTCCAGGGCTGATCTCCTTCAGAATGGACTGGTTGGATCTTCTTGCAGTCCAAGGGACTCTCAAGAGTCTTCTCCAACACCACAGTTTAACAGCATCAATTCTTCGGCGCTCAGCCTTTTTCACAGTCCAGCTCTCACATCCATACATGACCACAGGAAAGACCATAGCCTTGACTAGGCGAACCTTTGTTGGCGAAGTAATGTCTCTGCTTTTGAATATGCTATCTAGGTTGGTCATAACTTTCCTTCCAATGAGTAAGCGTCTTTTAATTTCATGGCTGCAGTCACCATCTGCAGTGATTTTGGAGCCCAGAAAAATAAATTCTGACACTGTTTCCACTGTTTCCCCATCTATTTCCCATGTAGTGATGGGACCAGATGCCATGATCTTCATCTGAATGTTGAGCTTTAAGCCAACCTTTTCACTCTCCACTTTCACTTTCATCAAGCGGCTTTTTAGCCCCTCTTCACTTTCTGCCATAAGGGTGGTGTCATCTGCATATCTGAGGTTACTGATATTTCTCCCGGCAATCTTGATTCCAACTTGTGTTTCTTCCAGTCCAGCATTTCTCATGATGTACTCTGCATATAAGTTAAATAAACATGGTGACGATATACAGCCTTGACGTACTCCTTTTCCTATTTGGAACCAGTCTGTTGTTCCATGACCAGTTCTAACTGTTGCTTCCTGACCTGCATACAGATTTCTTAAGAGGCAGATCAGGTGGTCTGGTATTCCCATCTCTTTCAGAATTTTCCATAGTTTATTGTGATCTACACAGTCAAAGGCTTTGGCATAGTCAATAAAGCAGAAATAGATGTTTTTCTGGAACTCTCTTGCTTTTTCGATGATCCAGCGGATGTTGGCAATTTGATCTCTGGTTCCTCTGCCTTTTCTAAAACCAGCTTGAACATCAGGAATTTCACAGTTCACGTATTGCTGAAGCCTGGCTTGGAGAATTTTGAGCATTACTTTACTAGCGTGTGAGATGAGTGCAATTGTTTGGTAGTTTGAGCATTCTTTGGCATTGCCTTTCTTTGGGATTGGGATGAAAACTGACCTTTTCCAGTCCTGTGGCCACTGCTGAGTTTTCCAAATTTGCTGGCATATTGAGTGCAGCCCTTTCACAGCATCATCATTCAGGACTTGGAATAGCTCCACTGGAATTCCATCACCTCCACTAGCTTTGTTCGTAGTGATGCTTTCTAAGGCCCATTTGACTTCACATTCCAAGATGTCTGGCTCTAGGTCAGTGATCACATCATCATGATTATCTGGGTCGTGAAGCTCTTTTTTGTACAGTTCTTCTGTGTATTCTTGCCACCTCTTCTTAATATCTTCTGCTTCTGTTAGGTCCATACCATTTCTGTCCTTTATTGTGCCCATCTTTGCATGAAATGTTCCTTTGGTATCTCTGATTTTCTTGAAGAGATCCCTAGTCTTTCCAATTCTGTTGTTTTCCTCTATTTCTTTGCATTGATCACTGAAGAAGGCTTTCTTATCTCTTCTTGCTATTCTTTGGAACTCTGCATTTAGATGTTTATATCTTTCCTTTTCTCCTTTGCTTTTCGCTTCTCTTCTTTTCACAGCTATTTGTAAGGCCTCCCCAGACAGCCATTTTGCTTTTTTGCATTTCTTTTCCATGGGGATGGTCTTGATCCCTGTCTCCTGTACAGTGTCACGAACCTCATTCCAGATGGTGATGCAGAACTGGCCTCAGAATCTTACACAGCCCATCCTGCAACATATTTTAGTTTTTGAGATTTTTCTTTTGAGGTATACAACCTTTCTAGATTAAAATTAGGATCAAGTAATTTAACCACCCAATAGCCGCATGGGAGGGGATTAAACGTGTTGCCAATTTGTTTAATCCTGTGGAAACTCTGGGTGTTGAGGTTGGTGGCACCGTTTTTCAAAGTGAAGCAATTAGAGCTTGAGAAGGCGAATCACTGCAAGGAAGTTTCTGTCACTGCGAGTGGAAGTGACGGGACCAGACATCAGAGTCAAGGGCACTTTGCATTAGATCTTCGCTGCTTCTTGATCCTGCCACATGGAGCTTAAAACCCCATCCTTTCAAATCGCAGATGACAAGTGAATAATGCTAACGATGGCAGTAATATCACAGTATCATCTTATGTGATGTCAAGTCTTTAGGATGCTTTTATGTATTTTAGAGAATCATCATATTGAAATCACAACCACAGACTAGGAGGCTGTCCTTAATATAAAGGTAGAGCTACTGAAGTGACTTTGTCTGCCTGCCTGCCTTACAAGTCCTAGGAGGGAGTCTCTTAGGGAATGAGTGCTGTAAACACATAGTTGATAACGTTATCAGGCTGTCCTATTGTTACCCTACACAATGCCGAGGAGGACACTGGGTTACCGACTGCTTAATACACCACCAGGGAAGACATAAATTTACCAAGTGACCCAGCAAATCCACTCCAGGGTACCTAACAGAGAAATGAAAACACTTCTACACAAAGACTCACACACCAGAGTTCATGACAATACTAGTCGTGATTGCCAAAAGCGGAAACAGCACAAAAGTCCTTCAACACATGAACCAGGTAGACAAAATATGGAATACCCACAAGACGGAATATATTGTAGTCATAACAAAGAATGAAGTACTGATACTGGCTACAGCATGGGCAAATCCAAAAAAGCATTATGCTGGTTGAAAGAAGCCAAATGCAGAAGACTATAAGGGGACAACAGAGGATGAGATGGCTGGATGGCATCGCTGACTCGGTGAATGTGAGTCTGAGTGACCTCCGAGAGCTGGTGATGGATAGGGAGGCCTGGCGTGCTGCGGTTCATGGGGTCGCAAAGAGTTGGACACGACTGAGCAACTGATCTGATCTGATCTGATATAATATATCTTTCCCTTTATGTGTAATACCCAGAAAAGGCAAATCTACAGAGACAGTAAACCAATCAGTGGTTGCCCGGGGCTAGGAGGTGGAAACAGGGATTAATTACAAATGAGCACGAGGATCTTCTGGAGCTGATAGAAAAGTTCAGAACTGGAATTGTAATTGTGGTTGCATGCTATGTAAGTTAACTAGAAAATAAATCATTGAATTGCACACTTAAAATGAGTAAACATTATGATATATACATTCTATTTCACTAAAGTTTTTTGTGTGTGTTTGTGTTTTTAGGAGCCCATCAAGAGTATGACAGCAAAGTCGGTGCAGTTCAGACTTTGACTTCTCCTTTTATCACCAAGATTTTTTGGCAGAACATAGGAGGAATTCCAGCCCACAGGGAGTTGCCCCAGAAATTAGATTCAAGAGACATGTTCAAACCAATCTGCAGCCTATAAATTTATATGAAGGAACCGATCTTCCCAGAAACAAGGAGGTTCATGTCATCCCACCAGGGCTTCGACTTGCTGCACTGAATAACCAGGAACTGACTTTCTGGTTATGGCTGGATAAAAGCACTGGGTGATGGATGGGGTCAGGGATGTTTCACAACAGCCGCTCAGGAGACCTGGGAACCGGACCAGCCGCTTACCGGAGAGGCCGTTCATGGCCCAGTTTGCTCACGTTCCCAGATCCAGGGACCCTTCTCCTGGATGTTGCAGTTGAGTCGTTGTCAAGCCTGTCCCTCTCTTTTCTGCCTTACCACTTTCCATCCAGACAACTATTGTTCTGTTCCAGCAGTCTTTCTCCAAGCCAGCCCATTGTGCAGTATTTCAGGCTTCTTTGTCCTTCTGTATGATGACATTACGTATCTGTCTTCTTGAAACTTTGGTGTGGTTACACTGACCAACCTTTGTGACAGCAAGCTGTGGCTACAGAGGCCAGTGCTCCCAGGATTCCCCAAAGGCCCTCTTCTAGACTCTGGAGATGCCTGCCATTCCTGGGGACAAGGCAGCACGTGCAATGGCTGAGTTCATTGGTTTGAGCCTGATAAACTTCCTATTCTCTTAATACATGGAGCAAACAGCTGGCTGTTCTCAATGTGGGCTCAGTATTGGGATGTCCTAGCATTCTCCCTGGAGAAGGCAATGGTACCCCACTCCAGTACTCTTGCCTGGAAAATCCCATGGATGGAGGAGCCTGGTAGGCTGCAGTCCATGGGGTTGCTAAGAGTCAGACACAACTGAGTGACTTCCCTTTCACTTTTCACTTTCATGCATTGGAGAAGGAAATGGCAACCCACTCCAGTGTTCTTGCCTGGAGAATCCCGGTGACGGGGGAGCCTGGTGGGCTTCCGTCTATGGGGTCGCACAGAGTTGGACACGACTGAAGTGACTTAGCAGCAGCAGCAGCAGCAACAACATTCTCCCTGCACATGAAACCCCAATTCCTCCAGCTTCCTCCTGCCCCTTCTTCATGGAGTTGGATACAAAGACTGGCATTGAACTGGGTGAACAGTGTGCGGCCGTTACTGTCCGTTGTGGGTGGGCCAGTCTGACATGTGTATGTCACATCATTTCTGCCCCTCTCCTCTCCTTGAACTACCCATGACTCAGATTAGGATGCTTGATGCTGGCGGGCTGTCTGCATGTTTTCAAATTAATTAGTGAGCTTTGGCTGCTCCTTGGGAAGGGTCTGCCAATGCGCTGTCCCCCAGCTCTAGCCCTGATCCCAACCTTTTACTTGATCCATAGTACTCGCCATAACCTTAGTTTTAGAATTGGATGAACCCTATCTCAAACATGATGAGAATACAAATCACTAAACCATGATGGCTGATACAACTGCATTGATAATATT
This sequence comes from Tragelaphus eurycerus, assembly GCA_935064755.1. Classification (NCBI taxonomy): domain Eukaryota; kingdom Metazoa; phylum Chordata; class Mammalia; order Artiodactyla; family Bovidae; genus Tragelaphus; species Tragelaphus eurycerus. The sequence continues at coordinate 24,707,997 of CAKXYN010000020.1, forward strand.
ATTATTATACCTTTAGCCACTGTTTTATCCTAACCCTAATGGTATGAATCCTATCTTCAGATTTTATTTTAAAAAATCCCTTCCTTTGTTGAATGCTTAAAGTGAATGCTATATCAGAATATCTCTCATCTATCAATCAATTTATCTATAGATTCATAATCTATAACTCTCCAAAACAATTTCATTAGCTGCTAAGCTATCTTCCATCATCTGCCTATCTTCTAACCCTGCCTATCCAGTCCAGGGTTTTTTGGTATAAACACCATGAACATTTTGGGCTGGATGATTTTTAAGACTATGTCCTATGCCTGTAGAGTGGGTAACAGGATACTGAACCTCTGGTCACTAGATTTTGGTAGTTCTCCTCACCCAAGTCATGTTGTGGCCATCAAAAATGTCTGCAAACAATGCCAAATGTCCCCTTGGAAGAAGGGAACAAAATCAATCTAGTCTTTCATTTATCCATTATTATTTTACTGCTTTTTTCTAGAAGGTACAACATAAAGATTCTTCTCATTTTACAGATGAAGAAACTGAGGCTAAGAATTTAGGTCACTTATATAAGATTGCATAAGTATTACATGATTGATCTGGATTATAAAATTAGATTTGCCTTATTTTAAAAAACCTATGTTCTATCATACAAGGCTATTTTAAATTAGACACCATTATAACCATTTGATCCTCAGTGCCATTGTTCTTCTTTATTCCCAATTTAAAATCATCCTCAAACTTAAATCTGACCCTCAAGCCCAAACATATGTCTTCCAGCTAAAACATAGGTGAAGGTATCTACACCCCAAACCTCCATTCTAATCCTGTCCTCAACTCAAGATGTAATCCTATTTCTAGCCCCAGTTCTTAGTTACTTTTTTTAAAATTAATTTATTTTTTTACTTGAAGGATAATTGCTTTATAGAATTTTGTTGTTTTCTGTCAAGCCTCAACCTGAAGCCATAGTTATACATATGTCCCCTAAATCTGGTTTCCCATCATCCCAGACGATGAGAGTGTTAACCTGAAGAGTGCCTTCCAGTGGCAGTGAACCCAGTGGCCATAGACAAGCTTGTTTGCAGCTGGGGACATGTATATTACTCCATTCTAAAGAAGTAGGACGCAGATGGTCCCTTCTCTGCTGATCCACTGAGGTCTGTGCATGAAGGCCCTGTCTGTCGCAGATCCCCTTAAGTTGGGATATTTGGCAATTCCCAACAGTGGGAAGCTTCTGTTTGCCCTCTTCAGTGACAGGCTACCTCTGAAAAACTGAGCAAAGAAGAAGAGGTTTGAAACCAGTTCATTGGCTGCTCAGAGCCTGACATATTATTTCAGCTTCTTCCCAGCAGTTTTGATTTCTACCCCAATACTCTGAGGCCTATTAGATGGCTGACAGCTTCTGGCCTCCATGTCCAGAATTCAAACATGCAGGACTTCTTTTTTTTTTTTTTTTGGCAATTAACAGTGATGCTTGGAAGAGATGGCAACAAGCTGAAAAAATTAATTGAAAACTTAACCTTCAAATAAAAATACTTAGACCTTAGGCGTCCATTTGTAAGCAGTTTATGCTTTCTGTGTGCATTTTGTTGTATTATTTAAGTGTTTTCTACACCATTTCTGATTAATACAGCCATGCTATTTTCCAGTCCAGTCTCCTTAATAAATATATGTGTCAAATATCTGTTTCCTCTCCTGAATGCAGAGGCTTTTAATTCCCCTTGTTTGCATGTGCTAACTGGTTGTGTAACGAGATTAACAGCTCTGTCTTTTTCTTTCTGCAGATTTTTAGAAGAAAAGCCAGTGGGCTCCCAGACAAAGTTAAAAAAGGTACCTTCTTTAATTTTGCATATTGTTAGCTACAATCCGGTTGCTAATGTTTGTTTTATTTCCATCTGTCAAAAGCAATGCCAAAATACATTGTGTTTGCCTTGAGTTGGCTCAATTAATCCTTCTCTGGAAACAGTTCTGTCATTTCATGTTTGGTTAAGGCCCTGATTCAGTAGCTACCAAACTGGGGCCAGTGCACATTTAATACAGCTTTCTGAGAAGTGGAATATCTGTTTGACAAAAGGGAAAGGTGGGGTAGCGCCCTTATAGGAATGTCGATCTGAAGCCAGCCCCATCGCTCCTGTGGGTACAAACATGTGTATTTTAGCTTGATCCTGGGGAGCTAAAAGAATCCAGCAGATGGATCACACTATGAGAATGGCTTGGTAGAGACTCAGTCTGGGGCAGACCACCCTGCCCAAAGGGCGGCCTCTGTCTAAGTCTTGATGATGGTATATGCGTCAGCCAATGCTGCTATAATGAAATAACACAGACCGGGCAGTTTAAATGACAGACATTGATTTTCTCGAGGTTCTGGAGGCCAAAGTCCAAGATCATGGTGTCAGCAGAGTGGGTTTCTTCTGAGATCCCTCAACCTGGCTTGTAGGTGTGGCTCGTGTCTTCACATGGGCTTCCCTCTGTGTCTGACTTGTCTGTGTCAAAGTCTCCTCTTTTTCTATCACCTGTCATACTGAAACGGACCCACCATAATGAACTCATTTTAACTCACTGACCCCTTTAAAGACCCTGTGTGCAAATACAGTCACATCCTGAGATGCTTGAAGCTAGGACCTCAACGTATGCATTTTGGAGGGATGTAATTCAGCCCACAACAAATGGTAACCAGAAAAAAATGAAAATATGATGAGATAAGAAGGGACAAATCTTAGGCCAAAAGCTGTAAAAGCAACCACTCTGTAATTCTCTCTCATACTCTCCCCTTTCACGCTTTTTCCTTCTCTATCTCTGAAGAAAAGCTCTCGTCACCATTCCTGTGCATTAGCATATTTTACAGAAGGTAAGCTTTTAAATCAGCATGCTCTGAGTTCAAATCCTGACTTGACTTCTTCTTAGCTGTATTACCAAGGGCAAGTCATTTAAATTCTGACTCTCAGCTTCTTCCCCTTAAAATGGGGCTAATAACTAAACCCATTGATTTTGTTTTGTAAGGATAATAAGATATATGTGTGAAAACCAGTGGCAAGCCAAGATTGGGGAAATGGGGGTGGTCTGCCCTGAGTGCAGGTAGTACTGGGGGTGTGTTGTTGATAGGAAATAAGAAAGTAATAACACAATTTTCATTTTAAAATTAAAAACAATCTTTTTTTATTTGGCTGTGCCAGGCCTTAGTTGCAGCACTTTAGTTGTGGCATATGGGATCTGGTTCCCTGTTGCTGTTCAGTCACCCAGTTGTGTCCTCCTTTCTTTGCTTCATGGACTGTAGCAGGCCAGGCCTCCCCGGCCCTCACCATCTCCCAGAGTTTGCCCAAGTTTGTGTCCATTGCATTGGTGATGCCGTCCAGCCATCTCATCCTCTGACACTCTCTTCTCCTTCTGCCCTCAATCTTTTCCAGCCTCAGGGACTTTTCCAGTGAGTCATCTGTTTGTGTCAGGCCTCAAATGACCAAAATACTGAAGCTTCAGCTTCAGCACCAGTCCTTCCAGTGATTATTCAGGGTTGATCTCCCTTAAGATTGACTGGTTTGATCTCCTTGCTGTCCAAAGGACTCTCAGGAGTCTTCTCCAGCACCAAAGTTTGAAGACATCAATCTTTTGGCTTTCTGCTTTCTTTACAATCCAGCTCTCACAACCGTATGTGTTCACTGGGAAGACCATAGCCTTAACTATCCCTAGTTTCCTGACCAGGGATCATACCCAGGCCCCCTGCCTTGGGAGTGCAGAGTCTTAGCCATTGGACCACCAGGGAAGTCCCAAAATTCCTTTTTAAACAATGCCTGTAGTAAAATACTGTTGCCCCTCAGGGAAGATGCTGCCCCATGCTGACCCACCTTCCCTTGTCTGGAGTTTCTATCTATTGCATATTAAATGCATGTGTTTATCCTTCCCCCTCCCCCCGCCCCACACACTTGTGTCTTGAATTTAGTCATTCTCAGGACAACTTAACCAAAGGTATTTCACATGACTGCACATCTTATTTTTTATTCATTTTACTCAGAAATTGCCAAACCTCAGAGCTAAATTATATATGACAGAGGAAAGTCATCATTTAGTTGTTGTTTTGAAAAGAGGAGGCCTGGTCATCTCTGGTTAGAGCCTTCCTCTTCCTTCCCAAACCTCTTCAGTTCCTCCGTCCAACTTTCAGGGCTGGCTCCTCCCAGAAAACATCCAGATATGAGTTAGGAATCAAGGTAGGCAACCGCTAACCACAGGAGATGTGTGTGTGTGGCTGGGTCTGTTGCTTTTATGATTCCAGATTCATTTCTGAAGTGGTACGCCATCTGTTGGCGTCTTTATATGAGGTAGCTGCTTGTGTAATTGCTGTAATGTGTAAGTAGCTATTTTATATAAACAGAGAGAATTGGTTGGTTGTGCTAAAAAAAAATGACAACATAAAACAGAATTCCTTTTTCCAATGGATGACATCTGTCTTCATATAGCATCAAAAAGTCTATACCCTTAGCATGAATCCTTAAGCTTTCCCAGAAAATATTTTACATTGGAATTTTGCAAAGTAACTTCCTCAGCCTAGATCTCCAAAGGTAGAAGAGATAGATGATGGTGTGTACATTGCGTGGGTTATCTTGCAGTTATTAAAATGAAGGCTTTGATGGCCATGTAATAAAATGGAGCTTTTTAATCATATTCAGTGAACAAAAAGAAGCAAATTGCTCTATAATACATGTGCTAAGTCACTTCAGTCGTGTCCAACTCTCTTCTGCCTTGTAGACTGTAGCCCTCCAGGCTTCTCTGCCCGTGGGATTCTCCAGGCCAGAGTACTGGAGTACTGGAGTACTTTCCCCCTCCAGGAGATCATCCTGACCCGGGGATGGAACTGCATCTCTTCTGTCTGCTGCATTGGCAGGAGGTTCTTTACCACTAGTGCCACCCTGGAAGCCCCATGTAATACATATTGAAAGGTTTAACTGCAAAAGGCAAACACATCAAATTATATCTAATAATATGTAAAATTTGGCACACTCACACAAGAATGCCTTTGGAAAGGGTGCTTTCCTGTGGAGCGAGTGGTAGGTCTTGTATCTGCTCTGTCCACACTGGGTATCAGAAGCTTAAACCTGTATCTTGCATTAGTTTGGGCCTGACTTGGATTTCTGTAGTTAATGGGTTATATGAAGTCTGAGGGTGAAGGGTGGGATCTATTAATAACTTAGGATTTAACAATGGCACTCAATGGAGGGGTTAGTGTGGTGGAACCCAATCTGAGATGAAAACTTGATGGAGATTTCTAGATGGTTAACATAGCCATAATTCAAATAACCTTTGAATATATCGAAGCAGGACCTTAATAAAAAGCCACAATGTCTTCTTAGTAGGATATGGTAAAATGTTTAGCTTGTATTTACTATGAGAATCATCTTTCTGCTCAGATGACTCATTTTTGCCCGCCACATTCTCTCCCCGTGCCCTTCTGGACACATTATAGACTTGCCCCAAGACAACACTTCTGTGGGTCAGGCCCGTAATTGGGAGCTGCAGACGTTTCCAGTTTCTGTTATTAGAGTCTGTTCAGTTGGTAGAATGTGAATAACCAAGTTATTGTAAAACCACATGAAAGGCATCCTGCTCTCCTCCGTGCCCCACCATGTGCAGCCGCACCTCTGCTTTGTTCTGTGCGGCTTCTTCTGGTTTCTGGTCCCTCATCTGACTTCTCTTTGTTTGCCCTAGGACACGGAGCTGTGGAGGGGTTTTGGTAGCAGCAATTATTTTTCAAACTGGGAAGATATGAATGCTAAAGGGACTGTGTCAGCTGCAGGCTGTAGATTCCATGCCTTTTCCTAAACACCATGACTCGACCCTCCCACTGGAGTCTGGCTGGTGGTCACTTCACACCCAGAGCCATGAAACTCCACGTGGAACAAGGGGTCTGGAAGGACACGTATGGAGATGTTACTAGTGACTACATTTCAGCCTTGGGGTTATGGGAATATTTTCTTCTCTTGTTTTCCAAATGTCCTTTGATGACTTTGATGAAAAAGAAAAGACTATTTTTTTTTTTTTTTGACCATAGTAGTCTTGCTACTTTTTAATGTGCATGCGAAACTGCTTGATATCATATGAACTAATTCTGTTGATTCAACTTTTTTTATCATCACATATGAGAAATGGAAATACTGAAATTTATAAAGAAGAATAATTAAAAATTTCCTTTAAAATCATTACTATGTGCTGGATGCTGGTAGGAAAATCTAATTTAAAATTTTGAGAAACATATTTGTGAACTAAAATAAATCAGATAAATAGAAATGGAGATTATTATCCATGATATTAAAAAATATGTGGGTCTGGTTCATCCCAATCTTTATTTAATCACTTGTTTATTCACTGAACATTTTATGTGGACTTGGCCATTGGATGCACTGATTATCCAAGTACAAAGTCCTTGTCCTCAGGGAGCTTACAGTCTAGGTTAATTTTCTATCAGAATGTATTCTTGTCCTACTCTTTGCAACCCCATGGACTGAAGCCCACCAGGCTCCTCTGTCCATGGAATTTTCCAGGCAAGAATACTGGAGTGGGTTGCCATTCCCTTCTCCAGATTTTAGGATTAACAAATACTAAAAATAAAAGTGGAGTGGAGAAAAAGAAAATTGATAGATTACAGAACTATATTTTGCATGCATGGGAATATGTAGGATAAAACTTTATTTTCCTCTTCACCCAATACCCACAGACACACACACCCCTACACATCTACAGTGTCACCCTGTCTTTACCTGGCTCACAGACCCAGGATTTATACAGTCATAAAAATAGTTAGTCATTTATTTAAAGCACTTGTTCTTAAAAGGAGCATTTGACTCCCCTACATCTTGTTCACTCCCAGTGATATCTACTCATGGACAGTTAATAAATAAATGAAAGCAATCAGTGAGGTCAATCAGGCACCCTTATATCTGAGGGGTCATCACTCCTACAAGGAAAGGGCTGTATGGGGGCAAAGACAAGAAAGAAAGCCCTGGCAGTAATGCATACAATAAATGTGCATTTCATTGAGTCATTGGTTTAAAGTATCAGAGAATCAAACAGATGGATTAGTAGATTATCTCACCTTAGTCTGTCAGGACCTCAATGGAAGAAACTTAATACAGACTAGCAATTCCATGTGGCATCACTCAAGAACTTTATTAATATATATATTTATATATATCTTACATATATATGTAAATATATATATACATATATATGTAAATATATATATATATATATATATATATATATATATATATATATATATATATGGAGAAGGCAATGGCACCCCACTCCAGTACTCTTGCCTGGAAAATCCCACGGACGGAGGAGCCTGGTAGGCTGCAGTCCATGGGGTCGCTAAGAGTCGGACATGACTGAGTGACTTCACTTTCTCTTTTCACTTTCATGCATTGGAGAAGGAAATGGCAACCCACTCCAGTGTTCTTGCCTGGAGAATCCCGGGGACAGGGAGGCCTGGTGGGCTGCCGTCTATGGGGTCACACAGAGTTGGACACGACTGAAGTGACTTAGCATAGCATATATATATATATATATATATATATATATATATATATATATATGTAAGACAAAGGGGTGGTTGGGAATACTGCCAAAGAAAGAAAGAAACAACTTCATCTTGAGAATGATTGTTGTGTAAGTAGGATGTGGAGGGCACATATAGAATGTTTGGTAAAACACAGGAAGTTGGGACCCCAAAGCAGCATTGGAAAGCCTTCTTGGGAACAGCTACAACACAGTCTGATATGGGAACAATGGGGTGAGTAATGTAAAAATAAGTTCCAAGGAAGCTAACACTCAGCTGTAGGGTGATGAACCACTAACTGCCCATGGTGAAGACAGACATACATGATCACAAAGTAAAATCCAAGCTGAGTAGGAAAAATCTGAAAACATGTCCCCAGACCAGATCCTTCTTTTCCTCTCTCCCTCCCACTCCCCCATTCTTCCTTTTCTTTCCTTCAAGACTGTTTATCAAACAGCTGATATATATCAGAGAAATACAAAGCAAAAGATGAAGTAAGGACAAAGAGACAGAACGGGTATAACTCACACACGGTTTTAGATATTTCTAAAGATAAAAAGCAAGCAATTGAAAGAAAACAATCATCAAGGGTGTAATTAGATACAATTTTCTGAAGCTGAAAGGATCTAAATATGGAGATCAAAAATCCCCACTGTATTGTTAAAAAAGATAAAGAAAGATCTACACCTAGAAGAGCAGAGTAAATGCCAGGAAATGAAACAACTCATTCAATGTTTCCACAGAAAAGCGTGTGACCTAAGAGTGCTCTGCCTAAATGGCCACTTATGAGTGAAAGGGGAAAAAAACCCCTAAACTTCAAAAAAAGAAAAGAAAAACTCTATACACAAACACAAAACAAAACAAAAACCATACTGAAATTGAAAAACTTCTAAAATGCATTACCAGTAAAATCTTATTTGAGGAAAAAAGAGCTTGAATACAATCTATACACAACAAGTAACTGACTTGAAATTATTGACTTAAAAGTGGGAAAATGTTGGCATTAAGAGTGATTGTGAGAAAAGAAAACAATATAAGATCAAAAGCTAGAAATAGCCTTCCAATTTGAAGGTATATTCCAGTGTAATTCTCAAAAAAGATGGTCTCAATTATGCTAGTTACACAGTACTAGCAGAAAATGGGTGTAGAAAGGGGACATGAAAAACAAACTCATTCAATTGCTCGTCTTACAAGAGTATAAGAGTTGACATTAAATCTTACATGTAAGAAAAAAACATGATCTAAATATATAAAAGTCAACCAAGGCAAAATTTAGGAAAGGGTAACTTCCTCCCAAACTCCAGGGGAAAAATAAGCCAAATATAGCCAAAAATAAAGAGAGCAAGTGATAACAGGATATTAAACAAGATGGCCGAGTCGGTCAGTGTGCTAACTGTTCATGTGTATGTCATTACCTCACTGAGCCCTCTTTTACAGATGAGTAAACTGAGGTACAGTCACTTTAAACACCTACAAAGTGCTTGGATTAGATCTCTTGATAGATAGTAACTGGGACATATATTAACTTGGCATGTCAGAGTCATATAGTGACTTGACTCTTGGCATCTCCCATGGCAAGCAAAGCCCTCATCTTAACCTTGGACAGAAGATACTATCTAAAATCTATAATATGAGCTTCTCATATTTTATCCCCATATAACAGTATTACAGCTCCACTGTTGAGAATATGGAAAAAAGATGGCAGAAGGAAGAAAAATACATGGAGAGTCCCTGATGGACAATACTGTTACTGTAAACAAATGATGAGATTTTACCTGGGGGTAACGTATTATTTGCCTCTTATTTTACCTATGTTCTCAGAGTGCTGAGCTGACTCTATAGCCTGGAGGCATGCTTGCTTAACCAAGACATTCCACCCCATAGCCAGGAGTGAAATGAAGGGCTGACAGTTCACAGCTCTGCCTCCCAGAGGCTATCACACAAGGGAGCTGGGTGTAGAGACTGCTGATGAAAGGTGTCTGTCGGCAATTTTTGGATCCTTTTAAAAGATCCTGTATGATTAACAATATTTTCCAAAAATTGAGAAGACTGAATTTCTCCTATTGTGTTCAACAGTAAAACCCCATTCAGGACTACATTAAACTAAAAGAAAGGAATGTGAAAAAATCGGTTGCAAAATACTACTGAGGGAATGCAAAAACAAGAAAGCAGAGCTGACAACCTTGGTTTCCAACAAACTCTATTCCAGGCCAAATAATATTAAAGGAGACAAAGAGTGTCATTTTACAATCCACAGTACAGATAAGAGAGTCATGAAAATTTATTTGCTGAATGACACAGCATCAAAATATATAAAGCTAAGAATGTTAGAAATAAAATGGGAAATTTACAGGAATATGTTTGTATGGGGAGCTGATAACATACTTCTTTTACTCAAGGCAGATAAAATAGAGTAAAATCACTAAGTACATAGACAAATTTAAATAAAACAGTAAGACTATTCCCGTATTAAACTTAAATGTATTAAGCATTAAAATGGTTAAGTTTCCAGAAATTTTATAAAATTGTGTATTATTCTAAGCCACAACTATAAGCACAATAATTAAATAAAAATAAATAAGCAGATGTTTTGTAAAGTCAACTCTCCAAGTTTAAGGCCAGATAAATACAAATCAAAAATAAAAAGAAATAATGAACATTAAAATTTCTCTCTAAATAATTTTGGGTTGATGAATAGTAGGAAGTCAGTTGCTAATTACTTAGAAAATAAAGGTAAGACTATGCCATTGTAAACATATGTTTCACTGCCAAAGCTTTAATCCAAGGCAAATTCATATGGTAAATCGGTTCCTAATTTAATAAGAAGTGAGAAAAATAAGTTAATGAGTGTCTTTAAGATGTTAGACTGAGAACTCAAAACTAACCTAGGGAGAGGAGGTAAATGCAAATGATGAACATAAGAACAAAAATAAAATACTTATAAATAGAAGAAATAAATCATTGTAGGAAATGGTATTCAATCCTTCTCCCCAACACCCACCACTTTCCCCCCATCACATAATACTGAAAGTAAATAAAATAGATACCTAGGTCAACTTCTGGTAATCTTATTACAGAAAAAAAAAAAAAAGAATCACCATTCACCCTTAAGGAAAATGAGAAATACTGGATAATGCCAAATATAGAGAACGTTTAAAAATAAGAGAATGCCATTAGGGTGTACCACTTGAGGTAAACACATTGATAAAAATATTGATAATATCAATTATTTAGAGAAATAGAATTAACTGAAACTGGCTCGAGAAAAAAAAAAAAGCCCAGCTAATTAATTGCACAGATGAGTAACCACAGAAGAAAATGAAAGTGTACTGTTTTAATGTGGCAGACAGTTTCATCGACGGGCACTCTCAAACTATTGAAGATCAGGTAATTTCCATGATGTATAAATTCTTCCAGAGCACAGACAAAATATGAATATGTACTTCTAAGCAATACCACAGACTATACAGGTTTGATATACCTTTCTACCTTTTGACAATGCAAGAAGACAAGCTAGCAAATCAACATAAATTTAAGAGAGGACTGTAGGGACATACGCTACGGAGTTTATGGAATGGATTGAGATGTAACCGTCTTAAAACCAAACAGACCCTACCATTTAGAAAATCTAGAGAAAGCTCTCAACCTCTCACATTCTCTCCTGTTCTTTATCACACATACATATTCCAATGCACACACATATTTATGTATTCTCTCTTACATGCACACACACCTGCAAACACAGAGCTTTGAGACTCACCCTCACTGTCTACCTTTCACTGGAAGCCCCAGTAGTTCCTCTGACGAGAACAGTAGGAGACCATCCACAGCATTATGGGAAATTTATTATACACATGCATGTTCCAGAACCCTGCTCAGTGCTCAGGTTTCCATTAACTTCTCTACTGCTTTATTGTTTCGTCCTCAGTCATGTCTGACTCTTTGTGACCCCATGGACTATAGCCTACTAGGCTCCTCTGTCTATGGAATTCTCCAGGCAAGAATACTAGAGTGGGTTGCCATTTCCTTCTCCAGGGGATCTTTCCAACCCAGGGATTGAACCCACATTTCCTGCACTGGTAGGTGGATTCTTTACCACTGAGCCACCAGGGAGGCCCCTACTTGCTTTTAAAGATTTAGAAATGTAACCTAGAGAGCTGCAGAAATAAAAGTGGTGGCTGGAGAAATGTGTCATTCTGGATTATTTATTTGTGTGTGAAAAAGTGGTGTAACTCACGGCAGGGAGACTGCTTGTTGGAGTAGGAGAAAATCAAACTTGAAACCAGTAAATGAACAGCTGTGGCCAGTATTCCAGGAAACCTGAGTGGTGACTACTGATGCTCTAGACCTTGGCTCCTAAAAAGAGTAGGTTTAATTTTTTATTCCTCCCAGTTTGGGGTGAAAAAATAAACAATAAATAATTTAAACAAATCCTATGGGGACCTTTGCTTAAGAGGAAAGAAACATTGCTCTGGAGACTCAAAGAAAAAGTGTATCTCTAAAGATTAAATTTTCTAAAATAAGTCTAAAATATAAGAAGTCTAAGGCAAGTCCTAGAAACAGTCAACCTCTGTGAAATAGAATCGCGGTGGTACAACAAAGGCAAGAGATTAAGATGAATGCAGAGGGGCAGAGAGAGTCCCTTGGGGTCAGAACAGAGGATTGGAAATCTCAAAATGTTGTGGTAGAATTTTAAATTTGCATTGGAGGCAACAGAAGACAGTTGACATCACAGTATAAGCTGTGACATCCCTGGAGACATCCAGGGAGTGGCATCCCTGGACTGGAGATAAAAGAAGACACGTTATAATCTGCCATATGGTCTCACTGAGGCATTTGGAACATATTTTAATCTACGTTTTGGTAATTTAGGATTCTAATTTTAATTTCCCATTTTGTTTTTTCACTCCACTCTAAGCAGATGATTCTTTTAGAAGCTACTGGGTGTATGTAGACTGTGTAGACTTCGGCTTCCATGCAAAGTTACCCCAGCTTGCTGCATAGTTCTTGGGTCATTCTTAAAATTTTTCTTCTTTGTCATCCTCTAACTAGACCCCCAGTGTCCATTATTTTCTTCTGAGTTAGATCTGCCTCTCTTCCATCCCCTCCGGGCTTTACTTTTAAATATATATGTCTTCTAATTGACTGTGCACTAGAAAAGCAACTAACCCGTTTTATTAGAAGTATATGAAAAATTAATTGCCAATAGATGTTAAATTTTTTTAATGGTGCTGCCTGAAGTCATGAAGAATTCTTCTTTGAGAGTCAGTTAAGAGACATTATGATCATTATTTTAACTCCTCAGTATTTTTTTTTTTTTTCTTCATGGTTCTTTGGTCATTATTCATTCTCATTCTACATAGCAGATTGATTTAATTATTTAGGTGTTTTGTATATAAAATCATCTTAATGAGTATTGATTGAAGTGCACATTTGTACAACTGCCTTGTAGGTATCTATAGAATAAGGCCATTGGGTTTCTTTTGGAGTAATTCACAAAGATGGGGTGTCTGTTGTTTTAACAGAACCTGGAGCTGTTTGTCTCAGTTGTAGGAATCGTTGGAAGGGTTAGAGATGAAGATTAATGTAGGACATTTCTTTAACATCCCTGGGAGCTGGGATGAGCCCTCCATCCCAGCTCCAGCTGTTCTGGAATTCAGGGAAAGCCTCAGCTTGTACTTTGTCCCAAGCTTCTTTTTCTGGAGTTGAATGCAGCTGCCGGGCTGCCGAGGGACCATGTCTCGCCCAAGCTGTCTGCCTGGCTTGAGGTTTAGTTTGCGTAGTCACAGTGGAAGGAGAAGTAGGAGGGCCCCTGTGTAAGAAGCGTGGGTTACGGCAGTGGACCTGCCCCCTCAAGCCAGGTTGCCTGACTCTATACTGAGGGCTTCTCAGCTTAGGTTCCAGTCATCTTGCTCTGTAAAGTTCCCTGGGGTGGGCTGGAAATCTCCCTGTGGGACAGTCAGTTACTCACTTGCTGTCTGACAGCTCAAGAACTAGAAGATTCCTATTTTCTGTAGTTCCCATTGAGCTAAATAGGGATTCTAAATTTTAAACCAAACAGCCTGAACTATTGGATAGCAGGAAGGGTTGAAGTTGTTCTGGGAACCATGTATTGTAGCTCTTTGGTTTAGTGGTTTACTGAGGACTACCATTGGGCTGGCATCACTGACTTTATTTGCAAAGTAGAGAAAGGGGAAAAAGAGAAGAGAGATAAACCAAAATCTGGGGGTCACCTTTCTCTTCAGAAATTTGGATATATAGATCCACTGTGAGTCAGTATGCCCCCCTGAGTAGGAGAGAAGGAGCTTTTATTTTCAGGACCGAGCCGAAGACTGAAGAAAAAGTAAACCAAAACAGAGAAACAGAACTAGACTTTTCTCTCTGGGGACCGCAAAGAAAGGAAAGTCAAACTAACTCCCAAGTCATGAATCCTGACTCAAGTAACATGGAGTTAGGATTTTAACTAAGGAGGGATTTTGGAAAACTATGAGTTCAGGCCCCCACTGTGAAGAAAGACACGTGCAAACGCGTGGACAAATAACTCTCACTGGTAATCACATTTTTCTCAGCCCGACCTAGAGTGGAGTCAGGATTCACTGCTAGCCTCACACTGCCTTGGTCTTCTCCCCTCCCTTACCTCTCCCGTAAGTAATAGTGATCGTGTTCTACCTTCTCTTTCTTCTAGTTTCAACTTCCCTTTCTCAGTCCTAGGGGCTGGGGCAGACTTTAGACAGTGGATCAGTCCTGAGTGCAGTTCGAGTGAGGACAGAAAGATTCATGAAGTGAAATTGCTCTCAAGGCCCTGGAAGGCCAAGACAAAGTGACTGCCCCAGGTAAGAACAGGTTGCGGCATGAACATAGAAGCCTGGCCTGAGCAGGAAATGGATGGCACACTCGTCCTGCATCCTTGATGGAGAGGGGAGAGAGATGCTATGCTGAGAGCAGGACCCAGCCAGCTTGAGGAAGCTCTGCAGAAGTACCTGATCTTCTTCTCCCTCTCCTGAGTTTCCTGCAGGGTCTCTCCACTGGCCACATCCAAAGAAATGCCAGAAAGCACGGGCATCCCTGGTGCAGTCCTAGCTGGTCATTCCTCCAGGACGAGGGCAGGAGAGGGGATAGAGAGGCAGGGGCTTGGAGGTGGTGGTTGCTGTCTTTCAGTCGCTCAGTCGTGTCCGACTCTTTGTGACCCCATGGACTGTAGCCTGCCTGGCTCCTCTGTTCATGGAACTCTCCAGACAAGAATACTGGAGTGCGTTGCCATTTCCTTCTCCAGAGGATCTCTCTGACCCAGGGATTGAACTCGCGTCTTCTGTACTGGAGGCAGATTTCTTTACTGCTGAGCCACTGGGGACTTGCAGTTTGCACAGCTCAAAAGTGGAGATGCGTGGAAGTCTGGAGAAGTCCTGTGACTTTGACGGAACTGCTGTATCCCCGTGCCACGGCACCCATCAGCCGAGGGGAAGGTCAGTGTGAGAGGGAAGGCGTGGGAGCTGAGTTCCCTTTCCTGCCCTGTCCACTGGGCAGATGAGCCCGATGCCATGCTGCCTCCCATGGGACAGGACAGTGATTTCTAACAGAAAGCTCTTCTCAGATAACACACCAGCCTGTGGGCTAAGAGATGTCTCAGACTCAGGAGAGCACAGAAGCATGTTTGGTAGGACCATTGATCGCCATGTCCCCGTCACTGGACTAAGAGAGTAAGAGCAGCTCACGAAAGCCCTTCTGGTTACAGTGCGCAGGCCAGAAAATGCAGTGATGTCTTTCATCATTTGGTTTTAGTAGAGGTTGTTTTCAGATGGAAGCAATCTGTCTTTCCTGTGTCTGGGAAGAGTGGTTATTAACTATGTAGAAACTGTCTCTAACAGTGGGTCAATTAATTACTGCATTTTAGAGCTGCTCCTTGAAAAATAGCAATTAATTTCACTGCGTTTCTGGGTATTTCTTCTCTACACCTTATCCATTTGCAATCACTGTTATTCTCAGCAGATACGGAGACTTGATTATTTCTGAGGGCTTTACAAGAGACCATATTCCATTTTTTTTTTAATGAATGCAGGGAGAGAATTGGGTTTTAATTATTGCCAGCACCTTTTCACTATTAGAAATAGGCTTAAGAAGACAGAAAATGGGAAGAATTCATACTGAGAGTTGGGACATACTCATAAAGACTATTTATCCAAACACATCTTAAGTGAAAAATGCTACCTGATCTGAAAAACAGAATCCAAACACAACGTGGGTTATTTCTGTTCACTGATTAATATCCTTTGCATTGTCCTGGTCTATCTAATGGGTTAGTTCTTCTATAAGTTTTTTTTTTTTCTGGGTGAGAAAAATCAAAGGGACTCTTCTCACCTCTTCCTTAACCTTTTAACTCAGCTTCAGCTGCATTATCTTTGACTGGGTTGGAGCCTGCTGCCCACCTGTTTAGTTTCTCAAAAAAAAAAAAAAAAAACTACAGAGAACTTGACTGGCTTTTCTCCAAAGGGCAGTTAGCAATCATTTTTCATTGCCATATATCACCTGGCTGTGGGAAGTGGCTACGTCTGGGTTTAGGATACACGTTGGGCACTTCACGCTGACCTTGCCTGACCTTCTGAGGATGTGTGCTTTCAAGCCATTCTCGTAGATAGAAACCAAGGTCTCTCAGCCTCAGCACTTCTAACGTTTGGGGCTGGCGGATTCTTTGTGCACTGGAGAATGTTTAGCAGCATCCCTGGCCTCTACCCACTAGATGCCAGTAGCAGCTCTCTCCCCTCAGCTGCAAGGATCAAAACTGTCCCCAGACATTGCTGAATGTCCCCTGGCGGGCAAAAAATCAACTCTAATTGAGAACCACTAGTATAAACCCAACTATTTATGTTTACAGAGATAGATGATAGCTAGACTATAGATAAATATACATGAGCATGTGTATTTATAGCTAAATAATATGAGAGTTGTGGGGTTTTTTGAAAATTTTTGTATCTTAGGCTCAAGAAATAGAACCAATCTATAGATAGATATAGATATGGATATGGGTATAGATATATAAGAAGAGGTTGTTTTTTAATAGGAATTGGCTTATTTGATTATGGAGGCTGAGAAATTCCTCAGTCTGCCATCTGCAAGCCAGAGAAACACGAAAGCTGATGGTATAATTCAGTTTCAGTGCAAAGGCCTGAGAACCGGGGTCACCGATGTCTGAGGGCAGGAGAAGATGGATGTCCCAGCTCACCAAGCAGAGCAGATTCTCCCTTCTTCCAACTCTTCATTCTAGTCAGGTTCTCCATGGGCTGGATGATGCCCACCCGCATCCGTGAGAATAATCTGTGGGTTCAAATATTAATCTCTCTTGGAAACACTCTCATAGACACACCGAGAAATAGTGTTTTACCAGCTATCTGGGCATCGCCTAGCCCTGACAGGTGGACATGCGCAATTACCCATCATGCCTTGTGGTGTGCATCCAGGCACATGTGGATTTTGGTCCAATCTTTGGCAAAAGCAAGCTCTGGGATTCTCCTTCCTCATCTCTGGGTCCTAACAATGTTGACCCCATAGGTTTTGGTGGAAGATACGTGAGCTTGCCAAGTGCTTGTTACTGAGCCCAGGATGCAGTAGGGGCTTCAGAAAAGCTATTTCTGCCCACATGCAGAAGCTGTTCGATCAATAAATAGATCGATAGCTGTGGTAGAGACTGAAGAGTCACCCCCCACATGGACAGATATTTCTGCCCTTTTTGCTCTGTGTCAGCAGGAAGAGACCTCAGTCTCTGTTTCATGTGTATCACTTCACACGAAATGGCTTTTCTTTAAAAAGTATGTGTGTAAGCAACATACACATGCTCGTTGCAAAGCTTCAAACACCACAGTTAAAGCTGGAGTCTCTCTAAGGCCATCCCCATCCCAGGGGGCAACCGCAGGCATGAGATGGAGGTATTTCCTTCTCATGTTTCTATGTCACTATCAGTTTATGTGTGTGACAGAACATGTTTTAGTCTTACACACACTGCTCTGTTGCCTTTGTCCTGCATATACTGTTAGTATACAGACCTGGCTCATTCATTTTAATTGTTATTTGGGCAATCCACAGTATAAGGTCTTCCGTTTTTTTTCAAATTTGGGGTTATTACCATTGATCCTGCTGTGAATAGATTACATCTCATTGGGCATTTATGTACAGTAGTTACCAAGAAGTAAAATTCTTGAAACGGAGATAATATGTATATTTTAAATTTTAACAGAAAAGGCCAGGTTGTCTTCCAAAGTGGCTGGAGCATTTTATATTACCAGCATTCAGTAGCATCAAACCTTTGTTTTTTTGCCATTCAGATGGCAACAAGCAAACATGTATTGTTTTAATTTACATTCTACTGATTACTGCCCAGAAGGGTATATTTTCTTATGCGTGTTGCCTTTTTTTTTTCCCTTTTGAGATTTGTTTCTTCCTTTCTCATGCCTGCCTTTGTATTGGATTGTCGTCTTTTTCCTATTGATTGTATGTCTATTTTGTATATGTTCTGCATCTTAATTCTTTGTTTTACACATTGCACTAGAAAAGATTTCAAGACCCTGCACAGTAAGCATTTCACAGGGCATCAGGTTAAAAAGCTGCTGTTGCGGATAGTTAGTGAGCTTGCTCAGCTGGGCTGTGTTCCTGTCTCTCAGTCTCTGCTCTCCCAGTTACAGCCATGATGTGAGTTCTGCTCAGCTGCAGATGTCTCCCTGAACCTTCTAGATCTCCTGCATCCTGGGCCATCCCCCACCTCCCTGTGCTCAGAGCCCGAGGCCTGCCCCTGCCCCAGGCCAGCACAGCAGTGAGCCTCACAACCCTCCTTTCCTCTGAGCAGCATTCCCAATGTGCATCCCATGCCATCTGTAGAATACTGATAACCATGTGAGCAAACAAGACTCAAGACAGAAGTTTGCAAGATACTCAGCTGAACCAAAGTCAGTACCTATTCTCATTGCAGGCCAGGTTTTCCTCTCAATGCCTTTGTTCTGCCACCCTGCATGGTGTCCTTCCAGGAGGGGGTGAGCCAGCAGCATTGCCCCCATGCCTTTGATAAGACAGGGCTTCTTTCCTAAGCCCACCTCATCACGGAGGGTGGTTCAAGGCATTTTGCTGTGGTTCATGCAACAAGGATACGGCATGAAAGCTGTCACAGGCTTTCCCTGGAATGGGTTTGTGTGTGTGGGTATGTGTGTGTGTGTGGGTATGTGTATGTGTGTGTTCGTTCCATGCCGTGTCCTAGTCCTATTTCCTTTGTGATCTTTGGGTATCTCCCCCCACATACAGGGCATTGCATGCAGTAATAGTTTCATGACAGCAGCTAAATGTTGGGTGTGCTGTGCTGAGTCGCTCAGTTGTGTCTGACTCTTTGCGACCCCATGGACTGTAGCCCGCCAGGCTCCTCTGTCCATGGAGATTCTCCAGTCAAGAATACTGGAGTGGGTTGCCATGTCCTCCTCCAGGGGATCTTCCAAACCCAGGGATTGAACCCAGGTCTCCTGCATTGCAGGCTGATTCTTTACTGTCTGAGCCACCAGGGAAGCCCATGATATTGTTGGTACCAGCAAAATAAACGTGGGAAGTTGGGGTGGAGCTCCCAGGATGGTGCTGATGACAAGTTTTCAGGCTTGGGTTTGATGAGCTGGATGACTTTGGAGCATTTACTCAGCCTCAGTGGGAGTTTGCCCACTTTCCAGTGAGAATGATAATATCTGATTGTCTGGAGATTGAGAAAAGTCAAATGAGATAATGGATGCGCTGGCCTAAAGCTGGTGCTTGGATATGTTCTCACAGCAACGTGTTTGCAGTTTGCATCTTGACGCAGTGTGATGTGTCTGGGAAACTCAGAATCTAGAGTGTTCTCTGATGTCCCCAATCCATTCCTTTTTTTCAGAGAGACATGTAGCACTTGTTATGGAAATAATTTGGGGGCAGGAGAATATAGTGGCTCTCATCCTTTCTCATGGTTCTTCCTGTGGCCTCCCGTAAGTTTCCTGATTTTTTTTTTTTTTTCACTCTGCTGAAGCAACAGCTCCTCACACTTGGTGTTTTTTTTCCATCATTTGCAGAACCAGCCTATCACACCCTCTTGAGGTACCCACCCCCACCAATGTGCATCATCACCTCTGCAGAGATCTGAGTCCCAACTCTGTGGGCCCCCTCCCCAGAGCTTCCTAGTTCCAACCTCTTCTCTGTGTTTTCTCAGCCCCAGGGGGCGGTAGCTAGGCCTACAACTGGTTGAACTCTGATGCACTAAGGTTCTCTTTTTACCCTCTGAAGTACCTAGTTATCACCTTTATTCCTACTGAAGAGTTCTTTATACTAAGTTCTTTCTGTTCACATAACTGGATTGGGTTTTGTCTTCAGACTGGAGTCTCACAGATAAAAGAAAGAAGGATGAACAGAAGTAAAGAAGAAAGGGAAGGGCTCAAGGGAAGGATGGGCATCGCTGATCCTCTAATTCCATGTCTTGTGTTCATCCCTGGAGCTCTCAGCTACCAGCCAAGTCCTTGACTGGCTGAGTCACACCCTTCCTTCTGATGGAAATCCAAACACTCACTGTGCAAGGCTTCCCTCAAGCACAGTAACCCACTTACCATAGATTAGCTGGTTACTCATGATGTGTCTCTTGTTTTCTCCTGGGATTGGCTGCTCAAATATGTTTTTCTTCAAGGTGATGGAAAGCCATCCATAATTCATTAACGTGTTCTGGTGATGTTGATTGGTGTTATGATGATTATTACACTGTTGTATTAGGTTATAGGTATTAATGTTGTCTCTTTTATGGGAAACCAGTAATGAGCCGCATACACTTCCAATAAACTAAGCCCATGAGCTTGATGTGTGGAGCCTGCTTATTTCATGAACTCAGATAGAGCCTGAGGACTTTTCTAGTGATGGACTCAGGAGTGTGTGCTCTGAAATCAGACAGCTTGGCTCTGGCTTCTACTTGCTGTGGGTCTCTGGACAATTCACTTAGCTTTCTTGCAGTCAGCATCCCCAGCTCTGAACTGGTGTCAGTGATGATGTCAGTGATGATCTTGATAATAATAGTATTGTTACTTCCTTATAGATTTTTGGCAGATTAAATAAGATCAGCGAGCTTAACATACTATCTTAGGGCACCCAATATATATCATTGCTTCAAATAAACAGTTCCAGACACAATAATATTTGAGCCCCAAAGGACTTCTTTCTGTTCCAACCCCAGCTTTGAAGCTGATTTCTCTCACCAGGTACTCATTTAAACAAAGAAGTGGATAGACTTTTTGTGTACCAGAGTGATCTAGAATAGTGCCTGGCCCTTAGTAGGTACTTCATAATGCTTACTGAATGAATGAGTCCCTTGGCAAGCTCCGGGCTTTGAGATCATAACGATTGAGAATGAATCTGTCATCTAACACTGCATAGGCTAGATAAAATACTGATTCTCCATGGTCCTCATGTTTCTCATCTATAACTGGGGACAATAAATACCCATCAAAATATTATTGTTGATGTTCAGTCGATCAGTAGTGTCTGACTCTATGTAATCCCATGGACTGCAGCATGCCAGGCTTCCCTGTCCTTCACCATCTACCAGAGTTTGCTCAAACTCATGTCCATTGAGTCAGTGATGCCATCCAACCATCTCATTCTCTGTTGCCCCCTTCTTCTCCTGTCCTCAAACTTTCCCAGCATCAGGGTCTTTTCCAATGAGTCAGCTCTTCGTATTAGGTGGCCAAAGTATTAGAACTTCAGCTTCAGCATCAGCCCTTCCAATGAATATTCAGGGTTGATTTCCTTTAGGATTTACTGGTTTGCTCTTCTTGCTGTCCAAGGGACTCTCAAGAGTCTTTTGCAGCACCACAATTCAAAAGTATTGATTCTTATAGTTGTTCCCTAATGAGAATCCCTGGGAAGCTTGTTAAATAGGATACCTATTCCCAGGCTTGTCCCAGGAAATGCTGAGTCAGTAAGTCTGGGATAGGCTCTGATGCTTATGTTCCAACAAGCTTCCTAGGATGGGGGGAAGGTGTCATGTGGGTGCCCTGAGGACCATACTTTGAGAAACATGGCATTGCAAGTTCAATGTAAGACTTTAATGTGGCTGCACATGGAATACTCCTGGCTGGTGTCCAGCCCGTTTTAACACCTTCCTCTTCATAAATTGAGGATCCTTTGTGGTGGGGTGCCTTCTGGAGTTTATGTCAAGACATCTGGGCTTCAGTGTCAGCCCTGCTGAGAAGACAGCTATGAGAGATAAGGTAACTTACTTAACTTTTCTGGGTGTCTCTTTTTACCTCATATGTAATACAGACTTGAAGGGATCTTTTTGACAGTATCACGTGAGAAACTGTATGAGAAAAACATTTTGTAAACCATAAAAGGTCTTTCAAATGTTATGTTTTCAGTTTATGGGTTTATTTTCTTGTTTACAATGAGCCCCTAAATCCATATCCTTAATCCTAAATCAGAAATGATTTTTTTATTTCAAATAGAAAATCATTTATAAGGTGAATTGGAATCAAGTGAACCCAGGGAACTGCTCATAAGCCACAAAGCCAGAGTAGACTCAAGTGTCAGTGGCCAGCCTAATGGTTAGGTGAGTGATACAGAGCCTGAGGACTGAACAGGGGGGTCAGTTGAGGTCTGGCCTGTGATGCTGCCCACGGCTCCTCCTCCTGTCACTGCCAGAGGCTCCAGCCTGGTCCACGCCGCTCGCTCCCCATGTTGTAGTCTCCGTCTACACATCTCTCTCCTCCTCTTCTGCCCTCCACAGGGTGGGGTCAGGGAGAATCCCACACCTTTCCTGTTGCCCCCTCCATTTCTCTCATTACGATGAGAAAAGGCCACATTTCTGAAACTCGGACCCTGGCAACTGTCTGATTGAACAAGATCTGATGATGGGGAGAGTCAACGTGTTTCTAAGTCAGACAGACTTAAACTGGAATCTGTGCCCTGTGAGTTTTCTGTCTCTGATACATCCAGACAGCCTCTGACTCTCATTCTCTTCCTTACCCCATAGATGGCAGCCCGCCAGGCTCCTCGGTCCATGAGATTCTCCAGGCAAGAATACAGGAGTGGGTTGCCATGCCCTTTTCCAGGGGATCTTCCCAACCCAAGGATTGAACCTGGGTCTCCTGGATTGCAGGCAGATTTTTTACCATCTGAGCCACTGCTTCTGCTGCTGCTAAGTCACTTCAGTTGTGTCCGACTCTGTGTAACCCCACAGACGGCAGCCCACCAGGCTTCCAATCCCTGGGATTCTCCAGGCAAGAACACTGGAGTGGGTTGCCATTTCCTGGGAAGTCCAAAGATAAGTTCCTTTCTCAATTGACGTGATGAAGAAATGGGAATGAGGAGTGGAAGAAAGAGGCGTTAATCCATCACCTACTGTGTGCCTGGCCCTCTGGCTGTGCTACCTCGTGTGGTCTTCTGAGGCCAGTGCTGTGGGGTTATCAGCAGCAGCATCCTGTTCAAGCCAGGTGTCAGGAGAGCTGGGAAGTTTGTCCCTTCCCCTGACCAGGGTCTCCCCAGCACCTGGGACCTGGCACATATGCTATCATGCTCTCTCCATTTGGAAGGAAATGGATCCTACCAGCAGGAAAGTATCAGCAATTTGCCCAAAGCTGCATGGCCTGGAAATGGCAGAGCAGGAGCCCCACCCCAGCCTGCCTGCTTCTGAAGCCCTGACACCGGCATGCCCTTACATGTGGGTGGCCCAGCTCTTGGGTCAGGGACAGGCTGGGTACCTCTGCCACACTCTGGACCCCTGGGACCTGTGTTCTCAGGGACTCCTGTCTGCCTTAGATCTTGCCTTTCCCCCTCACCATCTCCCAGTCTCACCATCACCTCATTAAAATGCAGTTGCGCGATTCATCAACCTCATAGGAGAAAGCAGTTAGATAAAATAGAGACAAATAGTAGTGTTTGCAAAGACAAGTAGTCCTGAGCTTTCCACCTTCTCCAGGGGCTAAATGCACACTTGGAGCCACGCCACCCTAACCGTCAGGAATCCCCCGAGGGTAGAGTGGTTTTTTTTTTCTTTTTTTCTCTTCTGTCTCTTACATGATCTTTGATCTTTACATTTCGCCCACCATCATGAAAGCTAATAGCATCATTTTCATGCATGGACACGGGCCTGCCAGCTGACAGTGGTTAGCAATTCTTATTACAAATATATCTTCTAATTCCCGAGCTAGAATTGTAAAGCTTTTCTATAGTGACACTGAACCAAAATATCGAAATTGCTCAAGCCTTTAAAGAAAGCGGCAGCAAAAGGTTGCGGAACGCCTTTTAAGTAACGCTGCAGCCAGGCTCCCCGGAATACAGAGCGGATGCCTGCCTGAGTTTTCCTGTCACCTCAGATCACCCGGGAACTCAGACTCAAAACTTCCAGTGCCTTTGGCAGGAGTTGAGCAGAGAGAAAGAGAAAGAAGATGGGTGTGTGTGTTGGGTGGGGGGTGAGGAGAGAGGGAGAGGAATCTCTTTGAAAAGAAACTCTGGCATATTTTTTCATCATTGCCACACTCTGAATGAGGAGGGGTCACTGGGGTTTGCAATAGAAGGCTGAAACAAGATGTGTCTATCAGATACCACCTGTAGGCCTATGGCTGGAAGGAATCCGCTTCCCTGTTTTCAAGCCATGTCCATTTGGAGTCTGCTCCAGACACAGTCCACTATTCACATTCCTGATGGGACACCTCTTCACTTCTTCCCCCCAGCCCTAGGTGAGCCAAGGCTGTGTAGTCTTTGGTGTTCCACTACCTACTGGGCTTCTCTCTGTCACAGACAAGCAAGTGTAGACAAGTGGGAAACCTTCTGGCTTTGAAATTGACCTGAGTTTCTGTCTTGGGCCTGTGACTCAGGATATAGGACAAAACATCGAACCTCTTAAAGCTTTTATTAATTCGCCATTAAATGGGGTTCATGGTATTCACTATGTGGAATTGTTTTGTGGGTTAGATGAAATAATATTCGCATCTCCATGAAAGGTGGGGCTTACTTGTCTCTTTTTGGCTCTCTTCACATGTGATTTGGGGTGGCTGTCTTCTTTAGAAGGTGGGGTTCCCTGGGAGACCAGCCGGATCCGCAGCTCTGAGGAGGCCTCTGGAATTCGGCTTCTCTTCTGATCTCTTGGCTCTGTGGATCCCTGTGTACTGGCTTCTTTCTGCAGACTGGCCTTCTCCCTGTGGTTAGGAAGATGAAAGGTGGCAGCCCTCAAGTAGAACCGTGTCCTCATGGCTTACCCTTTGACAGGGGCAGGCTGCGGTGGAAGGGAGGGACCTTTTCCCCCATGAAATCCCCATGTTAACCTCCAGGAAGGCTGGCCGGCCAGCCATCTGGGTCAGTTTCCACCCACAGATCCCATGTGGGTGCTAGAATAGTACATGCCTAGAGTACCAGATGGTGCCAGTTGGAAAGAACCCACCTGCCAGTGTAGGAGACATAAGAACTATAGGTTTGAACCCTGGGTCAGGAAGATCCCCTGGAGGAGGTCATGGCAACCCACTCTAGTACTCTTGCCTGGAGAATCCCATGGACAGAGGAGCCTGGTGAGTTACAGTCCATGGGGTCACGAAGAGTCAGACACTACTGAAATGATTTAGCGTGCATGCACACACTGCCTCCACCCTCGTGTTCTGGAGTGGGCACCTGGGTGCCTGTTCCCCAAGTACGCCTGGGCCAGGGACAGTTATTCAATAGAAGCACACTGCTGGTACCAAGAAAAGGGGAGGATTCCTGGGAAGTGAGAACAACTAGATATGTATTGCAATGCCAAACTCTGCTTTATAAATCAATCAACAAGCAAACACATGATTGTGGGGTTTTGAGCAAAGAGCCCTGGCTTGCGAATAGGGTAAATTTAGTTCAAGTCCCAATGCTCTGTTAACTTGGGTGACCTTGGATATTTAGACCTTGCCTCTCTGGGACTGCAGTCCTGGGCTACGGACTTTTCTGGTTGAATCAGAAGATCTCCAAGGCCCCTTCCAATGTTGCATGTCTATTATCTATCCCCTGCTGCTTTTTAAGAAAGAATTGTAAGTTAATTGGAACAGGGCCCTTTCTACAGGCTCTGGAGAAAACCATATAGAGATCTATAGGTTAAACAGGGTAATGGCAGGTTTTCCCTGACTTAGGGGAAGTGTAATTCAGAAAGTGAAAAATAAGTAAGACTGGCCGTCATATTTAGGACAGTGCTGAGCGCTCTTCAGGGAAAACCACAGGCACAGGCATTCTGCAGGCTGACCAGGGGAGGGCCAGCTTGTCTGGCAGGAGGGCTGGGCTGGGCTGGGAGGACAAGGATAGCACGGGGAAAGCACATCACTGTCACCATTCCCAGGATTAGGCACAATTTATTGGATGATCACGTAGCCTTCCATTGAAGAGGTGAGCAAGCAGAGGCTCCAAAAGGGGAAGGGACTTGGCCTTTGTCTCCCAACCAGGACTGGGGCCAGAGAGCCCCTGGGCTGAGTTCCTCAGGCTCCATGCAAAGGTTTGAGCCGTATCTGCCATGTGCTGGCCTTGGGTCAGGGATGGGACCCACTTGAACATGAAGAATCAGTATCAAGCTACTCAACGTTCAAGGCCAGGCAGGACTGAACCAAGGGTCTAGGGAGCCCACCTTTGGCCGCCACTGGGGGTGGGATGGGGGGCTGTTGTCTGAAGCCCAGAGCCTAGGGGTCCTACCTGCCCTTCCCTATCCCTCCTCCCTCTTTCTGCTCTCACCTCCCAGCGCATCTGACACAGGACTCCAGATGCCAGTTGTTGTTCAGTCACTCAGTCGTGTCCGACTCTTTGTGACCCCATGGACTGCAGTGCGCCGGGCTTCCCTGTCCTTCACCGTCTCCCAGAGTTTGTTCAGACTCATGTCTATTGCGTCTCTGATGCCATCCAACCATCTCATTCTCTGTCGTCCCTTTCTCCTCCTGCGCTCAATCTTTCCCAGCATCAGGGTCTTTTCCAATGAGTCAGCTCTTCACATCAGGTGGCCAAAGTAATTGAGTTTCGGCTTCAGCATCAGTCCTTCCAGTGATATTCAGGGTTGATTTCCTTCAGGTCTGACTGGTTTGATCTCCTTGTTGTCCAAGGGACTTTCAAGCATCTTCCCTAACATCACAGTTCGAGAGCTATGAGAGCTCTATCATGTAAGAATTTGAGTGGTACTTAGTCCAGCAGAAGGCAGCTGTTCATGGCTCAGGCTGGAGCCGGAGGACCCAGCGGTCAAGGCTCCTGGGGAGAGCTGGGCCTGTGCTGCCAGAGCTCTGGGCACTGCTTGCCTTTCTCAGACCAGCTTTCATAACTGCTGGTCATTTCCCCCAGCCTTTGTTTCTCTCTGCCTCTATGTCTGCCTCTCTCTGACATTTTTGTTTTCTTTTGGTTCTTTTGCCCCTTATGATGCCATTTGCTTTTGAGTTTCTTTTTTCTCTTCCTGCCTCTCAACTCCTTTCCCATCTGCCTTGCCCCTCTTTTTCCTCTCCTGCCGCATCTTTCTCTGTCTGGGATCTCTCTCTTCCTCTCTCTGCTGCCATCCCTGGCCCCTGCCCTCTGCTTCTTCCTTTGCAGAGCTCAGCTGGCTCCATACAGAACCCAGCACCCTCCCTAGCTCAGCCCCACCTACCCTGGAGCTCTATGTCCTGGGGATTTCTGCCCCAGTCTGGCTGAAATGGAGGGCATCCCCCTCTGGGCTTTTCCATAACCCCTCCTTCTGTGAGGTGCTCTCAGCCTGGGGATGTTGTGAAGCATGCCCTTTACCCCAGATGGGAGCCTGAGAGAGTGGAGGAGGCTTCCAGGGCAGAGAGCCAAGACATGAGACTCAACTCTGGCTCTGCCCTCCTCCTGGGCCAGCCCGGCTCCCCTCTGTCTACAGGTCTGCCCTCCAGAGACTCCACTGTCCTTGCCCAGCACTGTCCCAGAGGAGGCGAGGGCCCAGGGAGAGGGCCATCTGTGTAGCGGGTCTTCAGGGGATGCCACCCCCGTGTCGCCAGCCATCTTCCTGTTGTATTCCAGGGGCAGCCCTTTACCCCTCTGGTCTAAGACCACTCACACACTCCACAATCAATCAGCATCCATTGAGCACCTACTGTATGCACAGTCTTGTGCTAGGTGCTGCCCTAACACCTTACAGTACAGTCAGGAACAATCTAGGCATGTGGCCCCTCTCCATCACAGGGCTCATGCACTATGGGCAATATCAGAGAGCAGATGAGAGCCGATGGTGCTGGGCGATGAGGCTTGTGTTAGGGGAATTGAAACGCCCTGTGGGTGGGGTAGGGCACCTAACCAGGTCAGGAAGGTTTAGGGAAGCCTGCTCTGAACATGCTCATGAGCCAGGACTGAAGACTGGATTAGAGTTTCCTGGTAAAACTGTAGATTTGTGTGACGGGGATTTTGTGAAGCCTTGGAGGTCAAGGAGAACTTTCCTCCCCTTGCCTGTTCCCCAGAAGAACACACCTCCATTCTTCAAGATTCAGCCCACCTGGACCCTCCCTCCTCTGATTTCCTGTAGACCCTCCTCATTCCTCCGGGAGAGCCTCGTGTCACTTACTCCATGACAGCCTGGTCCCAGTAGACAGGAGCCATCTTTGACATCCTAGAGCCTGGTACCACATCTGAGAACAGTCCATTCTCAGTCAGTGTTGTGGAGTTCTGATATATGAATGGACAGAACGGTAGATGAATTTAAAAAGAAAAAATAAAAAAAAAAAAGAAGAAGGCGTTCTAGGCATGATCTGAACTCCAAGGCTGCCAAAGCTTTCTACATCTGCCCAGGCTCCCTCCAGAAACCCCATTTCTTTCCAGTGTCCTGGGGATTTTTTTTAAAGGCTGATTTATCATTATCTCAGGTTGCCAAGAACTCCTTTTTCTCCAAGAAATCAAACTAACTCCCAAATATTGGGTGCGTTCATGTGTGTTTCCTGCAAGCTGGGGCCTGGTTTTCGAGATGTAATCAATTCCCATTGATTGGCAAAATCTGACTTGTGTTCTCTCAGCCAGTTTTGGATGGCAAAGTTCATTAAAAGCGGGCCTCTGGCAAGCAGACGCCCCTCAGAGCTACGGTAATAAGGGCTTGTTATGCCAAGCAGCAAGATCTGCCCTAAAGAGTCCCTGGCATGATTTCGTGGGGACTTGCCCATCTGTAGCAGCATCTTTTTTTTGTAAATGAGTAATTTGACCGTGGTAAATATCCATAAGGAGTTTTTCCTGAGTTTGGCCAGTTGGACGGTTGGGAGAGAACTCGATGGAGAGGAGTTGAGGGAGCTTTTGGCCTCTGATGGTGTGGACACCCCCTCTTCTCATTCCTGCTCTGATCCCCACTTCCCTGGATAGAGATTTCTCTTGGCACCAGGCAGGCAGAGGCTCTGCTCTGGAGCCCTGTGGCTTCTGGAAGAGGACAGGCACATGTCTCTGCTGCAGTTGTTTGCTTTCAGAGGCTCCACCAGCTGGAGCTGGGAAAGTATCCATTTCTTCCTGAATCTGCACAGGGCAGCGATTTCTGGAAGTCATCAACTCTGAAAGCAGCCATTGCAGGGCCCCTGTGCAGACAGTCCAACCCCAAAGCAGGAGCTTGCTTTGAACTGGTATTTACAGGGTGCCCATCATGTGCCAACATCTGTGATGGGCTCATCCACACACATAGCTGCCTTCATATCCTTTATAGCAAGCTCCAGAGCTGGAGGTCATGATGCTCTGGTCTGAAAACAAAGCCTCATGTTTTGCTTTCCATTTGAAAATGTTCACATGGAAGTCCTAGAAGGGGATACAAAATAAGTGTTCAATTCCTTTTGAGAACTTGAAACTAGAGGGTCGGGAAAGGCTTTGAATTTTTACTAAACCACAGTCTCAAGAGCAAGACCTGGGCTCCTATCAGATGTGACTCCTTGCAGAGACCTGAGGTTCAGGCCAAGTGCTTATGCGAAGTGGGGCCTAGCTTCTCTGGCTGTGGTGTGGTGAATGTCTCCACCAGAACCCGATCACGAATGCTAAAGTTTAGCACCAGAAATACATCATGGTGCCTGGGTAGTGTTTTGCTTTTGCAACATAGTAGGGGTTGGTGGTTCTGGAGAAGAGAGTCCCTTGGACAGCAGAGATCAAACCAGTCAATCTGAAAGGACATCAACCTTGAATATTCATTGGAAGGATTGATGCTGGAGCCCCAATACTTTGGCCACCTGATGCAAAGAGCCACCTCATTGGAAGAGACCCTGATGTTGGGAAAGATTGAAGGCAAGAGGAGACGGGTGTGACAGAGGATGAGACAGTTGGATAGCCTCACCAATTCAATGGACATGAACTTGGACAAAGTCCAAGAGACAGTGAGGGACAGGGAGGCCTGGTGAGCTGCAGTCCATGGAGCTGCAAAGAGTCAGATATAACTTAGCAACTGCAGAGCAGCAAGAGGCTGTTTCTGGGAGGTGCCGCTTCTGCTCAGTTTTCCTAGCACCCCCCACCCCTTTCCATGGCACATAAATTTGGGACCCAGCTGAACTTGTCCTGGAGCCTCCTGGAGGCCATACTCTGTGCCCAGTGTCTTATCCGGCTCCTCCACTCAGTCTGCCCAGAGATCCCATGGGTGAAGGGGAGCAACCCCACCTCATTCACATGCCAGAGAGGACCAGGTTACACTTCCATGGCCAAGAGCCCAGGCCCCAGAGACCACGCCCCACCTTCCATGAAACCATCACTGATCAATAGCTTTGAAATCCCAACACTCCCAAGTGGCCTGTGGGGATTAGAGATTCCCGCACCTTACCTCCATTGGCTTACTTTTTCAGCTTTTCTGAGCATGAACTAGAAGCCAGGAACCATCTAGACAGTGAATTCAATGTTAATGAGACACCTAGTTGGGGACTGTTGTGTAAAGATCTCCGAGAGGTAGTGGTGCTGAAAAAGCTAACTTCTGGGTGCAGGAAAGCGGAGGAAGGCCTTGTGCTGAAGGGACAGCTGAGATGGATTTTAAAAGATGAAAGTGTTAGTCTCTCAGACGTGTCTGACTCTTTGTGACCCCATGGAATGTAGTCTGCTGGGCTCCTCTGTCCATGGAATTCTCTAGGCAAGAATACTGAAGTGGGTAGACATTCTCTTCTCCAGGGGGTCTTCCCAACTCAGGGATGGAACGCTGGTCTCCTGCATTGCAGGGAGATTTGTTACCATCTGAGCCACCAGGGAAGCAGGCTTAATGGGAAGACGGCAAGTGGCTTTCTTTTCGGGGAAAAGCTTAGCTAAAAGGGTGGAGGTGTGGAATGGCACATCTGGAGCCCAGCTGTACCCAGGAACAGGGTGGGGTTTGGAGGGAAGGGAGTGAGCCTGCCTCAGTGGTAGGCAGTGGTCAAAGGCCACATCTGGGGAATGACATGAATAGATGCACATTCAGAAAAGAGCACAGTCTGCAGGGCTGGGGGCAGACTGGAAGGCCCCCAGGGGATGTGTGAGAACCAGCAAGGAGACAGTGCCCTGAACCAGGGGGTGCCTGGTCAGTGGAGTGGCTCCGAGACTGTCATGGAGGTGGTGGAGGCACCTGAGAGGTGAAAGTCAGGGAGGGTCTGCTCAGGTCGGGGGCTGCAGAGGGAGGGACCAAGTCAACTTCTGTGTCTCTGATCAGTGTACTTGCAGAACACAGACCATCATCTCAATTTCATGTGAGTATGAGCTGGTAAATGCATAACTAATCACAGTCTGATAGCTAGACTTTGGAAGTGTTTTCCCATACATTAAATCGTTCATTAGTCATTTTTCTAGGCCTGGTCTCAAACAGCAGCGTACCAAGGGCTGGACAGTGGGGAAGGTCTGTCCTAGGTGTAGATAATGAGAGAGTACTTTGTTGGCAGAGAATTCAATAATATCAGTCAACTTCTGTTATCACCTCATGCCAGAAATTCTAAACAATGTCAGGAATGAAATACAACTTCCTAGCAGGTAGATTTCTCCCACCACTGATGGGCCTTAATTTTTCAGTTTGATCCTTCAGCCACCAGCCTTACTGGCTAAGTTAGCCAGTGTCATTGAGGGGGCTACTAAGTCTGGATTGGAGGGCTTTTGAGTGTCTTCCTTAAGAACATTTTTGAGGGCCTCAGTATCCCTATATATACCCCTTTTTCAATCTTTAGACTCCCTAAAAACTGCCCTAAAGAGTGGGCAGTGCCTCACAGCTTCTTAACAGCAAATCTTCAGGCGTATTACTGATCAGGGCCTCTGACCAGGAGACCCAGCCAGCTCCTCCCTAGGGAAAGCACTCCTGGGCCCTAAGTAAACCACATAAGTCATGCAAATGCCCTCTCCCATCCCCAAGGAGCCTGCAATCTTTGGCCTTTCTCTGGGGGCAGCAGCAATGATTCACAGGGAACATACAACATATTACTCATGGTGGGTGCTGTGTCAGGGCCTCTTGGTATTAAGGCTCTAAATAAAGCTTTGTCATGAACGGTGCGGGACTGGGGGAGGCACTGCAGGCGATCCCTCCAGAAGGAATCTCCCGAGTCATCTCCTGAGAGGGTGGAACCTGGCAACCAGCCCGGAGGAGGGCAGGGCTCAAGGCTGTAAGGTCTGGTTGTAAATTGCCAGGGGCATGCTCAGCCATTCTTGCAACTGCAGGTCTCTGGTCCCTCTGCCTTATATTTTCACGAGCAGACTCAGGGGGTCTGATTTTGGGGTGGTAATGATCGTGGGGGACACTGGGACACAGCACCTGGACATGAAGACAGAGCACTCACCAGGAATCATGATTTTTATGTTCCTCCTGGTCTGACCTTGCTGCCCCAGAGCAAGGTCAAGTTCCTGCCTCTACTCTGTGCCCTAGATCAGTGGCTTGAGACTGCAGTTCTGGATCATGCCCAGCTCTTAGGTGTCTGCCTCCTAACCCATGCCACCTAGGGCCAGGCTAGAGCTGCAGATACAGCAGTTGTTATCCATAGATGTGAGACCTGCATTTGCTGGCTGCCGACAAAACCCTTGGGTAAGGCTGCTCTCACTGATACTCCTTCCAACAGGTGGGCTCAAGCGAGGCCTTGGTTTCCCTTCCTGTCACCCAGACTCCAGACTGATACACATTTGCTTAACCCTGGTAACCCTTTGGGTGAAAGCCGTGTCTTATGTTGCTTGGACTTTTGCTCCCTGATTACCAGTGATGGCGGATACTCTGATGTGTGTTGTTGGTTTATACTTCTGTTTTCGGGAATTGCTGGTTCAAATCCTTAGGTCATTTTCTGTCGGCTTGTTTATTTAATTGGTTACCTATTGATTTGTAGACGTTTTACTATGTCCTCCTCTTTAATCTTTTTTCTCATGACCAATATTTTTCTATTATAGATTTGGAAAATATTTCTCATTCAACTTTGTAACCCAGTGTTTTGTTGGGTCTCTTTATAGCATTTGTGCTTAGAAAGACTGACTTAACCTTAATATTAGAAATATATTTCTCTGAGCTTTTTCTAACTATTTGACATTTTTACTTGTTTAATGTGTGATGCTTTAATAAGTCTAGAACCTATTTTTGTGACTGTATCAGGTAAGGAGCTAGGTAGGACCCTACATTGGAGAGGGCAATGGCAACCCACTCCAGTACTCTTGACTGGAAAATCCCATGGACAGAGGAGCCTGGTAGGCTGCAGTCCATGGGGTCGCGAAGAGTCGGACACGACTGAGTGACTTCACTTTCACTTTTCACTTTCATACATGGGAGAAGGAAATGGCAACCCACTCCAGTGTTCTTGCCTGAAGAATCCCAGGGACAGGGGAGCCTGGTGGGCTGCCAACTATGAGGTCGCGCAGAATCGGACACGACTGAAGTGACTTAGCAGCAGCAGCAGGACCCTACATAATTCCTTATGTCATACGAATAGCCACTTGTTTTCATACCATTTATTGAACTGTCCAACATTTCTCAACAGATTTGAAATGTTCCTTTGTCATGGAGAATGTTTCTATATGCATGTGTTTTTATATACATATGTGTGGGTGTGTTTTACCCACACTCAGATCTCTATCTGTATATTTGTATTCTTGACATTCATAATTTTAATGGAAATATGGGGAGTTGAGTAATGGGCATTGTGGTTCTGATGCCATTCTTGAGGTCTATACATTAATAATAGCAATCTAACATATCTCTGCTAAGTCTATATTGCTTAACATATATTTAGCAAATAATGTATCTTGTGGGTGAACATAAAAAGCTATTTTCCAGGGGTTCTTACCTTCTGAGAACTCTCATGCCCTCATGAGTGGGCTGACATTGGACATGTTTTCAAGTCTGAGAGATTTATAAATAATTAAACTAGCATCTGAAATCCTGGATTGGATCCTGGAATAGAAGGACTTTAGAAAAAACAGTTGATAGCCAAATGAGAGTTTAGTTAATAGTATTCTACTAATGTTAATGTCTTAGTGTTGACAGTTGCAAGAATTATGGAAGATATCAACATTAGAACAGACTGGATGAAGGGTGTATTGAAATTCATCCTATTACTGCTGCAGTCTTTCGGTAAATCTAAATTTATTCAAGGATAAGAAGTTTACTTAAACATTTTATTTTTTCTAAATTAGTATCCAAAGTTGTTACAAAAATAGAGATGTCGTCGTGAGCTCCTCTTGGTCAGTCAGTGAATGTGGCCCAGAGGTGGAGCCTTTGAGGTGAGTGGCTTCTAAAAGACTCTTCATCAGTTTGGGATTTGGTTCACATTTTTATTTCTTTTATTCCTTTTTTTTTTTTTTTTAAATTAATTTGGCTAGGCCAGGTCTTAGCTGTGGCATCTTCACTGAAACATGTGGGATCTAGTTCCCTGACCAGGGATTGAACCTGGGTCCCCTGCGTTGGAAGCATGAAGTCTTAGTCACTGGACTATCAGGAAAGTCCATGTTCTCATTGTTCTTATCATAAAATGGGAGAAAGTTGTAAGATGAAGCTCTTTCTGTATTTTGTAGAGTGGCTTGTTCGCTCTATTGGGAAGTCCCTAGTCTCAGACTTCTTTGAACATCTGCAAATTTCACACTCAATAGATGCTTAATGAGTTTTGCCTTCAAGCAGGCATAAGTCATCAAGTTGTAATATTGAAAGTGCAAGGAGCTCAGGTCCGAAGAAAAATCATCTGAATTAAAGTCCACAGACTGATCTGCTGTGGTCCTTTGGCACAACAATTAGATCCTCAGAGCCTTGTTTGCCGATTGGTAAGGTGGGGATTAAGAAATTGCTGCCTCCCAGGGCTGCTGTGACAATTGAACATGGGAACACGTGTGGAAAGTATACCTTTCAGTACATGGTGTGTTGCCAGTGTCTATAAACAAAGTTCCCTTCCTCACTTGCCTCACTGTTGCAGCATTTTAACTCCTGTTCAGATTAATATGACAGCAAAGAAAATCTGGTTAACAGCCGAAATCTCATTTAGAGTTTGTCACCATCTTCTTCCAAACTGTCTTATCACTCAGTGGTTACATTTCTTTCCAGTGCTGGGGACAATCAAGCAGGTGAAATGCTTTCTCAATAATGCAAAATGTGATTTTTTTTTCCCAGGATGATATTGCATGAGGAGGATATCTGAATAGAAAGGAGTTTTTAGTAGACTCACTGTCACAAATCAGATATCAGGAAGTAAAAACAAGACTCAGGCAGGACATGGGCAGTGTCAAATTTCTTAAAAAACAAGCATGTAGTCCTGGTGGAAGTTGAATACGAGCTCCATTCTGGATGCACAACAGAGAGGTGAAAGCAGGCCTTGGGCAGGGCATCCACGTCACACAAGCCAGGAGGAGGGCATGTTTTCCAGACTGTTGTCATTCAGTTGCTAAGTCATGTCCGATTGTCTCCAACCCCGTGGACGACAGCATGCCAGGCTTCCCTCTCCTTCACTGTCTCCTGGAGTTTGCTCAAACTCATGTCCGCTGATGCTATCCAACCATCTCATCCTCCGCTGCCCTCTTCTTCTTGTACCTTCAGTCTTTCCCAGCATCAGGGTCTTTTCCAGGGAGTCAGCTCTTCACATCAGGTGGCCAAAGTATGGCAGCTTCAGCATCAGTCCTTACAATGAATATTCAGGGTTGATTTCCTTTCAGTTCAGTTGCTCAGTCATGTCTGACTCTTTGCAACCCCATGGACTGCAGCACACCAGGCTTTGCTGTCCATCACCAACTCCCAGAGCTTGCTCAAACTCATGTCCGTCGAGTCAGTGATGCCATCCAACCATCTTATCTTCTGACGTCCCCTTCTCCTCCTGCTTTCAATCTTTTCCAGCATCAGGGTCTTTTCCAATGAATCTGTTCTTTGCATCAGGTGGCCAAAGTAATGGAGTTTCAGCTTCAGCATGTCCTTCCAATGAATATTCAGGACTGATTTCCTTGAGGATTGACTGGTTTGATCTCCTTGCAGTCCAAGGGACTCTCAAGAGTCTTTTCCAACACCACAGTTCAAAAGCATCAATTCTTAAGCACTCAGCTTTCTTTATGGTATAACTCTTACCTCCATACATGACTAATACAAAAACCATAGCTTTAACTAGACAGACCTTTGTTGGCAAAGTAATGTCTCTGCTTTTTAATATGCTGTCTAGGTTGGTCACAGTTTTTCTTCCAGGGAGCAACAGTTTTTAAATTTCATGGCTTTACTCACCATCTTCAGTGATTTTGGACCCCCCTCCCCCCAACAAATAAAGTCTGTTACTGTTTCCACTATTTCCTTATCTATTTGCCATGAAGTGATGGGACAAATGCCATGATTTTAATTTTCTGAATGTTGAATTTTAAGCCTACTTTTTCCACTCTCCTCTTTCACTTTCATCAAGAGGCTCTTTACTTCCTCTTCACTTTCTGCCATAAGGGTTGTATCATTCGCTTATCTGAGGTTATTGATATTTCTCCCAGCAATCTTGATTGCAGCTTGTGCTTCATCCAGTTTGGCATTTCACATGATGTACTCTACATATAAGTTAAATAAGCAGGGTAACAATATACAGCCTTGATGTACTCCTTTTCCAATTTGGAATCAGTCCGTTCCATGTCCAGTTCTAACTGTTGCTTCTTGACCTGCATATGGATTTCTCAGGAGGCAGGTCAGATGGTCTGGTATTTCCATCTCTTGAAGAATTTTCCAGTTTGTTGTGATCCACAGAGGCAAAGGCTTTGGCATAGTCAATAAAGCAGAAGTAGATGTTTTTCTGGAACTCTCTTGCTTTTTTGATGATCCAGTGGATGTTGGCAATTTGATCTCTGGTTCCTTTGTCTTTTCTAAATCCAGCTTGAACATCTGGAATTTCATTGTTCATGTACTGTTGAACCCTGGCTTGGAGAATTTTAAGCATTACTTTGGTAGTGTGTGAGATGAGTGCAATTGTGCGGTCGTTTGAACATTCTTTGGCATTGCCTTTCTTTGGGATTGGAATGAAAACTGACCTTTTCCAGTCCTGTGACCACTGCTGAGTCTTCCAAATTTGCTGGCATATTGAGTGCAGCACTTTCACAGCATCATCTTTCAGGATTTGAAATAGCTCAACTGGAATTCCATCACCTCCCCTAGCTTTGTTTGTAGTGATGCTTCCTAAGGCCCACTTGGCTTCGCATTCCAGGATGTCTACCTCTATGTAAGCACACCATTGTGGTTATCTGGGTCATGAAGATCTTTTTTGTATTGTTCTTCTGTGTATTCTTGCCACTTCTTCTTATCATTTGCTTCTGTTAGATCCATACCATTTCTGTCCTTTATTGTGTCCATTTTTGCATGAAAAGTTCCCTTGGTATCTCTGATTTTCTTAAAGAGATCTCTAGTCTTTCTCATTCTATTGTTTTCCTCTATTTCTTTGCATTGATCACTGAGGAAGGCTTTCTTATCTCTCTTTGCTATCCTTTGGAACTCTGCATTCAAATGGGTATATTTTTCCTTTCCTCCTTTGCCTTTTGCTTCTCTTCTATTCACAGCTATTTGTAAGGCCTCCTCAGACAAGCATTTTGCCTTTTTGCATTTCTTTTTATTCGGGAAGGTCTCTATCACTGCCTCCTGTACAGTGTCATGAACCTCCATTCTTAGTTCTTCAGGCACTCTGTCTATCAGATCTAATCCCGTGAATCTATTTGTCACTGTATAATCATAAGGGATTTGATTTAGGTCATACCTGAATAGTCTAGTGGTTTTCCATACTTTCTTCAATTTAAGTTTGAATTTTGCAATAAGGGGTTCCTTTAGGATTGACTTTAGGATTTCCTTTAGGATCCACTAATTTCATCTCCTTGCTATCCAAGGGATTCTCAAGAGTCTTTTCCAACACCACATTCGAAAGCATCGATTCTTCCTTGCTCAGCCTTCTTTATGGTCCAAATCTTGCATCCATACATGACTACTGGAAAAACAATAGCTTAACTATATGGACCTTTGTCAGCAAAGTGACATTTCTGCCTTCTTTCCAAGGAGCCCATACTCTGCCTGCTAATAGTGCTTCCCAGGGTTCTGCAGTGTGCTTCCTCCAGGGGGCACTCAGCAGCCTTGGGGTCACATCCTGGCTCCTAGGCTCAACTGAGACAAAATTCCTTAATCCCTCCAGACTTGATGTCTATCTGTAAAATGGGGCAGGATTGGATGCCTCGATAGAATTTATAGCGTCTACTGCAATACACTACAATTTTCATGAATTCTCATTAAAATTAGTTTCACAGAGTTCATTGCTAGGTGAAATTCCCCTTTTTTGTCATTATTGAGACTATTTGAAAAATACAGCATAATGTTCAAAAAATGGGATGCATGAGGCCACACATGGTATGATGCCATTTTTGTAAAGTTCAGTTCAGTTGCTCAGTCGTGTCCGACTCTTTGTGACCCCACAAACCTTAGCATGCCAGGCCTCCCTGTCCATCACCAACTCCCCAAGTTTACCCAAACTCATGTCCATTGAGTCGATGATGCCATCCAACCATCTCATCTTCTGTTGTCCCCTTCTCCTCCTGCCTTCAGTCTTTCCTAAAATCAGGGTCTTTTCAAATCAATCAACTCTTCCCATCAGGTGGCCAAAATATTGGAGTTTCAGCTTCAACATCAGTCCTTCCAATGAATACCCAGGACTGATTTCCTTTAGGATGGATTGGTTGGATCTTACAGTCCAAGGGACTTTTAAGAGTCTTCTCCAACACCACAGTTCAAAAGCATCAATTCTTCGGCACTCAGCTTTCTTTATAGTTCAACTCTTACATCCATACCTGACTACTGGAAAAACCATAGCCTTGACTAGACAGACCTTCGTTGACAAAGTAATGTCTCTGCTTTTTAATATGCTGTCTAGGTTTGTAAAGTACATAAACAATAAAAGCTAAATGATGTATCTCCAACGGATACATTGATATGCATATGAGGTGTGTACATCTATGATATATCAATATGTATGTATTATATATCTATAAGCAATCTAGCAATCTGTGAGTGCAGGATTTCAGGATGCAGCTTAATTCTGGCAGGGAGAAGGCAGAGGTGGGAGGAGAGAAGAACACTCAGAAGGTTTCAGCACTTCAGTAACAGTGCTCTTCAAGCACAGTGGTCGGCTCTGAGGATAGGTTTTATGATTTTTTTTAAATTTCTTTCACATACCTAATATATATTTCATTATGTATGAGATAATACATAGTTTAGGTTATAATTATGAAGAAACCCAAGGTGACCACTCAAGTTTATGTTAAAGGGTTTATCAAATGAAAAAAATCCTAAATATGTTATCAGTCGTGAGATGTACAGACATCTTCCTTGATGGAACGGTGGGTAAAGAATCCGCCTGCAATGCAGGAGACACAGGAGATGTGGGTTCAATCTCTGGATTGGGAAGATACCCTGGAGAAGGAAATAGCAACCGGGTCTAGTATTCCTACCTGGGAAATCCCATGGACAGCTATGCCTGCCGGGCTACAATCCATGGGGCTGGAAAGAGACACAGTTTAGCAACTAAGGAACAAGACTATACCTGTATATCAGATCAGATCAGATCAGTCGCTCAGTCGTGTCCGACTCTTTGCGACCCCATGAACTGCAGCACGCCAGGCCTCCCTATCCATCACCAGCTCTCGGAGGTCACTCAGACTCACATTCATCGAGTCAGTGATGCCATCCAGCCATCTCATCCTCTGTCGTCCCCTTCTCCTCCTGCCCTCAATCCCTCCCAGCATCAGAGTCTTCTCCAATGAGTCAACTCTTCGCATGAGGTGGCCAAAATACTGGAGTTTCAGCTTGAGCATCATTCCCTCCAAAGAAATCCCAGGTCTGATCTCCTTCAGAATGGACCGGTTGGATCTCCTTGCAGTCCAAGGGACTCTCAAGAGTCTTCTCCAACACCACAGTTCAAAAGCATCAATTCTTCGGCGCTCAGCCTTCTTCACAGTCCAGCTCTCACATCCATACATGACCACAGGAAAGACCATAGCCTTGACTAGGCGAACCTTTGTTGGCAAAGTGATGTCTCTGCTTTTGAATATGCTATCTAGGTTGGTCATAACTTTCCTTCCAAGGAGCAAGCGTCTTTTAATTTCATGGCTGCAGTCACCATCTGCCGTGATTTTGGAGCCCAGAAAAATAAAGTCTGACACTGTTTCCACTGTTTCCCCATCTATTTCCCATGTAGTGATGGGACCAGATGCCATGATCTTCGTTTTCTGAATGTTGAGCTTTAAGCCAACCTTTTCACTCTCCACTTTCACTTTCATCAAGAGGCTTTTTAGTTCCTCTTCACTTTCTGCCATAAAGGTGGTATCATCTGCATATCTGAGGTTATTGATATTTCTCCCGGCAATCTTGATTCCAGCTTGTGCTTCCTCCAGCCCAGCATTTCTCATGATGTACTCTGCATATAAGTTAAATAAACATGGTGACAATATACAGCCTTGACGTACTCCTTTTCCTATTTGGAACCAGTCTGTTGTTCCATGACCAGTTCTAACTGTTGCTTCCTGACCTGCATACAGATTTCTCAAGAGGCAGATCATGTAGTCTGGTATTCCCATCTCTCTCAGAATTTTCCATAGTTTATTGTGATCTACACAGTCAAAGGCTTTGGCATAGTCAATAAAGCAGAAATAGATGTTTTTCTGGAACTCTCTTGCTTTTTCAATGATCCAGCGGATGTTGGCAATTTGATCTCTGGTTCTTCTGCCTTTTCTAAATCCAGCTTGAACATCAGGAAGTTCATGGTTCACATATTGCTGAAGCCTGGCTTGGAGAATTTTGAGCATTACTTTACTAGCGTGTGAGATGAGTGCAATTGTGTGGTAGTTTGAGCATTCTTTGGCATTGCCTTTCTTTGGGATTGGGATGAAAACTGACCTTTTCCAATCTTGTGGCCATTGCTGAGTTTTCCAAATTTGCTGGCATATTGAGTGCAGCACTTACACAGCATCATCTTTCAGGATTTGGAATAGCTCCACTGGAATTCCATCACCTCCACTAGCTTTGTTCCTAGTGATGCTTTCTAAGGCCCACTTGACTTCACATTCCAGGATGTCTGGCTCTATGTCAGTGATCACACCATCATGATTATCTGGGTCATGAAGCTCTTTTTTGTACAGTTCTTCTGTGTATTCTTGCCACCTCTTCTTAATATCTTCTGCTTCCGTTAGGTCCACACCATTTCTGTCCTTTATCGAGCCCATCTTTGCATGAAATGTTCCTTTGGTATCTCTGATTTTCTTGAAGAGATCCCTAGTCTTTCCCATTCTGTTGTTTTCCTCTATTTCTTTGCACTGATCGCTGAAGAAGGCTTTCTTATCTCTTCTTGCTATTCTTTGGAACTCTGCATTCAGATGTTTATATCTTTCCTTTTCTCCTTTGCTTTTCGCTTCTCTTCTTTTTGCAGCTCTTTGCAAGGCCTCCCCAAACAGCCATTTTGCTTTTTTACATTTCTTTTCCATGGGGATGGTCTTGATCCCTGTCTCCTGTACAATGTCACGAACCTCATTCCATAGTTCATCAGGCACTCTATCTATCAGATCTAGGCCCTTAAATCTATTTCTCACTTCCACTGTATAATCATAAGGGATTTGATTTAGGTCATACCTGAATGGTCTAGTGGTTTTCCCTACTTCCTTCAATTTCAGTCTGAATTTGGCAATAAGGAGTTCATGGTCTGAGCCACAGTCAGCTCCTGGTCTTGTTTTTGCTGATTGTATAGAGCTTCTCCATCTTTGGCTGCAAAGAATATAATCGATCTGATTTCGGTGTTGACCATCTGGTGATGTCCATGTATAAAGTCTTCTCTTGTGTTGTTGGAAGAGGGTATTTGCTATGACCAGTGCATTTTCTTGGCAAAACTCTGTTAGTCTTTGCCCTGCTTCATTCCGTATTCCAAGGCCAAATTTGCCTGTTACTCCAGGTGTTTCTTGACTTCCTACTTTTGCATTCCAGTCCCCTCTAATGAAAAGGACATCTTTTTTGGGTGTTAGTTCTAAAAGGTCTTGTAGGTCTTCATAGAACCGTTCAACTTCAGTTTCTTCAGCGTTACTGGTTGGGGCATAGACTTGGATTACTGTGACATTGAATGGTTTGCCTTGGAAACGAACAGAGATCATTCTGTCGTTTTTGAGATTGCATCCAAGTACTGCATTTCGGACTCTTTTGTTGACCATGATGGCCACACCGTTTCTTCTGAGGGATTCCTGCCCGCAGTAGTAGATATAATGGTCCTCTGAGTTAAATTCACCCGTTCCAGTCCATTTTAGTTCGCTAATTCCTAGAATGTCAACATTTACTCTTGCCATCTCTTGTTTGACCACTTCCAATTTGCCTTGATTCATGGACCTGACATTCCAGGTTCCTATGCAATATTGTTCTTTACAGCATCGGACTTTACTTCTATCACCAGACACATCTACAGCTGGGTATTCTTTCTGCTTTGGTTCCATCCCTTCATTCTTTCTGGAGTTATTTCTCCACTGATCTCCAGTAGCATATTGGGCCCTTACTGACCTGGGGAGTTTCTCTTTCAGTATCCTATCATTTTGCCTTTTCATACTGTTCATGGGGTTCTCAAGGCAAGAATACTGAAGTGGTTTGCCATTCCTTTCTCCAGCGGACCACACCCTGTCATATCTCTCCACCATGACCCGCCCATCCTGGGTTGCCCCACGGGCATGGCTTAATTTCATTGAGTTAGACAAGGCTGTGGTCCTGGTGTGATTAGATTGACTAGTTTTCTGTGAGTATGGTTTCAGTGTATTTGCCCTCTGATGCCCTCTTGCAAGACCTACCGTCTTACTTGGGTTTCTCTTACCTTGGGTGTGGGGTATCTCTTCCCGGCTGCTCCAGCAAAGCACAGCCATTGCACCTTACCTTGGATAAGGAGTCTCTCCTCACCACCGCCCTTCCTGACCTCGGTCGATGGGTAGCTCCTCTCGGGCGTGCTCTCAGTGCGCCGCGCGGCCGGCGAGGGGCTCTCAGTGCGGCGCTCGCGGGTAGGCCTGTATATAGGCCTATATATACCTATATATATAGGCCTGTATATACCTGTATATAGTCTTCAGCATCAGGTGCTCAGCAAGAACTCCTTTCCTGTTCCCTTTCCTCTATCGCTCACTCTCAGTTTCTCCACCCCTAGAATGGGGACAAAATCCCCCTACTTCTGATGGACCCCATGACAACCCCAGGAAGAAGACAGGCAGCATCCTCATGTGGGAACTGGAGTAGAAGAAACAGCTCAGACGCAGCTTCTTCTCACAGGCTGCCTTGGTCAGCTCCATCAGACACTTTGCCTTTGGGAGCCTGATATTCCTGTCAAGTGGGGACACCCTTGACTGCCTGTTTTGGGGGCTTCTGGGCAGTGATGCAAGGGAAAGCCCTTGGACATGTTACAGGCATCCTTAGGAGATAGGAGAGAGGGCCGTGTCTCCAG
Organism: Tragelaphus eurycerus; assembly: GCA_935064755.1. NCBI lineage: Eukaryota > Metazoa > Chordata > Mammalia > Artiodactyla > Bovidae > Tragelaphus > Tragelaphus eurycerus. Next base: position 24,751,338 of record CAKXYN010000020.1, read on the forward strand.
AGTCTGGGAGCATCTGCCCATGCCACTGACTGGTGGTCCACGTGCCCCTTGTTGGTTATAAGACGTTGGTGTTGACCGCAGTGCTTTCACATGCTCCCTCACGGCCTCGACCCATTCACGTGTCTCCCTTCTGCCCAGCTGCTCAGCCTTAGGGTGAAGGCACAATTCACAGCACAACATCTGTTACCCATGGGCCATGGGTCACGGAAAGGTCAAGACAGCTTTCTCCCAGGTCCCCTGGGAGCAGAGGGCAGCTGCTTTGACTCCCCCCGCCTGCCCCTTGTGGGCTTCAGCCAGGAGCTCCCCTTGAACCACAGTTGCAACCCTGGACAGTTTGTGACACATGGAATTCAGTGTTGGTCCACCTGGGGAGGGGTTTTTAGTTCCCAGAGGTGTTGGCATGCAGACGGGTCTCTGGCCTGCCCCAGAGGGCACACTGTGGGTTTGGAATAATTTTTGACGATTGAGAAGGGGGGCAGTGAGGAGCCTCACTGAGCTGGTGGCCTCAGAATTCTGGAGACCCACACGGCCTGAGCTTTTAGGACTGCCGCCTGGTCACACATCCTTTCAACCTGTTATCACCACTCCTGGGACACCTCGCTAATTAGGCTGTGTTCCCCATGGCCTGTCAGGTTCTCATCTTTTCATTTCACCCGGGCCAGGTTTTAGCTGCCTGACCTTGGACAGGTGACCTCAGCACCCTGAACCACAGTAGCATCATCTGTATAAAAGAAGAAACGATGCCTTTCAGAATTATTGTGAAGATCAGAGCTCATGTGTGCAGAATTCTCAGCACTCTGCCAGAGGCCCTGAACATTCAAGTTACTCCTCAGGTCCTTGCTCTGTAATTGTTGTACCACCAGCACATAGAGCCTGACTTTGGGGCCCAATGTGGATATTTGATGATGGTTTGATTATTGTCCCTATAAATTCTTAAATCTTAAAATGGGAAGCTGGAAGTAGAAGATATTTTTGAGCTGAAATACCTGTTCTTTTCCAACTTGAGACACATTTTCTTAAGATGCATCGAATTAAGGAAATGTATTTCTTCCCTCTCTTATCACTGAGGCAATGCCACATCTATCTGCTGAGTGGGTTCTTGAAGGCTACATCTCTGTCCTTTGTTCATCTCCTTGTCTGGGGTTTGTTGCAGACTCACCTGCCACCCACCACCTCTTGGAGCCGCAGTCTTCTGGACAAGCTAGCTGCAGAAAGCCAAGTAACTAGTTAAGGCTGTGTTCTTGCCTCCAATAGATGAGGTCAAGCCACACTTAGCATATTTAAAATGTGTTTTTCCTAACTTGCTACGTCCTAACAAAGAAAGAGCCATATCACACCCTCATTAGCTTCAAAGAGAAATACTGATGTTTGGTGTTTATTTTTTCCCTCCTTTTCTTGCATTGGCAAGAGATTTAGTTTTGCTCAAAGGAAACACAGATGACGCTAATGAGACCACAGTGTCTTAATTTGCATATTAGATGAGATAAATATTGAGCTAATTAACACCTACAATGAATTTGCCTTGCCTGGGACAATTGCTCTGTGGTGATAGTAGTTCTCTGCTACTTACCTAGGAGCAGAACAATTTGAAGAGAGATTCACTTCCCCACAAATACTTCAGGCCAACCAAAAATCCTCCAGAGAAATGCCATCCAGAAATTCTTATGCTAATTTGCAACAAATCCTGGACCCTCTTTCAAGTTACCCCTGATCCTGTTGGCAAGTGATACCAGCAGAAGGTCTGTCCCATAGACCAGAGAAGAACTGAATGCAGCTGGGAAGGGTGGGGGCTGCTGGCAGGAGTAGTTGGTGAGTCCCATCTGGGATCCTGGTGGAGGGTTTGAAAAGGACAAACCAGTGCTGGACAATCATGTATTCTAGGAGCAGGACTGGCTTCATAATTTACCACATGCGTGCGTGCCAAGTCGCTTCAGTCGTGTCCAACTCTGTGTGACCCTATGGACTGTAGCCTGCCAGGCTTCTCTGTCCATGGGATCCTCCAGGCAAGGATACTGGAGTGGGTTGCCATTCTCTCCTCCAGGGCAGTACAAAATAGAAATGTGGGGTCCCTTGTTCAGAAATTAGGAAGCTCAAGATGGCCACAGTAGAATGTCAAATCAGTAATGGTCCTTCTAAGCAGGGGGCCTTCTGTTCTACTGAACAGCTTAACATGCTTTAAAAAAGTATCTTTTGCCCATGCTGCACTGCACGTGGGATCTTAGTTCCTCAGCCAGGGATCAAACCCATGCCCCCAGCTTTGGCAGCGTGGCACCTTAACCACTGGACTACTGGGGATGTCCCACACCTTACATGCTTTTGAAGTCTGTCCTATCGTATATGAGCTTTGGAGAGAAGAAAAGAAAGGAGGACATTTAAAAAAATAAGTAGTATTTCACATCTAGTGCATTTCATGAATTAAATTAAATGAATTTAGATGCCTATAAAGAAAATGAACAAAGAATGCTGAGCACCAGGCCTGCCAGGGTTCCCACCTCCCCCTTTCGCTGTCATTTTCCTCTCCTCTCTGTATCTGTTTGCATTTGTGAGTCACAGACTAGGGCTCTTGACTCTGCTGCCCACACTGTCCAGAACTCTTCCCTATCTTCAACAATGCTTGCTTCACTTTCCACTTGCAAGTGTCAAGCTTTGCTCTGCCTTTTGTATTTTAATTGCTTTATCTCTTGCTTTTAATGAGCAATCAGGGCTATTTCTTTATTGAGGACCTGCTGGGAAATTTCAAGCCGAGTGTGTGTATATGAAAGGGCCAGGTAAAATCCCCGTTTTCTGGCGTGATGAGCTGTGGGGAGGTGTGGAATTGCCATCTATTTAAGGGAAAATGTCCACTTAACTTGCGGGCTTAATTCAAAGGAAATGTCAAGCACTCAACTCTCTGCTTTGTGGCAATTGAAGAGAAGATTGGAAGGAGGGTTGCTTGAAAATATCTGAGAACACAGCCACGGCAGGGGAAATTAGGTGAGTGTGCGTGCCTGCGTGTGGTGGTATGCGCCTGTATTTAATGTGCAGCATTGCCCATCAGAATTAACTCCCTAACAACAAGTAGGCAGAAATAAAGGCCACAGAACTGTAGGCTAAACTAAGAGAAGCCATAAAACTCATCATTATGGAGTAAGGAGCTATATTTGTGCAGGGCACAGTTGATTATAGAATCACTTCCAAGGAATGCACCTTCTTACCCCAGATCTTCCTTCCTTTATCTGATTCATAATAATGTTGCCAGTGGGATATTTGTTTCTTCGAACTTCTGTATTTTTCTACAACCACCTTGGCGTCCTCCACTCAGCTTACCGCCAATTCCTGTGCCTGTTGATTGACGGAGATGTAGGAAGCCATCAAATGCGTTTCCTCCCCGGGGGAGTGGAAACCACGTGCCTTCAATTAGTGCCTCTCCTCCTGGCTGGAGCTCTCTGGTATGACAAAGGCATCAGGTTACAGAGGGACGTGGGGAATTGTCCTAGCAGCACCACAGATGTCACACGCATCCCAAGCTCTCAGAGACAGCTGAGCTCAATGATCAGAAGCATGGCGATGCGTCCGTGTCATCTTTATGGGGCTCCCCTGTGCCCTGAAGCGCAAACTTCCTGGCTTCAAGCGATAACAGCGTTGCCCCAAATGGGAACAGGGCTCTCAGAGCTGCCAAGTTGACTGCTTAGGTCACAGTGAGCAAATATTCTATGTGAGTTAAACAATCTCTTAAAAGCCAAACCATGAAAATGACACATTGCAGCACTTTATAGAGACAAGCTCCCTGCTTTCCCCATCTTAAAGCAATGGAAAACTGGTATGTTTCTTTCCCAAGGGAGGACTGGACAAGTGGAAGGTCTGAGTGTTCCACTATGTCAAGCATACATGGTGGGGGTGGGGATGGCTGACCTCAGATGTCTGTGTGAATGTGTGTCTGCTTCAGGCATGGTGGTTTTCAGCTCGATACCCTTCTTGTCAACCTGACCATGCCCCGTGTCATACGTACTGTTGTTGCAGCAAGGGGGACCCTTTCCAGGCCTGAGACTGGGGTCTTGTCTAGCAGTTGGAAATGAAGTGTCCGAGGAGACACACATGCTGACAGAGCAGAGACTTTACTAGGAAGGGGTGCCCGGGCGGAGATTAGTAGGGTAAGGGAACCCAGGGGGAACTGTTTTGCCACGTGGCTCAGTCTCAGGGTTTATGGTGATGCTGTTAGTGTCCAGGTTATCTCTGGCTGGTCATCTTGCTTGGCTCTTAGGTCGACTCAGGGTCCTTCCTGGTGGAGCATCAATCAGCCAAGGCAGATTCTAGCGAGAAGCACTCTGGGCGATTGGTCGTCTCCTCCCTCCTTTGGCCCCTCCCAAATTCTTCTGGTACCATGTTCCTCATCAGGACCTCCTGATGTGAGACAACTCAGGCAAGAGGTCCTGAAACTTCCCGCTGTGGAAGTGGTTCCCTAACGCCATCTCAGATGGAACCGTGAACCATTGCATTAGTCCGCTGGGGCTGCAATCACAGACTGGGTGATTTAAACAATACACATTTATTTTCTTGCAGTTCTGGGGACTGGAAGTGTGGGATCAAGCTGGGGTGGCTTCTGAGGCCTCTGTCTTTGGTTTGCAGGTGGCTGCCTTTGGAGAAGGAAATGGCAACCCATTCCAGTATTCTTGCTGGAGAATTCCATAGGCAGAGGAGACTGGCAGGCCACAGTCCATGGAGTTGCACAGAGTCAGACAGGACCGAAGCGACTTAGCACCCACACATGAAATACATAGTATTATAGCACAGAATTTTATGGAGAAGCTAAGTCACTAAAGGCCATTCAGCTATTATCTGGCAGAGCCTGATTCAAATCTCACCTGTTTGGCTCCGAAGGACATGATGTCTCTATGTCCCCATCCTCTCCCACTCATACACAACCACAGTGTCTCCAGTGTCATCAGTTGAGAGCACAGATGCTGTCATAGAAAATGGGCCATGCATGTGATGTAGAAAAAGTTCTAGGTGGAACTGGAAGAAGTGTGGATTATTATAAATTATCTTGTCTTCTGGACTCAAAGAGAAGGTGGCCGTTAGCTGGGTCTGATGGAGTTACAAGTTTGTGATCTTCATGTAACGGTCAGCAGAGGAAACTGCACAGTGAATGCCAAGCCTGCAGGAAAGGAAGAGTGTGCCCTAACCACCTCTTGTTTGCCGAGGGTATTAATTCAGCAAATTTTACTGAGTACCTGGGCTGGACCTGGATCCCGGAACAGACAAGGCATGCCTTGTGTCCTTAAATAACTCACAATCTACTCAGGGAAACAGCATCATGTTTTGGTCAGTGCAACTTGGCCATAGGTTGGGGTGGTGGGCTCTGTGCAGCTCTGTTATGTGGGGTCATCTAGCCGTGTGGTGGCATGCTTCACAATCTGGATATTTCTCTGGAAGAGAGTCCCAAGTTTGTGGGTGTGGACTGGCCAAGGTCTGATGAAGAGAGCCTTTGTTTTTTCACCAAAGCAATCATCTCTAGGAGAGTGGGGACTCAGCGTCTCCTGTCAACCCAGAGTCAAGGAGAAATTAAAGCTCTTGATCTGCAGTTGATCAGCTATTAAAGTCACAGTGTGGGATGTTTCTGTTCTGTGTCTGGGTTTTTTTTTTTTGCTTTGGCTTTGTTTAATATTTGCCTTATTGGGGGGAAGGGTACTTCTTCATTTAAAACACATGGGAAGTGTTCTTGATTTATGCTGTGGAGGATCCAATTTGTGGGATAGATAACAGGTGCTCTTTGGGGAGAATTAAAATGACATTGTTGTGAAATGTTTATGCTAATGAATAGCTCAAGTGATCACTCCTGCTCCTGGGCTGACGGCTCAGGAGTAGCTGTCACTGCCTGAGGAGCAGGTTCTGACGCAGTCTCCTCCACATCCAGGCTCCTTGACCTTTAACGAAAAGTTAGGAGACAGGACAGACTCTCAGTTACTTATCCCCAGTTAGGGACCTGCTGTTTTTTAATATTTTAACACACTTACTTGATCCCATGGCAGGCTGTGCAAGGCACCAGTGGTATCCCCATTCTACAGATGAGGAGCTGGAAGTCCAGAAAGTTCAGGGAAATTGCCTGAGATCACACAACTTGTCAGAGGTCTCGCTTGCTCTGTCTGGTTGGAAAACTGGTGTCTCTCTTCTCTAGAATACACTTTCCCTCCTAGGCTTTAGGATTCCATTCATTGGCTTTCAAGATGGCTTGTACGTTTTCTATGACAGTCGGAAAGATAAAGGTTGGAGACAGAGTTGTGTCTCATCTGACATATGAGGTGACGGGGGTCTCTGTAAGCCCCTCACGCCCCCGGATAGGCAGGCCTGATGTATGCAGACTCTCCAGGAGCTTGAAGGGCAGGGCCTGGTGGGTGGGAGGGGAGTACTCACTGTGTACTAACCGTTATCCTGTGGACCTTATATGGACAGAGCAGCCTTTGTGGTATACACTGTTACTTCCACTCCATGGAGGATGAAATGGAGGCATAATGATGATAAATGAGTTCCCCAACATTATTTGACAACCAGGAGACAGGGCAGGAATTCTAAACCACTGGCTTCTAACTCCAAAATCCATACTTTTTCAATTAGGTCACCATGTCTCCTAGTCAGGGGCAAATGGGAAAGTGCAGAAACATTCTGAGGGAATGTGAATCAGTGAGGCGGATGGGAAATGAACAGTCGTATTTGGGAGGAGGGGACAGCCGGTGCAGGACCCCATCCTGTGAGCAGAGTCAGGGCACTGGAAGTGGGCCTTCGGGGTGGGCAGAGCTGGCCATGGCTATGACAGCCTGTGGTGAGTGGGAGCAAACTTGAGATTTGGAGAGAAGGCTAAAGAGGCCTCTGACCCTTTGTGTGAGGCATTCAAAACGATCAAGCTAAAAAGTAATGGGTGTCTTCTCTTTGAGATCTCTGTGCACTCCTTACACGAAATTGAAAAAAAAAAAAAAAGATGAAACAAACCTAGCTGTGCCCTAAATGGTCTCTTCACTTCACACTGTTATTCTCCTGTCCAATACCTTGAGACAGATGGGGCAGGGGGATTGTTTTTATTTTGCTTTGTTTTATGGTAGCCTGATAGCCTGCAATGAAGCCAACTCTGGCTAGAAAGAGATGCCTCCATTCCACTTTGGAAAGTGCAATTCAGGAAGCAGGAAAGTTTATTCTATGTTCTATTATCACTGATACTTGGATAGAGTGACCACAGTCGTGTTGGTAGTTAATGATGGAAAAGGGACATTTAATAGTGTTACACAGGTGGGTCATGTCTCTGTAATGGGAAGCTCAGTAGTGTCACACAGAGTGTGTCTTACCTCTGTGTTCTGTGCTTTTGATAGCAAACAGGAAGTGACTTGTGCTAGCAAAAGGGGTTAACAGTACTGAGGTAAGAGTGGAAGCTTGCCCCAGGGCTCACATTGTAGCCATGGTTGCTGCACAGTCCTGTGGTTGGACCATAAACAGTGGGACCTCACAGGTTGGCAACTATAAGCAAATCTGAAGAGTTAGGAACATGAGTCCTCTAGCCAGAAATGGAGCAGTGCATACAGACCATGGGGAACAAGTGTCTCAGGGGCACCCATTCACTCTTTCAAAGCGTATTTATTGAGGGCCTACTAGAGAAGGGGTTAAATCATCTTTTTGGAGCTCACATTCTAGAAGCTGGTAAACTGGGCCAAATGTTCATTGTACTATTCATAATAGCCAAGACGTGAAAGAAACCTAAATGTCCATCAATGGATGAGTGGATAAAGATGATGTGGTACATATATATCATGGAATGTCAGTCAGCTACAACAGTGAAATAATGCCGTTTGCAACGACACGGATGGACCTAGAGATTATCATACTAAGTCAAAGACAAATATCATAGGATATCACTTAGAGGTGGCATCTAAAAAGATGATACAAATGAGAAGGAGGGAGGGTCTGTGTTCAGTCATGTCCAACTCTTTGCGACCCCATGAACTGTAGCCCACCAGGCTCCTGTGTCCATGATACAAAGTGACTTATTTACAAAACAAATAGACTCACAGACATGAAAAACAAAGTTCTGTTTACCAAAAGGATATTCCTTCTGGTACCTCAGTGGGTTTGGGCTGAGGAGGAGAAATGAGTTTGGTATTAACATATACACACTACTGTATATACAATAAACTGTACAGCACAGGGACCTAATATCTTAACCTAAATGGAAAAGAATCTGAAAAAGAATTTATATGTATAACGGAGTCACTTTTCTGTATACTTGAAACCAACACAACATTGTAAATGAACCATGCATCAATTTTATAAAAAGGAAAAGAAAAATGAACTTGCGCATCCTCCCCTACGTGGGTTGTGGATCATCAGACATGCTTTGGAGCAATGCTTTCAAATGCTGGTTTGTTAGAACACAGATTCGGATTCAGGAAGTCTGGGCTAGGGCCTGAGATTTTGCGTTTCTGTCAGGTCCCAGGTTCTACCAGTGCTGCCGATCCTGACCTCCCAGTTAGGAGTGCAGTCCAGGCTCCCAGCCCACCATGCTGTCTGTGCCGTCTGTTCATTTCAGTTTGTGGAGTCACATGCATCAAGTCTCCTTACAGCACGGATTTCAGCATATTCAGTAAATCCATCCATCATCTTGAGGGAAGGGCCCGGTGATAGATTCCTTCTCGATGTAGAGAGAGACCCGAAGGAGGCTCCATCTCCCGAGGCTCAGGGTTAGGACTCTTGCCTAGAATAGAACAGATTGCAGGAATACGTCTTACTGCCCTTTCACTTTCCACTTGGGCTGGATTTCAAGGGCTGCCCCTAATTATATGGAACTTGAAATTGGTCAGGTTCATGCTTGACTTGAGTATGTGCTTAGTCGCTTCAGTTGTGTCTGACTGTTTGCAACCCCATGGACTATGTAACCCACCAGGCTCCTCTGTCTATGGGATTCTCTAGGCAAGAACACTGCAGTGGGTTGCCCTGCCTCCTCCAGGGGATGTTCCTGACTCAGAGATCGAACCTGCATCTCCTGTGTCTCCTGCATTGCAGGATTCTTTACCCACTGAGCAACCTGGGATGACATGCTTACCACCTTGTATTTTTCAGAGGAGCCTCCCCAAACACAACTTGTTCCTTTTGTCTCAATAAAAACACACTTTTTTCAGGCCATGAGTGCCTGTGTTACTGCAGACAGACAGACCCACATATTCTTTGTTGTTCTGGTTACAGTTTTCAGATCGGGCCATGTTTCAGCAATGCAATTAGTCCCCAGATGCTGAGATTTCCGCAGTTCCCAAACTTCCAGTTTGGGGAGGCTTGGTTTTGTCCATGTGCTCCGTTGTCCCTTTATAACCGACACTCAGAAGCAGTGAGAATGAGGACATCGGAGTGGGGAACTGAATAACGGCCTCTGAAAATTGGAAATCCAATTAAAGTGGGAGGCCATCTCGTCTGCACCCTTGGTAAATATTACAAAGTGAAGGAGCTATAACCTCTGAATTAGCGTGGAGAGAGAGGCAGTGGAGTGAAGCAGGCTATCAGAGAAAGGTATCGTATTTGAAAATGAGGGCTTGATGCAGGATGAGGAGCAGAAAGTGCAGGCCTTTTACATTTTGGCCAGAGCTCAGCAGCTTCTCCTCACAAACAGAGTTCCTGGAGGGATGAAATTTCATCGGGGAGAAAGGGGACCGACATGCAGTCGGCCGAGGCAGACAGAGACGAAAAAAAAATGCAGTCTAGGGTAAATGCTATTTATTCTAAAATATGAACTACAAAGAGAGTAATTGTTTGATCATATGGGGCCTTTAAAGAACTCACTTTTTGTGACTTTATTCATCCAAGCACCATTACTACTGTGCTGCTCACCTGTTCCCCTGCCAAATAGGTATGTAACCCAGTTAATGAGGCCACTGTCCAACACTCACTGCAGAAAGAGGGGGAATTTCACCTGGAATGAAGAACACACACACACAAAGAATTAAAGAAAAAGCACTGTTTTATTTTTTGCTCAGAAAGTTTGGAGTAAACGGAATTGGCCATAAGAAATGACAGGAGAACGCAAAGCACCGTTTCCCCCATGAATGTAATAACAGTTGGGCACGTACTTGCTTCCTTGATAGTTCAGTTGGTAAAGAATCGCCTGCAATGTGGGAGACCCCAGTTGGATTCCTGATTTGGGAAGATCCTCTGGAGAAGGGAAAGGCTACCCACTCCAGAATTCTGGCCTGGAGAATTCCATGGACTGTATAGTCCATGGGGTCACAAAGAATCGGACATGACTGACTTTCACTTCACGTGCATCACGTACTTGCTGGAAACCACTAGACTCTTAATTAAAGGGGCACAGATCTTGAGATTTCCACATATTTAAGGATTAATCATCTCCGTATGCGGTGCCACTGGTGCAAAGTAGTATTTAACGTACAGTACTCGTGTTTCTTTTAAAACTCACCCCAAATTCCAGATTTAGGCTTTGCTTTTATAAATGTGGTTGCTGTAAACTCCAAGCCGAACCAACATTTTTTTTTTCCCCTCCTTTCGACTTTAAGAGCAAGCCTAATAAAGTCGCTGAATGTTTCAGGATGCCTACATAATAATTTTTAAGTCATTTGCAGATAAAGGAAGATTCCATAGCCCCAAGAAATAGAATAAATACCGGCCACCTTCATTAACCTGCTAAATTTCAGGGAGAGATAATGGTCGCTAAGAGAGGCTCGCTGTTGGTTATCTAGCCTGCAGACACCTCTGTAATGAAACACTGGGAATGATTGGGGGTGGTTTGCGGCAGTTTATCTCCAACACGGTGGAGCTTGCACTTATTCATGTGTTCAGGCATTTGACGTCTATCAGGACCTGTGCCGAAAGGCCATGGTAAGAACGAACGACATCAGCAAACACAGAGAAACCGGCTCCTGCCTGGTCTGTGTTTATAGCCGAATCTGTGAGACAAACACAGACTAAAGAATCAGTGGGGAAATGCAGGATGATGTCCACAGTGAGTGGAAGGATGGGGACATGGTGCCCTGAGAGCTAATGGCAGGACTGATGGGGTCAGGGAGCAGGAGGGAAGTGTCCAGCAGGAGCAGTCCAAAAACGGTCCTCCTTCCTCTAGACATCACCCCTTCATTCCTTCAGTGTTTAAGGGTTTGGCTCACCTTTTATGAATCCCCTTCTACTCTGATCTTCACAACTGACAAGCAAGGCAGAGGCTGTTGTCCACGTGTCACGGACGGGACCGTGGGACAGGAGCGGGCGAGAGCAGACTGCCTGGGAAAGCCCAGCCTCTGGGGTTTTGCGCCATCGTCCTTGCTGTCAATCAGCCTTGGGTCTGTTTGCATCTGTTGCTTTCTGAATGATGTTTTACACATTAAGCCTGATGAGACGTAGCTGTGACCACCAGCCCCTCAGCAGTGGTGAAACTCTGAGTCACCGAAATCAAATACCTCAGCTGTCAGCTGGCTGTGTCTGTGGATTACTCTCTGCTGCGGGCCTCTGTGGTCTCCTCTACATTCTTAGCTCCCCTAGACTTGACACTCTCAGGGATGGGACCCTGGCTGCCTCCTAAGCCATCCCCTGTCTTGGAACAGCTGCACATTTTAGAAGGATCTTTAGGGTAAGCTGCTGAAGTTCTCACAGGGGTCGTTTGCTTGGTCACATGACTTTTGGAGCAAGGATTCATGGAGAGATTTTCACAGAGGTGGAGGGAGAGGATTTGGGGACCTTCTGGAACGTAACAGGGTAATAAAATGGGGGTACATTCAGTCTGCTCTGAAATGTGGGGTTGCTGGGTTTGTTCAAGGACAGAAGGCATTCTCCTTAACCCCCATCAAGACTAGAACTCTAAACAAGCAGGACCTGCATGAGACATCCTGGATGGTCCTCCTAACAGATAAAATGGGTGCATCCTCTCCTGCTCACCCACCAGCATTTCCCCAGCTCCCCCCATAGCCGGTTCAGTGTTTCTGCATGAAATTCATAAAACAGTGCGCTGTGAATTAGATGAAGGAGGCCCTGGCGGGGGAGCGTGGTCTGTGTGGCTAGGGTGTGTGCCCTTGACCCTGCTGGACTTGCCACAGTGGCTGGAAGTGAATGTCTTCTGCTCACACTCTGAGCCAGCTGTCCCTGTGACCTCCTTTTGGAATCACTAGGTGTCCTGGAAATTACAGCTGGGAATCAAGAGCTATAAGTTCCTTTGTTTCTTTAGATGATTACTGTAGACTCTCCTTGTTCCCATAAATAGGCCAAAGATAAAGTGTAGAGCCAGTGCAGGCGGCCCAGGATTTCTCTCAGGTGTCAGGCTCATACTCAAGAGGTAGGCTCAGACAAGGAGGGGTGGGGACTTCATGCTGCAAAACCTCTGCTAGTGAAAGGAGAGATTCTTTGGCTTTGTTCAGGGAGAGAGACATGAGAGTTAGGCCTCTCAGGAAGGACATGACCTCTTCCAGATACACACCTGGAAGCCCGATGCCATCCTCCCCTACCTGACAATACGCTTGGCTCTCAAGGAAGCAGAAAACAAAAACATCACTCTGCTCAAAGGACAGAGTTGGATTTAGCATCAACTGATGAAACTCAGCTAAGCTGTGTATGAGAAATAGTGGTATCTTATCATCTGCTCTACGCAACATGTCAAGACAGTGTCTCATTGCTTCAGGAGGGGCGGGGGGAGCCTGACACAGGGATTCAAAGGTGCCTGTTTTGCAGATGAGAAAAGCCAGACCATCAGGAGGAAGCCATACAATTTGGACTCTGGATTTGCCAGCCTAAGAAGCCTTCTTCTCCTTTTCAATTTTCCTCCTTAGGAGGCAACACCTGATGCTGATGTCTAAAGCCGGCTGGAGGCAGTGGCCCTGTGGAAGGAGAAAGCCTCCACCAGGGGCAGGCTGTAATGGGTGCTGCTGAAGACTCAGTGCAGCGGGATGGACACAACCAACAGTGGAGAAGACAGGTGGAGGCTTCTTGCTGTGAGGTTTGAATTCAGGTGCCAAAGAAAGACCTTAAGAAGCATTGGAAGAAGGTGTTGTCCTCCCCCAATTCAAATATTGAAACCTAATTCCCAGTATGGTAGGATTTGGAGGTGAGACCTTTGGGAGTTGGTGATGAGGCCATGAGGGTGGAGCCCTCATAAATGGGATTAGCATGTTTGTAAAGGGCTTCCCTGGTAGCTCAGATGGTAATGAATCCATGTGCAATGCAGGAGACCTGGGTTCAATCCCTGGGTCGGGAAGATCCCCTGGAGAAGGGCATGGCAACCCACTCCAGTATTCTTGCCTGGGGAATTCCATGGACAGAGAAGTCTAGTGGGTTACAGTCCATAGGGTTGCAAAGAGTTGGACACAACTTAGTGACTCACACTTGCGCTTTCAAAGGAGACTCCAGAGAGTTGCATGGCCCTTTCCAGCTTTTAACACAGTGAAAAGATGGCCCTCTATGTACCAGGCAGTGGGCTCTCACAAGACACTGAATCTGCTGGCTGCTTGATCTTGGGCTTCCCAGCTTCTAGAACTGTGAGAAGTGTCTGTGGCTTTAGCCTTCCAGTCTGTGGTATTGTGTTGTAACAACCCAAACAGACTGAAACAGCAGGGCCTCCTGGTGAGATGCTGGTGTGGGCAGAGGCCTGTTGGGGGCGCGCTCAGCGAGTGGTCATACGAGGCTGATCAGACCCTGCAGTTCAGTCCTGCAGGTGCATCTGGTCACAGAGAGGAGACGACACAAAGGCTTCCTGCGCACCTGTGGTCTCTCTGATACAGTCTCTGGCCTTCGACACTGTTGACATTTTGGGCTGACTCTTTGTTGTGGGGGCTGTCCTGTGAATTGTAGGATGTTTGACATCATCCCTGGCCTCTACCCCAATTGTGACAACCAGAAATGTCTTCAGACTTTTGCCAGATGTTCCCGAAGGGGTGATGCTGCTCTTACTCCATCCTTGTGGCGATCTCAGCAGATGACTTCACTCCTTTATGCTGATGTAGGGAAACGGAGGCTAATGATTACACAACTTGTACCTGGGAGCGCAGGGATTTGAAACCACCTTTGTTCCCATCCTTGACAAGATTCCACCTGACTGCAGAGGTGGAGCAGGGTCAGGGCAACCTCTTGGACTTGGTTGCAGTGAGCTTTGATCTGTTTTCACATGCTTAGGAACTTGCCCCTGACCTGGTTTGCTTCTGAATAGGCAGAAGGCCCCTATGTGGCAGGAGAGCAAGCTGTTGGATTTTTATCTCTTTTGGTATGCCTTATTAATGTTCTTGTGTAGCATACTGTGAACTGATGCAGTCATTCTCAGCATTTACTGAGCTCTGACCCCGTCCTCGGCATGATGCTGGGTGCTTCTGGGAGAAGGATGAACAGCCTGATCCTTGCTCTCATGACTTTATATCACAGCTGGGGACAGACCACAAGACAGTAACAACCACCATAGCAGCAGCAAATGCAAACAGCACGCTCTGATGGGAAACAATGGGGATGAGAGAACCGGCTAGGTAACCTGAGCTCTGAAGTCTGAGAAGGCTCTGACTACGGAGGCGGGTGGAGGCTGTTGGAGGCCGAGGGAACAGTATGCTAAGACCCTCAAGTGGGAAAGAGTTTGGTGTATTTCAGAAATAGGCAGAGAGGTTTGTGGGGCTGGATTCGCAGGGAGACCCACCACACTAACACTAGTGGCTGAGCACAAGATGTTCCAGATAGTCGCCCTGTGGACAAGATTTCTGGAACAGTGATGACTTCAGCATGGAGGGAAAGCAGATCTGAATGTGTCTGGAGTTTCTCAGGAGACATGTGATTGTCCCCACACATTTCTCTTTCTCCCCCGGACTTTCATATGCTGGAGAGGAAGACATTGTCCCCTCCCCGTCTAGGTTCTTCTGGCTCGTATAAGAACTAAACTGACATGTAGGACACCTTAACAGGAGAAGATCAAACAAAAGCTTGCTGAACATGTATCTGTGGAAAGACCCAGGAAACCTAGCCTGCCAGAGTGGCTGAAGTCCTCACCTCAAAGACCATCTTCAGTTAAAGACAAAAGAGGAGGTCGGGGCAGTGGTTTGGGACTTCAGAGGGGAGGAAGGCAGTGCACAAGGAGATGGAAAAGCAAGCACTGGGTAAATAAATGTTTGCCAGGCCCCCTGCAGAGACACCGGGGCACAGAGTGGGTGCTCATCTCTGGGCCCCCTGCTGCCCCAGCCCCCACCCCCGAGGTCTCTGGCCATTCCTCTATTCTGGGAACAAGACTTCTAGCTAAATACTTTTAGTCAGTTAAGGGGATGGTCAAAGTTTGTCCCTAAATCTTTTGGGCCTTGATTCTTTTTGAGCGCAAAGGAATCCACATGCCAGAGAGACATTTCAGGGGGTGTGGATTGTGCTGCCTGGCAGACCCTCCATACTGGGATAGGGGATCCTCAGGGAATTCCTGTTGCTGGTCCCTGAAGCTGAAAGCCCTGCAGCTTGGGCTTCGAGGCTCTGCCTCTGACGTAACCTGTGAGAACGGACCTCCCTGTGCCTGTGGCGCCCCTCCAGTCCCTGCACGGCTCTGCGTTCACCCGCTCTGGGCTCTGAAGTCATGGTGGCCTTAGGGTTCCCCTGTATATGCCTCCTCCTCGTCCTCCAGCCCCGAGGCGGCCCTGGCCACTCCAGTCTCTCTTTCTTGCTTGTTCCCCTGAATGTCCCAGGGTGGATTCTTCTCATCACTTGGTATCTCAGTTTGTCTGGAGCCTGGCCTCTCTGTCTTGCTGGGTGCATTGGAAGCAGGTGTGGGAGCCTGTGCCCTGAGCTTGCCTGGAGCTTTGCAAGTCCTAGGGATCCAGGGACAATTACCCCACCCCCACTCCCCACCCCCCACTGCCTGCCCCTGGGAACTCAGGGCTTTCAGGCTGAGGGGCCTGAAGGGGCCAGCATTTCCTGGACTAGGAGGCAGCCCAGGGGCACAGTGAGACAGGCTGGGGTTTGCTGTTCACAAGACTTGAGATTGAATACAGGCCCCAGAAGGCAGGAGGGTGGATTCTTAGTTAGAAAGTTCCGAGTGGTGGGCGCCTGTTGGATCATGATGCTGGCAGCCAGCTCAGGTCATACTCCCAGTCCTTCCCCAGGGCGGGGGCCTCAGTGTTTCCCGTACCCAGTGGCAGGGTGCGCGCCTCTCATCCCTTTGTCTCTTGGATGCACTGCAAAGAGAGAGTGCCTCTCCTCAGCTTGAGTTCTCCTCATAGCCTGGAGCTGGAAGAAACCGTAAGCTTGGGCATTTGATGTGGATTCCAGCCCAGGCTTCACCATCCTTTGGTGGATAGGATTTCAGACAAGTGGCTCAACCTGGCCGGGCCTGCATTTCCTCAGATGTGAAAGGCAGTTAATGGATCCTTCTGAGGAGGGCAGTTTGCCTGGTGTCGAGCACCTCCAGAGGTCAGTTTCCCCTCCGTTTCCTCCTTTTCCTCCTCACCCCCATCCCCATCCCACCCTCCTGAATGAATCCAGGGTGAGATCACTTGAGGACAGGCATCCTTTGTCTCCCTGTGAGAGGCCCCCTCCCCCCACCTCCTGTAATTGTCAGCAACAAAGTTGGAAAATAAGGACGTCTGAAGCAGCTTTCAGCACTGCAACATCTGCACCAGACAAAACTCGGAAAGCCCTCAATCCCCAGTCGTGAATGCACTATAAAAACAATGTGGCAGAAATGAAAATTGTTCCATCATAATATTTCACAGTTCTTTTTGACAAAAGCCAAGCCGCCCTCATGAATACACATTTCCCAGCATCTTATGCATTATGCATCAGCCTATAGCAGGGGACCTGGGAATTGCCAGGCCCTAGTAAAGGGCCTTTGAAAGTGCCTATTTTGTAAACAAATGGAACCCAGGCCCAGCACTCAGGCTCTTTAGGTAATTTAAGACCGACTCCGGCTGCCAGGGTGGGGACCAGCTCTTCTTAAGGCCGTAAGTGGCAGGTGTCTCCAGTGTCCTGTGGGTGGAAAAGGGTGCCTCAGAGTTCTTTAATTTCTGAGTATCCAAGGTGGCCATCAGAGTGACAGGGACACTTCCTCCTGAAGCCAGAGGCAAATGTGGCCAAAATGCCAGATGAGCCCACAAAGGCTGGCTCGGCAGTCAGGCTCCTGAGACTCCCAAGAGCTTCCAGGTATTGAACCTGTGCCTGGAGGATGCTGATGGGTGGAGGGGATGAGGTGGTCCACACAGATGCTGGCCTGTCTCAGTGGGCTTGTAAGAAGCATCTCTGTTTGCCCCAAGTAGGCAAACCAGAAGGAGGTTATTAAGCATGTATTATTGTCAGTGGAAAATCCCTTGAAGATGATTCACTAAGGGGAGACTGAGGCCAGGCATTTTAAGTGACACGTTCAAGGTCACACTGGTTAGTGAGCAGCAGGGTCTGGGGCCTGGGACCTGCTGGAGGCTGGTTTTCTTTTTCCCGACACCTCCCACTGTCTCAATCATGAATTGGCAGCAGCTGAAAAGGACCAGGGGCAAAATGGTTACTGATTGCTGTGATTTAAGCAAAGGGCAGCCTGGGATCCTTACCACAGCTCTGGAAGAGAGTGTAACGCAGGGCTGTTTTGTGTCATTTGGAATCTGTCCTCCACAGTGGCCTTATTTGAAATGGTGACGGATACACGGTGGATATCTATCCACTCATTACATTTTATCTGTTGCACTAACAAGGTGGTGATTGATTCATTGCTATTAATGCATGTATTTATTTCATAAGCATATTCAACTCCCATTAGGGGGTAATGCAAATGGCTTTGAATTGAGGGACAGGAATTGTGAATTCCAGGGTTGCTATGCCCTTTTCCTTCCTCCTGTGGACCTCGGATTCTTCCCCATAAGATGCGGGGTGCAGGAAAGATGGTGTCTAGGTTTCATTGCAGCGGAGCTCTCCCACTTGCTAGTGTGTGAGTGCGGGCACTATGCAGAGGCTGTGAGGAAGCCAGGGGGAGAGGGGCCCACCTCGTGCCGTATAACCACATCTGCAGGGCTGGGCTCCCCCATGAGGGGCAGGGGGGCCGGGATCGACCCCAGTTAGGGGAGCTCCTCATTACTGCACCTGCTGGTCTACAGCTGTTGGACCTGCTTGCTGATTGGTGCAGTTTGACTAATGAGAGCAGGGACAGCTGAAGGCTGATTAAGACACCGAGGCAACATTACCCCTCACAGACACCTGGAAGAATCAGCCTAGGAGACGGCTGCTTCCCCACCCTCTGCCAACCCAGGGAACATGCAGATGGGGGAGGTGACTGCTTGGGGGGCAGTTGGGATCATCTCTAACACTGAAAGCCAACCTGTTCGATTCTCTGAAAGCCTAGAATAAGTGATGCTCAAACTGCTGGGTATTTGTTGTGCTTCCCTGGTGGCTCAGACGATAATTTGCCTGCAATGCAGGAGACCCAGGTTCAATCCCTAGGTCGGGAAGATACCCGGGAGGAGGAAATGGCAACCCACTTTAGTATTCTTGTCTGGAGAATCCCATGCACAGAGGAGCCTGGCAAGCTACTCTTGGGTTACAAAGAGTAGGACATGACTGAGAGACAACAGCTTTGCTTTCTTTTTACTTTCATTGTTAAAACACTCCCTGTCCTTGGAGTTTCTGATTCAACAGAGATGTGTGTGTATGTGGTGGTAAAATTTTGTATCTCCAAAAATTCCCAAGTGATGCTGCTGGTCCTGGAGCCACACTTTGAGAATCATTAGACAGGAGAAAAAAAAAAAAAGAGTATCTACAGATCCTTAATTTCCATTTCTCAGCATCTTTACTCAAAACCCCTCCCAAATATTCATAAAAGTAATAACTTCAACTTCTACAATTGGCACAGTAGTAAGAAGTGTCCCTGAGCCACATAAATAGTTATTTATTTGGTTTCAAGCCAAGAAATAATTTTCCCTGAATAATGAAAGGAAAATATTCAAATTCAAAGCCTTAGAAATTCAAAAAAGTATAAAAATGAAAATAAATGGAAATGCATCACAGAGAGAGAGAGAGAGAGCGAGCGAGCAGCTATTGACCTGCTGCCTCCTTTAAGTTTTGGCAGCTGAACAGGTGTATGTGGGTCTTTCTGCTGGTCTTGTGCCATTTTCCTAAACTGGGATCCTTGGGATGTTAGATAGCCTTGCAATCAAAGTAACAAGAACAGTAAAACCAGAAACAACAGCAATAACACAAAAGATATATTTTAGAGCTTCATCTGAGGTCAGAATCCTTGGAAAATGCTATGGTAACCAAAATTTCAAAGTTGAATAGTTTTCCACTGGAGGACTTAAACCCTGATGGGCATTCAAGGAGGCACTTGAGGGAGGGAGTGTCTCTATGTTCACTATGCCTCACAGAATCCCTCCTCTTCTGTCTGTCTCCCCCAGCCCGGCCCTAGGCTTTTTACGGGATGGGGGTTCTTAGTCCTCCTAGGGGAATTGCCTGGAGAGTTGTAAGAAATTCACTCTGAGTGTAAAATATGAAGTTTAAAACATATCACTTTCTTTTTCCTCTTCCTTTTTTTAAATTTTGGCTGTGCTTTGATCTCTTAGCTCAGGATCTTAGTTCCCCAGGGATTGAATCCAGGACCATGGCAGTGAAAGCGTGGAGACCTAACCACTGGACCACCAGGGACCTTGGCATATATCATTTTCTTTCATTGGTCATTTTAGGTTTTCTAAAAGCAACTGCCTGTTTTGTTGAAACTTCAATACATAAGCAAGAAATGGTCATTTCATCTTTATTCTCACTCTTTAGACAACTGAGTCAGGCTTCAAAGCCCGTACTTTCCATGGCTGTGACATGAGCTTGCTATAAGCTGCCTTCCTCTTCTTCAAGGGACACTGATTCCAGCATGAGGTTCCCACCCTCATGACCTGATGTAAGCCCATTTACCTCCCTAAGGCCCCACTTAAGAATATCATCACATGGGACAGGCGGGGCAGGCAGGGCTGGGGCAGTTAGGGCTTCCCCACAGGAATCTGGAAGGACGCAAATGTTTAGCCCATAGTAACAGCTTTGGTTCCAGCTCACCTCTTAAAGACTGCTCACACTTCTGAAAGAGAGATGGTGGTGCTCGCTTGATCTGTATTCTGGTTGTTGTGCGATGGTTGTGGCCTGCAACACACCCATGGTTGCCACCTCCCTGCTCAGGACTTACCACTTCCTCTGCCTGAATTGCCTCTCCTCCATCCACCCCCTTCAATTCAGTTCAGTCACTCAGTCACGTCCGACTCTTTGAGACCCCATGAACTGCAGCACGCCAGGCCTCCCTGTCCATCACCAACTCCTGTGGTCCACCCAAACCCATGTCCATTGAGTTGGTGATACCGTCCAACGATCTCATCCTCTGTCATCCCCTTCTCCTCCTGTGCTCAATCTTTCCCAGCATCAGAGTCTTTTCAAATGAATCAGCTCTTTGCATCAGGTGGCCAAAATTTTGGAGTTTCAGCTTCAACATCAGTCCTTCCAGTGAACACCCAGGACTGATCTCCCTTAGGATGGACTGGTTGGATCTCCTTGCATTCCAAGGAACTCTCAAGAGTCTTCTTCAACATCACAGTTCAAAAGCGTCAATTCTTCAGTGCTCAGCTTTCTTTATAGTTCAACTCTCACATCCATACATGACTACTGGAAAAGCCATAGCCTTGACTAGATGAACCTTTGTTGACAAAATAATGTCTCTACTTTGCAATATGCTGTCTGCTACTGCTGCTGCTAAGTTGCTTCAGTCATGTCCGACTCTGTGCGACCCCATAGACGGCAGCCCACCAGGCTCCCCCGTCCCTGGGATTCTCCTGGCAAGAACAACGGAGTGGGTTGCCATTTCCTTCTCCAATGCATGAAAGTGAAAAGTGAAAGTGAAGTCGCTCAGTCGTGTCCGACTCTTTGCGACCCCATGGACTGTAGCCCACCAGGCTCCTCCATCCATGGGATTTTCCAGGCAAGAGTTCTGGAGTGGGGTGCCATTGCCTTCTCCGAATATGCTGTCTAGGTTGGTCATAACTTTCCTTCCAAGGAGTGTCTTTTAATTTCATGGCTGCAGTCATCATCTACAGTGATTTTGGAGCCCAGAAAAATAAAGTCTGCCACTGTTTCCACTGTTTCCCCATCTATTTGCCATGGAGTGATGGCACTGGATCCCATGATCTTAGTTTTCTGAATGTTGAGCTTTAAGCCAACTTTTTCACTTTCCTCTTTCACTTTCATCAAGAGGCTCTTTAGTTCTTCACTTTCTGCCATAAGGGTGGTGTCATCTGCATATCTGAACTTATTGATATTTCTCCCAGTGATCTTGATTCCAGCTTGTGCTTTCTCCAGCCCAGTGTTTCTTATGATATACTCTGCATATAAGTTAAATAAGCAGGGTGACAATATGCACCCACTTAATGTCTACTGGACCTCCAAGGCTTAGTATTGCCTTCTGGCAGTTTCCTCCCCCAGAACTCTTTCTTCTACGCTGTGTAGAGCTGTATCTCCATCTCTTCCACTGGGCTGCCAGTTGCTCTGTGAATGCAGGGACCATACGTCCCACCTCACTTCTGTCCTCAGTGCCTTGCAGTCTGCCTGGCACGCACAGGTGCTCCACAGTGTCCAGATCAGTGATGGTCCTATGTGACGCTATGCACTGCAGAGAAGAAAAGAGACACATTAGAAGTAACGCTGTAACCACGGGTGAAAAAGAAACATACCAGCAGAGACTATAAGGAAGCCTTGAAGACAGCCATATGATTGCCCACAAATATTTAACCAAAAATTCCTCCAACAACAATTTACCAGGGCCAAACCAAGAGAAAATCAACTCATTGAGAAGACAAATGTCAAGACCAGTGCTCAAAAGCCCAGCCAGGTTTTCCTGCGAGGGTTGTGTGTTTGCTTGAACCTTCCACGCTCATTGGTTGATCTCAGTGGGGCCGCTGTGCTTGATAGAAGCAAGCTACTTATAAATCATGGGGCTAAGAGTGAGCTCGAGCAGTTTATGATCATCTTAATTAAGCCACAAAACTTTATGCACAGCCAGCCTTAAGCCAACCTTTTGATCCCAGACAGAAATCTAGTAAAGCTGGTTGGGAGAATGAAAAGACAAAATCTGATGAAGGTTTTTTTACTCTGGTGGGTGTAAAAGTTGGCAGGTTTGATGACTCTAAGAGCAATCTATTTGCCAACAGCAATATTACATTAAATTGGGGAGACCATTCCCTTAAATGCAAGCTAAATGAGTACCCTGAATAATGGCCTAACATTATGTGTCCAGGGGTCTGTTGAGGCTGGAAAGGATGGAATTAATAATATTCCTGCTTTAGGAATGTGGAAAAATTCCACATTTTCTCCAAAGGAGTACTTTCTAAGCTTATTTTGAGTCAGGGACTAGTTTGAGAATCTGGTGCAAATTATAGGATAATGCATGAGTTACACGCACAGAGCACTTTCTCAGGGAGCTCATGAAATCCTTAGATGCTCATCTGTGGATTCTGGTCAGGGATTCCTGCTCCTAGGAGACTGTCTGGTCTGGTGAACAGGTTTCCAGTTGCAAATGTGAGGAATCACTTTCATCTCTGAAACTTTTCATGATACCCATTTGCCCCAGTGATCTGAGAATCACTGCAACCCTTTAAGAATGCAGAACCAAGGTGAGGCTAAGATATGGATGTTTTGAAAAGCACCCTTGTGGTTCTTGAGACCCATCCCTCACCTTGTCATGAGCATGAGTGAATAGGTCAAGAAGAGAGAGCAGTGGGCTATAGACCCCTTGCTGGAGATATATCTAGTATAGTACTACATGGTCTGCTGTTGGTTGAGTCCATGAATGTGGAACCCTGGATATGAAGGGCTGACTAGAGTTATATGCAGATTTTTTACTGTGCAGATAAGGTTGGTGTCCCAACCCCCATGTTGTTCAAGGGCCAACTGTATATCTGAAATAGATGTAGAAATCTATCTAATGGACTATATTAACTTCAGATCAGATCAGATCAGTCACTCAGTCGTGTCCGACTCTTTGCAACCCCATGAATCGCAGCACGCCAGGCCTCCCTGTCCATTACCAACTCCCGGAGTTCACTCAGACTCACGTCCATCGAGTCAGTGATGCCATCCAGCCATCTCATCCTCTGTCGTCCCCTTCTCCTCCTGCCCCCAATCCCTCCCAGCATCAGAGTCTTCTCCAGTGAGTCAACTCTTCGCATGAGGTGGCCAAAATACTGGAGTTTCAGCTTCAGCATCAGTCCTTCCAAAGAAATCCCAGGGCTGATCTCCTTCAGAATGGACTGGTTGGATCTCCTTGCAGTCCAAGGGACTTGCAAGAGTCTTCTCCAACACCACAGTTCAAAAGCATCAATTCTTCCGCGCTCAGCCTTCTTCACAGTCCAGCTCTCACATCCATACATGACCACAGGAAAAACCACAGCCTTGACTAGACGAACCTTTGTTGGCAAAGTAATGTCTCTGCTTTTGAATATGTTACCTAGGTTGGTTATAACTTTCCTTCCAAGGAGTAAGCATCTTTTAATTTCATGGCTGCAGTCACCATCTGCAGTGATTTTGGAGCCCAGAAAAATAAAGTCTGACACTGTTTCCACTGTTTCCCCATCTATTTCCCATGAAGTGACGGGACCGGATGCCATGATCTTCGTTTTCTGAATGTTGAGCTTTGAGCCAACTTTTTCACTCTCCTCTTTCACTTTCATCAAGAAGCTTTTAGTTCCTCTTCACTTTCTGCCATAAGGGTGGTGTCATCTGCATATCTGAGGTTATGGATATTTCTCCCAGCAATCTTGATTCCAACTTGTGTTTCTTCCAGTCCAGCATTTCTCATGATGTACTCTGCATATAAGTTAAACAAACAGGGTGACAATATATAGCCTTGACGTACTCCTTTTCCTATTTGGAACCAGTCTGTTGGCCCATGTCCAGTTCTAACTGTTGCTTCCTGACCTGCATACAGATTTCTCAAGAGGCAGATCAGGTGGTCTGGTATTCCCATCTCTTTCAGAATTTTCCACAGTTTATTGTGATCCACACAGTCAAAGGCTTTGGCATAGTCAATAAAGCAGAAATAGATGTTTTTCTGGAACTCTCTTGCTTTTTCCATGATCCAGCAGATGTTGGCAATTTGATCTCTAGTTCCTCTGCCTTTTCAAAAACCAGCTTGAACATCAGGAAGTTCATGGTTCACATATTGCTGAAGCCTGGCTTGGAGAATTTTGAACATTACTTTACGAGCGTGTGAGATGAGTGCAATTGTTCGGTAGTTTGAGCATTCTTTGGCATTGCCTTTCTTTGGGATTGGAATGAAAACTGACCTTTTCCAGTCCTGTGGCCACTGCTGAGTTTTCCAAATTTGCTGGCATATTGAGTGCAGCACTTTCACAGCATCATCTTTCAGGATTTGGAATAGCTCCACTGGAATTCCATCACCTCCACTAGCTTTGTTCGTAGTGATGCTTTCTAAGGCCCACTTGACTTCACATTCCAGGATGTCTGGCTCTAGGTCAGTGATCACACCATCGTGATTATCTGGGTCATGAAGATCTTTTTTGTACAGTTCTTCTGTGTATTCTTGCCACCTCTTCTTAATATCCTCTGCTTCTGTTAGGTCCATACGATTTCTGTCCTTTATCGAGCCTATCTTTGCATGAAATGTTCCTTTGGTATCTCTGATTTTCTTGAAGAGATCTCTAGTCTTTCCCATTCTGTTGTTTTCCTCTATTTCTTTGCATTGATCACTGAAGAAGGCTTTCTTATCTCTTCTTGCTATTCTTTGGAACTCTGCATTCAGATGTTTATATCTCTCCTTTTCTCCTTTGCTTTTTGCTTCTCTTCTTTTCACAGCTATTCGTAAGGCCTCCCCAGACAGCCATTTTGCTTTTTTGCATTTCTTTTCCATGGGGATGGTCTTGATCCCTGTCTCCTGTACAATGTCACGAACTTCATTCCATAGTTCATCAGGCACTCTATCTATCAGATCTAGGCCCTTAAATCTATATCTAAGTATATCTAATACAAAAGTCTATCTAATGGACTACATTAACTTAGATAATACTAGTTATCTTAGTATATCTAATATAAAAATATACCTAATGAAGTATATTAACTTAGATAATGCTACTTATCTAAGTATAGATAAAAGTATATCTAATTGAGTATATTAACTTAGATAATATTAATTATCTAAGTGTATCTAAAATAGAAATGTATCTAATGGAGTATATTAACTTAGATAATACTAATCATTTCTAATATAGAAGTATATCTAATGGACTATATTAACTTAGATAATGCTAATTATCCAAGTATATCTAATATAGAAGTGTACCTAATAGAGCTAGACCTGGATTCAGGTCCCTTCCTCACTAGCCTCATGATCTTGCTCAGGGAATATTTATTTCTTCTCTCAACCTCTGTTTCTTCATCTGTAAACAGTCATTAGAAAGACTGAACTGAAGGGCATGCAGTTTTTGACACAACCTAATTCCCTTTATTTAAAGGAAACACTAAAGGTATAAAGCAGAAGTTTCATTACAGGATCTTCTTAAGAAGGAAATGGCAGGCACTGGATGTGCTGGCTTGTATTTTATGCCTGTTACAAAGTGAAGATGTAGATGGGAATTTGCCCTTTTGCTCCTGGGTGTCTGAGGTGTTGGGAAAGTGCTGCATTTCTCAAGGTCTGCTGTAAGGGAATTTATTACTTGTAAAAAAGCCTCAAGGAGATTTTTCACAGTGAAGGTTATGAGTGAGTGAATATTACCAGTAGAGCTGGGAGTGTTTCACCCTATGGTGACTTTCCTGGTTTGGTTTCCGAGGGCATTCTGGGTCATCAGAAAAGTGTACACAGGTGGACAGTGCTATGAAAAGTCCCTTTTTGTAATTGCATGATTTTCTTAAATTAGAATATAGTTGTTTACAATGTTGTATTAGTGTCTGCTGTACAATGTGAATCAGCCATAAGTCTATACATATCCCCTCGCTCTTGGCCCTCCCTTGCTCTCTCCATCCCACCCACCTAGGACGTCACAGAACACTGAGCCGAGCTCCCTGTGCCATACGGCAGGGCCCCATTAGCTGTCTCTTTTACACACGACATTGTATATATGTCAGTCCTAATCTGCCAATTCATCTTGCCCTCCGCTTACCTCCCCATGTCCACATGTTCATTTTCGATGTCTTCATCTCTATTTCTGCCCTGCAAATAGCTTCATCTATTCCATTTTTCTAGATTCAACATTTATGTGCTGCGGCACCACTTACAGTAGCCAGGACATGGAAGCAACCCAAATGTCCATCAACCTATGAATGGATAAAGAAGAAGTGGTACATGCACACAATGGAATATTAGTCAGCCATAAAAGGGAACGGAATTGGGTCATTTGTAGAGACACTCATGTCTGTCATGCAGAGTAAAGTAAGTCAGAAAGAGAAAAGCCCAGTTTTTGACTGGAGTGAAACGATGGCAGTGTTGGGTGGCTGCTCTAGGGCTCCAAGGTCTGGCCTGACTAAGGGCATCTTGCTTGTGCCCAGGTCTGGAGGTGAGTCTCTTGGGAAGTCAGTTTCTGGGCATCTGCTGTGTCAGTCGTCCTTCCCTCCAGAGCGGCTATGAGGATCATCAGATAAGCCCTGTAAGGCACTGAGTGTTGAGCAAACAGTAGTTCTGTCCGTGGCAGTGGCAGTGCTGGTAGATTATTGAAAGTGAAGTGAAAGTGGTAGTCACCCAGTCATGTCTGACTCTTTGGGACCCCATGGACTGTAGCCCGCCAGGCTCCTCTGTCCATCGGATTCTCCAGGCAAGAGTACTGGAGTGGGTTTCCATGCCCTCCTCCAGGGGATCTTCCGGACCCAAGGATAGAACCTGCATCTCCTGCATTGGCAAGCAGATTCTTTACTGTCTGAGCCACCAGGGAAACCCTTCACAAAATGAGTCCTGCTCCAATCTGCTTGGGCCATTCAGGGCTGCATAACCCTCATAATGATCTTTGCTGCTTCCTTGAAACTTTTCCAGGATGCTCCGTCCACCATATTGGTGCATGGCACACACATTAGAAATTTCATCTTTCCCTTTAAGTAATGAAAAATTTACTCTTCCCCTACTTCCCTGGTGGCTCAGATGGTAAAGCGTTTGTCTACGATGCGGGAGACCCGGGTTCGATCCCTGAGTTGGGAAGATCCCTTGGAGAAGGAAACGGCAATCCACTCCAGTACTATTGCCTAGAAAATCCCATGGACAGAGGAGCCTGGTAGGCTACAGTCCATGGGGTTGCAAAGAGTCGGACACGACTGAGCGCCTTCATGTCACGTCACGTCTACTAAGTTCAGCAAACATTGACTCAGAGCCCATTTCAGGTTGTGAGAGGAATAGTGGTCAGTGTACCAATGTCATGTTTTAAATATTTGCTATGGGTGTCCTGTGCATTTTTATTATTAATATTTTTGAAACATTTCAAATATTTGAAACTCTCTCTCCCACCCTATTTCTCCTATTTGTAGGGGGCATGTTCATTCTTCGTTGCACTTTAGCAGCAAACCATGTTGCCTTCTTTGGAATACGGCGTCCTTGCAGCTCTATTTAGTTTCAGAATTATTGGGAAAGAACAATATGACGCCCCCTTTGCTTCTATTTCCAATTTTTAGAGAGGCCCTTGACACTGATGGTTCATCCATTAAGATATTAATGCTTCAGTTGAAAGTTGCTGGAAGAAGAGGAGATTAGTTGAGTGTGGATATTGTCCCTGTCGCCACAAGTGACAGGCGATGTGTATTCCATCATGATCCACAGAGGCTGTCATCAGGGCGTCCAGAGACAGCTTTTGTCTCATACACACCTGAGTTCAGCTTTCAGTCAAACAGTCGATCCGTGATTTTATTTTTGTTTTATTATTGCCATCATTGTCACCACCAGCACAGTTGACACAACCCACGGGGTGTCTCTTGCCAGTTAGTGGAGGCGACTCTTCATTGAACAATGGAGGGTGTTTTGTGTGTCTACCTTCCACCCGTGAAGGCCACTTGTTGTCTCACAGCGTGAGTGCTTTACATGCATTTCCGAATCCTCTGTTGCTGGGCACTGTCCCCAGCTGAAAACTCCTTGGGGGTGATTCAGCGAAGAAAGATAGTGGGAGGGAGAAGCAAGTTAGAGACGTGAAGATTCTGAGCTTTGAGACTCCCGAGCCAGTTGAGACACGATCTTGCTCATCCTCTTTGAGGTTAAAAATACACTCACGCTGACATTCCGAATAACCTCACAGCTCACTGGTTTGTGTCTAAGCTCCTAAGGACTCAATTTCACTCTTAAGGACTCTTCTTCACTCTCCCATGGGGCCAAACCTGCATTTCCCTTTCTGTGAACTTCCTGAATGTTAGTCACTCAGTTGTGCGACCCCATGGACTGCAGCCCACCATGCTCCTCTGTCCGTGGGATTTTCCAGGCAAGGATACTGGAGTGGGTTGCCATGAGCTTCCTACCTTGGCTCAAAATACTCTTTTCTACCTGGAACATCCTCCCTGCCCTTCCAAATTCAACTCATCTGAGGTCTAACACAGATAGCCTCCCTCCGGGGCTCCTTTTTGCTATGTCCACTGTCAGGTCTGGTCAGGTCTTATGTTTTCTCTGTATCTGTCATCTCTCTGTCCAGACTGGAAGATGTTTGAGGACAGAGACTGTATGATCCTCTCTGGTCCCTCTTTGGCACCAGGACTAGAGTGCTGTTTGCTTCTGATCTGTGCGGCACTGTGGCAGGTTTGCTGGGCAGAAAGACCTGCTCCCTGGTGTGGGTGGTTCCTGCCTTCCCACGTACCTTTGTTGAGCTTTTCCACACACATCAGATCCTTAGAGAAGGTACTTCCTTGAACGCAGCTGCTGGGCAGAGGTCGTTCCTTTAGACCGTTTTTTTTTTCCCCTTTCTTTTCTAATGAACTTAATCATTTTGAATATCTTTTCCAGAGCAGAATACATGAAATGACCCTGACTTGGCTGAAAGCCGTCTCTCGAGTGCTTTGGGAGGATTAGAGGAAGCTCTTTTACAGCCTCTTGGCATGACTGGCTGCCTTTTCCTTTCTTTGGGTTAGCAGAGAGTGAGATTTGATCCTCATTAACAAAGGAGGGGAGTCCTGAGCCTTGCAGTTTCTGTTGGCTGGAGAGAAGCAGGGGCTGGACTCTTTGGAGAAGGGAGGCTGGTATTTTCAGTGATGCCAGCTTGTGTCTGAATGTGGGGGCTGATAACGGATACTGACAAGGCAGCTTTGGGAAAGCCAGAGGACCTGAGAGAAAGAGAGAGAGTCTCAGGGTCAGGAGAGAGAGTTGTTAGCATCTGAAGAGCATCAGCTCTGGCAGTGGGGGCCATCTCCAGCCATGATGGAAGCAGGATTCAGGCTCATAGTGTAAATTCAAAGTAGGTGATAACACTTTTTTTTTCACATATACTATAAAAAGAGAACAAAATGGGACATATTAATCCACGTGTACTGAGAATGGAAAATAGTACAAGAGCACTGAAGAAAAGTGTTAGAGAAGACTCTTGAGAGTCCCTTGGACAGCAAGGAAATCAAACCAGTCAATCCCAAAGGAAATCAACCCTGAAAATTCATTGGAAGGACTGATGCAAAAGCTCCAATACTTTGGCCACCTGATGTGAAGAGCTAACTCATTGGAAAAGACCCTGATGCTGGGAGAGATTGAGGGCAGGAGGACAGGGGGGACAGAGGATGAGATGGTTGGATGGCATTACCGACTCAATGGACACGAGTTTGAGCAAACTCTGGGAGATGGTGAAGGACAGGGAAGCCTGGTATGCTGTAGTCCATGGGGTCTCAAAGAGCTGAACATGACTTAGCAACTGAACAAAAACAAAGTTGTTTTCTATGTGGTATTCAGATTCCTGGTTCAGCACCTTCTGGAGGTAGGAGAAATTGTTTCATGCTTGGGGTTGGTCGTGTGGGAAGAAGGGGCGTTTCAGATGGTCTCTGCTGGATCCTACGAGATTCTTTTGCCTTATGTACATCTTGTTATTTCTGCTTTAAGTGTGTGCAGAAATGTCTCCCCAAAAAATGAGTAAGAGGGGACATACTCTTGCTTTTCTTCTTTCTCACTATAGCCCCTAATGAAGTGCTGGCCATGAGATACCAAGTAGAACTTCAGAGCACGAGCATCCTTCAAAGACCCCTCACATCTCTCATTGTTGTTCAGTTGCTGTCTTGTCTGACTCTTTGCAACCCCATGGACTGAAACATGACAGGCTTCCTTGTCCTTCACCATCTCCTGGAGCTTGCTCAAACTCATGTCCATTGAGTTGGTGATGCCATCCAACCATCTCATCCTCTGTCACCCCCTTCTCCTGCTGCCTTCAATCTTTTCTAGCATCAGGGTCTTTTCCAATGAGTCAGCTCTTCACATCAGGTGGCCAAAGTATTGGAGCTTCAGCTACAGCATCAGTCCTTCAATGAATATTCAGCATTGATTTCCTTTAGGACTGTCTGATTTGATATCCTTGCTGTTCAAGGGACTCTCAAGAATCTTCTCCAGCATCAGAATTTGAAAGCATCAATTTTTCAGTGCTTAGCCTTCTTTTTGGTCCAACTCTCACATTTGTAACATGACTACTGAAAAAAATCTCTGCTTAGTGTTAGCATTGAGTGAGAGGCTGAGGATGACTGAGATTTGCCTGGAGTTGGGCCATTGGGATCTCCTTTTAGCCATGATATGCAGACTCTGAGTCAAGAAGCAGACTCCTTTGAGCCCACCCTCAGGTTCAGACAGGGATTGGATACTATTGAGAAATCTCAAAGGAACAAGCAGAGGGGGGAATTTGTCTGCATTGCTGAAGAAGGTGTATCCTCAAGTTTTGTCAATTGCATCACTGGTTCGAACTCACATCTTTCTCATAACATAGTATTAAAATATTCCACTCATCTGCTCTGTGCTCCAGAAATACAATAAATAGCAGCCCTATTTTTAAAGGATAATTCGGCTTCATTAAGTAAAGAGCGGCTTCTCTTTAACATGGTTTTGAAGATTTGCTGTCTAAACAGTGTGCTGGGGTGTTGACACCCAGACAGAAGTGTCTCAAGTGTGTATTAATAGGCCTGCTGTTTCTGCCAGTGCCACTCCCTCACCAAGCGTTCTTTAGCCAGTCATTTCAACCAACGCTCTTGGCCTCATTTTCTCTTGTGTATGCACGTGGGGACAAAAGTCTGCTCCCGCCTTTATCGTGAGGATGTGATGCAGTAAGTCAGCTCCACAGCCATCACCAAGTGCCTTGTCCATTCTTCCACTTGTTAATTCACTGTGAAACCACTGCCAGAGGGTGCTTCAGATGGCTCCTGTCCTTTGAATCAGTCCTTTAAGTTCTCTACCACATAAGGATCTAACAAGAGGTTTAATAATTAAAAACCTACCAGGCTGAGGTTAAAGATCTCTGGTTCACTTTCACCCACATGCCATCATAACTGTCCACTTCTGGCCCAGGAATAGGAAGGAGGAAGAATTACCTTCCCATGGAGAGGAGGAGCAGGGCCTTGGTCAAAGGGCAATTCTTGCAATTGGATAGACTGGTTCAGATTCCAGATGGGCTGCTTACTGTCTGCGTTTAGAGCAGTGACTTATTTGCCCGCAGTCTGGATTCCACCATTTGTAAAGCGGAACAGTAAAAGCTATCTTAGAAGACTCTTGTGAGACCAAATACAATGATGCTTAGATGATGCTTTGCAGCAGTCGGTGAGTAGTGGTTGCATGCGAGACGAGAAGACTCAGCATGAACAGGTGCTATTGAGGTGGTGGTCTTAGGTCCCCAGTCTGTCTTTTAGTTCTTTCCTTCTTCCCCAGGCTCTGCCCACCTGCACTCTCACCACCCAAGACAGCCTTCTCACGTGTCTGCCATCAAAACTCTTTTAGAAGGGGTGTGGATGCATCCCTGGTCCTTCTTCATGGGCTGGACTGGGTGGGCTCCCTCTTCATGTCTCATGCCTCTTTTGACTCTGTGAGATCAAAGACTGTTTTCAGGAGAGGAGAATTTTTTAATATTGATTTTTATTCATTTATTTCACTGTGCCAGGTCTTCATTGTGGCATGCAAGATCTTCAGTCTTTAATGCATCATGTAAACTCTCATTTGTGGCATGCAGAATCTAGTTCCCTGATTAGGGATCGAACCCCGGGCCCCCTGCATTGGGAGCGTGGAGTCGTAGCCACTGAACCACCAGAGAAGTCCCATGAGAGGAGAATTAAGCCCCTGAAATCCTTTAAAATTTTATTGAAATATATAGAAAAGTACATATATTATCAGTATATAGCCTCTCACAGCCTTGCAGAATGAACAGACCTGTGTCATTAGCACCCAGAATAACAAACAAATCATTGGCAACTCGACAGAAGCCCCCCTCCTCATTGTCCCTTCTGGTGACCAACCTGCAGGGTGACCTCCATGGGCCTCCTATGACTTTCTATAAATGGAGTCACATGCATGTACTCTCCATCTGACTTCCTTCACTTGACCTTACATTTGCAAGAACCATCAATGCTGTCGTGTATGGCTGTCAGTTGTTTATCCCGCTTGCTCTGTAACTTAAGCCTTCCAGTTGACACATCCATTCCAGTGTGGATGGACACTTGTGTTGTTCCCTTTACAATCCAGTAACATCACTCTTTAAGGTGGTCGTGGAGCCTTTGTTCTAAACACCACCTGCCTCATCTGCTTTCTGAGCTCAGGGCAGCCATTGCATCAGGCTCCAGGGCAATGGCAGAAATGCGACTTTTCACACAAACTTTAATTTTGGACCTCAGTTCTCTCCAGTGACAACCCAGGAAGATAGAGCAGGAATCTCCCAATTGTTCACATGATCAAACCATGGCTGAGAAAGTTTAGACATTTGCCTGAGGCAGGAGATCTAACAAATGCCAAAACCAAGATTCTAATCCAGTTTTTAGCTTCTCTAAATATTCTACTCCTTTCACAAACCATACCATCCCTTTGCAAGATTTGATGAAAAGCTCACCTTAGCTGGGGGTTAGTGAAACATGGTTTTATTCCAAAGTGGTGTCTACTAGAAGTATGACCAGGTCAGTGCTTCTCTGGGCTGACCAGCTTCTTCCTACCTTTAAGATTAAAGCAGTAGAATTCATTGCCCACAGGGAGAATAGGCCAGTAAGTAAAACTCAAATCAGACTACAAGGTTGAAATCTTGATTCCTCTCCTCATTAGCTGTGTGACCTTGGGCTAGTTACTTGCCCTCTCTGTGCCTCTGTTTCAGATCAGATCAGTCGCTCAGTCGTGTCCGACTCTTTGTGACCCCATGAATCGCAGCACGCCAGGCCTCCCTGTCCATCACCAACTCCCGGAGGTCACTCAGACTCACACCCATCGAGTCAGTGATGCCATCCAGCCATCTCATCCTCTGGTGTCCCCTTCTCCTCCTGCCCCCAATCCCTCCCAGCATCAGAGTCTTCTCCAATGAGTCAACTCTTCGCATGAGGTGGCCAAAATACTG
Source organism: Tragelaphus eurycerus (assembly GCA_935064755.1). Taxonomy (NCBI): domain Eukaryota; kingdom Metazoa; phylum Chordata; class Mammalia; order Artiodactyla; family Bovidae; genus Tragelaphus; species Tragelaphus eurycerus. Next base: position 24,784,742 of record CAKXYN010000020.1, read on the forward strand.
GAGTTTCAGCTTTAGCATCATTCCTTCCAAAGAAATCCCAGGGCTGATCTCCTTCAGAATGGACTGGTTGGATCTCCTTGCAGTCCAAGGGACTCGCAAGAGTCTTCTCCAACACCACAGTTCAAAAGCATCAATACTTCAGTGCTCAGCCTTCTTCACAGTCCAGTTCTCACATCCATACGTGACCACAGGAAAGACCACAGCCTTGACTAGACGAACCTTTGTTGGCAAAGTAATGTCTCTGCTTTTGAATATGCTATCTAGGTTGGTCATAACTTTCCTTCCAAGGAGTAAGGGTCTTTTAATTTCATGACTGCAGTCACCATCTGCAGTGATTTTGGAGCCCAGAAAAATAAAGTCTAACACTGTTTCCACTGTTTCCCCATCTATTTCCCATGTAGTGATGGGACCAGATGCCATGATCTTCGTTTTCTGAATGTTGAGCTTTAAGCCAACCTTTTCACTCTCCACTTTCACTTTCATCAAGAGGCTTTTTAGCCCCTCTTCACTTTCTGCCATAAGGGTGGTGTCATCTGCATATCTGAGGTTATTCATATTTCTCCCAGCAATCTTCATTCCAACTTGTGTTTCTTCCAGTCCAGCGTTTCTCATGATGTACTCTGCATATAAGTTAAATAAACAGGGTGACAATATACAGCCTTGACGTACTCCTTTTCCTATTTGGAACCAGTCTGTTGTTCCATGACCAGTTCTAACTGTTGCTTCCTGACCTGCATACAAATTTCTCAAGAGGCAGATCAGGTGGTCTGGTATTCCCATCTCTTTCAGAATTTTCCACAGTTTATTGTGATCTACACAGTCAAAGGCTTTGGCATAGTCAATAAAGCAGAAATAGATGTTTTTCTGGAACTCTCTTGCTTTTTCCATGCTCCAGCAGATGTTGGCAATTTGATCTCTTGTTCCTCTGCCTTTTCTAAAGCCAGCTTGAAAGGAATGGCAAACCACTTCAGTATTCTTGCCTTGAGAACCCCATGAACAGTGCCTCTGTTTATCCATCCATAAAATGAGGGTACTAAAGGTTGCTCTCTCACAAAGCTGCAGTGAGGATTAAACAGAAAGTGAATGTGTAGCACTTTGCATAGTGCTGTTCATTGAGTTGAAATATATATATATATATATATATATATATTTTTTTGCACTTCCTATTATAATAAAATACAAGCCCTTTGGCAGGACTGACATTCTAAGAACCAGGTACTGTCATTTCAGCCAGCATTTTGAATCAAAGATCTTCACCAGCTCCTAAATAAACGTTACGTGGCTGCTACCACCGCTTCTCTTTTTGGAGATGTCTATTAAAATTATGATTCAATTGTCAGAAACAAAATATTCTTAAGATGACTTCAACCATACCCTCAAATTATATGACAGTGTCTGGCTTTAATACCCATCTAAATAGTTATACCGCTGACAGGTTTCAGGAGCAGCGTTTGCTCTTCCATTCCTCTCATTAACTTATGTAGCAACATCATAACTCTCTGGAAGGATTAAAAAAAAAAAAGATGTTGGCATATTCCATCTGAATTCATTTCAGATAGCGTCTGTGTCAGAGCATTTGCATATGAATGAGATGACTTGCCGTTGGATCATTAACATGGGAGCATTGCCGTGACACATTTTAGTGTTCAGGTTCAACGGTTGGAGGCAAGCCGGCAAGAAAGGTGGGAGACTTAGCCCATTTGAGACTGTGCTGGAATTGCCTGACATGGAATCTCCATCCCAAATGGGCCATGGTCTGGAACCCCGGGTTCGCCTCTTTCCTTTAGGACAGCAAGTCCAACATCCCACCCATCCTCCCCATATCCCCAGTGTTCTCACCCCATGGAAGGGGTTGCTCTTTAGCATTAGTCAGGTCATGGTATGTGTAACCTGAAGCAGCACCTGGGTGGATTACCAAAGGAAGGACTGCCTAGGCTGGAGACACCTTGACCTGACCACGTGCTTTCTTGGAAATACAGTTGGAAATACCATTTATTTTACTGACATTTGAAAAAGTGTTCTGAGTGGGCCGTGCCTTTGCACTACTGTTTATATCACTCATGAAGCTGGTGCACTATTGGTCTCCCTGGTTTCAGCCTTGACACTCAGGCTCTCCTTGGATTCTCTGGGCAATGGGATCACAGTCTTCTGTGTGTGCCTGGCTCATGGGGACTCAAGCCCAGTCTTGCCCCTCACAGACAACCCAGTGCTGTGACATCAGAGGTGTCTGGTCGTTGATTTTATTATTTTACGACCACACAGAGATCTTATTTTGGTTTCTTTTTAAAAATTTATTTATTTTTAATTGGGGGATAATTGCTTTACAATATTGTGTTGCTTTCTGCTGTATATCAACATGAATCAGCAATCAGCCATAGGGATTGCAGGCAAAAGCTGAGCTGACAGAAAGGACAGAGAGAGTTTAGGTGAGAGAGGCTTGAACTGTGGTGTTGGAGAAGACTTTTGGGAGTCCCTTGGACTTCAAGGAGATCAAACCAGTCAATCCTAAAGGAAATCCGTCCTGAACATGCATTGGAAGAACTGATGCTAAAGCTGAAACTCCAATACTTTGGCCACCTGATAATGAAGAACTGACTCATTAGAAAAGACCCTGATGCTGGGAGAGACAGAGGGCAGGAGGAGAAGGGGATGACAGAGGGTAAGATGGTTGGATGGCATCGCTGATTCTATTGGCATGAGTTTGAGCAAGCTCCGGGAGTTGGTAGTGGACAGGGAAGCCTGACGTTCTACTGTCTATGGGATTGCAACGAGTCAGACATGACTAACTGAACTAAAGTGCAGGTCACTTAGATTAGGTTGTCTTTTAAACTCACATTATCACAGAGCCAGATGTGAGTGGTATATGGGTTCCAGAATCTCTAACAACTCAGGGAGGAGACATCTATCATTCCTCATTCTCCAGGAAGTAGGCAGAGCCTCGTGAAGTTTCGGTGACTTGGCCATGGCCACTCAGCTCCTATGTGGGTTTGCAGGAGCCAGAGAGTCTACTTAGCAGTGTCCCCTGCTCCGGCTGGCCGTAGTGCTGCCCTCTGCTTTTCACAACATTATCCAGTGAACCCTGATGTGAGGTTTCCACCCTGACCCAGAGACATGGTGTGCACCCAGGAGAACAGCCACCCAGGTGGGCAGTGAGCGCTCACTCAGCTTCATTGCTCATAGGATCTCCGGATCCTTGGGGAGAAGCATCCAGAGGCTGAGATAAGAGACCATAACTGGCCTTGCGTGGTTTGCTGTGTCTCAACCTGAGAGTAAGTTGTACAAAGCAGCGGCCCTCAAGGATGGTCCCTAAACCAGCAGCATCTGGGACCTTGTCAAAATGCAAATTCCCAAGCTCTACCCAGATCTACTGAATCTGAAACTCTGAGCCTGGGGCCTAGCAATCTATATTTCAACAAGCCCTGGAGGTGGTTCTGATTCATGCTAAACAGGACTCCTTCCGGAGCCCGTGTTCTGTCCTTCTCAGCAAACCCTTTGCCACTGCCGGCACAGACTGAGACTAAACAATAACTTCCCAGGGCTGCACAAGAGGGGACCTGGTCTGCCGGGTGGCGCCTCCTGATCCCTGGAGCCGGAGAGGCCCCTGAGTACCCGTGGGGGTCGGGCATCCTTCCTGGATTAGATGCTCCTAGAGTGGGAGTGCTCTGCCTTCCAAGAGGCAGACCCAGGTGTCCTGGGTCCCTGCCCACCTGCTCCTGGTTCCTCTCAGCAGCGCTTCCCCCTCCCGGAAGCCTTGTGACTTGGGAACACTCGTCCAGACCTGCATGCGTGTGATTCTGATCATTAGCACCTTGTAGTTGGGATCCTTGCCTTGTAAGTCTCTTTGTTCCCTCAAAGTTCAGGGGGAGGGAGGCAGGAAGCCTGGAGGAGCTCTCCTTTCAGCCTGTTCTGCTCAGAGTAGAACAAAGCCAGCCTGTGGGGAAGACGCTTTGATCCCAGACAATGAGAGCGGCTGGACTAAGTGTTTGGAGAGACCAAACAGCTCTGGCACAAAACAGATCAGTTACTTTGCTTTTTCTTTTCTTTCTTCTTCTCTGTTTTTTTTTTTTTTTAAGATCTAATTCATGTACTAGAAGTTTAAAAGTAAGTTGTTTTGAAGGATGGTTTTTCCATAGCTCTCTTAGTCACAGGCTTTAACCTGAAACATCTGTGTGCTGGGTGCCTGAGACAGACTTGGAGGCTGTGCTGCTGCGCTGAGGCTGCCCTGAGGGGAGCCCATCCCCCGCCCTGCCCAAGGGTCCTGCCCTGCCCTCAGGCCATTGAGTGACAGTTGAGACTAGACGATGCTAGAGCTGGGAGGAATCTTGGGAAAATCTGCGCATTTATCCAACAGTTGCCAAGACATAGGAAACTCCTGAGTTTGCACCTAAAAGTAATACAGTAAGCATGCCTGTATGGAATACCGCCTCTATGCCAAGCACTAAGTGTGTCCCATATCACTGACTCACTGAACCTCTGTCTTAGCCTCAGGGACCTCCGTTTTCTCAGGTGGTTTACGAAAGTTTTAATAGAATTTACAAGATGGGTGGGATTATTGTCCCATATTCCAGATGAGAAAAACGGAGGCACAGAGAGGCTGGCCATGTACCCAACCAAGGTCACCCAGCTGGATACATGGCAGAACCAGGCTGCAAACCCAGGCAGCCTGGCTCCATGCTCTTCACTAGAGGAAAAGGTCCTTTTGGTCATGCAGTCCAGGGCTCTCTGACAGAAGTGATGGAGTGTTGCAGGGAAAATCCAGCTGGTCCTGGGAGTTCTGGAGACTGTATCCTCTGTTACCATTGGTGTTGTTACTGAAACATGTAGACTTTGCACAATGTGGCCAGGGCTGAAGGGGTGGACAGAGTGTCATGGGAAAGCGGAAGAGGAAACCTGGAGCGCAGAGCTGCTGGGTGGCCACGAAGAGGACAGCAAATAGTCACAGAAGAGGAGATATGGGAGCTGAGTCTCTTTCTCTCCAGCCACAATGGGGAGAGGAAGCAGAGAGGATGTCAGGCAGGGGAAACACCATGTGCAAAAGATTGGAATTACTCTGGCGGGATTTGAGGCGGCTTTGGGTTTCCCTGGTGGCTCAGACAGTAAAGGTTACTGCCTGCAGTGCAGGATACCTGGTTTCGATCCCTGGGTTTGGAAAGATCCCCTGGAGAAGGGAATGGCTACCCACTTCAATATTCTTGCCTGGAGAATTCTGTGGACAGAGGAGCCTGGAGGGCTAATCCGTGGGGTCATAAAGAGTTACCATGATTGAGCAGCTAACACTTCCATTTTTGCCAGCCAGTTTCAGCTCATGCTTCTCGGTACCCCCTCATCCTTACAGAATCTCCAAGGTTGCTGGTATGTGAAATTGATGGAGTTAGACTTAGGAATGATCAGAGCTGAAAGGGACCTCAGCATACCCATTGGGTTAATGAATAAACTTATATCCAAATAGCAGAAGTCAGTGATGATGGATTGACCATGTTTGTTCTCATGCCCCCCACAGCCCTTTAACTCTGGGCAACCTGAACTTTAATTGTGTCCTGTATGTCCCTTGTTAACCCATAACCCTGATCTCACATCCTTTTGTGCTCATTACCCCTCAGAGCAAGCCCTCTCCCATCCTTGATGCCCAGGTCTCACCCATAATCAAAGCTCAGTTTAGATGCCATTTCCTCCAGGAAGCATTCCTTGCTTCTCCCAGCTGGGAATAATTCCTTCCTTCTTCTATTTCTCTCATGGCAATGATGGCTTCCACATGATGGAGAGAGAAAAGACCTCTAATATTACTCCCAAACTGACAGTTCAGCACTGTTTGGTCTAATACATTCCTCGGTGTCTGATGAGGCAAGACTGAGAATGAGGCAAGACTGAGACTGGTCTTTAGGCCACTGAAAAGGGCCTAGGTTCAGCCGCACTGTTGAATTCCAAAGACCTGATACGCCTATGATTTTTCCTTCCTTGCTGCCAAATCAGCTCTGCTTATCGACTGCTATTTTAATGAAACCTCCTGGTACCAGCTCAGGGAGGATATTTTTATTAGATACGATTGGGTGGATTCTCATGTTGAAAGCATTTGGTGTAAAACATGAACGCATCCAGTTCTCAGATATCCTTCCAAATATTTCCTTTGAAATCGGAAAATTACCAAAGAACTTGTGATAAGACTATGAAAAAAGAAATTAAAAAGTGAGGATGACGTGCTTATCTTCCCCTGCCCCACATTCCTGCATGGGCGGGGCTTTGGCAATTTGAAGATGAATTCAGTTAGAAGATTAGATGGGGCCAGACTTGGCTGTGCCCCAGAAAGGCTCAGGAAGGCGGTCAGTGTTCTGGTCTTCTGTTTTTCCCTGTCTTCCAACAGCCCTTTAGGAGTTGGAGTCAGACAGAGAGGGTAACAAGTCTGCCTTACATATGGTCAACTCTATTAACATATGATGCCCCTGGCTTTGTGGTACCTAAGTTCTCAGCATCAAGGAGAACACTGTGATCAATGTTTATGGACCTTCCCTTCCTCTACCGAAAACCTCTTTCCTGATCATTCACTAACCTCTACTGAAAACCTCTTTCCTGATCATCACTTCCCTAACTCTACATACAGTAGACACACAGGCTTAAAGCTTGGGCTCTGGAATCACCACCTGAATTCAAATACTGGCTTTACCAGTTTATAACGGGGCAACCTTGGGCAAAGTTACTTTACCCACATCACTCTGTTGCCTTATCATTAAAATGAGGATAAATGATAGTACTCATCTCCTAGGGTTCTTATAAAAAGAGGACAATTCATTTAATGCATTTAACCATAGCTGGCATATAGTAAATCTGGCATATAGCAGATTTTTTCATCAGAATTCTTACATAATAATTATACCTTATAACAATCAACTTTTTTGTATGTGTGTGATCTTGTGTTTTTTTTTTTTTACTTTTCTTGGATTGTGGTTGATTTAAAATGTGGTATTAGTTTCAGGTGTATAGCAAAGTGATTTATCCCTCCCCCTACACATTTCCCTTTTGATAACCTTAAGTTTGTTTTTGAAATCTGTAAGTCTATTTCTATTTTGTAAATAAATTCATTTGTATAATTTTAAAAAATTAGATTCCACATGAATGATATCATATGATACTTGTCTTTCTGTGTCTGACTTCACTTAGTATGATCATTTTTTAAAGTGAAAGTGTCTGACTCTTTGTGACTCCTTGGACTGCAGCCCACTAGACTCCTCTGTTCATGGGATTCTCCAGGCAAGAATATTGGAGTGGGTTGCCATTCCCTTCTCCAGGGGATCTTCCTGACTCAGGAATCAAACCTGGGTTTCCCACGTTGCAGGCAGATTCTTTACCGTCTGAGCCACTGCATACGTCGATGTTGCTATTTTTTTTAAGTTAATTTTTGTTAGAGTGTAGTTAATATACAATGTCGTGTTTCTGGTGCACAGCAGAATGAATCAGTTATACATATACACATATCTACTGTGTTTTTTTTTTTATTCTTTCCCCATATAGGTCATTGCACAGTATTGGTAGAGTTCCCTGTGCTATATAGTACGTTCTTATTAGTTATCTATTCTATATGTAGTAGTGACCTCTACTCTCTTGACTTGAAAGAATAGCTTTTGCCTGCCCTTGGGCTTTTCCTGGATATTGGCCCAAGACCTAAGGCTTTCCTTGCAGATGAAACTTATTTTGGGTTGGCAGCTATTCCAGGAGTCCCGTGAGTCCTCATCAAGCCCTGGGTCGAGCTCCTGGTCCTGGCTGTCATGCCTGTGCCCTTAGCTGTTTTCTAGCCTCATGTCTTCCCCTTACTCCTGCTCCAGGTATCTTCCTCTCAACCTTGCTTCCTGGCCTCAGTTCCTCGAGACGTGGGGAATGTTGGGAACCTAGCGTCCTGGTCTGCCGCTTGCCAGGCACTCCCAGGCTCCGTGCCCTATTTCCGCCCTCTGTCTGGGCCCTGCTGGCTCTTCTTTGAGCTGCCCCATTATTCAGTTCTGGTGTCCCTTTGCCTGGTCTCAATGCTTTTCTGGGACATGAGTTCAGGTGGTCTCTGTCTCCAGTGACTCCAGCCTAAGACCTTGACTTCTGTGATCTGAGGGAGTCCTTCTAATGCAAACCTCCCAGCCAGTGACCCTCAGTATTCCTCTGTCCTCATGGACAGCGACATTTAGAGAGGTGGCCCTGGGCAGAGATGCCAGAAAGTCCCCTTTTTACTGGGATACATAAATAACAGGAAATGTGTTTAATCCTTCAGGCCAACTTTAGTTCCTTAACCATGTGGAATTCTGGAGTCCTGGGCAGATCCAGCATAGACCAGCCATATCTTTCCTGGCCAGAGGTTAGGATGTGGAGACCGTATGCACACGCTTTACGTGCCTTTTGTATACTCTTTTTTGTAGACCTCCACCACTTGTCTGGAGCCACCATTAGGTGTATAATAGAAATTCTCTCTCTGTGCTGCTGAGCTGAAGGAATTAGATGCTCCTGTAAGACAAAAGGAACTTCTTGGTACTCCTTCTAGAAAACTGGGGTATTATAGCATTGCAACACCGCCTTTAGATGGTAAACAAATGCATTCCTGCGAATCTACTGTATACCAAGCTCTAAGACAGTTTCTTTACTGTGTAATCTAGAGTCTTTCTAGATCCCTGAATCCTGGATGAGATAAGCTTAGCCCAAAGCCTTTCTGAAGATTTTTGAGATTGTCAAGGCCTCTTTATCTCATGGCAGAACAAAATGTTTCTTCTTTTATTAGGAACAAACATTCATAAAAGGCAGCTGGGATTGTAAAGCTTGTTTTTGCTTTTTTGTTTTTCCTCCAACACAAATATATTTTTTGTTCTAAATTTTCTTAAAAAGAAAACAAACAACAACAAAAAACCCTTAAAGGTAGACATTTTTAAGCCCACTTTACAGGTGAAAAAATTGAGTATGTATTAGGTCTTTTAACTGTTTTCTTCTCTCACATAGCAAATAGCTGGCAGATTCATTATTCAAATCAAGATCTGTGTGTCTCCAAACCCATGTACTTTCTACTTATTTAAATGGAGTTGGGCCTTCACATTCAGAGATCAGCTTAATTGTGTAACTGACAGAGGTTTTATAATCTCATCTTTATAATATTGGGTGCGGTAGATGAAGTTTGTTTTCCTGGGAAGTATTTTAATTTGTGCAAGTTAACTAGAACTTTCACCTATGCAGTCTAAATTTTGACCCTGAACATTTTACATCGCAGAAGTGATGGGACAAATAATGTATCAGTCTATTAAGGCTCTTTGCAAACATAGAATAAATTGGGCCCCAGCATTGAGGGTCTGCAAGAAGCTTTATTGCCTGAAAATAGACAGTCCAGTATCTTAGTTAAAAATTGCTAGGTTCCAGAACTTATTAGGAATCTGCTTGAAATTCTGTACTGTCCCAATTTTATCTTCAGAATTGAATTAATTAGCCAAAAAACATTTGCATACGTAATTTGTTTTTTCTTCAGATGCACCATGATAACAAGCTATTCTTTTACATCATTAAGATGGAAACATATTATATTTTCATGCAAAGCAGAATCTGTTATTTTTTAAGTGTCTAATCCCCTTGTCTTTAAAATATTCAGAAAATAAGTGGTGGGTGCCCTGAGCCTTTGGAAGTCAGACTTGCAGTTCATGAGGTCATGGATGTTTCATCTGTAACACAAGGAAGTTGTCCCGGACGAAAGACTCCGAGGAGTTACAGCTCCATTAAGGTGCCCACAGAAGGCCAGTTCCTAATTTGAAATCGTGTTAGGCGTAAGAATTGAGGGAAGAAGAGCTGGAAACGGTAACTGGCATCAGCCTTTATGGTGCCATTTCAAACAAAAATTTTATTGTCGATTTTGATTTTGTGACTTCAGAGGCTTGAGAACTCATGGCCATTTTTGAAAATGTATCCAGCTTGATTAACCTCATTGTCTATAAAGCTATAGTCCATGAAGATGCCTCCTCTGATACTTTTCTTAGAGGGAATTATCATGGAAATACATTTTAAAGATGTTATCAATTTTAAAATGACAACGAGAGGAAGTTTATCCAATTACCAAATATATATTACCACTGTTTGATGAGTACCAGGAAATAGGATTTTATTGACTATTCCTGGGAAACTGGTGAATTTCTTTCCTGAATTTACAGAGACATGCACCATGGATTTTTATTTTAAACATCAGAAACAAGCTAAGGGATTTTATAAGAAGATACTCTTCAATGGATCAGTTGTCTTTCTTATATAGCAGTGACTCAATTCAACTTATTCTTTCTCCTCCATGTTAATATGAAAAAACAAACAAAAAACATGTCCACTTACTCTTTTTGACTTCTTAACATCCAGAGTAAAGTTACCATATTGCTGAGGGAATTCAAAATTCTGGTGTTCGGAATTGCACGAGATTCAGAGAATGACCCGTGTTGGAAATCTGTCTCTTGTTCTCCTCCTGCCCACGTTGCTATTACCCTGGGGAGCTTCTGTCCTCAGAGCCTCAGTTTTATTTCCTATTAAGTAGGAGTAGGACTGAAAGGGCTTCCCAGGTGGCAAAGTGGTAAAGAATCCCCCTGCCGGTGCAGGAGACACAATAGATGTGGGTTTGATCCCTGGGTTGGAAAGATCCCCTGGAGGAGGAAATAGCAAACCCACTTCAGTATTCTTGCCTGGAGAATCTCATGGACAGAGGAGTCTGGCAGGCCATAGTCTGTGGGGTCACGAAGAGTCAGACATTACTGAGTGACTTAGCATGCAGAAATGAGGATCTCTTAAGGATGTAACAAAGTTTCTGGTGATCTGATCATGTACAGATGGCATTTACAAATGATGATTCTTATGTTTAACTCGGAGAGGACCGTTGTATGGGTCCTAAAATTCATAAAATATATCAAACTGTCTTTGTCTCTTTTAAGAGGTTTTATGTGATGGAGTAGTTATGTCTTTCCTGATTGTCTCCTGCAGGAGGACTGGGGTTGATTGGTGTAAGTCACCAGGAGATCATCCAGCTTTGCTTGAGCTGCCTGATGCAGAAGGACCAGGTTGTCTGTCACTAGACGTGATCAAGAAGAGTCTGGGCATGCCCAGTGGTGGACACTGGAGAGAGATGTCAGGATGAGATCAAAGTTCAGACCAGATGACCCATCACTCCATTCTTTGCTCATGTCCTAAAATTCTCTGATTAATCAGACCCTCTACCAGTGTAGAAATCATATCTCAAATTAAAGGCCCAGGGTCAGATGTATCACCCTTCTGATGTCTTATAGACTTGACCTCCATGGATGGACCTCAGTCGGTCTGTCTTGGGTCCTCTCCTAGCTCTGCCTGGTCCCCACTTTCTCCTGGTCCAAAGAGTCTGCACTCAGAGGTTTTTTTTTCCCCCTGTCCATTTCAGTTCCCTTCAAGCCCTCTCTCCTCATGTGTTCTATATGCCCCACCTTCTTTGTCTCTTATCTTCACATTCCTGACTCCCTTCAGGACCAGGAATATCTACCTTTGATTGGCATCTGTTTATTCAAGTTTATTTCACCTCTAAGAGAAGTGAACCCTGAGAAAACCGGGGAACTCCATTGGGGACCAGTTCTGAAAGTTACTTCTTTATCTGCTGGCTTCATTCAAGAAATGCCCCATGGGAAAGAGAGTGGGATTTGCTTGTAGACCTGAGTTCAAATCCTGGCTCTACCACTTGCTGACTATGAACTGTTGGGTAAGTCTCCTTATCCTGCAAAACCATCTTCCTTTCCATCACATTAACAGTGACGTGGAAAACCACATCCAATTCTACCTCTGCCAGGAAATCTTCACTACTAAAGGGAGGTACTAAGAGTATTCAAATCTTTATGAAATGATATTAAACTAATATCCTTTCTGGATTCCTTTCTGCGAAACAGAAGAGTAAACCCACTGTCGGGTAAAGGGTGAAGAAGAATCGAAATTCCTGTTTCTCAAATGTCTTCCACACATGTGTCCTCACTGAAAGTGGAAGTCACTCAGTCCTGTCCAACTCTTTGTGACCACATGGACCATACAGTCTATAGAATTCTCCAGGCCAGAATACTGGAGTGGGTCGCCATTCCTTTCTCCAGGGGACCTTCCCAACCCAGGAATCAAACCCAGGTCTCCCGCACTGCAGGCGGATTCTTTACCAGCTGAGCCACCAGGGAAGACCGCTGTATCCTCGCTGTTGCCTGTAATTTGCTACGAGAAGCCTTTCTGGTGTGTCAGGAGGTGGGTGAGTACTTTGGGGGATTAGATCACACAGAAGGGCTACCTGAACTGCTTTGTTCTCCATGTGGTGGATATTGTGAGCAGACAGGGGAGTTCAGTTCAGTCACTCAGTTGTGTCCAACTCTTGGGGACCCTGGACTTCCTGGGCTTCCCTGTCCATCACCAACTCCTGGAGTTTACTCAAACTCATGTCCATTGACATGGGAGTAACATGCAAGAAAGAGGGTTTGGACTGAGAACAGAGTATTTACTATGTGCCTTGTTGCAGATTACCAGTGGCCAGGGCAATTCATCTAAACTGGTGGTTAGCAAACTTTTTCTGTAAAGGGTCAGAGAGTACATATTTTAAGCTTTGTGAACCAGAAGCTTTGGGGTGCAACCCCTTAGCTCTGCCACTGTGTCTTGAAAGCAGCCACAGATGATACATCAGGGATGAATGAGAATGCTTGATGTCCAAGAAAATGTTATTTACATAAACAGAAAATGGGTTCACTTTAGGTAGTAGTAGTTCCAAACTGTTTTCTTAATCTAAGCCGCAGTGTATTCTCTTCACCATGGGGGCGTAGAATTTCAGGAAGATTAAATAGGACAATGCAAACGAGGCATTTGAGCCCACAGCCTGACCCATGAAAAATCTCCATAAAGTTACTTCTTTCTGTCTCTTTTTTCTCCAAAGTGCTTCTATACAGCGTGGAGTTAGGAAAGAATGCACACAAAGGTCCTTCCCCGCCCTGTGGTTTTATGAAATTGTCCATTAAAAAAAAAAAATAGAACATGAAAGAGAGCATGCCAGGGAGAGAAATTGTCTGCATGTTTTTTTCCTCTGCAAAGTCTGACCACAAGAAGCATTAAATCAATCAGATGACAAAGCAGAATATGAAAAATTGAGTTGGTATAGTCCCAAGTTTTCAGGAGGCCTGTGCTATTGGGATCAGAAGCAGACTGGAAAAAAAAAAAAGAGAGGGGGCAAGGGGACAGAAGCGGGAGGGAACTGTTTTCTACATATTCTGTGCATAGGCTATTCCGTGACTCGCACATCATTCATCACCGAAAAACTTTGAGTGCAGTAAACATTTCTCCTAGTTTAGTAGCAGCTCTGACCAAGAACAAAGCCATTAACATAAATGCAGATAAATACAAGGCAAATAATGATATTCCCAATTGCTTCTGTGTCAACCAGCTCAGCCCATCAATCTTGCCTGACTGGTTCAGAAGGAACTCAGAGAATTTATAACTAGGGAAGATTTCTTTCTAAAGCATTTCCACCTCCCAGACAAGGGGAAGGATGAATCATCCAGAAAGTCCCAGGAAATCAAATGAACACACTTCATCCTCAGAGCATCCCTCCTGAGGTGCTCTCTTGGTCACTGCTGCCCTGAAACCACACTCCTTGGAGAAAGATACAACCCAGGGAGCTCTTGGTTGCCCATCCATCCTGTCAGGGGAGAGCACTTGGCCAGGTTTCTGCATCCTTGGTCCTGGTGCTAACACTTGTTCACAGTTCAGTGGCAGAGTCTCTCAGCCTCTGGCTCTGCCTGCCTCTGCTGCATTCACTTCATCAACTTCACCTCCTCGTCCACTTTTAAACAGCAGTGTCCCTGGTCTTCTCCCCCCAGTGCCCTCCTCATTCTGTTACCTTTTTCCAATCATCTCATTTACTCCATGTTAAGAGGTTCTGCCTGCATCCCAGCATCTCCCACATCTTGATCTGCCCAGGCTTCTCCTAGAAAGGGTGCTGTCTTACATTTAACTCCTGGTTGCTCTTACCACCTACCTGCAAAGCAGACACATCCCATGTAACTTGTCTACCTTAGCTCCTAATTCTGCTCTGCCCCTATTAACTCTTTTTTCCCCCCTAAGGTAAAATCACAATATTATTTACTATTCTTAAAAATTGAAAGTAATGTATCTGATTATAAGAAATGGTCACATTGATTATGATAGATAATAGTAGCATATTAAATTTTTTCAAGTTTTTAAAAATTTTATTTGGTTTTGGTTGTGCTGGGTCTTCATTGCCGTGCAGGTTTCTCTCTAGTTGCCAAGAGCAGGGGGCTACTCTCTAGGTGGCGATGCACGGGCTTCTCTTGTTGTGGAGCATGGGATTTAGAATGCACGGGCTTCAGTAGTTGTGGCTCTTCACTCTAGAGCACAATCTCAATACATGGCTCACAGGCTTAGTTGCTCTGTGGCATGTGGGATCTTCCTGGACCAGGGACCAAACCCGTGTCTCCCGCATTTGCAGGCAGATTCTTTACCACTGAGCCACCAGGGAAGCCACCACATATTAAAATTTAAAGAAAATCTGAGGGCCCAGCAAACACCCTGAGGGTCTGGAATGTTTTTGGCTGTAAATAACAGAAACCTCAATTCAAATATGGTTTAAACAGTGAAAGTGTTAGTTGCTTGGTTGTGTCCAACTCTTTGCGACCCCGTGGACTGTGACCCGCCAGGCTGCTTCTGTCCATGAGATTTTCCAGGCAAGAATAATGGAGAGGGTTGCCATTCCTTTCTCCAGGGGACCTTCCCAACCCAGGGATTGAACCCAGGTCTCCCCCATTGCAGGCGGTTTCTTTACCATCTGAGCCACCAGGGAATCTCTTAACAATAGAAAAATAAATGATCTCATGTAATTGTAAGGCAGCTCTAGGTACAGCAAGATCAGTAGATCAGTAATATAAATGAAGACATAGAGTCTTTCTCCCTATTGAGTCTTTATAGGTAGCACTGCTTCCCTTTGTCTCAGCCCTAATGTCATCTCAGTAGACATGACCTAGAGATAAGAACTTCCTGGAAACATCTCAAAAGTGTTTCCTTCTGGTCTATGTGATCAAGTGAAGGGTCTCATTCACTGTTTGTGACCAGAGAGTTGTTTTATTTTGGTCTCCTTTCCTCGAGTCCTCCCTTCCTTCCCCTACCTCTTCCCCAGTTGATGACTTAGGTTTTCTGTCTGCTATGGTGGAATGACATAGTTAGTGTTTCCAGTTGATGCAGATGTCCACAATCTGCAGGAGCTGCTGTGGGGCCAGAGTTAGAGTTGGAATCAGGGATACATCATTCACAATCTGATACAGTAACTCAGGCTGGGGGAGAGAGAGGGCTCCACTCAGGAAGAGACAGACTTGTATTTTTCCGAGTCTGTGTGTCAGGCTAGATGCTGTCACACTCAGATGAGCTGGTCTTAAACTGCTTCGAGGAAGAGATTATTGTCCTTCAGAATACATGTGAGAAGATACCCTTGCAATGAGTTCGATTTAGTTGATCTCTTAGTTGTGCTTATAGCTCAGTTGTGTCCAACTCTTCGTGAGCTCATGGACTGGGACCCGCCAGGCTGTTCTGTCCATTGGGATTCTCCAGGCAAGAATACTGGAGTGGGTTGCCATGCCCTCCTCCAGGAGATCTTCCCAACCCAGGGATGGAACCCAGGTCTCCCACATCACAGTCTGATTCTTTACTGTCTGAGCCATGAGGGAAGTCTGATCTCTTATTTAGAATGTGACAAATCCTGGATTCAAATTTAAGGCTGCCTGTATATAAAAATCTCACCCTAAATCCTCATTGTCCATCTCCCTGAGGAGGGAGCCAACAGAACTGTGTTGCTAGACATGTAGAGAGGAATGGTGATGAGACTGGGGCTCCTCAGACAAGACACATCTCCAAGAACACAAGTGTAAGGGGATCAGAGACTTTATTATATATTTTATTCATTGATATATAATAATCTTTCCTAAAGGAACCACTCAATAGATGTTTATTGAATAAATGAATTAAATCACACAATCCTGCAACTTGGACCTGGAAGCTACATTTCCCCGGAGAGAGCATCATCTTGTGACCTTGCCAATGTCCTCCCCTTTGTCTGTCCTTCTCCTTGATTCTGAATGCTGTGTAGAAAAGACTTCCTCCCATGGGATTTTTTAGACCTGAGTTTGAGGGCAGCTTCCCTGGTGGCTCAGATGGTAAAGTGTCTGTCTGCAATGCAGGAGACCTGGGTTCCATCCCTGGGTTGGGAAGATCCCCTGGAGACAGAACTGGCAGCCTACTCCCTTACTCTCACCTGGAAAATCCCATGGATGGAGGAGCCTGGTAGGCTACAGTCCATGGGGTTGCAAAGAGTTGGGCACAACTGAGCGACTTCACTTTGAGAGCAGGAGTATTTGTTGAATGGCACTCAGTTTGTTTGTTGAAGGCACTCAGCAATGTTTATTAAATGAATCCTGGACCACTGAGTCCCTTGCTTTTTTTTTCCTCCCTTGGCAGGATGTATCAAAGTTTTCCAGGCTCTGTACGTCACTTGCTTTACCTTCCTGGTGATCCTATGGAATCTGCATGTGTGTGTTTGTGTGTGTGCTCTGCGGCTCAGTCTTGTGCGACTTGCAACCCTATGGACTGTAGCCTACCAGGCTCCTTTGTCCATGGAATCTTCCAGGCAAGGATACTGCAGTGGGTTGCCATTTACTACTCCAAGGGATCTTCCTGACCCAGGGACAGAACCCAGGTCTTCTGCACTGGCAGGTGGATTCTTTGGCTCAGGGTCACTGGACCCTGACCCTAATCCTACCAGAAACAATGATTCAGCTCCACATCTAGACTCCATCCTATGTGTGGTGGAATTCTGAGCTAGTGCAAACCCCAGTGAAGAAAGGACACTTCTGTCTCTGCTTGCAATCCCTGCAGACCATCTTATTCACCATCTGCCTCAGAAATTATTTCTCCTTCAGTTGCACAATAACCACAGCAGTATTGGGACAAACACTTTAAGAATTCCTCCCCCTCTGTCTCTTTGTCTTGGAAAATATCTCACCTTGCATATCTGCCTCCCTTGGTGTCAGTGTCAAAGTAGAGACCAGGAGAAAGAAAAGACTTCTATGGCTCAGGGAATCCAGATTTGATCCTGGTTCTATCTCTTATCACCCATGTGAATTTTAAAAGACCATTTATTTATTTAAGCCTGAGTTCTTTTTCTGTAGGAGAGGGCTAATAACTGACTTTTTGCTGGCTATTTGGCAGGCTGGTGTTACGCCTTTGGTGGAGAGAACAGAATAAGTGGTCTCTACATGTTGATTTCCTCTCCCTGGGTTCCCACACCCTGATAAACCCCATCTACCCTAACACAGGCTGATATGTTTTCTGCTTAAATGAACTGGCTATAGGCAGTGAATTACAAACCACTATACAGGGTGATTGCATTGGGCTGAGGGTCATCTCACCTGTCCTAGTGGCCCCAGCCAGGCTGCAAGGCGGTCTGGCCTTTGGCTAGTGACATTCGGACCTGTCTGCCTGAATGTCAGTCTTCTGGAAGGTGCTGGGCCCCTAGATGCCAATCACAGCTCACAGGGCTGATCGATATGCTGTAATGTGTGCCTGTGAAGTTTCTCCAGACAGGAGGGGACCGGCTGAGTTGACCCAGTGTCATCTGACGGTCTGACTGGCTGCTCGTTTCTCTTCCCTCGCCTGTCTTCTTCCTGCGCTGGGCTTATCATGTGTCTCAGGGCTCTGCCTGGCATGCTCCCCCTTCCCGTTGTGCCTCCTAAAGGCGACTCCTGTCCTGCCCTCGCGTGGTGTCTCAGCGGCACGTTCACTCATTCGCTCCGTCTGTTCATCCGTCCAGCCCTTGTTTGCCTTTTCTTTCTCTCACGTACAACTGTGCGGCGTCTCCCATGTGCCACGCTCTTGGGAATTTTCAAGTCCAGTTCTCCATAATTGGGACTGCCTTTCCACTCTAGAAAGTAGTGATGAACACAATCAATGTTCAGAGATTTTTATTGTATCATTACTTGTTCCTGCATTCTTCCCTGGTGACTCAGTGGTAAAGCATCCCCCTGCTTACAGGGAGAAGGAAATGGCAACCCACTCCAGTGTTCTTGCTTGGAGAATCCCAGGGACGGGGGAGCCTGGTGGGTGCTGTCTATGGGGTCGCACAGAGTCGGACTGAAGTGACTCAGCAGCAGCAGCTAATACAGGAGATGTGGGTTCGATCCCTGGGTTGGGAAGATCCCCTGAAAGAGGGCATGGCAACCCACTCCAGTGTTTTGCCTAGAGAATCCCATGGATAGAGGAGCCTGGCGAGCTGCGGTCCATGGGGTCGCAAAGAGTTGGACGTGACTTAAGAGCCTAAGCAACGACAGCAACTTGTCCCTGCTATTCTGGCTTCGGGGATGGTCGAGGGCTCAGGGCTGGGTGGGGTGAGGATCGACTCTTGCTAGATGTTCGTTCAGACCTGTCAGCTAGTTCTGTTCTCAGAACAGCCAGCCATCCCCTCATCCCTCCTTCCTCTGTAGCAACTCAGACACATTCTTGCTTCTGCAGTTCTAGTTGCTTCTGTGGTTGTAGGCGCTTCTGCAGCTGGGCATCAGCCAGCGCTCTGCCAGCTATTGATCCTGGGCTTTTCCTGCTCAGCTCTTCGAATCAGAGTTGCTTCTTGGCCAAGCTGGGAAGGTCCAGCCATTCAAGATGACCCCAGGAGTTTTCTTCTTTCTCTGTTTTCCTTGCTTTCTCCAGTGAATTCTTTGATGCTGCTCTGGAGGCAGTGCTGTGCCAGGCAGAGTTCCACAGCATGTCATTCCAGCTGTGGTTTGCCATGTGTCTAATGCCTTCCTTCTATCTCAGAGGGACTTCGTTCCTTCCTGAAAGAAAGTGAAAGTGCTTGTCACTCAGTTGTGTCTGACTCTGTGAGTCCATGACTGTAGCCAGGCAGGCTCCTCGGTCCATGGAATTCTCCAGGCAAGAATGTTGGAGTGGGTTGCCATACTCCAGAAGATCCTCCCAATCCAGGGATAGAACCCCAGTCTCCTGCATTGCAGGCAGGCTGTTTTTTACTGCCCGAGCCACCAGGGAAGCCGTTCCTTCCAGACTGTGCCTTAAAGAAACAGTCACACTTTGTCTCTGCTCTGTGCCTGGGGGTTGTGAGTCCCTGAGCAGGATGCCCTGTGCAGGGGCTTTCTCAGGATTCCTCCCATCAGGCATCAGGATCCTTTGGCAAAATGGCCTCTTGTAGCTCTCCTTGGACCTCCTAGGATTCCATAGATACTTATGCAAATGAGACTCCCTCCTGTGGCCCATGCTTCTCTATACTGTTGGGGGCTTCCTTTTACAGTAATCAACATCTCATCTTAATTGCTTGTGTTTATGGTTCAATAGTGCATCATTTTTTGTTTTTTGTTTTTTTTTGGTAACACCAGCTCACAGCAATATCTTAAATTACCCAAGCCTGCCCACTTTCCTTTATGAACTCTGGCTTGTGTCTGATGAGCACTTAGATTTTTAACTATTTATTTCCTCCACATGACAGGGAATGAGGCACATAAAATGGATGGGAACAGGAGAGGAGAGGGAAGCAGCAGAGACTCGGGACCCATAAAAGTAGTGTACAGTGTGTGAGGCCAATATGAAAGCAATGAGTTTTTAATACACAGCGTGCGTAATACATTCATATCCCTAATAAAGTCAATTATCGTCAGATCCGTTATTTCTCAGTTTTCCACCTCAGCTCAGACAAAAACAAATCTGGAGCTATTCAGAAGAAAAAAAAAATATACTGCAGTCATTGCCAAGGCAGCAGCTGTCAGAAAAATTGTTTAATAAGTGCCTGTTTAACACATCTACCCTCCCAGGAGCCGGGCTAATGTCAGGAGCAGCGTTTGCCATGAGTGTAACCTGAGACAAAACTGAATCTTTGCCCTTGATTGGAGCAATTATCTTGTTCTTTGCTACTTTTTGAAAATTCCAGTTGTCATTCGGCAGGCAGCAAGGCAATAGAAGACAGAGCATCATCTCCATCTTGGAGCTGTGTGTCTTTAGGGACATGGCTACAGTCCATAGGGTTGCAGAGAGTGGTACCTGACTGAGTGACTAAGCACAGCACAGTTTGCAGATGACCTCCATGAACCTGTATGCACTGTTTCACCTCTCTGGACCTGTCCCCACCGCTCCACTCCTCTGTGCTTAAGTGTCTTTATGTGTTTAAGGAGGGAGTTGTTCCCAAACCTGACGGATCATCGGAATAATTTGTTGTCTTAAATTTATTAATTTTTAGATTCAAAAGTGAATATTTATTTGGACTAGGAAAGAAAATCACAATAAATTGCCCATAAAAAATCTTACATACATTATAAACTCAAAGAAGTCATATATATTTTTTTTAACCAATACATTTATTTTTAGTTAAAGCAAAGCATTGCTAATTTGAACAAAAACTTTCCTGTATCATTGTCATTACTATTTTTAATTATAGGGGCATATTAGTTGGAGAAGGAAATGGCAACCCACTCCAGTATTCATGCCTGGAAAATCTCATGAACTGAGGAGCCTGGTAGGCTACAGTCCATGGGGTCGCAAAGAATTGGACACAACTGAGCAACTTCACTTCACTTCACACTCAGATCATATCAGATCAGTCGCTCAGTCACGTCCGACTCTTTGCGACCCCATGAATCGCAGCACGCCAGGCCTCCCTGTCCATCACCAACTCCCGGAGGTCACTCAGACTCACATCCATCGAGTCAGTGATGCCATCCAGCCATCTCATCCTCTGTCGTCCCCTTCTCCTCCTGCCCCCAATCCCTCCCAGCATCAGAGTCTTCTCCAATGAGTCAACACTTCGCATGAGGTGGCCAAAATACTGGAGTTTCAGCTTTAGCATCATTCCTTCCAAAGAAATCCCAGGGCTGATCTTCAGAATGGACTGGTTGGATCTTCTTGCAGTCCAAGGGTCTCTCAAGAGTCTTCTCCAATACCACAGTTCAAAAGCATCAATTCTTCGGCACTCAGCCTTCTTCACAGTCCAGCTCTCACATCCATACATGACTACAAGAAAGACCATAGCCTTGACTAGGCAAACCTTTGTTGGTAAAGTAATGTCTCTGCTTTTGAATATGCTATCTAGGTTGGTCATAACTTTCCTTCCAAGGAGTAAGCGTCTTTTAATTTCATGGCTGCCGTCACCATCTGCAGTGATTTTGGAGCCCCCAAAAATAAAGTCTGACATTGTTTCCATTGTTTCCCCATCTATTTCCCATGAAGTGATGGGACCCGATGCCATGATCTTCGTTTTCTGAATGTTGAGCTTTTAGCCAACCTTTTCACTCTCCACTTTCACTTTCATCAAGAGGTTTTTTAGTTCCTCTTTACTTTCTGCCATAAGGGTGGTGTCATCTGCATATCTGAGGTTATTGATATTTCTCCCAGCAATCTTGATTCCAACTTGTGTTTCTTCCAGTCCAGCGTTTCTCATGATGTACTCTGCATAGAAGTTAAATAAGCAGGGTGACAATATATAGCCTTGACGTACTCCTTTTTCTATTTGGAACCAGTCTGTTGGTCCATGTCCAGTTCTAACTGTTGCTTCCTGACCTGCATACAGATTTCTCAAGAGGCAGATCAGGTGGTCTGGTATTCCCATCTCTTTTAGAATTTTCCACAGTTTCTTGTGATCCACACAGTCAAAGGCTTGGGCATAGTCAATAAAGCAGAAATAGATGTTTTTCTGGAACTCTCTTGCTTTTTCCATGATCCAGCGGATGTTGGCAATTTGATCTCTTGTTCCTCTGCCTTTTCTAAAACCTGCTTGAACATCAGGAAGTTCACGGTTCACATATTGCTGAAGCCTGGCTTGGAGAATTTTGAGCATTACTTTACTAGCGTGTGAGATGAGTGCAATTGTTCGGTAGTTTGAGCACTCCTTGGCATTGCCTTTCTTTGGGATTGGGATGAAAACTGACCTTTTCCAGTCCTGTGGCCACTGCTGATTTTTCCAAATTTGCTGGCATATTGAGTGCAGCACTTTCACAGCATCATCTTTCAGGATTTGGAATAGATCAACTGGAATTCCATCACCTACACTAGGTTTGTTCGTGGTGATGCTTTCCAAGGCCCACTTGACTTCACATTCCAGGATGTCTGGCTCTAGGTCAGTGATCACACCATCATGATTATCTGGGTCATGAAGATCTTTTTTGTACCGTTCTTCTGTGTATTCTTGTAACCTCTTCTTAATATCTTCTGCTTCTGTTAAGTTCATACCATTTCTGTTCTTTATCGAGCCCATCTTTGCGTGAAATGTTCCTTTGGTATCTCTGATTTTCTTGAGGAGATCCCTAGTCTTTCCCATTCTGTTGTTTTCCTTTATTTCTTTGCATTGATTGCTGAAGAAGGCTTTCTTATCTCTTCTTGCTATTCTTTGGAACTCTGCATTCAGATGTTTATCTTTCCTTTTCTTCTTTGCTTTTTGCTTCTCTTCTTTTCACAGCTATTTGTAAGGCCTCTCCAGACAGCCATTTTGCTTTTTTGCATTTCTTTTCCATGGGGATGGTCTTGATCCCTGTCTCCTGTACAATGTCACGAACCTCATTCCATAGTTCATCAGGCACTCTATCTATCAGATCTAGGCCCTTAAATCTATTTCTCACTTCCACTGTATAATCATAAGGGATTTGATTTAGGTCATACGTGAATGGTCTAGTGGTTTTCCCTACTTCCTTCAATTTCAGTCTGAATTTGGCAATAAGGAGTTCATGGTCTGAGCCACAGTCAGCTCCTGGTCTTGTTTTTGCTGACTGTATAGAGCTTCTCCATCTTTGGCTGCAAAGAATATAATCGATCTGATTTCGGTGTTGACCATCTGGTGATGTCCATGTATAGAGTCTTCTCTTGTGTTGTTGGAAGAGGGTATTTGCTATGACCAGTACATTCTCTTGGCAAAACTCTATTAGTCTTTGCCCTGCTTCATTCCATATTCCAAGGCCAAATTTGCCTGTTATTCCAGGTGTTTCTTGACTTCCTACTTTTGCATTCCAGTCCCCTCTAATGAAAAGGACATCTTTTTTGGGTGTTAGTTCTAAAAGGTCTTGTAGGTCTTCATAGAACCGTTCAACTTCAGCTTCTTCAGCGTTACTGGTTGGGGCATAGACTTGGATTACTGTGACATTGAATGGTTTGCCTTGGAACATATTAGTTATCTACTAATACATAAAAATATTATCACAAATCTAGTGGCTAAAAGCTCCACATCTTTATTACATTTATTCCATCAGTTTCTTTAGATCAGGGGTTGTGAACAGCTTGACTGAGTGCTCTGCTTCAGGGTCTCACAAGGCAATGGTCAAAGTGTTGGATGGGGCAGTAGTCTCATCTGAGGTTGGACATGGGAAGGTGTTGTGTTTCCAAGTTCAAGTGGTAGAATTCAGTTCCTTTTAGCTGATTTGCCCTGGAGAAGGGAATGGCTACACACTCTGTTGTTCTTGCTTAGAAAATCCTATGGACTGAGGAGCCTGGTAGGATATACTCCATGGGGTCACAAAGAGTTGGACATGACTTAGCAACTGAGCATGTGGATTTGAGGCTACCCTCAGGTCCCAGATAGTTGCTGGCCATAGAGTTGTCTCTGTTCCTGGCCATTTGGGCTTCCCCAATGTGACCACCTGCTTCATAAAAGCCAACAAGGTAGAGAGTCTACAACACCGTGTTGCAGTCTTCTATGATGTAACCATGGAGAAGGCATCCTGTCACCTGGATGTGCTGTGTTCTGTTGATTAGAAACACATCACAGGTGCCACTCACACTCAAGGAAAGGAAAGCAGGGCTTACATAATGGCGTGAACACCAGGAGGTAGAATTAGGGGGTCTACCAGAGAGCATGCCTACCATGAAGAGTAATACCTGATAGGGTTTTTTTTTGTTTTTTTTTTTTAATCAAAAGGTACAGAAAGCTGTGAAAGTGAGTTAGTTGCTCAGTCATGTTCGACTCTTTGCGACCCCATGGACTGTAGCCCACCAAGTTCCTCTGTCCATGGGATTCTCCAGACAAGAATACTGGAGTGGGTTGCCATTCCCTTCTCCAGGGAATATTCCTGACTAAGGGATTGAACCTGGGTCTTCTGCATTGCAGGCAGAGTCTTTTCCATCTGAGCCACCAGGGAAGCTCGAAAGCTGTGAAGTGTAAGGTCAAAGTCTCCTTTCCTCCACTCATGTTAACTGTTTCTCTCGTAAGGTTTTGGTGATTTGTTACATTAATCTCCTAAGGGTGTCAACACAAATGATCACACACCAGCTGGCATGAAACAGCAGAAATGTGTTCTTTCATGGTTCAGGTGTCTGGGAGTATGAAATCCATGTTCCCTCTAAGGCTCTAGGGCAGAGTTCTCCTTTGCCCTTTTCCTTGCTTCTGGTGGCCCCCAGCAGTCCCTGCCCCTTGATTTGTAGCTGTATCATTTCAGTCTCCACCTCAGTCATCACCAGGGCATCTTCCTGGTCTATGTTTTCTTCTCTTCTCAAGAGGACACTGGCTCTTGGATTTAATTGAATATGACCCCATCTTAACCAATTACACCTGCAGAGACCCTGTTTCTAAATAAGGTCACATTCTGTGGTTCTAAGCAGACATGACATTTTCGTGGGACACGGTTCATTAACGAGTGGTTAGTTCTTCCTTTGGCATTTGCTGCCCAAACACTCACCCTCCCTGTGAGGCATTATAGCCACCTCCCCACTGTGAAAGATGAGCAGTGTTAGATGGCAGGAGAAGGCCGTGGCAGATGGTCACTGGTCTTATACTAGTCGAGTGTCCTGGGGAGATACTCAGTCTCCCTCTGCCTCTGATTCCTCATCTGTAAAATGGTCAGACAGCAGCATAATAGTATTTCACATTTAGGTTTGTTAGAGAATTAAATGAGATGATATATGCAGAGCTCTTAGAACAATGCCTGGCACGTAATAAGTCCTGTGACAAGGTCAGCAGTTACCTGTCACTTCTTCCCTCTCAACTCCTGCTTTTTTGATATTTAGAAATAGTATGTTTACTGTTTCTCATGATGTACTCTGCATAGAAGTTAAATAAACAGGGTGACAATATACAGCCTTGACGTACTCCCTTTCCTATTTGGAACCAGTCTGTTGTTCCATGTCCAGTTCTAACTGTTGCTTCCTGACCTGCATACAGATTTCTCAAGAGGCAGATCAGGTGGTCTGGTATTCCAATCTCTTGCAGAATTTTCCACAGTTTATTGTGATCTACACAGTCAAAGGCTTTGGCATAGTCAATAAAGCAGAGATAGATGTTTTTCTGGAACTCTCTTGCTTTTTCCATGCTCCAGCGGATGTTGGCAATTTGATCTCTGGTTCCTCTGCCTTTTCTAAATCCAGCTTGAACATCAGGAAGTTTACGGTTCACATATTGCTGAAGCCTGGCTTGGAGAATTTTAAGCATTACTTTACTAGCGTGTGAGATGAGTGTAATTATGTGGTAGTTTGAGCATTCTTTGGCATTGCCTTTCTTTGGGATTGGGATGAAAACTGACCTTTTCCAATCTTGTGGCCACTGCTGAGTTTTCCAAATTTGCTGGCATATTTAGTGCAGCACTTTCACAGCATCATCTTTCAGGATTTGGAATAGATCAACTGGAATTCCATCACCTCCACTAGCTTTGTTCATAGTGATGCTTTCTAAGGCCCACTTGACTTCACATTCCAGGATGTCTGGCTCTAGGTCGGTGATCACACCATCATGATTATCTGGGTCGTGAAGATCTTTTTTGTACCGTTCTTCTGTGTATTCTTGTAACCTCTTCTTAATATCTTCTGCTTCTGTTAAGTTCATACCATTTCTGTTCTTTATCGAGCCCATCTTTGCATGAAATGTTCCTTTGGTATCTCTGATTTTCTTGAAGAGATCCCTAGTCTTTCCCATTCTGTTGTTTTCCTCTATTTCTTTGCATTGATCACTGAAGAAGGCTTTCTTATCTCTTGTTGCTATTCTTTGGAACTCTGCATTCAGATGTTTATCTTTCCTTTTCTCCTTTGCTTTTCGCTTCTCTTCTTTTCACAGCTATTTGTAAGGCCTCTCCAGACAGCCATTTTGCTTTTTTGCATTTCTTTTCCATGGGGATGGTCTTGATCCCTGTCTCCTGTACAATGTCACGAACCTCATTCCATAGTTCATCAGGCACTCTATCTATCAGATCTAGGCCCTTAAATCTATTTCTCACTTCCACTGTATAATCATAAGGGATTTGATTTAGGTCATACGTGAATGGTCTAGTGGTTTTCCCTACTTCCTTCAATTTCAGTCTGAATTTGGCAATAAGGAGTTCATGGTCTGAGCCACAGTCAGCTCCTGGTCTTGTTTTTGCTGATTGTATAGAGCTTCTCCATCTTTGGCTGCAAAGAATATAATCGATCTGATTTCGGTGTTGACCATCTGGTGATGTCCATGTATAGAGTCTTCTCTTGTGTTGTTGGAAGAGGATATTTGCTATGACCAGTACATTCTCTTGGCAAAACTCTGTTAGTCTTTGCCCTGCTTCACTCTGTATACCAAGGCCAAATTTGCCTGTTACTCCAGGTGTTTCTTGACTTCCTACTTTTGCATTCCAGTCCCCTCTAATGAAAAGGACATCGTTTTTGGGTGTTAGTTCTAAAAGGTCTTGTAGGTCTTCATAGAACCATTCAACTTCAGCTTCTTCAGCGTTACTGGTTGGGGCATAGACTTGGATTACTGTGACATTGAATGGTTTGCCTTGGAAATGAACAGAGATCATTCTGTCATTTTTGAGACTGCATCCAAGTACTGCATTTCGGACTCTTTTGTTGACCATGATGGCCACTCCATTTCTTCTGAGGGATTCCTGCCCGCTGTAGTAGATATAATGGTCCTCTGAGTTAAATTCACCCATTCCAGTCCATTTTAGTTCGCTGATTCCTAGAATGTCGACATTCATTCTGGCCATCTCTTGTTTGACCACTTCCAATTTGCCTTGATTCATGGACCTGACATTCCAGGTTCCTATGAAATATTGCTCTTTACAGCATTGGACTTTGCTTCTATCACCAGACACATCCACAGCTGTGTATTCTTTCTGCTTTGGTTCTATCCCTTCATTATTTCTGGAGTTATTTCTCCACTGATCTCCAGTAGCATATTGGGCCCCTACTGACCTGGGGGAGTTTCTCTTTCAGTATCCTATCATTTTGCCTTTTCATACTGTTCATGGGGTTCTCAAGGCAGGAATACTGAAGTGGTTTGCCATTCCCTTCTCCAGCGGACCACACCCTGTCCGATCTCTCCACCATGACCCGCCTATCCTGGGTTGCCCCACGGGCATGGCTTAGTTTCATTGAGTTAGACAAGGCTGTGGTCCTAGTGTGATTAGAATGACTAGTTTTCTGTGAGTATGGTTTCAGTGTGTCTGCCCTCTGATGCCCCCCTGCAACACCCACCTTCCCACTTGGGTTTCTCTTACCTTGGGCGTGGGGTATCCTTTCCCGGCTGCTCCAGCAAAGCACAGCCACCGCACCTTATCTTGGACGAGGGGTCTCTCCTCACTGCCGCCCCTCCTGACCTTGGAGGAGTGGTATCTCCTCACCGTCGCCCTTCCTGACCTCGGTCGTGGGGTAGCTCCTCTTGGCCGCGCTCTTAGTGCACCGGTCGCAGCCGGCGAGGCGCTCTTGGTACGCCGGTCGCAGCCAGCGAGGCGCTCTTAGTGAGAAATATCAATAACCTCAGATATGCAGATGACACCACCCTTATGGCAGAAAGTGAAGAGGAACTCAAAAGCCTCTTGTTGAAAGTGAAAGTGGAGAGTGAAAAGGTTGGCTTAAAGCTCAACATTCAGAAAACGAAGATCACGGCATCTAGTCCCATCAGATCAGATCAGATCAGATCAGTCGCTCAGTCGTGTCCGACTCTTTGTGACCCCATGAACCGCAGCACGCCAGGCCTCCCTGTCCATCACCAGCTCCCGGAGGTCACCCAGACTCATACCCATCGAGTCAGTGATGCCATCCAGCCATCTCATCCTCTGTCGTCCCCTTCTCCTCCTGCCCCCAATCCCTCCCAGCATCAGAGTCTTCTCCAATGAGTCAACTCTTCACATGAGGTGTCCAAAATACTGGAGTTTCAGCTTTAGCATCATTCCTTCTAAAGAAATTCCAGGATTGATCTCCTTCAGAATGGACTGGTTGGATCTTCTTGCAGTCCAAGGGACTCTCAAGAGTCTTCTCCAACACCACAGTTCAAAAGCATCAATTCTTCGGCGCTCAGCCTTCTTCACAGTCCAGCTCTCACATCCATACATGACCACAGGAAAGACCATAGCCTTGACTAGGCGAACCTTTGTTGGTAAAGTAATGTCTCTGCTTTTGAATATGCTATCTAGGTTGGTCATAACTTTCCTTCCAAGGAGTAAGCGTCTTTTAATTTCATGGCTGCCGTCACCATCTGCAGTGATTTTGGAGCCCAGAAAAACAAAGTCTGACACTGTTTCCACTGTTTCCCCATCTATTTCCCATGTAGTGATGGGACCAGATGCCATGATCTTCGTTTTCTGAATGTTGAGCTTTAAGCCAACCTTTTCACTCTCCACTTTCACTTTCATCAAGAGGCTTTTTAGCCCCTCTTCACTTTCTGCCATAAGAGTCGTGTCATCTGCATATCTGAGGTTATTGATATTTCTCCCAGCAATCTTGATTCCAACTTGTGTTTCTTCCAGTCCAGCATTTCTCATGATGTACTCTACATATAAGTTAAATAAACATGGTGACAATATGCAGCCCTGACGTACTCCTTTTCCTATTTGGAACCAGTCTGTTGTTCCATGACCAGTTCTAACTGTTGCTTCCTGACCTGCATACAGATTTCTTAAGAGGCAGATCAGGTGGTCTGGTATTCCCATCTCTCTCAGAATTTTCCATAGTTTATTGTGATCTACACAGTCAAAGCCTTGGGCATAGTCAATAAAGCAGAAATAGATGTTTTTCTGGAACTCTCTTGCTTTTTCCATGATCCATCGGATGTTGGCAATTTGATCTCTGGTTCCTCTGCCTTTTCTAAAACCTGCTTGAACATCAGGAAGTTCACGGTTCACATATTGCTGAAGCCTGGCTTGGAGAATTTTAAGCATTACTTTACTAGCGTGTGAGATAAGTGCAATTGTTCAGTAGTTTGAGCATTCTTTGGCATTGTCTTTCTTTGAGATTGGGATGAAAACTGACCTTTTCCAATCTTGTGGCCACTGCTGATTTTTCCAAATTTGCTGGCATATTGAGTGCAGCACTTTCACAGCATCATCTTTCAGGACTTGGAATAGCTCCACTGGAATTCCATCACCTCCACTAGCTTTGTTTGTAGTGATGCTTTCTAAGGCCCATTTGACTTCACATTCCAAGATGTCTGGCTCTAGGTCAGTGATCACATCATCATGATTATCTGGGTCTTGAAACTCTTTTTTGTACAGTTCTTCTGTGTATTCCTGCCACCTCTTCTTAATATCTTCTGCTTCTGTTAGGTCCACACCATCTCTGTCCTTTATCGTGCCCATCTTTGCATGAAATGTTCCTTTGGTATCTCTGATTTTTGGGGAAACAGTGGAAACAGTGTCAGACTTTATTTTTCTGGGCTCCAAAATCACTGTAGATGGTGACTGCAGCCATGAAATTAAAAGACGCTTACTCCTTGGAAGGAAAGTTATGACCAACCTAGATAGCATATTCAAAAGCAGAGACATTACTTTACCAACAAAGGTTCGCCTAGTCAAGGCTATGGTCTTTCCTGTGGTCATGTATGGATGTGAGAGCTGGACTGTGAAGAAGGCTGAGCACGGAAGAATTGATGCTTTTGAACTGTGGTGTTGGAGAAGACTCTTGAGAGTCCCTTGGACTGCAAGGAGATCCAACCAGTCCATTCTGAAGGAGATCAGCCCTGGGATTTCTTTGGAAGGAATGATGCTAAAGCTGAAACTCCAGTATTTTGGCCACCTCATGCGAAGAGTTGACTCATTGGAAAAGACTCTGATGCTGGGAGGGATTGGGGGCAGGAGGAGAAGGGGACGCAGAGGATGAGATGGCTGGATGGCATCACTGACTCGATGGATGTGAGTCTGAGTGACCTCCGGGAGTTGGTGATGGACAGGGAGGCCTGGCGTGCTGCTATTCATGGGGTTGCAAAGAGTCGGACACGACTGAGCGACTGATCTGATCTGATGTTTACTGTTTGTTTTCTTATTTCAAGTTACACTTAGGAGCTTGAAGCTTTGTAAGGCATGAACCACCTATCTCCTTACATGGACTTGAAAGAGACATTTCTCTGCTCCAAACTAAACAACAACAAAAAATTACACTTAAATGAATGGATTAGTTATTTATTATAAGTATATATAATATATAAATAAATTCAATATTATTTTTCTATATGTTTATATATTTATAAATGTTATATACAATATGTAGATAAAATATACATGATTTTCACATGATTATAAGTGAAAAATTAAATATTGGTTTTTAATGAAAATTGATGTATTATTTAAGTGTTATATGTTTGTAGTCAAAGCTCTTTATTGCTTAATCTGTCTATTTAGTACAGTCTCTAGTGACTTCCATCTTAAATGAAGGAACTGTCAACCCCCTTCCTTCTCCTGCAACAAATGTCTCTTTCCTATCTCCCTACCTCTATCTTTTTTTTTTTTTTTCACTATGCCTGTTTCTCCATTGCTGCCCTATAAATAAGTTCTTCAGTACCATTTTTCTAGATTTTGTATATATGCGTTAGAATATGGTATTTCTCTTTTTCTTTCTGACTTACTTACTGTTTCTGTCAGCTCTATCTTTATTTTCCCTTCTTGTTTTTTATATTTAGTTTATGATATTTCTGGTGTAGTCTTCTATTTTTCGTTAAGAGGATAAATTTCATTAATAGCCTTTACATCAAAAGCCGACATTCTTACGATAATTTAACATTCTAATAATATTGAAATATACAATGTATAATTATAAATTATAGAATATATAATAATATATGAAATATATTTTAATATTACATAAAATAAAATATATGTGATAATGTCTACTATATACATGCTTATAAGTTAATAAGCATTCTAAATACATTATATATTAATGCATTTAATCTCTAAAGCAGCCCTTTGAGTTTGGTGACCTATTACAAAGGAGAGAACTGAGGCCTAGAGAAGCTGAGTATCTTT
This sequence comes from Tragelaphus eurycerus, assembly GCA_935064755.1. Taxonomy (NCBI): domain Eukaryota; kingdom Metazoa; phylum Chordata; class Mammalia; order Artiodactyla; family Bovidae; genus Tragelaphus; species Tragelaphus eurycerus. Next base: position 24,815,935 of record CAKXYN010000020.1, read on the forward strand.
TCCAAGGACACAGAGCAAGCGGTAGGTGCCAGTTTGAGCCTCATCCATGACCTCAGGGCCCTTGCTCAGAGCCGGTGTATTCTGTGACCTCTCATGGTCCATGTCCCTGACCATAGTCACGTGGTCGTCTGGACTCAGAGAAGGGAATGCAAGGCTGTGCCCTAAATTCATATCACTTGAAGGAATTCAGGGAAAATATAACAACTTACTTTCTTTACTTACATCCAATGAATTCCTCAAAAACAGGCTGCATTTTAGTTTTTCTCTGTCAGCCCATGCCTTTCATATATATATGCTTGCTTCTCCTAGGGCGTTCTTGTAGTTTTTCACAACGGAGAAAAATCTCTGCCTTCATTTTCCATTAAGAGTTTGCCGCTTCTTCATCACACAAATGAGATGACAGAGTCGACTCCTCTCCTGAAGGTGTTATTTCTGGCACCTGTCGACTTCCTCTCCCCATTTGGACTGATTGCTTTTTGCTGCACACTTGTCATCCTGCGATTTCATGTTATTCGTTTCTGGGTTTAGTTTCCATTTTTCCCCTGGATTTCCTGGACCCCTTCTCTGTTTTCCTTGGATTTCTTTTTCATTTGGCTGAAGTGTATTCTCAATTTTATTGCTGTTTTGGAGAAACTATTCTTTGCAGAAAGGTTAGTGTCCTTGTATGGATGTTGTCTGAGTGCATAATTGAAACACATTTTCCCTCAAAAGGTGAGCACGGATGTGAATCTGATTACCATCCCATTGAAGATAATACCTTCCTTCTCTTTAAGCTCTCAGGATTTCCTCTTCATCTCTGCTAGTCTGGATGCTCACCAGAATGTTAGGGAAGAGGTTTCTGTTTATTCATCCTCTGCAGCACTGCCCATGAATCTGTAATCCAGAAGACCTGAGTTCTTTTAGTTCTATGATTATTTTCTGGGAAAATTTCATTTGTTAAAGAGAAGTTCCTGGTTTTCCCCCAGGTCTAGATTGGTGCTTAGTAATTTGGCTCCTTAACAAGATTCCCAAGTGACTTTATTAGTCAGTGATGTCCGGGAACTCTGACAAGAGAGCCCCTGAGATCCCTTGCCGGCTCTCACCCTTTAACAGGGTAGAGTGGTCAGGGTGGTGTTTTGTGATGTTGTCACGTGGGCCTCCCCAGCATGAGGGGTGGAGGTGTGAAGCCTGGCCACCCCTGCTTGCCCTCAGCAGTCCGGCAAAGGTCATGCACCATCTTGTTTGTAGAACTGCTCAAAAAACTCTCCTGGGATATCTAAGTGTCAGAAGTTAATTCGTCAAGGTGTCTCAGCCTTTGTCAAGACTCTGTGAGTTTCAGCAGACCACATCTCTTGCTGTGCCCTCGTGGAGAAAGTGCCTGTCCTTGAATTCCATTTCTGCTCAATCTTTTCTTCGTATCACCTGCTTCTTGGTCCCTGAAGATGATGTCGACCCAAGGCAGAGCTGTCTGTTTTGACTTTTCCCCTCGCCTATCCTCTTTCCATTACCTTTGCTGATTTCAGTATCAAATCAGGCTTGACGTCCTACTCTCTAAAGAGTGGTGTCTCCTCACACTCTTCTGTAAATCGTTATTATTAATAACAGGGATAATAACGATAATACTAAATAGCACTCAGGTAAAATCTTCCATTACAAAATGCTTTCATAAATAGTACCTCTGGGCTTCTGGTTTATGTAGGAAACACAAAAACTGATTTAAAAAGATGACTGTTCTATCCAAAAATGTGTTTGCTTTTCTGGGTTGAATTCATTTGTTTGATTGAAAATCTCATAAGGAAGATGCGTGTAGGAGATGTCTGGGCTTGTGGAATAAGTGCATTGAGGAGCACTAAAATAGTACATCCAGAACCCAAATGTTTGGACATATGTGGGCGACAGATCCGGCTTATAATGGAAAAATAGGGTCATATAGACATAGTGGATTCAACGCCTAAAGTGGAAAAATCACAGCCAAGTTTCTTGAAACACTCTTGTGGAATGCTGCTGTTGTTCAGTGGCTCATTCATGTCTGACTGTTTGTGACCCCATAGACTGCAACAGGCCAGGCTCCTCTGTCCTCCACTATGTCCCTAGTTTGCTCAAATTCCTGTCCATTGAGTTGGTGATGCTGAATCATAAGGCAACCGGATGTAAGGCTTCTTGGGAAGCCCTCTCTCTCTAAGGAAGGTGGTAGCTAGGTGTTTTTCAAAATCTCGGTGCCCCATGTTCTTATTTGTAAAATGGGGGTTAAAATTGATCTCACAAAGGGCTGTCAGCACCTACCGGTTTCTAGCACATGGGATTAGGCTGCCCAGAGTGGAAAGTAACATTGTTGTTGTGATTATTGACATTGCTTTAATGTTGTGCAGCAGGCACTGGAAATAAGAATATTTTATTTTTTTGTAATTTTTAAGTATAATATACTTGCATGAAAATGCACACAGATCATACAAACACACCCACACACACACACACACAACTAGATAGATTTCTACACAATGCTGCTGCTGCTGCTAAATTGCTTCAGTCGTGTCAGACTCTGTGTGACCCCAGAGAAGGCAGCCCACCAGGCTCCGCCGTCCCTGGGATTCTCCAGGCAAGAACACTGGAGTGGGTTGCCATTTCCTTCTCTAAGGCATGAAAGTGAAAAGTGAAAGGGAAGCCGCTCAGTCGTGTCTGATTCTTAGCGACCCCATGGACTGCAGCCTACCAGGCTCCTCCGTCCATGGGATTTTCCAGGCAAGAGTACTGGAGTGGGTTGTCATTGCCTTCTCCTTTACACAATGAAACATACCTTAGTAACCAGAACTTGGAACTGAAACCCCAGAATTCACCCTAGGGTTGCCCATGTCCCCTGTATCATGACCTGACATGAACTGCCACCAAATTGTAACTCATAACTTCTGACACCATAAGTTCATTTTCCCTCATTTTTCCTGGTCTTGAGCTTATCATAAATGGGGTCATACAGTATACACTCTGTTTTTTTATTCATTTGTTTGGTTGGCTGTTTTTGTGGGTGTTTGGAGGGTCTGGTTTGTGCATTTTACCCATGTTGATCATTCTGTTGGAGAGCTTTTCTCCCATAGCTATGTAGACACTGCTTAACTTCCATGTGGCCATTAGGGAGAGTGCTGCTGTAAAGTGCTCCAGTACATTCCTTTAGAAGAATATAAGAGGTTAACCATCTTCATTCTAATAGGGTAGCGGGTAGGGTGTTTTTCCTCACCCTCTTCCTGTTCAGCTAATTGATCTCCAAGGCTCATCCAGCCTTCTCCTCAGTTTACCAGCCCTGACACTTCTGTTTGCTGTCTGAACTGTTGCAGTAACTGTTTTCCATTCCTGTATTTCTCATCTCTCCCAGCCAAACTTCAGCACAACCAGGATTGTCTTCTTGAAACATGTATCTGGTTGTATCACTTTCTTGCCCCAAATTTTATCCTCAATGCCAATTGAAACAAAATGAAATGATACTACTCTGAGCTTCTGGCATAATGGGGATCCATCTTGAGTGAGCTCCTGCCCACACTTCTGTCTTCATCACCAACTTCCTGTCTGTATACTGGCGCCATATTGGATTGGCCCCTTGGATGCTCCAACTCTGTCTCATCCTGTTGTGACCCTACCTTCCTGCCATTGTTGAATTTCTTGTTATGGTTGAAGACCAGCCCAAGGTCATCCTGTTCCAACAGTACTTTCTGCCCCCATCTTTGTGAGGCCAAGTGTGGCATCTTGGGACTTCTCATTTTGTCCATCAGGTTAGTCCAACTCTGACCTATTGAGTGAGTGCCAGGTCCGAGAGCTGGGCTCACAGCTTTCTCTATTGCTTAGTTCCTCTCGAGTCCTTGTTCAGCTAAGGAGGCTGTTTCCTTATTTCTGTAACGACTCTTCCTCATCCTTATTAAGGAAGAGGGCACCCTGGCACAGGCTCTTGTCAACACATTCCTCATGATTTGGGAAGTGGACCCAGTTTCTTATTTATGCTAAATATTTGAGAATTATTATTTCATGATAAGTTAAAAGTCACTTTTACTTGTGTAACTATCTTCCCCCGCCCAAAGTAAGTAAATAAGTAAAATTTGCATTCCTCTCATAAGAAGCCATTTCATTTTTAACAAGACCCTAGGCCATCACTTGGAGTCTGACAGATCCCCTTACCTGGGATATGGTTAATGCTACAGGAAACTTGAAAGGGCTAGAGTGATGGTAAATCAGAGATTCCCCCCACCAGTCATTCTGATGGGGTTAACACTCTCTCCTCTTTAAACTCATTCCTGCTCCCTGCCTTGGAGCCCTACAGCCATGGGCCAGTGCCTCTCTCTACCTGACATGGAGCCATGATCTGTGCATACACGAGTGTCCCTCATTCATCTTCTCTGTCCTCCTGCTGTCCTGCTGCTGCTGCTGCCAAGTCACTTCAGTCATGTCCAACTCTGTGTGACCCCATAGACGGCAGCCCACCAGGCTCCACTGTCCCTGGGATTCTCCAGGCAAGAACACTGGAGTGGGTTGCCATTTCCTTCTCCAATGCATGAAAGTGAAAAGTGAAAGTGAAGTCGCTCAGTCGTGTCCGACTCTTAGGGACCCCATGGACTGCAGCCCACCAGAGTCCTCCGTCCACGGGATTTTCCAGGCAAGAGTACTGGGGTGGGGGTGCCATTGCCTGCTGTCCTAGCCTACTTCTTACCCCTAGCGCCTGGCACACAGCTTGTACATAGTAGGTCCTCAGTGAATACCTGCTGATTGTAAGAATGAATGTTTGCTTTATAAGTGAAGTAGCTCAGTCATGTCCAGCTCTTTGCAACCCATGGATTGTAGCCTACCAGGCTCCTCTGTCCATGGGATTTTCCAGGCAAGAGTACTGGAGTGGGTTGCCATTTCCTTCTCTATAAATGGGCAAGTAAAAGTAATTTCCATTGGGGAGATTACATTAATGTTTATTTTTTTGGTTTGAAAGTTGACAGGAGAAATGTTAGTTGATTTCATAAATAGATATTCATTAATATCTGATGCAAATCTACAGGTACTAAGGACATGCAAATTGGCGGCATATTATAAGCTGACTAGGACCCGTAGTCCACCCTTGCCTTGCGTTCAATTTCAAGTGTGATTTATGACTGCTGCCTCTGTGTCAAGGGTTATGGTGGAGGCTCTGCATTTGTTACCTGCTTTCATCCTTATTTCTTATGTGTATAGTTCAAGGGAAATATCAGTTCTCAACATATACACATTCAAGCAACAAACCTACCTGTCTCCCCAGGCTGATAATGAGCTAAGTTGAAGGGATTGAGAAAATGTCACCATAAGGACCAATGGCAGCATTAGTGGGGTTTTAATCAGTAATCCCCTCATGTTAAGTTGATAGAGAGTTATCTTATCAAACAGATATTTATTTGCCACTATCCTAGGCACTATGTGGAAAAAGGAATGGCAACCCACTCCAGTATTTTTGCCTGGAGAATCCCATGGATGGAGGAGAGCCTGGTGGGCTACAGTCCGTGGGGTCACAGAGAGTTGGACACGACTAAGCGACTTTCCCTCACTCACTAACTCTAGGCACGGTAAGCACAGTGGTAAACCACGATCTCTTCATTCTCATGGAACTTATGTGTCTTCTTGGGGGAAGCCAGATAAAACAGGAAAAATGCGAGTAAACAAGCAAATGACTTAAAACAGTTCCAAAATGTGACAGTAATAAGACCATAGTTCATTGATTTTTTTAAAGACACATTTCTTTTCACCTTTTATTATTGTTGAAATTGTGATGTCTTAAAATGGGAATATGTGTTTAATATATTGTTTTTTTTCTCCCGAGAAGTTATTAAGTTGATGCTTTGACTTCCGATCGATGGTGTCTCAGAATAGAGGAAATATGGTAATAATAAAAGCTCACATTTATTGAACTCTAACTATGAGTCAGGTGCTGAGTGCTGTGCATTGGAGCAGTGTCCCTTTTGTTCTGGGTAACAACCAGATGAAGTGAGGAGAAGCCTCTCTACAGGCGAGGGAGATGAATCTCAAGGATGTGAGGTGCCTGGTTTAATGTTGAACACGTTGCAGGGGCCACTACTTGAGCCCCAGCCAATATGACTCTGCTCTCCTAACCCCTCTATTACTCCACCTCCCCACTTGCCTAACCCTTTGCTCCAGTCTTTCTTAAGATAGCTGCTGCAAAGCAACTGATGCTGTTAGGATTTCTCCAGGTATTCCTAGCACTTCCTGCTGGCTCAGCAGTAAAGAACTGGCCTGCCATGCCGAAGACATAGGAGATGCAGGTCCAGTCCCTGGGTTGGGAAGATTCCCTGGAGAAGGAAATGGCAACCAGTATCCTTGCCTAGGAAATCTCATGTACAGAGGAGCCTGGCAGGCTACAGTTCACGGGGTTGCAACAAGTCATACACGACTTAGCAACTAAGCAACAACAGCAGGTATTCCCACAGTGGCTAAGTGGTTTTCATGTAGCTAGGTTTCAGTTTGCATGCTGAAAGCTAATTGACCTGAATACAGGCTGCATAGAAACACCCACAGAGCCTGTATCCTCCAGTGACTATTGAAGCAAGAACTGGGGACCCCTCTTGGTCAAATAATCTCAGATTCCTTGACCTGCTCAGATGACTATTTAGAAAAGGAGTATAAAGCAACCTCTTTGCTACCTTGGGCTCCTTTTAAACGTGTGATCTGGTGACAAAGAGGGAAAACTCTTGCTATAGGAGGATAATTTGCCAGTAAGAAGATGCTGGAGACAGCTTCTAAACCAAGCCAACCCTGGAGAGGCTTAAGTGACTTGCTCAGGACCCCCAGGCCAGTTAGAGGATCAGTAGTAGGTCCCTGATCTTTGGGTCCCCACACAGTTTTTTAGTCTCACCTGTGGCTTCTTCCTTGCTCTTAACCTCTTTCTCCCCATCTTCACTCCTTTCCTTCTCCCCACTTCTTTCTCCCTTTCTCCACCCTTCCCTTTCAGTTTCTTTTATCTAAAGAAGGGCCTAGTAGATCGAAAAGGTATTAAATAACTTTGGTGGCAAAAACAGTGACGAGCAGGAGCTAAAATAGAAAGTTCTGGAACTTGTGCAAGTATGATGAACCGCTAAGATTAGTTTTGGATTGATTTATGTGGCTAAATAGTTAATATGCTCAAAGGGGTTTTAAAATATGAGGCTTGTAATTAATATTTATAGATCTAAGTGATGAGAAATGACCAAAAAAAGAAGGCTATTGGGCTGACTCAAAGAGTCAAAGATCTCCTGAGATGATACAGGCAAGAAGCAGGGGAAGGTGGGGGTGCTAGTGTGTTCCTTCAGTTCAGAGAGGGTTGGCTCCTCTGCTAATGCAGAAGGAATCCAAAACAGGAGCTCTTGGGGAGAGGCTGTATCTGCGTTGGAGGCATGAAGGGCTTGGAGGCAATTTCCACGTTCATTGAATTCATCTCACACAGGCTGGACTGATTTGGGTTACACTGAGCTGGTGCACTGACAGGAGCACAGCACTCCAGTACATGAACTAGTAACCTATTTAGAAAATTTGTGAAAGAATTGGAGATGCAAGGCTTTTAAATTCAGCAGGGTAGACCACAGAAACACAGAGGACGAAAAGGACTTGTGGAAGCTTATCCACCGGGTCTGGGCCGGGCCCCTGAGGCTGTGTCACATCTGGTCAGCTCTCTGGCCGCCCCTAGAGAGGACATGTTTGTGGCTACAGATCTGTACCCTGGAGTTTACTGTTCCTGCAGACCTCATCTCTCTTCAGCGTGCATGCTGTTTATATATATTTAGTTAGACTGCATCCTCCTAAGCAGAATATAGCACACTGTCTTGGAACTTCCTCATTGCTAAATGAATGTTTAAGAGCCTGTCATTAGTTTATAAACATAGATACAGAAGGAGAAACTCATTTTAAGAACCTCTGGCTTTCTGATTAAAAAAAAAAAAAAATTACAGAATGATGAGTTACTTCACCAAAGCATTTCTTCATTAAAAAAAAAACACAACACAACAAAAAAATGGTTCACTGGGAGTACCTTTCAAATAAAACAACTAAAACCAATAATTAAAAAAAAAAGAACTTTTAAAGTTTATATTTTTAAAAATATATTTAGTGTATAAACTGAGGCTGCTCTGCCCATGTGTACACAATGAACCGTGCACACCTTTCAGCTCATTCATTCCTGCAATGGTACAAGAGACATTCAGGTGGAAAGCACCTTTACTTCAGGAAAGCAGAAGTAAAATAGTGTCTTTGTCTTCAAGTGAAAGAAATCGTCACTTCCTATTGTTTGTGATCTCTACTACGTGTTATGAAAATAAAGTGTCTGCCGTAGAAGATTCAGAAAATGCAAAAATGAATCCCAAGGAAGGAAGCAAATAAACTTATAATCTTTCTACTCAGAAGAATTCACTGTGGAAATATTTATCCATTTCCTTCCTGTTGCTGTTGGGAATGTGTGTGTGGGGGTGGGCAGGTAGAGCTGATGACAGGATTTGAGAAGAGGGGATGCTAGAGATGCTGTTTTGAGCAGAGGCAGGGCAAGAGCTTTGCAAATCATAATGAATGATGGACATTTCCCTTTGATGAGGAGACATGTGGATAAGTTAATGGCAAGTGAGTGGTGTGATTTGAGTGTCTGGAATCTCTTCTCCCCTAACTTGTATGTGAAAGAGGAGCTCCACTTAGCTGGATGGGTATATCAAAGGGCGGATGGATGATGTTAGCTAAAAGCCTACTGATCATATGACATCACTAGGCAGGCACCATGCTAAGCACTTGACATGGATTTCATTTAATCCTCTGACAACTCTTCAGGTGAGGAATTCCACGTGTCTCTTTTGCAGATGATCCAGCGATTGATGCATTAAGAGAATCAACATGTCACCCAGATACCAAAAAAATGGTAGTACTAGGATTTGAACCCAAACCATCTAGCTATATGGAGAAGGCAATGGCACCCCACTCTAGTACTCTTGCCTGGAAAAATCCCATGGACAGAGGAGCCTGGTAGGCTGAAGTCCATGGAGTCGACAAGAGTCGGACACGACTGAGAGACTTCACTTTCACTTTCATGCCTTGGAGAAGGAAATGGCAACCCACTCCAGTATTCTTGCCTGGAGAATCCCAGGGATGGGGGAACCTGGTGGGCTGCCATCTCTGGAGTCGCACAGAATCGGACATGACTGAAGCGATTTAGCAGCAGCAGCAGCATCTAGCTGTAGAGTCCTGTGGTCGTTCTCTATCTTGTTAAATAATAAGCCAGGCTGAAACGTGGTGGCTGAAATCAACCTTCATTGATTACAATCATGGAATTCTGACAGGGCTCTGCAGGGTGTTTCTTCAGCTGCATTTGACATTGCTGCTGCTGCTGCTAAGTCGTTTCAGTCGTGTCCGACTCTGTGCGATCCCACAGATGGCAGCCCACTAGGCTCCTCCGTCCCTGGGATTCTCTAGGCAAGAGTACTGGAGTGGGTTGCCATTTCCTTCTCCAATGCATGAAAGTGAAAAGTGAAAGTGAAGTCGCTCAGTCGTGTTCGACTCTTAGCGACCCTATGGACTGGAGCCCACCAGGCTCCTCTGTCCATGGGATTCTCCAGGCAAGAGTACTGGGGTGGGGTGCCATTGCCTTCCCCACCATTTGACATCGGCTGAGGTCAATTGGTGAGATTCAACTGATGGCTGAGTTTAGGGGGTAGGGCTCAAGGTGATTTCTTCTACTTACTTGATTCCTTGTCAGGGATGGCTGGGTGGGGTCTTGGCTGAGGGTAGTGACTGAAGCAACTTCATGTGATCACTCCAGGTTGGTGGTCATCTTGGGGTAGCTGGACCATTTACACGGCCCCTCGGTGCTTCCAGAAACAGTTGCACGTGGAAGCTACCAGTCTCTTAGAGCTTAGAAAGTGGCATTGGCCACTTCTGATATTTTTATATTAACCAAAGTGTTGCATAACTCCCCCTAGACTCCTAGGGAGGAACATAGGACTCCTCCCCAAATAATTTTTGGTTATCTTTAATCTCCACACATCCCAGTGCTTAATCCCTGAGATAAGAGGCTATCTTTGAATTCATTCATTTTCTAACTGATTGATTGATTAACCTGGTAACCAAATACATGCTGAACAATTGCCATGTGAGGGACACTAGGATATATACAGCAAAACAGAATGCAGACAGTTTCTGCCATGGATGCTTCTATTACGTGAGTGAGAGGGGCAGTTGTAACCCAGGAACAGAGAAGATAATGGAGTGGGTGTGGGGAGGGGCCCGAGCGAGTTTACGAGAGACAGGGCTCCTGAGGAGGGAGTCCAGACTGCATCAGAGGCCGTGCTGAGAATGCAGTGTTTTACCTACAGGCAGAAAGAGGAGCAGAGGGGGAAAATAAATCTTCTAGAAAAGGAGAAATAGCAGGTCCCTAAAACTAGAAGAGGGAAAAGACTCCCTGAATCTGCAGAGCAGAGAAGAAGCTAAGATGCCAGAGGGATGTAGAAAACTTGGGGTGTGGCCCCAGTGAACAGAGAGCCATGGCAGGAAGGACCAGGTCACCCAAGGCTCATAAATCAGAGAACTTTCATTTCATCTTAATGGCAAGCATAAGCCACCGGGTTTGGGGCAGGCGTATGGCATGATCTAAAATATATTCACGCTTCCAGGATGTTAGGCCCTAAGCTGTGTGACTTTGAGGCAGACATTAACGTCTCTGTGCCTGTTTTCACACTTGCAATAAAGAGGTTTGACTGATTTGTAATGATCTTTTCAACTTTCATATTCTAACTCTATTATGTCCCTAGTTTGTGTTTTCCCCTGGGGTCCGCCCAGCCCCCTCTTTATTTCCCCTTAGCCTCTACAGCCCCACCTTCACGAATGTTCTTCTTGGGCCCCTTTGTCAACACCAGCCGTGCCTGAGATGTTTCATCCACAAGGAGTGTTGTACAGACCAGAGAGGGAGACAGAGGTTGGAAAGAACAGGAGTAGTACATTCCGATGGCTCTCCAGTGGATTTCAACTCTTGACCTGTAATGCTTCCCAGCTGTTTTTAAGTAATACATCCCATCTTGATTAGCCTCCCCACCTCCCCACAAATGTGATCCAAACAGAGCGGAGTTGCTTCAGGGAACCATGCCCCTGCTGGCTCCGGGTTTGCAGTTCCTGGCTGAAGGCAGTCACCGCCCCAAATGCAGGACTGGCCAGGCCCCCTCCTGCTCCCTCTGCACAGAGGGAGGCTGCCTCTTGAACAGCCTTTTCGTACAACGTGGAGAAAGAGGTGGGAGCAGGGGCAAGCCAGAGTCCCTGCCTCCTTACCCACCCCCTCCCCCTCCCCTCCATCTAATAACATCCCCCAGGTGGTGGGAGCTAAGTAGGAAAACACAGAGCTCCAATTCCAAAGTACACATTGGAATAAATGAAAACCAACTGGACTTGAGTTGGGTGGAGGCAGAAGAAATTTCAGCTCTGAGGGTTTGTTTTTTTTTTGTACAAAATGTTAATTATGGGGTAAACTCAAAAGGAATGTGCTTTCTCAAGATGAATTTCCTAACATGGTAGAAAGCAGACAGCATCCAGGCTGCAGCTTGGCCTGTTCCCTGGGATGGATGTCTGTATCTGGCTGTCAAGATCGACCTTCCATCCATCACCAGGCCTGGGGTCCAGGCACCAGTGGCCCACAGGAGTCAAGGAGGGGGCTACAAATCCTCGCGTCTCTGTGATTCTCTAAGACCCAGAAATGCAGACCCCTGGGTCCCGTATTTGGTTTCTCTGAAAATAAGCCTTCAAGGAATTTTCTTTTTATATCATGAGAAAATGTCCTAGGAACCCCCATTTTGTTTTGCGTGTCTCCTAGCATGTGCTCAGCTAAAGCACATAAACATCTTCTTGTAAGTTTGTGCAAATTAGTTGACAAAAATTTCCTGTGATTCCGTGGATTCTTCATCTGACCTCCCAAGACATTTATTGCATGTCTGCTGTGCACCTGGCCATGCGATCATTTGGTGAGTGTATATGCAGCGTTGTTCAAACCAAACCTCCAAGCAGAACACACTGCCTTCTCTACCTGGATCCTCCTCCTGATCCTGGCTCCCAGTGGCCTTCATTCATCCCCTGACTCACTAAATTCCTCACTGTGTTCACTGCACACACTCTTCCAGCTTTATGGCTCTTCCCCAGGTGGGCCGGGCAAGCACTCCTTCCCCTTCTTTGCAGACCCTATGCCCTCTGGCTGGGAGGAGCTCCCATTGGCCCTCCCCAGCCTCCTCACCCCCTGTCAGCTCATCGGAGGACTCATTACCTGGCAAGCCTTCTTTGCAAGTAGAAGTAGCCCCACCTTAGCTCGGTTCCCACTTGTAATCTAGGCCTCAGCCATTGTAAGAGGATTTCACTTCTATGGTCACATCTTCAACAGGCTGCGGGCTTTTGGAGGGCTTGATGCACCTTACTGCTGCTTCTCTCTTTCTCACAGTCCTGGCCCAGTGCCTGCCAGAGTACATGCATAATAATTGCTTTCTGACTGAATGGGAGCACTTATTAAGTGGATGCAAAACTCTGAACAAAAAAAATCAAGTTTACAAATAACAGTAGTTTCTGTTGAACGCAATGAGCATTTGAATGTCTGTGTGCCCAGACTTTGTAGGGCACCTTTGGGTACCAGAGCCCAGCATGGGTGGATGCCTTGTGTAGCTGTAGCAGGGCTACTGAATCTGTCACGACCAGGACTCACTTGTTCCTCCTTTCTCCCTGATGATTCTAACTCCTGAGTGAGCCCTGAGAGTCAGAGAAAGATTTCCCAGGTGAGCAACTCAGCCCCAGAGACAAGGAGACCGTCACTTACAAAGCAACCCCAGCCCCTGGCCTCAGTCACCTTGTTTTTTAATACTTCACACTGTTCCATTTCAAAAGAGATTGACGGTAATGTAGCCTTATAGCCACACTGAGGAGAGCGTTGGAAGTTCTGTTTCAGAGATGAAGAAATGGAGGCTTAAAGATGTTGTCATTGGCCCAAGGTCATTCATCTGCTCACTGTATATCTAGAAATCACTGGGAAACACCCAGGCCTCTGGCTTGAAATCTCCTCCACTGGGCCCTTGTCTTCCTCTCTCTCAAGATGGCCCACCATCTTGCCTTCCTCCCTCTCTCCCCTACCTCCAGCAGAGTGCCCAATATTTTAAGTAAATATATTTAAATCACCTGACAGATGTGTGAACATACATTTATTGTCATTACTTATAAGGCATCATTGGGCTGGGCTCTATTTTTTATGCCTGCCTTTCTTTTTGTCGTCATGCCCTCTGGGACTTCCTGGTCCATCCAGAGTTGCCAAGGTAAATCAGGTTCTACCTGCAGAGGGTCCAGGGGACATGGAACTGTTGGTATCAGACTTGGGTCTTGTCAGGAATAGCTTCTGCAAGGAGAACTAAGAGTTGTTTGCAGCTGTGAGTGTGACACTGACCCCTAGGAGGAAAGGCAAGGGTTCAGCCAACATAGTCCTTTCTGGACTTCCCACCAGTCACCCCACTGTTCCATCTATTCTTGTGGTGGTTGGGGGACATCTTTTGTTTCTATGTTTTGATTTTATTTTTTTTAATTTTTACTTGGATGTGGCCTGTCCTTTCAGCTCATTCTTTTATGCCAGTGTGTGCAGATTAATTCTGTGGGTAATTCTGATGGAAAATTGGATGAGTTGGCCAGAGAAACTTCAGTACAGAAATTAAAAGTAGTCATTTTGAGAGAGGAGAAAATAAAAGGACAGTTTTGATCATTTCAGGCCCAGGGCACTGGCTAGAGCTGAGATTTTCAGTGTGATCATTCATTTTCTCATTTTAATTTTGTTCTTAGATAACTTTTGCATCTGGAAGGGGAATTCTTGGCCCATCTTTAAAGGATTCTCCACTGCCTGGTTTGTTCACTAGATGGCATGGCTCAGACTGGCTGAGTTGCTGAGATTCAGTCTGGCGTGAACTTCTTGATGTTCAAGCTGGTTTTAGAAAAGGCAGAGGAACCAGAGATCAAATTGCCAACATCCGCTGGATCATCGAAAAAGCAAGAGAGTTCCAGAAAAACATCTATTTCTGCTTTATTGACTATGCCAAAGCCTTTGACTGTGTAGATCACAATAAACTCTGGAAAATTCTGAAAGAGATGGGAATACCAGACCACCTGATCTGCCTCTTGAGAAATCTGTATGCAGGTCAGGAAGCAACAGTTAGAACTGGTCATGGAACAACAGACGGTTCCAAATAGGAAAAGGAGTACGTCAAGGCTGTATATTGTCACCATGTTTATTTAACTTATATGCAGAGTACATCATGAGAAACGCTGGACTGGAAGAAACACAACTTGGAATCAAGATTGCTGGGAGAAATATCAATAACCTCAGATATGCAGATGACACCACCCTTATGGCAGAAAGTGAAGAGGAACTAAAAAGCCTCTTGATGAAAGTGAAAGTGGAGAGTGAAAAGGTTGGCTTAAAGCTCAACATTCAGAAAACGAAGATCATGGCATCTGGTCCCATCACTACATGGGAAATAGATGGAGAAACAGTGGAAACAGTGTCAGACTTTATTTTTCTGGGCTCCAAAATCACTGCAGATGGTGACTGCAGCCATGAAATTAAAAGACGCTTACTCCTTGGAAGGAAAGTTATGACCAACCTAGATAGCATATTCAAAAGCAGAGACATTACTTTGCCAACAAAGGTTTGCCTAGTCCAGGCTATGGTCTTTCCTGTGGTCATGTATGGATGTGAGAGCTGGACTGTGAAGAAGGCTGAGTGCCAAAGAATTGATGCTTTTGAACTGTGGTGTTGGAGAAGACTCTTGAGAGTCCCTTGGACTGCAAGGAGATCCAACCAGTCCATTCTGAAGATCAATCCTGGAATTTCTTTGGAAGGAATGATGCTAAAGCTGAAACTCCAGTACTTTGGCCACCTCATGCGAAGAGTTGACTCATTGGAGGAGACTCTGATGCTGGGAGGGATTGGGGGCAGGAGGAGAAGGGGACGAGAGAGGATGAGATGGCTGGATGGCATTACTGACTCGATGGATGTGAGTCTGAGTGACCTCCGGGAGTTGGTGATGGACAGGGAGGCCTGGCGTGCTGCAGTTCATGGGGTCGCAAAGAGTCGGACACGACTGAGCGACTGATCTGATCTGATCTGAAGGAAGTTCTCTGTGGACCTGTGTCAAATATCAGCTGTCTTTTGTTGCATTCCTTGGGGACAAATGGCACACTCCTATGAGTGGAAGAAGTAGGGGGTTTCTTTGATTTTTAGCAGGAGTTTTCGCTGGAAAGGAAGTATCTGCAGCTGTCTTAGGAAAGATTCACAGAACGAGGCAGTGCCTTTTCGATCATCTTGTCCATCTTGTGGTTTGTGAACTTGTTTATAGAGTGAAACACTTTCCTCAGCAAAATGCTATTCAGAGCTGAAGATGTAACTCAGGAAACAGCAGAACTATGTGCTGTGGTTGCTTTGAGGATTTGAGAAACATTGATCTTGTCCCTTTCTCTCTTTCCTCGTTTCCCCTCTTCCTTCTTTTCCTTTCTTCATCCCTTCCTTCTCTTTCTTCTTTTCTCCCTTTCATTTTCCAGAGTCAGGAACTGAGGACGCACAAGGACAAGATGTTTACGGCGGATCTTGGCCCTAAACTAGTCGCTGAAAGATCTTTCTGTGAAACCGCTGCCTTGTTTATTTAAATCCCACAAGTTCCCAAAGCGAATTGTTCTAAATTCTCTGGGAGTGACACCATTGGTGGATGGATACACACATTTGCTGAATCCACTGAATGCTTCAGCTGCCTCCAGTATGTTGACACTGATCATAAATTCAAACAGGACCAGAGTGACAAAGATGAGTGTGTGAATTCTGGGCCAGACACTGGACAAATACTTTCGTGCCTTGTTTCATTTTTCTTCACAAGAAAAATGTGAGATTTGTTTTTCTATCCCTACTTTACAGATGAAGAACATTAGATGTTTTTACAAAAAACATTAAACTTTTTGTACCAACTAAATCTATGAGGGTACAGATGAAGCTCTTAAAACAGAGACCCTAAAACACAATGGCTTAAATACAGTAGAAGTTTGCTTTTTCCTCCCGTCATAGTCTGCAGGAAGGTGACCCAGGCTGACTGGGTGTGGCTGGCTCATTTCAACATATGGCTCCCATCCTGCCTCTGATGTGGGTTTTTCAGCTTTTATCATCTCCTCACCAGCAGAGAAGCCAGATGGCCAATAAATGATTGGATCGAGATTTGAACCAAGATCTGTGTGATTCAAAAGTCTGATGTTGCTATGCATTGAGGAAATTTCCCCCATGACTCTCACCCCAATCACTACAGACCAGATACAATAACACACTGTTGCCAACCTCAGGTGGCATCCTTAGGTCTTGAAGCTAGCCTCCTAAGTGGTTCCTGATGCTTCTTACCTCTTTATCACCATTGTTGTTGTTTAGTTGCTCAGTTGTGTCCAACTCTTTGCAACCCCGTGGACTGCACCATGCCAGGATTCCCTATTCTTCACTGTCTCTCAGAGTTTACTCAAACTCATGTTCTTTGAGTCAGTGATGCCCTTCGTTGTCATGCCTCATGTAATTCCCTTCCACACTGAATGGAGCTGATTTGTGTCATCAGTGGGATATTATGGACAGTCTATAGTGAATGCCTTTTGAGGAGGCTCAGTCCTTAAAGACTTCCTGGGGTCACTAGCTCTGAGGAAGCCAGCCGCCATGTGGTGAGGACACTCAAGCAGCCTTGTGGAGAGGTCCACGCCATAGGGAACGGAGGATCCCACCAGCACCAACTAGCCAGCCAGGCGAGCAAGCCATCTGGGAAGCAAATCCTCCATCTTAGTCAGCCTTCACAGAACTTTCTGACCAAATCTTAAATATAGCATCATCAGAGTTCCTGAAACAGAGTTAATCAGCAAAGCAGTACCCAAATCCCTGCTGCACAGAAGCTATGTGGGATAATAAATGTTTATTTTTATTTTATGTCACAAAATTTTGCAGTCATTTGTAATGTAGCTATAGGTAACTAATACACCAGCACAGATGCTAGGTTAAGAGGATATACTTTAAAAAATTTTTATTTTGTTAATTTATTTTATTTTTGGCTGCACTGGGTCTTCGTTGGTGTGCAGTCTTTTCTCCAGTTGCGGTGTGCAGGCTCCTCATTGTAGTGGCTTCTCTTGTTGCAGAGCACTGGCTCTAGGGCATGCGGGCTTCAGTAGCTGTGGCACATGGGTTCAGTCATGTGGTTCCCAGGCTCTAGAACACAAGCTCAATAGTCGTGGCACATGGGGTTAGTTTCTCCTCAGCACAAGGGATCTTCCTGGACCAGGGATCGAACTCAGTTCTGTGTTGGCAAGAGAATTCTTTACCACTGAGTCAACAAGGAAGCCTGGGTGTACTTTGTAATTTTTATTTATGTATTTAAAATTCTGTATTTATTTGGCTGTGCCAGGTCTTATTGCAGAATGTGGAATCTAGTTCCATGACCGTGGATCGAACCTGGGTCCCCTGCTTTGGGAGTACATAGTCTTAGCCACTGACCCATCAGGGAAGTCCCAGGATGTACTTTTTTTTTGATTAAACTCTAGCCACCTCCTCAGGAAAGCCTTACTTGATTCTATTAGGGAAGTAGTTTTTTTTTTTTTTTTTTTTACTTCTCTTTCTTTTTCTTTGTATTGTGGCTTCTTTATCCTACCTTGTGTCATGCAAAGCTGAAATTTGTATTTTTACAGATCAGTTTCCTTCTCTAGACCGTTCATTCCTCAGTGACAATGTCTTATGTTCAGATTCACCTCCCCTGTGCCTCCCAGTGCCAAATTAAATGTGCGTTTTACGTGCATGACCAAAATCTTCTGCCAATCCTTTGACTTAGCTGTTTTGTAATATTATGCACATATTTTCTATAAATGCAGACTCTAAAAACATGTTCATGTTGCCTTTTACATGAATCCTCTCAGTTACTTCTTTGTTACAGTAACAGGCTTTTAAAAACACTCTGTATAAATAAAAGATAAATCTCCTAAGGGCCAGAGATCATGCTGTTTGAGGAGCTTGTACAAATAGTTGGCACCTCCTTATTCTTGAAAATCACGCCTGAAATCTCATCAAAACAAATGTTCCCTGGAGATCTCCAAAGCTGAGGAGATTTATTTTTTAATTACATTATCTCTTAGCCCATTTAGAAGAGGCCAGAAGGGGGCCTGTCAGGATCCTGCTCAGCTCAGGTGTCTCCTGCTCCCCTGGTCCGGGGTGACCTCACTTTCTGAGGGGACCCAGTATGTTTCTGAAGCCATCTCATTTCCAAACACACATCCATCCCTGTGTGTTACCTCTTACAAATGCACTGAAGATATCTCACCTACATTCTCTTCTGCTGCTCTGAATTTAGAACCACTCCAGAGGGGATCTGAAATGCATTCTGCATCCTTTTTAAACCTATATATTACTGGCAGTCTTCAGACTCTGAAAAGTTTGGGGAATTTGTAAGTCACAGGGAATTGAGTTTGGGTTCAACAGACAAAGAAGTTGAAATGTTTTCAGGCATGATTGTGGCTTAACAAATGGAAAGATGGGGTGTTTTGTGATAGTCCATGTACCCTTGACGAGATTGCTGTCGACATACTTCCTCATATGCCTCCAAATTTCCTATTTTGGCTGAGCCATTGGTCAGAGACTGGCGTGTGCGCTAATCCGCACCTTCCTCCTCCAAGACGTACATTTCCATATGAAGTAATGTTAGGGAGCAGATTTCCATTTTTTTGCTTATTTTTCCTGGTGACATTAATTGACTCACATGGGGCAGTGGTTAAGATCATGTTTATGAGATGGTCATGCATCAATGCATCACCAGAGAGAAGGGATGTAAATTTCATCCCTCATTACCTGCACCCCTCTCTCGCCCCAAACACTCCACACCGAGCCTCCCAAATGGGAGGTAATAATGTGTGGATTATAAACATTTTCCACGCTTACTCAGATTTAAGACTCTTATTGATCCACACCATTGATTCAGTACCGCTGTATGCATACATCTATATGTACATATATCTATTTTAAGGAAAATATCAACTTCATTAAATTCCTGTATAAATTTTAAGATGCATCCAGGTTTTTGAAAGCTGATGCAAATGGAAAAGAAATATCTGTTACATACTTCAGGATGTTTGGTAAATTTCTTGAGAGGTGAATGTTCTTGCTTCCCAGAGGTGATCAGGTGGAAACGTGAAAGGAGGTTAATGCATGAAAAGGGCTCTAAAGACCTATCAGTGTGTTTCAGTCCAACACAAGACTGCAAGATCTTTTGGGAAAACAGATGATGTCACGTCCATTGCTTGGTCCCCAGCACCGGGATGGATGCCCAGCACCAGTCACTTGAGAATTCTCTGTTGTGTTAGAGATCAGAGGATCTCCGTGACCCCTTCCGGGTTCTATACCTGCTCTCACATCTCTCCTGTCTCAAGGCTGTGGCCAACATTGGATGAGATCAAGCACCAAGAAGTCCTGGTGAAGTCAAGTTCTCAGCAAACAGATGTTAGCTCCTTAGGGTCCTCCTCATGATCACCCCCACCCACCACCACCCTTCCCCATGTTTGCCCACTCAGGATCTAGGGCTTCCCTGGTGGCTCAGATGGTAAAGAATCCCCCTGCAATGTGGGAGACCTGGGTTTGATCCCTGGGTTGGGAATATCCCCTGAAGGAGGGCTTGGCAACCCACTCCAGTATTCTTGCTTGGAGAAGCCCCATGGACAGAGGAACCTGGTGGGCTACAGTCCATGGGGTTGCAAAGAGCTGGACATGATTGAGCAACTAAAGACAACAATGATCCTTCAACAGAAATTAAACTCTGTAGACAAATTCCCCAGGGCCTTCCTAAAGATACACTCTTTCAGTGAGAAAATGAGTTTATTGACTTCTCTGCCTGAGAGGAACACAAGTTAGAGCTCTTGGTGTAGGGGGTGTGGGCTGGAGTCAAGGCTGCAAAGGGCCCCTCCTCCATCCACTAGTCAGGGCAGCATCCCACACCACAGGAGGCTCCCCCTTCCAGCCTCCTCTCCTCCAGGCTGTGCCACACAGTTGGGGTGGGGGTGGGCTTTGCAGCCCACAGCTGGGCTTCCATCACCTGCCCCACTGAGTGAAGTCTGTGCTCCTTGGGATCACATTCGAAGCCTAGTTCTTGGGCCTAAGTTGTACTTTCATCTTTATCTTCAAACTATTAATCTGTCACATGCCTGGAATGTCTCCCACATTCTTGATCCATTCACATGGGTGATTCACCTGGGGGGAAGAGAGAATTTTCTCTTATAAAGACCCAGCACATCCCTTTTCTCATGGATGGGCTTTGGAAGCAGGGGGACGGTGGTTTGAAGCCGAGCGCTAGTCTTCCCAGAGCCCCACCTTGTGTGCACTGCCTCTCTACCCAGGATCACCCTTCACCGCCTGGAAGGGCTTCTGCTGACACCCTTTGTCCTCACTTGCTGGCCTGATGCAGCTCACAGCAGGCCGCCTCCTTCCTGAAGCTTGACAGGTTAGCCTTTTAGAGTAAAAAAAAAAACACAAAACTTCATTAGCTTTGGTCTGCCTCCCAATCATCCAGATGGAGAGGAACCTTATATGTTATGCTGGAGGTAAGGGTCATTTCTCCAAATGCCATGGAAGCCAAAGAAGAATGTAAAACAAGGGGGTGATGTCGTATGATATTTGTGTGTTAGATCACTCAGGACAAATTCTACAAGGGAGAGGTGGAAGGCAATGACATAATTTAAGAGTTGGATCAAAATTTAGGTTTGGGGCTGTTGGCACTTAGGCTTCGACTTCATCCCTTACCTTTCTCCTTGTCTCTGCTTTCCAGCTTTAGAAAGAAGCCAGGATATTCTTTCTTCTTTTCTTTATTTCTCCCTCTTACTTCCTCCCTCACCCTATGGCTTTGCTAAACAGGTCTGCCATGGTTTCAGCTTTCCCTACATGATCCCAGACCCTGGATTCCAGTAATGTCCCCTCACCCCCCTGCTCCTGAAATCTAAGAAGGCAGCAGCTTCTTAGATGCACTGCTTTAACCTCACATATTTGAGTTCTCAGCTCTTTCAACATTGGTGTAACCAAATTCCTGTATTCACTTCCTTTCATTTAAGTACTTAGGGTGCTTTCTGTTTTTCTTTTTGAGACAGCTGTCTATTGGAGTCGTATATGTAAAATATGTGAAGGTCTAAGTAAGGGTATGGGCTTCCCAGGTGGCTCAGAGATAAAGAATCCACCTGCCAATGCAGGAGATGCAAGAGACATGTGTTCAGTCCCTGTGTTGGGAAGATCCTTTGGAGGAGGAAATGGCAACCCACTCCAGTATTCTTGCCTAAGAAATTCCATGGACAGAGGAGCCTGGTGGGCTACAGTCCATGGGGTCGCAAAGAGTCAGACACGACTGAGCAGACAGACAGACAGAAGGGTGTTTCCCCAGGGCTGGAGGAGAGGAGGTCTGGAGATAGCTTTAGTTAGAATCCCATCTAGAGTTGTAATTCCTTGCATCCTTGACCCAGAAAGTATCCTCTGCCATGATGACTGTCCACCAGCTCTCGAGCATCAGTGTCTTTTCAGGCCCCTTGTCATGTCACTGAGCCTGTAGAGAAAGATGCTTAGTCAGGTACGGATGCTTCAATTTATCACCAGATTTTAAGGAGTCAAAAATACCAAAACAGTTGGTCTGCAAGTTAATAGAACAGGAATTTTTGTTCATTTGTGGCTTAAGTAAGGGTTCTAACTAGCTACATGATCTTGGATGAGTCAGTTTCCTTTTGTGGGGCTTGCTTTCTCCATCTTAATAAGTATGATCCTAAAACTCACCATCCTCTCTACTATTCTGAGAGCTTATCACAGGATCCATCCTGTTGACTGGATGAGTTCTTACACTAGTAGTGCCTGATCCATGATATTAAGCATACAGAAATGTTAATAACCTTGTTTCCCTTTGAAAAGCTATGAGAGTACAGATGGATTTCCTAGGCCCCATCTGAGATTTGCACCCAGCAAATCAAATATCACACATTTAAATGTCCTTGGCACTGCCAGTGTAGACAGAAGCCTTAGCCAGATATTGCAGGGAAGTTTGGTTCATCCACCATCGAGCAGTTCAGACTCTGTTTTTGAAATGAACCAACTTGCCTCTCACCGTCTGTTTTCTAGGACCTGGGATGATGCACACTCTTATTTCCATTTGTAGCCTAATCTATTCCCAGGAATATGTACTGAAAACCAGGAAAGAAATGTCATCCTTTGGCTGGTTACCCTAAAATACCAGAAACCACCTTCATTTTTATTTTCTTATTTTTTTCCTCCATATTTAAAATTAGCATCCTCTTCTAAGAAATATCTTCATTTAAACATATTCATTTCTCTGTAGGAATGGGAAAAAAAGCACTTATTCCTGAACTGAACTAAGATTCACACTGGAGATGTCATCACCTTATTTGTTAAGTAAAATTCACTGGGGCCTTAGTGGTATATAAACTTACTATATAAACTTTACTGTGGCTTTTGTTTATTTTATTGAAGATTTTGAAGGCAACTTATAACTCATTGCTGCTAAGTCACTTCAGTCATTTCTGACTCTGTGTGACCCCATAGACGGCAGCCCACCAGGCTCCCCTGTCCCTGGGATTCTCCAGGCAAGAACACTGGAGTGGGTTGCCATTTCCTTCTCCAATGCATGAAAGTGAAAAGTGAAAGTGAAGTGCTCAGTCGTGTCCAACTCTCAGTGATCCCATGGACTGCAGCCTTCCAGGCTCCTCCGTCCATGGGATTTTCCAGGCAAGAGCACTGGAGTGGGGTGCCATTGCCTTCTCCTATAACCCATTAAATAAATGTATATACTCTGTGGCAGACACTTTGCTTATCTTTAGGTTTTCTGAGGTTAAATATATGTGGTCCCTCCCCTTGGGGATCTCTGTTTCTGATGGGAGAAACAGAGTTGTGAATGGTATTCACTGTATTATTGGTGGGTGTATAGTACTGGATACCTCTGTGACTCCTGTAAGTCTTGCCTTCATCCTTCAAAGTCAAAGAGTGGCCACTCATGGTCAATTACTGAATTGCAGGTATAGAACCAATGAGGAGTGAGCTGTAAGGGTTTTAGGACTAGAATTAGATCTTAACTTCCCAAACATTGGCCAGAAGAGATACACTGCTAATTTTTCCAATATGGGGATTTATACACCTGCATGTTTGAAAGAGATTCCTATTATTTTCAAAAGTTTGATCTGTCAGTTTGAAGGTATACCTCAAAAGTCATAAAAAATGGTATATGAACCAGTGGTTTCTCTGTAAGGAATTTACCCTAGGAAGCTATAGATACACTCAAAGTTATTGTAAGCTTGTTCATTACAGTGTTATTTACATTAGGGTATAAATTATAATTATAGAGTATCAGTTCACTGAATTAGGGTAGATAGAGATGGTGGGATGCTATGCAATGATGATATTGAATAGTACTTAATGGCAGGGAAAGAAACATGACATATAGTTTGATGAAACAGGTGATAAACTTTTTTAGGCAAGGAGACTAAATTAAAATATTTATGTGTATCTGTGTATGCCATATAAGGATAGATATAAATGCAGGTAAACATACTTACTGGAAAAAATCTGGAAGGATATACACTCCTACTTAGAAGTGGTCATTTCTTGCTGGGGTTATTTCAGGTCACATTTACTTTCTTTTGTATATGTATTCTACAATGTATGTGGATTGCTTTTAAGATCAGAAAATATGCTGATTTTTTAAAAATGGGACTGGCTTCTGGGTGTGCTGGCAGAATAACAATGGTGAGGACCAGTTGGAGGAGCCATCAGAGATTTTGAGACTACAGTCTTCATAAAGTCACTCCAGAATGAACCCGCACCCTTTAATATCACTTTGGACCATTCGGAAATGGACACTGCAGACACGTCTATGTATGTAAGAGTGGGGTGGTTGTGGTAAAAGGGTCTCCTTGGATGACATAGGGTAGTTGGTTGGGTTGGACACTGATGATGGACAGTCTTAACCAGACGGAGATCAGGGGACAGAGGCTCATGTCAGTGATTCCAACTGCTTCATCTACTTCTGAAGCAACTGATGTCTCAACATGTGGGTGATTAGAATAATTTGGAAACAAGATGGGAAAAGCAGTTGCTCTGACCTACAACTTCAGACTTCAAATCAGGATGATGGGTGAGGGCCAGCCCTCCACTTGTCTGATTCATGAGGGAGGTTGTGAATTAGAGGCACCTAATGATGATGGATCACAATAAACTGTGGAAATTTCTGAAAGAGATGGGAATACCAGACCACCTGACATGCCTCTTGAGAAACCTATATGCAGGTCAGGAAGCAACAGTTAGAACTGGACATGGAACAACAGACTGGTTCCAAACAAGAAAAGGAGTACGTCAAGGCTGGATATTGTCACCCTGCTTATTTAACTTATATGCAGAGTATATCATGAGAAATGCTGGGCTGGAAGAAGCACAATCTGAAATCAAGATTGCCGGGAGTAATATCAATAACCTCAGATATGCAGATGACACCACCCTTATGGCTAAGAAAGTGAAGAGGAACTAAAAAGCCTCTTGATGAAGGTGAAAGAAGAGAGTGAAAAAGTTGGCTTAAAGCTCAACATTCAGAAAATGAAGATCATGGCATCTGGTCCCATCACTTCATGGGAAATAGATGGGGAAACAGTGGAAACAGTGTCAGACTTTATTTTTGGGGGCTCCAAAATCACTGCAGATGGTGACTACAGCCATGAAATTAAAAGATGCTTACTCCTTGGAAGGAAAGTTATGACCAACATAGATAGTATATTCAAAAGCAGAGACATTACTTTGCCAACAAAGGTCCGTCTAGTCAAGGCTATGGTTTTTCCTGTGGTCATGTATGGATGTGAGAGTTGGACTGTGAAGAAAGCTGAGCACCGAAGAACTAATGCTTTTGAACTGTGGTGTTGGAGAAGACTCTTGAGAGCCCCTTGGACTGCAAGGAGATCCAACCAGTCCATTCTGAAGGCGATCAGTCCTGGGTGTTCATTGGAAGGACTGATGCTAAAGCTGATGCTAAAGTATTGAAACTCCATTTCTTTGGCCACCTGATGTGAAGAGTTGACTCATTGGAAAAGACCCTGATGCTGGGAGGGATTGGGGGCAGGAAGAGAAGTGGACGACAGAGGATGAGATGGCTGGATGGCATCACCGACTGTATGGACATGAGTTTGAGTAGACTCTGGGAGTTGGTGGTGGACAGGGAGGCCTGGTGTGCTGTGATTCATGGGGTTGCAAAGAGTCGGACACAACTGAGCAACTGAACTGAACTGAATGATGATGGTATTTATTCCCTGAGACCAGCCAGTGATATACTTGGACACATCTCAAAACTGTGTCCTAGGAACCACATTCTAAAGAAGGAAGAAAAACAAAAAGGTTAGTTCCCCTGTAAGGAATTAAAAAAACAAATCACCTTCTGTTTGGGTTTCTTTGTGTTTCATAGTATGTACAGGGAGGATGTAATCTCCTCAGCTCCCTTCCTTCATACATTTCCTCTCTTTCTACTCCCCTTTGTAATTTCCAGTAAGCAGGAAGGTGTTGTTAACCTGAGTGATCCAGGAGAGCCACTGAGTCATGTTATGCTGTTGAGCATGTTGACCTTATCTTAAAAGTCCTCATCCCCATGTTTCATTCCTTTTCAGCTTCTTGCTACAAGCCTGGGTGTAGGGCCATCCTCAGGACCAGTTTCCTTCCTTCATCTTTCCTGACTGTGCAGCTGGGAAAACAAGGGGTCAGAGCACCTGGCTTATCCAGCTTTCTGAAGCAGGCCTGAATTCCTGTGTGGCCTGCAGTCCTCCCATTTAGAAACCTAGGAAAGAAATGGGTCATGTATTGACATCTTGGTCTGGAGAATTCTCTGTTATGTGGGGCTTCCTGTGCACAATTGGATGTTTAGCAGCATCCCTAGCCAGTAACTCTGTCTTCTCCATTTATGACTACCCCAGATGTCTCCTGACACTGTTAAATGCCCCCAGTGGGGTAAACTCTCCTCTGGTTGAGAAGCACCGCTTTTCACTTAGGACTTGCTGGGTGCACTTTTGGCTTCTGTTTTGCATCCTTGGGTACTAACAGATAGTTTCTGGATACACATAGAAAAGCCACATCACTGAGGGTTCAGTTTAGAGCTTTCCTAATACACAGCCATGTTGAGAGGTCTAGACCCCCTCCAGCAGACTTTAGACACCTTGTGTGCGTGCTGGATTGCTTTAGTTGTGTCCGACTCTTTGCAACCCCATGGAGTGTAGCCTGCTAGGTTCCTCTGTCCATGGAATTGTCCAGGCAAGAATACTGGAGTGGGTTACCATTTGCTCCTCCAGGGGATCTTCCTGACCCAGGGCTCAAACCTGTGTCTCTTACATCTCCTGCACTGGCAGGCAGATTCTTTACCACTAGCACCACTAGACACCTCGTGGAGGTGGATTTTCCTCCTAGGCACCTTTAGGCAGCCTATGGGAATCAACTGGCAGCTTGCCACCGCCAGGGGAGTCAGGGCACCGGGTCTTGTTCTACTTCCTGGTCCCTGAGCGTTTTGGCCGAGCTCAGAGCCCACGGAAGGGAGAGGCCAACATGGAAGTGGGGAGCAGGGCAGGAAAGAGAGAACGCAGGAGTGGGGTCAGGAATTTCCTTAGCTTCATTGGAAACAGATGTCTAGCAGCAGCAGCAGAGGTGGAGGGCGGGGCTCTGCTTTATGCTAGCCTGCTTGGCGGCTTCCCCTCTCCACCTCCCTCAAACTGCCCCCTTCTTTCCCACCCCCGCAAGCACTGCCAGACTATTATTTAAGGCAAGGGCTCTGGCTTAAGGGAAGCTGGGGTTGTTGTGACATAACAAAATCTGCCCTCATGAGAGCATGAGCAGATGTGATGACTGTATTTGCATGTGATCAGAGATCATGGGCTTAAAGCACCTCAGGGTAGAAAGGTCCTTTTGTGATCTGAGTTCAACACCTTCATTTGAGGTCAGAAACCAAGCATGCATTTCAGGAATCCAGGTTGTTTAATTCCCAGGGTCTTTGCCCATAACCCACCCATGCCTCGAAGCCCTCTTTTAAGAAGTAACTGGGGTGGGGAGGGAGGTAGGAGGTGGGGTTCAGGATGGAGGGACACACCTGAACCCATTGGTGTAGGGTGTGTAGGGGACCACCCTACACCCATGGCTGATTGATGTTGATGCATGGCAAAAATCATCACAATATTGTAAAGTAATTAGCGTCCAATTAAAATAAATAAGTTAATTTTTTTAAAAAAGTGAAAAAAAAAAGAAGTAAACCCTTTAAGATCTAATTGAACATATCTGTCATCCCCAGCCTGTACCTATGGCAGACATCACTAATTGATCACAGAGTTCTTTCTCCACGGGGTTTTGATGCTGCCTAATTATCCTTTATCCAAACAGCACCCCGGATAGGTGGTGCCAATCAATCGGATATTAAAAGTGTTTTCTGCACCTGCTGGTGACTCAGTCTGTCAGTCTTTTTAGAGATACATGAAAACCAGGGCCTGGGGGAATGTGTTAATTTGAGATTGTCTTTTGAGAAAGGGTGAAAGGAAGTCTGTCACAATTGTAGGCTATTCTAGAGCCTTTGAAACCTCAGTGTGGACATGGAGTACCTGGGAGATGTTTCTGCAGTGCAGGAAGTCTGGAGAGAGGCCTGAGAATCTGCAGTTCTAACAAGCCCCCAGGTGATGCTGACGCAGCTGGTCTGTGGACCGCACAAACCCGCCCAAGCCAGCCAGTTCACCATGTAGGAAACTGGTTCCCAGAGGATGAGGGAGGAATCAGGTCCGTTTCACCATACACTGTTAGTCCCTGGACACAAGGATTTCATTAACGTCTACTCCTCGCTGTTTGGCTGATCTCTTCGGCCGGGTATCTGGCCTGCAACTACCAAAACTTTTCAACCAGAGGCATCTCAGAATTGATGTCCACCTCAAATCTGGTGTATTTTAGAACCTCACTCCAAGTAAGGACCTATTATATGCTTTCACATTTTTGATCTTTCTGGAATATTCTTAAAGATACTGTGGGAGGTCATACCCTGCTAAGAACTGAACCTTAACTGAGGACAACAGAGTGGATGGATGGTCCCTGAAAGGTCTTTTTCCTTTGAGCAGACCTCGTTTATTTTGGAAATGCCTGCTGCTGGAAGGAAAACTAACATGGACTGTCATGGCTTAAGAGAGGGGGTAGGGCTTCATGTTTTGGTAAATAACCTCTGAGTTGAGAAAAGTTTTTTTAATCCAGCCTAAATAAATAACTGGATTCAATCCCTGGGTTGGGAAGATCCCCTGGAGAAGGGAAAGGCTACCCACTCCAGTATTCTGGTCTGGAGAATTCCGTGGATTGTATAGGCACGAGGTTGCAAAGAGTCGGACGCCACTGAGCAACTTTCACTTTCAAATAACTGCAAGGGGAAGGTGGTGAGGAGTGGGTTTCTTTCCTTTCCCTCAGTAATTGAGACATCTCACTCTGGCATAATTATATAGTCAAATAGAAGATGCTTCAAGTAATTAGGAACATAATTAGTCAAGCTTTTCTGCTCCCTGTGTCCTCGACTAAAACACATGCCTTATATCCAGTGCCCTTTGTAGCATGGGACCATCTTTAACAAGAAACACTTTTTTCTTTTGCTTTTAATGAACAAAAGGAGAAAAGGAAAACAAAGAGTCTTTCGGGGATCAGAAAGGCTACTTACTTGGTATCAGTTAACAAAAATCAGATATGTGGAAAGATAACATTAGGAAACATCATATATTGTGACTTTGGTCAAGGTTGCTGCCTCTGCTATTATTACTATTATTAATAATAGTAGTGGTATAATTTCTTCGAACTTGGTATTGTCAGAGTTCATGAACTTGCTCTCTGACCATCTCTTCATCAGATACAGGCAAGCCTTGGATGTTTCAACTGATTTTACAGCGTTTGTAAAGAAGTTTCTTGATACCTCAAGTCCTCCCTGCCAAGGAAAACAGAGACGTGAATGAGGTCAAATAGACTGTGGTCTCTTTTAGGGAAGGAACCTGGTTTTTGTCCATAAAATGCCCTTGACTATGGTGGGCATCCAATAAATGGTGACCCCACCAGTGGAAACTGGTGTGTGACCAGACCATACAGACTCCGGATGAAAGGGGGTCATTGTTCCATTCACAAGTTCTCAGACAAGAGCTTCATCAGGGCCTCCATATACACAAGTTTTCCAAGTTCTCAGAGCCTCCTGACAAACAGGTATTATCATCCCAGTTCATTGAGAACTGAGCCCAGTGGGAGTCCCAGTCTACCAAGATGAGCCCGTCTCTCAGGCCCAACCCACACCCACAGGATGGAGGGGGCCTCAGTCTCCCCTCCCCTTCCTGGACCCCTACCACTCCAAGGCCTACAGCTGCTCCTGGCTTCACTCTGGATGTGGCTTCCCGCTTCTCTCGTACTTCTGTATTAATATTTGCCTTCCTGACTCTCTCGGGTCCGGGGCTGGGGTGGTGGTTGGGAGGTGGAAGACTGATACGAAGAAAAGACAGCAGACCCTGGAATCAGATACGTCTAGGCTTGAATCTAAGCTCTGCTTATCCTGAAGCAAATTACTTCATCTCCTTCATCCTTGGTCTTTCAGTCTGTTAAACAGGAATCAGCATATGGATGGACAGAATGATAGATGGGTAGATAGATGGATTAATTTTTAAAAAGCAAATAATTAATAGGGAAGTGATGGGTGAGTGGGTGAGACATGTTAGCATTAACATGCCTAAATGTGTAAGAGTGATATTTCCTTTTAAGGAAACTACATTCTAGTTTTTGGTTCGGGATCATAGGGATCAGGAGAGCGAGGCATCAGAGAAGTGAGTTTACAACCCAGCTGGGGTCCTTACAGTTAGTTTTGTTTCAGGTCAACATTTACCACATTTGTGCCGAGGAACATGAGGCAAATGCTCCATAAAAAGAGGGTTCCGTGGTCCAGGGTCTTTGGGAAATTGAACCCGTTCTTGGAGATCATCGTATTGAAGCCTTTGAGAAGTTTTATAAATACTTGTTTTATTGTAATAATACTTGCTATTGTTTAAAATCCAATGAGTCTGCAAAACATGCTCACGCAGCCTGTCTTTCACATACTGCTGCTTAACTCACTCCCAGAGGAACCGCATCCTATAGGACCTGTCATTCATATGCAGTGGCCAAGACTACACAGCACTCTCCATGTGGGGTCCATCCACACGGGCTGGTGGTCGAGAATCACATACACGCTGTGGATGCATCCTCCCAGACGATCATGTGGTGGGATTAGGACCCATGTTACCACCGCCGTTTCACAGATGAATGAATGGCACTCCGGCAGATGGAATGAGCTGTCTGAGTCCACACAGTTTACAACTGACAAGTTTAACTTCATCCCTGGTCACTCAATGCCCATCCTCTTAGGTCCACATGTGCTCCCGTCTGCAGTTACTGAGGTCTCTCTCTGGTGCCTGCTTGGTGGTGCAGAGCTGTTGAAACAGGTCTGGGCAGCCCCATGCACTTCACTCTGCAAATGTGGAAACAGCGAGTGCACTTCACAGCCTGACAAGCAGCTCTCCAGCAAAGGATAATGGAGCAGGAGAGAATGATCACACTAACGAAGGCGGTAATTGCACTTACCAGGACTTGTAGAGCACTCTGTTGTTTTGTGAGTGCTTTCACACGTGGCACCCCTCTTATATCATCGCAGCAACCCAATGAGTAAACTGGGCTGGGCGCTTTTGCCCTCACCTGACAAGGAGGTAAACGGAGGAGCAGAATCTCAGGTGGTGCGTCTGCGGCAAGTGCATCGCCCGAGGCCGCCGCCCTCTCTCCTGACTAGTTCTATTATTTGCATTACCACCCAGCAGAGTGGTGGAAACAGACCTGTCTCTTGCTGGTGTCTGTGCTTTCCAATTTCCCACTTCTGTTCTTTCCTCCTTCCTCCATTTAGAATGAACATTTCAAAATCCTGAAATATGCGAAGAGAACAGTCATTCATAATCCCACCGTCCTGAGATAACTGCTGTGTATTTACATCTAGTAATTGTTTTATGCCCATTTGCCTGTTATTAAATTTTCTCAAAAGCATACTTTTAAATGTCTGCGGTGAGTTTCATTTTATGTTACTTTACATTATCCTTCTTTTGTTGTTGGGTGTTTAGAATGTTTTTCTATTTTCTATAATTTAAGTAACATGATAAACATCATTATACATAAATTTTTGGGAGCTTAAAAACAAAACAAAACACTGTCCTTGAGATAAATTTCTTGAATGAAATTTTAGAGTCAGAGTGTTTCAAGATATTTAAGACTTTGGGTGGATGTTCAAAATTGCCATCTAGAAAAGTTTTACCAATTTTATAGCACCATGAGCAACAATTTTCTGCACTTGCTATTACTCTTTTTGAACTTTTAAAAGTTCACAGACATAATTTTTGTTTCTCTAATTACCAGTTTGGATGATTGTCTCTTTTTAAATATTCACTTTTGGTTGGTCATTTTTATTTCTTCTTTTGCTAATTTCCTGCTCATGTCCTTTCCTGTGATTCTTATTACAATGATCATTATTTTGCTTCAGGTATGCTTTTCTTATTAATATCTTAGAAATCTTTATATATTAAGGGGGCTAATATTTATGTTGCAAGTAATGTTTCCCTTAGGTTGAAGTCATAATGAAGTAAACACTGTGAGGCATGTCTTTAATTGATGAGAGAACTTATAAGGGGTAAGATCCTGGCTCAAGATGAAGAAGACATTTCTAGTAAGGAAAGAAAATTATGTTTAACTAATTTCAGATCAGATCAGATCAGTCGCTCAGTCATGTCCGACTCTTTGCAACCCCGTGAATCGCAGCACGCCAGGCCTCCCTGTCCATCACCAACTCCTGGAGGTCACTGAGACTCACATGTTTAATTATAATCCCATAAAGAAGGGATTTATGGTTTTGTGTTAGTCTTATTTCATGGAGAAGTAAACCAAGATTCAGAGAGTTCCAGTAATTTGCCCCAGGTCACATAACACAAAACGTCAGAAATGAGATTTGAACCCAGGTCTGTCCATCTCCAGCTTCTGGGTACTTTCCACTGTGTGTCTCCCTGGCATCCCAAAGGGAGGTGATCATCAAAGTTATGTTGCAGATATAAATTAGTTGCAGTCCCTACTGGGGACTGCAGGACGACTTCCCTTCTGGGGCAGTGGATGGGAATCCACCAGATAGAGCAGAGGGACACGAGGGAGCACAGGCCATGGGGGCAACTCAGCCTGTGTGCCACAGCTACTGAGCCCACGTGTCACAACTCCTGAAGCCCCCATGCCCTAGAGCCTGCGCTCCACACCAAGAGAAGCCACCACAATGAGAAACCCATGCACCTCAACAAAGAGTAGACCCCTCTTGCCACAACTAGAAAAAGTCTGTGGGTAGCCCCAAGACCCAGTGCAGCCATAAATAAATAAATAATAAATAAACAAATTGGTCACAATCCACAGAAAAGACTCGATGAGGAAAGAGACAAGAGAATAAAGGAAAGAATTAGGAGATTGAGAATTGGAGCCCTCAAATACATTCAAAGACATGAAGGCAGAGGTCTTCATTCATAAATGAGAGGTGGAGCAACATGACCAAGCCACCTTCCTCAGTCCACACCTTGCATCACCCTTAGCACCAACCTGGCTGCTTTTAAAGCCATTCTTGACTTTCTCTGAGCTAATCTCCAAGATTCATTTTCTTAAGACAGATGTGGAGTAAGCTTTTGGGTGGCACCATTTGCAGTATTTCAGATTCCTACTTTCTGCTTTCTCTTTCTCACATTCTTATTTCTCTTTATTTATTTTTCTTAAACTGCTGAGTCTGATAAATTAGGGCTATTAAGAGACTGTTTGTTATTCTGTCCTGAGTTACTATTTTTAGAGCTTAAAACACTCATAAATATATGGATGTCCTGACTGTAAATGGATACATTTTAGCCAGTGAAAAATTCATTTTCTCTAATACACGTTTTTAAAGTGTCCTCCTGAAGTTCTGCACAATATCTCACCATGATCTTTCACTGTTCCTCCCATTTTTATCCGATAAAAGCAGATCCATCATCCAAGTGGTTCCTTTTTCTCTGCACCATAAATAACAGCTGGGAAAAGGAGCATCTCCCACAACACAGCAGCTTCGGGTTTTAACCAGTTTTGGAATTTATTGTTCAGCCTTCTTGGGATGGGAGCCAGAGGCACCTGCATGCCCCTCAGTTATCTCACGGCCTCTCTCGTTTTGGACAAAGGCACTCCAAGTACAAGCAGAGTGAATTTTGCATCTGATTTCATCCTGACTTTCTGGATGGAAAATCAGATATGAGGAGGTCGTCATATGATGGTCATACACCCAAGGGGTCTTCCCAGGTGGCTCGGTGGTAACAAATTCGCTTGCCAATTCAAGAGATGTAGTAGACTCAGGTTTGATTCCTGGGTCAGGAAGATCCCCTGGAGTAAGAAATGACAACCCACTGTAGTATTCTGCCTGGGAAATTCTATGGACTGAGGAACCTAGCAGGCACATTACATGGGGTCACAAAAAGCCGGACAAAACTGAGCATGCACATATATACCCAGGATCTTCTGAGTCAGTCCTAGTTTTTGACTATAAACCCAGTCAAATTATTTTTTAATATTTGTTTTTATTTATTTGGCTGTGCCGGGTCTTAGCTGTGGCATGTGGGATCTAATTCCCTGACCAGGGATCCAATCTGGGACCCCTGCATTGGAAATGTGGAATTTTAGTCATTGGACTAGCAGAGAAGTACCCCCCTGCAAGTGAAATGATTTGAGAGTGACCATTTTTAACGCTCAAATGTATCCTGGTTTGGATGACAAATTATGTAGTCACTGTGGATGTAGGTTTAGAAACCCAGAGCTCTGTATTGCTTCTCATCTTTTCCCTATTTCCCATCAGAGCTTCATTCTGTGTGTTGAAATTTTCTCTCCTTTCCATCAACCACTTATCATAGTCAGGAGACTTACTATCAGAGGTAACATCTCCAGACTGGCGATAAGAGAGATACACGATGTTAGCTCCCACCCTGTATGAGACTCTCTGCTAGAAGCTTTTCAAAAAGTCATGCTTTCATTCTGAGGACAACTCCCAAGAGCTGCTGTAATTCATCAATATCAAGAGGCATATGTTTTCATTCATTAGTATCTGGAAATTGGGCCATGCCTGATCACTGATGTCATCTTGTAATTGCTGTGGGTCATGTAGCATTGTGGCGTTCTTGTCATTGTCTGTGCTCGTACAAGCATCCAGACTGACAGAATGGGTGTCCGCAGCTTGGAAGAAAATTGTAGAAGCTTCTTTCAGATCCCAGGAATCAAATGATTTTGGAGCTAGGCAGGCAGTGTTGGCAAATAAGCACTCTTTAGCCATATTTGGGGAGCAGACATCAATAGCAGACCAGCTCTGCATCACTGAAGAGCCACATTCAACACGGCAAACACGACTATTGGTTTCTTTTAAGGATTCTTGTAAGAAATGCTGTATCACCAATAACCTAAATGATACGGGGTGGGGGGAGGGGGCGTGTTGTTTGGAAAGTTACCTGATGATTTTTGGATGGCAAAGTAACTCTGACTGTTAAGAACATTTAGGAATACTTCAAACACATTTGAGTTTATGGCTTATTTTTATTTAAAATTGTCCTTTTTATTCATGCCCGAGAGTGACATGGGCTTCCCAGTTGGTGCTAGTGGTAAAGAGCCCAGCTGCCAATGCAGGTGACATAAGAGATGTGGGTTTGATGCCTAGGTTGAGAAGATCCCCTGGAGGAGGGCATGGCAGCCCACTCCGGTACTCCTGTCTGGTGAACCCCATGGACAGAGGAGCCTGGTGGGCTGTAGTCCAGTGGGTCGCAGAGAGTCGTACACAACTGAAGCATCTCAGCACACACACATGGCAAGGGTGACATGAGATAAAATCTATATGGGTTAAATCTCAAAGAGATTTTAAAATAATTATAAATATAAAATGAAATTCCAAGAGATTAAAAACATTGAGTCAAAGATTTGTGGAAGTATCCTTTTTTTTTTTTTTTTTTTTGCTTGTTTTCTTAATGGTATATAAGAAAACAGGTGTCCAGTCATTGATGGTGTTTTCTGGTGAGTAGTAGTTACTCTTGAGCTCATTTCACAGGCAAGACTAGAAAGATATGTATTCCCTAAGATGATGCAGTTAGCTAGTGGCTGTGCAGCTGTGGGGTTGGAATGAGTCAAAAAGTTGACTTAGATAACAGTCATGGGGTTTCTGCAAAGTGCCAGGCCATGCCTGGGAAAGTCAGAAGGAAACTCATGTGGTCTCTACTCTCCCAGAGCTTCTGGTCCTGGGAGCGGAGGGAATGCCTCAGAAGATGGAGAGGCAGGTAACTGTGATGCTTCCTGAAGGGTCTAATGGTAGCAAGAGATTCAGCCCTGAAGCTGGGGCTCTGAGGCAGCACCCACGAGGAAGGGGCTCCCAGACTCTGGCCTGGAGAGTAAGGAGGGAGTATTAACCCAGCCAGAGGAATATGGGGAGTAGGAGCGCTGTTTGATACAGTGGGACAGCAAGAACCAGCAAGCATCAGCACACATCGCTGCTGAATCTGCCGCCTGCATCCTTTCCGTGAGGGTACCTTGTGGAGTTGCTGATGCTGACTGGCTGGGGCAGTGCCCTGCGGGAGACAGCAGCAGCTCTCCTGGGGAGAAAGAAGATTAATTTCCCCAGGAACTGATGCTTTGGACTCGCTCTGCCTAATTCTCACAGAAGTAGGGGGCTGGCATTAAAAACTCCAATCTCAAGGTGAGAAAAGCAAAGTTCCAAGTGCTAACCCGCTGTGCCCAAGGTCACACAGGTCGTAAGTGATGGAGGTGAGATGCGGACCCCAGAGGACTGGACTCAAAGTGAGTTTGTGTTAAACATCAAAGTAGGTCACACAGCTTCAGGACTAGAGGAGATGCAGGATCCATTTGACTCTGTCCCCGCCATGCCCTGGTGTGTTGGTGGAGGGGAGGGAGACAGAGGCCCCACAGGTGAGCGGTGACCTTCCCCAGGTCACACGTGGCCAGTCAAGCTAGAAACCAAGGTGTCAAGGAGCGCCTTCTTCACTTACTCGTATGTCCATGACTTTCATCAACTTGTATTTAAGGGCCGTTCAAGCAGGGCAAACCACTGCTTTAAAGCAATTACTTGGTGATGATCAGGAGGGGCCAGGGGATTCTGTTTGCTTATGTATGTGAACCTGAAATGCCTACTTTCTTAATTAAGCTTTAACTCTGCCTTTTGCCTCAAGCTTTTCATTTTTTTCCCTCCTATTTAACAAGACTCAGCCTTTCTCCATCACTGGAGGCCTTGGGCTTTGCCTGTTTCATTTCTCTCTTCTGAGAAGCATCTGCTCCTGCCCCACTACAAGGATACCTCCTCTTTCTAGCCCCAGTTCCCAGGTGCTCTTAATTTCATGATTATCAGCCATGGGCAGTCTGTTTCTTGATGACTCAGAAGCAAGGGATGCTGGGAATTCTATACCTGGGGCTCCTCCTTCCCACCCACCTCCTCTCAGTGACACTCATCTTTCCTCAAGAACTCATCCCAGGTCTCGAGCAGTCTTCCCTGATCAGCACCGAGTCTGTTTGAGGTGCTCCGGGTCTGGCCTTCAAGGCTCTGGTGACTTCGTGTTTTTGGCTTTGAATCTCCAGCAACTGGCAATGCATCTGGTATGCAGGAGATGCTTGATAGATGCTTCTTGAACAAATGAATGCGTGAAGGAATGAATGGACAAACTAGGCCAGTGTGCAGGTGAGCACAGGTGTCTGCAATGGCTGTTGGTGGGGGGAGTTGTTATCTGTCTTATCTTGGGAAAGGCTGAAGGTGAAAGCAGGGGGCAGCAGAGGAGGAGATGATTGGATGGTATCACCAATTCAATGGACATGAATCTGAGCAAACTCCGGGAGACAGTGGAGGCAGAGGAGCCTGGTGGGCTGCAGTCCATGGGGTCACAAAGAGTTGGACATGACTCAGCAACTGAACGACAGCAAAACTGTGGTATATTGTTAGGAATCACTTATCACAGATGAAGATGTTTAGAGAAGTTTAATGGGCATGTATTGGAATATCTACTTACCCAGTGTCCTCGGGCTGGACGTAATTTATGCCTCAGTTCCTGCCTAACCTTGATGGAGAGTCACTGAACCCTGCTTGCTAGTTTTAAGCGTTCGGTTGTGCCCTTAGAACACCCCTAATTGGGAACCCCTTAGGTGTCATGAGATCGTGAGATATTTATGTAATGACTACCATGCTGTCTGTCAAAGGCACGATGCTGAGGCAGACAGACATGGGATCCTCATCTCTGGGGACCTGGTAAGGTGGTGGCAGATAAGCTGGCAGCCAGACACAGTCAGGTGGGTGAGGTGAGGATGCCCATGGGAATACTGAGCAGACGCACCTACAGTGGGCTGGTGTCATCAGAAAGGGCTTCCAGAGAGAAGGAGGCACGCCTGCTAGTCTACACAGGGCAGGGAGAGAGAGAACAGGGTTATCTGTAATAGCTTCCCTGAAACTTAAAGCTTAAAACAGCCCCCACTTTGTTGTGTCTCCTGGTTCTGTGAGTTGGGAGTTTGGACAGCACTCATTCAGGGGTTCCTCTGCTCCACCTGGCATCAGCTGAGGTCCTTTGACAGCCTTCAGCTGGATACTAGCCTGGTCTGGGGGATGCAAGAAGGCTTCGCTCTCATGCCTGGGACCTCGGTGTCGGGATGGTTGGGAACTGGCCTCTCTGGCAGGCAGACCACTGTCTAACAGATCATGCAGAGCTCCCTAGAGAGGGAGTGGCAGCTGCCAGTCCCTTAAGGCAGGGGGGCCACAGGCCAGCAGGGCATTTCTTCCTGAGCCCCGCTAGACAATGCAGCCACGGAGCCTGCTCAGGTTCAAGGGGAGAGGACGGAGGCTGCCATTTGTGGATGGAGACAGCCGCCTCGAACCTGCCGTCTTGGAGAGTTGGAAAGTGGGCTCCAGGCAGAGGTGGCAGAGTGTGGAGGTGAGAGCCTGACCCAGCAGGTGACTGGAAGGAGCCCTCAGAGGTTGCAGTCGTGGAGCAGGCTCCAGAGCAGGCAGAGGTCACGCAGAGCAGAACTTGTTGGCAGGTGTCGTGGAGACTGAGATCTACCTCAGGAAGTTACTGACAGATTCAGAGCAGGGATGTGACATGATTGGATCTGCAATTGAGAAGGACCGCCCTGATGATTGTGTGGGGGGAAGGTTGGGGAAGGTTGGCAGAGGGAGCTGCGGACACTGGCTTGGAGGATAGGATTGAAGGAATGCAGGTGAAAGATGGAAGCCTTCGAAAAGACGGGGGTGGCAGGAAGAGGGCTTCCCAGGTGGTAGTAGTAGTAAACAACCCGTCTGCCAATGCAGGAGGCATAAAAGATGTGGGTTTGATCCCTGGGTTTGGAAGATCCCCTGGAGGAGGGCATGGCAACCCACTTTAGTATTCTGGCCTGGAGAATTCTGTGGACAGGGGAGCCTGGTGGGCTACAATCCATAGGGTTGCAAAGAGTTGGACACGACTGAGGTAACTTCCACGCATGCACAATGGGAAGAACTGAATAGAAGCAGGAATATTAGGGACATGGGTGCAGAGAAGGACTTAGCATCCCACCGGCCCCTGTCTCCAGCTGCTCAGCGTCACTTCTGCTTGTCACAGAAGACCCATCTGGTGCCACCTGGACGACAGACATCCAGGCAGCCATGTGCACACCAGCCCTGCACACACAGTTGCACAAGCAGCTGAGATTTAATCCCAGCATTTCCAACAAGCCTCCATCAGCTTCCTGTATGTGAAAAATGGGGATGATCATATTAAATGTGACAAACATTTAACCATCTCGGAAGCTGTGATCTTGGTAGCAGCTGGGAAGAAATGATAAAGTGATAAGGATGGAAATCAAATTTCCTGTCAGAGGAATTGATAAAACATTTCCTTTTGCTAAACAAAGAGAGGTTTTTGATTGACCTGATGTATTTCAAGCCTTCAGGGGCCTGTTCTGGAATTCTCAGATCTGGAATTGGGAGGCCTGAGGATTTTCTTCTCTCCATATTGCTCCCCTACTTTCTGGAGTGATGACAAGACCCACAGAGCATTCAGGTTGTCAGTGTGTCAGTGTACCTGGATCTGAAAACTGTCCTGTCCCTCCCCTCCCCAGCTGAGTCACTTATCACTTACCCTCTGAGCCTGTTTCTTTATTTGTAGAATAACTGGTCTCCACTCAT
This sequence comes from Tragelaphus eurycerus, assembly GCA_935064755.1. NCBI lineage: Eukaryota > Metazoa > Chordata > Mammalia > Artiodactyla > Bovidae > Tragelaphus > Tragelaphus eurycerus. Next base: position 24,855,222 of record CAKXYN010000020.1, read on the forward strand.
CACAGTTGGCATGAGCATCACATGACATCCTGCAGACAGCTTGATGACCACTGCCACATTGACCCTCACAAGCATTCTCTGTGTTCAGTTAGGGCCTTCCCAGCATGAAAAAGGCTGAGCATCAAAGAATTGATGCTTTCAAGGTGTGGTGCTGGAGAAGACTCTTGAGAGTCCTTTGGACAGCAAGGAGATGAAACTAGTCAATCCTAAAGGAAATCAACTCCGAATATTCATTGAAAGGACTGATGCTAAAACTGAAACTCCAATACTTTGGCCATCTGATGTGAAGAGCTGACTCGTTGGAAAAGACCCTGATGCTGGGAAAGATTGAAGGCAGGAAGAGAAGGGGACAACAGAGGATGAGATGGTTGGATGGCATCACCAACTCAATGGACATGAATTTGAGCAAACTTGGGAGATGGTGAAGGACAGGGAAGCCTGGCGTGCTGCAGTCCCCGGGTCACAAAGAGTCGGACATGACTTGGTGAATGAGAAGTGCAAAGGTGAGGGGATGGAGGCTCCAAGGGGTCAAGCAGTGTATCCAATCAAGGTCACCTCCAAGAAGAGGTTTGGAGTTTGATGCTGGTGACGCAGGTGAGACTTTCTCTGTGGCGCTGCAGCACAACTCTTGGAGAGCAGATGGCATCATGTGGAAGCAAATGTGAGCTCAGTTCACTGAGCCTCCTCCTCAGATATTTACACAAACACGTGCATGTGTGATAGTGAGCTCCCCGCCACCAGAAGTATTCGCGCAGATGCTGGAGTCACCTGCTCAGCACCCTGGTTGAGAGAATTTGTGACTCATGCGAGGGAACAGAGCAGGTCAGCTTGGAGAGTCTATATAATCCCATCAGTATGTATCCTGAACAAATGCTGAATCACCCCCAAGGGGTTGTTTATAGCCAGCCTCTTGACAGTGGATCCTTTGCTTGGTGGCCTCGTGTCAGGCTGAATTGGCCCTCTGAGTGGGGTGGCTGGCCATGCCTCTAGACATACCCGGGGCCAGCTGGGTTTCCTAGAACAGCTTGGTCCTCGGCAAACAGAATCCCAGTCCCCTGCCTACAGCTGGCTTCTGCCAACTCCATTAGGCCTCTGTGATGGAGGCCAAGATGGACTTGCCACAGCTCCCCGGGGTGTATCGGGTTTCTTCATCAACAGGGAAATCTGAGGAGACCTCATCTAGTATGGTGCTGAGGAGAGTGACTGACAAGAGCTAAATCTCCTCTGAAACAAGTGGGCTGGCCGGGCCCTGGGGCTGAAAACAGTGTAATGGAGTGTGTTGGATTTTCACTTCAGCCTTCCTCTCCCCTGTCTGTCTCACTCTGGCCCGGCACCCACTCAGTTCATGTTTGTCTCACTTTAATGGCTTGGTCGTCTCTCTTGGGGCTCAGCAAGCTTTTTCTTAAAGACCAGAATACATAGTTCCAGTTTTGCAGACCACATGGTCTCCATCACAACTATTCAGCCCAAAGCTGCTGCCATTGTGCAGAGAGGGTTATGGAGAGCATGAAAATAAATAGACACGACTGTGTAATAAATACAGCCTTAGACAGGACATAAACACATAAATACAGCCCCAGGCAAAATGTAAATCCAGGGGCTTGGATACAACTGAACTTAGCAGGAGAGGGTGCAGGCTGGATGTGACCAGTGGGCCTCAGTTTCCTGACCTGCCATTTCTAGCTAGTCCTTAACAAATCAAGAGAAAAAGAAAGTCCATCCCTCGTGTCAGGGCATGGTGGTGGGGGAGTTACAAATTCATTCTGCAAAGTGTGGGCCATAAAATGGCAGCCTCAGCCTCACCGTAATAAGGACCCGGGAGATTGTCAGAAACACAGAATCTTGGCACCTTCCTTCTCTTTCTCCTCAGCCTCCTCCCCCCAGTTAGAATCTACCTTTTCACAGTTCTGTAAATGATTCACATACACATCAAGTTTGGAAAAAACTGGGTTTATGAGATAGAGGGAACTTGGGGGTAGTAATTAAAATCAGAGTTTATATAATTTGTGTGTGTGTGTTTGTCATTGTTATTGATGAGTGTACAGTGAGCTAGGAAGTCTAAGTACTAGAAATATGTGGACTCTGCCAGTAGAGGATCAGTGGAGAGAGGGTGATTATAAAACTTCTTTGGATAACTGTTGTGATGATAGCTAATCTTTGCAATCTTTGGCATTCTCCAAACTGATTTAACAAATGAAATTCTCACAGTAGCCCTTTGTATGGAAGGTCACAGCTCTGCTCAGCTCCAGGGGTGCCCCTTATATGTGATAACCCCTGGATTTGTACAGTGCACAGCCTGAGCAACTGGTCATAGCAGCCCTGCCTGGAAGGCAGCTTTACTGCCTTGGATTTTCTGATGTATAAACTGAGGTCGGCAGCTTGTGGGAAGAGAGGGATATGGAGTTCTGTTTGGAAGAATGTTTCTGTAGTTGCATAAGGGAGGGGAAGAGGCAAATGGCATTTATGTAACATTTGTCTTGTCAGAGGCATTTTTGCATTTTGATCCTCAACATCCTGTGAGGTAGACAGGTATTACTACTGTGGTTCCATCTTCTGCTTGAGAAAACTGAAGCTAAAGGGGGAACCAGGACTCACACGTGGGCCCCCCTTCCCCTCATCACGCCCCCACATGGGGTGTCCTCACCAAGCGCAATGCCACCCCTTTCCTCCCAGGTGTGAGCCCCCCTCACCTTGTCCTGCAGGAAGGTCAGAATGGGAATGGCCTGCAGGCGTCCCAGGTTGGGGACTTTAACTTTCTGACACCTGAGCTGAGCCTTGGAGAGGTGGCTCCGTGGGGCAGAATGGGGCCTTGGGAGTCAGGGGCACTGGACTCTGGGCTCATTTATCTCACCGTGGCTGCTGAGAAGCCGAGAGACACTCAATTGTGGACTTGTGTTGTCCAAGCACATTGTGTCTCCTTGAAGGACGAAGGTGCTGTAGATGGATGGCTGGGGCACGCTTCCCTGTCCAACGGGTGGGGCCTCTCTTCCCCACCTTGACTGTGACCACGCTGGCTGTCTCCTGTCTCCACCAGGAAAGTCCTTAAGCAGGGTTTAATGGGCCTCTCCGACCCCAAGCCTGACCCTTGCCCAGTAGGAAAGGCCAGGTATCTTGGGGATCTGAGATGTGATCTGTGGGTGTGTTTACCTTAGGAGACGCCTGTTAGGATGCGATTGTGAGGGAGCTGCTGGTTCACATTTGGAAGTGGCATCTGGCACCTTGACTGTTGGCCAAAGGTTTTGCGGAAGCTCCTACTCAAGAAGAGACCATAAGAATCTGGAGTGACAACCCCATTATTCAGGGTACCCAAAGTCCTTCACATTCCTTCCCACGCTCACTGCTGTCTCTGTCATTAAAATATATTGTGGATTAATATTTGAGCAGCCACACAGGGCATGCATGTCACCAAGCCCCACACTTCTCATCCATTTCCACTCCCTGCAGCGCTCTGGTCTCCCTTTGGGTTTCCTGTTACCCTCCCTTAGCCCTTCCCTATCTGATCCACACCCTCTCATCAGAGTGGACCCAAAGATTTCCACGCTCCACGCAGTCCATGTTAACATCCCCCAAACGCTCCTGCTCGTCCCCTCCCTGCCAGCCTGAGGCTCAGATTCCTCTTATACCCTGGAGCTCTCCTCCTGAGAGAATCTCTGAGGCCCACTGTCTGCTTTTCCTTGCTTTGCATTCTGTTGAAATAATTCCCTGCTATGTAGGCACCTTGTGTGGCAGGTCCCCTGAGAGGGGCTGTTGCCTGAGCTGGGGGCATCCTTGTTAAACCTCTCCTTAGGTGGAGCTTCGTTTTGATCACAAGAGGCAGTAGCCTCTATTATGGAATTTCCCCCTGAGTAACCTCAGGCAAGTCTTCTAACCTCACTGACCCTCAGTTTTTTGTCTCTAAAATGGGGGCGGTAAGGGTAACTGCCCTTCAGGGGGATGGTCGGGAGAATTGGTTAAGAGGATGGATTTTAAATACAAAGCGTCCCAAAAGCTTTTGCGATTTTAAGCTTTAATAACATCAGAAGCATTTATGCTATCAACCTACCGAATGCATTATTTGCAAGTTTAAGTTTCTCCATTCTTGAAGTGTTTAGTTTTGTGAATTTCTACACTTTTCATTTTAATTTTCATTTCAGTCAATATTTGCTGTGTTCAGCCAGAGGGACTGGGAAGGGAAAAAAATAAAGGAAATTTAAAGACTTATTTTTAAAAATTCACAAAAGTGAATAAATGCAAAAGAAATTTAGGCCAACTTTCAAATGAGTTTTTGTATATTTATAGCATTTCTCTCTCTGAAGTTATTAAAGCTTAAGACTATACTAAGATGGTAAGTGCGGCCAAAAGAGAAGTTCTTCTCTTATTATCTCTATCAGAGTCGTCACTGTCAGCATCATCATTTGGTCCAAGCCATCATAAAGGAAATCTTTCTCTGATACTGATTACTGGAGACTAAGTGCCCAGGTTTTGTTCCTGCCCCTCCTTTGGTGCTGGTTGGGGTCCTGAGGCCTTCCATCTGCCTCCTACAGGGCTGGGTTGCCAAGCTGTCGTAGGCTTGTATCCCTTGCTAGGTTTTCTTCTTCTCACCCCCTTACTCACCCATCTGTTGAGCTTTAAGAAGACAAGGTGGGCTCAGGCTCTGGTGGGCAGCAGGGGGTGGGGGCAGCATACTGTGGAAGTGCCACAGAAGACTGGCAGTCATGTTCCATTCTGAACCTAGATGTCAGTTCATCCCATTAACGTCCTTCCTCCCAGATCTCACTCTGCCCTTGACCCTGCCCACCACCATCTCTGTTTCAGGCATGTCTCCTTGGACTGAGCATTCTTGCCTCCTTCCTTATGGCCTCCACACCCCTGCTCAGCCCCCAGCCACCCTCTCCCACCTTCTTTCTTCTACCAGACATTCTGGAACCTCCACTCCATCTGTTATGGAGCTTCCTTCAACATATTAACCTCTTCATGGGAACCTTGACCCTCGCGTTCCCCTGATGGAACATTCCTCCCATCAGAGACTTGGCAGGAACCCCTCAAGTCTCAGAATATGGTGTCCAACAGAATCCTGGGAGTGAAAGAGACAGGAGGTTTAGGGGGAATCTTCTGCATGTAGCAGCTGAGTCTGTAGCAATGTCAGCTGCATGAGATGGATGTGACATGAAGGTGTTTGCTGTTTTTTTTTTTTTTTAAACCTGTGTTTGTAACTGGTTTTATTTAAATTAATTTATTTACTTTTTGGCCGCAGCACTTGGCATGCGGTATCTTAGTTCCTGATCAGGAATCGAACCTGCCTCCCCTGCATTGGATGCAGAGTTTTAACCACTGAACCACTAGGGAAGTCCCTGAGTTTGCTCTTAAGTGCTGAATGCCAGGGGCCTCTGTGGAATCCAAGAGGCAGGCTTTAACCTGGGCCCCTTCAGCCTGGAGGCACTGGAAGGGTTAACAAGGGAGAGAATGATGCATGAGTGAAGAAGGGAAGAGGCTGGAGCCCAAGAGAAGTATGAGAGTTCACCTGGCAGTGATTCTGGGAAGACTTAGTTCACAGAGTCTGGAAGGGGATGGGGGTTCAATGAACTAGCATAGAGTGGCTAATGCCAGAGAGAGGTCAAGATGGGTGAGGACTGATGGAGGTGGCTCCTAAGGAGACAAACAGTGAAGCTGGAAAGAGCGCTGTCTGTGAAGGTGGATAGTGCTGAGAGAGACGGCAGGACGGTGTGAGGAGGTAGGATGGTGTCCGGAATCACACTGGCCACAGCAGGAGCAGCAGCATGCCCAGAGTGAAAACAGTGGACAATGGTGGTTAGAGAGGGAGGGACTTGAGAGTAACTGATGCTGAAGGAAAGGATGGAGGGTGTGGTACTTTGTGATGGTTTGAGCTCTGCCACCTTCTGAAGACATGATGAAAGCTCTGAGATCCACCCTCAAACTTGACCCCCTACAGACAGATTTTACATCCTGTGGTGCAGAGTTCACACACCCTGTGAAACCTACTGGGACCCCAGGAGGAGCTGCAGGGTCCTTCCCCAGGAGGGAGGATGCTGGGAGGCGGGGAGACAGTGGCTCTGAACTGGGGACCCTCAGGTCTTTCCTTGGAGCCCTTGCTTCCTTCTCTCATTCAAGGCCATGCTTCCCTCTTTCACTAGGACTGTTCCCAATTTATAGGCAGAGAGACTAAGGCACCAGGACTGGGGTGAGGGGTTATTTTGATTAACTCCCTGCAGCAGAGGCAGGAGGCGGCCCCGGGCTGGGAGTCGTGTGGACTAATTAGCCTCTAATTGAGTTCCCTCTCCTTCCTCTCTGGCATCACAGTGACATTAAATTACAAGATTCAAACATATAATTTCCTAAACTTAAATGTGATTTATCTTAATAGGACTTTGTACTGGGTCACTTTATCATGTACAGTGTCAGAGACCAGATCTATTATTCACAGGGACTATTAGGGAATCACAGACAGTGGAACTTGGAGAGACCTTGAGAGGTCAGCTTGTGTTCAACTCTGTGGCCCCCAGCCTAGCTGTCCCCAACCCTGGGCAGCCCCTCGCCCCATGCTGGCGGCCGGTGGATAGACAGCTGGGTTTAAGTGTGAGCAGACAGGGAGAGACCCAAACTTCATAAACTGGATATCCTGCCTGTGGTCCAGCTCAAAGCCTTGTTGCTGTGAATCATGGCCTCAATTTCATAGACTATGCGTATAATGCCAGCCCTACATCCACGTACCTTCATTCTGTCTGGCCAGTTACTGAGCTGGGTGGTTCATTAGAAAAACGGATCAGAGTCAGAGTATCTCAGAGCAAGAAAAGGGCTGGTATATTATATCACTGATTAACTCATCAGTTCATTTGCTCAGTCATCACGTAGTTTAGAAAGGCCAGCCATGCTGTACAGATGGACAAACACAAACCGAGAGAGGAGAAGTGATGTGCCCAAGAGCAGAAGCAAAGCTTCAATTCAAACCCAGACTTCCGCAGGCCAGGCCATCTTGTCCTGTCTCCAGCTGCCCACCAGCTGACATGCATTCTTAGCAGGTGGCCATGGCGGAGTAGAAGGCTGATGTTTATCTCCATGATGAATGGAATTCCACTTGGCAACTTGATCTTCAGCCTTTGTGACTTGGGGAAGACAGGGGGTGATCAAAAGAATATATTTTTCTAATGAAAGACACCTTTGGAAATACAATATACAGCTCTGTCAGCCTCCCGAGTCAGGGGAGGAGAGATGGAGAAGATCTGTGGTGAGCAAGGCTGCCATTGACAAGTTGATCTAAATGTGTGCGAGCCATCCAGTCTCTGGAGCACCAGCCAGACTCTTGAAATTGTGCTGGAGAAGTTCAAACACAGAGGGGTAGGGCTCACACGCAGTTCGGAGCTGTAGGTCTGGACCCAGGCCACTGGAGCTTGAACCCTGAGTCAGCCTGACCGCTTAATAGCCCTGTGCCCAGCCAGGCAAAGACTATGATACTCACTGTCTTGGTTTCCTGTTCTGTAAAACAGTCCACCTGGGGTAGGTGGACTTAGCTCATCAGGTTGTTTTGAGGATAGTGGAGATAAAGCATGTAAGATGTGTAGTGTGGGGCTGGGTAGATACAATGTGAATCTCTCCCTGTAATGCTGGATTTTATTAAACACGCTGCTGCTGCTGCTAAGTCGCTTCAGTCGTGTCCGACTCTGTGCGACCCCATAGATGGCAGCCAACCAGGCTCCCCCGTCCCTGGGATTCTCCAGGCAAGAACACTGGAGTGGGTTGCCATTTCCTTCTCCAAGGCATGAAAGTGAAAAGTGAAAGTGAAGTCGCTCAATCGTGTCCGACTCTAGCGACCCCATGGACTGCAGCCTACCAGGCTCCTCTGCCCATGGGATTTTCCAGGCAAGAGTACTGGAGTGGCGTGCCATTGCCTTCTCCAATTAAACACACAGTTACCTGCTTTTCCCAAATTAAGAATAGACAGAGCTGGGCACAATCTTCTTGGGGCAGAATTTGCCTCACTGGTGATCCCAGACATGTGCTTCTGAATTGAGGGGAAGAGAGGGGGAAGCCCCTTGAGATCTGAGTCTTCTCAAGCCCCATCCTCATGGGAGCCAGGTTTCTAGCTCATAAAATGAAGAAAGGAAGCCCTTTTAGTTTTCCTGTTCCCAGCTGTGGAGTGAGGTAGGTTCCCATGTGTCAGGAGCAGCGTGGGGACCAGGGAGGTTAAAGGCGGTTTAGACTCAGACATTACGGTCTGAATATGGCTGAAATGGGTGCTTGTTTTCCATCTGTGATAGCCAGATGGATAAACTGCTGTTTGGAGAGGGAGAGGATGTGGGGGCACCAAGGGTGGAGGGGCACCAATGTGCAAGGGCACCTTAATGGATTCTGGTCAGGAAGGGCTTCAGGGAGTAGGTGACATTTCAGCTATGGTTGAAGGAGGTGGAGGTTTTGAGTTTTTAACTTAGTTTGACAAAGATGGGAAAGTACCTGGATTACTGGAAACTCAGTGGGAAGGGACAGGGTCTTATAGGTTTGAAGTGTGTGTGTGTGTGTGTGTGTGTGTGTGTGTGTGTGTGTGTGACAGGGTCTTATAGGTTTGAAGTGTGTGTGTGTGTGTGTGTGTGTGTGTGTATAGCTTGGTTAAGGCAGCAAGACAAGACAGGGAGGAAGCCTGGTGCAAATGGGGCTGGGAGAGAGGTGGCACTGAGTGCATGTGGCAAGCTTGGCATTTACTGCCTTGAATCAACATGTTATCACAGAATAGGCAGCTGATCCATCAGGGGTGGTCCCGGAGGCTGTGATGCTTACACGGGTAGCTGAAGGCCTGGGGAATGGCTGGACAGGCAGGGAGAAGCACAATCATGAAATCCCAGGGCTTGCAGAGGATAGAGAGACAGCCCGAAGGACAGTCAACCGTGTCCCTTCAGCCCTGAGTTGAGGGTAAGAATGGAAGCAGGTGGTCGAGATAACGCATGGATCACAGTTGGAGTCAAATCGTTCAGCACCTTACAAGCCCTGCAGCCACCAGGATCCAAAAGACAGTTTGCCGGCAGGGAGCTGATGGGGTTTCTTTGGCTCTAAGCCCCTCCACTGGAGAAGCCGATGGCATCCTACTCCAGTACTCTTGCCTGGAAAATTCCATGGATGGAGGAGCATGGTAGGCTGCAGTCCATGGGGTCGCTAAGAGTAGGACACGACTGAGCGACTTCACTTTCACTTTTCACTTTCATGCATTGGAGAAGGAAATGGCAACCCACTCCAGTGTTCTTGCCTGGAGAATCCCAGGGATGGGGGAGCCTGGTAGGCTGCCGTCTATGGGGTCGCACAGAGTTGGACACGACTGAAGTGACTTAGCAGCAGCAGCAAGGCCCTCCTCAGCTGACTCAGGCCCGCAGAGTCAACCTATTTGGTTGATTGGCCCTTGACTATACATCTGTCTACATGGGCACGGAGGATGCCTGCCATCACTGAGGATGTTAAATGTAGATTTGTGGCTCAGTCTGTGGAATCCATTTGGCACGAAGAGAGTATGATATTACCCAATGTTTATGGATGGCTGCATCTAAAATATCCATTCTGAAGTCCACTGAAGGATGAAATTCCTTGTTACTTTCGTAGATTCTCTTGTCTTATTTCCCCCTCTCTGTAGAGGAACATAAAGCATTAGTATTTTTAGCTCAAAGCCTGGTCATTTTTCTAATCATACCTGAGTGAGAAGGAAAAGCATTTTGTTGGGTGGGGGGTGGTTTGATGTAAACAGTCACAGCCTGAAAGGGTCCCCTAAAGCAACCCCTTCCCAATCAGTGTCTCTAATTTGCCACATTGGCCTCATCTGGACGCTGGGGCAGCAGCAGCTCAGGATGTCTCAGCATCTGTTGGTGATCCTGAGGCTCATCAGGACTCAGGATTGAACTCTTAAGCAGCCCAGCCTAGAGCCCCACCCAAGAAGAAAGTAGGAACCAAGCTGAAGCCTCAGGTCCTCGTCCCGGTCTCTCTCCACGGTCAGCATGTCAGTGCTCCTGGGGATTTTATTTTAGTGTTTTTATTTATTCTTTGGCTGCACGGAGCCTTCAGTGTGGTACAGGGGCTTTCTTGAGTTGTGGCCAGTGGGCGCTCCTCTCTAGTTGCAGTGTGCGTCTTCTCATTGCGGTGGCTCCTCTTGTTGTGGAGCACGGGCTCTAGGCAGACGGGCTTGGTGGTTGCAGCAGGCAGGCTCGGTGCTTGTGGCTCTCCGGCTCTGGAGTGCAGGCTCTGTGGTTGTGGCACAAGGGCTTAGCTGCTCCACGGCATGTGGGATCCTCCCGTGTCAGGGATCGAACCTGTGTCCCCTGCCTTGACAGGTGGATTCTTACCCGCTGCTCCACCAGGAAAGTCCTTGCCTGGGGATTTTATAAAATGTCTCAATACTCCATGACCCTGGACTGAAATGCTTTTCACTCCACTAACTGCACATCTGTCCCATGTCCGTCATGGTTGCCTGCTACCCAGCAGTCCTGCCTTCCCCTTGTTTGCCAAATTAACCTTTTTTGCTGGTCCCTAGTAGAACTGTCTACCCCCTGCATTTGACCTGCAGTGCATCACCTGCCATGCACTGTGTATTCGTGCCTTTACATGCCCGGTGCTGCCTTCCTTTATGTCTAAACTTTCGGATCTTCTGTGTATAGATAGTGTCAACTGGCACCAAAGATACGCACTGAATGAATGAACCCATGAGTCAATTGACAGAGAAACATTTCTACTGACAGCCTAGAGCCTGTTTCTCAGCCTAGAGCTCACCCACACGGAGCATCTCCCCTTGCCCACGTTACATCGCTGTGCTGTGTACTCAGATCTACAGCATCTCACTCAGTAATGGTCTCATTAGTAATGACATTAGCGAACCGCACTCTGGGTGGTGGGGTTTAAACTACATGCAGCCGGGCAGTGATACAGACACAGACCTTGTACTCTCAGAGCAACAACTCTCAGAGTTGTTGTTTAGTCTCTAAGTTGAGTCTGACTCTCTTGTGGCCCCATGGACTGTAGCCCGCCAGGCTCCTCTGTCCATGAGATCCTCCGGAATACCAGAGTGGATTGCCATTTCCTTCTCCAGGGGATCTTCCTGACCCAGGGATTGAACCCATGTCTCCTGCACTGACAGGTAGACTCTTCACCGCTGAGCCACCAGGAAAGTTCATAGTCTGCGTGGAGGCAGCCAATGACACAGGTTAGTGGGGCTAGCAGAGTTCCAGGACAGGCAGGATGCAGGATGCTATGGGAGTCCAGGACAGAGTATCCTGCTCAACTAGTGATTCCTGGAGGGATCCCTGGGGAAGAGCCTTTTATCCAGAGACAGGTAGGGTTTCTAGCCCAAAGGCACACAGGAGTACCTGCAGGCCGGGGACCCGGCACGCCTCTGGAGGGGACCTGGGCTGGAGGGTGTGGTGTGCTTTGATCTGGGTGGTTATGGCAGGTCTAGCTGTGTCTACCCCACCCCGGATGCCTTCTCTTGCCTTAATCTGGTGCTTAAAGGCTGGAGGAAGGCCCCCTGGGGGTGGGGGACCAGCCTTGGGCAGTGCCCTGCCTGCCTGCCTGCCCCTGAAGCTTCAGGATGTATCCTGGAGGGATATCCTTCCTGCTCAGTGAGTCAGCTCCTTTTTCACATATCCTCTCTCCTCTGAACACTGTGCAGGCAGCAGCCCAGCCCTCTGTGAATTGTTAATCCCCCCACAGCCCCCGAGGCATGCTGCGATGTGGGGGTACTTAACAGGCAGGCACAAGAGGCTGAATACCTCCTGCTATCAATTTCAATCTGATTTCAATCTGTCACTTAACCTCTAAGGCTTTCTTCCTCAGAATGGGAATAACGCACCCATTTCCTTGGCTTGCTTTAAGGATTAAATACAAAAGCCTATGTTATTAGTAGCACATAGTAGGTGCTTTACACTGCCACTGCTTTCCCTTCTTTTCCATTAACAGAACCCCCAAAACCCAGGTTCTGATCATTCAGCTCCAACTAATCATGATGCCAGCACTTACTGACCGTCGGCACCCACCATGCACTTTACCACACCGCACCCTCTGACGATGTTAATGCCCACTTGACAGATTTCAAAACAGAGGCTCAAGGGGGTAGTTACTTGCCCAGAGTCCCAACCTTAGTAAACTGGGGATCACCCTGGCAGTGTGATCCCGGAGCCCTCGCTCCTCCGTGCCTTCCCAAACCTCCTCTCAGGCCCTCCTCAGCTGGCTCCATGCACATGGGCTGGTAGAGACCCTTGTTCTTGTACCTTCCAGTCCTTCTAAAGTAAGATGCTATGAGCAACCGACGCGCGACATGGGGAGGAACACACTGCTGTAAATAACCATCGTAGGAGAACAGGAGGGCTATTCTGGACCCCACACCCTGACAGGTCCTTCTCTCCCCAGGCTCTCATTTAATCTGGAGGAACATACACAGGCTGGTTGGATGCAAGCCTGCATGTCGGGATTCAGAGAACAGACTGAGGCTGTTGTTGATTACATCAAATGTGTCACCGGGCCTGCGGAGGTGAGTTCCTCCAGGGAAAGGCTCCAGTGCTTTTCAGGGGAACCCCAAGGAGGTCTGATCAAAGCTTGGGTGGCCTGTCTGCTTCTTCTGAAGAGAGGACACCAGCGGTGCACACGTGGGCGCCCACAGATACCAGATGTGTTCCGGTGTCACCTCATTTCATTATCTCACACGATCCAGTAGGGAGGCTCCATGGATGAACAAGTTGAAGCTCTCGGGCTAAAGACTTCGGTCCCATCACACAGATTGGACTGGATTCTAGATTCAACTTTGGGTCTGTCTGGACTGAAATCTGTGCTCGTTTTGCCTGTTTCCAGCTGGGCACCCTCTTGGAGAATATGCTGTGTGCACTGGAGTGAAGGCAGGAGCTGCAGGTTAGGAATAGAGGCTCTCAGAGGTGCTTTCAAAGGCCAGAGTGAGACGTGAGCCGTAATGATCAGCCGCAGGGCATCAGAGGCAAGCTCTATCTCCATCTCACGAAAGCCTCCCACCCCCCGTAAAGTGGTGTTGTCAGGGTGCCCATTTGACAGAGGGGGAAACTGAGGCCAATGCTGAATGAGAACATCTGGCCATTGAGGCTGGGGTGGCGGACTTGAGTGAGCAATTAGCGTCTAGAGGTTCTCTCCGGGTGTCCTGGCAGCTGCGGGGCAGGGAAAACGCAGGAGGCCACTGCCGCCTGCGATTTGGAGCTGAGTCAGGACTCATGAAAGAGGATGGTGCCTCGGAGCAGTGCGTGCGTCCGACACGGGGGGACAGTGAAGGTGAGAGAGTGGGAGCTTGATCCCTAGGGAGGCGGTTACCCCACGACTCAAGCTGGGACACGGGGTGAGGCTGCCATTGGAATGAGGCAGAGACTGAGTTCTCAGGAGGAGGCCTGGGGCCAAGAGTCGCCTGCAGGGAGTGAAGCCCATGGTGGAGGCTGCCCTTCTTCTACCGGCTGGGCTGGGCTACTCAGTTGGGTCCATCAGTCCTGGTGGGGAGGGGAGTGGGGGCAGCAGCAGCCTGTTACTAGATCCCTGCGACCCCCCACCCCCACCCTGCCGCTGCCCCATCTCTTTGCCAGGAGCACCGTTTCTCCCATCTCCTACAGAGCTGGTGGCTGCAGGCTTCTTCATTGTAGGGAACCCCACTTCACAGATGGGCACAGCATGGACTGGGGCACAATCAGTGCTTCCAGAAAAATGCCAATCGGTGGGCAGGGGTGGGGTGAGGAAGGAGGAAGATGAGCCAGCCCTTCCCACTGCCTGGCTGAGCACTACTCAGGTTTCCACAGGGAGGAAGAAAGGCTCTGCCTGAGTTCTCACAAAGGGCTCTGGATTTCCCCTGCACATTACAGAACTCCAGGGTCACTGTCCTTGGGAAGAGAAACACACAAGACACCTGGGGATGGGGGTGCAGTGGGAAGGAGAGAGGCCAAGACAGAATCAGAGATAGCAAGAGAGTGCCAGCCATCTCTGTGCAGAGCCCCCGCTGGCCGCATGCACTTGGAACGGGCACGTCTCTCAAGCCCCCGCACAAGAATCCACTGCTGAGCCACGCAAGGCATAGCCTTTTACCCTTGTTCACTAGAGATAATAACCTCTGCACCAGGCCTGGTGAGGAATGGGACTGGCATTCAGTGAGCTGGGTCTGCATGGTGGGGGCTCCGTGGAAGAGGTGGCATGGGCCCTGGTCTGCATTTCCCTTTTACAAAGGGTTTTTCCTCCCACGTAGGGTTTGCCTTCTTACCTGGTTCTGGCTCCCATCTATCACAGCCCTAGAATCTTCCCTCCTCTGCTTCTTTAAGCTTGAACCTCAATCTCCCTCTCTCCCAATCACGCAGACCACAATCTACAAAGGTACTTAGCTCCAACCCATGTTCAACAACAGATGGTGCCTTCACAGCCTCCCAGCCTTGCATCCCCCTGCCTTTCTTTCAGACTCCTCTCCTGGCCTCATTCACTTCCCAGTCAATCGTCTTAAAAGAACTGCCTGCACTTATTCGCCCCATCCTTTGGTTTTATGCTGGTGTCACTATCACTTTCACCACCCAACTCTATGGAGATGGTTTTCTAAAAAATACCAGAAAAGTGAAGTCGCTCAGTCGTGTCCGACTCTTTGCGACCCCATGGACTGTAGACTATCAGGCTCCTCCGTCCATGGGATTTTCCAGGCAAGAGTGCTGGAGTGGATTGCCATTTCCTTCGCTAGGGGATCTTCCCGACCCAGGAATCGAACCCGGGTCTCCGGCATTGCACACAGACGCTTTACTGTCTGAGCCACCTCCTAAATGTCACATCCTAATGACTCACCACTACTGAGCCTACGTTAGATGCTGTTGACCATGAGTTTCTGCTCCCAGCCTCCTCCTCTGCATCTGGTGACCCTTCTCTCGTGATCCTTCTACTTCTCTGCCCATTCTTGTGGGTGTTGCTGATCTCCGTAGCTGCTGCTTCATTCCTCTGGTCTCACTGTCTTCTGCTGGAGTAACCTCTGGGTGACTATGGACTTCATCCACCATCTACCTACACATTGATGTAGGTAGATCTCTCTCCTCAGCTCCACTCAGAATTTCACACTGATGTGTGGTTGCAGGGGAGCCGGAGTGATGCTTTGGATGAGCCAGGATTAGGGACTGCCAGGGTGTGTGTTTCAGAAAGTTAGACTGGTATGACAATTAAATGCGTTGTTGTGAATGTAGGCAAAACAATAGCCTTTTAATTCCATTTAGATAGGAAGCAGAGTTAAATTAGAAACTCATGGCCAGGTAATTGTATTTGCCTACTTTTTAGCCTGTATCTTTGTCATAAATTAATTGACTCTATATGCATGGGTTTGTTTCTGGGCTTTCTATTCTGTTCCATTGATCTATATGTATCAGCTTTTTTTTTATGCCAGTAACATACTATTCTGATTTTTATAGATTTGTAATATAATTTGAAATAAGAGAGAGTGTATGCCTCTGACTTTGTAGTTCTCTCTCAGGATTGCTTTGACTTACTTGGGCTCTTTTGTGATACCATTAAATTTTAAGGTTATTTCTATGAAAAATGCCATTGGAATTTTAATGGAAGTCTGTAGGTTGCTTTGGGTGATATGGACATTTCAACAGCATTAATTTTTCCAACCTATGGACATCGAATATCTTTCCATTTATTTGTGTCTTCTTCAGTTTCTTTCATCAGGATTATATAGTTTTCAGTGTACTGGTCTTTCACCTCTTAGTTAAATTGATTCTTAGGTATTCTTTCTGATGTAAATGGGGTTGTTTTCTTGATTTCTTTTTCTAATAGTTTATTGTTAGTGAATAACAATGCCACAGATTTTTATATGTTTATTTTATATCCTACAAACTTACTGGATTCATTTATTCTAACATTTTTTGGTGGTGATTTTTACTGTTTTCTATATATAATATATCACCTGCAAGTAGTAAGTTTTAATTTTTTTCCAGTTTGGGTGGCTTTTTTTTTTCCCTTGCCCGATTTCTCTGGCTGGGACTTCCAATATTATGCTGAATGAAAGTGGCAATAATGGGCATCCTTGTCTTGTTCCTTCAAATAAAACCTTTCAGCATTTTACCATTGAGTATGATATTAGCTGTAACACTAGATTAAAAAAAAATAACTATGGTAAAGTACTTATAACACAAAATTTATTTCCTTAACCATTTTTGAGCATACAATGCAGTGGTACTCAGTACATTCACATTGCTGTGCAGCCTTCACTACCATTCTTCTGCAGAATTTTGTCCATTTTGCGAAATCTAAATTTTCTACCTGTTCAATGACTACTCGTTTTCTCCCCTTCCCTGGTTCCTGCTAGC
Organism: Tragelaphus eurycerus; assembly: GCA_935064755.1. Classification (NCBI taxonomy): domain Eukaryota; kingdom Metazoa; phylum Chordata; class Mammalia; order Artiodactyla; family Bovidae; genus Tragelaphus; species Tragelaphus eurycerus. The sequence goes on from CAKXYN010000020.1 coordinate 24,871,514, forward strand.
CACCATTGTGTTTTCTGTGTCTATGAATTTGAGTACTCCAGGGTGTTCTTATAAGTGGAATTCTGCAGCATTATCTTTTTATGAATGACTTCTTTTACTTAGCATAATGCCTTCAGGGTTCATGCATATTGTAGTATGAGTCAAAATTCCCTTCTTTTTAAAGGTTGAATAATATTCCATGTGATATATATGGCATGCACCCAGGTGTTAACTGATGAGCTTCAAGTTGAAAGTTGGTTTGAGGTCTTCTTTTGTGTCTGAATATGAGTCTCATAGCTTAGAGTTTTGCTGGAGAGAAACAGAGATTTAAAAGTAGATTTCCCCTGCCCTCTCCAACTGCACCCATCCTTATGGCCTTTATGTTCACTGAGTTTATTTTTCAATTCTTAGACTTCAGTAAAATCTTCTTGAAATTGTTGGTCACTAAGTTGTGTCCAACTCTTTGCAACCACATGGACTGTAGCCCACCAGGCTTCTTTGTCCATGGGATTCTCCAGGCAAGAATACTAGAGTGGGTCTCCATTCCCTTCTCCAGGGGATCTTCCCAACCCAGGGATCAAACCCAGGTCTCTAGCATTGCACACAGATTCTTTACCATCTGAGCTACCCGGAAAGTCCCTAAAATCTTCTTAGTTATGCTAAGGGAAACAAAAGAAAAAGGTGGAAGTCCAGACTCAGGTCTTAGGTGGGAAGCAGCACAACATGCTCCAGAGCCTGTTAAATGATGTCAGTGGGTAGAAATTGAGTTACCCCCAAGGGAAAGGGGCAGTGGGGCCAGAGCTTTAGGTCACTGGTCCTGATGTCACACCCACCACGGGGATGACTGGCAATTTTGGCCAGATCTTCCTTGGGCAGGAAGAATGCTGAAGACCATCCTGTGTTTTTCTATTTTCTCAACTTGTGGCATGCAGGTGGGCAGGAAAAACTCAAACCACATCTCACCTTGGGACTCCTTCCCCTCCCTGGATCAGAACCACACCTTTGATATATTGCTGTGTGAGGAGAATGCGCCACATTCCCAGTTCCTATTTTATCATGCCTCTGAGTTGTATTCACAGCACTAACTTTTCTACAAAGAAATAGTTGTAGAAATGCTGGATGCAATAGGAAGCTTTTAAATGAGAAAAATGGAGATTCTATATGCCTACTTAGAAACCAAGATTCTGCCCAAAAGTTAAATTTATTTGGAAAGAGTCTAAACTGGTGTTTCCCCTCTCCTGATATAATCTCCCCTTCTCTCTCCCCTTCTCTCTCCCCGCCCTCCCCCTCTCCCTCTCATGAGTCTCATATGGGGGCCACATGGTTAAAATGACTCTTGACTCTTGTTTTTGTCCATTGAAAACGTGACCGGTGTCTGCTGGGTGTCTGGAAACCTTACAAGCTTGCCTTCCGCAGCCCCTGTAAGTGGCTGAATTAGTGTTTCCACCCTGTCCTCAGACAGAATTTGTTATCAAAGCCCAAGGTATAGTGGAGGCCAAGGCAACCAGCTCAGAGGCCAGCAGAGCCCTGAGGATTATAGCAGAAGATGGGTATTTTTTTCCCTCTAAAGAAGGATTTTAAAGATTATCAAGTTGCTCCCTTTCAGACAGACAACAGAAATACCAGAGGCTGTAGTTGTCGAAGGAAAGTTGACAAAGTTGAAAGTTGGTCAAGAGGTTGGAGAGAGGAAGCTATTTTCAGCATACCAAAAGGGTCCCATCTGAATTTAGCCAGAAAAGTGAGGTCCTTGGTTCAAATTCCAGCCCCCTTCAGGGGCTAGCAAGCCTGAGCCAATCATTGACTTTCTCTGGACTTCAGCAGAAGGATGTTCCTTTTGGTTTCAGGGAAACCTGGATTTACTGGGGTGCTGTCACTCACTCGTCATGTAACCCTGGGTGTGATGTTTAGCCATATCTCTCAGCATCCTTATCTCAAAGTGGAGATTATAACATCCACTCATTTGGGCTGGCTTTTGCGAGGAAGGCTCTCAGCTCACTCCGACTAGGTGAGTGTCATTCCCAGATACTGCCTGCGGTGATAGGATGGTGAGAAAGATAACTAAATGGTACTTGCTGGAAATCCGACTGCCCTCCCAGTGCTCCTGCACAGTGCCAGGGCCAGTTCTGAAAGGTGACATCTCACAAACCCCAGCTCCGTCTACATGCGGCTCAACAGTTTGACTTGGCTCCTTTTATCCAGAGATGCACAGGGCTGCGCCGTTTTGAAACTGAATGACACCCAGTCTGTTCTGATGTCTTGGCGGGTGTGTTTATTTACCCAGCACGTGTTGTTATATTTTCTCTCAGCGTGTGTCCTTCTCCCACGTTTCAAGGTAGAAGAGCCATTACCTCTAATGAGAGCTCCTTTGTCGCTTGTGTGCCACTTAGAGTGTTCAAGAGTGTGCTCGATTTTTAACCTTTCAGTGCATCTCTGTAATAGCATGCCACCCTTAAAAAATGAGAGTCAGCTTCCTCTAAAAGGAGCAGACACCGATTTTCAACCTGAAAAACCCCCACTCATCCTTGTAGGGGCCTCGGTTCTGCTGAGGATGCTATAAAGCACCGTGCATGGAAAGGCAGCGGAACTGCCGCCTGTGGACCCCTCTGCTCTGCTGCGCCCCACGATGCAAACGAGACCAGTGCCTCGAAGGATGCGCGTTCTCAGTGCATGTGAGCTCCGCCCTAGGAGCCTGCATCACATCACTAGGAAGTGCATGGATGGCAGCCCTAGTTTTTTTTTTTTTTAAGAGGCTTCAATATCACCTAAGTGAATTAATGTTGCCAGGAAAGGCATTTGGAGAATTGATGCATTAGGAATAATTGTCTTCTGGATGCTCCCCTCACTTGATGGATTCATTCTGCCCTTTTATCCCCATTGCTATGGAAGCAGTCCCTACACCTCTTTTCATCATCAGTCATCATCGTGGAAACCTCTTCCGCCCAAATGAAGCGCTAACTGCTCCCTGAACACAGCAGACGCCTCACCTGAATGACAGAGCCCTGTTCATCTTTCAAGACCCACTTCATCTCTACACTCTTGCCAGATTTCCTGACACCAGGGTGTTTGCTCCCTCCCTCCTCTGCATCCTCCAATACTCTCTTTGGGCTTCCCTGTAGCTCAGCTGGTAAAGAATCCACCTGCAATGCAGGATATCCTGGTTTGATACCTGGGTCGGAAAGATCCCCTGGAGAAGAGATAGGCTACCCACTCCAGTATTCTTGGGCATCCCTGGTGGCTCAGTGGTAAAAGAATCTGCCTAAAACACGGGAGACATAGTTCAATCCCTGGGTTCGGAAGATAGATCCCCTGGAGGATGGCATGGCAACCCATTCCAGTATTATTACCTGGGGAATCCTCATGGACAGAGGAGCCTGGCGGGCTACAGTCCATGAGGTCACAAAGAGTCAGACACAACTGAGTGACTAAGCACAGCACAGTACTTGCTTTACATCAATAACTCTACCGTGGCACTCCCACCCTGATCGGCACTTAGCTGCATGCGTGTCTTTATTTTTTTTAATTAATTAATTTATTTGGCTGTGCTGGGTCTTAGTTGTGGCATGCAGGATCTTCAGTTGCACTGTGTGGCATCTAGTTCCCTGACCAAAGATCGAACCCAGGTCCTCTTGCATTGAGAATGCAGAGTCTTAGCCACTGGACCACCAGGGCAGTCCCTGTGTACATGTCTGTTTCTCCTCTTGGACTGTGAGCTCAAGGTTAACTGTGGGGAACACATTTTATTTTTTATCTGCAGCACCTGCCTAATAGTGTGCAAGATATATCTGACACTTCTTGTAACTCTGAAGAAGAAGAAGAAAAATGCACAAAAGGGTTGACTATTAAGAGATACTAAAGGTGCTGTAGGATAGGAGGAGCCAGAGGCAGCTAGGCTGAAAGGTATAGGGAGAAGGGGCTTTCCTCCTCTATAGTAAACCCTCCCCTTCCACATGGGAGTAGATGGAGACCTGGGAAGAGTAAGCTTCGTGTCCAAAGGCACACATGATCCAGAGCTGGGGCCATCACTCAACAAGGAAGCCTGTCCTCTCAGGCAGGCCAGCTCTTCTCCAGCACCATCTCTGAGGCACTGTCTTGAAGGAATTGAGGGAAGCAAAGTGGTACTACTGAAGGATAATGCCAAACATAAGTCAAGAAGAAAGCAGACAAGTCTGTGCCTCACTTCATGTATCCAAGTCCCTCCATAGCTGTTTCCGGCTAAGTCCTAAGAGCTTGTGTGCTTGGCTGGGACTGGAAAGGGGATGTTAGCCATGGACCCATGGGATGATGGTAGCCATGAGGTTGTGGGGCTGGTTGCCTTTCCAGATCCCCTCTCCTGTCCCTACGGCTCATGAGTCCTACTTTATACCCGTGACCCTGTGCTTTGGGAGGCTCGTGGGGTTTATCCACAGTAATTCAAGCCATGCATGGGAGTTCTGCCCCCTTGCTAAGGGTGGATGTGGACATGGGTCACAGTTCTGGCCAATGACACAGGAGGACCAGTCTTCCTCACTGTCGAAGAGAGACTTTTGCAAGATTGCTAGATTTAGTAAACAAAACAGAAAAAAAACAACCTCCAAATCCAAACAGGACACCCAGTTAAATTTGAATATCAGATAAAGGATGTATTTTAGTCTAAGTATGTTCCATGTGCTGTTTGGATGCCCCAGAGCAACATCCGTGAGGTACTCTCCTTCAGAGTTCTCCAAGCTCTCAGAAGGCTGATGAAACCCATGGGCTGGGAGAGTCACACACAGATTTAAACTTCCTCGGGCTCAGACAGTTTGATGAGGGCACATTCATATTCACAAGAGAGGCTTGCTTCAGTGCTCCTTCTGTCTTGAGGGTTGTTTGGTCCTCCAGAATGATACTTTTCTGTTTGCTTGTGTTTCCTAACATCATTCTCCTCTTTATCCAGCCTCCAGTAATGCTGACCGTGTTTTAAAAAGTCATAGATTTTCTATTTTACCTGGAGGTAGGGCTGTGGGCAACTGTTTGAAGCTACAGAGGAACATCTCTAGAATATCTGGGATGGCAGGTTGGCTTGAAGGGTGTTGAGTGGTGAGTCATGTCTTCACTGCCTGGCCTAGAAAATTCACTGCAGCTCAGTTTTCTCATCTCTAAAACTATTCCTGATCTCGCAGGGCTGTTGTAACAATTCAAAATAGATGAAACGTGCATACCAGTACAGCCACTTTAGAAGACACTTTGGCAGTTTCTTATAAAACTACACCTACTCTTATATGATCAGTGATTATACTCCTTGATATTTACCTAAAGGAGTAAAATGCTTATATCTACACAAAGACCTACACATGGATGTTTATTCATAATTGTCCAAACTTGGAAGCAACCAAGATGTCCTTCAGTTAGTATGCATAAATCTGTGGTAGATCCAGATTATGAAATATTATCCAATCCTAAAAAGAAAGGAGGGCTTCCCTGGTGGCTCAGTGGTGAAAATTTTGCCTGCCAACGCAGGAGACACGACTTCGATTCCTGGGTTGGGAAGATCTCCTGGAGAAGGAAATGGCAACCCACTCCAGTATTCCTGCCTGGGAAATCCCATGAACAGAGAAGCATGGTGGGCTACAGTCCATAGGGTCACAAAGAGTCAGACATGACTTAGCAACCAAACAACAGCAACAAAAAAGAAATGAGCTATTAAGCCATGAATAGGAATAGAGGAAACTTAAATGCATGTTACTAAATGAAAGAAGCAAATCTGAAAAGGCTCCATACTGTATGATTTCAACTGCATGGCATTCCAGAAGAGGCAACACTATGGAGACAGGAGGAGGATTAGTGGTTGTCAGTGGTTGGGGAGGGAGATGAATAGGTGAAGTGCAGAGCAATTTTTGGGCCATGAAACTACCCTGTACAGTTCTATAATGATGAATGCATGCCATTCAACATGCGTTTAAACTCACGGAGTGTACAGCACCAAGAATAAACCCTGGTGTGAGCTGTGGACTTGGGTGATGAGTTAATGAAGGTTCATCAGTTGTAACAGATGTACCACTCTGGTGGGCAGGTTGTTAACGAGGGAGGCTAGGTGTATATGGGGCCAGGGAGTCTGTGAGCTTTCCTTACTTCTCAATTTTGCCAGGAACCTAAAACTGCTTGAAAAGCCAAAGTCTGTCTTTTGTGTTGTTGTTGTTTTTAAAAGAGGTGAAACAGCAAGGAGCTCAGTGATAGGGCACTTACTGTTTTCCGAATGGAAACATTCGTTGCACGCATTCTCGGGGGCAGTGGCTCTGTGCTATTGTACGCTTCTCTCTGCCACTTTTGCTTTGATGAGCTCTCTGGGTTTCCATCAGGCTAATAGTAATAATGTTGTGAAGAAGGATTAACTGACTCTGAGCCAGGAGGCCTGGATTTCTGCCCAGCCTCCCACTGCTTCCTAGATAATAAAGACTGAGGAAACAAATGAAATCCAGGAAGCTACAGCTACTGAAATGAAGTGAGTGATGGTGATGATGATGATAGTAACAAACACTTGTATAGTTCTCATCAGTCCTGAAGCTTCTTAGGGGAGATTTATTCCTGATAAGGAGACCTGAGGCTGTTTATTTCATTGGATCAAACAGCCCTATTTGGAGCACCAGCATTATGTCAGATACTATGCAGGGTATGAGACACACAGATATAAATAAGACTTAGTGCTTGACCTCAAGGAATATCAGTCTAGCAGGGCAGAAGGCTGATATTCATAATGGCGATGCCATACATTACGAGCTAACCAGATACCATAAAGTGAGATGTGAGGGCATAGATGAGAATAGTGTAAATGATGCTAGGTGGGAGGGGTTTTCAGGCAGGGGGTCTGTGAGCTTGATCCAACATGTGATTGAATGTTGTAGAAGGGAGCCAAACAAAAGAGAAGAAGAAAAGATGTGATGTATATAGTTATCTTTAGGGTTTACTAGGCCCTTCAGAATCTTTATTTTGCTCTAGCTATCCGATCAGGCTGCTAACTCATTACAAATATTACTATATTTTGTTAAGTCAGATGTAACTGCTCTGGGTCAGATTCATAGCCTATGTAGTTGCAAAGTCCTTGGACCCCTCTAACAGATCAAATGAAAAATTGGTACATCTCAGTAGCTTCCTAATGAAATTTATGGAAGATTTTAAAAATAGAATGCATGTTAAAAACAGACTTGCATTTCAATCCAGAGGCAAAAATTTATTTTTTAATAATTCAGCATATTTTGATTTGGTCATGAAGGTTCAGTTCAGTCCAGTTGCTCAGTTGTGTCCGACTCTTTGCAACCCTATGGACTGCAGCACGCCAGGCTCCCTGTCCATCACAAATTCTCAGAGTTGATCCAAACTCATGTCCATTGAGTTGGTGAGGCCATCCAACCATCTCATCCTCTGTCATCCCCTTCTTCTCTTGCCTTCAATCTTTCCCAGCAACAGGGTCTTTTGAAATGAGTCAGCTCTTTGCATCAGGTGGCTAAAGTATTGGAGTTTCAGCTTCAGCATCAGTCCTTGCAATGAACACTCAGGTCTGATCTCCTTTAGGATGGACTGGTTGGATCTCTTTGCAGTCCAAGGGGACTCTCAAGAGTCTTCTCCAACACCACAGTTCAAAAGCATCAATTCTTCAGCACTCAGCTTTCTTCACAGTCCAACTCTCACATCCATACATGACTACTGGAAAAACGATAGCCTTGACTAGACAGACCTTTGTTGGCAAAGTAATGTCTATGCTTTTTAATATGCTGTCTAGGTTGGTCATAACTTTCCTTCCAAGAAGTAAACGTCGTTTAATTTCATGGCTGCAGTCACCATCTGCAGTGATTTTGGAGCACCCCAAAATAAAGTCTGTCACCGTTTCCACTGTTTCCCCATCTATTTGCTATGAAGTGATGGGACCAGATGCCATGATCTTAGTTTTCTGAATGTTGAGTTTTAAGCCTCAATGTTTTTACTCTCCTCTTTCACTTTCATTAAGAGGCTCTTTAGTTCTTCTTCACTTTCTGCCATAAGGGTGATGTCATCTGCATATCTGAGGTTATTGATATTTCTCCTGGCAATCTTGATTCCAGCTTGTGGTTCATCCAGCCCAGAGTTTCTCATGATGTACTTGCATATAAGTTAAATAAGCAGGGTGACAATATACAGCCTTGACATACTCCTTTTCCTATTTGGAACCAGTCTGTTGTTCCATGTCCAGTTCTAACTGTTGTTTCCTGACCTGCATACAGATTTCTCAGGAGGCAGGTCAGGTGGTCTGATATTCCCATCTCTTTCAGAATTTTCCACAGTTTCTTGTGATCCACACAGTCAAAGGCGTTGGCATAGTCAATAAAGCAGAAATGATGTTTTTCTGGAACTCTCTTGCTTTTTCAATGATCTAGCGCATGTTGGCAATTTGATCTCTGGTTCTTCTGCCTTTTCTGAAACCAGCGTGGATATCTGGAAGTTCATGGTTCATCTGTTGTTGAACCCTAGCTTGGAGAATTTTGAGCATTATTTTACTAGTGTGTGAGATGAGTGCAATTGAGCAGTAGTTTGAGCATTCTTTGGCATTGCCTTTCTTTGGGATTGGAATGAAAACTGACCTTTTCCAATCCTGTGGCCACTGCTGAGTTTTTCCAAATTTGCTGGCATATTGAGTATAGCACTTTCACATTCAATACAAATTGGAGGTGTGTTCACTATGTAAACCACACTTATCAGATTTAAAATCCAGGGATAATCACATGGAGTTAAAATAAGAAGAAACAGAGGACAGTTCTGCATAGACCTGTCTCCACCCTTTGTCTGTAGTGCCCTGAGAAGGAAGCGTATCACACTGGGTGCCTTCACAGCCTAGAGGATGTCTTTCACAAGGCTCCACCCAAGAATACCAGAAAGAGACTTACCTGGGGGCCCAGTGGTTAAGACTCCACACTTCTACTGCAGGGGAATGGGTTCAATCCCTGGTCAGGGAGCTAGGATGGCACAGCCTGTGCGCCCTGCCCCTCCCCTCTCAAAAAAAGATTCCCGAAGACAGTTGAAAGAAGCTTTCGTACCATGAAAACTTCCCTAGGTGAGACAATTGGGCCATAGTTAATGAAACAAGGGCTGATGATATGACCAGCCCCCAATTCATGCGTTTAAAGAATTAAGTTAATTAGCTTTCTTCCAGAGTGATTCTTTCTGCTTAATATTACACATACTTTTTAGAATGATTTAGTTATTCTGGAATTTTTCATCAAGAACAAACCACCCCGTGTCTTAATGGCTTAAAAAACCAGCCTTTTATTGGTCTAATAATTCCGTGGGCTGTCCTGACTGCATCAGCTGATATCTCCCAAGACCACACATACATCTGCCATTCACTGATTTCTTGGCTGGTGACTGGTTGATCTGAGATGGCCTCACTCAGATGACTTGCAGTTGACAGAATGCCTCATGGCCTCTCATCCTCTAGACCGGACTGTTCATCAGGTGATAAGCAGGTCTGGGTGAGACTGAGGATGCTGGTGTATAACCAGGAGTTTGACTTTTGATGGATGTTTTAAGATTGGGATGATACAGACATAGAATAGACAGATACAGAATAGGCAGTTGAACATAGGAGTCCAGAGTTCAGGAACAAGGTATAGGCTAAAGATATATATTTGGAAGTCATCTATAAAAATATCATTTGAAGCCATGTGACTGGAAGAACTCAGCATAGGAATATGAATAGAAAAAATGTCCAAGGCTAACTACTCTGTAGCTGTTGGGAGGGTGAGATTCAAACAGAGAGAGACCGAGAAGGAGAAGCCAATGATGTGTCGTGAAAATGGAGTTACATCCTAAAAACTGAGCAGAGGGTGGGGCAGAAAATATTGGAAGAAGGAGAGAGTCGAATGCTGCCAGCAGATCAAGCAAGAGGGCTGGGGAGTGGCCAATGCATTTAGCAACATGAAGGTCATGGGTGCCTTGGATGGGAACGGGTGAACAGTAGTGGTGAAAGCCTTCTTGGGTAGTTTCAGAAGATAAGAGGAGGAAAGGAAAAGAAATAGAGACAGTTTCCCCCTCCCCCAGATTTTACTTTGAAAATTTTCAAATATTCAGAAAGGTTGAAAGAAGAGTACAGTAAATACCCATATGCACCCCCCCACACACACACCTAGATTCTGTCCTTAATATTTTAATAGATTTGCCTTCTCACATCTGTTTATCCGATCCTATATTTACTTAGCAATCCCATCTTTTCTATGCTAAAGGAATAGAGAATTGAGGCAGCACTGGAATGAGATGGGGAGAGAAGACCTTTCTGTCTATGTGGGTGTATCCGTGCATGTATGTACATGAACACATGTGTGTATATACATGGCAGCATGTGTTCCGATGCTGAAGAGGATGATCCCCAGGAACAAAGGCATGGCTGGAGGACCTACTATTGGAATGATGTGTTTAGGTGGGAAAAGGAGCACAGACTTTGGTTCAAGTGGGGAAACTGGCCTTAGATAGGTTCATCTCTAGTAATGAAAGAGGGTACAGACCATGGACAGTCACGTGGATTGCATGAGATCCAGCACCTTCAGCCGGTACTCTGGGCCTGCCTTCTGTTCCCAACTCTCCAGCAATGATGTGCTCTGAAACTTTGGGAGAATAGCTTACTTAACCAGCCTCTCGGGTCCTCTGGCACCTCAGCTGCAAAATGAGTCTAATTATGAATGTTATAGTCAGGCTCCAGGGAACTCTGGAAATTGTGCACTGGGGATGTTGGTTTTGTTGTTATTTTTGTTACACACACTTTCCCAGAAGAGCTTTGCAGGCTGCTGTGACTCTGTCCATCTCCCTGCCTGGGGACTTGCAGATACTGGATGAACTACTGGGGACTTCTCAGGCTTTGTGAAGGGACCCCCGTTAAGATCCCTTCAGGTTAGCTGATGGACCAGCATTCCGCTGGAGGGCAGGGAGCATGAGTGTCACGGAGGACTTGAGTCCCTTTCTATCTCGGAGCAGTCCCTGCTCACTACAGCCAGGGGCAGCTGCACCAGGTCCTTTCCTCCCATCCTCCCCCACTTTGTCTTGGGGCAGTGGAGCAGAGTCTAAGGCCTGGGATCCATTGTTGACTGTTTTAGGCTCATGTTTATTCTAGCAAATGTGGTGTTTCTGCACCAAAGTGCCTTTGTTCTTTCTGCAGCTTTCCACATCTCCTTCCAAATGCTTGGAGTTATTTGCGTCTGCAAAGAAGATAGGTGGGTGACCTGTCACAAGTAGGCACACACAGTAAAGACAGTCTTACTGCAAAAATACATGAGATATATTTAGTGCTGCTTAATTAGAATTAGCTATTTTGAATTCATTTTCCTTCCTTTATGGTGAGGCTTTACATTAAAACCCAAACACCCTGGGCTTGCACTTAGTATGATGGAGAAGCCATAGGGCTTGAGATCGGGGTAAATTAGGCTAGACCACAGATTCTCTCACCTCGGGCAAGGTACTACACCACTCAGTCGCAGTTTCCTCACCTATAATCTCAGGATGATATTTTTCTCATAAGGGTGCTGGAAGGATTGAGAGAGATCATGTATGTGAACAACCCCAGTAGAGGGCCTGGAAAATAATAAGGTTCGTTACTGTTAGAAAGTGTTAGTCACTTAGTTGTGTCTGACTCTTTGTGACCCCATGGACTGTAGCTGGCCAGGCTCTTCTGTCCAGGGAATTCTCCAGGCAAGAATACTGGAGTGGGTTGCCATTCCCTTCTCCAGGGGATCTTCCTGACCCAGGGATCAAACCAGGGTCTCCTGCATTGGAGGCAGATTCTTTTCCATCTGAGCCACCAGGGAAGCCAAGGTTAGATTTTAACATAATGGACTGATGAGCATACCACCAGCCATAATGAAAATAATTAAACACCCAGACATGATAGCGGAGTGTGTGTTGTGTACCTGGGTTGGTGTCCTGTTGTCTTTATTGGCTGCATTAACCATGACAGATAAAGAGGTTATGCAGACACTGTTTTCTTCTTTGAAAGTTAACTCTGCTCAATAATTAAAATATGTAATTAACTCCCAATCAAATTCAGGTCGCCAACCTCTATTTTAATTTTTATTATTCTATCATATTCCACTTGCCTCTAAAATGACTGAATGATTCTATTGTATGTTTGTCTGAGAGATAAAATACAGGAGATCTAGTTAAGTCTTAATTTCAGACAAACAAATATTTTATTTTAAGTACGTCCCAAGTTCGGGTCTTATGGAAAGACCCGAACCAGCTTTTGGCCAAGCCAGTATTTGAGATAGATTTTTGGATAAGCAATGACTTTTTACTATAAGTCTAACTTAACTGAGAATTCCATGCTTTAATTTGCTCAGTTCCAGGAAATATAGCATCTGATATGTGTGTGTTCCAAAGGCAAGGAATCTTGACCATGAGGTATGAGGTGTGTGGGTATGACAGAGGGTCATGATGACCTCTGGAGAGGCAGGATTTCCCCAACCCTGATGTCTAACGTAAGGTGGGATATCACCCACCCACTCCTCTCCCACTTCTAAACGTCATCTCCTTTGTAGAAACCTTTGGCTTTTTTTGTTTGTTTGTTTTAGAGCTCAATTAAGTAATGATGAATTTTTGCTCTTTATCCAATTAGATGGTCAGAACTTATTTTGGTTTCATTCAGTCCTGTATCACCCGGCCTAACAGAGGGCTGGCACATAGTAGGTGGTCAGTGGAAGTTCACTGAGTAAAGGAGCTGGTGTGGATGTGTCAGGGATACAAATTATGTTCCCAAATCTCTGCTAGGCAAAAGGATCCTGGGATGGATGAAACAGATTTAGTTCTTGTACAGCAAATGAGAAAAATAGCAGCTGAGAATACAGTATCACTTACCTGAGGGGATTTGATTGCTCTGCACCTCAGTTTGCACATCCTATATGGAGATAATCCATCTGCCTTGAAGGATTGTATTGAGGGAAAATGAACATCCGTATCTGTGTTTAAAACTGTCTCTGTATCTACTGTGTTTGTGTTGAGGGTGAAGCCAGCTGGTAAATGCTAGATTTCCTAAATTAATTGATTTCTTTCCCTTTTTTTCATGTTAGAAAAGTAGCATTGGGTTTTGTGTGTACTTTTTCCTGTTTAATCAGGGGAAGGGTAATGCCTTGACCAGAAAGGGTTCTAAAGGCCATGATTATAACAGGTGGATTTTTTCTTTAAATATGGAATAAAATTTCCAGATGTATGTCTTTGATAGCTGAGGGACTTCATCATAGACTCAGGCAAACATTTCTACTTCCGCCTTCCAGAGGACCTCTGAAAATAGGGTGCTGATGATCTGACAAAATATCTCCACCTTTCCCTGGGAGTCCCGAGTTTCAGACAGTCTAGGGAGGGGGAGGGTGGTGATGCGATCTTAGAGCTGACTATTGTCTTTCGGCTGTGTGAGCCTGCAGTAAATTAAAACCCTGAAACCAAATGACAAGACTTGGGGAATCTGTCCCCACATGAGACTCCCTGCTCTTTGGGGAGATGGTTTTGACCCTCTGTAGGGTGCCTAGGGAGTTCATAACAAAATCTTCTAATACATTGCTCTTGCTATTCAGAGCTCGTGGCTTTTTCAAGGAGCTCAAAATCATTCACCAGCTACATGATTTCAGTATGAAACTAGATATTAAATACAAACCTTCAGCCAATAAAACAGTTTAGTTGAGAATGTAAATACCCCAAGGTCACAGAATACCAAGAGTGAAGTGCAGACGGCCTGTGCTCTTCCTGCCCATTTGCATCCTGTGGTCCTGGGAAGCACGAGCCAGCTTACCAGGATGTTGTGAGAATGCATTAGAGTTGCCGTGGGAGCACTGTCTGTTTGTTCTATTAGGGTATGTCAGAGTTATTTCCTTCTCTCAGGGGTTTGTACACCTACTAATGCCTAAACTCGGCCTCTGTGCACCAGTACCAGACTGAATCTCAGAGTTTTGAGTGAAATAGAAAACGATAGCTTTATTGCTCTACTGAGTAAAGGGGGACACAGTGGGCTCATGCTGCTCAAAACTGTGTCCCAACACGGGGTAGGGATTTGGTGAGGAGTTTTATAGCGATGGCTCAAGGGCAGGGTTGCTAATAAGGATGAGGGTGTGTGCAGGGCCTGCATTCCTTTCATCTGGCCTAAGGAGGAGCTTGATGAGCTTCTGAGGTTCTCAAGGTTATCAAACTGTGACCTTGTCTCTGGAATGAAGAATGCTTCATCAAGTGGTTAATGTCTTCCATTTACTGGGGTTTTTAGTTCGCAGAAGAGCTCAAAGATATTCCTGAAGGCTGCACTGTTGATTCTTAACTTCTCCTCCCTTGACTCTGCAGCCCCTCCTTTCCTTGATTAGCAACTGTTTGAACTGCCCTTTGGAACACAAGGAAGACCATGGAGGCTGGAGCTGGTTCCCTACAAATGAGAAACAGGAGACACAGAAAGGCTTTGGTGCCCAGGAGCCCCACAGGCTCTCCTGCTCAGCTTCACTACCACCAGGTGGGCTTTGATCCGAAGAGTGTGATTGGTGTTTGGAAGACCACCACAGAAAAATGTGGCCAGGCATTTGTTCAGGGGTATGCTTTCCTTTGGCCACTTGAATTGAGGAGCCACCTCATTGGAAAAGATCCTGATGCTGAGAAAGATTGAGGGCAGGAAGAGAAGGGGACGAGAGAGGATGAGATGGTTGGATGGCATCACTGACTCAATGGACGTGAGTTTGAGCAAACTCCAGGAGATGATGAAGGACAGGGAAGCCTGGCGTGCTGCAGTCCATGAGATTGTAGAGACTCAGACACGACTTAGCAACTAAACAACAACGATGCTTTCCTTGCCTTCTCATGCTCCATCTGAAAATTTAAAGTCCTGAATTTCTCAGGTCTGTCATAAATTTCTAGAGTAAAAACTAGATTTATTAAATTGGGCACATTTGTTTCAAACCTATTCAATCCAGATAACAACTCATTTTAGCATGATTTTTCCACTTAATAAGAATACTTTTTCCAACTCGATTTGGCAGCTCTTAATCACAGACAGAATAACTAGAGATGCAAGATATTAAAAAGTAGATTGTTGAAAGAAGGAACAGCAGTGCATGAGTTGAATAGCAGAATGTACCCAGCAATATGTCAAACACATAATAGAAGGCGATTTCATAGGATTTAAGAATCTAATAAGTTCCTAGAAAGACAAATCTTAGCTGTTGAGATGAATAAATAAATGAAAATTTTAATCCATACAAGAGACATTGTATGGTGAAATTTTAGTTCATTAATGGAAATTCCAAAACTTCTGCAGTGAAGTACGGTGGGCTGGGTGGGCTGATTACCTGTAGAAGGATGTGAATCAGGTTGACATCAGACTTCTCAGCAGCGGCAATGGATGCAGCAGGTGATGGATCAATATTTCCAAATGTCGTGGAGACAATTAACTTTGAATCTGGATTGCTAGATCCAGTCAAGTTTAATTCAAGCTTAAGGGTAAAATCCAGAGATTTTCTGATATGCAGAGGTTTGGAAAATTTGCCACGTGCAAGATCCCTTGAAAAGAATTAAGTAGAAAGGGGAAAAAAAAAATCCAGAAGAGAAGAAGTAGGATAAAAGAAATAACTGTTGAACAAATACAGCAGGAAAAACCTTATTTTGTGGTTTAAAAAATTAATTTCCTAACTGGAATACTTCAGCTGATTTCCAATGCAATGTGCTTGGGCTGCATGAAGGAGGCAGATGGAATTTAAAGCCTGCTGAAATTCTTGTTATATAGAGAACATAGATGCTGATTATCTCTAAAATTGTTCTGAATAATCCATGTTCAAGTATGTTTATCAGAAGTGTAAAGTACCAATTATAGAAATAGATCTGGAGTACAGTCCCCAGGCCACTAACTATTCTGGTTAGGGGAAACAGATCAAAAGAACCTCAATCCATTCAAGGGAAGTCAGAGAAGAAACAAAGAATTAGAAAATAACCAGAAAAAATGGCAAACAGAGAATGAATTAACTCATTCATAGTATTGTAATTACTAATTATAGACTTGGACACATATCCAATACTATGAATGAGTTAATGTTGCTTGTTAAAAGACAACGAGTCTCAGACTGAGAGATAAAACCCAATCTTCTTTATGCCATTTGCCACATGGACGCTAAATCACAGTAAAAAAAAAAAAAAAAATGCTCACGATGAAGGGATGTAAATATGTCCACAGATCAGAGTGCATTTAGATCAGGGGCCAAAAGGAGGACCACATACAGATTGTGGAGGCTCTTCAGGGAGTATCAGAAACTTGAAATCTCTTCTGAAGGGAAATGAGCAGTAATGTAAAGAATGGCATGACTTAATAAGATTTGCATTGGAGAAAGATTACTAGGGCCATCAGGAAAGTTTTCGAGGCACGTCAAGCTTGTGGTGGGGAACATGAAGTAGATATTCAGGAAACTCATGCGTAGAGCAGTAAAGAGCTGGACCGTGTTACAGAAGTGGAGAAAAGATGGTCAGTATTGTTGATTGCAATACTGGTGCAAGTTGGTGCACAGGTTTCTGAAGTGCAAGCCTTGGGGGGCATCTTCACCAAGATGGGAACACACGGGGAAGAAGATACAAGGAGGGAGATGATGAACTTCTGCCTTGGTGTACTGGGGTGTTGAGTGATAGTTGATTCTCAAGATTCAGATTTCGATTGGCTATGCAAATCTTAGAGCCACTGTCTTACCGGGGGAAGGAGTCATCATTAATTTATAACCGGAGCTTGTACTACAGAGCCGGACTTGCTTCTAAGAGGTAATATTCTTTAGATCCATCATCTGAAAAGCTGTAACTCTGACACGAGGCCTGACTCTTTCTTTTTACATTCAGTGGAGAGAAAAAAAGGAATGAAAATAATCACGTCTTCCTCAACCCAATTAGGAAAGCTGAAGATTTGATGAAGCAAAGATCATCTCAGTCACTGAATTCCCAAGGCTGTGCAGTGATGGGAATGGTGTAGGTGAGAAGGGGAAGGATGGGACTGTTCTCAATGCCTTCTGGCATGAAATGAAGCACTAACAGCAAAACATTTAGGAAAATTAAGAAGCCCCTTGTTGCTCTCTGAGGAAAAGCAGCCCCTTGGGTGAAATGGTTGCTAATTATCCTTCTATCTAGTCATTAGTTGAATGTGATAATTGACTTCACAGATTACAAATGACAAGCCTTTTTTGAGCTTTCCCCAGAAAAAAAAAAAACACTCTCTACTCTCCCCATCCAAAATGAAAAGACCTAGAATGGAAATGGGGTGTATCACAGTGTGGTCTGCTTGGAAATTGCCAAGATCGTTGTTTGGGATAAGAACTTCCAAAATGTGGAGGCGCGCCAACCAAAAGGATAAAGAGTTCCCTAGATTCCTCCTCGTCCTCATATTTGAGAGAACTTCTGGGAGACACCTGTATTTGTGTGGCTAACCAGATTCCAAATCGAGTTACTTCCCAGGTCTAACTGTTTTCTCAACCTGTCAGGAGGGAAATGTAGATGGAACCCAGGACTCTGTTTTCAGTCCTTGCAATTTGTTGTCTTTTTTCTGAAACTTTCAGTTGTTCATTGTTAACTGCTTCCCAAAGGAGCTGACTTTTGAGCCACAACTTGAAGGAGGGAGGCATTTTCTGAGTAGAATGGCATCAGGTTAGTCTTCTTTCAGAAAAAAGGGCTCTCACCCTCCCCTGTGCTTGAATGACACTTTGCAAATACTTCCTTTACAGTTCTGGGATCTGTACTGGATTTATTTGTAATACTTGTAAGACTATTCTTTATTATTAAATTTATGCTTTGAAAATTAAGATACACTCCCCAAAGAACTCAGGATTTGGAATCTCCTGGGTAGAGTTAAACAATCTATTCAAATAACCAGTTAATGAGTATGGATGTAAGAATGGATGCAGTTGCCAATGGTAATAACTAAACTACAGTGGAAGAGGCAGAAAGGCAGGAAGACCCAGTCAGTAGAGAAGTGACTCTAATTCTGTCTCTATCTTATTTGAGGGGAAAACAATGTTTTCCCAAATCAATGGATTCTAGTATCTGGAGAGCCAGAGGGGTGGGTTTCCTTGGGAGCCTTTGCATCAGAGATACAGATTTCCTGGAAAGATTTGAATACCAGGGGAAGGGAGTTGGACTCAGGTGTCTCCTTCAGTGAGAATGGGTTGGAGTCAGAAGGCAGATGGTTTGGGAGGGCAGCACAAGTCACCCAGCAGATGCTGGGTTATTGCTTTGATCCAGGTGAGAAGGAAATCGTAGCTTCTCAGAAATGTGTGAGGAATCCAGGGCTACTCTGTTCTGTGTAAGCCCCCACCTCCTCAACCAAGCCCTTGACTTTCCACTGTAGCCAGAGGTGGGGCTTGCAGATACTGTCACTATGAGTGATAAGCCATACAGATCCTATCACTATGAGTGACTTGGGACCAGGCAAAGCTATGGTTTTTCCAGTGGTCATGTATGGATGTGAGGTTGGATCATAAAGAAAGCTGAGCACTGAAGAATTGATGCTTTTGAACTGTTGGAGAACACTCTTGAGAGTCTCTTGAACAGCAAGGAGATCAAACCAGTCAGTCCTCCAGGAAATCAACCCTGAATATTTGTTGGAAGGACTGATGCTAAAGCTGAAACTCCAATAGTTTGGCCATCTAATGTACGAACTGATTCATTGGAAAAGATCCTGATGCTGGGAAAGATTGAGGGCAGGAGGAGAAGGGGACGACAGAGGATGAGATGGTTGGATGGCATCACCAACTCAAAGGAGTAAATTCTAGGAGTTGGTGATGGACAGGGAGGCCTGGCGTGCTGCATTCCATGGCGTTGCTAAGAGTCAGACATGACTGACCGACTGAACTGAACTGATAGTGGCTGATGAGAAGGAGCGTGGGGAGAGCGTGTCCTGAGCTTTCATTCTGTGCTAGTTACTATCCTTATACTTTATACACATAGAATAGGGCTGACATTTTATCTCCTAAGGAAAGAGGAACAGTTAATATCCCTTGGACAGATGAGAAACTGAGGCTTGTAGAGGTTCACTACTGTGCTTAAGAAGAAGGAAAACTTCTGAAAATGGGAAAACTGAGTCCCATTTCAAAATTCTGAGTAAGACCATTTGAAGTTCAGAGGACGAAGCTGTTCCTAATAGCTCGTTAGACCAAGGCATCTGAGTTGAGAACTGGGAGCCATGTCTAAGAGCTGAAGTGAGGGACTGGGGGGCATCAGGGTAGCAATGATGCCATGAGCGGGAACTATCTGGGTCAAATAAATGGGCAGGGGCCCCAGAGAAATACTGAGACCAGAGACCAGCAGCCTGACGTTGTTGACAGAACTCTTAGCAGGTTGTTCCTAGGAAGTTGCAAAGTCCACTGAAAGGTCCTAGGATGGAATGGCTAACTTGAGGACAAGGAAAGCACCCTTCTTAGAGGGAGCGTGATGCCTTTTATAGTTCAGGGAGGCAATTGTGTGCTGGAGGAGGGGCTTTGGAGACAGCCAGGGAGGTGTGCTGTGTGACAAACTCAAAGTTAACTTTAACCGGAAGGATTCAACCTCGTATGCAGCTCGACTTTGTGCTGCTGATGATGCCCACTTGACCTTGGATGAGTGACTATCCTTGCTGGACCTCTCTTTGTTCATTTTTACAAGGCGGACCTCATCTAATACTGACATGACATGGTTGTAGGGAGAATTCCGGGGGATAATGTAGATAAAATTATGTGGCATTTGCCTCCCTCCTCAACCTCTTCCCTCCTGGACACAGTCCCCTTGGTGGCTGACAGAGCGTAGAAGGGGAGTCAAGTGCATGCTCAGTGGAGCCCGGGGAGAACTCTTCAGGAACCTGTGATTGACAGCTTCAGCTCCTCCTGGGACTGGCTGGGAGGGAAAGGGCAGGCTGGTGGGACGTGCACAGTGGTAACTTGGTGCACCAACCAGCGGAAATCCTTTTGAAAGAGTCACTGTGAACTTCTTATCCTGTAGGCAGGCCTGACCTGGTATGCCCAGGTTCTGTTTGAATTGAGAAATAAAATACAGGGAACCGTGCTAAACACTTACTCGTTAGACACTTAATGCCACCTCCACTGGGAAGGCATGTTGGATGTTGAGGCCGGGCTCAGGGAAGAAGGAGGGACTCTGTTGGCCTTTCCTGGGTCAGAGCCCAGCCTTGCTGCGTGCTTCACAGCTGCCGCCACTGGGAGAAGCAATTTGTCAACTTTATACCTTTCTGCTTTATGGTCTGGTGACTTAATAGGATTCGACCTTCCCTGGATTCCATTTCAGTTGGGTCAGACACTGCACTTCAAGTTAAAATTGGGGCTCTGACACAGATGATGAGGAATGGGTGAGGTGTGTGGACTCGTACCCCTGGGAGGGCTCTAGCTCCAGATGCTCTGAGCCAGAGAGACCAGTCCCTGTGTCCACGTGGTTACCCGGCCAGAGCTCTAGACTTCACATAACACTATGACCATCCTGCCTCCCCACTGGCACTGCAGTGGACCTACTCAGCTATTGACCCATTGAGAGGAAGCCTCAGTATCTATGCAGCAGTGGAATGGAATTCAAAGATGGGCAAAGACACTGTCACTGCCAAGGCTTTCTAAGATGACAGCGTTCACTTGGCCAGTCTGTGTTTAGCATCGCTGCGTTGTCAGTCACTGTGGCAGACAGCAAAGGGAATGGAAGGGTTTCAGCCACGTTGCCAAGGAACTTGCCTTCCAAGTGAGAGAAAGTCAAGGGCGTGCATGACTGTAATACAAGGCAGAAAATGATCAGACTAAGGAGGAAAGCTGTTATAAAACAAGATGGGAGAGCGAAAGCTTTGGGGGTGTTGGGAGACAGGTGAGAATCCTGGAAGGCTTTATTTGAAGTGAGCTTCTGAAGAGGAGAGGGATGTGGGCAAGTGGGCCTTGAGCTGAGGGAAGGTCATTCTCAGGGGAGACAGGCACAGAGGCAGAGGTCAGGGTGTGGCGTCATGCCAGGCATAGGGAACAGAGTGGTCCATGGTGTCTCGGGCTGGGGTGTTCCTGGGAGACCTGCCCTGGTGATGGGCATATAGCCAGAAGTAAGAGCTAAGGCTTCCTGGGACAGTGCTATGGATCACTGTTTTAAGCACGTTTTGTGTATAATATGGGCTTCCCAGGTGGCACAGTGGTAAATAATCTGCCTGCCAACGCAGGAGACACCAAGTTCAATCCCTGGGTCAGGAAGATTCCCCTGGAGTAGGAAATGGCAACCTGACCCAGTATTCTTGCCTGGAGAATTCCACGGATAGAGGAGCCTGACAGGCTACAGTCCATAGGATCACAAAGAGTCGGACGTGACGGAGCACATGTGCATATATAATATATGTGTGTGTCTGTTACATCATCTATCTGAGCACTGCTTTGAAGGGAAATAGATTATACTTACTAAATCTTCACATCCCTATGAGTTGTTACTATTATTCCCATTTGATGGTTGATGAAACCAAGGCTAAAATAACAAAATCTGTAAGTAACTTGTAGTGTCACTTGCAGCTTAGGCAGAAGGATGGGTTTTAAAGGAACGAGACAGTGAGGAAGAGAGGAGGGAAGGTGCATGTCTCCCAGGACCGACTCTCTCCTGAACGCGATCCACTGGCAGCCAGTCTCCAGGGAGGGTCTGCGTGTGCAGCGCGCAGTTGCTCTAGAGCAGCTGTGCTCGGCCTTTAGGTACCAGGGACCAGTTTCACGGAAGATAACTTTTTCCACTGACTGGAGTGGGAGGGTTGGTTTGAGGATGATTCAAGCACATTGCATTTATTGTGGACTTTATTTCTACTATTATGACGTCAGCTCCACCTCAGATCACCAGGCCTTAGATCCTAGAGGTTGGGAAGCCCTGCAGAGGACAGAGCAGCCCATCCCCACGGCAGCACTGCTCCATTCTGATCGCTGACTTTTGGACTCTGTGGGCACGGCAGGCTCTGAGTCATGTGCCCTTTCTGTGCCTCGTCCCCTGCTGGTGTCACATGGTCAATGCCCTTGGCTTTCTCTAAATGAAGGTGTCACTGAGATGCAGCTCAGGGAGGATCATCGAGGAACATGGAGGAGGTGGTTGGGGATCAGTGTCCTGTGATGAACCAGGAGGCCGGTCATCTGCCCACTGTGTCCAGAAGGAAATCCTGAGAGCTGACATCAGAAGGCAGATGATCTCACCTTTAGGATGATGGGCTCCAGCCAGGGGTTCAGAATCTACCTTTGACCACTTCGGTAGGTCTTCATCTCATCCAAGAGCTACTAAAAGTGAATAATAAGAGCTTTTCATGAAAAAATGAGTTTTGTCAACTTTTGGGACACTAATCCTTCAGAAATAAGTTGAAAGGATTTTATTATGAATGTTTATCGTAGCACTGTATGCATTAAACAAAAAATGAAAACTCTCCAAATGACTAGAATGCTAGCAATCCATCAACAGGGAAGTGGTTGAATAAACCGTGATATTTTGGTGCATTTGCACTGTAGTGAATCACAAAGCTACTTCAGTGAACGATAAAGATCAATGTCCATTAATCTGGAAAGATGTCCAGGAAAACACTGTCAATGACACAAAAAGACGCTGCAGAATAATGTATAAAACTTTATATGATTTTTTAGTGAAAAAAAGGAGGAAGGAAAAGAATAAGTAAACCTGTATATCTTTGTCTGTGTGGCTATAAGCATAGCTAAAACAAGAAACAGAACAATTAAAAAAATGGTATTTCATTATCTTAAGGCAAGGCATGAATTTGAAGAAAAATTTTAAATTCTTTATAAAGTTTCTTATTTAGCTTCATAAAAAGTCTTGCATTTATTTTATAATTAAAAGTCCAACAAGCTAAGCATTGTTCATGGATGAAATTGAGGAAATAAAGGGAAGTAGAGCTAAATTCCACAGTAGATTAAATGCCAGAATATAGACTCTGTGATTCATATGATACACCAGAATTTTTAAATACAGTTTCCAAGTGACATAAGTACCATAAAATACCGCTAAAACAGTTTTTTGATAAAATAATTTGTGGAAAGTTACCCAGTACATTCTATTATATCCATGGGTCACCAATATACTTATCAACCTACTTATCAATATCTTGTCAAAGCCATGGAGAAATCCTGCATTTAAACATATTTTTCAAAAGTACTACTCTAGTTTCCCAGATGTATTTTCAGAAAACCTCTCGTTTGCATTACATTTAGCTGGGAAACACTCAGTAAAATGCTTGAAAAAAAAACATCCTTGATTTTATGGTAATGAGTAGCTTCTGGAGGTTTTGACGTGGAGGAATAAGAAGACTTGGACAGATTTTCAGGGAATGATATCATGAGAGCCACGTGCTTGGTAGAGGAGGGATCCAGGGTAAAGACAACCAGCTGGGGAGGAGGAGACAGTGGTATGAAAGAGGACAGAGGTGTGGAAGTGGAGAGTAAGGAGAGCTGGGACTTCTCTGCATAAAGTCACCGGGGTGTGGTGCGAGGAGGCATGGGAAGGTCGAGGGAGAGGAGTCAGAGAGCATCTGTGTTTGGCTGTGGGGTGTCTGGTACTGCTCTGAAATGGGGAATGCCAGGAGAGGAGCAGTCTGTGATCCAGGAGGATGGAGATCAGGAGGGGCATTTGAGGAAATGTCCAGTGAACAGGTGGATGTACAAACCCCAACTCTTGTGAACCACATGAATCTATCACCTGTCAGCAAAGAGGATGTTGGCCTTACTGGACTAAATTTTTACCTGATAACCCTGCGGACATAAAGCCAGGACTGAGGTCCCTCCAGGAGGAGATGGGCCCCCAACAGGAGTTCTGTCCCTTAGAAGATTGGGTCTTGCTAAGCGAGCCTGTGACAGCACAGGGGAACACTTTCTTGCCTTTTTTTCTGAGACTCATTCTCTTGTGCCTGGAATTCCGAGAGGGTAGACCTCACGCTGTGGGCTCCAGGGTGGTGTAAGTTCATAAAGGCCAACCTGGTGCTAGAATGAATATCCCACAGAGTTCAGAGATAAGTCAGATCTGCTAGGTCAAGTGATCTGATTTTCAACTTTTACAAGATGCTCTGAATTTGTTTCCCTTTTGTTTTCCCTAGGGCATTGGTCAGTCTGAGTTAGAGGCACAAAGAATTAAGGGGAGGGTTCTATATCCATAATTGGGATGATATTTACATGACAAACAGCGCCCCCCTGAGGCCAATGTAGACTTGACAGCAGAAGTTGGTGAGAAGTCTCTGGAGGCGGGGTGATTATCAAGGGCAGGGTTTTAGGTAGAGAGGTCCAGTTGCTACTCCCCACTCAGGCATTCTTCCTCTTTTCAACCTTTAAAGGAGTTTTTCCAAACAGGGACCTAAGGCACAGTGACTTCACGGTTTTCTTCCTCTGGTCATTAACCATCTTTAGTTCATAATGGCTGCCAGGTCTAGGTGAAGGAAAAATAACCTAAGAGGTTTTCCCATTCTGTTCATTTTCCAGTTGCTAAGTTGTGTCCCACCTGTTGTTACCCCATGGGTGATAGCTTGCACGGCTACCCTGTCCTTCACTATCTTCCAGAGTTTGCTCAAGTTCATGTCCATTGAGTTGGTAATGCCATCCAACCATCTTATCCTCTGCCACCCACTTCTCCTGCCCTCAATCCTTCCCAGCATCAGGGTCTTTAACAGTGAATCTGTTCTTCACATCAGGTGGCCAAAATATTGGAGCTTCAGCTTCAGCATCTGTCCTTCCAATGAATATTCAGGGTTGATTTCCTTTAGGATTGACTGGTTTGATTTCCTTCCTGTCCCAGGGACTCTCAAGAGTCTTCTCTAGCACCACAGTTCAAAAGCATCAATTCTTTGGCACTCTGTTCATAAGATCCACCGCAATACCTGTCTCCCCTATTCACGAGAAACTGTATGCATCTTGAGGACGGATTGGTGAGGTTTCAAGTTCTCCTTCCTATCACGTTTAGAGCTATTTTGTGTTAAGAACGGTCGCTGTCACAGAGGGTCAGATCTTCAGGACATTTCTCATCCTTGTATGAGACTCAGACACAGTCACACAGGATGGCAAGACCCCCCAACCAGTACCTCTGAGCTGTCGTCTATTGGGAAGTAGCTTTGTTACAGTACAATATCAATGAGATTGATTTGAAGATGGGCTCTTAGGTTGTCACCGGGCCCTTGGGCTTTGGATCAGAAGGCAGTGGCTGAAACTTTGGGACTTCCTGGTAATTCTCACTCCATGTCCAGTTAGGATCTACCCAGAGCTTTGTATTTTATTTTTCTCTCCTATGAAAAATACATTGTAGATTCGCCTAGTCAAGGCTATGGTCTTTCTTGTGGTCATGTACGGATGTGAGAGCTGGACTGTGAAGAAGGCTGAGCGCCGAAGAATTGATGCTTTTGAAGTGTGGTGTTGGATAAGACTCTTGAGAGTCCCTTGGACTGCAAGGAGATCCAACCAGTCCATTCTGAAGGAGATCAATCCTGGAATTTCTTTGGAAGGAATGATGCTAAAGCTGAAACTCCAGTATTTTGGCCACCTCATGCGAAGAGTTGACTCATTGGAGAAGACTCTGATGCTGGGAGGGATTGAGGGCAGGAGGAGAAGGGGACGACAGAGGATGAGATGGCTGGATGGCATCACTGACTTGATGGGTGTGAGTCTGAGTGACCTCCGGGAGCTGGTGATGGACAGGGAGGCCTGGCGTGCTGCAGTTCATGGGGTCGCAAAGAGTCGGACACGACTGAGCGACTGATCTGATCTGATGTAGTTCATTTGAAGCAAATTGCCCTAAGTAACCCCAAAGAACATCTCCTCTCCAACTATCAATTTCAGCAAAGAAATTCTTTCTGAGACCAGGAACTGGTTTTGTTCTGGGATCATGCAGGTTGTTTGGGGCAGAGCCAGGCATGCTGACTTCCTGGTGAGTGTTACACAATCATGACATGTATCTTCCACAGTCGAATGTAAAGACAATGATTGAATGTCTACCAAGTACTGGGTGCCATGCTTTGTCCTGGAGAAACAAAGTTGGGAATGAATTGTTCTTTCCTGGAGACACAAACAGTACACTGGAGGAGCCTCTGACAATGGGGTGATCCATGCCCAAGAGCATAAGTCTCATGAAACAAGGGCTTTAGTTTCTTCGGTCGTTTGGTGTTTCTGCAGAGCCTGACACCGCACATGGTGCCTAGGAGGTGATGCATTTGCACTTGTTGAATGAATGATGGGTAGAGGTTTGTACACGGTGCTGTGTTCTCATCACTTTTGAAAGTTATTCATTCTGTTAAAGTCACAGGGATTTTGAGAAAGCTCAAGAGAGGGTTGTCGGTGAGATACATTTTAGAGGTTGACGAGAAGCTCACCAGAAAGACAGACGATTGCAGAGTGTAGGCGGAGCAAAGAGCACCACCAGGAGTGTGGGCTTATTTCCATGCCAAGGTCTTGGGATGGGGGCATGCTCAGCCCCGTGTGTGGTCAGAGCCCACCTGTGGGTGGACTGGAACAGCAGGGGGAAGAGACCAGGGGCCTGATCATGAAACACCTCTTAGTCTTTGCAAAGGAGACTTTATTTTTTGACAGTGGTCAACTAGAAGGGGATTTCTGGTTATAGGCAACCACTTATGACCTGCAGAATAGGGTAAAATGACTTTTTTTTTTTTTTTGGCTGTGACTATAATGTTTGATTTCCCAGAGAAAAGTTCCAGATGAGCTCTGCAAACAAGTGAGACTAAATGGGACTAAAATGTCTCATCGCTCCTGTGGCAGATATAGTACACACTGGTGCCTCGAGGCCAACCTGGTCCCTTGGCATGCACACGGTCCCTCCAGTCCTGTGGTGTTTGCAGGAGGCTCAGTGGCTCAGTCCCACTGAAATGCCAGATTCCAGGGGAGGGCCAGGGGAGAGGTGTGAGGTGCAGTACACATGATCTTTGCAATAAGTGCAGGAGAAGAGTGTGTTGCAGATGGGAGAGGAAGGCAGATAGTCTTAAAAAGCAAAGTAGCTTTGTTGGCGTGGCCCTGAGTGGAGGCTGGGGAGACATCAGTCTTAGAATTAGATGGGCTCAGAGTTAAATTCAGACTTGGTCCCTTAAGACCTAGGGGTCGAGGTTTTTGCTTAACCTCTGTGAACCTCAGTTTTCTCATCTGAAAAGTGTGGCTAGTAGAATTATCATACGGGATGGCTGTAAAAGTGGGATGAGATGCTAGTTGGGAGATTGTGCTCTCTGCCTCCTTTCTCTCCTTCTTCCAATAATAAGGCTTGACCCTGTGGGGCGTTCAGAAAGGGAGAACTGGTATCCCTGGCTCATTAAAGGAACTGATGGCCATGGTGGGATGTAACTGACCTTAGCAAGTGGTGGGCAACAACCAGGATGGAGAAAGGTCTTGATGCAGGGCTGCAGTGCTCAGGGCAGGGTATGGACCTTCCCACTGGTGCACCGGAAGAGCAAGGTGGGCTGGAAGACCTTGGCGTCTAGGATAGGTGCTAAGGATTTTGACATTTGGGACCTGAAAATAAAAGATGGGGAGAGAGCTCTTTGGACAAAAGGTGTTTAAGCAGTGTAAGTTATGTTGGGCATGATGCAAGTTGGGAAAAAGAAAGGGCGCAATAGGCTATGAACCTTGAGAGACGTTCAGGGCGGTATTGGAGACCCAAAAGTCCCGAGAGGGCTTCCCAGGTGACTACGTTGTAAATAATTCACCTGTCAATGAAGGAGATGTGGGGCTGATTCCTAAGTCAGGAGGATTCCCTGGAGGAGGAAATGGCAACCCACTCCAGTATTCTTGTTTGGAAAATCCCATGAACAGAGGAGCCTGGCAACCTACAGTCCATGATGTCCCAAAGAGTTAAGACATGACTGACTAACACTCACTTATGGGGCTTCCCGGATGGCTCAGAGGGTAAAGCTCTTCTTTAGACCAAAGCTCCTTCCAATGAGGACAGGTGTTCTGAGAGTCTTAAGTACCTCTTGACAACTTTCTTAACAAGTGGGGGCATATAAACAGTGGACCACTGTTCTTCCTGGATGAGAAAATGTCAGCATGGAAATTCCAAAGGTCCTGTTACAGATGAGGCAAGCGATGGTCAACTAAGGTAACAGACTTGTTTATTTATCAAATGTTTATGAAGCGTATTCAATACGAACTTTGGGGGTTCAGAGATGAAAGAGGCTCATAGCAGTAAGTGTGATCTCTGCCTAAATCAGTTCTGTCACTGCTCTGCTGAAGGCCCATTAACAGCCTCCTACTTGCCTTCAAATAACTTCCTGGACACAACTGATAAGGTCGCATGTGACCTGGCCCCTGCTTACAGCTCTGTACTTATCTCATGCTTCTTGTCCCTCTTGGCTGTTCGATTCCTCGAACAGATTCACACATGACAAGCTTTTGCTGGCCTCAGGTCCTCCTCACAGGCAGTTCTTTCTTATTGAAACCCCCTTTCCTCTGCTTTTCATACAACAGACTATTTCTTATCTCTCAGATCCTAGTTAAAAATGTTTCGTCCTCGAAAGACTTTGCACGATCAGTCTAGCTACTATCCATGTCCTTATTTTTTTTCTTAAATTTCATTGATGTATAGTTGATTTCCAATGTTGTGTTAATTTCTGCTGCACAGCAAAGTGACTCAGTTATACATACATATATATATATATCCTTTTTCTTATGGTTTATCACAGGATATTGAACATATTTCCCTGTGCTATACAGCAGCTTCCCACTAGCTGTTTTACACATGCTAGTGTATATAAATCCATAGTACTCTCTCAATTAGTCACTCCTCTCCTTCCCCCACAGTGCCTATAAGTTGTGGGGCAGAGGATTTCAGGCAGAAGGAGTAACAAATATGCTAGATTAGGTATACGACAAATACTTTTTTCGTATAAGTATATCCCAGGCAATATTTGGGACATATTTGTACCAGAACATATATGTTGTTTAGGTGAAATTCATATTTTACTGGGCATTTGTATTTTATCTTATGATTCTACATATATTCTAGTAAGGACCAGCAATAGCACAATAGGCTTGGATAAGAGAAAGATGAAGGGCAGATGATCTCAAGGTGTCTTGGGGAGCAGGGGAATGTCAGGCACAAAGGCTCAAGGGCATTGCCCTGTGAAGATACCTAATGGTTGGGCCAAGGAGCAGGGCTTTCATTCTGTGAGCAATGGATTATAGACAAGAGAGTAGCCAGACAGGATCTCATCAAACCTCTGAACACCAACCTCACCTTCTTCCACCACAGAGAAGTTCTCCCAGTTCTCTTGGAGCTGGTGATACTACATTCCATGTAGGAATGGGAATGTGGGTTGTCTTTGGTCTGTATGTACTATTTATTATTTGTAGGAGTTGATTTGAGTTCCAGTTCTGTGTGAGATGGGCAAGTTGCTTCCCCTCACTGGGTGTTGCCCATCCCATCTCTAAAATGAAAGGATTGACCAGATGTCTTTAAGGCCCCTCTGAGTTTAAACAACATTGAGTTCTTATTTTGAGACCGTATAATACATTCTAGTACAGTATCCGGGAAAACAATTTAATGGCAAAGACTTCAGTGTCCACTCTCAGTGCCTTGCAATGTGCGACTGCCTCTTTTCTTAGACAGGATCTTAGGATGGCTTCCCTAGCAATGGAGTCTAAGCCATGGGTGATTCTTATGCAAGTGGCTTCTTGAAGGAGGATATTTTAAGGAAAAGGAAACTGAGAGGAGTAAAAATAGGGCAAGAGAAAATAAGCGAAGAAAGGATGTTTTCTCAGCCGGAGACTTGTTTTTGGACTGATCTCATGAGGAGTTCTGAAGAGGTGTGGTCCCATCATAGAGAAAGTCATGTAAGCGCCTCTCACATCAGTCATTTGTTGCCTACATGATGCCACTTGGGGGCGGGCACAGCTGGGAATCACCTCTCAGTCCACTCTGGTCTTGTGGCTCCTGTTCGTCAAGGTCAGTTCTTCTGAGAGATTGCAGCTCTGAGCCATGAGCAACCAGCATTCATGGGGGTTGGGAGATGGGTGCCCCCACCTGGAAAGAGGATCTGGGCAGAATAAATAAAGGTGATCGCTGAAGCTAGTCCTCAGAACACCTAAGAAAAGATGTGTCATTGAAAGTATGAGTAAATAAGAGCCTAAGGAGATAGCGACAAAGGCTCTAACATGTATGTGAACACTTGCAAGGCACAGCTTTTTTATCTGGGACTCACTTTCTGTATCTATGGAATGGGAGCATTGGGTCACGTTTTCTCTCGGTAGTCTATCACTGCTCCAATATTCACAGGCTCCAGAGTTCAGCTACCTTAGTTCAAACTCTAGCTCTTCCACAAGTCTGTCTGTGTTTTCCCAGATGAATGTCCTTTGGACTTCAATAGTCACTGATGAGCCTTGTCTGTAAAATGGCAGCAGTTGTAACAGCACACACCTTGCATGGTTAATATAAAGATGAGTGGGATATAAAGTGTATATAAAGTGCTGATCTTGCATCCTCTTTTGCTCCCTAATATAAGTCATGCACACCTTAGTAAGAAATGTAGAACATGTTGTCCTGGGGAATTTCTTAAGAACTCCATTTTTTTCTGATTGAGGGATGAAGGCTTGTTTTCTTATCTGTAATAATTACTAAGAAAAGAAATTTAAGCTGTGATATCTGTAGTCAGGCTGGGTACTTAGGAGTAGGGTTCAAGGTCTTGCCTGGGCTCCTGAAATCTATCACCAGGCAGCCACCAGCTTTCTAGCCCTTGCGCCTTATGTGCCTCCAGGCAGTGTCACGGGAGGGAAGGGAGCCGGGGAGACCTCAACGAAGCTTGTTCTCAGCATACTGCCTTAGGAAAACCGCACGCAGATGGGCTTGTGCTGATTTGAGGAAACAGAAGGAAAATAATTCATGGTTTCAAAACTTGACATTTTTTATCTTCCCACCAGATATGTCATGTGTACTATATTTGCCGCACTTCTTGGCCTGACTTTCTCAAGCTTTCTCAAGCTCAAGATTCAGGAATTATACTTGACATTTCCTCCCAATATGGTCACGAGAGGCAAAGAGGAAAGGCTCTGTCATTGGTAGGGAAAGAAATGCGGGCTTTGGAGATGACCAGACCAAGGTCCAAGTACAGGCTCCAGTACCGAGTCATCACGGGATCTCCTTCACGTTTTCTCCCCCTGGGCTCAAAGCCCTGCAGCTGTGAAATGGGAATAATCACTGGTTCCCAGAGATGGCACAGGACTGCAGGGCAGTCAAGTCTATGCAGTGCCCGTTCAGGCTACAAGCACGTAGGTCAGCCTATACCTTCAGAAGAACTTACGTAAGTAGCTCTTATGAGGTTGTTCTCACCCCTAAGAAAACTGTTCAGAGTCTTACGACAGTGCATCTTAGAGGCAGAATTTCAACAAATAAGTCTCACTCATTCTGAAAGGGAGTTCCTGACCACTCTCCTATTCTACCTTCTTTCTCTGTCAGCTCCTTCTCTCCTCCCCAAGCTTGGCATCTTTTATAGCCATGATCCTGCATCTCATGAACTGACCCCCATGGAGAGAATTCCTAAAGTGCAAGGTGGAGATGATCTTGGAAACTGGTCACATAAAGTGAACCTGACCTCTCTTCGCACTGCCACATCAGTAGTTCTAGCAGTGAGGGGGATGAGGACCAGATGGTCTATGAGCAACACGACCGGGAAGGGAGGAAGACATTCCACGTGATACAGTTGGGAGCCAAAGCCAGGAGGTGGACAGATCGGGACCCACACCTGTATATCACTGGGAGGACTGTGGGAGCCTCCAAGGAAGCTGGCGGGTGAGGGAGGCTGAATTGGGATCAGGACCCTGTGGTACGATTGGGTATCAGGGCTCAGTCCCGAGCGGGTGTAAGTCCTGCTGTCCTTGAGGGAGATTGGCTCCATCTAGACCAGCACCCACACACAGGTGGGCTCAGCATCAGGAGGCTGAGTGCATCAGCATGGCCTCAGGCGCACACTGGCATTATTGCCCCATCCCAGTTCCTTCTCCCTCTGAGCCTCCACAGCACAGCACCCAGGGCCTCAGAGTGCAGAGCCTAGTCTTGTCCTCCAGGAGGAGGCAGGCTTGGGAAGGTTCTGTGTTGTCAGAGCCTCCTTCTGGGCTCCAGGCTCCCTGGGGCAGCTGGATGGTTCAGCCAAGAAGGCATAAAGGTGGGGGTGGGCAAGAGTAGAAGGATACTCACTCCAGGAGCAGTGGGCTCTGACCTTGATGAAATGACCCTGTAAGTTACTCACAGAAGGCAAGTAGCCTCCTCTGAGCTCCACATCCCCATTTCTTAGACCTTCTGTGTTTCCATCAGAAAGACTTGCGGTGACCTAGTGGCCCCTATGCCTCTGACCCCTATACTCATCCTTCTTCTCTTTTGCGTGTATCAGTTTGTAATTTTCTCTCATTCCCTTTGGAACCCAGGCAGGTCCACCTTCAACTGCACACCTGCATCTTTGCTCACTTTCCCAGAGCCTTCCTAGTGGAGGAGGAGGGTGGCTTCCCTTCTGCCCCATCACTGCCCCCTGCCACTGTTGCCATCTTCCCAACATCCCCAAGGGGATGGTCTGGCCTTCATCCTGGTGGCATGAAACGCACAACCCCCCACACCCCGTTCCCCCACCTCGTCTTCCGCCTTTCCATGTCACACTGCCTGCATCTGCCCCCAGGGATGGCGACTATGACCCCAAACTGTCAGCTCGCTCTTTCACGCTCACTTAGAGCGCATTACAGACATAGTGTGCAAAGAGCTTCCATTTACAGAAGCATCAATGTGCAGTTTTTGGGCTGTGAAGGACAAGTGCACTCCTGTCATTTATTGACCAGGAAAGGAGGGCTGCAGGTCTCCCCCCAGCCAGAGAGTGGGCTGGGGACTGAGCCCCAAGAGGAGCAGGCCCCTCCCATGACTAGAGGGACAGGGTCTCCCCATGCTCAGCATCTTCTGCTGGTCATCCATGCCCCCATGACCGCCAGGCCCCAGGGCAGCCTGAGGCTGCTGAGAAGTCCCCATATCTTGGCCCACATGCCTCTACCATTGTTCTCTCTGAGCCCTTCAGTTCCTTTAATATTGGAAGAAAATTTAGCCTCCCACCCAGGCTTGTTCCCTTTGAAACTATGCCCTGCACCACACCCACCCTATCTGGTTGTCTTTCCTGGGTCCCTGTTGCTCTGACTGGGTCTCCAGCCCTCCATGACTGACTGCCTGCTCAGCGTGTGTGCTGTGAGCATGGCAAGGAGGCAGGGTTATGGTACGTCAGAGTCCTGGAAGCGGCCCCTAATTCTCTCCCACAGGGCTCTGCCTCACTCCCTGCACAGCACTGCCTTCTGTGGCTGAGCACATCCCACCCTGAGACTGTTGAGCCCTTCCTTGCTCCCACCTCCCCTTCCCGCTGCATGTCCTCTCCTTCAGCCACAGTGAGCATCCTGGAGACATGTCCCTGCTCTGCAGTGTTGCATCTGTGCCCAGACTGTGTCCCTCCCTCTCTGCTGGAATGCTGCTTCCACCTTCCTTTCCTTGAATGATTCCTGGTCATTTTTAGCACTGACCTCAGGGGGTGCCTTTTAGGGGAGAGGCCACCCAGGCTCTGGTTCACCTCTGTCCATCTCCTTTTGGGGCCCTCTTCCGGGTCCTGTAATACCCCATCCAAACATCAGTGCATCTCTAAAATAGGATGTGGGGATGGCCAGAGCATGGGCCACTGTCTTAGTCTGTCCTGACTGCTGTAACAAAATAGCCCTGGCTGGGTGGCTTATAAACAACAGAGATCTCTTGCTCACAGTTCTGGAGGCTGAGAAGTCCAAGATCAAGGCACCAGCTTGGTTGCCTTCTGGTGACGGGCCCCTTCCTGGTTCATAGCCCATGCCTCCCACTGTGTGTGCTCATAGTAGTTAGGGCTAGGGATCTCTCTGGAGACTCTACTGTTATCATAAGGGCACTAATACTATTCATGTGGGCCCCACCCTTCTGACCTAAGCATCTCCCAAAGGCCCCACCTTCTCATACCATCACATTGGGCATTAGGATTTCAACATACAGATTTTGCAGAGACAAGCATTCAGACCACAGCAGCCCCTCTGGCTATGCTTGAGTGAAGTCCAGGCCTCAGTTTCCTCCTCTGTGAAACAGAGATGACAGCAGATCCTCTCTCCTAGAGAGGTGGGTGTCCCCAGGTGACTCTCTTAGCTTGGGGCATGGCCTTGATTGCATGACTTACATGACGCACATGAATGATGGGCGGGCTTAGATGGTGGCGAACCCACAGTAAGCTGGACCACCCCCAGCTTTTCTTTGTAGTGTCTCGTACAAGACAGTGGTGTGGTCTTTCAGTGAAGGGGCTGGTGGTGCCCGTCCTTATTGCTCCAGTGCCCACTACAAGGGCTTAGCAGAACCTTAGTGCTCAAAACAAAGGGAATGGATAAAGAAAGATATAGTAAGGAGATGCACAAGGTATCTAGACATCACTGTGCAACTTCCAGGAATTGGTTGAAAGCAGTGAGGCAAAAGCTTTGTCTTTCTGATTGCATAGCGGTGTCTGAATGGTAGCTTAAGGATCTCTCATTCTTAGTCTGCCCCTTAGATTGATTGACACTGTGAGCACATGTGTGAATGTGTGAGTGTGTATGTATAGTGAGGGGACGTTTCCTTTCCTCACAGCACCAATTGAAAACCCTTGTCATCCCAGCATGCAACACCAAGGGACAGAGCCCCAAGGATGGGTTTACTGCTGGGTCAGTTGTTGGGGAGGCCCAAGCATCTGCTGTTATTCTTGTCTGAGTGGCTGCGGTTTGGGAGTAATGCTTGAACTGCTGCCGGGGTCCCCCTGTGACTCAGACCTGGGGATTGATGATGGGTTTTGTCATATTTCTGAATAATTAAAGAGCAGCTTCCATTTGTGGGGACTTACTCTGAAGCCATCACAATGTATTAGTGGTCAAGTAGGCTTCGTATTTGAGAGTTTAAAAGGTGAGAGAGGAAACCCACAGCCCGGAAGGTAAAGTTGAGCACTATAAATAATTGTGTGTCGTGCACGGTGGCTACGTCACGAGAAATGCCATTTCCCGGAAGGCATGCCTTCCAGGCCCCTTCGCGTATGCACATAATGCTATTTCTTCAGCAAAGCCAGCCCAGGATAATCTGGAAGTTGGGGTGAGCAGACGTGCTTCTTTAGGCCAGGCATTTTCCCATCCGTGGAAATGTTCAGCCCAGGGCTTCATAGAGAGAACTGAGGAAGTGGCCTCAGAGTCTTCTTTCTTTGTGAGCCTCAAGCTTTTGTTTTTCTGTAAAATGGAACTAAAGGTGTAGGAACTGCCCGTCTTATGAGGCTGTGATGATGGTCAAATTGGGTGATGCGTGTGATGTAAAAACGGGCATCTGGGCTGCTGTAAGGACACTGTCACCTGTATAAAGAGATGTACCCTCACTCCTCCATCTGTGGAGTCCCCCTGCGTGCAACCCTAGCATTCCTTTTCCTCCTGTGACTTGGTGAACAGCAAGACGTAGGTTTTTGTCGTGGGGGTGGCGGGGTGGGGCGGAGATGATTTACAAGAGCTGGAGTAAGCCAACTGTAAAAGCTGACAAGGTGGGCTCCGAAGACTGAACTAGAAATTCTCCTCTTGCTAAACTCAAAGGAACTATGGGCAGGAACCAGAAATCACTCAGAATTCAGAAACAATGGCCACTTACAGAGTAAAGCCACTAAATTACGCCCAACTTAAAGTCTGTCACTATTTCCATTGTTTCCTCATCTATTTAACATCATAGCAACAAGTCAAATTTAAAATAAACATTTCCTTAGAGAAATGGAGTCTACAAATAAATTTTAAAAATTTAGAGGTTTAGTAAGTTCAC
Organism: Tragelaphus eurycerus; assembly: GCA_935064755.1. Taxonomy (NCBI): domain Eukaryota; kingdom Metazoa; phylum Chordata; class Mammalia; order Artiodactyla; family Bovidae; genus Tragelaphus; species Tragelaphus eurycerus. Next base: position 24,907,241 of record CAKXYN010000020.1, read on the forward strand.
TCAGTGTAAGAGTCTTAAGTCAGCTGCACTTTGCTCTGCATTAATAACAGAAAAGTAGTCCTAAAAAATGATACCAGCTAATGGCACCCCACCCCAGTACTTTTGCCTGGAAAATCCCATGGACGGAGGAGCCTGGTAGGCTCCAGTCTGTGGGGTCGCTAAGAGTCGGACATGACTGAGCGACTTCACTTTTACTTTTCACTTTCATGCATTGGAGAAGGAAATGGCAACCCACTCCAGTGTTCTTGCCTGGAGAATCCCAGGGACAGGGGAGCCTGGTGAGCTTCTGTCTATGGGGTCGCACAGAGTCGGACACGACTGAAGCGACTTAGCAGCAGCAGCAGTCTTTAGAATATGATTATATGTGATCCAAAGGAGCAAAACCAGTCCATACTCAAAAGGAATGAGTTGTCCATAGTGTCATGATGTACAGAGTCAAACATGAGCTACCACTGACAGAATTTATATGAAAAATTATGGGAATAGACATGTCCTATGCTGGGGTCTCTGAGCTTGCTCAAATTAATGTTCTTTAAACAGTTGATAATACAGTAGATATATAGGTATTGATAATAAGATAGATATGTAGGTAGTTGAAAGAAACAAAAAGGAGGGAGGGAATGTGGGTGGGTAAATATAGATAGAACTAGAATGGACTATTTTTTTCCCTCAACTTCTAATCCTTCCTTTCATGAAAGAAATGCTCATACATTGAAAAGACCAGAGAAGAGCCTTGTGTTCAGAGTTGAGGAGTCTGTAATAGAATCCCAGTGGGGACAACTGCTTGAAGCCCCCATGTGTGAACTCACCCCTGCTCGTGCATGTAACTGCATCCTATAAAAGAAAGGAGTTGGTTCTGATTCATGCATAAACAGCCTATCCCAGCTTCAACCACCTAAGATCTATTCATAACAGTGAGGTTTAGTTGAGAAAATCTCAATACCTGGGCAGAGTTACGATGTGGCTAGTGGAGCAGCCATCATATATTTTAATTATGGCAAGAAAGCAACTTTTTGATAGAATGGGTGAGCACAAACATTTGGCAACTTCCTGCATGAGTGCAAATGAAAAGCAATTCTATTAGGGCTGTTATTTATTTTTTTTTTCTCCTCAAGAATGACTTCCTTTGTGTGGCAATAGGAAGCTTTCAGGAAATTATTCTTTCTGGCACTGCTGGTGTTGAAGCACCAGAATGAACCTGCATTCAGTAATCTAAAGTAACTTTGTTTTCCAAGTTAATTAATTGAATGATTCTTGATGTTTGACAATGAAATATAACATGGTAACAGCATGAGGCAGTTTTCTCCTTTAATTTAAAAAAGAAGGAGTCTTGTCTACTCCATTTCATATTAGAGCCACCATCATTATGCAAAAGCAGACAGAGTTGATGGGCTAGGCATTTTTTGGGTCAGACATTTTTCCCCCCATGCATAAAACAGTATAGACTAGCGATTCTCAAATTTTAGTGTTCCTCAGAAAAATCTGAAGATCTTATTGTTTTAATTACTTGATTTATTTGGCTATGCCAGGTCTTAGTTCACATGCGGGTTCATCTTTGTTGTGGCGTGTGGAATCTTGAGTTACAGAATGTGGGCTCGAGTTCCCCGACCAGGGATAGAACCCAGGCCCCCTGCATTGGGAGCATGGAGTCTTAGCCACTGGCCCACCAGGGAAGTCCCTGAAGATCTTTTTCAAATGCAGACTAGGACCCAGTAGGCTTGCAATGGAACCTATCTGAGATCCTGCATTTCTATCAGTCTCTCAGGTACAGCTTATGAGGCTGCTCATCCATGAATCCCACTTTCAGATCTCTGTGTCAGTGATTCCCCAACAATATCTATGTGGGGGAAGGGAAAAGAGGGCAGGAGGGAGATGCTGGGGCTGCGATGGGCTACTCTTCCCCATCAGCCAGTAACCCTTGTCCTGTGTATTAACTAAGCTGCTGCTGCTAAGTTGCTTCAGTCGTGTCCGACTCTGTGTGACCCCACAGACGGCAGCCCACCAGGCTCCCTTGTCCCTGGGATTCTCCAGGGAAGAACACTGGAGTGGGTTGCCATTTCCTTCTCCAATGCATGAAAGCGAAAAGTGAAAGTGAGGTCGCTCAGTTGTGTCTGACTCTTTGCAACCCCATGGACTGCAGCCTACCAGGCTCCTCCGTCCATGGGATTTTCTAGGCAAAAGTACTGGAGTGGGGTGCCATTGCCTTCTCCGTCAACTAAGCTAGGGGAGCTTTTAGGGTGAATTGAGCTGTCAACCACAGCTGTGGCTGAAATCAGGTGTAGGTCAGAGGGCTGTTACCCTGGGCACCAAAGCCATCTGCTGCATTAGGACACCGTGGAGTGTGAGAAGGAGATTGCGTCTGGCACCCAGGGTACCTAGATGTGAATGTTAACTGCTGGGCGCACCAGGAATCCACAGACACGTGCCTGAAATAGACCAGCTCCAGAAATTAGACCCATGGACAGACCCTTAGAAGCAGCCACCATGAAAGGCAAATTTGGATGCTTCAGAGTCTTCAGACTTAATGAAGGTTCTCAGAGCAGCACCTGGGTGTCAGTTTGGTGTCTGTCCCCTTGTAGTCAGGCTTCCCTGGTGGCGCAGACAGCAAAGAATCTGCCTGCAGTGTGGGAGACCCGGGTTCGATCCCTGGGCTGGGAACATCCCCTGAAGGAGGGCATGGCAACCCACTCCAGTATTCTTGCCTGGAGAATCCCATGGACAGAGGAGCCTGGTGGGTCCATGCAGTTGCAAAGAGTAGGACATGAGTGAGCGACTAACATACACACACACACGCCTTGCTTGTCACTGAGTCACCTGAATGTGCACTGTCTCCTACCTGTGAGGTCACCTTGGGAGCTGGAGCTTGCGCATGGGTGGTGGTGACCTCTGTGTACTCAGAAATCCTCATAGAACTGGGCTGAAATAACCCTCATTGCTACGTACTGGGCTCACTGGCCAGGGTTCCAAACAAAATCCCACAGCTTCAAGGCTGCTTTGCTTTTCTCTCAAGCTGTTAAAGGAACAATCTAAATACATCTTTTTTTCATTTGTCACTTATGAACAGCTGTAGACCCCGAGATGTCTCTCTTGGGGTCAGAGAGAGTTTAAAGGAGAAGCAGGGTTGTGAAATATTCTTTGACATTTCGAATATAATCAGTTAACAGAATATCCAGATCGGGAAGGGGGATTCCCCCAACACTAGGCTGTGAGGCTCAGAGGCACTGCCAACGCCCTCATCAGTTTTAGGACTGCCAAAGCTGGAGCTCTGTCATTCCCAACACCCTGGGAAGGCTGTCTCCTTTATGGCCGTGCCACCACAGGGGCTCAGATGATCAAGCATCTCTAATGAGCCTAACAGAAGACAATGGCATCTGTTATTTACCTAGGGAGAAGTTAGGGGGGAGGAACATGTGTGTGTCCTGGGGACCCTTTATGCAGCATTTAACTAGGGTTGGGATGAAAGGAAGCTGGAGGGGGAACATCAGTTAGGCCTAAGCATATGGGAGTATTTTCCAATCAGACATAGGACAGGTTCTGTGTTGTTCAGACCAGGGCAGAAAAGAGAGATGGCCTCTCGCATCATGCAGGAGGAAAGGGGCCTAGCACCCGGGGAGCACCCACTGCCTACCAGGAACCAGCCCTTTGCTTCTATGTAGTTTTTCCTAGAATGATGCCATAGAGTCCGTAAACAGCGACTTAAAATTTTTCTACTTTAAATGAAGAAATAGAGGTTCAGAGACCTTAAGACTTATTTATTCCTTCAAAGGTAGAAAGTGCTGGAACTTTCAAATCTAGATCTACTTGAGCCCAAGGTTAAGAAATTCCCACTCTGAGTAATTTTAAAAGCATTATCATTATAACATTAAGGCTGTGGATGAAAGAGGCATATACTGCATATAAAATGTATGCAAATATCTTTTTCTCTATGTGAGTATTAATTTTGGCTCTGTGCTTCCTGGAAGGGAAGTCAGGGAGGGAAATAGGAATGAAAATATTTTGCAGAACTGATGAGGCCTGTCAACTTTGAAGACAAGGTGTTTAAAGCGTTTTGGTACTATCATCTTCAGACTTTATGCATGTAGCTCTTCAACAAAATAGATAAAGTTATACAATCCATTTATATATATTTGTATAAGCCCTCTTACTCCAGCCCTACTCCCCCTATAATGCCTACCTTAAGCTCCACCTCTAATGCGTATCCCACCTGCACTGTTTCAGCGGCATCTCCCAGCTATGTACCTTAGAGTTTTTTCTAATTTTATTGCGATATGATTGACATACAGCACTGTGTTAGCTTAAGATGCGCAGTGTATGGATTTGATTTAGGTATACTGTGAAGTGATTCAATAAGTTTAGTTAACATTCATCATTTCATACAGACACATACACACCAAAAAGAATCGTTTTTCCCTTGCGATGAGAACTTTTAGGATTTACTTTATTATCAACTTTCAAACAAACCACACAACAGTGTTAATTACAGCAAACATGTTGTATGTTTTGTCTCCAGGACTTATATATGTTACAATGGAAAGTTTTTACCTCTGGCCACCTTCATCTAATTAGCACTCCTTCCTCCCCCATCTCTAGTAGGGCTTCCCTGGCAACTCAGTGGTAAAGAATCTGACTGCCAATGCAGGAGCCACAGGTTCAATCCCTGGCTCAGGAAGATCCCCTGGAGTAGGAATTGGCAACCCAACCCAGCATGCTTGCCTGGTAAATGCCGTGGACAGAAGAGCGTGGTGGGCTGCAGCCCATGGGGTCACAAAAGAGTCTGACACGACTTAGTGACTAAACAACAACCAGCTTTAATAACCACAAATCTGATCTCTTTTTCTATTAATTTTTCTTTAAAAAAATTTTTTTATTGGAGTATAGTTGATTTACAATGTTGTGTTAATTTCAGGTGAATCAGTTATATGTATACATATATCTATTCATTTTTAGATCATTTTCCCATATAGGTCATTACAGAGTATTGAGTAGAGTCCCCTATGGTACAGAGTAGCTCCTTATTAGTTATCCTTTCGGTATATAGTTGTGTGTTTATGTCCATCCCAATTTATCAACCCCTTTACCCCCTGGAATCCATGTTTGTTTTCTATATCTGTAACTCTATTTCTTTCTTGTAGATATCTATGAATTTTTCTTTAAGATTTCAAATGTAAACAAGATGATACAGTATATGTCTTCCTCTAATTCTCCTTAACACAATGTTCTCAAGGTCCATTCATGTTGTTGCAAATGGCAGGATTTCCCTTTTAATGCATGAATAATACTCTATTATCTATCCATATTTATATGTATATATAGTACTTATCTAAAGATATTATATCACAATGTCTTCCTCCATTAACCCATCAGTGAACACTTAGGCTGTTCCTTGTCTTGGCTCTTATAAATCATGCTATAGTAAACATGGGTGTGTCACTCTCTCCTCAACATGTGTTTTCATTTCCTTTGGACATATACCAAGAACTGAGATTGCTGGGTCATATGGTAGTTTTATTTTTAATTTCATTTTTTTAATCAATAATTACTTTATATTTATTTATTTTTTTTTACTTTACAATATTGTATTGGTTTTGCCATACATCAACATGAATCCGCCATGGGTGTACACGTGTTCCCAATCCTGAACCCTCCTCCTTCCTCCCTCCCCCTACCATCCCTCTGTGTCATCCCAGTGCACCAGCCCAAGCTTCTGGTATCCTGCATCGAACCTGGACTGGCGATTCATTTCTTATATGATATTATACATGTTTCAATGCCATTCTCCCAAATCATCCCCGCCTCCCTCTCCCACAGAGTCCAAAAGATTGTTCTATACATCTGTGTCTCTTTTGTTGTCTCGCATACAGGGTTATCATTACCATCTTTCTAAATTCCATATATATGCGTTAGTATACTGTATTGTGTTTTTCTTTCTGACTTACTTCACTCTGTATAATAGGCTCCAGTTTCATCCACCTCATTAGAACTGATCCAAATGTATTCTTTTTAATGGCTGAGTAATACTCCATTGTGTATATGTACCACTGCTTTCTATCCATTCATCTGCTGATGGACATCTAGGTTGCTTCCATGTCCTGGCTATTATAAACAGTGCTGCAATGAACATTGAGGTACATGTGTCTCTTTCAATTCTGGTTTCCTCGGTGTGTATGCCCAGCAGTGGGATTTCTGGGTCATAAGGCAGTTCTATTTCCAGTTTTTTAAGGAATCTCCACACTGTTCTCCATAGTGGCTGTACTAGTTTGCCTTCTCACCAACAATGTAAGAGGGTTCCATTTTCTCCACATCCTCTGCAGCATTTATTGCTTGTAGACTTTTGGATCGCAGCCATTCTGACTGGTGTGAAATGATACCTCATTATGGTTTTGATTTGCATTTCTCTGATAATGAGTGATGTTGAGCATCTTTTCATGTGTCTGTTAGCCATCTGTATGTCTTCTTTGGAGAAATGTCTATTTAGTTCTTTGGCCCATTTTTTGATTGGGTTGTTTATTTTTCTGGAATTGAGCTGTAGGAGTTGCTTGTATATTTTTGAGATTAGTTGTTTGTCAGTTGCTTCATTTACTACTATTTTCTTCCATCCTGAAGGATGTCTTTTCACCTTGCTTATAGTTTCTTTTGTTGTGCAGAAGCTTTTTAATTTTAATTAGATCCCATTTGTTTATTTTTTGCTTTCATTTCCAATATTCTGGGAAGTGGGCCATAGAGGATCCTTCTGTGATTTATGTCCGAGAGTGTTTTGCCTATGTTCTCCTCTAAGAGTTTTATAGTTTCTGGTCTTATGTTTAGATCTTTAATCCATTTTGAGTTTATTTTTGTGTATGGTATTAGAAAGTGTTCTAGTGGAACCTCTATACTGTTTTCTATAGTGGGCTTACCAATTTACATTCCTACCAACAGTGTACCAGGATGGCCTTTTGTCCACATCCTTGCCAGCATTTCTTCTCTTGTCTCTTTCACCATAGCCATTCTAACAGGTGTGAGAAGATATCTCATGTGGCTTTGATTTACATGTCCCCAGTGATTAGTAAGACTAAGCATCATTTCATGTATCTGTTCATCATTTGAATCAAATATTTTATTTGGAAAAATATCTATTCATGTCCTTTGCCCATTTTTTAAATTGAATTATTATTTATTTATTAATTTTTGGCTGTGCTGAGTCTCCATTGCTTCACAGGCTTTTCTCCAGTAGCTTTTCTCAACGGGGGCTACTCTTGTTGCTGTGCACAGGCTTCTCATTATGGTGGCTTCTCTTGTTGCACCTCCCAGGCTCTAGAGAACAGGCTCCGGAGTTGTGGCTTGCACACGGGCTTTGTTGCTCTGCAACATCTGGGATCCTCTGGGATCAGGGATCAAATCTGGGTCTCCTGCATTGGCAGGCTGAATTTTTTACCACTGAGCAACCAGAGAAGCCCTAATTAATTTTTTTCTTGTTACTGAGTTGTATTAGTTTTGAAATACACTTTGGATATTAATTCATCAGGTATATGATTTGCAAATATTTCTTTCCATTCTATAGTGGTTGATTCTTTTGTGGTGTGGAGGCATTGTTCAGTTCATTTCAGTTCAGTCGCTCAGTCGTGTTTGACTCTTTGCGATCCCATGAATCGCAGCAAACCAGGCCTCCTTGTCCATCACCATCTCCTGGAGTTCACTCAAACTCATGTCCATCGAGTCAGTGATGCCATCCAGCCATCTCATCCTCTGTCGTCCCCTTCTCCTCTTGCCCCCAATCCCTCCCAGCATCCGGGTCTTTTCCAATGAGCCAACTCTTCGCATGAGGTGGCCAAAGTATTGGAGTTTCAGCTTTAGCATCATTCCTTCCAAAGAACACCCAGGACTGATCTCCTTCAGAATGGACTGGTTGGATCTCCTTGCTGTCCAAGGGACTCTCAAGAGTCTTCTCCAACACCACAGTTCAAAAGCATCAATTCTTCAGTGCTCAGCTTTCTTCACAGTTCAATTCTAGCATCCATACATGACCACTGGAAAAACAATAGCCTTGACTAGATGGACCTCTGTTTGCAAAGTAATGTCTCTGCTTTTGAATATGCTATCTAGGTTGGTCATAACTTTCCTTCCAAGGAGTAAGCGTCTTTTAATTTCATGGCTGCAGTCACCATCTGCAGTGATTTTGGAGCCCCCAAAAATAAAGTCCGACACTGTTTCCCCATCTATTTCCCATGAAGTGATGGGACCAGATGCCACGATCTTCTTCCTTTTCTGAATGTTGAACTTTAAGCCAACTCTTTCACTCTCCTCTTTCACTTTCATCAAGAGGCTCTTTAGTTCTTCTTCACTTTCTGCCATAAGGGTGGTGTCATCTGCATATCTGAGGTTATTGATATTTCTCCCAGCAATCTTGATTCCAGCTAGTGCTTCCTCCAGCCCAGTGTTTCTCATGATGTACTCTGCATATAAGTTAAATAAGCAAGGTGACAATATACAGCCTTGATGTACTCCTTTTCCTATTTGGAACAAGTCTATTGTTCCATGTACAGTTCTGTTTCTTCCTGACCTGCATACACATTTCTCAAGAGGCAGGTCAGGTGGTCTGGTATTCCCATCTCTTTCAGAATTTTCCACAGTTTATTGTGATCCACAGAGTCAAAGGCTTTGGCATAGTCAATAAAGCAGAAATAGATGTTTTTCTGGAACTCTCTTGCTTTTTCAATGATCCAACGGATGTTGGCAATTTGATCTCTGGTTCCTCTGCCTTTTCTAAAACCAGCTTGAACATCTGGAAGTTCATGGTTCACGTATTGCTGAAGCCTGGCTTGGAGAATTTTGAGCATTACTTTACTAGTGTGTGAGATGAGTGCAATTGTGTGGTAGTTTGAGCATTCTTTGGCATTGCCTTTCTTTGGGATTGGAATGAAAACTGACTTTTTCCAGTCCTGTGGCCACTGCTGAGTTTTCCGAATTTGCTGGCATATTGAGTGCAGCACTTTCACAGCATCATCTTTCAGGATTTGAAATAGCTCAGCTGGAATTCTATCACCTCCACTAGCTTTGTTCATAGTGATGCCTTCTAAGGCCCACTGACTTCACATTCCAGGATGTCTGGCTCTAGGTGAGTGATCATATCATTGTGATTATCTTGGTCATGAAGACCTTTTTTGTACAGTTCTTCTGTATATTCTTGTCACCTCTTGTAGTTTGATGTAATTCCCCCTACTAATTTTTTAAACATCTTAAAAATATATCATTGCTAAGACCCATCTCAAGGAGTGTTTTTTCTATCTTTTTTTTCTATGAGTTTAATGTTTCAGGTCTTCCATTTAAGTGTTTAAGTTCAGTCACTTTTGTGAAGGGTAGACGATAAGGGTATAGCTTCATTTTATTTTTATAAGTGCTTTTCCCCAGCAACACTTACTAAAGCTATCTTCAGTTTCTCCATGATTCAGCAGTGTCCACAGAACTTGAAAAAGCCCCATTTTCATTCCAATCCCAAAGAAAGGCAATACCAAAGAATGCTCAAACTTCTTCACAATGACACTCATCTCACACACTAGCAAAGTAACGCTCAAAATTCTCCAAGCAAGGCTTCAATAGTACATGAACCGTGAACTTCCAGATGTTCAAGCTGGATTTAGAAAAGGCAGAGGAACCAGAGATCAAATTGCCAACATCTATTGGATCATAGAAAAAGCAAAAGAGTTCCAGAAAAGCATCTACTTCTGCTTTATTGACTACACCAAAGCCTTTGTCTAGTCAAAGCTATGGGTTTTCCAATAGTCATGTATGGATATAAGTGTTGGACCATAAAAAAAGCTGAGTGCCAAAGAATTGATGCTTTTGAACTGTGGTGTTGGAGAAGACTCTTGAGATTCCTTTGGACTGCAAGGAGATCAAACCAGTCAATCCTAAAGGAAATCAGTACTGAATATTCATTGGAAGGACTGATGCTGAAACTGAAACTCCAATATTTGGCCACTTGATGTAAAGAACTGACTCATTGGAAAAGACCTTGATGCTGGGAAAGATTAAAGGTAGGGGAGAAGGGGATGACGGAGGATGAGATGGTTAGATGGCATCACCAACTTGATGGACATGAGTTTGAGCAAGCTTTGGGAGTTGGTGATGGACAGGGAAGCCTGGTGTGCTGCAGTCCATGGGGCTGCCAAGAGTCAGACATGACTGAGCAACTGAACTAACTGACCATTTATGCATGGGTTTATTTCTGGGTTCTCATTTCTGTTCCATTGTTATATGCTTTTGTTTTAATGCCAATGCCATACTGTTTCAATGAGTACAGGTTTACAGTGCAGTTTAGAATCATAATGGCACCCCACTCCAGTACTCTTGCCTGGAAAATCCCATGGATGGAGGAGCCTGGTGGGCTGCAGTCCATGAGGTCGCTAAGAGTCGGACACGACTGAGCGACTTCACTTTCACTTTTCACTTTCATGCATTAGAGGAGGAAATGGCAACCCACTCCAGTGTTCTTACCTGGAGGATCCCAGGGATGGGGGAGCCTGGTGGGCTGCCGTCTATGGGGTCGCACAGAGTCGGACACGACTGAAGTGACTTAGCATAGCATAGCATTAGAATCATAAAATGTGATGCCTCCTGCTTTCTTCTTCTGTCTCAGAATCACTTTGGCTATTTGGGGTCTTTGGTTTTTCCATATATTTTAGGATTGTTTTTTCTACTGATGTAAAAAATGCCATTGGAATCTTGATAGGAATTGTGTTGTTTATCCAGATGCTTGTACAATAGTTTGAACTTTTTATTAACAATTTTGGGCTTTTATTATTGCTTTTATTTCTATTTCCTTGGTAAAATGATCTAAGAAAATAAAGTACAATTTGTGTTAGAATGTTTTGCCTGTTCTCTTCTAGGAGTTTAATGGTGTCATGCCTTAGATTTAAGTTATTGGGCCATTTTGAGTTTGTTACTGTGTATGGTGTGAGGGTGTATTCTAACTTCATTGATTTACATGCAGCTGTCCAACTTTACTGACACCACTTGCACAAGAGATTGTCTTTTCCCCATTGTGTATTATTGCCTCCTTTGTTGAATATTAATTGACCTTAGGTGTGTGGGTTTATTTCTGGGCTCTGTATTCTATTTTATCCCATTGATCTATATGTTGTTTTTGTGCCAGTATCACACTGTTTTGATTACTGTAGCTTTTAGTATTGTCCGGGAGGGTTATGCATTCTGCTTTATTCTTTTCCCTTGTACTGCTTTGGCAATTATGGGTTTTTTAGGTTCCATATCTATTTTATTTTTTTTTTGCTTCTTAATCAAGGAGTGCTATAATATAATTTCAAGGCATCTTAATATAATTCATTTAACCCTAAAGCAATTGTGCAATAAGCAAATTATCAAAAATGAAAAACAAAGTTAACTTCCTACAGGGGCCAATAGACAGGGTATCTTGCAGCACAGCAATTAACCTTCACATACTGGAGTCTTGTTTAAAAGGCCATCAAACAACTCAGATTCCTGAAAATCACAAATGTCACCAACGAAAGGAATGTTGATTAAACAGAGTCAAAAAACTTCCTGAAGGGCTGCCTTCTCTGAAGGGTTTCAGACTTGCTAGCATAGGTTGGTTAAGCCAAATCTCACTGACGGCTCCATTAGAGAATGAGAATGCCCCAGTCAGTGCTGTTTGAAAAATGTAAAACACTGGGAGGGGAAAAAAACAAATAAAACAATCTACTGTTCCCTAATGTATATGGCTTAGCACCCAGAGAAAGCCTCTGCCTCAGAAAGACACTTTCTACATAGGGCTAAGCTTCATTAAATGAGGTGTAATCTTTCATTTTCAGGACATGTCTTTTCTTGCAAGGTCTTTAGAGGCGGAAGTTCCACTTGGATTCTAATACACATCTCTGTGCGCTCAGCTTCCTGAAAACATACACCTGCTGGGTTCTAGGTTCTCCCTTGCCAGTGACTGGATTCACTACTTCACAGCCACCAGAAGCGCACATACACTATTAACATGATGAAAAATACAGCTACTGCTGCAAGTTTGGCGTAAGTGGAACGCATGTTCAAGTACTTCGCATCCTGGCGGTATTTCTTGGACAGACTGGACAAATTGTTAGCCTTCGAATCCAATGCTGAGAGTGCTTCTCCCCGTTGTAACACTTCTTCAATATTTGCGACCATGATTCTCTGCACATCTTGCAGTTCAGTGTTGATAGAGCCTAGGTTTCTCCGAGCACGACTGTCAATGTAAAGCTTCTTGGTTTTCTGAATGTAGGTATCAAACTCAATAAAGGAGTAGGGTCTAGACACAGTTGGCACCTTCTTCCCATGCTGTTCATCAAATTCTGAATGTAAATCTTCTAGGTAGGCAAAAGCCAGCTTCTTAGGAAAGGCAGCTTCACACAGAACCAAATAACATACTCCCTGTTCAATAATGTAATGAAAAGTCATGGCACCAGCTTCCAAGGTGCATCTGGTAGGGGACTGTTCATTCAACTTTCGAAAGAGCTGCTTAGCCTGACTCTGGTACTGTTGAAGGTCCCGGCCAGACTGTTCGTCCTCCTGCATCGAGGCGGCCAACGGGAGCCCGTCCGCCACTCGGGCGATCATCGTGAGCAACACCATCTTTACAGGCTACGGAGACCCAACACTGGCCCAGACGGCCGTAGACGTGTCTTGACTTGCTCCGCCGGGACAACAGTTAAACCTCTACCTCAGTTGCCTGAGACACAGCTGCTCGCGTCTCCGCTTCCCGCTCCATATCTATTTTAGTATTACTTGTTCTGTGAAAAATACCATGGGTAATTTGAAAGAGATTCCATGAAATCTGTAGATTGCTTTGTGTAGTGTGGCCACGTTAACAATATTAATTCTTCTCATCCAAGTGCATGAGATTCAATATCCTTATTAGTAATTAATCTATTCAGATATTCTATTTCTTCCCAATTTGGTGTTGGTAGATAATATATTTCTAAGAATTTTTCCATTTCTTCTAGGATGTCTCATTTGTTGGTATATAGCTGTTCATAGGAGAAGGCAATGGTACCCCACTCCAGTACTCTTGCCTGGAAAATCCCATGGGCAGAGGAGCCTGGTAGGCTGCAGTCCATAGGGTCGCAAAGAGTCGGATATGACTGAGCGAGTTCCCTTTCACTTTTCACTTTCACGCTTTGGAGAAGGAAATGGCAACCCACTCCAGTGTTCTTGCCTGGAGAATCCCAGGGACAGGGGAGCCTGGTGGGCTGCCGTCTATGGGGTCGCACAGAGTCAGACACGACTGAAGCAACTTAGCAGCAGCAGCAGCTGTTCATAATAACCTCTTCTGATCCTTTATATTTCTGTAGTATCAGATGTAATGTCTCCTTTTCCCGTGATTAGACTAAAGGCTTGCCAATTTTATTTATCTTTTAAAAGAAACAGCTCTTAGTTTAAAAAAATCTTTTCTATTGTTTTTCTGTCCTCTGTTTCTGCTCTAATATTTTTTATTTTCTTTTTTCTGCTAACTTTGAGTTTATTTTAATTTTCCAGTTCCTTGCAATATAGTTAGCTTGCTTCTTTGATATCTTCTGTTTCTTAATGTAGGTATTTATTATTATGAGCTTCCCTCTTAGAACTGGATTTGCTGTATCCCATAAGTTTTGGTATGTTGTATTTCCAGTTTCATTTGTCTCAACGTACTTTTCTACTTCCCCTTTAATTTCTTTTTTGATCCATTGGTAGCTCATGAGAGAGCTGTTTGATTTCAGTGTTCAAGAATTATCCAGTTCTCTACTGTTATTGATTTTTAGGTTCATGCCATTTTGGTCAGAGATACTCAGTATGATTTCTATCTTCTTAGAGTTTTTCTAAGACTTTTGTTGCCTAATATACCATTTATCCTAGAAAATGTTCCATGTGCACTTGAGAAGAATATGTATTCTGCCGTTGTTGTATAGAATGTTTTGTATATATTTAGTTCATCTAGTCTATAGTGTTGTTCAAATCCATCATCCCCTTATTGATTCTCTGGACAATCTGTCCACTTGTTGAAAGTAGGATATTAAGATCTCAAACTATTATTGTACTGCTGTTTATTTTTCCTTTTACTTTTGGTTTATATATTGAGGTGCTCCAACATAGGCTAATTGTAAATATCAAAATTGCTAGATCTTGAAGAATTGATGCCTCTATCATTCTATAATGTTTTTCTTTGTTGCTTTCAACATATTTAAAGTTTATTTTATCTACTATAAGTATAGCTACTCCCTGCATTTTATTATCATTTGCTTGAAATATCTTTTTTTTTTTTTGTTCCTTTACTCTCTGTCTTTAAAGCTGAAGTGAGTCTTGTAGGCAGCAAGCATATCATTGAATCTTGATGTTTTTTTTAATGCCTTCAGCCATGTTGCATCTTTTGATTAGAGAATTTAATTTGTTTACCTTTAAAATAATTATTAATAGGGAAAGACTTACTATTGCCATTTTATTAATAGTTTCCTGACTGTTTTGTAGATCCATTGTTCCTTGTTGTTTAACCTGCTCTGTGTGTGTGTTTGTGTGTGTGTGTGTGTGTTGAAGCCTTTTGGTATTAAGTATTCTTTAATCTGATGATTATGTTCTTTTGGGTAACTACTACAAGTTTTATCTTTATCATTACCATGAGGCTCGCATAAAGTATCTTAAAATTAGAACATCTTATTTTCATGTTAAAATGTATATATTTTTAATATTTCACATCCATAGCATATTGATATAGTTATGGTTGTTTTTTATGACATTTGTTTTTAGTTTTTAACTACAGTTGTAAATGAAACATCTTATTACTGTATTACAAAATCTATCTGTGGTTATAAATTTATCTAAGTTTTGGACATATTTTGTTTTTATGATGTTAATGAGTGTTCCTTTACTTTTACTAGAACTCTCACATTTTTTTAATATAAATTTATTTATTTTAGTTGGAGGCTAATTACTTTACAATATTGTAGTGGTTTTGCCATACATTGACATGAATCCACCACGGGTGTAGTGTACACATGTTCCCCATTCTGAACCCCCCTCCCACTTCCCTCCCCATCCCACCACCCTGGGTCATCCCAGTGCACCAGCACCAAGCACCCTGTATTATGCATCAAATCTGGACTGGCAATTCATTTCACATGTGATAATATACATATTTCAATGCTATTCTCCCAAATCATCCCCCCTCACCCTCTTTGACAGAGTCCAAAAGACTGTTCTATACATCTGTCTCTTTTGCTGTCTCACATATAGGGTTATCGTTACCATCTTTCTAAATTCCATATATATGCGTTAGTATACTGTATTGGTGTTTTTCTTTCTGGCTTACTTCACTCTGTATAATAGGCTCTAGTTTCATCCACCTCATTAGAACTGATTCAAATGCATTCTTTTTAATGGTTGATTAATACTCCATTGTGTATATGTACCACTGCTTTCTTATCCATTCATCTGCTGATGGACATCTAGGTTGCTTCCATGTCCTGGTTATTATAAACAGTGTTGCAATGAACACTGGGGTACACGTGTCTCTTTCAATTCTGGTTTCCTCGGTGTGTATGCCCAGCAGTGGGATTGCTGGGTCATATGGCAGTTCTACTTCCAGTTTTTTAAGGAATCTCCACACTGTTCTCCATAGTGGCTGTACTAGTTTGCATTCCCACCAACAATGTAAGAGGGTTCCCTTTTCTCCACACCCTCTCCAGCATTTATTGCTTGTAGACTTTTGGATAGCAACCATTCTGACTGGCGTGAAATGGTATCTCATTGTGGTTTTGATTTGCATTTCTCTGATAATGAGTGATGTTGAGCATCTTTTCATGTGTTTGTTAGCCATCTGTATGTCTTCTTTGGAGAACTGTCTGTTTAGTTCTTTGGCCCATTTTTTGATTGGGTCGTTTATTTTTCTGGAATGGAGCTGCAGGAGTTGCTTGTATATTTTTGAGATTCTTTGTCAGTTGCTTCATTTGCTATTATTTTCTCTCATTCTGAAGGCTGTCTTTTCACCTTGCTTATAGTTTCCTTTGTTGTGCAAAAGCTTTTAAATTTAATTAGATCCCATGTTTATTTTTGCTTTTATTTCCAATATTCTGGGAAGTGGGTCATAGAGGATCCTGCTGTGATGTATGTCGGAGAGTGTTTTGCCTATGTTCTCCTCCAGGAGTTTTATAGTTTCTGGTCCTACGTTTAGATCTTTAATCCATTTTGAGTTTATTTTTGTGTATGGTGTTAGAAAGTGCTCTAGTTTCATTCTTTTACAAGGGTTTGACCAGTTTTCGCAGCACCACTTGTTAAAGAGATTGTCTTTTCTCCATTGTATATTCTTGCCTCCTTTGTTGAAGATAAGGTGTCCATAGGTGCATGGATTTATCTCTGGGCTTTCTGTTTTGTTCCATTGATCTATATTTCTGTCTTTGTGCCAGTACCATACTGTCTTGATGATTGTGGCTTTGTAGTAGAGCCTGAAGTCAGGCAGGATGATTCCTCCAGTTCTATTCTTCTTTCTCAAGATTGCTTTGGCTATTAGAGATTTTTTTGTATTTCCATACAAATTCTGAAATAATTTGATCTAGTTCTGTGAAAAATACCATTGATAGCTTGATAGGGATTACATTGAATCTACAGATTGTTTTGGGTAATATACTCATTTTCACTATATTGATTCTTCCAATCCATGAACGTGGTATATTTCTCCATCTATTTATGTCCTCTTTGATTTATTTCACCAGTGTTTTATAATTTTCTATATATAGGTCTTTTGTTTCTTTAGGTAGATATATTCCTAAGTATTTTATTCTTTTCCTTGCAATGGTGAATGGAATTGTTTCCTTAATTTCTCTGTTTTCCCATTGTTAGTGTACAGGAATGCAAGGGATTTCTCTGTGTTGATATTATATCCTGCAAGTTTACTATATTCATTAATTAGCTCTAGTAATTTTCTGGTGGAGTCTTTAGGTTTGTCTATGTAGAGGATCATGTCATCTGCAAAGAGTGAGAGTTTTACTTCTTCTTTTCCTATCTGGATTCCTTTTATTTCTTTTTCTGCTCTGATTGTTGTGGCCAAAACTTCCAAAACTATGTTGAATAGTAATGGTGAAAGTGGGTACCCTTGTCTTGTTCCTTACTTTAGGGGAAATGCTTTCAATTTTTCACCATTGGAGATAATGTTTGCTGTGGGTTTGTCATATATAGCTTTTATTATGTTGAGGTATGTTCCTTCTATTTCTGCTTTCTGGAGGGTTTTTATCATAAATGAATTTTTTCAAAGGGTTTCTCTGCATCTATTGAGATAATCATATGGTTTTTATTTTTCAATTTATTAATGTGGTGTATTACATTGATTGATTTGCAGATATTGAAGAATCATTCCTTGTAAGGTAAGTCTAGTGACGAACTCCTTCGTTTGTTCAGGAAAGCCATTAACTTTCTTTCATTTTTTGGTAATTCTTGGTTAACAGTACTTTCCTTTCAATGTTTTAACATATCATTTCATCCTCTTTTGGCCAAAAGTTTCTACTGAAAAATGCACGCTCTTTTAGAGGTTCCCATTATGTAACTTCCCTCTTTTCCCTTGCTGCTTTCAAAATTCTTTGACTTTTGACAAATTAATTATAACATGTCTTGGTGTAGCCCTATTGGAATGCAATCCATTTAAGATTCTTCAGGCCTCATGGATCTGCATGTCCATTTGTCTCCCCAGTTTAGGAAGTTTCCAACTATTATTGCTTTAAATATACTTTCCTTTTTTCTTCTCCTCCTGGGATCCCCATAACATCCATGTTTATTCTTTTAATTTTGTCCCGTTTATCCTGTAGGCTTTCTTCACCCTTTTTCATTCTATTTTATTGTTCCTCTGACTGGATAATCTCAAATGCCCTGTCTTCTGGATCACTGATTCTTTCTTCTGCGTGGATGAATCTACTGTTTAAGCCCTCTATTGAATTCTGTACTTTACTCAGTATATATTTTTTTCTTTGGGATTTGTTTGTTGAACTTGTTTTTGTTCATGAATTGTTTTACTAAATTCATTTAGTTGTCTGTGTGTGTGTGCTTATAGTTCACTTAACATTTTAAAAGAGGATTACTCTGAATTCTTTGACAGTTCATAGGCGTCCATTTCCTTATGTCCAGTTGTTAAGGCTTTATTAGTTTACTTTGGTGGTATCATCTTTACAGTTATTTTTTGTGTGTTATCTTTTATTTCCTTTGTTGGTATCTGCACAATTGAGTAAGTAGTCTCTGTTTCCAGACTTTACCAGACAGCTTGCTTGGTTTTCTGCATGTGTCAGTTTGTTATATCTTTGGAAGCTGGGGCTTGCTCTCAGGATCTATCTAGGTTAGGTTTCCTTGCTGGGTTGGGCTGTACTCAGCTTTGGGTGGGGCTATATGTTAGCTTCCCTGCCCAGTCAAGCTGCAGAATAGGCCTAAGACCCAGCAAGATGTTTGGGAATCAAATAAGACATACCTGTATGCTAAGCTTTTTGGATAGTGTGGGCCATTATCTTGACACTGCAGACCAAAGCTGCTGGTCATGTACTCTGTTCATGTACCACTGTACTGAGGGCTGCAGAGTATGCCACCAGGATTCCCAGGAATGCTGGTTAGGGTTCTTGGTTTGCAGGGTTGGAGGCTGTATGCAGCATGAGCAGGGCTACAGCTTAGTTTTGCTACACAGAAAGGTAGGGGTAGTCACAGAACAGGCAGACCTCTCCATCAAACTCTTTGGCCAGGTGGGGTAGCTGGCTTGTCTCTGCAGATGGGCAGAATCACTGACCAGGTTCCCTGCTCAAATAAGGCAATGCCAAGTCATTTTTCAGGTTCTAAGGCTTCATGGTTGAGCAAGGCCATGAATTAGCTCCCCTGCTCCTCTGTGTAGGGGTTAGGCTCCAGTTAGGCTTGAACTTTTCATAACTGAGTCCCCAAATAAGGCAGACATGTACTCCCTTGAGTTCCCCACCATCTCAGGTCTGCAGCTGAATGAAGCTAGTGGTTAAGACTTCCTGTAGATAGGAACTCATTCTGCCAAGATCCAAGTGTTGGTTGTTCAAACCTCTCCCCTCTTCTCCATCACAGTCTGAGTTGCAGCAGGGACTCCCAAGAAGTTACTCACATTGCTGGGGCAGCTGGATGTGCACCCTGGATCTTCTTTTCTCACTGAAGAAGCTGTAAGCTCAGGGGAGCCCTCCTGGTGTGGTGCCACACCAACCTGGGGAGGGTCAGTGTGGTCAGCACATAGCTGTTCCTCTCACCCTTCTCCTGTAGTCTGCCTCCGTCTCTGTGGTGCTTCAGCCTCACTCCCATGTTCTAGGATTTTCTCAGTGGTATCTTGTCTACTACTTGTTCTTCTAGGGAATGAAACCAGTGACTCCCTATGTCGCCATCGCCTCCACCCCATAATTCATAACTAGGCAGCCTTTTCTGTTCTATCTCTTCATTGTTCTCTATTTCCTCCTGTTTTTCTTTCCTGTGTCTCAGGGTTTCCCAATGGCAGTGAAATCACTGCATCCTTTGTCTGTCTCTATTACAAGGTCCAGTAAAGATGGATGGCTCACCCACTGTTGTTGGAAGGTTCTCTTTTCTTTCCCCCGTAGAGATCTGATGCCAGCAGGCAAGTGTAACTTCTGTGTGAATAGAGCGTGATTTAAATTCTTGACAAAATTTAAATCTTCCTAAGAATGCTGCACAGGACTCTTGATGAGTAAACAGGCCAGGAAAGGAAAAGTAGGATTCCCTGAATCATTCAGCCAGGAGTTGGCAGCTCTGGAGATAAACAAGGAACCTCTATTCCTGGGTTTCCCCATCTTACTTGGAGCTTGCTAAGCCCACCTTGGGTCAGGGCATTTATATTTCCTTTTCCTTCTGCCTAGAATGCAGTTTCTCTGGTCCTTGACTGTACATTTCTAACCTTTATCCATCAGGTCTCTGCTCAAATGGCAGTCCTTCAGTGAGTCCTTACCTGACCACTTTTTTTTTTTTTTTTCATATAGACTTAACATGGTCTGAAATATTTCAGTAATTTAGTTGCTTATTTATTGTTTGGATTTCCTCTAGAATTTAAGCTCCATGAGGGCAGGGATTGACTCCTTATTCACTACACTATCCCCTGTGCCTCAAAATATTGTGCTTCCCCAAATATTGGGAAAGTGTCCAACTCTTTGTGACCCCTTGGACTGTAGCCTGCCAGGTTCCTCTGTCCATGGAATTCTCTGGGCAAGAATACTGGAGTGGGTTGCCATTCCCTTCTCCAGTATTAGGAGAATAAATGAACTGGGGATAAAGTATGCCTTCAGTATATCTGAAAATGTGCTTCCTGCACCATATGGGCATCACCTGGGATCACCTGTATTACAGCATTGTTAGAAACGCACAGCCTCACTGTGGGCCCAGCACTCTGCATTGTAACAAGCCCTCCAGGTGCTTCTGATGCTCAAGCCTGAGAGCTACTAGTAGAGCAGTGCTTTTTATGGATCTTGAATATGCATATGGCCAGACCTGGGGTACTCAGTAGAATGCAGATTCTTGTTCAGTAGGTCCTGGAGAGCTCAGAGAACCTGCATTTCTAGCAAACTCCAGGTAGTGGTCATGGTGCTGACCACTCACTTGCCACTCAAGGAATCTTTGCAGTCAGTCAGTGAGCTGTAAAAATTACTGATTCTGGTCTCTCCCTTAGATGTTCTGATTTAAGTCATCTGGAGTGCAGCTAGACTGGGGGCTTCCCAGGTGGCGCAAGAGGTAAAGAACCCACCTGCCAGTGCAGGAGACATGAGAGATGTGGGTTCGATCCCTGGGTTGGGAAGATCCTCTGGAGAAGGGCATGGCAATGTACTCCAGTATTCTTGCTTGGAGAATCCTATGGACATGGGAGCTTGGTGGGCTGCAGTCCATAGGGTCTCAGAGAGTCAGACATGACTGAAGTGACTTAGCATGCACACATGAAGCTAGACTGGGTCTTTTTAAAAAGCTCCTCAGCCAATTCTAACATACAGTCAAGACTGAGAACTGCTGCCTTGGAAGGTGTTCAGGTGTATGCATCCTCAGAATGCCACTAGGTGTGTGGACAGGTGATGCCCGGCAGCTCTCAGCCAGGGTATGCTTAGAGTTTAAGACACTATAAGACACAAGACTTGAGGGTGCTGTGGAAACCCAGAAAAGGAAGTCTACAGGGAGACAAACTCTAGGAGAAACTGTAAGCAGTGAGGGAAAGTAAATCCCTCAGCCCCCTCAGTGACCTAGATCTGCAAACTCATCTTCTCAATACAAGGGCTAGATGATGCCCAATCCACACAGATCCAATGAGCACAAAAACCAGTGATGATTTTGTCCTGAAGATAAAACTCCTGCAGATGAACAAATGTTCCAGGGATTACATTAGCTAGCCAGGTTAATTAAAAACAACTCCAATAATTAGTTTTGTGCATTCAGTTTCTTTGTTATTAGTGCAAATGCTTTTCATAGAGGGGACAAAAGCTCCTCAATGAAACCTTGCTGGCTTCTGTCTCTCCTCTGAACTTGTGTTCCAAAAAAATGTATCATGCATTCAGAGGGTTTGCTAGATTTAAAATAAATTATCCCTTTAGCACATGCAGCCTCAGATACATTGAGTTATACCTTGAGATGAAGAGACATAAAAACATGCTGTCTTAGTCTGTCTTCTGTTGCTATTAACATGCCCAATGGGACATCTTAAAAGAGGGTTGATGTTGATTAGGATGTTTTCAAGAATGCTAAAATGAACAAGAACATAAATATAAACTCCTTTCCTAATAAAGTAGATTTTTAAAAAGAGGAATGTGAAAGAAGACATTGTGAATGTAACAAATGAGACACAGGAAGTGGGTTGTAACCCTGAATCTACTTCCCTGATTCTCCATTTCATCATCCCAGGCTGCCATAGATGAATAGCAAGGTCTGGGAGGCATTATTCAGAATCGTGTTAAGATATCACATTTGACTAAGAACAGAATAACCATATGATCTAGCAGTCCCTCTCCTGGGTATATGTCCAGACAAAACTCTAATTCAAAAAGACATTAATATTTGAACCCCTATTCACAATAGCCAAGACATAGCAACAACTGAAATGTCTGTGATCTGATGAATGGATAAAAAGATACACAAACACATACACACCATGGAATATTACTCAGCCATAAAAAGAATAAAATAATGGCATTTTCAGCAACAGAGATGGAACTAGAAATTATCATACTAAGTGAAGCTAAGTCAGAAAGAGAAAGATGAATACTGTATTCTATCACTTCTATGTGGAAACTAAAATAAGACACAAACCTGTCTCTGAAACAGAATCACAGACATAGAAAATGGGCTGTGGTTGCCAGGGGTGAAAGCACTGAAGGAAGGATGGCGTGTGCAATTAACAGCATATGTAAGCTGTTATATATAGAATGGATAAACAACAAGTTTCTGTTGTATAGCAGAGGACTATATTTAATATCCTGTGATAAATCATAATGGAAAAGAATATGAAAAAAGAATGTATATGTATATCTGAATCACTCTGATATACAACAGTAATTAATACAATATTGTTAAAAAATTGGGAAAAAAAAAAGACACCACATTTGATGAGTCTAGAAAATAGTATGACCTATAGCTTTTTCTGGGAAGGATCTCTTATATGCCACAACTCCAGCGGAGGCAACCTGCTAGGCAAGGCCCGTATGAAATGACTCTGTCCTCCCCAGTCATTGTCAATTTTTCTGGCATGCACACATGTCTGAACCAGGCCAATCAAATTCTCTATCCAAAAAATTAGTGAACTAGAATAGGGTAACACTGAGTCTGGGAGTCTTGGGAATGAGCCGTTCGAACGTGTGAGTATAGAGCAGCACTCTGCTATGGAACTTTCCCAGTGATGACAATGTTCTATAGCTTGCACTGTCCAATCCAGTAGCCACATGTGGATACTGAGCAACTGAAATGTGGCTACTGTGAGTGAGGAACTGACCCTTTCATTTTGCTTAAATTTACATTTGAATTTAAGAGCTAGCATCTGTTATATTGAACGGCACAGCTCTAGAGCTGTTTTACAGCCTTCAATATCTACTAAGGAACCCCAAGAGGCTCTTCTGTTATCTCTTTTGCCAAGTTTTGGCTGTTCAGCCATTACATCATTTTTGTAAGACACCCCAGGAACTTTGCAATAAATCCCCCAATTTACTTCAGCTAGCCAAAGAGCCTTAATTAAGACAGGGCGTTAATTAAGCTAAAAGCTTAAATACTGTTCTTTAGTGGAGGGATGTCTGTCCATCACACTAAAACAATCCAGATGCAAAGATACTGGACCTCCTCTTGCCTGTGGGTGTTCTACCACAATGAGAATGAAGAAGGAAGATGAAATCTTTACTGCCCATATAATACCCTAAGCAAACTATCTTAGGAAGTCACAAGGCGATCCTATTTGAAATAGGAAGGAATTAGTGGTGCAATTTGCTCATGTCAGAGTTACATGAGACTCAGCCTTGGCCTAGGGATCTGGAAAAGTTGAGCTCACATTCTGCCTATTCCTCTTTTTCTCAATGAGATGTGACAGGCTATATACTCAGTATAAGTCTCAGTAGCCTCCTAATTTTAAGGAAGCCTCAAAACTAGACTAACATTAAGGTCATTCTACGAGGCTTATAATAAATTATAAGCCATGAGGGTCCTGACACCTTCTTATTCACTGTTGTAACCTTACACAGCCAGTGTGGAATGCACTGTTGGCATCTCAGACCTTGTCCAGGGGAAATATGGAAGCTTCATCTTGAAGCTGAGCTAGATTTGGGTCAAAGGTTAACAAACTCCTGAGGTTTTACAGGTGGTCATTACACTGGCAGTGTCCCAATTTGACATTCATGGACACAGTCTGACTGTGGGTGACCTTGAGTCTCTTCTCCATGTTAGGAGCTTTGGTTTCCCCAATCACAAGACAAATGGGAACTTTACAATTTAAACAATGCAACCATCCTCACAAAATAATTTATATAACTCTCCTAACAAGTTTGTGAAGGAATTCCTGTTCTCACCATTATTGCTACCATCATCGCATCATTGTTACTACTTTGCAGATGGGGACTCCAGAGCTCAGAGTGAGGAAGCCAGTTGATTCAGATCCCAATGTTAATATGCGGAGGAGGCAAAATTCACAACCAGATCTTCTGACTCTAAATCCAACACTTAGTTGAGAAGAACATCTGTATCTGCTTTAAAATTTTATGGAGACAGATGAAATACCATATGTTTAATACTTTGGCGAGAAAATGTGAAGCAAATAAAGTTTGCATTTTAAGAGATGAGAAGGGCAAGAGTGTCATTCTTTTCGGGGATCTGGATTTTGAGGTGTGTTCCTGAAAGTTCGGTGCTTGGATGTTAGCTACAAGGTAAAAATAGGCTAACAGTTGCGGGGAAATCTGGAGAGCATACCTTACATACAGGTCAGATTACTGTTGTCCTGTGTTTAATTGTAGCCAGTCCTTTTGACACCTGGCATATGCTATCATTCTCTTTAAACCTTTACAATGACCCGGTGTGGTCAATACTGTGATCTGTAAATTTAATATTGAAGGCAGTTGGATGCAGAAAAGCTAAATGGCGTGTCTGAGATCACAGATATAAAAGTTGACCAAGCCAAAAACTGACACCTCTGATCTGCCTAACTGCCTAACTGATCTGCTAAGTTCTCAGTCATGAGGTGATTATATCCCTCTGGTTAATTATGAACCTTGGATAAACTTTCCCATTAGTGACTTATCTGTTTTGCTGCCACTGCATGAAAAGAAACCAGGGTCCACACAGGGACTATCACAGGACTTGGAGGGATGGATGTGATGATGCCAAGAGCCCCGGCATGAGAAATCCTGCGTGAGGGGGCCTTTCCTAGCTATTTCCTCTCTAGTGTTAACACTGAGATACCACGGGGGTGGGGGTGAGGCAGAAAACTCCCTCCATACGCTCACTAGATCATGTCTGACAGAATGTCCCTTGTTCACATCGGTACTTCCCAGGTGGCACAGTTGGTGAAGAATCTATGTGCCAGTGCAGGAGACACGAGATGTGGGTGTGATGCCTAGGTGGGGAGGATCCCACGGAGGAGGGCATGGCAACCCTCTCCAGTATTCTTGCCTGGAGAATCCCATGCACAGGGGAGCCTGGCGGGCTACAGTCCATGAGGTCCTATGAGCTGGACACAACTGAGTGCACATGGGCACACACACACGCTCACTGGATCATATCTGACAGGATGCCCCTTGTTCATCTTGGTACTACATGACCAAGCTCAGAGCCTGACCCAGTAGACTCTGCTGGATACATGAATCATTCTGACTTCTAATATTGCTAATAGGTAAGCACACCCACGGGGAAGGCAATGGCACTCCACTCCAGTACTCTTGCCTGGAAAATCCCATGGACGGAGGAGCCTGGTAGGCTCCAGTCCATGGGGTTGCTAAGAGTCAGATACAACTGAGCGACTTCACTTTCACTTTTCACTTTCATGCATTGGAGAAGGAAATGGCAACCCACTCCAGTATTCTTGCCTGGAGAATCCCAGGGACAGAGGAGCCTGGTGGGCTGCTGTCTGTGGGATCGCACAGAGTTGGAAATGACTGAAGCGACTTAGCAGCAGTAGCAGCAGCAAGCACACCCAGACTATGCACCAGCCTTTGTCTTATTTTAATTTCTCATAAAGCACCATTTATGTATTGCATGTGCAGAATGCAAGAAGATGAATGTGAAGTTAACAAGTATTACAGTTTCTCATTAAAATTTACAGTCAGCTGTTACAGGAACACCCTCACTTGTGGTGTGTGGTTAGGAAAGAACCTGTATTTGGACCAAACCAAGAGCCCCTCCAGAAGGTTCCACTATATCAAGAACATCCTGGGGCACTGTGGGAATTTTTTGAACAGGCCAAGCCAGGAAAGCATAGTGAAACCCATGCTGAGGATGTTTTGGGGGAATCTTAGAGCTTTCATGGACACCTGAAGTTATTCCTCTTATTAACAGGCTATCTTAGACACAGAAAGTAATCCATTGTAGAAGTAGGATTTCATGGTTTCCTAGTTAGTGATGACTTTGATATCCTGGTGCTTGGGATTACTGGTCTGTCTTTGGTTTGAATTCATCTACCACCTGACGTGCCTCTTGAGAAACCTATATGCTGGTCAGGAAGCAACAGTTAGAACTGGACATGGAACAACAGACTAGTTCCAAATAGGAAAAGGAGTATGTCAAGTCTGTATATTGTCACTATGCTTATTTAACTTATATGCAGAGTATATCATGAGAAACACTGGGCTGGATGAAGCACAAGCTGGAATCAAGATTGCTGAGAGAAATACCAATAACCTCAGATATGCAGATGACACCACCCTTATGGCAGAAAGTGAAGAGGAATTAAAAAGCCTCTTGATGAAAGTGAAAGAGGAAAGTGAAAAAGTTGGCTTAAAGTTCAACATTCAGAAAAAGAAGATCATGGCATCTGGTCCCATCACTTCATGGGAAATAGATGGGGAAACAGTGGAAACAGTGTCAGACTTTATTTTCTGGGGCTTCAAAATCACTGCAGATGGTGACTGCAGCCATGAAATCAAAAGACGCTTACTCCTTGGGAGGAAAGTTATGACCAACCTAGATAGCATATTCAAAAGCAGAGACATTGCTTTGCCAACAAAGATCCGTCTAGTCAAGGCTACGGTTTTTCCAGTAGTCACATATGGATGTGAGAGTTGTACTGTGAAGAAGGCTGAGCACCAAAGAATTGATGCTTTTGAACTGTGGTGTTGGAGAAGACTCTTGAGAGTCCCTTGGATTGCAAGGAGATCCAACAGTCCATTCTAAAGGAGATCAGTCCTGGGTGTTCTTTGGAAGGAATGATGCTAAAGCTGAAACTCCAGTACTTTGGCCACCTCATGCAAAGAGATAACTCATTGGAAAAGACCCTGATGCTGGGAGGGATTGGGGGCACGAGGAGAAGGGGACGACAGAAGATGAGATGGCTGGATGGCATCACCGACCCGATGGACGTGAGTTTGAGTGAACTCCGAGAGTTGGTGATGGACAGGGAGGCCTGGCATGCTGAGATTCATGAGGTCGCAAAGAGTCAGATACGACTGAGCGACTGATCTGAACTGAACTGACTGAACCTACTTTATGGCTGTAATAAGGAATTGTTGGTCTGGAGAGTTCCAGTATCAAGGGGAATTGACATACATGGTTTTGTTGTTTGTAACTCTCATGTACTCCCAAGAGTATGAGAGGCAAAGATGGGGTGGCCAGGAATGTCAAGAAACTCTGATAATGGCGTATTAACAAGAATTGTCTAACACTGAGCTAGTTAGTTAGGAGGAGCGATGCTCATTAGGAAGGAAGAATTATTTTTCAGACTCCTCTAGAGCCAATTATTCAATGGTAATCAAAATGTTCAGTTTTATATAAGATTTAATGGGAGGAGATGACCATGTGGAAAGAGATTTTACCCAGACTGAAAGTGTGTTTATGTCAGAGGGCCATGTCTCTGCCATACTCTCCATGCATAGCACTGTGTCAACCACACCATTCAATATCAGCAACTGTTTGTTGATAAACGGAACACAGTGATTATTCAAGAAGGGACTTTACAGGAGTCAGAACTGTCTAAAAAGTCCAAGGGCTTCCTGGGCGGTCTATCAGTTCTGTCACCATATATTTATTATCAGAGTTGGGCGAGTCACCTGTCAGGTGATCTGTTCGTGTGAGAAATGCCTAGATAGATAATTTTCTGAGATGCCACAATAATGTGCCAGAAAGATGTCTGCTATGATGGATGCACTATAATATAAATCACTAATCATATATCAGTCCTTGGAGACCATTGTGTTAGTGAAATGGATTTGGGATTGGAATGGCAAAGAGCCTGAATGAGAAAGAGAGCTCTGATTGGGGAGAACTTAGTAGGAGAGTAGAGATCTTGATTAAAAATGTACCTTTAGAACTGAGCAATTATAATGTTTCCCAGAAACTGAATGTCTTTCCCCACAGGACCTATAGGCTGTTTTGCCAAAGTCTTGGTAGAGTACCTTTTGCCGAGTCTGGTGGGACTAGAGAGGAACTTCTACCCCTACCAACTGAACACATTAGTTGTCATTTCTCTATTATCAGGCTTTCCCCACACCTTTAAATCAAGAGTTTGACAGATATCTACTTACAGTGTACACATTCATCTACCCATCACTCTTTTCCCCATTCCTGGAAAGAATACTGTAGTGGATTTCAAGTGATGTGCTATAAACAATCTCTGTAAAAGAAGGGGTCTGATGACTTTCCTCCTAGAGTCTTTCCCCTTTATAAGGTATCATTACACAATCATACCAGTGTTTTCTTGGATCAGTCTCCCAAGCAAAAGAAATAAAAACAAAAATAAGCAAATGGGATCTAATCAAACTTATAAACTTTTGCACAGCAAAGGAAACCATTAAAAAAGCAAGAAGACAACCTATAGAATAAGAGAAAATATTTGCAAATGATGTGTCAAACAAGGGCTTAATCTCCAAAATATACATACAACTCAACAGCAAAAAAAAAAAAAAAAATCAAAGCAAAACACAACCCAACCAAAAAATGGGCAGAAGACACAAATATAAATTTCCAGTGAAGACATATACAGATTGCCAATAAGTATATGAATACATGCTGAATATCACCAATTACTAAAGATATATAAATCAAAATAACAATGCGGTACCACTGCATGCTGGCCATCATTAAGAAATCTACAAATAATACATGCTGAAGAGGGTGTGGAGAAAAGGGTTCCCCCTACACTGTTAGTGGGAACATACATTAGTGCGGCCACCATGGAAAACAGTCTGGAAGTTTCTCAAAAAACTAAACATGGCATTGCCATCTGATCCAGCAGCCCCACTCCTGGGCACACACCGAACAGCGATAATTCAAAAAGAAACATGCTCCCCTATGTCCATATTCACAATAGCCAAGAAACGGAAATAACCTAGATGTCCATCAATAGATGGATAAAGAAGATGTAGTACATATATACAATGGATTATTATTCCGACCTCAAAATAACAAAACAATGCCATTTGTAGCAGCATGGATGCACCTAGAAATTATAACATGAAGTCAGAGAGAGAAAGACAGACAAATAGCATGTGATACAGCTTACATGTGGGATCTAAAAATATGGCACAAATGAACCTGTCTGCAAAGCAGAAACAGACTCAGAGACGTAAAGAACAGATGTGTGATTGCCAAGGGGTCGGGGGAGAGAGGGATGGACTGGGAGACTGGGATTGGTAGACACAAACTATTACATTTAGAATGGATAACCAACAAAGACTGCATAACACAGGGAACTATGTCCAGTCTCCTGGGATTAAACCATAATGGAAAATAATTTTTAAAATTTTTAATAATTTATATATGTGTATAACTTTATATATGTGTTGGGGAGAGACAGGGATTTGTATATGTGTATAAATTTATATTAATACACACATATATATATAACATGAAGTCTTCTGACTTCATGTTATGATAATCTCTAGGTGCATCCATGCTGCTATAATTTATATTAATTAAATTGGCACAATTTATAATGTGCTAATTTCTGCTGTACAGAAATTAGCACATTATAAATTGACTATACTTCAGTTTAAATATAGACAAACAGAAAGAAGAAAGGCACAAGGGCTTCCCAGAATTGGTGGAGAAAGCACATTGTGTATGAAACCATGAGTACTGAAAAAGGTGAAGAGCAATCTAGGTGTTTTATTTTATCTGGGTGAGTTAGGTGGCCAGACACCAGGTATCTTTAAAAGTCGGGCTAGGGACATAGGGCCTTCCCATCAATGTAATGGTGATCCTTTGAAGGTTAAGCAGGGTAATGCCTTATAAATAGCTTTTTGGGGAAAATAACCTGGCGGCCTGGAGGAATATGGACTTACTGCATGGGACAGAGTTATAAGGCAGAGAAACTAGACAGAAATGTCTTATTCCAAGTTGGCTATTTTTCTGCTGAAAAAAAAAAAAAAAACCCTCAGCTTCCAACAAACTGCCTTTTATTATGACACAAAAGCCATAAAAGTAGTGATGTATATAAAAGCAGTACAGGATGTTTTTAGTGGCTTTATGAAATAAAAACAGCAGTAGATAGTTAAAATTGGAATGCCCTGCATCAGGTTATAACCATCTGAGTTTGGGAAGTTGCAACAGCAATGCAATCATATTTTTATAGCTCTAGCTTCATCTTTTCACTCAGGTAACTGAACTATAAGTGGGTGAGAAGAGAAAATCCAGCCAATCAATGCCATTAAAGAGCAAAGGATGAGAGTCGGTGAATTTCAGTGGTCATAGAATTTACCAGATTGATAAAAGAATCATTATGTTCCCAAATGAGAAATATGTGTGCTATGAATAAGGCTAAGATTGACACTTGGGAAAACAGGGTCCCTAAAAAAATAATACCAGTGGTAGAAAAGCAGTCACATCAGGCCTTTGTTTCATACCTATCTCAATTCTGAGGAGGGTGATTTTCACAAATTCACTGATGTAGACTCTGGGGTTCAGAGAATTCGAGAAACTTGCCCACGGCCAAACAGTGAAGACATGGTCTCCCAGGATATATCCCAAGATGGATGCCATCTCTCATGTTGTATATTTTAATGCAACATGAAGTTTTTCCATAGATTTTGATTTTTCTTTGCTGGTCTGTGAGGGTTCAGTATCTTTCTGAAGCAACCACTGTGGGTCTCAGACTAGAGTGTTTCATTTGTTCATCTGAGACAATCCTGCTGGGGACTTTTAGAAAAGACTGCTTTCTGTTGCCAAAGTTGACAGTCTAGGGTCTTCCGTAGGGTGGGGATGGAGGTAGACACCTTTGATGATTACACAATCACCTGAAGAATGGTTCGCTCAAGATAAGTGATTTGCTTGGCGCAGGGCGTTCTGACAGATGTGGGTATTAATGGATATCATATCACACAATCCATACCATGAAGACTTTGATTTTTCCCCCTACTTTACCCAAGCTTGAGGTCATAAAATGATATGCTAACTTAAATATTAATATATCAAGGAATAAAGGATAGATAAGGTATCTGAATATACAAAATGCTTCCAAAACTAGTTAATTTATTTTGCTACCATCATGACCCAAAGAGGAATCTGAGGCCTGGAGTGTTATGGACTCTGAAAGGCAGCTCACAGATTGAAAGCTCAATCAGGCTAACTCTTACACCTGCTCTTAAATGACCTCATGAAACCCTTGCTATACACATTCTCTACTTGCACAAATGCACAAAGATGGTTTTGATTCGGTAGCATTCAATTCTATGAATGTGGGAAATATTTATATCTCTT
Organism: Tragelaphus eurycerus; assembly: GCA_935064755.1. Taxonomy (NCBI): domain Eukaryota; kingdom Metazoa; phylum Chordata; class Mammalia; order Artiodactyla; family Bovidae; genus Tragelaphus; species Tragelaphus eurycerus. Next base: position 24,938,561 of record CAKXYN010000020.1, read on the forward strand.
TATGGGTTATGTTAATAGATAAAGTCATGTAGTTGAAGTCAGCTACCATGTTGAAGTACTTCCAAAAAGCTGTAAGAAAGAGAAGAAAATACGAGAGTAGAAGGGTTGGGATTGAAAGTATGGGCTCCATGGTGAGCCAGGGTTGGCCTCTTCACTCCATGATTTCCTAACTCTGTGAATGAGAGTTGTACTTGCCTGTAAGGTGGTTGTGGGGATGAAATGACATGATGCCTGTGTGCTGCTCAGCTCTGGGCTTCAGTTCAGTTCAGTTCAGTCACTCAGTTGTGTCCAACTCTTTGCGACCTCATGAATCGCAGCACGCCAGGCCTCCCTGTCCATCACCAACTCCGAGTCTACTCAAACTCATGTCCATCGAGTCGGTGATTCCATCCAGCCATCTCATCCTCTGTCGTCCCCTTCTCCTCCTGCCCCCAATCCCTCCCAGCACCAGTCTTTTCCAATGAGTCAAATCTTCGCATGAGGGGGCCAAAGTATTGGAGTTTCAGCTTTAGCATCAGTCCTTCCAAAGAACACCCAGGACTGATCTCCTTTAGGATGGACTAGTTGGACCTCCTTGCAGTCCAAGGGACTCTCAAGAGTCTTCTCCAACACCACAGTTCAAAAGCATCAATTCTTCAGTGCTTAGCCTTCTTCACAGTCCAACTCTCACATCCATATGTGACTACTGGAAAAACCATCGCCTTGACTAGACGGACCTTTGTTGGCAAAGTAATAGCTCTGCTTTTTAATATGCTATCTAGGTTGGTGATAACTTTCCTTTCAAGGAGTAAGTGTCTTTTAATTTCATGGCTGCAATCACCATCTGCAGTGATTTTGAAGCCCCAGAGAATAAAGTCTGACATTGTTTCCACTGTTTCCCCATCTATTTCCCATGAAGTGATGGGACCAGATGCCATGATCTTCGTTTTCTGAATGTTGAACTTTAAGCCAACTTTTTCACTCTCTTCTTTCACTTTCATCAAGAGGCTTTTAGTTCCTCTTCACTTTCTGCCATAAGGGTGGTGTCATCTGCATATCTGAGGTTATTGTTATTTCTCTCAGCAATCTTGATTCCAGCTTGTGCTTCTTCCAGCCCAGCATTCTCATGATGTATTCTGCATATAAGTTAAATAAGCAGGGTGACAATATACAGCCTTGATGTACTCCTTTTCCTATTTGGAACCAGTCTGTTGTTCCGTGTCCAGTTCTAACTGTTGCCTCCTGGCCTGCATATAGGTTTCTCAAGAGGCAGATCAGGTGGTCTGGTATTCCCATCTCTTTCAGAATTTTCCACAGTTTATCATGATCCACACAGTCAAAGGCTTTGGCACAGTCAATAGAGCAGAAATAGATGTTTTTCTGGAACTCTCTGCTTTTCTGATGATCCAGCAGACATTGGCAATTTGATCTCTGGTTCCTCTGCCTTTTCTAAAACCAGCTTGAATATCTGGAAGTTCACGGTTCACGTATTGCTGAAGCCTGGCTTGGAGAATTTTGAGCATTACTTTACTAGCGTTTGAGATGAGTGCAATTGTGCGGTAGTTTGAGCATTCTTTGGCATTGCCTTTCTTTGGGCTTGGAATGAAAACTGACCTTTTCCAGTCCTGTGGCCACTGCTGAGTTCTCCAAATTTGCTGGCATATTGGGCTTGGCACCTACTAAAAGTTCATGATATCACATGATATCATGTGATATCATGATAGATATCACAGTAGTCATAGAGACAGTATAATATGGACTGAACACTTATTATGTGCCAGGCATTTTTGTAAGTGACTTATGCACATTTACTCATTTGGTCCTCATGACAACAATAGGTATTCTTATTTTTATCTCTATTGTAAAGATAAGGTGACTGAGGCACAGAGATGTTATGCAATTTGTCTAAGGCCTCACAGCCAATAAATGGTACCCAGTAGTGGGATGCAGTAGCCTGTATTCTTAGCCACTATGCTATGTGTCTTCTCTAGTTGTGCAAGACCCTTAATAAAGTACAGAGTGGGCAAGGAAGTGCCCAGTTCCTACAATTAGAGACCAAATGTGTAGGCCACTGGAAAACAAGCCAGGGAAAACTTTAGGGTGCAAAGGAAGGGTGACATCCCACCAAAAGCATCAACATGGCTCATGAAAGACAGGATTTGAGATAGGCCTTGAAGGATGAGTCAAGACAGGTACAGATGAACACATAGTGGAGAATATTCAGGTAGCACGATATACAAAAAGAACAGTTTGAACTCTGTTATGTGGGAATACTCAGCAAAACTCTATAAAATCGTGAACATTGGGTTATAAAGCATCTGACTTCCCCTGAACTATTCAGCATGATGCTGGTGTAGGGTTCTGACAGACCTACGTCAAATTCAGCTCTACTGCTCATGAGCTGCGGCTTTGACCCCTCTCTCTCTCCATATAGCTCTAGCTCAGTCATTTAGTTGTATCTGACTCTTGCGACCCCATGGACTGTAACCCACCAGGCTCCTCTGTCCATGGGATTCTCCAGGCAAGAATACTGGAGTCGGTTGCCATTTCCTTCTCCAGGGGATATTCCTGACCCAGGAATCGAACCCTCCTCTTCTACATTCACAGGCAGATTCTTTACCACTGAGCCACCTGGGAAGCTCCCTATCTCAGTATATCAGTTAGTAAATGGGATTATTATACTTGAGAGCACTGCTATGATTCTGCATGAGGTGCTATAAAGGGCCAGTGGTAGGTTTCAGTAGTAAAACTGGCTTCCAGGTCAGGTCCTTGCCACGGCTTACAGGTGAGACTCGGGAGCATTCAGAGAGAGAGCTGCTGGGTAAACCTGAGTTTGCCCAGCCAAGTATTGTATCCACTGTTTATATCAGTTGTGATTTGGAATTCTTGCTCTGCACACCTTTGGAGTATCTAAACCCACATCAAGTTTGTCTAGGAAACACAACCTAAATCACCTCTGGAGACTTTCTTCCCCTTTATTTTTCTAAAATTCTTACAACTTCTATCATGGAACACTGTTAATTATTTCTGAAGGGTCCATTTCTGAGAATAGCCTTATGTGCCTAGGGAAAGGCTGGGGCACACCACTTCTGACCTGCTCATGTGACATGAGCCTCCTAAGGAGATTTGCCAAATAAAATGCAAGATGCGCAGCAAAAAACTTGCATTTAACATAAATTTAACAAATATTTTAAGTAATACTGAGGATATACTTATACTAAAAAATACGTTCATTATCTGAAACGCAAATTTAACTGAGTGTCATATATTTTTATTTGTTATGTCTGATAACTCTAACCCTAAGGTCCAGGGAGCCCAGTAGGCTGGGATATCAGTTTTGGAAATCAGATCTGGGTGTTCAGATCCTCATTCACTTATTGGTTGTATAATCTTTCACTTGGGCTCTGCAGATGGTGCAATGGTAAAGAATCTGCCTGCCAATGCAGGAGATGCAAGAGACATGAGTTCAATCCATGGGTTGGGAAGATTTCCCTGGAGTAGGAAATGGTAACCCACTCCAGTATTTGACCTGGGAAATCCCATAGACAGAAGAACTTGATGTACTGCAGTCCATGGGGTTGCGAGAGAGTCAGACGTAACTGAGCACAAGCACACACACATACACACAATCTTTCACTTAATCTCTCTCAAGTGAAAGCCCTTATATTAACCATGATAATTATTTATGAAGACATTCCTCTTAGAAACACTGAAAAGATAAAGTGAAGTAGCATAGGCCAGTATAACTGGTATACCTCCCAGTGCATAATAGAAGTGCCATACATGTGAGAGTAACTTTATGTGTTGTTTGCAAAATTTTCTGTCAAGTGCTATTCCCTGAAATTGTACAGACTAATTATGGCTATAAAGAAAGCTGAGTGCCGAAGAATTGATGCTTTTGAACTGTGGTGTTGGAGAAGACTCTTGAGAGTCCCTTGGACTGCAAGGAGATCCAACTAGTCCATCCTAAGGGAGATCAGTCCTGGGTGTTCATTGGAAGGACTGATGTTGAAGCTGAAACTCCAGTACTTTGGCCACCTCATGTGAAGAGCTGACTCATTGGAAAAGACCCTGATGCTGGGAAGGATTGAGGGCAGGAGGAGAAGGGGACGACAGAGGATGGATGGTTGGATGTCATCACAGACTCAATGGACATGGGTTTGGGTGAACTCTGGGAGTTGGTGATGGACAGGGAGGCCTGGCATGCTGCGATTCATGGGGTCGCAAAGAATCGGACATGACTGGTGACTGAACTGAACTGAATTATGGCTACCTTTTCTCCAAAGCCATCCAATGGATAGGTTGTAGATCTGAGATTATAACTCAGATGTCCAAACTCCCACTCCAGGGCTTTCTCTAATGTCTCTGGTAGCCTCTGTCACATGAGTAATTGTTTTCTTCAGTCAACTGGAGGAAGACTCAGAATGAAAACAAATCCCAACATTTGCAGCATGGTTCATTGCCATGGCTTGCTTTAGAGTCTGAAAGCAGGATTCCTTAGGAAAGTATTTTTCTCTTATGGTTGTGTTCCCAAAGATGGGAAAGTGATTTTAAGTGAAGGAATGAGGGGTTTGGTGGTGGAACCCGGATCACTCTCACGCAGCACATACAACCTATAGCAGTGCTATCACCGAACATGAACTATGAAGACACGAACTCCAGAGCTCACACCAAACCCTCAAGATTTATGTTATGCCCAGTTTACAATGGGTGAAATTGAGGCTTGTTGGAGTTATCTAACCTTCCCCAAATCACATAGGCTGTAAGTGGCATAGCTGGGATTCAAACCCAAGTTTGAATCCCACCAAAGCCATTGCTTTTCTACTGCCCAAGGGTACTTCTTGTTTTTCCCACTTTTTCTCAGCAGTCATTAAAAAAAAAAAAAAGCATCTGTTTCATGAATCAAGAACATGCCTCTCCTGGCTCCTTTTCCTCCCTTTCTAACCCATGAAGAGGGAAAAAGGAACAGGGTCTTGTGAAATTTCTACTGTATCCTTAGGGACTGCAGCCACAATGCTTAGATTGCTCAGAATTTCACCTTCCATATTTCCTCAGCCACGGAAGTCAATCATTGCCACCACAACTCCAGCATGGCTGGTCCCTTGTTCTAAGCCTGAGAAATCCCCTCAGGATCTTATTTCATGCAGAGGGACAATGCCAGGCCCTGGAGGTACTAGTGATCAAGAGGAACAGAATCTGAGACAGGCCTGTCTCATTTATTACCATGTGGCCTGGAGAGAGAAACCTTATTTTATGATGATGATCTGCCTCTCCAGCTAAAGGATACCTGTTCTGCAATGATCCATACTCAGAGCATAGGGTGACCTGATGCAGCCATAGAAACAAGAAAGATCTACCAGCTGAGTGCACCTGGATAACTATCATTAGTGTCATGGTACAGTGAGTTCCAGGCACTAGGGGACTGCTTCATCAAGAGGGAAAAGCATTAATTGCCCTCTTCCTCTTTAACCCCCTCCACACCATAATCTACTGAGAGAGACAGACAAATAGAGAGTATGAGAGGTTCTGAGTGAGAACACAGGGAGCCTGGAGGGAAAGTTGGCTGTGAGAGAGCAACCTCAGGGTTACTTTCTAGAGGGGATACCACCTAAGTTGATCCTTGAGGAATAAGAAACCATGTTCCAAGTATAGAGACTAGAGAGTATGTTCTGAAGAACAGATACAGAGTGACATCTTCAAGATAGTGATGTCATCAAGATGGTGACATAGGTTGTTTTGGACTTTAGAAAACCTATGAGAAGACCACTGACCACTATCTATGGACAGGATAGTAGTGTAAAAATCCTAGAACATGGAGGTGAGGCTGAAGTTTGTCCCCACAGAGAAGGAGATAGGCCACATTAGAAGATTATGAAGAGTGCCTACACTCTGAGCACTGCCTCTCCCCTACACTGGTGCAGCACCACACCGAGAGGGCCTACCTCCCCGTGCACCAAGCCTACAGTTACTCCAGTTGTGAAAACACCAAGGGTGGATGTTCAGCTACTCTGGCATTGTAGAATGCTTCTCAGGAGGCCGACTTGCATCTCATTTTATATGGATTGTGGGTCAGTCTGTGAAATCAGAACACTGGGATCAGGTAGTGATGGAAGACAATGAGGCTTATAGCAACCAGTGCTCAAATTTTGGCAAACCAAGTGCCTACTTGCAACAGTGCCTCAGTATATCCCAGATGCACTGCTTATCTACAGGGCTATTGGTGGCCCAGTCTGAGCAGAGAATTGCATCAGGGAGTTGGTCTGCCAGATTCAAGAATCCAAATAATAAGCTGTGTTGGTCCTAAAGCCAGTTCAGCTATGCCTTTTAAGCAGGGAAGTTGATTCACAGACCTTCCTACTGCTGCGTGTAGCTCCTATTCCTGCCTGAGCTGGAAACCCAGCCAGAGCACATGGAAAGAACCTTAGCCCAGTAGCCTTTTAGTAGAGAGTGTCGCCAGTGACTCTGCCTATCTGCAGACCCAAGTCAGTGGCTTGTTCCAGCCAGAGGGCTTGGTCCATACATGATTTGGTCCCCAAACAAAATGCCTAGCCAGTCCTGGGGTCTATTCTGTGGCCCCATCTGGACAGGGAATCTAATTTACAGCCTTACCGACAGTTGAATATATCCTCCCACTCTCCTAGCCCAGGAAGCTTAACCAGAGTTACTGGAAATCTGTAACACATCCTGCAGCCCTGAATAGAGTGGAGTCTGGCTAGTGGCCTTGCCTATCTGCATAGTCAGGTGCATAGAACATGTCTGCATAGTTCTGTCTAATTTGGTCGCAAACAAGGACCATAAGGGCTATATGGTGGTCCTGCACAAGTCGGAAAACTAATTCAAAGCCCCGACGCTGCTGAAAATAGCCTTCAGCCTGCACGACCAGGAAACCTAGTCAGAGCACATGGAAAGCTGTGTAGCCCATCCTATGGCCTTCCATACAGTAGCACATGAACAGAGAGCACAGCCAGTGCCTCACCCAGTCTGAAGAGCAAAGCCTGTGGCACCTTCTGCCTGGGGAATTCTGTGTGTAGTCCTGCCATATATGGGTTCTTTTAACAATCAACTATGATGATCATGGTGCCCATTCTGGTCCTCCACCTGACAACAGAGGATTACTGAAGCTAATTCTTAACCCTACCTACTGGCTGAGTATAGTACCCAGTCTTACCATCTAGAAAGCCTGACCAGAGAATCTAGGCCACTGCAGAGCACACCCTACAGCTGCACTAAACAAGAAGCCAAGCAAACAGTCTTATCCAAATGTTCTTAGCCAGCAGCACCCCCATCCAACCTTAGATCTTGGGCAGTGGTCTTGCACCAAATAGGCCCAGATAGCAAGTCCCACTGCCCAAGGATGCTACCAGCTGACATGTCCAGAGCCCCAAGCTGAGCTGACTATAAGAACTGTCTTGCCAAAGTGAAAATGTGAAGTCTAGAAAAGGGGACGACTTACTCAAATACAGATACCAGTTTAAAGAATCAAGAGTCATGAAAACTCAGGTTTACATGACAACAAAAGGAAACCAATAAAGCACCAGTAACTGACTCAAGGAATGAATATCTATGAACTTTAAACTGTGAGACAAAAATTTCAGAATAATCTTCTTAAAGAAATTTAAGGACTACAAGGATAGACAGCATAAAGAAATTAGGGAAACAATGCATGAACAAAACAAGACTGGGATTCTCCAGGCAAGAATACTGGAGTGGGTTGCCATTTCCTCCTCCAATGCATGAAAGTGAGAAGTGAAAGTGAAGTCGCTCAGTCGTGTCCGACTCTTAGCGACCCCATGGACTGCAGCCTACCAGGCTCCTCCATCCATGGGATTTTCCAGGCAAGAGTACTGGAGTGGGGTGCCATTGCCTTCTCCCAAGAAGTTCAACAAAGAAGTATAAACCATCAAAAAAATGGAAAAACAAAACAAAACACTCCAAACATTAATTCTAGAGATAAAGGACACAAATATTGAACTGAAGAATTCATAAGAGCTTCAACAGTAGACTCCATCATGCAGAAGAAATAATCAGTGATCTAGAAGACAAAGCATTTGGAATTATCCAGTCAGAGAAGCATAAAAGAAAAAGACATGAGAAACTGTTAAAGGAAAAAATAAGCACATCATGGGAATTCCAGAGGGAGAATACAAAGAGAAAGAGACAAAGTATTCATTCTTAAAGCAAGATCTGAAAACTTCCCAAACTTGTTAGGGGAACAGTCATAGAGATTCATGAGGCCCAAAGGACTCCAAACAGGTTAAACATGAGTAGGTTAACACCATATATTAAACTGTCAAAATAAAAAAAATAATAATTCTGAAAGCAGCAAACATATAAAGTGAAGAAAGTTACAGACAAGGAAACTCCATAAGATTATCAGCAAATTTCTTGATAGAAACTCTTCAGACTAGGAGAGAATGGAATGATAGAATCAAAATATTGAAAGAAAAAGCTGTCAACCAAGAATCATCTACCCAGCAAAGCTCTCCTTCAGAAATAAGACACATAACAATTTTCTCTAATAAACAAAAGGTGAAGGGATTCATTACAATTGAACTGGCCATAAAAGATATGCTAAAGGGAGTTCTTTGAGTGGAGTTAAACGACACTTGTTAACATTATTAAAAATATATGAAGTTAGTGTAAAATTCACTATTAATGGTAAATATATAGTCAAATCAGATTCTCTAATATGGAAAGAGTGGTATGCAGTTCACTTACAACTCTACTTTAAAAATGAAAAAAAAACAGTGTATTAAATATTCCCAGAACTATGCTGCTGCTGCTAAGTCGCTTCAGTCATGTCCAACTCTGTGCGACCCCATAGACAGCAGCCCACCAGGCTCCTTCATCCACGGGATTTTCCAGGCAAGAGTACTGGAGTGGGGTGCCATTGCTTTCTCCGCCAGAACTATAATAGTCTGTTATTAGATATGTCAGAGAAGGCAATGGCACCCCACTCCAGTACTACTGCCTGGAAAATCCCATGGATGGAGGAGTCTGGTAGGCTGCAGTCCATGCAGTCGCTAAGAGTTGGACACGACTGAGCGACTTCACTTTCACTTTTCACTTTCATGCATTGGAGAAGGAAATGGCAACCCACTCTAGTGTTCTTGCCTGGAGAATCCCAGGGACGGGGGAGCCTGGTGGGCTGCTGTCTATGGGGTCACACAGAGTCAGACACAACTGAAGCGACTTAGCAGATATGTAATATAAAGTGTATAAATTATAATATCAGTAAACTAAAATGAGGAGGGAAGTAAAAATGTAAAGTTTAGAAGTGCTATTGAAGTTAAGTTGTTATCAGTTTAAAATAGGGTGTTATAATTATATGTATAATGTATTATATGTAAGCCTCATGGTAACCACAAATTAAAAAGTGTAGTACCTGCACAAAAGGTCATGAAGTCAAAGCATACCTACCAAAAAAAGTCATCATATCAGAAAAGACAACAGCAGGAAAAAACAGCAGAAAATGTTTAATAAAGTGGCAGTATTAAGTCCTTATGTGTCAATCATTACCTTAAGTAAATGAATTTAATTAATAAATTAAATGAATAAATGAATTTAATAAATTAAACTTATTAAATTTAAGAAATTTAATTCTCCAGTCAAAAGACATATAATGACTGAATGAATTAAAAGTAAGATGCAACAATATCCTGCCTACAAGAGACTTCCTCTAGCTTCAAAGACATACCTAGACAGAGAATGAAGGAATCAAGAAAGGTATGTCATGCAATGGTAACAGAATAAAAGTGAGACTAGCTATGCCTTTATTAGACTTTAAACTACTAATGGTTAAAAATACAAAACAGGTCATTATATAATGATAAAAGGGTCAAGCTTTAAAGAAGGTAAAGTAACTAAATATTCATGGACTGAACATTGGAGCATCAAAATATATCATGCTAAACTAACAAGACTAAAATAACAAGCAATAATAATAGTTGTGGGTGTTAATATGCCACTCTCGACAATGGATTCTTCATCCAGACAGAGAATCAATAAGAAAATAGAGAATTTGAACAACACGATAGACAAAATAGATCTAACAGACACAGAAAACATTCTGAAAATAAGAATATACCTTTTTTCCAACATACAAAAGACATTTCTAGGATATATGTTAGACAACAAGACAAGTATCAGCAAATTGAATAAGACAGAAATCATATGGAGTGTCTTCTCTGACTTACGTAAATGATACATGATATAAAACTTGAAGTCAGTAACAGAAGGAAAATTGGAAGATTTACAAATATGTGTAAATTAAACAACACTCTTCCTGAAAAACCTATGGATCAAACATTAAATTAAAAAGGAGATTAAAACATATCTTAAGAGAAATAAAAATAAAAAATAAAAACCCATGGGATGCATAAATAAGAGACATTTATAGCTATAAGCGCATATTTGAAGTAAATAGAAAGATCTGAAAAAAAAAATAACCTAACTTTATACCTCAAAGAACTAAAAAAGAAGAACAAAGTGAGCTCAAAGTTAGCAGAAGGAAGGGAATAATAATGATTATAACAGAAATAAACTAAGAACAGGAAAACAACGGAAAAGATTAACAAAACTAAGAGTTGGTTCCTTGAAAAGATCAACAAAATTGACAAGCCTTTACATAGACTTGTGAGGAAAAACCAGAGAGGACCAATATTAACACAATTATAAATGAAAGAAGAAACATTATAACCGATGCCTCAGAAACAGAAAAGGGTCATAAGAGGGTCCTATGAACATCTATATGACAACCAATGGGACAGCCTAGTTGTCTGACCCAAGAATCAAACCGGGTCTCCTGCATTGCAGGTGGATTCTTTACCAACTGAACTCTCAGGGAAGCAAACCAACTGGAAAACCTCGAAGAAAGAGATAAATTTCTAGTAATTAGAGCCTACCAAGGCTGAATTAGGAACAAAGAACAAGTCTAAACAGACCAATTACTAGTTAGGAGTCTGGATCAGTAATAAAACAAAAAACCAAAGTTACTGTCAACAAATAAACATCTAGCCAGGGCTAGATGGCTTCACTGATGAATATACCAAACATTTAAAGAAGAATTAAGTCCAATCAAACTCTCCCAAAAGTTAGAGGAAGAAACACTACCAAACTCAGTTTACAAGGCTAGAGGAGCCTCGTGAGCTACAGTTCATGGGATCACACAGTTGGACCAACAACAACAAATTACACTGATACTGAAGCTACATGAGAACACTACAAGAAAACTCCAGACGAGTATCTCTGATGAACACAGATGCAAAAATTCAACAAAATGCATGGAAACCAAATTCAGCAGCATGTTTAAAAGGATCATATCCCATGACTGAATAGGATTCACACCCAAGATATAAGGGTGCTTCAACAGACACCAATAAATATGTGTGATACATCACAATGATATAATGAAAGATAAAAATCATATGGTTGCCTAAATAAACACAGAAAAAACATTTGACAAAATACAATAACCTTTTATTAAAACTTTCAACAAATTAGGTATAGGAGCAATGTACTTAAGTGTAGTAAAGGTCATATATGAACAAACCTATAGCAACATCATACTTGGTGGTGAAAGGCTGAAAACTTTTGTCTAAGATCAGAAAGAAGACAAAGGCTCTCACCAGTCCTGTTCACCATAGTAGTGGAAGTCTTAGCCAGGGCATCAGACAAAGGAGAGAGGGAAGAGAGGAAAGGAAAGAAGTCATAGAACTGAGAAGGAAGAATTAAAATTGTCTCTATTTGCATTCTATATTTATATATAGACAATCCTGAAGACTACTAAAAACCCATTAGAGCTAATCAACATAATCAGTAAGTTGCAGGATACAGTCAACTTACAAACTTATTAGCATTTCTATATGTTAACAATGAATTACTTGAAAAATAAAACAATCCCATTTGCAGTAGCATGTAAAACAATATAATACTTAGGAATAAATTTAAAGAGGTGAAATATCTCTGTACTGAAAACTATAAGACATTGATTAAAAAAATTGAACTCAAATAAATGATAATGTGTTTACAGATAGGAAAAATTAATATTTTCAAGATACCGATGCTATCCAAAGCCCAGTATTGACTCAGTGCAATTACTATCAGTGTTCTGATACCAATTTTATAGAGGTAGAAAAAATATAGATCCATAAAAGATGCCCAATAGCCACATCAGTCATTAAAAGTCAATGCCAGAGGCATCACAATTTCTGATGTCATGGTAATTATAAAGTAATAGTAATCAAAACAGAATGGTATTGAAATAAAAAACAGACTACTGGAACAGAATCAAGAACCCAGAAATAAATCATGCATATACAATTAATTACTACTTCACAAAGGAGTCAAGACTATTCCATGTAGAAAAGTCAGTCTCTTCAATAAATAGTGCTGGGAAAAAATTGGACATTCACATGTAAAAGAATGAAACTAGACCCCTATCTTCCACCAGTCACAAAAATTAACTCAAAGTGGGTTAAATACTTAAATGTAAGACATAAAACCATAAAATGCTAGAAGAAAGCATAAGGGAAAAGCTTCTTGAATCCTGGCAATGATCTTAGGATATGATAGCTAAAGTGCAAGCAGCACAATAAAAATCAAGTTGGGTTACATTGAACTAAAAAGCTCCCACACAGCAAAAGAAATGATCAACAAGATGAAAAGGCAACCTACAGAAAAGGAAGAAGTATTTACAAATAATGTATCTGTTACAAAGTTAGTGTCTGAAAGAGATAAACTCAGAAAACTCAATAGTAAAAAAAAAAAAAAAAAACTCAATCCAATTTTAAAATGAAGACATTTTTCCAAAAAAAATAGTCAAATAGGTAACAAATACACAAAAGTGCTCAACACCACTAATATTAGGGAAATGCAAGTCAAAATCACAATGAGACATCACCTTGTGCTTGTCAGAATGGCTACTATCAAAAAGGCAAGAGGTAGTAACAAATGCTGGTGAGGTTGTAGAGAAAAGAGAACCCTTGTGCACTGTTGTGGGGAATGTAAATTGGTATCAACTCTATGGAAAACTGCATGGAAGTTCTTAAAAAAAATCAAAAATAGTAATTTCAAATGACCTAGCAATCCCACTTTTGGGATATGTCCAAAGAAAATGAAATAACTATGTCAAAGAGATATGTGCCTCTCAGTGTTCACTGCAGCATTATTTACAATAGCCAAGACTCGGAAACATCCTAAGTGCCAATCCACAGATGAGTAGATAAAGTATATGAGGTGTGTGTGCATATGTATACATACATACATATGCACATACTGACATACACTTCAATAATATTCAGACATAAAAAAGAAGGAAATCCTACCACTTGTGAAAACATAGATGGACCTTGAGGACATTCTGCTGAGTGACATAAGTCAGAGGAAGACAAATACTATATGATCTCAGTCATGTGTAGAATCAAAAAGAAAAATTCTAAATTAGTAGAATGAGATCAGATTTATAGTTACCAGAAAGAAAGAAAGTGAAGTCGCTCAGTCGTGTCCGACTCTTTGCGAACAGGTGGACTGTAGTCTACCAGGCTCTTCTGTCCATGGGATTCTCCAGGCAAGAATACTGGAGTGGGTTGCCATTGCCTTCTCCAGGGGGTCTTCCTAACCCAGGGATTGAACCCAGGTCTCCCGCATTGGAGGCAGATACTTTAACCTCTGAGCCACCAGGGAAACCTAATAGTTACCAGAGGCAGGAGGAATTGGGTGAAAGTATCCAAAATACACAGACTTCCACTAATAAATGCTGGTGATGTAATGTACAACATTATAAATATAGGTAACAGGGCTGTATGATATATTTGAAAGTTACTAAGAGTAAATCTTAAAAGTGCCCATCACAAGGAAAAAAGATCTTTAACTATATAAAATGATGAATGTTAACTAAACTCACTCCGTTAATCATTTTACGATGTATACATGTCAAGTCATTTTGCTGTAAACCTTAAACTTATACCACTTTGCATGTCAATTATATCTCCATAATACTGAGGGGAAAAAAGAGAATACATGCAAAGATCTAGGGTTCAAAGAAACATTTTAAAACCTTTTCACATTCAAGTCTCTCCTGATGATAGGAGCCCTGCCTCATTTCGTATCAAACATAAATACACCCACACAGCTCATATTACACTCTCAATTTTCACTTTTGGCAAAATAAGATTATTTCTATAATTTCATCTTTTGCATTTATATAGAATTCTGTAACTTGAATTATCTTTGACTAGTTACAATGTATCGGTTTGTGGGTGTGTAATTATGTGTTTATTCCTTTTGATTTGTTTTCAAATATATAATCCAATCCATCTGTATTTCCAGACCTTGAACACTTTTGCAGGCCCTTGACATCCCTGGGTGTCAAGGGCCTCCTGTTTCCAAGGCTGAGAGGCTGAGTCGGTTCTGAGAAGGAGTGGGACATCTTCAGGGAATTGTTTGGGGTTGTTTGCCCAAGGAGCAGACAGTGAAGGGGGGTGGCGAGGGTGGATACTTCTTGAAAGACGAGGGGAGGTAGGCAAGGGCAAGGACATTTAAGTGCTTATATTTCAAAATGAAGACTTCAGTCCAAAATAAATGGAGAGCCACGAAAGCTTTTTAAGCCTGAGAAGACAAATCCCAGTTGCATACTGGTTGGTGGTTTAGAGGATGCCCTGGAGATGGGGGATGGTGAGGAGGCTGCTGCTCATCTCTGATCTTGGAAGCAGCAGAGAGACTTCCTAGAGCACAAGGCGAGGACGACTAGAAGCCGGCATAAAGCAGATGGAGCAGCAGAGGCCTGGAGAGGAGGCAGGTCTGGGAGCCCAGTTTGGGCCATGCTGAGGGTGGGACTGTTGGTGTGAGTAGCTGTGTGATACATGGGAATCTTTTAGCAGCCAGGCTGCTGGAACCCTTCATGGTTCCCAGGCTGTAACCAGAGGCTGAAGGTAGCCCATTAGCACCATGGGGCTTTTCCTTCTGGAGGAAGGCAACTGTGAGAACCAGGAATCTGACCTATGACCCTGGCTGGTCCTAAGGCCTGCGGAGCACACTGGTTAAAATGTCAGCAGCCATCTCCTCCATGGGAAACATCTTTCTTTCTCAGCCCCTGGCCTGTGCAGACCCCAGGAGGGAGCCAAGAGTTCACGGGTGATGCCAGCATCCTCATTGCCTGTGGTTCCTAAGTCTGAAACAGGGAGACTGGAAACTCCACAATTGATGGTTGACGTGAACAGCACTAAATGAGCCCAGCAGATGTGTAAAGAGAGCATCTTACTCTCAGGCAAAGACGTCTGTCATCCTGGGTATAGCAGAAATAATCATGTGGATGATATTGACACCAGTTAATATTTATCACGCATTCACTATGGACCAGATGTGCTGAGCACCTTATGTGTGGCTTCTCATTTAATTCTCGTGATTTTATGAGGTAGGTTCAGGGAGGAATAGATAAAGCTAGGATTTTTAGCCAGCTGCCAACTCTAGGGCCCATTCATTTGATGTCTCTCAACTCTCATCCTTTTGATTCATCTAATTCAGTGACTTTTTAACTGGGAATGATTTCTGTGCTCCTTAATCCCCTATCCCGTGGACATCTGACAAGATCTGACACATTTTGGATGGTCACAACTGGGGTTGGTGCGTTGCTACCGGCATCTCACAGGTGGAGGCAGAGATGCCCAGAACAGCCCATAGAACAAAGGATTATCCAGTCCCAGCTGTCAGTAGTTGAGGTACCCTGACCCAGCACCAGGGGCCAGATAAACATTCAGTAATGTCTGCACGGCTTTGGGTTAAACACTTTGCTTCACCCACTTCCTTTCTTCTACCTTCAGCTGTTTATTCCTTTGTTCCTTCATTCAGGAAACTGCAGCCCTCTTCTGAAGATTTTCATAGCTTCCCTGATATAAACAGGTGGCTCGTCTTGGCTCAGTGTGCCTTTTAATTGGAAAGGAAATCACACTTTTTTCTCTTCACCTGGCTGAAAACTAAACTTGGGTCGAGAAGGTGTTCTCCCTGGAAAAACGTTGTATGTCAGTGCTTCTTTAAAAAAAAAAAAATCACAGGTTGGTGTAATTAGCTGGAAGTCTGAGGACAGTGTTGATCCCAAAGCTCTGTGTGTGTGTGTGTGTGTGTGTGTGTGTGAAAGAGAGAGAGAGATGCCCTAAGGAAATCAGTCTGTGTGTGTGTGTGTGTGTGTGTGAGAGAGAGAGAGAGAGAGAGAGATGCCCTAAGGGAATCAGTCTCTGTGTGTGTGTGTGTGTGTATGTGTGTTTGTGTGTGTGTGTGTGTGTGTGTGAGAGAGGTGCCCTAAGGAAATCAGTCTGATCCCAGAGAAAACAATTAGAACCACGTGGTTTTCATTCACCGCTGTCTTCTGAAGCACTGCCAAAACATTTGAGATGAAGACAAAGGGATCATTCATGCTCAGCAACCCACCCTGGGGGACAGCAGAGTGCCCCGGATGGAGAAGGGCAGGCGGTCTGCCGGCTCCCACCATTAGGGCTTTATTAGTGGGGCAAACACAATTTAGCGAATCAATGAGGGGTCCAAACACTGCTCCTGGTCAGAGAGGAAGCCTTCCAAACAGCACCTGCTGTGCCCAGGGAGCCCTTCTTGCATACAAGGACTCCCCACCTAATTAGTGTCCTCCTGAAAGTGCAAAAGCAGAAACCCACAAGGATTTCCTGTGACTGTTTAATTACAGTTGGGTCTCTTTTGTCTTAAAACCAGCTGGAGTCTGCTAGTCCACTGCAGTACCAGGGGGGAAGATGTACAAAGCCTCCTAATGAGTTGGCCTCTCTGTGTTTCTGTCGTTCCCTGAGGGTGAGAGAATTGTCTGCTTCGAAAACTGACCAAGTGGAAGTAGCAACCTATTGAACTTGAGGAAGCTCTGGAAGTAATGAGCTCTCATCAGCAGAACAATTCAGACCTGGGCAGAAGAGTCTCTTGGCATGGAAACAGAGAAAATTCAAGAATGAAATTCAGAAAGAAGAGGGAAGAGAGATTCCACTAGATTTAAGATGCTCCCCAGATCTGAGATTTTAAGCTTCCAAGTAAACAAGTCTTATGTATAAAAAAATGCCTGGTCCAGTGGGGGAGCTTAATGTTCACTAAATGATGAATTGACTGAACAAATGAAAGAATAAAGGCCTGGGGACACTTAAAGAAAGAAAGATTTTAACAGAAATCCCCCATACAAATACAAAAATTCCTCCATGAATTTTTATAGGGGTCAAATCTTCATTTGAAGTTGGTTTCTTGTTATAAAGAGTCCTTGGCTTCACAGGACCAATGACTTTTCTTTCTCTCTTTTATGCACTCTTGTTTTATACACTCTACACTTCAGGGAAAATCTTTGGGAAATAGTAATTTTGAGATCTTAGGGAAAAAAGCATAAGCCCAAGGAAACGACTGTTATTCTCTCCCTTGGAGAAGATTAGTGGGTAAGTGCTGAGTTGTAACAACTTGCATAGAGAGCTGAATATAAAACCCCAAACAAAGGGCAGTCAAACCCAGGGCAGCAGTAAAGACAAGGAAATTTCCTGCTTTTTATTTAAAGCAAAGTGGCTCAGCGGGGTGTATGGAAAGTGAAGTTTAATGGTGTGAAGTTCAGAGGTCCACATCAAGTCCCCTGCTCTGCCGGTGACTTACCAGGTGGCCTTGAAGAATTGCCTGTTTCTCATGCTTCCTCTTCTGTAAGATGGAAGCAGTAATATCTGCCTAGCATAGCATTCCAAGTATTTCTGAATACCAGTAAGATCAGATCGTACTGTACCCGCGGATGCTATTTAAAGATTGTATAATCTCTAGCAAACTCTTATATGGGCATCTTGGTACGGTCCTCTTGTGTCAACGCTCAACCTTAAATAGCCAGTTTGGAACTTGCAGTACCTCTGCAAGAACACCTCCCTGTAGAAAGACTGTTACTTCTTTATTAACTATTATTCTTGATCTAGCAGAAAATGAAATAGGAATATAATTTTCACTATCAGAATATATACATGGTCAAGTGGTACTAGTGCTGAAGAATCTGCCTGCCAATGCAGGAGACTGAAGAGACCCAGGCTCTATCCCTGGGTTGGGAAGATCCCCTGGAGAAGGGAATGACTACCCACTCTAGTATTCTTGCCTGGAGAATTCCTTGGACAGAGGAACCTGGTGAACTATAGTCCATGGGGTCGCAAAGAGTCAGACAAGACTGAGCAATGGGCACACACACATTTTCTTTACAGATATTGCCGAAAGAGCCATAAAATGGGAGAAAGGACTCTGACCAAGCAATAGGGAATGGGGGAATTGGTGCATTCTTTTTTTTTTTTTGGTTCTTTCCTTCCTCTCTCTCTTCCTCCCTCCCTTCCTATATTATTTATATGATTGGCATATATTGTGTCTTATGATAAAAAATTAATGAGACTGATTCCCTGATCTCAATGACTTCGGAATGTATTGGTGGTGAAAGTCAGATTGAGAGAGAACTGAAGCAGAGGATCAAACACATCTGAGAAGGGCTGGGGTGGGGTGGGATGTCTAGGGGGGCTTCTTGGAGAAAGAAATGCTAGGTTTGGATTTTGAAAGGTAAATAGGAGTCTGGAAGGAAACAAAGGACGAGTGGAAATACAGGCCAAGGAAACTCCATGTGGTTCCACAGAACAGAAGGGGAATGTGACCATGAGCACATTCTAGGGAATAAAACCACAGGGATAAAGAGATGCCTGACTGTGAAGAGCCTTCTGTGTTATGAGGTGCTTTGGTTTCTCCTAAGAGTTATAGGGAACCATGGAAGACCTTAAAATCAGGGTACTGATGTGATCCAGTTGTTATTTTGAAAAATCATTCAGTGATCTATTGGAGATGGAATTGCAGTGGGGAGACCAGAGGCAGGAAGACCAATTTGGGGGCTGCTGCAATGAAGTAAAAGACAATGGTCAGGATGCAGATCAAGGAAGTAAGGGAAGAGAAAAAGAGGGCATCTTAGCTGAATTGTGGCACATCAGACAAAACCACTGGGATGAGCGTCTGCAGGTCAAAGGACAGCAGAAGGCTTCCTTGCTCTGTTCCACCTCAAGCATTTTGATCCCAGGCACATCATTTTGCCTCCTTTAACATTATTTTTCTAATGCATAAAACAGCAAGTTTATATAGCTCACTTTTACACAGTGATTGTGTTTATGGACCATATGTCTTCATCATCTGTTGGAGAACATTCCAGGTAAAGTGATAATTGGTTTAGTTGGTTGGTTTGCTTAAAGAGATGGGACAGTATTTTAAGAAGATGAAGTTGGACATCTTCCCTTTCTTTCTTTGTGTAGAAGCAAGCAATTCCATTATCTTGTGTAGATCACAGCAGGTCAAGTAAGGAAACGGTTTTATTATAATAGACCAGTCATCTTGAAAACTTATAAACTTACTACAATTAAAAAAAAAAATTGTCATTCCTCTGTGGATTTCCATTGGGCAATGAAGACAATGTGCAGTCTCACCTTGGTTTAAACCTAATGCACCAGAATTGATACCTTGAATTCCTTCTTTTTCCTTTGTCTTTTATTTTCTCCAGTTGCACCCTTACCTACATGACCTCATCCACTACCGTGATGTTGTTTAATAACCTATGATTCAAACAGCTATTGTTTCAGACAGCTGCTGTCCACTGGGACATATTTGCAGCCTCCAGCGGGCTTTGGTTTCCAGATAAAACCTTTCTTTTGCATGTAGAGTTTCCTAAATATTTATTTATTTGGCTGCATTGAGTCTTAGCTGTGGCATGTGGGATCTTTGTGTGTCATACGGGGTTTTTCATTGTGGAGTGCAGGCTCAGTTGTCTTGTGGCACATGGGATCTTAGTTCCCTGACCAGGAATTGGACCCAAGTCCCCTGCGTTGCAAGATGAATTCTTAACCACTGGACCACCAGGGAAGTCTCTATAGTTTATTTTAAAAGACAATTCCTTTGCAGCCCTCTGCTTTCACCATTCCTTACTCTCATTTGACCTCAGCTGAGAACTCAGTCTTTGAGATGTCCTCTCTTTCCAAAGATTAAGGCTGTTAAGGGGAGGGATCAAAACCTATGAAAAAGTTTTCCTTTGCAGAAACCAATGACTCTGTTCAGCATCAAAACCCAAAGGCTTATCTTCAGAAACATGGATCACTGCCTCTTTTAACCCTTTCAACTCTAACTCATTGTGTGATTTATGGTATGTTAATGACTGAACCTTAGTTTTCTCACTTACAAAGTGGAAATAATCGTATCTATCTCAGAGATTTTTGCAGATTCAATCTCTAATATAGAGTTTGGAAATCATGTGTATCTGTCAGGATAGATTAGGTTTTGCTGCAAAAACATTGAAACCCTGCTTCTTGGTGGCTTACAACAACAAAGGATTATTTCTTTAAAAAATTAATTTATATATTTGACTGCATGGAGTCTTAGTTGTGGCATGGGAGGATCTTTAGTTGCAGCATGTGAGATCTAGTTCCCTGACCAGGGATTGAAACCAAGCTGCCTACATTGGGACCATGGAGTCTTAACCACTGAACCACCAGGGAAGGATTATTTCTTGTGCGGGCTTCATGGCGGATTGAATTGGGGCAGGGGGACTCCGTTCTCTGTAGTCCCACAAGGATCCAATCTGTTAGAGATGCCATCATCTTATGACATCAACATCTCAATACCAGGCTTCAGGGTAACTCAGATAATTCATGGTCACATTTCACTAGATAAAGACAGTCGTGTGGCTATGCTGAACCTCAAAGGTATAAGGCCGTGCAATCCTTACATGTCTCTGGACAGATAGAAGAACTAGGAACACTGGTATGGGAGGAATGACGGCACCATGGTGGTGACGCAGATCATTCTTGACTTTGTTCCCCCTCACAGGAATAACTAATTACTATTTATGAACAATATACCATTTTGAAAACCTTAGAACATAGGCATGAGGCTGGAGTATACCCACTGCACCACAGACACTGAGACAAATTGTATTACGAGGGTAAGAGAACCTCCCTGATCCTACGGTTTCTCCAGGGGGCAAAATGAGGGCTCTAGTAGACATCCTGCTTCCCCAACATTGTGAGCTGCCTCTGAGGAGGCCCACTTGGGCCCCATCCCATGGGAATGGTGTGTAAGTCTGCAGGGCTTGACCATGGGCAACTGGATTGTGATGGAGAAGAAGGGAGGGTCTTGCAGCAACCAGCATTTAGATCTTGGCAGATTGAGTTCCTATTGTGTGTTTGTGTGTGCGTGTGCATGTGCTTGTGTGTGCTCAATCATGTACAGCTCTTTGCAACCCAACAGATTGCAGCCCACTAAGCTCCTCTATCCATGGAGTTTTGCAGGCAAAAATACTGGAGTGGGTTGCCATTTCTTCCTTCAGGAGATCTTCTTGACCCAGTGATCTAACCCATGTCTCCTGTGTTTCCTGCATTAGCAGGTAGATTCTTTACCACTGCACCACTGGGAAGCCCTGGGTTCCTAGTACCAGTGCCTAAATATTGATAGAAGTCTCAACCAGTGACTTTGCTCCTCTGTAGAGACAAGATGGTGCTGCAGTCTGATCAGGGAATCTGGTGGGGCACAGGTCTGCTTGATTTGGCACCCCGAAAGAAGAGGCTTGCCATCTCAGAGGCTGGTCTTCCTCTCCTTGTAGGCAGGGGAGTCACGCCTTGCCCATTGCTGGGTATAGCTCCTCGCTATCCCAACCAGGAACCTGGCTGAAACAACGAGGAAGCTACTTATCCTGGCAACACCGGAACTAAGGGCTTAGCCAGCAGCACTAACCATCCTCAGAACAAAGCCAGTGGCTCTTTTGGTCAGGGAACTTGGGGGTACAGCTTGGCTGGAGTCAAGTCCCCAAACAAAAAGCACTATTGCCTTGGAACAATTCTGCTGCTCTCCCAGACTGGGGAGTTAATACATAGCTCTGCCCACTGCTGAGTATAGCTCCTCATCTGACCAGTAGGTTTGACCTGAGACCCAGGAAGCTGCTCAGTCCAGCAACACTTCAGATGTGACCTCAGCCAGCAGGTCTGCCCATGTGCAGAACTAGCTGATGACCCAATCTGGCTGGAGAGCTTGGTACACAGTTCTGCCTATTTCACTCCCCAAACTAGAGTCTTATCAAACTAGAGTCTTGAGGCCTGCTCTGAAGCTCCTGACCTGCATTGGTGAAGGTAATCCATGTCTGCACCCACTGCTGAACCCAGCTTCCAAACCTGCCAACCAGGAAACCTCAGCAGAGCTTGTAGAGATCTCTGTAGCCTACCCTACAGCCTAAACTACAGCAGCACTTGAATAGTGAGCCTGAGCAGTGACTCAGTGCCTGTGGAGCCAAGACAGAGGCCCCACATGTTCAGAGAGCTTAGCACATATTTATGTTTGAATTGACCCCCAAAGAAATGAAGATTTATGAACTGTCATACAAAGAATTCAGAATATTCCTCTTAAAGAAATTTACCTAACTTCAAGAACACACAAACAACAAAACTAGGAAAACAATGCATGGGAAAAAGAGAGAGATTCAAAGAAATAGAACCCATTCCCCTCCTAAAAAATGAAAATTCTGGAACAGAAGAATACAGTGATTGAACTGAAGATTCAGTGAAGAGTTTCAACAGCAATCTTAGCCATATCATTCAGCCAAAGTGACCACTGAACCATTCTGCCAGAAGACAGGACACCTGAAGTTATCTAGTTAGAGGAACAAAAGGCAAAAAGAATTTTTTAAAAAAAGTAAAGAAAGCCTACTGGACATAGGTGACAACATTAAAAGAAAAAAAAATCATATTAGAAAAACCCCAAAAGGAGAAGAGAAATAGAAAGGGACAGAAACTGTATGTAAAGCAATAATGGATAAAACTTTGCAAACCCAGAGAAAGAAATGGATATCCAGATCCATGAGGCACAAAGGATTCTAAATAGTTTAAACCTGAATAGGGCTTCACTGAGACACATTCTTATTAAATTTTCATATCAAGGAAAAAATAATGTTTTGAAAGCAGCAGGCAAAAAGGGACATGTTACATACAAGGAAACATGATAAGACATTAGGCAGAATTCTCAACAGAAACTATGCATGCCAAGAGAGAATGGGATGATATATTCAAAACACTGAAAATGGGGGTGGGGGGAGGAGGAATTTGTCAACCAAGTATTCTATACCCAGCAAAGCTGTACTTCTGAAAAGGAGGAGGAATAATGACTTTCCTGAACAAACAAAAACTGAGGAAATTCATTACCACTGCTGCTACTGCTAAGTTGCTTAGACCTCACTTAATATAAATTCTAAAGGGGTTTCTTTTGGTGGAAAAAAAAAAGGATGCTAATTAACATCATAAAAACATGGCTACATCAAACTCAATGATGATGATAAATATATAATCAAAGTTAGATTCTGTAAATTAATTAAATTACAGCTGAGTAATTAAATTAAAGCTCTAGATAAAAAGTTAGAAAATAAGTTAAAAAGCATTAATATAATAATTTGATACTGGATCAGTTCAGTTCAGTCGCTCAGTCGTGTCCAACTCTTTGCAACCCCATGAATCGCAGCACGCCAGGCCTCTCTGTCCATCACCAACTCCCAAAGTTCACCCAGACTCACATCCATCAAGTCAGCGATGCCATCCAGCCATCTCATCCTCTGTCATCCCCTTCTCCTCCTGCCCCCAATCCCTCCCAGCATCAGAGTCTTCGCAAGAGGTGGCCAAAGTACTGGCGTTTCAGCTTTAGCATCATTCCTTCCAAAGAAATCCCAGGGCTGATCTCCTTCAGAATGGACTGGTTGGACCTCCTTGCAGTCCAAGGGACTCCCAAGAGTCTTCTCCAATACCACAGTTCAAAAGCATTAATTCTGTAACTGTAATATCAACAACTTAATGTGTGAGGGAGAGGAGAAGTAAAACTGTAACATTTTAGGAATGCTATCAAGTTGTTATCAGTTTTTTAAAAAGATGTTAAAAATAGAATGCTCTAATTTTAAGCTATTTTATATAAGCCTCATGACAACAACAAGAGAAACCCAGGAGTAGCTATGCACAAGAACAAGATGTCAAATTATATTCATACAGTAAGACATTAAATTACACCAAAAAAGACATAAGGATCAGAAAAAAAGAAACAGTGGGTCTAGAAAACAGCCAGAAAACAATGAACAAAAGGCATAAGTCCTTACTGATAATAATTACTTGAAACAAAAATGAACTAGATTTTTCAACTGAAAGACACAGAATGGCTGAATGAATTTAAAAATAGAGATTTAACAATATGTCAAGAGACTCATTTTAGCTTTAAAGACACACACAGACTGAGAGTGATAAGATTTTTAAAAAAAGATATTTTGAGCAAAAAGTAACCAATAAAAATCATGTTCTGTGTGCTCAGCCACGTCTGACTCTCTGTGACAGCATGGATTCTGGCCCACCAGGCTTCGCTGTCCTTGGAATTTTCCAGGCAAGAATACTGGAGTGGGTTGTTGTTTCCTACTCCAGGGGATCTTCCCAACCCAGGGATCGAACCCACATCTGTTGAGTCTACTGCGTCTGTAAATAGATTCTTTATCACTGTGCCACCTGGAAAGTCCAAAAAAAGCATGGGTAGCTGTAATTATATAAGACAAAATAAAGCAAGTTAAAAATGGTAAAAAGAGAGAAGGATCATTTTATAATGATAAAGAGGTCAATTGATCCAGAAGATAAATCAATTGTAAATATCTATGCATCTGACATCAGAGCACCAAAATATATAAGCAAAAACAGAATTAAAAGGTGAACTATACAGAAAAATAACAATAATTGGAGATTTTAAATCTCCATTCTCAACAATAACTATGTCATTGGACAATCAATAAATAAACAGTAGATTTGATCAAGTGGACCTAACAAGCATATACAGACTGTTCTACCCAACAGTAGTGGAATACAGTCTTCTAAAGCACAAGTGGATTTTCTATGACGGAGCATATGTTAGAAAACAAAACAAGTCTCAACAAATTCAAGTATTAAAATCCTATCAAGTATCTTCTCTGACCACATGATATGAAGCTAGGAAACTAGAAATCAATAACAAGAGGAAAACTGGAAATTCATTAGTATATAGAAATTAATCACCACTTCTGAACAGTGAAGGGATCAAAGAAGAAATTAAAAGGGGAATAAAAAAGCACCTTGAGACAACTGAAACTGGAAACACACATGCAAACTTATGGGATGCAGAAAAACATTCTAAGAGACATAAAATACAACAAACAGTATTATGTATAAAATCATAAAATAGTTTTTTAAAATACTGGCATAAAGAGATATGTAGATCAATAGAACAGAATTGAGAACCCAGAAAAGAAACTCCACATATATGTATGGTCAACTAATATTGACCAGAGAGCCAAAAAAATGCAGTGGATTAAAGACAGCCTCTTTACTAAACGGTTCTGGGAAATGGATATTGACATGTAAGAATGAAACTAGACTCTTATCTTACATTACTCAAAACAATCAACTTGAAATGGATTAACGATGTAAATGTAAGATCTGCCACCATAAAATTCCTAAAAGAAATATAGAAAAAATGGTCCTTGGGGTGGATCTTGCAAATAAATTTTTGTACTGTATATAATAGCTAAAGCATAAGCAACAAAATAAAAAAAAGAGGGACTACATCAAACTAAATGGCTTCTATTCAGCAAAATAAATGATCAACAAAATAAAAAGACAACCTATAGCATGGGCAAGAATGTTTGCAAATCATGTATCTGACAAGGGGTTAATATCCAAAATATATTAAGTCACACAACTCAATAGCAAAACTAAATAATCTGATTAAAAATGGGCAACCAACTTAAATAGAGATTTTTTCCAAAGAAGATAGTCAAAAAGCCAACAGCTATCTGAAAAAGTACTCAACATTAATTATTAGGGAAATTTAAGTCAAAACTACAATGAGACATCACCTCATACCTGTTAGAATGGCTACCATCCAAAAAAAGAAGAG
This sequence comes from Tragelaphus eurycerus, assembly GCA_935064755.1. Classification (NCBI taxonomy): domain Eukaryota; kingdom Metazoa; phylum Chordata; class Mammalia; order Artiodactyla; family Bovidae; genus Tragelaphus; species Tragelaphus eurycerus. The sequence goes on from CAKXYN010000020.1 coordinate 24,964,508, forward strand.
ATGACAATGGTGACAAGGATATGAAGAGAGGAAAACCCTTGTGTACTATTGATGGGAATGTAAATTGGTACACTTACTGTGAAAACCAATATAGAGGATTCTCTGAAAATTAAAATGTGAACCAAAATATGATTTAGCAATTTCACTGCTGGGTACATATCCATAGGAAATAGAATCACTCTGTTGAAGAGTAATCTGCATCCCCTTGTTCACTGTAGCATAGTTTATAATAGCCAAGACGTGGAAGCAACCCAAGTGTCCACTGATGCACAAATGGATGCAGAAAATATGTGTACCTCCATATACTATACATACATTATATTATATATGTTTATATATATATATATGTGTGTGTGTGTGTATATATACACACAATGAAATACTATTTGGCCATAACAAAAAAGGAAATTCCGTCATTTGCAACAACATGGATATACATTAAGGGCATCATGCTAAGGGAATTCAGTCAGAGAAAGAAAAATACTGATCTTATTTATATGTGGAATTTAAAAACAAAAAAACTCAGCACCAAACTCATTAAAACAAGGGATCAAAAGTTGTTACTAGAGACAGGGGGTAGGGATGGGGAAGTTGGATGAAGTTGTTCAAAAGGTGCAAACTTCCAGGTATAAAAATAACAAGTACTGGGGATATGGGGTGCTACTTTATGACTTCGGTTTATACTGCTGGTGGTATATTTGAAGGTTGCTAACAGGGTAGATCCTTAAAGTTCTTACCATAGGGAAAATAGCTTTTTTCCTTGGTCATGCTGGTGTGGCTTGTGGGGTCTTCATTTCTGGAGCAGGGCTTGAGCCTGGTTTCTCAGTGGTGAAAGCACTAAGTCCTAACCACTGTACTGCCAGGAAACTCCCCAGATTGCTTTTTTTATATGTATGACAGACAGTAACTAAATTTATTGTTTTAATCATTATGCAACATGTATGTCAGGTCATTATGTTATTCGTCTTAAACTTATACAATGCTCTATGTCAATTATATCTCAATAAAAATGAAAGAAAAAAAGACACACTGGTTTGTACAAGAACACCTAAGTTTCTAAACAGTGGAGCCAGTTCCCATTATAAAAAACATATCAGTATGCACAATAAGATGCTTCTAAAAATCAAACACACATGCTTATGAAAAAAATATCTGGAGTGTGAGTGTGTGTGTGAGTGTGTGTGTGAAATATACCCTATACCTGTATGCTGTGTGTGTGCGTGAAGGTGATAAAGTAAGGGGAGCATCAGAAATATACTGACAATTACTGATTTGGGGTTGTGTTCATGGTATGTCACTTTGCTATAAATTTTTAGAGGTTAATGGGGTAAATAATTGGTTTTAATATTCACTTGGTAATGCATTTTGAATATATATTAAAGTAAGGCTCACATAAGCTGCCTAATAACCAGAAAGATCTCTTTGGCACCCAAGAAGAGCCAAAACTCTCAGAAGGAGAAAAAAATAATCTAATAACTTTATTCATGATTGTTGGGTTGCCAGCAAAACACAGACCATCTTGGTATTAGGTGGAATCAGCCCTATTGTTACCTGTGTGATGGTATGCAAGGTGAATCGCCTCTCTGACAATTAGTTGCCTTAAATGTGAAACAATAATACCCTATTTGTTTCATAATCTTGCATTTAATGCATAAATCCCATCAAGGATCATTTAGGCTTCCAGTAACAGAGGACTTATTACATTGATAATGGGGCCTGTTTCCTTCCTGGGTAGTGCAATTAGAAACTTCTTTCATACATTGATCTGAAATCCACTGGTCATTAAGGATAAGGATCTCCTCCTGTCTATGCAGGTCCTTCAAAGAGGCAGTGTATCTCCTTAGGTTCTGTCCTCATACTACCTGAAATTTTCCATTTCATTCATGTTCCCCTGTTCTGGATGATGAAACCATTTAAGAACATTTTTCTTTAAATTTAACAACTGCACTGTATATCACTTATGCTCTCAACCACTGCTAATGTGTCTTATATAAAATAGTAAGCAGAAAGGAGGAGGATAAATGAAAAACAACAAAAAAGCAATATGTCTGGATAGAATGGCCATTGTTAAGAAGTCTGTAAGTAACAAATGCTGGAGAGTGTGTGGAGAAAAGGGAACCCTCCTACATTCTTGGTGGAAATGTAAATTGGTGCAGCCACTATGGAAAAGAATTTGAAAGTTCCTCAAAAAACTAAAAATAAGAGTTGTCATATGATCCAGCAGTCCCATTCCTGGACATATATCCGGGAAAAACTATCATTTGAAAAGATACATGCTACCAGCCTCTGGGGTGGGAGAAGGTCCCCAGCAGTCACAACAGTTGAGACTTGAATAGGACTATTTGTACAATGAATAGTATGTTCATTGCAGCACTACTCACAATTGTCAGGACATGCAAACAACCTAAATATCCACCATCAGACCAGATTAATAAAGCAGATGTGGTGTATGGGTGTGTGTGTGTGTGTGTGTGTGTGTGTGTGAGAAAGTAAAAGTGTTAATCACTCAGTTGTGTCCAACTCTTTGGGACCCCATGGATGAGGCTCCTCCATCCATGGGATTCTCCAGGCAAGAATACTGGAGTGCGTTGCCATTCCCTTCTCCAGGGGATCTTCCAGACCCAGAGATCAAACCTGGGTCTCCTTACCAGACTCTTTACCATCTGAGCCAACAAGGAAGTCCTTACACACACACACACACACACACACACACACACGGATACATACAATGGAATGCTATTCAATCATAAAAAGAATGAAATAACGTCATTTGCAGCAACATGGATGGAGCTAAAGATTATCATACTAAGTGAAGTAAATCAGAAAGACAAATATTATATGATATCACTTACATGTGGAATTAAAACTTAAAATTCAGAAAACTAACATCATGGCATCTGGTCCCATCACTTCATGGAAAATAGATGGGGAAACAATGGAAACAATGAGAGACTTTATTTTGGGGGGCTCCAAAATCACTGCAGACGGTGACTGCAGCCATGAAGTTAAGACGCTTGCTCCTTGGAAGAAAAGCTATGACCAACCTAGATAACATATTGAAAAGCAGAGACATTACTTTGCCAACAAAGGTCCATCTAGTCAAAGCTATGGTTTTTCCAATAGTCATGTATGGATGTGAGAGTTGAACTATCAAGAAAGCTGAGGGCCAAAGAAGTGATGCTTTTGAACTGTGGTGGATGAAACTCTTGAGAGTTCCTTGGACTATGAGATTAAACCAGTCCATCCTCAAGGAAATCAGTCCTGAATATTCATTGGAAGGACTGATGCTGAAGCTGAAACTCCAATACTTTGGCCACCTGATTTGAAGAACTGACTCCTTGAAAAAGACCCTGATGCTGGGAAAGATTGAAGGTGAGAGGAGAAGGAAACGACAGAGGTGAGATTGCTGGATACAAACACCGTGAGTCTGAGAAAGCTCCGCGAGTTGGTGATGGACAGGGAAGCCTGGTGTGCTGCAATTTATGGGGTCGCAAAGAATCAGACACGACTGAGTGACTGAACTGAAAATGTGGAGTGTAAAACACAGCACAAATGAACCTACTACCTACATGTCCAGTCAATCACCATGAACATTCAATTTTTTCCCTAAATATCGGCAGAGTCTGTGAACTACTCTCCTCCTCTGTCACCACCACCTTCCAGCCAGCCAACACTGATTCGCTGATTCTCATCAGGGTAACAACAGTCTCCTGTCAGCCTCTCCCCACGCACCCTTGCCCCATACAGATGTACTCCCTACACTGCGGTCAGAGCAATTTTAAAAATGTGACTATGATTACAGACTGTTCCTTGCTTAAGAATCTTCAATGGCTTTTCATTTAAGAATAAGTTCTAAAGTCATTCAGTCAGTTCAGTTCAGTTCAGTTACGTCCTACTCTTTGCGACCCCATGGACTGCAGCATGCCAGCTTCCCTGTCCATCACCAACTCCCAGAGCTTACTCAAACTCATATTCATCAAGTCGGTGATGCCATCCAACCATCTCATTCTCTGTCGTCCCTTTCTCCTCCTGCCTTCAATCTTTCCCAGCATCAGGGTCTTTTCCAGTGAGTCAGTTCTTCACATCAAGTGGCCAAAGTACTGGAGTTTCAGCTTCAGCATCACTCCTTCCAATGAATTTTCAGGACTGATTTCCATTAGGAGGGGCTGGTTGGATCTCCTTGCAGTCCAAAGGACTCTCAAGAGTCTTCTAAAGTCTAAAGTCGTTACTGTGCCTTAAAAGGCTATCTGTGATCGGGCCACAACAAACCTCTCCACCTCAGCATTTCTTGCCTTATCTACTCAGCCATCCTGGGGCCCATGGTCAGTCCTGCTTTCTGACCAGATGCTTCTGTTAACAGGCACTAAGCACTTACCCTTGGATGAAAGTAGCAGTGAGCTTTAGGAAACAGGATGTGCATATGTTTTTTCTCCTCCCTTTCTGTTTTCTTAAATATTCTTCATGGAATTAGAACCTCTGTTAACTACAATATTTTATTGTTGTTGTTTAGTCATTAAACCATGACTCATTAAGCCATGTCCAACTCTTGCAACCCCATGGACCGTAGTCTGCCAGGCTCCTCCATTCATTGGATTTTTCAGGCAAGAATACTGGAATGGGTTGCCATTTCCTTCTCCAGGGGATCTTCCCAACCCAGGGATCAAACCCACATCTCCTGCATTGCTGCATTGGCAGGCAGATTCTTTACCCCGAGCCACCTGGGAAGCCCAACTATAATATAATTGATACTAAAAGAATGAATGAATGAAAGATATTTTTCATGTTCCCACTAGACTAGGAAGATAAAAGGCAAATTATTTCTAGGGTTGGCTAACCAGAAGAGGGATTTCAAACAGAATGTCTGCCTGTGCACAGAAATAAAAGCAGGGACTAAGGATCTGTGTCACCCATTTATAATTATGAAATAATTATAAAATAAGTTGAAAAAATATTACCATAAGGCTGGCAGGATTCAGAATAAATCTTCACAAAAGAGCATTAAGCAGTTGCTGTGACAAGATTGAACAAGTGAACGAATGCCCTATTTTTCAAGGTTTGTGGGGGCAAGTGCTCCCTTCCTGCTCCACAAGGCTCACTGTAGCCCCCTGCCTCGCACTCCTGGTGAGTTTCTCAATATGAATTGCTGGTGGTGGACTCAGAGGGCTCCACTGAGGAAACAAAACTCTGGATTTCTCACAGTTCTATTGCTGCCAACAGAATTTTTCATCTATAAAGGAAATTTTATTTTTTCCTCTTTTCCTGATTCTTTTTATAATTCAGCAGAAAAGCAGTTCTCAGATTCTATCCCATCTACAGCATTTGACTCTATTCACAATTATTTAAAAGTGCTGCAAGTGGTCACTGACTTTCACACGTCCCTGCTTGGGAGTGATGTGTTTGATGGCACCACCCCTTTCTCCCTTCCAACTCCAGTCACAGCTCTCCTGGTCCAGGGCTCCATCACAGAGGATGCTTTCCCAGACAGCTGATATCTAGGATACAGCCTTGCAGCAAGTATCCAGGATATCACTGGACTTCTCCACTGGTCTGACATAGCAGTGCATGGTTTAATGTTCAGCTGATTTCAAGGTGGTGGCCATGGTCTCAGCAAGTGAAAGGGATGCAGCTTCTGTAACCACATGACGACTTCCCAGGTGCCGGCAGCAGATTTAGACAGCAGCCCTGAGGACATATTCCTGGATTCTCCCTGATCAGTTTAGATTGCCTTATTCAGATCAGATCAGTCGCTCAGTCGTGTCTGACTCTTTACGACCCCATGAACTGCAGCACGCCAGGCCTCCCTATCCATCACCAGCTCTCCGAGATCACTCAGACTCACATTCATCCAGTCAGTGATGCCATCCAGCCATCTCATCCTCTGTCGTCCCCTTCTCCTCCTGCCCCCAATCCCTCCCAGCATCAGAGTCCTCTCCAATGAGTCAACTCTTCGCATGAGGTGGCCAAAATACTGGAGTTTCAACTTTAGCATCATTCCTTCCAAAGAAATCCCAGGGCTGATCTCCTTCAGAATGGACCGGTTGGATCTCCTTGCAGTCCAAGGGACTCTCAAGAGTCTTCTCCAACACCACAGTTCAAAAGCATCAATTCTTCGACGCTCAGCCTTCTTCACAGTCCAGCTCTCACATCCATACATGACCACAGGAGAGACCATAGCCTTGACTAGGCGAACCTTTGTTGGCAAAGTGATGTCTCTGCTTTTGAATATGCTATCTAGGTTGGTCATAACTTTCCTTCCAAGGAGTAAGTGTCTTTTAATTTCATGGCTGCAGTCACCATCTGCAGTGATTTTGGAGCCCAGAAAAAGAAAATCTGACACTGTTTCCACTGTTTCTCCATCTATTTCCCATGTAGTGATGGGACCAGATGCCATGATCTTCATTTTCTGAATGTTGAGCTTTAAGCCAACCTTTTCACTCTCCACTTTTACTTTCCTCAAGAGGCTTTTTAGTTCCTCTTCACTTTCTGCCATAAGGGTGGTATCATCTGCATATCTGAGGTTATTGATATTTCTCCCGGCAATCTTGATTCCAGCTTGTGTTTCTTCCAGTCCAGCATTTCTCATGATGTACTCTGCATATAAGTTAAATAAACATGGTGACAATATGCAGCCTTGACATACTCCTTTTCCTATTTGGAACCAGTCTGTTGTTCCATGACCAGTTCTAACTGTTGCTTCCTGACCTGCATACAGATTTCTCAAGAGGCAGATCAGGTGGTCTGGTATTCCCATCTCTTTCAGAATTTTCCACAGTTTATTGTGATCTACACAGTCAAAGGCTTTGGCATAGTCAATAAAGCAGAAATAGATGTTTTTCTGGAACTCTATTGCTTTTTCGATGATCCAGCGGATGTCGGTCATAACCACATGCTCTTATTATACATTTGTTTTGTGATTTCTTTGTTTTTCTCTTAGAATAAGTTCCACGAAGATGGGGGTTATAATCTTTTTTATTCCTTCACTCCTTCCCTTTATGTTTTCCTTATTTCTTCCCCCTCCCTCCTTTTTTCTTTCTTCCTTCTATATATATATAAATATATATATATATATATTCCTTCTCTCTCTCTATATATATATATAAATGTATATATTCCTTCTCTCTATATATATATATATCCTCTCTCTCTCTCTCTCTCTCTATATATATATATATATATTCCTTCTCTCTCTCTATATATATACATTCCTTCTCTCCCTCTATGTGTATATATATTCCTTCTCTCTCTCTATATATATATATTCTCTTCTCTCTCTCTCTCTCTATATATATATATATATTCCTTCTCTCTCTGTATATATATATATTCCTTCTCTCTCTCTCTATATATATATTCCTTCTCTCTCTATATATATATATTCTCTCTCTCTCTCTCTCTCTCTCTATATATATATATATATATATATATATCTCTCTATATATATATATTTTCCTTCTCTCTCTATATATATTCCTTTCTCTATATATATATATATATATTCCTTCTCTCTCTATATATATATATTCCTTCTCTCTCTATATATATATTCCTTCTCTCTCTCTATATATATATATATTCCTTCTGTCTCTCTCTCTCTCTCTCTCTATATATATATATATATATATTCCTTCTCTCTCTATAGATATATATTCCTCTCTCTCTCTCTCTCTCTCTATATATATATATATATATATTATATTCTCTCTCTCTCTCTCTCTCTCTCTCTATATATATATATATATATATATATATGGGCCAGACATGGCAGTGAAAGCCCAAATCCTAACTGGGTTGCATAGGCCCCCAGGGACCTCACCCTCCCTTTGTTTCTATTTACTGTTTTATCTCCTACATCTAACCCAGTACAAGGAACATGGAGGAGTTCAGCAAAACTTGTCAAATAAATGCATAGATATAAAATTACTCAAGACATTCTGATTTAGGTAATAGTGAAGCTTGTACTGAACTAATAATTCCAGAGGAAACAGAAAATAAGGATACAACATAAGGAAAAAAAAATACAGGGATTAAAGAGTGCCCCCAAAGTAGAAATAAACACTTAAGGATTTGATCCTTAAAAAACAAAACAAACAACAACAAAAAAAAAACAGCCACATCTGATGAGACCCACATTTATTTTTCCTCTGAGGCTACTCTAATAGTATGGGGTCTGACAGTTAGAGCTCAAGCCACAGTACTTTGGGTCTAAGGAACCAGAAGACAGTTCAGGGGCTTCCAGATATCTTGGAACACTGAGGAGAAACATTCTAAGAAGCAAATCACTGAAAAGAAACTCCCAAAACCCACATATGAACTCTTCTGTAATCTGGGCCTAAATATTTAACTATGAATGTTGCAGTGAGGCTATAGGGAGCCCAGAGGCAATATGAACAGCTGAAGGATAAGAGAGCTAAACAGAGATTTAATCTACTGCCTATCAAAGAGGCATAAGAGTGTGGAGTTAGAATCCCTCTGTGTGAGAAGCTTGGTAAATATCTTTTGTTTTTTGTTGAAATTGAAGAGAGGCCAAAACTTAGAAGTAAAGACTCTGTGAATGAAAAGATTTTTACCACTAAGGGCAAAACGAACATAGCAACAACCTGACAAACTCTAAGGGTAGGGCAGGATCCAAAAAACTACTCAATTGCCAGGGCAGAAAAGCAACACTGTTCCAAAGGGACTGACATAATTCAGAGTCTGTACAACCAAGTAATGATGTCCAACAAACAATTTTAAAAATTATTAGATGCATGAAAAAGCAGGACAGTGGTGAAAACAGTCAATAAAAGTAGACCTGAAATGTCCAGAAGCTGGAATTAGCTGGCAATCAGTTTAAACTAACCAAGGCAGGACTTCCCTGGTGGTCCAGTGGTTAGGAATCTGCCTGCCAATGCATGGAACATGGGTTTGATCTCTGATCCAGGAAGATTCCCTAAGCTTCAGGGCGAATAAGCCTGTGCATCACAACTACTGACCCCACAAGCTGCAATTACTCAAGTCTGTACCCCTAGAGCTATGCTCTGCAACAAGATAAGCCACCACAATGAGAAGCCTGTGCACTGCAGCTAGAGAGAAGACCTCACTTGCCTCAACTAGAGAAAGCCCACACATAGCAATGAAGACCCAGTGCAGAAGAAAAAACAATTTTTTAAAAAAAAATTAAAAGCAAATAAAATAAACCAAGCATTCTGGGAAATAAAGACAGTATAGAAGACTGCTGCTTCCCTGTCCTCCCACAAAGGTCAATGGCTAGAGAGCTACCCACAAATACACCTAAAGACATTTTGGCAACACCATCGAACAAAATATATGAGAAGAACGGCAGAAAAGGAAGGCAGCTTTATTTTGCCTGCCTCGTCCCATGTCCCAGGCTGTCTTCATTCAACTCTGAGAAGGAACTTCCCAGCTAGTAAAAGTTCCTCCCTTTTACTAGCAATCCTTCCCTGCTCCTTTCACACTCCTCATACCCTGCCAGGGCCTACATCCACCCTGGCAGCCATCTAAGGTCTTTGTGGCAGTATAAATATAAAACAACAGCCCCTTGGGTCTCCTCTCCTCATCAGAACCCAGGGTCTATGCTCACAGCCAGCCAGGCTTTAGGAGCTAGGTGAATACTGATTTTTGAAAAAGATCAACAAAATTGAAAAACTTTTAGCTAACTAAGGAAAATAGAGAGAAGACTCAAAAATCAGAATTAGAAATGAGAAAGAAGACATTGAATTTGATACTGCAGAAATATAAAAGATCATGAGGGACTTGTGTTAACAGTTGCATACTAATAAACTGGACAACATAGAAAAACAGATACATTCCTAGGAATATACAAACTACCAAGAGTGAATCATGAAGAAATAGGGAATCTCAACAGACAAATATCAAGGAAGAAGATAGTATAAGTAATCAAAACCTCCCCAAGCAGTAAAGCCCAGGCAGATTGTTTTGCTGGTAAATTCTACAATATTTACAGAAAAATGAATGCTATCTTTCACTAACTCTTATAAGAACTGAAGAAGAGAGAACACTTCCGAACTCATTTTATGAGGCTATCGTCAACCTGATACCAAAGGCAGAGGATACAAGGAAACTACAGACAAGTATTCCTGATGAATATTGATGCAAAAATTCTCAACAAAATATTAGCAAACTGAATGCAACAGCACATTTAAAAGCATCATTCATTATGATCAAGTAGGATTTATCTAAATTTAAGATGCAAGGATGGTTCAATATGCAAAGTGGTAAATGTGAAACACCACATTAACAGAATGAAAGATAAAATCATGCTCATCTGGATAGATGCAGAAAAGCATTTGTCAAAGTACTGTATCCTTTCATGATAAAAATGCTCAACAGATTGGGTATAGAGGGCATACACCTCAAAAAGTAAAGGACATATATGATAAACCCATAGCCAGCATCATTCTCAACAGTGAAAGTTTTGAAAGCTTTTTTCAAAAAAGCTTTTTTTTTTTTTGAATCACCTATTTCTTCGTGATTCACTCTTGGTAGGTTGTATATTCCTAGGAATGTATCTGTTTTTCTATGTTGTCCAGTTTATTGGTGTATAATTGTTCACACAAGTATCTCATGATCTTTTATATTTCTGCAGTATCAAATTCAATTCAGGAACAAGACAAATGTGCCCACTTCCACCATTCCTATTCAACATAGTACTGGAAATCTTAGCCAGAGCAATTAGGCAAGCAAAAGAAATAAAAGGTATCAGAACAGGAAAGGAAGAGGTAGAAATGTCTTTGTTTGCAAATGATATGATTATATATGTATTAGGTCCTAAATTTTATATATATATATATATATATAATATATATATATATATAAAATCTCCACCAAAATCATAACTAAATCAATAAATTCAGTAATATTGAAGGATATAAAATCAACACACAGAATACAGCTCAGTTCTGTACACTAAGAATAAAACATATAAAAAGAAAACAATCTTGTGTATAACAGCATTAAAAGTAATAAAATACTTAGAAGTAAACCTTTTTTAAACCAGTCCATTGATTTTTAATGTATGAAGTGTAACATTTTTAAACATCAAGTCAAAAGTATATTATAAATCTATTTTTTGGCACTTTAACATGTCTTTAATGCAAATGTCCATTTTAGTATTCATTTGGTGCCCAAACTCCAGTGAATCATTGGAGTGGAATTTTGTTGCCTACCAGGACCCCGAGCTAGGGGTGGGAGCAGAAATTAGCAGAAGACCCATGACTTAATTCTGGTACTTGTTGGCTGCATGGCCCTAAACAATTTTCTGGATTCCTTGTGCTTCATTTTCACCCTGTGTAAAATGAGTCTTAATGATACCTGTTCCTTAAGTGCTTAATTCAGTAAGGTATAGGCCACAATGCTTACTCTCCTGGTTTGGGTTCATATAAGCACGGTCTGTACTAACCTAGTATATCATCACCTCCTGGGCATGTTGCGTGTTGCTGAATAACTGCTTAACATTTGTGTCTAAACATTGGTATACACTCAGGCCAAGAGTTTCAAGAGATGGTTTGCTTTTATTTCCATTACTCTGGGAGGTAGGTCATAGAGGATCCTGCTGTGATTTATGTCAGAGAGTGTTTTGCCTATCTTTTCCTCTAGGAGTTTTATAGTTTCTGGTCTTACATTTAGATGTTTAATCCATTTTGAGTTTGTTTTTGTGTTTGCTGTTAGAAAGTCTTCTAGTTTCATTCTTTTACAAGTGGTTGACCAGTTTTCCCAGCACCACTTGTTAAAGAGATTGTCTTTTCTCCATTAGCTTCCAATTAAAATAAATTAATTTACACACACAAAAAAAGAGATGGTTTGATTCTGAATTTTGCAACTCATTATATCCCTTGAATCTCCAAATTTTTCTTTTCTTTCTCCCTCATGTCCTACTGTGGGTTATCTTAGAAAAGTCTGTTGAGGAACTCCAAGCTTGATGAACTCCAGTTCTCATACACAAGATCTATCCTCCAAAAGCTTAGCAACAACATGGTAACAGGAACAGAGCTAGCACATGTGTGGCTAGCCTATGGCCCAGGCTGTCATATCTGGAGGAAGAGCCACAGCATGCATGCTGGCAAAGGGACTAACAGTGAAACGGACTCAGTCCCCAGTTCGTGAGAAACTCCATGTGCTGCACTGTGCTTTCTCAGCCCTCAAAATCCCAGCTTTGCCTCCAGAGCCGCTTAGTCTCCAGAACCATTGTCCCCAGTCAGGTTGGAGGACTTCAGGCTTGAGAAGGTGGGCAAGAAGAGATCTAGAAAAGCCAGGCATCCCAGACACATGCTGCAGGAGGGAAATGAGATGAGGACCAGGTTTCTTGCTTGCTATTACTTTAGACCAAGTGACAATCAACACAGAGCCACAAGAGAGTCTGACCATGAATTAGCAAACTCAGTGATGGTCCCAAAACACGAGGCTACAGAAATCTATTTTTCCAGAAGGCCTTGCCAGGTGCTAGCAGCTAGGTTTAAAAATGTCAAGTGATGTCACAGATGGGTCTTCCTTCCTTCCTTCACCCACTCCCCTTTTCGTTTACTTCCCACATCTCCCCATCTCCTTTTTCTCCCTTGGACCACTCCCTATGCCTGTCCCAACAGTATCATGTGGATTTGAAAATAGTGCTGTGCCCTCTTGATTTGCTGCTGGAAGGAACTTGTTTGTTCCAGAGGCAAAGGGGCTGAGAGAAAACAGCTGGTGCCTGGTCAGCTTTGCTTGTACTCTGCTGTGATGGTGATGAACGGTTTGCCTTTGGGCACCCTCCCCGCATGGGTGGGGCTGGGGGCGCTCTCTTCTGAGTACATTGCTTCTTTATTATTTTTCTTTGGGTCTCTCTTTGCTGGTTTATTTTCTATCACATGCCACTGTGAGATTCATTTAGGGTGAAAGTAATGAAGGCAGCATCCTTGATAAATGTCCTTAAGTCTCTGAATGTAGAATACAGGGCTAGACCCAGATGTATAAAGTATATCTTTTCCAGAGGATTACAATCTACCTAAATAAGTAATCAAATTTAATTCAAGTTCATACAGGGTGGACAGTGCAAAGAGTAGGGGCGGGGTAGTCACACATCTTGGTCATTGCCAGGTGCTGGGTCCCTAGGAAGCATCTTACATGAGTGATCCATCCTAACACCCCTTGAGAAAAGGGTGGTCCCCATTTTACCCACAAAGAAAATGAAGTCAGGGAGGAGAGATGGCTCCTCACAGGGTGTGATGTGGCAGATCTCATCTGCCACTCTATGAGGGGGAAAGTAAGAGGGTTAAATGATAGGAATTCAAGGCAGAGTTATTAATATTAGAGAGCCAAGGTCCAGCAGTGATTCTCAAAGTGTGGTCCCTAGACCAGATGCATTAGCACCCACTGGGAAGTTGTCAGGAAGGCACATTCTGAGGCCCCGCCCACACCTACTGAGCCAGAACCTCTGGGGGTTGGAGCCTGGCAATCAGTGTTTTAATCTGGTCATTTTAACCAAGTGACTCAGAGACAGGAAAATGTTGACAACCACTAACCAGGGAAAAGAAGTCCAGCTGGGTGAGGAAGCAGGCGCCCAGAGATGGAGACAAGATGATGATGCAGGACTGAGAGGCAAACTTTGAGAATCCAAAACTTTGAGGAGGCAGCATGCAAAGCTCACTGGGAAAGACGGGCCTGATTTTAGCACACTCTGAGCACAGCCTGGGATCCTGCCAAGGACAGAACCTGAGGCCTCAGCTGGTTCTCTTAGACCCAGTGCATTTGAATCATCTCATTACAATGAATTCTGAGACAACAAAGGTTGTGACTGTCTGAAATGCTCATGCTCTGTTTGGGTGCTTATTAAGCATCTAACCATGATGAAACTCTTGCAGGTCTTGGGTGGAAGACCATTTGTCTTTCAATTTTATTTTTACATTAATTATTGAGAAGTAGAGTTTAAGTGTGGACCATATCCTCTGATTCCAGCTAAAAAGATAAGCACATTTGTATTTGTGTGGACAAGCCTGTAGATTTCTAACCATTGTCATAATCCGGATAAAAGCAACACTTTTAAAACAGTTCCCCTACATGATGAGATTAAAGATTGTTCTTATTGCTGTTAACAAGAATACTCATGGGTTGGTTATGTAGATGAACAGAAGTATTTCTATTGTTGCTTGGAGTTGTGACATCATCTGGTGCCTAGTAGCTTTACTTGGGGCTATCTGTCAGAAAATTGATAAAAAGACAGAAACACAAAGGATTCAGAAGAAATGTTCCCTGAACTCTATTATGAGAACTTCTTTTCACATGTTTATCCCCACATTTTCTCCTTGGAAAACATTAGTTTTGGGTAGAAAAACATACCAAGTTCAGTTGTGGGGTTTTTGTTTTTGAGCTACACATTATATATCTTAGAATCAATCACTCTTTGGTTATAATAAAATGTACCAGTTGACCTTTAAACTTTTTTGGCATCTTGAAATTGAAAATGAACTGTTTCTATCTGGATCGCAAGGAAAAATTAGAAAAACTCAATCCTGACATCATTACAGCTTGGCATTTTGCATATATATGTTCAAAGGATGTTTGTCCATGATGTACCAGAAAACATCATGCTGGTGCCTGTTTCTTCACAGTCTACTGTACATCCAGTGTACAGTATAGTGTACATCCCAGTGTACAGTTGAATGTACAGTCTAGTGTGTAGTATACACCCATATATGGTGTACAGTCCAGTGTACACTCACTGTCCAGTATAGTGTACATGCCAGCCTAGTGTACAAGTGTACATCTATGTACAATCTGATGTACGGTCCACTGTATAGTGTCCATTCCAGTGTACAGCTGGAGCACAGCTGGCATACAGCCAAGTGCACATCTGGACACATCTGGTGTACAATCCAAAGGCACATCTCAGTGTACACAGTGCAGTGTAAAGTGTATGTCCAGTGTACATTCCAATGGAACAGCCCAGTATACACCAGTGTATGTCTAGTGTATATCCACATACAGTCCAGTGTACAGTCTGTGCCTGTCTCCTCCACATTCATAAAATTTTATGAATAGCTCTTACAGTCATTCTTACAAGAAATGGCAAAGAACAAATAATGAATAGGTTCAAAGAAGAAAGGAAAAAAGGAACAAAATTTAGGCAAGTTGAAAATTGGATTGCTTGACATTGAATTCAGGTCAGTGGTGTGCCAGAGCTCTCTCGTATTGTCCTACACAAGCAGTTTTCAAAACATCAGGAATTTTGCCAGCTGATTATTAGGCCCTTTGTAGCGGGGAAGGCAATGGCACCCCACCCCAGTACTTTTACCTGGAAAATCCCATGGACGGAGGATCCTGGTAGGCTCCAGTCCATGGGGTCGCTAAGAGTCGGACATGACTGAGCGACTTCACTTTCTCTTTTCACTTTCATGCATTGGAGAAGGAAATGGCAACCCACTCCAGTGTTCTTGCCTGGAGAATCCCAGGGACGGGGGAGCCTGGTGAGTTTCTGTCTATGGGGTCGCACAGAGTCGGACACGACTGAAGTGACTTAGCAGCAGCAGCAGCAGCTTGAAACTGCTGGGAACAGTTACACCTGGGAAATCAGCAAGCTCTACAAGTCAGGGCTTTTATCAGCAAGTCCAGGTTCTAGTCGGCAACTGACATTCATGATTGTGGTACAGTTAGTCCAAGTTCTTGTCCATCCAACATATGATGCTACTAAAACTCCCAGATGCCAGTGACTGGCAGTTCATGTCCTAAGTATCTCCCTGGTAAGTCCCTTCTCCCTCATCCTGCCATCTCTGCCTAGGTCCTGTCTTTATTGTCTCTGCCTTAGGTTACTGCTATTGCTTCCCAGCAGACTCCACCCCTGGAACAACATCATGATTAAAGCTACCACTAGAGAGACTTCTCTGGTGGTCGAGTAGTTAAGACTCCATGCACCCAATGCAGAGGGCACAGGTTCAAATCCTGGTTGTGGAGCTAAGATCCTACACGTTGCATTGTATGTGTGTTAGTCACTCAGACATGTCCAACTCTGCAATTCCCAGGCTGCTCTGTCCATGAAATTCTCCAGGCAAGAATACTGGACTGGGTCACAGCTAAGCCAAAAAAAAAAAAAAAACACAAAAAACAAAAAACAAAACTACCACTAGAATAAAGTTTAGTATGAACCCTGCCAGTCTGGAATCTAAGAAAATAAGACCATTATCTTTGACTACTAGGAAAAATAATGTGTAACACATTCCTATATAAACAGGGCATTTTTGATTGACTATAAAGTAGGTGCTTTTATTTTTTCCTCTTTTGATGTAGGTTTCTACACATTGAATCTATGACCATAGGTTTTATATTCAAAATAGTTGGCCGTTGCTAGGTTACAGCCTGTAACTATGTGACAGTGATGGTAATATGATCACAGTGGTGTTGACCCCATGACTTTTAACCTCAGGGTTGTCCTGTTCTAGCCAGCTGGTCAAAAGCAATTTGTCAATGAAAACATCCACCAGAGGGAATATTCCTGTGGGGCATGATTAGACCTATCTCTATCTTCACTCTATCCTGAGCTTAGTCTGGGGGAAGAAGTCTTTCGAGCTGCCTCAGCACTGATTTTCTGTCACTCAGGCTGGTGTAAGTGTATCTATAATTAACACTGGTAGATATGCAGAAATGCAAGAATGCCATCTTTTCTTCTAATCCATGCAGATTCATTAAGAAAGTAAAATATCTGAGTCTCCTGCAAGGTTTCCTCCTCTGGGTTGTGGAAGCTCTCTGGCTGTTGGCACAGCACTCTGGGCCAGGAAAGTTCAGAGAATTACTTCAATCATATGACAGCTTTGTCTGTTTAAAATGGAATTCAATGTTGGCTTCCCTCAGAGGCATTCACTGAAAGTCTGTGCATGATCTGTTCTTGTAGTCACTTAACAGTGTCTCTTATGTTTGCTGGCCAGTGAAAGCATTTCTCAAGATCATTAGGATGAAATGGGCTTACTGGGACGTGTGTAGGCTCCTGTGGCTCATTCTGCATCTTGTTCCAAGCAAGAACAGCAGCTGTCACCAGGCCATTAGGGATTGCCACCAGGCCATTAGGGATTGCCACCATGGGCACAAGTGGAAGGGTCTTAGAAGTCAACTTAACCAAGGAGAGGAAAGATCTGTAAACTAAATGCTATAAGACTTTGATGAAGACAAACAAATGTAAAGATACCCCAAGTTCATGGATTGGAAGAATACTGTTTAAAATGTTCATATTATCCAAAGTCATTTATAGATGTATTGTAATCACTATCAAAATTCCCATGGCATTTTTCACAGAAATAGAAAAAAGTCCATGCCCATATGCTCATGGATCCACAAAGGGCCTCAAATAGCCAAAGCCATCTTGAGAAAGAACAAAGCTAGAAGCATCACATATTTTTATTTTAAACTAAACTATAAAACTATAGCATTCAAAACTGTATGGCACTGGCAATAAAAAGAGACACATGGAACAGAAGTGGGAGCCTAGAAATAAACCCCTGTATATATGGGCAACTAATATTTTACAAGAGTACCAAGAATACCCAATGAGGAAAATATAATCTCTTCAATAAATGATAATTGGAAAAGTATATAACATACAGAATAATGAAACTAGATCTCCATCTTTCACAGTGACAAAATTGAACTTGAATTGAAGGCTTAAATTTAAGAATTAAATCCATAAAATAATTATAAGTAAAATAGGAAAAAATCTCCTTGACATTAATCTCAGCAGTGATTTTCTGGATATGATAGCAAAAGCACATGCAACAAAAGCAAAAATAAATAAGGAGGACTACAACAAACAAATGAGCAAACTTCAGGAGACAGTGGAGGACAGAGGAGCCTGGAGGGGTACAGTCCATGCGGTTGCAAAGAGTTGGACACGACTTAGGAACAGAACAACATCAAACTGAAAAGGTTTTCCATAGCAAAAGAAAAAGTAAACAAAACCTAAAGGCCATCTAAGGAATGAGGAAAAATATTTGCAAATCATACATCTGATAAGGGCTTAATATCTAAATTATCTCAATATAATCTAGCTAAAATAGATAGCTAAAAATCTAATAGATTAAAAAATGGACAGAGGGCCTTAGTAGACAGTCTTCAAAAGAAGACATACATATAGCCACTGGTACATGGAATGCTGGTCAACATCATAAATCATCAGGACAATGCAAATCCAAACCACAATGAGATATCACCTTACAGTAGTTAGAATGCCTATCATCAAAAAGACAAGAGGTAAGTGTTGGCGAGAGTGTGGGGAAAAGGGAACTCTAGTGTGATGTAATGTCCTCTAGGAATATAAACTGGTACAGCCACTGGAAAACAGTATGGGAGTTCCTCTAAAAATAGAAACATAACTACCATATCATCCAGCAATCCTACTTCTAGGTATATGTCCAAAGAAATTAAATCAGGATCTTGTAGAGATATCTGCACTTCCATGTTCATTGCAGCATTATTCACAGTAGCCAAGACATGGAAACAACCTGTGTCCGTCAACAGATTAGGAAAAAATGTGTTTATTTAAACATAGAGAAAAAGGAATATTATTCAGCTCTAAGAAAGAAGTCTTGGTGTTTGCCAACAACTTGGATGACATTGAGAGCTTTATGCTAGGTGTGGATAAGTCAGAGAGAGAAAGATACAATACTGAATGATATCAGTTACATATGGTAGCTAAAAAGGACAAACTCAGAGAAACGGAGAGTAGAATGTGGTAACCAGTAGCTGGGGGGTAGGTATAATGGGCAGACACTGGTCAAAGTCTACAAACTTCCAGTTATAAGATTAACAAGTTTGGGGCTCTAAGGTAGAAGCATGGTGCTTATGCTCTACATTATATACTTGAATCTTAGAAGACAGTAGCTCTTAGATTTTCTCAGTACAAAAATTATATGGTAACTATGTGACAGATAGATGGCAGCTAATGGTGGTAATCATTTTACAATTAATAAATGTATCAAATGAAGATATTGACACCTTAAACTGGCACCATGTTACCTTGTCAATTACATCTCTGAAGCTAGGGGGAAATGCCTTTGCACTTTGTTCAAAAAGAACCAATATAAAATGTTAGAGATAAAGATAATAAGTAGATAATTTCAGGAGATATAAAAACTTAGAAAAGGCTCAAATAGAGATCTTACATGGACAGCACATCAGTTAAAATTAAATAAAAAGAATTACCGATTAACAGAAGATTGAATCCAACAAAAATAATTCATAAATTTAAAGACACATTAACAGTAATCATTTTAGACTAAGAACAGAGGAAAGAAAAACTGGGACAAAAACCCCATAGCTGTGTCCAAGAGGATAGGAAAGTGAGAATTAGGGGGATAAAAACTGTATATTGGAAAGAATGTTGGCCAAAGTTTTTCAAAGTTTGAGCAAAATCATCAACTACAAATTCAATAATCCTAGAAAACCTCAGGCAGAACAAATACAAAGGAAATCACACCTGAGCACATTACAGTTAAACTGCTGTCAAACAAGGTAAGAGATAAACCTTGCAAGCTTAGGGGAATGGAAGGTGCAGAGATGTCTACAGGAGAACTCGGAGAAGAATGACAGTGCATTTATTATTTAAAAAGAAAGCCAGAAAAAGTGTGAAGACTGGAAGAGAAAGGAATGACATCTTAAAAGTGTCATGGGGTGATGTGTGGGGAGGGACTATTATATAAATTGCTCCACCAAGTGCGAAAATATCCTTTTTAAAATGACAGAAAAAAATAAAGACTTTTTTCCCAGTAAATAAAAGCTGCGAAAATATATCCAGACTCATACTACAAGAAGTGCTATAGAAGTTCTTCAGATTGAATGTGAATAATACCAAATGATCCATTAAATCTGAAGAACACTGCAAACACTAAATATGAGAAGCTGTATTTTCTTTTCTCAAATTTTATACCATGTAATGAACTGTTTAGAGTGAAAAATAACAACGGTTGAGGCTGATAACAAAGTATTGGTAAAATATGTGATGGTAGCACTAAGACAGGGTGGGAACACACTATTTTAGGCCTTTTCATTATATGTGAAGGGATATAAAGTTAATTCAAATTAGGTTTAGATAAGCTAAGAATGCATATTTTTATCAGAGTAACAATTTTTAAAAGACCAACTAAAAATGAAAATGCCAATAAAGAAGGGAGGTTAAAAAAAATTCAGAAAGGTGATTATACCAAAACCAGACAGCAAAGGGAGAACAAAAGAACCAGGAACTGAGAGTGCAAATGAACAATAAACAGCCTGCTGGTATAATTAACACAAACTATATTGATATTTCCATCAAATGCAAAGAAACTACACATTGCAATTTAAACGAAGAGATGGTCACACCAGACAAAAAGAACTACCAAGTACATGGTTTTAGGAGATCTCTGTCCATGGGGTTCTCCAGGCCAGAATACTGGAGTGGGTTGCCATTCCCTTCTCCAGGGGACCTTCCTGACCCAGAGATCCAACCTGGGTCTCCTACATGGCAGGCAGATTCTTTACCATCTGAGCCACCAGGGAAGCCCTTTTAGGAGATACAGGGTAAGTATAACCACGTGGATGAGTAGAAAGCAAAAAGAAAAAAGGTGAACAGAACCTTAATGCCCTATGTGGCTATGAAGAAGCTCATACTGCACATCAGGCAAAGAAGACTTCAAGACAAGGAGGACTGCCATAAGTAAAGAACAGTATTTAATACCAACTTGAGCATACTGGTATTTTGTAGAATAAATACCAGCAGGTGCAAAATGCATGTTCTTTGAAAGTACACGTGGCATATTCACAAAGACAGACCGTATGTTGGACCTTAAAGTGAAGTGAAAGTCGCTCAGTTGTGTCTGACTCTTTGCAACCCCGTGGGCTATACAGTCCTTGGCATTCTCCAGGCCAGAATACTGGAGTGGGTAGCCTTTCCCTTCTCCAGGGGATCTTCCCAACCCAGGGATTGAACCCAAGTCTCCTGCATTTCAGGATTCTTTACCAGCTGAGCCACAAGGGAAGCCTGCTGGCCCTTAAAAGATATCCCTAAAATCATCTACGGGTTGGAATTATACAGAGCATATTCTTGTACAAGAGTAGAATAACATTTGAAGTAAGATTTCTGGAAGATATCTAGAAAGGTCTAACATACTTGCAAATTAGTAGAAATAAGAAAGAAGGGGTTAAAATATTTTGAAATAAAGGGTAATGAAAGCACAACCTATCAACATTCATGGGCCCGAACTAAAGAAAAATTTAGAAATGAATGTGTAAACTGTAAATAATTATATCAGAAAAGGAGATAGGCTTAAAAATCAGCGATTGAAGCTTCTACTGTATGAAGCAAATAAAAGTAGAAATTAATCACAAAGGAAAACAAAAATCAGAAAATGGTGAAGATGAGGTCAGAAATCATGACCGAAAACAAACCAACAGTGACCAATGTTGAGTTGTCAAGTCCACAAGGCCAAAGTTTGTTCTCCAAAAGGATTCCTAGACCAATTAAGGAGAAAATATAAATGACAAACATTGTTATGATAGAGAAATAACTACTGTATTATTGGTCCCCAGACTGCCCAGGTTTACTGGGATGACTCAGCATATAGACAGACTCATGACTAAGTTTTTTGTTTGTTTGTTTTACAGCAAAAGAATATAAAACAAAATTAACAAAGGGAAGCATTTCACAGAGTGATGTTCAGAGGAAACCAATGTGCCAGCAAAAATGGCACTGATGGCATTCCTATCTGTAGGGCAGGGACAGAGACACAGACATGAGAATGGATCTGTGGACACGGTGAAGGAGAGGATGGGGCAAATGGAGCAAGAAAATGGAGCACTGACATGGATACACTATCGCTCGTGAAACACACAGCTAGTGGGAAGCTGCCCACGGCAAAGGGAGCGTGCCTCGGCGCTCTGTGATGACCCAGAGGGGTGGGATGGGAGGAAGGGAGGCTCAGGAGGGAGGGGACAGAGGTATACATTTGGCTGATGCACGTTGTTGTATGGCAGAAAGCAGCATGACATTGTAAAGCAATTATCCTCCAATTAAAAAAAAAAGTAAAAAATAAAACCATGCTTAGTTTCCGCACAATGACTTATGACAGCGTATGTAATACATCTGATGAGCTTAATAGAGATGCAGTGTTCAGGGATTCGGGGGGCGGGTCACGTATGCAGCCTCTGTCTAGCATATAACAGAATTCCAGGGCAACTTCCCTGGCTGTCCAATGGCTAATGTTTTGTGCTCCCAATGCAGGGGGCCTGGGTTCAACCTCTGGTCAGGGAACTGGATCCCACAGGCTGCGACTAGACCTGGTACAGCCAAATAACTATTTTAAAAAATTTCAGAAGGAAAGTACATATTTAGCACCATATTGTCTATACAGTTTAGGACAATGAGGACCCCCTGAAATCCAAGTTTCTAGATGCCAGGCAGGGCCAGCCTTGCAAGCAGCTCTTTCAAATGACAGCAGTCAGATCTGCTGTGTTACCTCTTTTTCTGCACTAGATACCCTACAAATATGACAGAACTGACCATTTTACACTAATATCACAATGACAGAGGAGAATAACAACAAACCCCATAAATATTACAAAACTAACAACTTTGTGTCATTTTGTTATTTGTCAACTGAAACGAAATGGTCAAGTTTTGCAGTGACAACATACCAAAGCAAACACAGGAGAGATTTTGAATGGCAATGTAGCTTTCAAGTACTTTCACAGCATCATCTTTCAGGATTTGAAATAGCTCAACTGGAATTCCATCACCTCCACTAGCTTTGTTTGTAGTGATGCTTTTCTAAGGCCTACTTGACTTCACATTCCAGGATGTCTGTCTCTAGGTGAGTGATCACATCACTGTGATTATCTGAGTCATGAAGATCTTTTTGTACAGGTCTTCTGTGTATTCTTGCCACCTCTTCTTAACATCTTCTGCTTCTGTTAGGTCCATACCATTTCTGTCCTTTATTGAGCCCATCTTTGCATGAAATGCTCCCTTGCTGCTGCTGCTAAGTCACTTCAGTCGTGTCCGACTCCGTGTGACCCCATAGATGTCAGCCCACCAGGCTCTCCTGCCCCTGGGATTCTCCAGGCAAGAACACTGGAGTGGGTTGCCATTTCCTTCTCCAATGCATGAAAGCGAAAAAGTGAAAGTGAAGTCGCTCAGTCGTGTCCGACTCTTAGCAACCCCATGGACTGCAGCCCACTAGGCTCCTCCATCCATGGGATTTTCCAGGCAAGAGTACTGGAGTGGGGTGCCATTGCCTTCTCCGAAATGCTCCCTTGGTATCTCTAATTTTCTTGAAGAGATCTCTAGTCTTTCCCATTCTATTGTTTCCCTCTACTTCTTTGCACTGATCACTGAGGAAGGCTTTCTTATCTCTCTTTGCTATTCTTTAGAACTCTGCATTCAGATGCTTATATCTTTCCTTTTCTCCTTTGCTTTTCACAGCTATTTTTAAGGGCTCCTCAGACAGCCATTTTGCCTTTTTGCATTTCTTTTCCGTAGGGATGACCTAGATCCCTGTCTCCTGTACAATGTGACGAACCTCCATCCATAGTTCATCAGGCATTCTATCAGATCTAGGCCCTTAAATCTATTTCTCACTTCCACTGTATAATCATAAGGGATTTGATTTAGGTCATACCTGAATGGTCTAGTGGTTTTCCCTACTTTCTTCAATTTAAGTCCGAATTTGGCAATAAGAAGTTCATGATCTGAGCCACAGTCAGCTCCCGGTCTTGTTTTTGCTGACTGTATAGAACTTCTCCACCTTTAGCTGCAAAAAATATAATCAATCTGATTTTGGTGTTGACCATCTGGTGATGTCCACGTGTAGAGTCTTCTCTTGTGTTGTTGGAAGAGGGTGTTTGCTATGACCAGTGCACTCTCTTGGCAAAACTCTATTAGCCTTTGCCCTGCTTCATTCTGTACTCCAAAGCTAAATTTGAGCTATTTCAAATCCTGAAAGATGATGCTGTGAAAGTGCTGTACTCAATGTGCCAGCAAATTTGGAAAACTCAGCAGTGGCCACAGGACTGGAAAAGGTCAGTTTTCATTCCAATCACAAAGAAAGGCAATGCCAAAGAATGCTCAAACTATCGCACAATTGCACTCATTTCACACGCTAGTAAAGTAATGCTCAAAATTCTCCAAGCCAGGCTTCAGCAATATGTGAACCATGAACTTCCAGTTGTTCAAGCTGGTTTTAGAAAAGGCCAAGGAACCAGAGATCAAATTGCCAACATCTGCTGGATCATGGAAAAAGCAAGAGAGTTCCAGAAAAACATCTATTTCTGCTTTATTGACTATGCCAAAGCCTTTGACTGTGGATCACAATAAACTGTGGAAAATTCTGAAAGAGATGGGAATACCAGGCCACCTGACCTGCCTCTTGAGAAACCTATATGCAAGTCAGGAAGCAACAAGTAGAACTGGACATGGAACAACAGACTGGTTCCAAATAGGAAAAGAAATACGTCAAGGCTGTATATTATCACCCTGCTTATTTAACTTCTATGCAAAGTACATCATGAGAAACGCTGCACTAGAAGAAGCACAAGCTGGAATCAAGATTGCCGGGAGAAATAACAATAACCTCAGATATGCAGATGACACCACCCTTATGGCAGAAAGTGAAGAGGAACTAAAAAGCCTCTTGATGAAAGTGAAAGAGGAGAGTGAAAAAGTTGGCTTAAAGCTCAACATTCAGAAAATGAAGATCATGGCATCTGGTCCCATCACTTCATGGGAAATAGATGGGGAAACAGTGGAAACAGTGTCATACTTTATTTTTGGGGCTCCAAAATCACTGCAGATGGTGACTGCAGCCATGAAATTAAAAGATGCCTATTCCTTGGAAGGAAAGTTATGACCAACCTAGTCAGCATATTCAAAAGCAGAGACATTACTTTGCCAACAAAGGTCCGTCTAGTCAAGGCTATGGTTTTTCCAGTGGTCATGTATGGATGTGAGAGTTGGGCTGTGAAGAAAGCTGAGCACTGAAGAATTGATGCTTTTGAAGTGTGGTGTTGGAGAAGACTCTTGAGAGTCCCTTGGACTGCAAGGAGATCCAACCAGTCCATCCTAAAGGAGATCAGTCCTGGGTATTCATTGGAAGGACTGATGCTAAGGCTGAAATTCCAATACTTTGGCCACCTCATGCAAAGAGTTGACTCATTGGAAAAGACCCTGATGCTAGGAGGGATTAGAGGCAGGAGGAGAAGGGGACCCCAGAGGATGAGATGGCTGGATGGCATCACTGACTCAGTGGACGTGAGTTTGGGTGAAGTCTGGGAGTTGGTAATGGAGAGGGAGGCCTGGCTTGCTGTAATTCATGGGGTCACAAAGAGTCGGACATGAATGAGCAACTGAACTGAACTGACAGCTTTTAAAGAAATCAAATTAGGGGGGAAGATTACAAGAAAACCCTAGATTCATACAGTTACTCTTGTAAATTCTATAAAATATTTTAGGAAGAAATAGCATGAATCTCACACAAACTCTTTCAGAAAACAGAGGTTCAGGGAGCATATCTGACTTGTTTCATAAGATCAGCATTACTCTGATACCAAAACCTGACAAACATATTATTAGTAAATAAAATTATGGTCCACTATCCCTCATGCTTATAAATGCAAAGTCCTTAAAAGTATGCTAGAAGATTAACCCAGAAATATATAAAAGGAGTAATGCATCATTGGGATTTATTCCAGGTAGTCAAGATTGATTGATTTAGGCATGTTAAACCAATGTAACTTAACCCATTAGCAAAATAAAGAAGAAAAATTACATGACTGCCTTAATATATGCAGAAAAAGCATTTGACAAAATTCAGTTCCCATGAGTGATCATGAAAGGGGGGTTAAAAAAAAAACAAAAAAAGACCTCAGCAATCTAGGAATAGAAAGAAATTTTTTTTAAGCTAATAAAAGACATCCATGATAAAGCTATAACCAGCATTATACTGTAGGGAGAAATACTGGATGTGTTCTACTTGAGACTGGAGACAAGACAGGGTTTCTATTCATACCACTTCTGTTCAACATTGTGCTGCATATTTTAGCCAGTGCACTAAAGCAAGAAAAATAGGCATACATTAGAAAGAAAAATCTTTATGCACAGATGACATGATTTCTTTTACAAAAAAAAATCCTAAGACATCTTAAAAAGAAAAAAAAAAAAAACCTACTAAAATTAATGTCCACGTAGCAAGGTCACAGAATGCAAATCAACATAGAGGAATCAGTTCTATTTCTATTGATGGGATTGGCATCCAGTTTCTAAAATGATTTTCAGTGACCCCTTGCTTCCCACTATTTACTCCCTGTCTAGTCACCTCAGACGGTAAAGAATCCATTTGCAATGCAGGAGATCCAGGTTGGATCCCTGGGTTGGGAAGATCCCCTGGAGGAGGACTTGGCAACCCACTCCAGTATTCTTGCCTGGAGAATCCCCACGGACAGAGGAACGTGGCGGGCTGCGGTCCATGGGTTTGCAAAGAGCTGGACCTGACTGAGCAACTAAGCACAGCACACAGTCTCTGCAGACACTGAATCAGGGCTGCCTCAAGTGACTGATAGGATAAGGCAAAAATGAGAATGTGTATTTTCTGAGGCCAGGTCACAAAGGGCATTGCAGCTTTTGCCCTGGTCTTTTGGATCACTCTCTGTGGAGGAAGCCAACTATCCTGATATGAAGACGGCCAAGCAACCCCACAGAGAGGCTCACACAAGGAGAGTGGTCAGCATCAAACCACCAGCTCTGTGAGGAGCTTATGTGTGATGGGCTCACCTAATTAGGGTCAAGCCTTCAGACGACTGCAGCCTGGTTTTACTTTTTCCTGCAAACTTAAGAGAGACTCTTGAGTTGAAACTTCCCATCTAATCAGCTCCAAATCTCTGACTAACAGAAACTATGAGGGGAAATAAATGATGACTGATTTTTGAGCCCTATTGGGAGGTGTATTGTATAGCAACTGATAATGAATATAGAGATTAGAAAATGAAATATAAAGTAATACCATCTACAACATCAAGAAAGTATTTGAGGATAAAACTTTATATGTCAGGTTTTATGCTGTAAACTACAAAACACTGTTGAGGGGGGAAAAAAAAGAGACTTAAGTAAAAGATTCACCATGTTCATGGATTGAAAGATTCAGCACTGTAAGATGTCTTCCCCTTCCTCATTGTTCTATAAAATTAATGTCTTTCTTATTAAAATTCCAACAAGCCTATTTGTACTAATTGATTAGTGGATTCTAAAAATTTTATGTAAATACAAAGGAACCAAAACTATCTTGGGTAAAGAAGATAGAAGACTTACAGTATCTGAATTTTAAGACTTCAAAGAATTCAGTAATGAAGACTGTTATTGTATGACGAGGACAGACAAATCAATCAAGTGTTACCAAATGGAGAATCTGTAAATAAATTCATACATATAGATGTCAAGGCAAGTCACTGGGGAAAGCAAGGTCTTCAAGAAATAGTATTGGAAGATGTTTCTAACAACTTTTAAGATTTTTTTTTTTCTTTGAAGTGAACCATTTCCAAAGTCTTTACTGAATTTGTTACAACATTGCTTCTGTTGTTTATGTTCTGATTTTCCAGATGTGATTCATGTGGAACCTTAACTCCCCAACCAGGGATCAAACCTGCACCCCTGCTTTAGAAAGTGAAGTGTTAACCAGTGGGCTCCCAGGGAAGTCCCTCTAACAACTCTTAAAACAAACAAAAGAAACAGTGTTAGATTAGTTCTTTACTAGATGCCTTCAGAGGACTGCAGCCCGATTTTACTTTTTTCTGTAATGTAGGAGAGACTAGAGTTGAAACAAAAAATGGGAGAATTCAATCTTTACTCATACCATTCACAAAAGTTCATATGAGATGGATAGTATACCTAGCATACCAGCTACAACTAGGTAACTTCTAGAAGAAATGTAAGAGAATATCTTCATGTCTTAAAGGAGATGAAAATTTCTTAGCTGGGACTCAAATAGCACTCATCATGAAAGGAAAAAAAAAAAAAAACTTTAGTAAAATTAAAATCATCTGCTCTTGAATAAAAGTAAAAAAAAAAAAATCAGACTGGTAAACACATTTGCAATGGAAGCATTTTATCTAGGATATACAAGGATTCATGCAGTTCATTAATAAAACAATAGCCCATTAAGAAAATGGACAAATGATTTGTAAAATAATACACACAGCCAATAAGTATATGAGAAGATGTATCACACAATTAGTCATTAAAGAAGTACAAATCAAAACCACGGGAGATATCACTTTGTAGACAGACATCAGAACAGCTAAAATTAAAAAGACTGACAATACCAGGGGGTTGGTAAGGATGAGGGGTATTTTGCAATTTGATGGGAATACAAAATGGTTCAGCTGTGTTGAGAAATAATTTGGTAGATGCTTATAAAGTTAAAGATATAGCTATCCTGTGACTCAGAAATCTCACTCTTCTTTAGCCAAATGAAATGAATGCATGATTATTTCCACAACAACTATACAGGAATGTTCATAGCTTTACTTGTTATAGCCCAAATTGTTATCAACCCCAGTGTCCACCTACAAGTAAATGGATCAACTGTGATACATTCTTATAATAAAATACTATTCGGCAATAAAACAGAACCAATTTTTATTGCACACTACAGCAGAGACAACTTAAAATCATTCTTCTGGGAGAAAGAAGTCAGACAGAAAAGCATACTGTATGATTCTGTTAGGTAGGTAGAATAGGGAAAAGGAGTCCAGAACGGCGATGGCTAAAGGACAAAGAAGGGAAAAGCCCGTGAAAAGAGAACAAAAGAAAGTCCGAGGACTGGAGTGAGGACCTCAGGTAAAACAAACAACACTCCTGGCTGGCCCAGTTTACACAGGACAGGCCCAGGGAGAGATAAACATATAAAAAGAGGAGCCAAAGCTAGCTCTTTCTCTCTCCCGCGCTCTGGGGCGCTCTTCTCCTCACGTCTTTGGATCGACATGCCCTCACACCTCAAAGATGGATTTTCCTGCTATCTTCTAAATAAAATAGAGCTGTAACACTGAGCTGTAACACTGATTTGTCTAAGAGCTATAAGATGGTCCACTCGAGACCTGAGAGCTATAACGCGGTCTGTCCAAGACCCAAGAGCTGTGACACGCTGAGGGGGCTTTAACGTTCGTCACTCCAAATCTTTGTTGTGACGAGGCAAAGAACCAAGGAACATACACTCTATTTAAATGAGGCTCTAGAACAAGCAGGACTCACCTGGTGATGACAGAAATCAGTGTTTGCCCCTGCAAGGGACGTGGGGTGAATACTGGCTCGAAGGGGCAGAGGGGAACCATTCTGGGATGACGGGGACACATTCTGTATTTTAATTGGGACACTAGTTACATAAGTGATCTGTTTGCAAAACTCAAATCAGCTGCACCCGTAAACAAAAAAACAAAACTGTTGTATGTAAATAGTTCAGTTAGAAAACATAAACAGCAAAACAGTTTTATCCTCCGGGTCAGGTTGGCTAAGGGAGAAGCTGGGACATTCCTGGTTCGGGGTTCTTCAACCTGGAAGTCTCCATTCCGAATCATGCCTGTTCTTTTCTGCCCACAGTCCCCAAAGACACCCTCCCCTTGGGAAGGGGTGACCTTTTGCTTGGCTCGTCTGCTCAGTCCTCCCTCTGACCCGCAGAGTTCCTGGCCTGTCCACTCTTTTCTCCACTTCTGACTCCATCCCGGACTCACAGATATAAAGCCTCCCAGCTGGAACAATTTTCTTCCTTCTGCCCCTGAGCTCTTGCAAATTTCAGGTTGATTTGTCTCTAAGGAACAATCTCCACTTAAAGTCACAGCCACCAAGAGGCTTCTCTAATATCAAAAGCATTCGTGGAGCTGAAAGCCATGTTTTCCTTTGCGGGGTAACTTACCTGCAATCACCAAGCCTGCCTCGTCCTGTTGCACTTTTACAGTAAGTGCAGGCAAATGGGGCCCACTTTCCCTAAAAACTTCTGTACCTGACAGGTGACCCTGAACCTCACTTGTCATCCTGAGTTGTTGCTCTCCAATGCAGAGATAGAAAGGCAGGCTCTGGCTTCCTGAGTCCCCATCAGCCATTCTGGGGCACAGGGACATCTCATCAGACCACCAACCCCTTTGGCAGACAGCATCTCCCTTCCCAGCACACCCCGCGTGTGAGCCTTTCCTCCTTCACAAACCATCAGTAATGCTATTTTCTCCCGGGAAGACACCTGCCTTATTAGGGATGTGCTCCACTCAGCAGAGCAGAGCCCAGGCCTCCAGCCTGCCCCAGGGCTGGCGGAACCCAAGAGATGAAAGACAGTCAGTTCAGAACATCAAAATGGAGTCGCAGAGGTTTGCAGATACTTGTGTCCTCAAGGGAGGTGTTAGGATACAGGGATATTTTCAGAGTCACCTGACTGGATGTGATTTGGGGGCTTTGTTAGTCCTTGCTCAATGGCATGATCCAACCTTCCTCCACCTTGGCACGTGTGGTTTGCATTTGGGGGAGCTCCCTCTGCACTCGCACAGGGCTCAGGGAGTTTGGAACTCAGATAACAAAAGTTCTTAGAAGGTCCCCCTGCATTCTTTGTGTCAGCTCACTGCAGATCAGTGAAGGAGGGCAGGGATGCTTGGCCACCTGCATCTAAGGCAGTAGCTGGTAAGGACAGGGAATGCTACCTGGAGTCTGCACATGGGGAGAACACTGAGCCTGGAGGGGCAGGGGGCTGAAAAACATCCTGCTGTAATGAGAGAAACAGTCATGCAGACTGTCTTCCCAGACACACTGCTACCAGGAAGCCTGGAGATGTTCTGGGAACCTGATTTCCTTGAGCTTTTCCCAGGCTGGAGGCTCCAGGGGGTCCAGACTGAGGCCATGGGAAGGCATTAAACTGTGTGACTCGGGCATAAAGAACACACATTTCTAGTTTCTGACCCCACAGCTGGGTTCCAAATGCTGATCAGGAGTCCTTCCTTCCAGGGCTGTTGAGCAGCACGTGTCCAGATCTGTCTGCTACGTGCCCTCCTCGTGTGACTTCAGTGGCCTTCCCTGCTCGCATTGGCCTGGCGCCTGGGGGCTAACTGTGACCGGAGAGGGGGACACAAAGGCAGTTGAGACCAGCACAGGTTTTGCATCTTTAGACAATGAAGCAGGAAAGAAGAGTGTGCAGCCACTGGGCAGTACAAAGCAGAATCAAAAATGAAACCCACGCTTAGGAGTGAGACAGTTGGGTACTTGAACCCCAGCTCTGCCATCGGCCAGCTGGTTGGTTTTGGGGAAAAAACACCGACGTCTCTAAGTCTATTGTTTCTTTCTCTGAACTGGGGAAAATATATGGTATCTGGTGGCTGTGTGAATCCAGGTAAGTAATGGATATAATCAAGTGCTTAGCGCTGGGCTTAGCACACAGAAGCATGAGTAAGTGGTTGTCTTGGCTTACCAGGTTTAAGCTTGAGTCATTATGCCTGAGTTTGAGACCAAATTTCTGTCATTTCATAGCTATGCTGCCTTGGGCTACTAAGACAGAATCTTTTTTAAAAACTTCATTGTCCTTACGTACAGGACAAAGAAAGTGATGTCCAACTCATCAAATTGTTGAGCACCCCCGAGCAGCTCTTCTTGATCCCCTGCCATGTGGAGTACTGCTCTCAGACTTTAAAGTGCTTTTTGCTAAGGCACAGGTCATGATCGGTATGTCTGTGATGGGGTCTGAGAGTCTGAATTTATAACTCACATCCAGGTTATGCTGATGCTGCTGGGCCATAGACCACACTTTGAATAGCAAGGATAAAAAGTTAATCATTCTTAGAGAGAGAGGATGTGTGTGTGTGTACCTTTACACATGTGCATGTGAGTGTATACATGAGTGTGTGTGCCTTTGTCTCCCACGTACAGGGCAGGGACCAGGTTGGACTGTCTTCGCTCTACTCCTCACAGATGCGTCCACCACTGTCCAGGGCTCAAGACAACTTTCACAGGCAGGAGGCTCCAGCTCAGTCTTGTGAGACTTTGAACGAAGTCCCCCACAGTGACCTGGAGTGGAGAAGCCCAGCTCCATCTGTGGGGCAGCCCCATGATTCCTTCTTGGATCTCCTCCAAGTCCCTTTCACCCTCTGAGTCCAGTGTGCCTAGGTTGTCTTGCCCATACACATAACTTTCAATTCACCACCCTTCATTGGACATGAGTTTGAGCAAACTCTGGGAGATAGTGAAGGACAGGGCAGCCTGACGCTGCAGTTCATGGGGTCACAAAGAGTTGGACATGACTTAGCTACTGAACAGCAACAATCCCACCCCATGTTGGCTTCTAGAACTCTCTACTGGTCTTTGTGCCCAGGATCCGGTGTCCGTCCATCTGATGCTGCTATCCTCTGCTCATGGACCATAGGCTGCCCTCCTGGGTGGGGAACATACACTGAGCCCATACGTCCATGGACATAACTAACCCTAATCTATCTGCCGGGTCAGGACTGACCCTTCCTCTGTCAGAGCCCTCAGAGCTAGAAAGCCAGTTAGCGCTTGTTGCCTGTGGAAGCTGAGTCTGACCCTGTGATAGACCCCAGCACCCTCCCCTCTAACCACTTTCAGGCCTGCAGGATTCCCCTCCAGAGTGACCCCCTGCCATGTCCCAGGGTGTGAAGCAATAAACCACAGAGTCACCCAGCTGCTGACAAAATGACTGGAAGAGCTGGTTCATTTCCAGGAAGAGAGGAAGAATGAAAAGCAAAGCTCTTTTGGACACTTACAGAGGTGTCTGAGGTAGTGAGGGGTGGGTGAGGCAGAGGGCATCCTGTAAGTCAGAAAGCTTTCAAATGCCGTGCTTGTCGGAGGCTCCTTCCACACACACACACCCATCACATGTGCACACACGTATTCTCACACACCTGCAGCATCGTCATACACACTCACACATACACCCTCGTACACACGCCCTCACACCTACCCTCATCCGCAGCCGTCAGCCTCGGGCGCAGTCTGTTCACAGACTCGCCTCTTCTCGGAGCCCCCAGCACTTGTGGGTTTCTGCCTTCTGCTTCATTCTGCTCTGTCTCTTTCAGTCCTCCTGGCCTGTCTTTTATTTTCATGGCCTTTCCCTCTGTGCCCTTCACTTCTTGTTTCTGTCTTGCTCCTCTTTCCCTGTCCCCTCTTCCTGTACCACTCTTTCTCTCCTTTCCTGCCTTTTTCTGAGCTGTCTGCTCTCTGGGGCTCACTCTCTCTTGTCCTATCTCCCAGCATCTCTGAGTTTCTCCATCTTTGTCTCTCTTTGGTGTGGGTATATTTTGTCTCCTCACATACCTCAACCAGGCTGG
This sequence comes from Tragelaphus eurycerus, assembly GCA_935064755.1. Taxonomy (NCBI): domain Eukaryota; kingdom Metazoa; phylum Chordata; class Mammalia; order Artiodactyla; family Bovidae; genus Tragelaphus; species Tragelaphus eurycerus. The sequence goes on from CAKXYN010000020.1 coordinate 24,997,808, forward strand.
GCAATGAGAGCAGGGAATGGCCAGCTGTCTTCTTCATCAGAGCCCGACAGTCTGGACTTAAGCCCTTTGAGTCAACCCAGCAGGCCCCTCTGCTTCCTGGCAGGAGAAGAGCTGGGAGGTCCTGCCTGAGTTGTCCCATCCCCGCATCATCCAGTGGGCAGGTGTCAGACACCGCCCATCAGTGATGCAGACAGCTAAGAGGGATGGACACACACACGTATCAGCTTCCAAATCTCATTGTAAACACACCCTCCCGCCCTTTCTACTGTCAGTTCTGCTAAGTCTCTTCAGTCGTGTCCGACTCTGTGCGACCCCATAGACAGCAGCCCACCAGGCTCCCCCGTCCCTGGGATTCCCCAGGCAAGAACACTGGAGTGGGTTGCCATTTCCTTCTCCAATGCATGAAAGTGAAAAGTGAAAGTGAAGTCGCTCAGTCGTGTCCAACCCTCAGCGACCCCATGGACTGCAGCCTACCAGGCTCCTCCGTCCATGGGATTTTCCAGGCAAGAGTACTGGAGTGGGGTGCCATTGTCTTCTCCACTGTCAGTTCTGAGGAGAATCATTTCCTCTGCCTTTACTGTCTGCCCTGAGGGAATTCTCTGAAGGGTGGGCTCGTTTCTGCTTTAGTCAACCCTTTTCAAATAATTTACAATGACTGTAAATGATCTTTGTTAGAAGAGAAAAAAGTCATGAAATAAATAATTAGTGTGTTAAACTTAGTCACCTTTGGACCCCCTTTTCATGATTCTGTGATAGCTCCTGACTTTGCAAACTCAAAAACAAAAGAATGTTATGTGTCAATTATAGCTCAATAAGGGGCTTCCCTCGTGGCTCAGCTGGTAAAGAATGCAATGCGGGAGACCTGGGTTCGATCCCTGGGTTGGGAAGATCGCCTGGAGAAGGGAAAGGCTACCCACTCCAGTATTCTGGCCTGGAGAATTCCATGGACTGTATAGTCCGTGGGGTTGCAAAGAGTTGGATGTGACTGAGCTACGTTCATACACATACACGTAGCTCAATAAAAAAAGAGAGAGAACGTTAGCACGCATGGGTGAGCGTAGGCTTCTCTGCTGAGGAAAGTCATTCTACACAGAAAGGGCCTCTGCTTCTCTTTTGAGCTTGGAAGGAGGAATTTCAGAGGTGATTGATATTTTTTAAGTATTTCACAACAATAATAATAGATTAGGTGATTAGTACCTGCCCAAGCCATCATTTGGCTCCTCCTAGTTTCTCAGGAACTCACTTCACCTGCTTAGGTGGAGCATTTGAGTGGTCCAAAGATGTCCAGTGAAACACCAAAACTCTTGAATTTTGCAGGTGACATCAAGAATATCAAAGATGCCCCATGTACAAGGAGACTCAAGCCATTTTACAAAAGGGGAACAATGCCTACAGCATTTGCTGACACTTTTTCTTATATCCTCCTTCATAGCATCACAAAAAACAAAATGCCCCGTCTAATTCCATCCGCGGGCCTCGGCTGTCTATTACATTATCCCACAATTAGCACAACAACGGGTGATCTGGGCGGGTGGAGTGATATTGCTGCGAATGACCTATTATTATCTGCAGATTACATTTTCCATGGAAATTAAATGAATTCTGTCAGAGCTCTGGGGCCGGGGAGAGAGGAAAATGCCTCATTGTTCAGTTCCGCGAGCTGGAGGGACTGCACGTGGCGATAAAGAGACCTGTGTTTGTGCAAACAAGGCGTGGGCTTCCAGTTTGAAAGATGCATTTGTTACACCAAAGCTCGAAATAGGAAATGTGTGTGGGCAGAAACAATGGAGATGAAACGGGGAGAAAACTAATTATTACTACCGCTGCATATGCATATTGGGGTATTTATATAATGTGCTAAACTTCTTCTGTTGGGAAAATGTTTGTCATATCAGTGAGAATGAAACTTTACCCTGAGAAGGGGTGTTCTAAGGCTTCCTGCTTTTAGCTCAGTGGTTTTTTCTTTCCTTAAAAATTATCTTCTGCACTTCTCTCTTCTCTCCACTTGTCTTTCAGTGAACACTCTCCTTTTTCTCCGTAAGTGTGCCTTTTGTTTTTCTTTCTCAGGCATATGGCAGTTATTAGTATCAAATAAAGAGCGACTTAGCAGCAGCAGCAAAGAGTAAAAGGAAAAATAGCCTTGGCCTGAAGCCACAGTGATCTGGGGAAACAATATTAAAGCTGAGAAATCTATAAAAGGTCAGAGACTCATAGAGACCTTAACTTGGATGGGAAAACATACCTTCAGCCAAGTGTTCTGAAATGTGGAGGAAGAAATGGGGTGACCTCCTCCTTTTGGAACAGGAGTTGAGTTCTGACTGATGAAGGTGTTTTCTCATCTGTAAAAGGAGAAGGACAGGTATGAATCAAGTCTCTCAAACTCTTCTACTTATGATAGTCACACAAAATCTTGACTCATCCATCCAGCAAATATCAACTGACTTACCATTAGCAAGCATTGTGCTGGGCTTTGGTGAAGACTGAAGCTGAAAACAATACATACATCTGGAAGTTCACAGTTCATGTACTGTTGAAGCCTGACTTGGAGAATTTTGAGCATTACTTTGCTAGCGTGTGAGATGAGTGCAATTGTGCAGTAGTTTGAGCATTCTTTGGCCTTGCCCTTCTTTGGGATTGGAATGAAAACCGACCTTTTCCAGTCCTGTGGCCACTGCTGAGTTTTCCAAATTTGCTGGCATATTGAGTGCAGCACTTTTACAGCATCATCTTTTAGGATATGAAATAGCTCAACTGGAATTCCATCACCTCCACTAGCTTTGTTTGTAGTGATGCTTTCTAAGGCACACTTGACTTCACATTCCAGGATGTCTGGCTCTAGGTGAGTGATTACACCATAGTGATTATCTAGGTCATGAAGATCTTTTTTTTGTACAGTTCTTCTGTGTATTCTTGCCACCTCTTCTTAATATCTTCTGCTTCCGTTAGGTCCATACCATTTCTGTCCTTTATTGTGCCCATCTTTGCATGAAATGTTCCCTTTGTATCTTTAATTTTCTTGAAGAGATCTCTAGTCTTTCCCAGTCTATTGTTTTCTTCTATTTCTTTGTACTGATCACTGAGGAAGGCTTTCTTATCTCTCCTTGCTATTCATTGGAACTCTGCATTCAGATGCTTATATCTTTCCTTTTCTCCTTTGCTTTTCACTTCTCTTCTTCTCACAGCTATTTGAAAGGTCTCCTCAGACAGCCATTTTGCTTTTGCAAACTCTCTTACACTGTTGGTGGGAATGCAAACTGGTATAGCCACTTTTTAAGAGATTCCTTAAAAAACTGGAAATAGAACTGCCATATGTCTCAACAATCCTACCGCTGGGCATACACAGTGAGGAAATCAGAATGAAAAGAGACACATGTACCTCAATGTTCATTGCAACAGTGTTTACAATAGCTGGGGCATGGAAGCAACCTAGATGTCCATCAGAAGATGAATATATAAGGAAGTTGTGCTACATATACCAAATGGAATATTACTCAGCTATAAAAGAGAACACATTTGAGTCAGTTCTAATGTGGTGGATGAAACTGGAGCCTATGATACAGAGTGAAGTTATAAACAGAAACAGCAATACAGTATATTAACATATATATATATATATGGAATTGAGAAAGATGGTAACAATGATCCTACACGCAAGGCGGTAAAAGAGACACAGATAGATGTAAAGAACAGACTTTTGCACCATGTGGAGAAGACAAGGGTGGGATGATTTGAGAGAATAGCATTGAAACATGTATATTGCCATTTGTAAAATAGATGACCAGTGAAAATTTGAAGCATGAAGCAGGGCACTCAAAACTGGTACTCTGGGAGAACCCAGAGAGATGGGGTGGGGAGGGCAGAGGGGTTCAGCTTAGGGGGACACAAGTGCACCTGTGGCTGATTCATCTCAATGTATGGCAAAAATCACAATACTGTCAGGTAATTATCCTCCAATTACAATAAATAAATTAAAAAGGTAAAAACAAAAAGCCTCTTGATGAAAGTGAAAGAGAAGAGTGAAAAAGTTGGATTAAAGCTCAACATTCAGAAAAGTAACATCATGGCATCTGGTCCCATCACTTCATGGGAAATAGATGGAGAAACAGTGGAAACAGTGTCAGACTTTTGGGGGGGGGCTCCAAAATCACTGCATATGGTGATTGCAGCCATGAAATTAAAAGATGCTTACTCCTTGGAAGGAAAGTTATGACTAACCTAGATAGTATATTGAAAAGCAGAGACATTACTTTGCCAACAAAGGTCCATCTAGTCAAGGCTATGGTTTTTCCAGTGGTCATATATGGATGTGAGCCGAAGAATTGATGCTTTTGAACTGTGGTGCTGGAGAAGACTCTTGAGAGTCCCTTGGACTGCAGGGAGATCCAATCAGTCCATCCTAAAGGAGATCAGTCCTCGGTGTTCATTGGAAGGACTGATGCTGAAGCTGAAACTCCAATACTTTGGCCACCTCATGCGAAGAGTTGACTCATTGGAGAAGACCCTGATGCTGGGAGGGATTGGGGGCAGGAGGAGAAGGGGACAACAGAGGATGAGATGGCTGGATGGCATCACTGACTCGATGGACGTGAGTCTGAGTGAACTCCGGGAGTTGGTGATGGACAGGGAGGCCTGGCGTGCTGCGATTCATGGGGTCACAAAGAGTCAGACACGACTGAGCGACTGAACAGAACTGAACTGAAAAACAAAAAGAATAAAACAGTACTCAGCCATAAAAAATGATGGGGAAGGCAATGGCACCCCATCCCAGTACTCTTGAAATAATACCATTTCAGCAACATGGACAGACCTAGGGATTATTATACAAAGTGAAGCAAGTCGGAAAGACAAATGCCATGTGATATCACTTATATGTGGAATCTAAAATATGCCAGATGAATTTATCTATGAAACAGAAACAGACTCACAGACAGAGAACCGACTTGTGGTTGCCAAGGCGGGGGATAGACTGGGAGTTTGGGATTAGCAGATGCAAACTGTTATACGTGGAATGTATAAGCAATGAGGTCCTACTGTAGAGCATGGGAGCTACATTCAATATCCTGTGGTAAACCATAATGGAAAAGAAATACAAAGAATGTACGTGTGTATGTGTTTGTGTATATATATATAAATATATATAAAATACACATACATACCTAATGTGTGTGTATATGTATATATACACATATATACACACAAATACATACCTGAATCACTTTGCTGTACAGCAGAAATTAACATTGTAAGTTAACTATAGTTCAACAACTTAAAAAACATTACCGGTTATATGCGTGCATGCATGCTGAGTCGTTTCAGTCATGTCCAGCTCTTTGCGACCCTGTGGACTGTAGCACACCAGGCTCTTCTGTCCATGGGATTCTCCAAGTAAGAATACTGGAGTGGGTTGCCATTTCCTACTCCAGGGGATCTTCTCTATCCAGAAACTGAACTCACACCTCTTCTGTCTCCTGCATTGGCAGGCAGCTGCTTTACCACTAGTGCCCCCTAGGAAGCCCCTTACCAGTCACAGGTGCAAATTATGTTGATTGTTGGCTTAATTTGCAGGTATCTAAATCTGAGTGTGGACATATTTAAATGTTTGCAATCCACTTTTATTTGCTTTTGTGTGTGTTTATTCATAATCTTGTCTATTTTTCCTATGAAGTTTCTTTTCTTTGTCAATATATTAAGCTTACTTTATTATAAGACCCATGTTGTATGCAATGCAAAGAGATTTGGGAAATATTATTTTCATATTAAATTTGTGTATACTATATTGTGTTATAAAAATTTCCTTTCAATTCTGAGTTGAACTAATGTGCCCATATTTTCTGTAAAAAATTTTAGGTTTTCAAATCTGATCAAAAATGTCCCCATCCCCTATATATCCTATGCATGTTTTTCGTAGTATTTTATTTTTATATTTAAGACTTTAATATAAATAAAATATTCATGTATATAGCCTTAGACATTTTTTTTAGATGGATAGCGAGTTGTACCAATACCATTATGAAATAACCCACTATTTTCCTGTGGATTAAAATGTATCTTTGCCACGTTTGCTGCTTCTCACAGTTATTAGTTTTGGGGATATAACAAGTTTAACTTGTTAACATTTAATACTTGTACTGACATATTCATAAGTGAACACTCAGGATTTTTATACTATCTTCATCAGATTTTGGTGTTTTGCTAGGTGCCTGTTAAATTGGTTAGTTTTCTGTTTTTTCTATATCTGAACTTACATAACATTTGATTGTTTATTAGAAATGATGGATGAAAGTCAACTTTGAGTTTGTCTTGTTGCCTTTTTAGTGATATATTTTAAATTATGTTTCCAGCATCATCTAGGGTAATATTGTATTCTAGTTTTTCCCTTCTTGAATCAATCACGGTAATACATATATTTTCTAGGAAATTATATATTTATTCTGTTTTTCAATTGATTCTGTAAAGTTGTAGGTATGATTTTCCCTTAACTATTTTTATCTCCTTTCTGTTTGCAGTCATGTCTTCTTTCTCATAATGTTGCATGTTTCTCTCTTCCTCTCCCTCTCTGAGTGTGTGTGTCTCTCTCTCTCTATAACAAAATCCATAATTGGTCTATTTTATTGGTCTTTCCAAGGAAACATTTTTAGGGTTTCATTGTTTTTTTAAAAACTTAATTATATACTTCATTAAATCCTTCCTTCTTTTGTTTCTTTTTTCTGATTAAGGTAAGTATTAAATTTCTTAGCTTTGTCTTATTTTTAAATTCTAAAATGAGCACATTTATCAATTTGTAGCTGTACATTTTCCCCTGAGAATAGTATTTTTTGTTTGTTTTTAACTTCTGTAGGTTTTGGTATGTGAGTATTTATGTCTTCATTGCTTTCTAGGTTTGTAATTCAATTATTTAGGGGTATTATTTTTAGTTTTCAAGTAATTTTGATTTATGAGATGGCTGGATGGCATCACTGACTCGATGGATGCGAGTCTGAGTGACCTCCGGGAGCTGGTGATGGACAGGGAGGCCTGGCGTGCTGCGGTTCATGGGGTCGCAAAGAGTCGGACACGACTGAGCGACTGATCTGATCTGATCTGAATTTTGATTTTGCTTATTTTTGGTAACTATTTCTGAAAGAGATGGGAATACCAGACCACCTGACCTGCCCCCTGAGAAATCTGTATGCAGGTCAGGAAGCAACAGTTAGAACTGGACATGAAACAACAGACTGGTTCCAAATAGGAAGAGTACGTCAAGGCTGTCTATTGTCACCCTGCTTATTTAACTTCTATGCAGAGTACATCATGAGAAACACTGGCCTGGAGGAAGCACAAGCTGGAATCAAGATTGCCGCGAGAAATATCAATAACCTCAGATATGCAGATGATACCACCCTTATGGCAGAAAATGAAGAGGAACTAAAAAGCCTCTTGATGAAAGTGAAAGAAGAGAGTGAAAAAGTTGGATTAAAACTCAACATTCAGAAAACTAACATCATGGCATCCAGTCCCATCACTTCATGGCAAATAGATGGGGATACAGTGGGAACATGGGCTGACTTTATTTTGGGGGGCTCCAAAATCCCTGCAGATGGCGATTGCAGCCATGAAATTAAAAGACGCTTACTCCTTGAAAGGAAAGTTATGACCAGCCTAGATAGCATATTAAACAGTACTTTACCAACAAAGGTCTGTCTAGTCAAGGCTATGGTTTTTCCAGTGGTCATGAATGGATGTGAGAGTTGGAATATGAAGAAAGCTGAGCACAGAAGAATTGATTTTGAACTGTGGTGTTGGAGAAGACTCTTGAGAGTCCCTTGGACTGCAAGGATATTCAGCCAGTCCATCCTAAAGGAAATCACTCCTGGGTGTTCTTTGGAAGGACTGATGTTGAAGCTGAAACTCCAAAACTCTGAAACTTCAACTTTGTTGAAGTGCTGACTCATTTGAAAAGACCCTAATGTTGTAAAAGATTGAGGGCAGGAGGAGAACGGGACGAGAGAGGATGAGATGGTTGGATGGCATCACCGACTCAATGGACATGGGTTTGGGTAGACTACGGGAGTTGGTGATGGACAGACAGGGAGGTCTGGTGTGCTGCGGTTCATGGGGTCACAAAGAGTTGGACACAACTGAGCAACTAAACTATGTCTGGATTTCTGATTTTGTTGGGTTTTGATTAAAGAATGTGAATTTTATAATCTCTCTTTAATTTTATTAATTTCTTTTGTTAACAAGTATATAATTTCATGTATTGCTGGTGGCAATAAGTTGGCATAGTGATTGGGAGAACAATTTGTCAATGTCCAATATTGCTATGGATGTATGTATTCTGTGGCACAGCCACTCCACTTACATTAATAGATTTGTATTAAACTTATACATATGCACAATCAGATCAGATCAGATCAGTCGCTCAGTCGTGTCCGACTCTTTGCGACCCCATGAACTGCAGCACGCCAGGCCTCCCTGTCCATCACCAGCTCCCGGAGGTCACTCAGACTCACATCCATCGAGTCAGTGATACCATCCAGCCATCTCATCCTCTGTCGTCCCCTTCTCCTCCTGCCCTCAATCCCTCCCAGCATCAGAGTCTTCTCCAATGAGTCAACTCTTCGCATGAGGTGGCCAAAATACTGGAGTTTCAGCTTTAGCATCATTCCTTCCAGAGAAATCCCAGGGCTGATCTCCTTCAGAATGGACTGGTTGGATCTCCTTGCAGTCCAAGGGACTCTCAAGAGTCTTCTCCAACACCACAGTTCAAAAGCATCAATTCTTTGGTGCTCAGCCTTCTTCACAGTCCAGCTCTCACATCCATACATGACCACAGGAAAGACCATAGCCTTGACTAGGCGAACCTTTGTTGGCAAAGTAATGTCTCTGCTTTTGAATATGCTGTCTAGGTTGGTCATAACTTTCCTTCCAAGGAGTAAGCGTCTTTTAATTTCATGGCTGCAGTCACCATCTGCAGTGATTTTGGAGCCCAGAAAAATAAAGTCTGACACTGTTTCCACTGTTTCTCCATCTATTTCCCATGTAGTGATGGGACCAGATGCCATGATCTTCGTTTTCTGAATGTTGAGCTTTAAGCCAACCTTTTCACTCTCCACTTTCACTTTCATCAAGAAGCTTTTTAGTTCCTCTTCACTTTCTGCCATAAGAGTGGTGTCATCTGCATATCTGAGGTTATTTATATTTCTCCCAGCAATCTTGATTCCAACTTGTGTTTCTTCCAGTCCAGCATTTCTCATGATGTACTCTGCATATAAGTTAAATAAACATGGTGACAATATACAGCCTTGACGTACTCCTTTTCCTATTTGGAACCAGTCTGTTGTTCCATGACCAGTTCTAACTGTTGCTTCCTGACCTGCATACAGATTTCTCAAGAGGCAGATCAGGTGGTCTGGTATTCCCATTTCTTTCAGAATTTTCCACAGTTTATTGTGATCTACACAGTCAAAGGCTTTGGCATAGTCAATAAAGCAGAAATAGATGTTTTTCTGGAACTCTCTTGCTTTTTCTATGATCCAGCAGATGTTGGCAATTTGATCTCTGGTTCCTCTGCCTTTTCTAAAACCAGCTTGAACATCAGGAAGTTCATGGCTCACATATTGCTGAAGCCTGGCTTGGAGAATTTTGAGCGTTACTTTACTAGCGTGTGAGATGAGTGCAATTGTGCGGTAGTTTGAGCATTCTTTGGCATTGCCTTTCTTTGGGATTGAGATGAAAACTGACCTTTTCCAATCTTGTGGCCACTGCTGATTTTTCCAAATTTGCTGGCATATTGAGTGCAGCACTTTCACAGCCTCATCTTTCAGGATTTGGAATAGCTCCACTGGAATTCCATCACCTCCACTAGCTTTGTTCATAGTGATGCTTTCTAAGGCCCACTTGACTTCACATTCCAGGATGTCTGGCTCTAAGTCAGTGATCACACCATCATGATTATCTGGGTCATGAAGCTCTTTTTTGTACAGTACATTTATATGCACAATGACTCCTGTATATGTATATGTGTGTGTTTACAATTTTGCACAAACATATTGAGAAGATAATGTGCATATATATGTATATATATGCATGTATATGTATACATATATAAAATTTTAATTTAAAAAACTGGAATATTTGCAAATGAAATGACCAATGAGGGATTAATCTCAAAATGTCAAACAGTTTGTGCACTGGTATATCAGAAAAACAACTCAGTCCAAAAATTGGCAGAATATCTATATAGACCATTTCTCCAAAGAAGACATATAGATGGCCAAAAAGCCACATGAAAAGATGCTCAATATCACTCCTAGTGATATTGAAAGGCAAACAAGACTACAATAGTTAAATTATATATACATCTGTGTGTATATACATATATGTATATATATGTATGCATGTATAACAATCACTTTGCTATAAACTAACAGAATATTGTAAATCAACTATATTCTGATAAAATTTTAAAAGCACTGGAATTACCCTAATTATTGTACAGATAAGTGGCCTCACACTGGTCAGAATGGCCACCACCAAAAGTCTACAAACAATAAATGCATGAGAAAGAGTGGAGAAAAGAGAACGCTTTAACATTGTTGGTGGAAATGTAAATTGGTAAAACCACTATGGAGAATAGCATGGAGGTTGCTTACAAAATAGAACTACCATATGATCCAGCTACCCCACTTCTGGGCATAAATGCAGAGAAAACCATACTTTGAAGGGATACACACACCCCAATATTCATTGCAGCACTATTTACATTAGCCAAGACATGTAAACAACCTAAATGTCCACTGACAGAGGAATGGATAAAGAAGTTGAGGTACACATATACAATGGAATACTACTCAGCCACAAAAAGAACAAAATCATGTCACTTGCAGTAATGTGGATGACCTAGAGATTGTCACAGTAAGTGAAGTCAGAGAGAGAGAAATATCACGATATCACTCATATGTGGGACCTAATTTTTAAGATTATATAAATGAATTTATATACAAAACAGAAACAGTCTTACAGATTTTAAAAACAAACTTACAGTTATCAAAAGGGAAACATCGAATAGAAGGATAAATTAAGGGATTTGGATTAATATATACCCACTACTATTTATAAAACATAACTAAGAAGGACCTACCATACAGAACATCAAACTCAATATTCTGTAATAGCCTAAATAGGAAATGGGAAAAGAATATGAAAATTATATATATGTCTGTGTGTATACACATATATGTATATATATACATGTATAACAATCACTTTGCTATAAATTAACACAATATTGTAAATCAACTATACTCTGATAAAAATTTAAAAGCACTGGAATTACCCTAATTATCCTACAGGTAAGTGGCCTTTATAACAGGATTGAGTAAATAAAGTACAGTTGAGTCACACAGTGAATTGCTATACAGCAATTAAAATTAACATATATAACAATGTAGATCAATCAACACAGAAATATAATACGGGATGCAGACAGTAAGACATAAAGTGATATGCACAATATGGAAGGATCTATTTAAATCTGAAATGCTTGCACCAATACTATACAATATGAAAATTATATATATATGTGTGTGTGTATACATATATGTATATATATGTATGCATGTATAACTGAATCACTTTGCTATAAACTAATACAATATTGTAAATCATTTATACTTCAATAAAATTTTAAAAACATTGGAATTAGCCTAATTAACCTATAGGTAAGTTGGAGAAGGAAATGGCAACCCACTCCAGTGTTCTTGCCTGGAGAATCCCAGGGACGGGGGAGCCTGGTGGACTGCCGTCTATGGGGTCGCACAGAGTTGGACACGACTGAAGCGACTTAAGAACCTATAGGTAAGTGGCCTTTATAACAGGATTGAATAAATAAAGTACAGTTGAGTCACACAGTGAATTTCTATACAATAACTAAAATTAATGTGTATAACAACATAGATGAATCAACACAGAAATATAATACGGGATGCAGACAGTAAGACATGAAGTGCTATGCACATATGGAAGCATCTATTTAAATCTGAAATGCTTGCACCAATACTACACATTATTTGTGCAAGCATCGACATGTATCCACATACAAAAATATACATGAAGAGGTTACATATCAACTTTCAGATATTGGTTCTCCCTCTGGGGACGGGGAGGGAGGTGAAGCCATACTGTATTATTTACTATTTAAAAGAAAATTGAAACAAAGATGGTAAAATGATAGCAGCTGTTTAATCTCTGAGGAAAGTACCTGGGTGTCTTATTGCCTATTCTCTCTCTTGCATTATTAGACAGAGCAGTTGTTCAGCTGGTTCACCACTGTTACTCAGTGTGAAGCACAGAGCTGAGGAAATTTCTCAATTTTAAACAAGTTAGGAAGTGAAGTTCAAGTTAAATTACACAAGAGCCTAAAACTAAAAGAAATGACTATTTTAGCCTAGAAAATAGACTTGACAAGATTAGGATGAATCGCTTTAAATTATTGCAGGGATTTCTAATAGAAGAATTGGATTTGTTCTGCCGAGGGGTAAATGTAGAAACAGTGGTTTGGAACTGAGAAGTTTCAGATCCTAACCCAAGTTATGGCAGATCAACCCAATGGCCAGAAGTATCTACAATGAGAGGAAGTGACTTTTTTGACAGATGTTAAAACAGAGGTAAAACAACCCTGTAAATGCAAGATGCAGCAATGCTCCACAATACTAATGGATATACTTTACTGAGTGCTTTCTATATTTTAAGCATTTTAAGTGTACTAGTTTTTGAAATTTCCATAACAACCTTATGAGTTTATAGCAGTTTGTACAAATAACTGCTATGATGCTTGCAAAGCACATACCACAGTATCTGGCACTTGATCATCTCACAGGGAATCATGTAGTTATTATTTTATGAACAAGCTTGATTAGGACCCCACTTCTTATCCCAAACTTGGTAGTCAACCAGAGGGTTATTATAAGGAGAACAGACACTGAGTCTTAACACATTCATACACAGTGAATTTACTACCTAAGTTACTCCTTCATGAGGTGGTTAGACATAGAATAAGGAAGCAAAGATGAGGTTTGCAAGTATTTGGACCAAGATAACACACGCCTGTCAAACCTGGGTATTGGATAAGGCATTGAACCCAGATGCCTGTAAGCTTGGAGTAGTACAAAGGTCTCTGTCTTTTACAAGTGGCTTTGTGTCCCTGAGACAGTACTTTTATGTCACCGAATCTGGGTCTCCTTAGCTTGAAGTCACCTTTGTCTCCAAATTCTATGCTGTTTAGATCCCATGTGGGGTCAGTGGAGACAAATTCTCAGAAAACAGATGACCCAATTCAGTTAACCCTTGAACAAAGTAAATGTTAGGGGAGCTGACCCCTTAATAATTGAAGTTCTACATGTAACTTCTGACTCCCCCAAAACTTAACCACTTATAGCCTATTGTTGAAGGAAGTTTTACTTTACCTATTTAATGTAAGCAATTGATAAACACATATTTTATATGTTATGTGTATTATATACTGTATTCTTACAATAAAGTAAGCCAGAGAAAAGAAGATGTGTTAAAATCATAGGGACTTTGCTAGGGGTCCAGTGGCTAAGACTTTGGGCTTCCAATGCAGGGGGCCTGGGTTTGATCTCTGGTCAGGGAACTAGATCCTGCATGCTTCAACTAAGAGTTGGCAGGCTGCAATCCCAATGAAGATCAAAGACTCCAAGGGATCCAATTAAGACCTGGTGCAGCCAAATAAATAATAAATATAATAATTATTATATTTAACTTTTTAAATAATTTAATTGTATTTTATTATTAAGTAATAAAAATTATAAAGAAGAGAAATACATTAATACTATATATGTGTATATATTGCAAAAAACCCACATAAGTGGACCTGTGCAGTTCAAACTCATGTTGCTTTAGGGTTACCTGTACATAAACAGGAGACAGAAGCTCTTTCCTTAGTTTAAACCTGTTGATAAACCTGCTGTATTAACTATCAGGCCTATTTGCATACTGCATCCTATGTGGCTGCTTTCTCCCAATGATGGACATGTTCGGAGCTTTTCAGATCCTGGGAATGATTTGGGTGGATAATGTCAGCTGATTATGAATTTCTGGTGTGTGGCCCATAGCTATTGGTGATGAATCAGGCTGCTACACAAGGGGACTTTTGATCAAGAGCACATATCCGCATAATGAGAAGTAAAGTAGTGCAGATTAATGGTGTCAGCATTTTAATGGGACCTGGGAAAATGGCTGGGTGATGGATTCTTTTTGCAGAGAGCAGCCCAGTCTTCTGCTTCTCAGATTTGCATCCGGGAGAGCCCAAGGGGAGCCACTGAAAGGTCATTGCCTCTCCCTTTGACAGGTGTTGGCACAAGAGTTTCCTTTTCATGGGCGCCTCCTCTTTGTGGCTGTCCTTTCCCCCACTGAATGTGATACTTGGAGCAAGAGACAAGGAAAATTGTCCAGGGTTAGGGATGTCAGAAGCACCATCATTAAAAAACATGAAGGAAGTGTATAGGCATTGGGGAGTGCTAGGGTCATGAACGTGGCACTTGCCAAGCAAGGAAAATCATGAAAGTGGCCCATCTTTATGTCTGGGTGTGGCTGTACATTGGACCTGCCCGCTACATAAGCTCTGTTACCTCAAGTAAACCTGGAGGAGGAAGACCTGTCAGTACGTGAACATCACCTATAAGCAGCAGACAGGGCCAAGCTCAAGGCCAAGGCATTTCATGAGGTGTGGGCTATTGCTGTGAATACCAAGTCATATCTACTGAACATCTACAGGATGTGGAGAAGATGCACACCCTTTGCATTTATCATTTCAGTGAATAATCCCCCTACAGTGAAGGTATTCATATTACCATTTTATGGATGAGGAACTCTAGGCGCTGCGTGTTTATCTGCCTCTTTTGAAATTACATAGAAAACAATAATAACAGCAGTAATAATCATGATTATGCTCATGATCATAATTGCTAACATTTGCACAGCTTTCGCTATGAGCTGTCTCCATTCTTCTATCAGCCTGCTGGGTATGAATTTACCAGAGTACCAAAATAATGCTACAAGATCGGGCATTGTATTTTTATATGTACAAATGTGGAAACTGAGGCACCATCAGGTTATATAACTTGCCCAGGGCCACACAGTAAGTTATAAAGATATGATTTGAATCTTAGCATCTTGTATTAACCTCTATGCTTATGAGCCAGATGTAAATGCCAAATTGTAGCGATAACTGGAGTACACTTTCCCCGTTCTCCCTGCTTCCTTGTGTAACTCCACATCTGCCTGTGAACTGCTAAAATTACACACTCATAAATATTTATGTAAATGTCGCTGACCCCTAAATTGAGTTAGGTCTCTGCTATATGTTTGCATGCTATTCTTCCTTACTTTTAACACCCATCACAATTTCCTATGAATTCTCACATAACATTGTGTCTTCCCTTGTAGATTTTAAGCTGCAGCAGGGCAGGTGATGGACCATCTTTGCTGAACAGCATCCATATGAATAAAATCACATTTCTAATTGTTACCACATTTCACAAATACTCTTGACAGCATATTGGCAACTGGGAAGGTATATTTTATAAAAGGTCTAAGATAAATATTCACTGGAAGGACTGATGCTGAAGCTCCAATACTTTGGTCACCTGATGTGAAGAGCTGACTCACTGGAAAAGACCCTGATGCTAGGAAAAATTGAGGGCAGAAGAACGGGGCAACAGAGGATGAGGTGGTTGGATGACATCACCGACTCAACGGACATGAGTCTGAGCAAACTCTGGGAGATAGTGAAGGACAGGGAAGTCTGGCGTGCTGGAAGTTCATGGGGTTGCAAGGAGTCAGACACAACTTAGCGACTGAACAACAACAAGATAAAATACAAAACCATATGTCTAAGCAAACATTCCTACTGGAATTTTTATGGTGCTCCAGGGGGCACCATAAGAATTAGACAAGAGCATTCCTGAGCAGTGATCACTGAGCTACAGCAGTGATGCTTGATGCCCCAGGACAGCCAAATAGAAGAGAAAACCCTTCTTACCATGTGCTATGAAAACAGCAAATAAACCACGATTTCAAATACAAGCTCTAAATTGAAAAACTATATGCCTTGACTTGCAATCAAATTTCCTCACCATGGCAACTCTGTCTCGCATGATTAGTGATAGGGAGCAAATATGGTGCATTATTAATGATAGTGAGTGGGTTTTCTAAGCTAAGTCGTGGAATAAACATTTGTAGATGAAGGGGTGAACAAATGATTGAATAAATGAATCAATATAATACATTCATGTTTGCTCTAAGGAAACCTAAGAATTTTTCCCCTAAGGAAAAACTGATGCTTCTCCACCACAAGATGCTTCTATTTCCAATGATCCTTTATGTGTACACACTACAGTTTCAGGCCTGTTTCCTGGTGACTCTCTGTGATCTAAAGATGAACATTAGGATCTGCATTTTACAAAGGAAGAAAGGGTAGTTTGAAGAGGTGAAGAAATTTTTTTTTAATGATGCATCATGGGGACCTCCCTGGTGGTCCAGTGGCTAAGAATCCACCATGCAATCCAGGAGACATGGGTTCCATCCCTGGTTGGAGAACGAAGACCCCACATGCCACAGGGCAACTGAGCACACCACATGCCACAGGGCAACTAAGCCCATGCACCACAACTACTGAGCCCACGGGCCACAAGTGGGGCATCTGTGCTGCAAAGATATGATACAGAGAAGACCCTGCATATCATAAGACCCAGCACAGCCAAGTAAATAAAATAATGTATCATTATTGTTGTTGCTGTTATCTTACATATGCCCTTGCCTTTGAGCCCCTGTTATATGCTAGGGATGATCAGCCCAAAGGCAAGCTCAAGTGCAGCAGAGACTGACAGGCTTGGCTGCCTACCAAGAAAAGAGTGGAGGGTCCCAGAGACCAGCACAGGTAAGGAATGCCAGCCCTGGATCTGAGGAACAAGCAGAGAACTCAGCTACTGTCCCATTTAGAGCAGCACTTAGTATGTTCTCAGATCTTTAGTGGTGACCTACTTCTTGTGGCCTCATTTTGCTGGGACATTTGCTCACTTTCCTGCTCCCAATATCCATAACACTCTGGTGTTTAGAAGTCCAATGTCAGTCTCGCTGCTTGGGACATGTCTTTAATATTAAAAAAAAAAAATGTTTCATTAGACTTGGCTTTGTTTATTCAAACCTCATTCTTCCCTCACATCTTAATGATTTTAAAGCTCAGACTATTAATCTTCTTACCCAAGTTAAACCTTCCTCCCAATATGTTCTTTTATAGATATTTCTCAACACAGAAACTTACATTCATTGCCCTCTATGGACTTTCTTGGGGACAGTAATTAGCTGTGAAGCCTTGTTATCAGTCAGAAACGCTGAAGGAAGTGTTCTAGTATTAGGTGGGACTGGGGGGTAGAAGCTTTCTGGGGTATTCACCCCGCTGAAGTCGCTGAATCAAGCAATTTAATTCAGTTCATTTTGGGAAAAACATTGAATTTCTCTCTGCACTGGCTACTGTGTAAGTCTGGGTAATAAGATGTACTGAAGCCATCATCATATGGTGATAAGAGGTAAGAGATACAGCAGAATTACAAATAATGAGCTCCATGTAGAATATATAAGTAGAGTTCTAGCAGGGACTTCCCTGGTGGCCTAGTGGTTAAGACTTCGCCTTCTAAGAGCTGGGGGTACAGGTTCAATCCTTGTTTGGGGAACTAAGATCTCATGCTTCATGGTCAAAAAGACACAAAACATAAGACAAAAGCAATATTGTAACAAAGTCAATATAAGACTTTAAAACTGGCCCACATCGAAAAAAAAAATCTTAAAAATGTTGTGGGGGGAAGAATTAATTCCATCAGGGGAGTTGTTGGGCAAAGTTTCAGGACATAGATAAATACTGAACCAAAGTATGCACTAGACTGAGAAGGATGACATCATTTGACAACAAGGTAAGAGCGGGAGTGAAGACAACAGGGAGCACAAAATAGTTTGTGTGTTATGTTGGGAGAACTGTTTCTTCTGCCAATCTTCTGGTTTCCTTCATTTCCATGAATACAATCTTCTTTCTCGGTGTTGGTTTTTTAAACTATTCTTCCTTCAACCTGTAACCATATCCCCAGCCCAGCTCTGTCCACTTGCCTACCTTCTTCCCGTTCCTTTAATTCTCAGCTTCCATGTCACGTTCTCAAGCTGGCCTGTCCTAATGCACTAGACTCAACTCTATTGTTTGCTTTATGCTCTCATCACGTTTTTTAAATCCTCTTTGTTAACTTTCATTACATCCTACACACTTGCTTAATGTCTACCTTCCTCAATCCAGGGTGTTAATAAGGAGGTCATTAGACTGATACGTCTCTAATCCATGGACAGAAGCACATTAAAATCTAGTGCTCTAAATGCCTTAAAGCTAGGAAACTGAAACTCTAGGGACAGCCAATCACAGACAAAGAGGCTTTCAGCTACAGCCAATCAAATACTTTCTTTTTCTTTGCTTCCACACTTTTTCTGTGTAAGTCTTACTTCTGGCTCCTGTTGGCAGAGAACTTCTAAACCACTTCTGGTTTGGCATTGTCTGATTACAATCAAGTTTTGCTCAAATAAACTCAAAAATTTCAATATGCCTCAGTTTATCTTTTCAGAAGAGTAAACTCATGCAGGCTAGACTGTGTTTGGTTCTCCACGTGTTCTCAATACCTTCCTCAAGACCTGATCCCTAGATACCACTTGTCAATTTGTTTCTTTGTGAAGAGGTGGGAACTGCCTAGAGATGAGGAAAACATTGACAAAGGAAGGGGAAATTACAGCAAGTTTGAGCAATGTCTTCCAGGCAAACATGCTTCCAGACACCTTTATTTGAAAAGGCAAAGTAAATGGAAGAAACACAAACCTAATTTTCTTTGAGCTCTTAAGGACTGTTTTATAGGAAAGGAAGATAAAATATGGGTAATTCACAACTACACATACATACACTTGGAGGCAAGAGGTAGATGGGCCCTGCCTCTAGGGTAAAGCAATTGGAGACTCCCTGTGGACCCGTATTCCAAGACGAAAATGGCAGGACTATTGAGAGAGGAGGCTCCTGCTGCTAAGTCACTTCAGTTGTGTCTGACTCTGTGTGACCCCATAGATGGCAGCCCACCAGGCTCCCCCGTCTCTGGAATTCTCCAGGCAAGAACACTGGAGTGAGAGGAGGCTAGGCCCCACCTAGATAGAAGGTAGGAAACCATATATTTCTCATTCTTGAAGTCTGGAGACCTCTCCAACTACACATGAGTAGAAAGGCTCCTTAGAGGTCAAAAGAGGTGTGATGCTGCTGCTGCTGCTGCTGCTGCTAAGTCGCTTCAATCGTGTCCGACTCTGTGTGACCCCATAGACGGAAGCCCACCAGGCTCCCCCGTCCCTGGGATTCTCCAGGCAAGAACACTGGAGTGGGTTGCCAGTTCCTTCTCCAATGCATGAAAGTGAAAAGTGAAAGTGAAGTCGCTCAGTCGTATCCGACTCTTAGCGACCCCATGGACTGGAGCCTACCAGGATCCTCTGTCCATGGGATTTTCCAGGCAAAAGTACTGGGGTGGGGTGCCATTTGATGCTAACTAATGCCAAACTACCAATAGGCCTCTTGGATAGATTCTATCCTGGCTAAGAGTCACATGGACACACAAGGGAGGATCCTGAGATATACCAAATATAGACTCTGAACCAGGTGAATCAAAATGATTGGCTGAGGAAAATCAGAAGAAATTCCCCATAAAAGTGATTCAAACTATCACAAAGGCATGACTCAGGGACTCTCTCTCTCTGAATCTACTCACATGTCTGTCCACACATTCTGTGCTCTTTTTTCCCTAAAAAGTACATACTTCACTACTTTCCATCTTTGTGGGAATTTTTTTTTTTTTTCCTGCTAAGTCAAAGAACCAGGGCCTGTCACTGATCATTGGTCTAGTGGCTAGGATTTAGTGCTCTCACTGCCACGACCCGATCTCAATCTCTGGCTGGGAGCTAAAGCCCCGCTTCAAACTGCTGCAGGCTGAGGCTGCCCTAGTTCACACTGATAATGATTCCTGAGAACTTAATCTCACAGGAAATGATGGTGCTAGAAAAATAGTCTCATATACGTGGCAGTCTTTAAATGTTCTTCAAAGTATGGAGTAATTTATCCATGCATATACCTCAAAAGAAGAAAGGAAAACGAGGGGGAAGACTAAGGGTTCATTCATATCTATGGTAACGGGAAGTAGATGCAACCACATAAATGAAAAGGTCTGTCCAGTCATACTAGAGGAATATAGCACCTTAGCTATTGGTTTATGGATTCATTCACTCAGTGAATGTTCACTGAGCACTTGCTCACTCAGTATCATGTCCATCATTACACCAGGCTCAGACCTTCTTCATACAGAATTCACCATCCAATAGGAGAAAGACATCAAATAAATAATTAAACGAGAATTAATTCACCACAATGGCCAGGGCACTACCAAGGAGAAGCACAGATTTGAGGGTAGGCTTGGCTGCGGGCAAGGCCATGAGAAGGCATCTAAGACAGCCTGTGCACTGGCACTGAGAGACGGAAGCTAGACTCAGGCCACGCTCACGAGGCCTTGCGGTGTCTTGAGTGCTCCTAGCCCACCTGCCGGCATCCATAACTCACATGGGTTCATTTTTATTTCTCATCATGTAACAAGTGACACCAGATCAGTTCAGTCGCTCAGTCATGTCCAACTGTTTGCGACCCCGTGGACTGCAGCACGCCAGCCCTCCCTGTCCTTCACCACCTCCCGGAGTTTACTCAAACTCATGTCCATTGAGTCGTGATGACATCCAACTATCTCATCCTCTGTCGACCCCTTCTCCTCCTGCCTTCGATCTTTCCCAGCATCAGGGTATTTCCCAGTGAGTCAGTTCTTCACATCAGGTGGCCAAAGTATTAGAGTTTCTGCTCCAGCATCAGTTCTTCCAATGAATATTCAGGATTGATTTCCTTTAGGATGGACTGGTTGGGTCTCCTTGCAGTCCAAGGGACTCTCAAGAGTCTTCTTCAACACCACAGTTCAAATGCATCAATTCCTCAGCACTCAGCCTTCTTTATGGTCCAACTCTCACATCCATACATAACTACCGGAAAAACCACAGCTTGGACTAGACTGACCTTTGTTGGCAAAGTAATGTCTCTGCTTTTTAATATGCTGTCTAGGTTGGTAATAACTTTTCTTCCAAGGAGCAAGTGTCTTTTAATTTCATGGCTACAGTCACCATCTGCAGTGATTTTGGAGCCCCCAAAATAAAGTCTGTCACTGTTTCCCCATCTCTTCTCCATGAAGTGATGGGACCAGATGCCATGATCTTGGTTTTCTGAATGTTGAGCTTTAAGCCAACTTTTTCACTCTCCTCTTTAGTTTCAATAAGAGGCTCTTTAGTTCTGCTTAGCTTTCTGTCATAAGGGTGGTTTCATCTGCATATCTGAGGTTATTGATATTTCTCCCAGCAATCTTGATTCCAGCTTGTGCTTCATCCAGCCCAGCGTTTCTCATGATGTACTCTGCATATAAGTTAAATAAGCAGGGTGACAATATACAGCCTTGACTTATTCCTTTCCATATTTGGAAGCAGCCTGCTGTTCCATGTCCAGTTCTAACTGTTGCTTCCTGACCTGCATATAGGTTTCTCAAGAGGCAGGTCAGGTGGTCTGGTCTTCCCATCTGTTTAAGAATTTTCCATAGTTTGTTGTGGTCCACACAGTCAAAGGCTTTGACATAGGCAATAAAACAGAAATAGATGTTTTTCTGGTAACTTTCTTGCTTTTTCTATGATACAACGGATGTTGGCAATTTGATCTCTGGTTCCTTTTCTAAATCCAGCTTGAACATCTGGAATTTCACAGTTCACGTACTGTTGAAGCCTGACTTGGAGAATTTTGAACTTAGCTTTACTAGTGTGTGAGATGAGTGCAATTGTGCAGTAGTTTGAACATTCTTTAGCATTGCCTTTCTTTGGGATTGGAATGAAAACTCACCTTTTCCAGTCCTGTGGGCCCTGCTGATTTTTCCAAATTTGCTGACATATTGAGTGCAGCACTTTTACAGCATCATCTTTTAGGATTTGAAATAACTCAACTGGAATTCCATTAACGGCACTAGCTTTGTTCGTAGTGATGCTTCCTAAGGCCCACTTGGCTTCACATTCCAGATGTCTGGCTCTAGGTTGGTGATCACACCATCGTGATTATCTGGGTCATGAAAATCTTTTTTTGCATAGTTCTTCTGTGTATTCTTGCTGCCTCTTCTTAATATCTTCTGCTTCTTTTAGGTCCATACCATTTCTGTCCTTTATTGAGCCCATCTTTGCATGAAATCTTCCATGAAATGTATCCCTTGGTTCCCTTATCTAAACCAAGGGCCTGTATCATGGCCTTCCTCCTGTCTTTACCAGTATGACTCTTTCTTAAACAGAAAAAACAAAACAAAACAAAACAAAACTGAGGTCCTCTTAGAATATATGCACAAGAGGTCTGGAAAACACAAAAATGGACCTTAATCCCCAACCCAAAGGTAGACTGCCCCTCTCCTTAGTGAGCTGACCCCAAGACCAAAACCAGTGTGAAGAATTTGACACAGTGATAGTCTTTTTTAGAATAAGAATAGTAACATTATAGTTTTAACTTCCAGATTATTTTGAATTACTGTCTCCCTAGACTTTCTCTCCCTTTTGATTATCTCTAGGTTAAAGAAAAAGAAGAAGAAAACAGAAAGAACATAAAAAGCAACAACAAAATAAACAGCTTCTAGACTCCTTAGCAATCCCCAGCCAAGGGCTCATGCCAGTTACTAGATCTATGCTGTAGAAGCAGAGTCCTGGCTTCTGCTTGATTTCATGACTTCTTGATTTACTTTGAATTTAAATTTGGAGATGGGTCAGAAGTCTAGATTGGGCACAGGTTTTAATCCTCTAGAATGCTAAGGTTAGGGAGGAGGAGATGGGTGGAAATGCATGTGAAGTGAACTGAAAATGGCATGAACTGAACGCTAGTGAGGAATCAAGGATAAACATTCCCCAACAGGGACTTCACTCCCACCATCTCACAGTACTGACTCTTGGCATATTTTGGATCCTGCTGGAATACCTTCTGTGATGGCTAATCTCACATGTCAGCTGGGCCAGGCTATGGTGTCCTGTTGTTGGATAAAACACTAGTTCATAGTTAAGGTATGTGAAGGTATTTTCTTAGATATGTGTGTGTGTTAGTCACTCAGTCATGTCCAACTCTTTGCGACCCCATGGAGAGTAGCCCACCAGGCTCCTCTGTCCATGAGATTCTCCAGGCAAGAATACTGAAGTGTGTAGCCATTCCTTTCTCCAGGGGATCTTCCAAACCCAGAGACAGAACTCAGGTCTCCCACATTGCAGGCAGATTCTTTACTGTCTGAGCCACCAGGGAAGCCCTTTCTTAGATATTGCTGCTGCTGAGCCACCAGGGAAGCCCTTTCTTAGATATTGCTGCTGCTGCTGCTAAGTCACTTCAGTTGTGTCCGACTCTGTGCGACCCCATAGAAGGCAGCCCACCAGGCTCCCCCGTCCCTGGGATTCTCCAGGCAAGAACACTAGAGTGGGTTGCCATTTCCTTCTCCAATGCATGAAAGTGAAGTTGCTCAGTTGTGTCTGACCCTCAGTGACCCCATGGACTGCAGCCTTCCGGGCTCCTCCGTCCATGGGATTTTCCAGGCAAGAGTACTGGAGTGGGGTGCCATTGCCTTCTCCTTCTTAGATATTATGAACATTTAAATTGGTAGCTTTTAAGCAAAGACAATTACCCTCTGTAATGTGAGTAAGCCTCATCCAATCAGTTGAAGGCCTTTAGAACAAAGACAGGTTTCTCCATGCTAAAGAAATTCTCAAGACCACAAATTAGAAACCCTACTTGAGTTGTCAGCCTGTTGCCCTTTGGAATCCAAACTCAAGCCTGCAATGTCAGCTCTGATCTGAATCTCCAGCCAGTCCTGTGAATTTTAGACTTTCCAGCCACCACATCACAGGAGCAAACTCCTTAAACAAAAATAAACCCTACATATATCTTCAAAGAAAGCCTGCTACACCGATGAGAGCACTTCCTTCTCAGGAAAGGTCTGCTGGGTCTCACTTCTATATCAGATCCTGGGAATCTCAGATGGCAGTACCAGAAGTGACCTTAGCCTGTTTGGCCAGTGGACGCAAATCTCTGTAAACTGCAGTGATACTCAACCTCCAGTCACCAGGGCGGGTGTCAGTCAGGGTCTCCCTTGACTATAGTCACAGCACTAGTGGCATGCCTGGCTCATGAACCACTGCAGACCCCCAGTCTCCCCTGGTGGCCATGCCCCTCTCCCTCCTTTGAACCACCACTCCTGTCACTGCAAAAATGAGGACTTAAGAGCAGAAGGAAAAGTAAGGTTTCCTCTAGCTCTGCAGTGGTAAGACTTTCACTTTGTTGAACATCAGAATTAAAAGGGCAAAACCTCCACCCCAGACCTCCACAGCTACCCCTGCAGATTGGCTGCAGAAGAGAGCCGGGCGAGAGATAATTAACCACCGCCGATCACTAACAGCTCAGTGGGAAGGCCTGGGTCCAGGAATTCCTTTTGCCAGAGGTCCTGAGAGCATTTGCTGAGGAGAAATGAGTTTGCAAATAAGCACTTTTCTTTGACAAGGCCCCCTTTCCCCAGCTCCATTAGCTCCCAGCTCGGCTTTCAGCTGTGAGGGCTGTCTTTTCATCTTGCATTTGACATATTCTTCTACTTTAGCCCAGTCACACAGAGCCCTTTGGCAAGCCACTCTCTCCCCCACTGTGAATTGTTGGGTACCAAGGCGGAGAATCAAGTTCGAGGTCGGCCAACTTCTCCCCCACAGCCCTCTGACTCTGCGTCTCTTTGTGTTCAACAATGGGTTTCCAAATTTTTGGTTTTCTTTGTCATCAGGAAAGATATTGGAGTCAAACAAAGGGAGAACAAGAATTCCAGACGTGCTGAGAAAATGAGTGAGCGTGTGAGTGTGTGTGTGTGTGTGTGCGCGCGCGCGCACATGCGTGTACATGCTGTCTCACTAGCCACCCCCAAGGCCATTGATCAGCATTTGCAACCCTCAGGAATGTGTGTCATTTAGGGTTGAGTTAGTGGTTGGAGAAATATTCCTTCCAACTTCTTGCTGTAATGTTTAACCTCTTTCTCATCTTCGGTGAGGTGAGGAAGCAGAACGCCGAGTGTCTCTGCTCTTACCTGCGGCACTTCTTTAGAATGCAGTCCCAGCTCCCCATCTGCATTGTACAGCCATTTTCCTTTTCCTGGATTCTCAGCCTGTGTCCTAAGCTTTTCTCATCTCCTGTCTTTTGCTCTCTCCAAAATATGCTCTGACCACAGCCTAAGGGATCTTTCTAAGATGTGAATCTGACTACCTACCTGCCCATTTCCTGGCGATTTAAGTTTAAGCACCTAGGGGCAAGTCAAGGTGCCCTGGGGTTCTGATCATACCACCACGGCCCCTAGGCTTCCCTTTCTCTTCTCTCCTTCTCACTCTCCTTGCCTTTCTCTCTCTCCCCACCCACTCTCGTTATTTTTTGTAGCTGTGCTCTTTTCTTGATATCAGTTTTTTGTTTTGTAGCTGTGCTCTTTTCTTGATATCAGTTTTTTGTTTGTTCATTTTTAAAGGTAAACTCTGCCCTTCCTTAAACTCTTAAGTCCTGATCTACTCTTGCCATCCTAGATGGGCGAGCCATTTATGAAGTTTTCATTGCTCCTCTCCATTCTCAGTGTATCACTTGCATTTGCTCATGTTTCTGGCCAGCCTGAAAGCCCTCTGGGGTGGAAGCTTTCTATCCATAATGGAGCCCTGCATAGCGCAGGACATGTAAACTATCCTCAGCTACTGCACTGGACTAACAGGAGGCGTAATACAAATACATTGTAGGAGTTACCCACTCTGACTCTGTAACTGGATTCCTGCAGATTGAATCCTGGCATTCATTGCCTGAGCCTCTATGCCTCACCTGTGAAATGGGCATACTCATATCACTCTCAGAGCACAGCTGGTCAAAATTCACCAAGATACAGCATACAAAGTGCTCAATGCACCCCTAATATAAACAATTAATAAAGCATTGATATTTACCATCTTTGGGAGGTGGAGACCTGTTTCTCTCCTCCCTCTTTGTTCATAGGCCGCCTCCATCCCAGTTCCCCACTGAGGTCATTCACTACAGGGGAAGAAAGAGTTAAACATGACTCTTCGCCACAAATCCACAGGCACTAAATAAGGCTCCAGCGCTCAGGCTTTAAGTATGGGCTGCAGTTAACTATAAACAGCTGTTGGAAGATAATAGCCTTCTACTGGTAAAATAAGGCCAGCCCCCCTCCCTCACAATGAAACCTTTCTTGTAAAGAGCATTCAGAACCGATAGATACATCTCAGTCTGGCAATAATCAGAATTAAGAGATGGGGGATGGAGAGGCCTTCCCAGATCAGGCCGACATATATATAGCAATTGTATTTCCGTTTCCAAAAGCCCAAACACCGGGCGTCTCTTATTTGCAGTACATTCCCCCTTTTGTTCCAAGTGGGATACAGAACTCTGGCTCCTGCTGCTCTCTTCCTGGGCCGGCGTTAACTCCCATAACAGGCAAAAGAGCAGACATTAGCCAAGAAGACATACATATCGTTCTTTATACTAAAGCACTTTCCTCGGCTAATCTCTTCCCATTTTAGGAAACTGTGTTTGAATCAGAGCTCAGCAATGTGAGTCTACATGGAATTTAGGCACCTTTAGGTCCATTTTGGAATATAACAAAGGTGAGGTTCCTGTGAGTTGCTTCCATTCTGCTGGACACAGATGCATGGGATGGGCTTGGGGAATAGATTATGGAAAACAATGTTTGCTTCAGAAAATATCCAGAATTTGTTAAATATATACCTGGTGTCAGGCAAACAGGAGGCACGTGATGTTTGTGTGTTCTTGAGTGTGCTCGTCCATGTGTGAAGAATGATGAAACAACTCCAGAAGCAAATGGATTTGCTTTCAGAGAGTGGTTGCTGGAGCCATAGTCTTTGAAATGGAAGTTTGAGTGGGCTGTCTAGTGTAAACTCTACTCATCCACCCATTTAGCCCATCCTTCCTTCCATCTTTCTATCATCTATCCTTCTATAACCTCTCTCTATCTATTGAGTTTGTTGAGAGACTCAGAAAAACTAAGTAGTTTACACAGTGTCAATCAGAAAGTTAGAAGCAGAAACAGGAGATGTAGCAAACCTTATGACTCCCAGGCTTGTGAGTCAATCAGACATGGAAAATCACGGGACTAAAGTCAAAGCACTGTTGTAAAAGTTCTAGGGCCCACAACAGATTTCCCAACCTGGGGATCTGGCATAGGGACTGAGAAGCCCCAGAGAATTTGACTTTGATGGGCCAGTGGGATTTGATGCATCTTGGAGGGCACAAACAAAACCTTGTGCCCACCAGGACCCAGAAGAAAGCAGCAGTAACCCCATAAGAGACTGAGCCAGACTTGCCTGAGAGTGTCCAGGAGCCTCCCGGACAGTGGGTTGGAGGCGTGGGTTGACAGTGGTCTGCCGCAGGGTCAGGAGTACTGAATACAACAGTCCTGGGAGCCCCGGCTTGCTGGGTTAAGGTCCTTTGTACGAGGTCACCATTACCGCTATTACCCCTACTGTGGTTTGGCCTCACAGGGAGGGAACACAGTCCCACCCATCAGCAGAAAATTGGAGTAAAGACTTACTGAACACAGTGAGACTTTATTGGTGTGTGTGGGGGGGGCTCTCCAAAATCACTGCAGACAGTGACCGCAGCCATGAAATTAAGACACTTGCTCCTTGGAAGAAAAACTGACCAACCTAGACAGCGTATTAAAAAGCAGAGACATTATTTTGATGACAAAGCCCGCAACTTTTGTTGCTGAAGGTGAAGTGGAATACAAAAGTAGGAAGTCAAGAGATACCTGTAGAAATGAAAATCTGAATGCAGAGTTCCAAAGAATGGCAAGAATAGATGAGAAACCTTTCCTAAGTGAACAATGCAAAGAAATAGAGGAAAACAATAAAATGGGAAAGACTAGAGATCTCTTCAAGAAAATCATAGCTACCAAGGGAATATTTAATGCAAACTGCTACTGCTAAGTCACATCAGTCGTGTCCGACTCTGTGCGACCCCATAGACAGCAGCCCACCAGGCTCCCCAATCCCTGGGATTCTCCAGGCAAGAACACTGGAGTGGGTTGCCATTTCCTTCTCCAATGCATGAAAGTGAAAAGTGAAAGTGAAGTCGTTCAGTTGTGTCCGACCCTCAGCGACCCCATGGACTGCAGCCTTCCAGGCTCCTCCCTCCATGGGATTTTCCAATGCAAAGATGGGCATAATAACCGGCAGAATCCATATGGACCTAACAGAAGCAGAAGATATTAAGAGGTGGCAAGAATACACAGAAGAACTCGACAAAAAAGATCTTAATGACCCAGATAACCATAATGGTGTGATCACTCAACTAGAGCCAGACATCCTGGAGTGTGAAGTCAAGTGGGCCTTAGGAAGCATCATTACGAACAAAGCTCGTAGGGTGATGGAATTCCAGCTGGGCTATTTCTAATCCTAAAAGATGATGCTGTGAAAGTGCTGCACTCAACATACCAGCAAATTTGGAAAACTCAGCAGTGGCCACAGGATGGGAAAGGTCAGTTTTCATTCCAATCTGAAAGAAAGGAAATGCCAAAGGTTGTTCAAACTACTGTACAATTGCACTCATCTCACACCCTAGCAAAATAATGTGAAAAATTGTCCAAGCTAGGCTTTAGTAGTACATGAACCAAGAACTTCCAGATGTTCAAGCTGGAATTTAGAAAAGGTAGAGGAACCAGAGATCAAATTGCCAACAGTGCTGGATCATAGGAAAAGCAAGAGAATTCCAGAGAAACCTCTACTCTGCTTCATTGATTATGCTAATGCCTTTGACTGACTTGGAAAATTCTTCAAAAGATGGGAGTATCAGACCACCTTACCTGCCTCCTGAGAAACCTGTATTCAGGTTAAGCAGCAACAGTTAGAATGGGACATGGAACAATGGACTGGTTCCAAATTGGGAAAGGAGTACATCAAGGCTGTATTGTCACCCTGCTTATTTAACTTACGCGCAGAGTAAAATGTGAAATGCCAGGCTGTATGAATCACAAGCTGGAAGCAAGACTGCAGGGAGAAATATCAATAACCTCAGATATGCAGATGACACCACCCTTATGGCAGAAAATGAAGAGGAACTAAAGAGCCTCTTGATGAAGGTATAAGAAGAGGGTGAAAATGTTGGCTTAAAACTCAACATTCAAAAAACTAAGATCATGGCATCTGGTCCCATCACTTCATGGCAAATAGATGGGAAAACAATGGAAACAGTGACAGACTTTATTCTTTGGGGCTCCAAAATCATTGCAGATGGTGACTTCAGCCATGACTGAAAGATGCTTGCTCCTTGGAAGAAAAGCCATGACAAACCTAGACAACATATTAAAAAGCAGAGACATTATTTTGTCAACAAAGGTCCATCTAGTCACAGCTATAGTTTTTCCAGTAGTCGTGTATGGATGTAAGAGTTGGTCCATAAAGGAGGTTGTGTGTCAAAGAATTGATGCTTTTGAACTGTGGTGTTGGAGAAGGCTCTCAAGAGTCCCTTGGATTGCAAGGAGATCCAACCAGTCTATCCTAAAGGCAATCAGTCCTGAATATTCATCGGAAGGACTGATGCTGAAGTTGAAGCTCTAATACTTTGGTCACCTGATGCTAAGAGCTGACTCATTAGTAAAAACCCTGATGATGGGAAAGATTGAAGGCAAGAGGAGAAGGGGACGGACAACAGAGGACGAGATGGTTGGATGCCATCACTGACTCAGTGTCCATGAGTTTGAGGAAGCCCTGGGCAATGGTAAAGGACAGGGAAGCCTGGCATGCTGCAGTCCAGGGGTTGCAGAGTCAGACGCTACTGAACAACAGCAACAAAGTCAAAGTCTCTGAAGCTTGAGTAAAGAAAACTCAAAAGGAATGGTGGTAGGAGAGCACTCAGGAGTTATATTCTGTTTCCTGCTGTGGTCTCAAGAGAAACAGTTTGTCTGCTGATGTCGATCCCCAGCTAGATCTTATATCTTGGAAAGTAACAGGGATGGTAAGTACTGTTGAATTAACGGATGACTTATGGACCTGCCCACTGCTGTGAAGGCAGCTTTTGCATGTCTAACAATGGAGGAGTAATGAGTACCCGTGGTTATCCTTACTGAGGTTCACCATGAACCAGTAAATGATGGCCTGAGAGATGGGACTCTAGTTATTACCATTTTAAAGATAAGGAAACTGAGGTCTGGAAAGATTACAGCATTTGCTTCTTGTCACTCAGTTAAGAAGTTCCAGAGCCAACCAAGGTTCAAAGCTCTATTTTCTGACCTACACCTTAATGTCTTGACTACTAAGCTGCCTTACTGACAAATAATAAATTGAAAAATCATTGCCCTCCATGTATGATGCAAAGCATACTTGTGTTTTTGCTTTGTGCCCTTAAACTGTCAAAAGTGTACCATCCTGAGAGATAACTTTGTCATTCCTATTTGACATGAGTGAGATCTGAGGCTCTGGGAAGGTACCTGACTTGTCCAAGGTCACTCAGTTTGTGAGATATGGAGATTCCTAAACTCAAGTCCCATGCTTCTTTCATGACAGCACTGCTGTGCTGTGCTGTGCTTAGACCCTTAGTCATGTCTGACTCTTTGTGACACCATGGACTGCAGCCCGCCAGGCTCCCCTGTCCATGGGGATTCTCCAGACAGGAATACTGGAGGGGTTGCCATGTCCTCCTCCAGAGGATCCTTCCAACCCAAGGATTGGACCCAGGTCTCCCACAATTGCAGGTGGATTCTTCACCATCTGAGCACCAGGGAAGCTATCTCCCTGGATATTTTAAATCCACAAGGTGATATCTATACTGTGTCCTAGCAAACACAGGTTAAGATCACCTTTCAAAAAATTCTAAGATGTTACCAACTTCAAAATGATCAAACCAACCAAAGAAGAAAAAGGAACAAGGTCCCAGGCTTGGGTTGAGAAAAAGGTGGCAAATGTAGCCCAACTTCTCGTCAGTTACTTCCAGGCCAATTCCAGTCAATTACTCTTAGATCCCTGGAGGGCTGTGCCAAGAAAGACCATGATCATAATGGGAAAGCATCCGTTGATACTGAATTAAGCAGGTACCATGTTGGAATCCAAATGGGTGGCTGGGAGGGAATGTCTTATTTGTCTTTTCAGATGTCATTTTCCCTTTTCACTCTGCTCTGTGGTTGACCCCTACACCAGAGGAGTCCCTTACTCTCCAGTCTCTGGCTGGGTCTGGCCAGTGGGGAGCCCACCAGGAGACTGAAAGGAGGGAGAGATGAGGTGGAGGTGGTGGTTTTTAGTTCCCTGATTCCCTTGCTGTGGGACCACCATGGCTAATTTTACTCACTTAGAGGAAGATCACGGCTCCTGGTGGGAGGCTGTCTGCTCTTGGCATTCTCTCTCCAGATCCCAATCCTTCCCTCCTTCGTCCTTTACTAGCCCTGGGTTACTGTGCACTGCATGTGTCTTGAGGGTTTCTCACATGGTGCTATGTCTGTAGAAACATTCTCTTTACCAAACTCTCTCCAACTGGAGAGTGACCAACTGACACGCAGTGCCGAATGATAGAGTGGTCGTGTCACACGGGAACGTGTCACGGATGGATGGATGAGTACAGCCTCTTGTGGAAAGGGGATCCTAAAGATGCTTTTCCTCTTTTCTCTCTTGTCTTCCCTTCCCTTCCTTCTCCCCGCTTCTTTTACTGGTGACATTTTATTGTATATGTATTACATATTACTGGAAAAGATTGGGGGCAAAAGGAGAAGGGGGTGGCAGAGGATGAGATGGTTAGATAGCATCAGTGACTTAATGGACATAAATTTGAACAAACTCCAGGAGACAGTGGAGGACAGAGGAGCCTGGCATGCTACAGTCCATGGGGTTGCAAAGAGTCAACCACGACTTAGCGATTGAACAACAACAACAAGATAATTGCAGATGTTTTTTGGATCTGTCCAACGTCATTCAACTGAAGATAATGTTGCATAGTGAAGACTGTCTGGGATCTCACACCAAAGGGAACAGACCTGGTCTCATTCATATCCAGCTCCAGCCATGCTTGAGTATCCAAGTTCCAAGCTTGGATAGGATGGTTAGACATTTGGGGCCTCAGTTTCCTATACAAAATTGAGATAAAAACACCTACATCACTAGGTTTTGTGTGTTATTTTTTGCTTGGAAGACATGGTACCTGTAAAATTACTGTTATTTATAACATTTGACCAAGTTTACATGGATACAGAGTAGAAATTTTAGGATAAGGCATTTTTTTTTTCCATCTGCCCAAAGTTAGCAGGATGGCAGGGTTCTTTCCTTCTTCCCTCCTTCCCTTCCCTCTTCCCTCACTCCATGACTCTATTCCTTCTCTCTTTATAATAGTTAATCTTGTCGCTTCTTTAACCCTGACAACTTAGAGGTGGTTCTCACCTCTAGGAGTCCTGGAAGACTCAGAGAATAGGGAGGATTTAACCATCAGCTTTTTATACCATAGAAGCCTCAGCCATCCAGACTCCAGTTAAATTAGATGTTGAGTTTCCTGAAGAGAGGAATTGATATTATTTGTTTCTTTATCCACAATTCCTGATGTACAGTAAATGATTACTGAATTAATGAGTTATACTGGGTAGTCTTGCTTTCAATAGATATACGGCTTCCCTCCTTTAAATGTGGAATGACTATCTCTTTTATTTAAATCATTTTGAATGAAAACCTTTTTGAAAAATCACCATTTCAAGTAGAGTATACAATACATTATTTGTATTTAAAAATAATTTGGAAACATCTTTCTGAGCACAGATTATGCCACCATACTTAAATGAACCGGTGCCATCAAGGGAGACTGAGTTGTAGAGACCCTTTGCTTCTTAACCAAATGTTCCTGGATGGTTTCCTATTTTAAATCCTTAAAGCCCAATTTTTCTACTCACTCTCCTCTCTTCCTAGTTGCTGTTTCTAACATGTTGTGAGACTGGATCCCAAGAAATTATGAGCATTTGAATTCTGTGTAAAGTAAGAGTAAAAAGCTCTGAAAAGGTGTGTGCAAACAAAGAGGGAATGGAATGAACACCACCTGCTCTGACTGTTCGGAAACTATTTTCTTGCTATTTTTTAAAATGATGTTAGTTATGAGAAAGCATTGGTACCTAAGAATGAGTTGGGAAGACAAAATAAAACATCTGCTTTTTTTGCCAAAGGAGGCCAAAGAACATCTTGAAATGCCTTGAGGTGACATCTGGGCCTAGCATACCTGTGAGGGATTTTATTTAAAGTCCATATTGTCCATACTGAAATCCCCATCCCTCTAATGTGAATTCTCATAGGAATCAGAAATGAAGTTTACACACATAGCCTCAGGTTCAGATTAGCTTTATCTGGGGTTCTGTCCCCAGAGTAGTCAAGGGTGATGTAAGCAGCAAGAGTCCCTTTGGAAGAGTGGAGGAAAAGCTGGGTTCTGGGATGGAGCTCCCTATCCTATGTGCCAACGGGAAACCAAGCCCTTTCTGGTTCTTAGCTTGCTAATCTGTAAAATAGGAATGACTGTACACCTGGTAAGGCGTCCCAGCGTGGGCCTGAAAATGATAGGAGGAGGAACAAACAGAAGTATTCTGTAAAGACAAACGTTATCAGAAGTGTTCAAATGGTATGTTCAAATGTTAACATGAGTGTTCAAGTGTCTCACATGATGATGAAGGCTCATTTCCGGTGCTGGGTGTGAATCTCACTGTGCTTGTATGAACTTCTAGGGGAGAGATTCCTGAACCAACCATGGGAATCTGAAATGAAATCTCCTCTGGACTTCGGGGTTAAAGACTTTCCATCTGGGAGCCTGCAAGCAGCTCCAAAGTCAACTTCAGTCCATCTCACTCTCCTACAGAAGCTTTACAGCTGACACCATGTTAGGGCCAGAAAAGGATCTGTCTATCCTAGGATGCTGCTCTGCTTGGAGGCCAGGCGACTCTGAACTTTCAACTTCTATTGCAGTAACTGCTTCACTTTAAGCTCTGATCAGTTTGTCTACACCATTTCTCTCTGAGAATCTCTGCAGATTCTGATCTGTTTTACTTTAAATACCTTTAGAGACAATTTCTAAATGTCAGTTAATTAAACTTATTTTTGAGTGTGTGAAACAAGAGTACTGTAAACAGTGAATAAATGGGAAATAGATGATGAAAAATAAATAAGTAATAAAACTTGTACAGCACAAAAAAAAGGCACTTTAATGCGCACGCGCACACACACACACTATTTAGGAAATCGGGAATTCCAGGAAAGAATGTAGACTGTGACAAGAAAACCTAACCGTGTTACAAATGTGTCAGACAACCTCATTGAAAAGGGTGGAAAGAAAAGGTGCTGACCTAAGTAATTTTGCAAATGAGTAGAGTCTTCAAGATTGAAGGCAAGAAGAATGATATAAGCACTGTACCCAGGCTGACAAAGTTGTTTTCCATGGGACTACAGGTTAACAGTTCTGATACTGCTGTGCACTGGAGCTAAACATAACTGAATGGATGGCAGGAGATGAGAACGAGGTTTCTCACTGCTGGAGTGGAAACATAATTTAGCAAGATGCGTAAGCTAGAGAAATTCATGTGCTCAATGATCAAAGCTGGAAACATCAAGATGAACTGATATTTTCTTGCTATAACTGCAGATGGTTACAGATGGAAATATTTACATGAGTATATACACAAATGTGTGTGTATATATATATGCATATATACATGAGTCAGCATATACATACATAGCTAATACATATTTTTTGATCACTTAGCTGACAATATCCAAAAGAAATAGTACCCCAGTAGCAATGAGCACAGCTAGTACCCAGATCTTGGTTTCTAATACCATTCTCCATTAAGAGAAACCAGGGCTTCTTGGAAAAATGCTCTAGGACTTGAGCAGGAAATATATAAAATGAACTTGAAGGAGAAGGTAAGAAAAGGCTCAAAAATTTTAAATGCTCACAATGATGTAGGGATGTCAAAGAAGTACAGGGGCTTGTTCAAAGAACTGAAAGAACTCTCAATAGCCAAAGCTAGACAATTTACAGCAACAAAAGAATGTAGTGTTGGATTAAAACTCAAAGTAGAAAATGCACATTTATGAGTCTATGCATCTCTAAATAAATGATTAAATAAGTTAATAACTCAGGGAGGAGGGACAAATAACCTGTTTAAATGATTTCCAGACTATTTTGTAGATACTCTTGTCTTTAAGGAGGGGAAGCATAGTTTCAGACTCTCTAGGTTTGGTCTGGACACTGTGAATTTGTTCCCAAGAATGTATGAAAATCAGTGGGGAGGGGATTGGTAATTTCACAGTAAAGAAAGCTGACACACACTACCTTGGTCTTGTGATCAAGGTCCAGCTCCGCCCTCATAAATCATGTTGCTAATAAATAGCCTTGATATGACATGATGGAAGTGGAGTTTTGCCACTGTAGTTCTCCTCTCAAAACCCCATAACTCTAGACTAGCCATGGGAAACCATCAAATTCCAATAAAGGGACATCCTACAAAATACTTGGCTCCTTAAAACTGTCAAGGTCTACAAAAGCAAGGAAAGGGACACGTGGTCACAGCCAAGAGGGACCTAAGGAGACACGACAACGAAATGTACTGTGATATCCAGGATGGGATTCCACCGCAAAAAGGACAACAAGTGAAAACTAGGATCTGAATAATCTGTAACTCTAATAATAATGCATAAATATCAGTTGGTAAGTTACAGTAAGTATACAAAACTCACGCATGGTGTTAATAATAGGGAAAATAGCATGGAGTACAAGGAAACTTTCTGTACTACATTTTCAATTTTTTGACAAATCTACGACTTCTAAAAATAGAATCGATTTTTTAAATGAATGAAAAACAGTTATAAATTTAGCTTTACAAATTATTGAGCAGTTGCTATGTTTACTATGTCCCAGACATTGTCATATTTGGAAAGCTCAAGGTTTTGTTACTTTATTTAATTTCAAATCTATAGAGATGCTGTGTATATTAAAAAATGAGAATATATGTCAAGTGATTAGAACAGTGGCTCAAACCTAAGGGGCCCTCAATGATTTTTTTGGAGGGTGATGATGATGATTAGGGTTTGCTTTTTACTTTTTAAAATTGAGATATATTGATGTACAATATTATGTAATTTATAGGTATACATCATAATGATTCACAATCTTTAAAGGCTGTACTCTATTTATAATTATTATAAAATATTGGCTATATTCCCTGTGTGGTACAATGCATCCTTGGAGCTTTTTTATACACAATAGTTTGTATCTCTTAACCCCTACGTCTCGGCCTCCTCGCTTTCCTCTCCCCACTAATAACCACTAGTTTGTTCTTTGTAACTGTGTCATTTTTGGGATTTCACGTTTAAGTGATATCACACAGTATTTGCTTTTCTGACTCATTTCGCTTAGCCTAATACCCTCCAAGTCCATCTGTGTTGTTGCAAATGGCAAAATTTCATTTTTATAGCTAAACAGGATTTCGTTACACACACATATACAGGCATACCACTTGCTAAGTGGGAGAAAATATCTGCTAATGATATGATCAGGGAGTTAATAATCAAAATATATAAACAGCTCATACAACGTGACATCTAAAAGCAAACACCATGATTTAAAAAGGGGCAGAACAAAAATATACATGCACCCTAATGCTCACTGA
The DNA here is from genome assembly GCA_935064755.1 of Tragelaphus eurycerus. NCBI lineage: Eukaryota > Metazoa > Chordata > Mammalia > Artiodactyla > Bovidae > Tragelaphus > Tragelaphus eurycerus. The sequence goes on from CAKXYN010000020.1 coordinate 25,034,671, forward strand.
TCACTATTTATAGTAGCCAGGAGATAGAAACAACCTAAATGTCCATCAACAGAGGAATGGATAAAGAAGATGTGGTGCACACACACACAATGGAATATCACTCAGCCCTGAAAAGGAACAGAATCGCATAATTTGCAGAGATACGCATGGACCTAGAGACTATCATACAGAGTGAAGTAAGTCAGAAAAGCAAATGTATAATGTTGCTCCCATATGAAATCTAGATAAATTACGCAGATAAACTTACTTGCAAAGCAGAAATAGAGACACAAACGGAGAGAATGGACATATGGATACCAGAGGGAGAAGGGAGGTGGAAGGAGCTGCCAGACTGGGACTGACATAGAGCCACTCCTGTGTATAATACAGATCTTCTGTATAGCACAAGGAACTCTACTCAGTGCTTAGTGGTGACCTAAATGGGAAGGAAATCCAAAAAAGAGAGGATATATTTATATGTATAACTGATTCTCTTTGCTGTTCAATAGAAACTAATACAATATTGTAAAGCAACTATACTCCAGTAAAAACTAATTTAAAAATCTTCCCACAAAGAAAATTCTATATCTAGCTGGCTTCAAGGTAAATTCTACCAAAAAAAATTTAAAAATGGGCAGATCTGAATAGACATTTTTCCAATAAAAAGACATACAAATGGCCACCAGGCAGTTGAAAAGATGCTGAACATTGTTAACCATCAGAGAAATGCAAATTAAAACTACAATGAAATATCACCTAATATCTTTCAGAATGGCTATCATCAAAAAGACCACAGATAACAAATGTTGGTGAGGATATGGAGAAAAGAGAACCCTTGTACAATGCTGGTAAGAATATAAATTGGTGCAGCCACTGTGAAAAACAGTATGATGGTTGCTCAAAAGCCTAAAATCATATGACCCACCATATGACCTACCATATGACCCAACAATTCTACTCCTGGGTATTTATCTGAAAAAAAAAAAAATAAAAATGCTAATTTTTATGAAAAGATACATATATCTCAGTGTTCACAGCAACATTATTTACAACTGCCAAAATACAGAAACAGTCTAAATGTTCATCAACTGATGAATGGGTTTTGCTTTTAAAAACTCATAGATATAGCCTAAGGTGACTCCCCTGCTGTAGTCTGGGGCTGGTCAAGGAAGTTTTTGGATAAGGTTTGAGTCTTTAAGGATGAGTAACAATTTGCTGAGTGAAGAGGGCAGAGGTAGAAAATTGAAACTGACAGATACACTGGGCTTCCCTGGTGGCTCAGCTGGTAAAGAATCTGCCTGCAATGTGGGAGATGTGGGTTCGATCCCTGGGTCGGGGAGATTCCCTGGAGAAGGGAATGGATACCCACTCCAGTATTCTGGCCTGGAGAATTCCACGCACTATTCATTGGGTCACAAAGAGTCAGACACGGCTGTGCAACTTTCACTGATACTATGGATAAAATAGATAAGTAAAGAGAATCTACTGGACAGCACTGGAAACTCAACCCTGCTCCAAAGGAAAGGGAATCCAAAAGAGAGGGGATTTATGTAAACATATCATTGATCTACTTTGCTGTACAGCAGAAATTAACAAAGTGACTTCCCTGGTGGTTCAGTGAACAAGACCCCAGGCTTCCGATGCAGGAGGCCTAGGTTTGATCCCTGGTCAGGGAACTAAATCCTACCTGCCTCAACTAAGACCTGGCACAGCTAATTAAATAAATATTTTAAGAAGAAGTTAGCAACATTGTAAAGCAGCTATACTTCAATAAGAAAAAAAAAAGTTAAAAAGATTATTAAAAAAAGGCAGAGGCAGCATTCCTGCAGTGGAACCAGCATAGTCAAAAGCAGCGAAGTATTGCCCCAAGTGTTCTATAAGTCAGGGTGCAGCTTGATGTGATCTGCTTTTGTTGAAGAACATTATGGAAGGCTGAAAGGAGGCAAAGGAAGGCTGGAGTGATCAGCAGTGGCCACGGCACAAAAGGCATTGCGCACTCGGCTAAGGAACCTGAGCTTTCTTCCAGAGAGCCGGTGAGACTTTTCGACCCTGCAGAGAAGGCAACCGCGTTCCTATTTTGGATGGACTCATACCCCTGGCTGTGGTTAAGAGTCGGGTGAGAGTACTACCAGATGGGAAGTTGGAAGGCTGGGGAGCTTGAAGCTGTCTGAAAAGTGCAACATTTTCTTGGGGCCACGTATAACCTTCTGACTTCCTAAACTAACCGCGCTTTTGTGAAGCGCCTGTCTAAATATTCTCTTCTGACGTGTATTAGCTATAAAGGTAGACGCTGACTTTGGCACAGAAATACATTTGTGAGACAGATGGAAACGTTCCCTTCATGACCGCTTCTTGTTCCAGCCTTCCTTGCCAGGAGAAAAGAATCCGTGCTAGAAACGAGAAATTTGAAACTCCAGGAACTGCCATTTTGAAACTCTCCATACACAAAGCCATGGTATTTTACAGGTCCTGTGTTTTCCATTCGTTTTCCCCTAAGTATTTATGATGGCTAACCCCAAACCAAACTTTAACAACCAGCTATTATTCTTGTTAACCATTCATGGCTAAATGGACAAAACCCAAATCTGGAATTTGGGCATCCCTGTTCTTATTCCAGCTTGGCTACTTACCAGCTGTGGGACTTTATATGGCCCTTCAATATTTTGGATCCCTTTTTTCAAAATTTCTTCAATGGGGAATATGTCCCAGTTTCCACCAGCATTAGCCACATAAAGGCATCACCAATCTTGACTCCTTAATCTCAGGTTTCCAGAAGGATTAAACACAACCATGGATAGAAAAACAGCTTGCTCTTGTCATCAGCAGGGGCTTCCCTCATGGCTCAGTGGTAAAGAATCTGCCTGCCGGTGCAGGAGGCACAGGTTCCGTCCCTGGTCCAGGAAGATGCCACATGCCACGGCATCTAAGTCTGTGCATCACAAATACAGGGCCTGTGCTCTAGAGCCTGGGTGCCCCAACTACTGAGCCCACATGCTGCAACTGTGGAAGCCTGTGCTCCACAACAAGAGAAGCCACCACAATGAGAAAATCATGCATTGCAATGAAGAGTAGCCCCCGCTCGCTGCAACTAGAGAAACGCCTGCAGAGCAACAAAGAGCCAGCACAGCCACAAATAAATATATATATTTTTTAAAAGATAATAGCATATGAATAATCCTCAAATTGCAATGTTGAGACTCTGGTCAACTTCAGTGCCTCACACCTACTAGTCACTGAGAGAATATTCGCTGAATGAAGACCAGGTCATTTATTACAGCCGTGTGCCCCCTGTGCTAGTTGGACGCATGCTCTATGACATGGAAATGAGGAATCAATTTGTCCTGGTATTGCTGGCTTTCTGGCAGAGAGTAGTTTAATGAACTGTGAGTATAAGCACTGAAACAGCTTTGGTTGTGTTATTATTAGGAACTCCAGATATGTCCTAAAACATGTGTATGATCTCTTAGAGTGGGCTTGGTTCATTCATTGAATCCACTGAAAAACAAAGAGATCCTTTCGTGCAGTATCTATCTATCTATTACCATCACACTGATCATTTTCTTATTCCCCAGCTAGGTAGATCATTTTTGTCCTTTATGCTCAGGGCCAAACAGTAGTTTCCATCACAGACTCCATGTCTTGCTTTTGTTACCCTAAATTGCTAGATTTTATGTCCTCCCTTCCTTCCATGTCTTGAGCTAGATTTTCTCCCGTCAGGGAAGCCAGATGCCTTTTTCACTGAGGACATTTTCTTAAAAAACAAACCAGACCAAAACAGACATAAATCCTTGATAAACAGGCCTCCAAACACAGCAAAGTAAAGGTGATATACACAGAATATTTTCTTTTGCCTCTCTCCAGCTATGTGGACTACATGCAAATTCCTCTGTGTCAGACACTAGATTTCTGTGCCTTAGTACTTAGCATAGGGTCCAGTACAGAGCAGAAAATAAATACCTGTGGAGAAAATAATCTCTTTCTTAAGAAGCCACCACAATGAGAAGCCCTTGCATCACAAGTAAGAGTAGCCCCTGCTGGCCCCAACTAGAGGAAGCTGGCATGCACCAACGAAGACTCAGCGCAGTCAAAAATAAATAAATGAGTGAGTGTTGTTTTAAATATATCTCAGGACTTGACTTGGACACAGGGATAATTCAGTACTTTGCTACTCGAAGTATAATCTATAGACCAGCAGCACTGACAATAGCTTGGAGCGTGTTAGCACTGCAGAATCCCCTGCCCTGATCTGAACGAATTAAATCACAACCTTCATTTTAACGAGATTGAGGCTATTCATTTGAGAACCACTGACCTTGTCCAATGGTATGAACCTTAGCTGAAAACTGAATTGTCTAAAGCACTTTATATATATATATATATATATATATATATATATATATAATTTTGCTATCAGGATCCCATGGATAGATTCTGATGTATTTGGCTTGGAAATGTTGCTTGGATATTAAGATTTTTAAAAGTTCCCCATGCCACTCAAGTGATAAGCCAAGGCTGAGAACCATTGATGTGGTCCAGTTTTCTCACGTAAATATAGAGAGTTCTCCACTGAGCTCACATGCCACAGCTACAGAAGCCCACACACCTAGAGCTTGTGCTCCACAACAACAGAAGCCATGGCGATGAGAAGCCTGGGCACCACAGCTAGAGGGTAGTCCCTGCTCGCCGCAACTAGAGAAAGCCCACGCATAGCAATGAAGACACCATAGCAATTTTTGACACCAGCACAGTCAAAAATAAATATTTAAAAATATATATTAGATCGTTCTCTAAAGCTGGATGGACACATCTAGATAGTCAACAGCACTTTATAGAGAATAGTGACTGAGCAATCTTTGGTCTACTACTTCTTTCTAAATTTCTTCCCTCTTCCATTCTTCCTCAAATGATCAATCTGTTCCTGTATCGTAGACTATCCAAGATGCATAGGAGCCCCTAGTAACCATTAGTCTTTCTATGACTTCACTTACCACTCAGAGCTGATGAGTAGAAGGCAGACTCAAGCTGAAGGGATCAGATTCTATCTTCTAGGAGTCTGAAACGGGGACCAGGAGCAGGACTGATGGTCTTGGCGGCTGGCTGGTCCTCTCACAGGTGAAGCCAGGATCCTCAGGGCTACACAGTCTACTCTGGGAATTTGGAGCAGGGAAGGGCTGTAAGGAAACAGAACAATAAATCAAGTACGTGACGAGAAGTAGGAACAGTGAAGGGGAGAGAGTCAATTTTTAGGTTTACTTATGGCTTTTAGTTGTTTCCAGACCCTTCCCTAGCTAAGCTCAGTTGCAATTCCATCCCATTATTTCATGAAACATTACTATTTATAATTTACCACAAGCATTTTTCCTTAAGTCAGCTCCAGTTGGGTTGAGCCTTGGCAAGCACAAAATGTCCTAACTAATTCAGTCATCTTATTTCCCTGCTTAATTCTGATCAGCACTTTAGCACACATGTGACATCAGCGAAACTTCCATAGTTAAGAGCTGAGCTTCGAGGCCATCCAACTCAAAACAGGGATAAGGAATATCCATATGGATGGCAATTCTCTTTTTCAGTGAGGGCATTATTATTAAAAAAAAAAAATCCCTATGATTGAGGCTCTGAGTTAGACTTTTCCAAAAATAGCTACTGTTTAATCCTCTCAACATTATTGGCATGATACAGAAAACAGAACCTGGCTTTCAGAGTGGTTGATGGAGTTTCCTGTGGTTGAACATCTAGAAAGGGGGCATTGTTTGGATTCACGTCAGTCTTTCAGACTTTAAACCCATGCTTGGTGACCGGCAGGGAAGTGTGGCAGGTAATAAAGCTGAGTGAGTGAGGGAGGTGAGGGATGAACAGCCTGGTTTGTCATCAATCAGGGATCTGATAATGGAACAGATTAACCAGAGCACCTCAAATATCTCCCCCTTCTTCTCTTGAATGAGATAATGACTTTGGAATGTTGGGGGGGGGTCACCCTCCCTGAAGACTGTATATGTTCTTTACCTCATGACAGTAGACTATATGGTGTCTTCCAGACTGTGGCCTCAATAACCCTTGTTTGAAACCATCTGCAGGCTGCAAGCATGAAACACACCTTCCTGATGTGTGCTTTCTAACTCATCCTAGGACATATTTGAAGAGCAGCCTGCACCAGAACACTCTTTGTCCCTTAACACCACCGACTGCAACTGTCCCCTGCCATTCTCATTCATGCCTACTTTTCATCTACCATTTGGGTAAAAACCAAAAGGCTGTGGGTTTGTCTACTGTTCCCATTGAATTAGACTTTGTAATTGACTGGAATAGTAGACTTTCTAGTCTGGCAGTGGAAGCTAAAGGAATGTCCACTGGCCTTTCACTGGGGATTGGAGACTCTGTGGAAGGAAGTGGCTATGATCACTCTACTCTCAGAATCTTGTGACTTCTACCCAGCAGGTTAGGTGCTTCTGGCAAGGTCAGGACACATCTGAGGGTTATTTTAATATTTATATTCCAACCTCGTGACAAGAAGTATAAGAAAGCAAATCATGTCTTGATTGTATGAATTCTATTAGGAAGGTATATCCAGTTCAGTTGCTCAGTCATGTCTGACTCTGTGACCCCATGGACTGCAGCACACAAGGCTTCCCTGCCCAGCACCAACTCCCAGAGTTTGCTCAAACTCATGTCCATTGAGTCAGGGATGCCATCCAACCATCTCCTCATCTGTCATCCCCTTCTCCTCCCACCTTTAATCTTTCTCAGAATCAGGGTCTTTTCCAATGAGTTGGCTCTTTGTATCAGGTGGCCAAAGTATTGGAGTTTCAATTTCAGCATCAGTCCTTCCAATGAATATTCAGGACTCATTTCCTTCAGGATTGATGATGTGATCTTGCAGTTCAAGGGACTCTCAAGAGTCTTCTCCAACACCACAGTTCAAAAGCATCAATTCTTCATTGCTCAGCTTTCTTTATAGTCCAACTCTTACATACATACATATGTGACTACTGGAAAAAGCATAGCTTGGACTAGACGTACCTTTGTCAGTGAAGTAATGTCTCTGCTTTTTAATATACTGTCTAGGTTGGTCATAACTTTTCTTCCAAGGAGCAAGCGTCTTTTAATTTCATGGCTACAGTCACCATTTGCAGTGATTTTAGAGCCCAATAAAAGAAAGTCTGTCACTGTTTCCATTGTTTCCCCATCTATTTGCCATGAAGTAGCAAATGGGACTGGATGCCATGATCTTAGCTTTCTGAATGCTGAGTTTTAAGCTAACTTTTTCACTCTTCTCTTTCACTTTAATCAAGAGGCTCTTTAGTTCTTCACCTTCTACCATAAGGGTGAAGCGCAAACTGGAATCAAGATTGCTGGGAGAAATACCAGTAACCCCAGATACACAGATGACACCAATCTTTTGGTAGGAATGTATACTGCTGCTGCTGCTGCTAAGTTGCTTCAGTCATGTCCGACTCTGTGCGACCCCATAAACGGCAGCCCACCAGGCTCCCCCATCCCTGGGATTCTCCAGGCAAGAACACTGGAGTGGGTTGCCATATCCTTCTCCAATGCGTGAAAATGAAAAGTGAAAGTGACGTCACTCAGTCGTGTCCGACTCTTCGAGACCCCATGGACTGCAGCCTACCAGGGTCCTCCATCCATGGGATTTTCCAGGCAAGAGTACTGGAGTGGGGTGCCATCACCTTCTCCGGAATGTATACTAGCCATTGACAAATCTGAAAGCTCCAATTAAGTATGTAGCAGGCCCATATGAAATAATTCTTGGTCTTTAGTTGAATCAGAGCGAGCCTAAGGCCCAAGTTTTCTATAGGCTGCACATCCCATTAGGGCTGAGATTGTTCTTGAGCACCTACCTTACCTCAAGTGCTATCTCAGGTACTAACAAGTACTGTTTTTCCCTTCTGAAGGGCCATCCCCTCCTGTCCATTCTCACTCAGTTTGCAAAACACCTCCACCCCATCCTTTTGAAGCTTTTCCTGATCGCTTTGGCCCACCCGACTTACTCTGGGCACTATCGTGGATCTGTCTGCATTACCCTACAGATGCTCCTGCCATTCTGGAGGGACCGCAAATGCATCTGTGTTCCTAGGAGTTCACTCTCCTGGACCAAACCTCCTTGAGCACAGAGAGCACGTTTCAGCCAGTTCTGGATCTTCAGCCTCTTGCTCTGTGCTCAACAAGCAGTCCATGGCCATTTGATCATGTACCTCAATATGTCAGCTTTGCTGGTTTGCTTTTACATTTTCATTTTGAAGGTAAAGACAACAAAGTCCACAGAGCAAACCCCCTTTGCCCCTAGGTTACATCAGATCTAGGCTTAGAAACAAATGTACCATGCCCATGAATGTTCATATTTTAATTTTCAAACTACCAATATATAAAAGGCATGCACACTTTGGTCTAGCAACCTCCCTTCTAGGAATTTATTCTATGAATATAGTCACAAAATGTTTGTCAGAACATGTACAAGGATGCCCCTTGCTGCACTGGTTATATTAGCTAACATTAAACCAGTGTGGTCACTTATAGAAGGCCAGCATATGCCCTAGAATGACATCTAAACTCTGAGGTTACGGAAAGCATAATTCAAAAGGACTAAATATATTTACAGTCAAATGTATAAAAATCACTATTGAAAACAAAGCATAATACTGAAGAATATGTGGAAGTATCCCTTCCCAAGGAGAAGGGAACGGCTACCCACTCCAGTACTCTCTCCTGGGAAATTCCATGGACAGAGGAGCCTGGTGGGTTATAGTCCGCTGGGTGGCAGAGAGTCAGACATGACTGAACGACTAAAATGACACATTGGGGCTTCCCAGGTGGCTCAGTGGGTAAAGAATCCGCCTGCAAAGCAGGAGACTCAGGAGATGTGGGTTCCATCCCTGGATCATGACGATCCCCTGGGAGGAGGGCATGGCAAGCCACTCCAGTATTCTTGCCTGGGAAATCCCATGGACAGGGAGCCTGGTGGGCTACAGTCCTAGTGTGGCAGCGTCAGACATGTTTGAAGTGACTGAGCACGCACACGCATCATAGCAGCTATTGCATTGTTCTTAATATGTAGAACATGCAACTATTTTAATTCACTTAATTCTCATAACTATCATGAGCCCCATTTTACAGAAGAGGAAGATGAAGCAAAGAGAGGTTATCCTGTTCAAAATCAGAGCTGGAAAGTGGTAGAGCTGGGATTTAGTGCCATCTGAGAAACTGTTAAATGTGCAAATTCCCCACCCCAGTGGCTAATCAGAATCTCTGAGAATGGGTCCCAGCAACCTGTGATGGAACAAGCTTTCCAGACATCAGGTCAGAGACGCCCTGCTCTAAGCCATTTTGCTTCCCCAGGCACACTATTTCTAAAGGAAACACAAAACTCTATTAGCTGTTGAGAGACTGTGCTTAGAAGAGGGGGTGGGGAAGATAGTCACTTTAACTTTGTTACTTATTAAACTCCTCAGATTGTCTAGACCTACCTATATTGTATTACTTCCATTTTGATTGGTTTTAAAGGTCAAATGAACTCACTGGGTAGGCGGATTATGGGCCATTTTTATATGTTTGGTGTTTTCTCTCTACTTCTCTTTATTAAGACAATAAGAAAACAAAGTTAACCTATATATGCTTAAAAAAATTTTTTTTTTTTTTTTAACAAAGTCCCCCTTGGAAACATCCCAGGGAAGATGCCAGGAGAGCTCTCCAACCGAGATCCGAACCTTGCATTTGCCTCGGGGAAAGCATCTCCTGGCAAAACAAATGATTCTTTCACCACCTGAGGAGCTGCCCTCCACCCCTTAAATTGGTCACATCCATCACCGTCAGCCCAGACATGGTTGCTGTTCAATCCTGAGCCCCGGTGTGATAATTGGCATAATTTCCCCAAGATAATGTGGAGGTTAATGAGCTATAGGAAGCTTCAGGCCATCCACTTTCATTTTCAGCTCAGGCAACTGGGCTTTTATGAGAGTGGGGGGAAATCTACCAAAAATAAGAATGACGAGGTCACAGGAGAATGTGGGTGCAGAGTGGAGACCAGAATGGGAGAGAGGGGTCCTCTTGGCCCATCAGTGATGACACTGCTCTGGATGGAAGCCCCCTCCTCCTCTCAGCTTTGTGGGAGAGTCTCCATCCAGGAGGCGGGGCAGTGCACCCCAGCACATTCCAACCCTGTACTCGGCTTAGTATTTTTTGTTGTTGTTTGCTCATTAAGTCATATCTGACTCTTTGCGACTCTATGGACTGTAGCCTGCCAGGCTCCTCTGTCCATGGGATTTTCCAGGCAAGAACACTGGAGTGGGTTGCCATTTCCTTCTCCGGGGGATCTTCCCAACCCAGGAAATGAACCCATGTCTCCTGTGCTGGAAGATGAATTCTTTACCATTGAGCCATCAGGGAAGCCCTAGTATTTTTTAGGACTGTTCAAAAAATTAAAAAATAAAAATGAAATATGCAGATGATCTACCTTCTGAGAATTTCTGAAGCACGTGAGACTGTTTAAGGCTTTGTGAAATTCAGCAGTAAGGAAGTAGGTTTAGTGTTGATTAATCTAGAGTAGTAATCTAGCCTAGAGTCATCCAGGCTAAGTTCACTATGGAAACTTGTTTTAAAATTTTTAAGTTCACCTTCTGGTAGCTTCTAAGAGAGTCAGAGTTGTATTGTATTCAGTGCAGTATAACCTTGGAAATTCTAATACAAACAAAAGTAAGGTCTCTAGACTGTTAAAACCATGAATACATTCATTTATTTAACAATCCACAGGCTGTGTGTGCCCTGCAGGTAGGTATTGGGGCTGGGAACCCAGAGATGAAAGCAGCACTGTATCTACCCTGAAAGCCTTCACAGTCTAGGAGAGGGGGATATAAACAAACAGGAAGGATGCCAGAGAAAAGGCTGTGGGAGAGGCAAGTGCCTCCAGCTATGAGAGCACAGGCTGGAGCTCCTGCCACAAGAACTCGGGACAGGCACTGGGAGCTCAGGAAGGGGTGGGGGAGTCCCCAGGGAACAGGAGCTAAGCATGGGCTTTCCCCTCAGATGACCAGGCTCTGTCATCTATCAGCTCTGTACTTTTAGGCACTGTATTTATCCTTCTGAACTCAGGTTTCTTTAACTGGAAATGGATCAGTAAGAATACGGAGCTTATAGGTCTGGCCCAAGGACTGAACACACATCACTCACTTCATATGATGCTCTGGGGTAGAGGAGAAGGTTTCGAGTGCAAAGGTGGATCCCTCAGGTCAAGTACTGAGGAGGCGCAGGTGGCGACACTGGCTGTGCAGGGGGGCGAGGGGCCGCTAATGAGTGTTTGATGAGCGCCCGGACAGCGGGGAGGGGAGAGAGAAGAGAGCATGCAGCAGGTTCCTTTGCCGCCTTCTACTTTTGGGGGGAATATGTATGAATATAGGGCTTCCACGGAGTGTATGAATATAATTAACTTTCCATCAAACCAGGGTAAAGTAGGTTGAATAAAGTGCAAAGTGAAAGTTCTCAGTCACATAGTCATTAATTCGACTCTTTGCAACCCTATGGACTGTGGCCCGCCAGGCTCCTCTGTCCATGGGATTCTCCAGGCAAGAATACTGGCATGGGTAGCAATCCCCTTCTCCAGGGGATCTTGCTGACCCAGGGACTGAACTCAGATCACCTGCATTGCATGTAGATTGTTAGGTTGAACAGTGTCTCCTAAAAAGATATGTCCCAGGAGTGCAAAGTGGACCTTCAGAAGCATCACTATGGACAAAGCTAGTGGAAGTGATGGAATTCCAGCTGGGCTATTTCAAATCCTGAAAGGTAATGCTGTGAAAGTGCTGCATTCAATATGCCAGCAAATTTGGAAAACTCAGCAGTGGCCACAGGACTGGAAGAGGTCCGTTTTCATTCCAATCCCAAAGAAAGGAATGCCAAAGAATGCTCAAACTACCGCACAGTTGCACTCTTCTCACGTGCTCACAAAGTAATGCTCGAAATTCTCCAAACTAGACTTCAAAACTGTATGAACTAAGAACTTCCAGATGTTCAAGCTGGATTTAGAAAAGGCAGAGGAACCAGAGATCAAATTGCCAACATCTGCTGGATCATAGAGAATTCCAGAAAACCCTCCACTTCTGTCTCATTGACTCTGCTAAAGCCTTTGACGGTGCAGAACACAACAAAGAGTGGAAAATTGTGAAAGAGATGGGAATACCAGACCACCTTACCTGCCTCCTGAGAAATCTGTATGCAGGTCAAGAAGCAACAGTTAGAACTGGACATAAACAATGGACTGGCTCCATATTAGGAAAGGAGTACATCAAGGCTGTATATTGTCACCCTGCTTATTAAACTTATATGCAGAGTACATCATGCAAAATGCCAGGCTGGATGAAGCACAAGCTGGAATCAAGATTGCCGGGAGAAATATCAATAACCTCAGATATGCAGATGACACCACCCTTATGGCAGAAAGTGAAGAGGAACTAAAGAGCCTTTTGATGAAAGTGAAAGAGGGGAGTGAAAATGTTGGCTTAAAACACAACATTAAAAAAACTAAGATCATGGTATCTGGTCCCATCACTTCATGGCAAATAAATGGGGAAACATTGAAAACAGTGACAGACTTTCTTTACTTGGACTCCAAAATCACTGCAGATGGTGACTGCAGCCATGAAATTAAGACACTTCCTCCTTGGAAGAAAAGCTATGACCAACCTAGACAGCATACTAAAAAGCAGACACAGTACTTCACCGACAAAGGTCCATCTAGTCAAAGCTATAATTTTTCCAGTAGTCATGTATGGATGTGAGAGTTGGATTACAAAGAAAGCTGAGGGCTGAAGATTTGATGCTTTTGAACTGTTGTGTTGGAGAAGACTCTTGAGAGTCCCTTGAACTGCAAGGAGATCAAACCAGTCAATCCTAAAGGAAATCAGTCCTGAATATTCATTGGAATATTGGGGCTGAACCTCCAATACTTTGGCCACCTGATGCAAAGAACTGACTCATTAGCAAAGACCCTGATGCTGGGAAAGAGTGAAGGCAGGAGGAGAAGGGGACGACAGAGGATGAGATGATTCCATGCCATCACTGACTCGATGGACATGAGTTTGGGCAAGCCCCAGGAGTTGGTGATGGACAGGGAGGCCTGATGTGCCGCAGTCCATGGGGTTGCAAAGAGTTAGACAGGACTGAGTGACTGAACTGAACTGAGTTTGAACCCCAGTACCTCTGAAGGTAACATTTTTCAAAAATAGGGCCTTTGCAGTTGTAGTAACTAATTAAGATGAAGTCATTAAGTCAGGCCCTAAATCCAATGTCTGGTACCCTTACAGGAAGAGGAGAAAAACAGACACCTTGGGAAGGAGGCTGTGTGAAGATAAGAGGCAGAGATGAGAGAGGCAGGCAGCTGTGAGCCAAGAACACTCAAGACTCTCTGCCACCAGCAGAAGCCACCAGAGAATCAGGAACTGACTTCTCCTTAGGCCTTCTAGAGGGGGCCAGCCCTACCAACACCTTGATTTTGGACTCCAGGCTTCTTCAACTGTACTCGACTCCATTTCTGTTGTTTTAAATCACTCGGTTTGTAGTGCTTTGTTCAGCAGCCCTAGGAAAGAACTTTCCAGGGTTTCTCAACTTTGACACTGTTGGCATATTGGGTAGAACACGCTCTCTGCTGGGAGGGGGGGCCGCTGCTCTGTGCAGGTTATTTGACAGCCTCTCTCCACTGAATGCCATAGAACCACCATATGAGCGAGAATGCCTCAAAATATTGCCAATATATCCCGGGAAGGGGGAGCTCGAGGGGCAAATCTCCCCTGGTTGAGAATCATGGCTTGCTTGCTCACTCATTTATTTATCTGTCCATTCATTCATTTACTTATATTTGATAATTTTCTATAATATTTACATAGAAATGAGTATGGACCAAGTTATCTCTTTAGGCTCTGGGAATGCAATGGAAACAACAGTCTTTATGTTCATGAAGCTTACAGTGGAGTGGAGAACAGAGTCTAAGCAAATAATCTACAAACCCTTACAAAGTGGGATGAACACCCCAAATCAAGTGACCATGGTTCTAGGCAAAGGAGCCTGACTTAGATGGTGGGCCCAGGGGGTTTGATGGAGGTCTGAGAAATAAAAGGTTGCCTAGGCACAGATGACAGGGACAGATGAGATTCCCAGGTAGTGCAAAGGCCCTGGGGTAGAAAGGAGAATGGGGAAAAGGGCAGGAAGATGGTGGCTGAGGGAAGTGGAGGGCAGGGCCCAGGATCTGGTCTGTATCCCAGAATCAGATCTGGTTACAGGGCAGAAGGAAAGAAATGCCCCAGCACCAGACAGAAAAGGCCCCCGGGAACTACGTCATTCATCTCCAAGGTAATTCTGAGACAACTGGCCGTTGATTTCCATCCCCTCAACAAAGTGAGGCCCTTTCTGCCATATGGCTGCAATGCCCCACATCTATATGGGACACAGGCAGACACACAGTTTCTGGGAAGGGCTGTCTGGCTTTTCATGGTTTAATGAAGAGATGTGCAGGGACCATCAAGTCAGGTAATAAAAAATGCTCAGAAATCTATATTTTTGCCCTCTCTGGCAAAAATAGCATATTGTCTTACAAGATGGATGCAGCCAGCTCCTTCCAGGGAGTGCCATTTTCCCTAGAAGGCCCTTTGGAGATGGATGTGCTGCCTGGTGGCCCAGAGCTGAGCTCTGGGGAAGAGCCCTGCTCAGCAGGCATTGGATCTGGAACAAGGTGCACCCCTGTTCCTGCCACCCCCATCTCCACTGCCCTCATTCTGCACTGTTGTATGGACACAAGTCTGACCACAAGGCTCCTGGGCAGAGGACCTTAGCATGAAACATTGATGCCCGTCCTCTGGGTCTGCAGCTCATGAGGAAGGACCCCCCCAGCCTCCACTCCTTGGATTCTTAGCTTTCTTTTCTATAAAATGGCATGAACAATCTCTGCCCTGGATTTGCCAAACCTCTGCTCTAGGTCAGAGAAGAGTATGAACTACTCCAGAAATCATGACATGCTTCACAATACAGGAGGCCACAGGCTCTGGTATATGTGTGGACATGGCACCCAGAGTCTGTATAGATTCAGGGTTTAAGCTTAATTTCCTCAGCTACCAGCTTTGAGACTCAACTCATCTATAAAAAGAGAATAAACATACTATCATAAGAATGTGTCCAAAGGAGTAAATATTTAAATATGGAGGCCTCCTAGCACATTCTTTACTCAATGCCTAGCTGCAATTACTAATGTAACTGTGGACTTTGGGAAGTTGTAAAGGATGGGAAGGGCTTCCCAGGTGGCCCCGTGGTAAAGAATCTGCCTGCCAATGCAGGAGATGTGGGTTCAGTCCTTGAGCTGGGAAGATCCCCTGGAGGAGGAAATGGCAACTTAATCTAGTACTCTTGCCTGAAGAATCCCATGGACAAAGAAACCTGGTAGACTACAGTCCATGGGGTCACAAGGAGTCAGACACAACCAAGCAACTGAGCACACACACAAAGGATGGAAAGGAATATAGACTAACCTCCTGGAGGCTGTGGAACTGGTGTCCAGGGCCACGTACACTGAGGGCCTCTGACAGTCACCTGGGCAGGCTCCCAGCCTGAAGCCCCTGCAGCCTCTTCCATCCCCAGCACACACAGCAGCACCCCCCACCTGGTCCATGGGCCTTCCCCGTGACGCCTTTCCTACCTGCTCCATCCTCTCCTCCTTCCCTTGCTGCCTCTCACGAAGGCTATGCCATGGAGCGGGCCTCCTCCCCTCCATTCAGGGGACTTGATCACAGCTGTCCCCCCTGGGCAGAATCGCCCCATCCCTGCCAGCGGAGGTCAGCTCCAGCATTTCTCTGCTCCCTGAGGATGCTGTCTGCCCTTTCTTACAATTTCTTAACCCTTCTGTCTGTGTGGTACAGCCTCCCCAGAACCTTCTCCATTTACCTGTCCACCTGCCTAGACTGTGAGTTGGTGGGGGCTGGGTCTGAGCGGGTTCTCACCACATCCCTCTCAGGGTCTCTCCTCCTTTCTCCCTTCCTCAAATATCATCTCATCATCTCTGCACCCTTACCTGCCAAGAGCTGTGCTGGCGATAGATTCAGAGGTGAGCCTGGCTGTCAGCCCTGCCCTCACAGAGCTCACATCCCCTTACGTATGGGTGGTGGGGAGTTACTATAGGAAAAAATGAGGTATTATCAGGACACTACAGGCTCCATGCTGAAAAATAAAGCAGAATAATCCTGTAGGGACTTCCCTTGGTGGTCTACTGGCTAAGACTCTGAGTTCCCAATACAGGGGGCCCGGATTCGATCCCTGGTCAGGGAACTAGATGTCCCATGCTGCAACTGAGACCCAGTGAAGCCTAATAAACAAGTCTTAAAAAAATAAAAGTAAAAAAGAATAAGCCTGCAGAGAGTGTTATGAGAAGCTACTTTGGAAAAAGGAAACCAGGGCCCACCCAGTGTGTTGGGGACTTGGCAGGGCATCCTGGATGGGCTGTCTAATCTCTTTTCAAATCGCAAACTCTGCCCCTGGCCCAAGAAGTCAATCCAAGGCAACCTGTGCCTCTTCAGCAAGAGTTCGTTTCCTGTGTGTTAGTCGCTCAGTTGTGTCTGACTGTTTGCGACCCCATGGACTGTAGTCTGCCAGGCTCCTCTGTCCATGGAGTTCTCCAGGCAGGAATACTGGAGTGGCTTGTAATTTCCTTCTCAGGGAGTCTTCCTGACCCAGGGATCAACCCTAGGTCTCCTGCATTGCAGGCAGATTCTTTACTGCTGAGCCACCAGGGAAGCCCTTTGTTTCCTGCTGCTGCTGCTGCTGCTAAGTCACTTCAGTCGTGTCCGACTCTGCGTGACCCCATAGACGTCAGCCCACCAGGCTCTCCTGCCCCTGGGATTCTCCAGGCAAGAAAACTGGAGTGGGTTGCCATTTCCTTCTCCAATGCATGAAAGCGAAAAAGTGAAAATGAAGTCGCTCAGTCGTGTCCGACTCTTAGCGACCCCATGGACTGCAGCCCACCAGGCTCCTCCATCCATGGGATTTTCCAGGCAAGAGTACTGGAGTGGGGTGCCATTGCCTTCTCTGCCTTTGTTTCCTAGCCTGCTGTAATAATTACCACCATCTTCATGGCTCAGAACAAGACAAGGTAACAAAGGCTGACACACCCTGATCCTGGAGCTATTCCACTGGGACCTGGGCCAGCCCAGCAGTTCAGTCCCTCAGTCATGAATGCCTCTTTGAGTCTGCAGCACACCAGGCTTCCCTGTCCATAGTCAACTCCTGGAGCTTGCTCAAACTCATGTCCATCGAGTCAGTGATGATATACAACCATCTCATCCTGTCGTCCCCTTCTCCTCCTGCCTTCAATCTTTTCCAGCATCAGGGTCTTTTCCAGATGAGTCAGTTCATCACATCAGGTGGCCAAAGTATTGGAGTTTCAGCTTCAGCATCAGTCCTTCCAATGAACACCCAGGACTGATCTCCTTTAGGATGGATTGGTTGGATCTCCTTGCAGTCCAAGGGACTCTCAAGAGTCTTCTTCAACACTACAGTTCAAAAGCATCAATTCTTTGGTGCTCAGCTTTCTTTATGGTCCAACTCTTATATCCATACATGACTATTGGAAAAACCATAGCTTTGCCTAGATGAACCTTTGTGGGCAAAGTAATGTCTCCACTTTCTAATACGCTGTCTAGGTTGATAATAGCTTTTAGTCCAAGGAGCAAGCATCTTTTAATTTCATGGCTGCAGTCACCATCTGCAGTGACTTCAGAGCCCAGGAAAATAAATTCTATTACTGTTTCCATTGTTTTCCCATTTATTTGCCATGAAGTGATGGGACCAGATGCCATGATCTTAGTTTTTAGAATGTTGAGTTTTAAGCCTGCTTTTTCACTCTCCTTTCACTTTCATCAAGCGGTTCTTCAGTTCCTCTTCACTTTCTGCCATAAGGGTGTTGTCATCTGCTTTGCAGGTTATTGTTATTTCTCCCAGCATCTTGATTCCAGCTTGTGCTTCATCCAGCCTGGCATTTTGCATGATGTACTCTGCATATAAGTTAAATAAGCAGGGTGACATATACAGCCTTGATATACTCCTTTCCCAATTTGGAACCAGTTCATTGTTCCATGTGCCATTCTAACTATTGCTTCTTGACCTGCATGCAGGATTCTCAGGAGGCAGATAAGGTGATCTGGTATTCCCATCTCTTTAAGAATTTTCCACCGTTTGTGGTGATCTATATAGTCAAAGGCTTTGGCATAGTCAATAAAGCAGATGTTTTTCTGAAATTCTTTTGCTTTTTTTTATGATCCAGTGGATGTTGGCAATTTGATCTCTGGTTCTTCTGCCTTTTCTAAATTCAGCTTGAACATCTGGAAGTTCACAGTTCATATACTGTTGAAGCCTGGCTTGGAGAATTTTGAGCATTACTTTGCTAGCATGTGAGATAAATGCAATTGTGTAGTGGTTTGAACATTCTTTGGCACTGTCCTTCTTTGGAATTGGAATGAAAACTGAGCTTTTCCAGTCCTGTGGCCCCTGCTGAGTTTCCCAAATTTTCTGGCATTTTGAGTGCAGAATTTTAACAGCATCATCATTTAGGGTTTAAAATAGCTCAACTGACATTCCATCACCTCTGCTAGCTTTGTTTGTAGTGATGCTTCCTAAGGCTAATCTGACTTTGCATTCCATGATGTCTGGCTCTAGATGGATGATCACACCATTGTGGTTATCTGGGTCATGAAGATCTTTTTTGCATAGTTCTTGTATATATTCTTGCCACCTCTTCTTAATATCTTCTGCTTCTGTTAGGTCCATACCATTTTTGTCCTTTATTGTGCCCATCTTTGCATGAAATGTTTCCTTGGTATCCCTAATTTTCTTGAAGTGATCTCTAGAGTTTCCACTGTATTATTTTCCTCTATTTCTTTGCATTGATCAGTGAGAAAAGCTTTCTTATCTTTCCTTGCTAGTCTTTGGAACTCTGCTTTCAAATAGTTGTATCTTTCCTTTTCTCCTTTGCCTTTGTTTTTCCAGCTGGGAATCATGTCATCCTCTCGCCCTAAATCCTGGGTGAGCCCAGATCCAGCAGGAACTGACAAGGGCCTGGTCTGAGGCAGGACAGCCTCCCCCTCCTTGTCTAGCAGTGTTTTTAAGTATGAGCACACTGGTGAGTGTATCTGGGGAGTGGTGGGGAGGAGCTGAACAAGGCTTCAGAGGAGGAGGATAAACTGCTGTTAAGGAAACCCACATGGTCTGGCACTAAAGTTTCAAATTGTAAAAGAAAACCAGAAGTAAACTTAATTCTAAGTGAGAGGCTGCTATAAATCTGTGCATGGAAGCAGGAATCCTCTGGGTGAATGGATACCAACTTTGGGACTGGTTCTTCTCCTCACCTTCTGTAAGGTACTAAACCCCCATACATACATTAATATCCAAACCCCAGAACCTGTGAACACAACCTTATTTGGAATGAGGTCTTTGTGAATGTCAATAAGGATTTCCAAATGAGATCATTGTGGATTACCCAGTGGGCCCTGAATCCAATGGCAAGTGTTCTCATGGGACATTTCTAAAAGATTGAAGGGGAGAGGACAATGGCCTCCCAGTTCTAGAGGTCAGCAGTCTGAAGTGTAGGTACTGGCAGAGCTGGGCCCCCCAAAGGCTCTGGGGGAGTGTCCCCTCTTGCTTCTCTAGGCTTCCGGTGACTCCAGGTGTTCCTTAGGGTGTGGCTGCAGCCCCGTAGCTTCTGTCTCCATTTTTCATGGGGTCTCCTCCTTTGTGTGTGGGTCCTCTCCCCTCCTGTCTTACAGAAATATCTCATGAGAGCACTTGCCATTGGATTCAGGGCCCATCTGGATAATTCAGGATAATCTCATTTAGAAATCCTTATTGACATTCACAAAGACCCGTTCCCAAATAAGGTTGTGTTCACAGATTCTGGCTGGTGGCTCAAGTGGTAAAGACTCTGCCTGCAATGCAGGAGACCTGAATTCAGGGGTTGGGAAGATCCCCTGGAAAAGGGAATGGCAACCCACTCCAGTGTTCTTGCCTGGAAAATCCCAGACTGAGTGACTTTCATTCATAGGTTCTGGGGTTAGGGTTAGATATCTTTGGGGATGATCGTTTAGTACCTTATAGCAGGTGAGGGGAAGAACAAGTCTCAAAATTGGTATCCATTCACCCAGAGGATTCCTGCTTTCATGCATGGATTTAAAGCAGCCTTTTATTTTGATTTAAATTTATTTCTGGTTTTCTTTTACAGCACTTGAAACCTTACTGTCAGACCAAGTGGGTTTCCTTATTAGGTACGTCACTTTCTCCTCCTCCTCCTCTGAAGCCTTGTTCAGCTCCTCCCTACCACTCCCCAGACACACCCACCCGTGTGCTCATACTTAAAGACACCAACAGACATGGAGGGGTGGCTGACCGGTCTGGGACCAGGCCTTTGTCAACTCCCACTGGATCTGGGTTCGCACAGGATTTAGGGGGAGAGGATGAAATGATTCCCAGCTGGAAAAACAACCCTGTCTGCTGGGCTAGCCAAGATCACAGAGAAAGAACTGGAGTCTCAGGGCGAGGTCTGCTTTTGTTTTCTTTTCTATTTTAACTCAAACTCCTTATTGTTTCTGTTACTGAAACTTAGACACACACACAGACACACATGCAAACAAGTTCAGCTGAGTATGAAATAAGTAGAAAATATAAAAGGAAATGAAAAATCTTCTTCCCTTTTCCTTGTGCCAAATTCTACCTTTCTAACTTTCTCCAGAAATGCATTTTCTTTAGAAGACAGGCATGTCCCTGCAAGGATATACACTTGTGTATGCCCAGCTAGACTGTTTCTATTTTAACATTTCATATATGTACTTATTTATATGTAAATACTTTTCATTATGTAAAAGGGCTATCCTTTCTCATGGCTCTGCACTTGGCTCTTCCTCCTTGTGGTCTATCTTGGACAGCTTTCCTTATTGGGTTACATGGATTTATCTCATTTTTAACAGCTGCAAAGTACTCCATTCAATGGATGTACCATCAAGTACTCCAACAGGCTACTAACCTGAGTTACCAAGAGCTTAGCCTCTGACTCAGCCTGGTGCCCGCTCACTGTAGCTGTGCATAGAACAAATACACGTATCAATAATATGATATATAAAATAATACTTATATACAAAATACTGAGTTGGCCAAAAAGTTGTTTGGATTTCTCTATAACATCTTATGGAAAAACCCAATTGAAATATTTGGCCCACCCAATATATTATTTTATATATAATTTGAATAATTATATATTAATATAACATATATCATAGGGCTTCCCAGGTGGCTCTAGCGGTAAAGAACCCATGTGCCCATGCAGGAGATACATGCAGGTTTGATCCCTGTGACAGGAAGATCTCCTGGAGGAGGGCATGGCAACCCACTCCAGTACTCTTGCCTGGAGAATTCCATGGACAGAGGAGCCTGGTGGGCTACAGTCTACAGGTTCATAAAGACTCAGATACAACTGAATAGACTTAGCATGCATACATAATATATATCATAAAGAATTAAAAATTACATATCACTTAATTATCACAATTATAGGTGATTGTTATCCTTACTTTAGAGATCAGGGCCTGAAATTTTCATCTCTGACATGAAGCTTGGTTAATTAAGGCTGAAGGAGGTAAGTTGCTTTATGCAAAGTCCAGGGCAGTGAGATTCCAAATGCTTTATTCTTTACATTGTGCCACATTCCCCACTGTTTTACTTTCTTTGGACCATCTGGCACAAGCCCCACCGTTTGGTTTCCTTCTTGCCCTTTTCGAGTCAGTTCACAGTTCTTAAAGCCCAGTGGGAATGCAAATGGGCTTGTGTCTGAGCAGGGGCAGCAGGAACGACCCTGTATGGAGCCTGGCTGGCTCCTCGATGGACTGTGAACTCTACGCCCTCCAGGGTCCACGTGTATCTGCATTACTTCCTCTGCGATCTTCTCCAGTGATCACACTAGACAGGAAAGAAAAATAAACTTGGCCTGGAGTCAGCCCATCCTGATTCTTGGGTGGGCCTGAGAGCTGTGGGGTCAAGTCACTTTGCTCAGGGCCCCAGTGACAACACCCCACTCTTTGAAGTGGGCTCAGGAGAAGGGTGTGCTGGGTGAGCGTAATGGCTGCAGCAGCTGCCAACCTGCTTAAGCCACAGGCTGGCCTATGGTGGCCTCACCATTGCATTAAGGCCCATTTTGCAACATTTACTAACTTACTGTGATATAATGCTGGCTTTAGAACCTGTAACCTTCTAGCCTGAGACTTTGTGCTCCTGGGAAAGCCCTGAGCTCTTTGAGCCTCTGTTTCAATCGCCACTAACGTCCTCATGGTTGGGTTGTTGGTGAGCAACTGGGAATGAGAGACAAGAAGTTTTCAGTGCAGAGCTTCTCAATTCACTCTGCTGTGAATTCAGTGCACCTGGGGCAGGGTGGGGCAGTGGTGGCTTGCAAACCCCAGTGCACAGGCCACACTCTCGATCAATTAAGTCAGGCTACCTGGGCTGGGGCCCAGGAACCAGAGCTTAAAAAAACAACCAACCCCCCCCCCCCCCGCCCCCACAGAGCTTCCAAGTGTAGCCACTTCTGAGAACCAGAGAGCAAGTGGCAAGGCCCACCCCATACATAGTCATCACTCAGCAAATGCTCATGGCCGCCTCCTCTTCCCTAAAATCATCCAGCAATCCCACTGCTGGGCATATACACTGAGAAATCCAGAATTGAAAGAGACACGTGTACCCCAATGTTCATAGCAGCACTGTTTGCAATAGCCAGAACGTGGAAGCAACCTAGATGTCCATCCACAGATGAATGGATAAGCAAGCTGTGGTACATATACACAATGGAGTATTACTCAGCCATTAAAAAGAATACATTTGAATCAGTTCTAAGGAGGTGGATGGAACTGGAGCCTATTATACAGAGTGAAGTAAGCCAGAAACAAAAACACAAATACAGTATACTAACGCATATATATGGAATTTAGAAAGATGGTAAAAATAACCCTATTTACAAGACAGCAAAAGAGACACTGATGTTTAGACCAGACTTTTGGACTCTGGGACCGGGAGAGGGTGGGATGATTGGGGAGAATAGCATTGAAATATGTATAATATTATATCTGAAATGTATTAATTGTTCAAACTAAATACTGTCATGTTACAATTTGTTCATATTAGATGTTTGTAATGTTTATGATAATCAATAAAAGAGATTCTTGATAAAAAAAAAAAATAAATAAAGACAACATAAATCTCCAAACGCTTTTGAAGAAACCTCTGGAACTTTAAGCCAAACAGCCAAGGTGAGGCCACGGTGTCCATGAAGCTCCCTGACTTGCTGTCCACTTTCTTAAAGAGCAAGGGCAGTTTGAGGTCAGGGTGTAATGTTTGGAAAACTTCTGGGAAGTGAAGCAATGGCATTTCTGAAATTCCTGCCCTTCCTTCTTATCACCTTCTCTTTATCAGCTTCCCTCTGAGCCACTGTTGGTGCCTCAGGAGGGAGTGCTGAACCAGAGCTCCTCTAACAAAGCCGGGTGGGGTGGGGTGGGGGTGGGGTGGGGGTGGGGGGGCGTGTGGGGGCAGGGCACCTTGTGCAATCCTCACGTGAGACTCAGAACCCAATGGACTCCAGGCCCCACTAAATCTGTTTGGACTCCCCTCTGAAAGTCAACTTTCCTTGGTCGCTTACTTTGGAGCCTGTGCATTAAGATATTGAAACTAATCATAAACAGGGGCAAGGCTGTAGGGACTCACGGCCAACCACCCCACTTAGAGAAATTGCCCAGACCACCAAGTCCTCGAAGAACATCTTGGTCACACCTGACTTGGCCACCATGGCCCACCCAGTCGACGCGGCCCCCCATCAACAGCCCCCCGCCATTCCAGTGTCCACCAGGCCTTCACAAGGTTTTCTCCAACCATGGCCCACTGGCATACAACCACGTCAGGGCTGACTCAGCCAACTGGGCTTAACACAGGCCCTCGAGGCAGCCGTGGGCTCGCTCACACATGAAAATCCTTGTCTAAGGCTTCCTCAGAGTTTGCTGTCTGGTGTTTCTCTGCTTTTCAAGAAGCAAAGACCAGGAAAGGAAGCTGAGTGACGTTCTCTGTGATTTATGGTTCCCCTCTCTGTTTTGTTCTGGATACCCGAGTGTCTGCTCCACTAAGCCACGAACGCCCACCCAAAGGCACACAGACAACCTACCTGGATAGAGCAGCAGGGACTCGAGCTTGGTGCGCTAAGTCGCTTCAGTCGTGTCCGACTCTGTGCAACCCCAGAGACGGAAGCTCACCAGGCTCCCCCGTCCCTGGGATTCTCCAGGCAAGAATACTGGAGTGGGTTGCCATTTCCTTCTCCAGTGCATGAAAGTGAAAAGTGAAAGTGAAGTCACTCAGTCGTGTCCGACTCTTAGCGACCCCATGGACTGGAGCCTACCAGGATCCTCCATCCATGGGATTTTCCAGGCAAAAGTACTGGGGTGGGGTGCCATTGCCTTCCCCCCGAGCTTGGTGTGGGCGAGTTCATAAACTGAGCTGCTTACAGGAAGGAGGTGACCCAGGGACTGAATACCCACTGAGGATCTCCTGACTTGCCTTGAACCACCTGGAATTACTTCAACCTGTGTGAAAACTTTGCTTAAAGGCCCAGAATCTGTTTTCTCTTCCTCTTTGCAAGTTCTTTTCCCCAAAGTGTGGTACAGAACCTTGTTCCCTGGGATGTTGATAGAGGGAGAAAAACATCCTGTTGTCAAAAGAGCATGTTAATTACAAGATACCAAATTTATCTTTCACACAGTCAAAATGCACACTAGTCTCTTAAAGGTGCTGAGAAATTCTGCAGTTAAAAAAAAATGTTGAAAAAATAATTCTTAACATTGTTTATGCCAAGATTTCCCAGAATTATTTGACAAAGGAATACTTTTTTTTTTCTTTTCTCTCCTTCCAACTCTCTTTCCAGTCTTACTCACTAGCAGACCACAGAAACAATGCTCTTCAGAGAAAACCTTAGGAAAAGCTATCCTGAAAGAATTCATTCAATGGGCGGATGGAGTAATGAGCTCCTAGCAATTCTCTTTTCAACAGGTACACGTACCTCTTCTCCTAAGCCAGCATTCTCCACCTCTGCAGAGTCTCTGCTCCTGACTAAAGCACCAGAAACCTAACCTGACCAGAAGAAGTTTCCCAGGGTTGGTGTCAAATGTTTTCACGTGACCACCATGAGTCAGGGCAGGAAGCCTCAGGATTCAGATCCACGTGTTTCTTCTGCCAATGCAGTGAATGCTTATGGGATTAATGTGTGTGTGAGTGGTGGTGAGAAAAGTTGGTGCTTCAGCTGTAGGCCTGGAAAATTCAAGACTATTTGCTTAATGGCGCCAGTGACCAGGTGCCAGCCATTTGTTTATATTAGTGGTGATTGACTAGAGACTCATCCCAGGATGCTCAGGGGTCTCTGTGATGTGAGGAAAACCAGGCAGGATTGGAATGTCTCTCTGGTGCCAGGTCCCTCAGAAAGCTGTGCCTCCATGCTCTCTGGGATGGGCCCCCAACTTACTGATGGGGAACCCAGGGCACAGGGAGGAGAGGTAACAGGCCAAGGTCACATCACTTGAAAATGACATACTTGAAGCACCTGCCGGTTCTGGGGTGGGTTCCATTGTGATTGTCAGCTGCCAGAACCCCACATGCCTGCCACTCCTCATCCCCATGGGTGCTGGAGCTGGGATGCAAAGCCATGCATATCTTATAAAAAATAACAACAATAACAGTCTGTGTGTGTGTGTGTGCACACGCGTGTGTGGGCACGCAGCAGCCTGTTTCTGCAGGCATTTAACAAATATTTGCAAGTATGTGCCAGAGACTAGGGACATGAGAGGGAACAAGGCAGGCAGCCCTCTTGTCCTGAAGGAGAAGCATCTGGGTAAAATGATGAAAGACAAACCACTGCGTTTGAAATCCACAAGTGACTGGCTCAAAATGAGCAAAATGATGTGTGGAATTAAACAGAAAAATCCTTCCCCTTGCTTCTGTCACATTCTTACAGGTCACATCAACCTCAGCTGCCTTAAGGGAAAGATTCCAGCAGAAGAGAA
Organism: Tragelaphus eurycerus; assembly: GCA_935064755.1. Taxonomy (NCBI): domain Eukaryota; kingdom Metazoa; phylum Chordata; class Mammalia; order Artiodactyla; family Bovidae; genus Tragelaphus; species Tragelaphus eurycerus. The sequence continues at coordinate 25,060,752 of CAKXYN010000020.1, forward strand.
TGAGAAAAAGAAGAGAATCTCCTAAGAATCAAAATTAATTTACAACTTCTGCCAGACACCCCGAGAGGGACTTTAACAAATCCAGTGACTATCGGGTAAAAGTGGGAGGTGTGGTTTCACAAGTGCATACATCAGTCACAACACACACACGTAAACACACACACTCAGCCAGCATGATGCGTGCTCCAGGCAGTCCCCAAGTTTTTACAACGTAGACCATCCTCTTAACACTCTTCGTCAACTCAACAATCCACTGTTAATATGCCCATTTCACAAATCAGGAAAACGGAGGTTCAGTAACTTAGCTCAGGTCAGACTCTAACCTACAGCACCCGGGGTCAAGCCTGGACTCCTCACTCTTGGTTCCATTGCTATAAGGGACACCAGCAAACTTCATAAGCCACAAAAAAGGCAGGGGAAAACTTGGAAACCTGGTGGCTGGAGGGTTGGGAAGCCTGGCTTCCATTCTCCTCTTCCCGTCAGCCCCTGTGCCTCCCAGGGCATCTCAGCATCTCAAATCAGAGAACTAATTTGAGAAAGTGGGGCTGAGTGTGAAAGCGCCAAAACCAAAGCCACTCCCAGACTGTGGGATGCTTCCCTTTTGTCCTTCTCTTTCTCTCCAACCAAGGCACCCCATCCTTGGGAAAGGTTTTACTTTCTTTGGCTGGAGAGCAACGTCTGCGGGAAGTCAACAATCCTGAGACGAGGAAGACAGCCAGGCAGAGGAAGACAAACAGAACTGACACCGAGCAAAAATGCAAAGGTTCAAAATGCGAGCTCTAATGTGCTCTCCCCTGCCTGACGCCTGCCAGACGCAGGGCTTTGAGAAAGAAAGAAAACAATCTGATTTGTATGAAAGGGGCCAAAAATAACCTTGCATTCTCCTGCAGAAGAAAACAGAAAACTCGGCGGTTTCCTCCTATTTGGATGTTCTTTTCCTTGGGTTGCAGTCAGCAGGGTGAACCTCTTAGCTCAAGACCTGCAAAGAGACAACAGGTCAAGACACTCAGGCAGGAGGGGGACAATGGGAATCCGGCTGAGAAAGGGGCTCCTAGAGTCTGATTTAAAGCCCTGGTTTCTCCAGGGGCAAGTGTGGCTGGAGGTAGGGGAAAAAGGCCTTCATTTGCATATGTTAATTTAAAGCTATTTTTAATCAGTAATAAAAAAGTTACAATGTGTCCCTACTTTCCATCCCTATTTCCTCTGTACTGCTTCTGATTTGTTTTGGTAGAAGCCTAATCCCTGTTGCTTCCAGGCTATTCCTTTCTGCCCCACATTTTCTCAAATAAAACTCCGATGTCCATCCTTGCTTCAAAGCTTCCATCAACACCAGACAGCCATCTATAACAGGTCCCAAGCTTACTTTATCCCTGTCTCCCTCTAACCTCCGCCAGCTCCCTGCGTAGCCCATGCTTTCCTGACTCTTGCTTCCCTAGGTCAATAAATCTCGTGCACTCCTCCTTTCTGAGTCCTTGTCTTTTGTCCATCCTTTATAGCAGAACTCCTGTCTCTCCTCCTGTAGCCCCAAGCGAGCGGTTCCTTTTCTCCAAAGGAAGAACTCTTTTCACAAATGCTCTTTCAGTGGGTTGTTGCATTTGCCCTAAAAACAAAGTACAGTTTTCCCCAACCTATTCATGGGGACAGCTTCCCTGGTGGCTCAGCAGTAAAGAATCCACCTGCCAATGCAGGAGAACTTGGGGTCAATTTCTGGGTCAGGAAAATCCTCCAGAGAAGGAAATAGCAACCTACTCCAGTATTCTTGCCTGGAAAAATCCCATGGACAGAGGAGCCTGGCAGGCTACAATCCATGGGGTCCTGAAGGGTAGGACATGACTTAGTGACTGAACAACAGCTGATGAGGAACCAGGGCCCAGAGAGGAGAGAGAACATGCCCAAGGTCACATAGCTCGTAAGTGATGAACTTGACACACCCTCAGCTTCTGGGCTGGATCCCATAGTGATTGGCAGCTGCCAAAACCACATGTGAGGCCCCTGACGTTATTCCCACTAAGTTGCACCATTGCTTCTGAAATAATTAAACAGTGATTCCAGGTGTTTCTGCTGTTGGAGAGAGAACTGATGTTGCTCTGGACTTTTTTGGCCTCTAGTTTTTCCACAATGCAGAGAAGCTATTTTTAGCTCAGAAATCAAGCAGGGTATGATTATCCCTGCCAATTTTTTTTTTTTTTTTCCAAGTGCATACCCCACTGCCAAACACACTGGAGAACTCTGAGCAGGCCAAAGAGAACACAAATGCAGACATGGAAAACCCAGGACAGAGCAAGGGGACCCATGATGAGCAGGTCCAGGGATTATGTGAGGGCTGCTGAAGGTCTGTTGGAATGCTTTGATGGATGAAGACTGTCAGTGATGGTGAGTACAGAGACCCAAGGTTGGGAGTGCTAAAGTTGGAAATGAGTGTCTCCAGTGCTGAGACTCCCTGGGCCCCTACCTTGCAGCCTTGAACTTGCAGAGGAGGGGCTACTGCTCTAGGTACTCCCCCAGCCTCATGGATTGTGAGTCTTGCCAGCTCCCTTGAGAAAGCACTGGCCTCCCCCAGACTCACAGTCTACCCAGAGACCTGGTGAAGGGGTCAGCCTCCTTTCAGAGAGACGTGGGCTGACTTGATCCTTTCCAGCAGTCCTCAGGAGTGAACTGCTGAGATAGAGAATCCAGAACCTTGGTGGTCTGTGTTAGAAATTGGACCTTCCCTAAGACCAGGTGGCTCTGGTCAATGAGCTATGATGCAGATATACTGAAAAGCTTTCTCATAAGAGACCCATGGAGGGAGGCAAAAGCTCCTTTCTGCCTGTTTCAAATGCCTGGGACTGCAGGAGCCACCCAGGCACAAACTAACCCCCTGGGGATGGTGGAGTGGAGGCTGAGAAGAGCTTGGGTCACAGAGGATGTTTTAAGTCCCTATTTATTCAACTCTGAACACCCGCCTTCCATATTTACCATTTCTGTGGCTTTGGGCATACCAACTAAGTCTCATTTGCTTTTTTCTTTTTTGTAAAGTAAGGATAACAACCCCATCTCATAGTGGAGATTGATGAAATATGAATTAATTCATCTGATATGCTTAGCAGAAGGCTTTACACTAAAAAATGATGCCTATAGTAATAATACCACAGTTAATAGTATAACAATAATGCTGCCGGTGACTCCATTTATCCTGGGGAGCGTGTGCTCATCACCTGAAAGGTGAAAGTCACTCTGTCGTGTCTGACTCTCTGCGACCACATGGACTATACAATCCGTGGAATTCTCCAGGCCAGAATACTGGAGTGGGTAGCCTTTTCTCTTCTCCAGGGGATCTTCCCAACCCAAGGATCGAACCCAGGTCTCCCGCATTACAGGTGGATTCTTTGCCAGCTGAGCCACCACAGAAGCTCAAGGAAACTGGAGCGCGTAGCCTATCCCTTCTCCAGGGGATCTTCCCAACCCAGGAATCGAACTGGGGTCTCCTGCATTGTAGGCGGATTCTTTACCAGCTGAGCCACCAGGGAAGCCCCAGTCAGTAGGGTTATCACCTACCATAACCCTACTCTGGATATTCTGATTTTCTTAGTGCACTTTGAGACTATGTTAGGGTTTTGCTTGTCTGTGGTTTTGTCCTTTAAAGTTTTAACAATGATCCCTAGAATATATCCATGTCCATTTTTTTTTCTAGTGAATTATACCATAGATATGTCTCTGGGGTAAGGTCAAGTTAGGTCTTTCTCCTGTGAGCTGTTGTTGGGCCAGCTCTCCTCTGCATTCTGCTTCTGCAGTGGGTTTGTGAGCAGAACCAGAACTGGGCACCAGTGGTCCAGCCTGGGCTGGATTGCACTGGATTGCACTGGATGCTGTGACTGATGGTGACCCCAGGCGTTGGCAGCCAGACACATTGATGCTCAATTGTAATGACCATGACCATGAGATATGAACCCCCAGAAGATAGTCCAGGAGAACTCTCCTTCAGAGGCGTCTCCAGCTCCCTCAGGGGTGGGCTCAGCCAGTGAGGGTTCTGGCAGGTCCTCTCTTCTGCGTGCTCTAGAGCATCTCAGGGCGACTGGCAAACTTTTCAACAAGGCCCATAAGGTGAGATGCAACACAATGCTGTGGTTGTGGAAAAGGCTTTGGAGACAGATCCTCTGGGTCTGAATTCACCCATTCGTGCTTGGTGACCTTATGTGAGGTATGTGACCTCCTGGGTCCTTTCATTGGCACTTCTACTTTTAAAATGAGGCTGTCAGACTCTGGGGCTTCGAGATTTGAAACTGCTGGAAACATTTCTTATGAGGCATGTATTAATTTATTTTCCCATAAAGAGGCTTCTTCTAGGGTGAAGGTTCTTAGAGTTTAAATAAAATAAGTTCTTCTCAATTTTTTTTTTTTTTTTAGTAATATTCAATTGTTTTCATTTCTGGATGAAAAGGCCCCAAATTTTACACAGTAAAATTTCACATCAATCTTTTATTTCTACCAGATAGCTCAAGGTTATGATGTTCTCTTGTCTCTGAAAGAAAACAGGGCCAGACGAAGCAGAATATATGAATCGGCTCGGCTTTCCCCTCGCAGGAGCGGGAGGGGCAGACGGACGCTGCAGCCCTTTTCCCGTTGTTCATAATTCATTACTGTAGAGATTTATAAAGGCCTTTTCAGAAGCGATTCTCAAAGCCTACTGGAACAGAAACTCCATATACCATAGTTAAACCTACTAAACTGCCATTACAAGGGGAGAGCCGGGTTGGATTTGAGGAACCAAATGTGACCAGTGATATGATCCTCTGAGACACAAGACTCTATCCTTGGCAGGGGCTGGTGAGCACCATCCTGAACTCCTGGGGTTCAGAAGACCAGCAGGGAACCCAAGATTCTTTTTGTTGGCTCCCCCTTTCAGGAGTCTTTCAGTGGGAACCCCTCCACTCCTGCCTCCATTCTCCTTGCTAAATTGCTGAGTGTGCTTCTCAACCCTCATTTCCGATTCTTTCTAGGCTGTTCCCTCTATGCTTTACTTCTTCCAGAAATCAACCCTTGCCCAGGTCAGGAGCCCCTCCTCTGTGCCCCCACTATGCTGTACTCGACCTGTTGGTCACTGCTGGAATCACCCATTGGTTCGTCTGAATCCTTCCTTAGCCCGGGAGTTCCAAGCAAAGGAGGTCTCACCTCCCTGGCTTCATACTGCATGTCCAGCATGCAGCGCAAGGCCCAGCATTCTGAAAAGTGCAAGTGTTGGTCTCCCAGTCGAGTCTGACTCTTTGCAACCCCATGGAGTGTAGCCCTCTAGGCTCCTCTGTCCATGGAATTCTCTAGGCAAGAATACTAGAGTGGGTAGCCATTCCCTTCTCCAGGGGATCTTCCTGACCCAAGCATTGAACCCAGGTCTCCTGCATTGCAGGAAGATTCTTTACTGTTTGCATCACCGGGCTAGCCCCCATCACTCTGTGGAGATGTTAAATAAATAAGTCCATTCTTAATGGACTTCCCTGGCAGTCCAGTGGTTAGAATCTGCCTGCCAATACAGGGGGCACAGGTTCAAGCCCTGATCCGGGAAGATTCTACATGCTGTAGGGCAACTAAGCTTGTGTGCCACAACCACTGAAGCCCGTGTGCCTAGAGCCCACGTTCCTCAACAAGTGAAGCCACTGCAATGAGAAGCCCGCACCCTGCAATTAGAGAGTAGCCTTTCACTCACCGCAATGAGAGAACTCCCATGTACAGCAACAAAGATCTAGTGCAGCCAAAAATAAATATACATAGGAAACTAGCTCTTGAAAAAATAAATGGGTTTCTACTCCTCATTTTCACTGGAAAAAGTAAAAGTGAAACTCGCTCAGTTGTGTCTGACTCTTTGCGACCCCATGGACTATACAGCCCGAAGAATTCTCCAGGCCAGAATACTGGAGTGGGTAGCTTTCCCCTTCTCCAGGGGATCTTCCCGACTCAGGAATCAAACCAGGGTCTCCTGCATTTCGGGTGGATTCTTTACCAACTGAGCAATCAGGAAAGCCACACTTTCACTAGAGTCCCATCATGAAATGTCTGAATTTTCTTCTCCACATAGGGATTTAACTCAAATCCTATTTTCCACCAGACACACCCAGGCACCTCCACTCACCCACTTCCACCCACTTCACCTCATACCCATTTCAGGTCTCTGAAATCATCATTGTGCAGACTACAGTGAAAAGTTTAAGATGATGAATTCTGGACTGACATTTTCTGAGTTCAAATTCAGAATTTCTCAAATACTATCTGTGAGATCTTGGGCAAGTAAAATGGAAATGTTAGTACCTATCCCTCAGTTGGGAGGATTAAATGAGGTAATATCTGTAAAGTGCTTTGCCTGACTCAATCCAAGGGTTTTTTGAAATGAAATAACCAACAACTTAACTGTAATTTGGAGTTTCTAGAATGTTCACTCAATGTTCATTCTGCTACTGGGAAGAATCTTGGCTCTTGGAACTTTTTCTCCAAAGACCTGACATCCAGACCACCATCCTGGAGGCACTGAGTCTCGTACTGAGACTTTGCCCACACTACCCTTAGAGCTGGTGCTGGCTTGTCCTGTAATGGTGTTTGAATGTCTTTCTCCCAATTAGGGAAGAAATTCTCCCAAGACAGGCTTCATAGCATTGTATCTCTGTGTCTCAACATGCCACACAGTTTGGACCAAAGCTAGTGCCCAGTAACTGTTTGTTGAATGGATAAATGAAAACAATAGACACATAGCCACCCAAGATTGGTACCCATTGCTCCTTGAGTGAGCTCTGAGCATCACACGCCTTTCACTGTCCTAGGATGCTGGCTTTTACTCTAGGACTAGTTCACATAGCTGGCTTTTTGTCTCAGAGGCATGCCTCAGGTTTCCAACCATGTACTAAACCCAAGCCCACAAAATCTGATGTTCCATCTGGGCCTCGACACTGGTTGCATCCTCTCTCCACCCACAATTTGGCAAGTATTTCTAGAAAACTAGTGTGCTGGGCTCTATACTGGACACTATGGATATAGGTATGGGTCTTGTCCGTGAACCACATCTCAAGTGTGATTGCTCCCTGAAGAATTCTGATGTTGGGTTACTGTGGATATAAGCACTGGGCTGAGACCAGATTTGAGTACATCATGCCTTCAAGGACACCAACACCCTCTGCAGGTTAGTTCTCTAACCTGGACCCAGCCCAATCCCATCTCCATTCTGCCTCTTCTCAGCAGCCGGCAGCCAACACCCACTCATTATGCTCTGCACTCTGAATCTCCTGCCATCTCTCAGAAAATAAATTCAAGTAGCATTGCTCTCAGCTCTCCCTAACGCTGGACTTTTGTGGAAATTGGTCACCTACTAGGCTAAAGGGAGTTTATAGATATAAACATTCATCACTCCCCACACTATTCTAAAATAACTTCCTCTTAAATTCCAACAGTACTGTATGATGACGATACCCCCTTACACACAAAAAATTAATATGGTCCAACTGGTTATAAATTTTGGACTCACTTCCTCCATATTTACAAGTAGTCATAAAAAATGGACAAGTCTCATGAGCTATATAGATGGGTCACTGTATAATTGCCTACAAAGAGAGAGAAAAGTGTTATTAAGGATATAGAAGTAAAAGAATAATATATAATTCATAATATGGAGATGAAAGGTGGGTGAATATGAAGTGGCCCTTCTCCTGAAAATGTTTAATCGTTTTTTAAAAACCAACACACCTTACTATAAAGACAACTGGCTTATACAAATGCAATCAGTAAAATCCTACAGTCTTTAATCAAAAGATTATGAAATTCTCAAATAGTCCCTAGGATAGGGCATTTATGAATTCAGTCTGAATATATCAGTTAAATACAGATTTCTTAATAGTTTATCCATTATGTAATGAAATAATATTTATATAATGACAATTGCATACTCCATAAGTGTAAGTTAGATTTAATGAGACGTTTATTGGCACAAATGATTAATAATAAAACTCTCCCTGTGGAAGGTAATTCATACACATGCAATATGGCCAAGAAGAAAAGCTCCTTTTAATGCTTACCTTGTGTGCCATGTCCAATTGAAATCAATTCCTTGTTAAAAAACATCAGCCTAAGACTCCAGGGCAACAGTCGTTTGGAGTGAGACAATGGACAAAGGCACCCTTTTAAACATGTTGAACTTACAGCAGATTTGTGTCAAGATTTAAACTTTATTTTGCCAGTAAATTGGTACTTTTTCTTCAGTAATTTATGGAAATGTCTCAGGGACCAAAATAAGCATTTTAAAAATTTTTTTGGGGGGTACACACTTGAAAAGTAGACAATGTGGTAATTATGTGATCATCATCTCAAAAGTGACAAGTGCAGAATTATATGATATATGTCAAGCTCTTGTCAACTGCCAAGCACTGTGCTAGGCGCTCTACTGCACAATTTCAGAAGAAAGAATAAAAGAGTTTGTTTGGGGCTTATAACTAGAAGAACATCCTGGCTGCTAACTGTCATGATGATACCGAAGCAAGTAATCAGGAAAGCAATACTAGGCAGACTGGGACTTGCAGTGTTTAAGGTATAATGTGTCTAAATGACCATGTATAAGCTACTTACATCAGAGAAGGCAATGACACCTCACTCCAGTACTCTTGCCTGGAAAATCCCATGGACGGAGGAGCCTGGTGGGCTGCAGTCCATGGGGTCGGTAGGAGTCAGACACGACTGAGCGACTTCACTTTCACTTTTCACTTTCATGCATTGGAGGAGGAAACGGCAACCCACTCCAGTGTTCTTGCCTGGAGCATCCCAGGGATGGGGGAGCCTGGTGGGCTGCCGTCTATGGGGTCCCACAGAGTCGGACACAACTGAAGTGACTTAGCAGCAGCAGCTACTTACATTGCCCTGTTTACATTAGGCGCATCATAAACATAGGTTTGAGTTCTAGACTGACTACTTTCTACTTGGGCTTCACCCTCAATTAAGTCACAAAATGCTTTAAAGTCTCAGTTTTCCTTCTCATTAAACTGGTGACATTGAGGTGTTCCTTTTACTTCCAATACTTAAGAGAAACAAACCACTTGGTGTCCAAGGGCTGCATTCCCATTGCCCCTTTCCCGACTCCAAAGAGAAAGCATACCAGAAGACACAATTTTATCTTATGGTATCCTTCATACCTGCTACAGCAACTTGTGCAGAAAACACACTGATTAATATTGGAGGAATGAATGGGTGTGTCTATTGAACTCTACTCAAAATTTCCTCAATTATTTCTTTTATTCCATAGTAAGATAAAAAGGAGAGATGTCACAATACTTGACTTCAATGTACATGTGTTAATAACAGTGTACTTAGAGCAACACTGCCATGATTTTGGTCCCTTCCGGAGAACTGCTGTATCACTGGGAAACTGTCACGGGCCAGACCGCCTTTCCTGAAATGAATCTCTTATGGGCAGTGTCATCCCTCAGCCTGTAGTTTTCAAAATTGCTATTCTGCATTGGAAAACATACTTCTCAGGAAAAACACAATCTGGACTAAAGCTGAAGTTTATTTGGTTTCTCTAAGTCCAAGGTTACAGAAGATACTAAGGGTGATTCAAAAGTACAAAGAAGGGACTTCCCCTGTTCTCTGGTGGTTAAGAATCTGCCTGCCAATGCAGGGGACATGGGTTTGAGTCCTGTTCTGGGAAGATTCTACATGCCATGGGATAGCGAAGCCAGTGAGCCACAACTACTGAAGCCCACACATCATTGAGCCCGTTCTCCACAACAAGAGAAATCACCGCAGTGAGAAGCCTACATACCACAACTAGGGTAGCGTCAACTTGCTTCAGCTAGAGAAAACCTCCACACAGCAACAAAGACCCAGTGCAGCCAAACATAAATAAATAAATACAACCAAAAAGTGTAAATGAATGAACAGAGTCATTTACCAAGAACAGTTTCTGAAGGTGGAACATGAGGAGTGAGATGCTTAATAAATATCGTCTGTTCTAATTTTTGCTAAAATTTTAACCATGATTGTGGTTGGGTAGAGGGGCTATGGGGAAGGCAATGGCACCCCACCCCAGTACTTTTGCCTGGAAAATCCCATGGACGGAGGAGCCTGGTAGGCTCCAGTCCATGGGGTCGCTGAGCGGCTTCACTTTCACTTTTCACTTTCATGCATTGGAGAAGGAAATGGCAACCCACTCCAGTGTTCTTGCCTGGAGAATCCCAGGGATGGGGAGCCTGGTGAGCTTCCGTCTATGGGGTCGCACAGAGTCGGACACGACTGAAGCGATTTAGCAGCAGCAGCAGCAGAGGGGCTATGGATTTTGTTTATTCTGTGCATGAGTGCTAAGTTGCTTCAGTCGTGTCCGACTCTGTGCGACCCCATGGACTGTAGCCTGCCAGGCTCTTCTGTCCATGGGATTCTCCAGGCAAGAGTACTAGAGTGGGGTGCCATGCCCTCCTCCAGGGGATCTTCTTGACCCAGGGATGGAATCCCGTCTCTTATGTCTCCTTCATTGGCAGGCGGGTTCTTTACCACTGGGTGCCACCTGGGAAGCCCCTTTGTTTATTTCAATCCACTCCAAATTTTCAGGCCGTAACATGGGATGGTTATAAATGATTTACATGCATTTTCACTAAAATGTGCAAATAACTCCAAGAGGTTTGGAAAACTCTGTCGGGCATAGGCTCTCATCGGATTTGTGGGGTGAGGATTTTCAATCCTACCTCCACCATTTAGTAGCTGCCATAACCTTGGAAGAGAATTCTTAACGCCTCTGAGTCTGGCTGACTTGCTGTTAAATGAAGATGATGATAATAACAATCTAATAAGATCACTGACTTTGGAGACGCAACTTTGTTCTGAAGAAAGAGGAAATCACATCAGTTCCAACAACTCTACAGTAGAGCCTTTCTAGGACACAGATACTGAGGACATGCTGTCACTTGTCGTATCTCCAAATCGCCTCTTTCAGGGCTTTTGGGATGCACACACAGAGTGTGGACAAATCACACACACACACACATGAGACACACAGTTCTCTCTCTCTCTCTCTCTTTTTTTTTTTTTTTGCCAAAGAGTAAGTCCATTCCTTGAACATCAGTAATTTTTGGACCTTATATTTCCTAAAGTGAGAAAGGTGTTTTGGATACACATCCTCCAGTAACTCCTAAAATGAACACATCTCTGTGAGTCAAATTCCAGATCAATGTGTCCAACAGACTTTTCATTGTCAACTGAAAAGCAGAAAAGATGATCTTGCCCAGAGAAGTAAATGCAGACCACATTTCAGTAACCAATAAGGAAGGCCATCTTTGACTACCTTCTCACGCCCTCTATCCCGAAACCCCTGATCCTTTCAAATATGCCTTGAAAAGTATGGGAGAAAAGTCTAGGTCTTCACAAAGTCTTGTTATCTTTTCTGCCTGGGAACACAGCAGGACCACGGCTCTCAGGCTCCCTTGCATTTCAGTGGAGCATGGAGCTGAGTTATGACTGATGGTATGCGAGCAGAAACAGCAGACTTTCCCGAGGGACCAGGCCAACCTCCCATGCAACCTGCAAGGCTTGTCCTCACTGCATCGGGAGGAAGGGTGCAGAGCATCCACGGGGGCTCTGGAAACTTAGGAGATGACAACAGGACCACTAGGTTGAATAGCTCTGTGTCTCTGAATCACAGTATTGGAAGACCACCCCTCAAACGTCCAACTCCATACAACCTTAGCAGGGGATACACTTTATGTAAATTAAGCCACTGAAGTTCTGGGGTTGTTAGTTACAGCACTCAGCCTCACCGTGATACAGGAAACAAATCTGAATCTCACTCCATGATGACAACTGATAGACAACTCCACAAATCCATCCCAGCAGTAAGGACATTTACAAATGAAAACAGAATTTGTCGACAACCGGAGGTACAGATCTTGAAAGACAGTAGTTGAGTTCAAAACACAGGAGGCTCTGCTAAGGAGGCATCTGCTCTGTGTACCTGCCCCCCAGCTCCTGAGGACCAACACAGCCTCAGCAGACAAGAAACTTCTGGGGCCATCCTCTTTCCCACCCCCAGCCATCCTAATCACCACCTCAAGAAAATGAGAGAGAACCTCCACAGGAGTATTTTTAGACCCTATTTTCTAGAAGCAGCCACATCTGGAAACTGGACTTCAATGCTCCTGCTGATACCTTTACTATTTAGTGTGTGTGCTAAGTCACTTTAGTAGTGTCCGACTCTGTCCAACTCTATGGACTGTAACATTCCAGGCTCCTCTGTCCGTGGGATTCTCCAGGCAGGAATACTGGAGTGGGTTGCCATGCCCTCCTCCAGGGGATCTTCCTGACCCAGGGATTGAACCCATGTCTCTTACATCTCCTGCATTAGCAGGCGGGTTCTTTACCACTATCGCCACCTGGAAAGCCCTACTAAGTATTGCTATTCAAATATTATTAATATTTACAACAATATAATAAGTCTGTTTCTGAGCCTCCATCTTATAGGGCATTATAACTTTTCCAGCTATCAAGTCCAGGAAGAAGACCTTATATTCTGCCTCTCTCAATAATCCCACAGACTCTTGGGGTATGTGCACTCTTCCCTTGGGTTCTATGTCCTTGATGATCAGGCTTTGGGATCATTTCCCTGGGAAGCTTTCACTGGGTACCCTTTTGATGGGTTCAGGGCCCTTTCCCATGATCTCATAACATCCAATGCTACTGAATGACATTGATTTCAATGACAGTATATTAGAAATATTTCACTTTGATTCTCTCAGAATGTGAGGGTTGAGTCAAAACAGTTTCATTTCCAGCACTGCAGGACACAGCCTGGTGTATCCTTTAGTTCACTTCAGAAAGATTCATTGAGCACCTGGCTGTGCACCAGATGCTAGGAAGTCAATGGGGACTAACAGCTGTTAGAGTCCCTGTTCTTGCGGAGGTAACCGTCTAAAGATGGGAGATGGACAGTGAGCACAGACTGGCTCTAATAAATACACAGTCATGGGTGATGTTGGTGATCTGCAAGAAACAAGCATGCTTCTGTGACATTATCTTTGTCTTTCCCCAAATAGACCTTTTAGACAAGAGTTTGGGTGCAAGTTGTTTATTTGGGAGGTGATTTCTGGGACAGCAGTGAGAGAGTGGAGAAGTGAGACAAGGAATTGAGGCATGTGAGCAAAAGTTCACAGCAGACGAATGCTGTAGGTGACAGTCACTCAGCCTTGCTGGAGGCTCTGAGAGACTGTATGGACCATGCCTGAGAACTGTACCCTGTGGGGCAAGACCACAGTCTTAGGAAAGATCAGAGGCAAAGATCCAACACAAATGGATGGATGGATGGATGGGTGGGTCCTGTATTCTAGGATTAAACAAGAGGATTAAAGGAGGTAATGGATAAGAAAATAAGGACCAGATGGGGAATAAATCATTGCTGGATGCATGGTGATATCCACTGGCCTCTGTGAGGGAATGCCTGATTGTCACCACAGTGTATTTCTGCACTGGGAGCTGCAAGAGAATACGAATGTGCTAGTTACACATGCAAGGAGATGGAAACCCAGCCTGAGTTTTCTCATGCATGCCAGTGGACCTCTGAAGAAATTTCAGATGTATTCAGAATCAATTACCTTCAGCTGAATGATGCTGTGTCCCATAGACTCTTCATGGTCTGGAAACAGAAGTGGTTCTAACTCAACCTTCCTAGAAGTCTTTGATCCATCCCAGAAATGCTGACATGGCACAGCCAGGCCTGTAGACAGAAGCATCCTGACAAGTGGAGAAAGGAATGCATTGAGGTCCCTGGAGCAGTCTGAACAGGGAGCAAGAGTGAGCTATTTACACATATGTGAACACTTGAATATTTATTTTACCTCTTGGAATTGTTCACAAGTATACATCAACAAGCACACATTCATTTCTATTCACTCACTTATTCATTTAGTACATATTTATTGAGTGTCTACTAGGAACCAGCTGCCAGTGATCCCATGGTGGGTAGAGACACCATGTCTCCTTCTCAGAGATTTCCCTAGTGGAGGCTGAGGATGTTCAGTGTGTGCGTGTGTGCTAAGTCGCTTTGGTCATGTCCAACTCTTTGTGACCCCGGAAGCTGTAGCCCACGAGGCTCATCTGTCCATGGGATTCTCCAGGCAAGAATATTGGGGTGGGTTGCCACTTCCTTCTCCAGGGGATCTTCCCAACCCAGGGATCAAACTCAGATCTCCTGCATTGCAGGCACATTCTTTACTGCTGAGCCACTGGGGGAAACCCAAAGATGTTCAGTACATATACAGAGTTATGATATGGTAAAGAAGGAAATCATGCAGCCCCCTATGCGATGACACCTATGGACAGATAATTAACCTTGGATGCCTCCTTGAAGAAAGGGTGGATGAGTAGGAAGTAGGAGGTAAAGGTATGACAGAGGAGAAGAGTGTCCAGCCAGGGGGAAGAGCCCCTGCAAGACCGCAACCAGGCAAAAGACTGTGGTCCATTCAAGGATGAGGCGAAATGCTGGGGAGGCAGGAACAGAAAGACAGCGAGACTCTGGCAGAAGGCGAGACTGTAGAGATGGGCAGGGGACAGATACACAAAGTTTCCTGCCCACAGTGTTTTATGTATTTCAAAACATGTTTGTGGGCAGTAGATTAAGCAGATTTTACAGATTAACCAACTGAGGTTCAGAAAACATTTGCATAAAAGAAAGAGAAGCTGTGTGACCCAAGGAGCTCAACCAAGTGCTCTGTGACAACCTAGAGGGTGGGATGGAGTGGGGATGGGAGGAGGATTCGCAAAGGAGGGGACATATGTATACCTGTGGCTGATTCAATGTTGATGTGTGGCACAGGCCAACACATTCCCCCCACATCCACAGCCTCTCCATCTTCTCACTGTAACCACTGTGGAGATGCTAGACAATCTCATGCCTCAGCCCCTGGATCCTAAGATCCTTAAATGCTCCAGGTTTGATTGAGCCTGCATCTTGGCCAGGGGTGGCGCCCGGCAGTTGCCACCAGCTGCTGTGGACAAAGCATGGCTTCCCCACATTGGTTCCTCCTGCACCCCGGGTAGGGGTCCAGCTCCAGGCAGGCAGACTCTTGCATCCCACTGTGCTGAGAACACAGGGCCGTCTTCCTTGTGCTCCCTCGGGCCTTTCTCCTGAAGCTTTGATGCCTCTGAGCGTCTGAGGTGGCTTGGTCCATCTGCCCATGTGGAAGCCGGGCCCTGTGGCTCTGAAGGACGTTTCCTGGGTGGCAGCCGTGTAAATCTGGGAGCACCTGATTTTCTGCTGAGAATTTCAGGTCAGATGGATTCCCTGGGTGCTTTCCAGATTCATCCCCAAATGACTGAGATGATGAAAATGGTAACTGTGTCTCTTGTTCCTCTCTCCCAAGATGGAGCACTATCCCCTCGCAGTGCCTGGAGCCCAAAGACTCCTTCCAAAGCCTGCTCTGCCCCTCAACATCTCCTTGCTAAACCCCGGCTCAAGCTGCCCAGAGGGAGGCACCGAGCAGCATTTTCTGGGACAATCACGTGACAGATGACGTCCCAGGAATGACAGAGCTATGGCAACAAAAGCCAGAGCCCTGGGGATGTGTTCTTTGGAAGAAGTTGGCAGTGGGAAGGTGTGAGAAGGTAAAAGCTGATACCAAATATATATATATATATATATATTTTTTTTTTTTTTTTTTTCCAAGTAAGTCTATACAGAGGTCTTGAAGAATTTTAGATATTTGGGGTTCTCTTCTCTTCCATTAGGCTTCCCTGATGGCTCAAATGATAAAGAATCTGCCTGCAATAAGAGAGACCTGGGTTTGATCCCTGGATTGGGAAGATCCTGAGAAAAGGACATGGCAACCCACTCCAGGACTCCTGCCTGGGAAATCCCATGGAAAGAGGAGCCTGGTGGGCTACAGTCCATGGGTTCACAAAGAGTCAGACACAACTGAGTGACTAACACTTTCACTTTTCTATTCCATCAGAACTAAAATTTCAGCCCAGATATTTACTACTTGTGTTAGCTGACTCCTCTGTTCTTCTGTTTCTTCACCTGAAAACAAGGAATCGTATTTTAGCTTTTGGTATGAAGGGCTATTAGGGGAAGTCCAATTTTTAAAAAATTCAAAACATTTGACACATGGTAGGTGCTTCATAAACATAAGTTTACTTTGTATTACTTTATCTTTTGCTTGCATTTAGAACGTGTGCAGATTTGCTTTGACTGTTCATTTGTTTATTCATAAAACATTAACCTTTCACCTCCAACGTTCTAAGCTGCAAGCTGAGAACAAGGGGTAGAAAAACATGATCCTTGCCTGGGGCCCCAGGTCTATCGCTCACTTGAGCCTCTGGTTATGATGAAAAGTCTCAGGTGTCAGGCAGAGTTCAGATTCTATTTCCTCTGGTAGCTTTACGACTTTCAGGCTGTTCCCCTCCAAATTGCACTCAGTTTTTAACTTCATTAACTTCCTGTTCTGTCACAACAGTTGAACAAGAATTTCTCCATGAGCAGTATTCAAATCAGCTTTTAATGAGCTATTTAATTAAAGGCTAATTGAGGTGAATTCATTAAAGATTTCTAAATTATGCTTATCAGGGTAGCTATGTTTTAAGATAAGTTTAAAATATTTGTTTTATATTGCATTGTTTGATCATAAAAGTATGTATAAAATTACTTTTTAAAATTACTAATTAGAATGTGGGTACATTTTTCTCCCTTAATACTTGAGTGGGGCAGTTAGCAAATCAATTTAATATATGTGCAGGGTTGGGCTGAGGCAATAAGAGATTACTAGAGATTACAGCTGAGGCTGTGTTTGGTCCATGAAGAATGCTCAAGACTCTTGAGAAGAGGTGTTGCTGGACTGTCTTTGATCTGGTGTTCCAACTGCAGTGTAAATCATAACTGCTTAGATGCAGGGTTCTCACCAAGCCCTGATGACTCCTGGGTTTCAAGTTGACTCTGTAGAGAATGGGACTACATCTTTCTTATGCCCAGTACCACTTGCAAAATGAATACATGAAACAAGTTACGGCCTCCCCAAACACACCAGGGCAGTCCTAACCTTTAGAATCCCATTCGCTGGGGCTGAAAGTTTAGCTCAACAAACATGCACTGAACATCTCCTCTGTGCTAGCTATGGCCCCAGACACCAACATACAGACGAATCAAGGTCCATGGTTCAGTGAGAGGGATACACATGTCAGCAGACAACTATACCCCACTGTGATATGTCTGTGCCTTGAGACCAGGGAAAAGCCTCAGGAGAGAAGGACAGTGTGCTAGCCTGACTCAGGACTTCCCATGAGGGATAAGACTAATTCTTGTTGGACAAGTAAATGCTGCCCCAGCAAAGAAGTGGAGAAGGTCATCATTGGCACAGCAAGTCCAAGTAAGTGGAAGAGTCTGATGAGCATTAACATGGAATTCAAAATTGCTGAATGGAGATGGGAATGGGACAGAGGGTTAGCTAGGAAGTCAGGTGATGGATAGATCATGAAGTGCGGGGTAGGAATTTGAAGTTTGAACTTGAACTTTAAGGTGTGTAGCATGAAAGCATGAAAGTGAAAGTCATTCAGTCATATCCAGCTCTTTACCACCCAATGGACTGTACCTCTCTCCATGGGATTCTCCAGGCAAGAATACTGGAGTGGGTTGCCATTCCCTTCTCCAGGGGATCTTCCCAACCCAGGGATCTAACCCAGGTCTCCTGCATCGCAGGCAGATTCTTTACTGTCTGAACCACTCTCTCTATGCATAAGGGTGTCAGATCAGATCAGATCAGATCAGTCTCTCAGTAGTGTCCTACTCTTTGCGACCCCATGAATCGCAGCATGCCAGGCCTCCCTGTCCATCACCAACTCCCGGAGTTCACCCAGACTCATGTCCATCGAGTCAGTGATGCCATCCAGTCATCTCATCCTCTGTTGTCCCCTTCTCCTCTTGCCCCCAATCCCTCCCAGCATCAGAGTCTTTTCCAATGAGTCAACTCTTCGCATGAGGTGGCCAAAGTACTGGAGTTTCAGCTTTAGCATCATTCCTTCCAAAGAAATCCCAGGGTGTAGAGGCATTGAAAATCTGTCCCCCTCACCCCTCCCCCCACACACTGAAGGCTTTAAGAAAGGAAAGGGCAAGCACAGACTCTACAATTTATAGCCCCCTGGGGCAGTGTTATAATGTCAGGGCAAGAGGAGAAGACTCAAGGCAGGTATTACAGTTTCACTGGTGATTTTTGCACTCTTTAGGCTAGAGAGTGGATAGCTAGTGGGTTGTAAACAGATTAAGGAAGGAAAATCCAGGAAAAAACTAAGACATAAATATCCTGAGGCTGTGTAATTTGCATGGAGAAAGAGAATGGTCTTAGCTGAGCTGCTTTAAAAAAGTACCAGAGACTGGGTGGCTTATGAACAATAGATATTTATCTCTTACAGGTCTGGAAGCTAGAAGTCTGAGATCAGGGTGCCAGCATGGTTGTGTTCCTGGGTTGAGGGTGGGGGGCTGCTTTGGGCTTGTAGCCTTCAGACTTCTCATCTTCTTCTCCCATGAGAGTGGGAGAGCTTTCTGAGGTCTCTTTTATAAGAACACTAGTTTCATTATGACGGAGAAGGCAATGGCACCCCACTCCAGTACTTTTGCCTAGAAAATCCCATGGATGGAGAAGCCTGGTAGGCTGCGGTCCATGAGGTCGCTAGAGTCGGACACGACTGAGCGACTTCACTTTCACTTTTCACTTTCATACATTGGAGAAGGAAATGGCAACCCACTCCAGTGTTCTTGCCTGGAGAATCCCAGGGACCGGAAGCCTGGTGGGCTGCCGTCTATGGGGTCGCACAGAGTCGGACACGACTGAAGCAACTCAGCAGCAGTTTCATTATGAAGGCTCTATCCTCACAAATAATTGTGTCCCGAAGGCCCCACCTCTAATACCGTCACACTGGAGGTTAAGATTTCAGTATATGAAATTTAAGGCCAGGGGTGGGGCAGGGATCTCTTTGGTGGTCCAGTGGCTAAGATACTTCCAATGCAGGGGGCCTGGGTTCGATCCCTGGTCAGAGAACTAGATCCCACATACTGCAACTAAGAGTTCATGTGCTGCAATTAAACATCCCCAGTACCGCAAAGAAAATGGAAGACCTGGCACAGCCTAAATAATTAAATACATACTTTTTAAAAAAGAAATGTAAGGGGACACAAATATTCATCTCTAACAAGCGAGGAAAGGAGAACGGGAGGAAGTACCCAGATTTAGGTCTTAGGTATCAGAATGAGTGGTGGTTCCAGGAGCCAAGACAGAGACTTTCAGTCAATACACACCGGGAACACTCTGATGCCTGCATCTCATTTTAGGAGAGACAACACCCAACTTCAGGAAGATATACAACCAGGCTGGTGAGGATCTGAATCCACTGCCGTGTGCAGCTGCTAAAGGAGATGGAACTGCTGAATAATGAGCCTCAAACTGGTGGGCGGCTGTTCCGGGAAGGAGTGGGCAAGCCATGTGTCTAAGGGGAGGACAACCTTATTTTCTTGTTTACACGGACACTAACAGGGTGAGTGAATCAACATTGGAATGGAGGAGAGTGCTATTGAGTTGTAAGCTCCTTCTTCCAGGGAGGCTACAAGAATAAGCTGGGGTACCTGCCACAGCTTTTCTAAAGGAGATTCTTTGGAATCCGGATGGAGTGAGGGGGTGGCTGGTGACACAAAGGCCCTATCCAGAGCTGCAACTGAATGGCTCCCTGAATCCCTGATTGCACTAATTAATCAATCATTTGGCCCTCTCTTGCAAAGACTAGCTCCCTCATCCTGTGTGTGCCCTTGTGAGGTGAATGAAGAAAACTCCCACTATAAATACTGTGGAAAATGGTGCTTGGCTAACTAATATCACAAACACTATTGAGTAAAACCACTTTCTTTTTAAAAAGTTACTTTGCAATTTACATTGTAAAAGCATTCCCAAGGATGGGGTGGTCTAAGAAGTAGAAAGGCTGACATGAATCAGGAACGCCAACCCCAGGGTCCCTAGTATGGTTCAGCAAGGTGAAGGTAGGCCCTTTCCTTGCTCGCTTCTTCCTTACACAGTGCATGTGGACTACCTGGTGTATGGCAGGCCAGGGGAGAACAGAGTGTTTATCCTCTGGCACACAGATTAAGAGGCTCCCTTACACAAACTCACCAGCAGTTTAGAGAAGTCTCTCACCTACATGGGACAGACAAGACAGCTAAGTGTCACTCTATTGATGTTAGGGCAAAACCAGGGTTTTCACAGTGACTAGGGGAAATGGATTGACTCATTCATTGGTTTCATAAACATGCATCTATTCATCCACTCTTCTACTCATTCAGAACTGGCTTTCCCAGTTCCATCTTGATGCTCTCTCCTCTCCTCTGGACCTCACTTCCACTGTCTTCTCCTGCTTGGGCAACCACCATAGCTCCTAACTGATCTCCCCACATTTATTTCTGCCACCCCATGAGCTCCTCTGCACCCTTCTCTCAAAGTGACAGCTTTGAAAGCCAAGCAGCCCTGTGCCTCACTAGTTTATTGCCTTCGGTGGCCCTTCTACACTTTGAAAGATCCCACCCAACTGGCCTTCAACAAGTGCTGTGGGCTGGACTGTGCCCCTTTCCCCTGATTCATATGTTGACGTCCTAACCCCCAGGATCTGAGGCTGTGACTGTACCTGGAAACGATGTCTTTAAAGAGACTTTAAAGAACCACCTTTAAAGAGGTGGTTAAACTATAGTGAGGTCATTTGAGGGAATTCCCTGTGGTCTAGTGGTTAAGACTCCACACTTACACTGCCAAGAGCCTGGGTTCAATACCTGGTTGGGGAACTAAGATTCCCACCTGTCATGTAGGGTGGTTAAAAAAAAAAATTAACAAATAAAAATATGAATAGAAAATGAGGTCTCATGAGTGGCCCTGATCCATTATGACTGGTGTCTTTATAAGACAAGGACCTTTGGACACAGATGGTTACAGAGGAAAGACCACGTGGAGACACAGAGGGAAGACAACGGCCATGTGCAGGCCAAGGAGAGACGCGCCAGAAGAAACCAACCCTGACACTCTCATCTCAGACTTCCAGCCTCCAGAATCCTGAGGAAATACATTCCTGCTGTTGAAGCCTCCAGTCTGGGGTACTCTGTTATGCAGGCCCTGGTAAACTAACATGCAGAGAGTTTCCCAAACATGCAGAGTTCTGACAAAGCAGAGCCTTCTTGGTTCCAAGAGAGTTCACTGTTCACCCTCTGTACACCTGAGTCCTTCTCAGTCCCTAGTGCCAACTGTGTGTGTGTGTGTGTGTGTGTGTGTGTGTGTGTGTGTGTGCTCCATCACTAAGTGTGTCCAACTGTTTTGTGACTCCATGGACTGTAGCCTGCCAGGCTCCTCTGTCCATGGGTATTCTCCAGGCAAGGATACTGGAGTGGGTTGCCATAGCCTCCTCCAGGGGATCTTCCCGACGCAGGGATCGAACTTGTGTCTCTTAGGTTACCTGCATTGGCAGGCAGGTTCTTCACCACCTGAGATGACACCTTTTCAAAAACACTTTCCTGCCCATATCGAAAGCAGCTCCCTCCTCTCATTCGTCTCTCAGGTACCTGTTCACTTCCTTTCTCCTGCTTTCCAGAATTACCAGCTAAGTCAAGCCTCCTCTACATATTGTAAGCTCTCTGAGTGCAGAAGCAACACCTCCTTTGTTTATTGCTGGCTCCGAGTAGACCCTCAGCTGACTTGTCAAATGAATGAATGAATGCAACAGTGACTGAGCAGCTCTCACAACCTGTCCTTTACCTGACATGCAGAAGAAAGAGATGAACACAGCAGTCCTGGGTGCTCTCAATGTGGGACATAAAATTCTACAGGTAAGACTGACATCAACCAGGTAAATAGGATAAAGTACAGTAAGGTCAGGGCTTCCCTGGTGGCTCAGTTGGTAAAGAAGCTTCTTGAAATGCAGAAGACCCGGGTTCAAACCCTGGGTGGAAAAGATCCCCTGGAGAAGGGAATGGCAACCCACTCCAGTACTCTTGCCTGGAGAATCCCATGGACAGAAGAGCCTGGAAGGCTACAGTCCATGGGGTCGAAAAGAGTTGGACATGACTGAAGTGTCTGAGCACAGCACACCATAGTAAGGTTGACATACAAGTAGCTTGCCCAGATTTTACAAACTCAGACATCTTTCTCATACGCCAGGGACTTTCTGCAGATGACTGGTGAAGAGGATATCTTACTGAGTAATTTCTGGTGAGCTGCAATGAATGAAACATCAGGACTTTTAATAAGCTGCTTTTTCACTGAGAAACAATTCAGCTTCAGATTAGTGGGCTTGCACTCAGGCGCCCCCCACTCTCCTAGCAGCAAACATGCAGATTCTGTTTCCCAGGAGAGTCCCTAACAGAGGCAGCATGAGGCAGAGGATCCATCATGCTCCAGCTGGAGCAGAGCTGAGCGGAGAGAAGGCCAGGGAGAATTTACTACCTCTAGAGGCAGATTGATTAGAAAGAACTGTCAGGCAATTTCCATTTGCATTTTTGCCCTGGTAGGATTGGGGAAAGGGAGATGGTTCTGAATGAGCACAGCCCCATCATTTTCTCCTAAAACTTGTTCCAATTTGTCTCCCTGCACCCAGAAGTTACTACCTTGCATAATCCAGGGAGCGAGGTAATCAGCACTTTGAGTTACATCAGTTTTGCCTGTTCCCTTGATAAAATGGCAAAATTCGACTGTGAAATTCTGGAGTTCATTATGGTGTCACTTTCTCTCCCCTTAAATCAAAGCCATTTTATCAACTTTCGGTCGAACCAGGTTCCAGAAACAGCATCTTTGCTTCCTCTTGCTTTCAATTATTCAAATTCGTTTGCTGATTAAAAAAAAAAAAACAAACCCAGACAGTACCATCTCTGGGTGAGATTTTAGCTCAGACTTTGCCAACTGCTCACCAGAGGTGGACCTGAATTCCCACCACTCATCACCAAATGGAAAAGGGTTGCCCAAGGGACAGTTGTGGCACCGCGGAGACGCTACAGAGTTGGGGACACACGTGGACACAAACTCTCACACAGGCAGACCTTAATTGAAAAATAAAACAATTAGCTTTTACTACTTCTGAAATAACAGAGGGAAGCCCATTTATAGGATGACTGGGAAGAAACAGCCATACGCTGTTTCTTTTTTAATAACATTGAGTTGTGTTCACAGTTAAGCTTATTAAAACACGAGAGCGGGAACAGAGCGGGGATACCAGCATGCTGGTTCATTGATTATCTGGGAGCAGTCCCTGCTTCTTATTCTCTTCTCAAAAAGAATGCAAAAGTCTTAAACTGGAGAAAAGACTTCCTGTCAGGGGGGCTTGTGTTTCAATCTGTCCCAGGGGCGGGTCATGCGAGGTTGAGCAGCGAGGGGCTTTTGAGATCTGCAAGAAGAGAGTAAGGGCTCTGGTCGCTGTGTGTTGGCGGGTCTATTGGGGAGGTGTTTACAGATGGGTCTGCAGTGACACTGCATGTCTGGTGGGGGTGCCCCCATGGGGCTCCAAACTGAAGCCTCCAGCCAGTGAGCCTATTTCCACAGCAACTCTGCATCTGCCGGGTTTTCCTTTATATTCATAGGTGCTTGTGTGAGGTATGGGGACCCTTATCGGGCTGTGTGTGAATGGGAAGATCTCTGCTCTCTCCTGGCACTTATCCACCCACAGTGTATGCAGGGGCCCCGCAGTTCCTCAGTGTGGCTTACAAAGCTCTCTAAGAAATGGCCCCCAGAATCTATCTTCCTTGCTAGCTACCCTCACCCACAATTCACACGTAAGCACACACATCTGCCTGTGCTGCTTCTACATCTCTATGCCTTTGCACACAGTTCCCCCTAAACTCAGCTATATCCTTCTTCTTCTGGTACATTCTACATTATCCTAACAGTTTCCACTTGGTTCAATCCTCCTTGGTGAAGCCCCTGACAGAGTGTTTCCTCATCTCAAATTCCAGCAGTTCTCTGTGGGTTCTTCTCTATAGCTATTATGGTTTCTGTCTTTTCACTCACTAGTGTTTCTTACGGAGAAGGCAATGGCACCCCACTCCAGTACTCTTGCCTGGAAAATCCCATGGATGGAGGAGCCTGGTGGGCTGCAGTCCATGGGGTCGCTAAGAGTCGGACACGACTGAGCGACTTCACTTTCACTTTTTCGCTTTCATGCATTGCAGAAGGAACTGGCAACCCACTCCAGTGTTCTTGCCTGGAGAATCCCAGGGGCAGGAGAGCCTGGTGGGCTGATGTCTATGGGGTCACGCAGAGTTGGACACGACTGAAGTGACTTAGCAGCAGTAGCAGCAGCAGCGTATCTTAAGAGCAGAGAAAGTCTCAGCTCAGGCATCTGGCACATAGTAGGTGCCCAAAAATATCTGCTGAAGCCAGTGAGACACAGCGGTGTGCCCTGCTGCAGGGAGGAGATGCTGCTGCAGGAGAACGGAGTCTTGTGGGCAGTTTCATTGTTTTTCTCATCCAACCTGTAGAGTTCCACAGGGATATGACCACAGTGCAACATGCAGTCTCCATTTTATTGCCATTTGCCTTTTTAAAATGTTATGGATAAAAATATGAATCTGGTGAAAGAAGTTTTTGAGAGTTAAAGCTGCCCTTACCCAGAAACCAGTGATTTTATCTTTCTAATGTCTGTCCCTATGGACATGTGGCTTTGCATAACTGTGGCCAAAAGTCACAATCAAGTATGTTGCTTTTCTCACTTTTAAAATAATTGATTGAGTTTTCCCTTCTCCTAGTTCTTCAAAGTGTCCAAGCAGACACTTGTATTTTCTTTTTCACAGTATCAGTAAATGTTCCATTGCTACATATTCTTCACACTTGCTTCCTGAAGAATGGGGAAATGTGTACAAATGAAGCTATTCGTTGTCCAACTACCTAGGTTAAAATCTCAGCTCTATCACTTTCCAGATCTGTGACATTAATGAAGCTATTTAACCTCTTGAAACTTCAGTTTCTTTTTTTCTGTAAAATGCTCATAATAGTAGCATTTAATAAATATTATTATTATTAACATTTTAAATATTAATGAGAAACTGTCTAAGCATAATTCCTGGAACATAATAATAGATCAGTAAATGTTAACTGTCTTATTACTGCAGTTGTTATTGGTAGAAGAAGATGGTAATTTAAAATAAAATTATACATCTATCATCTATAAAATAGAATTAACCCCTAAATAACATGTTTTTAATTGTCATTTTTGTTTCCAGAAGGATTAAAAAAAGATGGTAATAGTTAATATGTCTATATTTCTGAGAATAATTGAACAAATGTCTGGTAATCTGATTAGAGATCTGTGCATATGCGTGTAATTAGAGAGAAATTTACACTAAAAATTTTAGTGTGACTAAAATTTTAACCACTGTGTGACTCCACTTACATACCTGTCTGAAGTTGAGAGTAACTGGGTAATTATGACATCAAATTACAGTTGATTGTTGGTTTAGTAGAATAGGGATGATTCTATTAATAAAATATTTTCTGATGATTCTATTAATAAAATTGTTTATTCTGTAGTGGCCAAGTCTTGGCCCTATTTGGGCTTTAGTTTTCTCACAGTTACATCAGGATGGTAGACCAGATGATCGGCAGAGCCAATTATAGTTCTAAAAGTTGTTTCTATTCCCTACACATCTGCTTTTGGCACATGAATGGATTTTCAATGAAGAGTCTTTTTGCTTTTGGTTGTTCTTCCTATTTTATATACCTTTGTTGGCTCAGATGGTAAAGAATCCACCTGCAATGCAGGAGACCTGAGTTCTATCACTGGGTTGGGCAGATCACCTGGGGGAAGCATGGCAGCCCACTCCAGTATTCTTGCCTGGAGAATCCCCATGGCCTGGCAGGCTGCTGTCCTTGGGGTCACAAAGAACTGGACATGACTGAGCAACTAAGGACACACACATAGTGAACAGAAATTATTAGAAGGAACTGTTATCATGAACGTATTTGATATTCTACTGAGTTGCCATATTGAAGAAATATGTAGTAATATATAAAAGAGTGAGCCACTTTGGGGAATAATGTTTACGTCTGCTAACAAACTCCACTAGGTGTTACGGTGCTTTGGAGTTCCTGAGAAGATGTCTAAAGTATCCTATTGGGGTGGGCTTTATAACGCCGGAGGACACTTTTGTAAACTTAGAGTTTGTAAAAATGCGTCTTCCATACTCTACAAAGATGCTTCACATGAGGAACTGCAACAATGAACTCTTATTTTCACTTAGCCAACTCCTTTTTTAAGCTAAAGGAAAGGTAGTGTCTTACTGCTTCTTCCCTGAAGCTGAGGCAGAGAGCTGGGCGTACAGACACTGCTGGTTTGTTTCTCTGCAAAAATGCAGGGTATGCACAGTTAATAGATGGAATCCATACATTGGTCCCTCAGTCCAGCCCTTGCCAGGATTTATGTACCAGCCACCTGCCATGTAGACAACAGTGGGCCATTATGGTGCTAAAGTTAAGCCCCTCTCAGAGCCAAAGTAAAGAAAGGCAACTGTGTTTATTTGAAATACATAATCAATCATAACCTTGTGAATAGCCACTTTTCTATTAATGCCTTCATATATCATCTGAAGCCCTCTTGATTCTACATAATTCTCTTTTGTCTGGTTCCTTGTCTTACACTTCACTGTTCCATTCAAGGGGGTAATGCAGAACTGCTACTCAGAAGAAGTATTTCCTCTATATTCACTCTTTAGGTCCAGTGTTAGCAAGAGAAACATTTTCTGTAAATAACGTAGAGGGAAATGACTCATAAATACTTCACTTACAAGGGATTTGTGAGCAGGGAAAAGATTAAATGACTTTTGAGGACTGAGTCTCAGGGTTTAAATGCTAACTTGGCCATTTAGTATCTGTGTGAGCACAGGCTAATCATTACTTTTCTGAATCAGTTTCCTCAGCTGTAAAACAGGAGCCTCATAGGGCTGCATGTAGCTCTACATGCAGCCAAGTAGTTGGCTACACAATGGTTCATGAGCATGATGCCCACAGGAGAATCTGTTGATGTTATTTACCGTTTGTGCATGCTCAGTCATTAGTCACGTCCAACTCTCTGTGATCCCCCAGACTGTAGCCTGCCAGGCTCCTCTGTCCATGGGATTTCCCAGGTAAGAATACTGGAGTGAGAGGGAGTCGCCATTTTGTTCTCCAGGGCGTCTTCCTGACCCAGGGATCAAACCCACGTCTCCTGCGTTGGCAGGTGATTCTTTACTGCTGAACCACCTGGAAAGCCCCATTCTCTTATTGTTCAGTCGCTAATTTGTGTCTGACTCTTTGAGACCCCATGGACTGAAGGATGCTAGGCTCCTCTGTCCATGGAATTCTCCAGGCAAGAATACTGGCATGGACTGCCAGTCCCTTCTCCAGGCGGTCTTGCCGACCCAGAGATCGAACCTGGTGTTCCTGCATTGCAGGCAGATTCTTTACTGTCTGAGCCAGCAGGGAAGCTCTGATGATGTTGTTAATATCTTCAGATCAGATCAGATCAGATCAGTCGCTCAGTCGTATCTGACTCTTTGCGACCCCATGAACCGCAGCACGCCAGGCCTCCCTGTCCATCACCAACTCCCGGAGGTCACTCAGATTCACATCCATCGAGTCAGTGATGCCATCCAGCCATCTCATCCTCTGTCGTCCCCTTCTCCTCCTGCCCCCAATCCCTCCCAGCATCAGAGTCTTCTCCAATGAGTCAACTCTTCGCATGAGGTGGCCAAAATACTGGAGTTTCAGCTTTAGCATCATTCCTTCCAAAGAAATCCCAGGGCTGATCTCCTTCAGAATGGACTGGTTGGATCTCCCTGCAGTCCAAGGGACTCTCAAGAGTCTTCTCCAACACCACAGTTCAAAAGCATCAATTCTTCGGTGCTCAGCCTTCTTCACAGTACAGCTCTCACATCCCTACGACCACAGGAAAGACCATAGCCTTGACTAGGCTAACCTTTGTTGGCAAAGTAATGTCTCTGCTTTTGAATATGCTATCTAGGTTGGTCATAACTTTCCTTCCAAGGAGTAAGCGTCTTTTAATTTCATGGCTGCAGTCACCATCTGCAGTGATTTTGGAGCCCAGAAAAATAAAGTCTGACACTGTTTCCACTGTTTCTCCATCTATTTCCCATGTAGTGATGGGACCAGATACCATGATCTTCGTTTTCTGAATGTTGATATCTTACTATTATTCAAATTACCTACATTCTTAAAGAAAGGAGGAAAGACTCTGCCACTTATTGAACTTATACTATGCACCAGATATTGGATATTTATGTCAAGCTCATAACATTTCGACCTCATAGCACATAGTACACAGCCAGGTACCAAACAGGCTATCAGCAAATATCTGTCAAAAGCATGAAGACATAAATGAATGACCCTCTAAAATGTATTATTGTCCACATGTACAAATGAGAAAAGGCAGTTTATGAAAAAGTAGCCTTTGCCAGTGGTCTTAACAAATATGCCCACAATTTTATAGCATCTTTGAGGATGAGTTTTAATCAGCAATATTCAGAAAATCAAGTTTTATCTCTTCTTAGTGGAGAATTTTGAGCTGCAAAATCAGCAGTTTAGACAATCCTGCTGTTTATCAAATGTTAGAATGCCAGCCATCAGCAGATAGGACAACTGTACTAATGAAAATGTATGGCTTTTATTCTTAGGTCAATTTACACAATGTAACTGGAATTAAGCTGCAACAACTACAAGCCTTGTACAAAACACTAGGATAATTTTTAATATTACAATTACCATAAACCTTCAATATCCTGTATTTACAAATAGGTCATGGATAAAGAAAGTTTCCAGCAGGTGTAATGTTAATATCCTTTTATAAGTACCTTAAAAAGGCACCTAGACCAGATGCTAAACCAAATAAAATCCATGAGTTCATTTTCTACTTCCCATAACTAGGAGAGATTTTCTATGAACTCCTGTTGGTCTTCTCTATAAGTCAGAAGAAAAGGGTCTCCCACCCTTTACAGTATTATCTTCAGAACAGTCTCTATCCTTAGGAGTCTACTCCAATGATGATTTCCAGAATTACCCTCAAACAAACTTCAGATTAGAATTGCCTGGCCCTGTGAAGTGAAGTGAAGTGAAGTCGCTCAGTCGTGTCCAACTCTTTGCGACCCCGTGGACTGCAGCCTACCAGGCTTCTCCATCCATGAGATTCTCCAGGCAAGAGTACTGGACTGGGTTACCATTTCCTTCTCCATAGCGAGATTAAAAGCAGATGCAAAGACTGGAATTCACCATTCTTCCCCCGCCCCAAGTTTAGCAAACAGGGGAACACTTGCAGCTCCAGATGTTAAGGGGCTGCTGAGTCAGGAGCCTGTTGGCTTATCCCCAAACCATTTTCTTTTTTCATAAGTAGTTAACTTTGCTTATTATTGTTGTTTAGTCTCTAAGTCCTGTACAACTCTTTTGTGACCCCATGGACTGTAGCTTGCTAGGCTCCTCTGTCCAAGGGATTCCCCAGGCAAGAATACTGGAGTGGGTTCCCATTCCCTTCTCCAGGGGATCTTCCAGACCCAGGGATTGAACCTGGGTCACCTGCATTGCAGGTGGATTCTTTACCGTCTATGCCACTGGGGAAGCCCAACTTTGTATACACCATGGGGTTAAAAAATGAAGAAAGCAGAAGGCAGCTCATGATGAAAAATAGATTTTCATTTTTTTTTCTATTGAAAGCCTGTGTAGCAATTTGGGCACTACTAGATTGAAAACTTGACAGTGAATTGGAGAAAAGTGGTTTTTGTGGGTCGTCTATTAATTTACTGAGTTGTACAAATGTGTAGCCTCTAATTGGGATGTTGAGTGCCTTTCAAAGGTCAGTGTTAAAGTCAAGAATAAAACTGCAGTGACTCTCATCTTGCTGAATTCTGCCAAGTTGAGTAATCTACCAACAAGTTTAAATTTTTCTTGGATATCCCAAAAAGGCACTTTGGACATTCAATTGTTGTCCTCAGTCACTAAGCCAGGAATTCTTAGCAGCAAATTAAAGAGAATTGAGCTTTTTTGGGTGTGTGTGGAATGTGTGAGTGGGGGTTGAGGGGAGTCCACTGCTTATATTTTCTCATTTCTTTTTCAGTGACTATTCATGAGTATACTTAATATGTCCCATGCTCTGGAATTAAACACTGGGAATACAGAACTAAATAAGAAAAATATGTTGCCTTTTTGAAAGTGTTTATGGTCTATTTGGGAATGAGGACCATACAAACAAGTCAACATGAGTATTCATAGCTATGACCAACTTAGACAGCATATTAAAAAGCAGAGACATGACTTTGCTGACAAAGGTCAGTCTAGTCAAAGCTATGGTTTTTCCAGTAGTCATGTATGAATGTGAGAGTTGGACCACAAAGAAAGCTGAGTACTGAAGAACTGATGCTTTTGAACTGTGGTAATGGAGAAGACTCTTCAGAGTCCCTTGGACTGCAAGGAGATCAAACCAGTCAATCCTCAAGGATATCAACCCTGAATATTCATTTTAAGGACTGATGCTGAGGCTGAAGCTCTAATACTTTGGCCAACTGATGAGAAGAACTGACTCACTGGAAAAGACCCTGATGCTGGGAAAGACTGAAGGCAGGATGTGATGGGGACGACAGAGGATGAGATGGTAGGTGGCATCACTGACTCAATAGGCGTGAGTTTGAGCAAGCTCTGGGAGGTGGTGATGGACAGGAAAGCCTGGCATGCTGCAGTCCATGGGGTCTCAAAGAGTCAGGCACGACTGAGTGACTGAACTGAACTGAGTAGTGTACTGAAAGTCACTCAGTTGTGTCCAACTCTTTGCAACCCCATGGGCTGTAGCCCACCAGGCTCCTCTGTCTGTGGAATTCTCCAGGCAAGAATACTGGAGTGGATTACCATGCCCTGCTCCAGGGGATCTCCCTGACCTAGGAATGAAACCTGGGTCTCCTGCATTGCAGGTAGATTCTTTACCATTTGAGCCACCAGGGAAGCCCTTAGTAAAGTAATTATAGATTATAATTATGATTTGTCCTTTGCAATTCATCAAATAGCTACTAAACTAATTGTCATTTCTTGATTTTAAAATTTCACTTTGTATTTACCTAAGTATATGTGAGAAGACCCCATGTGGAGAAAGTTGAGAGCCTGTGATGAATCTCATAGACACAGATCCAGAGTAGAATGTTGATGGTGTGAAGGTGCTGATGAAGGGGTGCTGAGGGAATTAAATGCATTTTCCTGGAGGAAATGGCATTGAGTTGGGTCTTGAAAGCTAGTGCAGGGATATGTGAGCAGAAAGTGAGGGTGAGGAGGCAATTGCAGGAAGAGGAGGTGCCTTTGGCAGAGGCATGATGTAAGAAAAAGCGTATGAAGCATTATGAAATGAGAAATCTGGAATGACAGTATCACCTTGCATGGGAGAATGATAATGGGGTGAGATAAGTCTGAATTGGTGAATTAGAGGCATTTGACAAAAAACTTCGGAATCTGTACTTTATAGTCTGGGTAATGGGGAGTCCAAAAAGTTCCATAAGCAGCCAAGGACCCCACTGTCCAGACAGAGTAGTTTGGTCAGCTGCAGCTTTCAATTGAGGGTGGTGATTAGAGGATGATATCAATAATTGTCATGATTTGGCCCTAGTTGACTCTGTAGCTGCCTTCCTCACCATTGTCCCCCTGGATTCCAAGTACAAGAAATTCCCAGATTTCTTTGCACTATTTTTGGTTTCTGGATCTTCAAACACTGTGGAGTGTGTGGGTGTCATACGCTCTCCTTCCTGGCTATCTGGCTCTTCACACATCCTTCAGGTTTCAACCTGGATACTAGTTCCTCCGAAAAGTATTATTTGATTCAGCAAATTTGAGTTAGGCCCTGCTGTGGGTTCCTCCAACTCTTGGTTCTTCTTTAATGAGGCTATGTGTCACATTTATGTCACTGCTTGGTTATTTATCAACAATCTACCTCCCCTTCCCCTCAGCATCTACATATATAAGTGGTCTGTGAGTTCATATGGACAGGAACTCAGGGAATAAATTAATGAAGCATTCAAGCTAGCTTATGTTCCAATGGTTCCAATGGCTTTAAAAGACTAAATTTTTAAAATTACTTACATATTTACTGGAATACAATCCACGAAAGTCCTTGTTAAGGTAGACACATTATGAAATGTGGTCGTGCGGCTGCCTTTTAACCCATGTCCCCAGCTTTCTGATCCCCAAATGGTAACAGCTGTAGGACCACGCACTGCCCCATCCCTCCCCACCCTTGCTGTTTCTTGCATTCCTGCCATTATGAGAGGATTTACCAGGGTCCTTTTCAAAGGAAGGGGATCAGGGAGAGCTTTGGCAGAGGTGTAAAATAGTGCTGGAGCTGAGTGAATAGAAGAAGCCTGATCACTGAGCCGCTGTGAAATAGAAGATGTGGAAGAGCGCGGAGCCACGAGGGCGCAGACCGAACACAGCTGCCACGCCCGCACCTCGGGCCACCCGGGCAGTCGTGAGTGACACCTGCTTCAGCTCAATCTTAGCTGTTGTGGGATTAAAAGCAAACAGAGATCAATTAGAGTCTTTGAGTGAAGAAGGGGATTTTTTCAGCTGAAACGTTGGTCCAATTTCTAGATGTCCAGAAGGGGAAGGTGCAGAACTATCCAAATCTGAAGAGGGCTAAAAACAGAAATGGAAGCTGAAGTACGAAGTTGGGGGACAGGTTGCAGGTGAGCGGCCAGACTGAAGATGGGGTGAAGCAGAGGGTGTCACGTGGGGTTATTTCACAGAAAAGTCATTATCTGGGTTGCTTTTCTGGCCTAATCTTTCCTGGGTAGTATGCACCAGGCAAGACTAGGCTCCAATCATTTTGTTTTCCTGCCTTGCCTTACATTACCGTCACCACTACTAACGCACATAGACATACTCACAGACACACAAACACACACACACCCTTCTCTTCTGTACCTGCACTTCCTGGATCATCCTGAGGTCAAGGTTGATCCCCAGGGTTGACAGAACAGTATGCTCTCCCAAGTCACATTTTACTGTAATCATTATCTAGGTCACCAGGAAGAGCAATCAATAGTCACAAAATATCAGAGAAAGGCTACAGGGGTCCAGAGCGAGGAGTACATATGAAGCCCTGTCTAGGTCTGACGCAGAGATTGACTGCTTTGGTCTCAGGCACTTTCCACACTGAATTTAAGAGAAAAGGGCCACTGCCTATTATAAGACCCCTAACCCAGCAGAACACAGAACATGATTCTTCACAGATGGGGCACTAGAAACACCCTGAAAAGAACATTTTCATTGCGGAAGAAACCCTCAGCATCTATGAAGCCTACATATAATTAGAAACTCACCTCATATAATTAGAAACTCTATTCATCTTTACTTAGAATTCAAGTCTACTTATTTTATGGTGCCAGATACTTGTTACACTTGATTACAAGTGAAGAACTCCTAAGTTGTAAGTCAGTGTTAAAGGAGGCATTCCTATTTCTCTATTCTTCAAGTATTGTCCTATGTGTTCCTTGAACCATTCATCTATCTCTTTTCTCTAATGTCTCTGAAGAAGGGACTGAGAAAGGAAAGAATGAACCATGTCATTTGATTTTGGCATGTTATACGTTATAAAAAGAAAGTAGTTTTTATTTTGAATATACGTTATTAACTCTAATGCCTGGTGTAAATGTACAAATCATAAGATTCTGCCATGTAGGGACTTTTCCTAAATGCCTACTATATTCCCTCACCTGAGGGATCATCAACTCCTTCTTCAATCCAAATGACCTGCTTCTTCCTCTCATGGGCTGGAAGATGGAGCTCTTGATCAAGGACCAGCCACTGGCCAGAGCTGATGGTAAAGAAGTGGGAGGCAGAGTTATAAAATGTGGGATGCTGGGATTGGGAACTAGGAATGCGCCCCTGAGAAATGGGAGACTCCTGGGGCAGACAGCAAACAAAGCTGAAATCTTATGATAAAGCTGAGAGAAGTTCTAGAGGGGACAAAAAATATTTATGTACATATATGCATATATATACACACACACATATATATACACACATATATGCATACACACACACACACACACACACACACATATATATATATAAAGAATGCCCAACTCAGCATCAGGTAAAAACAGACGAGGAGATGAGGGGTTTAAGAGTACGTCTATGATCGTTGTCTTGGACATCTGCCCTTCATCAGATATTTACACACCATATGCTTTGAATCCAATCCTATACTAGATGATGGCGCTTCCCAGGTGGCACAGTGGGAAAGAATCCGCCTGCCAATGCAGGAGATGCAAGAGACCTGGGCTTGATCCCTGTCTTGGGAAGATGCGCTGGACTGGGAAATGGCAACTCCCTCCAGTACTCTTGCCTGGAGAACCCCATGGACAGAGGAGCCTGGTGGGCTACAGTCCATGGGGTTGTGGAGAGTGGGAGACGACTGAAAGACTGAGCACAACATAACACCTCCACTGGATGATGAGGTTAAGCAGTGAACAGAAAAGTCTCTTACTCCCTGACTGGCATTTATATTCCAACATCAGTGCTCAGAGAGGCAGAATGCAATTGGGGTTTAGCTAGTTTCAAGCTTTGGTTTAGCCGCTCACTGGCCATGTGCCTTAGGGAGAATCACTTAATCTGTTTTTTTTTTTTTTTCATCTGTGAAGTGGGAGTGGAATGATATGATGCATGAGCCACGCATGCGGCATGCACTGCACTTCTCAGAAGCTATGCTCCCAGTACGTGGAAGCTCACAGATGTGTCTTTGGGCTCCCAAGGGTGGCTCAGCCTCTGGAGTAAAACAGACACTTATGCTCCAGGGCCGACTGTTTTAACATTCTTTGATGGTACATTAGCATATGGTGCTATCTGTTAAGATCTTCCTATTCCCCACTTGCCACCAGAAGAGGAAACTCAATTCCTGGTCACCAAGGTATATTTGGGACCCAAAAGCACCCAGAAAACCCTTCACGGCTTCATATGAAAACTGATAAACATTATCAGACAAACGTTTAACTGAGTCAGTTTTAGTAGTTGATGTTAATCTTAGTAGCAGCCAAGTACCTTGTCTTCCTTCTGGTAAATATGTTCCCACCCTCTGGGACTCAAGGGGGAGAACGTCTACAGGGCATGTGGGCCAGAACCAAATAAAGCAAAGCTCCGGGTCTGTAAATAGCAGATCAATGGGAATGAATTCTCCTTGAGAAATTTCTTGAGAAAACATGATCCTACCCATTTTATACTTGGCTTCCTGTTTTTCCAGTATCAATCATTCACCCTTCAGTGAAGATATTAAGGGATTCATAAGCGCTGAGATGCCTATGGGGTTACAGTTGTTTATTGACTTAAGGTTATTTCATTTAGTCAATGTTCTTTGCTGTTTTTACATGAAAAATGTATCACAAACTGATAATGTCCAGCATGGTAACATCTGCGTAGGATGCTGGGAGGCCCATTGTTGGCTCCTGGCACTATTCTTTCTCCCCAGCTCCTGTTTCTTTGGCATTCTGTCTTTTTAACAATATGACAACAGGAATTGGAAAAGTGATTCCTGCTTCTGATGCAGGCAGATCCATTCTGATCTGATGGTACCAGTTTGAGTATAGAACCAGTATTACAAGCTGTCCTGACTGAATTGCTGAACTTTCAGTTGTATTATTTTATGTGTTTATTGTAAGCCTTCATCCGTATGTGGTCTTTATCATAAATGTTTCTTTGAGAATTTTCAAATTGAAAGAATTAACTACTCAACTCAAGATTAGATTCTATCCTGTACATTTTAAAACATTTTTCTATCAATTAAACTATTTAATGTTGTTTTGACAACATCCTATGTGTATGAGTGTTACTTGCTCAGTTGTGTCTGACTCTTTGCGAATCCATGGACTGTAGCCGGTCAGGCTCCTCTGTCCTCTGTCCATGGGATTCTCCAGGCCAGAATACTGGAGTGGGTTGCCATTTCCATCTCCAGAGGATCTTCCTGACCCAGGAATTGAACCTGGGTGTCCCACATCGCAGGCAGATTCTTTGCCATCGAAGCCACCGGGAAAGCTCTACCACGTGTGTGAACGTGAACATGAAGTCGCTCAGTCGTGTCCGACTCTTGGTGACCCCATGGACTATAGCCTACCAGGCTCCTCTGTCCATGGGATTTTCCAGGCAATAGTACTGGAGTGGATTGCCATTTCCTTCTCCAAGAGATCTTC
The DNA here is from genome assembly GCA_935064755.1 of Tragelaphus eurycerus. Classification (NCBI taxonomy): domain Eukaryota; kingdom Metazoa; phylum Chordata; class Mammalia; order Artiodactyla; family Bovidae; genus Tragelaphus; species Tragelaphus eurycerus. The sequence continues at coordinate 25,096,927 of CAKXYN010000020.1, forward strand.
CCAACCCAGGGATTGAACCCGGGTCTCCCGCATGGTAGACAGATGCTTTACTGTCTGTGTGTGTAGCAGATATTAAAATAGCAATCCAACACAGGCAGATAATATTATGGCTACTTTCTGATGAGAAAAAGGAACCTCAGACACTGTCACCAAATGCATGGTGAACAGATCCAGTCCAAGCCAACCTGGAACTCCTTTTAATCCAAGCCAATCCAAGACAAGGTACCTCTTGTCTTTTGTTTCAAGTTTCTGCATGTGGATAACTTGAAGCCTGCAAAGGGGTGTCATCAGTCTCTTCTTGTGCTGTGGGTTTCTAATCAGTTCTGAGTCAATGTCGGGATGGTGTTGATCTGTATCGGAAGCTGAGAGCTTGAGCCAGCTGGAGTCCCCGTGGCAATGAATGATGGGACCAACCTTCGAACTTGCCATTAATAAACTGAGCTGTTCATGTTTCTCTGTGGCACAGCCTGACATTTAGACTGAAGGTTTGTAATTCCAATAAACAGCTCAGGATGTGGTGTATGTGTGTGTTTGTCACACAATTAAAAGCTAAACTGAGGAGGCTAAGGCTTTCATTAAAAGCCATCCACTTTTATTTATTTAGTGTTTCGGGGACCTGGAGAGAGTAAAAATCAGGAATAGGCCTCCAGGGGACAGCTTTTTACATACTAGCCGGTGATACCGGCCTAACTGTTGGACTGCAGACAACCTGATTGTTAAGTTTTTTTAAAAATGAACCAAACAATGTGGTCTTTTGAAGAAATCAGACATGCGATTATTTTCCCTGGCTACAAAAAGACCTGAGAGATCTCCCAGCCCCTTCTTTGATTAATACTGCTTGCAGTGGTTGCACACTGCTCAACTTGGCATTGCATTTATCAAAATTTGCCAGAGCAGACAGGCATCACCGCATGAGAAGGATGACTATAATGGGCCCCTGTGCTCTGTAGGGAGTATCTGGTTCCCATGAATGCAAGAGGTGGGCAAGTCAGGATGAGTTTGTGTCCTGGGCTCTTGTTCCTTCTTCCCAAACCATAATGGTCCCATATGCAGCTCTTAAGATGAAGGTTTGGGGACTTCCCTGGTGGTCGAGCGGGGCTAAAACTCTGTGCTCCCAGTGAAAGGGACCAGGGAATGATCCCTGGTCTGGGAACTAGATCCCACATGCCACAACTAAAGATTCTCCCATACTACAGTGAAGATCGAAGATACTGCATGCCGCAACCAAATAAAAACAAGTCAAACTCTTTAAAAAAAAAAGATGACGATTTCACTCTCATCTTCCACATCTATGTGGCAGATGTTCCTCAGGGACCCCAGTCTCTTCTTTGCCCCCTGGTTCCTGCCAAAGTCCAGAAGAAAGAGAAAGGCTTCAGGAGGTGCCACCTGGACCACCTGTTTCCGGACGCTGGCCCAAACTCTCTGCTGGTGATTCATTTGGAGAGTGACATTTAAACACATACACGTTCCTGAGCACTATCCCCAATGTTTCTGTCTCAGTGTATTAAATGGTGGATCCCAACCTTTTTGACACCAGGGACAGGTTTTGCAGAAGACAATTTTTCCACAGACCCAGGTGGGGTGATGGATTCAGGATGATTCAAATACATTACATTGATTGTGCTAAGGATTACCTGTATTTGCAGCTACTCCATAGCTCTAGCCTCACCATCTCAGCTGCACCTCAGATCAGAAGCCATTAGATTCTCATAAGGAGTGTGTAACCTAGATCCCTCGCATGTGCAGCCCATAGTAGGGTGCACTCTCCTATGAGAATCTAACGCCACGGCTGATCTGACAGGAGGTGGAGCTCAGAATGCCAGTGACGGGGGGCAGTTGTAAATATGGATGAAGTTTCATTTGCTCTCCTGTTGCTCACTACCTGCTGTGTGGCCTGGTTCCTAACAGGCCACGGACCACTACTGCTTCATGGCCTGTGTGTTGGGGACCCTGGTATTAAAACACACACACACATACACACACACACATGATTCTGATGTTGAATCGGTTTTGTGAAACACTGATTTTTTTTAATGCCATGCTGACCTTGACTTTCCATGCCCAACTTTGTCTACATAGACCCTGAGCTCAAAGGGCATTCCCTGGAAACTTGAGCAGGAGAGAGGTCTTCGAGGTCCTCTTTTTACTAACCTGAAATATATCATCCTAGTCCTCAAACAATTGCCATCGCTGAACTGGATGGCAGCCAACTCCTCTAACTTTAATTGAAGGTTGTGCTAAAACCTCAAAGAATGAATTCAACTTTGGCGTTTGCAGTAAAATTTTGGCAGATAATGTTGACCTTCATATTACTCCATGGCCCTTTCAAAATGGCCCAGAAAAGAAGTTTCACTCAGAAATCAAGGTTCTCTTTGACTCAGTTACAGAATCAGGAGGATTTCTCATGTCACAGGAAAAGTTTCACATTTCCTTCTTTATCTTGAATGCCAGGGAGCTCAGAGCCCCAGCATACAGTGACTCACAGAAACACTTTAACCCTTATTACTGCTGTATCTGTTTCCTTCTTACCCAATTATTCTCCTTTTAAAATTCCTACACTGTCTGTCATTTTAATAACAACTTGAAAATATTTTGAGGAAAAAAACATTAAAATTGAGGACTTAGTACAATATGACACCTGTGGGAAGAAGAGTGCAGGTTATTGAAGTCCCTACTGGAGGCAAATACAGAAAATGAGATGGCAACATCCCTTCTTCCTTTCTTTGTCTATTGCAAAATTTCCCCGCCTTAAACTCTTTCTTGTGCCCTTCAAGAAAATCGTTGTGCTATTGGACAAGTCTTTCTCCACACCCAGGCCACATCATAGATCTTCCTAGACTGCGAATATTATTCATCAGCATGAGCTACGTTTTTAATATTTCCAGGTTCACACACATAAAACTTTTAAATTATATAGGTCTATAGATTTCTCTTATTACTTTTTATATTCAAATCCATTAATATGAAAAATTTCAAAGCCATTTTAGATTGGAAGTAATTCAGCCAGATACGATTTGAATATGAAGTCTGATTTTAGCTGGTTTAGAAATAGTGAGAGGGTGTTGCATATGGCTGCCCCTATTTCAAGAGCCTGGCTAAGCTGAAAACCATAAAGTTCACCTTCCACAGAACTGCCTCTCTCTCTGAATCCAAAGTGCTTGCATAGGCCAGAGCTAGGTATGAGGGACAAAGCTTTCCTGACCTTTCCCCAAATAACCTTGCAACACACACACTTACACACATAGAGGAATGAATAAAAGAAAAGAAAAGAACAACAAGCTAAAAATAATCTCTGGAAGTGAAATTTCTAATTTTTAAAAGGAAGAACTTGGGAAGCATTTTTCACAGGCCTTAAACATGTCCAAATCTGTATACCTAGTTATTCTATTTATAGAAATTAATTCCACTAACTTACTGGAGATATTCCAAAAGAGAGGGGGAAAAAAAGACTCTGTTCAAACATCTCACTGTAATGATATTTATAGCATTAAAAGTTAGAAAAAATCCAGTATCAATGGAGTAGGAGTGATTACAAAATTTAACATACGTCCACTAATGGATGCTTAAAGACAACAGTTTCACTAACTAGCACAGAGGTGTCATGAGTGAGCAATTTCTCATTCAGTTTAATAGTCATTAATATTATATTAATATTGTTTTGGCAGGGAAGGGCATTTTAATTTGAATAATTTGCTTCTGGAAGCAAAAGTGGAAGTGTATCCACAGAACAGAAATTTAGATTCTTTAATTGTATTAACAGAGAAGGCAATGGCACTCCACTCCAGTACTCTCGCCTGGAAAATCCCATGGACAGAGCAGCATTTGAGGAGATCATTTTATTGTTTCTCAAAGGCTTCAACTTGGCATGAGGAGAGGGGAATGAATATTCCTTAATCACTTCTTATCCACAATTTCTTACAAATGTTTTGGGATAAAGTCATCATAAAACATCTCAAAATATGTTTCTTTGTTGTCACCAGCTTGAGGGGGAAAGCGGGATTACGGCAACTTTTAAAATATGGTTTAATTTTCTATGTGCACTAACCCCATTTTGTAGTAGGGCAGGGGTGTTCCAAACCCTCACTAAAATTTTCCTGAGGATCTTTAAATGAGAGGTGCTCACATAGGTGGGCTCCAATGAGTGATTCATCAACTCATATACAGTCTCCCAATGTCTTGGCTTCTGTAGCCTGGGAGGAACTTGTACCCCTGCTGCTGCCCAGTGAAGACCCTGCTGGGGTGGGTGGTTCCGAGGGTTCTGGTACCAGGGCACAATGGTCCACGTCTGCTGAAGCCACACACTCTGAATCCACACAATGCCTCACAGAGACATGGGAAGTCAGTGCTTTAGACTTAAGTAAACTATTTTGGGGAAAGAATAACATATATACAGAAAAGTGCATGGATCATAAATTTAGAGCCCAAAGGAGTTTTGCAAAATGAAAACACCTGTGTATCCACCTCTTGGATCAAGAAATAGAACATTCCAGCACTGCAATATGGAAGGACCTAGAGATTATCAAACTAAGTGAAATAAGCCAGAGATAGACAAATATCATATGATATTGCTTATACGTGGAATCTAAAAAAACATGAGACAAATGAACTTATATACAAAACGGAAACAGACTCACAGACATTGAAACAAACCTATGGCCACCAAAGGGAAAAGGGAGAGGGATAAACTAGGAATACAGCGTTAGTACACACACAACTTCATATCGTGTTCCCTGGTGGCTCAGATGGTAAAGAATCCACCTGCAATGCGGGAGACCTAGGTTCAATCCCTGGGCTGGGAAGATCCCCTGGAGGAGATCTTCCAAACCACTCCAGTATTTTTGCCTGGAGAAGCCCCACAAACAGAGGAGCCTGGCAGGTTACAGTCCATGGGGTTGCAGAGTCGGATATGACTGAACAACTGAGCACAGCATACAACTTCATATAAAATAGATAACCAATACGGACCTACTGTATAGCACAGGGATATAAACTCAGTATTGTGTAATAACCTATAAGGGATATAATCTGAAAAACATCTGAAAAAAGTTATCATTTTGCTATACACCTGAAACTAACACAACATTGTAAGTCAAATATTCTTCAACTGAAAAAAAAAAAAAAAGAAAGAAATAGAACATTCCAGGACCGCTTTTCTACCTTGTCCCAGTCACTCCCCTTACAAGGTAACTAATATTCTCATATGTATACCCATCAACTTGTTTGGCTGAATTTTGAACTTTATATAAGTGAAATCATATGTAGCACATTCATCATTGTACTGTTGATGGACATTTAGACATTTCCAGTTTGAATCCATTGTGAACCAAATAGGTATGAATATTATTTTCTTGTCTCAGCCTTTAGGTTTTCCTTGCCATAAAAGCTTTCTTTAAATTCCTGGCCTTGGTGACATGGCTTCCAACCTCCCTCCAGCCCCACCTCTGCCAGCCAGAACAAAGTCACAAGTCATCACTGTCTCCGAAATAATCAGTGCTTTCTAGAGCAAGGAGTCTTGAATGCAGGGAGGATACCTCACGAGGCATGTCCTTTGAAAGTGTCTCCTGGGAAGCCACCCTCCCCTTTAGGTTGAAATCTGCACAGTGAATCAGACACTCAAGAGACCCATGCTGGAGCACCCAGATTCTCTCCAAACTCCCTTCCTTTCTTCTCCCACAAGCACCCATGGGTGGACCTCACTTCTGTCTCTTCTGGGTGGTATACCTTCTCCAGGGCTCTGGAGTACTCTCCCTGATAGAACTGGGGTAAATACAGCTTCGATTCAAGCCAGGACTCCGGATAAGTACTGGAAGTGGGTCCTGATGAGTAAACGGTTAAGCAAAAGTAAGTTAGCTGTTGACAGTAGTTAGCATTTGTTCCCCTCCTCCTGGGGGAGATCAGTACAGCAATGGAATTCTCTGCTTTTGCATAAGACAGTGATTCCAATAAAGAATAAGAGTTGAAAAATATTAAACATTCGCTGTCCGTGGGCACTGTGTTATTGCAGAACTTCCCAAGCACCCAGGCCATACCTTAGTTCTTAACACACATATACCATATACTCCCCAGTGGCTTTATGACATAAATATTGTTATGTCCACTTTCCAGACAGGAAGGCTGAGGGTCTCACTCTCCAAGTCACTTTCCCAAGGTCACTCAATTAGGAAGTCATGGAGGAAAAGGCTAAACTCGGGTTTGTGTGACTTCAGAGAATATGGTCTTTTTCTCCTTGCTACTTTGCTTCCTACTGAGGGATGTCTATAAAATGCTTTTCTTAGGGAACTCTCTTGCACTGGGTTGGTGAGAATTTAAACTGATATAGCCACTGTGGAGGACAGTATTGAGAGTCCTTAAAAATCTAGGAATAAAACTACCATATGACCTACCTGTGGTGTAGGATAAGACTCTTGAGAGTCCCTGGGACTACAAGGAGACCCAACCAGTCTATCCTAAAGTAAATCAGTCCTGAATATACATTGGAAGGACTGATAATGAAGCTGAAACTCCAATATTTTGGCCACATGATTCAAAGAACTGACTCCTTGGAAAAGACCCTGATGCTGGGAAAGATTGAAGGCAGAAGCAGAAAGGAATGACAGAGGATCAGATGGTTGGATGGCATTACTGACTCAGTGAGTTTGAGTAAGCTCTGGGAGTTTCTGATGGACAGGGACGCCTGACGTACTGCAGTCCATGGGGTTGCAAAGAGTTGGACATGACTGAGCGACTGAACTGAACTGAACTGATGACCTAACAATCCCACTACTGGGCATACATTCTGAGAAAACCATAATTAAAAAAGGCACACGTACCCCAGTGTTCATCGCAGCACTATTTACAATAGCTAGGATATGGAAGCAACCTAGATGTTATTGACAGATGAATGGATAAAGAAGCTGTGGTGTACATATATACAACGGAATATTACCCAGCCATAAAGAGGAATGCATTTGAGTCAGTTCTATTGAGATGGATGAACCTAGAATGTATTATGGGATTTCTCTGGTAGCTCAGCTGGTAAAGAATCTACCTGCAATGCAGGAGACCCCAGTTTGATTACTGGGTCGGGAAGATCCCCTGGAGAAGGGATAGGCTACTCATTACAGTATTCTTGGACTTTTCTGGTAGCTCAGACAGTAAAGATCCACCTGCAATGCTGGACACCTGGGTTCAATCCCTGGGCTGGGCAGATTCCCTGGAGGAGGGCATAGCAACCCACTCCAGTATTCTTGCCTGGAGAATCCCCATGGACAGAGGAGCCTGGCGGGCTAAAGTCCGTGAGATCACAAAGAGTCAGATACAACTGAGTGACTAAGCATATCACAGCACAGAGCCTATTATACAAATTGAAGTAAGTCAGAAAGTGAAAAACAAGTATCACATATTAATGCATACATATGGAATTTAGAAAGATGGTACTGATGACCTATTTGCAGGGCAGCAATGGAGACGCAGACATAGAGAACAGGCTTGTGGACACGGGGGCAAAGGAAAGGGTGGGACTAATGGAGGGAGTAGCATAGAGACATATACCTAGCATATTTAAAATAGATATTTTAATATTTTATTTTATTTGATATTTTATTTGAGCAGGGAGCTCAAATTGGGGTTCTGTGATAACCTAGAGGTGTGGGATGGTGTGGGAGGTGGGAGGGAGGTTCAAGAGGGATGGGATACATGTATACCTATGGCCGATTCATGTTTATGTACAGCAGAAATTAACACACTATTGTAAAGCAATTATCCTTCAATTAAAAATAAATAAATGTTTTGTTTTGTTTTAAAGAAACAAAGAAAGCTTTTCTTTTTAGTAATGACAGGTAACGATGCCCAGCACTGGGCTCCATAGTAACTGACTTGCAGCATAGTATTATTGGAGATGAGAATACAAAGAATGATGCCTGCCTAAGTCTGCTGTGTTTATTTATCATGGTTCTGAGCCCTCCTTCTTGTACTGGATCTTTGTGCAAGTGGATGGCAGTGGTGCTTATCCGTGTGAGGGTCAGAGGAGGCAGAGCCCACATTAATGGGATCAGAGCACCTTCTCCGCAAAGCCACACCAACAGGCCTGGCCCGTGTTGACCCCGCAGCAAATAACGTCAGGCTGTTAATAGGAAACAGTGCGATTTCCAACTTGCTTTCAAGTCGACTGTCATCCAGCGTGGAAGGATCCTCATTACCTTCTCAGCAACAGAGCTCTGGGATTGTAACTTTTTCTCCCTCCTGTGGATACAAGAAGTAGACTCAAGTCTCCCTTCCCTGGGATATATGACTGCAATTTGTCTTTCTGGGGCTTCCACCAGGCTCATGAGAAGCCCTCCCCATGCTTCCGAGTCAGCAGATTGTTTCTTGGCTGGCCACGCTTCAGCACCTTCCTGATAAATATTGTATTGATTTCAGGACCTTTTTCCTTCCACGTGGCTGACAATCCTTGGTTGGCTGACGTAGGAGAATGGGGAGGATGGTGTAATGATAGCCGCTCAGCAGGTCCACACACACAGCCTTAAGCCATCTGATGTTACTCATTTATTTATTTAACAAATGTAATAAGACACGGATACCTCTGGTACCAAAGAGGACTCAGCAGGAGGAGAGGCGTAGAGATGAATCAGTGGGTACAAGGATATTGATGGGAAAAGGCAAAAGAGGTAGCGTGAAGGACCACCAAAGCATCCACTGAATGGAATTCCATTCCTCTTTGAATGACACCGCTGGTTCCTTCCTCTCAGAGTCTCATTCTACTGAAGATGTCATCTCCTACTTCAGTCTCCTTCTTAACTATTAATAATTCTCCATCAATTGTTAGGCATTCTTTTTTATTTCAATAAAAGACAGACAATATAAAACTGACCATTTTAGCCATCAGGTGCATTAAGTATTGATACATTCACATGAGTGTAAAACCATCACCGCTACCCAGTTCCAGAGTTTAGGATGAGAGCTCTAATTCAACTCGCTAAAAAGGAAACCTTGCATCTGTATAGAGGTCCTTCCCCATTTCCCCTTCTCCTCAACCACTGGCGACCACTAGTCTGCCTTCTGTCTGTATGGACTTTTACCTGTCCTGGAGATTTCATATAAATGTAGCCATATGATTAGAGGACTTTTGTGCCTGAGTTTTTCATTAGCATACTATATTCAAGCTTCATCCTTTTTATAGCACATAGAGGATGTGGAGAGATTAGAATTCTCATACATAGATGTGGGAAGGTAGAACAATGCAGCTGCTGCTGCTGCTAAGTTACTTCAGTTGTGTCCGACTCTGTGCAAACCCACAGACTGCAGCCCATCAGGCTCCCCCGTCCCTGGGATTCTCCAGGCAAGAACACTGGAGTGGGTTGCCTATTCCTTCTCCAATGCATGAAAGTGAAAAATGAAAGTGAAGCTGCTCAGTCGTGTCCAACTTTTAGCGACCCAATGGACTGCAGCTTACCAGGCTCCTCCGTCCATGGGATTTCCCAGGCAAGAGTACTGGAGTGGGGTGTCATTGCCTTCTCCACAATGCAGCTACTGGGGGAAAATCTGGCAGTCCCTTGAGAAGCTTAACTTTAATTAATATACAACCCGGCAATTCTACTCCTAGGTATATATATCCCAAAGAACTGAAAATAGGTGTTCAAACAAAAACTTGTTTGTGAGTGTTCATAATAGGACTATTCACAATAAAAAAAAGATAGAAACAACCCAAATATCTACCAACTGAAGGAAGGATGAAAAATGTGGTACTGTAGCTATACACCAGGGATCCAACAGGGATCACTCTCCTGCTTCAATCCTTCCGCGGCTTTCCATCACCTCCCACGTGAAACTGCAACGCACCATCCACGGCCACAAGGTACCAGGTCATGAAGCCCATCCTGCCTTTCCAACTCGGTCTCACATTACTCCTCTCCTTTCTCATCACCTTCTCACTTTGATCTGTGGCTTCATGAAGACGCCAAGCCCTTCCTTGACTCAGGGTCTTTGGGGGATTCTTTGTCCTTAGTTTTCTGGTTTTTTAGATTCATGTATGCTAACACCTCTGTTGTTTTCCCAACTTCAGGCCCTTTTAGTTTCCTTTCAAAATACTTCCTAGCATTACTTACTTATATTTTTAATGGTTGTCTCCCCAAGCTCTGCCTGAGCAGCAGGTTACATCTGCTCTTGTTCTATCACAGGGTATGAGTGCCTAGAAGAGAGCTGGGTGCCCAGCAGGTGCTCAGTAAATGCTTAAATGCTTAATGTTGTTGTTCAGTTGCTCAGTCCTGTGTGTCTGCGACCTCATGGACTGCAGCACACCAGGCTTCTCTGTCCTTCACTATCTCCCAGAATTTACTCAAACTCATGTCCATTGAACCATTGATGCCATCCAACCATCTCATCCTCTCTTGTCCCTTTTTCCTCCTGCCCTCGATCTTTCCCAGCATCCAGGTGTTTTTCCAGCAAGTTGGCTCTTTGCATAACATGGCAAAAGTATAGAGCTTCAGCTTCAGCATGAATGAATAATTTTTCTAAGTTTTTGGTGAATGTCATGTGACCAGTCAGGCAATAGCTACCATGTGATATGTGGACATCTAGGAGCAAAAAAATCAAGAGATTTGAGACTAGTTCATCACCTGAGGAGGCAATGCCAGCATCTAGGTGGAGGAGCAATGAAAGTTCAACGGAGGGAAAAAAAAATTATTTTCATCATGGCACTTTTAAGACTCAGGGTGGACTGTGGATTCCTGTGAAGCATCAGAGGTGTGAATGCAGCAGTGGATGCTGGCCTTGCATGGGCACCTACAGAGGCACCATGAGGGTAGGAGGGACTGGATTTTTTTTTACCAACTCAAATTTGGAGCCTAAAACTTCATTTCACACAGAACCAGATGACTCTTTTGGGAGCCCCCCTGAGGAATCTCAACCTCCACACTCTGCCTCCCTGCTACCACCTCCATTTTTTTTTTTTCTTCCAGATTTTACTTTAGTAGCATGAGAATTCCTCTCACTTTCTTTTTAACCTGCTGCCGCAGAGCTTTGGTGATAGTCATCCATTTGTATTTATGCCTAAGGCTTCCTGCTTTAATTTGGTCTTTACCTCGTTTTCAAGTTCACGTGATTATGTTCTCAGCTCCAGGCTGGTTTTGTTGTTGTTTTCTCAGGGCCCCTCGTGAGCAGTGCAGGGGGTGAGGAAACAAGCCGCTGGCTCCTCTCCCTGGAGCCACGGCGAAAAAACTAAGGGGTATCCCTCTGCTCCTCTTCCTGCAGCACCCCCTCTTTTCTCTCTCCCTGAGACTTGTGTCTAGAGAGAGTTTGCTTTCATCATTAATGCTCAAACTAGATGATTTCAGTTTGAAATCAGATATCAGTTCAGTTTGGAATCAGATATCAGTTCAGTTCAGTTGCTCAGTCGTGTCTGACTCTGCGACCCCATGAACTGCAGCATGCCAGGCTTCCCTGTCCATCACCAACTCCCAAGGCTTACTCAAACTTGTGTCCATCAAGTCAATGATGCCATCCAACCATCTCATCCTCTGTTGTCCCCTTCTCCTCCCACCTTCAATCTTTCCCAGCATCAGGGTCTTTTCCAGTGAGTCAGTTCTTCGCATCAGGTGGCCAAAGTATTGGAGTTTCAGCTTCAGCATCAGTCCTTCCAATGAACAGTCAGGACTGATTTCCTTTAGGACGGACTGGTTGGATGTCCTTGCAGTCCAAGGGACTCTCAAGAATCTTCTTCAAAACCACAGTTCAAGAGCATCAGTTCTTCGGTGCTCAGCTTTCTTTATGGTCCAACTCTCACATCCATACATGACTACTGGAAAAACCATAGCTTTGACTAGACAATCTCTGTTGGCAAAGTAATGTCTCTGCTTTTTAATATGCTGTCTAGGTATATGACGGAGAAGGCGATGGCACCCCCACTCCAGTACTCTTGCCTAGAAAATCCCATGGACGGAGGAGCCTGGTAGGCTGCAGTCCATGGGGTTGTGAAGAGTCAGACACAACTGAGCGACCTCACTTTCACTTTTCACTTTCATGCATTGGAGAAAGACATGGCAACCCACTCCAGTGTTCTTGCCTGGAGAATCCCAGGGATGGAGGAGCCTGGTGGGCTGCTATCTATGGGGTCACACAGAATCAGACACAACTGAAGCGACTTAGCAGCTAGGTATATGAAAGAATATAATTTGAAATGTCTACAAGATGGTGGCTTTGTGTGTCTTGTTGTAGCTTCTCTGCAGTGGGCACGCATACGAGAGTGGGAATTAAGAAAGAAACTGGGCAGCCTGGCAAGCCATGGGATGGGAGACAGGGCTCATTCAAAGGTCACACAGTGACCTGGTAGCTAACTGGATTTCATATCTCTGGGTCCATTATGCCTGATGCTGTGAGAGGCCTGGTGATTTGTAGTCTAGGTTGCATGGAGTACAGGGAAGAGTGAAAAGGGGTTGAAAGAAGAATATTCAAACTATAGCTCTGCCACTTATTGACTATTACAGGCAAGCTACTGAACTTTCTGACCCTTAGTATTTGCATCAATAGAGTAATAGTTTCTACATGGTAAGACCATGGTGAGAATTAAATGACTTCTTAACGGAGAAGGCGGTGGCACCCCACTCCAGTACTCTTGCCTGGAAAATCCCATGGATGTAGGAGCCTGGTAGGCTGCAGTCCATGGGGTCGCTAAGAGTCAGACATGACTGAGTGACTTCACTTTCTCTTTTCACTTTCATGCATTGGAGAAGGAAATGGCAACCCACTCCAGTGTTCTTGCCTGGAGAATCCCAGGGACGGGGAAGCCTGGTGGGCTGCCGTCTATGGGGTCACACAGAGTCAGACACGACTGAAGTGACTTAGCATAGCATAGCATAGCATATGAGATTTAAATAAAATTATATGTGTGAGGCCTTACAGCATCATATACAGTCAGCCTTCCATATCCACAGAGTTAAGCAACTATAGATTGAAAGTATTTGGCGGGGGGAAGTTTTAGAATGTTCCAAAAAAGCAAAACTTGAATTTGCCACATGTTGTTAACTATTTACATAGCATTTACATTGTGTCAGGTTTTATAAGTAATCTCGAGATGATTTAAAGCATACAAGAGGGGACTTCCTTGGTGGTCCAGTGACTAAGATTCTGAGCTTCCAATGCAGAGGACATGGGTTTGATCCCTGGTCAGGGAAGTAGATCCCACATGCTGCAACTAAGGGTTCACATGTCACAACTAGAGATCCTGCATGCGGCACCTAAGACCTGGCAGAGCCAAATCAATCAACAATTTTTTTTTAAGCCACACAGAAGGATGTGCTTAGGTTATACGCAAATAATATGCCATTTTATGTAAGGGAGCATCTGTGAATTTTGGTATCAATGGGGGTCCTGGAACCAATCCTCCTACCCCCAGCAATTGACGTCTCTACTTCCCTGGTCGCTCAGATGGTAAAGAATCTGCCTGCAATTCCGGTGACTTGGGTTTGATCCCTGGGTGAAGAAGAGCCCCTGAAATAGGGAATGGCCACCCACTCCACTATTCTTGCCTGGAAAACTTCATGAATGGAGGAGCCTGGTGGGCTACAGTCTAGGGGATTGCAAGGAGTCAGACATGATTGAGCAACTTTCATTTTCAATATTAAAAATATATATTATTACTAATATTAACCATATTATTATTACTGTTATTCATATTATTATTAACACAGAGAGAGGGTCCCCAATTGCAGTATGAATTATGCTCTGCCTGGCTTTGAATCTCAGCTCTGATCTCAGTAACAGAGGGATCTTTGGCAAGTTGCAGATTCCTCTTCTCTCACATGAAAACAACTCTTGCCATCAGAGCAAAGCTCAATGAAAATGATGCTTACTGAAAGCAAATTATTGTTCTTGAAAGCAAGTACCCCCTGCGCCTCAATCACTCTTTAAGATCAAATGCTAGTCGGGTAAAGACCGATACCCAACCTCAGCTATGGCTGCCTAGGCTTAGCCTTCTCTGATACCAATACTGGATATGATTATTTTATTGCAGTAGCAAGAGAGTAAAAGCTGACTCTCTTGTGCACTTAAAGCCAATGCAATGTTATTTGCAGGTGCATTTCCATTGTCAGAAAACAATGGAGAGGGAGAAAAATATCACCATTCCCCCACACCCAACGGCTATTTCCCAAAGAGCTGACACAGGTGACTCGTTGTTATCAACGTAAGTGTTATTGCTTCTGCCAGCAGAGGGCTGGCCTGGTCCTCTGTGTCTCCTCCAGGGCACGCTGTGGGCTGGGGTTCAGCCCAGCTTGTGACCCTCCATTATTGATAACAACGAGAACTGACTAAAGAAGGTGAACCACCATCTGATTATTCCAATTTTCAAAGAATGTGTCTCCCACAGTTATACCAGGCACCGCGTTCTTCCACAGGGCCCCCTTCCATTTGGTTTTTAATGAAAGGCCTGAGCAGAGAAATTAGCTTTCTGAACATTCCTTTTTTTTTTTCTTCTCCTCTAGCTTAGTGTAATAAATGGTTTAGGGTCTGGAAGCATAATTTACTGACTTCATTTAAACTGGACTGGAGGTGATGCTATTTACACAGCTGGTTTTGTACTGTGCCTACTCACGTGCTCCTTGCACGTCACAGAAGGTAAACTCCTATCACCAAGTTTCAGGTTCCTTATTAGGAACGGTTGTTTTTTTCTAACCTTGTCTGTTTAAACATATATGAACAGAGTGAAAGCAGAAATGGTCAATTCAAAGGTATTAGAAAAACTGATCAATCTTGAATCAAAACATTGGAGTTCAAGTATTAATATCGGTATTAATACAATTATATGGCTGAGGATTTATCACCGTAACCCTTTGAGTTTATTCAATCTCGTCCATTCATTTATTCCAGCAATATTTGTTGAAACAGATACCCTTCCAAACACTGAAGATGTGATAGCGAAGAATCTTATGCTCTCTGGGTCCTTCATTTAAATGGACCAACAAAACACACATTTCAGCAAATATATAATCACGGTTGTAAAACATGTTTGCAAAGAGATAAAGCAAAGAGATCAGTGAGAATGACACTGAGAATCACTTCAGATGAAGAGGCCAAAGATGTGCCGTTAGAAGGGAAACATTTGGGCTGAGACCTGAGGGGTGCTACTGGGTCAACCACAGGAAGAGTTGCTAAAAGAAGCATCCAGGGGACTCCCCTGATAGTCCAGTAGTTAAGACTCCACCTGGCAAGACAGGGGACACAGGTTCAATTCATAGTTGGGGAACTAAGATCCCACGTGCTTCGGGGTAACTAAGTCCGAGAGTGGCAGCTACTAAGCCCGTGTGCTCTGGGGTCCACGCACAACAACCCGAGGGTCCAGGGGCCACACAGCCAAGTAAATGAATATGTAAAAAGTAATGAAAGAAGCATCCCAGCAGGAGGAACAACAACTGCAAAGGCTTGGAAGTGATGAAGCCACTGAAATACAGCTGAGGAACAGAAAGAGACCAGGATGCTAAGCCCTGGACAGAAGGAACAGGACATGTTTCAACGAGTAGGTAGGAGCCAGAGCATTTAAGCATTTGTAGGCGACACTAAGGAGGCCAAAGTGTGATTGTCCAAATGGAATGGGCATTGGAACCATCTGGAAGACTTTAAAAAACACCAGGCCCATCCCCCAGGGATCCTAACTGGTTTGGGGTCAGGGCTGAACATCAGGATTTTAAATCCCCCAGGTGTTCTAATGTGCAACCACAGCTGAGACACACTGTTATAGATGGATGGACATTAACTGAAAGATTTGAAGCAAGAGAGTGACCATGACCATGATTAAATGAGAAACTAAGTTTTCCTCCTTGAGCAAAATGAGAAAGAAAAGACCAAGTCTGTATCTTTGTTATGAGGATTGAATGCAATGACATGGAAAATAGTGTTGACGGTACATTCGATGATGTTTATCAAAAGGGTCATGATTCTTACATTTTAAATAGTTCTTTATTGTTTTAAAAATCCTTGCCTATTTTATCTGTCTGCATAATTTTTTAAATGGGGCAACATCCCTAATGGGTCAAAAGTCTACTAGGACACCCTCACTGGTTTCCAACTGAAGCCAGATGAATTGTGCTGAATATATTTTCTCATAGTAGTTGCTGCTGCTGCTGCTGCTAAGTCGCTTCAGTCATGTCCGACTCTGTGCGACCCCATAGACGGAAGCTCACCAGGCTCCCCCGTCCCTGGGATTCTCCAGGCAAGAACACTGGAGTGGGTTGCCATTTCCTTCTCCAATGCATGAAAGTGGAAAGTGAAGTTGCTCAGTCGTGTCCGACTCTTAGCGACCCCATGGACTGGAGCCTACCAGGCTCCTCTGTCCATGGGATTTTCCAGGCAAAAGTACTGGGGTGGGGGTGCCATTGCCTTCCCCGTTCTCATAGTAGTTAGGGTCATGCAAATCATCGCGTTGAATGTCTGTCCTGTGGCTTGTCACAGAGCATGAGAATGCTCAGAGTAGAGGTGGCAAAGATGTCTTTTCTTTCTCTTGAGGGTTTGGGGTCTCACAGGGACCACATGAGATGGTGGGAGGCACACCCTTCTCAAAGAAAGTGGGCTGTCCCACAGAGGCAACCAAACTGGACTTGCATGCTGGGAATCGCATCCTTTGGTATCCCTAATATCCTCAAATGCACTGTGGGTGCAAGAAAGATATATTTGGGGTTTCCAGGGAGAACCACTGTGATAATGACTCTGAGAGGGTTTTGAAGGCTTCCAATCAGTGCATTAAACATGCATTTGAATCATATGAAAGGCTTGTGAAAACATATTTCTGGCCCCACTTCCAGTTTCTGATTAGGTAGGTTGCAATGCGGGAGACCTGGGTTTGATCCCTGGGTGGGGAAGATCCCCTGGAGGAGAGAAACCCACTCCAGTATTTTTACCTGAAGGATCCCCATGGACAGAGGAACCTGGTGGGCTACAGTCCATGGGGTTTTGAAGAGTCAGACACGACTGAGAGATTAAGCACAGCACAGCACAGGTTGGAGTGGAGCCCAAGAATCTGTATTTCTAAGTTCTCAGATGATGCTGATGGTCCTGAGACCACACTTTGAGACCCACAACTTTGGAGTATAGATAATTAGAAAGAACACTCGCTAAGTCAAAGACGGCTACAGGGTTCTGAGAGCACCACGGGCTTTTTAATTTTCGACCTTTCTGTTCTCAGGCTTTCGATTATTACAAACTTTTTTTTTTTCCCCCCAAATGAAGCTGTCAAGGCAAGCTCCAGCCCCTGTGACCATGGTTCCTAAGAAACCTCGGTTTTATAAACTAACTGTGCAGAGGAGCCTATGATGAAGCCACACCAGCCACCCTCTGCCTGCAGCTCACACTCTTCTGGCCTCAGGAAGTGACACAAAAGCCTTTTAGAGGCACTACCTTATCTCCCCATGTTCATCCGTGAATTCCAGACTAGACACTGCTGCATGTCCTGGTCCTTCTCACCTTCCACCCATCCCTCCAGGTTTCCAACCTCCCCCAGCGCTGGTCTTTAGTCAGTTTCTCTAACACATGATGCTCCACTCAATCCACCTCTTCCCAGCCCGCCACCAGATCTTTTCTCATGCTGTTTTTCTGCCCAGACACCTTCACCCTCTCTCTCCTTCTAGGAAGTTAATCCCAGATGCCCTTCCGATTCCACTCTGATACGTTATGTCAAGTCACAGACATGTGGACAGGGTGCTGGAGGAGCCCAGGCAGGGCTGGAGAAACAGCTTTTACAGAGGATGGGGCATTTGATGAGGGCCTTGATGAACAGGATTTTGTTAGTTGGATGTAAAGTAGGAGAGAATAAATAATAAGAACCAACAACACAGCACAGGGAACTCTATCAATACTTTGTAATAACCTCTATGGTGGTAGAATCTTAAAAAAAAAGTGGCTATACGTATATGTATAGCTAATTCATTTTGCTGTACAGCAGAAACTAACATAACACTGTAAATTAACTGTACACCAATAAAAAAGTAATTATAATATCTTTCTAGGTTCCATATACATGTGTTAATATGCAATATTTATTTTTTTCCTTCTGACTTCAGTCTGTACAATAGACTCTAGAAAGATGGTACAGATGAGCCCGTTTGCAGGGCAGGAATAGAGATGCAGACCTAGGGAATGGACACGTGGACAAACAGGGGAAAGGGAGGGTGAGGCAAATTGGGACAGTAGCCTTGACATGTATACACTGCAGTGTGTAAAACAGCCAGCTCGTGGGAACCTGCTGTGTAGCGCAGGGAGCTCAGCTCTATGCTCTGTGGTGACCTAGTGGGTGGGCTGGGGGGATATAAGAATGGGGATATATCCCTATTCATATATGAGTAGGGGATATAGCCCCCAACAAGGAGGAGATACATGAAAACATATAACTGATTCACCTGTAGAGCAGAACATTGTAAAGCAATTATACTCCAACACAAAAAGTAATTATAAAAATAAAACTAATAAAGGAGCTTACAAAAAATAAAAAAGTAGGGGAGAATCTTTCATTCAGTCCAAGAATCACAGGTAAAGGGACAACACTGAGCAAGTGCCTGCGTGGATGGGGGATGTGATGACATTAAGTGGTCGCAGGAAATGAAGGTGTCTGAGATCGAGGTGGGAGATGAAGTGGGACATGTATAATGAGGTGATCGGGTCAAGGGCCCTAAATCAGCCTTCCCTGGTGGACAGCCCATAAGTCAGGGGTTAAACCCTCAAATGCCTTCCCGGATAGGGCAGAGAAGGTCAGTAAACAAAACAGGATGAAAATAAACCAGAAGGAAGTGGTTAAAAACCAAGTCGCATCAGTAAATGCAGTTTAAAAATACTCAGTTTGAAATTTAAATATGACAAGCAATATTTGAAATCTAAATCTGGCCCGCAGCAAAGTGGAGTGTCTTAGGTCAGGTCTCAAGAAGTAAATCCTGAGATGAGGATTCGTATGCAAGGTGTTTATTTAGAAGGTGCTGCGCCCGGAAGACAATCTGGAAATGGAGGAAGCAGGGCGGGCCCGGAAGAATCCAAGCAGGCGAGGGATTACAACAGCTTCCGGCTCACCTGCAGGAGCTTTTGCAGTGGAAGTGACGTCTCAGTTATCCCGACCTGAAGCGAGGGGGCTCGCTTTAGCGTTCATACTCCCATGTCCATCAGTCATGGGTTTAGGGCCACTCTACACAATGGAAGTCTCTAGGCGCTTTGACCTCCCTGTGCAAGTAGGTGAAGACAGCCCAGTCACCAACTGCAGGAAGCCAAGAGAGGGTCAAGCAGAGACTGCCAACAGATACACAAAAATCTGCGAGGAGTGTCACCCATATCCTTTACAGGGGCCTCGCTTATAACCTCTGCTTCAAATAACAAGGCAACTGCTCAGGAGTTTTAAACCAGGGATGTCAAGCCAAGCTCACCTCCACTGCAGACCCCTGATTCTGGACAATGTAGAAGATGGCCTGGAAGCAGACAAGAATGAAGGCAAGATCAGGTTGCTTTCTCCCGGAATATGGACATTTATATTTATTAGATATGGATATTGATATACATACTTATATTTATATGTAGATATTCTCCACTTAGGGCTTCCCAGGTGGAGCTGGTGGTAAAGAACATGTCTGCCAATGCAGGAGACACAAGAGATGTGGGTTCGATCCCTGGGTCTGTGAGATCCCTGGAGGAGGGCATGGCAACCAACTCCAGTATTCTTGCCTGGAGAATCCCATCAACAGAAGTGCCTGGTGAGCCACAGTTCATAGGGTCGTAAAGAGTTGGGCACAACTGAAGCAACTTGGTAAGCATGCATCCCCCATTTAATTATGACTCCCTTAATTTCTCTCAAAAATTTTGAATTATGATGAATTTTCCAAATTTTTGTCCCTGGAACACAATTTGCTTTTAAATTTTGACCTTGTATTCAGAAACCTTACTAATTTCACTAACTAGTAGTTTATGTGTTGAGTCCTTTGGTTTTTCTATGTATCTAATCATGTCATTTGTGAATAAAAACAATGATAAAATTTACTTTTCTAATGGTATGTCTTTCATTTCTTTTTTTCTTGCCTTCTTTTCCCTGACTAGAGCCTCCAGTGCAATGCTGACTGGATGAAATAAGAGTGAATATATTTCTCTTGTTTCTATGCATAGAGGGCAAAACATTAAATATTTAGTAAAAAGTTATTATGGTTATTATGATAGTTGTACTTTTTTTAATGTCCTTTATCAGATTAGAGAGCTTACCTCTATTCCTAATATACTGAATGTTTTTCCCCCACTTATCACAAATAGTTATTGACTTTAACAGAAGCTTTTTCTGCATTTATTGAAATGTTCACATATTTTTTTCCCCTCTCCTTTATTCTGCTTAAGTGGTGAATTCAGTGGATAAATACATGTTGACTGACCTGTCCATTATAGTAATTGCTTTTTTCCCCTCCTAAATTATAGGCTATTTCAATATAGAGAAAAGTACAAAATGTTACAAAAAGATATTACAATACCTATTGACCACATTATTAAACTGTTTGCATTTTGCCATGTTTCTTATTTTTTTGCAAAGAGATAGAATATTAGAGATACAGCTAAAGACCTCCCATATCCTCCCTTGCACAATCCTAAAATGGATGAGAAATCTTCCCATGAATGTTTTTACACTTTAAGTTCATATATGTGTCCCTGTACTACTTTTAGGATTGCTTCTTGTGTTTGTAACATGTAGATTGGTGGCATCCAACTGTATTGTTACTTTTGTGTGTCCAGTAAAAAACAAGTATCTAAATGTATTTGATTTTGTAAAGGAATGATCATTTTCACCTCCTCAAACTCAGTATCATTATTGAAGTGTCTACCATCACTCACTGATTACACATATGTGAAATACAGAAAGTACTCATTTATATGTGACCATGTTTTGGGACTCTCATTACAACAATGTAACAATGGTGCATAGAAAGACTGACCTATTTGACTATCTCTGCACCAACACTACTCTGAAATAATTACTATAGATTCAAATTAAATGTTGCTATTTGTTGGAGTAATCTTTACCTTTTTTCTCTCACCTTTACTCATCTGTAATAATTTCGGGTTAAACTTATCCAGTGCTCAAAAGAAATCCTTTGGGATTTTGACAATATATGAGAGTAAACTTTGAGTATGCCAACGCCTTTGACTGTGTGGATCACAAAAAACTGTGGAAAATTCTGAAAGAGATGGGAATGCCAGACCACCTGACCTGCCTCTTGAGAAACCTGTATACAGGTCAGGAAGCAACAGTTAGCACTGGACATGGAACAACAGACTGGTTCCAGATAGGAAAAGGAGTACGTCAAGGCTGTATATTGTCACCCTGCTTATTTAACTTATATGCAGAGTAATCATGAGAAACGCTGGGCTGGAAGAAGCACAAGCTGGAATCAGGATTGCAGGGAGAAATATCAAAAACCTCAGATATGCAGATGATACCACCCTTATGGCAGAAAGTGAAGAAGAACTAAAAAGCCTCTTGATGAAAGTGAAAGTGGAGAGTGAAAAAGTTGGCTTAAAGCTAGCTCAACATTCAGAAAACTAAGATCATGGTATCTGGTCCCATCACTTCATGGGAAATAGATGGGGAAACAGTGGAAACAGTGTCAGACTTTATTTTTCTGGGCTCCAAAATCACTACAGATGGTGACTGCAGCCATGAAATTAAAAGACGCTTACTCCTTGGAAGGAAAGTTATGACCAACCTAGATAGCATATTGAAAAGCAGAGACATTACTTTGCCAACAAAGGTTCGCCTAGTCAAGGCTATGGTTTTTCCTGTGGTCATGTATGGATGTGAGAGTTAGACTGTGAAGAAGGCTGAGCGCCAAAGAATTGATGCTTTTGAGTTGGAGAAGACTCTTGAGAGTCCCTTGGATGGCAAGGAGATCCAAGCAGTCCATTCTGAAGGAGATCAGCCCTGGGATTTCTTTGGAAGGAATGATGCTAAAGCTGAAACTCCAGTATTTTGGCCACCTCATGCGAATAGTTGACTCATTGGAGAAGACTCTGATGCTGGGAGGGATTGGGGGCAGGAGGAGAAGGGGACGACAGAGGATGAGATGGCTGGATGGCATCACTGACTCGATGGACGTGAGTCTGAGTAAACTTAGGGAGTTGGTGATGGACAGGGAGGCCTGGCATGCTGTGGTTCATGGGGTCACAAAGAGTCAGACACGACTGAGCAACTGAACTGAACTGATAGAGTAAACAATCTATTTTAGAATAAGTAAAAATTCACATCAGATTAATTGAAGTATATATGGTATATTTGAAATAGTAAATTCTCCCGTTCATCAACATGGTCTATTTCATCTTTTATGTAGGTCTTATTTTATATCTTCCTGTACATTTTAAGAAATTTCTTATAATATTTTATATAACTTTTGCTAATGTGAGTCTTTAAAAATTACACCTCCTAATTTGTTTTTACTAGTTACAGGACACTGTTGCCTTAAATATTTTGTGTATTCTCAAATTGATCTATTACCTAACAGTACTGACAAACATTGTCATTATTTCTAATACAACACCTGTCAATATTCATGTCCTTTCATTTTCAACAAGGGCACTATGATTTGTGAAGACTTTTGATTTTTTTCCTTGTGGCTCAGCCGGTAAAGAATCCACCTGCAATGTGGTAGACCTGGGTTTGATCCCTAGGTTGGGAAGATTCCCTAGCAAAGGGAAAGGCTACCCACTCCAGTATTCTGGCCTGGAGAATTCCATGGACTGTATAGTCCATGGTGTTGCAAAGAGTTGGAAATGACTGAGTGACTTTCACTTTCACTTTTTCACTTTGATTCTTTCCTTACAGTTGTTTTTCTTCCTTCTCTTCCCCTTTCTTCCCTCCCTCCTTCCCTAGCTTGCTGGTTAAGATCTGCAGAGTAGAGTTAAATACAAGATATAATAATGGAATCTATACCTTGATCCTGAGTTAATAGAAAAGGTACTAAATCTTCATCATTTATAGGTAAATTTTGTTAGGGTAAGGATATTTCTTTCCATGGCTAGTTTCCCAGAAGTTTGTTTCAAAATCATAACTTGGTGCTAAATTTTCCTATATTTTTGAAAGGATTATATAATTGTTTTTACATTAGGTTTTCTAATATTTGACTATTGTTCAAATTCTTCCATAAGTCCTATTTAGTCATAACAATCCTGAATTCCTTTTGCTAACACGTAAGGCAGGGTGCTATTACTCAGTAACATATATATTATTGAGTAAGACCAGTCTATAATTTCCCTCTGAATTGTTGGAAACAGAAATTTTTACAAATTACAAATATGAAGTAAGACGTGTGTCATATAAGTAGGTACCCTGTGACTGAACTATATTTCTAAAATGTTGATGGCTGCAAATGGGATCAGATTTAATTTAAAAACCGGGGGCACCATTAAAATTTTTGCTTTGCAGTTCTTGAGAAGGACTGCCAGGGAGATCCCCGTCTAAGGGCTTCGGGAAAATGTGGGTAAGATTCTTGGGGGTGTGGGCAACATGTGCAACACCTCAATCCATCAAGGGGTCTCATATGGCTCATGCAGCATGATGGCAGACCAGGGGCTGCGTGGGAGGACCCGAAGAGCTCGGAGTCCACAACTGAGCTCTTAGATTTACATGCCTTTATTATATTACCTTTGTAAAGTCCTGAAGCTCATTTTTGAACAGCCTGGTTTCAGCTGTGCATTAAGGGGATTAAGGGAAAGCCTAACACCCACTCCTTGGGCTCAGAGGAATGGGTAGCTCAGTAGCATGAAGAAGCACTTAGATGAGGCAACAGGTGATTAGTGAGAACAGAAAACAGCTGTCACCAGAGTGGTGACCAGAGATTGACATGTGTCAGCTGGCCCAGAACTAAGCAGAAAACATGAGTATGCCCATTAGACCTCTGAAAGAAAGTCTAACTTGAAGAATCTTAAACAAAAAATAGAACTGACTTTCTCACGTTAGTTGAAAGATCTAAGGATGAAATGCAGGGCCAGCTATAGAATATGAAGGATCTGCTGCTGCTGCTGCTGCTAAGTCCCTTCAGTCGTGTCCGATTCTGTGCGACCCCATAGATGGCAGCCCATCAGGCTCCCCCCGTCCCTGGGATTCTCCAGGCAAGAACACTGGAGTGGGTTGCCATTTCCTTCTCCAATGTGTGAAAGTGAAAAGTGAAAGGGAAGTCGCTCAGTCGTGTCTGACTCTTCGCGACCCCATGGACTGCAGCCTACCAGGCTCCTCCGTCCATGGGATTTTCCAGGCAAGAGTACTGGAGTGGGGTGCCATCACCTTCTCCAATGCAGGATCTAGTGAAAAATAAAACGTTAGGAGTCCTCTGGAGGAGGCAAAATCAACCTCTTTTTCCACTGCATCATCCATGGTGAACCAACCCCTGATGCAAGGTACTGCAACTTCCACTCTGGGACCCCACTCAGGTCCTGCTGAGTTGAATGACTGCTGAACACATTTTGGTGCTCCCAGCCTGGGGTAGAATGCCCACCACTTAGCCCCACTCTAGGATGTTTCAGGGCGCCTGCCAACCCAACCCTCTTCCTAATTGCATCCAGGTCCTTGCTGGGGGTTAAGGGTAATGGTGTATTGAGACCCCCATTCCGTCTCACTTCCATGCTACCCCAAGATGGAACATGGCAGAGAACAACAGCTATTGAAGAAGGGCCAAAGAGTACAGGGATCAGGGGACCTCCCTGGTGGTCAGGTGGTTAAGAATCTGCCTGCTAATGCAGGGGACATGAGTTTGATCCTTGGTCTGGGAACTAAGATCCCACATGCTGCAGGGCAACTAAACCTGTGTGCCACAACTACTGAGCCTGCGCTCTAAAGCTTGTGAGCAGCAACTACAGAAGCCCACATACCTGAGAGCCCCTACTCTGCAATAAGAGAAGCCACGGCAATGAGAGTAGCCCCTGCCCTCCACAACTAGAGAAAGCTGGCACACAGCAGTGAAGAGACTGTGCTCCGCAACAAAGACTCCGTGCAGCAAAATACAAAAACAAAAACACGTGTATACCCATGGCAGCTTCATGTTGATGTATGGCAAAACCAATACAATATTGTAAAGTAATTAACCTCCAATTAAAATAAATAAATTTATATTAAAAAAAAGAAAAGTACAGGGATCAGGAACTGGGGTGGTGCCCAAGGCCATAGGAACCTGGGAGCAAGCAGGCAAGAGCTTGCCCTCAGGAGGGAAGGAGCTGGCAGGAGGCAGAAGCACTCATGAGCTTCTACACTTGCTCTACTGTCCCACTGGACTTCACTCACACTTTGAAAATATAGTCATTAACAATTCAAAAGAGTGATTTCAAAGCATTAAACTTTGTAGGGCCCTGTGTGATTGCATTAATGCCCTGGCTTGTGTAACCATTCCTGGTAATGAGATGCAAAGGTAATATTATCTGTCTGTCATGGCTCATCCCTCTCTCCTAGGTGGGATGAATTCTCACCTAACACTTGGTGACAGAGTGGCTGCCAGCACCTGAGCACTTGCATCTCTCCAGAGTCCAGTTCAGGAGGAAAGAGCTACTTCACCCCACAAAATGTGAAAAAAATTCCTAAGACTGATGAGAGTTCTAGAACTGCCCACTTTTGAACTAATCACTGTGCCCAAGGAGTTCAACTTCAGCAGATCCTGGAGACCTGAGTTTATCCTCAAGAGATGAGAAGGAGGAAACTTCACCAAAACCATGTAGACCTTGGTTTTTTGACACAATAGAGGAGGTGATTGGTATCCAAGGAAAGCTGACTTTAAAAACCTGAGAATGGTGTCATTAGGATGTTTAAAAAGTTTTATTGCTAAAGACATGAAATAAAGTCAAAAGATTATAAAAGTGCAGAAGACTAGGTACAAAGAGGTGGGTAGGATCAAGTGTTAAAAAAAAAGATATAATGTAACTGAAGTCTGAGAAGAAACTATTACATTTGGGAAAGAAAGAATGACTTGTGATCCTTGAGATACAGAATTTAAAAGTTACAAAGTTAGCATATATCACATTGAAAAGGTTGTTCAGTAATAATAAACTATGGCTATTTCAGATTCTGTTGATTTCCTGGGGATAATTCCAGTATGAAAATAATTCCACTAAGGGCATGGGATTCATCCACCAAGGGCAGTAGAGATGCAAACTGAAAACATTTCACCACTGGGATTCTGAACAGAAAAGTAACATTGAATTAAGACCGTATGAATGACAGGCTGTAGAAATAAGACCCTTCTTTTGAGAATAAGTTTCTAAACTCTGCGTGACTGTGAGCTTAGTCACTCAGCCATGTCTGAGTCTTTGTGATCCTATGGACTGTAGCCCACCAGTCTCCTCTTAACATGGGATTCCTCAGGAAAGAATGCTGGAGTGCATAGTCTTCAGATCAGATCAGATCAGATCAGTCGCTCAGTCGTGTCCGACTCTTTGCGACCCCATGAACTGCAGCATGCCAGGCCTCCCTGTCCATCACCAGTTCCCGGAGGTCACTCAGACTCACACCCATCAAGTCAGTGATGCCTATGGAATGGGAAAAAATATTAATATTTGTAAACCACATATCAGATAAGGAGTTAACACTGAAACTATGCAGATAACTCATACAACTCAATGGAAAAGAAAATCCAATTAAGACTAGGAAGAGGATTTGAATAGACATTTTTCCAAGAAGATATTCATATGACCAACAGATATATGAAAAGATGCTCGACATTACAAGTTACTAGGGAAGTGCAAATTACACCACAAAGATACATCACTCTATGCCGGTTAGCATGGCCATCAGTGAAAAGACAAGAGACAACAAATGCTGGCATGGATGCTGAGAAAAGGGAACCTTTGTGCACTGGTGGTGGGATTGTAAGTTGGTACAGCTACTATGGAAAACAATATGCAGGTTCTACCTAATAACTCAGCAATTTCACTACTGGATGTATATGCAGAGGAAATGAAAATACTAACACCAAAAGATATCTGCACTCCCTTGTTTATAATACAATAGCCAAGACATAGAAACAGCCTAAGTGTTCATCAATGAATAAATGGACAAACAAACTGCAGTGATTATATCAGTGGCATATTATTCAGCCATAAAAAATGAGGGAATCCTATCATTTGTAGCAACATGGCATTACACTAAGTGAAATTAGTGAAAGACAAATACTGAGTGATCACACTTAAGTGTAGAATCTAAAAACAAAACAAAAACACCTAACTCATATTTCCAATTACCAGAGGCATGGTGTGAGGTCAGAGGAGGGATTGGAAGAAGGTACAAACTTTCATTTAAAAGATAACTAAGTACTGTGGAAAATTCTGAAAGAGATGGGAATATCAGACCACCTGATCTGCTTCTTGAGAAATTTGTATGCAGGTCAGGAAGCAACAGTTAGAACTGGACATGGAACAACAGACTGGTTCCAAATAGGAAAAGGAGTACGTCAAGGCTGTATATTGTCACCCTGCTTATTTAACTTCTATGCAGAGTACATCATGAGAAACGCTGGACTGGAAGAAGCACGAGCTGGAATCAAGATTTCCGGGAGAAATATCAATAACCTCAGATATGCAGATGACACCACCCTTATGGCAGAAAGTGAAGAGGAACTCAAAAGCCTCTTGATGAAAGTGAAAGAGGAAAGTGAAAAAGTTGGCTTAAAGCTCAACATTCAAAAAACGAAGATCATGGCATCCAGTCCCATCACTTCATGGGAAATAGATGGAGAAACAGTGGAAACAGTGTCAGACTTTATTTTTCTGGGCTCCAAAATCACTGCAGATGGTGACTGTAGCCATAAAATTAAGACGCTTACTTCTTGGAAGGAAAGTTATGACCAACCTAGATAGTATACTCAAAAGCAGAGACATTACTTTGCCAACAAAGGTTCGCCTAGTCAAGGCTATGGTTTTTCCTGTGGTCATGTATGGATGTGAGAGCTGGACTGAGCGCCGAAGAATTGATGCTTTTGAACTGTGGTGTTGGAGAAGACTCTTGAGAGTCCCTTGGACTGCAAGGAGATCCAATCAGTCCATTCTGAAGGAGATCAGCCCTGGGATTTCTCTGGAAGGAATGATGCTAAAGCTGAAACTCAAGTACTTTGGCCACCTCATGGGAAGAGTTGACTCATTGGAAAAGACTCTGATGCTGGGAGGGATTGGGGGCAGGAGGAGAAGGGGACGACAGAGGATGAGATGGCTGGATGACTCTATGGACGTGAGTCTGGGTGAATTCCAGGAGTTGGTGATGGACAGGGAGGCCTGGAGTGCTGGGACTCATGGGGTCGCAAAGAGTCGGACATGACTGAGCGACTGAACTGAACTGAACTGAAGTACTAGAGATGCAATATATAATGGGAGGATTATCGTTAACACTACTATATGATAAGATACATGGGAAAGTTGTTGAAAGAGTGGATCCGAAGAGTTCAAACTACAAGCAGAAGTTTTTTCTTTTCTTTTTATTGTATCTATATGAGAAGATGGATATTTACTAAGTCAATTCTGGTAATTATTTCACAATATATTTAAATCAAACCACAGTAATGCATAGTTAAACTTATATAATGATGTATGTCAATAACTTCTCAATAAAACTGGAAAAATGTATATAAGATCATAAAAATGTACACGCATATATGTTTATGTATATATGCATATATATGTGCATACGTTCAGAAACACAAAATAATTAGTATGTTTTATAAAGGCTGCTGCTGCTGCTGTTGCTAAGTCACTTCAGTCGTGTCCAACTCTGTGCGACCCCATAGATGGCAGCCCACCAGGCTCCCCCGCCCCTGGGATTCTCCAGGCAACAACACTGGAGTGAGTTGCCATTTCCTTCTCCAATGCATGAAAGTGAAAAGTGAAAGTGAAGTCGCTCAGTCGTGTCTGACTCATAGCAACCCCATGGACTGCAGCCCACCAGGCTCTTCCATCCATGGGATTTTCCAGGCAAGAGTACTGGAGTGAGGTTATAAAGGATAGGTTTCTATTAAAATTTCTTCACCTTTGTTTCCATGTCTTTAGTCTTTGTCTCTCTCTTTCTTCCTGACTTTTCCCCATCTCTGTTTATAGTATGCTTTTCCTTTCTTCTGGGTAGGATAAATTTAAGATGGAGCATATGAGCTGGAGAAAGTCCATTCTGGATTTGAATTTTTGCTAGCTACTTGCTAATTGTTATGACTTTGGACAATCGGCTTCAGGGTTGCTAAGATCTCTGTCTCCTCCTCTGTAAAGTGAAGATCAGTAGGTTTCCACCTCCAATGCTTGTTCTGAGGATTAAACAAATTTCTATATATGAAAGTCTTAGCACACTGACTTTCATGTAAGAACTGAATCTGTATATGATCCTGCGTATAAGCTCCCTCTCATTCTGTATTTTTAAAGCTGTTTGGACCATTATTTTTCTGGATGACAGTATACTGCTCTCAGCTTTGACTTATGAAGTGTCTTACTCCTTGATGGCTGAGGAACCTATGTGAGGACAGAAATGGACTCTGTGGAGTTCACAAGAGCATCCCTATTGTTGACGGAGAATGAGTCCCAGTGGTTCTAGGGCATAATGCTGGTGTGTGTGGGAGAAAAGAACTGGAACAAGCCTGACTCCTCAGTTTGTAGTACCATCTTCCTCTCCTTAAAACTCTTCAAAGTTGCTGAGCTCGCTTTGGGATCATGAAAATAGATATTGGAACTAGCATGTATTAGAAGTCAACCGTGTGCTGGAAAATACATGCAGGGCATTTTTTAAAAATAATACTTTCATATACCCCCACCATCTCTATGAACTTGCATAACCTACACATTATGTATAGTTAGCTTCCTTTTCTAGATAAGAAATGACCTACTCAAGGTTAGTGAGTTAGAAAGAGATCAGGATATGTGAGTCTTGGGCTGGCTGACTGCCAAGTCTCTGCTTTCCCTACTTCCATTGTTGTACGTGATGCTGTTGTTGTTATTACTATTACTATCATCATGATAATGTTTTGTCATGGTGGTTGCTGAAGGTGGTGATGATTCATACTGGTACAATGTACCAGTACCACTTTTTCCATCATGATGCTGACAGACATTTCTTCAAGATATTAAACGTTGCCATACCAACGGGCTCAACTGACAGGAAAACTATGCTTCATGTCAATGTAAATAGTATTAAAAATGTCACAAATAAAACAGGGATGGGAGAAGTAGATTTTAGTTTATCAAATTATTATATAAAAGATTGACAAGAATGCATCCTCTTACAAAAGTGTAAAAAAAGCACAGCATATCGGTGTAACATTTATCCTTCTCATAGGCAAAGAAATGGGCCTAATAACCTTTCAATGACATTTCAGTCTTTCACTCAATATTTTTTTGAGAAATATGCATATGGTATTTCCCTACAGGCTCCTTTCCATGCCAACATTGTGCTTTGCAACCAGACCGACCCATTCATATCCCACTCATTCATCAGCCAGGACAATGGAACTCTGGACCCCTCAGGACATGTCCAAGTGCACATCTAGGACGTGTGATTTTATTTATTACCTTTCCTTACTTGATTCTACAGCCCAGTGACCCCTGAGTACTTGCTTGGCTTCTTTTCCCTGTTACTTACTTGCCCTTGGAACCAAAGCCTACACTGAGTTCTCTGATTTGTCAGCTGGTATTGCAAATTTGGAAGAGGAAACGCCAGTTACTAGACCTCTCTGGCCATTCTTAGTTTAAAAAATGTAACACAATTCTGGTGATTTCTGAGCATCACCTTGTGATACTGTGTGTAGCTGTGCAGCAAATGCCCACGTTCAGGTCAGGACTGACTCGCCATTCTTCCTTCCCTTCCAGATTCCCAAAGGAGAATCTGAGCGCTGTCTCAGTGGAAGAAATGTTTGTGAACAGCACAAGGGTAAGTGCTGATATTTCGAACAGTGCTTTCATATCAGTTCAGGCTAAATCACAGCAGGTGGTTTGGTTGCGGTGGAAGCACTGTGAACATTAATACATGTCTGTGTGTGTGCCTGCATACTCTGCCTCACGTGATTTTTATTCCTTGAAAATCCAGAGAGTGAATTGTTGTTGTTCAGTCACTCAGTCGTGTCTGACTCTTTGTGACCCCGTGGACTGCAGCATGCCAGGATTCCTATCCTTCACCATCTCTCAGAGCTTGCTCAAACTCATGTGCATTGAGTCAGTGATGCCATCCAACCACCTCATCCTCTGTCATCCCCTTCTCCTGCTGCCTTCAGTCTTTCCCAGCATCAGGTCTTTTCCAATGAGTCGGCTCTTCACATCAGGTGGCCAAAGTATTGAAGCTTCAGCATCAGTCCTTCTAATGAATATTCAGAACTGATTTCCTTTAGGATTGACTGGTTTGATCTCCTTGCAGTCCAAGGGACTCTCAAGAGTGTTCTCCAACACCACAGTTCAAAAGCATCAATTCTTCAGTGCTCAGCTTTCTTTATGGTCCAAATCTCTCATATATACATGACTACTGGGAAAACCATAGCTTTGACTATATGGACTTTTGTCCGCAAAGTAATGTCTCTGCTTTTTAACATGCTATCTAGGTTTGTCATGGCTCTTCTTTCAAGGAGCAAGCGTCTTTTAATTTCTTGGCTGCAGTCACCATCTGCAGTGAGTTTGGAGTTCAAGAAAATAAATTTTGTCACTGTTTCCATTGTTTCCCCATCTATTTCCCATGAAGTTATAGGTCCAGATGCCATGATCTTAGTTTTTGAATGTTGAGTTTTAAGCCAGTTTTTTCACTCTCCTCTTTCACTTTCATCAAGAGGCTCTTTAGTTCTTCACTTTCTGCCATAAGGGTGGTGTCATCTGTATATCTGAGGTTATTGATATTTCTCCTGCAATCTTGATTCCAGCTTGTGCTTCATCTAGCCTGGTATTTCACATAATGTACTCTGTATATATGTTAAATAAGCAGGGTGACAATATACAGCCTTGATGTACTTCTTTCCTGATTTGGAACCAGTCTGTTGTTCCATGTTTGGTTCTAATTGTTGCTTCTTGACCTTCATCCGGATTTTTTAGGAGGCAGGTAAGGTGGTCTGGTATTCCCATCTCTTTGAGAATTTTCCACTGCTTGTTGTGGACCTCTCTAAAACATGATTTTCATTTCCTTACTATTTTGTACAATTGTATGGAATGGCAGGCCACTCCAGTAATTCTTGCCTGGAGAATCTCATGGACTGGCAGGCTTCAGTCCATGGGGTGGCAAAGAGTCAGACATGACTGAGCAACTAACAGTTTCAAATCTTCACTTTCATGTCATTACTAGGGGATTTCTGAGGTTATAGATACTCATTTCTCTCTAACTAGTGTTTAAAAGACAAGGTCTGAAAGAATGCTGACTTATAAGTTAAAGAGGACTCACATTTTCTTTCCATTTCTCACTTTCTGTCTGTCACATTTCTCAACCTCCAAACTACGTTGAAATGTAGTTTTTTCATACTCAACGCATAGAAGTCAAATAAAGCAGAGACACAAGATTCTGATGATTAGAAATGACGTTGTCCCATACCTACTTTAGAAAGTTTGGTTTGTGCTCTGTTTCTCTGCAGAGCTATTTCAATGTGGAGTTACGGACATTGACCCCACAGCTGATAATCTTACAGTTCAGTTCAGTTCAGTCGCTCAGTCGTGTCAGACTCTTTGTGACCCCATGAATTGCAGCACGCCAGGCCTCCCTGTCCCCCACCAACACCGGGAGTTCACTCAAATCATGTCCATCAAGTCGGTGATGCCATCCAGCCATCTCATCCTCTGTCGTCCCCTTTTCCTCCTGACCCCAATCCCTCCCAGCGTCAGAGTCTTTTCCAATGAGTCAACTCTTGGAGTGAGGTGGTAGGGGTTCTTAAATGGATTGTCAAAATCTCTAGGGTAATGGCAAAACTTGTTTTCCTATTATATCACCAGAAGAGGGTTTGACCATTTTTATTTGAGATATCAACAGAAAAATTGACCCTGAAGTCTTGGGGACCTCAGCCAGTCAAATAGTAAATTTGTAAATAAATGGTGAAATTAAAAGGTACGCGTTATTCAAGACACAGACACTCAGGCAGTACGGAGCTTCATGAAGACAGGGATGAGTAGTTGATATCAAATGGTTCAGCAACTTACAGGAAAATGATGGCTGAGAACAGGTCATTAGTTTTGGATGAGTAAAGGATCATCTGTGATTTCTGAAAAAGGAATTTCAAGGTTGTGGTGGGAACAGATAAACAATTGCAAGTGATTGCAGAATGATTGCATGCAATCTGTACTCACAGCTTTGCTGAACTCTTGGTAGGAGATTCCAGGACAAGAAATAATTGCATTAGTAGGGCTACTTTGAATGCTAAGGCTAGTGTTATATACAGATCTATTCATGAATCTAAACAGAAAACATCCTACAGAGATGAAAGAGGCATCACGGTCTGCCATGCCACCATGGCAATGCAATTAAGAATATTGTTTTGAAACTAAAAGCTTGAACAAACATTAAAGTAAATTCTTATATTGTAAATTACACATAATTTGTCACTAAGCAGGGGGTTAGTCTTTTCTCAGGTTTTTTTTTTTTTTTTAAGTACTTAACATCTCAAAGCACTTTGAATAGATATTATTGAAACAATGAGCCTTAAGGAAAAGTTGGGATATAGAGCAGCCTAAGTATTTAAACTATTCAGGAAATTATGTCCCTTCCTGCTTTCTCTGTATCTGCCTCATTCTCTCCTCATTTAGCATGTTCTCTCTCTGTATCTGCCTGTTAGCAGAGAAGACATAACATGCCAGTTGAATTTTGAGGGCTCTTGGGAAAGCCTCCATGGCTCTGAACACCAGATTCTTCACTTCCCAGCTAGGTCACCTTGGGTAAGCTTCTTAACATCTCAGAGCCCCGGTTTTCCTGCACCTTTGAAATTGAGTAACAAGTGTCCTTATCTCATAGGGTAAGTTCTTAATGAGGCAATCTATGTTAAAGTGAATGTTGGAGTGCCTGATATATATTCACCATCTAGTGACAGTCCCTTGAATGGCACCAAAACCCATGGTGAATCCACATCTGAATGACAAATGTAGGTGGTTAGGCAGGAACCACTTGTGTGAACCTGTGCACTCAGCTGTGTTCGACTTTTTGTAATCCCATGACTGTAGCTTGCCAGGCTCCTCTGTCTATGGGATTTTCCAGACAAGAATACTGGAGTGGGTTGCTTTTTCCTTTTCCAGGGATCTTCCTGACCCAGGGATCGAATCTGCATCTCTTGTGTCTCCTGCACTGGCAGTGGGATTCTCTACCTCTGCACCACCTGGAAATCAGGATTATGCTATTTTTGTGATGATCAGATTAAACCTATAATTCCTGAGTTGCATTATTGATTCATTTCATCCTTCCTTTAGTATCTGTTTTGTACCTCTCTGATAGGCACTGACTAAACTTCGTGGTATTAGTACACCTTCAAACCAAGGGGAGCTCATTGCCAAGGTATGTGTGTGCCTAGTCACTCGGTCATGTCCTACTCTTTTTGACTCCAAAAA
Source organism: Tragelaphus eurycerus (assembly GCA_935064755.1). NCBI lineage: Eukaryota > Metazoa > Chordata > Mammalia > Artiodactyla > Bovidae > Tragelaphus > Tragelaphus eurycerus. The sequence goes on from CAKXYN010000020.1 coordinate 25,131,391, forward strand.
GACTGGTGGACTATAGCTCACCAGTTTCCTCTGTCTGTGGAATTCTTCAGGCAAGAATACTGAAGTGGGTTGCCATCCCTTTCTCCAGGGGATCTTCCCAACCCAGAGACTGAACCTGGGTCTCCTGCTTTGCAGGTAGATTCTTTACTATCTGAGCTACCAGGGAAGCCCTTGCCAAGGTGTGTGCTAAGTTGTTTCAGTCATCTATGACTCTGCGACCCCATGGACTATAGCCCACCAGGCTCCTCTGTCCGTGAGGATTCTCCAGGCAAGAATACTGGAGTGTGTATAAATGGAGTGACGCATAAATGACCTCTCTGTGCCTCAGTTTCTCCTTTAAAATAGAGGCAATAACAGTAGCTTCTTCCTGGGATTACTGTGAGGACCAAATGTTTAATATGTGAAATGCTTGGCAAAGTGCCTAGTCATAGTGAGTACTTGTCAAACAACATCTATTTATTATCATTGTTATTCCTGCTATTGTTATTTTTAAAGACTAAAATAAAATGTGACAGAGGTAGTGAATATATACGTACAAAGTATCAAGTGAATAAATACGCAGAAACACTTAATTCAGGATCAGACATTTGAGAACATTTTTCAGGCAATGGTACTTTTGGATTAAGATTTTGACAACGAGAAGAAATTTTCCTGATAGAAAAGGATATTCCAGGGTTGGTAACAGCAAGATCAAAAGTATGAATGCTAGATGTTGGATTTGGAGGATGCAGAGACATTTGATGCTATTAAAACCGAGACCCTTAAAAATGAGTTCTGAAGCAAGAATCATCTCCCTAGACAAATGAGGACTGACATACACACACTACGTGGAAAACAGATAACTAATGAGAATACTGCATAGCACAGGGAACTCTACTCAGTGCTCTGTGGTGATCTAAATGGAAGAAAATCTAAAAAGAGGGGAGATATTGCCTGATTTACTTTGCTGTAGAGCAGACACTAAGACAACATTGTCAAGCAACTATACTTCAATAAAAAAAAAATTTTTTTTAATGAGTTCCTCTGTCAAGTTTATGATTAACCTCTCTATCCAAAGTGTTATTTTCTTTTTTGTCTAACACCTGCTCCCCCTCAAGATTGAGGAGTACTGAAGAAAAGGGGGGATTGAACCTGGATCCATGCCCCAGTGTCCCTGTCCTCTAAGGTAAAAGGCTTCTGCTAAGGTCCATCTAGTCAAGGCTATGGTTTTTCCAGCGGTCATGTATGGATGTGAGAGTTGAACTATAAAGAAGGCTGAGTGCCGAAGAATTGATTCTTTTGAACTGTGGTGTTGGAGAAGACTCTTGAGAGGCCCTTGGACTGCAAGGAGATCCAACCAGTCCATCCTAAAGGAGATCAGTCCTGGGTGTTCATTGGAAGGACTGATGTTGAAGCTGACACTCCAATACTTTGACCACCTGATGTGAAGAGCTGACTCATTTGAAAAGACCCTGATGCTGGGAAAGACTGAGGGCAGGAGGAGAAGGGGACAACAGAGGATGAGATGGTTGGATGGCATCACCAAGTCAATGGGCATGGATTTGGCTGGACTCCGGGAGTTACTGATGGATAGGGAGGCCTGGCGTGCTGCAATTCATGGGGTCACAAAGAATTGGACACGACTGAGTGACTGAACTGAACCGAACTTAGTCTCCCAGGCCCCCCTGAGTCTCAAAAAGATGGCTCAAGAGTTCATTTTTAGGAAATGGGAAGATGTAGAAATAAATAATAGCTGTTGGTTGGGGAAACCAATAACAATTTAGATTATGAGCTAGCTGCATAGAACAGTCATCAAACTTCCAGCTCCCTGAAAGATACAGATAAAAAGTCTGATACATATTCGTAAGCTGTTTTTACAGGAAGCAAACCCCCACCAGATGAAAACTGCTGACCACAAGCAGAGACCCCCGACTGGCTAAAACCAGAAGATTGGTGAAGCTCGAAACTTCACCTTGATGCCAGTCAGTCTGAGAATTGTGCACCAGCTGATCATGTGCCCTGCAGCCCTCTCTCTCACACTGCCTTTAAAACTTTTGTCTTCTAACTGCCAACATGGAGATGGTCTTATGACATTAATCCACCATCTTCCCAGGTTGTAGGCCTCCTGAATAATGCAACTTTTCCTTTTCCTCCAACACTTGTCTGTTGATTATTAGCTTTTTGAGTGGCGAGCAGCTGAACTTGGGTTTGGCACCAACCTCTCTAGTTATACCATGAAATAATTCTTTCATTTTGCTAATCCACGGTTCTTAGCATAGTGTCTGATATGCAACAGTTGACTGGATGGATGGGTGGGTGGAAAAGATGGATGAAAGGATGGAAGGGAAGAAGCAGGAACAGATTGAGGGAAGGAAAAAGGCTGCAAGGGTGTGAGGAGGGAAGGGTGGATGGAGGGAGAGTTGGGTGGGTGGATGGATGGATAAATGGATGGAGGGTGAGAAGGATGCTATTGTCATCCCAGCCTCCTTTCCAGTGATGGATATTAGTGGCACATTTGGGATGACTATTTTGTACCTTAGTCTGGTTTAAACATTCCCTCCCAGGGCTTCCTGCACTTTGCTCAAAAAGGCCAAGTCTAATCGATGAGCAAACTTGATCCTACAACCCTCAGAAGGCCGCTGTGTGAAGAGGGCTTTTGAATTTGTGGTAATACTACAGACCGACCTCAAGATTCTCATAATGAATCTGGCTGTCAAATTTTAGAGGTTGCCAGAACACATGGCAGAAGAGAGTCCTTACTTGCAAAGAGTCTCACCTAAATATGTTTTCTACCTTCTAGGAGTCAGCCAAGCATTGACGATATAAAACCACAGACTCACATTCCTATTCTGGTACTGGCTCCAGCCTTAAATTGTCACCTCTGCTTACAAGAACCATCAAGGAAAGGGTCCTAGTTTTGCTCCATTTTGGAGCATAAGCATCTGGAAACTGACCACAGTGGACAGTGCTAAATTCCTCAGTTGGGTGCATGTTTTCTCCTTTTATTTCTTTCCCATTTTGACTTTTTTTTAAACTGCCTTTTGGATGTTTGGTGCCAAGTTAAAAAAAAAAAATCAATAAACCCAACATTAGAGCAGCAAGTTTAATATAGCTCACCTTCCTGGAACACAGACCTCAGGGAAAGCGAGAAACATCATGTTGAAATGGTGCTGAGCTCAGACCGCGAAAGATGTTTGGGATGGAGGGGACTTGCTCAGCAAGATTTTGATACCTTCAGATGCAAATGAGACAACCCCTGCAGGAGCAGTCTTGGCATGAGAGCATGTTGAGATATTTGTGGGAGACGATAGCCCAATGAGCTTCAACGGCCATGCTGGGAGTACAAAGGCGGCACAGAATGCAAGAAGATCACAGCTCTGCCATCACTGGAGGTCTGCTGGAAGGTTACAGGCAGAACTCGTCGTTTGAGTCCTGTGGAGACTGGTCTCGCCACAGAGAACAGATTGCTGCAATTCTTACCACCCCCAACAGTTCATTTCATGAGAAACAGATGATCATTTGAGTTCGGGTTTTTAGAACACACATTCAGAGGCCCAAATACATTGGGCAATTTGAACAACCAACATCAATGACTTCACTCATCCGTTCACAGGTTAAACAAATGTTCGCTGAAGGTCAGCACTGAGATACATTGGTGAGCAAAACCAGCTTCTGGTGCTGCCTTTGTCAGGTCTGCAGTCTGGGGTGGGGAAGAAAGACAGCGGTCAGATGATTGCCCAAATCAATGTGAAATTACAATTGTGATAGAAGGGCTGTGGCCAACGACTGTTGGATATTTACTCCCCCCGGCCCTTCATACGTAAGCTCTAACAACAGCACTTCCATTTGATACGTTCATCCAGACTGTCAATCAACAAAACACAAAGTTCACGGCAGCCAACTTTAGCAGCAAGGGGATTTTGAACAGGAACTGAGATGACTTAGATACTACAGACATCACAGACCCTGTCACCTTCTCATCCTTGTGCTTCTCCCATTAGCTCCCACTCTGTCTTTGTAGTAAGTAATGATTCTCCAGTTGCTGACTATGCGAAAAGAGCTAGGGAGGCAAATGCCTGTGTTCCTCCTTGGTCCAGCCCTCTTGCCTGTGAGTCCAGTAGAGGTGGTACTCAGAGTCCAGACAAAAATCAAGCAAGTCATTACCCTTTCCTATTCCATCTGACTCTCTGGGTGTCTATTAAATAAAAATGAAGTGTTATGAATAAAGTGCCATGACCATGGTGTTTAAAAAAGCCAATCACTAAAGCCCATAATTGATTACTAATTTTTACTAAAAGGGTATGTGGCTATCTTACTGCAATAAGATATTGACATAATGCGAAAGAAGAGACACTTTATAAATAGGAGGCTCCATCACTACACTGATTAGTTGGTCCAGCACTTCATGCAATGCAATGTTTGTTTAATAAGTCACATTATAAATCATCTTCTGAAATGTTAATTAAGTGGTAAAACATTTGCTCAAAGTTAAAAGTTACCAAGAATTTAATTATAACCTTGTGGATGCCATTTCCAGTCAATTATGGACCCTTCTTATAGTCTTGATAAACCACAAAATGCATCCCGTTAATGATCAATTGCTACTAAATTAGCTAGAATTAGTTTTTATTAAATCTAAATTAGATTTTTATTTGTGATACAATAAAATAGTGCACCCAGCCCTTGCCACTATGATTGGGGATATTTCTGTAGAGAGTGATTACCAGATGTCTAATTGGGCCATTAATAGATACAGTTCCCAAGTTAACATAATCAGGGGACCTGAAAAGAAAACAAAATGATGATTCAGGCAGCAGACCATCTTTTTTGCAACCGGCTTTCAGTTGGGGATGTCAACCAACCCCTCATTCTTTTGGAAAACCATACTTGTCAGGGCTGGATTCCTACCAAAAATAGTCACTGCGACCCCAAAACCAACAGCTTCAAAGTTCACCAGCACGGAGATGGCAGTCACGAAGACTGCCCAGAAGTCCCTCTCTCACAGGCGGCTCTTCCAGGTCGTGCTGCGCCTTCAGGCAGGTATAGCGAGACTGTGTGGGGCGTACAGAACCACAGAGGTAACCAGCCAGATAACAGGGTGCTTACATAGCTGACAGGAGTCCAAACACTCAAGCCCATCTCCTTCCAAAACCAATTTTCCAGATGAGTTTAATTTGCTGTTCCAAAGCTTTTTCACTTCACTGTTTAATATACCACAGAAGGGATTGCAACTTAACCTCTCCATTTATGCCATCTACTTAAAACACTTTATAATTGCTTTCCCAACATGTTCAGCTCATAGTCTCAAAGTGTGTCCGCTGCCATCTGTGTTCTCTTAAGAGATAGTTCTGCACACTCCCCACCCCCCCATATAAATAGGCTCTGTTCAGCTTTCATCTGTAAAGGGGACTGAGGAGTGTCAGCTACGCTGCTCACTCTGGTACCCAGGCTTCACTCTTGGGTGATTCCTGTTCGTCCAATAGTTTTCTTAAAACTCAGGAAACTATACCAACAAACAAGCAAAAATTGGTGAAATATAAAATAAAATAAAAAAGTAAGAGCTCTTTATATATAGTTCTTAAAACTTACTTTTAATTGGAGAGTAATTGCTTTCCAATGTTGTGTTGGTTTCTGCCATATAACAACACAAATCAGCCATACGTATACCTACGTCCCCTCCCTCCCCACCCACATTCCACTCTAGATCATCACAGAGCACCAGGCTGAGTTCCCTATGTTATACAGCAACTTCCCATTAGCTCTCTATTTTCCATATGATAATATATATGCATCAATGCTACTTTCAAGAGAGACTACCCATGAATGAATTATATAAAGCTTATAAGAAGGCAGTGACGAGTGCGTCAGCTTGCATCAGTATCTGCAGTCTTCTTAGTGATGCTGTGCCATCCACCTCCTCCAGGAGCAATGGTGAAGCTCTGTACAGGATGAACCATAGCCTTTCAGGACTGCTTTTATTATTGGCATCGTTCTCTTAACTGCCTCCTAAGTGTAGGCTGGCCCATTCCAACCCTCACTCAGTCAAGGAATCTGTATTTCCAATCACTCTTTCTTTAGGAACTCATTCATTTAGCAAACAGTCAGAAACTGCTTTTCTGCAGAGCTGGGCACTTAGACACCAGGATGCAATGGTAAAATTGACTGACGATGGTTCCTGTTCTCAAGGGGTACCATCCAAGTGGGAGAAACAGACTATAAGTGGAACTATATATAATTGCAAATTGCCACAAATGCTATGCAAGGTAAGAAAGAGTGAGAGCTGTAAGGAAAACAATGGACTTTCCTGTGATTCAGATGGTAAAGAATCTGTCTGCAATGCAGGAGATCTGGGTTCGATCCCTGGGCTGGGAAGAGCCCCTGGAGAAAGGAATGGCAACTCACTCCAGTATTCTCGCCTGGGGAATTCCATGGACAGAGGAACCTGGCAGGCTACAGTCCATGGAATCACAAAGAGCCAGACATGACTGAGCAAAAATAATGGAGGCTTCTTAAATTAGGTGGACAAGATGGGTATCTTTGAAGACTGGTGATTTAAATTGAAACCTAAGTGGGATTAAGTCCAGAGGAAAAACACTGAAACAGATCTTGCAGGGGAAGGAGTTTGGTTATTGAAGAAACTTAGGAGGCCTGGAAGAAGAGCAATCATGGCATGGTGAATGACGGGGAAGGTGGCGTGGGCAGAGAACTAGGAGGCCATAGGAGGTGGCAGTCAACACAGGCAGTTAAAGAGCATGAGAAGAGAGGAGGCAGTTGGAGAAATTAGGCAAGAGAACAAGCTGATATGCGTGGCTGTCAGGTCATCACTCTTGCTGATTGATGGAGAACGCATAGGAAGAGGCTGAGAGGAGGAAACCACGACTGGAGGCTGCTGAAATTCTCCAGACAAGAGAGATTGGGGGATGGAGGGATAGGAGGTGGAAGGGAGAGAGGTGATAGATGGAGATGCATTTTAAGAAAGAACCAGAGGAATGGGTTGGTTATAAAGCTGAGGCTAGAGAAGACTCAAGAAGGCGCCTAGGTTTCTGGCCCGAGCATCTGAGTTTACTAGTTCATTCAGCTTGTATCCTTGAGCACTTAAAGCACTGAGTATACGCCAGACCTGGGTGTGACAAAGGCGGACCCGCCAGCAAAGGCTCATGCTCTCCTGGAGTTAACATCCCTTGAGAGGAGAGCTGACAAGCTAATTGCAGAGAATTCCTTCCCTTTCCAGCCATTCACAATCTGGTTTTTGGAGGACAGGACATTCGTCAGCTACAATTCTAAGTCAATTTGCTTTGGCGATGACTGTGACTTGCTCTCATCCAATATAAATTCAGTTTCTTCCAAAATGACTTTGCTTGTCTCCTGCTGGGTCAGGACAGATTTCAGAGACCTCTTTGGTGCTGTTATATTACAAATGATTACTAGGTCTAGGGTTTCCTCTATGGGTGTGATTCAGGAGGCACCATGAAATGCCTTTTGCTTTACCCCCAACCTGCTGAAGACACGTGGAAGTTTCTATATTTGGGGCCTCATCCATGATTTATCATATAATCACCTCACAATCAATTCCATTTTTTTATATAAGGTCTCCTCCTAATTATTACAGTAATATGGATTACCTATATAAAATCTGGGAATGAAAAAGGAAAAGGAAAATAGCACTCATGATGCTATTCAAGTTTTATAAAGCAGTTTTATAATTCTGGTGCTCTCTTTACATGCATACTTCAATGAAGCTCTTATTATAAAATTTTTATTTTGAATTTAACAATAAGACAAATCTGTTTTTCAAATGTTTTTCATAGCTACGACTTTAATACCCTGGACGCACAGGTTGTTTCAGTGTATCACTATTCGAAGCGTAATTTCAATAAAGTGTGCATGCACTTCTTGTGCTATTCAGGATTAGTTCATCTCTATTTGTATCCTGGAAGTAGAATTAATGGGCCAAAAGGTAGGAATGTTTTAAAGGCCCGTGATACATACTGTTAAAATGCTTCTAAAAGGTTTGTGCTAATTAATCCTCCCTAGAGAAATGCAGGAAAGAAAGTTAAGCCAAACTCTTTTAAGCATCATTTTCTCTTCTCTCCCGTCTATTAAATTTTTAATGTGTGTTAATTAGATGGGTGAAAAATTTCCTCTCGTTTTTGTAATGGCCTCCTTTTTAATTTTTATTAGAGGTTGGAACCTACCTACTACCCCACATGGTCCTATAAGTCATTTATAATTCCTTTTTTGTGAATTGTTTTGTTCATGTCCTTTACTCCTATACTGGGTCTAAGCTTTAAGTTTTTCTGTCCTTATTTATTTCTATGAAATCTGTATATCTGTACCACCACTGCGTTCTCTTCTCCTTTGCTGGCTTTTTCTTTCCTAGCCTACCCCTTGGCAAGAAGAAAGTCTTTAAATATTCATCACATACATAGATTTTTAAAAAAAATGATCAGTATAATCAAGTTTTTTTTTTTTTCCCAATTAATCATTCCCCTATTTTAAAAACCCTAAAAATCAGAAGTCTACGCCACAGAGAACTGTAGGGAAGCACAAGCAGTGAGCTTTGTACTATTAGTGATCCCCTGTGGGATCCAGGTGGACCCTGCTCTGGAATTCAGTCTCTCCTGCACTGACCATGGGAGGACACGGCTGGAGCTGAATCAGGGCTCAAAAGAAGTAGAAGGAGAAGGAGAGAGTGTGGCTTCAGAAAGTACACCTCCCCTAGAGCAGTGAAAACCAACAAGGAAGCAAGCAAACACCAACAACAAAATACATGCATACATAGTCAAAGTGAAAGTATTACACCCTCAGTCACATCTGACTTTATGTGACCCCATGGACTGCAGCCCGCCAGATCCTCGGTCCATGGAATTCTACAGGCAAGAAAACTGGAGTGGGTAGCCATTCCCTTCTCCGGGGATCTTCCCAATCCAGGGAATGAACCTGGGTCTCCTTCACTGCAGGCAGATTCTTTACAGTCTGAGCCACCAGAGAAGCCCTGTACATACATAAGCTAAGAGCTATGTGCAACTGTCTTCTAATCACAAAGCCATTTCATGATTGGCTACTGGCCATTAGTATTTTCTCCAGGAATGGATGAATCTAAATATCCTTCCAATCATGCTGCCCATAGTAGCTACTCTTTGTTCAAATCAAGCAAAAGCTGCTACTGTTGATTGCAATTTTCTTTATATATATATATCTATCTTTCTACATAGAGAGATAGAGTCACAGTTCTCCAGTAAAACTTATATATGTTTTACTTATATATATGGCAACGGCACCCCACCCCAGTACTTTTGCCTGGAAAATCCCATGGATGGAGGAGCCTGGTAGGCTGCAGTCCATGGGGTCGCTGGGAGTCAGACATGACTGAACGACTTCACTTTCACTTTTCACTTTCATGCACTGGAGAAGGAAATGGCAACCCACTCCAGTGTTCTTGCCTAGAGAATCCCAGGGACGGGGGAGCCTGGTGGGCTGCCGTCTATGGGGTCGCACAGAGTCGGACATGACTGAAGCAACTTAGCAGCAGCAGCAGCATGCAATATATATATATATATATATATATAAATATATATATATTTACTTATATATATGGGGAAGGCAATGGCACCCCCACCCCAGTACTCTTGCCTGGAAAATCCCGTGGATGGAGGACCCTGGTGGGCCGCAGTCCATGGGGTCACTAAGAGTCGGACACGACTGAGCGATTTCCCTTTCACTTTTCACTTTTATGCACTGGAGAAGGAAATGGCAACCCACTCCAGTGTTCTTGCCTGGAGAATCCCGGGGATGGTGGAGCCTGGTGGGCTGCCGTCTATGGGGTCGCACAGAGTCAGACATGACTGAAGCGATTTAGCAGCAGCAGCAGCAAACATATAAGGGAGAGGACTGTGACTCTGTCTCTCTGTCATCAGTGTATTTAACCATGCCACTACTCCTCAGCCACAACCATATCGATTCATTTATTGATCTCAGCACAATCTGTTCAACCTTCCTTATTGACAGGTCACTCTATTTTGTTGATGATTTATTCATAAATGTCATATTCATAAAGGTGTGTGCTCTGAGTGTTTATGTTCCAGATGTGGTATCATTTAGGTTAAAACCAAATGTTATTTATACACTAGCTCCAAGGAGAGAACCCTGACTCTTGTGAGGTTAACTGGCTGCTACCATATGGCAGGGCTGGAATTACGGTTTCACTGAACACAGCCACCTAAACCCTGTGTCAAATGATTCCTACTAAGCCTACCACACAACTTCTAATGTAGCATTATTCTTACAAAATGTATTATCACAAATATGGTGACTTGACATGAATTTTTTTAATCTTACAGTTTCATACACTAGAAGTCCAACATAGGTCTATCTGAGCTAAAAGCATGATGTTAGCAAGGCAGTGTTCCTTCTGGAGCTGCAGGAGAGAATCTGTTTCCTTGACTCTTCCAGATTCTATGACTGCTCACATTGTTTGGCTCCTAGCTCCCTTCCTGTGTCTGCAAAGACAATTAACACGGCAACCCTCTGACCATACTTCCATTGTCACATCTCTGTCTGCCCACAGCCAGAAAAGATTCTTCACTTTCAAAAACTCATGTCATTAGACTGAACTTACCTAGATAATCCCAATGATCTCTCTGTCTCAAAGTCCTTCATCACATCTGCCAAGTCCCTTCTGCCATGTAAGGTAATGTATTCAGAGTTCCCTGGAATTACGATGTGGACTTCTCAGGGGGAGGTGTGTTTCATTCTTCCTATTTGTCTTAGTCGGTTCAAGCTGCTATAACAAAATGCCACAGACTTGGTGGCTTATAAACAATGGGAATTATTCTCTCACAATTCTGGAGGCTAGAACATCAGGATACCACTGTGGTCAGGTTCTGGAGAGGGTCTTCTGGACTGCAGACTGCTGACTTCTTGTTGTGTCCTCACATGGCAGAGGGCAGAGAGAGAAGCAACAGGCATTCCATTGACACTTACAAAGGCACTAATCCCATTCATGAGAGCTCCACCCTCACGATCTCATTTAATTATAATTACCAAAGCCCCAGCTCCTAATAACATCATCACACTGGGGACTAGAGTTTTAACATGTGGATATTTGGACAGATACTACTGCAAGAGAACATGTCAATTCTAGAAAAATAAACGACCCAATCAAAAAATAGGCCAAAGAACTAAACAGAAATTCCTCCAAAGAAGACATACAGATGGCTAACAAACACATGAAAAGATGTTCAACATCACTCATTATCAGAGAAATGCAAATCAAAACCACTATGAGGTACCATATCACGCCAGTCAGAATGGTTGCTATCCAAAAGTCTACAAGCAATAAATGCTGGAGAGGGTGTGGAGAAAAGAGAACCCTCTTACACTGTTGGTGGAAATGCAAACTAGTACAGCCACTGTAGAGAACAGTTGTGGAGATTCCTTAAAAAACTGGAAATAGAACTGCCATATGACCCAGCAATCCCACTGCTGGGCATACACACCGAGGAAACCAGAATTGAAAGAGACACGTGTACCCCAATGTTCATCGCAGCACTGTTTACAATAGCCAGAACGTGGAAGCAACCTAGATGTCTATCAGCAGACAAATGGATAAGAAAGCTGTGGTACATATACACAATCGAGTTTTACTCAGCCATTAAAAAGAATACATTTGAATCAGTTCTAATGAGGTGGATGAAACTGGAGCCTATTATACAGAGTGAAGTAAGCCAGAAAGAAAAACACCAATACAGTATACTAATACATATATATGGAATTTAGAAAGATGGTAACAATAACCCTGTATGCGAGACAGCAAGAGACACAGATGTATAGAACAGTCTTTTGGACTCTGGGAGAGGGCGAGGGTGGGATGATTTGGGAGAATGGCAATGAAACATGTATATTATCATATGTGAAATGAATCGCCAATCCAGGTTCAATGCATGATACAGGATGCTTGGGCCTGGTGCACTGGGATGACCTAGAGGGATGGGATGGGGAGAGAGGTGGGAGGGGGGTTCAGGATGGAGAACACGTGTATACCCGTGGCAGATTCATGTCGATGTATGGCAAAATCAATACAATATTGTAAAGTAATTAGCCTCCAATTAAAATAAATTAAAGCACATAAAAAAAGAAAAAAAAAAAAACAAATGCAGTCTAAACTTAGAGTGAATTCTTAGTTGTAAGCTCATCAACTTCCCATCTTGAACAAGACTTCTGGTCTCCTAAGATTATATGTTCAGTTCGGTTCAGTCGCTCAGTCCTGTCCGACTCTTGGTTACCCCATGAATCGCAGCATGCCAGGCCTCCCTGTCCATCACCAACTCCAGGAGTTCACCCAGACTCACGTCCATCGTGTCAGTGATGCCATCCAGCCATCTCATCCTCTGTCGTCCCCTTCTCCTCTTGCCCTCAATCCCTCCCAGCATCAGAGTCTTCTCCAATGAGTCAACTCTTCACATGAGGTGGCCAAAGTACTGGAGTTTCAGCTTTAGCATCATTCCTTCCAGAGAAATCCCAGGGCTGATCTCCTTCAGAATGGACTGGTTGGATCTCCTTGCAGTCCAAGGGACTCTCAAGAGTCTTCTCCAATACCACAGTTCAAAAGCATCAATTCTTCGGTGCTCAGCATTCTTTACAGTCCAACTCTCACATCCATACATGACCACAGGAAAAACCATAGCCTTGACTAGACGGACCTTTGTTGGCAAAGTAATGTCTCTGCTTTTCAATATGCTGCTACTAGCTACTGCTGCTAAGTTGCTTCAGTCGTGTCCGACTCTTTGCGACCCCATGGACTGCAGCCTACCAGGCTCCTCCATCCATGAGATTTTCCAGGCAAGAGTATTGGAGTGGGGTGCCATTGCCTTCTCCATTCAATATGCTACTAGAGGTCTAAATATGATATAGAAGAAAAGTATAGAGATGATTCACAAGCCACTCTGGAAATTTTTTCTGGGTGGCGTTAGAAGTGAGGCATCACCATCATGAGCTTCTGGTCTTCCCTGCAGTCGGGGAATTGACCTGCTCATATAAGCTTCCTAGGAAGCCAGAGTCTCAGAACTGTGATGCAGCCCCCCCACTTATCCCACAGGACTCCATTCCCCTTCCAGCAGCCCTGGATCATAGGCAAAGATGCTCCTACATTACTGCTTATACACTTACACCCTCCTTAATCTCTCAGAGAAGAGACAACCTTGGGAACTTGGATTACCTCAACTCAATGATTACAATTTATACATACCTTGAAATATCATTTATTTACCTGGCCTTCTACTCAGTATATCAAATCCACCTCAAGTCTCCATGTTCAAAATTAATCATCTTCCTCACATTACTTGCCTAGAACTTGTCTCCTTTTGGCATTTCCTATTACAGCTAATGGCACTAGCAATCACCTTTAACTCCCATGGGTCAACTGACCTCCTAAGTAAAAGTGGAATTCTTCCCCTTCACCAACAATACCTGGTTTAAGCACAACCACCATCTGCTATCTTTAGTGATCACCTAGCAGATGCCTTACGCTCTCTCTTTAGAATTCAGGTGTAAGTCACTCAGTTGTGTCCGACTCTTTGCAACCCCACGGACTGTAGCCTGCCAGGCTCTCTGTCCACGGAATTCTGCAGGCAAGAAACTCTTCTCAAACCAATTTTTTTTTTTCAGGCGGAAAAACAAAACAAAACAGGACAATCTTTTCAACCGTTTGCGTCATCCTGTCTCGTCTTCACCAGGAGGAGCTGTGCTCGGTCCACCCCGGCCCTGGACTCATCTTCAGCAAGCATCCCTTCACTTAACACTTTCACCCACGCAGAACCTGGTGTGCAGTTTCACAGAATGTCCTGTGTTTCCCACTAAGAGAAGGACCTGAATAGGTTCTTCCCTCTGTCCGATACACACGTCCACTACTCTCATCTTCCACCAACTCTGTTTATCTAAAGAGCTCATTTGCCCTTCAGGTTTTGAGTCAGATACTTAGTTCTCACCAAAGCCTTTCTTCACCCCGCTCAGCCACATCAGATTTCACTGCCTTTCCTGCAGTTTGTGATGTATATCATCTGCCAAATAAATGCATGAAATCTATAATTTCAACTAAGGTTGCCACATTTCAGCTTCACATATATTACTGCACATGCATTATTTCAATAGTTTGGTAACTGATTTCCCTTTCTCCAGCTTTCCTCTTCCACTTTCCATAGTATCACAAGTATGATCCCTCACACATGTAACTCTGATGATGCCAGGCCCCTGTTATTTATTTATTTATTAGTTTATCTAGTTAATTGGTATGCCTATTGCCTACTGAGAGAATTCCAACACTATTTAGCTTTATTCATAGCCCTTCCAAATTTAGGCATCTCCTACTGGACTCCCATCCTTTCTCCTCCACATCTTCACACTTACGGTCAATCTGAGCTGGTCACTGTGGTTGGGATTTGAGGCTCTATTTGCAGTCTTGCCATCCCCTCAATTGCTGTTTTCCAGCTCTGCTTGCCTTGGGCTTACTTGGCCCAAGCTGCTGGCTGGCTTCACCGTCTTCATTCATCCCGTCCAGGTGGTCATGCTCTCTCCACCCCGTCAATGCTCACTCCTCTCTCCACCACTCATAGCACAGCAAGACTAGAGCTGTAACACACAGATGTCCTATCCATGCGTGTCTTCTTTCAGCCAGTTAATACCTTTTCATTGTTGCTGTTGTTCAGTTGCTCAGTTGTGTCCGACTCTTTGTGACCCCATGGACTGCAGCACGCCAGGTTTCCCTGTCCTTCACCATTTCCCAGAGCTTGCTCAAACTCATGTCCATTGAGTTGGTGATGTCATCCAACCATCTCATCCTCTGTCATCCCCTTCTCTTCTTGCCTTCTATCTTTCCCAGCATGAGGGTCTTTTCCAGAGTTGGCTCTTCGCATCAGGTGGCCAAAGTATTGGAGCTTCAGCTTCAGTAGCAGTCCTTCCAATGAAAATTCAGGGTTTATTTCCTTTAGGATTGACTGGCTTGATCTTGCATTTTCACTGAGCTTCTACTATACTCCAGGCACTATGGACATGAAGATGAATAAGACATAATGTCTGCCCTCTGGGACTTTATACTGTGATGAGCAAGAAACAGGAGAGTAGTAACTGAATGTAGCCTTCAAAGTATTATGGTCAGCCCAAATGATCTATAGACTGCAGAAGAAAAAAAAATCCTATCTTTGACATCCCTTTCACACTCATATATTTTAATGAAAAAGTGTCGTTCCAACAATTATCAAGGCCTCTGGGTATTGGGGTAGAAAATGTGACTGTCTGTGTCTAAACACAAGAAGATGTAGCAAAGACCATAGCATTCTATAAAGTCCTGCCTATTAAGAGTATTTCTGCATCAGGAATGGAGCCAGATCGAGTCTCTGCAGACCCATCCCACGTCTGTCATTAAGAGCCAAATGACTACACTCTTTACCCAGAATAATGAGCAGCAGTGCTGTTTGCCATTATAACTTATGACAGCCAACACCATTCAGAGAGGCACTTTGAGAATACAGCCTTAATGTGGTGTTGTCTTAATCAAATACTTCTTTATCGATTGCTTATGGTTCAAAAAAAAAAAAAAAAAGAGATAGGTTTGCATAACTGCCCCTAAGGAGAGGTATTAGCTGCAGCAGCTTTATTATGTCTTTGCACAAATCGACCATGATGATCCAGATCCTGCTGGATTCATTTTTAGAGAAATAGTTAACAACTCCAAAACACGGTCAACCAATTTGATTACATATATGCTTTTAAAAATATTAAACACTGGGTTTCCTTAGTGGTCCAGTGGTTAAGAATCAGCCTGCTAAACGCAGGGGACATGGTTTGGGAAGATCCCAGACGCCTCAGAGCCACTAAGCCTGAGCGTCATAACTACCGAACCCTCATGCCAAAATGAATGAAGCCCATGTGCCCGTGCTCTGCAACAAGAGAAGTGAAGTGAAGGCGCTCAGTCGTGTCCGACTCTTTGCGACCCCATGGGCTGTAGCCTACTAGGCTCTTCCCTCCATGAGATTCTCCAGGCAAGAGTACTGGAGTGGGTTGCCATTTCCTTCTCCACGGGATCTTCCCAACCCAGGAATCAAACCCGGGCCTCCCACATAGCAGGCAGACGCTTTAACCTCTGAGCCACCAGGGAAGCCGCTGCAATAAGCAGCCCAGGCATCACAAAGAAGCGCAGCGCCTACTTGCTGCAGCTAAAGAAAGCCTGTGGGCATCAACGAAGACCCAGTGCAGCCAAAAATAAATAAATGAATAAATAAATACAAGAAAAAATAAAACATCGAGTTGTCTTTAAAAATATATTATGTATTTTTAAGGGCAAAAATGAGAAAAGCTGTTTGCACCAAAAATGGGAGATAAGACAATAAATATCTGTTTCTTGAATTTTCTAAATATTTGCCTCCCTGCCTTTGATTCTCCTGTTCCATCTATCTAGACTTTCTCACTATACTGTTCCCCAGGCAAGCACATGGCTTCCTCAGCCATGCTCTCCTCCTGACAGCATCACATGCTGAGCTCATTACAGCCTAACCCCCACTAGCTTGTGAACCCAAAGAAGGCAAAGGCTGGGTCCCATCCTCTGTGTCCCTGCAAATATGTTGTGGGTGTCTGTCCAGTGAAGGAAGAGTTCATTCCAATTGGTTAGAAAACTAATAACTAAGTGGTTAAAGAAGAGAAAATCTAAATACATCCTACAATAGATGATGTGATTTCATAGTAAACATTGCCAATAAAATACTTAAAGTCATCAATAAAAAATAACTAAAACAAACTCATCACTACTAAATAAACATATTTTTAAAAATGATAATGCCAAATGCAGTAACAACTTATAGTAAAATGGGAATAGACCACCCACAGCAGTAGCTCAATGATATGCACAGAGTTTTATTTATGCTAGGGAAGCAACTGGGAATGAATTAGTAAGCTATGGTGTATCATGGTGTATCATTCCAATAGGAAATTCCACAGCAATTAAAAGTAATAGTTACGAAGACAATTCAGACATGAAACTGTTATGAAATTGTATGTTTTATAATAAACAAAGGCTGCAAAGAAAACAGAAACAGTCTGACTTTGGATGTCACAGTGAGGTTGAATCTTTAGTATGTTTTATTTTTATTTTTATTAGTGTGCTCTACTGCTTCAGCAGCATAAAAATTGATCATCTGTTTTAGGGCCATGTTCTTAAGTTCTGTATTAAAATGCAATATGATCTCTAGCAATTTCATTTTTGTATAACACTGTGACTCAACACATTTTTTATTACATTTTGAAAATATCCCTTTCACCTCCTCACACAAATACTGTATTGATGTGTTTGGGCATCTGGGTGACTGTTACAACGTTCTTGCATTTATGTAAAAAAAAGTTACAGGAGGAGTCTAGGTAAAGGTGATAGACTGAAGACATACACATATTTTCTCTCCCTCAGAATCTCCTTTAAACAACAATATAGGGTTTCTTTTTGTTTGTTTCATTTCCATTATGGTTTATTACAGGCTATTGAATATAGTTCCCCATGCTATATGGTAAGATCTTATTATTTACCTATTTTATACATAGCAGTTTTTTATCTACTAGTCTCAAATTCCCAATCCTTCCCTCCCCTACTCAGGGTTTCTTTAAAAAGCCTAAACAACAAGAACGGAGAATGAAAGACGGGGGAACAGCTACAAAATCTGGGAGGTTCCAAAGCAGATGGATAAATTACCTGACTAGTACTGAGAAAAATGAAACAAGCTGGTAGTAGGGAAAGTTGAGAAGCAACTCTATGGCAGAAACCAACACAATACTGTGAAGCAAATATCCTCCAATTAAAAAAAAATTTTTTAAATCAAAGGAGAAGCAACCCAATTGAGACCATAGGACCCCGGAGTGGATGAGGATTAGACATCACCTCTGAAAGTGAAGGTGAAGATGAAGATGGT
Source organism: Tragelaphus eurycerus (assembly GCA_935064755.1). NCBI lineage: Eukaryota > Metazoa > Chordata > Mammalia > Artiodactyla > Bovidae > Tragelaphus > Tragelaphus eurycerus. The sequence goes on from CAKXYN010000020.1 coordinate 25,149,315, forward strand.
GCTTTCTGTTTTTTTCTTTGGCTGCAACATATCGCTTGTGGGATCTTAGTTCCCCGACCGCAGACTGAACCCAGGTCCTTGGCAGTGAAAGCCTAGAGTTCTAACCACTGGACCACTGTGGTATTCCCAAAGATGATGCTTTTAAGGAGCAGGACCCTTGCGGAATGCATACCTGAGAAACGTTTTGATTTCCAGAACTGCTGCCCCCACTCAGCTGGACAACCTTCTTTCTCCAATGCCAACATGTAACTGGAGGTTTTTTCCTCTACAGAAGATAAAGCTTATGCTTTGTAATGTAAGGAACTTTATCAAATAAATGTGTCTATCTGTCTTTTAGAACCATTACACCGGTGCCTGGAGTGAAGGGTATGAAGGGTGAGATGGAGCCAGAAGGCAGGGAAATGACATTAAAATGTGCTTCATTCTACTGCCAAACACCAGTAGATATCACTTAAAAGAAGCAATGCCCAGATAAAGAAAAGCAATAATTCATTTTATCTCACCCGCTTCCTGGGCACAACTTTTGCACTTGTGAAAACTGGGCATGAGATTGCTGGCAGCAGAAGCACTGGAGAGAGATGTTTTGGGGAAATAGAAATCACAAGGCTTAGTTAAGTGATTTGATGTAGAGGAGAGGCAGAGGAGAGTAAGTCAAAGACGATTCCCAGTTCTTCCTACTGGATGACTTCTACATGGTCTCTATATGGCTCTGTCTCCTCCCTGCTCATTGTTTTATTTATCTCAGGATTTTTGTCATAAACCCTGGTAGCTCACGGGGGCTTCCCTGTGGCTCAGACTTTAAAGAACCTGCCTGCAAGGTGGGAGACCTGGGTTCGATCCTTGGGTCAGGAAGATCCCCCGGAGAAGGAAATGGCAACCCACTCTAGTATGCTTGCCTGGAGAAGTCCATGGACAGACAACTTGGTGGGCTATAGCCCATGGGGTTGCACAGAGTCGGATACGACTGAGCCACAAACACACTGGTAACTCAAATCTTTGGGGAAGGAAGTGGAGAAAACCTTCCTCAGGAATCATTTCTCCATCCTTCCTCTACTCCATGCTCCAGAGCATAAGCGAGTTTTAAGGAAACTGGGGATAAAAAGCAGGCTGCCATTTGTGTGAGGTGCTTACAAACCAGGTAGTAGTAATTTAGGTGTTCACATAGTAGATGTGTAAACGCAGAACGATGTTCTTTTCTGTGCAAACTAGCCATTCCTACTATGCTCCATCTGGAGTGATGCTTCTATTTGTCTTTGCCATTCAAATCATTTGGGGAATAACAATTCACCCTAGCATCACTGGGCTTCCCTGGTGGCTCAGACAGTAAAGAATCTGCCTGCAGTGCAAGAGACCCAGGTTCGATGCCTGGGTAGTGAAGATCCCCTGGAGAAGGGAGTGGCTACCCACTCCAGTATTCTTGCCTTAAGAATTCCATAGACAGAAGAGCCTGGCAGGCTACAGTCCATGTGGTTGCAAAGAATCGGACACGACTGAGCAACTAACACTAGCATCAACCCTGTCTCAGTACACTTCTCCATCTAAGCTGTGGATAATTCTTCTTGGATAATATTGTGCAAAAGTTGTGCCCAGGAAGCGGGTGAGATAAAATGAATTATTGCTTTTCTTTATCTGGGCATTGCTTCTTTTAAGTGATATCTACTGGTGTTTGGCAGTAGAATGAAGCACATTTTAATGTCATGCAACCTTTTAAAACACCCTATTTTCTTCTTTTTCCTGTCTTACTGTAATTGTAGAAGGAATAAATAAATAAAGACATTGACCTTGACAATAGATAAGTATGGCACCTAGACTCAGTTTAGCCATTACAAAGTTACATGTCTCATTATCCTGGCAAGTTCCTAGAAGCCACATGCAGTTGAGCCTAAAAAAATCCCATAAAATCCTTTTCATTATGACCAGGGAACAACTGCAGAGTATCTGCGTGGATAATACTGCCACATCTTTTTTAGGAGAACAGCTGGTAGCTCAATGGCCTTCTTTCTTAAAAAAAAAAAAAAAAAAAGTGCCTCTTGCTCTGAAGTTTCAGCAGGAAACTGCTGCTTCATCATCGAGTCATGTCACATATTTTATGGTGCTAAACTTTGCCGTAGGAGTTGAGAAACAAAAATGAAAGAAAATTGATGCACTGTATGAATTGGTGCCAGTGAGCAGAGAGTAATGGGTGAGCATAAAACTCAGCATCTACGGAGAGTGAAGGGTACATAGTCCGTTGACATTCGGAACTTGAACATGAGCACCATTTCAGATGCCTGGAGGGAAGATAACGCTCAGTGGAGGGTTTATCGGTGGTGGTGCAATCTGATCATGGGTTCTGGCGCAATTTCAGGGGGATGAAGTGTGTAGGAGAATGGACTCAGATGAAAAGGCTCCGACTCTGAAAGATCAGAAATGATGTGACAGACTCCTTAGAAATGAGAAACAAGAGTTGGCTAGAATACTTTCCACATGGACACAGGCATGGATGCAAAAAAATGCACCTGCCCTTAGCATGTAAGAGGAGAAAGAACTCTTATTTCATGATTTTCAAAGGGAGACAGTACACCAGAGTAATTAATGAAAAATTGTATTAATGTAACTTATATACAGAGTCCTCAATAAATCATTAAGAAAGAACATCGCAATTACACATAAAGAAATGACACTGGCACTGAGCATTATGCAAGAAGAAATCCATCCAGAGAACAAGCATTTAAAAGGTTTATCCTGAATAATAAACAGACTGCTAAGAACAGCCATGACATATTATTTTGCATCTTTTATTTTGATAGAAAAAGTTAACATAAAAGATGCATTGACATGGCCATACTTTTATATCGCTGATGGCAATAAATTTTTATAAGTCTCTTTTTGGAAGCAATCTGTCAATAGGTATAAATACATTCCTCTCAGGTAAACAACATTCTTGAAAGCTTTTCTGGGTTTAACAATCTGAAATGCTGGAGAAGGTGCATATATGAAGATGTTAATTTGTGTGTGTGTTTCAAGTTGGAATTCTCCAGGCAAGAATACTGGAGTGGGTAGCTATTAGCTTCTCCAGGGGATCTTCCTGACTCAGTGATCGACTCTGGGTTTCCTGCATTGTAGGCAGATTCCTTGCTCTCGGAGCCACCAGGGAAGCCCCTTTAAATGGAGGCAGTCTTAACGTCCAACGTAGGGCAAGTTAAATAAATAGTGACATATCCATTGCCTAGATGACTTACTAAACATTATTATTATGATAACTTTGTAGCAATGTAGAATATATAGTAAGCAATTATATATTCAATTAAAGGGAAAATAAATAAGAGGAATATTTAATGGGAAATATACTGTGATTAGAAACATGAAAAATAATAGCTAACATTTAAATAGCATTCTTCATTGCTAACCACTTTGTTAAGCACTTTGCATTGATTATCCTATTGAATCTCCGTAACAGCCCCATGAGGTTAGCATCCCATTCACAGATGTGCAAACTTCCCATTCACAGATGTGCAAACTTTGACTTGGAAATATAAAGTTACTTGTCTAAAGTGACAGAGCTGGTAAACAGACTTAGATATTCTGGCCTCTGCTCTGAAGCTCTTAACCGATGCTCCGTAGCACCCTTTCTGAAGGAATGAAAGAAAAGAACTGGACAAGAACATGAAAAAAAATCAACATAAGTATATTCAGCAAGTGGGATTACCACCCACAGTTTCTGGATATTAGAGTTTTGTTTCAATAATATAAATCATTCTCTAAAACTTCTATTTCTGATGAAAAGGAGATGGATACAAATGACTGTAGTAAATGGATGTCATGAAGGGAAATGGCAACGTGGTCTCTCATTGAATCTTCCTCCTTCAGTCTTTACTGGGGAAGAAGAGGTTCTAACTATCTGCCTCCACCATATGTTGTAGTGAAGACAGGTGGGTCAGATTATTACCCCACTGCTGGGATCTTGGGGTCAGCATTGTGACATTTTGAGTTGGCTATTTCTTTGTTGTGGGGACTGTCCTGTGGATTACAGGATATTTAGCAGCATTCTCAGCCTCTATCCATCAAATACCACCAGCACACTCCCTCCAAGTTGTAATGACCAAAAATGACTCCAGACATTGCCAAGTGTCCCCCGGGGGCAAAAATTGTCCTTGGTTGAGACCAGTGCCTCAGGAATTCATTTCCTTACATTTGGGTTCCATGGTCTTCCCGTGAAGATGTGAAAATGTTAGTTGCTCAGCTGTGTCCAACTCTGTGTGATCCAGTGGACTGTAGCCTGCCAGACTCCTCTGTCCATGAGATTCTCTAGGCAAGAATACTGGAGTGGGTTGCTATGCCCTTCTCCAGGGGGTCTTCTAGGCCCAGGGATTGAACCCAGGTCTCCCACATTGTAGACAGATTCTTTACTATCTGAGCAACAAGGGTCTTCCTATAGCCTTTTGATATTAATTGGATATTAATACGACTGTCCTAGAGTGCTTTTCCTACTGAGAAGAGGAATCCAATCAACCGACACAAGAATAACTCGGGACCAGGATGGTTCTATTTCAGCTTTCTAGTGAAAGCTGACCACTTGACATTTACACGGATCAGTCAGCCTCTTGGGAATTCTTCAGTTTTAAGTCCATACTCCAGGGACAACAGGGGGCACTACAGAGTGCTTAGAATTTGGCATCAAGCAGACAGACCAAGTCTTCTTATTGACTAGGTAGGACTGATCTTACCTCTCTGAATCTTGATTTTGATCATACTTAAAGGGAAATACTAGTACCTACTCTGAAGAACTGCATTGAGGATTTGAAAAGAAAGAATACATAATCAGTAAGAAATTTTAGGATAACCCCAAAGGAGTTTACAAGGTGGAGTGGGGGTACAGAAACATACAAACATAAATTCAGTTGGGTTAGGGGTTCCATGAGTCGGACACGACTGAAGCGACTTAGCAGCAGCAGCAGCAGCAGGGGTTCCATGAGTATGTCTTTGCTCCAGATTAGACTGGCTTTTCCCAGTGGATGTTTTCTAGCTCCCTTACCTCTCTCATCTTTGCATTCATCACAGTTCAAGAGATCTTCCACCAGACTATAGGTTAAGAGGGCATAGATTAGGTTGCTTCAATACCCCTAGTACCTGCATGGTGTCTGGCTTACATTAGGCACTGAAAAAAAGAATTTTTAAAATAATTAAGTGAAGAAATAACTGTTGAATGTATGTGCTAAGTAACCTCAGTCGTGTCTGACTCTTTGTGACCCTGTGGACTGTAGCCCACCAGGCTCTTCTGTCCATGGGACTCTCCAGGCAAGAATACTGGAGCGGGTTGCCATGCCCTCCTCCATGGAATGTCCATTACCCAAGGATCGAACCCATGTCTCTTTTGTCTCCTGCACTGGCAGGCAGGTCCTTGACCACTAGCGCCGCCTGGGAAGCCTGTTGAATGTACAGGGTGTGAGGAAAAGAGAGAGAGATGAATGAATTCTGCCTAAATCAGGGGCAGAAATACAGTCAAGAAAGTGGCTACATTTGTGTTGCCTCTTGAAAGAGGAACAGAGTTTCTCCAGGCAGAAATAAATATGAAGGATGTTCCAGACAACAGTGAGTACATACTAAGGTCTGACTGTGAAAAGCCATGTTAAATGGTATGGAATTCAACCTGAAAAGCACAGAGGGTCCCACTGGGACGTTTAAAAGTAGAACTGTCATTCTTAAATTCATAAATGTTGCCATGAAATCTCTGAATACTTTTTAAAACTGTGATTTAAATATGGAAAAGATCAAGCACACATAAAAATATAAGGAAGAGTATAATGAACCCCCATGATTCTATCACTCAATTTCAGAATATATTAGTTCATAACAATCTCTGCCTCATCTATAACCCTATCCACTTTCCTTATCTTGGGTAATTTTGAAGCAGGTTCCAGACACCAAAGTATTTCATCTGTAAGTATCTCCCTTTCTATCTCTAAAAGCAAAAGACTATGATGCCAACACAACCATAATCCTACAGTCAAACTCCCCTCTTTCTCTCTCTTCCCCTCCCACCCATTCTGTATCCCCCTTCTTCACCCTCCCCTCTTTGTCTTCCTCAGATTCTCTAATCTATTTGTTGAAAAAAACAGATCCTTTGTCCTAAAGAATTTCTCACGTTTTAGATTATGTTGATTTGGTATCATTGAACATGCTTCTCTCCCTCTTCTATTTTCTCTAAGCTGGAAATTAGATTCAGAGGCTTGACCAGACTCAGGTTTGATTTTGGCTTTTTGGCAAGACGATTTCATAGGTATCCTGGACATCCATTGGAAGGTACTTAATGTCTGCTTGTCTCTCTGTGACATTAACAAATATTGATCATTTCTTGGATGTATTATTTCACACAGTGTACAAATTGCTACTATTGCATCATTCCATCTTTAGCGACTAACTGGGTGACTAATTGGGATATTCTATAAAAAGAAACTGTCCCTTATCAACTACTGTTACTATGAGGTACAGTTTATACAGGAACAGCTTCATTCCTTTCCTATATTAACCAGTATTCAAAATGAAGAAACCATTTCCCTAAAATTATCCAAAAGTAACCAATGTGCTGTTGTTATTGAATCTAATTCTGACTCATGGATGGGTTCAAGTGTATGTGATGAGTTTCATTCCACTGCAGATATGATCCTTATTATCTCATTGCCTTTGGGCTCAATTTGGCTCTTGAGTTCTTCTGATCCTACTAACCTTTGACAGCACCTTGTTTTCTGGCACAACATGATGATTAAGAGCTTATCTTGTACCAAAAGTTTTTTAAAAAATTTTTCTGATTCAATGGGACATAGGAGAATCCCATGGACGGAGGAGCCTGGTGGGCTCCAGTCCATGGGGTCGCTGAAGTTGGACACGACTGAGCGACTTCACTTTCACTTTTCACTTTCATACATTGGAGAAGGAAATGGCAACCCACTCCAGTGTTCTTGCCTGGAGAATCCCAGGGACAGGGGAGCCTGGTGAGCTTCCATCTGTGGGGTCGCACAGAGTCGGACACGACTGAAGCGACTTAGCAACAGCAGCAGCAGCAGTACCTAGAGACCACATTTCTTACACCAAAAGCTACTGCTGCTGCTAATAAGTCGCTTCAGTTGTGTCCGACTCTGTGCGACCACACAGACGGCAGCCCACCAGGCTCCCGTGTCCCTGGGATTCTCCAGGCAAGAACACTGGAGTGGGTTGCCATTTCCTTCTCCAATGCATGAAAGTGAAAAGTGAAAGGGAAGTCGTTCAGTCGTGTCTGACTCTTCATGACCCCATGGACTGCAGCCTACCAGGCTCCTCCGTCCATGGGATTTTCCAGGCAAGAGTACTGGAGTGGGGTGCCATCGCCTTCTCCATCATTGCTATTGAGTTGACTGTTACTTCTAGTTGTTTGCAAATAACAGAACTAAGACAAATGCAAGCAACAGAAGTAAGATATACACTGTTTTATAGGTGAAATGCACTATGAATTTTAATTTAGGACTACTATTTTAATTATTTTAAAACTTGATTTCTTCAATAGTGTGTCTTTGTTCCCTTACTCTTATATCAAAAATCCCGGTTCCCAATGTTGTTGCTAACATCACTGTATATTAGATCAGTTCAGTTCAGTCGCTCAGTCGTGTTCAACTCTTTGCGACCCCATGAATTGCAGCACGCCAGGCATATTTGATGCCCATCCTCAAATACAACAGTCTCATAATAACAGTACCAACATTACCACAAAAAACAATTACCAAAAAAAAGTTGAGGATTTTTTGGAGTTAACTTTGTATTTCTTATCAGAGATGTACAGTAAAACCCTGTGTTTTAAAGTTATTTGAAATAATCCCCATCTGTGCTTATGTCAGGCTTCCCAGGTGGCTCAGTGGTAAAGAATCTACCTGCCAATGCCGTACACACAGAAGATGTGGGTTCAATTCCTGGGTCAGGAAGATCCCCTGGAGGAGGAAATGACAACCTACTCCCAGTATTCTTGCCTGGAGAATGCTATGGACAGAGGAGCCTGGCGGGCTACAGTCCACGGGGCTGCAGAGTTGAACATGACTGCATGTATTAGTGTCAAAAATTTAATAGGCAGTTAATTTGTTTTAGTCTTCATGCTGATTTTAGGAAGTCCTTTTAAAAAGTTAATTTTGTTTTATAAGTATTAAGATTGTGATGTTATAGAGAGTCAAGCCTATAACACAAGGCATATAATCCAGAGAGCTGAGATTTTATGCTGCTTCTCTCATGTTTCTCCCCTTTTGGAGCTTTTACAAATATGTCAAATTATGTGTGTATCTCTGTATTTGTATCTATTCCTTTTCTTACATACTATAGACCTTGATTTTTATCACCTTAGAGTACATTTTATGTATTACATATTTCTCATACTTTCATTACACCTGCATTATATGACATGTTAGTATTTAAAGTCTAATCTTAATGGCCATTTTCCCCCAGATCAGATCAGATCAGTCGCTCAGTCATGTCCTACTCTTTGCCACCCCATGAATCGCAGCATGCCAGGCCTCCCTGTCCATCACCAACTCCTAGAGTTCACTCAGACTCACGTCCATCGAGTCAGTGATGCCATCCAGCCATCTCATCCTCTGTCATCCCCTTCTCCTCCTGCCCCCAATCCCTCCCAGCATCAGAGTCTTTTCCAGTGAGTCAACTCTTTGCATGATGTGGCCAAAGTACTGGAGTTTCAGCTTTAGCATCATTCCTTCCAAAGAAATCCCAGGGCTGATCTCCTTCAGAATGGACCGGTTGGATCTCCTTGCAGTCCAAGGGACTCTCAAGAGTCTTCCAACACCACAGTTCAAAAGCATCAATTCTTCGGCGCTCAGCTTTCTTCACAGTCCAACTCTCACATCCTTGTGAGAAACCATAGCCTTGGCTAGACGAACCTTTGTTGGCAAAGTGATGTCTTTGCTTTTGAATATGTGATCTAGGTTGGTTATAACTTTCCTCCCAAGGAGTAAGCATCTTTTAATTTCATGGCTGCAGTCACCATCTGTAGTGATTTTGGAGCCCAGAAAAATAAAGTCTGACACTGTTTCCACTGTTTCCCCATCTATTTCCCATGAAGTGATGGGACTGGATGCCATGATCTTCGTTTTCTGAATGTTGAGCTTTAAGCCAACTGTTTCACTCTCCACTTTAAGAGGCTTTTGAGTTCCTCTTCACTTTCTGCCATAAGGGTGGTATCATCTGCATATCTGAGGTTATTGATATTTCTCCCGGCAATCTTGATTCCAGCTTGAGTTTCTTCCAGTCCAGCGTTTCTCATGATGTACTCTGCATAGAAGTTAAATAAACATGGTGACAATATACAGCCTTGATGTACTCCTTTTCCTATTTGGAACCAGTCTGTTGTTCCATGACCAGTTCTAACTGTTGCTTCCTGACCTGCATACAGATTTCTCAAGAGGCAGATCAGTGGTCTGGTATTCCCATCTCTTTCAGAATTTTCCACAGTTTCTTGTGATCCACACAGTCAAAGGCTTTGGCATAGTCAATAAAGCAGAAATAGATGTTTTTCTGGAACTTTCTTGTTTTTTCCATGATCCAGTGGATGTTGGCAGTTTGATCTCTGGTTCCTCTGCCTTTTCTAAAACCAGCTTGAACATCAGGAAGTTCATGGTTCACATATTGCTGAAGCCTGGCTTGGAGAATTTTGAGCATTACTTTATTACAGTGTGAGATGAGTGCAATTGTGCAGTACTTTGAGCATTCTTTGGCATTGCCTTTCTTTGGGATTGGAATGAAAATTTTCCCCCAGCCTTTGCTATTACAAATAGTGTTACAAAAATGTTTTTCTACATATTTCTTTTTATATTTTTGTTTGTGTATCTTTGAGGTAAGATACTTAGAGTAGGCTTGCTGTGTCAATGTTAAATGCCTAAGTAATTTGCTAGATATTACCAATTTCTCTTCCATATTCATTATATTTTTGCATTTCCCACAACAATGCGTGGGAATACCTATGTATCCAGAGAGCTGCCAATAGAGAATGTCATTATTTGGATTTTTGCCAACTTAAAAGGTGAGAACTAGCATCTCATTGTAGTTTTAATCTGCATTTCTGTTATGATCAAGGTTAAGCACCTTTTTGTATACTTACAGAATTTTGCATTTCTTTTTTGAACTGTCTAATTATCTTTCCTTCGCATATTTCTATAGAATTCTTTCTTTTATTTTTTATTTTTAGAAGATTGTTTTCATATGAGGGATACTATTCCTGCATGATTTAAGTTACAAAGATTTTTTTCCAATTCGGAATCTGATCTGTGACTACCTTTTAAAACAGAAATCTATCCATGGTTTGCAATTTGTAAGCCATGTTCAGATTATGGATTTCATATTGATGTAGAGTTGAAACGTACAAGGTCGTCTTCTTAAATCCTTGAAAAACAAGTGTCCTTTAGAGACTATTGCATTACTTGGAACCAGGTAAGTTATTTAAAACATCATTTGAGTTTTCTACCAGTTGTAATGTATTTGTAAGATAAGAGCATAAAAAAGGCAGAGTTTTACCAACCCCTCCATGATAATTTTGTATGGATACCATCAGAAATATAGTGATTTACCCATCTATATTTTCATGTCTTTCAAATCATTAACATTTAAACACCTGGAAACTGATTTTTGGTAATTAACCTTTTAAAAACGAGTAGTCTATTTATCCATGTGTTTCAAAGGTTTTGGCACATCACAATAGCTCCAAAAACGTTTAAAGGTATACCACTAGGGGAAAAATAAAAATGAAAGGACAAAAGAATAAATGAACGGAAAGTGGACAGAAACTAGAGACTAAGCCAAACTCTCTAACATAACATGACATCTTCCACCAAGATATCTATAGTAAAGATGAATTTTATCTTTCAAATCTCTGAATTCTCTCCCTAAGAAAACTGCATCAAAAGAAGTCCATATTTAAGGCATCCCTATATCCAGTCCAGTTCAGTCACTCAGTCGTGTCCGACTCTGCTATCCCATGAATCGCAGTACGCCAGGCCTCCCTGTTCATTGCCAACTCCCGGAGTCCACCCAAACCCATATCCATTGAGTCGGTGATGCCATCCAACCATCTTATCCTCTGTCATCCCCTTCTCCTCCTGCCCTCAATCTTTCCCAGCATCAGGGACTTTTCAAATGAGTCAGCCCTTCTCATCAGGTGGCCAAAGTATTGGAGTTTCAGCTTCAGTATCAGTCGTTCCAATGAACACCCAGGACTGATCTCCTTTACAATGGACTGGTTGGATCTCCTTGCAGTCCAAGGGCCTCTCAAGAGTCTTCTCCAACACCACAGTTCAAAAGCATCAATTATTTGGTGCTCTGTTTTCTTCACAGTCCAACTCTCACATCCATACATGACCACTGGGAAAACCATAGCCTTGACTAGACAGACCTTTGTTGACAAAGTAATGTCTCTGCTTTTTAATATACTGTCCAGATTGATCATAACTTTCCTTCCAAAGAGTAAGCATCTTTTAATTCCATGGCTGCAATCACTATCTGCAGTGATCTTTGAGCCCAAAAAAATAAAGTCAGCCACTGTTCCCTCTGTTTCTCCATCTATTTGTCATGAAGTGATGGTACCAGATGTCATGATCTAAGTTTATGTAAAAGTTATTAATAATATTTATTTTATGCCAACAGTGTCCAGAAGTATAATTCCAGAGGAATCATAGCTTTTAAAAATGGAGTCAATATAAATGTGAGATTGGACACACCATCTCTGCTTGAGAAGGTTTGTCTCTCTTTGTCAAGGACCTGAGCAGTGCTAATTAATTATGGGAAGGACTTTGCTGGGCCTGGGAAGGTGAAAAAGAGGACAACCAATGATTCATCCATGGTTTGCTCATGTGAGTTATGGAAGAATATTATTCAGGTTGAACTGTTATAAATAGAAGGAAAGAGAAAGATTGTACAAAACATTAAATTTGAAAGCAACAAACTTACAAATTCTGTGGGAAGTAGAACTCTACAAACACATTACCTGTAATATATGTATGGATATATGTATTTTATGTGGACAAATACATAGATAAGTGTGACAAATTCCTCTTCAAAAATCTACTAGAAAATTGTAATATTACAGCTCAGAAAAGCTAGAGAAAGAAAGAATATTTACTGGGTACTATCATATGCAGAATACTTTGCATACTTGAACTTCAATCTTTCCAAAAAATCCTATGAGGATTAACGGCCAAGGAGACAAAGGCCCCATGCAGTTACATAATTTTCCAAAGTTTACTCACAAGAAGTTAAGGAGGCTAGAACCCAAGGCTGAATCTGTAACTCTTCATTACTTTTTTCCCCACTATACCTGCTGACTTTAAAATACATTGATGGTTTCTCCCATTACCACCATAGATCTGTGTCTCAAGTCCATTTGTTCTCAACAAAGAGTCACAGGACTCTGAGAGTCTGGGCCAAATTTTGTTTTTCATTAAATGGAATTATGAGAATAAACAAGAAATATTGCTAACATAAAATGTAGTTCACCCTTCTGCTCAGGAATGAGTTAGAAATCCAAGAGAAAACCAAATCAAGCCCACAACCAATAACAGGTATTTTTCTGGCTGAAGCAATGATACAAGGATTACTCACTATCGATGTTCTATTCACTGGGTTGAGGCAGAGCCTGGAGAACTCTTGGATCTTTTATTGGAACAGTAATTATCTCATAGTAGAGACAGAAAGATCTCCTTTGTTTGTAACACAAACTACTTGGGTTACCTTATCATGACTCTATCAGGCTCTAGGAAGTATAATCGTAATGTAATTGTGAAATGAAGATGTAATTTGAGGATAGTCCATTATGTTGTAGAGTTTCCTCTACATTACTTAAAGTATTTTGTGAACAGTAAGTTATTTAATAATTGACAGAAATCCTGTCTCCATCTATCCTCTGACAAATAACCCTAGCCAATATATATACTTAAAAATCTTTGGACATAAACTGATAAAGACATTTTGCACAGAAAAAACTGAGCACTTCCCAAATGCTTCTAGGTCCTTTCAAAGAACAGAACTGATAAATTAAGTCTATTGGATATGTCATAATTCTAATTCTGTACCGCAAGATTTTAACTTGACTTCTTCAGCCTACAGTCTTCATGTTCTTTCTTTTATTCAGAAAACCCTGCTCCCTGATACGATCAACATTCCAACTCCTTTATTTTTCTGTAACATTTGCCAATCTGCATGAGGACATCAGCTCCACCTTCACATTATTTGACTTGGTGAAAGTCAGAGGCACATGTTCTGATCCTCAAAAATAAGAGCATCACTCCCAGATGTTTGGGAATGGTCTCTGGGGTTTGGACTCAGCAGACTTCAGCAGACCCATCTGGGACTCCCAGATCTCCCAGGTCTACTGAGGTTGCACAATTCTTCTCTAGTGTTTTAGCTTCAGTGAGAGATCGCACTGGAAGATGTGGACAGTGCACTGTCACCTCCCGGCAAGGCGGCTAGTGGTGCAACCATACTCGATGGAATTCTGACTCACTCGCTGGCTGAAGTCACTTAACCTCCTGAATGTCAGTGTCTTCACCTGTGGGGTCATGCCCACCACACACGTATGTGTGGATCAACTACGATTTTTAAAGTAGAAGCAGTTCTGTTCGTGAGGAAGCTAAGGAACTGTAGGCGAGAAGTTGCATTCATCCAGAAATCTTTCTATAAACTATCTATGTGCGTGCCTGTGTGCTAAGTCACTTTCATCATGTCCAATTCTGTGCGACCCTATGGACTGCAGCCTGCCAGGCTCCTCTGTTCATGGATTCTCCAGGCAAGAATACTGGAGTGGGTTGCCATGCCCTCTTCCAGGAGATCTTCCTTCCCTAGGGATCAAACCTGTGTCTTTTATGTCTACCTGCATTGGCAAGCGGGTTCTTTACCACTAGCGCCACCTGGGAAGCCCGTAAAGTAGATGAGTGACTTAACTCTAAGCTTCCTGAGCATGGGCACTGTTTATTTTTTGTTCACCCCAGAAATCTAAGGGTTTAGCACCTTGCCTGGCACAGCACAGGATCTCAAAGTCATTATTTTTGAGCAAGAAGAGACATTAATCAAGCATCAGGTATTTCTTGATTGCTTTCAATGCACATGTGTGTGGAGCAGATGGGAAATACATGGCTGTTCTATCACAAGCTCTATGACAACAGTGACCCCACCTAACTGGCTCAGCTCTTTCTCTATAGATCTATAGTGTTTCAAACTGTTTCTGGTACTATTACAGATGCTCAATAAATATGGGTAAAGTGAGTGAGTCCCTCTGTCAAGTATACATGGAATTTTAGGGAGAAAGCATATATACATTAAGATTTTGAGAACCACTCAGCCCCAATCTGTGGGCGCTGGAAATGGGCAGGGCTCTCCAGGGGAGAAGGGGTGCTTCTTTGAGGAAGGGGGAACCCACTCCTGTCATGAATGAATGGGCTGTGAGGAAGCGGAAAAGCGGCAGGATGGCCGTCTCCAAGGGGAACAGCAGGCGCAAACACAGAGAAGTCGGATGCAAGACGCTTGTGGGTGGAGAGAGATGCATAGAAACAGGGTCACCCCACAGCATTTCCCGAAGTGGCCTTCGGCACTGACGGAGATCTCACTCTCTTCTGTCCTGGGTTGATGGATGGGACCAGCCATTTACATTCTCTCAATCTCAGGCAGTCCTGTGACATCCTGGTTGCAGCACTTATCGCAGAGGACCCTGGAGCTGACAGTGTCTCTCAAGATTTCTGAAACATGAAAATTGCCATTTGAAATCCTTAAACTGTTTTCTGTCTCTCAGACTTAAATTTGCATTTATCATTGTAGAAGAGTGTCTTGTTCTCCATGGAAATCACTTCAAGTGTTTCCTAGATACTAAAACATTGAACAAAGTTCCACCCAAAGTCCCTGGAGAAAATGGAAGCCTTGACCTACTTGAATGCAGGTGATTTAGGCAGAGAGTAAGTTCTACAAGCCTGTGCAGTTGACCATTCTGCACATAGCTCTGGGGGCAGAAATTATGTTTTCATTATATATATATATACACACATAAATGAATCTACTTTAGAGTTATGGGTGGTCTTCTTTGGTATCTATTGCTAGAGACAGAATACTGTACCAAAAATAGGTAGGCACATGGATGTGAGGGGAGTTTTGCAAAGAATAGATACATGTATATGTATGGCTAAGTCCCTTCACTATTGGCCTGAAACTATCACAGCATTGTTTGTTAATCAGTTATACCTCAATACAAAATAAAAAAAATTTTTTTTAAAGGAACAGGTAGGCACATGCTTATTAACCTCTTTCCATTGAAATAAAGTCACTGAAATTCAGATGTCTGGGTTGATGTGACTCAACATAGATTTAATTTTTTGTGATGCAAAATGTGACATTATTTAACACCAAAGTTTGGAGGTTATGCAATTCTTTTCTAATGCATTTCCAATTCTGCAGGTGACTCTAAGCTCCATGAGACTAGACAACCATGACATTTTCACCTCTCTGGTCCTCACTGTATTTGGGGCCTGGATCCCTGAAGGGCAAGCATGCTCAGGATACTGTCTATGGAAGGAGGTGGGCTGCCTTGTCCTTCCAGCACTCAAGCAAGGCAAGGCGGCCAGCTGGTGCCATGGTTGTCCACGCACTGTGGTTAAGAGCATGGACTCTGACAGTATATGGCCTGAATTTCCATTCTGACGTGATCCTTCCCTACTGGATCAAGCTGGGCAAGTCACTACCTCTCCATGGTGTTTTTTTTTTTTTTTTTTTTTTTTTAATGTATCAGGTAATACACTCAATTCTCCTTTACTATGTTGTATTTCTTCTAACTACAGAACATATCGTGTTACAATCTACAGTTTTTTATGCCATTTTTTCATCTCTTTCTCCCCTCAGGAGTGTAAACAAAATGCAAGGATTTTTGATTAATCACGAGTATAAATTATTTTTGTATTACTCATAGCACAGTACCTGGCCCACAGTAGGTGCTTAGTAAAAGTTTCCTGATTGAATAAAGCACTTAGAAGGATGCTCAATAAATGTCAGTAGTCGTTAACATTTCCCTTTCTTCCCTTCTATTACTCACAGTGTCCAGGAAAGTCCTCACATGTAAGCCTGGTCTCTAGTGTGTGGGGAACAACACAGAGGAACCTGTTTCAGGGCTGAGACATGATGGCCCTACCACCTCCATGGTTGGTAGGTAACCGACCAACCACGGAGGTTGCCTGTATTGCAGGAGCCCCATAAGGGAATTTTCTCTGGTTTATAAGGCAGCAAAGTCTGGACATTTATCTGATACAAGGTAAGAGTGGGGAAAAGAAAGCTAATGCTCCTTTATTTATTTTTTTTCTACCAGGCGTGTTGAGCTTATCTGAATAGAGTTACAAGGAGAGAAGTTCTACATGACTTCTCATCTCTGTTGTCAGGTGTTCTGTCTCACCTTTGAGATAACAAGATAACAGATACGATAATATTAATAACAACAAAGCTGTAGCTGATACCATACTCTTCTAAGCAGTTCACATGAGTTTTCACATTTAATCCCAAAAAATCGGAGTTAGGTGCTCACATGAGCATTTCAGATGAGGAAACTGAGGCCCAGGAGGTGCAGTCAGGTGCCTACTGTCACTTAGTGAGGAAGCCACAGGAAGCAGAAGCAGACTGTGTCTATCTGAGTTCATCAGCACAGTACTGCACTGACTTTAGATGTGGGCACAGGTCCAGCTTTTGAAGGCGGGTGACAGTGAGGAAAAGGCATGGAAATCACCATTCACAGAACAAGACTTCAGGATGTGGGGTAAGAGGCCCTGAGTGAGGGGTACTGAACATGCCTAAGAAACCTAAGAGGTTTTCTAGAAGTGCTGACATTTCCAAGAGACAGCAGGAGCAAAGCAAAGGTATTTCGTAGGCCAAGAGCATGTAGACACAGAAGAGAAGAGGCTTCACAGGCAGTGGCATGCACAAAGACAGAGACAAGAAAGATGCTACCACCGCCAAGGGGTGCTAAAATCGGCAACTGGCCTTTACTGAGGTCTAAATGTTTGTGTGCATAGAAATCACCCTTGAAGCTATTACAAAGTGCAGGTTCCTGGGACTCCTCACGTCCAAGGACAGAGCTCAGGAGTTCCACTTTAGCAAGAACTCCAAGTGCTTCTGATGATACCATGTGGATCGCATTTCTGGAAATGTGGCTATTTATGGCTTTTAAGAAAGGAAACATGAAGAATGTGATCAGATCCCTCTTTCATAAGATCTCTCTCATGGGTCAGGAAGGAGGGCCTGGAAGAGAAGAGCTGAGTAATAGTGCTCTCTTAGAAGGCTGACCCAACAGTCCAGTTGAGAGAGGCAAGGGCCTGAGCCCAAGCATGGCTGAGGCAGTAGGGGTTCTACTGCAAGCAGGCTCAGAGCTACCGGTGGCTTCCCTAATCTGAGAGTCTTCCTTCGACTGAGTCATGACCCACTGTCTGGGACAACGCTAGTAGGAAGGTCAGCTTCTGCTAAAGGAAAACTCCATGTCAACAGCAGAAATGAAACATGCTCTGGAATTAAAGGAGGCTGACATACATATAGAGTAATTCAATCAGAAATATTTTGAGAAGTAGGGTTTTTCAACTATCATGACATTTCAGCATCCAGGTAACATTCTGAGATATTTCACAGACACCCTTAATTAACTCAGCAGTAAGTAATGCCAAAGAGGTGGCACCACATCAGAAATGAGTTGCATTTATTACTCAGCATCTGCAGAGGACACACTATGGTGGTTAGAGACAGTGACGGGCGGACTTCCCTGGTGGCTCAGAGGTGAAGAATCTGTCTGCCAATGCAGGAAACGGGTTCCATCTCTGGTCCAAGAAGATCCCACAGGCTGTGGAACAACGAAGCCTGTGCACCACAGCTACTGAGCCTGTGTCCTGGAGCCTGGGAGCCTAAACTGCTGAGCCCACGTGCTGCCATTATTGAAGATCACATGCCCCAGGGCCTGTGCTCCGCAACAGGAGAAGCTGCCACAATGAGAAGCCTGCACACTGCAGCTAGAGAGTAGCCCCCACTCGCCACAACTAGAGGAAAAGTCCACACAGCAACGAGGATCCAATACAGCATGAATAAATAAATAAAACCATTAGAAAATAAGAAAAAGAAATAGTGACGGGGCAAGAATGGCTTGGGTTCAGCATGCTGCTTGGGGTGGCTGTGATGGAAGAGACTCACACAATGATGCCACTGAGTTCTAAGTGAGGCCCAGGTACAAGTCTACAAGGGGCAGAGGTGGGGGAGAGAGAGATGGCTCCTGGCTGAGATGACAAGCTGAGAGGCAGTGGGCCTTGGAAGAGGTGCCTGGTTGTACATGCAGAGATTGACAGGGAAAAGATTTTTAGGCTGAGGCAATAGCTTGAGAACATGGCTATGGAGAGGCAGATGGAGATTGAAGACATAGGGCATAGACACGCACATAAACTGAAGCTTAGGGTTCATAAATGTGTGAAGGATTGGAAATAACAAGTAAAACAAACTACACTTACTGAGCACTCACCACGTGCTGGGAGTACTCTAAGTGCCTTGAGTGTATTGACTCCAAGTCTTATGGGATGACTCTTAGGCCTACCAGACAGAAGGGGTGAAGGGCCTTGAACACTGGGCTAATAAGCTGGGATTTATTCTTCAGGCTGGCAATCTCAAATTGCTCTGTGCTGCCCTCGTGTTCCATGGAGAAGCTTTGGGGGTGCTCTGGGGCATGACATGAGGAATCCAAGGGATGAAGTACTCCCCTCCCAAACTTTTAAAGTCTAAATGAAAGATGACCTGCTTTCAGCTATTTGATTTTCTAGGCTTCTAAGTAAGGTTTTGCTTGTAGAAAATATTACTTTCATAATTTTTTGTCTGTAAATTATTTGGAACATCATGATAAAAGTTGAACATATAAACACAAGGTGAATCTGGAAGTAAGTAGAGGATGTTATAAAGAGGAAAACCAGCTTAAAAGTTGTTTAAGTACTCCAGGCAAGAGACACTGGAACCTGGGAGTTCCCTGGTAGTCTAGTGGCTAAGACTCCATGCTCCCAATGCAGGGGGCCTGGGTTCTTTTCCTGCTCAGGGAAGTAGATTCCACATGCTTCAACTAAGAGTTCACTTGCATACCACAATGAAGATCCCGTGTGCCACAACTAACACCTGAAACAACCAAACAAATAGGTAAATATTTTCAAAAAGAGAGAGACAGAGAAATACTAGAACCCAGTACTGGGGCAATGACAGTGATTATGGACGGATCTAGAAGGAAGGCATAGGTGAGCTCTAGATGACTTGAGAACTGAGTGGGGAGTGAAGAAGAGGAGAGAAGAAGACAGGATGGTTCTGATGTGAGCAGAGCAAGGAGGGTGCAAGGGATGCAGGGAGGAGCTCAGGTCTGGGTGTAATCAGGTTCTGTTTCATCAGGCTTCCAATCTTCTCTCTGTGCAGAGGAGTCAGCTTCCCCACCGGGAAGGATGCTGAAGTTATTCTATACCCAGCGAGGCATTTCCAATAAAGTAAGACCTTGATAAATCTGTACTGATTTAATTTGACTATCCCATGACATCATCTCAAGTTCAAGTTTTAGACAAGGTGGAGACAGAAGGTGCCTTTGCTTTGGACTCAAAATAGATGGAGGAAATGAGACAAGCTTCCAGGCAGCTCTTGGGGTGTGGGCTCATAAGGCAGAGTGATGGATCAGAGAAAGCAATGGTTTTTGCAACTAGAAGGACTCAGTTTCCAGTCCTGCCTTGTCCATTTTCAGATGTGCCACTCTGGAAAGGTTTCTTAACTGTTTTGCATTTGTTTTTGCATTTTCTAAATGAGAGAAATAAGTTCTTCTAAAATGTTGTGATAAAGCACCATGATAATTTATGGAATACTCAGAATACTATTTAGGTATTCAACAAGTTCCATGCAAATATTCACACTGCCAGCCCCCACCCAACCATTCTAGAAATAGTTGCTTCCCTCTCATACCACAAGGTCATACATCTTAACATAGTTAAGGAACGTTTGTGCATATGGAAGAGTACTAGGTAAATTAATAACACCATCCATGATATTCTCTCAAGTGGGTCCAAAGGTGATCAATTCACTAGGCCAGGCTGTGAATGAGGGTTACATTTAGCTCAGTATTAGAAAGAAGTAAAACCCTGAATTAGAGATAAGAGAACCTCGCCAAGGGCATGGCATTTTATTATAAGTACAACATGGGAGGTCAGAAATCTCAGAGAACTGAGGTCCTTTCATACAGTACTTAGTCTTTTTTTTTTTTTTTTATAAGCTTTTAGGATTTTTAGTATACTTCAGATGTGACTATTTTTCCTACACACACACACACACACACACACACACACACATAACTTGATTTTACAAAAGAAAAGTCCAGCTTCTTGAATTAAGAACAGTAATTGTGAAGCGCTGGGAGGTGAAGTCAAATACTGAGGATTAATATCAATGCCATTTGTAATTTGCGTAGACTACAAAAGTAATCAATCTTGCATTGTTTTAAGTTCAATGAGTACACAGCATTTGATTACTTTGCCTGGGATAATCCTTTTCAAATGTTATTTTCGATTCAAAAGTACCTGCTGAATAATACCGGATTTCGCTGGCAGGACAATGGTATGCTGCCCACGGAGGGCAGGTCTGCCGTGGAGATGAAGAGATGCTGTGGAAGTAGGGAGCACCTGCTGTACCACCAGGCATTCCATATGAATGAGGAGGAGGCAGCCGTCTCCTGAGGTTTGTGTTTCCTGCTTCTCCAGGCACAGTCAAGGCCTGGCACGAACCCAGAAGGAGGGCAGATTTAGGATATGAATGCCTCCTTCTTGTAGTTTGTTGAAACTAGCTTGTATTGTCTTGCAGGATTCAATCGTTATACCCGGAAACATTTTAGGAGTTAGTCATTGAATTGTTGGTAGCCAGAAACAGAACATGTGGGGATATTTACACCAGGGAAATTGGCAAACTCTTCAGTAAGTAGGAAAGACTTGAAACCTAGCACTGCCTCAGCACATACCCTCTGGACTAGAGATTATTTTGAGAAGTATTTGTTGTCAGTGAGATGGCTTTAAGCAAAGGAGTCCATTACCAACCTCTGCACATGCTAAGAGTTGGACACCACTGAGCGACCTCACTTTCACTTTTCATTTTCATGCATTGGAGAAGGAAATGGCAACCCACTCCAGTGTTCTTGCCTGGAGAATCCCAGGGACGGGAGAGCCTGGTGGGCTGCCATCTATGGGCACAGAGTCGGACACGACTGAAGCGACTTAGCAGCAGCAGCAGCACTTGCCTAAACTTTCCATGTCTCTCAACTCTTGAAAACAGAGGAAATAAATAGCTCTTCCTCCTTCTTTCTCTTACTTCATTTTCATCCATTCTGGTCTGCATCACCAGACTCTGTTTCCCAACGAAGAGCAGCTAGGTTCTAACATGGCCATTTTGATGAGCTATTTCTACATTTTGACAGATTTTCGCAGACTATGATTTACCTCTGAAGTGCAATAACATCCCAGATGGCATCTTCAATGAGGTATCTGAATGGCCGTTAATTCCGAATCAATATGATTACTCAGAGTGAGCTGTGTGTGTGTACAGAGTGCATCTGTGGGTGTTCCCAACAGCAGGCATGCACGACTTAAAGAGGAGAGAGTTGGAGATTCTTTGAAGAAGCAGCTGCAGGGGTGGGGAAACAGTTAGCAGGATGGGCAGGGTAGAATGATGCACGTTTAGTTATCTTATATTCTACAGGATGTGTTAAATCTCCAAAGCAGAAACCAAGGAATCATTATTTATTTATTCATTCACTTATTCCTTTTCTTTTGTCCAACAAGTAGTTTTGAGCATCCATGGCACCACATCAAGTGCTGAAAAGAGAAGAGTGAAAAAGACAACTGCCCTGGGGAGTTGCTACATAGGGGATAAGTGGTGGGGCGAAGTCAGAGCAACAGGCAGGGGGCAATCCTGCAAGGCCAGGTAAGTACTTTCTTATGGGGAATTTATCCTAAGTTCAAACAGCTAGAGGTGATGTGTTGAGAGTTGTTTTTTTTTTTTTTTTTTAAGTATATCTTAGGCTACTGGGGAAAACTGGAAAGAAACAGGAGAGGAACATGAGAAGACCCTGGGTCCTTGAACTCTCATTCATTCATTCGCAAATCCCTGCTGCTAAGTCATTTCAGTCATGTCCGACTCTGTGCGACCCCATAGACGGCAGCCCACCAGGCTCTCCCGTCCCTGGGATTCTCCAGGCAAGAACACTGGAGTGGGTTGCCATTTCCTTCTCCAATGCATGAAAGTGTAAAGTGAAAGTGAAGTCGCTCAGTCGCGTCTGACTCTTAGCGACCCCATGGACTGCAGCCTACCAGGCTCCTCTGTCCATGGGATTTTCCAGGCAAGAGTACTGGAGTGGGGTGCCATTGCCTTCTCCTTGGACATTCCTTAATGTCTCTAGAGCCTGCGCCCACTCTGCCATACTGATACATTCTATAAGAGAGTGATGCGCAGAAGTGTAGGCACTGACCAAACAATAGATGGGTATACAATTTTAGAAAAGAACTTCTAAACTTGTTTGTGAAATCCTGATCTCTCTTTTCTTTATACTACATGCCACACTGATGTAGGTTTGCAGTGCCTTCCACAGACTGTTCCTGAACTTGTTTCTGTTAAGTTTGGAGCATTGGTTGTGCAAGTTTTAGTAAAGGGGCCTTCCATTACTTTCTTCCTCATATGCTCCTCCACTTAAAATATTTCAATGGTGGCTATTCATGTAGAAAAGTAAAGAATCTCTGCTTACAGAGGGGACAAATAATTCTTAGCAGTCCACACGATCCATGTATTCAGTTAATAGACCTGCATCAGTGCTAGATTTGAGGACATAATGATGAAAAAGCTGTTTCCTGCCTTGGGGAGCTCTCTGTCTGATGGTGCATTTGATAATCCAAGATGCAATGATATAAATGCAATGATAAAGAGAAGCACGGAGTCTTAGGGGAGCCAAGAGAAGGAAGCCAGGAATTCAGCCTTAGAATGTTTCTGGAAGTACCAATGCCCATGCTGAAGCTTACTTCAGGAGTGGGAGACAACCATGGGGACAGTGATAGGAGGTTATGGAGAGGACCATCCAGCCACAGGCAGACATGTGCAGGCAAGAGAGCCCCAGGGCCCATGTCTGCACTGAAGCACTCGATCAACTACATTTGCCCATGTGTCTTTATATTGTTCTTTTCCCTGAGAGTCCAGTTTTGGAAGAGCATGATGCCATTTCCTCCATGGTTGTACCCAAAGTAATGTCTTATGACAGAAAGAGAGCAATCTGTGGGTCTCACAGAACTTGATTTGGCCCCCACCTGCCCCACTAGCTGTGTGACCTCAGACAGAGTACCGTAAACTTTCAGCTTCAGTTTCCTCATCTGTGAAGTTGGGCAGTAGGGCTTGTGAGCGTTCACTTACGTGAGGTTCTCGTGGCAAAAGGACACTCAGTGGATGCTGAAATGGACTGAGGGGTCATTTGATGATCTATGATCCAGCTGATATTTATGTTCAGATCTTTTTCTTTCATGTGTCTGGTTGTGTAACACAGTCCTAGACTGAAAGCAACCATGTACGTGATTTAAGCATGAGAACCAGCCTTGAGGCAGTTGCTTCCTCTGTAAATGGAAAGCTCTGTTTAGGTGCGCTTCCACCTTTGAAACCTGAACGCCAAGATTCAAAGCCAACTCTAGTTAATGGAGCCACCTGCTATTTCTCCCAGCAGAGGGGTAAATCCACGTGGTCAGGGGACAAGAGGGATGTATTCACCAGGTAGCTATTAGCTTTTTATTGGGATCTTCAAGGTAACACAGGTAATTTGCATTTTTGTCATATGTCATTTGAATTTCTATTTTCTATAGCAATGAAACCTTAAAAGTTTCTCTCTAAATATTGTGTATTGACAGTAATTGTTTGCAGAAAGAGGTTTTAGGTCATTCTTCTAATTGGTTTTGCATAATTGATTTGGGAATGTTTTATAAACTTGAATTCTGACAGTTGTATCTAGAATGCAATTTATTTCATTGTATCCAGGAATTATTCATTTTAAAATGTATCATTATTACATGTAATACTAAATAAGAAATATTGCTGCCAATTAAACTATGACACAGTGATTCCTTATGAATGAGTTTTTAAAAACTACTTTGAAATGTATTTAGACATAGATTTTTGTCACATGGAACTCTTGTTAAAATTTCTCTTTTAAAAATAAACTTTTTTATAATGAGAAATACATTGGTCATGTGGGCTTAGTCACTCAGTCATATCTGACCCTTTGTGACCCCATGGACTGTAGCCCACTAGGATCCTTTGTCCACGGGGTTTCTCCAGGCAAGAATACTGGAGTGGGTTGCTATGCCCTCTCTCCAGGGGATCGTCCCAACCCAGGGATCAAACCCAGGCCTCCCGCATTGCAGGCAGATTCTTTACCATTTGACCCACTAGGGTCAAGGTTTTAATAAAACTGCTTCATATTCAAACAGAAAATCTTCAGGGTCACTTGTGAATTCACAGCTATTAACAGCTGGTCTTTCCCATATCAAGATCACTAGTGATATAGCATTTCTTGAAAGAGGGTACTGTTATTGCAATGGGGATTCCCCCCTAAACTAAAGATACTTACCCTGTGACTTTTAATACATATGCACAGGCAATGACAGCTAATATCAAGATTTCTGCCCACCAGACTGACAGCATTCTGATTTCAGAGATGTTAACATGTGAAATAAAAAACAAGTAAGTCAAATGTGTATGAGAATTGCTAAAAAAACAGTACAACTATAAGATAGAATGTACTTGGGGTTCATCAACTGGCTGGGCTTATTTTAATCACTCTGGACCTAGATGATTGTTCAGTGATGAGCCAGGAGCCACATTTTCAACTTCATATTTCACTTCATGAAGTTAGAAAACGTCCATCATGACTGTTTTACAGTTCCTGCTAAAAAAATTCCATTCTGGATCCCAAAGTCTATAGCATCACTTCATTCTGTTCAAATTGTACCTTGGTGACATGCCCAGTGCCACATGACTCTTCCAAGAAAATGGGAACATTCATTTGGCAATAACAGTAACTGCCCACAGTGCACACGATACAAAGGGAAACTTTTTTCCCTCCAATTTTATATTTTATCTCATCAATTTTCCCCTTCTATTTCACTTCGAAAATTGCTGCACAAATCTCTGGTGGAACTATGTGTGTTAGAAAAGCTTTTTACTTACTTTCTGCTCCTACCATCTGTACTTCCCATTATGCACCTGACATGCCAGGTAACTGGAATAACCTGCAGAAAGGGACCCTGGGAACTGCCCTGGGCATCACATAGCAAACCAGAGCAACACTGCCCTGTGTTTCCGTGATGAA
This sequence comes from Tragelaphus eurycerus, assembly GCA_935064755.1. Classification (NCBI taxonomy): domain Eukaryota; kingdom Metazoa; phylum Chordata; class Mammalia; order Artiodactyla; family Bovidae; genus Tragelaphus; species Tragelaphus eurycerus. Next base: position 25,174,711 of record CAKXYN010000020.1, read on the forward strand.
TCAGCCACTGTTTCTAACTAGCAAGATATTCATCAGAGCTTGCTCATCTATTCTTCTACGTGCGTGTACATCTGAGTCGCTTCAGTCGAGTCCAGCTCTTTTTGATCCTATGGACTGCAGCTGGCCAGGCTCCTCTGTCCATGGGATTCTCCAGGCAAGAATATTGGAATGGGTTGCCATGCCCTCCTCTAGGGGATCTTCCCGACCCAGGGATTGAACCCATGTCTCTTACATCTCCTGCACTGGCAGACAGGTTCATTACCACTAGTTCCACCTAGGGAGCACTTTCTTCTATATATTAAGCAAAAATTTATCAGCTGTACTTTGTACACTACCTGGGATATACTGACATAAAGAAATACCTGTGCCTGCCTTCCATGAGTTCAGAATCTAGCAATAGGATGTACAGATAATCAAAGAAGCCAAAGGAGTGCTTTAAGTACTAACGCCAAAGTAACTATCAGGTACTATGAGAGTGGTGAAGTGGGCTGGGACACTCAGATAATAATAGGAGGGGGAAGGGATCAGTCTTAAGAGGGAAAATGTAACATGAAACAGAAGTGTACTTATTAGGTTCAAAAACAGAACAGAGAGATTCCATGTGTGCTTCAACCAGTTCTCCATATGGTGGCAGCTTCTGTAACCACTGTTCATTATCAAAACCAGAAGCTGATATTGTTACAATACAATAACCAGTTTATAGACCTGACTCAACATTCAGCAACTTTTACATGGATTCATTTTGCCTTTATATATAACGAATGCATTTTAAACCTGAGGGTTTTAATGTAGCTCTTTGCAGGGCATGTAGGTATAAGGAAAGCTTAGAATTCAAGCAGAAATTTTCCTTCCTTGTCCAATGTCCTTGTTAGTGTCCAGTGAGCAGAGGTGACCTCACTGCAAAGGGTGGCGATGAGACAGGAGACAGACAAGTCAAGAGCAATCCATCCCAATCCCTGTCTGAGTGGAATGCCACAGTCAGGCAGTGAGCCAGCTGCTGAGCGCTGCCAGTAGCACCCAGCATCGTTTGTTTCATAATATGTCCCTAGTGTCACGTGAGATTGCTTTCTATTTGAATTTGTATGAAAATGCTAATGTGGCATATTGGAAAGGTGCTTGGGTCTCCTCAGGGTCAGATCCACTAAGATGTGAATCCTAATTGATATTTACCAGCTCTGCAACCACCTTATCTGAGCAGTAGCCTCTTTATCTGTGAAATGGGCATGCAAAACAGCAACTCCCTGGACATCCCTGATGGTGCAGTGGTTAAGAATATGCCTGCCAATACAGTGGGCATGGGTTCGATCCCTGGTCCCAGAAGATCCCACGTGCCTGTGCACCACAGCTACTGAGCCTGCACGCTCTACAGCCCGTGCTTTGAAACCAAAGAAGCCACTGCAATAGAAGCCCCTGTGCTGCAAACTAAAGAGTAGCCTTTGCTTGCTGCAGCTAGAGAAAAGCCTGTGCGCCACAGCAGAAACACAGTGCAGCCAAAGATAAATGAATAGAACAAACACCACCACCCTGGAAGGAGGCAAGACTTTGGGCCTCACCTAGGAATTAGTAGGCGCTCAATGAAGGTGGAGTGCGATTCTACTGAACACTAACATTCTAATGTGTCTTTCGCATTCTATACCCTAACGACTGACCCAACATTTTTACTGTTTTCTTTTAAACTATGGAGAAATGCCTAAGAGTCTGCAAAATGCTTACACATACATATTTCCTGTTTGTTCAACAGTCTTGTAAGACTCCTAAGGATGCCTGGCCTGAGGTTACAGAAGTAGTAAGTGGCAGGGCCAGATCTAATCTTGCATCTAATGATTTCAAATTCCATGTTCCTCCTGCTGTATCCAGCCGTCTCCCAGCTGCCAAAGGGGTTGTCAAGATTCTTCTGCGGAAGAGAGATGAAACAGCTCTGGATAATTTAGGGGCGAAGGCAGGAAAGCTTTCAAGTTTATCACACAGTCAAAGCTGGAGTGTGAGTTCATTCCTTCGAGGGAGCACCCTGGAGCATCTGACATGATATTGAGTTTTGTTTTGGTTTATGTGTTTCTTGTGGCATCGAGAGGATATTTTTTGTCCCTTCTCCTGTTCTCTGCCAAGTCGACTGTTTGGTTGCCCATTAAGGGAGGATATATGGTGTGTTTCTCTTTCCTGCTCTAACCTGAAGTGTTAGAGTGAAAAGGTACTGAGAAAATAGATGGCTTTTTTATTTCTGTTGAGAACCTATTGTTTCTAGGGTAATTAGCAAACAGCTTGGCAAATGTTATTGGGCGGAGGACAAAGAGGGAATACACATAATTATTTCTCCTAGTTAGAGACCAGAAGTCATGTTCGTCCCTTCGGGAAAGGAATATAAAACATTTCCAATAAACATATCTGGTCAGGTAGCTATTCTCTACTAGGGAAAAGTGTCCACAGCTCCTGGTACAAAAACACGGAGAGACACAGCCGATCCACCAACATCAGTAGCCTCCCAGCCAGCCCTGTTTTCACTCATAAAAGTGTGCTTTATGCCTCGCAGAGTCAGTTCCAGTTGGAGTCTGGTATGAATGTGCTCTGGTGTGAGGGGGCAGTGTGAGGTGTGAACTGGAGTGGGGCCCTGACTCCTTGATTGCTAGTGAGACCCTGGACAAACTTGCTTATTCCCTGAAGCTCCTCTGCATTCTCCTTTATATAATGTGGATTCCAATGCATATTATATAACTAAATTAAAGTGTTAATGTGAAGATCAGATAAGAACATATGTTAAAAGCCTAAAATAATAGTTTGGCATATAGTAGGTGCTCGATAAATATCAACTTCAACTCTTTCCTCCCGTGATGTTTCTGTTCCTTCCCTACAGGCAAGCAGTCAATCAGAATCTATCACGAGCCGATGCAATCTCAGCTGACTACCTACCTCACCCATTTTTGCACCTCTCTCGGCTCCGGCCCTGTTGGCTACGAGGTTCAGACTCTCTCTGCCTGGAACTTCCCCGCTGGAACAGTGGTTAAAAATCTGTCTTTCAATGCAGAGGACACCAGTTCACTCCTTGGTTGGGGAACACAGACCCCGTGTGTCATGAGGCCACAACCAGAGAGTTCACACGCCAAATCAGCAGAGATGGAGAGCCACAACTAAGACCTGATGTGGCCAAAATAAATAAATGAAAAACAAACAAAACAAAACAAACAAAACCTCTCTCTGTGCCTGTTGACAATGGGGCTTCCATCTTGAGTAGTGGGGCATTTGGAGACACTCCTGGTTACTATGTCCTAAGCATTTGCCCCCACCCACAACGAGATGAATGGGAGCAATTCTCCAGCCAATTTGCCAGTTACATGGAAGAATGTTTCCCAGTTAACAAAGCTGTTGAGACTAAATGGGTAATGACCACATGCAGATTTCCAAAGTGTTCATTTGTTTGTACCCAACACGGACTGAGGGACTGGGATTCTGAGTGGCCTTCGAGTCAGATTTAGATTGTGGTAGATGTGGATAAACACCGAGACTAGAGAGAAGTTATCAGTGATGACATGGTCCTCAGCCATGGGATGTGGGAAATGTCAGGCAGGGCCACAGACCTTGGAATGAAGATCCTTTCTTCCTATGCCTGAAGCCTGTCACCCTCCTACACCCAACAAAGACATTTTCCTCACAAAGTCTGCCTGACTCCCTTTCTCAAACTCAAGCTAGATTAACTGCTTCAGATCTGTACACTGATGGCATCCACAGGGCTCTTCACACCCTGTGACAATTTCTGCTGAATAGATGAGCTATCTGCTTCCATCAGCCAGGGGTCAACTTGAGACGGAGGATCACAATCCTTGGTTTCTATCCTGGTACCTGTCACATGGCAGGTATTCAATGATGGTTGGGAAGGGGAGAAGGAGACTGGAAGGAAGAGACTTCTGAATAAGCCCCATAGTTTCTCGCCTACGAGCAGGAATTTTTGTTCTTTTCTGTGACACAAAACTAAACCACCAGCTCACCCCACCTGTCTGTGTGCCCCACATTCCACTCTCAATAATCTCCTAGAGGAAAGCTGCCCGACTCCTCCAGAGGGAGATTATCAGGAACCTTCCTTTTCAAGAGCCTTCTCCCTGGGTTCCTTCCTACGTTTCTTATTGAGGTCAGGAGGAGAAAGGGGTAACAGAGGATGAGATGGTTGTATGGCATCACTGACTCAATGGAGATGAGTTTGAGCAAACTCTGGGAGATAGTGAAGGACAAGGAGGCCTGGTGTGCTCCAGTCCATGGGGTCACAAAGAGTTGGACACAACTGAGTGACTGAACACCAACAAAGAAGGAAAAACAATAGTGGCTTAACGCAAGAAAGAGCAAGTGAAAGATGAATGGATACTGGAGAGTCCAGAATATCATGATGCCTCCTTCCTTTGGGTCCATAGAGACCAAAGGTCTTAGATTTCTGCTCTATCTCATCATCAGGGTCACCTTAGGATCCACATTGGTTCTGACGCCGGAGCTGCAAGGACAAGTTTCAGGCTGGAATAAGGAAGAAAGGCAGGATGGCAAATTGGAGGAATCACCTAACTGAGTTGACTCTTTCAAGTGCAGACCATTCTACATCACTTCCACACACACCTCTTTGGCCAGAGAGTAAGTACATGGCAGTGCTTGACTACAGCCGCCTTTTTATCCAAGAAGGGAATTATTCTCCTGCCTCAAAATATCAGGGTTTCAGTATCAAGCGGTTCAGAAAGACTACTCCTTGAGATGGACAACCAACAGCCACGGCATCCAGGGTAAACATGAGTAGGAAAACAATGCGAGTGAAGGGAGTTGTATTTCCCTCTTCTGTAAAGACTTATGCCCCTAAATGCCGTTTCTCCTGACAGGCACAATTCAGACATCTATCTCAGGGAGAGAGAAAAAGACAGAGAAAAATGATGCCTCCTCCTCAGTTTCATGGAAACAGCCCAGAGAAATCAACCAGCAGGAAAGAAACAAGTATGTATTAATTTCCTACTTGCTCCAGGCACCAGCACACAGTTTATCTTATTTAATTCTCACAACAGCCCAAGAAGGGAATTATTATTATTTCTATTTTACATACCAAGACTCAAGTTCAGAGAGGTTAAGTGATTTGCTCAAGGTTGCAGAGTTCATAAGGGATGAAGCTGAAATTCAGAATAAAATCCCTTTACAGTTAGCTCCTGTTTCTTGTTTAACAGTAACTTCTTGACACAAAAGTAAAAGAAGGAGGAACCATGACAACATCTCTGATTCAAAGAACAAAATGCCCTTGAATTTTGGCTTCACATTGGTGTAGAATATTAAATGTTCACTGTCCCTTTCATGTACAAGCATTTGTCTGATAGACAACATTTTTTGCATATATGAATTCTGAAAATATTTTAAATCTCAACCAAGATTCTCTATGATGTTGGAGAGCTGAACACAAACTTCAGAGTCTGAATGTGAATGGTCCACGGGCCACTTAACTCATGAGGTTCTGTCCTCTGCTGAAGCAATGCTTATGCTTACTGGTGTGAGAACTGGACCTTACTGGGCTTCTAGGATACACAGGGAATTAAAGAGAGATAGGATTGGTGCGGCAGAAGGATCCCTCAGGGATCTAAGTGCAATCCCTTAAGGATCAAAGGGAAGTTAGAGGTCACTGTGGCCAGCCTCCCACACATGGTAGAATGCTCCCTAACATCATTCTTAAGTAATCATCCAGCATAAGGAAGAAGTCTTTAAGATGATCTGTTTTCCAAAGTCAAGCATTTTATTGATGGGAAACCCCTTTTAAGGTGTCTTTATTTAGTCAGTTTCTGGCTGTGCTGTCTTCATTGTTGTGTGGGCTTTCTCTAGTTATGATGAGTGGGGGCTTCTCTTCATGGTAGTGAGCAGGTTTCTCACTGTGGTGGCTTCTCTTGTTGCAGAGCATGGGCTCTAGACGGGCTTCAGTAGATGTGGCACATGGGTTTAGTTTCTCTGCGGCATGACAGATCTTCCCAGACCAGGGATTGAACTCATGTCCCCTGGATTGGCAGGTGGATTCTTAACCACTGGACCACCAGGGAAGTCCAACAACCCCTTTTAAAATAAAGCCTAATACCATACTCCTGAGTTTAACAGCAAAAAAGTACTGAGGGTCTCACATATACCATGTTTTATGTAAGTTACCTTCAATAGTCCTAACACCATGCCTATAAGCCTATGAAGGAGCTAGAGATTACCCTTCACCTTTTGTAACTGAGCGAAGGCTCTGGGAGTGCAAGATTCTACAGAGGTCACACAGCTAAGCTGATCAGCCAGCCGGGCTGGCTGCAAAGTGGATGTTGTTCCCATGCACAGTCATGCATCTTTGTTCTTGGTCCTTGTACTTAACCTCTGGTCCCTTCTTCAGTGATTCTGGCTGGCTGGATGTTAATAGTACCAGAGTCTCCTCCATATGGGTCCTGACTTGCAGACTATTCATCATTTAATTGACCTTTGCAGGATACCTGTCAACTTTTTCAATGGTTTTCCTGACCATGGCTCCACAAACTGAGCAAAATCTGCTGGCTGTGGTCAGAACGGGATGGGGTTTCCACTCTTTGCCTTTGAAGACCCTTGTGTCTGTTCAGCTGAGCCCGTTCTTCACTTGATTTCAATCACAAATACTCTGGAGTCACTGGGTTATTCCAGTTAACCTATCACAACTGTGGACTCAACTGAGAAATCCAAGTAAAAGGCCCAAACCCTGTTTGCCTAGAGCTCAGTCTCAGGGAATTGATGCTGGACACTCAGGCCTTTACATGCATTCCTATCACTGCAAACCATCCTTCGAAACTGCAGCCATCCTGTCTTTAAGACACCGTCTCTCTGGGAATCAATAGGACATACAGAAAGGGCACCAGTGCTGATGTCCAGTTATCTATGCTGCATGACAAACCACATCCACATTAGCAGCTTAAAACAACAACAATCACTTATTTTGCTCCTGAATCTTCCATGTGGGCAGGGCACAGGAGGGATAGTTCATCTGTTTCACGTGCCCCTGGTGGGGCACATTCAACAGGGTGTTGGAGAATCCACTTTCAGGACAGCTTGCTCACATAGCTGGCACATTGGTGCTGTTAGCTGAGAGCCCTGCTGGAGCCGCAGATCAGGGCCAGGGAGGGGCTCTGGTTCCTCTCAATCTGTATTTCTCCATGAGCTTCTCTGGTTTCATCACAGCATGGTAACTGGGTTCCAAGAGCGAGTGTCCCAGAGGGAGCAGACAGAGGGTGCAGGGCCTTGCCTAACTGAGCCTGGGGAGTTGTGTAGCATCACTTCCATTACACTGCATGAACTGACAGGTCACTACGCTTGGCCTAGAGTCAAGGTGGGGAGGGGGAGACAGACCTGCCTATCAACACAAGGTGTGTCAAAGAATCTGTGGTCTACAGACCCAGCATGGAAGGTGTTCAGCTCTAATATGTACTTTTGTACAATCTGGAGCAAGTTGCTTTACTACCCTAAACCCTCCCCTGACCCTTTTTTTGGTTTGTTTTTTAAAAGCAGCATTTTATTTATTCATTGTTTTCGGCCGCACAGGGTCTGAGCTGTGGGATCCTCTCGAGGCACACACTATCTTTTGCTGCAGTGCGTGGGCTTCTCTCTGGTTGTGGCACACAGGCTTAGTTGCCCCATGGCATGTGGGATACTAGCTCCCTGACTACGGATGAACCCATCCATGTCCCCTGCATTGGAAGGCAGACTCTCAACTACTGGACTACCAGGCACATACCTCCTTTCTCTTTTCTATGATGGGAAAGAGTAGAATCTCTGAAAAGGTACCTCCCAGATGTGTGAGTTGGCTTCCTCCTCTCCACTCAGTGTCATACTGATATTCAGTTCATATTAACTGAATAAATCAGCTCATCTGAAATGATCAGTTCATCCTCACCAGTGTCTCCCAAATTTTTGATCAAACTTTCAGATAGGTTAGAGGGCTGGGGCACACCACTGGAGGCCTCTCTTTAAACTGGCCAACTCACGGTCTTCTGAGGCAGTTACTCAGTCCACAGTGAATCCTAGCTAGCCCCTGGGAGTTTGTGAAGTCTTCCTAATTATTCTCTTCCACATGTGCCATAGTCCAGGAAGCAGTGATGAATGAAGGGACAGGCAAGGGAACAACGGAGCTGACATGGATAAGCACGTTCAACACTAGTTTCATGCTGATGTATTCAAATCATAAATTCAAGATGCAGGTTAAGAATTCATTTTCTGAATGGTCACATTAGATGAGTTTAGCTAGGAAGACATTTTTAGAGAAAAAAACAATCCTGGGGGAAAAAAGGATTTAAAAATCCCGAACAAAGGGAATTTTTAAACAGAAAATTACATTGGGATTTTGGGAGGGCAGCACAATTTGGCCCTAAGTCCGTTTTATACCAGGCCACCTAGTCTTACCCCAGTGGAAGTGATTACCATGGAGAACCCTCTCTTGATAAAACATTTGCAAAAAATCCACTTTCCTTTGTCTCCTGATATCTTGACATCACATCATTTGATTCTTGGAGAACTTAAAGTGGTTAGAAATCTTCAAGGAATTATTTTATATATTTGAATAAAACTGTTAATTATTGCATTCTGTTGTGAAGGCATGAACCAGGGAAAAGATAAAAGCATCTTTCACATTTAATGTCCCAATTAATTAATTTTTACTTATAAAATTGGAGCCTTTGCCAAGGCTTCTGGAAGCATTATAAAAGATTGATGTCATAAAGATAAGAATTTAACTGGGTCAAGCCCAACCATCAGACTATTCTTAATTAGGAATGAATCTCTCTATAATTTCTATAAAATTGGCTGAATAACAGATGACACACTAAATTACTAATGTAATTCAAGGGGTATATGATTTGGAAATGGGTTGCTCCTTTATGCCAATGTCATCCATGGTGCTTTCTGCCCTGATTCACTCTGCAGGTTGTTGTTTATTTTCCAACTTCAGAAAAAGGCCATTTTTAAATACAGATGTTGCCCAGGACACGTATCCCTGCCCCTCCATGCCAGCTCCTGTTACTGAACGTAAAATACTGGCCTTATAGATGGGAAAACCTGAGCTTGTGTCAGAAGCAACGTCGTTCAAAAAGGTCACATTTGAAACTTGTTCAGTAAGTTTGCTTGGAAAACATGGACTGTGTGCTGTGGTGGTTAAGAATCAGAAAGTCTGGTCCCTCCAGGAGATTCCAAATACAGCCTAGGAAGGTAGCTTTCATGGGAAAAAGGGAGAAAGGATGTTTGAGAGATCTGAAACACATCATATCACAGCATCATGGATGAATCTCATAAATGTAATGTTGAAAATATGTATCATTTTATTCCATTTATGTGAAGCCCAATAACAGTTAAAAACTTGACTCTGATAATAAATGTGAAATTAGTGGTTACCTATGAGATGGATTTTACCAAAAAAAGGCATATGGAAACTTTCTGGATTGATGGAAATGTTCTATGTCTTGATCTGGGTGGTAGCTAGACATGTACACACACATAATATTATAGACATATATGTAAATTTTAGGCTTGTGCATTTTGCTTCATATGAGCTACATATCAATACAATCACGCACAAATATAAAGATTCAGTACAATAATAACAGTGTATACGTCACACAGTCCTAAATATGGTGACTTGACTTTCCAATCTTAGAATGTAAGATTGTCTCTACCAGGTCATGTTTGTCAAGGAGTGGTCCCTAGATTTCTGCAACAGAATCAGCTAGAATTTTGTTAAAAATACAGATCCCTGGATTTAGGCTAGTCCAACTTACACACACACTATCAGTGGAAACGAAGGGTTGAGAAAGCTGCCTTTTCAGTAAGCTTCCCATACAATCCTCACATCTCCTAAGAAGAAACCCAACAAAATGTATCTTGGAGAAGTGATCCATGAACCAGTCACTCTCCATTTCTTGTTCGCACAGATGGGCTCGTCAGAAGAATCAGTGAATTCTGAGGAACCTCCCTTTAGAATCAGTAGGTAGACTCAGGACAAAGAGTGATGAGTCCTTCTACTAAGCACTTGCCATGAGTCTTTATTTATATCTCTTTTAATTTTCACAACTATGATGTGAGACTTAGATTAACATCATCTCATATTCAAGAGGTGGGAACTGAGGTTATACTGGATAGTCAGCACCCTCATAGTCACTACAGCAGAAAGGGAGGAGTCACCCTTATGTGGATGGCTCCTTAGCTCAGATATTCAGCCACTCTACTTTTGTGGAGTGTGACTTCCGTAGATATGTGACAGTCATGGAGTCCCAGTCCTTGAGCTGGGAGGGTCCAGGGCCAGACAGGTCTCAGACTACAGAGGACTGGTTCTGAGCCTTAGAGGACAGTTAATAAGGAGCTAAGATAGACAAGAAGATGAGAAGAGGCAGTGGAGTAGACTTGATCAGTTCTTTGATGGTGGTTTTGTCCCCAAGTTGTATCTGACTCTTATGACCCCATGGACTGTAGCCTGCCAGGCTCCTCTGCCCATAGGATTCTCCAGGCAAGAATACTGGAGTGGGTTGCAATTTCCTTCTCTTCCTGACCCAGGGATTGAACCTGGGTCTCCTACATTGCAGGCAGATTCTTTACCGACTGAGCTCTGAAGGAAGCCCCTTGATCAGTTTTGTAGGAGACAAGTTTCAAGAATGATTGGATGGGGACTTCCCTGGTGGCCCAGTGGTAAAGTATCCACCTTGCAATGCAAGGAACATGACTTGGATCCCTGGTTGGGGAACTAAGATCCCACATGCCTCGGAGCAAATAAGCCCGTATGCCACAGCTAGAGAGTCTGTGCCCCACATCAAAAGACCCATAAGATGCAATGAAGATCCCTTGTGCTGCAACTAAGACCCTATGCAGCCAAATAAATAGATAAATAAATACATTTTTTAAAAAGAATGATTGAGTGAGTCCTGGACTTTCAAGGCAAAGAATGAATAACAAACATGGATCGGGAGGCTGGGGCAGACTGGGGAGGGTCTTAAATGTCCAGTTTCCACACTGGCCTTTCCTTTGAGGTTATAAGGAAATAATGAAAGTTACTGAGCCAGGGCTTCCAGGATCTAATACCTGATGATCTGAGGTGAGCTGACATAATAATTATAAAAATAAAGTGCACAATAAATGTAATGTGCTTAAGTCATCCCAGAACCATTGCTCCTCGGTCCATGGAAAAACTGCCCTCCACGAAATCAATCCCTGGTGCCAAAAACGCCGGGGACCACTGTCTTACTAGATGATTCCAGATGCCAGCAAAGTCACTCTGACCTCAGCGCCAAGAGTGAACTGATGAACCACTGCCCATGAACACTCACACTCCCCATGAACACTCACACTCCCCATGAACACTCACACTCCCCTTGTCTTTCCAGTAGACTCTCTTCCTGCTTTTCTTAATCTTTCTCTCGTTTTCAACTTTTGGGCCAGCCCTTTATTTAATGATATGGTTAGTCTAGTCTTTGCAGAGCAAAAGTTTGTATTGCTTAACTAAATCCTACTTCACAGAAAGTATATTCAGCCATTTTACTAAGGATTGAACTGATGTATGCATATTGTATATAATTTGATTTTGTACATTTCTCTTCTTATGGCTTACTTTTTTGTAATGTACTTTTAAGGCTATTTGTAATTACGTTCAGATCTTTAGGTAGGTGAGATTAGCCCATTTCGTGGTATATATATGAGTTTAGTCATTCATATATTCATTTCACTTGAAAATGGCAAATATCTGAAAGGGTTGGTGGAAAACTGACTTTGATTTGGAGTTAGCTAGGGCACATTTAATTTTGCCAAAGCTGAGGGCAAATTTAGAATCTCTTACACTGCTGAATTGTAATGTTGCACCTCAAGAGTGTGACAGGCCACACAGAGCTAGGGGAGAAGAGAAAGCACGTCTTAGAAAGAATTATCTCCCGAGCTAAAGGGGTGACCTATGCAAAATTTGTAATTGTAAAATTTGACCTTATGAATCACACAGCATCATGGCCACTGGGAACACACGCTCTTGCTTATGCCTACCTGTGTTCAAATACCTTCTTTTTTTCTTTTAATCCTAAGTGAAATAAATTTCAGCTTTGTTTCATTTTTCTGTTCTTAAATGCAAATGAAATTTTGTTCAGCTGTAAACTGAGTACAGCATGTGGACTTCAGCATGTACAGATTTTTGCTCTGTTTTCAAAAGAACTCTTTATTTCTGGAAATCACCTTTATAAACAATGTGGGAAAATTACACAACTCAGCCTGACTTCACTGTTTATTTTTCAAGACCACGTTTCTCCAGGCTGAGGTTAGGATAACTATAGCTCTTGCCCCATCAGTATGGTTTACTGAGCCCAAGGCTAGTCACAAGATTTGCGGTAGAATGGTAAATAAATATCTCTTGCAAACTGGGCTGGATTCCTTACATATATTTTCTTCTATAGTCAACCAGCCCTTTTGGATTATTTGTATCTTAAAATGGAAGAGAATGAGGCTGAGACACTTGAGTGCAGAACAGGAAAGGAGAATTTTGCACCAGAGAAGTTAAGAATGGTGAGACAAAAATGAGTGACCACAGCTTGCTTATCCATTCATCTGTGGATGGACATCTAGGTTGCTTCCAAGTCCTGGCTATTGTAAACAGTGCTGCTATGAACATTGGGGTACACGTGCCTCTTTCAATTCTGGTTTTCTCAGTGTGTATGCCCAGCAGTGGGATTGCTGGGTCATAAGGCAGTTCTATTCCCAGTTTTTTGAGGACTCTCCATACTGTTCTCCATAGTGGCTGTACTAGTTTGCATTCCCACCAACAGTGTAAGAGGGTTCCCTTCTCTCCGCACCCTCTCCAGCATTTATTGCTTGTGGATTTTTGGATCGCAGCCATTCTGACTGGCGTGTAAGTACATATACACGATGGAGTATTACTCAGCCATTAAAAAGAATACATTTGAATCAGTTCTAATGAGGTGGATGGAACTGGAGCCTATTATACAGAGTGAAGTAAGCCAGAAAGAAAAACACAAATACAGTATACTAACGCATATATATGGAATTTAGAAAGATGGTAACAATCACCCCGCTTATGAGACAGCAAAAGAGACACTGATGTATAGAACAGACTTTTGGACTCTGGGACTGGGAGAGGGTGGGACGACTGGGGAGAATAGCATTGAAATATGTATAATATCATATCTGAAATGAGTCAGTCCAGGTACGATGCCCTATAACAGATGCCTGGGACTGGAGCACTGGGATGAACTGGAGGGATGGTGTGGGAAGGGGGGAGGGAGGAGGGTTCAGGATGGGGAACACGTGTATTCTGGTGGCGGATCCATCTCGATGTATAGTAAAAGTATACAATATTGTAAAGTTAAGAAAAATTAAAAAAAATAATAATAATAAATTAAAAAAAAAAATGAGTGACAACTGAAAAGGAACTACAAGATCCAAACAAATGCAAACTTAGGAGCCAAGACAGTAGAGTGGAATAAAACTGAAAAAGAAAAACAAACCTGAAATTATTACATAAATCTGAATATGGAAAACAGTCATAACTTCAGTAATAACCATAACCATTACCTCCAGGACATCCCTGCCAGGTATCAAGCAATGAACTGTGTTTGGGGTATGACAAGGAACAAAACAAATTTACTCTCTGCCCTTGTGGAGTTCACAGCCTCGAAGGGAAATAGTGCTTTTAAAAAAGAAAAAAGGCTGTCAGTCAATTTTAAACTCTGAATGGTGCCTTGAAGACAGCCCCAAAGGAGACAGGAGCCAGTGGCAACAAGCCTGCTTGCAAAAACTTGGTGAGTGTCACCAGGGGCAATCCCTTTCTGCCCCATTTTGCCTCCACCAGTCATGGACTCATCCGTAAGTCATGATAGTTCCCCCTCTAATAAGAAAAGTTACCCATGAGTACCTATTAAGCATCTCTTCTAAATGCATAATGGCTACAATGTTTGATCTTTCTCCTCTGAAACTAACTTTTGCCAAGTCGCTGGTTTCAGTTTGAGAACACTTGGCATCTCAGCTGGTGAGCAGCTGAATTCAAATTCTTTTCTTTAGAATCTGGTCTGTCCTGTGCCTCCCCTAGGACAGGGAGCAGGAACGCATTTACATCTCCCATATATCTCAGTTCCAGTACTTTAAGAAAGGCAGCCTTCTCTCATCCAAGTATTCACCTCTCCAGTTTTGTACACAGCTGTACTTGTTTTAATAAGCAGATAAATAAATGCATGAATAAGCAAAAACTGCAACAAGTCATGTTCATGGAATTTTTTTTTTTTTTTTTTTTTTTGCATCTTAGGAAAATAAATGGATTGAGTGAACTTGGCCCCAAGCGCTGGAACTCAGTAGCTGCTCCATTACAATTAAGCAGCCCTGGAAGAAAAGTTTGGCTTTTGACTCTGGAGAGTAATTTAGCTTTGGAAGTGTCCCAAAGTGCTTTATATTAACATCACAACATTGGTCATTTAAGTGAGATCTTTGTGTAATGCCTAGAAATCTTGCTTTGACACTTGAAATTGAAGACCCAGAGGCTCCAAGTGGAAATAAGTGTTTCTCCTTTCATATGTGGTCCTTAAATTCTGATTGGTAATTGCATTTGATCAATATGGGCTTCAGAGCAGAAGGGATACTGTGCAGAGGGAGGGAGTCAACAGTAAGGACTGTTGACAGTCCTTACTGTCAACAGTAAAGGAGAACTGTTAGGACAGATCCTGGCTATAGGTCTTTGGGCCAGAAGAGGTATCCGGAATATCATAAAGACTGTGATGGACTTTGACTAAGAATGACTTAGTTTCAAATCTCTGCCTGAACCTCACTACTGTGTGATATTACACAAGCAATGTGACATCTCCAAGTCTCACCTGACATAAAGTACAGATGATAATACAGATACTATGACATCGTTTGTGTTGAATAACTAGAACAAAGGAGTGCACGTTAAGAAACTTATGACACACCCAGACTTTTCAAAATTAGTTCTGATATCAGTACTATTTGCTGTCAGCCCCCAGGCTAGGACAGTGGTTGACTGAGAGCAGAAAAGAACACAGTGCACAGGTAAGACCTTCTTCTGAGGAAGATCCTTTCCAGATGCTACTGACATTCCCCCAATAAGAACCCTAGATGACTATGCCAGAAACAAGTCAACAATGAGCACTTGGTGGGGAGTCAAGGACATCCGAGCTCCCCCAGGGCTGTCATTGGCTGCACAACTTAGGGTAAGTCACCTGAACCATCTGGGTCTCAAGTTCATGAGAACAGAAATGGCGGCAGTGGGGTGAGGGCAGAATGGAGCCGAGAGAGAGACCATAAGCTTCTCTCAGGTTCCACGTTCAGTAATGAATAGAACACAACCGAGGTCATTAATTTCTTTAGGAGGTTGATTCTCAACATACACATCGATCCAGGAAAATAACAAATAAATAAAATTAATGAAATAAATAAATAACATAGACTGTTGTACAATGTACTATTTTTTCACAAAGAATAAATTGGTATCTCCGTGGATTCGCGTAACAGGATGTTTTTTTTTTTTTTTTTTTTCCTTTATTGGAAAAAAATGGTTTTCAGGGGCATAAGTAGATGGTCTTTGTCAAACCTATATGTCTGTATTTTCATTTAAATGTAAATGCAGCTGTGAGTCTTAACAAATCCACACATACACCCCACAGCCTTTGCAGAGAAACCCCAGGAACAGTGAGCTCTTCAAATTGAAATTCCTTCTTAAATTATTTTTTAAGTCTCTCAAGATCATCTTGATAATTAATTTCTTTTATATTTCAAACATCTTTTTTTTTTTTTTTTCCCCCTGTGAAGCAGAAGAAAGCACCAACATCGGTAGAAGAACTCTGATTGTCAAGACGACACAACGTGCTGCCAGCTGGGGAGACATTTGTGCAACTTACACAGAGATATAAATATATTAGTTTGGGGATTGCTGCTTTCAGAGCAAATATTCCATTGTCACAAATACTGTACCCTCAAGCCTAGGTGCATGTATTAATGGCTTCATTATTACGATTTGGTTACTGTTTCAGAACCGTAAATCCATCAGTTATGATAATTTTATAAAATGAAGCCACAAATATTAATAAAAGTTTTCAGTTCAATAAAGCATCAACAATAATCAGATTTTATAATGCAGGGAAAGTTGGGAAACAGGATTTTTAAGGTATAAGAAAATATTCCCTAATTCAAAATGTGTGCCTGCATGTTCAAGCATTAGCCTGGACAGTATGTTTCTCTTACTCCCCTCCCTACCAATAGGCATCATTTCTCATTGTCTACTGAATAAAGCCCATGCTTTCTTGCCTGGCATTCAAGAGCCTTCCCCTCCTGCTCTTGATGAACTTTAAACTGCTTTCCCAATACTTCCCTTGGTGAACACTGCATCTTTCAGGACAGGTGCATCCTCAGATCCTGCCTCCTCTTTGATATCACACTGTCTTTATTCAAAATGAATGTGAAAAAAGTCAAAGTGTTACTCACTCAGTCTGTCCAACTCTTTGTGACCCCATGGACTGTGGCCCACCTGACTCCTCTGTCTTTGGAATTCTCCAGGCAAGAATACTGGAGTAGGTAGCCATTCCCTTCTCCAGGGGATCTTCCTGATCCAGGGATGGAAACCAGGTCTCTTGCAGCGCAGATGGGTTCTTTACTGTCTGAGCCACAAGGGAAGTCCAAGTCTTTATTTAAGGCAGCCCTCAACTGATATGCCTTTCCTTTCAGTTATTTTTCTCTAACACTCAAATTAAATTTTGGTTGGACTTCAAGAACTTTCCTCTCTGTCTTTTTTTTAAGATTTTTTTTTTAATATGGACTATTTTTAAAGTCTTTATTGAATCTGCTACAATATTGTTTATGCTCTGCGTTTCAGTTTTTTGGCCTTGAGGCTTGTGGGCTCCTAGCTCCCCAATCCCCTGCACTGGAAGGTGAATCTCAACCACTGGACCACCAAGGAAGTCCCTCTTTCCTCCTCGTCTTGCACAGAGTAGGTTCTTACTGCTTTATCTATGATGAAAGATTGCATAAAATAAATTTGTTTCTGCTGCCTATATAAGAACTGTAGATTTCATAGCTCTAAGGTGGGCAAAAAAAAAGTTTTAGAAATAAAAGAATATTAAAGCTCATTAGGGCAATTTTGCCAAAAGGAAATCTGGAGAACAGGCAGCTCTGATTTATGCCAGGAAATTGTTTTTCTTTTTAATCAAGTGTATAGCCATTTATGTAGTTATTAAGCAGTCAGACTGTTTAAAGGGAGTTGGCTGGCCTCCTTCAGGTTAAAAACCCTTGATCATAATGCACAAGATTGAACTAGATTCACAGAATGAAATGCCGACCTATTTTCTTTTCTAAATTTCAGAGGAGTCATCAGTCTTTCCACTTTTTTACCTCCCTTCTCTCTCCAGTCATTCTCTTAGTCTCATTTGCCAACTTTACACAGAGACCCACAACAATCCTACACACCAACTATGCCCAGGCTTCATCATAAGTATTTCAAAGTGCACTATTAAGGCAAAAAGAAAATCGAATCTTATTAACAGGATTAACTTCTGAACAACAAGTCTAAAAATCCATTAGACATAGAAGTGACAGTGTCAGCAATATGACTTGGAGAAATCATTTAATTAAAACTCTTTTACTTTTGAAAGCTGATTACTTGCGTTCTGGTGGCTTTTAGCATTAAAACCTTGACGAGTGTATACTCCACAGTGGGCTACAATCCCCTCAGAGTTTGTTTGCCAAAGACTATTGGGTACTCTGTCTGTCTTGTCCTACCAAGTTGATTTATCCTCTGAAGAAAACACATATAAAGACCATGCACCCAAGAGGAGGAAATTAATGCCATAAACCTGTCATGAAACATTTCAAGTCAAAATAAGATTTGGTGAAACTGGAGTCCTTTATAGTGGATGATGGAAACTGTGTTACAAAACCAAGTCATCCAGTCCCAACTCCTTCAAAAGAAAAATACCTAAATCTTTCAGAGAAAGAATTGCTTTATTTTTTGTTTCTGTAATTTCTACCATTGCAACTGGATTTAAGGGAATTGATTGGTTCATTCACTTATTTTTTGCTTTACAAACTTTTAACACGTGGAAGGAGCTGAGGATACAACAAACAACAGGACCAAGTCCCCATTGCCAGAGAATGGAGGCATTCTTTACAAACAGGAGGATCCAATTTCACAACCATTTGTCAGGAGAGCAACCCTGACTGATGACGTCCGGTCTGGAAATGGGATGGCTGGTGAAGGTTTGCAATTAGTAAACAGCTTACAACCTTGCTATTGTAAATATGCTAATAAGATAGGCCTCAATATTTTGACTTATTGTGGGGGGAATTCCCTGAGCTCTCCCTTATGAAATACCAATTTTGTTAAAAAAAAAAAAAAAAAGTTAGTTACTTGGTTCATATACACAGCGTATTACAAAATGGAGACATCATTTTGCCAACAAAGGTTCGTATAGTCAAAGCTATGGTTTTTCTGGTAGTCATGTAAGGATGTGAGAGCTGGACTATAAAGAAAGCTGAGTGCCAAAGAATTGATGCTTTCAAATTATGCTATTGGAGAAGACTCTTGACAGTCCCTTGGACTATAAGGAGATCCAACCAGTCAATCCTAAAAGAAACCAACTCTGAATACTCACTGGAAGGACTGATGCTGAAGCTGAAGCTCCAATACTTTGGCCATCTGATGTGAAGAGCTGCTGCTGCTGCTGCTGCTGCTGCTGCTGTCACTTCAGTCGTGTCCGACCCTGTGTGATCCCATAGACAGCAGCCCACTAGGCTCCTCTGTCCCTAGGATTCTCCAGGCAAGAGTACTGGGGTGGGGTGCCATTGCCTTCCCCATGTGAAGAGCTGACTCACTGGTAAAGGCCCTGATGCTGGGAAAGACTGAAGGCAGGAGGAGAATAGGGCAGCAGAGGATGAGAAGGTTAGATAGCATCACCGACTCAATGGACGTGAATTTGAGCAAATTCTGGAAGTGGAGGATAGAGGAGCCTGGCATGCTGCAGTCCATGGGGTCACAAAGGGCTGGACACAGCTTAGCAACTGAACAACAACAACAACAAGGCAGAATTTCTAGAGAGAAAGCAGTGAAGCGGTTCCAAGCTGACTTTGCTCCTTGCGTTAGATCTGAATCAGGGGTGTTTCGATCATCTTAGAGGTGCACTGAAACACAGCCAACAGCCTCCTAAGTAGGGACAGAGCTGCTTAAGGCTGACTGGACTGACACAGGTAAGTCCGACACAAAGTCAGCGGCCTCTCCCAACCTCCTGAACACACAGAGCCTTTGAGAGTGAGGTCTTTGGACATGAGTGACTGTCTTTTACTTTGATTTCTAGACCTTATTTGAAGAAGAAAACTGTTTCAAGCAGCCTAAGGACTACTATAATTTTTAGGTATTTTGTATCGCAATTCACAGTAACCTATTTTTGAGTTCTATGGGAATAAATATTTAATATTTTTCCTCTATGTAGCTATCTATATTGCTCTTAATATTATATTGGCATCTCACTTTCAACCATGGACTGTTTTATTTGTTGATACTATTTGTACTGTAACAATTTTTCTACCTCTATTTTTGAGGATATGCATGGATAATAAGGTCTCTTAGAGCAGAGCTCTGCAACCTTCAATAGTATCTTTTAAATATAGTACAGAAAAGAAAGAAAAATCCATTTAATAATGAACTGTGTTTTTGGATACATATGTTTCAAGGAATTATTAACAGACTGTGATGATGTGTTTCCAATTGGTTAAGAATAAGGTATGAGGGCTTCCCTGGTGGCTCAGTGGTAAAGAATCCACCTGCCAGTGCAGAAGACACGGGTTTGATCCCTGGTCTGGGAAGATAACTAAGCCCCTGCCCCACAACTACTGAGCCTGTGCCCTGGAGCCCGGGCACCACAATTGCTGAAGCCCTCACACCACAATCACTGAAGCCCTTGCTCCCTAGAGCCTGTGCTCCGGAACAGGGACCACTGCAGTGAGAAGCCTGCTCGCCGCAAGAAGAGAGCAGCCTTCGTTCGCCACAACTAGAGAAAAGCCTGTGCAGCAACAAAGACCCAGCACAGTCAAAAATACATAAGTAAATGAATTTATAAAAAGAATAATGTATGAGAAGAATATAGTAGTATCCATTATGAACAAGCTGTCTCTCTGCCTTTCTCTTCCTGGAGCTGCACCTCCCCACCCCCTACCCCCACCACACACACATTAACCAGCACTGAAGTTCGACCCATATTCCAGAAAAGCTACTTTCATAGAGGTAATAGTTGAGGCCCGGTACCTACTATTTCAATGAAATATTGAAATAATACAATATTTCAATATTATTCACTGAAATATTGAATAATATTTCATTATTTCAAATAATGAAAATGTTTGAATTAGCAAATTTTCATCAGCAAATTTCAATCAACTGATCATTCTACATTTGTTAGTTTTATGAGGCACTTACATTAGGTCCGTCTGTCTGTCTCTTCCCTCTTAAACACATGAGAGGAGAGTAGGAAGCTAGGCCATGATCTCCCTCATTCTTCTATCTTTTCTTCCCATGCAGCTGAATGGAAGATGATAAAAATTAAAAGCTAGGTTTGGACTTGGTAGGAAAGTCAGCTCTTTAGTGCTGATTATCAACCCTGAACCACAGCCCTGCTCACTCGCATTTTCTGTGCTGAGATTTGGGGCTCAAGCCCACCTGACGATTAAGGCTCTTCCCCTTTTCTTTGTTCCTGTTTTCCATGTGTTCACTGTCCCTGGACAGGGTGCGGAAAAAGGAGGGTGTCTGGGGAATGAGCCCAGAAACTTGGGGTCCAAATACCACCTGAACATCATTAGCAAGACTGACTGTTCACATGTTCCTCGTATCTGCTAACCTCCCTAAACCAAGGCCAGCAAGGTCTCCTGGATGCAAAGCAGCCCTTGAACTGGGCTTTGAGCTGGTAACACAACATATCTGGTATCAATTCTGGTCTTGGGTTTTTACTGGATGCTGATCATAGTAGACCCTTTTGATTCTCAGCAGGAGACCCAGTGGACTCAGATTTTAAAAGCAGGAGATCAGAGAGCAGGAGCTAGAATGGCTCTGGGCCATGAGAAGGAATTAGCTTCATGTGGAAAAGTGATTCTGACCTCACAAAATGGTTTGGGTGCCAACCACCGCTCTCTTTTGAGCATTTCCCTCGAATTTGATCTTGCTTATTGGGTTGTGTGATGAAAGACTTATTGATTAGTACTGAGCACTTGAAAGTTAGGTGGCTCTGTGGAAAATGGGGAATTAGATGATCATTATTTTTTATCTTTTCTGAAAAGTGCAATTTCTAGTTAGACATCTGACTAAATAAAACACAGGGTGTCTTTATATACCTGAAAGTAAGTGAAAAGTGGACTCTCAAACACAGCATTTCAACATGATGGGGTTTAATTAAATAGTACACATGAACCGAGGGAGAGGAAGGGCCTCACACCAGAAGTGAGGTGGGCACTCCTTTTTGTGAACTGGTTTAATGTGGAATGGCTGTATCTGTTGACTGTCAAGATGCCCTTGACCCTATCAAGTTCCAGACAGGTCTCAGCCTATGCTCAGTCACTCTGTTTCTATCCCCTGGATACCCTCTACAGACATTAGGAAGCTTCCCTAAAGCATGCCTTGGCCCACCTGGTCTCTAAGCCCATCCTCAGAGAAGACCACTGAGAACCGCACGCAGGTGAGGCCAGTACACCCCAGCATGTGAGCCTCGCACCCGCCATGTCTGCTAACCTTTTTAAAAAATCCTTATCACTGTCTGAGGCTCCCTCACCAGTATCTCTGCTGCTTTCAGTGGCCTTGACCATGTCACTTCAGAGCTGAGAAGACTGACAACAGCAGAGACTCTTTACCCGGACTCCAGCATGAGTGGATGGGCTGGCATATTGTGGGTAAAACGGTTTCCATGTTTCCATGCACAAGATGGGCAAGGTCTCTGCTTTCCTGGGGGCTTGCACTTTAGTTGCATGAAGTAAACCATGAAGTAAATAGACCAGTACACTATATAAAAGCAGATTGTGACAAACGCTACAACCAAAAAATCTATAGGGCCCTTTGACAGAATTGCATCTGGGTTTGTAGGGGCAGGTGGGCAACATCGCATCCCGAAGCAGTCTCTGAAATAACCAAGTGTTCTGAAGCCTCATTTTTTTCCCCCAATGATTCATGCAATTTTTGTTATCACTTCTTTCTATACTCATTCATTTCAATAGGGAATTTATTTTACAGATGGTCAAGAAAAGTTCAGAATAGAGAGGTACGTGCCGTACTTTCTCTTCTGTTTTGTGTCTTCACATACAACGTTTTCTAACCTGAGAAGAAATCTGGGAATCCTACTGTACCCCTTCCCACAACAAAGAAATCTGTTGAGCATTAACAGTAATGGAATCAAGTGCCAGGCCGTCCCACCCCTGTGGATACTGTGACCTGGGTTTGCTGGACCCATTTCACTCTGCGTGTGTGCATGCTAAGTTGCTTTGGTCATGTCCGACTCTTTGCCACCCTATGGACTGTAGCCCGCCAGGCTCCTCTGTCCATGGGATTCTCCAGGCAAGAAACTGGAGTGGGCTGCCATACCCTTCTCCAGGGGCTCTTCCCGACCCAGGGATCAAACCTGCATATCTTATGCTTTCTGCATTGGGAGGTGGGTTCTTTACCACTAATGTCACATGGACTTGGATTGTTGGAACCACCCTTTATTGCCTGGCTAGTCTGACCATCCCCAGCTCCTCCATGGTTCTCTTATCTTGACCTGTGTAGCAAATACATTGAGGTCCACAGTGTTACAACTGAACTCAAACAGGTTATGATCCTCAGAGTTCCCTTCTAACCCGGGTTAACTAAATATTTAAAGACGTGGGTGAGAGTCTGCTAGTTCTCCTAGTCTACTGGCTTTATCTGCGTCGTAGTGTCTGGCTCCATGGGCCGCTGGGTGTGAGTGAGGGTTCCCTTGGCCCCCTTCATTTCCAGGTAATCTCTTTAGAAAATCTCTTCCAAAGAACAGAAGTTACTTACCTTGGGATCAAACACAGCCCCTTAGAAATAGAAGATTCAGAAAGAGTGACTTGGTTAATTTTTTTTTTCTCATATATAGTCAATAAAACAAGGTTATTTAGGATTTCTGGTAAATCACATGGGGCCCAGAAGAGTCCACCCACGGCTTATGGGTTGAGGTCATGAATAGACGGAGGAGGAGACATGGGTCCTGGGCAAGATGACTGTCAGAATCTCTGCTCACTTCTCCCAGTGTGGACCAGCAGGGTGATGGCAGGAGGGGTAGAACTGGGAAGAGACTGGATGAGATACTGAGATTAACTTAAAGCCTCCCATTCTGATCCAACATAAATGAGAGCAGAGTCTGACTCCCTGAGCATGATGAAAACCAAACAGCTAACATAATACCTTGCATTTCAGTGAAAACAAACATAAATGAAAATAAAGTCATGGCATTTTGAGCCACTGCTGCTGCTAAGTCGCTTCAGTCGTGTCCGACTCTGTGCAACCCCATAGATGGCAGCCCACCAGGCTCCGCTGTCCCTGGGATTCTCCAGGCAAGAACACTGGAGTGGGTTGCCATTTCCTTTTCTAATACTTGAAAGTGAAAAGTGAAGTCGCTCAGTCGCTCAGTCATGTCCGACTCTTCATGACTCCATGGACTGTAGCCTACCAGGCTCCTCCATCCATGGGATTTTCCAGGCAAGAGTACTGGAGTGGGGTGCCATTGCCTTCTCCGTTGAGCCACTGAGTAAAGTTTAAATCTAAATTCTTCCATAAACAGGACAAACTGCTTGGCTTCTTCAATTCTCACCCTCCTATTCTGCTAAGTGGACATAAATGGGAACCAAAACCCCAGTCCTGTGAGGTTCCTGTGAGCAGTAAAGGAGACTGTGGGGCACAAGGAGCCACGCCTAGTGTGCTCCTCTGTGTGGGGACAAGTATCTTTGGGAGGAAATGTGCTGGCCCCAGATGCCAGGAGCGAATGCGAAGCTCAGTCTGCAATGAAGTCTCCCCGGAGGATGCTTGAAAAGGTGCCAAGGCAAACGGACACTAAGTGGCAAACAAAACGCCTTGTCAGCCTCAGCCCAGAAGATGCTGGTAAGGAAGGTACTAATTAATCGCCAGCCAGCCATAAGGTGTTACGGAGCCTGCTAAGTTTAAATATGCTTTATTAACTGACATCCAACATATGGCACACGGCTATGAGGTGGATGAGACTAGTCTTAAAGGTCACTGTCACCCAGATGAGCAGATCTGAAGTGGAGAAATTAGTTAATGCTTTCTTCTGCTGATTTAGTGTGAACACATCCCAGGGAGCTGAGGCACTCCAGATGGCGGGCTGCAAAAATAGCGAAGAAAGATGATGTGTGCTAACTGTTTCCTAATGACACCAGGGGCTCAGAGGGGGCAAGAGAGCAAAGGCATCTTCTCTAAGGGCTGACTGAACTCACGGGCAAGACAGAGGTCTCTCTACCTGGTTCTCACGAGATTAAATCCCACCTGTACCAAATGGAAAAACTTCCATCCATATTATTAGCATTATGTCTTCTCCTTTCTCTTCTTCCTCCCCCTCCTCTTCTTCTCCTCCTCTTCTTTTTCACTTATTATTATTAGTTTCAGCTATTTTTTCATTTTTAACTTTATTTTTAAATTAATTTATTAAACTATAGTTGGTTTACCATATTCCAACTGTCAGGCACCATTTTGTGTTTAATGTTCATCATTTCACTTATTTCTCTTAACAACTCATTGAGGTAGTTGTGGTTAAGAATGCTGGCTTGGCATCATCAAAATGTCTACCAATAATAAATGCTGGAGAGGGCATGGCAAAAAGGGAATCCTACACTGTTTGTGGAAATGTAATTTGGTGTAGTCACTGTGAAAAATAATAGGGAGTTTCCTTAAAAAAAAACTAAAAAGAGTTATCATATGATCCAGCAATCCCTCTTCTGGACACAAATATGGAGAAAACTCTAATTCAAAAAGATACAGCAAAAGACACACAGATGTATAGAACAGTCTTTTGGACTCTGTGGAAGAGGGCGAGTGTGGGATGATTTGGGAGAATGGCATTGAAACATGTATATTATCATAAGTGAAATGAATCACCAGTCCAGGTTTGATGCATGATACAGGGTGCTTGGGGCTGGTGCACTGGGATGATCCAGAGGGATGGGATGGGGAGGGAGGTGGGAGGAGGGTTCAGGATGGGGAACACATGTACACCCATGGTGGCTTCCTGTCAATGTATGGCAAAGCCAATACAATATTGTAAAGTAAAAATAAATAAATAAAACTGAAAAACAAAAACAAAAAAACCAAAAAGATATATGCATCCCAATGTTCACGGCAGCACTATTTACAACAGGCAAGATATGGAAGTAATCTAACTCTTCATCAACAGAGGAACGTATAAAGAATACGTGTCATATATGTAAAATATATGTGAAATATTACTCGGACATAAAACAGAATGAAATAATGCCATTTTCAGGAACACGGATGGACTCAGAGTTTATGAAGTAAGTCTGACAGAGAAAGACAAGTATCATATGATATCACTTAAATGGAGAATCTAAAAATATATATATATACACTTATATATATATATATATATATATATACACTTATTTATAAAATGGAAGCAGACTCACAGATATAGAAAACAAACTTACCGCTACCAAAGAGGAAAGTTGGGGGGATAAATTAGGAGTTTGAGATTAGCAGACCACATACATATAAAATAAACTACTACTACATATAAACTACTACTACATATAAAACTACTATATATAAAATAAAAAACAAGGTCTTACTGTATAGCACAGAAGACTATCGATATATTCAGTATCTTATAATAAAACGTAATCAAAAGGATCTAGAAAAGAATACACACCTACACACACATAATTACTTTGCTGAGTACCAAAAACTAACATAACATTGTAGAGCAACTATGTCCCAATAAAAAAGAGAAAAAAAGAATGCCAGCTTGAGGGCTGAGACTTTATGGATCCCAAACCTATTTGTGTGACTTCCAAGAAGTGAGTGCTCTGTGGCAGCTCCTTGTGAAGATGATGCTACCACCTACCGTGCAGGTAACTCAAGCTCATATGAGATAATGCACATGAAGCACTTAGAATAATGCCTGGGACACAGCAAGTACTCAATGAATATTACTGTCCCCTCCCAAGATGATTTTCCACCTTTTCATATAAGGAAAAGTAAGATTCCAGATGTTAAGGAGCATACCCCAGGTCATATGACTCATGCTTGCAGACAGATTCCAGTCTTACTCCTGAGATCTACTACCCCACCCCAGGCAGCAGATCCTTCTTCAGAGGAAGAACACACCTTTCAGGAAAGGGTAGGCAATTTGGGAGAAGACAACTGTCAATCCCCAGAAGAGTGATGTAGCACAAGAAGGGAAATTTGGAAACCTAACCAAGGCTAGGCCTGAGTGATTTTTCCCTTCTATTAGAGAAAAATCTTGGTGCAGCAACTATGGAAAACTGTATGGAGGTTATTAAAAAAACTAAAAAATAGAGTTTCCATATGATCCAGCAATCCCACTCCTGGACACACATCCAGAGAAAACTATAATTTGAACAGATACAGACACTCCACTGTTCAGTGACACTATTTGCAATAACCAAGACATGGAAACAATCTAAATGTCCACTGAAAGAGGAATGGATAAAGAAGATGTGGCAATATATACAACAGAATATTACTGAGCCATAAATAGGGTGAAATAATGCCATTTGCAGCAACATGGATGCAACTAGAGATAATCATATTAAGTAAAAAATCAGAAAGAGAAAGACAAATACCATATAATATCACTGACATGTGGAATCTAAAAAGTGTGACACAAACGAACTTATGTAAAACAGATACACAGACATAGAGAACAGACTTGCGGCTGGCAAGAGGGAGGCGGCAGGGGAGGCATGGACCGGGAGTCTGGGGTGAGCAGACGCAGACGATCACACGCAGCATGCATAAACAACCATGTCCTGCTGTACAGCACATCCAACTACATTCAATACCCTGCGATAAACCATAATGGAAAAGAACATAAACGTGTATATGCGGACAGCTGCATCACTTTGCTGTACTGCAGAAATTAACACAACATTGTAAATAAACTATACTTCAGTTAAAAAAATAAATCAAAAAACACATTCAGAATTTGGGCAGGATGGTGAAGAAATATTGTGAAAAAACAATCTTAAAACTTTAAATAATAATAATAATGATAAATAAGTCTTCCCTGGTGGCTAGTAGTAAAGAATCCACCTACAATGCAGGAGACATGGGAGACCTGGGTTTGATCCCTGAGTTGGGAAGATCCCCTGGAGGAGAGCATGGCAACCCACTCCAGTATTCTTTTCTGGAGAATCCCATGGACAGAAGAGTCTGGCGAGCTAAGGTCTATGGGATCACAAAGAGTGGGACATGACTGAAGTGACCAGACATGAGTGAAGTGACCGAGCATGCACTCCGACAAATAATACTTACCAAGCCCCTACTAAGTGCCAGGTATTAGTTAAGTGTCTTGTACCATGTATCAATATCATGTCTTGTATCATTTTCTGTCTCCACAGTGACTGGAAGTTTGTCCTGTCATTATCCCTGCTTTATCCATAAGGGAAATGGGGTACAGAAATGATTAATACGACACCCAGAGGCACGTGGTTAGAAAGTGGAGGCACTCAGCTTTGAACCCAGGCAGTCGGGAGCCAGAGCTCCTGCAGCCCACCATTGCTCCCTCCTGGTCCCAATGAACGCCATTGTGGCTTCCAGGGCAGGAGTCCTCAACCTGAGCAAGCATACAGGCCACCTGGACTGGCTTGTTAGACAAAGACTGTCAGAGACCACCCCCGGAGTTCTAACTCCAGGTCTGGGGTGAGGCCCAAGAAGCTGCATTTCTAACAACCTCCTGTGTCATGCTGATGCTACTGGTTTGGGGTCACACTTTAAGAGCCATTGGTTAATCATATTTCAGAGCTTGAGTCAGAATCACAGAAAAGTGGTTTGGGTCCCAGATCTACCACATGGTAGCTGTGTGACATCAAGCAAGTCACTCAATCCCTCCTAGCTTCGGTATCCTTATCTTGCTCAGTATTGACTATATAAATAGTCATTAAAAGGATGCAGTTAATAAAACCCATCTCCTAGCGCTGTGATGGAGATTAAATAAAATACCAAGTATAAAGCACCTAGTAAGTAGCCTGGAACAGAATAATAGCTCTCACATGGTGGTAAATAAATAAACTTTTCACAAAATTATTAAGCCTTCCTGTGTACACAGTGTGGGGAGACAGAGAGAGACTATGCCACATTTCCTGTCTGGGACAAGTCAATTTAAGGACTGAAAAATGTCCAAGAAGAAGCACAGATGCCTGTACAGATGTACACACAGTCACCAGGACACACATACACACTCATGTACGCATACATACACCCACACATACAAATAGTACAAATGCAAAGTCAACCAATGCTGTGTCCACCCAGGGATCTGCAGAGCACTAAAGAGAGCCCTGGAGAGCGAGCACCAACTTCCAGATGGACATTCACGAAGACAGACCGTCTCCACGGGCTCCTACAGTATCCAGGCATGCAACTATTGTTCGTTCTTATTTTTTTAAAGAGAAAGACTGAGTGCTGACTCTGGATCAGGCACCGCGTTTGGTAGTTTGCCCTTAATGGTGGTAACCCCCAGCTGGCTGGAGGCTGAGCACCAGGTGTCTCCTTTTGACGGGCAGGCAAACAGATCTGAGATGCTTAAGCAATTTGCCTTAAGTGTGTGTGTGTGTGTGTGTGTGTGTGTGTGTGTGTGTTGCTGTGTGTGTATGGTGCTGTGTGTGTGTGTGGTACTGTGTGTGTGTTGCTGTGTGTGTGTGGGGGGGTGCTGTGTGTGTGTTGCTGTGTGTGTGTGTCGCTGTGTGTGTGTGTGGTGCTGTGTGTGTGTGGTGCTCTGTGTATGTGGTACTGTGTGTGTGTTGCTGTGTGTGTGTCGCTATGTGTGTGTGTGTGGTGCTGTGTGTGTGTGATGTTTGTGTGTGTGTGTGTTGCTGTGTGTATGTAGGGTGCTGTGTGGTGTTTTGTGTGTGTGTGTCGTGTGTGTGTGTGTGTGTGGTGTTGTGTGTGTGTGTTGCTGTGTGTGTGTGTTGCTGTGTGTGTGTTTAGGGTGCTGTGTGTGTGTGTGGTGTTTTGTGTGTGTGGTGTTGTGTGTGTGTGTTGCTGTGTGTGTGTATAGGGTGCTGTGTGTGTGTGTGGTGTTTTGTGTGTGTGTTGCTCTGTGTGTGTGTGGTGCTGTGTGTGTGGTGCTGTGTGTGTGTGTGGTGTTTTGTGTGTGTCGTTGTGTGTGTGTGTGTGTGGTGTTTTGTGTGTGTGTTGCTGTGTGTGTGTGTTGCTGTGTGTGTGTATAGGGTGCTGTGTGTGTGTGTGGTGTTTTGTGTGTGTGTGGTGCTGTGTGTGTGTGTGGTGTTTTGTGTGTGTGTGTGTGTGTGTGTGTGTGTGTGTGGTGTTTTGTGTGTGTGGTGTTGTGTGTGTGTTGCTGTGTGTGTGTATAGGGTGCTGTGTGTGTGTGTGGTGTTTTGTGTGTGTGTTGCTGTGTGTGTGTGTGGTGCTGTGTGTGTGTGTGTGGTGTTTTGTGTGTGTGTGTCGTGTGTGTGTGTGTGTGTGGTGTTTTGTGTGTGTGTGTGTGTGTGTGTGTGTGTGTGGTGTTTTGTGTGTGTGTTGCTGTGTGTGTGTGTTGCTGTGTGTGTGTGTGGTGTTGTGTGTGTGTGTGGTGCTGTGTGTGTGTGGTGCTGTGTGTGTGTGTGGTGTTTTGTGTGTGTGTGGTGCTGTGTGTATGTGTATGGTGCTGTGTGTGTGGTGTTTTGTGTGTGTTGCTGTGTTCGTGTGTGGTATTGTGTGTGTGTGTTGCTGTGTGTGTATGTGTGTTGCTGTGTGCGTGTGGTGTTTTGTGTGTGTGTGTGTTGCTGTGTGCGTGTGTGGTGTTGTGTGTGGTGCTGTGTGTGTGTGTGTGGTGCTGTGTATGTGGTGTTTTTTGTATTGCTGTGTGTGTGTGTGTGTGTGGTGCTGTGTGTGTGTGGTGTTTTGTGTGTGTGTGTTGCTGTGTGCGTGTGTAGTGTTGTGTGTGTGTGTGGTGTTTTGTGTGTGTGTGTTGCTGTGTGCGTGTGTGGTGTGTGTGTGTGTGTGTGTGTGTGGTACTGTGTGTTGGGGCTGAGAGTGGGGTGAACAGGAAGGCTTGTCTTGTCCTTAAACCCCAGGGAGTGATCCTGTCACTCTGCCACACGATTTCCTCTAGTGTAGTGTTAGCCAGCTGAGCTCTGAAACTTCGAATTCACAATCCCCTGGCTTTAAAGCACGTCCCCCGAGGAAGGCAGAGAAGATGTAAATGCACGTACCAAAATGAGCCTGGAACATCTGAAGCAAACTGGGCGAGTTCCAGGGCGTCTTGATGAGACGCTGTCTGGAGCCCCTGGGACAGCTGCCTCCTTTGATGACTCCCACCCCGGCTCCCTCTGCAACCACCTGTGCCTCTCCGCCGCCCTCCTCAGAACACACCAGCTCTCTAGCGGCTCATCTGAGCAATGATGAGCTGAGGGCAGGTTGCTCTTCTCCCCAGATCCACCCAGAACACCCTTGTGCCTCTGAAAGACAAGAGCCAGCTGTATTTCTCTTTGGCAAATAATTCACTGTGTGAGAGAAGTGGGGATGTGCTTCTCCGTGGATGCAGGAACAACTCATTTGGGCCTCCAATCTGTTCCCCAGACACATCCGCTAGTCACTGAAGAGATGCAGAATGAAGGGGTTCAAGGATACTTGATGTCTCTTTAAGAACAGTTATACTCCATATACTCAGATGCCAGACTTCTAGTACCTTAACCAAAATTTAGTCCGGAAATTAGATAAATAGAAGGCCTTAGATAGAGAGGAATGGCTTTCCAAAAGCCCCTTAAACACACGTACACACTTTCTCTCACTCACTCATTTTAGAACTCAGTGGGCTTTAACTTTGTACATGTTTCTAGTAAGTCTGCTTATGTGGTTTCCAACCTATAGGAGACAATTAGAAAGGTGCCATTTATTGGTTGGCCCAGGGAAGGTGATAGCAGATCACTTGCTAGTTTAATGAAAGATCCAAATACAAAGAACCAGGAACCCTGTCCTCCAGAGCAATCACACAAACCACCAGAGGTAAAGAAATACACAAGTGACAGTCTTGGGTGAGGATATTTTGCAATTGGTGTTAATATCAGCCCGAGAGAAAGCTGGCAGGCAGCAGAGTGAGTAGTATGCAAGCCTGGCTGAGCCGGTACCCACAGGCCTTGGAACAGCATCTCCGACTCAGGAAGTAAGATCTACTTCCTGCGAGGTTGTGGTTTGGATGGGGATTATCAGAAGACATGAGTCACCAAGGAACAGAGGGGCATGCCCTGCATGTACTACAAATCTGAGCCTCCCATAAGGCCAGTTAATGTTTTCCCTGGCAAAAGAATGCTAGTCAATCCGCAGCTTCATGAACATGTACCCGGAAGAATATCTTTGCACTTAGATGGATAGGAGCTGTTTTAAATACACCTAGAAACAGCAGCCCAAGTTGCGGAACATGGCTTCCTTGGCATTGCTCAGATCTCTGGATTCTTAGAGTCCCTTTTGTCTTGTCTAAGTTTTCCTCTGAGAGGGTGTGAACCTCCATTCCCTGCTATGGGTATGAGATCCGGGACATTTCATTTGTTTATTTTCATTGCTGCTTGTTAGTTCTGAATCCTGGCAAAGGCAAACTGCCCAGACCCCCACGGAATCAAGTTGATGATTGTGAGATGAAGAGAAACAAACAATTGTGTGTGAGTGCTCAGCTTGGGGAATGTGAGTCTAACTTCAGAAGGTTGGGATTAGAGCTCCTTGAAATTCTACACTTCCAATTCAGGTATTCTGTGGTTCTCCAATTCAGACACCACCAAGTGAGAGAAAACTCTGGCATCAATTTAAGGGAAACCTGAGTTTAAAGAAAACTGGTTCTTCTTTTCTACTGTCTTCCTGCCTCCTGTTGTATTACAAAATTTGAGAATCACATAAGCAGCCATGTTTCTGGCTTTGTTTTGGCCACTAGGAAGCTTACATGAAAATCTGGATGACATTTCATGTGAAATGTCTATGTAGTGACTGTTGCTTTTGTGTGAGTAGAACCTTTTTTCCATATATAACAGACTCATTTTCCCAAGCATATAGGCAATAGAGTGAGACTGGTTTGATCATAATAAAAATCCTCTAGCAAGAGAGATTTGTCCAAGTATGTTCCTGTGACCCAAGCTGGGCCCATCAGGTCCTGTTCCAAGATTTTTCTACCAGAAGAGGTGGAGAAATGCATGCTTTCCTGTAAGCCATACCACCACACCCTCTTTACATGGTATACAGAGAAACAAAGATGAGAAACCTACAGAGGGTTCTGACAGTACTCGGGAGCTAATTCTGGTCAGCCTCAAGGCCACGTCCACCACTCCTCACTCCTGCAGTAAATTTCAATACAGCAGTGACTTTCATGTTGGTCCTCAAGTAACTCCACACTGGATTTCCAGCACTTGCAACCAGAACCTGAAGACAGGGTCTCTCACACAGATCTTTTCCCTGGCTTTCCTATTTTCCCATCAGCTTGATTCCTTCAATTATTTGCTCTTTTCCTTTTGTATTACATATAATTTTCTAAACTGCCTCCAATTCTTTGTGAAGAGCAGCCAAGTATAAACATGTATGTCGTATCAGATAATTTCAAATACAGTACTTTCTCTCTCTGTCACAACTGTTGATAATGCTTGTCTGTGACATTAAGGAAAGGTTAACCTGGTTTCTATATTTTCTGCTTCAAAAAGCAAAGAGGAATGTGATACATTAAATAATGGTTTTCCTTTAAACAAACAGGTACCCAATGGGGGAAATGCTGTCTCAGTTATCTGGAGAATTCACCTACAAGGAAAAGCACGCACCCTAACTTGACCAGACACATGCAATATCACCATATTAAAAAGGTATTAAAAAGTGACAACTCCTAGGACAACCCAAAGTGTCTTGGTAGCTGTTATTTTAGTATTGGTAGTCGGTATCTTTTTGAGAAATGATTCTCTCGGCTACAGAGACTTCCTAAAGCATAACCATCTTTCATCCCAGACTCTGATTTCCCGGAGACCATTGTGTGTGATGATTTTGTGTGTGTGCCTCTGTGTACTTTGCCTAGTCAAATACACCCCTCTTTGCAATGATGTCTTCCTTGATAGAGGAAAGTAAATGATAACAGGACCCACTTCTTTGGTGAGCAATGGCTTAAAATACAAAACCTTCTGGTTTTTAGTTTAAATTACATTCTTTTATAAAGAAGTCATCTCGGAGGTGTACTTATTCTGAAAGGGAATGCTGCAGCCGAGCCAACCCGCTAATGGGCATGCAGTGATGAGACTGTCGCACTCGCAGGGTACCTGCTGAGCCTGGTGACAGGGGGTATTTAATGAAGCTGAAGAGAAAAGAAAGGTTATGGTGGCTGTATTTGTCCAGTGGATAATCTAGTTTGGGCATAGTCCTCCAAATGGATTAACTGTTCCCTCAGAAGATTTAAAATGCCTCTCCTTAATCCACAGTGGTCAGAATAAATGGACCCCATCCTCTCCCAATACATTCACCACCACCACCACCACCATCAGGACCACGAGAGGGAGCGTGATGTCCCTCTGAAGACACCAGGAAGCACAGACAGTAGTAGGTACAGCATCTTGTGGGAAAACAGAAATTGATGGAGATACCTCCTTACTAATGCAATCTGACTTCAGACTGAAGGACAAGGAGTCTGGGGGGACTCAGCGCTCATGGCATAGAGCGATACACGTGAATGTGCACACGCGCATCACACGCACAGTGGCTTTCTCCAAGTGAGCCAGACCTTTCCCACCAAACACAGTGGTTGAGGTTTTCTATGAGCATCTCTGGGAGGAGGAAGGAGAGGTCAAGATTAGAACTACCTGTCCGTCTAGATCCAGGAGCCCTTTATTTAATTATACCCATTCTCATTCCAAATAAGAGTTAAAGATGCTTTGTCTCTACATGTACGCCTTTTACAAAGTTCTCAGTACGGAGTATAGGTTCAGTCACGCTTAATAATACAAACCATCACAACAACTGAGAGGAAGAACATGGCTTTGGCATCCGGACCAGCCAGTTCTGTTCTTTGCCTTCCTGTGCAACCTTGACAAGTGCCTTAACCTTTAAAAGGTTTCCAGTTCTTCACACTTAAAATAGAGATATTAACACTATGCATTAGAGTTGTGAGGATTTATGATTAGATGTATGAAAGGGGCTTGGTTCAATGCCTGGCACATTTAAATGTTCAATAAATGCTAGCTATGATTATTTTATTATCATCATAATGATTATTAGTATCATTACTAGGATTATCATGTTCATAAATCCCTTGAAGGATTCTACTCTCCTTATAGATACTGAGGTAGGAAGGATGGAAAGAGTAAAGATGGGAGAGAAGGCAGAAAGGACAGAAAAAAGTATGGAAGGAAGGATGGAAGGAATGAAGGGAGAGAGGGAGGGAGGGAGGGAGGGAAGAACTAATGTTCTAATTGGGATTGGGAAAGCCTGTCTATTTATCACAATTCAGATGACCAGAGCAAGACAACGCACACAATGTTTCTCTCTTCTACTGTGCGTTGTTTCTATTTGGAGATGTTAAGCATTAGAGTCTCTCTCATGAGTTGAGCTCTCTGAAGGCACGTTTAGGACATAGTGGTACAGATCAAGATGGGAAGAGCATGGAGACCCATCTGGACTCTGGGCTGAGTCACAGTGGTTCCACCACCAGCATGCAAAGAGACAGCACACTGAATTCAGGCTCAGCCAACGTGACTGTCTCAGCTTGTTTGAACTGATGGGACGGTGACTGAGAAGAGGCATCTAGATAGTGATGATCACCAAGGTTCAAGGGAAGCAGGGGTGACCAAGTAAGGACCCAGACAGGAAGCAGAATCCCCGGGGTGAGGATGAGTGTCCAGCCCCAGAAAGGAAGTAGAGAATCCCTCGATGGGGAATTTCTCTACAAAGTAGAGGTTAGAAGGAAGCCCTAATCCAGATATGGATTTGAGATTCAGCATGAATTAGACCACATTTCACCTCTGCTGGCAGCCTTCCACAAATTCCCCACTCCTCATTTTAGCAGCGGGGTGCCTAAGTAATCCAGATCCTGTCTACTTGCCCAGGCTCATCTCCCAACCTGCTCCAGTTCCTCAGCCATGCCAACTTCCCCCTCATCTTACGGCCCTTGCATTTCCTTTTCCTTCTCACGGGAAGGTATTCTGCTCACCCCTGTATGACTGGCTTTGCTTCATCATACAGGGTTCAACTCCAGTGTCGTCTCCTTATAGATCCCCACCGCTAACCCCCTATCGTATCACCAGTAACCCTCTACCGTATCACCATATTTACTCCCTTGAGAGCATGTATCACAATAAAAATCACCTTGTTCGGGTATTCCTTGTCCGGGTTTATCATCTGTCACTCTCCCGTGGTCTCCATGGGCCATGTCTGTCTTGCTGTATTCCATAACGCTGCATCCCCAGCACCAAGAGTGAGGTCTGACAGCAGACAGGTGCACCAGAAGTATCTGTTGCTCAGGTGCATGACGAATCTTAGGGTGGAATATGACAGCCCAGACCTCTCCTGTCATTAACCATCCATGGTCAATGCTGTAGCCTGGCCAGAAGTTCAACCTGCCTGGGGCTAAACACAACCAGCCAGGCAAGCAAGCTATCAACTAATAGTAAGTCCATTCTCAGTATGGCCACTGATGCAACTTAGAACATATGGAAAACAATGAAAGTGTTAGTCACTCGGTTGTGTCTGACACTTTGTGACCCCGTGGACTATAGCCCACCAGGCTCTTCTGTCCATGGAATTATCCAGACAAGAATACTGAAGTGGATAGCCATTCTCTTCTCCAGGGGATCTTCTCCACCCAGGGATCAAACATGGGTCTCCCACATTGCAGGCAGATTCTTTACGATTTGAGCCACCAGGGAAGCCCTAAGAACATATGGCTTGAGGAAAAAGAAGCAGAAGATTACATAAGTGCTGCTCAAGGACAAAGGTATGAGAAGTGGTGGCATGAGGGAAGGGCACGGTATGCAGGATACAGAAGCAAGAATTCAGCTTCTTTTCTAACTCGCGCAAAGAACAGAGGAACTTCATTTCCCATGTCACACTGAGGGTCATGCTGTCAAATTCGAAGAGTGGAATAAGGCCGCTACCTACTAACTTACAGATGATGTCCAGAAGGGGATTTTAACACACTGTTTCTTCCATGGACACTGCATCATTTGGAATGGTCTTTAAAAATCGTTTTAGATATGCACTAGCCCTCAAAGCTCGATTTTAATGCCTGAGATGCTGGTTTGCAAACCAGCTTCAATTCTATTCTGAGTCAAAAAAGAAAAACTTCTATGAGAATTCAGGACTTGAGAAATACGGTTCCAAGTCACACAAACGAGCTGTAAAAATGGAAAACATGTGGGGTAAATAATATACCCTGTGGACAAGGCAAAATATGTGAAAAACTTATATCTCTACTTTTGTTTTTGCTGTGCAGTTTACACAAATCACTGCCTAAGCATTAATATTTATACTCTGAAGCAGTTTTTTTTTTCCCTACCATGCCCATCAAACTGTCACATAATCAGGGTAGTCAGTATATCACATAGCACGGGGGAGAGCAACTTGCTGGCCTCAGTTCCTGTAAATATTTTTCTTTTGTGCTGGATTAAGATTATTCTCATGGTAGGGGTCCTTGTGGAAGTGAAATTTGCCAGCATATTTTATGGTTTTAAAAAATACGGACACTTCAAGTTTCCACAAAGTTGGTGTTAATGTTCTGCATGGGAGAGACCTTTCTGACCTAGCCTCTGAAGTTTTTGAGGTTTGTTCATCCTGCATTTATTTTTAAGCTAAAGAGAGGTCCATTTTCTGCAGAGAGATATTTTTCTTGGCAGAAAACACAAAATACCAAATTCATTCTTGGGTTATGGCTTATTTGAAAGTACCCCTGCTGTTTCTTAAACTTCCTGACAGAGACGCCTGCTCTCACTCTGCTCCCTGCTCAAATAATCATAGGAACTGCTTAACATCTCAGAACATAGGTAAAGCTCTTTTGGCTTGATGTCCACAAGGCTGCACGTTCTGACCTCAACCTTCCTGTACCGTAAGATGTGTGTCTCCGTGCTGTCCTTTGTGGGAGTGACCTGTGTGGCAGAAAGAGTGAAAGGGCTGTAGTCAAGTGGGTCTGGCTTTGCAGCTTGCTTTCTGTTCTTGAGTTTCTGCTTGACTCTGCCTAGTCTAGCAAAATGGTTAAGGGCTCTGGCTCTAGAAAAAGGCTGTCTGAATTTAAATCCTTGCTCTTATGCTTTCTTGTTCTATGGGACTTAGCACAAGCAATGTGATTTTTCCAAGTTTCAGTAACCTATAAAATGGGGATGAAGACAAGTATTGGAATCTGTTGTGAAGAGTATGTGTATATAAGATAACTATTGCTGTATATCAAATTACCAATGGCATTTTTCACGGATCTAGAACAAAACATTTACAACTTGTATGGAACAACAAAAGACCCCAAACAGACCCCTTGGCAACTTTGAGTAATAAAAATGGAGCTTAAGGAATCAGGCTCCCTGACTTAAGACTATACTACAAAGCTATAGGAATCAAGACAGAATGGTACAGACACAAAAATGGAAATATAGATCAATGAAATAATAGAAAGGCCAGAGATAAACTTACAATATATTTTAAAAATACAAATAGCTTGTAGACTTTTTTTACTGACTAAATTTTGTGGGTGCCGATTCCTTCAGTCCAGATTTTTTAATCTCACTGATCTTTGTCTCCAGAAATACAGACCCTGCATGTGATTTTGGCAAGTGTGGGAATTGGCTGTGTTGCTGCCTCTCAGACCAGTAATTCTGTCCACAATAGTGAATTCCTCCCCACCACCATCAGGTATATGAGTTTATGACTATTCTGCCAGGGTCCACATAGAAGTTTTTTAGCTAATTGATGCTTATTCAGGGGAATAAGTGGAGAAGGCAATGGTAACCCATTCCAGGTCTCTTGCCTGGAAAATCCCATGGACGGAGGAGCCTGGTAGGCTGCAATCCATGGGGTCGCAAAGAGTCAGACATGACTGAGCGACTTCATTTTCATGCATTGGAGAAGGAAATGGCAGCCAACTCCAGTGTTCTTGCCTGGAGAATCCCAGGGACAGCAGAGCCTGGTGGGATGCAATCTATGGGGCCACACAGAGTTGGACATGACTGAAGCAACTTAGCAGCAGCAGTAGCAGCAATGCTGTATAACAAACTAACAAAACTCAATGGCTTCAAATAGAAACCCTTTATTATTGCTCACGAGGTTAGCTGGGCAGTTCTGTCTTAGCTGGGCTCATGTATGCTTGATTATTATGCTACAAGATGGGTAGGAAGCTTTGCTGGTCTTG
Organism: Tragelaphus eurycerus; assembly: GCA_935064755.1. Taxonomy (NCBI): domain Eukaryota; kingdom Metazoa; phylum Chordata; class Mammalia; order Artiodactyla; family Bovidae; genus Tragelaphus; species Tragelaphus eurycerus. Next base: position 25,213,263 of record CAKXYN010000020.1, read on the forward strand.
GCTGTGTCCTTTCATACCCTCTCATGTCCTTTGCTTCCACAAGGACCCCGACCATGAAAATAATCTTAATCCAGCACAAAAGAAAAATATTTACAGGAACTGGGGCCAGCAAGTTGCTCTCCCCTGTGCTATGTGAGAGATTGCTCAAGGTTGGTCTAGTATGGTGTTGGCAGAAACAACTGGGTTCTCTTCTTCATGGTGTCTTATTTCCCAGCAGGCTCTCCTGGACTGGTTCTCATTGTAGATGGACCAAATAGAGAGAGTGAAGGGGGAGCCCCGAGAAGGAAAGTGGTGAGGGCAGAGAGAGAGTGACTCAAAACCTACTGAGTCCTTGGCTCTGACTGAGTATAACATCACTTCTGCCACAGAGCAAGCCCAAAGTCAAAGAGAAGGGGGTCTGAGACTTACAGAAAGGGACCTGGCTAAGGGGAGGCCAATAACTGAGGCTGGCACTTATGATCAACCCAGTACAAAGTGTAAAGTACTTAGCACGAACATGACCATATCAGATCAGATCAGATCAGATCAGTCGCTCAGTCGTGTCCGACTCTTTGCGACCCCATGAACTGCAGCATGCCAGGCCTCCCTGTCCATCACCAGCTCCCGGAGGTCACCCAGACTCACACCCATCAAGTCAGTGATGCCATCCAGCCATCTCATCCTCTCTTGTCCCCTTCTCCTCCTGCCCTCAATCCCTCCCAGCATCAGAGTCTTCTCCAATGAGTCAACTCTTCGCATGAGGTGGCCAAAATACTGGAGTTTCAGCTTTAGCATCATTCCTTCTAAAGAAATTCCAGGATTGATCTCCTTCAGAATGGACTGGTTGGATCTTCTTGCAGTCCAAGGGACTCTCAAGAGTCTTCTCCAACACCACAGTTCAAAAGCATCAATTCTTCGGCGCTCAGCCTTCTTCACAGTCCAGCTCTCACATCCATACATGACCAGAGGAAAGACCATAGCCTTGACTAGGCGAACCTTTGTTGGTAAAGTAATGTCTCTGCTTTTGAATATGCTATCTAGGTTGGTCATAACTTTCCTTCCAAGGAGTAAGCGTCTTTTAATTTCATGGCTGCAGTCACCATCTGCAGTGATTTTGGAGCCCAGAAAAACAAAGTCTGACACTGTTTCCACTGTTTCTCCATCTATATCCCATGCAGTGATGGGACCAGATGCCATGATCTTCGTTTTCTGAATGTTGACCATATAGCAACTGCTTAATAAAAGTTAGCTATAATGACAGATTGAATATTGCCAGATAGTATCATTGTGAGGATTAAAACTCAAAGAGACAGCTATGAGTACACTGACATTATTTACCATGGAATGTGCCATTAAACAGTGGTAGTCATACTGCCTGTATTCCAGACCAGCAATACTTTATCTTCTGTTCTTTTCAGATATCTTTGCTGTGGATGTTTATATAGCTGAGGATGCTCTTTCTGTATCTTCAAGATCTCGTTCCTGATTGATCCCACTCCCCAATGAGATTGTCCTTCCAATGACTCTACAGAGTCCTGTATGTTCACACTGTGTCATCAGGCCCCTTTCTCCTTAGACTTTGGTTATTGATGTTGGTGCATTATCTCCCTAATGATTCTACCAGTTCCTTGAGAGCAGAGACTGTTTAGGAATCGTATGTTTATTTCTTTCTACACTTGTCACTGTTGTTGTTCAGTTGTCAACTCATGTCCAACTGTTTGGGACCCCAGGGACTGCAGCATGCTAGGCTTCCCTGTCCTTCACCATCTCCCAGAGTTTGCCCATATTCATGTTCATTGTGTTGGTGATGCTACCTAATGCTGCTCCCTTCACTTAAGTGCTAGGCAAATTTGGGAGTTGGGGCGGTTGAGAGTGAGTGAGGGAGAAAATAAAATTGTATTTTATTTTCTGACTTTAGGAATATTGGTTAATTTTTTAATATCTTATTTTTGCACCAATAACTCCATGGTTTACTTGCATAGACAGAAAGACATAATTAAGTTCTATACTTTATTTTCTCTCAGTTTGGTCTGCTGTTTTCATTTAAAACGTTACCATTAGAACTTTGTTCCTTGTGCTTAAGGCATGATTACTCCTTAAAATGGCTCATCTATAAATTACTTTTATGGTAATTGATGCAGTGTTTCAGACGAGGTGTTTACATATACTAATTTATGCCTAATAACTCTCTTCTGCAGATGTCAGCTCTTCCCTTAATCCTGCTGTTTTCCTCAGTCTTAACCTGATTCCACTGATATCTGTGGGACATGGTAACTGTTTACATTCCCCAGAAATCATTACTTTATGTCCAAAGTCCTGGAGACTGATGTCTATATTACCTGCACCTTTAGAAAGGAGAGATGCACCATGGCTTTGCACCCTCACAGGAAGGCAGGCTGAGTCTCAAAATTCACTTTCAATGTGTCCCTTCTCCTCTGTTCAGGCAGCCAACCTGCTGCTCTCAGCTTCTTTTCTCCCAGATGGCAAGCTTGCCCAAACTTCACTGTTTTTTATGCCTTTCACTTCTTTACTTTTCTCCAAAGTCAAAATTAAACCAACACCCACCCTGAGGGTAGGAGGTAGAACTAGTCGCCAGTGACATATTACTTTCTTGTCATTCTACAGGCCAAATTTTCATGCTTTGCCAAACCATTCATTTCCAAGCTGTCAGAGAACCTTGTATTATGCTTTCTGGTCTGGGGTGGTGGTGGTGTCATGCTGGTGTTAATTCAGGGGTTTATGTTTTAATATCTATGTTAGATTTACTTTACTTCTGCCAATGTCTATGAAGGAAAGACAGTGGATAAATACAAAGCATCATTATTAACTATTATTATGCTGACATGTAAAACATAATGCACTCCTGACAGTTTGCTTGAGTGGAATCAGATGATGTTTATATATTTCAGACCAGTTCTTAGTACATGTGATTTTTGCTCATGCTTTTGAAATTTTCAACGTTTAGAACCCTAATGAAGCAGGCAAACTATTCTTGGGAGACAGAGCGTGGCAGGGTGGAAACTGCATGGGCTTATGTAGATCATGTTTAAATTCTACTCTCCAAGCACTGGCTAGAGAGGGTTTGTCTAAAAGGCAGTCTCTGCAGAAAGAGTGGGCTCTTCCAGTGATCTTGGTCTCAGAAGTGCTAAAAGGAAATAGCTGTTAAAAAACACAATTATGAACTTAGTCTGCATAGTAAAGTCAAAGAAGAAGAGGAGAGATAGATGAGCCACCTTCTATAAAAAGGACTGTGCTGAGGTTTCTATGCTGCCCTGGGGTACTGTGTTTGAATGCAGCACTCAGAGAGCCCAGCATTTCCCCAGGAAGAGTGAAAGCGTTGAGAAATTCAGGGTGGAGGAGAGATCTGAGCAACATGAGGGTAGAAGAATGGCTGCCTTCAGTCATGTGAAGGGTAGGAGATGAAAAGATGAAAATGTGATAGCACTGTTCTTCTCTTCCACAAGGCAGAGCAGAACCAGTGGGAAGGTTGTTCCATAGAATTAACTGGGATGCCCCAAAAGAAATTTCTACAGATGAGACTAATTCAACAATGAGTGCACCTTCCTGAAAATACTGGGGTCACTCTTTACTGAATATTGAGTGGGGATGGTAGTACTCATCATCTCAGCCATGAGCTATGAAAACTACCAAACTCGGGTGCATGTGACCACAGATGATTCAGAAAACTCTGAAATTTCATGAGTTCAGGGCGGGGGGAAGATCTAGAAAGATTTGACTCCAGGGCTAGGGCTTCAGTGAAGTTTAAGGATTGACAGCTGGAGGACATGTGAGGCGAAAGCAGCAGCAAAAGCAAAGGTTATGAGTGAGAATGAGTTTTCCAGTGAGCATGAGGACAGTGATGAAACCAAGCTTGTGTGGAAGGCAGAGCTGGAGGGGATGGTGGGAGATAAGACTTGGTACAGAGCATGGCCCTCAAGCATCCAGGACACCCTTAGATCTATTCTTGATTCTACAGTAATAGAGAACCCTTGATAACTTCTGAATTAGTAGGTTGGGAGAGGTTGGCAAAAAAAAAAAAAAAAAAATATATATATATATATATATATATATGGTACAGTATTTAATTTAAGGGAGATAAGTCAGTTGTAGAATGAACTGAAATGTGAAATGTGACAGAAAGATAAAATGTTGAATGACATGAACTGAAGATGCAATGCACATGTCCCTCTCACCAGAAGAGGTGGCGGTGACTCTTTATAATACACTGTGTTAGTCTATTTTCCACATCTGTCCTTCATGCCACAAACTTGCAGTTGGCAGAGTCTCTCTTCCACTTATCACTCTATCTGGCCCTTAGTAGGTGCTTAATTTTTGATTATGAAAGAAACAGTCCAGTTTCAGTATAAAATGAGAAAAGTATATGCATCTGGCAAGGACGAGCATGCATGAAAATAGGAAGAGATAATTTTAGAATTATGGAAATAACATTTGAAGAGACTCCTGTGAGTGTTTCTGATCTGGTGATGGGAACTATCCTCCACCTTTAACCCACATTTATTTATTCACAAACTATTTGAGCCCTCCTCTTTCCAGAAAAGGGTATGAGATGCTTCAGTTTGGTTTTCTTTTATAATAAATGATTTGCCTAAAAAGGAAAAGAAATAGAACATAATAACTAAAAGAGGATGCCAAAAACAGCCTGCCTTTTAAAGGAGGATTCAACCCAGTGTAGCAAACGTAGACAGTGGTCACAATTGTTTGCTCAGGTCAAGTCATCAGGCTTCCCTGGCAGGAAATCATAGCCAGAAAAGTGGGGCTGTAGTCAAATGGGAGCTGGAAAATTTGTGTAGCAGGTGTCTGGCTAACAAGCCACATTTTCAAGGCAGGTGGGATGGTTGGTGATGGACTACCTCATTCTACTTATGAGAATGGAAACAAATGCTGTATCTGAAGCTGGTGATTGCTTGTCCCACTCTTCTTGGTCACCTTCAAGTTCAGGGAACCCCGGAAGCCCAAGACCTCTATCCATTTGCCTGGCTGTGTATACCAGTGACAGACAAGCACCTCTGAAATTTAATTGTCCTTTACAGAGACCCCATTAGAAGGCTGGATCATCTACTGAGCTTCCTCTAGATTCAACTTCAAGTTTTATGTTGCATCAATAGGAATCATGGTAAAATCTTTCAAATGAGCCTAGACAGAGGGATATATATTGTAGAAGGAATATGGATTTAAAGTCAGACACTTATGAGCTAAATTTGTAACTTCTCCATTGTGGGACTATGGAAATTCTTTTAATCTCTGTGATATCCAATCATCTTAACTGTTAAGTAAGAATACTTTTAGTACTTGAAGTCCATAAGAGCTGTAGGACATAAGCTGATTTTTAATAGGGTTCCAATAATTATTGCCATAATAATTAAACCTATTAATACTTATACAACATATAGGGGGAGGCACACAGGCATTCAGGCTTCCCTGGTGGCTCAGACTGTAAAGAATCTGCCTGCAATGCAGGAGACTCAGGTTTGATACCTGGGTCAGAAAGATCCCCTGGAGGAGGAAAATGGCAACCCACTCCAGTATCCTTGCCTGGAGAATCCCATGGACAGAGGAGCATGGTGGGCTACAGTCCACGGGGTCTCAAAGAGTCAGATACAACTGAGCAATTAACATTAGCTCTACATATGCATGCACTCATGTGGTCTTAAATAGCATACCCATTTTTTTTTAATTCATTTTACAAATGGCATCTTGTGACTTGAGCGAGTTACTAAAGGTCATACAAACAAGCAAAGACTGGAGGAGAACACAGAGCTCAGCTTTCACTATCCACAGGCTGTGCTTTTTCCAGCCCACCACTCTCCGTCAGAAGCTAAATGCCAGCCAAGGCCATAAGACTCTAGTGGTTGGATTTTCAAGTTTTATTCATGGAGAAGATTACACTCACAGAACTTCTCCTTGAAGAGTCTAAAGTGAGTAACAGTAAACCTCATCCTGAATGAGGGAAAATCTAACAAAGAGTCATCAAACTTCTGGGACTATATCTCTTCTAGGTTTCTCGATAGAACTGATTCATTTCATCATGGTTAAAGTAAATTATTTTAGAAGCACAAAGGCAGTAACTAGTCACCAGACCTATGAATAAGCGTGTATAGGTTAATATGAACATCCTTTAATGAGTGGGATCACAGTGGAGTAGAAAAAATCAGTCTGTCTGGGTTTGAATCTATGCTTTGGAGCCTAAATGAGTTGCACAAATTAAGACAAAATTATTTAATTCCCCTGAGCCTCTATTTTCTCATCAGCGAAATGGGTATACAAAACCTAATTTAAAATCTAGATATAATATGAAACAGCTCAAATTATATATCAGGCCACCAGTGTGTATGCTTAGTCGCTAAGTCATGTCTGGCTCTTGTGATCCCATGGACTCTAGCTCATCAGGCTCCTCTGTCCATGGGATTTCCCAGGCAAGAATACTAGAGTGGTTGCCATTCCCTTTTCCAGGGAATCTTCCAGACCCAGGGATTGAATCCAGGTCTCGTGCCCTGCAGGAGGATTCTTTACTAACTGAGCCACCAGGGATGGCTCACCAGGCCACCAGTAACTGACACATAAAAACAAAGACATTTTATTCTTCTCCTACCTTTGAATGATGTGGTTACAAACTCTAATGCTGACAACTTTTTCTGCAGACAAAACCCAGCTGCTCTGAAGGCAGCCTTTATTCGGAAGTCAAGTCCAATCACCTATTTTCCATTGATTTGGAAAGGAAAGCACCAATGATATCCCAGGCTACTCAATATCTTCGGTATTTGTGGTGTCAAGGGCTAGCCAGGGCTGTGATTGATAATGTTGGTGAGAAGTCTCCCATTGTATTCTTCACTTTTCAAATCAAGACCACAAAAGCCAAACAAATCAATTAATTAATAGGCAAGAAGAGAAGGAAATGGTGGCCTGGACATCCTACGAGACCCAGGAGGCCATGGCAGCTCTGAGCCCAGGGCTGGTGCAATGGGTAGACAGCAGCACCGTGCATTGCGTGAGCGTGCTTTGACGCTGGCTCAGTGAACTGGGCTGTGGTTTTTCTGCATCACTGAAGTCGCATCAGGGTTTGACAAATCCCTTTATATCCTTCACTGAAAGTGGACTCATAAACATCACCCCCTTTGAAGGGAATTTTAAAGATAGCCCTTTTTTGTGATCACACATCAAAGCAAGATGACATTCCCCTTGTTCTTATGTGAACTGTTATTAGCCTCACAAACTAAGCCTGTGGAAGGTCTTAGTGGGGAAATTAACATTTCATTTTCAGAAGGCAAGAAAACGGCAGCTTTGGCAGTCATATAGGTTTACTGCCTGGAAGGTAAGTAGGCCTTGGATCTCTTTTATTGCCGGGTCTGCCAGGGCTCCACAAAACTGATTTTAAGTTAATATTGGGGGAATCTGGAAGACTTTGCCCAACCCTTAATGGATTGAGCACTAAAATCACCAAAGTTCTTCCTCTGCTTGAGATTCTGATCATCTCATGAAAGAAACATGAAACATCTGGACATGATGGGATAAAAACGGGCATTAGGATTTGGGGTACTCTTGCCTGGAAAATCCCATGGATAGAGGAGCCTGGTGGGCTGCAGTCCACAGGGTTGCAAAGAGTCAGACACGACTGAGCGACTTTACTTTAACTTTTCACTTTCATGCATTGGAGAAGGAAATGCCAACCCACTCCAGTGTTCTTGCCTGGAGAGTCCCAGGGACAGGGGAGCCTGGTGGGCTGCCGTCTCTGGGGTTGCACAGAGTTGGACACGACTGAAGCGACTTAGCAGCAGCAGCAGCAGCATGCAATGAAGATGTCCCAAATTCCTCGGTTAGCTGACATGATACAAGTAGCTTTGCCTCTGTGGGCCTCACTTCTTTTTTCTATATACACTGGGACTGCTGACCACATCTTTCTAATGCCTCAGGAGTCACATACAGCAGGGCTAAGAAAGATCCAGTTTCCTCAGTGGTGAAAAGGTGTTATAGACTGAACTGTGTTCCCCTAAAATTCACCCATTGAAGTTGAAGTCCTATTCCATCACCTCTGAATGTGATCTGATTTGGAGATAAGGCCTTCACAGAGGTCATCACGTTAAAATGAAGTCATGAGGGTGGACCCTAATCCAATCTGACTGGTATCCTTGTATTCCAAATCCTTGGAATTTGGACAGAGATGCATATAGAAGGAGGGCTTCCAGGTGACTCAGCAGTAAAGAATCTGCCTGCCACTGCAGGAGAGGCAGAAGAAGCAGGTTCCATCCCTGGGTCGGGAAGATCCGCTGGAGGAGGAAATGGCTACCCATTGCAGAATTCTTGCCTGGAGAATGCCACGGACAGAGGAGCCTGGCGGGCTATAGTCCATATGGGGTTGCAGAGAGTCAGACACAACTGAGCATGCAGCACACAGACTGCAGACAATGGGTGGTAGGGAGAAGGTGATGGAGACACAGAATGACCAGTGATAAACCCGAGAGAGGCCTGTAGCAGTCCTTCCCTCACAGACCGTAGAGAGGGCCCAGCTTGCTGACACCGTGACTTTGGACATCAAGCTTCCAGAAAAGAAAGACAATACATTTCTGTTGTTTTTAGGCCACAAAGCTTGTGGTCTTTTGTTATGATAGTGCTAACAAACTAATACAGAGGGCTGATGGGTTCTGGCTCTCCTTCTGAAAGGGGTGACTGGGAGGGAGAGGATCTGAAGTTCAACAGCAATCTCTTTTTCCAATTGAAGTCCTCCCTAGAAATGACTGGCCCTTGCTAACACTCAGGTTAGTATCTAATTATCTCAATAACACAGTTGCCATGACAACTGGGTATAAAGTTTAGTTTCAGAATTTGAATCTAACATGCTAAAATCTCCACAGGATATTTTCTTTGACTGAGAGTAAATTAAGCAAAGCACATGCATGCATACACAACACAATCTCTCAAAAACCATTAAAAAAGGGCCTACAGCCTCTGACTCATCTTTCAGTGTTTGAGAATATGAGACATGCATTGCCATTAACCATCTCTGCATTCAACTGACATTTACTCATTCAATTGGCATTTACTGAGCAACTATTATGTGCCAAGCACAGAAGGAGAACTCTTGGCAGCCTAATTGCTCATATCAGAGAAAGCTTGAGACTGTTTGAACGTCTGGATTGAAAAATGACATATTTGTCTGTGGTGGGTTAAGGTAGGCTCCATGAGAAGAGGGGCTGTGCTTTGTCCATTCATGACGTCCTCCTCTGTGACGTAGCAGAGCTCCATGCAGCTTGTAGATGCTTAACAAACATGCATTGAACACATGAACGAATGAAAAAAAAAGAAAATTCAAAAGAACACTGAAACTGGACTAGAAATCATGAAATGCTGAAACATCTGGCTGTGGAAATGAAAACAATGTTAGCTAATATTTACTGAGTGCTTCCTTTACTTCTGGTACCAAGCACTCTGAATCAAACCATGAACCATTTTGTGTAGCATTCACAATTGTTTCTGCTGGAGTGAGGCATGTGTCCATTTTATGCATGAAGAAGACAAGTCTTTTAGAGACTAGGTAAATTCCTTGGAAGAAAAGCTATGACAAACCTCCTGGAATTCTCCAGGTAAGAATACTGGAGTGGGTTGCCCATTCCCTTCTCCAGGGGATCTTCTTCATCCAAGGATCGAACCTGGGTCTCCTGCATTACAAGAAAATTCTTTACCATGTGAGCCACCTGGGAAGCCCATGACAAGCCTAGACAGTGTGTTAAAAAGCAGAGACATCACTGTGCCTACAAAGGTCCATATAGTCAAAGCTATGTTTTTTCCAGTGGCTATGTATGAAAGTTATGACCAACCTAGACAGCATATTCAAAAGCAGAGACATTACTTTGCCAACAAAGGTTCGTCTAGTCAAGGCTATGGTTTTTCCAGTGGTCATGTATGGATGTGAGAGTTGGACTGTGAAGAAAGCTGAGAGCCGAATAATTGATGCTTTTGAACTGTGGTGTTGGAGAAGACTCTTGAGAGTCCCTTGGACTGCAAGGAGATCCAACCAGTCCATTCTAAAGGAGATCAGTCCTGGGTGTTCATTGGAAGGACTGATGCTAAAGCTGAAACTCCAATACTTTGGCCACCTCATGCGAAGAGTTGACTCATTGGAAAAGACCCTGATGCTGGGAAAGATTGAGGGCAGGAGGAGAAGTGGACGACAGAGGATGAGATGGCTGGATGGCATCACTGACTCGATGGACATGAGTTTGAGTGACCTCCGGGAGTTGGTGATAGACAGCCAGGCTTGGTGTGCTGCGATTGATGGGGTTGCAAAGAGTCAGACACGACTGAGTGACTGAACTGAACTGAACTGAACTGAAGTATGAATGTGAGAGTTGAACCATAAAGAAGGCTGAATGCTGAAGAATTGATGCTTTTGAATTGTGGTGCTGTAGAAGACTCTTGAGAGTCCCTTAGACTGCAAGGAGATCAAACCAGTCAATTCTAAAGGAAATCAACCCTGAATATTCACTGGTAGGACTGATGCTGAAGCTGAAGCTCCAATACTTTGGCCACCTGATGGGAAGAGTCAACTCATTTGAAAAGAACCCTGATGCTGGGAAAGATTGAGAGTGGGAGGAGAAGGGGTGACAGAGGATGAGATAGTTGGATGGCATCAGCAACTCAATGGATAAGAGTTTGAGAAAACTCCAGGAGATAGTGAAGGACAGGGAAGCTTGGCATGCTGTAGTTGCCAGCATGGGGTTGCAGAAAGTCAGGCATGACTTAGCTATGGAGCAACAACAAAATTCCTTGTGATTATACAGAAATAGACCTGCATTTAGATCCAAGTTCAAAGTTGTGCCTCTCAGACTGCTGCCCACCCTCCCATTTCCCACGGAACCCTGGGTGTGTTGCCTGCTCTCTCCAGGCTGGAAACTCCCACTGAGAAATAAGTTTGTGGCTCATATATCCTCTCTTAAATATTTCTCACTATTTTTTCATAAAAAAACAGCCCTAAGGGGCAACTTGAAGAACCCAGACATGTATTTTGTCATCGTCCCACTTTCAGTAAACCATGGAGGGATTTTTATTCAATCTTACAAAACAGAGAACAGAAAACAAAATATGATCACTTGGCAACATCTCCTTCCAGGAGGATAATGCGGGTCCGGATGACATCTCACTCGGCAGGATTTCAATACTAATTCCAAAAATTGCCAGGGAACATCATTGGTTTGCATTTACATAATTGATAAAGTATCAATTCATGTTAGTAAACGAGAAGGCTTGACCTTAACACATGAGTTATTTGGGGTTAAACGGTGTCATCCCTTGATGGAGGGTGATCTTTTAAGGGGATTCTGCTGGACTCTGCAGATTGGTTGAGTTGCAGCAAGTTGCTGCCTTTGTAGTCCCCTTTCAGATAAGAGGGGACTTACCTTCTGGAATTGCTAAGCAGAGTCAGACTGAAGAAAAAAGGAGGATGTCAGAGTCCTTAACTAAAATAATGAGAGCTAGACAACTTGACCTGCCTCCATAATAGTGAGGTTTCTCAAATAAAGGAGAAATTGAAAATGACATTGCTTTGAAACTGAGATGTGAGAGTGCTGGGGGTGGGGGTTGGGGTTGGGGAGGAGGAATAGAAAATATCTGAAAAGGGCTGACCTGCTTTTAACGCATACTATAAATGCATTTCCTGTGAGCAACTTTCCAGGCTTGGTAAACCTGGCCCACAGCCATGAGGTGTGCATGTTCTTATTCATTTATTCATATGTGTGTTCAGCGTTGCTTATCTGCTGAGCCTGACGCTGTGCTGGGCAACTGGAATGGTGGCTGAAAATGCTGAACACGGTTTGCCAGTACCCAAAGGGCTCCAATTCTAATACAATATAGAGACGTAAATACAGAGATCAGAGAAGACCAGTGTATCAGGGGAGCATGGCAGTGAGTACAACTAACTCAGCTTGGGGAGCTGGAGTTGGAGGCAAATTTTAAGGGAAAGGGCTCATCCATGGGACCATTAAGTGTGGGAAGCTGGAGTCAACCAGAATATGAGGAGCAACCAGAGGGCTCAGCATGGGAAACTAAGGGTGTGTTGGGTCCTGTATAATGTCTAGTGTGACTGTAGTAAAAAGCAAACATCAACCCACAGTGCTCTGTCCTACACCTTCCTAGCTTTTGTCAAACATGTAAGTCATTCGTTGTTCGTGAGTGTTTTTAATAGTATCCCCACGAGGCTGAAAGCTCTACAAAGACAGGAATCCTAACTGACTTATTCTCAGAAGCTGGGATGGCCACTGGAACACTCTGGATTGTCACTATTCATGGAATGTTCATTGAACAAATGAATGAAAGTGTATGGACACACATCATAAGAGGAGACCAGGATCTTATCTCGATCATGTCAGACCACAGAGAGCCTTGAATGCCACCTTGGAGGTGCTCACAAGATATTTATTAAATGAATGAAGAAATGAAAGAAAATTTACAAAAGCACTGAAACCAAGCTTGAAATCATAAAGTCTACAGTGAGAGGGAAAAACTGAAGTATCCTAAAGAGGGTATTGGAAAAGAATTTATTCTACCGAAAGAATAAAGAATCCACCCAAAGAATCCTTTATGAGATGCTGATTATATGGGCTTGGTGGTTTGCCATGTATCAGTGATTTAAAGACAAATAAAACACGGTACTCTTTTGAAGAGGACCCTGATGGCACGAGTGGTAAAGAACCTGTCTGCCAATGCAGGAGATGCAACAGATGCAGGTTTGATCCCTGGGTTGGGAAGATCACCTGGAGAAGTGCACGGCAACCCACTCCAGTATTCATACCTGGGAAATCCTATGGATAGAGGGGCCTGGTGGGCTACTGTCCAGAGGGTCGCAAAGAGTCAAACGTGACTGAAGTGACTTGGCACACATGCAAGGTCACTGGAAACTAAAAGCAAATAATCTAGGAGGGAAAGAAGACATTTACTCTGTACCTTTACATATTTTGGAGATTTCTCTAAAAGGGAACATCTAGATTTTATTTTTCATGGAATCCAATGAAAAACAGGGCTTGTGCTTAAAAGAATTCTTCAGTAGCCACATATAGATTTCCTAATAGTACAAACCATATTGAGGAAGACTTACAGCTATCTTACTCTGCACCATGGACCAGCCAGCTATGGTACAAAGGACAAACCCAGTCCACCCTCTGTTTTTGGATAGCTGTGCACTAAGAAAAATTTTTACATCTTTAATTGCTTAAAAAAAAATAAGAACAAGATTTTGTTGTCATGTGAAAAGTATATGAAATTCAAATTTGAGTGTCTACGAATAGTTCTTTTGGAACATGGGCTTCCCTGGTAACTCAGTCAGTAAAGAATCTGCCTATAGTTCAGAGAACCAGGTTCAATCCCCAGGTTGGGAAGATCCTCTGGAGAAGGAAATGGCAATCCACTCCAGTATTCTTGCCTGGAAAATCCAATGGACAGAGGAGCCTGGTGGGCTACAGTCCATGGGGTTGCAAGAATCGGACACGAGTTAGCAACTAAACCACTACTGGAACATAGCCACAGCCATTCCTTTATGTATTGTCTGTGGCAGCTTTCTTGCTATAACAGCAGTTGTGTCACGGCTGTAATACAGTTCACAAAGCCTAAGATATTCACTTTCTGGCCTTGTACAGAGCAAAGGTTGCAGACCACTGCTCTAGACTCACTGTGAGTTTGAGAAGCAGGGTTGACTCCCAGCATGCATTTTGGTGACCTTTTTCTTTAGAGGTTCTGCTTCCCAAATCTGTGGTTCCTGGCAAATTAAAATTGTAATGACATTGGGGAATTTCATTTCCTACTTCTTAAAATGAGTGCCTTGCAAATGATGATGGATTATGTCTTTGATGAGGAAGCAAGGGGACCTACAGCCTAAGTATGAAATGCAAACCTATTTTAGATCAATGCTACATAGCTGGAACAACAGTGGCTTGAGGTCTGGAAGTCAGTGTTTTCATCCTGCAAGTGTGGACACCTCACATGCCTCCCGCTCCATCTGGACCCAAGACCCCTTATGAATCAAAACAACAGGGCCTGGAGGATGGTCTTCAAGATCGCTTCCAGGGCTAAACGTCTGAAGTTTTGCCTCACAAGTCACTGTTTGTACTCGGGGCTCTGCCACCTCCTTGTAGGGATGCGTTTTACAGAGAGCAAGCTCATGGACTGCCATATACCTCTGATTGATTACATATGTGTGGCATGAACAAGAAACACATGGGAATGAACCACAGGCTGGAATTTCAAATCTGCAGGAAGCATGGGAACAATTCGGGTTCTGCATTTTGTCATGCAGTTTCAAGATGCATTTGTCTCTTCATTTGGAAGTAACTAGGTAGAGACAGGTTTCCATTGTTCAAGAAGGGCCTAAGAGGGGAGGGCTGAATTTCAAAAGAAGAGGTAAAGTTGCAGCCTGAAGTCAGAATATTCCTGCCCTGTCTCCCCACCCACAGCCAACCTCTCTGCTTTAAAAGCTACAATCTCTTCCCTGCTTCACTCAGTGATTGTTCTGCCTCAGAATTTGCTAACAGGGGCCTTAACCAGGGCAGGACTAAAGTTCCAACACTGACCACTGGGCACATCCACATGGTTTATCTGGACCCCTAAGTGATCCCCTTTGTTCTCCCTTACGAGTCCAGATCGGAAGCTGGGAAGGTGCTTGCAAAATATCCATGCTTAAGTGACTGTTCCAGTTGTTAAATCATAATACAGTGTGATTTTGCTGAAATGAAGTAATTACAGGGGGAGAGAAGGAAAGTCAAATGATACACAAACAGGTCCTTTCTGATCTAAGTACTGATGTGTTCTCTGACGCACACGCATTACTCCTCTCTGATACTGCCATCACACAAAAGGCTCCATCGCTTTAAGAGCAGAGATGAGTGCTATTTTGGCTAATGGTCTCATCCATAGATTTAGGCAAAGATGCTGCACTTATGGGCCCTCAGAAATTTCTCAAAGAGGTTGTCATCATTCTAAACCAACATAGCTCATGTTTTAATATTTTAATATGAAATTTACAATTTAAGCTCCCTGCCTCCAGCCCTTACTCTAAAGCACAGGGCATTTTGTCCAAATCATGACTCTCCCATGTCCCAGGTGTATAATCTTAAAAAAAAAAACTGCTTAAGCTTCCTGATCCTCAGTTTCTGCATCTTTTGTTGTTGTTCATTGTTCAGTCACTCAGTTGTGTGCAGCTCTTCGTGACGCCCTGGAAGCACCAGGCTTCCCTGTCCTTCACCATCTCCCAGAGTTTGCTCAAACTCACGTCCATTGAGTCAGTGATGCCTTCAACCATCTTGTCCTCTGTCATCCCCTTCTCCTGGCTTCTATCTTTCCAGCATCAGGGTCTTTTCCAATGAGTCAGCTCTTCACATCAGGTGGCCAAAGTATTGAAACTCCAGCTTCAGCATCAGTCCTTCCAATGAATATTCAAAGGAGGAGAATAATAGAACATACCTTGTATGGCTTTTGTTTTCTTAAATATATTTGAAAAGCACTTATCTGAGTGCCTAGCACCGAGTAAGCACTAAATATATATTAGCTGTTATTCTATGTATTTTAGGAAACTTCCACTTGTCCTTTGGGCTCAGGTGTTCTACACCTGGAAATCTGTCCTCGCCCCTGAGGTTTGGTGAGGAGCCTATCCCTATTAGCCCCTTCCAGCTTTTCCCCCTACCAATGTCAACACTGTTTCATAATTATCTGGTTTCTTGCCTCTCTTGTAAACCATAGGTTTCTGGAGAGCTGCAAATCTGTCTAATTTATTTCTCTATCTCTGACGTTCTCCTCAGACTCAGATATGTAGCTCTGATCAAAAAATATTGTTGTGAAGTGTTAGAAAATGAAAGTAATATGCACACTGAAGAAACAAATTACAGGGACTTCCCTGGTGGGAAGTGGCTACATGACTCCACGCTCCCAACACAGGGGGCCCAGTTTCGATCCCTTGTCAGGAACTAGATCCCACATGCTGCAACTAATACTTTGCATGCTGCAACTAATAGTTTGCATGCTGCAACTAAAGATACCACGTGCTGCAACTAAGACCTGGCGTAGCCAACTAAATAAATATTAAAAAAAAAAAAAAAAAAGAAAACAAAATACCCACACAAAATCATGGAGTGTACTGGTGAACAGAAACTCACCGCTCTTAGAATGATAATGAAAGAAAAAGCCTAAAATCTTAGCAAGAACACTATACAGCCCCTTTATTGAATGTTAGCCTCTTCTCAAAGTAATGACCCTTTCCCCTTCCACCTGTTCTCTGTACTCTCAGCCACAAGAGAAAATTTTCAGCACTATGGGCCATAGGACATTTGCACAGGCAAAGGTTCCTTCTGTCTGGGAGTCCAACATATTCTCATATACTTGAGATCACAGCTCAAGTCTCACTCTCTTGGGGGAGTCTTACCCACCCCTCAGTCTAGGTCACATATGCTAGTTACATGCACTTGCAGAAATCTGTTCTATCCCTTTTGAGATCTAATTTCAATTTTAATTCATTATTTAGTTTGTGATTATTCAATTAACGTCTATCATTCCTCAGCAGACTATAAATTCCCTGGGGACAGGGGTCAAGTCTGTTTTGCTTCCTTGCTTGTATCCTCAGTGTCATGGTCAGCATCTGACACCCAGTAGGTACTCAATAAATAACTGTTAACATATTAATGAATGTAAAGCAAGCAGCTGTGCTTCAGAAGCGGCAGCAAAACACTTTTAGTTTTCTGATGAGATTCGAAATCTTTACTCATTATGTTCAACCAGTGGCAGGTATTTACACGTGTTTCAAAAGAGGCAGGGGCTTCCCTGGCGGCTCAGTGGCAAAGAATCCACCTGCCAATGCAGGAGACCTGGGTTTGAACCCTGGGTTGAGAAGATCCCTTGGAGAAGGGGATGGTAACCCTCTCCAGTATTCTTGCCTGGGAAATCCCATGGACAAAGGAGCCTGGTGGACGATAATCTATGGAGTCGCAAAAAGAATCAGACTTGACTTAATGACTGAGCAACAGCAACTAAGAGGCAGTTTGCTCTCCTCATTATTCAAGGCTCGTTTAAGATGCTGTATTATAACTTTCCTGCAAACACTGGACAACACATAGATGGAACAGTGGTTCAAGGCAGACCAATCTTGTTTCCAGTCCCTGTAGCCCAGGCTATCTTCCCTACCCACACCCCCTCACTCCATATGTATTATCTTTCAATTTATAATTATCCTATTATCTTTAGTTTCAATATATCCATTTGAAATGAACTGGGCTATGTTCCCAGCTTTCAGGAAATTACATAACTAATTTCATGAAAAACTGTGTTAACCCTATTCAATCATCCTTTACTCCTCACCCTCAATCTCCTGTCCACCTTTTCATGCATTTAACAACCTCAGAAGGATGTCGATCACCTTCAACAGCCAGACCTTTCTACATCCCATTCCACAGCCGTGGGTTGAAGCTCTCATCATTTCATTCATTGCAAAGAAATGACTAAGAGCTCCCTGTGCTCTTTCTCCCCATTCTACTACCCAAGAGGCTGATAGGATCAACTTACAACACAAACACTTAACCTGTAATGTAAGGTTCTTAGCAGTAGGTACTTCCGGTTTCTCTAGTCTTACCTACTTTATCCCTCACCATGAATTAGATACCCTAGCAGAATGGAATTTTCCATAAATGCCATCCACAATGCCAGATCCTTGAAATGACTGCTAGCTTCCTCTGATCAGCTCCAGCTGCCTTTCTGCCACTGGAAAAGTATCTCTTCACGTATCCCTTAAAAATCATATTAAGAATCATCTCCTCCCTGAAGCAGATTCTAACTTTCCAGAGAGAATCCGTCACCATACCTTCTGCAAAACCGTAACTCTATTCATACATTAAGGATAAAAAAAAATATATGCATTTTAAAACAATTATCTCATTACATCTTTCACCTTTGCTGGACTATAAGGTCCATGAGTGTGAGATCTATCTTACAATCCAAACTTTTCCTTTATTATTGCCCTGCTATCAGGAACATAATACCATTATAATATATTCAGTGAATAAAGACTTTAGCTTAAAATATATATCTTTTTCCTTTGATAACAAGCATTTACTCCACAAAAGAAATGTGTTCTCCTCTGACATTGAAGTGGTATTTTGTTGAAGCAGCAGCCAGTTGAGAAATATAAAAAGTGGGTAACATCTGCATTTTGATGTGTGTATGCCTGTAGTAAATTTTCATTTATGATGATCAAAAAGAAAGGGAGTTTAAGGAGTTTATGTTTTAAGAGAGACTATAAAAATAACCTAGATTGTGATTCTGCCATTTTTAATTTTATCTCAGTTCTGATGAATGCTTCTCTTTAAAATGCTTGCCTTCCTAAAGAATACTGATAACCACCCCCCAAAACAGATTCCCCCTGCATTTCTAATCCTTTGATTTGGGTTCTTAATAAATGCCAATGGTAAAACAAATAGTGAATGATGGTTTTGAGGTTTTGGGAATACTCTTTTTATCACTTTTGGGTTTCATAGATTTAATGCATACTGTTGCTGCTGTTGTTCAGCACTAAGTCCAACTCTTTGGGACCCCATGGACAACAGCACACCATGCTTCCCTGCCCTTCTCTATCTTCTGGAGCTTGCTCAGATTCATGCCCATTGTGTTGGTGATGCTATCCAATTCTTTACTTTCAGTATGTGCTTTATTTATTTCAAGAATTCAAGTCATTTCAATTCCATGAGCATTTATAGAATGTCTACTGTATTCCAGGCTCTGTGTTAGGGGCTGGTGGTTCTGAAACATGAGACAGAGTGCCTAACTTTAAGGAGTTCTAAGTCTGAGCCTGCGATTTAAAGGAATAAGATCTCAGGAATAATGGCAATAAAGGAAGGGTGTTTACAAAAGGGGTAAGTTTAGACTGACTCTGTTGGAAAGGTGGCTGGCAGAACTGACTTCAAAATGTGGTGATTTTTGAATTGGGCTTTGAAGGCTGAATAGAAGTTGGCCATTATCTGGGAGAAGAAGCAAATCAAAGGATTTTAAACTATTTTTATAAAATAACATTGCAGTTAATTTCAATCAAGTTCAGAATACGGATATTAGAGTAGAGAAGAAAAATAGTAGAGATGATATGATTTGAAACAGCTTTCCCCTTCTGGCCTTTTTGCTGTTGTTTCATTGTCTTTGAGGCTGCAGGAAAAAATAATTTCTGAGGGCTGCTTTGATGTATATGAATTATTCATCATTAAGAAGTCAAGCAGCTGACACTAGCCTTTGTTAGAGCTCTCAAGGGTGTGCTAGCCCCCCTGGAAAAGCAGTGTGGTTTCTAATCCTCTGCGCCATGTGAGGGTCATCTGCATGTGTAGGAAGGTCTTGGTCAGTTTTTCTCTGACTGATGCAAATCAGGGAATGTTGTGAGCCTTCACATTCTCTCATTTTTCCCACTCTTTTTAGGATGAAAACCGTTTGTCATTGGAGACACACGTGCATGCACACACATACACTCACCCCAAAACCGTCTGGGTGTGTGGCCTGCTTGCTTCATTAAAAATCCAGAGCCCAGACTGATGGAGAGGCACGGCCACCTAGTCCATTAACGCTCTTGCTCCAACACAGGCAGCTTGACCTGGGAGCAGTCAGTGCTAACGGGATGTCTCATTAAAACAGATTTTGTCAGAGTTTTTTTCCCTGCCATTTAACATTCTCTGGAGCATTGCGCGGGATGTGGGGCCGAGGAGTCTCTTGTCTCACCCAGGGTGGAACAGAATCCACAGTGGAAAGACCGAGGGGTGTGGAGGGTCCACTGTGTGCCGGTGTGGGCGTTTCCGAGCGCTCTCAGTAACTCTGCGAGGCTCACATGTGTGCTAGTAGTATGAATCGTGGTGCTAACATTTCATGTGAGCTTATGAGGTCTTAGCAGCTATATGAAATGCTTCAGATGCATTACTCCATTTAACCCTTGAAAACTCTAAGACAAATGCATTATTATTATTCCCATTTGCAAAATGAAAAAAGCAAGACTGATGCAGACCAGTTGACTTGTTCAGAGGTTGAGACAGTTTTTGACGTAATCAGACTCCAAAGTATATGCTCTTTCTACTGTGTCATTCTATTTCTGCTTTTCTCTCCACAGAAGACTAAGAAGCAAGACTCAATTCGACAAAAAGAATGACCAGGGTGAAACTGGCTATACTTGTTGTTGCTACTATTGAAACCAGCATCTGTTAGTTTGCTATGTGTCATGTCCTGGATAAATTACTCCATTTGCCTATCCTATTTAATTCTCTTTACAACCCCATGAAGTAGGCACTCTATCTCTTTCCATTTTACCAATGTAGAAATAAGGGTTTAAACTAGTTAAGTAACAAATGCCATTCAGACTTTGATCCCAGATCTGTCTGATTTCAAATCAGAAGGAAGAAATGGTAACTTGAACTAGGGTGATACATGGAGATGAACAAACAAATATGAAAGGTATTAATGGCTTACAACTGATAAAACTTGTTATCTTTGTTGAAATATAATTCAATTTACCAGCCTTTTATTGGAAACCTGCTGCTATGAGGCATTATGCTAAGACCTAAGTATATTAAGGTGAATATCACAGTACTTTATCCTTATAAACCAGATGCTTACAAACAAGAGAATCAATGGACATGGACAAAAACAATGATATTGCTAACATGCATTTTATTAGAGGAAGAGGCAAATAATATACTGGCAAACACTCAGTCCTTATCATATACCAGGCATGCAGGTAAGTGTGATACCTATACATTTTTTTGCATTTTTTTTTAATCTTAGAAATTTGATGTTTTTCCTGTTACTATCATCCCCATATTACAGATGAGAAAAACAGAGGCTGAATGAAGATAAATAACTTCTTCTAGATCACAGAGATAGCCAGACACTCTGATAACAAAGATAAGGTCAAGATTATTTCCCAAATAATTCTATTATTTAGTCATGGGCTGAAACAAATTCTACCAAGAAGTGGAATCTGCAAGGGAGGAAAGTTGAACCAATCCCCAAGTAAAAATCAGGGAAGAGCTAGAAGGAGTGGATAGTTTGTTTCAGCTGACTCTCAGCTCACTGCAAACCCTCAGATTCATGCAAATTAATTCTTGCAAATTAATAACTCGATTGCCAGTTGCACAACTTACTGGTTCTTAGACTTTGAGACTCCTTTTCACGATGTGACTAACAGGCATCCTAAGGTCTATGTGACAGGGTTGTAGTAAGATCAAGTGTGATAAAGCAGACTCCAGCCCTGGCAGAGTTTGTCTGGGATGGAGTAAAGGCTCAACAAATATGACAGGCCACCCAGTGCCCCCTTCAGTGAAGGACTGGTGACCACTGCAGCTAGGAGTGCTGTCTGCCAATGACCTTCAGCTCTCAGCCCCTTCAAGGATTCTCTCAGGTCAAGGTCATGACACTGCCTGGGGCAGCTCACATCCTGTGATTGGTCACTGCAGGGGCATAAGGACACCGGCCACTGATCCTGAATCAGAACTGTTCTGCTGGGGTCATTTCAGCTCCAGTCTCAACTCCAGGTCAACCACATCTATCATCGTGCTTTCCATTTCTTTTCTCCCTGCTGATTCCTGCTTCTTTCTCCTCTCTGACACAAGTTGGTTCTAAGGGCACCCTTTGACAAAGCTCATGCTAAATCTCAATCCAGAAACCACGCCCCAGCTATCTCTGTGGTTCATACTGTCAACATCAATGGCAATGGGACTAGAACAGGCAAAGTGTGAGGAACATTATGGATCTATTAGTGTCAGGATGTGTAAGAAGTGCTCATCAGGAAGACAGCTTTGTGTGATGCTGATGCATGATAAGAGAGCTCACCTTTTGCCTTGTGCTAGCCCACAGGACTCTTCATTCAAAATATTAATTGCTGATATCTATTTTAAAGATGAAGGAAGTTTGCTGGGTTCACATGGGTAAAGACTTGACCAAAGCCACACAGGTTTAAGCAGTAGAGCTGGCTGATTCTGGTCTGTGGTAATCCCTGCTGCTGCTGCTAAGTTGCTTCAGTCGTGTCCGACTCTGTGCGACCCCACAGACGGCAGCCCTCCAGGCTCCCCCGTCCCTGGGATTCTCCAGGCAAGAATACTGGAGTGGGTTGCCATTTCCTTCTCCAATGCATAAAAGTGAAAAGTGAAAGTGAAGTCGCTCAATCATGCCCAACTCTTAGCGACCCCATGGACTGCAGCCTACCAGGCTCCTCCATCTATGGGATTTTCCAGGCAAGAGTACTTAAGTGGGTGCCATTGCCTTCTCTGGCGGTAATTCCTAGTAGGGTGAAAACATCTCACCAGGATGGCCCATGCATGCATTTTTTTCTTTATTTGTGATTCTCAGGGGCTGCATCGTATCTGTGACAGCTCCACACAAAAATGGTGTTCTCTACCTTACAGGACCTCAGAAGTCCAAACAAAGCTCTGCTCACCATCAGCATTCTGTCCTGTCTCCAAGGGCTGTCAGCCAGAGATGGCCAGGGAAGCGATGGAGCTTTAAAAGGTTAATTACCATTAATCATTATGAGAAGGTGGCTTATTATCAATTCATAAATTCAGAATAAAATTATTTTGCTGACAAGCAAAATGTCCCAGTTGCCCTGTTGACCTGGTTTCTACTCTGAAAAATAAATAAATTTTTTCTTGATTATGGTCTTTGTGTAAACTACTGTCTTTTCCAACATGCCATGTGGAGAAAACTTAATTAAATTCATAAAGTTGACTAAATTATTACAAACTTATCAAAAGCCTTTTAGAGTACATGTGTATGAGTATTTGTAGAGGCCCAGATGTAGACATGGACATCACCAGATGGTGGACACTGAAATCAGATTGATTATATTCTTTGCAGCCAAAGATGGAGAAGCTCTATACAGTCAGCAAAAACAAGACTGGGAGCTGACTATGGCTCAGAGCATGAACTCCTTATTGCCAAATTCAGACTGAAATTGAAGAAAATAGGGAAAACCACTAGACTATTCAGGTATGACCTAAAGCAAATCCCTCATGACTATACAATGGAAGTGAGAAATAGATTTTAGGGACTAGATCTGATAGACAGAATGCCTGATGAACTATGGACAGAGGTTCATGACATTGTACAGGAGACAGGAATCAAGACCATCCCCAAGAAAAGAAAATGCAAAGAAGAAAAATGGCTGTCTGAGGAGGCCTTACAAATAGCTGTGAAAAGAAGAGAAGCAAAAAGCAAAAGAAAAGGAAAGATATACCCATTTGAATGCAGAGTTCCAAAGAATAGCAAGGAGACATAAGAAAGCCTTCCTCAGCGATCAATGCAAAGAAATAGAAGAAAACAATAGAAAGAGAAAGACTAGAGATCTCTTCAAGAAAATTAGAGATACCAGGGAACATTTCATGCAAAGATGGGCTCAATAAAGGACAGAAATGGTAGGGATCTAACAGAAGCAGAAGATATTAAGAAGAGGTGGCAAGAATACACAGAAGAACTGTACAAAAAAGATCCTCATGACCTAGATAATCATGATGGTGTGATCACTCACCTAGAGCCAAACATCCTGGAATGTGAAATCAAGTGGGCTTTAGGAAGCATCACTACAAACAAAGCTAGTAGAGGTGATGGAATTCCAGTTGAGCTATTTCAAATCCTGAAAGATGATGCTGTGAAAGTGCTGTACTCAATATGCCAGCAAATTTGGAAAACTCAGCAGTGGCAGGACTGGAAAAGGTCAGTTTTCATTCCAATCCCAAAGAAAGGCAATGCGAAAGAATGCTCAAACTACCGCACAATTGCACTCATCGAAGGCAATGGCACCCCACCCCAGTACTTTTGCCTGGAAAATCCCATGGACGGAGGAGCCTGGTAGGCTCCAGTCCATGGGGTCGCTAGGAGTCGGACACGACTGAGCAACTTCCCTTTCACTTTTCACTTGCATGCATTGGAGAAGGAAATGGCAACCCACTCCAGTGTTCTTGCCTGGAGAATCCCAGGGACAGGGGAGCCTGGTGAGCTTCTGTCTATGGGGTCGCACAGAGTCGGACACGACTGAAGCGACTTAGCAGCAGCAGCAGCAAGCACTAGTAAAGTGATACTTAAAATTCTCCAAGCCAGGCTTCAGCAATATGTGAACCGTGAACTTCCTGATGTTCAAGCTGGTTTTAGAAAAGGCAGAGGAACCAGAGATCAAATGGCCAGCATCTGCTGGATCATTGAAAAAGCAAGAAAGCTCCAGAAAAACATCTATTTCTGCTTTATTGACTGTGCCAAAGCCTTTGACTGTGTGGACCACAATCAACTGTGGAAAATTCTGAAAGAGATGGGAATACCAGACCACCTGACCTGCCTCTTGAGAAATTTGTATGCAGGTCAGGAAGCAACAGTTAGAACTGGACATGGAACAACAGACTGGTTCCAAATAGGAAAAAGGGTACATCAAGGCTGTATATTGTCACCCTGCTTATTTAACTTATATGCAGAGTACATCATGAGAAATGCTGGGCTGGAGGAAGCACAAGCTGGAATCCAGACTGCTGGGAGAAATATCAATAACCTCAGATATGCAGATGATACCACCCTTATGGCAGAAAGTGAAGAAGAACTAAAGAGCCTCTTGATGAAAGTGAAAGAGGAAAGTGAAAAAGTTGGCTTAAGGCTCAACATTCAGAAAAAGAAGATCATGGCATCTGGTCTCATCACTTCATGGCAAATAGATGGGGAAATAATAGAAACAGTGGCTGACTTTATTTTTCTGGGCTCCAAAATCACTGCAGATGGTGACTGCAGCCATGAAATTAAAAGATGTTTACTCCTTGGGAAGAAAGTTATGACCAACCTAGACAGCATATTAAAAAGCAAAGACATTACTTTGCCAACAAAGGTCTGTCTAGTCAAGGCTATGGTTTTTCCTGTGGTCATGTATGGACGTGAGAGTTGGACTGTAAAGAAAGCTGAGTGCCGAAGAATTGATGCTTTTGAACTGTGGTGTTGGAGAAGACTCTTGAGAGTCTCTTGGACTGCAGGGAAATCCAACCAGTCCATTCTGAAGGAGATCAGCCCTGGGTGTTCATTGGAAAGATTGATGTTGAAGCTGAAACTCCAATTCTTTGGCCACTTGATGTAAAGAGATGACTCATTTGAAAAGACCCTGATGCTGGGAAAGATTGAGGGCAGGAGGAGAACGGGGTGACAGAGGATGAGATGGTTGGATGGCATAACCTACTCAACGGACATGGGTTTGGGTGCACTCTGGGAGTCGGTGGTGGACAGGGAGGCCTGGTGTGCTGCAATTCATGGGGTCACAAAGAGTCAGACATGACTGAGCGACTGAACTGAACTGAGATGTGGAGTTACATGTCTATATATAGAGATGCATGGAGAGTATTACCAAGACCTTAAAAGGGTGTTTTACAGGTCACTCCTAGATAACTCTTATGATAAAAGTTCTCCAAAACTTTTCTTGTCAGATATTTTAGTCAACAAAATGTTTAAGCTTTCAAGGTTGCAACGTGCAAGACTCAATCTGGCCAGAATTCAGGTTGCAATTAAGGTATTATTAAAACCATGCCTCTCTATCATCATTCAGAATTTGTTTGTTTGTGTTTTCCTTAAAGGAAGTATGAAGCAAGATAATATAATCTAAACTATTAAAAATCACCAGAACACTCAATATTCACCATTTTAGAATTCTTAGAATGTGTCTGAGTGTTAATATTATGTCGCAACTTGACTGGCCACAAGGTACCCAGATATTTGGTCAAACAATAACCTGGATGTATTTGTAAGAATGTTTTTCAATGAGATAAGCATTTAAATCAGTACACTGAGTAAAGTAGATTGCTCTGCCTAATGTGAGTGGGTCTTGTCCAATCAGTTGAAGCTCTAGGTAGAACAAAAGGCTGACTGTCCCCTGAGTAACAGAGAACTCTTCCTGTCCAACTCCCTTTGGACTAAGACACCCGCTTTTTTTCCTGACATGGGACCTCAACTGAAGCATCAGCTTTTCCTTCACTTCAAGCCTTCTAGTCTTTGGATGGGAACTATGCCACTGGGTCTCCTGGGCCTCAGACTGAGACTGAACCAAACAATCAACAATCCTTGGTCTCAAGCTTGCTGATGCATCCTGCTGGTCTTAGGACTCACTGTCCTCCAAAACTGTGTGAGCCAATTATTTAAAATATATCTCTCAGAACACTGATTCATGCACATCTTATGCATAATGCCAAGTGAAAGTGAAAGTCACTCAGTCGTATCCGACTCTTTGTGATCCCATGATAGTCCATGGGATTCTCCAGGCCAGAATACTGGACTGGGGAGCCTTTCCCTTCTCCAGGGGGTCTTTCCAACCCAGGGATTGAATTCAGGTCTCCCACATTGCAGGCGGATTCTTTACCAGTTGAGTCACAAGGGAAACCTGCATAATGCTAAATATCATATGAAATATTTTATTTCATTCAATTTAGTGTTAAAATAAACTTAAGAAAAAGTCACACTATTATCCCTATTTCACAGATGAGGAAAGTAATGTGTTTTGTGGCATCCCCCAAAGCCTGGCCACTTTCCCATCTCAATGATCTTCTTTGAGTAACTCTTTTCCTTACCCTCTTTCACACTTGACAAAGGTTTTAAGATTGGGAAGTGTGTTTTTTTGCTTGAATACCACATTGAGGATTCTTAGGTATGATGCATGAGAGGTCTAGGATGTTTCAGAAGATGGGGTCATTGGTACTCTCTCTGATGTTGGCACCTGAAACTTTTTGAAGCCCATTATCCCAGGTGTTCTCAGATCATCATTCTGATTTGGTTTGGCAGAAGATCTTGTTTAAGCCTGAAATAACAACAGGTGTCCTGTGCTGGCTCACCATTTAGTTCCATCTTTAGTTCTTGTGGGTCCCTGGGTGCTGGTTCCCTAAGTAATCCCTCTCAAAGAGTAGACCAGGGCATCACCTTTCTGGAAGGAAAATACCTTCCACAAGGAAGGGTGAGACCTGGGAGGATGATCTCTGGATTTAGTTCCAATCTTCCCTCCTCCACTGCTCATTCACAGTGTCACTCTAGAAAAATCTCCTCTCTCTGGATTGGATTTCTCAGATCTCTGAAACAGACAAGGTGGTTGGGCACTTGAGCTTCCAATTGTCTTTTAGCTTTAAAAATTCTATGATTTTGGGGTCTTCTTTCGTGGTCCAGTGATTAGAAATCCATCTGCCAATGCAGAGGATGACACAGGTTCGATCCCTGCTCTGGGAAGAATGACATGCCTCGGAGCAACTAAGCCCACGCACCACAACTACAGAGCCTGTGCTCTAGAGCCCACACGCTGCAGCTACTGAGCCTGTGTGCCTGAGCCTGTGCACGGCAACGAGTTCCACCACCACGAGAAGCCCACACACTGCAACGAAGAGTCGCCCCCACTCACCGCAACCAGAGAGCCCATGTGCAGCGATGAAGACCACCACAGCCAAAAGCAAAAATAAAACACATCTTTTTAAAAAACTCTATGATTTCGTACATTCTTCTTGCAAATTATTAATAAATTCAAATTCACTTTGCTTATATTCTTTCATTAAGAAATGCATTCAAAGAACCCAAATTCACAACATAAGGGAATAAAGGCAGCTATATCATAAAACATTGAATTGCTATTAAAATGTTTATGAAGATTTTTATCAACATGGGGAAGCAAGTATTAGGGAGTCTTAAAAGGAATATGAGAACATATACAAAGTTCTACAGGCACTATGATACCTGACAAGTGGGAAACATGATAAATGAAGTTAACACATAAAGAGAGAATTTACCAAATTATTAACAACTACTTCTTAGAAGTGAGATTCTGTGTGTTTTTTGTTTTGTTTGCTTTTTGCGTCAGTTCCCCAGATTCCTCAAAGTGACTGTATATTCTCATCAGGGGGAGGAAAAAAGGCAATTTTTTCAAAGAAGTTACTTTTAAATTTTGAATTGGGTGTGATTTTGAATCAAATTAGAGTATCATAAAAAGTCTACTATATCATCTTTTCTATATCATTCCTTTGAGATCAACCTCACGTAAGAAACATATTCCATGTTTTAAGAAAAGCAGCATGTGCCCATCAGATGTGGACATTTAAGTATCTATCTATCTGACTATGCTGGGTCTTTGTTGCGGCACTCAGAATTTTAGTGGCGGGGCATGTAGGATCTAGTTTCTTGACTAGGGATAGAACCCGGATCCCCTGCTCTGGGAGAGTGGAGTTTTAACCACTGGACCACCAGGGGAGTTCCTAGGTATTTATTTCTGAAGTTGCTCATGCAGCTGCTTTTCAGATGTCCAGTGAGCTTGTGTGTGAAATCTCATGGCACTAAGGAAATGGTCTGGCATAAGGCTATATTAATAAGATTGTTTTATTCCGTCTAATGGGAAAGAATACAAAAAAATCAGTAACCTCAATCTTTAAAATTCATTTTTAAAAATAATTGTACTAAAATTATAATCTGCTCTAATTCCTCTACTCTTGGAAAACATCAGCAATTAGTGGTCTAGCACCTGAAATTCCTCGCAGCCATCATCCTCTTGCTTGTTATTTGTGCCAGTAATGCCCGAACTTCTGTTCCTGCCTTTGGCCATGACTTCAATCTCATCCTGTTTCCACAGAAGGTGAATTGTGTTTGATAAGGGTGTACGCATGCAGGAAGGAATCTGAGGGAGATATTAGGGTCAAAGTAGAGTCTTGCTTTGCAAGCCCATTTTTTAATTTAATATATTCCTTTAAATTCATTCCTTGTGCTGAGGGGAAAAAAAAGTATTTGGAAGAAGCTGCTAAGGCAATAGGAAAATATAAATCTTTTGACTGATTGGGGAGATTTTTAGATGATGCAGAGAGAAAAGCTGAGCTCAAGCTGCCAGGTAAGCTAGGAATAAGGACGCAGGAAATCATTCCCAAGTCCCATACCTGCTTCCTCCACAGAAGTGTCATACTTCTAATTTTTGCCCATCTGTAAAGGATGCAGGATGTTTCCTCTACTAGAAAGTGTAAGGAAGCTTAATGGAGTCATGGTCATAAAGAACTATCAACAAAAGCCCCCTCTTAACAGAGTGTGGTATCGCAACTAACAACAATTATCCTGTCTGAAGCCCAGAAACAATGTTCTTCTTAGGCAGGTGCAGACATAATGATGCAGTGGGTCTTATTCATCTCTGTGTACCTGGACTAACTGCTTTGGAAAGTGGTTTTCATCTGGTGTAAATTCTCCGAGAGGTGAAATATCTACCTCCAGGAGGATGGTGGCTGATAAGGGGCTCTTCTCTGTGGCTGCCTCTTGCTGCCACCAAAGGTGTCAATTTCAGGTAGGTCTTAAACATTCCACTTTGAGAAAAAGCATCCTTGAGAATAGGTGCCCCTCTGAAATGGGTGGATAGGACTGTCTCCCCCTACCCCTCGACTGGTAAACACATCTGGCACAGAGTTAGCTGGAACCCACAGCCCTATTCCCACATCTGGGAGATGAAGCTCACCAACCCATGTCTTCTTTCTGACATCATCCACTCCCACTCTGCTCCATCTTTTACCTTGCTCGAGAAGACTGAAAATCAGGTCAAGAAGGAAAGGGTTTTCCCTCCCACTTAAACCACTGCACCCTAAAGCAAAACTTCCCTGAAGCTTATTTTCTTTCCCACCACTCCCCAAACCGTCCACACAAATTGGCTCCCTGACTATGCAGCTATGTGGTGGCATTATTGGAGGAGATGTGTTCACAGAAGAAGCACAGTATTGGATGGGCTGATGGGCTCTTGATGGACTGGGAGGATCTGAACTGTGCGTAGTGTGTGAAGAACAGCCAGGGGGGTGGGAATGATCAGATGTGCCTTGGAGACCGGAGAAGCTTCCACTGGCCTTTCCAGAATAAGCCCTCCACTCACTCACCCATTCATTCTTTTTTTTTTTTTTTCATTCAGTAAACATTTACTCCCTCCCTAAAGTGGATCAAACCCTCCTCGAAGCATGAGGGGAAGAGCTGCTTGAGCCACTGTCTCTGTCTTGGAGATAACTGCAGACTTACAGACTCAGTAGCAGGCAATTACAAAGCTGTGTGCAGAGTAGATGGCAGGCTGGGTACAGGACATAAAGAAACAAAAACCTATCTCTGTTACACTGGGTTTAGAAACTCTTAACACAGGAGGTGATGGTTGAGGAGGTTTCTACTCACCTGTGTACGGTGGAGTCCCGTAGAACATGATGCAGAGTCAGGAGTGGTGCTGATGATGGGGCAAGGCACCATGAAAGCCACGGCAAGCATGGCAGCTTTCTAAGCAAGGGAGCAACATAGTGGAGATGGGGCTCTAGACCATTATGTATGCAGATATTTGCAGAAGTCAAAGATTCTCCAAAGGATCCTGAATTTTCAAGGGTTGAAATTTCAGGTAAGTACCCAGTTTTGAAGGAAGCCCTGACTGCCCTGTTTCCAAGAGTAGTGCATCACTCTGGGCAAGATAATAGAAGACCCAGGGGGACACATGGATTCTTTGAGGATGTGCAGATCTTTTAAGCCTTGCTTGACACAGGGTATCTTGGTATAACACTTGCAGGCAGTGAGGCAGGAAGGTCACCTCCCTGCATAACCCCCTGTTTTAAAAGATCATTTAGAAGCATCCTTAGGGATCTGAGTGTAATTTTGTTCAACCTTTATTTAAAAATCCACCTCTATGACGACCAATTTTTACCGGCCCCTCAGGTGATAACTTAAGACAGATTTCTCTTTAATAGTTTTATAACAATTTAAGTCTCCGACTCATTCATCTCATTTTATTTCCCACATCCATAAAAAGGAATCTGGGTTTCTTATCAGGCAAGAGAGAGGAAATCAGGTAGCCAGAAGGGAGGGGCTGATTTTGAAGCCAATCTGATGGATCATGACTCTACCTAGAGATCCACTTCTTAGAGGGTCCCGAGTGTCAGAATCCTGGGCTAATGGCTTGTCAACCATACATGTATACTCTAATTCTGCTAATCAAAGATGACTCGACTCTAAAAAATCATGAAAATGATGAAATTCAGTTTAAAAATGGAGGTATGGCAGGTACGTTGTATGACTCAAATGAAACCACCTTTAAAAGAGCCACAGGAAGGTGGGTAACTCAAAAACACAGACCGTCTTCAGGCACTGAGAAATGATTATATACCAGCAAGACCATCATCAGCATTGCCTATCCCCTCTCCTTTCTGGTCCACCAATTCTCATTCCTCTACTCTTTAACCATCTTAAGAAAGAAGTGGTTTCTCTATATTCCAGTTCCTACAGTTTGCAAAGTCACTATATTCCAGGGAGACTAGCTTCACCGAGCTAGTCCATAAACACCACCTCCTACAACTTGGGTTCATTCGTAGAGATGCATCTGTGTGTTCTGCAAGTCAAAGACCTCTAAACTCATTCCCAACATGAGACCTCTGAGGAAACACACACCCGTGTTCAGGAGAGCCAATGGGCCAAAAGGAAGAAAAAAAAAATTAAACTTCTTCACAGTTGCATGATTTTCTGTTAACAGAAGAGATGGTGTGTCTTTTCATCACTGATCAAGGCACAATTACTGTTTACAGAGTCAAGGGCAAACCTGTGTCCTTGTAGCCCCAACTGTGGGGCACAAACTTGGTTAAGAAAAAGAGACTGGAGTCAAGTTCTGAGAGTTTTAGGATCTAGAAATGAAGCAGAAAGTGAATACAAGATGCTGATCTTCTGCCAGTAAACCTAGCTCAAGGCTGAATTTTCAAACTCTTTCAACCTTAGCTAAACATAACTCAGAGGTATGAATTACTATAAACTCATAGTACATTTATCCACAGGATGAGGGTCACATACTAAGTGCTTTTCCAAATGTTTAAAAAAAAAAAAAAAGATATTGCAGGCCATGAATTCATTTTTTTCACCTGTGTTCCTTTGGTTGTAAATAGCAGTGATATTTCTATTAAATTCATTTTCTCACACGGTGGCAGACCTACTCCAAATACAATCTCATTATCTGCAAGGAGGTAGATCCCTGCTGCACCCTCCGAATGAGGCCATCAGACTCCCTTGTTTATGTCTTTTAAACTCATTCATACAGGGGGCAATACTGTCCTTCGGAGAGCCCTCTGCAGAAGGGAAAGAAAAATGAAGCTAATATTTCTCTGCGCTACGCCCATATTTACTGCCTCATGACACAGCTTTCTCTGCTACCCCCTCTGATGGGTGCAAATGCAGAGCCAATGCACTCTGTTCCAAGCATGGCTTAATGTGCCCACAGATAAATCTTTTGCCCTGCTCCGTATCAAAAACATCTCGCAACTCTAGGTAAATTATACGCCACAGCCCCAGTTTTGTCTACTAATTTTTTAATGTATATGAAATATTCAGGGTGATTTGTGAGGCGTGAAACACCTCTCGTGAATCCGTCCTGACATCTCCCTTGCTGAGAACACATTTCTAAGCGCTGCCTGCATCCATGGGGGCTGAAGTTTCTAACTAAATTAAAGGTCTGCTGGCTGAGCTGATATAAAGATGGAGCACAGGAGTCCCCTCAGGGCTCTCTGTCTTTGGTCCTTTCCTTTCCTTCTTTGCTGCCATTGGCTTTTGGGGGTCTTTGTAAGTCTTCCGTGTGCCTTCTACTGCTGGCATGTTTACTGGGATGGAGAAAGTGGTGCTGGTGTAATTTTTCAAACTCATGGACTCCTAAGATACCTCGTATACTGAAGGTCCTTTGCTCACTCAAGGGATTGGGGGTGAAAACAAGTCTCTTTGAAGTTAAGGAGAGAAAACAGGACTCCAAACAGTAAGACTCCAAAAGTCACAGCTTTTAGGCATCTGAGCTAGACGGATCTGAATGGTTCATATAATTTAACTGGTATTGGCTGATGTGATGCAAAGAATAAGAATTCCGTGTTCAGAAATTTGGGCTTGGTTTCCAGATTGATCAATCATTAGCAGAGAGACCTAAGACATTTCATTTAAGCTTTCTGCACCTCCATTTGTGCTTCTGAAGTTTGGGGAAATTAATGTCATTGTCATAAGGTTATTGTGAGGAATCAGAGTATTAATGTGTGTATGTGCCCAGAATACTGCAAGGGTTCAGTCAAGGTGAATTTCCTGCCTTCTCTCCTGTTCATTTGTGGGATAGCTCTTTCCACTCTACCATCTGACTTTGCAATCAGAATAGCTGTCATGTGGGTGGCTCCTTTGTAGGCCACTGACACGCATTCTTCATATCAGATGCTCACAACAGTACACCAGTTGTAAGGACTAATAATTTCCACTCAACAGAGAAAACAAGGTTATAGAGGTTAGGAAAAGTGACAAAGGGCATATCGTCTCCACAGTATAATGCCAAGACTCTAACCCCAATGGTATGATCCCCAAATTCATCTGTGCTCTTTCAGATATGCCTCCCCATTCTTCCCACACCAGTGGGGAAGAAAAACAAATCCCTACATTATTACACCTCCCTCTTTCTCTTCTACTTTACTGCACCACCCCGGCTTTCTCAGGATGTCTAACCAGTGCTTTTGGAGCTTCCTTATTTCCACTCTACTTTCATAAGAGTTTTATGAGCTACATACCTCTCACCCATTAATTAAGAGATTTCTTACATTGTTTGAAAAAGACATTTCTTATCCCCACTTTTGCCTTATGTATTCTGTTCTTGCCTTTTTTTGTCTTTTATATACCCATCTCCATATTTTTTATTGTCTTTGATGGCAGCTTAGGCTTTTAGTATCTCGCATTATTGGCTATATATCCTTTGCTTTATTTATTCGTTTATTTTCTTCTACTTCTAGTTATCACTGCAGAGCTCTCTTGTTTTTCCAGATGAATTGTTATTAATTCCATCCATTTCTTTCCTGTCTTCACCTACAATAATATGCCTTCACATATCCATTCCTCTTCAACTCCGTCTACTGGAAATCCAATATATGCAGCTCATGTTTTCCCTCAGCTGCCATATGCTCTTATTTTTAGCCTAATTATGAGCATCATGAAGTTTTTATTATGATTTTCCAGGTTTTGCCTTCAATGGCTTGAGTCATAAGCCCCTGGTTGCTAAGTCTGGTACTTCTACCTTTAAGAAACATGAATAAAATACTTAAGAGAGCCAACCAGCCCTATATCACAAATATTCTGCCACTATTATTACTCTGGGTTTCCCTGATGGCTCAGTGGTAAAGAATTCACCTGCAGGAGACATGGGAGATATAGGTTCGATCCACAGATCAGGAAGATTCCCTGAAGGAGGGCATGGCAACCCACTCCGATATTCTTGCCTGGAAAATCCCATGGACAGAGGAGCCTGGCACGCTATAGTCCATAGGGCTGCAAGTTGGAAACAACCACAGCCACTGAGCACACACACATTACTACCCTACTTCATTCTCTGCAACCTCAGCTACATCTGGTCATTAGAAATGACCCAGTTTGAAGACTTTGTCTTTTTGTTCAGTTGTGGCCAGGTTTCTAAGTGTGCTGGCCATTTTGGCGTCAAGCTCAGTATGGTAGAATTAGAGCTCGTGAGCCCTGGAAAAGCCTCAAAGTGTTACTTTGAAAAAGCAAAATGGGACTGTGGGATTTTGAAAAAGAAGAACCACCAGCAAAGTATCATTTCCCAGGACATCCCTGGTGGTCCAGTGGTTGAGAATCTGACTTCCAAAGCCGAAGAAGCAGATTCGATACCTGGTCGGGGAACTAAGATCCCACATGCCGTGGGGCAACTAAGCCCATGCCATCTAGAGCCCGTGCTCCACAACAAAAGAAACTGGAGAATAGCAACAATGAGCCTGCCTGTGCTACTGTGAAAGATCCCACGTGCCACAACTAAGACCTGATGCAGCCAAATAAATTGTAAATAAATAAATGTTAAAAAAAAAAAAACTTTTAGAAAAAGTATCATTAGCATATTTTGAAGAGGTCTCTTTACTTTGCTAAGTTTCACTTTCATTACCTGCAAAACAGGATTACAAAAGTGTATTATCTATCTTATGGAGCTGTGGTGTGGCACTAAATAAGTCAGCATTTCTGAACAAGCACAGCACAATTTCAGGCACACAGCGTCTTCTCAAATAAAAAAGTGAAAGTGTTAATCACTCAGTTGTGTCCCACTCATTGTGACCCCACGGACTGCAGCCTGTGGGATTCTCCAGGCGAGAATAACGGAGTGGGTTGCCATTCCCTTCTCCAAGGAATCTTTGCAACCCAGCGACTGAACCCAGGTCTCCCCAATTGCAGGCAGATTCTTTACCATCTGAGCCACCAGGAAAGCCCCTCAAATAAATGCCAGTTAACGAGGAAACTGGTATGGTCGCATGCCAACTCCCAACAAGCCTTGACTGTCAGCATCATGTGACCAGCCAGTCTACACTGGACCAAATCAAGAGGCAGACATCTTACAACTTTCTGGGTTTGCCCATTCCACCTCCTGAGAATGCTGACACCTTGCACACTCTTTCAATCTAGGGAGGAACCTATATTACAGTCCAGGATATTTAATCAAAACTGCTCTCCATACAGACAGCCATCATCGGGCTCCACCCGAAATCCACCCAAGAACTCCTGCTGCTCTTTGTCTTTTAGGTCATGTAGGACATTTTCATCACAAACATGAGAGTTCTTCAGATTTTTGAACAGAGTACTTCCCCCAGAACTTCGACAATCCCTCCTGGTTACCATGGTTCCCCGTCCTCCTCAGCATCCTCTTCCCTCACCTCTGGACCGTTCAAATACGTAAAGTGCCAGGTCTGACTAGAGTATTGCAGGAATATCCTACACAGTGCAGAGTGGAACAGAAGTACCACGTTTCTTGTCCCAGATAATCTACTTCTCTTTATAAAATCACTTCTTTAACAACTGCATCCAGGAGTATTTTACTTTAATTACATGTCTAGTTAAGCAGAATCTTCAGTTCCATATACTCATGGGAAGTTGATTTTGAGGATGTGGGCTCAGAACTTCATATTAACTTTAGACCCATGTGGCTTATCAGTACCACTCATTGTGACGCCAATAAACCAAAGATCACTCAAGGAATTCACTGGGTCATTTTACAAATGCTTTTTTTAGGACTCTTTTTCAGTTTGAGACGCTGTTTCAGGCTCTTGGGCTATGCTGGTTAACAGCACACATCTTTTCTTGCATTAATGGAACTGACAGTTCCAGCAGGGTCAATAGTTATTAAACAACTAATTTCAACAACAACAATAAAAGTGACATGCTATGCTATGCTATGCTAAGTCACTTCAGTCGTGTCCAACTCTGTGTGACCCCATAGATGGTAGCCTACCAGGCACCCCCATCCCTGGGATTCTCCAGGCAAGAACACTGGAGTGGGTTGCCATTTCCTTCTCCAATGCATGAAAGTGAAAAGTGAAAGTGAAGTCGCCTAGTCGTGTCTGACTCTTAGCGACCCCATGGACGGCAGCCTACCAGGCTCCTCCATCCATGGGATTTTCCAAGCAAGAGTACTGGAGTGGGCTGCCATTGCCTTCTCCAAAAAGTGACATCAAACAGGCTTAAAAGTGACATCAAACAGGCTTAAAGCAGGGGACTGGTTCAGTCCAGGGGATCTGGGAAAACTTCCTGTGAATGTACCTTTAAGTTCTAAGTCATACAGAAATCACTTTAAGTTTTAAGAAATGAATAGAGTTCCATGTGATGGGAAAGACATATGGGAAGGCTTTGAAGGCAAGCTTGAGGCCAACTGAAGGATCTATGTATAGAACAGATGCTAATGCAGATAGGAATAAAGACACAGATAAATCCAGGGATAAGTCAGGGTCTAATGAAGGAATATGCAGGTCCATTCAGGATTTTGAATTTTTTTTTCAAGAACAATGAGAAGTGGTTGTTGGTTAGTCACTAAATCGTGTCTGACCCTTTGTGACCCCATGGACTTTAGCCTGCCAGA
This sequence comes from Tragelaphus eurycerus, assembly GCA_935064755.1. NCBI lineage: Eukaryota > Metazoa > Chordata > Mammalia > Artiodactyla > Bovidae > Tragelaphus > Tragelaphus eurycerus. Next base: position 25,250,122 of record CAKXYN010000020.1, read on the forward strand.
CTCCTCTGACAATGGGATTTCCCAGGCAAGAACACTGGAGGGAGTTGCCATTTCCTTCTCCAGGGGATCTTCCTGACCCAAGGATCAGACTCGCGTCTCCTGCATTGGCAGGCAGATTCTTTACCACTGAGCCACCAGGAAAGCCCCAGTGAGAAGCTAACAGTTTTAAAGCAATGGGGCAGGGTTGGGGTTCGTGATTAAGTTTATATTTTAAAAGGCTCATTTGGCAGCTGTCCTATGAGAATATGGATTCAACTGGGAACAAGAAGAATGTGTACTAACAGATAGTTGGCAGCCAGTCCAGTTTAGTGACAATGGTACCTTCGACGTGGATAGTGGCAGTGGGAGGGGGTGGTGGTTAGATTTGGGAAATCATTCAGGACCACACAGAATATAGACACTGCTTTTAAAAGAGGGCAGAAGGGAAATAGTTATAAAGAATGATACCCAGGTCTCTAATCTGCACATAGGGGTGGATTTAGTGCTATTTACCAAATCTGGGGAAACAGGAAGTGCAAAGAATTGCAAGGGGAGAACACACAAGTTAAGTCCCAAAGGTGATGGGTTTAAAGAGCTCACTACTTGATCCAGGTAGGACAATACCCTTTAGCTTTCTTTTATGGGACTTGGTGTTCGGTGACTAGTTACCGTAGCAAAGCTTAAATGTTCTCCTGACAGTATGTGTTCATGTGTGGAGTGTGTATGTGTATCTGTGTGTGTTTATGTGTGGAGACAGAGAGAGAGTGAGAGAGAATATATGTTGATTTGCTTCCCTCCTGGTTTACTTTCATAAACTTGTGCTTTATAATCCCAAGAATCTGATTTTCTTGTCCTAAATATGCATTTAAAATCTTATTTAGTGAGTTTATGCTCAAAACCAAGCTCCCAGATTTTCACCTGCTGAGCTGATTTAACCAGTTATCTTGACAAAGTAACTGTCCAATTACCTGATTTTTCTAATTGCCACATTGGGACATTAAGTCTGAAAGATATGCATGTTCATGACCTCAGCGCCTCCTATATTTTTCATCCCTCCATTTTGAGTTTGAAAAATTGGCATGAAAATTGTTTTCTGACACTTCTTTTGAACCCTTAAATTATGTATCTATGACTAATAGCGATGTCTCAGGATGTTCTCTCAGAGAGGAAATCTAGTTTGAAAATCTGTCCTTTGTTTTTCACTCTGCAATTTCCTAAAAAGATCAGTTCAGGGATGTTCTTTGCCCTCTATGTTCCTTGCAGCACACGAAAGGCCACCCTTCCCCCATCACACACACATCGCTAATAGGCACTTCCTTCATATAATGAGCTGATTTTTGTCTAATATGTTCAACATTTTCAAAAGAAAAAGAGTAGCAGGAAAAGAATAGGGGTCTCCACACTGAAAGAATTTACCTTGGGGTTTAAAGTCAAACCAAGGCCTGCGTGTAGTCAAATATCAGCCAAGGTGCCAGAAACTGTCAGCTCCCTATAGGGAAAGGCCGACACCGAGTCCACTGCATTGCGTAGGAAGCCACTCAGCAAATGTTGAACTGTGAACCCAAATGATCCTTCCTGACTCTGATTCATCCAGGCTTTCTCCAGGCTCACTTGTTTCTTTAAAACCCTGTGCCTTCACTCTGTAGACCTCATTCATAAGACCATGTTCTGATGAATCTCACGGTTTCATGGTCTTTTTCCTGAGCTTTTTCCCTGAACCAGTCCTGTACCTGCCATCTCCCCTTGTGATGCATCTGCAGTGACCAGCCCCCATTCTTACCCTGTGCTTCAGATAATGCTGATTCAACCAGCCCATGAGTCCTACTACTTGACTTCTTCACTTCCTAGCTTTTGCCTCTGAATCCCAGTGTAGATTCTGCTCAGAATGTGACTCGCACTGTGAAGACACAAAACCCCTCCATGAAGGGAGATCTTCACAAGTCCCCCAGGCTCCAAGTGCAGTGGTCACTTAACCACCTGGACACACTTGCCCATCACTGTGTTCCAATCCCTCATGTCCCCACTGGTTTGATTAGCACTTTTATTCGTGCAGAAGGTGAGTTTCCTGTCACTCTAAATAATCAGAGACTGAGCAACCTCTGACAGAAGTTTTATAGAAGTGATTCAAGCATCAGCTGAAAGATCAAATTAAATTATCTTTGATGCCTCTTTAATCTTAGACTTCTGACAATACAAAATAGCCCTATAAAATATGTAGAACTTAAAGTTTTCCTAAGCTATGCTATTTTGTGTGACTCAAAACTCTACTAAAGGACCTGAGATGTTATGCAAAGTTTTTATGTGCTGAATTTTCTCTTACTGAATGGACAGCACATCATTCTTCCCAGAGGGCGCGTTTTTGGTGAGGATGGCTGCATGTGCAGGCAGATGCCTAAGGGACTCTTTCTGACTCCTCTGTGATGTCTCTTTATCTCATGAAATGGTTTACCCAGGCACAGCGATGCTGAAGTGGTCTTCTATGTGATGGGCATTCATTCTTGTCTTGCTTAAGTCCTTCTGTGGATTTCTGTTCCCCAGGAGATAATATCCAAAGCCCACGAGGACCAGGTTCCTCCGCACCCAACAGGTTCAGCTCAAATGGTGCCTCACCAGGGACACAGGTGGCTGTGAGCATTCCAAGCTGGCTGTGCCTCATAGAGCACATCAACCCATCTCACACCTTCCTAGCTTTGCCCTGCAAGTTCCCCCTGCTTTGGGTTTTCTTTGCCTACCATCTCCCAGTCAAAATCCTACCCTCCCTCAACATTTAACTGGAACATCACATCCTTTTGGAAATTTTAATACAAATTATCTTCCTCTATAAAAATTAGCACTTTCTCTCCCTAGGCTCCCAATGCAAATGATCTTATCTTGGAGCTCATTTCACTTAGTATGACTTTTGCATTTCTTTCTCTCAGTGAGCTTCATGCAGACGTCCAAGTCTGTTGTCTTTTTTTTTTTTTTTTTTTTGGCCAAAATATGTGGCTTGTAGGATCTTAGTTCCCCAACCAAGGATTGGACCTGGGCCCTCAGCAGTGAAAGGGTGGCATCCTAACCACTGGACCACCAGGGAATTCCCTAGACCTGTTGTCTTTATATCTTCTTTATATGTCCCAATTCCAGCATCAGTACTTACATGGTAGACATAAGTTGAATAAATATATGCTAATTGATTAAATAAGATGAACATAGCTGTACTATATTTATGTAAACCAACTTTCCAGATTATTTCCTGTTATAGTTATGGATAAAGATATCCAAAATACAGATTTCTTGCCTATTTAACATGACATCACTCTAAATATTCAAAGATAACTATTTTGTCACTTTCCAAAATTATTTAAACTCAAGGTCCGCAAAACTCTTATTTAAAATCATTCTCAACTTCAAACTGTGGTCAAAGTATGATTTCCTCATCGTCAACTTGAATATCCTAACATATTACTGACCAGAGACATATTAATATGCTTTTAGAGAGTGATACAATAAACATCACCATGCAAAGTTGTTAGAGCTTAAAGTTGATCAAAGGTTCATTACACAACCTATGACTGTCACTGTCATTCACATATTGCTCCATCAGGTTTTTATTCCAACCTTGTGTGTATTATAAACATAAAATTTTTAAAAATGACACATCATGAAATTTTTAGTGAAAAACAATTTTTTGATGAACTTTATGCAGATACTTTCTATGACTGTCCAAGTGGCATATGTATTCGGGTCTCAGAAGATGATTAGTTCTTCAGAATGTAGTTCTGATTCAGATGATGTGAATATTAGACCAACAAAAAGTCCTTAGTGACTGATTTTGATATAGAAAGTGAAAATGAAACTCACAGTGCTGGAGAATGCTCCTTTGTCTCCACAGAAGAGAGGTTTGAAGACAACATTTCACAAAAATCAGAAGACATTACAGATGTGTCAGGTGTAACTGTTGAATGTGATAACCTGCAAAGTGATAGTGAAATAACAGAATTAATTTTTGGCCAGCCAAAATAAAAATCGCCAGTCACAGGCCTTAATTTCTGTAAAAATCCTCCAGTCAATAATGAGTTAAATGTTACTTGGCTCTTGTAAACCTCTTACCTTTACTGACAGATTTTCATAGAAGTTCGAATTATAACCCACAATGGAAAAATGAGAGGACCTTTTGATGTTACCGGCCAAAAGTCTAGGGGAATTTCTACCATTTCTTGTATACGCACGATAGACAAAATCTTGGCAAACAGAATAGTATTTTAATCTATATTAAACACTGTGAACTTTACATTGACTAATGAGGCGTGACATTTGCCAGGCTCTGACAGATTCACAATACTTGGCAGAATTCTGCCAAACAATGACGCCACAGAGTCACCTGAGAACCTCCTTGGCTGTCAGACATGGCCCAGTTGGCCCAAGTCTCATTCACATTCTGGCTCCTTTGTTGCTTTTTTATTTATCTTTCTACTTATTTTCCTTTTTCCTCATTCTCTTCCTTTCAAGCTCTCTTTTCATGACTGGTTGTTGATCCCATCCTTGGAAGTTTAAGAACAAGTTCCCTGGTGGTCCGGTGGGTAAGAATCCACCTTGCAATGGAGGGGACGTGGTTTCAGTTCCTGGTTGGGAAACTAATATTCCACATGCTGAGGGGCAACTAAGCCTGTGCCTTGCAACTGCTGAAACACATGTGCATTGGAGCCCATGAGCCTCAACTAGAGAGCAGGAGCACCATGAGGAAAGATCTCACATGGCACAACAAAGATTCCATGTGCCACACAAGACTCGAAGATCCAAATACATAAATATTATGTAAAAAGAACATATTGTTAGTGATAAGCAGTAACCTAGTGGTTATTAATGGCAGATTTTTTAAATGAGATAATACTAAGTTTATCGCCCACTTCCCCAGCCTTGGATGTGTGATTTTCGATAGTTCTCTCTAGCAGCTCTAGTTCTCCCATTCGAAATGCTCACTTTGTGGGATTGCGGTGATGATGAAACAAGGCACAGCACAGTCCATCATCTGACATATAGTGAGTCCTCATTTAAGGTGAGAGCCATGACAGGTTTCCCAAAATGTCTGTTCAGAAGGCCACATAAAACAGAGACCAGTCGTTCACTGAGAAAAATCTACAATTCTGCTAAATGGGAACCGTCTTATTTATGGCTGCATTTCCAGCCTTCTAGAGACTGCGTAAAATAGAAGAAAGACACTAATATAGATTTAAACCTACTATGTGTCAGACACCTCTGGTAATTTTGAATATATTTTCTCCCTTAAACCCCTCAGCAATCAAAGTCGTACGTTTTCAAAAGGTAAAGGCAAGGCTCAGAGAGCTGAAATAGCTTATGCTGTGAGAGCTCAATGTTTGCAAGTGCCAAATGGAAGCCTAGTTGTGTCTGTCTCCAAATTTATACTGTATTTTTTCAAAGAAAAGTTGATATTGGATATAGGCTAATGTTCTCTTTCAGGAAGTATATTCTGAAGGAAGTAAATAAGTGTTACAAGGTAGGATGGGTTCTATGATTGAAGTTTAAGAAGCATAGATTACAGCAAACAAAATATATCTTCATTTTATAGGAGTTTTCAGAGACTTGAATGAATGAAGTAACCCTAAATCTCTTATAGTGTAAAGGAGCTACTTGCTACATTTAATCATCTTTCATAGAAAATTCTGGGGTATCCTGCCTGGTCTTAGGTCTTTAGTGGTCTATTGGTCCACTAAAGGGTTCAGTATTTCAATATATTCTACATTATTCAGACTAATTATGTTCTTTGGGTACCTATACAATGTACAGTATTAAATCTTATTAGGCAGAAGACATCCTCAGCAAATATTATCCTGGTGCTTAATGAGGGCAGATCTAAACAAAACATACATTTTCCAGAAGTATCTTCTGGTTTATTGTACAGTGCATGGCTCCTAGGTACCTGAGCCCCAGACATCCAGTTGCTGTAAATCACCTGAGAAAGGTGATCATTAAATAGATTAAAATGCATGAAAATTACCTAAATGTGGGCCATTAGATTAAATGAAGCAGCTACAGTATAATGCCCTGATGGCTCCGGGAACTTTATTTAGATTATAACTGTACCAGTGTTGTGCAAATCACATGATTAAGGAGAATATTACAAATCTTACTGCTCCCCTTGCTTTCCACTGAGGGTTTGCAATTGAAATTCCTCCAAGGCTTAATAAACAGTTACCTCCAAGAAGGCACTTTGAAACTGACTTTCTAGACCAATCTGCATTTCGATGTGGTTCAGAGCAAAACCTTATCTCTGGGTGGCATGTTTGCAGGAATAACAATGTTTAAATAATGTCTGAAATGGAGCATAAAAATCCTTTGTAACTCAAATGGACATATTGAGAAATCTTAAGCTTCAGCTCACATTACCTTTTTGATATTTCTTTCAAAGACTGACAGTAAGACATCATCACTTGCAGAAAGTAACTCTCCAAGAGCCCTGTGCATATTTTTGATGTAGTTCCTGCTTGCAAACTCTCCTCGTAACTTTAATAAATGCCAATTTGGGGAGCAGGAATGGTTAGAGTTTAAATTTTTCATAAAACTCTGTGTGAAACTGAAGTAGTCTATTTCTTTCCATCTAACCTGATCATTGGAGAAAGAGGGAATAAAAACAGCATACATGTGTATGCCTTCAAAAAATGCCTCTTAATTGGAGTCATTTAGGAAGCTCTGGGTAAGATCTTTTTGGCAGAGAAAACCATCAGCCGAAGTGTGTTTTTTTTTCCCTCCTTCATGTCAAGTGCATTTTTGTTCTTATTAGATCATTTTATTTCATTGAGGCTGAAAGCCGGAAAGGGTGGGGGAGAGAAGACAGCTTATATTGGATGAGTGTCTCTTCACAGTGCCCAGTACCCGGCTTGGTGTTTTCCATATTATCATGACTCACGACATTCAATTCTCATAACAGCATTTCCAGGCAAAAATACTAATCATTGATCAATTAATAAAACTGAACGCTGAAGGGGCTGACTAATAAGCTATGACGGTAGAATCAGGCTTTGAACCTAACTCTGTCTTGAACAAGTCCATGCTCTTCCCTCTAAGGACGGACAGTCAACACAGTCATAAAACACAGAGACTGCTGTTCAGGTGGGAGCCTTGCTGGCAGGTACTAGGAAATGGTTGCAGAGACTAAAGCTGGAGACTTTTTGGTAAAATGGGAGAACCGGGGGGAGACGGGAAAAGCAATGTCTGACAAAGCACTTAGGTATATCAGGCACTCTCTAAGCATCTTACATACATTATCTCCTTTAATCCTCATGACAATCCCATGAGATGAAAACTCTTTGTTCTACTTTACAGATGAGAAACAATGAGGCTTACAGATAGGGAAGCTCCCAAAAAGTCATAGAGATAATCACCAGGGAAGACCCTAAATGGTTTTATTGACATACACTTCACTTGCTATACCCAAACCATTTAAATTATAAAATTTAAAGTTTTTAGTAAATTCACAGGGAAACTCAATCCTGTGAAAAACCACAATCTAATTTTAAAGCATGTATATCCTCTGAAAAGAGATCCTATACCTGTTAGTCTACATCCCGGTCACCTCTCAACCGCCTGTTACAGGCAGCCACTGCTGCTGCTGCTGCTAAGTCACTTCAGTCGTGTCTGACTCTGTGCGACCCCATAGACGGCAGCCCACCAGACTCCCCCGCCCCTGGAATTCTCCAGGCGAGAACACTGGACTGGGTTGCCATTTTCTTTTCTAATGCATGAAAGTGAAAAATGAAAATGAAGTCGCTCAGTTGTGTCCTACTCTTAGCGACCCCATGGACTGCAGCCTACCAGGCTCCTCCATCCATGGGATTTTCCAGGCAAGAGTACTGGAGTGGGGTGCCATTGCCTTCTCCGTGAATAATGCTACTATATACATTATGTCCAAGTGCTCTTGTGTATATATATATATATATATATATATATATATATACTCTCTGTTCCTTCAGATCAGATCAGATCAGTCGCTCAGTCTTGTCCGACTCTTTGCGACCCCATGAACCGCAGCACGCCAGGCCTCCCTGTCCATCACCAACTCCCGGAGTTCACCCAGACTCACATCCATCGAGTCAGTGATGCCATCCAGCCATCTCATCCTCTGTCGTCCCCTTCTCCTCTTGCCCCCAATCCCTCCCAGCATCAGAATCTTCTCCAATGAGTCAACCCTTGGCATGAGATGGCCAAAGTACTGGAGTTTCAGCTTTAGCATCATTCCTTCCAAAGAAATCCCAGGGCTGATCTCCTTCAGAATGGACTGGTTGGATCTTCTTGCAGTCCAAGGGACTCGCAAGAGTCTTCTCCAACACCACAGTTCAAAAGCATCAATTCTTCAGTGCTCAGCCTTCTTCACAGTCCAACTCTCACATCCATACATGACCACAGGAAAAACCATAGCCTTGACTAGACGAACCTTTGTTGGCAAAGTAATGTCTCTGTTCCTTAAGGATATCCATAAGAGTGGAATTGTTGGGTAATATGAAAACTCTATGCTTAACATTTTGAAGAACTTTCAAACTGTTTCCCAAAGGGACCCTGCCATTTTACATGCCTACTAAATTGCTTCAGTCATGTCTGACTCTTTGCAACTCCATGGACTGAAGCCCACCAGGCTCCTCTGTCCATGGGATTCTCACAGGCAAGAATTCTGCAGTGGGTTGCCATGCCGTCCTCCGGGGATATTTCCAACCCAGGGATTGAACCAGAGTTTCTTATATCTCCTGCATTGGCAGACAGGTTCTTTACCACTAGCACCACCTGGGAAGCCCCAGGATTGTTATCAGGGTTCCAAATTCTTTACATTCTTTCCAACACTTACTATCTTCTGTCCTTTTAGTGTGAACTATCCTAATGGCTACGCAGTGGTATTTCATTGCACAGTAACACTCCTTATCCTCAGAGGATACGTTCCAAGATCCTCTGTGGATACCTAAAACTGCAGACTAGCACTGAATCAAATATATACCAAATATATACTATGTTTTCTCCTACACATACATGGAAGCCGAAGATAATTAAGAACAGGTGGCAAGAATACACAGAAGAACCTTACAAAAAAGATCTTAATGACCCAGATAATCCCAATAGTGTGGTCACTCACCTAGAGCCAGACAGCTTGGAGTGCAAAGTCAAGTCAGCTTTAGGAAGCATCACTACGAACAAAGCTAGAGGAGGTGATGGAATGCTAGTTGAGCTCTTTCAAATCCTGAAAGATGATGCTGTGAAAGTGCCACACTCAATGTGTAAGCAAATTTGTAAACTCAGCAGTGGCCACAGAATTGGAAAAGGTCTGTTTTCATTCCAATCCCAAAGAAAGGCAATGCCAAAGAATGTTCAAACTACTGCACAATTGCACTCATCTCACACGCTAGCAAAGTGATACTCAAAATTCTCCAAGCCAGGCTTCAACAGTACATGAACTGAGCACTACTACATGTTCAAGCTGGATTTAGAAAAGACAGAGGAACAAGAGATCAAGTTGTCAACATCTGTTGGATCATAGAAAAAACAAGAGAATTCCAGAAAAACATCTACTTCTGCTTTATGACTATGCCAAAGCCTTTGACTGTGTGGATCACAACAAACTGTGGAAAATTCTTAAAGAGATGGGAGTACCAGACCACCTGATCTGCCTCCTGAGAAATCTGTAAGCAGCTCAAGAAGCAACAGTTAGAACTGGACATGAAACAATGGACTGGTTCCAAATTGGGAAAGGAGTACGTCAAGGCTGTATATTGTCACCCTGCTTATTTAACTTATATGCAGAGTACATCATGTGAAATGCTGGGCTGGATGAGGCACAAACTGGAATCATGATTGCCAGGAGAAATATCAATAACCTCAGATATGCAGATGATACCACCTTTATGGCAGAAAGTGAAGAGTAACTAAAAAGCCTCTTGACGAAAGTGAAAGAGGAAGGTGAAAAAGTTGGCTTAAAATTCAACATTCAAAAATTTTGAAGCCCAAAAAAATAAAGTCCATCACTCCTTCCATTATTTCCCCATCTACTAGCCATTAAGTGATGGGACCCAGATGCCATGATCTTCACTTTTTGATTTCAGATCTGAAAATTCAACATTCAAAAAGCGAAGATCATGGCATCTGGGTCCCATCACTTCAGGGCAAGTAGATGGGGAAATAATGGAAGCAGTGATGGACTTTATTTTCTTGGGCTTCAAAATCATTGAAGATGGTGACTGCAGTCATGAACTTAAAAGATGTGTGCTGCTTGGAAAAAAAGTTATGACAAACTTAGACAGCATATTAAAAAGTAGAGGCATTATTTTGCTGACAAAGTTCTGTATAGTCAAAGCTACGTTTTTTTCACTTGTCATGTATGGATGTGAGAATTGGACCATAAAGAAAGCTTAGTGCCAAAAAATGGATGCTTTTGAATTGTGGTGTTGGAGAAGACTCTTCAGAGTCCGTTGGACTGCAAGGAGATCAAACCAGTCCATCATAAAGGAAATCAGTCCTGAATATTCATTGGAAGGACTGATGCTGAGGCTCTAATACTTTGGCCACCTGATGTGAAGAACTGACACACTAGTAAAGACCCTGATGCTGGGAAAGATTGAAGGCAGGAGGAGAAAGGGACGACAGAGGATGAGATGGTTGGATGGCATCACCAACTCAATGGACATGAGTTTGAGCAAGTTCCAGGTGATGGTGATGGACAGGGCAGCCTGGCATACTGTCCAATGCAGTCTCAAAGGGTAAGACAAGACTGAGCAGCTAAACTGAACTGACTGATACATATTTATTATAAAAGTTGATTTACAAAATAGGCACTGTTAGAGATTAACAATAATACCTAGTAATAAAATAGAACAATTTTAACAATATAAGTTTAGTGTATCTGGTCTCTCTCTCTTGCCTTTTCTCTCAAAATACCTTACTGTATAAATTTAATGCCTTTTCCATCTTCACTAAGCATTTATCATGCACTATGACCATAACTTTCACAGCTTGAGGTGCTGCAGCAAAACTAGCCTTGATTTCTTTTATTTTCTTCACAATTTCACAAATAGAAGATTCTTTCTTACCATAGATCTTAGCAAATTCAACATATCATTTTTTTTTTCTTTCCTTATTAAGTTGAGAACCTTTACCTTGTCACTGAAAGGAAGCACTTTACAGCGTCTCTTTGGCATATCTGAACTGTCAGCATCACTGCTCTTGCACTTTGGGGCCATCATTAAGTAAAATAAGGGTTACTTGAACACAAGTGCTGAGATAACTTGACAGTTGATTTAATAACCAAGAAGGCTACTAAGTGAGTAACACACATGCTAGACAAAGGGATGATTCACTTCCTGGAAGGGAAGGAGTGGGACAGTGAGAGATTTCATCATACTAATTGGAAAAGCATGCAATTTACAATTTATGAATTGGTTTATTTCTAGAATTTTCCTTTCGATATTTTAGGAACAAGGTTGACCATGAGTAATTGAAAGCATAGAAAGTAAAACCATGGATAAGTGGGAACTATTGTAATTTTGATTTGCATTGCTCTAATGACTAAGACGGAGAAGGCAATGGCACCCCACTCCAGTACTCCTGCCTGGAAAATTCCATGGACGGAGGAGCCTGGTGGGCTGCAGTCCATGGGGCCACTAAGAGTCAGACAGGACTGAGTGACTTCACTTTCACTTTTCACTTTCATGCATTGGAGAAGGAAATGGCAATCCATTCCAGTGTTCTTGCCTGGAGAATCCCAGGGATGGGGGAGCCTGGTGGGCTGCCGTCTATGGGGTCGCACAGAGTCGGACACGACTGAAGTGACTTAGTAGCAGCAGCAAAATGACTAAGAATATTGAATACTTTTTCATGTGCTTATTATTCATTTATATACCTTTTGGGAAAGATATATATTCAAACCCTTTCCCTGTTTTTCAATGGGCTGTTTTTTTTATTATTGAGTCATAGCTGTCTTCTCATACTTAATAGTAATATAAAAATTTTTAAGTTTGATGTCATCCAATTTATCTATTTTTTTCACATGTGCTTTTACTGTCATAATAAACTATTACCTTAAACTAAACTAAAATATGAATATTATATATATATAATATATATATATAATGGGATATTACTCAGCCATAAAGAAGAATGAAATAATGTCATCTGCAGCAATATGGATAGATCCAGAGATTATCATACTAAATGCAGTGAGTCAGACATAGGAAGACAAGTATCACATGATATCACTTAGATGCTGAATCTGATTTTTAAAAAATGAAAATGATACAAATGAACTTACAAACAAAACAGAAAAAGACTTACAGATATCAAAAACAAACTTATGATTACAAAGGAGAAATGGTAGGAGGAGGGATAAATTAGGAGGTGGGATGAACACACACACATTACTAGTTGGAAGATATAGACAACCAACAAAGACCTACTATATCTACTCAATATTCTGTGATAACCTACATGAGAAAGAATGAATACAGATGTATGTATAACTGAATCACTTTATTGTACACCTGAAACCAACACAACACTGTAAATCAACTATGTAGGTAGGTAGGTTGAGTTGCTCAGTTGCCCTACTCTTGTGACCCCATGGACTGTAGCCCATCAGGCTCCTCTGCCCATGGGATTCTCCAGGCAAGAACACTGGAGTGGGTTGCTGTTTCTTCCTTCAGTGAATCATCCCAACTCAGGGATTAAACCTGTGTTTCCTGCATTGCAGGCACACTCTTTACCAACTGAATCACCAACTGCCTAACCTGTGGGTTCCTAGAATCACCCTTTTGCCTTCCTTAAAGTTATGAAGAATGATTCTTACATTTTCTAAGATCTTTATAGTTTTAGCTCTTACATTTAAGCATGATCTGTTTTGAGTTGATTTTTGTGTGTGGTGTGAAGTAGGGGGTCCATCTTGATTCTTTAGCCTGTAACTATCCAGTTGTCCCCGCACCATTTGTTGAAAAGAGCATGATTTTTTGACAAACAACAGCACTGGCCAATTGATTTTTCTTTTGGCTGTCAGTAGCAACGGGAGCTTAGGAAAATTAATCAAACTCAGTTTACTCATCTATGAGGCTAGTAATACACCTACATCTCGATGCTGATGTTGAGAAGAGATAATAATCTCCACTTGACTTCCTTCTACCATCCCCAGCACACAGTCATTATTCAACAGATATGCAACATCCCACACCTCTAGCCAGTACATCTTGCTGAAATAAACTGATTCATTCCAACATTGTGAGCTTAAAAAAACAGAGACCTAGTACATGGATTTGATATTCTCCAGACCCCCACAGGGAACCCATTAGCCATTGTACATTCTTTAGCTGTTACTCAGAGAACATACATATGGAGAAGTTACTGGATGTCAGATATTTGGGAAGGAAAACGTTTTCAGTAAACAGATCCCTATGTGATATATAACACTGTTACCCTGCTTTTTTAAGGCAATGGCACCCCCCAGTACTCTTGCCTGGAAAATCCCATGGACGGAGGAGCCTGCTGGGCTACAGTCCATGCATGGGGTCGTGAAGAGTCGGATACAACTGAGCGACTTCACTTTCCCTTTTCACTTTCATGTATTGGAGAAGGAAATGGCAACCCACTCCAGTGTTCTTGCTTGAAGAATCCCAGGGGCAGAGGAACCTGGTGGGCTGCTGTCTATGGGGTCGCACAGAGTCGGACACGACTGACGTGACTTAGCACCCTGTTTTGCAAGTAAGCATCCCAACTCTTCATCTCATATATGGACCTACCATACGTTAATGTTTCTGCTTGTGGGGGAGATACCAGAGAGGATTTAATTTCTTGAGCGGCATTTAGCCTCTGATCTCTGTATTCTGTTTCATCCCCAAGATCTGATGATTCTGAGTGTATGCTTTTGTGTTGTGTTTCAATTTCCCCCACCTTGTTTTCAAAAAGTAACTTGTATATTTTTACTTTGCTCCTCAAATGGCTGATTCTCCTGGCCATCAAGACAGATAAACACATCATTCTTAGACAAGATTCTTGAGTCAGGATGGTTTATCAATAAGAAGAGAGAATCACATGTCCATTAATGCTTCCAGACCTTGGGACAGCATGTTCAATCTAGCCTCATGTCCTCTCCTGGGGGCAGGAGACTTTATCTTCAAACTGAGGGAGGCATGCCTTGGCTTGATTTATATGTGAGAGAAAAATACCTCTTCCTAGTAACCCTTCAGTCCACATCCTGGGCCCTTTCTCAGACCTCAAAAGGCATTTCACACACCACACCTGTTCTTGCCTTCTGATGAGTTTCATTGTATAGCTTGCCTGCTTATCTTTTATTTTGGTATGCCTGGACCCATTCTCCCCTAGGGAAGTCTATATCTCAGCCTGTGCAGGATCTTCCCACAGTTTGTTTTTCACTTCTCTCGGAAAAAAACTAAAAACCCAAAAAAGCTCAAAGTTACACATTTCTATAAAGGTCTCACTGATTATTGTTTTGAGGAAACAAACAGGGTAATGACTGTGCATGGGAAAGTAACAGAAATTCTGGAATCTGAGTCTTTACCCACCTTGGTCCTTATCTTTTGATATTTTCACTGAGCTCCTGTCCTTCCTGCTAGCTGAGGATGGAGTGCACCAAATGCCATGTTTTCTTCTCTTTGAGGAGAAGATCCTGTTGCTGGCTTTCTGCAGAGCTGACTTCATCACTTGCTTACACACAAATTTATGTTCTACCAACACCAAACTATTTTTTTTTATAACACGCCAGACATTTCCCACTTTCATGCCTTGCAAATGTGGCTGCTGCTTCCTCTTTGTTCAAACTGCAAACAAATTTTCTTCCCTTCTTCAAAAATGAGCTAAAATCTTAAGCATTTAAAATAGCCTTCCCTGTGTGATGCCATGACTAAATATAGCTAAATTTTTCTCTTTTCTATACATAATACATTGATCTAGGGCTATACTTCTCACTGTACATGATGATGCCTTTGTATGTCCACCTTCTACTCTAGACCATATCTCTTTAGAGCATAACCTACTTTGCTTCTCTTTTAGCAGCCACAGTTACTTGGCACAGACCAGCAGTTAATTAATATTCAGTATTTGGTTTAAATTCAAAGGAAAGAAGACAAGAGTTTGTGACCCTACTTATTAATGAAGAAAACAGAAACTTTCTGCTGATGTGAATGAAGATAAACCTCTGAAAAATTCCTACTGGTAATGCTTACCTGGCTCTCGAAAGTTACTTTAGCTACGCACACCTGTTCAGCTCACCAACACTCCATGACCGTACACACAATATTCAGTGAAATGGTCTTAAATAAATGAACATTACTATCTCTACTGATTTCTTTGGCAGAAAAAAGTTCACAAGTTAATGGGGATAAAGAGAGGATGTATGAAGAGAGGAAGAGAGAGGGGCACTTCATTATTTATCAAGACGTGAGCCCTGACACCTCATTTATTTTACAAAAAGGACTGCTGATGTTCATATTTTTATGAGCTAGGACTTAAAACAGGATTCTTGTTCCCCTTCCACCCATCACCAGTCTTGCAACCTGTGGAAATGTTGCTTATTCACCAGTTGGGTCCCTAGAATCACCCTGTGCCCTTAAGCTGTCAGCGGGGGCCACCCCGTTCCCCATGACCACTGCAGTGGTGCAGAAAGGCTCTTTCCTCCCAGGACACTGGGTTGGATCCTCCTTAATACTGAGCACAACACTGAGGAAATGGAATGGAGTGTCTACAGACTTCCTCTGCAGCTCATCATCCTATTTAGAATGAATTAACATCCAATCAGCAAGCAATCATGCCTAATAATTTGTAGATACGCTGATTCTTCAGAGTCACCTCTTTTAAAACACTGTCAATAGAACAATTACCTAGGATTATCTTCTTACTGGAAGGCGCCTAGAGGGGTCTCTTGTTTTGTGCCTGTAACTATTACTCAAGGCAAGTCTTTCCCGTTCAGCTCTCTGCGGCAATAATAATAATGGTAAATACGGTAACACGACATTAGAGATCTGAACAAAATTGGGAAAACAAATCTTTTTAGCCAAGTGTGTCTGACTATCCGCTAGCATTTTTTTTCCTGCCAAATCTCAGTCTCTCTCTCCCAGTCTACGCCCTGAAGGGCAAGAACAGCAGAGTTTTCAAAACAATCCTTGGGCCACTGTCGTCCTTTGCAAGAAATCCCCTGGGGTCTTTCCTTTCTGTGTCAGCCATCCATTCCATTTTTTAAAAAAACAATATATTTAATATATTAAGTCTGAAGACACAAAACACAGAACAGAGGAATGTGTCAGATGCAGAAAGATTAGACCAGACCCACCTAGGCTTGGAAAACAGCAGAAGTTTCAGGGACTTTTCTGAAGTGCTGGTTTTGTTCAAAATATCTTTGCATCCCATGTGGTACGCTGTTTTAGTTTTGCTTTGCAAGGAACAATGGCATAGGGAGGGCCCTGACTCTCCTAGACAACAACAGCATCCAAGACGTGTCTATGGTTTATAACAGGGCTACCAACGGTCATTTGTACTGAAGGAGTCTTTGGGCCTAGAAAAGAAAACAATGGTCTCAAAGGCCCTTGCTGAATCATCTAACTTTGGGGAACACAAAACCGAACTTTAGGTCCCGCCCTGATGCTCCAGGACAGCTGCACCTACCTGGGACTTATCACCCCCCCCCCCCCCCCCCCCCCCTGTCCAGAAACCTTCCACCCTCTACATCTGCCAGGGACTTATCACCCCCTGCCCAGAGGACTTATCATTCCCTGCCCAAAACCTCCCAGACCCTGTTCAACTATAAATGCCATCTCAGTTAAAGAATACCCAAAACATCCCACCTGACTAACGTTTCCCTCATCGCTCCCACAAACCTCCCTTTAAATATGAAGCCTCCCTGATCCCTCTTGAGCTCAGCCTGGTCATTAGGCTGACTGTCGCCCCCTCCTTGCCTAAATAAAGGTAACCTACCTCCATTGAGGTCGTATCTTCTTCTTTTCTGCCTCCGGCCCAAACTATACCTTACATGTACCACCTGGATTCAGAGATAAATCTCAGGGATCTCAAGGATCCCAAGTCCCGTCTGTCCTAGAAGTATCTGAGAATCCTGGAGCATTCTATTGGGCTGATTTTATTAGAAATATCCTCTACCTATTCATCATTTTATTCTTGTTCTCCCTGCACAAGGCAGTGCTGGCCACCTGACAACTCGGGAGTAAGTTGTCACTGTGATGGCTGCTGATGCCAGCCTTGGGGCACCCATGGCTTTTCATGTTGACCTGACTGAGTCTGAAGAATCCCTTTCCTCACTACCACTAGGTGTTAGTCCCAGCAATAAGTGTCAGTGACTTTTCAGCTTTTTGGCTTAACTTTGGTAAGAAATTTAGAAAAATTACTTCAGGTCTGAATTGGAAGTCAACTGCATGTAAACGGACATACAAGGCATATACATACAGTGTACATACATACATACAGTCTACATATATATAGGATACATACATATAGGATACATACATACATACTATCTCTATATCCTGACATACAGGAATTGAAAATATTTCAATTCTTTGTCTTAGAGTGAATTTCTGTATCTCAGCGTTCTTCTTCCAAAGAAAATTTCTGCTGTTTCATTATCTAATGCCCCAAAGTTTTAGGTCTCGAACAATGGCTTTGTTGTCGTTGTTTTCATATATACTCAGTGACTTTACTTTTCAAACTTCAAATTACAAAACACGATCAAACATAGAGTACTTATTCTAATGCTGGGTGCTTGGACTCCAGAGATTATGAAATCACCTTGCCTTCTCCATCAAGAAACTATAGAAGACCGAATAGTGGTTTTAAGAGCTTATTTAACAAGTCTTCAAGAAGAAATGGTAGATAGTCATGATATCTGGATTCCTTTCTGGATATCTCTGCATGTCAGAGTTCCCAAAGTGGTAGGGAAAAGATGAAAAGCCCACCCCTTGAATCTTTTCTAAAGTGTGTGTTTATGTTTAAAAGAAACATAGGGAAAAAGGACAAGGAAGGGAAGGAGAGGGAAGACAGGGAGAAAGAACAGGAGGAGAAGGAACATGTGGAGGAAGAGAAGGAGGGAGAGGAGAGGGAGAGGAAGACAAGGACAAATAGTGTCCATGCTCTGCTAAAGCATCTATAAGTTTAGCCAAGAATCTATTGTCTCACTTTTTTTCCTCTGGATACATAATATCAACAAACAATTCATCTGATTTTCTTGGCACAGGAAAGAGTTATTTTTGTGATTGGATTTTCCAATGGTTTTTGTCCTTGTGTAGAAAAGATACTTCCCCTTGTTCCCTGCCCTTTTAAACAGGATTTCAGTAAAAATCTCCAAGAAAAATATCTCATTGGCTACTTTCCACATTCACTTTTAAGCATTTGGTACATCTTTGTGATCTCTACCACTGCCGGATGGAAACCTAGATGTCCCCAAATCCCATTGTTTGAATGAGCACTCCTTTCTCAAAAAAAAAAACCCACAAACGTTTATTTCATTCCAAAAAAAAAAAAATCACCATTTTCTTCTTACCCCTAAGGAAAAACATGGTATTAATAATGAGTCAGTGTTAAGATCTGTGATCAACACAGATTACTATTTTTTCTCCTTTCTTTTCTTTATATTTTCTCTCCCTTTCTTCCTTCCCTCACTCACTCCTTTCTTCTATCCTTCCTTTTCGCTTCAGTCCCTTTTTTTTTTCTTTTTCTTTAGAGTACTTGCCTGAGAGTTACTTTGGCAAAAATCAGTCTTCCTGGGCTTCATTTTTTTCTGAGATAAAAACATTGTGTTTGAGGCAATATTCAGTGTGCCAAAGTATTTACAGTTTCTTACAGCCCATGTTTGTTTCAAACTTCTCTCTCTGTGACTGACTTCTTTTTCATTTTACTATATTCTTTATTGAAGTTTTAGTAACTATTTTGTACCAACAATCCATTCTTTTTATTTTTGGTTTACATGAATTTTATTATAATGCATTTGGTCATAACTTCATTTGAGTTTATCCTGTTAGATGTTTCCAGAGCTTTTTAAACCTGTAAATTTACATCTTTCACCACATTTGGGATATTTCCAGCCATTATTTTTTCAAAATTATTTTTGTACTCAATCTCTTTCTCTTGTCCTCTGGGATACCAATGACATAAGTATTATACCTTTTTGCTTATTTCATAGATTTCTGAGGTGCTGTTTCCCCCCTTTCCAATCTTTTCCTCTGTTCTTCAGTTTAGATAATTTTATTGGTTTATATTTAAGTTCAGTGGCATTTCCTCTGTCATGTCCATTCTGCTACGAAGTCCATCTAGGGAATTCTTTATTTCAGATGTATTTTTCAGTTCTAAAATTTCCATTTGGTTTTATTTTTATAGTTGCAGTTTCTCTTTGGAGAACTTACATCTTTCCATTCATTTCAAGAGTACTAATCTTTAGCTTATTGAGGGGTTACGATATCTGCCTTAAAAGACTTTGCTTTATAATTCCAACATCTAGGTCATCTCAATAATTGGTATTTCTTTGGACTGCCTTTTCCCTCAGCAGAAGTCAGAACACTTTTTTTTTTTTTCTGTAAGGATCAGCCAATAATTGTTTCAGGCCTTGTGGCTTAGCCCTATGCTCTGTGTTGCAATGACTCATCTGATATCTCAGCATGAAAATTGCTAGAGACAACAGAGAAATGAATGGGTGTGGCTATATTCTAATAAAACTTTCAGTATGGAGAGCCAACTATGAATTACATAAAACTTCACTTTTACAAATATTCATGTTTTATGCCAACTGTTTATAAGTGCAAAATCTCTTCCAACTTTATGAGCGCTCCTGATACCAGTGGTGGGGCAGATTTAGCCTATGGACCACAGTGTGCCAATGCCTACCTGGAGAATCAGCCACTGTTTTCTGGTTCTTTTTATGTCATTCACTTTGGATCGTATCCTGGACTGGTGAAATATGCTGGGAGACTCTGATGGCTCTTACAGTCCTCTGGAGAATATGGATGTTATTTCATTTATTTTAACAGGTTCAGTTAGATACAGATCACAAATTTTGGCTTGTCTTCTTTGAACAGAGGTGTCAAGATCAGTTCAGTCTCCAAAGTCCTTGCTATGCTCCTTATTTTCACTCATGCCCCACTCAGAAGATAGTGTGAACATACAAGCCTCACCAAACATGAGTCATGGTTCTTATTCTGGTTTAGTTCTCTAAGCCTTTGCTCTGCTTCTCTGGGTCTGTTCTGCATATGTGCAGCTTGGGGGTGAGCTCGGCATTTCTGACACACACAGAACAAGGAAATGTCCTTCTCCAGCTGTCTTCTTGGGATTCCCTTTTAACCCTCAGCTCTCAAGAGTCCCTTTCCCTGTTCCTCTCTATCTGATCAGAAAGAAAAAGCATTTTTCTCAGTTTATCTACTGTTGGCCACTTCAGTACACCTGGGGCTGACCTCAGTGAGAGAAAATAGAAAGAAAATAATAAAACAATGTGGCTGCCCCGAGTACACTGCCTTCACAGTACAGGTTCTGTGACCATACAGGTGGGATTTTCTCTTGGGGCTTTAACTGCCCACACCTCTGCCCTGCTGCCACCATCACTCAGAATACAAGCTGACCTCTGGGCACAGCCAGGGGAGAGAAAAGGAAAATGAAAGTTGCTAGGAGAGGAAATTTTAAATAGTATCATTGCAACAAAAATGAGAATTATGTGAGGAGACAGGTGCTAACATTGTGATAATCATTTTGTATTATATGTATCAAATCATCATATGTCAATAATATCTCAACAAAATTAGGGGGGAAAGATGACTAAAAAGTGACTCTCTTGCTCACAGTGACCCCACACTTTCTTGTTCACTGTATGAACCCTCTTCTAACCAGAGAGAATTTATCTCAGAATTTTGCTGTCAACACCTGACATGCTGTTCTGTCCTTAGGTCAGTGCTGAGAGATGAAGGGGGAAAAAGTTTCACTGCCATGTTGGTATTCCTCAAATTCTCACTTCGCTCCCCAATCCACTTGCAAGGTTTTACTTTTTGGAGATTTCAGGTATGGCTTTTTGCATTCAATTTATAGATTTTAGTTATAATCAGTAGAAAAGATAGAGACATAATGAGTTTACGGCATCTTGGCTCAAACTAGAAGCCCCCATTCTGTTTGAAGAAGCAGGTGCTTAACGCTCCAGGAAGAGAAGTGATTTGCACAAGGTCACAGAGTAAGGCAATGGGGAAGAGGTGGAACCAGGACACAGGATTTCCAGGTCTTTCTGACTGCCTTCTTTTGAGAGTAAATGTGGCCATTTCTATTGAGGGAGGAAAAAAAGGGTATGTGGGTCCCAATGCACGCTGACACTCTCCCCCCCACGGTTCTGATGCTCACCACCCTCACTCCTACATCAGCGTACCCACTGGGGGTGTTCTGGCAATGCCCTATCAGTGTGTCTTAGCCCTGGGATGAGTCCTGCTAAAAATGATGTTACAAGGCTGTGTAAAAACTCATTAATTCAGTCAATAGTGGTGGTGACAGTGATGGTGGAGAACATGTTTTGGATGTGGAAAAGGTGCACGTGTATGTGTGTTTACATGCATACTTGGGTATATATTTGTGTGTGGTTATTTATACAGGTGGATTTCTGTTTCTTTATGTTTGTGTCACCTGTAAGTGTTAAAACTCTGAATGGAATTTAAGAAATGAAGTTGCCTAACCCCAACCTGGCAGACGAAGAAACACTGAAACTCAGATAATCTAAATAATTACTTTGCCATTGGCTCGGAATTTGAAAACCATACCATTTTCCCAATATGTCATGATACATAGTGAGCTGCATTCAATTAGCCAGCTTGGAAACTGTGACATCTAAATAGCATGTGTGAGAGAGAAAAGATTTAAGGGTTAATCAACAATGACAGTGTACCGATCCAACCTGTCTTAAATGCTCTTATTCAACCAAGATTAAATGCAGAAAATTTCTACACAACTTGTCTTCCAACAGAAGGAGCAGCATTCTGGGCCTATGTCCCTGCCCCGGCCATGTGTACTCTTCCGCAGTGCCTGCTTTCTGCGCTCCATGTGCACAGATCGCTGTTTTCAAGGCACATAGTTATATTCTGGCATTGTCTACAAAGCACAGTTGGACATCCAGGGTTCTTTCAAGGTGCTGAGAAACCAGGGGAAAAGCTAGATTTGGCTTCGAATTGATTCTACAGTCCTATGCATTTATATGTCCAAATCTAAATGGCATTGGAAGGCCATATCAGAATGTCCCAACAAGTACTTAGGCAGTATACTTCATGACTGAATTCTTCAGGATGGAGCACTGGCTCATGATACCCTTTCTACTGGATCAAATGAGCCTACTTAGCCATGTTATTTATTGCAAAGGGACTCTGTTTAGCTAACATCATGTTGGAGAAAGGGATAAACATTCTGTGACTTTGCTTTAGTAAAATGGGTGAGGCAGAGGGAGCTTTGGTGAAAGCCAGTTCTGTCTTCCAGTCCTGGGTGGGATTTTCAATCTGCACAATCTCATTTGGTGTCATGATCAATCTGATGAGCAGAAAGAGGTACAATTTTTTCCCACCCAGTAGATGGATAATGGAAGTTTAGGGAGTTAAAACAATAAGCTGAAAAACTAATATACATTATCCATATGGGTTTGTAGCCAACTTCTGGTATAGATCTGATAAATAGTTGTCTTTTTCAACGTAAGAAACTATCCCAAATATATCAGATTATAAATGCACTTTTTGTTCCCCTCATAGTTTTGTATTTTGGCCTGGGCTTAGATGGGTCGTTCCTCTTTTAGACTCTCCCCAGGTCTAGAAGGGTACATGACTGTACATGCGTGTGTGCACAGTCATCAGGTGGCCCAGGGGAGGCTGGCTGTTTCGGTATAGCTGCACGTACATGCCCATTGGGCTGCAGCTGTCAGCTAAGTGTTGGTTTCTTCCATAGGTCCTTCTTAGCAGGAAAGCCCCGGATTCTTACATAGTGGAAACAGAATTCCAAGAGTGCAAGCCTGTGCGCAAGCTCTTATCAAGTCTTTCTTATATCAAGTTAGCTTACACCCCATTAGCCAAAGAAGTTCATTGTCAAGCCTAGATTCTATCTGTGAAGAGGTATAATCTTCATAAGGCATGGAGCTTTGGAAACGTGATTTATTAAGGTCATTAAGGAGAAGGCAATGGCACCCCACTCCGGTACTCTTGCCTGGAAAATCCCATGGATGGAGGAGCCTGGTGGGCTGCAGTCCATGGGGTCTCTGGGAATCAGACACGACTGAGCGACTTCACTTTCACTTTCTGCTTTCATGCATTGGAGAAGGAAATGGCAGCCCACTCCATTGTTCTTGCCTGGAGAATCCCAGGGACGGGGGAGCCTGGTGGGCTGCCGTCTCTGGGATCGCACAGAGTCGGACACGACTGAAGTGACTTAGCAGCAGCAAGGTGATAATCTCTCATAGTGATTTTGAAACCCTGGTCTGTTTCTGATTTCAAGAAAAGGTTTTTTTTTCCCCATCAAATAAAGTTGATGTCATATTGTTTTAGGCTTTCTTATATACTTTTTTCTGTCTAAACTATTATCAACATTAATAAGATAACAACTTAAAACACACACATTACAGTAGTTGTATTCACTGACATGTACACAGATAGATAGCCAAAGTTAAAAAGTAAGAAAACTGACAATGATGGAAATATATTAAAAATATACATAAGCCAACTGAAAGAGTCTCCAACAGCCAAAGCTGGAACAAACTCAGCAACAACATAAAGTAGTATTAGATTATAACCTAAAGCATAAAACAAATATCCATTAGTTCAAGCAGATATAAATGTCTGAATAAGTAAATAGATGGGAAGCAAGACATGTCTCTCATACATACCAATTCCAAATAATTTCTGTAGATATTTCAACCTCAAGGAGGTGGATAAAGCATAACTCTCCAGCCCTTAACTGTGGGTTGAATAGTGATTCTTCCACAGAATATGGTACGGACAAGGGTTTGGAGGACAATAAATCAACAGGGGGAGCAACCTGACAAATACTACCTCAACCAGGCGGATCAAGAGCCACATCAACAGCAACAAGCTGAGTCATATTAACAGTATGTATCCTGGATATGATGTGATGAAAATGCCACTTTATCTCTGTGTTCTTCCTCCCCAAGGCCATAACTCCAGTTGGGTCATGAGAAAAAATTAGGCAAATTCCAGTTGAGTATCACTTTAGAAAATACCTGAAAATACTTCCCAATGCTCTCAAAATCATCAGAATCAAGGAAAGTCTGAGAACTTGTCATAGACAACTGAGTTGAATTGTAGGATTTGGTACCCCAGCTGGTACCAAATAATTGCTTAGAAATCCTTACCTATATCCCCACAAACTGGAATGGGGTTCTGAACCCATTTAATGATATATGGGAACCCTACAATCTTTGCAATTTATCTGTAATCTAAAACTTTTGTAAAAATAAAGTTTAAAAATCAAAGCAAGACTCAGGCTAGAAAGACCTTTGTAATATATACAGTAGTCAAAGAGGGGATATTTTTAGCACATAAAGACCTTAAGTAAGCTAATGAAGAGAATAGGACTCTGGCACACAAATGAGCAAGGGAAAGGGACAGACAACATGTAGCTAAAAATCAGAGGACAAAGGTGGTCCGGTGGTTAGGACTCAGGGCTTCTATTGCAGGGGGCACAGGTTCAATTCTGGTCAAAGAACTAAGATCTCACAAGCTGTGCAGCACTGCCAAAATAATAACAGGACACAGGAACATGGAAAGCAAAGTTCAATACTACAGTCAACGAAATGTGAATCATTTTGACCTTTTTAAAATAAGAAGTATCCTGCACTTATTAGGAAGTCTTACAAAAGTCATTCTTTTAACAGTTGTTGGTCATAAATCAGTAAAATCCACTTGCAAATTAATTTGAAACTCTTTCTATAAGTTAAATGTGTTAATTCATCTCTTCACAATAATTCTATTCCTAGTACACTTCTCTTGGAAAGCAATATATGTGTAAAATATTTTCCATAGAAATATAACCATCATAGAATTATTTGTAAACATGGAAACTTAGGAGCTACTTATATTTTCTGCAATAGGGGAGTGGTTAAAGAGCCCTGAGTCATCTACCTGATGAAACAATATGAGGTAATGAAAATGATATTAAAAGATAATGTAATAACATGGAACAGTGACTACATAAAAAAATATTAAGACAAGTGGCTATATCTTAAAAGTCAGTAGTATTTTAATGTTCACATTAAACAATGCCTAGAGCTAGAAACAAATATATCAACACTTTCAACAGCTTTACTTATTTGCATTTTTAAACAACTTACTAATTAGTTTAAACTAATTCTTGAACTCTTATTTCAACTTACAGATAAATATTTTATTTGAGCCAAGAAAAAAAAAAAAAAGGATTAAAAAGGAGATGAAGAAGAAGAAATTGCAATTTCTCTTAACAGCAAAGTCTGTTGAATTTGGCACCTGGGGTTTTGAGATGTTTGTTTCTGCTTATCTGTAGTTTCCCTTTTGTCTTTAATTGAACTGAATACATATAAATGTTATCTGTAAAAGTAAACACCCAAAAAACCGATATGTTTAATGTGTCTACAAAACCCAGTGTGTACAAAAGGGGATAGGTTTGTAGAAGTGAAAAAAAAAATGATCATCTGTCAATGTGAGATCCAGTGAGCTAATGTGCAAATTAGCATGAGCACAAGTAAAGGAATACAGAGCAACCTTGTGGAAACCATTAAAAAATTCTTTCTTAAAAATTGTCCTTTTGGGGACTTCCCTGATGGTCCAGTGGCTAAGACTTCACTCTCCCAATGCAGGAGGCTTGGGTTCCAACCCTGGTCAGGAAATTAGATCCCACATGCTGCAATGAAGACCCGGCATAACCAAATAAATAAGATATTTTTTTAAACTTCATTGCACAATCTTTTAAAAAAATCGTCCTTTTGAAATTTCCTATGTTGCTTTCCAATTCACTATTGTCAGTTCGTAGTTTCTCTAATTATTAAAGAAATTATAAATTGTTGGAGTTTTTCGTTTGTTTCCTTGGCCTGCAAAGAATGCTTGCTTTGCAATGTAACAAAAGCTACAAGCATTCTCCATTTGTGTCTCAAACCTAAATGCTACTTCACGACTAGACCCTGAACCCCTTAACAGGTACCTGTATGTTGAGGGACAGGTTGATGGATGAGGTCTGCCCCCGCCTGAAGGCAAAGGGCGGGACCAGCTGCTCCTTGGAGGCCCCTGCACCTCAAGGTCTGAGAGCCCAGCTCCGCCAATCTTGATGCTGTCAGCGAGAATCACCAGCAGACAGTATCCCCTTTTAAGACACTGGTTGTCACCAGAGCCCAAGCAGCAGCAGACAAGCGGTTGATAAGAGGTTTTTCTTTCTCATCCTGATAAGATTTTCTAGACACTCAGAAATTTCTCCTTCCACACTGAAGTACTTTTTCCAAACTACAAGAGAAAAGCTGTCTTTCAAGCGCCACAATTTGACCCATAGCCCAAACTATTTGGGTCCAGACTTAAGCCATTGTAGATGGTGAGAGAGAACTTGGGGGCCAGCAGATCCCTTGGGCAGTTTTTCAGCACCAGCACAGATTTCAGGCAAAGGGAACCAATTTCGGTTTATTGGGAAGGTTGGGTGAGTCGGTTATGACCCTAGTCCATCATATGGGAAGTATTAGTTACTTAGTCGTGTTTACTCTTCCGACCCCATGCACTGTAGCCCTCCAGACTCCTCTATCCATGGGATTTCCCAGGCAAGAATACTGGAGTGGGTTGCCATTTCCTTCTCCAGGGGATCTTCCCAATCCAGGGACTGAACCTGGGTCTCCTGTATTGCAGGCAGATTCTTTACTATCTGAGCCACCAGGGAATGCCAAAGCATTTCCTGCATAAAGCTGCTATAAATATTTAGGTGCTTCTTTCTTAAGTAGAAAAAAGGTGATACCTATACACATTTCTTGATGAAATGCCTGGCAGATAATAAGTACTTAAGGAATATGAGACATTATTAGTCAGAAGCACAACTCTGGCTTAGTTAAGAACTGATCTACCCTTTCTGAACTTCAGAAATTTTCCAGGGACTACAGATTACTCTAACCTCAGAGAGACAATCACTGCCTTCTGTTTTTTTTTTTTTTTTTAATTAATGGGTGTTTATTTTCTTATCTTGGTTATAGAGGGGTTAAAGAGAGAGAGAAAAAGAAAAAAAAAATAGTATTTAAAATATTGAATTGTCCACAGAGTAGCTGGAATGATTTGAAAAATAAATAAATAGGAAAATAACACTTTTCTGCATAAAACTCTATAAACATGTAAAGTCCCTAACAGATCCTACAGGCCTTTCATCTCTGGCTACCCCTCTAACTGCGGGAGAAACTCCAACCACAGGGACCAGACTTTCTGATCTTCCAAAGCACTCTGCTCCCTCCGGCCTCCAGTCTTTGTTCATGACATTCTCTGCCCACTGGAATCCCTTCCTCATCTCTCTGACAGCCTGGTTCCTACTCACTCTTCAGATTTCCCTTAAATATCACAGTGTCAATAGGCCATCCCTGCTCTGTTATTCTCTCTTATGGAACACTGTTATTTTCCTCCTTTACACTTAGCACTTATGCATGATTTAATTATGTAATTATCTCTGTGTTAAAAGCCTGACTCTGCCACTAGGTTGTCAACTTCATGGGGACAAGACCGAGTTCGCATCACAAGCCAGCACCAGGGAAGCTCCTGGCACATGGCAGGCCTGCAACAAAAGCTGGCAAAAGAAAGATCTTCAGAAAGAAGGGAAAGAAGGAAGGGAGGGAGGGAGGGGGAGAGAGAGAAAGAGAGAAAGGAAGAAGGGAGGGAGGGAGAAAAAGGAAAGAAGGGTGAAAGAAGGGAGGGAGAGAGGAAGGAGAGAGTGGCGGGAGCGATGGAAGGATGGGAGGAAAGGAGATACAATCAGCAGTATCATCACCCCATTTTTAACACTAACAAGTGGTCTGCCTGGAAGGTAGCATTTGGGGCCAACTGGGTCTTGTGGCTTCCGTTTGCTCTCTCCTCTCCATTCCCTCAGCCTGCACCTCCCCCAGGGTCTGAGCTCAGTCCTTCCTGTAGCTCACTCACCTCTCCTTGCTTGGACCCCTACCCCTGGGAGGAGCAGCGTCGAGCTCTCTGCTTTCCTGCCTTCCTCCCCAAGACACACACACTGCAACCCTTTCCCTGGTCCTTCCTCCCTCTTGCCAGAAACCTCCTCTCTGTCTGCTGCAGAGTAGGATCCTGTCAGAGGCTGGGGCTACGATCTCAATTACTGATAAAGGGCTCATGTCATGTCTCTCTCTGGGCATCTACATGCTAATCCACGCAGCAATGCGGCTGCCTAAAGGAGCCACTGGCATCGGCAGGAGATGGGGAAGGGATATTCTGGGGCTGCAAGGAGAACAAAGTCGCTTTTGTTCTCCTCCAGTCACCTCTGCGAAACCCAGAGACTTTTACCAGCAAGGTTAGACATATGGTTAAGTGGGTTAAAACAAATAAAACAAACAAACAGATTACCTAATAATATGAACAGTCTGCTCTTATTTATAGTAACATAGAAAATATAGGTATGCATGGATTGTATCTGGAAGGCTCTATCCCTGGGAGTTTGATCAGACTTGTCTGTTAGTGGTGGAATTAGGGTTTTGATATATACCATATATATTTATATAGTTACACATGTGTCTATATTATACTATCAAAAAATCTTATTGTGCATATGAAAAAGAATAAGAATAGAAAAGCAACTTAAAAACAGGAAATTTGCTTCTTTCTCTCCTTGCAAACACCTCTGAACTCTCAACAGCTCCACCTTGCAAGATCCAAGCCCTTTATTACTCTGGTTTCTCTTTTCTTCCTTTATGATGGATCCCATCCCTTTGAGGACCACACTTACATAGAGATAGCAGGAAGATAGACTGGAGTCCAGAAAACTTGGTTATTGTCCCATATCTGTTATTTTATTCATGTCGAGTTGAACCTTCTTTGAGTCAGCTCCTCTCCCTGGGTCTCACTTCTCATCTGTAAACAAGGCTGGCCCAGATCATCTCCTAAGAGCCCTTTAGAAGCCGTAACCTTCCATGTCTCTGAGTAATGACTTCCACCTCCTATTCCAACTCTTTGGGTCAGCAAATAGTTTACTGCAGAAAAAAATTTTAAGCCTCTGCTGGACTAAAACGCTTTGGCAGATGTCCTGACCTGGTTTCATCTGGGTGTCCTAAAAATATAATCCAGCTATAAGTCTCAGATGGAACCCTGGGCATCATTGGTAGTGTAAACATATAATTTATCATCCAAACTAGCACAAGACCTATGAATAATTATGCTTGAAGATCAGCTGTCAACTGGGACTGTCCTGGACACAGGAGGACACCAGGAAGAGCCTAAACTACAGTCCCGGGGTCCTGGCTACCAAGTCCAGAGGCACACATTTTAGCTGTGTGATCTCAGTCATTAGGCTTCCCTGGTGCCTCAGCAGTAAAGACTCCGCTTGCAATATAGGAGTCGCAGGAGACTCAGGTTCAGTCCCTGGGCTGGGAAGATGCCCTGGAGAAAGGCATGGCAACCCACTCCAGTATCCTTGCCTGGAGAATCCCACAGAGAGAGGAAACTGGTGGGCTACAGTCCATAGGGTCACAAAGAGTCAGACACGACTGACGCGACTTGGCCCCCATGCATGCACACTTAGTCACTAGACTATAAGGTCCATGAAGAACGGGGATGGGACTGCTACTTTCATAATGGCATCTTCTCTTAGTGTCACTGATATGTCTCCACTGGAAAAGCTCTGACTGTGTCAGGTAGAAAATTGAGCTAATGACATACTGTCTTAAGTTTCCTTTGCAGTCCGTCACATGGCTACCTAAGCATCAATTTGGGTGGTTGTTTCTTTTTCATCCAATTGTGTAGATTGAAAACTCCAAGGTTTAGAGAAACGAGGTGATGCACCTAAGCTCTGTATGGGATATATTATTTTTGTCATTTTTCCTTTTCCTTTTTAAAAAATTTTCCACTCAATTTTTAACTTCATACTGCTTTACATACACATATATATTGAATTTATAAGATCGTGCTACCAGTTGTTGGTTAGATTTGGACTAGAATCCATGGCCACTGATGTGCATGCCAAGGCCTTCACAATTGTCTCTTGGGCCATATTTCTTTCCCATCTCAAAGAGATCCTTTCCATAATCTTAATCTCTTTGAGATACAGAGAAACGTGGCTATAGTAATGCCTTCTTCCCCATTCTCTCTCTCTCTCTCTTTCTTTGTCTCACACACAGACACAGACACAGACTCATATCCCTTCAATACCAGTGCAGACCTGTCTCCTGCAAATACTACTTTGGACTCTGAAATAAGTTCCCTCCCCTCCCTTCAAAAAGGAAAAACTGAATGTTTCCTGAAAAATAAATGCAAATGTTTTCCTGAATGACATTTCTATTGTCTGCGACTTATGCGGCTTTAATGAAAGTATTTATATCAGAAAAATGAGAGAGGGAAGCATAAGGTAACCCAAATCTCTTTCTGGCTGGAAAAGCTCTCGAGTCATTGAAGACAGTTTTGCCAAAAAGGCTTGGCAAGAAGCAGTGATATTTGCAAATTGTTCCATGAAACTGCTTTTATTTAGTCAATTTCATTCTGGTGTCCAATGGGTTCCCTGCACAGGGATATGTTTCTTAGACAATGACAAGCTTTACACCAAATTATGAGCTATAGCTGAAAATACAGAATGCCACTCCTGATTTGTCTTTTAAGCTGGAGCTACATGGTTAGAAATATCACAGGAGTGATCCATGGGAGAGTAAATGCTCATTTTGGGGAGACGAAAGACTTGAAATGGCTATGGAATTGGGCACCAGAGCAGGCAAGTATGGCCAGACGCAACATCACTTACTCCAGAAAAGGGAAAAGAGACGGTCCTCTGAGCCAGCTGGCGTCTAACCAACGAACTCCCCACCACCCCCCGGAAGCGTTACTGCCTCCCTTCTACATGGATCCAGCTTTGTGGCAGAACCATGCATCTGAGATCCAAGAGAGGACTCCTCCCAGAGAGTGAAAATGAGCTCTGTAGCGTTTACGCCCAGCTTGCCAGAGGAAAGCCACTCTGCACTGGCTTGGGACACCCAAAGGACCCTGTGCACTAAATGGAAACAGAGAGGCAAGAATACCGCTGGGAAGAAAAGACCGGTTTTGGAGGCAGGCAGGCAGGTTCAGAATCTCAGACTCAGGAGAAACCATGCAGAATGCATTGCTACGTCTAATCCTCACTTTGCTGCTCTGTAAAATGGCCGTATTAAGCTGTTCTGAGATGTGCTTTCCATGCATGAAGAGCCAACAGGTGCCATCACGCCCTCCTCCTCTGGTCTGGAATATGGGAGCATTTCCTTAGTGGTGGCCCTCCCAGAATGGAAGGCTATCTGCTCAGACTGACCCAGCGGCTAGCTGCCCAGAACCTGAAAATGCTGGTGGTGTTCAGTCACTCAGTCATGTCCAATTCTTTGTGACCCCCTGGCCTGTAGCCCGCCAGGCTCCTCTGTCCATGGGATTCTCCAGGCAAAAATACTGAAGTGGGTAGATATGCCCTTCTCCAGGGAATCTTCCCGACCTAGGGATCGAACCCACATCTCCTGAATTGGCATGCGGACCGCCAGGGAAGCCTTAGGAACATTACCTAACCTTCCTGAGCCTTATTATCCTCATTAAGTAGGCTTGATATGGGGACTTCCCTGTAGTCCAGTGGTTAAAAATCGACCTTCCAATGCAGGGGCACATGTTTGATCTCCGGTCAGGGAACTAAGATCCCACATGTCCCACAGCAATCAAGCCTGTGTGCTACAACTAGAAAGAAGCCAATGAACTGCAAAGAAAGATTCCCTCATGCTGCAACTAAAACCCAACACAGCTGAAAAAACAAATAGATACTAAAAAAAAAAAAAACTTGTGATAGTAACCCCTACTTCATAGTGTTGCCATAATAGTCAAGTACGGTAGTGTGCATATAGCCTGAACAGAGTGCCTGGCACATAAAGGGGCTTGACAAATGACAACCATGCTTACTGGTGTTATGTGTTTCTCAAGAAATGCTTAGTTCCTTTGTGATTCTTAGATGCTGTCAGGAATAAATGATGGAACAAAGTGAAATCGTTTGGTAAATTCTGCATCTAGGAAACCACTTAATGCCAGGCGAATTGGCCTGCCGTTGATGACTGTTTGAAACATGATTCATTTTTAAAACTTTGAACTATTTTGAGAAGTTAACTATATCATGCATTTTTAAACAATTATAGCAGCGCAGCTTTTGCCAAAGAATGACATAATTTGACCTTCTTTGAGTAAAGGATGGGGACATAAAGATAATAAAAAAGAGAAAAATGGAAAAGCTTTAAAACAAAGGGACCAATCCCAAAGATGTTTAATGAGGATCATTTAAGAATTCTGTGACTTTGCTATTTTGCTAATTCATCCCTATTTCCTCATGCATGTTAGCAATCAAGTGTACAAAACTTGACTTCTTGATAGCTGTGTAACACTAGGCAACTCATTTACCCTTTTGGTACCTCACTTTATAGGTTGCTAAGTCGCTTCAGTCGTGTCCGATTCTGTGTGACCCCATAGACGGCAGCCCACCAGGCTCCCCCTTCCCTGGGATTCTCCAGGCAAGAACACTGGAGTGGGTTGCCATTTCCTTCTCCAACTTTATAGGTTAGGAATAAAATAATGTTTACTTACAGAGTTATAAGGAATATCAGTAAAATAATTCATACAAAGATTTAACAATGAATGTTTTAGTCATTTGAAAAAATTGAGACCAACTAATCATAGTTAAGTTTCCTCTTCCTCTGAGTTTTTAACCACTAGGGAAGCCCATTTTAACTTCAAAAACAAATAAAGAAACAAAAAAATGAGCCCATGAATTTAACTAAGAGAACAAGGAAAATAAAGAGGTAGTGATGAACTTAGCCATGAGAAACTGGGACAATGGGGATGTGGCAGTTTCAAAGTGGAGGAAATTGGGGGAGGACTGGCTCCCTGGATCTTTAAGAAAGAAGCAGAGAGAGGAGAAAACCTCTTTGAGACAAATAAGAGACTCCCAAGGCTGGCTTTCAAGCAGGATGACCCAAGCCCATAAATAAACCCCCTCAGTGATGCAAGGACCCCCCAAAAGACATGTTGGACCATTTTCTCTTCACAATGACTGTCATCAAAACCACCAAAGGATGCTTTACTCAAACTCCTTATAAATTCACTGTCTTCTCTATTTAACACATATCCTTCCCTGAGAACACTGACCCTGTCCCAGGTAAACATTTGATGCATTATCTCACAAGAGTGCACCACGTGCTGACTGACAGATGAAGGTGTGTGTGGGGGGGGGGGGGGGAAGGGGGACGTTTTAGGAACAT
Organism: Tragelaphus eurycerus; assembly: GCA_935064755.1. Taxonomy (NCBI): domain Eukaryota; kingdom Metazoa; phylum Chordata; class Mammalia; order Artiodactyla; family Bovidae; genus Tragelaphus; species Tragelaphus eurycerus. The sequence goes on from CAKXYN010000020.1 coordinate 25,283,528, forward strand.
GCTCCAGAAAAAAGGGCAATGCTTCATGAATCTATGCCTCCACAACACATACCCACACATCTACATACACATACACAAGCAAGAAGTGTTTCTTATCTAAGACCTGGACCTTTTAGAAGAGAGCTTATTTTAAGACACGGGCTTCTAGGCAAGTAAGTTTTATCACTCATCAAGTGACAAATCTTCATAGATAAGAAATATCCTCAACCATCACAACCTAACTACAGCCAGGTCCATTATAATCTACTATCTTAGAGTGCTGTATTTAAAAAGAGTGATACTCCTATCAGGTTGTTAAAGATCTCAACATTTAGGTAACATCCATGCTCTCTAAGTCCCTCCCTCCCCAAATGGCCCTAGGATCATGAACTTTATGACTACAAAGGCCAGTTCATCTCAGCAGCTCTTAAAATGCCTGAATCAAGGCTTGTTGTCATTCAGTCACTCAGTTGTGTCTGACTCTTTGAGACCCCATGAACCCCAGCACACCAGGCCTCCCTGTCCATCATCAACTCCTGGAGTCCACCCAAACCCATGTCCATCTAGTCGGTGATGCCATCCAACCATCTCATCCTCTGTCGCCCCCTTCTCCTGCCCTCAATCTTCCGCAGAATCAGGGTCTTTTCCAATGAGTAGGCGCTTTGCATCAGGTGGCCAAAGTACTAGAACCTCAGCTTCAGCATAAGTCCTTCCAATGAATATTCAGGACTGATTTCCTTTAGGATTGACTGCTTTGACCTCTTTGCAGTCCAATTAACTCTCAAGAGTTTTCATCAACATCACAGTTCAAAAGCATCAATTCTTCAGCGCTCAGCCTTCTTTATGCTTCAGCTCTCACATCCACACATGATTACCAGAAAAACTATAGCTTTGACTATACAGACCTTTATTGGCAAAGTAATGTCTCTGCATTTTAATATGCATCTAGGTTTGTCAAGGCTGCTGTAGAGTAAATGTTTGAAGGTGGGAAGAAGAGAAGTTAGTGGAGGTAGTAGCCTGAATGCTGCAGTTCTAATAGTTGCAAAAATTTGACCAGGTAGCCCTCCCCAAGCAGCTCATTTCTGTTAATACCTGCTACAAAGACAGGCTAAGACTGGCTGATGATATCTGACTTCTCAGGGTGCACTGGGCACAGCATCCTTTAGTAGTGCTGTCTCAAGGGCGAAAAGCTCTTCTTCATTATGTTCGTAGAATCTCAGCTCATTGGAAACACAATACTAGGGACCCAGAACCTGATCAGAGCAGATCCAGCACTAAGACTCAAAGTCCTGAGCTGCAGGGATGATGTTTCATCCTGTTTTATGTATGTCACAGCACATAGGTATTGTCAGGCATATAGTGGGTATCCTATACATATTGGTTGAATGAATCACAGAGGTGAAATTATTAAGCCAGTGCAAATGTAACTGCAGTTTTTGCATTGTTGAAATTTACAGTTTGATATTGGAATACTTTTTCAATAAATGTAGCTATGTTATACATCATTTTAATGCATATTTCTTGCTTCATATGTTTTGCTAATGACTTATTACTTGCTGTTTATTTTATATTTATTTTAGACTATAAAAATGATGTAAGACAAAAAATAAATTTGAGCGATTTTCTTATTCAAGTTCAAAATGGGTCCTAAAGCAGAAGAGACAACTCGCAACATTAACAACGCACTTGGCCCAGGAACTGCTAATGAAAGTATGGTGCAGTGGAGGTTCAAGAAGTTTTAAGAAGGAAAAAAGACCCTTGAAGATAAGTACTGTGGCCGGCCATTGGAAGCTGACAACGACCAACTGAGAGGATCATCGAAGATGATCCTCTTACAACTAAATGAGAGAAGTCCCTGAAGCACGCAACATTGACTATTCTATGGCTGATCAACATTTGAAGCAAATTGTAAAGGTGAGAAAGCTTGATAAGTGTGGGCCTCATGAGCTGACCGAAAAAAAAAAAAAATCCTTGTTTTGAAGTATTGTCTTCTCTTATGTTATTCAACAACAATGAACCATTTAAAAAATCAGATTGTGATGTGCAATGAGAAGTGGGTTTTATACCACAAGTGGTGACAACCAGTTCAGTGGTTAGACTGAGAAGCAGTTCCAAAATGCTTCCCAAGGCCAAACTTGCACCAAAAAAGGGTCATGGTTTGGTGGTCTGCTGCCTGTCTGATCCATTACAGCTTTCGAAATCCTGATGAATCCATTACATCTGAGAATTATGCTCAGTAAATCAATGAGATGCACCGAAAACTGCCAACGCCTCCAGCAGGCACTGGTCAAAATAAAAGTCCAATGCTTTCTCCGTGACAATGCCTGTCTACATGTCACACAACCAGCACTTCAAAAGTTGAATGAATTGGGCTATGAAGTTCTACCTCATCCACTGTATTCACCTGACCTATCGCCAACTGACTACCCCCTTCTCCAAGCATCTTGACAACTTTTTGCAGGGAAAACACTTCCACAACCAGCAGGAGGATGAAAATGCTTTCCAAGAGTTCAGTGAATCCCAAAGCATGGATATTTATGCTATAGGAACAAGCAAACTTATTTCTCGTTGGCAAAAATGTGTTGATTGTAATGGTTCCTATTTTGATTAATGAAGATGTGTTTGAGCCTAGTTATAATGATCTAAAATACACAGTCCAAAACCACAATTACTTTTGAATCAATCTAATAACTCTTAGATTGGAGAAAACTACTGTAATTAAATGTTTTACCTGTGAGGAAACCAAAGCTTGAGGAGGTTAAGTATTAATATATTCCCCTAGACGACAGCAAGAATGTATAGCCAGTAGGGCTCTAAGTATACTGTTATTTCAACTACATTTTGCTTTCCCAGTGTGAATGAATGAAAGGCATCATGCCTGCAACAGATGTTCCAAGAATCAGATAGCTAGTGGAAAAGAGTTAGCGTTGAGTGGATGAGTGATATGTTCTTACTTATGACACCCTCAAGATCATACATAATTTGCATATTCATAAAGTCAGAATCATGGTAATCCCCTAATGCATATGAGAGCATCATTGTTTCAGACCCTGATGCTCTTATCCCTTCTCCAAACTCTAATTTCTTGGGTGACCTTTACCATGACACTCCATCTTTTTCCCATCTGTAAAAGAGGGGCACTGGGAATCAATGATCTCTTCAGTACTTCAGTTCACTTTAAAAGGTTTTGATTCGACAGCATAAGAGCATTTTTATCTCCTGGGATCACTATGACCTGAACTGCTTCAGAGATATCCAATCTTTACCCAAGACAAATGTCTCACCAGGTTACATGGGAAAGGCAGTAGATAGTGATATAAGGTGAGCCTCTAAACTTACCACAAAGCAAAAGGAGGAGACACTTTGCAAATGTTGTCAGGTTAGTATGTATGCCAGCAAGAGCTTTCAAACAAAAATGTCTGAATTCAAGGCAAAAGATTCATAAAGTCAGTGAGGTGGGAGAAACTCTCTAGGAATTCAAAGTAAAACAACATGGACTATAATCTGGGTCTGGAGGTTTTTTGTTTTTTTTTCTTTTTTTCCTGGGGAACTCTGCTCTGGTTTGATGCTGTTGTTTTCCCGGAGAGAGAACCTTTCTGATACTGTATGTCTAGGGGGAAGGTTGCCATCACCCAGAACATATCATAAACTAATATTAATGTATCACTGCAAAGCTACTTTGTCTCAATAAACACCCTGTCCCCAAGTAGAGATAAAAAAGTCCAGCAGGCAGATGCTGGAATTTATAATCCTCACTTTTTCTGCTCCCCATTTCTCTAAGGATGGTGTCCAGTATCTGAGTCTGTCCCACGGGTACTATAGGGCACAGAGCTGTCTCCCTATGCGGGGGCTGATCCTAAGGCTGCCTCAATATTTATTTACCTCATTCTTCACCACCTTATAATGTCTGTGAGTGTTGTTGTTGTTCAGTCGCTCAGTTGTGTCCAACTCTTTGCGACCCCATGGACTGCAGCATGCCAGGCTTCCCTGTCCTTTACCATCTTCCGGAGCTTGCCTAACTCATGTTCATTGAGTCAGTGACATCATCCAACTGTTTAATCCTCTGTTGTCCCCTTCTCTTCCTGCTTTCAAGCTTTCCCAGCATCAGGGTCTTTTCAAATGAGTAGGGTCTTCGAATCAGGTGGCCAAAATACTGGAGCTTCAGCGTCAAGATCAGTCCTTCCAGTAAATATTCAGGGTTGATTTCCTTTAGGATTGACTGGTTTGATCTCCTTGTAGTCCAAGAGAGTCTTAAGAGTTTTCTAGAGTAATACAATTTGAGAGCATCAATTTTTTGGTGCTCAGCCTTCTTTATGGACCAATTCCCATATTTGTACATGACTACTGAAAAAACCATAGCTTTGACTAGAGGAACCTTTATGACAAAGCAATGTCTCTGCTTTTTAATATGCTGTCTAGGTTTGTTATAACTTTTCTTCCAATGAGCAAGAATCCTTTAATTTCATGGCTGCAGTCACCATGTGCAATGATCTGGGAGCCCAAGAAAATAAAGTCCATCACTGTTTCCATTGTTTTCCCATCTCTTTGCCCTCTATTGAGATCCTGAGCTACTCTCATGACATTGCAGTCCCCTTGAAGAAGGGAGTGCGGACATCTGTACTAGAGCTAGGTTAGTGATGCAAATGTAGTATGCCAGTGATTTTCACTCTCACATCAGTCCTGTTACTCACATTTTAATCCCCATTATACAGATGAAGAAACAGGGCTGGAATTCAGAGAAGATACCCAAGTTACACAGCTCATCATGGGCAAAGATGGGATTTGATGTTGGCTTAGAGAAAAATGCACTTTCTTAGAATCGTGCTTCCCCTGTGCCTGTTTAGGAGAAAGCAGCATCCATCCTTAGTCCTCAAGGAAATAAAAGGTGAAACTCAAATTCCCTGGGTATCCAGGTGCCCTTGAAGGAAATCACTCCTCTGTTTCTCTGTGAGCCACTCCCAGAGACAGCTAGTGTTGTGCAAAGGAGTTCTTGTAAAAATAGGCATCGCTCACCAGGCTCCATTTCCGCAACCACAGGAGGATGAAAAACCCCAAGTGGTCATAAGAAAACTGAACAATTTTACTGACAAATTAAAGGCTTGGGAGGCAGCAGGAGAAACTGGTCAGCTTCAACTTCAGAGAGAGCCGCACTGAACATTTCAAAGCCTCCACTTCAATTACGAAGGGAGAAGCTGAGGTCTGGGAAGTGGTCCCCAATGGGTGTGCGCCCAGCATAAAATATGCCCTCTTGTTCTCAGCAGGACTTGAGGCCTTTTAAGGAGGGGCTGGACAGCAGGAGAGGGAGAGGTAGGCAAGAGGGAGCTAAAGAGGGAGGGAGGGAGGGAGGCAGGCTTGTCAGAGAGAAGCCTTGCTCTGTTCATCAGACTGTAAATCATAAGAACGGGATTTTAGGAACTGCTGTTTGCAAAGCAAAGACCAGAGTGGGTGAGTAACTGGCTCAAACTCCTCAGCTTGGCAATGAAAGCTGGAACTGGCTGGAAAAAAAAAAAAAAAAAAATATATATATATATATATATAGATGAATCACCTATTAAAATATCTGTCTGTCTGTGTTAGTTGCTCAGTCATGTCTGACTCTTTGTGACCTCATGGACTGTAGCCCCCCAGGCTCCTCTGTCCATGGGATTCTCCAGGCAAGAATATTGGAGTGGTTTGCCATTTCCTTCTCCAGGGGATCTTCCTGAACCAGGGATCGAACCTGGGTCTCCTGCATTGCAGGCAGATTCTTTGCCATCTGAGCCACCAAATATACATATGATATAATATAGGACTTCCGTGGTAGCTCAGATGGTAAAGAATCTGCCTGCAACGCAGGAGTGAAAGTTGCTCAGCCATGTCCGACTCTTTGTGACCCCATAGACTGTAGCCTGCCACAATCCTCTGTCCATGGAATTCTCCAGGCCAGAAGACTGGAGTGGGTAGCTGTTCCATTCTCCAGGGGATCTTCCCAACACAGGGATCGAACTCAGTTCTCCTGCATTGCAGGCAGATTCTTTAACATCTGAGCCACCAGGGAAGCAATGCAGGAGACCCAGGTTCAACCCCTGAGTTGGGAAGAACACCTGGAGAAGGGAATAGCTACCTACTCCAGTATTCTTGCCTGGAGAATTCCATGTGTAATATATATTATAATATGTGTATATGATCACAGTCCATATTGTCTTACCCATATTTTATAGAAAAAGAGTTCAAAAAGTTTAAGCAAGGTAGCTCATAAGTGGCAGAGGAATTGCCAACTTTTCCTGAGTCCTATAAATCCTTTAGAAGTTTCCAAGATATACTTTCCTCCAGGAAGTCCTCCCTGTTGCTTCAGGTCTGGGTTAAGGGCCATGATCTCTGAATCTCTACTGCACCCTACTACCCACCACTTGTATTCTGAGGGTCCACTTTCTCCCCTACTAGACCTTAGTTCCTTAACCAGGCACCGTGCCAGTCTTGTTTGCTGTTTCACCCCCAAACCCCAGCACAGTTCATGTTCAGTACAGAAGTGAGACTTTGAATGTATCCTCCCGGACCTCCATTCTCACCCCTCCAGGGAACCATGAGCGCTACTCAGATTCCCCTTCTCACCCGAGGTCCACACACAGGGTTTTTATCACCAACCTCTTACTCTTTATTTTCTTTCCTCTTTGTTGTTGCTCTTCAGTCACTAAGTTGTGTCCGACTCCCCAGGACCCCATGGATTGCAGCATACCAGGCTTCCCTGACCTTCTCTATCTCCCGGAGTTTTCTCAAATTCATGTCCATTGAATTGAGTGATGCTATCTAGACATCTCGCCCACTGCCACCCCTTTCTCCTTTTGCCTTCAGTCATTCCCAGCTTCAGGGTCTTTTCCAATGAGTTGGCTCTTTGCATCAGGTGGCCAAAGTACTGGAGCTTTAGCTTCAGCATCAGTCCTTCCAGTGACTACTCAGAGTTGATTTCCTTTAGGATTGACTTCTTTGATTTCCACACAGTCCAAGGGATCCTCAAATTCTCCTTAAAACTCTACTGTCAAGAGGAAAATGACTCAATACGTGACATCACTACAAGGCAAAAGTAATAAGGAAGAATACCATTCATCTTCCATGGCATTGATGTCAGCAATTTCAGTAATAGAAGTGACTGTCCTCCACTGAGATGTAAATGGTATCACTAGAAGTGTTGATAAAAGTACCTGATTCTTATCGAGAATTTACTATGTCCTTCTCTTTCTGCAAGTATTTCCTCACGTACTTCTCATAAGAGTCAAGAAACATACCAAGAATCATCAACCATGTTTTATAAATGAGGGTACTAAAGCCCATGGATGCTAAATCCTTAAGTAAGACAACACAATGATGATTTGAACATCAGATCAGATCAGTCGCTCAGTCGTGTCCGACTCTTTGCGACCCCATGAATAGCAGCACGCCAGGCCTCCCTGTCCATCACCAACTCCCGGAGTTCACTGAGACTCACATCCATCGAGTCAGTGATTGGAACATAATTCTGTCTAATTCTGAACTTGATAAAGTTTCTTTTATATCAGCTGCCTTTCAAAAAATAGTAAATACAGAAACAATGAAACTGGTCATATACTGAGCAGGTATTATGTGCCAGCCACTATTATACACTCCATGTGCATACCTCATTTAATGAGTTAATGCACCGAGAAATAAAGTTAGTGTCCTTTTATGGATTGATATCGAAGTAACTTATGGTGGTAAATTGATTAGAGAGGTTAAGGCGGGCAGCTGGACCTAATGACCTCTTGAGTTCCATTCCGGAATTAACAGACAATATTCTAAAGATATACGAGGACACATGACAAACTAGCAAGGAAAACAGACAGGTGGGGCTTTAAGAACCATGTTATCACAGAGCGGAGGCAGAGAGGCCTCCATCGTTGTCCAAGGGTTGTCCCCATGGGCAACCTGGTGGATCCTGTCCCAAAGGAAAGCCCTGCTCGCTGTGGTTGATGGGCCGTGTCTCAACACAATCTCTTTGGACTCATGGTGGAATGGCAATTATTTAAAATTGGCCCAGGTCTGCATACTCCACTGGATTCTTTTTTATCCCACTTTAAGTCTTTCCCTTGGGACAGCTTAAACAGCTCTATCTTTTTAATGACAAACTATCCATCGATAGCACTGGAAATGAAACCAAGCTTTTGTTTAGCAACCAGTCTGCTTATTTATTTTCCAAGTTCATGAGTTTATATGTATGCTGCTCTTAATGGGCAGTGCATAAAAATGCCTCTTTTTATTTTCTTTTCATTTGCATTGTTGCCGATAATGGCTATTATCAAGCCATTAGAGGCAGGAAAGTACCTTTTTTTTTTTTTTGCCTTCCAAGATGGGCTGCATTTGTGTATGTGTGTTCTATGCAGATTGGCCAATATGTTAAATTTTCTTTTTTACTTTCACAGCATATATATGGCTTTATGTCAGCCACATATTTTTTCTCACTGATACATGAAATTATCTATATACACACACGTGTGCATGGTATATAGACACACATATACATTCACATACATAAATATATGCTCACACACAAATACATATATACATAAACATATTCACACATATCAGATTAGATCAATCGCTCAGTTGTTTCTGACTCTTCGCGACCCCATGAATCGCAGCACGCCAGGCCTCCCTGTCCATCACCAACTCCCGGAGTTCACTCAGACTCACGTCCATCGAGTCAGTGATGCCATCCAGCCATCTCATCCTCTGTCGTCCCCTTCTCCTCTTGCCCCCAATCCCTCCCAGCATCAGAGTCTTTTCCAGTGAGTCAACTCTTTGCATGAGGTGGCCAAAGTACTGGAGTTTCAGCTTTAGCATCATTCCTTCCAAAGAAATCCCAGGGCTGATCTCCTTCAGAATGGACTGGTTGGATCTCCTTGCAGTCCAAGGGACTCTCAAGAGTCTTCTCCAACACCACACTTCAAAAGCATCAATTCTTTGGTGCTCAGCCTTCTTCACAGTTCAACTCTCACATCCATACATGACCACAGGAAGAACCATAGCCTTGACTAGACGGACCTTTGTTGGCAAAGTAATGTCTCTGCTTTTGAATATGCTATCTAGATTTGTCATAACTTTCCTTCCAAGGAGTAAGCGTCTTTTAATTTCATGGCTGCAGTCACCATCTGTAGTGATTTTGGAGCCCAAAAAGATAAAGTCAGACACTGTTTCCACTGTTTCCCCATCTATTTCCCATGAAGTGATGGGACCAGATGCCATGATCTTCATTTTCTGAATGTTGAGCTTTAAGCCAACTTTTTCACTCTCCACTTTCACTTTCATCAAGAGGATTTTTAGTTCCTCTTCACTTTCTGCCATAAGGGTGGTATCATCCGCATATCTGAGGTTATTGATATTTCTCCCAGCAATCTTGATTCCAACTTGTGTTTCTTCTAGTCCAGCGTTTCTCATGATGTACTCTGCATATAAGTTAAATAAGCAGGGTGACAATATGCAGCCTTGATGTACTCCTTTTCCTATTTGGAACCAGTCTGTTGTTCCATGTCCAGTTCTAACTGTTGCTTCCTGACCTGCATACAGATTTCTCAAGAGGCAGATCAGGTGGTGTGGTATTCCCATCTCTTTCAGAATTTTCCACAGTTGATTGTGATCCACACAGTCAAAGGCTTTGGCATTGTCAAGAAAGCAGAAATAGATGTTTTTCTGGAACTCTCTTGCTTTTTCCATGATCCAGCAGATGTTGGCAATTGGATCTCTGGTTCCTCTGCCTTTTCTAAAACCATCTTGAACATCAGGAAGTTCACGGTTTACATATTGCTGAAGCCTGGCTTGGAGAATTTTGAGCATTACTTTACTAGCGTGTGAGATGAGTGCAATTGTGTGGTAGTTTGAGCATTCTTTGGCATTGCCTTTCTTTGGGATTGGAATGAAAACTGACCTTTTCCAGTCCTGTGGCCACTGCTGAGTTTTCCAAATTTGCTGGCATATTCATATTTGCATATTCATATATACACAGAAAAAAACTTGCTTTCTTTCAGTCAAAATGGAAAGTCTGAGTCAGGGATGTGAAATGAATTCTACTCCCCATCAAAATCTAAAGCATTGTTATGTAAATTTATGACACCACGGTCTTATTTTAGATAAAGCACTTGATGGACTGAGACTGAACTGAACTGTTTTAAACAAAAGGTTTGAGTCTATAAAGGGCCCATTTAGCTTTCATAATCAACTAAAATCAGTTAGGTTGTATCTGAGAGGCACAGCCATATGGATAAAAAATAAGGAAAGTCGTTCTTTATCCAGATGTTCCCAAATGTCTACTTAATATATACACACAGAACAGTCAAATTTGGGAACTGACTTTTTAAAAAGATTCCATGGATTCGCAAGAGTGGTGTGGGTTATTAGGTTCTTTCATGGGAGGCAGGAAGACAAAGTTCAATTTTGGTTTCTTTAGTACAGTGGGTGAGATGGGCAAAGGGAAGTTAACTAGCATTTGTTAAGTATCAACATGTTCTAGGTCCTTGAATAAGTACTATTTGACATTACCATTCATAAGGAAGGTCACATTACTTCTCTAAGTGTTCTCTTCATTTTATTGTTGATCAAGCAGGGACAAAGAGTGATGGCTGGCAATGGGGAAAGGTCAGACTGACAAGAAAACAAACCGTGAAGGAAGGCCCAGTAGCTAAAGAATGTCCAGATCAGTCCTGCGATGGACACCAAAGCCTGGAGGGACAGAATATATTAGGCTCTCAACTGGGACAAATCTCCATCCAAGGGACATGTCTGCAGACATTTTTGGTTGTCACACTGGAGGTGGGGGAGTGGATGCTACAAACATCTTACAATGGGTATGACAGCCCTCAGTAACAGAGAAGTATCCAGCCCAAATTGCAAGAGTGCATAGGGGAAGACATCTTCCAGCTGCCAGTTAGAACTCCTGGTGCTGGTCTGCATTTTTTTTAATTTTATTTATTTGTGTATGTATTTATTCTTGGCTGCACTGGCTCTTCCCTGCTGTGTGTGGGCTTTCTCGAGTTGCGGTAAGTGAGTTCTGCTCTCTAGTTGCAGTGCACTGGCTTCGCTTCTTGTGGGCTTCAGTAGCTGCAGTGCATGAGCTCAGTAGTTGCGGCACATGGGCTCAGTTGCCTTGTGGCATGTGGAATCTTCTTGGACCAGGGATGGGACTTGTGTTCCCTGCACTGGCAGGCAAATTCTTGACCACTGGACCACCAGGGAAGTCCAACTTGTCTGCGTTTTATCATCCCTGACACTTTTACATCATCAGCATTCTAACTGAGATCTGAGAAGTAAATATTGTGACATCAGCATGTGCTTGGGAAAGAAGAAGAATAAGGCAGAGGAGCTGAATGCAAATCCTGACTCTGCTTCCTACAACCTGTGCATCTTGTGGGAGAGCCTTACCCCCTTAATAACTCAGTTTTCTCATCTGCAAATTTAGGGAAATACTAGCACAAACCCCACGAGGTCCTTCTAAGGATTAAATGAGATAATGCACATAACAGTTTAGTGAAACACGAGGTGCTGAGTAAAGGTGCAACCACTTAGGTGTTATTTTTATTTCCACTGTTGTTCTCATTACTTTGTCTTCTATTTCCGTTTTCTGGAGAGCACTCAGTTTTTAATACTATTTTTTTTTTTTTTTTTTAAGAAAGCTTTTATGTCAAGGTTAGGTGGACCTGCTTTCACTTGTTGATTACAGAGTACAGCAGAATCAGAATGCAGGGGAGAGGGCCAGGCTGCAGGAGGGAGCTGTGGGCTGTTAAGACATGTGCTGGGGTCACAAAGAGTGGGACACAACTTAGTGACTAAACAACTTCTAAGAACTACTCCACAAACTGTTCAACGTGGTCTGCTCTGTGTCTGCCAACATATCCAGAGCCCCCTGAAAGCCCTGTCCTGTCAACAACAGAGCCACATCTCTACAGCAAGAACGCACCAGCATGTGCGATCAGAACTCACCCTTCACCCCAGAGCTGTTCTCAGCCAGCCAAGGAGAGCAACAGGCATCCCAAGGGAGCCCACCGGAAACATCTCAGGTGGCTTAAAATCACTGTCACCGATGAGAGAAAGACTGGACTAGAGAGAGGAAAGATGTGATGATGGAGGAAAGGAGACAAAGAGCATGACACTAATATCATGGAATTGAGTTTCAAGAAGCTTGCCAAAGGCCACAGGGCAAATATATGAGGAAGACAACATTGAAACTCTAGAGATCCCTTCCTCTCAGGCCCTCTGCTAGTCTTCCTCAGACTAAAAGGAGTCTTCTGATGAGAGAAGCTATAAACAGGACCCTAATCCAGGTACTTACAAGAAAGGCAGAGAGAGGCAATCTTGTTATTGATAAAAAACTCTGTAAAGAATGAAATGGAATGTGTTATTTACTGCCTAGTACAGAAAACAGAGAAATAAGAAATATCCATCAAACTCTCCACATAGAAAACCAGCTTTCTACTGAAAGACAAGAGAGGATTCTTGTGTTGGATGTCACATCCCTCTGTTAGCTGTCCGTCTTCTGCCTGTGGGTGGCTGGACAGGAACACCCGTGGGCTGGGGCGGCTCAGCCAACTGGGAACTGTCACTCCATCATTTGGGACCACATGGATAACTGGACAATTCCTTAGGCAAATTGTCACTCTAACCAGTGTTCATCAATGGCTGGAGAGAACAGTGGAGTAACTTTAGAACTCTGGAGCATGTTTGAAGGTTATCATGACGTTTATGAAAAGGGTGTAGTTCGGCCTTGCCATCATCATCACCACCATTACCACAGAATCATTATCCGTATGCTCCTCATCACCAACACCAACACTGCCATCATCATCACTGTCTCAACACCATCGTCACCACAGTCGTCATCATCATCATAACCTCCACCATCATCATCACCACCCCCACCACCATGACCACCAACATCCTTATCTACATCATCAATATTGGGATTACCACCACCACCAGCATCATCATCATTACTGCTATGCAACAGGGACTGGGTTTGCATTAAATCTTTCATTTGGCACAGCATGAGGTAGGTAGGTCTTATTAATTAACCTCTCTTTCTTTATAGTTGAGGAAACTCAGTGGCCACAGAGCGAATAGCTTATCCAGGATTATACGCGGCAGGACATTCTGCAGCACACAGCCCTCTGTCAACACTGTGCCCACTCTTCTAGGACTGAGGCAAAGTTTTTGTCTTTCACTGAGCCATCCCTAACGACTGCTACAGCTCGAGTGACAGTGTGTTCTAAGTTGTACTGTGCCTGCTGGTACATAACTCATCAGACACCACATGTGACTGAGAACTAAGAGGGGAGAGTCTGATATTTCCCGCCACATCATCAGCACTTAATAAGGTAACTCGTTGCAGTATCTTTTCCTGGATCCAAATTAAAGCACTAAAATATACATTTATCTGCCTAATACGGTAGTAGTTGAAATACTCCTGCCTTGAAAAACACAAGTTAGGGAGAAAACATTGTGTTCAACTCCAAGGCTGACCAAGTTAGATGCTTTTGGAAAAAATACTAAGACAGATAGAACTTTTGATTCAGCCTCTCTAAGAGCCTTGGGCCCAGGGCCAGGCTGCTCTGGACTCTCTCCCTATGAGCTATCAGTACCTTGCAAGGTTAGAGCTCTCCCCGGGCTCTGGTTAATTCCCTTGTTTACCAGACAGAGAGCTTCCTCAGCAGCAAAGACTTGACTCATGTTTCTCTGATTCCCTAACTTAGCACAAAGCCAACCATACAAAGAAAGGGTGCTGTGTACAGATTTTTGGACGAATGAATGAATGTGTTCTTTATTAACTTTCCCAACTATAAAATGCAAGGAGCTATGCTAGGTGAGCCCCAGGGAATGAATCCAGTGCTGGAAGGATAAAAGGGAATGGGGCTCTACTGCTAGATTCTGGTTCAGAGCAGTGATGGCTGAGGTGGCCTTTGCTCCTCTGCAGTTTTAGAGAAGATAAAAAAAGGCTTAATCAGGCTGGCAGAGCCATCAATTGGGCATTATCTCTGCTGGTATGATACACAACCCCTGGTTAGGAGAGAAATCAGAGGATGCTCTGCTTTCTCTTTTCCCCCTTTCTTCAATTCGGTGTTAACAGACAAAGGTTAACTGCTCTAATCACCACTCCAGTCTCCAGCTCCATTGCATGATAGTAGGAGTGTGCTGGTGGTGGTAGAGGAGATGGAGGAGGAAGAGGAGGGGCCTCCCTGCACATCAGCTCTGCATGTTAGGCAGGCAAGACAAACCACAGAGACACTTCTGTTGAAGGCAGCCTGGCCCTCTATCTGAGACACAAGCCAGGTGGAGAATCGGGTCTCCACTGGGCTCTAGACGGTAGCTAAGTCATCTGGCCATTCAGGAGATTCCCAAATGTGGGCCTCTCAAACTCAGGTCATCAGCAGCTCTGCGGAGGACAGGCTTGGGCACAGACAGGGATATGTGAGGTTGGTGGAGAAAAAAAGCATTGTAGCATCTAAACTTTCTTCAACACACACAGACCCTAAGAAGCCCCACATCCAGTTTTCCTACAGTGTGTAACTTTAGAGGACACTTGGGAGGATTCTGTAGGACAATTAGAACAACATTCTTTGGAGAGAAATTTTTAATGATTTATGGTCAAAACCAGAAGACTGACTGAACTTTCTCCTTTCTCTAGAGAGAGACAAAAATAGATGACTCTGGTGATTTACAGAATATTCAGACATGCTGTTATCTCTCCCCTGACCACATCAGGAGTTCATAACTGGCCTCCCAACATCCATCCTTATCTCCTTCCAACTCACTCTCACAACAGGGAGAGAAGCTCGAGACTGCCTATATGAGTCTCCAGTTGAAACTTGTCAGTGCCCTTACAGTGCTTATAGAGTGAGGGACAGAATATCAATAATCTTCCCAGGGTCCTGTGTGCCCTAGCCACTGTACATCTGCAGGGAGTCACATAGCTCTTTCTCCTGATCCCTGGGTTGCAGCATTGTCAGCCCCCTTTCAGTTCCACACACGTCCCATGGGCGCCTAGCCCCTCATCTATCTTCTTCAGACATAAATCTTGTCTCTCCTTTAGCTCTCAGATCTGCCTTCCCTCCTCCAGGGACACTCGCTCTGAAGGACCAGCCCAGGTCAAGGCTTTCTATCTCCCGTTCTCGGAGCATACTGTACTCTTCATACCACTGAAATTCAGATTAGTAAATTTATATGTTTGTGTATCCCCTCCATCTGTGACATTGCCTGCAACATGGTAATAAGCACTCCATAAATCTTCGTTGAATGAAAGTTGTGCAATGGTGGAATGTTATCTCAGAAAAGAAATGAGAACTAGGATCATCAGGCAGGCTGGTTGGAGAAATACCATGTTAATGGTAAATTAATCTGCATTTCTCTACATACGTGCATGTGTGCACGCACACACACATATACACAGATGCAACTTTCTAAGTCTGCCTCGGTAATCCAGTGTAATATCTTCAGAGGCATCATAAAAATGTTATTAATTCCATTTCCATATAGTGAAAAATAGCTATATATTTGCAGTCAGGAGAGAGGGATTTCAGATTCTGATTTCAAAGTGACAGCTACATGACCTCTGCTTATTGTATCATGTCTCCGAGTTCCCCCTATTTCTTATGTATAAATGATGATGCACTGATCACTCAATGACTTTAAGAAGTTTCTACTGGGGGGACTTCCCTGGCGGCACAGTGGATAAGAGTCTGCCTGCCACTGCAGGGGACACTCATCCAATCCCTGGTCCAGGAAGATTCTACATGCCATGGAGCAACTAAGCCCATGAACTAAGCAACTACTGAGCCTGTTCTGTGACCACGGAAGCCCGAGCACTCTAGAGGCCGTGCTCTGCAACAAAAGAAGCCACCTCAAGGAGAAGCCCGTGTGCACCGCAACTAGGGAGAGCCCCTACTCTTCTCAACTAGAGAAAAGCCCATGCAGCAAGGAAAGCCCAGCACACCCCAAAATAAATAAATAAGTATTGTTTAGAAAAAGAAGCCCCACTGTGTGCAGAATAGGCCAAGATATTTAGTGAAAACAGAAGGCAAGAGCTCCATCTCTGCACTTGGGAACCTTCCAGTTTGATGGGAATACAGGCACATAAATAAACCCTTACAGCATCAAGGTAAGTGCCATCAGCAAGATTTGGACAACGGGTTTTGGGAGTGAGGGAAGGAAACAACTGCAGGGCGCTGTGTGGAGGAGTCTCAAAAAGCTCTACTGGAAAGACTGCTCTGAGAATTAAAAGATGGACTTACCCACCACATAAATCAACAGCGATGGGCACCAGCCCTGCAGCCAAAACACACTTGGTGGAAATCCTACTTCAGGTCTTGCTGAAGGAGAGCAGGGTTTCTACTTAACCCTTCTCTCTCTCTCATTTTTCCTCACCCACAGAATGCAAGCAATAACCTCTCCTTTGCCATTTTGGGGTGAAATTTAGAGATACTATACACAAAGTACTTTTAATCAAAAGATCGGACTCACAGGAGGTGCTCAGTGAATTGTAGCTGTATGCAGCATTCTTCCCAGTGACTGGCAGGCCAGGGTTCTGAACGGATTCCTCATGTTTCTGCCAGGTGAGGTTTGCATAACTAAGCTGAGGAACAAGGTAAAGACAGCTGAGTGTTGTCTTTTGATGTGTTTTTCCCAAGGCAGTCCTCACAGGCTCCTCAATATCAGTCTCCTTGCAATATCAGGAAATTACAGAATGCCAAGAGGGTTTTGCAGGGGAAAGCAGCCTCTGACAGCAATGGCAAACCTGGGAAAGATTAGATGCAAGCAGAGTCCTGCT
Source organism: Tragelaphus eurycerus (assembly GCA_935064755.1). Taxonomy (NCBI): domain Eukaryota; kingdom Metazoa; phylum Chordata; class Mammalia; order Artiodactyla; family Bovidae; genus Tragelaphus; species Tragelaphus eurycerus. The sequence goes on from CAKXYN010000020.1 coordinate 25,300,305, forward strand.
GGGTCTCACGCCAGGACCTAAGGAAAGCAATGTGGCAGGCCTCCTTTATTATCTTCAATGGCTTGAATGAACCGCCTTGACCCTTTGGGGAAAACAGGGGAGGGCTGAATGTCATGGAGAATATGAAATGCTTTCAGGCAGAAGGAGAGGAGAGAATCAAGTAGAGATGATGAGTGCAGATATAAAGTATTTTACGCTCAGCAGCATCAAACTCTTTATGGCCCCGTGGCCTGTAGCCTGCCAGGCTCCTCTGTCCATGGGATTCTCCAGGCAAGAATACTGGAGTGGGTTGCCATGCCCTCCTCCAGGGGATCTTCCTGACCCAGGGATTGAACACACATCTCTTTGTGTCTTCTGCATTGGCAGGCGGATTCTTTACCACTAGTGCCACCTGGCAAGATGATATAAAGGGTGCAAGTAAATTTGTAAGTTCCTGGCCTCAGATTTCCGAGTCATCTCAGGAGGTGAGAATTTGGGCTCCAGATGCTTGTGTATTAAGAACAAGCAGACCTCAACAGTCTATCAACCTTCACTTATCTGTCAACACACATCTCGGCATTTCTCCATCTAAGACACTTTTTCTGACCCCTCAGGTCAGATTAGTCCCTGTTCCCACCCCCTGTAAATCCTCTAGTGACTCTGCGTCACATGCAGCCATTACATAGAATGAGGAGGACTCAAAGGGGACCTTCATCTTTGTCTCTCTTGGTTCCTCCAAATCTGTCACCCTTTGCACAGCCTCTTTCTCTGACATTGGATAAATATGACAAACACCTCTGTCTCTCTTGATGGTGTTTGCCCATGAAACAGCTACCAGGTCAATCCAATTCTCTCTCTCTCACACACACACATACAATTTCATGTTAGCAAGTGTAATATCCAGTCCTGTGGAATAATCAAACCTTGATGGCTTTTTAAGGTTGGGATTTCTCTCCTTCCCCAGCTGCTCCCAGTACAGACGTGAAGACTAGAGTTTCAGGAGAGCAGATCGCCAGTCTCTCTCCCCTCCTCCTCCCACTGTTTGGACTCCTCTCCCTTAACGTTCCCGCGGAGGATTCTGAGCCTCACCAAGAGGGGATGACGGAAAGGGGCATGGCCCAGATGCTGTCTGACTTCGGATCTTGTAGAGTGGTACTGCGTGTGATGTCCTATTCGAAGCTGAATTTCTCCACGAGAACTTTGTGGATCCTTCAAAAACACCCAGCACCCTTTGGTAGGACTCTCTCACCCAGTTTCCCATGCCAGACACAGTGCTTACCTGCTGTGGTTGGACACTGACCTTGTCCTCAGTCCTAAGATATCTAGATTATGTGCTGAGAGCTGTTCAACTCTATTTGGAAGCAACATAAGAAGATCCCATGCCAGATCTTTCTCTCTCTCGTGTGTGTGATGGAGGGTGGGGTGGTGGTGGTAGTGAGAAAGCAGGATGGCTTTTCTAGATCCTGGTAAATACTCATTCTGCAGCTGCCGGGTCAACACTAGGGGCACAGGCCATTCAACACACAGTTCTCACCTTTGCTACACTGCCGAAGCTTCTAATAAACATTTATTGTTTCTGTTGTTGTGTTCAAGGCAGGTGTCACACACCAAGCTGTTATGCCGTCAAACTTTCAAGAGAGGGCATCGATATTTTCAGAGTAGTCCTGCCAAGACCTTCTACTGTGGATACTTGAAGGAAGGAAATCCTCCTCTCCCCTTTCCATTCATGGAAGCTATAGAGACTTACGGCACACCAATAGCTCTCTTCAAAGATGCCTCCTCCCCACCACTTTTAGTATTGTTGTTATTGTTCAGTCACTCAGTCGTGTCCAACTCTTTGCATTCCCAAGGACTGCAGCATGCCAGGCTTCCCTGTCCTTCATTATTTCCCAAACTTTACTCAAATTCATGTCCATGAAGTTGATGATGCCATCCAACCATCTCATCTCCTGTTGCTCCCTTCTCCTCCTGCCCTCAATCTTTCCCAGTATCGGGATCTTTCCCAATGAGCTGGCTTTTTACATCAGGTGGCCAAAGTACTAGAGTGTCAGCTTTAGCATCTGCTGCTGCTGCTGCTGCTGCTGCTAAGTCGCTTCAGTCATGTCCGACTCTGTGCGACCCCACAGACAGCAGCCCACCAGGCTTCCCCATCCCTAGGATTCTCCAGGCAAGAACACTGGAGTGGGTTGCCATTTCCTTCTCCAATGCATAAAAGTGAATAGTGAAAGTGAAGTTGCTCAGTCGTGTCCGACTCTAGCGACCCCATGGACTGCAGCCTACCAGGCTCCTCTGTCCATGGGATTTTCCAGGCAAAAGTACGGGAATGGGGTGCCATTGCCTTCTCTGAGCTTCAGCATCAGTCCTTCCAATGAATATTGAGGGTTGATTTCCTTTAGGATTGACTGGTTTGATCTCCTTGCAGTCCAAAAGACTTTCAAGGGTCTTCTATAGCAATACAATTTGAGAGTACCAATTCTTTGGTGCTCAGCCTTCTTTATGGACCAATTCTCATATCTGTACATAACTACCAGAAAAATCATAGCTTTGACTATATGAACCTTTGTCAACAAAGTGATGTCTCTGCTTTTTAATACACTGTCTAGGTTTATCATAGCTTTTCTTTCAAGGAGCAAGCGTCTTTTAATTTCATGGCTGCAGTCACCATCTGCAGTGATTTTGGAGCCCAAGAAAATAAAGTCGGTCGCTGTTTCCACTTTTTCCCCATCTATTAGACATGAACTGATGGGACCGGATGTCATGATCTTAGTATTTTGAATGTTGAGTTAATTTAAGCTAGTTTTTCACTCTCTTCTTTCACCTTCATCAAGAAGCTCTTTAGTTCTTCTTCCTTTCTGCTGTTAGGGTGGTGTGATCTGCTTATCTGAGGTTATTGATTAACTTTCAGTGTCATGGAACCATTTAATAACTCTCAGCCAGTTGTTCAAGTCTAGTGTATCTCTTATCTAAAGATCTCAGCCAGTTTCCACTTTGGCATTCCCCTTTTTACTGAGATCATTGATTAGTAGGAATGGCTCCACACTGGGTTTGGGATTCTTCTTATTCGCAGTTATACTATGACACTATTCCTCTTACAAGGAATCACAGTATATAAAATTGCACTCTATAAATTGCTTCCTTATTTCTCAAACTGGAGAATGCAAGATTTAATTCCTTTGGATGATAATCATATTGAAAGATAAGGAAAAACAGGAAAGTAGGGCTCAAAATGAATAAAACTGTACAAGGGGTTTGAGAAATACTTCTACAAATTTGTTAAATATACATTACAAAGCATTCTAATTATTCCATAATTGGCCAAGGCTGTGGTAGTCAACCATGTTCCCTACAATCAAAGTGAAATAGATATTTGGCTGATGGACTAGACGCACTCTTTAATCCTCTTAATAAGCATGCCAACAGCAACAAAGCAACATAAATTCAAAAGCATCTCGGTCACACTCTATGGAAGGGACTGTAAATCGAAAATAAATGTCAGTTAAGTACCTGAAATGGGAAAAATATCACTGATACCACTTCTATTTAGTTTTTAAATCTTACATAGGGGACTTCGGTTAAGATGGCGAAGGATTAGGACGGGGAATACGCTTTCTCCTCCACAAATTCATCAATGGGACACTGGGGCCGAGTAATACCACAAACAGCTTCGGAGTGCTGGCGGAGGACGTCGGACACCAGAAGAGCAACTCACTGCCTTCTAAAGGAGGTAGGAAAGAATAAGAAGCCAGAGAGAGACAAAGAGGGAGGGGCGGACCCTGTCCGGGGAAGGGAGTCTTAAAAAGAGAAGTTTCCAAACACCAGGAAACACTCTCCCTGCGGAATCTGCGCCGAACCTGGGAAACACGGAGACATCAAACAGGGAAGAGAACAGTTGAGCAATTAGAACCCACAGACTGCGGGCCCTGCGGAACTCCGCAGCGGAAAAGCACCGCTGCAAACGCCCGCATCTGCCATTGGGGAGCCGGGGCTGGGCAGGGAGACGCCTGGCCGTTCCCACGCGGGACTCTCCGCTGCCGGCGCTCCCCAGAGGGATGCTCCCCCGCGGGACTCTCCTCCACTGGACGCTCCCCCGCCGGCCACCCCGCGCAGGCGTGCCCCCGCCCGCTGTGCCAGCGGCTCCCACAGGGCCACCCCATCCCCTCCCCCACCCGCCCGCCCGCCATTCCCGTCGCCGACCCCTCCCCCTCTGCGGGCCTCAGCGCAGACTTCGTTCCTGATTGTCTGGAGTGCTGCCTCTGAGAGTTTGGGCGGCAATCAGATTGTGCAGCGCCGACCCCGAGTGGGGCCTGGCCAGAACACCGCGACGTGAGAACAGAACAGACCAACCACGAGAAAGGGCCTGAGAATTTGCGAACAAGGAACTAGCTAAAATGAACTGAACCCACAACAATAATGAGAACTCTTTTATTTTCTATTTTTACCATCATTTTTCTTTTTTCTTTTTTTTTTTTTTTTTTTAAATTTTTATTTTTTAATTGAAAAAGAAAACAAAAATTTTTTTTCCCTTTTTTTTTTTTTTTTTTTTTTTTTTTCTTTTTTTTTTACTATTTTATTTTTTTTATCCTCTAGTACTTCTCTAATCTCCCGTTTAATTACTTTGTGACCCTTTTTTTTTTTTTTTTTTCCTTTTTCTTTCTTTTTTCCTTTCCTTTTTCTTTCTTTACTGATTACTGACTAGATCTGTCTCTCTCCTTCACACTCCCTCCTTTTATCCTCCTGACCACCTCTGTCTCCTTCCTCCCTTTTTCCTTTATGTATTTCGTGAACATCTCTGAGCAGTCAGTTGTGAATGATATAGAAAAGAAGTGAGACACTGAAAAATAGACCAAACTGGAACCAGGAGGCAAGTCCATACCCTGATCCCCGACACTAATTGACAGGAGCATTAGCCCCATACCTACCGAACAAGCATCACAAAGACCAGAAGTTCCACAAAGAAAGCCAGAAAAAGACAGCTGAGCCCAATACAGGCACAAGCGACCCCAAAAGCAAGACATCCAAACTCATATAGACACTCCACTGCACCCCAGAGAAAAGCCAGCCCACCCAAGAACACCGAACAAGCAAAGACCCGAAGCCACGCACCAGGGAAAGAGAGAGAAGAGCCAAAAAGAGAAGCCGAGTGAAGAAGCCAAAGATGAAAATGAAGAGAAGGATAAAAAAAAAGAAAAAAAGAGAAAAAAGAAAAGAGAAAAAAGAAAAAAAAAAGAGAGAAAAAAAAAAAAAAATGAGAAGAGAAGAACGAGAGAAGAAAAGAAAAAAGAAAGAAAAAAAGAAATGAACCAAAAGGAGAACATGAAAGAAAGAGACCCAATAAAAAAAAAAAAAAAATAAAAAAGAAACAACAACACACAAGGAATAAGATAACAGCTATCCATGAAACTCTCCAAGCCAGGAGGGAGGAACAAATGAGAAAAAAGAACCACAGCCCAATATGTACCAGCAAGGACACAAATATGAAGAGAAATCAAACCTTCAGAAAGAAAAGGAGAGAATTCAGCACCACCACAGCCAGCAAAACTAAAGGACACCTAGAAGGAAACAAAAAAGAATATATTCAACCCAAAACAACAAAGTAGATATATACATATACCTAAATGTAAAGGTTGAATGCCCCAACAAAAGAAGAGACTGGTGAAGATACAAAAACAAGACCCCTCCATAAATAAACTAGAACACTTTCTAACACCATACACAAAAATAAACTCAAAATGGATTAAAGAGCTAAATGTAAGACCAGAAACCAAAAACTCCTAGAGGAAAAATAGGCAAAACACTCTCTGACACACACAGCAGGATCCTCTGTGACCCACCTCCCAGAATATTGGAAATAAAATCAAAAATGAACAAATGGGACCTAATCAAACTTAAAAGCTTTTGCACAACAAAGGAAACTATAAGCAAGGTGAAAAGACAGCCTTCAGAATGGGAGAAAATAATAGCAAATGAAGCAACTGACAAACAACTAATCTCAAAAATATACAAGCAACTTCTACAGCTCAATTCCAGAAAAATAAATGACCCAATCAAAAAATGCGCCAAAGAACTCAATAGACATTTCTCCAAAGAAGACATACAGATGGCTAACAAACACATGAAAAGATGCTCAACATCACTCATTATCAGAGAAATGCAAATCAAAACCACTATTAGATACCATTTCACGCCAATCAGTATGGCTGCTATCCAAAAGTCCACAAGCAATAAATGCTGGAGAGGGTGCGGAGAGAAGGGAACCCTCTTGCACTGTTGGTGGGAATGCAAACTAGTACAGCCACTTTGGAGAACAGTATGGAGATTCCTCAAAAAACTGCGAATAGAACTGCCTTATGATCCAGCAATCCCACTGCTGGGCATATACACTGAGAAAACCAGAATTGAAAGAGACACCTGTACCCCAATGTTCATAGCAGCACTGTTTGCAATAGCCAGAACGTGGAAGCAACCTAGATGTCCATCCACAGATGAATGGATAAGCAAGCTGTGGTACATATACACAATGGAATATTACTCAGCCATTAAAAAGAATACATTTGAATCAGTTCTAAGGAGGTGGATGGAACTGGAGCCTATTATACAGAGTGAAGTAAGCCAGAAACAAAAACACAAATACAGTATACTAACGCATATATATGGAATTTAGAAAGATGGTAAAAAATAACCCTATTTACGAGACAACAAAAGAGACACTGATGTATAGACCAGACTTGGACTCTGGGACCAGGAGAGGGTGAGATGATTGGGGAGAATAGCATTGAAATATGTATAATATTATATCTGAAATGTATTAATTGTTCAAACTAAACACTATCATGTTACAATCTGTTCATACTAGATGTTTGTAATGTTTCTGATAATCAATAAAAGAGATTCTTGAATAAAAAAAAAAATCTTACATAGGAGCTTCTGCACATGAAACAGTACTAATTAATCTATTAGCATATTTCTCAAGCATGAGTCATGGGGGGAGGTTTCAGGGACTCATTCATTCTTGGGGACTTTGGAATAGAATTTCTCTGTTTTTTGGACTAAACTAGGCACTGTTGTCTCTGTACCGTCCTCCCACTCCCACCCCCTGCTGCCCAGTGCCTGGGAACAATATGCTTGATAGAAGCTTGCTGAAGAAGTGATAAATACGGGACGGATGGGAGAGTGGATCTTTATGTTGGCACAGAGTGATGTGCACACAGAGACCTTGAAGTCAAGAAGCTTAAGTCTAAAGGAAAAGAGAAGTAAATGTTTTCAAATGCTGCAAAGCTAAGGTAGACAAAGGTGAGGGCTCCACACAAGAGCATGCAGGTGGGTAAAAATCTCATTTCTCCTGGGGTTGTTTCTTGGGGCTCAGGTCTGGGGCTGCAGAAGGAGCACTGGGGAGGCTTCCTGTACTTTTCTGCCAAGGAATTGAAGGATACCTTCCTATAAGGTTTAGCATGAGGATGTAAGGGTGGGGGCAATGGAGCATGGATGACACCTGCTCTCCAGCTCTCAGTACAGCCGAGGAGGAGAAATACAGACACTGGAGCAAGCACCTCAAACATCAGGATGGACAGAAAGTCATCACCCATCCATTTGTCCAACAAGCATTAATTGAGCATCATCTATATGCCAAACTCAGTTCTAAACTTGAGGAACACGGAGTAAACAAAAGCAGACATAATTTCTGCCCTTATGGAGTTTTGGTCTAGTTGGGGAGACAGCCACTGTGGTGGTTTAGCCACTTAGTTGTGTCCGACTCTAGTGACCACATGAACTGTAGCCCACCAGGCTCCTCTGTCCATGGGATTTCCCAGGCAAGAATACTGAAGTCGGTTGCCATTTCCTTCTCCAGGGGATCTTCCCCACCCAGGGACTGAACCTACATCTCCTGCATTGTAGGCTGTCTCCTGCATTGCAAGCGGATTCTTTACTGCTGAACCACAAGGGAAGCCACTAAATAAGACATGCACTAAGTAAGTACAAATATCAATGTAAAGTTGCAACTGAGATAAATGCCATAAAGTCATTTTTTGAAGTCTTAAGAGGATGACTAATTGGGTGGCTTTGAATTAGAGTACAGAAAATATAGGAAGTAGAGGGCAGTAAGTTTTCTGACCCCCTCAAGTCTGAACTATTTCTAAGGCACGATTTAGCAAAATTGATACCATCTATGAAAGTGGAGAGTGAAAAGGTTGGCTTAAAGCTCAACATTCAGAAAACGAAGATCATGGCATCTGGTCCCATCACTACATGGGAAATAGATGGGGAAACAGTGGAAACAGTGTTAGACTTTATTTTTCTGGGCTCCAAAATCAGTGCAGATGGTGACTGCAGCCATGAAATTAAAAGACGCTTACTCCTTGGAAGGAAAGTTATGACCAACCTAGATAGCATATTCAAAAGCAGAGACATTACTTTGCCAACAAAGGTTCACCTAGTCAAGGTTATAGTCTTTTCTGTGGTCATGTATGGATGTGAGAGCTGGACTGTGAAGGAGGCTGAGCACCGAAGAATTGATGCTTTTGAACTGTGGTGTTGGAGAAGACTCTTGAGAGTCCCTTGGACTGCAAGGAGATCCAACCAGTCCATTCTGAAGGAGATCAGCCGTGGGATTTCTTTGGAAGGAATGATGCTGAAGCTGAAACTCCAGTATTTTGGCCACCTCATGCGAAGAGTTGACTCATTGGAGAAGACTCTGATGCTGGGAGGGATTGGGGGCAAGAGGAGAAGGGGACAACAGAGGATGAGATGGCTGGATGGCATCACTGACTCGATGGATGTGAGTCTCAGTGACCTCCAGGAGTTGGTGATGGACAGGGAGGCCTGGTGTGCTGTGATCATGGAGTCGCAGAGTGGGACATGACTGAGTGACTGATCTGATCTGATAGCACAGCACTCATTTTTTTCCTTCATTTTTTTCTTTCATATCCTCCTATTCCCCCATTCACATACTATCTTCTGGTTCTAAGTAAAAATTTTTTACAAATACTTTGTGCCAAATGTTGTGATGGTTAACCTCATTTCATAGGAATGCTATAAGGTAGAGATTAGAATGGCTTCCCAGATGGCTCAGTGGTAAAGAGTCTGCCTGCCAGTGAAAGAGATTTAAGTTCAATCCCTGGGTCGGAAAGATCCGCTGGAGGAGGAAATGGCAACCCACTTCAGTATTGTTGCCTGGAAAATCCCATGGACAGAGGAGCCTGGCAAGCTGCAGTCCATGGCAGCACAAAGAATCAGACATGACTGAGGGTATGTGCCCACACACACACACAGGGATTAGAAAGAGGGTGGAGTCAGAGGAGCCTTAACTTGAATCTCAGCTCTGTGTCTTACCTTCTGTGTTTTTGAGATGGGGGAGGGGGCAGTTGCTAAAACTCCCTGAATGCATTTCCACACTTAAAATCACCTTTTAAAATATGTATTTTTATGTATTTGGCTGTGCTGGGTCTTAGTTGCAGCATGTGAACTCTTAGTTGAGGCATGTGGAATCTAGTTCCCTCATCAGGGCTCAAACCCAGGCCCCTTGCATTGGGAACACGGAGTCTCAGCCACTGGACCACCAGGAAAGTCCCAAGAATCAGTCTTTTATGACGTGATTATATCACGTAAGCCACATTAGAGGGACTTCTAATAAAATCATGAAAAACAGAAAGGGAATGCACAATCTCATCTCTCTAAAGCTTCTGTCTGTATTCCTACCTCTCTTCTGTAGATGTGGAATACATCTGCATAGAGGACTGGAGTATATATAATCCGAGTGTACTTGGAAGTTTGAATTCTATATCCAGCATTCTTGTCTAATTTGTCCAATTAACATGGACCTCAGTCCATGTGACTTGAATCTTTCTAATGTTTACACTTGGGTAGAAGAGAAACAATTTCGGAATCTCAGCGTGAGTCCCTGGAATACCAAGATGGTGACCTGAGTTCTGCCTGAATCGCTGAGGGGTGTGAGGGGGACTCAGGTGGCGGCGGTTCTGGGGGCCTTTCAGTTCCACAAGAAGGACAGGGCACAAGTCAGGTCACTTACTTCAGCTCAAAATTGATCTGGGATTCTTCCCTGACGTCCCTGCTCTCTCAACAGGGGGACTTTTGTAAGGAGAGAGGGGAGAGAAAGCAAAAGAGGTAGAGATGGGAAGATAGAAAAGGACAGAAGATGGACGGTCCAACTGTCAGGGCATGGGAAAGAAGACCAGCTTGGGGAGGGGCGGGGCGGAACGTGATGAGAGCATCTGCAGGGATAACGGGGTCTCAGCTGGTTATTTCAGGTCCTTCTACAGGTGAGAAAAGCTTGATTCATTGAAAACGAATCTCATATTTATGTACCTTGGTTTAATAATATGACTGATATATTTGTTTACTAGTGTATAATATGAAAATTGCAAATTAGAATTTAAATTAAATTTTGCCAATGCAAACAGTGGTTTCTCATTTCAAAAATAATACATCATTATTAGGAAGAACATGAAGAAGTTGAAAAAACATTAATAGAAAATGAATTACACATATATACTTATATACACATATATATGATTTGCAAATATTAAATATTTATCATAGTTATCAGATCAGATCAGATCAGTTGCTCAGTTGTGTCCGACTCTTTGCGACCCCATGAATCGCAGCATGCCAGGCCTCCCTGTCCATCACCAACTCCCGGAGTTCACTCAGACTCACGTCCATCAAGTCAGTGATGCCATCCAGCCATCTCATCCTCTGTCGTCCCCTTCCCCTCTTGCCCCCAATCCCTCCCAGCATCAGAGTCTTTTCCAATGAGTCAACCCTTTGCATGAGGTGGCCAAAGTACTGGAGTTTCAGCTTTGGCATCATTCCTTCCAAAGAAATCCCAGGGCTGATCTCCTTCAGAATGGACTGGTTGGATCTCCTTGCACTCCAAGGGACTCTCAAGAGTCTTCTCCAACACCACACTTCAAAAGCATCGATTCTTTGGTGCTCAGCCTTCTTCACAGTCCAACTCTTACATCCATACATGACCACAGGAAAAACCATAGCCTTGACTAGATGAACCTTTGTTGGCAAAGTAATGTCTCTGCTTTTGAATATGCTATCTAGGTTGGTCATAACTTTCCTTCCAAGGAGTAAGCGTCTTTTAATTTCATGGCTGCAGTCACCATCTGCAGTGATTTTGGAGCCCAGAAAAATAAAGTCAGACACTGTTTCCACTGTTTCCCCATCTATTTCCCATGAAGTGATGGGACCGGATGTCATGATCTTCATTTTCTGAATGTTGAGCTTTAAGCCAACTTTTTCACTCTCCACTTTCACTTTCATCAAGAGGCTTTTTAGTTCCTCTTCACTTTCTGCCATAAGGGTGGTGTCATCTGCATATCTGAGGTTATTGATATTTCTCCCAGCAATCTTGATTCTGGGTACTGACAATTTTACTTCTATATTTGAATGCTTTTGATGTAATTATTGTATATAGATATGCTTTATTTGAAAACTTGGGAAATTGCATATATGTATGTACATTTTATTTCTTTTTTACAACTTGACATTACATGAAGAGCTTTTCTTCTGACATTAAATATTCTTAGAGTACACTATCTTTCATGGATGACTCTAGATGCATTATTCTTTATTGAAACATTTACTGAATTTTCCCCTATTGTCAGGGATTTCAGGTATTACCAACAGTTGCCTAATATAAGCAACACAATGTTCAACAGTCTTGTACATGTTAACTGCCTGCAACTTATTCACTGGATAAATTCTAAACAGATTAGTCAATCAAAAAATATGAACATTTTAAGGCTCTTGTACTTGATGACAATTTTTTAGAAAAAATTTATAGTTCCACCAGGAACATATGAATATCATTTCATGGGGCCTTTCCCTGCCCTGGGTGTGTGTGTGTGTGTGTGTGTGTGTGTGTGTGTGTATGTGTGTGTGAGTGTGTGTGTGTGTGTGTGTGTGTGTGTGTGTAATTATCACCAGCTTGATTCTTAAAGTAGCGTCCCTTATGAGTGGGCTAATTCTCATTGTTCTTATATAATTTTACCACTTATACATTTTTTTCTTTTGTGAATTTTCTGCTAATACTACATGCTTATTTGTGAACTATCCTTATCTAATTTCTTTTTCTACCTATATCATTTATATTCCTGCTGCTGCTGCTGCTGCTGCTAAGTCGCTTCAGTCGTGTCCGATTCTGTGCGACCCCATAGACGGAAGCCCACCAGGCTCCCCTGTCCCTGGGATTCTCCAGGCAAGAACACTGGAGTGGGTTGCCATTTCCTTCCCCAGTGCATGAAAGTGAAAAGTGAAAGTGAAGTCACTCAGTCGTGTCTGACTCCTAGCGACCCCATGGACTGGAGCCTACCAGGCTCCTCCATCCATGGGATTTTCCAGGCAAGAGTACTGGAGTGGGGTGCCATTGCCTTCCCCCATTTTTATTCCACATGCTTTCAAAAGGACTGTAACTTACAGCAAAAACAAAGATGCTACCAAAACATTAAAACCGGGCCAAAGAAATCATGCCCCACATACGTTACAGGTATATTGCTGTTTAGTAACACTTTCACCTGGAGCCTCCCATGAAGTATTGATGAGATTTCTGGGAGGTCTGGGTATTTATGACCCTCCTTGCATAGATGCTGAAACTGAGGCTCTTAGAAGGGAGGAGTTGGAGCTGAAACAGATTGCCCTCCATTATTAGCTCCAGAATTGTCCCTGTGGTCTGCTTAATCTCAAGCCCACAGTGTCATCAAGTCCGCCCATCTATTCCATAAATATTTACTGAGGGCCTGCTATATACTGGGCAAGGTTCCCAGCACTGGGAATATAGCAGGAGGCAAGAGAGAAAGCACACTGCCTTAAATCTCAGAGTGGACAAGAGACAGGCAACCAGGAAAGATGTGGACTGCGTTAAGCAAATGAGAGCTAGGAAGGTAAATAAAGGAGGACAGGGCGCGACAAAGTGAGAGGTTCAGGGTGGTGAATGCACCCATCGCTGCTTAGTGCGCGCTCTGGCCTGCTCCTCCAGCAGGTGCAAGATCGCCAGGCATTAAGAATCCCCAGTGTAGCCAGGCTAAGGGCTCTTTAAATGCAGACAGGGTTAGAGCTTGGTCACTGCCTGCAGACCACCGCCGCCCCTCACCCTCCCGTGGTGTCCCGCAGCCAAAATGTATTCGGAAGTCAGGAGTGAAATTGTGCAAGTCCATCATTAGCACTGCCTTCAAGGTCACCTTGAGGGGAGCCGAGTGCATCCCCACAGGGGGTTGAGTACAGGCGAGCTGGATGTATGATGATGGGGACAGAAATTCTGGTGAAGTTGCACACGGCAGCGGCTGCTCCTACAGGAAACCCAAAGAGAACTTGGCAGAGGAAGAGAAGGTGAGAGCTGAGCAGCCACTGCCCTTTCAGAGGTTCAATGTCACTTCTAGGACACAAGCAAATAACTTTCCTGCTCTTTCGTATGAAACGACAGCCCCTCTGCTTGCTTCTTCCTTGATGGTGCAACTGTGATGACAAACACAGCCAGGAGAATCCTGGGGTGTTACCACCAAGCTACGGAGTCGCTGAAAAACCAACGGGTCAGCTCCACTAAATTGTCAATCCCTGGCTGCAAATGGAGAATGAAAGCCAAAGGGGCCTGGGAAACGTGTGTGCATTCATGTCACATAGCTGTGACTGAGCCCAGAGCTGGGTCTGGAGGCTGTGGGATCACGTCTGCAGATGCTGAATGGTTCCTTAATGACAGCCCAGGCGCGGAGGGCAGGGAGGCCAGTCTCTACAGTCAGAGACAGTGGTCACCCCCAGGAGGAGTCCTGAGAGGCTGTCTGGCATTCTTAAAAAACAGCAGGTAGCCATGTGGTCCTCACTGGGAAGACCTGGTGCAGGGGCAGGGCCTTCACTAAACCTCTCCAAATCTGACCCACACAAAACAAAAGAGATTCTCTTTTAATTAAAAACATGTAACATGAGATCTACCTGCTTAAAAGCTTACCCAATTTTCTTGTGTACAGTACAGTGTAGTAACTATAAGCATAGTGTTGTAGGGCAGATCTCTGGAACATTCTTGTCTTGCACAACCTAGACTTTATACCCACTGAACAACCATTCCCCATTTCCCTCTTCCCCCAGTTCCTGCCACAATTCCATTTATATGAGGCCTTCAAGGTTGTCAGTCATCAAACCAGGGCTTCCCTGGTGGCTCAGATGGTAAAGAATCTGCCTGCAATGAGGGAGACCTGGGTTTGATCTCTGGGTTGGGAAGATTGCTTGGAGAAGGGCATGGCAACCCACTCTAGTATTCTTGCCTGGAGAATCCCCGTGGACAAAGGAGCCTGGAGGGCTACAGTCCACGGGATCACAAAGAGTCGGACAGGACTGAGCAACTAAGTACAGCACAAGCACAAACCAGAAAGTCAATTAAGTAGGTCTTGAGGCTTCCAGCTTTGAGTTTCCAAGTCTTCTTTGTGTGCTCAGATATTTTAAGAAGTGGCAAGCCTTAGCTGCGCACTGACCGCATGCCAGACACTGAACAGAACACTGCAGAAATGCACAGTACGTGCTGGGGCGAGGGTGGGGGGAACAGCATCAGTGAGGACATCGTTACAGCGACCATCATCTGCATTATTGCAGCTAAAAGTCTCTCTGAGCACACATGGACACATGTCAAAGATGACGAAGAGTCAGGGCCCTGAGCTGCACACCTCTTATCAGGCTGGAATGAATATGTGGCATGTGGACTGTTGAATCCTCAGCCAGTCTTGTCCCTTCCATTGGCATTGCTCTCACTGCCACTCTAGCACCTACAGCTCCAAACTGTACCTGGTAGGGACTCCCACGTTCACTTAGGGCTTCCAGACTGGTAAATCCATTCTTGTTATGCATCTGAACATTAAACTCTTATGCCAGACCTAGTGCTGGGGACACAATGTCAAATAAGTCAGAGAAAACCCCTGTCTGGGTGACATTTTCACCAGGTTGAGGAAGCCAGTATTATTCCAGATATTTTGAAATAAGATCCATTTCACGGTAGAAAAGTACATGGTGTTGTGGGAATGGTAGTGAGAGCTCTTGGGATTAGCTGAGGCCCAAGAAAGGCTCAGAAAAAGAGAAAGAAAGACAGAGAGAGGGTGAACTTCCGTGAAGGCAGAACACAGTCCCTATTGTCAATGCAAATGTCCAGGCCTGGACCCTGCTTAGCTGTTTGCTTAGCAAAGGGCAGAACCCAGGGTCCTTAGTCCAGGTGTCCTGACTTCATTCTGATCTCCTTCTCAACCGTGCTCAGAGTTTTTCTAATACAGACAGGGAATCTGCTGTCCATCAGCGGTCCCCAGTCTTTTTGGCACCAGGGATTTCACAATTTTTCCATGGATTGGCGGGAGGTAGTTTGGGGATGATTCAAGAGCATTACATTTATTGTGCACTTTATGTCTATTACTATTACATCAGCTGCACCTCAGATCATCAGGCATTGGATCCCAGAGGCTGGGGATCCCCGGTCTAAATTTCACACTTAAAAACATTTGGTTGCTCTAGCCAGATTGTTATCAACATCAAAGAGGAAAAGCTGAAAATGAAACCTGGTGGGGTAAAAGGGCAAAGGTGAGTGTTGAATGAACACAGATGGTCAGTGTGGAGACTGGCTCCAGGAGCGCTCTGTTTGTTTGTAAAAAGAGATAGGGCTAGGCTATGACTGCCAGACCCCCACTCAGCACCAGACAGGTCTGGACCCAATCCCACCCTCTGTCAGTAAAGCCCAACTCCCTCTGTGGCTTCTGCCCTTTTTCTCCCCTCACATTACGTTCTATTTTAATAGCAAGACACAATAAACTATAACATTATCCACTGTACTGAACGAGTTACATGCATTTTCTGTTTGAACCTTTACGGCCTTCCTGTTTTGGGAGACATTAGCACTCTACTTACTTTACACAAGAGGAAAATCAGAGCTAGAGAAGTGAGCACCTTACCCAATGCCCTGAGTCTTGGGAATATCAGAACCTGGATTCAACCCCCAGTCTTAAAGCGATGTGCTGCACTACACTGAAATGCCAAAGTTTACAAAGAGAGACATTAAGAAATAGCCCAGAGGATCAACTCTTAACAGAATGATGTATTTCTTTCCAGTCTTTTTCTTTTTGCCTAGTTTTTTTTTCCACATATTTTCTGTCTGTTTGTATAAGGATATACTTTTGCATCTTGCTGTGATATTCTGAATATATTTGTGTCAGAAACTCTCGGTAACCATAACCATAAATGATGTCACAGTCTGCACAGCACTGAAAAATAGTATAGATATTTGCATCCTAATTTATTCACACCAATAAAGCCGTGGGTATATATTTGGATTATTTTCTCTCATTGTATTTACAGCATCAGGACTATGAATAATGCAGGCAATGGGCATCTTTCGATGTGCAACATAGTTCACTTATCAGAGTTCAAAAGTAACAAGTTATATTTCTTAGAGTGGCTTCAAGCAGGATCCAATTCCCTTCTTAATAAAAACCACACCTTAGCAATTGTTTCCTTAAGCAAGGAAAATAACAGGACCTAGCTTATATGTTTTATATAATTGTTGGGGCATGAATGTGCTTGTGCAAGTGCGCATGTGTGTATCTGACACATTGTAAAACTGAATCATGTTAGCTGCTGGAGTGACAGTGTTGATCTCAGTGAAGGAAGTTACACAACAAAGCTCCCAAAGCTGCACTGTTCTCCTCCTACTTAGGAGAAAAGACAGACGTTTACAATGAGTCAGTACCCTTCATGCACAGCCTCTGCCCTAGACACTCTGTACACATCAACTTTGTGACTTCTCACCGTGACCTTGCACGTAAGATCTTTAGAAGAAACTGGAGCTCAGCGGGAAGGGACTGCTCCAAGATTATATAGTCAGGAAGTGTTAAGCTGCCTTTAAACGCAGGTCTGATAGCCGAAGCCCCCTTTCCTTCTCCCACTTGTCACCAACGTTTTGTGTCTGAGTTGCGCACGTGAACCTGTACTGTACGTAATATCAACACATTTTTCACTGCTTTTGTTTCATGTCTGACACAATTCTTTCCTCATGACTTTTCTTGAGCATCTCCATCACATGTCAGGGATGCTTCCTCTTAGTACCCTACCCTTTTTGACTTTTCTGAACTTTGGTTGTCCCCAGCCCCCACTTCACGTGTCCCTGCAGAGATACAGGAAAGGGTGTGCAGCCTGCTGTGCCTGGCTGTGGTTTATGGGGAGGGAGGTTGAGCCAAGAGGCGCCAGGCACTACTTCAATTACACTTTGCCTGTTCTGAGGGCTTTAATCATGACCCCTTTCTCAATGGATCCTTTCAGAAAGGCCAGGGGGAAAATAGGCAATTGGAAATGCTTGTAGTAATCAGGATGCCAGACCTCCAACTCCACTGAGAAACATAGCTGGGACATAGGATTCATTAAAGGAAAAAAGAAAACTAAGAGCCATTCCAGAAGGATCTACGTCTGTCAGGGACAGGGTTGAGGGTTACTTGGAGATCATAAACAATAAGTGGAAAGAGTAGGTGACAATAATTAGTTTCTGGTTTTAATTAGGAGGTCTCTGAGGCCAGATGTTCACTGAGAAAGAATGAAGACCCCTCCTGAGATATGTAATGAAACTTAGACCCCATGGCTGGGGAAGTGGGTGGAGGCGCTGGGTTTGGAAGCATTAAGGGCTCCATAGGTCTTTGGCCTGAAGCATCCAGTGAACAGGGGGAGGGGGGTGGCGGGGAGGGAGGCTCAGGCATTTGTATTCTCTCCTGAGCAGTCTGTTTAGCCCAGTCGAGCACGCCTGCTTCTGATTAACATGAGGAGGAGAGCCCGGAGACCTGACTCCCTGCCTGGGCTGTCTGTGTCAGGAATCTGGACCTCTGTGAGCTGTCTGGGTCTCACTGTCATGAGAAAAAAATGGGTGGAGGCATCGCACGAGTCTTCCTTGGTTGGCATTTCTCACCACCAGGCTCCTGTCCCAAGAAGGGTGGGATACATGGCTAGCTTTCACCATGGAAAGGGGGTGGGGGCAAAGGGGGGCTACTAGAAAACTTTTACCAACCCTCTCATCTCCCAGACACATTCCATCCTGTAATTTATTTGCTGTTCAGATCAATTATTGCACCATGAGCTACCAGCTATTAAAGAGCCAAACTCCTAAATAAAGAAACATGGAGATGGACATTTGCCCAGAGGGATGAAGAAAGAAAATAACAGCCATTGTAACAGTAGCTAAAGAACATGCACTGGGCACTTTCTAAACAGTTTCCATGGAGTATCCCATTAAAGTCCCAGGAGAACAGTGTGGGGTAGTTCTATCCAACCTCCTTTCCCAGAGAAGAAAACTGAAGTTTGGATCATTTACAGAATGTGCCCAAGCTCACACCGTGAGTGAGCGCCAGGCCCAGGATCTGATCCCTGGCAGAATATACTCAGAGAGTGGTCGCCAAGTTCTCATAAAAGGAGCTGATGAAGGACAAAGTCACAGGGAGGTGAGAAGTGGGTGAAAGACCAAGGGTGCTGGAGGTAGAAAAAATTACTTTCCACTGGGCCAGGTGTAGGCAAACTTGTAAAGGGTCGGAGAGTAAATATTTTAAGTTTTGCTGGTTATCCAGTCTCTGCGGAAACTATCCAGCTCCAGAGCTGTCACGCAAAAGCAGCCAAGGATGATGCGTAAAGGAATGAGTGACGCTGTGTCCCACTAAATCTCCCATTTCCTCCTCCAGGGGATCTTTTCGACCCAGGGACCAGCTTTGTCTCTTATGTCACCTGCGCTGGCAGGCAGATTCTTTACCACTAGCGCCATCTTGGAAGCCCCACTAAATCTCTACCTATCGAAATAGGTGGCATGCACAACCACAGGATGTAGTCTGCCAATCCCAACTCTAGGCTATCATCAGAAACAGACATGGAGGGGCTTTGAAAGAGAATATACATCAATATCTTAATTTACAGATTCATAAATTGAGCTTCCTAGACTCCAGGGACTGAGATCTCAGAACCAGTATTTTGTTCATTTCCTGATAAACCTGCCCAAGATTTCACAGTTGGCAAGAGGCAGTTTCTGGGGCTTGAACCTACATCAGTCTAACTATGAAAGTCATCATTGCCTGTTCGATTCTGCTGACTCTGTTAATACCAAATGAAACGAATGCCTGGATGGACCCTTTCCCAGCATGCTCCAAAGTTGGGCAGAGTTATCTATGCTGAACAACACCATGGTCTTCTTCCCACTAACCTTATGACTGTGGACGAGAGACCATCTTCTTGGACAGCCAATGTTACCCCTTACTACCAGGTGTGCTGGGAAGATCAGTAAGGTCTTCCAGTGATGCTGGCCATTGCCTCCTACTCATGCCTTTCTAAGAGAATGCCAGCACACCCCACCAGCCACCCCGCAACTTGCACACACTGCAGAACAAGGAGCTTCACAGGAATCATTTTGTACAACCCTCATCATAGCCCAGTGGACTGGACCCAAGGTAAATCATTTCACTGAATCAACCAAACCGATCAGTTTCTCTCTCATAAAAACTTGCATTAAGTGGGTATCTTGAGAGTTGGTAGCTGAATCTTCCTAATGGGGGAACAGGAGTGTAAGGACTTAGTAGTTCCTGCTCCTGAGGTCCTGGGAGGCACACCAGCCCCAACTTGTGCTAAGGATGCTTGTAGTTCAGTTTTTTAAACATTTGTATTTTGGACCACTTTGGTTCTATTATTACTTTTTTAGGAGTAAATGTGTCCTAAGACTTCCATGTGTAGTCTGATGAGAGGCAACTGATATATACTTAACAAAGTGAGTCCTGATGAGAGCTGATGCAGAGGGGCTGAGAGCATAGATCTGACACATGGTAGGCATGGGGAAAAAATGTCAGTTCACTCTTGCCAGTCACATTCTGAAATGATGACTCAAAGCCAGTTTCAAGAAAGGAAATACAACGGCTATATTGGAATCACAGACGCGTGCACATTTAAGAGCAGGAAGGGAGCATGAAAGCTCTCCTGACCACCTGTGGACTTGATCTAGGAAGTTCCCGGCAGCCTTATTAAGACTCTCTTCCAGTTGATGCTGGAATAACCCCAGGGGAGAAGAGCTTTTCCGCAGCATGGTGTCTGGCTGCATTGTCAGATGGCTTTGATTCTGAGGACCCTGTTAATTGCAACGTGCAGCACACGTGGGCCCTCTTATTAGTAATGTGCTACACACGGCCTCCCGGCAGTTCTCCCCACGGCTCCTCAGAGTGAGAGCTGGAGCTACAAAGAAGGAAGTACATGTGGTTACAACGAAACAAACCACATGTGCCAGAGTACAAAGGGGATATGCAAAAGACACAAATAGGCCTCAGGATGGGATGCTGAAGCCATAAACACTCACCATCTCGCTTCTCAAATGCTTTTAAACTTGGTCAAGGAGTCTCTCATGCTTTGCAATGACAGAAGTATTTTAAGACTGAAGCATTTGAAGATAGGAGAGTTTGCACCCCATCTTTCTTAATCTATTTATTCCTCAGTCAAAACATCTCCAAGTCCTGCCATTGTCTCTCACAAGATAGAGTTTCCGTCTCTGGGTTACATTCAGCTTATCAGCATCTTTTAAAAACATGGAATTCAGAATGAACACAGCAGTGAATAGTGAACTGGCCAGGGTTATCACTTTATTTTTCTATCTACCTTGTGCTAAGTCCAGAGGACATGGGAAAGAAGAGTCATTAATCCAGCACAACACCCTCACCCTGTGATTCCAGTGGGTTGCACTGGAAGATACATAACTTGTGAAAAGAGTACAGTCTTTATTTCACCAAGTATCCAGGAACCAGGCCTAGGGCACAACTATAACTTCATCTCTTGTGACCATCTCCACCAGGCCTCACTGTCTTTATGGAATATCATCCTATAGTATCTCCTTATGTCTCAGACTATACAGTGATTCCATAACTTACATTTTCTCTGTAAGGATTTGGTCCCCACCATTGCTTAGATACCAGCTAGTATCCTGGGACTGCCTGAGCTGTTTTTAACTCAAATATCTGGTTTCTTAATTTGATGCTTTTTCTTTTTGCAACACTCAGGAAGAGATTTGAAACTTTTAAGCTACAAATATTCTATGTCTGGTTATGAAAATTGCCAGCTTCCATGTCTCAGAGTTGGGTTTTTAAAAGTTAGTTTATTTTTTGGCTGTGCTGTGTGACTTGTGGATCTTAGTTCCCCAACCAGAGATTGAACCCAGACCCCAAGCACCAAGTCCTAACCACTGGACCGCAACGGAATTCCCTAGAGTTGGGATTTTAATGAAGGCCTAAAATAGGTATAAGAAAGTAAGTTACTAATCAGAACTGTACTCCCTGACTTTAGCTGGGTCCATCACCATGCTAAGAATGACCCATACCACTGGTCAACGAACGCTTGCTTGTTCACAGATTATGGTCCATGAGGGTGAGCTTGCCTTTGGATGGCAAAAGATTATTGGTGGTTTGGTTTCCTTGAGATTCAAGCCCTAGAGTCATCCTTGGTGCCTGCCAAGAGGCCAACTCAGTGCGTAAGGAACTCAGGTCTCGACTGAAACGAGACCAGGTTTCAGTGGCCTGAGAACGTTTTGTCAGTTTCCACTCCCTTACCTATTTGCATCTCACCACCTGCAGTCATTGAACCAAACAAGTCAGGCTGAGCCATGCAAAACATTATTTCACTAGGATTTAATTTTCACTGAAGACAGCCCAATCTCACAATGCCTAGTCCAGAAGATTCCTGCAGGGTTGTTTCTCTGTTTCTAAAACACTATAGAGCTTTAATTGAAAGGGAATGGAAGAGACTACAAAATCTCTAGAGACCAGTATCAGGGGCTCCTCCAAAAAACTGTAGCATGGTGTTGTTGGGGTCATGATTCTCAAACTTGAGTGTGAGTCCAAATCACCTACATGGCTCATGAAGCTCGGATCTTGGGGTATTTAGTATGTCTGGAGTGAGGCCTGGGGATCTGCAACTATAACAGATTCTCAGGTGCTGCTGATAGAGCTCATCCTGGGACCTGACTGAGAAGCAAGCAATCATGAAAAGGGGAGAAATGGTTCAAAGTGAAGACTGCATATGCGCAAGACCTATCAGGTGGCCTTGGCCAACTCACTTCACCTCTATGAGTTGCAAGGAATTACTGTCGCTATTGCAGCAGCTGCTGCAGCTACTGTTAGCCAAGTGTTCAACAGTCCCGAGATCAGTATGTTGTCCTTGCATACGTGCATGCTCAGTCGCTCAGTTGTGTCTGACTCTCTGGGACCCCGTGGACTGTAGCCTGCCAGGCCCCTCTGTCCATGGGATTTCCCAAGCAAGAATACTGGAGTGGGTTGCCATGCCCTCCTCCAGAAGATCTTTAGAGCCAGGGATCGAACCCACGTCTCTTTAGTCTCCACCACTGGCAGGTGGGTTCTTTACCACTAGCGCCGCCTGGGAAGCCCATCTTGTCCCCAGGAATCAGTAAGATAACGGGTGTCAAAGCACAGTGGTGGACACAGTAGAGATTCAAGCCTTGTTAGGTCCCTCTAGTTTCTCTGTGTCCCTTCACACCTGCAAAGGTGGGACTCAAGGAAATGATGCTATTGTGAAGCTCACAGCCACTTCCCCTGACTTCTGATTCAACAGAACTTCTTAATGTGATTTTCACCCTACGAAGGAAGAAGAACACACTGTTCACCACAGCAAAGAGCACACAAAGCCGCCAGCCCGGCCAGTGGAGACATGGTGTCCCTGTTGTCCCCACATCTGGCTCTCCAGCTCAAGCCTCTAATTTTCTGCGGCTCTCTGCTGGCCTCCCTCCACTGCAGGAGAGTGGTGTGGATAACCAGCCCCATCTGTGAGGCAGCTGGGTTCCGAGGCCCCCTCCTCCAGGCCTTTGAAGAGTCTGTCCATGTTCTATCGAGGTCCCTTATTGTGGCCAGCACCTCTGGTCTCTATTAGCAGTGGAGACAGCATTGATACTTTAAAAGGAGGAAGTAAATGAATATCCCGTCCTAAGATGTGCTGAAAAATGCCAGGATGGAGGTGGCTGCCACAGACAAGAGTGTCTTGGACACAGATATCAGCTGAGGTTGGATCCAGAATGGCACTCGTTTCTCTCCAATCAGTGCAGAGCAGGCTGGCGTGATGGATGAAAACCAAGTGGTTTAGAACTAAACACGGGGCTTGAATTCAAGCTCCGTTAAGTCATGGTGACTCAGCCTGAGGCCAGGTGGAGAAGTTGCAGAAAGGTCTACAGAGGCATTCGAGTAAGATCTCAGCCCTAAATTGCCCTACTATTTTTAAAAGTACAAATAATTAAGAAAACTTAACTAATCCAGTATACTGTAGGATGTTAAAACCAACTGAGCATTCTAGACATATGGGCTCAAGCACTAGGAAGAGGAAGCACACAAGTCAATTTCTTTTTTTTTCCCCATCTTTACATTCATCTGTAAAGTGACTGCCTCTAAAATCCCAAGGTGGTTCACCTGAACTCTTCTCTGAATCTGTCTGCAGTATTCATGGAAAGGTTCTGAGTGGACTTTGCATGAAATCAAGAACCTTTCCCTGCATTCTACACCTGCAGCATTTGCTGAATGGGGCAAAAACAGTGCCAACCTTTCAGATCATTTTTGAGCAGTGAGGGTCTATCACTGACATTGCTAGGAATTTGGGTAAGCTGTTTCGTCTTGTTGAGCCTCTATTTCCTCATATGTAAAATGGGAATAACACCTTCCTTTAAAGCTGCAGCAAGGGCTGCTTAAGGAAAAATATTTCTGGTACACAGAAAATGCTGAAAACCTATCCGTTAATCCCAATCCAACACACATACATCTTGCTTGAATAT
Source organism: Tragelaphus eurycerus (assembly GCA_935064755.1). Lineage (NCBI taxonomy): Eukaryota > Metazoa > Chordata > Mammalia > Artiodactyla > Bovidae > Tragelaphus > Tragelaphus eurycerus. Next base: position 25,324,093 of record CAKXYN010000020.1, read on the forward strand.
GAGTGTTGTTCAAATATGGAGTTTTGGTGAGCTCTTTCAAAGCTGGATGATCAGACTTGTTTCCTTCATGGTTATTTTAACTAAGAGAAGGTTATTTATTCCAAGGCTTTGTTCAGAAAGTGGTCACAGCAGTGGTGTGCTGGAATTATTCAACAACTGACTCCTTGCAGAGGGGGTGATTTGTCACCTTTTCTGAATTCCATAGTGTAAATATTCCCACCATGGCCAATTTCAAGCTGCCAAGGAGACATCACTGACCACAGAGTTGAGAAGAGGTGAGCAAGTTTGGCTTTTCCAAGCTGCTGACAGAGGATGAGATGGTTGGATGGCATCACCGACTCAATGGACATGAGTTTGAGCAAGCTCTGGGAGATGGTGAAGGAGAGGGAACCTGGTGTGCTGTAGTCCATGTGGTCACAAAGAGTCAGACATGACTGAGTGACTGAACAGCTACAACAAAGCTTGTAAGGGCTAGCTTCCATACACCAGGATGAGGATGTGATCATCTGAAGACAGTTATAAGGGAAGGCAGGAAGTAGGAAAGGGTGAGACAAGGCACTGTGAATGAATGAATGAATGAACAAACAAAACATAAAAGAGGGAAGGAAAAAACAGAAAGGAAAAGAAAAGGGAGAAACACAGATCTTAGATATCATCCCTTCCGATTCTTCCATTATACAGAAAAGGAGACTGAAGGCCAAAGAGGAGAAATAAAATCCCAGGGTCACCCTTAAAATCAATGGTGAACCTGGGACACCAGGCCAGGAGCTTAACATTTGTGATTAGAGACCAAACATCCCAGAGGGGAACTAGACTTAACATTTGTAACTGGGCAAATAACATGATGGTTTGAACCAAATAAAACACCGGCCCACAGTTAAATCTATAATGTTATAATGACCTCCCTGGGGAAACCCAATCACTCTGTCACTTCAAATTCAACTAGGCAAAAAGATGCAAAGACTGGCCCTCAAGAAGAGCCCATGTAGGTGGAAAATGGGCAGAATGACCTGGCGGGTATCTCCAGCCCCCGATATCTGTAACTCTGTGATTGAAGGGCCTGCCATTTGGTGTTTAGCTGCCACACAGGAACTCGCAGTACTAACCTACAGCTACAAGCAATTAACATGCACAATCTTGTGAGAATTGCTAAGAAAATCTGGCGGAACGACTGTGTGATTTCTCCCTCTAGCATGCATTTTGCAAAGGGAATAATTTCTGTTGTGTTTCAGGTTTTATTCCTTGTGATGTCAACATGCATTTAGACCAGATGTTCCAACCATCTTAGAAAATTCAGGGCTGCAGATCCCTCTTTCCCAAATTGAAAAGCTCAGCATTCCAGTTAATGACACCAGACTCCTGTCTGTCATGATGGTGTGCAATTATTCTGAGACTGAAAGAAAGAACTTAGTTTTAGGGATCCTCAAGGGTCAGATCCCCTAGTTGGCCTCCACTTTCACAGAATTCATGACTCTGTCACTTACAAGCAGTTTATTTTACACCTCTCCTAAGTTATCTAAATTTTCTCCCACTCATTTATAAAATAATGATATTAAACTCATCAGATCAGATCAGATCAGATCAGTCGCTCAGTCGTGTCCAACTCTTTGCCACCCCATGAATTCCAGCACGCCAGGCCTCCCTGTCCATCACCAACTCCCAGAGGTCACTCAGATTCACATCCATTGAGTCAGTGATGCCATCCAGCCATCTCATTCTCTGTCGTCCCTTCTCCTCTTGCCCCCAATCCCTCCCAGCATCAGAGTCTTCTCCAATGAGTCAACTCTTCGCATGAGGTGGCCAAAATACTGGAGTTTCAGCTTTAGCATCATTCCTTCCAAAGAAATCCCACGGCTGATCTCCTTCAGAATGGACTGGTTGGATCTCCTTGCAGTCCAAGGGACTCTCAAGAGTCTTCTCTGACACCACAGTTCAAAAGCATCAATTCTTCGGCGCTCAGCCTTCTTCACAGTCCAGCTCTCACATCCATACATGACCACAGGAAAGACCATAGCCTTGACTAGGCGAACCTTTGTTGGTGAAGTAATGTCTCTGCTTTTGAATATGCTATCTAGGTTGGTCATAACTTTCCTTCCAAGGAGTAAGCGTCTTTTCATTTCATGGCTGCAGTCACCATCTGTAGTGATTTTGGAGCCCAGAAAAATAAAGTCTGACACTGTTTCCACTGTTTCCCCATCTATTTCCCATGAAGTGATGGGACCAGATGCTATGATCTTCGTTTTCTGAATGTTGAGCTTTAAGCCAACTTTTTCACTCTCCACTTTCACTTTCATCAAGAGGCTTTTTAGTTCCTCTTCACTTTCTGCCATAAGGGTGGTGTCATCTGCATATCTGAGGTTATTGATATTTCTCCCAGCAATCTTGATTCCAACTTGTGTTTCTTCCAGTCCAGCGTTTCTCATGATGTACTCTGCATATAAGTTAAATAAACATGGTGACAATATACAGCCTTGACGTACTCCTTTTCCTATTTGGAACCAGTCTGTTGTTCCATGTCCAGTTCTAACTGTTGCTTCCTGACCTGCATACAGATTTCTCAAGAGGCAGATCAGGTGATCTGGTATTCCCATCTCTTTCAGAATTTTCCACAGTTTATTGTGATCCACACAGTCAAAGGCTTTGGCATAGTCAATAAAGCAGAAATAGATGTTTTTCTGGAACTCTCTTGCTTTTTCCATGATCCAGCAGATGTTGGCAATTTGATCTCTGGTTCCTCTGCCTTTTCTAAAACCAGCTTGAACATCAGGAAGTTCATGGTTCACATATTGCTGAAGCCTGGCTTGGAGAATTTTGAGCATTACTTTACTAGCGTGTGAGATGAGTGCAATTGTGTGGTAGTTTGAGCATTATTTGGCATTGCCTTTCTTTGGGATTGGGATGAAAACTGACCTTTTCCAATCTTGTGGCCACTGCTGAGTTTTCCAAATTTGCTGGCATATTGAGTGCAGCACTTTCACAGCATCATCTTTCAGGATTTGGAATAGCTCCACTGGAATTCCATCACCTCCACTAGCTTTGTTCCTAGTGATGCTTTCTAAGGCCCACTTGACTTCACATTCCAGGATGTCTGGCTCTAGGTCAGTGATCACACCATCGTGATTATCTGGGTCATGAAGATCTTTTTTGTACAGTTCTTCTGTGTATTCTTGCCACCTCTTCTTAATATCTTCTGCTTCTGTTAGGTCCATACCATTTCTGTCCTTTATCGAGCCCATCTCTGCATGAAATGTTTCTTTGGTATCTCTGATTTTCTTGAAGAGATCCCTAGTCTTTCCCATTCTGTTGTTTTCCTCTATTTCTTTGCATTGATCACTGAAGAAGGCTTTCTTATCTCTTCTTGCTAATCTTTGGAACTCTGCATTCAGATGTTTATATCTTTCCTTTTCTCCTTTGCTTTTCGCTTCTCTTCTTTTCACAGCTATTTGCAAGGCCTTCCCAGACAGCCATTTTGCTTTTTTGCATTTCTTTTCCATGAGGATGGTCTTGATCCCTGTCTCCTGTACAATGTCACGAACCTCATTCCATAGTTCATTAGGCACTCTATCTATCAGATCTAGGCCCTTAAATCTATTTCTCACTTCCACTGTATAATCATAAGGGATTTGATTTAGGTCATACGTGAATGGTCTAGTGGTTTTCCCTACTTCCTTCAATTTCAGTCTGAATTTGGCAATAAGGAGTTCATGGTCTGAGCCACAGTCAGCTCCTGGTCTTGTTTTTGCTGATTGTGTAGAGCTTCTCCATCTTTGGCTGCAAAGAATATAATCGATCTGATTTTGGTGTTGACCATCTGGTGATGTCCATGTATAGAGTCTTCTCTTGTGTTGTTGGAAGTCATCAGAAAATGGTTTAAAGTAAGAATCTCGAGATAAAAATATGAGAATTTGAATCCTGGCTCTGTCTGGCTTTAGATAATGGACTTATCTCTAAGCCTCAGTTTGTCATCGGCAAACAAACCAAGACAGCAACAAAAACAAAGGAAGGGTAAAGATACCATTAAAGAGAGTTTGTGGTGAGTCACATAATAGCCATAAAGTACTGAACACCAGGCCCAGCACAGAGTGAGCGCTTAATAAATGCTGGCTTTTACATCTTATCAATATATTTAATTAAACTAAGAACGTATGATTTCATCATATGGACGAGAACACTGATGCTCCACAAGGAGAAGTGGCTTGCCCAAAGACATACAGCTAGGATTCAAGCTGGTCTCTCTTACTTCAAGTGTAGAACTTTGCGATTCTCTCACAGGAAATTGCAAGCACGTATCCTTAATAATTATTCCAACTATTCTTCTTCCAGATCTTTATGACTGGAAATTCCCTGTACCAGATTGTAAGTAGCAAAGCAAGAAGAACCTTGCAAGTTCTGAGACAAGCTCTTTAAACAATCTCCAGGCAGCAGAACTTCAGGGAAGCTGGGAGCCAGTTTCATCACTGTTATTTTGTCTTTCTCAAAAAGAAAGGGCAAAAGCCAGGGACTGGGGAGAATTCTCAGGCTTAAACCGATTTCCAGCCATCAAATGACTGATCTTATATTACAGACAAGTAAAAAAAATGATAACAAGCACTTTGTGAAACCACTTGGACTTGTGTTTTCTCCCACAGCCTGTGAAGTTCTTGAACTGGTCTAAGCCATTTATTTATAGGGGAGAAAAAATATTCTGATGAGAACCATTTTCCAGTTTGACAATTTTATTTTAGTGTTACTTGATCTACTTGGAAGCCTCCTGGGAAATCAATGCTACATTTGACTTCTCTACATGTCATCTTGTGAGCTATTAGATGGCTAATTTGCTTCACAAGATATGCCAATATGAGAGGTACTCGGCTCATATTAGGAGTAGAATTTCACCACTCAATGGTCAGATCTTTTACGATTAAGACAGAAGAGCAATCCAAACACAGCGGCCAATGAAAATGCTCTCCAATCACCTGTAATCACTGCTCTTGGGTTTCTAGATGGAAGTGGTCTCACTTAGCACTGATCATGCAGCTCTAATTTATCCTAAAAATAATAATGTGGTTTGATTTGGAAGTTGAGACTACGGGAAGCACACACCCTTTCTCTCTTTCTCCGTCCCTCAATTTTTTTCTATATTTTAAGTGCCATAAGGAAGACACAAAATTAAAGTAGACCGTAAAAATAGCAGAATGTGAAAATGAAAACACTATTTTCTAAGGAAGCTCAGTGAAGCATGCTAGCTTTGGGGTCATATTGTCATCCTGGATTCTAAATTTGTTATTTATTAGCCATGTCAGTAAATGTACCTAAGGCTTGGTGTCCTTAAGTGTCAAATGAAGATACGCCTTGAGAGTTTTTGCAAGGGACAACTGGAATGATGAGTAAATAGCATCACAAGCATGATAGGAATTGCTATGGAATCCCTAAGGGAATATACCGCCTTCACTATCCTACAGTTAAACAGAATGATGTGGCAACCAGGACAAGGTGAAACTTAACTAAAAGTTCGTCTTCAGACTGTAAGATCTTGGGGACTGAACAACATGTATTTTTGAACTTCTCATCCCATTATTTAAGAATCAGGATTAGCAAGGGTGGGACAAACCTCAACTCTGTGGTCATAAAACACTCTTCCAGAGACTGAAATAGAGGAGAGTTCCGTGTTTGACTCTACCACAGAGGAAGTATTTGAATAAATAATACTGGACTCCACTGTTGCCACAGGACAGAGCCAAAAAAAAAAAAAAGAAAAGAGAAAAAGAGAGAGAGAGAAATAAATCCAAAAAAGGGAGAAGTCCTTGTGTTCTTAAATTACCCAATTCTTATGGGACCAGAGATGAACTGTCTAACTTTAGTTGGCCTTTTGTATCCATTTCATAAAATCTTAAGAATCTCCCTGCGTCCTTCCCAACTGTCCAAATACTCGCTCTAGCTATCCTAGAAAAGGTGAGACAAATGTACAGCAAGTATTACGCATCTTGAATACTTTTCAAAGCAAATTCCTTCAAGTCCCTGGTGAAGAATTCAAGGAGGCAAATTAGGATGATCCAGACCCTTCTCTCATGTCTTCATCCTGTCTCCCCCAAGCTTTGCCTGGAGATAGTCTTTGGGGAGGAAAAAAAATCAAGTGACGGAGACTTTTGATGAACACAAAGAGGCCATCCCCATTAAAAAGGAAAAGGTGGGTGTGTTTCACAGGTATTCCAGTCTACAGTTTTTGAAAGGATTTAACCCTTCAAGTGTGAGTCAGGGCCCTGGGATACAGACATAAAATAAGACCCAGAGTGGCAATGGCAGAACAGAAGAGGGAGAGAAATCAGAAGGTTAAAAGGCATTTGGAATAGATGCCTAGGTGCACCTGTAGGGGCTAATTTAATTTATGGGAAACATATAAAAAAGGGCTTCCCTGGTGGCTCAGTGGTAAAGAATCTGCCTGCAATGCAGGAGACATAAGAGACTTGGGTTCAATCCCTGGGTTGGGAAGATCCCCTGGAGAAGGGAATGGCAACCCACTCTAGTATTCTTGCCTGGAGAATCCCATGGACAGAGGAGCCTGGTGGGCTACAGTCCATGGCGTCACAGAGTCGGACACAACTGAGCGACTAACATGTTCACATTCATATTATAAAAGGGCATATTTTATCAACATTCTTCAGATACTTTGTGGATGAAAAATATATTTTAGCTGTTACTAAGATTTTTACTCTGCTAATCAAACATAGCAGCAATGTCCACCCAAATGTTTGGCACCATGAAGGGATTCATCTGAATTTATCATGATAGCTGCTGGCTCAGACATCAAACAGGTAGGCAACTGGGAGAGGGGAGAGGCCAGGTGGGCAGAGCTGAGCCAATGGTAAGGCAGACTCCTTAAAAGGTGACCAGCGGAAGCAAATGAAATATCGGTGGTTGGGAAGGTCCCTGTTCTCTGAGTGGGGTGTTCCAAGCAAAGCTGGATTTGTATTCACACGTTACAGTAATATAACAGCCATCGTTGGGTAGTCAATATGGGTACGGTGGCATCCATTCATGCTTCATCTATTAATCTCTTACTCAATTTTCTACTAAATGAAATGGAGTACTTACAGTTAGCCAGGATGTGGGATGGATGGAAGGGATGTCAGGGTTTGGTAACTGCTAAGGAGTTTGAGCACCAACCCAGCAGCCCTGTATTCAGGGAGGGAGAAAACTGGGATTGTGAAAAAGCAGATGCAGATGAGTGCTGAAATGTGCTCCTCTCCTGAAGTGGAGATACATACCCCAGGGTAGCAAGACTAATTCCAGATTCCCTTTGAAGGTGGCAATCAGTTTCATAGGACAGTCTCAGCCTTGATCAGCACTGGTATAAAAAGTGGGTGGGACAGGACTTCAGGGCAGACTGAAGGTGATGGTCTTCAGCCCTTGAACCTAGATGATCTTTGGCTGGGCCATGAACTCAGTGATGAAATGATACACCATGAAGCATAAGCCCTGTGAGAACGTCCTCATGTCTCCAAACAACTACCAGAGCAGAGGCAGAAAAGAGAATAAAAAACCAGAGTGATGTGTTTACAAAGGGAAGTTGTGTGATAAACTATGCCTGCACTTCATTTGCATGACCTTTTGCTTACAAGGAGTAGAAATTGGCTGGTGGTCTAGAGCTGACTAGGGGAAGAAGCCTTGGTATCTGACTGGTGAGACGCTCCAAAGAAGCTGTGAGGCAGAAACAAAGTGGACCGACAGCATCCAGCCCACTCTGAGTGGTGAGGCTGTGAGGAGGAGGATAGACCGATTAGTGTCATTTGAGAGGTGTTCACTCTCTCCATTCAGCCGCATAATGCAATTATTTAGTAGTTCAGGATTCTTTTAATTCTGTTTGAAGAACTTAAGAGGTTAAGGGCTTGAAATGATAAATGCATTATTAATGTCGCCTCACAGAAACATCCAAGTCTATAATTTCTGAAGCAGAAAAAAAAGAAAAGACTAATAGGTTTTTACTCACTTTTTCCCCCCTGGTAAATTAACCTACAAGACCTGTGAGAAATGTATAAATTAGACATTATTAGAGAAAGTAATAATGGACCAAAAGCCATCAATTGAAGGTCTGATTCATTAGCAAGAGTGACGTACACAACTTAAGTGTTTGGCCCTCATCCTGTACCAAACTCTGCAGATCTGGGAAGAAAGGACTTAACAGCACAGGAAGTGGATAAGTTCACACCTGGAAGGGTATGTTTGTCTATATGACCTGATGTGGTCCCTATAAGACCATGTGATACTTAACGGAAGACAAAGGGTGTGGAAATAGAGGAAGGGCCTGCGTTTTGGGAACCCAGAACACCTGGGTTCAAATATAAGCCCCACCAACAGTGAATTGTGTGGCCTGGAAAACCCAGATAGATTGAAAATAAAAAGATGCAGAGAATACATGTGAAAAAAAATGCTAGTCATAAAAACAAAGCTGGATTGGCTGTGTTAATCCAGAAGTAAACTTCAAGACAAGGAGTATTACTAGGGATCAGATGTCTGAAAACCTGTTTCCAAGTCTTACTTACTATTGTTTTGTTCAGTATCACAACCTTAAAATTTTTCCACATTTAGGATATCACAGTTCAGTTCAGTTCAGTTCAGTCACTCAGTCATGTCCAACTCTTTGCGACCCCATGAATCGCAGCAAGCCAGGCCTCCCTGTCCATCACCAACTCCCGGAGTTCACTCAGACGCCCATCCACCGAGTCAGTGGTGCCATCCAGCCATCTCATCCTCTGTCGTCCCATGTCTGTGTAAAATCTGCATCTACTCTAAGCCACTCTGAATCTGATCGCTCATGGTGTAAGAGATTTGTATTACTAGCTGATAATGAGCCCTGCATAGAATCGCCCTGAGCCCTCCACAGGTGAGAGGACCAAGAAACAGCACTGATACAATTTCTCAGCGTGAAAGACAGCTTTGGTACAGTTATGGGTCTTATGAATCATCTATGCAAATTTCCTTTATCTCAAATTCTTCAAGCACTGTCTGTGTACCCGATATTGAGATAGATGCTATACACACAGAAGGGAATTTGGTCAAGATCACTGCCTTCAGAAAGTCTATGAGAGCCTCCATAAGGTGACACTGAAACATATGGTACACCAAACCTATGACAAATTTTGGGGAGATTTTACTTTGACTACTTCCAAAGGAAAACTTTCTCCAAATCAGTATGGGGAATGATACCTCTTTGAAGGTTTTAATGTCTGGGTATGAATCAAACTCAGAGAAGGCAATGGCACCCCACTCCAGTACTCTTGCCTGGAAAATCCCATGGACGGAAGAGCCTGGTGGGCTGCAGTCCACGGGGTCGCTAAGAGTCGGACATGACTGAGCGACTTCACTTTCTCTTTTCACTTTCCTGCTTTGGAGAAGGAAATGGCAACCCACTCCAGTGTTCTTGCCTGGAGAATCCCAGGGACGGGGAAGCCTGGTGGACTGCTGTCTATGGGGCCACACAGAGTCGGACATGACTGAAGTGACTTAGCATAGCATAGCTTGACTCAAACTACGTTAGAAGCGTTTTTTTTTTTTTTTTTTTTTTTGAGCTGTGCCCTTTACAATTTGGTTTGGGCCACTCTTATAGGATGATTCCCAGCTACTCTGACCGGTCAACTTCATAAGTAGCCCCATTAGGTACTTTTGTGTTCTTATGTCCACATCTTTGTTCTTATTCTTTTATTCTTCATTCTGTTCTTTAATTATAGCTTAGACTTCCACATCTGTGCCCATCACAATCCCACAAACCTACCAAGGCCTAAGGCGACTGCCACCACCTGACTCTAATACTTTCTATACCCTGCCTATATCCTCTCAACACTCCCCATCTCCATGCGGATGGAACCAACTACAAGCAGTTCCAAATCTTTGCCCAAAGATTTTCTCCAGTCAGCAGAGCATGCTTAGCAACCACAAGTGCTGGGGAATTAACCACCCAAGGGAGAAACCCTAAACCATCAACGGACAGGAGATGGTGGGAAGTATCCCCACTGTCTTGGTCCTTAGGAACATAACCCAGGAGGCTATCTTACATGGTATCTGAGATTTCTCCAGGTAGAATGAGTACTAATTTCTCTCAGTAGCAAGTTGGGGAATAACATTATTGTATTCTTCTCCATCCCTGACTTATTTTCCTCTCCAACAGGGCTTCCTGAATCATCTTAAATTGATCCCCTGGCAGAGACAACATAAAGTTGGACTTAACTGCCGGGGAAGTTAAGAGGGGGACCAGAGGCTGACAACACCAAAATGAGAAAGCCAAGGCTGTGTCTTTCCCGCCTCACCCCAAAGCAAGATACTTGCAACAGAGATTCTCAGCAGTATCATCTCTCAAAGCAAAGGTCTGGGAGCCAAAGAGCTCCCAGACTCTATGAGAACCAGAGGGTAGCAGTGTCGTGGATGCACCTGTACACTGGGATAGTGACCCAGGTGCCCAGGACAGCGCTGACCCAGGAGGAGATGGATATAGAGCTCAGCACCTGTGAGTCTGTGTCAGAAATGTTGTCCACCACACACGGAATGTGATCAGATCTTTATATCAGGGTTTGTTTCAGAAGTAACTCACTTAAGAGAATCCGCCTCTAGAGACAGAAGCACTTGCTTTTCACCTGTAGTTCACCTGAGAAAATTTGAGTCTTTGTGTCAAATGCGTTTAGATTATGGTCCAGTCTCTAGAGACAGGTGAATTTCTACTGCAAGTGACTGCCATACAGCTCACTGCAGTTTCAACCAAAAGGGGGGGTTTATTTACTCCCATTCTCAACAAGTCATGGAGCTTCATATGGCTTCAGACAGGGCTTCAAAGGATGCTGTTTCTTACTCTTCTGTTGGTTCTGATATCCTCTTTGATGGCTGCATTTCCACCTGGACTCTATAAAGTAGCCAAGATGGCATGTGTTTTAGCAATTATTTATGTGCCCAGACTCTGTAGAGGGTAGAGTGTCACTTCTCTGTTTTAGCAATGTTTTGACTTATAGGGAGAAACCCTGAGTGAAATATCAAAACCAGGGCGATATTCTGTATTTTAGGCCATGACTGAATCATGCCTCTACTTCTGGTGTCTTCTGTGATGTCAGACCCACAGAAATAAGATAGACTAAGAATGAGGGAGAGGGTGTTCCAAACGCTAAGAAGAATCTCTATAATCAGAAGAAAACAGACGGTGGTCACAGTGAGTTCTACTGATGACAATATTATTTAGCCTTATTGCTTAATGCAAAGCAGAGAGAAATGGAGAAACAGGAAGAAGTGACATGGGGCATGGGGCTGACTTCTCACTGGGGCTACCTTTCAAATCTGATTTCAATGCCACATTACCGTGACCACACAGTACTGTGTTTCACAAACTTCTCTGGTTAGAGAAGCACAAATAAGTGTGATACAATGAAAGGTTTAGGAGCCAAACAAAAATAAGCACAAATTCATATTCCTGTGACTTAATAAAATATAAAATAATGAAACAGTAGCTGTTATGGGCTGAATTGTGCCCCCCCCCCAAAAAAAAATGAATATGCTGAAGACCTAAGCCCAGGACCTCAGAATGTGACTGGGTTTGGAGATCAGACCTTTAGACAGACAGTTAAGTTAAAATGAGGCCCTAATCCAATCTGACCAATGCCCTTATAAGAACTGGAAATTTGGAAGTGAAAAAAAGGACACCACCAGGGTATGCACAGAGAGAGGACCATATGAAGATGCAGAGAGAAGGTGGGCAACCTGAAAGCCCGAGGAGAGAGGCCTCAGAAGAAACTAAACTTGCCGACACATTGATCCCAGATTTCCAGCCCCTAGAGCCAGGAGAAAATAAACTTATGTTGTTTAAACTCAGTTTATGTTATGGCAGCAAACTAATACAATAGCTACTTGTTTTATGAATATTATTGAGGATTTACAGGATTCTAGTCACTATATGCACACTTTTATAGCAAGAATATTGAAGTCCAGCAGCAGTCTCAAGAAGTGTGATTAGTTTATGTGTTTTATAGATGGAGAAATTGACTTGCAGGAATATTAAGGAACCTACCTGAGGTCATACTGGCTCTAATCAATGTCTACTTGAAACCTGCCCTTGATCGTTTGAACATGACTAAAACTAAACTCAAGGTCCATTCCCCAGACCCAGTTTTCCCATCTGGCATTTTTTTCCACCAAACATCTTGATTTATAAGCCAGGGTCTGAAGAATCATTTTCAACCAAACCCTGCCCCATCCTTCTAATTCATTATGCAATCTTGTTTATTTGACTTCATCTGTAGATTTAGGGTGTTTGTGGGGTCCTATACTCTGGTACAGTAAACACCCAATAAGAAATTAATACCATGGGGGAGAACTGATATGCTTAGTAATGGAATAGATAAGCATCAATGTGCGTATGCTAAGATTTGAATTGAAGGCACAAAAGGGAGTCTTGTTCAGTTAGGTCAGCCCTGTAGGAGCTCACCCATCCCTACACTCTTTCTCCCTCTGCTCCCATCCAGGCCTCGCTACTTTTCTCCATGCCTAGTGTGCCTGCCATGGTCCAGACCATTCTCTCTCACGTGGATTAGCTCAGCATCTCTCTGTGCACCTTTTCTCATTGTCTGCCCTAGTGCATTTTCCATCCCAGCCAATATAACAGACAAGTTTCCTTTAAATCCCTTCATGGGCTCCCCCACTGGATAAATGTTAGGCTCATGACCCATGAAACTTTACTGACTCTCACTATGACCCTAAATAGCTCCTCGATGGGGACAACGGCCAAAGAACTAACACAGTCTGGCTAAAGCTGCAACCCGAATTACAGCCCAGTCACAAATCCATAGGCTCTTCTTTTTCAGTCACACCAAGTCACTTCTCAGGAAGCTTGGTTTACTCTAACAGTGGTCCACAGAACAGACATCTCTTCATCTGGGCATGCAGAAAACAGCCTTCCCAGAGATCAAGTCCTGCCTCTGCTGTGAACTAAAGGGTCACTTCACAGATAAGCCAGGCCTCCCTAACTTAGCAGCTTCATCTGTAAAACATTAGGCTTTGGGTACTGAACTCTGTGACCCTCTCACATTCCACCGGCCATGTTGTTGAGAAGAAACAAAAAGATCTCAAGATGAACTAGAGACAGAAGAAAACAACATGCACTCAATTTGAGAGAAACACTGGTCCTGACAAAGGAACACGTGGATGCACTGTCTCAGGAGCCAGTGATTAAACAAATCCTGGGTTTTCCCATGCCCCCTGAGTTCTCTCTGTGTTTGCCAAATGGAAGCAAAAAATAAGAGCTTGCTTTTCCCCAGAAACAAATGGGGTAGAAACCAGGCCTCAGACACACCTCTCCCCACCCAGATTGAGCCTGGATCCACTCAGGAGATTGTAACCATGAGGGTAGGAAGCTGGGGCCAGATTCTCTCCTTTTTATGAACATGGCTGCCCTCTGAAATCACACTAGGCATGACTTGTAAGAAAAAAAAAATCAGTAACTAAAGTAAAAACAAGAAAAAACTGGAATCAGATTATGAGCAACAAATTATCTTGGAAAGCACCTGCAACTACACACTTCTCAAATGAGAAAATTAAGGGGAAAGAAGTTCAGAGAACATAACCAGTTCACACAATCAGGAGAAGATATCCAAACCCTTGTCATTCTGACTCTAAAATCTGTGTTCTTACTATGATACATCTTCTTCCTAATCATGAATGCTATGAGAATGTCTGACTGACATCTCTGGACTGCTTAGAGTGAAGACAGATCATGTTTATTGTTGCCATAGATTTCCTCTTCAGGCAAAGGCAACTCTTGACCTCTTTGGTATTGAGATACCATATGGAGAATTCCAGGATCTCTTGTTCTAGCATATGTGTGAGTTATTTTTGGTGTCCACATCTAATTCCCTATACTGCTTCAGTTCTTTCATCAGGACATTGGGCTTCAAGATTAATCACCTCCTAGTTGAGAAGAGCCATTTTCTCATTCAATAGCAGATACTGGTCACATCAGTAGGTAGGCATTTAGTTTGCAGCAGGAAAAAAAAAAATAACCAGGAAATAAAAAGTAAAAAAATAATAATAATAATTTAGCAATTGGAGGTATGAACTCCATTTAGCATGTCTCCTCTATCTGCGTGTCAGTTGACCCATCTGGAACAAGGACAAGTGTGACTGGATGATCCTTAAGGATCCTTCTGGCTCCAGCCATCTTCAATCCTGTCTTTGACTGAGAACAAGAAAGGAAGAGTCCCACAGCAGCTTCGTGGGGCAGCCAAGAACCTAGACGGCCTTGGACCCTGGGCAGCTCTGAGAATGAAGAGCCTGACCACTGCATTTCTAGAACATTTCCCTCTCCTCATTTACCCAAGCCCTTGCTGTCCCTCTAGCCTAAGGGACACAGCCAAGATTCTGGACCTGAGGTGGAGAAGAAATCAATCCTTGACATTCTTGTCCAACAAGCTTAGGATAACAATGAAGTTACCTATTGTGATTTTGTAATGATCCACCAGTGAACAAATCAACCTTCCCAATCTACCCTTAGTGGGCACTGACACAATTCTTTACCAGTTGTTAGGTATAAAGTTTCACCTTTCTCTGCTAAATAAAAAATTGAGTCCCTTGGACTGCAAGGAGATCCAACCAGTCCATTCTGAAGGAGATCAGCCTGGGATTTCTTTGGAGGGAATGATGCTGAGGCTGTAACTCCAGTACTTTGGCCACCTCATGCGAAGAGTTGACTCATTAGAAAAGACTCTGATGCTGGGAGGGATTAGGGGCAGGAGGAGAAGGGGACGACAGAGGATGAGATGGCTGGATGGCATCACTGACTCGATGGACGTGAGTCTGAGTGAACTCCGGGAGTTGGTGATGGACAGGGAGGCCTGGCGTGCTGCGATTCATGGGGTCGCAAAGAGTCGGACACGACTGAGCGACTGAACTGAACTGAACTGAAACATGAATACATTAATAATCAACACAGCTTGACAATCATTAATAGCTCAGTTATTGTAGTCAGAGTCCTCTGTCCATGGAATTCTCCAGGCAAGAATATTGGAGTGGGTAGCCATTCCCTTCTCCAGGGGATCTTCCCAACCCAGGGATCAAACCCAGGTCTCCTGTACTGGTAAAGAATCAGGCAGATTCTTTACCATCTGAACCACCAGGGAAGCCCATCATAACAATAGCTGTAATTTATTAGGCACTTTACTAGACACAAAATACTTTGTCAGGTGCTTTGCATGTATTGTTTCATTGAGTCTGTTTCAACCTTATGAATTAGGTTCTTCTATGATCCCCATTTAACATATGAGGTAACTAAGGCTGAGAGAGGTTAAGTAATCGCCCACAGTAACACAACTAGGAGGTGATGGAGCCAATATTCAAACTTGAACTGACCTGACTTCAGAGACTATTGTCTAAACCACTCTGCCTTTTAAACTACCTTAAAAGTTGCAGGACTTTAGGATGAAAAGACAACTCTCCTCTTTGGTATGCCCAGGTTTGTTGGGATAAAATTATCTATTGAGTCTTTCCATTTGGTTTGATAAAGTTGGTAAGCCATCGCATTTCCCAATCTAGCTCTTCCACTAGTAACCATGCAGAGAAATACTTGCCATGTTACTCTCTCAGAGTTTGGGGTCAGGTCACACAGGATGACAACTCCAGCAGCTGGTAAGACAAGACCTCAGACCTTCAAGAGGCTAAATTATAGCTGAAAGGCCAAGTTCCCAAAGGCACAGTAAACCTGGAACACTCCAGGTCACAACATGGATTCCAGTTCTATAGATTTGATTCACTAATGGGTATAGGGCCACACCAATCTATGTAGTTCAGAGGAGAGGAAGCACGAAGTGTGAAGGATTTCATTGGGCAGGACAGTGTTTCATTGGGCAGAGACTGGAAAATCTGTCTACACGAGATGAAGTCAAAATGGAGAAGGGGGCCAGAAGGAAGGTTGAGGAAACCAACCTATTGTTCCTGCCTCTCTCTGACAGTTACCCTGATAAGATCCTCAAATAATGAATGATATCATGCACATGTAAACATGCTCAACCCATAAAAAGTCAGGAAATGGGAGGGCTAAGGGAATGTGAGAAGGTATGAGTTTATCACGATGACCAGGGTGTATCTGAGAATGACGCTACTGTGTTGGCATACCCCAAACCTTAATACCAGCTACAGGGTGAGCTGATCACTGGAAACAGCTGCCTAACTCAATCACTGACAATGAAAAGGGGCAGAAAACATGGACCTGGTTTATTCTATGTTGCAATTAAGGGCTTCCCAGGGGGCTCAGTGGTAAAGAATTCACCTGCCAATGCAGGAGATGCAGGTTTGATATCTGGGTCGGGAAGACCCCCTGGAGGAAGAAATAGCAACCCACTCCTATATTCCTGTCTGGGGAGTCCCATGGATAGAGGAGCCTGGTGGGCTACAGTCCATGGGGTCCAAAAGAGTCAGACATGACTTAGCGACTGAGTATGCACTGAATATAAAAAACTGCCATGTGCTGCAACAGAGATAACGTGATCTATACCAGAGCAGAAAAGGGAAGCTAAGTGTGAATCTCTTTCATGAAAGAGAATTTGGCCTAGAGGATGCTCCTCATCCCATCCTCTGAGAGGTACCCTCTGATGTGGTGGATGTCATCTCATCCACCTTTCATGGTATCAGAGTCACCATAGTGAGTGAACTTCTGAGGTTCTAACTGACTTCTTACATGCCTGGAATAGCACATAGATGTACTCTGGCAATGTATAAAGAAGGTTCTACAGTTAAATGAACAAATTATGACCCCATACTGATATCCTGTAAACTTGGTTAGCATGAATTACTTCTCTAGGTCTGCTCAGCTCTGAATGCTATCACAAGCTCAAACATAGTTCTTTGGACCTTGCTGGTCCCATCATATGGGACCTCCCCTAAACACACACAGTGGCTTTGTCTGTCTAGCCATTTGTAGTCTAGAGGTGCTAAGTCTATATACCTGTCACCTCAAATTGTAGCAGAAGATAGATGCAGGCGTAGTAACAGAAGAAAGTACTCTCTTACAGTCATAGTTTCCCCAAAGTGAAAAGCATTACCTTGTGGCACTGAGCCCTCCATCCCTTGACATAGACAAGCATTGTTGGAATACTGGAAAGAGTCTCAGCATCACAAGAGCAATAGATTATAACTCTCTTTGGTCTCTAGGGTCCTACAGTACCCAGAAAAATTTTACCTGCATATCCTTTGGGTGCATGTAAACATGAGGAGCAATCAGAGGTGTGTACTCATTCATTCACTGACTCCTTCACTCATTCCTTTATTTATTCTACTCATAAATCCATGCACATAACTCACCATGGGCCCTGCCGTGTGACTGGGGCTGAGAACACAGAGAAAGAAAAAGAAGCACTCTCCCTCCATTAAAGAGGCCATGGGGGTCCCTGGTGCCATAAGGGCTCTGAGGGCTGAAAATCCACATACACAGACTCTGCCGGACTTGAGAGAAAAGGTGCTAGAGGGAAAGCTTTAGAGAAATTTAGGTGAGAAAAAGCAGCTGTTATCTAATTTGAAACTCTCCAGGTATTTAGTAATGTTGATTGCTATTATGATTTTACACAAAACTACTGTCAAGGTGCTTTAAGGGTCTGCACTG
The DNA here is from genome assembly GCA_935064755.1 of Tragelaphus eurycerus. Taxonomy (NCBI): domain Eukaryota; kingdom Metazoa; phylum Chordata; class Mammalia; order Artiodactyla; family Bovidae; genus Tragelaphus; species Tragelaphus eurycerus. The sequence goes on from CAKXYN010000020.1 coordinate 25,341,689, forward strand.
TTAAACCTACAAAGTAAGCCTAGAAGGTACGTATCATGGTCCTCATTTTACAAAGAGGAAACTTAAAGACCAAATAAGTTACTTTGTGAAAACACAGAGCTAGGACGTGGCAGAGGCAGGTTATGAACCCCAGGTCTGCCTGACTCTCAAAGCCCATAATCAGGCATTACAGCGCATGACCTTGTCATCTGCTCTGATGGACTGCCAGTTGATTTTTCCTGGGCATCCAGGATCACGAGGAGTCAAACACAAGCCTTAGACCTCAGCTTACATCAGGCTGTTTGCTCATGACGGCTCAGTGAGAGGGAAAGAAGGTTCACTGATACTCAGTAGCATTCCCATCCTCTTCTCCCCATCCAGCCAACTGAAACAACACTGAGAAATGGAGCAGAGATAACTAATCTGGGGGCATGTCCCACCCCACTGAGATGTTCACGCGTTGCCATAACAAGAGCAAGAGCTGTGATAAAGAGCTGGGAAAATCCGTTACAAAGAAGGCTACACCCAAATCAGGCAGTAGACACAAACCAGAATCAGCCCTGGGACTCTGCCAGCATAAAGAACCGGCACGGATCCCAGGGTGCTAATGGTGGTTCCCTTTCCAAAAGGCTCGTGAGTGCTGGCTGAGGCTTGGTCTTCGTAAAGCCAGCCACTCATGGTTGCGAGGGCCAGTCTTCCTTTTGGATTTAGCTCCTAGCTCACTCTCTCACTATAGCTCCTGTTCCTCCAACCCCTGCATCCTAGTTGTCAGTCACAAAGAACTGTGTCTGTAGCTGCCAGGACACTCCGTACTATTTCTTAGCTCTGGGCTATTGGTGTGCTTCCTTTGCACACCCTAACCCTAACCCCTCTCACTCAAATGAGAATAATTGAGTTCCTCTCTTGAGGGCAATCTTTCTCCCTCAGGAATATCTATTTAAGAACATACCCAGACAGCCAGGAGATGAAACCAGTCAATCCTAAAGGAAATCAACCCTGAATATTCATTGGAAGGACTGAGCTGGAGATGAAGCTCCAATACTTTGGCCACCTGATGCAAAGAGCAGACTCATTGGAAAAGACCTTGATGCTAGGAAAAATTGAAGACAGGAGGAGAAGGGGACAACAGAGGATGAGATGGATGGATGGCATCACTGGCTCAATGGACCTGAGTTTGAGCAAGCTCTGGGAGATGGTGAAGGACAGGGAAGCCTGGTGTGCTGCAGTCCATGGGGTCACAAAGAGTCGGACATGACTGAGCGACTTTGCAACAACAACACACTACACTCAAGTTGTAGGCTCATATTTTTGTCTTCCTCCATAGACTGCTGCCTTTTGCAGGGCAGGGACTGAGCTGTATTCCTCTTTGTATTTACAAGATGTAGTAAAATAAACATGACATTGCAGATTCTCAATAAATACTGCATGAATCAATGTGTGAATGTATAAATGAATAAACTGATGAGTTCAAATTAATTTCATAAAAACAACCCCCAGTCTAGTAGATGCAGGCAGAAATAATTTATCTTTCACACCAAGAATAGTTCTTGAGTCATCTTGATTCAGAGATGAGACAGAGGATCCACAGAGATGGTCCAACTCAACTCCATGTGGTCCACATAGGAACTGAGGTTCAGGTGACTCACCAACAGCCATCATCTCAGGGTGAAGACTTTCACATGGGCATCAGGCCTTTTCCCATCAATCAGAGAGGCAGTGATGATGCAAGTTTGGGACTGAATATTTAGGATGGGCCAGGCTCTGTATTGGAGCTGGGGATCCAGGGGGAAATGAGACAAACAGGGTGCCTGCCCAACCATATTTACAGTCTGGGCAGGAGGGCAGACGGATGAATAAATACAAGTACAGCGTATATGAAGGAGGGACACTCAACCTGGAGTTGGAGAGCGTACGTTTCCCGCAGGAAGATCCAGGCTGGAATTCGGGGCATTCACAACTGGATCAGTGTGGCTCCTCCCAGATTTAGTAATGGCTCTTTTTATTATCAGTTCTTCCTAACCTATTTGTTGGGACCTACTAACTGCCAGGTCTGTACAGAGTGTTTTACAAACTTAGTCTTTTTAAATCCTCCAGTTTCTCCCAAAGTTAAGTTTACTCTTTCCATTTAACAGATGAGGAGACTGAGACACCAAGCAGGTAAGCAGTGATAAAGTCCCCCTTCACCAGCTAGTAAGGGGCAAAGTCAGACTGTGGACTTGGAACAACTTAGACTAATTCTGCACCTCCCCATCTAGGGATGGCTCGCTTTGACTATGCAAGCTAGGTGTTGAAAAGCCACAATTCCCACATTTAAGCAAAATCTCTGTCTTCCCAATAGTTACTGACTATCAACTAGGTCCTGAAATTGGTCCTAGACTCTAGGAGGAGATATGAGGGAGACTGAGAAGGACCAAGAAGGACTCTGCTAACAGCTACCAGTCCTGCCTATTAAGGGGAAGGGAGGGAGGAGAGAAAGGAGGGGGAAAAGGAGGGCGATAATTAAAAGGCAGAAATGCCAAGAGGTCCCAAGCACTGTGGGAAACAGAAAAGGAAGTGACTCACTCTTCCTAAGGAGGTCAGAGAGGTGAATTCTATCATGATTGCTTATTTTTTGATAGCCAACTTCTAGAAGCTTAACTTCAGAGTAATAACCAAGTCCTCCTGGTGAGCGATGGTTTAGGAAGTATTATACACAACAGCATCCAACTGGTAAGTTTTAACAAGACTGATTGCTGTCAGCGTCTACATTTTCAAGATCCTGAGCAGCTGAACTATTTGAGAACTAGGTGATATTATCATCTACTGGCTGGTGGCTCTCAAGCTGCTCACTGGAAGCACCTTACAGGGGCTTTTAAAATATCACCAATACCCAGGTCACACATTTGACCAATCAAATCAGAATCATTGGGAGAGGAGTTACAAATTGGTAGCTTTACAACAGACACACACAGCCCTTGAATGCATGCATGTTAAGGTGCTTCAGTCCTGTCTGACCTTTTGAAACTCTATGGACTGTAGCTCCTCTGTCCATGAGATTACCCAGACAAGAATACTGGAGTGGGTTGCCATTTCCTCCTCCCGGGAATCTTCCAGACCCAGGGATCAAACACAAGTCTCTTATGTCTCCCGCGTTGACAGGTGGGTCCTTTACCACTAGTGCCATCTGGGAAGCCCCCACGTAGCCCTTCAGTTCAGTTCAGTTCAGTTCAGTTGCTCAGTCATGTCCAACTCTTTGCGACCCCATGAATCGAAGCATGCCAGGCCTCCCTGTCCATCACCAACCCCTGGAGCTCACCCAGACTCACGTCCATTGAGTTAGTGATGCCATCCTCTGTTGTCCCCTTCTCCTCTTGCCCCCAATCCCTCCCAGCATCAGAGTCTTTTCCAATGAGTCAACACTTTGCATGAGGTGGCCAAAGTACTGGAGTTTCAGCTTCAGCATCATTCCTTCCAAAGAAATCCCAGGGCTGATCTCCTTCAGAATGGACTGGTTGGATCTCCTTGCAGTCCAAGGGACTCTCAAGAGTCTTCTCCAACACCACACTTCAAAAGCATCAATTCTTTGGCGCTCAGCCTTCTTCACAGTCCAACTCTCACATCCATACATGACCACAGGAAAAACCATAGCCTTGACTAGACGAACCTTTGTTGGCAAAGTAATGTCTCTGCTTTTGAATATGCTATCTAGGTTGGTCATAACTTTCCTTCCAAGGAGTAAGCGTCTTTTAATTTCCTGGCTGCAGTCACCATCTGCAGCCCTTACTATGATTCTAATCTGCAGCCAGTTGGGCAACCCACTGCTATATGGTGGGGGGTGGGCAGTAGTTTTGGCAGCACTAAGTGACAGACTTTCAAAAGCCCCTGAGATAAATGAGGTAGCCTTCTCTGTCCCCACAGGGCTCTGCACACACTTTCCTTCTGGCTCTATTATCATTCCCCATTTCCACCCATTCTTCCTCATTTAGCAAGCTGGCTCTCATTTCAGGGTCTCTTCTCCTATGGAAGCCACCACATCAAGTTTCTTTGTCAGCTGTCCTCAAAGAGGAAGTTTCCTTACTCCACATCCCTGATCTGAGCTTATAATTGTACAGGCAGGAGGGTAAAATACTGAGTGAGATCATCGTGTCCACCAGACTGGAAGCAGGGACTCTAAAAATTGTGATTTCCTCTGCTTGTGATTAGGACCTAACTCAGTGACTAGCACAGAGGGAGCGTTCCATAGACACATGTTGTATGAATGAACAGATGAATGAATAAGGAAAGGAAAGAATTCCTCTATATCCCAGGCCATAAAACCTGATCAAATCTAGTGTTTTTTGTTGTCCTTGTTACTGCTGCTGTTTTTCTCTGCATTTCAACATTAACTAGCCTCTCCCATATCTGCATTTCAAACCCCACTCATCTTTCAGAGCCTCATTCCACACTCTTTTCCTGCATCCTGCCTTTCCAAATCACCGGCAGGAAGTGAATTTCCTCTTCTCTACGCAACTCGGAATCCTAATTGGAACGTGCTACTCCGTGTCATCCTGAACACACACAAATCACCACTTCCAAGAGATTATAAGCAACTTGGAGGTGATAATTGCTTAATTCATTTCTGCCCTTTCCCCCTCAGTGCTGGCTAAATCACCTTCCACATAGTAGGTATCCTGTAATTACTGGTTTCAATGCATGTCTGAATGATGAGTATATATCACGGGTAAGTGGGAAACAGACTTCTGCATTCATTTTTCAAACATAAGCAAAGGGACAATCACATAGATTTTTAAGCTCATATGTATTCCAAGGATTGAGTCTAGAAAAAATTACTAATCAGGGTTCTTTTCTCTCTTCCTTTGTAGACCATACTCTTAATTTTTTTTTTTTTTTTTCAAACCGGAAGAGAGAATGAAGATAAGACAGTAATTCTGGTTGAGTTTGGATAATTATATTTTTCACACTGCTTAGCAGTTAAGATTGACAACTACTGATTATCTAAGGCACTATGTATTTTTCAAAATAATTCACAAAACAAGAGTAATAATTGGATATAATTGCAAAACCAATGAAAAGTTTCAGCACACTCCTGAATTTACAGATCTCAGTTTCCCCAACCATAAAATAAAAGGCATGGAATTGATCAGTGTTTCTCAGTGTTTGTTTCCTCAAGACATACAACATAAATCATACAGGGTTCATTCATTCATGAGGTCGAACCAGCATCTCCCGCATTGTAGGCAGACGCTTTACCGTCTGAGCTACTAGGGAAGCCCAAATATATAGTGAGCATCTACTATGGTAAACCTAAACCATGTTGAGTAAAGGAGATATGCATTTGTCAACAATCATATAAATCTCTGAACTACTGCCATGCCTGGGGGGTAAAAGTATTTTAACAGAGTGCAGTGTGGAAGTTTGAGATAGTCATAGAGGTCAGAAATAAATAAGAAAATGGAAAAAGCTCCTTCTGGAGTCTGGGTACATGTTAGGGATTTTCAGAGAAACAATGAATAAAAGATATATTTAAAGGAATTGACTCACAAGATTGTAAGGGCTGATGATTCTGAAATCTGTAGGGCAGGCTGATAGGCTGGAGATCTAGAAAGGGTTGATATTTCAGCTTGAGTTCAAAAGCAGTCTGGAGGGAGAACACCTCTTCCTCAGGGGTCCTCAGTCTTTTCTCTTAAAGCCTTCAACTGATCAGATGAGGCCTACCCACATTATGGAGAGCAATCTGCTGCACTCAAGTCTACTGATTTAAGTGTAAATCTTATCTTAAAAAAAATATATCTTCACAGCAACATTGAGACTGACATTGACCAAATACCTGAGTAGTGTGGCCTATCCAAGTTGACATATAAAATTAACCATCGCAGGGCACATATGAAGGACAAAAAGAGGCCAGAGTGACGACAGGGGGTGCCTGGGGAGAGGAGGGTGGGAGAGAAGACCAAGGGCAGGCAGCAGCACAGGCATGCTGGGCCTCATGGGCTATACGATGGATGTGTGTCTTCTTCCTACAAGTAGTGTGAAGTCTCGCAGGTGTTTGAAGCAGAGGTCTGACATGATCAGATGTGCTCTCCCAAACCAGCAGTGCTATGAAGTCACAAGCATAGATTATAGGGTTATGGAGACTAGTCTGTTAAGGAGAGGAGCAGAGAAGTGAGGGACTAAGATGGTGGCAGGGCAGATGGGAAATGCAACATAAAGTTTTTGCACTGGATGACAGATTCGACAAGGAGGATGACCAACCAACAGTCCCAGCTTTAGGACTGAGAGTCCTGCCTCCCAGGAAACTCCTCAGTCCTAGGAAACTTGTTTGCTAGGTCAACCTAGAGAAAATGTCGATGATGAGATTCAGGTTTCTGGATACATAAGAATTATCCCCAATACTCTCTAATTTGCTAAGGTGTTTTATAAAGAAAAGCATGTATGATGAACCCACAGCACGTGGAGGCAACATGTTGGGCAATATGTCCTCCAAGTCCCCATTTAGCTCTCATATGCAGGACTGCTCCAAATCCAGAGGAATGCCTGCAAAGGCAGCATCTCTGAAAATACCGTTATTACACCTAGATCTTCACTCAATACAGCTCATCCATCTGAGATACAAATTACAAATGCCCCCACGATTTCATTAAACTCTTCAACAGCTGCCTCAACCCCGTCCTTAGCTAGTATCAGAAATGTGCATTTAATTAGTTTATTGTATACATAATTAGTGCTGGGGAAGTACCAATATATATATCTGTCTTCCTATGGTCTTTCCTGTGCTCATGTATGGATGTGAGAGCTGGACTGTGAAGAAGGCTGAGCGCCGAAGAATTGATGCTTTTGAACTGTGGTGTTGGAGAAGACTCTTGAGAGTCCCTTGGACTGCAAGGAGATCCAACCAGTCCATTCTGAAGGAGATCAGCCCTGGAATTTCTTTAGAAGGAATGATGCTAAAGCTGAAACTCCAGTATTTTGGCCACCTCATGCGAAGAGTTGACTCATTGGAGAAGACTCTGATGCTGGGAGGGATTGAGGGCAGGAGGAGAAGGGGACGACAGAGGATGAGATGGCTGGATGGCATCACTGACTCGATGGATGCGAGTCTGAGTGACCTCTGGGAGCTGGTGATGGACAGGGAGGCCTGGCGTGCTGCGGTTCATGGGGTCGCAAAGAGTCGGACACGACTGAGCGACTGATCTGATCTGATCTGATCACTCAAAGAAGGATTTTCTTTACCTTACATGATCCCACTTGTACTCTGTCAGTTGGAGACAACTTGCTTCTTTACCCCTAAATCTTTGACATGTATTTCCTAAGGGCAAATAATATTCAACATTGTCACAATACTACTGTCTAATCTATAGTCCACATTCAAATTCCCTCAGGGGTTCCAATAATGTCAAGTAAGTGTCACCTCCCATCATGCCTGCCACTTCCTGGATCCATAAAACTTAATTTATAAATTAATTTATATAGTTGTTAATTCTTTGTCAATTTCTCCTCTGAAGTAGTTTTTCATTATAAAGTAAATTATGCTCATAAGAGAATGAGAAAAGAGAAATGGAAAAGAAGCATGAACTCACCACCTGAGCTCAAGAACAGCTCGATTGCATTCATTATTTAAGTATCATAATACATTGCTACAAAGTCAATATAAAACAAAGCTACACATGTACAATACTGCATATATTGTTTAACTTCATATCTTAATTTTGTCTTTCAAAATGGGAACACTAACATTTCCTGTGTACTTCAAACTCTAAAACTTGATAACTGTATGACAGCTCAGCAAATAGGCATTCCACAATTTACATAACCACTGGCGACCGATGAACATTCACACTTTCAATTTTTTTGGTATACAAATGAGAAAATTTGAATATTTGTGCATAAAGCTGTTTTGTATTTCTGCCGATTCCCTTAAGCTGGATTCCTGAAAGTGGAATTTCTGGGTCCAAGAGCATTGGCAGTCTAACATCCCAGATACACATTGCAAAATTGCCTTCCAAAAGGGCTGTTGGTATTTCTACACCTGCCAGAGTTTAAGGAAATGCTTGTGGAACATGTAAGACATAGACTGGACAGCACTGTTGTCATAGGGAATTGCATGAGGACCTCCTCACATGCCTTGGCCAAAACAGAGTTCTAGGAGTAGCATTTTCCAGCGAGGTGTGTTCTCACCATTAGAAGCATCCCTTCAGGACAATTCCTAAAACGGACATTTTATAGCAGTAACTGAGATGTACAGACAAGTTTCATGGAGTCTTTGAATCTTTGGTGTTTGGTTTTATGTTTGTATATTTGCTTATTTTCTAAGGAAATGCTAAATTCTTGGAAATATTTGTGGTTAAAGCATTGCTGGATTTTTGCTGCCTGTAATTCAACATTCTTCTACTAAAAGAGTACCCAGAATTTTCTCTGGGAAACAACCATTCCCACGCTCAACCCCTTGGTTTGAATGGAATTGACATTTTCTCCTGGGAAGACCATGATTGGCAAAGGTTATTTTCCAGTTTTCAGTTTTCCTAGACCCAGTGATTGAATCAGGCTAGCTATGTTACCCAATTCAAGACAATGAGATTCATTCACAGGGTGCTTGTTCAACTACTGACAGAGAGAAGCCCTTTCTCACAGATGGCAGCTCTGAATCTCATATACTTCACTGGCCCTCCCATGGCATTTACAGCAGAAGTGAAAATCACTCAGTGGTGTCCTACTTTTGCGACCCCATGGACTACACACTCCATGGAATTCTCCAGGCCAGAATATTGGAGTGGGTAGCCTTTCCCTTCTTCAAGGGATCTTCCTAACCCAGGGATCGAACCCAGGTCTCCTATATTGCAGGTGGATTCTTTACCAGCTGAGCCACAAGGGAAGCCCAAGAATACTGGAGTGGGTAGCCTATCCCTTCTCCAGTGGATCTTCCTGACCCAGGAATCAAACTGGGGTCTCCTGCATTGCAGGCAGATTCTTTATCAACTGAGCTATCAGGCAGCATAAACCTATATATTAATAACTTACAGAAGGGCTTACAGATGGGTGGGAGATGCTATGCTCTTAGAACATCATCTTTGACCTCTAGACCAACCATGCCTGAAGGGGAATCTACCCATGGGCCAATGATCACTGAGTCAATTATTTTCACTTAGAAGGTTAGGTTGTGTCACTCACCACTGAAACAGCCCTAACTAATCTAAGATATATGAAAGAAATAAAGTTCAGTTCAGTTCAGTCGCTCAGTCATGTTCGACTCTTTGCGACCCCATGAATTGCAGCACACCAGGCCTCCCTATCCATCACCAACTCCAGAGTTCACTCAAACTCACATCCATCGAGTAGGTGATGCCATCCAGCCATCTCATCCTCTGTTGTCCCCTTTTCCTCCTGCCCCCAATCCCTCCCAGCATCAGAGTCTTTTCCAATGAGTCAACACTTCGCATGAGGTGGCCAAAGTATTGGAGTTTCAGCTTTAGCATCATTCCTACCAAAGAACACCCAGGACCGACCTCCTTTAGGATGGACTGGTTGGATCTCCTTGCAGTCCAAGGGACTCTCAAGAGTCTTCTCCAACACCACACTTCAAAAGCATCAATTCTTCCGCTCTCAGCTTTCTTCACAGTCCAACTCTCACATCCATATATGACCACTGGAAAAACCATAGCCTTGACTAGACGGACCTTTGTTGGCAAAGTAATGGGTCTCTGCTTTTCAATATGCTATCTAGGTTGGTCATAACTTTCCTTCCAAGGAGTAAGCGTCTTTTAATTTCATGGCTGCAATCACCATAAAGTTAAGACACACTGACCATCAACTTCTTCATTTTACATCTAGGGGTATGTAAAGAGTGTCACTGACTTTAGCCAAAGTCAGCCCAGAGACAGACTCAGGATGCGTAGTCTCCTCCTTTCCAGGATAATGCTCTTATCAAATACCTGATTCTTTCTGCATTTTAAGGAAAGATCAATAGTTATACAGGAACATATTTCTGTCATCTACATTGTAGAGTGGTCACTGACTAAAGACTCTGGTAATCCAGAAAACATTCTATACGTACTACAATTATTAGAAATGCAGTATTTTGAATTTTTTGTGTCCTTTATATAATTGTAAAGTTTTCTTTAAAAAAAAAAAAAAAACAACGAAGAAATTATTTCATTTGTTCCAGGAATCTAATTTAGGCTATCTACCCTTATGGACTTATCTTGACCTGAAGAAAGATTTTTAAAGGAAGTCCAGTATTTTCCTTATGTCTTTAGCAAAAACCAGGCATTTTCAGGCAGCTAGCTTAGTTAAGAATGGAGACAGTCCCTGGGGAACCCCAGGTCTGCCCCATTTCATGGGGCTCATGCGGAACAGCTTCTAGCACATGATTGAAGTTTTAGGAGCTCTCCAGGATCTGGTGCCATGACTTAGAGCTTACTGACTGTGGGAACTTTAATTTTCAGTATAATCTGGAAAATCTCAGTAGCTGCGTAACTCGGAATGACTTTTTAGAAGATATCCCAAGGGCAGAAAACTTGACCATACTTGTCCACACAGGTTTGCCTACACGCTCACAAACTGATAGAATTTTAGAGCTGGGAGGGCTGAGAAAATAGTATTAGTATAAACCAGAAGTAGGAAGGTTCCAGAGTAAGAGACTGAGCTCCTCAAGGGCACCTTAGGAGTCTGGGATAGAATGGGGGTGATGCCTTTTGTCTGACAGTCTTGGTAAAAGAGAGAATCTCCATTGGCTTCCTAAGACGCAGTTACAGTGTTTACTGTCATTTTCTCCTGTGTTACTGGTCTAAGAGCATCATCATCTCTTATTACAACTCTTTGAAACACGAGTTAGCCATTGAAGATTATAACCACTCTTTCATCCTTTATTCCCAAGCCCGTGTGAGCACCATTTGAAGTGGTGCTACACGATCAGCCTACCACGATCCCCACTAGCCAACCCTTTGGAGGCAGACTTCTGCCAGCCTACACTGCGAGTCTGTTGTGATGATCAGACTGGAACATAGTAGGGCCTTTTGGCAATTGGTACTCACACTAAAGAGGCCCTTTGGGGATACTCTCTGCTGCTGTTCCTGTTGCTTCTGCTAAAAATGCCAAGACTGAAAATATCAGTGCTACACCCCAATTGGTATAGCTATGCATCCTTCATTTGTCTAGATACAGTTGAGACTGGTTTTAAAACACATAGCCAGAATGAGAGAAGTCACAGGTGAGAATTTGGCCTGCAAATTTTATTTATTTAACATTAAAATAGCTTTGCCTAGTGATGCTTTTTCAGTGATTCCTAAATCACTGGGGCTCCAGGATCCCCGAGGTCAAGACAACTGATAGACCGGTGTCTACACCTCTTCATTCCTCTGAGCCTCCTCCATGCCCTTCTGACCAAGGCAGCTGCAGTGATGATGGTTCTCACAACTTTAAACAGCTTTACCTAGACACCCTTACTGAAAGTGCTGGTAGGAGACCAAACGACAGGAAGTGGAAGAGAAATACAAAATAGACTAATTTGTAAAAGCCCTTGCTGGACTACAGCTGCTCAACTTTGGGGATATGGTTCCCTTCTAGTCCCCTCAGCAAAACTCAGTCTCTCCTCAGACCTGGTCAGGCTCACATCTCATTTCTCTTCAGATACAGCTATGTTGGAGAAATTCAATATGGCTTACTGGCAGACACCTGTCCTCTGACATTGTGGGAGGTTGAGAGGATCCAGGTCTTAAGTTTGGTTGGAAAAGTGGAATCAAGTAATTCAGATCCAGTTTTTACCCAGACCACTACAATCAAAACATAAGATAAAGTGTAGATCTGAAAGGTCCAAGGTGTTAGTCACTCAGTGGTGGCTCACTCTTTGTGACCCCCTGGGGACTATAGCACTCACCAGGTTCCTCTGTCCATGGAATTGTCCAGGCAAGAATACTGGAGCCATTCTCCTCTTCAGGGGATCTTCCTGACTCTGAATATTCATTGGAAGGATTGATACTGAAGCGCCAATACTTTGGCCACCTGATGAGAAGAGTCGACTCACTGGAAAAAACCCCGTTGCTGGGAAAGACTGAGAACAGGAGAAGGGGGAGACAGAGAATGAGATGGTTGGAGGGCATCACTGACTCAATGGACATGCGTTTGAGCAAACTCTGGGAGATGGTGAAGGACAGGGAAGCCTGGTGTGCTGCAGTCCAAGGGGTCACAAAGAGTCAGACATGATTTAGCCACTGAACAACAACACAGGTCCGAGGTAGAGAGAGTGGGCATACCTATTCCTTATAGAAGGGGGCAGTCATCAGAACATTCCTGTAAGCTGGTGATACTGTCTCTGCCTAGTTACCATGTAGCAGATGTGTGTAGGTCATTGAGTTCCCAACACCTCATATGGGAGAGTCATTGGTCAGACTGTCTGGGACACTTGATAACTGAAACCTGCAAAACTCCATGAGAGATGTCATCAAGCAGAATCAGAGAATAAAATCTACAACTCACTTGGGGGGAACAATCTGAGAGGATGGAGAGAGATGAGTGTGTTAACCTGGTGTTGGTGAGCTCCAGCCACTGAAGGCCAAGTCTATTCCATTCTCCCAAATTTTCCATCAACTCAATACCAAGTCCCATTTGTGGTCTCCAGGCCAGTGTGTGACTCCCTCCCACTCCAGAGGAAGCCTCCTGTCCTTGCACCCTGATGCTCTGTGTGTCTGGCACCCCTGCCTCTCCCGCAGCGCTTCCAGCCCTTCGGGGTTTGATTGCCCTGTGATTAAGGAGGTCTGTTGGGGTCTAACATACTGAGAAGAGTGGGATGGGGGAGAAGGCAATAAATATTTAATGAGAATTTTTGCTTCCAAGCCTTCCTCTTAGTGGGGGAAATGGAAATCAAAAGTCTTCGCGGGAACCCCTATGGTTGAAGGACAAAGAAATGTTCTCCCACTGGCTGTGAAAATGAGCCACTGGCACCTCAGCAAGAGGCAGCTCTGAGAGGGGAGTCTTAATGAATCACAGAGCAAAGAGCCCTTTCCTGGAAGGAATTATCCCTGGTGCTTTCTCTAATAACACTCACAGGCCTCAGCCTGATGGATGTGGAGTTATGGCTTAGAGTGGAGGCTCCGGCGGGTTATGAGGGTGAGATTTATGCAGCCTTCCCAATGGGTGCCCTTACCGCATGTGAAAGCAGAGCCATCACACCAGACCCTGCAGCCGGCTGGGACCCCACAGAGGGGCTACCTGGAGCCTCAGACAGTGACAGCCAGGGGGACAAAACTTCCTCGGAGGAAGCGGCAGAAACGGTGAGGGGCTGGGCGTGTCACCTGGGATAAATCAATGAGCCTCTCTGTTCCCTGAATTTTCAAACCATAGAAGAGAGGTAATACCTGCTGCACAGGACAATTTCTGAGAATTTCATGAGATGATATTTTTTAAGAGCCTTTAGAGTGACTAACATACAATAAGCACTCTATAAATGTCAGATACCGACTCCCTTACTACTGTCATTGTGGTGGTGGTGACTTTAGAGGAACTTGGGGCTTAAAACCTACACGTGCTGGACAACAGCTGCCATATGAAGAGGCAGGAATGCAGTTGATCTAGAGAAGATTCCAGGTCTTCTTAGTAGTAACCGCTGACACTATTGACTGCTTACCAGGCTCAATGGATTCATTATGCATTATCTCACTTAACCCTCACAGTCACCAATGATAAAGACCTCACTAGTACCATCATTGACGGAGAAGGCAATGGCACCCCCACTCCAGTACTCTTGCCTGGAAAATCCCACGGATGGAGGAGCCTGGTAGGCTGCAGTCCATGGGGTTGCTAAGAGTCAGACATGACTGAGCGACTTCACTTTCTCTTTTCACTTTCATGCATTGGAGAAGGAAATGGCAACCCACTCCAGTGTTCTTGCCTGGAGAATCCCAGGGACAGGGAAGCCTGGTGGGCTGCCATCTATGGGGTCACACAGAGTCGGACACGACTGAAGTGACTTAGCATAGTACCATCATTACCACCAACACCATCATCATGAGAGGTGGGAATGAAAACCACCTCTGACTGACATCAAAGCCTGTGTCTGGTCTTTCTCCCACAGTCATCTTTGCTGCCCACTCCAAGACCTCCTCTGACTTCAACACTGAGGCTTCTGTTTCTTATGCTGGCCTTCTTCCCACCACACCCCTGTTGGGCTTCCTCAACTGCCACCACTGGTAAAATTGACCTGAAGCCTCAATTCTCCTCTTCTATGGAGATCATCCTGCCCTACTGTCTCAGCCCCACCAGCACATGTCTACTGCCATAGGCCCCAGCTCTCCTAGGCCCTGGAAAAACATGAGACATCAAATCCTTGTCTTTACCCTTTCTCCTTAGAGCTAGCATCATCTTCAGTCTTCTGCCTTTGTTTCCCCTCTTAGCAGTCTGTTCCTATTTGGACCTGGCCAAATCTTATCCTCTCAGCTAAGATCATATGTATCTTGACCTTATATACGAGAGCCAAATTTCTGCCTAGGATCCTATTCCCAACTATCTGCATTTATGGCACTGCCATCTATCTTGCTCTCTGCCCTTAGGTGCATGCCTGAGATCCTGACCTGGAGCCCCTGGATAATGGAATGGACTGGTAGAGCCTGAGGTCACCATCCATCATGGACCACCAAGACTGGAGCCTATTGTTGCCCCTCATTCATGGTTTCAGGCTTCCAAGCAAAGCCAGCTCCCAATAAAACACTTACTTTCTCTCTACCTCATTCAGATTTAGATAAGGAAGAGCTAATGCTTATCAAATGATAGGGTGGCCTTATCAAATTATGTCTGAGGCCTAACTTTTTTCTATCTAATTCTCATCTGACTCCCTTTGCCCCAATTCAAGATGGGTTCCTGGGCTTCCCTGGTGGTCTAGTGGTTAAGAATCTTCCTGCCAATGCAAGGGATATGGATTTGATCCCTGGTCCAAGAAAATCCCACATGCCACGGAGTAACTAAGCCGTTCGCCACAGCTACTAAGCCTGTGTTCTGGAGACCAGGAGCCCCAACTACTGAAGTCTGTGCACCTAGAACCCATGCTATACAAGAGAAGCCACTGCAATGAGGAGCCCAAGCAATGTAACTAGGTAATAGCCCTCGCTCACTGCAACTAGAGAAATCCCATGTGCAGCAACAAAGACTCACCACAGCCAAAAATAAAACAAAAAAATCAAAGATATGTTCCTGTATTGCATGTCCATGTTCTCCTCACCTATCTGATTTTCTAAGATTTAATCGCACATGGTGGTCCTGCCCTTACTTGGTCCTTTTTATGCTGGTAGAAATAACCTACTGCTCAGAGGAGATGCATTTGTACTTGGCCTAGGGTCAGTCCCCCCATGCTGTGTCTTTGCTGGTTCCCACCACTTCCCTCCTGAGATTCTGGGCTCTCATTTACTCCTCTTCCATGTTCAAAAGTTGATTTGATATGGGATGGCAGAATGCATTGATGGATGAAGAGCGTCTTCCTCCTCCATGTAGAAACTACTGCTCACAGAGCAGCATGTGTTGGGCAGTGAACTAGTTAAGGACAAGAATCATTGATGGACTTCTCACTGCATCCCCAGCACCAAGGACAGTGCCTGTGACTCACTGGGGTTCTGGTTCCTCATTTTTCCTTTGGTTCACCAATCTCTTGGGGAAAGGGCTGCCGCCATACACTGATAATCTGTTCCTAAGGGCCTGAGATGAATGAAAATACCGGGCCATTTGGTCACTGTCTGACTGCTCATAGGTAGCCTCCAACATTAAGACCTCTGATGAGGACTTCATCCCTAGTGATATCCCTTTTCCTACAAAAACAACATGCTCATTGTAGATAAATGAATGAGCAAATGAATAAACCACAAGTAGATGCCTGCATACAAAGTCTGTTAGAATGGTCTGCTCAGTTCAGGGTGACCACTGAGTATCATCCTTTGGGGAGACATAACAGATTGAGGGTCTCACAAGTGAACAGATGGGAGATTTGGAGGAACAGATGCAAGGTCAGGAAGGTCAGAATTAAGAGGCTCAAGGCCTCTTGGCTGCTGGTGGCATTCAGGATGGTGGCAATCATCCTCCCTGGCCAGAAATTCTGCGAGGCCACAGGGCACGTATCTGAGTCCCCCTTCTCTTTTCCCTCTCACTGATTTCCAGTTCTTTGAAGGGACAGATGGACCTAGTCCAGGTGAGCCAGGAGCCCATGTTATACTCGCCTTTCTTTCTACTACAACAGCTGGCTGATTGCTCTGGGTTGAAGGGCTTTATGGGGACCCTGTTAACTGACACACAAAACAGCCCATCAAAAGGTAAACTGATCGCACTGCTCCCTGAAACCTAGTCCCTGCAGCCTACCTTCTGTTGCCTGTTCTACAGCTGAGGTATTGATACTAATGCTTCCTCTGTAAATGCCAGCAGGGAAACAGTTAAGCATGGTGTGGTGTATTTCACTCCAGGAGGGCAGTTCTGTGTGTGATTGAACATTCCATCATCATTTGCCATCTTCAAATTGCCCATAAGAAACCCTAACATCTAGATGCACTGTTAGAACAAAGAGGGCCGGTTACTTTGCATTGTAGGCAGTGGGCAGGAAAATTTGAGCTAAGGCATTAGGATAAATGGATGATTGGAGAGATGAGAGAAGGAGATATTTTTCATAGCCTGCTTTTGTTGGTGATTTTTCTTTTTAATGTGTAAAGGTCATATTTTGTGGGGAGAAGAGCAAAGAGTCAAGAGATGTGGCTTTAAATCCCAATTTCCTTTGATGAATCCAGCATTTACTACCCCCTCAAACAGCACCTTTCTGCATGTATATGATAATGTGTAATACATATAGATATTTAAGAAATGATCTTTTGTCTCCCTGATAAGTTGAAAACAAACCTTCCTTTAATGGGAGAGAGAAAGCATTTCCAATGATTTTCTTTTTTCTTTTTTTAGTCATGCTATGCACATGACCCAGTGCTATGGATTTCATAGCCATTAGTTCCTCTGATCCTAGCAAGCAATAGCTCAAAATAAATACCATAATGTTCATTTTATAAATGAGGAAACCGAGGCTCAGAAACTGATACTGTTTGCACTGGTCATAAAATCAGTATCCTTTAGAGCTGGACTTCCAGACTGTGCTGATTTAACTCAATGGTTTGGCAAGGCAGAATGGGAGCAGGATCAAGAGCACTGGATACCTGAGCAGGTTGACTCTTGCTGCCACTCAGTACTAACTCACTGATGTTAGGCAATTTACTCAACCTCTCCAAGGCTTAATTCCCATATCTGTAAAATCAGGATATGAAAGAGCCCTCCCCACAGAGTTCTGTAATTATTAAATGGGTTATATATGAAACTGGGCTTCCCTGGTGACTCAGACTGTAAAGAACCTGCCTGCAATACAGGACACCTGGGTTTGATCTCTGGGTCAGTTTGATCTCTGGAGAAGGGAATGGCAATCCACTCTAGTAGTCTTGCCTGGAGAATCCCATGGACAGAGGAGCCCAGTCGGCCACATGGGGTCAGACACAATTGAGAGACTAGAGAGAGAGAGAGGATATAGGCAGCGCACTAAGGAAAAGGCCTGCCACGGAGTCAACCCTAACGACTGGTAGTTACGCTCAGTTCATCACACTGTGGGACACTTGGAACTCGTTATTAGAGGAATCCACTTCTCCATGGACCTGGCGATGGAGACTCTAAGTACCGGTGACCCGTTAGGAGACACAGGTCAATTTTCCAAGAGATATGGTAGGTCCTCAGTTGTTGAGAAATGAGAGAAGGGGATGGTATCCAAGGAAACCTAGGTGAAACATGGGAAAGAACTAGGACCTTCCAAATGGGGCAATGTGTGGGAGAGAGAAAAGCCAAGGACAGCTCCTGGCTGGCTCAAGCCAGGCCCTTGGCTCATTTGTTATAAACGATGTGGCTAAAAGAGCTGGAGGGGAGAGCAGTAGCTACCTCGTATCTAGAAGGCATCTATCCAAGAACCACAGTTGTGTGGAAGTCCTCATCAATAACTCCATCCCTTGCTGAACTGATGCTTTATTATAAATAGAGAACCATTTGCATCTGGCATCCAGCTAGGGCAGAAATAGAACTAGAGACTCAGGAGAAAGCAGCCATGGCTGAAGGAGCTTACTCCACCACTCTCTCTCCCTGTTCCTGGAGCCTACAGACTCAGTGCTCTTATTTAACATGAACCACAATTCACCACAAAGTTCTTAGACACCAGTTTGCAAAAGCCTCCATGTAATTAAATTAGATTTGCTTTTGCTTTGCAAATTCAAGTTGGAACGAGGTCGAGGTGTAAACTGGGGCTTGATCAGAGCCGCCTTCTAACTAAAGCAACAGTTGCGTCCCTGACTCCTTTGTGTGGTGGGGAACATGAATCAAAGTCTTTTCTTTCAACCTGAAGCTTAAAAATGATGCTGAAGTCTGAGCAGGCAGAAGGGATGCATGAGGACACACAGGGCCATTTTTTCAGATGGAGTGTATCTCAAGAGAGGGTTTTCTGAGGAGCCCCTGTCTCACCCACTGTTCCAGAAACGCGCTTGATCTGAATCTTTCAGGCAAACGTGCTGGCCTCTGAAATTCTTCATTTTCCTTGAGCAGTAAAAAATACTGCAGATGTCAGCACACTGAGGACCACAGGGCTTCAGGGCACAGGGATTCTACCGAAGGATGGTGGGCTGACAGGCAAGAAGCACTGAGCGTGCTGGGTGCTAGGCTCATGGAGACTCGTGGACTCAGCACCTGATTATCAATCCTCTACTGCACGCCAGGCATCCATTCCTGAGCTGGAAACAGGGCCCCTACTCTCATGAAACTTACACAGTGGGGAAACATACGAGCGGCTCAAATACTGGAGATGGGGAGATGTCAGATGAGAGTAGAGAGAGGCCAGCCACCCTGACTGAGGGCCAGGCTTTGGAGGTAGACACCGCTTGTGTTCCTGGTCTGTCAATGATTTGCTAACTGGTCTTGGGGAAATTTCTCTGAATTCTCTGAGTCTCAGAGCTCTCACAAAGGGCTATTAGAAATGCATGAGAGGATCTAGGCAACAAGTTCACGCACAATATACATCACGTATAATGCACTGCATAAATTAGAGACGTCATTATTATTAACGACATAGCCTCAAGGAAGTTATTTAACCTTTCTGAACCTCAGTCTTCTAATCTGTCAAGTGGGAATAATACCCTCGGCAGGGTTGTGAGAAGAATTAAATTAGATGTTTTCTGTAAAGCACCTCGCCAGCATCAGAGTTCAATAAATAGTCAATATCATGCCAAGTATTAAATAAAGCATAAATGCCGTGAGCTAAATACTATGGATTCAGTGTTATTTTGTCCCTCTATTGACTCTGGAAAGTGTAGAAGATTTTTGTAACCCTGCAAACTGGCAAAGTTCTTTTGAAAATCATCTCCCAGGATGTCATTAGAGATATATTTTGATGAGGACATAAACAATTCACAGAGCAAGAAATTGTATTTCCCTGGAGGTAAGGGTTATCCAAAAATCTAATGGGAAAAGGATTACTACTGACATTCAGAACACGTCCACTCAGAGAGTAGCAAGTTGTAATAAAAAACACCATCTTAGGCTGGAAGCGTTTGGGCTTTTCTTTTCGAGAATACAAAGGACCACTCTGTGACACATATACCTATTTCTCAGAAAAGCAATATTAAGTAACTCCCACTTTCATTTCCAAGAAAGCAAAAGAGGCCCTTTTAGGAGAAACCATTTAAGGGTTGGAGACTTTTCATTAAATGAACCCTTTTACTGCAAACCCACATTCGCTCATCTCTAGTCCTGAGAACTCAGGGTCTCAGTGGCTGCCCACCCAGAGCACCTCATGCCATCTCTGGTTCCCAGTCACTACAGGGGTGATCCGGGGTCTCTCTGAGTGTGCATCTCTTTCTCCCTGCATCTGCCTACTTCTCTTTGCCTCTTTTCTCTTTGTATCTCTCTCCCTTGCTGTCCACGTCTGCCCTCCCTCTCTCCTTCTCTGCTTCAGCTTCTTCCTTTCCATCCCAGTCTCTCTGTCTCTGCCTTGGGCTCTGTATCTCTGACTGTAATTTTCTGCTTCTCTCTCTCTCTCTCTCTGAGGTGTTGTCTGTCCTTTTTTTTCCTCCTGTTTTCTTTCCTTCATTCTTTCTCTGCCTCTTTTTTTTCTCTTTAGATGCACTTTTTGGGGATCCCCAACCCCATCTGCCTGTGTTCTTTCTCTCTCCATCTCTGCTTCTCCGTCTGCACCTCCCCCGACGCCTGGCTCACTCTTTCCACCGTTCTCTTTCTGTGTCTCTATTTCTGTTTTTGTTTCAGACTCCTCTTCTTTTTCCAGTTTTTTTCTCTCTCTCCTCTTCATCCCATGCTTACTGTGTAGTACTCTTTTTATCTCTTCTCCTGACTCTCTCTTAGATTCCTTATGTTTCTCTCTCTGATTTCTTGTGCTTCCCACAGTTTTACCCTGCCTCACTGACTCCCCCCTCTTAGAAGACACACACACACACACCACGCTTTCCCTTCCTGCATCCTGACCTGGCAGCCCCCTCTACAGAGAGCAGGCTGTAAATTTAAAGGACTCCATAACACCACTGGGCGTTGTTTGGTTTATGGTGCCTCCATGAAATCACAGACACATATTTCATCCTAGCAGCAACTTCTTTCTGCTTGAGTCAGCATCGTGCTCAGCACTGGACATCTGCTCGGGGGCTGCCCCTCTCTGCCCTGCGTGTTCCCACGACCCCCAGGCCCAGACGTCCTCAGTTGGCTCTGAAGGGCTTTCTTCTCCCACATTCCTGCACAAGCCCCAAATCTAACCCAGCTCAGAGGCCTTCAGAGCTGCCTGGACTTATTCAAATCAGATTCAATTTAGGTTGCAAGAAGCAAAGAGCAGACATGAAAAGGCTTTATTGTAAAGGGGGAAGCTGTTGTATCTGCTCGGGAAGGTGAGCTGCCTTGCTGCTGCTGCTACTGCTAAGTCACTTCAGTTGTGTCCGACTCTGTGCGACCCCGTAGACGGAAGCTCACCAGGCTCCCCTGCCCCTGGGATTCTCCAGGCAAGAACACTGGAGTGGGTTGCCATTTCCTTCTCCAATGCATGAAAGTGAAAAGTGAAAGTGAAGTCGCCAGTCGTGTCCAACTCTTAGCAACCCCGTGGACTGCCGCCTACCAGGCTCCTCCGTCCATGGGATTTTCCAGGCAAAAGTACTGGGGTGGAGTGCCATTGAGCTGCCTTGGGGAATGGCAATCCTTGGGAGATGGCACTTGGAAATATGAAATTGGGGTGGTATCCCAGTCCTTCCTGCCCCTTTGCTTTGCAACTTTGCCTCTGTCAACCTGTGTGACACAGTCCCAGGCAAGTGGCTCTATGGCTCTCATGGCAAGAAGGTAGGATTTGGCTTTAAAAGAACTGGCCTGGAGCCCTTTATCCAACCCCTCTATGAGCAATGAAGCCTGGACAATTCTCTCAGTCAATTCAGAGTCTCAGCTGGATCAGCTGTAAAATAAATTTCAGATTCAAATCCCCATTTATCCAGAAGGCTCCACGAGTCAGGAAGGGTGCTAGAGACTGTTGCTGCACAGAGTGCCTCCTGCTGTGGGCCTGCCAGCCAGCCAGGACCATCCGACACCCCCTGGCAGGCTCTGTTTCCTCCCTCACGTCTCAGTTTTAACACTGCCCTCTACGCTGGGGCGGAGGAGGAAATGGCAACCCACTCCAGTGTTCTTGCCTGGAGAATCCCAGGGGCAGGGGAGCCTGGTGGGCTGCCGTCTATGGGGTCACACGGAGTCAGACACGACTGAAGCGACTTAGCAGCAGCAGCTATGCTGGGGGGAGGGGGGTGTCCTGGTGGCTCAGACAGTAAAGAATCTGCCTGCAATGCAGGAGACCCTGGTTCGATCCCTGGGTTGGGAAGATCCCCTGGAGAAGGGAACGGAGACCCATTGCAGTTATTCTTGCCTGGGAAATCCCATGGACAGCGGAGCCTAATGGGCTACAGTCTCCATGGGGTCACAAAGAGTTGGACACCACTGAGCAACTAAGCACACACGGCTGAGTGACTGACACTTTCCCTTTTTCTATGCTGGAAGACCTTAACAGAAGAGATCCTTTCTCCTTTACACTCCACCATAGCTATCTGTTTAATGCCTTTTTAAGTACTTTGACAACTTATAGGTGCATCTGTATGCATCTCTTTACTTATTTAGGACTCGTCTGCCCTCCTGAGACTATTAGCTTCATGTGGGGAGAAGTGGCACCTGTTTTCAGTTTCCATCACACGCCCGCCACCTAGGTATGGAAGCTGAAGGGGTGGGGTGAATTAATTCACCTGAGGCCACACGGTGAGAGTGGTGGCACTGCAGCAGGGACACGCATCAGAAGCATTCAGGGCCCCTCCTCCCCTTCTTGCCTGATAGTATGGCCACTCAGAATCCGTATAAGGAAAAATTGAGATATTACATATGTCAAAGGCTTTTCAAACTGTGAAGCTTTGGAAAATGTTATTCTACGTCAAGCAAGAAGGGTAAGCCAGACTCTATCCTGCAACATCTACGATCCTTTGAAATATGCAGGAGTTTCTTTGACTCTTAAGGGAAAGTGAATGGAGAAGTTAACAAAGGTCAATTAAACATGTTTCACCCTAAAAACTGATGAGTGGTCAAACCCCGAAGGGGCTCCGCATAGGCTCAGAGAACCCGCTCCCCTGGGTCTGCGGCCCTGGATTCTCTGAAACTGCTGAAGGATTCCCTGCAGCCAATGAGCTTGCTTCATACCCTGCAGCCAGATAGCAGGGTCCTCTGCACCCCCACTGCCATTTCAGGGTATTAGAGACTATTAGGGAAAACTCCTTTGGTCTCCGTCATCAACAGGGTTGAAATTATTGTTTGATTTCGGGAATCTAAACCCCACACCAATTGCCCTCTGTCTTTCCTCCAGTTCTTACTTAAGCCAGTTCTCTGACATCTAATGAGTCATGAAGGGCCCATATCTTTATCTCCTTTTCCTTAGGCCTCAGGAGGTTCCTTCCGCCTCTATGTTTTGCTTAGGATGGAGAGTTTCCCATTAGGTGTACATGAAAGGCAACTGAAAGTCGCTCAGTCATGTCTGACTCTTTGCAATTCCACGGACTCTACAGTCCTGGAATTCTCCCGGCCAAAATACTGGAGTGGGTAGCCTTTCCCTTCTCCATGGGATCTTCCCAACATAGGGATCAAATCCAGGTCTCCCACATTGCAGATTCTTTACCAGCTGAGCTACCCAGGAAGCCCAATTAGTTGTACTGTCTGGCTAATGAGGAATAACTCAAATCTCTCTTGGTTCAAACTTTGTTAGAAACAACACTACCAACTATTATACTCCCGATGCACTGTATCTAATGATACTATGCTAGACATATTTATATTAGGTATAATATAGTATTACACTACTATATAATATATACATATACTATATATGACTTCCCTGGTGGCGCAGAGGTTAAAGCATCTGCCTGCAATGTGGGAGACCTGGGTCAGGAAGATCCCCTGGTGAAGGAAATGGCAACCCACTCCAGTATTCTTATAATACATACTAATTCAGCAGTAAAGAATCTGCCTGCCATTGGAGGAAACACAGATTAGATCCCTGGGTTGGGAAGATCCCCTGGAGAATGGCAACCCACTCCAGTATTCTTGCCTGGGCAATCACATGGACAGAGGAACCTGGCAGGCTGCAGTCCATGAAGTCAAAATAGAGACACGACTTTGTGATTAAACAACAACAATTAAATATATGTAATATAGCATAAGGCTATATAAAGATGCATGTATATATACTACATTAGGTCTATTGAGTATAATTAGAATTATAAATGTTGACTTTCCTGATTGTTGAACAGTTTGCTTGCAGTATTTCTTAAGGCTCCCAGCAGCTTCATGACACATGTATCATTGTTAGTCCCATTTTTCAAATGAGGAATCTGAGGCTTAAGGAGGTACAGCGACTCACCTAAGGTAACACACCTAATAGAAGGCAGGGAGGGACCCCAAGTCCTGGCTTATTTCCAATTACTTTTTTTTAACTTTTACTTACTGGCTTATAGCTGATTAACAGTGTTGAGACAGTTGCAGGCAAACAGCGAAGGGATTCGGCCGTACATACATGTGGATCCATTCTCCCCCAGACTCCCCTCTCATCCAGGCAGGCACATAACGCTGAGCAGAGTTCCATGTGCTATACAGTAGGTCCTGGTTGGTTATTTGTTTTAAATATAGCAGTGTGTCCAGTTCATTATTATCTCAACAACAATACATTCCCATTGTTCTTACTTTTTCCATTGGCACTCTAGGCCATAGTGACATCCCAGCTGGACTCCTGTCATACCCCTAAGTGGTCCCCACTTTCCTCCTCCAATCTCTTGTGTTTCCTCAAAGGTTTGTTCCAGCTTCAAACTGCTGATTCTAAATGACGTTTCACAACTGTACCTGTGAGCATTAAGGGATGTTCTCTTTAATACATGTGTGGTTTTCCTTTATGGGACTAGAGCCGCTCACCAGACTCCTGGTCTTCAGCCATGCTCCAGCAGATCGGCCCTCTCTATTCTCTGCTAATCTCACTAAGTCTCATTCACCAACAAGAGATCATCCCTGCCAGGAGGCTGAGAGCAGCATCTCCCCTTCCTACGTAAAATCAATGACTCTCAGACTGTATGAGGTTTAACATGGGTTGGGAAATACCATTAAGGATCTCCTCTATGACTTAACTCTAGTCTCTGCTTAAATAGCTGCGTGGATAGCTTCCTGAATAGCACAATTAACTGGAGACTTCAATGTATATTAACACGAACACTTAGCTAGCAAATCTATGTTCTCAGTGTGCTAGCCACTGTCTGAGTACTGTATTTCCTTTTGTCCTCCCCCAAGTCCTGCAAGTTACTTTAAATAAACCCATTTTACAGGTAAAGTGTGTGCTAGTTGCTCAGTCGTGTCCTGACTCTTTGGGATCCCATGGACTGTAGTCTACCAGGCTCCTCTGTCCATGGAATTCTCCAGACAAGAATATGGAGTGGGTTGCCATTCCTTTCTCCAGGGGATCTTCCCAACCCAGGGATCAAATCCAGGTCTCCTGCATTGTGGGCAGATATTTACCATCTGAGTCATCAGGGAAGTTCATTTTACAGATAAGGAAATTGACATCCAGACAAAGTAAGTTGGCCAAGGCCCCAGGGTTATTAAATGGGAGTCCTTGAAATCAAACCTGGGTCCAGCACAAGCCCTTTATTCTTAGTCGTGTTTTAAGACTATGCAAGTGAACACTGACCTGGGAGCTACAAGTGGCTCCCAGGAAGGGGCTGCTCCCTCTCTGTGCTTCCACAGCCCCTTCAGCTGACCTCCTCAGCAGTCACAGGGTCAGGTCTGCCTTCTCTTTAGCACAAGCATTCCCCGAGCAGAGTCTGATCAGACCTGTCCCCAGTAAGCAGAGGACATTCCCAGAGCAGGTAAAATATA
This sequence comes from Tragelaphus eurycerus, assembly GCA_935064755.1. NCBI lineage: Eukaryota > Metazoa > Chordata > Mammalia > Artiodactyla > Bovidae > Tragelaphus > Tragelaphus eurycerus. The sequence continues at coordinate 25,367,102 of CAKXYN010000020.1, forward strand.
TACATGCTCACTGATACATGTTGCACTAGCACTGAGGTCAGCTCGATCTAGTCCATGCGGATTATCTTCTTCAACCTTTGTGAGAGGTATGGAGACTGCCCTTAGCTTACAGATGATGAAACTGTGGCTTGGCATTCTTCCTACAGCAGTAAGACTGCACTTGGCTCCAGGAGTCAGATCACCACAGGACTTGCCTTGTAGGTCAGTAAGGAGGCAACGTGCCTCTTTTTTGACTTTCACCGTCAACTCTAGCTGAGAATGGGGCTCAGGAAGACCTGGACTTGTTTGTACTGAGCAACACGACTCTGGGTTATTGCTTTCTTCTCTCTGTCTGAGGGTGGGTGACACCTGTACCTTTCCACTCCCACCCCCAATGTAACATTTCCCATTATTTCTCCTGACTGTTGAGTTGGACTCATTCTACATTTGCCAAATGCTCAATCTCTACACATATTGTTACACTTAAAACCTGCGAAATTCCTGAAAGGCAAATGTTCCTGTGACACTTTATGCATATGGAGACACAGGCTAAGACAAAACTCAGTTGTCCAAGGCCACATGGCTAGTGCTAAATGAAACCTGAGTTGAACCAGGACATGTTGACTCCTGAGACTGTCAACTCCCTGTGACTTTCTGTAAGATGTCTCTTTTTCTCCTGTCCCTGATGCCTTTGTAGAACATTCAAATTGGCCCTGAGAAATCCCAAAAGGTGTTTCAAACTCTGATTAGAAAAGTAGAACTCTGAAGACTTGAATTCAAGTCTGGATTCTGCTACTATTTGCAACATGAGATTTCAGTGCAAGGTGGCTTTCCAGGGTTCCGATCCCACAGACATGTAACTGAACAGCTTATATATATTATAAATATCCCCATTCAATCCTCTCAACAGTCCTGTGAAATAGGGATTATTATTCCCATTCTATAAATCAAATCAAATAAAAATAACTGGGTGACAGGCATGTGAGGAAAGACACCTCTCTCTCAGCATTGCTGTTTCTACCAATGAGATATTGAATAGGGATGCATTTCATACACAGAATGGGCAGTGCAGATGTAACTGTCATACAGAACCTGTAATTAGAAGAGTGGATGTTTGTGACCTTGGTCTCCCAGTATTTTAATTAGAATTTAACCACTGTGGCTTTCTGAGATGTATTCGGATGCTGGAGTATGGGTCAGGGATATGGACGTGTGTAGGCATGGTTCCAGGGAAGCCATTCCAGGGCACAGGCTCCAGTCACCTGAGGCTATGAGCTGCCTGTCCTCCAACAATAAGGTGAGGACCCCGGGGTTGAGTTGGAACCCCCATCTCCATCTGCCTCACTCTAGCTTGGGCAGGGATCAAAGTGGCAGCTCCTGAAGCTCTCTGGAACCCACTTGCCTCTCACTTAATGCACGAAAAACCAATGAGCCTTCCTGGGGTGTTTTTCTTGCAGATTTCCAAGCCTGGCTATTGGCTTTCTGTCACTTCTTTCAGGCCTGATTAACACAGTATAAAATTGAGGGGTTTTCAGCTATTCTTCAAAGAGAAAGAGTCAGTTTTCTTCTGTCTCATTCTGAAATAAGCAACTGCATAACCTCCCTATGAATGGAGGCCAGGGAGGCAAGGAGATGGGATCAATACACAGTGAGAGGAAGGCAGATGCTGAAACAGCAGTGGATGCGGGGCACTGCCCTGGCTGAGCCACTGAGCCCCGGCATCTAGGGAAGATCAGAGGGGCAATGAGTGATCTGTTTCCCTGCCTGCAGGCAGAAGGCAAAGTGGAGACCCAGGCCCTACCGGATGGGGAGTGTGACAGCAGCGATCGTTAACATCTACTGGGCACTTACACCTGCTGTGCTAAGTCTCTGGCGTGATCATTTCATTTGGTCCTCACAACATCCTTACGTGACAGCTCCTCATAGCCCCTACCTGACAGACGGTGGAAACTGAGGCTCTGAGGGGCTAGTGAGTGCCTATGGTAGCACAGCTGGTGAGTGATGCCCTGCCATGCCAAGTCGCTTCAGTCATGTCTGACTCTTTACAACCCTATGGACTGTAGCCTGACAGGCTCCTCTGTCCACGGGATTTTTTAGGCAAGAACACTGGAGTGGGTTGCTATGCCCTCCTCCAAGGGATCTTCCTAACCCAGGGGTTGACATCTCTTATGTCTCCTGCAGGTGGGTTCTTTACCACTAGCACCACCTGGGAAGCCCCTGGTGAGTGAGGGAGGTATATTAAATTCCAGACTAGCTCAGGTCAGAGCTTCTCTCTTGATCAACATACTCTAATGAGTCCAGGGATGGAGCCAGAAGAGTCTCCTAATTGGGCCTATTAGCTCAGCCTATCCTTTGTGGGAGACAGATGGAGGAAGTTTCCAACACTCAATAAAAGTGGCTTCCTTTGGGGCCAAGAAGCATTCTCTCTTGCTGATGAAAGTCTAAATTCGGAAGGTCCCGCAGGGGTTGGCGCAATGTAGGAGAAACAGCTTAGAGAGATGGAGGACTCAATTGAACCCCAGCTCCATTCACTGCCTTGGGACTGTGAGTCAATAACTTGACCTCTCCCAGCCCGACTTTCCTGATACGTAAAATGAAGATGTTGATACCTATCTTTCAGCAAAGTGCCTGGCTCATTACTGGTGATTCCTATCTCTTGACTCCTTCTCCTTCTGCAGGGCCAAATCCCCTGGGGTCTCTGAACACATCCACAAGTCCATCCCCCACTTTCCATTTTGCTGAGAGACTTGGCTGAAGGCATGCACTCGTGTGAACACCTGCAGAAGGTCAAACTCAAAGGTGAGGTTCTTTGCTTTGGGTTGGAATTATATCAGTTATTCCATCCTGCTGAAGAGACACTCCATGCTTAGCAGATAGAAAGGTTTCCAGTGAAATATTTTGGCATGAAAATGCGTTCATTTGGAAAGAAAAACTTCCCAACATCAAATGTATGGGGCATATAGTAGGGAATTAAAAAAAAAAAAAAGATTCCTGGTGAAAAGTGAACTCCTTTTAGACTGGAGATTTCTCACCCTCTTCATGGACATCACAGATCAGCATTCTTCTGCTCTTCCTATGCTCCCCGCTCCTTGTACTCTGGCCACGTCTCCCTTCTGCAGAACTGGACACAGGTTATAGACACGACACAGCTCTATCCACTCCTTCTGAGGGTAGCCATCCTGCCTCCCTACACTCTTTCCCAGACAAATTTACCTGTGAAGTAAGTAACCTGGGAAACCTTACCATTTCTGCAATTTAAATGTAGATACATTGACCAGTTGATCTTAAAGATGGTCAAAATGGGGACTTCCCTAATGCTTTCATGGTTAAGATTTTTGCCTTCCCATGCAGGGGCTATGGGTTCGATCCCTGGTCAAGGAGCTAAGATCCCAAATGCCTCTCAGCCAAAAAACCAAAATATAGGAAGCAGTATTGTTTTGTTTTGTTTTGTTTTTTTTTTTTAAATCAGTTAAGACTTTAAAAATAGTCCACATCAAAAAAATTTTTTAAAAAATGTTTAAGATATAAAAATAGCCAAATGGTGAAAATGGTTTCATGAGAACAGATTATATAAGATCTGCCTGTTGACTGATTGAATTAATCTTCTGTGAAGGCTGGGACGGCATGACTGACACACAGTTCTAACATATTTGACCTCTGCCCCACACCTAAGTTGTTCATCACTATCATGCCTCCCTTCAGAGAGGCAGTTCTCAATACTGACAGGACATTAGGACCACCTGGGAAGCTCTGATAAATCCTCATGCTCAGGGTTCTCAGCACATCCCATAAATCACACCCTCCAGGGGTGGGACTCAGGCATCAGCATTTTCATTTAATTCCCCAAATAATGTCAACATGTTGCCAAGGTTGAGAACTGCTGTTTTTATGGAAAAAGGACTAGGACAATTCAGGAGAACATCTGTCTTAAGCCCCACTATTTTCCCCTTCCTGAGGGCTCTACAATTCTCTGCCAACACCAGCTTCCTGAGAACCTTTCCACGCGGCTTCATGTCTGAGGTCCTGGGCATGTCAGGCTGAGAGCTGGCTGGCCAATGGTATGTATGCTTGCTGAAACAATTCAACAGCTTTTCCTGGCATATTTGAGCTCAAAAAGCTGAAAGATAAAGACCTCATGTTAGGCAAGGGGTCTTGCTCTCTCCTCCAATCTCCCCAGGCTGATAAATAATAGATAATGAAGAACAGTGCTATTACATGCATTAAAGCATTTGGCATCTGCCTCCAAGACAGCACTTTCCATCTAATTGGAGGTCCAGTTCAGCATAAGATTGTTTGGTGGTAAGGCCAGGTCCTTTCAGAGGGCTCTTTGATGCTGCCAAGTTATTCAGTGGAAAAAGGAAATAATTCAACCCTAGAATCAATCGCAATGTCAGTTTCTAAAACAGCTAGGTTAGTATGAATGAAATTTCTCTTTCAGAGCATAACATCCAGTATTTACCTATTTTGAGGCGCAGAGCCCCAAAGCTTCTCAGAGAGGTGCATCTAAAACTGAGCTCCTTAGCAGTCTTCTATTGTGTTTTCTTCTTTACAAAACACGTCACGACCAGCAGAGCCTGCATGTGTACCTGTTATTTGTTAGTGGAGCTCAAACTCCACACAAGGGACGCCATTTCTATTTTGTATCTCTCCTCCCTAAAGCACAAGCTGACAGAGAGTCAGAACTCAAACGCCGTCAACCAAATGGTGCTGAAGGCGCAACGTGAAACACCTGCTTTGCAGAGCAATCCGGGGCATACTCTGCTTTATGAGGCAAATGCTCTTTATACCTTTTGGGGAAAGTGAGGCCTATCAAATGGTGAAGAGGTGGCATGGAGTGAGAGGCTGTCTTTCCTCTTCATTGGGAATGCAAACTGTGGGACAGCCCAGCTCCTATCTGGGCATGTGGTTGTGCAGTCCTGGAGAAGTCACATCCTCAGCTTTGTCAGGAAAAGAGAGATTTCACTCCAAGCTCTCTGATCACGCTGCCATTTCAGGAAGACAACATGCCAAGGGAGGCAGGCTCGCCAGTGAACCTGGCATTTGGCAGTGGGCCTTCTCTGCGTGGTGGCACAGACTGATGTGGGAGAACAAAGGGTGCAAATTCCTAAAACTTCAAGTGCACTGTGGGCCTTTAGATCAATTACTTAAGGTAACTGGATCTTAGTTTCCTCATTTTAAAAAGCCTGTGTTTATACTAATATTTGTGTGGCTCAGATGGTAGAGAATCTGCCTGCAGTGCAGGAGATCTGGGTTTGATCCTTGCTTCAGGAAGATGCCCTGGAATGGCAATTCACTCCAATATTCTTGCCTGGAGAATCCCATGGACAGAGGAGCCTGGCCAGCCATAGTCCATGGTGGTCACAGAGCCAGATGCGACTGAGGGAAAGACTAACACTTTCACTTTCACTTCAAGATCATTATAAACACCGTGTTTCTTTCACAAAGTATGCTCCACAGAGAACTAATCCTTCCAATGCCTTATAGATAAAGGATTCTATTTCAAAAGGAGCTTAAAGAACATCACACTCTATGCTTCCTGATCTAGTTAAGATTCAACAAGTATTTACTGAGCATATACTATATGGCATACGCTAGATGCACCAGTGAACAGAAAAGACATAAATTTCTGCCCTCGTAGAGTTTATATGTTATTGAGGGGAGACAAAAAATAAACAAAATAAACAAGAAAAAAGTATACTAAGGCTAGATGTTGGTAAATGTTATGGAGAAAAACATAGAAAGGAAAGAGGATGTAAAGGAGAGGAAGGGGATATTTCTTTCTCTCATTACTTCTACAAAATCCCAGGGAAGGTTCTGATTGGCTGACATGATTCATAAGTCCACCCCTTGGACTAAATGCTATTGAAGAAACTGTTTCAAATCTGTCATTGGCCATGCAAGGTTATGTGTTCATTCCTATGGACCAGGAGTCAGAAGTGACTTCCCAAGAAGGAGAAAGACAAGACAGTCAAAGTGAAAGTCACTCAGTCGTGTCCGACTCTCTGCAACCCTATGGACTATACAGTCCATGGAATTCTCCAGGTCAGAACACCAGAGTGGGTAGCTGTTCCCTTCTCCAGGGGATCTTCCCAACCCAGGGATCGAACCCAGGTCTCCCACATTGCAGGTGGATTCTTTACCAGCTGAGCCACCGAGGAAGCCCAAGAATACTGGATTGGGTAGCCTATCCCTTCTCCAGAGGATCTTCCTGACCCAGGAATTGAACCAGGGTCTCCTGCATTGAAAGCAGATTCTTTACCAGGTGAGCTACCAGGGAATCCCCAGGAAGATAAGAAGACAACATCAACTGTTATCCCAGGACACAGAAGATCTGGAAGACCAAACTTCTTCTTTAAGGAATTAATGTCATTGCAGCATTATTTGCAATAGAAGATGTGTACATACGCACATATACACAATTAAATATTACTTGGCCATAAAGAATGAAATAGTGTCTTTTGCAGCAATATAAATGGACCTAGAACTCATCATACTAAGTTAAGTCAAACAGAGAAAGACGAATGTCATATAATGACAATCATATGTGGAATCTGATTTTTTTTTTAATGGTACAAATGACCTTATTTACAAAACAGAACAGACTTACAGATATCAAAAACAAACTTATTGCCAAAGGGGAGACATGGAGAGGGAAGGATAAATCAGGAGCTTGGGATGAACATACTATATATAAGATAGATAACTTACAAGAGCCCATCATATGGCACAGGGAATTCTACTCAATATTCTGTGATAACCTATATGAGAAAAGAACCTGAAAAAGATTCTTTGCTGTATACCTGAAACTAACACAACATTGTAAATCAATTATAATCAATAAAACAATTTTTTTTTAAATTAAAGAAAAAAAGAATTGTGAGAAAGCCTGCCTTGGTAAACATGTAAATCTTCACTTAACCCAGTAGTTCCCCAATGCTGTTAACCACATATCTTTGTTTGTGAATACCTACTAATACACTTTGATAAATGCCTAGTTGTAAACTTCTGATTTCATATAATCTCACTATTAGTAAATCTAGATTTTGAGCAGATTCTTAAATTTTTAAAAAATTTTCCAGGTTGAAGAATTTCATATTTCTTTGTGTTTTTTTACTTTAATGAACATCCATCTTTGCTGAATGTCTTTCATCAAATGTAATGAAAAATTTGTAAGACTAAGCTTCGGAGGCAGAGATGTCTCCACAGTTTAGCAAAGGATCTGCAAACAATAAATGAACAAATCCAAAGCTGGAGCAACTAGTTTTGATGCAAGAAGAAATCTTCCAAACCACCAATAGTCCTGGTCAACTTGGTCTAGTTTAATGAGAAACTTGCACGATGTTTTATAGAAATGTTTGCAAAATCACAACCCTGTAAAATGTCATGTCATATTCCTTGTGACTTTGTGAAATGTCATGAGGTAAGCTATATCAGTAGGGTTCTTATCTCAATGCTTCCCATAAAAGTCTGCCATGGAGAGGGAGGCAGATATTTACAATAGCTGTTGAGCCACAGGTCACAAAACATAATACAGTTGGTTGAGTGACAGAAGCAGAAGACCCCAAACCATTCACAGCAGATGTCAGTTTCTGTGGACAGATCCAGGACCAACCTCATCACTAAGTCACTGTTCATTCTAGCAAGTCATTTCAGCATCTAGGGAAACTGGATTCATTTTTAGTACATGCTGGGATAACAATAATAAACCCTGGAAGTTTAGGAAGAAAGGGCAGCACATTTGATGACTAAGGGACCACCTTGTACTCTTTTCCTTCAGACAAGCTTTTTTTATTTGTTTTTAAATGGCTTTGATTTTCTTTCATTTTAAAATTCTGTGCATAGCCATTTTAAAAATATTAAAACATATGAATTAAAAAGTGCCCATAATTTTTCAGCTTAGAAATAATAACTACTAAACTTTTGATGAAGTGTTAAAGTTTTATGTTACTCTATTATGACTCCATTTATACAAATATGCAAATAAGTATACATGTATTTTGTGTATTGGTAAATATGTAGTTCTGTGTATTGATTTATCTTAGCTTTAGAATTAGAAACATTTCCCCACATCAGAAAGTCTTCATATATATCATTTTAATGTCTACATAATATTCCATCTATTACATGCACTGTAATTTATTCCCTGCTCTATATTTGGAGTTATGCTGCACACACATCTCCATGTTTTTGACACTATAAATAAAATTGACAAAAAAATTGGCATGTTAGACTTCGGTAAATATAATACTCAGTCCCCTCAGGAATGTGGAAAGTTTAGAAGAAAATGAGTTAATTGGTGATTTTTATAAGAGGATTAAAAGAGCAAGAGGACAGTGTTCCCCAAAGCTATGTCTATTGTTGATGCAACACAAATTTACTTTCATGCTGGGGAAGACAGTCTTCTTTAAATTGTTGGAGGGAGAAGATTTCAAGAGGATTCAAACTAAAAATTATGGTTTTCCTGCCAAAACACAAAGGAAAAAACCAACAGTCAAACTAAATCATTAGGAGGGATCAGACCAGAGGCATTATAAGAAAAAAAAATGACAGCATTTAGGGGGCTGATGAAGGCAGCAGTAGCAGTCAACTACTGATGGTTTTGAAGGTCCTCTCATAAGAGAAAACAGTAGAGAAATGAGGAATAACCATTCCCCAAACAACAGGCTTCTTCATATCTTTGATTTGTTTTTTTCAATGATGCTAAAAATACAGCATATACACAATGATAATGGAGACTCTGTGATGCTTATCACATCAGAATGCAACCATTCATATGTGTGCTGTACACAAGCACATATTCTCTTTTAAGTCATATTTTTCCTCAGTAAACTTCTAATGGGACTTTAGTAAAAACAGGAGAGTGCAGTTCCTTTGTCTACTCACAAGTGTAGCAACTTGGCTAATCCTGCCAGCAGCATGGTAGTGCAGTGGTAAAGAATCCGCCTGCCAATGCAGGAGGCGCAAGAGATGCAGGTTACATCCCTGGGTGGGGAAGATCCCTTGGAGGATGAAATGGCAACCCACTCCAGTATTCTTGCCTGGAGAATTCAATGGACAGAGGAGGCTGGTGGGCTATCATCCCTGGGGTCACAGAGTCGGATATGGATATGTAACTGAGTGACAGAACACCCACACACACCAGTAACATATGCTTATTTCCAAGACCAGGCTAAGCTAAGCTAACGATCCTAAGGAAGTTAAGCAAGGAACCTCACAGGAAAGGCACACTGGGTGGGTAGGTGGGTGGGGGGACTCTACACAGTAGGTCATTGAGTAGGCTTTGCAAGCAGATGAAACCTGTCCAATTAACTTTCTGGTTCTCTGGCATGTCCCATATCTTAGCATGGAAGCAACAGCCTTTTTAACCTCTGCATCTTCAATAAATTCTGCACAGCTCCTTTTATTCTGCATCATCCACCTGGTGTTTTCTATGGAGAATATGGCACCAGACTTTAAGGTCAGGACTTTTTGCCCACTATTCCTAATTTAGCCAGAGTGGAACCAGTTAATTATCGTGGAGAAACAATTTCCAGATTTTTCTTTTTTCAGCAAAGATATTTTACTTCCCTGGTGGAGGTGATTTTGATGGGTGGCTGAACATTTATGTGCACACTGCAATCTAATTTTAGTCCCTACTGTTGGGATAACGTAAGCTCATTTTCTCTGCACAGAGAATGGAAGGCGTCAAAGTGGCGACCTGGCTGGCTTCCCATGGATCCCACCTTCATCAGCAGGATGGAGTGGGGAGGCAGAACTGACCTCTGGAAACCTTTGGCTTGGTGCCCTCAGAAGTCGGGGTGTCAGTTTTCAGGCTGTGCCAGACACCGTGGCCAAAGCCAAGGGTGCTCCGTCAAACCTATCCATTTCAATTAAAGGCGAGACAGTGGAGAAGTAAAATAATCAATTTTGCAAGCTGAACTCCATCATCCTGTCGACACTTTATCTTTGCTCCGGATATACTTGTGCAGGATATGTTTCCTACGACTCTCATGGCATTACTCACCGATGACACTTCTGGTTAGAGATGGATCAAAGCTACTTTGTAAAAAGTGATCAAGATAAGGGGAAAGTAGAAAGTTTCATATGTACATTATAGGGCTGTATGTGTCGGGTGCCCAAAACTTCTTTATGCCAAAATACTTCTTACTTATTGGAAGATCTCCATGATCCAATGCCAATTTCTACAGCCAAGTCAGCTAAATTGTTTGTTAACGTATAGTCAATGCTTCAATCAAATATGATGACCAACACTCTTGCATATCCTGCAAAGATACAGACCTTTACTAATGCCCTTTCCTTCAACAGTGATGCTTTGAACCATTCATTACCTCTCAATTCGATGTGCTAGTCATTTATTGAACATTAGTGTACCAGGCAGTTCATTTAGAGATGTTCACACATTATTGGTTTGATCCTTAAATCTTTGGAATAAACATAAATTCTAATAGACAACTGTGCCCAACTTATCTAATTATTTATTTATCTCACTCTATTGTCATTACATCTTTTATCGTATTCACTGAGAAGTCAGCAATACAGTGAAAGCAAGAACTGGATCTCTCTTCATCTCCACTCTCTCTTCAGCATCTAGCAGTGGATATGAAACTGAGTAACCCCTCAATATTTTGAGTCAATTGGTGAATTATAATACCATTATCAACCCATCATAGGAATCAAGTCCCTAACGCTTAATGAGTTTATGTAACTTGACCAAAAGTCACAGAGCTTGTCTGGGAGAGCTGGGACTTGAATCTGGCTTTGTCTGACCCCTCCCCTCCTCTGCCTAAACCCACCACTGATTGAGATCTCCATGACCAGATTGTAGCAAACAAGAGCCACATCCTGGTCTGCAATTGTTCTCTGCCCACTCTGAGCACATGACTCAGATGATACAAATAAAACTGAGATTCTGCCAATGAGGAAGAATGGAAGTAGAGAAACAGCTGTGGGTGGACAGCCAATAGTTCCTGCTACCAAAAAGGAATAGTAAAATAGTTCACGGGAGCTACATGGTGACGGGTATTATTCAGTGTATAACCTCACCTGAATGTTCATGCTAACAATCCTGACACTTTATCTCTAATCAATGCCTCTCTCTTCAGTTCTCCAGAATAAGTAACCAACAGATACTACACACTTATAGGTATTCCACAGGGTTCTTCAGCTCAGGAAGTCTCAGATTGAATTAATCATCTTCTCCGCGACATGTATCGGCTATCCTGTGCTCCCTCTTCGCTTCTCTTGGGCCTCTGCTGCCACTCTATCGGTTAACCCAAAGCTTAAACCTAAACAGCTTCTTAACATCTTCACTCCTACTGCCACCCCTTACTCAAACACATGGATTGTGCCATCAGGTTCTGCCACTGCTGAGCTCCAAATGAGATCAGTCCACTCAGCTGGAGGCACCGTCATCGTCTAGGATTATATCCTCTTAGAGTCTCATCTTGGCTACTTCCAGAGCCTCTATTCTAGATTTCCAATATCTGGTTCCCCCAAAGACAGCACAGGCTTGACTATATCACTCTACCGTATTTCTTAATTATAAATCTGCTCACAACTCATCATGATAGAAAGGACCTTTGTTGTACAACTTCTCTTCAGCTCTCCAGACTTACCTCTTGTTCCTCCACCCTTTTCATTTTACCAGTGAACTTCATGAATTTCAATAACACCCCATGGACAACTTGTGCTTCCAGCTTACTTTTTAGCAATTAACCAGACCAGGTATATATATATATATATATATATATATATATATATATATATATATATGGCTTCCCTGGTGGCTCAGTCAGTAAAGAATCTGCCTGTAATGCAGGAAACCAAGGTTTGATCTCTGGGCTGGGAAGATCCCCTGGAGGAGAGCATGGCTACTCCCTCCACTATTCTTGCCTGGAAAATTCCATGGACAGAGGAGTCTTGGCGGGCTACAGTCCATAGTGTCACAGAGTTGTACACAACCAAAGCGACTAAGCAGCATATATGTATGCTTATATATGCTCCTTGTATATATACACACACACACACACACACACATATATATATATTTAAAATAAAATTTGACAAAAATACAAAAAAATAAATAAATAAAATAAAATTTGGCTGCACCCAGTCTTAGTGATGGCAGATAGAATCTCCATTGCTGTATGCATGCTCTTAGTTGTGGCAATGGGATCTAGTTCCCTGACCAGGAATGGGGTCCCTGCATTGGGAGCAAACAGTCTTAATCACTGGACACCAGGGAAGTACCCAGACACAATATATTAAAAAATACTTCACAGACATTAGACAGAAGTTCAGGCAAGTGATGGCTGAGAAGACCACAACACCAAAGATATAAGCCTGCAACCGTGTGAAGTTTACTATCTGAAGGGCTTCCAGGCCACAGTGAAGGGAGGAAGATCAAATGGACTCCTGGCTTCCCTGGGTGGAGGAGTGTGGGGAGGAAAAGACAGCCAGAATTCACAGGGCCTTACCAAAGAACATGGAACAGGACAATGAACGTCTGGAAAGGAGGAAGTTGCACAAAGACAGGTCTGGAGATGCATTGAGATTTCTTCCAGAGCCTCCACCTCAGTACTCATCAATGCATGAATGTGGGGAAACTGCAGGAGACTGGGGAAAGGACCTTCTGAAAGGAACATTTAGAACAATCCCTGGAGTCCACACAGGGCCAGAAATAGTCTCTGCTCCCACAAGCCAGAATAAAATAAATAAGTAAGTAAAACCTTGAGAATACACATGATATCAGGTATGGTACACAGAAAGGATTTAGCCCCCAAAGTGGGATAAAATTAGTCCCACAGTCTAAACACTACTCAGAACCTAATAAAGCTAAAAAGCAAGCCTTGAAAGTATGAAATTGTTTTCAGGTAAATTATCTGTATCCCAGAACAAAGGTTAAATGTATTTGAAAGAGAAAGTGTTAGTCACTCAGTTGTGTCTGATTATTTTGCCACCCCATAGACTGTAGCCCACCAGGCTCCTCTGTCCATGGGATTCTCCAGGCAAGAATACTGGAGGGGGTTGCCATGCCCTCCTCCAGGGGATCTTCCCTGGAGGGAGGATCCCTGGATTCAGGGACTGAACCCAGGTCTCCTGCATTGCAGGCAGATTCTCTCCTGTCTAAGCCACCAGAGAAGCCCCTAAATAATATTTAAAGGAATACAAAAATAGCCAGCACTCAATAAGTTAAAATTTGTGGTGCCATCCTTCCAATAAATATTACTACACATTAAAAGAGGCAGGAAAGTACCATCTGCAATGAGAAGCAAAATCAATGAACAGAAATAGATCTAGATGCCATAATTAGTAGATAAGGTCATGAAAACAGATAATGAAAAATATATTTCGCATGTTCAAGAAGTTAGAGGAGAGTATGCACATGTTAAAAAAAAAAGTGTGGAAGATATAAAAAACAGACCCAAATGGAACTTTCACTGGGGAAAACACAACAAAACAGAATTTGAGATTAAGGGTACACTGAATGAGATGAACATCAATTAGACATTTAAGAAGAAAAGATTAGTGCACTTAGAGATGTAGCCAACAGATATATCCAAAATGAAATAAAGAGAAAAATTACTGAGCAGAGCAAAATACAGCTCTGCTGTATACCTGTATACAACAGAGCAGAAATAACAGAGCTGTGAGACTATTTTAAGTGGCATAATATACATGTAATTGAAGTCTTTATAAAGAGGGGATCAGATCAGATCAGATCAGTCACTCAGTCGTGTCCGACTCTTTGCGACCCCATGAACTGCAGCACGCCAGGCCTCCCTGTCCATCACCAGCTCCCGGAGGTCACCCAGACTCGCATCCATCGAGTCAGTGATGCCATCCAGCCATCTCATCCTCTGTCGTCCCCTTCTCCTCCTGCCCTCAATCCCTCCCAGCATCAGAGTCTTCTCCAATGAGTCAGCTCTTCGCATGAGGTGGCCAAAATACTGGAGTTTCAGCTTTAGCATCATTCCTTCCAAAGAAATTCCAGGATTGATCTCCTTCAGAATGGACTGGTTGGATCTTCTTGCAGTCCAAGGGACTCTCAAGAGTCTTCTCCAACACCACAGTTCAAAAGCATCAATTCTTCGGCGCTCAGCCTTCTTCACAGTCCAGCTCTCACATCCATACATGACCACAGGAAAGACCATAGCCCTGACTAGGCGAACCTTTGTTGGCAAAGTGATGTCTCTGCTTTTGAATATGCTATCTAGGTTGGTCATAACTTTCCTTCCAAGGAGCAAGCGTCTTTTAATTTCATGGCTGCAGTCACCATCTGCAGTGATTTTGGAGCCCAGAAAAACAAAGTCTGACACTGTTTCCACTGTTTCCCCATCTATTTCCCATGCAGTGATGGGACCAGATGCCATGATCTTCGTTTTCTGAATGTTGAGCTTTAAGCCAACCTTTTCACTTTCCACTTTCACCTTCATCAAGAGGCTTTTTAGCCCCTCTTCACTTTCTGCCATAAGAGTGGTGTCATCTGCATATCTGAGGTTATTGATATTTCTCCCGGCAATCTTGATTCCAACTTGTGTTTCTTCCAGTCCAGCATTTCTCATGATGTACTCTGCATATAAGTTAAATAAACATGGTGACAATATGCAGCCTTGACGTACTCCTTTTCCTATTTGGAACCAGTCTGTTGTTCCATGACCAGTTCTAACTGTTGCTTCCTGACCTGCATACAGATTTCTCAAGAGGCAGATCAGGTGGTCTGGTATTCCCATCTCTTTCAGAATTTTCCACAGTTTATTGTGATCCACACAGTCAAAGGCTTTGGCATAGTCAATAAAGCAGAAATAGATGTTTTTCTGGAACTCTCTTGCTTTTTCCATGATCCAGTGGATGTTGGCAATTTGATCTCTGGTTCCTCTGCCTTTTCTAAAACCAGCTTGAACATCAGGAAGTTCACGGTTCACATATTGCTGAAGCCTGGCTTGGAGAATTTTGAGCATTACTTTACTAGCGTGTGAGATGAGTGCAATTGTTCGGTAGTTTGAGCACTCTTTGGCATTGCCTTTCTTTCGGATTGGGATGAAAACTGACCTTTTCCAATCTTGTGGCCACTGCTGAGTTTTCCAAATTTGCTGGCATATTGAGTGGAGCACTTTCACAGCATCATCTTTCAGGACTTGGAATAGCTCCACTGGAATTCCATCACCTCCACTAGCTTTGTTCATAGTGATGCTTTCTAAGGCCCATTTGACTTCACATTCCAAGATGTCTGGCTCTAGGTCAGTGATCACATCATCATGATTGTCTAGGTCTTGAAGCTCTTTTTTGTACAGTTCTTCTGTGTATTCTTGCCACCTCTTCTTAATATCTTCTGCTTCTGTTAGGTCCACACCATCTCTGTCCTTTATCGTGCCCATCTTTGCATGAAATGTTCCCTTGGTATCTCTGATTTTCTTGAAGAGATCCCTAGTCTTTCCCATTCTGTTGTTTTCCTCTATTTCTTTGCATTGATCACTGAAGAAGGCTTTCTTATCTCTTCTTGCTATTCTTTGGAACTCTGCATTTAGATGTTTATATCTTTCCTTTTCTCCTTTGCTTTTCGCTTCTCTTCTTTTCACAGCTATTCGTAAGGCCTCCCCAGACAGCCATTTTGCTTTTTTGCATTTCTTTTCCATGGGGATGGTCTTGATCTCTGTCTCCTGTACAATGTCACGAACCTCATTACATAGTTCATCAGGCACTCTATCAGATCTAGGCCCTTAAATCTATTTCTCACTTCCACTGTATAATCATAAGGGATTTGATTTAGGTCATACCTGAATGGTCTAGTAGTTTTCCCTACTTTCTTCAATTTCAGAGCTATTTAAGAGCGCCCTCGCCTCCCCGCGACCGGGCGCGCCATTTAAGAGCGCCCCGCCGGCTGCGTCGCGCACTAAGAGCACGGCCGAGAGGAGCTACCCCACGACCGAGGAAGGACGGCGGTGAGGGCCAGTGCACTAAGCACAGCGGAGAACAGCTACCCCACGACCGAGGTCAGGAAGGGCGGCGGTGAGGAGAGACCCCTCGTCCAAGGTAAGGTGCGATGGTTGTGCTTCGCTGGCCGGGAGCAGCCAGGAGCAGCCGGGATGAGATACCCCACGCCCAAGGTAAGAGAAACCCAAGTAAGACAGTAGGTCTTGAAAGAGGGCATCAGAGGGCAAATACACTAAAACCATTCTCACAGAAAACTAGTCAATCTAATCACACAAGGACCACACCCTTGTCTAACTCAATGAAATTAAGCCATGCCCGAGGGGCAACCTGGGATGGGCGGGTCATGGTGGAGAGATATGACAGGGTGTGGTCCGCTGGAGAAGGGAATGGCAAACCACTTCAGTATTCTTGCCTTGAGAACCCCATGAACAGTATGAAAAGACAAAATGATAGGATACTGAAAGAGAAACTCCCCAGGTCAGTAGGGGCCCAATATGCTACTGGAGATCAGTGGAGAAATAACTCCAGAAAGAATGAAAGGATAGAGCCAAAACAAAAAGAATACCCAGCTGTGGATGTGTCTGGTGATAGAAGCAAAGTCCGATGCTGTAAAGAGCAATATTGCATAGGAACCTGGAATGTCAGGTCCATGAATCAAGGCAAATTGGAAGTGGTCAAACAAGAGATGGCAAGAGTGAATGTCGACATTCTAGGAATTAGCGAACTAAAATGGACTGGAATGGGTGAATTTAACTCGGATGACCATTATATCTACTACTGTGGGCAGGAATCCCTCAGAAGAAATGGAGTGGCCATCATGGTCAACAAAAGAGTCCAAAATGCAGTACTTGGATGCAATCTCAAAAATGACAGAACGATCTCTGTTCATTTCCAAGGCAAACCATTCAATGTCACAGTAATCCAAATCTATGCCCCAACCAGTAACGCCGAAGAAGCTGAAGTTGAATGGTTCTATGAAGACCTGCAAGACCTTTTAGAACTAACACCCAAAAAAGATGTCCTTTTCATTATAGGGGACTGGAATGCAAAAGTAGGAAGTCAAGAAACACCTGGAGTAACAGGCAAATTTGGCCTTGGAATACGGAATGAAGCAGGGCAAAGACTAATAGAGTTTTGCCAAGAAAATGCACTGGTCATAGCAAATACCCTCTTCCAACAACACAAGAGAAGACTCTATACATGGACATCACCAGATGGTCAACACCGAAATCAGATCGATTATATTCTTTGCAGCCAAAGATGGAGAAGCTCTATACAATCAGCAAAAACAAGACCAGGAGCTGACTGTGGCTCGGACCATGAACTCCTTATTGCCAAATTCAGACTGAAATTGAAGAAAGTAGGGAAAACTACTAGACCATTCAGGTATAAAGAGGGGATAGAGGGTCATATTTGCAGAAATAATTGCTAAAAAATTTCCAAATTTGATGAATATTTTAAAACTACACATTTAAGGAAGCTCAACAAACCACAAGTATAAGAATCATAAGAATGTTACACTAAGGCCATCACAATCAGATTGCTTAAAGATGTAGAGAAAATCTGAAAGCATCCACAGAAGGAGAAAAGAGCATGTACATAGAATTGAAAGTAAGAACGACACTGGAACAGTGCAAGCTAGAAGATACTGGTGCAACACTGCTGAGTTACTTGGGGTGGGGGGAGGGCCACGTCAACCAGGAATGCTATACTTGGTGACAATATCTTTCAAACATAACGACAGAATGAAGCCTTTTTCAGAGAGACAAAAATCTGAAATAATCCATCAACAGTGGATCTGAATTAGAAGAAATGTTAAAGGAATTCCTTCAAGCAGAAAGAATATGATATCAGAGGGAAAGTGAAATCTATACAGGGAATTAGAGAACCTCTGAAATGAATGGTATGTGTGTGTGTATATGTATGTATGATTGTGTATATATATATGGTGTATATGCATGTATATATATGTAGGCTTTCTAGGTAATTCTAGTGGTAAAGAACCTGCTCGCCAATGCTGGAGACTGGGGTTCAACTGCTGGGTTGGCAAGATGCCCTGGAGAAGGGCATGGCAACCCACTCCAGTATTCTTGCCTGGAAATTCTCATGGACAGAGGAGCCTAGAGGGATACAGTCCATGGGGTCACAAAGAGTCAGACATGGCTGAAGCGATTTAACATGTGTGCACACATATATGCACGCACACATATATGTATAATTTTTTCTTATTTAAAAATTCTCTTTAAAGTATTTTTTTAATTTTTAAAGCAGAATTAAAAAAAAAAAAAACTTCTGTGATTTATAGATAAATAGAATCAAAATGTATGGCAATCATAACACAAAAGCCAGTTGGGGGGAAAATGGTAAAATAGTTTTGTAAGGTGGGGAAGGCAATGGCACCCCACCCCAGTACTTTTGCCTGGAAAATCCCATGGACGGAGGAGCCTGGTAGGCTACAGTCCATGGGGTCACTAAGAGTCAGGCACGACTGAGTGACTTCACTTACACTTTTCCCTTTCATGCATTGGAGAAGGAAATGGCAACCCACTCCAGTGTTCTTGCCTGGAGAATCCCAGGGATGGGGGAGCCTGGTGGGCTTCCGTCTATGGGGTCGCACAGAGTTGGACACGACTGAAGCGACTTAGCAGCAGCAGCAGCAGTTTTGTAAGGTAAAGACAACCAATGTAAACACTTAAGCAACCACAAAAGAAAATGAAAAGTGTTATTGCCATAAGGAAATAAAGGAGATCACTTGAAACTTTAAAAATAATTCAACAACACACTGTGTTCTCCGTTTCTGTGCCTGTTAATATGTGGTATCCCTGTTTATTTTTGCTCCAAAATAACTTGCAAACACATCATCTCTCAAGGATCAGTTCAACTAACACCTACTCTGCGGAGCTTCCTACAACACTCATAGTCATGCATACTTTTAGAAAAATAATTGTGATCTTATTATCATCTGCTACCATGGCTGACTCCTCACTGGACTTGAAGCTTTCAGCAAATAGTATATCAGTGCTATACAGCACATCTTCAGTAAATATTACTGAATGAATGAAGTGTCTATATTCAATGCTTTTCTTAATTCTCATCACTCTCTGGGCCATTTGATCCAGAGTAGATTTACCTTGCTAACACACAGCAACATTCTTAAGTCTAATTTGTTGAAAGACTAACAACTTAGGTTAAACAATATTTATCCTCATTACTCCTGAGGTCATTAAGTCCAAACAGTTCTATAGTAAAAATTATAAGACAAACTCCAAGCAGAGTTGATGATGTTATCTTGAATGAAAAAAATCCAGAATATCTTTGAGAATTTCTACCATTAACATGATATATGAACTCCTTTCCTGTCAATAGTCTGTAGGATTCCAATCAAATGATTCCTTTCCACAAAGTTTTCCCCATTTTCCCAAATGAGAATACGTTTTTACCTCTTCTGAATTCCCCTGGCCCTTTGCATACCCATTTGGCCGTTGGGTAGAGTCAGGACTGGTATTTTTGGATATGAACTAATTCTGTGTGTTTCTTTTACTAGTCTATGAACTCCTTAATTTTACTCATCTGTTCATCCTTCCCTGGAGCATAATGATAGATTTAGCATACGTTCAATTACTGTCTAAAAGAAATGAATGAAGAATTCACAATATAATATGGAAAATTTTGATAAAGACTGTCACAATTCTATGGAATGGAAGAGCAGGGATCCAGTGAACTATGATTCATGTAGGGGAAAACTGAGACTTAGAGAACAGCAACAAAGTGTCTTTGCAAAAACAATTTTTTATCAATAATCTATAATTCCATATCTAAATTATGAAAGTTTACAAGGATATATTTCACTTGAGACTTCTCAGTAAGAGGGCAAAACTCTATTTTTACTTTTTGCTTTGTTTTCTTCTTGAAAAACATTTACAGAAATAATATTAGAGATACATAACCTGTATCAATCCAAAAATCATTTAGTTATGTATTTACTCATTTATTCTTTAAATAAGTTCATTGCAGGCTATATCCAGGTGCAAGGATGAATATACACAGATTGATAAAACCACCATCTCTGATCGAAATGGGCTTCCAGTAATGGAAAGACTGACATGAAAGGACTATCAGCAACTCTAAGAACTGAAAGATAGAGACATGCACAGCAAAAGGGCATCTGCGCAGAAAAAAGCGAGAGGCAGAAAAGGCGTGACACCTGAAATGAAACCTGCAGAAAGAGAAGACAAAGGCCAAGGCAGAGGAAAGTGCGGGGGAGCGCAGAGTCTACGGCAGCAGAACAAGTGTAACAGGAGAACCTCAAGAGACGTCCCTGCAAAAGCAAGGACAAGACAAATAACAAAATCATCTTTATTCTGAAGACGGAGAATCACTGAAGTGTTTTAAGTGAATGACGTGTTTGTATCTGCATTAAAATCAGTGGGGTGGGTTCGATTCCAATGAGAAAGGTAGTCAGTTTACATTGAGTTCCATTTCCTTATCTAGAGAATAAGAGGAAAGGAAAAGATGATCCCCAATGCTAGTAATTTATGCTTTCCTAAGTGTGGCATTTCCTCTTTGGCACTGTCTGAGGGATTGCAGGTATGGTACTTTGCTTCTCAAGGCTTCTAAATTTCACCATCTCTAAAATGAGGAATTTGGCCAAGGCCATCTCTGAGGTCTCCTTTCATATGCACAAACCGTGGTCCTAAGACCATTTTCTCTCTCTCAGGTAATAACAAAAATGTCAGTGTGTAAAACAATGCCCAATAATTTCACAAGTAAAAAAAAATACTGGAATATTGCACTCAGATGGCTACTCATCTCCAGTAATTAGAAAGTAATTGTACTGCACGTTTTTAAAAAGTCTCCCCAAACTGGATGGCTCAGCAAAAATTATTAATTGAAACTAAAAATAAACATGCAACCCTCTTCATGTTCCCCTTCTCTTGCACCCTGGTGTGATAACCCCAATGAGACCCTCCCCATTTCAGCATATGAGAAAATACGCAATGGCCTTTGTGTTATTGATTCTTTATTAGAATCATGTGTCTTGTTTGAATAGAAGACTCTGCAGGAGACTGAGGGCTTCTGGTGCCCAATGGGCAATTAAAGCCTGGGATTATGAAAGCTGGAATTGCTTACTCCTGCCCTGGAGAACCTGGAAGACCACAGCTGATTCTAAATGCAGACAGTATACACACAGACACACAGACATATATATATATATATATATATATATATATATATATATAAAATTTGGCAGTGGGGCACACAAATTAGAACTTTTAGAAGTCCATGAAATTTAGAACTTTCAGTAGTCTCTCTGCCATGAGACTACTTGGATTTGAATCCAGCTCCAACACTTACTATGAGTGTGACCCTGGTAAAACTCACAGACTTGTATAAAACTCAGTCTACTACTCTGATAAATAGGAATAATAACAATAAACCCATATGACTTGATGACTAGAAAATAAGGTTATTATTTTCCTATTTAATATTATAACCTTCCCCATCAATTTTGATCATTTTACCTAGCTCAAGGTATTTTCTTTTTACTAGGACACTGATCACCTTCTAACATACTCTATAATGCACTTATTTATTATTTTTAGACATAGAAGTCATATTAAAAAGCAGAGACATCACTTGGCCAACAAAGGTCCCTCTAGTCAAAGCTATGGTTTTTCCTGTCGTCATGTATGGATGTGAGAGATGGACCAGAAAGAAAGCTGAGCGCCAAAGAATTGATGCTTTTGAATTGTGGTGTTGGAGAAGACTGCTGGGAGTCCCCTGGACAGGAAGGAGATCAAACCAGTCAATCCTAAAGGAATTCAACCCCAAATATTCATTAGAAGTACTGATGCAGAAGCGCGAATACTTTGGCCACCTGATGTGAAGGAAGAGCCACCTCATTGGAAAAGACCCTGACACTGGGAAAGATTGAGGGCAGGAGGAGAAGAGGACGACAGAGGATGAGATGGTTAGATGGCATCACTGACTCAATGGACCTGAGTTTGAGCAAACTCTGGGATATAGTGATGAACAGGGAAGCCTGGCATGCTGCAGTCCATGAGGTCACAAAGAGTCAGACACAACTTAGCGACTGAACAGCAACATTTCTCCACCACCCCAAAGAACATGACATCGATGAGGGCAGGACTCTTTGCACTGCCTGATGCTCATCTCAAATGGTCAGAAATGTTTGGTGACATGTTGTAGGCACTCAATAAACAGTTATTGATTAAATATATTAATACTAAATTTTGAATTGGCTATTTGCATTCAATGAATGTTAGATGAAACGACTGTCATTAAAGTCACCATCATCATCATCAAATTCCACGTAATTTGGTGTGATTTTTTTAAAGTTATCAAGAACTGCCTTATTGACTTTGATATTTCTTCACCATTGATAGCATCTAGGTTACATTTGTCAGAGACGATGAAGTCATATTTGGTTTAGTTTCCACTGGACACAGCCTGGGTGACAACCTCCTGTGCCAGGCACTCTGCCACAACCTAGGGAAACAAAGAGAAGGAAACCTAACTCCCAGCCTTAGAAGCTCACAAACACCATACTGCCATACTGATTATTATCTTGCAATTAATGAACTGATGCAGAAGTCTCTAGTGAACGTATTCCTTATCTAATCATATTCCCTGTGATCCTCACAGGCATGTGTGCACGCATGCTAGGCTGCTTCAGTTGTGTCTGATTCTTTGTGACCCTGTGGACTGTAGCGTGCCAGGCTCTGCTGTCCATGGAGTTCTCCAGACAAGAATACTGGAGTGGGTTGCCGTGGCCTCCTCCAAGGGATCTTCCAGACGTAAGGACTGATCCCCATACTCCTACCTTCCAGGTGGGATTTTTACCACTGAGCCATCAATGAAGCCCATGATCCTCACACATACAGGTAAAAGGTCTTTTCCACCTTTGCTTTTCCAACCCTCAACTTGGGAACTTCAAGGAGACCAAAGACAATGGTTGTGGCTTGGGAAGCAGGAATAAACAAGAGCTATAAAAACTTCTCTGGGAAACTTCTTAACTAGGAAGGGACCTGGCCTAAGAAATTCTGGCTCAGTAGGTCTGAAGTAAGGCCCTAAATTTTGCATTTTATTTTTTGAATATTTACTTATTTGGCTGCACCAGGTTTTAGATGCAGCATGAAAGATCATCACTGCATCCATCCTATGGGATATTTTGTCGTGGTGCAGGGACACTCTAACTGTGATGTGCGGGCTCAGCTGCCCCATGGCATGTAGGATCTTAGTTCCCCAAACAGGGATCAAACCCACAGTTCTTGCACTACAAGGCAGATTCTTAACCACTGGACCACCAGGGAAGTCCCTGCATTTTAAAAAGCATCTCTGGGGATTTTGTCCCAAGTGGGTTACAGGCTACACATGGAGAAACACTGACTTAGAGGGTAGATTTTATATGAGAAACAAGTATAAGAGCATATGATGCTTTGGGATTTTGTGTATGGTGCTGGGATCATAAGTAGTGTTTGCCAAGGGATGGCAAGGCTAAAACATGAGTCACTGGGTTGGTGGGTGCCACAGCTAAAGAACTAACTGGGAAAAAGGCAGGGGACAGACCTGAGGGCAAGGCTCAGCACAGGTGGAGGAAACGAAGCAGATGCAATAGTGGTCTGGAGTCCGGGATAGAAGGTCTTTCCCTTCTAACTCCAATGCTCTTTCCAACCCATTTCAGGGTCCTCTTTTTCACTCCTCTTCTACCATCCTTATTAAATATAGGACAATCTACAGTTCTGTCCTTTGCCTCTTCACTTCCATGCTGTTTCAATCCCACGGTACAAATTCCTTCTGGGTTTCTCTGCTTTCCTCACGTTTGCTGTCGTGCATGCCCAGCCAGCTGCCAGAGGAGAATGAGACTCTCAGGACGCGGGACCATCCTCTTG
Source organism: Tragelaphus eurycerus (assembly GCA_935064755.1). Classification (NCBI taxonomy): domain Eukaryota; kingdom Metazoa; phylum Chordata; class Mammalia; order Artiodactyla; family Bovidae; genus Tragelaphus; species Tragelaphus eurycerus. The sequence continues at coordinate 25,390,927 of CAKXYN010000020.1, forward strand.
GGTCAACAAGCCTGCTCTGAATGCCAGCTCTGGAAATCCCGGGCTTGCGGCGGAGATCGTCACAGGCTGCCGCCCTGTGCCCTCACTCAGTGCTCCCTGAGAAGCAGAGACATGGACTGGGGCGAACCTAGGTACCAACATAGGTGAAATGGCTTTCTGTCTGATTGATTGATGACTGATTTTCGTCTACCTGTTTGAGAAGCTGCAGGCAGAAATGGGTCTTTCAGAGATAGACACTTGATAAGAATTAGACAGACTTTCCTCTCAAGAGACCTCATATGAAAATAGTATAGACTGATATTTCCTGAAAGACACAGACATAAAGGCCTCCGTTTACAAATGAGAAAGAAGCTACATCCAGGGAGACAAAGAGACAGTCCTGGGGGTGAGGGAGGGAAGGTCTGAGAGTGTGGGATGAGCAGATGCAAACTATAGTATATAGAATGGATAAACAACAAGGTCCCACTGTGTAGCACAGGGAACTGTATTCAGCGTCTTGCGATAAACCATGATGGAAAAGAATATTTATAAATAGGACATCTATATGTGTATAACAAGTCACTTTCCTTTAGAGCAGAGATACAACACTATAAATTAATTATACTTCAATCAAAAAATAATAAAATTTAAAGAGAGAAACAGTCTCTATTTCTGGCAGATGGCCTCAGAGCTTTGTCTTCTAATAAGGACCCTGGAATTTTTTCTCCCTCAGCCAGTCACAAAGAAAAAGATATTAAAAGAACATATTTAAATTATGGAAATATTAATTGTAAGCTTGTAAGTTATCAATGTTTTGATCCTTTAAAATGTAAAAAGATTCAGGTTTCAACACAGACCTGCAATTTTTAGGGGAAAAACAAAAACAACTCAGAGACACTCAATTAGCCTCAAAAACTCTACCTGCTGGAGTCTACTTGACCAACAATTAAAGAGCAAACTTCTCATTCCAACCAGAAAAAAGGGTACTATTGCTAGATTCATTTTCAATTATCATAATTAATATTATCATTTCTAAAATGCACAGATTAAAATATCAAATATGTCATAAAATATGCTTGCTGCACTGTGCTCAGTTGCTGCAGTTGTGTCTAACCCTATGGACTGTAGCCCACCGGGCTCTTCCCCCATGGAGAGTCCATGGGATTCTCCAGGCAAGAAGCCTGGAGTGAGCTGCCATTTCCTCCTCCAGGGGATTTTCTGACCCAGGGATAGTGTCTCCTGCATCTCCTGCATTGCAGGCGGATTCTTTATCGCAGAGCCACTGGGGAAGCCCCAAAATATACTTGAAAATTTAGTCCTTTCAGTGTTCCTGAGACCAGGAACACAGTGCTCACCAGGCAAGGAAAGAGTAAGGGCGTATTAAGAAAGAACATGACTCTTTCATAGGGGACCAAGCAGAAGGGTTCTGGACCAGGAGTACCGAATGAGGAGTCACCATTTCCCCATCCAAAATGAAATCTGCTATCCGCATTCTGCACGGTCTTGGGATATCTACCTATAATCCTATCACAGTCTTTATCCTCCCCATTTTCACAGGTGGAGTCCCAGAGTAGACTGCAGAGCTGTGTCAACTTACGTGATTACAGTGTTCAGCTAACATGTGAAGACACGGTGTGTATGCGATTTCTCCCTGGGACACATCGAACAAAGACAACTCCAGGTGTTCACATAAAGTTCAAATGTTTCATTTCTGAAAAGCTCTGTCAAACTCTCCACAGCCTGCCAGATCAGAGCGTGCTCACAGCTGTGAGATGGTTTCATTTCACTGTCTCTCACCCTCTGCTCCCCTTCCCCAGCCCACTCTGGGCCACCGGTGAACATGTCTTGCCATAACTTCCCTCATGCACAGATTTAAAGACTCCCAGGCCAAATGACATTTGGGGGACTGTGTTACCCTTCCTCAAGAAAGGGAAAGGAGTGGTACTTCCATCTGCAGTGCTGACAGTGTTCAGCCAGACCCAAGGACGCTAATGGGGCAAGGGAGCAGGCCGTTTTCCAGTATTTTCTGTGTGACATCTACTGTGGTTGGCAGTTCTCTTGCAAGAATTCTGATGCAGTGGGTTTTCACGGAGGCTTACAAAGGAGACATTTAGTGAAATCGGTATGAACTACATTGTGTTCTTACTTTCCTGAAGCAAGGTCATGGCTAGCATATCCAGGCAAGTGTTTCATTGTCCTACTGATCTTCAAGTGAGCATCTTGTACAACTTGCACTTCCTTCCATTTCCTGATTGGTGAAAAGACCACTCATGATAAACGCCATTCTCCTTTGTCTTACAACAGTTTGCCTTTCCCTTTCCTCCATTATATGTAGAAATTATATAACCAGAATAGATGTTTGTTCAACTGATGCTGGCCAGTGGGAAGTCCATACAACAGGGATTTAAGTATGTCTTCCTTGGAGTCAAGGTTTCAGGATAACCTGCATTCACCTGAAAGGATTTCAGTGCTTCTGGGTCAGTGACTGAAGCCATGAAGTTAAAAGACACTTGCTCCTTGAAAGAAAAGCTATGACAAACCTAGACAGCATGTTAAAAAGCAGAGACATTACTTTGCTGACAAAGGTCCATCTAGTCAAATCTATGTTTGTTTGTTTGTTTGTTTTCCAGTAGTCACGTATGGATGTGAGAGTTGGACCATAAAGAAAGCTGAGTGCCAAAGAATTGATGCTTTTGAACTGTAGTGTTGGAGAAGACTCTTGAGAGTCCCTTGGACAGCAAGGAGATCAAGCCAGTCCATCCTAAAGGAAATCAGTACTGAATGCTCATTGGAAGGACTGATGCTGCAGCTGAAGCTCCAATACTTTGGCCACCTGATGCAAAGAACTGACTCATTTGAATAGACCCTGATGCTGGGAAAGATTGAAGGCAGGAGGAGAAGGGGATGACAGAGGATGAGATGGTTGGATGGCATCGCCAACTTGATGATTATGAGTTTGACATAACTCCACGAGTTGGTGATGGACAGAGAAGCCTGGCATGCTGCAGTCCATGGGGTTGCAAAAAGTCAGACACAATTGAGAGACCAAATTCAACTGGGTCAGTGCTGTACCAATCACAGGATTCATGAATTAATCATGCCACAGCAAGAAGATTAAATCACTGAGGACCGAGACCTCCAAACTGTGGATGAAGGCTGCACTGGGAGCCTCTCCTACTTTCCTCAGGGGTGCTCTGATTCCTTGGCACAGAAGTGAGATTTTTATGTACTGGACGGGAACCAGAATCAGAGAAATCTTATGCAAATCTTCCTTTGAGACAGAGGATATTGAAAAGTGTGCTGGTCTGAGTCCACGTTAGGGCACTGCCTGGTCTGCTTCCATACCATCAGTGACACCCATGAGGCAAATGTGTCTGAGGTTCTATGAGCCAAATACATCTCTGTTTCAAAACCAAAAATGTGTTTAATCACTGCTATTGATGCTTTTTAATGATATCCAGAAGTGTTCAATACTATAGTTGAAATAAACGAAATTAATCTGTTAGTGATACATTTGGGCTGGGCTTAGTTGTTCAGTTGTGTCTGACTCTTTGGGATCCCGTGGACTGTAGCCCACCAGGTTTCTCTGTCCACAGGGATTCTCCACGCAAGAATACTGGAGTGGGTTGCCATGCCCCCCTCCAATTAATGATTTCGTGATCTTAAATAACACACCTAAAACACAGCAGACTTGCTGCTGCTGCTGCTGCAAGTCGCTCAGCATGTCCGACCTGTGCGACCCATAGACAGAAGCCACCAGGCTCCCCCATCCCTGGGATTCTCCAGGCAAGAATACTGAGTGGGTTGCCATCCTCTCCAATGCATGAAAGTGAAAAGTGAAAGTGAAGTCGCCAGTTGTGTCCGGCGACCCCAGGACGGAGCCACCAGGATCCCCGTCCAGGGATTTTCCAGGCAAAAGTACTGGGGGGGGTGCCATGCCTTCCCCGCAGCAGACTTTAGCTCCCAATAAATCTGGATCTCAACAGAAATGAGTCGTTTGCTTCTTAAAGACAGGCACAGGCTACTTTGGGGAAGCAGAGCAACATTGTAACTTGCTTATTACAAAGCCTGTCATCCGTCTCTGACGAATCGAGAGCTCATGGGAAAATTTCCATTAATACTCAAGAGGGCAAATAACATCAATCATGTCTGTCCCTCAGAGGAAATATTTAAATATAACAATTTCCAGGTAGAAACATTTGGGTTTGGTAAAACAATGACATTTTAAAATGATAGTTTGCCAGAGTGCCAGCGGCCAAGAATTCTGAGCCAGTCCTCTCACTGTTGGACACAGAAATCCAAGAGAATCAAATTAGCTTTATTTTTAATCAAGGTGAATCAAGCTGTAGGAATAGAAGGGTTGATTCAAAGGAGAGTTTTTGGAAGTGATAACTGATTATGGAATAAAAACATGACTGATATGAAGATGTAGGGTTTTTCTTGTATTTAGGAAATAGCTCACACCTCTTTCCCCAGGGCACAGGCTGCCTCTGATCTGCAGTTTTGAACCAGAGAATATACAGAAACAGTCTTTGTAAGTGAAACCTGTATGCAAACATGAAGTGGTGTTTGTAGTGGTAGAAAGAACAGCAGAAACAGTAGTAGTAGTAACAGTGCTGAGGGCAGTAGTGGCGGTCATATTAGTAACAGTAACAACAGGAGTGATGGTAACAGCAGATGTAGCAGCTTGTATCACAGAACCATGGCTGGGAAGACTGGGAGGGACCTTCCAGTTTTGCCCTCCTACTGCACAGATTAAGAAACTAAAGCATTAGGAGAGAACAAACGATTTATATAAGTAAACAGGACACCCAGGAACAGAACTCAAATTTTGAAATTCTCAGTTGTATACAATAGAACATAAATATATAAATCTATGATTTTTTAAGCTGTTCAAGAGGTAGAAATCCGGGCCTCCTGGTAGTCTTTGTAGAACCTCGAGATGCATTACCATGTTATGCCCACCCATGCACTAAGACTGTTGTTGTTGCTGTTCAGTTGCTCAGTCGTATCTGACTCTTTGGGACCCCATGGACTGTAACCCTCCAGGCTTCTCTGTCCATGGGATTTTCCAGGCAAGAATACTGGAATGAGTTGCCATTTCCTATTCCAAGGCATCTTTCCATCCCAGGGATCAAACCTGTGACTCCTGTGGCGCCTACACTGGCAGGTAGGTTCTTTACCGCTGAGTCACGAGGGAAGCAAAAGAAAACCAAACAAACCACAATTGTGCTCTTAGCCTACAATGCATTCATGAAAGGGAAGAAAAAGCTGCTAAAGTAAGCCTAATTAAGTTTTTGCGCTGTGCTAAGTCACTTCAGACCCTATGGACTGTAGCCCACTGGGCTCCTCTGTCCATGGGATTCTCCAGCAGATTGCCATGCCCTCCTCCAGGGGAACTTAATATTTGTTTCTTAATAAAGGCAAATAATGTGCCTTTATTTGGATATTTTTTAAAGAGCTCATGGGACAATGGGTTGTTGAATCTAAGACTATCTTGAGAGGTTGCAGTTGGAAGGATTATTTGAGTTAAAAGTCATGTGTCCACTGGAAGATATATTTTCAGCTTGAATCCAATCTTAAAATTATTCTTTGTGTCAAAGTTTTGAAGTTGCTGCTGGAAGAAGAACCCAGAGGCCAGAGAATTCAGAGTTCTCTGGTGTGAGAAGGAACCCTCAAGACTGAAAGAATAGAGAAGAGATATCTCCTAAGAAGATTGGAAGGCAGCAGTCTCCTCTGCAGAGCATGTGAGACAATGACACCTCAGAAGTGTAACTGACAAAAGAGGTGTTTTAAAATGAGTCCTTAAACAGGGCTTTAATAAGTGGAGAGTGAAAAAGTTGGCTTAAAGCTCAACATTCAGAAAACAAAGATCATGGCATCCAGTCCCATCACTTCATGGGAAATAGATGGGGAAACAGTGGAAACAGTGTCAGACTATTTTTCTGGGCTCCAAAATCACTACAGATGGTGACTGCAGCCATGAAATTAAAAGATGCTTACTCCGTGGAAGGAAAGTTATGACCAACCTAGATAGCATATTCAAATTTGTCTAGTCAAGGCTATGGTTTTTCCTGTGGTCATGTATGGATGTGAGAGCTGGACTGTGAAGAAGGCTGAGCGCCAAAGAATTGATGCTTTTGAACTGTGGTGTTGGAGAAGACTCTTGAGAGTCCCTTGGACTGCAAGGAGATCCACCCAGTCCATTCTGAAGGAGATCAGCCCTGGGATTTCTTTGGAAGGAATGATGCCAAAGCTGAAACTCCAGTACTTTGGCCACCTCACGCAGAGTTGACTCACTGGAGAAGACTCTGATGCTGGGAGGGATTGGGGGCAGGAGGAGAAGGGGACGACAGAGGATGAGATGGCTGGATGGCATCACTGACTCGATGGACGTGAGTCTGAGTGACCTCCGGGAGTAGGTGATGGACAGGGAGGCCTGGCATGCTGCGATTCATGGGGTTGCAAAGAGTCGGACATGACTGAGCGACTGATCTGATCTGATCTGATCTATATATATGAAGTCAACCACTGCAACTCCAACAAACGTGGGAGGATCTGCCTGGAATACACAGGAAGGAATCCTCCGAAGATGGACAACATAAGGAACTCAATCTTCAGACTTTTGTTTTAAGCAATTCCAGGGTGAAGAGGGATTTGAATTCAGTATGTAAAGAACCCAGAACGCGGTCTATAGCGTGTGGTGTGTAATTCCGCTTCAGTTAACAGTGTGCTATATAATGTCTGGTTCTCATTCCAGAGTGTGTTTCAATCTTCCCTGAGCTAATCCTGCCATCTTTATGAGTCCTAAATTAAAGAATTCCTCCAGTGATGATCACAGACAGGGAGTTAGGAGTGGTGAACCTTCACTGACCATCAAAGTTGATTCCTGTGTGCAGTCTGGTGAGCCCACACTGACAGAATGTTTGGGATCTCCTTCCTAAATGTGTAATAATATAATAATACAGTACTATCAATAGATAAGCAATGGCGGGTTCAAACATTCAAGGGGGAAAAAACGGAAGTAGGACCAGGAAAATCAATCTACTATTTTTCCTGGTAAGTTTGCGGCGGGAAAAAAAAACCCTTTCACTTCATATTAGCTCTCAGATGCCAAGACCTGCGCGTTACATGACTTGATGGTTTGGAGACAACTTCTCCAACCCTTCAAGTGATGGCTTCCCCTCTCCTCTCCACTGCTCCACTATCCCACACTCCTTTCCACTTCTTTTTCCTTTCTTCACCTCCCACTCATTCTATAACCCACTGTCTTATAGTTTGATGTGCTCACCAGGGTCCATGCCTCCACCAAGAATGAAAATACACTACAGCAAGGTCGCTCCCAAGCTTTTGCAAAAAGCAACACCAGAGAAACGATCACCTTGAAAGGTAAATCCAACATTTAAGCATTTGAATAAAGATTGCCTCTGCAGCCTTGCGCAATGAGGAGAGGTTACTTTTTGCCTTGTTTTAATGAGTGGGTCAGACAGAGAGGAGAGGGTTTGCCATCACCAAAGGTTGACCACAAAGGCTTTATCAGTAACCATTTGCAGCTGACAAACAACAGTATCAGAGACAATTTAGGGACTGCAGTTCTGCCCCAGGCTCTGCAAGAGGCTCCAGCAGAAGCCTCTTGCTCAAAGTGAACTCTACGTTTTTGGCCTCAGGAAAAGTTTCCCAGCCAAGTTTAAACCCCTGGAGATTAGGGGTGTATAATTTAAGCACCATTACAAGCTAAGAGGGAGAGCAACAATACTAGTGCTCCTATAATGGAAAGATCATTATTTTTAGGTTTGTATAGAAAGCAGAGCTGGCAGCTGTGAGGGAAAATGCACCCTTTGAAAAGAACCTACCATTGTTATATTTAAGCTGTTGGGATATAAGGCTTCTAACTCAGAGGCAATTGTAATATGCTCAGAATTACCCTATGAACAGTCACAGGCTTAATGATTTTGAAAGTAGCAATATACACACAATGAAAGGTGAGGGTCCAGGGCGGATAAGTGTTTTATGGCCCATTATTTATTTTGCCAGCTAAAGAATTTGTAACCATACTCAGAGCTGATGGAGAATGATAATGCTAAGGGGTCTTTTTTTTTTTTTTTTTTTACCTTTTGCTCATAAATATTTACCTGTCTTTCTTTAGGCAGCATAACAGAGGTTAAGTACTTGGTCAAATGGAATTCATTTAAAAACATGAGGCCTGCTACTTACTAACTCTGTAACTATGAGTTAAGTTACCAATCTCTCTCGATTTCCAGTTTTTCATTGAATGATGCAAAAGAGATAATAAAAAGCATCTGTTTCAGATGCTGCATAATGTTTCTTTCATTCTACACGTATTTATTGGCAGCTACACTGCGTCTGGCAATATTTAGGTGCTAGGATGCCAATTATTTTTCTTCCTTTATGGGGGGGAGGGGGTCAGGCTGACCACAAAAGAATGACCTGGCTGGCGGTAAGGTAAGTTACCTCTTAGAGTTTGTTTTCTCACTTGGAAATTGAAAGCAGGAACACCTACTTCCAAGGGTCGGGGTAAGGATGACATGAGATAACTCACAGTCCTGGCATTCAGGAGAGGTTTTGTGAATCAAGAACCCCTCAGACTGAGATACTGACAAGTTGACAATGGCAAGACAGAACTGAAAAACTGACCAGATCTGAAAGCCAAGTTAAACAGCTGGTCAATTCTGGCCTGAGTCCCGCTTCATTACCCTTTCTTAACATCTACTATATTCCAGGTATCACACTGCAGGCTGTGGAGAAGTGAAAAGCACAGTTTCCCTGTCTGGGGGGTGAGGGGAGAGGCAGTTTCATAAGTTTCACCAGGCATGTGAGTCCACGACTGGGAGAATTCAGTAAGTGCTATGGGATAGACACAAATGAAGGGCTGTGAGGGGCCCTGTGGGAATGCAGTCAGGTCTGAGACCTGGGAAGAATGTCTGCCATACAGGCAACCAGACCTCTAGAGCGCTGGCTGCATTGGGAACACAAGGTTTGGTCATTCTGCAATCACAGATGCCTACCTGGAGGGGACAGTCACAGCAGCCTCTGAATGCCACACTAAACGGGCGGTGGGAGGGGAGGGCAAGGAGAAGAGCATCTACGGTGAACCCACTGGGGCCCAAGAAGTGGACCAGGTATATTAAACATCATGTCTCTTGATCTTCCCAGCCATTCTGTGAAAGATATGTGTTTGCACTTCTTCTAAAGGTGAGAAAACTAAATTTCAGAGGCTTTAACTCACTCGAGCAAGATGATACAATCCATAAGAGACAATGCAGTATGTGCATCCCTGGGTTGTATTGATTCAAATCTTCTCTTTCCTACCATACTATGATGCTTCTCAGTATTCATATATAGATCACAGTTTTCCTTGGGGGGAATAAAAGTAAGATCAGGAAGGTGGAAACAATTCAATAGATTGATTCAGCGTCATCCAAGCATAATTATTGTCAAAGGCCCAAAAGAAACTGGATTTACCCAGGCAGAGTAATTTCCCAAAGAGAGTAAGGTCTATTCAGGTCTAGCATTCAAGACATTTTTATCTGTTGATTTTGGCCTGATCTCTGGATAGGACATAATCTACTGTGATCACAGGAGTGGACTTCTAAGGGCATGAGTATACACCTTGACTTAGGAAGCCAAGACACGATCTTGAAATCATTATGGTGGTTAATGAGCATGTTAAAATGCTTATATCATCTAGAACTATCCATGAACTATAATGGAATTGGGTCAGTTGGTAGACATTATAAGGAAATATGGATTTGGAGAGGGATTTGAGGTAACTAAGCAATGTATGGTCAAGGATCAGAGTCCCCAAAAGTGGAGCTTTAGTTGTCCTATGAGAGGTCAACTTACAAATTCATGAGATTAGTCACTGAAGGAATTTTCTTTACAGACCAGATTTATCCCAATTTGAAAGCAAGAACAGATGTGCTTAGAAATTCAGTCAAGGTTTGGAAGGATGTAAAAGAATTCTATAGTCTAGTCATTTGGTTGTATTAAATCTGGTGGGAGAGTATAGTAAAAAAAAAAAAGGAGAAGGAGTTGGGTATTTCTGTGTCCAAGAAGAAAAATGGTAGAACAATACTTCATCAGAGTTGACTCAGAACTGTTCAGAGAAAGAGATACCAAACAGAGCACAGACCCATATTCTGGACACTAAGGGACAGTCCAAGAGCTACCCCCATACCTAATATATTGAGAATAATAATATATGTTGAGAATAAATTTGCCACTTTTATTCATTGCTTTTTGTCTAATTGCTGTTCAAATTGGAACAACTGAAAAATCTGACACGAATTACTTGGGATCTGATTATTTGCAAGGTGTAAACCACAAATACATAGTTGTGAACTAATACATTGGCCTCTGAATTGCTACTCTGATCTCTTGTCATGTTGGCCAATGTGACTCAGTCCCAAGCAGCCACTCACCTTTGAATGCCCTGACACTGTTTTTGAGCCTGTGATGCTGAGGCAACACCCTGGCTCTGGATGGTCATACCCAGGCTTGCAGCCCAGAGACACCCTGTGTGGACACTGGATCATCACCTTCATTCACCTTCAGCACCCTCACTCCCATTTCAGCACATCATGAGTACTGAATAATTCAGAATCACTATTTTTTTTTAATGTAGAAAGTTGTTCAACTAGGTCTCAAGCTGGAAGACAATAGTTGTAGCTTCTTTTTTTCCCAACAGTGTTTGGGTGACCATGTGACATTCAGCAATGTCACATGTGAGAGTCCCATTTACTCATTACTGCCTTCACTATGTTAGCAGGTACAAATACGAGGAAGACTGAGGCACTGCCTACCCAACACTAAGTCAGGTTGAGGAAACCATTCACACGTTCACACGTGAATTCACTTACACTTGCAGTCATTCATTCATTCATAAACACTGAGTGCCTACTATATGCCAGGCTCTCAGGAACCAGCAGTGATTAAATTCCTTGACCTCATCATGCAATACAGAAAGAAACCTGTAGCATTTCAGACGATGATCACTGCTGTGGAAAATGTTACATCAGGATAACTTGGAAAGAGAGTGCTAGGTTGGGGGCAGGGAGAGAAGTGGTCACTATTTTATATAGTGGTAATGGAAGGCTTCAATATTTAGGAAGCATTTGAGAAAAGACCTAAAGGAAGTGAAGGAATGAGGTAGGTATATAAATGGGGACCTGGATGAAAGAAAAACTGAATGTAACGGCACATTCAGCACGATCAAGGAACAACATGGAGTGAAGACATAAGAAACCATAGCAAGTATGGTTACCAAGACGGAAGGGAGGGGTGGACTGAGACACTGGGGCCGACATATGCACACTACTATGTGTGAAGTGGACAACTAATAAGAACCTACTGTACAGCACAGGGAGCTCAATACTCTAATACTCTGTAATGGCCTACATGAGAGAAGAAGTTAAACAAGAGTAGATACATGTACATGTATAACTGATTCACTTCGCTGTATGGCAGAAACAGTGTAAATCACCTATGCAAGAAGATCCAACCAGTCCATTCTGAAGGAGATCAATCCTGGAATTTCTTTGGAAGGAATGATGCTAAAGCTGAAACTCCAGTATTTTGGCCACCTCAGGCGAAGAGTTGACTCATTGGAGAAGACTCTGATGCTGGGAGGGATTGAGGGCAGGAGGAGAAGGGGACGACAGAGGATGAGATGGCTGGATGGTATCACTGACTTGACGGGTGTGAGTCTGAGTGACCTCCGGGAGCTGGTGATAGACAGGGAGGCCTGGCGTGCTGCAGTTCATGGGGTCGCAAAGAGTCGGACTCGACTGAGCGACTGATCTGATCTGATCTGATGCTATATGCTAAGTCACTTCAGTCGTGTCCAACTCTGTGCGACCCCATAGACAACAGCCCACCAGGCTTCCCCGTCCCTGGGATTCTCCAGGCAAGAACACTGGAGTGAGTTGCCATTTCCTTCTCTAATGCATGAAAGTGAAAAGTGAAAGTGAAGTCGCTCAGTCGTGTCCAACTCTTAGCAACCCCGTGGACTGCCGCCTACCAGGCTCCTCTGTCCATGGGATTTTCCAGGCAAGAGTACTGGAGTGAGGTGCCATTAGAAATTAATTTAAATAGAAAAAACAGCAAAGCCCTCTACCATCCTAAAAGAAAAAAAAAAGAACAACAGCAGAAGGTAAAATCAAAGAGTTAATGGGGATAACATTATGTAGGACTTTGTAGGTGGTGAGGAAGACTTTCGCTTTTCCTTGAAGTGAAAGGAGAAGCTGGTGGAGGTGTTTCAGGAGAGGAGCAATGCAATCTGACATTTTGCAAAGATTACTCTAATTGCTGTGCAAAAAACATGTCGTTGGAAAGCAAGGGTAAACATAAAGATATCACAGGAAAACCAGCCAATTTTATAAGCACTGACTCAGCAATTCAGGGATAATTAGTCCATGTAGAGAAATCTATACTTGTCTTCAGAGGCCACACCCATGGGCCAGGGAATACATCCTATCTGTGAGGGACTGGACTTTAAGAGGCTGAAATAAAAAATTAGAACATGATCTATGGAAAGAGCACCATAGAGCGTTTGCCTGGAATTGACTTAAGGCTGAATAAATTCCAACTGATAAGCAAGGTAGAAATAAAAGAGTAAAGATTCTGTCTAATACACACAAGGAAACTCAAGGGACTTGTTTCTTACCCTATTCCTGATCCTACTCTAATAGGGAACCCTATGAACGCCCTTGAGTAGAAATAAAAAAGATGGAAACTCCCAAGATGCCTTTAATAGGCAAGACACTGAGAAGGAGCAATAGGAAAGGAATGACAAGAGTTTCTGGAGTGTCCCACTTGCTGCCTCATTTTTATCTTTCTCCAAGATTGAAATGGAAGCATCACTACCACCTTTGGGAGAGAAAGGCATTGATGGTGACATTGGCAAAAGTGACTGGGCCAGTCCAGATGCCAACGTTTCTGAATAAAGTGGCCTTGGGCACAGGCTAGGAGAACCTGTGATATGGTGGACACACGGTAAAAGCAGCTCAGTAGCAAAATAGTGACTCAAGGGAACACAAGTACAATCAAGAGAGAGACAAGTCAGCAAGACCCTGAGTGGGGGCCCTGAGGCCATTCCCTTCCGGTATCACTGCCAGACAGTGTGGCAGAAACCATAATGGAGGTGACAAGCCTGACAGATACACAGGCAGCAGGCAGGGTGCAAGCTGACCAAATACTGACGGGAGGTAATGGCAGCGGAATTTGGAACACAGCAGGAAACTCCGATGGCAGCTGACTCCATCCCCTCTCAGTGACCACATCACACATTTGCATGTGTTGCTTCCTTCTGGCTTCAAGTGGGAGACATCTAAATGGGTTTGCATGCATGCTAAGTCTATTCAGTTGTGTTCAACTCTTTGAAACACTATGGGCTGCAACCTGCCAGGCTCCTCCGTCATGGGATTTTCCAGGCAAGAATACTGGAGTGGGTTGCCATGTCTTCCTCCAAGGGATCTTCCTGACCTACGGATCGAACCCGAGTCTCATGTGTCCTGCATTGGCATGCAGACTCTTTACCGCTAGCACTGCTTGGGAAGCCCCTAAATGGGTTTATGGCTTACCTAAGTGTTAAACCAACAAAAAAGACACTTGCTCCATGATCTCCCCAAGGTTTATTTTTCCATTATAATTTATGGTGCACTGAAACAGATGCTAAAGCTGAAACTCCCATACTTTGGCTACCTCATGTGAAGAGTTGACTCTTTGGAAAAGACTCTGATGCTGGGAGGGATTGGGGGCAGGAGGAGAAGGGGATGACAGAGGATGAGATGGCTGGATGGCATCACCAACTCGATGGATGTGAGTCTGAGTGACCTCCGGGAGTTGGTGATGGACAGGGAGGCCTGGCGTGCTGTGATTCATGGGGTCGCAAAGAGTCGGACACGACTGAGTGACTGAACTGAACTGAACTGAAAACAGATGCATAATAAAGGTCTGCACAGTAATAAATGTGGCAACTGTCAACTTCTAGAATTGGAAAACAGGAAAAGGTACACTAAGGCACTGTGAATAGCTCTGACCACAGGAGGATACATGGCCTCAAAGGGGACACAGGGACACAGAGAATGAACTGGGCTTGTTCTGACTGAAAAGCAAGTGAGAACGTGAGGTCTGCTGTTGGAGGAGAGCAGAAACCAAAATTCCTGGGACAGAAAAGGGTGGTGAAAGAGATCCACAGGAGAGGAAGGGCTTAGAGAAACTTCCTCACGTGTCAGCGCTTGCCTAGTAGCTCAGACAGTAAAGAATCTGCTTGTAATGCAGGAAACCCAGGCTCAATCCCTGGGTCAGAAAGATCTTCTGGAGGAGGGTATGGCAAACCACTCTAGTATTCTTCTCTGGAGAATCCCATGGATACGGGAGCCTGGTGTCACAAAGAGTCAGGCATGACTAAGCAACTAACACATTTGCTTTTATATGTCAGGTAATAGAGAAGGTCAAGTTCATGTCCAGGGCTGAAAACACGCTCAAGGAAAGCCCAAGAAGACCTAAACTTTCTCCTCTAGCCGACCTCCAGATTCTGCACAGTAGGCAGTGAAGACTTGGCGTAGGGCTGTGTACAGACTGTCTAAGCCCTCAAGGGGTGCTCCAGCACAAAGTCTATTGGAGAGGACTGCAAATGTGTCTTTTTCTTTTTCTCCCTTTTCTGTAGTGCCAGGTGTTTAAAGAAACTCTGTCAAAACACTAGCTGACCAGTAAGCAAATGGAACCCAGACTTCAGTGTGCACACATGAGAAATAATATAGAATTTACAAAAATAGTCTAGAAAATCACAAAACACCACCATCCACGACAAAGTAGCTACAACAAACTACCATTAGAGGGGGAGTGTCTGAATTCTAGAAGTCCCATATTATATTATTCAAAATGTCCAGCCAGCTTTAACAAAAAAAAAAAAAAATATATATATATATATATATATATATGAGGAATGTAAAGGTACAAGAAACTATTGTGCTCTTGTACCCTGTTGTTGCCCAGTAACAGTCGTGTCTGATTCCCAGTAACTCCATGGACTGCAGCACGCCAGGCTTCCCTGTCTCTGTCATTATCTCCCAGAGTTTGCTCAAATTTATGCCCATTGAGTCGGTGATGCTATCTAACCATCTCATCCTCTGCCAATTCCTTCTACTCCTGCCTTCAAACTTTCCCAGCATCAGAGGTCTTTTCAAATGAGTCAGTTCTTCGCATCAGGTAGCTAAAGTGTTGGAGTTTCAGGTCAGCATCAGACCTCCTAATGGTTATTCAGGATTGATTTCCTTTAGGATTGATTGGTTTGATCTCCTTGCAGTCTAAGGGACTCTCAGGAGTCTTCTCCAGCAACACAGTTTGAAAGTATCAATTCTTTGGCACTCAGCCTTCTTTATGGGCCAATTCTCATATTCATACATGACTACTGGAAAAACCATAGCTTTGACTATATGGACCTTTGTTGGCAAAGTGATGTCTCTTCTTTTTAACATGCTGTCTAGGTTTGTCATAGCTCTTCTTCCAAGGAGCAAGCATCTTTTAATTTCCTGGCTGCAGTCACCTTCCTCAGTGATTTTGGAGCCCTAGGAAAGAAAATCTGTCACTGTTTCCCCTTTCCCCCATTCTATTTGCCATAAAGTAATGGAACTGAATGCCATGATCTTTGTTATTTTATTGTTGAGTTTTAAGCCAGCTTTTTCACTCTCCTCTTTTACCTTCATCAAGAGGCTCTTTAGTTCCTCTTTGCTTTCTGCCATTCAGTTCAATTCAGTTCAGTGGCTCAGTCGTGTCCAATTCCTGGAGTTTACTTAAACTCATGTCCATCGAGTCGGTGATGCCATCTAGCCATCTCATCCTCTGTTGTCCCCTTCTCCTCCTGCTCCCAATCCCTCCCAGCATCAGGGTCTTTTCCAATGAGTCAACTCTTCACATGAGGTGGCCAAAGTATTCTCAGCATCAGTCCTTCCAATGAACACCCAGGACTGGTCTCCTTTAGGATGGACTGGTTGAATCTCCTTGCAGTCCAAGGGACTGTCAAGAGTCTTCTCCAGCGCTACAGTTCAAAAGCATCAATTCTTCGGCACAGCTTTCTTTACAGTCCAACTCTCACATTCATACATGACCACTGGAAAAACCATAGCCTTGACGAGACAGACCTTTGTTGGCAAAGTAATATCTCTGCTTTTTAATATGCTATCTATGTTGGCCATAACTTTGCTTCCAAGGAGTAAGTGTCTTTTAATTTCTGCCATTAAAGTGGTATTATTTGCATATCTGAGGTTGTTAATATTTCTCCCAGCTATCTTGATTCTAGTTTGTGATTCATCCAGTTCAGCATTTTCCATGATGTACTCTTCATAGAAAATAAATAAGCAAGGTGACAATATACAGCCTTGTCATACCAGTTTCCCTATTTGGAACCAATCCGTTGTTTCATGTCTGGTTCTAACTGTTGCTTCTTTAACCTGCATACAGCTTTCTCAGGACAAAGGTAATGTGGTATAAAAAATAAATTAGTAGGGACTAGAGTGTGTGCCATTTCCCCAAAACCAGTATGCCCCTTAGTAGATAAATGGACAAAAACATTAACTGTGGTAAATCCATACAATGTAATATTCCACATTAAAAGGAAATGAATTAAAAAGTTACAAAAATAGAAATGAATCTAAATACATGTTGCTTGGTAAAAGAAGCTGGTCTAAAAGGGCTATATGCTGTATGAGTCCAAGTATACAATATTCTGTAAAAGGCACCACCATTGAAAAACGACATAATCTGCAGTTGCCAGAGGTGTGGGTGAAAGGGATACTGTTGAGTAGGTGAAGAACAAGACTTCCTAAAGTGGTAAAACTCTTCTGTGTGTTCCTGTAATGGCAGATACAAGATATGATGCATTTGTCAAAATCCAGAGAACTTTACAGCATAGAAATGAACTTTAGCATATGTAAATTTTTAAAATACCACTTAGGAGTTCAGGGGATCCTAGAATGAAATACATAATGAGATAAAAAGAATCTAATCACTTTATAAATATATGAACTAACCTCATTTGACAGGGGTAGAGAAAAAGTGGGTGCCCTAAGTAACTGAAAAGGAGTGGAGTCTGTAAGATAGAGATAAAAAGCGCTGTACACAAGCACTGTACTTTCTCATCAATAAAGCTATTTTTCATGGGGGAGAGGCTGATTGATCGCATAGCACGATACATGTGAACCGAACAGTTAAGATGTCAGACGATGCCAAGAGTTAAGATGGCAAACGACAGACACTGTTGAGTGGGAGGTTACACAGAAGCAAAGGGAAGAGGCCAGAAAGATCTATGGAGTGATGGATTACAGCCAGGGATGTCAGTGAGCACTCATGCTTAGCTCTACACGCAGGTAGTTATACAGAGAAATATGTATAGATACATGTATACACACAGTTTTAGGATCGCATATTTTTCCCTGGTCTGTTGGCTGAGAGCCTGGAAGCGATGACACCCTAGTGACAGTGAGCACACACCAAACCCCTAGGTCTTGATTTCTGATACCATTTTCCAGTGAAAAGAAATAGGGCTTCTTGGTAAAATGAATGATTCTAGGGCAGCGACAAAAAATATGCAGGATGCACTGGGAACTTCAGAAAGTAAAAAGAGTGCTGAAAATAAATATCTATAACAGGGCTATGTCAAAGGGACACGGGGACCAACTGAAAAAGCTCCCAGTGACCAAAGCTGAAATAGTCTGAGCAACAAAACAATCTTGGATTAAAATTCTGAGTATGAAGTAAGCATTGATGAGTCCACACTGATACCAATAAATCGATGGATACATACCCCAGGGTGAGAAAACAGACGCACCTCTCCGTGTGTAAGAATTCCAGACTTTTTACATAGCACTCCCCACTCCCTAAGTGTGGTCTGTGCACAGTGACTTCCATCAGAAGGTTGCAATTTGGAAAGAAGGGTGCAAAGAATGACTTCATAGTAGAGAAACCCAACAAGCAGAATCTCAGCCAGGTGACCAAAGGTAATATCAACAGGGATAAGTCATCTTAAGAACGTGTGCTCTCGAAGTGATGAGAGAAAAATGGTAACTTGTCTCTGAAGTCTTCCTTCCCCAAACTCATAATGCCAATGTAATCTTGAGAAAAAAAAAATATCAGATAATTCTCAACTGAGGAACATTTTTGAAAGCATCTAAATGGGACTTCTCAAAGATATGAAGATCATCAAAAACAAGAAAATTTTGAAAAACGGTCACTGCCAGGAGAAGCCAAGGAGAAACAATAACTAATGTGGTATCCTAAGTGACCCTGGGACACACGAAAGACATTATGTTTAAAAAAAAAAAAAAAAAAAGGAAATCTGAAAAAAAAAATGGACTTCAGTTAATAATATTATATCAATATTGCTTCCTTAATTCTCACACATGTACCACACCAATGTGAAATTTTCACATTTAGGAAAACCGGATAGGGGTATAGAACTCAATATACTCAATAGGGCAGCAGAACTCAATACCATCCTAACAAAGTCTGGGTGAATATGAAACGGTTCTAAAGTGAAAACCTCATTTATAAAAAGGGCAATGGTTAAAATCATTTTATATTTTCCTCAAGAGTGTTTTCCTATTTATTTTATATACATTTAAATTTATTTTATATGTACTTATATAATCTGTATTTTTTCAATTATTTTAAACATATGCATTTATTCATTAAAAAAACTTTTATTTAAAGCATTTCAATTGCAGCAAAAATTACGTATGGACATACCATAATTTACTCCAACTCTATTACTGAACACTTCGTGTCAAAAGTCTCTGTTTAAAAATATATGTCCCACATAATAGAGTATTTTGAAGGATTAGATACAGGAATGGCAGCCCATTCCAGTATCCTTGCCTGGAAAATCCCATGGAGAGAGGAGCCTG
This sequence comes from Tragelaphus eurycerus, assembly GCA_935064755.1. NCBI lineage: Eukaryota > Metazoa > Chordata > Mammalia > Artiodactyla > Bovidae > Tragelaphus > Tragelaphus eurycerus. The sequence goes on from CAKXYN010000020.1 coordinate 25,409,829, forward strand.
GTAGGCTACAGTCCATGGGGTCGCAAAGAGTTGGACACAACTGAGTGACTTTCTCTCTCTCTCTCTCACACACACACACACACACACACACACACACACACGAGCTTTCTTCCCCCGTGGTTTTCAAAGTTGAGTATCAATCTTGTGATCGTTCCACAGGCACAGAGTAGGAAGCAGAGCTATATGCTAAACGCGATACTTCTCACACTCTCACATATTTACGACTGGCCTGCAGATTCTGTTAGTAAAACCACAGATTTTGATTCAGTGGATCTGGAGTGTGGCTTGAGATTCTCCATCTCCAACAAGCTTCCAGGTGATGGTAGTGCTTCTGAGCCATGGACCACACACTCGGAACGGCCAGGCTGTAAACAGCACTGTGCCTGGATCCAGGTCACCTGCATTTTCTGCTTTAGCATTTCTCTCTCTCCTGTGATCTTCAAGAAATCACCTACTGTCTGAAAAAAACACACCCACCCCCCAACCTCATTCTGCTTTTCTCCATTGGCTGCTATGAATCAGATCATGAATGTAACAGCTCCCCATGAACTATGATGAGACACCTAGGGTAAGGAAGAGCTCTCTCTTTCTCACTCTCTCAATAGGAAGCTCACTGTACAACGGCCCTCACACTGTACTTTTGTCAAAGTGTCTCAGTCACAAAAATGGCAACATTAGCGACTAAGACATGCATGAAATGGCTGCAGCACCATTAAGGTTCCTACAGTCCTCGCTGCCAGGAGTCAGACCGTTTAATCCTCATTAGGACCGATATTAACGGAAGGAGTTAGGAGACCTAAGCGGCAATAAAACCTGAGCCTTGTTTTCAAGGAAATTGACATTCTTAGCAGAGCTGGGCAGGGTATGGGTCGTTAGGAATGGTAGAATCATTATTAAGCAAGAGCAAGTCAATCACACTTGCAGATGGCAGGCGAACCTCATGTTTTCCCAGAAACGGATGCTCTCAGCAGCATGTTCCCATCGGGGGCCCACTGTGACACTCTCACCAAAATAAACAGGCGTGTGGGGGGTTGCATTCTGGTCCCTGGGATGTGATCACTGAGTTGTCAAGGAACATGAGATCCAAGAGACAGAAATTCAAGACAGACAGATCCAGGGTAATAATCTCACAATGAGGAAACTTACTTGATTTCATTTATTTAATTGACTGGAAATTAATCAAATAAATTAATAAGACTCTATCTCATTATCTTATTATGAAGGCTTTGTCCGCGCTGATGGGTGGATGGGTGGATGGATGAATGGGTGGATGGGTGGACAGATGGACAATTAATAAATAAGTGAAAAAAATAAGTGAACTATAAGTGAAAAAATGAGTGAATAAGTGTTTGACAGACCCAATCACTCTGAATTTGGTGAATAATGTAATTACATTTTTAACATGCCAGAGGTCCCATTAAACATAAGGCTTCTAAAAAGTATGTGAAGAACTCTAAAGCTAACAAAAAGTAGGCAAATCAAATCTACTTACATGTGGAATGTGAAAATGGGAAAGGAAAGAGAAAAACAACAAAAGACTAGAAGAAATAAATCTGTGAGAGCAGGAACCAAGCCTATCTTATTTATGTCTATACGTCCAGCACCAAGGACAATTTCTGACACACAATAGGCGTTGAGTAAATACTGCTAAATGAGGGGATGAGCAGGTGATGGAGGCAATTGTGCTAAGACTTTTAAAGTGGGTGAGAATCACCTGTGGGGTACACATGACGCCTTCATTTCTAAAGATTCGGATTCTATATGTATGAGTTGAGTCCAGGATATTTACTTCTTCAGTAACCATCCCTAGATGACTCAGACACAGGTGAACCTCTGAGAAACCCCAACCAATTCTTTAAAAAGTTATTTCCAGGTGTCTAAAGAGGCACTAGACATGCCATATGACATCCTGATGTGAACAGTTTAATAGCACAGCAGTGAAACCAGAGCTTTGATTTCCAGTTCAAGACTTGGCGTCTGTAATGCTAAATTTGTCAGGCCGCTGGCTGAACATATAATTCTGCAAACATCTTTTTTTCCAAGATCCTGGCTGATGAACATTAGGAGCACCGAATGGAGAGATTCTAAAGAAGACGGATGCCTGAGGCATATCGTAAGCCAGCAAATTCAGAGATCTGAAGACGAGGCTCAGGATCAGTAGGTAGGACAGGTGTCCTCAATATAACCAGCTTGAAGACCTGGCCTCATCTGTACCTGCACCAGTTTCAATAAAACTTCACAGAACCCCTCTCACCTCCCTCCTCACCCCTGCCTACTTTATTTTCTGAAATATGCTGGACTCAAAACATTTTATGTCCCGAATTCTGGTTAAAATCAAGGGAAAAAGTCCACTGCAGTAAAATAAACCAGAATAGAAATAAACCAGCAAAGAATCCGTTTTTGAAACTGTAGTTTCATGCCATTTACTTTTACTTAATAATTTAGCTTGGGAAGGCCATGGTATGTTTCATCATTGTGTAGCTTGAACTTGGGAGGGGAAAAAGGTTTTGCAAATCCAGTAAGTGACCACTGTCTTAGTAGCCTGCCCTTGAGATGACCCTGATGGCTGAGCTTATATCCTCAGGTGAGAGAGGCTCATTCCCAAATATATACTCCCTTTGTGAATTAAAAAAAAAAAAATCTGTGTGCTTTATATATTGCCTATGCTTCAAAGCGGAGAAGGCGATGGCACCCCACTCCAGTACTCTTGCCTGGAAAATCCCATGGATGGAGGAGCCTGGTGGTCTGCAGTAGGTGGGGTAGCTAAGAGTCGGACATGACTGAGCGACCTCACTTTCACTTTTCACTTTCCTACACTGGAGAAGGAAATGGCAACCCACTCCAGTGTTCTTGCCTGGAGAATCCCAGGGACGGGGGAGCCTGGTGGGCTGCCGTCTCTGGAGTCACACAGAGTCGGACACGACTGAAGTGACTTAGCCATGCTTGAAAGCAGATGAAGAAAAGTTCTTAAATGTAATTCTACCTATGAGAGAAACATGCACTGGAAGTAGGTGAAGACAACAAAACAAAGGGGAGCAAGGGTGAACCCATCACGTGAAGCCAAGGATGAATCTAGGTCATATCTTCTCTCCCCAGAACTCCCTGAGGCTCCCAGGGCCTCCTCAGCCTCCCCAGCACTATTGGCCTTGTGCTCTTCTCCTGAAGCTGACTTCATCATGCCAACGCCACCCCGCCCCATTGACTCTCCGAACCCAGGTTCCTGCCTAACATTTCTGCCCTGGTAGTCTTTCTCCAGCTTTGGCATGCACAGAAATCTCCCAGAGAGCTTGTTCAAGATTGCTGGGTGCTTGTTCCATAGTTTTTCATTCAGCAGGTCTAGAGTGGAGCCTAAGAATTTGCCTTTCCCATGAGTTTCCAGGTAATGCGGAAGCTGCAGGTCTGGGACCACACTGTTGAGATCCACTGCTCTTGTGGTGTCCAACTAACACACACTCTTTGGATAAAGACAAAGTACTACCCCTGAATTACAAGGCTGTGCAGTTCTGGCCTCTCTCTTCTATTCTAGGTCTATCTAACAACATTCTCTCTTGAGCCTCTAAGCTCCTACTACAAGGCGCTTCACCCAGTTTCTTTAAGGGAGCCATTCTTCCCGATGCCTCAGCCACCCATGCATGCAGTACCATCTGACCCCCACTTCCCACCTGCACCTCCAAAGTCCTCCTTGTCTAGTTAATTCACATGTCATTTCCACAGGGAATCCTGTGATTCAAAATTCAGGTTTTATTGTTCTCTACTCACACACAAGCCTGTTTCTTCCCTCTACAATATTTATCTCAATTGGTAACCATTCATGAGTGTGATATGTGGATTAATGCCTTTTTCATCCTCTAGACTCAAAGCCCCATGAGACTGGGAGCCCTGTTTGGTTTCATGCACAGTTTCCTACACCAATTTATCTCGAGCTCCTAGTGTTACTGAACTAGGTTCCTTTAGCCCCACATTTTTGTTGTTGTTGTTTGGTTGCTCAGTCACGTCTGACTCTTTGCAACCCCATGGACTGCAACATGTCAGGCTATCCTGTCCTTCACCATCTCCCGGAGCTTGCTCAAATTCATGTCCATTGAGTTGGTGATGCCATCCAACCATCTCATCCTCTGTCGTCCCCTTCTCCTCCTGCCTTTAATCTTTCTCAGCTTCAGGGTCTTCTTTAATGAGTTGGTTCTTTGCATCAGGTGGCCAAAGTATTGGAGCTTCAGCTTCAGCATCTGTCCTTGTAATGAATATTCAGGTTGATTTCCTTTAGGATTGATTAATTTGATCTTCTTGCTGTCCAAGGGACTCTCAAGAGTCTTCTCCAACATCAAAGTTCAAAAACATCAATTTTTCTGTGTTCAGCCTTCTTTATGGTACAGCTCTTACACCCATACATGACTAATGGAAAAACCATAGCTTTGACTAGACAGACCTTTGTAGGCAAAGTATTGCCTCTACTTTTTAATATGCTGTCTCAGTTTGTCATAGCTTTTCTTCCAAGGAGCAATCACCATGTGCAACAAAGCAAAACACTGAGATGCCAAAGTCTGTGGCAAAGAGAGGGCTAATTCACAAGGCAGCCAAAAGAGGAGATGGGGAACAAGTCTCAGCTCTGCCTCCCGGAAGGCAAGGGGCTCAGGATATTTCTAGGATAAAGAATAAATAAGTGGGGCAGCCTGGGGTATGGGGAATCTGGGGAAAGATGGCTGGAAAAAGGTGTGGTAACTCTCCTTTTTCACTGATGTAACTAAGCTATGGGCCCCTGCACATTCAAAAGCCGAGGTGCTTAGCATGATCTGAGGGTGGTGTTTTCAGCCCCTGACATCATAAGGTCACACACTAGACCTTGGCAAGCTCAGAAGGAGCTTGGTGGTCTTAACCAGTCTTTACCAACTCAGCTTTAACTAAACACAGCCAACTCCCAAGTTTCTGGAAGACTTGGACAATCATCTTATTGTTTAGGCTACCTGCTACTTGGAGGACATGCAAGTTTTTTACGGCAATGTTTTAAAAGGACCTTGATTAGTGAAAGCAGGTTAAAATAAAAATGGATTTAATGAATGATAGCCCACCATTTCATCGGCACGCTATTTGGGACAGAGGAAAGCCATTTATTTTCAGTGGAATAAGACTGCATACACTCGCTAAAGCTGATCTCATATTTAGTTCTTTCTAGCTACAATATTTAAAAAATTAATTACATAATTCACATTCCATATTACCCATAAGCTATAAAGAAATTGACTGTTCAGGATTATTATAAATATCATCTCTGACTCTTACACTGGTGTGGGGGTTGTATGTAACCCAAGCCTGCCGGTAAGTCCAAAGTAACAAACATGCATTGCTGCCATCCCAACTGCAAACTGCTAACCAGGGTCTCGGTTTCTGCCTCTCACTGAGTGCCCAGCATGGGTCTGGGGATGACTTCCAGAACATACCATGGTGCTGATGGGTGGGCAGGAATTCTGCAGGTACACTACTGGTGCCTGAAGCCCTGGTTTAATCCAGAGTCCACAGAGTAATAGATGGATTCTACATACTCCAGGCTATAGCCCAAGAAGAATATTGTTTTTCTCAGCAAAACCTTTGAAAACTTAGTATCACCAGTACACTTAAGGTTTCAATCCCTGACAAGGATAGTTTGGGTGGGTTTCTTTAAACAGTGAAAGCTGATGCTTTACAAGTCTACCTAGATGATGAGCCTGAACCCTGGACAAGCTGCGGGGCTTCTTGGGATAGCCAGGGTCATATCTATGGTTATTTAAATACTCATATTCTGGCCTCTGATCTGCAAGCCTAAAGCTTTCAGGCTCCAAATTTGCTACAGGAAACTTCAGATTTGTGCAGTGGAAACCATGTGGGCTGAACTTGGATCAACTTGGAGCAACCCTGGTTCAAACCCTGCCTGTGATGATGGCCAGCTATATATCCCAGAGTCAATTATGTAAACCTTCTCTAACCACCAGCTTCCTCCATTGAAAATGTTAAATGTATTTTTAAAAGATTAGGGATAAATAAGATAACGTATGTAAAGTACCCAGCTTACGAGGCATAATAAATGCTACTTTTTTTTGTCTTCTAATGAAGTATAAGTAAGTGCTAGTGCTTTTTCTTTTCTGGTCTTCTATGACTCATGATTTTAATCAGCTATTATTTTAAGAAACCCATCACCACAAAGTGATGTCACAGGAATTTTCATTTGTAAAGCAAAGCAGATTTGAGGTCAGGCTAAGCTGGGCCATCAGCCTTTATTCTTGTTCCCTCTAAGGCCTTGAGAAAGACCGAGTAGATGCTTTTTTTAAAACACTAAAATAGAAAAAAGTGACTCCCCAGGGCCCAGTGGATGACAGAGCCTGAAGGAATCAGTCTGCCTATTGCTCTCAGCTAGGTGGTAGCAGGGCAAGGGGCCCTAGAGCCACCCTCAGAGGCTTTTGTTCACATCTGAGTCCTGCAACCAAGGGTGCTCATGAACACCTTGTAACTCAGGTATTGCCCTGGCATGCTCAGCTGCCAGATCCTCTCCCCAGAGGTTTCTGCAAAGAGTTTTAAGTTTGTCAGCTCATTTTTCACTTGCAGCATCTAACTCTGGAAACGGCAAATAGGCTTGGGCTGCCCCCAAACTCTGATTAGCACACAGAACATTTCTTAACAGAATCTTTCATTTTTAATACTGCCTGGAGCACCACAGTCAAGCAGCACTCACTTGGCATCAGGAGACATAGCTTGGACCTGACTCTGCCCATAAAAGGGTATCCAAGGAAAGGGAATAGCAAAATTGCAGAGACAACCAAATGACCTGGGGTATGTTGAGAGTATTTGGAAACCCAGTGCAGCTGGACTGTTCCAGTTCATGGGGTGGTGATGGAGAGTAAGGACAAACAGGATGTTTGGAAGAGTCATTAAAGGGCCCCTGTTGTTCCAGAGTTCTTCTTACTTTCATAAGCCACAAGAAATCAACATATGTAGGTTAGACACAGAGTTATGGGTGCAATCAGATTATGAAATGCCACTATCACTCTGGCTGGCTTTGTGAAGGATGGAAAGAAGATAATGTATATATAAGAAAACAAAACACCAGCTATGGAGTTGGTGAAATGATCCATCCTTCTAATATATACACACACACAAACCCTATATGAATATCTTAATCACCTCCTAACCATGCATGAACACACACACATTCACAGTTTAAGTAGAGAAAGTACAGTGAAGATAGATAATAATCATTAAATTGAAGTGATTCTAAGGAAAAATCAACTGGATGTAGGAAGAAATGGGAAAAAGAGCAAGTTTTCAGTCTGCTGGCTTAATTAACCTGTCTAAGTGGATAAAGAGGTTATCATGAGGGAAGCTCTAAACAAATGCCTTCCCCTCCAGGTTCTGGTTTTGCCATTTGTAAGATCAGCAGACTGGAAGACAGAACCTTATTGAAATACAGGGGAAATGAGCAATCTTTGTTGGAACCACAATCCTGTCCAAGGTGGCCTTCCGGTCAGCAAGCAGCAGCTCTATTTTTGGAAGGAAGCTGGTGATCTGAATCTGCAGCATCAAGATCCACATGCAAATAATTAACAACAGGGTTAATGGTTCAGGCCATACTGCACCTTTGAATTCTAGAATAAGAGCTTGTACTTGATGAAATAATTCCGTAAACCGGAGGCAGATGAAAGTGGGCCTGGACTACTTCATTGAAAATTCAACCCAAGACAACATTTCTCAAAATGCTGAGTTCTCTGCAACAGGCATCCATGGGTAGGCTCTCTATTTTTAGATAATTTACGTAAATTGTTTCAGCTTTCACTGTGCTTTGCTGTGCTTAGTCTCTCAGGCATGTCTGACTCTTTGCAACCCCATGGACTGCAGCCCACCAGGCTCCTCTGTCCATTGGGATGCTCCAGGCAAGAATACTGGAGTGGGTTGCCATGCCCTCCTCCAGGCTCAGCCTTCAATATCTTAATTCTAAACAGGATAATTAGTACTGATTTCATCAGACTTTAGTGAGCTAGAATGAGAGAAAGTAGGCAGAATGACCACCATACCATTTGATATTCAGAAGGGCTCACTTGAAGTTATTCATTCCATCCTTCTGTTTAGAGGATGCAGCCTCATGTGATGGAATATCTGATGATCTGTAAGTAAATAAACTTAGAGTCTGTCTTATGAATGTCAGTAATTTGAGTTCCCTGAGTCTCAACTCTCTTGTCTGTAAAATGGAGATGGGAGTAGCTACTTTATATGGTTGATGAAATATAGCCAGTGATGTGTTTCATCTAACACTGTTCAGTGTGTGGTAGCAATAAATTGTTATCAGCTGTTACTGAATGAGCTTCAGCAAGAAGCAGCATGTGGTTATGACAGGTCTGCTCAGACAATTACAACCAATCCGGAAAAAGAATTGGAACATGCTCCCTTTTAAACCAAGTTTAATGGCGATGAGCATGTGGGAAAGATGAGCTTCGAACGTGGCTCAGAGGTGAAGAATCCGTCTGACAGTGCAGGAGACACAGGAGATGTAGGTTTCAACACCTGGGTTGGGAAGATCCCTTGGAGTAGGAAAACAGCAACTCACTCCAGTATTCTTGCCTAGAGAATCCCATGGACAGAGGAGCCTGGCGGGCTACAGTCCATGGGGTCAAAAAGAGTTGGACACAACTGAGCGACTAACACACACGTGGGAAAGATGGAATCCTAAGCTCTAAGTGAGTCACTGAGAAAGAAGCAATGTCTTCATGTTGTTCTTTTCGCACAATTTATTGTATAATAAGATAATTCAATTAGCAGCAAACAATATACTTAAGCACTGATCAAATACTATGCGGCAGACACAGCACTTGGTTTTGAAAGTAACAGCAAAAGAAGAAAGAAAATACAAGATCTCATCAGTTTCCCAGAGTGAGCCACAAGCAAATAAAAATAGGGTATGGAGTCAGTCTTTCAGGTAATAGTGGCCATATTTGCAGCAATTCACAGACTTAGTTCTCAGCTTGTTTTCTTTTCCTTAGGCAACCAACATTTTCCTTTGCAAGGAGTTAATTCCTCAATTAGGAATGCACCCAACTATTCTGACTGAAGGACCTCATCACTAAGGTAACAGAAGGTTGTACTCTCCAAGAGAGGCTCACACACAGACACCAAGAGACCTTTGTTGTTGTTTTTCAGTCACACAAATCACATCCTGACTCTGTTATGGCCCCATGGACAGTAGCCCGCCAGGTTCCTCTGTCCATAGGATTTCCCAGGCAAGAAGACTAGAGTCGGTTGCCATTTCCTTCTCTAGAGAATCTTTCCCGACCCATGGATCTACCTCTCCTGCATTGGTTTCGGAGCCACCAGAGAAGTCCAGCATATAAGAGAGACTCACATAGAGACATGAAGAGATTTTGAACATCCATAAAACATGGGCCCCCATCAGGGAAGGAGAATGTATTTTCTATTTCTAAACAAACTTAATATTTTTCATCTGGAGTTAGTCCTGTACTGTCAGCAGAAAAAAAAAAAAAATCTTTGCATGTGGTTGTGTATTTATGAGTGAGTTTTATCTCTAAACAGATTTGTAACTAAAAACAGAAATATCTTTTTATGGGAGACAGCTGGTTGGGAGATTAAAGATAAACATGGAGAGAGAAAGGGGCTCAAATTAACAAACATTCCTAGACATAGAATGTCTGTGAGTATTAGGAATCTTTTAACTTGTGACCTAAAAATTATCTAATCCCTACCAGTTTCCCAGGATAGATGTCAGCCTCTTTGGCACTTAAAAAAGAAAAAAAAAAATCTTGGAAAGCCTTGTGCAGAGCTATAACTATCCAAAATCTCAAGGAATCATAGATAACCTATAAATATTATGTGGGGCATAAAATTCCTAAATACGTAGTTCCATTTATGGGATTCAGGGAAAAAAAAAAACAAAAAACTAACCAGTCAAATCAGGCCAATTCTGGGATTACTCCCTCCTTCCTGAAATACAGAAAAAGATGTGCTTCTGAAATTTTGGATTTGATCTCCAAATTTCAAGCATCTGCCACATGTTTGTTCTGGGAGTGTGCTGTAGTTGCAATAAAACTATTCTTGGGTTTATGTTTCAAAGGGCAGTTACAAACTTGAATTTTTAAACCTTTTTATTGAGGCTGAGTGAAACACTCTGAATATGGTAAACTAATCCCCAAATTGGATTTATAAGATACCACTGATTGAAACATTTCTAGTTGTTTTTTTTTTTTTTTTTCCTACTCCAGCAATGGCTTTTAAAGTAAATGGCCAGAACTCAGGCTAAATTCTTCGGAGACTATGGTCGCTGCCGTGAGAATGTTGGTAAGAGATGGTTAGAGGAAAATCACTTTCATGTGATGAGCTCCATGCCTCAACTCAAGAATCATACGTGCTTTAAGTTGATTTCATTTTTTAAATCATCTGAATAAGACCAAGGCATAGAGTTGGCTACTGTAACAGCAATCATCAGGGTTGGCTGATGCAGAGGAAATTAAGCAAAACCTATTTCCCACATTCCTCTCAGGCTAGCTGGATGTTTCTCCAAATTCCATTTTTAAAATGGATTTACACATTTAACCTATTTGAAAAGAACATGTATGCCTTTCTCATATATGGAAAAACAATATCAACTGTCATAAGTAGAGGTTATGTACAAATAAATACAATGAAAATAAAATAGTGCTGGAAACGGTTCTCCCTGTAGACTCTCAGCCCAATGCCTACTCTTTGGTGGTGGCAGTTGTTAAACAGGAGATTAAGCAAGTTTTAATAGATGTTAAAGATAAATTGGGCTTTCCAAGTGGCATTAGTGGTAAAGAACCAGCCTGCTGATGTAGGAGATATAAGAGACACAGGTTCGATCCCTGGCTTGGGAAGGTCCCCTGGAGGAAGGCATGGCAACCCACTCCAGTATTCTTGCCTGGAGAATCCCATGGACAGAGGAGCCTGGCGGGCTACAGTCCCTTTAGGGTTGCAAAGAGTCAGATACAACTGAAGCGGCTTAGCACATATGCAAAGATAAATTACCAATAAAGCCACTGTATGGACTGACTGACTACTGAAAAAGATACATTTACACTTTGCAATATTTACTACGTGGATTCCCTCATGGCTCAGAAGTAAAGAATATGTCTGCCAATGCAGGAGACGCAGGAGACTTAGGTTCTATCCCTGGGTTGGGAAGATCCCCAGGAGAAGGAAATGGCAACGCACTCCAGTATTTGTGCCTACAAAATCCCATGGACAGAGGAGCCTGGAAGGCTAAAGACCATAGAGTTGCAAAAGAATCAGACATGACTTAATGACTAAACAAAAGCAATATTTATTGTTGTGTGTTCATACTACCATGAACAGTCATCTGTGGTTTGTATTTCATGCCTCAGGAAACCCTTCTCTAGCGGACAGCTGCTGCTCTATTTAGAAGCCTTGTCACTTGGTAGTACACAACTCTTTAAGAGCTTACAAGTCATTAGCACCTGAGGGTGAATGAAGTTTAGATTCCCTCTTGATCTCCTTCCTGGTCATCAACCCTGCCTGCCTCATATTCCCCATCCTAGGGTTCAGACAGGGACTGAATCCTTCCTTTACTCATGCAGTTCTTCATGTAAATTTTACATGCACTGCTTCTAGGACCTAGAAAATTTTCTTCAAGGTAGTCATTCCTCTCACAAAACACATCTTTCTCCACTTAGATAACTTTCACTCAACTACTCAGACTCAAAAGCCATTAGGGGACAAATGGATAATAAATAATAAGTGTGCTACACTTCGAGGAATTAATCAGAAATATTTTCTTAAAGGTATAAGGATATGAGTACATGAGTGATTATTTTAGCACTGTTTGGAAAGACAAAAATAAAAGCTACAGTAATATCCATTATTATAAGACTTAATCAATAACCACGCTCCCTTCATAAAATATAATATTTTGAAGTGACTTTATTTTTTAAAATTTTGAGGCCTGACAATTTATTTTATTAATATTTATTTAGTTGGCTGCACCGGGTCTTAGTTGCCACACATGGGATCTTCGATCTTCACTGTGGCATAAGGAATCTTTAGCTGTGGCATGTGGGATCTAGTTCCCGGACCAGGGATCAAACCCCAGTCCCCTGACTGGGAGCACAAAGTCTTAGACACTGGACAACAAGGGAAGTCCCTGAAGTGGTGTTAAAAATGGGGTCATCTACATACTTACATGGGAAGAGAGCCCTTTTGTCTACATAATTCATTGAATGCCTCCTTGGTCCTTGTCTGGATTGATTAATTTATTCATCGACTTCACAAAATCATTTAGGGGTTGCAGTATTAGCCCATATTACAGCTGAGGAATTTGATATAGGAAGACGAGGTTGTTTGCCCAACATCACTCTGGTAGTATAGAATCAAGATAACCCCAGGAATTTTAATGCCTTAGATAGTTCTTAAGTTTTAGACTGTATTGTAGGTCTTGAAGAAAATGTGTTAAATTGTCAATTTCATTTAACCTTTGAAGGAAGTAGCAGATCCACAAGGGATGTCTCTGCATCCCTACCTGAGCTCATGGTGTTTGTTCTCGTTGCCTAAAAGGCTGACACCTTTAAACCCTAGTTAGAAATAGAGACGTGAGAGGAGACATTTCGATTTATGCTCTGGGTCCAATACCAGGCTCACAGTGTTACTCTCTGAGCCCCAGTGTCTGGGTTAAAGACCTTCCAAAATGACTCGCCCTTACAGGACTGGTTTATTAGAACCACATCCCTATGAATCTCACTTGGGGTCACTAGCTGCCAGTCATAATTCCCCACCACTTCCCACCTCCGAGACCTTTCAGTCTGGCAGTGCTCAGCTGTGTCCAGTTCTTTGCGACCCCGTGGACTGTAGACTGCCAGGCTCCTCTGTCCACGGGATTTTGTCCAGGCAAGAATAATGAAGTGGGTTGCCATGCCCTCCTCCAGGGGATGTTCCCTGGGATCCAACCTGAATCTCTTATGTCTCCTGCACTGGCAAATGGGTTCTTTACCACTAGCGCCACCTGGGAAACCCTTAGTCTGGCAGTTCTTATACCTAACTTGCCTAGTTCTCTTAAATTTCACCTCTTCTAAGATTTAAGACTCTTCTTAACGATTCCTGAATGTCAGAGATCAACTTCTTCCCCCTTTTATGGTGGGGGAATCTTTATTTCCAGAGTAATGCCAAGCTGCACACTGTCCCCACATTAGGATGGGTAGGGCTGAAGGTGTGCCTAGGCTGTGCTTGTCATCCTTGGGTGCCATCTGTCTTTCCAAGGTGAAGTAAAAGACACATTCTAGGGAGCTGTCGATGGAATCACTGAGGCAGAAGCTGGCTTGTTTCTAAGTACATTATAATCACTATTGGCAAATCTATTCTTATAATCTCTCTTTGAAAATGAAAGTTCTGGGCAGTATGACAAGTATTGTGAAGTACCACCTTGCTACTGACAACAACATAATTATTATTATCATTGTTATTATCCCACAGAGATTTATTTGCAAACTTTCAATGGCAAGTATTTTTATCTGGTTTCCTGCCAGATACCAGGTGTCCCTCCCTGTCTTGGTTAATAATGCCTATAAACATCCACTGGAAATAAGCCTGCTCTTCTGTGAACGTTTATGTGATACAAAGTGGCAGGAGACGACTGAACGCTGGGGACTGAACTATGACAACAAGATCATCGTCTGGGCCTAGTATGGGACAGACACTTCCAGTTGTTCATATTCAGAATCTCTTATCTTGTCAAGATAACATCACAGTTAACTTTATGACACCCCATTTCAGAGGCTGGGATATTGAGGATTTAAGAGGTCATGTGATTTGACCACAGTCATCACTAAGTTGTAGTAGAACCATGATTCAGATACACACCTTCCTGACCTAAAACCCCATCACGTTGTCCAATTCCAGCTTCCATGGTCAAACCACAGACCTGCTTTAGTGATGCCCCATCATTGAAAGGAGTTCCTTCGACAAATCTCAATGCTAAGGGAAGTCCTCCCTGACCTCTGGGTTGTGGCCACCAAGCGGGTGTGGGGACACATGGGCAGAGGTTGACTTCCCTCCTTCCTACCCAGAACTACACATTTTGGAAGCTCCCAACTCTTGGCACCGGGCTGCATCAGCACACAGCTGTGGGATGTCTTCCAGGGAAGATGTTTATTTTTACTGACCCTTTTTCTCCCATGCTTTTGTTTTATTTATATCCCTCCCCCCTCCTGTGGGTTTCAGTGTGAACATTTACCATCCACATGAGATCTTCCAGCTGCTTCGGAAGCTCTTTGGAGACTAAGGTCTGAAAGCCACAGTCTATGACCCTGCCCTGTGAGAGGTGCTCTGAGGGAAGAATGCTGGGACAGGGGTGAGGCTGGGAGGGAGCAGAGGATGGGGAGACCCAAGCCAAGGATGCCTATGGTCCCTCAGTGGCTGAAGGGGGTGGGCTTTTGGGATGACTGGCAGAAGTGGAAAATCCCTCCAGCACTGCCCCTTTTTCTTTCCCCACTGGTCCTTTTTGAGGATTTCAGGACTTGCTTCTAAGTAATTTTTATTTGGTATAAAGCAAAAGGCACCAAGCTTGCTGTCAAGAGCTGTAACTTTTCACCAGATCAGAAGGTGATCTACTGGATCCATTCCAAGTATGTGATGTTGCATTTTGTTTTTGTTCAGTAGCTTAGTTGTGTGCAAAGTCACTCTTTGCAACCCCATGAACCCCATGAACTGCCAGGCTTCCCTGTTTTTCACTATCTCCCAGAGATTGCTCAGACTCATGTCCATTGAGCCGGTGATGCTATCCAACCATCTCATCCTCTGTCTCCCCCTTCTCCTCTTCCCTTCAATCTTTCCTAGCATCAGGGTCTTTTCCAATGAGTCAGTGCTTTGCATCAGTTGGCCAAAGTAATAGAGCTTTAGCTTCAGCATCAGTCCTTCCAATGAATATTCAGGACTGACCTCCTTTAGGACTGACTGGTTTGATCTCCTTGCTGTCCAAGGGACTCTCAAGAGTCTTCTGTAACACCACAGTTTGAATGCATCAATTCTTTGGTGCTCAGTCTTTTTTATGGTTCACCTCTCATATCCATACATAACTACTGGAAAAACCATAGCTTTGACTAGATGAACCTTTGTTGGCAAAGTGGTATCTCTGCTTTTTAATATACTGTCTACATTTGTCACTGCTTTCCTCCCAAAGAGCAAGCATCTTTTAATTTCATGAGGGTTTTGACTCACATATAAATAGAGCAGAGGGTATAAATGAAAAAAACAAACAACATAACAATAAAAGTATGTATTTTCACCAAAAAGTTGTCCTTGGGTATCTGCAGGGGATTGTTTCCAGGACTGCTCCCCAGTCCCTGCACCCTGAATCTGCTGCTGCTGCTGCTAAGTCGCTTCAGTCGTGTCTGACTCTGTATGACATCATGGACAGCAGCCCACCAGGCTCCTCTGTCCACGGGATTCTCCAGGCAAGAACACTGGAGAGGGTTGCCATTTCCTTCTCCAATTCATGCATGCATGCTAAGTCACTTCAGTCATGTCCGACTGCGACCCCATGGACAGCAGCCCACCAGGCTCCTCTGTTCACAGGATTCTCTAAGCAAGAATACTGGAGTGAGTTGCCATTTCCTGCTCCTATCTTCAGATGCTTAAATCCCTTATAGAAAATATCAAATAACCTAGACACATCCTCGTGTATCCTTTAAATCATCTCTGGGTTACTCATGATACCTAATACAATGGAAGCACTATGTAAATAGCCATAAATACAATGTAAATGCTATGTTAATAGTTGCTTGTGTATGGAAAATTCAAGTTCTACTTTTTGGAGATTTCTGGACGTTTTGATCTTGAGTTGGTTGAATCTGCTAATGCAGAACCTGTGCCTACAGAGGGCCTGTTGTATGTTGCGTCCGTATCTCCCTATTTCAGCCATGACAGGCACAACTCTTCAGCACGTTACTCTAATGAACGAAGGTATTCTTATCCAGCTATCAGTAATTTAGACAACAAGCCAAGCAGCTCGTGCAGGGCAGGACTGGGTTAGTTTAGGTGGAAACTGTTAGATAGGAAAAACATGTACAAGACTGAGGAGAGGTCACGCCAGACACTTGATCACTCAGCACTGGGTGCAGGTCAACTTGGGCAGGAAAGACGGGCAGCTGGAGAGATCCAGACCCAGCTGGATAGATGGTGCCAACCTGCATCAGAGAGGAAGGGCTTCAGACAGAATCCCAGAAGAGAAGGGATACAGAGCCGGTCCTGAGGCCACACCCAAAGCTTGCATCCCTCCATTAGGAGGCCTCCCTGTGGCTTCCTCTCTTCCCCTGTAACATTCTCTCTCTCAGAGATGCTGCTTCTGTATTGCAGAGCCTGGTTCACCTGGGTCCCCAGAGTAATCCTCATCTCCTCTTCTTGCTGGGCTGGAGGTGAAAACTGGATGCAGTCTTCCAGATGGATTTATGTCACCCTTTGATCTAGAGAACTAGATTTAAGGTTAGGGGTGTGGCTTCCTCCTTCTCACTGCTCATCACTGAAGAACTCTCTGGGGTTCTCTTTCCTCCAGTTTATCTTGGTTTGGGGATCTGTGGTTTGTAGTCAAGCCTTATTTTCTGAGCCCTGATCTTCAACTCTCTTTTTCCTCAATGATTCCACTTCAACATGATGCATTACCCCTTTTTAATTCCTTATCCTGAAATTGCTGAAAATTCCCTATTCAAAACACAATATTTAAAAGTATTCCCTTGAAGAGTCAACACAGCAAAGAGGTCAGTCCTCTCCAAATTTATCCCTAAGTTCTGCTTATGAAATTCCTATCAAAATCCCAGCACGATTTCTTTGTAGACATAGACAAACTTATTCTAATGTTTATATGATAAAAGCAAAGGATGAGAACAAGTAAAGTATTTTGAAAAAGAAGAACAAAGGAGTCACTCTATCTGATGTTAAGGGTTACTATACAGATTCAGTAGCTGAGACAGTATGGTATTGGCAGAGGGAAAGACACAGAGCAATGGACAGAATAGAGAACCTAGATATAGACCCATGTAAATACACCCAACTGATTTTTGACAAAGACACAAAAGGAGAGCCTTTTCAAAAGAATGGTACTGGAGCAACTGGACATCCATAGGCAAAATAAAAGGAAACTTGACCTAAAACTGAACTCAAAACTTACACAAAACTAACTCAAAATAACTTGCAAACTTAAATATTTAAAACTATAAAATTTGTAGAAAAAAATAAAGACAGGATAAAATCATCAAGATCAAGGGCTAGACAAAACAACTTTAGACTTGACATTAAAAGCATGAACCACAAAAGGAAAATACAATAAATTGGACCTCATCAAGATTTTCTAAATTTTCCCAATGAAAACCCTGATAGAAGGAAGAAAAGAGGAGCTCCAGGCCAGGAGAAAATATTTGCAAGCCACATATCTGGCAAAGGATTAATTTCTATTAGTAGAATATAAAAAGAACGCTTGATACTCGAGAGAAAAAACACCAACAAAGTATTCAGTTAGAAAATGTACAAACGACATGGAAAGCTATTTCACCAAAGAGGATATATTCATGGCAAATAAATACATAAAAAGATGCTCAACATCATTAGCTATTATGGAAATGCAAATTTAAACCACAATATCATTACATGTCTATCAAAGCAACAAATAAAAAGTAGAGAAGACACCAAATACTGGCAACAATGAAGAGCAACTGAACCACTCACACATTTTTGATGGGAATGCAAAATAGTACCACCACTCTGGAAAAGAGTTTGGCAGCTTCCTATAAACTGAGTATGCAACTATCACATAACCCAGGAATTGCACTCTGGTATTTATCCTAAGGAAAAGAAAACTGATGTTCACACACAGACCTGTACATAAGTGTTCACAGAAGCTTTATTCACTACAGGCAAAACTTCTAAACAACTCAAATATTCTTCAACAGGTGAACTGGTAAGCTACCTGTGGTACATCTATACCATTAAATACTAGGCAGTAATGAAAAAGACATGAACTACTGATACACACCCAACTGAATGGATCTCAAGGTAATTGTGCTGAGTGAAAATAAGACAGTCTCAAAACATCAAATACTGTACAATTCCATTTATATATTATTCTTGAAATAATCAAATTGGAGAGATAGAGAGCAGACAGTAGTTGTTAGACCTTACTGTGGTGAAGAATTGGTGGGTGTGGTCACAATGGAAAGATGAAAAAAAGCCTTGTGATGATTGAACAATTCTTCATCTTGATTTAATTGTGGTAGTGGTAATAAAATTAACATGAGACAAAATTGTATATAACTATAAACACATACCAGCTTCCCTGGTGGCTCAGTGGTAAAGCAACCACCTGCCATGCAGGAGACAGGGGTTTGATCTTGGGAACTCCCTAGAGGAGTAAATGGCAACCTACTCCAATATTCTTGCCTGGAGAATCCCTTGGACAGAGGAGCCTGGTGCTCTATAGTCTATCGGGTCCCAAAGAGTTGGACACAACTTGAAGACTAAATAACAACATATATTAATACAAATAAGTGCATATAATTAGCACAACCTGAAAAAGCCCTGTGCCTTGTACCAATAACAATTTTCTAGTATCACTATTTTATATAGTTACAGAAGATGTCATCACTGGGGGAAACTGTGCAAAGGATACATGGGAACTTCCCCCAAAAATCTTTAAAACTTCCTGTTTAAAAAAAAAAAAAAAAACTTCCCGTTAGTCAATGATTACTTCAAAGTAAACAGTGAAAACAAAAAAATTTACTTTAGCACACAGTATGTCTACAAATTATCCCCCTTTTTTTCCTCTAATACAAAAAGCCTATATTTGCCTCTCATGTTTCTCTTTCATTAACTCTATCACTCACGATCTCATTGAACCTCCTACCGATTCATTCTAATTGTTTTCCTTGATGTCCCTGCCAATGCTTTGGTCTCTTCTCAGTCTCTTAGAGAGGTTTGATCATGCGGTGAATATTCACCAAACTCTGTCCTGAAGAACACTAATTTGATTAATATTTGAGTAGGAAAATGCTAACTGGGTCTGTTATTCAAACACATTTCTGAAATGCTGAGCAAAATGACTTGCTTTACTGCTCAATTTCTGAGAGTCTTTAATGAAGTGATTTACTTTATGAACCTCTAAGAATCTGTCAGAGCTTGAAACAATCTCCTAAGTATCCTTCCACATAACCTTTCTTTCAGGGAGTGAATTCATGGGACTGGTGTTCCACGTGAGACTGCTCTTGGAAATGCAGTATGTAGCCCCACACCTCTATACTCCCACACACACTTACACATCATTCTTTTTATACATTCTTTCTCTGACCTGTGTGTTTCTTCGTGATTCATGTTGTCAGTTCTATTAATGTATCCCTGAAGACGCATTATATTCCTTTCTTGCACCTTCCCATCCAATTTCCCAAACTATATTTATTGTCTCACAACATTCAGTATTTGGGACACATATCTTTTTATTCTGCTTCTCTACACTTGGTGTCAGTTCTAATGGTTCCATTTATCTCTTTGGAGCATCTTCTAAATCTGTCCCATTAGTCAAATGTTGCCTCTCTAATCCACACACACGTGCCCAATCTCCATCTGGGTACTGTGAGAGCAACTCTAAACCAATCTATCCGGAGCTGAATTGCAATTTCTCAGTCTTGACTGTTATGAACTGAATGTCTGTGTCCACCTACAATTTATTAGTTGAAGCCCTAACCCTTGATGCGGTGGTATTTAGAGGTGGGGCCTCCTGTAAGTGATTAGGTTTAGATGAGGTCATGAGGGTGGTGGAGTCCCATGATGTGATTAGTGTGATTAGTGTCATTTACAAAGAGAAATGAGAGAGAGTGAGAGCTCTCTCTGTGGTGGGAGGAAGGACACATCAAGGAAGCAGCACCTTCAAGCCAGGAAGAGGGAACTCACCGAGAACTGCATCTGTAAGCACCTCGATCTAGAACTGCCTTGCCTCCACAGTCATGAGAAATCAAAGTCTGCTGTTGAAAACCGTTATGGTATTTTATTAGGGAAGCCTGAGCTAGTACATTGGTCTTAGTCTCCTCATTTCAGGAAAAGCCACTTCCACAAACCCAATCAACTAAGGGAGCAACCTGGAAGTGGTTCCACCACTTCCTCTTCCAAACCATAGTTTCAGAATTAGCACTTGCAGAGTACCAGAACCCACATATGAATTAGGTCATATGTGCCCTTTCATTAGGTCATATGTACCCTTCCCAAGGACTCTTGAGAATCCCTTGGACTTCAAGGAGATCCAACCAGTCCATTCTAAAGGAGATCAGCCCTGGGATTTCTTTGGAAGGAATGATGCTAACGTTGAAACTCCAGTACTTTGGCCACCTCATGTGAAGAGTTGACTCATTGGAAAAGACTCTGATGCTGGGAGGGTTTAGGGGCAAGAGGAGAAGGGGACGACAGAGGATGAGATGGCTGGATGGCATCACTGACTCGATGGACATGAGTCTGAGTGAACTCTAGGAGTTGGTGATGGACAGGGAGGCCTGGCATGCTGGGATTCATGGGGTCTCAAAGAGTTGGACACAACTGAGTGACAGATCTGATCTGATCTGACCCTTCCCTTAAGGAAAATGTGATTTAGATGTTAAGTTTATACCAAAAGTAATACACCTATGTCATAAACCCCCTATCTGCCAGACATCAAAATTCAGAGTCTTCTCACTTAACCACTCCACCTCCTTTAAATTCAGTATTTCAACAGCCTTTAATATTCATTCCCTCCTTTCCATTTTCTCTGCAGTTTGCCATGGCTTCTTTTCTAAACATTCTGACAGTCTCCTTAGCTGACTTTTCATTTCCAATCTTCCCTCTCTCTATTTAATATTTCACAGCACCATTATATTTTCAGAATCTTCAGTAATAATTGTTGGCTTACACTGGATGCTGAACGAAGTTTATAATTTTTAATCCCAAAAGTAATAATGACTTATAATATGCCCCACCTTCTACCTCCATCTGTATATAAAAAATTGCACTATTTTAAACAAATCAAACCCTTCTCTTTTAACTGCTTATTTCTATTTCTGTCTTTGATTTAATACATTTATTTACTGGTATCAGAACCTCTGGATTGGAAGCCCTGGATCCAGTCTCTTTACTGTTAGTATCTGTCAGTAACTTATATAAAATAACCTAACAAACTTTGAGGAGAAAAGCATATGGGAAATTTGATAAAAAGAAAAGATAGATGTTAATTCAAGCCACTGCCCACCTTTATATCTAGACAACTTGCAAAACAGTAAGTGGAAGGATGGATACACAGATACAAGGCTACATGGATGAACAGGTAGCAGATCACAGTGTGTGTTAGAGTATGACTTAAATATGTGGAAAAAAATAGCTAACTTCCTAAGTCACTCAGCTTAAGACAGCAATAGGGAGAACTGGCTTTGTTAATCCCCTATTGATAAAAGGAGGGAGACCTCAGTGACACTCGATTCTCAGACTCCCCCAAATTCCTGCAATCCCAGTAGTCACTCCTACCTACTTACTCCACAAGAAATGAAAAGATACATTGAAAGACTATAAAACCAAAGGCAGGATACACTGTCCTGCCTGATCAGTGGATTTCCTATGGTCTTGAGTTTCCTCATCAGTAAACTGAAGACACTAGGTAAAGTAATGTGGTAGGATCAGCCTAGCCTTGGTCATTCCTTGCAAGTCAGCCATAAGTGAAGCTCTTTCCTAGTATGGCTTCCACTGTGGTAGCCTCAGAGAACCAAGAATCACTTCCTGCATGGGCAGGATGGGACTATGGGGTCTCAGTAGATCACCTGCCTCTGTCTGAGCTTCCCCTGGATAAGTCACCTGTCTGACTTCATTTTCACTCTAGGCTTAGTTGCCTGAGATGAAGATTAATGTTGTAAGAATTTATTATGGAATATTCTTGGGATTAACAACTGTGGAAGGATAGAGGAGGGAGTAGAATTGGGAGCAGACAGAGAAGTCAGGTGCAGTGTGGTCTCAAAAAGGATTCAGTTGGCTTCATAAGGAACTCTGAAACCTGGATGCCTTTTAGAGTTGTCCCCAGGTGTAATGGAGAGATGGGCCTTTACATCTCTGTGTCAACTCGACTTCGGAAAAAGGATGCCTCAGTTGAGCAAAGCAGTTCTCTTTAGGCAAGGAACGTCTAGAAGGGAATTGACTGCCTGAGTGCTATCTTCCAGCTCAACAATAGGCTCATTATTCCTATGATGGGTCTGGGTGGGATAGAAATCTATTTTAACGATGTCTGTTCCTAGGTAAAGTATGGTCTCCGGAAATCAGTATTGCCTGGACAAGAAGTAGGAAGATTTTGTGTTGGCAGAGATGCCTTACAGAGCTGGAATTCTTGTGTCTTTCTCACTGTATGGAGGATAATCTGGAATGAGTTATAGCTACCTACAAATTCCTCAACAGGCACACTGCCACTGACACTGGTAGATTAATTTACTGCCTGGCCTGATCTCTTTCTCCCAAACATTTATTGTCTGACTAATTTTACTCTCCCTTTCTCAATTCACCTTCTTGCCAGATGTCATTTTCAGTCCTTTCTGATAGGTCTCCACTGTACTTTTGGATGGGTTGCTTGGAATAGGTTGCTTCATATAAGGCTGACTAGATGGGCAAGTAATCTGATGGAAGTTTGAGGAAAACGGACGGATAAATGGATGAGTGGATGGGTATATTTGATGGAAATAGGTTCCCACCGGCCAGTTTATCTTAAATTTCTTCCTCTTTTCCTTGTTGCAGTATCAGAAGAGAAAAGAATGAAGTTAAAACTGGAACTTTGGGGACTTCCCTGGTGATCCAGTAGTTAAGAATCCACCTGTCAATGCAGGGGACATGGGCTGGATCCCTGGTCTGTGAAGATCCTCCCACAAGCTGCAAGGCAACTAGCCTGTGTGCCATAGCTACTGAGCCTCTGCTCTAGAGCCCATGGGCTGAAACTGCTGAAGCTCTCACCCTAAGCCCATGCTATGCAACAAGAGAAGCCACCATGATGAGAAGCTTCATGCTTTGTTGATAGATCCCTAAGAGAGGCTGTCAGAGAAGGCAATGGCAACCCACTCCAGTACTCTTGCCTGGAAAATCCCATGGACGGAGGAGCCTGGTAGGCTGCAGTCCACTGGGTCGCTAGGAGTCGGACACAACTGAGCAACTTCCCTTTCACTTTTCACTTTCATGCATTGGAGAAGGAAATGGCAACTCACTCCAGTGTTCTTGCCTGGAGAATCCCAGGGATGGGAGAGCCTGGTGGGCTGCAGTCTATGGGGTTGCACAGAGTCAGACATGACTGAAGCGACTTAGCAGCAGCAGCAGCAGCAAGAGAGGCTGTGTGTAGAAACTAGAGAAAGCTCGCGTGCAGCAAGGAAGACCCAGGACAACCAAAAGTAAATAAAAATTAAAAACAAACAACCCAAACCTAGAACTTTGGTTGGAAAGAAAGGAAGAATATAAAGGAAGAACGTAAAATAAAGTACAGCAGTGTCTAAAGCACATCAGTCTTACAGATCTCAAAGACACCAGGCTCATGTCTGTCTCAGTTTCTTTCCTATGTGCAATTCTCTCCATCTGTGACTTCCTGGCCTCAATTCTGGTTTCATCCATCCTTCATTATCCAAAAGCATTCCTCCAGACAACTCTGCCTTCATCAAGCTACCTCATTCTGTGAATCAGATTAGATTGAATAACAGAACTCAAGGTAAGAAACATTCATTGATCACCTATTCTGTGTGGCGACTATCTTATGACTTCAAGATTAAAGCAAAATGAAAAAAATCTCAGTTCTTCTTTCACAAAGTTTGTTTTCCTTTTCTACTTATTTTGTAGCAGCACAACAGTAGTCATTACCACAGAAGATGTAAGACGTGTTAAGAAGAGAAGATGTATGATAAATGCTCCCTGATTTTTGTTTAAAGGAACAAATGAATGAATAGGTTTGCATTTTGGCAAATCATTCAGGTTGGATGGATAGTTATGATGCAGGAAGGCAAGGTATAGGGTGCTGCCTGAAATGAGATCCTGAATGAGGACAATGGCACAGAGGTCAGAAAATTAACTGGATAGTCAAGAAAATGTTGCCTTGCTTAGGGACATACACACAGCCTCTTTTAGGGATCTATCAACAAAGCATGTGGGGTCAATGAATAAATGATAATGAGGTTGGTACCCTGTCACATCCAAAGTCATAAATTCACTAAAGAGAGCTTATTTTCTTTTTGTTACTATTTTAAGTTTTTTCTTGAAAAGTCACATTTCTCCTTCTTCATCAGCTTGCAGCAAATTCATTTATAGTTCAATTTAAGTAATGAAGCATTTTACATAGTGATCTTTTCACATTTAGAATAATCACTCAGTTGTTTTCCCCAAACATATTTATATTAAGGCATTTTGGAAGCGAATTTGTAGTCTGCCAGCCATCAAACATATATTAAAGCTGAATCTTAGCAGTTTACCAATGAAATAAAACAGACTAAAATCTGAGTTGTCACGTTGTCGCTTTGGGCTTGGGAGTGACCAAGTGAGGAAGTGCAGGCTTTCTCCTGAGCTCAGTGCATAGTACAAAGCACCCCATTTTTTTCTGATTTGTTTAATACATGTATTTTTCAATTTCTGACTCAAAAAAACTAGGCCTCTTATCCACCCCCTACCACATATGCATATACTGACTAGGCTCAAGCTATAAAAAGCAACTAATTTCCACTTGCCCTCCAAATATATTTTTTAAATTTTTTGTGTTTTTGTTATGCGTTTCTTCACTGATAAATGTTGTCTGAAACTCTTCTCTCTCAGATTTCCACTGTGAGAATTAGCCACTGTCTTCTCTGTCTTGCATACATCATATTAATATGTGTCATTATTGATGTTTGGCATAAGAAAGGCATACTTGATAAACATCTATTGAATTAGATAAATGCAAGGACTACAAGAGAAAATAAAAGACCAAAAAGGAAACACATTTGTAAAATCTCAGTGAATACATACTTCAGATTTTTGCATTTCATTGTATATAAACTATTACATTTAAAGAAAAAAAAAAGGTAAATAAATATTAATTCTAGTTAGTAATGTGCCTACTGAAACAATCAGGAGGAGTGTACAGGTGTCTACCATCTACTTGGAAATGTGTAAAAAAATAGATGGATCAGTGATGGATAGAGGGACAGACAGATGGATAGACATGTAATTTACAAAGCAAGTAAAATCTACATGGTAGAATTTAGGTGGTAGGTATGTGGTGGGCCTTCCGTGGTGGCTCAGCTGTTTAAGAATCCACCTGCAATGTGGGAGACCTGAGTTCGATCCCTGGGCTGGGAAGATCCCCTGGAGAAGAGAAAAGCTACCCACTCCAGTATTCTGGCCTGAAGAATTCCATGGATAGTATAGTCCATGGGGTTGCAAAGAGTCGGACATGACTGAGTGGCTTTCACACATGTGGATACTGACTGTAAAATTCTTTTGACTTTGCTCTATATTTGAAAAATTTTATAATAAAATTCTGAGGATAGAAGATGAAAGAAAAGACTAACCAAGGAATATATAAATGCAACTAAAATAATCAGCATGATCCCTGTTGACTCTGATAATCAGCATTATCTTAATTTTTTTTTCATTAACTTATTTTTTAAGCACCCACTATGGTTCACATAACAATGCTTTAAGATAGGTAAGAAAGAACCTTTGCAAAATATTTCCATGGGAGGAAGAAACTGCCAAAGGTCACCCAAGGGGCCCCCTCCTTTTATGTATACTTACCCCCAAATTTATCCATCAGTCTGAGATGAAAATACAACTCATAGGTTTCAAGATTAATGATGGTATATGTGTGGTTTTGAGGTATGGGCAGGGGCATTTTATGGAAACAGCCAACACAAGATTTGTAGCGGGATCACAGGAGCTCTGGCCTGAAGCTATTACATCATTCACATACAATATTTTATTTACTTGGATTTCAAGGAAATAAATTAAGGACACATTTGAGGGGTGAGAATGATGCTTTGGAAATCACATATATCTTTCTTTAGATTTTAGAGTTTAGAGTAGACTAATAAATAAAGGCTGGGGTTGGCTGATTAGATCTAAGGAAGTTGGAGAAAACACTGCAGTAGTGGGGACCCAGGTTAGCTGGTTCCTTGGGAGGAGCACCTAATTCGCAAGTTAGTTCACCTACGTTATGACTGTCAGTATTCTCCAAACTCTCCATACTTTAATTGCCTCATCTGTGAAATACAGCAAGAGTCTCTTTCTGGACATCCTGCTCAACATAGTAGACTGAACACATTGGTTTGTCTCTGATCGCTAAAGAGCTCACTAAAGTGAGAGTAAAAGTCTAAACGCACAGGAGAACAAAGGAGGAAAGGCAAGAAAATGAATGAAACACAGAAAGCAGATGAATAAGCGAAAACCGACTTCGTTGAAGGGACACAGCTGAGGCCGCCAACCAAGGCAGGCCACTCTGTATCTGTTTTGAGAAACGATCTGAAATCAGACACTCTAGCTATCTGTGAAGGAAGAATGAGCTGGAAGACTGAACTCAAAGGGGGCTTCTTAAATGAATATATAAGGTTGCTCAGATGCTGAAGTCAGCTCCTCCATGCTACGGGATCAAGGTCACCACCATTTCCCAGCTTCAGTAGAAGATTGTGAATGTAACACTTAGAGAAAGAGAACCAGAAACTCTAGTCCCAGGTCATGAGGTATGGATGAAGGTTTAAACGAGATAACAAATCAAATAAAGAGAGATTAAGACTGAAAAATGTCTACAGACTGAAAGATGAGTCTTCAGATGAGTCCACCTGAAGCCTCCTTTCCTTTTTTGGCTCCTGGAATTCTGGCGGGCAGACTTAGGAATTCTAGGAAATGTGAGCATTCATTACTGGGAAACCTGACCAACTCAACAAAAATTGAAAAAAAATTAGACTAAGGGATGGACGGATAGAGAGAGATATTATATAGAGGTTTTTTTTTTTTTGAAATAAAAAGAGAGAGGAAAAAGAAGATGAAATATTTGACAAGAGGAAGTGGATATAAAAAACGGAATCTCATCTTCATGCTAGGAAGTAATAGATGGCATCTAAAAATGAAAAAAAATATGACCTTGGGCATTATTACTTAGAAACATGAATGTAAATACTTGATGATGATGACCAAAGGATTTGAGAGCAGTTGTTTTGGGGTAGAAGATATAAGGTTGAGGAACATCTATTTCTGCTTTATTGACTATGCCAAAGCCTTGATGAGACACAATAAACTATGGAAAATCTAAGAGATGGGAATACCAGACCACCTGATCTGCCCTGAGAAACTAGAGGAAGCAAAGAACTGTCATGGAACAACAGACTGGTTCCAAATAGGAAAGAGACGGCTGAATGTCACCATGTACAATGCAGAGACACAGAGAAAGCTGAGAAGAAACACAAGTTGAAAGGAGCAACCTCAGAATGCAGAGACACCACTCAGGAGAAAGTGGAGGGGAGCGAGAGGAAAAGGGCAACGAGCAGGCAGCCCACACAGGGAAAGAGGAAAGTGAAACAGTGTAGACGCCCACTGAGAGATGACTGCAGCGAAAGACGACCCGGAGAAGGACCACCAGAAGCAACAAAGAGAGACAAACCCAGCGCAAGGATGCTTCCGTGATGAGGAGTGAGAGGAGGAGAAGGGAGCGCCGAAGAAGATGGAATGTGTGGAAGAGAGAGTCGACTGAGGAGAAAGTCATGAAGGAGAAACTGAGGAAGGAGATCAGAACAGTGGCCACCGCAAAGTGACCAGAGAAGAGAGGGAGGGAGAGGGAGGAGGAGAAGGGGACGAAGAGGAGAGATGGGGAGGAACTGATGATGGGTGTGAGTTGAGGAGGGAGGGTGATGGACAGGGAGGCGGGTGTGCGGGGGGTCGAAAGAGTCGGAAGACGAGCGACTGATCTGATCTGATCTGAAAGTTTGGGGGGAAGAAACAGCTGATTTTTGTTACCTGTTATGAAAGAATGTTATTACAAAAAAAAAAACAAAAACAAAACTATGCTCATATTTCACCTCTACAAAGAACTAATTTACCTTTACAAAAGCTAGCTAACTTAGCCGTGGGGTAACGCAGGCTGCTGCACATGGTAGGCAGTGGGTCCCAGAGGTTGAGTTGTAAGCTCTGAGCTAAGTGGTCTAGTTTTCCTCTTGGTCCATGGTCTTAGAAGCTGTGTGGCCGTGGGAAACTTATTTATGCTCTCATTGCCTCAATTCTTCTATCTGTAAATTGAAGACAATTTCATAATAAACATGAAGGACCTATTTCACAGCTTGCTGTGGGGGTTAGAGGAATAGTAAGTAAGTTTTTGGTGAGTTAGTTTTCAGCTAAG
This sequence comes from Tragelaphus eurycerus, assembly GCA_935064755.1. Taxonomy (NCBI): domain Eukaryota; kingdom Metazoa; phylum Chordata; class Mammalia; order Artiodactyla; family Bovidae; genus Tragelaphus; species Tragelaphus eurycerus. The sequence goes on from CAKXYN010000020.1 coordinate 25,438,189, forward strand.
TAGGAAATGCTAAAAATGTATATTATCATTGTTATACACAGCTGATTATCATCATTATACAAAGTGACTGAAGAATGTGTTATGCTATATATATATATATATATATATATATGTAAAATATATAGCAAATAATAACAAGATAGTAAGATCTATATTGAGATGTTTGGAATATTTTTTAAAAATAGGAAAATCCTACTAATATAAGCAACATATGAAGAGCAATTTCCTCTTAGTTGTGAACTTTTCTGCATTTTAAAATTTTTATACAGTAAACATATCTCACTTTTATAATCAGAAACAAAACCTTGATTTTAAAATGCAAATGAGCTTTGGAAGATAAATCTGGCTGTCTCAGGGAGAAATGATGTGAAGATTAAATGAGAAATGGTAACATCTGGAGCAGTCAGACAAGGTATTAGCTTTGTCCAAAGGTAATATTCCAAAAGGAGGTGATTTCACTAGTTTTGTCCCATCTGGGCTCCAGTTGTGACCTGGGGTCCTGGCAAAACACATACCCATCTCTACCAGTATCTGTAGAAGTTCTTTTAATTGCATGCATGTGCAACAGTGATAAAATATTAAATCAAAAATAACAAACTATTAGTCTTAAGAACTGCTATACATCAGTGTTTAACTGGTAGTAAACAATTTAAAATACTTATTGATTGAATAAGATAAAATCTATTGGGATAAGAACTACATACAGCTTACTGTGTCATTATCTCAACTGTAATATTGTAAAACAACTTACAAGCGTTGCTGACTGTATTCCTGATAAAAACTTTTAATTCTGTGTCCATCAGGAAACTATCCAACCCTGCTATCAATCACTGCCATGGGGGCCAGCGTATCGCTGGTTTCTTCAGGACTTTTCCCCAGTGCTGCCCACATCCTGTTGATTTGCTTCTATCTAGTCCTCTCTGTTCCTTTGCACATTTACCACATTCCACTCTCTTTTGTCAAAGTTCTTGCATAAAATCCCCAGCTTTTGTTGACATTCTCACTGATGTTCACTTTATGTAACTTAACACAGCAAAGGAAACTTGCTTCCCTCCAAAATGTGTGCCATGTGCTTTCATTCATTCATTTGCTCATTCACTCATTCATCCTGTCAACAAATGAGTATTGAGACGGTACTATGTTCCTGATGTGTGATGAGCAAGACATAGTTCCAGAGCTTGAAAACTGGAAGTCCAGTGGAGGCAACACACATTTCACTTTATATCCACAAGGAAGGGCATGCATACCTCAGTAGAGGTGAATACAGGGTGCTCAAAGGCATGTATAAGGAAGCACCTGATTCAGAGCAGGCGAGTCAGGCTGGACTTCTTGGGGCAGGGAAACTGTGTATTACCTCTGTTCCACTTCTCTACAGAAAGTTTTTCATTCTTCCCAACTGGTGCTCCATTACATTCTTCAGTTATTTCTGGGACAGGTATAGTTTCCTAATACTACAAATGGATCTCCAGTTAGTCTGAAAAATGGCACAGCAGCGTAATGTCATCAAATAAACCCACACTGACGACAGCTCAGAGAACTCCTGCTTAACTTTTTCTCATCCTGCCACTCTAAGCAAAGTTCTGAGTTCCATACAGCTTGGGAGCAAATCTGTCCTGCTCATGTTCTAACAAAAGTGTTTAGCACTGTTTCTCACATAGCAGGTGTTTCATGAGTAAATAAATAAGTGAATGGACTGTAGGGGATAGTCAATATCCATTTATCTTTCAAATTAAAGGGCTGGATGAGATGCTCACCAAGTCCTGTTTCAGCTCGGAAATGCTTTAGTTAATATGTCCAATGGATCTTTCCATAAGAATGCGGCTTCTCTGGGCTTGCTTTCAACTACCTCAAAGAAAAAGACATCAAACAGTAAACCAAGAGGCTTGGAATCAAATGCTTAGGGACCAAAGGTATGACATAATGGACTTAGACCCTGGAAAGAGACACACCTGCATTCAGATCCTGGTGCTGCCAGTCATTAATTGTGAATCCCAGGGTCGATTCAAGCCCTTTCTGTGGGTCTTGGCTTTTACCATCCTCAAAAGAGAAATGGCAATGTGTGGGACATGCAGAAGACACTTAATACAAATTCGTTGAGTGAATGAACTCAACAGGAAACTAAATGAAATAACCTATCTGTATCACCTGACATAAGCATTCAGGGGTTCATTTCCTCCTTCCACACACTTTACAGTCAAATGCAAGTAGACAGGAAGCTGGCAGGAGCAATGATTCCTCTGGATTTGAAGGAAAGTGGAGAAGGTGATGGCACCCCACTCCAGTACTCTTGTCTGGAAAATCCCATGGACAGAGGAGCCTGGTAGGCTGCAGTCCATGGGGTCACTGAGGGTCAGACATGACTTAGTGACTTCACTTTCACTTTTCACTTTCATGCATTGGAGAAGGAAATGGCAACCCACTCCAGTGTTCTTGCCCGGAGAATCCCAGGGATGGAGGAGTCTGATGGGCTGCCATCTATGGGGTCGCACAGAGTCGGACACGACTGAAGCGACTTAGCAGCAGCATACATTATGTCAAATTAAAAAAAAATAAAACTGCACCATTTTCCTACTTTTCAATGGAATTTAAATAGAAAAGAACAAGTGAAATGAGACAAGCAATTTATTAATCCATTTCACCATAGGCCCCCTATTACATTATCTTTAAGGTCCTTTAACAAACAAAAATTAATTTTCAGACCCACAAGTTGTTGGCACATTGATAGACTCCTTAATTACAGGGTCTTTGGTTTAGAAAATAATGATTGATTATTTTAGACTGCATTTCACTTAGTTATGGATGAGACCCCGAATATTTGCACAGAGAAATTATTTCAAAGTTATTATGATTAATAAGTGTTATGGACAGGATGTCTGAGTTACTGCAAAATCTGAGACAATGAAAATATTTTCTAGGGTATCTGAAAGGATTGTTCTGAGGTAGATGACAGGAAATTGGGAAAATGAATTGTGCTTGTTTATTCAACAAATATTTATTTGCTTCTTTCTAAATACCAAATCCTGTGTTGGCCCCTGGAGGTCCAAAGTAGGACTAGACATATTTCTGCCCCAAGAAGATAACGATATAATGGAGGAAACCAAATCTTACACAAATAAATTCAATGAGGTAATAGAAGTGTCATGATAGAGTTCAGAGAGGACTCTCAAATGTGCAGTTTTATCTGATGTGCTAGATAAACAAATACACAATAGGACACGAGCTAAAGTTACAGAGATGAGGAAGGGCTTCCTGGGTGGACAAGGGCAGGGAAGAAGTGCCCAATAGTGGAACTAGCCTGAGCAAAGGCAGCACTGTGCTTCCAGGCCCCTTCCAGGAGCTTGACTATGGAGTGGAAGGTATCACTACCTCATCCAAGCAAGGATGAGGTCAGGAAGGAGTGTCCATTGGAGGTTCGCAAACCAGTGAGGAAAATGATGACAGTCACATTTTAAGGAGATTATTCTGGTGTTAACGTGGAGGCCTGAAGATGGCTAAAACTGGCCCTGTGAGAAACAACACGGATAAAGAGGGGGAGGACAACGCTGGAATCCAAAACAACTATGGGATGCAGTAAAGGTTAAGGTGACCCTCAGGTTTCTAACTCAGGGTACTAAGTTGTGAGGTTAAGAGTGAGGTCACTCAGGGAGGTAGGCAACTCAGACAGAGAAATAAAGTTTGATGGGCTGGATAGATTTTAAAAAGAAATGTTCACAGACATCTGAACTAGAGGTATTTTTCATTCATTAGAGACATATTCTTAACTAGATATGATAAAGTATTTGACATAGTTAAGTCTTGGTTTTACAAGTAAGGATCCAAGCTCTAGTAACCCTCTAGCTACCATAACACTGAGCAATGTGGAATGCTTTATGCTTTAGCCTTGCCAATGGAGTCTAAGTGGAAACACCATTTATGGTCATTTTTGTGGCGGCTGTTCTTGGTTTGAGATTCATTGCCTGCTTGTAAAAATGGGAGAGAGACCCGTACTTGATTCACAAGGTTAGGCTATTAGGCAAAGGTGTGGCTAAAGGTGATGAAAAATATAGAATTCATAGCTTCTCTCAAGCCAGGTTCCAAGCCTATATCTGTGTGTTTAGTTACATAAGAATAAAAATTATAGGAGAATAAAATCTAACTTCAGGGCAACCTGAAGTGACTTTGATCTTTTTCCTGTGGGTAATCCATGAGATGAGGTTCTGCTCCTAATTTGTCCCTTTTTGTTCCATCTGAATCATATCCCTTGGCAGAAGAGTTCAAGGAAACAGCAGTGATGACAGAGAGAAGATATCACTGGATCGCCAGCTAAGGGGGAGCCAGGACAAACACACTGTGCAAACAAGTTCTATGTGTATGATGCTGCTGCTGCTGCTAATTCGCTTCAGTCATGTCCGACTCTGTGCAACCCCATAAATGGCAGCCCACCAGGCTCCGCCATCCCTGGGATTCTCCATTCAAGAACACTGGAGTGGGTTGCCATTTCCTTCTCCAATGCATGAAAGTGAAAAGTGAAAGAGAAGTCGCTCAGTCGTGTCCAACTCTTCATGACCCCATGGACTGCAGCCTACCAGGCTCCTCCGTCCATGGGATTTTCCAGGCAAGAGTACTGGAGTGGGGTGCCATTGCCTTCTCCTTTCTATGTGTATAGACTGTGTGAAATAGGTATTGTTTCACGAATTATGAAAAAGCAAACATTCAGAGAAGGGAATATAAAGTCCTGAACAGGCAGAGATCTTTTCACGTAAAATCTTTTGATGTAACATCTCTTAGACCAAATCCCCACAGAAGCAGGCAGTCTTATGTAATAGTGTTAGTCACTCAGTTGTGTTCGACTCTTTGCAGCCCCATGGATGGTAACCCGCCAGGCTTCTCTGTCCATGGAATTCTCCAGGCAAGAATACTAGAGTGGGTTGCCATTCCCTTCTCCAGGGGGATCTTCCCAACCCAGGGATTTAACCTAGTCTCCTGCACTGCAGGCAGATTCTTTACCATCTAAGCCACCAGGGAAGCGCTGTCCTATGTATAAGAATCTCCAAAAAAACAAATGGGTTGGAACTCTGATTCAGTCGCTCTGTATATGAACTGGGGGAAACCTGCTGAATCATGTATTTGGCAGTGATTATAAGAATATATAAGAATTATAAGAATAATTCACATTTTACAGGTGAGGAAACTAAGGTGAAAAAAGAGAGGTTAGAGGAGGCTCATAAGGGAGCTCAGGCTTCATCCTGTCTCCTGATCACTATCATGAATATTTTCTATAGGAGATAGTAAAGGAGAACACTATTCTGCTAGAGAGGGTAGCAAGACTATGAACTTCCGTTGAGTTCCTCAGAATCATATCAGTATTTTTCCTCTCTTCTCAAGTCTGTTTAGGGTTGCAGGGCTTCCAGGGTAATTTGGGCAAAAATATTTAAATAATTTATCAATCCTGTGCTTTGCTTAGGCTGTTTAGCTCTGGCCTAAGGGCTCAAACCAGGAGCCTCACTTACCAGTAAAGGCTATCAATCAATCAATCCATCCTTGTCCCCAGCCCACTGAGAAGAGCTGGAATAGCTAAAGGGAAGTTTGCTATCACTTATGGAACAGCCAGCACATAAATATGGTCATTCAACATGCATGCCTTTTAAAAAAGAATTTTTTTCTGTAATAAAGACAGGTAATGATTATCAGGGCAAGACCCACAAAATAGCAGATAAGAAATAAAATATGCTTTTATTAGGTCTCCATTTCTACATGGTGGAAAAGGAAACAAATAACAGAAGGCAGAGCTAGTTGCTGAGGAAATACTGCCAAGGGTGGAGTCTAAATACTTGACTATGAAGCAAAGAAGAATCAGTAAGTTAAATACACTGGTGAAATCAGAATGAATTTTCAAGTTCTCCACTGACCTTATGTGCAACCTTTCTTTGTTCCCATTTTAAGCTCAAGGTTGACCCTTTAAGTCCTTTTTTTTTTTTTTTTGCTTTTTCTAATCTCTCTTGATTTCATTTTAAGAAGTATTTAGCCGTTGTTAGGCTCAAATAAATCCTCTGATTCATTAGGATTCATTGAGATTTTATAATATGCTATTTTAAATAATACTGTAATTAACATTCTTTGTGCTCTGTGTTTTTATTCTCTGGTAATCTCTCTTTTGTCTCACCTCTGTGTGCTGACTTAAAGCTATTATACTCAATTTCATATGCGTGTGTGTAGCTATATATACATATAAAATTTCATATGTATATATATATATATATATATATATATATAATTTTGCTGGTAGGTTGCCTAGGCTAGATTCTGATTGCTTTTATTCTGCAGGTCACTACAATGTCATATTCTTATTGAAGTCTTTAGTAAACTGCTTTCTGTGCTAGGAGGAAAGTAGAAACTTGCTAATTTTCCTTCTCTTCTATCCTTAGGAAAAAAAAATTTTTTTGGCAGCTTGATGAATTTAAAAATCAGGCTTTAAAGTTTTATTAAGTTTCAGGTAACAGTAAATTAAAATCTTATTCACTGATGCTTCATTAATTTCACTTGTTAGCAATAAATGCATCTACATTTCTTGATACATTTGAATGTGTCTTATAAATATATATTAATAATGAATTCCCAGCAAAAAAAATAACACATTGTTGTGTAAAGCATATTATAATGGCAAGTATTTTTAAAGTAGGTGTTTAATACATAATTCAAATGATCAAGATGTGGGTGTAATAAATCATAGCAGTTTAGAAATGAACTTTTCAAATTTGTATATGTAAATTTCTAGCAAGAATCTATTTCTTTCTCTTTTTTTGTGAATGTGTGGGTTTGAATAATTACTTGATAGGAATCCACACATATTAATGGTTTCTAAGCATGTCATAATTGATTTGTCCTCCTAAATGTAGTACAAAGGTAATTTTTTCCTTTAAATTACTTTAACTGAAACAGTAAAAATGCCATGGCTTATGTATACCACATAGAATATCTTAACCACAGCTTTCCTCTTAGTTCAGTGAGTTCAGATACTGAATAGGCTGGGTCATTCTTTTGACTTTTGTGTGGTTTAGACTGAGAGCTGAGGAACTTGGAGTGTAGACTGAGGAAAAAAGAGCCAGGAACATCCAAACTGTCTCCTCTCCCTGGCGACTGTAGCTTCAAATTTTCTCCTGATGCTGTCAAAAATAAGGATCGTCGGCAGGAAAGGGGGCTGACACTGGCTTTAAGGGAATGACATTATTACCTCACTCTCATCACCAAGAATTAAATTTGAAACTATAGCTGAGCACAGTTGGTCCAACTTTAGAAAGCAGGTCTGATCATCCCCAAGTATCACGCCATAAAGAAGACTGCCTTAGCACTAGTGAGTCTCCGGCTGTGCTGCACTCAGACAGTCGTGTCCGACTCTCTGTGACCCAATGGACTGCAGCCCATCAAGCTCCTCTGTCCATGGGATTCTCCTAGGAAGAATATTGGAGCAGGTTACCATTTCCTCTTCCAGGGAGCCTTCCCAACCCAGGGATTGAACCCATGTCTCTTAGGTCTCCTGCACTGGGAGGCAGATTCTTTACCACTAGCAGCATCTGCAAAGCCTGCATTTCTGGCTACTGAAAGTGTCTGTGCAAACCAGAAAACCACTTGACAAGGAAGATGGCTTCCTCTAGATGACTGTGGAAGTGTCTTTCGACTCAGTTATTTTATGATTCTCTCTCTAGGCCAAAGTCTTGTGAGAGAAAACAACAGCTCTTGTGGATTCTTACCTCAGCAGGACAAATACTTTCAGGCCACCTTGCTTGGTTTTCTCCTCCACAAGACTAATTCAGAGTCTGGTATCTCACAATCTTAGAGATTTGAAACAGAGGCTGCTTCTTGACATTTTCCTGCAAAGAGATGTCAAGTTAAAGAAACCACTGTTGAAGGACAGAAGAATGAAATGCTTCAATTAAAATCACACAGCAAATTAAGTTAGGTCTTGTTATAGCTTGAATTGTGTCCCCAGAAATTCATATATTGATGTCCTAATCCTCAGTACCTCAGGATGTCACATTATTTGGAAATAAGGTCATTGTAGATATAATTAGTTATGATGAGTTCATTAGGATGGGCGCTAATACAGTATGACTGCATTTGTGCTCAGTCACTCAGTGGTTTCTGACTCTTTGTGATCCCATACACTGTAGCCCACTAGGCTCCTCTGTCCATGGGATTATACCATCAAGAATACTGGAGTGGGTTGCCATTTCCTCCCCCAGGGGATCTTCCTGATCTAGGGATCGAAGTGGTGTCTCCTGAGGCTCTTGCACTGGCAGACAGATTCTTTACCATTGAGACACTTGGGAAGCCCCTATAGTATGACTGGTGTCCTTATTAAAAAGGAGAAATTTCAGGCACAGATAGAAGTGCACACGGGGAAAACACCATGTCAAGACTGGAGTTATGCTGCCACAAGTCAGGGAGCTACCTGAATCTAGGAGAAAGACCTGCAGCAGACCTTTCTCCTGCACCTTCAGAGGGAGCATGGCTCTGGGGACACTTTGATTTCACCTAGAGGTAAGATTTCTCTTCAACAATATGTCCAGTTCATACCTGTGTCTGAAGATTGATCATAACAGAGCAGAATTCCTCTACACTTAAAGTGGTGTTGGACATCTCTTTGAAATCAGTTCTGTGAACTAGAATTCTTCCAAGATGAAGCAAATCTTCACTTATTTTCTTACTCTGTGCTACAGATATTGCCAGGTTATAGCACAGTGGGGTCTGCCTGTCTAAGATAATTTCTGATCTGTGGGGGTGAATAAACACAGTGGCATCTGATACCCAGATCCCACTGAAATTTTATTTAGGTTTCACCTGATTTGCACAACACTTTGACACTTTTATTACCCTATCTCTTCCTACTATCAATTTCAGAAAGTAAGCAAAAAAAAAAAAAACCCCTGATATTCTACTTTAAATTTTTAAATGTCCCCATTCATAGAAAGAATATGTGGACTGTTTAGGACCACAGAGTAAATTAATGATAGGGTAGGGACCCGTGTATTGGTATTTTGTGCAAACTGCTTTTCATCTATTGGATGACTGCCTTTGTTTTACGTCCTTTGATATGGGGCTCTCAAGTATCTACTATGTCTATCTTGGTAAGCATTAAATACTCTGGCTTCACTGCCTTTTGGTTGGCCATGTGATTTGCACGGTGAATGCAACATGAGTGGAAATGACATGGTTAAAATTAAGGAGAAATCTATACTTCATCATGTGGTGCCAAGATGCACAGTCCCTCTGGCATAAGACTGCCAATATTCCCAACAGAAACTCTTTTTTCAGCTTGAGTTCCAGCATAAAAGTAGCACAGTGCAGGCCACATTGAACACATGATGGCCACGTAAAACAAATGATAACAATCCTTGGTTGTAAACTGCTGAGGTTTGAGAGCACTTCCTCAGCATCACATCATGTAAGCTACCTGACCAATACAGACTTCATAGAAATTATCTTCTCTATCCTACCTCTGGAGGGAAGAAAAGGTTTTACTGTTTTCCAAAAACCAATACAGTAAAAATAGATAGTAAATGTACTATTCAGATTTTAATTTGATACATTAATACAGATAAATTAGATACTTGTGTATAATAAGACCTAAAGCTTACTATCTACTATGTTTTTAAGGCTTTTATACCTTACTTTCTCTAACTCTCTCACATCAAACCTGAGTTGTAATGTGGTGGATTATAGAAATGTTGACAAAATTCCTTCCTGTACCACACCTTAGTAATGTAACACAGCAAGTCCAGAATGTAATATGAGAGCTAGGAAATATTAAAAAAACAACAATAACCACACCCCATTTCCTTTTTTTAAATGTTTTTTTTTTAAACATGCAAATTAAATCTCAAAGAAAGGAAGAGACATATTAATACTTCTCAAGGTTTGTGAGAGAGGCAGAACTATGACCCAGTACACTCTATATCCTTGTTAGCATAATTGACTGCCTCAAAAGGAAGGATTTTCTTGAGAAGTGTTGGGTTTCTGTTATTTCCCTTTAATCTATAACAACATTTATCTAGAGCTCCTCCCAGTATAGAAGGTTGAATTGCTCCTGCTTGGCATAAACTTTTAATTTGGAATCATTTTCATGACTAGTATCAGCAGGGCTTAAATTCATAGACCTTCCATATGATATATAGACAAAAAGGGCCTAGAACCTCCAGGCATTTAAGTAAATTCTTAGCTATAAGGGTATCTACCAACCAGTCCATTCTGAAGGAAATCAGCCCTGGAATTTCTTTGGAAGGAATGATGCTAAAGCTGAAACTCCAGTATTTTGGCCACCTCATGCGAAGAGTTGACTCATTGGAGAAGACTCTGATGCTGGGAGGGATTGAGGGCAGGAGGAGAAGGGGACGACAGAGGATGAGATGGCTGGATGGCATCACTGACTCGATGGATGCGAGTCTGAGTGACCTCCGGGAGCTGGTGATGGACAGGGAGGCCTGGTGTGCTGCAGTTCATGGGGTCGCAAAGAGTCGGACACGACTGAGCGACTGATCTGATCTGATGAAGATCATTATCTACATGTGGGGCTGACTATCACAATAGAAACCAAATACACTAGACCAGAGATCAAGGGTAGAAGGTAAAATCTGTTGGGAGTTCCCTAAGGGTCAAGAGGGTCATCATAGTGTACTGTTTTAAAAAGTCCTAATCTGTGAATGTGGCCATGGATGGAGCTGTTCCAGGGGTTGACTTGGCCTGGCCATCCAGAGGTGGAGGATGTGCCTGTCAGCAATTCAGGGGCAAAGAAAGTGCTAGATCCGGTGGATTCTTAGTGGCATCAATTAAAAAGTCACTATAGAAGATGGTCTCATGCAATGGATATGCCTCATAGAAGGTTGCAAAATAAACCAAGAAATGAATGCAGCATGTATCAACAACTCACCACTATACATCTGGGAGTGGAGAAGAGGTCAGAGGAAATAAGTGGTATATGTCCTCATGTCTTACAGAGGTAAAAGCAATACTTATGGAAAACTGGAGATAACTGTAAAAAGTTCTCAAGATCAACTACAAATATTGCCAATATAAATCACTGTCAAATTGTTTTGGCATCAATATAAGACTTAAATGATCTTAACAAGAATGAAAAAAGGGCAGGGGGGGGGGGTGGAATCTGTAATGGCCAGGAGACAGAAGAGTAGAGGTTTAGGGGAAACAATATAAATGTCTTAGGCTTAGGAACAACATGGAGGGACTTCTCTGGTAATCCAGTGGTTAAGAATTCACTGTCAATGCAGAGGACACAGGCTCAATCCCTGGTCTGGTAAGATTCCATACGCAGCAGAGCAACTAAGCTGCTCACGCGCCACAACTCCTGAAGCCCGTGCCCCTAGGAGCCTGTGCTCAGGAACATGAGAAACCGCCACAGTGAGGAGACTGAGCACCACAACCAGCCCAAGCCCTGCTCTCTGCAGCGAGGGAAAGCCTGCAGGCAGCAATGAAGACCCAGTTTAGCCAAACACAAATAAACAAATAAATACCTTAAAATTATTTTAAAAACAACAACATGGACAAATGTGAAAAAGTCGGCGACAGAAGAACAAGAATGCTTGTGAGGGTGGGGTTTGCCAGGGGATGAGGAAGGCCTTGCAAATGTGTTAGCACACTTAAGCCTATGACCTCTCATTATAACCACTTGCCCCTACATCTCGTCTTGCCAAAGTCAGGCTCTATTAACAGATAAGCCTCTAGGGAAGATCTGTGTGTTGTGATACAATGAGGAGGCACTGGCAGGGATGCTTTCTGCCCCCTGTGGTGTGCCTTGTAATGACGCTCACCCACATTCCCTAAGTAGACTCCTAATGACTCAGGCCTTTTGACTCTTTCTTTGAACATTTTAAAGCTTTGCTGAAGTGTTTGAAAACTCATTATACTTTATTTGACTTCCTTTTATCGTACAGGAATAAAAAGTCCCTGATGGAGTTCTGGAATCAACGTTTCAGACATTGCACCCAGCAAAGTAGAGGAAAATCTTAAAAAAAAAAAAAAAAAAAAAAAAGCACTCCCTGAAAGTCAATTAAGTATTAATGTACACAACTGTGTTCACACACACATGCAAGCATGTGGATTCACATCCTCACATGTGTATCACTCATGATACAGTTACACATTTCCTGTGAAGCCAACCCACCACCCCTTGAAAGTGAGGTCTACTCATCTCTGAAATAAAGTACACATGTGGCAAATTACATGGGAAAAGGAAAAAAAAAGTAAAAAGGAAGGCAATTCAAAAGGGTAATAGAACAGAGAGTAGTAGTTAATTATGATTTATAAACTTATTAAGTTGCTAAGCATTGTAACGAACCAAAGAACAAATTTAATTTTAAATAACATTAAAGTAGCAAAGTTGCCTAGATGAAAACACAAGCTCAGGAAATGTATTTAAAGACTGAGAAATCACATTTTTTTAGGAAATGGCCCAAATGTCACCTTTTAATTCTGCTTTCATCCATTTAACATGAAGGCAAGTAGAACTAATACAGAATAACAACAACTCAACATTTCCCAGATAATTGTTATTAAGCGAAATAATGTGTGCGTTTTTTCCTTCCCTTGACACAAGTTGTGTATTATTGGCAAAAACAAATCATCGTGGGTGTACAGTTTTGAACTCTGATCCTCTTTGTGTACCTACTCTGCAAATCACGGACTCAGAGTCTTGATAGTATGCATATACAACTAAGCAGAAGAAAGTATCATATCCTCTACTTTGAAAGCAAAAAAAAGAAAAAAATTAAATGATGTAGAAATTTTGATATTATAGAAATCACCTATATACCACGTGATGACAAAGGTAATTTTGTTACATTTGATTACATAATATTATGTTGAATTATAATTCTGAACTTCCCTGTTTTTGCCTTCTTAGCATGTGAAACAAGAGGAAAATTACTTAGTTGCTCAGTCATGTCCAACTCTTTGTGACCCCACCAGGCTCTTCTGTCCATGGAATTCTCCAGGCAAGAATATTGGAGTGGATAGCCATTTCCTTCGCCAGTGGAATCTTTCTGACCCAGGGATTAAACCTGGGTCTCCTGCATTGCAGGCAGATTCTTTACTGTTTGAGACACCAGGGAAGCCCCTGAAAAAATTATAGTAGAAAGTAAACGTAAATATGCTTCTTTAAGCGTATCCCACTTGCTAGTTCTTTAGCACTTGGGAAGTGGTTTTTGTTCCTATACCTATCACTTAAGTTTAACATGGATTGATGATCAGAGACAAAGAGGAATAATGGTGTGTCTCCCTATACTTAAAAGTTTCAAGGAACTAAAAACATACTCACACTTTTTAAAATGGGCATACATGACTACCAAGCTCCTGAGTTTTAGGTTCATATCCTCCTTGTTTTCCTGAACTGTCCACACAGAGCTCACCAGTACCCCCACAGAATCTAGCTCTTTTTCTATTTATAAAACTGCACATGTGTCGAGCACTTATTCTACGTCAAGCACTGTGTTAATGATTTTACAGAGATTAATTCCGCAAAAAAAAAAAAAAAAAATCCATTCACATACGGGAACACTGAGGATGAAAGCGTATAATAAGACACCCCAAAACATCAGGCTAAACTGGTGAGCTGGAAGGGGGTCTCAGGGAGCCAAGCTTTGCAGGATATTCTTAAGACTCAAGTGGTGGGACCCATTTGGTGGATGGTTAGGGCTGCTGTGTTCATCAGTTACTCAATTAGCCATCTGTTTTGCTGGTTTGCATGCCTTTTCCAATAAACAGGAAGCTTCTTGAAAATAAGGATTACAATTTACTTATTTATTCCTAAAGCATTGATTTTCTACCACAGACTAGATACTGTTCTGGGTAACTGGGATATGCTGCTGCTAAGTCACTTCAGTCGTGTCCGACTCTGTGCAGTCCCATAGATGGCAGCCCACTAGGCTCCTCTGTCCCTAAGATTCTCCAGGCAAGAATACTGGAGTGGGTTGCCATTTCCTTCTCCAATGCATGAAAGTGAAAAGTGAAAGTGAAGTCCCTCAGTCGTCTCCAACTCTTAGCGACTCCATGGACTGGAGCCTACCAGGCTCCTCTGTCCGTGGGATTTTCCAGGCAAGAGTACTGGGGTGGCCAAGGAATAAATTAGAAGAAGAAAAAAAAAAAAAAGCAGCCTATTGGAGCTTACTTTCTGGAGGGGGAAGAAAGAAGAATATAACTTTACAAATACTGTGCCCCGTGCTGTAAAGTCCTTAGAGCCAGGGGTGAGGGCTGGGGAGGGGCTGGGGGGTTGGTAATCCAGAAAGTAGAAAAGGTTGTGTACGTGTTTAGGAGGCAGGAGAGTGAATTTGTAAATGGAAGTCAAGGAAGGCTTCAAACTAAGGTCGTATTGATTCCAGGCAAAAGATTGGTTATTACAAAGGCCACAGAGCATGACTACATGAACCGTGTAAAAGAAACACCAATCAGAACAGGTTGTAGAAGGTGAGATCAGAGAATTAGTAAGATGAGGGAGGGACCCATCAGATAGAACCTGAGACCATTTAAATTCTCTGCATATATAGAAGGATTTCCGTTCAATCAATTCCAATTAAAAGATAAACCTGACCTGACCTTGACCTTGTTCAGGTCACTCAGGGTATCACTGATACAGAATCATCATCAGACAAATAGCAGGGCTAAAAATTGAATCTGTGACCTCTTCAAATATGATTTTAAGTTTCACATGTAAATTCCCATCAGTGTAAGGTCTATTTAATGACTTGATAAAATAATTAATTTGCAACCAAGATCAATAAAGTCCAAGATCAAAAAACCTAGAGATGACCCTAGACTAATCCTAGATGAACTACACTGTGCTCAGGCCTATGTTTTTTTCAAAAATCTGGCCATCTACAGGATAATTTAAGGTACTTTGTGAGGAATTGCTACCTAATTGGCATTGGCTCCTGGACCACTCAGAGCAAAAGTGGATGGGGTGAGGGGAAAAGGAGGGGAGTGAGAAAGAAAAAGGAGGAGGAGACAGAGGAGGAGGAAAAGACAAAAAGAAAGAGGTGGTGAAAGGGGAAAAGAAGGACAAGGGGAAAAAAAGGAAAATGATAAGTAATTTTCTCAAGGACAGAAAATTGTGGACTCTTAAATTAGTCAAATCTAGGTTCAAATCCCAGCTCTTCCACTTGGACATGAGAGATGACTGACTGCTCACCTGCAGACATTCCCACTTCCCTTCTTCCTTGATCTTGTCTTCAGTATCCCCTACATGGCCATGTCACAGAGTGACAGCCTACCTCAACCGCATGATCTGAATCTTTCTTGGTCTAAGATCATATTATGGTAGTCTAATTTATCTTGCTAACTGAAAGATCTGGTGTATATAGGTACAAACTCTAGGTCGAACTACAGTCAGGCCCTGGGAGAACTTCTGGAAAAGCTCTGTTTGATCTTAAAGAGACACTAGACAGAAATGTTCCCTTAGTTGAGGCTCTAGCATTCCAGTTGCATGAGCCAACATGCCTTATTTGGACAAGCTAAATTAAGGGTGGTAACATGTGGAGCTGTTGGAAACCTGACCCACTGGGATGATGTTGAGTCAATGAATTAAACTGTCTTGGACTTGAAACAGTGGTATCATTGAGGCCACTTTCGGACAGGTTTTCTGTTTGCTGCAACTCAACTGAAAGTCAGCAAAGTAATGAAATTCATAAGACAAGTGATCTCCTTTCATCAACCAAATATTTAGTGAGCCCTGTGAACCATGCTAGGAACAAAAGGTAAAATGATGATGAAATTTCTTAATCTGGTTGAGTGGTGCTACTGATGCTGACCTTAATATTGATCTCCATAATCTTGCTATGAAAAATAGGTTATTACTATTATTAAGCTTTGGAAACTGTAGGAAATCAGTTAAAAGAGATAACTGTTGCATAATTAGAAAAGTTCAATGCATGCCTCTAGCCCATTAAAATGGTTCCAATATGAGCTTTGGTAATTGAATGATGACCTTTCTTCAGAATATTAACATTAAACGAGGATGTCTATAACACAGGTAAGTTTTTGTTCCTTACTCTGAAAAAGCCCTAGGTAATACCATTGTGGTGTCATGGAAACAACAGTTTAGAACCTGGCATCCAGACAGCTCTATGCTTTATTGCAATTTGACTTGGGGAAAAAACATGATTTCTCTTGATTCACTGAAAAAAAATAGAAGCTATACTCAAAAAAGAAGTTCTACTTGCACCCATCACCAAATATTCTGAAGTCTCTATCACTATCAGCAAAGGTGTGTCTTTGCTTCTGTACGGCGAGTTAAATTACAAGCTTTGCAGACCAATTTTTCCAATATGACCTGGGCCCTCTCACCTAAGGAGCTTTCTTATGCTGTTATCTTCTCTCTTTTTTGTATTATCAACTTTCCCTTATTTATTGCATCGTCGTCAGACTAGATCATCGTAACATTTCCCACTTCACCAAAAGTGCTTCTTTTATCCCAGAACCTCCTTAAACTATTGCCCAATACCTCTGTTCACCGTTGCAGGAGAACTCCTAGAACTAGATGTTCATTCACTGTCTTGATTTCCCTCCTTCCTGGCCCTCTTGCACCCATTCCAGTTTTTAATGTGACCACTTCCCTGGAACAACTGTCAATTACTTCTGTCACCAATACAATGGTCATTTATTAGTGCTTACTGCACTTAATCACATCAGTGGCAATTGACATAAACTCCCTTCATCTTTAAATATGTAACTTAGTTTTGGAGAAAACCCTAATTTGAAAAGATGCATGCATCCCAGTGTTCACTGTAGCACTATTTAATCCAAGACATGGAAGCAACCTAAGTGTCATCAACAGAAGAATGGATAAAGAAAACATGTCACATATACACTATGGGATATTACTCTGCCATAAAAAAGAACAAAACAATGCCATTTGCAGCAACATGGATAGACCTAGAGATTATCATACTAAGTGATGTAAGTCAGACAATGGCAAACATCCTATGATATTGCTTGTGCGTGGAATCTAAAAAATAATACAAATGAATATATATATACAATATATATATATATATATATATGTGGAAAATTATGAAAGAGATGGGAATATATATATGTGGAAAATTCTGAAAGAGATGGGAATACCAGACCACCTGATCTGCCTCTTGAGAAATCTGTATGCAGGTCAGGAAGCAACAGTTAGAACTGGACATGGAACAACAGACTGGTTCCAAAGAGGAAAAGGAGTACGTCAAGGCTGTATATTGTCACCCTGTTTATTTAACTTATATGCATAGTACATCATGAGAAATGCTAGACTGGAAGAAACACAAGTTGGAATCAAGATTGCTGGGAGAAATATCAATAACCTCAGATATGCAGATGACACCACCCTTATGGCAGAAAGTGAAGAGGAACTAAAAAGCCTCTTGATGAAAGTGAAAGTGGAGAGTGAAAAGGTTGGCTTAAAGCTCAACATTCAGAAAACGAAGATCATGGCACCTGGTCCCATCACTTCATGGGAAATAGATGGGGAAACAGTGGAAACAGTGTCAGACTTTATTTTTCTGGGCTCCAAAATCACTACAGATGGTGACTGCAGCCATGAAATTAAGATGCTTACTCCTTGGAAGGAAAATTATAACCTAGACAGCATATTCAAAAGCAGAGACATTACTTTGCCAACAAAGGTTCATCTAGTCAAGGCTATGGTTTTTCCTGTGGTCATGTATGGATGTGAGAGTTGGACTGTGAAGAAGGCTGAGCACTGAAGAATTGATGCTTTTGAAGTGTGGTGTTGGAGAAGACTCTTGAGAGTCCCTTGGACTGCAAGGAGATCCAACCAGTCCATTCTGAAGGAGATCAGCCCTGGGATTTCTTTGGAAGGAATGATGCTAAAGCTGAAACTCCAGTACTTTGGCCACCTCATGTGAAGAGTTGACTCACTGGAAAAGACTCTGATGCTGGGAGGGATTGAGGGCAAGAGGAGAAGGGGATGACAGAGGATGAGATGGCTGGATGGCATCACTGACTCAATGGACATGAGTCTGAGTGAACTCCGGGAGTAGGTGATGGACAGGGAGGCCTGGCATGCTGGGATTCATGGGGTCGCAAAGAGTCGAACATGACTGAGCGACTGATCTGATATATGCTATGCTATGCTATGCTATGCTATGCTAAGTCACTTCAGTCGTGTCCGACTCTGTGTGACCCCATAGACAGCAGCCACCAGGCTCCCCCGTCCCTGGGATTCTCCAGGCAGGAACACTGGAGTGGGTTGCCATTTCCTTCTCCAATGCATGAAAGTGAAAAGTGAAAGGGAAGTCGCTCAGTCGTGTCCGACTCTTAGCGACCCCATGGACCACAGCCTATCAGGCTCCTCCATCCATGGGATTTTCCAGGCAAGAGTACTGGAGTGGGGTGCCATTGTCTTCTCTGGATCTGATATATACACAATAGAAATAGACATACACACTGAAAACAAACTTTGGCTTACCAAGGTTACCTTTCCAGGAGGGGAGGGATAAATTAGGCATCTGGAATGAACATATATACACTGCTCTGTATGAAATAGATAACCAACAAGATCTACAATATAGCACAGGGAACCATACTCACTATTTTGTAATAAACTATAAAGAATCTGAAAAAGAATACATATGTAAATATTCTTTTTCAGATTCCACACATATATATATACATATATATATAAACCACCTAAAATTAATCCAATATTATATTTCAATTATACTTCAATAATTTTAAGTGTTTTTTTTTTTAATAAATACATAACTTGGCTTCTGGGATACCAGAAATAGGTAAGGGAGTAGAGTGCTGTTGAATGGAGTTATTTTATATGTGTTGGTCATGAAAGGCCTGTTAGAAAAGATCATGTTTGAGTAGAGGGATGTAGGAAGTGGGGCTTGACTAGAGACAAGCATTCAGGCAGAGAACCCGAGATGCAAAGGCCTTCGGTGTACCTGGGGTCTTTAAGGAAAAAAGGAGAACTGAAATGAGGGAGGAGAAAAATGTAGGAGAGGAGGTCAGAGCTTTGGTGGTTAGTGGTAGAGGAGTCTTGTGAACCTGGAAGACAATTTTCAGGACTGTGGCTTTTTTACTGTAAGAGCTAATGGACGTTTGGAAGATTCTGAGTTTAGGTGTGACATGATAGATCTTTAAAGGGTCATTCTGGCTGCTGTGATGGGGGAAGGGCTGGGAGCAGGTAGGCTAAACAGAGTCAGGTAAGAAATCAGTAGCCTGGACTCAAAGATAGCTGTGGGAACATGGAGAATGTTTGGATTTACAGTATTTCAGAGATGACTCTGACAGTGTTTGCTTGTGAGTTGGAAATGTGGAGAGAAGAGGACTGGCTGAAAACAGAATAGGTGGGAGGGTGGTAAGTTCTCTGAGATGTGAAAGACTGTTTACACAGTCTTACAGAGGGGTTAAACCTGGCTGTACTCCAATACTGCATCTCCTTAGCCAGCCTTGACTTTAATATTTATGCGGAAGTATTGTCTTTGTGAACTCTTTTCTTGCATTATTAATAAATTTATTCTTATTAATTCTCTGTTACCAGTCATTTCTAGAAATACATTTAGTTTTAGTCCTATGTCAAATACTCTAGAAATGCATTGATTTTTTAAAAAATTACTTTCCTTAAAGGAGTTGGATCACCCTTGTTTTGATGGTCAGTGAGGCCCAGATGTTTTTTTATATGGAAAATGCATGACATGGAGTAACTGCTATTTTTAATACCACTCTGCTTCCAGAATTTAATCTTTTCCACCAGTTTTTACAGGATATGCCTTCCATCTGTCTATTTGAGTATTCATATTGGATTGCTTTATTAAAAAATGGTTTTCAAAATAGAGTTTCAGACCTCATTTTGTCCACACACAAGTGTGGGATACACTATGTTGTCTTTGGGAAGAGCATGGCCTTTGAGTTGGTTGGCCATGGATTCAAACACCAGCTCTAACTCATTCTAGCTCTAATGTGACCTGAAGCAGGTTGCCGAGTCAACCTGAACTCAGCTTCTTCACCTTTGGAACAACAGAAGGAACTCATATGGTTGTGGTCAAGCCTGAATGACAACTGAATGAGAACAGCATATAGAGTTCCTGGGAAACTATAGAGATATTAGCTCTCTTTTCCTTTGTTCAATCACCTGTAGATTTTTCTTTCCTGCCATTTATGCCAGTATGGTGTTGCTGTTGCAGGGACTCTCCCTAAAGGGAGATTACACAGGCCTACTCTGTTAAACTCTAAGGGCCATGTGAATTGTTTTGGCCAATGAACTGTGGACAAAGCAACGTGTCACTTCTGAGCAGAAGCTTGGTCAGTCACACCATGTTGTCCTTGAAGTCATGACAACCAAAGGAAGACTGCTCTATTAGCCTGGGTCCCAGGGAAACGATGGAGAAGGCAACGGCACCCCACTCCAGTACTTTTGCCTGGAGAATCCCATGGATGGAGGAGCCTGGTAGGCTGCAGTCCATGGGGTCGCTGGAGTCAGACACGACTGAGCAACTTCACTTTCGCTTTTCACTTTCATGCATTGGGGGAGGAAATGGCAACCCACTCCAGTGTTCTTGCCTGGAGAATCCCAGGGACGGGGGAGCCTGGTGGGCTGCCGTCTATGGGGTCGCACAGAGTCGGACAGGACTGAAGCGACTTAGCAGCAGCAGCAGAGAAAAGATGACAGACAGCAGAGCTATAGCTGACCCTCAGTGGATATGCAGCATATTAGAAAGCAGAATCTCCATTTTCTGAGTCACTAGCATTGGGGACATTTATTATCAGTTTAATGTAGCCTACTCTGACAACACATCCCAACAATAAAAGAAACATCTAGAGTGTCTCTCCACCTCAACAACAAAAGAAGCAGCATCTAATGTATCCAGGTAAAAAAAGTAAAGCAATCCAAAAAAAAAAAAAAAAAAAATCAAAAACCAAAAAATGCCATGCTAAGTATGGCCAAGACTCTTTGTGAGTTGTTAAAATTATTTATAGATGATATTTGCCCTCAAAGAGATCACAGTACATTATTTCAGCATATGTTGTTATAAATTATCTCTCTTCTGTTCACACAAGGGAAGATGTTCTCTGACCTGGAAACATGAAGGAGATGTCAAAAAATGTCCTTCTGCCAAAAGGGTGTGGAGTGAAGAGACATTTTTCTTTTCTCATTGTATCCACGTCATATTCTACATATATCCCAAAGCGACGAGCTCACTGTGGTGTCTGTTATTGTAGAAGGACAAAAAGCAATTCCACGAGCTATTTTAGTTTTCCTAATGGAACAACTAGATGCTGCAGATGAAAGAGTTATTAGAAAAATAAGTCTTAGCTTTTCTATAAAAGCATCCAAAATGTGCTGCACATCCTGGCCAGTCCATCAGCACTGTGAAGGTGTACATTAACAGACAGGATCTCTATTTAGATCTTATATTTCAAGTCTTCTTTCCCCAAGACAGTCGCCAAAGAAGAGCCAGAAAAAACACCTGAAGTTGAATGACTGTGCTTTGGTCCCATTTTTTATGCATATGTTTGGTGCACTTGTTTCCAGCGACAGACAGAAGCCCTTCGGCTGGTATTCATTCAGGCCACTCGCCCAACCTCTATTTTCTTTATTCCCTTTCCGGGCATTATGGTTCCTTGTCCCCACTCTCAAGTTCAGCTTTTGATGACATGTTTCTTCGCCCCTGATCTCTGCCATTTCTTCTTCTTTTGTTTAAATGTTCAACTGTGATAAAATACACATAATATGAAATTTACCATTTTCACCATTTTTAGGGTTAAGATCAGTAATGTTAAGTATATTAATATTGCTGTCCAATCCATCTCCAGAACTTCTGCATTGTGCAAAACTGAAATTCTGTACCCATTAAAGGACAGCTCTCAATTTCTCTTTCCCCAGTCCAGGCAATTACCGTGCTTAGCTTCTGTTTCCACGAGTTTGACTACTCTTGACACCACATGGAAACGAAATCACATAGTATTTGTCTTCTCTGGGACTGGTCATTTTACTTAGTGCAATTATTTTACTTAGCTCAACTGTCCTCAATGGTACAGCATGTGAAAGAATTGCCTTCCTTTTTAAGGCTGAGTAACGTGGGCTACGGTAAATGGAGTCGCAAAGAGTCAGACACGACTGAAGCAATTTAGCACACATGCGTGCAATGTTCCCTTGTAGTGTACATATGACATTTCACTTATCCACTCATCAGTTGATGGACACGTGGGTTCCTTGCACCTTCTGCCTATTGTAATTAGTGCTGCTGTGTACATGCATGTGCCACCCCTTCTTAATGCTGACCTTAAGAACCTCAGCACAAGATAAAATGCTTTTGTTCTTCCATCCTTGGGTACATTGGGCAGGGATCAAACAGTGGAGCTGGTAGTGGAGCAAGGTGATGAGGCACTTGCCATTGGCATAAAGTCAAAAGGGATCCCCAAAACTCTGCAATCAAAGCCTACAGTATTTTAGTGCATGCAAAAAAAACCCATGATAGACAAAACACCAAAATTTTAAGTGAAGAAAATAATAGTAATGGTACATACAGAGCCATATTAACACCAAAAGCAAAAGAAAAATAAATAATATTGGTCCTGCCTTTATTTGAAATTTGCCACTCAGTCCATCACAGAATTTTTGCATTTTTTAAAAAATACTGCATTGAAATATTACCTGGATTACTGAGTTTTGTGGTACCTCCTTAAATGGTGGGATATCTACCTATGACAAGGAGCTCCATTTTCTCACCCTAGTCCCAGCGCCCCATCAACCAGATTAGAGTTATGTGTTTATGGTCCCCACTGGCTTTGGAAAATCAGATCAGACCAAGCAATAGCTTCTTTATTATTCTCTTTCTAAACCTGAGAAACAGGCCAACTACCATAACTTATCAATCTTGGCTATAATCCTGCCAAATATCTCATTCTCTGAAACACTCCTTCTTGTGAAAATAAATTTTTCATGGCCAAATTAGTTTTGTAAGTGATCAGTTAAACACAGCTAAATAGATTATTACTTGAGAATGTCTAGGAATACACGCTGACTGCAACACTATATACTTCTTTGCCAATATATAATCATGAGCCTTTTGGGTAGGTATTGCTTGCATTATATTAGTATTTGAACAAAAAAGCACATTTTCAAGCACAAATCCAACCTGGACATCCAGGGAAATGCCTAGACAATCTTGGGGGAGAGATCTCAACCAACTGGAAGAAAATGCACACAGACTGTGAAAAGGTAAATTGATAATAAGCATGCTGACACAATCTAAAAAATGGTGTCACAACAGAAAGATGAAAATAGCTCACTTGCTACTCTGGGGGAAGGAAGTTTACACTGTATGATTTAACGTCCCCCTGTTGTTAGATAACACACAACTTCATGTAGGATGCGGTACGAGAAATGTGAGTTATTGTTCATGCTTTTTCAGCTGACAGACTTTTCATTGACTGAGAAGTACCATTTTGCTAATTTCATTTTAACTTTCATAAAATCATCATTTTGAGTTGAAAGACAGGGTCAAAGCTGGCTTTACAAGAAGGTGGGGAAATGAACTGAAATTGATTAATCTGGAGGTATGTAAAAAGGCTTCTCTCTCAGCAATAATAATGGTAAAATCCATTTCACTGGGTGAGGCAATGCAGAAGAGTTCTCTTTATTAGATATTGACAGATCAGCAGTCTTAAAGACATCCCATTACAAACAGTAGACAAAGCTTATTGGTTGCTCTCCATATGCCAGCTCCTGTGCTAAGTACTGAACATGGATTACATTTTTAGTACATATGATGGTCCCAAGAGGTAGATACTATACTTATCCTCATTTTACTGAAGATGGAAATTAGGTTCAAAGAGTTTAAGTCACTTACCTAACTGACATAGTACAGGATGGAGCTTGGAGCAGAAGCGAGGCAGTCTAACTCAACTCACCTCACAACCTCTAGAGGCTAGAACCTTAAAACCTTTGTCTTCTAAGTATCAGCAGGCATTAAGTTGGCCCCTAGCTGGGAATACAAACCATTCTGGCTAGGAACAACATAAATAATGCTATCTTGAAGGAATTAAAGAGCAACCAAGGGACCTGTCAGCCGGACTGTCAGCAGTAATACAAGAGCTTCACATTTTCCATGAGTACAATAGCCAAAGAGAAAACAAGAACAAGCACCCCATGCCACAGTACAGCTGTCACAGTAAGGGTGTGACTTCCCAGGAAAATAGAAGATTAAATCTATCTATGTCATATCATAGCCACAAATTTCCAGAGAAAGAAACTTAGAGGTAAATGATTCTCAAAACCTGACCACTGGCAAAGACATTCACTCTCCTCCCAAAACCTATGTCTCCATCCCTGCTGCAGCCAAATAAATAAATTTTAAAAAATTTTAAAAAGGAAAATAGTAGCTATTATTATATTTATATTACACATTACATATTATTTATTATGAATCATTATCAGAATATCCTCTGAAGTTACACATAGCAAAAGCCATGGTAGATCTGAGAAGCTGAGAGGAGAACTCAAGACTATTTTAAATTGTGAACTGTGTTCTTCTTACATGTATTTCTTCACATTTTAAGTGCATGAATTCTCTTTACCAAAAATATTTCAAAAGCAAATTTCATACTTGCTCTGTGAGCTTCTCACAGAATGTTTTGGATTCATACCTCAGCTTAACCATGACTTCTAATTCTGCAAATGGTACAATGTTCCAACACACAATATATATTTTGTTATGCCTCTGCTATAATTAATCAGGCAAAAAATGAGTATTATATTTCTAATGACAACTTTGTGCCCGCGAAGCAAAACTCTGCCACAATGTTAATACATCTATATGGTCGCTTGCATCAAAATGCACGATCCTTAATTTTAATTTCAAGCTTTAATTGCTATAGGCCACACTAATAAAGGATTTTCAAATGAAAAAATACACTTTCTGTAGGCTTTTTCTTTAAGAAATGCTACGTAGTATAATGATATATGACACCCAGAGAACAACAGGATAAAAAACACCAAGCATTACAAATGTGTTTGGAGAGAGAAAGATTAAGTTGCTACCAATTTTAATTTATTGGAACATAAGAAAATGTACCTAACAATAACAGACTTTAAGAATAAGGCAAAAGTTTTTGTAATAAGAAATGCGTGAAATGGAATACGGACTCCTCCTTCAAGCACACTCCAGGAGATATTGGAGTGTTTACTGAGCTTCTCTTCTGTGCCCTGTTCTGCACCAGAAACTCCAGGGATAAAGACTATGAGAAAGGCAAGCTTCCTTTCCTAAGAATTTGAACTTCACATTGGGAAATTCACCCATCGTTGGGATTTTGGTAAGTTCCCACTATCCTGTCTTCAGAACTCAAAGCAGAAGCAACAAGATTAAAAACCTTAAAACAAATGGCAGATGATCATCACAAAGGGATAAACGATTCTTGGGCAACAGAAAGGTTTGGCTGTAGCAGAACTGCTTATATTAATGTATTTGAAGACAAGTGTGGCTATCCAAAGGGAGAGGAGCAGGAAATGATAGATTTACCATGTGTCTCAGCAAGGCCTGGAAGGTAAAACAGAGGCCAGACCTGCCCCCATGAACCTCCCTGCCCTTGGACAGGACTGACTGTATCGCAGGGAAGGTGCACAGGCTGTCTGAAGCACTGACAGCCTTGATCTTCCTGTGCTCTCCTTCTCCATGTGTGTGTGTGTGTGTGTGTGTGTGTGTATGCTCAGCTGTGTCAAACTCTTGCGACCCCATGGATGGTAACTCATCAGGCTCCTTGAAATTTTCCAGGCAAGTATACTGGCTTGGGTTGCCATTCCCTGCACAATTATAACAGATCTTTCCATGCAATTCTCCCTTCCCTGAACACACACACACACACACACACACACACACACACACACACACACTTCTTAGACTTCTCATTCTTATCAACTTCAATAACATGTTTAGTGTCTTATGAAGAGTGGCTATGACAGTGGGTTCCCCTGATAGCTCAGTTGGTAAAGAATCCTCCTGCAATGCAGGAGACCCCAGTTCAACCCCTGGGTTGGGAAGATCCCCTGGAGAAGGGAAAGGCTACCCACTCCAGTATCCTCGCCTGGAGAATTCCATGGACTAACAGATCAGAAAGAGTTGGACACGACTGAGCAACTTTCACTTTCACTTTTACTATAAGAAGATAGTAAATACATGTTGAGTATTTACTATCTCCATACAGTTTACATTTGCTTTTTGTTTAATCCCCTAAACAACCCTAACAGTTTGATGTCAGTATTCCACTGTCATCTGTAATCCAAATGTTTACTCCACCTTTAGCTCATAATCTACATGGAAAGTCATCTTTCTCTGTAGTGGGAACTAGCCAGGCTTCTCTACCAATGTCAACTCAGATCCTCAATCCTTTTCAATATCTCACTTCCCAGAACAACTCAGCGTCATAAAATCATTATCAAACATGACTTGGTAAGGGTGGCAGGTTTTGAAAGATGTCTGGAGAATATATGACATGCAAAGAGGACATCATACATGAGAAAAAGGCATGAGAACTTCTTCAGTTTACTTGCTCAGTCGTGTCCGACTCTTTGCAACCCCATGGACTGCAGCACGCCAGGCTTCCCTGTCCATCACCAACTCCTGGAGCTTGCTCAAACTCATGTCCGTTGAGTCAGTGATACATTTTCATATATTATTCCACTAAGGCTGGCATATGTGTCTGAACCAGCTCAACCAAATTGAGCTTCTAAGGTCCTTGGGAGAAGAGACTATTAAAATTGCTTAGAATTATGTTTTCAGATATCTGTTTAATTTTCCTATTCTTGAGGCACTGATATTATCCCCAAATCTTCTTACCATCTTTGACTTTCCAATTCCTATTCAAGTTCTTCTACCTGCCCTACCTAAGTCCCTTCTGATTCCTCCTTAGGAGAAGATGTGGATATGCCACACACGTAAACTGACCTTTCTCATACAATTATGAGCCACTGCTTCCTTTGAAGGATACAATGGCCACAGAATTAAGTAGATTCATCACAGCAGGAATCAAACAAACCTGTCTTTGATCATGGCAATGTACACAACCAGCAATATGCACTCAGACACTCAAGAAATGAGAACATTTTGGGAACAGAGTATCACCTTTTCCCAAATAAATCTGAGTGAAGGATAGGATGATCATGTTATTCCTCTCCATTGACTTCTTCTTCTCACCTCTTCTTTCCTCCCTTTCCTTCTCCCCATCCTTTCTGTAAAGAAGACAGGTAACTATTTTCGTGGTGAGACACACATGGGCTGGAGCACTAGTATCTGGCTAAGCAGGAGCAGACTGTTCCACTCTCCCAGGGCTTCATTTCCTCACGACCGCAGAACAGTTGAGAGAGTTGACCGTTCAGGACTGCTGTGCAGGTAAAAGGACATGGTGCCTAAAATGCTGGAAGTATCTAGCAAAGGAATATGTGCCTTTTACACAGTAGCTACCCTGCAAACAGCAGCTATTCTATGACAATTAATACTAATCATAATAGTGTTGGTAGCCGTAGTAGCAGAAAATAAAAAATAAAACTCTGTCTGAGGCATATGGGACTCCATATGGAGACTCTGTACAATTTCTATTAAAAATGGTATTTAGATGAGATCATGGGGTTCCTGTAACATCCTCTCCTACCCACAGCAGAAGCCCCCTGTGCAATAATGACAGCACCTGTCAGAGAGACGTACAGCCTGAGTTCCTACATCTGATGTGGACTGAAGCTCTCTGTTCTGAGCATGAGATCCACAACAGAGACTCTTTGGGCCACACATCTTTCCTTAGATGGAGCAGCACTCTCTCTTCCTCCCTGAGTTTCTGTCCATTAGTCCCAGTTTTGTACCCCCCGGGGCCAACCAAGATGAATCCAATCACTCTTGTTCCTGACAGCGCTTTAGATATCTGAACAAAGTGATCGTGTTCCCCCAGAGCATTCTCTTCTCCAAACAATCCATGTTCAGATCATCTCTCCATGCAGTCTGCATCCCGGCTCTCCAGTGTCCTGACGGTAGTGTGACGCCCAATCTGACAGAGTCTAGAGCAGAACACAGAGAGCAGAGAACTGCCTGTGATCCGCACCGTGTGCACCAATACGGTAAACAAACTGGGGAGCTCTGTATGTGGAATCTCACCGAGTATGTGATTAAGACATCCAGACCTGTGATATGTATGTGTCTGTACTAATAAGTTTATATGTGTATGTGCATTTATATGTATATTTATAATTTACATATATATTTTTGTACATATTTCTTGCTCTATCTCCCTCTCCTGCTAAGAATAATCCTAGTTAAACAGTTTTAGTCTCACATGCATATTATGACATTTAAATGAGTTTCCATGTAAACTGCTTCCATAGGTCAGGTGACTATAGGTGAATGACACCTATCCTTATTCTATCTTCACATGTATAGATAGAGACTACTTGCCAAAGTCTGTGACAGGTTCCAGGGATATGCATGTACCTGGGAATATGTATCCTTAAACTACATATAAAATATGGCCTCTGCCCTTAAAGAAATAAGAGCCTGGGAGAAATTATTTTTAATGATGGGTCAATTACTGAATACTGTCCCCAACTTACAATTTTTTTTACTTTACAATGGTGGAAAAGTAATACACATTCAGTAGAAACTGTGCCTGGAATTCTTAATTTTTGACATTTTCTAGGGTTAGTGATATATGGTTTGATAGTCCCCTGTGACACTGGGCAGGGCAGCAAGTCTCAGCTCACAGTCAGCCACCTGAAAGTAGCCTAAATGACTACTAAATACACAGCAACCATTCTGTGCCTCACTTTCAGCACAGCATTCAATAAATTAGGGATATTCAACACTTTATTATAAAATAAGCTTTGTGTTAAATGATTTTACCCAGCCATAGGCTAAATGTGTAGGGTAGGGTAGGCTCAATTATGATGTTCTGTAGGTTAGGTTGAAGTGAAAGTGTTAGTCGCTCAGTTGTGTCTGACTTTTGTGACCCCTCATGGATTGTAGCCTGCCAGGCTCCTCTGTCCATGGGATTTCCCAAGCAAGGATACTGGAGAGGGTTGCCATTCCCTTCTCTAGGGGATCTTCCTGACCCAGAGATTGAACCCAGATCCCTTGCATTGCAGGCGAATTCTTTACCATCTGAGCCACTCGGGGAAGGTTATTTATTAAAAGCATTTTTGACTCAACACTACTTTCAAGTTAGGACAGGCTGTGGGGGACATAACCTCATTGTATGGCGAGGAAGGTCTTGGGAATTAGGCACATGGCGGGTGCACAGGACACAAAGGAAGAATGCTGAGTTTACACTGGCAGCAGGGGAGAAAGGGGCAGTAGGGGTGTCAGGGAAATACTTCTGGAGGGTAGGACACTTGAGCATGAAATTTACACAGAATAAACTGGAATTAAGAATATGAAAGGGCACACGTGTTCTAAGCAGCGGGTGGAATATATGCAAAGCAGATGATGCTATGCGCGTGTGGACATGGGCTGAGCTGAACAGGTTTCCATGCATTTGGCTTCAGGATACAGATACGTTAGAAGATGTTCAATGTCCAGTTTACAGGAAGTTATCACCTCAGCAGACAGAAAGCTTGTCAGATTACATCTGAGAAATACCAGGGTGAACAGGCAAATTTGGCCTTGGAATACAGAATGAAGCAGGGCAAAGACTAATAGAGTTTTGCCAAGAAAATGCACTAGTCATAGCAAACACCCTCTTCCAACAACACAAGAGAAGACTCTATACACGAACATCACCAGATGGTCAACACCAAAATCAGATCGATTATATTCTTTGCAGCCAAAGATGGAGAAGCTCTACACAGTCAACAAAAACAATACCAGGAGCTGACTGTGGCTCAGACCATGAACTCCTTATTGCCAAATTCACACTTAAATTGAAGAAAGTAGGGAAAACCACTAGACCATTCAGGTATGACCTAAATCAAATCCCTTGTGATTATACGGTGGAAGTGACAAATAGATTAAAGGGCCTAGATCTGGTAGATAGAGTGCCTGATAAACTATGGAATGAGGTTCGTGACATTGTACAGGAGACAGGGATCAAGACCATCCCCATGGAAAAGAAGTGCAAAAAAGCAAAATGGCTGTCTAGGGAGGCTTACAAATAGCTGTGAAAAGAAGAGAAGAGAAAAGCAAGGGAGAAAAAGAAAGATATAAACATCTGAATGCAGAGTTCCAAAGAAGAGCAAGAAGAGATAAGAAAGCCTTCTTCAGCGATCAATGCAAAGAAATAGAGGAAAACAACAGAATGGGAAAGACTAGGGATCTCTTCAAGAAAATCAGAGATACCAACGGAACATTTCATGCAGAGATGGGCTCGATAAAGGACAGAAATGGTATGGACCTAACAGAAGCAGAAGATATTAAGAAGAGATGGCAAGAATACACAGAAGAACTGTACAAAAAGATCTCCACAACCCAGATAATCACGATGGTGTGATCACTGACCTAGAGCCAGACATCCTGGAATGTGAAGTCAAGTGGGCCTTAGAAAGCATCACTAGGAACAAAGCTAGTGGAGGTGATGGAATTCCAGTGGAGCTATTCCAAATCCTGAAAGCGGATGCTGTGAAAGTGCTGCACTCAATATGCCAGCAAATTTGGAAAACTCAGCAGTGGCCACAGGACTGGAAAAGGTCAGTTTTCATTCCAATCCCAAAGAAAGGCAATGCCGAAGAGTGCTCAAACTACCTCACAATTGCACTCATCTCACACGCTAGTAAAGTAATGCTCAAAATTCTCCAAGCCAGGCTTCAGCAATATGTGAACCGTGAACTTCCTGATGTTCAAGCTGGTTTTAGAAAAGGCAGAGGAACCAGAGATCAAATTACCAACATCCGCTGGATCATGGAAAAAGCAAGAGAGTTCCAGAAAAACATCCATTTCTGCCTTATTGACTATGCCAAAGCCTTTGACTGTGTGGATCACAATAAACTGGAAAATTCTGAAAGAGATGGGAATACCAGACCACCTGATCTGCCTCTTGAGAAATCTGTATGCAGGTCAGGAAGCAACAGTTAGAGGTGGACATGGAACAACAGACTGGTTCCAAATAGGAAAAGGAGTACGTCAAGGCTGTATATTGTCACCCTGTTTATTTAACTTATATGCAGAGTACATCATGAGAAACGCTGGACTGGAAGAAGCACAAGCTGGAATCAAGATTGCCAGGAGAAATATCAATAACCTCAGATATGCAGATGACACCACCCTAATGGCGGAAAGTGAAGAGGAACTCAAAAGCCTCTTGATGAAAGTGAAAGTGGAGAGTGAAAAAGTTGGCTTAAAGCTCAACATTCAGAAAACAAAGATCATGGCATCCGGTCCCATCACTTCATGGGAAATGGGGAAACAGTGGAAACAGTGTCAGACTTTATTTTTCTGGGCTCCAAAATCACTACAGATGGTGACTGCAGCCATGAAATTAAAAGACACTTACTCCTTGGAAGGAAAGTTATGACCAACCTAGATAGCATATTCAAAAGCAGAGACATTACTTTGCCAACAAAGGTTCGTCTAGTCAAGGCTATGGTTTTTCCTGTGGTCATGTATGGATGTGAGAGTTGGACCGTGAAGAAGGCTGAGCACCAAAGAATTGATGCTTTTGAAGTGCGGTGTTGGAGAAGACTCTTGAGAGTCCCTTGGACTGCAAGGAGATTCAACCAGTCCATTCTGAAGGAGATCAGCCCTGGAATTTCTTTGGAAGGAATGATGCTAAAGCTGAAACTCCGGTACTTTGGCCACCTCATGTGAAGAGTTGACTCATTGGAGAAGACTCTGATGCTGGGAGGGATTGAGGGCAGGAGGAGAAGGGGACGACAGAGGATGAGATGGCTGGATGGCATCACTGACTCGATGGATGTGAGTCTCAGTGAACTCCGGGAGTTGGTGATGGACAGGGAGGCCTGGTGTGCTGGGATTCATGGGGTCGCAAAGAGTTGGACATGACTGAGCCACTGATCTGATCTGATCTGCCTGGATCGAGAAGGCTCTAGGGACACACCCAAGCTCCACAATATCTAAGCTGTACCAACTTGGACATACAGTTTACCACCTGGCATATGACTTCCTCATCCGTAAAATGAGTGTAATTAAACTCAGTAATAATATAGGGAAGGCACCTCCTCCCTTCTAGTAACTACTTAGGATGCTGCTGCTACTTCTGCTCTCTTATTACTTGATATTTAAGACAGACATGGGCCAAATGAAATGTATAACTATTCCAGAAGCCACCCTGTTCACAAAAGGAAAAGAAAACATGTTTATCGTGGAGAAGCAATTACTAGGTGCTGGGCATGAGGGTGAGAAACAGGGTTATTAGGAAGGAGCTGGAAAGGACTGGCTGCTATTTTCAGTTGCCTTTCTGCTTTGAAATCATACCTACTTAAAAGTGCTGGTCTGGCTTCATCTCTATTTGTTCCACCAGACTCTTTTGTAAATATGCAAACTTTTAGCTAGGAAAAAATCTGCCACATCCCAAACTGTTTTTTTCTGATTACTGAGTATTTTACAGCACATCTTCCGATGTCTGCTGCTGTGACTCAACTGACATAAAGAAATTAAGACTGTCTGGGTGCATTTTGCTATTTTTCCATAGATATAAGCAAAGCTACAGAAGGAGAGCAAATCAGACTGCAAATACACACCACAAATTTAGCTTCTTCTGATAAACATTTCTTAGTCAATCAAGAATTGCTTGTACTGAAGACTACATGATGATTATATGCCACATAACAGAGAACTACTAATGCAATTGGGGCCATTTAATGGATTCCGCTTTTATGCTCTTTTCCCTTCATATTCTATGCCAAAATCTCTTTAGAGGAGTGGGCATAGGTGATTTTTTCTCTCCCTCCTCTTTGGTCATCGTCTCTCTTTGAGGATGCCTTCCTTATACATCCTCTTTGGCAGTAAAGGTTAGCAAACATTTATTGAACACCTACTGTATGCCTGTGTGCTTGAGAGACAGTGATGAAGTATCAGTGATTGTTGGTCCCTAGACCTCTCCTACAAAGGGACTGCAGTGGGAGAGACGAGCATAGGGGATATGATACACTGGCGAGATCAAATCAGAGACAAGACTCTTTGTGGGAAAGGAAAGGTCAGGAAATATTTTCCTGAAATGTTTGATGTCTTAGTTGAATTCTGAGAAACGAAAGATAATGAGAAGTGGAGTGAGATGAGGGGGAAATAAAAAAACATTCACTGGGTATTTACTGTATTCCAGGCACTCTGATTTATCACCTTTCCAACTCAACAATTCTCCGCAGGAGGTACAGATGTTATTACCATTTTATAGATGTGTAAAATGAGGGTCATGGAGAAAAATATCTGTGAACAGCGAGTAAGGGTTACAGCTAGGATTCAGACTAAGGCAGCTCCATGTCTAAGTGCATTGTCTGTGTCCTGGAATTCTGCTCCTCCTCCGCCAGCAACAGAGAAGGAGATGAGTAATGGCATGGACACTTCAGGTGAGAAAGTGAACAGGTAAAAATCTTTGGAGGCCATGAACAGCAAGGGACTGTTGACAAACAGCCCTGAGTGGCAACAGCAAGGGAGCTGGCTGAGCTTTGCCCTGAGCTCTGGAGTGACCTGAATGCCCCTGAGTGTCCTCTAGCCATTACCGCTGCCCTGCATCCTATTTCACCTGTGTCTCAGGACAGGACTCTTGACTGACACAGAATTACTATAAAAATATTCTTTGGACATACTTTTGAAAAACTGTGCCTGGAGTGAACGTATTCAGAAATTACAGGCTTTTAGTGGGAAACATCCCAGGGACGGGGGAGCCTGGTGGGCTGCTGTCTATGGGGTCGCACAGAGTCGGATACGACTGAAGTGACTTAGCAGCAGCAGCAGAGAGAAACAGAAATGTAGAAGTCTTTGGGCCAAACTCCTCCTTTGAGACAAGAAGTGACTCAGAGCAGGGCAAGGATTTGTCCAAAGTCCAAGTCTGGTCAGAGCTAAGGAGTCTCTCTTTTCAACTCATTAACCATCAGGTGACACTGTCTTCCTGACCCAGGAGGGTATTTGTGGGTACTGGAAGGTGAGCAGCCTACTGTCCAAAATGGTCTCATAAAGCTGCAGCTTGGGGCACCTTACCTCCTACACCTGTTCCCAAACTCACACACCTGGTCATTCTCCAGACTCTTCCTGGTCAATAATAAGCACCTTTATCCAACTGCTTGAGTTAATCTCATGAGAATGACTCATGGGAGTTCTCTCACCCGCCACAGCCAATTCAACACAAAGCCCTGCTTCCAATCCAAAACACACCTAGAACTTGCACCATGGCCTTAGTCCAAGCCAGCAGTCCCTGTCTACAGGTAAACTGCAGCAATCTGGATGCATCCGTTCTTTATCTTTCTATACTGAAACATAGTCGACTCACAACATTATACTAGCTTCAGGTGTAACAACATAACAAGTCAACATTTTTATAGATTATGTTTCATATAAAATTATTATAAAACACTGGCTGTATTTGCTGTATGGCACAGTATATTCTGGTATCTTACTTAATTTAAACCTAGTAGTGTGCACTTCTAAACCCCCTTCCTCTATCTTGCCCCATCCCCTACTCCTTTCCCCACTGATAACCACTAGTTTGCTCTCTGCATCTGCGAGTCTTTCTGCTTAGTTTCTGCTTTGTTATGTTCATTTGTTTTCTTTTGTTTAGATTCCACACATAAGTGAAAACATACAGTACTTGCCTTTAACTTATTTCACTAAGCATAATCATCTCTGGCCCATCCATCAGCAAGTGGCAAAATTTCATTATTTTTTAATGGCTGAGTAATATTTCGTGTGTGTGTGTGTGTGTGTGCACATCTCACATCTTCTTTATTCATCAACCTATCAATGGACACAAGTTGCTTCCGTACCCTGACTACTGTATATAATGAATGGTATGAACATTGGGGTTCACATGAAAAGAACCTCAACATTACTAATCATCAGGGAAATGCAAATGCGATATCACCTCATATCTGTCAGAATGACTTTCAACAAAAAAACAAGACATGAAAAGTGGTAACAAACGTGGAGAAAAGGGAACCCTTGTGCACTGTTGGTGGGAATGTGAACTGGACCCCCCACTATGGAAAACAGTATGGCGCTTGCTCAAAATATTAACAATGGAATGCTCAAAATATTAACAATGACCATACCATCCAGCAATTCCACTCCTGGGTATATATCCAAAGAAAATGAAAACATTAATTTGAAAAGGCCCATGCATCCCCTCTGTCTCTCATCCACTAGCAGCCAAAATGCTCTTCATTAACTAACACAACAGACCACCTCTTCTTAAGTAAAAACAAATCAACAACTGCCCAGTGCATTTGAGATACAATTCGTTCTTTCCTGTCCTGCGACACCCTGGGTAATCTATCTCTGTATTTCCTCAAAGCTCATTAAACATCAGTTTTACAGATATGTTTTAGGTCCTCAAAACCTCCAAATCCCATCTTATCTCAATGCCCTTCTATAGTCTATGCCTTCCAGTAACAGTATCTCCCTACACTAATCCTAACTAGCCCATCTGCATATTTTAATTCTCAGCTTGAAAAGAATGTACCAAAGGAACATTTCATGCAAAGATGGGCACGATAAAGGACAGAGATGGTGTGGACCTAACAGAAGCAAAAGATATTAAGAAGAGGTGGCAAGAATACACAGAAGAACTGTACAAAAAAGAGCTTCAAGACCTAGATAATCATGATGATGTGATCACTGACCTAGAGCCAGACATCTTGGAATGTGAAGTCAAATGGGCCTTAGAAAGCATCACTACGAACAAAGCTAGTGGAGGTGATGGAATTCCAGTGGAGCTATTCCAAATCCTGAATGATGATGCTGTGAAAGTGCTGCACTCAATATGCCAGCAAATTTGGAAAACTCAGCAGTGGCCACAAGATTGGAAAAGGTCAGTTTTCATCCCAATCCCAAAGAAAGGCAATGCCAAGGAGTGCTCAAACTACCGAACAATTGCACTCATCTCACACGATAGTAAAGTAATGCTCAAAATTCTCCAAGCCAGGCTTCAGCAATATGTGAACCATGAACTTCCTGATGTTCAAGCTGGTTTTAGAAAAGGCAGAGGAACCAGAGATCAAATTGCCAACATCCGCTGGATCATGGAAAAAGCAAGAGAGTTCCAGAAAAACATCTATTTCTGCTTTATTGACTATGCCAAAGCCTTTGACTGTGTGGATCACAATAAACTATGGAAAATTCTGAAAGAGATGGGAATACCAGACCACCTGATCTGCCTCTTAAGAAATCTGTATGCAGGTCAGGAAGCAACAGTTAGAACTGGTCATGGAACAACAGACTGGTTCCAAATAGGAAAAGGAGTACGTCAAGGCTGCATATTGTCACCATGTTTATTTAACTTATATGCAGAGTACATCATGAGAAATGCTGGACTGGAAGAAACAGAAGTTGGAATCAAGATTGCCGGGAGAAACATCAATAACCTCAGATATGCAGATGACACCACTCTTATGGCAGAAAGTGAAGAGGGGCTAAAAAGCCTCTTGATGAAAGTGAAAGCGGAGAGTGAAAAGGTTGGCTTAAAGCTCAACATTCAGAAAACGAAGATCATGGCATCTGGTCCCATCACTGCATGGGAAATAGATGGACAAACAGTGGAAACAGTGTCAGACTTTGTTTTTCTGGGCTCCAAAATCACTGCAGATGGTGACTGCAGCCATGAAATTAAAAGACGCTTGCTCCTTGGAAGGAAAGTTATGACCAACCTAGATAGCATATTCAAAAGCAGAGACATTACTTTACCAACAAAGGTTCGCCTAGTCAAGGCTATGGTCTTTCCTGTGGTCATGTATGGATGTGAGAGCTGGACTGTGAAGAAGGCTGAGCACCGAAGAATTGATGCTTTTGAACTGTGGTGTTGGAGAAGACTCTTGAGAGTCCCTTGGACTGCAAGGAGATCCAACCAGTCCATTTTGAAGGAGATCAATCCTGGAATTTCTTTAGAAGGAATGATGCTAAAGCTGAAACTCCAGTACTTTGGCCACCTCATGCGAAGAGTTGACTCATTGGAGAAGACTCTGATGCTGGGAGGGATTGAGGGCAGGAGGAGAAGGGGACGACAGAGGATGAGATGGCTGGATGGCATCACTGACTCAATGGATGCGAGTCTGAGTGACCTCCGGGAGCTGGTGATGGACAGGGAGGCCTGGCGTGCTGCGGTTCATGGGGTCGCAAAGAGTCGGACACGACTGAGCGACTGATCTGATCTGATCTAAGGAGGCCTCCACTCACCTCTCTTTCCCACCTCTCCCATATAAATTAGTTCCCAGTTATATTCTCTTGTAGACTCTGAGCAATTAAATCATATTTAATTATTCATCTATTAGCAAACAATTTGACTTTGAGTAAGTGGTTCAATTTTCCAAGCTTCCCTGTTCTTACCTCTAAAATGGGCATAAGAATACTTACTCCGAAGAACAGTTATAAAGACTGAGATTAAAGTACTTAATAGGTATTGAATGAATAGTTATAAAAAGTTTATTCTTTAATTCTACCCCTGCCCAGAACAATACTCTTTGCAATAGGGAATCCATCATGGCTTAAGACCCAGGACTAAAGTGACTGTCAATCAGAATAGAGAAACTTCTCTGATACAGTGTTTCCAACAAGAAGGCTCTTGAGCCACCTGTGTAAAATACTGCATTCCAGCTGGACTGTGAAGAAGGCTGAGCGTCAAAGAATTGATGCTTTTGAAGTGTGGTGTTGGAGAAGACTCTTGAGAGTCCCTTGGACTGCAAGGAGATCCAACCAGTCCATTCTGAAGGAGATCAGCCCTGGGATTTCTTTGGAAGGAATGATGCTAAAGCTGAAACTCCAGTATTTTGGCCACCTCATGCAAAGAGTTGACTCATTGGAGAAGACTCTGATGCTGGGAGGGATTGGGGGCAGGAGGAGAAGGGGACGACAGAGGATGAGATGGCTGGATGGCATCACTGACTCGATGGATGTGAGTCTGAGTGACCTCCCGGAGTTGGTGATGGACAGGGAGGCCTGGCGTGCTGCAGTTCATGGGGTCACAAAGAGTCGGACACGACTAAGCGACTGATCTGATCTGATCTGATTGTGACCCACCTGTGCTCTACAGAAACATCACTATTATCTCTGAGCCACCAGAGGGGCAACTGAATAGGGAAGGGGAAACACACAACAAGGAGCTAAGGCACTGAAATACTCACGGTCTGTGCTGCATACGTTTATCTATCTTTAGCTGAGGACACTGGAGAAAGTTTTTTTTAAGCCTTCTCCATTTAAGGATCATTTCTGCCTTCCCCTT
The DNA here is from genome assembly GCA_935064755.1 of Tragelaphus eurycerus. Taxonomy (NCBI): domain Eukaryota; kingdom Metazoa; phylum Chordata; class Mammalia; order Artiodactyla; family Bovidae; genus Tragelaphus; species Tragelaphus eurycerus. Next base: position 25,476,538 of record CAKXYN010000020.1, read on the forward strand.
TGCAGCACTGATAGACAACATTTCAACATTCATGCAAATTAGAACCCAGAACTCTCAAGTCCTGTAGCCTAAACCAACGTAAGACTGTTTGCAAAGCCAGCTGATTTGCAAAGTACCAATCCTGAGAACACTTCCAGTGATTCTCCAGGAGCACAAACGTATTTAAATGCACCTATTCACAAGCTTAAAAAGTAATGTAAATGTATGCACATATGAACATTGAAATAGCCCTCTGTGAGGAGTTTTAATAAACCGCTCTCTTTGTCCACACAACAAACAAACCAGAATTAGAAATCAGAATCAGAACCATCATTATGCATACCTGCAATTCATTTTAAGAAATTCATATGTTCTAGAAAAGGTGTTTGCACACCACTATTTTGTATATTGGATTATATTTTTAAAATCACTAAATGAGGAAGCTATTTTAACTAGCTTTCAAATGAAACCTTTGGTAAACTGAAGAATCATTTTGTAGTGTGAATAATTGGCATCATTACATTCGTTTTGTAAATAAGGGACACTTGCACCAGTTTAGATTCAAGCAGATGATTCATTTGCTCTTGGTTTGGGGATTCATCCGTTCCGTTAGCATTTTTCATTCATACATTATTCATGTGTTCATTCTGCAAATATTTACTGAGTGCTTACCATATGTCTGGCACAGTATTAGATGCTCCAGATACAGGACTGAACAAGAGAGAACGAGAGAGGAGTGAACAAGTACTTTGCCCTTCTGAAGAAGTTTGTCTCCTGGTGGAGCAAGATAGCCAATACAACAGGTAAATTAAAATATGTAATATGATGTGAAGTAAATAAGTATGTTATAAACAACAATAAAGCAGTCTAAAGGGATAAAATGTGGGTAGCCTACAATGGATTAGACTACAGAATGGGTGCTTCTGCTGATAAGACAGGCAGGTAAATCCTGAGTAAACAGGCAAAATGAGGGAGCAAACCATGGAAAGGGGCCAGGGTGCTTCAGGCAGAGGAAATGTAAGTGTCTTGAATCTGAAGTACAACTGCCTTTGAACAAGAAAATGAGTGTGTCCTGATTGATCAAGGCAGAGACTGGTAGATCAGCAAAATAGTTGAGGGCTGGCTCAGGCTGCACCCTCTAGGCTGCGGCATAGAGGCAGGAATGGGGCCACTGTTCTCAGCATGAGTAGGGGCGGGGGACAAATGACACTCAGAATCCACAGATTTCTGCCCATGATGGAAAACTGTGGTTTTTCCAAATGGATCAACATACTTATATCATCTCATACTCTCCTTCTTCCTTTTGTCTTTTCTCCATTTCTATTGACCTTCCCTTCTTCTTTTTCTTACTTCCTCTCACTCTTTCATCTTTTACCCTTTCATAAAAGTATTTTTTGTGCACCTATTGTGTTCCAAGCACTGTGCCGAGGGATCCAACAGATGTCCTCTGTCTTGGGCGTAGAGGCAAGATCGTCTCTCTCTTCCCCCAACCCCCGTTAAAGATGTCAAGACTAGAATATGCTGCCTGAGCTCCTCCACTGAAAGGGCAAGCTTGAGAGTCAAACATACAGAGGTTGGACTTCCAGCTCCATTACTTATCAGTTGCATTTATATTGAGCAATGTATGTAATTTCCTTGCCTCAATTCTCTCATCTGTAAAATAAGGATAATAATACATACTTTGAAGGAATGTTTTGAGAATTTCTAGTTTTATATATAAGTGGGTGATTAATATTATTACATTATTATTTCTGCTTGCTTTCTTCCTTTCCAACTTGAACCTCAGAATAAAGGACATAGTGACAACAGTTTGGTAGGATACTGCAATCTACTTCTGATTTTCTGTCTCCTCTAATGTTGTATTCTGTAGAGGAGATATTCTGTCTCCTCTAGACTACTGTATTCATTATTATAGAATCTAACCCATGGGCCCTGACAACCCAAGATGACCCAGGATGGTGGCATGATGGAAATCTGGTTTTACTTACAGGAGAGGGCATTAATACTCCAACTCTTTACCTTTCTCTGAATTGAGACTCTTTGTTATGCAACTTCTCAAATTTCTCCCATTAAAAAATCAGATTATATTTCTCCACCCCTTTACTTTCAGTCGGGCCAAATGGTGTGCTTAGGCCAACAAAATGAGACAGAAAAGATAGTTTCCAGTTTTAAGCCTATACCTCAAGACATTATGCATAATTCTGCTTGATGTCTGGTGCAGTTGCCATCACCAGGAGAGTATGCCCAAGATAGCTCCAAGAAGGAGGATGAGAAATACAGGAAGCTGAGCAGAGTTGCCACAGCTCAGCCCAATCTAGACCAGGCAACCCCAGCCAACCCACAGGTGTATGAAAATACATAATTGTTATTTTAAGCCACTGAATGCTGGGGTCATTCATCAGATCAGATCAGATCAGATCAGTCGCTCAGTCATGTCCGACTCTTTGCGACCCCATGAATCCCAGCACGCCAGGCCTCCCTGTCCATCACCAACCCCCGGAGGTCACTCAGACTCACATCCATCAAGTCAATGATGCCATCCAGCCATCTCATCCTCTGTCGTCCCCTTCTCCTCTTGCCCTCAATCCCTCCCAGCATCAGAGTCTTCTCCAATGAGTCAACTCTTCGCATGAGGTGGCCAAAGTACTAGAGTTTCAGCTTTAGCAACATTCCTTCCAAAGAAATCCCAGGGCTGATCTCCTTCAGAATGGACTGGTTGGATCTCCTTGCAGTCCAAGGGACTCTCAAGAGTCTTCTCCAACACCACAGTTCAAAAGCATCAATTCTTCAGTGCTCAGCCTTCTTCACAGTCCAACTCTCACATCCATACATGACCACAGGAAAAACCATAGCCTATGCTATCTAGGTTGGTCATAACTTTCCTTCCAAGGAGTAAGTGTCTTTTAATTTCATGGCTGCAGTCACCATCTGTAGTGATTTTGGAGCCCAGAAAAATAAAGTCTGACACTGTTTCCACTGTTTCCCCATCTATTTCCCATGAAGTGATGGGACCGGATGCCATGATCTTCGTTTTCTGAACGTTGAGATTCATACCCTAATATTTGACTGATAGACTGGCCTTAGTAAACAATATTGCTTAACATTATCAATTAATCAAATATATTGATTGGATTTTTAATGCACTAGATGCTGGGGATATAAACAAAACCGAAAACTATCATACCTGCCCTGAGGGAACTTACAGTCTAGGTGAGAGGGAAAGAAAAAGAAGCACTGGTAACAGAGTTAAAGAGGGGTTTGAGACAGGGAATGCCTGGAGTCAGGGCTGAGCCCCAGATGATTGTCTGACTGCTCCTAGTGGCAGAAAGGGGAATTGCATTTAAGAGAGGCATTGTAGGCAGGTTCTTTACCATCTGCGGCTTCCCTGGAGACGCCACCAGGGAAGCCCCTTTTAATTTTCAGGGCTGTGCTCCGCTAAGCTGCTTAGTCTTGTCTAAGTCTTCGCGACCCCATGAGCTGAAGCCCACTAGGCTCCTCTCTCCATGGGGATTCTCAATAGTCTGACTTTCAGCTCTGGAAGGATCCTCCTCAGAACTTATGTTGGATAAGTTCTCATTTACATCTATGGAAACTAAGGCTCAAAGAGAATGATTTACCCAAGGTAATTCAGTGAATTTGCAGATCTAGGACATGAATCCGGGGCCTGTGCCCCCAAGGTTGGCACATCTAATCTATATGACCCATGACAGGCCTCATAGTGTCAGTAAATTCTGAACTGCTAAATATTCTTGACCAAAAGTTTTATTACTAGTATCATTTATGATAAGATGAAACTCCACATTGTTATAATTCATAACTATAACATGACTTCTTTCTTGCCCAGGTGATTTAAGATGTGATAATAATCAGACCTCAAAATTAATAATAATAATTAATAACTTTCATCTATTGAGCCTTTGCTTGAAGCACAGTGCTCACTGCTGTAGGTATATGGGCACATTTAATCCCTGCAACAATCCGGGCACAGATACCAAACCCTATTTTATGGAACTGTAAACTGAATCCCACAGAAACTTACTAGGAAGCAGAAAAACCAAGAATCAGACTCAGATCCAAGGCCTGCAGTCTCCCCACCTATCTCTGTGGGCTCAGCTGTGAGAATCTCCATCTGCAACGTCTGGTTCAGAAAAGGCATACCTGTTCAATCTTCCTCAGCATACTTTGTCTGCCTGGGGAACGCATAACGGGAGCCTACCACAAGGTGATAACGCCATCTCCCTATTTGGATCTTGCCTCTCTTTTTATACCATTTACCAAAGGCTGTCTCTAGAGCAGGAAGCTTTGAGAAGGCCTGGGGTAGCCTAGGGCTTCTAAGTGAAAACAAGGAACTGACTCAGCAGGGTCTGGCTATCTTCAGAGTCTGGGGACAGACACATCAAAGGGATGACAGCCTGGTACCTTTGATGAAGGAACCAACAGGAAATTATCAGCTTCTCGCTGACAAGGACAAAGACAAGAAAAGGCCCATTTGAGCCTCATCTCTGTCTGGATTGGAAGAGTCAGGAAGCAGAGGGGACTGTTTAATCCTGCCTCCAGAGCAGCTATGAACCCTGGCTTCCTCCCTTGAAGAACAAGGTGAAGGAAAGGTGAGGCAAGTTAAGATAAACACCCAAACTTTCGGCTGCCTGGATGAACCGAACCTTTTAATTTAAACTGTCAAAAAAAGAGGTTTTTTTTTTTTTTTTCTCTTTTCCTTTTTTAATCCAAACTGTAATCACACAATACTCTACCCAAGAGCTTGATATGGATTTCTAAGACAGAACCTAACATAGTCAAAAAAAAAAAAAAAATCCCCTCGGAAATGTGCACTTTGTACCGTGCCTATGTGTAGGTGTGTTTAAAATGTCACGAACTGGAATGCCTAACTCTGGTTCTCAGGAATTAATCACTTAAGAGTGAAAGGGGGGAATTAACTTGCTTTAACACTTATAAGATTCTCCAAAGCATTTGCCAAAATAGAACTCGCTGAATAGAAGCATGGTTATCTTTCCATAAGAACTAGCTTTTCTTTTTCTTTTTTTTTTTACATTTCTCTATAAAACTGCCTTGCAAAAAGTTTCCCCCTGGGGCTCAGCTGCAGGTCATAGATACTCTGGGAATAAAGGTACAAAATAAAATTTTTGCCTTTCTTTTTGATTGTGACTCAATGAATTTTAGTAAATGTATAGATTTGTGCAACATCATCATCATCCAATTTTAGAACATTTTCATCATCCAACACAGTTCCCTCAAGCCTATTTTCATCAATTTTTATTCACACCCTTGGGACAACCACTGATCTGCTTTCTGTCTCTATTATAAATTTTCCTTTTTGGAACATTTCATATAAATGGAATCAGAAAATATAGGGTTTCTGCCTCTGGCTCTTAACATGTTTTTTAGGTTCATTCATGTTGTAACATGCACCTGTATTTATTTTCTTTTTAATGCCAAATAGTATTCCATTATATGGATATACCACATTTTATTTATTCACTCACTAGTAGATGGACACTTGGACAGTTTCCAGCTTTGGGCTATAATGGCTAATTGTGCTATTCAGGTACATGTGTGTGGGCTGACATTAGTTTGTAGTTGTCTTAAGTAGATACCCAGGCATAGAACTGCTGGTTTGCGCAAAGAAATACTGACAGCCCTTATACACGGAGTTCCGTCTGCTTCAGGTGTGCAATGTCAGTAAAAATTTACCAACCGATTTTCAACATACTTTTTAAAACCCAATATGTGATCATTCACAGAAGAGTCGGAAACCTCTGTGGCACCAGGGGCCGTTTTATGGAACACATATTTCCACGGCGGGGGGGGGGGGGGGGGGGCGGATCAGCGAGAGCAGGGACTGGCTGGTTATGCCAGAGATGGGCAGCAACTGTGAAGTGGCAGATGAAGCTTGGTTCTCTCCCCAGTCCCAGTCTGCTGCTCACCTCCTGTTCTGCTGCCTGGTTCCTAACAGGCCATGGACCATGGGACCCCTGGTCTAAAAAAATATCTCACCACCACCACCACCAAACTGCTGTCGCTTGACGAATTCTGAAACAAAGGCAAAGGATATAGTCTGGATAACGTCAGGTCACATGTGACGAGGCACATCCTTGGTTGTACCTCCAAAATGGAAATAATGACTTTTCTCATGGATCAAGTCCTGTCCTAACCATCGTGAATGATCCTCGACGTTTTTGTATACCTGCAATTAGACCGAAGAGTCCTTCATATTCCCTTCCTGTTCCCACTTACACTTGCGTGGAAAGCATGAGAAAATTCAGACCACAGTCAGGAGACAAAGAGCCAAACGCGCGTATCTCTGAGGGAACCCCCTTCCCTCCTGCCGTGGAACTGAGAGCCCCCATCACCGTGCTCTGCCTCGTTAGAGGGTGGGGACCTTGGCCGAGGCCTAGGAGACATTCCAGGTTTTAGGGTTTAGAACACAGAAGTGGAAGGTGAACAGACAGGACCAGAGACGCTAAGACAGGACGCAGGTAGGGTGTGGAAGGGGCTCCGTGAGGTAAGGGACCAACCTGAGGAGGGAGAAAAGACAGGCACAGCGGCCCGCTCACTGCGCTCCCGGAAAGCGTTCCGCCCCCTCAGCCTCACGCGCGCCTCGCGTGGGCACCTGTGCGGCGAGAGTGGGTACTTGGCGCCCTGAGCCCGCCCTTGCGACCTTTGGGAAGTAACGGGGAGGGGGTGCACTTAAGAGCAAAAGAAATGAGAAATGGCAAACTCAGCGGCCTCACCCCCAGCCCAGGAACCAGCAGTTTAAGGGCCACAGGGACGCGGAGAGCGAGGAACTCGGCGGCTCTGCCCTGGACGCGGGCGGGGGGCGGCCTCCGGCGCCTCGGGAATCCCCGAATCGCCGAGGAGCCCGCGGGCGCCTGGGGGGCGGGGGCGTGGTAGCCGGATGGCCCCGCCCCGCCGCCCGCCCCCGCGCGCATCCGGGGCGCCGCGTGCGAACGCCGGGGTCCCTTGTGCTACGCGGACTCTGGAGCCCGGGGCTAGGAGCCCGGGGAAGGGCTTTGGTTGCCCTCCTCGGTCCCGCCACCTCTCCAATTCAGTTCCCCGTTCGCGCGCTGTCCGAGGCACTCTCTACCTTTTTCGACCTCTTTTAATGTTAATTCCTCGGCCCGACTGCACCCCTCTTGCCCCCTCCCCCTTCTTGGCGAGCCCATCACTCCTTTTCGGTCCTCATCGCGGTCCCTCCTGGGATTCCAGTTATCCTTTTGCTGCTTCATCTTCCTTCCACCTCAGTTTTTTCTGCCACCTCCCAGCCGAGAAACTTGCTCCGGCCAGGGGGGCCCCCTCCGGTCACAGTTGTCCCCCTTCCTCCCTAGGGACGGCAGCGTGCGCGGGTCCCAATACCGTTCCCCGAGGCACGAGCGCCCCGCCCAGTCCCTGGCGTGATTCCGAAGCCCAGGCCCGGCCAGCGTTTTCTCCCGGCGACTCCACAAGGGCAGGAAGCAGGCCCGGGGCCCCTTCTTCCAAGGCGTCTTCTTAGAGGGGTATAGGGCAGGACTCAGGAAGGATGCGGGCACTGAGTCCTTAGGCCGGGTCTCCCGCGGAATCGCACTCTCCACGGAGCCTGGGGTGGGGGGCGCAGCCAAGGGGCCTGAGGCAACAAGTGACCCTTCGTGCGGGCGGGGGCCGGGCCGACCCTGGTTAAGCGATTCTGGCACCCCTCCCCGGCCCCGTTACCCTTAGGCACACTAGGCTTTGGAGATGGGTGGCGGGAGGGGAGACCTGGGAGAGGAGACGTGCCTCTTCCCAAGTCTAAAGTCTCCCTCCTCCAGGTTTCACCATCCGCACCCTTAGCAGAGTTTGCTAGGGATGGAGAGAGGGGGCAGGGCAGAAGCCGCCGACGTGGAGGGATCGTTGGAACGTAGGGTGGTGGAGTGAGGAGGAACAGTTCCCGATTGCCTACCCAACTTGGGCGATGCTTTTCCCCCTACCCACCACCCAAGCCTCCTGGGCCAGGGCCCAGCCTGACCAGCTGGAGCGGATTTGGGCGAAGGAGGAAAGAGGGGCCCCGGAGCCCTCCCCAGCTTTCCTCTGCCGCCCTCCCTGATTGGCTGTGCGTCCCTGGAGCCCAACTTCAGCCGCTCCAGACTCCATCTGAGACCCAGGGGATCCGGAGTGCGGCGACTCAGAGCGGGGTAGGGGGTTGGCCACGGATCCCCGGGCTGACATCCCGGGGGGTCCCTGGGGGGAGGGGCGCGGACGGGCCGGCCCCCGCAGCCTTCGCGAGGCCGGGCTAGCCGCGTCTTGCGGCCTCGGCTCCTCTCCGCCCCCCCCCCCGCCCTTTCCTTCCCCCTCCCAGCGGCGGCCTCCCTCCTTCTCCACCCCCCCCCCCCCCCCCCACGCCCGCCACCTCCCCCCAGTTTCTCATTCCTGCCACTAGCGCGCTCGGCGGCTCATTCCGCGGCCGCCGCCAGCCGAGGGGAGCGTCGCGAGCAGATGCCGCGGGGGCCGCTCGCAGCCGCCGCCGACTTGTGAATGGGACCCGGACAGGGGCCGGGGCTGATACCGCTGCGCTCGCCTTGCGCCAGGGACCGACGGCCGGCATCCCGCGCCCACCCTCCGGGGCCCCAGGTGAGGCGCGCCGCCAGTGCCTTCCTCTCGCCTGGATGGGGCTTCTTTGGGGTGGGTGCGGGGGGGCTGATCTCTGGATGAGAATGTCTGGCGAGAGGGGTGTGTGTGGGGGGACGACTGACTCGACAAGGTTTCACAAATGCTAAGCGGACTGGAGAGGGCGGAGGTAAGAGATTTGTTTAAAAATCGAAAAGGAAGAAGGGAGCCAGTTGTGGGCGCGGGCAGCTCAGGGGACAGAGGCTCCAGATGTGCGCTCCAGTCTCTCCCCGCAGCTCCGGTCTCTGAGCGGGTCTGCGCCGAGGCCTGGAGAGAGGGGCTTTGCACCCGGCTGGAGCTGGAGGCTGCAGAGCTGCGCCCCGGACGCGCCGACCGCCCCCGGTCAGGTCTCCCGGGGAAAGTCGCCCCCAGCGCGGTGCCCGCCCGCCCTCCCGCCCGCGCTGCGTCTCTTTCCGAAAGCAACTGTATGACCGTGCTCTGCAGGATCCCTACCCCTTCCTCCCCTATCCCGACCGGGCGCTCCCGGGGACTCAGTTCCTCCATCGAGATCGCCGGGGAAGCCCCGGAAAACGGCAGGAACCCAGCTCGGGTCGGCGATTTCCCCGCACTTTTAGAGCGTGGGTTTGGGTCCGCTGACTGCGGCTCGGGGGGGGCTGCTGACTGCGGTGCGCGCTCCAGCCTTCAAGCCGGAGTGTCTTCGGGGGGCTCCGGGGGAAGTGTGTCAGCTCCCGCCAGCTCCAGGGGCGATACGTGAGCAACTCAGACTCGGGCTCGCTCTGGCTGAGGCTTGGCGCAGCCTGCCCGGGTCAACGTTAACTTTGCGAAGCGAGCCTTTCCCGCAGCCTGCGCCTCCGCCCGGAGTGCGCTGAGCCTTTCCAGCTCCGCGCGCACGGCCTCCCTCCCGCATCTTTGCCCCGAACCCTGGCGGCGAGTGGGGAGCCTGGAGAAACCCGCAGGATGTGGGGGCGGCAGGCAGAGCAACCCTCTCCCCCTACACCAGGGTGTAGCTATAGGAGGCCCGCCTGGTGCTATGAAGAAATGAGTCCCCAGAGAAAGTGGGGTCAGCTAGCGTCACCTCCCCACCCCCACCCCCCGGTCGCGCTTCTTCATCCCTTTCTTGCCAAGGCCTTGTTCCTCGTTTTCTGGGGGTGAGGGTGGAAGTGGGGATGGGGTGGGGTAGGGAGCCGTGGTGTCCGCACGCCTTCTTCTCCCGCGTGAAAGGTTTTCTAAATGCTTGAAAAAGAAAAGCCCTGTTGCTTTGCTCATAATGCAGCAGGGATTTCACGGGCCATCGCACTGCTATTAAGAAATTGCATCTTCTCATCATTTAATAACGCCACCTCTGCATGGCGACGGGTCGTTCCTAAGGGGTGGGGGTGGAAGGTTGTTTCTAAAACCCTGCTGCATGAAGGTATAGACAGGCCTGTAAAGTCTTCCCTCCCTAAACAAATCTTTGTCGGGTGGCTCTGAAATCGTGCCTTGTTTTCCTCTTTCAATCATTCCTATCGTTTTTATATGAGGCAGAGTAAGTTTTCAGTTTAATCACCGGGAAGCCACAATGATTAATCTGGTGAGAGGACACGGGTCGATGTCTTTATCACTTGGGCTTGCGGCAGGCATCGATGGTTTTGCGGGGTGTCTGGATTTCCCGGGGAAGGGGACGTAGAAGTGTTCTCAGGAGCGAGGATCCGCCAGCATCATCGCATCAGCACATTTGCCACGCGGGGCTCTGAGAGCTAGAGTCTAATACGATGAGAGAGAGGAGACGAGGCTGACCTTCATTTCATTAATCCTGGAATTCTTTTTCCTACAAATACAGAGATGCAGACAGCAGAATCCAGAAGTAATCTGCCCAAACCCCAGCTGCAGGAGAGCCTGGTCTTAGTCCAGTAGAACAAAGGAATAAAAGTTGCAAAACAAAGAGACAGAGGGTTGGGGCCAAGGCCGGTGGGACCCTGAAGCTCCTGCTCACTTAAGTTCCTTAGTCATGAGCTCTGATTCAAAGTTTTAGAGTTGGCTAGTGGGCCCTAAAATTCAAACCTCTCCGCAAGACTGAAATCCTGCCTAGTACAATGGAATGTGAGTAGTTTTCAAGTACAGACCAAGGAAAAGCATCTGAGAGGACAGGAAAGTTTACTTGAATGAGAATTAGCTCTACATGCTGTTTTTGAAACAATGCAAATTAATATATTTAAAATGTCTTGCAGTCACACTTTATTATTCATAATTATTATTATGATCTTTTTTTTCCCATGTTGTTTTGGAATCTGTATAAGTTGGTTATTTTATTACGTTGTTAGGGAAAAACAAAACAAAACCTTCCCCACCCTTGGGGGAGGGAACTGCATTGGGAGGACTGAGATAGGATAATCTGTTGAGGCCCAGGCATGTGGATTTACTCAAATTGAGCTTACTGCTTACTAGAAAAATAGGCTTTGGAAATAGCTCTAATTGAAGCAGTGGACCATCTTGATAGCACTTCAGAACTTTCATTATGTTCTGCATTCTTATCTGAACGCTAGACAGTAAAATTACTAGAAATGCAAATTCTGTTTTCAATTAAGATGCAATCTTTTGTTAATTTGAGAATTTTTTTTTTTTAAGTTACAACTGTTTTTTGTGTTTTTTTTTTTTTTTTTTGACCCAGAACTCAAGGTTCCTCTTTGCTGTGGTGGCTGTGGATGTGTGTGTATGTTTGTTTGTTCTTGAAAAGGGGTGGGGGCAGGGTTGGAGAGCCATGCCGTGATTTGGGGGAATACGGATCAATTTCATGCTCCTTTAATGCACTTGTCTTCATAATTCATGGTTTTTCTTCCACTTTGAATAGAATTACACGGCTGCTTTGTAAAGATTCTGGTTTGGGGATCCTCATATGGGAAATGCCATGACTTTGACCTCAAAGCTTGATTTACAATGCCAGAGCTACACTCCCTTGAGCCTAGTGTGTCTCAGAACCTTGCCTGTGAACGTCTGTGACGTATGAAGTTGACAGTTAACATAAACTTTGATCTGTGATATTCAAAGCTATTTTCGGAACCATCTAAAGGAGATCTGCAAATCTGATTTTACTCTGCCTTAATTTTCTACACATTTATGTAGGCAGATGTTACAGAAACATGATCATTTTGTTTATTTTCAATATTGATTTCTTTCACTTTGATCATAGGAATACCTTATCATTAAATAATAATGATAAGACAGTGGTCTAAAGAGTTTAAAAGTCGGTAGCCAACCTTTTTTTTTTTAACTGTCAAATTTGCAGAATAACTACTATCTTGTACACTTTTTTTTCCTCACTAGAAAATCTCACTATTGTGTACATTCACCAGCCAGTGATTAAAGAGATTGAAATGTGTTTGGCATATTTTCCCCCTAATGTAATTGGTCACTGTTTCATACAAAGTTACCTGATACATCAGGAACCCCTGTCCTAGATTTACCAGCCTCTGTGGTTGTCAGTCTTTTTAGTTCAGTTATTGCCCCTGAAATATGTAAATGTCTTTGGTCTCTCTCTCTCTCTCTCTCTCTCTCTCTCTCTCTCTCTCTCTCTCTCTCTCTCTCTCTGTGTGTGTGTGATTCAAGGGACTAGGGGAAAAACATCAACAGGTCTGGTAAAAAAAGATTTTTTTAAAAAAAGCTGGAGAAAGTTGGACAAATTCTGTTGTACCTGTATGAGTAAGAGTGAGGTTTCCATCAGTGTTACTATGATAGCCATCCACAGCCTCCTCTATGGGCAAAGAAGAACTAAAGAAAACACTCGAGAAGGATAATTAGACATCTTCTGCTATAATTTTACCCTGACATTGAGAGCCTTGTGCATCTCTGGAAATGGGTTCCTTCGCGGAAGATTGCACTTCTGGCCACTAGAGGGCAATGGCGCCCTGCTCCAGCTGTGTGCCTGGGGCCCATCTGCTTTTGAGGGCACCATGAAAAGCAGTTTTGTTACCACCGGCCTTGTCTGCACCTCTCAGGAGAGACCGAATTCAATCTAGCTGTGGTTCAGGCTACTGCTTCAGCAGTTTGTCAGGATTAACATCTTTCTAGTCCGTGGATCCTGTTACCTTCAGTCTCTACTTCCCACCTTAGAGTTTACTAGAAAGTTGCAAAATCTGAATCTTGAAATCCTCTGAGCAGGAGATGAGGGGGCTGGAGTGCATAATAAACAAGGTCAGTTCTCACTGAGGCAGTGATCTGGAGGGTTTTCTGGTTCTTTTTTTTTTTTTTTTCCTGCAAAAAAAGCATCATTTCAGACTCCGAGGGAGAAGGGAAGGAGTAAAGAAGGGAAATATTAGTGAGATTGCTGTGATAACATTGCTATTCTTTCAAGAGGTTTTGAAGATAATGGCACACTCCAGTGTTCTTGCCTGGAGAATTCCAGGGACGGGGGAGCCTGGTGGGCTGTCGTCTCTGGGGTCGCACAGAGTTGGACACGACTGAAGCGACTTAGCAGCAGCAGCAGCAAGGCATTTTTAATTTGCAAAAAAGAACAGCAGTTTGATCTTTGGTAAACACTTTGGGGCATGGAGTTTTAATATAACAGTCAATGTTTTACTATTACCTTTAAACCATTCTTGTTATTGCTATACAAAACATAACTTGAGCAGAATAAAATTTAATTCAAGATTGGTCCTCATGCACTGGAGTTTAATCATCTGACTTTTTTTTCCCCTCCTCTGTGATATGGAAATTACTGCTTATGATTAAATTGCATATTCCAGGCTGCACAAATTTATATTTGTTACTGTTTGATAGTATCATTATGAATTTAGAAGAATGAAAAAAAAAAAAAAAAAACACCTAATGCTATATTATAATTAAGAGGAAAGCTCTATTCAAAAAAAATTACTGGCTTAAGTGGATTCTTATTTGTATCTTTTTTTTTTTCTTTAAAACTGAATATAGTTGCCTCCCTGGTGAATCAGCAGTGGAGTTCTTTGCAGCTCTGAGTATGTTGGAATGCAAGAGCAGTTGATGAAGGAGGAATCAATGGAAATGGATTATGGGAGGGCGTATTAAGTAACTCAGTTGAAAGTAAGACAAAGTGTTTTGTAAACCAAAGCTCACTTACCACCCGGACAGTTTATTTAACTTTAAAAAGGAAGGCACTTTTAAATTCTAAGTGCTTGTGAATAATGCACTGTTTGTTAGAACTGGAGGCAAAATTTCACTGTTATTTGCTTTAATTAGTCGTCTGACTGTTGCAGAGTTCTGAGATGCTTATTGAGATAAAGCATTGTTCTCAGATTTTCTGTGGTCAAGGTTTTTGCTCAGGCAGAGAAGCTAGTACGCAGGATGTTAAATGAGATGGGAGTTTAAGAGAGAAGAAAGGAAGAAAGAGGAGTGGGGGGAAAAGAGGAGTGGGGAGAAAAGAGTGTGGGAGAGACTACGGATGCCCTTTCTCATGGCAGGTCAGGCACTGGTGTCTCTCTCTTCTTTCCTCTCTTTTTTCACTCATTTAGACCATGCGAGGTGCCGAATCCAGAAAACTGGCATAAACAGCCCCACAGGCCACGGTAAACAGTGGCCAGAGCCTTATTCTCTTGCCTTCTGGCACTGAATACTTGTCAAAGGATTCTGTGAATAAGCACTGCCTTTTCCTGCCTTTCCCCTGGTTGTTCCAGTTGAAGAAAAACCTTCACTTCCTCCATGAACTTCTTTATTTGCCAGAAATCCTCCTGACACGGTCCTCTGTGCTGGCATGATTTCACAAATTAAGATTACGTCTCCATGTTCACTTTTCCCTGAAGAAAATGTCTTCGGATGCAGCATCTTCTCCACCATGATGACCACCTGACTCGGCAGTTGGAGCAGTGGAAGCCCCATCCTGGATTTAGTTTAAGACACACAGAGATCTCTTCTCAGCCGTCATTAGGCTCCACCTGTGAGAGGAGTGGGAGTTTAGAGCAACATCCTGGCCATGGATTCTCAGGCAGAACAAGCACGGATGAAGCCCGAGACAGACAGAGCGTATCTAATTACAGTGCATTCACCCCCACCGTGATCTCTGGGTGTGTGTTACTGATTGTCACATACCGAACAGTCAGCCCTATTTCCATCATTCCTGAGGCCTGGACCACCTATTCAGACTCGGAGTCGGTATTGCCGAGCAATCAGGCCAAGATCAGGGTGAGGAGAGTGAGGTAAAGACAGGCAAGTGCAGACTTAGATCCCAACTGTATTTAAAATGTTGATATTTTGCTCATCATGAAGTTTTTTCCCCTAGTGATCTTGATTTTTGAAATGTTTCCTAAAAATATTATTTATCTTGATTTACTGAGTTTTGGGGGTTTCCCAGGTGGCGCTAGTGGTAAAGAACCTGCCTGCTAAAGCAGGAGACATCAGAGACCCAGGTTTGACCCCTGAGTCTGCAAGATCCCCTGGAGGAGGGCATGGTAAAGCCACTCCAGTATTCTTGCCTAGAGAATCCCATGGACAGAGGAGCCTGGCGGGCTACAGTTCACGGGGTTGAAAAGAGTTGGACATGATGAAGTGACTTAGCAGTAACTGCAACTGAGTTTATTGGCACCCCCTTACATTTTGTGCCCACGGACGGAGCCCCACCTGACTCACCTGGTTCTGGCCGTGCCCAGCAGTCTGATTCTTCTCAGTTCCAGCTCCACCGCTTGCAAAGTAGGAACCCAAGAGTGCTCAGTAACTGCTTGGGACTTTTTGTCCTCTCAGAAAGAGACCTGGGCTTCACTTTTATAGACTAACCATAGCAGGGAGAAGTTCTTCCCCATGATTATTTGGCCAAAATCCTGCACTAAACTTTCCCTTTGGCTTGAGGGCCCTCCCAATTAGTGATGAATTGTTTATTAGAACCTGCCTTTAAAAAAAAAATATATTTCAGAAGTTTAAGTGATACATCCCTCTTCCATTTAAAATATTCAAGAGGCAGTCAAGATTTTAGAGATAATTATGGCTTTTGAAAAGTGCCTGCCTCCTCGGTACCTTTGCATTTTCCCCTGCTCATTTTTACATAGGGGCTGCTGTGGAAAGTTGCCCTGAAGTTATATCTTACTGGGAAAGTTGGCTAAGCCTGTGATGTTGAGATATTCATCACAAGGTCTGCCTCTTTTTTAAAAGGGACTCATTACTATTCCAGACTAGCTGAAATGATAATTAGTCTCTTGATAAATTGTCACCATTTTCCAGAATATTCCTGTTTGTTTTTCAGGTAAATGTAGTTTGGGGTTTTCAGGAGGATGAGCTGTGACAGTCTGACTCCTGGAAAGACTGCGGCTTGAAGAAGCGCTGGCCCGTCTGTGGTCTTCCTCAGGCCCAGGCAGAAGCACAGTGATTTGGCATTGGATTAAAAATAACAGGAATCCCCGCCCCCATGCAGCGCTCCGTGGCATTCCAGCTGTTCTCACCCCAGTGTCACCATCAGGCTGCAGCTTCCAAAGCTCCTAGTCCTTCCAGGTTGCCCTGCTGTGCTCCATCTGCAGCTTTCCTGTGTCATCTGTCCCTACCCCAGGCCCTCCCGCATCCCCTCCTGAGAGCGAGGCGCTCGCTGCCTGTGTTTGCCTGGAAAAGGCCAGGGGAGAGGGCCGCCTTGATGAGATAGGACCATGCTCCAGGTACCTCCTGGATTGTGTGCAGTTGCCCTCTGAGGAGGGTGCTGTCATCTCCACTTTACAAGTCGGGAGAATGACCCCCAGGAGGATTCGAGACACTCGTCCTAGCTCCCCAGGCCGGAGGAAGCAAACCCAGGTGTCCAAGCCCTTTCTGACCCGGCCAGCAGCTCCCTGTCATGTGTGGCATGCGTTGCAATCCCGGCCTCCTCGGCTTCCTGGAGAAGAGCAGCGGGATAGAGAGCTGAGTTGACGGCTCGACCCTGTGCCCCTACAAGCTCCCAGATGTTGTCCATTAAAGGAGCCTCTGAGATCTTACGGTCGAACTCGCCTCTCTGCAGGGTTTCTGCTTGTCATTGATCATGCAGCTTCCTAAATGTCCTGATGACAACCCACTAACGACATCTCAGGAAACCCATGACACCAGAGGCGACTCATTAACTCTGTTCATTAAAATATCCCATCATATAAGGAGCTAAGATATCTTCTGCTGTAACTTTCTCCCAGTAGTCTGTTTGCCCTGCTCCCCGGCACTTTTTCCTTCTGAAAGCCCTACAAATACTGGAAAATGGCATCTGATAACAGTTAAAATCCATCATGTATTAAGTACTAAGCTAGACTCAGGCACTATGCTAAGGACATTCTATAATGTGAGAATTATCTGCAGCAACCTATGAGCTGGTTAAGATAATCGCTAGCATCTTATAGAGGAAAAAAAAAAAACCTGGAAATTTCCAGGGTTCCATCACTGTTAACTGTCAAAGCTGAGATTAAAAGTCAGGCATCCGACAGCCAGCTTAACCTGGGTCAGGGTGCTCTGCCATTCGGGGCTTCAGCTAACCTGATGAGACTACAGACCTCTCACCATCCTCATCTCTCACGTCTGCTTCCATTCTGTTTTGTCATTGTCCCCCCTAAACATGTGGCATCTTAAATCAGAGTCCCTATCGTGGTCTAACACTGTAGAGTGATTGGACCTCCTGTTTCCTGTAATCAAAATTGGACATCTCACTTTAAAGCAGAATTCTCAGGAATCAGGTGTCTGAAGTCACTTAACTGAGCTGTTGGCGACTGTCATCAACGATCTTTCAGAGATGAGGGTCCAGGGGCCCATAGAAGAACCACGACTCGCCTAATATCACATGGTAATCTAGCAGCAGGTGGAATAAGAACTGGGTGGTCTTGGCTCTTAATCCTATCTCTTACCACTATCTAAAAGCAAAAGCCTTTTTATTTTTTTAGAGTTGATATACCTGTGGTCTGATTATGATTTAAAACATATCACTAGTTCAAGTATATATATAGAAAAGATTCAACCTATAATATTACTTGGCAGTTAAGTTGTAACATCTAAATACGGAACTTTGTATGAAACTTTAATATTTTGAAGTCATGGTTAGCCAATCCAGTGTCATTTGATAATATTTTGTAGTATATACCATTTGATTTCACCCTTCAGCTCTGTCCTACTTTATAGATATCTACCACTAATATCTCTATTCCGAGTTTCCATAAGTAACGGTAAGAATGGCGTCACCACTTTGCCACCCCTAAGCTTTCACAGCACCCATTGGCAGGGTTTGGTTTGCACTCCATCTGAAACTCATTTCATTGTCCCCTACTTTAATGAAAGGCCTGGGAACACTGAGATGGTCAAATCATAGGGCGTTTCTTCAGAGAGCTGACAATATCGCTGGTGAAGAACACACTAAAATCTCAAGGCTGCAGACAGTGCCCAAAGGAAGTACAAGCAAGGAGGATCACAGTAAAGACAAGCCACATGCAGTTCAGTGATCAAGGATGGTTTAGGGAAGGAAAAAAAAAAAAGACTTTGCACTCCTGCACGAGGGGAAGGGACCCAAGAGACCAGCTGGAGGAACACATCATGCCACGAGGCCCTCCAGTCCTGGCTCCATGTGCCAGTGATAGCCAGGGCGTCACTAGTCACAGGGAGCTCCTCACCCCTGGGCACAGGCCAACAAGGCGTTAGGGACTTCCACATTTAGAAACACTTCCTTTGGGTTGGTCCAAACTCTGTGTCCCCAGAGGTTGTACTCTTGGGTATGAGCCTTTGATGTCAACGAGGGATAGATAGAATTCTCCCTCCCCATTGCAGCTGTTCAGTATCTGAGTGATCTTCTAGGATGCTGTCTCTGTCTCCTATCTCCAGAATGGACACCTGTCTCCTTTTTGCCCTCCTCGGACAGCGGGACTGAGCACGGAAATCTAGAGGCAGCTTAGACTATCAACTCCCTCTGCGCTTCTTTTATTGCAGCCCGAGGCTACATTACATTAGCTTTTATTGCCAGCCACATCACCCAGAGGACTTATGCTCCACAGTTTATTTCTGTGTTTTTCCTGGTGTGCTGCTGTTAAGCCCCATTTTCCCACCTGTCCCTGTACACGGAAGACATGGCACCTTCAGCAGTGTGAGGGCGTCAGGCTGCCTGGCCCTGCTGCTTCCCGGCTATGCAAGCCACTGTATCCGTCTCTCAATGTCCTCATCTGTAACACTGGGTTAATAATACCAACCTTGCAGGTGCGGTTCTGATATTAAATGATATTAATATATGAAAGTGTTTAAAGAGTACACTGAATGAGGTTCCTGTTTTTATTATCTCTGTTACATTACATACCAATAGTCTGGATCCACTGATTCCCAAAATGTTTTTAAATTTAAACCTTTAGTCTCTTGTGCAGAATATCTGTCATCTCTCTAACCATGAAATGGTTTGGTTTACTTACATACCTACCTTTCTTATGAAAAACAGAAAGAACAGCAAAACCAATAGAAGCAGGGACAGCACCTTGTTAACCACAGAAGACACTCCTTTTGAGTGATTCTACCCAGGTGGTGCTAGTGGGTAAAGAACCCACCTGCCAATGCAGGAGACATACGACATGTGGGTTTGATTCTTGGGTTGCGAAATCCCCAGGAGGAGGGCATGGCAACCCACTCCAGTATTCTAGCGTGGAGAATCCCAAGGACAGAGGAGCCTGATGGGCTATAGTCCATAGGGTTGTGAAGAGTCGAACACAACTGAAGTGACTTGGCATGCACACGTGCCCTGGAATACAAGATTCTTCACGTTACTCATTCCTTGTAATGCATAGTTGCCATTTTTATTTGCTTGTTTGTGTGGCTTCATAGCACCCACATCACCTTCCTAAGTTTGGAGATAACCCACAATAAGACTCTCTGTAGAAAGACTGTCCTCTTTCTACTCCACAGGCTTCAAGGGCCAGTCTCATCCTCTCTCTCCTGGAAGGTAGAATGATGACTCAGCACCTACTTCCCAGTGTGTTTTAAACTTGGAATCAGTATCTTAACACTTATGTGCCTGTGTGCATGCACACCCACACAAGCACACACACAAGCCCCGGCCATGAAGTAGCCCATGGATGCTGACCATAAAGAACCCACTTTGGTCACTGGAGTGGCTGCTGCATCGTCCGACATCCAGGAGTAACCAGAGTGGAAGAGAAAGTCGTCACTACCCATGTTCAGTGGGGACCGTGGCGGCGCCCTCTGTGCTGTGTGCTGTGCTTAGTCGCTTGTTGTATCTGACTCTTTGCAACCCATGGACCCACCATGGACCTGCCAGGCTCCTCTGTCAATGGAATTTTCCAGGCAGGAATACTGGAATGGGTTGCCATGCCTTCCTCCAGGTTTGTGGCAGGATCTGGTCCGGAGTTCTGACTGTTGAGGTGCCTGGTGTTCCTGACCACTTCTCTAGTCTTCCTGCAGGCCGTGTGCTACTCAGAGTTGCTTTGAACTAATAAACCGAAAAAGGCTTCATAGCCCTGAATAGCCTTGCAAGACTGCTGCAAGAAAACTTATCCACTGCAATGGTGAGGGGAGATCTGGATTCTGAGTTCCTCTCCAATGCTGAATAGAATGTGGATAGGTGGTTAGATATTCAGGTGTGAGGAGAGAGCAGAGGAAACCTTTATTAAACATTGGATGGTCTGATTTGGGTTGAGCAAGAATTGGGCAGGACATCAGAACCTGGGTGGAAGCTAAGTGATACGGCTCCGTAGATGAAGTGGAATTTACACAGGCAGCTATGGCAAACGACATAACTGTTAGGCATGTGGATGGCAAACAGTCTCTTGGAAAGAACAGGGCAGGTTGTGTGGGAGAGTGGCCCATGGATGCTGGCTCTGGAGCCAATGCAAAATTCCCCTAAAAAGTCTTATGCAGAGGAAACTAAGGCCAGATTCAGGGACAAGAGTCCAAATTGTATTCCTAATCTAAAGGCAGCCAGATAGAAAAAACTAGTCTGAATTCAGAGCCAAACATCTTGGAGAAGCCAGGATCAAATACATGCAAGCTTTCCAGTCATTGATGGGAGCACAAAGGATGCCCCTCCTCACCACAAATGACTTCATCACATCCCAGTTTCTGGGGCTGGGGAGCAGCTCCCACACTCTCCCAGCTCCCTGGCCCCTGTGTTGGCCCCAGGATTGGATGATCAGGTGCAAGCTGGCAGTGCTTAAAGCAAGGAGAGTTGGGGCAGCAAAGAAAGAGAAAAGCTTCCTCTGCCGTTGGTCCCTTGTCATCCCAGGGCAGTCCAACCCTTGTTGAAAGGAATCCGAATCACACTTCTAGGGAGTGGAGCCTTCAGGGCAAGGTCAGGGTTTCTAAGCATCTAAGACTTGCTGGCCTGTCTGCTGGGCCAGGTAGTTAAGCCACTGAATGGCTTGATTTTGTGTTGATGGTGCCCCTTGCCCAGACCTGACCCAGGCATCACTGTGCCACACAGAACTGTGGAGCCATGCCTTTCAACTTCTACGTGGTACTTCCCAGCTGGCCACCATGGACATAACTCCAGACCACAGACCAAGAAGGACTAACCAAATACAGGTGAGGCTGGTTGGGCAGCTATATCAATAGTTAGCATCTTTCCAGTGTCTAACTTATGGAAGCATGAATGTTTAAAGGTTTTAAATATTTAACAACATATTTAAAGGTTTTTAAAACAATATTTCTTTGACAATAGCAGCAAAACTGTGTTTAAATTCCAAATCCATATTGAAAATTAGGAGTACCTAACTGGACTGCAAACAATTCCAGTCCACAACACTTTGTCCTAAAATAACCTAATAGGAAAGGGAGTTGGCTCTTGAACTGTCTCACTCCAGTATATGCTTCATATATAGACACGGCTGTAGTATAAGATGTAGTTTTCATTTTCATTATTATTCTCGGGAACTTAAGAAGCACTATATAAATGAAGTGTCACCATTAGTATTATTATCTTAGAGTGGAAATTGAAATTTAGCAGTTAGAACTGGGCACACTCGCCTTCGAAGTAATGCATTGGCGATTCTGGTGTTTTATTCATCACCATTCCTCCTTGCAAACCTCAGAGAATCTTCAGCTTCAGCAAATCTCCATGGTGCGTTTGGGAGCATTAGTCAGGAGACTAATACAGCCTGAGAGAACATGTCTTTGAAGTGAGGGATGGAGCCTGCCGAATCATCTCAGCTGCCCTCATCCCAGCAGCCCCCTCCTGCCGTGCCCTCATCACTAGCCAGGGAGGGACCTGGCTTTCACTTAGAGAGAGGCATACCTCGTGTGCTTTTCTTATTGGCGCTTAGCTTCTGTCTCATTTCTCATGAATGGAGAAAGATCTCCTGTCAGCAAGCCTGCGGCCAATTGCCAACAGATTTTTCCCTAATAGGCTGTCCTGTGGTTCCCTCCTTCCAGGCACACCAGCCTGGTGAAACCCTGGCGTTCTGATAAATAGCTGCATGGCCTTGGGCAAGCCACTTAACCTCAGTTTCCTCATCTGTAAAGTGGCCTGTTGGGTCCTTTCCAGCTCTAAAATGGTCTGGCTCTCAAACCTTCTTCCACAAATCACCTGGCGTGGTGCCTTCTGACCACAGCATCTCAGCATTCTGGAAAAGGTGCCCTCCATGTGGACAAAAACGCCAGGGTGGAAACGCACAAGATGATTTGTGTGGGCAGAGTGCACACACAGGGTGGTGAGTTTGGGACTCTGTGAAGTATGTTGTGTATCAAATTTAGGACTTTGGATTTCATTCCCCAGGTCCTAAGGAGCCTTTGCCAGTTTAGAGCGGTGGTGGTGGGGAGGCTTTGTTCGATACTTTATTAAATGATATCTGGACCAGCATTGAGAAGAACTGATAGTATTAAGGGGCAGAGACTCTAAACAGGGAAATTGGCAGGAAGCTGGGACTAGGGGGCAGCATTTTTATTAGATTTGCAGATATGTACTGAGCCTTTACTGAGTGCACACACAGTGCTCAGCCTTTCCTACAAATTATCTCAATCCATCCTCCCTACAACCTTAATGAGTTGGAAGCTATAATTATCCCCATTTATAAAACATGGACACCAAGACTCAGGGTAGTCGAATAACTTTCCCCAGCGTTATACATCTGGTAAGGGGACAATTGGGGATTCAAACAGGAAGATTTTGCATTCTTCACTGCTCTGTTATCACAGGACCGACTTAAGAGGCTTCCAGGATAGGTTCATGAAACTTGCTACTGGCTGTCAATGAGGAATGGGGGTGGATGCTCTGTGAAGTGCTTACTGAGTGCCTGGGACTGGAGCCTTCTAGAGATTATCTCGTTGAATCTCCCCAATAAACTCCATGAATAGAAGCCCCAACTTCACACTGATAGGCAGCTGCAAAGCATTTGAACTCAGGACATGAAAGAACCAGAAAGCTTTTCCTGAGACTTTTCTAATGTATCCCAAATTGCCAGGTGCTTGGCTTTCTCTCCACCCAGGCTGATTTAAAGATGACACTGAATATTATATCTAATGTCATGTGCTCATAACTTAGATATTTTAATAAAAGATGTGTTAGGCAGGAAAGAAGCTATGATTCCCACGATCCATGTTCTCTCTTGATATTTTGGTTCCCATCCAGCCCTGGTATAGCTGAAGGGAAGTTGCCACCGAGAGTGTCACATCAGAACATTTATTTGACACTCAGGGTTCACAGTGTGTTTCTAGGAGGTGTTGAGAGAAGACATGTAAGCCCATCAATGGGCCCGCTCCGCTTTCTGATAGCAAAGGTGGGAGAAGAGAGCAAAGTCAAATTGCAGCTGCCATCATGCATATTAATAAGGACCTAGGTTTCTGAGAGATAAAAGAATCATCTACACAGGATTTGAAGAGGACTCGAAGAGACATCAGATTTGACACTCCAAGCTAGGATGGGAAAACAAATGCAATCGCAAACACCAACCTGGCAAAATCTTGTTTAAAGAGACGAAGTCCACAGGGTCTCTGTGTTTGTGTTTCTTTATCTGCTCTCATATCCTTGGAGCATTCTCATCTGTATTCCCCTTGACCCATCTTTTTTTCTAATCCCTAATTTGTTCATCAACTCACCTTTGGACAAGAGGGAACGCGCTTCCTTTGTCTGGATTTGTTTCCTCTTATGTAGAGTAAGAAGGTTCCAATGGAAAATTGCCTCCCACACAGGAGGGATCTGGGAGACCAGCTGAGATCTGTTTAAAAAGTAAAAAAAAAAAAAAAAAGTCAGACACTTACTTGACCCGGAGAATACTTGTATTTTTCTCCTCTGAACCCAGCTCCTGGACTTAAGATTTTCACTGGGACAGTTGATACCAAATGGGTGGTGGGCTACTGGGGACTCAGAATTTAGTTCTCAGCTAAATGACAGCCCACTCCAGTATTCTTGCCTGGAAAATCCCATGGATCTCAGAGTCTGGTAGGCTACCGTCCATGGGTTCGCAAAGAGTCGGACACGACTGAACAACTTCACTTTCACTTTCTGGCAAAGAGCAGCCAAAACCTGCTTCATTTAAAGCAATGCTTCTAAAAAAAAATGAAGTAAGAAAAGCTTTATGGGCAAGAATATGAATTAATTTCATGGCAATAGCATCCCTTTTCAAAGAT
Source organism: Tragelaphus eurycerus (assembly GCA_935064755.1). NCBI lineage: Eukaryota > Metazoa > Chordata > Mammalia > Artiodactyla > Bovidae > Tragelaphus > Tragelaphus eurycerus. Next base: position 25,500,592 of record CAKXYN010000020.1, read on the forward strand.
TGCCTGTCTTTGCTTAATGTTGAAAATATTGATACTACCTCCAGTATTGTTTCCCCTGTTTTTATATTTGCATGGGAAATGATTCGACGAATATTTCTTCTGAAGATGATTTTCCTCCTTTGAGAAAGTTACATTGATCATATTGGCTTGGTCCACTGATCACGCCTCCCATGAGGGGCCTATTTGGATGGAAAAGAGAGCTGTTTTGGAAACAGTAACTTTACCTGCTTTGTTGTGCCTCCTTTCAGGGTTCTGTTCAGCTTGCTACAGGAGAGCGTTGAGAATGCTGTTCATATGCTCTCGAATGCAAGAAATTGTGCTAATACGACTTTAATTTTCATATCAAATTGAACAAGAAATGAGTTTGTCGGAAATAATCATGACTCTTGCAGAGGTGCCAGGTTGGCTAGTTACTGAGGCGTGACCGTTCTTCCGTGTCTGTCCGAGCAGTGACGTGTGGGCGTGAAGACGGAGGTCATCCAGTGTGCTGGAGCCAGCTACACCCTCAGGGGACCTCCTCAGGACCATTCCTGGCAGTGGCTCACTCCAGCTACGAGTATTCCCTCATCTCCCACTATTCTTGGCTCCCCCTCAGCCTTATTCCCAGTGCCCTGGTGAGTCTCTTACAAAAAACAAGACAAAACAAAGCAACCCTTGATGTAAATAGTTCAATTTCTGTGACATTCATGGTGGTAGTTCAGTTGCTAAATCATGTTCAACTCTTGGCAATCCCTGTTGCTTCACCTTGAATAAAGACATTGTGATGGGATGCTGTACTTACAAAGGTGAGCCTGGGGGTGCAGTGCAGTTCGGGAAAGAACTGGGAAGACGCACTCATTGCATTGAACATGTAGAGATGGGTTTTAAATCTTTTATCTGTGGGGCCACAAATCTTCTGGCTTCATATTTCGTAGGTTAACTTCTCAATGTTATTTCTCCAAAGCACTCAGTAATTTTTGCAGCATACTTCTGAGTTTCTACAGTCAACGTAGGTTCCGCCTCTTTTTGGGTTGGATCCCTGGGTCAGGAAGAGCTCCTGGAGAAGGAAATGGCAGCCCACTCCAGTATATATCTGAGCTAGTGGGCACAGAGTGATTTACATGCGATATCCTCTCCGTGCTCTGTCATGCCTTCACAACAACAATAAAAATATGCCCCCTTCCTTGATGGTCTTGATGGTGTAAGTCCACTGTCTGCATCAGTTCTCATGACAACGGTAAAAGTCTGATCTGGGTTTAGAGGACTGAGTAAAAGCTCACATGTGAAGGGGGTTCAGACTAAGAAGGTTGAGATTTCGCTGCTACTATTTTTTATTTTTTAGCTCTCTGGCCATGGCTATATAACTTATGAATTTGTGTGTTTGTCGGTTTCCTCATCTGTACCATTGCATTGACCAGAGTATCTATAAAGATCCAAATAAGCACTTAGTCCTTGATAGCTGATAAACCTATGAATGAGAAGTGTATTAGTATTTCCATTCTGCAGAGAGGCAGCGGAGGCACTGCACTTTTGCCTTGGGTTATATGACAAGTGAGTGACACTGTGGAATTTGTATCCAAGTTCAAGTACCTAAAATCCATTTGTTCCTTTCCATTCCCTCTACTAAAGTTCGCTAAGTGTTATGGTTTCTCTCTTCCGCACCAAACTCTAATCTGAATTTGATGGGAACTAGTTTTCTATTGTCTATGAAGGTTTCATGCTGTACTTTCTTAAAAAAAAATCGACATAATGCTCTCTTTGTCAGTATGAATCATATTTGCATAGCTCTGAGGATGTTAAGAACTCAATTTTCTCCCGGAAATCCTTTGTTTTTGAGCTTTTGTATGTTTATCATTGAAATTTCAGGAATGATAGTTCTATCCATGCCCATGCTCTTCAATAGACGAGTAACACAGGCCACCAATGTAAGCCACAGATGAAATTAATAATGTTCTAGAAGTCCAATTAAAACAGTGAAAAGGAAATATGTGGCAATTTTAATAATGTATTTTATTTAAGCCAATGTAGCCAAAATACTATGATGTTTAATTAATATAAAATGACTGATGTGATATTTCTCTTTTTTTTTTTTTCATACTGAATCTTTGAAACCTCCTGAGTATTATTTCAGAGAAGGCAATGGCATCCCACTCCAGTACTCTTGCCTGGAAAATCCCATGGACAGAGGAGCCTGGTAGGCTGCAGTCCATGAGGTCGCGAAGAGTTGGACACGACTGAGCGACTTCACTTTAGCTTTTCTCTTTCATACATTGGAGAAGGAAATGGCAACCCACTCCAGTGTTCTTGCCTGAAGAATCCCAGGGACGGGGGAGCCTAGTGGGCTGCCGTCTATGGGGTCGCACAGAGTCGGACACAACTGAAGCGACTTAGCAGCAGCAGCAGAGTATTATATATATATAAAACACATCTCAGTTGGAACTAGACACATTTTAAGAGCTCAGTAGCCGCTTGTAGCTAATGGATACTGTGCAGATAGAACAGGTCTTAATTTTTCAAAGGATAATGTATACAACAAAAAATGTTAAACAACTGTGGGTGAGGGAGGTACTCTGTAAGGTGTGTTATTATGTTATCTGATTTTATTCCCAAAACAACCTTGTGCTTTCACCCTTATTTTCAGGCTAAGAAACTAAAGGCTGAGCTTACATAACACGCTTATCATTGCACAGCTGGCAAGATGCAGAACTTGAATTTAGACTTCACAGATTTTGTCTCCTTCTCCAGGGCTCTTCCTACAATACTGTAACCACATGATGGTGATGATACGATGGTGAAATGTTAATAACATCACCATAATGATCCTGTTAACCCCTGGTACTGGTGAATTTATAACTTTCACTTAAGGTTGTGTTTATTCACCTTTCATACACAGTCCTTTAAAATAAGTATTTACATCCTAAATAAGCCCTGAGCAGGTTGCAGATAGACAGGTCCAAAGCTAACCCAGAAGATGTGATAACTCAGTGAACCCAGTTGCTTCCAATGCCAAGTTCATCCAGGAAATCACATTCATGTGAGGGTTAGAGAGGGTTTCATATAAAGTATGAACTCCAGGGAGATGCAATGTGGTGCTTGAGCCACGTGATTACACACACATGTGAACATGCTTGTGCAAGACCCAGGCAGAGGGAGACAAGAGAGGCCCAGGAGATGGGCTCATGGCCACGTGTCTGTCTTGGCACCTTTTGGACCACAGCTTCCTGAGACCCCTTCTTTAACAATTCCTGCCTCCACTGTAGCTCTCCCAAGTTTCCACCCCAGAGCTGGGTCTAACAGAGGTATCCATAGAAAGGGGCTGGCCAAGACAGAGCCATTCTTACCTCCAACCAGAGGTAATCCTGGCTTCCCGAAGTACAAGCGAGCTAACGTTGATGCACGCTTCAGACCTTGCACTGTGGGCTACCTGTGAGTAAAAGCAAAATACATTAGATTAAAGATGTGTCACCCATCAATTCCATATATTTAGCAAATATTCATGATAGTGAATACTGGAGATAAAAGAAAGGATGGACAAAACAGACATCATTTCTACTCTAATGGACCTTGTATTTTAGTTTGAGGGAAAAGACAATAAAATAAAAACAAGTAAGCAAAGTATTTTCAGTAGTGATGAGTGCCATCAGTAAACATATCTGTGGGATGGGTTAAGAAGTGACTGATGTTTGAGAATGACAGCCACTCTCTCTGCCCATCTGGCTGAGGACTGCAGCTGATGAAAATGAGGAAGATGATTGCGAGGTTAGTTACCATTATTGGAGGCCTGCAAAGCAATGAGTAGAAGGGAAGAAGGAAAACAGATAAAAGAAGAAGAAAAGTGAAAAGGAGGGGGAGGGAGAAGAGGAGGACAAGACATCAGTGTCATGGCTGAGATTTTTCATGAATGATTACTGGGAATCCTGACATTTGTCCTGAGATTTGGGTCCCCTTCATGTTGAAGGACAGCCCCAGAGAGGGAAAGGAGCTTGATCAGCAACACAGGTGAGGTCAGGGCTCAGCCAGGAGTAGACTCTGGGCCTCTTTGTCACAGCACATGAATCCATGCCTGCCTCTCATTTCTGCTTCTCCCTGGCTTTCATGCCCGGGATGGTCTGTCTTAGCAGTGATGTGCTGGGAAGGTGGTGGTACACATCTCGTTGGGGTTCTGAGAGGTGGATGAATGGGTAGAACAAGTTTGCTCAAGTAAATGGTTGAAATGGATACATTTATTAGAATATAGTTCCTCTGAGTAATGGAAAGAAGCTTTGAGATGATGCCTGGAAGAATATAGCCCATGCACATTTGCAGGATTGCTTTGAGGGAGAAAGTTATTAGATTTTCACTGCTGACAACATAAAAAAAGCAACTAAATATCCATGTTAGCCAAATACATTTACATTAAATTTGAACTTCTGCCTTCATAAGAGGGGTTAACTCTTAGTGGAAGTACAGGGGATTGTTCACTCAAAGGGCATTAAACACAGCACTTGTTTACCCATCTTGGCTATCACCAATAAATGCCATTCTGGTGGAGATACCCTGGTTGCTCCTTTAATCCAGCTTCCTTAAATTCACTGTTTCTTAGGTTTTCTTAAGGAATCTGAAATTTGGCCTTTGGATACAGGTAAGGCAACAGCTGTCTTTTGGGGGAGTTAAAATGTGTCCTTGGCTGTTGTTGGGAGATTGCATAACCCTCTCCATTTCTTTGAATCTGAAATCTTCTGTAGTTTCTCATCTGTAAATATTGATGTACACATAAAGCCTCAGCCAGGATTCTATGAGGAGAACAGAATCAATAGGATATGCATATATTAAGAGATTTATTGAGAGGAATTGACTTAAGCTATTGTGAAGGTTGGCGAAGCGTGTCTGAAACCCACAGGGCAGGTGGGCAGGACGGGCAGACAGGTGCTGCAGGGTGTGAGCAGACGCTGCGCTTCTCTTCATCAGTAAGCTTCCATTCTGCTCTTAAGGGCTTTCAACTGGTCGAGCCCATCCGGATCATCTAGGATAATCTTCCTTACTTACAGAAAATTAATTCTAGACTTTAATTACATCAACTAAATGCCTTATAGCCACTATGGAGAACAGTATGGAGGTTCCTTAAAAAACTAGAAAAATAGAGCTACCATATGACCCTGCAATCCCACTCCTGGGCTTCTATCTGGAGAAAAACATGATCTGAAAGTATGCATGCACCCCAGTGTCCACTAGAGCTCCATTTACAATAGCCAAGATAGGGGAGCAACCTAGAGATCCGTGGACAGAGGAGTGGATAAAGAAGATGTGGGACATGTATACACAAAGGAATATTGCTCAGCCATTAAAAAGAATGAAATAATGCCATTTGTAGCGGCATAGATGGACCTAGAGAATGTCGTGCTGAGTGAAGTAAGTCAGACAGAGAAGAGTAAATATCATATAACATCCGTTATATGTGAAGTCTGAAAATAAATGATGCAAATGAACGTACTTACAAAATAGAGACTCACAGGCTTAGGAAATGAACTACTTAAGGGATAGCTAGGGAGTTTGGGAAGGTCATGTACACAATGCTATATTCAAAATGGATAACCAACAGGGACCTCCTATATAGCACGTGGGACTCTACTCAATGGTATGTGCCAGCCTGGATGGGAGGAGTGTTTGAGGGATAATGGATATGTATATATGTATGGCGAGTCCCTTTGCTCTTCCCTGAAATTACCAGATTATTAATTGACTAAACCCCAATACAAAATAAAAAGCTTAAAGTTTGAAAAAAAAACAAAAACACAAAATACCTTTACTGCAATACCTCAATTAGTGTTTGACACATAGCTGGAGACTACAACCTAGCCAAGCTGACACATAAAACTGACCATCACATGTAGTAACTACATATTTTTTTTTCTAAAACCTATATTTTAGCTGGTGCAGTCTAGTTATAAAAATGCATAATGAATGTGAAGGAATGTAAAATGCGGTATTTTCCCTAACAGCATGAGAGTACGGTTGGCCATGCCCAGCTATCTAGAACTCATCGGTCTTCCGTGTTTGGAGATACCTTTGTATACAACACACCAGTTGTGATTCCGTCCTGCAACTTGCTATGACGTCACACGGAGAAGCAATGCAGCAGACTGTCAGAGCTAGGAGTGAAGCCAGCCTGGACTCAGAGCCTGACTGTGCTGTGTAAGAGCCGTGTGAGTGCCTCTGTGACTTAACTGCACAAGAGGTAATAACACACTGCCTCGTAGGTTCTGGTGAGATTAGCTTGAGAGAGGCTTGTGCAGTGGAAGGCAATACAGATACATACATGCAGAGATATGTGCGTGTATGTGTACAAACACACGTGCACACATAAGCTATTTTAACAAGCATCCATTTATACACAAAAAGGTTAATAGCCACAGTGCTTAGTAATAGGCACACCAAGGTAAAGCTATCATAGGCTCATATCAAAGTGCTGGTAGTCTGGAGGAGGAAGCTGTCATTAAATTGGTAATTTCAGTGTGTTCTATACAGGCTGTAATGCAACACGTTTAAAAGCATAAAAAGGTCTCCTAAATGTTGAGTAACTGAAAGCAATATTAATTAGCTAGAAGTCTGTTCTTTGAGTATATGCTCCTCGAATGACCGTGAGGACCAACTCTGCTTTCATAAGGAATTACTGTGTGTTAGGGTTTAAAGCTCTGGGCAGGCAGCCAGGAGAAAGGTGATCAGATTCCCAGAGGTTGGTCAGGTGAAGAGCTCAGACAGTATGGTTTATTTACTTTTTCCATTTATTTATGGCTGTTCCTGTTCTTAAGACAAGTTGAAATGGCCTTCATAAATACTAGCTCTGCAATAAAATTTCAAAAAAATAAAGTTTAAAAGAAATTAGGATGAGGGAAGAGCAAAAGTAAGGTTATAAGGTGGAGCAAGGAACTTCACTGAGAAACACACTGTAATTTATGAAGTATGGCATTGTTTCCTGGTAACCAAAGCAGCTGGAGAAACACCAAGGGTTAGACAACCACCACAAAGGAAAAATGCCTTTGTTTCCAGGTGAGACAAAATTTTCCTTGGCACTGATGCCAGTAGAATTTCTTTCAAAGAGCCCTGTGAAGAGACCAGTGCCTTTAACAGTGCAACAGTAAGCCCAAGCATAAACAGAGAACTGCGTGCACAGCACATATGTATTTACATATCAATGTGTACACACGCACACACACATACACGTGTACAGTGTACACACACACATACTCACACGTGTACAGTGTGCACACACACATACTCACACACGTACAGTGAGGAAGACATCTCTGAGGAAGTGGCATGGTCTGACATTCCTCTTCCTCCTTGCAAACTGAACAGTTAAAATGACATTTGAAAGAATAGCATTGTCCTTTACAAATTCATCTCAGCAGTAGCATAAGATGACAGAACTGATTTAGAGAGAGGTCTCCTGCCCTAAATTCTCTGTGGAATGTGCCAGGATATAAATAAAGGAAAAAATAAGTAGAAAAAGATCTTTATATCTTGGGCAAGAGATGCTTTGATAGCTGTGGGACAAGGATGGGACTCCATAAGTAATTTTCAAGGTGCATTAATTTAGTGAATGTTTATTGGACAACTACTATGTGCCTGACTTTAAGCAAGGGACTGGGGCTAGGATGCCTAATCATCTAGAATCTTCCTGCAGAAGGGCTTAGTCTAGAGGAGGAGGAGGTATATAGAAATGAAAATCTGTCTTCCATTGTAACACTGGTAGAGGGAAGGAATATGGGACACTTAGGACATTGGTGACAGTGCTGGCTAGCTGAGATAGCATCAAAACAGATCACAGAAAATGCTCAGGAGGAGTGTTTAAGTGGAAAAAAAATAAGCTGGTACAGTTATTTTGGAGTAATGATATTCTGCTGAGATTTTTACAATATTCATTTCACATTTTGGGGGATTAATACTAAAGTAGCTTAAAGTGCTAACAGTTAGATCCACAAAATCTTCATCATAGCAACAACAGCAAAAAAAGGAAAACAATGCTTAAATATCTACAAAAGAGGCGATCTGTAAAATTATGGTGTATTTTTATGGTGGGCTGTAATTGTCACTGGAAGCTTTCACAAAGATGTAACTACATGGACATACGCTTAGAATCAAATATTAAGAGGAGCAAAGTATGCCATTGAATTATCGGCTCGGTGTGATTTCAACTTCCTACACGCACACACTGGAGGATGGAAAGGTATCATCCTGAAATACCAGTGACTATTATACAGGGAAGGTGTGATGAATTACTTTATTTTCTTTTAAAGTTTTACCATTTTCAGTTTTTCATTACTGTACATTAGTACGTGAGAAAGAAATACATTGAAAGTCACTCCAAACCTGGGGTGTTTGGAGAAGGATGGAAGAGTGGTCCCTTCAAGTTCAGTCTGTTTCTGATGAATTAGTCATTATTCCTCTGGAACAGAAGCTGAACCTTGAATTTAAAAATAAACTTTACGTTTTGTTTTAAATTCTAAGCTTTTGCCATCTCACAGTTCATTTCTACTGTCCACATCCCCTACCCCGCAAACTTAAATGAAGCGAGAGTAGAAAGCATGTGAGTTTAGAAAATCTGGTTTTATTATGTGTTTCTGTTGGCACTCAGGAAGAGCTGAGGAAAAGGGCAGATCTATTGGAAATAAAAGGACCTCAGCATAGCCATTTTAGAGCTGAGAGCGCTAAGGCTTAGTCAGGAGGGGTGGTTTGTCTGTGGTCACGTGGCTGGTTTATAGGGTCCTTAGACATCATCATGGAATAAGTGGGGAGAGTGAGGCAGAAAGGATATGGCCCAGGATTCAGTGTTGTTTTGGTTTTGATGGTGGTGGTGGTTATAGTGATAATCATGCTCAATTAGAAGCTCAGTGTACATACGAGAGTAACTTCAGGATGCTTCCTTTTAAAACCAGAAGCACAATGTCACAAAGGGATTTATAAACTCAATACTAAATCAGATGGAACTTAAGGTCTAGATTTAAGCATTGCTGTTCCATGAAAACTCAGAACATGTCAATTTTCAGAATAGAAATGTTTATCTCCATATCTGAATTTTAAAATTCATTGTGCATATGTTCTGTGATTTAAAAGTAACAGTCTCTTCCATTTTTCTTATTCTATTGCAAATTGCAATCGCACCATGCCATCAAAAAGTTATTTAGTGACAACTTATGGGGAGCCAAAAAAGTTTCCTGTAATTTGCATATATTTTCCACATTTGGAATGTTGGTGATTACATTTTTTTTGTGTGTGTTCACTTAAAATAATATATTATTATTGAAAATAAATATAATAATAAATGCAAAACGTTGGCTCTAACGACATATGCTAAACATTTTCACAGTGCAGCACAGCATATGCTTAGTTCTTCATTAAGAGATTTTAAAATAACTCGTATTTAGCAAGAATACATTATCTTTTATTCAGAATTAATTATATGCTGTTTTGTGTACCATAATTTAAAGTGCTACCCACTTCTAATATGTAATATGCAAAGGAAACTATGGTTACAATTCATTAGAATTGGCTTATTTCCTTTGCAATTTAGTGGCATAATGAATACATAGAGCTGAAATGCTATTTGTTACTTGAATCAAAAGTTACATGAAGTGCTGATAACTAACAGTTACAAATTCTTCATTTTTTTAATCACAGCATGCCTCAAGAGAATGGAATAAGTCATGAGAGTAATTCAGGAATAATTAGTTATTTTGCCATTCTTTGATAGTTTTAAGAACAAAATTTTAGCAGGGCTAGAAGAACATTAGAAATCATTTTGTATTCTTCAGATACAGAGTATTATTAATGTTTGGCATGCCCAGGCAGACATTTTTTAAAGCAAACTATGACTTTTATAAAGAATTTGATTCTAGGTATATATTGAATAAATGTAACATATCTTCTTAAAAATGAGACTCCTTGTCCAGGGCAATGACTTGGAGATGTTTTAGTTGTCTGGTTAAGTGTCTGCAAGCTTCCTTTAATCATCTTCTGTTTAAATTCTTTTTCTAGTAGTAAGGAAGATGACGCTGAGAGGTTAAATCCTTAGTGAGGGTAATACAGCTCGTGATTGGGACCCCAGAGATGGAGTTTATGTCTCTTTGCTTAGGTAAGGTTGCTACCTGGGTTGCATGCAACTTACCCTTATTATCAGATCAGATCAGTCGTATCAGATCAGTCACTCAGTCCTGTCCGACTCTTTGTGACCCCATGAATCCCAGCATGCCAGGCCTCCCTGTCCATCACCAACTCCCAGAGTTCACTCAGACTCATGTCCATCGAGTCAGTGATGCCATCTAGCCATCTCATCCTCTGTCGTCCCCTTCTCCTCTTGCCCCCAATCCCTCCTAGCATCAGAGTCTTCTCCAATGAGTCAACTCTTCACATGAGGTGGCCAAAATACTGGAGTTTCAGCTTTAGCATCATTCCTTCCAAAGAAATCCCAGGGCTGATCTCCTTCAGAATGGACTGGTTGGATCTCCTTGCAGTCCAAGGGACTCTCAGAGAGTCTTCTCCAACACCACAGTTCAAAAGCATCAATTCTTTGGTGCTCAGCCTTCTTCACAATCCAACTCTCACATCCATACATGACCACAGGAAAAACCATAGCCTTGACTAGGCGAACCTTTGTTGGCAAAGTAATGTCTCTGCTTTTGAATATGCTATCTAGGTTGGTCATAACTTTCCTTCCAAGGAGTAAGCGTCTTTTAATTTCATGGCTGCAGTCACCATCTGCAGTGATTTTGGAGCCCAGAAAAATAAAGTCTGACACTGTTTCCACTGTTTCCCCATCTATTTGCCATGAAGTGATGGGACAGGATGCCATGATCTTCGTTTTTTGAATGTTGAGCTTTAAGCCAACTTTTTCACTCTCCACTTTCACTTTCATCAAGAGGCTTTTTAGTTACTCTTCATTTTCTGCCATAAGGGTGGTGTCATCTGCATATCTGAGGTTATTGATATTTCTCCCGGCAGTCTTGATTCCAGCTTGTGCTTCTTCCAGTCCAGCGTTTCTCATGATGTACTCTGCATATAAGTTAAATAAACATGGTGACAATATACAGCCTTGACAAACTCCTTTTCCTATTTGGAACCAGTCTGTTGTTCCATGTCCAGTTCTAACTGTTGCTTCCTGACCTGCATACAAATTTCTCAAGAGGCAGATGAGGTGGTCTGGTATTCCCATCTCTTTCAGAATTTTCCACAGTTTATTGTGATCCACACAGTCAAAGGCTTTGACATAGTAAAGCAGAAATAGATGTTTTTCTGGAGCTCTTTTGCTTTTTCCATGATCCAGTGGATGTTGGCAATTTGATTTTTGGTTCCTCTGCCTTTTCTAAAACCAGCTTGAACATCAGGAAGTTCACATATTTCTGGAGCCTGGCTTGGAGAATTTTGAGCATTACTTTACTAGCATGTGAGATGAGTGCAATTGTGCAGTAGTTTGAGCATTCTTTGTCATTGCCTTTCTTTGGGATTGGAATGAAAACTGACCTTTTCCAGTCCTGTGGCCACTGCTGAGTTTTCCAAATTTGTTGGCATATTGAGTGCAGCACTTTCACAGCATCAGCTTTCAGGATTTGGAATAGCTCAACTGGAATTGCATCACCTCCACTAGCTTTATTCGTAGTGATGCTTTCTAAGGCCCACTTAACTTCACATTCCAGGATGTCTGGCTCTAGGTCGGTGATCACACCATTGTGATTATCTGGGTCGTGAAGATCTTTTTTGTACAGTTCTTCTGTGTAGTCTTGCCATCTCTTCTTAATATCTTCTGCTTCTGTTAGGTCCATACCATTTCTGTCCTTTATCGAGCCCATCTTTGCATGAAATGTTCCTTTGGTATCTCTGATTTTCTTGAAGAGATCCCTAGTCTTTCCCATTCTGTTGTTTTCCTCTATTTCTTTGCATTGATCGCTGAAGAAGGCTTTCTTATCTCTTCTTGCTATTCTTTGGAACTCTGCATTCAGATGTTTATATCTTTCCTTTTCTCCTTTGCTTTTCCCTTCTCTTCTTTTCACAGCTATTTGTAAGGCCTCCCCAGACAGCCATTTTGCTTTTTTGCACTTCTTTTCCATGGGGATGATCTTGATCCCTGTCTCCTGTACAATGTCACGAACCTCATTCCATAGTTCATCAGGCACTCTATCTATCAGATCTAGGCCATGAACAGTATGAAAAGGCAAAATGATAGGATACTGAAAGAGAAACTCCCTAGGTCAGTAGGTGCCCAATATGCTACTGGAGATCAGTTGAAAAATAACTCCAGAAAGAATGAAGGGATGGAGCCAAAGCAAAAAGAATACCCAGCTGTGGAAGTGACTGGTGATAGAAGCAAAATCAGATTCTGTAAAGAGCAATATTGCATAGGAACCTGGAATGTCAGGTCCATGAATCAAGGCAAATTGGAAGTGGTCAAACAAGAGATGGCAAGAGTGAGTGTCAACATTCTAGTAATCAGCAAACTGAAATGGACCGGAATGGGTGAATTTAACTCATGACCATTATATCTACTACTGCGGGCAGGAATCCCTCAGAAGAAATGGAGTGGCCATCATGGTCAAAAAGAGAGTCCGAAATGCAGTACTTGGATGCAATCTCAAAAACGACAGAATGATCTCTGTTCGTTTCCAAGGCAAACCATTCAATATCACAGTAATCCAAGTCTATGCCCCAACCAGTAATGCTGAAGAAGCTGAAGTTGAATGGTTCTATGAAGACCTACAAGACCTTTTAGAACTAACACCCAAAAAATATGTCCTTTTCATTATAGGGGACTGGAATGCAAAAGTAGGAAGTCAAGAAATACCTCGAGTAACAGGCAAATTTGGCCTTTGAATATGGAATGAAACAGGGCAAAGACTAATAGAGTTTTGCCAAGAAAATGCACCGGTCATAACAAATACAACACAAGAGAACATGGACATCACCAGATGGTCAACACCGAAATCAGATTGATTATATTCTTTGCAGCCAAAGATGGAGAAGCTCTATACAGTCAGCAAAACAAGACCAGGAGCTGACTGTGGCTCAGACCATGAACTCCTTATTGCCAAATTCAGACTGAAATTGAAGAAAGTAGGGAAAACCACTAGACCATTCAGGTATGACCTAAATCACATCCCTTATGATTATACAGTGGAAGTGAGAAATAGAATTAAGGGCCTAGATCTGATAGATAAGAGTGCCTGATGAACACTTATTATCACTCGGCCTTAATTATTACCAAGAAGTTCAATAAGGGAAGCCCATGTGAATACCATATTACAGAAAACTAACTAAAGGATAGCTAAAGATAACCTACTGTAGAGGACAGGAAACTCTACTTAGTGTTCTGTGGGGAACTGAATGGAAGAAAATCTATAAAAGGAAGATGTATACTTCCCAGGTGGCTCAGTGGGTAAAGAATTTGCCTGCTGCTGCTGCTAAGTCACTTCAGTTGTGTCCAACTCTGTGCGACCCCATAGACGGCAGCCCACCAGGCTCCCCCGTCCCTGGGATTCTCTAGGCAAGAATACTGGAGTGGATTGCCATTTCCTTCTCCAATGCATGAAAGTGAAAAGTGAAAGTGAAGTCGCTCAGTCGTGTCTGACTCTTAGCGACCCCTATGGACTGCAGCCCACCAGGCTCCTCCGTCCATGGGATTTTCCAGGCAAGAGTACTGGAGTGGGGTGCCATTGCCTTCGAAGAATCTGCCTACAGTGCAGGAAATACAGCAGATGAGGGTTCAATTCTAGGTTGGAAAGATCCCCTGGAGGAGGGCATGGCAAGCCACTCCAGTATTCTTTCCTGGATAATCCCATGGACAGGTGGGCTACAGTCCATAGGGTCGCAAAGAGCTGGACTCAACTGAAGTGACTGAGTACACACACACATACGTACAACTGATTCACTTCACTGCAGAAACCTACACAGCATTGTAAAGCAACTATACTTCCCCCAAAAATTAAATTAAAAAAAAAAAAAACTAAACGGACTAGGACAAAAGCAAAGTATATCAAAAGTGAAAATGAAAATTCCTAAATGCATTTTCCATTTTTGAACTATATGATGACATCCTGAGTTTTTCATTAAAAGTGACAGGACCTTAAATACTACTACTACTGCTCATGCTGACCAGGGTAGAATAAGATGAGCACTCTAATAATTTGCTGATGGGAGTATCAATCAATACTGGAGGGCATTTGGCAAAGTGTTTCTTGAGCTTAAACATATACTGACCCTTTGTCTTAACTGTTTTACTTCCGGATATCTAGCCATATAAAACACTCTGAAACACAAAAGATTGAGTCACACAGAAAGGTTCTTGCAGATGATCTCTTAAGGTCTGTAGATCATACCTCAATAAAGCTGTTAAAAATTGCTCACTACATTTTTTTTATTGGAGTCAAAAGTGAAAACATGCTAAATGACTAGCCCTAGGAGGAAATCTTTAAATAGTAACAGTTCATACAATTTAGATTTGAGAAGTCATTTGTTACATATATGAGGATATTTTTAATAATATGGGAAAATACTATGGAAATGTGATACAGTTTTATCAGAAGATGAGTAATAAAAATTGCATGCAAACTGCAATCTCTACTTTGAAAACTAAATTTTAAAAAGCATGGCTAAAATAATTAGGAGATATCGATAATAAACTGGATGAAAGTAATAATGATTATCATTGGGTGATAAAATTATCAGTAGTTCATTTTCAGGCATTTGTTTGTTTATTCAGTCAACTTGAATTTGTTTTAAACCTCTGCATTTTAAAAATGTCCTTCCATGAAAATGCATTACTATTAAAAATTAGTAAAAGGATGGTTTGAAAAGATCAAAGTGAGTTTGCCTCACACAGAGGCATCTTGGTGCTATCAAAGGATACATATGTGGCATACTTTAGAATAGATTCAGCTGTGGTCCAAATATAGTCCTTACCTGTGAGGACCCAATTAAACAGCATCAGCAAAATCCATTATCATTTCACTTTCTCAGTCATTGTAATAGCGTATCATCCCTGAGATATCACTTGGGACATGTTATATCACAATCAATTCACTGAATGCAATCAATTTACATAAATCCTCCCTTTTACCTTTAGCCAACAGTGGGGTTTTTAATTTCCATTCTTTGTATCAATTGTAATCAAAAGTGTTAAGAGCCTGGAATTCAGAATTTGCTCACTACAGCAGCGTGTGGTGAATGATTGGCATTAGTACGCCAGCCCGTGCTGCTTGATACCTTCTCCTGGTCAGCCATCGGTTCCAGTCCAGGATGTAAACGTATTTCTTGCAACTTGTTAACTCAATTACACAGTCCTCTGAATTGCTGCAAACATTTCTTATACAAAGCCACTTGCAGAGTCTCTATGGTAGCTGACACTTTATAATTCCTAAGGGAAGGGATGAAGAATTACACTAAATTCCCTGGATTCTGAAAGAAAAGGAAAGTGATTAAGATGTTGAAATTGCTTGGGCTGCGCTGCTGTCATTGTTGGAGGAAGCGATACTGTGTCAGGTGCAAAATGTAATCGCTCTGATTACCCCATACCTATCTTCTGGGACATTTCCAATTCACACCTAACTCTGAAGCCTGCTCTCAGTCAAAAGATTTCAGAGTGTGCTGGTCTAGAGCTTCCTTTCATCTCAAATGATACCATATTTTTCTCATTCAAAATTCACTCTGAAGGTCCTAAAGTCAAATGTTTGACTTAGAAGTTTTCACACACACACACAGACACACACAAATTAAACAGACTTTCTCTTTCTTTCAGTCATAGAATATATAAGAGCATATAGTTCTGTGGGATGCCCAATATCGAGGCCAAACCCTGGCCTTCAGAGTGAAGGGTCTTAGGACCTATTTCCTTAAAAGCCCTGTGACTTGTCTGTTTTACAAGAGTTTGCACACCCTCTCCTATGTTCCTGGGGACCTTGTTTCAAAAGAAGCTTCTAGGGCTCTAAGCCAGGCCTTGTGTGGCTGGATGGGGTGTAGGCTCTGAGAAGCTCTATTTTTAATAGGTCTCCAGATGATGGTGAAGCTCTAGAAAATTTGAGAAGACCTGCATTAGCGCTTTTCAGAAAGCACCCACTCCCACTATCTCATTCTTTACTTCTAAAGGCTATCTTGACAGAGGCACATGGATACTCAGAAAGGGAGAATAAGCATTCTAGTATTCCCACACCAGCAGGAATGAGTCTAAGACTTGACTTTCAAAATGTGCTCCCTGGGGGACTTCCTTGGTGATCTTGTGGTTAAGACTACACCTCCACTGCAGGAGGCATGGGCTCGATCCCTGGTTGGGGAACTAAGATCCCATATACTGCACAGTGCGGCTCAAAAATTAAAAAAAAAAAAAAAAAAATTAAAGAAAATGTGCCTCATCCGTACCACTTGGGGTGGTATTAGAAATGCATTTAGGATGGTCCACTTGGGGACTTTCTGAGTCAGGAACACAGATGGGGTGCGGGTTGATTCTGAAGATTCATAAAGTTTGAGAACCACCGGTCTAGAGTGTGGATTCCCAGGCTCCTTGCACTAGCTGCATGCTTTCATTTATGAAAAGTGTTCACCTTTGTGATTTTTGTAAAGCATGAGACAGGGCTTTCCTTCAGAACACAATTTCTTTTAGAGAAGCTCACAGACTTAAAGATGCAGAAGAGATTTTAGAATCAATGTCTAGGCAAATGATGTGATGCCTTTAAAAGAGAGAATGGTCCTACCAAGAAGGGAATAGTTAGATCTTTTAAAAGTAGCCCCCAGCTAGTCTGACAAGACCCACTGGGTTTGAAATTAAAAGACGGGCTCCTAAGTTGAAGCTGGTTCAGCTGAATCTGGGTATTGACGTGTACCAGCTGTGCAGCTTTTGGGAACACACAAGATTATCTGGCAGCCTTACTTTTTCATATCTGAAAAAGATATAATGAGAGTTCCTTTCTTTCACATGGCGATTCTGAGCATTAACTCAGGCAGCAAGTGAAAAGGGCTTTGCTGAGGGCCCGGTAATCAGCAAGTGCCCAAAGAATGTTAGAAGACCTGTAACTATGGATATGCATTGCAGTTTTCTGACCTTTTCTTCCCTCATTTTAAATTGGAAGTAATTGTAGGACCTAAAAGTGGTGAGTTTCAGTAATAAAATGGAACTGAGTGAATCTTTGCAGCAATGGAATCTCAGGTCTTCCTATGAAAGATGAAAGGCAGAGACTGGATCCGTCTGTGTCCCCAGCCTCAGAGGGTTTCAGCACATGTTCAGCACTCGCTGAATAGACATGTATATGATTAATCAAGGCTCAGTTTTTAAAGAGCTAAATATTTTCAAAATCTAGTTATATACTGTAAGTTATTTTGTCTACGACAATATTGTTTATGGTAATTATGCTTATTATCATGAATAAAATCCTTCCTCTGATGCTCCCAACAACTCCATGAGGAAGGTAGAGTTACTTACCTCGTTTTACAGAGAAGGGACCCAAGTCAGAGAGCTTAGGTAAACTATGGTGGAATGGAGTGACAGTTTGGGTTATCTGACCTCAGGGCTGCTGCTGCTGAGTCACTTCAGTAGTGTCCGACTCTGTGCGACCCCATAGATGGCAGCCCACCAGGCTCCCCCATCCCTGGGATTCTCCAGGCAAGAACACTGGAGTGGGTTGCCATTTCCTTCTCCAATGTATGAAAGTGAAAAGTCAAAATGAAGTCACTCAGTCATGTCTGACCCTCAGCGACCCCATGGACTGCAGCCTTCCAGGCTCCTCCATCCATGGGGTTTTCCAGGCAAGAGTACTGGAGTGGGGTGCCATTGCCTTCTCAGGACCTCAGGGCACTCATGCTTAATTATTCTACTTGCTGCTTCAGCACGCTGTGTGACTTTGGTGTTCTCTAGAAATAAGCAACAGGGGTGGGCAAGGTTAGAAATAAGGTTTTCAGTACCTGTGGGAAACATGGAGAAAGAAATTATGCACTTGGATGAATAAGTGATGCTTTAAAAAAAAAATCTGTAGCTATAAGCCAATTAACTCCTAGGCAAAGTAAGAAAAGAAAAGCTTTTTAATTTTGTTGTTAATATAATTTTAAACTCTGTTCCTGTTAGCTATAATAGAGAAAACACAAAGACAGTTGTGCAGCTGAGTGTACTGTTCCAAGGAGAGGTCCTCTAAACCATCACTCCCCAGGGGGAGGGAGAAACTTACCTGGCAATCCCTCTGCAGAAGTGTGACCGCTTTTCTGACTTGTATGGTGATCGGCACCTCATCCCCAGACACCGCAATTTAGTTTTGACTGTTTTCCTTGTTTTATCTTTAGATAGTCCTTCTCCATTTACTTCAGTCTGTAAGTGCTTCCATCATTCCCTGTCACTGAAGAAATGGAATCATTTATCCTATGATACAGGGTTTCTCAGCCTCAGCATTATTGATATGTGGAGAAGGATAATTTTTTTTCTTGGGGGTGTTGTCCTATGCATTCTAGGATGTTTAGCAGCTTCCCTCTACTCATTAGATGCCCGTAGCAGCCCCTTGCCAGTTGTGACAACCAAAAATGTCTCTAGATACTGCTCAGTGTCCCTTGGGGCTAAAACTGCCACCAATTGAGAACCATTGCTCTAGAGTTTGGCTCTGTCCTCTTAATCTTCTGAAAACTGAATCTTGGATGAGAGTCTTAATCAGACCCAGATTCAATTTTTGTGTTTATTTTGTTCATTGCTAAGATTAGTTTCTAGGTGTGTAACTTCCCCCCAGAGGCACACAGTGTCTGTAATTTCTTTTCATGATGCTAGTGACCACTAGCACCCAGTGCCTAGATCCTTTATAAGGGGCTGAGGGTGTTGATACTCTAGTTCTGTCATCGCCTTGCCATTGATTTACGGGAATCTTTGTATGAAGAGAAGCCTGCCTCAGCTACAGTTCAGTTGCCATTATGGCTTGCGTGTGGGATTTCCATTGTCCTGGGTTTTCCGTTGTCCTGGGATGTCTTTCACCATTAGCCAGCCTTTACCATTCTTACCATTTAGACATACCCTTCTCAGCTTTTCACTTCTGTTCAGTCCAGTCCCTTAGTCGTGTCTTGTCTGACTCTTTGTGACCCGAAGGACTACAGTACACCAGGCTTCCCTGTCCATCTGCAACTCCCGGAGCTTGCTCAAACTCATGTTCATTGAGTTGGTGATGCCAACGACTCAGCTTTTAAGGCCCAGCTTATCAAGTGAGTCAGGACCTAGAGTGACCCCTGGCCTCGCCCATAAGATCAGCTGGTGCCACTGTGATGCTCGGGCTCAGTGTCAGACGCACCATGTTGGGCGTGATCATTGGTCACCATTGGTCCCTATGTCCTCTCTCTTTCTGCATCTCGCTGCCAAGATTTGAACCACAAAGAGCACCTTGGAAAGAGCACAGGCTGGGCAGTGAGATAAACCTGGACCCAAACTCCAATTATGAAAAGTGGCTGCTGAGAGTGAGAAAAGTGGCTGCTGAGAGTGGCTGCTGAAAGTGGCTCATTCAAGTGAGAGCCTCAAAGTTCAGAGGCTTTGGTGTCTTACTTGTCAAAATAGAAACAGTAAGCTCTCAGGGACCTGTTTTTAAGGATCAAGTCATTTGGAACCATGCTCATGAGAGACATGTGCAAAACACATATATGGTGTTCTTTCCTGTTAAAAAAGGATCTTCTGTGGACTTCTCTAGCACTCCAGTTGCTAAGACTTCCAAGGCGGAGGGGCACAGATTTGATCACTGGTCAGGGAACTAAGATCCCACATGCCTCATGGTGCGGCCAAAAAAATGTAAAAAGAAAAAATTTTTAAAAAATATCTTCTGTTTAGGGAGCAGTCCTTCTGGGCCATGCTTACTACACATGCCCTCATGTGCCCTCTCATTTGACCCCCTGCAGTGCTCCTATCCTGTGTGGCAGGGAAGAGAATGAGGTTTACAGCAGTTAAGTGGCCTGTCTAAACCTTCAAGCCGACACGGGTTGGCTCTCGACTGAATTCAGACCTCCCTGATGCCAAAATCCATTCTAATCTCCCCTGTACAGCCGTGCTTTTAATTGGGTGCTTAAGTTTTGAATGAATGGATGGATAAATGATTGACTAAATGAAAGGTTATAAGAAGGTGATGCTAGAAGTTTATTATCAAATGGTTCTTTCCTCCCAGAGGGCCTGTTTTTCCTGGAATTTAGTTGAATCTAGACTTTTTATTTCACATTTGGACTGAAGCAAGAAAAAGCAGGGGGCTTCTCTGGTGGCGCAGGCAGTAAATAATCTGGCTGCAATACAGAAGATCTAGTTCGACCCTGGGTCTGGAAGATCCCCTGGAAAAGAGGATGGCTATCCACTCATTCTTGCCTGGAGAATTCCATGGATAGAGGAGTCTAGAGGGTTGCAGTTCATGGGGTCTTTCAGACCCCATCTTTCAGAGTCGGACAGGGCTGAGCAACGGCATGGACACACACAAGAAAAAGCAGTGGGTTTTGGATGTGGATGTTGGGGGAAGGGGAGGCCCGTGTGGCTCTGTGACTGTCCAGTGCTGCAGTCTGCATGCTCCTCAGCTCTGCTGAGACACTGCCTGGCGCTTGTTTCTAGCTGTTCCCCCTTTTATGATGAGGGGCTCACTGGTCCACACCATCCCACTAGCAGCTGAGCACCTCGGGAGAGGCCTGTATCCCTGCCTCTTGTCTACATAGCTTTTACCTATTAAAGGGTGCATTTCCTAGCTGTCACCCAGAGCTCAGTGCCGCTGGGAACCTGGCCAGATGTCTGGATGCCACTGGGAGGAATGTAAGCTGGCACAGCCCAGGAAGCTGAACCTTCCTGGAAAGGATGTGGGTGGACAAGCAGCCCTGTGGTTTCCTGCAGGGGGTGGGGACCTCCTGTCCACAGCCTCTGAGTGGAATGCCGCCCAGGTGGGAAGGGGAGAGTCTGGGAGCTGAACTCAGACTGACATGAGCAGCAGCACTGAGGAAGCCCAGGGTGTGGTGCGTGGACCAGAGAGGGTTGCCAGCACCACTATCTCCTTTGGTCCCCTCACTCTCAGGAATGCTACGTAGACTTTCTGTGACATTTCTTTGAACTCATTTTGTATTCACACTACAAGTCACATCTACGTTTTCAATTCGAATTGATTTTAGGTTTTATTTACGAATATATTCAGGGTGAAGATTTTTGAGTGATAAGATTGTATGATTTGGAGAATCCAAAATACATGCCCAGGCTACCTTTGGGGACGTTCTGGGGTTTTATCTGGCAAACACCAGTCTACTCTGATAGACAAAGTCATCCACGATTTAGATCGGCTCTATTATATTGCAATTGATACCAGATACTCACCCTCCCTATCTTGTGTGAACCATCCTAGCACTACCGTTACAATGAGTACTCATCCTTGCAATGCCATTAAATTTTCATACCAATTTTAGGATCAATTTAAGTATTTAAGAGAAATAATAGAATAGTGAATATAGAGAGGCACATATATATACAGTATTATCCAATATGATATATATTCAGTATATAAATTATAAATGTATATTCAATATGAAATATATTCAGTATATATAAATTTTAAATGTGTGCACTTTCCTATATAATAGTGAATCATTTGAGGGATGAGTTTTACTAAGACAATACAATTCTATCTGGCAACGATTTATGGGTTGATTATGTCCTGGGCTCTGTCATTCCATTAAATGTTGGAGACAAAAAGATGAATAAAGTAGGACACCTGTCCTAATGGAGGTCATGGTGCATCAGGGAGCAAGGCATGTGAAGAAACAATCATAAAGGAAAAAATCACAGGGTAAAGAATTAAACAGATTAAACTGCCAACTTTTATACATCAAAGATATCACAAGCAAAATTATGACCCAAGAGCAAATCTGGGAAATACTCAAAATTGATGTGATCTAAAGAAGTATTTTAATATTTGAATGAAGAACTCTTGCAAAGGGATAAGAAAAAAATACCATCACCCCTAATCATACAACTCCCAGAACTGTACATGTGATGGTACACACACACATACACACAAACTCTCACATGAAAAATTCAGCTGTGTTTGCTACTTAAAGAAAGAGAAACTCAAGCAACATTGCATTTGCACCTTCAAAAAAATATATATATATGGGTGGAGCAGTTGCTACCAAGAAGGGACAGGGGAGTGTAATGGGCATTTCCACCCTACTTGCGGTATGTTAATTGAAACATCTTTTCTGGAGAATAATCCACAGTATGTACATAGAGCTTTAAAATAGCACCTCTTTTGTACCAGCAACGTTACTTGTAAGCATTTCTTCTAATAGAATACACAGGTATATAGACAGAGATTAATGCACAATTGTTTGCTGCATTGTTATTTATAATAAGAAAAAAAACTACTGAATAGTCCACGAGTAGGATGTTGAATGGTTATATAGTTTGTTGTACATCCTAACTGGCAATAGCGTTTACCTTTAATAGCAGAGTTCGTGAAGAATCTTTAGAAGTGCTGAGGTCAGGTGCAGTAGAAGAAAGCTCTCACTTGTGTTTAATAAGGGGGGAATAGTGGCAACCCACTCCAGTATTGTTGCCTGGAGAATCCCAGGGACAGAGGAGCCTAGTGGGCTGCTGTCTATGGGGTCGCACAGAGTCGGACACGACTGAAGCGACTTAGCAGCAGCAGCAGTGGAAGGAAATATTTATTTTCTCATTTATATATTTTATTTCTCAAAGTTTGGACATTAAATATGCATCATCTGGTGGGTTTCCCAGATTGGTAATGAACCTTGCCAATGCAGGAGACATAAGAGACACAGGTTCGATCCCTGGGCTGGGAAGATCCCCTGGAGAAGGCAATGGCAACCCACTCCAGTATTCTTGCCTGGAGAATTCCATGGACAGAGGAGCCCAGCAGGCTACAGTCCAGAGTGTTGCCAAGAGTTGGCCATGACTGAAGTGACTTCACAGGCATGCATTATTTGGTAATTACAAAAATATCAATAAATAAAACCTAAGAAATGAATCGATAATCAAAATGCAATGTGAGTCGAGAATTACACAAAGGAAAGAGAGGTTTACAGGAGATTGATAAATTAATTCCACTTGATGAGTCGGACAGAGAAAGCTGGAGAAAAGAGGTAGATTTTAAAGACTGAGACGTAATTTGCCCTGTGGAAAAGGGAAAGGTCGTTTCAGGCCCTTCAGGAGTGCGTGTGGTGCAAGTGACAGAAGCATAAACACACCTGGCAGGCTGAAGGGATGGAGTTGATCTGGTGTGATGGGACCACGCACTCTGCAGGGCACAGGACTCAGCTGAATCAAGAAAGGTGAAAGGCTTTCCACTTTCAGACCATGCAAAGGAGTTTAAGTGTCAGAACGTAATCGCCGAGTCTGGAAGACTTGGAGCTGAATGCTGATCAGGGAAGACATGCATGCGTACACAGAGTAAGATAAATTTCATAACACAAAGTAAAAGCATGTACAAATACTTTTCAGAAAACATCTTGGGGAGGACTAAAAAAAAATTCAGTGTTTTCTCTATGATAAAATTTAAAAAAAATGGTAGTTCAAAAAATTACCATACTTAAAAATACTCTTCTCCCCACCACCACCACGGTTACCTCTTCTCGTCCTTCAAGGCTTCCTCGTCTTTAATAAATATGTTGGGGAGGCTATTCCTGACCAACTGTTCCTATAGCAGCAGTTCTTTCCTCCTGGTTATCTATTAATGATCACTAATTATTAATAGACTGTAGACTTTGTGCAGACAGTGAAGAGACCTATTGTATACGCCTCGGTACCCCCAGCACCTAGTAAATAAATCATGCTCAGCCGGAGTATCTACCTGAATGATGGCACCATCCCTCTGCAAGTGAAAGGCTCTGTCAGAATTCATGCAGTGGCCTACTTTTGTAACTTCGCATGACTCAGACCACGCCTAGTTTAGGAATAATGTGGGCATATTGGGCTGGAGTAATGTCACTTTTAACACACATGTGGGTGTTCGTTTTGAAACTGTTGTTCAGCTTGGAGACAAAAAGTGGCTGAATATCACATTGTTTGAGGTCAGGCAGTCAGCTGCCACAGATTTCCCAAATGTTGGTCTGGCTTTATTCCTTCAGTTTCTACCCTGTGCTAAGAGGCTCTGAACGCTTTTGGATCCCATCACGGAAGCATCCACAGTTACCTGCCTCATGATCGCCAGGGCAGAGTCCTGGAGGAAGCAGCACCTGATGAATGCCTGATGGGCTGTTCATCAAAATGACTATTAGACTAGAGTTCTGTACGTTTTCAGACTGATAACACCATCCTATAAAGTTTCTGGGAAGTTCTGGAAGAAAATATCCATTTCTTCCAGTGTGACAGGAGATTTTTTTAAACTGTATTTTAATCGGAGTCCATGGTTTCCTTTGGGGACTCTCAATGCCTTTATTACAGTCATAGCATGATATGAAATACAGTTAGCCCTCTGTATCCACAGGTTCTGCATCCATGGATTCAAACAACTGCAGATCAGAAATACTTGGAGGAAAATTCCAGAAACTTCCAAAAAGCAAAACTTGAATTTGCTGCATGCCAGCCACTATTTACGTAGCATTTACATTATATTATGTATTATAAATAATCTAGAGATGATTCAAAATATATAGAAGGATGTATGTAGATTATATGTCAAGATTGCACCATTTTATGTAAGGAACTTGAGTATCCATGGATTTTGGTATCTGTAGGCCAGGGGACGGAAAAGGCAATGGCACCCCACTCCAGTACTCTTGCCTGGAGAATCCCATGGACAGAGGAGCCTGGTAGGCTGCAGTCCATGTGGTCACTAAGAGTCGGACATGACTGAGCGACTTCACTTTCACTTTTCACTTTCATGCATTGGAGAAGGAAATGGCAACCCACTCCAGTGTTCTTGCCTGGAGAATCCCAGGGACGGGGAAACCTGGTGGGCTGCTGTCTATGGGGTCGCACAGAGTCGGAGACGACTGAAGCGACTTTAGCAGCAGCAGCAGGCCAGGGGAATCAATCCCCCTTGGATACTAAGGGACAGTGTTGTCGCTGATGCTAATACTAAAGATATTCTGTCCCTGGTGGCTCAGATGGTAAAGTGTCTGCTTGCAATGTGGGAGACTCAGGTTCGATCCCTGGGTTGGGAAGATCCCCTGGAGAAGGAAATGGCAACCCACTCCAGTAGTCTTGCCTGGAAAATTCCATGGTAGGCTACAGTCCATGGGGTCACAAAGAGTTGGACACAACTGAGCGACTTCACTTTCACTTTCTTTCACATTCTGTCCCACTGCTATAGTAAATGCTCCTGCTCCCATCAGGAATGCTAATGTATCACATGTCTCAAGCAGAAGGCAGAGGTTTTGAGCTCGATAAATACATGCGTATTTACTCCCTAGTAGGGATCTGTGAATCGTTTTTCTACACATAGAAACAGCAGAGTGAGGGCAAGAAACTGTAAAGTCTTGTAGACAAAACACCATCACACAATTTAGCTCTCTTGATTTCACTCTCAGTGTTGGGGACGTTTCTTTGACTTTTATATTTTGTCAGAATATATATCTGTATTTATATCTAGATATAGATATGGACAAGATTTCCAGAAGAATGAATAGACGATGCCATAATTTTGCCTTCAGTGATGATGTATCTCCTAGGGGAGGGGTGGGGTTTTCTCAAGCCAGTGATCATAGTCCGAGAATCAGAGGATCAACGTAATTGCCACCTTCTGCTTCAGAAGCACTTGAACTAAATGTCTCTGTGTTTCCATGTCTGTGAATGGTGTGAATGTGGGTGTTAAGCACACAGAGAACGTACAGATGCATTTCTGGCTAACATGAATTGAAGCGAAAATATTTGAAAAGAGTCGGCTTTATCCTTGATACAAAGAGGTAAGATGTTGCAAAGTCTTAAAGATGAACAGAATAGTGAATGATATAATGTTAAAGCCGTTTTATCAATCGATACCATCAAATGCTTGGGAAACTTGATATTGCTGAGTTTTATAGCTGTGCAATGACTTAATATTTAAAAGGATTTCCCCCTTTAAGCACACTGTGTTGATTGCAAAAACCTGTACAGTTCCTTTTATGGTACCTCATAATTCACTTTTTCATTGTCTTGACTGTGAGAAACTTGTTAGGATATGTTGGGCGTGAGATGGAGCATTTGCTAATTTTATTTTTCCTTTCTTTTCTCTGTTGGCATTGTGTTTCTGCATTCGAGTACCATATGTATAATTAGCCTATGTGATAGCTTCAGTTTCATTGTTATTAATTATCCTTTTTACATTAAATTTTCACGTTTCTGCCACAGGCACCTTATGGTAACAAATATTTTCTTCTGGAGCCAAGGAAGAAAGTACACACATGTAATGAGCTTCTATATTGTGCCAGGCTCTTTGCCCCATCACCTCATTTTACCCCTGTGTAACCATCAATAAAGGTGCTTATACCCATTTTTTCTTAAACTGACATTTAAAGAGATTAAGTGATTTTCAGGTTTTCATATGTTGGGATGGTAGAGTCAGAAGTTACACCTGCTGGTGTCTTGGTTTCATCATGACCTTTGCATAAGGTGTTTGCTGAGGAATAAGAACCTTGGGGACATTTTTTCCACTTAGAAATAACCTGGAATTATGGAAAGTGTATGGAACGTGCAGTCAGGCAGGTCTGCATCACATTTATGCTCCTGATACCCCTTAGATGCCTGTTGGAGATTGATTAGACTCTCTTGGGGCCTAGTTGCCCCTTAAGAAATAGGGTTGACCAGACTTCTCTTCCCAAGTGTCTGCAGGATTAGAAATACCACACTTTCCCAGAATGATCTGGATCACAGGGAGCTAGTCTTATCTCCCTTTCTTATTTCTCCACCCATCCTTCATTTTTCCAGGCTGTGAGCCACTGATGGAGGTTATTGATGGCTTCTGCAGGTGGAAAAACAGCTCAGTGAGCCCCAGAGAAGGACAGGTTTTTTTTTTTTTTCGGTCTGTTTGCAACACCCTGTAAAAAGAGAAAAGAACAAGTGAAGACAGCCATGCCTTTCAAGCTGGGATGCAGGAGTTGGAAGAGGGGTTTGTAGGAGATAAATCAAAGAAAATTGTCTAGAATTGGTACAAACGAAATTTGAGCTTAATAAGTGCTGGAGTGGTGAGGCAGGATTTGTGCTCCTCTATCTGAAAGACAATTTACCGCACCTCCAGGGGAAGGCATCTTGTTGGCAAATGCTCGGAGGCACAGGAGCACTAATCTCATCCTGCTGGGGACCTGAGACTCACAGCCTTTCTCAAAGACAGAGCTCTAGGCAGTCAGTCAACGCCCCTTCTTTCTTGGCACACCTCCTTTACCGAAAATATTAGGTACTGCTGCCCTGGTGACTCAGTGGTAAAGAATCCACCTGCCAATGCAGGAGATGCAGGGTTCAATCCTTGGGTCGGGAAGATCCTGGGGAGGAGGAAATAGCAACCCACTCCAGTATTCTTGCCTGGAAAATCCCATGGACAGAAGCACCTTGCGGGCTATAGTCCGTAGAGTCTCAAAGAGTCAGAACTGAGCATATACACACACATACACATTCAAAGCTCCCTCCCTGCCCCCACCATGAACTAGGTGTAGGGTAAACCAAGTGCTCAATTACACCAGGAGAAAATGACAAATAGGTGTATATCCAGGGAGTTTCTTATTCATGTTCAACTTCTTGGGTGCTTTTTTTTTTTTGGACTTTGGGAAAGATAATGTTATTGTTCATGTATTATATTAAAGTATGTGTTTATGAATGATCTCACTGCCACAATTTAACTTTGATGACAGCTCTGTGAAGAAGACCTAACCATTTCCATTTTATAGACAAGACTGCTTATTCAGAGAGGTTCAGTGGCTGCCTCGGGGTCACACAGCTATTTGGGACAGAGCTGTTCCATTCGAGGCCATGTGGTTTCACTGGCTTTTCAGTAGCACCTTGTCCAGGGACAGTATCGTGGGAGGATGCGGCTGTGCCCGTTCCATCAAAAGAGATAAATCTGTAGGGCTATATTTCTTGTTAGAGGTAGATTCTCCTGAAATACCCTTTTGGCTATACTGTGAAAGCCAGTGATTCAAAGATCCTTGCCAAAGGATCATCATAAATCCTGTTTAGACACAGAAATCCCTGAAGGAAGAAAGGTTCTTTGCAGTGGCCCACAGCCTGGAGCAATAGTGTCCAGAAGAGGGAAATTTGCAAACACGCTTGAATGAGAGCTGAGGGGCTTGTTTACATGGGCAGAGACACAGATGGTCCCATAAGTAGGATTTGATGAAGAGTCCCCCTCCCCCGACATGGAGAGCGGGTGAGGGCTTTTGGACAGTGTTGTCTGAGTGTCCACTGTCACATGTGGGTTCTTATAATCCCTACCCTGAGTTGCTACATCTCATTCAGAGACAAGCAAGCTTGTCTGATATTCTGTTCCAGACCTCAGTGAAAACTGAAGGCATGGCTGACAGCCATTTCTTCCAGTCCTCTCTCCCTCCGTCCCTTTAGCCAAGTCAGGCTGGCAGACCAGGCTGGCAGTGCACACCCCCAAATGGTGGAGAGAGGAGCAGATCACCAGGCAGGCAAGCTTATCCTTCTGTGGAGTCAGTCTGCTCATGTTTGCCAGGATCCACCATGTGTAGGACACAGTGCTCTGTGCTCGAGGGTGTGAGATGTGAGGGAGGAGAATGGTAAGCGTGTGCGTGTGTGGTTAGGGGTGCTTTCTTCCTTTTGAAAGGATATTCCCAGGCATCAGCATTTTAATAAAGAATATTAACCGTTTCTTCCACCCCAGGATGGAAGACACTTTAATATCACCACAATAAGTTCTGCATTATTTTGTATAACAGTTAGGAAGAATATTATTTGGAACACACACACTCTGAGGAAGGCTTGGGCTTGGAAATAGAGGTGAAAATTACAAGGGTATGTCCATGGGAGCGTCTTACTAATGTTTAAGTGCTTGGGAGCTTTTTTTGGACTTCAGGAAAGGTAATGTTATTTTTCATGTATCATGCATAAATCTATATGAATTATCTCACTGCAACAATCCTCTAAGGTAGACACTGTTAGGATCACATTCCAAATAAAAAAGAAGGTTCAGAGAGGTTAAGTCACATGCCTGAGGTCACATAGCTAACATGTGAAGGGACCATCATCTGAACCCCAGGTTGTTGTTCATTCAGTAGATCAGTCATGTCCGACTCTTTGCGACCCCATGGACTGCAGCATGCCAGGCTTTCCTGAACCCCAGGTTACTAAGTCCAAAGCAGCTGTATTCTTGTCCCTCCCTGGAGTTTTACTGCAGGGCATTGAAAGACAGTTAATGTGGGTATGTTGAACAAGCGCTGTTTTATTACACTCATCACAACTTAATCCCTTTGGAGCCTTGGTGTTTTTGCAGTGCTAACTGATGCACAGCCCTGTCCTGTCCTCTGTGACATTCCTGTCCCTGCTTCCACATCCAGGCAAAGGAGCGAGGGGAAGAGAAAGTTAAATGAACGCCCCAAAGGGCAGTCACCGGGAGTCAGTGCGTATTTGCTTTATTCTGTTTGTTTGATTCAGAACAAAACAATGAGTGTTCCCTGCCTCTGGGTCCGAGGACTTAGCTTCAGATTTTACAACAGTGGTTCCTATGAATAATGAAAGAATTTCCAAGTTGTCTGAAAATAACCATGGCATCAAAGAGACACACCGAAATGAAGCTCAGGTGTTTACTTCCTCTTCCCCATGTCCCAAGCTCAGCAGCCTCAGGAGGCCTCAGCCCTCTCCCCACACCTACTGGAGCAGAATCTGCATTTTAATAATGTCCCTTGTTCCCATAATTAATGTGATTTGCCCAGTACCTCCCAGCCAAGACCAGGGCCAGGATGAAGTGAGTGAGTCACTCAGCAGGGTCTAAAGTTTGCTCCAAATGCAGTGATCAATGTGAGCTATATTTAATACAATATTTTAAATATATATACATATTTAAATTAAAGGTACCTGGACGTTCTCAGTCTTCTCCTTTCTGGATCCTTGGGAGAGAGGGTGGGAGAAAAGGCTAGAGAAGTTCTGGGAGCTTTGCTTTCTTGTGAAATTGCATTGAGTTGTTTCTATTTTGGTCTGCATACCTCTATATTATTGGATTTTCCATAACTGTGATTATACACAAAGAATGGACTATTATAACCCAAACATTTAAACTCCGAGTTCAGTTTGACTCCTGAACATAGATCATACTAATGATGCTGATAATGATCAAAGTAAGTAGGTAAGGTTCATCTAGGGCTTGCAGTATGCTAAATGCTTTACATGAATGAACTTATTTCATCTATACAGGAACCCTATGAGAGAGGTTCCATTTTTGTTTCCACTTTAGAGATGAAGAGATGGAGGGGTACAGAGGATACGGCAGCTTGTCTGAGGTTGTCCAGTTAGTAGTAACTAGCAGGGGTTGAATTCAGATCCAGACAAATTGCTCCAAAACTTGCTCTCGTGCTGCTGCTGCTGCTAAGTCGCTTCAGTCGTGTCTGACTCTGTGCGACCCCATAGACAGCAGCCCCCTGGTTCCCCCGTCCCTGGGATTCTCCAGGCAAAAACACTGGAGTGGGTTGCCATTTCCTTCTCCAATGCATGAAAGTGAAAAGTGAAAGTGAAGTTGCTCAGTCATGTCCGACTCTTAATGACCCCATGGACTGGAGCCCACCAGGCTCCTCCGTCCATGAGATTTTCCAGGTAAGAGTACTGGAGTGGGGTGCCATTGTTCTACTTAA
The DNA here is from genome assembly GCA_935064755.1 of Tragelaphus eurycerus. Lineage (NCBI taxonomy): Eukaryota > Metazoa > Chordata > Mammalia > Artiodactyla > Bovidae > Tragelaphus > Tragelaphus eurycerus. The sequence goes on from CAKXYN010000020.1 coordinate 25,531,285, forward strand.
CAAATCTACAAAGAAAATAGTGGTGGGGTGGTGGTGGGGGGGTGGGGGGATGAATTTACATGGTATTCAAAGTTCTAAAGCAAATTTATGCAGGTTTCTTTTCCTTCAGTGTTCAAGTATTAGATTGCCAAGTGTCTTTTTAGCCTAGAAAATCTGTCTCTTTTTACATTTTTTATGTTAAAACGCTCTTTAAAACAATGAAACAAGAGCAATAGACGATAGTCGTTGCCTTTCAAAAATGTCCCTACAATTTTGGCTGCCATTTTCTTTTTAATTAGGCCAGGAATGGGGCGGGGCAAAGATGCTTTTCCTTGGAGGGGAGGACACCTGTTTCAGTCTCCCCTGCCATGCTGGCAGCACCTGTGAGCCCAGGTGGGCCCCCTGGTGGCCCTGCCCCGCCCCTGTCTTTGCTTGCTCCGGCCTCCCTGGCTGGCGTCTGTGTGGGACTCATTAGCAGTGGGTGTGTGTCTCGCCACAGTGGTTCATTCACAAGGCTGCCGGCGGTGCCAGGGATAGTGGCCGCCTCTTTGGTTGCCTGGGCCAGCCGCCGCTCCCCACTGTCCAGTACAGAGCTGGGCCGCACCCTCTCACGGCCCTGCAGCCTCTGGAGTCCCCGTGGGAGGTGCCCGGGGGTCGAGGAGGGAAGGTACCTTGGAGATGGCACTGTCGCGGCCGGCTCCTGCCTCTCAAGGAAGACTCTAGGCAGCCAGCGCCTGCGCCGTGACCTCTGCGATGGTGCAGTGAGTAGGCACTGAATTTAACACGCCTGGCCTCTCCATCAGCCAGCTCGCGTGCAGGTGCTGGCCGCAGTGGCCGGCCCGGACGTGGGACGGGAATGATGGCACAGGGATCCCAGCAAAGGGAACAGCCTCTGGCGGACACAAGCTTAGTGCGGGTTTTATTTACGCCCCTCCCGGGCTCTCGCAGCTGTCCCCTTCCGGACCGCTCTGTAAGATGCGCGCTTTTTCTGTACCTGCTACACGAGTCCAGACCTCCAGCTGATTTGAGGTTGGTTTTTAATTCCAGCTTGGGCGCTCCTGCTGTCAGAGCCAGGGCCCGAGGCTCAGCCTAAACTGTTGATGCTATTTTAGGAGTTTAGGAAAGTTTGTTCTGGCCCATCGGTGAGAGAGCTGGCGTGAGCTGGGACCCGCTGCCAGATTGTGGTGCCTGGGGACACGCTCTTGGGGCACTCCTTCCATCTTTGTCTTTGTCTGGTCTCCTGCTCATTAAACCTTCCTGGGTCTGTGGAGTTGACTACCAATTGGTGCCTGACCTACTTACAGGGAGCCACTACATTCGCCCTCGCTCATCGTAATAAATGGATCATAAAGGCTGGTTCACTGTGATTCAAAGTGGACTCATTTTAGAATCCTTTCTACATCCTGAGGTGTGTATTTGTGCATGTTGATACATGTGTGATGCATATGTGTGGATTCACGTACGTCTGTGTGTGTGTGTGTATTGTGCAGCTACCTGAATGCAGGCTGGCATGTCCCTTGTTGCTATGCTGGTACTTTGCTAATGGGCAGCAGTCCTGTGCTGTGTATCAGGGTATTGTTAACAGGCTTGCTGTTTTCCCTGCATCCATCTCCTTTCATTTTCTACTTGGAGCACTTTCTCGTGAGCAAGGGTGCTCACATTTTCTGCTCTTGATATCAGCTCTGTTTGCCTCTCTTCTGCCAAAGGGCACCATGGCTTTACTCAAAGGACCTTTTGAACTGTGTTTAATGAGTGAAGAGCTCATTCGGGACGGTTACTGGGACAGTACACGCTTCCAGTGGGTCCCGGTTGCCTCATTGCTGGGCCGTGACTCATGCCTTTGGCGTCTGCCTCTGCTGATCTCAGAAGCCATGTGGGAGGTTAGTTTTGTTGGTGCATCCTGGGATCTGTGACCTTTTCAGCACTATTTTACCTCACATTTTGAAAGATACTCCCCCCCCCCCAACAAACTGCAGTTATAAAGTAATAACCGATCTGTATTCTCATTTTTAAATTAATCGTATATACATAATTGCCAATCAGAGTTTCCAATCAGTATGAGTTAATCAACCTTAACATTTATTTATTCACCCAGCACCTTCTCTGTGGCTGACCTATGCCAGGTGCTGGGAATAGAAAAGGGAACACGAATCAGTCTTAGTGGGAGATTCCAGTATATTCTATTCTTGTTAACTCATCATTTTAACTTGGGGTAAAGTTGATTGAGCTCCCTCTGTGTGTCCAGAGTGGCACCAGGTTCCTTGAGTGTACCACCCCGTTTCCTGCTCAGAGCAGTCCAGTGAGGTAGGCATTAGACACACCATTTCTCACATCAGGGAACTGACAGAGTCACAGAGTTGAGTCATTCACTCCAAGTCACATTTAATCACAAAGCAGAGGATTTGAACTCAGGATTGCAATACTCTAAAACTTTTCCATGGATATTACAATCACTACTAACTCCTTGAATTCCTTCCTTCTCTTCCCTACGGGGTAGGTGTTTGCTTTCATGGGCATGAGAGTGCCCTATGTTTTCTCCATGTTCTAGTGTTTCTGGTTTAGGGTTCTCCCTCCCCCTTTTTCTGAGATATAATTGAAATACAATGCTGTCCTAGCCCAGGGTGCACCATATAATGATTTGATATATGGATACACCACAAAATGATCACCACCCTCAGTTAACATGGGTCGCTTCACATAGTTACATATTTTGTTCTTGTGATGAGAACTTTTAAGATCTACTCTCTTGGCAGCTTTCAAATATATAATACATGATCGTTTGAAGTCTCCGTTTGTAGTTAAGTTTGAGGTCTCTGAAAACCCTAAGTACAGATGAGTCTGTTGCCTCATAGAATAAATGGAGCTTCAGGCTTCCTAGGACATTCAGCTTACTCACCTTCTGCTTAGATGAGGAAGCAGAGTGGCAAAGGGGTTTGCGGGTGGTCACACAGCCTCAGAGTCTGGACATGTACTCAGCACCCCTTGATCACAGCACATTTCTTTGTTACTGGCTCATCTGTTCTCTCAAGAGGTCTTCTGGGTAATTCTCTCCAGGCTGGTGTTAAGAGCAGCCAGCATTAGAGGAGGACATTGGCTTATTAAGGGTGGGGTCTAAGTTTGTCCGCCCCTCTGTCCCCAGTCTCCAACACAGCCCCACGCCTACCTAGGTGGACAGTAGGTGTGTGTTGGATGAAGGAACTGGATGAAATGAAGGGGGGCCTCCAGGGATAATCCTCTAATCCAATCATGCTACCTTTTTGGTACTTGCTGAACTCCCTTCTTGCATCCTCCCACACCAAAGGGTACTTTAGAACCAAATTGATGATATCAATATTTAATTGGACACTTTGATGATTCAGTCATTTAGCATCGTAAACTACTTTCCTGTTTCTATTTTGGAATAAATTGGCTGGTTCTTTTGGTATCTCTCGGCAGAATTTTTTTTTTTTTTTTGGATTTCTGGGAAATTGATGGAGGGATCTCAGTATCAGACTCCTGGTTCCCTTTGGGTGTGGCCACCTCATGTATCTTCCGTGCAAGAGAGATGCTGCCAGTTGCCTAATGAGACTTTATACAATTGCAAATTTATGTCTAAGACAGATAATATCTTTTTTTTTTTTTTTACATTATATAAGAGGTGAGGAAGAAGAGAGGGGAAAAACCACCCACGGTTCCTCCACTCTGACTCATAAATTGTCCTTATTTTTCTCCTCCTTTCCAGTACTCAAGAATATTTTTACATCATCGTAATTGGAGCGAAGATTTTGTTTCATAATGAACCACGTTGAAATATTCCAACATGTTCTTCCACATTGCTTTACAATTCGCATAATTTCAGTTTGGGGAAGGACTGCAATTTCATGCAGGGAGTGTACTGTGTCTTACTTTAAAATCGTCCCATTACAACAAGGCAATTCTGGCTTTAGGTGAACAGAAAGATATAGTTATTATTGAGAATCTGGGTGAAATAGAATAGGATTAGAAAAGATTTGCCATACCTAGAAGGTCCTGTACTTCAAGTCAGTTATTCCATATCAGCCAGCTTGTTAAAGCTCAAGTGCTCTGTTTCCTTAATGAAAAAAGGAATGCTTGAAACATGCACAGAGAAGCCGAGAACTGGCCAATATCAGAATTTTTTGGTCCTTTTCTCTATTTTTAATAATTTAGAATGTTAAGATGCCATTAGAAGCAAGCATCCTTCCTAATTACCAGAAGCATTTTCCTCATTTCTGAAAATGGGTAGCATTTTAACTGGCATCCAAAACAACCAAAGCAATAAACAGTGAAAGCTGAGTACTTAGGAAAGCCAACCTGGTCTTCAAACTTCTTCAGGAGAAACAATTAGAAAGTCAGAAAATGGCTGAAATAAATCCATCCACTCACGTTCAGGTCAAACGTGTTAGAATTTGTCCTTGTAGGAGGCTATGGGGTTTGAGGGGATGTGGCTGCAGAAGTGACCTGGTGATGAGCTGACCTGGAAGAGAAGGTCGGGAGAGCTTTGGCTAATTCTGTTTGCATTGTAATCCAGTGGGGTCGTGGAGGGGATCTTCTTTAGGCCACTAAAAATAGACAGCCTAGTAGATCCAAGTAAGCTGCCATTTCTCCTTTCTTTTCATCCTATCTTATTTTGGAGCTCTCTTCCTTCTCGCCCTCCCGCCTCCCCTGTAACTCAGCGTTTGCTTTGCATAAGCCGTGGCTGCCTGTATGCTGGGGATGAGAGGGAGGGCAGGAGATGTCAGGACCCCCACTCACCCTGCAATTATCGTACCGTCCACCTTTCCTTCCTCCCTTCCTTCCTCCCACCCTCCCTCCCTGTTCCTTTCTGTCCCACCTAAACTTGGCCCTCAATTCTATGTGTTTACCTCTGCAAAAAGACTGGCGCATAGAACTACTCGACACGTTATTATTGAGTAAGTGAAGGAATGAATGATGAGAGCTGTAGAGAAGGAAGCCCTGTAGTGAGGGGACCGTGGGGCTAGGAAGACGCCTGCCTCCCTTGAATGCACACCCATTACTGTTGTGATACCCTCCTCTTTCCTCTTCCTGCGTTCACCCCTGCATCCTATGTAATATCTAACCTGTTCACATGTATGTTCTCTCTGGATGCCTAGTCATCTGTCTGTTGTATGCTCTAATGAGCATACAAATAGAAATAATTTTCTATTTTCCCCCTTGTGATTCTGTGAATTTCCTGCAGATTTTTGTGAATAAAACCTTACTCTCTTATACACCCATAGCTGATTCATGTCAAAGTATGGCAAAAACCACCACGATATTGTAAAGTAGTTAGCCTCCAATTAAATAAATTAATTTAAAAAAACCCTTACTCTCACCCTTGCTATGTATAAAATGGACAAAACAGAGCTCCTGTGGATTAAACAGAGAAGAGGAAGATGTGGGGATCCCAGAACCCCACCCACCCACGCTGCCCTCACCCACCACAGCCCCTGCAGTAGCCTCTGGGGAATCTGGGAATTTCCTAGTCTCTGCTAAACACAGTTAGTAGAATCGCTGGATTAGAGCACCACTGAGTTTCCAGTTGGCTCTTACATCCTGAGATTTGTGATGACCTTCAACCTTTAAGTCTTTGTCTCTGTGCTTCAAGTTTATAACAAATGCAAATAATTATACAGTGGGTGCTATAGGAGCTATAAGTGATGCAGAGCTTCTGCTCTCTGTAAGTTCACAGGGATGGGGGGGTGGCAGGTAAATGTAATGGTTCCCTAAAACAACGAGGCACCCTAGGGCGTAAGGCCAGAATGGCTGATAAAGATTGTGAGCAGTAGATATTGCCTCGTGCCTGTGTGCTAAGTCATTTCAGTTGTGTCTGAAATGCGACCTAATGGGCTGTAGCCCAGCAGGATTCTCTGTCCATAGGATTCTCCAGGCAAGAATACTGGAGTAGGTTGTCATGCCCTCCTGCAGGGAATCTCCCCAACCCAGGTATCGAACCCGTGTCTCTCATGTCTTCTGCATTGGCAGGCGGGTCCTTTACCACTGGTGCCACCTGAGAAGCCCTCGATATTGCCTCTCTTTCCATCAAATACTGGTTGAGCATCACAGTTGATTTAAAGAGGTCCCAAGAAAAAGATGTGATCCATTCTCTTTCATTAACCATTTAAAATTTTCTGTGTCACTCATCATTAATTGTTTGCTGCTTATTTTTTCTGCTTGCTTCCTAACTCTACCACTGGACATAAGCTCTGCAGAGATAGCAGTCCTCATGTTTGGACTCTAGTGTCCTGAGCAGGATCTGACACATAGTAGATGCTCAAGAAGCAGTGGGGGTCAGGTTGAATGATTGGTAGTGATGATGCCCTAAGGAGCTGGTGTGTATGTGTGTGTGTAGAGGTGGGAAAGGAAGGTGAATTATCATGAGGTCATCATCTTGTTGGGGCCTTGGAGGACAAAGAGAAGTTTAAAAAGATGAAAAGAGTTTAATGCATTCTGTTCGAGACAAAAGTGGGATCGAAGGTAGAGAAGGGTGAGATCATACGGTAGGTGGGGCCAAAAACGATCAGTTCCTGGAAGGAGCTGCCCCTGGTGAGGCTGAAAGTTGGCTGAGCTCGCTCATGCAGGGAGTTCTGTGGGGGTCAGAGTAGGGTGAGAATGAAAGTCAGATTGCCAGGGTTTGAAGCCCTATAAGTTAGGGGCCGTGGTGCATTAACTCAGCCTCTCTCTTGTACGTTTCTCCATTTTCTAATTCATGTGGTGATCCATGTAAGCACAGGCCCTAGAAGAAAGCCATCTTGCTTGTGAAAGCCAGAAGAGGCCAACCCAAGGAGGACTTCCATTCTTTGAAACCAGGAGCGGCAGAAGCCAGCTCATGGTGCAGAGTAGGCGTGTACCAGCCTGTGCAGGATGGACAGGCCCTCACATCCTCCAGGGAGAGAGGTGCTGCCAGCGTCCTCCCACAACCCCTTCCCCCCTCACCTGCCAGAGACTCTGCGTGTCCTCCACACACCACGCTGCTCTAAGCTGCCAAATACCAGCTCCATGATGTTTACTCTCAGGATGTTGCTCATTGCCTGAAGCAGGGTCGTCCATGTGAGAACCAATGGGCTAAATAACTGTCTAGCCTCAGTATCTGGAATGACTGTGATCTGAGGACCGGCTCTCCTTTTGTGGGCACGTGGCCCTGCACCTGAGCGTGTTTTCCATCCCCAGGTGTGGTGCAGCCTAGGTGATTGTATGACTTCTTAGCCAGAGCTCTGCCTGTGAACCTTCGTTCAAATTATTCTATGCTGCCATTTCTCCTCTTCTCGCTTTTATCCTGTGAAGCAATACTGTATGTTTTCCGTGCTGTCGGCCTCCTTGCAGGCAGCCTAAGATCCCCTTTGGGATAAAACAGGGTGTGCATAAGATGTGTGACATGAATTCTAGAGAGAGGCAGGGTGGATTCTGTGTCCAGTGAGTTTACAGCCCAGTTTCTTCTCCAGGAAGACCTACGTTCCTGGAGATTTCTGGACTCTGGCTCTTGCCTCCACCACCAGGTAGGGACTGAGGTTTGTCTCTTCCTTGTCATTCTATGTGTACCCTTGGAAGGGACCCATGGTCATTCCTTGCAGTACCCTCATGCACAGGATCTGACACCTGGTCACCCTGAGGCTCCTGCAGAGAAACCATGGGATGCTGGGGGCAGGGTCTCTGTGGGCCCTGCACCTTACCACCTCCCACTCGGGGCCTCGGACTCTCCTTCTAGGGCCCCCCACCACCAATTTCAGTCAGTCATTCATGCTGGTCTTCACAATATCTGAGTATCACCCTCATTGTTATTTACTTCATATTTTCTTTTGGCTCATTCTGCTTTTCTTCAATATTTTTAAAGAAAATTATATCATTTATCATCAATAGCGAACTAGTACCACATCATGAATAGAAAGTGTTAGTTGTTCAGTCCTGTCCCACTCTTTGGGATCCCATGGACTATAGCCCACCAGGCTCCTCTGTCCACAGGATTCTCCAGGCAAAAGTCCTGCAGTGGGTTGCTATGCCCTTCTCCAGGGGATCTTTCTGACCCAGTGATTAAACTTGGGCCCCCTGCATTGCAGATTCTTTACTATCTGAGCCACCAGGGAAGCCTCCATCCTAAATAGAAATGCTGAGTGCTGCTGAGTGCTAGGTCACTTCATTCATGTTCAATTCTTTGCGACCCTATGGACTATAGCCCACCAGGCTTCTCTGTCCATGGGATTCTCCAGGCAAGAATACTGGCGTGGATTGCCATGCCCTCCTCCAGGGGATCTTCCCAACCTAGGGATTGAACCCGTGTCTCTTGTCTCCTGCATTGGCAGGCAGGTTCTTTACCATGATCACCACCTGGGAAGCCCTCCTAAATAGAAGGTAGCCCTCAAATAAATAAAATAAAAAGGAAACAATATAGTCAAGTCTACTCTGAACCTGAGACTACCTTCTCAGTTAAAAGAGAGATTTGTACAGGGATCACCACAAGTGAACTGAAAAATAATTGAAAAGGTACTTCTCCACTTCCTGATTCATTGTCATTTAACGGGTAATAACAACAGTAATTTGTTGGGCCCCTACTGTGTCAGGCTTTGCACTAATTGTTCATCTTTACATAGAGTTGGTGTAACAGAGATGTGGTAGATTTTTGATCATGATGATGTGGACTAACATTTAGTGAACAATTAATTTGTGCCAGAAAATAATAGTGTACTTTGCATGTATTAACTCATTTGTCCTCATTGCCAGAGGTTCCGAAGGGTGTTGTGATGCCTGTTTTACAGATAAGGAAACAGTCCTGAGTCATGGAGCTGGTGAGGGGTCAAGTCCCAAATGGGAACAGGCAGGGCCACTATTTCCTACCCCAGCAGGGGCTGCGCTTCCTGCCAGGGTCTGTCTAATCCACAGCATGGCCTCCCTGCCCTCTTGCTGCTTGCTGGGTGACACGCCCACTTGGTCTGGTTCCTGGCTCTCCCTGAGGTAACCAGACCATCTTGTCAGGGGCTGTGAAATCTGGCTGTGTTTACATGTCTCCCTGAGAGCTAAAGGAAGATGTTGTTTGCCCTCATGGTCTCCTGCATATGCAGTGTCCTCTTAAAGATGGCTTCATCCTGGTATCAGGTTTGCCCCATGAAATCACAGACCCAGAGTGACTATCAGGGAGGGAAGGAGCCGAGAGGTCTTCTAGCTCAGTATTTTCCCAACTGTGGTCAGAACTCTGTTGGAAAGAGCTGGGCTGCTTTTAGCTGGGGAACTGATTGCTTCAATTGCAGAATTTTGTAGACTCAGAACAAGAAAGAACCTTATTGACCATCAAGTCCAGTCCAGTGCCCTGGGTCAAAATTTATTGTATAAGTTGCTGGATATGGAATGTGGTTTAAATATTTTAAGAAGTATGAAATCAGCATGTTCATAGTGTATGTGTGTAACTTACACACTTACAGTATCAGATAACTAAAGATATCAAAGCCCGGAAAGCATAAAGAAACCCTGTTTCAAAATTCAGCCTGTTTCTTTTTCTGCTCTGATTGCTGTGGCCAAAACTTCCAAAACTATGTTGAATAGTAATGGTGAAAGTGGGCATCCTTGTCTTGTTCCTGACTTTAGAGGAAATGCTTTCAATTTTTCACCATTGAGGATATCTGAAACGAGTCGTCAGTCCAGGTACGATCCCCGATAACAAATGCCTGGGGCTGGAGCACTGGGACGACCTGGAGGGATGGTGTGGGGAGGGGAGAGGGAGGAGGGTTCAGGATGGGGAACACGTGTATACTGGCGGCGGATCCATCTTGATGTATTGTAAAAGCAATACAATATTGTAAAGTTAAGCAAAATTAAAAAAAAAACAAAAACAAAAAAATTCAGCCTGATTTTCTCGGCTGAAACCTTAAGATAGTGACTTGGCAAGTGAACATTACGGTGGAAGGAGCCTCCCAGGTGGTGATAGCGATAAAGAACTAGCCTGCCCATGCAGGAGACACAAGAGATGTGGGTTTGATCCCTGGGTTGAAAAGGTCCCCTGGAGGAGGGCACGGCCATCTACTCCAGAATTCTTGCTTGCAGAATCCCGTGGACAGAGGAGCCTGACAGATTATGTTCCACGGAATCACAAAGACTCAGACACAACGGAAGTGACTTAGCACACACCCAGCACAGTGGAAGACCTCACAGAGCCTCTGATTTGAGTTCAGAAAGGCCATTTGCCTGTCACCTCCACATTAATGATCTAAGCTCAGTCTAATGAGATGACCCAAATCTATGCAACTGTGATCAATGCCATTTTATCTTCAGTTTCAGTTCTTATCATTGAAATTGGTAAAAGTGGCCCTTACTTGTTATTTGAACAATTTCTTTTTAAAGATGAAAAGAAAGAAATGGACAATGGTGTGTGTGTGTGTGTACTTCTGCCTGGGAGGGAAGTCCAGGGGGAACTGCCTAGAAAATGCTTCTTATGAGGATATTAGATTCTTGATATTGGCATGCCATTCTTTAAGAATCTCAAAATTGATGCACACAGTGGAGAATATTATTCTACCAATAAAGTGCAGCAAAGTATAGCTGAAACCTTTTAATGGCCCACTTCCCCTGCCGACCCTGAATGAATCCAGCATACTTAGTGAGGTGTGATAAGGATGCAGAGTGCGCACTAGACTAGCTTGCTGGCTCACATAGCCTCTCTGTGGCCAAATTCATATTTATTCCTGAAGAAAAACTGCAAGTCACCACCCACAGTGGGCCTTTTTTGCACCTGTGCACAGGTGGGACTTTGGTGTTAGGGACTCACTTCTTTATTTATTTTTGATCATTTGTTCAGAAGTTATTTGGGAGCATTAGTTTGTGCCTCTGTCCACCTGATTTACAATAAAGAAGAAAACATTCATGCTTCTTGACTTGGTGGAGCTTGTCCACACTTTGAATTTGTACAGCTTGTATCTTCAGAGTAAGAAGATACAAGAAGAGATAAGAGATAAATAACAGAATGGCATTTTCTTTTTCTTAATTTTACATTGCAGAAGGACAGTCCTACTTACTTTTGAGAAGCCTTGTTTTGTTTCCTTCTGAAGAAAGAAGCAAATGACCTCAAGAGAGAACCCTCTCCTACGACATCATATATCAGCCATATTGCTATGGCCAGTGCAGTTTGCTCTTCTTCCTAAGAGAAGTCTGAGACTGTGACTGTTTCTAGCACATAGCAAAAACTCTCAGAGAGTGTGTGTGGGCGTGTATGTGTGTGTGTGTGAAGACCATCTTTGTAAATATAGACATTTGCAAATAAGTGGCTTTCTTGGCTGTATGGAGGCTGCTCAGATTTGATGAAACTTGATGAAACTACTGTTTCAGGTCTCGGGTCATGGTCAGAGGTCTTTGCTGTTCATCATTTCATTTGGGGGGTGGTGCTTCATCAATGTCTGTTCTCTCTCTCTGTCTCTAGAAACTTCAGTAGCCTAGTAAGGTGATGTAATAGTCCTTGATCTTTTTTTTTTTTCCCCTCAGTCACTGCATTATTTCCCTAAATTAGTGCCCTAATTTATGTCTGAAGAAAATAGTTGAATGTTGTGGCTGGATGGATTGCCACAGGTTCAAACTGCTTGTGTCCAAATCATGGCTTTGTTGTTTCGTGACTTTTTGAATAAGGGGCAACTGTATTCAGCCTTTCTGTGCCTCGATTCCTGGTTATGAAATAAAATAGCACCTGATGGATAGGACGGTTATGGGATTAAATTCTACATGATAGCCCAGGGCCTGGCACATTGTAAACTCTCAGTAAATGTTAGAAATCATCTTAGCTGTTTGGATTAAGGTGTGTCTGTGTGCCACCCAGCTCCAGGGGGTGCAGGAGAGCTGAAAGAGTTAGCATCATGTGTACGTGACTGTAACCATACCCTCGAGTCCTCAGAGATGATTAAGTGCTTCACTTGGCATCGGAAGTATTTGGGAAGTATTGATCACACTTTTTCAAACTCAGTACTTGTACAAACACATGGATTTACTGTCAGTCACTAAGGAAGTACCTATTGGTTACCCAGTCTTGTTAATAGCCAATTGCTTACAAAATGATAGTCCATTTTACTGATCTTAACTATTTTAGAAAACAAACTGAACAGTTCCACATAGCTGTTATCAAGGCTGAGTAATTTGGGCCAAGGGAGTGTCTTATTATAGTCCTTAAAAAATTATGAATTTTACCTGTCACTTGACATCAAGTAGGTAAAAAACCAATAGGTTTTCAGTGGTCTAAAATTTAAAAAATAAACACTTTTATGGTGATTCTCTATTTTACCTCTACCATTTCTGCATTTCTCCCGTAGGCCAAGACCTTAGAGCGTTGGCATGCTGACCCAGGACAGACAGAAAATGAGCATAAGACTTAATTTCTGTCTTCTAGGATCTCAAAGCTTTCTTGAATGCAATGTTGGAAGGGGCAGACAGCCATAATAACAAAGATCTCTACCCATGGGAGAAATCAAGACGTAATAGGGTATACTGAGGGAATCTGGATGCCCAAGTCCACAACAGGGAGCAGGGAAAGTTCCACCACAGTTATACCAGCAGTGAACGGGAGGGGAATTCAGCTGAGGGAACAGTATGTGTGGGGAGGAAAGGAGGTGCATGGCCTTCCAGGAACAGCAGGCCTTACCGGGGCAGGAGGTGAAGCTGGGACAGACCAGGGAGAATTGTGTCAGCTGTGTTGAGCAGGGTGGATGTTTCTTCACCTGTTAGGGAACCATTTACAGTTTAAATGTTTTCAAAATCATTATGTAAAGATTGCTGTTCAGGCTTCCCTCGTGGTTCAGTGGTTAAGAATCCAGCTGCCAATGTAGGGGACACGGGTTCAAGCCCCGGTCTGGGAAGATCCCCATGCCTTAAGGCATGTAAACTCGTGCACCACAACTCCTGAGGCCGTGCTTAGAGCCTGCGAACCACAGTTGATGAAGCACACCCGCCCTAGAGCCTGCACTGCACAAGAGAAGCTACCACAGGAGAAGTCTATGAACCACAACCAGAGAGCAGCCCCCACTTGCCACAAGTAGAGAAAGCCCTCCAAGCAGCAAGAAGACCCAGTGCAACCAAAAATAAAATATTAAGGTTGCTGTCCAAGGAAGTTTCTGTTTTGTCATGTACATTACTGTCAAATGTTGAGATATTTGTTCATTCACAACAAGGAGACAAGCTAAATAAACTTTAGAAGAAGGAGCAAATATTGTTCTGGGACAGGTGTGATCACGTGTGCCCTGCTTGCTTTGTTTACCCCAGCAATTCTTTCTACAACTTTTCCAGTTGATCTGATGGACATCCCCAAGATTCTCCTGAAGCTAGATTATATTTATTTTTATTTGCTTTCCATCTCCTCTTCACCATGGCCCCCCAAAACTTAAAAAGTAAAATTGCTGCTATTTTAGGGCAAAATATATATGTATATACTCTCTTGGAGAAAGGCTTTTCATTTTCTTTCTAAGTGCTCCCAGGTTCTATAACAATAGACTCATGTATGTATGTGACTTTTATAGTGTATGTGTTTAGCTTTTCCTCTTTCTCTTACATTGTTTTCCTTTTTTATTCAGTAGAGAAATCATGATGAAATGGGAAGGTAGATCCTTGGGAGCATGGGAAGTGTGGATCTGAATTCTTATTCTACTGCTAATTGGCTTTGTTATCTTGGGCAAGTTATTTAACTTCTCTGAGGTTTGATTCCTTTCTCTTTTAGGAGGTAGGAGCAGAATAAAACAAGCCCCGCCCAGTGCTGTCGGGAAGATTAATTAAAGGAACATGCATGTATAGGCACCAAGGCTATATATATTGGGGCTATGTAGTGGGTACAAGTAAAACTGGAGCATCCTCTATTGCAATTGTTAATATGGTAAAGGGTAGAAAGAGAAACTCCATCATATGGGCAAGAAATAGGGATAAAATGTAGAGTAGCAGGAGGTTTGCTCATATGCTAGGAGACTGTTTGTTTATTCATTTCCCAAAGATATTACAAAGGCTGTGAATATTTATTTAGTTCTGCTCCCAATAGCCCTTCTAATAGGGAATTATTTGGGTACAACGAAAGACATTTGTAAATGCGGCTGATAAGACTGACACTGGACAAGGAGAGTTTTGTTGGACACAAGAATTCTATTGTCCCTGGCTTCAGTTGTCAAGTGCCCGGGGAACCCAGAATTTATGGTGACAGCACAATGGGCCTTTCAGGGCCCAGCGAAAGAGCTGTGAGATCCTGCTCCCCGGCTTTTCAGGGCTTCTAATCTTTTTATCGGGCCCGGACAATGCCGGATTCAGCCGCTGCCTGCGCCTCCTGACTGTCCATTGGCCGTCAGGTATTGTGCGGTAATTACCATGGTGACAATGGGCCCTCTCTACGCCAGTCCTTCGGTGCTTTGGAAAACGGCGAAGGTTGTCACTTTGTATTAGGTGCCTCTAAAGGCATGGCTTACTTAGAAAAACTACCAAAGAGAAATCAAGATAATCGTGTTAAGAGTTTGATTTAAAGGGCCACTGTGTCAAATCCATTTGGAGCCCAGGAACTCTTTATGGATGTTTCCTTGTAATTACAGCCAGACGTTGGGCATCATCCTGCACAGGCAGCAAGTGGCCGGCCATGGCGAGTTTGCAGGGAGCCCTGAGCTGTGGGCAGCTGGCAGCCCTTAATGTCTTATGGAAGTAGAGGTCTAAGCTGAGACTTTGAACTCTGAGGGGTCCCTGAACTTCTCTGAAATTCAGTTTCCTCATCTGAAAAGGAATGGGGTAGAAAATGCTTATGCTGCTGCTACTCCTGCTAAGTCGCTTCAGTAGTATCCGACTCTGTGCGACCCCATAGATGGAAGCCCACCAGGCTCCCCCGTCCCTGGGATTCTCCAAGCAAGAACACTGGAGTGGGTTGCCATTTCCTTCCCCGAATGGATGGATATTAATTATATATTCCATGAATATGTATTAATATATGCAAATATAGTCCCATACAGATGTGAGAGTTGGACCATAAAGAATGTGTTTGAATTATGGTGCTGGGGAAGACCCTTTAGAGTTCCTTGGACAGCAAAGAGATCAAACCAGTCAATCCTAAAGGAAATCAACCCTGAATATTCATTGGAAGGACTGATGCTTAAGCCAAAGCTTCAAGACATTGGCCACCTGGTTCGAAGAACAGACACAGTGGGGAAAAACCCTGATGCTGGCAAAGTTTCAGGGCAGGAAGAGAAGGGGGCAACAGAGAATGAGATGGTTGGATGGCATCACCGACTCAATGGACAAAAGTTTGGGCATACTCCAGGAGACAGTGAAGGACAGGGAAGCCTGGTGTGCTGCAGTCCATGGGGTTGCAAAAAATCAGACATAATTTAGCAACTGAACAATGACAACAAATATATGAAAGTTATCCACCTACCATGCTGCTGCTGCTACTGCTAAGTCACTTCAGTCGTGTCCAACTCTGTGTGACCCCATAGACAGCAGCCACCATGCTCCCCGGTCCCTGGGATTCTCCAGGCAGGAACACTGGAGTGGGTTGCCATTTCCTTCTCCAATGCAGGAAAGTGAAAAGTGAAAGTGAAGTCACTCAGTCGTGTCCGACTCTCAGTGACCCCATGGACTGCAGCCTACCAGGCTCCTCCATCCATGGGATTTTCCAGGCAAGAGTACTGGAGTGGGGTGCCATTGCCTTCTCCACCTACCATAGAGCTCTGTAAATAGCAAATATACAATAAAAGATAAAGCAATTTAATCATACACAATTGTAAAAGCATAACCTACATGTTTTTGTAATTACAGCTACTAATTATCAAGTGTCTATTCTAAGTGAGGTATTTATTCTCACTATTCTTTACAATAATCAATAACCCCACAAAAGTTATTGATATCCCCATTTTATAATGAAGAAAGTGAGGCTCAAAGAGTTCTTGCCAAAGTCAAATTAGCTTGGAAGAGGCAAAGCCTGGATTTTAAGTCCTGTCCCCTCACATTTAATAACTTACTTCTTCTCTCATTTTTTTTTTTTTAAATCATAATCTGCAAACCTGTCTATCTTACAAAATACACTTCATCATGTGGTTTTGGAACTTGGGTGATAACAGGAAAGAAGAACACCCAGTGCTGAGTATTGTTTTGGTTTATTCATCCCTTCCACAATGTCAGGAACATGTGACCCCATACAAGGAAGTAGCCACCATCTACAGACACCCAGTCTTAGCTTCCTCTGCCCCTTCTCCTGCCTGAGGAGCAAGAACACACAGCAGCCTCAGCAGCACAGCTTGGTATTCCTAGACCAACAGGAAAGGATATGGCCTTTGCTTGAATTCTTTGCCCAATAAAAGTTTCAAAAAGCTGATATTTTATTTATTCAATAATAATATATTTAATCATAGTTCGTATTACTCAGTTCCCTACCAAAATATCTCAGATTCACTGTTGTGTTGTTAGACCAAAAAGTAGAAATGAGCGATCACCTTTCAGAGAAACAGGCATGATTTACCCTGGCAAGTAGGTCTTGTCATGGATTCTTAAAGCTGGCGGGAACCAAGTGGATTTTTTTTTTAGTGATTTGATCTGTTGCTTCATTGCACTATGCGTTTGGGTGTTTACCACTCAGCCTCAGTTTTTTCACCTGTAAAATGGAGCTGTCACTCTCTCCATGGGCAGCCCTCCCCCAGTCAGTGGCAGTTCTTTCCCTTTTATATCCATCACTGCCGTGGCATACTTAAACACACAGTAAGTGACTTGAGGATCCTGAAGCAGGCGCTGATGGACTACGTGGGGTGGAGACTGTTTTAATCTAACTCACGATCGACACTTACCCTTCCCCACAGCACTCTGTGTTGGTGGTGGTGGTCGGGTACTGTTGACAATGATCCAGGAATACACATGGCCTGGCTGAGCCCACATTCTAGAAGAACACCCACACATAGAGAGCTAGGATTTGATCTGGGCATTTGATCTGGAGCAGAAACTTTAAGAGAGGGATGGCAGTTTGACTCAGGGGTCAGAGGGGAGGATGTGGCCCTGTGTGTACCAAGCCTTCCATACGGTCAGAGTGCAGGGAAGGAAATCTGCCTCCACGGCTGAGTTTCCTCCTCGGTTTTGATACCCATGCCAAGTATGTTCTCCATCCCAGTTTACACCCTTGGCTTCATGGATTTCTTTTTCCTGTTTCTCAATCTCTCTGAACTAGTAGATGGCGTGGAGAGTTTGATTCTAAGAGGCTCAGTAGTGTGGGTGGCCAAGCACAGCAGTGGGAGGGGCTGGTAGAGGGCAGGGCAGGGCAGTAGGTGAAGAGGGCCCATGATGGTACACAGGGCTTGGGGGACTAAAGGACAGTGCCCTGAGAGGAGGTAGGAGTGGGTGCTGCAGCGCTGGGTTGTATTTCCCTGTCACAGAAGGGAACACATGATTCCAGGTCTTGGAGAGTCATTAGATGTGGGGGCAGGCAGGGAAATGAACATTCCAGCCCAGAACACCAACACTGCAGAAAGAGAACATCTGTTGTACACTGCCCAGCTCTCTCAGACCTAGTGAGCTCTTTTTTTTCCCCCATCAACTCTGAAAAAGTACAAAAACAACTTAGATTTTTTTCTGTTCATTTTTTTCTCTAAGAACACAGTGTAATTATATACCAACATTGTCCATAGAACCTAAATCCCCTCTTTCTCAAAAGTTTGCAGTAATCAGAATTCATAGACAACTTACCCATTTATTTTTGCTTTCCTTCCAAAGCTCTTAATGATCAGTGCAGGCTTTGGGTAAGAGGAGTTTTATAAGAGATATTTTACAGGGAAGATCCCCTGGAGAAGGAAATGGCAACCCACTCCAGTATTCTTGCCTGCAGAATCTCATGGACAGAGGAGCCTGGTGGGCTACAGTCCATGGGGTCATAAAGAGTCAGACACGACTGAGCAACTGACACAAACTAG
Organism: Tragelaphus eurycerus; assembly: GCA_935064755.1. Lineage (NCBI taxonomy): Eukaryota > Metazoa > Chordata > Mammalia > Artiodactyla > Bovidae > Tragelaphus > Tragelaphus eurycerus. The sequence goes on from CAKXYN010000020.1 coordinate 25,549,131, forward strand.
AGAATGCAAGGCAAAGTGGGAGTTCAATTCATTTTTATAGATTTGACAACGAAAGTTTTAAAAACACAATGGCCACGGATATAGACGTGTCATGAACTGATTGGAGACAGCAGAAGAAAAACAGAGGAAACACAGGCTCTGAGGTCAGTGCTGCTGCATTCTGATCCCACCGTGGGTGTTATGGGCTAGATGCCCAGGACAAAAGTTTGATCATTTAAGGGTTGCAGTGAGATGAACCCTGATGGGTTCACACTACCCAGAGTGGATATATGCATTTAAAGAGAATACATTGGTAAGGACAGCACCAAATGCCTATTCCATCCCTGTTCATGGTGTTCTGTTTATCCATTTCTGGGTAACATAACATCCCCAAATTTAGTGTCTTATAACAACTGTCTATCCTTACCTCTTACAACTGAGTGAACTCATCTGGGCAGTTGTTGCTTGGGGTCTCATGGTGTAGTCAGATGGCTGGAGTCATGTGAAGGTCCAGGTGGGTTGGATGTCTAAGACGGCATCTTCACTCACCCATTGACTCTTCAGCTTAGATGCCCACAGCAGCTGAGGATGGCTGGGCATCTCTCTTGCTATCTGTGCAGCTTCTCCACATGGCTAGCTGGAACTTCCTCTCAGCATGGGAATCTAGAGCATTCAGACTCCAGACATGGCAGCTGACTCCTCCCAGAGCAACCTTTCTAAGAACACAAGACAGGTTACCAGGTTTTTAGGACTCAGCTTCTGAAATCATATATTAATAGTATCTCTTTTGCTATGTTTCATTGGCTCAGTTCAGTTCAGTCATGTCCAACTCTTTGCAACCCCATGGACTGCAGCACGCCAGGCCTCTCTGGTCATCACCAACTCCCAGAGCTTACTCAAACTCATGTCCATTGAGTCAGTGATGCCTTCCAACCATCTCATCCTCTGTCCTTCTCCTCCTGCCTTCAATCTTTCCCAGCATCAGGGGCTTTTCAAATGAGTCAGTTCTTCCTATCAGGTGGCTAGAATATTGGAGTTTCCGCTTCAGCATCATCCCTCCAATGAATATTCAGGACTGACTTCCTTTAGGATGAACTGGTTGAATCTACGGACTCTCAAGAATCTTCTCCAACATCACAGTTCAAAAGCATCAATTCTTTGGTGCTCAGCTTTCTTTATAGTCCAATTCTCACATCCATACATGACTACTGGAAAAACCATAGCTTTGACTAGATGGACCTTTGTTGGCAAAGTAATGTCTCTGCTTTTGAATATGCTGTCTAGGTTGGTCATAACTTTTCTTGCAAGGAGCAAGTGTCTTTTAATTTCATGGTTGTAGTCACCGTCTGCAGTGATTTTGGAGACCAAAAAAAAAAAAAAAAAAGTCTGTCACTGTTTCCACATCTATTTGACATGAAGTGATGGGACCAGATGCCATGATCTTAGTTTTCTGAATGTTGAGTTTTAACCCAACTTTTTCACTCTCCTCTTTCACTTTCATCAAGAAACTCTTTAGTTCTTCGCTTTCTGCCATAAGTGTGGTGTCATCTGCATATCTGAAGTTTTTGATATTTCATTGGTTACCCCAGGGCAATTTAGAGTCACATGGAAGGGGATCACAGAAGGGTATGGTTCTCTGGGCATGTGATTCATCCGGGGAGGGCTGTTGGAGAGTGGCTATGACATGGTTTCGAGTTGGGTCCTTCCTCTGGGGTTATGAACAGGTTCTTCCCCTGTGGCCTTTTCTCCATGACTCCAGGTACATCTGGGAATGATCCCAGCCCTGCTCCGTCATTGACATCCTGGAAATAGCACACATGGTAGGAGCCAAAGGAGATACGGGTTCTATCCCTGGGTTGGGAACATGCCCTGGAGGAGGGCATGGCAACCCACTCTAGTATTCTTGCCTGGACAAGCCCATGAACAGAAGAACCTGGCGGGCTACAGTCCACGGGGTTGCAAAGTCTGACAGACTGAGCACGCATGCACAGGACAGTTCTACTGTTCTGGCTACAGTCACCAAATTAAGGAGCCGTGAACAGATTTCAGTAGATGTGCAGTCCATCCTCAGCCCTGTGCAGATGGGTTTTCCCATGTTGCTGTTGTCCCTGTTGTTTTGGAGAAGGCATTGTATGTGAAGAGTTGATAGGTAGAGCCAAGATGAAATAAGGCAAAGTGGGTCTGGGAAAATGAAGGGATAATAAAGTCAAAGTGGGTGTCCCTGATGGCGCAGATGGTAAAGAAACCACCTTCAATGCAGGAGACCCTGAATTTGATCCCGGGGTCAGGAAGATCCCCTGGAGAATGGCATGGCAACCCACTCCAGTATTCTTGCCTGGAGTATCCCCATGGGAAGAGGAGCCTGGCAGTCTGTAGTTTATGGGGTTGCAAAAAAGTCAGACACGACACAAAGTCAAAGTAAGAAGCTGTTTAAGCCCTTAGTGCAGCCCGAGTTGATCCTCGAAAGTAGATGTTCTAGAGAGGAAGGACATTCAAGAACTCCTTTCTGCTGTCGTGTTCGGGAAGTTATGCCAGCGGCACCTTCCTTGGTTCAGTGCCTTGGTTTTTTGAAGACGGCAGCTGTTCAGACACTCCATATTCCTCTCTTCATTCATTCAGCAAATATACATTGAACAGCTGCTCTGGGCTAGGAAAAGTGGTAGACACTTCGGGAGATATGAAGATGAATCAGATCAGCATCCAGGCAGAACACAGCCCCCACACACAGAAACTTCAGAATGTGATGTGGAGCAGGAGGGGGAACACAGAGGAATGTAGTCCTGATAAAGAATTGCAGCTCTGTCAGCCCAGTGCTCTGCTCTGCCAGCGTGGGGATGACATCTCCTATCACGACTGCCACCGCTGTCACTCTTTGCCCTTGAGTCTGTCACTCCACCAGGATTTGACAGCACCAGGATGGTGCTTCGATCTTTAGAAGGGGGAAACTGGCTTTGGAGGCCAGTAAAATGTGGATTCTATCAGCAACTGACTCTCCAATTTCCTATCTCCCCCACAGGTTTGTTGTTAGTGCTAGAGCAAATACGTGTAAAGTATGTAGCATAGTACAAGACGTTGGATATATGACTGCTTTTATCTTTGTTATCAAAGAACAGAATGTATAACATTCATCGAACCATCCTGTGGTACCTCTAAATTCATGACAAGTTTTTCCCACTTTGCACACCACTGTGATCATTTATTTACATCTCTCACTTTATTGTCAAAGAGAAAAGTGTGTCCTGTGCAACTGTGTACCCCCAGGGTTTAGGAGCGTATCATTCTGTTGATTCATGTCACCTCCAGGTTACTAATGATCCTTTCACTTTTTGCAGAAATCGCTGTATATTCGGCTCAGAGGTCTCCTAATCCTTCCGGTTGCCATTTGTTGAATGACCAATCAGATGGGTGGAGTTTTGTGTTACAGAAACTGGCAGCAAGTATCCAATGGGTGAAGAAGGTAAGATGGACCAGCGTTGCTGAGGGTATCAAATGTTACTCTATTTGCGGGGACGGAAATGATGGTTTCCAGGCCCATCCCACAAATGTGCCTGCCCTCACAGATCCCAAGTAGAATTTGACAGGGCAGTTATCCTGGGCTTTGAGGAATGTGATTATTCCTGTTATTATTGGGTTATCTTTATGGAGCACCTATTATGTGCCTGTACAAAGATGACGATAGTTTTTTGTTTTGGGTGTTTTTCTTTTTAGACCATAGAAGGTTCATAGGAGATAGAAGGAACTAAAGGGGTTATATAATTCCATAGCAAAAACTTGGCTGGAGAGACTAACACAACTACCATGTTGTTCTTTATCCCCTTTTCTTCTTTTGAAAAGAATTCTTTAAATGTGTACAGGTAGCTTACATCCCGCAAGGAACAGAGATTGCTAGGAGGCTGAATCTTGTAGCTCTCAAAAGACAGAGCACTAGATCCTAAGCTGGGAGACTAACTTCAGCTCCAAACCTGGCTCTGTTGTTCACTGTCTGTGTGCCCCTGGATTAACAAACTCTTCTCTGGGCCACAAAGGTGGTTGAGTCCAGAGTAACTAATGGTCCATAAGTTTTAGGATTCTATGAATACATTTACCTCCTTTATCGGGTCACTAGTAACTGAAGCTATTTTTATAGGATGTTGAAATATTCAGATGAAACTTTAAGAATTACAGTCTTAGAACTCACCCTTGCGTGTGTCAGTGGCTCATCTCGCCGGGAGTGTCCACCAAGTGACCTAGATGCAGAGGCCAAATGCAAGTCATGCCCTTTCCCCCTAAACCTTTACCTTGTCCTGTGTGCCACATTTCAGTGCCAGCATCAAAATTCACTGAATCTGAAACATGAGAGCATCCTATATACCTCCTAGCCTCTTATCTCCAAGAGTAATTGGTTTACTCTCTGATTACCTCTGAACCACTTTATTCTCTCTACCCACACTGCCACCATCAAATGCAAGCCAGAATCCCTTTCTCCAAGACTTTGCTGCAGTTGCCGCCTAACAGATCTTTATGCCTCCAGGGTTACTTTTCCCTCTGTCAATTCCAGCGTGATCCATCTTTCATACATATCCTGAACAGTGTCCCTAAATCCAGATAGTATGTTACTTTGCTACTAATCCTTTCACTTTGAGGCATCTGAATTCCTTCTCAAGCTTTCAGGACCCTCTAGTAACGGGCCCACTGTTCTGCTGTTAAACCCCCACTCAGCTGTTGTCTCTGCACACCTAGCCTTCACTGTACTCTTCCACTCTAGGTCTACTGTAAGGCACAACCTTTATTTCACAGAGCCCAGCGATCTCCCTTTCCTCACAAGCTACCTTTTACTCATTTTATATCTTCACTTGGACCTCACTACCTCTAAGGATTTCTTTCTGATTGCTAAAGACTGAGCCATGGGTGTCTCCTGGCCTTTAGTCATCAAGATTATACCATTTCCTGTGATTCCCACATGGGTTGTAATTGTCTGTTTAGGTGTCTGTCTTCCTAGCTAGACCTGGAAGTTCTTGAGGATTGGCTTTATTTTGGGACCACTGGGTTCCTGGTTGTAAGCACTATTCTGGCCCCAAGTAGGTTCTCAATAAATATTTATTAAACATATGAATAGAAACTTTAAGATAAGAAAGGGGACCTGATGTTACCACAGAGAGAAAAGTCACAGCACTGGCAGCTAACAGGTATTGAGTGCTTATGCTATGTCAGGAAGATAAGGTCTTTAAAGATATCACTGCCTTTAATCTTTGCAAAAACCTACTGTGATAGGCACTATTAAAATCCAAAGATTTTATAAATGAGAAAACTGAATTTTAGAAAAGATAAGTTGCCTGTAGCCATACTGCCATACTTTTTTTTATCTTTGGAAGTATGACTTTAGCCAGAGCTTTTATCTTTGAGCACTCCTCTCTTTTGTTTTCCCCATGAGTGAATCTGGTCCATTATGGACAAAAGACATGTCCTTTATGGAGATCCAACCAGTCCATTCTGAAGGAGATCAGCCCTGGGATTGCTTTGGAAGGAATGATGCTAAAGCTGAAACTCCAGTACTTTGGCCACCTCATGCGAAGAGTTGATTCATTGGAAAAGACTCTGATGCTGGGAGGGATTGGGGGCAAGAGGAGAAGGGGACGACAGAGGATGAGATGGCTGGATGGCATCACTGACTCAATGGATGCGAGTCTGAGTGACCTCTGGGAGTTGGTGATGGACAGGGAGGCCTGGGGTGCTGCAGTTCATGGGGTCGCAAAGAGTCGGACACGACTGAGCGACTGATCTGATCTGATCTTATGGTAGGCTTAAGACTTTTTCTGCAGTCCACACAAACTATTTTTACTTAAATAGTCAGCCCCTGTGACTGGGACATGTAAATACTTGGTGATTTTCCAGATGTTTTTCACTCATGTTTTAATGTGGGTTTGGGGACAAAATTTCAATTTGAGGAGCCCTCCCCCATCTCCTCCTCTCATGTTCTGGTCGACATTTGTCATGGGAACAAACCACTGAATGAAAACACTCTTAGTGGAAGCAGGGCCATACTTCCCTGCAAATGTACCAATATGATTTGGAAATTACGTGGCTGGCTCCTCTCACATTAGCATATTTTGCTCTGAAACCTGGCTCAGCAGAGGAAATGCATATCCCTCCTGTGGAAGTGCCTGTGAATGACGATCATCTCATTTCTGCCAAGCCAAATAGGTCTCTTCATTTCAGCAGCCCTTCGAATTTTTCAATAGGACGTGCGACTGACATTTCCTATTTTTCTCGATAATATTGATTAGAATGAGGTATCAGTGAAACAGTCAGAAGTTAAATAGAAAGTACTTCAATTTAATTTCTCTTCTAGGAAATTGTTTAGGTTTTTTTTCTTCCACTTTGAAATTAAGAACAGCCTGTTTTGAAGAGTTCTGCATCGCTTTTATTCCAAGGAGAGGAAGGTAAACTATTCTGATGTTTGCAGTACCCTTAAAAAAACACAGCAAGGTACAGATGGAACAGTCCTTAAGAGTCCTTTGATCTTTCAGGACAATCTTCTTGTTTTAGACAGAGGATTTTTTTTTTTTTTTTTGCCTAGAGAGAGGAAAGGGTTTATTTATGATCACATTTTAAGATTTTAGAAGAACAAAATGAATCTAACCTACAACTTTGGCTCAAGACCCAGATTCTTGATCCTCAATCTGTTCATGATGCCAGCATTTCTTAAACAGGTGCCTATGATGTACTGGGACGCAGGCAGGGATAAAGTAGCTTTCACTTTCTTCAAGGAGCTTACAGTCAAGGAGCTCTGTATAAAGTACCCAGAATCCTAATAGGAAGAGAAAAGAGGGATATGAGGGGTTGCATAGAGAGAGAGAAACACATTTTACAAATGGTGGTGAAGTGGTTTGGACTTACAGGATCAGCTCTCCAGCTGACTTCTAGGGAAATCCACTTGAACTTCTGTTCTTGGTACATCTGACTGACTTAGGCATCTGCCCAGAGCAGGGGAGGGGTGACCTAAGCAGCTACAGGACAGAGCTTCCCGGCCGTGCTACCTCACTGAGCTTTTAGTAGGGCAGTGGGGCACAGATCGAAAGTCTTAAAGTGAAAAATATTTGCTCTTAGACTCATGAAATGTGTACACACATTGAGACCCTCTTGACTGATTACTCAGCAGGGGCTGCTCCTCACAGGTCACTGATTCTCTTTCATTTGCATAAAAATCAATCCTGAAAAGCTGCCTGGGGCGGGGGCGGCTCACCTGTGCTGGAGCATCCTCCAGGCTCTGCGCTGTCCCTGACAGTTTGAAATGTTGGCAGCCTGCCTCCTCACCCCCTCTGCCTGCTGGGTCTGTCTGTGAAGGCATTTCCTATTTTGGGATGTAGGCCACTGTGGAGAAAGAGGCCAAGTTTCTGTCTGTAGCTGGTGCCATGAGAATCATAAACAGACAGTCAGTTCACTTGCTGACTCCTTTGCAGATCTTCAGTGTGTACCGCGTGACTGTCACTAACGTGATCAACCAAGAGTTAGGAAGCTCCCGTGTGCCAGGTAGTGGAAATGTCCTACCTTTGCCAGAGTCAGTACTGAAAGGACAAACTTCAACCGAAGTTGTGGTTCTCTGATCTTGCTTTATTTTAGGACTGATGAACACAGTGCACAGACCCTCCTGATTTAATGAGATGCCCGTATGCAAACATTGGGCTACGTGATTTACGCTCATTGTCTTGTGTGACATCACCAATGCTTTGGTATGTGCCATCATCCTGCTTCTTTTATGATGAGGATGTTGAGGTTCAGAGAGGTTAATGAACTTGTCGAGGGCCATACAGTGAACTCTGTAGAGTCGGGGCCTCCACGCCCCAGTGCAGTACCGTAGTGCCCCCAGTGTGTCTCTTCTGATTCTTTGGTATCGTGCTTTCTGATGTTAACCAAGTTGGAGGGTGGGGTTATATTACAGTTCTTTTGGTGGTCATGTCCTAAATCTCCATGTGGGCCAAGTGCTTCTGGCTAATACAGCAGTGTGCTGCTGAATATGTGTACTCAGTGAGAGATAACCCATGGGGAGAGGAAAAAAGAATCGCAAATGTGTTCATTCATAAATTGTCTCTTGGAAAGCATCCCTGTTTTAGGCTGTGGACTAGGTGCAGCTACAACAAATGAACCCGATGCATATGTATCTACGCAACAGTTGTATCAAAGCCATGTCTTTAAAGAGCACCCCTTCTTCTGATGGAGACAGGCCAGCAGACAGTAACCACGGTGTAGAGTTTTTTGGAGGTAGCTCCATGGGTTTGTAGGAGCAGAGGGATGGACTCCGATAGAGGAAATCAGCAAAGGCTTCAGGGAAGAGGTGACTTGTGGGTTGAGATATGAAGCATAAGTCAGAATTTACCAGGAGACAATCATGAAGGATTTTTTAAACAAAGAGAACAGTGCAGAGGTTCTTGAGCCAAAATTTTCCTGACTAGGTGGTTTGTTTATATATATCAGATCAGATCAGTCGCTCAGTCGTGTCCGACTCTTTGCGACCCCATGAACCGCAGCACGCCAGGCCTCCCTATCCATCACCAGCTCTCGGAGGTCACTCAGACTCACATTCATCGAGTCAGTGATGCCATCCAGCCATCTCATCCTTTGTCGTCCCCTTCTCCTCCTGCCCTCAATCCCTCCCAGCATCAGAATCTTCTCCAATGAGTCAACTCTTCGCATGAGGTGGCCAAAATACTGGAGTTTCAGCTTGAGCATCATTCCCTCCAAAGAAATCCCAGGTCTGATCTCCTTCAGAATGGACTGGTTGGATCTCCTTGCAGTCCAAGGGACTCTAAAGAGTCTTCTCCAACACCACAGTTCAAAAGCATCTATTCTTCGGCACTCAGCCTTCTTCACAGTCCAGCTCTCACATCCATACATGACCACAGGAAAGACCATAGCCTTGACTAGGCGAACCTTTGTTGGCAAAGTGATGTCTCTGCTTTTGAATATGCTATCTAGGTTGGTCATAACCTTCCTTCCAAGGAGTAAGCGTCTTTTAATTTCATGGCTGCAGTCACCATCTGCAGTGATTTTGGAGCCCAGAAAAATAAAGTCTGACACTGTTTCCACTGTTTCTCCATCTATTTCCCATGTAGTGATGGGACCAGATGCCATGATCTTCGTTTTCTGAGAGAAAGTCACTCGGTCGTGTCCAACTCTTTGCAACCCCATGAGCTATACAGTCCATGGAATTCCATGGAATTGTCCAGGCCAAAATATTGGAGTGAGTAGCCTATCCCTTCTCCAGCAGATGTCCCAACCCAGGAATCAAACCCAGGGATCTCCTGCATTGCAGGTGGATTCTTTACCAACTGAGCAACTGAGCTACCATGGAAGCCCAACTGTGTATATATATATACATGCCAATATATATGCACTCAAAGATACATATATACAAAGATATATAAAAATATATGTGTGTGTGTGTGTGTGTGTGTGTGTGTGTGTATATAATAGAAAGACAGTTACAAGGTCTACAGAAAATTAAGTATCCTTCAATCCTATCTTCTAGTCCCTCCCTCCTTTTGTTGGAGGCAACTTCTAGTTTCAGTTTTCTATGTGGCCATTCAGAGAGTTTCCAAGTAGTCATGAAGCTACAACCACACACACCCATGTACTTGTTTCCTCTGCCTTTGTATACACTGGCAGCACCCAGCTGTAAGCAGTAGTATGTACACTGTTCCGCACTTTATATTTTAATTAAAAAAAGAGAACTTTAAATAGTCCCCCTTGTTTTTGTTACTTGTTCTCTGATTTTAAACTTTCTTGAAGTTTTAAAACATTTCGAACCTACAGAAAAGCTGCAAAAATATTGATAGTACAATTAATTCCTATAAACCTTTCATCTAGAGTCATTGATTTTTTTAAAAAAATCATATTACTCACGTTCCACACAACAACTGTATGAATTTAATGCCTGACTGAGATACAGCTTGGACATCAGTTGCCCAGACACTTAGGTGAGCTTCCTATCTCCCCCCAGCACTTATTTAGTAAGATGACCAAGATGTACTTGAAACCAAGAACACATTCCTGTCTGTGTCATTTTCCCTGAGATTCCAGAAACAGCAAATGCACCCTCAGGATGGAGACAGCAGGAAGGGCCCTTCTTTTGGCCATGGACTGCCCCTCTGATGCTCGTCTTTGGTAAAGGATCAGTTCCCATCTTACTGAGCACTGGAGTCTCGGCCAAGTGATCGCACTCTCTGCACACTTGCCTTCAGGACCCAGGGGTCCAGGGTGGGAGCAGACAGTCCCGTTGAAATCTAATCACTTCATTTCCGACAACCAGTCATTTAGATAGTGTGACTTTTCTTTTTTGCTTGTTGGAGTCAACACGGCATCTCAAAGGCTGGTGTAGGATTCCCTCCTTTTAAAGATCAAAGCGCTTGAGCTGCTCAGGTTTATCTGTGCATTTCCTCTGTGCATTTCATGGCAAGAAATAGTTTGTACTCCATGTGAGAGTGACTTTGAATACTGTGACAGACGGTAAGTAATCCAAGAAGACAGAATGATATATGGTTTTGCAGTCAAGTGCTCTGGGCCCAGGGGGATTGTTTTCAGGGATTCATTCATTCACTCATCAAATAGTTCTTGAAAGACACCGTGACATTCTTTCATGCTTTGTGCCAAGACCTAGGCATGCTCTGTGCAGGCTGGGCGCTCTGTCTATAGGGTGATAGATGAATCTGGCCTGAAGAAAACAGGTGGACCTGAGAGGGGTGGGGTGAAATCTCCAGGGAATGACTTCCTGGCCATTCAGTAACTGATTCATTCATACATCAGACACATTTACTGACTGCATGTTGTTGCTCAGTCGCTCAGTCACGTCCGACTCTTTTGTGACCCCATGGACTATAGCCCGCCGGGCTTCTCTGTCCATGGGATTTTCCAGGCAAGAATACTGGAGTGGGTAGCCATTTCCTCCTTCAGGAGATCTTCCTGACCCAGGGATTGAACCTGTGTCTCCTGCATTGGCGAGTGGATTCTTTACCACTGAGCCATCTGGGAAGCCCTGTGCTAAATCCATATATGCATCTGTGACTCACCGCACTTCCTGTTCACATGGAATCATATGCCAGTGATGGGGCTCCCCGACCCCCTTCTAAGTCTACCTGTTTCCTTCAGTTGGGTCCATTAGGAAGGTTCAGATGCTCCCAGAATGTTTCAGGACAAAAATCAGGCCACTGCCTAACAGCCCTCCCAGCTCCACGTGCTTTCTAAGCCAGAGACTCATCATTTCCTCTGGAGGCTACTAACCCAAATTACCCTGTGCCCTGTGGGGGACTCAGAACTCAAGGCAGTTTGAGAGAGCAGAGAAGGAAGGGTAACAGGACAAAATCTGCTACCAACTAATTGTGTCTGCTGAGGATCTAGAAGGCTGCAACTGGACACCTGGCAGACACCTCTGTGTGGAAGCTTCAGGAAAACCGTGGAGGGGCCAGTGAGTTCATCTCCTCAGAAGACTCTGAATTTTAGTCTCTAAGCACCATTGGAAATGATGTTAGGTTGTCATAGCAACCATTTTTGTTGAAAGAAAACAGATGTTTAAAAGTTTGGCCACACACTTGCAAGGACTAGTGAGAAAGAACCTCTCTAAAGGAATGTCTAGCAAGTTTCCTTAAGGATCACATTTCTGTCCATAACTGATGCTATTTTGGACCTCTCGACACTCTCAATCTCTCTTCAGAATTTCTGGTTGAGAAATGGACTCAGGAGAATTGTTATTCATTGCCCCTAAACTATTTACATCATGCTTTGGGCAAAGAAAAGGCCTTGGATGCTTGCATGGCCGCACTCCTGTCCAGGGCTTGTGCTGGACCCCACAGTGGCAGGGAGCAGCCCATGCTCACACGGGAAGGGGCAGGGTAACTGTGACTGGGTTCATGGGAGCACATCCGGCTCCCTGATCTCTTCCCCAGTCATTTTCTGCCGAGCTTCAGAAGGATGGGTTTTTCTAAAGTCTAAATTGTATTGAGTTCCAGCGAAAAGCCCCAAGCTTCAGAAGTTTGTGGCCCTTAGCAGGATAAACTGCAGGGTCCTCTGCCTAGCTCCTAAGACTGATGTGATCCAGCCCCCACCCCCTCCCATCTCCTGAAACCTCATTCCCTCCTCCCAGTTAACTCTCCATCTGTACCATGTTACTGGGAGTCCGCGTATCGTGATGCTTAACCCTCCATGCTCTTGGGCTGGTTCTCCTTCTCAGGCTCCATTTGTCTGAAGAGGTTGAGAAGGACCCTATCTTCCAGCTGGGGTTCTGGATTGGAGTCCTTGGTTCCTTAAGGGTCTTGATATGTCTTCATGGGCCTGGGGCATCTTTGCCTTTATGAGCTCTTCTTTTTCTATTAAAAAAAAAAAAAAAACTTAAATATTGTATTTATGACTGCTTCGGTATGAAGATGAATATAATCTTTACCCTCAAAGATCAATTTTTCTTCCGACTTGAAAAGAAACTGAAACATTCCTGTGAGCCCCTAGAAATATTGTAGACTCCAGGCATACTGTCTAACGGAGGAGCCTTGGGGGCTGGGCCCTTTCTCTTCTCTCAGTCTCAGTCTCTTCACACACCTGATTCTTCATTATTTAGGGTCTTTCCTGACATCACCATCTGTAAAGCCACACCACTGCTTTGTTATTCATTATTTCATTGTGGTGTCTTATCCCTCACAGGAGTCATCATAATGTGTGAATATCATGTCTATTTCCCTTCATGATTTCCTTGTTTATTGTCTGATTCCCCTGTGACAGTCTAAGCCCCCTGAGGGGCTCAGAGATGTGGCCTGCCTTGCCCACACCTATATCCTCAACATCAGGAGCAGTGTGCTGCTGCTGCTGCTGAGTCGCTTCAGTCGTGTCCGACTCTGTGTGATCCCATAGACGGCAGCCCACCAGGCTCCTCTGTCCCTGGGATTCTCCAGGCAAGAATACTGGAGTGGGTTGCCATTTCCTTCTCCAATGCACGAAAGTGAAAAGTGAAAGCGAAGTCGCCCAGTCGTGTCCGACTCTTAGCGACCCCATGAACTGGAGCCCACCAGGCTCCTCCATCCATGGGATTTTCCAGTGGTCCAGGCTAATTGTAGCTCAGTAAATAGTTCCCGACTGAATGGCCTCAGCCAATACCTAATTCTTGAACGTTTCTCTTATGGGTCGGCAGGAAGATGATGGTGGGTTGCCAGCCTTAGAAAATCGTGTGGGGCCTAGGGCTGGAGTGTGGGCCTGTCCATATCTCTGGCTTGTTCAGAATCTTCAAGCCTCTCTCCTCTATTCCTCATATTCTCTCTCTCCTCCTCTGGGCTCCTCCTGGGCCATCATTCAGATTTGAGTGACACCGGCTCCCAAAGCACTCCACTCTGAGGATGCCAACAGCTGCATAATGGCTTTCCCGTATGTGCATCTGTGCATTAACACAGGCCTTTCGGGCCTGCGCTGGCTTGCCTGACCCTTCTCCCGCCAGGAAAGAATGTGCATCTGTAATACTCTGGAAAATTGGGGCTGACATGTAGCTTGGTACCCAAAGTGGTTTCACTCAAGCAAACATAGAATAATAGCCAAGCACTTAAATGCTTGAGCGGATATCAATTGGAAGAACGTTCCAATAATCCGTGTTTATGAAGCCCGTAGTATGAATTTTTGAAATAGCACTTAAACCCCACTTTATTCTTGACAAATGATGTTTGTAGCTGTTGAGATATTTTTATTTCAATTATGTGCCGGTGTTGTGGGGAGAAGGTTTCTGACAATAGCAAAGACATAAGCCATTTTTATTGTGCCTCTATCACTATTCCCATTGCTAAACTCGACTGGACAGTTCATTAAGATGAAAAATTAACAGCACATGCTTTGGGGAGAATAATCATGGAACATGACAGCTTGTGGAGGCATTGGCATTCAGAGAAGCAGACAGATGACAAACATGCTGGTCTTCTGAAGAAGCAGCGATTGGTCAGTCGGTCGGGAGCCAGGCATTTACCGAGCGCCTACGTGTGTGTTCATCCCTGAGCTGAGGTGCTGGGGGAAAGAGAGTGGAGGCAACACGGCCTTTGCACTCCAAGAACACACCATCAATTTGGGTAGGCTGGGCAGATTTCAGCTGTCAACCTGGAAGCACCCGAGGGGTGTACATCAAATGCCTAATGCTTTGGTGCTGACTGTAAGTTGAGGAGTAATTCATTGTGGACATTGGTGAAGATTTTTTACACCTTGAGGAAGAACAGGATGTTAAATAGGAAACTTTATTCTAAATATAATAGCTGCTAGTGGCTATAATTTTGTTTTTGGGAATTGATAAAATGTTCTAGAAATAAATATGTGTGGATTGATGTACAACTTGGAAGATTTACTAAAAAACACTAAACTATATATTCTTTACAAGGGTAGACTTTGTAGACTTTATGTGAATTATATCTCAGGAAAGCTCTTATTTTTTAAGTGTTAAATTTCAGTGAATCTTGTATAGGTTCAGAGAGAGTTGGGCATAGTTCCGAAAGAAAGAAGGGGTGAGACAGACTAGCATGGACGGGAAAGAAGCACATACCCATTTTTCAGATGAGCAAATGAAGAGTCAGATCAGTTTGTCCTTTGCCCATGAAGCCACAGTAAATATTCAGGCCACGACTTCACTTCTAGCCCTCCTTGGCTCCAGTGTTTAGATGCTTCCCCCACCACACTGCCGGTGCCCGGAAAAACCAGCCCCTGGAATGTAACAGTAACACAAACGACAGCAGTAATGGTGACTTCCCTCTGCAGAGCACCCTCGCCTCTCTTTTCTCTCGTGTGTTCTTACAGCATCCCTATGAGAGTGATGGGTACGGGTGTGCCTGCATCTGTGGAGGTAGGGTGTGTCTAAGGAGAAGGAGATCACATCTGCTTTCCAGTCTGCATAAAGAACATGGATTCTCTTCTCTAGGCATTCAGGGTGCTTCCACCTCCACTTAAGGCTCTGTCTCTCCCTGGACCTGTATATGCCTCCCGTTTCTCCAGTGCAAGCAGAATTTCTAAGTGAAACCATAGAGATGTGGGATCCACAGATATTTAGAAACAAGGCCTGGAATTGGGTGTCATGTGAGTGTAATGTAGAAGTCAGTGCTGTTCTTTGGAAAGAGCGGATACACGTTTCTATTGTAAAGCACATGTCTAGATTAAAGTCACTTACATCATTATCTCCCCTGCAGTTCATAAGAGAGCTTTTGATGTCATTCTCAGCTTACTAGTGTAAATAATGGCTCTCATTCCCATCCTGTTGGACAGGATGGAAACCTGACTCGGGATTTGTAAATACTGCTGCACTGCATTTACTTTCACGGGGACATTTTCTCCCCCAGCAGACACTGGAATAAACAGCATCCTGGGAAACAGCTGGTGGGGGAATCAGGAGGCATTAACCTAAGGAGCGAGATCAAAACAAAAGCTCTGTTTGCGATCTCCCGCCAGAGCTCACATCTCGGCAGTCCCCACTGTTCAGCTGCATTCATGATACGTAAATAAAATAAGATCTTTGCAGAGTAAAAAGGAACTGAGCTTTAGGAAACGGGTGTCTTTGTCAAGCAGCAGAATCTTCTTTCCCAATTTCATTACAGTTTTCTTAGCTTTTAAAGAAGTTAAAAGAATTTTTTAAAAATAAAAGACTAATACTTCCTGAAATATACCCCTGTCTGTTTCAGAGGGTTTGCTTTTTTCCCCTCATCGAAGGGTCTGGACTGGTGACCTGACTCAGGGCTGGGAATGCCCGGATTCTAATCTTGTTTCATGCTGGAAAGTGACTGCTCTGGGCGCCTCTTTACTAATTTGTCAAATGTGGTCAACAGTGGTGTGATTATTGTAATCACCCGATGATCAGCATGTACTCTATAGGGATTTTGTGACAGTGGATGGAGGTATTACCTCTAAAGCGCTTAGAACAATCCCTGCACATGAAGAGGGCTTCCTCAACAGGGCTCAGGGTGGAGGTGATGGTAGTGTCTGAGTCTATACAGTTCCAAATATCCAGGTATTTCCAGATTCGGGTCCATGTAGACAGAAATCTGCAGTGGTTGATGGAATCCAGATCATAGTCAGGTTTGTATAGCACGTGCACGCAGGCTTGTCCTGGAGGGCTGGAGTGCTCTCGAACTGGCCTGAGTGGTAGCCTGTGAAGGTAGCAAAATTAGTTCCCATGGATGGGGTGCTCCTCTTTGCAGAAGGGTAGTGCCAATTAAAGTGTCCCAGAAAAGACAGGACAGCAGTGCCTGGGTCAGGGGCTGGAGGGTGGTTGGGGGTGGGGGTGGTGTCACTCAAGTGACCTGGGTTGGAATTTCGGGTATTCCTCCATCTGTGACTTTGAACAGAACAGTGCCTCTCTCCTATGCTCATGATTCTTTGTTTCTGTTTTTAATGCAAACAAAACAGACTGTCTTCTAGGGTTGAAGAAGGACTTGCACGATTAAGTTGTGAGACTGTGCGTTCTTGCTCCTTCCCCAGCAAAATGCAGCCCAGTAAGAGGAGCAGGAGTGATGGCCTCCCCCTTCCCCCCGCCCACACATCATCTCAGCTCCCTTGTGAACTGACTACTGCGACTTCTGCCAAGAGCTTAAACTCCACAAAGCATCTGCTTTCTCATCTGTTAAAAGGGTGTATAGATTCCTATTGCTGCTATAACAACTGCCACAAACCTAGTGGCTTAAAACAACCCAACTTTATTGTCTTACAATTTTGCAGCCCAGCAGCCCAGCAAGGGTCCTGAGGGCTAGAGTCGAACTGTCGATAGGACCGCGTTCCTTCTGGAGATCCGAGGGGAGAATCTCATTTCTTGTCTTTATCAGATCTGGGGAGGCCTCTTGCATACTTCGGCTCATGGCCTCTTCTTCTGTCTTCAGAGTTCATCACTTCGTCCTCTGCTCCTCTAACCCATTCTCTCTCTGTCTCTGTCCTTCCTGCCTCTCTTTATAAGGACTCTTTTGATTACATTGAGTCCACATGAATAATCCAGGATGCTATGCCCATCTCAAGACCTTTACTTAAACCACTTCTGCAGAGTCCTCTTTTCTATACAACTCAATGCATTCATAGGTTCTGAGAATTAGCACGTGGACATTTTTGTGAAACCAGAGAATTGTTTGTACTCAGAGGGCAACTGCAAGGATCGAATGAGATAATGCGTGTAAAACACTGAGCACGATTCCCAGCTCATAGGAATAACTCACTAAATGTGTCTTCTCCTGCTCAGAATCACTGATAATGACATTTGCTTGCATACCTCCCAGAAACAGCTAGGGACGGCCACAGTTGTAACTGCCCTGCTCTGCATGCTGGCAGGGACAGTGGCCTTGTTTGGCAGTGACTGGAGGCTTCCACTCATCTCAGCCATGGAAGGAAGCCAGTCTGCAGAGACATGTCTATCTGAACAATGCTCCCTCCAACTGTGTTAGCCTGGCCAAGTTTCACCTCTTTCTAAGAGTCCCCTTTCTTATTTGCACACTGAGGTTAGGAGGAGGGGCTTGGCTCAGGAGCTCTGGGGTTCAGCGGCTCTTCTGCTGAAAATCTATAGACTATAAGAAATGGTCACACGTGAACCCCCAAAGGTGCAGGTTGATGTTAAGGGATGTTCCCTGGCTTCTCAGGGAAAACGGCGCATTGCAAAACAACAGCAATAAAAACAGCTCTCGTCTTCTCTTGCCTTTCATGAGCCTTCAGGGTTCCTAACTGGGTGCTCCTGGCTCAGGTTGGGCCATGTGATGGGGTGGACAGGAGCCTGGTACTGGGCGCTTTCTGTAATGAGTGGATCCCAGACAAGTGAGGATCTGAGGTCAGGCTTCCACGCTTAAGGTGAGGGTGGTGGTGGTCAATTCTTCTATTTAGAAGATACATCAGTCATGGATACAGTGTTGAGGAGGAAAAAAGCAGAAAGAGGAAGATGCCTAGTAGGTGTCAGACACATAAAGGTGCTCTCTTTATATCACTGAATGCCCATCACTTGGCCCTGGGAGGCTTTATCTTCCTTTTTCAAATGAGAAAACAGAGCCTGAGAAAGACTGACTGATTTGCCTGAGGCCTCACAGCTGGCAAGTGACTTGAGAAGAAGGAAACTGAATGAATACTTCAAATTCCAAAAACGGGGCTTCTTAGCTGTAGCAGGGAGCCTGCCTCAGCCTGGGTGGTCCACTTTCCCGGATGCGCATCGCACTCTGTGAGATGACTGGGTCAGCCCCGGTGGTCTCCACTCTCCCTCCCTAGGTCTCCACTCTCCCTCCCTAATGGTCAGAAAACCAAGGCCGTGTTGTATTTCACTCATTTCCTTTTACCCAAACTCCCTGAGAAAAACATCTCCATCAGCCCTGTTGTCTCCTTTTCAACCTTCTGTTTTCCTACCTCAGATCCCTTTTTTCTGAGTTATTTTAGGCGAAGTTGAGTGATGGGAGTTTCCAAACAAGTTGAGACCCCACATCTGAGGGACCCACGTAGCCTTCAGAGCTCACTTCCCCGCATGCATTGGAAGCTGTCTGGGGAGAGTACTGGAAGTTTGTCAAAGTAATCCATAGATAAGAGGGGTGCAGGCAGTGAGGAGGTCCTGCCACTTAATGGGGGTTGTGGTGAGCTGTGACTTGTGACTTTGATGAGCTGGGTCTGCGTGTCTTCTGTGACTCAGAAGCTGCCTCCATAAGGACATTTGGATGCATGCATTCAGATGTTTGGGCTTCCCTGATAGCACAGTTGGTAAAGAATCTGCCAGCAATGCAGGAGACCCCAGTTTGACTCCTGGGTCAGAAAGATCCCCTGGAGAAAGAAAAGGCTACCCACTCCAGTATTTTTGGGCTTCCCTTGTGGCTCAGATGGTAGAGAATCCACCTGCAATGTGGAAGACCTGGGTTTGATCCCTGGGTTGGGAAGATCCCCTAGAGATGGAAAAGGCTACCCACTCCAGTATTCTGGCCTGGAGAATTCCATGGACTGTATAGTCCATGGGGTCACACAGAGTTGGACATGACTGAGCGACTTTCACTTTTATTCAGGTGTTTACACAGAATTAAACTCCGTAATTGAAAACCACAGTCTGTACAGAGGAGGAACACAGCAGGCACCTTCCAAGTGGGTGCAGTATCAGATCCAGTGCCTGTAAGAGTCCTGAGCAGAATGAAGCCAACACTTGAATCAAATACAGATCTAGCCTTGAATCCGACCTGGTGCAAAGTGCAGTGAAAGTCAGAAGGCTCTGGGGGTGGGAAAAAGAAAACAGATCCTATGTTTTGTTTTTTTTCTCTCTACAAGAAAGGCTATACTAATTGAGCAATCCTTAAAGTTGAATTCTTAAGCGCCAGGCCTCTAAGATCAGATAGATGGTCAGGGTGGTATTAGTTATGTGACCTTCGGTGAGTCATTTTACCTTTCAGAGTTTCCATGTTTTCACCTATAAAGTGGGGTTGTTTTTCTAACTTGTGTCTGACTCTTTGTGATCCCATGGAGCGCAGCATGCCAGGCTTCCCTGTCCTTCATTAGCTCTCAAAGTTTGCTCAAAGTCCTGTCCGTTGAGTCCATGATGCCATCCAACAATCTCATCCTCTACTCCTCCTGTCCTCTATCTTTCCCAGCATCAGAGTCTTTTCTAATGAATTGGCTCGTCACATCAGGTAAGCAAAGTATTGGAGCTGCAGCATCAGTCTTTCCAATGAATATTCAGGGTTGATTTCCTTTAGGATTGACTGATTTGATCTTCTGGGAGTCCAAGGACTCTCAAGGGTCTTCTCCAGGTTCCTCTGTCCATGGAATACTCCAGGCAAGAATACTGGAATGTGTAGCCATTCCCTTCTCCAACGGGTATTCCCAACCCAGGGATCAAATCCGGGTCTACTGCATTGCAGGCGGATTCCTTATTGTCTGAGCCACCAGGGAAGCCCTATAAAATGGGGAGAATAGTAATATAAACCCTCAGGGTTGTGTGCAGATTATCAAAATGAAGCATGCACGCAGAGTACAGGGCTTGATATTCAGCATGGAGTAAGCACCCTGGGATTGTGAGCCCCCTCATCACCCGCTGCTGTTAATCAGCTCTGTCTTGGATGAGAAGAAGGCCAATTGGGAGCTGATTTTGGAAACTGTGTTCGCCCTCAGGGAAATTCTTTGGTTTCTTGGAGCAGGTTTTTCAGCCTAAGCCCTACTCGCAGATAGCAGCCTCCACCTTCACTGGTGTCTCTGCACATTAAAGAGTCTGACTTATCCTTTCACTCTCCATCAATTAAACGAGGGTGATAATAATAACCCTTACTTTTGTTGGATGATGTGTAACACGAGCTAATGTGTGTGAAAGCCCTTTGTAAGTTACAAAGTGCTCTAAAGTATGAATTATTATTGTGATTGCTCTACTCCAGGCATCTCATAAACAATGCAGAAAATTAAGGAGGAGAACCACTGCTATTCAGAAAGCATTTATGCCTCTTTAAGTGTATGGCTCTAAACTATGGGCAGATGGATTTGACACTGCAGTCTTCAGTACTGCTGAACTGTCAGTAACTGCTCAGTGCCAGCAGCGTTCTAGCAGGGGTGACACTTCAGATGCCAGCAAGCAGTGGAGCACGATGGTCAGCGGGGGCAGCTCTGTGATTCCACTGAGTTTGAACACCAGCCACTGCTGTGCTTTGTGACTTTGCCCAGAATCACCAAAGGACTTCTGAACCTCACTTCCCTCATTTGTAAAATATGGATAGTATTCTTACCTCATGAGTGGCTGTGAAGAGTAAATAAGATAATGATCTTAAAGCTCTGGACATTACCTAGTGCGGTAATGTGGAGGACTTAGACAGTCCCCCAGGACTTCCCTGGTAGCTTAGCGGCTTGCAGCACAAGCTGGGTGGCTTAAACAACAGAAATTTATTGCCTCACAGTTTGGGAGCCCCAAAGTCCAAAATCAATGTGCTGGCAGTGTGCTTCTTCTTGAGGCCTGGTAGGGAAACTCCGTGCCCACCTTTCTCCTAGCTTCTGGTGGCCTCGGGCAGTTTTTGGCTTATTGATGGTGTTTCCCAGAATCCTAATGTCCTCTTCTAATAAGGAAGATGATCCTTATGAGAGACTATCCTGATGACTTTATCATCATCTTAATTTGATCATCTGCAAAGACCCTGTTTGCAAATACGATCACCTTTCCTTCACAGGTCCTGGGAGTAGGGAGTCAAGCCTTTGTTAGAAAAACACAGTTTGGGCTATAACACCTCCAAGCTTATTTCTAGGGTTACCACTTAAGACACAAATGTGTCCACTCTAAGTCTTTTTCTCACAAACTCAGTCAACAAGTATTCATTGACTGCTTCCCATGTGCCCAATATCAAGCTACCGACTGGAGATAGCATGATGAACAAAACACATATGACCCCCATTGTCATGGAGCACTGATGATGCACTCTTAGAGAATTTCAGTCCTAGACACTCACAGTCCTACAGCTAAGCCCTTTTATCAGTAATTCCAAATGGCTCATCTTAGTGGATAAGTGAATGTTAGTGGCAAAGAATCTGCCTGCAATGCAGGAGATGCAGGTTCGATCCCTGGGTTGGGAAGATCCCCTGGAAAAGGAAATGACAACCCACTCCAGTATTCTTGCCTGGGAAATCCCATGGACAAACGAACCTGGTGGGCTGCAGTCCAGGGGGTCTCAAAGAGTTGGACACGACTTACTAACTAGACAACAACAACAACAAGACACCTCCCTCCCTGCAGCCCCCTTGCCCTGGGGATAAGCTTCATTATTCTGAGAAAATCTAGAGAGAATAACCAGAGAAAAATATTAATATTTGATTAACTTCATTTGCACATGCACATCTCCAATTCATCCATTGCTTTGCAGCGTGGCATGTGATTTCTTAAAAGTCTCGGTGTGTGTGTTTACCCCTAGTTTACTGGTGGGGTGTCATCACAGGCCTCCCAGACCAAGAACTGAAAATAGGATGATTTTAGCCATAGTGTACCACTTATTAGATGGAAGAACGATTTGCCTGTGCTCTGTTTAATTAAGCCTCACTTAATGGGCAAACGTTTTCTTTAATGGATTTGCTGTCACCTCATCAGTTATTTAAGGCAGTTCATTTCACAGCGGGGTGGGGGGAGGGGGGGCGGAGAGATAGGAAAAAAAAAAATTTCTCATTTGCTCCTAGACCTTTGGTCTGAGGAAAAGCTTGGCTGTCTAGAAGATGCCTAATTGCCGATGTGATCGTCTGCTTAGTCTCTATTTAGTCTTAGGCTTCTTATTGAAACGCTAATCAGGGTTAGGTCTCACCTCTTGATGAATGATTTTGTAAAAACTTGATATTCCTCCGCTTAGCTAGGAACGTCTGCGTGCAAGTATAATGCCACTCCGACTGAATGGAAAGATAACTAAGGCCCTTAATTTTGCAAAGAGGGCTCTGATTTGGTACATACAGAGCAGATCAGGGAAAATCAGAATGAAATGAATCTCCTTCTTTGCACGGGCACCACCTCTGTTATATCATGAGCCAGTTTTCTTTGACTGATTTTGTTGGGGATTGGTAGAATGCTTGACACATATGTTTGAGCTTATTTCCTGTAGCTGGGGTGAAATGGAGGTTATGCCATTTTATCTGACGACAGAACTTGGGAAACTGAAGTTCTGTGATTCTTTGTTTCGTCTGTCAAGTAGGAATAGTTATCCCTACATCACAAGACTGTAAGGAATTCAAGCATCATTCATGCTTCTAGCTCGAAGTCTAATATGTTTGTTGGCAAGGGATACAATATTATGCACCTTTCCCTTTGTTCTCCTTCCCTTCCCCCACCCACCAATCCTTGAAGGGTGGAGCAGAGTTGGTTGCTTTTTTGGTTTTATTTTCTCCCCATGGCCATAACACACTCACCTTAAATCTGAGTGTTAGGCACTCTGCTGCTTCTGAGTTCTCAGGTCTTAATGCATCTAGATGGAAAATGAATAATTGAAGCAGACACCCATTTATGTTGACAGAGAAGAACCACAGCGTTGGACATTTGGCTATTTTTGCAGTCAACTGACTCAATGCCGACTTTCCCTCTTTGCACTGCTGCAGTATAGGTATGAAGCCAAGTATTTCCTTCACCTGCACTGGCCAAAGAGTAAATGCTATTAGTATTATAGTAATTATTGATTATTTTTGCTTGTGGTCTGCCTTGTGCCCACTTGTCCTGCCTCACCCGCTTCCTCCTCTTGAGCAGACCCTGTGCTTTCATTGTTTCTGCTGCTGCTGCTAAGTCGCTTCAGTCGTGTCCAACTCTGTGCGACCCCATAGACGGCAGCCCACCAGGCTCTCCCATCCCTGGGATTCTCCAGGCAAGAACACTGGAGTGGGTTGCCATTTCCTTCTCCTTCATTGTTCCTACTGTTACCCAAAGACAGCATCTAATTTCATGCCATAGATTTTTATTCCTGCTGGTCCAACCGGGAACATCTGATTCATTCATATATTTCAAGACTTAATTCTGCTTTATCAAGTAAGTCTTCTCTGCCCAACCTCATCCTCTTTCCCTCATTTATGTGAGTCTCCTATGAACTCTCTTCGCTCTCTCATATCCCCAGCAAAGCTCCTTCCACATCCTATTTCCCAGTTTTCTAGGCTGCTGCCCAGTCTGCCACCACCACGAGACACTCGGTTACTGGAGGACCATGACAACATCCTCTTGTTACTCTCTCTGCTTGACTCAACACTGGGTTCCCAGTTCATGCTGAGGGCATTTTTGGCTAATTCATGTTTATTAATGTGTGTGTGAAAGAATAGAGATCCATGATTGCTGCCTCCTGAAAATGACCTTGGAAGTTGCCTGTTAATCTGGCATTGTACATGTTCCTACTATAAATGATCTTGACTCTCAGACCTAGATATTGGTTGTTTCCTCAGAGCCAGTGTCAAGTCAGAGGATGAAAGAGAACATTATTCCTAATTCCTCAATCAATTAGCGCTATAGATAATCCTTTCATCCTAGGCTTTCTACATTGTCGGTCACCTGTCAATATCTGATGGCCTATTCTACCTTCTCTGGGGAAATCTAAATTCCTGCTTTGGATTTCTCTGACCTCAGTTACGCTGTTGTTAAAAATTCCCAAACTGTCAACATTTCTCCAGATGCAATCTTTTCTGCCCAGTCTGTGATGTTGCTTCTGTGGGCAGGAGTGTAATGAGTTCACAGAAAAGGTATTTGAAGATAAGATGATTTGGGGATTTAGGATAAAAATAATTTGAAGCTTGAAGATTGGCTTACCTAGTCTGGTTCTTTATTTATACAAATGTTTCGGCTTTGTCAGACAAAATACTGGACTTCAAGTTAAACTTGAATTTCAGATAAACAACAAAGACATGTTTTAGTATAACTGTATCCCCCAACATTGTGTAAGACATACTTGTACTAAAAATAATTGTTTTTCCTTTGAAACTCAAATTTATTTAGATGTCCTGTGTTTTCATTTGCTAAGTCTAGCTCCTTTGTGTGTGTGTGTGTTTTAAGTCGCTTCAGTTGTGTCTGACCCATGGACCGTAACCCACCAGGCTTTTCTGTCCACGGGATTCTCCAGGCAAGAATACTGGACTGGGTTGCCTTTCCCTCCTTGAGGGGACCTTTCCGATCCAGGGATCCAACCTGAATCCCTTCTATCTCCTGCATTGGCAAGTGATTTTTTTTTTTTTTTTAAACCAGTAGCACCACTTGGGAAGCCCCTAGCTCCTCTACTTTTCATTAAATTTAATCACCTGCCCATTATGATTTGATAGGCCTTACATCAGCATGACAAAGTTGGAAACAGGCAGATTTTCTGAGTCCTAAACCAGTATTCATTCCTAAATCATGTGATTGCAACTGGAAATTTTTCTACTCTGACACACATTGCTTTTTGCAAGTTTGTGATGATTATTCCTAGAAATCTGCCCCATTTTAGTAAAGAGTTGTTTCAACACACAATCCAACTCAATAGAAGTGAGCCATATTAAAACAGTTTCCTCCAGGGCAATTGCAACATAGTTTCATCATTTCAGCCCACAAGCCTGACTGCACATGCCAGGTGTGTGCCCACTGAGGCTAAGTTCTCTCTTTTAAAAAATTCTGTTTTCTGTTATGCAAAATGTTGAGAAAGGAACTGTACTGAGGATAACCAGAGTCATACAATAGCATACTGGCAAACAATTTCCTCTGAAGCCATCCATTTAGCCAGTATACATGATGTCTTGTTGTCTCCAAAATAAACTCCAGTTCTCCATGCTTACTAAGGAACTGATTTAAAATTCTTTAGCCAGTCATAAGTGAAATAACTGTCACTCTTCTGCTGTAATCTGAGTTTTCTCCTCTTTGTCATGCTTTTTTGTTCCAAGATGACTTCACTGGGGAACAAAAATCACGTCTTTGTATTAAGGTCTTCCTTACTCTTTGCAGGGGGAAAAATGTATCTGCTTAAAGTGCAAACTCAGCGCCAAGTCTGTGACTTGTAATGATTTGAAGGAGACGGCTTCTTTTAAGTATGTTCAACAAAATGTCTGCCTGCTTTTTCTTATGACCCTGGAAAAAAAATTTTTTTTTTTTCTGGCTTTTGGTTTAGATATCACTGATATTTCACTGTGGATTTTCTCATAGTGAAACTTCCATCCCCTCCTCACCCTCAGGAAACCTATACTCCTCTGCTCACTTTATGGTAAGAGTCACTTTTCAATCTGGAAACAATTGAAAAGCAGATTCCTTCTTTCTGTGGAAACATAGTTGCCAGCCTGTATCCTGTGTAACACTTAAACTTTTCCTCTTCAGTGGGAAGGTATTACCCAAGTGCTGAAGATTGACCATCTGTTGAAGAGGATGTGCAAGCTGGTGAAATCTGACAGAAGACAAAGATTTAAATTTTGTAGCAGCTGAAGGTTCAGTTCACTCCCTGTAGGGTGAAACAGCAGCAAGGTGCAAAAACTGTCACAGGGCCTGGTGGAAAGGCCTCAGCAGCAGGGTGGGGAAGGGTGGGAAGGTGAGACACAGGTGTGTGTATGTGTGTGTGTGTTTGGTGGGAGCCATTAGCTAGAACAACTTTAATGGAATAAGAAGTAATAAGACCCTAGGATCCCAGAGTACTTGCCATGGGTTGGTCTAAAGGGTATATATCTGGGAAAGAAGTATAGTCATTGGCAGAGATACACAGCAGATACAGGCAGGAGGCAGCATCATTTGTTGTCTCCTCTGCGCAAATAGAAGGGAGACCCCAAGATGTAAAATGTCAGAGGCAGGGGGCAGACCCCAGAGGGAAAAACCCAGCATCGCCTAGGTAGAACCTCAAAGCTCTAGGCAGTCCAGCTGGGTATATCAGCAGAGCAACAGTCATGGTGAGGACGAGGCAGTAGTTTTCCCATCAGCTGCTGATGTGGAGAGCATGTCTTTGGAGGAGGAATAAGAAACAGGCTACAGTACAGTCCTTCCATTTCTGCCTTTCAAAATTCTCCCCATTTGTTTCCAGATCTAGGTCTTATCTCCTTTCTTGTTGAAGCGGCTGTGCCATCCTGAGTGTATTTTGACCTCTCTGAATGTTTATCTCTACTGTTCATTTTAATGAGCTGACTTGATCTGGGGTTGTTGGTGTTTTCTGAATAGGTGTATTTGTCAAATCAACTAGCTTTCAAATTCTGAATCTTCATTCCCTGCCTTTCCCCCCCACAAACATACACCCATCTTATAAGTTCTGGGTGAGCATTATTAGGTTGCTGGAATTTAGATCTTAAAATATCTATACATAGAAGAGATGGAGGATGGGAACATAAATGTTGGGGATGCAAAGAGCCCCAGTCTGGGATATCTGATGTCATGGTTAGATTCACATTTATAGGAGCACACTGAATGAGGAGATGAAGCCATGTTTCTATGACCCTCTGGGCAGCCATCCTTGAGAGGCAAGAGTGGGCATCTCTGTTATGGATATCTTTTCGGGAAGGCTTAACTAAGTCCTTGATGGTAAAGTTCATGACTTATACAATAACTGCTTTGTTGTTCTGTGTTCGTCTACTCCTTGTGAGATTGGGGCAGCTCTGGTCCAAAAGTGCTTCCCCTTACTGGGTGATGCTAAAGCACCCTTTTTACGTTATCACGGATTGCAAGGTTTCCCTTCCAATAACATCTTTTTGGCAAGAGGTACTTGCTTAAAGGATGTAAGATTCCTGAGAGCAAGGGCAGTGCCCATCCCCTGCTGCACATGCTTCCCCTGGGGAGCCATCATGCATGTCTGGGGAAATGTCACCATGGTGCTCTATACACTGATGAAAGTTTTTACACTTTTATTTGTTTATGTAATTTTATTTTTTAAAAAACCTATTGTCATCCCCCCACCCACCATGTTTCCATTTGTTGTTAAGAACTGGATTGAATCTCCTTTGCGGTGCGGGTACTGTGATGATCTTCCTGTCTGAGAGGAAGGCATACGTCTGGGTCTCACCTTGAATGTCCTTGGGTGAGCCATTGATGTGTGGGACTTGCCTCCATCAAAGCATAATCCCTCCTTCCAAGAGCGACATACCTAATCTTTTCAACCACGTTAGCACGTGAGATCTCACGGAGCTGTCTCACGTTGTTGGGCTGGTTCCTTTTGTTGGAAGGTATTTATTGTCTGGCTGTCTTCCTACAGTACCCTGTGCCACTTGCGTCTTATTACTCATTAGCACCTTCTTTGAGGCTGAGGCAGTGAAGGGTGTAGAGCAAAATTTTGTTCTAAAGTGGAAAATGTTGTGTGTGAGAGAGACAGGGGAGTTTGGAAATCATAATTCATTCCTTCGAGGACTGTTCTGAAGAGCAGGGCAGGCTGGAGAACATCTAGGGAAGGGCTGGGGCAGTTGCTCTAAGGAAATGTTAATACACTGGTGCTGTTCAAAGTGGAGAATTAATTGCAAGACTCTTAGAGGGAATGCACGCTCTAAAAAGATAGTAACCTGAGTTCCTTGAGAGCAAAGAATATGTTTCACCTAAGTTTGTAGCATTTAACTACTGTGGAAATCCTACAAATATTTATCAAATGGTTGCCATGTAGAATGAGATCTCACTGAACTCTGAACATCCCTGGAAGAAAAAATTAAGACCTTCAGAGGAGAATTATAGAGAAGTTCATCATCAAAGGCAGAAAGATAAGAGCTTCCAAATGGGCCATAGCGGCTTCAAATTCCACTGCAGGTTTCACAATGCTCTGAAGGTGAAGTGCTCCTAGCCCTTGCTTCTATATCTAGGCAAAGGAGGCAGTAATACAAAACTCTCAAAGGTGCTGGGGAGAGAAAGGCTGTAAAAAATCTACATATAGCACCTAGCAAAGCACCTACCCCATAGTAGGTTCTCAGAAACACAGCAGCTAGTTTGTAGATGATAACTTTGTAACAGTAATGCCATGCGCCTCTTCTCCAGGGATGGGGCTGTTTCAAATGGAGGCTAAATGGTGAATAAGGGATCTGCTAAGGTGGCCTCCCAGAACTCATCCAATTAAGGGAGGCAGCCCTCTCCTGTGATGAGCATTTGGCATCTTTGTCCACATTCCCCATGATCACTCCATACTCATCCATATCAAGGATAACTGAAAGACCCTTAGATTCTGCAGAGGGACTTCTGGTCTGTATCCCTATTGAGTCTGGGGACCCTAATACACTGTCACAACTTTCCTTGTTGGAATCAGCCATCCTGCTTTCCCCAACACACACACCATCCCCTAGACAAGGAGGACAGTGTTCTCACAAGTTACCACTATAGAATCTCATTGGGTCTGGGGGCAAACAGAAAGGATGCTCGTGTCCATTGCAGCATCTGAAAGATTTTATATCCCTATCAGAGAAAAGAGGTGAAGTCACAAAAACAAGTCATTTACATTCATCTACAATCCATGCCACTAAAGGCTAAAAGCCAAAACTTTAAAAAATTACTCAAATAAATAGATGTTGCCACTGCCGTCAGCATTTCACCAGGCTTGTCTGCACCTGTGTAGCCCACATTATGCTTTTACAAAGAGCTTCCCAAACCATTATCTTATTTGACCCTCAGATTAACTTGGGAGCCAGGGAGGTCATGCATCATTCGCCCTCCTTTTCATAACAGAAAACAGATTCAGAAAAGTGAAGTGAGTTGTCGGTTGTCAGTGATCCCACAGTTTCCTGAGCCTGGACCTCCTTCCTGAACCGGGAGATTATGGGCGGTGAAGTGGGAATTTACTAACCATCCCTGGACTGAGACAGCAAGTTCTGTGAAGTACCAAGATCTCAGAAGTGATTTCTTTTTTTTTCCTTTGTTTTTTTTTTTTTTTTGTAATGCAGCTGACCTGCTTTTCAAAGGAAACATTTTGGCCAATTTAGCTCTTCTGTTGCCTTTGGAGTATGTGGCCAATTCTGGTGGCTCAGCAGTGTAAAATCTCCCTGCAGTGCAGGAGTCTCAGGAGTTGCAGGTTTGATCCCAGGGTCGGGAGGGTCCCCAGGAGGAGGGCATGGCAACCCACTCCAGTATTCTTGCCTGGGCAATCCCATGGACAGAGGAGCCTGGTGCCTATAGTCCGTGGGGTCAAAGAGTCAGTCCTGGGTAAAAGCATGCTCACTCACGAGGGGCCAGTTGGCTCAGTGGCCCCACCCATTGTAGCCCTGTCCCTTGATTTTTTTCAGGCATTCTGCTAATGTCACGTAGAGATTTACCAGCTTACCCAGCCCTTTGTTTCACAGAGAGGAAAACTGAGGTCTAGATGATAGGAATTAGGCAGTGCGTTCATGGCAGGTCTTTAAATGCAGTGTTCTTTGTCCACCTTCATTCAGGGAACAGACATTTCTGCCTCAGATGAGGATGTTTTAGTGTCCAAGACCAACACTGACAAATAACATAACTTTTTTTTTTTTTTTTGATGACTGAAATCACCATTGAACACTTGAAATGGGACTAGGGCATGGAGGAAGTAAATTTTAACGTTTATATAATTTGTGTGCTAAGGCGCTTCAGTCCTGTCTGACTTTGTGACCCCGTGGACTATAGCCCACCAGATTCCTCTGTCCAGGAGATTCTCCAGGTGAGAATACTGGAGTGGGTTGCATGCCCTCCTCCAGGGGATCTTCCCGACCCAGGGATCGAGCCTGTGTCTCCTAGGAGTGCTGCACTGCAGGCAGATCCTTTACTGCTGAGACCCTGGGGACGCCCTTCACTTAATTTACATGAAGTTAAATTTAAAAAGCTGTATGTGTCTAGATTGCTACCATATTGGATAGTACAACTCTTGACGAGTGGTTCTCATCTTGAATGTACACTGGAACCACCCAGGGAACTTCAAAAAATATTGATTGCCAGTTTCTTTGCTTTTAATTGGTTTAGAGTAAGGCCTTGGCAATGGGATTTTTAAGACAGCCCCCTCATCAATCCCAAGCTTCCCTGGTGGCTCAGATGGTAACAAATCTACCTGCAATGCGGGAGACCTGAGTTCAATCCCTGGGTTGGGAAGATCCCCTGGAGAAGGGAAAGGCTACCCACTCCAGGCTCCAGTATTCTGGCCTGGAGTATTCCATGGACTATACAGTCAGAGGGGTCACAAAGAGTCAGACATGACTGAATGACTTCCACTTTCACTTTTCCCGAATTCTTGGTTAATTCTAATATGCAGTCAAGTTCTAGAGACACTAGTCTAAATTTTAAGTTCCATGAGGGACAGAAGGCCTCCTGGGCCCTCATGTCAGGATATACATCACTGTAGTCAGGGGCAAGGTATTCAGTGAGAAGTTAACTGTTGTGTTCCCAACTCTTAGGGAACTTATAATCCAAGGGAAGAAAGAAATGAAGTCACTCAGTCATGACCAACTCTTTGCGATCCCATGGACTGCAGCCTACCAGGCTTCTCTGTTTGTGGGATTTTCCAGGCAAGAATACTGGAGTGGGTTGCCATTTCCTTCTCCAGGAGATCTTCCCGACCCAGGGATTGAACCCGGGTCTCTCGCATTGTAGGTAGACGCTTTACCGTCTGAGCCACCGGGGAAGTACTTAGGCAAAAGGAAGACATAATTAAATTGCTTTAAAGGACATTGTGATCCAAAGGAATAGGAAAGGGTTTCTTCTACCTGGTGGAGGGAGAAAATGAAGTAGGTCTCTTTGCAAAAATGACTTTGCTAATGAATTATAAGTAAGGTATATATTTTTTCCAGAAATGCATTTGTAGCAGTAGATGTTTCTGCCAGGCAAGTGAACTCACGTCTGTAATTCACAATAGGATTAACCTGGGATTATAGAAAATCTAATTAAGTGAACCACATTATCTGAGACCCACAAAAGACACTTAACGTTGCCTTTGAAAGTCCTGCCTGTCTGAGCGTTGGGTATATGCTTCAGAAAATGCTCCGCGCACGTCTGTATGAGGCACTTGACTAGTTTGCTGTATCCCATTACTTTTCTTTTATGCTTAACTTTTTTTCAAAAAAAATCCCCTTCCTTTTGATAAATGACATTAATGCACTTGAAAAGAAAGAAGTGGGTTTCAGAGATTGGATTAGTTGAAACCACAATTTGATCATTATGAGGCTATTGTTGGTGTCTGCTTTCTGAGAACAAGGAGGGGGACCCTCTATGGGGTATATAAAGATACAAAAAATAATAATAATAAAAAGCCATTTAAAAACATGGCAGAGTTTAGTCTACTCTTAGCATGATAACATAGTTTGAGGAGGTCCGTTGGAAAGAGACCTCCAGAACAGCCCACCCACACTGGATTTAAAAAAAATAGAAATCGTGCCTCTGATAATTGGAAGCAGCTTGAGTCTGTGCTTTACTCCGGTTTGGTGGCTGATTAAGCTGGACGGATGCACACGGACCGAGGTGGATTGGGGTCACAGGCTGGCCTTCTCAGAATTCTAAAGGCTCTCAGAGATGCTGATTGGAGGCACTCTCTCTCCTCGCCTTAGTAATTATTTCAGAAAAACCATATCAGGCCTTTGTCAGTTATTAAGGCCACCTTGGGATAATTCCTCCTCTTATTGTTTGTGCTTAAGAAACAGACTTTGTGGACAGTGGCTCTCTGCAGGATGTCACAGTCGAGTGAGAATATGTAGATTGTTTTTCCTCTTCCAGTTCTCCAGCTCTTTAAAGAGCTCCCAGGTCCTTATTTCTGACTGTCTGTTCCCTTATGGAATCTGGACTGGCTGTTTCCATAGAAATCTTTTGAAAAGGAGGGCTGCTTTTAAGCTGGGTTTTGTGAGGAAAGGGCACGGTAGATGCTATAAAAATTTCCTTTCACTTGTATCAACTTGATCCTCCCCCTGTATTTTCCCTCTGCACAGTGAGGGCTTTTAGGTTTTGTTCATGTTGTCTCCTATTTTGCAAGTTACTTCTCATTTCTGTATCTCAGTTTTCCCATTTGTCTGTGGAATAAGGACTAATAGTGGAAAGTCTACCTAGGGTTTCCCCCAGTTCCGAGATTCTAGGATTGATTAAGGCAACAAGGTGTCCAAACTTGAAACAGAAATGCTGACATTGACAGTACCTACTTTTGGAAGTACTTGGAAACCGAACTTAGACTTAGCTCACCACTTGAGCATCAATCCACTGGCCTTATAGGCTTAATATGTTTAAAACCAAACTCATGCTTTTTATCCCCAAACCAGTCTGTTCTTCTGTTGAGGCCAGGAACAGCACCATTGTCTTCTCTCTCTGCTCAGACTGCAATCTCATCCTTTATCCTCAACCTGTCCAGGTCCCAGAGCCCTTCACACCTGCATGGTTTCTAGAAAGTCCCCTTTGCCTCCATGGGAGCCATATTTTCTAGTTCAGAACCATATTACCTCTCACCTGAACTACTGCAATGACTCCAGGAGTCTCCCTGGACTCATGTAGTAGCGTCAGTGCACTCAGCAATCCTGTTTAAGTATTACTGTGTTTACATCCTTTTAATGGACAGCCTCCTGGAGCCCTTTGTAAGGCTTGTAGCGTATTGCATGCTGCTGTATGTATATTACGTGTCACATTCATGCACCCAGGGCTTACAGTACATATTTATGTATTCTTGTTCAAGGGACCGAACTCCTAATTTATCCCCTTTATCGCTTTCTGTGTGCCAGCCAGTGTCAAGTACTACACACAGCTCTCTCTGGGAACCATCTCATTTCATTTTAGATCTCCCCTGTTAAGAACTGTCCTCGTGTTTTTCACATTTTCAGTAAGGCAGCGTGGAAACTCACAGAGGCTGAGTCACACAGCTAGTGAGTAGAAACTCTTGACCTGTAATCCTCTAACCCCATCAGACTCCTGAGCCCATGCTGTCAACCATTTTGTTAGAAATGCCATTTCTCACGCTGGTTTATCCTGCATACCTCTGACAGCTTGGGCTTCAGCAATCTCCTGACAAGAGTTTTTGATGATGCCCACTGTCCATCAGGTGAAGTCTGGATCCCTGAAGCTGGGTGTGCAGGCCTGTCACATTATCAGGGCTCTGCATTGCCGGCACCATTCACATTCTATCTGATGTAAGTGGGGCCTCCTGGACTTGTGTGTGGAGCAGTCCTGCCAGCACAGTGGGATCCAGACCTTCTAAACCTTCTAAAGATATCTTCACCTCTCTCCACCCCAGGAAAGTTGCTCTGTCGCATCCCAGCACAGACTCACAGGCTCCTGTAGATGTGGAAGATCCTTCATAGGCTATTACCAGTCTTCTAGTTTATAGGAGGGGAAACTTAGTCCCAAATGAAAAGTGTCTTTTCTAAGGTTACACGACTGTTCAGTGGCAGAACCTTTCCTACAACAAAACTGTCTTGACTTTTATTCTAGAGCTCTCCCTATTGCTCAGAGGGTAAAGTGTCTGCCTGCAATGCGGGAGACCTGGGTTCAATCCCTGGGTCGGAAAGATCCCCGGAGAAGGAAATGGCAACCCACTCAGGTACTCTTGCCTGGAAAATCCCATGGACAGAGAAGCCTGGTAGGCTACAGTCCACGGGGTCGCAAAAGAGTTGGACACAACTGAGCGACTTCACTTTCTCCCTATTGCTCAATATGCCTTGGGAATTCAGAGAGAGGGAAAAAAAGGCACTTTGTACATCTGAACAAATGATCTCCAGAGCTATGTTACTTCACCCTCTACCAGAGGAAGAACCACCTAACTTTTCCTCTAGATTATTATAGTTTACTAGGTTTGCTGTGTTCTTGCCTGGAGAATCCCAGGGACGGGGGAGCCTGGTGAGCCTCTGTCTATGGGGTCGCACAGAGTCGGACACGACTGAAGCGACTGAGCAGCAGCAGCAGCAGCAGGTTTGCTGTTTGACGATAAAAAAAGCACCCAAGGTGGCTCATGTACAAGGGGCTTAATGTTACCTATGCATAGGGAGGCAGTGCAAAGAACCTCACGGAAATTCAGAAACGGACTATCATTAAGGCTGGGCCCCATGGAGACAGCAGCCGGAGGGCAGTCCTTGATTGCCAAAATCTTCAGAGACCAGGAAGGGCCATGCATTCTGCCATTTACATGGCTGAGGGACAGAGGCCATGCTTGTTTCTGTTTGGTTTCTCATACCTTGTTCATACCTTGATTTTACCAAAACATTGGCCATCAGATATCACTTTGTTGCTATTCCATCGCCTATATGCTTCATGACCTTTCTGTTTCAGCTCCCTTCATTGTTTAGACACTAGGTTGTGTCTGACTCTTTGCAACCCCATGGACTGTAGCTCACCAGGCTCCTCTGTCCATGGGATTTCAGCTCCCTTACTAACTGGCAAATGGTTCTGTTTCCTTTCATTCAAGTTCCCCAGTGAATCTAACTCATCCAGGTTATCATTTTGACCAGGTTACACAGTTTGAAACAATCTGTGGTTGGTTTATGGTCTGGTTGTGTCACTGGACTACATGTGGTTCAGTCAGCCATGGCTCAGGGTGAGAGCGGAAATTCCAGATGTGGGAGATTGTTAATATACATATTTATTAACACTTGGAAGGGGCAGGAGTAGGCAAGTTCCAAAAGGCAGGAGGGATGTTACAGATTCATCTGCAGAGATGTGGCCATTGATGCCTCTGTGTTCTGATACCCAGTCCTGTCTGCACGTGTCATGGCATACCATCATCTATCTGCTCAGACAACTGCCTCACCATCATTTGAGTCTACAGATCAGAGACGCATTGCAGCTATGTTTCTCCAGAGACCAACTCAGGTGTGACACTGAGAAAAGTTACTGCTGATTGAAGGAACCAGCAAATAAAGAAAACTTTATATATAGATTTTCACAGCTCTGAGACAAAGAGGGATTTACAGTAGGCCTTTGATACCACCAATGACATGACATTATGTTGAGCATCTGTTTATCATTACCATTTTTGCCCTGATCTTCCCTCTGGTACTTTCACTTATGCAAAAGAAAAATGGAAAATAAGATCTCTCTCTTTCCACACATTCATATGGGGTGTTTATTCATAGCCCAAGATGACACTGGTGACAATGTTATTTCCTGTATGGGTCGATGTATTTCATTCATCTTAATGATTAACATTTAAAAATATTACAGTGAGAAAGACTATTTTAAGGATTAAGTAGAGCAAAAATAATAAGTTCTTCACAGCACACATTGCATTTAGTCATCTTATCATTTGGAGATGATTTAATTACTTGAAAAGATAAATAAATAATCAGCGAGTAATTCTGTGTGTTTGAGGTCTGGGGACTTAAGCTGGATTTCTGTGATACTCTGTGGCCTAAGAATATAAAAGCTGATTGTACATACTAAAATGAAATTCACCTCTAACAAAAATTCTTTTCAATGTCAAATACTATATGGAGTTTAGATCATCCTTGGAAATGGATCTTGCCCCTACATGTGTTGAAGATCTTAGTGTTTAGGGGCCAGGTAAAGCCAAAGCATGGGTTTTGCCATCATATAAATTTGAATTTGAAGTGCAGCCTTGCCAGTGTTTCAGGGTGTACCCTTGAGTAATTTATTTAATTGCCTAGAGCCTTGGTTTCCTTGTAGATAATATCTTGGGTGATATTTACATATAGTTGTAGTGGAAATACAATTAAATGCTGTACACCAAGCCCTGAGTATACTGCCCCGCAGTACAGACAAATCAAGTACCTCATCGAGGATAATTCCCGTTCTCATTACCTAGTTTTATATTGCCCACAGTGATGAGCGATTTGGACCTGGGCCTTACCAACACCAGGCAGGAAGTGATCTTTTCACGTTCAAAGCTGACACTCCTGTGGTTCTTGATCTCTAGAAGCAGAGAATCACATTTACATTGGAGCAGTTTTAAACATTCCACTTGCCATTATAGAACATCATGGTCATTGATAAGGGGCCCCATTTGCTTCCTATGTTAACATTTGACTTTGGTATTGGAGAGTAGAGTAACATAGGCAATGCCTGTTTTGCATCTCTGCTGTGTATTTTGCACCTGAGCAGAAGTGATTACTACTACAAGCTTATGCTTTGCTCCAAGTGTAGAAATGGGGGAAGAAATGTGATTCAATAGTTCCTGTATTACTTCCTGTCCCCATTCTCTGTGATTTCCACAGACATGGCATAATTCCTGTGATTTGATTTGAAACTAGAGACCAGCTCAGTGCTGAGTGATGAGATCTGAACTGGGAATAAAATATGCTTGAATTAATTTGCATAATGGAATCCGATTGGTTACAAAGCTGTGTTTGTTGCAGTGGGGACCAGAGCCCCTGAGCTCCTGACAGGAGGACAGAGCACTTGCAGAATAAGGTTTTGAGCTCTGGTGGGCTCAGTAATATTCTTAATGTAATAATAACCTGCCTTTAACTGTAAATTAACTCCCTGGAAATGAAAAGAACAGGTCAGCCGTCTGATCCTTCCAGCTCCGTGGGGTAGGAGAACGCTAAAAAACCAAAGCCGCTTGCTTTGTGCTAAGCGCTTTCGTCTTTCTTTCTCTACCCGATAACAATTTCCAGCAGGAGTCCAAATATACTTAAACACCCGTCTATGTCATTTTCTTTTACGGAGACAAAAGCAAGCACAGCGAGAGAGTTTTATGCTCAAGGCGCGGTAGCTCCTGACAGGCTATCTGCTCTCAAGATAGAGGGGCAAGCCTTCCACTTAGAGCTGGTGGTTTTGCAAATCCATTTTCCTGTCGTGTTATTACTTCTGTGACTTTCAACAACATTTATTTTTCCTTCCAAGCAATATGCTTCTATCATAAAGTCCTCCTATGTGTTTTAATAGAACTTCAATGCTTAGATATTTCTGGCATACTGCTAGAAAGTGCTTTAATAGAAGGACTGTTCAAGAGCTGCCTTGGGTAGGGGTCTTTGTTAAAACCAATTAGAACATTGATATATTTCCCTAGTTGTTGCCAATGTCAAGGTCTTCTTAGGAGGGCTGTCCTCTGTTTTCATGCATGATTCCTGCAAACTGTGTACCACTGCATATATCAACCAGATCTCTAGATTTTAGAAGCATTTCTAAATAATACTAATAATAATCTTTCTAAACACATCTTTTTAACCTATACATTTGAAAATTCTGAAACTGTGTTTAAAAGTAAGAAGTCAAAGATTTATTTTTGTGTAGTGGTGAGAAGAAGGCAATGGCACCCCACTCCAGTACTCTTGTCTGGAAAATCCCATGGACAGAGGAGCCTGGTGGGCTGCAGTCCATGGGGTTGCTAAGAGTTGGACATGACTGAGCGACTTCACTTTCACTTTTCACTTTCATGCATTGAAGAAGGAAATGGCAACCCACTCCAGTGTTCTTGCCTGGAGAATCCCAGGGACGGAGGAGCCTGATGGGCTGCTGTCTATGGGGTCGCACAGAGTTGGACACGACTGAAGCGACTTAGCAGCAGCAGCAGCTGTTCAAGGATCTGGTTATACTATTCAAGGACTTGTTATAACCTGTATACTGGTTAACTGATTATACTGTTAAC
The DNA here is from genome assembly GCA_935064755.1 of Tragelaphus eurycerus. NCBI lineage: Eukaryota > Metazoa > Chordata > Mammalia > Artiodactyla > Bovidae > Tragelaphus > Tragelaphus eurycerus. The sequence goes on from CAKXYN010000020.1 coordinate 25,586,915, forward strand.
TGGCCAACTGTTTATATAACCTGATTATATTGGTATATACTGGTACCACAGAATCAGATAACTATTCATCTTTACTTTGATCACTGCTATAAAATGTTTTATCTTCCTCTTTCTGGTTTGGTTTTAACATTTTAGTTACCATATTACCCCTTACCACCAAAACTTAAATTGTTTTCATCGTGAGACTGTTGTCTTACGATATGTGTATATATGTGGCCTCCTGTCCTCTTAGAGAGGCAATATCACGTGCATTGTGGGGGATAACAATGCAGGTCTTGGAACTAAGCATCCAGTTATCTCAGCTCCTCCACTTGCTGTCTCTGTAACTATGAGCAACTTACTTCATGTTGGTATGCCTCAGACTACCTATCTGTAAAATGGGGATTACAATAATACTGCAGTGTAGAGTTATTATGAACATTTATGACTCAACTCATTGAAAGCACTTGGAAGAATGATAGCCAAACAATGAAAGAGGTGAAAGTGTTAGTCACTCAGTCATGGCCAACTCTTTGTGACCCCATGGACTGTAGCCCTCCAAGCTCCTCTGGCCATGGGATCCTCCAGGCAGGAATACTGGAGTGGGTTGCCATCCCCTTCTCCAGGGGATCTTCCCAACCCAGGGATCGAATCCAGGTCTCCTGCTTTGCAGGCAGATTCTTTACCATCTGTGCCACCAGGGAAGCCCAGGCAAACAATAAGACTGGGCAAATGTTAACTGTTATTACCATTTTCATCATAATCATATTATGAGCATAAACCTAGTTCTCCTATTGGTTCACTGCATCTGGGTTTCTATTTCTGTCACAGTGTCCATAACATTCCCTTATGAGCCTCAGAAGCCAACAAGTGGTGACAGCTGGTATTGCTCACTGGTTAAAGACAGACTCCAGAGCCAACTGTCATGGGCTCAGACTCAGTGCTATGATTTATCAGAAGCATAACTTTGCATAAATTGCTTAATCTACCCAGATCTTAGTTTCCATCCTTTAAAATAAGAATATTCACAGTCCCCATTCATAAGTTTGTTATAGAAATTAATAGATGAGTTACTATTTATAAAGATTTTAGAGCAATGGCTAGAAAAAGATTTTGCTCAGTAAATTTTCATTCCTAAATTGAATTAAAAAACAATGTCTTAAAAATTCATCTTAACATACCTGAGATTTACCATTAAAATAACTTTATATAATACACACAGTCATATAAACACTTATAAATAATGGTTTCAAGGAACTACTTTTAAAAGCAAGTTGATCTTGCTATTCTTTCCAACAGAAGAAAATAGATAATTTCACCTTTTTAACAAAGGGTGAAATGTATCACCTTTTTAACAAAGGGCGAAATTTATCATTTATTGGTCACGTGAAAACTTAAATTTGTTAGTATCGATCTAGAAATTTTTTATAAAGAAAAAAAGTTGTCATCTAGTTTCAACACATTTAGTGTCAGAAATAATTGTGCTTTACAGCAAAATGGCAGCCAGAGGAAAGAGGTGCAGAAATATCAACTTTAATTAAACCCTTTCTTTCAAATACTCTTCACAGTATATGCAAGAATAATTTATCACTGTGTGAATGAACACTTAATACTTGGTGTGGTGTGAAATGGGCAGAGATCTAGTTGCACCATACGCTTTTACTTTTCTATTTCTTCCTCTGGAGATTCTATGGAGGCATTATCAAGTTTGCACTTGAATTATGGGGTTCAAATCATATATTTAGCTTTTACTGGTGTCCTGCTCAGGCACTGGCCACCCAGTTGTGAAAAAGATATCATCCCAACCATTAAGAAGCAACCAGTCTAGTAAGGAGATGGTGTTATTAATCAGAAATGCCTCCAAAATCTTTCACCCAAACGAGAATGTGAACCTGGAAACCACCTGTAAGAAAATGTCACCCAATGGCTTCCCTTTACAGAGAATGAGGCACAGCGGCCACTCTCGGAGCTGAGGCATGCCCCACCGCGAGCTAAGTGGCAGATTCTTAATCATATCTTTGGCTTTCTGACTTAAATGCAGGCATCTCCTATGACTTCGCATTACCTCACTACAGGATTTAACTCCTGATCCCTTCCATGCAGTCAGTTTGCCTTACAAGAAGCAGCATTTGATGTAGTATGACATGCCCAAGTCCGGGTGAAGCTGTTAAGTGACCACACTGCCTCCTGAATCTTTCTCTCTTTTCTACACAGCCTTTAACATATCCTGGAGTCTGTCTACAACAAATACTGAAGTCCTTATTCCTTGAAAAGAGACTTACATAATACATCACAAAATAGTATTCAGGGCAGTGATGGATACTTGGAATTATTGTACATGTGTGACCTCTCCAGATACCATTTTGCCGTATTACATACAAAGCATCAGAAAGGCTTGGGTTAGTGAAATCAAAGAGCCTCAGAAGAAAAGGAGTTGTTTACCAGCAAACTAGAATTCCACCAGTTCCCTTATTTTTGAGACTTCCAAGGACAGATGGCCCTGGAATCTCCATGTAACTCTTATTCCTCAGTTCCTCTCTTAGAGAAAGTACTTCACCCCTGTCTTCAGGGTATCTCCACCTGCAGATCAGAGCACTTACTTCTGCTGAGTGAGGCCCACAGACTTGGACTGTGGAGCTCTGGAAAGAGAGGAGGAGACCCAGTGTGTGCCCAGTTCTCTCTCTGTCTTTAGCCCCACATGTGTGCCCCAGTTCTTGTCATCCCTGTTGTTCAGATTAGACCTTGAAGCCTCAGAGTGCCTGGCCAATGTGCCCAAGGCCACATAGATTGAAATATACAATGATATTTCAGTTCAGGTCAACCTGACCTCCAAATCTAGATATATTCCACTCTGCCAAGATGCATACTGTCTCCTTTCTGTTCACCTCTGTCCCCATCCAACCACTTTGTCCAAATCAGATAGCAAAGAATTAGGTGATGGTTTTTATTCATACAATGTTCAAGAATCTTACCAATTTCACTGGTACAGCTACTATGGAGAACAGTATGGAAGTTCCTTAAAAAACAAAAAATAAGACTACCTGCAATCCTATTCCTGGGCCTATATCTGGAGAAAACCATCATTGAAAACATACCTGCACCCCAGTGTTCATTGTAGCACTATTTACAATACCCAAGACTTGGAAGCAACCTAAAGAAACGTCCAGAGACAGAGAAATAAAGATGTGGCATATAAATGGAATTCTACTTGGCCATTAAAAAGAATAAAATAAAGCCCTTTGCCACAACATGGTTGGGCCTAGAGATTATCATACCAAGTGAAGTAAACCAGACAGAGAAAGACAAACATCATGATACTGCTTATATGTGGAATCTAAAATAAATGATACAAATTAACTTATTTACTGTACAGAAGTACACCCACAGACACAGAAAACAAATTTATAGTTTCTTCCCCTTATAGGGGAAATGAAGTTCCCTTAAAGGAGAAATGGAGTGAGGGAGATAAATTAGGAGTTTGGGATTAACATAGGCACACTACTATATATAAAATAGATAACTAACAAGGACCTACTGTATAGCACAGGGGACTATATTCAGTTTTATAATAGCTTATAAGGGAAAATAATATGAAAAAGAACATTAATATGTGTGCACACACAGCTATACATAACTGAATTGCTTTGCTATGCACCTGAGACGGACACAATTGTAAATCAACTATACCTCTCAATTAAAAAAAAAAAGAAGCTCACCAATTTCATTTAGATCCACGGGGGTTGAAATGTAGTTTCAGCCTCCATGCCCAGCAACTTTCTGAGAGCCCCTCAGGTTACAGGTAAGGGTGGTAGCGAGGACCATCTGGTTCTGGGAACTCGGGCTCCAACTTGTGTCTGAGAGGTGTTCCAAGAGGAGATGATGATTGTTCAGAAGAAGGTGTGGGATCCTAAGACAGGAGAATGAGGACTGGAAGTTCCTTGGGGAAGAATAAGTTTCTGGCACCAGAAAGACAGTCCCATAAAGAAGCTGAGAAACCTGAGGCAGGAGTTAAAGATCAGAGAGAAGAACCTGAGTGCTGGAGAGAGGACTAGAGTGATTAGGTGAGAAACCACAGAGGAATGGAAACGTGTTAGTGGCTCATCCTTACTGTTGGTGAGCAGCGGAGTCATGGCCGAGTGCCAGGAACATGACCTTTGGACCAGTTGGTGGGGAATGCTGTTTTATTTTGTTTTTCCTTGTTGAAGGGAGCCTACAGAGTATGCTTAGAAAGACTTTCAGATTAAGGTAGGATTTTTATCTTCTTGGGTGGACATTTGACCGGACAAAAGCAAATTGTGCTTACTGAATTGACACTATATTGATCCAACAATGCAAATTTGACCCATTATTTCAATGACAAATGTTTTAGTGGCCATCATTGACCATCTCAGGGTCTACCCTGACCTCTCATATCTTAGGAGTCATTGCTGGCTTCCTCCTTCAGTAATACCATCCAGTAAGCTGAACAGTCTTGGAAAGTACTGTGCTTGTGAACAGCTCTGTGCTTTGGGGCACGCCGTTCCTTCTACCTGGACACCCCATCCATCCCGCTCTTATCACAGTAACTCTTCTGAGAGTCGACCCCTTCCATCCCACTTCTGGAAGTCTTCCTTAATAGTCCCCACTCTCTGCCATCTCCATTCTCAATCCCCATCAACTATGTGTTCCTCTGTGGAATGGCCATAGTGTCTAGGTCTCCCTACTACAAAAACACAGCCAATAACGATTATTGTCATTAATATAATGAAAAGAAAGAAAGTGAAGTCGTTCAATCGTGTCTGAGACTCTTTGCAACCCCATGGACTGTCAGCCCACCAGGCTCCTCTGTCCATAGGATTTTCCAGGCAAGAATACTGGAGTGGGTTGCCATTTCCTTCTCCAGGGGATCTTCCCAACCCAGGGTTTGAACTCGGGTCTCCCACATTGTAGGCAGACGCTTTACCGTCTGAGCCACCAGGGGAAGTCCCATGATCATTAATATAATAATAACAGATAAATATGAAGTGCTGACCACATAGGAGATCTTGGCTAAGAGACTTAGGGCTATGACTCAGATCTGTACCTTCCACTGAGTAGGATTCCCCGGCCCATTTCATAAATGAGCACGCTGGGCTCAGTGTTGGCTTACCCTAAACCCAGAGCTAAGTAACTGGTAAAACTGACTCTCATACTTGAGCGGCTGGACTCCACAGCACACACGTTTTATCCTCATATAGACTTTGAGGGGTTTCTTCCTGTACCTTTATCTTATTTGGCGTGGTGAACTGGCTAGAGCCTGGAGACTATTTCTCACTGGCATCTGCCTCCTCAGTACCCAGCGCAAAGCCCTCACGGGGTCCAGCGTGGATCAGTGTTTACAGAACAGAATGGAAGTGGGGATGGAACCTGTGACTAATCTGACCTTTCCTGCTCCCTGCAGAGGCTGACCGGGGACGTGGGCAGCCCTGACGTGATGTGCTCGGCGAGGAGAGACCTTCCAGCTCGAGCGAGGTCTGCGTGACGCGTCTGGGGAGGCCGCCATCTGCCAGGCAGCCACACTGTCGGCGGACGGGGTGACAGCCGCATTCTCCTGTGCCTACCACGTAACCAAAAATGAAGGAGAACTACTGTTTACAAGCCGCCCTGGTGTGCCTGGGCATGCTGTGCCACAGCCAGGCCTTCACCACGGACCGGAGGAGCCACCTGCGACCCTCGTTCCATGGGCACCACGAGAAGGGCAAGGAGGGCCAGGTGCTGCAGCGCTCCAAGAGGGGTTGGGTCTGGAACCAGTTCTTCGTGATAGAGGAGTACACGGGGCCCGACCCCGTGCTCGTGGGCAGGGTAAGGCTGCTCTAACTGCATGCTCACTTCTCACTCCCCACCCTCCCCGGACTGGGGTCCTGGAAAAACAAAAATCTAGGAGGGAAGGTAGCAATGGTCTGATCATCACTGAAATCCACCAAATCCTATTCATTCATCCTTCCAGCTTTTTTTTTTTTTTTTAATTCCTAGATATCCATGTTAAGAACACTTCTGTTTCCACCTGATATTATACCCTAAAAACTGTTTTTAATGGCTACTCAGTAGTCTCTTGAATAGAAATGATGATTATTTATTTAACCATTCTCCAACTGGGGGCATTTCCCCCACGACGTCCAAACGCCAGCTAGGATGCCTTCCTTTATGTTCTTCTAATGCTCTGTACTATTTTCATCATGGCTTTTTTCCTGTAGTATACATGTCTGTGTATCCCTCTGTCTCCTTCACTGGACCCTGAGCTACTTTCATCAGGAACTGGTTCAGTTTTGTATCCCCAGGTTCTGACACCAAAGCTCACTTTTGGGGACACCTCTGTGAATATTTGACAAGATGAATGGATGCGTCATGGGAATGGGTGGGATTCTGTCCAGTTGGGCTCAAGGATGGCAAAACCCATTTCAGAAGGCTGGAGAGTCCTAGTACTACTGAGAAATCCTGCATTCTCTGAGTATCCCCTCCAAAAGTGCAAGGTTAGAAAGAGTCCAAAATATGTTTGAGGGCATGTTCCCTGGTGATCTAGTGGTTAGGATTTGAGGAGCCCCTGATGGGGAATTTGGTTCAATCCCTAATAGGGGACCTGAGATCCTGCAAGCCATGCAGCCAAATTTCAAAACCAAAAATAAAAACAAACAAAATAACAATGTGTTTGAAAAACGGACTGCCAGCTATCACTTGTGGTAAAACATACAGCCATCTTTCAGATGCAAGTGGCATTAATGGCAAGGAGTTAGATGTTCATACACATAAGAGCAGAAAGCCTGCTATGTGAAGAGGGAGGCAAATGGTAAACTGTAGTAGAATAGTCCCTGGCCTCAAAGAGTTCAGGGGCTAGTGGAAAAAGAGACACTTATCTAAGCAATTAAAAAAAAAAAAAACAAAACTAAGGAGTAGAATAATAAAGATTCACTAAAGGTGATTATGAATTTACGTGGCAAAGTTTAGGAAGCATGAAGGGAAGCTTCATGGAGACAGTGGTAATAATTCGTGACCTGAAAGATGAGCAGGAGTTATCTAGTGAAGGGGGAGAGGGACAAGAGCAGATTTGAGGGGTTCTCATTTCTGAACCTCATAGATTCCAACGAAGTTATCTAATAAATGTCATTGTTAATTATGTGGTTAGTCGTTGTTGGAGAGGGGGCAAAAGGGAGTTTATATCCAACTTTGAACTCTGAAAACAAGATAAAAAATACAAATGAGCACTATATTTAAATGTTTCAGTTACTTGGTTGATCATGAAATTTAATTCCCAAGAGTCTTCCCAAATTCATATGTAATACATAAAGGTCCCTAGAAACATTCCTTGTCGAGACTTCCATTAAAGGAAGTGTTGCATTGACTTCCTTGTTCCACATTCCACAGTCATGGCTGAACTCCTGACTTTTGCCAAGTCTGAGGCGGAGAAAACAAACAAATATAAACAATTATGGGGGGTTAGGAGGACAGCCAGAAAACTGTCTGTCCCCACTGTGGAAACTTGTATGAAGACTGGGGCAATTTGAGTCATCCTTTGGAGCTTCCGTATATTCAGATAGCTTTGTATATTACAAACTGTGTTATTCATAAGAAATGTGTAGCCATAATTTCATGATAACACATAGCTTGTTATGAATAACACGTTCTGAAGGAAAGTATGTTTTTTTTTTCCCTAAAAAGCACTATAGACTAAAATCAAAATGTAATTTGTACCTACAGGTATCCCTCTGAGCTGAAATAATTGGTGTTTCACTTAGGCAATGCAAATCCATTAGATATTTTGGGGAAAATTGAAACAACCCAAAAAATTTTAAAAAGCAATGTATTCTATCCTGCTTTGTGATTCTGGGCAAGCTTTCTAGGTCTTGGTTTCATGATAATAATAATAATTAAAATCACATTAATAATAATATTAAAATGGTACTATAATAAACATTAGGATAATAATTTTAAGTAATAAGTATTATTATCATTATTACTTCCCTGAGAATAAAGCTTTTTAGTTTACACTAGGTTTTCTTAGGTAGTAGGTAGAACCAAGGGCTTTTTATCCACTTGCCTATTCTAGAAGCCTATGAGAACAGTGAAAGTAATGCTTATCTTTTCCCATAATGGGTAAAATGAGGGCAGAAGAACTCAGATTAAGATGATAGCTGCAGAAATTTAGGTTGGACAACAAAGTACGATAAAGACTTTATTGCAGTGGGAAAATTGGATGTGGTCTTTAGGGGCATTCCATGTTACAAAACACAGCAGAGTATGGCAGAAGGCACAAGTGGGTAGTCAGGTGACCCAGATGACTTCCTGGCCCTGCCAAATGTGGATTTAGGCGAGTTCCATCATTTTGCTGGGCTTTGTCAGGAAAATCTCAAGGAACTAGTCTTTCTTTAGTCTAAGAAGCTGCATGTCTATCCGCCCTCTCCACGCACTCCATGCTTATGAGGAGAATGGGGGAGGTCCTCCAGGCAGGCAGAGTCCATCCCCAGAGCCTCATACTTTCTGTGCCACACAGCAGGTCATCCAGAAATCCTGATCAGTGAATTGTTTGCGTTAACAAAAGCCTGGTGTCCTTTGGAACCTTAGTGTCCTTTGGAAGAAAACTGAAATAATAATCTCTATACAATGGATGAGATCAATATATGTATATACCAGTTTGGAAGGGTCCTCTGAATTTACTGTGGTAGGAAAACAGAGTTGAGAGTGGCGTGTGCACTGTGCACTTTACTGCATAAAAATAAACCAGAGCAGATGTATTTGTATAGGTAGTCTGGCATATGCATAGAATATGTCTTAGAGGATTCATGAGACACTGATAACAAGAGCTGTCTTTTACAGGGAAAAGGAAGGCATGGCAATCAGAACTTACAAGATTTACTTCTTGCTCAAATGTGTGTCTTTTACTTTCTATAACATACACATATTTCATTCAAAATAGCTCTACTAATGTGTATTATATGTGTTTCATATGTGTGCATATATAACAGGAAAGGGGGATGGAAAGCATGAATCTTAAAATTGAAATCTTCTGGACTCTGGCTTCACTGCTCCCCAGCTATGTGCCCTTAGCCAAGACATCTTCTCTAAGATTACATTTCTTCACTTGTAAATGGGATGAGAGTGTCTCCCTCTCAGTGTGTGTGTATGTCTGCATGTAAACAGTGTATTCTAGCAAACAGCATGTGAGTGTGTCTCTACCTCCCCAGAGCATCTGTCATGGAATTACAAGTCTCCATTTCTCTTTTCCTAGCTTCATTCCGATATTGACTCTGGTGATGGGAACATTAAATACATTCTCTCAGGTGAAGGAGCCGGAACCATTTTTGTGATTGATGACAAATCAGGGAACATTCATGCCACCAAGACATTGGACCGAGAGGAGAGAGCCCAGTACACGCTGATGGCTCAGGCGGTGGACAGGGACACCAACCGGCCCCTGGAGCCACCGTCGGAATTCATTGTCAAGGTCCAGGACATTAATGACAACCCTCCTGAGTTCTTACATGAGACCTATCACGCCAACGTGCCCGAGAGGTCCAACGTGGGTACGTAAGGGAGGGGGAGGATGGACTTGCTCCACCTGCAGGCGTGGTGTCTCTGCAGGTGGGTGGGCTCGTGCCCATTCTCCCAAGTCGGGATGTAGGATTTATGCTGTAGCTTCTATGTTCAAAATAACAAACAAAAACCATTTCATGTATATAGTTGAAGTTTCAAATATTTTAAATTACCCTGAGGTTTTAAACTGTAACCTTACAAAATATGAGGAGGCATAGAAGAATAGGAAAAATGTGATGGAACCCAGGCCATCCTGGCCCTGGTGCTTGTTAACCTTTTGACTTGGAATTAGTTCCATCTGTTCTCTTAGCCTGAGTTTCTTCTCTGTAAAATGGGACTAAAAGTTTCTACTCATGTAGGATTATAAATATACATCTGGTCACTAGTGCATGTTGGTGTTCAATAAGTAGTAGCAGCAGAGTTTGTCGCATGTCAGCACAGTGCTCATTAATGATTTACATGCTCTGTTGCATTTAATCTTTGCAGTGACTCATCTTTGCAATGAGGTAGGTCCTATTTGACATATTTTGCAAATGGGAAACCAAAGCTAGAAACAAGTTAATTATAATTTATTCAAGGTCATCTGAGCTATTAAGTGAATCCAGGATATACACCTCACTATGACACTATGTCACCATCTGTTAGCATAATTCAGAAGCAGCTATGTCTTTCATCATGCATACAGACACCTAACATTGTTTGTGGACAATTCTCCTGGCAATAATTCTTGTTTGACTTTATAGAATGCAGGTTGTTGTGCTTGCTTTTGAGAAGTATGCCTCATATTAAGAAGGGTTTGCTTTTCAGACAGTGACCAGGGCTCTTCTGATCAGGGAGTAAGTATGATTATGAAATCAGAGATTTAAAGTTCTGATGAGCTTAAGGATCATCAGGGCCAAACTACCCATTTTACAGATGAGAAAACCAAGCACAGAGACTGAGAATCAATTTGCCCAAGAAAGTTAGACACAGAAGTAACTCTAAAACCCTACCCCTCGGGACTTCCCTGGTGGTCCAGTGGCTAAGAATCTGCCTTGCAATGCAGGGGATGTGGGTTCAATCCCTGGTCAGGGAACTCATATCCCACATGCCTTGGAGCAACTAAACCTATGAGCCACAACCAGAGAGTCTGCACACCGCAACGATAGATCCTGCGTGAAGCACCTAAGACTGGGGGCAGCCAAATAAAGATTTAAAAAACTCTACTTCTTCCACTTTGCATATAGAGCTTATGGTGCCAAAAAAAAAAAAAAAACCCTCTTCTTCTCCTCCAACTAACGTGAAACCCTTCTCATACTTTATAAAAACTCACCTGGGACTATTCTGTCTTCTCTTTGCCTTGCCCAATTCTTTAGTTTCTCAGTAGTCACCTGGGGACTTTTAATGAGAAACAGCAGACATCAAAGAAATCATTAAACAGAGAACAACAGTGTCAGCCGCTGAGCCAGGGGGAAGAGGCCAGTCATCAAAAAGGATGCTCCAGGGGAATTTTCATTGACCCCATGTCTTGGGGCAGCTTAGTGCTTAAGGATTAATATCAGACTTTGCATCGTGGCCTATGAGAGTTGTCTGCTGTCAGACAGTACTGGATTGGAATCATGACTGTGCCTCTGACCAACCAGGTCAACCAGACAACAGCTTACATCTTTCTCAGTTTTTATTTTGTCATCTGTAACATGAGGATAATGTAAACTCTGATGAGGGTTAAATAAACATAGATGTAAAATACGGAGAGTTGTCATGAACTTAGTGGATTTCTTGAAGCAAATTAAGCATAAAAAATAATACTTTCATAAGCTCTACCATGAAAGTAAAAAATAGAGCTTATTAATGCTATTACAAATGTCCATGATTTAGCATAGTACCTAGTTTTGTGGGAAGAATCCTCCCCCAAAAGTTGTTTGTATGAAAAAATGAATTACAGAATCTTTTTAAAAGGTAAAATTTGTTCTTACACTGTGTAAAAATCACCAGCAAACTTGTAGATCAGAGGGCTGACAGGGGCTGTATAAATGGGCTGCCTTGCCTCTCACATAGAACCTGGCTCCTCTGTTGAAACTGTCACAGAAAGAACTTGGGCTTGGTTGTTTGCTAGGTAGAGGTTAGAATCCTGACTCTGACAGTGACCCACTTTGCAAAACAGACTGCAGAACTTCCTACCTGTCATACTCAGTAACTCACAAGCACAATGAACGTAAAAGGCACCTAGCAGAGGGTGGAATACTTGGAACGTGCCCCAAACAGTGCTTGGCACAGAGGAATTCTATAATTACCAGCTCTGTCCTTTGACCATCTCCCCTGCCCCATTCTGAACCATTAAGGAACAAAGGTTTTTCCTACAAAAGCAGAATCCCCTCTTCTTTCAATTCCCTGGTTTCTTTCCACTGTGGCTCGCAATTGCTGGCCTTCGATCTCACCAGATGTCTACTGGTGATTTCTGTTGTGTGACTACCAGGCCCATTGCAGGTGGAAAGATGCAATTTTCATGCCAGTAGGGAACAACATTCTGTACAATATTTATGGCCATAAATTAATTAAAATGTAGTATTAGCAGCCATTTTATTACATGCAAAGCAACAATAAAATGATGTATTTATTGCTCTGCTACAGATGGAAGACTGCACTCTGTCCTTTCATGAAAAGCAATTCATCATTAATTATCCTTTATTATACTCTTTGGGAAGATTTTTATTTAATTATTTGATATACTGAACATTCCAGTTGCATGGGCCTTAGAATGTTTTTGCAATAATGTTCACATTATTATTTTAACTACTAAGCATAGCAGGATGCACTATGAATATAGAAAGTTCATTTATAAACTATGGGGATTAAAAAGGGAGGGAGGAGAAAGGGAAATTATTTTTGCATCTCAGTCTGGAAAATCAAAGCATATTGGGGGCTCTTGTTAGTTTTTAATCTTAAGACAAAATTTGCAAACTAGCATATAATTTGTAAAGCGGAGGGATTGTCTCTAATGAATATTTCACTTTTAAGGAACGTCAGTGATCCAGGTGACAGCTTCAGATGCAGATGACCCCACCTATGGAAACAGTGCCAAGTTAGTGTACAGCATCCTGGAAGGACAACCCTACTTTTCAGTAGAAGCACAGACAGGTACCATGGAATGGCATTGTGATTTGTGACACATTGTGAATAAGGAGTCCAGGCCTGCTGGCTGAAACCTTTTTGAGTCTCAGTTTTCTAAAATATAAAATGGGCCACCTAACAAGACTATTGTGCAGTGTAGACACTGCGCATTGCCTGGCCTGTAGTTAGCATTCAGTGAACTATGCTTACGACTACTTTTATTTGTGTTGCGCCATGTCACAGTACTGCACATTGCCTGGCCTGTATTTAGCACCAATGAATTATACTTGTGACTGCTTTTGTTTGTATTGCGATGTCACAGCAATAAATACAATTCTAGACTGCAACTTTCCTCTTGATATCAGTTCTTAAAATTAAACTTCAACTTAAAACTGTATCTTCAAATATGTTTTATCATAAAATTCAACTGTGGATCCAAATTAAGAGACCATAGGACTTGAGGACTGGTAAAAACTGGCAGCTCTCAAAGCTTGAAGACTGCTGTGCAGGGTTGGAGGTGGTGGGGGTGGGAACTGATGAGGTTCAGGTATGTCTGGAAGGTGGCACAGCCCCACCTCCTCTGCTGAGCTTCGAGGTTCCCAACAGGCATTAACATCCAACAAGGAGATTCTGCAAATTCTTACAGAAAACAAATAGCAAGCAAAAAGAGTGAACGAATATACCAGCCAAAACCTACACCAAATATTTCACTCCATGTGTACCAAATTTGATTCTAGGATCCTTTTATTAGAATAAACACTAAAATCCTGTGAAACTGTCAGTCCACAGTATTACACCTCAAACTCCCTTCTTTTTTCCACAATATACCCCCATATGTTTGCAAGATATTTACAAAAAAATCCACTTATATTAATACAGTTGAAATTTATCAAATACATGTATATATATATGTGTGTGTGTGAAAAATATTATATTGCATAGCCTGCCAATCAGATATTTTGCCTGCTTACTGAATATAATTTCCACTTACCTATGTGATCATTTATTTGTAGGCACTATGCTTTGGATCACAATTTAGGGGGCTACTTGCTATGATTTCATCAAAGGCATTTACCAATTAATTTTGCCAAGGGTAAATGTGGAATTGTGTCTAAGTTTTTGAGATACTAAAATTGATGGAGGGACTCTAGTTGCAATATTCGTTATCTCAGGGATTCATGTTAGGAAGGACCAATTTGAACCTACCAAATTATTTAACAGACAAGAAAAACGAGGTTCAGCGAGTTGAAGAATATTGCTGAGAAACATACAAACATCGGGGTCAGAAAAGGATAAGGGCTTAAAGCTTCCACGGCACTCTCTTAGGTTTCCAGTGTAAATGTTGCCGTATCTACAGACAGAAAAAGCTTGCACATGTTCCCAAAAGATTTTAAGGGAACATGGTTTCCACACGAGTAATGTACTAATATCCAGAGATCATGTAGAATTCAATTATTAATGTATCCTTGTCAGTGATAGGTGATAGTAAACAACTAGAGTTGACATAAGCGTTGTGTATATTTCTAACCCATTTGTTATACACTTAAAAAGCTAATATTAACATTTTAATGTATTGCCATCTACTTTTAACTTAAAATACACCAGAGTAATGTTTCTAAGAATTGTATGCAGGCATTGATAGTCAAGGATTCTGCTGACAGTCCAGAAGCGTGGGTTTATGCTATGGATGCTCATGTAGTGGGTCTTCAAATGTATCAGTCTTTAGCATCTTTAATTGTTATACCTGAGAAGGATGAGATTATTACTTGCATTTATAGTACAACATATAAAACATAAAATTTTAATGCTACATTAATAACGATGGCAGTTTGCTGGAAAATATGTCTATATGATGCTCCAAGTATGGCTACTTTTGATGATAAATATGTTGGAGTGACCCTTCTGTGCAGACAGGTGCTGTTTTATTCATCTCTACTTTCCCATGCGCTGTTTTATTCATCTCTGCTTCCCTGTGCCTACATCTTTCTTGTTACAATGTAATTAATGAAGATCTGTGGTGTTCCCTGCTCGCCTGTCCAGGTATCATCAGAACCGCCCTTCCCAACATGGATAGGGAAGCCAAGGAGGAGTACCATGTGGTGATCCAGGCCAAGGACATGGGTGGACACATGGGTGGACTCTCAGGGACAACCAAAGTGACGATCACACTGACCGACGTCAATGACAACCCACCAAAGTTTCCGCAGAGTAAGTCAGTGGGCTTGGTTTTCACTTTCCAATGGTGCCACAGCCAACTCTCTTCTCTGACCCATCCCTGCTATACTCAACTTTCCAGAAGGAATCTAGAGTAATGGAGGCTCTTCATAACATTATTGAAAAAAAGAACAAAGCACAGAAGACAACAGTAATGACAACAGAAATCTTACATGGAGGAGAGGTAGTGGGAGAAAGGCATAGAACGTTTCACAACCCTGGGAAGAGAAAAATCCATTTGGCTAGGCACTCATAATGCGATGTTGTAACTAATTAACCTTTCTGTTTCACTGTTCTCATTTCTAACCTGTAATAGTAGCTGAATATGTAATAGTATGAATATGTAATAGTAGCTGGATCAGTTATTTATTGCTACCTAACAAACTACTTCCGGGGAAGGCAATGGCACCCCACCCCAGTACTCTTGCCTGGAAAATCCCATGGACGGAGGAGCCTGGTAGGCTGCAGTCCATGGGGTAACTAAGAGTCGGATATGACTAAGTGACTTCACTTTGACTTTTCACTTTGATGCATTGGAGAAGGAAATGGCAACCCACTCCAGTATTCTTGCCTGGAGAATCTCAGGGACGGAGGAGCCTGGTGGGCTGCCGTCTATGGGATCGCACAGAGTCGGACATGACTGAAGCGACTTAGCAGCAGCAGCAGCAACAAACTTCTTCAGATCTTGTGCTTTAAAGCAATAATAATTGTTTATTTTTGTCATGAGTCTGAAATTTGGGCAAAACCTGAAAGAGGCAGCTTGTTTCTGTTTCACAGCATCAGTTGGCATAGTTTGACTGAGGCTGGAAGATCCACTTCCAAGCTGGTTCAGTCATGTGGCTGGCAAGTTAATTTCAGCTGTTGCTTCCCGTCCGTGTCAGCCTCTCCAAGGAGTGGCTTGGATGGGTTCTGAAAGTGAGAAGAGCCCCAAGGACACCAAGTATTGCCTGTTGTAACTGAGCTTCAGAAATCACATAGCATCATTTCCACTGCCCAAATTTAAGTGGAGTTCTTATAGACCCCACCTTTCAAAGGGAAGGACTGTTAAAGACTCTTTGAAAGAGAAGCATGTGGGCTGGGAGATACTGTTTGGACTATTTTTGCAAAATAAAATCTTCCACAAGACTCAGTTAATAGGATATTGGGACTCCCCTGGTGGTCCAGTGATTAAGAATTCCTCTCACAATGCAGGAGACACAGGATCAATCCCTGGTTGGGGCATTAGGATCCTACATGCTCTGGGGAAACTGGGCCCGCATGCTGCAACTACTGAGCCCAAACCACAGCTAGAGTCCATGTGCCGAGATCCTGCGTACTGCAGCTAAGACCCAACACAGCGAAATAGACAAATATTAAAAAAAAAAAAAAACATTTAAATTAGTAGGATATTGTTAGAACTAAATAAGCTACTGTAAAATCTTACAGTGATATCTGGCATAAGTTGTCAACAAAGGTTAGCTATTGTTATGATCTAGGTGATTATGGTCCTACAAAATTAGTAGGATTGCAGCAGGAAATAAAAGAAAAAATGATTTGAAAGGTCATTATTGATAATCATAATTACAACAACTACAATCTTTCAATGAATAGTTACTACTATTGCAAATCTCTATGAGATCCTCTATTCCACAGATAAAACTGGGTTCCCTGGAAGGTGCTGTAAGTTGCCTGAAGAATTACAGCACAGCCAGATTTTGAACACAAATCTGGTTATGTGTATAGTGTAGGTATAGACAGAGCTACAGTATAACCCTAATGATGCTGGTGCTGATAGATCATGGGGAGTTCACCATGAA
Source organism: Tragelaphus eurycerus (assembly GCA_935064755.1). Taxonomy (NCBI): domain Eukaryota; kingdom Metazoa; phylum Chordata; class Mammalia; order Artiodactyla; family Bovidae; genus Tragelaphus; species Tragelaphus eurycerus. The sequence goes on from CAKXYN010000020.1 coordinate 25,603,537, forward strand.
AGCTTCTTTATTAGATTAGCTAGTAGAGCCTATGAGTTTATTGCCAGCGAGATGGCACTTTTTACAAATGAGAAAACAGGGAAGGCCACCAAGTATGGTCCCAGAAAGGACCATGGTCACTCAAAGGAATGCAAAGACAACAATCTCTGGAAGGGAGACATTAAGGTGGAGGATTACAGGGTGACAGCCAATTCTCATAAAGCCCCCAGAGAGATGAAGATTACTTTGCTTGGTCAGGCACAAGGTTCAGCATCCCCAATCAGCTTAAGCTTTATAGAGCACTCTAAGAAACTGCATGCTCCATTATCCACACTCTGAAACTGTCTGGTATGCAGCATGGAAAGGATCATGCAGGACTGGTAGCAGGCGGTGATCAATGTGCTTGCTCACCTACCGGCATAGAGTGAAGTTACATCACTACTGTGAAGATAACCAGTTTTATAGCTGTGGACTTGAATGAGATTTCGAGAAAATTACCTGAGAGCAAGTTTTTCTAAACCTTCATGTAAATTGGTAATTATCTACAGAGACTCCCATCTCCTACTTGTCCTTTATCATGGAGGACATGGTGTGTTTAAGTTGAATATGGGTCTGAACGGAAAGCAGTCACAGCCAAACAATATAGATAAATGTACACAGAGTATTAAAAGTGATAAAAATCCACATCAGATCAGATCAGATCAGTCGCTCAGTCGTGTCCGACTCTTTGCGACCCCATGAACCGCAGCACGCCAGGCCTCCCTGTCCATCACCAGCTCCCGGAGGTCACTCAGACTCACATCCATCGAGTCAGTGATGCCATCCAGCCATCTCATCCTCTGTCGTCCCCTTCTCCTCCTGCCCTCAATCCCTCCCAGCATCAGAGTCTTCTCCAGTGAGTCAACTCTTCGCATGAGGTGGCCAAAATACTGGAGTTTCAGCTTTAGCATCATTCCTTCCAAAGAAATTCCAGGATTGATCTCCCCCAGAATGGACTGGTTGGATCTTCTTGAAGACCAAGGGACTCTCAAGAGTCTTCTCCAACACCACAGTTCAAAAGCATCAATTCTTCGGTGCTCACATAAGGAGAAACTAAAGCTTAAATTGCTTAAGTAGCTTGTCCCAAACCACTAGGTTTGGCAGTGATAGAGACAGAGATATCCAATCCTTGCTTCTCTACGTTGTTTCACAGAGAATGTTTTTTTTAATTCTGATGATACAATTGAGATGATCTCAAGTCTTATTTCTTTAATGAAACCTTTCAGTGACTTCCTACACATTTTTAAAGAAACTCTTGACATCTTTTCCGTCTCCTGCAATGCCCTTTGTGCACAGTTAGGGCCCAGCCTATTCATGCTTATTTCCTACCAGAAGGCTGCAGTCACACCTGTGGTCTTACTGTTCTGTATATATTCACTGTTTTAACTTTAGGGTTTTTGCAATTTGCTGTTTGCTTTGTTTGTACTTTTATCCCTAGATATTTACACGATTTATCTGGCCCAGTCCTTTCAGGAGATATTCACACACACTCACATGAATACACTCACACACAACATACACTTATACACAGTCACACTTATACACTTTCATTATCCTTTGTCCCTTACTGTATTTTTCTCCTTCTTAGCAATGATATCAGAGTAGGTATACATCTGATTTTTTTCTCTCCATAGGATAAGGGAAGAATTTTGACTCTTTCATTTACTACTGAGTTTCCAAAGGCTAGGACAGTGCTCAGCATATAGTAAGTTCCCAATACATATTAAATCTATGTGGAAATGTCACACTGTGAGAAACCTTTCCATATAAGATATTCACTCATCAAATGGTGAAGGAGGTAAAGTAAGAAGAGAGTCAACTGTAGAGCTGGAAGGGTCATGACCTTGAAGGACAAAATTTGCATTTGACTTTAAAATAAATATGGAGCTACAGAAGGCTTTTAAACAGAGAAGACATTCTCTTTCTGGGCACCTGGGAGTGCCATATGTGAGCCTTAGAATTAACTCTGGGCCATTCCAAAGACGTGAAAAGAGGTTTTGATTTTTTTTGAATGTGTGAAGATATGCATGGGCCTCCATCAGTTCCTGATGGGAAATGTAACTGGGCATTGTTTTCCTTTCTCACGTGTGGCAGGTGCCCCCACCCTACCACCCTGGACCCTGATACTATTTCATCATTCTTTACAGAAAACATTTCTTTGACAAGCAAGCTGTGTGGGATCTTCCTTGCATCCATTCACTTCTTTTCATGTTTTCAATCAATAGGAAGCTCAGTGTCAAACCCTTTGAGAAATTTATTGGGATTCAATGAAATCTAAAGTCTTACAGCTGCCAAATAAAAGGGAAAATAAAAATAGATATCTTCTTCTTCTAGGCGTATACCAGATGTCTGTGTCAGAAGCAGCTGTCCCAGGGGAGGAAGTGGGAAGAGTGAAGGCTAAAGATCCAGACATTGGAGAAAATGGCTTAGTCACGTACAATATTGTTGATGGAGATGGGATGGAATTGTTTGAAATCACAACGGACTATGAAACACAGGAGGGCGTGGTGAAACTGAAAAAGGTGAGTTAGGGTGAGGAATCAGATGTGGCAGCAGTGTGGCCTGCTTCGCCAGGACAACGCTGCAGGAAACAAAGAGCTGGAGGCTAAAAACTGAGAATATGGACAACTGAGGGCTGGACCTCAGACTTTGCAGTTGAGCTTTGAGCTTTTGGGAGATAACAGAACTATATTCTAGATGGAGCTGGCAGAAGGGACTGATGATGCCTCCCTGAGATTGATAGTTTTTATACAACTTAGGGACTATAGTCAATAATAATGTAATATCTTGCTATTGTGACAGACGACAATCAGACTTACCATTTTGAAATGTAGAGAAATACCAAATTACTGTGTTGTGCACCAGGAACTAGCATGGTACTGTAGGTCAATTATTCTTCAAAAACAAACCAAAAAACAGACTCATGGACAAAGAGATGAGATGTATGGTTATCAGAGGTGGAGGATGGGGAAAGGGGAAGTTGGATGAAGGCAGTCAAAAGGGAAAAATTCCTATTTATAAGATGAATAAATATTAGGGATATAATTAATACTGCTGTATGTTACATATGAAAGTTGTTCAGTGAGTAAATCCTTAAGAGTTTTCATCAAAAAGAAATTTTTGCTTTTTATTTTGTATCTATATGAGATGATGAATGTTCACTAAACTTACTGTGGTAATGATTTCATGATGTATGAAAGTCAGATTTTGTACTGTTTATCTTAAGCTTATACAGTGCTGTATGTTAATTATATCTCAGTAAAACTGGAAGAAAGAGAGGGGGTAATAGTACTTGCCCTGAGATTACTGATTAGTTCTTGTATGACTTGGCACAGTTTCCTCAGGGAAAGAAAGATGTTTAGATAAATCTAGATTTTTGGAGCAGCCCTCAGCATGCATGATGTTTCCTTGTTGGATCTGCCAAGCTGAGTCTATTAATATAGGTTCTCCAGAACTTTTCCCATCTCAAACATCCAAGGTCTGTTACATTATTGGGCCTTCTATGAAATGTGAACCAAATCCTCTGCTCAATTTTCTCTCAGAACTGAGCCTGAGAAACAAAAATAATGGATCTTCCCTCATAGTCAGCTAAATTGTTGCTAAAAATGTGTTCCTGGGATTAATTCACTACAAAGATGAGCTTATTGTTTATTCTTGTTTTGCTTTTTTAATTTACTCAATTCTAAATATTGGCCAGAGACAGCCAGTGACTCATACTAACCTTTGTTTGGTAGATGATGAAAATCATATAAAATAGATGGTAGTATCCCTGTGGGCAATGATACCTTAGTTTAATTAGGAGGTGGCTGGGGCTCAGACAGGTTAAATAATTTAATCCTGTTGTAATCACACAGCTAGCAATTTAAAGACATGGAATTCAAAATTAGTGTATTCTAGAACATCTTCCCACTTAACGCATTTTGGAAATAGCTGGACCAAAAAGGTTTTATAAAAAAGAGCCAGATTTGTTTTGCTTTCAGTGGATATTCTAATAAAATGATTATCCCCCTGATTTACCACTTGAGAAATCAATACCTCTCCATCATTAAAGTATAAGGAGTATCAAATCTGAATTGGATGATGGAATTACCTTGGTTTTAATCAAACATTCATTTTCAACTTGGTTTTGTAGCCTGAATATTAAGCTCTTTGGTATGATGGGAAAGATTGGACTTGAACACTGATGAAAAAATTAATTTCAAGAATCAATAAAGAGTTTAGCTGCTGGAGACGAGGCAAGGGTGGGATGGGAGGGAGATTCCTGGGAGGAATCTTTTAGTAAAGGGAGCAAGGAGAGATGTGTTCTTGGAAGCCCACTTTTCACAACATACGAAAGCAACATTGTTGGGTTTGGGAGAAATATGAGGGGACCCAAAGAAAAGAAAGTAGGAGTGACTCTGTCGTAAAAGAGTATGGAAGTTGGGGTAAACTTTGGATATATGGAAAAATCTACGTTAGTGATGATGAATGGTATAGTCACCGAAGCCTAATCACCAGCCACAAGGGGCTGGGATAATCACTCCCTCTGGTTTCTCCTCTGGAAAAGTAGCTGTGTGAATTGGCCTGTAGCATAGAGCTGTCAACTTGCTTTGTTAATTAATATGACTATCCCTCCTGCCTGACACTGACATACGAGGAGTGACATCAGATTCCTGCCCGCATCCTTGGCTGTTCAAGTAATTGGGTAGTTGGTTATGCTAAGGTTGTCACCTGTTTTCAGTGTATTCAGGGTGTAAACACACACTGTGTCTCTAAAATCTGAAACATTTAAGTCACCCCATGGGACTAACACATTACAAATGAGCTCTCTGCATATGATTAATTTGCACATTTCCCCCCAATTCAATGTGTTTATTTCAGGCAAAGGAATAATCTTCCATAAAGCACTGATGTTTAGGTTGAAAACAGAGTAGGATGTTCTTTCATTTGTAAAAGAACATTGCCTTAAACTTATAGCATGAAGTTCTAACTGTCCAGGAGGAGAAAAAATATATTAAGAGGTGAATTTAATAGAGTAAATTGATGGAAGCATTATATATTATTTAATAATATAAAAAGATGTAGAGAGACCCACCAAACTATTTTTGCCTTTTAAAAATATTCTCTAATATAGTTTTTTTCCACTTGTTTCTTAATTCATTCAACTTATTTTTCTACCAAGAGTGATTGAGTTTTTATTATTTGTCAAGCAGGCCCTTTGTGAGAGGTTGGACATCTAAAATTGAAGAAACAGAGTTCTGGTCACAGGGAGATCAGAATTTAACAGGACAGTTAAGCAAAAAAGACAATTAAAATAGAGGGGGGTGTTTCTGACCCTTGAGATTGTTAACATTTCAGGACAGAGACTTCTTTGTTGTAGGGGGCAGTTCTGTGCATTGTATGGTGTTTAGCAACATTCCTGACCTCTCCTTACTTGATGTCAGAAAGTACACACCGAGCCCCACCAGCTGTGATGATAAAATATAGCTCCAAACAAAGCCTAATATTCCCTGCGGTGAGGTACAGCAAAATCACTTCCTGGTTGAGAAGCAACTGTGATAACGCATGATAGTATCTATGAATATGGGTCATGGATGACCACTTACAGGGAGCAGTTCTAGAGCTAAGTCTTCATAGGTGAGTAGGAATTTATCAAGTGGATAAGGAGAGAAGGATCAGAGAAAACAAGTGCATGAAGGACTGGTCTTGATGAAAACAGGACACATTTAAGAAACTTGAGTGAGTTCAGTCTTGAGGGTTTTGAGATGGATACAGTGGGACCAGTTGAAAAAATCTTGCTGGAATTCAAGAGAGAAATTACAAAGACTGGAAGAAGGCAGAAGAGATAAACGTAAAGAATTCAAGAGTTACTTAGGAGTTATTCATGTATTGAACGGGCTTCCCTAGTGGCTTAGATGGTAAAGAATCTACCTGCAGTGCAGGAGACCCAGGTTCAATGCCTAGGTTGGGAAGGTCCACTAGAGAAGGGAAAGGCTACCCACTCCAGTATTCTTGCCTGGAGAATTTCATGGACAGAAAATAAGCCTGAAGGGCTCCAGCCTATGGGGTTGGAACAAAGAGCTGGACATGACTGAGTGACTAACACTTTCACTTTCTTGTACTGAATAGCTTAGAAAGTAACAAATATTTCTTGAATACCCGGTGTGAGACAGAGTAAGTGTCAAGCTTATAAGAGCACATGAGAGAGAGAGAGACAAAGGAGCTGCCTTCAGGATATTGAGATGATCTCTGTGTGACTAGCTGAAGAAGAACCAGTGCACAGTAAACATGAGACCTGTAGGTGGCTTGGTGGACTTAGGAAAATCCGATGCTGCGACAGCTTTGCCTGAGTGGGATTCCCAGTTATCACTGAGAGATCTCTTCATGGTCTCTGAGGTATTCACTTTCAAACAAATAAACTCCTTGTAAAGCAGTGAGAGAGCAGCATTAGAAGGCATTTTAAATATTTTTAAAATAACAATTTTAGTTAATAAAGCCACTTTTATGCCTGATTATGGCTTCCCCAGTGGCTCAGTGGTTAAAAAAAAAACACAGACTGCTTACCATGCAGAAGCCGCAGGAGACGTGGGTTTGATCCTGGGCTTGGAAGATCCCCTGGAGGAGGAATGGAAACCCTCTCCAGTATTCTTGCCTGGAGAATCCCCTGGACAGAGGAATCTGGTAGTCTACAGTCCATGGGGTCACAGAGTCAGACACAACTGAAGCGAATTAGCATGCACGCACGCATGCCTGATTATTTCTTTACGTTCTCTGTCCACATGTATATAGATGTGGATGTGTAACATTTAGCACAGTTGCAGTCATAGAGTACTCAGATGTGTTAACTTAATAGCACATCATAAACGTCTTACATGCTGTTATATAATATACATAATCATTTTTAATGACTACCTAACATCCCGTCCTATTGATGGACCATTATTTCCTTAATAAAATCTCACAGTTGGATTTGGTGTTTTGTGTGTATGTTTCCCAGGATTAGATATAACCCCTCAATGATGTCTAAACAACATCATGCATTTTTGAATACTGTGTGTTTTGGTTTTCTGTTGAATTAATCCCTCAGGCAGGATTTTTAGAGGTGGGATTAGTAAACTCGGGAGTATTGAGATTTTTATGGCTTATGTAGTATGTTGCTTCATATAGCTTTATTTCAACTACTCATAACGTGGATAGGGAAACTACCTTAAATCTCTTTTGGAAGGAGGCAGGGAATAAATTAGAGGCAGATGCTTAAATGTTGACCATCCATCAACTCTGCTTTCCTTTCAGCCACAGTGATTGGTGCATGCTATCACTTGGTATAGTCATTCCTGGGTGCTAGGGAGGCATAGGTCAGCAAAGATCAACACAACTGCGTATAGTTCTTTGGGATGCTCCTCACCCAGCAGGGGTGGGGGACCAGGGACTCCAGATGGGCAATTAAGGGGCCAGACCAATCTGTCTGGGGGAGATGGGGAGGATTTCATAAGCCTGGGATGACCACCAGAAGACAGTAAAGTTTCACCAAACTAGAAAGGGTGTTCCAGACAAGCATTTGCAAAGATCTGGGGAGCTTTGCTCTAGATTCATCAGGTACCAGTCAAACTATACTATACCAACTTTAACATTAACAAGGTTTTCTAGTGGAAACAGTGCTCTGGGTCCTTAGGCGTGTACCTAAGTCAAGTTCAAAACATTCTGTTACCAGGTGAATCGATAGATTATCTGAGAGAAGAAAATTTCTTCTTGCCTGGTCTTAGAACTATCATATTCAGGTTTTTGATTTTGTCTAATAATCAGAGAGATTTTTGAAGGATTGCAGCAGTCTCACACCTTCAGCCTATAAATACCATTCCTTCCTGCTGTTCAGTAACCCAGTGAAGGACAAAGAGACTGCTGGGCAACCTGAAACAGCTGGGGACAGATTTTGCTTCAAGAAAAGGGGAATGTTCTCTGAATCTGGCGAGAAAAGTGTCAAGGGTGTTGAATGCTTTTAACCTTCCTGAAACTGGAACCATCCTCAGTTAGAATTCTGTAGAATTAGGTTAGGACTAAGCCCTATGATTATATGCCCATTCAAAATAAAACTAGGCGGATGACAGCAACATGGCAGGCAGATGCTAGCCTTAAAAGACCCAACTCTTTGCAAACATTTGGGAGTTCAGCATCATTCAGAGTACTAATTAGAAAGTTCTGTTTCCGGGCAGGAAGGCTTGTTTCTCCTCTGTGATTTTACTTTTCACCCGTTGCTGACTGATTCACAGAACCACCCCTCCTTCAGAATGTGGGAGTGCTTACTATCCGTTTCTTAATAACGACAGCCATTCAAGTGTTACTTCATTTTTTTTACATGTGTGTAAAATCTATATTATTTATAATTGTTTTTCTTTCAATGTACTTTTGTACAGATATACATTCTTTTAACTGGGAAGTACTCACACTGTCCTATATCACTTGCCATAAATAGGAAGTAACCTAAAAATGAATTCAGTCCAAACAAAGTGATGTCATTACATTCTAGCTAGAGAGTTCTATCATAGTCTTTCAAAAGGGAGATTAGGAAGCAGAACGGTATGTTAAAAATTAGTACTGAGATGTCCTTGATGTGTTTGGGAATGGAAGAATTGGAAAAGGGATAATAGTATCAGTAATGAGGATAATGTCATTCAAAAAACCCACCCACTCAAATTACCTATAAACCATGTTAAGTCAGATTATGGACCACTGCTGGTAAGGTTTCTAGACTTTGAGAAATGCTCTGTGGTCAGAAAGTTTAAAAATGAGACTGTTAATATGATTAAGCCAGAATGTGTATGGGTAGAGGGGAGAGTCATCTAACAAGACATTACTTTTTTCTCTAAAATTCGTTGAGTGTTTTTATTACCAAGATTCTTAGTACTTTTCAGAATGGGCTACAACATTTATTTTTGTAATGTTTTAATTCCTTTCCTTAAGTGATTTTAGAGACTGAATCGGGAAGCCTTAGTGTGTTCAGATAATGTGGTTCATTTTAGATGATGGGGTCCTTCGGAGTCTGCCATGCTCCTAGAATTACCCATTAAACACATTCCAAGTTTTAACAATTGATTTGTCTGATTTTCTGACCAAATGGCTCAGGTAATTGGATATTGAATAGACACTGATTTTCTCTCTTTGAACAACTATTCACGCTGCCCTATAAAAACAATCAGGTCTTTCTTTTCCATTATTCTTTCAAGGAATTGGTTGTCAATCTTCTCTTCTCTTTTGCCAGCCTGTAGATTTTGAAACCAAAAGAGCATACAGCTTGAAGGTAGAGGCAGCCAACGTGCACATTGACCCGAAGTTCATCAGCAATGGGCCTTTCAAGGACACCGTGACAGTCAAGATTGCAGTGGAAGATGCTGACGAGCCCCCTATGTTCTTGGCCCCAAGTTATATCCACGAAGTCCAAGAAAATGCAGCCCCTGGCACTGTGGTGGGGAGAGTGCATGCCAAAGACCCTGATGCTGCCAACAGCCCAATAAGGTACAGATACACTTATTTTTAAAGTCTGGATGGGGAATTCTAGAGGCAAGAGGTTTTAGGAAAGCCCTATAGGAGTCACATCCTTCAGTCTCAAGAAGGGTCCAAGATAACATTCAATGTAAACAAGATGAAGACTTAGGAGACATGAAAATTCTACTCCAGTTATTTGGATAGACTCATTCAGGCTCCATAATTTCTGGAGCAGATTTTCTGGTTATACTAGGTGATATAACCCTTATCTGTCTGTCTCAGAGAATTGTGGTGAAGTATAAATAATGGTTGTAACATAATAACTGTAATTCTAATTTATTGAATACCTTTATATGTTCCCGTTACTTCACTAAGGGGAATCACACACATAAACTAATTTGTCCTCTCAACATTATTTTATTGTCTCCCTTAAGCTGAGACAAAAACGGGGTTCTGCAGGACAAACTGACTTTAACCAAAGAACCCAGACAGTGATCAGGGGGCTCAGAAAGCAAGCCCTGTCTATCTAACTGCTGAACACTTTGAAGAAAAAATAAAATGACCCTCAAATTTAGAGTGCTTTTCTTATCATGAATACGTTTTTGTGACTTAGAAAATAAAACTAGAAAACAGAACCCTGCCTCCCCTGTCTCCCCAACCTGAGCTAATAACCGATGAGACTGACGATGAAGCTGAGACAGTGATGAGAAAGACGCTGCCCAGAAGGAAGCTTGAGTTATACAGTCAAGGCATGTCTATATAGGGCAGGAATGGAAAGTTGTCTGAAACCTGCCCTGGATTCTAGCAGGTGTTTATACTTCCGTGGCTACTCCCCTAATTCTGTTCTTGCTTAGATTCTTTCCTCTGCCTCATGGTCTCCCTACCCCCAGACTACCACCTGCCTTTCCATCATCCTGTAGCAAGATCCAAACATCATATCGTGCTTCAGTTAAACAACAACAACAACAAAGTCACTGATCAAATTGTTTCTCATTGTCTCATAGTCCAAAATAATCTCAAGTCTCTCACTTGGCTTAAGCTCTTCTTCAAGCCCCACCCCTCAGTTACTGCTGGTCTCTCTACTTTCTTCCTCTCCCTTCTCACCAGACTCTCAGTTGCAGCTAGACTAGGCTATTTCCTGTCCTTTTATAGTTCCTGACTTTTGTAAGTTCTTCCTGCTGGTTGGAGCTCTCTCCCTCGTCCTTTCCAGCTTGCAACATGGTACTCATTTTTCCCACCTCCAGTTAGGTGTCATGTCCTCTAGGAGTTCTCCCAGGCGTCCTAAGATAGATCGGATGCAGCTTCTGCCTCACAGCTCTTACCAAGCTGCACCACAGTGACAGCTTATACTGTGTTGCCATTGGCATACTCAAAGAGGGCCAGGGATATGTCTGTCTAGGTCATGGGATGATAAGTTACAGCCCACAGAACAAGCCACCATCTGCATTTTGAGGAACCTCTATACTGCTTCCATAACAGCTGTATCTTGAACAAATATCTGAACCCCCATGTTCACTGCAGTGTTATTCACAATAGACAAGCTATGGAAGTAATCTAAATTCCCATCAACAGATGAATGGACAAAGAAATCATGATGTATCTATATAATAGAATATTATTTAGCCTGAAGAAAGAAAATATTATTTAGCCTGAAGAAAGAAAAATTCTGCCAATGGTGATAACATATGTGTATTTGGGGGATATTATGCTAAATGATGAATACTATGCTAAATGACAAAGGTCTATATAGTCAAAGCTATGGTTTTTCCAGTAGTCCTGTATGGATGTGAGAGCAGGACCATAAAGAAGGCTGAACACTGAAGAATTGATGCTTTCAAACTGTGGTGCCGGAGAAGTCTTGAGAGTCCCTTGAACAGCAAGGAGATCAAACCAGTCAGTCCTAAAGGAAATCAACCCTAAATATTCATTGGAAGGACTAATGCTGAAGCTGAAGCTCCAATACTTTGGCCATCTGATGTGAATAAATGACTCACTGGAAAAGACCCTGATGCCGGGAAAGACTGAAGGCAAAAGGAGGAGGCGGCAGAGGATGAGATGGTTAGATTGCGTCACTAACTCAATGGACATGAGTTTGAGAAAACTCCAGGAGATAGTGAAGGATAGGGAAGCCTGGCATGCTGCAGTCCATGGGGTAGCAAAGAGTTGAACACAATTTAGCAACAAAACAACAACAACTGCTAAACGAAATAAGCTGGACTCAGAAAGACATAATATATAGCATGTTACTCCTATGTGGCATCTAAAAAAGTCTAATTGATAGAAACAGAAAGTAGAACAGTGGTTGCCAGGATCTAGAGAATAGGGGAAATGGGGGGGGCGGATATTGACCAGCATGGTAACTATAGTTAATAATAATGTATTGTGAACTTGACATTTACAAAGAGAGTAGATATTAAGTGTTCTTGCCCCCCCACACACACACAAACACACACACGAATGGTAACTATGCGAGGAGGCAATGAATATGTTAATTAGTTTGATCATGGTAATCATTACACAAGGTATACTTATTTTGAAATATCATGTTGTTAGACATTAAATATAGATGATTTTTTTTATTATTAATCATACCTCAATAAAGCTGGGAAGAAAAGTAAGTATATCTGAATATGAAAAAAAAAATATCATAGACAGTGGAGTTTTTCTATTTATACCAAAAAAAAAAAAAAAAAATGCTGACAGAGCAGAAGGAAGCCCACATGTAAATGTTCAGTTGCCTTTAAGTCTTTGAACATTGCCCCTCTGGGGAGAAAGGAAGACAGTTTTCTTGGCTCCAGACAACCCTGCACTAAGTTATATAAGTTAATCCTCAAACAACCTTGAGACAGTGATAACTTTAGGATCCAATAGATGGAAATGGCACCCCAATCCAGTACTCTTGCCTGGAAAATCCCATGGACGGAGGAGCTTAGTAGGCTGCAGTCCATGGGGTCCATAAGAGTTGGACACGACTGAGCGACTTCACTTTGACGTTTCACTTTGATGCATTGGAGAAGGAAATGGCAACCCACTCCAGTATTCTTGCCTAGAGAATCCCAGGGATAGGGGAGCCTGGTGGGCTGCTGTCTATGGGGTCGCACAGAGTCGGACACGACTGAAGCGACTTAGCAGCAGTAGCAGATGGAAATACTGGAGCTCAAAGTGCTGACATGAATTACTCAAAGTTACATGACCAGTCAGTATTGGAGACTGGATTTTAATCCGGATCTTCCTTGGGTGGTTTACTCTGGCTGAGCAGGCACTAATGGAAAGATTTCCCAGGAAAGTTTGAGTACTGTGCTCTGTATGCAAGAAGATAACATTACGTAACGACTGAGGAGCTTGATAGCACTTTTAAACTACTCAAAAATTTTCATGGTGTTAATTTTAAACGAATTAGCTTTGCCCTTGAATATTGAGGTACATTAGCAGCATTTTAAAAGTGGTGACGTAAAAACACATGGAACAACTGCTCATTTCCTTGGCACCTCATTATTTCCGGGGATCCACATCTGTGATTGGTTATTTGGGTCATATTTTCAATGGAAGCAATTCTGTGTGTGAAGGCATTTTTCATGTCTATAATTATCCAAAGATGCTCATTACTGCCCTTGAACCAACTTCCCTCACCCACTCAGGTCCTAGTTGTTAGAATTACCAAACAATTCATAGAAAAACATTTAGTTTTTTATTCGGTAAGCTTTCTAGCCAGACTGCCTACTTTCCTGAGTGCTTATCTTCACCTTTAAGGGAATTTGTGTCCTTGGACATACAGATAGGGCCTTATAGTGTCACCCAAACTCTTAGCTGCTTAGAAATTTTTGCAAATCTTTCTTCTCAGACTCTGCAGCATTAGAGACCCTTTCTTTACCATTGCCTTCCTGAAATATTCTTTCCTCTTAGCTGCATGGCCAGTAACCTCTTCATGCCTCAGACATACATGGTGTCTTTGCTAGTTTTCCATCCCAGCCCAGGCACTGGGGACTCCCTGAGACTCAACCTTTGACCTCAGATTTTCTTTCTCCCTGTGTCCACTTATTTACAATTTCATTCCATTCTGCTGTTTAAATTGAATTAATGCTCCAGATTTTCTGCCTCTAGACTGACCTTTCTCCCAGACTCTAATTCTGTACTTTTTCTGCTATCTGCTGTGCATTTTTACCCACTTCCTTTTTCCTTCCCTCGCTCATTCATTAGAAAGATAGTTTTGAGCCTATGCTTCTTGTGACATACTTTAAAAAAAAAGAAGAAGACCAGCTCTACTCCTGACTTTGTGAAACCTATGATAGACGTGAATCTTTCCTCTCCCGGCATGGCAGCATAGCCCTAGTAGAATTTCAGTCTCTCCTTCCTGCTAAGTTGACTTTGTTTTTGTATTTACCAATGCCTCCCTCTCTGTGACACTCATGCTAAAAATTCTCTAGGACTCTCCCAGCTTCCCACAGATCTCCAAATATCAACTCAATCTTACTGGTTCTGTCTTTATCACCTGGCCTTTCATTCCCTCTTCACTCCTACACCTAACTCTCTTATCACCTCATATTCCTTAAAAACTACATCAACTTCTTAAGTTTCCACTGCTCCTTCCCCGACTCTCACTAGCTCAGACCACCTTGCCCACCCTATCGTGTTCATCATCCTGATGGTCTGATTCAGTCTGTTTTTCCTCTGATCGAAAGCCCGTCATGATTTTTTTCACTGGATGAAAGTCATACACTGTAGACTGACATTCGAGGGCTTCCATGATCTATCCAGTGTGTAATAGCGGTGACAACAGCAAAAATCATAGCACCTATATTTGTTGTTCTGTTTACTATATGTGAGGCACTAGGTTATACATGTTCAACATCTATTATTTCATGTCATTCTCACAGAAGGCCTTAAAGTTGGGTACTATTAATAGTCTATTTTAATGATAAGTAAGCTGAGATTTAAAGAACTTAAGTGGCTTCTCCAGTATCACTTGATGTATATACAGTGGGACATGAACTTGTACCTAGGACTTTACAAAACCAAAACCCATGTGCTCCACTTGTATAGAATAACACTTTCTTAATTATCTTTCTTCCCATGAGCCTGTCTTCTCATGTCAAGTAGATAGTAAACTCCCTGGTGTCATGGAAAATATGTTATTTTTTTTCTCTTTTTTTCACTTTTTTTCACATAGAGCTCTGCTTAGGGTTCAGTCAGCTCAATCACTGAGCCTCTACTGACATTTCTGAGGTGTGTGATAGTTTATCTTCCGTTTTATCACCGGGGAAGGGGACTCATCATTCCATTCCCATAGGGAGCTGTGAAGTCAGCGGTATCATGGATGAGCTCATGTTTTATATTTTATGAAGTGCTGCTCCATACTTATTTCCTCTTTCTTGGAAATAACATGATCTAGAACTGGAAGATCCAGGTTCTAATAATGGCTCCCCAGAAACCAGGAGATAGATCATTTGCAAATCCATCATTTATAAATTGAAGAGGTTAAACTCTGTGACACCCAGAGTCTTTGCTATCTCTTTGTTTGTAATATTATTTGGTTGTATGGCTCTCAGTGAATGCCTTTAGACATATGTACAGCTGGCCATCTTTAGCCATGGATTCTGCATTGATGGGTTCCATATTGATGGATTCAACCAACTGCAGATCCAAAATATTTTGTGGGAAAAAAGTCCAGAAGGTTCCAAAAAGCAAAGTGTACAGGAGGATATGTGTTGGTTATATGAAAATATTACACCATTTTATATAAGAAACTTGAGCATCCATGGGTTTTGGTATTCTCAGGGATCATGGATCCAGTCCCTCATGGAAGTCAATGGACAACTGTCAACACTTATTAGAGCCACATCTCTACATTATCCTGGGCAGGTTATTTTACCTTACTGCTGCTGCTACTGCTAACCATTCCTCTTGACCCATATTCTACCTCACCTTGCCCTGTAATATTCTAGAAATTACTCTGTCTTTTTTTAGAAAAAAGCAAATTTTCTAGTGGGCAGGAGTAGCTGAAACCTTCCAACTATGGAGTTAGGCTTAGCAGGGGGTCATTAAAGTGTGGGTAGGATGCTCTACAAATGAATCGCCAAGCCTGCTTTACATATTTCACAATGGAATTCAGAACCAAGCTACCCGAGAACCACTAAAACCAAATACACTGAATAAATTTACTCAAAGTGTAGTTATCATTTTCCTTTAAGTATGGAGAAAACTGATTTTTTTCTAGACTGTGAATGATCTTTGATGATAACTTTAGGTAAACTTAAGAGTATTTAATATTTCATATGCAAAAATCTGGCAAAAGTGCCATACACTTGTGACTATTTGAGTAGTTTGGGAACAAGGTAAACCCGCTTCCCAAATGCAGGTTCATAAATATTCAGATGGTGGATGATTGTAGTAAATATGAAGAAATATGCAGCCTGTTATTCCATTTCTCAATCAAATATGCAGCATGTTATTCTGTTTCTCAATCAAATATGCTAAACAGCTCTTTCATTCATTGTCCTGAATAAAGAATTCCAATGTGGCAAAATGATTTCTATAAAAGATTCATGTACGGAGTTTGAAAAGTAAATTTGATTAAAAAGAAAATCTAGCTCAAGCAAGTCATTGAAAAAGTTGCTTTAAATGTAGCATGGAGAAAATATTCCAATATTAAGCTGCTTGGAATGTCTCAGTCTAATTGCCTCCTTTGCATTCTGCTTAGGTATTCAATCGATCGTCATACTGACCTGGACAGGTTTTTCACTATTAATCCAGAGGATGGTTTTATTAAAACTACGAAACCTTTGGATAGAGAAGAAACTGCCTGGCTCAACATATCAGTTTTTGCAGCAGAAATCCGTAAGTATTATCCTAAGGGTTTTGATTCTACTTTGCCAAATATTATTCCTTCAGACTCTTTATATTCTGGAAAATAGCATTTTTTTTTTTTTTAGTCAAACATATTTTTCAATCTTTAAAATTTATTTTTGGTCATCTATCTAGAAAGACGTATAAGCAAATAGAGTTGTTTTCATTTTCTTTGACAGAACTGGGTACAGGCTTGGCACATGAGCTGATAGCCTGTAGCAGCTTGAAACTCTTCACCACCACTGAAAGATTCCCCACTTTATCCTCAGTTTTGTTTAAACCCAGAGCAGCAGAATCCTTAGAGCCAAGATTTATGGGTTTTTGTTTACCTATGGGGGCTTCCCTGGTAGCTTAGATTGTAAAGAATCTGTCTGTAGTGTAGGAGACCCAGGATCAATCCCTGGGTTGGGAAAATTCCCTGGAAAAGGGAATGGCACCACTCCAGTATTCTTTCCTGAGAATTCCATGAACAAGGAGCATGGCGGCTACAGTCCATGGGGTCGCAAAGAGTCGAGGACCAGAGATTCTCAAACTTGATCATGCAGTGGATTATCACAAAGGGCTTGTTGTAACAAAGATTTCTGGACCCCACCCTCAAAGCCTCTAACTCAGGTCTTGGGTTGAGTTTGAGAATTTTCATTTCCAACAAATTCGCAAATCATTTGATGCTGTCCTGGAACCCTCCTTTGAGAACTGCTGTTGTGGACTACACTCTGGGGAGCCAGGCTACATACACTATAAGCGTTTGGAATTAAACCTCAGCAGAAAGGGAAACGTGGTTTCTTTCTTACAGGTCTAATGTTAGCCTTTATTCTAGGACGTCACCCTCACACTGGACTTGGCCTGCTTCGGGTTGTAGGTGACTTTTGTACCAACAGCGCATTTGCCTGCAGGGCCTGAGTGAAGCTGGAGCTCACTCTCACTCTGTCCCCGATGTAACCTTGGACCAACATGGATTCTTCCCTTGCACATGTTTCCCATCTGAATTCTCTCCTTTCAGACAACCGGCATCAGGAAGCCAAAGTCCCTGTGGCCATTAGGGTCCTTGACGTTAATGACAATGCTCCCAAGTTTGCTGCCCCTTATGAAGGCTTCATCTGTGAGAGTGACCAGACCAAGCCACATTCCAACCAGGTAATGCTGCCCTGCCCTGGCTAGGAGCAATCATTTAGAACCAGAGTTTGCTTTCGAGAGCATCCCTCCAACTGCCCAAGAAGGCTTCAGAGCCCTGGTTTAGCTCAGGAGCTAAGTACTCTAATTAAAATCAGGCGTCTTAGCCAGCCAGAAATTTTTGAATAAATGATGTGTCAATGTTAGCATGATGTATTTATGGGCCACCTTTCTCTTTCAGCCAATTGTTACAATTAGTGCAGATGACAAGGATGACGCAGCCAATGGACCGAGATTCATCTTCAGTCTGCCCCCTGAAATCATCCACAACCCAAATTTCACAGTCAGAGACAACAGAGGTTCGTACCAAGGTTCCTGTGCGTTCAGAGAAGTGGAAGTGGAAAACAAATGGCTTTTGTATTGCAGAACACAAGTATTTCCCCCTAGTCTTAATAATGCCTTTCTGTTGACGAACAAACAAGAAATAATAACGTCACCTTTATTTTGAGACATGGGCTCATTTGGTGCATAGGAATAAGTGAGTCTATTTTTAGTTTACTCTTTTTTGTGGTTGTTGTTGGCTTTGATATTCATGAACTGCTGGGGAAACCAAGCGGGGACGCTTACTGGGTCAATACGCAAACAACTTCATTTATTTTTTTTTAAGAGGTTGATAAACCCTTTGGGGACAGTATGGCTTTATGAATATTGATATCAAGAAAAACATTAAAAGAGATTAGTTCAACTTTGTAAGGCAATGTAATCTTTCAGCTCTCTTTCCCTTTCCAGCACAGTTTTATTGTAGTATGGTTGGGTACAGAGCTTGATATCTAAAGGTGGTTGTAGAATTTTTGCCTGAAGGGCATTAGTCTCTCTGCTGTAAACATGGCAAAATTTGATGTGATTTCTACTTCTTATTTCATTAGTCAAGGAGATTCTAGACTTGCAAATTGTTTGCAGTAGTTGTTTTTCGTCGTTGTTGTGTAGGCCCAAACAGTTCAGTCCCTAGACAAAGCTGGCAGCAGAGCCAAGATCAAAAAATAAGTTTCTTGACTCCTCTCCAGACTATTTTCATCTGCACCTGCTCCTATAAGCCTGTGACAATGCAAGTGTGTAAAAACAGGAAGACAAATGCCGTGATTCAATATAGGAATAAAAGAAGAAGGACATGTGGTCCTTCTTCACACATTTTCATTAGATACATGCTAGCTATGTGGGAGGTTATATATTGATTTCTTGGTGACTGAGATCAGGCTTATAGCTTCTTCAATTAAACTAATTATTATTACTTCCCCCGTCACCGTTATCAGTGTTATCAATATTTTAAATACCAGTTAGTATGTTCTAAGGGCTTCCTCAGTGACTCAGGGCTAAGGAATCTGTTTGTAATGCAGGAAATGTAGGCTCTTTCCCTGGGTCGAGAAGACCCTCTGGATGGGGAGATGGCAACCCACTGCAGTGTTCTTGCTGGGAAATCCCGTGGACAAAGGGGCCTGGTGGGCTACAGTCCATCTGGTAGCAAAGAGTCGGACATGACTTAGTGACTAAACAACCATCACAACAAACTATGTTCTAAACACCATGCCAAGATCCTTCCTGCACTCTGTTAAATTTTCTCAACAGTAAGAATTAGTATCATTCCCATTTTGAAGATGAGGAAAATGAGGGACAGGCCATTAAGTAAGTCAGCCACGTGGGAGCGAGACCTAGATTTTAAACCTGGATTTTCAGAAGGCTAGAGGCGACAGCCTGAACCACTGTGCCCTCCTGGGTAAATTATTAAAGCAGAGAAGTGCTTTCCATGCTCTTTGGATTTGAAGGGATAGGGTCTAACATACTTTATTATTACTTCTGGGGCTTATTTGAGCATTTCATTATGATCCTTATATCTGTGTATTCATATAATCCCCAGTTTACATCTGAGGTCTCACTCCTGGCTGTATTCCTGGCAACATCCCTATTTATCACTGGACACCTCCTGAAACAGCTGGTGTTTCTAGGCTTTTCTTATTGTGCCAGCTTCACCTCCATCACCTGCCTTGTCTTCATTTTATGTGTTCTTTAATATTTAGTTGCTGTTAACCCTCTGAAAGCATTATACTGAGACCTATTGTTCTCTAGGGAGTTATAAATAGTTCACTTTGTCACAATACTTCGGGGATGCCATCTATATTTTAAAGGAGATTATATTACCAAGGAGAAGCCAACCTACTGCATGATCTGTTTCCCCTGCCCTTTCCTATAAGAAACTAATTCTATGTGGAACCACCACTTTTGCACGGAATTGCTACTTTTAAGAAAAATGCCTTTGTTAACTATGGCAAAGAGTTAATGAAAACTCCCATGTTTAGAGCTATTACAAAACCTTAAAGCAAATACAGTCCTATAATTATCATTTAATAGAGTTTCTTTCTACCAGCTCCTAAAAGTAATTACATATTGAAGTAATCCAAAAAGAGTAATCACATTCCACATCCTATTAATAGCCTACTGAGTTACCAAATTTCCCGGCTGAGACTGTTTTCCATAGAAAACATGAGATAATGGTTTATAGCATGCTGAGTAAAAGCATCAGCTTTCTCTCTCCTTGAGTGTTTACTTCCATTATGCCATGTAAATAATCAGGATTGTGTTTGCCTAAACTCTGTGGAAGCATTCGGACTCTTTAAAAATATAAGAGGGGAAGCCATCTTAATACACACAAGCCTTTTATTTCATATTTTATCTTCCGTTCTACAGCACGGGAGCTTCAAAGACAACTGAGCAGGGAGCCGGGAAGTAGATCACTGCTAACTCTTCGACATCTGAGTCCATCTTTGGCTATTAATATCAAGAGTGGTGCTGTTTGGGGAGATGAAGAGCTGATCCACCCAGGCTTTGAGATGCATTTAGTTTGAAAATACTAGACTTATGGCACCTTTTAAAAACATGAGGAACATGTAATGAATAAGAAAAGCACAAAGAAAAAAAAAAAGTACTGAGAATAGCACCTCTCGTGTATGCAGCTCTTCATTGGTTTATAAGGCTTTCTAATCGCCATTGTTGCACTTAATTCCTAAACAGCCCCAGAAAGTACGCATTTTTGATATTTCTGTCCCCATTTCCTAGATGAGGAAGGAATATGAAAAGTCAGAAGATTCAGAGACTTGCCTAAGGTCACCCTGCCAATAAATAAATTGACCTAGAATGCTTGTGTGTTTACTGAGTTCTGTCAGGTGTAGTAACACCAAATATTATGAATACAGAGCTTGTGTCTCTTCTAATTTCTGATTTTGGAATTATTGTTTAAAAAATCTTTGTTTACCCTGTAATCAAATAACAACAGTATTTTGAAGAGAAAAAGATCTAAAATTCAATTCATCAATCTAGGATTCCAGGGAAAGTATGAAGAGAAAAGGACAAACTGTAATTTTAATCAGCCATGGAAATTATAGTAAAATATATTTGTGAAGGACAAATTTTATAATTTTATTCTACTGCATAATTAATACATATTCCTTGTAGGAAAATTAGAAAATACAAACAAGCAGAAATAAACTTAGAAATAATAAAATAACTTGGTAATATACAATCTAAAAATAATCACTGCTAATTTTTATAGCCTTGTAGCTGTTTTCTTGGCATACATTTTGATCTTTAAAAAAAGGCAACCATAAAATAATGTTCTCTTTTTTCCCTACATAATAATACATGATGTGCATTTTTTAGCATCATTATACTTATATCAACATTTTTTTCCTAAATAACCTCCTGATATGGTATCAATTGGCTATTGTTGGGCAAGCACATTCTTTTCACACACTTTTGCTGTTCAGTTGCTCAGTCCTGTCCGACTCTTTGTGACCCCATGGACTGCAGCACGCCAGGCCTCCCTGTCTCTCACCATCTCCTGGAGTTAGCTCAAACTCACGTCCATTGAAATGCCCTCCGACCATCTCACCCTCTGACAAAGTGACATCTTTGCTTTATAATATGCTCTCCAAGGTCTGTCGTTGTCATAGCTTTCCTTCTAAGAAGCAAGCGTCTTTTACTTTCATGACCGCAGTCATCCTCCACAGTGATTTTGGAGCCCAAGAAAAGAAAATCTGTCACTGTTGCCACTTTCTCCACTTCTGTTTGCCATCAAGTGTTGGGATCAGATGCTGTGCCAGCTTTTTCACTCTCCTCTTTCACCCTCATCAAGAGGCTCTTTAGTGCCTCTTCACTTTCTGGCATTAGAGTGGTATCATCTGAGGTTGTTGATATTTCTCCCAGCAATCTTGGTTCCAGCTTGTGCTTGACCCAGCCTGGCATTTCACATGATGTACTCTTCATATAAATTAAGTGAGCAGGGTGACAATATACAGCCTCGCCTCACTCCTTTCCCAATTTTGAACCAATCTGTTGTTCCATGTCCAGTTCTAACCGTTGCTTCCTGACCTGCATCCAGGTTTCAGAGGAGGCAGGTAAGGTGGTCTGATATTCCCATCTCTTAATAATTTTCCACAGTTTGTTGTGATCCACATAGTCAAAGACTTTCACATAGTCAATGAAACAGAAGTAGATGTTTTTCTGGAATTCCCTTGCTTTCTCTATGATCCAAGGAATATTGGCAATTGGATCTCTGGTTCCTTTGCGTTTTCTAAACCCAGCTTGTACATCTGGAAGTTCTTGGTTCACATATTGCTGAAGCTCTGCATGGAGAATTTTGAGCACAACCTTGATAGCATGTCTTATCATACCTACTGCATCATCTCCCCACTGTTTCAATGTCCTTTCAGTCCTGTTTATGCTGTGTTTTTTTAAAGTAAAGTTTTTTTTTTTTTCATTTTAATTTTTTCTTTAAGACCAAAACCATTTTGTATTGGGGTATGGCCAACTGACAATGCTGGGACAGCTTCAGGTGAATGATGAAGAGACTCAGCCATACGTATACATGTATCCATTCTCCCCCAAACCCCGCTTCCACCCAGGCTGGCACGTAACATTGAGCAGAGTTCCATGTGCTGCACAATAGGTTTTTGTTGCCTATCCATTTTAAATATAGCAGTGTGTACATGACCTTTCAGTTTTTCTGTGTAATATTATTCTTAGCAAGATTTGCCTCATGAAAAATTGACATCAATATTCACTTAGCTTCTTTCTTATGTATCACATGTCCCACTCCAACCTTTTATCCATATAAGATAAATACACAGGCTCCCTTTGTTGGCCATTTTTAAAATATTATTTAAGAAATAGTCATTTCTAGCTTCTTTGTAACACCATCCTTATTTTCACCTGCATTACATACTGCTAGATTTTATGGACTATCAACGTTTGCTATTCTAGTTACTCTCAAGAGAGCATCATATTTTTCATTAATGGTTTCACACATATTATGTTAAAATCTGACAGGTATTTTGCCCACATTGTTTTCCTTTTATTAATACTCTTTCTTAGATTTTGGTTTCTTTGTTCCTCCAGATATAATTTAGAACTTTTTTAGGTGCTTGATGAGTATCTTCATGAATTTTATTGTGTTTACCTTAAATTTACAGATTAGTTTAAAAACTAAGAATTTTAAAGTATTCTTCCTATCCAGAAGCATGATATGAGTTTCCATTGAATCTGTTCTCTTTTTAATTACCATAAGGGACATTTTATAGTTTTCTTCATTTTTGTTCTTCATATTTCTTATTAAGATAATGACTAGCTACTTTATATTTTGGATGCTGTCCTAGTATAGATTTTTTAAATTATGTATATTTTCTAAGTGACAATTTTATAGTATAAACTATAGCTATTTTACTTAGTTCATTTATTATTGGACACTGAGAAGTTATTAATATAACTTCTCAACTATCTTCCTAGGTTTTCTAGGGAAACAACTACATAAAAATTGAATAATGACAATTTGCTTCATCTTTTTTTTTTAAAAAAATGGGTTTTTTTGACAAACTGCATAGGTTTGTGCTTTATGTGTTAAATAATAGCAATAATAATGGCTTTACTTGTTAATTTAATGGGGGTATTATTTCTAGAGTTTTATTGTTAAGCATAATATTGATAGATTAAAATTAAGATTTGTGTTGTGTGTGTGTGTTTTAGGAAGTTTCCTTTCCATGTTAGTTTTATTTTAAAAAACAGGTGTTCAGTTTTTAACACAATTTTTGGATACTAATAATAAGATAGTATGATTTTGACCACTGACCTAAGTGATACATTAAATTGAAATATCCTGATTTTGAACTTCATATTTCTAATTTCCAAACTTCTATTCCACATAATGATAAAATGTAGAGGAAAGAGCAAGGGTTAAAGATTAAATGTCGGCTGTAGCAGCGAGTGAGATATAGTCCCCTGTATCAGGAAATTCCTAAAGGCACATGCAGCAAAGTTTGCTGTTTTGTGAAAGCACAGGTGATTTTGATAGTGACTGTTCATGACCTGCCTGCAGAGGAGCTGTAACTATCACATGGCCATGGCCTCCAAACAGGCTGGCTGACTCTAGTCTTGCCCCTACGTAACTTAACTTGCCCCCACTGATAATGTCTTTCTTTTTAAAATTCTCCTATGGCTCTCCATTTCCTATGGCTTTAACTGAAACTTTATAGTCTAGTGAGCAAGAAATGATATGACCTACTTCCCATAAACTTTGGATCTATCATCTCCTTTTTCTTGTTACCGTAAACCATGCTCCAGAAACTTCAAACCATCTTTATTTTCCCTAATATGCTGTGTTCTCACATGCCCATGCTTTTGTTCTGTGGAAAATGTACCCCCATCCCTGCCTATTATACCTCCTCTTTCAAGTCGCATTGTAAATGAAGTCTCTTAGGTGAAGCTCTGCTGGGCATCCCAGCCCATCCCTGGATGCTACCTCCTCTGTGCTCCAGGAACACTGCACTAACCTCTAGTGTTTTTTTAATCACTCTACGTTCTAAACATACGTTTCTCTGTCTCTCTGCCATTAGAATACGAGCTCTGGTATCCCAAAACTTAAAAAAAAAAAAGTGGGTTGACCAAATGCATGAATTAAAGTGGAAAAAGTAGATAGAAAGATATGTAATGGGCTTCAGTCATTTTGGGGGTTAGTTATTATTGTGGAAAAATGATTATGTTATGAGATAAGCTTCAGGCTAAAAAAGACAACCCTTCTTTCCATGTTGGAAAGTTCTGAAGGAGTCAGTACCAGATCACCCACCTCTTCCATACATTTATCCTTTCATCATATATTATTTCACAAAGTTATACTGGACATCTAAGGTCTGGATCCAGGAAGAGATGACTTTCAAATGTATTAAATTTGTAAGTATATTATCTAATATGCGCCAAGTTGCAGATCAAATGAGTTCTGATACATGATACATTCAGAGTTAAGTTTGAACTGCTAAAAAATCAAATTAAATCAAATTTTAAAAAAATAGAACAACTAGGAATAAAACCACCATATGACCCAGCAGTCCCACTCCTAGGCATATACCTCAAGGAAACAAAAATTGAAAGAGACATATGTATCTCATTTTTCATTGCAGTACTAATTACAATAGCTAGAACATGGAAGCAACCGAGATGTCCATCGACAGATGAATGGATAAAGAATTGTGGTATATAGACACAATGGAATATTACTCAGCCATAAAAAGGAATGCTATTTGAGTCAGTTCTAATGAGGTGGATGAAACTAGGACCTATTATACAGAGTGAAGTGAGTCAGAAAGAGAAAGATAAATACCATATTCTAACATATATATATGGAATCTAGAAAAATGGTACTGAAGAATTTATTTACAGGGCAACAGTGGAGAAACAGACATAGAGAATAGACTTATGGACATGGGGAGAGGGTGAGATGTATGGAAAGAGTAGCATGGAAATTTATGTTACCATATGTAAAATAGAATTTTACATATGGAATTTTACATTCCATATGTAAACTGAAATAGAATTTTACAACCAGAATTTGCTGCATGGCTCAGGAAACTCAAATAGGAGCTCTGCATCAACCTAGAGGGGTGGGATGGGGAGGGAGATGGGAGGGAGCTTCAAAACGGAGGGGACATATGTATACCTACGGGTGATTCATGTTGAGGTTTGACAAAAAAACAGAAAAATCCTGTAAAGCAATTATCCTTCAATAAAAAAATAAATTAATTAAAATATTTTTTAAAATAGAACAAAAAAGTTTGTAGGGAAAGCAGGTTTGGCTGGGTAAGGAAAGATAGCCAAGACAGATTCATCCTGATTAGACCAACTGGCAAACATCTTTCTTTCTTTCTTTCTTCATTTTTTTGTTTTGGTCTAAACTAAGACAATTCTTCTTCTGATGAGCAGCACCAAAAGCATCCAAATATGCTTCTAGCTTTTCACTTTTATAATTTAAAGATAATCAAACAGATTTCTGTGGGACTTTTCCCCCCTTAACTGCTTCAATATGGAAGATTCTCTGTTGGCAGATCAAAATGGCAGATGGCTTTTAATGCCCTGCCATTTTCACTGTATAAATAATTATGTTCCTTTTCTGCCTGAAATTCACTGCTGTGGTTTGTCCAACACAGAACACAATTTATCTGGAAACCCACCCCCTCCTCAACCTAACAGAAGGAGAAATAGATTTTTGGTGAATTAGATAGATGATTCTTTCAAGGTTCACTCTCGTCACTGACTTAACCCTTGGGATTTCTCAACTCACTGCTGCTGCTGCTGCTGCTGCTAAGTCGCTTCAGTCGTGTCCGACTCTGTGCGACCCCACAGACGGCTGTCCCTGGGATT
The DNA here is from genome assembly GCA_935064755.1 of Tragelaphus eurycerus. Taxonomy (NCBI): domain Eukaryota; kingdom Metazoa; phylum Chordata; class Mammalia; order Artiodactyla; family Bovidae; genus Tragelaphus; species Tragelaphus eurycerus. The sequence goes on from CAKXYN010000020.1 coordinate 25,629,700, forward strand.
CTCCAGGCAAGAATACTGGAGTGGGTTGCCATTTCCTTCTCCAGTGCATGAAAGTGAAATGTGAAAGTGAAGTCGCTCAGTCGTGTCCGACTCTTAGCGACCCCATGGACTGGAGCTTACCACGATCCTCCGTCCATGGGATTTTCCAGGCAAGAGTACTGGGGTGGGGTGCCATTGCCTTCCCCTTCTCAACTCACTAAAAGACCCTAAATGTTTATCTCCCACTGAATTCCTTGGTAGTTTTCCTTTTCTAAAACTAGGAAATAACATTTCTTTCTCTCCTCCCTATCGCCAAGAGAAAATTATCCTCCAACAAAAGTGGAAGGAGAGTTGATTCTAAGGAATGTGGTAAACTACAACCTGAAAAGTCTGTTGATACCAACAAAGAGTGCACACTTAGATGCCTCCTATACATATCAGTTCAGTTCAGTTCAGGTCAGTCATATCCAACTCTTTGTGACCCCATGGATTGAGGCATGCCAAGCCTCCCTGTGCATTACCAACTCCTTGCTCAAACTTGTGTCCATCAAGTCAGTGATGCCATCCAACCATCTCATCCTCTGTCATCCCCTTCTCCTCCTGTCTTCAGTCTTTCTCAGCATCAGGGTCTTTTCAAATGAGTCAGCTCTTTGCATCAGGTGACCAAAACATTGGAGCTTCAGCTTTAGCATCAGTCCTTCCAATGAATATTCAGGACTGATTTCCTTTAGGATGGACTGGTTTGATCTCCTTGCAGTCCAAGGGACTCTCAAGAGTCTTCTCCAACACCACAGTTCAAAAGCATCAAATCTATGTGCATATATACATGCACATAGGCAGTTATTCCCATGTTATTTGTTGTGTTTTGAATTTTGAATCTCAGTATCAGAGATAAAATTAAAAGATCATAATCCCCCTTCCTCTGTAGGATGTAGGCCTTTATTTACAGGGGAGACATTGTAGCCATCTGAGTCTTGGATCAAACAATTTTCTGTCTTAACATTTTAGGGCTAGTCTCATAGAATTTACCTCACTGTAGCATTTTCATAATTCCAAAATTTTAGAAAAAATAGATTTCTTTTTACGTCTGGATACTGGTTTGTTTTTGAAGGTGTGTGTGTTTCTGGAAATGCTATAGGAAGAGAAATGTTGAATAAGTGCCCTAAATCCTTTGTAGGTCTCTCTGACATAAAGTTCTTAGGGTTCTTCTAAGAGCAGCTCTTTTATCTGGGACTTGAGTCTGTGAGGATTTACCTCTAGGCTGTGATGAGGGTCCATATAATTAACTAACCATGTTGGGGAAATTTAGTATTTTAAAAAAAGGAACAAATGTGGCATGCAATAATATCAGAATTCTAGGGTCTGCTGTGCACTGGTAAAAATAGTGAAACCTAGAGGAGTTTGAATCCTAGTTTTGTTTGTATTTTCCATGTTACTGTGGCCAGCTGCTTCCCTCTTTGTTTCTGAATTTCTTTTCATATAAAATAAAGGTAATTATACTTTCTGCACATAGTTCAAAATTTCTTTGAGGTTAAGTAGGTGGAAGTAACAAAGAATAAGGTTTGCACATATTAGCAGCTCAATAAATGTTACTTAATTAAATCTGACTCACCCAAAATAATAAGAAAAAATGATGAGATGAAGAGATGATATTTTCCAGGAACAAAATCTATGATATAGATAGAGGCAGTGATGATCAAGTTGGGTTCAAAAGTACAAAGTGGGAGAAGATAGGCAGTCTGGAAACTGTTGGCAAGCTATTAAGTCAGTAAAATCTGACTGTGTGGAAAAGCCAGGTGGATGCTGAATGTAATGAGAGAAACCTCCTTCAACTGTTTATTTTTCTAGCTCACAAAACACTGCTGACCAAACAAAGATGAATAAGCAAGGTTCTTGCCTTCAAGGATGTTACTGTCCATTGGAGAAGACATACATTCAAACAGTTGCCATAGATTGTGAAATATTCAATATAAGCAATGTCTACAGGTAGATAGGTGGCTCATACAGTGTTTAGAAAGACAATAAAAGATACATACAGAAGCTATTAAGTTTACCTTTAAGCATTAGTCACCTCAGAAAGTTAATGCTACAAACTTTAAAAACATTATTTGAAATTTCTATTATTTCAGTCCCTCCCTCAGATTCAAGGTGTCACAAATACTGCCATCAAAAATTAAAATTAATTTTTCAAAAATCACAGATGTAAATAGGTACCAAAAAATCTAAATAACTAGACTTTTCAATGATGTCTTTTGTACAATAATTGTGTAGCATGTGTCTTCCTGAAATTTTAAAAGTTTGAAACTTCACTAAATACTTATGGGACACATTTTGTGTGATATATATATATATATATATATATATATATATATATATATATTTTCACTATCCTGATAGAGCTATTGCCACATATATAAGGAAAGTAGAAAAGACCCAGAGGAACATAATCACATAATCATTATTCTACCAGGGACTGCATAACTGTCTTCAAGTGTGTGGAAGCTTTTAATGGGGTGGATGGATTTAGTTTGTTGCTAAGTTTGGAGCAGAAAGGGTAAATTAGGTAGATTTAGGTCAGAAGTGAATTAAATAAGAGCAAGGCTTGGCCTAGATCTTTTACAGTCTCAAGAGTTGGGCTCTAGTATGATGCAGACAGTGTCTGTCTTCACAGGCTAAAGTATTAACATCTCTGATCAAGTTGATCAGTAGGGGGATCGTTAGCTTTGGAGCAGAGAGGGACAGAGGAAAAGAAGTGGTAAGCCTCTCTTTAGGCCAAGCCTTACCTTTAGGCCAAGCCTCTCTTCTGACATCATGATGAGAGCAGAAAGTACTAAATCCTTTGCTGCAGTGATTCCTCTTTTCAGGTTGCTATGCCCATATATGGCTTCCCTGGTGGCTCAGATGGTAAAGAGTCTGCCTGCAGTGCGGGAGACCCAGGTTCGATCCCTGGGTCGGGAAGATCCCCTGGAGAAGGAAATGGCAACCCACTCAGTATTCTTGCCTGGAAAATCCCATGGACAGAGGAGTCTGAAAGGCTGTAGTCCATGGGGTCGCAGAGTCAGACACGACTGAGTTTGCCCGTATATTGCCCATTTTGCCCTGGTTGTTTTTCTTTTGGCTAATACATGATTGGCACCCAGTGCAGTTGACGTATCAAAGGCTGCTTCCCTATCATAATTTTCCCTTTTAATATCCTTTGTATATATCCCTCCCTTGGTTGATGTCATCATCATGGCCCTTACGTTTGCATCTCCAAACCAGTACCATGGAGACCATCATTATGAAGAACTTTTACCTTTTGTTAATGTAATCACAAAGTATGCAGATAAAAATAGCATCCAGTTAGGAGTCTAGGTTGTAGACATAAAAATTTGAAACCTGAATTTATTTACCATTAATAGAAATACTACAGTTTGTACAAGACATATACTAGTAATTAATGACCTTATTTGCAAGTTTTTGCCTAAGTTGGGGCGGGGGGAGGAAAGGCTTCCATGTTTGGACAGGGAGAAGAATATAAGGTGTCAGGATGAAACACCAAGGTGATTGAAAAACATTTTCTTACCATGGGAAATACCTTACCCAGAACTGAAGAGCATGAACAATCTTCCCACCTCTGAAAGAAGCGCCCTTCTCTGTAGGCAATTGCATTCAAGGCTGCAGTGACATTTCTAAGAATTCACTTTCCTCTCTTTGCCAATATGTTTCTCTTCCTCATTAGTCTACTGCACAAAGAGGAGAACTTCCAAAAAGAAATTGATATTTACTGGTCATCTGCAACAGCCTGGCACTGTGCTAAGTGCCTTTATGAATGGAATCAAATTAAACCCTAAAAACTATTAATTTCCTGGATGAGAATATAGCAACTTAAGACATTTACCTAATATGTCTAAATGTCAGGCAATTAATATGTAGAAGAGTCATGATTCAAACCCAGATCTGTTTGACCCCAAATACTGAGATTTGTTCTTTGGAAGCTTTATAAAAGAAAATACTTTGGCCACCTGATGTGAAGAGCTGACTCATTAGGAAAGACTGAAGACAAAAGAAGAGGGTGGCAGAGGAGGAGATGTTTAGATAGCATCACTGACCCAATGGACATGAATATGAGCAAACTCCAGGAGACAGAGCAGGATAGAGGAGCCTGCAGTCCATGGTGTGGCAAAGAGTTGGACATGTCTTTGTGACTTAACAACAACAATAATAAAGGAGAAGGATTTGAGAAATCTCTTAATGAAAACTTAAAAATTGATAGAACATTTGACATTTTCTGCCTCATCTTACTAACCATGGAATCAATTTGACACTTCCCTGAAAATATGTCTTACAGAAGCTCTTTTTTTTTTTTCTTGTGTCACCCGTACATCTCAGAAATGTGTATGTCCAAATTGAGGGGACCCTCTCAAAGATGGATGTAGAGTAGCTGGCTAATTAAAATAATGAGAGAATTTGTAGCCAAACCTAGGATACAAAAATTATTTCCTACAGAGGTTTTATTATTATTGTCAGTTTCATTTTCCATTTATTTTTCTAGAGTTGTTTTTCATGGAGTCCCTGCCTATAGTGGTTCTTTTTGTTAGTAAAGGATCAGTGACCAGAGTGGACAACAAGAAAGACCATCACACGATATGGTGCTGTCTTCTCCGATATGGCCCTCCCTGCAACACCATCCGCCCATTGGTGCTGATGTCTAGATCTAAAGGGGTGATATTGTAGGCATTCAAGCAACAGCAACCACCTACTGCTGCTGCTGCTGCTAAGTTGCTTCAGTCGTGTCCGACTCTGTGCGACCCCATAGATGGAAGCTCACCAGGCTCCCCTGTCCCTGGGATTCCCAGGCAAGAACACTGGAGTGGGGCCATTTCCTCTCCAAGCATGAAAGCGAAAAGTGAGTGAGCCGCTCAGCTGTGTCCGACCTAGCGACCCCATGGACTGGAGCCTACCAGGGATAGTCTGGTTAGACATGCTTCTGTCTAACTACGCCTATCCCTCACCAGTTCAGAGCTCTGGAGGACCTGGATTCTACTGCTGAGTTTTCCAGTAGAAGGATTCCTGAGCTTCCTGGAAGCACATCCCAGAGCACAACCAAAGGATTTTATTATTTGGTCCTAATTGCAACCCCAGGTCTTCCCTGTAGCTCACAGGGTTAAGAGTTCTCCTGCAATGCAGGAGACCACGGTTCGATTCCTGGGTCAGGAAGATCCTCTGGAGAAGGGAATGGCAGTCCACTCCAGTATTCTTGCCTGGAAAATCCCAGGGACAGAGGAGACTGGCGGGGTCCGTGGGGTCGCAAAGAGTCGGACACGGCTGAGCAACTACTGCTACTACTAATTGCAGCCCCATGAGGCATGCTTGCTGTCAACTTGTGTCCTCATTTTAAAGATGAACAAGTAAGGCTCTGGCAGGACAAATGACTCATTCTAAAGCATGTCTTTTGACCATGCCCAGGAACAGACCTTCAGTCCATTTATTTTCCACCTCTCAAACTAATCTTAAAATCCATATGTGAAACATTTTTGAAAAGTTCTTGAGATTCTACTGATGTATCACTCAGAGACAATAAATGATGCAGTCAGCTGGGTCCTTTGATGAGCTTTCATTTCATAGTTTCAGTGTGTCTGAGAGGACTCAGCTGTTGGGAATATGGAACATCTTGCATTCACAGGCTGCTGTCCTGCTCAGATACATGTTTTCCACTAGTGTTTGATTTTCAATTACCTTCATGTGTGAGCCAGCCTGCTGTCATCTGGAGGTACAATTTTGCATGGATTGCACACTGAAGAGTAGAGTTTTAAGCCATGGCCTCCACAGGTTTAAAGAAAAATAAAAACACTCAGGTCACGTTCCCACCAAACTGCTCCATGGGTAACAGGGTGGGACTCAATAGAGGACATCTCTTGGGGATGTCATTCATATCAGAGAGGTATATTTGACCAAGCAATTTAATTAATTTCTTTTCTTCATAAATTTTTTCATATTTACTTTTATTCATGATGGCATGGCATTTGTGATATTTCAGATCATTAAAATACAGTAAATATTTTAACATTTAATTTGTGAAAGTCTTACTTGAATTCAAATAAAATTATGAGAAGGAAAAAATAACACGAAGTAATTTATGTAGATAGGTCAATTTTTTTGTGTTTGTTAAGCATAGAACAGTGGTATAGCCTACAATAGGAAAGAACAGTCAGCAAATGGAATGTTAAGTTTACATTCTATTTGACCAGCTTTTAAAAAAAATCATGATTTTTCCTAGTACATATAATTTTTCTCCAGTGATAAGAGCAATATATGCTAATCACATAAACTTCAGAAAATATAGAGATGAGGGCTGGCAGTTCTGCCCTGTTTTGATTGAGAGATTGGCAGCAAAGGGCAGAAGATCTGTCATTAATAAGTCTTGCCCAAAACCAGCCAGCACACACACCTTAGCTTCTGCAATACTCAGAATATCTATTCAGTCCTAAATGAGACTGAACCTGGTATAGATATATATATATTTTATCTCATACAGAATATGTTACATTTTCTTTAACCTAAAAATACGAATTCAGCTTTTAGATTCTAGGATAATTTTTCCTACCACAAGAGCTAATTCATGGTACTATCAATTCATTCAAAGCAATGGGCCATCATCTTGGTCATAACCTTGCTATAAATTACTGATTCCTACCTCACAAAATGAGGCATGCCATATTGAGTGTGTGTGTGTCTGTGTAATTTGATGGAGCATATTCAAAACTTCCACTGTTTTATAATAGCAGTGTTTCCCAAGTGCAGAGCATATGGTCTAGAAAAAATCTTTTTGGCGGGTAGAAATATGCAGAAAACATGATGAGGCAGCATTTGGGAATAGGTTACAAAAGATTGAGAAATACATGAAAACCAACATCTGGAACTTGGGTGAAACCTTTCCCAAAACATGGTTACAACATTTGTTCAACAAATATTTGTTGAATGTCTGCTGTGTGTCCAGCACTGGAGGGACTGAGATGAAGCAGATAAAAGCCCCTGTTTTCCAGAAATCCACAGTCTAGGAGAGAACCAAGGATTTTATGCCAACAAATAATGACAGAAGAGTGGCAGACTGATTTTTATAGGAATGTACAGTGTGCTGGGTCCCGGCGGAGATGGGGGGAGAGGTCTAGAAAGGTGACTTTGGATTCAGTTTTGAGGCTTGAGAAACTTACTTGTCGTGATTAAAGGAACTTTGGGTGGATCGGAGGGCATTTTAAAGCGAAAGGTCAAAGTCAAGGCGTACCAAGAATATGGTGTGCTGGGGAACAATCATTAAGTTCTGCACAGCAGGCTAAACTGGGGTGTGTGGGAAAGAGCAGGCGTGAGGCTAGAAGGCAAGGTAAATCTAGATCAGGGAACCATCTGGTGATCCACTGTGTAGACGTGGGCTGTGTTGTGTAAGCAACAGAGAAAACATCATTGTTTAAGCAGGAATGATATTTTCAACTGAGTGGCTGATGTTGCTTGAATTTCGGAGAAACTGTAAACCTGCTATAGGTTTATAAAATATTTTCATTTTAAAGACAACATTTCCCTTTAGGACTTATGAGTAGGTTTGTAGTTTGGGCAAGATTTGAGAGTGGATTATAAATCTCTCAAAAAACTTAAAAGCTTGTCATGAAGTTGGGAAAGTGCACACTCGCCTATCTATTTAATTGTATCCTTCACTAACAGAGGGTATGGTTGAAGCCCATAGGTCCTTGTATTTGAGGAAAAGGACACTCAAACAGAAAATGGTGTCCTTACCCAGCCACTGAAAGCATTCATATTGACAAAATAAAAAAGAGCCAATTTCTGAATTTTGTTTCCAGATGGGACAAAACTCAGGGATCTTTGTCATGCCAAGTGGCAGCGGCTTCCATAGATGTCTAGATTAAAGAACAAGTGGGGCGGTTCTGGTTGCTAGCCTTGGTGGTGAGACAGCACACTCAGATCAGCCAAGCTGAACGGAGCAGTGTGAAGGCTGTGACTCCCTGGCCTTGCTCTCCAAGTGAGCCTTGTCTCCCCTCTTCCCACAGATAATACCGCGGGGGTGTATGCCCGGCGTGGAGGGTTCAGTCGGCAGAAGCAGGATTTGTACCTCCTGCCCATCGTGATCAGTGATGGCGGGATCCCTCCCATGAGCAGCACCAACACCCTCACCATCAAAGTCTGTGGGTGTGACGTGAATGGGGCGCTGCTGTCCTGCAACGCAGAAGCCTACATCCTGAATGCCGGCCTGAGCACTGGGGCGCTGATCGCCATCCTCGCCTGCATCGTCATTCTCCTGGGTAAGGGATCTCCCCGGGCACCCGTGGGAAGGGCCTTTCAACCAGATGCCCATCCTTGACACACGTATATTTCCCAAGTTATATGTGCTATATACTGTGGATGCCAGTTGGGACAAAAATAGAAGTGGTCTCTGCCTGCTCATCTATTTCAGGGTGTGGTGGGGGGAGCAGGTGACTAAACAAGCATTAGAGCAGAGCTGGGGGAACTTTGTATTGAGCAAACTGCTGGCATCACCAGACTGCTAGCAGTGTACATCTGGGGGCATCAACAGGAGCCCGGGTAGAACATCAGAATATTTTTCAGGAGAGCAATTTAGGCAGAGACATAGTATATGAACAACCATTTGCCTTACAAGAAGAATGAGAAGTTAGAGGTAGAAAGTGTAATTGTGATGTCAAAGACGGTCTATGGAGGACTCAAGGAACTGGATGAACATTGGCCTGGCTGAAGCTGGATCTTGGCTCCTTGCCAACCCCCCCCACCCCCAGTTGTCATATGTAATATCTGGGTATATGCCTCAGCTCGGAGGGACCTGGGAGAAGCTTTCCCTGCACTTGCCCACTGAGTTTGGTGCCCCTCTTCCACATGTTGTCCCATCTATAGTTTACACTGTAATAGCAGGAAAGCCTCAGGAAGATTGCATCAGTAGTCCCAAAGTCTCAGAACTCATGCATGACAAAAAAGTCAGGATTCAAACCTAAGTATGTCAGACATCAATTTATACTTGTTCCATGATGGTTAGTTGTCTACTGAATGAATTAATGGATTCTTGATGCATAGGGAAGAGCCAACGAGTTGAATTCAGCAAATAGTTAATGAGTATTTTCAGGATACCAGGCCCTGTGTTCAGCCTGGAGGGATAAAGAGAAGAATTATACAAGATCTCAGTGATCAAAAAGTTCATCATCTATTGAGGAAAATAGGCATGATCAGATAAATACAGAGGCACATGGTGAGCACCATGATGGGGATATGAACATAACAGGTAGTGGGGGCACAAGAGTAGAAAGTGCCTGACATTGAATGGGAAGGTCAGAGACATCTTCCTGGAGAATGTAACACACCTATCAGATGCTGAGTGTTCCATCTGAGAAAAGGGGCTGGGATGGATGCATAGTCCAAGCAGAGGGGGCAGAAAACAGAAATGTTCTGAGAAGTTCATAATTGAGTCGGGGAAGCAGATGTGTGAACAGTGTAACATGTGTCATGGTGATGGCCAGGTGGATGCATAGAATGGATACCAGCAGTCCTGTCTGGTATCAGAATGGGATATCAGGAAGGATTTTTGTGATGAAAGATTAAGAGTTATCCAAGCAAAGAAAGTGAAAAGGAGTGATCCTGGTGAAAGTGTTGTTAGGAACTAGGCACAGGGGAAAAACACTGCCTAGTGAGCACTGGAAGTCATTCAGAGTCTAGGCAAGTGCACACCCTCATCCTACATCTCACAGTGATGGTGGATCCAGAGGGGCTCTAAGGTGACTTGCCAAGTTCAGTCACAAACATTTTCTGCAGTCTTGCTGAGTATGTGGTTGCTGTTGTTTGGTTGCTAAGTGGTGTCTGACTCTTTTATGACCCCATAGATACCATGTGACCCCATGCCAGGCTCCTCTGTCTATGGGGTTTTCCAGGCAAGACTACTGGAGTGGGTTGCCATTTCTTTTTCCAAGGGATCCTCCCGACCCATGTCTCCTGTACTGGCAGGTGGATTCTGTACCACTGAGCCACCAGGGAAGCCCATGTGTTCCAATGAAAGACTGTAGAAGCCTTTTATGGGGAAGTGGGAGGGATTGCCAGAGGAATGAAGCAGTGGCTGAACTTTCTTTGTAAGCAACTCTGCTCACATACCTAGATGGCCTGAGTTTAGTGGAATCCCCTGTCTCAGAGAAGAGAAAATAACTGGTTTCATCTGGAGATTCAGCTGACACTGTTTTCTGTTCAAACAAATAGAGAAGATTTGTCATTTGTCTGTTGGGGATCTTTATAAGTTACCTCTCTTCTATATGGTGGTCTGAAGAGAGTCTAGCCATGCTTATGATACAGTTTCTCATAAAGGTGTAGTGGGTTCAGTGCTGGCCTCACCTCAGAGCTCTTGCAACCTCTTTTAGAACCTCAAGTCTCTCACATCCTCATTTGTAAACTTTGGAGAGGCAGCTGCCTTCCTTTGCAAAAAGAGACAGGCATAACCCACATTTAAGAGGCTGCAGACCGACAGACATATTTAGAATCTTCCTAATTCTTTGGAAAATGACTTCCAAATAGTATCAGATTGATTTGTTAAAAGCTCACAATAGTTCCAACTTGCCAGTTTGTTTGGATAATACTATTTTCCTGGCAGCGTTTTTGCAGAGGAAGAGACAGGTGGAGGGCAGCTTTTGCACATCTTTGAGGATTCCAGGTAAAGCACTCATTTCATAGACTGGTCCCTGTTCTGAAGCATGTGTAGGCCATGCTTTAAGGTAAGCAGAGTTCCCCTGGGAAGAGAACCCCGGAAGACTGGCCTTAACCTTTGCTTCCTTTCTTTGTCTTTCCCTGCAGTTATTGTAGTGTTGTTCGTGACCCTGAGAAGGCAAAAGAAAGAGCCACTCATCGTCTTCGAGGAAGAAGATGTCCGTGAGAACATCATCACCTACGATGACGAGGGCGGTGGGGAAGAAGACACAGAAGCCTTTGATATTGCCACCCTCCAGAACCCCGACGGTATCAATGGATTTATCCCTCGCAAAGACATCAAACCTGAGTATCAGTACATGCCTAGACCTGGGCTCCGGCCAGCACCCAACAGTGTGGATGTGGATGACTTCATCAGCACGAGAATACAGGAGGCGGATAATGACCCGACTGCCCCTCCTTATGACTCCATCCAAATCTATGGTTACGAGGGCAGGGGCTCCGTGGCTGGGTCCCTGAGCTCCTTAGAGTCGGCTACCACAGATTCAGACTTGGACTATGACTACCTACAGAACTGGGGCCCTCGGTTTAAGAAACTAGCAGACTTGTACGGTTCCAAAGACACTTTTGATGACGACTCTTAACAATAACGATACAAATTTGGCCTTAAGAACTGTGTCTGGCGTTCTGAGGAATCTAGAAGATATGTAAACAGGTATTTTTTTAAATCAAGGAAAGGCTCATTTAAAACAAGCAAAGTTTTACAGAGAGAATACATTTAATAAAACTGCAAGGACATCAAAGTGGTAAATACTGTGAAGTACCTTTTCTCACAAAAAGGCAAATATTGAAGTTGTTTATCAACTTGGCTAGAGAAAAACCACTTGGCATACAAAATATTTAAGAGAAGGGGAAGTCTTAACAGTGAACTCACAATGAAGGGAAATTGTTTATGTGTCATGAACATTGAACTTTTTTTTTCTTCTTTTTTGTTTTTAATTTGTCAAAGATGCTTCCACAAAATTAGAAAGGACAACAGTTCTGAGCTGTAATTTCGCCTTAAACTATGGACACTCTATATGTAGTGCATTTTTAAACTTGAAATATATAATATTCAGCCAGCTTAAACCCATACAATGTATGTACAATACAATGTACAATTATGTCTCTTGAGCATCAATCTTGTTACTGCTGATTCTTGTAAATCTTTTTGCTTCTACTTTCATCTTAAACTAATATGTGCCAGATATAACTGTCTTGTTTCAGTGAGAGGCGCCCTATTTCTATGTCATTTTTAATGTATCTATTTGTACAATTTTAAAGTTCTTATTTTAGTATACATACGAATATCAGTATTCTGACATGTAAGAAATGTTACGGCATCACACTTATATTTTATGAACATTGTACTGTTGCTTTAATATGAGCTTCAATATAAGAAGCAACCTTTGAAATAAAAAAGATTCTTTTTTAATTCTGGGTTTGATTCTTAACATTGAAAACAATTAAGTATTTCTAATTACCCATTTATAATTCTAATTTAAGATATTTGTGATCTTTTCATAACCCTATTTATGATCTGTTATAGTCTGCTGATTTTATTGTTTATTGAAAATTGGATCTGTTTTACAAATTTTTTTTCAGACAAGATTCTGTAACATTGTGTAAAGCTTTTTTGTACATTCTTGGTGTTAGCTTCTTAGCTTTTCTTCACACACATCTTCTATCAAAGAAGGATGCTGAAGATCTAGGTCAGTCTATGATTTTGCAATACTTGTTATATAAAATGCACTTATCTTGTATATCAGTAATTTGATGGTTATGAGAAATGAATCCATGTGGGAAAGAACCTATTAGAACTCTAAAGTTCAAGATGTGGATGTTATTGCCCCATACTGAGCACTTGGGGGTTGGTGGGGGTAAAGAGTAAAAAATATACATTTGCCACATGTAGTTATCAGATCAGACCTCCAGTGTTATTCTATTTTTCCTTACTTTGATCTTGCTAGGCTATCATAATGACTCTGACAGTTGAAACTGTTTCTTTTTCCTTTTATAATTGTAACTCCTTTTAAAACAATGTGGCATTTCAAAGTTTGATCAAAGAAAGAGCAATTCATTTCTGAACCTTTGTTTTAAAATATGCTTTGGGCCATAAGCTCAGAATGAGGGCAGGGACCATGGTGGGATTCTGATGCAGGGATGCCTGCAGTCTCCCGTGGTCCCATCTTGCTGCCTAGGGGTTGGGACTTCTGTGAAGGATGCTTCACCTGCTCTGTAGGGCCAAAGGTCAAAACATAGCAATACTTGGGGGAAGAACACACAGGTCCTTCTGGTGCTGTGAGTGCTTTTTCTCTTTCCCCTAGACACAGGGCACATGCTTTCTCTTGGATTGCAGATAATTTTTAGATTATCTTCTCTTTTTTTAAACTTTATTGTGGGAGTTTGTTTCAAGCAATTTCTTGATATCCTGCTACAGACTATTTTTATGACTCAGTCAAAATGCATACAAAGAGAAATGTTTTGATGAAGTGCTCACTTCCACATTCCTTTGCATTTGAATCAAATTGTCTGAACACTTCAATGGAATAAATTCTGTGGACGATGTCACTTTGGAATCTTTCATTTCAGTGAAGGATTGCACACTCTCAATACTTCCATAATGACAAGTTTTGTTCATTTTTTATATAGTTTTTGTAATCCAAAGAATATTTTGCTAGGTTTGCACAGATCTCCAATTGAATTTGAAGTGAAGAAATAATTCAAAAGGAAAATGAATAGCACTTAAACAAGTATACAGCTGTAAGTAACCCGTCACCGTGGATGATCCTTTTTTCTAGGAATGTATTTGGATTAGATTTGACAACTACATTTTCACATTTTTGTGTTTAAATTTTTTTTAAAGGCTGTTTACTTTTTCAATAGTTAAAATACTTGTTTTTCATTTTTTTCCCTTTTTATCTTTTTCACTTTAAGCCTCTATTGTTTGTAGAACCCTCTTAGAAGCTCTCAAATAAAGTGTCTTTCCTGACTAGTGGAGTCCTTTTTCATTTGGAACATATTCCCTTAAAAGCAAGCTTTAGTTTAAGTGGTCTCCCTTATTTCAATATAAAGGAATCACTGCATTATGACATGGATTCAGCTCAAGAAAGGGCACTGCTTTATTCTTCTTGTCCTTCAGTGGTAGGTACTGTTCTATCCATCATTCATTCACTCATCAAAATGTATATTGTAGACCTATGGTAGTTTCTCAAGGATACAGAATGAAGAAGCTTCCTTGATATCTTCTAGTCTTTCCAAACTTGTTCCAAAATACCTATCCTGTTAATCACCTGTTTACCTCTGTACCCACCTACCTCTCTGGACAATGCATCTGGCTATTTCCTATCTTTAAGGGTAGAGGGAAGGAAACAAATCAAAGGCAAACAAACAAACAAACAAATCAAAGACGGTGAGATGCTGACAGAGTGGAGGACCTCTCTGGATAGACCTTGTGTTTGCTAAGTTGCATTTTATGAGCCAGTGTTCCTGGCATGATGGGGAAAGTAAGAGAGCAGATGATCTACATTTCTTGGAGAGCTTATTAAAAATTACACACTCAGGCTGCCCAGAGAGGGTGGCCTTGTGAATCATCTGGGACCTGGTCAACAGTATTTGAAATTGCTCCTGGGTGATTATGCAACATCCTTCATCTCTTTGAGAGCCTCTGGAGGACAGCAAGGGGTGAGTTGGGATCTCTGAGAAGAGTATTGAAATCTATCTGTCAGGCGGTGTGGACACATTAGGATCATATAAACCTAAAGGCATGTCAGGAGGCTATTTATGAATGTCAAAATGTGGCATAAGTATTCTAAAGTAATTCAGTAAATTGGTGATGGAAAAGAGGCATGGCTTTGCTGCTTCTGCACTGCTGTCAGCTTGGCCTAGCCCATCATCATCTCTGACCTGGAGGATGGAAATAGCCTCTTAAATTGATCTCCTGCTCCCAGCTTCTCCACAAAGAAGCCAGAGGGATACAAACACCCAACTCAGACCACCTGACTTCATACCTTAAACCTCTTCACTGGTTTTCCAAAGTCTTAAATATTGCTTTACATGACTGCTGCTGCTGCTGCTAAGTTGCTTCAGTCCTGTCCGACTCTGTGCGACCCCATAGATGGCAGCCCACCAGGCTCCTCCGTCCCTGGGATTCTCCAGGCAAGAACACTGGAGTGGGTTGCCATTTCCTTCTCCAATGCATGAAAGTGAAAAGTGAAAGTGAAGTCACTCAGTTGTGTCCGACTCTTAGCGATCCCATGGACTGCAGCCCACCAGGCTCCTCCGTCCATGGGATTTTCCAGGCAAGAGTACCGGAGTGGGGTGCCATTGCCTTCTCCTCTTTACATGACTAGTGCCTTGCAAATCTCACCAACTTGACCTTCCTCAGTTCTCCTATCAGTGCGCTGTGGTCCAACCACCCTGGCCATCTATTACTTCCTCATACAGACAAAATGTGCCCCGCCTTTCCATCTAAAGTGGTTCATCCTCTGTTGGTCTCCTTTGTATGGATTAGAACTCTGTAAATTTATTTTGCTTATTGGCTTTTCTTTTGTCTGTGAGTCTGAATGCCCCACCAGAATGTAAGCCTCAAGTGGGTAGAGGGTTTGTCTTCCTAGTGTATGCCCAGTCCTTTGCATTGTGCCTGAAACACAGCAATCAATACTTGAATGGATGATGGTAACCCAATAAGGCAGACTGATCGGGATTTGATGACTGATGAGAGAATGCCTGTGTGATACTAAGCTTTCTTTACCTGAGAAATTGAGTGGATTGTGATCTTGGTATCTGAGACTGTGAATCTAAAAGGAGAAGTGGTGTGGGGGCAAAGAAGTTGAATTAAGTTTGGGTTGGACTTGTAAATCACAGGTGCTTCTGTGGCAGCTAAGTGGAACTAGGTAATGAGAAATATGGATTTGCCATTTAGCTCACTAGAGAAGTAGGGCTGGGCATGCGGAGTAAGCCTTATCAAAGGGGTGAAGTCTCAGGAGTGACTGTATGTCTAATTGGGTTTCACTGCTCTCTCCCAACTATAAAGGAGTGTTTTGATGGTAATGTAAGTCCCTCTGGTGTTGAAGAGTAATGCTGGCTTTAGTTTTATTAATAAGGATAATTAGTAGGCATAAACCTTATTCATGTATGTCAAATGCTTTGAAAAATAAGAAGGGGATATTAATGCATTAATTTTTTCTTCAATTAATGAGGCTTTTTTTTTTTTTTTTTGAGCCTGTACTGTGTGGGAGAATGTGTACTAGATACACAATGCTGATTCCTATGAGAAGACAAAGGATATGCTATGATCCTCACCTTACTAGACCAGAGAGGCTAAATATCTCTTCAACACAAACACAGGAAGTGATTGTCAGAGCTGGATGGGAATGGATCCTGTTTCTCCCACTTGGTGTCAAGGGCTTATCCTTTACAGAGCTATTCCTCATCATCCTTGACTTAGCTCAGGCTTGGCAGTAAGAACTTGGGATGCACGGTCCTTTGAGCTGCCACTCACCACAGAGCTGGACAACTGGATCCAGTCACAGCTCTGAATGTCTAGGCCTGCCTTCCAAGTCCAAAGTGATTCATGAGACAGGATTGTGAATTCTTTCTGCTGGGGTTTGAAGTCTTTTTACAAGATGGCTGTTGAAAATCAAATATAAAAGAAACTGATAAGGCATGTCATAGCTGTTTGTAATATGTTTCACAGAGAAGTTTGATATTTCATCTTCTTTGTTGCAGTAAAACTGTGCTGGCGGGAAAAGGTCAATGTCTAGAGTCTTTGTCAGGCCCCAGTAGACTGGGAGGAAGAATTGAATTTTCATCTTGCAGACTAACTCAGCAGATCATTTTTAGGATCACAGAGCATTCTTCATTGCAGGTGTCGTGATACATTTTTACATGTGATTTTACAGTTATTTGCCTCTTGAATCAGCTGATGGCTGGCACATGATCATCTCTCACAGGCTCACAGAGGAAACACAAGTCTAAGGCTCAAACCTCACAAACCTCAAATCTTCAGCTCAAGAGTAAAAGCTGTATACTATCCACCCTTGCTGGGTGGGCATTCATTGCACCACTGTGTGTAAAGCCTGGCTCCAACACTTACTAGCTGTGTGACTTTGGCCAGGTACACTGACCTCTCTGAATACCTTTTTCTACAAATGTGCAATGCAAATAACATGGCCTGTGGCGGTAATGAATAAATGAGCTCATATTTCTCGAGCCACTCAGATTCTAGAACAGGGCAAATGCTTTAAATAAGGTACCAATTATATTATTAGGATAAGTAACCTTTGCCCAGTCCCAGGTTGCTGAACAATGTAAGGGAAGAATTTCCTATCTTAATACCTCCTTTTTCCTCTTCAAAATCAATTCACTCTCTCATCATTCTAGCCTGAGCCAACAGTAGAACATAGCTTGGCATTCCATAGCTTAGGGTAGGCAGAGTTCACTACCACCAAATATATGGATATAGTTGTTGATGTTCAGTTGCTTAGTCGGGTCTGACTCTTTGTGACCCCATGGACTGCAGCATGCCAGGCTAATTATAATATACACAGTCCATTTATATGTTATACATTTGCACATACATATATAATAAGGTTAATTACTTGATCGATGAATTCAGCTGTTTGACTACAATGTATAGCACACTTACAAAGCACCAGGTAAATCAGATTTTAAATGTTTCATTAGAAAACAATAAATAAATTGACCTGATTATGAATTGTGTTTAATTGGGTAGAAACTATGTATCAAGTGATACATGAAATTGGGATGAGGTTGTCAAGAACTGCACAAACTGGAACATTTTTAATACAGTGCATTTCATATTTGATATATCTTTGCTCATTTGCTCAAACAATGGGAATCCTTTTTAATAGACATAACTCTGAAAATATTTAGATTTGAAGACATATAATTTTATTAAAATACTTTTTTTAAAAAAATAGCAATCCTGATGAGTTTAATTTAACCACAATTTTTACTTCACTTAGCACTCAGGAAATTGGAAATTATTTCATGCTATGGTAATTTTCTTCCCTTTTTTTCTCCAAACACTAACTGGGATGCGAATGAAATAATAGTGCTTGGAAATACAATTTTCAAAATGTTTTATCAGATAAATTAGTAAAGAGGTGGTTAGTTTGATGATGGTGACCAAGCAAACTAGATCGGTGGGAGACGCACCTTTTTTTTTCTCTCTCTCTCTTTGGATCCCTAGCTTAGAATAGGTGCTGAGTAAATGTTTGGGGCAGGAATATAAGGATGAATGGGCAAAGGAAAATAAGTTCTTCATTTTATGATCTAGGTATTATAGCATTTTAAAGTACTGGAAATGTGTATGTGGGGATTCCTCTGGGTACCTTGCCTCCCCTCTGCCTTCATCAAAATGGTACTATTTTGGTAGTACCATTAATAATGCTTTGGATTTAGATTTGACATGACTGGATATTTACCCAGCACACAGTCAGATCAAATTGGGCCTGGATGCACTGAGCAGATCACTGAAGCGTCATCTGATAATCTATGTGACTTCCTAGCCCTGGAACTCTACTTAACGTCTGTGGGTCTCATTTTCTTTTGTACAGTGAGGTATATGTAGTCTCTGTCTGGCATTCCTCCAAGAAGTCTAGGAATGACTGACTAGAATAGGAAAATAAATGTATGACTTGCTGCACAAATGAGAGATTTTATTGTTGTTTCTGATGTTATTTGGGCTGTTTTCTACCATAAATTGATCTTTGTAGCATCTGCAAGAGGTGACCTCTGATCCAAAGTGAAGTCAAGAGAGATTTGGTTTCTCTTTTGAAGACTTTGATCCGGTAGCCTTAGGGTAGGCTTTAAACTGACTCTAAGAAATGGATACTGCATTTTACTGTGTAAGGACTGTGGTCCCATGGGTTCTCCCAGACTCGCCTCTCAACTTTGCTGCAGATATTCCAGTCCTTTATATAAAATGGCAGAGTGTTTTCTTATAACCCAAGCACATACTCCTGTCTACTTTACATCATCTCTATATCATTTATAATACCTAATTCAATGTCAATGTTATGTAAATAGCTGTAAATACAATGTAAATACTATGTGAATAGTTGCTGACCTGCAGCAAATTAAATTTCACATTTTAGAGTTTTCTGGAATTATAAAAAACCCCATCTGTGTGGTTGAATCTGTGGATGCAGAACCCACCAATGCGAGTGTCAACTGGACTCATTTTCAAATGGAGGCTATGAGGAATAGTCCATCCTTGTCCATTGTTTTCCAAATTTGAATGTGCATTTCTACATTTCTCTGAGATTGGAAGAAAAGGTTTATCTCAGACACAACTGAGCGACTTCACTTTCACTTTTCACTTTCATGCTTTGGAGAAGGAAATGGCAACCCACTCCAGTGTTCTTGCCTGGAGAATCCCAGGGACAGGGGAGCCTGATGGACTGCTGTCTATGGCGTTGCACAGAGTCGGACATGACTGAAGCGACTTAGCCGCAGCAACAGCAAAACTGAGGTCCTAGATGATAAGTTATCTTGATTCAAGTGTCAGAGGACTGGTGGTTCAGTGGTTCCACCTTCCAATGCAGGGCATGTGGGTTTGATCCCTGGTAAGGGAACTAAGATTTCACATGCTGTGGGGCAACTAAGCCCATGCACTCAACTACTGCGCCTATGCACTCTAGAGCCCGTGTGCCACTACAAGAGAAAGCTCACATTCTGCAATGTGCAGGCAGGAAAAAAAAAAAAAAAAGAAAAAAAAAATCGGAGGACCAAGAAGAGGATCTGGAAAGAAAATAAAGGTCTTCTGTTCGTGACCTTTCTTTCAGTTCTAGGAAAACTGAACTTCAGATTTACCAACCACTGAGTCAGTTTTTTCCTGCCAGGTGTTTTTTCCCTCCTCAGATACACTGATTTCTCCTTAGATTCATCACTGATCTACTCAAACGTAACCTCAGAAAGGCCTCCATTGACCACCTTATATAAAATATCCCTTCTCTCTGCATTCCTTTCCAAGCTTGTTATCTCATTTTTTTTTCTTTCACTGCAATTAGCACTAACTGACATTATAAAGGATACCTGCTGCTAAGTCGCTTCAATCGTGTCCAACTCTGTGCGACCCCATAGATGGCAGCCCACCAGGCTCCCCCGTCCCTGGGATTCTCCAGGCAAGAATACTGGAGTGGGTTGCCATTTCCTTCTCCAAAAGGATACCTATGTACTGTTTATTATTTGTGTCCTCTGACCTACTGTGATGAAAATTCCATGAAAACAGTAGTTTTGTGTTGTTCCTCTCTATATGCACAGAATCTAGAGCAGTGTCTGACATATACAAAAGCTCAATAAGTAATTGTTGAACGAATTAATAACAATAAGCATCATCAACCCTTGGTTTTTAACATACAGTTTTAATCCAGTGAGACTTCATTCAGCTATTTCTTTCAGTTCCAATTATTAAAGCAATGATGCTGTCAACAAAATGAGGGTCAGAGAAAATACAGCGTACCTGCATTCACTCCTTCAATGCAGGCATTTCAGATACTCAGAGCAGTGATTGATCAGCAGTTGTTAACTCCTTATCAGAGGTTTCCCCCTAGCTTTTCCATCATCTAGAAAGAGCCCCCAAAGCTAGGCATCCCCAGTGCTAAAGAATAGACTCTACAGGAAGTGAATACAGCCCTCTGAGTGCACAGAGTCTTCTGACCACGTTTTCTTGGGTACCCAATGTTTCAGTGAAAGAAAGCTTCAAAATCCCATCCTAATTACCCACAAGGATGTGAAGAGCTTTGCCAAGAAGTGAGCTTCTTGTTAATGGGACACGTTTTTTGTTTAAATTATGATGCGTTATTAAACCCAGGTGGGGTGGTAAAGAAGGAACAAAGGTAGTTGCTAGTCGTTCTGCTAAATGTTAAACACCTGCTCTTACCTGCAATGTATGCAAAAGGCACATAATTCCCACTCTCAAAAATCAAATGGCCAATTTATGGGCAGCCTGCTTTGTTCCAGAAATTAGACCCATATAAAATTCAGAACCTTTCCCTTTCAATTGTTAAGTGTTATGGATAAAACTCCAAATGGAATGAAATATTCTAGATACCACTCACTATGTTGATTTTTTTTTTAACTTTCCAGCAAGATAACTGAAGTTCAGAAGATCCAAATATCCCATAGCCATACTTCTTGTTTGTTTATCAGTAACAAGTAGGGGCAGGGTACTTCTTATGGGCATATTAGATCTCCCTGAGACAGTGCCAGTTTTTGTTTGTGGTTCTGGGCAAATTTTTTAAATGGCCCTTTATGGATAATAATTAGTATGGTTATCCTGCCAGTGATTTTATCCCACAGTATGTTGACAGTGTAGCAGGTTTTCAGTGGCCCATAGAGGCTTCTCCCACAGCTATGGAAAGGTGATTCATCTACTATAGGAAGAAAAGAAAAAGAAAGACACGTGAGACTCAATCTCATTAATGTTGAAGAAATATTCTTATAATATCCTCTTTTTTCCTCTTTGCAGGCTTAAATTTTAAAAGTGATTTTTTTAAAGTAACCTTAACCCTCTTCCCCAGGATATAGAAATACTGAAGGAAAAAAAAAAAAGAGGAATATTGGGTTTATATTGTTTATACAGTTTAATGTTTCACTTAACATATGGGCTGTATCCAACATCAAAAGTTCTTTTTAACACTTGTTTAAATTATATTAAATTTAAATAATATTATACTGTAGGAAAAGGAGTACATCAAGGCTGTATATTGTCACCCTGTTTATTTAACTTATATGCAGAGTACATCATGAGAAACGCTGGACTGGAAGAAACAGAAGTTGGAATCAAGATTGCTGGGAGAAATATCAATAACCTCAGATATGCAGATGACACCACCCTTATGGCAGAAAGTGAAGAGGAACTAAAAAGCCTCTTGATGAAAGTGAAAGTGGAGAGTGAAAAAGTTGACTTAAAGCTCAACATTCAGAAAATGAAGATCATGGCATCTGGTCCCATCACTTCATGGGAAATAGATGGGGAAACAGTGGAAACAGTGTCAGACTTTGCTTTTCTGGGCTCCAAAATCACTGCAGATGGTGACTGCAGCCATGAAATTAAAAGACACTCCTTGGAAGCAAAGTTATGACCAACCTAGATAGCATATTCAAAAGCAGAGACATTACTTTGCCAACAAAGGTTCGCCTAGTCAAGGCTATGTTTTCCTGTGGTCATGTATGGATGTGAGAGCTGGACTGTGAAGAAGGCTGAGCGCCAAAGAATTGATGCTTTTGAACTGTGGTGTTGGAGAAGACTCTTGAGAGTCCCTTGGACTGCAAGGAGGTCCAGCCAGTCCATTCTGAAGGAGATCAGCCCTGGGATTTCGTTGGAAGGAGTGATGCTAAAGCTGAAACTCCAGTTCTTTGGCCACCTCATGCGAAGAGTTGACTCATTGGAGAAGACTCTGATGTTGGGAGGGATTGAAGGCAGGAGGAGAAGTGGACGACAGAGGATGAGATGGCTGGATGGCATCACTGACTCGATGGATGTGAGTCTGAGTGAACTCTGGGAGTTGGTGATGGACAGGGAGGCCTGGTGTGCTGTGATTCATGGGGTCGCAAAGAGTTGGACACGACTGAGTGACTGATCTGATCTGATACTGTATGGATGAATCCTCTCTTATATGTTCTTAAATTAGCAGATATTTATTAAACACCTTGTTATAAACTGGATACTCATCACTCCCCAGGGAAAACAACAACAGCAAAATAGACCAAGTGCCTGCCTTCATGTGGAGTATGTTCTACTGGTGATGTTCAGATGGTAATGAAGTATTGACACAGGTATATAACTTGATAGGAAAATTGTTAGGACAAATGGCTGAATTTTTCCAACTATTAAATTGTAACAAAAAGTGATGGAGGAGGAACCTAGAAATTAAGTAAGATGTAGGGTATAAAGCAACCAAATAAAACATGTTGGATCCTTATTCAATCTTACTTGGATCTTTATTCAAGCAAACAAAATGCTCAATAAACACGCACACATACATACACACACATACATACACACACAAAGTCAGTTGGACCCTGGCTATTTTATATCATTTAATATTTGATAATAATTTAACATTATATTATTCATTATTAATAATTATATAGTGTGATTCAATTTTTAAAGTTTTTTCTTTTTGCTATATATATACATACATATATTATGATGTCTAAAATTTACCACATACAATTGGGGCTGGGATGTGGTAGGGAAGGTATATGGACGAAATAAGATTGTTCATGTGTGGGAAGTTGCTGAAGTTATCTGATAGATACATGTGGGGTCACTATACTCTTCTTTCTACTTTTGTTTTATATTTTCCCTAATAAAAAATAAAGAAAATGTTCATCTGGCTTTACTGTTGTTGTTTGTTGCTATTCTTGATAATGTTGGGGAGCAAAATCTGCCATCCCAAAATGTGTCACTTTGGCATAAGAATCAATTCAGACTGATTACTTTTAAGGCCCCAAACACTCAGGAAGAACCTTTGGCTTTCTCCCTGACCACCTAAAGGAAAGTTTCAGGAAGGAAGATAGATAGATAACTGTACTATGAACAAGGTGTGTAGACAGGAGGAACCCGGCAGAGTCTGCTTGTTAAAATTCTTCTCTGTGTCCCACTGCCTCCGCAGAGCCCAGCAAACCTATTTTTTAACCAAACATTTGCTATTTCATCTCCAGGTGAATTGTTTTCTTCCCCTTTGAAGGACCCTGATATCCTCTTTTGTTTTTAGCTAAAAATAGTATTTAAGGATGAGGGTTTCAGCCATTTTGGCACATTTCTCCATTTTCCTGGGTCTCTTCCACATATACATGTTATTAACTTTTGTTTGCCTTTCTCCTGTTAGTATGTCCTACATCAATTTGACTCTTAGACCAGCCAGAAGAATCTAAAAGGGTAGGGGAAAATTTCTCCCCTCTCTACTAATATCTTGCCCTCATACAAGATCAATTGTTTTAGAATAGGGTGGTATTTACACATCTGTATTTTTTAAAGCAGTGCCTTATCTAGCAATATTGGAGCCAGAAGGAAAAATTAAATTAGTAATACCAATTCTGCCTTTATTTAGAGAGTTGATATTTTCTTCATCTTTTTTTTTTAGACTAATTTTGACTCTCCAAAAAAAAAAAAAGTTTGCCTTAAATTTTGTTATCTTGAGAATTGAATTTTCAGAGCTCTCTTATATTCTCCACCCAAGGCCAGTGCCTCAGGGGAGATTCTTCAGCCCTGAACTCTAGTACCTGCCTAGAGAAGCCTTCTGTAGGCACCAGTCTAGGCCTACACATCTACAAATTGAATGTGCATGTGAACTAACTTGGGATCCTGTTGGAAACTGACTCAGCAGGTCTGGAACAGAGCCTGTAGGATGTGACCGAAAATGACAAAACCATCTGAAGTGAGTCATTTCATAACCCACAGGACTCCCCATTAAGTAAACAGAGATTGGAAAAACAAGAGGTCTGAGACTCCTCTTGCCATACGGACCAAGGTATGGCAGCCATCCTGTCCAAAGGAAGCCCCAAACCCAGTTTCTTGAAAAACACCATCAAATTCCTGTCTTACTCTGTATCCTGTTAATATTTTTCCTTCAGGTCCCCACAGGCCTGCCACAGTTGGTTGAAAAAGTCCCTCTCAGGTCAGGGGTCAGTGGGCAAAACATCCTACTTGGAGTACATATGTTCTATTGCTTTGCTTTGATGTGTGCAGCTCAAAGTGGGTTGAGCTGCAATCAACTCTCACTGGGAAATTGTATAGGTTTTTAATCTCAGACTGCAGCCTTGGTACTGCAAAGAATACCACTGGCCATTTTTTTTTTTTTTCTTTTAAGTCTATTTAATCTATGGGGGCATGTCCAATCTGCCAAACTGGATGAATTCCACCCCAGCCTTTATTGCCCCTCAACTTTCTGTTTGGGGTTGCACTCGAATCTGGAAACCTTCTGAAAAATGGAGGTATAGTCTGTAATCTCCACTTCAATGTAGTCTCAGCAGATACCTCTGGGTTTTGTGGGTCAGTCCCATCTGATGAGTATCACACCTTTTCGTCTTAGTTGAGACCAGAGGTGGAAGCTTAAATGTCTCCCCTCTCACTGTTGTTATTTCCTCACTGGGTTTAATCTTTCATAAAACAGTTTGAAAAGCTATTTGACTTCAGGCTATGTCTGCTTTCTCCAGGGCAAATATCCTTGAGGCTAGAGGTACAAAACATTCTGGTAACTTTTTTTCTTTTAATGGGCTTCCCTGGTAGCTCAGCTGGTAAGGAATCTGCCTGAAATGCAGGAGACCCCAGTTCAATTCCTGGATTGGGAAGATCCCCTGGAGAAGGGATAGGCTATCCACTCCAGTATTCTTGGCACAAAACATTTTGGCAGGTTTTTTTTTTTTTTTTTCTTTTTAATAGAGTGGGATGGAGAATATAAGGAGAATCAGGTTTGATTAATAGCTAGCAAAAGTATACTACTATTTCATTTTGGCAATGGGAGAGGGTAGGCAGTAAGCATGACAAATCAGTAACACATAATACTATATATATATATATATATTTATTTATAGCTATAATTAAAGTTATATATAGGTGTATAGTAAAAAGTGGTAAGGAGGAAAAAAAATAAGCCAGTGAAAGTGGAAAAGAATTGTCAAGTGGAAGAGAAGCTATTCGAATTTTAAAGGGTCTGACCAGAGAAGTTCTCAGTGAGAAACTCTTATTTGAGTACAGCCGTGAAGGGGAGGCATAGCTAATCACACAGACATGTGGTGTAAGAGCATTTCAAGCAGTCGGAACAGCTAGAGCAAAGATAACCGAGCTAGAAAGGCAAAGAGAGAGAGGGAAAATATTTCCATGAAATACAGCAGGTAAAGAAATCCCATCTTTAACATACAGACGACTCAAATCATCAGTAAAGTACTAATAGATAAATGAGTAAAGATTATGAACAAACCACAAAAGAGTAACTGCACTGACTAGCAATAAATCAAAAAAAAATCATGTATATAGCATCATCGACAAGTAATCAAACAAACATACTAAACCAAAGTAGCATTTAAACCACTGTATTTCAATGAAACCAACATAAAAACAAACAAAAACAACTAAAATTATAGTATTTGTCCTGGCAAGAATTCATAGAAACAAACACACTGGTGTTTTGATGACAGAAGTATAAATCAGTAATCAATTTGGCAATTTGTACCCTAACCCAAACTGGGAAAGGAGTATGTCAAGACTGTATACTGTCACCTTACTTATTTAACTTATATGCAGAGTACATCATGCAAAATGCCAGGATGGATGAATCACAAGCTGGAATCAAGATTGCCAGGAGAAATATCAATAACCTCAGATATGCAGATGACACCACCCTTATGGCAGAAAGCAAAGAGGAACTAAAGAGCCTCCTGAAATAAGTAAAAGAGAAGACTGAAAAAGCTGGTTTTAAACTCGGCATTCAAAAAACAAAGATGATGGCATACCGTCCCATCACTTCATGGCAAATAGATGGGGAAACAATGGAAACAGTAACAGACTTTATTTTCTTGGGGATCCAAATCACTGCAGATGGTGACTGCGGCCATGAAAGTAAAAGACACTTGCTCCTTGGAAGAAAAGCTATGACAAACCTAGATAGCATATTAAAATGCAGAGACATTACTTTACTGACAAAGGCCCATATAGTCAAAGCTATGGTTTTTCCAGTAGTAATGTATGGATTTGAGAGCTGGACCTTAAAGAAAGCTGAGTGCCCAAGAATTGATGCTTTTGAACTATGGAGTTGGAGGAGACTCTTGAGAGTCCCTTGGACTGCAAGGAGATCAAACTAGTCAATCCTAAAGGAAATTAGTCCTGAATATTCATTGGAAGGACTGATGCTGAAATTGAAGCTCCGAAACTTCGGCCACCTGATGCGAATAACTGACTCATTGGAAAAGACCCTGATGCTGGGAAAGATTGAAGGCAGGAGGAGGAGGTGACATCAGAGGATGAGATGGTTGGATGGCATCACCATCTCGATGGCCATGAGCTTGTGCAAGCTCTGGGAGTTGGTTATAGACAGGGAAGCCTGGCGTGCTGCAGTCCATGGAGTCGTAAAGAGTCAGACACAATGGAGCAACTGAACTGACCCTAACCCCAAATGTCATAGGAGCAGTCATTCTACCTCTGAGAATCTACCCAGGAATGTCACCCAAATACAGAAAAAATACATGCATGTGTGTATTCACAAGAGTCATCAGTGGTATCAGAGGCAAATTAAATGTCTAGCATGTGATATGAGCTAAGAATTATGGCACAGTCTCTCAATGGATTAATATACAGCTATCAAAAGTGGTTAAAATGTCTAGGTAACATGGTGATGCAGTAAATGCTATGACATATTAAACAAGAGTGGGAATGGAAAAAAAAAAAAAGCAGCCTGCCTTGTACCATATGGAGCAGATCTCTTGGAGAAAAGAGATATAAGAGGAAGGAGGACACTAGGTATGTTGAGCAGACAAAAGGTGTGACTAGAGTTACTGCAGGGATACTGGTGGTATCCCTGGTGGTACAGTGGATAAGAATCTGCCTGCCAATGCAGGGGACACCAGTTCAATCCCCAGTCTGGGAACTAGGACCCTACATGCCACAGGACAACTAAGCTTGTGTGCCACACTTACTCAGTGTGCACCCTGGAGGCCATGCTCTGCAACACAAGACCATACCACAAAGAGTAGCCTACGCACCACAACTAGAGAGTAGCTACCACTCGCTGCAACTAGAGAAAGCCCACACACAGTAACAAAGAGCCCGTGGACTGCAACCAAGAACCAGCGGAGTAAAAAAAAAAAAAAAAAAAAATTTTTTTTTCTCTTAATAATCATTTTATATTCCAAGTACGGTCCTTTATTTGTTCAACAGAATAAAGGGGAGAATGATAGATATCTGTCTGCCCCGGGCACATCACCACTATAGAATTTTTTCTAGATATGAAAATCCCAGTTGTCATAAAGCACTAACAAAATGATATCTAAGTGATAAAGGATCTTAAAACCATTTCACAGGGATGAAGGCCAAAGGTACAGTCTTTGTTAGTCTATAAAACAGACCTTTCTGGATATGTTTAGGACTGACAATAATCCCAAGGATTATCCTATGGGATGGGATTAGGCTTCCTCCAGGTGGGATAGGGGGTGGGAGTAATAGCAACAGAAACATTATTCTCAGTGTAAAGAAGGACTATGGACTGTACGTCTTTGGAAAATAAGCTTTCCATTACTCGTGGTATTTACAGGGATACTATAGAATTACAGGTTAGGGTTATTGCTTATACATTGATTGTCAGGGATTTAGACTAAAATCTAAAGGTCCTTCTTCTTCTTTTTTTTTTTTTTTTCATTTCTAAATACTCTTACCAAATCCAAGAATATCAGGGTTGGGTGTGGGTATAATAGGCCTGCTGCTGCTGCTGCTAAGTCGCTTCAGTCGTGTCCGACTCTGTGCGACCCCATAGACGGCAGCCCACCAGGCTCCGCCATTCCTGGGATTCTCCAGGCAAGAGCACTGGAGTGGGTTGCCATTTCCTCCTCCAATGCATGCAAGTGAAAAGTGAAAGTGAAGTCACTCAGTCATGTCCAACTCTTAGCGACCCCATGGACTGCAGCCTACCAGGCTCCTCAGTCCATGGGATTGTCCAGGCAAGAGTACTGGAGTGGGGTGCCATTGCCTTCTCCCTAGACAGCTATAATTCTGAATGTTACAATGAATATTTTGATATAGCCCCATTTTAAGAAAATCTAGCTTTTCTTTGAAAGGAAAATGTATAGATGGCCAATAAGCACATGAAAAGGTGCTTAATATATTAGACACTGAAGAAATACAAATTGGACCCACAAGGAAAACTACCATTAGACACCTCTCAGAACTGGTTAACATAAAACCAACGAAAACAACAAAAATACCAAGTGTTGGTAAGAACATGGGCCAACTGGAACTCTCACACCTTGCTGGTGTGTGCAATATATTACAACCAATTTAGAAAATCTTTCAGCAATTTTTCATAAAGTGAGGTACACCTACTCTTCAGTATTTAACCATGTAAAATAAAAATGACTGGGAATGGATAAACTGTGGTACATCAAACAAAAAGAATGAACTATTGATAGGGTTAAATACATGGGTGGATTTCAAGAGCATTTATGCTCAGTGAAAGAAGCCAGCTTCAAAGGTTATATATTACATGCTCCCATTTCTGAGACCTTTTTTCAAAGACAAAACTGTAGGAACAGTATGTAGACCAGTGTTTGCCAAGAGCTGGGGGTGGGGGAGAAGTTAACTATAAAGAAAAATGGAGGAATTTTCTTCTATATCTAAATTATGGTGGTAGTTGTGTGACTGTCTATATTTGTCAAGACTAGCAGAACTCTGCTCTTTAAAGTATGAATTTTACTGCATATAACTTACTCTATATAAAATAAATGAAAAAAAAATTGTATTAGGATACAAAATGTTGGGGCTTTAATAAACAAGAGCATCTTCATCCTGTGCCATCCTGCCAGCAGGCTTCCTAGTCCAGATCCGAAATCCCAGAAGGTGGGGATCTTGCCACTTGGCATACCTATGTGTACTTAACACAGGGTGGGCTTAATGCCAAAACCAGGCAGCTTCTCAAGCTGCCAGGATGAATTCATCAACTCCCATTAATCCCATTAAGAACAAGCCAACGACTTTAATTTGGATTCCTGATTGAACTATAAACTACACTCCATCTGCTTAGTAGTCTAAGCAACAGATAGCCAACCCTTCTTGGAGAAGAATTCATTCAAATGTTCAAAGAGGAGAATTGGACGGCTGGAGGTGTTGGTGCCAGACCTCTGGTGGTTAGAGAGATCTTCTTCAGTTCTAATTTGAGAAGGGCTATTTCCCTGGTATATCCTTATTAGTCACTCCTAGGCCCATCTGGCATTTGTGGGGGTGCAGGAAGCCAACTGTGTCTATTCGTACAGCAGTGTAAGTGTATTTCCATCGTCTGTGCATGCACTTCCACTCCAGGCTATCAGACTTGCCCCAAACAGTCTTGTTCATTCCTGATGTGGGCAGAAAGGAGGGGTTTCCAACCAGTGCCTGCGCTCTCACACCTTAGTTGCTACTTCACTTAAATTTAAGAAAATACATTTTTTTCCTGGTAGGGTTGAGGACTTTGCTTTGTGACCGGAGCAGAACTTTTAGAGCCTTAATAACACTGAATAATTCCAGAGGAGAGGATAGAGCTGAACTTAGAAAGTTGTGTGATGAAACAAATTATTCAAGTGAGTATCCCAGCTAAATAGATTATGTCTTAGGGGGCTTCCATGTCTTGGATTGTAAACACTGCTGCTATGAACATTGGGGAGCATGTATCTTTTCAAATTATGATTTTCTCTGGATATATGCTCAGGAGTGGGATTTCTGGATCATGTCGTAACTCTATTTTTAGTTTTTTAAGTAACCTCCATACTGTTTTCCACAGGGGCTGCACCAATTTATATTCCCATCTTACAGTGTAGGAGGGTTCCCTTTTCTCCACACCCTCTCCAGTATTTATTATTTTTAGAGCTTTTAATGATGACCTGACTGGTGTGAAGTGATACCTCATTACAATTTTAATTTGCATTTCTCCAATAATCAGGATTGTTGAGCATCTTTCCATGTGCCTGTTGATCACATGTATGTCTTCTTTGGAGAAATATCTATTTAGATCTTCTGCCCATCTTTTTTGATCGAGTTGTTATGTTTGTTTTTGTTTTTTAAATTGAGCTTTTTGAGCTGTCTGCATATTTTAGAAATTAATCCCTTTTAGGTCACATCATTCACAAATATTTCCTTTCATTCTATAGGTTGTCTTTTTGTTTCATTTATGGTTTCCTCTGCTGTGCAAAAGCTTGTAAGTTTATTTATGTTTTGCTTTTCTTTTACTTTGGGAAGCTGACTGCAGAAAATATTGCTGTGAATTATATCAAGTAATGTTTTTCTTATGTTCTTTTCTGTTTCCTTGGTTCTCTCTATTAAACTTCTGTTGACTCTGCCATTTTGTTTCTACAATAGAGCTACTCTCCACCAAGATCTCATTTGTTCTCCACAACATCTATTGTCTTAGCCCTTTTGGGCAGCTATAATGGAACCAAATGGATATCTTATCAACAACACCATTTACTTCTTACAGTTCTGGAGGCTGAAAGTCTAAGATCTGGGTGCCAGCATGGTTGGGTAAAGACCATCTTCCTGTTTCATAGCCAGTATCTTCTAACTGTGTTCTCATACGGTGGAAGGTATCTCTCTGGAGCCTCTTTTATACCCTTGTAACTTAAGTACCTCCCAAAGGCCCCACCCAGTAGAACCATCATCTTTGAGGTTCAGGACTATGAGTTTGGGAGAAACACAAACATTCAGACCACAGCACTCATAGGTAAGGAAGCAGAGTGTAGAGCCTTTGACCTGTGACCTGCTTTTCTCCAGGTCATAGGGAAAATGTGGATGGAACTGGGGATGGAACCCACTCTTCCATGAGTGATATCAATGCTTTATTATTGGGCACTGTGGAGAAGGCAATGGCACCCCACTCCAGTACTCTTGCCTGGAATATCCCGCGGTCGGGGGAGCCTGGTGGGCTGCAGTCCATGGGGTCGCTGAGGGTCGGACATGACTGAGAGACTTCACTTTCTCTTTTCACTTTCATGCATTGGAGAAGGAAATGGCAACCCACTCCAGTGTTCTTGCCTGGAGAATCCCAGGGACTGGGAAGCCTGGTGGGCTGCCGTCTATGGGGTCACACAGAGTCGGACACGACTGAAGTGACTTTGCATAGCATAGCATAGCATGTGGAAGCAGAAGTTCACAGTCTTTTCAGTTGCCTCTTCAGCATAGACACTCCTCTCTATGAATGAGCTGGGGCAGAGGTGATGGGGAAGAATTGATGGAGGGCTGGGGCTAAAAGCATTCTTTCCCCTTAGGAATGAGGGATAATTGAAATAGAGAATAGAGCCCCTATGACATAGGAGTGAGGGATAAAAACCACAGGTAGCCTGCCTATCTGGATAGACCAGTAGCCCCACATCATGAGCTGGGGAAGAAGGAAACTCTGTCTCCTTGACTCCAGAGTAGAGTGCCCAGGGTAGAGTTTTTGTGACATGGGGCTAGGAGGAACGGGAGCAGGTCCTAGCTGAGATGCTATGGACTCTTGTTTTTCATATTGAAACTTACTAAATTTTCTTAAATACATATTTCTTCCTTTGAATATGTCCTTGGGACGATTTCCAGATACCTTAAGCAATCTGTTTTTATTTTTTATAATTTCCATGAGTTAAATTATTCTTTTGCTGGGGAAACTATCCACCAGCCTCCTTACTCCACTATTTAGAAGTCCTAGAATTATTTTTCTCCCATAACAAGCGTGTAATATATCAAATGAGGGAATGAGTGAATATTTTGTCCACATGCCATCTCTATTTGCTTATTTTATCACTTTAATTTTATCTATACAAACGTATATCTCTTAAGCTTGGATTTTTGAAACTCTGCTACAAATTCATCCCTCCCCCCACACACTGAGTGTGCATTTATCTTTCTGCTCTTTCTATGAAGATAAATACAGTTGTGAATATTTATGGAGTTCTTTCAAAGTTTTGGCTTTATTTCTCTGTAGCAGATTTTTACTGGCTTAGCACAAGAAAGGGCCTTAATCAACATTAGTTTTCTTCCTTCTTTCTTTCCTTCCTTCTGTATCACTTCCCTGTTATGCCTTAGGTGTACACGCTAACCAAACCTATCTTATCTCCCTCACTAGACAACTCAGTCTCTGAAGGTAGGGATACCCATTTTTCTTTCTCTGACTTTCCCATGGAGCTGGCACTATACTTTTCGTATGGCAGGCACTCAATGCATGTCTGATTATTGATTAATTGCACACAGCAAAATTGCCCATGCTGTAGTTCTTCTGGAAGGAGGGAAGAAAAAGAAAGGTAGAGAGAAAGAGACAAGAAAGTGACCAGCATCAGATAAAGTATGTTTTAGCAGCAGACCAAACTGTGGAAGAGGTTACTAAGCAGTCTCACTTCCTTACTTGCACTCAATCTCAGGCTGGATGACCAAGTGTAGATGAGAGCTGTGGGCAGCGGAAGACGTGGGACAATGAACACGTCATTACGAAATGTGAGGAAGAGTCCATCGGATGTGGGAGGAATGCACTGGCTTTGCTAAACATGAATTTCAGGTGTTTATGGAAATAAACACCTGTGCACCTTTGTTAAGATAACTGAAGGCTTGTAGTGTCAGGTGCAGAGATCTTCCAAAAAGAGCTGATATTGACATTTGTGGGACACCAAACTCATGATAATGGAGAGAGACAGATAGGACTAAGAGCTACCAAAGTTTGTATCAGACAAGTTGGGATTTTCTCTTTAGTACAATGCAAGGGTCAGGAACATTAGATAAGTTACAGAAATATGTATGTTTAGTGTATATTAAAGTAGCCAGACTGTGCTCTGTGGGTGGGCTGGGTGGAAATGACCCCTACCAAGGAGGGAGCGAGTTGGCCCCAGTGACTGATGTTGCGTGTGTGGGCTGAGAAGCCTCAAATGTGAAATTTATGAGTAGTCGAGCCTGATAATAAAGGGAGGCAAGTGGAGACATTCGGGCTGTGTGTCTGTGTATAAAACATAGCCTGGCAAGAACAAGAGAAACTTTTTGATGAAGAGGTGCCTTTTAAAAATCGACTGCAGATATTATACATTAAAAAAAAAGGATGCCTGTCCATTCAAGAGTACTGAGAATATTCAGTAAAGTAGAAAGAAAAGTTGAGAACAATCTATGCAGAATCCAGCTGTGAACATTTTAGTGCTTTTCCTTTCCCCCACTCTACTTATTTGCTTCTAGCCTGTTTCAGATGCAAGTTTTGCATGATCATGATCATATTTCATGCACATTTCTGCACCTTACATCTTTCTCCTAAAGTATACCACATGTATTTTTTGTTACCAATTTTTCATTAGCACTATTTTAATGGCTGCATAACAGTCCATCATATAGATGGGTTATCATTTAATACTTTCTTTTATTATCTATTTAGGTTTTTTATTATATCAACAGGATGGGAAACTATGGTGTGATAAATATATTTCTGCAAATATATTTAGGCATGTTTATTTTCCCCTATGTCTTAGGTTATTTCATTTGGATGGATTTCTGGAAGTGGAATTGCTGGCTCATAATAACCCTCTGTGAACATTTTTAAGACTCTCAATCCATTAATGCCAAATTGCTTTGCGAGACTTCCGCATCAATTTACATTTCCATGCAGTGTATGGGAGTTCTTAGAAAGATAAATATTAGGACACAGAAAAAGTATGCCAGAGTCTCTAGATAAGAATTGATGGAAAGAGCTGCTGGGTATCAGGCTTGTAGTGTCAGGTGAAAGGAAACATCACCATATCAATGATATACAAATAGAGAATATTCCTGGCATCTACCTGAATAATAAGTGGATGCTTGTTCTTGGATAATCACCTTTATTCTAGAGCCAACTCTTATGCTACTACCTCCACCTCCCCTCACATACTCCAGTCAAAACAGGCTACTCTTCTCCTTGAAGATATTCAGAACCTTTCCTCTGACCTCTCTTCTTAAAATTAGTCCTAACCACCGTGCTCACTCAAGCTCAGGTGCTCAGGTTCATCCCAGATACTCACACAATGTTTGCTGAATTTAATCTCTATCTCCAAAGTCCATGATGATATGAAAAGAATGGAATCAAGAAGAAAGATGAGCTGCATCCTACTGTAGAGAGACAGGATGAATTGAGTGAACTGATTTATTGTGCAAGGACTGTGCTTTCTTTGGTCATGGTGAGGAAACTATTGGCATCAAGATTTTCTAAAGCCTTTAGGAAGGAGAGACTAAAGAGAATTGGCATACATTGAGGTCATCTCACACATGGGGATATGAGAGACTGAGTAACTCAAATCCTGAGAGATAAGTGTCTGTGTGCTGAGATGGGATCTCATGGCGGTCTCCTATAGCAGGTGCTGGGGATATGGGGTCGGAGAGTGTTTCTTAAAGGGAATGGGGACTCTAGCTATCAATCACCCTTGGAAGAAGCCATCTTGACTAGGAAAAGAACCAGGATGAGAAAGTCTGATTTCTGTAGAGGCATTGAGTGAAGTCTGTGTTCCAAGGAGGGGCAGAATAGTCTGTCCTCTCTGCTATAAGCAGATCTTCAGCAAAACCTTCATGCACCTTGCTAGCCATGTCTCTGCAGTCTTAGGTAAGTCTCAGGGAAGGGGTTTCCTCTAGGACCAGAGGACGTGAAGGTAGAGGAACACAGAGTGGAGGCATGCACAGAGTCACCATCAATGCATAGCTTTTCCTAGACAAATGGGGACTTCTTCAGGGTCACTGCTAGTGTTGAGGTAGCTAGATGAGGAGGTGCAGAAAAGGCCAGAGGACCTGCTCCTAGGCACATCTGAAGCATCACCCTGGGGACCAGTCAAGATGAGCTCACGATTGCATTCTGCACAGCCAGTCTCCAAACACAAAGGGTAGAAGGAACTGTGGCCATTTTAACTCATATCACACAGCAATACCACAGGGATATGACTTACCCTGCTCAGGCTTTTCTCCTGCTACAGAACTTTCACATATGTAGACTTAGTAATATCTCAATTACCCTATATAGTCAATGGTTATTCATACTTTTTTTAAAGAGGTGGCATATATATTTTATATTAAACATAGGCATTAAATTCTGGTTCAGGAAAGTCAGAATTTGAACATCTCTAAAGAAAAGTTCAAAAGAGAAGATAGTAAAGAGGGAGAAATTGATCCTTCTCTTTACCAAAAAAAGAGTAAAATATAAAATCTATGAAATCAATTAGCCAAGTGCTAGAGATGTAAAGATGCTGGAGATGTGGGCACACTTACAAAGTATAGGGCAGGCATTTTATCTGAAGATTTATAAGTAACCTTTGGGTAGAGGGGTATGATTATCAGTGATTGAATCATTTTCTTTAGTGTTGATTTGATATATTCACTGCTAATTGAATATGCTTGAAATTAAAGCCAGTTAATTGGGAATGGAAAGACAGAGGTAGACTTGGAGAACCAGAAAACCTGAATCTTTTAAGTGTGTGTGTGTGGCACGGGGGGAGTGGGGATGAACCACTCAGAGTGCAAATTTCATCTTATGGAGGTTAAAAGGAGAAAACCTGGAAAAAAGCTCCCAAATACAGGGTTCATAAAAATAATTGATAAACAACAGCTATCATATAGCTTACAATATTGAGAGAAGAAGCTTACAAGTATAATATAAAAGTAGCTTTTTAAAATAAAAGCATTACAGGATGAAACTAAATATCATAGAAGTACACAAAAAAGTATAAAATTAAAGAAGTTGCTATGAGTATTTTTATCATTTAGGTAAGCTACTACTATTTCTTCCAGCAGGAGAGCATCCTTCATCTCTGCATGAACAAATGCACCAGCCTCTGTTATATTCCAAATCACCGACTGCCTCTTCCCTAATCAAAAGTGCTTTATATTTCTATGTTACCTAATTATGATAGCTTCTTTTAGACAGATTCAGTTGTCTCCTCTGGAGATCCCTGCTTTGGAGTTTTTTATGTTCAGTGGATATTTGATAAACATAGATCAAATGCTTGCAGGAGAAAGCCTTGCCATTTCAAAGTGTTCTTCATGAATTTTAGTAATGTGACAGTTGTGAAAGTAAAGCCCCATTTGCACATTTATACCAAAGCAGAATTACCTCAGTCCCCTTCAACTTTAATATTTGATAGCCCTGTGAATCAAAGGGAAAATAAATAGCCCCACTGGTAAGCCTTGATTGACACAGCCCATCTATTCCGGGCGAAGTTCTGTGCTCAGCATGGGGATGGCTGAATCAATAGAACACTAAAGCCTCAAACCCATCTTGGAGATGTTTGAATGCCCGAATGGAAATGTTGACCTTTTCTTGTTGGAAATTCACTCCTCCATTTAATGAAGTTGCAGCGGCAAAGAAAAGTGCTTGGTCAGCTGGAGTCAGAAAATAATTTCATACTGATTGGACGTTGATCATTCCTGACATCAAATCCCCTACCCTGATGCTGTTACTCCAGGCCTTCATTAGAGGGCATAACCTGAAGTGGCCTGGTCTCCATCTCCTCTCTGAAGCAGAGCAGAGAGAAATGAGATTTCAGGAAAATCGGGCAAGGGACAAGTCATCCACACATTGTCTGAGGGACTCCAGGGTGAATCAAACAAGACATTGAAAAGCTATTATCTGAGAGGTTCCAAAGGAGAAAAGAACAATAGTGTAAAATTCGGATTTCCCTCTACTTTCTAGGAAGAGGAAAGGTCACATGTTCCTAGAACACAAAGATCTCAGAAATGGATGTTGAGGACACATTTTTTTTTTTTTTTTTCCTCCCTGGGCTCAAGGTGAGGTCCAGGGGTTTTTGGTGAGTCTTGACATTTGGGGAGGGGAAACAGGTGTCCTTGATATCCCTAGGATGAAGGAGGTGGTCTTTCGAAAAGGAGATAGGGCACTTTGAGTTCCTAACAGACATCAGAACAGGTGCCAGTTTTTCCATCTCACAAATGCTGAGTTTGTCACTCAGTGGGAATGACTTGGCCCCTGAGTTGCCTCTGAGTCACATGTGAATAGAGAGAGAAGAATTTTCTTCCTTGACTACAGTAGACACAAATAAAGTCTCAGGTCAGAAAGGGTCAGGAAATTAGTTGCGGCTTGGTATCAAGAGTATTGTTCTGTTTGTTTTTAAACAGTCAGACCAGAATGGACTGAGCTCGCTTTGGAGGAAGAGGCATGAGCTAATATCCTCAGAGGTGTACGGACGTGTGTATTCAACAAGGCTTCTCTGCAATGTTAGTGAGGTATTGACAATGCCCATGAGCAAGGAATGGCTGGGGCAGTGACTTGGGTGTCCTTTGAGACTCACTTCAATTTCCAATGTCTGAAACGTAATTTCATCATCTGTGAAATGGGAATTTAAAAACATCCCACCCTCATGGGAACTGAACATGCCTAACACTGCAGCATGCCTATGGCAGGACCTTAATTAAATTTCATTATCTCCTAGACAATTCAGCTCCAATCCAAGCTTCACTGTTCTGGAGTTGTGATTAACATTTTAAATACATACCATGTTCCAAGGTGTCTACCTGAAATGGCTCAGGAAGAAGAAGTTTTAATAAGTACACATGCTTACAATGGTGATATGCTGACATTTAAAAGCAGTAATATTTGAATTGAACAAGGAAAAAGGCTGGCACCTCAACGTGACTGCCCTGTGTAATTGCCTCGACCCTTTTCTTTTATGAGGTAAGAGTAAACATCCAACCTCAGCATGGCACTGCATGCTTTGTTTGCAGGGAAAATCTAAGTCCAGTGCCAGTCATAGATTTGTTATTGCCCTGTTCATTTAGTGTCTCTGTCAGAAAGTAGAAATGAAAATCTTGTGATTTTTCTCCATAACACTCAGACCTCTGGGAGGTAAGAAATGTAGTTCTAAGGGAGCAGTATCAAAATTAAGTCCTCAGCAGAGACACAAAGTGCCTGGCCAGCTATAGTCCATAGCGTGGCAAAGAGTTGGATGTGACTGAAGTGACTTAGCATGCACGCAGGCAGACAAAGTAATCATCTTTTTCTTTGATTCCCAGTGGCAGCTGTGAGTATTATAAAATTTCACTGAGTGTTTAAAAAAGCCATTTGCTTAACATGTCTTTAGTCTGTAAGTTAATACATATATTTTATTAATCCTAAATAAAACATCAAAAGGAAATGCCAGCAGCAAAATAAAATTATTATAAAATATATAGGGGCATATACATGTCAAATAATGGCTTAATGAAATGGCAAATACTAGATCTTTTAGGTATAAAACTATATTATACAGCAGCAAAAACAAAATACAGCATGGTGCTTGTACAAAATCAGATAAATGAATGGATGAGACAGAAGGGAAAACCTGTGTGTGTAGGGACCCATAAGACTTCAACATGGCATTGTATAATTAGAGAGCAGGAACCATTTTATAAATGATATTTGTAAAATTAGTTAATTTTTGAGGGGATAAAAGTTTCAACAAATCCTTTACATCTATGTGCTAATATAAATTCTTAATGGATAAAAGCCTTACAGATAATCTGAGCACAGAAAATGAAAATCGACTCTTTATGAGAAACTATGTACATATTTTGAAGTGATAGTAACTTAAAGGAAAAATTAACAGTTTTACCTCCCATAAAATGAAAATGTTCTCTGCTGTAAAGTAAAAGAAACAAAAAAATTAAGTCGGATTCAGAAAAAAAAAAAAAAAAAGGCTTTAAAACATCAATAAAGTTGATGATATCTGAAACACCTATAGAATGTACACATATTGATAATA
Source organism: Tragelaphus eurycerus (assembly GCA_935064755.1). Taxonomy (NCBI): domain Eukaryota; kingdom Metazoa; phylum Chordata; class Mammalia; order Artiodactyla; family Bovidae; genus Tragelaphus; species Tragelaphus eurycerus. The sequence goes on from CAKXYN010000020.1 coordinate 25,668,820, forward strand.
AAATCAATCCCAGATCAAAATGTACATTGGTACAGAAAAATTCTCAAGTAGGGAAGAACAGTCTATGGTCAAAAATGAGGACAGAGATGGAATGTTTTCATTTGCTATAAAATCAAAAACTGAAAAATGGAGTAATTTGGCATTTACTTGTGATGAACTAGCAAACTCATGCTATGGGAGGGCATGGAAATTGATAGAAACCTTTTTGGACTTTAATATATAAAATATCCAGAGTCATGAAAATATTCAAGCTTGTTAAAAGAACTAACCAAAGAATTAATATGCGGTGCTCAGTCACTCAGTCGTGTCCAACTCTTTGTGGCCCCATGGACTATAGCCAACCAGGCTCCTCTGTTCATGGGGTTTTCCAGGCAAGAATACTGGGGTGGGTTGCCATTTCCTCCTCCAGGGAATTAGGGAAGTTATTCAATGGCAAACAATGTGCTTGATAAATGGTTAATATCCAAAATATATAAAGAACTCATACAATTCAATATTGAAAAACTTATTAAAAAATGAGCACAGAAACTGAATGGATGTTTTTCTAAAGGAGACATATAAACAGCCAACAGGAACATGAAAAGATGCTCAACATTATTAATTATCAAAAAAATGCGCGTCAAAACCCCAATGACCTATAACCTCACACCTGTCAGAATGGCTGTTATCAAGAAGACAGGAAATAATAAGTAGCGTTGCCAAGGATATGAAGAAAAACAAATCCTTGTGCTCTGTTTGTGGGAATGTGAAAGTGAAAGTCTCTCAGTCGTGTCGACTCTTTGCGATCCCATGGACTGTACAGTTCGTGGAATTCTCCAGGCCAGAATACCAGAGTGGGTAAACTTTCCCTTCTGCAGGAGATCTTCCCAACCCAGGGATCGGATCCAAGTCTCCCTCATTGCAGGTGGATTCTTTACCAACTGAGATGTGTAGGCACTGTGAAATTCAGACACCATGAAATATAGTATGGGGGTTTCCCAAAAAAGTAAAAGAATTACCATGTAGTCCAGTAATCTCAAAGGTAATGAAAACAGTATCAAAAAGACATTTTCACCCCATGTTGATTATAGCATTATTCACAATCAGATCAGATCAGATCAGTCACTCAGTCGTGTCCGACTCTTTGCGACCCCATGAACTGCAGCACGCCAGGCCTCCCTATCCATCACCAATTCCCGGAGGTCACTCAGACTCACATCCATTGAGTCAGTGATGCCATCCAGCCATCTCATCCTCTGTCGTCCCCTCCTCCTCCTGCCCCCAATCCCTCCCAGCATCAGTCTTCTCCAATGAGTCAACTCTTCGCATGAGGTGGCCAAAATACTGGAGTTTCAGCTTTAGCATCATTCCTTCCAAAGAAATCCCAGGGCTGATCTCCTTCAGAATGGACTGGTTGGATCTCCTTGCAGTCCAAGGGACTCTCAAGAGTCTTCTCCAACACCACAGTTCAAAAGCATCAATTCTTCGGCGCTCAGCCTTCTTCACAGTCCAGCTCTCACATCCATACATGACCACAGGAAAGACCATAGCCTTGTCTAGGCGAACCTTTGTTGGCAAAGTAATGTCTCTGCTTTTGAATATGCTATCTAGGTTGGTCATAACTTTCCTTCCAAGGAGTAAGCATCTTTGAATTTCATGGCTGCAGTCACCATCTGCAGTGATTTTGGAGCCCCCAAAATAAAGTCTGACACTGTTTCCACTGTTTCCCCATCTATTTCCCATGTAGTGATGGGACCAGATGCCATGATCTTCGTTTTCTGAATGTTGAGCTTTAAGCCAACTTTTTCACTCTCCACTTTCACTTTCATCAAGAGGCTTTTTATAGTTCCTCTTCACTTTCTGCCATAAGGGTGGTGTCATCTGCAAATCTGAGGTTATTGATATTTCTCCCAGCAATCTTGATTCCAACTTGTGTTTCTTCCAGTCCAGCATTTCTCATGATGTACTCTGCATGTAAGTTAAATAAACATGGTGACAATATACAGCCTTGGCGTACTTCTTTTCCTATTTGGAACCAGTCTGTTGTTCCATGTCCAGTTCTAACTGCTGCTTCCTGACCTGCATACAGATTTCTCAAGAGGCAGATCAGGTAGTCTGGTATTCCCATCTCTTTCAGAATTTTCCACAGTTTATTGTGATCTACACAGTCAAAGGTTTGGCATAGTCAATAAAGCAGAAATAGATGTTTTTCTGGAACTCTCTTGCTTTTTCGATGATCCAGCGGATGTTGGCAATTTGATCTCTGGTTCCTCTGCCTTTTCTAAAACCAGCTTGAACATCAGGAAGTTCACGACACAGCCAAGAGGAGATACCCCACGACCGAGGTCAGAAAGGGCGGCGGTGAGGAGATACCCCTCCTCCAAGGTCAGGAAGGGCGGCGGCGAGGAAAGTCCCCTCGTCCAGGGTAAGGTGTGATGACTGTTCTTTGCTGGAGCAGCCGGGAAGAGATACCCCATGCCCAAGGTAAGAGAAACCCAAGTAAGATGGTAGGTCTTGCAAGAGGGCATCAGAGGGCAAATACACTGAAACCATACTCACAGAAAACTAGTCAATCTAATCACACCAGGACCACAGCCTTGTCTAACTCAATGAAATTATTCACAATAGTCAAGCTATAGAGACTACCTAAATGGATGAAAGAACAAAGAAGATGTGAATGGGATATTATTCAACCATGAGAAAGATGGAAATCTTGCCACTAATGTCAACATGGATAGATGCTGAGGACATTATACTAAGTGAGATAAACAGATACTACATAAGCAGAATCTGAAGAACCTAAACTTGCAGAAACAGAGAAAGGCAGTTTCCAGGGCCTGTGGGGTTGGGGGTGGGGGTGGGGAAATGTTGACCAAAGGGTATACAAATATAATCAGAAGATGAATCAGTTTTATAGATCTAAAGCAGAGCATTGTGATTATGGTCAACAATACTGTCTTATATGCTTCAAAGTTGCTAAGAGACTAGATCTTAAATGTTCTCACCACAAAATGCAGTGATAATTACGCAACATGATGGAAGTGTTAGCTAGAAGCTAAGGCTACGGTGACAATATACAGCCTTGATGTACTCCTTTCCTGATTTGGAACCAGTCTGTTGTTCCATGTCCAGTTTCAACTGTTGCTTCATGACCTGCATACACATTTCTCCGGAAGCAGGTCAGGTGACCTGGTATTCCCCTCTCTTTCAGAATTTTCCACAGTTTATTGTGATCCACACAGTCAAGGGCTTTGGCACAGTCAAGAAAGCAGAAGTAGATGTTTTTCTGGAAGTCTGTTGCTTTTTTGATGATCCAGCAGATGTTGGCAATTTGATCTCTGGTTCCTCTGCCTTTTCTAAATCTAACTTGAACATCTGGAAGTTTATGGTTCACATACTGTTGAAGCCTGATTTGGAGAATTTTGAGCATTACTTTACTAGCATGTGAGATGAGTGCAATTGTGTGCTGGCTTGAACATTTTTTGGCATTGCCTTTCTTTGGGATTGGAATGAAAATTGACCTTTTCCAGTCCTGTGGCCACTGCTGAGTTTTCCAAACTTGCTGGCCTATTGAGTGAAGCACTTTAACAGTATCATCTTTTAGGATTTGAAATAGCTCAGGGGAATTCCATCACCTCCATTAGCTTTGTTCATAGTGATGCTTCCTAAGGCCCACTTGACTTTGCATTCCAAGATGTCTGGCTCTAGGTCAGTGATCACACAACTGTGGTTATCTGGGTCATGAAGATCTTTTTTGTGTAGTTCTGTGTTTTCTTGCCACCTCTTCTTAATATCTTCTGCTTCTGTTAGATCCATAGTGTTTCTGTCCTTTATTGTGCCCATCTTTACATGACATGTTCCCTTGGTATCTCTAATTTTCTTGAAGAGATCTCTAGTCTCTCTCATTCTATTATTTTTCTCTATTTCTTTTCATGGATCACTGAGGAAGTCTTTCTTATCTCTCCTTACTATTCTTTGGAACTCTTCATTCAGATGATTATATCTTTCCTCTTTTTTGCCTTTAGCATCTGTTCTTTTCTCAGCTACTTGTAAGACCTCCTCAGACAACCATTTTGCCTTTCTTTTTCTTGGGGATGGTCTTGATTACTGCTTATTGTACAGTGTCATGAACCTTAGTCCATAGTTTTTCAGGCACTCTATCAGATCTAATCCCTTGAATCTATTTCTCACTTCCACTGTATAATCATAAGGGATTTGATATTGGTCGTACCTGAATGGTCTAGTGGTTTCCCCTACTTTCTTCAATTTAAGTATGAATTTGTCAATAAGGAGTTCATGATATGAGCCACAGTCAGCTCCCAGTCTTGTTTTTGCTGACTGTATAGAGCTTCTCCATCTTTGCCTGCAAAGAATATAATGAATCTATTTCAGTATGACCATCTGGTGATATCCATGTGTAGAGACTTCACTTGTGTTGTTGGAAGAGGGTATTTGCTATGACCACTACGTTCTCTTGGCAAAACTCTGTTAGCCTTTGACCTGCTACGTTTTGTACTCCAAGGCCAAAGTTGCCTGTTACTCCAAGTATCTCTTGACTTCCTTCTTTTGCATTCCAGTCCCCTATAATGAAAAGGAGATCTTTTTTGGTTGTTAATTCTAGAAGGTCTTGTAGGTCTTCTTAGAACCATTCAACTTCAGCTTCTTCAGCCTTACTGACTTGGATTACTGTGATATTGAATGGTTTGCCTTGGAATTGCCAGGCTGGATGAAGTACAAGCTGGAATCAAGATTGCTGGGAGAAATATCAATAACCTCAGATATGCAGATGACACCACCCTTATGGCAGAAAGTGAAGAACTAAAGTGCGTCTTGATGAAAGTGAAAGAGGAGAGTGAAGTAGTTGACTTAAAACTCAACATTCAGAAAACTAAGATCATGACATTCAGTTCCATCGTTTCATGGCAAATAGATGGGGAAACAATGAAAACAGTGAGAGATTTTATTTTCTTGGGCTCCAAAATCACTGCAGATGGTGACTGCAGCCATGAAATGAAAAGGCAGTTGCTCCTTGGAAGAAAAGTTATAACCAACCTAGACAGCATATTGAAAAGCAGAGACATTACTTTGCTGACAAAGGCCATTCTAGTCAAGGCTATGGTTTTTTCAGTAGTCATGTATGGATGTGAGAGTTGGACTATAAAGAAAACTGAGTACCAAAGAATTGATGCTTTTGCACTGTGGTGTTGGAGACGAATCTTGAGAGTCCCTTGGATTGCAAGGAGATCCAACCAGTCAATCCTAACAAAACTCAGTCCTGAATATTCATTGGAAGGACTGATGCAAAGCTGAAACTCCAATACTTTGGCCACCTGATGTGAAGAACTGACTCATTTGAAAAGACCCTGATTCTGGGAAAGATTGAAGGCGGGAGGAAAAGGGGATGACAAAAGATGAGATGACTGGATGGCATCACCGACTTGATGGACATGAGTTTGAATAAGCTCCCATAGTTGGTGATGGACAGTGAGGCCTGGTGTGCTAAAGTCCGTGGGGTCGCAAAGAGCCAGACACTACTGAGCGACTGCACTGAACTGAAGGCTACTGTGCTAATCATATTACAATATATGAATGTATCAGATCTAAACACTGCACAACTTCAAGTTAGACACTGTGTCAATTATATCTCAATAAAAAAAAGAGTATGTTCTAAAGTATAAAAAAAAAAAATCTAAAATTTTAAGATACCCTTTGGAGCATTGTCCGAAACTTGAAAAGCAAAATGAAAGAGAAGATAGAAGAAAATTTACACTAGTGTCCGGTTCAGAAATAGGCTTAAGTCAAGCCATTGACTGTATGTGTATGGAGGGAGGCTGGGGGCAATATTTCCAACACCTACACTCTGAAATTCTTGTCACAGGCTTTGGAAACAGCCTTTGAAATTTAAAGGATACAACCTAATGATTTTCAGCCATGGCTATACATCAGTCCCTCCAGGGGATCTTCCCAACCCAGGGATTGAACCCAGGTCTGTCGCATTGCAGGCAGATTCTTTACTATCTGAGACACCAAGGAAGCCCAAGAATACTGGAGTGGGTAGCCTATCCCTTCTCCTGGGGATCTTCCTGACCCAGGAATTGAACCAGATCTACTGCATTGAAGGTGGATTCTTTACCATCTGAGCTACCAGAGAAGCTCCAGTAGCAATTAGGAAGGTTTAATAAAAAAACAAAAAACACAGATTTCTGGGTCCCATACCCCACCAATTAAATCAGAATTAGTTGATGTTGAAGATCAGGCTTCTGTAAACTTTAAAGTTCACCAAGTGATTATAACATGGAGACAAGATTAAGATCCTATGTCAAAAAGGCAGTTTTAACATCAGTCCTCTTACAGTATTCCAGGAATACATTGTTTTGTATTTCTTTCCTTTTCTTTTTCATTTTCTATCCTAAATAGGAATAGAAACAAGACCAGACTATCTCAGGCCTCAGTAAAACTGAGTAAAAGAAAATGTGTACTACTGTATTTACTTACCTATTTAATATATTTATTTAAATACTTATGCTTATACTCTTTTAAAATTAGTATTTTATCTGAGCATATGACCTATGGCTATAAAATGTTATTATAAAATTAATTCAGGTTCATGTTGAAGTTTTAAAGGAATAACATTAAACTGAGTATCATCATAATTCACAGCTCAAAGAAACAACTACAAATTTTTTGCTGCATTCTTTTCACCAATCTCCTTATGCATGAGTTTGCATAAACTTTTTACAGTTAAGATTATACTATGTATAAAATTTTAATGGTATGTTTTCCTATCAAATTTTGTATTTTTGGTTTTTCCTATACTAATAAAAAAATCCCAAGATATCATTTAAAATGTTTCTGTTTGTTCGCTGAATTTTTTTAATTAAAAAAGTTAATTGTGTGAGAAAGGATAATGAAGTTGCCTGACTTGTATACAGTTCCATATGAATTATAATAATAATATTTAATCATATCTGCTCTTGGAGAAGTTGCGAGGCTCAAATGAGATGAAGCATGTAAATTCCTTAGAATAATCTCTGTCATTTAGTTAGTAGGTAAATAAGTGATTAGAGTGAAAGGGTATCTTTTGTTCTGTGATTTGGTTTTATTCATGGGTTCCTGAAATAACTGCAGATCCAGAAAGGTGGAATGAGTGTTTTCTGTTATTCATAATAATCCCCTTTCAATGACGCCTGAATTTATGTTAATGAGGTGATTTTTGGAACACCCCTAGATAACTACAGGATGGGGGCTTGTTGCCCAAGGAACCAGGTGATTAAAGCGTTGGAAGTTTTTAGTCCAGTCCAGACCTTCTGAGAGGAGAAAGAGGTTGGAGACTGATTCAATCAATCACCAATAGCCAATGGTACTCACATTATATGTACACAGTAAAACCTTCAGATAAGTCCCTTATGTAAAAGTTCAGAGAGCTTTAGAGCTGGCGAACACCTGAAGATATCTGGAATATGACATATCCAGGGAGAGCATAGATGCTCTGTATCCCTTCCTACATACCTTGCCCTAGGCATTTCTTCCTCTGGTTGTTCTTAAGTTGTATCCTTTTATAATAACCCATAATTTAGTAAATAAAACTGTTTTACTGAATGCCATGTGTTACACTAGCAAATTATCAAACTCAAAAAGGGGTTGTGGGGAACTCTGAATGATAGCCAGCTGGTCAGAAGCACTGCTGACAACCTAGACTAGTGACTGGAAGTGGGGGCAGTTTTGTGGGACCGGGTCCTCGACCTGTGGGTTCTGGTGCTATCTCCAGGTAGATAGCATCCAATTTGAATAAACTTGTAAGGCCCCTACTGATGTCTGAGGATCATTTGGTATGGAATTACCCTACCCACCGCTATGTATTTGGTGACCAGCAGTGTCAGAAACATTCTGGAAGTAGAATGTGAGTAAAGAAGAAACATAATTATTTCTTCTTCAGTATATTTATCCAATGATTTATTTAGTATAAATTTCTAGGGTTGATGGGCACATGCACACCTGAGTGCTCGATAGCTTCAGTTGTGTCCAACTTTTTTGTGACCCTATGGACTGTAGCCCGCCAGGCTCCTCTGGTCGTGGAGAATACTGGAGTGGGTTGCCATGCCCTTCTCCAGGGTATCTTCCTGACCCAGGGATCAAATCTGTATCTGACTATGTCTCCTGCATTGCAGATGGATTCTTTACCCACTGAGCCACCTGGGAAGCTCAATGGGCACAGAGAACATTTAAAATTTTGTCAAGCCTGTCATTAATAAGTAAGGTGGCACTGGTTTTATTCCTATACAATGCATTAAGGTTCTACTTTCCAAAATACTTTTCAGTACTGGGTATTATGTCTCTATTCATTCGTTCATTCAATTTGCCAAACTAATAGTCAAATTATGTCTTTTAAATTTTCATGCACTTGATTACCCTAAACTTAAGACTAATTTATAGGCTTATTGTTCAATGTGCTTTTTCCTTTCATGTTCAGAGTATCTGTGCTTCTCCCAACCATACCCTGTTGCTTTTCAGAATCTTAATTTCTCGTTTCCATTGCTGTACTGCCCCCAGATTCTTCCGACTCTCTATTCATAATGACAACAACAGAAGGCTCTCAGTTGTACTTTTGGAAGGAGTGACAGGTGTCTAAGTATACTGCAAGGCAGTGAGGATGCCTGAGGCAGCCAAGTGTCTGATTTGAGGCTTAGCATTTCCTGCTTGGAATCCTTTTTGCTGGTGAGGCTTGGTCTCCTGGGAAAAGAAAGCTTGTCTGCTGTGCTTCTTGTCTGATAACTGACTGGGTATTGGCTCAGCTTCCCTCAGAACTCCCCAGGGATCAGGGCTGCTCCATTCTTGGCTGGTTTCCACATTTAGGGAAGGAGAGGCTGGGATGGAAAGAACTGGGGTATCTTCTGCTTCAGTCAGACAATGTGCATCAGAAGGAAGGAGTCTGGGCCTCCAGGACTCATCGAAGATGAATGCGGGGGAATGCCATCAAGATCATTCAAGACAGACAGTGTAAGAGCATGCTCACAGAGAGAATGCTGGGCTCCCAGTTACCAGACTTTAATTCTTTGCAGTAAGTAGGGGATACTGGGCTTTATAAATGTCATCATTTCGCCTTTGCACCTGGTTGGCAAGAGGTGTGTATTATTGTCACCATTTATAGATGATGAATCTAAACCTTCAGTTTCAGCTATTTCTTCTTATCATGATTCTGATTTCATTTGGCTCTTGACCATCTTTTCTTTCCAATCCAAGCAGATTAAGAGTTCCATGAGAGATTCATTGGTGTCTTCCTCTTATGTGTGAAGAGCACCTGCCTCTCCTTCCATGCTTTCACTTCTCAGGGGTGGGACCCAGTGGTTCTTCTCCAGCCAGAAGCAGCAGGATCTCAGGATGACGTGGCTGTGGTCTGTGCTGCTTCTCCCATAGGATGTATCAGAAGTTCCCTCACTACCTTCCCATCCAGTGGGGCTCCATGGGAGAGTAAAACATTATACACTTGTTCCCTTAAGCTTTTATATTACCCCTTGTGTCTTCTTACTGTCTCTTGGTCTTTGATCAGGGAACTCAAAACACTCCAAATGCAGCTGACTTTGCTACCTTCACAGGACTGTCTAGCACTGAGGGATGCTCAGCTGAGATGGTGACCACTTGGCAAAAAAAAAAAAAAAAAAGATTCAAAACCAAGGTCAAGAAATATTTAATTGTTTGGTTTAAACTATTTGTTGCTATAATTTTGTAAGTGCTTTTTTTTTGGTTTGAGCAAAACCACATCCTAATAGCAGTCTCTGATTAATATCTTATATCTTATATTAATATAAGATTAATATCTTATATCTTATTTGGCATATACAAGAAGATATGTTCTGTTTGAGGAGGTGGATAAAAAGTATTTGGAGCACCACTCTGCTACCAAAATTATCAGTGTATTGAAATCTGCCCTTCTATTTGCCTATCTCTTCCAATAAACTTCGAGGCTCTTGGGCAGACACTAAATTCTTCTGATCATTTTAACTCCAGATTATCATACAGAGCCTAGTCTGTACCTCAATAATTACTGAATGATGAAAGGATGAATGGATAGGCATTGCTTCAAGTTATAGTCCTTGGACAATAAAGTTCACGGCCAACATTTTCTCCCTGTGACAAGTAACGTAATTTCAAACAGACAAATGCCAGAGAAATATATAGCCAGGAGGGACCTTTAAGAAATCCTATAATCAGGACATTTTTTTCCACTAGATGTCTAAAAATTATGGCATAAAGGGTCTATGTTATAGTCACAGGGTGCATTCAAGTGATAGTTAGGCAGCTGGATAGATATTATTCTCTATATGTCTAGCAGTTCAGTTCAGTTCATTCACTCAGTCATGTTGAACTCTTTGCAACCCCATGGACTGTAGCACACCAGGCCTCCCTGTTCGTCACCACCTCCTGAAGTTTACTCAAACTCATGCCCATTGAGTCAGTGATACCATCCAACCATCTCATCCTCTATAATCCCCTTCTTCCACCTTCAATCTTTCCCAGCATCAGGGTTTTTCCAACGAGTCAGTTCTTCACATCAGATAGTCAAATATTGGAGTTTCACCTTCAACATCAGTCCTTCGAATAAATATTTAGGACTGATTTCTTTAGGATGGACTGGTTGGATCTCCTTGATATATGTCTATATCAACACTTATTTATACATGTTTATACACAGCTATGTGTTCATATGCATGAAAATTCTTAACGACATGGGAATACCAGACCACCTTACCTACCTCCCTTGAAACCTGTATGCAGGTCAAGAAGCAACAGTTAGAATCATATATAAAACAATGGATTGGTTCAAAATAGGGAAAGGAATACATCAAGGCTGTATATTGCCACCCTGCTTATTTAACTTATATGCAGAGTATATCATGAGAAATGCTGGGCTGGATGAAGCACAAGCTGGAATCAAGACTGAGAAATATCAATAACCTCAGATATGCAGATGACACCACCCTTATGGCAGAAAGTGAAGAAGAACTACAGAGTCTCTTGATGAAGGTGAAAGAGGAAAATGAAAAAGCTGGCTTAAAACTCAACATGCAAAAAACTAAGATCATGGCATCCAGTCCCATCACTTCATGGCAAATAGATGGGAAAATAATGGAAACAGTGATAGAATTTATTTTGGGGGGCTCCAAAATCACTGCAAATGGTGACTGCAGCCATGAAATTAAAAGACGCTTGCTCCTTGGAAGAAAAGCTATGACAGACGTAGACAGCATATTAAAAAGCAGAGACATTACTCTAACACTAAAAGTCCATATAGTCAAATCTATGGTTTTTCTGGTAGTCATGTATGGATGTGAGAGTTGGACCATAAAGAAAGCTGAGCACCCAAGAACAGATGCTTTTGAACTGTGGTTCTGGAGAAGACTCTTGAGGGTCCCTTGGACTGCAAGGAGATCAAACTTGTCAATCCTAAAGGAAATCAATTCTGAATATTGATTGGAAGGACTGATGCTGAAGCTGGAGCTCCAATCCTTTGGCCACCTGATGCGAAGAACTGACTCATTGGAAAAGACCCTGATGCTGGGAAAGACTGAAGGCAGGAGGAGAAGGTGACATCAGAGGATGAGATGGTTGGATGGCATCACTGACTTGATGGGCATGAGTTTAAGCAAGCTCCCGGAAGTGGTGAAGGACAAGGAGGCCTGGCATGCTGCAGTCCATGGGGTCACAAAGAGCCGGACACAACTGAGTGACTGAACAACAACAATACACATACATACATGTTTTTAAACTGGTTCACTCTTAAAGAATACTCACTGGATGCTACCTTTTCTCTCCTTCTCCCCAAACACCCCACTTCCCACCACACACACTGTTCTAATTGCTGTGGATCACTGATATTAGAGACTAACTGAATGAATGATGCTAAAGCTGAAACTCCAGTATTTTGGCCACCTCATGCGAAGAGTTGACTCATTGGAGAAGACTCTGATGCTGGGAGGGATTGAGGGCAGGAGGAGAAGGGGACGACAGAGGATGAGATGGCTGGATGGCATCACTGACTCGATGGATGCGAGTCTGAGTGACCTCCGGGAGCTGGTGATGGACAGGGAGGCCTGGCGTGCTGCGGTTCATGGGGTTGCAAAGAGTCGGACATGACTGAGCGACTGATCTGATCTGATCTGAGGATCCTAGGATACATGCCGTGGAGCCAACCAGATGCGTCCTGTGATAATCCAAGCTGAGAGGGACAAAGCCCTAGGCTCAAGCAGCATGGGGAAAAGGAGTGGGATGGGGTGCGGCCAGTGGAGGTTAAATATTCAGACGATAAACTCAAGGAGACAAAATTCTTGTTCCTCCTCTTCTGGGAGTGGATCACGCGTTGAGTTTGTCTGTGATAGCAACTGTTCCTGGCCTGAGATGTACTCTTGAAGTGAGAGACCAGAGTCACCTTCCTTGGTTAAGAACACATGCCAGGGAGAATATTGTTTCCAGCTCTTAAAAATTTAGAGTTTCAATAAAAAAAAAAAGTCCTATACTTTGAGATGTTCCTGCATTAAGCAGATGACCTCCTCTCCCACGGAGTGAGCAGACCCAGAGGCTGGTGACACAAAACAGTCCTTCCTCTGATAGATGGAATCACACATTCCAGTAAAAATCCCTGGGCACCTTCTGCTTCACTTATTTGTGGAGTTTTCCTCTTGTCTCTGCTCTCCCCTTTAACTCCATCTGTTATATCTCCCACTTGGCTCTGAGTACCATAATGTGATCTTTGCTCTCTTCCTGGCCTTGCAGGCAAACACTGCTGCCCCAGAGCAAACTTTGACCTTGAATTTGTGGTGGACTTGCTGATGTCTTTGACCTTGACCTCATTCCTCTAAAGCAGGGCTTTCTGGCAATCTTGTCTGGGCTCTTATCTCCCCCATCCCTGCAGGAGTGTCAGAATGTCCCAGGGAATCATTAGTCAAGGGCCCCATCCTGACACCAGCTCTTTAGAAGCTCTCGGTGCCTTGAGTGCATCGGGAGGTCCAGGCAGACCTCACCCAGTGGCTTTTATCCACAGACCCTTCCCAAAGCAGTGAACTGATTGATGACAAGAAGGAGAATTAAATATTTATGTGTGGAAGACCAGAGAGGCAGGCACAGGAAGAAAAGAGTTTAAATGCATGGGCTTGTTGGAGGAACAGTATTCCATATAAGCACAGTGATTCCTATGAATAATGCCTGTTTCCTCTCATTATTACATGCCTGTAAGGAAAATCACCCTGATGTAATATCAGTCCTGGGCTGACAAATCATATTAGGAACTAGAGCTGCTTTTGCATCCAAAAAACCACAAAAGACTTGGGATGTATTTCTCTTCCCTCAAGATGTGATAAAGTACTATTCTTTTCAGTTTGTTTTCTGACAGCTTCTCTCACCTTAACTCTGCAATGAATCTCTTCTCCAAGAAATAGTTGAGGCCCAGCCTCTTCACTTCAGAGAATACTTAGAGGGTTAGAGGAGGGAGGGTGACACCCCCTTGTCTTATTTAATGTGTATCATGATTGAGAGGGACAGCACTCATTCTGGGTGTGGTTGGAATTTCATCTAAATAGGGGCAAGAACTTCTAGCAATGTTAGAAACAAACCCCATGCACTATCTTGGCAGGTAATGGAATTTCCTGTATCTGGAGTTTTTAAGAAAGTATTGGGTAATTGCCTTGAAAGCAATGGAGGATTCAAGGTCATGGTGTAGAGCCGTGTGATTTTCAAGGGCCCTTCAAAATCTAAGATGCTAGGGGTTTCTTCCCCTTTTGCCATTTCCCAGTTTTCTCCCCATGATATTTTAGAATCAATGTTCTATATTTTAGTCTCAAATCTGTTACAACGATGGTAGTTATCTTCATACAAGCTTGACTAAGGGCACCATTAGGGAATATGATTCTTCCATAGAGTGGAACACTGTTTTTTCTCCCATTTCTCAGAGGAAGTCCAAAAGTAGGTGTATGGGTTGGATACCTACTTCTTGTTTTTCAAGTGGTTTAGAAAGGTTTCCTGCAGACTTAAGTGGCTGTATTATTCTAAGTAGAAAGGTAAGTTGCCTCCTTTTTATGATCAGTGAGTTCCTAACTGTGAGAGGAACTTTGCTATTGAAATGCCAGCATTCTCAACATACTAGTACAGAGTGAGGACACCTTCAGATCTGTGGGTGCCCCTACCCTCCACTTCTTTTTCTCACTCTGTTTCTGTCAGTCTGTCTCTCCTTCTCTCTCTGGTAAATTGTATCATCCTCCTGAATAAGTGACACAAGAGCAGTTGTTATGAGTATCTCACACAGGTCCAGGATGCTATGGGGAGAAGACAACCAGAGAACATGTGGGGAAGCATTTGGGATTAAGAGCCACACAGTGCTTGAGTACAGGCTTTGAAGTCTGTTAGATAAATGCTAATAGATCCTGTCTCAAGGATCTAGATAAATTATTGTAGGATCTGTTGGCATCTTCAGTATTGACCTGCTAGAAGCAATAGTTATTACTAACATTAATTCCATTTTATTAATGAGGTATATGGAATGAAGCAGGGCAAAGACTAACAGAGTTTTGCCAAGAAAATGCACTAGTCATAACAAATACCCTCTTCCAACAACACAAGAGAGGACTCTATACATGGACATCACCAGATGGTCAACACCAAAATCAGATAAATTACATTCTTTGCAGCCAAAGATGGAGAAGCTCTATAGAGTCAGCAAAAACAAGACCAGGAGCTGACTGTGGCTCAGAACATGAACTCCTTATTGCCAAATTCAGACTGAAATTGAAGAAAGTAGGGAAAACCACTAGACCATTCAGGTATGACCTAAATCAAATCCCGTATGATTATACAATGGAAGTGAGAAATAGATTTAAGGGCCTAGATCTGATAGATAGAGTGTCTGATGAACTATGGAATGAGGTTCGTGACATTGTACAGGAGACAGGGACCAAGACCATCCCCAAGGAAAAGAAATGCAAAAAAGCAAAATGGCTGTCTGAGGAGGCCTTACAAATAGCTGTGAAAAGAAGAGAAGCAAAAAGCAAAGGAGAAAAGGAAAGATATAAACATCTGAATGCAGAGTTTCAAAGAATAGCAAGAAGAGATAAGAAAGCCTTCTTCAGCGATCAATGCAAAGAAATAGAAGAAAACAATAGAATGGGAAAGATTATGGATCTCTTCAAGAAAATCAGAGATACCAAAGGAACATTTCATGCAAAGATGGGCACGATAAAGGACAGAAATTGTATGGACCTAACAGAAGCAGAAGATATTAAGAAGAGGTGGCAGGAATACACAGAAGAACTGTACAAAAAGATCTTCACAACCCAGATAATCACGATGGTGTGATCACTGACCTAGAGCCAGACATCTTGGAATGTGAAGTTAAGTGGGCCTTAGAAAGAATCACTACGAACAAAGCTAGTGGAGGTGATGGAATTCCAGTTGAGCTATTTCAAATCCCGAAAGATGATGCTGTGAAAGTGCTGCACTCAATATGCCAGCAAATTTGGAAAACTCAGCAGTGGCCATAGGACTGGAAAAGGTCAGTTTTCATTCCAATCCCAAAGAAAGGCAATGCCAAAGAATGCTCAAACTACCGCACAATTGCACTCATCTCACACTGTAGTAAAGTAATGCTCAAAATTTTCCAAGCCAGGCTTCAGCAATATGTGAACCGTGAACTTCCTGATGTTCAAGCTGGTTTTAGAAAAGGCAGAGGAACCAGAGATCAAATTGCCAACATCCACTGGATCATGGAAAAAGCAAGAGAGTTCCAGAAAAGCATCTATTTCTGCCTTATTGACTATGCCAAAGCCTTTGACTGTGTGGATCACAATAAACTGTGGAAAATTCTGAAAGAGATGGGAATACCAGACCACCTGATCTGCCTCTTAAGAAATCTGTATGCAGGTCAGGAAGCAACAGTTAGAACTGGACATGGAACAACAGACTGGTTCCAAATAGGAAAAGGAGTACGTCAAGGTTGTATATTGTCACCCTGTTTATTTAACTTATATACAGAGTACATCATGAGAAATGCTGGACTGGAAGAAACACAAATTGGAATCAAGATTGCCGGGAGAAATATCAATAACCTCAGATATGCAGATGACACCACCCTTATGGCAGAAAGTGAAGAGGAACTAAAAAGCCTCTTGATGAAAGTGAAAGTGGAGAGTGAAAAAGTTGGCTTAAAGTTCAACATTCAGAAAACCAAGATCATGGCATCTGGTCCCATCACTTCATGGGAAAAAGATGGGGAAACAGTGGAAACAGTGTCAGACTTTATTTTTCTGGGATCCAAAATCACTGCAGATGGTGACTGCAGCCATGAAATTAAAAGCCATTAAATTACTCCTTGGAAGGAAACCTAGATAGCATATTCAAAAGCAGAGACATTACTTTGCCAACAAAGGTCCGTCTAGTCAAGGTTATGGTTTTTCCTGTGGTCATGTATGGATGTGAAAGCTAGACCGTGAAGAAGGCTGAGCACCGAAGAATTGACGCTTTTGAACTGTGGTGTTGGAGAAGACTCTTGAGAGTCCCTTGGACTGCAAGGAGATCCAACCAGTCCATTCTGAAGGAGATCAGCCCTGGCATTTCTTTGGAAGGAATGATGCTAAAGCTGAAACTCCAGTATTTTGGCCACCTCATGCGAAGAGTTGACTCATTGGAGAAGACTCTGATGCTGGGAGGGATTGGGAGCAAGAGGAGAAGGGGACGACAGAGGATGAGATGGCTGGATGGCATCACTGACTCGATGAATATGAGTCTCAGTGAGCTCCGGGAGTTGGTGATGGACAGGAAGGCCTGGCATGCTGCGATTCGTGGGGTTGCAAAGAGTCGGACACGGCTGAGCGACTGATCTGATCTGATCCGATTCATTAATTCAGATTCAAAGCTTAGGTCAAACCAGAATTAAAATTTATTAACAGATTATAAGTATTGATTTACTATTAATTATTAAGATAGTAACTATCATAAAAAGCCACAAATGTTAGTTGTTCTTTTCTCAACTAAAGTGTCTGCTGGTTTTATGAGCTAGATAGAGAGGTGTGCTATTTCATAGAAACTGAACTTAAGAAATTGGCATAAAGAGAAGTAGAAAGGAGTCACGTATTTAGGAAAGCCAGTTTTTGAAATTCAGTAATTCTTCGTGGTGGACATGGTAAGTTGACATGGTGACATAATTAGGTCTAAACTGCAATGTTAAAATGGATTTTGTTGGTAGAATTTTACTTTTACATATTTAGAATGTCAGAGGAGTTGGAAGATACTAAAGAGCTTAGCTCTCTCTGAATAAAGATCCACATTTATGGGGTTGGTGTCACCATGGTCAGAGATGGCCTAGTGGTTTGAGGGATTCTGAGTAAGTAGTGAAAAAAGTGATAGCGGTCACACACTATGCAGGAGGCACACTGCTCGGGTCTTGTATGTGTTCCCTTGGGTTTTTATAACAACTTGAGAGGTAGATGCTGTTTTTGTGAGTTGTTTTCTGTTTTCAGGAAGCAACATATTTTAGAGCAGAGAATGTTCTCAGAATTGCTAGCTGTTTTGTGATATATCTGCGCTAAAAACAAACACTTTCTTTGCGTATCCTTGTCTTGACCTTCAGGAATTGGTCCATTCTAGCCAAAGTCTCAGTGGCTCCATGGCCTGTGAGTGTCTTGTCTCCTTTTTCCTTTGCACTTTAAGATAAACTATATCATTTTTAGAGTGCTCAAACTACCGCACAATTGCACTCATCTCACACGCTAGTAAAGTAATGCTCAAAATTCTCCAAGCCAGGCTTCAGCACTATGTGAACCGTGAACTTCCTGATGTTCAAGCTGGTTTTAGAAAAGGCAGAGGAACCAGAGATCAAATTGCCAACATCCGCTGGATCATCGAAAAAGCAAGAGAGTTCCAGAAAAACATCTATTTCTGCTTTATTGACTATGCCAAAGCCTTTGACTGTGTAGATCACAATAAACTGTGGAAAATTCTGAAAGAGACGGGAATACCAGACCACCTGATCTGCCTCTTGAGAAATCTGTATGCAGGTCAGGAAGCAACAGTTAGAACTGGTCATGGAACAACAGACTGGTTCCAAGTAGGAAAAGGAGTACGTCAAGGCTGTATATTGTCACCATGTTTATTTAACTTATATGCAGAGTACATCATGAGAAATGCTGGACTGGAAGAAAAACAAGTTGGAATCAAGATTGCTGGGAGAAATATCAATAACCTCAGATTTTATTTTTCTGGGCTCCAAAATCACTACAGATGGTGACTGCAGCCATGAAATTAAAAGCCATGAAATTACTCCTTGGAAGGAAAGTTATGACCAGTCTAGATAGCATATTCAAAAGCAGAGACATCACTTTGCCAACAAAGGTTCGCCTAGTCAAGGCTATGGTCTTTCCTGTGGTCATGTATGGATGTGATAGTTGGACTGTGAAGAAGACTGAGTGCCGAAGAATTGATGCTTTTGAACTGTGGTGTTGGAGAAGACTCTTAAGAGTCCCATGGACTGCAAGGAGATCCAACCAGTCCATTGAAATCCCTGGGATTTCTTTGGAAGGAATGATGCTAAAGCTGAAACTCCAGTACTTTGGCCACCTCATGTTAAGAGTTGACTCATTGGAGAAGACTCTGATGCTGGGAGGGATTGGGGGCAGGAGGAGAAGGGGACGACAGAGGATGAGATGGCTGGATGGCATCACTGTCTCAATGGACGTGAGTCTGAGTGACCTCCGGGAGTTGGTGATGGACAAGGAGGCCTGGCGTGCTGCAGTTCATGGGGTCGCAAAGAGTCGGACATGACTGAGCGACTGATCTGATCTGATCTGATATCATTCTTATCATATTGTGTGGACAAATAAAAACATCATAGAACTAATCACACTGCAATATAACTGTCAGTTGCATGAGTCTTCCCTTTTTGTGAACCATGAACTTCCAGATGTTCAAGCTGGATTTAGAAAAGGCAGAGGAAGCAGAGATCAAATTGCCAACATCCATTGGATCGTCGAAAAAGCAAGAGAGTTCCAGAAAAGCGTCTACTACTGCTTTATTGACTATGCCAAAGCCTTTGACTGTGTGGATCACAGCAGACTGTGGAAAATTCTTCTAGAGATGGGAACACCAGGCCACCTGACCTGCCTCCTGAGAAATCTGTATGCATGTCAAGAAGTAACAGTTAGAACTGGACATGGAACAACAGACTGGCTCCAAATCAGGAAAGGAGTACATCAAGGCTGTATATTGTCACCCTGTTTATTTAACTTATATGCAGAGTACGTCATGACAAATGCTGGACTGGATGAAGCACAAGCTGAAATCAAGATTGCCAGGAGAAATATTAGTAGCCTCAGATATGCAAATGACACCACCCTTACGGCAGAAAGCGAAGACAAACTAAAGAGCCTCTTGATGAAAGTGAAAGAGGAGAGTGAAAAGGTTGGCTTGAAACTCAATATTCAGAAAACTAACATCATGACATCCGGTCCCATCACTTCATGGCAAGTAGATGGGGAAACAGTGGAAACAATGACAGATTTGGGGCTCCAAAATCACTGCAGATGGTGACTGCAGCCATGAAATTAGAAGACACTTGCTCCTTGGAAGAAAAGTTATGACCAACCTAGACAGCTTATTAAAATGCAGAGACATTACTTTGCCAACAAAGATCTGTCTAGTCAAAGCTATGGTTTTTCCAGTAGTCATGTATGGATGTGAGAGTTGGATTATAAAGAAAGCTGAGCACTGAAGAATCGATGCTTTTGAAATGTGGTGTTGGAGAAAACTCTTGAGGGTCCCTTGGACTGCAAGGAGATCCAACCAGTCCATCCTAAAGGAAATCAATCCTGAATATTCATTAGAAGGACTGATGCTGAAGCTGAAGTTCCAATACTTTGGCCATCTGATGTGAAGAGCTGACTCATTAGAAAAGACCCTGATGCTGAGAAAGATTGAGGGAAGGAGGAGAAGGGAACAACAGAGGGTGAGATGGTTTGATGGCATTACCGACTCAATGGACATGAGTTTGAGCAAGCTCTGGGAGATGGTAGACAGGGAAGCCTGGCGTGTTATAGTCCATGGGGTCACGAAGAGTCAGACACAACTGAGCATAGGATTACATGGTACTCCATTCCACATCAGAGTAAAATGATCCTTTTGATTTGTTTTAGAATCTTCTTTTAAGTAAGTGATTTCAGACTTAATGGAATGCTTCTCTGCCAACTTGTATGCATCATGCAAGAAATCAGAATAATTTATAAAATTTGATTCCAGCTCTAACCAGTAGTACACAATCAAACACAGGGGCATTTCTTGATGGTAATGAGTGTGGGTAGGGTGGGAAATCTGAATTTCTGTAACTGAAGCGTTCTCCAAGATAAGGTAGTATCACCCTTCTCGGAAATGACATCAGCATCTTTATTATGGGGGTCCCCTTGAGATCTCAGCCCTTCTCACACATATGCATTATGGAGGGTCTACTCCATTCTGCTGTCAGGTGGGTTCCTGGTTAGCCATTTCAATCTTAGTGAAAGCAACTCTTTGGTGTATGATCTCATACATAAATGGCTATTTATGCTGGGCTTTCCTCTACCCCGGCCCATCAGACCACACTCCTTCGAGACCTCTTTTAGGGTTTTAATGTATTATCGAAGCAGAAGTTAATACGTGGCAATGGAATTTTCCTCCACATGCTGCTGTCTGTCATAATATATAGTCTTCCCTTTACTCCATATTAAGCTACTCAGATACATATGACTGCATTCTATCAGCATCTGTCTTCCTTAAAAGAATTCTATGACAAAGGATACTTTTGGAAGATAATTTTTGTCCCTTTTATTTATTTATTTATTTTGGAAAATGTCTACGAATTAAAATGTGGATAACAGGAATGACTAGGAGCTTGTTCTCTTCTCTTCTCTTCCTGGAATGTCTAATCAATGAGACCACATTGAACATTTCTGTTCACGTAGGGATAACTCAGAAAGGTGGTGAGCGCTGCAGTCCTGGTGTTCGATCTTGACTCTATATCCAGTTCTGACAGTGACGTGTATCTTACATGCTTAATAAGTAGTAAGTGATGCTATCACTGTTGCCAGGCGAGTTCAAACCTTGGTGACAGGACCGTGAGCGTCAGGCACTCTATACTACTCCTGTCTTAACATGCTGGCCCCTCAGTGATGATTTCTTCTACTTGGATCCTATTGTGTGCAGTTGTAGTGGAGCTGAGGTCTTTGAACTCATGTTCTATATTGAAATGCACAAATTGGCTTATTGTCATATGGCTTCTGCCTATCTCTTTAGTGTCAACTTTAACTTTTCCCTTCTCCTAGTTTGTATACCACCTTAGAGAACTACCTATAGACAGAATGATCTTAGACAATTTACTTAACTTCTCTGAGCCCCTCTCCCTCTAAGGTGGTATAGTATCCTCCTATGGGTTGTTGGAAGACTAGTTGAATTCATACACACAGGCACTTAGGAACATTTCAGGCCTTTCTGCAGTGTGGAGCGACTGATTAGTTAGAGAGAGTCCAGGTAGGAGTAAACTGTACTAGAGGTGACAAGAGCCCAGAGTGGTGGAGTGACAGCAATGAGCACACCTAACATGTATTGGCAGTTTCACATTCCAGCCATTTAGCCTGAACTGATAGCCCTAGTTCTTAGGAGAACCCTGAGATGTAAGTATACTGATTTTAAAAAGGAACAGAATATATTAGAGAGAGAGAAAAATAAAACAAGACAAAAATCCCCATTTGCTTGGTAGAACCAGGATTTGATCACCGTTTCTGTGAAGCAAAATACTAGTCTATTCTTGAAATAGTAAGGAAACAGAAAAATAACAGTTTGCGTTGTGTTCATTGCTTATAAAATGTTCTCAAACATTTTGTCTAATGTGCTTCCAAAACACATAGTAAAATCACAAAGAACCATATTTACAGTCTGATGCAAACAGGAGTATTATGATTTAGGGAGCAATAACTGAAAACTAGGGGAAATGGTTCACTTGTGCAATGAACTACTGAGCAGCCCTTCAAAAAACAGAGGAAGCCTATCTTGATGTTGGAAAACACGCTCTGCATGTTTCAGTTGTTCAGTGATACAAGCAGCTTAGGGAGCAGCTCACATGGTGTGATGCCACCTTTATGAATGAGCACACATTTTTCCACAATCAGAAAAATAATTTAACTATTTGAATTTGAGCATCACAATTAACTGCTTTCCTCACACTGGCCAAAACGAAACCAAATCCCCCGTTACGTTAGTTTCTAATGAGTGCTTCCTCTAACCTGTAAACTCGATGAGGGCCATGGCCATGCCTTTCTATCACTTTGGTCTAGCCCTTAGCACAGAGACTGGCATAGGGTGTTTCTTCAAAAGGAAAAGGTTTTGTTTGTTAATAATAGATGAGTGCATATATAATGTAAAGTGTAGTAGAAGCCCAATCATTTAGAGCATCTCTCTCCAGTTTTCCCAGCTGTGAAACACCAGGTAAGAGTTTTTCATTCATTCATCTGTAGTTTTAATGGGAAATTTTGCTTATCTGATAATCCTTTCTTTTTAAAATTTCTTCTTAAAACAAATACATAGAAATTCCCCATAGTCCTGGATTCCCACCTACCCCTCATCACAGAGTAAGCTTTGCTCTTGCTATGCACAGAGGACAGAGCAGAAGGTCCCAGATTTCTGGGGGCAAATGGTACCACATTCTCCCTTTGCTTCCTACTTGTGATGAGGGGGGTCCCTGGACACCCCCAATTATTGGGTTTCAGTGCTTATAGCCATCTTGCCCATCTGAACCTTTTCCTAGCTATCTGCTATGTCTCTTCATTACCCACTCATTTGATCCATCTGCCACTTCCAAAGAGGTGAATGGACATTACTGTGACTAGTAGTATACTTGGGTGGATTTATTATCAGATTATCAAACTAGGAAAAGTCCCTTCAAAGAGATGTGCAAAGATAGGAGCAAAAGAAGGGTGAGGTTTTTTACCCAAGGCAGCTCATGACAGTGGAACCCAGTGGAATTTATAGATTGGAAGTGCAGCAAGAGACCATAGCAGAACAGAGCAAACTAAAGAACACTGTTAATAAGAACACACACACACACCCACCACCAAATGATGGGAAGTATGAGAAAGGTTTGAAAATGTTGTGTGGGCTAAGCCAAGAGAAGTCACTTAAAATGAAAATATGCAGCATATACCAGAGGAGTGTTTCTATCTGATGTTGTCAGTAACAGACTTGGTAAATTAAAGCATACAGAATAAGCAAAAAGAGTTAAGTGCAAGGAAAGCCTTTTGTGGCAAACTCTCTGTGGCAGACACACCCTTTTCTCCAGATCTATTTCGGGTATGCCCAGCTTCCTAATGCAGAGATTTAAATACTGGTGTTCTGCTGTCATGTCCCACTCCATCCTTCTACAAGTTTCAAAGAAAGAAAGAAAAGACAATGTGGGAATTCTGGACTTGAATTCTTCTAAGACATATATACATATATTTTTTTCTTTTTCTTCTAAGACACTTGTAACATTCTTTGATTTTTTTCAATTCGCTGTTTTTAAGATCCACACCATTTTTGCTCAAGTTCAAAGCTTTGCAGAAATGACACGCACACGAGTGTTTGGGGTTTGCCTTGATTTCATTTGTGTTCAACTCTGCTAAGCTTGCAGATACCAGTTTGGGGACATTCACAGGGAATGCAAATGGCCACCAGGATTTTCACTGATCAAAGGGAACATATTTAAACAATCCTCAATAGATTTACAAATTAGAGAACTCCCCACTTCAGGATTTCATTCTGAGAGGGCACTTCCTTCCCTTTAACTGTGTGCTTGCTCCTTCCTTACTTCGCTGTTCTCTATCGATGTTTAAATGCTGCAGCTGTTTTTCCCCCGGTGTTTGTCTCTTTTAGAGTAAACCATTAACTTGCCATTTCAATCTTCTAAAAAAATGCTTATGATTGACAAAACTTTATGAAACAGTAGCAAATTGGAAGAAAATTAATGCCCCGAATGGAGAAACAGCTAAGCAGTACTTGGAGAGAAATTTGCTATTGTGGGCTAACAGCGTAATTGGCAGGCTAAATATATTATAAATAAGTTCACTTTTATACTCCCACCCCTCTCACTTTTTTCTTTCTGTTTTTTTCTCCTGAAGCTTAAAATTGTACAATTCCATGTCACTTGGTTTTGCAAGTTTTCCCAACTTTTTTCCCCAAAATTGGAGACATTTTTGTTTGGTTCATTTAAAAACGCATGCCTTGGATATAGAAAGTGCTATATGATAATCATCTTTGTAAACATGAATTGGCACAAAACTTTTAGCTTTGTTTCCTCACTAGAACTGAATGCCACATTAAACTAGCCAAGCAGGCCATAAATCTAGGTAAATTAGGTTTGCTGCTGCTAAGTCTCTTCAGTCGTGTCCAACTCTGTGCGACCCTATAGACAGAAGCCCACCAGGCTCCCCCGTCTCTGGGATTCTCCAAGCAAGAACACTGGAGTGGGTTGCCATTTCCTTCTCCAATGCATGAAAGTGAAAAGTGAAAGGGAAGTTGCTCAGTCGTGTCCGACCCTCAGCGACCCCATGGACTGCAGCCTACCAGGCTCCTCCATCCATGGGATTTTCCAGGCAAGAGTACTGGAGTGGGGTGCCATTGCCTTCTCCAAAAATTAGGTTCATGTATTCCTAATATTTGTATATTTTAAATTGAGGCACAATTTACATATAGTAAATGCAGAGATTCTAATGTAGAGTTGAGTGGCTTCTGACCTGTTCAATATTGCAATATTGAAGGAAATCAGATTTTTAGAAAGTAGATTTAAAGCATTAGTTTTATAGGTCTTCATCTCCCCACCCTCAAATGATATAGGGAAAAAAAAATCCCTTGTGAAGCACACTCCTTTAATTCTATGTAAAGAATCCATGATTCTAAATCTAAAATTAGCTTTGTCCAGAAGACCTGGTTTTTCAAACGGCAGT
Organism: Tragelaphus eurycerus; assembly: GCA_935064755.1. NCBI lineage: Eukaryota > Metazoa > Chordata > Mammalia > Artiodactyla > Bovidae > Tragelaphus > Tragelaphus eurycerus. The sequence continues at coordinate 25,693,776 of CAKXYN010000020.1, forward strand.
TGGGTAAGTGACTGAAGAAAATTCAATGGGGTGTGATGGCTAGGGTGAAAAATCAGACATTTTTTCCTGGACTGAAGTTTAAGTCATATAAGAGGTGCTGATTTTAGTCTTTCTGTAACTACCCTTGGAGCTCCAGTTCACAGATCTATGTTCTGAAATAGAACACTGCCATGAGACAGACCTGGCAAATCATTTATGTACTTATTTGTTCATTTCTTTATTTCTTTTCTTTGGGTCTGCAGCAGCTACATGCAGTTATAACTGCTAATTAAAATAGCTTTTAGACATTATACTTTTCAATTAAGATGCAATTCACTAAAACAATCAATTATAGGCTATTACAAAATCTCAAAGGTGACTTAAAATGCAATAGCACAAAATTAAGGAACCATATTTTGCTCAAGAGGGCCACCTTTATTTTGAAGTGTCAACTGGCAAACAGTGTATGGTCTCCCCAAAAGTGTGCTAATTACATTCACTTCCTTCCATGGCTGATTAATGTATTAAAATAAATTAAAAGGGTAATTTAGAACTATGCCTCTCAAGTTGCCCCTGTATTATTAAATCAGGGCCAAAGAATCATATTCTTTATGCCAACTTGCTGTAATTTTTTACTGCCCTTGAGATAAACACAAATTGGGAATAGCTACCATCAGCTTTTGAAAAAGAAGTGTGTGCTATTATGAAGGCTTGTCCTTATTTCTGGCCTGTGTGTTTAGTTGCTCAGCTGGGTCTAACTCTTTGAAAGCCTATAGACTGTAGCCCACCCAGCTCCTCTGTCCATGCCATTTTTCAGGGGTAATACTGGAGTGGGTTGCCATTTCCTTCTCCAGGAGATCTTCCTGATCCAAGGACTAAATGCACATCTCCTGTGTCTCCTACATTGGCAGATGGATTCTTCACCTGCTGAGCCATCAGGGAAGCCCAAATACTCCTGTATGTACCCAGATGTGGACACGTGCATCATTCTGGTGCATTCTTCTGACAGAAGCTCATAGTGGGAAATTTTTCATTAGGCAAGAGCTATGGGTGTCATTAAAAAGAAACAAGATTAGTATTGACTGTGGGAAGCAAAGGTCAGAGAGGGGCCTGCCTTTCCCATTACTGCTGTTTGTTTTTTTTTTTTTTTTTAATATGTATCTAATCATTTCAGGTCCCAGTGAGTCATTTGTGTGCGAAATTCCCGCTTTACGTGTGGTAATACATCACATCAAGTTCATCTCAAAGAATGTGCTTCGAAGGCTGTTCCAATTTTGCTGCCATAAATTTATTATTTAAAGAAAATGCTGTGACAAACAATATTTTAGTATCGTAAAAATGCAGGAGGGCTAACACAGAGGGCAGAGAAGGGAAGGGAAGATGAGCAATAACTTTCACAGGTTGTTACTGGAGCGGGACTTCCCAGTGTGGCCAGAGAGCTCAAAAGTGGTGAAGGATCCAGAAACAACAGAGGAGCTCAGAGGAGGAGAAGGCCTTTCTTCAGCACTGCCGTGCTCCTAGGGCAAGGTCTGTGGCCTTGGCCCCAGAAGGCGGGAGTTGCAGGACAAGTCTTGGCGCAGAGCCCATTTCCCCTCTGAGGCCGTGGCCAGGCTGCCAGAGTCTCTCACTGCCCCTCCTCCTTCCAGGCTCTCTGTGCAGAGATGCACACCCAATGGCCCTATGCCCACCTCTCATCTACCATGGCTGGTTATTTTCTCTGGTCACTTCCTAAATCCCCAAGGGATTAAAAACCCGTGCAGTCTGCTGGAACAAATCCCTGGAGGGCAAGGGCAGCCTGCCTCCAAGCACTCTGCAGCCACGGAGGCACTGTGGTGATGTTAACCCCCTGGGCTCCATCCTCCCAGTCGCGCACTTGAAGAGAATTCTACTCTCTCTGTCACAGCCCTGCCTCATGATGTCGGGACATGTCAACCACGTGCTGCGTGCAGCATGCTTGGCACAGGGCCTGCCACAGAGTGGCTGAGTGTGTGACTTCTGTCTTCTCGACCTCCTCTAGAACATCTCCCAGTATGTCTCTTATCTGCCATTTTTTAATGTTCTGCAGCTCCAGACAGTATGTTAGGGCCATCAACACACCCTCAGAGAGGGAGACTGGTTTCCATTGCCTAAGTCTTAAGGGTTCTGATTCAGGAGGCATGTTATTCTGTGCCCTCAGGAACTTTGACAGACACACATTTTAACATAGGGGGAAAAATGTGTGTGTGTGATTAACATTCATATCTAAACTATATCTATATTCATACCATCTCCCTTTCTAGTTCTAAACTTTTGAGGGATTAGATCTGAGATTTGCCTGTATATTTCACAGTGAGTGGAAAAGGACCCTAAGCATGGATTTTTGGGGAAACCAAGAATCCCAAATGAATTCTGCTATCTCCATGAGATGGAGGAAGGGCTATATTCCCAGGGCTGGTGTTAACGTTCATGGATTGGATCATAAATGAATTAGATAGATGAATAGCAAAATAAAAAAAAAAAGCCTTCTCTCCAATATGTGGCATTACCTTCATCTTTACAGTAAAAATATTTTATCTGAATACACAAATAAAATGCTCTGACATTTCAAAGTGTGACATGCAGAAGCTTCAAGAATCCTCCAGTACTTAAATACCTTTCTCACACATTTTATTCCCACTACATAGAGGAGGGACTGAGGCTGGGAGAACAAATGTCAGCCTGGAGGAAACTGGTGGATCCAGCTGGGGATTGAGATGATCTTTCTGGAATGTAGTCCATGTGACAACTGCTGTCCTGAGGAGTCTTTGCTCTATAAGGCTTAGTGCTAAGATTCTGGACCCCAGAATCAGTTAGATGCTGGTTCTGACCCCAGTTTCATCTTACATCCATGCTGCTGCTGCTGCTGCTAAGTCACCTCAGTCATGTCTGACTCTGTGCGACCCCATAGATGGCAGCCCACCAGGCTCCGCCGTCCCTGGGATTCTCTAGGAAAGAACACTGGAGTAGGTTGCCATTTCCTTCTCCAAGGCATGAAAGTGAAAAAATAAAGTGAAGTCACTCAGTTGTGTCCAACTCCTAGCGACCCCATGGACTGCAGCCCAGCAGGCCCCTCCATCTATGGAATTTTCCAGGCAAGAGTACTGGAGTGGGGTGCCATCGCCTTCTCCACTTGCATCCATAGACTGTGCTAAGCCCTGCCACCCTTGAGGACTTTGTTTTTCCATCTGAAAGGCAGGAATGACATTGTTTGCTCCATGAGGCTTTTGTGAGTATGAGACTTGATAGCACTTGTGAAAGTGTGTTTTGCCAAGTTTGGCATGTGCTTCATGCCTTTAACAATTTCTGCCTTCACTTCTTTCCCTTGGGATGGTACTTTTGTTAAATAGAGTAAACCTTACCCCATTTCTCAGATTAGGATGCCCAGGCCACAGCTGCCGACAGCTTGTGTGAATTTAAGGTTAATAAAGAGCCACATGGGAGATTTATCACCCGGATGTGACAAATGGGGCCTTTCCTTTTTCATTAGCTTGTGGCAGGCCATATATCGAAATTACAATCTGTGATCTCTCTTGATAACCTTTAAGCTATTGATCCTTATAACTTTCTTAAATGAATATTCCATCTGTAGGACATGTGCCTGCCAATTTCAGAGATCAATATAATCCTTTTCGGTGGTCATTGCAGGAACTTGTAATTCTATCCCTTAAACAGATACTTGAGTCAGAGGGAAGCAATTCATTCTGTCCAGTGCAAACATACCTCAGCATTCTTGTTGGGGAATATAACAAGCTCAGAGAGGCATTAAAGAGTCTCTAAAGAGCATTTCTTAGGGGGATGGATTCTACACTCAATGGGGAATCTGAGTCAGTCATTTGTAAGATCACTGAACATTCTTTTATTACTTTAATCATCTTTGATGTGTCAGACTTGGTACTAAGCACAGTAACTAGAGTTGGAGCTACCTAGGATGTATACACACACACACACACACACACACTTATGTGTATTATGTGCGTATACACACATATGTATAATAGATGTCTATATTTCTATAATAGAATCATTGATGTGCAGAGATGACATGCACATACATAACTACTAAATGACCAAATGTATTATATTTCCAAAGGGAGAGACAGCTAATAACGTATGAAAATCTAGAAAAGAAACCGTGTCCACATTGGCTAGATTGGAGATGACTTTATAGATTGTAAAGTTTGGGAGGAATGTGGATAAACACATCAGGAAGCAGTGGGTACTGAAGAAAGAAGAAAGAGCGTAAGTGCAAAACGTGACTATGGCATGGAGGGCGACTGGGTCAGTGTAAACTGAGAGCAGGGGCTTGTCTCCCTGATCTTTGTCTCCTGACGCCTTTCAGAGGCACACAGTAGGTGCTCATTAATGTTTTGTTGAGTGAGAGTAGCTGTGGATAGACTAAGCAAGGTTAGGGATGATTTTCTTTATAATAATATAAATGTTATCGCTCTGGTCCCTGGGAAATTTAGAACAAGAAGGAGAGACATAGCTAATGGCTATGGCTAGGCGTAATGGGTAAAGGTATAGATATAATTATGGATATGGCTGTGGATATCAATCACATACACATTTCTCCCCTGTGCTAAAATGTGGGCTTGTCAAAGTTCATAAATATTGTGCTAATGGTTGACCTTAGAAATATATGGTATTTGAATAACAAAGATGACTTCGGTTCATTTAAACTGTGGTGCAAAGTTGAACTGTATCTTGTAGGGGGGACACTGCCAAGAAGGTCTATCTGCTTCAGCAGGAAAAAAGCCCCTTTCTGAGCCATAAGTCTGATGTGTGGTTTGCAGTGCAGTGATTTGGAAGACTCTTCATGTTCTGGCTGTCCTTCAAATTTGTAAAGGCCTTGGTGCTGAAAGAGGCTGAGATTCTCTAAGGCTGACCCCATCAGAATTCATCAGTGAGCACAGAGGAAGTCCCTGGAACAACGTGCCATCTGGTGTGCTCAGGATGTACACAGCCTGGAGGCAGGGTGAAGGGTGGCATCCTCACGGGCACTCAGCATTTGACCTGTGTTCCCATAAATGTGTGCACTGGTAGCAGCTTCATCTTTGGAGCTGTTCATGTCCTCGTTGAAGAAAAGAATTTGAAGGAAGGCATGATAAAGAGATGGAAGGTACAAAGGAATGGAGAAAAAGTCTTTTAGTGGGGGACTTCCTTGATGGTCCAGTGGCTAAGACTTCATACTCCCAATGCCTGGGTTCTATTCCCAGTCAGGGAACTAGATCCCATACACTGCAACCATGCGTTCTCATGCTGCAACTAAAGATCGAAGACCCTGAATGTGGCAACTAAGACCTGGCAGTCAAATAAGTGAATAAATATTAAACAAACAAACAAACAAACAAAAAACAGTCTTTCAGTAGTAAGTAAAAGAAATTTAACTCAAACTAACCTAGGGCACGGAGAAGGCAATGGCACCCCACTCCAGTACTCTTGCCTGGAAAATCCCATGGATGGAGGAGCCTGGAAGCTGCAGTCCATGGGGTTGCTATGAGTCAGACACGACTGAGCGACTTCCCTTTCACTTTTCACTTTCATGCATTGGAGAAGGAAATGGCAACCCACTCCAGTGTTCTTGCCTGGAGAATCCCAGGGATGGGGGAGCCTGGTAGGCTGCCGTCCATGGGGTTGCACAGAGTCGGACATGACTGAAGCGACTTAAAACCTAGGATAAGGGGTGGGGTGGGGGCTGGAAAGAGGAGAGTGGGAGGGGAGGGGTGGGGAAGATTTACTTTCTTACATAAAGAGAAATTCTGAAGTTCAGAGCCAAATGTCTCCAGTGACTTCAGGACTATTGTCATCTTCCTCTCTTTCCTCCAGTTCTCTTCTCCTTGGTCTCTCTTTCTACATGTCTTTTTTTTTTTTTATTTTATTTTTTTAAATTTTGCTTAACTTTACAATATTGTATTGCTTTTACTATACATCGAGATGGATCCGCCACCAGTATACACGTGTTCCCCATCCTGAACCCTCCTCCCTTCCCCCTTCCCACACCATCCCTCCAGGTCATCCCAGTGCTCCAGTCCCAGGCATCTGTTATAGGGCATCATACCTGGACTGACTCGTTTCAGATATGATATTATACATATTTCAATGCTATTCTCCCCAATCATCCCACCCTCTCCTGGTCCCAGAGTCCAAAAGTCTGTTCTATACATCAGTGTCTCTTTTGCTGTCTCGTAAATAGGGTTATTTTTACCATCTTTCTAAATTCCATATATATGTGTTAGTATACTGTATTTGTGTTTTTGTTTCTGGCTTACTTCACTCTGTATAATAGGCTCCAGTTCCATCCACCTCCTTAGAACTGATTCAAATGTATTCTTTTTAATGGCTGAGTAATACTCCATTGTGTATATGTACCACAGCTTGCTTATCCATTCATCTGTGGATGGACATCTAGGTTGCTTCCACGTCCTGGCTATTGTAAACAGTGCTGCTATGAACATTGGGGTACACATGTCTCTTTCAATTCTGGATTTCTCAGTGTGGATGCCCAGCAGTGGGATTGCTGGATCGTAAGGCAGTTCTATTCCCAGTTTTTTGAGGGATCTCCATACTGTTCTCCATAGTGGCTGTACTAGTTTGCATTCCCACCAACAGTGTAAGAGGGTTCCCTTCTCTCCGCACCCTCTCCAGCATTTATTGCTTGTGGTCTTTTGGATCGCAGCCATTCTGACTGGTGTGTAATGGTACCTCATAGTGGTTTTGATTTGCATTTCTCTGATAATGAGTGATGTTGAGCATCTTTCATGTGTTTGTTAGCCATCTGTATGACCCACCTCCCAGAATATCGGAAATAAAATCAAAAATGAACAAATGGGACCTAATCAAACTTAAAAGCTTCTGCACAACAAAGGAAACTATAGGCAAGCTGAAAAGACAGCCTTCAGAATGGGAGAAAATGATAGCAAATGAAGCAACAGACAAACAACTAATCTCAAAAATATACAAGCAACTTCTACAGCTCAATTCCAGAAAAATAAACGACCCAATCAAAAAATGGGCCAAAGAACTAAATAGACATTTCTCTACATGTCTTAGCTTTAATTTTCTTGTAGATGGCCCTTTGTCTTTCCTTCCCTAGTCAGGCATCCCCCGTGTAGCTGGACAAGGTTTTCACTGGCTTATTCTTCTGAGCCTGAAGGAGATGGAGAGCTTAACTTGTCTATACACAGTCCTGACTGGTGACACAATCATTACTATGCAGTCACTGGGGCCACTAGGCTGGGGCACCAGAGTGTCCAGACCTGGCTAACATGTGTACATGCGTGATTGGGATACCTGCGGGCTAAGTCGCTTCAGTTGTGTCTGACTCTTTGTGACCCTATGGACTGTAGCCCGCCAGGCTCCTCTGTCCATGGGATTCCCCAGGAAAGAATACTGGAGTCTGTTGCCATACCTTTCCCAATCCAAGGATCAAACATGAGTCTCTTATGTCTCTTGCAATGGCAAGCAGATTCTTTACCACTAGTGACACTTGTGATTGGCAGCAACAGCAGAAGAAAGATGTGCTCCAAAAAGGATGTTTTGGAGTGGGAGGATGAAGTGGGAGGAGGATGTTACTAAACACAAGATGAGGAGTCTGCCTTTTCAGAAATGGAGGAAAAAAGTGAAAAAACTGGTGAAATGGAAAAACTTTTTCAGAGTCCTTGCTAATTTGGTAAGGGTAGCAAGTTAGAACAGAACAAAGAAAGTACAGCTCTGGGCATAGCTACCATATTCTAGCATGTGGCAGAGTGGCCTGATTCTGCAACAAAGCGAAACTAGAACCTCTTGAAATGCTGAAGCTTATATTCAATATTAATTATTAACTCTTTTTAAAATTTTAGCCATACTTAATGGATACAACTTTTGAAACAGGCATAGTCTTGTGTTCATTAAATAAATTGTAATAATGATGATGACAATATTCTCAGGTCAAAAATGTACCATGAAATGGACTTAATCATAAGGCCTGAGCATTCGCAAATTACATGGTGGTCTGAAGGAAGGATACAGGGAAATTAGGCCAAGTAGGATCAGAGTTGAGGGAACTGAGTTGGTTCTTAGGAGTGACACTCAAAATAAAATATTGAACATCAACTCTATGCCAAATCTTATTCTTTTTATATTAAACTCTCATTCAGTCAGAGCTTCCACCAGCAAGAGGCTGTTATCACTTTTGAAGATAAAACTGAAATATAAAGATTTTCTTGTACCAAGTCCAAGATTGATCAGGTTAAAATCTCTTTTGCCACAAACAAACAAAAGCCAACAGCAGGAACACACAATGTCAGGACACATCACTCCAATGCAGTTAGCATTATGAGGACAGGAAGACAAAACACTTTAGGAACACAAAGGAGTAAGCAAAAAATGTTGCTGGTCTTGAAGGCTATAGGATATTAGCTGGAGTGAGCAGACAATAAGGAAAGCTACACATTGAGAATGACATTGCAAAGGCCCAGGTTCTTACAGTCGGAAATTCCACTGTGAGCACCTGACCCCAAAGGCACTTGGGAAATGCACATTGAAGGCCTAAATGAATGAATGAATATTTATTCATTCAGCATTTTTTAGTTATAAGCCTTCATTATTAATTCACATGATATATTATATCTGCTTCAGTCTTTGAGGAGTTGAACAAATCAATATGTTCCTCATCTCATTTCCACAAAGCTTTCTACAAGAATGAAGTTGAGAGAGAGAGAGAGAGAGAGTGTGTGTGTGTGTGTGTGTGTGTGCGTGTATGGTGGGGGGACTCATTCCTGATGCCCTCTTCCCATCCCTGCCCCTAGATAGCGCTTCCTAGGGGGGCTGTAAATCTCTGCCTCTGCACCCAAATCCTGGTGTCTGACAAACAAAAACCTCCCGTGAATTATAATTTGATTGTTTTTTCAATATAGGGCAGTCAGAATGAAGCTTTGTGGTGGCCGCTTAATTTGGAGGGCATTAATTTTAGCCCTGCAAAGGACCAGTGGCACGAAAACAATTAGGATCTTTTGTCAAGTTAATTAAATTTTACTAAGTGTAGTAATCTCAGTGGGCTTCGTACACCAGAGGTAAAACTAATTAAAACGCAAATTCTTCCTAGTCTAATAAGGAGTTCTAACTTGGGTAGCTGAGGAATGTTGTGCATACTGAGAGATATTCAAACCTAATTTATAATAAGATGAGGGCAAACCCTTAAATGGCTCAGTTCTGTTGAAGGCTCACTTGAGGATGCCAATAAATATGTTAAATTGTAGGCGGCCACTTAAAGAAAGGATGGCGGATTGGAAAACTTTGCCAGGCTCAGGAGTAAAAGGGATCCTGCTTGGACAAGTTAGGATGGGGAAGCCGGTGAAAATGATGTATCCGGGTTGTATCTAAAAAGTGCTATTTTCTCCCCAGGTTCCTTTTCTTCATTAAATTCTCCCAGGGCAGGCTGAGCTAATGGCAGTTGCTTCTCCTGTAGTATTCTTTTCTTAGAAAGCTACATAGAGCAAAAATGTTTAGTTCACAAGGATTCAAATCAGCAGTTAATCCACACTGAGATTCCTATTGCATTGACAACCCCATTTTCAAGATGAGGCCATTGAAAACACTCTATTCCAGAAATTAGCAGAGTATTAAGGTGGCAATCCAAAATGGCTCAGTCTTAGACCTTTAGGAAAAAACCAACAACAATTTCTACCTCCCGTCAAATATGTATGAATATTTGCGGTTGAGAAATTTAAAATGACTGTTGAATCACAATGGGCAAGCTCCACATAAACTTGGGCACACTTCAATTGACATGCTATTACTCTCCCCTTGATTGAAAGTAGCATACACCTGCTGACATTTTCCTCATTTCACACCCTGTAGTCTGGCTCTGGACCTGATACCCCACCGACTATGGCACGTGCTGCTAGTATCCTTCTAATCACCAAGTCTAAGGGCATTTCTTGGCTGCTACCACCTTCAACCAGATTGGATCATTTGTCACCTTGACCACCTCATCTCTCCTACCCATGCTGTTCTGTGACACCGCTATAAATGCAGCAGGACCTGCTGGGATCAGGATAAAGTCCCTTTCTTGCCTAGTTTTGCTCAGTGGGTACACTAGGATCTGCCTGAAAATGACAAGTCAATGCCATCTTAATTGATATCTACAATAATTCTGGAATATTTCCTTGCCCTACATTATTTTCATATTTGCATTATATAAGTAATGCCTGCGTATTATAGAATAAATAGGAAGAACAGGAAAAATAAAAGGAAAAGAAAAGTTGTGTATAGCCAAGTTCCAACTTCATTATTTCTTTCTCTTTCTCTCTCTCTTGCTTTTTGCTTTTTTTTTTTCTGTTTTTTTTTTTTTTTTTTCCCCTTCATGGTCTTAAATCAGTGCATGTATCTATAATCATCTTTGTCATGTAACACTGTAGCCTGAACATTTTTCCATGTCACTGAAAGTATTACAAGAAAGTGGGAAAAATACAGATTTTTTTCATTCAGCACATCTGGTTTGAATCACAGCTTTACATAATCATGTAATGTTAAGCAAGACAACGTATATTTTGTTTGGTTTTACTCTAGGTTCTTTGTAAACTGGGGATGATAATAACCATATATCTTAAATATCTTGATAATGGGAATGAAAATGGCTAACGTTTAAAATCGTCTAGCTGTGTGGTTGGTATTCTTATTATTTGGAATAAGCATCTGATGATTCACAATTTTTCATCATGGAGACATCACATGGTTTACTAGAATTAGCCCCTACTTTAAAATTTTTAATTTCTTCACTGGTGTCTCATATCAGTAATTCTAGAAGGAATATGCTCATATCTTTATTAATAAAATTTTCTACATAGATGATACCACCCTTATGGCAGAAAGTGAAGAGGAACTAAAAAGCCTCTTGAGGAAAGTGAAAGTGGAGAGTGAAAAAGTGGGCTTAAAGCTCAACATTCAGAAAATGAAGATCATGACATCTGGTTCCATCACTTTATGGGAAATAGATGGGGAAACAGTGGAAACTGTGTCATACTTTATTTTTCTGGGCTCCAAAATCACTGCAGATGGTGACTGCAGCCGTGAAATTAAAAGACGATTACTCCTTGGAAGAAAAGTTATGACCAACCTAGACAGCATATTGAAAAGCTGAGACATTACTTTGCCAACAAAGGTCCGTCTAGTCAAGGTTATGGTTTTTCCTGTGGTCATGTATGGATGTGAGAGTTGGACTGTGAAGAAGGCTGAGCGCCAAAGAATTGATGCTTTTGAACTGCGGTGTTGGAGGAGACTCTTGAGAGTCCCTTGGACTGCAAGAAGATCCAACCAGTCCATTCTAGAGGAGATCAGTCCTGGGTATTCTTTGGAAGGAATGATGCTAAAGCTGAAACTCTAGTACTTTGGCCACCTCATGCGAAGAATTGACTCATTGGAGAAGACTCTGATGCTGGGAGGGATTGGGGGCAGGAGGAGAAGGGGACGACAGAGGATGAGATGGCTGGATGGCATCACCGACTTGATGGACGTGAGTTCGAGTGAACTCTGGGAGCTGGTGATGGACAGGGAGGCCTGGCGTGCTGTGATTCATGGGGTCGGACACGACTGAGCGAATGAACTGAACTGAACTGAACTGAACACAGAGATGTATACGTTCCTCCCTAGAAAGTTTGCACCAGTATCTCCTCTTGCCAGCTGTTCATGAGAGGGTTCTTCTCCTCTTAGTGTGTCTGGCTGCCTTGGTGGCTTCAGCAGGAAGAGGTAGGGCCCTCTAGCATCATATGGCCTCACCAGAAGTCTCTGGTGAGTCTTCTGCCCCAGACTCATAAACAGTTACCCCAACCAAGGCTGACTTACCAGCCTATATCTTTTAAGGAAATAACCATTTTGTACAAGTTTCTACCAGTATTCTGATTAACTGCTTCCAGTTCTTGAGCATCACTTCTCTCTCATGATTCTATAAGGAGGCCGAACTTTCTGCGCTGGATACTCATCAGTTATTCTATTCACCAAATAGGACCAAGCTGCAATGTCCCAAACACTGTCCTCATTTCTGGGGCTATAAGATAAATATGAAAAGTATTTTCCTTTGAAAAACTCGCAATTTGATTGGGTGGGATCCACAGACATTGGCTCATCATTGATGATGTTCTGAAGTGACATGTGATATGGTGGGAAGACATGAGGGGAAAGGGAAGAAAGATGATGAACACAAGTGCTTCTCATGTGAGCTGGGTCTTTGATATTGAGGATAAATTTAATATTGTGTAGATTAGGAAACCCAGCATTGGAAACCGTCTATATGGGAGGCCATGATGGATAATGAATCTCCTACTGTATGTGTGGCTGGATTGGACCTGGATTAGAGGAGACAGGATGGGAGATGAGGCTGAATCAATGGGGAAATCATAAGGACAGGCTCAAATGCTATTCCAGAGAATCTGAATTGTATCATCTATGTGGTGGAGGATTGCTGCAGATTTTGACAGAATTTGATTTGTCAATCAATGGCTCAAATTTACTGAGATATTTCTCTGAACCAGGATTATTGTAGTGAAGATAAGAGATGCAGTTCACTCATCAAAAGCTAAAAGGAGAGTGCTTCTGTCTGTTCTAACTTATAGTTTGTTGGCAGAATCATGTGGTTCATCATAAAATAAGCAAAACTAAGCTATGTATAAAGTAACATTTTCTTCCAAGAGTGTAACACAAAGCGAGATTCCTATGGGGACTGCCATCTTAGGTTTTCAATAATTGCAGGGCAATAAGCTAATTACTGTGTTTTATCTTCTTCCTTCATAGAGTTCCAAGCTGAGTGAGTAAACTTGAGAAATTAATTTAGGGCCATGAACAAACAAAACCACGAATAGAAGTGACATATTAGGGTGCTCAAGCTTTGGATATTAAACTCAGCTTTCCTTTTCAAATCCAAAGGCCTTTTATGCATGCTCATGTGTTACCAGGAAAGCTAGTGTGGAAAACCTCATTCAGAGTCAGAGATCTAATACCATCAACATTTCTACAATACAGACATTCTAATTCTTGCTCTGTGACCTTGGCAAAACACTTGGTCTCTCTCAGACTCAGTTCCCCCTTTGGCTTTGATGGTTTGGATTCAATTCCAGGGTCCAATATTCAACCCATTAACCACTGTAGACTTTCTAATCCTGGGTGCACTAATGAGTGTAGTTATTTTAAATCCTATTGATCCAGTGCCTCTTTTTATAACACATGCTTTATAATACTCCCTTTGTCATCCTGAAATGCAATTCATAAATAATATAGATTATCTACATAAATTCTATAAAATTGGTACAATGCCCTAATCATAATACAGAAGAGAAATTAAAGATGATAGATAGATTATAATAAAGTAATAACTATTCCCTATAAGTATTACTGTGATAATATTAATAACTTTTTCCCATAAGTTAAGTTATAATGTGTGACATGACATTATAGAAGATAATGAAGTAGTAAGATACCTACATCCATACATAAAATCACCATGAATGGAATAGCCAAAAATGCAGACTGAAGCAGATATATCACATTGGCAGTATAGACATCAGTAGAGGGTATTTCTGTAACTAATATGACTTCCCCAAAGGTAAATAACTCTTTGTAATATTTTTATTTTAATGGAAGTATAATTGACTTGGTAAGATCTTAAAAATCTACCTTCCCAATTTACACAGAAGTTGTATTTCTGAAAAATTCAGTGCATTTTTAAGCAATGAGATAAACTCTACATGTTTATATAAGAAATGGACTAGAATCTAGGTATATATGATTATAAAGAGGTTTTAATACATCTAATTTACCAGTGGGACTTTCAAAAGTCATACAGAATGCATGGTAATTTTTCATTATACAAGACTGTTTCTCTCACACCACCTGCCCCCCATTCAAATACCAATATTCCCCCATCCCCATCATCATTAAAACACACATTCTGTGATGCTTCCTTGGTGGAGTGCCACCTGTCCAATGTCTTATTTGAACCATTGCTTAAATCGTTACTTTTGAGGTTAAGTGTCCTGAATTACATAATGTTAAGCATTCTGACGGGGAAGGCAATGGCACCCCACCCCAGTACTTTAGCCTGGAAAATCCCATGGTAGGCTGCAGTCCATGGGGTCGCTAAGAGTCAGACATGACTGAGCGACTTCACTTTCACTTTTCACTTTCATGCACTGGAGAAGGAAATGGCAACCCACTCCAGTGTTCTTGCCTGGAGAATCCCAGGGATGGGGGAGCCTGGTGGGCTGCCGTCTATGGGGTCGCACAGAGTTGGACATGACTGAAGCGACTTAGCAGCAGCAGCAGCAAGCATTCTGAAGGATTCTTGACTTACAGGAAACTGGTTTGTGTAAAACCTGAAATTATGGGCTGAATTGTGCCTCGCAGAATTTCTATATTGCAGTCCTAACCTCCAGACGGAGAAGGCAATGGCAACCCACTCCAGTACTCTTGCCTGGAAAATCCCATGGATGGAGCAGCCTGGTAGGCTGCAGTCCATGGGGTCGCTAAGAGTCGGACATGACTGAGTGACTTCACTTTCACTTTTCATTTTCATGCATTGGAGAAGGAAATGGCAACCCGCTCTAGTGTTCTTGCCTGGAGAATTCCAGGGATGGGGGAGCCTGGTGGGCTGCCATCTATGGGGTTGCACAGAGTCGGACACGACTAAAGCGACTTAGCAGCAGCAGTAGCAGCAACCTCCAGTAACTCAGAATGCGATTATATTTGGAGAAAGGGTAGTTAAAGAGGTAATTAAGATAAACTGAGGTCATATGGATAGGTCCTAATCTGATATGACCGGTGTTCTTATAAAAAGAGAAACTTAGGACAGACACAAACAGAAGATGCAGAGAGAAGAAACCCATCTACAAGGTAAGGAGAGAGGTCTCAGAATAAATCAACCGTGACAACACCTTGATCTCTACAGTATCCAGAGAAAATTGGTGAAAATAAATTTCTGTTGTTAAAGCCACTCAGTCTGTAGTACTGGATACATTGTTATTGTGGCCCTTGCAACTTTATATACCCATTTTTCTACTACTATGATTACCATTGCAACTACAATTATTTCTACTACTCTGTTGTTGAACTTTAATGGTATTATTTTTATGGTACTGATTAGTCCACATAACAAGCAGATAAACAAACTAAGCCTGTGCATGGACTACTCAGTTACTAGGTAACAAAATGGGCTTTAGACCCCAAAACAACTTGACTCCAAAGCCCATGTTCTTTACTTCTGTGCTGTGTTTTCCCTCATGTACAGGTGAATCATAAGGTACATGAAATGTATATGAAAGGTATATGAAATGTTTGGAACTCAAGTTTGAAACCCTGGGGCCACTCTTGGGGATTACACCTGTGAGCACTCTGTTTGTGAAGAGTTTGTTCGGAGACATTACTTTGCCAACAGAGGTTCGCCTAATCAAGGCTATGGTCTTTCCTGTGGTCATGTATGGATGTGAGACCTGGACTGTGAAGAAGGCTGAGCGCTGAAGAATTGATGCTTTTGAACTGTGGTGTTGGAGAAGACTCTTGAGAGTCCCTTGGACTGCAAGGAGATCCAACCAGTCCATTCTGAAGGAGATCAGCCCTGGGATTTCTTTGGAAGGAATGATGCTAAAGCTGAAACTCCAGTATTTTGGCCACCTCATGCGAAGGGTTGACTCATTGGAGAAGACTCTGATGCTGGGAGAGATTGGGGGCAGGAGGAGAAGGGGACGACAGAGGATGAGATGGCTGGATGGCATCACTGACTCGATGGATGTGAGTCTGAGTGACCTCCGGGAGTTGGTGATGGACAGGGAGGCCTGGCGTGCTGCGGTTCATGGGGTCGCAAAGAGTCGGACACGACTGAGCGACTGATCTGATCTGATCTGTTCGGAGAACTTGGTCAACTTTGCAACAGATAATCCTGAGATGGCAGACATTTATAAATCATTTCTGATATATTGGAAGCAATGTTGTATAATATTTAAGAATGTTGATTTCAAGGTCAAATTGCCTTTTATCAAACCCCAGTTCTCTCATTTATATAAACCAACTCTCAATCTCTCTGAGGCTCAGTGTCCTCATCTGTAAAGTGATAGTTCCTATCTCATTAGGTTATTTTGTATCTCAAGTGAATTAGTTTATATAAAGAGCTTAGAAGAGTGTTACAAAATAAGGGGTCAATATAAGCCACTTGGGACTCAGTGTAACACATCTCCTAAGTTCTTATAGCAACTGATAGAATTTTGCTTTCCCTAAAATTCAAGTCACAGATCAGAGTGGTTTAGCAATTATCTCAACATCACACAGTTGGTAAATGGAAGATCCATGTGATTCCTCAGCCTTGTTCTTTCCAAATTCTCTATTCCTTTTCTCAAATATTTTCAGAGTTCTTCTTCATGTTATGAAGAAATAACACTTTCCCTCCCCTCCCCCCACCCTACAAATAACCTCTATTCTTTCTACTAAATAATATGCCTAGTTTTTCATGGCAGGGTGAGATATAATATCAAGCCCTGAGATTGTGTGGTGTGTGGCTATTTTCTGTTTTGGCTGGAAAAAACAACAAAACACTCGTGGGTTAGTTTATTCATTCATACCAGAAATAGATCCCTGCAGCACACCATTTCACATGCCCCACAAAAATGTGTGGATGTAAAAGGAAAAATGTAATCTATCACCTGAATTTTTCTTCTGCTATTTGGTGCCAGATACTTGAAGATACAGAAACATCTATATGCTCAACAAGGAAAAAATATCTGGAAAAAGCACCATATGTTTTACTCTCCACTTAAATGTTGCAGTGGCATGTGGAACTACCCAGGTCTTTAAAGGAGTTAAAATCTTCTCACCTGAATCTGAAGGTCATATTGCAGATGGAACTTGGCTGTGTCCAAACTAGAGCACGGGGAATAACTGTATTTTGGTTGCAGGAAGAAACTGTCCCCATCTGCACACTGCCAACCTCCCCCACCCCTGCTAAGAAGTATAGGAATGTATTCATCACCAGATTAAAACTAACATCAATTTGAATCTTTGCTCTACTGCACTCTAAGTTCTGTGAATATTAATGGAAATTTCTTTGTTGGATGGTTGGCTGCTTAAATTCATCTGCCATTCTGCGGTTGGAGTTATTCAGGCAATTAATGTTGAGCATGTACTCACTCTAATAGGGGTCAGGTGTAGGGGCATGGATATGCAGGCAGCATTATGTGTCTAAAGGTCAGACTCATGAAACCCAGCACAGGAAAGATGGTAAGGCACCACCAAGGTCGGTCCTTTTGAATACATTTTAGGTGCAAATGATATAGAGGCAGCTGACTTTTTATACTTATTTGATAATCTTTGATAAGTCCCAGGTCTAAAACCACTTGCCTATGGGGTTTTACCCATTGGTTTTATGCTTTCAATGTATTCCAGGGGGTTCTTGCAGATTCCACCTCTGGGTCAACAGTGGGATGTAAGGTGTTGCCAGGAATACCTCTGAAGCAGAACATAATCATGAAGATCTGGAGAGAAGCTCAATTATACCATTCAATCACTGCACAGCCACAAGCCAATTTCTCAACCTTTGTGGGCCTTCTTCTCCTTACTGTAAGATGAGAAGAATGATGCTAACTACCTTGAGGGAATGCTTGAGGTTTAAATGACTTCTTAGAAGTAATGTTCTTGGAAAAATGCCTTGGAAGAGCAGAAACACTGAGTTACCACCAGTCATTATTTTCAGAGAGAGAGAGTTGGACAAGCTCAACCACTTCAAAACAATGTTGAGATCAGAAGGATTAAAAATATTTACTTATGAAGTCCAACTATCCAAATTAGTTTGCCTGGTGCCAGAGTACATTTTGAGACAAAGAAGATAACCATGGATGTCAGGCTGGTTTGAATCCAGGGTAAGCGGTTAACTAGTTGATTTTTCTGGGGGTGAGGGGTGGGGGGATGGAACTTCCCTGAACTTCTTTGAACTTATTTTCTCACCTAATATGAGAGTAATAATAGCCCGTGTCACAAGACTTCAATAAGAATTTAAAAAGTAAAAAGCAATTTACTTTTACATTGTGCTGAGTAAAAAGCAATTTAAATAAATGACTCAGATCCACCTTTTCAGCCACTTTTCCCATCACTCTTTGAGACGCAGAATGTTTTTTCACATATTTAATGCCTAGAAACTTCTTGCCTTTTATCCAGCTGTACTTTCTCACAGAAGGTCAGTTTTCTGTGGTGCCTCCTCCTGCTTTGTGTCCAGCGCAGCCTGCTCACTCTTCTATACCATAGTTTGCTTTTATAGAAGAATGAGGTAGCAAAGCTATGACGGATGCCTGATTTTCTGTTGGAACCAAGGGGGCATTATAGCTGTGGGGATGGGACACAAGTAAAGTGGCTAAGGAAACAGTCTGGTGGCTGAGTGGAGAAGGGTCATCACAAGTAGGAGGTTTGTCCCTGGCTAAATAGTTTAAGACTCAGTCTGTTCCCTCAACTGCCAACCATGGAACAGTGCAAATGTCCTCTTGTGACACATTATAGCATCAGCTGTGGGTAATATAAATTGGTACAACTTTCCTGGAAAGACATCCAGCAATCTGCATCAGTTCAGTTCAGTTCAGTTCAGTCGCTCAGTCGTGTTCAACTCTTTGGGACCCTATGAAGTGCAGCACACCAGGCCTCCCTGTCCATCACCAACTCCCAGAGTTCACTCAGACTCACGTCCATTGAGTCGGTGATGCCATCCAGCCATCTCATCCTCTGTCGTCCCCTTCTCCTCCCAGCATCAGAGTCTTCTCCAGTGAGTCAACTCTTTGCATGAGGTGGCCAAAGTACTAGAGTTTCAGCTTTAGCATCATTCCTTCCAAAGAATACCCAGGACTGATCTCCTTTAGAATGGACTGGTTGGATTTCCTTGCAGTCCAAGAGACTCTCAAGAGTCTTCTCCAACACCACAGTTCAAAAGCATCAATTCTTTGGTGCTCAGCTTTCTTCACAGTCCAACTCTCATATCCATACATGACCACTGGAAAAACCATAGCCTTGACTAGATGGACCTTTGTTGGCAAAGTAATGTCTCAGCTTTTCAATATGCTCTCTAGGTTGGTCATAACTTTCCTTCCAAGGAGTAATCATCTTTTAATTTCATGGCTGCAGTCACCATCTGTAGTGATTTTGGAGCCCAGAAAAATAAATTCTGACACTGTTTCCACTGTTTATCCATCTATTTCCCATGAAGTGATGGGACCGGATGCCATGATCTTCGTTTTCTGAATGCTGAACTTTAAGCCAACTTTTTCACTTTCTTCTTTCACTTTCCTCAAGAGGCTTTTTAGTTCCTCTTCACTTTCTGCCATAAAGGTGGTTTCATCTGCATATCTGAGATTATTGATATTTCTCCTGGCAGTCTTGATTCCAGCTTGTGCTTCTTCCAGCCTAGTGTTTCTCACGATGTGCTCTGCATATAAGTTAAATAAGCAGGGTGACAATATACAGCCTTGATGTACTCCTTTTCCTGTTTGGAACCAGTCTGTTGTTCCATGTCCAGTTCTAACTGTTGCTTCCTGACCTGCATATAGGTTTCTCAAGAGGCAGGTCAGGTGTTCTGGTATTAAATCTGGTATTAAGAAACCTTAAACATGTTCATGACATTTGATGCATAATTGCATTGACAAATATTAATATGTAAACAAACATGTGGTCTGATAAATGAGTACAAGATAGTCATCAAAATATTATGTGTTTCAGACCTAAATTCAAAACCTAATACTATATAATCCAGTAGTCATGCTATATCTATGAAATGGCCTTCATTTTAGCCATTAGCAATTGCAGTGTAAAAACATTTAATGACATGGAGTAATAGTCTTGATGCAATCTTTAGTAAGAGACAACAGCAAAAAAGAAATCTTTAAATGGAATGCAAGCCAAATTATGTGCAAGTGTGAATAATGGAGGAAAAAACTACCCCAGAAATGAACAGTGACTCTATTGTGGAATATTAGTTTGGTTTTATATTTTACTTGTTCCCTAAAATTAACTCAACTGAGCAAGAAAGCTATCCCAAATGTTATTTTCGTCTTCCTTTGCTTTAGTCTGATGGTTCCATGAGGAGTGTGGCTGGACTGGGTTACCAGGACTGCCCCAGAAATCTCACATGTTGCTATTTAATCTGTATCTCAAAATTCCTGCCAAGTTATTAGTAGTTGCTTTCTGGTAGACCCCCTTGGTGGTCATAGAATCTACTCTGCCCTAGTGTGGAAGGGAGCCAGACACTATAGCTGGGTGTGGTTTTGATGGCACCAGGCACACTCACTCCCATATATGTGAATGTTTCTGGTTAAAGGGTACCATTTACTAGGTGTCTGTGGTAAGTAGTACAGTAAGAGCTTTACATGTCTTTATTCATAAGATTCTGAAGCTCCAAGATAGTGCCAGCATGATGGTGAGGCATACAAGACTCCTGGGGTACAAAATGAGTACCCCAGGAAAGTAGACTATCTTAAATTGTACACCCTTCTTAAATTGTATACCCTAGGTGTCTCTCTGACACCACCTTCCTCCTGGCCCTGCTCTGAGAGACAAAATAACTTGCTCAAAGTCATGGAGTTGGCAAGAGATTGAGTTTAGGAGCAATTCCAAATTCAACTGATTCTGAACCTCCGTCTTTTTAACTATATCCATCTGCATATTTTTATAAGTACAGTGTAAGTACATAGTGCACTTATATTTGTGTGTGTGTGTCTGTGTATGTGTACCATGAAGCAGTAGAATTATTCACATTTAAATACATAAAGAGATTGTCTATTAGATCAAACGGTAAGGACAGTTTTCAAATATGATCCATCTCCTCATTTTGAAGGTGAGCACTGTCAAGCACATCCTAAACTCTAATCAGAAATTGACACATGGGGGGAAACAGCCACATGGTCAAAGAAATATAGTACACAAATGGCTCTCCCAGCATTTCATGGATTCTGCCATCCTGTCCTTGGCACTCAATACTAATGTAATCAGACATTGCTGCTTCCCCAGCTGAGTTGAGTTCTGGGTTCACAGAAATAGTCCAGGACTCTGGGAAGCCAGTTAGCAGTTCATGCACTGGCCAAACCACAGTGTGGCAGGAAGGAATTTTAAAATGGCCGTTAGTCAATTTCATTTTATGGTGGGAATATAATGGGTCTAGAAGAATCTTTCAGTGCCTGAGACAGGAGTGGTGTTTCCTCTCTGCATGGGACAGTGTTCCAAGTCCTGGCAAAATGGAACCCAGCTTTCTGATTCCACTTCATAATCCTTGAGGCAATTTAACAGTAATGGGTTCATTTTTGCTGCACCCAACAAATGAACGATTTCTGTTCTAAGTGGTCTCCTAGTAGAGAAATACCAAAATATCTGTGCAGAAACAGAGAATCAAGAACAGAAAAGTGAAAAAGCCCAAAGTGTTTTTAAGTCATTTGTACATTTAGAAAACATGTATTAAGCACTTATGAGCAAGTACTAGGTGCAGAATGACTTTATATACTTGCTCTTATCCACAATGAGGTCATTATTTATTATCCTCCTTTTCCTGATGAGGAAACTGAGACTTGCAGAGGTTATTATATGTTTCACCTAACATTTCCCTCAGGAAGTACTGAAGGTGTGATTCAAAATTGTATTTGGTAATCTTTCCTCTTGCTGCCTTCCAAATACTTATAAATGTGAATTGAATTTAATTGAATTATGGTGCTATGCACATGAGTGATTAATACATGCTGGCTGAATGAATGGCTAGTGACTAAATTTATACCTTGTATTCATAAATTTAATGTATGTTGTGCTGAGGGAGATGGCTCAATGGGAAGATGATAGTTAACAAGGTCATTTTCTGATATGGAAACTGCATAAATGTGTACGTGCCTCCTGCATTTAATATCCCCACTGCTTCTGAAATGGATATTTGCCAGTCAACTGAGAGCTGTTACTCTTTGTTATCTAAAGGTACTGTAGCATCTTGGTTGCAAACAGTGCAGAATGAAGAGGGGAGATTAATCCCCTGGAAATTTGCTCACATCTCCCTAGAAATGGAAAATGCTAAGGCAGCCAAGAAGACTCCCCTCCTGACTCTCACTTGCTCTGTGAATTCTGATAACTCACTTCCTGACCTTTGGTTTCCTTGCCCGTAAGGGGAAGGGCTATGACTTGGGCTTTTCTCAGATTATTTAAATTCCTGAAATTACACACAATTTTTTTTTAATATCCCAAGTATTTGTGGACTGATAATAAATATTGTGGCCTTATCCCAGCCTTTTTGCACCATGAAACCTTTTTAAAAAAGAAAAAATAAAAGGTTTGATTATTTGATCTGGTATTGCTTATTTTATCTGAGAATAGGTGGAGATATCATTTGCTGCCTTCAGAGATCCCAACTCGGTAGACTCTTCTTAAGATTGTCAGTGTACCATGTAATCACATCACCCTTTCTCTGCCCACAGTGTTAAGAACCTTTAGTCACCTCATACTGACTTTCGGAGATATACTAAATCCTGATGGCCTAACAGACCTTTTATAGTCTGACACGACTCCTCCATCCTCAGCTCATAGGACTCATATGGAAGAGCCTTGCTCCTCTGTCTCTCTGGCCCAGAACATGCTGATCTGTACACACTATAAATACATTGTCTGGTTTGCTCACCTGATCGTCTTTCCATAATCAGGCTTTGCCTTGTTTAATATTCACCTGGCCCTTTACACAGTGCAGCATGCCCAGTGTCCAGCACTGTCCTGGGCGCAGAGCAGGCACTTCCATGTCTGGTCAGGAAATGAGTAAGCAGTCTATAGCACTATGGTCCAGTAGTGAGCCAAGTGATCAAACTGTTGGAGCTCTTTGTGGGCAGTTGTGGTAGGAAACTATGACTCTAGCCTCAGAAGATGAATGTATTGTAAGTCAAAGCTCCTCCACTGACTATATTAGTCAAATTAGGTGGTCAGCATAAGTCTCTGGTTCTCTGTCTTCTTCTCCAAAGAGGAAAAATTATCACTGTTCCTGGGGCTTTTGTGAGGACTAATGAAACAGTGAACTCTTAAAAATATGAATACACTATAGGCATCTCAGGCATTGCTATTTTTTTATTTCCTAAGGATAAGTGTGATTTTGATTGGCTTATAAGAGCAATTCACACAGAGCACCCTGTTGGAGTAGAGACAATGGCGATCTTATTAATATATTAAGAGTTTATCAGTTACTGAGTGCTCCAAACCACTACAACCACATAATTATGTAGTTCTTTTCCCTATGTTCCATAAGTATTTTAATTTCTTTGGAAATTCATTTATAAGTTTCTAGTGTGCAACAAAGTTCTCCCCCAGAGTGGGGGGTGGGGGGGGGCGTGGATGATTGACTGCTATGTACTTAAAAATCTAAAAATGCCACCCATAGTAATGTGAAGTTTCTCTGCATTTCTGAAGAATAGTGAGATGTAATTCTACTTAAAATCAAAATAAGGATTTTTCTTTTTAACAGTGGTACCTTGTTAACTGATCACAGTACTGTTGACAATAAAAGAATGTATGCATGAATGCGTGATTTCATCACTTTATAATTTTTCCCCTATGGCTAATTTGAATGGGCATCTGAGGAGAATAAGACAGAAATCCTCTTGTTTTAGAAGCAAACATTATACACCCACATATGCATATATGCTCAAACAGAATACATTTACTGAGAAAAAGATGTATCAAGTATCAGTAAAAGAAGAATACTGTTAACCCAGTGGATTCCAGTTCCCAATTTAAGAAAAGTGGCAGGACTGATTGTTTATATTTCATAGGAAAGTGTTCAGAAAATTTGAATTTCTATCAGATTCTGGCTGATAACACATATTACTAAGTGTTTGCATTGTGTTTTTTCAAGTTTCTTTGTGTTTTCCTTCACTGAGAAAGATTATGGTTGAGAAAGATGATATTGAATTCCTAAAGCTGAGGTTTTAGTCTTCCCATTTTCAGATCTACAATCAGGGGTACATTACTTCATGCCACCCACATTTAGTTTCCTCACTTGAAAAAAAAAAATCAACATAAAGCCAGGATCAGACCTTATGGGTATTTTGAGATGGTAGCAAATTAAACCCCCAGCTCAGAATTTTCAACACGTATGCATTTAATAAATGCTGATTGCCTTTAATTAAACATTGAATCACTCTCTAAAAGTATTGTGGGAAATTAGAGAAGATTTTAAGCATTTCCTATTCTCATTCTCTCAGCTCCATTTAAAATCATGTTTTTTTTTTTTTTTGGTGGATGACCTTTCCCTAAACTATTTTATTGAAGGCAAGAAACGATTTAATTAAAAATTAAAGTCAAAAAAGTTTCTCTTGGGATTCAAACTGCTCCTGCCCTCCTCAGCATAAAATGTTGGCTTTCAGACAGGATTATTGATGAAAAGAATTTGTTCTTGCTGCTAGAACAACCCAGTCAGGGCAGTTCTTCAAGAGGTGAGCTGTAGACTTTTATTCATAATTAGATATTTTAGTTTCAAAGTAGCTGCTTTGAAGTATACAGGTTGGACTTAAGGGGGAAAAAAGAATTTAGGGATTTAGGGACATTGTTATTTCCTTGAAAGATGTTATCTGAATGTATTTGAAGAAGGTCACTGAATTCTAGAATTGCTGTTCTATCCCCCTCCCCTATTTCAAACAAATCAATGTCTGATTAAGATTCCTCCTCACTTCATTAAGACTCACCTCCAAGACATCTTTACACAGACACTTTTACACATTGCCAGCATGTGTTAGTGACTCTCCTTTACTAGATGTCCACAGCAGACCACTTCCTCCCACGTTTTGGATGGACTTGTTCTGACTCTGGATAAGTTATCAATCGTTACTGGGGCTTCCCCAGTGACTAAGAGGTAAAGGGTTCGCCTGCAATGCAGGAAACTCGCCAGAGACTCGGGTTCCATCCCTGGGTTGGGAAGATCCCCTGGAGGAGGGCATGGCAACCCACTTCAGTATTCTTGCCTGGGAAAACCCATGGACAGAGGAGCCTGGTGGGCTGCGGTCCATGGGGTCGCAGTGTGGGCCGTGACTGAAGTGACTGAGCACATCAACTGTTACTGTCAAGTCGCGGTGTTCAGGGAGTTTCAGGACACCATGATCCCTTCAGAGAGGTATGTTTGATTTCCATCTTAGAACATCAGCCGTTTAATTCATTTGCTGGTATTACCTACACAATCCCCAAGAGGTAGTAACAACTATTGTAACTAATTTATGAATTCTATTTACCTGGCTTTAATTTCTAGACACTTTTCAGGCTCCACACCACCTTTTCTGAGCTCAGAGACAAATAAAGGTGTGATGCTTCTTTTCCTGACTTTCTAATGCGTCATGGGGCCTGTGTGAGAAACAGCAGCCCAGAAGTGCTCAGGTGGTGGGTTCTGAAGTCTTTCTGTTGACCCTTTAACACAAGTGAATGCTGGCTTCCTTTTTAAATCTAACACCTACTGCCTAGGTAGTAGAATTATTATTAATTTTCCCAGCCTATAAATAGATCTTCAGTCTCTGAAGGAGATTTTCACAGCAGAGAGTTTTCTCAGGTCTTTAACTGAGTCAGGACAAAGGCCATTAAGAGAGTTACATCTGGAAAGAAGACTGAAGAAAATTTCCCCAGCACTTCTTCAGAACATGCAGGCTGCTGTTCTCCTTAAAAGTTTGCAGAAACAGGTCCAGATTTACCTAAGTGAGACACCTTTATGGAAGCATGTTTGTTTCATTTTCAATAGGATAGGTATTTTATCCTTTGGATGGAAACAAAGTTTCATCTCATGTGGCAAAACTCTGTCTAGTTCAGTTCAGTTCAGTTCAGTCACTCAGTCCTGTCTGACTCTTTACGACCCCATGAATCGCAGCACGCCAGGCCTCCCTGTACATCACCAACTCCCGGAGTTTACCCAAACTCATGTCTATCGAGTCTGTGATGCCATCCAGCCATCTCACCCTCTGTTGTCCCCTTCTCCTCCTGCCCTAAATCCCTCCAGCATCAGAGTTTTTCCAATGAGTCAACTCTTTGCATGAGGTGGCCTAAACTTTGGAGTTTCAGCTTGAACATCAGTCTTTCCAATGAACACCCAGGACTGATCTCCTTTAGGATGGACTGGTTGGATCTCCTTGCAGTTCAAGGAACTCTCAAAAGTCTTCTTCGTTAGTAATGGCTAATTGAAGTCCTGTGTTGAGAAGGATCCTGAGGCTAAATTTTGCTTCAGAAAAACAGAGTGCTAGATATAATCAGCGGGGAAGGCAATGGCACCCCACCCAGTACTTTCGCCTGGGAAAATCCCATGGACGGAGGATCCTGGTAGGCTCCAGTCCATGGGGTCGCTGGGAGTCAGACATGACTGAGCAACTTCACTTTCACTTTTCACTTTCATGCATTGGAGAAGGAAATGGCAACCCACTCCAGTGTTCTTGCCTGGAGAATCCCAGGGACGGGGTAGCCTGGTGAGCTTCTGTCTATGGGGTCGCACAGAGTTGGACACGACTGAAGTGACTTAGCAGCAGCAGCAGATATAATCAGAGCAGTGTGAAATGAACATAGACATGGTGAGTTTCACAAATGGCTAGCCATGTTAGCAAATGCAGTTTCATACTCAGTCATAAAAAGGAATGCATTTGAGTCAATTATAGTGAGGTGGGTGAACCTAGAACCTGTTACACAAATAAGTCAGAGGAAAACAAATATATATTAATACATATTTATAGAATCTATAAAAATGGTACCTATTTGCAGGTCTGGAACAGAGACACATATAGAAAACTGACTTTGGACACAGTGGGTAAGGAGAGGGTAGGACTAGTTGAGAGAGTAGCATGGAAACATATACATTATCATATGTAAAATAGATAGCTGATGGGAAGTTCTGGAGATGGAAATGGCAACTCACTCCAGTATTCTTTCTTGGAAAATCCCATGGACAGAGGAGCCTGGCGGGCCACAGTCCATAGGGTCTCAAAGAGTGGGACACAACTTGGCAGCTGAGCAATAGGAAGTTGCTGTATAACACACGGAGCTCAACAAGGTGCTCTGTGACAACCTAGAGGAGTGGGATGCGGTGGAGGGTGGGGGTGGAGGTTCCAGAGGGAGAGGGCACATGTATACTTATGCCTGGTTCACTTTGTTGTGTGGCAGAAGCCGACATAATATCATAAAGCAATCATCCTCCAATTAAAAATAAATGTAAAAAAAATATAGAATCTTCACCTTTTTGTCTCTTGATTTTGCTATGCTCTTTAGTATGGTTTTGTAAACCGTTAACTTTCAATGATCACATATATTATAGATATAAAATCTAGATATGTAAGAGCTTCATGAGAACTTACTCAAAGAACTTCATGAAAACTTATTCAATTACATATAGCATTTAGTCCTTCCACCTTCTCCATATGATGTTTATAAACTAAAGAATCATTGATCATTTATTATAAATATTAATAATAAGAAACTATTCCATAAAGAATTTACTGCTGCTGCTGCTGCTAAGTTGCTTCAGTCGTGTCCGACCCTGTGTGACCCCATAGACAGCAGCCCACCAGGCCCCTCTGTCTCTGGGATTCTCCAGGCAAGAACACTGGAGTGGGTTGCCATTTCCTTCTCCAATGCATGAGAGTGAAAAGTGAAAGTGAAGTTGCTCAGTCGTGTCCGACTCTTAGTGACCCCACGGACTGCTGCCTACCAGGCTCCTCTGTCCATGGGATTTTCCAGGCAAGAGTACTGGAGTGGGGTGCCATTTCCTTCTCCAAAGGATTAAGGATTTGAGAGAAAAATGATAAAATAAAAATGATTTTTTTTTATCAAGAATCTCTTTTATTGATTATCAGAAACATTACAAACATCTAATATGAACAAATTGTAACATGACAGTATTTAGTTTGAACAATTAATACATTTCAGATATAATATTATACATATTTCAATGTTATTCTCCCCAATCATCCCACCCTCTCCGGGTCCCAGAGTCCAAAAGTCTGGACTATACATCAGTGTCTCTTTTGCTGTCTCGTAAATAGGGTTATTTTTACCATCTTTCTAAATTCCATATATATGCGTTAGTATACTGTATTTGTGTTTTTGTTTCTGGCTTACTTCACTCTGTATAATAGTTTTAAAGAGTATTTTGCAATAATTTTTTTAATTTCTCATGTCAAAAACCCAACCCAAGGTGCCAAATTCTTGGATCACTGTTTTCAAACTAGAAGTTTGAAGTAATTAACATACACCTTTTGTCACTGTTTTCCCTCTGACCTCACATCCATTAGGTTAGCACACTCGTGTTTAGTCATACCTTAAGTCTGATTTTACAGTGATAAATTATCCCTTCACAACCACTTTTTTGATGTAAGATTTTTTATATGCAATTCATTGTTTTTATCCCTAATGTGAATGTGAAAGTCACTCAGTCAACTCTTTACAAAACCATAGTAAAGCTAATAATAGTACCTGTCTCAAGTAATTGTTGCAAGAATTAAACATGTAAACCCATGTAATGTACTTTAACAGTTATAGCACATAAAGTTTTGGCTATAAGCCTCACAACTATTGCTCAAAATTAAGTTCTGCCTTTTTGACTGTAAGTGTAATATATAGGTAACTTCCACACCCCTCAATCTAAAGTGGTAGTTCTATTTGGGCCAATAATCAAACATTTCTTGAACAACAAGGCGGAATCTTCCTTCCTTCTTTTCTTTTTTTTAAAGCTTATAACCAGGTCCCGTCTTTTGCCATTAATAAGAATTTGGGTGGCCTGGTTTCCCATGAACAGTGTGGTTTCAGTGGGCTTCTCTTAACTTCCACATGAATATATTTTCTCAGGGATCATACCACCTTTTAAGAATTTCTGATAAGAGATGGGAAAACAATTCCAGATCCTATCTATCTACCCATTTGTTTCTTTAACATACTTGAATCCCCCAGCCCCATGCTCCATCGTCCCATAAGTCCAATAGTGTTTGCTCTATTTGAAATCCTTGATGGATTTCAAATCCCCTGTCTGCTCCACTACTGTCTTGTTTGGGCTTTTCCAAAATTTCTTGCTACTGATCTTCCTATATTCATTCTTTCTATGCTCCAAGTGATCTTGTCTAGTCCATCTTGTCCATTGACTAATCACCGGAGTGATATTTCTAAGAAACATATCGGATCACATCAGTGCTTAGCCTCCTCTATTGTTTACTCATAGATAACATTATGAAATGATGAGGGGAACCCCTGACACCAGCTGCCGTCCATCATTCTCGTCTTCGATACCTACACATATTGGATGGTGAAAAAGTTCATTTCGGTTTTCCCAAAGAATATATCTATGTAACCAGATATAAACAACTATTTGTTGCTGTTGATGTTTAGTTACTAGGTCACGTCCGACTCTTTTGTGACCC
The DNA here is from genome assembly GCA_935064755.1 of Tragelaphus eurycerus. Classification (NCBI taxonomy): domain Eukaryota; kingdom Metazoa; phylum Chordata; class Mammalia; order Artiodactyla; family Bovidae; genus Tragelaphus; species Tragelaphus eurycerus. Next base: position 25,723,139 of record CAKXYN010000020.1, read on the forward strand.
CATGGACTGTAGCCTTCTGTCCATGGGATTCTCCAGCCAAGATTACTAGAGTGGGTTGTCATTTCCTTCCCCAGGGGATCTTCCCAACTGAGACACTGAACCTATCTATGCCTCCTGCACTGGCCGGCATATTCTTTACCAGTGAGCCACTAGGGAAGCCCAAATAACTATTTATGGTTCTTTAAACACATCAAACATTTCAAACACAGGATCTTTCCTACTGCAAGATCAAGTCTGATTTCATATCTTGTGAATAGCAGCTCAGAAAGTTTAATTGCCAGTAAAGAGGGGAATGTGTTACTCTAGGGATTGCAGTAATATAGAATGAAACAGAAGGGAACATCACACATCCGTGCTTAGTGGAAAAAGCAACTCAAAGGATGGGTGGTAGTAAATAATGCTTGATAAAATGTGAACTATCTCCCCAGTTTTTCTTATTTCTTTGGTTATTTATAATTCCTAGCACTTGCTGTTTTTCAAAATGTCAGTTATGTTGCTATTTTAAAAGAATAGGAACAAAAGAAAGATAGGAACAAGCTAGCTGACTACTTGTCTCTGCAGGTTAGTACAAAACAATGACACGTTAGATATTTTGGAATGAGGAATTTAATGGATTATCTAATACACTGTGTAAGAATTTGTTGTTCTTACCAAGTGATTAAGTTTTGAATGGAGCATTAATTAATTTGAATGGATGCTTGCTAGTGTGCCTCAAAAAACATGATTTCTGTTATGTTGTATGAATGTCAGGCTTTATAAAACCAGCACACACACAATAATCATATCAGACAATTTTACAACATATTTTATATTCAACAGAAATCTTTCCTTCCCATCTCTCAGGAACTCTCAGCACTTTCATCTCTGCGTTGCCCACATCACTTGATACCTTTATTTGTTTGCTGGGGGCATTCTGAAAATGTTTGGTGAACTGGTTTGCTCACAGATTATTCCAAAATCACAACACTTAGGAGAGAGAGGAATAAAATAGTGCTGGATGCCACTAGATGAATCCTGCAGTCTCTACATACACAATCTATGTGTGACTAAATAAGAAAGTAAAAATTTCAAACCTCTGAACTATTGGTTCTGGCTGGGGAAAAAATGTTCTTTATATCATCTTAATGGCATATTGTTTCCAAATCTTAACCCTTCTCACTTGTCATTTTCCTCTAGAAGGTAGAAGTGCATTTTAATGGCAGAAACAATTATAGGAAGTAAACTAATATAGCCATTATTAAACATTTATTAAGGTCCCACTGTGTGGGAGCCACTGATGCATTTTAAAAATAACTTTCTCACCATAACACTTGCACTCTAACCTAACTCATTTTGCATTTAATTTTTTAATGTAGATAGAAAATTGTAATAGCTGTTTCTGTAATTCCAGTGAATTGCAGAAGAGAAATGAAAAAAAAAAGTGATATGTTTTTATTAGTCTTCAGGAGTAATGCTCTGTTGTTGCTGCTGCTGCTAAGTTGCTTCAGTTGTGTCTGACACTGTGAGACCCCATAGATGGCAGCCCACCAGGCTCTCCCATCCCTGGGATTCTCCAGGCAAGAACACTGGAATGGGTTGCCATTTCCTTCTCCAATGCAAGAAAGTGAAAAGTGAAAGTGAAGTCGCTCAGTCGTGTCTGACTCTTCGCAACCTCATGGACTGCAGCCTACCAGGCTCCTCCGTCCATGGGATTCTCCAGGCGGGAGTACTGGAGTGGGGAGCCATCGCCTCCTCCAGTAATGCTCTGTAGGCATCATCAAATAGCAGCGCCAAGGGTGTCATGGGCTTCCCCTACCTTTGTGGGGATAGACTGTAACCTGGGGCTCCTCAAAGCTTGGGGATTTGGGTGGGAAGCTCATATTAATTGATTAGCGTAGGCAAGGTAGACAGTTGCTGCTCTGAAGTCATTAAAGACTGTTAGGTGTAGACATTCTTGTTGGTCACAGGGAGCACAGTAGCAATGGCAGCTGCAAACAGTAGGTGCCCTCAGGTGGTTCTGTTGCTGTGTCTGTCCTGTTCCAGTGAGAGCTGTGCCAGACCACCCTGTTTGTTTCTCAGGGGATAAACTTGCACGCTCCTTCCTGCAAGCACGTTGTCTTACAATTTGCCTGTCCACAGAGTTGGATAGAAGGGTGACCATTGGACTCAAGCACAGTCTTCCATGACTTCACTTTCACTTTTAACTTTCATGCATTGGAGAAGGAAATGGCAACCCACTCCAGTGTTCTTGCCTGGAGAATCCCAGGGATGGGGGAGCCTAGTGAGCTGCCATCTATGGGGTCACACAGAGTTGGACACGACTGAAGCAACTTAGCAGCAGCAGCAGCGCATGAGGGTAAAAGACCTACTTTTCCTTGTGCATTATAAACTTAAGGATATGGGCTCATTGCTAACTAGAACCACTTTCCCAGCTCCAGGAAGAAACCATACCTGAAACAGTAGAGAATCAGACTGATAAATAGAAATGGAGATACAGAGAAAAGTAATGGAGGAAGGGAATTGGGAGGGGAGGGAGGCTGAAGAAGGAGTAGGGAGAGAAAGAACAGGAGCGAGAGGAAAACACCGTGAAAGGATGGTGAGGGTAATGAAGATGATAATAAGCGTGACAGCATCTTTTCATCTCCTGTGACTCAACCTTTCCGATTATGGAAGGAAGGTTCAAACCTAAGGAAGTGTTAAGTTTTCTAGTTTAAGCTTAGCTTCTGTTTCCGTTGCTTACAACCAAAAACCCCTGAGCTTTGTGCAGCCAGTTTTCTGAGTTTCCCTCCCCTCATCTGCTCTGCAGAAAGAAATGTGCATATACTGAATATGGTCCACAATTACATCTATGTAATTATCAACAGGACTATGATACCTGCCAGCTGTTTTCAGCAAATGCTTTTGTTATCTTTATGGAGGTCTCAATTTTTTAAATCATTCGTGTAAGGAGATGTAGGTTGGATATGTGTATGGATGACTTGGTGGCTGATGGCTGGGTAGGTGGGAGGAGAGAATGATTGTTACTAGGTTTTTCTATCATGATTGTTGTTAGAATAAGCAAAACCAAATAAATTGCCCCCTCTCCACCCCAAATGTTGCTTTTACATTTATTTCTGCCTGATAGGTCTATGATTTATACTTCCATATCTAATTATCTCATTGAAATTTATGAGATGCACTTGGCTACCTGCTTCTCATTTTACAGCCAAGTAACCAAGGTGCAGGGCTTCCCAGGTGGCACCAGTGATAAAGAGCCAGTCTGCCTAATACAGGAGATATAAGAGACTTGGGTTCGATCTCTGGGTCTGGAAGATCCCCGGGATGAGCGCATGGCAACCCACTCCAGTATTCTTGCCTGGAGAATACCCATGGAAAGAGGAGCCTAGCAGGCTATTGTCCATGGCGTTGTAAAGAGCTGGACACAACTGAAGTGATTTAGCATGCACCCACACAACCAAGGTTCAGTGAGACCCAGAATTCAATGTAAGTTGTCACAGTTGTTGACAGACCAGGTGTGTGAACCCTGGTTTTCACTAAAAATGCACCTCTAATCATGCGCTATGAATTACAACATCTCCTTCACAAATTCTGGGACAGAAGTGCTGTGTGTGATGTTTTATTCACTCTTTTTTAACTCTCTTTTCATTCCTTATTATCTTTTTCCTCTCTCGAACTGTCTCCTTAAAACCTATCCTCTATTCCATCCGTATGTATTCAATTTCAGATGAGTCCCTTCTTTCTAGGCTACTTCATCATAGCTGGTCAAGGGCTACAAGTAAGGCAGAAACGAGAGAGTTTGGGCAGATTTTTTGTTTTCCTGTGAGATATGTATATTTTTCTACCCAATTGGGGTTAACTGACCTAGAGCCAGACATCCTGGAATGTGAAGTCAAGTGGGCCTTAGAAAGCATCACTACGAACAAAGCTAGTGGAGGTGATGGAATTCCAGTGGAGCTATTCCAAATCCTGAAAGATGATGGTGTGAAAGTGCTGCACTCAATATGCCAGCAAACTCGGAAAACTCAGCAGTGGCCACAGGACTGGAAAAGATCAGTTTTCATTCCAATCCCAAAGAAAGGCAATGCTAAAGAATGCTCAAACTACCGCACAATTGCACTCATCTCACACACTAGTAGAGTAATGCTCAAAATTCTCCAAGCCAGGCTTTAGCAATATGTGAACCGTGAACTTCCTGATGTTCAAGCTGATTTTAGAAAAGGCAGAGGCATTTTGATATATGGCAAAACCAATACAATATTGTAAAGTTAAATAAAATTAAATTAAATTAAAAAAAAAAAAGAAAAGGCAGAGGAACCAGAGATCAAAGTGCCAACATCTGCTGGATCATAGAAGAAGCAAGTTCCAGAAAAGCATCTATTTCTGCTTTATTGACTATGCCAAAGCCTTTGACTATGTGGATCACAATAAACTGTGGAAAATTCTGAAAGAGATGGGAATACCAGACCACCTGATCTACCTCTTGAGAAACCTATATGCAGGTCAGGAAGTAACATTTAGAACTGGACATGGAACAACAGACTGGTTCCAAACAGGAAAAGGAGTACGTCAAGGCTGTATATTGTCACCCTGCTTATTTAACTATATGCAGAGTACATCATGAGAAACGCTGGACTGGAAGAAACACAAGTTGGAATCAAGATTGCCAGGAGAAATATCAATAACCTCAGAAATGCAGATGACACCACCCTTATGGCAGAAAGTGAAGAGGAACTAAAAAGCCTCTTGATGAAAGTGAAAGTGGAGAATGAAAAAGTTGGCTTAGAGCTCAACATTCAGAAAATGAAGGTCATGGCATCCGGTCCCATCACTTCATGGGAAATAGATGGAGAAACAGTGGAAACAGTGTCAGACTTTATTTTGGTGACTGCAGCCATGAAATTAAAAGATGCTTACTCCTTGGAAGGAAAGTTATGACCAACCTAGATAACATATTCAAAAGCAGAGACATTACTTTGCCAACAAAGGTCCGTCTAGTCAAGGCTATGGTTTTTCCAGTGGTCGTGTATTGATGTGACAGTTGGGCTATAAAGAAAGCTGAGAACAGAAGAATTGATGCTTTTGAAGTGTGGTGTTGGAGAAGACTCTTGAGAGTCCTTTGGACTGCAAGGAGATCCAGCCAGTCCATTCTAAAGATCAGCCCTGGGATTTCTTTGGAAGGACTGATGCTAAAGCTGAAACTCCAGTACTTTGGCCACCTCATGCGAAGAGTTGACTTATTGAAAAAGACTCTGATGCTGGGAGGGATTAGGGGCAGGAGGAGAAGCGGACAACAGAGGATGAGATGGCTGGATGGCATCACCGACTCCATGGACGTGAGTCTGAGTGAACTCCAGGAGTTGGTGATGGACAGGGAGGCCTGGCGTGCTGCGATTCACGGGGTTGCAAAGAGTTGGACATGACTGAGAGACTGATCTGATCTGATCTGATCTTCTTAGTATGACTTGCTTTGGCTAATGAAATATGATCAGCTTTGATACATGCCACATTGGAGACAAAGGTTTAAGAACCTCCCTAGGGTTCTACTTTTTTTTTTTTTCCCCTCAGCTACCAGAAAACAGTTCTGGGTGCAGAGATACCCTAGATCCTGGAGTGAAGCAGACACTTGGAGCAGAGTGACAAGAAACCTACAGACAACAGGTATCCTGTGTGGGAGATGAAACTGTGTTTCTAATCCACTGTGAGCTGAAGGTTCTTTGTTACACAAGAAAGCTTCAGCTCATAAATACAAAGCACAAGAGCACTTTTTAGGCTCTTCTGAGCTTTTTCAGGCTCTATGTAATGTGAGACTCATATTAATGTTCTAAGTAAGTCAGGTTTGTTATGATTCTCATTTTAGAAATGTGGAAATTCAGGCTTAGATGGTATGTAAAAAAGAACAAATGACTCTCAACCAGGAAGTGGAAAAAATAGTGAAGTTCTCTTGATACCTTTTTTAGCTTTCTGCCCTTAATCACATTCTGCCATGTAAATGCACTCAGTCTCGGCTGTTTCTGGACTCATTGGAAGCTACATTTAGCCATTTAAGATACTAAGTGCACTTACGTGAGAAGGACATGGATCATTCAACATTATCCTAGTGACATGAAAAGTTCATGCAAAGAGCCTTCCTTATGCCACACTGAGGTTTATTCACCTGAGAGGCTTTGTCTCAAAGATGTGTTTGGCCCAGGCTTGACATAGTGCATCCTGTGTGGTGGCAGTTGGTAAGGGCCCTTTTGATTGTTAGCCCAGCCACAAATGGGACTAGCCATGTCAGATACTGGGGACAGCAAGGGCAGGTCAGCAAATCCCCATTTCTAGGGAAAGACCAGAATCAGAGAAATGATCGTGGTGGGTCATGAGCTGAATCAGGTAGGGATGAGCTCAAATTTGGGCAGAGGGTCGTTTGAGAATAGAGTCCTGGGGATTAGTGAAGAGCTGAGCTTGAGGTGGGATGGGGGGATCCATTACCCAGGAAATTAAGAGGTATCTATTCCAAACCCAGAGGAAAGAGGCAAATAGTGTAATATCCAGTCCCATGGGCTTCCTGATGACTCTTCATGCTTCAATTTTCCGGTGAGAAAATTGGACTGTGCATTCACATTTTACATGTTTTAGTTAAGCTGTAATTTCACTCTTTGCTTTATATATATATATATATATATATATATATATATATATATATGTATATATATATTGCATTCTGTTAATGTTACCTCAGAACAACCACTACTCTCTCTCTCTCTCTCATGAGATACTATGAACACTTGCCAGAAATATCAAGTTAATGCCCAAGCCAGCTCTATGTTCTGATTTATCTTCCACGTTGACTCTGAGTAACAGAGCCATACATTAAGGAACAAAGCTCGCTGCCGGGGTATTTATAACCTTGTCTTTTAAAACATTTGGCAGACGTTCAGACTTTCCATATGTTCACCATATTAAACTTTACCATAAAAGGAACTTAAGAGTTACATTTGAAGAAAGCTGGTATTGTATGGTCTGAAAGTCTGGCGGTTAAAAAAAAATAATCAAGTCCAACTTGAAATAACAGATGTTCTGTGATCCTGCTGAAAGTTTAAATGCCATACAACAAAGTTGTGCGCTCCCTAACACTGCAGATGTCATATTCCAGGAAAATTTTCAGTGACTCAAAGCAGACACATTGAGCTTCTGAGCCTGGTTTAATAAGGATGCATTCCTGAGCTGTGAGGCTAGAAAGCAAGGCTATTGGTGGGGGCTGAGCCAGCTTCAGTGGCACAGTTCATTCCTTCCAGCATCCTTAAAGCGTATGGAAGCCAAGAAGCCTCCTATGGGGGCAGAATTCATCTGGTAGGTCAAGCAAATCTATGGTAATATGGGAAGAAAACATGGGACTTTATTTTAATATTCATATCCAGGCATACCTTGCTTTATTGTGCTTCACTTTACTGTGCTTTGCAGATACTGCACTTTTTACAAATTGAAGGTTTGTGTCAACCTTGCATTGAGTGAGTCTATCAGCACCATTTCTCCAATAGCATTTGGTCACTTTGTGTCTCTGTGTAACACTCCATCAAGTCTCACAATATTTCAAACTTTTTCACTATTATTATATTTGTGACAGTGATTGGTGATTAGTGATCTTTGCTATTCTGACTACAACGCAATGAAGGCTCAGATGAAAATGAGTTTAGACAAAATGCTCTTCACACACTTACACTACAGTATAGTGTAAACGTGAACAGCATAGTGTAAACATAACTTTTATAAGCACTGGGAAACCAACATTTGTTTGACTCCTTTTACTGTGATACTTACTTTATTGTGTGGATCCGCAACTGAACCTGAAATAGCTCCAAGGTATGCTTGTAATTCTTGGAGAAGGGAAAGGCTACCCACTCCAGTATTCTGGCCTGGAGAATTCCATGCACTGTATCGTCTATGGGGTCTAATTCAATGAAACTAAGCCATGCCGTGTGGGGCCACCCGAGATGGAAGGGTCATGGTGGAGAGGTCTGACAGGGTGTGGTCCACTGGAGAAGGGAATGGCAAATCACTTCAGTATTCTTGCCTTGAGAGCCCCATGAACAGTATGAAAAGGCAAAATGATAGGATACTGAAGGAGGAACTCCCCAGGTCGGTAGGTACCCAATATGCTACTGGAGATCAGTGGAGAAATAACTCCAGAAGGAATGAAGGGATGGAGCCAAGGCAGAAACAATACCCAGTTGTGGATGTGACTGGGGATAGAAGTGAGGTCCGATGCTGTAAAGAGAAATATTGCATAGGAACCTAAATGTTAGGTCCATGAATCAAGGCAAATTGGAAGTGGTCAAACAGGAGATGGCAAGACTGAACGTTGACATTCTAGGAATCAGCAAACTAAAATGGACTGGAATGGGTGAATTTAATTCAGATGACCATTATATCCACTACTGTGGGCAGGAATCCCTTAGGAGAAATGGAGTAACCATCATGGTCAACAAAAGAGTCTGAAATGCAGTACTTGGATGCAATCTCAAAAACGACAGAACGATCTCTGTTCATTTCCAAGGCAAACCATTCAATATCACAGTAATCCAAGTCTATGCCCCAACCAGTAACACTGAAGAAGCTGAGGTTGAACGGCTTATGAAGACCTACAAGACCTTTTAGAACTAACACCCCAAATAGATGTCCTTTTTATTATAGGGGACTGGAATGCAAAAGGAGGAGGTTAAGAAACACCTAGAGTAACAGGCAAATTTGGCCCTGAAGAAAGGAATGAAGCAGGGCAAAGGCTAATAGAGTTTTGCTAATAGAATGCACTGATCATAGCAAACACCCTCTTCCAACAAAACAAGAGAAGACTCTACACATGGACATCACCAGATGGTGAACACTGATATCAGATTGATTATATTCTTTGCAGTCAAAGATGGAGAAGCTCTATACAGTTGGCAAAAACAAGACCAGGAGCTGACTGTGGCTCATATCATGAAATCCTTATTGACAAATTCAGACTTAAATTGAAGAAAGTAGGGAAAACCACTAGATCATTCAGGTATGACCTAAATCATATCCCTTATGATTATACAGTAGAAGTGAGAAATAGATTTAAGGGACTAGATCTGATAGAGTGCCTGATGAACTATGAATGGAGGTTGGTGACATTGTACAGGAGACAGGGATCAAGATCATCCCCATGGAAAAGTAATGCAAAAATGCCAAATGGCTGTCTAAAGAGGCCTTACAGATAGCTGTGGAAAGAAGAGAAGCAAAAAGCAAAGGAGAAAAGGAAAGATAAAAGCATCTGAATGCAGAGTTCCAAAGAATAGCAAGAAGAGATAAGAAAGCCTTCGTCAGTGATCAATGCAAAGAAATAGAGGAAAACAACAGAATGGGAAAGACTAGAGATCTCTTCAAGAAAATTAGAGATACCAAGGGAACATTTCATGCAAGGATGGGCTCGATAAAGGACAGAAATGGTAGGGACCTAAGAGAAGCAGAAGATATTAAGAAGAGGTGGCAAGAATACACAGAAGAACTGTACAAAAAAGAGCTTCATGACCCAGATAATCACGATGGTGTGATCACTGACCTAGAGCCAGACATCCTGGAATGTGAAGTCAAGTGGGCCTTAGAAAGCATCACTATGAACAAAGCTAGTGAAAATGATGGAATTCCAGTTGAGCTATTTCAAAACCTGAAAGATGAAGCTGTGAAAGTGCTGCACTCAATATGCCAGCAAACTCGGAAAACTCAGCAGTGGCCACAGGACTGGAAAAGGTCAGTTTTCATTCCAATCCCAAAGAAAGGCAATGCCAAAGAATGCTCAAACTACCGCACAATTGCACTCATCTCACACACTAGTAAAGTAATGCTCAAAATTCTCCAAGCCAGGCTTCAGCAATATGTGAACCTTGAACTTCCTGATGTTCAAGCTGGTTTTAGAAAAGGCAGAGGAACCAGAGATCAAATTGCCAACATCCTCTGGATCATGGAAAAAGCAAGAGAGTTCCAGAAAAACATCTATTTCTGCTTTATTGACTATGCCAACGCCTTTGACTGTGTGGATCACGATAATCTGTGGAAAATTCTGAAAGAGATGGGAATACCAGACCACCTGACCTGCCGTTTGAGAAACCTATATGCAGGTCAGGAAGCAGCAGTTAGAACTGGACGTGGAACAACAGACTGGTTCCAAATAGGAAAAGGAGTATGTCAAGGTTGTATATTGTCACCCTGCTTATTTAACTTCTATGCAGAGCACATCATGAGAAACACTGGGCTGGAGGAAGCACAAGCTGGAATCAAGACTGCCAGGAGAAATATCAATAACCTCAGAAATGCAGATGACACCACCCTTAGGGCAGAAAGTGATGAAGAACTAAAGAGCCTCTTGATGAAAGTGAAAGAGGAGAGTGAAAAAGTTGGCTTAAAGCTCAACATTTAGAAAACGAAGATCATGGCATCTGGTCCCATCACTTCATGGGAAATAGATGTGGAAACAGTAGAAACAGTGGCTGACTTTATTTTTTGGGGCTTCAAATCACTGTAGATGGTGACTGCAGCCATGAAATTAAAAGACACTTGCTCCTCGGAAAGAAAGTTATGGCCAACCTAGACAGCATATTAAAAAGCAGAGATATTACTTTGCCAACATAGATCCGTCTAGTCAAGGCTATGGTTTTTCCAGTAGTCATGTGAGTATGGATGAGTATGAATGTGAGATTTGGAATATGAAGAAAGCTGAGTGCCAAAGAATTGATGCTTTTGAACTGTAGTGTTGGAGAAGACTCTTGAAATTCCCTTGGACTGCAAGAAGATCCAACCAGTCCATCCTAAAGGAGATCAGTCCTGGGTGTTCATTAGAATGACTGATGTTGAAGCTGAAACTCCAATCGTTTGGCCACCTGATGTGAAGAGCTGACTCATTTGAAAAGACCCTAATGTTGGGAAAAATTGAGCATGGGAGGAGAAGGGACGACAGAGGATGAGATGGCTGGATGGCATCACCAACTCAATGGACATGAGTTTGGGTAAACTCCAGGAGTCGGTGATGGAGATAGGGAGGCCTGGCGTGCTGCGGTTCATGGGTTCGCAAGGAGTCGGACATGACTGAGTGACTGAACTGAACTGAACGGAACTGACAAATAAAATAAGCTACTTAAGATTCCCAACATGATGATTTGATATACTTACACATTGTGAAAGAATTGCCCCATGAAATTAACATATTCATCATCTTACATATTTACTTTATTGTGTGTGTGATAATGTTTAAGCTCTATCCTCTTAGCAAATTTCAATTATACAATATAGTGTTATAAACTGTAGTCACCATGCTACACATCAGACTCAGATCTTATTCTTATAGCTGAAAATTTGTATTTGTTTACCAATTCCTCTTTCTATCTCCCACCCCTTACCCCTGGCAATCACTTTTCTACTCTCTGTTTCTGTGAGTTTGACTTTTTAAGAAAATAAGTTTAAAGACAAATCATCCCTTAAATCTAACCTCATTCTAAGTACATAATCTATTCTTGAAGAAATAGAAATAACAATTTTGAAAGTAGCTTATGCTATGGAGAGAACATTTTGAGACTTTCTATTGGTATGTGATTTTCTTGCTAAAAATGGTTTATGAAACTATCATTCACAGTTAAAACATGTATTGTCAACAAATAAAATATATTGAAATAATAAAAATTCACAGCATAAGAAAAAGGGAGTAAGTAATAAATCAGTAATAAATGATTTACGACATTGGATTTTTCTGTTTCTCGAATAGGATTCACTTTAAGACAGCATTATGATTAGGTGGCGATGGGCTTTGTTGTTCAGTCACTCAGTCATGTCTGACTCTTTGTGACCCATTGGACTGCAACATACCAGGCTTCCCTGTCCCTTACCATCTCCCTGAGCTGTCTGAAACTCATGTCCATTGAGTCAGTGATGCCATCCAACCATCCATCCTCTGTCGTCCCCTTCTCCTCCTACCTTCAATCTTTCCCAGCACCAGGGTCTTTTCTAATGAGTCGGCTCTTCTCATCAGGTGGCCAAAGTATTGGAGCTTTAGCATTAGCTTTGGTCCTTCCAATGAATATTTAGGATTGATTTCCTTTAGGATGGACTGGTTGGATCTCCTTGCAGTCCAAGGGACTCTCAAAAGTTTTCTCCAACACCACAGTTCAAAAGCCTCAATTTTTCTGTGCTCAGTCTTTTATGGTCCAACTCTCATATCCATACATGACTAGTGGCAAAACCATAGCTTTTTCTAGATGGACCTTTGTCTGCAAAGTAATGTCTCTGTTTTTTAATATGCTGTCTAGGTTGGTCATAGCTTTTCTTTCAAGGAGCAATTATCATTTAATTTCATGGCTGCAGTCACCATCTGCAGTGATTTTAGAGCCCAGGAAAATAAAGTCTGTCACTGATGATGGGGGGAAAAGGCCAATTGAATTAGTGAGAAATATAATTGACTGTATTACCAGCTCTTTTTTTTTTTTTCAATTACACAGCTCTTTCTCCAAACCTTGTTTTAAAACTCTGATAATCTACAATATCACTTAACTGCAATGCTGTTTTTAGAAACCCTTTCCAAAATTTGGAGAAAGATACTATGACTAAGACATGTTCATGTTAGTAAATCTATTTCTAAGAATTCATTGCAGAGGATAACCAGAGATCTGTTCTTTTGCGTTAAAAAAGAATGTTTATCTCAGCATTATCTACCATACCAGGAAAAAAAAAAAAACCACAGGAGTGACTTAAATACCTCCAAAGTAAATGATGATACAGCCATTTAGTACAAGCCTAATAATCCTGTTACAAAAATTATATAAGGGTGTGAAAACATATGAAGGATATTTTAAAAAATAAGTCTAATATATACATGCAAGATGATTTAAATAGATGAAGAAAACAAAACAGAAGGTGAACTTACTCTAAGCCTTATTTCTCTCATTTGGAAAGTGGAGATTATGATACCACTCATTTCATAGGATGGTTGTAAGAACTCCTTAATACTTAGGAGGCTGGTCTGGTACAGTACTTTGCACGTAATAGGTGTACATTGACTGAGGATGATGTTAATTATATTTTGAAAATCTCAGTGGAGCCTGGCTGCTAGATGGGCTCTGGGTATGTTATTTCAGTGAAAGAACTCCAGCTCGCTGGGCAGTGCCTGCAGGAAAGACTTCTGATTAAGATGGATGTAGGATCCCCCAACGCTGTGGTCCTGGTGGCTCAGACGGTAAAGCGTCTGCCTACGATGCGGGAGACCTGGGTTCGATCCCTGGGTTGGGAAGATCCCTTGGAGAAGGAAATGGCAATCCACTCCAGTACTCTTGCCTGGAAAATCCCATGGACAGAGGAGCCTGGTAGGCTACAGTCCATGGGGTCGCAAAGAGTCGGACACGACTGAGCGACTTCACGTTCACGTTCAGGATCCCCCAAATGTAGGTGAAATGCCTGCCACTGAAATGTTTGCTATGTGCAGGTGTTTGGGTCAAGTCCACCTAGAGCCCCTCTACTTCCTGACACACTGATCTGCATTTGCAAGAAAAATTTAAAAGGTAAAATTACCTCTCCCAAGTTGTTCATCAAGCACTGTGTCATCCTTTCTTACCATTTTTTTCCTTCTTGTACCCTTCTCTCATTCAGTCTACCCTACCATCTCTCTCTTGGTCTATTATAGTAACACTTGTTTTTACATCCCTATTTCTATTCTATTTCTGCCTCACACAATATCAAATCTCCCCTCTTACAACCAGATGCATCTTTCAAAATTTAAATCTGAGCAATTTGGTTCTTTAAAAAAAAATACTTTTCTTTTTTTGGGCTTCCTATTTTTCACAGGGTGAAATTGATTGGTGCAGCATAAACACATTTATCACTGAATCTCAATATGTTTTTCAGATGCATTTCAGACTAATCTCACCGTCCACGCTTTGCTTTTCTACTACAGAAAAACCTGCTCTTCCTTGAACACATTATTAGCTACGCTTTGCCTAGAGAACAAACTGATTCTGTCTCTGGAAAGCTCTCATCCCATTTTCCTGTCTTGTGACCTCTTGCTTCATTTTCCATTGTCAGAAACATGGAATGTTTCTCTTGTCTCCTCCCAGAAGCTTGCTTTCTCCTCCCACAGAAAGATTATTTGTCCTTTTTTTTGCATTAAAATAAACAAAAACCATCTATGACTAAACTTCATATTATCTTCTCATGTGACATTGCATTGACTATTGTTCAGTTGCTCAGGTGTGTCTAACTCTCCTTGACCCCATGGACTGCAGCACACTGGGCTTCCCTGTCCTTCACCATCTCCCAGAGTTTGCTCAAACTCATGTCCATTGAGTTAGTGATTCCATCCAACAACCTCATCCTCTTTGGTCTCCTTCTCTCACTGCTCTGTGCCTATCTCTATTCTTGAAGGGCTCTCTGTGATTTATCTATATTCCCAGGCCAACACCAGTATTTCATACCAGCAAGCCCACAGCTGATGGCTGATGATATAACTAGCAAATGCTTTTTAAAAAAATTGTAAAGTTAAAAAAATTAAATTAAAAAAATGAATGAATAAGACATGTAGTTGACTTACAAATACTTTTTGAATATGTGCTATGTATAGAAACTTCCCACTACTAATAGGCATATGAAGGTGACTCAGAAGGTCCCAGATAAAATGCAAATATTACTTAAGTAGCATTCACTGTATTAGTATGAAGTATTTATCATTTGAAATTTTTGGTTAATTTACCTATGGTGTATAAAGGTGTTAGAGATAGTTATGAGTACTTAAAAAAAGTCATCAAAACTTTTTCCTTAGTCTTCTTCTATTTGACTTCATTCTTAGGCAAGTCGTCCTCACATACACACAAGCTATGGCCCTTGTAGACTGACATCCTTCCAAATAACAAGCTGCTCTGAGGAAATCTTTATGTTCTAACAACTAATGAATGCAAAAATTACTAGTGTGATTCTTATTTGGTCAAATGTAGGTCCTGCCTCAATCTCTAAGTGAAACACTGTCTTAACTCTGATTTCTTAGGCAGAGATCAGAGACAAATAAAACCTCCGGATTGAAAAAAGAAGAGTGGTTTTCTAAAGAGGTATGTTGTGTGTGTGTGTGTGTGTGTGTGTTAGTCGCTCAGTTGTGTCCGACTATTTGCGACCCCATGAACTGTAGCCCACCAGACTTCTCTGTCCATGGAATTCTCCAGGCAAGAATACTGGAGTGGATTGCCATTCCCTTCATTTTTATTAATATAGGGATGAGAGAGACAGAGAGAAATATAGTATGTTGGACAAATTAAAAATAGCTGCCCACCACAGAGAGGTTAAGCAAACAAGATACTTCTTTAACACCGTAGGGCCATAATGTTCCCCTTTTCTGCACATGCCTTCAAGGTCCATCTCAAATAGAATTTCCTTAGTGAAGTCTTTCCTGAAACCCCCAGGAAGCATGAATCACTTGCCCTGTGCTCCCTAGCCCCTGACTGTGCTTCTGGCCTTGCACAGTCATGTCCTACTGTAAGTGTTTGTTCACCATTGTCTCCCCAATAGAATGTACATTCCTCAGGGGAGGGCAGGTCTGTATGTTCCTCTTCCTTTTGTGTATCTTCAATCCCTATTGAACATGCCAGAGTCTCTTTCTTAATGTTTGCTTGGGAATTTCCTGGTGGTCAGGTGATTAGGGCTCCAGGCTCTCACTGATGAGGGCCCTGGTTCCATCCCTGGTCAGGGAACTAAGATCCTGCAAGCCACATGGCTCAGCCAGGGGAAAAAAGAAAGTCTGCCCATTGTAGGCATGTATATACAAGGGGATGCAACTTGAGGGAAACAGTAGGAGTTATTTAGGAGGGATATGCCCCAGAGTGGTTCTATCTACCTCATGAGACTGAGACTATAAATAGGGAATACATTTTTCTAACTGGCGATTATCTTCCTCTACCCCTGTAATGAAATAGTAAAGAATATACTGGCTAAAATTGAGATAAGTCTCATTAAAATTATGAATGTGGTCACTTACCAGTGAGGCAAGTTACTACATTTCCTAAATCTCCAGTTTATATGTGAAAGAGGGATTATACTATTGAAAAAAATAACAATTTAAAAATAAAGTTATTCTACAATCTCCATATAATCTCCCCACAAAGTCCCTTTTGAATGTGTAGTCAACTAATAAGCTAGCTTATTTACTGTGCCAGGCTATGACTTTATGACACTGTTTTGCCTGAATATTCTGTTTTGAATTTCTCATGATCCCAGTAATTCACATCATACATGGTAACTTTCTTCTTTCATTTGTTCAACATGTATGTGGTAAAATTTCTTCTCACATCATCCCAGTGGGTATAATGATAATCTTTCTACCATTTTGCTGGAAACAGAAGCTGGTGAGTGTTCTGATTGTAGACTCCTGGAATGAAATCAGGTACCTCATCTATGTATAAATCTCAGAAACAGGAAAGATTTGGGTAACGATGCACCCAGGGCATCAGGTGCCATCCACTGCATTGGTAGGACTACCACAAGAGACAGAAAATCTAGAAACTAACAGACCAAAAAAAAAAAAAAAAGGTATATTAGGTAATGTTATTAAAATTTCAGTGTAATAATAATTATCTGAGTTCTTTCTCTTCTCTCTCTCTTTATTCCTCTCTGTCTTTAGTTTGCTCTTATTAGCTTTATTCAATCTATAACGGCAGAAAAATGGACCTGGTGGCTCCTTACATTCAATATTCTTTAGGCTTTTCATATCAGGAAGAGAGTTCTTGCCTTCTCTTTTCCTCTCTTTCTCTCTCCCCTTCTTCTTTTTTCTATTTTTTGCTTCTCCTCTCCCCTCATTTCCTTCATTGTCTTTCCCTCTTCTTCTCTGTTTTCTATATTAAATCTTATTGAAGATAACTCAGCCATTAAAAAGAATACATTTGAATCAGTTCTAAGGAGGTGGATGGAACTGGAGCCTATTATACAGAGTGAAGTAAGCCAGAAACAAAAACACAAATACAGTATACTAACGCATATATATGGAATTTAGAAAGATGGTAAAAAATAACCCTATTTACGAGACAACAAAAGAGACACTGATGTATAGACCAGACTTTTGGACTCTGAGACCGGGAGAGGGTGAGATGATTGGGGAGAATAGCATTGAAATATGTATAATATTATATCTGAAATGTATTAATTGTTCAAACTAAACACTATCATGTTACAATTTGTTCATACTAGATGTTTGTAATGTTTCTGATAATCAATAAAAGAGATTCTTGATCAAAAAAAAAAAAAAGATTATATCTTAGATGGATTATCCTTGCTTATGGTAGTGTCTACCCCTGGACCAATCTCTTTGCATCATGAAAGAAGGAATGGTGCACTATGATTGGCCAGGCCAGGATGAAGGGTCCACAAGTGCAGCTAGAGCCATCAAAAGCTCTTTTAGCATCCCACAACATCAAGAGAATACTGGAGGCACACTGATACCTGTAGCACACATCCACTAACCAATGAGAAAGCTCTGCCTAATTCTAATAAACATATAATCAGCTTGGTCCAACATATCTAAAGCCCATTTGAGTTTATACTTCTTATCCACCACTTCCAAGGTAAACCAAGTAAAATGGCATGGGTGAAAAGCTGAGAACTAATCATAGATAATTTGTGTTAAACTTAATTAGTTTTCTACACCCTCTACTTGCTCCAGAGACAGGAATTAAGGAACTGAAAGGTCAAAACCACATGGGAGGTATTACGTCTATCACAAAGGAGACTTTGACACATGTATTAACAATATCTGTGTCATGTACATTGGGAGAAAACTTATAGAAGAGAGACTCTGACTTAAATTTTTCGTTCACATGACATTCTCAACTAGAAAGGACCAAGATGATGGCCCATCTCACTCTTCCCATTTTGGCAATGAGAAAATTGAAGTCCAGAGAAAAGGAGCTGGTTCAAAATGCTATTAGTGCAGAACCAGGGGCTAAAACTCCTTGACTTGAATAAATTATTAGAAAAAAATTGAATACAGTAAAACCTGCCCTGGCTTCCCATTATGGTCTGAGTTCTAGGCTCCAAATCTGAGGTCTCCTGCTTCCACTTGACAATGTTTGCTCTCAGTGTCCATGATGCTCTGGGCCATCTCTACCCTCCTGCCTTTGCTTGAAGGACCAGCTGTGACACTTCAGGTTTGCATCTCTGGTTCCTAGCTTCTTATCTGTCTCCCTTGGCTTTCCCAAGGACTGATGATGGTCAGTGTATCTCCCCGATGGCGTGACCCTAACACATTTGTGCATCTCTTCCCATCAAGATCCTCAGCTACCTTAGCCCCAGTCAAGACAATATCTCTCCCCACCATGTCACCTTAGAAGCATTCTGTCTTCGATCTAGGAGAATGATTCATTACCCCTGCTTTGTTTTGAAAGGACTCACTTATATGTAAGTTTGTAATTTTATGACAACCCACAGAATGGGAGAAAATAATAGTAAATAAAACAACTGACAAAGGATTAATCTCCAAAATATACAAGCAGCTCATTGCA
The DNA here is from genome assembly GCA_935064755.1 of Tragelaphus eurycerus. Taxonomy (NCBI): domain Eukaryota; kingdom Metazoa; phylum Chordata; class Mammalia; order Artiodactyla; family Bovidae; genus Tragelaphus; species Tragelaphus eurycerus. Next base: position 25,741,630 of record CAKXYN010000020.1, read on the forward strand.
GTCAATACCAGAAAAACAAACAACACAATCAAAAAGTGGGCAGAAGAAATGCCTAAATGGCATTTCTCCAAAAAAGACACACAGATGGCTAATAAACATATGAAAAGATGCTCAACATCACTCATTATTAGAGAAATGTAAATCAAAACTACAACCAGGTATCACCTTACATGGGTCAGAAGGGCCATCATAAAAAAATCTACAAACAATGAATGCTGGAGAGGGTATGGAAAAAAGGGAGAAGGTATGGAAAAAAGGAGCCCTCTTTCACTGTTGGTGGGAATGTAAACTGATACAGCCATTATGGAGAAATAGTATGGAGATTCCTTAAAAAAACAAGGAATAAAACTACTCTATGATCCAACAATCTCACTACTGGGCATTTACTCTGAGGAAACCAAAACTGAAAAGATACATGTACCCCAGTGTTCATTGCAGCACTATTCACAATAGATAGGACATGGAACCAACCTATTCATTGACAGATGAATGAATGAAGAAGTTTTGGTATGTATACACAATGGAATTATTATTCAGCCACAAAAAGAAATGCATTTGACTCAGCTCTAATGAGGTGGATGAAACTAGAGCCTATTATACAGAGTGAAGTAAGTCAGAAAGAGAAAGACAAATATTGTATATTAACACATCTATGTGGAATCTAGAAAGATGGTATTGCTGAACTTATTTGCAGGGTGGCAACAGAGACAGAGACATAGACATAGAGGACAGACTTGTGGACATGAGGGGAAGGAACTGGGGAACAAATTGAGAGAGTAGTATTAAAACAGAAACACTACGATATGTTAAACTAGACAGCCAGTGGAAATTTGCTACATGACTAAGAGAGCTCAAATCTGGTGCTCTGTGACAATATAGAGGGGTGGGATGGGGTGGGAGTTGGGAGGGACGTTCAAGAGGGAGGGGACATACACATAGCTATGGCTGATTCATGTTGATATAACCATCACAATATTGTAAAGCAATTGTCCTCCAATTAAAAATCAATAAATTTAAAAGATATATATATACTTTCATATACATATATATATATGTACTTTCATGTACTATAAAATGGACTCTTGGACATATAGCTCAATGTGCTTTGACAAATGCACAGACACATGTAATCACTCCCACCATTAGAACAGAACACTGGGGACTCATTTTTAAACTAACCTTATTTGCTCAGGGTTATTTAATTCATTCTTTATTTTCTTATTTCTAGTACTTATCTTCCAATCACAGCTTCCAAACAGGGTGAGAGAACCAGAGTAACTAAAATAATTTGTTAAAATTTTTTTCCAATAGTAAAGGGATGTAGAATTTTAATTACATTGAACAGCCTGATTGCCCATAAGTACCATTGTTTTTCAGTCTTTTAAAATAAAGAAAGTATTTCATGGATCTCTAATACCACATTCAATGAAATCTAGACTTGGGTCTGAGGGTTATGAGTGGGTCTGGTCTAGAACTGGGTAAAAATGCTTTCCTTAAATCTTTGAAGTTATTCCAGGGGATCCCGCCATGGAGGGACACTCAGAAATTGTTGCAAAGTTTATAGCATGAGTCTCAAAGATATGAGGTATTTTTCCTGGCACAGTATTAGAGAGTTTCTTCTATCAAGTCATTTTGACGGCTAAGTCAGTATTGATCTCTACATTTTCAAATATCAAAACCAACTTGTCAGCGATAAAAAGAAAGCGGCCAGGGACCTCCCAGGAATTTCCTGCTAGAAAAAAAACTCTTGCTCTTTGCTGTCCAAATGCTCAGCATGTTAAACCTCACTTTGAATCAGTCTCTCAGACAGATAATGAGGTGGTAACACAATGCAGGACTGTAATAGAAACAGATTGAGTGAGAAAGAATTTCTCAGGATATGAACTGAGATATGTATACAAAAATGGGCAGCAATCATTAATAAAACTCATTCTTTGCTCTCATTCTCAATCTGTCTTTCCTGCCTGGTTGGAAACCGGGATTTTTTAGAAGGGAAAAACACATCAAACAACACATCTGCGTGTTTAATGAAGGTGTCAGACTGAAGTTGTGTTTTAAAATGGAAATCCTTTGGCAAACTGCAGTAAGGAGATAAGATGCTTTTTATGGATTGCAAGAATTTAAATACTTTTAGTTGCTTTCACAGAATGTCCTTAAGTTTTAATAATATCCAGACATTCTTATTTTTCAGTGTATGATTAAGGAGAAAATGTGTCATACAGTGCCATAATTACAGAGAGAATGACTATTTTGAAAATAAACTAATGGGATCATAATTTTTTTTTTCTTTATAGAAATGAAAGGAAATTTGGAGCCAACCTCAGCCTACTCCTTCATTGTATTGTGTGTGTGTGTGTGTGTGTGTTAGTCGCTCAATTGTGTCTGACTCTTTGTGACCCCATGGACTGTAGCTCATCACTCCCCAGGCTCCTCAGTCCATAGAATTCTCCAGGCAAGAATACTGGGGTGGATAGCCATCCCCTTCTCCAGAGGATCTTATTCTTACTCCTTCATTTTAAAGATGTTGAAATTCTTGTTTTGTCTAGGTAATTAAATACTGACCAAGACTAGCATGGAACCAGGGTATCCAGGGATCATGATTTATCGTCCTGTTGGAGAAATGGTACTCCATGTATCACAGAGATGGCCCAGAGGTTAGAGGACTTAGCTTTTTTTGCTATCTCTGTTTTGCCATGAATGTGATAAGAAGGTTAAGGAGTAGTGGAATTGGAGGTGGTTGAGTTCAGAAATGTGGTCAGGAAATAAGAACTTAAATAAAATCATAAGTTGGTGAGGCTGTTTTACCTGGAGAATTGGTACTAGAATTATAATCATATGAATAAAAGGAAGCAGGTAGCAAGGTGGGTTGTGACACGGTATCTGGCTGTTTTTTGTACTACTTGGACAATCTTGGGGCCATCTTAGCCTTTCTTCACTTTATATATCTGTATCTATCTATTTATATCTATATTTATCTCTGTCTATCTATCTATCTATCTACATATAAGAGGAGGTACCTACTGCATACCATACCAAAGGAAAAATCAGTTCCAGCCAGTTTTCCTATTGCAATGTAAAAGATTAAACAAATAATAAAACTTTGGGGAAAAAAATGTGGGAGATTATCATCAATTTGAGGAAGGCAAGCAATTCTTAGAAAAGACATAGAAAATGATATGTAATAAACTAATCCACGTTGAAATTAGGAATTTTTGTTCAAAGATAACCCTTTAGAGAGTTAATAAACAACCCATATGATTGGAAACTATACTAACAACACATATATCCAACAGTGGACTTGAATTCAGAATGTAGAAAGCACTGCTACAATAAGCAAAAAAGCCAGATGGCAATTCAGTTTTTAAAAATGGGTGAAAGGCTTGAATAAGGAATTCATAAAAGTGGATATTGAAATAATCAATAAACATAAGAAACAGTGCTTAACTATCATTAGGGAAATCCAATTCAGAGCACAGTGTAATATTGGTAAACTCAGCCTCAGTGAGTAAAATGAAAAAGACACATGACACTAAATAAGGAGCTGAAGGATGTAGAACTGGAACTTGTATCCTGCTGGTTGGTGCTAAATTTGGTGCAATCACTTTGAAGGAAATACACATACATGCACACAACACAATACAACACAACAAAATAACTCTAAAGCTGAAAAAAATGCCTTAGAATTTAGCTATACTTATCCCTAGGCATAAGCATTTTACCCTGAGGTATAAGCAAAAGATGAGGATGCTAACGTGCTGCAATCAATATGTTAGCAAATTTGGAAAACTCAGCAGTGGCCACAGGACTCAAAAAGGTCAGTTTTCATTCTAATCCCAAAGAATTACCGTACAATTGCACTCATTTTACATGCTAGTTAGGTTAGGCTTGAAATCCTTCAAGCTGGACTTCAGCAGTGGATGAACCAAGAACTTCCAGATGTACAAGCTGGGTTTAGAAAAGGCAGAGGAACCAGAGACCAAATTGTCAACATGTGTTAGATCATAGAAAAAGCAAAGGAATTCCAGAAAAACATCTATTTCTGCATCATTGACTACACCAAAGCCTTTGACTGTGTGGATCACAACAATCTGTGGAAAATTCTTAAAGAGATAGGAATACCAGACCACCTTACTTGTCTCCTGAGAAACCTGTATGCAGGTCAAGAAGGAACAGTTAGAACCAGACATGGAACAATAGACTGTTTCAAAATTGGGAAAGGAATATGACGAGGCTGTATATTCTCACCCTGCTTATTTAACTTCTATGCAGAGTACATCATGTGAAATGCCAGGCTGGATGAATCCCATGCTAGAATCAAGACTGCAGTAAGAAATATCAACAACCCCAGATATGCAGATGACACCACTCTAATGGCAGAAAGAGAAGAGGAACTAAAGAGCCTCTTAAAGGTGAAAGTGGAAAGTGGAAAAGCTGGCTTGAAACTCAACATTCAAAAAGCTAAGATCATGGTATCTGGTCCCATCACTTCATGGCAAGCAGAAGGGGGAAAAGTGGAAGCAGTGACAAATTGTATCTTCTTGGGTTCCAAAATCACTGTGGACAGTGACTGCAGCCATGAGATTAAAAGATGCTTGTTCCTTGGAAGGAAAGCTATGACAAACCTAGACTGCATATTAAAAAGCAGAAATATCACAGTGCTGAAAAAGGTCCTTATAGTCAAAGCTATGGTTTTTCCAGTAGTCATGTACAGATGTGAGAGTTGGATCATAAAGAAGGTTTTTGAAATGTGATGTTGGAGAAGACTCTTGAGAGTCCCTTGCACTTCAAGGAGATCAAAGGAGTCAATCCTGAAGGGAAGCAACCCTGAATACCCACTGGAAGGACTGATGATGAAGCTGAAGCTGCGATATGTTAGCCATGTAATGCAAAAAACTGACTCATTGGAAAAGAAGACTTGATGCTGGGAAAGACTGAAGCAAAAGGAGAAGCGAGTGGCAGAGGATGGGATAGTTAGATAGCATAACCTACTCAGTGGACATGAATTTGAGCATATTCTGGGAGATAGTGAAGGACAGGGAAGCCTGGTATGCTGCAGTCCATGGGGTCACAAAGAGTCTGACATGACTTAGTGAGTGAACAACTACAAATCCTTAGACATATAGAAATACATACATATGTTGGTAAGAGATATGTACAAAAGTGTTCATAGCAGCAGTCTTTGGAACAGCTCAGACCAACACAAATGTTTACGTACAATAGCAAGGATAGTTAAGTTGCATATTCATGCAATAGAATACTGCATAGCAAAGATCAGCAACAAGTACACGATATGAAACAGGAGAGTGCGAACGAATCTCACCAAATAATGCTGAGTGAGAGAAGCCAGTACCCTCCAAATATACATTATTTGATTGCATTTAAATCAAGTTCAAAAATAGGTAAAGCAAACTGACAATGTGACAAATCAGGAGAATGGTTGTCTTCCAGTGGCACAGTGGCTAGAAAGGGATACATGGGGCCTTCAGGGGTTCTGATTTATTACTGTTTTCTGACATAAATACTGGCTATGCGGATGCATTCACTTTTTAAAAATTTATGATTTTGTGTTCTTTTCTGTGTATGTTATTTCTTAATAAAATTTGACAGCAAAGTGAGGATAACAGAGTGGAGGATTTCTGAGACAGTATTTATTAGTTCACTAAAGCCTAAAAAAGTTAACTGATTAAAGAATTACTAAAGCCTAATAAATAATTTCAAACAATAATCCTGGGGAGTTTATTAAAACAACAGATTTCAGGGCTCTCTCTCCAGAGAACATTACTCTTAGGACCAGAGAAGGGTTTATGTTAAAATAAACTACCTTAGTTACTCTAACTCAAATGGTCCATGGACCATATTTTAAGAAAAGTTATAAAAGGAGTCTTTCAATGTTGATATTTTAAAGCCATGATGCCAGCTACCAGATCAAGCTAGTTATGATAGTATCGTCACTAAAATTTTTGATGGAAGAAAGCATGAAAATACATTGTCATGATGCCAGCTGCTGCTGCTGCTGCTGCTACTACTGCTAAGTCGCTTCAGTCATGTCCGACTCTATGCAACCCCATAGACGGCAGCCCACCAGGCTCCTCCACCCCTGGGATTCTCCAGGCAAGAATACTGGAGTGGGTTGCCATTTCCTTCTTCAGTGCATGAAAGTGAACAGTGAAAGTGCAATCACTCAGTCATGTCCAACTCTTTGCGACCCCATGGACTTCAGCCTACCAGGCTCCTCCATCTATGAGATTTTCCAGGCAAGAGTACTGGAATGGGTTGCCATTGCCTTAGCCCACATCAAAAAATTTATATATGTATCTGTATAATCCCTTAGCCAGATTCAGTTTCATTGCTCAGAGTGTGCTCTGAAAGAATTTTATTAACTTGGGTTTGTTATTTCCAAGATTGCTGTCCTTCTTGAGATGTTTTCCATTTAATAAATAGCTTTATAGAGATCCTGGAAGAAGAGAGTAAGGAAGAGGAGGGATTCTGACAATGGGTGCAGAACCTTTATGCTCAGGTCATCACTTCCAACCTGGTGGTTGACAAGACAGGGCCAAATTCATTACATATGAGCACTTTTACAGCATCCCTAGAAATGAGTTTAAGACCCAGTGAAATACAGTTGGGGTTGCTGACATCACTGGATTGTTTTCACATAGAAAGACCCCGGAAGGTAGAAGCGGCACAGTTTGTATGATTTCACTACAGAGACGTGACTCCTGCCCCGTGTGTTTGCCACTAATAAGAATCTTCTGCAGTGCAGTGCTAGTGGTGGGGAACACTGCACCCGAGGCAATCGACAGCAAGACGTGCAATATATTTTGCGGTAAAATATTTAATATTGTTTATCTCATGATAATGCATATGGAGACTGCTGGTTTATTATATGTGCCATTGAAACAATTTCTTTGTTCTACACTGGTTCAGCACTACCGTCATTGGCAGAGATGATGGAGATGGGCAAAGTCAGGGAAACAGAAAGGGAAAATGGCTTCATCTACCAGAGGACGTTGGGAATATTTGTCCTTTGACTGTAATCATATCAAATCAGTGACAAAACATTAATCTTAATGTTTTTGTTTTTGATTTTATACTCTAATCAAGATCTTTGACTAGCAATAATACATGTGAATTAATTTTAAAAGCAAAATTATTAAGATGTTTAAAAGAATTCAAAAAATTGATGTGCATCTATATTTATCTGTACTTCTCATTTTATTGTTTCAAGACAAAAAAGAAGCTTCTTGCATGATTCATCTGTCCACTATATTTTCCATCCTATTTTCTCTTGACCCTTGAGTGATCCTGCTTCATTAATGCAGTCTATTTTTCTTCTATTTTCAATATTTTTCTCTTTGTAGTGTCTTTCTTATCAACATGTAAATGCATATAAGCAATTTTACTTTTTAAAGCTTGCTTGTTCTTCTTTCCATTCCTTTTGCACCCTTGTAAACCCTTTCCTGCTAAACTTCTTAAAAGAACTGTCCAGTCACATTGGCATTACTTCTTTACTATTCAGTTCCCAAGTCACTGAAGTTTGGTTAATGCCTCCACGATAACTCTGAAACTGCTCATTAAAACTCATCAAAGCTCTCCTGGTTGGTGAAACCAATAACTAATTTTCAATTGCTAGCTTAATTTGAGGTTTCTGGAACATTTAATCTTATTGATCTTTCCCTCTTATTAAAGTTCAGTTTTTCTCTGGACTCAATCACACCAGTTTTCCTGGATCCCTAGTTATTTGCAGGGAGGAATTAATTTTCCAGATCATAGACCTCAGTAGAAGGAAGGCACTAGAGCCTCCATCCCTTCAAAGATGGTGTGGTAAGAGTGAGCACACCAGTGCTCCTCTTTCCCTGTGATTCAGTCCTTCAAAAGGAAGACACACAGGACTATTCTACACACTCTGATGTATTATTTGATTGGTTAGATGGCCGAGACCCTAGATTTTGTTTGCTAGAGGGTAATTCCTCAGCCTATAAAAGAAGTTCGTGGCTTTCTTTCTCTGCCCACAAATGGGATTGACTCAACTTAAGCCCCTAGTCTTCAAGTGGGAAATAGACCTGTTCTCTCCACCCTCTTCTCCCAGTTTCTCACTATTCAGTTGATACATATGATGGTTAGGGCTGTTAAAAATAGTCAAAATGCATCACTTCCTCTTTGTTATTTGAGGATTACTGTCTGAGAAAGAGGATTAGTAGGAGCCTTTGCATTTTTGTCTTTAGTTTCCAGATATGTTTTTCAAACATATGAATCAATATCACATCAAGTTAAGAAAAGAGACTGGATAATTCAGAGTTTAGTACAGCTTAATATATACAGACTTGGTAGCTACACAAGTGATACAAGAGCTTAAAAGTATTAGCAAAACCCAGAGTTTTCCTATCTGGTGGGAGCTAGAATCTAAGACAGGTTTGTTTCATTCCATAGAAAAAGGGGTACTCAGATGCTAGACCATTGAGTATACTCAGGTATTGTCTTAAAATGCCCACAACTGCAGAGAAAACAGAAGAAAATTCTGCTTTTTTCTTACTTCTCACTCCCTTAATCATCCACCAGTATTATCCACTGACCAAATACACCTAGCAGCTCATCAGCATGGTAGCATGGACAATATAGTTTGCAGGGTACATTCACTGGTAGTGTTTTAGGAAAACCCAACTTTTCTTCAGAGTAGTATGTTTTAAGAATTATTGGGATATAAATAATACTTAACTATTGATCCCCAGATGACTCCTTTCATCTTTATTTACTGGTCATAATCTGGAGAAGTCAAAAGATAAGTCAGACTCATCAAGAAAAAAAGGGAAAAGAACCAAATCAATAAAATTAGAAATGAAAATGAAGAAATCATAACAGACAACACAGAAATACAAAAGCTCAAAAGAGACTACTATAAGCAATTATATGACAATAAAATGGGCAAGTTGGAAGAAATGGACAAATTCTTAGAAAAGTGCAACCTTTCAATACTGAACCAGGAAGAAATAGAAAATCTTAACAGACCCATCACATGCATGGAAATCAAAACTGTAATCAAAAATCTTCCAACAAACAAAAGCCCAGGACCAGATGGCTTCACAGGTGTATTCTTCCAAAAATTCAGATAGGAGCTAACACCTATCCTGGAAAAGGCAAAAAATTGAAAGCATTTCCTCTAGAATCAGGAACAAGACAAGAGTGCCCACTCTCATCACTACTATTCAACATAGTTATGGAAGTCCTAGCCACAGAAATCATAAAAGAAAAAGAAATAAAAGGAATCCGGATTGGAAAAGAAGAAGTAAAACTCTCACTGTTTGCAGATGACATGATTCTTTACACAGAAAACCTTAAAATGCCACCAGAAAATTACTAGAGGTAATCAATGAATATAGCAAAGTTGCAGGATATAAAATTAACACAGAGAAATCCCTTACATTCCTATAAACTAACAGTAAAACAAAAAACAAATAAACAAACCAAAAAACCCAGAAAGAGAAATTAAGGAAACAGTCCCATTCACCATTGCAATGAAAATAAAAGTATGCTAAGTCACTTCAGTCGTGTCTGACTCTGTGTGACCCCATAGACGTCAGCCCACCAGGCTTCCCCACCCCTGGGATACTCCAGGCAAGAACACTGGAGTGGGTTGCCATTTTCTTCTCCAAATAAAAGTATACTTAGGAATAAATTTACCTAAAGAAACAAAAGACCTATATATGGAAAACTATAAAACACTGATGAAAGAAATCAAAGATGACACAAATAGATGGAGAAATGTAGCATGTTATTGGATTGTAAGAATCAATATAGTGAAAATGAGTATACTATCCAAAGCAATCTATAGATTTGACACAATCCCTATCAAGCTACCAATGGTATTTTTCATAGAACTGCTGCTGCTGCTGCTAAGTCGCTCCAGTCGTGTCTGACTCTGTGCGACCCCATAGATGGAAGCTCACCAGGCTCCCCTGTCCCTGAGATTCTCCAGGCAAGAACACTGGAGTGGGTTGCCATTTCCTTCTCCAATGCATGAAAGTGGAAAGTGAAAAGTGAAAGTGAAGTCGCTCAGTTGTGTTCGACTCTTAGCGACCACATGGACTGGAGCCTACCAGGCTCCTCCATCCATGGGATTTTCCAGGCAAAAGTACTGGGGTGGGGTGCCATTAATTTCATAATTTGTATGGAAAAAAAAACCCCAAAAAACCTCGAATAGCCAAAGCAATCTGGAGAAAGAAGAATGGAACTGGAGGAATCAACTTGCTGGCCTTCAGACTATACTACAAAGCTACCGTCATCAATGCAGTATGGTACTGGCACAAAGACAGAAATATAGAGCAAAGGAACAAAATAGAAAGCCCAGAGATAAATGTACACACCTATGGACACCTTATCTTTGACAAAAGAGGCAAAAATAAACAATTGGGAAAGACAATTTCTTTAACAAATAGTGCTGGGAAAATTGATCAACTTCATGTAAAAGAATGAAACTAGAACACTTTGTAACACCATACACAAAAATAAATCCAAAATGGATTAAAGACCTAAATATAGGACCAGAAACTATACAACTCTTATAGGACAACATAACCAGAGCATTCTCTGACATAAATCACAGCCAGATCCTCTATGACCTACCTCCTAGAGTAATGGAAATAAAAACAAAGATAAATAAATGGGACCTAATTAAACTTAAAAGTTTTTGCACAATGAAGGAAACTATAAGCAAGGTAAAAAGGCAGGCTTCAGATTGTGAGAAAACAAAACCGACAAAGAATTAATCTCCAAAATATACAAGCATCTCATGCAGCTCAATACCAGAAAAATGAACAGCCCAATCAAAAAGTGGGCCAAAGAACTAAACAGACATTTCTCCAAATAACACATACAGATGGCTAATAAACACATTAAAAGATGCTCAACATCATTCTATTAGAGAAATGCAAATCAAAACCACAATGAGGCATCATCTCATGCCAGTTAGAATGGCCACCAACAAAAAGTCTAACAAACAATAAATGCTGGAGAGGATTTAGAGAAAAGGTAACCCTCTTATTCTGTTGGTGGGAATGCAAACTGGTACATCCACTATGGAGAACAGCATGGAGATTCCTTAAAAGACTGGAAATAGAACTGCCATGTGACCAAGCAATCCCATTGCTGGGCATACACGCTGAGGAAACCAGAAATGAAAGAGACACATGTATCCCAATATTCACTGCAGTACTGTTTACCATAGCTAGGGCATGGAAGCAACCTAGATGTCCATCAGCAGACCAATGGATTAGAAAGCTGCGGTACATATAAATAATGGAATATTACTCAGCTATAAAAAGGAACACACAAGTCAGTTCTAATGAGGTGGATGAAATTGGAACTTATTATACAGAGTGAAGTAAGTCAGAAAGATAAACACCAATATAGTATATTAATGATTATATAGGGAATTCAGAAAGATGGTAACAGTGATCCTATTGCAAGGCAGCAAAAGAGACATAGATGTAAAGAACAGACTTTTGGACTATGTGGGAGAAGGCAAGGATGTGATGATTTGAGAGAATAGCCTTGAAACATGTATATTAGCATATGTAAAAGAGATGACCAGTGCAAGTTCGATGTTTGAAGCAGTGCATTCAAAGCTGTTGCTCTGGGACCACGCAGAGGGATGGGGTGGGGAGGGAGGTGGGAGGGGGCTCAGGATAGGGGTGCATATGTGCACCCATGGGTGATTCATGTTGATGTATGAAAAAACCACCACAATATTGTGAAGAAATTATCCTCCAATTAATAGAAATAAATTTTTTTTAAGACGTAATTCAATTGCACTCCAAACTTCAACAACTTCTTGTCAATTTTGAGTGAGTGACCTGCTGCTTATACTTCTACTTGACTATTGACTTAACCAAGCTTCTCTTTTTAATTTCAATTATCATTCTAAGCTGACTCCCAATATCTACATGTCCAGCTTTGATCTATCTCCTGAATTTCAGTTCTATAACTTCAACTGTCTGATTAACTTCTTTCCAAAATATCTCATTTGCAGGAAAAGCTGGTACATTCAACTCAACACATCCCTAACAGAAAGCATCTTGTTTTCTAATATGTTTCTTTTCCTTTATTGCTTATCCTAATGAATGGTGACCATATCTTTCCATTTGTGCTATCCAGAATCCTGGAAATCCCTCTTACTCATCTTTTGTACAAAACATTAAGTTACTTCAAGGGCCATCTATCATATTACTCTAAGTGTCCCTGAAGCTTTGATTGTCTCCTCCTGTCTCTGCTGCTGGTACTGTTTTTCTGACTTTTATCTTCTTTTACCTGTGTTATTGCAACAGCTCTATCTTTCTTTCTTGTCTCCTGTGTTTAATTTCCTTGGTCCATCTTTGATATGAGCTATCAAATTATCTTTCAAAACAAGTTTCTGATTATTTCACTTTCTTGTTTGAAATATGTCAATATCTTCTGCTACTTTCAAAAAGAAAAATGTTCAGTCATTTTGGTATATCATGAAAAGTCCTTTCTGCTCTGATCCATCCAGAACTGGTTTCATTTCTCATTGCCAATCCATATATGTGATATACTAACAGGTGTGCTGGAAGTAGAATGAACAAGCACAAGAGTATTAGACAGTAAGGTCACACAGAAAGAAGCACATAGATCATTTCAACCTTCTAGTCCCTGAGGAGGGTTTTAAATTGTGCTCTAAGTGAAACAAGGCCAATTTTCCTGTTACCCCAGGTGTTTCTTGAATTCCTACTTTTGTATTCCAGTCCCCTATAATGAAAAGGACATCTTTTTGGGTGTTAGTTCTAAGAGGTCTTGTAGGTCTTCATAGAACTGTTCAACTTTAGCTTCTTCAGCATTACTGGTTGGGGCATAGGCTTGGATTACTGTGATATTGAATGGTTTGTCTTGGAAACAAACAGAGATCATTCTGTCATTTTTGAGATTGAGTCCAAGTATGCAGATATGCAGATGACACCACCCTTATGGCAGAAAGTGAAGAGGAACTAAAAAGCCTCCTGATGAAAGTGAAAGTGGTGAGTGAAAAAGTTGGCTTAAAGCTCAACATTCAGAAAACAAAGATCATGGCATCCGGTTCCATCAGTTCATGGGAACTAGATGGGGAAAGAGTGGAAACAGTGTCAGACTTTATTTTTTGGGCTCCAAAATCACTGTGGATGGTGACTGCAGCCATGAAATTAAAAGACGCTTACTCCTTGGAAGAAAAGTTTTGACCAACCTAGATAGCATATTCAAAAGCAGAGACGTTACTTTGCCAACAATGATCCATCTAGTCAAGGCTATGGTTTTTCCTGTGATCATGTATGGATGTGAGAGTTGGACTATGAAGAAGGCTGAGCACCGAAGAATTGATGCTTTTGAACTGTGGTGTTGGAGAAGACTCTTGAGAGTCCCTTGGACTGCAAGGAGATCCAACCAGTCCATTCTGAAGGAGATTAGTCCTGGGTGTCCTTTGGAAGGAATGATGCTAAAACTGAAACTCCAGTACTTTGGCCACCTGATGCGAAGAGTTCACTCATTGGAAAAGACTCTGATGCTGGGAGGGATTGTGGGCAGGAGGAGAAGGGGACGACAGAGGATGAGATGGCTGGATGGCATCACTGACTCGATGGAAGTGAGTTTGAGTGAACTCTGGGAGTTGGTGATGGATAGGGAGGCCTGGCATGCTGCAATTCACAGGGTTGCAAAGAGTCAGACACAACTGAGTGACTGAACTGAACTGAAGTGAAACAAGAAACCAGTGCAGAATTTTGACAATAAAGTCATCACTCTAATTGATGTATTGGCAATAGATTAAAGACAATCAGGGAAACTTGTAGTAACAGAATCAGGAAGACTTGTACCAATTCAGGTGAGAGATAACAGTGCCTCATCCACGGTGATGGCACTGGATATGATGACAGATGGCTGGATTCCTTCTGTATGTAAAAGGTAGAGCCAATGTGATTTCGTGAAGGACTGGATGTGGGGCAGGTTAAGAATAATGGGAATCAAGGGCCATTCCAGAGATGTTAGCCTGAGCGAAAGTCGGTAGACAGAGTCATTATCACTGGGATGAGGAAGCAGAAGTGATTCAATTACAATGTGTGAAGCTTGAAGTATATGTTCAATATTTGTGCAGAAATGGTAGTGCTGTGTGCCGCTTGTCCCTCAGGACTCAGCTGAATTAGCAACTCCTTTCAGAAACTATAAGCTCAAATGGGTTATTCTTCTCTCTGAAATGCATTTATTTTCTATATAAAATGGATTCACACATTTAAAGTTTTGAATAAATTAATAGATAAATGAAAAGAAAACTTTTAATGTGAGGACTAAATGAGAAAAAGCCAACATAATATCTACTAGGAGCTCTTCTGCCCATTGTCCCAGAGTGGCTCACATCCAAAGGCTCCCTCAAGTGAGCATATAAACACTAGTCTATTTCAGATCAGTGTGGGATGACTCTGATGGGCCATTTGAACTAAAAATCTAATAAGATTGGTCAAGGTTGTCATTAAACTGGCATTTCAGCTTGACTTCCCTCTCTGCCCAGTCTGGTTTCCTTCCTCTCCCTTTCACATCTGTTGATGCCAAGAGTAATCCTGAACAAAAACTGGCTTCCTGGAGAAACAAACCTGCAAAATTGGTGCCAGTGGTGGTGTGAGATAGCAGTTGATAAGGTATCATGTTGGACTTAGATCCCTAGCTGCCTGTCAGGCAATGAGTACTTCTCAGTAGTAAGCAGAACATAGAGAACTCCTGGTACAAAGTGATGGACCAGTTGTTAAACTTCTACTCATGGTGGATTGAGGCTGTATGCTGGTAGTAAAGAATGTGTTAGCTCTTGCAGTGTGTTGGCCCTTTGAGTAAAATGGGGGATATAATATCTACAAGAACAACAGTAGTTTCCTTTCTCTTTCTAAACAAGTATAACAGAGGCTGAGAGAGATTAATAGGTAATTGAAAGTCTGTTTGAAAGCCGGAGGGTATCCTTGGCAGTATGTGAAAATGTCTTCATCCTCTGTAGTAAAACAGCAGAGCTAAGCAACATATAAGGGGACAAGGATTTATTCAACTGGTTTACTTAAATCAGTCAAATGGAGTAAAGATAGTCTTTCAACAGTGCTGGAACAACTGGACATCCACATGCAAAAGCAAACAAATAAACAACAACAAAAAAACCCTCACACCCTTCATAAAACTTGACTAAAAATGAACCACAGACCTAAATATAAAGTGGAAAATGGTAAAACTCCTAGAAGAGAAAACCTAGATGACCTGGGTATGATGATGATCTTTTACTTATTTATTTATTTTTGATATGACACTAAACACCTGATCCTTGAAAGAAATATTTGATAAGCTGGACTTCATTAAAATTGAAATTTTCTGTCCTGCAAAAGATAATGTCAAGAGAATGAGAAGCTAAGAAACAGATTGAAAAAAATATTTTGCAAAAGATACATGTGATAAAGGACTGTTGTCCAAAATATACCAAGAAAATTCTTGAAACTCAACAATAAGAAAACAAACAACCTGATTAAAAAGTGGACTAAGGATCTTAACAGATAACTCATTGAAGAAGATCTACAGAAGTCAAATAAGGATATGAAAAAATGATCCATATCATATACATTAAGAAATAGAAAATTAAAACAAAGACACACTATTACATATCTACGCACGGCGGTAGAGCGCAAACGCACGGCGGTAGAGAGCGCACGCACGGCGGTAGAGCGCGCACTTACGGCGGTAGCGCGTGAACGCACGGCCGTAGAGTGTGTACACTCAGCAGAGATAAATAGGCAGAGCACAGAGGACCTTTAAGACAGTGAATTTATTCTGTACAATACTACAATGATGGATACATGTCATTGTGATGGATACATATCATGGTACACTTGTCAAAACCCAGAGTGTACAATGCCAAGAGTGAACTCTAATGTAAGCTATGGACTTAGGGTAATAACGTGTCAATATGACTTCATTGGTTGTAACAAATGCATCCTCTGGTGGGAATGCTGATGGGGAAGAAATATGAATGTGTTGGGGTAAGGGGAAGAGGGACAATCTCTACCTTCCTTTACTAATTTTGCTGTGAAATTAAAGCTGCTCTAAAAATAAATTCTTTTAAAAATACAAGGCAAATCTGTTATGCAAAGATCAGAACCCTCGCTGGAAAAGAAAAATCAGATAGGGACATCTAGGTTGAGGAAATTCTTGATTTCTTGCATTTCCCTCAACCATCTGAGCCTGCAGAAGTGACACATCCCTCCTTATTTAAAAAGCAGCATATTCCCCTTCCTTGAAAGCAATTCAAAGACCTCACTTCCAAAAGATGACAACAGTCCCCAGGGTGTTTCTTCACGCCTCTCCTTGACCCTAGACCTGTAGCTAGGATTAAGCTGCATCATAGCACAGCTTTACATGAACTGAACCTAGTAAGACACACAAAAGACTATTTCCTAAAAAACCTTCAAGCATGGAATAATAGCAAGAGTTGGAGTAGAATGTGTAAAATTTAATTCTGAGTTTTCTTAATCAAGGAGGCTGTTCACCTTGGCTCCAGAGCTCTTTGTAAGGTAAGCTTTGTACCTGCATCTCACCTGGATTCCTCTCTCTTCCCTATTCTCTGTTATTCTTCCACAAGTGTTGATTCCAAGGACATTGCTATTAAACACCCTGTGTACTAATCTCTACCTCTGAGCCACTTCCTTAGAGAACACACAATTGGAAATCTCCAAACAATTCATTCAAGTATAGATTGTACACTGAAGGGATACGTATCATTGTATCATTGTTCAAATGAGAAAAGACCTCATGAGATCCATCTGAAAATAGAGCTGATAGCCTCAAAAGTAGAGGGAGTCCTATCAATTGAATGAGTCATGCAGAGATGAGATAATCGTGTGGAGGGAATGTGACACAAGGATTTATATTTAGAAAACTAAATTAAAAAAAAAATAGAGCTCCTTAGTAGCAGAAATAGCTTTCCAACTCTATAAAAAGGAGCTGCTCAAGTTGAAGCAGGTCAAAGGCCTTAAAACTTCACTTACTTGGCCTTATTTTTCCTTATTGTGTCTCCTTTGGGTAAGTCTTAGGGAACCCTAGGGTTCCATAGAGCACACTTCAAAAATTCCTGGAATGCTTCCTTTCAGCCCAATGATTTTGTGGATTTATGGGAAGCAAGTCAGCCAAAGGATTTGAAACAAAAAGATATTACTGGAGTGTATTTGCTAAGCCCTAAGCATTATAATTGTCTTAATTAGTAATTCATATATTCAGCATATGGACTATGATATAATCACATGTTTAAATATGCAATCATTTCTCAACTCGATTGTAATAACTTGTGTATAATAAAAAGAGGTCCTCCTTCATTGCTATGTTGAGTAAATGTTAAATTAATCATGGACCCATGCCAAATGTGTGTGTGTTTTTTTTTAAATAAAAAGGCAAATAAATTGCTTTTCCAAGGCTGAATCATGCTGCCTGTCTTCCAAGAGCATTTTGTAATTACTTCTTTGATTACCCGAGTGATCATATCAACATGGATTCTTAACCTTTAAACCAAGTCTTTGTGTGCAAATACATTGGAAAAAATGGCCAATGATTTCATACTCCATGCAAGGGGGCAACCCTAAGCACTGCCCCATTTCTGTAACAGACTGAATGGAGCCTCTGATGAAAAGATGAGATAACAAAGGGAGAAATCTTGGCAGGAAAATTACTTTGCTTTGAATCCTAATGGCACGGTATCTTGAAAAAGCCAAGATTTAACATATAGGTTGTTTCAAATGTGAAGAGATTCAAAAGTAATTCAAAATTCACTGCATCATGTAGCTATAAGGGGGTAAAGTGTAACCATGTGCAAGAAAACTCATTAATATCACACTGATTTGGAGACTTCACAAATTTTCAAACATTTCAGAAGGAAGTTCTTTAACATCTTATAGAAACAGTTGTGGGTTTGGAGAAAGGAAGGAACTTTCATGTAATTGAATCTATCTAACTTATGTATGGATGTGAGAGTTGGACTGTGAAGAAAGCTGTCACTGAAGAATTGATGCTTTTGAACTGTGGTGTTGGAGAAGACTCTTGAGAGTCCCTTGGACTGCAAGGAGATCCAACCAGTCCATTCTGAAGGAGATCAGCCCTGGGTGTTCTTTGGAAGGAATGATGCTAAACCTGAAACTCCACTTTGGCCACCTCATGCAAAGAGTTGACTCATTGGAAAAGACTCTGATGCTGGGAGGGATTGGGGGTAGGAGGAGAAGGGGACGACAGAGGATGAGATGGCTGGATGGTACCACTGACTCGATGGATGTGAGTTTGAGTGAACTCCAGGAGTTGGTGATGGACAGCGAGGCCTGGCATGCTGCGGTTCATGGGGTCGCAAAGAGTTGGACATGACTGAGAGACTGAACTGAACCAAACTTTTAAAAAACAATTTAACAGATGAGGAAAGAGTTTCATGGAGAAACTAAGTGACTTATCCATAGTCTTATAAGGAGAGTCGGAGAAGGCAATGGCACCCCACTCCAGTACTCTTGCTTGGAAAATCCCATGGACGGAGGAGCCCGGTAGGCTGCAGTCCATGGGGTCGCTAAGAGTCAGACATGACTGAGCGACTTCACTTTCTCTTTTCACTTTCATGCATTGGAGAAGGAAATGGCAACCCACTCCAGTGTTCTTGCCTGGAGAATCCCAGGGATGGGGAAGCCTGGTGGGCTGCCATCTGTGGGGTCACACAGAGTCGGACACGACTGAAGTGACTTAGCATAGCATAAGGAGAGTAGCAGGATCCTACCTTTCATTAAATAAATAAATAAATATATATATATGCATGTATGTATAGTATAACCTATGCATTATATTGCTACTTTGGGTAAAATTAGTTACAACATAGTATTTTGGAATCAAAGACATTTTTACTTTGTCTTTTGTTTCCAAATCCTTTTTCAGTTCTCCTTTCTCTGGAAGACTTTCAAGTTTTTCACAATTTGATTCATTCAAGAAGGGTGTTCAGGATGAGGGAAGAATGAGTTGATTTTGCTGGGATGAGAAACTTGCCTTTTAGAATGAAAAGTCAGAAATCAGTAGTTTCAACACTGTGGTTTGAGAACTGAATATTAATGAGGGAGAAAACATTTTTGTTTGCCTTGTATTTTAGAAGAAGCAGTGCAGAAGGAGGTGCTGGAGACTGGGGAAGAATCAGGAGTTTCTTTCCATGCAGTGGATGGAAGGAGTGGGGTGTGGAATTCTTTAAATCTACGAGTATCAATATCATTTTAGAGTCTTTGTTCATCTGTCCTTGCACTGCCTGTGTAGTCCCCTTTTCCCAGTTGTCTATAGTCACTTGTGATTTTGGGTAAAAATTGATTAAAATATATTATGCTGAAATCAAAGGCATTTTTACTTTGTCTTTTCTTTCAAAATTCTTCTTCAGTTCTCCTTTCTCTGGAGACTTTCAAATTTTTCTCAATTTGATTCATTCAAGAAGGGCACTCAGTGTGAGAAAAGAATGAACTAATTACCCTGGGATGAGGAATTCGAGTTAACACTCACTGGTTTCTTGGGGAGACATTATTACAGTATATACTTGTCATCTTGTTACAGGGTTCTTCCTTCTGGAGACCTAGTCATTTCTTCAGTCAATGAGTTCTAGGTCTAGAAACTTGCCAAGGAAACTTTTGAGCAAAGAATCATCATATCTTCTCTTTTTAAAAGTGAAGTCATTTGGGGATCAAATAATAAATGAAGTCTTGTCCAATAAACTGTGGAAAATTCTGAGAGAGATGGGAATACCAGACCACCTGATCTGCCTCTTGAGAAATCTGTATGCAGGTCAGGAAGCAACAGTTAGAACTGGTCACGGAACAACAGACTGGTTCCAAATAGGAAAAGGAGTACGTCAAGGCTGTATATTGTCACCATGTTTATTTAACTTATATGCAGAGTACATCATGAGAAATGCTGGACTGGAAGAAACACAAGCTGGAATCAAGATTGCCGGGAGAAATATCAATAACCTCAGATATGCAGATGACACCACCCTTATGGCAGAAAGTGAAGAGGAACTCAAAAGCCTCTTGATGAAAGTGAAAGTGGAGAGTGAAAAGGTTGGCTTCAAGCTCAACATTCAGAAAACGAAGATCATGGCATCTGGCCCCATCACTTCATGGCAAATAGATGGGGAAACAGTAGAAACAGTGACAGACTATTTTTTGGGGGGCTCCAAATTCACTGCAGATGGTGACTACAGCCATGAAATTAAAAGATGCTTGCTCCTTGGAAGAAAAGTTATGACAACTTAGACAGCATATTAAAAAACAGAGACATTACTTTGCCAACAAAGTTCTGCCTAGCTAGATGGTTTTTCCAGTAGTCATGTATGGATGTGAGAGATGGGCTATAAAGAAAGCTGAGTGCCGAAGAATTGATGCTTTTGAATTGTGGTGTTGGAGAAGACTCTTGGGAGTCCCTTGGACAGCAAGGAGATCCAAGCAGTCCATCCTAAAGGAAATCAGTCCTGAATACTCATTGGAAGGACTGATGCTGAAGCTGAAGCTCCAATACTTTGGCCACCAGATGTGAAGAACTGACTCATTGGAAAAGACTCTGATGCTGGGAAAGATTGAAAGTGGGAGGAGAAGGGAATGACAGAAGATGAGATGGTTGGATGACATCACTGATTCAACGGACATGAGTTTGAGTAAACTCCAGGAGTTGGTGATGGTCAGGAAGGCCTCGCATGTTGCAATCCATGGGGTTTCAAACAGTCAGACACGACTGACTGAGTGGCTGAACTGAACTTAACTGATTCTTTGGTTACATACTTGCTGTGGTTGTAATATATGTGGTCCTTTCCCCAACAATTAAGTTAGCATTGATACTCTTGTGTATTCCCTATGCCTTAGAACTAATTTCTCAACTTTTAATAGGAACTTCATGAAATATGATGAATTGAAACACTTCATTGAAGGGGAGGTAAAGGGATAAACATATTTCATTCATAAGGAGGCCCAAATGCTTTTTTAGAATCAAGGACAATTTTCTGTGTATTTTAATTTAATGAACTATTTCAAATGTTGGCATGTGGACAGCTGCCCTTCAATTAGGTGTGCTTACATGTGTTTTTTAAATTGAACTGGAATTTACACACAGCTGGAAAGAAATTGGGTTTTCCATTTATTTACATGTTTTCTAATTTGTCATTTCAAATTGTCTATAGTTGTTTATCCCAATTCTATTGAGCACTTCTGTTGGAATTTACCACTGCATAGGACAGCCTATTGCATTGGGCAAATATAATTGTTACAACGGTTTCCTTATTTTGAACCAAAATCTCCATTTTCTGCCATGTTTAATGTTTGTTCAAACATCTTCCCTCTTACATATAACCTTGTGACTAATAATTGAAGGCTGTCCACTTCTTCCCTTGAATCATCTATTTTCAAGGTCTCTCATTTTTTCATTATTGCCTTTGGTAATTGACTTCCAATTCGCAATACTTTTGTCTTCAAATTAGCCAGTTTTTATTTTTAATGTCCATATATTTCTGGCTTTAATACAAATCCTCTTCTTTAATTTTTAATCAACTTTGAGATATATTTTATATTTTACATAAAATAAAAGATTCTCATTTAAATGTACTTTACAGAGATTTTTGACAAGTATACAACCACAACCAAAGTACAAAATATTCCTATCATCCTGAGAAGTTCCCTTAGGGCCTGTTTGCAATCAACCCCAAACTCTAGCCAAGGTAATGCCTGATCTGATTTTTGTTTATGTAGGTGAGTTTACCCTATGCTTGAACTGCATATAAAAGGAATCAATCATTCATTGTATGTTCTTGTGCTTCACTTCATTTGTTCAACATGTTTCTCAGATTCATCTATACTGTCACATGTATCAGTTGTTTTCTCCTTTTTATTTCTGAATAGTATTCCATTGAATTGTAACACAATTTGCAAAATAATTCATACATTAGTGGATATTTGCAGATATATGGTGGTTTCTAGTTTGAGGCCATTATGAATAAAGCTGTAATGAGCATTTATGTACAAGTTTTTGTGTGAACATATATTTGTATTTCTCCTATTTAAAAAACTAGGAATGAAGTTGCAGGGTCATCCTTTTATTTTTGAAATATAGAAACTAGGGGCCAGTGAATTATACATTTACTAACTATAAAACAACCTTTCTGTTTCCTAGAGATGTCCAAAACGACTTCTTTTGTAGACATGTGATAGGACTGCCTATGTATACTATATTTAATACAAACACACACTTTTGAAATCAGGCACACATGAATTTTGGGGCTTCCCAGTAGGCTCTAGTGGTAAAGAACCCACCTGCTAATGCAGGAGATGTAAAAGATGCTGGCTTGATCCTTGGGTCAGGAAGATCCCCTGGAGGAGGGTGTGGCAACCCACTCCAGTATTCTTGCCTGGAAAATCCAATGGGCAGAGGAGCTACAATCCAAAGGGTTGCAAAGAATCTGACACGACTGAAGCAACTTAGAACACACACATGAAGTTGAGACTCAACTCTGCCACTGATTAGGTGTGATATTTGGCAAGTTACTTAATTTCTCTAAGCCTAGGTTTTTCTTTTCTTCAAAATAGAGAGAACAGAAATACCTGCTTCATACTTTGTTGGGAACACCTATCTAGTGATATTTAAAAAATAAAGAAAAAAAATTATCCCAATGCTTATATAGAATAAATGCTAAACAGAAGAATATACACAGTAGAGTCAGTCCTAGAGTAGCTTACAAAATGAGTTGTCTATAGGACAGCATTGAGAAAGATAGAGGCCAGGCTCAAAGCAAAAGAATGCCACAAAACATTATTATTTTTTATTCTTCTTCTTCTTTAAAGGCAGACGGGGTATAGTGAGATTTATGCAATGAAAAAAAGTATTTGCATATGAAGCAATGTTTTCTTTCCCCTCAAGAAACATCACCCTCACCTTACTAGAAGATTCATATTTGAGTCCTAATAAAACATCTCACATTATAGAGCACTTTCTCAATTACTGTAGCTTGAATAAAGTACTGCACATTAGCTGGAAAGGACCTCAATCAATACTAGTTTGGCTTGCTTAAAGAGGTCACTGGCAGAATCAGTTAAAAATTAGCAAAAAAGGCAAGGGAATTTAACACAATTTAGCAATTATGCCTGAGCTCTTGTGAGCTCTTTCCTCACAATTACAAGCTTAGATGTTATTGTAAACAGACCTCTTAAAGAAGACTTTTAAAAAGAAATAGAGTAAGTAGTTACATTACAGAGGTCAGAAATTCATGTTAATAGGAGGATTGGAAAAACACAAACAACTGAAGGGCATATTATGGGAATGGTTACTGGGAGCAAGTGACATCATCATCTAAGAGCTCAAAATCTCTGACAGTTAGACATTGATGGAAATGAAAATTATGTACTCTAAAAATCTGTATTAAGATGACACAAAGTGATTTTGAAGAAGGAAAAGGAAAGTTTGAGGTTTCGTTTGAATGATAAAGGGATCTTAACCTAATTAATAATTCAATAACTTAACTTAATGTCTTACTGGATTTTCATAGTGGAAATACAGAAGATCGACTTATATTTGGCCATATACTCAATTTGCTGCCCGTACTCTAGTGAAATTAAATGCATTGAAGCCTCAGTAGATGTAAGCTTGTGAGTTACAGACCATTGAATCTTTTTTCAAAGAGATGGGAGCTGTCTACCCACAGGCTGTGACTTTGATCATATGGAACCCCTGGCCAATTGAAGCAAGCAATGCTAGACAGTGTGTTTTCTAGATTAGAGAAAGTATCCATTTTTGTTAGCAGCAGGAAAGAGTGTGAGAAATTATCCATGAATAATACTGTTTTTTAATAGCCTGGGACAGAAGTAGTAGATAAAGTGGGGATTCATTTGCCAGCAGCACCACTGTTTCAGAACTTCAGAAATTATTTCAGTGCTTTGATAATATATTCAAAATGTAAACAACTGCATATATCAAAGGTGTCCCTCACCTTGCTGATGTGTGTATATACAATATATACATATTTGTCTATATGTTTCCATATGTATTCATATGCATATATTTGTGATTATAGTCTTTAGGATTACAAAGAGGGAAAGTGCATAACACTGGTGTAATTTAAGGCATTTTGCATCATAACTTGGAATCAAAAGTTGAGACTGGTTTGCCCAACTATGGAACATTTTTCCCCCTGGGTCAGAAAGATCACCTGGAGAAGGTCATGACAACCCACTCCAGTGTTCTTTTGTTTATTTTTTTTAACATAAATTTATTTATTTTAATTGGAGGTTAATTACTTTACAATATTGTATTGGTTTTGCCATACATCAACATGAATCCACCACAGGTATACACATGTTCCCCATCCTGAACCCCTCTCCCACCTCCCTCCCTGTACCATCCCTCTGGGTCATCCCAGTGCACCAGCCCCAAGTATCCAGTATCGTGCATCAAACCTGGACTGGCGATTTGTTTCATATATGATATTATACATGCTTCAATGCCATTCTCCCAAATCATCCCACCCTCTCCCTCTCCCACAGAGTCCAAAAGACTGTTCCATACATCTGTGTCTCTTTTGCTGTCTTGCATACAGGGTTATCGTTACCATCTTTCTAAATTCCACATATATGCATTAGTATACTGTATTGGTGTTTTTCTTTCTGGCTTACTTCACTCTGTATAATAATAGGCTCCAGTTTCATTCACCTCATTAGAACTGTTTCAAATATATTCTTTTTAATGACTGAGTAATACTCCATTGTGTATATGTACCACTGCTTTCTTTATCCATTCATCTGCTGATGGACAGCTAGGTTGCTTCCATGTCCTGGCTATTATAAACAGTGCTGTGATGAACATTGGGGTACACGTGTCTCTTTCAATTCTGGTTTCCTCGGTGTGTATGCCCAGCAGTGGGATTGCTGGGTCATAAGGCAGTTCTATTTCCAGTTTTTTAAGGAATCTCCACACTGTTCTCCATAGTGGCTGTACTAGTTTGCATTCCCACCAACAGTGTAAGAGGGTTCTCTTTTCTCCACACCCTTTCCAGCATTTATTGCTTGCAGACTTTTGGATCGCAGCCATTCTGACTGGCGTGAAATGGTACCTAATTGTGGTTTTGATTTGCATTTCTCTGATAATGAGTGAT
Organism: Tragelaphus eurycerus; assembly: GCA_935064755.1. Classification (NCBI taxonomy): domain Eukaryota; kingdom Metazoa; phylum Chordata; class Mammalia; order Artiodactyla; family Bovidae; genus Tragelaphus; species Tragelaphus eurycerus. The sequence continues at coordinate 25,766,810 of CAKXYN010000020.1, forward strand.
GGAACTTTTTAAAGTAACAAAATATCCCAAACTGGTAGGCATCTCTAAGTCAAAAGAGCATAGTGTTTTGGTAAGGTCATTAACATTACTGCTGCTGCTACTGCTGCTAAGTCACTTCAGTCGTGTCCGACTCCACGTGACCCCATAGACGTCAGCCCACCAGGCTCTCCTGCCCCTGGGAGTCTCCAGGCAAGAAAACTGGAGTGGGTTGCCATTTCCTTCTCCAATGCATGAAAGCGAAAAAGTGAAAATGAAGTCGCTCAGTCGTGTCCGACTGTTAGCGACCCCATGGACTGCAGCCCACCAGGCTCCTCCATCCATGGGATTTTCCAGGCAAGAGTACTGGAGTGGGGTGCCATTGGACTATAAAGAAAGCTGAGTGCCAAAGAATTGATGCTTTTGAACTGTGGTGTTAGACAAAACTCTTGACAGTTCCTTGGACTGCAAGGAGATCCAATCAGTCCATCCTAAAATAAATCAGTCCTGGATATTCATTGGAAGGACTGATGCTGAAGCTGAAACTCCAATACTTTGGCCACCTGATACGAAGAACTGACTCATTGAAAAAGACCCTGATGCTGGGAAAGATTGAAGGTGGGAAGAGAAAGGGATGACAGAGGATGAGATCATTGGATGACATCACTGACTCAGTGGACATGAGTTTGAGTTTGAGCTGATGGACAGGGAGGCCTGGCATGTTGCAGCCCATGGGGTTGCAAAGAGTTGGACACGACTGAACTGAACTGATTGACATTATTGCCAAACAAATATGGGTGGCAAAAGCAATTATAGTAGAATCTAAATTTGAGAATCTTAGGTTAAGTTTGAAACTATGTGCCAGATACTGTGTTAGTTGATTAAAATAAATATCTCAATCCTTGGAAAATCCTTAGATATTATTCTGAAAATCCTTTGATATTATTCTACTTGAATTACATATAAGGGACATCAATATCAGAAAGGTGACGAATTCAAGTCACATAGCTGTGGGGTTGGAATCAAAAGTCAGACTTGATGGTTTTGAGTCAGTTCTAATGAGGTGGATGAACCTAGAACTTATTATACAGAGTGAAATAAATCAGAAAGAGAAAGATAAATATCATATTCTAACACATATATACGGAATTTAGAAAAATGGTACTGAAGAATTTACTTACAGGTCAGCAATGGAGAAACAGACATAGAGAATAGACTTATGGAGATGGGGAGAGGGGAGGAGAGGGTGAGATGTATGGAGAGAGTAACATGGAAACCTACACTACCAGATGTAAAATAAATAGCCAAGGGGGAATTTGCTGTTTGGCTCAGGAAACTCAAACAGGGGTTCTGTATCAACCAGGAGGGGTGGGATGGGCAGGGAGATACGAGGGAGGCTCAAAAGGGAGTGGATATATGTATACCTATGGCCAATTCATGTTGAGGTTTGACAGAAAACAGCAAAATTATGTAAAGCAATTATCCTTCAATAAAAAATAAATTAATTTTAAAAAAAAGTCAGATTGGTAGGTATCTAAAACCCTACAGTTTTAGATGAGAAAGAAAACACTAATTGAAGCTAGAAAAAAATGCCAAAAGTCAGGTTCTATAGCCAATGATAAAGTGATACTAATAAATAAATAACAATAAAATAATGAATAAACTATCACCATTATCATTATCAACAATAGCAGCACAAACATCATCAATTTCATCATCATCCAGTTTTAAGGTCCACAGTGAGAAAGCTGAAAATGACTCAGGAGCTGGTGTGCAGGATGAGCTGGGACATGGATTAACTATTCACTAATTAACTAATGAGTATCACTACATGGGAAATAGATGGAGAAACAGTGGAAACAGTGTCAGACTTTATTTTTCTGGGCTCCAAAATCACTACAGATGGTGACTGCAGCCATGAAATTAAAAGATGCTTACTCCTTGGAAGGAAAGTTATGACCAACCTAGATAGCATATTCAAAAGCAGAGACATTACTTTGCCAACAAAGGTTCGCCTAGTCAAGGCTATGGTCTTTCCTGTGGTCATGTATGGATGTGAGAGCTGGACTGTGAAGAGGGCTGAGCGCCGAAGAATTGATGCTTTTGAACTGTGGTGTTGGAGAAGACTCTTGAGAGTCCCTTGGACTGCAAGGAGATCCAACCAGTCCATTCTGAAGGAGATCAGCCCTGGGATTTCTTTGGAAGGAATGTTGCTAAAGCTGAAACTCCAGTATTTTGGCCACCTCATGCGAAGAGTTGACTCATTGGAGAAGACTCTGATGCTGGGAGGGATTGGGGGCAGGAGGAGAAGGGGACGACAGAGGGTGAGATGGCTGGATGGCATCACTGAGTCGATGGATGTGAGTCTGAGTGACCTCCGGGAGTTGGTGATGGACAGGGAGGCCTGGCGTGCTGCGGTTCATGGGGTCGCAAAGAGTCAGACACGACTGAGCGACTGATCTGATCTGATCTGAATCTGTGGATGTGAAGGCTCACCCATAATTTTTACAGAAGTGGTTGTGAAGTAAAAATGCCAGACTGCTGTGTATTGGCATAGTTCACTAGATGTCTTGAGACCTGATTTTAAAACCTGCCTCTGCTACTTACCTATGACCTTGGATGAATTTATTAAAATTTTGAGCCTCAGTTTCATCTTCTAGAAAATGGGGATAGGTCTGATATTTTAGGGTCATTTATAGAATTAAATGAAGCCATTATGCAAAGTGTTTGACATGGGGCTAACCCATGATATGATCTTAATAAATGTTAAATTGTTAACTATTAAAAAGGAAAATTGGGAAGATGCAAACTCAAAATATATCTTAGAACAGAGTGACGCAATAGATGCCGAAATAGTGAGAAATAAATAAGGAGACTGACATGTAACAGTGCGTAAGTAACCTTTGTTTTTCCTCTCAGTCTTTTGGGGGAAAGACTACTTGTCTCTATTACACTGTATTCTTTAGAAACACAAATTAAGAATGATGGACCCATCTCAGTATTCCTCAAAGTATAGTGTAGGGACCTCTAGCCCTCTAAGGTGATCTTGCAAAACAAAGTCCATGGTCAAAACAAGATTTGAGGAAAATATTAAAGGCTCTGAAAAATCTTACAATGAATACCATGTCCTGCTGCTGCTGCTGCTAAGTCGCTTCAGTCGTGTCCAACTCTGTGAGACCCCATAGACAGAAGCTCACCAGGCTCCCCCGTCCCTGGGATTCTCCAGGCAAGAATACTGGAGTGGGTTGCCATTTCCTTCTCCAATGCATGAAAGTGAAAAGTGAAAGTGAAGTCGCTCAGTCGTGTCCGACTGTTAGCGACCCCATGGACTGCAGCCCACCAGGCTCCTCCATCCATGGGATTTTCCAGGCAAGAGTACTGGAGTGGGGTGCCATTGCCTTCCCCGATACCATGTCCTATCCTGTTTAAATTATTTGATTATAGTACCCTTTCTATATTATAATTAGCACAGCGATAAGTGTACTTTTGTGAATTGTAAACTTTTTTCTTGAATCTGTGTGGGAATGGACTGCTCTCATCTTTCCGTGAACAGAGTACAGCTTCAACCTGTCTTTTCTCTCAGGATGCTTGTCCTTGGAATCCAACCACCATGCTGTGAGGGAGACCAGGCTACAGGAAGAGTTATGTAGATGTTCGGGCTGATTGTTTTGATGGCTTCATCTAAACACGCGGTCCATAGTTGGTAATGTGACATAGTTCTAGGTATCATATGTGATATATCAATAGAATCATATATAATGTAGATAGATCAGCTAGATATGAAAGTGAGGAAGACTTTAGAGAATTCCAGCCCTAGACTTTGAGGTTCTGGATATTGTTTAGCAAAAACATCCAGCTGAGACCCATCCTAATCTGTAACATTTCATCTATGACTTTTATGCCCCTAGGTTTCAACAGGTAGCTATAGCAACTGGTGAAAGACAGCTAGTGAAAGTGAAAGTAAAAGTCACTCAGTCACGTCCAACTCTTTGCAACCCCATGGAGTATATAGTCCATGGAATTCTTCAGGCAAGAATACTGGAGTGGGTAACCTTTCCCTTCTCCAGGGAATCTTCCCAACCCAGGGATCAAACCCAGGTCTATTCACACTGCAGGAGGATTCTTTACCAACTGAGCCACAAGGGAAGCCCAACAATACTGGAGTGGGTAGCCTATCCCATCTCCAGCGGATCTTCCCAACCCAGGAATTGAACCAGGGTTTCCTGCATTGCAGGTGGATTCTTTACCAACAGAGCTACCAGGGAAGCCCAGCTGGAACACTTGATCATTTTAAAAGAAAAATAGAGAAAAAAATAAACTTTTAATGCATCTCTATCGTGTTCCTTTGTAAATACTTGTGATTTTTTTAACTCATTCAAATCATATATATTCTACTTCCTCCTTGTCAGACATGTTTCTAAGTGTATTTAACTACCACAACTCTGTGAAGAGAGTATATTATCTTCATTTTTCATATAAAAAACTTTATACATGTGTGCTTAACTTGCCAGTCTTGGTAGAAGTTTAGTGCCTAATATATCAATATAAGAAGAACGCTCATTATCTTTGGCCATTTATACAAATAGCGGGTTTCTTAAAAATTCCCATTCAGTTGGCAGTAATTGTTATGCATCCTGGTCAGATGTGTCTCTGTAACCTGCACATTATAGTAGTCACTAGGTTTCTCTTCCTTTTAAATACCTGAACATGTCCTGAGCCAACCTGAGAGATAATGGCCATAAAGTCCAGAGTTGGTACCACACTGACATCTGCAGTATTCACCTGATAGCCGTATGGAAAAAGTGATCCAAGTCACATTTTATGCCCTCATGGTAACACCAAATAGTACGGTGTATGTGATTAAGAGCTTAAATTCGAGATATAACCTCATATTTCCCTTTAGATTGTGTTTTTTATGCTTACCATGACTTTCTGATTTGGCAATCCAACAATAGACTATCTCTCCCATGCCTTTACTTTTACAGCTTGATTCAATTAATTGACTCAATAATCGTTTATGAAATGCATCCTAAGTCTGGGGGATAGGTAGAAAGTAGAACATCTCTTAATCTGTGGGCATCATTCCGGGAAGCATATGCTCACCTGATTCATACCAGTTGCAGTGTGGTGCCAAAACAGAGTGAATCAACCCAAAGAACTAACTTTAACAATGTTTTGTGACATTTTGGAACAAAAAACATGAAACTTAAATTATTTTTCAGATCAGACTGCATGTGTTCAAATCTCAGAACTGCCTTTATCAGTCATGATACCTGAAACAGTTACTTGACATCATTCGACCTCAGTTTTCCACCTATGAACAAGGGGTAAAAACTTTTCTGTAAAGATAGTGTGAGAATTAAAAATGATCATCTGTGCAATGGGTATAATTTAGTTCCTGTTTTATTCCACTCAATACATGCTCAGGATGATGATATCTGCCCTTCATGTATAACTCCACACTGGGTACTCAGTGTTCCAAAGGTGACTCCTGAGTCACACAACACTTCCTTTCATTTTGCATCCCTCTTCTGGTGTCATTTCTATACTTGGCTTCAGTTCTCTAAGCTTTTTACGATGACAGTTATCCTTTATGGTGTTAGTGTCAATTTTCCTCTCCTCAAGCTTTACACACTATTCCACAGGAGGAAAATAGTCTGGGCCACTGACCTATGGATAAGGGTGGTTCATCAGAGGGCAGCTGCTAGGATCTGGGCTATGGGAGCTGCAGCAAAGTGAAGTTGGATGCAGTGGAGTCTGGGGCAGAGGGCTAAAGGGCTGTGGATATCAGATACAGCTAGTGCAGTGTCACAGATCACAGACCCTGGAGACTGTGATCACATAATATTCACCTCCATTTAAATTCTATCTGTTCTGTTTATACATTCTGTTATCTTTGGCAAGCTACTCAATGTCTCCTAGCCTTGGTCTCTCCTTGTATACAAGGGGTATAAAAATCACACCATCGACCTGAGAATGTTGTGTGTAGGTTAACACCTGCAAAGTGCTTAGCACAGTACCTGGCACAGCCTAAGCATTTCTACTGTTTGTGTGTATTTGATGCCCTGCCATTCCACCTCGGGTCCTTAACCAGTCCCACAGAGGTGTATTTGGTGCCAACAGCAAATATCTATTCAGCTGTGGATTCAGCTGTGGCCATCTGGCAGGCAGTGTCTGGGAGTGCTAGAAAGTGAGGTGGCTTCTGTGTGGGGATCAGCAGCATCTGCTTATGGGAGAGAAGCTCTCCATGCTCCCTGGCATGTGCTCCGCTCATAAATTCTCCCAGAAATGGAGACGCAGCTGAGCCCCACCATTTGTGGAAGCACGCACACTCCCTCCCTCTCTGCTCTATCTGTTTGGACCTGGGGCCGCAGCACCACTTGGTTTGACATGTGGCTGCTGGCTTATAATGGCTTTCCCAGCAGAGTCCCTACAGGCATCTCTGCCATAGTTCCTGGAGGAGAAGGAAGCCTGTTGCTAAAAGATAGCCGTGAGAAAGGAATGCTTATTTAAACAGGTTTGAGTAATTTAATTTGCCTCTTTAGAAATGTTCAATAACTCCTGTTGTAGGTAGAATGCCTTACCAGAGGTGTCCATGACCTAATTCCTGGAACCTATGAGTATGCTATTTTCAATAGCAAAAGGAACTTTGTTGATAGAATTGAGATTACAGGTTTTTAAAAGTGAGGTAATTTGGATTATCCAGGTGGCTCCAATGTAATTACGTAAATCTTTAAAAACAGAGAAATGTTTCCAGGTGGAGGTAGAGGGTTGTGCCAGACGGAGAGACCAGAGTGATTCAAAGCCTGAGAGGGACTTGACCTCCTGTTGCTGGAGGTGGTCACTTGGAAGGAAAGAGAAAACAAGTGGACATCTCTAAGGAGAAAAGACAGGCCTGCAGCTGACAGGACCAAGGCAACAGAGGTCTTGGTTCTACAACAAAGCATTGGATCCAACCAACAACCTGAAGGAGTTTGGAGACAGATCACTCTCCAGAGCCTCCGGGTAAAAACCCTGCCAGGTGGCAACTTGTTCTGGCCTTGTAAATCCCTAAGCGGAGGTCCCAGCCTAGTCCATGGACTTCTGGCCTACAGAACTGTGGGATGATAAACTTGGATAGTTCCAATGGCTAAGTTGGAGTAATTCGTTAGGTAGCCAATAGAAGGCTAATGCAATTTCTTTAAAAATAAAATTTAAATTATTTAAATTACTAGGCCTGTCCTAGCCTAGTCCTGTTTTTCCTCTAGCCATTCATGTCATACTACTCTCTGCACTGTCAAACTTCCCCCAACACCACAATCCCTGATGGCTTTTCTCCAGTTGAGGTTTCTACAGTGAGAGCATTATTGGAATTTGGGGCAGAAAATTTCTCATTGGACAGAATGCACCACAAGACTTTTAGCATTTGTGATTCCTTGGGTCCTAAATGCCAGTGGTGCTGCCCACTTATTGAGACAACAATTGATAAAATCACCAAGGAGTGTTAAGTTTGAGCAGTACTGTAACCGATATGTAAATATTCAGCCAGTATGTTCTGAACAACTACTACGCACTAGGAAGTTTTGTAATATTGGACAATTTGAGTGGACAAAATACTACTTGCCTTGAAGGGAGTTAAAAGATAATGTGATAGACAAAAAAGATAATGTGTAAAAAAACCACTCTGAGGTAGTTTTAAATGATATAGAAGAAGAAAAAGGCTAATACAGTGGCAAGGCAAGGGGTACAGTGTGTAACTTTTCTGGAGGGATCAGAAAAGACAGTCTTTGGAGGCTGCATTGAGTTGAGACATAATGTTGAAAGGGAGTAGCCACCTCAAGGTTAAGAGAGAAAAAAATCTTAAGCAGAAGGATGAGCAAGTTCAAAGCCCTTTGAGACAAGGAGGGCTTGGCATTTTCAAAGGCCAGAAAGGTCAGTGGATCTGGAGCAGAGTGAACAATAAGGAGAAAGGAGCATAACGAGGCATGAGAAGCAGGTCACGGTCAGATCACACATGACATTGTAGGCTATGGGGGGATATTTTTATTTAATTCTGGTTTCAAAGACAATCCATCAGGTTTTTTTTTTAACATTTTTTTTTTGTGTGGACAGTCTCAAAGTTAAGTTATTAAAAGTTACCCTGTGTTAATGTAATTAATCACCCAGCTTTTCAAGGCCAGTCTTCTCTATGAATACCCCAGCCACTGTCTTCACTCCCTAGATGACTCTAAAGCAAATCCCAGGTGTAAGAAAATGTCATCTCTAAATTGTCCTATTTAAAATATTATTTAAAGTGAAACAAAACAGCAGCTCATTTTAGGCATACTGTTAATGTCATTACTAAACCAAAAAGGAACAAAAATTGTATCATACCATCAACTATATTGCAGAATTTTTAAACAGGAAAATAAGTTTTCTTTTAGTGGTTAGGAATCTGGCTGTAGAATTCTGCAGAGGGCAAAGTGAGGCAAGAGGGCAGGCATGGAGATGAGGAGACTGATAAGGAAACTGTGTTGTCTTAGAGGTCAGGAATGATTGTTTATTAGCCAGGGTGTTAGTGGTGGATGGTGATGGCTTAGATGTGGGCTAAAAAGACAAATTAAGGATGGCTCTTGTAGTTTTGGTTTGAATGACTAGGTAGATTATTGGGACATTCATGGACCAAATTGGGTGGTTTGGGGAGAGAGATGGCAATAATAATTACAAGCTCTATCAACACAGGCTTTTCTACTTATGTCATGGGCATTCTTGCCTTCAATCATCACTTCCATCATCACACACACCATCACTTAAATTCTCGTTGGCAATCTAAGCAGTACTCACATGCTTTAGTCAAAGCTGTGGTTTTTCCAGTAGTCATGTACAGATGTGAGAGGTGGACCATAAAGAAGGATGAGCTCCAAAGAATTGATGCTTTTGACCTTGGCTGCTAGAGAAGACTCTTGAGAGTTCCTTGGACAGCAAAGAGATCAAGCTAGTCAATCCTAAAGGAAATCAGTCCTGAATATTCACTGGAAGGACTGATGCTGAAGCTCCAATTCTTTGGCCAGTGGATGAGAAGAGCTGACTCACTGGAAAAGACCCTGATGCTGGGAAAGATCGAGGGCAGGATGAGAAGGGGACAACAGAGGATGAGACTGTTGTATGGCATCATCAACTCAACTGATGTGAGTTTGAGCAAATTCTGGGAAACAGTGAAGGACAGGGGAACTAGGAGGGTTGCAGTCCAAGGAGTCACAAAGAGTAGGACACGACTTAGCAACTGAACAACAACAACACAGGCTTTCTCTTTTCTTTGTGGTCGTCTAGCCTCTCCATTGGAGAAGGCAATGGCAACCCACTCCAGTACTCTTGCCTGGGAAATCCTATGGACAGAGGAGCCTGGTAGGCTAGTCCATGGGATCATGAAGAGTCAGACCCAACTGAGCGAATTCACTTTCATTTTTCACTTTCCTGCACTGGAGAAAGAAATGGCAATCCACTCCAGTATTCTTGCCTGGAGAATCCCAGGGACAGGGAAGCCTGGTGGGCTGCCGTCTATAGGGTTGCACAGAGTCAGACACGACTGAAGCGACGCAGCAGCAGCAGCAGCAGCCTCTCCATTTAATAGTTTATGCTGTTTCAGTCTGGGGCTTCCCAGGTAGTACTAGTGGTAAAGAACCCGCCTGTCACGGAGAGGCAAGAGATGTGCATTTGGTCCCTGGGTGGGGAAGATCCCCTGGAGTAGGAAATGGTAACCCACTCCCATAGTCTTGCCTGGAGAATCCCATGGACAGAGGAACCCCATGGGCAACAGTCCATAGCGTCACACAGAGTTGGATATGACTGAAGTGATTTAGCACACATACTCTTTCAGTCTACTTATCTTACTTTTAAAAATCTTAATAAAGATATGTGGGTAAAAACTTTAAGTAATGGTGAAAGACATGTTACAGAAAACAATTTGTCATGTCACATCCTGGCTCTGCTGTGGCTTAAAACTTCAACCCAGAGTGAGTTACCTCCATTTTCTGAGCATTTCTTCTCTCTGCTACAAAATGAAGTCATTCTAGCTAACTCATTGGATGGTTGGATGATATTAGATCTAATTAATACAATTCTTTTTTATACCTGTGTGCTACTAGTCAAAGATGGTGGGTTGCAGCCGGCATAATTATAGTTATCACCATTGTTTTCCAACATTCTCACCAAAGAAGAGAGAGTGATGGCTTTCAACTGACACTGTGCCATTTTTGCTGGCATCTGAAAGTGACGCAATGGATTCAACAACTAGAATGAAGATGGCATCTAGAGACACAAACCACCAAATTCTGCACACTGTGAAAGACTCTTCAATGATACTAGGAGGGTTATTGAACTTAATCCACCTCGGGATTGAATTAATAAAAATCAGACATTACTTGAAGCTGTAGAATTTCATATTAGCCTAATTTGTGTAAACATCTGCCTCTCTTTCTCCTGACACACACATAAACATGCTTAAGCTCTCTGTCTCGCTCTCACACACACACACCTGCAATGTGGCGGTGTATTTGATCTCTATCTTCAGCCCTCTATTACTTCAGTCCTCAAGGCTTTGGTTGGCCATTATTTAGGAGTTCAAGATAAATATCAGGACTTTGCCATGCAGAGATTTTATCAAAGCCACTTATAAATCCCAACTAGGCAGTTTGTAGCAGAGCCATGAGAAGAAGCACCTTTACTGTTTATTCTCAGGATCTCATTGATGACATACCTTCAAAATGGGTTACAGATGGAAGTGACGTCTCCAAACAGGATTGTAAGCAGATGGGTGGAGAATGGGGTCACATGCTACTCTTTTTTTCCTCCTGCAAAGGTATTTAAATAGGCCCAGGACCAACAAATGCTTGGAAGTTAGGATGTGTACATCACAGCTCATTTCACCTCTCTCAATATTGATTTTTGACTCAGACTTGAATTTGAATTCAGTTTTTAATATGGACAAATTCAGAACCTTGGACATGACTCTGAACCTTTTCTCTTATGCAAAAAGCAAGGAAGCACAATGTGTTCCCTATGATATTGCTGTCAGAATTAAAATATTGTATGTAAAGTGCTCAATAGAGTGTCTGTAAAACTGTTTTGTAATTAAAAGTAAATTATCTATATTCTTCCTTCTCCCTCTGTTTCCTTGTATAAACAAAGGAGCCTGGTTTCAGCCAAATATTTTTTGACAATAAAGCCTATGGTGTAAACAAATGAAATACCTCTCTCTCTCTCTCATACACACACATATACACTTCCTCTGAAATCAAGTTTGCTTTATTTTTAAATTTGAAAGTCAGTTTAGAACATTGACTTTCAGAGACACAGACTTGAAAAAATCTATTAGAGTGTCAATGAATCAAGTTAGAAGTTAAAAAGCAAAGACAGAGACAGTGGGAAAAAAGACTATAAACCATATCCTGTGTCAAGTATAAACTTGAGAGTTGCAATCTTCTAGTTTATCCTAAACTACTGCTGCTGCTGCTGCTGCTAAGTCGCTTCAGTCGTGTCCGACTCTGTGCGACCCCATAGACGGCAGCCCACCAGGCTCCCCCGTACCTGGGATTCTCCAGGCAAGAACACTGGAGTGGGTTGACATTTCCTTCTCCAATGCATGAAAGTGAAAAGTGAAAGTGAAGTCGCTCAGTCGTGTCCGACTCTTAGCGACCCCATGGACTGGAGCCTACCAGGCTCCTCCGTCCATGGGATTTTCCAGGCAAAAGTACTGGGGTGGGGTGCCATTGCCTTCCCCCATCCTAAACTCCTACTATGTGACAAATACTTTTATTCGTACTATCTTGTAATAGTTTCACCATCTTTCCATATTTAATTTGCCTAGGAGGACATTAAGAGTCCAAGGTTATACACAACTAAGGTTGCAACAGATAAAGAGGTAAGGACAGGCTTGTGACCCAGGTTTGATTGATCTATGAGACCAAACATTTTTCCATTCTGCAAGGCTTCCTCCCTTTTAATGATGTGCTATTTTGTATTCATTGTGAGCTTTCTTGTTTTGAGTCTTTTATGTCTCTGATTATTAAGTAACCAGTTAGCCAATAATTAACTAGTTCTATAAATTCTGAGTGTTAAGGATGAGCTCAGTGCTTTCATGCTCTTCAGGAGCTCACAGTAGAATAAACTGCCTCAAATTGAGTCATGACACTGTAAATGCTATGAAGCTGGGGGGCAGACACAGGAGGTGAGGCCTTCATCGTGTCTGGGAAGTGGGGCTCTGGTGTGGTTTCAGCAAGAGGTAATGCTTTTTGTGACATTCAGAGAGTTGTCAGCCAATGAGCAGGAGAAGAAATAAGTCTAGTTAACATCTATCACCATATAATTACAAAATTGTTTCCATCTTTTTACCCTGGAATTTTGGTATTAATATTAGTGTTTCCCTCAATAAAATATTTGTATGGAAAATTTTGAGGAAAATAAAGAAAAATTTCTTAATTCCACTGCCTAGCAATAGACACAAATAAAATTCTGGTGATTTTTTTTTTATCTACTTTTTTTTTCCCCATATACATTTTTTATATATTGATATACAGTACATTATCCACTTTACACAAAATCAGACTCATTTGCTATCTAACTTTGCCACCATTCTTTTTACATAGGTCTTAATTCATTATATAAATATTCTCCAAAATCTTGCTTTCAGGTGCCCTCATGACAAAGTTATTAACATAGTTAATTAACATTCCCCAGTGTGAACTTTCGGGGAAGGCAATGGCACCCCACCCCAGTACTCTTGCCTGGAAAATCCCGTGGACGGAGGACCCTGGTGGGCCGCAGTCCATGGGGTCGCTAAGAGTCGGACACGACTGAGCGACTTCACTTTCACTTTTCACTTTTATGCATTGGAGAAGGAAATGGCAACCCACTCCAGTGTTCTTGCCTGGAGAATCCCAGGTACGGGGGAGCCTGGTGGGCTGCCGTCTATGGGGTCGCACAGAGTCGGACACGACTGAAGCGACTTAGCAGCAGCAGCAGCAGCAGTGTGAACTTTAACAGTGTGTCTTCAATCAGTCCCACAAGGCACTGCATTCTAAGAAGTTAAGAACCATGCTCCCATCTACTCATTCACCATCATATCCCCAGCATGTCACCCAGTCTCTTGTACACGGTAGGTATACAGTAAATGTTTGTTGATTAATTGACATAACTGGATATTTACATTGTCATCATTTTATTTTTGCTTATACACACAAGCAACTCGAGTAAAAATTTCTCAGCCCAAATCTCAAAGTCTGATTCTGTACTTTTCTTACTCTCTTTTTTTTTTTTTTTTTTTTAAGTTAATTTTGGCTTCCCTTGTAGCTTAGCTGGTGAAGAATCCACCTGCAATGTGGGAGACCTGGGCTGGATCCTTAGGTTGGGAAGACCCCCCTGGAGAAGGGAAAGGCTATCCAATCCAGTATTCTGGCCAGGAGAATTCCATGGACTATATAGTCCATGGGGTCACAAAGTGTCACACAAGACTGAGTGACTTTCACTTTCACTTTTTAATTTGCTAATACTGGATTTTTTAATTCAAATGCAAGGCAAACTTGCAATTCTTTGATACATATTTCCAAATTTGTATTGCCCCAAGGCTATAAGCTTTTTTCTCTCCCACAACTAACACATGACAAAGTCTTTTTCCTGTACGCCTGCCAGCAGTGGGTATTATTTGTTTTTAATCCTTGCTAATTAGAGAGGTTGGAAATGGTATCTCATTTCATTAATAAGTAGTACGGCTGAACATTCACTTATGGGTTTACCATTGTTTTAGCTCCTTAGTGAATTCTGTTCTTTTTCTTTCTTTTTAGCCTAACTTTGAGTTCTAGATTATGAATATTAATGTGAAGAGCACTGTGCCTGATATATAGGTATGTTTTATATACCCAAAATCAACCAAAGAGTCAGAGATGCAGTACTTGGGTGTAATCTCATAAACAACAGAATGATCTCTGTTTGTTTCTAATGCAAATCATCCATCATCACAGTAATCCAAATCTATGCCCCAACCACTAATACTGAAGAAGGTTAAGGTGAACGGTTCTAAGAAGACCTACAAGACCTTTTAGAAATAACACCAAAAAAAGATGTCCTTTTCATCATAGGGGACTGGAATGCAAAAGTAGGAAGTCAAGAGATACCTGGATTAACAGGCAACTTTGGCCTTGGAGTACAAAATGAAGCAAGGCAAAGGCTAACAGAGCTTTGCCAAGAGAATGCATTGGTCATAGCAAATACCCTCTTCCAACAACACAACAGTAGACTCTGCACATGGACATCACCAGATGGTAAACACTGAAATCAAATTGAATACATTATTTGAGGCTGAAGATGGAAAAGCTCTATAAAGTCAGCAAAAACAAGACTGGAAGCTGACTGTGGCTCAGATCATGAACTTGTTATTGCAAAATTCAGACTTAAATTGAAGAAAGTAGGGAAAACCACTAGGCGGATCAGGTATGACCTAAATCAAATCTGTTATGATTATACAGTGGTAGTGCAAATAGATTCAAGGGATTAGATCTGATAGAGTGACTGATGAACTATGGACAGAGGTTCGGTGATCAAAACCATCCCCAAGAAAAACAAATGCAAAAAGGCAAAATGATTATCTAAGGAGGCCTTACAAACATCTGAGAAAAGAAGAGAAGCAAAAAACAAAGGAGAAAAGGAAAGGAAAGATATAGCCATCTGAATGCAGAGTTCCAAAGAATAGCAAGGAGAGATAAGAAAGCCTTCCTAAATGAACAATGTAAATAAATAGAACAATGTAAACAATAGAATGGGAAAGACTAGAGATCTCTTCATGAAAATTAGAGATACCAAGGGAACATTTCATGCAAAGATGGGCACAGTAAAGGACAGAAATAGTATGCACCTAACAGAAGCAGAAGATATTAAGAAGAGGTGGCAAGAATACACAGAAGAACTATACAAAAAAGATCTTCAAGACCCAGACCACCACGATGGTGTGATCACTCACCTAAAGCCAGACATCCTGGAATGTGAAGTCAAGTGGGCCTTAGGAAGTATTACCACGGACAAAGCTAGTGGAGGGGATGGAATTCCAGTTGAACTATTTCAAACACTAAAAGTTAATGTTGTGAAAGTGCTGCACTCAATACGCCAGCAAATTTGGAAAACTCAGCAATGGCTAAAGGACTGGGCAATGTCAATTTTCATACCAGTCCCAAAGAAGGTCAATGCCAAAGAATGTTCACACTTGCACACAATTATACCCATTTCACATGCTAGTAAAGTAACACTCAAAATTCTCCAAGCTAGGCTTCAACAGTACATGAACTGAGAACTTCCAGATGTTCAAGCTGGATTTATAAAAGGCAGAGGAACCAGACATCAAGTTGCCAACATCTGTTGGATCATAGAAAAGGCAAGAGAATTCCAGAAATGCATCTACTTCTGCTTCATTGACTACACTAATGCCTTTGACTGTGTGGATCACAGCAAACTGTGGAAAAGTTTTAAAGAGTTGAGAATACCAGACCACCTTACCTGCCTCCTGCAAAACCTGTATGCAGGTCAAGAAGCAACAGTTAGAACCAGACATGGAATAACAGATTAGTTCAAAATTGGGAAAAGATTACATCAAAGCTGTATATTATCACCCTGTTTATTTAATTTATATGTAGAGTACATCATGAGAAATGCTGGGCTGGATGAAGCACAAGCTGGAATCAAGATTG
Source organism: Tragelaphus eurycerus (assembly GCA_935064755.1). Classification (NCBI taxonomy): domain Eukaryota; kingdom Metazoa; phylum Chordata; class Mammalia; order Artiodactyla; family Bovidae; genus Tragelaphus; species Tragelaphus eurycerus. Next base: position 25,782,475 of record CAKXYN010000020.1, read on the forward strand.
CTGGGAGAAATAACAATAACCTCAGATATGCAGATAACGCCAGCCTTATGGCAGAAAGTGAAAAGGATCTAAAGAGCTTCTTGATGGAGGTACATGAGGAGAGTGAAAAAGTTGGCTTAAATCTCAACATTTCCAAAACAAAGATATTGCACCTGATCTCATCACTTCATGGCAAATAGATGGGGAAACAACAGAAACAGTGATAGACTTTATTTTCTTGGGCTCCAAAATCACTGCAGATGGTGACTGCAGCTATGAAATTAAAAGACACTTGCTCTTTGGAAGAAAAGGCATGACCAACATAGACAGCATATTGAAAAGCAGAGACATTACTTTGCTGACAAAGGTCTGTCTATTCAAAGCTATGGTTTTTCCAGTAGCTGTGTATGGATGTGAGAGTTGGGCCATAAAGATAGTTGAGCATCAAAGAACTTATGCTTTTGAACTGTGATGTTGGACAAGACTCTTGAGAGTCGCTTGGGCAGGAAGGCGATCAAACCAGTCAATCCTAAAGGAAATTAACCCCGAATATTCATTGGAAAGACTAATGCTGAAACTGAAGTGCCAATACTTTGGCCACCTGATGCAAAGAGCCAACTTATTAAAAAAGACCCTAATGCTGGGAAAGATTGAAGGCAGGAGGAGAAGGGGACAGCAGAGGATGGGACGGTTGGATGTCATCCCAGACTCAATGGACATGAGTTTGAGCAAGATCCAGAAGATGGTGAAGGACAGGGAAGCCTGGAGTGGTGTAGTTCATGGGGTCGCAAAGAGCTGGACATGACTGAGCAACTGAACAACAAAACAGTCATGTGTATGTGTAACTATCTATAGTTAGCTAGCTATGGATATTTTAGCCAATATTGTGAATTATTTTATGTGTGTTAAATAAGGTTACAATGAGAGACTTCCCTGGTCATCCAGTGGCTAACACTCTGCACTTCCACTGCAGGGGTTGAGATTCTGATCCCTAGTCGGGGAACTAAGATCCTGCGTTCTGTGCAGCATGGCCATTAAATAAATAAATAAGCAAGGATACAATTAAATAATACAGGCAGGTACAGTAATCCCTGAAATTTTTATTTTTAATTATGAGTGATAAATGATATGTAAGGGTTGGGAGTCATAAGAATTGCAATTAAGAACATGGACTCTGGATCAAGACTTCCATAGTTTAAATCCTGGCCCTCTACCTGGTTTTGAAGCATTGGTAAGCAAACTAACTTCAGTAAATCTCTGTTTCTTGACCTAAGAGCATTTAATTATGCCACCTGCTTCATATTGGTATAATAAAGATTCAAGTGTTTGACAAATGTAAATACATAGAAATTGGCTGACACATAGTTATTCAATTAATTTTAGCTAGTTTAGAAAGAAGACAGAGTATTAAGCATACAGTGACAATTATACACAGGAGATGCACAGTCCTGTGTGACAGAAAATGATCATCAGTGGCATGGTGGCTGGGAGAAAGGTGCGGATCTAGAGAAGATGGATAAGGAAGATGTCTTTGAGTCACTGGCTGGATGAGGAGGAAGCCAGGCCAACGATGGGGGAAAGGAACTTTCAGACACCGGGAACAGCCTGTTCAAAGGCCCAGCAGTGGAAGAAAGTGAAAGGTCAATACTGCTGAGAGGGAGTAAGTGAGCACAAAACTGGGGCAACATGAGTAGAAAAAGTAGGCTGAAATCTGACTACTCAGAGCCTTGTGCTCAGTTGCTCAATTGTGACTGACTCTGCAAGCCTTGCAGTCTCCTTGGACTGCAAGGAGATCCAACCAGTCCATTCTGAAGGAGATCAGCCCTGGGATTTCTTTGGAAGGAATGATGCTAAAGCTGAAACTCCAGTACTTTGGCCACCTCATGTGAAGAGTTGACTCACTGGAAAAGACTCTGATGCTGGGAGGGATTGGGGGCAGGAGGAGAAGGGGACGACAGAGGATGAGATGGCTGGATGGCATCACTGACTCGATGGAGGTGAGTCTGAGTGAACTCCAGGAGTTGGTGATGGACAGGGAGGCCTGGTGTGCTGCGATTCATGGGGTTGCAAAGAGTCGGACACGACTGAGTGACTGAACTGAACTCAACTGAACTGAACTGTGAACCTTTGGACTGTAGCCCACTAGGTTCCTGTCCTTGGGATTTTCCAGGCAAGAATATTGGAGTGGTTTGCCATTTCCTTCTCCAGAGGGTCTTCCTAACCAGGGGTTGAACCTACAACTCCTGTGTCTTTTGCATTGCAGATGGATTCCTAAACTTCTGAGCCATTGTGGAAGCCCTAATGAGGCCTTAAGTGAAAGGAAAGTGAAGTTGCTGGTCATGTTTGACTCTTTGTGACTGTATAGATGTAGCATACCAAGCTCCTCCATCCATGGAATTTTCCAGGCAAGGGTACTGGAGTGGATTGCCATTTCCTTCTCCAGAGGATCTTCCCAATCCAAGGATCAAACCCGGGTCTCCCATATTGCAGACAGACGCTTTACCGTCTGAGCCACCAGGGAAGCCTAATCAGGGCCTTCAGTTCAGTTCAGTTCAGTCACTCAGTTGTGTCTGACTCTTTGCAACCCCATGAATCGCAGCACACCAGGCCTCCCTGTCCATCACCAACTCGAGGAGTTCACTAAAACTCATGTCCATCAAGTCGATGATGCCATCCAGCCATCTCATCCTTTGTTGTCCCCTTCTCCTCCTGCCCCCGATCCCTCCCAGCATCAGGGTCTTTTCCAACGAGTCAACTGTTCACATGAGGTGGCCAAAGTATTGGAGTTTCAGCCTCAGCATCCATCCTTCCAATGAACACCCAGGACTGATCTCCTTTAGAATGGACTGGTTGGATCTCCTTGCAGTCCAAGGGACTCTCAAGAGTCTTCTCCAGCACCACAGTTCAAAAGCATGAATTCTTCATCACTCAGCTTTCTTCACAGTCCAACTCTCCCATCCATACAGGACTACTGGAAAAACCATAGCCTTGACTAGATGGACATTTGTTGGCAAAGTGATATCCCTGCTTTTTAATATGCTATCTATGTTGGGCATAATGTTACTTCCAGGAGTAAGCATCTTTTAATTTCATGGCTGCAATCACCATCTGCAGTGATTCTGGAGCCCCCAAAATAAAGTCTGACACTGTTTCCACTGTTTCCCCATCTATTTCCCCTGAAGTGATGGGACAAGATGCCATGATCTTCGTTTTCTGAATGTTGAGCTTTAAGCCAACTTTTTCACTCTCCACATTCACTTTCATCAAGAGGCTTTTAGTTCCTCTTTAATTTCTGCCATAAGGGTGGTGTCATCTGCATATCTGAGGTTATTGATATTTCTCCTGGCAATCTGGATTCAGCTTGTGATTCCTCCAGCCCAGCGTTTCTCAATTTGTACTCTGCATATAAGTTAAATAAGCAGGGTGACAATATACAGCCTTGACATACTCCTTTTTCTATTTGGAACCAGTCTGTTGTCTCATGTCCAGTTCTAACTGTTGCTTCCTGACCTGCATATAGGTTTCTCAAGAGGCAGATCAGATGGTCTGGTATTCCCATCTCTTTCAGAATTTTCCAGTTTATTGTGATCCACACAGTCAAAGGCTTTGGCACAGTCAATAAAGCAGAAATAGATGTTTTTCTGGAACTCTCTTGCTTTTTCCATGATCCAGCGGATGTTGGCAATTTGATCCCTGGTTCCTCTGCCTTTTCTAAAACCAGCTTGAACATCAGGAAGTTCACGGTTCATGTATTGCTGAAGCTTGGCTTGGACAATTTTGAGCATTACTTTACTAACATGTGAGATGAGTGCAATTATGCGGTAGTTTGAGCATTCTTTGGCATTGCCTTTCTTTGGGATTGGAATGAAAACTGACCTTTTCCAGTCCTGTGGCCACTGCTGAGTTTTCCAAATTTGCTGGCATATTGAGTGCAGCACTTTCACAGCATCATCTTTCAAGATTTGAAAGAGCTCCACTGGAATTCCATCACCTCCACTAGCTTTGTTCATAGTGATGCTTTCTAAGGCCCTCTGGACTTCACATTCCAGGATGTCTGGCTCTAGGTCAGTGATCACACCATCGTGATTATCTGGGTCGTGAAGCTCTTTTTTGTACAGGTTTTCTGTGTTTTCTTGCCATGTCTTCTTAATATCTTCTGCTTCTGTTAGGTCCATACCATTTCTGTCCTTTATTTAGCCCATCTTTGCATGAAATGTTCCCTTGGTATCTCTAATTTTCTTGAGATCCTAGTCTTCCCCATTTTGTTGTTTTCCTGTATTTCTTTGCATTGATCACTGGCGAAGGCTTTCTTATCTCTCCTTGCTATTCTTGGAACTGCATTCAAATGGGCATATGTTTCCTTTTTTCCTTTGCTTTTTGTTTCTCTTCTTGTCACAGCTATTTGTAAGGCCTCTCAGATAGCCATTTTCCTTTTTTTGCATTTCTTTTCCATGTGGATGGTTTTGATCCCTGTCTCCTGTACAATGTCACAAATCTCTGTCCATAGTTCATCAGGCACTCTGTCAGATCTAGCCCCTTAAATCTATTTCTCACTTTCACTGTATAAGGTATTTGATTTAGGTCATACCTGAATGGTCTAGTGGTTTTCCCTACTTTCTTCAATTTAAGTCTGAATTTGGCAATAAGGAGTTCATGATCTGAGCCACAGTCAGCTCCTGGTCTTGTTTTTGCCAACTGTATAGAGCTTCTCCATCTTTGGCTGCAAAGAATATAATCAATCTGATTTCGTTGTTGACCATCTGGTGATGTCTGTGTGTAGAGTCCTCTCATGTTGTTGGAAGAGGCTGTTTGCTATGACCAGTGCGTTCTCTTTGCAAAACTCTATTAGCTTTTGCCCTGCTTCATTCTGTATTCCAAGGCCAAATTTGCCTGTTACCCCAGGTGTTTCTTGACTTCCTCCTTTTGCATTCCAGTCTCCTATAATGAAACATGAACATGAAGTTGCTCAGTCATGTCTGGCTCTTTGTGACCCCATGGGCTGTAGCCTACCAGGCTCCTCTATCTATGGGATTTTCCAGGCAATAGTACTGGAATGGATTGCCATTTCCTTCTCCAAGGGATCTTCCCAACCCAAGGATCGAACCTGGGTCTCCCGTATCGTATACAGACGCTTTACCATCTGAGCCACCAGGGAAGTCCCATAATGAAAAGGACATCTTCTGGGGGTGTTAGTTCTAAAAGGTCTTGTAGGTCTTCATAGAACCATTCAACCTCAGCTTCTTCAGTGTTACTGGTTGGGTCATAGACTTGGATTATTGTGATATTGAATGGTTTGCCTTGGAAAAGAACAGAGATCATTCTGTCGTTTTTGAGATTGCATCCAAGTACTGCATTTCAGACTCTTTTGTTGACCATGATGGTTACTCCTTTTCTTCTGAGGGATTCCTGCCCACAAAAGTAGATATAATGGACATCTGAGTTAAATTCACCTGTTCCAGTCCATTTTAGTTTGCTGATTCCTAGACTGTTGACGTTCAGTCTTGCCATCTCCTGTTTGACCACTTCCAATTTGCCTTGATTCATGGACCTAACATTCCAGGTTCCTATGCAATATTTCTCTTTAACGCATCGGACCTTGCTCCTATCCCCAGTCACATCCACAACTGGGTATTGTTCTTGCTTTGGCCCCATCCCTTCATTCTTTCTGGAGTTATTTCTCCACTGATCTCCTGTAGCATATTGGGCACCTATTGACCTGGGGACTTCCTCTTTCAGTATCCTATCATTTTATCTTTTCATACTTTTCACGGGGTTCTCAGGCAAGAATACTGAAGTGGTTTGCAATTCCCTTCTCCAGTGGACCACATTCTGTCAGGGCCTTACAAACCATCAAAAAAAACCTGTCCATTTGATTTTACCAAATATGAGAGAATAATATTAAACCTTTAAATAAGAAAGGATTTTGGGTGAAATATACAGAAGATGTTTAAACTGCATTTATTAAACATATTTGTAGCAAGATAAATGAGTGCATTTTTAACACCAACACCCACAAATGTCTCTCAAGTCCTAATAGAGTACAGACATGGCTGTGACCTCTTTTTACAGAGAAAATCTTCAGTCATTTATAAGCCAGCAGGAAGCCTCTCAACCCCTATTTCACAGGAGAGTGTGTGGTTGTGCTGTGCGCTGCCAGTATCCCCCGGGTTATAGGTGTTCTCATCTTGCTCCCCTATGGCACTAAGAGACTGCAACCTTTCATATCCTTGTCCCAAGATGGCTCAAACTGCTTCTCTTCTCTTCTCATAGTTTTAGTCATTGGGATCACATCTATTTTATGTTGGTCATTTTACATCTTTAGAACCCAAGGGCAGCAGAAAGAATATTGGGTCACCATCGAGGTTAATAATAATAATAATGGGAAGAAGACAAAACAAAAACTTTGTTTGGTAACAGATGTCTCTATGAGCAGGCTCGACTCTAACCAGCTTCCTCTGCTAAACCCATATTTCATTAAGCCTGGAGGGATGGCTTCTCATTCATTCTTTAATCTAATTCATTGTGCTGGCCAGCAAGTGGATAATATAATGCTTTCATCTCTGTCCCGGGATTTGAGGGAGGTATTAATCAGTATATTTATTCTTCAATCCTGGAACATCTGTGTAACAAAGATGTTAATTGGCATCTACTGAAAGACTTGCTATTCCAATAATATGTTTACCAAAGTAATCAAGTTATATTGCTAATGCTTATGTCATGTTAAAAAAAGTGAAGAGTCAAAGAGATATGTAGAATATATAATTCACCGACTATAACACTGATGTCATATGTTATTTTTTAGCAATAATTTATAGTCATTTGTAAAATATTTCACTATAAAATTTAAGAAATCAGTACTCCAAACAGAGATAGTGACAGAAGGAATTCAGATTTTCACTCAGACCCACAAGGGCTTGAACCTTAGTTTTGCCACCTGCTAGGCACAAAGATTTTGACTAGTCTCTTCTCATTTTCTCATCTTCTCACAGGTCTCCTTATATATTACAAAATGAAGATATTGTCAATGCCTCATTTTGGTATTATTGAGAGAATTCAATAATATTGAACTAACAGTAAATTGGAATCATTTGCACATTTATCACACAAATAATACTAGGATATTGGTTTTATGAAGCCCATTTTAAAGAAAGGAAACTGATATTAGATGACAGACCCAAAAGAACTGGCATTGAATTCAAGTATACATGGCTCCAGATTTCATAAAGTTGCCAATGCAAAGGGCTGACGTGCATATGTAACAGCCCTTCCGAGATACCTGGAAGTTCCTCCTACCTTCTCCCATGACTGGAAATCCATCTCAAGCAAATGGGGATAACTGGTTATAAACCCAGAAATGTTTATTCCTAAATGCCATCCATATCACTCAGACCCATTAGACAGGTTTTTAAAATCACAGAAGGTATAAGAAATTGCGAGGTCCTTAGCACATCTTTCTCTGATATCACATTTGTAACCATTTCCCTTTTTAATGTCTGCCATGGGTTTTAAACTCACACTCATATAATCTCTAGTATGGATTAAAAATACCCATCTACTGTCAGTGTTATCCCTTCAAGACCCTCATTATCACTACTGTTAGGGTGACTTCTGTAACACAGAGCTGGTGTATCCCTTCTTGTAAAGCTTGACTTATTCACAATGATTCCAAAACCTAAACACCAAGACCTGGTATTCTTTACTCTGACCCCTCCCTTACCCAGGCTTCCTCCTTCCTCACCTGCATGTACCAACTGTTACAGTTACGCACTCCACTCACCAGACTTGTTCAACTGATGGAGATATGCCTTCCCAAGACATCTAAATCCTACCTGGGCTAATGGCTTGGCTTGAACTTTGTATATTCTGCCTTCTACACTTTCCCTACATAGAAGAATGAATGGTACTTTATAATTTTACATCATTACAATTATTAAGGGCATACAGGTGTTTTCTTGCTTATTGGACTACAAGGTTCCCTTCTGAAGAACTCTCACCATTTCTCCATAGATCTATCACAGTGCTCAGCACCTGCATCTACACATAAAACATGCATGTGCACACGCACACACACACACACACACACACAATAATAGCCTCTGAATGACTGAATCCATGACTGTAAGCTCTTTAAGAGCAAGGGGGTCCTGTTGCAGAGTGCCTAGCACAAGGTCTGAATCTTGATACCTAGGATCCATTTAGCCTTGTAACTACTTCACCTTATTCCTTTGAGGTGAAAGCGGAAATTCACCCTGGGTTCACTCCAGTGCCTTTATGTGGAGTTCCCTCAATCTGCATGCCATGTTGCATAGCTACAGTGATTATGTAATTCGTTCAGGAATGAGCAGTCACTTAGCTAGTGCCAGTGATTCTTAGAATAAAATACGCTCATGCTTTACCAGGGGATGTGATGGTAATTCTCTTGTAACTACTAGGGAAGATCATCTTCTTGAGTGGATTCAACAACAGAGAACCAGAGCTGAAACACCTAGGGAGAGACATCCTATCCTGCTTCTATGATTTGTGCCCAGTTAGATCCAAGCTTGAACCTAGCAGCTCTCCCTCTAATGCTTAATTTACTTGAAAACATAGAGTTCTTCTCTCTGATTAAACCAGTTTGAGACTAGTTTTCTGTCACTTGTCACCCATGAGTCATGTACTGAGTAGGTATCAGTTAATTTCTTGGAGAGATTCTTCAGGCAGTAAACAAAGCTGCCATTGATGGCCTGTGGAAGAGCTCTTAACAAGGAGCCTTTGATATTGGAGAGAAGGTCTGAATATTAATTCCAGTTCTCTAGTGAGGCAGTGAATCTTCATCTGACCTTCAGTAAAAGCTAAACAAACAAGACTCTATCAACTCTTCATGAGTTCTTGTCAAAAATCCTTAAACTCACAACACTGTTCAGTAATTGATGTGAAGATATTTTACAGTGTAGAACTACTTATTGATGATATAGTTAGAATACTGGGAGAGGAACACAAGGTTAGAGGGTCAGGTTACTTAAATGGCATAGGGAGATGGTTGATGAGGACTTATGTGGACCTATGACAATGAGATATTGTTTTCTCCCTGGTTTTCTGTTTTAAGTCAGTTGGGCTCTATGATTCAAAAACTTTTAAATCTTGCCTATACTATTGTATTTCAGCCACAGTATTCCCATCTGTATGAGACTAATAATTATTATATGTAAACGTTTATCCTAGTTCAATGACTCAAACATTTTTGGGACCACAGCCCATGGTAAAGAAGTACATTTGTCATCTCAACCCAAGACACACCCACTCACACTTATACCTGAACACATGTATACTCGTGGCGGATCCATCTTGATGTATGGCAAAAGCAATACAATATTGTAAAGTTAAGCAAAATAAAATTTAATTAAAAAATAAATAAATAAAATAAAAGTAGGCTTTAGAAAGGCCTTAGATTAAAAAAAAAAAAAAGTTTCAGAAGACAATCCTTATTCTTACAATGAGAGATATCTTCTCATATATATTTTTTAGCATGGCCATGATCTATTAAACTGGTTTCATGCACATCAATAGGTTTTGATCTGCAGATTGAAAAGCATTACCATAAATCAACAGGTGGTACAAAATGCGTTTCAGGTAAATGCCCATTACATCTAAGTAGAGCTTCGGCCCTAAATCCCTGAAGAGTCTCTCACCTTAAAGAACAAGACAGTACGACACTGACTTTTAGTTCTTTTATAGCCCTAGACTTGTACCTGGAGGCGGTGGAAGCAGCTTTCCATATCCTCTATCCCCTGGACACAGCTTGATTTTCACTCTGCTTTCCTTTCTTCCTACCTGTTTTGCTATGTGGGAGGACTCACCTGAAGTGATACTGCAGGGGAATGAGTGGTTGAGGTTCTCACACTTCAGTCTGCGTATACCACTGGGAGTTCAAAAATATTTTAGGATGCTCCAAGATTGTATTTCAGTAGGTTTGTCAGGGGTTCTGGAGTTTGAGTACTTAATAAGTCCGGGGTAGGGGCAGTAGAGGGGAGTTTGATGAGGGGACGGGCATACAGTGCCTGGTTAAACCTTGCCACTAACAGAACATAAGGTTGCCCTAAACTCCACTGGAATCTGGAGGTGGGGAATCGTGATGTTCCTGCCCAGCAGCAAAACTGTGAAAATTTCCTTAAAACTGAGTGTTGAGGATGGGGAGGGAGAAGCAGCAAGTTACTTCTGTTTTCAGCATAATCTGAAAGCAGATTAGGGGAGACCACACACGAGCAGTTTCCTCTGTTCCCCTCGAGTCCAGCTGGCTTACTTCATTAAGCCAAACAGGTGGCTGTCTTTATTAAATGATAAAGGGATTTAGGGATGTGAAGAGGTGGCTGGGATGGGGGCAGGAAAAGCAGTACAGCAATCTCCAATCTTGTTATTTTAAATGTGGGTGTTCCACATGTTGGATCCTAGTGGGTGGCAGCTTTCCTTTCCCCGGTGGGGGCGGGGGAGTGGACTATGTTCCAGTCTCCACAAGAGCCTGAGAGACTTGCTGCGCCTTCATTATTTCTTTGAACTCCTGCAACTCTACTCAAGGGAGGGCCTGTGGAGCATTTGTTAGAGTCACGTTTGGAGAAATCACTAGAAGAGTCAGAGCTGTAACTCAGTCACCGGAAAACAGAAGAGAGGATTTGGCTTCCAGTCCTTCATTCTCTGACATAAACAGTCACTTAAACACCATTGACTGTGTGATGTCCTTTGGACTGGATGGCTTACATATCCCTTCTGACTCTAAAGTGTCTAGAAACCTGTGAGTTACTGGGGTATAAATGTAATTTAGTTCAAAGCCTTAAGTAAGAGGCTGAGGAACAGTAGAAATAAGTTGGAAATGAAATTTTACCAATGAGTCCCAAGGGTTCAGGTTTCTGTGATAAGCTTGGGAAAAAGTGAGAGTTTGAAGGATGGGGGAAAACGGGAGGCGAAGTGGGGGGTGGCAAGAAAACTCAACTTCGAGCCAGGGCTGATAGAGACAAAAAACAAATTCTCTAAACTCTTAGCTGCCTAACCTCAAGCAAGTCACTAAACATCTCCAAGTCAGTTTCATTATTTATAAATGTGGAATAACACAATTGTAAGGTAAAAAGTGTATATGTCATTGAGCAAAATTAAGTACTGTGGCTGGTTTCTGAACCATTGTTTGATCCACTGGATCCCAATGTGCCTAAAGATAGATCCTAGACTTTCAATTCTGTTAGCCAATATATTCCCCTTCTGGCTTAGCTTAGTTGGAGCTTATCGAGCTGAGCAGAATATCTGATAAATCGCTGACTGTCTATAGCAAAGTTTTCCTTTCCCAGTGCTTCCTTTGTAATGTTCCCTCATGCATACTTCTTGTTCTGGATCTGTGCATGTCCTATGGTATCCTTTATAACAGAAATCTATCATTTAGCATTCTTAGCCTTGTACCTTTCTTCCCCTCTTCCTCCTTCTTTCCTTCTTCTAAGAAGCCCACTTTTCTTTGATAAACCATTCTGCCATTATGCCAAGTGGCCCTGGTGAAGCTGTCAGTCACAGCATTCAGTTAATCCCTTTGCATGGAGGGAGGAAAATGACCCAGGCTGTCCAACCAGAGTATTTGTTCTTCTCACCCACATAGCCTTCTCTAAGACTGACTCTCTTTTCTTTTGGATATTGAGTAATAAAGTTTTAGGCTTGAGTATGCTATGGTTTTCCTGATTACACAGAGGGATTTAGAACTCAGGAACAAAGCTTTTACAGCCCTTAAACTATTGTTTGGGCCACTGGGTCCCACTGTGCCTAAAGATAGACCATAGACTTCTAATTCTGTTAACCAATAGATTCCCTTTCTGGCTTAACATAGTCAGAATTCAGTTTCTCTCACTTGCCCTGAACACTCCTTCAAAGTTTGCCTCAATTTATATTTTCTCATGGTACCTCCTTTGATCTACTTTGCCAGATGTCACCAGCAGAGTACATTTTCCTTCCCTTCTATTGAGATTTTCTCTATTACTGACTGGTTTTATGACTAACTGCATGTGTGTCTATGCCCTTCTCATGTCCAGTATTAGAAAACCTGTTTCCAAAGGAAGTCATCTCAAGTATTTATCATCAATACTGTTGTAATTAAAAATAATGTAACATCAAGTAATTAATATTAGTTAACTAGTTAATATTAATGGTTTAATATTAACTAATAGGAACTACTATGTGCCAGAACTTGTGCTAATGATTTATATGTGCTATCTTATTTATTAAAATATTGCTTTTAGGTGAGTTTTATTATTCCCTTTTTCAGATTAAATGGAAAACAGATTCAAGAAAGGGAAGTGATTCACCCAAGTTCTTTCCGCAAGTGAGCGGGAAGCAGGGTTAGAATCTAGATCTCTCTTACCCAATGAATTGTGTGCATAACCATGTTTGTGAATGTGTGTTTCTGTGTGAGTGTGTGTAACTTTTTGCCAACATCACAGTGATCTATATTCCACAATGTTGTCCTATACCCCATACTTTCTCAGTTTGGAGACCCTGGGAATATGCCTAACGAAATTAAATTTGTGAGTGAATTGATGACACGAAGTTGATAACCAGAGAAGGCAAAGTTACATGCAGAGGGCATCATATGGGCCACTGATGGTAAAACATAGAGTCAAGCATAGTTGGCATCATGATCTTTCTGTTCTCACAGCTTAGTGCTTGGCAAAACCCCTCAAGGCTACGAATTTCTGACAGACAAGCCCATTTAGAGAGGAACAAGCCATGATGGATGCGCAATCCCAGCAAATACAGTATGAAGGATAGAAACATTGCTAAGCATGATTTTTTAATAACTACAAAAAAATTCCATGTATGGGATTTCTGTATGTGAAAATTGATTGCATTGCCAGTGTTGCTCATCTCTTTAAACAAGCAAACTCATCTTCCCTGGTGCTGTTACATCAGTAATAAATGGGTTCCTCAGACAGATCTGCTTGCAGGTTAGAACTGAGATTGAATAGATAATAACTTTTGGGGTAGCGACACCTGCCATGACAAATAATAAAGGAATTCATGAACTGCAAAGGGTAGGGTGATCCTGTTCCTGTTCCAAAAATATATTTCACCTGATTCCCCAAGCAGGTTCATTAGCTATATCCAGGAAGCTGCAAAAAAACAAGTATTCAGTACATAGAGAGAAAGGACTCAAAAAAACTGCTCTCAAATGTAGACAAGCCTGTAGTTATGAAAACATGTAGGTCAACAAGAGGCTTGCTGCTAAGTGCCTTTTAAAATCAAGATACAAGCACTGGGCCTTTGTATGGGGGCATGCCTATCTTCACATGGGGAATTAAGCTGGATTTTTCAGTGACCTTATATACTGTGGCAGCTTTTGTAAATATCACAATGGATGGAGATCACTTTGATGAGGCTTTGATAAGTGGATTCTATTTTGGATGATCATTTTTCTCCCTTAGAAAAATAATTAGGTGTCAACAGTGAGCTGAGTCTATCAACATTGTGTAAACATAATTAAACTGAATGAGGGAGGTGGTAAACAGAAGAGATTCTACAGAAAGTTGACAGCATGGAGTGGAAGGAAGTTCACCTTGGGAGCTGAGTTTGGCATTTAAGTTCTGGGTTTAGCATCACAGGTTATGGAACCCAGATCATGTTACTCAACTGTTCTGGAATTCAGCTGCTAATTTTTTAATAGTAGGAGGTTATGCTAACTAGTGCCTTAGAGTTTCTGAAAAATGGTGATTATGATCTTATAAGTTGGGGGAGTCTCTGAAGTGGGAGAGAAGTAAAACCACTATGATGACGCAGTGGTAGACTGAGTTTTATTTTTATTATCAGCTAGGCTAGGGGCCTTCTCAATGAATATAAAAATGTACTAAGGCAATAGCAGATATTACACCTCTACAGGAAATATTAGATGCATCTCCAAAACTGGTAGATAGTTTTTCCACTGAGTTCTCACTTTGGGATCTGCAAGCAACCCAAAAGCTCTGTCTCAAGCCAGTTATTAAAATATTACTGATTAGAGCAGGAGGTACATGAGCAAAGTCCATCCCACCAGTGTGTGTATCAGCATTTTTTTGTTGTTGTTTCTTTGTTTTCTTTGCCCCCCTAACGGTCCTGAGATAGACTAGATAATGGTGAGCTTAGACGACTGCTGAGGCTCCCCAAGAAGTTGGCTCGTACTTTCTACTACATTGAACCAGACAAGACAGCTCTTGGATCACTAACTGAATTCTTCCTGTTCCACTGATAAGTTCTGCCCTCTGCTTCTGTTTGGCTAGAACCTAGGCTCTTCACCTATTTCCTGCCAGCTCCCTGGTCTTAGTCTGGATACCTGTTCTTGGACAACTCGATGTGAACTCTAATTTTTCCCAGTTGACTTTGAGAGTGGTCTGGGTGTCTGTAATGTTCTCATGATGAGCTCTTTCTTCCAAGTTGTGCATCTGTCCTGCGTTTCCTTCACTTTCCCATATTGGGAGCTGGACAGTGAATGTCTCAGTGGCTCTATCCAGATTACATTCTTGGGGAGAAGTGGGTCTGTTTCCCAAGCCCTGACCTCTAGATGTCACACCTTTTCTCCTGAGACCATCAACTATCTTGCTAAGTCATAGGAAGCTCAAGTTTTAATTTCCTTGATTGTGCATAGGGATATATAGTGATTATTTTAATAAATTAGTTACAAACTCTATGGAAAAAATAAACAAGGCAGCCTCTTTACATAACTACTTGAATCTCTAAATTCCTCTCCCATGTATATAGGATGAGTTTTTTAAAGCCTGATGTCAATGTGCATATATACAAGAATAAACATATTTAAATTGTTAAATTTAACATCTTGTTAAATTGGCACATTCTGGACCCAGAGGATTTCTCCTTTGCTAGCTAAAATATGTTCATATTTTCATCTATATGAGGACTCTGGTATACACACTCTCAAAACAAAGATACACAGTGTATAATAAAATAGATTTAACACTTCCATTATTTTTAAGATAGTTATTAAAAGACAATGATGAATGGCAAAAGCAATACAATATTGTAAAGTTAAGCAAAATAAAATTAAAAAAAAAGTACTTTAATATTTAAAAGAAGAAATAAACACCTTTTGGATCATTATGTTAAATGGTTTGGAAAGTGTTCTGTAATTGGTATTATTTAATGTAAAACTCAAATGCTCAAGCTTTAGGTTTTATTTTTATCCATGTCCATATTGTTGAACTTGAAAAAAAAATCCTGGCAGATGCAGACCTCAAAGTAACTTAATATTCCCTTTTTATACCCTTATTTCAAAACAGTAAGAACTCACAACAAAATGGCCTTTTTCATTACATATAGAGTAGTGTGGATGGGAGGAGGAAAATGAAATACAGCAAAACAACTGTGAAATTTGTGGTTTGCTTACTCGATTTTCTTTCAATATATTTTAAAAAGTTATTTTTAGTTACAAAAAGAAACTAAGAAAGAAATACATGTACAGGTCATTCCCTTCTATTTTTTTGTTTTTTAATGATTCTAACCCTGTCCCAAGAAGTTTTCAATCTTATGTGTCTTTCAAATCTATTTATACCACATATATCTTTATATATGTAAAGTTTTGTTTTACATGTGCACAAAAACTTTTGTTTTTGTTTTATTTGACAGTACTCTGTGATATGTATTATAATGTTTGTGTTCTTATGGAAGATAATATATATTAAATTGTATGTATTTATATACAAATATATACAAAAGTAAATATCTGTATATTATATATTAATACACACATAATTCCTGTGAAATAGGAGACACTACAGAAGTAAAAGCTAGGTTGACACTACATAGAATGTACCACAATTTCATTTCCTGCTTTTTTATATTCAAAAGAAAATAAATATCATAATTTATATATCCAGCCCACTAATGATGGCCATTCAAGTTGTTTCCAAACAATGTTACAAATGATGCTGCAGTCGGCACACAAATAGATGATTTAGCAGGTTATTTTGCTTGTAAGACACTGAAGTTCTTTTCTTTTTTTGTGGCATCTTTGTCAGGTTTTGGTATTAGGGTGATGGTGGCCTCATAGAATGAGTTTGGAAGTTTACCTTCCTCTGCAATTTTCTGGAAGTTTGAGTAGGATAGGTGTTAGCTCTTCTCTAAATTTTTGGTAGAATTCAGCTGTGAAGCCGTCTGGACCTGGGCTTTTGTTTGCTGGAAGATTTCTGATTACAGTTTCAATTTCCGTGCTTGTGATGGGTCTGTTAAGATTTTCTATTTCTTCCTGATCCAGTTTTGGAAAGTTGTACTTTTCTAAGAATTTGTCCATTTCTTCCACGTTGTCCATTTTATTGCCATATAATTGCTGATAGTAGTCTCTTATGATCCTTTGTATTTCTGTGTTGTCTGTTGTGATCTCTCCATTTTCATTTCTAATTTTATTGATTTGATTTTTCTCCCTTTGTTTCTTGATGAGTCTGGCTAATGGTTTGTCAATTTTATTTATCCTTTCAAAGAACCAGCTTTTGGCTTTGTTGATTTTTGCTATGGTCTCTTGTTTCTTTTGCAATTATTTCTGCCCTAATTTTTAAGATTTCTTTCCTTTTACTAACCCTGGGGTTCTTCATTTCTTCCTTTTCTAGTTGCTTTAGGTGTAGAGTTAGATTATTTATTTGACTTTTTTCTTGTTTCTTGAGGTATGCCTGTATTGCTATGAACTTTCCCCTTAGGACTGCTTTTACAGTGTCCCACAGGTTTTGGGTTGTTGTGTTTTCATTTTCATTCATTTCTATGCAAATTTTGATTTCTTTTTTGATTTTTTCTGTGATTTGTTGGTTATTCAGCAGCGTGTTTTTCAGCCTCCATATGTGGGAATTTTTAATAGTTTTTCTCCTGTAATTGAGATCTAATCTTACTGCATTGTGGTCAGAAAAGATGCTTGGAATGATTTCAATTTTTCTGAACTTACCAAGGCTAGATTTATGGCCCAGGATGTGATATATCCTGGATAAGGTTCTGTGTGTGCTTGAGAAAAAGGTGAAATTCATTGTTTTGGGATGAAATGTCCTATAGATATCAATTAGGTCTAACTGGTCTATTGTATTGTTTAAAGTTTGTGTTTCCTTGTTAATTTTCTGTTTAGTTGATCTATCCATAGGTGTGAGTGGGGTATTAAAGTCTCCCACTATTACTGTGTTATTGTTAATTTCTCCTTTCATACTTGTTAGTATTTGTCTTACATATTGGGGTGCTCCTATGTTGGGTGCATATATATTTATAATTGTTATATCTTCTTCTTGGATTGATCCTTGGATCATTATGTAGTGACCTTCTTTATCTCTTTTCACAGCCTTTGTTTTTAAGTCTATTTTATCTGATATCAGTATTGCTACTCCTGCTTTCTTTTGGTCCCTATTTGCATGGAAAATCTTTTTCCAGCCCTTCACTTTCAGTCTGTTTGTGTCCCCTGTTCTGAGGTGGGTCTCTTGTAGACAACATATGTAGGGGTCTTGTTTTTGTATCCATTCAGCCAGTCTTTGTCTTTTGGTTGGGGCATTCAACCCATTTACATTTAAGGTAATTATTGATAAGTATGATCCCATTGCCATTTACTTTATTGTTTTGGGTGCGAATTTATACACCTTTTTTGTGTTTCTTGTCTAGAGAATATCCTTTAGTATTTATTGGAGAGATGATTTGGTGCAAAAATCCTTAACAAAATTCTAGCAATCAGAATCCAACAACACATTACAAAGATCATACACCATGACCAAGTGGGCTTTATCCCAGGAATGCAAGGATTCTTCAATATCCACAAATCAATCAATGTAATACACCACATTAACAAATTGAAAAATAAAAACCATACGATTATCTCAATAGATGCAGAGAAAGCCTTTGACAAAATTCAACATCCATTTATGATAAAAACTCTCCAGAAAGTAGGAATAGAAGGAACATACCTCAACATAATAAAAGCTATATATGAGAAACCCACAGCAAACATTATCCTCAATGGTGAAAAATTGAAAGCATTTCCTCTAAAGTCAGGAACAAGACAAGGATGCCCACTTTCACCATTACTATTCAACATAGTTTTGGAAGTTTTGGCCACAGCAATCAGAGCAGAAAAAGAAATAAAAGGAATCCAAATTGGAAAAGAAGAAGTAAAACTCTCACTGTTTGCAGATGACATGATCCTCTATGTAGAAAACCCTAAAGACTCCACCAGAAAATTACTAGAACTAATCAATGAATATATTAAAGATGCAGGATATAAAATCCCTTGCATTCCTGTACACTAATAATGAGAAAATAGAAAGAGAAATTAAGGAAACAATTCCATTCACCATTGCAATGAAAAGAATAAAATACTTAGGAATATATCTACCTAAAGAAACTAAAGACCTGTATATAGAAAACTATAAAACACTGGTGAAAGAAATCAAAGAGGACACTAATAGATGGAGAAATATACCATGTTAATGGATTGGAGGCATCAATATAGTGAAAATGAGTATACTACCCAAAGCAATTTATAGATTCAATGCAATCCCTATCAAGCTACCAATGGTATTCTTCACAGAGCTAGAATAAATAATTTCACAATTTGTATGGAAATACAAAAAACCTCGAATAGCCAAAGCTATCTTGAGAAAGAAGAATGGAACTGGAGGAATCAACCTGCCTGACTTCAGGCTCTACTACAAAGCCACAGTCATCAAGACAGTATGGTACTGGCACAAAGACAGAAATATAGATCAATGGAACAAAATAGAAAGCCCAGAGATAAATCCACGCACATATGGACACCTTATCTTTGACAAAGGAGGCAAGAACATACAATGGATTAAAGACAATCTCTTTTACAAGTGGTGCTGGGAAAACTGGTCAAACACTTATAAAAGAATGAAACTAGAACACTTTCTAACACCATACACAAAAATAAACTCAAAATGGATTAAAAATCTGAAAGTAAGACCAGAAACTATAAAACTCCTAGAGGAGAACATAGGCAAAACACTCTCTGACATATATCACAGCAGGATCCTCTATGACCCACCTCCCAGGATATTGGAAATAAAATAAAAAATAAACAAATGGGACCTAATTAAACTTAAAAGCTTCTGCACAACAAAGGAAACTATAAGCAAGGTGAAAAGACAGCCTTCAGAATGGGAGAAAATAATAGCAAATGAAGCAACAGACAAACAACTAATCTCAAAAATATACAAGCAACTCCTACAGCTCAATTCCAGAAAAATAAATGACCCAATCCAAAAATGGGCCAAAGAACTAAATAGACATTTCTCCAAAGAAGACATACAGATGGCTAACAAACACATGAAAAGATGCTCAACATCACTCATTATCAGAGAAATGCAAATCAAAACCACTATGAGGTACCATTTCATGTCAGTCAGAATGGCTGTGATCCAAAAGTCTACAAGCAATAAATGCTGGAGAGGGTGTGGAGAAAAGGGAACCCTCTTACACTGTTGGTCGGAATGCAAACTAATGCAGCCACTATGGAGAAAAATGTGAAGATTCTTTAAAAAACTGGGAATAGAACTGCCTTATGATCCAGCAATCCCACTGCTGGGCATACACACTGAGGAAACCAGAATTGAAAGAGACACATGTACCCCAATGTTCATAGCAGCACTGTTTACAATAGCCAGGACATGGAAGCAACCTAGATGTCCATCGCAGACGAATGGATAAGAAAGCAGTGGTACATATACACAATGGAGTATTACTCAGCCATTAAAAAGAATACATTTGAATCAGTTCTAATGAGATGGATGAAACTGGAGCCTATTATACAGAGTGAAGTAAGCCAGAAAGAAAAACACCAGTACAGTATACTAATGCATATATATGGAATTTAGAAAGATGGTAACAATAACCCTGTATATGAGATAGCAAAAGAGACACTGATGTATAGAACAGTCTTTTGGACTCTGTGGGAGAGGGAGAGGGTGGGATGATTTGGGAGAATGACATTGAAATATGTATAATATCATATATGAAACTAATTGCCAGTCCAGGTTCGATGCATGATACTGGATGCTTGGGGCTGGTGCACTGGGATGCCCAGAGGGATGGTATGGGGAGTGGGGAGGGAGGAGGGTTCAGGATGGGGAACACATGTATACCTGTGGCAGATTCATTTTGATAATGGCAAAACCAATACAATATTGTAAAGTTAAATAAAATAAAATTTAAAAAGAAAAAAAAGACACTGAATTTCTGTCAAATTATTTCTTGTAATAGTAAAGCAGTTAAATTCAGTACATATGTGTCAAAGAAAGAGCTGAAAAACAAGGTCCTGGAAAGTATAGGGACTCCACTCTAGCACAATTAATTCTGTAGTGAAAACTATTCTTGGGACCTTGGGAGCTGAAATGTGGAGACCTTCCCCTTGGACTCTTCTTCAGCTGAATCCCTTCTCCTCCCAATGGCATCCTTGCTCCCATGCTTCTCTCCCCACACAACACAGCTGCTGTTTACCCTCTGGCCTCAATGGTCCAGACCTTGGTCTTTCAGGGTCAGCTCTTTGTAAAAGCTATATGATTCTTGCATTTCTTATGCTAGAATTTCTAAGGCAGAAGTTGATTGTCCTGGCACATGTGTGTGCATGCATGTGTTTACACACGTGTGTGTTTATCTTCAGGACATGCCATGTGCCTCTGACCCATGCTTTCTGTTAGGTGTCCACCAAAAGGAAAGGAAGGACAATCCTAAGAATGTGACCTATACAAGACTGTCTCTAATTCAGGGAAGCAGTGAGGAGGGATATTTCCTCAGTGAAAGTTAACAACTAGACCTGGTCTGTTACTTCTTTCCCAGGGCTTAGGGCAGAGCTTGGCTCAGCATGGCTCCCTGATGACTATCTGTTCATGTGGACTCCAGAGGATTGAAGGGTAGAATATGCCACCTGAAGACGGCCCTCTTCTGTATAAGGGTTATTTTGAGGAACTGCAGACACAGGAGAACTCTGAAAAACAGAGTAGAAGTTATCCTTTCAGAAGGAAAGTTAATGTTAGAAATAGGGCCTGTGCCAGGAAGAGAGCTATTTGCAGAGATCACTTTTTAACCTGGGAGACTTATCTTCAATTAGGGAAATCTTCGTTTACAAGTGTCACCCAGAGTTGCCTCTTTGAAGCCCAAGATCTTTATCCTTTTTCTAAGCTTGAGATGTAAATAAACCTCAATCATATGGCTGCCTTCTGATGCTCATATATTTGTGAGGCTCCCATAAGTACATATGTATGTAATTAAAATTGCCTTTTTCTCCTTTTAGTCTTTTTATTACAGAGGAGTCTCAGCCAAGAACCTAGAAGGGAATTGAGAAAATGATTTTTCCTCCCCTGCAGGGTTATTAAGTCACACTCCCACATGTACATGGCATGAACAGAGGTGCTAGGCTACAATCCAGAGACCAGATCCAGCTGTTGTATGTATTCTGGACTTTACACTGTAATGTGTAAAATGAATCCAATAACACACACACAGTACACAATATGAGGATTAAATGAGATAATGTATGAAATATTTGTACAAACTTTAAAGCACTATTTTGCCAATGTGTGAGGTTAGCTCTAAGAATACTGGAGTAAATCAGTAACCAGAACTTGTTTACTATTCCAGGTACCATGGTTATAGAAGGCTTCACCAAACACGGTCATTTGACCATTATTCTTCTTAGCAAGGTGCTAAGTTTAAGGAGGTGAACAGAAGACGCTGTTTCTATCTGTCAACCCTAATACTTTGGAAGATCCAGCCTGATAACTGACTAAGCATAAGTGGTTTTATCACCATAACAAATGCCAAGAGAGAAAGAAAGGATGACATGAAAGTTGTCTGTCTCAGGTACCCCATACCATGGCATTTTACTGAGACTTCCCTGGCTCAAATGGCCTCTTCTGTGCTTGTCAAAGTCTGGCCCTTCCTTCAAGACTTAGATTTAAGCCTAATGTTTTGGATACCTGTCTCCTGAGAAACCTGTATGTGGGCCAAGAAGCAACAGTGAGAACCAGACATGGAAAAACGGATGGGTTCAGAATTGGGAAAGGAGTAAGAGAAGGCTGTATATTGTCACACGGTTTATTTAACTTATATGCAAAGCACATCATGCAAAATGCCACACTGGATGAATCACAGGCTGGAATCAAGGCTATCGGGAGAAATATCAACAATATCAGGTATGCAGATGACCACTCTAATGGCAGAAAACCAAGAGGAATTTAAGGCCCTCTTAATGAAGGTGAAAGAGAAGAGTGAAAAAGCTGGCTTAAAACTCAACATCCAAAAACTAAGAGCATGGCATCAGATCCCATCATTTCATGGCAAACAGAAAGGGAAACAGTGGAAGAAGTGACATTTTGTTTTCTTGGGCTCCAAAATCACTGTGGATGGTGAATGCAGCTGTGAAATTAAATGATGCTTGCTTCTTGGGAGGAAAGCTGTGACAAACCTAGATAGTATATTAAAAAGCAGAGCTTTGACTATACAGACATTTAGCTATGATTTTTCCAGTAGTCATGTTTAAATGTGAGAGCTAGTCCCTAAAGAAGGCTGAGTGCCAAAGAATTGATGCTTTTGAATTGTGGTGTTGGAGAAGAGTTTTGCGAGTCCCTTCGACAGTATGGAGATTATACCAGTCAATCCTAAAGGAAATCAACCATGAACATTCATTGGAAGGACTGATGCTGAAGCTGAAGCTCTTATACTTTGGCCACCTGCTGTGAAGATTTGATTCATTGGATAAGACTGTAAAGCTGGAGAAAACTGAAGGTAAGAGAAGAAGAGGGTGGCAGAAGAGAGCATTACCTACTCAATGGACATGAATATGAGCAAATTCTGGGTGATAATGAAGGACAGGGGAACTTGGTGTGCTATAGTTCATGGGGTTGCAAACAGTTGGGTAGGACTTGGCAACTGAAGAACAATAACATTGCATACCTATACTGGAAGAAGAATGAGGTTCAGAAAAGCTTCCTGTCTGTGAATAACAGCCTTTGTGGGTTGAAGTTCCCTTGAAAAATCTTAATACCTATATGAAACTTATTAACATTAGAATTATGTCATACAGTTTAAGGAATTTTTGTTTATTAAACAATTTAAGGTTTGTCAACGTTTAACTTGTATGCATTAGATATCCTCAGAAATATCAGGATATGTGAGACAGAGTTATAAATACACAAATAGCCTTGGAAAATTCATTTAATCTTACCCCCAGTCCTTATTTCATTATTTCCTCAACAATTTCATGAGAATTGTTGTTGTTCAGTCACCCAGTCCTGTCCGACTCTTTTCGGCCTCAGGCCTCCCTGTCCCTCACCACCTCTTGGAGTTTGCCCAAGTTCATGTTCATTGCATCAGTGATGCCATTCAGCCATCTCATCCTCTGATGCCTTCTTCTCCTTTGGCCCACAATCTATTCCATGAGAATACAGGATTAATATTTCCTTTGGGAAGGTGTGGAAATAAAGCTTCAAAAAGGCTAAATACCTTACTCAAGGTCATAGAGCTAACGATAACTGGTTACCTGTACACAAAGCCAGGTGTCTTCCCTCCTCTTTGCCCCCGACTTCTTAGGTTGAATCCTATGCCTTGATTAATGAGCCCTGCATTAGGGTGAGCTGTGATCCTGCAAGCATCAGCTGCTAGGTAACACCTGAGCTTTTAGAAACCCTTTCTTTTCACTAAATAGTGCCATTTATTACCTTGCATTAGAGGGGAACAGGAGAAAACTGTTTAAATGGCATTCTGAAAGTAATACAGGGCAGTGTATACAACATCTGGCTAAGCCTCATTTCCAGGCAAAATTAGGTCATTCATGTCATAAAAGTGAAAAACTAGAAATAACCTAAATGTCCACTGATAGGGGATTGATTGTATAATTCAGATTATATTAATGACATGAATTATTGTATAATTAATTAAATTGATGGTATAGACATATATTAACTGGCTTGGAAAATTGTAGGTGATATTAATTACATTCAAAAAGAAGGTTCCAAAGTACCTTATAGAATATAAGCTCATATGCACGATAAAAATGTATATATGCATATTGAAGTTGATAGTGGTAAACATACATGTGTTTTTTTGTTTACATAATTAACTGTTTTTTTAAAATAAAACTTTTCTACAACCTTAAAAACAAAGGAAGATCTAGTTGAGTTTGAACTTAGCATGCAATCTTTCTCTTAGGCTTAATAGATGCACAAAGGATAATTCCAATTAAGTTCTCAGGACACTTGTAACAGAAGGGGCTTGCATGCTTGCTTGTCAAACTCCTACATGATAACACTATTTTTTAAAACCAATGTTAATACAATTTGTGATGGTCACCAAATTAAATTTATGAAAATCCTACATGATTGTCTCCATTCTCCCACCCAGTCTGGTTTAGAGTCTTATGTTTCTATTTCCACACAGGTCCTTTTCACTATTCTTTTTATACCTCTCTCTATATGACTTTTGGAGAAGGCAATGGCACCCCACTTCAGTACTCTTGCCTGGAAAATCCATGGACAGAGGAGCCTGGTAGGCTGTAGTCCATGGGGTCGCTAAGAGTCGGACACGCCTGAGCGATTTCACTTTCACTTTTCTCTTTCATGCACTGGAGAAGGAAATGGCAACCCACTCCAGTGTTCTTGCCTGGAGAATCCCAGGGATGGCGGAGCCTGGTGGGCTGCAGTCTATGGGGTCGCACAGAGTCGGACACGACTGAAGCAACATAGCATAGCATAGCATATGACTTTATCTAGGAGTAATCATGTATGATTTCCTTCTGTTTTTGACACCGAGCTTAAGGTCTCAATGTGTAGTAAGAATCCAATAAGTGCTGTGACAAATAATTGTAATCTAGTTGGTGCCTGGGACAGAAATGAACAAGATGCCTCAAAAAATGCTGTCTTGAAATTAGCTTGCGTGTTTCAGGTCAATGAACAAAGGTGATGGATAAAGGATTAAGAAGAAGAAGAAAAAAGAATATGGTGCAGGCTGTATAGGTGCTACTTCAATGGTTTTCAGATTGGAGAATTTCTACCTAAAGGTGGAGGGGTAGGTACACTCCCCACCCCTAAAAGTCCCATCTGCAGAGAAGGATGCTTTAGTTCAGTCATTTTATTTAGCTCTTACTTCACTCAATCTACAATTATTAACACAGTATACTAACGCATTGGAGAAGGAGATGGCAACCCACTCCGGTATTCTTGCCTGGAGAATCCCAGGGACAGGGGAGCCTGGTGAGCTTCCGTCTATGGGGTCGCACAGAGTCGGAAACGACTGAAGCGACTTAGCAGCAGCAGCAGCAACGCATTGGAGAAGGCAATGGCAACCCACTCCAGTACTCTTGTCTGGAAAATCCCATGGATGGAGGAGCCTGGTGAACTGCCGTCTATGGGGTCGCACAGAGTCGGACATGACTGAAGCGACTTAGCAGCAGCAGCAGCAGCAGCATACTAACGCATATATAAGGAATTTAGAAAGATGGTAACGATAACCGTGTAAGCGAGACAGCAAAAGAGACACAGATGTATAGAACAGTCTTTTGGACTCTGTGGGAGAGGGAGAGGGTGGGATGATTTGGGATAATGGCATTGAAACATGTATAATATCGTATATGAAACGAATCGCCAGTCCAGGTTTGATGCATGATACTGGATGCTTGGGGCTGGTGCACTGGGAGGACCCAGAGGGATGGGATGGGGAGGGAGGAGGTGGTGGGGGTTCAGGATGGGGAACATGTGTACACCTGTGGTGGATTCATGTTGATGTATGGCAAAACCAATACAATATTGTAAAGTAATTAACCTCCAATTAAAATAAATAAATTTATAAAAAATAAAAAAATACAATTATTGAGCACTTTGCTTTAGGATCAAGCAAGTTGGGTCAAAAGTAAGAAATTTTTGTAATGTATATGTATATCAAATTATGTTATATACTTTATATATCTTACAATTTTGTCAATTACATGTAAATAAAGCTGAGGGAAAAGTGGGGATGAGGATGGACTGAGAAGGGGCATAGAACTTTCTGGGGTTCATCCTATATTCTCTCTATATCTTAAAATGGGTTTGATTACATGAGTGTATACATTTGTCAGAGATCATGGAATGGATACACTTAGTATTTGTGTATTTCAATATATAAAAATTTTATCCCAAGTATAAAGAACTATAAACAAATATTGAACTTTAGTTAATATTATGTTAAAGTATTTGGGAGGAATTGTACTGAGGTCTAAAAGTTAATTTGAAGTACATCAAAAAATAAGATGGGTTGATGGAATGATAGATTTTGCTAAAACAACTATAGCAAAATGATTATGGAGTCTAAGTGACGGTTACATGTGTATTCACTGTGAAATGTTTTCAATGTTTTGGCATGATTGACACTTTTCATAGTAAAATACAGAGGAATGGAAATATCATTATTTCTCTCTTCTACACAAAACCCTGCAAAGACTTCCCAGCATACTTAGCGTAAAATCCAGCATAAAACTGATAAAAACTTTGGAGTATAAGGCTCTTTACAATATGGTGACTGGCTGACTACCTTACTGATTTCGTCTGCTCATGCTCTGGCCCTCTCTCTCTTTTATCCAATGACAGTGGGTTCCTTACTGCTCCTAGATCTTCCCTAGTTTGCTCTGGTTTCAGAGCTCTTACTATTATTTATACATAGCATGTGCTCTTCACAGGTTTTTACATAGCTACTTGTCCCTCTCCACCCATTTATTCTTGTCTGCTCAACAGCCCTTCCTCCAAAAGGCCTCTCCTGACCACCTTGTCAGTCTCTCTCCCCATCATTCTTAAGCTGTGTTTCTTTCATTCATAGCACTTAGCACCACATGATATAATTTTAAATACATTTATATTTCATTTGTTTTCCTTCCCCCATTGTTGTACAAACCGTTTGAGGGAGGGTTAAGACTTCATTTTGTTCATCATTCTATCACCTGTTCCTAGAATAGTGTGTTTGGCCAATGCTGGTTTTTGTTTGTTTGTTTTATTTAATTATTTATTTAATGTATTATTTATTTGGTTATGTCAGGTCTTAGTTGCACATGAGATCTTTGTTACATTGTGTGGGATCATATTTATTTTTTTTTTTTTTGCAGAAAATTTTTTAGTTGTGGCACACAGGGTCTTTAGTTGTGGCATTTGAACTCTTTCATTTGTAGCATGTGGGACCTAGTTCTCTGACCAGGGATAGAATCCAGGCCCCCTGCATTGGGAACTCAGAGTCTTAGTGACTAACCACCAAGGAAGTCTCTGGCCAACACTCTTTTGTTGGGTAAATCAATTAATGGGAGTTTTCCAAAGTGCTATTTTGGGAAATTTTTAAAATTTAAAATTTTTGTAATTTCCTATTTTAAAATTTTTCAGTGAGCTCTTTAGAATAGTTTTATATTTACAGAAAAACTGTGAAGTATACTCCATATACTCCACAATCAGTATCCCTTTTTATTAATATCTTACATTGTACATATGCTAAAATGAACTAACCAACATTCAGATCAGATCAGATCAGTCGCTCAGTCGTGTCCGACTCTTTGTGACCCCATGAACCGCAGCACGCCAGGCCTCCCTATCCATCACCAGCTCTCGGAGGTCACTCAGACTCACATTCATCGAGTCAGTGATGCCATCCAGCCATCTCATCCTCTGTCGTCCCCTTCTCCTCCTGCCCTCAATCCCTCCCAGCATCAGAGTCTTCTCCAATGAGTCAACTCTTCTCATGAGGTGGCCAAAATACTGGAGTTTTAGCTTTAGCATCGTTCCTTCCAAAGAAATGCCAGGGCTGATCTCCTTCAGAACGGACCGGTTGGATCTCCTTGCAGTCCAAGGGACTCTCAAGAGTCTTCTCCAACACCACAGTTCAAAAGCATCAATTCTTTGGCGCTCAGCCTTCTTCACAGTCCAGCTCTCACATCCATACATGACCACAGGAAAGACCATAGCCTTGACTAGGTGAACCTTTGTTGGCAAAGTGATGTCTCTGCTTTTGAATATGCTATCTAGATTGGTCATAACTTTCCTTCCAAGGAGGAAGCGTCTTTTAATTTCATGGCTGCAGTCACCATCTGCAGTGATTTTGGAGCCCCCCAAAATAAAGTCTGACACTGTTTCCACTGTTTCTCCATCTATTTCCCATGTAGTGATGGGACCAGATGCCATGATCTTCGTTTTCTGAATGTTGAGCTTTAAGCCAACCTTTTCACTCTCCACTTTCACTTTCATCAAGAAGCTTTTTAGTTCCTCTTCACTTTCTGCCATAAGGGTGGTGTCATCAGCATATCTGAGGTTATTGATATTTCTCCCGGCAATCTTGATTCCAGCTTGTGTTTCCTCCAGTCCAGCATTTCTCATGATGTACTCTGCATATAAGTTAAATAAACATGGTGACAATATACAGCCTTGACGTACTCCTTTTCCTATTTGGAACCAGTCTGTTGTTCCATGACCAGTTCTAACTGTTGCTTCCTAACAACATTGATATGTTATTATTAACTAAAGCCCGTGCTTAGCTTAGCTTAGTTTTCATCTCCTGTCCTTTTGCTGTTCCAGGATCCTGTCTAGCATACTATATAACCTTCAGTCATCATGTTTCCTTAGGCTCCTTTTGAGTATGACTGTTTGTCAGACCTTCTTTGTTTTTGATGATCTTGACAATTTTGAGGCGTACTAGTTAGGGATTTTGCAGAACAGCTTCTACTGGGGTTGCCCACAGTGTGAATTTACAGGACAGTTAATTAGCTTGGAAAATTCTGTCCCTCAGGAACTCTGACTCTGTACCCAATGATCTCAGACTTTTGTACTACTTTTGGAGCATGGACATTTTATAGGTCTTGTCTTGCTTGGTGTCCTGTAAATCTTGTGATAAACGATATATTTCTGTGTCTATCTTGCATATGAGGAAACACAGCTTCCATAATGGTAACTGTGTGAGATCACATAGAATGTATGGCCAAGAAGAATTTGAACCCTGGCTTCCTGATTGCAGATCCTGCTCTCTCTCTGCCACCCACATTTGCCTGTTGACACCATCACAACCTGTCCTTTACAGAAGACTGCTCAAACCTGAAACTACTTTGAGGTACGTAATATCAGCATCTCTTTTCTCTGTTGTTTTCAATCAAAACAGTACCACTGAGTCTATCTACCAAACCAGCGTAGTGAGAAAAATGAGTGCTCTGGGACAACATTTAAATGTAAACTGATATATATTATCAAAATATCATGTTCTGGGTTTGTCAGTAGATGGAATGTATTTAAGATATATTTGCAAAGAACCAATAACCCTCATGCTGATAACACCTGTACCTGTACTGCACCCTCTCTGTGTAGGGGCTCCTCGTCCAGACTGAACATCGAGGACTTCCTCCATCACCTGAGTGGTGAGAGGAACAGTGACATACCTCTCAATGAATGAGTTACACATCTCATTCCCCGCTCCTGGAGCACTCTTTAAAGCTCCAAATCAATGTTACCAGCTGCAAAAACCCTGCTTTCCTTATGCATATAGATCTGTTTTGCTCCTTATAAAATACCTCATTCTGCAATTTAAGGGTGATTTATTATTCTGAGTTCAGAAAAAAAAGATACTTTTCACCCTCCAGGAAGCTTTCCCTCACTCTGCCATACGGTCCCATCACCCTACCCCTTGACTATCACGTCATCTATAAGAATCGATTGCCTGTCTTCTTTAAGTCTTAAGGGTGGGGCTGTGTCTATCTTGTGCATCACTGCATCTGTGGGGCAAAGTCCCTCCATTGTTCATGTCCTATAAATACATTTTAAATGAAATATGTTCGTATAAACTGTGGCTTTATACAACACCATGTTGTTTATATACATTTGAAATATTTTGTAATTTAAAAGCACTTAAAATAACTTAAAATATTTTAGCACAAAGCACCAGACATCACACCTTTGGTGACAAATAAGTAATTCTGAGTGAATGAGTAATTATTACACTGAGGACTGTTCAAGAGTTTCAGGCCTAGATGTAGGCAAAGCAAGTTTCAAAGCCATCCTACAATGTGAACAACTTCCTGCAAGCACTGGATAGTCTGGAGACCTTTATCCAATGCTAACCTTTACTAGAGAAGAAAGATTATCATGTTCTCTGTCTCAATAATAGGTACCCTTGAGTAGTGGTTGTCTATTTCAGAATAGGGAATATTGCTAGTTTTGTGTGTGTATAACATGTACCCTCATGAAGAGCCTGGTTGGAGGCTATGAATCAAGGGTTTTGAATCCTTAAATCTTCTTTTCAACAGAACAGCTCTGCTGGATTCACTTCTATGGTGGGATCCAGGAGAGCCACGTGAAATCGGCCTAATGTGGATATTTGCAGAGGAGCCGTGATTGATATAAATTGGGCCTTGGCTTTGAAGGCCATGTGTCCTATTAGTTAAAAGTCACATGTTTCTTTCTCTTTTTTTGAAATGACATGTAGTTGTAAAGAAGTCCACTCACCCAGAACACCATCTCTTTGTTTTTGGGTGGGGGCCAAAAGGGACCTATGATGCTGAGGAGTGCAAACAGGCTCAAAGAGGCCGTATTTGCAAAATTGTTTTCCACATATAATACATTGTTCGTGGTTTTTCTGAAGTGGTACTTTTCTCCTCTCTAAATCTAGAACTTCTACGAGAATCTACCTCTTTTAAAATTCTCCTGAGATTGATTTCATTATGATATTCTAGCCCACTCACTGTTTTCCTATAGCATCTGTACCAGCTGGGATACTATCTTGTGCAGTATTTGTCAAATTTCAATTCCATTTTCTTCCCATTTTATATGGTTTATTGTTTTCTCTATTTAACTCTTTCTTCCATCTGGATCCTAGGCACATTAGAATTTTACTATCCTTGTATGCAATAAATTATATACATTAATAGGATGGTTATGGCTTGTGAGAAGAAGTTATTTGTGATTTGCACTTAGAGAGATTTTAATCAAGTTTACCATTCTCAAAAAGTCTGTTTTGCATATAAATAAGGACCCCTAAAAATCGATCTGTTTTCCTCAATTATAAAATGCTTCACTTAGAAGCCTAAGGGTAATTTATTATACTGAATCGGATGGAAAGGAAGATGTATTGCATTATGCTTAATCTTATCAAATGGCTGCTATATTTAATGACAATGTGTGTTTATCATAATTATTATAAGTTGTCTACGTTAATAAAATCAGAAGACCTATGTGCGATTTTCAAATGCTAAATTTATTATTTACGAACTGCCTTGGATACCAGCTGTCCCCCATGGATGTGCAGTCATCCCATGAGTTTGATTTCTGCTGAGATTGCTAGAGAACTTTGTGTTTGTCAGACAAAGTAGACTGTAAAAATGAGGTCTGAGGAACTTCTACAGTTAAGCACACAGATGATAAAAATATAGAAGAGAAAGTAAATAACACATACCAGTTTTCAGGTATTTGATAACTTTTACCAATAACATTTATTCCATTATTGAAGAGGCCATTTCTAGACATGGCAGATTCAACCAAAGCAAAATCTGTGCTCTCTCACAGGGATTTTCTGCTTCTTAAGTGATAAAAAGAGAGTGTCGTGGGAGGGGGGTGTGGGTGTGGGTGTGGGTGTCTGTGTGTGTATAAGAATGAGGGACAGGGGTGGTAAAACGTCAGATATATTATTTTGTCTCCAAAAGTATCTTGTGATGTCTGTGAAAGTGAAAGTGAAGTGAAAGTGAAGTCGCTCAGTCGTGTCCAACTTTTGCGACCCCATGGACTGTAGCCCACCAGGCTCCTCTGTCCATGGGATTCTCCAGGCAAGAATACTGGAGTGGGTTGCCATTTCCTTCTCCAGGGGATCTTCCCAACCCAGGGATCGAACCCAGCTCTCCTGCATTGCAGGCAGATGCTTTAACCTCCTTTATCCAAATTTGAAAGTGAGGAAACTGAGGCTCAGAGAGGTAAAGAACTCAAGGTCCTACTGATGGAGTAGTCCTGTTTTAATCTC
Organism: Tragelaphus eurycerus; assembly: GCA_935064755.1. NCBI lineage: Eukaryota > Metazoa > Chordata > Mammalia > Artiodactyla > Bovidae > Tragelaphus > Tragelaphus eurycerus. The sequence goes on from CAKXYN010000020.1 coordinate 25,814,413, forward strand.
ATCTCTCTGATTCCAAAGTTGCTATGGTCCAAATGTTTGTGTCACCCTGAAATCATATTCAACCCTGAATATTCATTGAAAGGACTGATGCTGAAGCTGAAGCTCTAATACGCAGGGCACTTGATGCAAAGAGCTGACTCATTGGTAAAGACCCTGATGCTGGGAAAGATTAAGGGCAAGAGGAAAATGGGATGACAGAGGGTGAGATGGTTAGATAGCATCACCGACTTAGTGGACATGAACTTGAACAAACTCTAGGAGATACTGGATGACAGGGAAGCCTGATAAGCTGTAGTCCATGAGGTCACAAAGAATTGGACATGACTTAGCAGCTGAACAACAACACCAAAATCAGTATGTTGAAATTCTAATGCCCAAAGTGATGGTGTTAGGAGGTGTGATATTTAGATGTATTTAGGTCAAGAGGGCAGAGACCTCATGAATGAGATTAATGCTCTTATACAAGAAACCCCAGAGAACTCTCTTCACTGATGAGAAGTTTGCCACTGAGAGGAGGATGCTCACCCGTCCAGGAGGCTCCCTGACCTCAGACATCCAGCCTCCATAACTAGAGGTGAACATTTCTATTGTTTATAAGCCACCCAGTTGGTGGGATTTTGTTATACAGACCAAATGGGCAAAGACAAGGTACTGATGACTTTAAAGATGAAGGGGCAGGTGGAGAAAAGACTTTAGGGATTAGAATCTGAAACCTGTATTTAGGTTCTTAGATTCTCAGTTTTGTGATGCTGGCTAGGAAAGTCAAAGTCTTCTCTCCATTCAAAAGAAAAGACAACAATCTCTTCTACTTCATGAGTTTCTTCTACTTCATGTTGTGAGGGTGAAAGTTGACAGCTCTATTGCGATATCAGAATTAAATTTCATGTATGACTATTTAAATTCAATGCCCCTGGAAAAAAAAAAAGATCATTAAAAGTATCATCCAAAAAAATGGGAAAACCACAGTCCATTTTTACAATATCAAAGTCACAATTACAAGACCAATGAAGGCTCATCGTGTTTTTTTTTCCTATACCTTTGCCTTAATACTCATCAATTTACAGAAAATGGGAACTTTATTCACTCTTGGATACTTAGAACTCCCTTTAGAGACATTATCTTCCAAGTTGGCAAGCTCCCCAAGTCCCTAGAAACAGTGCTTGCCTGTGCTGAGTGTTTGGCAGCTGACATTTTGACAAATGAAGGTATTAAACCATGCATTAAATTTCAGTAAGGGTTTTACCTGCTATTTTTTTCCCCCAAATGTAAATATATACTCTAAAATAGAAGGGAAGAAAAGTCACCCTAGTAGCTTCACTTTTACGTAAATGCTCTCTTTGCCAAAAGTGCTTGGTTATTTGCCATAGAAAATATATCTGGTTTTAAACTGGGAGGAAAATTCTATGACATGTTGCTTGGGACCTTAGTATTAAGATGATTGCTCAGGGGGGATGACCAGGCCTGGAATACAGGAAGGCAATGGCTTGCTCAATTTGTATCTGGTTTATAGAACTTGTCCAGGAAAACTGTACAGAGTTGTAAAAAGGGGAAAGCTAAATGAGGCATGACCAAGACAGGGACTTGGGGCCTCTGTAGGTTTCCTTCAAGTCCCTTGTCTAGTACTTTCCATCAGAAGATGAGATGGTTGGAAGGCATCACTGACTCAATGGTCATGGGTTTGAGCAGACTCTGGAAGCTGGTGAAAGACAGGTAAGCCTGGTGTGCTGCAGTCAATGGGATCACAAAGAGTCAGAGAGGATTTAGTGACTGAACAACAAGGTTGGGGCCCAGCAAGCTGTGTTTAACAAGCCCTCCAGGTAATGCTGATAGACTTAAGTTTAAGACCCACTGACCTAGAATGAGCTCAGTAAATGATCTGGTGCTCAAATTGCAGGTCCAGTGCACATGTGTCTAGATGAGAAACACCTGAAGAGAATTTAAAAATATAAAATACTGGTCCTGAGGAATCCCTTCTTATTCACTCATTCAGTGGGTTTAGAATGGGGCTCTGTAATCTGGAGTTTAGAACAGATTCCTTTGGTTAATCCAGCCATCACAAGTACAGAAATAAAGGGGCTGGATGGTCTCCAAGCTCCTTATCAGTCAAGCGATGTTGCCCTCTTTCAGTTATTGGGGATCATTAATCCTTTTATTCTCCCTTAACTTTCACTGGAGGCACCATCATCTCAATCAAATGAACAGGTCCCCAGCCCAGCTCAGAGTAAGTAAATCATGTCTGAACGATACAGCCTAAGTGCTGGTGTCTTTTTAAAGAAATTTCCCCAAGTGATGCTAATGTCAGCAAAAAGAATGTAAACAGAAAACCAGGCAATGTGGACACTATGCCATGAGTGAGCCACAGTTGAGTATGAGACTTGTAAGAATTTGGTCAGAGGCCGTGCCTCTTCTAATCTCAGTCTTTAGATCCAGAGGCAGAGTCACCTGCCAGTCTATTTCAGCCAATCAGATGTTCCCTTGTGGGTGCTGACCACCTCAGCTCCCGCTTGGCAGTGGAGTCTCCTTAAAGCTCTGTTCTGGAGAGAAATCCCGACAACTATTGTTCCTATAGCTATACTGGTTTCTGCCAACGTGAGTTTTGGGCCCTACTTTCTCTGGATTGTCTGAGCTAGTCTAATATCCTTTCAATGAGTCCTTGTATCTTCTTGAGTAAGCTTTTTTTTTTTTTTTTTTTTTAAAGCTTGCAGCCCAGAGAACTTGCATTAACACACTCTGCCATTAATTGATGATGTGAGCTTGGGAAAGTCCTCTTGAATCTTTAGGCCTCAGTTCTTTGTAAAGAAGCTTCCTGCAATGAGAGAGACCAGGTTTCAATTCCTGGGTCACGAAGTTCCCCTGGAAAAGGAAATGGGTATCCACTTCAGTGTTCTTGCCTGGTAAAGCTGAAACTCCAGTACTTTGGCCACCTCATGTGAAGAGTTGACTCATTGGAGAAGACTCTGATGCTGGGAGGGATTGGGAGCAGAAGGAGAAGGGGACGACAGAGGATAAGATGGCTGGATGGCATCACTGACTTGATGGACGTGAGTCTGAGTGAACTCTGGGAGTTGGTGATGGACATGGAGGCCTGGTGTGCTTTGATTCATGGGGTCACAAAGAGTTGGACACAACTGAGCGACTAATCTGATCTGATCTGATCTGATTCTTGCCTGGTGGATTATGGACAGAGAAGCCTGGCAAGCTATAGTTCACGAAGTTGCAGAGTCGGACATGAATGAGCAACTAACACTTTAATTTTTCGCTTTCTGTCAACCATAAAATGAAGCTAGTGATCCATATCCACATTTTTAGCCGCTTATAAAATAATGCTATTTCTTGAAAAAATAATAAGTTGCAGGAAACTTGAAAAAATAAAATGAATGGAGTGAATGTTTTTCCCAGTTCAAATTTTTTCCTCTCTGATAAAACTTGCTTCATTCTGAGGAAGTCTCAGCAAACCTCTGAGAAGGGCTAAGTTTTCTTGCAGCACAGATGATCTTAAAGTGTTGTCTTTCTATAGTTTTGTGCCCAGAAACAACTGGAGTTTTCTGTTTTAGAGCCATATATTGCTAAATGTAAAAGGCCTTGTAATGATACTTAATGGAACACACAAAGTGGTAAATGTCATACAAACTCAGATGTAAAAACTGCCTCTACAAAAGGCCTTTAAAAAGAAAATTGATTAGATCTTTTTTTTGTTGTTATAAAATGCTATCTAAAAATAGGGATCCTATTATTCTGGACTGTTTGGTCACCTGTCGAGTGTTGTCTCTGAAGTCTTTTAGGACACAGAGTTAAAACCCATGAAAAGGTCAAAGCAGCTCTCAATTTCCAAATTAAATTGCTTGGAAACACACTTCAGTAGGAAGTTGGGTTTTGGGAGGCCTGCTGTGAAAGTTAGCAAATGAAATGTAAAATGTGTGAAGTTTTCAGTTTTAGAAAAAAGTACTGATTTTAAAAGATTATGGCATTTTTGCTTTACCAAATTAACCTCTTTTGGTGAACTTAAATATCTCTGCATTTTCTGCAGCTTACGTGAAATATCTTCAAAATACTGTTCCATTAAAATCTGCCCTCACTGCTGAAAAGTTAGAGGTCACATTTCAGGTTATTTCTATCTGCATCTCTGTGTGAAATTTCTGTACGCTATTCTAGGCACAGGCTTCAGGACAGAAAGGAATACATATAAACATAATAATGCTTTTGGTGACAAAGCTACATGTGAAAGCATCTGCTGTGCAGTCTTATCATTTTAGCTCACTGAAACCCCACATTTCTTCCCTGTCAACCTATTCCTCACCCACTGCATCCTCATCTTTCCCCAGTTCTCTAGTAGAACTGCTCTTGGAGAAGATTTGAAATGATCTAATTGTCTGCCCCATTGGACATGATGCTTTTTTCCTTACAGTTGACTTCTCTGCTGTATGCTAATGCACACGTTGACACTGGTCATTTTCTGTTTCTTAAGACTATCTACCATCCTTGCCATTGGTTTCTCTGCATCTTCTGACTCCTCTTTGCCTTCTGTGAATGCAACTCTCTGTCTCATTACTGTGTCCTCTTTCCTCAGCCCTTCCTGTAAATGTTGATATTTCCTGGCATTTTATTTGTGGACCACTGCTTTAAACCTGTTCTTGCTCCCTGGGGAAGTCTACTGAATGCCAAAACTCGTCCCTCCTGCTTTCCCATATACGTCATATTGCTGGACATCACCTAGATGGGCATGCATGTGTGTGTGCATGCGTGCTAAGTCACTTCAGTTGTGTCTCTTTGTGACCCTGTGGATTGTGGCCCATCAGGCTCCTCTGTCTGTGGGGTTCTCTAGGCAAGAATACTGGAGTAGGTTGCCATACCCTCCTCCAGGGGATCTTCCTGACCAGGGATCGAATTTGAGTCTCTTACGTCTCCTGCATAGATAGGTTGGTTCTTTACCACTAGCACCACCTGGGAAGCATAAGCATCTCAAAACCAGCAAGGAAAGGTGACGTTCATTAACAGAGTGGTTGTTGGCACGAGAATGTGGCCATAAATCCCCACTCAGCACAAATTATAGATATGACTTGGCAAATTTCTTAATGTTCCTGGGTCTTAGTTTCTATGTTTCTATAAAGTCTTGAGAGTTAAATGGAACAGCATGTGAAAAAATAATTTAGCAAGTATATGGCACATGCTAAGCCTTAAATAAAAATTAGCTATAATAACCCATATTTATATTGAACTTGATAATTCTCCTATACTACAAATTTCTTTCTCATGTTTGCTCACCTCTATAACAATCATCCAATTCTATGAATTTTAAATATAAATGCTTTCAAATCTGTTCTCTTTCTGTGCCACCATTAACATTGCCCTGGTTCATATCTTTTTATGTTTTCATCTGACTATTTAGCTATCCATGTGTCTATCACGTCTATCTCTCCAAATGTAGCTTATCCTTATAAAACAGGGGGTTAAGGGTAGAGTGAGATAGAGATGGGATGAAGAAAAAGGGAGAAGAGAAGAGGGGTAATATTTACCTTGAAAAATCTAGGACATGTTCTTAAAACAGTTTTATGATACTGGTTAAATGTAAAAAAAAGAAAAGAAAAGAAAAATCTATTAATAAGCACACCTGGACATGGTGATGGTACTTAAGGAGGTTGGTAAGCCAGTGCTAATTGAAAAGACCAAAGAACTATACTGATGTGACTATTAAAATAACCTTTCATTTATGTGTGGCTGTTTAATAAAAATGCAGTGTTTTTATATACGTCCTAAATGTTGCTTTATTGAGAAACTTAAAAGCAAGTTAATAACAGTATTCTTATGGATTAGGTGGAAGACTACATTAGCCGTGTATTTGAAAAGAAAAACTACATAGTAAACTCAGTCACGCACTGGAGTGATTTTACAGGTCAGATTTGGAATTCCAAGCAATCTAACGCTGGCAATGATCAAGGTTACATTATTTAGTAAAGTCTAGTGAACACAAGGAAACATTCAAAAAATGATATCTTTGATATTTTAATCATTTTAGGCCTACTTTCTTGTATTTTTCCTGACACATACACAAATTAGAAATAGCATTTTTTTTAAGATTAAGAAGGTATAAAATAATACTTGAAAAATAGGATTAAAAATAAAATATACTAATTTTCATAGAGGATATTATTTTCTAAAATAAAAATTGGAGACTATATTCACATTTTGCAGCAGCTTCTGCACACATTCTCTACTTCATATAATCAACCAAATTAGAGTTATGAAAGACATTCCTAGATTTCTAATTTTGTATCTTTACCTCAGTTGTATTGGTGTAAAATTTTTTTGGTGACTTTCAGTATTGTAACCAAGTTGCTACATAGGAATATCGTTAATTGTACTTTAAAAAAAGTAAAATGTCTTACAACATTTATCACAATCTTTTAGTTACCACAGATAGAACACATGATCAGTCCATTTATGGCTATTAGTAATGCAAAGTGCAGCTTCCAAATTGTGAACTGTATAAAACAAATTGAGATTAAATGCTGAACCTAATATGTGGAACTCAACAATAATTTATGATTTGTAAGTTATTTTTGTTACTTTGGAGTTTAAATAAAAATAATTTTTCTGTCTTGCTCTCTCCTGTTTGTTGTTCCCTAGTCTCAGAGTACTCTTTTCCCAAGGCATAGAACTAAAACAGCTTTGCTAATTTTCAACCAAATCATTCGTCTACAAAAAGGACACGTTAATTAGACTTTTATTTTTAAATTTATAATTTAATGTAGTGTTGCTTTCCATTTGAAGAAAATAAGAATTAAGTAGGGTGGGTATTGTTAGACTTGTGTTTTATACTCCTTGTTGAAGAATGAATAGGGCAAAGTAGAAAGTTTAAATAAAATGTAAATACAATGATCAAATAGATGCTATCAAGACATAGGTGGTTTGTTTTTCCCCCTAAGTGTAGGACAGGTAGGAAAATGTAATCTATGACTGAAAATAGGCCCTGGAAATACAAGCATGAACTCAGTTTGAAATATTTTCTATGGCTGAGTGTGATTTTCATATATAAAATCTTTAAAAAAATTAAAATGTGTTGAGAAACGAGATGCTTTCTTGCTAAGGTCAGGAATAAGGCAAGGATACCTCCACTTAGGACACCTTTTAAACATCTTGCTGGAAGTCCTAGCTAATACAATAAAAAGAAATAAAAATGTGTACAGATTGAAAAAAGAAAACTATCTTTTTTTTTTGTTGCAAAAGCCATAATCATCTGTGTAAAACATCTAAAAGAATCAAAAACAAACAAATAAAGCCACCTCTCCCCTCAAAAAAAGAAACCCTATAACTAACAAGAAAGAACAGTAAGGTAGTAGAATACAAGGTTAGTGTACAAAGTCCATTGGTTTTCTATATTCCAGCAATGAATAAGTGAAATAAAAACACAACACTTTTTAGATTAGCATCCTTCAAAAGTTCAGAAATGCTTCTGAACAAATTTAACAAAATATGCTCAATCTCCATGTGAGGAAAATTATAAAACTCTGATGAAAGAAATCAAAGGAGAACTAAATAAATGAGATACTCCATAATCATAAGGAAGACTCAATGTTTTCAAGATGTCAATTCTTGTCAAATTAATCAAAAGTCAATGCAGTTTCAACCAAAGTCCTAGCAAGGTCTTTTGTAGACACTGATGAATTGATTCTAAAGTGTGCAGGAAGAAGTGAAAGACCTTTTATTTTTATTTTTTTTGAAAGACCTTTTATATGGGAGGAAGGATAGATAAGACAATACTGAAGGAGGGCTGACACAACTTGACTTCAAGACTTATTGCAAAATTACAGTAATCAAGACAATGTGGTATTGGAAAAAAATACACATATAGATCACTGGATCAGAATAGAGAGGATGTAAACAGGGAGCCTGGATGTAGTCAACTGATCTTTGCAAAGAATCAAAGGCAATACAATGAAGAAAATGGTCTTTTCAGCAAATGGTACTGGAAACACATGCACAAAAAGGAATCTAGACACAACCTTTAAAATCTGTATTAGTCACCTGGACTGTCATAAGTGAATTTCACAGACTGGGTGGCTACTAATCAAGGTGTGGGTAGATTTCGGTTCTCTGAAGGCCTATCTCCTTGGCTTGCTGAGCACTACCTTCTTGCTGTGGCTTTGCACAGCCTTTTATCTGTGAGTGCACATCTTTTCTTATAAGGGTACTTTTCTGTTCGATTAGGTCCCATCCTGTGAGTTCATTTAACCTTAATTGAGTCCTCGAAGATCCTCTACCGAAATACAACCACCTTAGGTGTTAGGGTTTCAACCTATGGATTTGGCAAAGACACAATTTACTTCATAATACGCCCTTCACAGAAAATTTTGTCTTCATTGAATTGCCAATGGTTACCATAAAAAATAAAAGTCCAATATGGAAGTTCTTGTAAGATTGCTAGCACTGAGTAGAAGGGCAATGGCATCACTCAGTCTGCTGCCAGGATAAGTGAAGACTATTTGTTGATTTCCACTTATGCACCACTGCTTAAGTATTTAAAATAAATATTTAAATACTTTCATCACTCAAAGGTGATGAATATTTGTCAGGCCACCATAAAAATCTGAAGTTCTTTCAGATAGAGGAAACAGAGTTGAGACTGTAAACAAGACAGCATATTCTAATAATTATTATTTCCATAGATATAATGTGAATGTGTTTTTAACACTGCTGCTGCTGCTAAGTCGCTTCAGTCGTGTGTGACTCTGTGCGACCCCATAGATGGCAGCCTACTAGGCTCCTCTGTCCTTGGGATTCTCCAGGCAAGAATGCTGGAGTGGGCTGCCATTTCCTTCTCCAATGCATGAAAGTGAAGGTGAAGTCATTCAGTCATGTCTGACACTTCGAGACCCCATGGACTGCAGCCTAAGCTCCTCCGTCCATGGGAGCTTCCAGGCAAGAGTACTGGAGTGGGTTGCCATTGCCTTCTCCAGTTACTGATGAAGATGTTAATGATAATAGTACTAATAATAACTCAAAATGTCAAGTGCTTTCTGTAGGTCAAGCACCATAGTTTGTGCTTAATTTAATTCTCATACCAGCCCCATGAAAATTATTATATCATTTTTATCAATAAGAAACTCAGGGCAGAGAGGTTATACAGCTCTCCCTAGCTCATTTAATCGCTATGTAATGTAGCTGGATCAACCTTGGGTCCCTCTAAACTCTAAATCTGTTGCTCTTATCATGTACATTTGCTACAGTGCAGACAATGTTCAGAATATCATGGCCCCAAAATTTGTTTTGTGCGATTTGATTTTCTTTTTAAATCAATGCAAGAGCTTTCTGTTTTTTGTTTTGTTTTGTTTTTTTGCTGTTTTACTGAAGAATCAGACCAAGAACACCAATTCTCAATAAAATAAACTTACTAAAAGGAGAAATAGTATCCTAAATGAAAACTATTCATCAAAGTTGTCTGAAATTGCTGAAAAGTGAAGAGAAGTACCAGGAAATTGTTACCTGTGTTGCACAAACACAAAAATAAACTTATGTTTGAACAAGTTGTGACTGGATTTTAATAAGTGGCTAATTGACAAAGTTGTAAGAGTCATTGCATCTCACAATTCAATACTTTGCAAACTTTTTTTTTTCTTTTAAATTAAATGATATCTTTGGTGACACTACAGGCAGATGGTATGACCTCTTTATCACAAAGACTGTTGAGAAGCATCCATCCCTCCTCAGACAAGAAATATGTACAAGACAAACAAAAAACCACCTCTTTTCTTTCTTAAAAAGCAGGATCAAACAAGAAGTTCCAGTTGAATTTGTGAAGATAATTCTCTTGCAGTGATTTATTTAGTAGTGTCAAGGATAACATGGTTTTTATGGCCACAAGAAGACTGTAATCTAATTTTGCAGGAATTCTTATTTCACTGGCACTGTTTTCACTTTTAATCTTAAGCGTTTTCATTTAATTTTGCTTAGAAAAATTCAATGGACTGCTTTATTGACAGTTCAATCCTCAGATTGGTCTTCTGCATTAAATTTTCTGGTGCCAACGTTATGTTTTAAGTCATGTTATCATTACTTTCAATAATCAATTAAGGAGTTATTTTTGCAGACTATTATTACTTGGAATTGCTGGGTATAATTTATTCCACACAGTAAAAACTATCCCTTTTAACAATAGACATTGAAAACTTAATTAGAATGGCATGGCTGGTTCCATGATGAATTTCAGCAAGGGAGGTTTCAAGTATTTAGATCTTTAAAAAAGAAGACATAACTCTTTTTTTTTTTTTGCTCTCATCTATATGCCACATGGTCAACCAGACTCCAAATTATGAACTGATTTCCCTAAAGCCTATAACTGCTTGCTGCTACTGCTAAGTCACTTCAGTCATGTCCGACTCTGTGTATCCCCATAGACATCAGCCCACCAGGCTCTCCTGCCCCTGGCATTCTCCAGGCAAGAACACTGGAGTGGGTTGCCATTTCCTTCTCCAATGCATGAAAGTGAAAAAGTGAAAGTGAAGTAGCTCAGTCGTGTCCGACTCTTAGCTACCCCATGGACTGCAGCCCACCAGGCTCCTCTGTGAAAATCCGTGGGATTTTCCAGGCAAGAGTACTGGAGTGGGGTGCCATTGCCTTCTCCTATAACTGCTTAGGCTCTTTAGTTTTGAGGCCTGAAATAGTTTTAAAACAATAGAAATAATAGAAGTGTGCCAGTTGGCTTGTAGTGATAGCTACAGGAGTGTGGTCTAGGTAAGGAGTCATGCAGCCACTCCACCATGACTTCAAAGCTATGGTTAGCTTTTATATAAACAATCATGGCAGGAGAACAAATCCATGGGCATCAACCCTGGTTGTACTTGTGTCTACTTCACCTACTTTTCAGAGCAGACCATAGTGGAAAAAGTTTAGAAAAGGAGACAAGAAGTCAGGCGCTAACTTCTGAGATAATACTGAATTTTAGCTACCTGCCTCTTCCCAGAGGACTCGCTCATGTGTTGTTTTCCTCCTGCCCTTGAGTGTTCAGGGATAATGCTCTCTGCCAGCAAACATTTCTTGGAATCAGCCTGTTAACATCTGCGTCTAGAGGGTTTCTTTGAAATAATCACAGGAAACCTTTTCTGACCAGCCCACTTCCAGCACAATTAGAAGAAACTGGAGGCCCAGGAGTCAAGATTCTCCACCCTGAGGTCATATTCAACATCATAAATAGATGTACACAGGTGTTGAAACTTAGCCAAAAGAGCATGACTTCAACACTAGTAAAACCACCACCTGACTGATGAACTCAGTTATCTGTAGAAAGTGCCTTAAAAAGACACACTGATGTGGCAGGAATGGCAAGAGAGTAACTCTCAACTCCAGCCTAATTGATTTTATTCACATCTCAATTAAGTGAGTGACAAAAGAAGAGGGCTGGTCAGTGCAGGAAACAGAGAAATATGAGCTTAGTATCTGCAGAATTCAGAGTATCATTCCTGTTTAAGGTCAGAGGAGGCCTGTCTAGAGTATTTTTTATCTCTATGAAAATGGAAGCATGAGTTCACAAGCTTTTCACAGTTGAAGAAAAGGCAACTAACTGCCCATACACCACTTGAATATAAGTGTACTGCTCAGATAGCATTGTGTCATGTACTACTTCTTGTCTATCTGCACAGATGCAATTTTGCAATTATTTGTGTAGTTTTTTAGGTACACTTATGTCTACTACTCACACGACTGGGCGACTTCACTTTCACTTTTAACTTGCCTGCATTGGAGAAGGAAATGGCAACCCACTCCAGTGTTCTTGCCTGGAGAATCCCAGGGATGGGGTAGCCTGGTGGGCTGCTGTCTATGGGGTTGCACAGAGTCGGACATGACTGAAGCGACTTAGCAGCATGTCTACTACTCAGAAAGATAAGATTCAAGAATAATATCTGTTTTTGCTAAAATTGTATTCCAGGTACATAGCTCAATGTATTCAATGAATGAATGACTGTATTAATTAAAGCACCTAGTAAACTCATTTTCACTATATTGATTCTACCAATCCATGAACATGGTATATTTCTCCATCTATTAGTGTCCTCTTTGATTTCTTTCACCAGTGTTTTATAGTTTTCTACATATAGGTCTTTAGTTTCTTTAGGAAGATATATTCCTAAGTATTTTATTCTTTTCATTGCAATGGTGAATGAAAGTGTTTCCTTAATTTCTCTTTCTATTTTCTCATTATTAGTGTACAGGAATGCAAGAGATTTCTGTGTGTTGATTTTATATCCTGCAACTTTACTATATTCATTGATTAGTTCTAGTAATTTTCTGGTGGAATCTTTAGGGTTTTCTACATAGAGGATCATGTCATCTGCAAACAGTGAGAGTTTTACTTCTCCTTTTCCAATTTGGATTCCTTTTATTTCTTTTTCTGCTCTGATTGCTGTGGCCAAAACTTCCAAAACTATGTTGAATAGTAATGGTGAAAGTGGGCATCCTTGTCTTGTTCCTGACTTTAGAGGAAATGCTTTCAATTTTTCACCATTGAGGATAATGTTTGCTGTGGGTTTGTCATATATAGCTTTTATTATGTTGAGGTATGTTCCTTCTATTCCTGCTTTCTGGAGGGTTTTTATCATAAATGGATGTTGAACTTTGTCAAAGGCTTTCTCTGCATCTATTGAGATAATCATATGGTTTTTACTTTTCAATTTGTTAATGTGGTGTATTACGTTGATTGATTTGTGGATATTGAAGAATCCTTGCATTCCTGGGATAAAGCCCACTTGGTCATGGTGTATGATCTTTTTAATGTGTTGTTGGATTCTGATTGCTAGAATTTTGTTAAGGATTTTTGCATCTATGTTCATCAGTGATATTGGCCTGTAGTTTTCTGTTTTTGTGGGATCTTTGTCCGGTTTTGGTATTAGGGTGATGGTGGCCTCATAGAATGAGTTTGGAAGTTTGCCTTCCTCTGCAATTTTCTGGAACAGTTTGAATAGGATAGGTGTTAGCTCTTCTCTCAATTTTTGATAGAATTCAGCTGTGAAGGCGTCTGGGCCTGGGCTTTTGGTTGTTGGAAGATTTCTGATTACAGTTTCAATTTCCGTGCTTGTGATAGGTCTGTTAAGATTTTCTATTTCTTCCTGATCCAGTTTTGGAAAGTTGTACTTTTCTAAGAATTTGTCCATTTCTTCCACATTGTCCATTTTATTGCCATATAATTGCTGATAGTAGTCTCTTATGATCCTTTGTATTTCTGTGTTGTCTGTTGTGATCTCTCCATTTTCATTTCTAATTTTATTGATTTGATTTTTCTCCCTTTGTTTCTTGATGAGTCTGGCTAATGGTTTGCCAATTTTATTTACCCTTTCAAAGAACCAGCTTTTGGCTTTGTTGATTTTTGCTATGGTCTCTTTTGTTTCTTTTGCATTTATTTCTGCCCTAATTTTTAAGATTTCTTTCCTTCTACTGACCTTGGGTTTCTTCATTTCTTCCTTTTCCAGTTGCTTTAGGTGTAGAGTTAGGTTATTTATTTGGCTTTTTTCTTGTTTCTTGAGGTATGCCTGTATTGTTATGAACTTTCCCCTTAGGACTGCTTTTACTTTGTCCCACAGGTTTTGGGTTGTAGTGTTTTCATTTTCATTCGTTTCTATGCAGATTTTGATTTCTTTTTTGATTTCTTCTGTGATTTGTTGGTTATTCAGGAGCGTGTTGTTCAGCCTCCATATGTGGGAATTTTTAATAGTTTTTCTCCTGTTAGTGAGATCTAATCTTACTGCATTGTGGTCAGAAAAGATGCTTGGAATGATTTCAATTTTTCTGAACTTAACCAAGGCTAGATTTATGGCCCAGGATGTGGTCTATCCTGGAGAAGTTTCCATGTCTGCTTGAGAAAAAGGTGAAATTCATTGTTTTGGGATGAAATGTCCTATAGATATCAATTAGGTCTAACTGGTCTATTGTATCATTTAAAGTTTGTGTTTCCTTGTTAATTTTCTGTTTAGTTGATCTATCCACTGGTGTGAGTTGGGTATTAAATACAATCCCCATCAAGCTACCAACGGTATCCTTCACAGAGCTAGAACAAATAATTTCTCAATTTGTATGGAAATACAAAAAACCTCGAATAGCCAAAGCTATCTTGAGAAAGAAGAATGGAACTGGAGGAATCGACCTGCCTGACTTCAGGCTCTACTACAAAGCCACAGTCATCAAGACAGTATGGTACTGGCACAAAGACAGAAATATAGATCAATGGAACAAAATAGAAAGCCCAGAGATAAATCCACGCACATATGGACACCTTATCTTTGACAAAGGAGGCAACAATATACAATGTATTAAAGACAATCTCTTTAACAAGTGGTGCTGGGAAAACTGGTCAAACACTTATAAAAGAATGAAACTAGAACACTTTCTAACACCATACACAAAAATAAACTCAAAATGGATTAAAGATCTAAATGTAAAACCAGAAACCATAAAACTCCTAGAGGAAAACATAGGCAAAACACTCTCTGACATACATCACAGCAGGATCCTCTATGACCTACCTCCCAGGATATTGGAAATAAAATCAAAAATAAACAAATGGGACCTAATTAAACTTAAAAGCTTCTGCACAACAAAGGAAACTATAAGCAAGGTGAAAAGACAGCCTTCAGAATGGGAGAAAATAATAGCAAATGAAGCAACAGACAAACAACTAATCTCAAAAATATACAAGCAACTCCTACAGCTCAATTCCAGAAAAATAAATGACCCAATCCAAAAATGGGCCAAAGAACTAAATAGACATTTCTCCAAAGAAGACATACAGATGGCTAACAAACACATGAAAAGATGCTCAACATCACTCATTATCAGAGAAATGCAAATCAAAACCACTATGAGGTACCATTTCATGTCAGTCAGAATGGCTGCGATCCAAAAGTCCACAAGCAATAAATGCTGGAGAGGGTGTGGAGAAAAGGGAACCCTCTTACACTGCTGGTGGGAATGCAAACTAGTACAGCCACTTTGGAGAACAGTATGGAGATTCCTCAAAAACCTGGGAATAGAACTGCCTTATGATCCATCAATCCCCCTGCTGGGCATACACACTGAGAAAACCAGAATTGAAAGAGACACGTATACCCCAATGTTCATAGCAGCACTGTTTACAATAGCCAGGACTTGGAAGCAACCTAGATGTCCATCCACAGATGAATGGATAAGAAAGCAGTGGTACATATACACAATGGAGTATTACTCAGCCATTAAAAAGAATGCATTTGAATCAGTTCTAATCAGGTGGATGGAACTGGAGCCTATTATACAGAGTGAAATAAGCCAAAAAGAAAAACACAAATACAGTATGCTAATGCATATATATGGAATTTATAAAGATGGTAACAATAACCCTGTTTACGAGACAGCAAAAGAGACACTGATGCATAGAACAGAGTTTTGGACTCTGGGAATGGGAGAGGGTGGGATGATTTGGGAGAATAGCATTGAAATATGTATAATATCATATCATATCCGAGTCGCCAGTCCAGGTATGATGCCTGATAACGGATGCCTGGGGCTGGTGCATTGGAATGACCCAGAGGGATGGTATGGGGAGGGAGGAGGGAGGAGGGTTCAGGATGGGGAACACATGTATACTTGTGGCGGATCCTTCTTGATGTATGGCAAAAGCAATACAATATTGTAAAGTTAAGCAAAATAAAATTTAATTTAAAAATTAATAAAAATCTATAATACACACACAGAAAAAAATTAAAGCACTTAAAGTTATTTGGAAGAGTTGCCATAATCAAAGAATTTATTGACCCAAAATGTTTGCATTTAAGACTCATTGGCTGTTATAGTTCTCACTTTTAGTTAATACAATGAAATATTTTTATCTGTCAGTGTTGTTGGAATTTAATTAATGAGAAACAGTCCCCGATTCTGATTATATTTGATTGCACTGCTGAGGTCAGTTTTGCCAACTTTGGAGTGAGAAGGTGACGTTAGACTTATGTTGACTTCACCAGTATCCCTGCTTGATGTCCTCTCTTGTGCAAACCTGTCTTAGATGGTTTTTATATTATCCCTTCCTTTTAAAGCAACATCATGAATAGTATCCACATTTCAGAGTGACAGTACTATTCAAATCACACACAGACATCTATAAATATCTCCTTTGGATATCCCATGGAGAATGTAAAATTAAATATTCAATTCTTTCAATACTTTCCTCTTTAAGTGAATCAATACAGAATTCTATCCAGTTTCTTTATGTATCCAAAAAGAAAATATTTCCCTTACATTTAAAGTGTATATACTTTAGAAGATACATATCTATATGTATCTATTAAGTGCTTGCTAGTAAAACAAAGATATTGCGAGGCATAATGTAAAATGTCTCAAGGAACACACATGAGAAAACTGTATTTAGATTTAGATATAATAGCCACAGACTAAAGGATCTGAATATCTCTTTTTCTTTCTTGCCAAATTCAATTTCAGATTCAGATTAATATTTACTCGTTACCTGCTATGTACTTGGCTATAAATAAACCACAGTACATGTATTATTTGTTTAAAACCTAGACACTTCACAGAGGTGGAAATGAAGAATAGAGAAATTGACTGGTGAAGGGCAGAAAATAGGTGTAAGAGACAGGATTTGAAGACAGGAATTATTCAAATCAGGTTTTGCTATGTAATATCATAGTTTCCTTATCTTTAAATAAGCTGATATTAGTATCTGCTCAACTGGTAGTGTTGAGAAATTTGAAGGATTAAGTGATAATTAATAAAAGCAGTTAGAATGCCCCCTGTGACATAGTGCTAAACAAGTAGTTGTTTATTTTTTTATTATAACAGTAAGTCAATAAGTGCATTTACTTACTATGCTAAATGCTGATCTTTATTTTATTTTTTAATTTTTAAATACAAGATTGGATGCTACTCACTAGTAAACCCCTCAGTGTATTATTAATAGTTGATAAAGGTATGAATGCCTCAAAGAAGTTAGAATTTCTTGAGGACTATTCAGTAATTCAGTGAAGTTTGACTTTTGTGCAGTTCTTTGCAAGTTCAAAGAATGTTCACACTTAGAAATAAATTTTGAGAATTTCACAACTCGATCACAAAAGCTTTATCACTGATTTAATGTTAGTTTTATCTTGAATCGGTATGCTTTTATTTTTCACTTTTAACTGACAATTACAATAAGTTAAATTTCCTCATTAGCAATTAAGTTTATTGTGTTCAGTTGTCCTTTGAGGGAGTGTAACATATTTGTAAAACATTCCTGTAATATTCTTTTAACTGGACTTAAAAATTTGTAAGTACTGCAGTTTCACATATGTTATTATCTATACCCATTTCTAAAACAGATACATATAATTACCCCAAATATTCTTGCACAGTATTTTTAATTGCTAATGAACTACATCTGAACTTTTACTATTTAAATAAGTTGTCATATGATTGATAAAGCTAACTGGTTATTTTTACAAGTTTGAATCACTTTGTCTTGTAGTTTAAAATCTTAATATAGACAAGCCTGTACATATTACGATATAAATTATAAGGAAATATAGGGGTATTTTTCTTCAACTGTTTGTTTCAACCAAGATCTTTCAAATAGGAGTGAGTTAGGGCAAGTAGAGTTAGGGATTTTTGTCCTAACGAGTGCACGGTGGTCAAAATGTTTGCAGGCTACTTCTCCACTCGTTGTTAACTTCCTAATGATAAATGCCGGATATGACTCTTTAGTGTACATATCCTGAAAACACATGGCTCATAGTTTCTGCTAAGCATTAGACTTCCTTAATAAACCCTCTCAATTTATTATTTTCCATTTAGTGTTCCATTAGGAATTTACAAAATATGGAGAGTGTGTGCATCCAGCTTATTGTAAGCCTATTCATTTTTCTTTAATTTTATGGAGTATTTCAATCTCTTTCCTGAACCCAAATCCTACTTGGACTAGTTTTGACATTATGTTTTCATTTGAGCTTTGGATCCTTAATCTTATTACTTCCTGTTTTCCTAAAACTGGAGTGAATAAGCTACTTACAAGAGCATAAGCTGAATCTGTTCAAAGCCGTTTAACTATATTTACTCTGCTCTTTGGTTGATCCTGCTTCCCCAGTTTCTCAATTTTTAAAAATTTCAGGGAAATTACAAAGTCCAAAAACATGGTCTTGACTGGAGTACCTTTTGCTAGGAGATTCTGCTAAAAACTACTCATCTTGATTGTCTTTTCTGAATGTTAGAGTCAGACCCACACACACTCATAGATGGTCATCGGCTCGGTGTTCCAGCTTGCTGTTTTGTCATAATTTTTTAGTTCATACTTGGAACGACCCTGAAAGAAAGTGAGGAATTATTGGCCACGTCTTATGAATGAAATGCCTTAGCTACAAGAGTTAAGTCACTTGTCCAAAAGAACAGAGTTAATAAGTAGAAGAGGCTAGATTCAAATCCAGCTGTGATCGAGTCCAAGTTCATCTTTTTTGGCCATTAGGTACACTGCCTCCTGCCTCCTCCATGTATTAACACGGTTTTACATGCCCTGGGTGTCCCAGTCACAAAGCTCAGGTGTGTTTTATGTGTTTCCGTAAGAAAGCCTTAGGCTTGGCACAGGTGGTGTTACCATTGGCTGGGCCGGTAATCTAGTGGAGGTTCTGGGATTCAGGCAGTCCTGGAGGTGGTCCGTGAAGGAGGGCTGTGCCCAAAGAGTGCTGGAGTGTCTTGGATGTTGTCCTGAAGGCATGAACAGTCCCAGTATGCTTGCTGTCTTGGCTGCCCAACTCATACCTACCAAAGTTCTTTATTGCAAAAGCATTGAAGCCAGTGGATTGTTCTGTTTCTAAAGAAATCGTACTAATGTAATCTCTCTGCTTTGCAATTGCTCATTCAGTAAGCCATTGTTCATTAGACTCCTGGGAGTTTGCAATCTTGGAACAATTGTTTCTCTGTTTATCAGGTTCTGTTTGTCATTTTGCAGACAGGCACGTTTATTTGCTTATAACACAACCAAAATAATTAGCTGTTTACCTGGCAGATTGACCATGATTATGTATGACTAATGACCATAAATGAATAAACAGGCTTTGTTGAAAGAAAAGGACTGGGCCATTAAGCATGATTTTAATCACTGATTTTCTCCCGAGACTGACAGTCTTAAACTAAGCTTATCTTTACATGATTATAGGGTATTTGCCTGATTTCCCAAGGTGTAGTGCCTTGGCAGAATCAGACAAACTGGGATTCAATTCCTCTGCCATTTATAAGAGTGATGTGTGTGGCAAGTTTCTCAAACTCTGTAAAATTCAATTTCCTAATGTGCAAAATAAATGTGATGACAGTAAAGTCATAGGTTGCTTCAAGGATCACATAAGACAATGCATACAAAATAATCAACTTGAATTCGCTTCTCAATATAAGATCAAGTAATCTCCATGCCTTGCATGTTTTTATGGCAAGTACTTGAAGATGAGCATTCATTTTTAACACTCATCTCATTTATCTAGTGCCTGTGGATAATATTTACCTTAAATGAGTCCTTGATGACCCATTTTATCATTAAATAAGATAGGACATGAGCAGTGTCTGGTTAACTGTTATTTGAGTATTTTTACATATTTGGGGAAAACAGGTAGATAGATGGCTTATACAGATCTTGACACTGATGGGAGCAGTGTTGATGATAAAATATTCCCTGAAATTATCCATTAACTTTTCCACAATCTGTTTCAGGAAAGTTCATGTAGCTACTCTTTCTTCTTTTCCATGTTCAATTATTCTATTGAAGTAAACACAGAACAGTTTTCATATTCTTTCTTTCATCTTTTCCAATGTATGAACTCTAATCCAGGCTTTTCCCTCTTCGTTTGGAAGCTGGTGTTGTAATTCTTCATCTCTGACTGGTGATTACAGTCAATTCTTAATATCCATAATTGCCTTGTTTTCTGCTCTACTGCAAATGCAGAAACATTTTCCACTCATTTCCTAACGAGAGCTTTTTTTTTTTAAATTAAATATAGTGTTCAGTAGCACAGTCTATTTAATTTCTATTCTTCACTAATGCCTATAATAACGACTATCCTGTTTTAACAGTTATGAAGAAGAGAATATTTACAAAACTCCTACTATGTGCCAGGTACCACAGTCTTTGAGAACATGATTGCATTGTTCCTCCAATTGGCCTGGGATGTATTATCATCCCTTTTATTTACTGTATTTCTTTGTCAAGTCCTCCAATTGGAAGTTCACTCCAGTGATGTCCAGGCCCAGTTACCTGTCTGAAGATGACCTCACAGTCAAGACAATTTAATCACACTTAAGACATTCTGACAATAAGAGAATGGTGCTTTGCCTGCCAGGACACTGACAATCATCTATCCAACAGTGACAGAAGAAAAAGATCTACCCAAACCGAATTAAAAGCTACCTCCACCCTTCCCCTCTTTTCCGTTATGTGGGAGGAAGACAAACCAGCACCTGAAACGTCAGCAAACACTAAATAGAAGCAAGGTTTACATCACAGGAGGAGCCTGTGGATCTTCACACTTTCCACACTGGGATTTCCAAGTAGGTTCTTATCAGCCCTGAAGCCTGACATATTTCAAGTGAATCTCAGTCAGTTGGAAACATGATAATGATTTAAAATGTGACTTGCAGAATCGAGGGACTTGAATTTGTATTCTAGTTTTGCCTCTTAGTCTCCATGTGACCTTGGGCAAGTTACTTCCCACACATGAGCCCTAGTTTTCATATATGAAAAATAGGAAAAATTATATCTATCTCACCTGATGTGAGGATTTAAAGTAAAAAACAAAACACATAAAGCATTCGGCATAGTGCTGATATGTTGTTAAATTTCCACATTTGCTATTTCTTATCAATGGTAGTCTAGTAGGCTTATTTTATTTTTCAAGAGTAAATTTTCTTATCTCTCTCTCTTTTTTTTTTGGCAACTGAGGATGACTTATCACTTCCTTTCCTACTGCCTCTGTCTCTCTCTCTCTCTCGGTAAGACAGAGGAATGCAAAGGATGGTTCATAACTTGAAATTATATTATTTTGAAATGTCAGTCAGTGGTATTTTCTCAGGAGAAATGATTCTTCCAAATACTCCCCAAAGAACATTATTTGGGAGGAAACATAACTGAACAATGAATTCCGAGTTCTGAGTTGATATTTCTGATGATTAGACTAGTCTTCCCTCTGTTTATATAACATTGGGTGAGCTCTGCAGATAGGTTGCTGCTGCTGCTGCTAAGTCGCTTCAGTTGTGTCCGACTCTGCGCGACCCCATAGACGGCAGCCCACCAGGCTCCCCCATCCCTGGGATGGCATTCCTTAACTTGTGAGCAGGAAACAGCTTCCTTTGACTATCTAAGGTGGACTAACTTTCACACACTTCTTAATTTTTTTCTTTGGAAAGTGGTTTTCTCAAGTTTTATGAAAATGCTGCAGATTTATTTAATAGATTTTTATATCTTTGTTGGAGACAACTTTGGACACAGACTGTGTATTCATTTGATTCCATAAAGAGTGATGAGGGGGCATTGACTGAGTTGTGTTGGCAGTTATACCTATCTTGAAGGTCACTTGTATCCCTGATCAGTGGGTGATCCAGGAGTCCAGCTAATGTGTATGCTGGCTATCTGAAGAGTCACCTTGACCTGGAGCTCTCCCCTCCTGGGGCAGCTAATTACCCCTTTCTTTGTGCATGGACTGACCCTAGTTAATTCCTGCACTGTGAAACTGACATCAACCATTGGCTTAATTGTTTCCTATCCTTCCATTGCAGGGCTATTTCTTATCATTTATTAATAATAACGAACACATTCTAAGCACTTATTATGTGGCAGAATTTTCTAAATATCTGTCATTCTGCATCTCATGCTTTCACAGCTCATAAAACCACTATCCCCTTTTTAGAGATGAGAAAACAGAGAGGCACCTGTTACTCAGTGTCACATGACTAGGATATGACCTCAGGCTGCATGCTTTATTCCCATACCGTCTTTGAACTGCCTTTACGTCACATGACTCCTGGCTGTATGGGAGGTCTTCAGTAAACAGGTGTCCTGTTAACATGTAAATCTGAACTTCTCTGAATCTCGATGGTCTCATTTGTAAAGTGGGATCCCAACTACTCTGGTCATCTTGAGCATTATGAGTTTATGTACCTGAAGAGGGTTAGTGGAGAGTCAAGTGAAAGGTGTGTAAATATTTTTTCAATCTTATTAACAAGACACTTTAAAAAAAGATAATGTTGTGTTGTATAGCCCCAAGTCTGTCTTTTTAAATCATGATCACTGGACCCTACCAAAAGATGGTATAAAAGGGGATTTAGCATTGTGGAAGGCATGGAATAGATACCTTCACCTTGAGGAAATGTAGAGCAGGTCCCAGGGGCTGTTATATAGAGGAACGGAGTCCAGTCTTGGAGATTTAGTTGAGGACTGGCCCAGCTTGAACCTCTTTGTGGGCTGGGATCAGAGTGGTAGAGAAGGCATCATTGAGGGGATAGATATTCGTGGAATGCCAGCTGTGGGCTGGAATCTCTCCTATGTTCGTAACACATCTGGAATAGGGATCAATGGTCCATTTTACAGGTGAGGAAACTCTTGTTTCCAAGACCACACAGGCTGTGAATGACAAAGATAGAGTTCTAAAGCAGGTGTGCAGTGGGCATCTCCGCTCTTCCCTTTGGAAGAAGGCGGGTGGCCCAGAAGCTAAAGCAAAGGTCGGCATATTTAATTCTAGTATAATTTTTGTTCCATTTGTTTCCCTGTTTCTCACTGGAAAACAACATTCCTGCAAGTGAAGTCCCAGGAAAGAGTCTGAAAAAATGCTCCTGAAAACAGAAAGTGCCTCATTGCTTTGTGAGGAGAAGAGAGGAGAGGAGCTTGTCGGCTGATTTACGATGAATATTTAGGGTTGTCCTTCTGTATCAGGCACTGGGGGAGGCCCAGCAGATGAGAGTAATTTGAGGGTCCCTGACCTTCACACTGGAGAAGGCAATGGCACCCCACTCCAGTACTCTTGCCTGGAAAATCCCAAGGACGGAGGAGCCTGGTAGGTTGCAGTCCATGGGATCGCTAAGAGTTGGACATGACTGAGTGACTTCACTTTCACTTTTCACTTTCCTGCATTGGAGAAGGAAATGGCAATCCACTCCAGTGTTCTTGCCTGGAGAATCCCAGGGACAGGGGCAGCCTGGAGGGCTGCCGTCTATGGGGTCGCACAGAGTCGGACATGACTGAAGCGACTTAGCAGCAGCAGCAGCAGCAGATCTTCACACACTAAGGGTTTGCTAAAGAAACAGACAGACAGACAATTTCTGAACCATATGCAGAGACACGCATAGTTAAAACTAACCCAGCTTTGGATTCAGAGATGACTGGGTTTTAAACATGACTTGTGACTTTTACTAACAATGTGGATTTGGCAAAATTATTGACATCTCTGAGCTTCATTTTCTTAATCAGTAGAATTGAGAATAATAAACTTACTTCACTGCAGTATAATGAGACTTCAATAAATCTGAAAGTAGCTGACTAAATTTTTTTTTCTATATTGGTTTTGGAACCAATATGTAAGAAGATAAAAAAGTAACTAAGCATGGCCCATAAATGAACATAGTTTCATTTTCAAATAAGTTCTTCTGAATTAGGCATTAACACTCTATTTGACATATGTGGAAACTGAGGAACAGAGAAGTTAGACAACAGCTAAAAGTGACCCAGCTGGGGTTGAATTTCAGGTTGTTTCACTCTGCAGTCCTTGCACATAATCCCATAGTTTGACTTGTTCTCTTGGGTAGAGCAGAGTTTGGGACCAGTGAGGAAAGTGAGCAGGGGGCAGGAAGGGTAGTGCAGCACTGGTGCCTGCGTTGCTCGTATGCGTCTGAGAAGTGGTAGCATGTTCAAGGCCTCTGGCGGAAGGCAAGGGCATTGCTTGAGAAACTACGTTGTGTAGATGTTGTTGCAAGCAAGAGGAGGAAGAAGTATGTTTAGACTTGACCTTTGGGCACATGATTAAAAAGACCAGTGTAGACCTCCGCTGACTCTAAACAGCTGATGGCAGGAAATCACCCCAGAGGATCTTCTGTGGGGTCCCACAGCTGTGTCCCCCTCATCCTCATGGCCTCGCACTTGCTTTCACTGTCAGCAAACTTAGGAGGAAACGGAGACTGTTTTCTTCTTCTTGAAAGTACTAATACACAGTGATTATCACAAAACTTAAGTCCTCAGTGAGGAGAAAATATTTCTTAGTATAGTAAATGTGAATCTTCCCAACTTGCCATGTGTTCAGAAAACAACAATCAAATAAAGGTTACTTTGTGTTTTTATCTCTTTCCTCAATACATTCATCCTCCAAGTATCTGAGCCTAAATAGTTCAGTGTCAAAGACTCAAGAAAACAGTAAGGCGAGACAGTAAAATTGATGTTACTTGGAATGTTATGGATGTACTTGGAAATAGTCTAGGGATTGTTAAGGGAGGTACCTGCAGTTTATATCAGGAAAACACTGTAAGGATAAGGAAGAAAAGGCAACTGAATTCAGTTTGCATTTGTTAGGTGGCTTCTCTGTGCCAGATGTTACAATAGGTCGTGGGGGCACAGGGAGAATTTAGGGAGAAGTTGGACTCCTAGGGCACTCTTTGACTGACTCATATAAAGTTATATTTACATATATAAGAATGTAATTATATAATTGCTGTAATTATATACAGTAATTATTATAATTATATAATTACTGACTATAAAGCCATTAAAGTAAAAATAAGAATTGATTGAAGTAAAATTATTGAAACTATTGGGTGGGTAATCCAAATTGTGTTGGCCTACAAATGTAATTTATCATGTTGGAGGAGGTAAAGAAATCAAGATGTTCTGAGAACACAGAGTGGGTTCCTAAGTCAAACTAGACACTTCTGGATGGATTTTCTGCTATTAAGTGTGAGATACCAATATAATAGGAAGAAGGAACAAAATAAATAAGAACCTTATACAATGGAACAGTTTTACGGTTTAGAGATCCATAAGTGGTTCAGTGTGACTGGGATGAATTGCACAAGATCTAAAATTTCTATTCCCTAAATAAATAATGTCATTTTCCCAGCTTCATCAGTGTGTGAAAGAAGAGATAACATGTAAAGAGGCATTTTTACAAGATGAATTTAGGTGTATATACCAGATGAATCAGACTATCAGGTTTTAACTTTAGTATGTTTATTTGTTGTTGCTTTTCAGTAGCTAAGTTGTGTATGACTCTTTGCAATCCCATGGACTGTAACACGAGGCATCACTGTCCTTCACTGTCTCCTGGAGTTTGCTCAAATTCATGTCCATTGAGTCAGTGATGCTATCTAACCATCTCATCCTTTGCCGTCCCCTTCTCCTTTTGCCTTCAATATTTCCCAGTATCAGGATCTTTTCCCATGAATTGGCTCTTTGTATCACATGGCCAAAGTATTGGAGCTTGAGCTTTAGCATCAGTCCTTCCAATGAATATTCAGGGTTAATTTCCTTTAAGATTGACTGGTTTGATCTCCTTGCAGTCCAAGGACTTTCCACTTAAGCAACACAATTCTAAAGCATCAGTTCTTTGGTGCTCAGCCTTCTTTATGAACAAACTCACATCTGTACATGACTACTGGAAAAACCATAGATTTGACTATATGGACCTTTGTCAGCAAAGTGGTGTCTCTGCTTTTTAATATGCTGTCCAGATGTGTCACAGCTTTCCTTCCAAGGAACAAGTTTCTTTTAATTTTTAATCATT
This sequence comes from Tragelaphus eurycerus, assembly GCA_935064755.1. Classification (NCBI taxonomy): domain Eukaryota; kingdom Metazoa; phylum Chordata; class Mammalia; order Artiodactyla; family Bovidae; genus Tragelaphus; species Tragelaphus eurycerus. Next base: position 25,840,155 of record CAKXYN010000020.1, read on the forward strand.
TAATGAATATTCAAACAATGTAAATCAGCATAGAAACTGCAATTTTATTTAAAAAAGTATTGTTTAGAACAAGGCTAAAGCCATTAAAGTAAAAACAAGAATTGATTGAGGTAACATTATTGAAACTATTGGGTGGGTAATCCAAATTGTGTTGGCCTGCAAATGTAATTTATCGTGTTGAAGGAGGCAAAGGAATCAATATTGGTTAGATACAAAAGAGTTAAGTTATTAAGATTAGAGTTCAAAGAGAATTTTGAAAGTAAAAATAAAACAAAAAGAAGAATTTTGAGGGGAAAAAGAGGAGGAAGCACAAGGAAGAGGAGGAAGAGAGAAGAAGAAAAAGGAAAGAGAACTTACTAGTATTTGCATTCTTGCCATCACAAGCAAGGGCTGAGATAAAAACATAGTTGGAGACTATTCATGTGGCACTGAGTTCCAGCAAAAACCAAGCAGAACTGCACCCATCCTGGTATCCTAGGAAACAGCCACCCTCCTCTATTATGCTAATGATAAAAAACACCATGTGTATGTGATGGAAACTATAACAGAAGGGAAGCCATTCTTGGTCTGGCTTGCTCCATGTGAAGAGGGTGTTTAAGGAGGGGTTTTGGAGGTAATTGGGCAGCAATGTATGCAGTCTTGAGGGAAATGTCCATGTTGTGCATAAACAAGTTAATGAGGACTGCATGATTGGGAATTTGTATACTGTCTATGGACAAGATTCACTTACTATTTGTCACCATTGCAAGTGATATTAATGAACAAGAGCATATATTTACCATGAAGCAAGGAGAGGCCATCAAGATTTGTCAGGAGGAAATAGGCTTTGGATATTAAAGTTGTCTGCTGGTCCTGTCTCTGGCTTCATCATTTCTAGGCAGACAGCCTCTCTGACTCTAGAAAAGGTTCTACCTGGTGGGATCTGAGGGCAGGGAAAGTGAGGGTCTGGGTATTACAGGTACTTTATTCTCCCCATCCAGCTGCAGAAGCAATTAGCCAAATGAAACTGGATTACTGTAGGGAAAGAAGTTATTTTATCAGCTTTTTCTAGGGTGTAGATAATGTTGAACTGGATGAGTTTCCAATGCTTTTGTAATCTATTCTCAATACTGCAGCTTAGTCTCATCTCAATTTCCCTATATGATCCATGCTTTAAAACTGAATTAGCTATTCCATTCTGTGTTGAACCCCCTCATCCCTCATCAGAATGTGAACTCTTTGGGGGCAAAGATTCATCCTTCATCTATCTAAAGCGCATTTGTCCTTCTGACATTAAGCGCATTTCAGCAAATAAGCATTTAGTAAACTCATTTCTTACAAAGCATTTAGAAACTTCTCTGTGTCAGGACAACTGGAAGCAATCGGATGACTCAATAAATGAGTTTATGAACTATAAAGATTCATTAAACATACAATAAAAGAATTTCAGTGTCATTAGCATATATGTGCTAAGTCAGAAGAAAGAATGCAATTACCTAAGGATATAAAATTAAGGAAAGAATAAGGAGAGAAAGTTAAAAAAAAAAAAGAAAATAGAGCTCTGGGGACACCATCTTAAGGCAGTAGTATCTTGCTTGGAAAAGTACAAACAAGAGGGCAGAGATTTAAAAGAAGAAAGAGAAAGATAGGAGAAGAGATTGAGGGTTTGGGGGATGGTTAATGATGTCAAACGCTGAATTGTACCTTTTTCATAAGAAGGTGACCTCCTTGAAGGTGTATAAACTCCATAAGGTTAGGACAAATTCATGACTTTTTTACTTACCATTGCTTTTCTAGAACCTAGCACAGTTTTTTACATGAAACTGGATTACTGTAGGGAAAGGAGTTATTTTATCAGCTTTTTCTAGGGTGTAGATAATGTTGAACTGGATGAGTTTCCACTGCTTTTATAAAGTATTCTCAATACTGCGTCTTAGTCTCATCTCAATTTCCCTATATGATCCATGTTTTAAAACTGAATTAGCTATTCCATTCTGTGTTGAACCCCCTCATCCCTCATCAGAATGTGCTCTTTGGGGCAAAGATTCATCCTTTGCCTTTAATAAATGTTTATTTGTGTTTGATACCTAGCACCAGAGTAGCAAATACAACCTGCTTCACTATTCTTGACTGGAAAATTGCATAGACGGAGGAGCCTGGTGGGCTACAGCCCATGAGGTCATACAGAATCGGACACGACCATGTGACTAAGTAGGTATGCATGCACCAAGCATAGTGACTGGTGTGTCATAATTGCATTCTCACTGTTCATGAAGTAAAGAAGTAGTCAATTATTTTACAAACTGGAAATTGTCTCCTGCCTGTTCTGCAATTATCACCTCCTCGTGAAATCTCAATTTCTAACACCAGTGTGGTTTCTCTTCTTTCTGTTTATTTGCACTGTGAGGATCTGTACATCCCCATCAAAGGAAAGGACCTTGGGAAATAAAAAGAGTGGTAACCCTAGAAACAATTCCCTTTACAGCAGCATTTTCCAAACATGTAAGTTTTGGAATAAAAATCATGTGAGATTTTTTTTTTTAAAGCCATGATGCATTCTGTTTGGGAAATCATAGCTATTGGGGTGCGATGGGGAATAAAATCAGACAGGATCTTCTCTTGTATGGTGCTTAGAATCTTCTGGGGAAGACAAAAATGGTCTACCATTCTCACACACAAAAAATATTAAATTGCAATGAAGTGAAGTGAAATGAAGTCGCAATAAATTAATATTAAATTGTAACTGTGAGACTATGAAAAGATACAAGCAGATATGGTCTAGTATTTCTATATCTCCCCTTGGGCTTTTAAGGTGTATTCTAGCCCACAAAAGTTGCTGAGAATTCCTAGGGTGCAAGTATTCTGTACACATCTCCACCAACATAGCATATTCACTCACAGTGTGGAACTCAGCTCTGACTTGATTCCTGAGCACTTGCAGAGCCCGAGGAACATTGTTGTATATGGGCCCTTCTAAGAACAAATACGAGGAAGGCAATGGCACCCCATCCCAGTACTTTTGCCTGGAAAATCCCATGGACAGAGGACCCTGGTAGGCTCCAGTCCATGGGGTCACTAAGAGTCGGACACGATTGAGCGACTTCACTTTCACTTTTCACTTTCATGCATTGGAGAAGGAAATGGCAACCCACTCCAGTATTCTTGCCTGGAGAATCCCAGGGACGGGGGAGCCTGGTGAGCTTCCATCTATGGGGTCTCACAGAGTCGGACACGACTGAAGCGACTTAGCAGCAGCAAGAACAATAAACCAGAATCTCTGAGAGAGGATCCCAGGTGATTCACATGTGCAGCTAGGGTCCAAAACCTTTTCTCAACCTTAATGGAGTTTGGCAGTGAGATTGCCCCCATTAAATTCACCCAGAAGTAACACCATGGACAGCTCTGCTCTCTCTTCTGGGGCTTAATATGTCCCTGGACCCTGTGTTGTCTTCCGTGCATGTGCTCCATGGTGGGGACACAGTGAATATTTGATAAGTAAAAAAATAGCCTTTTTGGTATTCCTAATAAGGAAAATAATATATTAACACACTTTGAAATTTTGGTCAGTTTCATAAAATACGATGGATGCACAAATAAAGTATAAAGAAGGAAAATGTCATGCATTACAGATGTCTTATATTACAGATTATTTGTGCACAGTCCAAATAATTAAATAGAACCTACTGAATGGCATTAATATTAGATCTCACTTAAAAAAAATTCTTCAGTTGAAATGAGTCTTACTATCATGTGTCTATTTAATGTGGTTATATTTTAAGTTGTTATTAAATCAGTGGTGTATTTTTCAATAAAAGCTATTTTAGGTTTCAGTAAAATGTCACTCAAATCAGTAAATGCTTATTATATTGGTTGACTGCAATATAAATAAAATCAATTGTCTTTCTGTAAAGAGCAATAATCTGTTAGATGATAAAAACAAAAAAGTTAAATCCCATTTTCAATACTAAAAACAAAATACTTTTACAGTAAATGTATTAATAACACAAAATGTTTGTGATCTATTTGAAATAAAATAGATAAAAGGAGCCTTGCATAAGACAAACACACACATTGATGTATGGCAGAAACCAATACAATACTTGTAGAGCAATTACCCTCTAATTAAAAATTAAAAGATAAACAAAATAAATAAAAACATAAAGATAAAGACTCTAGTTTCTGCATGAAAAAATGGAACCATATTGCTTTTCCAGGTTATTTTTGAGATAGAGATGCGGTTGATTGAAATGTATTGATTCATTTATTCATTCATAAGATATTTTTGAGCCCTTAATAGATGTCATATTATATGTTGAGTTCTGAAGATTCAATGAGAGAAAGCCAAGTGTGTCCCCAGAGTTTTAAATCTGGAATCTTTAATATAAAACATATGAAATAGATGCATATGTATAATTGTCAAATACTTATGTGCTGTGCTATGCTAAGTCACTTCAGTAGTGTTCAACTCTTTGTGACCTCATGGACTGTAGCCCGTTAGGCTTCTCTGTCCATGGGATTCTCCAGGCAAGAATATTGGAGTGGGTTGCCATGCCTTCCTCCGTAAAATACGTACACACTTAACTACATAACAAAAATTGCTAGAGACCTATTGTCCTGGAATAATCAGCAAGTATTTCTATCAAGTATTATTTTGATTAAAAAAATTCTCCAGCAGAATGCCTTTATTGCTGATAGCAATAAAAAGTATGGATATTCTTTCCCTTTAAACAAACACAAAATCTAGACCAAAGTAACAGAAGTCCAAGGAAAATATCTAATAATATATATGAAATTCCATAGTGATAGGGTAGAGAATAGTCATTTAACAAATGATGCAGGGAAAACTGGTTAGCTATTTAAAAATAAAAATTAATCTATACCTCATTACCAAAACCCAAACAATGAATTTGTAAATATATGCATACATACATACACACTCATATAAATGTAATCAAATAAAATAGAACTAGTCAGATCTTATGAAGCATAACAACATCCTAAGTTTTAAATCAATACAGAAAATAAGAAAGGAAGAGATAAATTCGATATTGTATAGTCAAATATTCTTGTATTGGAAATGGTATGATAGACCATTTTGTATTTAAAAAATACAAAGCAAGAGAAAACACTGACACCAAATATAACTGACATAATATAACCTTTCTATCTGATGAAGAAGTACCTCACACAATTTGATGAAGAAAAATACCATATCCCCAACAGAAATAGAAAGAAAAGGTACAATTCACATGAGAGGAAATACATTTAGGTTTAACAGATGCATTCTGTTCAAATCATCATCAGTTCAATTCAGTCACTCAGTTGTGTCCGGCTCTTTGCGACCCCATGAATTGCAGCATGCCAGGCCTCCCTGTCCATCACCATCTCCCGGAGTTCACTCAAACTCATGTCCATAGAGTCGATGATGCCATCCAGCCATCTCATCCTCTGTCATCCCCTTCTCCTCCTGCACCCAATCCCTTCCAGCATCAGAGTCTTTTCCAATGAGTCAACTCTTTGCATGAGGTGGCCAAAGTACTGGAGTTTCAGCTTTAGCATCATTCCTTCCAAAGAATACCCAGGACTTATCTCCTTTAGAATGGACTGGTTGGATCTCCTTGTAGTCCAAGGAACTCTCAGGAGTCTTCTCCAACACCACAGTTCAAAAGCATCAATTCTTCGGCACTCAGCTTTCTTCACAGTCCAACTCTCACATCCATATATGACCACTGGAAAAACCATAGCCTTGACTAGACGGACCTTTGTTGGCAAAGTAATGTCTCTGCTTTTGAATATGCTATCTAGGTTGGTCATAACTTTTCTTCCAAGGAGTAAGCATCTTTTAATTTCATGGCTGCAGTCACCATCTGCAGTGATTTTGGAGCCCCCAAAATAAAGTCTGACACTGTTTTCACTGTTTCCCCATCTATTTCCCATGAAGTGATGGGACCAGATGCCATGATCTTTGTTTTGTGAATGTTGAGCTTTAAGCCAACTTTTTCACTCTCCTCTTTCACTCTCATCAAGAGGCTTTTTAGTTCCTCTTCACTTTCTGCCATAAGGGTGGTGTCATCTGCATATCTGAGGTTATTGATATTTCTCTCGGCAATTTTGATTCCAGCTTGTGCTTCTTCCAGTCCAGCGTTTCTCATGATGTACTCTTCATATAAGTTAAATTAGCAGGGTGACAATATACAGACTTATATGTAGAAATTTATAATAAAATCTTTAAATGCATAATCTATATATATTAATAGAAAACAGGGGGACATTACTGTGAAATATCTATACTTAAAATGTGATGGTTTCAGTGTCGTTGAAATGCCATTTGACAAGACCCATTAACCATTACCCTCTTTCACCTGACCTATGGCTCACATTCTTAAAGCACTGTTAATTCTGTTTCTAAAATTTATCTTGGAGCTGAACAATTATCTCCCTTTATCCTTCCACTGTCTTAGATTTAAGCCACATTATGTCTTGTTTGGAAGACTATGAAAGCAACCTTCCTGACCACCCCATTTTGACTCTCTCTTATTCTGCACCCTGTAGGCAGCAGGATCATTATAAAACACAAACTTCACTGTTAATCTTCTGCATAAAGGGCTCCACTGGCTTCTTGTATCTAGAATCAATTTCACACTCTTAACTGTGACCCACAAGCTGCAGTGTAATCTGGTTCTCCCTGGTCTTCAACCTCATTTCCTGCTGCTCTTCTTCCCTCACATTGCCTGGCTACTCTGTCCCCTTTCTATTTCCTTTCCAGCTGCAAGATCTCCTTTGAACATTGCTGTTCCCTCTACCCTGGATAATTTCTCTCTTTTCTTTCCCATGATGCCTTCTCCTTGTCCTTGAGATTTTGCACCCCTGTCCTCCCTTTAGCAGGGACTCTAACATCATGTCTACATCAAACCATCTACTTTCCATGCCTACCCCACTCCCTTTCCTCACCATCCTCTTCTTCTTTGCAGTGTGCACAGTGAATGATTTTTCATTTGCTCTCTGTTCTTGTCACTCTCTTTACTAAATCCTGTTTGATGAGTGCAGAGTCTGTTTCACTCTCTGTCCTTAGAAGCATACACAGAGCCATGTACATAGTTCATCTGTACGTGATAACTATTTGGAGACCGGATGAATGAATGAATATGTAAATGAATGAAGAATGAAATCTCTCTGCCTCAGAACACTCAATTTTCCAATTCTACATTGGCTTTCCACCCAGAGTTCTCTTTACAATATGAATATGCTCTGTTTTATTTTAAGCGTGCCAAGAGTTGTTTGCTGTAACTCAAGAGAAAGTACAAACACTTTAACAGATATATTAGTTTCTTAGGGATGCCATGAAAAATTATATGGTAAGGCTAAAGATATAACATATTTTGGGCATAAAATCAAAATTATATCCACATTATGAATTCAACTATGCAAAATGTATGCAGCTATAAATGAAGGACTCAAGTGAAATATGGAAAGATAGAAAATTCAAATGTCAAAGTGGGGGAATTAGGTGGGTAATACTGTGGATTTTTTTCTCCTATTTATTTTACTGTTGTCATAATGTTATTTGTATAATAGAACTATTTGCGGGCATAACGCTCATGAGATGGCAAACCCACCAATTTGAATTTCACCAAAATACAAACAGCTGTCTTAGATCTGTTTCCTGGCTATTAGAAGTGGAAATGCCTATGATAGGCTTTGTCTAGAGATAATGATGATGATGGTTTTTAAGGGAAAAGAATACAAATAAAGTAGTACAGGTAATCTTAATTTTGGAAGAGCTTGGTCAAATTCATTTACCCTACCATGCCATTATTTTCATCTTATATAAAATGCAGAGAGTTGGACTAAAAAACTGTTTTTACTTTTCTCCTCACAGAATCCCATCAACGTATCTATTACTCCATACATAATTCTCTGTTTTGTTTCTGTTACTCAGTTGCTAAGTTATGCCTGACTCTTTGCAACCCCATGGACTGTAGCACACCAGGATTCTGTCCTTCACTGTCTCCTGGAGTTTGCTCACACTCATATCCATTGAGTCCATGATGCCATCCGACCATCTCATCCTCTGTTGCCCCCTTCTCTTCATGCCCTCAATCTTTCCCAGCATCAGGATCTTTTCCAATGAGTCAGCCCTTCGCATCAGGTGGCCAGAATATTGGAGCTTCAGCTTCAGCATCAGTTCTTACAATGAATATTCAGGGTTAATTTATTTTAGGGTTGACTACTTTGATTTCCTTGCAGTCCAAGGGACTCTCAAGAGTCTTCTCCAACACCACAGTTCAAAAGCATAAATTCTTTGGCGCTCAGCTTCCTTTATGGTCCAACTCTCATATCCATGCATGGCTACAGGAAAAACCATAGCTTTGACTATATAGACTTTTGTTGGCAAAGTAATGTCTCTGCTTTTTAATACACTGACTAAGTTTGTCACAGCTTTTCTTCCAAGGAGCAAGCATATTTTAATGTCATGGCTAGTATAATTCTCTACTCATTGTTTTCATTACTATTTCAAGTCTGCTGGCTGGTGGACCATTGCAGAAGGGCTTTTCAACCCTTCTTTCTTATTAGAAGAGTTTTATCTGAAGAGCTTTAAAAAATGCTGACCCACAGGTCTCCCCAACCCTAGGTTTTGTTATATAATTGACTGTTGCTTCTTCTGCTGCTAAGTCGCTTCAGTCCTGTCCGAGTCTGTGTGACCCCATAGATGGCAGCCCACCAGGCTCCCCTGTCCCTGGGATTCTCCAGGCAAGAACACTGGAGTGGGTTGCCATTTCCTCCTCCAATGCATGAAAGTGAAAAGTGAAAGTGAAGTCGCTCAGTCCTGTCCGACTCTTAGCGATCCCATGGACTGCAGCCCACCAGGCTCCTCCATCCATAGGATTTTCCAGGCAAGAGTACTGGAGTGGGGTGCCATTGCCTTCTCCAATATAATTGACTAGGAAGTGAAAAAGCTGTCAATATTTTAAAGCTCCCTGGCAGTCAGTGTTGAGATCTAGTCTTCCGCAGGGAAGGATCTGTGCATACTTCTCAAGATGGGGGCATGCGCAGGTCTGTCTTTGCTTAGCTGAAGCATGCAAGTGTTGAAGAGACATGTTCCTGGCATGGTTGGGAAGAGTCTGCATTTTGGGAGCTGCATTATCTTTCAGATCTCAATTAACATTTACTACATGTAAGATAAATTTCACCATCTTATTTAAAGTCCATCCTCATTTTCCTCTGTCACAGAATCCTCTTTGTCACATGCCAGTACCATTCTTTAATGAGGACCAACCTCAGCACTAGAGTCAAGAGGGAGAAGAAACACCAGGACTCTTCCTTCCTGAGGGTGGAAATAAGTCAGGCCGCCCACTGAGATGGTCTAAGAGTCCCTCAGGTAATCCAAGGAGGAAGATATTGCTGTGATATCTTTTAGCTATCTAAAAGAAATGTGTGAGAGGCATGAATGTGGCTTCTATTTAAAGAGGATTTTTTTTTTCCTTCTTCATAGATTTCAGGTGTTTTCTTAGTTTACTGAGTATATTAGTTTAACAAACTACAAAATAACATTAGTAATAAATGTTTCCTTCCAAAAAATGCTGATGCAAGCCACAAGATAGTTTGGTTTGAAAGCAATTGTGAAGATGGCTTTAGTGAGAGTATCTACACTCACCCATCTCCTGAGTCTAACACTCCTAAATATTTGCATTTGCAATTTTATTGCTTTCACCCAATAAACTCAGTTTCTATACTTTCTCAGTTCTGCAGATTTGAATATGTGTTTCACTCTTTTAGTCAAAATCAGGTCAATTTTATTGGCTTTTAAAAATAGGTAGTTAGTTGGTTAGCAAGAGTATGAAAAGGTATCAAATGGCTCCAGGTTTATGGAAATAGCTTTAAATAGATTCCAAGTTTATGGAAAGATTGAACCTTCAACCATGCTGACTGTAGCAAAAAGTGGAAATTAAATCTTCCCTGAGGATGGTTGAATGTTTAATATAATTTTTAATGATGAAACATCTTTAAATAGGGAGGAGTACAGCTATTTTGACCACAGAGGGAAATATATAATGTAAACCCCTGAAAGAATAAAGAGCAAACGCAATTTGAATAAGGAAAGATGAGAAGTAAAATAGCATCTCAGATCCTAAGATGATAAAAGCCTGTCCTCTGGGACCCGTTTTCAAAAGTGTCCTCTACAATAACACCTGTCCCCAAACAGCAGCGGTGTTTGCAAACAGGTCCCAATTACATGACTTGATTACAGATTCAACCCACTGTCATGTGCAGGAGCTAAACTTGACGTTCTCTCCCACGTCCCTGCCCTTGCAAGATTAGATAAAGGGCAGCTTCACAGAATTGCAAATACTTTTCTCTTGGGCAGGAGAATAGGAGAAATCCATCTGCAAAGTGACGAATTTTATAGTAAGTGTCCGAGGGAGTGAGGTTTACTGCTTCCTCATCTCACTTGGGTGACACAACTGCTGACAATTAAATGTGTGTGTGTGTGTGTGTGTGTGTGAGAGAGAGAGAGAGAGAGAGAGAGAGAGAGAGAGAGAGAGAGAGAGTTTGGTTTCATTTTTGCAGTTTCATCTAAATGCACTTACGTCCAAAAATATACACACTATTTCTAACACACATTTAAGGCTGGATTTGCTTTTGTTCTTCCAGATCACAACTGACCTTTCCACAATGGCACACAAAAAGACATTCCCTTTGAAGGAGAGGAAATAAAAGCACAGCATCGAGTCCTTATTTGTTTGTAAGAAAAATGAACTGAAAGGCCAATCTCCCAACTCCTAAATTATTGCTGTTTCCATAAGCAGCACTTCTTAATAATAGGTGTAGGAATAATAATAATATTAAACAATAATATGTGTTATCACCTGGGGGTCTTGCTCAGATGCTCATTCTGGTGAACCTAGACGTGAGGCCTGAGAGTCTGTATTTCTAAGAAGCTCTGATGCTGCTGGACCATGCACTGCATGTTGGGAAGCTAAGTATTAAATCAGAGGAGCTAGCCAGAGCATCGGAGAAGGCAATGGCACCCCACTCCAGTACTCTTGCTTGGAAAATCCCATGGAAGAAGGAGCCTGATAAGCTGCAGTCCATGGGGTCGCTAAGAGTCGGACACGACTGAGTGACTTCACTTTCACCTTTCACTTTCATGCATTGGAGAAGGAAATGGCAACCCACTCCAGTGTTCTTGCCTGGAGAATCCCAGGGATGGCAGAGCCTAGCGGGCTGCCATCTCTGGGATCACACAGAGTTGGACACGACTGAAGCGACTTAGCAGCCAGAGCATATTAATCATGCTTTGGCCTGAACATGCTGAAATGAACTAATTTTTTTCCCAGGATAATTTTTCTTTATTCTGGTCAGAGGGTCCTAATTAAGGTTAGAGGAAAATAAAGAAATGGGAGAAAGTTAAGGTTTATGGAGTACTTAATACATGCGAAATACTGTGTTGGGAAGGAGGAAAACTTTACTCTTCGAGGTTCTTCTGGCTAGTCTAAGAATTAAACGGATGTGAGTAAATCAACTATACTTCAGCAAAAATAAGATAAATTGGTGTGCAATGACTTAACAGGTGAAAAAATCAAATTTAATTTCATACACATGGGGCTCTCACATACATGAGAGGGTCAGAGAAAGGCAAAATGAGGTCTGTGTGCCGTGCTGAGGTAAGGAGTGGGACACGGGGCCGCCAAGGAACAGATGGGTTGTTCCCAGGACAAAAAGAAGACCAGATATTTGGAAATGAGATGTTTTCCCTGCCATATAGATGAGACCACTTAGATGAAATTTATCTCTAGGCTAGTAATTCTTTTCTGGGGGGAAAGGAAAGGAAAGGAAAGTGAAGCCGCTCAGTTGTGTCCGACTCTTTGCAACCCCATGGACTGTAGCCTACCAGGCTCCTCTGTTCATGGGATTTTCCAGGCAATAGTACTGGAGTGGATTGCCATTTCCTTCTCCAGCAGATCTTCCCGAACCAGGGATGGAACCCAGGTCTTCCGTATTGTAGACAGATGCTTTACCATCTGAGCCACCAGGGAAGTCCCTTCTGGGGGAGGCAGGGATATTAAATTCTTCTAGATAGTTAAGGGAAAGATGGAAGTTTCTCTTGAAAACAGAGTTTCAGTTGCTTTTAGATCAAAATAATTTTCATGCAAAAGTGGTACATTTTAGGGAGGCTTGTTCTGAACCCCTATAGTTGTACTGGGGCTGACATCTATTTTTTTTTTTTTTTTGGTTGGTCAAATTTTATTCATTTATATATACACAGCCTTTGTAGTCAGAGAATTATGAACTTATAGTTCATCTCTGTTGTTGCTGTTTTTTTCTTTTTTTAAAATTTAATTTTATTTTTTAAATTTACAATATTGTATTGGTTTTGCCATATATCAAAATGAATCCACCACAGGTATACATGTGTTCCCCATCCTGAATATCACTCAGTTTTCACTGAAACAAAATATTGTTTTCTGTTTTATATCTACCATGAAATATCCTCAGAGACATTAGGGGCTTCCCAAAGGTAAAGTGACAAATGTAACAGAACAGGGGTCCAACCCAGTTCTACTGACCTAGAGTCCTCCCTGTAGTTTATATTACGGCATAAGGTGGCATCTTTGAGCTAATTAAAACATACCTTGTGTCCTTGTTTTTTAATGAATTTTAATATTGCCAGAACGGAAAGTGTGGGATTCTTAGAGCAGCTATGTCCCTGGTGACTCCTGACCTGACTCAGTAGTCCTCAGCTTGGAGGAGGCACAGGGAGGGTTTGCAGTGCTATCCTAAGATGTAACTTTGGATGGATAGTAAAATGAATTTTGTTTTCATCCCTGCTATGTGGAAAATGACAATCTTTGAAAAACTAGAGCCCAGAGAAATGGAAATATAGCTTATTTAGGCCTGACATTTCAAAAGAGGTCATCCCCACCAGCAGTACCAGCACTGGTCTATCATCAGGTTTTCTGTCACTCATGTTGATTAAGGTTGATAAACAGTGCTAAGCACAGGAGGTAGACCAGAGGGCATAAAGAGAGATGTAGCTCACTTGAAAAGGACTGCATTTCCTGAGAATAGAAAAGCCCATCCTCCCTTTATACCTTTGCTTCCAAAGAGGAAATCCTTTTCTTTCAGTGAGAGAGCAAGCATCTTGCAGAGTGCTGCTAGTTTGTCCATGGTGGGGACAGTTAACCAAGCTACAGAAACTGCTGGGTGGAAGGGCAGCCATTTGTATCATCCGGCTTCCACTGTGATTCCTATTGCATTCCATCTGACTGGTTCTAGATGGGTCTGAAGTTAGTGAAAAAGGAGACAGGGATGCACAAAGACTTTTGTGGGTTAAAGGAAGCATTTTTGCTAGTGCTGTCTCACCTCTAATCCCTACCACTGACCTGCCATAATTCCAGTTTGTGAGGATTTTCCCCCAGAAACAAGCATTTCTCTAACATCAGCTGGGTGTCTTACAATTCAACACAATTCTGACACTATCTACTTCGACATGGCACCAGATCTCACAGGTTAAGACTTCAGTCATATAAGACCATCCTTGAAATCCCATTTGAGATACCAACCCCAAGTCTAGATTGTTATCTGTGTGTCTGATGGACCGGCTATAGATTAGAAGTTCTAATGACCCCCTCACTGGGATTGATGGCTAAAGTGGCTCATGGGACTCAAAGAAACATTTTACTTACTATATGATTGATTTATTATAAAAGGATATAACTCAGGAACAGCCAAATGGAAGAGATGCACAGAGCAAGGCATGGGGCAGGGGCCTTCATGCTCCTCCAAGTATGCCACCATCCAAGAGTTCATCAACCTGGAAGCTCTCTGAACTTAATCCTTTTAGTTTTTATGGAGGCTTCATTACACTGGCAGAATGATTAAATCATCAATCAGTAGGGAGTGATTCAACTTTTCTCTCCCTTCCCCAGAGGAAGTGGGATTGAAAGTTCCAAATTCTAATCACTTGGTTGATTCTCCTGGCAACTAGTCCCCATTCTTAAGTGGGGTCCAAAAGCCACCTCTCTAATATAACAAAAGACACCTTTGTTGCTCTCATCACTTAGGAATTTCCAATGGTTTTGGGGACTCTGCACCAGAAAAAGGAAAAAAGACCAAATATATATTTCCTGTTATAAATCACACCCAGGGTGATGATGATTGGGGAGAATAGCATTGAAATATGTATAATATTATATCTGAAATGTATTAATTGTTCAAACTAAACACTATCATGTTACAATTTGTTCATACTAGATGTTTGTAATGTTTCTGATAATCAATAAAAGAGATTCTTGATCAAAAAAAAAAAAAAAAAAAAATCACACCCAGCACTGGTGACACCCCATGGGGCATGGTATCCAGCTTATTCTCTTTCCCCTGTCTGAAAGAACAGTGTGCTTTCTTTCAGGTCCAGAATTCTGCCACCTCCTTACTGACTGTAAGGCAAGAGTCTCCCATGAAAATCTGGGACCCTGTCTGTTGGGGACCAGTTGTATGTCCTTCAGATTTTGGTAATCTCTGCTCTCTTTCTTCTCTGCTTTCCATGTAAAACACATAGCATTTATTTTTCAGTATTTAGGACTAAAAATTCAGTTTAGTTCAGTCGCTCAGTCATGTCTAACTCTTTGTAACCCCATGGCCTGCAGCACATCAACCTTCCCTGTCCATCACTAACTCTTAGAGCTTGCTCAAACTCAAGCCCATCGAGTCAGTGATGCCATCTAACCATCTTATCCTTTATCGTCACCTTCTCCACTTGCCTTCAATCTTTCCCAGCATCATGGTCTTTTCTAATGTGTCAGTTCTTCCTATCAGGTGGCCAAAGCATTGGAGCTTCAACTTCACCATCAGTCATTCCAATGAGTATTCAGGACTGATTTCCTTTAATATGGACTGGTTTGATCTCCTTGCAGTCCAAGAGACTCTCAAGAGTCTTCTCCAACACCACAGTTCAAAAGCATCAATTCTTTGGCACTCAGCTTTCTTTATAGTCCAACTCTTACATCCATACATGACCACTGGAAAAACTATAGCTTTGACTAGATGGACCTTTGTCAGCAAAGTAATGTCTCTGCATTTTAATATGTTATCTAGGTTTGTTATAAATTTTCTTTCAAGGAGCAAGCATCTTTTAATTTCATGGCTTCAGTCATCATCTGCAGTAATTTTAAAGTCCAAGAAAGTAAAACACACAGCATTTGGTTTTTAGTATTTAGAACTAAACTTTCAGTTCATTTCAGTCACTCAGTCGTGTCCGACTTTCTGTCACCCCATGAACTGCAGCACACCAGGCTTCCCTGTCCATTACCAACCCCCAGAGCTTGCTTAAACTCATGTTCAAATAAACTTTGGATTCAAGCAATTGTTTCCCGTCTTACAAAATCTCCAAGATAAGAAAATTAAAAGGGAAGAGAAATTACAGGGAAGGCATACTCAAATTTGTGTCTTAATAAATTATAACAACAATTGATATTCTTATAGTTTGCTTGTTTTCCCCTAAGAAACACAATTATGAAATATGGTAAAGGCATTGGACACATACAGGATCAGATTCAATGTCCCAAAATGTAACAGAATAGCTGTGTGAATTGGTTTCCTTTACTACAAAATAAGTCTAAACATAGTCCTGCTTCAGGTTGGCATAAGGATTATGACCAAATTTCTAACATTATACTGCCTCAGAGTACCCAATAAATTGGACCTATGTTGCCTAGGTTGGGCTTAATAAAACCGGAAAGATAACATACTCCAGAGGAATGATGCTATTTATACCTACCACATTCAGAGAGATTTGAAAGGAAACTTTATATCAACCTGAAATACTCCTCAATCTATAGCATCCTAAAGTGAGATTAATCCTCACACTGATATCTACCAATTCTAATAATTTTAAGAAAGAAAGACAAAAACAACAAACAAGCAAAGATTATAGTAGAGTTCATGGTTAAATTAACTGTTGAGTTCTTTCTTCTAAATATAAAGAAATTCAATTCCATCATATAAAATACAGACTGTATTTCCCAGTTATTTTTTCCTATGATAAACAGAATATAATCATATTTGTACAATATTCTGGATTAAAGTGATGAGGTTGCTTGCAATGGAAAGCAATAGACTTGAGGGCCCAGACAGCCCCATGCACCTTATGATAACCCTTCTTTTGGCCTAATTGCAACCCATTCAGGAATGTCAGAAGCCAGAATTTGGGAAACTCTGACTTAAGATATAGAAAATGATTTTCACACATGCATATAATGAAGAATACAGCTATATTTAGGAGTGAAGTATGCTGCTGCTGCTGCTAAGTCGCCTCAGTCATGTCCAACTCTGTGTGACCCCATAGACAGAAGCCCCCCAGGCTCCCCCGTCCCTGGGATTCTCAAGGCAAGAACACTGGAGTGGGTTGCCATTTCCTTCTCCAATGCATGAAAGTGAAAATTGAAAGTGAAGTTGCTCAGTTGTGTCCAACTCTTAGCGATCCCATGGACTGCAGCCTACCAGGCTCCTCTCTCCATGGGATTTTCCAGGCAAGAGTACTGGAGTGGATTGCCACTGCCTTCTCTGGAGTGAAGTATATATTGGAATATATATATAAATTAATCAATATAACCACTGAGTCATTTAATAACCCTAAGTGCCTTCTGATCTACTCTCTGTTATTTGGTAAAGGATAAGATCCAATGCTTACTTTAGAAGCACTTACATAATTTTTCTTTTTTTTTTTTTTTTTTGCCTTTGCCACATAACATGTGGGATCTTACTTCTCTGACCAAGGATTGAACCTGTATGCCCCGCATTGGAAGCACAGAATCTTGACCACTGGACCACGAGGGAAGTCCCAACATACGTGATTTTTAAAAATTTCTAGGAGGGTATGTGGTCACTCACTCCCCAGTGTGTATCCATGATCTGATTGTATAAAATCAGACAACAAAAATATGTACATTGGGGAGCAGGAAGATCAATTGATGGGAATAAATGGGTGGGAGAGAGAGAGAGAGAAAGGATGGAAGAAATTTATTTTCACAAGCTTTTCTATTTTAATAAGTATAATCAAGATGGCTTTAAAACATTAAGCCCCAGATTCCATTGTCATTTAACTTTCAAACAATTTGAAGCTGTTGGCTAGTCTGGGAAAAATCCACTTACTTATGGTCTTTAAGAAGGGACATCCTCTAGAACCAGAGTAGGAAGTAAAATGAAGCCTAACTGGGTTAAGTGGCTCAAAAGAAGAGAATAAATTTAATTCAACAAGTAAAAGTACTAAAGAGATATGCAAAATTCATGGGTTTCTTATGTCTGGCATTTTAGGATAAGACTGTTACTTATTTTAAAATTGGACTCTTTAGCAGGATTACTTAATATCAGCAGCATTAAAATTGGCTTTGGAATCATAATTTAAGGTGTAAATTAAGGTGACCTCAACTAGGGTGAAATACCTTTAAAGAAGCTGAGATATAAAATATGAGCCTTTTCAGGAAATGGAAGACAATTGGGAGCTGTTGAAAATGAACCAACAAAAGTGGAAAGGGGAAATAAAGAAACAGATTACAGGACAAAAGCCTGAGCACCTAATTTAAAACAAAAATGGTTTCCTATGGTTTATGATGAGTGATAAACAGAGTCCACTGTGTGGCCATAAAAATATATCTTTAGCTCAGAATATATGAGTCTCACTGTCAGCTTAATGTAGTGATTTAAACTCATAGCTTTTCTCCTTGAAAGAGTTACAAGGCTGCAGTTACCAATCATTCCAAATGATGTGTATTTGGAAATTATGAACTATGACCCACAGACATTATTTTTTAGTGTAACTTAATCATGGATTTACCTATTTCAAGTTATTGTTTAGTTACATATTTCTTACTGCAGCAAGAGTGGTGGAGTATTAATAGCTATAAAACTTCATTAAACTGGCATTAGGCTTCTGAGAAAAAACCCATAAAACTGGAAAGAAAGCCCCACACTGGATTTCTGCCTCTTCTGGCTTCAAGTCAACTTTGTTATAATAAAGTTGTTCAAAAGACTCAAACAAGAGCCAAGAGGGTCTACTGAGAAACCTCATGATGTTATAGCAGGAAATTTCTGATTCATGTAGAAGAGTAATGAGCATAAAAACCATAGGAAATTCTGAGATAGAGCTTCCTAAGGAACATTAAAATGGCAAATGAGGATATTGACTCTATTAGCATATGAAGACACCACAGAAAAGAAAAAAAAAAGAAAAGGAGAAAGAAGGAAAGAAAAACAGTATAAAATGGCCATTCACAGTTGTTCTACTGTGTTCCTGTGTCTAGACAGTGAGAATCTTCAATCCCAAAGTCATCCTCTTATAAACACACTCAGGAAAGAGAAAGTCACAAATCACTGAATGTCAAGCAGAGTTAAACAAAGTGCAGGAGCAATAATATTTTAAATAAGGAACTCAACTGAGAACTCATCAAGTTGGAGATGGAGGACAAATACAAAAATCCATTCCTATCTAGCAGAAATTTCTAAAAGGAGACAAAGAAAGTGGAGACCAGGAACCAACATTTGTACTTATACTTATTAATAGATGCACTGCAGCTGTGTTATTCAAGCTGTGGTCTGTGGGCCTGTGGCATCTGCCTCACTTGGGAGCTTGTTAGAAATGCAAAATCACAGACCCTCTTCCTTTGGACCAGACTGCCTTTGTATCAGATTTTAGCTGATTTTTA
The DNA here is from genome assembly GCA_935064755.1 of Tragelaphus eurycerus. Classification (NCBI taxonomy): domain Eukaryota; kingdom Metazoa; phylum Chordata; class Mammalia; order Artiodactyla; family Bovidae; genus Tragelaphus; species Tragelaphus eurycerus. The sequence goes on from CAKXYN010000020.1 coordinate 25,858,835, forward strand.
AGCCCATGAAACATTGGTTGAGAATCAAAGCTTTGCATCCCTATAATTTAAGACTACAGTTCTACCAGTTTTTACTCTCACTTCAGAGACAGGAAAATAGAAACTGTAAGAACTGCCCAAAGGTGTCTTGCTAGCCAACTGGGAAAATGGAATTCCAAATTAAAACAGTCAAATTCCTCTAAAAACAAAACTAAATTTTCTTTGCTTTGCAATACATATATATGTATATTCTACTTTGTATATTCATCAATAGACTAAAACAAGATTCTCAAGATTTTGTTTCATTCTTTGTTCTCATTTGCTTAGCATGCCTAACAGATACTTACTAAAGTGTTGATGATTAAGAGTTTATTTATGGGGTGCCTGTTCTGTGTCCAGGCTTCCCTTGTGGCTCAGATGGCAAAGAATCCACCTGCTCTGCAGGAGACTTGGGTTCAGTTCAGTCACTCAGTCATGTCCGACTCTTTGGGAATCAATGGACTGCAGCACATCAGGATTCCCAGTCCATCACCAACTCCCAGAGCTTGCTCAAACTCACGTTCATTGGGTCAGTGATGCCATCCAATCGTCTCATCCTCTGTCGTCCCCTTCTCCTCCTGCCTTAAATCTTTCCCAGCATCAGGGTCTTTTACAATGAGTCACTGATTTGCATCAGGTGGCCAAAGTATTGGAGTTTCTCAGCTTCAGCATCAGTACTTCCAGTGAATATTCAGAACTGATTTCCTTTAGGATTGACTGGTTTGATCTCCTTGCAGTCCAAGGGACTCTCAAGAGTCTTCTCCAACACCATAGTTCAAAAACATCAGTTCTTTGGCATTAAGATTTCTTTATACTCCAACTCTCACATCTGTGCATGACTAATGGAAAAAACCATAGCTTTGACTAGACAGATCTTTGTTGGCAAGGTAATGTCTTTGCTCTTTAATATGCTGTCTAGGTTGGTCTGGTTTCCCCCCTAGTTCAGCTGGTAAGGAATCTGTCTGTAATGCAGGATTCCTGGGTAAGGAAGATCCCTAAGAGAAGGAAATGGCAACATACTCCAGTATTCTTGCCTGGGAAATCCCATGGACAGAGAAGCCTGGTGGGTATAAGTCTCTGGGGTCTCAAGAGTCGGACACAGCTTAGTGTGTAAACCACCAAATTACCATTAGGTTGGTCATCACTTTTCTTCCAAGGAACGAGCATCTTTTCATTTGATATCTGCAGTGATTTTGGAGCCCTCCAAAATAAAGTCTCACACTGTTTCTATTGTTTCCCCGTCTATTTGCCACGAAGTGATGGGACCAGATGCCATAATCTTAGTTTTTTGAAAGTTGAATTTTAAGCTGACTTTTCACTCTCTACTTTCACTTTCATCAAGAGGCTCTTTAATTCTTCGCTTTCTGCTATAAGGGTGGTGTCATCTGCATATCTGAGGTTATTGATATTTCTCCCAGCAATCTTGATTCCAGCTTGTGCTTCATCCAGCCCGGCATTTCTCATGATGTACTCTGCATATAAGTTAAATAAGCAGGGTATGGTATATATGCCTTTCCCAATTTGGAAATAGTCCATTGTTCCAGGCCCAGGTCTAACTGTTGTTTCTGACCTGCATACACAATTATTAGGAGGCAGGTCAGGTGGTCTGTTATTCTCATCTCTTGAAGAATTTTCCAGTTTGTTGTGATCCACACAGTCAAAGGCTTTGGCATAGTCAATAAAGTAGATGTTTTTCTGGAATGCTCTTGCTTTTTCGATAGTCCGATGGACGTTGGCAATATGATCTCTGGTTCCTCTGCCTTTTCTAAATCCATTTAGAACATCGTAAGTTCATAGTTCATGTACTGTTTAAGCCTAGGTTGGAAAATTTTGAAGCATTACTTTGCTAGTGTGTGAGATGAGTGCACTTGTGCAGTAGTTTGAGCATTCTTTGGCATTGCCTTTCTTTGGGATTGGAATGAAAACTGACCTTTTCCAGTCCTGTGGCCACTGCTGAGTTTTCCAAATTTGCTGGCATATTGAGTACAGCACTTTCACAGCATCATCTTTCAGGATTTGAAATAGCTCAATTAGAATTCCATCACCTCCACTAGCTTTGTTTGTAGTGATGCTTCCTAAGGCCCACTTGACTTCACATTCCGGAATGTCTGGCTCTAGGTGAGTGATCACATACCATGGTTATCTGGGTCATGAAGATCTTTTTTGTATAGTTCTTCTGTGTATTCTTGCCACCTCTTAATATCTTCAGCTTCTGTTAGGTCCATACCATTTCCTTTATTGTGCCCATTAAAGTTCTTTGTCCAGAGAACCCCATGAACAGTTCTATGCCCAGTGGTCTGTAAAATAGATCTCAGTCTCCAAGGATGGTGGGCAAAAAATGTCTGAAATCTTAAATCAACTTGAGACAAGAGAAAGAAAATTTCAAATGATCTCACATAAATACAGAACTATTAAAAAAAAAAAAAAAAAGAATACAAATGAAATTACTTGCAAAATAGACAAACTCACAGACTTGAAAAGAAAATTTATGGTTACCAAGGGGAAAGGTGAGGGAAGGGATAAATTAGGAGTTTCAGATTAACATATACACACTACTACATATAAAATAAATAATAAGCAAGGACCTACTATATAGCATAGGGAATTCTACTCAATATTCTGTAATAACCTATTTGGGAAAATAATCTGAAAAAGAATCGATGCACATATATGTATAACTGAATCTCTTGGCTTTATATCTGAATCAAATGCATTATAAATCAACTATACTCCGATATGAAAGAAAAATAAATAAATTTTAAAAAATGTGAAACTAACACTTTGAAAAAAAAAAAGATTGCCTTCAAAATCAGGAGAAATAAGCAAAACAATTTTCTGCTCACAGAATCATGGGGAAAACAAGTTATTTTCCACAGCAATCTCTCAATATGAATATAGAGGAGGGTATGTCAAAATGGGGAGAACTACAATAAATTTCCCCTATAAAAGTTTCTAATATCTTTTTTAGGCAAGAAATTTACTTACTGATTTTCCTAAAGCAGCATTATTGCTAAGAGTAACTTGCCACTGTGGGCTATAGGAATAATAGTTACCTAATCAATCACCATTCCACTTTCCCCACCACCCATCTTGCTGAAATTTCTAGCACATATCATAGAAGCTTGAGGTGATGGCAGTAAAATGATTTGTTAATAAAGCTTGTAAAGAATCAATATGTGCTGGTGTGGTAGATTAAAGATGGATGTAGACACCTTTCTGCTTCCCACTAAGAGCCCTGAGAAGTCATATAAGTTTGTGTAATACTGCCTACTGGAGAGGCCACATGTAGGTGCTCTAGTTGATAGTCCCAGCAGGGAACAGCTTTCTGTCCCAGCCCCTACCGCATCTCACCCAGGGCACCAGCCCCTCTAGTGAAGGTGTATTAGACCTGAAGGTTCATCTGCTAACTGAACACCAAGAAGTGACCTTGGCTCTTCCTACCCAGTTTCAATTCCTAATCCATGAAGTTATGAAGTATAATCACATGACTGTCGTTTTAAGCTGACGAGTTTGGGGGTAGTTTTTGGGCAGCAGCAGGTAACTAGAACAGCTGGTGTAACTAAATCTATTCATGGGGATGTTTTTACTCTAGATCCATTTTCATCATTATGATCATAGCAAAAGTCAAATAAATCCTCCAAGGAATAGATCTACTTTGCAAACATGTCAGGAAATTTCAGAAATGTGTGAACTGATTACAGAGTAAACAACTAGTCAAAAATCCCAACTTTCGTTCATTGACAAGTGTGTATTTAATGTGAGGGATTATGGCCTTCCCTACCCCAAAATGGAGCAAAGCAAGATTTGTTGCAAGAATTTAAAGAACTTAAAGCTTCCAACACATCCTTTATGCAAAGAGCACCTTGAGTGTTCCAAAGCAATTACCACAAAGATAACTGCAGATGAAATGAAGCAGAGTGCTGGATTTATCTTCATGTACAGTTTTCCACATAGTAAAATGTCTCCCATTTGTCTCTGCTCCTTTGACATTAGATTGATCAGTTAACTAGCTTTAGAAGCAAAAGATCAACCAGCTGACAAATTGTTCCTCTTGACTTCAAAGCACACCGAGGCCTAAATTTTAGGCCTAATGATTTTAAATCACCCTTCTTGTTACAACAGAATGCACAATGTGACTTAATCAAATTGCTAAGACATTTGTAAAACATGGTTTGTTTGTGCACATCAGAGGCATCAGAGTAATAAATGGATGTGGAGTGGATGGGGTCCTGGTGTCTTCTATGTGTACCACGTGCAGGATTCTATTGAATTAAGCAGGCATCCCCGTTAACAGAACAGACTGCATAAATGGACTCAGCTATAAATTAAGCAGACCTCATTAGCCTGCCTTTCTGGGGGAAATGAGTTCCTCTTTGTGGATCAGAGTGAAATAAGACCTCAAGGGCTAATGTAATAAGAAGAAATCAGAACATTCTACCTGGTAAAAGCAAAGCACTCAATGCGCTAAATTCTATTCATCCACCAATTTTAGCTCATATGCAAGGAATTGAGTTTAATAATCATAATAACACTGTTTGTTTGTAGTAAAATATTAGCAATGTTATTGGGTTATAATAATTATTATTAACACCATCAGTTACAGCTTCTATTTTTGTCAATTTTCTTAAAATAATCAGGAACACAACATTGAGAATAAGAGTGAGGGATTTGTTTTTCCTATAGGAAAGAATGCTTATGTGTAGAAAAATACAGACTATTAAAGGGCTATGCATGCCTGAAGTTCATCTAGTTCAGTTCAGTTCAGTTCAGCTCAGTTGCTCAGTCATGTCCGACTCTTTGCGACACCATGAATCACAGCATGCCAGGCCTCCCTCTCCATCACCAACTCCCAGAGTTCACTCAAACTCATGTCCATTGAGTCGGTGATGCCATCCAGCTATCTCATTCCTCTGTCGTCCCCTTCTCCTCCTGCCCCCAGTCCCTCCCAGCATAAGGGTCTTTTCCAATGAGTCAGCTCTTCACATGAGGTGGCCAAAGTATTGGAGTTTCAGCTTTAGCATCGGTCCTTCCAATGAACACTCAGGACTTATCTAAGGACACCCCCCAAACCCTTCCCAGGGAGTTTTGGTTTCTAGGTGAAGAATTTCAGGATAAGTGTATAAACTGGCCTTTAATGTATAGTCTCTTTTGTTAATCAACTCAATAACCCCACATGTTGGATGATCAGTTCAGTTCAGTCACTCAGTCATGTCCGACTTTTTGCAAGCCCATGGAATGCAACATGCCAGGCCTACCTATCCATCATCAACGCCCAGAGTTTACTCAAACTCATGTCCATTGAGTCAGGGATGCCATCCAACTAAGTCATACTCTGTCAATCCCTTCTCCTCCCACCTTCAATCTCTCTCAGTATCAGGGTCTTTTCCAATGAGTCAGTTCTTCCCATCAGGTGGCCAAAATATTGAAGTTTCAGCTTCAACATCAGTCCTTCCAATGATATTCAGGACTGATTTCCTTTAGGATGGACTGTTGGATCTCCTTGCAGTCCAAGGGACTCTCAAGAGTCTTCACCAACACTACAGTCAAAAACATCAATTCTTCTGTGCTCAGCTTTCTTTATAGTCTAACTCTCACATCCATACATGACTACTGGAAAGACCATAGCTTTGATGTGATGGACCTTTGTTGGCAAAGTAATTTCTCTGCTTTTTAATATGCTGTCTAGGTTGGTTATAACTTTTCTTCCAAGGAGCAAGTGTCTTAATTTCATGGCTGCAGCCACCATCTGCAGTGATTTTGGAGCACCGAAAATAAAGTTCCTCACTATTTCCATTGTTTCCCCATCTATTTTCCATGAAGTTAGTTTTTAGATGCCATGATCTTAGTTTTCTGAACATTGAATTTTAAGACAACTTTTTCACTCTCCTCTTTCACTTTCAAGAGGCTCTTTAGTTCTTCACTTTCTGCCATAAGGGTGGTGTCATCTGCATATCTGAGGTTATTGACATTTCTCCCAGCAATCTTGATTTCAGCTTGTGTTTCATAAAGTCTGGCATTTCTCGTGATGTACTGTGCATATAAGTTAAATAAGGAGGGTGACAATATATAGCCTTGAGGTACACCTTTTTCTATTCGGAACCAGTCTGTTGTTCCATGTCCAGTTCTAACTGTTGTTTCTGACCTGCGTTTACATTTCTTAGGATGCACATCAGGTGCTCTGGTATTCCCATCTCTTGAAGAATTTTCCATAGTTTGTTGTGATCCACACAATCAAAGGCTTTGGCATAGTCAATAAAGCAGAAGTAGATGTTTTTCTGGAACTCACATGCTTTTTTGATGATCCAGCGGATGTTGGCAATCTGATCTCTGGTTCCTCTGCCTTTTCTAAAACCAGCTTGAACATCTGGAAGTTCATGGTTATGTACACTTGAAGCCTGCCTTAGAGAATTTTGAACATTACTTTGCTAGCATGTGAGATGAGTGCAACTGTGCAGTAGTTTGAACATTCTTTGGCATTGCCTTTCTTTGGATTGGAATGAAAACTGAGCTTTTGCAGTTCTGTGGCCATTGCTGAGTTTTCCAAATTTTCTGGCATATTGAGTGCAGCACTTTCACAGCATCATCTTATAGGATTTGAAATAGCTCAACTGGAATTTCATCACCTCCACCAGCTTTGTTTGTAGTGATGCTTCCTAAGGCCCACTTGACTTCACATTCCAGGATGTCTGGCTCTAGGTGAGTGATTGCACCATTGTGGTTATCTGGGTCATGAAGATCTTTTTTGTACAGTTCTGTATATTCTTGCCACCTCTTCTGTTAGGTCAATACTGTTTCTGTCCTTTATTGTGCTCATCTTTGCATGAAATTTTCTTTTGTATCTCTAATTTTCTTGAAGAGATCTCTAGTCTTTCCTATTCTATTGTTTTCATCTATTGTTTTTTCTATTGTTTTCTTTGCACAGATCACTGAGGAAGGCTTTCTTATCTCTCCTTGCTATTCTTTCAAACTCTGCATTCAAATGGGTATATCTTTCCTTTTCTCCTTTACCCTTCCCTTCTCTTCTTTTCACAGCTATTTATAAGACCTCCTAAGACAACCATTTTGTATTTTTGCATTTCTTTTTCTTGTGTATGGTCTTGATCCCTGCTTCTTGTACAATGTCATGAACCTCTGTCCATAGTTTTTCAGGCACTCTGTCTATCAGATAATCCCTTAAATCTATTTCTCACGTCTGCTGTATAATCTTAAGGGATTTGATTTAGGTCATACCTGAATGGTCTAGTGGTTTTCCCTACTTTCTTCAATTTAAGTCTGAATTTGGCAATAAGGAGTTCGTGATCTGAGCCACAGTCAGCTCCTTGTCTTGTTTTTGATGACTGTATAGAGCTTCTCCATCTTTGGCTCTAAAGAATATAATCAATCTGATTTCAGTATTGACCATCTGATGATGTCCATGTGTAGAGTTGTCTCTTGTGTGGTTGGAAGAGGGTGTTTGCCCTGACCAGTGCATTCTCTTGGCAAAACTCTATTAGCCTTTGCCCTGCTTCATTCTATACTCCAGGGCCAAATTTGCTTGTTACTCCAGGTATTTCTTGGCTTCCTACTTTTGCATTCCAGTCCCCTATAATGTAACGGACATCTTTTTTGGGTGTTAGTTCTAGAAGATCTTGTGTCTTCATAGTCAGCATTACTGGTTGGGGCATAGATTTGGACTACCTGTGATATTGAATGGTTTGCCTTGGAAAGAGATCATTCTGTCGTTTTTGAGATTGCATCCAAGTACTGCATTTTGGGCTGTTTTGTGGGCTATTATGGCTACTCCATTTCTTCTAAAAAGTTCTTGCCTGCAATAGTAGATATAATGGTCATCTGAGTTAAATCCACCCATTCTAGTCCATTTTAGTTCGCTGATTCCTAAAATGTTGATGTTCACTCTTGCCATCTCCTGTTTGATCACTTCCAATTTACCTTGCTTCATGGACCTAACATTCCAGGTTCTCATCCAATACTGCTCTTTATCGCATCGGACTTTACTTCTATCACAGTCACATCCACAACTGGGTGTTGTTGTTTCGGCTCCATTTCTTCATTCTTTCTGGAGTTATTTCTCCAGTTATGAATGTTATTTTCATCATGTTGGATGTTACTATCCTCATTTTAGTGCTGGGAAAAATGAGTCTCTATGCCATAAATCTGTGAAGGAATTGAGTTTGGATGTCATTTTTGTCTGTTTTCAAAGTCTTGGTCTGTGGAATAATGCTGATTAATTTGATGCAGGCATCTTCCTTTGACTAACTGCTTTATGAGAATTCTAACCCTTCAACTTTATTGTGATTAGAAAAGAAAGGGGATGGTAATGCCCCATCTCCTAATTGTCAGACTGGCAAAATGCACACGTTTCAATCAGTGAAAAAAAAAAAATATACCTACACATGCATACATACATACATATATATAATGTACACCTACCTGCATATATTCATATATTAATACATATTTAAGTGGTCAGTAGGCACTTGGCAGATGAATATAATCTATCAGTTACTTGTTTGTAGTGGCTGAGATGTTTGCTCTTGCTATAGATCTTATTTTTCTCATCTATAAAACAGAGGGTGTTAAATATTTCAAGGCCTGTGGAGTTGTAAAACTGCAAGAGTTTTAAAATATAAATTGGGCACAGGGTTGGGGGGTATGGAGCAAAGGATGAGGAAGAGATGGGAGGGAGAGACAGAGAAGGGATGAGAATACTAAAGAAAGAGAAAGAAATTTAACAGGGAAGATGGTGAGATTTATCCCAGGTTCATGCTGTGTGATTTAATTTTCACAAAATGCTTAGTCTGAGGCATTTCTTAGCACCATTGCAAGCATCTGTTTTTCATTGACAAGGTTGCATTCACTCTGAAGAACAGAAAATATGATCAGTCTTTCAAGAAAAAGTCTTTCTAAAAAAATACTTTCTCCTGTATCTTGAAACAAAATTATTAGCACATATAAATCTATATTTTGGTGACTCTCATCATGAATCAATCTTCTCTACCCTGGACTTTGTTGAAGAAGTGATATGATATGGTTCCTTTGGTGTTCTAGAGTACATTTGCTTTGTATAAGTTCTTTTCTAAAACTTGTCTTATTATCATTACTATAAATATTATAGATATTCATGGAAAAACACAAATACTTTGGAATGAAAAACAATTAAATAATATATTATATTAATGCCTTACCCAGTTCCAGCATCCAGAAACACCACTATTAAGAGTAGCTTGCATATATAAGACTACTGTCTATCTACTACCATCTGGCTTATTACAATGGCCTATTATAAACATATTAAAAGGAAACATGTATTCTAAAAAATTTTAAATTACATACTTTAAAGTCTCATATTTATACACAGAGATCTGATTCATTATTTTTACTGGCTAAGTACAATTCCATTACCTATATATTGCCATCATTTATTTGGTCCACTATTGATAAATAATTTAAAAGAGTTTTCCTAGAACTTTACTATTACAACAAAAACTTCAATAAGCATTCTTTTACATATACCTTTGTACACTTGAATAAGGGAATGGAATGTAGTGAATATATATTTCTAAAAGGAACTGGATCAAAAAATGCATGTATTTGAAATGCTGACAGATATTTCCGAATTGCCTTACAAAACTGGTTGCACCAGTTTCATTTCATCTAACCATGCAGAGCAATGTCTGTTTCCCCACTTGGTAAAAATGCGATATTACCAACTTTTTTGTATGTAGCTAGTGATATTAGTAAATTATGGCATCTTAACAATTTCTAGTGTTTCTTCACATCATCAATGCATTCCGCATTCCCCATTCCCCTCACTTCTTCATAATTGTCAAATATCTTTGTTTCTATTTTCAAATCATTGTTTTAGGACCTTGGATTACTTCTGGAGAACTGGTTATATTTGCTGATTGTAATTTACACAGAAAGAATTACCCTTTCAGTTCTTAAATTTCCATATTACTGTCTCTCGTCTCCCATTTATTTACGCTTGTGCTTGCTAATATATTCATTTATATTCCATCCATTTCCAAGGCTGATTTGAAGTGGCATATGATAAAATAGTAGGCATAAAGAAAAATAGCATTGAAATGGAAGGAAAAATATCCTTAAAAAATTAATATTGTGACTTTAGCAGTAAATCTAGTTCTGGGCTTCCTAGATATCAAGGCCAAAAGAGCAGTCAGTGCTTTGATTAATGCATAGCCTATCGAAAGAGAAAACATATTAGCTCATATGGAGATGAACCTTTTTTTTGATGTTTAATTATTTAATGTATATTTCAAGTATTCATTAACAATAGAACATATTCTGTCCTCAAAAATTATGAGCCATATGAAGCAGAACTTTTTTATAAGACTGTTTAAAAAAGAGAGAAATATTACTTGAAAATATAATTCACAAAAGGCATTTTCTAAAGACAGAAGAAGGTTAGCTACTGCTATTAGATATTAACTTGAATATAAATCATTTTTATTATATTTAATATATTCCCTAAGTGCACAGGCTCACTGCTATTGTATTGACTTTTGGGTCTAAAGAGAAAAAAAGTGTGAAATATATTTAATTGGCTGAGCAAAAAAATACTGATGATAATTATGATAAAGATAATTATGATTTATCCTCATACAAATTGCAGCTGCCCTTTATGCCGCTTGTATCCAGCATTCATTTTTTTCCCCTCACAATAACACAAGAACTTCAGGTAAAGCAACTGAGGGAAATCTGGGAACATAAATAACATTTCCCAACATTAATTCAGTCCAATCCCATCTACCACTGAACGACACCAGCACACCAATTCATCAGTCCCTTTGTTTGTATTATCTTTATGAGACAGATCTCATGTTCCCTAATCACAGGTTTCCATGTTCTCTGATAAATGCCCTGAACCTTCTGTTCTATATATTTATCTTCTGATACTTCTCTACATACTGGTTGAAGAAAATGTTGACTTCAATAGCAACTGTAGGAAAAACTGGGGAGCACGCCCAAATAAATGGAATTCAACCATTTCACAAATTAACTTTTTTTTTTTCTCAAGCCACATCAATCTGCACTCAAATGGTATCCATGGTATACAGTCCAAATTCTAATCTACCCCTTTGCTTTCATTTATTGCCATCCTCCCTGCAGCACTCCCAATCATTCTGAATTAATTATTTTCTGAAAACAAGAACTCCCTGCCTTCTAGACTTTCCTTCCGCTTACTTTTGGGAGAATTTCCATTGAACAAATTACCATTGCCTAAAGACTTTTTCTGCTCAATCAACACCTTGTAATGTTTATAGTATGCAGCATGCCTTGAAAAACTCTATCGACTTGATCATTTCTTTCAATAGAAGAATACATACGTATGTGTACACAAGTATATGTGTATACACATATAGAAGAGTGAATGTATATGTTTGTGTGCATGGAGTATCGAATTCCTTGAATCTCATGCTCATACTCAGTCACTCAGTCATGTCTGACTCTTTTGTGACCCCATGAACTGTAGCCCACCAGGCTCCTCCGTCCATGGGATTCCCCAGGCAAGAATACTGGAGTGGGTTGCCATGCCCTCCTTCAGGGGAGCTTCCCAACCTAGGGATGGAACCCACATCTCCTGCATTAGCATGTGGATTCTTTACCACTGAGCAACCAGGAAAGCACCCTGATCCCCTTGAGTCTAGAAAGCACTAAATAAATATTTCTTAAGCCGATATATTCTTACTTCTTAAACAAATAAATAGTAAATCCTTTTCAGTCACTCACTGGGCATTTGTTCCTAATTGCTTTATGCTATGCATAGTGGGAGGGTCTGCAGATACAGGGAGGGCTACACGCAATCCTTAGCTCAAGAACCCCATAGTGCAGTGGGGAGGTTTGTCCACATATTCAGTGCATACTCATGTCAATAAGTAATGCTAAAATGGAGATGGACTCAGGACACTCTGAAATTACCCATCAGGGAACACCTGCATCTTCATGTATGTTCAGGAAGGGCTTCACAGAGGAAGATACTATGAAGGATGAACAGGAATCTAAAGGTGGAACACAGAGAGATCCTTATGTTGGACAGACATAATCATGTAGCCACTAGAAAGGAAGCCTCTAGTCCATATTAGAGGGAACCATACTCACAGATTTTCACATAAGGAAAAGGAAAAATGAATCCACTTAAGTCTATTAGTGGTAGATTTATGTTGCCACTCTGAGGGGTATTTGCATACCCACAGGAAACACAAAAGAATAATCTGAAGTAGAAACATACTAGACATGAAGATAAACTATATAACATTTACTAATCAGAGGCTAATACACTAACTGTAATTTATACTTGAACTGTTTACTCAAAAAATAATTGAAGAGAAGGTCAATTGGGGAAAAGGCCAATGGTCAAGTAAATTTGAGAGATCCTTGATTGTATGGAATTAATCAAATCCCTCACTGGAGAATGAAGTACTTTCAGAATCTACACACTTCTCCCCACCTCCACGAATGCACATTTAGCCCAAAGTCCAGCTGGGTCACATCTGGACGAGTATGGCAAATTCTGAACTCAGTTTCTGCCTGCCTGCAATGTTTAAGCCACAGTCAGTGATCCCTCTAAAATGCCAGCCAGGTTACTTCACTCGTCTTCTTAGATCCCTCCAACCACCACTTCCAGAGTCATATCCTAAGTTCCTACAATCCTTAGACTGCCTCTAAAACAGGAAACAACCTGGCCCCTTGCTACCAGCCTTCTCTCCTACCTCCCTTCCCTCCCAGCTCTAGGCACACAGCTTTTGCTCCTTCTTAAACCTGTGAGCCGTACTCCTATTGCAGGATTGCTGTATGGCTCCTTTGTGATATGCCTGGACATTGCTCCCTCTCTTCATGTAGGGATTTGTTCAAACAGTATTTCAGAGTTGTTTCTCTTACAGCCCTTTATGGAATGACATGCTCCCCAATGATTTAGCTCTTTGCCTGTTTTATTTGTCTTTATAATACTTATTTATTTACCATCTGTTTCCCTCCAGTCAAAATACATTTTTCCTGAGAGCAGGAACTATTTCCTATATAACTACCTTTCCTGAGCTTAGGACAAGTGCCTTATACTTGGTTGGCACTCAATAGATACTCCCTGAGGAAATGAATAAATGCCTTTTAGAGCCCTTATCCTATAATATGCATTATAAAAATAAAAAGTAAACCATAAACATCCAGGAGAAGGATATGATACTTGGTGCTTCTCAACAGTTTGTACATGGCACTGTTTTGCAGATTAACTCACATTTATCCATCTCTTCAGCAACTATTTACCTATCATGTTCCAGCAGCTCGCCATGGAAACTAGCATATTCTGAACAAACTCTGGAAATTACTGTTTCAACAGACACCAAGGGAGGACTCTCCCTACTTTGGAGCCTGCAATGAGTCACAGTGAAAGACAATGAAAGTGGCATACAGGTCTGTCTCAGTGACAGTCTAGAATTGGAGGGGCTGTGAAGACTCTGGACTCAGAGATTAGAAGAGGTAACAGTGGAAAAATGGCTTGAAGCCCATTGAACACACCTCAGAAGGCAGGCAATTAGATTACTGAAGGGAAAGTGATTAAATTGCTAAAATGGAAGTTGGGACCTTTATGTGTCAACTTGATTGGACCATGGAGTGTCTAGATATTTGGTTAAATGTTATTTCCAGATGTGTCTTTGAGAGTGTTTATGGATGAGATTTAACATCTGAATCAGTAGCCTGAATAAAGCAGATTACCTTCCACAGTATGGATGGACTTCATCCAATCCCTTGAAATCCTGACTAGAATGAAAGGCTGAGGAAGCAAGACTTCTTTTTCTTTGCCTGATTGTCTGTGAGCTGAGGTGGCTTTCTCCTTCTTCAAACTCAGGTTTGGACTGGAACTATACCATTGACTCTCCTGGGTCTCTGGCTTGCTGACTACACACTGTGGAACTTCTCAGCCTCCTTTATCACATGAGCCAATTCCTTCTAGTAAGTATCCTTCTTTTGTTCTCTAGATAGATAGATAGAGATGCATGTAGATAAATACAGAAATGCAAAATAGTGTGTCCTGTTTTTTATATGTATGTATAGGTATATTTTGAGCTTCCTAGGTGGCACAGTGGTAAAGAATCACCCTGCAAAGCAGAAGACATAGGTTTTATCCCTGGGTCAGGAAGATTCCCTGGAGAAGAAAATGGCAACCCACTCCAGTATTCTTGCCTGGGAAATCCCATGGACAGAGGAGCCTGGAAGGCTACAGTTCATGGGGTTACAAAGAGTCAGACAGACTGAGATACTGATCACACAGATATTGATCGCACAGAAATATATATTATCTATCTTACTGGTTTTGCTCTTCTGGAGAACCTAGACTAATACCAAAGTTAAGAAAAGGAGAAAACATACTATAAAGGGATCCATACAGTTCCTTGATGAACCTGCAGTTCTAAGACTAGTTAGATCTGTAATGAGTCAGAAGTTGAACTATTCCATAAAGACTTTGGAGGCCCTTACTTTTTAGGCAAGATGGAAGTGACTCTTGAGGGCTGTGGTTTCAATGCTATGCTCTGGATTTATGGTCAGAGGGGAAACACCTCTGAGAGACAGGAGAGCCCAGACAGTGTGAAGGAAGAAGGGAAGGAGGAAAAAAGGGAGAAAAAATAAGGAGTGGGGGAAGATCCAGCTAACATCAAAGGGTTTTCTACTCATTTTCTCTCTGCAGCTTTGGAGGGTATGTGTGAACAAAAACTGGCTATTCTCAAAATTCTGAACTTTTACTTTCCTTCCTCAGATGACTCAAAACTGCAGGGTTGGGGAGAGGGGGTTGCCACTTAGTTTCCTTGGAAACACCTCTGATTCCATAGTGGCATCTCTCTCATATCTTAATCAGCATGTGTTAATAAGACAATTTGATGTTGAATGGTAAATATGAGTGATGAGGGGACCACAGGCTGGGGGTTGGTGAATACATGTTGTAAAGCATGCAGCTTCAGAGGACAGTAGGGGCCAGATGGGCCTGGATGGATCTTGTCCCAGGATCATTGCTGGCCTGCTGCTCTGTAGAGTGCGATGCCCAGAGCAGGGGTGCCAAATTGTAGCAGATCAGGGTTTGGATCTGGGCGCTGCCAACCAACCCTGTGATCTTGGGACATTCTTTATACTCTCTGGATTTCATATGTTGTTTAAGCTTTGAGAGGAGGATAATGAAGTTTACAGTGTGCCATGACTATTAAAGGGCACTAAGAACACGAGGTGTCTGGCATTGCACAGAGTGTGTTTGGTGTTCAGTAAATGTTAATTCACCCTTCCTTTCCTAGCTAATATTTTCTTTCATTTGTTCAATTATTAATTTATTCAACAAATATTTACTGACCAATTCTAGGATGTCAGGCACTGTGCAATAAAATGATGAGAGACACAGAGAGAGAGAAATAAAGGGAAAATCTACTTATTTATGACAGATATTGTCATTATTATTAGAATTACAGTTCCCATTTTTAGAACTATTGAGACACTTGATGCCCTGAGATTAGAAAAGGGTCAATTCACTTGATGACAAGAAATGGCTCCTGGCCTTCCCAGTGTTGTTTTTGTTTTTCTTGTAAAATACTTTTTCTACCCTTATTCCCCTAACAGTTCTCCAAAGTTCTTTTTATGCTCTGTGTGTATACCAGTTCTGGATACTGAGATTGCAACACAGAAAAAGATTTGGTTTCTGCTCCCAGAGGCTTACAAACTATTATGACCCTGGCCTAACACCTAGCCTCTGATACAGGACCTAGTAAATAGGGCTTACTGAAATAGTGAAAGGTTGAGTGAATGTCTAACTGAGGGCATGTAACTAATCCCCTTAGCACCATCAGAAAAACTGTCCTGAAGCAGCCATATGGTTGGCTGCAGAGAGGTGGGCCTAACAGAGTGGTTCCCAGACCTGGGCATATTGGCATTACCTGGGAAGCTGAAAAAGTTATTGGACAGATTGCCAGGAGTTATAGAAGCTCGGCATATGATGCTTAAGTGCAGCTTGAGTGGAAAATGCCTATCCTAAAGAGGATCAGCATGAAATCACCTCACTTCTCTTATGAAATGCCCCATGGACTGCAGCATGCCAAGCTTCCTTGTCCTTTACCATCTCCCAGAAATTGCTCAAACTCATGGTAACTTTGGATACATCAAAGTTCTTGATTTTTTTAAAGTGTTTATTGTTTTTGGCTGTGCCGGGTCTTCATTTCAGTGCATGGGTTCTCTCTGGCTGTGGAATACAGGCTTTCTCTAGGTGTGGTGAGCAGGCTTCTCATTTCATCTATGAAAGCTAAGAGAAGGAGTGCTACCACCATGGGTAAACTGTGCACGACTGTTGTTTAGGCCCAACTCTGCTGACCTGAGGCCATTCCAGAAGGCTAAGGTGGCTGTGAGCATTATCAACCAATAGAGGGCACTTTAAAAAATAATTCAAAATGTTGTATATACATTCAGAAATGCACAAAGTACACCAGTCAATGAATGTCACAAAACATATACATTCATAACACCAACAACCCAAAGGCAGAAGGAAAACATTACAATAAACCAGACTCTCCCTCTCTCTCCACCCACCCCACACCCCCTACCAGGCTCTGTGTCCTTCAAGAGAAATTGCTGCTTGGATTTCTAGGTGGATGGATTAGTTTTGCTTGTTTTTATAAATGAACTCATAGTGTATGTGCTCTTGTCTGGCTGCTTTAATTCAATATTAGGTTTGAGAGATTCATCCATATAATTTTATCTAGCTGAACACCATCCATGCTTTCTCTTTACATTTCATTGTTGTGAACATATTACAACTTACGTATTCATTCCACTGCTGGGCATTTGGGTAGTTTCCAATCTTGGACTATTACTAATAGTGTTACTATGAGAGATTTAATACATATATTTCGGTGAGCATATGTATCTATTTCTTTTGTGTATATATCCAGGAGTAGGAGTATTCATCATGGGTATACATAAGCAGATGCTGAACTTTTGGTGGATAACTGGCAAAACACTTTTTGAAGTGTTTTTTTATCAACTTATTTTTTTATTAGCAAGGCTAAAGTTTCTTCTTGCTTCACATCTTAATAATAGTTGAAATCATCAGTCTTTATCATTTTAGCCATTGTAACATATTTGTATTGACAGCTTATTGTGGTCTAAATTTGCATTTCCATGAAGATGGATGAAGTTGAGCATGTCTTTGTACATCAATTATCCATTTTCACAGCTTCGTTTATGAAGCACCCATTCATGTCTTTTGCCCCAGTGGATTGCCTTATCTTTTTCTTATTGATTTGTTTGGAGTTCTTTATATATTCGGTATACACAAATTATTTGTTGGATATATACATTGAAAATATCTTTTTCCCACTCTGTAAATGGTCTTTTCACAATCTTGATGGTTTGTTGTTCAGTTGCTCAGTTGTGTCTGACTCTTTGTGACCACATGGACTGCAGCATGCCAGGCTTCCCTGCCCTTCACCATCTCCCAGAGCTTGCTCAAACTCATGGTACCTTTTGGTAAATCAAAGTTCTTGATTTTTAAAAAGTATTTATTGTTTTTGGCTGTGCTGGGTCTTCACTGCATTGCATGGGTTTTCTTTGTCTGTGGAATACAGGCTTTCTCTAGTGGTGAGCAGGCTTCTCATTTCAGCAGCGTCTCTTGTTGTGGAGCATGGGATCCAGGGCACGCAGGCTCAGTGGGCTTAGTAGCCCAGCAGTATGTGGGATCTTTCCAGACCAGGGATTAAACCCATCTCCTCTGCATTGGCAAGTGGATTCTTACTACTGGATCACCAGGGAAGTCCCAGTTCTTGATTTTAATAAGATCCAGTTTATCTTGTTTGATTGAGCCTTCATTTTTAGTACTTTTTTGTTTGTTTTAAACAATATATATATTGTTGTTATCAGATCATATCAGATAAGTCGCTCAGTCGTGTCCAACTCTTTGCGACCCCATGAATCACAGCACGCCAGGCCTCCCTGTCCATCACCAACTCCTGGAGTTCACTGAGACTCAAGTCCATCGAGTCAGTGATGCCATCCAAGAGTCTTCTCCAACACCACAGTTCAAAAGCATCAATTCTTCGGAGCTCAACCTTCTTCACAGTCCAACTCTCACATCCATACATGACCACAGGAAAAATCATAGCCTTGACTAGACGGACCTTTGTTGGCAAAGTAACGTCTCTGTTGTTATAAACAACAATAAAAATATTGTTGCTTACTCCAAGTTCAGGACATATTTGAGAGTGAAAAGGAATATTTAATATTTTAGGACAAATGACACAGATTGGAATGTCGCAAGCATTCCAAAATGTATGCTCATTCTAAGCACATTCTCCCCATTCTGAGCTTCACCAGACCAGGGAGTCTCAACCCTGGTGGCATATTAAAGTTATCTAAGATGCTTCTAAGAATTATTGCTGCCAGGAGCACCACTTGAGACCACTGAATCATGATTTCCAAGGGTGTGGCCAAGTGTGAGTAATTTTCTTTGTTTTTTAAGAGCTACTCTGTTGACTCTGGGACTCTGAAGTGTGAAGAACTACAGTCTAGCCCAATGCCTCTTAAACTATGAGAATATGAATCCCCTGGAGTCTTGTCTATATAGTCTTTGATACAGTCTTTGGGATAAGGTGACATACTACACAGAAGTATGCAGTATGATGCTGATACTGGTCCACGGACTAGAATTTGAGTATGAGGGCTCTAGATCAGATTTCTCCACCTGGGCACCACTGACATTTTGATCAAATAATTCTTTGTTGTAAAGGACTGTCCTATGCATTGTAAGATGTTAACCAGCATTCCTGGCATCACACACTAGATGCTAATTGAATCCCCCAAGATGTGACAAAAATGTTCCCAAGCATTGCCAAAAAGTCACTTGATGGGGAAATCAATCTTGGTTGAGAATAATTTGTCTAAATCTTTTAGACGGTAAAGTGTTTGCCTACAGTGCAGGAGACCTGGGTTCAATCCCTGAGTCAGGAAGATCTCCTGGAGAAGGGAATGGCAACCCACTCCAGTATTCTTGCTGCCACCACCACCCTGCCCCCCCAAAAAAGAGGCTCAAAGAAATATTTGGGGCTTCCCTCATTCAGTTCAGTTCAGTTCAGTTCAGTCACTCAGTAGTGTCTGACTCTTTGCGACCCCATGAATCACAGCATGCCAAGGCCTCCCTCTCCATCACCATCTCCCAGAGTTTACTCAGACTCACATCCATCGAGTCGGTGATACCATCCGGCCATCTCATCCTCTGTCGTCCCCTTCTCCTCCTGCCCTCAATCCCTCCCAGCATCAGAGTCTTTTCCAATGAGTCAACTCTTCGCATGAGGTGGCCAAAGTACTGGAGTTTCAGCTTTAGCATCATTCCTTCCAAAGAACACCCAGGGCTGATCTCCTTCAGAATGAACTGGTTGGATCTGCTTGCAGTCCAAGGAACTCTCAAGAGTCTTCTCCAACACCACAGTTCAAAAGCATCAATTCTTCATCACTCAGCTTTCTTCACAGTCCAACTCTCATATCCATACATGACCACAGGAAAAACCATAGCCTTGACTAGATGGACCATTGTTGGCAAAGTAATGTCTCTGCTTTTGAATATGCTATCTAGATTGGTCATAACTTTTCTTCCAAGGAGTAAGCTTCTTTTAATTTCATGGCTGCAGTCACCATTTGCAGTGATTTTGGAGCCCCCCAAATTAAAATCTGACACTGTTTCCACTATTTTTCCCATCTATTTCCCATGAAGGGATGGGGCCAGATGCCATGATCCTTGTTTTCTGAATGTTGAGCTTTAAGCCAACTTTTTCACTCTCCTCTTTCATAGCTCAGTTGATAAATCATCTGCCTGCAATGCAGGAGACCTGGGTTTGATTCCTGGGTCAGGAAGATCCCCTGGAGAAGGAAATGGCAACTCACTCCATTATTTTTGCCTGGAGAATCCCATGGATAAAGGAGCCTGACAGGCTACAGTCCATGGGATCACAAGGGTCAGACATGACTTAGCGACTAAACCACCAAACCACCACAAATGGCTGAGAAGCCCAGGAGGCATCATGATGGATCTCAGGTCACACTACTAAATAGTAGATTAGATCAAATGTTATTTGGTATTTTGTTGTTATGACTGTATCACAATTTTGGTTCAAAACACCAGATTGAGTGTGCCACATATGGAT
The DNA here is from genome assembly GCA_935064755.1 of Tragelaphus eurycerus. Classification (NCBI taxonomy): domain Eukaryota; kingdom Metazoa; phylum Chordata; class Mammalia; order Artiodactyla; family Bovidae; genus Tragelaphus; species Tragelaphus eurycerus. The sequence goes on from CAKXYN010000020.1 coordinate 25,879,033, forward strand.
TGGTTGAGCTTTTTAGGTATTAGTTTATTTCCTCTGCGATGGCAAAACATGGCACCTGATCCATGGGTTCTTATCCATTTGGGCCCCAGTAGTTGTAGGTACCCTTAGGAGTACACTGGAGGAAGAGAGTTAAGGGTGAGGATAAACATTTCTTTACAAAGGCTTCAAAAGAAGCAGACTATCACCACCTCCTCCCACCTAAATGTCTGAAATGTCTATTCCAATAATATAAAAACGCTTTTTTTTTTTTTTTTTTTTCTCGCACTGCGTGGCATGTGTTCTTTTATCTCCCTAACCAAGAATTAAACTGTGCCCCTGCTTTAGGAGCTAAGAGTCTTAACCACTGGACCACCAGGGAAGTCCCTAAATGTCTTTACTTTGACACAGTCACTTTAAAAGTTATCAGAGCTAAGACCCCAGAAAACATTTCTTCAGTTCAGTCGCTCAGTCGTGTCCCACTCTTTGTGACCCCATGAATCGCAGCACACCAGGCCTCCCTCTCCATCACCAACTCCCAGAGTTCACTCAGACTCACGTCCATCGAGTCAGTGATGCCATCCAGCCATCTCATCCTCTGTCGTCCCCTTCTCCTCCTGCCCTCAATCCCTCCCAGCATCAGAATCTTTTCCAATGAGTCAACTCTTCACATGAGGTGGCCAAAGTACTGGAGTTTCAGCTTTAGTATCATTCCCTCCAAAAAACACCCAGGTCTGATCTCCTTCAGAATGGACAGGATGGATCTGCTTGCAGTCCAAGGGACTCTCAAGAGTCTTCTCCAACACCACAGTTCAAAAGCATCAATTCTTCATCACTCAGCTTTCTTCACAGTCCAACTCTCCCATCCATACATGACCACTAGAAAAACCATAGCCTTGACTAGATGAACCTTTGTTGGCAAAGTAAGGTCTCTGCTTTTGAATATGCTATCTAGGTTGGTCATAACTTTCCTTCCAAGGAGTAAGTGTCTTTTAATTTCATGGCTGCAGTCACCATCTGCAGTGATTTGGGAGCCCAGAAAAATAAAGTCTGACACTGTTTCCACTGTTTCTCCATCTATTTCTCATGAAGTGATGGGACTGGATGCCATTCGTTTTCTGAATGTTGAGCTTTAAGCCAACTTTTTCACTCTCCACTTTCACTTTCATCAAGAGGCTTCTTAGCCCCTCTTCACTTTCTGCCATAAGGGTGGTGTCATCTGCATATTTGAGGTTATTGATATTTCTCCCAGCAATCTTGATTCCAGCTTGTGTTTCTTCCAGCCCAGTGTTTCTCATGATATACTCTGCATATAAGTTAAATAAGCAGGGTGACAATATACAGCCTTGATGTATTCCTTTTCCTATTTGGAACCAGTCTGTTGTTCCATGTCCAGTTCTAACTGTTGCTTCCTGACCTGCATACAAATTTCTCAAGAGGCAGGTCAAGTGGTCTGGTATTCCCATCTCTTTCAGAATTTTCCACAGTTTATTGTGATCCACACAGTCAAAGGCTTTGGCATAGTCAATAAAGCAGAAATAGATGTTTTTCTGGAACTCTCTTGCTTTTTCCATGATCCAGTGGATGTTGGAAATTTGGTCTCTGGTTCCTCTGCCTTTTCTAAAGCCAGCTTGAACATCTGGAATTTCATGGTTCACATATTGCTGAAGCCTGGCTTGGAGAGTTTTGAGCATTACTTTACTAGCGTGTGAGATGAGTGCAATTGTGTGGTAGTTTGAGCATTCTTTGGCATTGCCTTTCTTTGGGATTGGAATGAAAACTGATCTTTTCCAGTCCTATGGCCACTGCTGAGTTTTCCAAATTTGCTGGCATATTGAATGCAGCACTTTCACAGCATCATCTTTCAGGATTTGAAAGAGCTCAACTGGAATTCCATCACCTCCACTAGCTTTGTTTGTAGTGATGCTTTCTAAGGCCCACTGGACTTCACATTCCAGAATGTCTGGCTCTAGGTCAGTGGTCACACTCTTGTGATTATCTGGGTCATGAAGATCTTTTTTGTACAGTTCTTCTGTGTATACTTGCCACCTCTTCTTAATATCTTTTACTATTGTACATTTAGTAAAATTCTATAGATTACAAAAACAACAACAAAACAAACTGCTGCTTTGTTTTGTGGGCTTACATATGAATATCTCTCCTACCATATACAACTTATGTAGCATATCATGACTGATTCCAAAGATACTCTTCCTTCTTTACTCCTGTGACATCATAACTGACTTATTTATCCTACCCAAGACCAGAAATGGAATAATAACCCACTTTCCTTGCTCTCTTGTCCTTTAATCTTCTAGGGATCAAAATCCAAGGAAGTAACAAATGACGTAGCACAATGGTTATCTTAGTGGCCACAATTATTATCATTAAACACCCACTATCTTTTTTTTTCTTATAAGAGTGCGTCTAGGTACATTTATTTTACTTTTTTAAAAGAAATAAATAGTGTGCCAGACAGAATAGAAATAATGAGAATTCTGAATGCCAAATGGAATTCAAAATACCTATGAATAATCTCAGTGTAATATGCTTTTAGCTTTGGCTTAGATAAGAAATCCTGGCCATAAAATAGTACAAGAAAATTGATGTAAAGAAATTGTTCAAAATGTAAGGCCTATATATTTTGCATTTTGCAGCTTTCAATTACCCTTACCCTGATACTTTCCAAAGATATAATCTATTTTTGTAAGATGGAGAAAAGCTCTTAAAAAAAGTCACTGCAATGAAAACAACTCAGAAGTTTCAAACACCAAATCAAGAACATAGATTGCTTTGTTTGAGTTTTCTCTATGCATTACTAAATCTGATTCAACTAAAATTGTTGAGCACTCATTATGTGTAATTCAGCATGCTGAAGAGCCATTAACATTAAGTTACACTCAGTTCATTCTCTAAGAATTTTACCTTTTATTGAAATAATACATGCACCTGAATTATCATTATCATCAATATCACCATTTTTGTCATCATTACCACATTATTAATATATGTTATGGGTTGTTGTGTTATAAGAAATGAACAGATTCAGGGCTTTGAGTTTGTGTTTTTAATTTTAGTGTTGTGTGGGGTACAAAATTCAGTGGAAAACTTTTGAAGTAGATGATATTTTAGAATAATTTCATGTCTTATACAAGTGGAAAAATGAAGGCAGGGAAGACATCTAGGCACTTCAAGAATTGTTAAAAACACACTCAGGCGGAGGTAGGCAAGCAAATTTGGTACAGCCAGAACATGGAATTGTACAAGAAACTGGGTGCTGGAAGTAGGGGTGGGGTGAAAAGGTACAATGTGGATTTGGGCACAGTTACTTAGGTCCTTGAATGTCAGCAGAGATTGACATGATAGAGATCTTTACATGATAGTCCCCATAAATGTTACACAATCAGAAGTATACAGATGCCCCAGAACATGTGTAGAAATTATCTCAATCAGAACAGAATCTGTTAGTCACTGTGTTTCTCTGAACTGAGTGGTCTCACCAGAGCTCCCTCTAATAAACTCTTGTCAGAAAGCCTCTCGCCACTTCCCTGAAAGACAGTGAATTAGACTCTCACATCTGACAGGAAAGATTCTGGGGCATAGAAGGACATCAAGCAAGAGAGAGCAGAAGCTTGGCAGAAGCCAGGCTACCCACGAGCATGTGGAAACTCTCCACGGAGCCTAGGTGATGTAATCAGGTGAGCTAATTGAAAGGACTGTATCTCCCTTGGAGAAGGTCTTCAGTACAGCAGGGTGGAATGGAGAGCTGTCATCATTTCTGTTCTCTCTCAACTTTTGTTTTCCCTTTTCAAACAGGCAATTGAAGCTGGAGACTATTTTTAGTCCCCTGGCTAAGGGTGAGTGATAGAGTACATTAGTGCATTCGTGGGGCTGGAGGTAAACCTAAGTGGGAGCCTTGATGGGATATCCCCACAGAGCTGGCCAGGGGCAGGAGGTTGACAGCAACATTACAGCAACAAACAGGATCCAACCAAAATCTTCAGGGGCTATACTTTCAAGTGCTGCAGCCAGCAGACTCTATATAAATAGAAGGAAAGGAGAAGAGGGAGAAAACCAACCTCTAGGACTGATTCCTATCTGATTTGGATGCACAGGTTCTGGGGAGAATGTGGAATTCAAGTCAGTTTTGTAGGCACAAAAGATCCCAGATGGTAGACCTAGGTAATCTTATTGGGAGTTGGTGGGTATTTTATGGGCTTAGCTTGTACATATAGTCTCAAAGGTTTTAAAAATTAATTTTATCTATTACATGTCTACCATTATCTATTAATATATATTTTGTCATTTTTTATTTTTTATTTTTTAGTATCAGCTGGAGGAGCTGTGATCACTGACCTAGAGCCAGACATCCTGGAATGTGAAGTCAAGTGGGCCTTAGAAAGCATCACTATGAACAAAGCTAGTGGAGGTGATGGAATTCCAGTGGAGCTATTCCAAATCCTGAAAGATGATGCTGTGAAAGTGCTGCACTCAATATGCCAGAAAATTTGGAAAACTCAGCAGTGGCCACAAGATTGGAAAAGGTCAGTTTTCATCCCAATCCCAAAGAAAGGCAATGCCAAAGAATGCTCAAACTACCGCACAATTGCACTCATCTCACACGCTAGTAAAGTAATGCTCAAAATTCTCCAAGCCAGGCTTCAGCAATATGTGAACCGTGAACTTCCTGATGTTCAAGCTGGTTTTAGAAAAGGCAGAGGAACCAGAGATCAAATTGCCAACATCCGCTGGATCATGGAAAAAGCAAGAGAGTTCCAGAAAAACATCTATTTCTGCTTTATTGACTATGCCAAAGCCTTTGACTGTGTAGATCACAATAAACTGTGGAAAATTCTGAGAGAGATGGGAATACCAGACCACCTGATCTGCCTCTTGAGAAATCTGTATGCAGGTCAGGAAGGAACAGTTAGAACTGGTCATGGAACAACAGACTGGTTCCAAATAGGAAAAGGAGTACGTCAAGGCTGCATATTGTCACCATGTTTATTTAACTTATATGCAGAGTACATCATGAGAAATGCTGGACTGGAAGAAACACAAGCTGGAATCAAGATTGCTGGGAGAAATATCAATAACCTCAGATATGCAGATGACACCACTCTTATGGCAGAAAGTGAAGAGGGGCTAAAAAGCCTCTTGATGAGAGTGAAAGCGGAGAGTGAAAAGGTTGGCTTAAAGCTCAACATTCAGAAAATGAAGATCATGGCATCTGGTCCCATCACTACATGGGAAATAGATGGAGAAACAGTGGAAACAGTGTCAGACTTTATTTTTCTGGGCTCCCAAATCACTGCAGATGGTGACTGCAGCCATGAAATTAGAAGATGCTTACTCCTTGGAAGGAAAGTTGTGACCAACCTAGATAGCATATTCAAAAGCAGAGACATTACTTTATCAACAAAGGTTCGCCTAGTCAAGGCTATGGTCTTTCCTGTGGTCATGTATGGATGTGAGAGCTGGACTATGAAGAAGGCTGAGCACTGAAGAATTGATGCTTTTGAACTGTGGTGTTGGAGAAGACTCTTGAGAGTCCCTTGGACTGCAAGGAGATCCAACCAGTCCATTCTGAAGGAGATCAATCCTGGAATTTCTTTGGAAGGAATGATGCTAAAGCTGAAACTCCAATATTTTGGCCACCTCATGCGAAGAGTTGACTCATTGGAGAAGACTCTGATGCTGGGAGGGATTGAGGGCAGGAGGAGAAGGGGACGACAGAGGATGAGATGGCTGGATGGCATCACTGACTTGATGGGTGTGAGTCTGAGTGACCTCCGGGAGCTGGTGATGGACAGGGAGGCCTGGCGTGCTGCGGTTCATGGGGTCGCGAAGAGTCGGACACGACTGAGCGACTGATCTGATCTGGAGGAGCTGTCTTAAACCTAATGTCACATTAGTTCTGCTGCTGCTGCTAAGTCGCTTCAGTCGTTTCCAACTCTGTGCGATCACATAGACGGCAGCCCACTAGGCTCCGTCCCTGGGATTCTCCAGGAAAGAACACTGGAGTGGGTTGCCATTTCCTTCTCCAATGCATGAAAGTGAAAAGTGAAAGTGAAGTCGCCCAGTTGTGTCCCACTCTTAGCGACCCCATGGACTGGAGCCTACCAGGCTGCTCCTTCCATGGGATTTTCTAGGCAAGAGTACTGGGGTGGGGTGCCATTGCCTTCCCCACACATTACTTCTAGTCCAAGGAAATTTCACTTTTTTTTTTTTGCAGTGAAGAAAAGTGAAAATAGCTTTTCTTTTCATCAGGTATTTACTGGGGATCAGATTCCACACATACATAGTATAATCTGCCATGCCGTACTGTGCTAAATCACCTTAGTCATGTCTGACTCTTTGCGACCCTGTGGACGGTAGCCCACCAGGCTCCTCTGTCCATGGGATTCTTCAGGCAAGAATACTGGAGTGGGTTGCCGTTCCCTCTTCCAGGGGATCTTCCCAACCCAGGAATTGAACCCACATCCCTATGTGTCCTTCATTGGCAGGCAAGTTCTTTACTTCTAGTGCCACCTGGGAAGCCCTGATACTATAATCTAATAACATATATACATATGTGTGTGTGTGTGAAACTGCAATGTTGGCACGCTCCCGAATTTGTAGATGAGTGTTGTGAGATTCTCATAAGCTATGAGACTTGTCTCAGTTTCTATTACATACAAGGAGTTGAGCTGGAATTTGAACCCATGTCCGTTGGCCTTTATGCCACATATTTTTGTGCTGCTCTTTCTGTTTGTTGAGTGTGTGTGTTTTGGGGGGTGAATAGTAAACTTCACGGCTTCCTGATACATCAAGGTTCAGAGAGTTGATGGGAGGAGATCATACTGGAGAGTCATGGTTTAGTAAAGAACACTGGAAATGTTTGTTTGTAAATGGTTTGAACAACAGTTGTTACATAATCACCTCACATTTCAAAAAATGCATCACCCCTGAATAAAAGTGGATTATTGAAAACAAAAATTGGAGAAATTTGATCAATTAATTCTTGAGACACTAACTAAACTCAGATAAGAGCCTTCTGGGCATAAGCTCCAAAGGATGCTAGTACATCCAGTAGGCCAGTAAGTATGGAATAATAAAATTCCTCTGATTAGAGATTGAAATTGTTCTAGGATAGTTTGCAGAGGAAAGGAGGAGCAAAGAAGAAGGAGGAATCAGAGTTTCTATCTGTCCAGTAAAGGATATTCAGACACACAGATGTGAAGGCCCATGACCCCTGATTTGGAATTACTTGTATGAGGAGAAAACAGCCCATGAAGATAAGTGGGGCTAGGGTGAGCTCTTCTTGCTGTTTAGAGAAACATTTGAAGCTAAACTCAGGAATGGGTTGTCAGTCAGAATCTCAGAAGTGAGACCAGATGCCAGTCACTGTGGTAAGAGTGAAGTCTGAGGAGAGGCTCGTGCCTGTCATCAAGCCACACAGTGATGCCTGGCTAAACCTGAACCAGGCCACTGGCACAAAGCAAGAGTAGTGAACTGGAAGCCTGTGATTTGGCATGATTAGAGGGAGTGATGTTGGGGGAAGCTGGCTGTTTGCAGACTGCTCTTGCTGGAAGCCTAAGGTTCTGCCCTGAAGGCAAACTTTCAGAAGCCTTTATACCACTCACTTAATTTTGCTCTGCAGCAGTTCCGCAGCTGAAAAATAAACAGTCTTATAAAAATCATGTGCCCTTATAGTGCCTTGACTCTCACACACAACGATCAAAGATATAGACAAATTTTAATCCTTACAGATGCTATAGATTGCAGTCAAGGCAATCTTGAAATATAGAATAGAGCTATTGTATGCAAGTACACATTTGTGGAATTAATGCATGAGTGACTGGAGACAAAAGAGCCATGGGTATACAGCTCTGTGTGTGAGTGTATTGTGTGTGTGTGTGTGTGTGTGAGAGAGAGAGAGAGAGAGAGAGAGAGAGCGAGTGTGTGTGTGTGTACCTTATGGAAACAATGTCCTAAAATTTATAGAAACCAGAAGGACCTGGAATGGCCTCCTTTAGTTGTGTAAATATCAGAAAGTTGGAATAAACAAGCCTGTATTTCTTAAACAAAAAGAAAGAAAGTATAAATATTTAAGGAAATACTCAAGTTTAATTCAATTCTCAGTTCTGGTGAACTGACCACATTCTGGAAATACAAAAAAGTAGTAGTAATGATACCGGTGCCAACTATGAAAGCAATGATAATGACAGTAGTTAATGAGTTCTTGCTTTGTATCAAGTACTGTGTGACGCACCTAATGGACAGTATCACACACAGCGGGTACTATTATAATCCTTTTTTACTTATGGAGAAATTAAGGTACAGTTAAGTGATTCACACAGTGTCATTTAAACTAATACATGACAAAGCTGTGTTTCTATCCTGTTCAGTCTGACCTGAGTCCAGATGAACTGGGAACATAATGAGGCATTTAGCAGGAGCATTCTTCTGATTTCTGTACTCTATGCAAGGAAAGGATAGGCAGGATTTTCTGAGGAAAATGCTGCCCTTCAGTGGTTTACTCTGTCTCATCTTCTTATTTGTGGGGCACATCTATCCATGCTCATTATGCTTAGCATGTGTGTGGAACATCTGGATGTGAGTAGACTGTTGAATTTAGTAAATGCTTATCACTTCAGGGTACTATCATGTTGCTCATGATTAGTATCCCTCCTCCCTCCTTGTTTCTCAGAGTAAGGCTTTTCTGTATAAACTCAAGGTGTAATTTCCACAGATTTCATGCTGGAAATAGGATCTGCCTTTGCCTGGCTAAGTGCCTTGCAGGCTGTTGACAGTCTTCAGAGTTGAGAAGGCGATATTAGGGTCAGACCTTCCATTCATAGTCAGGATGTGCTTTTCCAATCAAATGAAACTCTAGTTGTATGCATTAGGACAGGAATGCACTATTTTGTTCAGACTATATGAGTCCTACACAGAAAATTAGGTTTCTTTCCTGGCTGGCTTCATTCTGGCATTTTCAACACCTTCCACTCTTAGTGGGAGTGATGGAAAATATGGACAAAACAGAAATGAATTCTAAATTAAGGCTCAAGTGGTCACTTTGAGCTCTCATTAGAATGGAGAGTTAATGTCCCAGAAATGTTTGACTGTGTGTTCAAATTAAAATATGTCCCCTGAACGAATTTTAGTTCTAGAAGGTTGAACTGATGCCTTCTTCTGCAGAATGGGGAAGGTGATGAATGCACCCCAGAAGCAGTCACAAAAGACTGCTCTATTTTGACCCTGAAAATTACAATGAATTGTTTTGCTTTTTATCTTAATAAGAAAGAAAAATACCCTAAAGTTTATATTTCTTTCATATCCACCCACAGCAGGGACTCATAAATGCCTGCTAATGAAATTAAGGAGAACTGTGTACTCAGGCACGATTGGCCCCAAGCACTCAAAAATAAGTAAATTAAATACTTAATGAGAGTAATTCTTTTGGGGGAAGGATGGGGTATTGGTTCTAAAATGTTTAGGTTACTGGAACATTTTGACCTTAGTGTATCTGCTTAACTTATGCTGAAACTTTTTGTTCTATATTTGCTAAATAAATGTTAGATCATGGTAAAAGGCAGATAGTTTTGAATATTTTAACAAGAGCAACTACCACCAAGAACAAAACAATTGTGCAGTTTTTATTGTCACTACTCTTGAATAGTAGGATAATGTTATCCCACAAAATCAGCAATACTGAGAAAACAATCTTTTTCATCCCACAAAATCAGCAATACTGAGAAAAAAATCTTTTTCTCTGTCCAGTAGAGAAGAAACAGTGACTGCTTGGAAACTTTCGAAACCAGGGTAAATTCTGGGATGATTAAAATGATTTTTTTAATGTAAATTTTCAAGCCACACAAATCTTTTATTAACCTCTCTGTAAACTGCAGAGGAAAATAGTTAATGCTTTTCCTGAGAAGTCCTCCACAACCAGATTTCAACCTTCAGCTCCAGTGTAATCAGTATTTTCCACAATTCCACTATTTCCTAAATTTCAGTTGTAACAAGAGTGAGATAGTTACACATCAAGAGCCTGTAGTCTAAATCTAAGGAATAGAAATGCTTTGTTTTACCTATTTTGTTTGAAAATTGGGATACTTTACTAAATAAAACTTTGGAAACATTCATTAAAAATGGAACGGTCTGGAAACAGTGAGTTAATATTTCTGCATAGCATTAGTTAGCTAGAACTAGGTAATGGCTGAACTGTGTGGATGAGGAAGGGATTTTCTTATTTACCCTACTCCTCTCTATTGTCTTATTTCTAGGTCTTTGTGCTGATTTACACTATACACTTGGTTGTCATACACATTTGAATTTGCCCTTCAGGTACTTTTCTAATTTCTTGTTTTTTACTTTCCTTTCTGCTGTGCTCTCTCCCTGCCCCCCTCCCCCACTTTTTCCCCCTTTCTGATGAATACTTTTTTTAAAAAGATTACCTCTTTTTGGATATCTTTTTCTGGTACTTATGACCTTTGCACAGAATTGATTATATCCTCAGCTGTCTTCATTCATTCAACAACTATTCAGGGAGCAAAGGCCATAAGTCAGGTACTCTGCCAAGCACTGGGACCTTAATAGTAAGTCATTGCACGTAGTAAGTCACTATATGTGTCTAGGATGTGTTTCTGGAGTCATTTAATCACATTACTGTTAAAGGATTCAGATTAAGCTTATAGATGTGAGAACTAAATAGTCAGTTTCCTCCAACAACTGTAGTTTTCTTCCAGGCAAAGGGTAGGATTTTATGTCCCTCCCTTGCTGGTGGTAGGTACAGCCAGCTGATTTGTTTTTGGGGAGTGAAACATGAGTGTAACTGATGGGTATCACTCTTTCAAGGAAAAACATTAAAAAATGCTAAGTGACTTATCATACACTCTCTCTGCCTTTGCCAAAGTGATCAGCTGCACTGGTGGCTTCTCCCGTCACCCAGGTCCTCGAATAGGATATAGAGCAGAGTCAGGTGATCCATCATGAACATGAGTTCTGAATGAGAAATATAACTTATTGTTTTCACATCATGAGACTTTTTTTTTTTAGTTTCCATAGGAAAACTAAGATAGATCCTAGTCTGTCCTGACTGCCACATTTAGTACTTCTCAAACTGGAGACTAAAAGACTCATAAAATTTAAGAAAACAAATTAGTAATCTAAATAATACAATTTAGGATGACAAAATTTCTTATTTTCTGTGGTTACAGTAATTGAAAACAGGTGTTTTGTTTGTTTTTTGGCTACACTGTATGACTTCGGGGGTCTTGATTATTCACTGGGATTGAATCTACGCCCATGGTGGTTAAAGCGCTGAGTCCTAACCACTGGACCACCATTCCCTGAAAATGGGTTTAATACACTTTGAATATTATATTATTGAATTAAATATTATCCATATTTAATTATTAATTGAATATTATTCATATTTAATTATTAATTAAATATTATTCAATTTAACTGAGTTTCTCGACAAAATGACTCCCTGGATCTCTATTTTGGATAGAAATGTTTTTTCTTTTGTAAAATTATCCATCTAACATCTAAACTCGAGAAATATTCTCTGGGTGAAAAGGGCATCTGTGACAATCTTTAATTCTATTTGTTTATTTCAATGAAACATAAATATATATGCAGATAATTGCACTAAACACAAAGGTTAGTGAATTTTTATAAAATAAGCACAACCAAGTCATTATAAAGACCAACAAATATAATTATCAGCATTATCTCTTCTCAAATGCTTTAAAAAAAAAAAGCCCTCTTTCAATCAATATCCTCCCTGTCCAAGATCAATATTAACCCATACTGGGACTTCAAATATCATAGATTAGTTCTGCTTAAGTTTGAACTTTATATAAATGACACCATATTGAATCTACTCTTCAATGTTTGAAGTGTTTGAAAAAAATTTGCTAAATCTTTGTAATATTCATTCATCTTGTATTATATAGCTGAAGTTATATTGTAATTCAGTATGTAGATACAGCATAATTTATTTATGTACTGTATTGAAGACAGTCATTTAGATTATTTTCAGCTTTTGCTATCAAAAGTAGTGTTGTTGTGAACATTTTTGAAAATATATATTTTGTACTTGTATTTTGGTAAATGTGTGGATATTCTTGTAATATTTAAGTATTACACAATCTGACCCTTAAGGGTCAGACTGTTTATAATAGAATTACAGAGTAATAAGGTATGAGAAGTTCAGCCAACAGTTTGTATGCATTAATTTCTGGTTACTCCAGATCCTTGTCAATACTTCGTATTATCTATTCATTTTTTATTCCTCTTTCCTCCTTTTCTTCCTTCTTTCCTTGCTTCTTTTTCTCTCTGTCTTCACCTCCTCTCTATCTCTCCTTCCTTTTATTTCCTATAATTTTGGGAAAGTTGTGTTACTGCACTCCTTTTTCTTTTCTGGTTGTAGTTTTTTTTTAAATTTATTTTTAATTAGAGGATAATTGCTTTACAATGTTGTGTTGATTTCTGCTGTACAATAATGTGAGTCAGTCATAAGTACACATATACCCCTTCGCTCCCCAGCCTCCCTCCCCATCCACCCCCATCCTGCCCCTCTAGGTCATCACAGAGCATCAGGCTGAGCTCCTTGTGCTACACAGCAGTTTCCCCTTAGCTCTCTATTTTACACATGGTAATGTTCTTGCCTGGAGAATCCCAGGGACGGGGAAGCCTGGTGGGCTGCCATCTATGGGGTCACACAGAGTCGGACACGACTGAAGTGACTTAGTATAGCATAGCATAGCAATGTATATATGTCAATGTATATATAGTAGTGGTAGTAGTGTAGTCGCTCAGTCGTGTCTGACTTTTGCAACCCCATGGACTGTAGCCTGCCACGCTCCTCTGTCCATGGGATTCTCCAGGCTACAATAATGGAGTGGGTTGCCATTTCCTTTCCCAGGGGATCTTCCTGGCCCAGGAATTGAACCTGGGTCTCCTGCATTGCAGGCAGATTCTATACTGACTGAGCTATGAGGGAAGCCCAATATATGTCAACACTACTCTCTCAATTCGTCCTACCCTCTCCTCCATCTGCTGTGTCCACAAGTTTAATCTCTGTCTGCATCTCTATTCCTGCCCTGCAAACAGGTTCATCACTACATTGTTGCTTTAACCCTGCTTCTCTGATTGCTAGTGAATTTGAGTGTCTATTCATATGTTTTGACATTTAAAAATTTTTTTATTTTTTTCTTACTGATTTGTAGGCATTCTTTATATATTGTAAATAAGAGTCATTTGTTAGATTAGATATATGCAGAAAACTACTCAAGAAAAAGTCTTAATAGTTACATGTTACACAGATTCCTCAAATATTAATGTTTTACTACATATGCTAGTCTCCCCCCAGGCCCGCCTACCTATCTAGGTGAATAAAGATGTTTTTTTCATTATTGACTTATATGGTTAGAACTTTTGGTGTCCTGTCTAAGAAAACATTGCCCTCAAAGCCCTAAGTATATCTTGCTTATCTTTATTCTACATCAGTTTAAATGAAGAAGTGCATTGAAACTGCTGTTGAGATGCCTGGACATTTTTCAGGCAGAAATGTGGAATTAGGTAAATACATGGATAGAATTATAGGCATATTCATTATTCCCTTCAGAATAAACAATTTTCTTTATTCTGTTCTTTGCCTCTATGCTTTTATTTTGTTTATATTTTTTGGTTCTTGTTGCAGTTTATTATTTTTATTTTATATTTACTAAAGTGATAAGTCCCAAGATGCAAATTTAAGCTTAAAGAAAATTATCATTTAAAATATCACACCATATCAAATATATTCTGCATATAATTTGGCTCAGTTTACCAAGTTTAAGGTCAAAGCCAGCCATGTGTAAAGCAGTATTTTGCCTGTCTTTGACTTCTTTGTGTCTGTATCTCCCCTCACACGTTAGGGAGGCGTAATGGACAGGTGACTTTAGCTATTACTACATCCTATGGACCAAGTCACATTATTAGTCTCCTAACTTCAAGTCTTAAGTTTTATTGATCTAGCAAATTTTCTGATAAATGACAAAAAATCGGTAAGAAAAAGGAAAATTACAATTGGTTTGAACTTTATGGGAAAACTAGACAGAGCTGAGTAAGGAAGAGGGGGAGCAAGAACATACCTTTTTGGTATAATTGCTTATTAATAAAACATATAGAAATTAAATAAGCTAGACTAAACAGTCTCTTCTTTATATTTCATGAAGAACTGTATTGTCTTACATTAGGACAAGGCCTTTCCACAGTATGCCCAAACATTTACTTTCACATTATGAATATTTGAATTCTTCTGACATTTTCTACAAACCTCAGAGCATCCGTTTAAAGCCAACTGCTCACTTTTGCCTTTTAATTTCTTCATGCTGTAATTTAACATGAGAGTTACTTTTCTGATGTATTTGGTATGAATAAATTACATCCTACAAATGTTTCAAATGTTCAATAGGCTCTAACTAGTCATCATTTATCTATGAGTACCCTTTAGAAAAGAACAAAATGATCTTCATTTTTTTGATTTGTACAATTTAAATCTAAGAAATGTGCAGTTATGTAAGTGTAAGATTAAGGACTTCTCTCATTGCAAATTTCTAATCCTCCTGCTGGAGGATTATAAACTCCCATGCTGTTGTAAAGTTTCTCTGTACACCAGGGTTTTATAACTGACTGGAAGACTGAAGGTCTTTTTTTTTTTCTTCAATTTAAATATGTTTGAATCATGGGAATCCATTAGAAAAATACAGCCTCATTGTAATTAGGAGAAAATATACCCTTTGTTTAACATTTAATATTGTATTTCCAATTCACATATAATTGTTTATATGGTTCTCAGTCACCCACAACACAAATAAAAAAGGCTTTATACTCTATAGATATAAATTTCAAAAGACAACGTCAAAACATTCAGTAGAACAGAACTTTCTTATCACTCCCAGCAGACTCTCAGCTCCTACATGGCATGGCAAGAAAAGGGCTTAATTACAACCATTTCCTATTACAGTAACCTACTTGGTTACCACATGTTGCAAAGTTAGCAGACATGAAAAAATGTAGATCATGTTTCTTTCTGTTTATTTTTCCAAGATGTTTGGGGAAGGGAGTTGCACTAGGGGAGCAGAGTCATGGCCTTTGGGGCAGCCCTTGGTGATCACTAAATTTACATTAAAATGAACTATAATAAGGTTTAAACAGGCTCCATCCTGTATATGGATGTATTTAGTGGCTGTTCAGTAGATATGAAGTCTTAGTCTAAATCAAGACATACATGTTTTTGAGGTAGGGGTAGGGGTGAGGTGGGTATTTTGCTGACTCTGACATTAAATCTGGCAGTAAAAATGGGAAGAGGGGAGGAGCACCCTCTTACTTTTCTTGTTGACTTAATAGAAGACAGAAGTGGGAGTCACCAGTGGGATGCATAATAAGGGCCTGGATATTTGTCCATAGAAATAGCCTGAATACCTAGATTTGACCCAGTACCCATAATGCATTAAAAAAAAAAAAAAAGCAAGAGAGGAAGAGACAGAAAGAGAGAGAGCGAAAGGAAGGATGGAAGGGAAAAAGAAAGAAGAAAAAATTGGTTTTCTTCCTACAGTGGTACTTAGCACTCAAGTCAAGGATACTACCAGACCACCTGACCTGCCTCTTGAGAAATCTGTATGCAGGTCAGGAAGCAACAGTTAGGACTGGAAATGGAACAACAGACTGGTTCCAAATAGGAAAAGGAGTACGTCAAGGCTGTATATTAACACCCTGCTTATTTAACTTATATGCAGAGTACATCATGAGAAACGCTGGGCTGGAAGAAATACAAGCTGGAATCAAGATTGCCGGGAGAAATATCAACCTCAGATATGCAGATGACACCACCCTTATGGCAGAAAGTGAAGAGGAACTCAAAAGCCTCTTGATGAAAGTGAAAGTGGAGAGTGAAAAAGTTGGCTTAAAGCTCAACATTCAGAAAACGAAGATCATGGCATCTGGTCCCATCACTTCATGGGAAATAGATGGGGAAACAGTGTCAGACTGTATTTTTTGGGGGTCCAAAATCACTGCATATAGTGACTGCAGCCATGAAATTAAAAGATGCTTACTCGTTGGAAGGAAAGTTATGACCAACCTAGATAGCATATTGAAAAGCAGAAACATTACTTTGCCAACAAAAGTCCATCTAGTCAAGGCTATGGTTTTTCCTGTGGTCATGTATGGACGTGAGAGTTGGACTGTGAAGAAGGCTGAGCGCCGAAGAATTGATGCTTTTGAACTGTGGTGTTGGAGAAGACTCTTGAGAGTCCCTTGGACTGCAAGGAGATCCAACCAGTCCATTCTGAAGGAGATCAGCCCTGGGTGTTCTTTGGAAGGAATGATGCTAAAGCTGAAACTCCAGTACTTTGGCCACCTCATGCGAAGAGTTGACTCATTGGAGAAGACTCTGATGCTGGGAGGGATTGGGGGCAGGAGGAGAAGGGGACGACAGAGGATGAGATGGCTGGATGGCATCACTGACTCGATGGACGTGAGTCTGAGTGACCTCCGGGAGTTGGTGATGGACAGGGAAGCCTGGCGTGCTGATTCATGGGGTCGCAAAGAGTTGACTGAGCAACTGAACTGAACTGAACTGAAGGAGGAAGGAGGATAGTTTTGTCTGTGAGTTTCCTACTAACTATGTCCCAGGTAATAATATAATTATGCAGAAGAATCTGGGCCCCTGATAACAAGGGTAATGGCTGAACCAGAACACTGTCTACCATCCAGACTCAGTTGAGTTCAGTCGCTCAGTTGTGTCCGCCTCTTTGCAACTCTAGGGACTGCAACACACCAGGCCTCCCTGTCCATCACCAACTCCTGAAGTTTACTCAAACTCATGTCCACTGAGTTTGTGATGCCATCCAACCATCTCACCCTCTGTCATCCCCTTCTCCTCCTGCCTTCAATCTTTCCCAGCATCAGGGTCTTTTCTAATAAGTCAGTTCTTTGCATCAGGTGGCCAAAGTATTGGAGTTTCAGGTTCAACATCAGTTCTTCCAATTCAGGGGTGATTTCCTTTAGGATGGACTGGTTGGAGACTAGCCCATGTCAATAGCAAGAATCAGAGGAAATGCTGGGTATAAAAGGATGTTCCTTGAGAAAAATCATTGCTGAAGACAGTTTTATTTTCAATAGACTGTAAAGATGCACTTGGTCCAGAAACCAAGAATTAGAAGATTGGCACCTGAGCCTAGGGGAGGGTCAAGATGACTCATGACTGAAGCAGATTTAGAGGCAAAGAGTCCTGTTGGTTAAAGGCACCTGTACCCACTCATGATGCAGTGTTGTAGATGTGGTAACCTCATCAGCAACCAGCTGTTGACAAACTAATCACTATCATTACCCAGCTGTGCCTTATTTGGGCTGTGCTAAAAGTAGTTATGTGCAGATGTGAGAGTTGGAACATAAAGGAATCTGAGCACTGAAGAACTGATGCTTTCAAATTGTGGTACTAGAGAAGAGTGTTCAGAGTCCTTTGGACAGAAAGGAGATCAAACCAGTCAATCCTAAAGGAAATCACTTATGAATATTCATTGGCAGAACTGATGCTGAAGCTGAAGCTCCAATACTTTGGCCACCTGATGTGAAGAGCCGACTCATTGGAAAAGACCCTGATGCTGGGAAATATTGAGAGCAGGATAAGGTGGTGACAGAGGATGAGATGGCTGGATGGCATCATTGACTCAATGGACGAGTTTGAGCAAACTCTGGGAGATAGTGAAAGACAGACAAGCCTGGTGCTGCAGTCTATGGGGTTGCAAAGAGTTGGACACATCTTAGGGACTGCACAGCAACAAAAAAAGTGAGCTGGTGATTGCAGTGCCCAAGGTGTTTGTCTCCACTGTTCGAGTTTAACAGTGTCAGTGAAAGTGTCAAGTCCATAGATAAGAAAACCTTCCCCTCGACATGTTGAAAAGCAAGTCCAGCATCCAACCACATAATGATCTGAATTATATTTAAAAATTTTATTTTGAAGAAAGTAAACATTTTGGAAGGAAAAAGGAGGGGAGGATGGAATCTGATGCAATAAATGGAAAAGCTCTGATCTTGATTATAGAAGATGTGACTCAAATCCCACATCACTTCTTTCTCTCACATTTCTATCCCCTCTCCTCTCTTTTCACTTCGACTGCCCACACATTCATGGTTATTCTCCTATTATTTTGTCTGTTACTTGTGCCATGTTCTGTCACAGGCAAAGTGAGGGCTGGTGGGAAACAAGAGTGACATATTCCTGCTTCCATAGGATCTACCTATTAGTGTTGGAGACAGGAAGAAATGAGGCCTTTAGAAATGATCACATGATAATCAAGACAGCAGATGATCTGAGAAAAAAGCATGTGCAGTCTTAGAAAACCAATGATACGAAGTACGGGGTTTTAGAAATCCATATAACAAGAGGACTGTAGGCATGCCTTGCTTTATTGTACTTCTCAGAAACTGATTTTTTTTTTTTTTTTTTTTTTAACAAACTGAAAGTTTGTGGCAACTCTGTGTCAGGCAAGTCTACCAGCACCATTTTTTCTTTCCAACAGCATGTGCAGATTTTTTTCTTTACATCACATTTTGGTAATTCTTGCTTATATTCCAAAACTCCACCAGCAAAAGCTCAAGACAATAGTATATTTTTTAGCAATGAAGTATTTTAAAAATAGGATATGTAAGGAGATCAGCCCTGGGATTTCTTTGGAAGGAATGATGCTAAAGCTGAAACTCCAGTACTTTGGCCACCTCATGCAAAGAGTTGACTCATTGGAAAAGACTCTGATGCTGGAAGGGATTGGGGGCAGGAGGGAGAAGGGGATGACAGAGGATGAGATGGCTGGATGGCATCACTGACTCGATGGATGTGGGTCTAGGTGAACTCCTGGAGTTGGTGATGGACTGGGAGGCCTGACGTGCTGTGATTCATGGGGTCGCAAAGAGTCAGACACGAGTGAGTGACTGAACTGAACTGATACTGATTTTTTAGATATAATGCTATTACATACTTACAATATACACTATATTTATAGTTCAGTTCAGTTCAGTTGCTCAGTCGTGTCCGACTCTTTGCGACCCCATGAATCTCAGAACGCCAGGCCTCCTTGTTCATCAACTCCTGGAGTTCACTCAAACTCATGTCCATAGAGTCAGTGATGCCATCCAGCCATCTCATCCTCTGTCATCCCCTTCTCCTCCTGCCCCCAATCCCTCCCAGCATCAGAATCTTTTCCAATGAGTTAACTCTTTGCATGAGGTGGCCAAAGTACTGGAGTTTCAGCTTTAGCATCATTTCTTCCAAAGAAATCCCAGGGCTGATCTCCTTTAGAATGGACTGGTTGGATCTCCTTGCAGTCCACGGGACTCTCAAGAGTCTTCTCCAACACCACAGTTCAAAAGCATCAATTCTTCAGCGCTCAGCCTTCTTCACAGTCCGACTCTCACGTCCATACATGACCACAGGAAAAACCATAGCCTTGACTAGACCGACCTTTGTTGGCAAAGTAATGTCTCTGCTTTTCAATATGCTATCTAGGTTGGCCATAACTTTCCTTCCAAGGAGTAAGCATCTTTTAATTTCATGGCTGCAATCACCATCAGCAGTGATTTTGGAGCCCAGAAAAAGAAAGTCTGACACTGTTTCCACTGTTTCCCCATCTATTTCCCATGAAGTGATGGGACCAGATGCCATGATCTTCGTTTTCTGAATGTTGAGCTTTAAGCCAACTTTTTCACTCTCCACTTTCACCTTCATCAAGAGGCTTTTTAGTTCCTCTTCACTTTCTACCATAAGGGTGGTGTCATCTATATATCTGAGGTTATTGATATTTCTCCTGGCAATCTTGATTCCAGCTTGTGCTTCTTCCAGCTCAGTGTTTCTCATGATGTACTCTGCATATAAGTTAAATAAGCAGGGTGACAGTATATAGCCTTGACATGCTCCTTTTCCTATTTGGAACCAGTCTGTTGTTTCATGTCCAGTTCTAACTGTTGCTTCCTGATCTGCATATAGGTTTCTCAAGTAGATTGTAAAAATATCATTTATATCCAATGAGAAACAAAAACGTGTAACTCACTTTATTTTGATATTTGCTTTAGTTGAAGTGGTCTGGAACTGTACCCACAATATATGTGAGGTCTGTCTGCACTCTCTTCAGGGAGTTCTGGAAAGGTTCTGTGAAGAAGGTATATTGAA
The DNA here is from genome assembly GCA_935064755.1 of Tragelaphus eurycerus. Lineage (NCBI taxonomy): Eukaryota > Metazoa > Chordata > Mammalia > Artiodactyla > Bovidae > Tragelaphus > Tragelaphus eurycerus. The sequence continues at coordinate 25,899,215 of CAKXYN010000020.1, forward strand.
AGAGGGATACTTTCAGCTAAGTAGGAGTTAGTATCAGGTTTCTGAGTGAGTTAGAATCAAAGACAATATATTTAAGCCAGTTGCTTTTTACACCTCTTTTTCTCATTCTCCTATGTGTGTTTATTTGCATATCCAGCATATATGCAGCTGGATATTATTCCTGAAACATTTTAAATTCCCTGATTCTTTCTATAACTGGTAGTGGTTGGGGCTTTTACTTCTTTGAAACTCTTACATAGTTTCTTCTTTCTTAAATTCACAGCCAAGTAGAAGCTAATATTATTCCTACTCTCTAGAACTGGAAATTTTCATTTTTGCAAAACATAAAAAACTGCACGATTGTCTATTTTGACTGTGTGGTGCTAGGCACTGTATTGAGCATTTAAAATACATGATCTCCTTTAATGCTTGCATAACCAGGTGAGTATTTACGGATGATAAAACTAAGTTATAGAGAGATGCTATAGCTAGTCTACAAGCTAGTGATATACTGAACCTGGAATTTGCAACCAGAAAGTTCTAAAGCTGACATCTGCATATTTCATTTCATTCATTACATGCCTCTTCAGTTTAATCAGCTTTTGCTTTTCCTGAAGCCCAAGGAAGGAAAATTGACTTGCCTAACATGGCAGAACTTAGTGAGAATAATGTCCTTATATCACCGGTATCCACTATGGGGAGAAAAAAATATAGTCTAAGATGCAAAATTTTTTTCTCTCCCTATCTCATATAGATATACAGATATAGGGATGACAGATGTTTATTTTATATATATCCATATATATATATATATATGGATATATTGGTATCCATATATATGGATATATTGATATCCATATACATATATGGATATATTGATATATAGATTTAACAATGTCTTTTATGAATAGATATTTTTAATTTTATTATAGCCCCATTTATTTTTCCATTATAGTTAGAGCTTTGGTTTCAGAATTAGAATCCAAGCTCCAGTGATTTCTAGCTATATGCCTTTTTTGACAAAGCATCTTAATGTCTTTGCTCTATATTTCCCATTTAAAAATAAAGTTAATTACATGATATTTCTATCATGTAGGTTGGTAGTTGATGGAATGTATATCAAGTGGTATCCTCAGTGATCAGCAGAAAGAAAACATCAGTAAATGAAAAGTTAAGCCAGGATTAACACATAAGGTATGGGCTTCCCTGGTGACTCAGAAGTAAAGAATCCACCTGTCAATGCAGGAGATACAGGTTTGATCCCTGGGTTGGGAAGGTCTCCTGGAGAAGTAAATGGCAATAGACTCTAGTATTCTTGTCTGGAAAATTCCAAGGACAGAGGAGCCTGGTGGACTACAGTTTATGTGGTTGTAAAGAGACACAATTTTATGACTACACAACAACAACAACACATACAATAGTCTTAAAAGGAAAGAGAACATGCAAGGACAGCCTGAGTAGATAATGTGCCTGGAGGGAGGTGGAGGAGAAAAGACAAAACTCTTTTATTTATTTTTTATTTTAACCAGCCACTCTGTACTTTTTCATAAGGATTCCTAAGCTGGAGGCATTATATGCGCTCTAACAATGTGATATCCTCTGAATTATGAGCAAATTTCCTTCAAGTTAAGTAGGCTGAAGATGATTGATTACCTCTGAAATCTGTTCCTTTTCTGACTCCCAGTACCAATTTATCTGCATTGCTCTTTCAAAATGTATCTCTTCCAATCTCTGTGACTCAGGTCTCCTCTCCCATAATAGAATATGAGTCCCTTTAAGACAGGGTCAAGTTAATTGTTTTCCCCCTCACTATCCTTCCTTCCAGGGTTATGTTTTTACATGGAGAAGGGAATAATAAATGCTAACTAACTGTACATAGAGCAATTTCTTTTTCTACTTTTCTTTCTCTTCTCTGCCTTTGGCTTAGTGTCACAATCACAGATACTTTTTTTCTGCTTCTCAGCTTTCTTTACCTCCAGGTCATTATGATTTTGTCCACAGATTATATATCCAGGTTTCCAGATATTTGACTGACTATGATGTGAGATTCATAATAAACTTCCTTCTGGTTTAGATTTTGTGACAAATCTAGCTACATGGCCTTTGACAAGCCACAATCTCTTTCTGGACCACAGCTTTCTTATCTTCAAAATGAGGTTGCAGGCTCCAAGACCCTTGATTATCTAAATGCCATGCCTTTGTCATCCATTCTCATTCCTGAAGAAATGAAGTTCTGAAATAAAATTTCAAGCGGAGTGTTTTTGGGTGAACTGGAGATGCTCGTAGATGCTCATGAGCTTTATCTTGAGGCATGAGGATGCAGATCATCTTCCTCAATCTGACCTTGGGTCTGGATCTTGCCTGGCTCTTGGACCATAGTCTTTCCATGACGACAACACAGCATCAGCTCAGTGCTGTCATCTGCCAAATTACCTCTTCCGTTCCAAAAAATTAAACTATACTCTCAGATACATTTTAAGGCGTGAAATGTACATGCTATGTAGACACTTCACTGTCTATGGAAAACAAAGTTTTGAAAAGAGAAAAAAAAAATGTTTTTCAGTCTATACTCATTCCATTCTTAACTTCCTCTGACATTAACTTCAATATAGAAACTGAGGTTTCGGTAGGAGAAGAACAATCTCTGTTTCTTGGGACTTTGGTTATAGTTAGTTCCAGCTAACTTAAGGCAATATTTTAAATAATTTGCTCAGCATTTCTCTGTCACATCTATCTTTGTGTAAAATGGAGACAAGGATTCTTTCCTTTGTTCCTAAGACACTGTTGCATAGGAACACTTGATAGGAAGGAGATAACTTGTCACTTACTAGGTTTAGTGATGAATCCCTCAACTTTTCTGAACATCCTTAAGATGATGATCCCTACCTCATGGGATTTTTGTGAGAATTAAAGGACTGTAGCTTAGTTTCTGGCACTTAGTAGGTGTTCAACACAATAGTAGTAGTTAATGCCTTGAGATAACAGCCATCCTAACTGTCTATAGTTATGTTTTGTTAAATCCTAGCTGTAGACCAGAGTGACTGGCAACAGAATTCACACTGGAGAGCACATGGTGTGGCCCAGGAGTTCCGTATTCTAGGGTCTGGAAGAAGATGTACAATAAACATAGAAACACCTTTGGCTGGACCTGAACTGCTTTGTTCCTTTCAAAACTGTTTCCCATTTCTCTGCCTCTCTTTTTCTTGCCTGTCCTTTGAGCAGTGTCATTTAGGTATTCTCAATGTTTCTTTGGGCTTACCAATGTTAGGGGTGAGAAACCGAGCCTTTCTCTTTCCAGGAATAGTTGGTAGGGATTTGATGGTTTTAAAATTAAGATAACTTATAACTGTGCCCTGGAGGTACAATGGGGAAACTTCAGGTGTGTTAAATCCATTGCAGAGTGGGGAAGCCTTAGTTTCAAGGATGTCAACAACAATGCCTCATTTGTAATGTTAGTAGCTTGTGTGTTTCTTGGCCAGTGTATTCACCAAGACCCAGAAATATTTATGCCATTTTCCGCTCTACTCAAAGAGCAAAAGACTTAGCTTCTCAAAACTCCAAGTGATTTTCTTTTTTATCAAGCTCCGAGGCTTGATAAACAACAGGGTATGCTAATAATAATCATTATGAGGATTTTTTATGACAAAAGTATATCTATGCCAAATTCTCTAGGCACCTAAGAACGCCAAACTGAATATATTACCTAATAAAAGGGCAGCCCAGCTCTATAAATCTGAAGCATAGTGAAGAAAAAATTCTCCATAACAACTACCAACTATATAATAAATAAAGCAAGTATTCACCCATGCAAAACAAAGAAAAGAAGGAGCTTTATAAAGCACCAGTGTTTTGCATCTGAAGACTGTAAAACGGAGGATGAAAACCTAGAAAGGTTTTATATGCAGAAATGGTCTACTAGGCACTTAGAAGCTAAACAAAACCTCTTCTTAGGTACTAGGTAGCCAAGTAGCCATTGCCAACTTTATAGCAGCTGAGATAGAATAAGATGTGTGTGCTGCAGTAATGCACACTTCCAGAGTTTCAGTGGCTTTAATCCATTAGATGTAATTTCATGCTCATGTTACGTCCTATAGGGATTTGAGGTTTGTTTAACTCTCATCCATGTTAACTATGGAAGCCAGGCTGGATCTTGGCTGCTACCATCTCAGTTCTATTCAGTTCAGTTCAGTCGCTCAGTCATGTCCGACTCTTTGTGACCCCATGAATCACAGTACACCAGGCCTCCCTGTCCATCACCAACTCCCGGAGTTCACCCAAACTCATGTGCATCGAGTTGGTGATGCCATCCAGCCATCTCATCCTCTGTCATTCCCTTCTCCTCCTGCTCTCAATCCCTCCCAGAATCAGGGTCTTTTCAGCCTCAGCATCAGTCCTTCCAGTGAACACCCAGGACTGGTATCCTTTAGAATGGACTGGTTGGATCTCCTTTCCATTCAAGGGACTTGCAAGAGTCTTCTCCAGCACCACAGTTCAAAATCATCAATTCTTCGGCACTTAGCTTTCTTCACAGTCCAACTCTCACATCTATACACGACGACTAGAAAAACCATAGCTTTGACTAGATGGATCTTTGTTGGCAAAGTAATGTCTCTGCTTTTGAATATGCTATCTAGGTTGGTCATAACTTTCCTTCCAAGGAGTAAATGTCTTTTAATTTCATGGCTACAATCACCATCTAGTGACCGCAAAATCTTGATGTTCTTCACTTCCAGCCATACAAATGAGGGGAAGAGATAAGGAAGAGTAAAAGACTCCTTTCTTATTTACCTTGGGCTAAGGATAACTCTTGCCAATGTTGCTCAGAACTAGCCACATGCCCTAAGTTTACATGAGGGAGATTTAAGTAAGAAGACTACCTCATGAACAAAATCATTTTGCTATATAGCAGAAAGACGCTTACTCCTTGGAAGAAAAGTTATGACCAACCTAGATAGCATATTGAAGAGCAGAGATATTACTTTGCCAACAAAGGTCCGTTTAGTCAAGGCTATGGTTTTTCCAGTGGTCATGTATGGATGTGAGAGTTGGAATGTGAAGAAAGCTGAGTGCCAGAGAATTGATGCTTTTGAACTGTGGTGTTGGAGAAGACTCTTGAGAGTCCCTTGGACTGCAAGGAGGATCCAACCAGTCCATTCTGAAGGAGATCAGCCCTGGGTGTTCTTTGGAGGGAATGATGTTAAGCTGAAGCTCCAGTACTTTGGCCACCTGATGCGAAGAGTTGACTCCTTGGAAAAGACTCTGATGCTGGGAGGGATTGGGGGGCAGGAGGAAAAGGGGACGACAGAGGATGAGATGGCTGGATGGGATCACCGACTTGATGGACATGAATTTGAGAGAACTATGGTAGTTGGTGATGGACAGGGAGGCCTGTTGTGCTGTGATTCATGGGGTCGCAAAGTGTCGGACATGACTGAGTGACTGAACTGAACTGAGATCTCTTTCATCCTCAAGGGTAAATCTTGTCTGAGTTTCTTACCTTGATGCATGATCCTGAAAAGAGCTTGCACCCTCATGGACTACAATATACTCAGGAGTGAACACATAAAAATATTCTTTTTTCAGGTGGGCAGACTGCAACAAAGATCAAGTGGAATAAAGGCCAAGGAAGTATTGAGCCTTCCATAAATAAGCATCCAAAAATGAGTCTTTATATATCATAAAGATTATGGGTCCTGGTGCTATTGTATCTTTGTTCAAATTGTGATATTGACACTTACTTAAACTACTCCTTGTCGAGTTACTTAATCTTTTGTTTCGGATTTCCCATTATTTAAATGGAATAATATTTGCCTTAAAACTATCAAAGGTGAGTTATGGGTTTTTTTATATGATAGATGTTGTCTAAAACATTATGCACTTAATTTGAGTTGAGGATCTTAGATCCTATAGGCCTCTGAAAGTCAGATAGAATGCTTTCAATAGCAAGTAACAGATGGCTTGACCTAAAACAGAATTAAATAATGAGGACATTCATTATCTTCCATAATGGGGAGTCCAGAAAAAGGTAAATATGGCAGATCATTGATGACTTAAGTTTGTGTCATGTCTCCACATTAATATCCTTCACACTACTTCATCCTCAGTCTACCAACAAGGAGACTGCTACAGTTCCAGGTGTCATATCCAGACAAAACAACTAAGGGCAAAAAGAAGGATTATTATTCATAGGTTCTCTTTCTTCAGCCTGAAGAAACATTTATATAAATTCTACATTTCCCTCTACTCCTTACTATCAAAACTTTCCCTGCCCATTCCTAAATTAATAGCCGGCAATTGCTACTGCTGATAAGTCGCTTCAGTTATGTCCGACTCTGTGCGACCCGAGAGATGGCAGCCCACCAGGCTCCACTGTCCCTGGAATTTGCCAGGCAAGAGGATTGGAATGGGTTGCCATTGCCTTCTCCAAATAGCTGGCAAAGGGGATTAGAATTGCCATCACTGGATTGAACACATGACATCAAAATTAGGCTGTTAAGGAATCAACTGGAATAAGGTCTAGGCTTACTTTGTGTTCAACTTCTAGAGTAACATTTCCTTTTTGAGGAAACGTTTCCTTTTTCTGATAGAGTCTGCACTGTATTCTCTTCGAATCTAACAAAGAATCTTACCTTTGCTATAGCTGTTGAGGGATCCTATTTGACACCAAGGTGAGGATATCAGATAGATAAAGATTGGGCTGGCCACCTGGCCTTGGGAAAGAACAAGAGCATCTTAAGCAGTCAGATTTAGATTAAAATCCTGACTCGATCACTACTGACTTGATTTTTGAAAGATGCTTACATCTCTTATGCTTCATTTCCTCTGTATAAAACCAGCTATTACCAGCTACTTCATGAGTCTTTAGAGATGACTGAATTAAATAATACAGCATTTCTGGCACATAGTGGACAATCAGTGTTATTATTGGAAATAGTATTAATATTGTTAGTGGCTCAGTCATGTCTGACTCTTTGTGACCCCATAGACTGTAGCCCGCAAGGCTCCTCTGTCTATGGAATTCTCCAGGCAAAAATATTGGAATGGGTTGCCATTTCCTGCTCCAGGGGATATTCTCCAGCCAGGGATTGACGCCATGTCTCCTGCATTGGCAGGTGGATTCTTTAACACTGTACTTCCTGGGAACTCCAATATTAATATTAGTGTCAGAATAATAAAGAATTAGAAGAAGAAAAACTATTTTTGGCATCTTTTCCCACATCCTTTTTCTTCTGGTCATGTTGGACATATATTGCCCTATTTATTTCCTTTCCAACAAACTCTGTTAAAATGTGTAATTCTCATGTTTTTATGCAAATATAGCTTAAATAATATTTGTCCTCAGTGTTCAAAAACTGGGGCATGGTTAAGTAAATTAGGGAAAGTCTGCATGACAGAAAGTTAATCAACCATTAAAAATGATGTTTGTGTAGCATCTTTAATAACATGTAGAATGACTTACATTACACTATTAAAAATATGTTTCAAAGTATATCCATAACATGATATCAACTATGTAAGAGAAAAGTATTCAGAGGAAGAAAACTTGAAGAGAAAATCGACTAATTAAACAACCTTTGGCTCTCATCAGATAAATTCTGCACAATATTATTTTTTCTGTTCTTTAATTAGATATTATCCACATTTTCTATTTTGACCATTATTAATTATGTATGTCATAATTAAATAATAATTAAATATTTCAAATATAGAGTTATCAATATAGTCATATAAATAGATATGGGTATGTAGATGATATCGTTTATTGCAGATATTTTCACTTATTGAGCTTATACCTGACCTTGTGTTAAACTCATTATACAGGCTGCTGCTGCTAAGTCGCTTCAGTCGTGTCTGACTCTGTGCGACCCCATAGACGGCAGCCCACCAGGCTCATAAATTTACCTCATAAATTTCCTATTAGAACATCAACGAGTAGGTAAGATTATTTCCATCAGTATTTCCATATGATGAAATTAGAGGTGGAAGTAATTTCCAAGATTACTGTCGCCTGTGAGAAAGCTAGGATCGGAGCCCTAGGTCTCAGGCCCAGCTCCCATGATTTGAACCACTCCAAATATCTCTCCTTCTACAAAGCAGAGACTTAGAGATGAATTATTTGTTGCGGATGTTAGTGTGGTAACTTAAGTACAACGGCAGGTGAACTGAAAGGTCCCATTCAGTGTAAAGAGTCTTTGATTCCATGAAAGAGTAAAGTGGAATGTGTGTCTTGGACTTGTGAGTATCCAGCAGAAAATGATGTGCAGGGAAGTAAGGAATAACTGATTTGGGTAGAGATGAAATGGGGGAGAGCAGGATGAAAGACAGGAAAATTGAAAGTGGCATTTTGGTTTTTCTGATTACGTTGCTGCAGTGTGATGGTAGGTGTTGGCTATTTCTGATGGAGACTGCTGTATACCTAACTTCCCACTCCATTGCGCTTCACACAACCAAGAGGTATGGATATATTTGCATGTCACCCTATGGAGCAAGAGTGGAAGCTGCTTTTTCTGGAAATGGGAGACACATATGATTTGTTTAAAAGTCACATCATTAAAGACATAAATTAAGATGAGGAAGCAACATATCAAGACAAATTTGTGCTGGCATTTCTAGTACCTTGATGACTCTAGTGAAGGGTCTGTAATGAGCTAAGTACAAGGAAGTTGCTTGAGTTAAATTACAGAGTCAAATCTTATCTTCCACATTTTCTGTGATTTTTTGATGAGCACTGATGTGATGATTTGCTAATGCAAATTCTTTCTCTGAATTCTGTTAGACTGTATGTACTGGAAAGAGGATACTCCTACAACAAAACCCCATGCCATTTCTGCTACTACATGTGGGTTCTTGTCCATGTCATGAAGAAATACAAGTGTGAAGGCTATGTTTGCTTACAGTGGATATACTTAGATGACATAAAATGGAGAGAACTCCATGACTGCGATGGATACTATGCAAAGCATTATTTTTAAATGTCAATCTCAAAATATAGATGCTGCCTGAATTGAAATGGGATGTGGGAGTAAATTCGGCTATGACATTGACACGCTAACATCTACGTGATGGCAGCAGGACACTTGGGTCTTGAGCAGTAGGTGTGTCCTTAGAGGGAAGCATATGGTTAATATTATCTAGAATATTGATGTTTTCTAGCCACTCAGCACTCAACCCTCCTTCTTTTATTAAGATCTCTCAGATTCTGGAGACATCATCTTTAGTCTTTCTGGGTACAGTGAAGCTGACTCCATTTTTAGTGCCAGGAGTTGAGTATGTAACCAGGTTGGCCAACCCGAGTCTCACTTCTCTTAACCTCAAAGCTTGATTTAGGGATAGTGAGATGGCCAGGACTAAACCAATCAGAACCAACAAATGCCGGACAACTTCTTCTTTTTTTTTTTCAATTTTAAGAAAAGAAAAGATTTTCCTATTTAACTTAAAGATCAGTCTTCAGCTGGTGGAGAACAGAGAGGTAGACAAGGAATAAAGATAATCTTCCTTATGAAGAAAATAACAGAGAAGCAAAAAGAATGTACACAATAAAGAAGAAAAACCTTATTCAAAATACACTGAGTGAGCCCCTGGATCCAGCAAGGTCTGAAATTATATTTGGATTACTTAATTATATGTGCTGATAACGCCATTTTTTCTTCTGGTTTGAGTCAGGTTACTTTCATGAAAATATAAGAATCTACATTAGTACCAAGTTTTCTGTATGTAAAAATTGCCACATTTGAAGTTTCTTTTTCATAGACTTTTCCATCGTATATATGAGTTTATTATAGTTGAAAAATTAAACTAGTAAATGGCAAAAATAGTATTGTAACTATACATCAATAACAAACAAAAAATCCTTCACTTTGTTCCATTGTCAAGTGAAATGTTTTAGGATTAATAAAGGGAGCTAACATCTCTTGTAACAGGTTTTAGAAATGCTAAAATTTGTCCCTTGAAGGTGGGCATTCAACTCGACGAGTGAATGGCAGTTGTAACTGTATTCAGCCATCCGTGTTTGTGGAATCCATAAAAGAGAAACTGATCACAGACAAACACAGCTTGTGTCATGAACCACTGCATTTAAAAAGCAAAGACAATGATGTGTTCAAGCTTATCAAAGACTTCTGTTAGAAGCGTAAAAATACACAGCCACATGTGGATTGATCTACACCGATGACGCCCCTGCTAAGCTTGGGTAAATTCCAGAATAGTTCCCTAAGAAAAGCATACCTCACAGCTTCATTACAGACTGTATGTTGCACAATCATGAAAAGGCTGCAAAACCCATTCATCATAATCAAAGAATGCTTTGCTTACTGCAGCAAACATACTCAACTTCAAGGGAGGATGTGTTCTCAATTATCATTGATTCTATTTCTTTTGTTAATAAATTGATAGAGAGCACTGCCTTTCTTTTCTGTGAAGAAGTGTGGTGACTTTTTTGGTACCTAGATAACTACTTGTATTTTTTTCAAATGTACAAAATAAAAATGTCTCTTTAGAACTGAAACAATAGTTCAGTTGATTTAGAAATAACTGCATGTAGCAGATACACTCAAATACTTAGCTATACTAAATACACTTTATTCAAATCAGGATAAGCACAATAATGGCTAGAGTGAAGTTACATCCTTTTATTAGGAAGTTACTTTACATTAGAGTGAAGTTACATTTCCTTTTATTAGGAAACACTATGTGGTTCATAATTACTTCACTATCATTTATTTTTAAATAAAGAGTTGTTATGGAAAAAGAAGGAATGTCCCTCATGTGTGAATGGCTATGCATTTGCCACATTTGAAGTCTCCTTTCCATGAAAATTTTCACTCTGGAGGTAACAGTGTGGGAAAAAAATAAGTGCTGGGCTCCTTCCCAATATTGATATGATGGAAGTATAAGTTTTACACCACTGTGTCCCAAATTTTAACACCTGGAACAGTGCCTGGCATGTAGTGGGAGCTCAAAAACATTTTGCAAAAAAAAAAAAAAAAGAATAAAGGAAGAGCCAGTTGTTGCAAATGAAGGGAATGATACTGAAGTTTCAGATTGTCTGATGTGCTCAAATATCATCTTTTCAAACAACATGCAAATATGGTGTTGTAGACCTGGGCACTAGACAGCATTAACATCACTTTATGCATTCAAGCACAGACCTGGAACCACTTAAATCTGAATGTTGACATGTATGTGTCTATTTCAGCAAGGCTCCTTATTTTTTCCAAAGTCATAGATACAAGTTCTAATGGAAGAGTGGTTGACAGAGCAATAATAATAATAATAAATAAAGAATAAGCAAATAGTAGTAAATTTGACACTATTTCATGCACTCTTAGGATTGTTTTGAAACTGAAAATAAAAGATAATGATAAGCCTTTCATTGCTTGCTCGTGATATATCTAAAATTTTAATAGCTAACCTCTCATATGCTTTTTAATAAGATACATGAGGACAGGTCTTGAAAATAAAAGGCAGGGATCTGGGGAAGGCTAGAGTGAAGTTAAGTACCACTGATGTGTACTAAACCAACACAGTTGTCTAAACAGAAGCTGTCAGAAAGAGGAAGGCCACTTATCAGGTTACGTCATGCGATCCTTTCACATAGCCTCTGACCTTGCAGAGTTTATTTGAAGGAAGTGGGAGACTCTACATTTGGCCTCTGCACTGTTCATTGCCCTCATCTGCTTGCTGTGCCAAAACCTCAGTTGACACTGCACCTGCATTCTCAGGACTCCTGTGGGGCAAGTCATCAGGTTTCTATTCCACTTGCCTGGTGCCAAGGAAGCCAGGCAGCAGCCATAGGTAGGGCACCTACATTTGAGAGTGAGGCTCTCAGAGAGAGCAGGAGATGGAGAACATTAAGTCAGGATGGAAAATAATGTAATTGCAGTGGAAAGAAAAAGATTCCAAGGATTTGTTAACTCCAACTTCATACTCCCATCTTAGCCTTAGAGACAGATGAATATTACTTTCAGTCAACCAAGCTGGAGGAGAAATCTTATAGGTATCCAAGCTACTTCTCCATCCATCTCATGGGCAACATAAAGCCTCTAACCCTAATGGACAAGACATGGCCTTAGTTTGCCCATGAAAACATCATGCTAGTGTTCAGACAAGAGTGTATCATCTCCTCTGAGTCTCAGCTCCCTCTTCCAGGAGACTATAAGAGATGCTCCTTTTCCCTAACTTTATTAGGGTTTAATTTAATCCTCTTTCTCAAGCTTACACTGCAAAAATCACATATCTTTCTAATGTGCTATTCACATGGCATTTCTCTTTTCACCTGCCAAATATCTTATTTTTAATAATTCCTTAAAAGCACAATGAATGGCCAGCTCCTGGTAGGTCAGAAAATGGATTTGTGAATGATGCTAAGAGAAAAATAGTGTCTGAAGTAGGGAGATCATGTTTCTACTTTGTGACAGTGGCCATATCATACTTGTAATATTGGTTTTCATTCTGGATACTAAATGAACTTTGGCCAAAGAATCGTGTTCAGAGGGAACTGGCAGAAAGAGGAAAGGGCCTAAAAATATACTATTTATGGAAAAATTGAGGAATTAGTGCCCAGAGAAGGAAAGGAATAAGAGAACATAAGAATAGGATTGAAGTATTTGAAGAAGCATCCCATAAAAGTAGAAGCTTTTTACTTTTTAGTAATTACAAAAATTTGAATATATATTTAATTTACTAAATTAAAGTTACTTTGTAAGGATCAGATTCATCCTCAAATTACAAAATTTGCTTTATAGCAAATAGTGGGTCAATGGAGGGTCCAAAGAGGTCTTGGAAAAGTATCTGTGTGTGCACATGCTAAGTTGCTTCAGTTGTGTCCCACTCTGTGCAACCCTATGGACTACAGCCTGCCAGGCTCCTCTGTCCATGGGATTCTCCAGGCAAGAATACTGGAGTGGGTTGCTGTGCCCTCCTTCAGGAGATCTTAAAAAAGGAAGTCAGTGAATTTATGGCTCTGGGCCAAGTTCAATGTGCTGCCATTTTTAGTGGGAGTCACCTCATCCATTTAGTTACAGATTTTCTATGCTTGTTTTACCTCTACAAAGCAGAATTGAATGGCTGTAATAGAAATGCTGAGTGCTGAAGAATTGATGCTTTTGAACTGTGGTGTTGGAGAAGACTCTTGAGAGTCCCTTGGACTGCAAGGAGATCCAATCAGTCCTGGATCTCCTGAAGGAGATCAGTCCTGGATGTTCTTTGGAAGGAATGATGCTAAAGCTGAAACTCCAGTACTTTGGCCACCTCATGCGAAGGGTTGACTCATTGGAAAAGACTCTGATGCTGGGAGGGGTTGGGGGCAAGAGGAGAAGGGGACGACAGAGGATGAGATGGCTGGATGGCATCACCGACTCAATGGACAAGAGTTTGAGTGAACTCTTGGAGTTGGTGATGGACAGGGAGGCCTGGCGTGCTGCAATTCATGGTGTCACAAAGAGTCAGATACTACTGAGCAACTGAACTGAACTGAATTGAATAGAAACTGTGGGCTTCCTAGGTGATGCTAGTGGTAAAGAACCATTTGCTAATGCAGGAGATGTAAGAAACATGGGTTCAATCCCCTGGTCAGGAAGGTCCACTAGAGGAGGGCGTGGCGACTCACTCCACTATTCTTGTCTGGAGAATCCTATGGACAGAGGAGGCTGACAAGCTAGAGTCCATAGGGTCTCAAAAGAGTCGGACACAACTGAAGCGATTTAGCACACACTCACAATAGTGACCGTATGGCCCAGACAATCTAAAATATTTATTATCTGGCTCCTTAAAGAAAAGATTTGCTGATTTCCCCCATATAAGAAACTGAAGTGCATGAATAGAGACCTTGAGAGGTTAAATTTTCTGACTTTGTCTTGCTGACTTTCTGTAAAAGAGAGAAATCTCTATTTGGAAGCAATGGAGAAGAAATGATTTAATTCCCAAAAATATTCTGTAGAAACATACCCTTATAAATAAGTACTAAAAGGGAATTACCGCTCGATGGAGAATTTATGGATTACCTCATTAAAATAATCATGAGTGGGAGGCATTAATATTCTAAGTTTAACTGTTTGTAATAGCTATTGCAAAGTCATTTTCATGATCATCAACAAAATATTATTACCTAGTTCTTTTTGAGATACATGGAAAAATTTGAGATATCATCTCTGTAATGTATGCATACAAAGCATATTGAAGGAGGAAGCAAGTCACAGAAAGAAAAGAGTTTTGGAGAAGTAAATGATAAATCTCTGTATCATAAAGCATACTCCAACTTTTATAGAACCTTATTCATAGTCTTGGAATATGTTTTAAAGGTTCAGGCATGTTTTTACTGTACCTGAAGTCAAGTAAGTCTTTTAATTGCAAACATTATGTTCATTTCCATATGCTCATAACTTTGAAGATGGTGAATAGCAGACATTTTGCAAGATTTATTGGAGTGTTATTTCCTGTAGGCATTCATTTGGTGAGTTTTTATGTGATGAATGCATTTCTAATTGGGATTATTTACATAGGCATCTGGGGACCTGGTTAGGAATGGAGAGTGGGAACAGGGAGACTCAGGTTTAGTTGATTTTACATTTGATTTAACATTTTCTAGAGTGGAGCGGGGCTCACGATATGTCATTTCTGCCACAGTTTTGGAGTGACATAGGTAGCTTTATGGTTCCTTCCAGCTCTTATTGTCTGTAACTCCATATCCCAACAAAATTTATCTTTACAACTCCCTGGATATATGTTAAGGAGGAAAAGAGGAGCAGATAAAGAGGAGCAGCTCAGACTGAAAATTTGTTGATTTGTCAGCTGGGTTAGGCTGGGAAGACAGGTACAAGTCTACTACAAAGCAGTGAGAATTTTTCCAATTGCTGGTTGTGTGCCCATTCTTGTGGGGCCTAGGAATAAAGTGAAGAGGTTTTTTTTTTTTTTTTAAGTTCATAAATAGATTTTTCTGGAGACTATTTTTGTACATTCATAATTTGGGCATCCCTCATCTAAGACAGCTATTAAAACGTTTTTTAAAACCACTGTCAGACTGCATGTCTATTGTGCCTACATTAGTAGGGCAATTCAGACAGCAAAATCAAGAGTAATAATGATATATATTGCTTTCTATATGTCTAAGTCTGCAATAGGCTGAATAGTTCTCACTTTGGGTTATTTAGCACCTAATAGCTCACAGGAAAGTAAAAGGAATGTTTAATAGGAGGCAAGGGGATTGGTTGGGAAGAGACAAGTGGACAACGGAATAAGAACAGGGCCTGCAGAAGCTGGAGCTAACTATTCTGGAGACTGTGCATTTAGCAGAAGGATGGTTAAGACCAAAGATTGTATAACCATGGTAGAAAAGTAAGCATACACCAAATGTGTGTGTCAGCTTAGCAGAGAGAAGAATCTCCTCTCATGATTGTGCAATTTTTAACCTTAAGTCCATCCAGTTTTCCAATATCTGTGTGCAATTTAATTTGAAAAGCTGTAGAAAGTTACAAATGCATGGCCTGCCCTGGATTCTTCGCTGTTTGTGAGACACTGTGTGGTTAGTTTACCTATTGCTACATAATGAAAAACCCCAAAATGTAGTGACTTAAAAACAACTATTCATTATTTTTTATGATGCTGCTATTTGGCTGGGTGGTTCTCCATGTGAGGTTGGCTCAGGTGACTCACATGGTTCATTCCGCAGGGAGCTTGTAGGGCTGGAGCATTCTGGACTGGGTCCTTGTTCTGACTATTGGTGGAGGACTTGCTTTCCTTGATTCCTCATTCAGTAGCCTAGATCCAAGTTGTTTCATGAAAAGGCAAAACTTAACACTGGCCAGACCCCCGAATGGGCTTCTCTGGTGGCGCAGACGGTAAAGAATCTGCTTGCAATGTGGAAGATCCAGGTTCAATCCCTGGGTTGGGAAGATACCTTCAAGAAGGGAATGGCTACCCACTCCAGTGTTCCTGCCTCGAGAACTCCATGGACAGAGGAGCCTGGAGGGGTACAGCCCATGGAGTTGCAGAGAGTTGGACACTGAGACCCCATAAGGGCTGGTCTCAGATCAAAAACAATACTATTTCTGCCATAGTTTATTAGCTACATAAAGCCAGGGTAAACAGACCTCATCACCTGATGGGAGGAGCTGCAAGCACCTACAGCCTTCTGTACCATGTGCTGTCTTATTTAGACATGAGCTACCACACCTGGATTAATGGAAGTATTTGATAAACTCCAAACTGTAGTCATATACAACTATATTTCCAAAGCCTCTGTCTTATTCAGAAAACAGGTGAAAGATGATCAGATGAATTCACAGAATACCAAAGTAGAGACTTTGTTGTATGCAGTTTGAATAATGGCTATGGGGATATAAGTACAAAAAGCTTCCTGCGGTCACAGAAGTTCAAACTTACTCAAGCAACTTTCTTTACTTCTTAGACTTTTAGGATTTCTCACAGCTTTTAATGTGATAATATGCATTGTTGTTTCCAAAATACTAAATACATTGTGAAGCATTCCTGTATGGATTTGATTACAGATCTCTTTTTTCATGGATCACTTTAAAGAAGAAATGCTTTACAGAATACATTTTGGGAAATGCTGAGGCAAAGCATTAGAGGGCCAGATAAATGTGTGTGTGTGTGTGTGTGTGTGTGTGTGTGTGTGTGTGTGTGTGTATTAAGTTATCTCATTCGTGTCCGACTCTTTGTGACCCTATGGACTGTAGCCGACCAAGCTTCTCTTTCCATGAGATTCCCTAGGCAAGAATACTGGAGTGGGTTTCCATGCCCTCCTCCAGGGGACCTTCCTGACCCAGGAATTGAAAGCCACATCTTTTATGTATTCTGCACCAGCAGGTGGTTTCTTTACCATTAGCACCACTTGAGAAGCCCTAGATAGATGGTACATGATAATACATCATACCCTCTGAGACTGCAGAAACATGAAGAAAGTGAGGGAAAGCCCACAAAACATACTAGGACATGGAGGAAAATGCCCAGAATTTGGAGTCAGAACACCTTTCGGTCATTTGCAACCCTGTTGAGTATGCTGAGAAAGTGATTTCATCTGATCTATAGAATGGAAAGAATAGTGTTCCCTTCTCATAGAAAGGATTCTGTGCACAGGTTCAACTGGGACATGAATTATGAAGTTGTGGGAGGTGGTTTCCAAATTTTTTTCATTATGAGAGTACTGTTTTTATTACTTTTCTATGAATCCTATAATCTAAGTTTGCTTACCAAGTAATGATCAAGGAATGATACAGGCTAACCTTGGTCCACTAGAGATATGTATGCACATACTAGTTGGTTTAATTTTTACTAATAACTGTTAAGGCAGATTCTACCTTTGATATCTCTGGTGGCAGCACTATCACATGATTTTACTATGTGGATTTGGAAGAGGGTCCTAAGATCTCCTGTAAGCCCTCTCTTTTATCTCTTAGTTTTGAAATTAGCTGTTCTCTTTACTTTCACTCCTGCCACTGCTTCTCACAAGAGCAGGAAGAGGAAGAGGGGATAATAGTCACCTCAGAGACAATGATCTCAGAGCATGTTTTAAAAATGGTGGAAAGAAAACTTCTAAGATCTGTGAATGACTGGCATGCATGCAGTTGTACCCATCATGGTTTTGCCTTCTGCATTTCCATCAGGAAACAGGGGCATTTGCCTTTTTTAATTTCTCTCTCTTCTCCATTTCTTTTTCATGCTTCCTTGGGTCTTCCTTTCTCCCTCCTCTCTCTCTTCCCCTCCTCTCTCTCTCAGCCATTTTCTCTCTCTCTCCCTCACACCCTTTCCTTCTTTGTTCCTCTCTCCATCCCACTGCTTTTATCATACCTCTGTTAAATCTTCAAAGATATACTCATCCTATTCTACCCCTTAAGACTGAGGGCCTGAATGTACAGTAATTAAGCTGCTTCTGGAGGCTCAATAGTGTCAGTATCATCTGCTATAATGAAACCCTGTCAATTCCACACCCCCCACCCGCCTGCTCTTTTAATAGTCCATTCTGATGTGAAATATAGAAGTTAAAATTTCATTAAAGCTGGATTTAGGTCACAGATCAGATCAGATCAGTCGCTCAGTCGTGTCCGACTCTTTGCAACCCCATGAACCGCAGCACGCCAGGCCTCCCTGTCCATCACCAGCTCCCGGAGGTCACTCAGACTCGCATCCATTGAGTCAGTGATGCCATCCAGCCATCTCATCCTCTGTCGTCCCCTTCTCCTCCTGCCCTCAATCCCCCCCAGCATCAGAGTCTTCTCCAATGAGTCAACTCTTCACATGAGGTGGCCAAAATACTGGAGTTTCAGCTTTAGCATCATTCCTTCCAAAGAAATTCCAGGGCTGATCTCCTTCAGAATGGACTGGTTGGATCTCCTTGCAGTCCAAGGGACTCTCAAGAGTCTTCTCCAACACCACAGTTCAAAAGCATCAATTCTTCAGTGCTCAGCCTTCTTCACAGTCCAGCTCTCACATCCATACATGACCACAGGAAAGACCATAGCCTTGACTAGGCGAACCTTTGTTGGCAAAGTAATGTCTCTACTTTTGAATATGCTATCTAGGTTGGTCATAACTTTCCTTCTAAGGAGTAAGCGTCTTTTAATTTCATGGCTGCAGTCACCATCTGCAGTGATTTTGGAGCCCAGAAAAGCAAAGTCTGACACTGTTTCCACTGTTTCTCCATCTATTTCCCATGTAGTGATGGGACCAGATGCCATGATCTTCGTTTTCTGAATGTTGAGCTTTAAGCCAACCTTTTCACTCTCCACTTTCACTTTCATCAAGAGGCTTTTTAGCCCCTCTTCACTTTCTGCCATAAGAGTGGTGTCATCTGCATATCTGTGGTTATTGATATTTCTCCCAGCAATCTTGATTCCAACTTGTGTTTCTTCCAGTCCAGCATTTCTCATGATGTACTCTGCATATAAGTTAAATAAACATGGTGACAATATGCAGCCTTGACGTACTCCTTTTCCTATTTGGAACCAGTCTGTTCTTCCATGACCAAATCCAGCCTTGGCATATAATAGGCACTTGGTATAGTTTGTGGAATTTGTTGATGTTGCTGTTGCTCAACAGGAGAATTGGGGATCTACAGTTTGTCCTATGATGCAGCAGAAAAATAACCCATGGTATAGTATATTGGGGAAAATTGTATTTTCCTTAGAGATTTTAATATTAACATTAACATCTTAAAGTCTCTGACATGTCCTAGAGCCAAGAAACATTTATCTTTTTTTAGCTTAGAATCTTTAGATTTATTTCAAGGCATAATTAAAAGAAAATTAATATTGACCGATATCCAGGAGAATGCAGAAAGGAATTGAAAAAAGAAAAAAAAGGAGAAAAAGAGAGGAATTGGGAAATCTACTCTCAATATTCTCAGAGTTCTTCAATTTATCAACTCTATAGTTATAAATTAGCAGGATATTTTCATGAATGTGTTTTATTTTTCTACAATAGTTTCTGTAAATTTTGTAACCAATTGCTACTGCTACTGCTAAATCACTTCAGTCGTGTCCGACTCTGTGTGACCCCATAGACGGCAGCCCATCAGGCTCCTCCGTCCCTGGGATTCTCCAGGCAAGAACACTGGAGTGGGTTGCCATTGCCTTCTCCAGTGCAGAAAAGTGAAAAGTGAAAGGGAAGTCGCTCAGTCATGTCCGACTCTTAGCGACCCCATGGACTTTGGCCCACCAGGGTCCTCTGTCCATGGGATTTTCCAGGCAAGAGTTCGTAACCAATAAATAAATGAATAAAAATCCCTGGCCTGCTTTGATCTAGTAATTGATATGTAAATTATAACTTCATGTGAGGTGATTTCCAAGTTTTTCATTATCAAATTATTGCTTTAACTATTTTTCTATCAACCCCATGGTCTGAGTTTGCTTACCAAACAAACTGCATTTATTCATAGCTCATTTATTTTCTTAGGGTTATTAATCAGAGACATATCTTTCAGAGTGCCTTATAGCATGAGCTAACCACAGTGACTTCATAACATTTCAACCAAATAAAATTTAAAAACAGAAACTTTTTATTTGTATTTAAACTGCGGAGTCTAATTAGAAGTAAGACTTCTTTTTTTAACATGGAAAACAGCTCACAAACTCCAATTACTGCTGTTGAAGTAGCCAAGGATCTAGAGTAGTGGTTCTCAGCTTTGCACATTAATCACCTGCAGAGCTTGAAAAAGAAAATGCCAATGCTAAAGCCTCATCCTCATGTTTAAGTCTGAATCTCTGAGATAGGCACCCAGTACTTTTGTAATGGGGCTTCCTGGGTGGCTCAGTGGTAAAGAATCAGCCTACAATGCGGGAGCCTCAGGAGACATAGGTTCCACCTCTGGGTCAGGAAGATGTCCTGGAGGAGGGCACGGCAACCCACTCCAGTATTCTTGTCTGGAGAATCCCGTGGACAGAGGAGCTTGGCAGGCTACAGTCCATAGTGTCACAAAGAGTCAGACACACTGAAGCGACTTAGCACAACACACAGTTTTGAAAGGCTCCAGATTATCCTCATTTACAACAAAAATTGAGACTCTCAACCCCTGGTTAAATCATATAGGTGAGATACAGGTTTCCATACAGATGGAGTTACCTGTTTGGAGACAAAAGGTAAAGAGGAAGGCACTGCCTAACAATGAGTCAGCTCATTCAGGGTCACTGCTTTCTTGAAAAGAGTGTTCTTTGGTTTTATCCAATCTCCTTTATTGTATCATAATCTTACTCATGAATTAAATCTTCCCAATGCAATTATGTGGGATATTAATGCATGTTAGAATGTAGAATTTGGATAAGACCCTAGAAACTAATTCCTCTTAGCTCATTATTTAGGGCAATTCATTGAACTGCATTTCTCTAACCTTCAGTTTCTTTATTTTCATTCCAATAAAAATACCTGTGTTGTAGGCTTCTGTAAGATTTAAACAACAAATATAAATAAAAAATTTCATGGTTTTACATACAAAGTTGTTGTTCAAGAAGAAATGGTAGTTGATGCTTAATTCAAATATATTATTAAAAAACTTAGGATAGGCATTGACACACTTCAAAATTAATCAAGAAAAAAGTAAATAGAAAATTTGCTTTTAATTAGAGTTCTGAAATTATAGCAATATATTCTGATAAATATGTAACATTCATTGCTTATTTATTTCGTGCTTTTTTCATGGAAAGATTGCCAATGTTCAATCTAAAAACTAGCATTTTCTCCAATGGCTCCTCATAACTTTGAGTTAATAGGAAAGACATTAGTAATCTTCATTTTTACATTGAAAGCAAATTTGAAGATGGGTCGTGCTGGCTAAGGACATGCACAATCTACAAAGGTGAAGAAAACAGTTCGTTAGTGATGTATTAATACAGAATCTATAATTTTTCAACTCAGTTTGTCTTCGAGTTAATTTTTATTTTTTCAATATTTGAAAACTTTTCAATTTTCTGGAGTCAAATCTCTCAATTCTTTCTTCTGTTATTTTATTGCTTTGTAGGTAAAAGATCCTACCTCTACACAATTACTAGATAATTAGCTATATTGTCTTAATATTTTTTTGAATTTTACATTTAATAATTTAATCAGGAAAGCCCAATAATTTAACTTAACTTAGTTGGAAGTAGTTTGATATATATTTTGATACAAATAATATTTATTTTATTGTGATGTTAGAAAATCTTTGGTACATAGAAGTAATGTTGAATCTTTGTCATGATATATATGCCATCTGATTACTATATTTAAAGTAATTAATGAACTTAATATACAAGCTCAACATGGCACACAAGGTCCCACAAATTCAGCCCTAGATTCCTTCTCTGATCTATATCCTACAGCACAAGTTGGCTATTGGCACCTAGAAAGCATATTCATTGAGTCCAGGGAAAATCCTAGTGGTCCTTGATTCTGTTACCTCCTTTAATTCTCATGTTGATGCATTTACAATCAGTCATGCCTCCTCTTCAACTGGTAAATTTATTAAGAAGATAAAGGAGGAATAAATAATGCCTCTCATACATTCCCTATATCCTGACAATATTCACAATGATTCCTGTATCTATCCTCACAAAATTTTTGAGTGGAAATTGTTCTCCATTTTAACATTGAACACATCATGTCTAAAATTGTGAAATGTTAAGAATCTGCCCAATGTCACACAACTGATAAGTGACCAAGATGGGATTTTACAATGTGGATCTGTCTTAAGTCAAGCTCACTTCCTTATATTCTTTTTTTTTTTTTTTTAAGTTTTATTTTTTAATTAAATTTTATTTTGCTTAACTTTACAATATTGTATTGCTTTTGCCATACATCAAGATGGATCCACCACAAGTATACATGTGTTCCCCATCCTGAACCCTCCTCCCTCCCCATACCATCCCCCTGGGTCGTCCCAGTGTACCAGTCCCAGGCGTCTGTTATCAGGCATCATAGACTGGCGACTCGTTTCAGGTATGATATTATACATATTTCAATGCTATTCTCCCAAATCATCCCACCCTCTCCCATTCCCAGAGTCCAAAAGTCTGTTCTATACATCAGTGTCTCTTTTGCTGTCTCGTATACAGGGTTATTGTTACCATCTTTCTAAATTCCATATATATACATTAGTATACTGTATTTGTGTTTTTCTTTCTGGCTTACTTCACTCTGTATAATAGGCTCCAGTTCCATCCACCTCATTAGAACTGATTCAAATGCATTCTTTTTAATGGCTGAGTAATACTCCATTGTGTATATGTACCACAGCTTTCTTATCCATTCATCTGTGGATGGACATCTAGGTTGCTTCCAAGTCCTGGCTATTGTAAACAGTGCTGCTATGAACATTGGGGTACACGTGTCTCTTTCAATTCTGGTTTTCTCAGTGTGTATGCCCAGCAGTGGGATTGTTGGATCATAAGGCAGTTCTATTCCCAGTTTTTTGAGGAATCTCCATACTGTTCTCCATAGTGGCTGTACTAGTTTGCATTCCCACCAACAGTGTAAGAGGGTTCCCTTTTCTCCACACCCTCTCCAGCATTTATAAATGATACAATAGACCAGTTAGACCTAATTGATATCTATAGGACAGTTCATCCTTATATACTTAAACTCCTTATATTCTATACTGTTTTGCTTCTCATTTTAGCAACTTTATGCAGTCTGCTTGCCAGCTCAGACTTCCCTAGTCATCATACTTCAACACATGTATATTTCTATGCATCACTTATGTATCATGTGTTATGTTGTGGGTGGATGTTGATATTTCTTTTTTTTTTTTTTAATTTTTTTCAAAAAAATTTTTCCTTTTATTTAAACATAAAAGACATTTACAGCATGCAGGTTAACTTAAAATTATATGGCGTCTTCCCAAACCAATTATCTCTGCATGTATCTTCAAGCACTGAAAAGAAACCAACATATTCCACAGGCAGACTCAGACTCTTCTATCATCTCCTGCCAAATTGAGAGTTACATACAGTAG
Organism: Tragelaphus eurycerus; assembly: GCA_935064755.1. Classification (NCBI taxonomy): domain Eukaryota; kingdom Metazoa; phylum Chordata; class Mammalia; order Artiodactyla; family Bovidae; genus Tragelaphus; species Tragelaphus eurycerus. Next base: position 25,922,628 of record CAKXYN010000020.1, read on the forward strand.
TTTTCTTAAATTAGGCAAATAATTTAACTGAGGATGTTGATATTTCTGACCACTCACGATCTCATCATTTTCTTGAGGAATCACATAGAATTAATCTTTGTGCTTTCTTCAGTCAACATAAGGCTGGGCACAAGTTAGATGTGATAATAACACATATTGGCTGGCTAGATGGATACAATTTGATCACAGGGTATTGTCTATTCTCTTATTTGCTTTCTATTTTAGTTATATTGCACCTTTCAATATAAAGTTCCATTATAAGGTATTCGCCATTTCAAATGGTTTAGAGGGGCTTTTATTTTAATTGAAGATATAGTATTACAATTGTGTGAGTCATATCATATCTCTGTGAGAGGCAAAATATATTCCTTTTAAACATATACTGAAGAGTTTGTATGGGAATTGTTTCCAAGCTATACAGTTATTTACTGCTGCAGTGAAGAGAAAACAAAATCAATTTCCCTCCAGAAATTTATGAGTGGTCTAGATAGAGCTTTAGGTAATACATCTCAAGGAGATCTTTTGATAGACCCTCGCTGCTGCTGTATTTCTTTTGAACTGCACTCCACATTTCCTAATCAGCTATATCCAGACATTAAAGTAAAATTTATGATAAAAATAGAAAAGCCTAAAGTCCTTGAATTCCATTGGTTTGAATAAAACACTAGATGAGAAAATTGTTCAACAGTTGATTTTCCCATTAATCGTCTTATTAAAGTATTCTTGTAAGTCAGAGGACTAGAAGTGGATTTCCCACATTTTATTCTGTCAAGTCGAAGGCAAGGAACACTTCCTGCATAACTAGCATGAGAAACAAATGAATACCAAAAAGGCGTCATCAGTATCCTTCATTTTCAGCACATTCATTTTAGTACACTTGAAATTCTGAAATTAGGAAAAATGAACAAGAATTTAATTATCATCATCAAGGTACTATTATTAGGAATTTGATCTGGATTGCATCTTTGACACTGTAGGCTAAGTATGTAAGAAAAAAAAAAACTATGCCTATCTTTTATTATAAATATGGAGAATATACTGAAAGGAATCAAACTATAAGAGTTGACTTAGAAGTAATATACTTTAATATTGAAAATAGTTAATGGTGTGGCCATTTTGTTCTAAAGGAGATTAGAATTTGAAATTATGGATTTAATAACTATCCCAATGTGGGTGGCATCATCCAATCTCTTGAGGGACTGAATGGAAAAAAAAAAGTTGGAGGAAGAAAGAGTTTATTTTTTTCCTGCTGAATTGCTTGAGTTGGGATATCCATCCTTCCTTCCCATGGTACTCCTGGTTCTCAGGCCTTCAGAGCTGGACTGAATTACAACACTAGCTTTCCTGAGTCTCCAGTTTGTAAACAGTGGATTGTGGGACTTCTAGGCCTCCATAATTATGTGATTTGATTTCTTGTAACAAATCTCATGTATATCTCATCTTGTTTCTTTCTCTAGAGAGCTCAGACTAGTTCAAGACTCATTCTCATGCAGAAGACCACAACATAAAACAGATACATATCAAAATGCCATAGTTGAAGCATAAATGGAGATTGGAGACCTGCCCAATTATCTGTCTCTCAAATCCAACTCTAGAAGCCCCTCAATTCCATAGATTACAGTTTAAAACTACCAATTAATTCTCATAACTTTCTTTTAAAATTGATGGTGGATATGGAGACTGAGAGAAGTCAATCCCTCAGCCCCAGACGAAGGATTTACTTATGTAACAGCCAAGTCAAATCTATGTGGTTTAGTTTCTAATTTGACAAAAAACTATGGAAAATTCTGAAAGAGATGGGAATATCAGACCACCTGATCTGCCTCTTAAGAAATCTGTATGCAGGTCAGGAAGCAACAGTTAGAACTGGTCATGGAACAACAGACTGGTTCCAAATAGAAAAAGGAGTACGTCAAGGCTGCATATTGTCACCATGTTTATTTAACTTATATGCAGAGTACATCATGAGAAATGCTGGACTGGAAGAAACACAAGTTGGAATCAAGATTGCTGGGAGAAATATCAATAACCTCAGATATGCAGATGACACCACTCTTATGGCAGAAAGTGAAGAGGGGCTAAAAAGCCTCTTGATGAAAGTGAAAGTGGAGAGTGAAAAGGTTGGCTTAAAGCTCAACATTCAGAAAACAAAGATCATGGCATCTGGTCCCATCACTGCATGGGAAATAGATGGGGAAACAGTGGAAACAGTGTCAGACTTTGTTTTTCTGGGCTCCAAAATCACTGCAGATGGTGACTGCAGCCATGAAATTAAAAGACGCTTACTCCTTGGAAGGAAAGTTATGACCAACCTAGATAGCATATTCAAAAGCAGAGACATTACTTTGCCAACAAAGGTTCGCCTAGTCAAGGCTATGGTCTTTCCTGTGGTCATGTATGGATGTGAGAGCTGGACTGTGAAGAAGGCTGAGCGCCGAAGAATTGATGCTTTTGAACTGTGGTGTTGGAGAAGACTCTTGAGAGTCCCTTGGACTGCAAGAAGATCCAACCAGTCCATTCTGAAGGAGATCAATCCTGGAATTTCTTTGGAAGGAATGATGCTAAAGCTGAAACTCCAGTATTTTGGCCACCTCATGCGAAGAGTTGACTCATTGGAGAAGACTCTGATGCTGGGAGGGATTGAGGGCAGGAGGAGAAGGGGACGACAGAGGATGAGATGGCTGGATGGCATCACTGACTCGATGGATGCGAGTCTGAGTGACCTCCGGGAGCTGGTGATGGACAGGGAGGCCTGGCGTGCTGCGGTTCATGGGGTCGCAAAGAGTCGGACACGACTGAGCGACTGATCTGATCTGAAGATGAAAATTAGAGTACCATTGTTAATGGAAAGAAACTAGAAGCCTGGGAATCGCGCAATTGTGTAACTTCAGAATTTTAGGAAAGGAAGTGAGGTCACATTTGTTCTGACCTTCTAAGTGAAGGGAAAGTTGCTTGGTTGTGTCTGATTCTTTGCTACCTCGTGGACTGTAGCCCACCAGTTTCCTCTGTCTATGGGGATTATCCCATAGACAATAAACAGGATACTGGAGTGGGTTGCCATTTCCTTCTCCAGGGGATCTTTCCAACCCAGGGATCGAACCCAAGTCTCTTGCATTACAGGCAGATTCTTTACCATCTGAGCCACTGGGGAAGCCTGATCTTCTAAGTCTCAGTGCAAATACCTTTCCTTACTATGAAGAATTAAGATAGCTGCATTTTTTATTCCTTGCAAAAAAACATAGGATGCTTTAATATGCTCTAGTTCATTTGCAAAAATGGTCAACGGCTTAAGAATGATCATATTTTAAAATCATCTGAGTAGGTTGTCTATCACTATCCATTGCTGTTCTCACTATATATGTACACACGATAGATATACTCTATTTGCTCCAAGAAGTTATTTTATAAAGGGAAGCCCTGTTCATCCTCACATTGGTTTTTCAGGATACTGTTCTGTTTTCTTCATTCTTGTATATCTGTGAAGATGTCCCAGAACATTTTATGTTTGTTCCATTTGCTTTTGTTTTTGACCCTTAACAATAAACAGCATGTGTATTTACTTTGACCTCACTGTTCACTTTGGTGTTGGTCAGCCTCTCTTTCCAAATCCTTGAGATTCTGCCTGTTGCCTGGTACTCAACTTTGCTGTACAGAGGTGATTTTTTCCTATCTCCAGTGCCTGGTTCTCCAAAGTTCTGACTGATTGGTGGGCATGGAAAGTGCAGTTGGATAACCTGCAGTAAGAACTCTTTTCACCAACATCCTGACACAGCTGTCACTTATTAAGGCTTGTTTCTATCTCCAGGACTGCAACTGACTGCCATTTTTACTTCCTGCCCAATTGTCCTCTTGGAGTTTCACATTAGGATGTTAAAAAGGAAAATTTCTATTGGGGAAGGAGATTAAAAGTAGCAGCATTTGGGGAATCATACACCCAGAATCGGATGATGACCAACTGGCATTCAGTGGTGGGGCTGAGGTGGGTTACAACTGTCCAATAGCAATACATTATAGTAAATGAACTTGTGAAATAAGGACTAAAGAGTTGGGGGAGTAAATAGGGGTTGTCTTACTTACTTTCTGGAGAAACAAGCATATTCTAGTCCTCATGGTTTTTCCATCTCTTGCCTTCAGAGTTGAGATGAATTCACCTCAAGAACAGAAATTTCTCTCAAATTCCGGCAGTAAAACTGACAGCCATGCCCAGTTTTCAGAGATGTGATTTCTCACCTCTGTTGGTTTCTTTGTAGGTATGACGGCAGAGAGGTGGGAAAGATGCCATCAAGAGTTGCTTTCCAAATGCCATTTTAAACCATCATCACAAGTCTCTTGGTAAAGGATGAGTAAGGAGGAATGTTCTGTACTCAGCTCCAGAGGATTTTATTTCCCTCTTATGTAAACCACTTCATGTCAGAATAAGAGTTTATGTAAAATTAATGTGTTATATATACCAAGACTAAATGACTTAATTTTGGATATATAGACATTTTCAGTGATTAAATATTAGTATGTAGAAATTGAAGGGCCTCTCAGGAATGCTAGAGCTCCCAACCCTCCTTTATGTTTTGTCTAAAACAGGATTTAAAGGTTTTTAATAGACTTGAGAAAGGCTAGAAATCTCCATATATACAACCTCGGCTGCCCTGATTTATTGGTGGATTTCCTGTGGAATTTTTAATGCGACACTTGATTTCCCCTGCGGGGCTTGTTAACTCCTGATTGGGTAATGTAAATTTCCAGCCAAGATTAAGCACAAACAAAGCCAAAACTCATTTATTTTAAGAAGGGAATTGAGGTTCTGAAGGTCTGGTGTTTCCCTTTTCAAATAAATGAGTTTGTCAGGTGACTCTTTTTAAAATATTTGGCTGGAATTAAGAACAAATAAATTTAATGTTTTAAATTTTGACTTATTCATTAAAGTTTGAAATAAGAAATTAAAGTTTGCAAGTATTTTGTTTGAGTCTCTCCCTCTCTGTCCCATTCTCTTTTTTTGGCTCATAGGATAAACTACTGGGAGCTGTATTTCTACTTTTCCTTAGGTCTGTGCTGTGCTGTGCTCAGTGCTCAGTCTTGTCTGGCTCTTGGCAACACCGTGGACTATAGCCCTCCAGGCTCCTCTGTCCAAGGGGTTCTCCAGGCAAGAATACTGGAGTGGGTAGCCTATCCCTTCTCCAGGGGATCTTCTCAACCCAGGAATCAAACTGGGGTTTCCTGCATTGCAGGTGGATTCTTTACCAATTGAGCTACCAGGGAAGCTCTTCCTTAGGCCCAGGTACTCACCATCTCAAATGTCTTGCTAGATTCATTCTCAACATAGAGATGGCATTTCTGCTGGCCTTCAGCACATGAATGTGACATTTTTAGCCAAAAGACAAACTAATTATATGTGTATATTGGAAACTGTATAAGCTCCTTACATTTTTTTTCTATTAATTATTTCTTACCAAAAGAAAGACCACTGTAATGGAATAAAAGACTTTGCTCAGAGTAGTGACAATGTGTGATAGCGTAGACAGTGTTTCTGGGAAAGACAATTAGGAGATAGACGTGATGGTGGGAGAACATCGGCTGGGAATGTAAGGGGAGAAGGAAGAAGAAAGTATACCAGATTTCCTGGCTTGAATAAACTGGTGACAGATTTATAGATGGGAAAGCCATGAAGAGGAGTAGATTGTTGGTTGAAAGGTGAGAAAGTTAATAAACTAGTATTTGGATTTGCTGAGTTTAAGGTACCTTGGGGACATCCAAGAGGTCACGCTGACATCTTGAAATATATATTTGGAGTATGGAAGGCAGTCTGAGGAGATAGTTATACATTTTGGAATAATTTTCATAGAAGTTCCTTAGAAACTTTGGATATTAAAGTTGTAATATACATTTTGTCTTATTTTCTGCTATAATTTTGGCATATAAATGATGATATTACTCAATGTGTTTTTCTTAATATCTGAATGAATTAATATGTGAACCAGTAAATGAAGTGGAATAATGTTATTAGAGAGAGAAAGAGTTACATTGGATAACAAGTTATTACTTATCTACTCACAATTTTCTATATTCATTCATTCAGCAAGTTCAATTTTTTAAATAGTTTCAACTCCTTGACTTTAATGAAAATCCTTTATCAGTCAGAAATTGTCAAAAACCACTCCAAAACTCAGTTTCTTAAAATAATAATTATTACTCATTTTTGTTCTCAGGACTTCACACTGGCTGGAGTTCAGTTGGCCTAGACTACACTTATCTGGGCTTGGCTTCAGGCTACAGATTGAATCCAGTTTTTTCTCATGCATCTGTCATCCTCCTTCATAACAACAGCTATTAAGATTCTCACAGCAGAAATAGGAGGCAAAGCCCTACCCTTCAAGCACATTTTAAAACCCCTTGTCTACTAAATAATATTGTCTTTAAAAGTCATATGAGTAGGTTCAAAATTAAGGGGCAGAAAAGTCCATTCCCTACACAGAATCATGAAAAGGCAGTGAATATTTATCAATGATAATTCTATCTACCTCATTTTCCAAAATTTGTATCTGAAGTTTCATAATCTTGCTAACATATTAAGTCAATAAAATGCCTGCTGGATATCTTTCTTTGAATGTACCACATTCTTTCTAAGGGCAACAATTTTCATAATCCTGTCAAAGGACTCTCCTCACCTCATGGTTTCCATATTTACATGATCTTTTAAGTTAGGGAGTAGAAACCTCCCTATATACTTTAAACCTTTCATAGCATCCAGTCATCAAATGTTTTCAAATTTCCCTATGATATTCCTGTTTAGTTTCTCTCTTTATGTTCCATTTCAATTGTCCAAACTGTACCGATTCCCTCATTCCCTCTTCCTGGTATAGCCACTCAAATTCAAGTCATTCCTTACCAAATAAGCCTGAATATCGTTTCCACTTTCCCACAAAAATGACTGTCTTCACATTACACCCTGACAAACATTGGTTGACCATTTTATTAATACAGCAAATGTCTATGTAGCCATTCTAAGTGCCAGTTACACTGCCATGTGCAGGGGTAAAATAGTGAACAAGGAGAGAAAGTCTCTGGGCTTTCTTGCAGCTTCATGCTAGTAGGGTCAGAGAGAAAAGAAACATAAAAATGATCTGAGAAATATCTAAGAAAAATCTTAATGGTAAGTAACCTGCAGTATGTAGAAGGTGATGATTTAATAGACTGCAGTTGGGCATTGTCTTTAGAATGAGTGCTAGTAAGGCTTTTTTGAAGAAGTGATGCTTGAGTTAGTATTTGGATGCTAAGAGAGTTACAAACATGCAAAGATCAGTGAGAAGAACATTCTAGGTGAAAACTGTACCAAACATACAGATGAACATTTTAGGTAGGGAGAACAACTGGTCCAGAGACCATGAAATGACAGGGATGATTTTGGCAAGACTGAGAATTAGAAAGAAGGCCACCATGGGTGAAACATAGAAAACATAAGTTGGCTGACAAATGATTTTGAAGAGATGGCATTGAAGATTGAGAGAAAACCAATTAAGGGCTTGAGGTCAAGAAAACAAGATTTAGATTCCATTCTAAGAGTGATGGAAAAACACTGAAGACTTAGATGGTTAACAAAGCTTTTTAAAAAGAACGCTTTGGCTATGGTTTGGAGAATTGATTGGTCAGAAGTAATAGTAGTCAAGATTGGAAGAAGAAATCAAAGATACATGGCCAAGATAGCAGTGCAAAGCATTTAACAACAATGAAAAATCAAATTTTATTTTATGTCTCACACCGTTTTGTGAAGTGGTAAAATCAAGAGCTCTGTTTAGACATAGACGATTTGAATCATTTAATTAGACATCTAAAGTGGAGTCGTCAAATAGTTGAAGTCAAATATCTGGAGATCTGTCAATTTTAACAATCATACAGATATTGTTATGGTTTCTTTTCAAGTTTTGAGGACATTTTGGATTAAGTGGGGCTCAGTAGCTTGTTAGTATGTGTTGGTGCTAGAACTAGTCCTTAGAGAATTAACTTTCAACTACTGCAGAGCTCTTGACTCGTCTCCTCATGTGCTTAACCCAGAGTAGGATAATATATTCTTTAAAAAAAAAAAAAAAAAACTAGATAAGGTGAGGAACAACTGTCTGCCAAAGTGGAACAATTCTCATAGAATCTAGCCATACACTACTTAAGCAAATGGATTTCCCACTACTGCTCTACACAAATCGTCCACTTTGGGACATCATATCTTCTGGTGACCATGGTGATCCTTCTCACATCCAGCTAAACTCTACTACTTTTTCGTTTACTTAAAATCCTATTTCTGTTCTTCTCAGTACCTTTCAATTTCACTCATTCTTTAGGGTCTTAATCATGATGATTCATAAAACACTTTACTTCCCCTAGCCTACACTGATGTCTCACCTAATTTTATTTCTTTACCATAAAATTTGGCACTCCTATATCATCTTCATCTAATTAATTATCCTTGAGTTCTCAGGTTGGTTTTCAGCCAGACCTACCCTATTTGTGTACTCTCAAGCCCTAATTATGAAAATATATCAATAAGAAAAATGTGAACTTTGTACTTAGAATTCGGCTTGCAGCTCCATGCTTTATCAGTTTTGGACCTTGAACTAATTATTTAGTGTCTCTAAGCCTTTCGTTTCCTTATAAAATAGTCATTATTGGTTCTACCTCAAAAGGATATTGCAGGCATGATATGAAATATAATATGCAAAAACTTCTCCTACAATGATCAGCACATTGTAAGTTCTCAATAAATATTAGACTCCATATTTTCTTCTCCTTAGAACCTTAGCATCTATACAAATTTTGGGATCACAATAGATGCTGCCACAAGCTATATGGACAAAAGAATAAAAAATGACATTTGTAGGGGGAGGAGCTAAGATGGCGGACGAGTAAGACGGGGAGGATACTTTCTCCTCCACAAATGCATTAAAAGAACATTTGAATGCTGAATAAATTCTATAAAACAACTTCTGAATGCTGGCAGAGGACATCAGGCACTTAGAAAGACAATTCATTGTCTTCAAAACGAGAAAACGAACCGTGCGGTAACTCCTTTTGCAGAGAAGTGGCGTGGACACCAGCATTTGCTATTAGCAAGTGGGGGCTGGGCTAGGAGGAGCGGCGCGGCCTGCATCGCTTTGAGAAAGGATTTGGCCTGGCTATCTGGGGCGCTATCTGAGTGAAATAACCAGACTGTTGGTTATCTACTACATCAAAAGCCAGCCCTAACTTAAGACACCACCAGGACTACCTACGGAACAAAGGGCTGCGCTCGCTGAACATTTCATCACCTGCGTTCCTCGGATCTGGGAAGGGCATAAAACGCAGACTCAACCGAGTCTGTGCTTCTGAGGATTATCTGAGTGCCTGAACCTGGCCAGCTTAGATTTGGGTGTTCATCTCCGCCCCTTCTATAACAGGGCAGAGATCAGATATTGAAAAGACCAGTAAACTGCCTCAATAAAGAGAATTCAACAAACTACCAGAATATAGTAAGGACACTCTAAACTTGGAAATTTTAACAAAATGAAGAGACAAAAGAATACCCAGCAGCTAAAGGAACAGGATAGATGCCCACCAAACCAAACCAAAGAGGAAGAGATAGGGAATCTACCTGATAAAGGATTCCGAATCATGATAGTGAAATTAATCCAAAATCTCGAAATCAAAATGGAATCACAGTTAAAGAGTCTGGAGTCAAGGATCCAGAAGATGCAAGAAAGGTTTAACAAGGACCTAGAAGAAATAAGTATTCTTGCCTGGAGAATCCCGGACAAAGGGGGGGGGGCGACTGAAGTGACTTAGCTAGCAGAAGAAATAAAAAAGAGTCAACACATAATGAATAATGCAATAAATGAGATCCAAAACACCCTGGAGGCAACAAATAGTAGAATAACAGAGGCAGAAGATAGGATTAGTGAATTAGAAGATAGAATCCTAGAAATAAATGAATCAGAGGAGAAAAAAGAAAAAACGCATCAAAAGACATGAAGACAATCTCAGAGACCTCCAGGATAACATTAAATGCTACAACATTCAAATCATAGGAGTTCCAGAAGAAGAAGATAAAAAGAAAGACCATGAGGAAATACTTGAGGAGATAATAGTTGAAAACTTCTCTAAAATGGAGAAGGAAATAACCACTCAAGTTCAAGAAATCCAGAGAGTCCCTAACAGGATAAACCCAAGGCGAAACACCCCAAGACACATATTAATCAAATTAACAAAGATTAACTATAAAGAACAAATATTAAAAGCAGCAAGGGAAAAACATCAAACAACTCACAAGGGAATTCCCATAAGGATAACAGCTGATCTTTCAATAGAAACTCTCCAAGCCAGGAGGGAATGGCAAGACATAATTAAAGTGATGAAAGAAAATAACTTACAGCCTAGATTATTGTATCCAGCAAGGATCTCATTCAAATATGAAGGAGAAATCAAAAGCTTCACAGATAAGCAAAAGTTGAGAGAATTTAGCACCACTAAACCATTTCTCCAACAAAAACTAAAGGACATTCTCTAGATAGGAATCACTAAAAGGGTGTATAAATTCGAACCCAAAACAATAAAGTAGATCCTATTTATCAATAATTGCTTTAAACATTAGTGGGCTGAATGCCCTAATCAACAAAGACTGGCCAAATCGATACAAAAACAAGACCCCTACATACCTTGTCTACAAGAGACAACCAAAAGGCTAAAATGGGTCACATGGATACAAAAACTAGACCCCTATATATGTTGTCTACAAGAGAACCACCTTAAAATAGGGGATATATATTGACTGAAAATGAAGGGCTGGAAAAAGATTTTCTATACAAATATGGACCAAAAGAAAACAGGAGTAGCAATACTCATATCAGATAAAATTGACTTTAAAGATCCAGAAAAGGAGACAATCAAGGTTATACTTAACGACTTAAAGGAACAATCCAAAAATAAGTTATAACAATTATAAATATATATGCACCCAACATTGGAGCATTGCTATATCTAAGACAAACATTAATTAATATGATAGAAGAAATATGCAACAATACAATAATAGTGGGAGACTTTAATATCCCACTCATACAATCTGGCTGTAATAGACAAAGTAAAGAGGAAAACATATTCACTTATGAGCCTCAAAAAATTCAGTTCACTCAGGAGAGTTAAAAAAAAAAAGTAGACTTATTTGTTCACTCTGTAAAGGTTTATTGACTATTTTATGGGTCTGGTACCACTTTGGGTAGTAGGGAGGAAGAAGTGACAAATGTGATCCTGTCCTAAATAATATATTGTGGTAAAGATAGACCTACCAATACAAAATACCGAGATGTGCCTAAGATGAGGACACCCAAACTGGACTTTTTGTTTCCTGAACTTTTCATTTCCAGATCAAACTTCCTAATATAGGATGAATTCAACAGGATTTTCTTTAAGTGTTCTTTGTGATTAAAAACAGAAAGCCATTGGTTAAGAAATTACATATAGTCCTCCCCACCATCACTCCCCTTCCTTCTTCCCATTTACCTCCCACCCTCATTGATCCTTTCCTTTGTCCATTTTCCCCTGCATTAAAAAAAAAAAAATGACATTTGTTATGAATTGCTATATGGAAGATTTTTGTTTGTTTTTCTATTTGTAATACCCCACTGTGACTCACTTGATTTTCTGAAATGTCCTTCTTAATCAAAGTGCAGCATGGCCTGCAATTTTGTAAATTGAAGTAGATTAAAATTAGTTTTGTCAGAGAATTTCATGACACCCTCCACCCCCTCCTGGAAATAATTGGAGAAACCCTGGGATATCACAGACCTGGACTCAGGAATCACCACTCTCTATGTTGTCTCACTTGTGTTTTTAGGAGAACTAAATTGACAGCAGCAGTTGATTAGGGGAGCATGATTGAATGTGCATGGTTTGCTGATAAACTTGTAAGCACTTGGGGAACCATGAAAAATGTCTTCCATTTTCTCAAAGAGGTTGAGCAGAAAATGTCAAAGTGTGAGAATGGGTGTGCATGTGTTTAATAAAAAAGTAATTAGAAATAAGATGCCGAGATATCTAACTGTAGTAAGAAATTAGTCAATATTAAGACAAGCTTTTAAAGATATACTCAGTAGTATTTACTGCTCCCAATCATACACTATCTAAAAGTAAGAATGTCATACCTGCACTATGTGTTTATTGCCTATGTGTCTTAGTTGTTCAGTCGTGTGTAACTCTGTGACTATGGACTGTAGCCCTCCAGGCTCCTCTGCCCATGGAATTTTCCAGGTAAGAATATTTGGAGTGGATTGCCATTCCCTTCTCCAGGGGATCTTCATAACCCAGGGATTAAACTTGGGTCTCCTACATTGCAAGCGGATTCTTGACCTTCTGAGCCACCAGGGTTGTATGCAATTCCAAAGAAGGAAGACATGAAAAACAAATGAGAGGAAGATGGATGAAAGGAGTGATATGAGTCCTCAACACCAAGAATTGTTTACTGAGCTTCCAGGAATTGAGGAAAAAGCTGCTGGGGGTTGGGCAAAGAAAGAGGCAATTAGACTTGAGTTGGATTGCTGCCCACCATGGATTTTGAGTAAGAGCTATCTCCCTAAAGCCCACTGGCATATAGGAAGGGTGTAATCCCACAGTGTTTATTAATAATACATGTCTACTAGAATTTGTGCTTATTATCACTGCTTTTCTCTGGACTTGCATTTTGAAATGGATCATCCTGTTTCTCAGCACATCCAGTTTAGGAAGGCAGTCAGTAGAATTTCGACACATTCTTAGAACACTTAAAGGTTCTTCTATGGCTGTGGTCATGCTCATTAGCAAATGATCTGCACACTAATTCCTCAGCCCAGAGGGCTCACAACAAGTAGAGACCTCATTAGGAAGTCCTTTGACACTCCTTTCCTCTCTTCTTTTCATCTGTTCACTTCGTCCTGAGAAAAGCTAGTGCCCCCACAGATCTGCCTCCTTTGGCCAGCAGCCTAAACTCATGGAAGCCAGCCACACAGGAAATGTGGATTCAGGGGAAGAAGCCTCCTTTCAAGCCCCCAGGATACTTTCAGTACTAATTACAGCAAATGTCTGAGGCAGGCACCAAGTCTTGAAACCACTGATGGTGGGTCAAGGACTGAAGCTACAGGGCCTCCCTCTCGAGTTTCCTGAAATATTTTTTATCTTAATTTTTCTTTTATCCCATCTTCTCCATGAAGACTTTCATGCAAGTCAGAACATGAGGATAAAATTTGATTTGAAAAACACTGTTACTGCAACAAATATACATACTACAATAGCTTATCTAATAACATTACTAATACTAGTATTTATGAATTGCTGAAACATGGGAAAACATTCTATCTGTATTCTCTAATTTTATTTTCATGGCAATCCATATGTGTTATTGGTGCTATTATAAGGAAACTGTGACTCATGATAATAATTTGCTCAGGGCCAGGAAGCATTAGAGTCAGTTTCTAAATTCCACTCTGAATTATATCATAGTCTATGCCCTTCGCACCATACTGGGCAGCTAATAGATAGTTAAATAGATAGATAGACAGACATATGTATGTTTATAAATACAAGGAGAGCCATTAAGCTTGGCTTTAAAAGATCCCTGCCATTCAGGGGACTATCTTACTTGCTAAAAGCTTATCCAGAAATCAGAATACATGACATTTTGGGGCTATTTTCACCCTGATTATTCCTACGGTGGATCAGCTTTCCTCCTGTCCCTAAGGATAAATCTTATTGATAATGTTGACACCAGCAGTAAGGTCTGAATTGATTCCCATCTGATATGCATCCTTGATAGCGATTTGTTCTTTCCTTAGTGTTCACCGGCTTTGGTCTGCTTTCCCTTTTAGTTAGTGAAATGTAATTAAGCTTGGAGGCATTGCTTAAATTCCATTCCCCAGTGTCCCAAACTTTCTCTTCCAAATCAATCTTATCACAGAAAATGTTGAAATAGATCTTGGAAGGGACTTAAAAACAAAACAAAACAAAAACATAGAACAAGAAGATTGAGTTCCAAGGTTTGGGGTGGTCGCAAGGTCAAAGAGCTGACAATGTATGAGAGGCTGCAGTGTGGATAGAATAGAGTAGATTGAATTAAAACAATGAATGTATGGTTCTAAGCAAGCAGCCTAGAAGGTCAGGGTTGGAAGCTCACAGTGGATAGATGGCTCTCACCCCTGTGGCCCCTTTAAACTTTCCTAGGCGAATCTCCTACTATCAGAAACATCCAAGTGCCTCCCATTTTCATGCGCTGCTCTCCAGTGAACATTTATTGGCTGTTTTTGGTCATTGTTGCCTCTGGCTTCCCCCTTCCTTCTCCGAAACCAAATGTCATGCTATTGGTGGTCTTCCTCACTCACCTGAATTTTAGTGTTTGTGGTCATACTTTGTCACCTACTTTTGTTGTAAAGTACTGGAGTTTTGGAGTTTACTTTGGCCACCTGATGCGAAGAGCTGACTCATTTGAAAAGACCCTGATGCTGGGGAAGATTGAGGGCAGGAGGAGAAGGGGACAACAGAGGATGAGATGATTGGATGGCATCACTGACTCAATGCACATGAGTTTGGGTAGGCTCTGGGAGTTGGTGATGGAACGGGAGGCCTGGCATGCTGCAATTCATGGGGTCGCAAAGAGTCAGACACGACTGAACAACTGAACGGAACTGAACTTTGTTTTAAGTCTTATCTATCAATGTTGGTTTTGTAATCTCATTCTGTTTCTATTAATATGTGATATTTGGAGAGTCTCAACCTATTGCATTTTTCCTCCACCCCATGATTCCCATGTGGCCTTAATGGGACTCTTTGCATTTTTTTTTTTTCTAATCTAGACAATTTGCCTTCCTTCCTATCCTATAAGCTGAGTTCCTTTGAAACACATAAGATCAGATCATTCTACTCACTGCCTCTTCATTAGATTTATGGTCACTTCTTCTCATTGATTAAAGATTTTAGCCATAAATTATAATATACTATTCTCCATTGTTACATATTATTCTTAGAAAATTCAACATCCAAATAAACTATATATTCAACACCCTGATCTCATTAGTCCCTGAATTCATTCATATATTAGCCTACTATTTCCCACCTCAGGAACACATTCTAATGGTCATATCTGAGACATCACTAATAACTGCATCATTTGAAAATCTTAATTTCAAGTACAGCACTCTCCTCTAATCATCTTTCTATCTCTCTGTTCCATTACTCTGCATCCAAAAGTTCTTTGATCTTATTGAGACTTCCAGACCATTCACTATAATATTTTTCACTGAATATACCTTCATGTTTTTATTATTGTCCTTAATTATGAGAACATAGCCTATTAGTTCACTCCCTTGAATATGCCATTCCTGGAACATAGTAAAATATTATGAAACTTAGATCATATATTATCCACCATTTTAGTGGTAATTCCATATTCAAAGGCCTAAGGTAGAAGAAGGAGACACTTTTAGAAGAATAGGGTTGCTATTTTAAAGGTCAAACCATGTGGAAGAAGAGTTAGGCTGAAAAAGCACATAAATGCCAGGTAACAAGAGTTTTTTCATGTCAAAGAACTTGTTTTTTTGTTTGCTTGTTTTTCTTAGGCAATAAGGAACCATGGAAAGTTGATGAGCTGTTTGTGGTATTCTGAGTTGTCTTAGATTGCTAGAGCTGCTGTAACAAAGTGCCACGAACTGAGTGGTTTAAACAAAAGACATTTTTTTGTCTCACTGTTCTAGAGACTAGAGGGCTAACATCAAGCTGTTGGTGGCACCATGTTCCCTCTGTGCATACAAGGAAGGATATGTTCAAAGATTTTTTCCTAGTATCAAGTAGTTCCTTAACTTATGATAGCATAGCTCCAATTTTCACATAATACTTTCCTAGTGTATATGTTTCTGGCTTCAAATTTCCCCTTTTATAAAAGACATCAATCATATTGGACTAGGGGCTCATACTACCCCTGTATGAAATCACCTTAACTAATTATATTTGCAATGATCCTGTTTCTAAATAAAGTCATGTTCTGAGGTATTAGGGTAGGTATTTCAACATATGAATTTTGTGAGACAAAAATCAACCTATATAACATGAATATTTGTGAAATATAACATGAATATTTGTGAAAAGCATTTTTGATATCACATAGGAATTCAAATGCTACCTCACTAAGAAGGACCCTATTTTCTCCTACCATTAGGAAATAAGTTTGCTGTGGGATGAATGAGAAAAACCCAAGAGGGTTCCCTCTGTAGATTTTCTCTTTCTTCAAATGGTCTGGTTAAGAGACAGAGCAAGAATTTCAACATAATGTGCATTTGGCACTCACTGCTAATGAAGAAGAGGAAGATCCAGAGTGATACACAGAAATGCAGGCTGTGCCTCTTTATTTTGATGGGTGATGCTCAAAAAAGCCTCCGTTTTCATGTCTGGTAGCATTTGCCAAAGTTAGGCCAAGAGAAGTCAAAGTAATTTAGATTCAATCTTCTCTCAGAAATGAAATGAACAGAAGTTTTATTAAAAGGAAATGAAGAGGAAATTGAACTTTCATATTTCATTGTGCAATTGCGATGACAAAAAACAATATTCGTGAATAGAAGTTTGAAAGATTGTTATTTATATGTCTTTCCCCTCCCCTCCTTGTGTTCACCTACACTCTACTTGCTCTTGTCAAAATAGGGGGCAAGGTATTTTTTCTTCTGTTAAGAGTTGAGTCATGGTAGTGGCATGGCAAGCCTTCAGATAATACATTCTGTATTACTTTTAAATTTTTATAGTTTCCATGTAGAACAAATTTACTTAAAATATTTAATAGTGTATGTTGGAATAATATCATAATTTATTTTTATATCATTATTAACTAAAACACAGATAAAAATATGTATTTCTGACCTTTTCTATCTTTTGGGGGAAAGAATATAGTAGAAAAAATGTCTAGTAAGTGAAATCATAAGGCAATTAGCAGTTACTTGAACAAACTTTTCCTATTGAGAAATCAGAACATGTATTTTAAGATTATGTTTCTACTTGTATCATTCTGTTGCATGGGAAAAAAAATTCCTGAAATAAGGCTTGCTATGACTAAATTCTTTAAGAGACATGGGGTGTTGCTTCCCTCATTGGAGCCAATCTAAGTAGTGAAGTGCTGACTTTAGTGGTCAGGAGGTGCCCTCAAGGTGAGGAATCTTCATTACAATCCTGAGAATTCCTTAACATAGGGCTTTATGAATCTACAGTGGGTCTGTTGAGAACAGCTGATGGTGCATTTAGAAATGGGTACTGGAAACTACTTTTTCCTGATACCTAAAAGTCAGTCCCCCATTGCTGCAAAGGTGAGATATTGGAGATTTGTGCATAGTGTGTTGCTGTCCTGGCTCCCAAATGGCCCGCATCAGTTTTAATCACAAGGAAGGGCCAGAATTAGTCATACTCAACTACTAAACTTTAAGAAGCCTAGAAACCTTGGGACTATTTAGTGACAGCAGCAGCATAGGTCCAAGTTTCCTTACTGTATATCAGCAGCCACCTCACACTGCCCTCTTTATGGGCTACAACCTGAGCTTTATGAACAATGGTGTTGCTGAGGGATGAACTTTTTCTTAGTGACTGGCAAAGCTGGGAGGCATGAATGGAAGTTCAGTAAAGGAGGACCACCATGTGAGTGGGGTCAGAGGTTGAGGGAAAAATAAAAAATGAAGAAAAACTTATAGTCTGAAACAATTATGATTCAGGAAGGTTATTTAGGACTCAGACCATTGTCTTGACTTTTTTAGTCATAAGCTTATTATTTCAACTGTCAGTCCTTTTAATTACAATATTCAAATTCATAGGCTCTGTTTTTATAATAATAAATTAGGATACCAATATGGGGCAATCAAAGAACTAATACTTAGAGAACTCTGACAGGTGACATAAGCGGTTTTCTAACTAAGTAAAGGGTTATATCTGGTGAGGGTCCTGCCTCGGGAGTGGCTAGGGAAGGAGGTAAGAAGGAGCTAGAAAAGAGGAATGGCTATGCATTAAAGCAGAAGGGATTGGGGGTCTTAAGTAGAAGAGTTTCTGCCTTGGAATGATAAATACTGAAATTGGTTAGCAATGGAAAGGGGTAGAGGAATATAACTTTGCAGAGAGTGGAGGTCCTGAAATTTAGAGATGAATGTTTCCTTACATTCCATTAGACCATCTCCTTAATTCTGTTATTGAAACACAAACACTAGAATACATTTCATAGAATGTTAGTAGGCTTTCCTGGAAGATAGTATTCAATGGATAATTAAGTTTAGGAAATGCCTCTTAAACACAGTTAAGGAGATAGGTGTGACACTGGGTTTCTGTCAGTATTTAATGTGATAATGCATGCAGTTAATCTCCAAGAGAAAGGATATATTAAAGAACTTTTGTTTCAAGATTTTACCATGGTACATTATTTTTGTCAAAATAATCCTTGTGACAAAACAAGTGTGTGGAAATACTGAAAAACAAACAAACGAAAAAAAACCCAGCCAAACAGTTATTTCTTCCTGAGAATTTAAACACTAATGCTTTGGTTAGAAAGAAGAGAGGTTCCCATAGCTCACTGTGGTCATATAGTGGTTAGTATTCTGCATTGTGGCTGGAAGATGGTGAAGGACGGGGAAGCGTGGTGTCCTGTAGTCCATGGGGTCACAACGAAGTGGATGCGACTGAGCAACTGAACAACAACAAAGAAAGAAGATGCACCCATAATCTTTTCTCCTCCAGGACTTTGTCAGTGTCAGCAGTTCAAATATCAGGCCAAGAAATAGTTTTCTTAGAGGTATTCTTACTTTTATTACATATCAGCTATCTGTTTTCTTGGTTTGCAGGCTCACAGTAGGAATTTAAACTTCACTATAAATGAAATGTTCAACCAAGCCTTTCAGGATTCTGTCTTGAGATCCATCTAGTCTGCACATGTGCTTGGGAGGAGGTGTGAGTGTTCTCACTTGCACCTGCATCATTCAGTTGCTGGCAGATTTCATTTATATAAGAATGGTCTGGTATTTAAGCAAAACTAAATTGAGGGTAAGAATGCAAATGTGCCTCAGAAACTCCTCTGCTGTATCACTTACCCTGGAAATTTTTATTCCTTCTGGAGCTTGGTGGAGTAGAAACCCAGGAAAAAAAAAAAGTGGTGTTTCACATGGATGGAACCTCTGGCTTTCACACATTTATATGATGTTTGAAAACAACCATGGTTACAACATGTAAATAAATAAATGAACACATGGCTTTGTATATGTAGGATAATATCTTTCTCAGTAGAAAGAAAAGAAAAAAGTGCTGTACTATTTAGCATCACAATTCCTCACTGACACATGCTGATCACTCATGGCCCTGACAGAAGACACTGAATGGACAAAAGGGATTGACATTGTCAAGTTAGAATATACAGACTCGAAATGAGCGAAATGAGCATCATATATCTCCCAGATGGTGGTTTATTTTCTTTGATTGCTTTGAAAAGTAGAAAACTGCAATAAAAACCGCTGCTCTGACTTGCTCACTTATTGAATTCTTTTTTTTTTTTTTTGAGACTTGAAAAGCATTAAACGTTTTAGCTAAAATTAAGATTCAATAAAGGTCAGTTCACCAGGCTATGAAAGAGAAATCAGAGCATAAGAATAGCTGAGTGGATCCCACCAAGCTGACCTATAGGAGTTAGTAATGATTTCCAAGTTAGAGTGAGAGGAAACGAGTGACTTTCATGAACAAAATAGTGACACCATTATAAACAAGAGGAACAAGGGAAAATGAACATACTCTGTTAACATAATTAAATATCTTAATTGTCCACAGTACTTGCATTTTTATTAAAGAAGCCTAGCTTTTATTTGTGGTAAGTTAGATTATATTATTGATACAAGGGACTTTCAAATATACTTCAGAAACACTTTTTACAGGAATGATTTTTTAATCCATTTAGAGAGTTGAAATAGACCATATAAATTTTTGTATTTATTGAAAAGTTGAAAATCTGATTGGAATGTGAATGATAATATATCTTACTAGAATCTGGTTGAATCTGTTAACAAAAATCACTTCATCACTTTACATATCATTGAAGTAATAGGCTGAAGAAGGTAGATTTGTATTCTTTGCCTTGGTTTTGAATGCAAGGATGTGCCACAAATGATTTGTAATGTAAGTACACAAGAGACACATTTGTGGTATGATACAAATTGAGTTTAAGTCTTCTGGATATTTCCTTGTGAAAGTCATTTTGACAAATTATATACAGTATATTGTGATATAGAGAAGAGTTAACATACTAGTTGTATTTTAATGACATACATATTTTTAACAAATTAGAATATCCTTAGGAATATTGAAAATTATGATAATATTACTAAACCTACATTTTCTCATTCTAATCCTTATCATGTTCCTATGAAGGGAACATTATTATATCCTTTTGCAAATTTAAAAAATGAAGCATTATTTAAACTTTCTTTGCAGATTCATAAGAATCTACTAAGCCTTTAAATCTTCATTATGGATGCAAATTTTCACTGCATGGATGAGTAAAGAAAAAATACTACATATAACAAAGCTTCCTGTTTAGATGAAAACGGATTCTCTAATATATGTGGCATTTTGTTGATCTGGGTTAGTTCCTGCACCCAGCAGTGTAGTACCTGTTTAATGTTTTCTTGTAATGTTCACATATTGACTTTTCTTGTTCAGTCACTCAGTTGTGAATAACTCTTTGTGATCCCATTGGCTGCAGCACACCAGGCTTCCCTGTCCTTCACCATCTCCGGGAGCTTGTTCAAAGTCATGTCCATTGAGTCAGTGATGCCATCCAACTATTTCATCCTCTGTTGCTTCACCTCCTGCCTTCAATCATCTTCCCCAGCCTCAGGGTCTTTTCCAATGAGTTGGTTCTTTGCATCAGGTAGCCAAAGTATTGGAGCTTCAGCTTCAGCATTAGTCCTTCTAATGAACATTCAGGGGTGATTTCCTTTAGGATTGACCAGCTTGTTCTCCTTGCAAACCAAGGGACTCTCAAGAGTCTTCTCCAGAACCACACTTCAAAAGCATCAGTTCTTTGGTGCTCAGCCTTCTTTGTGGTCCAACTTTCACATCCATACATGACTACTGGCAAAAAACATAGCCTTAGCCATATGAACCTTTGTTGGCAATATTGACCTTGCTGCTAAGTTGCCTCAGTCATGTCCGACTCTGTGCAACCCCATGGACAGAAGCTCACCAGGCTCCCCCGTCCCTGGGACTCTCCAGGCAAGAATACTGGAGTGGGTTGCCATTTCCTTCTCCAATGCATGAAAGTGAAAAGTGAAAGTGAAGTCGCTCAGTCGTGTCCGACTCTTAGCGACCCCATGGACTGGAGCCTACCAGGATCCTCTGTCCATGGGATTTTCCAGGCAAAAGTAATGGGGTGGGGTGCCATTGCCTTCCCCGATATTGACCTTAATATTGGGCTAAATTTCAGTTTATTTTGCCACATGCAGCAGATGCCCACACTGCAGAGCTAGGTGTGTCTACCCCTGGTCAGCAGAGGACCTCGTGCCATCATTCAGCTTCTGACAATTCTATCTGTGATGGGTCATAAGGAATCAGAGACAGGCAAGTTATTGCTGCACCAGAGCCTTTTACACTTTAGTTTTATTCAGTATTCCTAGTATTTATGAGGAGCTAGACCCTTCTGCATTCCAGAGTCAAATTTAGGGCCAGCTTCACCAGAAAGGTACATGTCCTAGAGCATCATCTACCTCTTTCTTGGAGCACCCCAGGATCCCATTGCCCTCTATGTGGAGCTTCCTCCCCACTTGCTTCCATGGACATTCCCCTAATCCCAGAGGAAGATAAATTCCATGACTCAGGGCTTCCTTTGCCTGCTCATTTGTTTTTCACACCTAAACCCATAATACTTAGAAGGTTGCTTGACAGAGTGGGGATTCAATGAATTCAACCAAATAAAGAAATCATTTCCTCAGCAGATACAGCTCTAGCCATACTCAAACTCCCTCCACGTGGAACACCTCAGAATGTGCTTGCCTTCTGACCTGTTTCATCATCCCTCTCACCTGGATTTTAACTGCTTCCTACACAACAGACAGAAGTAGAGTGGTTTTACCTTTAACACATCTAATTTTTAAAATTATAGTACTCCCACCAAGGTATAGAGTTTAATGTTTTCTCAATTCTCACACCATAATCCTCTGCTTTCTAATATGTACCAATAAGAAAAACCTGACCAAATTATTCTTCTTTTAAAAGCACTGTTGCAATTTTAACTTGAAATAGCAAATACAAAAGACAAATACATTCCTGTATCTTTCATGTTTATTTTTTCCCCTCATAAAAGCAATATATGTATCATAGATATTATAGAGAGTAGGATGCATGCCACATAATTATATCTCCTAGGAATTTTTGTATGACTGTCTTTATATCTGCTCCTGCCTTGCCAAAAGACACATACAGACACCCCCTCCCACACCTTACAAACACCCACATAGGCTGTATATGTCTTTTTGTAAATTGCTTTTCTTAACCCCTCAAAATATTTTATTGTACAAATTTTATTCTGCGAGTTCCACATCATGTTATAATAAGAGGATGTGATGTGAACTTGCCTATTCCAAACACAGCTAAACTAGATCAATGCCAGCCAGTGTGATAAATCTACAAGCACACAGGTAGAGGAGGGAACAATGGGGTTGAGGGAGAAGAAAGGTCCAGATTAAAGCTGTGGAAACTAGAGTCTGGAAATTCAGTGTTGTCTGCAGGGACAGGAGAATACATTTGGGCACTCAGGAGTTAGTACAATGGAGGAAAGACCCTTACAGAAGACCCTTGTGAAAAGGTGCAGCTTCTGTGAACAGAGGACTATAAAATGCCACCCATTGGTCCAGATAAGTGATAAGAAAACTGTTTCCACCCATGTCTCTTCCACAATAAATGTTAGAAAAAATTTCCCTAAGAGGATTTGAAAGTCCTAAGCTTGCACTAAGCGATCAATGCAAAGAAATAGAGGAAAACAACAGAATGGGAAAGATTAAGGATCTATTCAAGAAAATCAGAGATACCAAAGGAACATTTCATGCAAAAATGGGCTCGATAAAGGACAGAAATGGTACGGACCTAACGGAAGCAGAAGATATTAAGAAGAGGTGGCAAGAATACACAGAAGAACTGTACAAAAAACATCTTCACGACCCAGATAATCATGATGGTGTGATCACTGACCTAGAGCCAGACATCCTGGAATGTGAAGCCAAGTGGGCCTTAGAAAGCATCACTACAAACAAAGCTAGTGGAGGTGATGGAATTCCAGTGGAGCTATTCCAAGTCCTGAAAGATGATGCTGTGAGAGTGCTGCACTCAATATGCCAGCAAATTTGGAAAACTCAGCAGTGGCCACAAGACTGGAAAAGGTCAGTTTTCATCCCAATCCCAAAGAAAGGCAATGCCAAAGAGTGCTCAAACTACCACACAATTGCATGCATCTCACACGCTAGTAAAGTAATGCTCAAAATTCTCCAAGCCAGGCTTCAGCAATATGTGAACCGTGAACTTCCTGATATTCAAGCTGGTTTTAGAAAAGGCAGAGGAACCAGAGATCAAATTGCCAACATCCACTGGATCATAGAAAAAGCAAGAGAGTTCCAGAAAAACATCTATTTCTGCTTTATTGACTATGCCAAAGCCTTTGACTGTGTAGATCACAATAAACTATGGAAAATTCTGAGAGAGATGGGAATACCAGACCACCTGATCTGCCTCTTGAGAAATCTGTATGCAGGTCAGGAAGCAACAGTTAGAATTGGTCATGGAACAACAGACTGGTTCCAAATAGGAAAAGGAGTACGTCAAGGCTGTATATTGTCACCATGTTTATTTAACTTATATGCAGAGTACATCATGAGAAATGCTGGACTGGAAGAAACACAAGCTGGAATCAAAATTGCCGGGAGAAATATCAATAACCTCAGATATGCAGATGACACCACCCTTATGGCAGAAAGTGAAGAGGAACTCAAAAGCCTCTTGATGAAAGTGAAAGTGGAGAGTGAAAAGGTTGGCTTAAAGCTCAACATTCAGAAAACGAAGATCATGGCATCTGGTCCCATCACTACATGGGAAATAGATGGGGAAACAGTGGAAACAGTGTCAGACTTTATTTTTCTGGGCTCCAAAATCACTGCAGATGGTGACTGCAGCCATGAATTAAAAGACGCTTACTCCTTGGAAGGAAAGTTATGACCAACCTAGATAGCATATTGAAAAGCAGAGACATCACTTTGCCAACAAAGGTTTGCCTAGTCAAGGCTATGGTCTTTCCTGTGGTCATGTATGGATGTGAGAGCTGGACTGTGAAGAAGGCTGAGCGCCGAAGAATTGATGCCTTTGAACTGTGGTGTTGGAGAAGACTCTTGAGAGTGCCTTGGACTGCAAGGAGATTCAACCAGTCCATTCTGAAGGAGATCAGCCCTGGGATTTCTTTGGAAGGAATGATGCTAAAGCTGAAACTCCAGCATTTTGGCCACCTCATGCGAAGAGTTGACTCATTGGAAAAGACTTTGATGCTGGGAGGGGTTGGGGGCAGGAGGAGAAGGGGACAACAGAGGATGAGATGGCTGGATGGCATCACTGACTCGATGGATGTGAGTCTGAGTGACCTCCGAAATCTGGTGATGGACAGGGAGGCCTGGAGTGCTGCAGTTCATGGGGTCGCAAGGAGTTGGACACGACTGAGCAATTGATCTGATCTGATCTGATCTGAAGCTTGCACCATATACTGATATGAGGCCTAAGTTTTCCAATCTCATGAGGTATTAATACTCCTTGAGAACTTATTTATGAATGGAATAATGCCAGAGCTAACAAAACACAAATGCGACTTGTATTCTTAGGAGACTCATCTCTAGCACAGAGCACCAGTGGCTTCTGAAGAAAACACCACACTATCTTCAAGGAAGCTCTGAGTCCCTAATTATAGACCCAAGAAGAAACAACATTCCTTGAAAAAGAGCCAGCATACACAACCAACATGAACGCGAGTGTAAGGGCTGTATCCAGCACATTTGACACAGTGCATCAATTGTTTTTTCTTTCTTTCAGCAGACCTGTCTTCTATACTGTAAATATTCTCAATGATAGTCATGAAATATCATGATACTGGCTAAGAAAGAAATGCAGACAATGAAAATGTCTTTTACTGAACTTTCTATGTGAAATCAGTCCCATAAATATAAAGTAAATTTAATAATACATAAACTTAAAAGTAATGGATGTATAATATTTAAGTCCATTAATGCCTTTTGTGAATAAGAGGGGAAAAGCACTCAAAGAAGTACTTTCCAGAGAAAGCTCTACAGGTTTCCCAGAGAGAGCTCTGCATAGAAAGTAGAACTGAAATAATTCAAGTTATATTCTGAACATGTACAATAACTATATTATTCTCATTTAATTTTGAACATAGTTTACACTCAGGCATATAAAGTACCAAAATTCTAGAGAACCATTTATACTGAAAGAGACAAAAAAGTTATTCTAAACCTATGAACTCACTTTCTAAACAAATGAATATAACCGAGGTCATGTAAATGGAGGTCCATCATATAAATTAGAGTTCTCCAAATTAACTTCCATGTGGAATATAATGTTCATTAAGAGAACAGTAATAAAAAAATTAAGACTAAAAATTAATCTACACACAAGCATAGATATGAGTGTGCATAAAAATGAAAACCAAAATTTAATTGTAACAGTTATTTAGAACTTATACCACCATGCATTTTTTTTTTTCATGGAAGAATATTAATAGAACAAACTGAAAGAGAAAATGGTAATTATAGTGACAAAAATAATAATATTCAGTTATTATTACTATAGCTGTTAATTGTAGTTAATATATTGTTATTTCTTATTGTTTTTAAACAAGAAGTAACTAAAATACTGCAACAATTAATTAGAAATCACAAGGAGATATTAGGGGTTAAAATGCTTAAAGGATCCTGAGTTTTTGAAAGGAGAGTGAGTTATTAACTAATTACATTCTTTATGTCAAGCATACAGGTTGATATCAAGAATATCTATAAATACATGAAAAAGAAGTAAATGAAGTGATGAGAATTAAAGAACTATGGAATCAGGTTCGTGACATTGTACAGGAGACAGGGATCAAGACCATCCCCATGGAAAAGAAACACAGAAAAGCAAAATGGCTGTCTGGGGAGGCCTTACAAATAGCTGTGAAAAGAAGAGAAGTGAAAAGCAAAGGAGAAAAGGAAAGATATAAGAATCTGAATGCAGAGTTCCAAAGAATAGCAAGAAGAGATAAGAAAGCCTTCCTCAGTGATCAATACAAAGAAACAGAGGAAAACAACAGAATGGGAAAGACTAGGGATCTCTTCAAGAAAATCAGAGATACCAAGGGAACATTTCATGCAAAGATAGTCTTGATAAAGGACAGAAATGGTATGGACCTAACACAAGCAGAAGATATCAAGAAGAGGTGGCAAGAATACACAGAAAAATTGTACAAAAAAGACCTTCATGACCCAGATCATCACGATGGTGTGATCACTGACCTAGAGCCAGACATCCTGGAATGTGAAGTCAAGTGGACCTTAGAAAGAATCACAATGAACAAAGCTAGTGGAGCTGATGGAATTCCAGTGGAGCTATTCCAAGTCCTGAAAGATGATGCTGTGAGAGTGCTGCACTCAATATGCCAGCAAATTTGGAAAACTCAGCAGTGGCCACAGGACTGGAAAAGGAAAGTTTTCATTCCAATCCAATGAAAGGCAATGCCGAAGAGTGCTCAAACTACCGCACAATTGCACTCATCTCACACGCTAGTAAAGTAATGCTCAAAATTCTCCAAGCCAGGCTTCAGCAATATGTGAACCGTGAACTTCCTGATGTTCAAGCTGGTTTTAGAAAAGGCAGAGGAACCAGGGATCAAATTGCCAACATCTGCTGGATCATAGAAAAAGCAAGAGAGTTCCAGAAAAACATCTACTTCTGCTTTATTGACTATGCCAAAGCCTTTGACTGTGTGGATCACAATAAACTGTGGAAAATTCTGAAAGAGATGGGAATACCAGACCACCTGATCTGCCTCTTGAGAAATCTGTATGCAGGTCAGGAAGCAACAGTTAGAACTGGTCATGGAACAACAGACTGGTTCCAAATAGGAAAAGGAGTACGTCAAGGCTGCATATTGTCACCATGTTTATTTAACTTATATGCAGAGTACATCATGAGAAATGCTGGACTGGAAGAAACAGAAGTTGGAATCAAGATTGCTGGGAGAAATATCAATAACCTCAGATGTGCAGATGACACCACCCTTATGGCAGAAAGTGAAGAGGAACTAAAAAGCCTCTTGATGAAAGTGAGAGTGGAGAGTGAAAAAGTTGGCTTAAAGCTCAACATTCAGAAAACGAAGATCATGGTGTCCGGTCCCATCACTTCATGGGAAATAGATGGAGAAACAGCGGAAACAGTGTCAGACTTTATTTTCTGGGGCTCCAAAATCACTGCAGATGGTGACTGCAGCCATGAAATTAAAAGACGCTTACTCCTTGGAAGGAAAGTTATGACCAACCTAGATAGCATATTCAAAAGCAGAGACATTACTTTGCCAACAAAGGTCTGTCTAGTCAAGGCTATGGTTTTTCCTGTGGTCATGTATGGATGTGAGAGTTGGAGTGTGAAGAAGGCTGAGCACTGAAGAATTGATGCTTTTGAACTGTGGTGTTGGAGAAGACTCTTGAGAGTCCCTTGGACTGCAAGGAGATCCAATCAGTCCATTCTGAAGGAGATCAGCCCTGGGATTTCTTTGGAAGAAATGATGCTAAAGCTGAAACTCCAGTATTTTGTCCACCTCATGCGAAGAGTTGACTCATTGGAGAAGACTCTGATGCTGGCTGGGAGGGATTGGGGGCAGGAGGAGAAGGGGACGACAGAGGATGAGATGGCTGGATGGCATCACCAACTCGATGGACATGAGTTTGAGTGAACTCCGGGAGTTGGTGATGGACAGGGAGGCATGGCGTGCTGCGATTCATGTGGTCGCAAAGAGTCGGATGCGACTGAGTGACTGAACTGAACTGAAAAATCTAAAAAATTGTAGTAAAGAGAACAGAACAATAAAATAAAGGTTTTAATAAAAAAAACAAGAGAATGGTAAAGTTCAAATATATTAGTGATTTATCAAAAGAAAACTTAGTGATATAAATACCAAATATTCATAGCTATTTTAATTATAGTATTTGATATTTATAGAATATGTACAGCAATAAAGATACAGTTTGTTATAAAGGGAATAATTTGCAAAAAATAACACTTATAGTCAACTTATATGTTCTTATATCATTGGACCAAAATAAAGAAGAAAATTCCAGAATTATAAAGATAAATTGACATATCAATTTCACAGTAGACAAATTCATTATTAAATAGTCATGCACTGAAATGACCATAAAAGAATTTTAATATAATAGAATGCTGAAACAAATAAAGTATGAATATATTTATTTTATTTATATACAAAAATTTTAAATGAACTACATACTAAGATGCAGAAGTCATTTTAGTGAGTGGGGCAACCCAGGATGGGCGGGTCATGGTGGAGAGATCTGACAGGGTGTGGTCCGCTGGAGAAGGAAATTGCAAACCACTTCAGTATTCTTGCGTTTAGAACCCCATGAACAGTATGAAAAGGCAAAATGATAGGATACTGAAAGAGAAACTCCCCAGGTCAGTAGGGGCCCAATATGCTACTGGAGATCAGTGGAGAAATAACTCCAGAAAGAATGAAGGGATGGAACCAAAGCAGAAAGAATACCCAGCTGTAGATGTGTCTGGTGATAGAAGTAAAGTCCGATGCTGTAAAGAACAATATTGCATAGGAACCTGGAATGTCAGGTCCATGAATCAAGGCAAATTGGAAGTGGTCAAACAAGAGATGGCAAGAGTGAATGTTGACATTCTAAGAATTAGCGAACTAAAATGGACTGGAATGGGTGAATTTAACCCAAAGGACCATTATATCTACTACTGTGGGCAGGAATCCCTCAGAAGAAACGGAGTGGCCATCATGGTCAACAAAAGAGTCCGAAATGCAGTACTTGGATGCAATCTCAAAAACGACAGAATGATCTCTGTTCGTTTCCAAGGCAAACCATTCAATGTCACAGTAATCCAAGTCTATGCCCCAACTAGTTACACTGAAGAAGCTGAAGTTGAAAGGTTCTATGAAGACCTACAGGACCTTTTAGAACTAACACCCAAAAAAGATGTCCTTTACATTATAGGGGACTGGAATGCAAAAGTAGGAAGTCAAGAAACACCTGGAGTACCAGGCAAATTTGGCCTTGGAATACAGAATGAAGCAGGGCAAAGACTAATAGAGTTTTGCCAAGAAAATGCACTCGTCAAAGCAAATACCCTCTTCCAACAACACAAGAGAAGACTCTATACATGGACATCACCAGATGGTCAACACCAAAATCAGATCGATTATATTCTTTGCAGCCAAAGATGGAGAAGCTCTATACAATCAGCAAAAACAAGACCAGGAGCTGACTGTGGCTCGGACCATGAACTCCTTATTGCCAAATTCAGACTTAAATTGAAGAAAGTAGGGAAAACCACTAGACCATTCAGGTATGACCTAAATCAAATCCCTTATGATTATACAGTGGAAGTGAGAAATAGATTTAAGGGCCTAGATCTGATAGATAGAGGGCCTGATGAACTATGGAATGAGGTTCGTGACATTGTACAGGAGACAGGGATCAAGACCATCCCCATGGAAAAGAAATGCAAAAAAGCAAAATGGCTGTCCGGGGAGGCCTTGCAAATAGCTGCAAAAAGAAGAGAAGCGAAAAGCAAAGGAGAAAAGGAAAGATATAAGAATCTGAATGCAGAGTTCCAAAGAATAGCAAGAAGAGATAAGAAAGCCTTCTTCAGCGATCAATGCAAAGAAATAGAGGAAAACAACAGAATGGGAAAGACTAAGGATCTATTCAAGAAAATCAGAGATACCAAAGGAACATTTCATGCAAAGATGGGCTCGATAAAGGACAGAAATGGTATGGACCTAACGGAAGCAGAAGATATTAAGAAGAGGTGGCAAGAGTACACAGAAGAACTGTACAAAAAAGAGCTTCACGACCCAGATAATCATGCTGGTGTGATCACTGACCTAGAGCCAGACATCCTGGAATGTGAAGTCAAGTGGGCCTTAGAAAGCATCACTACAAACAAAGCTAGTGGAGGTGATGGAATTCCAGTGGAGCTATTCCAAGTCCTGAAAGATGATGCTGTGAAAGTGCTCCACTCAATATGCCAGCAAATTTGGAAAACTCAGCAGTGGCCACAAGATTGGAAAAGGTCAGTTTTCATCCCAATCCCAAAGAAAGGCAATGCCAAAGAGTGCTCAAACTACCACACAATTGCACTCATCTCACACGCTAGTAAAGTAATGCTCAAAATTCTCCAAGCCAGGCTTCAGCAACATGTGAACCGTGAACTTCCTGATGTTGAAGCTGGTTTTAGAAAAGGCAGAGGAACCAGAGATCAAATTGCCAACATCCACTGGATCATAGAAAAACATCTATTTCTGCTTTATTGACTATGCCAAAGCCTTTGACTGTGTAGATCACAATAAACTGTGGAAAATTCTGAGAGAGATGGGAATACCAGACCACCTGATCTGCCTCTTGAGAAATCTGTATGCAGGTCAGGAAGCAACAGTTAGAACTGGTCATGGAACAACAGACTGGTTCCAAATAGGAAAAGGTGTACGTCAAGGCTGTATATTGTCACCATGTTTACTTAACTTATATGCAGAGTACATCATGAGAAATGCTGGACTGGAAGAAACAGAAGTTGGAATCAAGATTGCTGGGAGAAATATCAATAACCTCAGATGTGCAGATGACACCACCCTTATGGCAGAAAGTGAAGAGGAACTCAAAAGCCTCTTGATGAAAGTGAAAGTGGAGAGTGAAAAGGTTGGCTTAAAGCTCAACATTCAGAAAACGAAGATCATGGCATCTGGTCCCATCACTACATGGGAAATAGATGGAGAAACAGGGGAAACAATGTCAGACTTTATTTTTCTGGGCTCCACAATCACTGCAGATGGTGATTGCAGCCATGAAATTAAAAGACGATTACTCCTTGGAAGGAAAGTTATGACCAACCTAGATAGCATATTGAAAAGCAGAGACATCACTTTGCCAACAAAGGTTTGCCTAGTCAAGGCTATGGTCTTTCCTGTGGTCATGTATGGATGTGAGAGCTGGACTGTGAAGAAGGCTGAGCACCGAAGAATTGATGCTTTTGAACTGTGGTGTTGGAGAAGACTCTTGAGAGTCCCTTGGACTGCAAGGACATCCAACCGGTCCATTCTGAACAAGATTAGCCCTGGGATTTCTTTGGAAGGAATGATGCTAAAGCTGAAACTCCAGTATTTTGGCCAACTCATGCAAAGAGTTGACTCATTGGAGAAGACTCTGATGCTGGGAGGGATTGAGGGCAGGAGGAGAAGGGGACGACAGAAGATGAGATGGCTGGATGGCATCACTGACTCGATGAATGTGAGTCTGAGTGACCTCCGAGAGCTGGTGATGGATAGGGAGGCCTGGCGTGCTGCAGTTCATGGGGTCGCGAAGAGTCGGACACGACTGACCGACTGATCTGATCTGATGAAAATTTCTTTTAAGAAGTGTGTTTTGAGTCGTATAGAAATACAGAAGTGTATATTAAGACTTTTCTTGAATCAAAATAAAATACTGCATATTAAAGTTTTATAGTACAGCTACTGTGGTATTTAGAGGCTAATATATAACCTTAAATGTGAACCAGGAAACAAAATAAGACTAAAAATTAATGATAAGCATTGAATTCATCATTAGTAACTACAGAACACTAGACCAAATTTTCCAGCTTGCTCAATGGTAAAGAATCTGCTTGCCAATGCAGGAGACACAGGGGACTCAGGTTCAGTCCCTGAGGAGGGAAGATCCGCTGGTGAAGTGGATGGCATCCCACTCCAGTATTCTTGCCTGGGAAATCTCATGAACAGAGGAGTCTGATGGGCTACAGTCCATGGGTTCTCAAAGACGCAGACATGCTGGAGCATGTACACATACTACATTTCAAATTGGAAAACAGGATATAGTAAATATAAAACAAGAATCATCAACATAGTATGCTACTGGCACAAAGACAGAAATATAGATCAATGGAACAAAATAGAAAGCCCAGAGATAAATCCACGCACATATGGACACCTTATCTTTGACAAAGGAGGCAAGAATATACAATGGATTAAAGACAATCTCTTTAACAAGTGGTGCTGGGAAAACTGGTCAAACACTTGTAAAAGAATGAAACTAGAGTACTTTCTAACACCATACACAAAAATAAACTCAAAATGGATTAAAGATCTAAATGCAAGACCAGAAACCATAAAACTCCTAGAGGAAAACATAGGCAAAACACTCTCTGACATACATCACAGCAGGATCCTCTATGACCCACCTCCCAGGATATTGGAAACAAAATCAAAAATAAAAAATTGGGACCTAATCAAACTTAAAAGCTTCTGTACAACAAAGGAAACTATAAGCAAGGTGAAAAGACAGCCTTCAGAATGGGAGAAAATAATAACAAATGAAGCAACAGACAAACAACTAATCTCAAAAATATACAAGCAACTCCTACAGCTCAATTCCAGAAAAATAAACGACCCAATCAAAAAATGGGCCAAAGAACTAAATAGACATTTCTCCAAAGAAGACATACATAGGGCTAACAAACACATGAAAAGATGCTCAACATCACTCATTATCAGAGAAATGCAAATCAAAACCACTATGAGGTACCATTTCACGCCAGTCAGAATGGCTGCGATCCAAAAGTCCACAAGCAATAAAAGCTGGAGAGGGTGTGGAGAAAAGGGAACCCTCTTACACTGTTCTTGGGAATGCAAACTAGTACAGCCACTGTGGAGAACAGTATGGAGATTCCTCAAAAAACTGGGAATAGAACTGCCTTATGATCCAACAATCCCACTGCTAGGCATACACACTGAGAAAACCAGAATTGAAAGAGACACGTGTACCCCAATGTTCATAGCAGCACTGTTTACAATAGCCAGGACTTGGAAGCAACCTAGATGTCCATCCGCAGATGAATGGATAAGAAAGCAGTGGTACATATACACAATGGAGTATTACCCAGCCATTAAAAAGAATACATTTGAATCAGTTGTAATGAGGTGGATGGAACTGGAGCCTATTATACAGAGTGAAGTAAGCCAGAAAGAAAAACACAAATACAGTATACTAACGCATATATATGAAATTTAGAAAGATGGTAACAATAACCCTGTTTACGAGACAGCAAAAGAGACACTGATGTATAGAACAGACTTTTGGACTCTGGGAATGGGAGAGGGTGGGATTATTTGGGAGAATAGCACTGAAATATGTATAATATCATAACTGAAATGAGTCACCAGTCCAGGTATGATGCCTGATAACGGATGCCTGGGACTGGTACACTGGGACGACCCAGGGGGATGGTACTGGGAGGGAGGAGGGAGGAGGGTTCAGGATGGGAAACACGTGTATACTTGTGGCGGATTCATCTTGATGTATGGCAAAAGCAATACAATATTGTAAAGT
This sequence comes from Tragelaphus eurycerus, assembly GCA_935064755.1. NCBI lineage: Eukaryota > Metazoa > Chordata > Mammalia > Artiodactyla > Bovidae > Tragelaphus > Tragelaphus eurycerus. The sequence continues at coordinate 25,956,314 of CAKXYN010000020.1, forward strand.
TAAGCAAAATAAAATTTAAAAAATAAATAAATAAAAATTTTAAAAAATAAAAGAAAAAATAAGGAATGTTGCTAAAGATAGGAATCAGTTTCATGAACTTTAAAACGAGAAAAAAAATAAAACAAAACAAAAACTTGGGAAGGACCATGAATGTAGGCATAATACTTCTATAAATAATCAACATTCAGAATTTTAAAAAGGACACTATTGAGACCTTCCCATTTCATTGCATATTATTAACAAACATTCTTTATTAATTGCATTATATTTACTTGCAGACTACTTGCAGAGTTTTCTTGCAAAATTTTAAGGACCAGTGTATTGGAAATACTTCCTCTCCCATGCCCATGGTTCAAGCTAAAAGAGAATTTTCTCTCTAGACTCAGAAAAGGGAGAAATGGAAGCAGTCCTCTTTTATCCCATTCAATCAACTCCACCCCCAGTACAGGTAACTCTTACAACTGAGCATTTTTCATCAGAGAGGTAATACATGGGAGAATAATAATGCATTTATGATATAATTTAACTTCCTGTGTTCACTTTTCCTTACCACCCCCCCACTCCCACCCACCCACACTCCACATACTCTGTTCTCTCTGTCACTCTCTCTTTATTTTAGCTGTGCTAAGTCACTTCAGTCATGTGTGACTCTTTGTGACCCCGTGAACTGTAGCCCGCCAGGCTCCTCTATCCATGGGATTCTGGAGTACTGGAGTGGGTTGTCATGCCCTCCTCCAGGAGATCTTTCCGAGCCAAAGACTGAACTTTAATGTCTCTTGTCCTAGCTGGCAGGTTCTTTACCACTAGCATCACCTGGGAAGCCCTTATTTTAGTTGCTTGGTTTGCTTTTCAAGCAATAATACTTTGAGCTGAGTTACATCTCAACACATTACTTGTATAAGACCAATCTACTTGATAAAAACCTCACTTTAACCGGAACCTCATTCTTTGATCCCTTTGAAGAAAACTTTCTCTCAAGTGGTGCTACTGCTTTAGGTATGTTTGTTACATCAGAATTGAAGGCTTATTTTGCAAATAAACAAATTAATATCTTGTGGAATGTTCCCCCTAAATAGGTGGGCACCTGTTTTCACTGTTCCTTTCCCCAATCCTACTTCAGGTCCAACTTAGATAATCAAGAATAGACCATTAAAGAGGGCCATGTTATAGATACTTACTTTTGTAAATATTCTTGCAATATTGGATTTTTATCTGGGTTTTAGTTTCTTACTAACACAAAAAAAATTATAATGGACATTTATGTATATTTATTCAGCATTGCTAATATCCTCCCTAGAAGAAATTTAAAGTAGAACTATTAAGTTGAAGAGTGTGATGATTTTTAGGGATTCTGATTCATATTGTTTTATTAATATTCATTAAAACCTCCTAATTTGTGCTGTCAGCAATGTATGACTTATCCATCTCATTGCAGTCGCATGAGCTTGAGAACTCAAATATTGTTTTTATCTAATTTGATAAGTAAATATGGTATATATTGCTTTTAATTTAATTTGACTACTAATATGATTTTGCTTTTTTAATGACATGCATTTTCATCTTTTATACTTCACTGCATATTTATTTTCAACATCTCACATACCCACATACTTATGAAGGTATTAACATTTTATCCCACTGATGGAAGCAATTATTTATATATTGAAGGTTTTAATCTGTTGTCTTATTTGCTATTATTACTACAAGTCTATGCTTTGCAGTTTTTTATATTTTATTGTTTATACTTATTCATTTAATATTATTTTCATTACTTTCACACTTTAATGAAAATTTACTTTCTTGAGATCAGTTAAGTATTGACCTTTTGATTCTACCATTTAGCATTACTTGATGGCCACAGATCTTAGAACTGTATGCACCATAGAAGTATATTATAAATTTAAAATATGTTTTACTCTATGGAAAGGTAAACTCACAGCTATTATGAATTTGTGGGTGCAGATGGCATGTTTTTGATTACACTAAATATCTTTCAGGGTCATTCTATATAATTTCATCCTAAATAACATCCACTTTTAGTCCATTTTACATTGGTAAAGCTTTCATGTTAAACAGACATTTCCCCCTTCAATTTACCTAAGAATGAAAGTCAAGTTGCTCAGTCGTGTCTGTCTCTTTGCGACCCCGTTGACCCTAGCCCACCAGGCTCCTCCACCCAAGGGATTCTCCAGGGAAGATACTGGAGTGGGTTGCCATTTCCTGCTCCAGGGGATCTTCCCGATCCAGGGATCAAACCCAGGTCTCCCACATTGCAGGCAGACGCTTTAACCTCTGAATAGCTTATTATAATCTGAGGGCTTTGATTTGTTTAGGTAAGCTCATATTTGCATGACCATAATGGGTGATAATGAGTACGATAATATATATGGAATTAAGGAAAAACTTTACTGGTGGAAGATGGATTGGAAAATAAAAGTTACTAGCAGTTTAAGCCTTTAGTCAAGAATGAAGGTGAAGGGGAAGTCCCTCAGTCGTGTCCAACTCTTTGCAACCTCATGGACTGTAGCCTACCAGGCTTCTTCGTCCATGGGATTCTCCAGGCAAGAATACTGGAGTGGGTTACCATTTCCTTCTCCAGGGGATCTTCCTGACCCAGGGATCGAAGCCGGGTCTCCCGCATTGGAGACAGACGCTTTAACCTCTGAGCCACTAGGGAAGCATGAATAAGTATAAACAACAAAATATAAAAAAACTGCAAAGCACTGACTTGGAGTAATAACAATGAATAAGACAATGGATTAAAACTTTCAATATATAAAAGACATGAAGACAACATTCAGGTGCTACCATTGGAGACAACTTGAGCATGTGGGGATCGCGCTTTCTTTAAGAATTTATTTCAGGGAATCAGAAGCAATATTGAAGGTCATAATTAGCAAAGGCACCAGAGCCCTCAAAACTGTTTAGAAACTGCTTCTGCTATCTGAGAGCTATGTAAGTGCTTAGAACAGAGAATGTACATATCAAGGGCACAGGCATTAGGACATAATAATCATGAGAATCTCTATCTGTCACATCAGTATTTTCCCATCTCCTAGTATTTTTTGTGGTCATGGCTTTCAACTGATTGGAAAACCTACATTAGGGAGAGTAATATATATTGTTGTTGTTCAGTCACCACATTGTGTGCGACTCTTTGTGACCCCATGAATTGCAACACAACAGGATTCTCTGTCCTTCACTATCTCCCAGAGTTTGCTCAAACTCCTGTCCACTGAGTCGGTGATGCTATCTAACCATCTCATCTTCTGCTGCCCACTTCTCTTTTAATAAATAAGATCAACTGGTTGTAAATATTAAGGCATCTAAAAAATAATTTCACCACAACATCTAGACTAGTATTAGACAAAACAGCTTGGTACTGTACTCTAGCCAAGTGGATACATAAAATTAACTATCACAGACATCAAAAGAGCATCACAGTCTGTGGTCTTGAAAGAGGTCCAGGGTCACTGGAGGAGAGTCAATCCAGCTATGTCTACAGAGAAACTCAGAATGTAGAAAGTCTCCTAAGACAGGCCCATAAACTCAGTATTAGCTATTTGAGCTTTAATATTCACTCTACACAAGAGAAAGTGTCTGATAGTTTCAAGGAGGAGAGTTATATTTTAGAGTGTACAGCAAAGGCTCTCTGGTTCCATTTTATTCCTTGCATCAGCCATGAAGTGAAGTGAAGTGAAGTGAAGTCACTCAGTTGTGTCCGACTCTTTGGGACCCCATGGACTGTAGCCTACCAGGCTTCTCAGTCCATGGGATTTTCCAGGCAAGAGTACTGGAGTGGGTTGCCGTTTCATTCTCCAAAGGGAGAACATCTGAGTATTCTCATATAAGATGACACTGCACTTAAATGCAGCTAGGTTTCAGTGGTACTAACATAAATAAATTCAGTATTTTTCACATCTGTATTTCCAGAAGTGTAAGATTTCTTTTAACTCTGAATGGATCCCTGGTCCCCCTCCTAACTGCTGCCCCTGACCTCTACTTCGCTTAGCTAGGTTAGTTGCCAGACTGCCTTGATCTTTCCTTCTGTTGCATTACCAAATTTATAATTGATATTATCTCTCTGGAGCCAACATGATTCTGACCACCTGATACCTTACTTTTGAATTATTTAAGCTCATCTGCTTCATTGGCTATTTCATGCCCATTTGCTAAATGATCATTCCAGATAATAATAGTAGAGAATCTAAATTTTTTCTGTAAAGGCCAAGATCCAACATCTTGATATTCTGTAAAATTCCTTCTTCATCCTAACATGCTTTTGCTACACTTATTTTTTTTTCCCTCAATACTCTTAGGTGTAAGAACTTATTCTATACTGATAGTTTGTGGATATCAGATTCTAATGTATTTTAGAGACAATATTTCAGTTGCATCTCTGTCCAATCAAATTGCTGGGAATTTGCCCATTTTAGTACTGTCCAATAGAACTTTCTGCAATATGGTAGCCATTGGCCGTTTGTAGCTATTGAGCACTTCAAATACAGCTAGTGCTTCTGAAGATCTGATTTTTTAATTTGATTTAGTTTTAATCAATTTAAATTTAAATAGCCACATATTGCCAGTGGCACTTATATTTGACTGCACAATCTTAGATCCTGCACAGGACCTCTGGCATCAGAGAATCTCATTATGTCAGTGCTTCTCCATATAAGGGCAAGAGTCTAAAGGTTCAGAGGACACTTCCACCTGGAGCCCACACACTTCGCCTTCCAGGTCACTCTCCCAGGACTCCAGTCTCCCGTGCCCAGATGGGCCCAAGTGTAGCTCTAGGACCTGTGCTGCCTCTTTTCTCATGTCTGTCTTCTGAAGTGAAATTCCTGGAGAATGAGTAGGGGGTTATGACTACCACTACTGACTACGGTCTTGGTTGTGTATAGATGTGAAGATTAGCAGAGAAGTGGGGTGGGGCTAGAGAAGGAAAGTGAAGGGGGTGAGCCAAGGATCTGCTCTCCCTGTGCCACTCATGAGAATTTAAAATCTGAATCTGGCTTTTATTCATCAGGTTCCTAAAAGGCATGCTGGAGTAAGCCTCTTATGGACAAATATGTCTTGGCTTAGACTGGGTCAAGGAGAAGAAACCCAGCAAGACTAGTGGAAATGGCATTGTTAGATGATTATTAGATAACTTTGGACAGGGTCAAAGGAGCCTTCTTTCCCCCTCCACAGGAAGAATAGGAAAAATAGAATTTTGTCCTGTGAATTTCCCAAGTGATTAGAAGATTGAGAGAGCAAAAAAATGAGTCAGCAGGTATTTATTCTATTTGTGTTATGATTGCATATTTGTCAAGTTTCAATATTTTATTGCATGATTGCTAACCAGATTTATTAAATGTTCAAATATTTAAATTTATATCTTAAATATTTAAACAGTAAGGTATATGGGCCTCTATGTGTATTCTTGTTTCAGGTCAGGCCCCACACCTTTTAGGGGTGAACCTGGTGCCTACTCTGGAACTTCCTCATTACAGTGCCCGTTAGGCTGTCTCAGTATTTATGTTTTTTCCTAAATTATCTTACTAGACTGAAATAATTTAGTCTTCAATGACTAGTCAAGACTCTGCATATAGTCTATCCTTAATCTAGTTGAAGGAAAGAATGAATAAAATGCCACATAAAAAAGGATGCATGCTTCCCCCAACATCTGCAGATATAAGTACCTAGGATGATTATATAGCCAAAGATATATTTAAAAATCTGAAAATCCAGATATTCTCACCACAATATTCTCACATCCTCCTCTTCGGCCTAATTATTATATGGAAGCACATGTTTGCTTTTTTTTTTTTTTTTTTGCATTTTCTGAAAATACCCTTACGTGAAAGAAAGAAGAAAGAAGAGAAGAAAGAAAGGGAGGACGGCAATTCCCAGATGTTCACGTTCTCTAAGAATCCATCTATTACTTTTCTGTGACACACTTTTTAAAATTAGATTGTGCTTCGATACTTTGCAATAAGTACCTTTCCTAATTTGGTAAGAGAGTTTGTCATTTGGCAGAAGTATATTTCTATTTGATAAACTCTTTTCTGTTTTATAAAGCTGTTGCTTTGGTCTTGGTTGAGAAGACAAATACATTAAAATAAACACATGCTATTAAAAACTCAGGAATTGGAACAACATTTGCTTCATTTGACACCACAGCTTTCTCAGTCACACATTCTGCAATTCAGTACTGCCTATTAACTGAACCTGGAGTGTGATTGAGGGATATAGACTAGTAGGAGAAATAAAACACTGCTGGAATACATCTGAAATGTAGTGTCAATTGATTCAGGTTTCTATACAACTCCAATATAACTGATGAAAAATAAATTGGCTCTATCTCTTTCAGTGCATAAAATAAGTCCTCTAAAATATTTTTAAGATTAGTGAAGAAAAAGAAAAGTATGTCATTTTTAATACCCATTCTCTTTTAAGAAATATAGATCTTGGAAGCTAAAGAGTCTTTGCTTTCAGATCTCAAAATTATTATATTCTGGGTAATGGTTTATGTTACACTTGAAAGCTTTTAAAATTGTGAGTGGAGGCAGGGAAGCTTGGCAAAAGAAATGGGGACAGAGTTAAGTCCTCTTGCATGTGACGATGGAAGTAGGTAGGGAATTTCCCAGTCAGGGGTCAGGAGCAATGAAAGCTAAGTTCTGGAAGACAATATATGTGGGGGATGGACATAGTGGCTTGGAAGCAAGGACATTCAGAGAAGACAGATGAGGGTAAAAGATTTTTTTTTTTTTAGTGAAATGCTAGACATTGTGGAATATGGACTCCTCCATCTTCCTCCATCTTCCTCTTCTTTTTTTTTTTTTTTGGAATCCTATTTTGTAATGATGTATTTCTCCTTAGTATTCCTGGGCAAAGGACATCTGGGGAGAGGTGGTTGAAGAAGGTGAATGAATTACAAGCATACTGAGAGAGTAGTCAAATTTGGGACTTTCTAGGTAGCTCAGTGCTAAGGAATCTGCCTGGCAATGTAGGAGATCCAGAAGACAGAGGTTAAATCCCTGAGTCAGGAAGATCCCCTAGAGGAGAAAATGGCAACTGACTCCAGTAATCTTGCCTAGGAAATCCCATGGACAGAGGAGCCTGGCAGGCTACAGTCCATGGGGCTGCAAAGAGTCGGACATAACTGAGTAAGCAACCCTGAGACAGGAGAGAAGTGAAATTCTATAAATAGAAAATAAGTGTCTATATGTGTGTATATATTTTCTAACCCAGCTGTGAAATTATTAACCTGTCAGCACACTTACTCATCTTGTTCTGGCCCTAGGTTAGCTTAAGACTGAGTTTGGTGGAAGAATAAATTTAACAGTAAGCGTTTCCTAAATGTCAACTATATGTTACACTTTGAGTAACATGATATGGTACCTGCCTATCGTCTCCTATAATTCTGGTCTTTTATTCATTCAAATGTTTGTAGAGAGCCCTAGTAGAAATAACTTTCCAGAGGCACCATGCGCATTTCCAACAGACAGAATAGGAATTAGGGCCCTTTATAATTTCAGAAATGAGTGACATTGTTCAGTTCAGTTCAGTTCAGTCGCTCAGTCGTGTCTGACTCTGTGACCCCATGAATCGCAGCATGCCAGGCCTCCTTATCCATCACCAACTCCTGGAGTTCACTCAAACTCATGTCCATCGAGTCGGTGATGCCATCCAGCCATCTCATCCTCTGACGGCCCCTTCTCGTCTTGCCCCCAATCCCTCTCAGCAGCAGAGTTTTTTCCAATGAGTCAACTCTTCGCATAAGGTGGCCAAAGTATTAGACTTTCAGCTTTAGCATTAGTCTTTCCAAAGAACACCTAGGACTGATTTCCTTTAGAATGGACTGGTTGGATCTCCTTGAAGTCCACATGACTCTCAAGAGTCTTCTCCCGCACCACAGTTCAAAAGCATCAATTCTTCGGCACTCAGCTTTCTTCATAGTCTAACTCTCACACCCATACATGACCACTGGAAAAACCATAGCCTTGACTAGACGGACCTTTGTTGGCAAAGTAATGTCTCTGCTTTTCAATATGCTATCTAGGTTGGTCATAACTTTCTTTCCAAGGAGTAAGCATCTTTTAATTTCATGGCTGCAATCACCATCTGCAGTGATTTTGGAGCCCCCCAAAATAAAGTCTGACACTGTTTCCACTGTTTCCCCATCTATTTCCCATGAAGTGATGGGACCAGATGCCATGGTCTTTGTTTTCTGTCAGTGAGGGAAAATTTGGATTTGATGCATCATATTTCAGTAAAAAATAAATGTAAATGAAACATGTATACATTTCTGAGTTTTAGAAATATCCATATATAATTCTAAATTTCTATATATCCTGTAGAAAAGTACAAGGTTTATATTGTCTTGGAAAAGAATGGAATGATGAACAGCTCTGTAATTTGGTCAATATTAGAATTTTAGTTATCACTCTATGTTTCAACAGTTTCTTATCAAACATTATTTATTGGCTCCTGCTGCCTATCAGTCACCTTTGGTCTGACATCTAAAAATTCATGTCTAAAATGGATCTTACAAATTACATGCATTTCTTCAACAATGGCATTTGCTTTGTTTTTGGAGATTTTTCTCTATAGGCTGATAACTTGTCCATAAGACCCTGAAATTCTCTACAAATCTACACTCTCTATTTCTCCCCATCTCAGTTACCAAAGGTCTCTGATTGCTTCTTTCAAAATTGTTCATTTATCTAATTTCTCATTGTCAACTCAGCGTCTGAACGGGTTGTAACTGAACTATTGAAGTGAAGTGAAGTGAAATTAGCTCAGTTGTGTGTGACTCCTTGCAACCCCATGGACTATACAGTCTATGGAATTCTCCAGGCCAGAATATTGGAGTTGGCAGCCTTTCCCTTCCCCAGGTGATCTTCCCAACCCAGGGATCAAATCCGGGTTTGATAGATTCTTTACCAACTTAAGTCTCAGGGAAGCCCTGAACTACTGAAAGAGGATTTTAAGTATTTGGGACACTTTTACTCTCTGTTTATATTATCATGTTGGATATAGATTCCACAATAATCCTAAAATACAGCTTTGACTCCATCACTCCCAAACTCCTAAACCATACTTGTTTTCCCTTTCCCCATAAACATAGCCCCCAAAGATATCTATTCTTGTATCCTACCACATTTTCATTTGAATCTTATCCTCCATTTAAACTGCCTCTTTCCAGCACAGCCTAAGTCTTTCCTATCCTTTATCTTGATTGATGGGGCTTCCTTTACCTGATATACTCTTTTTACTGTTTCAATTTCTTTGTTTTTAACTTTTTCTTTTATATTCGAGTATAGCTGATTAACAATCATGTAATAGTTTCAGGTGAACAATGAAGGGATTCAGCCATACACATACATGTATCCATTCCTATTTCTTAAAATTGTACTCACTATCTCTTCTAAATCCTAGAATATATAATCTCAACATGTTAATACTGGATTTGTTTTGTTTATTCATTCAATCTTTTCAAATACTAAATGAATATTACTTTCTGTCAGTATATACTAATTAGCTTTTTTGGGGTTCAGATAAGAGAAACTCAACCTGACATCTTTAAATGTTTGGTTAGACCACATAGTTAAACTGCAATGAGGAAAGAAAATAAATTATATATTTCAATGCTTTGGAGTTGCTCACCACCATGGCAGACTCAAGTTTAAAAAAAAAAAAAACACACAGAATATTTATAAAATACATAATTTAAATGTTTTTCATAAAGGTACTTGAGTGTCTCGGAGAGCCTAATAATGAGGTCACAGTTCAATTTCAGGAAAACCTGGATCCTCGGGCATAAATGCTGTCAGGTTTCTTCTCGCTATTTTACGATTTTAAACGTACACCCTCTGTGTGACTTTTCACTCATCTATTTATGAATTAACCTTTCATTTCCCCCTTACCCGATTTACCTGTTAGGATATGGCAACCAAAGTTCCCAAGGTTACAGCTCCCTGATTCAAAGTAGTGTGGCAGACTGAGATGGTATTTGGATCCATTTCAAATACCCAGGGAGGTATCACATTGGATTATTTACTGATCTACGAGCCAGGGGTTAGGGCTACTTGGACCAGGATGGTGGGGAAAGCGGCTGCTCCTAGGAAATGAAGGATTCTTGGCCCAGAGTAGCATAGATGCCCACTCCAGAGGGTTATAAAGACAAGGAACACCAAAACTTGATTCTAGGAGGTCAGGACAGGATGAACAGATGTGATGCTTCTCTTTGGACACATTTAAAAGCATTTTTCATATTCAATAAGATATTTGATCTAATCTTCACTTTTTCATGGCTTTTTTTCAGTAATTTGTGATTTTACATCTTGAATATTAATCCCAATGTTAGCATTTTTGGGTAGTTACACTTAATGCAAATTTCTTAACAGCCATACTTGTGGGGAAATGTAAAATTAAATTAGTCTTTAACATGTTTTTCAAATAATTGAGTTGCATCGGCAGGCTTTCACTCCTCCCATCTAAATTTACTAGTTTTTGTGGCTCTTCTGAACCGTTCTCAATTTAATGGGTTTGTTTCAATTAAATTTTCCAAAGCACTGTGAATGTGACTGTCCGGGTCTAGGAAAAGGTTTGGAACAGATTTGAAATCCTACTGGGCGACAAAGCCAGCAGTGCGTCTTACAGTATCCACTTCCCTTTTTTCTATTACACCTGGGCTGCTTTATTTATCTGGCAGGGTTCTTTGCTGCCAAAAATATATTTAACATGCTTACTCCTCTAATTACCATCGCACAGAGAATCTCCTCAGAGAAACTTGGAGAGGGGTTCCCACACTAAGGCGCCAAATGAAGAGAGGAGTGAGCTTATTACCCAGAAATTAATGGAGAAGAGATTTGTAAACTACTGTAGGCAGAAGATTGAGAAAGTTCTGAGGCAGCCATGGTGAGAGCACTGGGTATAGTGTGAAAAGATCAGAGAATCTGAGAAAATTGTTATAATAACAATTGAATGATGCTTTTAGACTCATTTCAACATTTTCTGTTTCAGAGAAAAATGAAGTGCGATGGAAAGCACAATGACTATCAGATTTACCAACTATTTCCCAATTTCTCTTTCCAAGTCATTCAACAGTTCAGTGATACTCTTTTATTAAATCCATTTACCATTGGTGTTTTAAAGACATGTTCCTTTGGGAGTGACTCATCTTTACTTCCAAACTTTCACTGTATTGCCTATTCTCCTGGCTTTATTGATCATCACGTCCAGATAAAATTATGAACGGTTTGTGTTTCCTGATTAATTCCAAATTTCCTAGTCTCTTAATATGTTCGGGGAATATATGAACATTCTTTGTACAGGAAATGGTATGCAATAATTTAAATACTAAAGAAGTGTGTTACATTTAACAATATTAAAAAATAAGTTCAGATTCTTGAAAAGTTAAAAGGATTTCAATTTGAAGGGTTTATATGTGGTTATAATTCCTTAGGAGACAGAATGATGGATTTCTTTTAAGTAAGAGTTTTCTGAAAACCAGCAAGCAAACAGAAAGAAGACTGTTTTGATCACAAACTTTCATTGTTGTTTCTGACCACAAATGGATTAATTCATAAACTGCCCATGACTTTTAAGTATCAAATTTAAAACTCCTCAAGTTCAGTCATTTATTTGCAAATTTTTTTCTCTTCTACCTTTGGCTATATTATAGCCTAATGTGTATGTTGATACAGCTTTTATGATAATTCTTTTTCTGTTTCCCAAATCTTCAAAACCTTTTACATTGATAGTGTCATTTTAAGAAATATGGAAGAATCCAGGGTTTTTGTCTGTTTTTCACTTGTGACTAAATCTGTGATTTTTATCCTCATCTTTGGTTGAATTATATACCATTTAAAATTAAAGATTTTTCTCTAAGATCAGCTGGATGCTTTTAAAGCAGTATGACTGTTAGATCTTGATGGTACAAAGGTTTCTCAAGCCAACTTCTTTTAGCTTTAAAGTCTATAACCTATTCTGGGGGTTTTGACAGTTTCTATTTTCTCCCATCACATGCCTAACATGTGATGAGAAATGATCTATATTCCCACAATGATTGTCACTTCAATCTTGCATCATGACATAATCTGATAAAATACATTTTAAGTGACAATTTAAAAATTAAGTTCCAATTAAAGTCCATCCCCATGGCGCACCACTGCACAAATGCCTCATTTCACCTCAGTCATGTAGATGATTACATAATGCAATATTCACTTACAACACTAAGCTTGTTTGTGTGCTGTCAATAACAACTCCCCCAAAGCCAAAAGCATTAGCTTTTGACATCTGTGGAAAGCAAACTATCATTTCAAAGGTAGTAAGCAGGAAAAAAAAAAAAAAGTATCAGAATCAAAACAATCAGCAAGTGTAGATTTTCAAAGCAGAAAAAAAAATACACATTAAAACCACATAGACCTGCCATCTTTCTTCAGTGAATGGAGATCCAGGTATATTCAAAGACATCACCAAATATGACACAGCAATACAGGAAAACCTACAATAGAAATAACTTATTTTACTTCTCAGTTGGGTCTTTTCTACCATGACTGTCTGCTGTGCAAGTGTAAATGAATGTGCCAAATAAAGAAGTGAGAAAAACAATTCAGAGATAAGTATACCAGCAATTCATCCTCACTGGATATCTTCCCATTTATTTGGGAGTCGGAGGGGGTTGATCTCTGAGATAAAATAATGACAATTGAAATACACTCAGAGATAAAATAATGAGAGTTGAAATGCTAGACAGTTTACCATGGGTGGGGGGGGGGGGCAGGGTTACATTTTTTTCAGATCAGTTCAATTCTAGGAAAAGTAAGAGAAATTGGGATTTCTCTGAGGTACATACATCAAGTTCCAAAAGTTTAAGAAGATGATGAATTATATTTCATAAACCACTAGCTAATCCATATAGTAAAAGTTTTAATAATAATCAGATTCCATTTAACATCTATTCAATTGTCAAATTTTAAATAGTTAACATCTAACTAGTGAAGATGCTGTATTAAAAATAACCTACTTTTTTGGCAAGCAGTTTGACTTACAAAATCAACAATATCTTGACCTAGTGAATTAAGTTCTGGTAAAGGATGCTAATGGCACCCCACTCCAGTGCTCTTGCTGGAGAATCCATGGACCGAGGAGCCTGGTAGGCTGCAGTGCATGGGGTCGCTAAGAGTCGGGAATGACTGAGCAACTTCACTTTCACTTTTCACTTTCATGCATTGGAAAAGGAAATGGTAACCCACTCCAGTGTTCTTGCCTGGAAAATCCCAGGGATGGGGAGGCCTGATGGGCTGCCATCTCTGGGGTCACACAGAGTCTGACACGACTGAATCGACTTAGCAGCAGCAGCAAAGGATACTAAAAATAATTGCAAAATACAATATGCACATTAAATATTTACTTTGCATGACTAATTATAATAATGAAAAATAGAAATGTCTAAAATGCCTCAGAGTAGAAGACTCCTTAAATAAATGACTATTTGTCTTCAAAAGATAAGATAATATAGCTATTCATTGAAAACAGGAGAACCATGAATGATTCTTTTTGTATAACGATAAACCCAAAAGGCAGAAAGCAAAAATATCATAGTGTTAAACATGGCTTTATGTTGAAAAACATTAGAGGAAATAGTTATAAATGCAAACATGAAAGGTCTAGGGATTATAAGTGAGCATTCTTTTTCTCTCTCATTGTCTCTTCAAATTTCTAGCAATGTCAATAGATACATTGTAAAACCTCTGTATCATTCCCACTTCAGTGGTTTGACCCACCTCTCAGAGATCTCCCCTGGCATTCTGGAAATATCCAGAATGCCACACAAATTCTCTTCAGAGAACAGGTATTTTCTTCCCCCTTTCTAGATGACCTTGGCTGGCTATCAAAAGAATCGAAGACTCATTCTTGACATTGCTGCTACTGTCCTTTTCTGAGAGAGCACTGCCTCCCTAAGGAGCTAACTCATAAAGCTGCAAAATTCTCAGGCAGCACATTAGGTCCTCCACTTTCTGGAGTACAAAGTGTCCTCTGAGTTCCATGCAAACACTGGAAGACTGTCAGGAAGCATCCAAGAGAATTTTTTTCTTCTGGAGTCCTCTATTTTTCTCCAAGGTCCCAGTCAATGGAATGTCCTACTTTGAAAGTCTCCTCCCCATATGTCCACTTGCATTCTCCACTACAAATTGCATAATGGGAGAAATCAACACATTTTTACACATGGGTTATCTCTATAGTCTATGGCAAAATGAGGAATTCAATTGATGTTCAACAAATAGTTTTTGAATGAGTGAAAGCATGAATGTACATAGAGTACTTGCCAGTTCACCAGGATATCAGTCACAGTCAGGCAGGAATAATGAATGAGTCAATGCCTACTAGATCCAGGGTGAGCATTTCGGCCTTGTATTGATGACGCTCACTGTGCAAAGCACAATTAGATGGCCCATTTAGGGCAATTTTCAATCACATAGGGTAACAGTTCACAAAGCTCTGAAACACTTCTGCCCCCACTTTATTCTCTTTCATGTTCTTAAGAGGCTTGTGGTTCACAGACCTGTTACTAGAGAGCCTTGTACTCTATTCTCCTGCTACAGGGAAAGTACTGGATCCACATCCTGCATAGCCCTCCCTGCCACATCTGCTCTTTGTCATATGCTACTCACTACCTTGTGGAAGACCCTCATTTATTACCTAGAACATAGCAGAAACTCATAAACAATTTTAAGAAGGCAGCTATTTATCTGTTGTTTAGGGGAGGAGAAATATAATTCCATGATCACTTTCTTACATTTAGGACACTCTCATGAAAATAAGGTTTCTATTTTTTCTTCTACAAAAAAGATTTCAATATCTTAATTCATGAAAAACATTGGAAACTGTGCTCTCTAGTTATTTTCCCCATCTTTAAAAAGATGCAAGCACTTTTAGAAGAAAAAATGAGTTAAAAAAGTCTTATACAAAAAAAAAAGGTCTTATGTGGAACACAACCTGTTTTATTGTATAATTATTTTTCACATATTTATAGTTCTCTCATTTTACCACATTTTCTTTTACATTAAAAATCCTTACAAATATACTATTACATTTGCTCTTTAATTTTTCATTCACTTATTCATTCATTTTAATAGATATTGCTGCTGCTGCTGCTGCTGCTAAGTCTCTTCAGTCGTGTCCGACTCTGTGCAACCCCGTAGACGGAAGCTCACCAGGCTCCCCCGTCCCTGGGATTCTCCAGGCAAGAACACTGGAGTGGGTTGCCATTTCCTTCTCCAATGTATGAAAGTGAAAAGTGAAAGTGAAGTCGCTCAGTCGTGTCCAACTCTCAGCGACCCCATGGAGTGAGATTCTCCGTCCATGGGAGTCTCCAGGCAAAAGTACTGGGGTAGGGTGCCAAAAAGATATTACTGAACACAATAAATCCTGGGGGCTCTGTTAGTGGCCAGGGGATTCAAAATGTACCAGTTAAATGTATCTGTAAAGACAGAAGCAAGGGCAATGGCAGGGAGCAAACATGTAAAACTATATGAATAAGCGTCATCATGGTTGCATGAGTACTATAGAAGGAAAGTTCAGGGTGCAATGTAAGACTAAGGAAGGTCTCTGTACATTCAACCCCATTCAGCTGAAATTTAAATGATGGTAAGAAGTAATTCAGATGAAGAGTATGATTAAAACTACCTCCCCCAGGAAGAAAGAATGGGACCTTAATGCTCCATCAGATCAGATCAGATCAGTCGCTCAGTCGTGTCCGACTCTTTGCTCCATATGTATAAATAATTTCATCCACTGAGAAGCAAAAGGAAGGCCAGCACAGCTGGCATACAATGTGGAAGTCAGGTAACTACAAGAAATGTTGCTGGGAAAGGTAGGCGCCAGGCTTTCATAGCCGTTTAACCCAAATTAATGATTTTAAACTTTATTCTCAAAGCAATAAAAAGACATTAATGCCTTGTAAGCCAGTAAATGATGTCACTGGTTTCACACTCTTGAAATTGTTCTTCTGACCACTTCTCTGACCAGTGTATGAAGGATAGATGAAAGGGAGTTGTCAAGAGCAGACATGAGTACCCAGTTAGAAAACCAGTGTAGAAATTCCTCTAGTAGCTAACTGTGATATGAAGACAGGCAGGAAGATAAATTGATATTTATTTTGGAAGCGTAATGTACAAAAGTGGCTTCAGATACTAGCAAGCTAAGAATTACTAATCTAATTTCAAAGAAAAGGAAATTAGTCCTCATAAAAATGTTCTGCTGCTGCTGCTGCTAAGTCGCTTCAGTCGTGTCCGACTCTGCGCGACCCCATAGACGGAAGCTCACCAGGCTCCCTTGTCCCTGGGATTCTCCAGGCAAGAACACTGGAGTGGGTTGCCATTTCCTTCTTCAATGCATGAAAGTGAAAAGTGAAAGTGAAGTCGCTCAGTCGTGTCCGACTCTTAGCGACCCCATGGACTAAAGCCTACCAGGCTCCTCCGTCCATGGGATTTTCCAGGCAAAAGTACTGGGGTGGGGTGCCATTGCCTTCCCCGAAAAATGTTCTAAGGGTTCATAAATATGAGTGTCCACCATTTGGCAGTCCTTTTAGTGCTGGGGCACATCTCTAATGCTACATTTAGTTCTATACTTTGCTTTGACCAAGGAAATAGAACCCCCCTGCCATTTATGGGTTGAAGCTTCAAGAGAAAGCACATTATATGTCTCGTTCTGTTCCCCTCTAATAAACCTAGATCAAGGCTGTTCCACCAGCCTGACTGAATGAAGACAACTTGGAACAGATTTTCAGTCAAACTACTATGGACATGTAGTAGGAACAAGTGATTAACATTTGTTATGCTAAGCCATTGAAGATTTTGGAATTGTTTCTGTAGCAAAACCAATCCTGTTCTGTTTCAATATATATCATTACTCTCATGTTTTGGAATGGACAGTTCAGAGAAGGTTCAATGTATCACTGAGAGGGAAGTAAAACCCAAGTCTATCTGAAACCAGATAAAATGAATTCCTTACCATGATTATAAGTGTCATTTGCAAGTATAGCAGATATAAGAACCTATAGATGAACACAGTGAATACATGAAGATGTAAAAGTCAATAAAAAAAAAAAAAGATTAAAATCTTGTGAGCTGAAAGCAAATAGTAGAGTTATTTTCAGTACTTTGAGACTCCACTGTATGGATTGTGTGTAATTGAAAAGGGAGAAAGAAAATGAAAGTATTAATAGGAGTAACGGGTATAATATCTATGTTAAAATTGATTATATTGAAGAACTATTAACTCTTGGAATGTATTTTCTTATTGGAGTTAATAAAAAGGTGTCAAAATGCTAAGTATATAAAGTCTGAGATAGAGACCGTCAGATACAAAGTGAGATTTTTTTTGTATTTTTAACCTTTTTTTGTCTAAAGAGATACAGATAGGTACACGTAATAATGGGTTCTGGGAATAATATCCATTGAAGTTGTAAAAGCTACTCTAAATTTAAGACTTGTCAAAACGATTCATTCATTTCAGAAAGGAATTTTACAAACATATGTCGGTGTCAGCTGCATGGCACCAAAGAATCCAGTTTCAGTGTAAGCGGACTTAAATGGCTTCTGCTGCCCCCTTAGCTCTCCTTTCCTTAAAAGCGGTTGTTAGAGAGATCAACATATGGCAAACTTGGCAGTAAAACATCATTAGTGAAAAACACCCACAACTGCAGAAATTTGAAAGAATTTTGGAAATTACAAAGAAACTTGAGGGCTTTGATGGTATGTGCTGTTTGGAAATGATGTTATTTTTTTCTATGTCTATGGGGATATTATCCTGCTTCCCTCATCATCATTCATTCTTCTATTGGTGTAACTATAGCCTTCGCTCCCTACTCCCCCCGCCCTCACTGCACACACACAGTGATTGGTTCAGGGTGAACTCATGACATAAACTCATCAAATCAGGTTTACTGGCACTCCCAGAAAAAAGTCTTTCTCTGGATTTCCAGTTTTCAGAATGTAAGATTGAAGATTCTCTAGCCACTTTTTCCCCAATGAAAGGAGAATGGAGCCTATTTGAAAATAATAAATGGGAGATAGAAACTGGATTTAACAATGTTACAAAAGCAATGTCCTAGTTACTTCTTGAGCTGGGCTTCTCTGAGCCAATGGGGCTGCATGAGCTGTTTTTGTTGTTGTTCACTTATGAATAAGAGTCATAACCAATGAAATGCTCTCAAAGTTGACCATCTCTAAGAATATTTTATATTCAACCACTCAAAATACATGCTATCAATTAGAATATATTTACTCATCTATTTTACAAATATTTTCAGAATTTCTTCTTGCTTAAGGGATTGTATTGATAGTTTGTGACAGTTTGTTGTTGTTCACTTATGAATAAGAGTCATAACCAATGAAATGCTCTCAAAGTTGACCATCTCTAAGAATATTTTATATTCAACCACTCAAAATACATGCTATCAATTAAAATATATTTACTCATCTATTTTACAAATATTTTCAGAATTTCTTCTTGCTTAAGGGATTGTATTGATAGTTTGTGACAGTTACACAGAGACTTAACCTTCAAAAAAGTCTTCATTTAAATGGAAAATAATACCTAATTGCATTGTAAAGCAATGATGGCAGAGGTAGTGGATTCCTTGAGCGCAGAGAGGAGAGACAATTCAGCAAGCCTGTGGATACTGAAAATGTCCTGGTGAATTATGACTTAACTCTTTCTGGCTGCAGGAATCCACTTTTGGGTGGGGGTACAACTTGGGGACCTGCTTCATTTCAGCATGCAGAACACCAAATACCTGAAAGCTCCAAGAAGAAATGTTCTTATGCTTGAGAATCTCAGGTCTCCATGATTGTTCTAAACTGATCTTTTATATTTAGAGCCCAGTAATAAGCCCCATGCATGAAGCTCAAGCATCTACAGACTGCTTTCCCAATCACAGATAATCTTTTCTCCTTGTACTGCACTTTGTCCCAGGTCTCCTTTTCCATTTTTACAGTTTTGCTCAAATAGTCTACTACTCCCCCTCTTACAGATTACATGATCCAGCTCCCCTTTCCCTGGGGTATGGGTGTTATAGCCCGATAAAATGTTAAGGAGTTGTGGAAGCTATGGCAGGGCATCCCAGGGGCCTCCTGGAGGATTTCAAGGCTTCTTCAAATAAAAGTGGTATTTTCAACAATAAGTATAAAAACTAGTGCTTTTGGAAAAAGAAAATCAGGGTTGGGAAAGGGAATTAAAACCAAATGGTTAAAAGTGCTCTCACAGTTACCAGATTTTGTTCTTGTAAATAGCATGTGTTATGTGCCAAAAGTTCAAATAGGTATGCTGCTGCTGCTGCTAAGTCGCTTCAGTCGTGTCCGACTCTGTGTGACCCCATAGACGGCAGCCCACCAGGCTCCCCTGTCCCTGGGATTCTCCAGGCAAGAACACTGGAGTGGGTTGCCATTTCCTTCTCCAGTGCACAAAAGTGAAAAGTGAAAGTGAATTTGCTCAGTAGTGTCCGACTCCTAGTGACCCCATTGACTGCAGCCCACCAGGCTCCTCTGTCCATGGGATTTTCCAGGCAAGAGTACTGGAGTGGGCTGCCATTGCCTTCTCCTTCAAATAGGTATACAATACAAAAAAACAGATAGGAGAAAAGGAATGAACCTAGGAAATATAATTTTATTTTAATAAGTATTTCAAAATTCATTGTTTTAAATAAACTATTGATTGATTGTGCTTGATAATAAAATGTATATTAAAATTAATTAAACATATACAAACACATGTTCTCACCAAAAATGTCACTATGAAAATATTATATAGCTACCTATATAGACATATTTATCATATTATATTAATATTAAGACTGAAAATTTTATGATATAATTAAAGAATATTTTAAAGACTATTTAATCTTATCATTTATCTGATTGCATTTTGGATTCTGTTTATACTGTATATTCTAATATATAAGTTTAGTTCAGTGGCTCAGTAGTATCTTAGTGACCCTGTGGACTGCAGGACGCCAGGCTTCTCTGTCTATCACTAAAAAAACCCTGGAGCTTGCTCAAACTCATGCCCATCAAGTTGGTGATGCCTTCCAAGCATCTCATCCTGTGTTATCCTCTTTTCCTCCTGTCTTCAATCATTCCCAGCATCAGGGTCTTTTCAAATGAGTCAGTTCTTCACAACAGGTGGCCAAAATATTGGAACTTCAGGTTCAGCCATCAGTCCTTCCAATGGATACTCAGGACTGATTTCCTTTGTGATAGACTGGTTGGATCTCCTTAGAGTCCAAGGAGCTCTCTAGAGTCTTCTCCAATACCACAGTTCAAAAGCATCAATTCTTTGATGCTCAGCTTTCTTTATGGTCTGACTTTCACAACCATACATGACTACTGGAAAAACCATAACTTTGACTAGACAGACCTTTGTTGGCAAAGTAATGTCTCTGCTTTTTAATATGCTGTCTAGGTTGGTCATAACTTTTCTTCCAAGGAGCCAGTGTCTTTTAATTTCATGGCCAAAGTCACCATCTGCAGTGATTTTGGAGCCCAAGAAAATAAATCTGTTACTATTTCCATTGTTTCCCCATCTATTTGCCATAAAGTGATGGAACTGGATGCCATGATCTTAGTTTTTTTAATGTTGAGTTTTAAGCCAGCTTTTTCACTCTCTTCTTTCACTTTGATCAAGTGGCTCTTTAGTTTCTCTTTGCTTTCTGCCATAAGGATGGTGTCATCAGCATATCTGAGGTTATTGATATTTTTCCCTGCAATCTTGATTCTAGCTTGTGCTTCATCCAGTCTGCCATTTGCAAAATGTACTCTGCATTTAAGGTAAATCAGCAAGATGAAAAGATACTGTCTTGATGTACTCCTTTCCCAATTTGGAACCAGTCCGTTGTTCTGTGTCCAGTTCTAACTGTTGCTTCTTGACCTGCATAGAGATTTCTCAGGAGGCAGGTAAGGTGGTATGGTATTCCCATCCCTTTAAGACTTTTCCACAGTTGGTTGTGATCAACACAGTCAAAGGCTTTAGCATTGTCAGTGAAGCAGAAGTAGATATTTTTCTGGAACTATCTTGCTTTTTTGATGATCCAACGGATGTTGGCAATTTGATCTCTGGCTCCTCTGCCTTTCTAAATCCAGCTTGAACATCTGGTATTCCTCAGTTCACATACTATTGAAGCCTCACTTGGAGAATTTTGAGTATTACATTGCTAGTGTGTGAGATGAGTTCAATTTTGTGATAGTTTGAACATTCTTTGGCATTGTCTTTCTTTGAGATTGGAATGAAAACTCTTCTTTTCCAGTCCTGTGGCCACTACTGTGTTTTTCAAATTTGCTGGTATATTGCAGCACTTTAACAGCATCATCTTTTAGGATTTGAAATAGCTCAACTGGAATTCCATCACTTGCACTACCTTTGTTCATAGTGATGCTTCCTAAAGCCCACTTGACTTCGTACTCAAGGATATCAGGCTCTAGGTGAGTGATCACACCATCATGGTTATCTGGGTCATTAAGATCTTTTTTTGTATAGTTCTTCTGTGTATTCTTGCCACCTCTTCTTAATATCTTCTGCTTCTGTTAGGACAATACGATTTCTGTCCTATATTATGGTCATCTTTGTATGAAGTTTTCCCTTGGTATCTCTAATTTTCTTGAAGAGATTTCTAGTCTTTACCATTATACTGAAAAGATTTCTAATCTTTCGCATTTTATTGTTTTCCTCTATTTCTTTGTATTGATCGCTGAGGAAGGCTTTCTTATGTTCCCTTGCTATTCTTTGGAACTCTGTATTCAGATGGGTATATCTTTCCTTTTCTCCTGTGCCTTTCACTTCTTTTCTCAGCTATTTATAAGGCCTCCTCAGACAACTATTTTGCCTTTTTGCATTTCTTCTTCTTGGGGATGGTTTTGATCACCACCTTCTGTACAATGTTATGAACCTCTGTCTATAGTTCTTCAGGCACTCTGTCTATCACATCTAATCCCTTGAATCTATTTGTAACTTCCACTGTATAATTGTAAGAGATTTGATTTAGGTCATACCTGAATGGCCTACTGATTTTCCCTACTTTCTTCTATTTAGGTCTGAATTTGGCAATAAGGAGTTCATGATCTGAGCCACAGTCAGCTCCCAGTCTTATTTTTGCTGATTGTATAGAGCTTCTCCGTCTTTAGCTGCAAAGAATATAATCAGTCTGATTTTGGTGTTTACCATCTGGTGATGTCCATGTGTAGAGTTGTCTCTTGTGTGGTCGGAAGAGGGTGTTTGCTATGACCAGTGTGTTCTCTTGGCATAACTCTGTTAGTCTTTGCCCTGCTTCATTTTATATTGCAAGGCCAAAGTTGCCTGTTACTCCAGGTATCTCTTGAGTTCCTACTTTTGCATTCCAGTCCCCTATGATGCAAAGGACATCTTTTTATGGTGTTAGTTCTAGAAGGTCTTGTAGGTCCGCACAGAACCGTTCAACTTCAGCTTCTTAGGCATTAGTGGTTGTGGCATAGACTTGGATTACTGTGATATTGAATGGTTTGCCTTGGAAACAAGCAGAGTTCATTCTGTCATTTTTGAGACTGCACCCAAGTACTGAATTTTGGACTCTTTTCATAAGTCAATAAATGCACTTTTGCTTGTGTTAGCATGTATATTTTAAAAATACTTTTTAAATGCTAAAAATTGTTTGATAAAATGAATAAATAATAAGTAAATATATAACCACTATTATCCTTATTCTCACACTTCCTGTACAACAGAATACCACTTTATAGTAGCATCTTTGTTGCCTACTGCAAATGCCAGAGACATGATTTCTCTGTTGCATGTTTGCAATGGAGAGCCATTAGATTTTCTGACTTATTTTTGTTTCAGGTAACATGAAGGTATGGATTTGGAAAGCTTAGCAGTTTGAAGTAACCTTATTACCAGAAATTGTTAAAGGGCAGAAGGATATTTTAATCTAGTAAAGAAAAATCATTTTTGATGTATATTTAACTTTAGTTTCCAGAATTTCAAGCACAGACTGGTGGGAGTAGATGTAACAAATGCTTCTGGAAAGCTGGGAACAAATGACAAGGCTGAGGTACTGGGTGCATTTAGTAATGGAGACTATATGACTAAGATGTATGACACATGTTTTTTTATTTATTTGTAGTGGCTCAGAGGTAAATGCACAATTCAAGGCTAGTTTTTAATGTGAAACATTGAATTAAAACTTTCCCTGGGGGACTTTAAATAGATGTCTAAGAATAGTAACTCTTAGATATTTTTTTGATGATTTCGCTTGCTTTTAAATGGTTTCAGATGGGGTGGAATTTGTGCATGGGATTTTTCAATTATCACACAGCTTGGGCATATACTTAGTAATATGGGTTGCATTAGTAGATGTAAAAGAAAATCATAAAATATTTGCTATGAAGAGTTAACGATTTAAACTATTTTAACATAAATGATCTTAAACTCAGGATTATTTATATGTTGAATATAAGCAGGAATTAAATTCTTCAATACACTTGAGGAATTTTATATGTAGAATCTATATGCTGTTGGGAGGTCAGCGATGGTTATTTTCTCTCCTGCAATGCAAAAGAAAGATTTTTCCCTAAACATTCCTATTCTTTTGCTCTGTTATTCTTCCCTGAGGAGACAAAGGATTGCCCTGTTGGTAGGTGCATTCGCTGGTTTATCTTTCTCTGGTGGGTGGAGATAATCAATCACAAATCAGCATGGGAGAGAATTTAGTTTGTAGCTATGTTCTTCTTCTCATGACAAGTGGGAGACAGAGATCCTGGGCTTTTTCCTATGTATTCCAAACACTGCATAAGCCTGGATTAATGTGTTTGTATGCATGTGTGGTGTGGAGTGGGGTGTCTGGGTGGTGATAAAAGTGGAAGAAAGATTAAAATGCCCAGTGTTGAATTTATAACTGAAGTCTTCCAATCTAGTATTTGTTGGACATAAACTAAGATGTAGGGATCTATCTAAATGTACTTTTTGCCCATCTTATTTGATGTTTTTGTTGCCTAACTAAATGTTATGTAATATCTTAGTTATTGTCTAATTCAGGCAGGAAAAAAAAAGGTGTCATCATTGGTAATATCAAACCCTATCTGACTTTCTTAAATTTACCCCACAAAATTTCTGTTCCTCAAGATCAAAATACTCATAACTTTTTCATATATTCTAATATTTCATAACCTTCTTCCTTTGCATAGACTGATATCCCATTCTACTTTCTCTGGACTTGAAAACAATTATTTATGTTTCAGAAGTGTATACATATCTGGTCTAGGATAAGTCCAGATATGGTGCCCAAGTTTTTTCTTGAAATATCATGCAAATTGAACTCAAATTTCTGTAAGACAAGGTTCAGTAAAGAACATCCCATAGGTCAAATATGATCCACCATCATGTTCTGTCAATAAAGTTTTATTGGAACATAGCCACAACCATTCACTTATATATTATCTGTGGCTACTTTTGGGATTCTCTGGGCTTCTCTGCTGATTCAGATGTTAAGACTCCCCCAGAAAGGCCAGAGACCTGGTTTGGGAAGACCCGCCTGGAAAAGGGAATGACTTAGCCACTCCAGTATTCTTGCCTGGAGAATTGCATGGACAGAGGAGCCTGGCAAGCTACAGTCCATAGGTTCACAAAGAGTCAAATATGACTGAGTGACTAACACACATGGTTACTTTTATGGTATAATAGTAGAGTTCAGCAGTTGTAATAGATACCACATGACCCACAAAGACTGTAATATGTACAATCTAGCTCTTTACTGAAAGTGTTTATTAATCTCTAGTTAAGGCAACAATTGGTTGAAATAAAATAGCAAGCATTCAGTGGAAACAGTGTTTTCTAGTGCGCTGGAAGGCCAGTCAGTTCCTAGTATGTTGCACTGTCAGCGTGTCATTCATGTGCATGCCCAATCTTGTTCCTATTGGCATTTGAGTACATGAGAGTCTCCTTAAAGGAGATTTATCTAATGATCAAAATCTAGAACAGGTATATTTCTGGAATATTTGTTCAGTTATTTTTTATCATTATACTTTTCTCCAAAGATTTCCTTTTTTCACTATAGACATATTTTCCTTTATTTCTTGAGCCTAGTTATAATAATCATTATAAAATCCCTGTCTGCTAATTCTAACATCTAGATCATCTCACGTTTAGTAACTGTTGCTTATTTTCTCTTGAAAACTTTTTTGTTGTTGCTTTAAATTTCCTTGTATGTTGAGGACTTGGAACTGCATTTTGGACATTGTGAATGATACTTTGTAGAAGACTCTGAAGAGTATTATTTTATATTTTTAGTAGATAATTGAGTTAACTCAGACTAACAAATTTATCTTTCCTTGCAAGAGAGGGAGAGCTAAAATTTCACTTTTATTCTTTTAAGCATACCTTTCAGGTCATCTAGACATTTATCTTCAGCTTTTCTATTCAATATTTGCTTACCCAGCAAGCTGCAGATTTAGGTATGCTGTCTATAGTAAACATCATAAAAAATGAAAAGTTAATTAAATGTTATTTTCTTTTTTCAACAAATTGACTCTCCTTCATTGATTTTTCTTCTTCCTGCTTTTGTTTGTGCTCCAGTGCCTTCACTGAATAGTCATTGTCTATTTTGTCCAGAAGTTACTGTTATTAAGGAAGGCTGATTTTATTAGAAAAATTTGGATATTACCAGAAGTAGAAACACTGAATAGTAGTTCTTAGATATTTCATTTTGTTTTCTAGAGTCTTTTATAAACATCAAAATTTGCTAAAAATCATCATTCTTAATCCTTACAATCATTAGCTCAGTTTTACTGTATTCATTTTACAGATTAAAAAAACTGAGGATCAGAAATATTAAATAAAAAAAAAAAAAACTAGCCAAAATTTCAAAGGGTATAGTATGCAGAAACAGAATTCAAATCCAAATTTGACTGACAGTTGTCCTATAATCATGGAACCTCCACACTGATTAGGTTTCTGCCATTCTGGATCAAGCTAAGCTCTGTAGATAAGGTGCTCTGCTCTGATGTTAGGGCAAATTATTGAGAAACAATAACAACAACAACAGAAAAAGTAAATTCAAATTTCCTGAATTAATTGTGTGTTTTTACGGTTTTGTTGCACTGCATTCATGTTTTCTCATTCTTTTCAGATGATGTTTTCTTGATAAGGGTGGTATAAATGATTCATATTTCCACTAAAGTACTTCTCTACTGTTTATCCAAGACTAACTGCTAAGAGTGTGAAATGTTTTATGTTTATTGTTATGCATTAGATGTTAAACCTTCCAAAATATGACGCAACTGGGATACCTATTAGGATGTTGTCATTCTTTTTTCTGTTAGCAATGAGTTTAGATGAAGGTCTACTAGCTCCCTTCAGATGAGGAGGTTGAATTTTCTCTTCCATTTAATCCATGTCTTGGTATTTCTTTACTTATTTGCTCATCATACTTCCCTGACTTTTTCTTCTGTAAGACAGATTTGCTGCACAGTCCACAAGGACAGATATACAACCTGAAGGGCCAATTATGTACTCTCAAGGAACTTGGGACTAGAAAATACTCAAAATGTTTGAAAACAGTTAGAGCATAGCAGCTAAATAAGTTTATGGAACCTGGAGTTTCTTAGTGCAGTACTAGTAACTTTTATTTCTAAACATTTCTTTTAGAGCCATACATTTGACTTTGTAAGTAACTTTAGTTTCTTTATATTACATTTCTCATTATTTTCACAATAAATTCCTTTGTGGCTTGCTTGTTACTAATAACCTCCCTCCCCCCAAAAAAACACATATAATGACCTACTGACACTGTTACACAAACATACATATACATTCAGAAAAGAGGCCATGTTGAATTATTTAGATACAAACTAATAGGAGTTTGAAATTGTTTTCTATATTGTCTTGATTGCCTCAGTTCCTCCAGTTTATATTCTGGAGATGGAAAGGTTAGAATAAGTGAAGGAATTAGGAGTTGCCAGATTTAGCAAGTAAAAATGTAAAATCCCTTGTAAAGTTTGAATTTTAGATAAACAACAAGGGACATTTTGGTATATCCCATGTAACTATGGATAGTAATACTTATACTGAAAATATTAACTTTTGTTACCTGAAATTCAAAGTTGACTTGGTGTCCTGAGTTTTTTAGGGCAACTATATACTGGCCAGTATAGCCCATCATGTTTTCAAACCAAAGAAGGATTATTCAGGTAAGAGGAATTGATCAAATAATACCTTATCAGCATACTCTTGCCTCCCATGCAATATGTACTGATATATAAAAATGGTGTTTATGAATAGTTCGTGACTGAAGGGGAAAGATCATTAAACAACACTCTGACTAGATGTCATCAAACCACTCTATCTTTTCCTCCCTAAGAGTTGGGAAAAAAGTTTTCTCTTTCTGTATAACATGATAGTGCAAATAACACTTCTTGTAGAAGTCCCTATCTTCAATTAAGGCTGTTTCATGGAGATAGGGTTATCAAAAAAGTTTCACTGTAAAGCAAAAAAGGTCTCTGGAAAGAAATTTTATATGTATTTTTATACTTCACCTGTTTGCCACTCCAGGGACACACACACATATACACATGAGTGTGCACACTCACATAAACAGAGTTTTAGGAAAGCTTTCCCAATAAGTAAACACTAAAAAAAGAGTTCAATCAATATGTCAGAAGGTTATCATACTAAGATAAGGATGAAGGAACAGCCAATATACCAGGGAAAGAAAGAAACAGAGTAACAATGAAAGGTGATGCTGGGATATTAGGACTACGATGGAACATGACTTAAGATTAGATTCAGCTGTTGATTTAAAGCGTAGGTTCAATAAAGTATTTTTGCCTATCATAGGATAGAATCAGTAGTTTAGGGATTGATGAAAGTTTATACAGCACTCACGGTTTGTTAGAAAATGCACTGGTCATAACAAACACCCTCTTCGAACAACACAAGAGAAGACTCTATACACGAACATCACCAGATGGTTAACACCAAAATCAGATTGATTATATTCTTTGCAGCCAAAGATGGAGAAGCTCTATACAGTCAGCAAAAGCAAGACCAGGAGCTGACTGTGGCTCAGACCATGAACTCCTTATTGCCAAATTCAGACTGAAATTGAAGAAAGTAGGGAAAACCACTAGATCATTCAGGTATGACCTAAATCAAATCCCTTATGATTATACAGTGGAAGTGAGAAATAGATTTAAGGGCCTAGATCTGATAGAGTGTCTGATGAACTATGGAATGAGGTTTGTGACATTGTACAGGAGACAGGGATCAAGACCATCCCCATGGAAAAGAAATGCAAAAAAGCAAAATGGCTGTCCGGGGAGGCCTTACAAATAGCTGTGAAAAGAAGAGAAGTGAAAAGCAAAGGAGAAAAGGAAAGATATAAGCATCTGAATGCAGAGTTCCAAAGAATAGCAAGAAGAGATAAGAAAGACTTCTTCAGTGATCAATGCAAAGAAAAAGAGGAAAAAAACAGAATGGGAAACTCTAGAGATCTCTTCAAGGAAATTAGAGATACCAGGGGAATATTTCATGCAAAGATGGTTTTGATAAAGGAGAGAAATGGTATGGACCTAACACAAGCAGAAGATATTAAGAAGAGATGGCAAGAATACATAAAAGAACTGAACAAAAAAGATCTTCATGACCCAGATAATCACGATGGTGTGATCACTGACCTAGAGCCAGACATCCTGGAATGTGAAGTCAAGTGGGCCTTAGAAAGTGTCACTATGAACAAAGATAGCGGAGGTGATGGAATTCCAGTTGAGCTATTTCAAATCCTGAAAGATGAAGCTGTGAAAGTGTTGCACTCAATATGCCAGCAAATTTGGAAAACTCAGTAGTGGCTACAGGACTGGAAAATGTCAGTTTTCATTCCAATCCCAAAGAAAGGCAATGCCAAAGAATGCTCAAACTACCCCACAATTGCACTCATCTCACACACTAGTGAAGTAATGCTCAAAATTCTCCAAGCCAGGCTTCAGCAATATGTGAACTGTGAATTTCCTGATGTTCAAGCTGGTTTTAGAAAAGGCAGAGGAACCAGAGATCAAATTGCCAACATCCGCTGGATCATGGAAAAAGCAAGTTCCAGAAAAACATCTATTTCTGTTTTATTGACTATGTCAAAGCCTTTGACTGTGTGGATCACAATAAACTGTGGAAAATTCTGAGAGAGATGGGAATACCAGACCACCTGACCTGCCCCTTGAGAAATTTGTATGCAGGTCAGGAAGCAACAGTTAGAACTGGTCATGGAACAACAGACTGGTTCCAAATAGGAAAAGGAGTATGTCAAGGCTATATATTGTCACCCTGCTTATTTAACTTATATGTAGAGTACATCATGAGAAACGCTGGACTGGAAGAAACACAAGCTGGAATCAGGACTGCCGGGAGAAATATCAATAACCTCAGATATGCAGATGACACCACCCTTATGGCAGAAAGTGAAGAGGAACTCAAAAGCCTCTTGATGAAGGTGAAAGTGGAGAGTGAAAAAGTTGGCTTAAAGCTCAACATTCAGAAAACGAAGATCATGGCATCTCGTCCCATCACTTCATGGGAAATAGATGGGGAAACAGTGGAAACAGTGTCAGACTTTATTTTTCTGGGCTCCAAAATCATTGCAGATGGTGACTGCAGCTATGAAATTAAAAGACACTTACTCCTTGGAAGGAAAGTTATGACCAACCTAGATAGCATATTCAAAAGCAGAGACATTACTTTGCCAACAAAGGTCTGTGTAGTCAAGGCTATGGTTTTTCCTGTGGTCATGTATGGATGTGAGTTGGACTGTGAAGAAAGCTGAGCACCGAAGAATTGATGCTTTTGAAGTGTGGTGTTGGAGAAGACTCTTGAGAGTTCCTTGGACTGCAAGGAGATCCAACCAGTCCATTCTGAAGGAAATCAGCCCTGGGATTTCTTTGGAAGGAATGATGCTAAAGCTGAAACTCCAGTACTTTGGCCACCTCATGCAAAGAGTTGACTCATTGGAAAAGACTTTGATGCTGGGAGGGATTGGGGGCAGGAGGAGAAGGGGACGACAGAGGATGAGATGGCTGGATGGCATCACTGACTTGATGGATGTGGGTCTAGGTGAACTCCTGGAGTTGGTGATGGACTGGGAGGCCTGGCGTGCTGTGATTCATGGGGTCGCAAAGAGTCAGACACGAGTGAGTGACTGAACTTAACTGATGATGTGTTATTGTAGAGTAAATGGCAACCCACTCCAGTATTCTTGCCTGGAGAATCCCAGGGACAGAGGAGCCTGGTGGGCTGCTGTCTATGGGGTCGCACATAGTCAGACATGACTGAAGTGACTTAGCAGCAGCAGCAGCATGATGCATTATATGTGGTAAAATTCATGAGACCCTGCAGGGGTCCAGCACTATTAGTCTCAACCCCAAATAAATAGATCTAATATTTATTGACAATATTTTTCTTGGTTAAGTTTGCTTTATCTAACATACGTGAAGAAGGATTATAAGTGGGGTGCATCCAATTGTCTCAGGAAAGGATGATACTATTTTCTCTTAGGGAGGGAACTCAATGAAGCTTTGTGTTTCCTGCCAGAAGAAACTCCAACATATGGGCAATATATCACTGCTACAAATTTTCTTCAAGCACAGACATGCAAGGGGAAGAAGGGATGAACATTTTTCCTGGACTAAATTTAACATTATGGTTCCTGCAAAATTGACCATAAGTCAGACACATGGAAAGTACTCCAGGATGTAAAGTTGAGGGAGAATTTGCTGAGGCATGGCTGTAGATACTGCTTATGCAACTGGCATCTTCTTGAAAAATTGGATAAAGATAAAAGCTACAGAAAATTGCAGAGTCTGATGTTTATGATAGCAAGGATTGAATACATTGCCAACATCAGAGTCCCACTCTTTGAAGATTAAAAAGATCTAGGAAAGCATCCTCCCTTTGAAATCACCAATGACTGAGAAAATAGTAAAAATGAAAGACAATCAAAGCAAATTTTAGTTCTTACACTTAAAAAGTTTCATACATGCATGTACACATACATGTATGCATGTAAAACTCATGAATAATGTGTTCTTTTTTAAGATCATATGTTTTCATGTTTGTATATTATCCCATGCAACTCTATTCCTTAGAAGGAGCTAGCAAGGTTGCAAAGTATGCCCAGAAAAATTTGTTTATAATCTCAAGAAGAGTTTGGCAGTCACAGTTTTTATTTAGGAGAGTAAATATAAATATCCCACTAATATGTTTGTCATTCAAAAACTAGTTTAGAATGTTGGTCCAAGTGGATTTCAGTTTAAAGAATTCTGATGATCAGAAAATAGGTTGCTTAAACAAATTAGCAATTACAATGAAAAGTAAACACATGCTTTCATATAAAGTTTAACCATTTATAAAGCAGAAAATTCAAAAAAATTATAAAGCCAAAGAATTGATGATTTTGAACTGTGGTGCTGAAGAAGACTCTTGAGAGCCACTTGGACAGCAAGGAGATCAAACCAGTCAATCCTAAAGGAAATCAACCCTGAATATTCATTCGAAGGACTGATGATGAAGCTGAAGCTCGAATACTTTGGTCATCTGATATAAAGAGTTGACTCATTGGAAAAGACCCTGGTGCTGATAAAGACTGAGGGCAGGAGGAGAAGGGTGCAACAGAGGATGAGATGGTTGGATGGCATCATCAACTCAAGGGACCTGAGTCTGAGCAAACTCTGGGAGATAGTGAAGGACAGGGAAGCCGGGCATGCTGCAGTCCATGGGGTCACAGAGAGTCAGATAAGACTGACCAATTAAACTCTCTGCTTTTGTTTAAAGCAGAGAATTAAGTTTAGTAAATCATTTATATGAAATTTTAGCTCAAAAATATAGTTCAAAATAGTTTTAGTGATATTTTTTTTAAATCTGTCTTATGACACAGGTAGAGCATACATTATCATCTCCATGGCAGAAGAATCTGGGATTCAGATGGACTGAGTAATTCATCTACAGCAGAACAGCAAAACGTTATGGGAGGGTTGAGGTGGGGAGGTCAGAGATCAAGCTCATCACCTTTCTTGGCTTAGTAGGCTTTTCCATTTTACTATTCTTGCTTATTCTTTTGATATTGGAGTACAATTGGAAGAAAAAAGGTAGAAAGTCTTCATTTATAATAGCAAAGGCGTAGTGACTCCAGCATCAGTTATATTCAGTTCAGTACAGTTCAGTTGCTCAATCATGTCCGACTCTTTGCGAACCCATGAACTGCAGCACGCCAGGCCTCCCTGTCTATCACCAACTCCCGGAATTCACTCAGACTCATGTTCAATGAGTCGGTGATGTCATCCAGCCATCTCATCCTCTGTCATCCCCTTCTCCTCCTGTGCCAAATCCCTCCCATCATCAGGGTCTTTTCCAATGAGTCAACTCTTCGCATGAGGTGGCCAAAGTATTGGAATTTCAGCTTTAGCATCAGTCCTTCCAATGAACACCCAAGGACTGATCTCCTTCCAAGGGACTCTCAAGAGTCTTCTCCAGCACCACAGTTCACAAGCATCAATTTTTCAGCACTCAGCCTTCTTCACAGCCCAACTCTCACATCCATACATGACCACTGGAAAAACCATAGCCTTGACTAGATGGACCTTTGTTGGCAAAGTAATGTCTCTGCTTTCCAATATGCTATCTAGGTTGCTCATAACTTTCCTTCCAAGGAGTAAGCGTCTTTTAATTTCATGGCTGTAGTTACCATCTGCAATGATTTTGGAGCCCAGAAAAATAAAGTCTGACACTGTTTCCACTGTTTCCCCATCTATTTCCCATGAAATAATGGGACCAGATGTCATGATCTTCGTTTTCTGAAAGTGGAGCTTTAAGCCAACTTTTTCACTCTCCTCTTTCACTTTCATCAAGAGGCTTTTTAGTTCCCCTCTGATATAAAATTCAAAAGGAAGTTTGTCATGGAAACTCTGAAGAAAAGCAATTGATTCTGCTGAGAGATGTTTTATGCCCAAACAGAGGGGCAGTGTAATGACTGGAGTTCAGATACTAAATCTTTGATGATATGGATATTTTCAATGAGGAGAAGAATTAAATAAAGTGGAACTTGGATTGCTTTTTAATTGAAACATGAGAAAACTGAAGATGTGGCAAATTGTTTCACAGGAGTATGAAACCCACAAGTTGCTTAGGGAGTGGAAAACCATGCTCATGCTAAGACTCTGTAACAGTACTAACAGGAGATAAAAGTGTGACTACAGGAATGACAAACTGTTTGTACCTTGACACACAAAACTGGGAATCAAAGTAGTATTTTGATTAAAAAAGTCCACAGAAGGAAGTCATTCATGTGAGGGAGAGCACTCCCTCAGTAGACAGTGTGAGAAACTGGACAACATAATCTCTGAGTTGGACAGATCTAGGTTTCCATCCTTGGAGAAGGCAATGGCATCCCACTCCAGTACTTTGCCTGGAAAATCCCACGGATGGAGAAGCCTGGTGGGCTGCAGTCCATGGGGTCAACCAAGAGTTGGACAGGGCTGAGCAACTTCACTTTCATGCATTGGAGAAGGAGATGGCAACCCACTCCAGTCATCTTGCCTGGAGAATCCCAGGGACAGCGGAGCCTTGTGGGCTGCCATCTATGGGGTCTCAGAGTTGGACATGACTGATGTGACTTAGCAGCAGCAGGTTTCCATCCCAGCTTCATTAATTGCTTAATGGATGAGACTGGGCATGTCTCAAGACTCCATTTCAACTGGAAATTCTAACACTAGCTTCACAAACATTGAGGCAGCTATTACATGAGCACCAGGCTGGGCTCCCTGTGTTATATAGTAACTTCTTACCAGCTATCTATTTTACACGTGGTTTGTATATATGGGGATTCCCAGGTGGCGCTAGTGGTAGAGAACCTGCCTACCAACGCAAAGACATAAGAGACTCAGGTTTGATCCCTGGGTCAGGATATACCCTGGAGGAGTGCATGGCAACCCACTCCAGTATTCTTGACTGGAGAATCCCATGGATAGAGAAGCCTGGCAGACTACAGTCTATAGGGTCATACAGAGTTGGACATGACTGAAGCGACTTACAATGCACGCACACAGTGTATATATGTCGATTCTACTTTCTTCATTCGTCCTACTCTCTCCTTTCCCCACTGTGTCCAGAAGTCCGTTCTCTGTATCTATGTTTCCTTTCCTTCCCTGCAAATAGGTTCATCTAGATTCCAAATATGCGCAAATATATGATATTTGTTTTTCTCTCTCTGACTTACTTAATTCTATAACAGGCTCTAGGTTCATCTATTCCACTAGAACTGACTCAAATTCATTCTTTTCTATGGCTGAGTGATACTCCATTGTATATGTGTACTATTTCTTCTTTATCCACCCACCTGTTGATGGAAATCTAGGTTGTTTCCATGTCCTAGCTATTGTATATAATGCTGCTATGAACTTTGAGGGTACATGTATCTTTTTCATTCATGGTTTTCTCAGGGTATGTACTCAGTAGTGTGATTTTTATTCCTAGTTTTTTCAAAAGAATCTCCATACTGTTCTCCACAGTGGTTGTATCAATTTAATTCCCATCAACAGTGCAAGAGGGTTTCATTTTCTCCACACCCTCTCCAACATTGTTTGTTCATAGAATTTTTGATGATGTCACTCTGACAGGTGTGAGGTGATGCCTCATTGTAGTTTTGATTTGCATTCCTCTAATAATTAGTGATATTTAGCATCTTTTCACGTGTTTATTGGCCATCAGTATCTTCTCTGGATAAATGTCTATTTAGGTCTTCTGCTCATTTTTTGATTGGACTATTTGTTTTCCTGATATTGAGTTGCATGAGCTGCTTATATATTTTGGAGATTAATATTCTGTCAGTTGTTTCATTTGCAATTATGTTCTCCCATTCTGAGGACTGTCTTTTAATATTGTTTATTGTTTTCCTTGGTTTCTCTGGTGACTCAGATGGTAAAGAATCTGCCTGCAATACAGACCATGGGGTCACAAAGAGTTGAGCATGACTGAGCAACTAACACACACAATGTTGTGCAAAAACTTTTAAGTTTAATTAGGCCCCATTGGTTTATTTTTGTTTTCATTTCCATTATTCTACAAGGTGGGTCAAAGAGGATTATTGTTGTAATTTCCCTCTATTTCTTTAAATAATGAGGTGATTCCCTTTATAACATAATAATTGGTGACAACAAACTTCTTTCTGACTGTCTGACTAGAACCTTGACACCAAGTGATATATATAGTCATTACCAGAATAAACACAGAGTCTCCCAAACCCAAGATTTCCTCTTATACCTAAGTATTAAAAAAATAAAAAAGAAAAAGTATACAGTCTGGCACTTTTTTTTTCCTAACTGAATTATCCACATAATTGCCTCAATTCTTCACACCATGAATGTGAAATATTACCTTGTAATTCTTACATTAACTTGTCTCATTGCTGAACTAACATTCAAATAGTTCTTAAAGTGTAAAGTAGACAGTGTGGTATTAGCAGGTTAAATTAAAATGCAATTAAAAAAGTAATAATTTTCATTTTGACAGGAGCAGTGTAATAGAGATGGTACCATATGAGAGCATTAATTTTTAAGGGAATTTAGGAAAAACTGAAAGACGACTACTTCTCTAGCAATCCTACTGCATTAGTCTTTACCACTTTGCTAAACATTGCTTTAGCTTTCCACTTTAATAGTGGCAAACTCTGAGGTCTGACACGAAATAGGCTATTTCATCTGAGATGGTTTAAGCTGACCTAAGGAGTGACAGGAGAATATAGCAAGCAGTCAGTGCTAATGACAGCATACCGTTTTTATAGACTAAAGGTCGAGAAATGAATTTCAATTACAGAGTGTCAGGATGCCCAAGTGCAGGTACCTGATAACGAGTCAGAAGCTCACAGTTTCTGTAAGGTTTCTGTTGAATTTCAATAAAGCTCTTCATCCTTAGAACAGCCGTTTTTATGTTTTTTTTTTTTTTTTTCTTTGCCAGAAGCCAAGAGATGTAATCTTTTCTGAGCAACTCCATCTATAGCACCCTTCAGCCATCATGTTGCAATATCTAAATGAAGCATGCCTTTCTAACATATGGGCTTCCCCTGTGGCTCATCTTCCAATGTGTTTGGAAGTGACATCGAGAGTAGCAAAGATTTTCATCTGCAACGTTTAAATGGAGTTTTCCAAAAATGCATTATTAGCTCAGCAATAGTGAAGGTTCTATGATGACCTGATAAGGCCATTTTCCTGCCAAATATTTGAACAGGTTGGAGGAAAAAAGTAATTGTAAGGGACCACACTACTCACTTGAAATTGAGCAAGTGAAGATTTATGCTCAAAAAGCAGTAAATATCACTGATTCTATTAAATTCACTTCTCACATAGCTCAGGGGAATGGTTAGGGAAGGCAAAATGAGAGCAATCAATGTATTCCATCTTTTTATGTTGAAATAAATGATAAATGGTTGAGTTTACCATCCATTTCCTTTAAATGATGTCCATTTAAATAAATGATAAATGGGTTGAGTTTACCACCCGTTTCATTTAATATTTTTTATTATAACATGCCCAAAAGACAACTGCTGATTTTTCTCCTCTAACTTGCTTTACCTGCAGTGGTTCTTAACTTGGTTGTAGGCAGTGCCTTTCAGCTGCTAATGCCAAAAGACGTGCATTCCTTCTTGATCCCCTTTTTTCTCTTATATCCCACAGACAGCCCAGCAGGAAATCTTTTTTGGCTCTGGCTTCAGAAACAAACAATTTCCCTCGACCTCACCATCACCATTATGGTACCAAGCATGTTGTTTAGAGGCATGAATTTTATAGTGGCCACCACACAGTACTCTCTGCTCACTCTAGTCCCACCCTTAGTCCCACCCTACCTCTGTGTTTTTTTTCAACATAGCAAACGAAATTGCCCTTTGAACATTATTTTTATATATATATATATATAAATAATGATGAACATCATAGGTTTCTATCTACTCCAAAGTATCTGCTTTTCTGGCCCGTGGATACAGTAATGGTGGTATATTTTAATGCTGCCACGGGTGAGTTCCAGCTCCATTCAGGCTGGTCTATTTCAGTTTTCTTCTTACTCCTCAGGTTGGTTGTATCACATTTGAAGGCTTGAATCCCAGTCTTTATCATCTCAGCAACATGACTAATGAAATCTCTGCCCAGTTCCTCAAGCTTCCACATGTTGTTTTATTTATTTTTCTTTCCTCGCATTTAAAAGTAAAAGTGAAACTCTCTCAGGCATTTCTGACTCTTTGCAACCCTGTGGACAATACAGTCCGTGGGATTCTCTAGGCCAGAATACTGGAGTGGGTAGCCTCTCTCTTCTCCAGAGGATCTTCTCAACCCAGGGATTGAACCCAGCTCTCCCACATTGCAGGCGGATTCTTTACCCGCTGAGCCACAAGGAAGTCCAGGAATACTAGAGTGGGTAGCCTATCCGTTCTCCAGCAGATCTTCCTGACCTGGTAACCAAACCAGGGTCTCCTGCATTGCAGGTGGATTTTTCAACACCTGAGTTATCAGGGAAGCCCAATTGAGCACCTCTTTTTTGTTTGTTTGTTTGTTTGCTTGTTTGTCTGTCGCTCAGTCATGTCTGACTGTTTGCAACCTCATGTACTGTAGCTCACAAGGCTCCTCTGTCCATAGGTTTCTCCAGGCAAGAATAGTGGAGTGGGTTGCCATTCCCTTTTCCAGGGGATCTTCCAGACTCAGGGATCCAACTCAGGTCTCCTGCATTGCAGGCAAATTCTTTACCATCTGAGCCAGACGCAAAACCCTTGAGCACCTCTAAAACTGGCCAGTTCCTTGGGAAAATATTATACACATAATTTTGATGTCACCTCTTTCTCTTTCTCTCCTGTCAAGGATTTTGCTATTTTAACTCTGGTTCATCTGCCAATTCAGGACCCTGCTGTTGGTTCAGTAAGACTGAGCTTTCTCTTTGAGTTCCATTTTACCTTGCTGCAAATTGGCATAAAACCTCAGGGAAAAGATGGGGTAAATGTGGATCTTATGTTCTAGTATTGTTTTTACTCCAAGATTTCAGCCCCATAAATCCTACCTGCAGTGGTTGTTCTCTAACATGTCAGGAAGGTTTGTTTTAAAATTGAATTGAATCCAGCATGTGCAGTTAATTCCAAAGGTAGGTTAGTCCAATTCAAGTTACTCTTGTATGGTCAGACCTGGACATTCAGTTTTTTTCTTATTTTATTCTCTAGATATTAATATGGAGAAGGCAATGACACCCCACTCCGGTACTCTTGCCTGGAAAATCCCATGGACAGGGGAGCCTGGTAGGCTGCAGTCCATGGGGTCGCAAAGAGTCGACTGAGCGACTTCACTTTCACTTTTCACTTTCATGCATTGGAGAAGGAAATGGCAACCCATTCCACTGTTCTTGCCTGGAGAATCCCAGGGACGGGGGAGCCTGGCTGGCTGCTGTTTATAGGGTCACACAGAGTTGGACACGACTGAAGTGACTTACCAGCAGCAGCAGCAGCAGATATTAATATTTTATGCCTCTCTATTTCAGTGGTTTTACTTTTCATGCCCATCCTGTTCTTCCCGCATAACAATTTAGAGACTATGTTTATCCCAGATGTTAGGGGTCAAATCTGTTTTATAGACTCTCAGTGTTTCTGTGGGTTATGCCTTTCCACCTTAATAACTCTAAGTTCAGATCTTTCCATTGTCTTCACAACTCACACCCTAGAATAATTAATGATTTATGAAGACTTATGAGGTTATTGACAACGAAATTGCAAGTATTTCTCTAACTTCATTATAAAACAAAAACAAAAAACTATCCTCAGTGTATCTCACCTACTAATCTTTCCTTATTATTTAAGGCCCTCAACGTGCCAGTAAGAAAATGGAAAGTGTTAGAGCATTATAATATATAGGCCAGGGAGGTTTAAAATATCCACAAGCATGAAGTTTTCTGACCTAGTATTTCCAAAAGTAACTGTGTGACTATCTTCCCTGTTAAAACGTTTTTCAACAATGTTATTTGCTTTTCAGATAAATACATTATTTACAACACAACAAAGCAAAACTACTGTCTTCATCTCAATGATGTCCTTCCATTGTTTTTTTTTTTATTCTTTGAAAAGTATCTTCTTAAGAAATTCTGCTTGCTACCTCATCTTTTCCGTACTATCTCTGCAGATTTTAACATGTACTACCCCCAACTGGAAATCCAAAAGCAAGTTTCAACAATAAACCTCCCATTGTCTAGTCAATTTGCATGCATGCATAATTTAATTAGAATATCAATATTTTACATCTCACTATTATTCACATTTCTCCAGGTTTTCAAGTTCTTACAGACAAATTATGATTACCAATATTTTCATAGCATTTATATTGACTATGTTTCCTATGTTTCTTTTTATAAAAAAGCTCAAAGCCCTAGTCTGTATTCAAGTGAAACATCTATCCTCAATCTAAATATCTGTTATAAATATTTTCCCTTTCTTTCCAAATTATTACATAACTTTCCCTCTCTGATAATTATTTAGAATTTGCATTTATGACGAGTTTTAATGAGAATTTAATTCATGATGGCTTTTGTGCACCAAAGTATATGTAACAATAAAGAAGTACAAAAATAAATAATTTAAACCCTTGAAATTCCAAAGCACTTGAAAATGTTGTTATGAAACTTGCTACTTAATTTTGTGGATGGTCAAATACAAACAGGGCCCATTATATGCTACTCTGACCTTGAGCAGAAATGAAATAATAATCTTGGGATATTGTACCCAAAGTAATTATTAACTCATAGCTCTTGCCTTTCCCTTAGTTTCTGCCTGACTTGGTTATTCATATTTTCCTTTGCAATTTGTCTTGCTTCATATCCCCTGGAAACTGGTATTTTGTTCTTTCATTTCCATAATTTCAATCTAGCTTTCACATTCCCCAAAATGCATGCTTGTAAATTGTGTGTGCATATCTATTTTGAACCTTTCAGTGTTTTTACTTTTAAATAATTTCAAAGGGACCATAGGGAACTCTTTTTTTTTTCCTACTTTATATTAAATGTTCTCAGGTAAAGTCAGTCCTTACACTTATACATTTTCAATGAAAATCTTAGGAATATAGAACATCTGAATAGTTGTTTTTTAATGTCAAGTAATTAAAGATTGTCAGTTTGGGTGGCTATACATATATTTAGAGAACGATAGTAAACTTGGATAAAAAGTTGTACTCTAAATAATATAATATTTCCCTCAGAATTTTGAGAAATAAAGTGACAGATACAGTTGGAATAATTGGTATTACTTGTACTTTAGACTTGGGAATTTGATTGTCTTTTTGTCCAAGGACTTGCAAAAATATTGTAGTTGAGGTCTCCTTGATATTCTGAACATATTTCTATGCATGTGAGCTGATATATAAGCCTCCTTAAAAATGGGGAATTTTTGTGAACATGTCTATCTGAGAAAGGCTATGCTATGCTATGCTAAGTTACTTCAGTCATGTCCGACTCTGTGTGACCCCATAGATGGCAGCCCACCAGGCTGCCCTGTCCCTGGGATTCTCCAGGCAAGAACACTGGAGTGGGTTGCCATTTCCTTCTCCAATGCATGAAAGTGAAAAGAGAAAGTGAAGTCGCTCAGTCATGTCTGACTCTTAGCGACCCCATGGACTGCAGCCCACCAGGCTCCTCCATCCATGGGATTTTCCAGGCAAGAGTACTGGAGTGGGGTGCCATTGCCTTCTGGAGTTTAACAAAAAAAAAAATTGGAAAATTTGCTGGAAACTAATATTTCATTCAAATGAAGATTTCTAGTCTGTGGTGACTGATTGAAAGTTAAAGTGTCTTAAGTAGAACCCTCTGAATAAAATCGTGTAATTGAAATTAGAGAAATCATTTCATTGGGTTCCAGTCAGGATTTACTTACCATTCACGATCATGTTAAGGAAAACTTTATGCTTTTTTTTTTTTCTTTGTTCATTATTTCCAATCTTAGAACCAGGCAATCTGGTTTCAAATCCCTACTAACACACACACACACACACACACACACACACAAACCACTTATAGATACTTAGACACAGATATGTTCACTGAAAGATTATTTTTAAAAGTGAAGCTTAAAATGTTGATATAAACTAACTTTCAACAGTGGGCAAATGGATAAATACATCGTGTTTCTTTAGCATGATGAAATAATACAGAAATAAATACTAAATAAAATTTATATATGATAAAGGCTGTGTTAATAGAAAACATATGAAATTATAGGGTTAAAAATATGTCTCCATGTATGTTTTAGTAATGGTGGACTCAGATGATCTAGAGCAGAGGAGGGACATGGCCTCATTACCACTGGACAGTGATGAATGCCCTGACTCTCCACTAGGCCTCCTCTGATACCACCCCAGCAGGGAGACAGGGGCTCCTCATTACTATCACTGTGGAAGTCTAGGCCCCACACCATCTCCAATGACTACAGAGGTGTATCATTATCGCTAGACAAGATGGAAATGCAGGCAACGCTCTCAGCCTTCCCTGTCACTACCAGCAGAAGGGCTGGGGTAACGTTTTGTCTTTCAGTTTAGCAAAATGGAAGTCTAGGCTTTCCACTTTGTTGGGGGAGGGTGGAGGTAGACCCAGAGTGATGTGTGTGTGTGTGTCTGTGTGTGATGTTAGATTGTAGCAGTAAACCAGTTAACTTTTCTCTACTGCTAGTTTGTCCCTCTCCTGGTTCATTGGCTAGAAGGAATGAGTTTTTATTGGATCTTTTTTCTTTCTTTTTTTATTTTCAGGGGAATGAGGTGGGGTAAGGTCTGTGCACTGTCATTTCCAGGATGCTCAGATCTTCAGCCTCGTTCCAGGGATTATGAGGCAAAAATAAAACCCACCACCATATCATCCCTTAAGACTTAAAATCCCTTGCCTGTTTGTATTCTTTCCACATTACAGAATATTTTAATACTTGTTTCGCATACAATACAGAGATCTTTGTTTACATTCAGCGGAAGAAATAGAGAAAAAGATGCCTTAATCTATCTTACTAGAATCAGAAGATCAGATATTTTGTATTTATGTTTGGAATACCCAGATACCACGCTATCCTACTAACCCAGAGTTGTCAATGTCAGTACCTGACAACTCTCATCTGATTACTTTTGTCCTTGTAGAGTCTTTCTGTCTATGGCAGGCATTTCTTGCCTTACCTAGACTAAGAGCTCATTCTCAGGAATGGAAAGTGCATAGTTCTCTCCTTACCTCTGATGGGTTTAGTCTGTCTATAATTTATGCCTTCAAAGTTTCTTTTTTTTTTTCCTCTCTATCACACTTCAGCAGTCCTGTATATAGTTTTTATTTTGTCTGGGATTTATTATTTTTTAACTCCACAAATGAATAAAAATCTTTAATATCTTTCCACATATTTATAGACAGAGGGAATATTTTCAAGTAATTTGGAAGATAGAGATATTTAAAGTTTATGCTTGAGTGAGGTTATGGTTGTATGCCTGTCTGTTGGTTTTTGCTTTGTGCTCCAGACACATTTCCTCATGTCTCAGCTCTCAGAATTGCAAACCTGAATCCATTAGTTACTTTCTAAATTACAAAAGTTTGGTAATCTTTAAAACATTTTTGTTTAAAATAATTCCAAGTATTAACACAATTTATAAATTTTTATAAATTATAGAATCATATTTTATGCCTAAATGTAAAGACCCAACTTAATAAAATTACTGATTTCCAAAATCAGCGAGCTAATGCATTTGAATGAGATATATTGGCAATTATATATAAGCCTTGTTAGTCAAACCAACACAATTCAATAACTTCTCAATTTCTTTTCTATCATCAGTTAGGTCTTAATTTCTGGGTGAGATGATTAGATAGCATGAAATGCTGGTTAAAACAAAGATAATGAGGGTGACTGAGAGGCCAAATATTCTCATGAATTATATTATCAAAATATCAGATAGTTCAAAGAGACATTAGGATATTTACATTTTTCCCCTATTAGGCAATAGGATAGTTTATGAACTTAAAACTATTT
Source organism: Tragelaphus eurycerus (assembly GCA_935064755.1). Classification (NCBI taxonomy): domain Eukaryota; kingdom Metazoa; phylum Chordata; class Mammalia; order Artiodactyla; family Bovidae; genus Tragelaphus; species Tragelaphus eurycerus. The sequence continues at coordinate 25,999,368 of CAKXYN010000020.1, forward strand.
CTGAAGACTACCAGTTTAAACTTGAATCTTGTAGGAGATTCTGAAAAGACCTCTTCAACTTTCTCAAGAAATAGTTGAGAAAATTCTGGGGAAAAAAGCCAACAAACTTTAGAACATAATACTATATCCACAGCTGACAGCAGCCTATCCCTCAATGTGAGATGGTTTTCTATACATTGTAAAGACAGTGCAGATTAAACAAAAATAAAACTATGAACAGTAAAGTTCCTCTCTCTACATTTTGTCAGATCCTTTAATATTCAACCAACCTTAGGAAAGAAATAAAGAGACTTTGATGAGCTTAGTCGTTACTTATTGCCTAAAGAATATGCAGTACTTGCAAATAAACTATGATGTGAAGTAGATATTACAAGGTCAGTGTATCAGCCAGAGTGTGGGGCTGAAGTTTTCTCCCCAGTTCCCAAGAGCAAGCAAAAAACAGGCAATCTGCATCCTATGTCTATTGATAAAAAATTATTCATCTAGCTGTATCTCTTTTCATTCAACAGGAGTAAATCAAGGATGAAACCTAACAAACAAAATCTGAATGAAAATAAGAGAAAAGGAAATTGACACTCTGAAGACAAGTATAACTTTATAATTGATATACTGGGAACCAAATAATATTTGAGGAATATGTTCTTCACTTTTGGTAGGATGCAAGAAGATAATTTCATGAAACTATTATACAATATCATAAAGAAAGAACGGTGGAGAAGAAAAGTTTAGATCATCCAGATTAAAACAAGTAAAAATTAATGATGCTTGAGCAATGTCTGCTCACCTTCTCCTGAAATATCCATGTGATACAGATGAACAAATGTACATGAACCCATACCAGAAGTTAAGATTACCAATCACTAGAACAATTTTCTAATTAACAAATTACTAAATAAGGCCTTGCGAGATCGTAATGGACTCAAGAAGCAAAATGGTTAAAGATTTGTACATATTGCACTGTGTACTTAAAACTTAGGAACTTAAAAATTTCTAATTTGAGAAAGGAAACCACTGCCCAATGTGCAGGATTTGCTCTCCAGGACAAGCACCTCATTTTTTATACACGTCCCTGCTGATTTCTGAAATGTGAAGGGGAAGGTAGGATGTGTCTGAGACATGAATTCACTGAGAATGGTGACGGTGCACTCTGGGAGTTGTAGTTTTTTCAGCACAGTCCGAATAAGAAAAATATTTCAGATGGATTCACACTATCCTTGGTACACAGTCAATGGATCACATGAAGGTAAGAGAACAAAAATCTGTATTTAAGCATGACTAGATATTCAGATGGAGAAGGAAATGGCAACCCACTCCAGTGTTCTTGCCTGGAGAATCCCAGGGACAGAGGAGCCTAGTGGGCTGCCGTCTATGGGGTCACACAGAGTTGGACACGACTGAAGTGATGCAGTAGCAGCAGATATTCAGAAAATGGACTATATTTTGTGTTTACAAAAATTTTACCAGAGACCTAGTATGACCTGAGAGAAAGTTGGGTCACTCCACCACATTGGCTTACAGGATTGTCATCCACTTAATTACAGATGAGTAATGAGATATGGTGTTGGAGAAGACTCTTGAGAGTCCCTTGGACTGCAAGAAGATCCAACCAGTCCATTCTGAAGGAGATCAGCCCTGGCATTTCTTTGGAAGGAATGATGCTAAAGCTGAAACTCCAGTATTTTGGCCACCTCATGCGAAGAGTTGACTCATTGGAGAAGACTCTGATGCTGGGAGGGATTGGGGGCAGGAGGAGAAGGGGACGACAGAGGATGAGATGGCTGGATGGCATCACTGACTCAATGGATGTGAGTCTGAGTGACGTCCGGGAGTTGGTGATGGACAGGGAGGCCTGGCGTGCTGCGATTCATGGGGTCGCAAAGAGTTGGACACGACTGAGCGACTGATCTGATCTGAACAAGATATGGAAGGGTAGGGGGGTGAGGGATATGGTAGTATTTCAGAAATAGAAATCAAAGGAGTCCTTGGATTCACAAAAGCCACATTTTTGAGAAAATTTACTATATGATCAGGAATAAATGGTGGAAATAAGTTATTGACATAGACCATGAAAATAGTATTTCAATACTGAAATATTAGTGTGTACAGGAGACTACTGGAGCATAAATGCCTTGACTTTATCAGGAAACAGCACTGAAACCAATTAAATATAAGTTACCTCTAAATTATTTTCAGTGGAAATCTATACTAAAGCAATTCACAAGCAAACCATTTTATTACAATCCCGTCACATGAAATTGGACCTATGGAATATAAAAATTCACATAATAATATTCATTTAGCATATAGGTATTGATTATTTTAGTCTAGGTCAGACAGTGTTAGATGTTGATGAATCAACAATGAACACTATGAGAGTCAGAAGCCTGAATTTATTACCTGGCTTGGCCATTTCCTCTACCATTGTGACTAAGAAGAAATTAATTACTATCTCTTTTAAATAATTTAGTGTTTAGTTCTTCATTTAAATATTTTAAATAATTTAGCCTTAGTTCTTATTTACAAAATATAGGTGATTTTATTTATATTATTTAACTGACACTCTATTTAATTATAATATCTACATTTGTATATGTCTAGGCTCCAGGCTATGGGATCGCTAAGAGTCAGACACGACTGAGCGACTTCACTTTCATGCATTGGAGAAAGAAATGGCAACCCACTCCAGTATTCTTGCCTGGAGAATCCTGGGGACGGAGGAGCCTGGTGGGCTGCCGCTTATGGGATCGCACAGAGTTGGACACGACTGAAGTGACTTAGCAGCAGCAGTAGCAGCAGTAGGTATGGTTATCTATATATATGATTATCTATATTGCATGAATATTCATGACTGTGCCTAATTAGCCATATATGTGTGTGACTATATAATTATTTGTGAAATAGATATATATGTATATATACACATATATTACATATTCCATATACATGTGGATGGGTGATGTATATGTACGTGCATATATATATGTTTGTGTGCATCTATATAGGAGAAAGAAAGAGAGAAAATTTAGAATTCCATTCAGCATATTTAAGTAGTATATCATGGAAGTTTGTAAGAATCGTTATCACCATTAAAAATTTCACTTGCTTAAAGGATGAATAGGATGTATAAATACACATTTGAAATTTAATGGGTAGACATTATTGTGGGAGATCAGAGTGTGTCACTTTTTGGGGGGAATATGAGATAGTATCCTAGGAGTGGAAGTATTTTGGTTTAGTATTGGCTATTTATATTTTTTTCTAAATGGGAAAGAAGAATAAATATATTTTAAAATAAATAGTGGATATGGAATATTCAGGAAAGTGCTAAGCTCAGTAGGACACATGATAAGACTTCTAGAAGAGAAGTGTTGTACTTGGGCCTATGGTGGGATATTAGTGGCAAATTGTAAATGGTATGCTACTTTTGAAGTAACTCGAGGTTTCTTATTCTATTCTGCAATGTAATTAGTGAATTTCATCAGTCAAATTTCAGTTTTCAGTGATTAATCATATTGTCAAATTGATTTGATACCTATTTTCCTACCTGGAAACAAATTCATGCCAAGTTCTAAAAGATATCTTTAACATTTCTCATTTCTCTTAAAATTATTAGAACCATAAAAATTTGTATATGGAAAGATCTTTGAAATTCAAATATAGCCAGTGTCTTCCTCAATGCCAGAGAACATGTTGCAATTATATCTTTATTTTCAACATCCTCAAACAATGTAATATTAGTTTATTGAATATATGTTGAATGAACTACTAAAAGTATCAAGAACTTCCTGTTGACAAGCACTGATCTAATATTTTACATGGATTATTTCAATGATTTATGAGAGACAGAGAGAAATAGATAGAGGTGTTAAAACAAATAACTGATTTAGTAATCTTCACAGACTGTATGCTTTTATATACAAGCACAATGAATGAATGATAAATGGAGAAATCTAGGACTCTCAAGGAAAAAATAGCTGAATCACAAATTTCCACAGCACCAAGAGCTGGGCTGGGCCCAATTCTGAACTGGTTGTTTTCCAAAAGAAGATTCTTTAACATCTCTAGTATGAATCCTATATATGGATTTTTTTTTTTCTGTTTGAGATATATTTTAAGTTCAATGGTAGATTTTCAAAATCAATAAAACAATTTTCTTTTTCCTTATCCTTTCATGCTCCCATTACCAACCCTCAGAAGTGGATTACCCACTCTAACCACTATTTAGGGGTTTCCCAGGTGGCGATAGTGGTATTAAAAACCTGCCTGCCAATGCAGGAGACATAAGAGACACGGGTTTAATCCCTGGATCCAGAAGATCCCTTGGAAAAGGGCATGGCAACCCACTCCAATATTCTTTTCTGGAGAATTCTGTGGCTAGGGGAGCCCGGCGGGCTACAGTCCATAGGGTCACAGAGAGTCGGACATGACTGAAGCAACTTAGTGCACACGCATCACTATTTAATGCTCGTGCCAGATGTCCCAGACTGCAGTGCTCTTATAGTTGTGCTCCTTTCTTTGGGGGAGCACTGGGCAGTGAGAAGTGCCCCCTTCTGCTTGCAGCAGCTGGGACAGACAACATGATAAATGTGAGATGCTGAAGGAGTGCACTCAGATCACCAAGAAAATGGACTGCAGGTTATTTGAGGACTTTCTAGTCTTCATTCATTTCCCAAGCTGACAAAACATTATTTGAATCATGGTTTTTCCTTCGCCTCATCCATTTTCTCTTTCATTTGTTCTTTCTCTTTCTTGAATTCATTAGACATTTGTACATTCCTGCCACAAGTCAGAGCTGTGTTAGATATGGAGGAGTGGTGGTAATAAGTATGCTATCTATAATGGACTGAGTGGACACAGAAATAAGAATCAATTTCTCTGAAACCATGTAATAAATTCAATAACACAGTGGCTTTCACCTTTTTACCTTGAGATCCTGTTAATGTCCCACGATATCACATATCCTAAACTCTTTGAGGCACTGCTATTACATCATCCACTGAATTCATATTTTGAAATCTTTGCATTTTACCTAATCACCATGATTCTTCTTCACTGTCCCCCGCCCTCCAAAAAAAAAAACAAAAACCAGACATTGCTTTTGCATGGCCATCACGTAAATTAGCAAGAGTTTTATAACAGAATGGTACTTCTTTCCTCCTGAATTTTAATGTCCCAGTTCGAGTTTTTACTGTTCTCTGATGAGCAAGGTTATAGAGTGCTAATGGATGATAATACATTAAGTCAATATGTGGTTAAGACATGAGATGGAAGAGGTGATATAGAGCATGAAGGATAACATTTTTTTATGTGTGTCTTTGGGCTGGTCAGGAAAGTCCTCCAGATCTGTAATTTTTTCATCTGTAAAATCAGAGTAGATAATGATTTTTTTCTCTCTCTCTCATGGACATTAATTCCTAAAAGTTTTTCAAACCATGATTCCTCATCGCATCCCCAGCATTAAACATGGTGATTTATACAGCATATATGCTTTTAAAATTAGATTTAATTAGTGAGTGGAAAAATACTTTGAAAAGTATAAAAAGTTGTATAGTACATGCATAAAAATTATTGTTTATTTACTTAGAGCTCATGTATTTAGGGTTATTTAAAATAACAGGAAAATATGGCTTCTAGTACTTTCCTTTTCCGCCTGGTAAAATGGATATTAAATTGGTTCAAGGGTAAGAATGCTATTATGCAATGAGAATTGAAGCTCTGGGATCTGATATTCATGCATGGAGGTTTCTCACACTAGCCAGGGGCATGGCACCTTCATGCATCAAAATAATGGAACAATGCTGACAATAATGAAGATGAATGTCTTGACTTTAGGCATTGATAGACTTGTATTTTCAACTGTAAAAATGTAGGTGATCCAAAGCATAAGCTAATGCTGCCTGAAAATTGCCCAATAATTACATATCTAAGTATATAGGAAATGACTGTATATTCTCATTCAGTCACACTTAATGTTCTAAAATGTTTTCCAAATAAGTTGCAGGTACCTGGTGTTATATTAATAATTAACTGAGCAAGAAAAACTTTGATGTTCACTTTTCAATTCTGATTTACTTTTTGGGCTCTGTAGGAGCACCCTTCAATAATCAATTGATTTTCATCATCAAATATTTGAAGCTTTCTGCTGCTGCTAAGTCACTTCAGTCATATCTGACTCTGTGCGACCCCGTAGACGGCAGACCACCAGGCTCCCCCATCCCTGGGATTCTCCAGGCAAGAACACTGGAGTGGGTTGCCATTTCCTTCTCCAATGCATGAAAGTGAAAAGTGAAAGGGAAGTCGCTCAGTCGTGTCTGACTCTTCGTGACCTCATGGACTGCAGCCCACCAGGCTCCTCCGTCCATGGGATTTTCCAGGCAAGAGTACTGGAGTGGGGTGCCATTGCCTTTTTCGATTTGAAGCTTAGGCAAAAATAATCTTATCAACTGTTAGGTGTCTAAAGAGGGATAGGATATTAGCCTGTATTATTTAAAGACATTTGTAGGGCCAAAGTGGCATATATAGTAAGAATACAAATGTTCTTTATTCTTGTCTTAGCTGAACAGTCTTCTAAACAATTAACAAATAACTCATTGCATCATTTACTTACTTTGAAAGGTAGTATATATTCAATGTCTCACGTGAAAAGTATAGACAAGGAGAAAATTGTGATGCAAAAATCTATATCCCACCACTCCCCAGTAATCCACCAACACAGTGTTGGTATACACGTCTGTTTTTTTTTTTTTTTTCCCTAAGTATATGGGTATGTGTGTGTTGGGAGGAGAGCTAGAAAATTGGAGAGAGATTGTATTTAAAGTGTTTTTTTTTTCTTCACAAATTGTTTATGCACTTAAGAATATAACCTGCACGTCTTTCATGTCATCATATCATTTTGAAAAATATTTCAGTGTCCCCATGCTACATAATTATGTTCATTCACCTGCATTTTTTAATATTTAAGTCTTCCACACATTTTTGCTAATATACACAACCATGGTAAACACTTCAGTTATCCTAAGACTGAATTTATTAAGGTACAAAAGTCAAGTGAGCAATTTACTGTGATTTCCAACAGGAGATATAATTGAAAGTTAATTAGATAAAGAAGGTAACCAAAATACATTACTGCTTTGATTTTCCTTAGAACATCTTAGAAAGCTCTCAGATCTGTTCACTCATTTCCATGAGCAAAAACTTTCATCACCTATATCAGCTGCTGACTTATAGTGTCTCGCCTATTTCACCAGGTTCCAAACTGGCTTTCTTATATACAACTCCTAGACTTTTCTCTACAGAATAGCCAGAACATGAAAAATAAAGAAAGAAAGAAAAATTAAACATCTAATGAAGTCATCACCTTGGTTTCAACTCATTTTCTTACACTTATTAAATAATTTTAGGATAAATACTGAACTCTTGTCAGGCTTCATGAGGTCCCATGAGTTCTGATCCTGTTCATCCCTCTTGCCCTGTCTTCATCACACAACTATGTATTCTTGCTCTTTTAACTCCAATCATGCCAGCCTTCATTCAGTTCTGTTTTTATTAGTTTCTTTTCTAATATATGTGATTCTTACTTATCTTTCAAAACCACTTTAAAATTTTCTTCAAGAAGAAGAGAAGTGTTTCTTGATTCCCAGTCCAGATCAGTCCTTAGTGTATATATATATATACATATATATACGTATATACACACTACTTTGCCAACAAAGGTCCGTCTAGTCAAAGCTATGGTTTTTCTTGTGGTCATGTATGGATGTGAGAGTTGGACTGTGAAGAAGGCTGAGTGCTGAAGAATTGATGCTTTTGAACTGTGGTGTTGGAGAAGACTCTTGAGAGTCCCTTGGACTGCAAGGAGATCCAACTAGTCCATTCTGAAGGAGATCAGCCCTGGCATTTCTTTGGAAGGAATGATGCTAAAGCTGAAACTCCAGTACTTTGGCCACCTCATGCAAAGAGTTGACTCATTGGAAAAGACTTTGATGCTGGGAGGAATTGGGGGCAGGAGGAGAAGGGGACAACAGAGGGTGAGATGGTTGGATGGCATCACTGACTCGATGGATGTGAGTCTGAGTGAACTCCAGGAGTTGGTGATGGATAGGGAAGCCTGGCGTGCTGCGATTCATGGGGTCACAAAGAGTTGGACACGATTGAGCTGAACTGAACTGAATATATTCATCATTTATGAAATATTTCTACTTATGAAATTTATCTGGTACAACTTTGGATTATTATTTGTGTCTGTGTTATTTGATTAAACACTACCACCCCAATGAGAGTGTAAGTTCAGTTCAGTTCAGTTCAGTCACTCAGTCGTGTCTGACTTTTTGTGATACCATGAACCGCAGCAGAACAGGTCTCCCTGTCGATCACCAACTCCTAGAGTCCACCCAAACCCATGTCCATTGAATCGGTGATGCCATCCAAACATCTCATCCTCTGTTGTCCCCTTTTCCTCCTGCCTTCAATCTTTCCCAGCATCAGGGTCTTTTCCAATGAGTCAACTCTTCGCATAAGGTGGCCAAAGTATTGGAGTTTCAGCATTAGCGTGAGTCCTTCCAATGAACATCCAGGACTAATCTTCTTTAGAATGGACTGGTTGGATCTCCTTGCAGTCCAAGAGACTCTCAAGAGTCTTCTCCAACACCACAGTTCAAAAGCATCAATTCTTTGGTGCTCAACTTTCTTTATAGTCCAACTCTTACATCCATACATGACCACTGGATAAACCATAGCCTTGACTAGACGGACCTTTGTTGACAAAGTAATGTCTCTGCTTTTTAATATGCTGTCTAGGTTGGCCATAACTTTCAAACTCTATGGTAATAAGAATCTCATAAACTTGAAGACATTACTGTATCAACAATGCAAAACATGTACTATGAATGAGTGGGATTATTTTATTCCAACACTGTTTCCTACTGATAGAATAGAGAGATAGGTGGGTAGATAGGAATTTCCTTTATTTTCTAAGAAGTGCATTTCTGTTAAAAGTTATCAATTCATTGGCATTGACATCTCAGTAAAGGATAAATGGATACAGGGTATTTAAATTTAAAATGTTGAAATAAAAGACCACATAATCTTAATTTATGCAAGCTCTTGATTTCATTGAACAGAGCACTGAGCTTGGAATAAAAAGTTGTAGTTGTAGGTTTATCACTCATGAGTTGTGTGGTTTGGGACAAGTCACCATCTAATTTAGAATCCCTGGCCTGGGAAGGGAGAAGCAGGAGAAGAAACTGGTATTTCTGGATAAAGTCTCGCGTAAAATGTCTGTGCATGCTAAGTCAGTTCAGTCGTGTCCAACTCTTTGTGACCATATGGACTGTAGCTGCCAAGCTCCTCTCTTCATGGGATTCTCTGGGCAAGAATACTAGAGTGGGTTGCCATGACCTCCTTCAGGGGATCTTCCCAACCCAGGGATTGAACCCACGACTCTTATGTTTCCTGCATTGGCAGTCAGATTCTTTACCACTAGTGCCACCTGTGAAGCTCCCCCTAAATATGACAAATACTCCCAAATGCTCTACATTTCCTGAAACATTTTATTTAGAATTATCCTTCCAACACTCTGACCAGTAACATTCTCATTCATTTTACAAATAAGAATCTGCAAGTCAGTGGAGGTTGGCTACAATCTCCAAAGTTACATGGAAAATAAGTGATAAAACTAGGTTAAAATTATGTGTATATGACCTCAAAGCAGATGCTCCTTTTAATCATAAACCATGCGTCCCTAGAAATAAAGATATCTTTCTCACCGAGTAGTTTTGAGACTTGAATGAGATTATATATGAAGTCACAAGAGTGCTTGGGTATTAGTAGAAAATTAATCCACATTTGATAAGTAAAACCAAATATAATCCATGGAATAACTTTTGTGTAATAAACACAAATTACCATAGCTCACTCTCCCTACACAGAAGCTTTATTTATCACAGAGAACTTCTGCAAAGATAGATCAGTTTCTGCCTCTGTAACGCTCATAAAAACTATTTTACATCTTTCTATAAGAACATTTGGTTAGAAGACTGAATTGCTGAATACATATAGGGTAATTTTTGGGAAAAAAACTAGCCTATAGAAGACATTGTTTCACACAACTAGTAATTAAGATCTACTAGCTGTTGAGAGGGTCGGACACAACTGAGCAACTTCACTTTCACTTTCATGCACTGGAGAAGGAAATGGCAACCCACTCCAGTGTTATTGCCTAGAGAATCCCAGGGATGGGGGAGCCTGGTGGGCTGCTGTCTCTGGGGTCGCACAGAGTCGGACACGACTGAAGTGACTTAGCAGCAGCAGCAGCAGCTGTTGAGAGGCAGTAACCTTGAAATACATTTTTGGCTCTGTGTATCACAAAAGCAACATTTTATGATTGTTCATAAAAATATACATAGGCTTAGAAGGTCTGGTTATTAAATGAATAAATAATTTGGGAAGTGCACAGAAAAATAATAATTTGAATAATAAACAAGAGTTGTTTGGGTATTTCAATGATTTACTTATAATGGTAGCAGTTTAAATTAGATACTGTGATATTCATAATCATTGTACAAACCCTAGTTGAATATTTTAGCTCTGTGCACTTAATATACCATGCATTTTCAGTGTAAGCCAATTTGTCTATTAAAATGATGAAAAAATATACCAGTTCAATGAAGCAGCTTTATAAAGACTGTAATTTAAAGACAGAGTATTAAGCAATCATTTCCTGCTGTTTCCTGCCTGCATATTAAGTAGCGTACACACAAACCTAGCAATTCTGATGCTTCAGAACAGTTCTAAAAAGTTAAAATCAAACTGAAGATTCTTTTATCCAAACAGAATCCTCCCCAGGTACAAAAGTCTAATTTGCATCTCTCATAATCAAACATGCATTCAAAAGTGCGATTAACCTGAAGTTGAATTCAGCCTGAACAGTTAAGAGTTTGTTAATATGTTGAGTTCGAGATTTTCCTTTTTTTTTAATTTTTAAAAAATGTCTTCTGTTACTATGAAAAAACTTTAGTTATATTGCTTCATATTTTGTTTCAAATTGTAATTTGGATCTGAGCCCAAGAACTTTAATGGCTGGCTTCTGATACCAGGCTGCCTTTGTGAGCATGTCAGACAATGGGAGGAAATCAATTTGTCTTGAAAAGATTATTTGCATAAATAGATGACTTTTCTCTGAGTATGCCTTACCATAAAGAACTTGTAAAATATCACCAAAGGGTTATAAGGGTATCAAAGGGATAAAAAAATCAGCAAAACAAAGTCTGTGTTCTCCAAGCCTGAAATAACTTACATCTGCATTGGATTTCATTCTAATTTTACTTCTAAACCCTTCAGATTAAGTTTCTATTGTCTTAGCTTTCATGACATCTCCAAAACACTGGTGAAAGAGCATGGGCAAGGCAACTCAAATAAAATGGGAACAAATTAAATACTGAAAACTCAAGTTGAATAGGATGCAATTGTGTTATTAAATCTCCTACACATAATTACATGTTATGCATTAGCTTAGGAAGCAAATGAATGACCATTTATAATTATGTTCAGAATCACTTTAACTTTAGGTCTGTGTTTAAGAGACTAGTAGTGCATTTGGACAGGAAGGCAATGGAATAAATGTGTCTCTGGTCACTGAGGACAGCTCTCTGATTTTATAACAGTGAGTGAGATGTGCCCAGTGAAATTTATAGCATGCTTTTTCAATATAATTTAGTTCAACAAATGTTTATGAACACCATATATATTCTGGGGATATATATATCTTTTAATAAGGAAGTTTCTCTTCCCTAAGGATGCCTGCAAACTAATGGAGGAGTCCTAGATGGCTGAAAATCAAATTATCACACACCTTTCTCTCAGGCCAATGTTCTGTTCACTATATCAAATTAAGTCTAACACATATATCTAAGGAAGCCACACTTGCAATGTCAAACACAGTTTGAAGAGGCTGAAAACAGATGTACTTTCCAAATACTCTTTGTGTGGATGCTGCTTGAATTGTAGTTTTCTGTAACGGTGAGTGATAATTTGAAAGTGATTGCCTTCATATGCAAATGCCTAGTATAAATGTGCAAATAAATTTTAAAACATTCCAAGTTCACAACAATTAAAAATGGAGTGTGGAAGAGTACAATATGTGAATAAGTGTGGTAAAGTAGATATCCTTTGTCTAAGAGGTACACAAAGTATACAAAGAAATTGGGGTTGTTCCCATCAATAATCCTTAAAAACAAATTATTGATAAAAAGTTCCATAAAGATATTTCAACTATTAACACAATGCTCAGGGTATGGTAGGTACTCAAGTATTTGTTTAAAGTAAGAATAGTACTAGTTTTAGGACAGGTGAACTACTAATATTCTCTTCACCCACAAAATTTATTATCAGATTGAGGATTTAGTATTTCTGAAACCCATGTGTAGTAGACAAGAAGAAATAGAAGTATCACAGTAAACTAGCTGTCACAAGAGGGTACCTCTTGATGATAATTCCTATAACTGAATAGGAATATGAGAGCAGGTCCCAGGAAACCACACATGAGAGAAAGTCATGGAGTAATGGAGTTATGGCTTCCCGACAGCCTTGCTCAGAAAATCTCAGCTCTATTGTCCCTTTGCCCTCACACCCTATTCAAGCAGGAAGGTCATCAGAATCTCTCCTATCAGAACTTTTTGACAGATGGCACATACAATGTTCATTTCACTCTGAGGATTTGCATATGTTGTCTATTTAACAGCAGTTTCTGTGCCCGCAGAATCTGCAGTAGCACAGACGAACGATAGTGGCTGGAACAATAGGAAAACCATTATAAATGTCATTTGGTTGAAAATGTTTCTCATGTTAAAGACTGAATTTTGAGTAGTAGCTGGCAAAGAAAATGAGATCGCTGCAATTGTTTATATATTTAGTTTGCTTCAACCCTGGTCCCTGGAAGCCTCCCATATATTTTTGAAAGGAGAATAACATCAGACAGAGAAACAGAATGAGATGGTGAGGAGAGGGAGAATAAGCAGTGGTAGAGAACAAAGAGGAGAGAAAATGTAACACCATCGCAATACAAGGAAGCTACTTGAGGGCAAAGAATCCTTTCTATCATTGCTATATCCGGAAGTCCTAGAACACAGCCTGACAACTGTTCTTTAAATATTGGTTGACTCACTTTCAAAGCACTTGCTAGCAAATGAATGCATCACCATTACTCTAGCTACAATCTACAGATAGTTAACAACCACGACTTCCTATGTGTAGTTCTATCTCACTTTATTTGTAATTTGAATAAACACGTATTCATTAGGCAACTGTGTAGTAAACCAAACATAGTTCTCTCTTCAGGGTGCAAAAGCTTCTTCCCAACAAATTTTGGGTTGCTGTTAAACACTGAATTAAAAACATTTCATTCATCGAACACATATTAACTGAGAAGCAAATGATACTCTTGGTATTTTGCAGGCACTATCTGTTAAAACATGGATAAGAAAATCTACACTCTTTTTGTGAAGAACCTAAAGTGTAGAATCACTGTTTATTATTATATATATATATATATATATTTTTTTTTTTTTTTTTTTTTTTTTGAGAAGGGACTTCACTGGGACATTCCCAAAAGCTTATGTGAGGCATTCTTTGGGTTCCTGCAGTGGGAAAACTTGTAAAGAGTATGCTGTTTTACACAATGGTGCCTGAACAATTATGTCAACTGCTACTGCTCGGGCACAACACCCGTGACTTTTGAAAACATCTAAAGTTAGTCATTTGGAGCCAAGTTTGGTGAATTGCATTTCCTGTCCAGGTAATGTGTGCTCCCAACCCAGCATGAATATGAAGAAGTGAGACAAAATTTCTTGTGTCTCTTAAGCTATCTGTGGGAGTAATATTCAGAGAACAGTCTCTTAATATATTGAGTCATAAATGCATTCTTGAAGTATATATAAACTTTGCCAAGGGGATCACTCTGAGGGATTCTGCTCTTTGCATCATACAGGTCTGGCATCAGATCAGATCAGATCAGATCATATCAGTCGCTCAGTCGTGTCCGACTCTTTGCGACCCCATGAACTGCAGCACGCCAGGCCTCCCTATCCATCACCAGCTCTTGGAGGTCACTCAGACTCACATTCATCGAGTCAGTGATACCATCCAGCCATCTCATCCTCTGTCGTCCCCTTCTCCTCCTGCCCTCAATCCCTCCCAGCATCAGAGTCTTCTCCAATGAGTCAACTCTTCGCATGAGGTGGCCAAAATACTGGAGTTTAAGCTTTAGCATCATTCCTTCCAAAGAAATCCCAGGGCTGATCTCCTTCAGAATGGACTGGTTGGATCTCCTTGCAGTCCAAGGGACTCTCAAGAGTCTTCTCCAACACCACAGTTCAAAAGCATCAATTCTTCGTTGCTCAGCCTTCTTCACAGTCCAGCTCTCACATCCATACATGACCACAGGAAAGACCATAGCCTTGACTAGACGAACCTTTGTTGGCAAAGTAATGTCTCTGCTTTTGAATATGCTATCTAGGTTGGTCATAATTTTCCTTCCAAGGAGTAAGCGTCTTTTAATTTCATGGCTGCAGTCACCATCTGCAGTGATTTTGGAGCCCAGAAAAATAAAGTCTGACACTGTTTCCACTGTTTCTCCATCTATTTCCCATGTAGTGATGGGACCAGATGCCATGATCTTTGTTTTCTGAATGTTGAGCTTTAAGCCAACTTTTTCACTCTCCACTTTCACTTTCATCAAGAGGCTTTTGAGTTCCTCTTTACTTTCTGCCATAAGGGTGGTATCATCTGCATATCTGAGGTTATTGATATTTCTCCCGGCAATCTTGATTCCAGCTTGTGTTTCCTCCACTCCAGCATTTCTCATGATGTACTCTGCATAGAAGTTAAATAAACATGGTGACAATATACAGCCTTGACGTACTCCTTTTCCTATTTGGAACCAGTCTGTTGTTCCATGACCAGTTCTAACTGTTGCTTCCTGACCTGCATACAGATTTCTCAAGAGGCAAGTCAGGTGGTCTGGTATTCCCATCTCTCTCAGAATTTTCCACAGTTTATTGTGATCTACACAGTCAAAGGCTTTGGCATAGTCAATAAAGCAGAAATAGATGTTTTTCTGGAACTCTCTTGCTTTTCGATGATCCAGCAGATGTTGGCAATTTGATCTCTGGTTCCTCTGCCTTTTCTAAATCCAGCTTGAACATCAGGAAGTTCGTGGTTCACATATTGCTGAAGCCTGGCTTGGAGAATTTTGAGCATTACTTTACTAGCGTGTGAGATGAGTGCAATTGTGCGATAGCTTGAGCACTCTTTGGCATTGCCTTTCTTTGGGATTGGGATGAAAACTGACCTTTTCCAATCTTGTGGCCACTGCTGAGTTTTCCAAATTTGCTGGCATATTGAGTGCAGCACTTTCACAGCATCATAAATACCACAAACATTCGTTTCTTTGTGTCTTATATGTGAAAATGGGTACCCCCACACACATTGTCCTTTTTTCCTATATTTATCACCAAAGAAATTTAAAATTTATTGAAATGCCAAAAAACTGTTCAGAGATACTTTTAAGTGTCCTCTTTGTCCTTTTTATATTAGTAAAAATATCATCTCAGTAATTTAACTTTGTGTGTTGTATACATTAGCTTAAATATCAACTCTGAGGGCCACTCCATAAATGTGTCCTCTAGTCCTTTACTCATTTTACATGGTGAATTTCCTACCCTAATAGCTCTAAATGCATAGGTACAGTCACTTCATACTAGTGATATTAGTCTACCTGTTTACTACTTTGGTCCCTGATTTCATGAATAGGAATGTTGCCTATCTGAAGAGACCACTTTATTTTATTCCCAGAACCTAAAACAGTGCCTGAGATATGAAAAATACTTGATTTGTTGAATGAATAGATGAATAAAACTTTGGGTGTGCAGCAAATTCCTCTTTCCTCATATTCTACTTTTAAGTGGCTCAGATGGTAAAGCATCTGTCTACAATGCGGGAGACCCGGGTTCATTCCCTGGGTGGGGAAGATCCCCTGGAGAAAGAAATGGCAATCCACTCCAGGACTATTGCCTGGAAAATCCCATGGACAGAGGAGCCTGGTAGGCTACAGTCTATGGGGTCGCAAAGAGTCGGACATGACTGAGCTACTTCACTTCACTTCATTGCATGAACCACTATAAAATCAAATCAATAAGTCTCAGTTGCATATTTTTGCATTCTAAATAAAGCCATTCTCAAAAATAAAGTAATGCCTAAATAGAGCAACAGAAACATTTTAAGGTATATTATCTGAAACAACAACCCCTGCCAAAAATAACACAAAAGTACAAAACCACAGGCTGATCTCATTCGTGAATACCAAACAAAAAGTAACCTGCTAGCATGTTGAACTTAGTAATATCATAATAGAGTAATGCACAGCAACCAACTGAAGTTCCGTTAAAAACTAAGAATGATGTGATATTAGTATCATTCACAATATAGCCATCTCAATAGGCATTAAGAAGGCATGTAATACATTTCAAACATCAGTGGTCTGCCTCTTGTTTAACTGTGAAATATTGAAACATCTCTTTTACAGTCATATCTGTATATATATTATTCATAACAATCATTATAATTTAGTACTATTTTGAAAGTACAAGACAAAAATTAGCAAAGAGAATGAAAAAGAGGGGTATGTTTTGGAAAATAGCAGGCATACTTATAATCATTCAGAAATTTATATTTAATTATAAGATAATTAAATATTTTAAAAAGTCTAAATAAGAAAATGAACTGATGTTATTGACTAAAAAATGAGTGAAAAATTCAATGGTTTCCTTATACACAAATAATTGGCTAAAAAATATAAACCAAGAAAGAAAGTGGTAAATATCACTAATTAATTTCTAACTTATCCAGAATTCTCTGGATAAGAGAGAATTCTTATCTTGTTCTTATGGAATGAGAGACAATGACCATTTAATGCATAATCTTTTAAAGAATACTCATCTTAAATTCACACATTGACATGTAAATGAAATGACATTCTGATAAATTTCCTAAAAAATGTTTGGAGGGAAAATATTAAAAATATGAATCTAGATCTAAGGATTTAATCTAAAAGACAAAGCCTTAGATGTAGTCAGAAATAAAAAGGATGAAGAGAATAAGAGGGTGCCAGATCACCTAAATATTTAAATGTATCAATTAAAACTGCATGACAATGACACAAACAGATCAGTAGAAAATAATGAAGACTGAAATAAAATCAGTATATTTGTGATCTTAGTATGTGAGAAAATGGCACTTTAAAGAAGAGAGGTAAAATATGGATTATTCATAAATTATGAGTTTTTGTGGGGAGAGTTAGAGCCTTATGTCATTCCATTCATCAAAATAAGTTTCAGAGACACTAGATATTTAAACAAAAAAATAAATTGGGAAAAGTTTCAGATGACTTTTTTCTTCTTCTGCTAATTGTTTTTCTATTATAATATAGTTTCATATCATGAAACCAAGAAACCATAAAGGTCTGAACTGTTAAATCTGACAATGAAATCACTGAAAAAACCTAAGCCATATGTCTTTACATAAAATGAGATACAGAAAAATAAAACACATATGACAAAGAAAGTTTTACTGTTTATAATGTAGAAAGTGTTCCATCAAATATTTAAATAAAACAAAACAACTATGAGATAAACTTATCAGAAAAAAATAATGGAATTAATGATATGGCTAGTGTGTTCAAAGATCACTGACACATGAAGTCAGGAAAAGATCATAAATTCAAATTTTGTACTCTCATACTCTACCCTGCACTAGAAACATCACAGTGATTATATGTAAAGTATATGGGAGAAGTATGAAAAGATACTGAAGCACCAAAGAACAAAATTAACATTTCTACAGAGCAGGCTAGAACAGAAAGGCAAGAGGGTAAGCAAGCTTCGCTGAAGTTGTTCTAGGGGGTTTCTATTTCAGACATGTTTATGGTAGAGACTGTTGCCTCCTGTCAAGCAGGGAGACCCACATGGGGCTAGAGTGAAGGCAGATTTATGCCTTGAGACCAGAGGACAGAAGGGCACAGCTCTGATGATGAACAGATGCTGATGTTTAAAATCTGCTGCAGCTTTGGTTTATCTTATGTAGAAAAGAATGAGAGAATGGAGGATGTATAAGTGGAACTTAGTGAAAACATAATTTGCAGAGTCTCAGGCTATCACATCCCATTGTGACTATCATCTAAAATATGTACAGACTGAATCACTGCTGTACACCTGAAAATAACACATTTTAAATCAACTATAATTATATATTTTTTAAAGATAGGGCTGCCTTAAAAGACTACAGAAGGGAGGCAGGGAGGTAAAGACAAACCCCTAGGAGACAATGAGTGAGAGAGAGAGAGAGAAAAAGTTGATTTTCAGTAATGATAATCCTGCCCACTTCAAATGAAAGCTGCTGCTGCTGCTAAATCGCTTCAGTCGTGTCCGACTCTGTGTGACCCCATAGACGGCAGCCCATCAAGCTCCCCCATCCCTGAGATTCTCCAGGCAAGAATACTGGAGTGGGTTGCCATTTCCTTCTCCAATGTATGAAAGTGAAAAGTGAAAGTGAAGTCGCTCAGTCGTGTCTGACTCCTAGCGACCCCATGGACTGCAGCCTACCAGGCTCCTCTGTCCATGGGATTTTCCAGGCAAGAGTACTGGAGTGGGGTGCCATTGCCTTCTCCGTCAAATGAAATCATATTAATGTAAAGAAATGGGCTTCCCAGGTGGTGCTAGTGGTAAAGACTCCACCTGCCAACATAGGAGCTATAAAGAGACTCAGGTTTGATCCCAGGGTCAGGAAGATTCCCTGGAGAAGGGCATGGTGACCCACTCCAGTTTCTTGATCCCATGGTCAGAGGAACCTAGTGGGCTACAGTCCATGGGGTTGCAGAGACACGGCTGAAGAGACCTATCACATAATGTAAACAAACTTAAAAAATTAAGTTAGCAGGAAAAAAAATCCCTCAAAAAACTGAAAGTAATTTCAATTACTTTCAAAAACATAGAACAACATAAAATAATTTAAAAATAAGTGAAGTTCAAGGTAACATTGACAAAAAGTAGAACTAGAAATTACAAAAGAATAATAGGAGGATATGGAAACCCAAATAAAAGCCTATGAATGCCAGAGGGAGCAACTGAAATAAAACACAAAAACAATACCAACATTGCACACAGATGAGAACAGAATTTCTGAAAAGAAAGTAGAAAGAGTCTGCTAGGCAAGATGGAATTTAAGCACACATAGAAAAGAGACTGAGAGATTCCTAAATAATTCCATTGTTCTAGAACAGAATAGAGGAAATTAAAAGATGAGATATTTGAAGAGTTAACTTTTTTTCAGAAATGAAGAAAAATATGCATGATTAAATTAAAATTACACTCTGAGTAGAGAGAAGGTGTATATAATTTAGTATGCATCTAAACATAGTGATTAAATTGTAGATACAAAGGTTAAGTTAATTTAAAATATAAAGATACTAGAAGGGTAAAGATGAAATTAAGGAATGTCTGATAAGAAAACAAAAACAGAGGAAGGGAATTAAAAATGGGGAGAATGAGTAGAATGGGAATTAAAGCCACAAAGAGAACTATTATTTTGCATAGATTATTGACCTTCCAGAAGGCCAAATTACATTTTAGAAGGAAAGCAAAAGAAAAATAAAATAAAAAATGAAGTCCAAAATACTCTGTGACACACTAAATGAAAATTAACTAAATTCATTTTGTAAAAGATATCATCTGATAAAATGATCAATTTCTCTGACCATAATGCAAGTTTATTTCCAGGCAAGAATACTGGAGTGGGTTGCCATTTCCTTCTTCAGGGGATCTTCCCAACCCAGGGATTGAACCCAGGTCTCCTGCATTGCATGCAGATGTTTTAACCTCTGAACCACCAGGGAAACCTATTAAATAAGATAAAAAATGAAGTCCAAAATATTCTGTGACACACTAAATGAAAATTTAAATTCATTTTGTAAAAGATACTGTCTGATAAAATGATCAGTTTCTCTGACCACAATGCACGTTTATTAGAAAGGAAGAATGCTGCCGCTGCTAAGTCACTTCAGTCGTGTCCAACTCTGTGGGATGCCATAGACGGCAGCCCACCAGGCTCCTCTATCCCTGGGATTCTCCAGGCAAGAATACTAGAGTAGGTTCCCATTTCCTTTTCCAATGCATGAAAGTGAAAAGTGAAAGCGAAGTTGCCCAGTTGTGTCCGACTCTTAGCGACCCCATGGACTGGAGCCCACCAGGCTCCTCCATCCATGGGATTTTCCAGGCAAGAGTACTGGGGTGGGGTGCCATTGCCTTCCCTGAGAAAGGAAGAATAGAAGAGTTATTTATCATGTTTCCTAATAAGCACAATTAAAATTATGTATTAAAAGGGAAACAAGCTAATATCACATATCAAAATGTGTAAATGCAGCTATATAAATAGTTCTACATTGTTATTAAAATGAAAATGATTGAACATAAATGTGTTCAACTCAACAAATTATTCAAGATCAATAGTATAACTGAAGAAAGTTTAAGAAATAAAATAATAGTTTATGACAATGTTTAATGAACAACATACACAGAAGCAATAGAATATCAATGACACAAAGTCAGTTCATTGAACAACTAGACAAAATATAAATCTTTAGCAAGACTGAACAAAATGAAAAAGGAAGAAAATGTACAAATAAATGAGAAAACAGTTACAAATATTTAGAAGTATAGATGGATAGATGACACATGTGTAATAAATGTTATAAATTTAAAATAACTTCAAGAAAACATTGTGAGGCATTAATTTGAAAATTTAGAAGAAATTACTATTAAAATGAATATATATGTATATATATGTATCACACACACACACACACACACACACATACATACACGTATATGTAATTGTGGATGAAAAATGTTACCTGCCATATCCTTCTACAAAGGATGTTGTGACCAATATGCCATCAGACAATGAAGCCACTCTCAAATGTGCATTCTAAGTAGATTCAGGATGAAAAATAACACAGTGCTGGCACTAGATAGTTAAGTGTATCAAAGGAATTGATGCAGGAAAGGGGACCCCTTCCAGGGCCGGAAACTGGGCTCTTGTCTAACACTCAGGAATGAATTGTCGGAGGAGACACATGTGCTGACAGAGCAAGAGATTTTATTGGGAAAGGGAACCCATGAGAAGAGCTCTGTCACATGGCTTGCAGTCTCTTTGGTTTTATGGTGATGGGATTAGTTTCTGGGTTGTCTTTAGCTAATCATTCTGACTCAGAGTCCTTCCTGGTGATGCAGGCCTTGTTCAGCCAAGATGGATGCCAGAGAGGATTCTGGGAGGTGGTTGGGCATGTGGTGTCTCCTTTTGACCTTTCCCGAACCTCTTGGTGGAGGCTTCTTAGTTCTGTGTTTCTTACCAGGACCTCCTGTCATAAAACAACTCAAGCAAATGATTACTATGGGGCCCGGCCAGGGTGTTATTCCTGAATAATAATATTCCTGAATAATATTCCTGAATAATAAAAGTGTTATTTCCCTAAGAAAATGCTTTCAACAATTCCAGACTCTTGCATTTTCCCATACATAGAAAAGAGCCAAATTCATTCACTTGAGATGTTTATTTTTTTTAATAGCAGAAATCATTTGATGTTTAACTAACTGGTTTGTTTTAGCAAAAACTCCTATATATCCGGGCTCCTCCCTTAAACTCTTTAACGCAGTCCCTCAGAGCTATCTTAGAGGCTGTCTCCTAGGCCTATATGATTAACATGTATGATGAATAAAACATAATTCTCAACTTTTAGGTTGTGTATTTCTACTGTTAACCAAAATTGACTCTGAACGAGTAGAAAATACAAGTTTTTGAAAATACATTTCCGTGTGGTTTTACACACACACACACACACACACACACACACACACACACACACACAACTTACAGGAAATGTACAAAAAGGGCCTTATGTCCTATAAAGTATTTCAAAAAAAATAAAAATAAGTAAATAAAATAAGATACCTACTTTTATGTCAGTATTAGATATCTGTTTTTAAAACCAGGTAAAAATACAAATTGATGTATTAGTATGTTTTAAATAATAAAAAAGCTCTTAAAATTCATCAAGATAAACTATATATTGAATGATGCACATGTAAAGTTTATCCTAGGAAGACTGGCTAAACACCTAAAAATTCTGATGTACTGTATCACATTAACTAAAACCAGAAGGAGAAAAAGCAAATTTTGTAGATATGATAGATTATTTCAACAGATTTAAAAAGAGAGACCCTTGATAAAATTTGATAAAATTCAGTTCAGTTCAGTCGCTTAGTCATGTCCGACTCTTTGCGACACCATGAATTGCAGCACGCCAGGCCTCCCTGTCCATCACCAACTCCCAGAGTTCACTCAAACTCATGTCCATTGAGTCGGTGATGCCATCCAGCCATCTCATCCTCTGTCGTCCCCTTCTCCTCCTGCCCCCAATCCCTCCCAGCATCAGAGTCTTCTCCAGTGAGTCAACTCTTCGCATGAGATGGCCAAAGTACTGGAGTTTCAGCTTTAGCATCATTCCTTCCAAAGAAATCCCAGGGCTGATCTCCTTCAGAATGGACTGGTTGGATCTCTTTGCAGTCCAAGGGACTCTCAAGAGTCTTCTCCAACACCACAGTTCAAAAGCATCAATTCTTTGGCACTCAGTCTTCTTCACAGTCCAGCTCTCACATCCATACATGACCACAGGAAAGACCATAGCCTTGACTAGACGAACCTTTGTTGGCAAAGTAATGTCTCTGCTTTTGAATATGCTATCTAGGTTGGTCATAACTTTCCTTCCAAGGAGTAAGCGTCTTTTAATTTCATGGCTGCAGTCACCATCTGCAGTGATTTTGGAGCCCAGAAAAATAAAGTCTGACACTGTTTCCACTGTTTCCCCATCTATTGCCCATGAAGTGATGGGATCAGATGCTATGACCTTCGTTTTCTGAAAGTTGAGCTTTGAGCCAACTTTTTCACTCTCCACTTTCACTTTCATCAAGAGGATTTTTAGTTCCTCTTCACTTTCTGCCATAAGGGTGGTATCATCTGCATATCTGAGGTTATTGATATTTCTCCCAGCAATCTTGATTCCAACTTGTGCTTCTTCCAGTCCAGCTTTTCTCATGATGTACTCTGCATATAAGTTAAATAAACAGGGTGACAATATACAGCCTTGATGTACTCCTTTTCCTATTTGGAACCAGTCTGTTGTTCCATGTCCAGTTCTAACTGTTGCTTCCTGACCTGCATACAGATTTCTCAAGAGGCAGATCAGGTGGTCTGGTATTCCCATGTCTTTCAGAATTTTCCAGTTTATTGTGATCCACACAGTCATAGGCTTTGGCATAGTCAATAAAGCAGAAATAGATATTTTTCTGGAATTCTCTTGCTTTTTCCATGATCCAGCGGATGTTGGCAATTGGATCTCTGGTTCCTCTGCCTTTTCTAAAACCTGCTTGAACATCAGGAAGTTCGTGGTTCACATATTGCTGAAGCCTGGCTTGGAGAATTTTGAGCATTATTTTACTAGCGTGTGAGATGAGTGCAATTGTGCGGTAGTTTGAGCATTCTTTGGCATTGCCTTTCTTTGGGGTTGGGATGAAAACTGACCTTTTCCAGTCCTGTGGCCACTGCTGAGTTTTCCAAATTTGCTGGCATATTGAGTGCAGCACTTTCACAGCATCATATTTCAGGATTTGAAAAAGCTCCACTGGAATTCCATCACCTCTGCTAGCTTTGTTCGTAGTGATGCTGTCTAAGTCCCACTTGACTTCACATTCCAGGATGTCTGGCTCTAGATGAGTGATCACACCATGTGATTATCTGGGACGTGAAGATCTTTTTTGTACAGTTCTTCTGTGTATTCTTGCCACCTCTTCGGCGGCTGCAACCAGTGCACTAAGCGCGGCCGAGAGGAGCTATCCCACGTCCCAGATCAGGGGCAGAAGCCGGGAGGACCCCATGCTCAAAGAGCGGCGGCCAAGAGGAGTTACCCCATGTTGGAGGTCAGGGCAGTGGCTGAGAGTGCCAGGCTGCAATGGCTCAGGAATGGCCGAGAAGAGCTACCCAAGTCCCAGGTCAGGGGCAGCGGCCAAGAGGAGCTACCCAGTGTCCAGGGTCAGGGACAGTGGCCGGGAGGACCAACCCCATGTCCAAGGAGCAGAGGCTGCGCAGGCGCAGGAGAGCCTAGAGGAGCTATCCCAGGTTGATAAAATTCAGCATCATTCATATTAAATTTCATCAATTATCAAACTCTTAGAAAGAGATGTATATTTACACAATATTTTTACAAACCTACCACAAATCTCCTGTATATGGTAAAACTCTAGAAATTTATTAAGTTAAGAACCACTTTTAATTGGATTTTACAGAAGAGACAAAGAAAAATAACAATGAACTACTGTCTTTTTTTGTTTTGTTTGTTTTATTTTTGGAAGTCAGTAGGTCACAACAAAATTTGTTGCCAAAAAAAAAAAAAGAGAGAGAAAGAGAAAAAGAAGAAATCAGCAGCCAAGGCAATGTTTTATAAGATTCAGAACGTGTGTAAAGACCGTCTAACACAGCCTGCCTAATGACTATATTGTTTTCCGTGGCTGTGTCTCTTTAACTAGCAAATGTTTTTCAGTCTTCTTTCTCAACTTTATAACACATTGTTAAATGCTAGTCTTCTATTCGATATTCTCAAGCAGTTGTGTCAGCAGCACAACACTTCTCCTCTGAAAGCTTTTGAAGTCTTTGGCCTAAGATCCTAAATTAGTTTTGATTAAGAATGAACTTAATTTATTTGGGACTGGAAATTATTTAACTTCTACTATATAAACAGATGATCTGTAGAAGATGGAAACCGAATAATAGCATATGTTAAAAGATGCTCAGTTCTCCTAATGATCAGGGAAATGCTTATTAAAACTACAATGAGATGCAATGCTATGCATATCAGGTTGGAATACTTAAAACTATCAATTACGTTTTTAGAGGATTACTTACCATATCAAAAAATACCTATGGATAAGATTTACATTTGATAAAGTTCTGTGACGTGCAGGTGCCCATATATTCTGTACAACTTTCTATATGTGCATTAAGAATTGCAGTTATAGTTTTTGTAGCTTGCTGCTGCTGCTGCTAAGTCACTTCAGTCGTGTCTGACTATGTGCGAACCCAGAGATGGCAGCCCACCAGGCTCCCCCATCCTTGGGATTCTCCAGGCAAGAATACTGGAGTGGGTTGCCATTTCCTTCTCCAGTGCATGAAAATGAAAAGTGAAAGCGAAGATGCTCAGTCATATCCGACTTTTAGCGACCCCATGGAATGTGGCCCACCAGGCTCCTCCGTCCATGAGATTTTCCAGGCAAGAGTACTGAAGTGGGGTGCCATTGCCTTCTCCGTTTTGTAGCTTACATGCATTCAATTTTAATGATTTATTTATAAATATTATTGTAAATATGTCGATGAAATACTGTTAAATTGAAAGTTTCTAAAATATAGATGGTATAACTGTATTTAAATACTGCGCATACACACAACTATACACATTTTAAAACTGAAGAATGAGAGAAGGAATGAGAGAGAGAAGCATTGCTGTAGATAAGACATATGCAGAGATAGACAGATAAACATCAGAGAGGAATACAAGAGAGTGTCACATAGACACAGTGATGAAAAGAGAGAATAGAGAGGTGAATAAAAACTTCAAGACAATGCACTAGTTTATATACGGAGACTTCCCCAGGGGATTCAGTTCTACTACTTTTATTTCTGTTGCCTTTTTTTTTTTTTTTCCTGTTGAATAACGTCATACTAAATACACTTTAAGGAAAAAAAAAATTTGGAGTTTTATTTTTAAAAAATCAATAAAAACACAAAAACTAGTTCTATTCACACTAATCACACTCCTTAGGATATATCTGAAATTCTTCAATACTTCCCACCCTTGATGAGGAAAACAATTTTCAATTTTTTTTTAGTTTATTTTTATTGGAGGATAATTGCTTTACAGAATTTTGCTGTTTCCTGTCAAACTTCAAAATGAATTATCCATAGGTATACATATATCACCCTCCCTTTTGAACCTCCTTCCTATCTCCTTCCCCATCCCACCCCTCCAGGATGACACAGATCCCCTATTTCAGTTTCCTGAGACAAAAAGCAAACTCCCCTTGGCTATCTATTTTACATATGGTAGCATAAGGTTCCTCGTTACTCTTTCCATACATCTCACCCTCTCCTTCCCTGTCCCCATGTCCATAAGTCTATTCCCTATGTCTGTTTCTCCACTGTTGTCTTGTAAATAAATTCTTCAGAATGATTTTTCCAGATTCCATATATGCATTAGAATGCGGTATTTATCTTTCTCTTTCTGACTCACTTCACAATAAACTGTGGAAAATTTTGAAAGAGATGGGAATACCAGACCACCTGATCTGCCTCTTGAGAAATCTGTATGCAGGTCAGGAAGCAACAGTTAGAACTGGATATGGAACAACAAACTGGTTCCAAATAGGAAAAGGAGTACATCAAGGCTGTATATTGTCACCCTGCTTATTTAACTTATGTGCAGAGTACATCATGAGAAACACTGGACTGGAAGAAACACAAGCTGGAATCAAGATTGCTGGGAGAAATATCAATAACCTCAGATATGCAGATGACACCACCCTTATGGCAGAAAGTGAAGAGGAACTAAAAATCCTCTCGATGAAAGTGAAAGTGGAGAGTGAAAAAGTTGGCTTAAAGCTCAACATTCAGAAAACGAAGATCAGAGCATCCGATCCCATCACTTCATGGTCAATAGATGGGGAAACAGTGGAAACAGTGTCAGACTTTATTTTTCTGGGCTCCAAAATCACTGCAGATGGTGACTACAGCTATGAAATTAAAAGACACTTACTCCTTGGAAGGAAAGTTATGACCAACCTAGATAGCATATTCAAAAGCAGAGACATTACTTTGCCAACAAAGGTCCATCTAGTCAAGGCTATGGTTTTTCCCGTGGTCATGTATGGATGTGAGAGTTGGATTGTGAAGAAGGCTGAGTGCCGAAGAATTGATGCTTTTGAACTGTGGTGTTGGAGAAGACTCTTGAGAGTCCCTTGGACTGCAAGGAGATCCAATCAGTCCATTCTAAAGGAGATCAGCCCTGGGATTTCTTTGGAAGGAATGATGCTAAAGTTGAAATTCCAATACTTTGGCCACCTCATGTGAAGAGCTGACTCATTGGAAAAGACTCTGATGCTGGGAGCGATTGGAGGCATGAGGAGAAGGGGGTGACAGAGGATGAGATGGCTGGATGGCATCACTGACTTGATGGACATGAGTTTAAGTGAATTCCAGGAGTTGGTGATGGACAGGGAGGCCTGGCATGCTGTGATTCATGGGGTTGCAAAGAGTCAGACACGACTGAGCAACTGAACTGAACTGAAGTTCATCCACCTCATTAGAATGGATTCAAATGTGTTCATTTTTATGGCTGAGTGATATTCATTTGTGTAGATGCACCACAACTTCTTTATCTATTCATCTGTCGATGGACATCTAGGTTGCTTCCATGTTCTAGGTATTGTAAATAGTGCTGCAATGAACAATGGGATACATGTTTCTCCTTCAATTTTGGTTTCCTCAGGATATATGCCTAGGAGTGGGATTGTTGGGTCATATGGTGCTTTTATTCCTAGTTTTTTTTTAAGGAATCTTCATACCGTCTTCCATAGTGGCTGTACCAATTTACATTCCTACCACGCCGTCTCCAGCATTTACTGTTTGTAGACTTTTTGATGAGGGCCATTCTGACCAGTGGGAGGTGATATCTCATTGTAGTTTTGATCTATATTTCTCTAAAAATGAGTACCGTTGAGCAAATTTTCATGTGTTAGCCATTTGTATGCTTCTTTGGAGAAATGTCTGTTTTGGTCTTTTTTCCACTTTTTGATTGGGTTGTTTGTTTTTCTGGTATTGAGTTGTATGAGCTGCTTGTATATTTTGGACATAATCCTTTGTCAGTTGTTTCATTTGCTATTTTCTTCCATTCTGAGGGTTGTCTTTTCACCTTGCTTATAGTTTCCTTTGCTGTACAAAAGATTTCAAGTTTAATCGGTGCCACTTATTTACTTGTTTTTATTTCTGTTACTCTAGGAGGTGGGTCATAGAGGGTCTTGCTTTGATTTATGTCATCAAGTGTTCTGCCTATGTTTTCCATTTTGAGTTTATTTTTGCACATGGTATTAGGAAGTTTTCTAATTTCATTCTTTTACATGTAGCTGTCTGGTTTTCCCAGCACAATTTATTGAAGAGGCTGTCTTTGTCCCGTTGTATACTCTTGCATCCTTTCTCAAAAATAAGGTACACATAAGTGCATGGGTTTATTTCTGGGCTTTCTATCTTGTTCCTTTGGTCTGTATTTCTGTTTCTGTGCCAGTATCATCCTGTCTTGATGACTGTAGCTTTGTAGTATAACCTGAAGTCAGGAAGGTTGATTCCTCCAGCTCCATTCTTCTTTCTCAAGACTGCTGTGGCTATTCGGGGTCTTTTCTGTTCCCATATGCATTGTGAAATTCTTTGTTTTAGTTCTGTGAAAAATGGCATTGGTAATTTGGTAGGGAGCACATTAAATCTGTAGATTGCATTTGGTCATATAGTCATTTTCACAATATTGATTCTTCCTACCCAGGAACATGGAATATCTGCCCATCTATTTATGTAGTCATTGATTTCTTTCATTAATGTCTTATAATTTTCAGTGTACAGTTCTTTTGTTTCCTTATGTAAGTTAATTCCTAGATATTTAATTCTTTTTGTTGCAATGGTGAATGTGATTGATTCCTTAGTTGCTTTTTCTGATTTTTCATTGTTAGTATATAGAAATGTAAGTGATTTCTGTGTATTGATTTTGTATCCTGCAACTTTGCTATAATTACTGATTAGCTCTAGTAATTTTTTGATACTATCTTTAGAGTTTTCCAAGTACAGTATCATGTCATCTGCAAACTTGGGAGCTTTACATCTTCTTTTCCAATCTGGATTCCTTTTATTTCTTTTTCTTCTCTGATTGCTGTAGCTTGGACTTCCAGAATTATGTTGAATAATAGTGGTGAACGCGGACACCCTTGTCTTATTCCTCATCTTAGGGGGAATGCTTTCAGCTTTTTACCATTGAGAATAATGTTTGCTGTAGGCTTATCATATATGGACTTTACTATGTTGAGGTAGGTTCCTTCTATTCCCATTTTTGGAAGAATTTTAACATAAATCATTGCTGAATTTTGTCAAAGACTTTTTCTGCATCCATTGAGATGATCATTTGGCTTTTATCTTTTAATTTTTAATATGGTGTATCACATTGATTGATTTCCTTATATTGAAGAATTCTTGCATCCCTGGAATAAAACCAACTTAATCATTGTGTATGAGTTTTTTGATGTCTTGCTGAATTCTGTTTGCTAAAATTTTGTTGATGATTTTTGCATCTATGTTAGTCAGTGATATTGGCCTGTAGTTTTGTATTTTTGTGTTGTCATAGCAGGGTGATAGTGGCTTCGATGAATGAATTTGGAAATGTTCCTTCCTCTGCAAAGTTCTGAAAGAGTTTTAGAAGGATCGGCATTAGCTCTTCTCTAAATGTTTGATAGAATTTTCCTGTGAAGCCATCTGGCCCTGGGCTTTTGTTTAATCACAGCTTCGATTTCAGTGCTAGTAATTGGATTTTTCATAATTTCTATTTCTTCCCTATTCATTCTTGGAAGACTGAACTTTCCTAAGAATCTGTCCATTTCTTTCAGGTTATCTATTTTATTACCACATAGTTTTTCATAATAGTCTCTTATAATCCTTTGCATTTCTGCATAATCTGTTGTAACCTCTCCTTTTTCATTTCTAATTTTGATTTGATTCTTTTTTTTTTTTTTCTTGAATAGTCTGGCTACAGGCTTGTCAATTTTATTCATCTTCTCCAAGAACTAGCTTTTAATTTTATTAAGCTTTGCTATTCTTTCATTTATTTTTCCTTTATTTCTGCTTGTATCTTTATGATTTCTTTCCTTCTATGATTTTTTTTATTGTTCTTCTTTTTCCAGTTGTTTTAGGTGTAATGTTAGGCTATCTATGCAATGTTTTTCTTGATTCTTGGGGTAGGATTGTATTGCTATAAACTTCCCTCTTAGGATTGCTTTCATTGCATCCCATAGGTTTTGAGTTGTCATGTTTTCATTGTCATTTGTTTCTAGAAATTTTTTGATTTCCTTTTTGATTTCTTCAGTAATCTGTTAGTTATTTAGAAATGTGTTGTTTAATCTCCATGTGTTTGTGCTTCTTACAATTTTTTTCTTGGAATTGATATCTACTCTCATAGTGCTATGCTCAGAGAAGATACTTGATATGACTTCAATTTTCTTAAATTTATTGAGGTTCGATTTGTGACCCAAGATGTGGTCTCTCCTGGGAAATGTTCCCTGTGCACTTGAGAAGAAGGTGCATTCTTTTGTGTTTGTATGGAATGTCCTGAAGATATCAATGAGATCCATCTCATCTAATGTATCATTTAAGACCTGTGTTTCCTTATTAATTTTCTGTTTTGATCTATCCATTGGTGTGAGTGGGGTGTTAAAGTCTCCTACCTCTATTTGTTTTACTGTCAATTTCTCCTTTTAGGCCTGTTTGTTTTTGTCTTATGTGCTTCTATGAGGTGCTTCTATGTTGGTGCATAGATATTTACAATTGTTATGTCTTCCTCTTGGATTGATCCCTTGATCATTATGTAATGTCCTTCCTTATCTCTTGTAATCTTCTTTATTTTAAGGTCTATTTTGTCTGATATTAGGATTGCTACTTCAGCTTTTGCTTCTGGTTTGCATGGAATATATTTTTCCATCCTCTCACTTTCAGTCTATATATGTTTTGAGGTCTGAAGTGGGTTTCTTGTAGACAGCGTGTATATGGGTCTTGTTTTTGTATCCATTCAGCCAGTCTGTGTCTTTTGGTTGGAGCATTTAATCCATTTACATTTAAAGTAATTATTGATATATATGTTTCTATTGCCATTTTCTTAATTGTTTGGGGTTGATTTTGTAGATCTTGTTACTTCTGTTGTTTTTCTTGACTATATATATAAGTCCGTTTAACATTTGTTATAAAGCTGGTTTGGTGGTTACTGAATTTTGCTTGTTTGAAAAGTTTTAGATTTCTCCATCAACTTTGAGTGAGATCTTTGCTAGTACAGTAATCTTGGTTGTAGATATTTCCCTTTCAGTACTTTAAATATATCCTTCCATTCCCTTCTGGCCTGCAGAGTTTCTGCTGAAAGATCAGCTGTTAAGTGTATGCAGTTTCCCTTGTATGTTACTTGTTGCTTCTCCCTTGCTGATTTTAACATTGTCTCTTTGTATTTAGTCTTTATTAGTTTAATTAGTATGTGTCTTGGCATGATTTTCCTGTATGGGGCTCTTTGTTCCTCTTGGACTTGATTAACTATTTCCTTTTCCATGTCAGGGAAATTTACAACTATAATGTCTTCAAAATTTTTCTTATATCCTTTCTTTCTCTCTTCTTCTTCTGGGACCCCTACAATTTGAATTTTGGTGCATTTGATATGGTCCCAGAGGTCTCTGAGACTGTCCTCAGCTCTTTTCATTCTTTTTACTTTATTCTGCTCTTAAGAAGTTATTTCCACCATTTTATCTTCCAACTCACTGATTCATTCTTCTGTCAGATATTCTGCTATTGATTCCTTCTGGAGTATTTTTAATTTCAGTAATTGTGTTTTCTCTGTATGTTTCAGAGAAGGCAATGGCACCCCACTCCAGTACTCTTGCCTGGATAATCCCATGGGCGGAGGAGCCTGGTAGGCTGCAGTCCATGGGGTCATGAAGAGTTGGACACGACTGAGTGACTTCTCTTTCACTTTTCACTTTCATGCATTGGAGAAGGAAATGGCAACCCACTCCAGTACTCTTGCCTGGAGAATCCCAGGGACAGAGGAGCCTGATAGGAGGCCATCTATGGGGTTGTACAGAGTCGGACACGACTGAAGCGACTTAGCAGCAGCAGCAGCAGGTCACACAGAGTCGAACACAACTGAAGCGACTTAGCAGCAGCAGCAGCAGGTGTATGTTTATTGTTTAGTTCGTCTAAGTTTTTTAAAATTGATTCTTGCATTTTCTTCATTTTGTTTTCAAGGTTTCTATCATCTTTAGTATCATTATTCTGAAGTCTTTTTCAGGTAATTTTCCTACTTCCTTTTCATTTATTTGGACCTCCATGTTTCTAATTTTTTCCTATATTTATGTAGTATTTCTCTGCCTTTTCTTTTTTTAAATTGCCGTGTTTGAGTTCTCCTTTTCCCAGGCTTCAAGGATAGTTGAATTCTTTCCTTGAAGAAGGTTGAATTATTTCTTCCTTTTAGTTTCTGCCCTCCTAAGGTTGGTCTATGGTTTGTGTGAGCTTCCTATAGGGTGAGATTTGTGTTGAGTTTTTGTTTGCTTGTTTGTTTTTCCTCTGATAGGTAAGGCTGAGGGAGGTGGTAATCCTGTCTTCTAATGATTGGATTTGTATTTTTGTTTTGTCTGTTGTTTAGATGAGGCATCCTGCACAGGCTGCTACTGGTGGTTGGGTAATGCCAGGTCTTGTATTCAAGCGGCTTCCTTTGTGTGACTTCTCACTATCTGATAATCCCTATGGTTAGTTCTCTGGTAGTCTAGGGTCTTGGAGTCAGTGTTCCCACTCCAAAGGCTCAGGGCTTGATTTCTGGTCAGAAACAAAGATTCCACAAGTGGTTTGTTATGGCATTATGTGAGATTAAAACAGATATTCAAAAAGGGGAAAGCGAAGATGAACCCCAGTAAATGGCAGTTAGACAATCAGGCAAATAATAATTAAAATAATGGAATATACACATATATACCCATGAGCAGAGTGAAAATAGTCCAAGAAAAATAAAGTGTAGTAGATTATCTGGTGTACAAAGGAAATAAAAAATTATATTTACCATTTAAGAACAAAAATAACTAAAGCAAAAAATTGGAAAACAAAACTAGAGCAAGGTGCCAAATGGGAAATAAAACTATGAAAACAAAACTAATAAATATGTTGAAAGGAAAGGCAAGAAAGAAAGGATAGATATGCAAAGTTAAATAGAGGTAGATGAATAAGATTTATATATATTAAAGATTAACTGCAAGGGGAAAAGAACATTAGGAAAGGCAAACAAAGGAATAAATTTAGAAAAAAAATTAATAGGTTTTAAAAAATCAAAAAGTAAAAGTAAAAAAAAAAAGAGAAAAGAATAAAAAAAAAGGAAGAAGAAAGAAAAGAAAAAGGAGGGGAGGGGGAATGGAAAGCTTCACAGAACTGCAAAAGCCCATAATAGAGGCAGAAGTTTATAACAACAATAGAAATTATGACTGAATATACACATATACATATACACCCATGCTATGCTATGCTACGCTGTCACTTCAGTCATGTCTGACTCTGTGTGACCCCATAAACGGCAGCCCACCAGGCTCCCCCCATCCCTGGGATTCTCCAGGCAAGAACACTGGAGTGGGATGCCATTTCCTTCTCCAATGCATGAAAGTGAAAAGAGAAAGTAAAGTCGCTCAGTCGTGTCCGACTCTTAGCGAACCAATGGACTGCAGCCTACAAGGCTCCTCCGTCCATGGGATTTTCCAGGCAAGAGTACTGGAGTGGGGTGTCATTGCCTTCTCCAATATACACCCCATAAGCAAAATCAAAACAGTTCAACAAAGCAAAATCAAAACAGTTCAACAAAAATAAAGTACAACAGATTGAGATGTTGAACAAAGGAAACCAAAAATAATATCTAACAGAACAAAACTAATTAAATCACACACTGGAAAACAAAACTAAAGCAAGGTGCCTATTGGGGAATAAAGCAATTAAAATAAAACTAACAAATATGTTAAGAGGAAAGGAGAGAAAGACAAGAAAGAAAGAATAGATATGCAAAGTTAAATAGAGGTAGATAAAGAAAATTTATATATGTTAAAGATTAACTGCAAGGGGAAAAGAACAGTAGGAAAAGCAAACAAAGGAATAAATGTAGAAAAAACATTAATGGGTTTAAAAATTTTTTAATTAAAATTTAAAAAAAAAAAGAGGAAAACGCTACAGAATTGCAAAAGTCCAATATAGAGGCAGAAGTTTATGACAACAATAAAAAAATGTGACTGAGAAAAAAAAAAAAAAAAGGTTCAAAAGCTTAATTTGGTATCTTAGTGCCAATAAAATCGACAACTACAACAGAGGGGGGAGAAACTGAAAAAAAAAAAAAGGAAAAATCCGAAAGAATCTAACAAGTCAAAAAATAAGAATAATAAATGCTTTTCTTGAGTAACTGCTCTCCGAGTCCTTTCCCTCGCTGGGAGTCACAGTCCACCTAACCTCCCTAGTATGCCCTCCAACACTATGCTGATCTCTGGACCTGCTGTGGGGGCTGCTCAGATTCTAATCTGGTCCTACTCCTGGGTGTTCTTGCCTCCTATGTCCACACCTATCAGAGCTAGTGCGTTTTCTTTTGTGGGTGCTCTCAATGGCCTTTTTTATATTCCACAGACACAGAGTCTGCTTAGTTGGTCATGTGGATTTAATCTGCAGCTTGTACAGCTGGTGGGAAGGTTTTGGATCGTCTTCCTTAGGCACACTGCCCCTGGGTTTCAATTGTGATTTTATTTCCACCTCTACATGTGGGTCGTCCACTGGGGTTTTACCTCCTGAGTCTGCCCTGGAAAGCTTGGATTTGCCCCTGTGAGAGCCAGGTGTGGAGGTGGTGCAGTTGTTTGGGTCACAGGGGTTCTGGCAGCACCACATACTCAGGAGGGTTTGTGGCTAGGGAAGTAGGAAATACAGTGCTCTAGAAAGGTATGGCAACCTGTCTTGTCCAATATGCTTCAGTATTCTTGCCTGGGAACCCCTTCTCTGACAGAGAAACCTGGCAGGCCACAGTCTATGGTCGCAAAGAGTCAGACATGACTGAAGTGACTCTGTGTGCATAAACTTCATGCAAGATTTTTTTTTTTGCCTGTGGCAGCTCTGCCCCAGTGAGAGTTGAACGTGAAGGTGGTGCAGCTGCTTGGTTTTCAGGGACCCTGGCAGCACCAAGTGCACAGGGACACGGACTGCCTCTGCCATAAGAGTTATGGCCCTATCAGAATCTTTTTTTGAGCCTCTTGTAGCTGGCAATCAGAAGTCTTTCTCCATAGCTCCGCCCATTCAGGCACTTTGAGGGCTCCCTTGCCTGGGGTCCTTCTCTGTTGTTCGGCTCATCAGGCACATAGATGGGCCGAGCCCTGACTGGGGTCCTATTCTGTAGACTGGTGCATCAGGCATTTAAAAGGGCACCCTGGGAGGAGTCCTACTCTGTAGTTCAGCACATCAGTCACTGAAAGAACTACAATTGCAGAATTGTAGTTCTGCAATTCAGTGTGTCAGGCATTTGATGTGTTGCCTGTCTATTGTTCAGCTACAGATGCTGGTGTGTGGGTAGAGAGAGGTTACGGTGATGGCTCCACCCTGTATGCGTGACTCAGCAGTATCACCTTGCTTCCATGGCTTGCCTCCACTAGCATTTCCCACCAAGATCTCCTCCCACACATCCCCTCAATCCATCTCTCTGGATCCAACAGCAGCCCTCACCCTTGGATTGCTCCACATTCCCTTAACTCCAACTCCCAGCCACTGCCCCTTTCAGAAGACCAGCATTCCTGCCTGGGGTATGTATGGCTGTGACAAGGACTGTCTGATTCTCATTCCATTTAGGCTGCCACAGATCAGCTGTTTCACTCTTAGTCTTAAATGTTTCTCCTCTGACTCAGACAATTGACCTGCTGTGGGGATCGCACCCCTGCTTCAGTTCCCCTACCCGCTGAGGGCAGGTCCAGTCCTACTAACATTCCTGTTTTTTCCCCCTAGTCCCTTTATCCTACCGAGTTTTGTGTGGTTCTAAATATTCTTTACCGGTCAGGTACTCCTGTCTGCTCTCAGCTGGTGTTCTGCGTGCACTTCTGTGTCTGAAGATGTATTCCTGATGCATTGGTAGAGAGATGAACCTTTTTACTGTATTTTTCTCTATGTAGAGAGCACATATCATGAAGGACAAACCTCAAGATTCAGCTGCTTTACCAGAACTGGAGGTTTGAGGTTGCAGATGAAAGGAATAACTATATTTAATTTTAGTCGCAGATTATTATAGAACCTAACAGTAATTTCTAGCATTAATTGTAACTATTAGGAAACTGTCTCAAGTCTCACTTCATATCAATTATATGTACCCCTTCTTACACTATTTATCCTCTGTGGCATTCATTTATCCAAAGTATTGCACCCAAGTCTCTGAACTACAAGATTATACGATTTGAGCACTACAGCTACTGCACTAAGTAAGCATTAAACATACACTTCTAGAAAATGGGCTTTCTGGATCACTATATATTTGAAAGTAGAGTTACACCTGGCTTATTCTTCCTCCCACGAGACATACCTTAACTAAAGCTGAATGTGGTTTGATAACTAAGAGGAACTCTAAACATATTCTACAATAGGAACAGATTCTTGTATAATTGCTTCCTGGGTGATGATAAAGGTGTTAGGTAGTTAGAATAGGAAAAAGGAGTCCAGAATGGCGGTGGCTAAAAGACAAGGAAGGGAAAAGCCTGCAAAAATAGAACAAAGGAAGGTCTGAGGACCAGAGTGAGGACCTCAGGTAAAACAAACAGCACTCCTGGCTAGCCCAATTTACACAGGGCAGGCCCAGGGGGAGGAAAAAAATTCATTTAAAAGAGGAGCCAAAGGGCCGGGTCTCTCTCCGTCTCTTCTTTTTGCTTTTTTTGGGTTGGCATGCCCTCACACCTGGAGGATGTATTTTCCTTTATTTTCTAAATAAAACTGAGCTGTAACACGGAGTGGTAACACTGGTCCATCCGAGAGCCGTAACACTGGTCTGTCTGAGAGCTGTAACACTGGTCCATCCGAGGACGGTAACGCTGGTCCATCGCTTCAAACTTTTGTTGTGAGGAGACAGAACCGAGGAAATTACACACTCCCTGGACAAAAGTCTGAGTGAAAAAGAACTCCTATACAGTACAAAATTAAACATCAGTTATAGAAGACGTTCTATCCAGGGTCTCTTGTTGAGAAAATGGAAAACCGACATGAGATAAGCTGGATTTGCTTTTACTCTAGGAACTTCCACACTTTCCTGATATTTTGAATTATTTATGAAGAAATCCCACAACAATCCATTTTTACAGTGTGTGTGTGTGTGTGTGTGTGTGTGTGTGTGTGTGTGTGCACGCGTGCTGGGGGGAGGATCTCTTTCCACCATTCTGAAGCCCTCTTGTATAACAAAGGCAGAACTGAACAAGTATACTGTCATTTCCGAATCTACATAGAAACCTGACACTGACCGAGGGCACAGAACTGGTGATATTTATATAAATGAACAAAAGATGTCAAAAAAGATAAAAATCGGTATTAAGATTGCTGAGTAATTTAAAGAACACTTGTATTAAAACTAAAAAAGTAGTTTTGCTATAGTCTTAAGATAACTTTGGCCAGATCCTGTTTTCTATGAGGATGCCTGGAGCATAGAAAGTGAGAGAAAAGTCAGGGGTCACAGAAAAATTTGAACATAATTCTCTCCCAAAATATATCTAAAAGAAATTAGATAATGCAATTAAATGTGTGTGTGTATATATATATATATATATATACACATATATATGTGTGTATATATATATATACATATATATGTGTATATATATATTCTATTTTAATGATGTTCATTCATTTCCTACAGTTTATACATTTAACATTTTGTGATTTAGATCCTATTAAAAAGTATATTAAGCTAAAATAAAATATTCTAAGAATCATCTTGGTGATGGGAGAATATTTTTACACAGCTAATTGAGAGCACAAATCATCCCATTTAAAACTATGTTAAGTGTAACAAAATTGTAAATTAAATTGAGAATGAATCTGGGCTTTTCTGATCATAATTGTCTAAGGGAGAAAGTTAAGTTGACTGAAGACTCAATTTTTAAGAGAATATTTTGAAGCAACTGAAAGAATAATCATATTCCTATCAAAGCTTCATAGATGGGACTTTCCTAACAGTAAAATTCTTCTCATACTGAACTACTGGAAATTAGATAATGTTGGCTGTTATGCCATAAAGCATAGATTTTTAATAATCAGGTTATTTACATCTTTTTCCTTCTCTCAATTTCTATGGAGACAAACTCTGCCAGGAACACATGCTTTATGGGATGGCGGGCAGTGCAAGAAAGGGGCCAGGACCTCATTCCTACCAATACAGTATTGAAATGGCCAGTTTATACACAGGGCCCAGATGTGTCCTAGATTTTGATTAATAGCATTGACAACTCCTACTACCTGGATGATAAACAAATAAAAAAATGAATAGTCCAGTTCTTCCTGGAAAAGGCTGATGATGTATTGCTTTTACCATACATGGTAAAAGCAATACATATTGTAAAGTTAAGCAAAATAAAATTTAATTAAAAAAAAAAAAAAGGCTGATGATGACTCAGACTTTTAAGTTATGGGGTCTCCTCAAGGCTCTGACTACAGCCGTACTCTTCTCTCTACTCCTTCTGGGATCTTTCGTCTAGTTCTATTTCTTTAAATATCATCTATTTTCTGTAGACTCTCAAATTTAAATCTTTATGCTTTACTTGTCCCCTATGTTCCAGACTCATATATCAAACTGCCTACTGTCTTCTCTACTAGGAATCTCAATATGGCCAAAACAGAACTATTCATCCTTCCCCAATTCAACACCACTCCAAGCCTTCTCTATTTCAAAAGATGGCATCATTACTCACCCAGTTTTCTCAGGACCAAAACTGACAATTTATTCTTGTTTCTTCTATTTCTCTCATATCTCATATATAGTATGTTGGTGAATGCTGATGACCTACTTGCAAATCATATGTCAGATCTGTCAGTTCTCATCACTGCCTCTGTTATTCACCATCATCTACAGCTAGGAACTTCAGTTACTTCATCATTCTCTGTTCTTGCCTCCTCCACAAAATAGCCAGAATGATTAGATGGCTCTTTAAAATCTACCAGTGTTTTCTCATTGCAAAATAATTACAAAATAATCCAAACTCTTACCAAGGTACAGCAAATTCCACTAGATGCTGACCAGTCCTACTGATGCCCTCTTTGAAGAATTCTGCTATTATTGTAACTTACCCATTTGCATTTTGGAATCAAGTTGTATCATAAAACTGCATCAATATTTTGATTTGAATTCTATTGAATTTGTGGCTTAATTCTGTTAAACAGACATCTTTATGATATCATCTTCATTTCTATATA
Organism: Tragelaphus eurycerus; assembly: GCA_935064755.1. Lineage (NCBI taxonomy): Eukaryota > Metazoa > Chordata > Mammalia > Artiodactyla > Bovidae > Tragelaphus > Tragelaphus eurycerus. The sequence continues at coordinate 26,038,797 of CAKXYN010000020.1, forward strand.
TTTAATATTATTTTCTTATTTGTATACCTGTATAAGTCTTTTGAAATATCTCCTACTAAAGTTTTATAGTTTTGCCTGCAGATGTTTCACAATTTCTGTTACACTTGTTCTTAAGCACTTGATATTTTCTGATATATGCTGCCTTATAATTGCATTTGTGGTTGTTTTTACTCTTTGATAGAAATTCAACCACTTTTGTTATATTATGTCCAGCCACCTTATCCAAATTTCCTATTATTTTTAATAATTTGTTCTGAATATCCTGTAGAATTTCTATGCAAATGATCATATTTTCTAATTGATAGTTTTATGTCCTTTCCAATCTCATGCATCTAAATTGTTTCTTATTAATTTAAATGCTGATAAAATACTGAATTCAAAAGTCATCCTGGGTGCCCTTGTCTCATTTACAAGTTTAGACACAATACTCCTAATCTTTTGCTGTTTAGGATTACACTTAACTCTGCTGCTGCTGCTGCTCCTAAGTCGCTTCAGTCGTGTCCAACTCTGTGCGACCCTATAGATGGCAGCCCACCTGGCCCTGCCGTCTCTGGGATTCTCCAGGCAAGAACACTGGAGTGGGTTGCCATTTCCTTTTCCAATGCATGAAAGTGAAAAGTGAAAGTGAAGTCGCTCAGTCGTATCCGACTCTTAGCGACCCCATGGGCTGCAGCCTACCAGGCTCCTCCGTCCATGGAATTTTCCAGGCAAGAGGACTCGAGTGGGGTGCCATTGCCTTCTCCACACTTAACTCTAGATTTATATTTTCTTCCTTTTTGTGTCTACATCATCCTCATCATATTAACAAAGTTCTATCTTAACTTTGCCAGGGATTTTTCTTTTTTGCCAGAAATGAAGTGAATTTTATCACATACTTATTGGTTTGTATAATTCAAGAAGAAACTATAGTCATTCTCTTAAATTTGTTAATACAGTGTACTAATGTTTGTTTTCTTCTAACAATAAATTATCGCTGATGTTCAGAAATCAGTTTGTACATACTCATTCACTGAAGTTTATTACAGTCTAGAATTTGTGGTGACTTTAAACCGTGCTTACACATGGGCAATACATGCTGTGAAACTCCCAGGTTTAGCACATAAAAGTCAACACAGCTTTTGTCTGTCTTTGTGTCTTTGGACAGAGACTTTTAGATTTAAGCTATCAGGCAAAGAATTCGGCTGCTCTGAGGCTCCATGCTGCAAACAAAACTTGGTGATACTACATGAAGACAGAGATGCCTTAAGACCCTCTGTTACTCCAGTTGTCAGCTCTTGAGGCTTTCTAGCTCAAGTGCCAAAAAGATAAATAAGTTTTTATGTGTGTCTGGCCCCAGTTACCATCTGGATTGCCACAATTTGAGGTAAGTTGAGTGAAAACTACCTAGGTGATCCAAGTCAACCTCCAGAACCATGGAAGATAATGATAAAGGAAGTGTTGTCTTGGCATTGAAATTGGTATGATTTAATATATAGAAACAGGTAATTGGAAATTTTTTGTTGTTGTTGTTAATGTTCCAAGGGAACTTGAGAAATTTTGAATATTACATATGACCATAAAATCAAGCTTATTGATTTTGTTGCTCAGATTGTTATGATTAACACATTATGTATTTGTCTGAAAGTTTATTTGGTACTAATGCAGTTAGTATAAGGTGGATGCATTTAGTCTCATGTTAACGATTATGGAGAAATAAGAATATAATTTTTACCCTAGACCAAAAGCCTATGATTCACAAACACACATGCACACACACCAGCTCAAACAGCCCTCTGGTCACCCTGGGGATTTCATACCATTCTCTCTATGAAATTCTACTCTATTCTTCCTCTAGGGCATGGATCTGCAATATTTTTCTGTAAAGTACCAGATAATAAATGTTTTAGGATTTTTGGGTCATATATACTCCTTCTCCTCCTCTTCTTTGTCTCTCTCTATTTTTATTTTCTTCTGCTGTATTTGTTATTTGTTGTAAAAACACTTCATGTGCTATGTGCCAAGTAGCTTCAGTTTTGTCTGACTCTTTGAGACCCTATGTATGGTTGCCTTCCAGGCTCCTCTGTCCATGGGATTCTCTAGGCAAGGACACTGGAGTGGGTTGACATGCCCTCCTCCAGGGAATCTTCTCGACTCAGGGATCAAACCTGCATCTTTTATGTCTCCTTCATAGGCAAGAGTGTTCTTTACCGCTAGTGCCACCTGATTAAAAACAAAACAAAACAAACAAAACCCCACATTCTGGCTCATGGGTGAACAACAATGGGCTCTAAGCTGAGTTTGGCTTGTAGACCATACTTTGTTGATCTCTGCTTTCAGGATCAATTTGGATGGAGGAAGTCAGCAGGAATTTCTCAGCTTGGAAAATCCAATATTTTTTTTCCAGAATACACAGGAAGATTATCTTTTCCACACTTTCTTTTTATTGGGTTGGTGCCATATAACTGAGTTCTAATAACTAGTTTCAGGCCAGACCTCTAAATCATCTTGCAGGATCAACCACATTCTCATGCTGCTCTCACTGGATATCTGGAAGGAGAGATCCAAATAAGGACTCTGAGGACAACCTAGAGGATGAGCAGGGACCACTGAGGCACTGATTGAAAGAGACACCTACAAGAGTTACTCAACTCACATCGAGTTTTGGAACAAGAGGGGAATATATTCATTTTGGATTAAGTCAATTAACTGATTAGGTTGTTTGTTAGAGCACATTGTGTTACCATGGTGTGGTTCACAAGACTTTGAATGATACTTTATCTACTTCTCTAACTTTATTTCTCTCAGGTTTTCCTCTCATTCATCATATTTCAGCCAAACTGGACTTTCCTGTTTCTCATAAACACTCCAAGATGGTCCCTATTCAGGGCCTTTGCTCTGTCTATCTTGATGGGAACATTTCCTTTCAGATTTCCCTCATTCCTACAATCAAATGTAAAACTCTCAGACAGAACTTTTGCAACTACCATTTGTGAAGATGAGGCACCCCATCCAGTTTTCAAAAAATTTATACACACACACACACATATGTGTGTGTGTATATTCTTGATATCATTTCTTGAACTGAGATGATAAAAATTCTGTGTTAATAATGATCTTCCTTTACTTTAGCATATAGAGGATTTTTATATTGAGAAGGGGAGAGAAAAATACACAGAACTATACAAAAAAGATCTTTATGACCCAGATAACCACAATGGTGTGATTATTCACCTAGATCCAGACGTCCTAGAATGTGAAGTCAAGTAGGCCTTAGGAAGAATCACTACAAAGCTAATGGAGGTGATGGAATTCCAGTTGAGCTATTTCAAATCCTGAAAGATGATGCTGTGAAAGTGCTGCACTTAATATGCCAGCAAATTTGGAAAACTCAGCAGTGGCTACAGGATTGGAAAAGGTCAGTTTTCATTCTAATCCCAAAGAAAGGCAATGCCAAAGAATGTTAAAACTACTGCGCAATTGCACTCGTCTTCAATGCTAGCAAAGTGATGCTCAAACTTTTCCAAGTTAGGCTTCAACAGTATGTGAACTGAGAACTTACAGTTGTTCAAGTTGGTTTTAGAAAAGGCAGAGGAATCAGAGATCAAATTGCCAACATCCTTTGGATCATATAAAAAGCAAGAGAGTTCCAGAAACACATATACTTCTGCTTTATTGACTACACCAAAGCCTTTGACTGTGTGGCTTACAATAAACTGTGGAAAATTCTTTAAGAGATGGAAATACCAGACCACCTTACCTGCATTCTGAGAAATCTGTATGTAGGTCAAGACACAACAGTTAGAACTGGACACGGAACAACAGATTGGCTCCAAATTGGGAAAGGAGTATGTCAAGGCTGTATATTGTCACCTTGTTTATTTAACTTATATGCAGAATACATCATGAGACATGCCAGGCTGGATGAAGCACAGACTGGAATCAAGATTGGGAGGAGAAACATCAATAAACTCAGATACGCAGATAACACCACCCTTATGGCAAAAAGCAAAGAAGAACTAAAGAGCCTCTTGATGAAATTGAAAGAGGAGAGTGAAAATTTTGCCTTAAAACTCAACATTCAAAAAAAAACTAAGATCATGGCATCTGGTCCCATTACTTCATGGCAAATAGATGGGAAAACAATGGAAACAGTGACAGACTGTTTTTTTGAGTTCCAAAATCACTGTAGCCATGAAATTAAAAGACGCTTGCTCCTTGGAAGAAAAGCCATGACTAACCTAGATAGCATATTGAAAGCAGAGACATTACTTTGCCAACAAAGGTCTGTCTAGTCAAAGTTGGATGGTTTTTCCAGTAGTCATGTATGAATGTGAGAGTTGGATTATAAAGAAAGCTGAGCACCAAAGAATTAATGCTTTTTAACTGTGGTGTTGGAGAAGATTCTTGAGAGTCCTTTGGGACTGCAAGGAGATCAAACCAGGCAATCCTAAAGGAAATCGGTCCTGAATATTAATTGGCAGGACTGATGCTGAAGCTGAAACTTCCATACTTTGGTGACCCGATGGGAAGAAACAACTCATTGGAAAAGACTGATACTGGGAAAGACTGAAGGCAGGAGGAGAAGGGGATGACAGAGGATGAGATGGTTGGATGGCATCACCAACTCAATGGACATGAGTTTGAGCAAGCTCTGGGAGTTGGTGATGGACAGGGAAGCCTGGTGTGCTGCAGTCCATGGGGTCCCAAATAATTAGACACAACTGAGTGACTGAACTGAACTGACAGAGGCTTTGTTGGACCAGTCTACTTTTGTATGTCCAGCAGCTAGAATAATATCTGATATATAAAATACCCTCAAGAATATGTAAAGCTGATAATATGATATAATTAGCCATAGTATAATTAAGTTTCTAGATATGTTTTTAAATTTCCAATTGCTTTTGCAAATGTATAGAACATAAATACATACATGTATAAACACAAGAATGAATATAATAACAATAATATGTGCGTATGAATTAACCCTTCATGTATTAGTTTGCTAGTACTACTATAACAAAGTACTACAGACTGGATGGCTTAAGCAAGGATAAATATAATACAGAAATTTATTTTGTTCAGTTCTGTAGGCTGGAAGTCTGAAATCAAGCTCTTAGCAAGGTTGATTTCTTCAGAGATCTATAAGAGAAGGATCTGTCTCATATCTCTCATTTGTTTCCAGATGACTATGTCCACACGGTGTTCTCCCTTGGTTGTTGTTCCATGGTGTATCTGTGTCCACAACTACCCTTTTTATAAGGACACCAGTCATGTTGGATTAAGGCCCATCTTAATGACTTTGTGTTAGTTTGATTACCTATATAAAGAGTCTGTCTTTCATAAATTCTATTCTGAGCTACAAAAGGCTAAAACTTTATCATATACATTTTGTTGTAGGGACACAATTTAACTCATAACACTCTGCCCTCTGGACAACCAAAATCCATGTCCTTACATGCAAAAGACATTTACCTAGTCCCCACATCCCCCTTTCTGCCCAAATATCTTAGTTCATTAGCATCAACCAAACCTCAACTGAATATCATTTAAATCAAGTATGGGTGATTCTGGGTATAATTCACCCTGGGTCAAAACACCTCTTCTCCTGAAAATCTGTGAAACTAGACAACAAGTTATCTGCTTAAAAAATAGAATGGTGGGCAAAATGTGTTAAACATTCCCATTCCAAAAGGGAGAGATTGAAATGAAGAAAGGGGTCATGGGTTCCAAGTAAGTCTAAAACCTTAGCAGAAAAAATTCCATTAGATTTTAAGGCTTAAGGCTAGTCCTCTTTGGCTCTATGCTCTGTCCTCTAGGCCCACCAGGATGGCAGCCCTACTCTCTTGGCCAGTGCCTTTTGGGTCCATGGTACCATTGGCAGCCTCGCTGGCCTCTGAACTACTTTCAAGTTATTAGTCCCTTTTCTTGAAAGAAAACCCAGGTTCGATCCCTGGGTTGAGAAGATCCCCTGGAAAAGGTAATGGCAACCCACTCCAGTACTCTTGCTTAGAAAATTCCACGGATGGAGGAACCTGGTAGGCTACAGTCCATGGGATTACAAAGAGTCAGACACGAAAGGACGACTTCACTTTCTTCTTTTCTTTCCACAAGATTTCCTTGGTAACCTTATCTCTATTCCTGTCTTCTGCTGAGGCGGTTGATTGGACTCATGAGTCACTTGCCTTCTCTTGAGCAAATTCTTGATCAGCCAAACGCTCATCCCTGTTGCCACACTCTCTGCATAGGATGACAGTTTTCCAAACCTTCAAGTTCTAGTTCCCTTTTGCTTACTAATTCCCTCTTTAACTAATCTCTTCTCCCATATTTTCCTATACAGAGCAAAGACAAAGCAGGTCACATTTTTAGCACTTTGCTTAGGAATATCCTTAGATAAATATCTGAGGTTATTGCTTACACATTCTACCTGCAACAGAACACTGTAATGCAATTCAGCCAAATTATCTACAACTTAAAATAAGGATGGTCTTTCCTCCAGTTTTCAGCAAAATATTCCTCATTTGCTTGTGAGATTTTTCCAGAAGCACTTTAATGTTTATATTTCTAACAATATTCTGGTCATTCTACCCTCTTTCTGAGCTCTCTCCAGAATTACTTTAATGTCCATTGTTCTACCACAGTCTCTTCAACTCAGTCCAGGCCTTTTCCATCATGCACCTCAAAAAAGTTCCAGCCTCTATCAATTATTTCTCACAGCATCACTCTACCTCCTGTACCAAAATCTGTATTAGTTAGCTAGGGCTACTGTAACGAAGTACCATAAATGGAGTGATTTAAACAACTGAAATTGATTATCTCAGAGTTCTTGAGGCTAGAAGTCTAAAATTAAGGTGTTGACAGGATTGGTTTCTTTGAAGGATTTTAAGGGACATCTTTGTTCCAGGGCCCTCTGGTTACCTTGTATATACATGACAGACTTTATATTCACATGACATTCTTTCTATATATGTAACTTTGAGTCCCAGTTTCTCATTTTTATAAGGACACTATTTATACTGGATCCAGGCATCCTAATGACCTCATTTAAAATTTATTATCTCTGTAAAGAGCCTATCTCCCCCCAAAAGGTCACGTTGTGAGATACTGGGACCTAGGGCTTTAACATGTGAATTTGTGGGGAGCATAATTCAACCCTTTCTGATAGCTCAGTTGGTAAAGAATCCACCTGTAATGCAGGAGACCCCATTTCAATTTCTGGGTCAGGAAGATTCACTGGAGAAGGGATAGGCTACCCACTCCAGTTAGGTTTCCCTTGTGGCTCAACTGGTAAAGAATCCACCTGCAATGCAGGAGACCTGGGTTCAATCCCTAGGTTGGGAAGATCCCCTGGGGAAGGGAAAGGCTACCCACTCCAGTATTCTGGCCTAGAGAATTCCACGGATTGTATAGTCCATGGAGTGGCAAAGAATTGGACACGACTAAATGACTTTCACTTTCACAATTCAACCCATAGCATCCCACAGTATGTAGGATAGGGAAAAAATGTGGATGGTCGTTCAAGCACCTAACTTTGACCTATCTAGTCTCATTCATTAAGTTTTACGCTATAAAAGCTAAAGCATATCACAGAAATACAAATGATATCCAGAGATAAATTATAACTTCATTCATATTTATCTCAAATTGTGGACATACATTTGTTTCAGACACTATGCATAATAGTATAACCTCATAACTTTTCCAATTAAAATTATCACTTGTTTCCAACATTCTTTTTCATTTCCTTATGCGTGTCTGTAGTTGAGCAACTTCATTTTACACATCCTTCTTATCTTAGTGCATTTAGGTAAAGAATACACACATTAGTCTGTGCAAATAGGCTTTGCCATATACTGTTTCATGTACAAATTTTTGTAATTATGGAATGTACCTTTAGTCTTGTAAATTATTTCCCCAACTCTATCAATAGTGAGTTTCAGTATCATTTCATGCATAAGTCCATGACCATAATTTGCTTCAGATAGACTGCAACATGAACATACCTATAGACTATTCCTAGGTAATTTCTCCATTTTTATCTGTAATAGAGGCCTTTCCTTTTTCTCAACTTCATTTTTAATTCTACTTTAGGATTCAGATTAGGTAAGAACTATGCATAACTGCTAGAGTTTATTCAATCAAAAACTGAAGAATGTAGTCTCACTAATATGAGAACAAAGGGAAAATATTTGAAATTAGACCTGCAGCAAAAATCCACAGTGTATGATTGCCTTGGCTATGCATCATCAAAGCATCAAAGTGTGGATTGTAAACATATTTTAAAGTACTGACTCAAAACAGAATGCAATGATATTAGCAAATTTTACCCTTATCAGAAGGGACTTGAGATGTGACTTTCTGCCACTCTTGTGGAGGTAACTAGATGAGATGTCAATCATATCCAAATCAGAAACACTCAAGGCACTATTAAATAAAGTGCTATCAGTATAAATATATCTTGAACTGAAAAACTATCATGACTAAAATATTGACATGAGGAATTTTGACTTGGACACAGTGTGATGACTCTTTTCCCTTGACCCTTAAACACTGACATATGTTTGTTAAATTTTCTCAATATTGTTATGAAGCCAATATAAAGCCAGGCTGTTCATACCACTCTATTGGGGATAGGGACATAAAGATTAATATAAATGGTTTTATTTATTGTGTATGTGTGTGTGTATATAAATTCAACATCAGTTTTTTAAAAATAAAGTTTCTTTATGGGAGACTATTAATACCAGACCACCTGATCTGCCTCTTGAGAAATCTGTATGCAGGTCAGGAAGCAACAGTTAGAACTGGTCATGGAACAACAGACTGGTTCCAAATAGGAAAAGGAGTACGTCAAGGCTGTATATTGTCACCATGTTTATTTAACTTCTATGCAGAGTACATCATGAGAAATGCTGGACTGGAAGAAACACAAGTTGGAATCAAGATTGCCAGGAGAAATATTAATAACCTCAGATATGCAGATGATACCACCCTTATGGCAGAAAGTGAAGAGGAACTCAAAAGCCTCATGATGAAAGTGAAAGTGGAGAGTGAAAAGGTTGGCTTAAAGCTCAACATTCAGAAAACGAAGATCATGGCATCTGGTCCCATCACTACATGGGAAATAGATGGAGAAACAGTGGAAACAGTGTCAGACTTTATTTTTCTGGGCTCCAAAATCACTGCAGATGGTGACTGCAGCCATGAAATTAAAAGACGCTTACTCCTTGGAAGGAAAGTTATGACCAACCTAGATAGCATATTAAAAAGCAGAGACATCACTTTGCCAACAAAGGTTCGCCTAGTCAAGGCTATGGTTTTTCCTGTGGTCATGTATGGATGTGAAAGCTGGACTGTGAAGAAGGCTGAGCACTGAAGAATTGATGCTTTTGAACTGTGGTGTTGGAGAAGACTCTTGAGAGTCCCTTGGACTGCAAGGAGATTCAACCAGTCCATTCTGAAGGAGATAAGTCCTGAGTATTCTTTGGAAGGAATGATGCTAAAGCTGAAACTCCAGTATTTTGGCCACCTCATGCGAAGAGTTGACTCACTGGAGAAGACTCTGATGCTGGGAGGGATAGGGGGCAGGAGGAGAAGGGGACGACAGAGGATGAGATGGCTGGATGGCAACACTGACTCGATGGATGTGAGTCTGAGTGACCTCCGGGAGTTGGTGATGGACAGGGAGGCCTGGCGTGCTGCAGTTCATGGGGTCGCAAAGAGTCAGACACGACTGAGCGACTGATCTGATCTGATTATAATTGAGAGCTGGAGTTGCCAAGGGTTTCAGGATAGTAATATCTCAATTGTTCCGATAAACATTCTAACTTCAGATAGTTGATTGGAAATCATAATTAAATGTGAACTGTAGTATTAGCTAATAACAAAATTTATGATGCAGATATACTGTCACTCATTAAAAGTATTTGCATTGTAAAAGATCAAAAACATAAAGGCTTACTTGACAAATGTTCATTCAGAAGCATATGTTTTCAATATTGTGAACTTTTTGAGAGAAGTATATGCTAATTAGGTTTCTCTATAGAATTTAAACTAGTTTAACAGCATTTTGAAACAAATGTCTCACAAAAGAAATCTGTTGCTGCCATTTCTAAGGTATCCCTATTTTTCAAAAAAAACAAAAACAAAAACTAAGTTATCCTGAAGAGTCTTTTCCTTCTGGCAAACAATGACAATTAAGTACATCTTTCTGGACATGATTTATGTATAATGTGGAGAAAGTAGGGATGAAGAGTAAATTAATTAATACATGTGAGGAAGTTACTACAAATGAAACCTCAAATACAGTAAGTGCTTAATAAAGGTTAACTACCATTTTGTCTTTTGTTTATTTTCTAATAACTAAAACTTAATCTTCTAAAATTAATTCTATAATACAGAGTGAAGTAAGCCAGAAAGAAAAATAACAATACCGTATCAGATCAGATCAGATCAGATCAGTCGCTCAGTCGTGTCTGACTCTTTGCGACCCCATGAACTGCAGCACGCCAGGCCTCCCTGGCCATCACCAACTCCCGGAGGTCACTCAGACTCACATCCATCGTGTCAGTGATGCCATCCAGCCATCTCATCCTCTGTCGTCCCCTTCTCCTCCTGCCCCCAATCCCTCCCAGCATCAGAGTCTTCTCCAATGAGTCAACTCTTCGCATGAGGTGGCCAAAATACTGGAGTTTCAGCTTTAGCATCATTCCTTCCAAAGAAATCCCAGGGCTGATCTCCTCTAGAATGGACTGGTTGGATCTCCTTGCAGTCCAAGGGATTCTCAAGAGTCTTCTCCAACACCACAGTTCAAAAGCATCAATTCTTCAGTGCTCAGCCTTCTTCACAGTCCAGCTTTCACATCCATACATGACCACAGGAAAGACCATAGCCTTGACTAGACGAACCTTTCTTGGCAAAGTGATGTCTCTGCTTTTGAATATGCTATCTAGGTTGGTCATAACTTTCCTTCTAAGGAGTAAGCGTCTTTTAATTTCATGGCTGCAGTCACCATCTGCAGTGATTTTGGAGCCCAGAAAAAGAAAGTCTGACACTGTTTCCACTGTTTCTCCATCTATTTCCCATGTAGTGATGGGACCAGATGCCATGATCTTTATTTTCTGAATGTTGAGCCTTAAGCCAACTTTTTCACTCTCCACTTTCACTTTCATCAAGAGGCTTTTGAGTTCCTCTTCACTTTCTGCCATAAGGGTGGTGTCATCTGCATATTTGAGGTTATTGATATTTCTCCCAGCAATCTTGATTCCAACTTGTGTTTCTTCCAGTCCAGCATTTCTCATGATGTACTCTGCATAGAAGTTAAATAAACATGGTGACAATATACAGCCTTGACGTACTCCTTTTCCTATTTGGAAAAGGAGTCTATTGTTCCAGTCTGCTGTTCCATGACCAGTTCTAACTGTTGCTTCCTGACCTGCATACAGATTTCTCAAGAGGCAGATCAGGTGGTCTGGTATTCCCATCTCTTTCAGAATTTTCCACAGTTTATTGTGATCTACATAGTCAAAGGCTTTGGCATAGTCAATAAAGCAGAAATAGATGTTTTTCTGGAACTCTCTTGCTTTTTCCATGATCCAGCGGATGTTGGCAATTTGGTCTCTGGTTCCTCTGCCTTTTCTAAAACCAGCTTGAACATCAGGAAGTTCATGGCTCACATATTGCTGAAGCCTGGCTTGGAGAATTTTGAGCATTACTTTACTAGCATGCGAGATGAGTGCAATTGTGCGGTAGTTTGAGCACTCTTTGGCATTGCCTTTCTTTGGGATTGGGATGAAAACAGACCTTTTCTAATCTTGTGGCCACTGCTGAGTTTTCCAAATTTGCTGGCATATTGAGTGTAGCACTTTCACAGCATCATCATTCAGGACTTGGAATAGCTCCATTGGAATTCCATCACCTCCACTAGCTTTGTTCATAGTGATGCTTTCTAAGGCTCACTTGACTTCACATTCCAGGATGTCTGGCTCTAGGTCAGTGATCACACCATCATGATTATCTGAGTCGTGAAGTTCTTTTTTGTACAGTTCTTCTGTGTATTCTTGCCACCTCTTCTTAACATCTTCTGCTTCTGTTAGGTCCATACCATTTCTGTCCTTTACACATATATATGGAATTTAGAAAGATGGTAACAATAATCCTGTATACGAGACAGCCAAGGAGACACTGATATATAGAACAGTCTTTTGGACTCTGGGAGAAGAAGAGGGTGGGATGATTTGGGAGAATGGCATTGAAATATGTATAATATCATATATGAAACGAATCACCAGTCCAGGTTCGATGCACGATACTGGTTGCTTGGTGCTGGTGCACTGGGACAACCCAGAGGGATGATATGGGGAGGGAGGAGGGAAGAGCGTTCAGGAGGGGGAACACATATATACCTGTGGCAGATTCATTTTGATATATGGCAAAAGCAATGCAATATTGTAAAGTTAAATAAAATAAAATTTAAAAAATAAATTAAAAAAATAAAGTTTCAGGCAATAAGATTTATTTTTTAATGAATCAAGTTTGAGTCCCTGCTTCATAAGACAGTGTGTGTGTGTGTGTGTGTGTGTGTGTGTGTGTGTGTGTGTGTTTAGAAATGTAGATAGAAGTTGCTTCATTAAAGTAAAAGTTTGTCCAGGTTTGACACACACTAATAGAATGGAGACACCCCAAACAATAGCAGTTACTATTTTGAGTCAACAAGAGTTCAAGAGAATCAAAGATATACCTTAAAGTAGAGTGAAGAAACAAATACTGTATGAATACAAGCCAGCACTGGAAATTTAAAGAAATGAAAGTGTATCAAAAGTTTACAGCAAGGGAGAAAATGCATTAAGTCCAAAATCTGTCTGAAGTTGAATTCTCTTCAGAATTCTCTTCAGAAACAAATGCTGAGGTGGCATTTCCCAGCAGGACGTTTATTAGGGAATATTCTTTGAGTATACATCTATGGAGGAGTGAAGAGCATGGGACTGTGAAAAGGGAGTAACTGGGTTGAGACAGTTGCAACGAAGGTCTGAGCCATAACCATGGCTGGTATGTTCTTCAGAGTTGGCCCACCTTGAGGCAAGCAGGAAGGATCTTTACACCTTCCTACCACTAGCCAGTCATTGGATACAAAATCCTATTGACAGGAAGCTCTCAGAAAGCAGTTTTCAGGGGAAGCACCAACAAAGCACCTGGGAGAATGAAAGCCTCAGACTTGAAGGGGAGCCATGGTGCTTACAACAGCATTCACTGCACAATGAAACCAATCTCTGAAGTTTGATTTTATTGCCCTGTAACTCTGAAGAGTAGGGGGTTGCAGCAAGAAGTCAGGAAGAGAGTTGACAGACCTGATAAAGCCATCTTCAAAATACCTTTTTCATGTTTCTTTGAGAAAGTAAAAGTTGAACACACAATTTGGAAAAGGCCAGGGCTTACAAATTCCTTTTTTGATTAAAGAATCACACAATAATATCAGTATTATGAGTGGAATTTGTCAATGAAGATGTATTAATTAAACTGCTTTGAATTATATTTCTTGTGTGCACAGCTGTTTCCAATTACATGATTATAGCTTACAAAGCCAACAATTGAAATCATGTTTTTTTATTTTTTTTTACCATCCATGGGAGAAAGCACACTGTATAACTATTAAAATAAGCTCTCATTCTGTTAGAACATGAAATGCAGGATGAGGACTATAGACGCAAGCCATTGAGGGAATTCATGCAGAAATATGCCCTCCGGCATGATGCTTATTCTAAATGATATGACTCGTTTCAGAGCTCCTTTCACCAAGCAGATATTTAAATTAACAACAGGTCAGATTTAGAAATATTTGGTTAGGAGATACTCAACATAAAAATGTTTGTTTGTTTTTTTCATTTTTAGTGACCCACTGCTTTCAAGTTAGGTGTTCCCAAATCACTAATGATGACATATAGAGGTCAGTGGGACTCCATCTCTCTTGCTTTCCATAACTTTTTATGTCTTGTGGACTTAGACCTAAGGAGAATAACTCATCAGATCAGATCAGTCGCTCATTCGTGTCCGACTCTTTGCGACCCCATGAACCACAGCATGCCAGGCCTCCCTGTCCATCACCAGCTCCCGGAGGTCACTCAGACTCACTTCCATCGAGTCAGTGATGCCATCCAGCCATCTCATCCTCTGTCGTCCCCTTCTCCTCCTGCCCCCAATCCCTCCCAGCATCAGAGTCTTCTCCAATGAGTCAACTCTTCGCATGAAGTGGCCAAAGTACTGGAGTTTCAGCTTCAGCATCATTCCTTGCAAAGAAATCCCAGGGCTGATCTCCTTCAAAATGGACTGGTTGGATCTCCTTGCAGTCCAAGGGACTCTCAAGAGTCTTCTCCAACACCACAGTTCAAAAGCATCAATTCTTCGGTACTCAGCCTTCTTCACAGTCCAGCTCTCACATCATACATGACCACAGGAAAGACCATAGCCTTGATTAGGCGAACCTTTGTTGGCAAAGTGATGTCTCTGCTTTTGAATATGCTATCTAGATTGGTCATGACTTTCCTTCCAAGGAGTAAGCGTCTTTTAATTTCATGGCTGCAGTCACCATCTGCAGTGATTTTGGAGCCCAGAAAAATAAAGTCAGACACTGTTTCCACTGTTTCTCCATCTATTTCCCATGTAGTGATGGGACCAGATGCCATGATCTTCGTTTTCTGAATGTTGAGCTTTAAGCCAACCTTTTCACTCTCCACTTTCACTTTCATCAAGAGGCTTTTTAGTTCCTCTTCACTTTCTGCCATAAGGGTGGTATCATCTGCATATATAAGGTTATTGATATTTCTCCCGGCAATCTTGATTCCAGCTTGAGTTCAAGGGTTTAGCCCTCAGGCTCCGTGTTCAGACAGATATGGGTTTGAATCCCGGTTCCTCCAGTTAGTCACTCTGATTTTTAACAATTTCATTTAACAACATATAATAGATGCATCAAAAAAAGTCATTGTGATGAAAACAGACTGAAGGCAAATTTATTAACAGAGATGCTGTTTCAGTCTCTTAGTTATTAATTACCATTTACTGCATACCTCTTATGTGTCAGAACAGTCTTAGGTGTATTAACTAATTAAATCAAGTCAGCTTCATGCAGGGGGTACTATTATCATCTGTGTTTTATAGATGAAGAGCTAAAACTTTGAGAGATTATATGAATTGTGCAAGCTGACTGCTAGCAAATGGTAGAATCATTTTATCATGTAGTAACATTAAAATGAAATGTTCCTTTGGTATCTCTGATTTTCTTGAAGAGATCCCTAGTCTTTCCCATTCTGTTGTTTTCCTCTATTTCTTTACATTGATCACTGAAGAAGGCTTTCTTATCTCCTCTTGCTATTCTTTGGAACTCTGCATTTAGATGTTTATATCTTTCCTTTTCTCCTTTGCTTTTCGCTTCTCTTCTTTTCACAGCTATTTGTAAGGCCTCCCCAGACAGCCATTTTGCTTTTTTGCATTTCTTTTCCATGGGGATGGTCTTGATCCCTGTCTCCTCTACAATGTCACGAACCTCATTCCATAGTTCATCAGGAAAGTGAAAGTGGAGAGTGAAAAGGTTGGCTTAAAGCTCAACATTCAGAAAACGAAGATCATGGCATCTGGTCCCATCACTGCATGGGAAATAGATGGGGAAACAGTGGAAACAGTGTCAGACTTTGTTTTTCTGGGCTCCAAAATCACTGCAGATGGTGACTGCAGCCATAAAA
Organism: Tragelaphus eurycerus; assembly: GCA_935064755.1. NCBI lineage: Eukaryota > Metazoa > Chordata > Mammalia > Artiodactyla > Bovidae > Tragelaphus > Tragelaphus eurycerus. The sequence continues at coordinate 26,054,504 of CAKXYN010000020.1, forward strand.
TTAAAAGACGCTTGCTCCTTGGAAGGAAAGTTATGACCAACCTAGATAGCATATTCAAAAACAGAGACATTACTTTACCAACAAAGCTTCGCCTAGTCAAGGCTATGGTCTTTCCTGTGGTCATGTATGGATGTGAGAGCTGGACTGTGAAGAAGGCTGAGCGCCAAAGAATTGATGCTTTTGAACTGTGGTGTTGGAGAAGACTCTTGAGAGTCCCTTGGACTGCAAGGAGATCCAACCAGTCCATTTTGAAGGAGATCAATCCTGGAATTTCTTTAGAAGGAATGATGCTAAAGCTGAAACTCCAGTATTTTGGCCACCTCATGCGAAGAGTTGACTCATTGGAGAAGACTCTGATGCTGGGAGGGATTGAGGGCAGGAGGAGAAGAGGACGACAGAGGATGAGATGGCTGGATGGCATCACTGACTCGATGGATGGGAGTCTGAGTGACCTCCGGGAGCTGGTGATGGACAGGGAGGCCTGGCGTGCTGCGGTTCATGGGGTCACAAAGAGTCAGACACGACTGAGCGACTGATCTGATCTGATCTGATCTGAACATTAAAATAGTGGTCATGACAAACAACAAATATTAGGTGCTGTGGTCACTAGTTCTATGGTACTAATACTACTTTTACTACTGCTGCTGCTACTAACTCTATACGGTGCTAATGGGTTAGAAGAGAATACAGTCTGATCACAGAATCATTTTACCACATATACTTCTGGTTGAAACCTTGGTTTCTTATAGTAATATTTAACTGAATATCATAATACAGCCAACATTTGAACAACATGGGTTTGAACTGTGCAAGTCCACTTATACATGGATTTAAAAAAAAAAATACAAACTACAGTACTACACAATACACAATACAAGGTTTACAAGGTAATACAAGTAATACACAAAACTAGGTTAGTTGATTGTGCAGCTATGAAACTGAATACAAAGGGCTGACTATAAAATATTAATCAGATTTTTGACTGCTGGGATCAGTGATGCCCCTAACCCCATATTGTTCAAGGGTTAACTGTACTTTCAGCTTTAATTTATATTTATATATTCCATCTAATTTGCACCACTCCAAATCTGCAGTATATTACTTATGGTAAGTATTTACCTAGTGTAGATGAGAAAAAATACAAGCACACAAAAAGGGAAGAAAATAAGCAGGATCTCAAATTTGGGGGACTGGGAGGACTGGAATTAAAGCTTGAATCTGATATTTTGTCCACTTAGCTTATTATAAAGGAGAAATTAAAAAAAACTTATCAACAAACTTAAGTTTCTTATTTCTTTTGCCAAATCACATGAGTGATTTCACTGCATTTGGAGAATGTAAATGAGATGGCACTGTGTAAAATATAGGCTGCACAGAGTACGCACTTCACTTTGAGGGCCCTGCGTGCTACCTGAGTGTTAAGTTGTCATCTTCAAGAACAGCTGAAGTTCAAGAACAGCGTGAGATCTGCAAGATTGAAAACATGATTAAAGAAAACACAGAGTAGTTCCAAATGTATAATCCAGTTTGACCTATGAGATGAGTGGCTTCAGAAAGCATGTACAGTTGGTTGCCTGTGGGTTCCACATCCATGGATTCAATCAATCATGGTTACAAAATATTCAGAAAAAATTTTTCCAGAAAGTTCCAAAAGGCAAAACTTGTATTTGCTGCAATCAGACAATTTACTTAGTATATACATCGTATTTGCAGCTATTTATACAGTTTTTAAATTGTAATAGTAATTATAAGTAGTCTAGAGATGATTTAAAGTATACAAGAGGATGTGTATACTGTACTATACTATACTACAGTATTTGTCATTCTATATAACGGGTTTGAGCATCCATAGCGTGGATTTTGGTATCTGAAGGATGTCCTAGAACCAATACCTTGTGGATACAAGGGATCACTGTACTGATTTACCACTGGGCTGATTCTTACACATGGGCAGCTCTAGATAACAAGTTCCAGGGTGAATGCCGGTAGGAAATTAATTCTTAGCCATGGCCAATTTCCTCTCAAATGTAGAAAAAACAAACAAACAAAAATCTATGGGCATTCCACCAAACTGAGTTACTCCAGTTCAGTTCAAAAGCTGATCTGCTGATTCAGATAATTTAGTTTGCCTATGGATACAACAGTCTGACTTTGAAACAAAGACATAAAGGGAAAAGTAAAAGTGTTTTTGGAAAGGAAACAATGTCTTAGGTAGGATGAGCATCAGATTGAAATAGGACTTTCTATGTTGAATTATGGCACTTGTAAGCTTAAAGTGTACATCCCCTCAAAATCCATATGTTGAGGTATGATGGTAATAGGAGGTGGGAAGATAATTAGGTCATGAGGGTGGAATGCTCATGAATGGGATTGGTGCTTTTGTAAGAAGAAGCAGGAGAACTTGGTGTCACCCTCTATTCTCTACCACGTTGCGATACAAGAAGATGGCCTTTTGTAAACCAGGAAGACTGTCCTCACCGAACAGTTAGTCTGTTAGTGTCTTGATCTTGGATCTTCCAGGTTCCAGAAATGTGAGAAAGAAATGTGTGTTTGTTAAGACACCCAGTCTATGGTAATTTGTTGTAGCAGCCCAAGCTGATTTAGACACTTGGTCAGATTGCTTCAATCATGTAGCCTATATTATCTCATGTAAGGAGTAGGCAATGGCATCCCACTCCAGTACTCTTGCTTGGAAAATCCTGTAAACTTCTCATGTTCTTGTTCGGTCACTCAGTCGTGTTAGACTCTTTTGCAACCCAGTGGACTGTAGGCTGCCAGGCTCCTCAGTCTGTGGGATTTTACCAGGCAAGAATACTGGAGTGGTTTGTCATTTCCTTCTTAGGGGACCTTCCTGACCCAGGGATTAAACCCACGTCTCCTGCTTGGCAGGCAGACTTTTTACCACTGAGTCACTTGGAAAGCACCTCATGTAAATTAAAGACCTTGAATTTGCTAGTCAATGCATGGGTATTTTCAGAAGTGAATTTCAGGGACATTTTCAGATCATACAGTTTGCCCCCATAGGGTAATATCAAAGAATGATCTAATCATTCAGACAGTTTGCTAAACCTCAAACATTCATGTACTAACTTCATGATTTTTCTACATCTACTTGTACTATTTTTACTTATTTTTTCTTTATACTATTACATAATTAGATTTATTTAAAATCAAACTAAATTAAATCAACACTGAAAGTAGAATACAAGGTAAAACTTGCTTTACACCAGATGTGTAACAATAGAACCATAAATTCAACAAAAGCAAAACATTTTTGTTAAGGCGATCAATTTGCTTAGGGATCTGAATGAAAGTTTTAGTCTTTTTTAAATGTATAATAAGTAAATCCTGAAGTGGTTGAAGAGTTGTTTCCAACATACTAAGACTTTTTCCTTGGATAACTGAGGGAAAATCCAAAGAAAAACATACTATATTTTGAACAGTGATTTACTTTAAATAAATTCCTGTTTAGGTACCACCAAAAATGATCTTAGATCCAGATTATATGCATACTAAATCTTGGAATTCTACATTTCCTTATCCAGAAAGTATTGAAGTGTTCTGCCTGACAAAAGAAGTAAACTCACTTGAATCACAATTGAGTCATGCTTTTAAGAAACTAAATATGCATTATGAAGCAGTGAAAAAGCACATGTACATAAGTTAACTACCGAGCAAGAATGGGACTACCCAGCAGGTTTCCTCTTTTTGGTGTACACTAGGACCTCTAATGTGGCTGTGCTCCTTTCTGGAAATACAATAAAATACACTATTTTCAGAACAAGAGCTTTTATCTTCTTCCAGATTAACTATTTATGTCTTCACTTCTGAGAGCTTCTTCTTACTTTCACCAATTTGTTCTTTCCATCCCAACCACCTTCATAGAAATGATCACTACCTCGTATTTCTTGTGTGTTTAATTTAGATGTGGGATTATTTTATTTTTCTCTCTCTTAGAATGTTCATTCCAAAAGGAAAGGCTCTTGTCTGCTTTGTTCACACTTGGGTCAATGATATGCTAGACCTGGCTTGTTCAAGTACATCATAGTGGATTAGTAAACTTTCAGGAATTTTATGAACCAGTTGACACTATACCAGTAGTTTAAAATCATCATGTTAAGAATATTATAGGACTCAGCAAAACTATAAATAATTTTTTTTTTCTGGGGAACTTGTTTTTAAACAGTTACTTGCACATCACTTGCTCTGTTTCCATTGTAGAAACATGCATGTAACATGGAAGGAGGCTAATGAATTTCTGGTTGTTAAATAAAATGCATGTCCAAAAAATAGGAAAAAACAAAACACTATTTCAGCTCAAAGAAAGTCAGACAGGAGTTCCTTCTCATTCAGGCTTTTTATTCTATTCTGGTCTTCAACTGATTGGGTTAGGTTTGCCCATGTTAAGGAGGGAAATGCACTTTACTCAGTCTATTGATTCAAATGTTAATCTTATACAAAAGCACCCTCATCAATACACTCAGAATAGTATTTGACCAAATATCTGGGCATCTAGGAGCCCAGTCAAGTTGACATATTAAATAAATCATCACAACTAAGTTCCTGATACAAGCTGCTATTACAATAATTCTGATTATTAATGTTAATATTATATTAATGTTAGATGACGAGTATTTTGGTGGACATTTTCACAAACCAAATTTTTTATCCGTATCTCTCCTTCACATATAGTATTTTAATTATTAAATTTCAAAAAGCGCTGTTACAGCAAATCATCACATTACCCTTAGCATTAATTAAAAAACTAAAATAGAGAGATCCTATTATTAACCTTGAATTCTTCTGCTGTGGTACACATAGTAGGGCTACAAGGAGTTCTTTGTTGAATCTATTTTAAGAAAATCTAGGACAGGACTCGGGGACCTTATTCAGAGAAACAGAGAACACATCTGTTACCAGATAAAAACACGTACTTATTTTAGCAGGTGATATTTGTTTTAATTTTTCTTGCCTCTATTTTCCACAAAGGCCATGGTGAAGATTTATTTTTCAAATTGTTAGAAGTTGTTATATAAAAATGACCTCTGAATGCAAGAATAGAAACCTAGTTAAAAGTTCATGATTTGGACAGTCAGCGTTAATGTAGACTGGAGAAATAATTTGGCAACCTCTTCCCTTTTCCCTAGGTAGCTTGATGAATGACCGTTTCCTTTATTCTGTGTTCAGAAGTTTTATGGGCCATGGAGAGTGCAAGATCAGAGTAATTTAGGCCTGAAATAAAAAGAAGTATTATCCAGCCACACTTAAATAAATGTTGTAAAAGACCTGAACAAAGCATTTTTGAGTACCAAAAATTCCACTTTTCAGAGAATTTTTTATAGTGTTTGCAAATAAATAAGAAAGAAAACTATATTTGTGGTTTTAAAGTAAGGTCATAGCTCCTAGCATTGCAAATTATTTTGGGACTTGGTATTCATTCAGAACTCCATTGAATTAAAGACTGTGCAAGATGGATTATCTAAAGCCCTAATTTGGAGAATTTTCTAGACATTTTCAAAGACTATTGGAAACACTGAGATCACCATCAATTAGGTTAAAACAAATACAAATTTGAACATTCTAGCTTTTTGGATAAAATACAGAAGAGGGAATGAGAAAGGGGAAGGATCCTCAGCTCTGTGTCTGAGTTTCCAAACTTCTGTTCATTATACTCTAAGATATTCTAGGACAATTATTATTTTATAAATATCTTTTCCATCATTAGAGCACATCTGCTGAAACTTGATTCACTCTCTTAATACTCTAATTTTAATAATTGTTCTTATTCATAGCTCCCCAGTAAAAGTTGATACCTTGATTCTTTTCTCTCCAAATTTGTCTTAGAAACACACACATGCACTTTAAGTCATTTGCCATTCTTACTTCTTTGCAACTTGTTCTCATCACACATGTCACATTCTAACACATGTATTCCTCTCCATGTACTGATTGGTCTATGAAATTATCCATGAACAGTCTTATTACCACCTCCTCCCAAGTATGGACCACCAAAAACTTTTATCTGAAACATTTCCAAAATATGTCCTGTGTAGTTCTCCCTTCTTCACTGTATACCAGTGATCTATGTCATCTGAGAAGCAATCTGACTGTGTCATTACTCTGATTAAAATATTCCAAGTCTACACTTGCACTTCCAAGTCAGTGCAAATCCCAAGCTTCTAAAATTGTCTTATTAAGCCTTCCTGCTCTGCTCATTGTTTGGCTCTCCAATCATTCACAATTACTTGTGTTCTACTCCACTGCTTTGTTATGCCACACTTCTTCCATCCTATGAGAGCAATACAGCGCACAATTTAAGAGCGACCTCGCCTGCCCGCGACCTGCGCACAATTTAAGAGTGACCTCGCCTGAAAATTCTGAAAGAGATGGGAATACCAGACCACCTGATGTGCCTCTTGAGAAATCTGTATGCAGGTCAGGAAGCAACAGTTAGAACTGGTCATGGAACAACACACTGGTTCCAAATAGGAAAAGGAGTACGTCAAGGCTGCATATTGTCACCATGTTTATTTAACTTATATGCAGAGTACATCATGAGAAATGCTGGACTGGAAGAAATACAAGTTGGAATCAAGATTGCTGGGAGAAATATCAATAACCTCAGATATGCAGATGACACAACTCTTATGGCAGAAAGTGAAGAGGGGCTAAAAAGCCTCTTGATGAAAGTGAAAGTGGAGAGTGAAAAGGTTGGCTTAAAGCTCAACATTCAGAAAACGAAGATCATGGCATCTGGTCCCATCACTACATGGGAAATAGATGGGGAAACAGTGGAAACAGTGTCAGACTTTGTTTTTCTGGGCTCCAAAATCACTGCAGATGGTGACTGCAGTCATGAAATTAAAAGACGCTTACTCCTTGCAAGGAAAGTTATGACCAACCTAGATAGCATATTCAAAAGCAGAGACATTACTTTACCAACAAAGCTTCGCCTAGTCAAGGCTATGGTCTTTCCTGTGGTCATGTATGGATGTGAGAGCTGGACTGTGAAGAAGGCTGAGTGCCGAAGAATTGATGCTTTTGAACTGTGGTGTTGGAGAAGACTCTTGAGAGTCCCTTGGACTGCAAGAAGATCCAACCAGTCCATTCTGAAGGAGATCAATCCTGGAATTTCTTTGGAAGGAATGATGCTAAAGCTGAAACTCCAGTATTTTGGCCACCTCATGCGAAGAGTTGACTCATTGGAGAAGACTCTGATGCTGGGAGGGATTGAGGGCAGGAGGAGAAGGGGACGACAGAGGATGAGATGGCTGGATGGCATCACTGACTTGATGGGTATGAGTCTGGGTGATCTCCGGGAGCTGGTGATGGACAGGGAGGCCTGGCGTGCTGCGGTTCATGGGGTCGCAAAGAGTCGGACACGACTGAGCGACTGATCTGATCTGATGAGAGCAATGCATGTCCTCTTGTCTGTCCAACTTCACATAGCCAATCACCCAAAATACAATCCAGTCCCTGACACCTGACCATTTATTTGGCCAAAATACACCAGTTCTCTGATGTTGCTTTGGACAAGGAAATGGCAACCCACTGCAGTACTCTTGCCTGGCGAATCCAATAGACAGAGGAGCCTGGTGGGCTACAGTCCATAGGGTGGCAAAGAGTCGGACACGACTGAGCAACTAAGACACCTGATGCCGCCTAAGATGCTACTTTCTTCCTTGGTGGCCCAGGAATTGCTCATGTTCCTTCTTTATATGTTCTCATCGCACGTTGCATTCTAACACATGCATTCCTCCCTAAGTACTGAACAATCTATTTTCTTAGCTGTCTTCCCAACTAGTCCACAAGGGCAAATTGCGACAAATTCATCATTGCAAATTAAGACTTTATTACAGTTCTGATCATGAAAATGTCTCAGTGAATATTTGGAGAAGGAAGAAAAAAATAATTTTTGCTATAGGGAATAATTATAGAAAATAAGAATTGGATCAATCTTTCCACTTTTCTCTCCTCTTCATTCCTCTCTCCCTCTCCTCATTTCTCCTCTCCACTCCTTTCTTCACTCTTCTCTCCCTCTCTCCCTTTTCCCACTTTCTAGGCTTCTGCTACTTGGAATTTCACTAAATTCCATGTCCATTAAACCTTTCTCTTTTTCCATTATAGTGGTTTTATTGATGTACTATTTCCAATGAGTATTATAGAGGTGGAGTGAAAGGAGAGAAGGTAAAGGAGGAAGAGAAGGAGAAAACGGAATAGTAGTAGGAGATTTTAACATCCATAAGCACTTTATACATGCCATGCACTATTCAGGATCTATCATTAAATCCTCATAGCAGCAGTATGTGAGAGGTATAATTATTCACATTTTATAAAGAGGGAAACTGAGGCACAGTAAAGGACACACCCAAAAGACTGAGCAGGAACCTGTCCACCTGTATCCCAAGTACACATTTTGTGTGTGTGTGTGTGTGCCATCATATAGCCCTCCCTCACTATGCATCAAACCAATGCTCAGGCCATTCAGCTTGGTTCTGTCACTCAGTCGTGTCCAACTCTTGCGTCCTCATGAACCACAGCACGCCAGGCCTCCCTGTCCATTATCGACTCCCAGAATCCACCCAAACCCATGTCCATTGAGTTGGTGATGCCATCCAACCATCTCATCCTCTGTCGTCCCCTTCTCCTCCTGCCCTCAATCTTTCCCAGCATCAAGGTCTTTTCAAATGAGTCAGCTCTTCACATCAGATGGCCAAAGTATTGGAGTTTCAGCTTCAGCATCAGTCCTTCCAATGAACACCCAGGACTGATCTCCTTTAGGATGGACTGGTTGGATCTCCTTTCAGTCCAAGGGACTCTCCAGTCTTCTTTGACACCACAGTTCAAAAGTATCAATTCTTCGGCACTCGGCTATCTTTATAGTCCAACTCTCACATCCATACATGACTACTAGAAAAACCATAGCCTTGATTAGATGGACCTTTGTTGACAAAGTAATGTCTCTGTTTTTTAATATGCTATCTATGTTGGTCATAACTTTCCTTCCAAGGAGTAAGCATCTTTTAATTTCATGGCTGCAATCACCATCTGCAGTGATTTTGGAGCCCAAGAAAATAAAGTCAGCCACTGTTCCCACTGTTTCCCCATCTACTTACCATGAAGTGATGCAACCAGATGTCATGATCTTAGTTTTCTGAATGTTGAGCTTTAAGCCAACTTTTTCACGCTCCTCTCACTTTCATTAGATGTATACAGAGCTCTTGAATGAAACTCTCTGGTCCCTTTAGAACTTAAAGCCAGAACTCAAGACGTGGGAATTCTCCCATATGTGTGTCTATAAATGCTAGAATGAAGAAAAGCATATGTCTTTATTTTCCCTACCCATAGAGATTCTGCACCCTCTGCTAGGACATTCCTCAGTGACTATCCTGCCTAGCAACACTGCAGTGACAATGCAGTAGAAGGACTCTTTTCCCTAGGAACACGTTCCAACACTGCATCAGGCCAAGGCACATGTTAAGAGTGAAAATCAGAGTCCATGAAGTCCCTTCCATTCAGTGGGTTTCTTCTTTTGCTGCAAACTTCCTGACTCAGCTTCTTTAAGCAGCAAACATTTCCCAAGGATCTCCAGGTATCCCTTCCGGTGATAGGTCATTACCCCTCTAGCTGCTGAGAGGTGAAGAGGTGCTATTAAGGCAAGTGGTATCCACTCCAAGAGCCGTATTGATTGCAATCCCTTTGTCAGATGCTGTGTGGAAACAGGGCTCAGCCACTCATTCATCACAGGTGCTATTTCTGGTATGTTTGAAACTTGTCCTGTGCTTCTCCGAAACCTGTGCAGGCTAGTGTGCCCACTGCAAGTGTGTGGTAGATATCACATACTTGTGAAATGAATATGAGAGTGTATGTAAATTTCTATGACTCTTTAAGAAGGAAACAATTGATTACACCTCTTCTGATTCCTCAAATACACCTTTTCTCTCTTTCTTGTATCTCCTTCTCTGTCTACAAAGGTAAGCTTTCCCTCCTCCTTTTGAGTTGACTTGAACTGATGTCATGTTTGAAATTCAGCTCAGAATCTCCCTTCTTCTATTTTATGAGGCAAGCCTTGGTCCAAATATCTCTCTGTTAGGATTCTTTTCTCACTGGGCTGTGAAAACCCACTTACTTATATGTGTGTGGTGTCTTCAATTACCTCTTTTCCTTTCAAAATCTAGAATTATAGACCATCATGTTTAGTATCTGGAATTGTGTGTATTCTCAGTCATATTTGACTCTTTGTGACCCCTGTGGTCTGTAGCCCAGGAGTCTCCTCTATCCATAGGATTTCCCAGGCAAGAATACTGGAGTGAATTACCATTTCCTTCTCCAGGGGATCTTTCTGACCCATGGATCAAACTGCCATCTCTTGTGTCTCCTGCATTGGCTGGCAGACTCTTTACCACTAGTGTTACCTGGGAAGCCCTATCTTGTATTGTAGCTGGAACCAAGTCTTGTCAATATGTTTCCACTGAGTGAATAAGTATCCTAATAATTTAACTAAGTTCAAAATAAGCTTATCAGTTCAATGACCTGAAATCCAATAGTTTGGCTAAGGTATTCAGGACATCTAGTTGTACAGCATTCATTCATGCTTTCAGCTGTGTTAAAGGACTAATGTTTGCTTATCTTTGGAAGTTTGACATGTTCATTAAGTTTCTTCTGCAATTGTAGCTTTGCTCCAAATAGAGAAAAAGTTTAAGGGAGTCTTTTTATCCTCCTCTTTCTTCTTCTGCAGAGGAGTTACCATGAAGGAGTGGAGACTGCAGAGATTTGACATCTGGCATGCTAAGAGCCACCCTTACTTTTGCTAGTCTTAGGGACTGTCATATAAATTGAGAGCTCATCCACAAGATGGAAATAGCAATGCCTTCTTTTTACATCTTGAAGGGTTGTTGTACAGATCCAAATATATTGTGCATTTTTTTATTCTCTGGAAATACTCAAAGAAATATAACTTCTGCTAGAACTTGTAGAAGACCTCTGATATCTCTATCAATCAATTTATGTTCTAGTTTCCCTTAAACTCCACTTCATATTTGGTTATTAGTGTCCTAAATACAAGCTACTGTACTTTTATTTATTACTTCTCCTGGATACATGTTTTTATTTCCCCAAACTTATGAGCCTTCTGGTTAACAAGAGCTATTTCTTCAACTTGAAGTAAATTTGTTTGACTTAGTCATTTAAATACAAATTGAGGGTGTTTTAGTAGGGCTGCATTACAATATTATAAAATTATGGTTTCAAATACAGCTGGTCCTCAGAATTATCCATGGAACTTAATAAGAACTAAAGAATAAGGAGAGCAGATTTCTTGTCTTTACTATGGACCCACTGCAAGTCTGTATGAAATATCTGCCTCACTGACTCTGATGATGGTTCTTATGTTCCTCAGCAGACCCTGTTCCCCAGCAATGGTGTTTTGCACCAGAGAGTTCTTTATCTTGGCTACAGGTGATTGGACAGGGGAGGTTCTTCATTTAATGAAGTCAAACTGTAGGCTTCTCAGTGAATTATCTTCTGAATACAAGGGCTAGTCTAATTTGCTAGTGGCAGAGATCTAGCCATTATCTATCTATTTCTACTACTTAATAGTTGTATGAGTGAGAGAGTGAATCAATGAGTGCTCAGTCTCTCAGTCATGTTCGACTATTTGTGGTTCCATGGATTGCAGCCCAGGAGGCTCCTCTGATCATGGGATTTTCCAGGCAATAATGCTGGAGTGGTTGCCACTTCCTCCTTCAGGAGATCTTCCCACCCAGGGATTGAACCCGTATCTCTTACATCTCCTGCATTGCAAGCAGATTCTTTACATCTGAGCCACTGAGGAAGCCCCATTAGTTGTATGAACATAGTCAAACCCCACTAACATTATCACTTTGAGCCTCAAGTTGGAAGTGAGGATAAATCAAAATGCATTATGTGTTCCTTTGTGAAATAAAGGAAACAATAGAACTTAACTCACAGGCTTCTAACATGTATGATGCATAGAAAGTACTATATTATAGGTAGTTATCATCCTACCTTTCATGGGGTTGTTGAAAGAAATTATTTATATGATGCATATAAAGTGATTAGAATATTTCCTGGCATCTATAATTGCTCATTCGCTCGCTCGCTCAGTCACTCAGTTGTGTCTGACTCTTTGCAACTTCATGGACTGTAGCCCACAAGGCTCCTCCATCCATGGAATTTTCTAGGCAAAAGTACTGGAGTGGGTTGCCATTTCCTTCTCCATAATTGCTCATTAGCAGTTAGTAATTTATTATTATTGTTGTTTTATTTCACCTGATTCTTGGTTGTATGCTTTCTTTTATCTCTTATAGCATGTATTTATAATTCACTGGACTTGTGCATCGTCATACACTCATTCAGCAAGAGTCCTCTAAACAGCCCAGTGTGTGAGTACCTGCTAAGCCTCTGGGTATGGAATGCCCTGCCCAGTGTCCTGAGACTGCCTGGTCTCTCCCCATCTTCTACGACTAGTTTCATTCAGATCTCAGCTCTGCCTCTGCAGCTTCACTGACAACTTGACTTCCATAGAGAGCCTCCTCTTGTAAACTCTCCTTGCCTTCTGAGACACACTCAAGTGCCTGTGCTCATCACAGAATATTAGTGTCAGTTGTTTTTATGAACGCATAGGACTACTACATACAGCTATAGAGGTCATGCCCTGTGGAAGATTCTAATATGAATAGATATCTGAATGCAGCCCTCGTTATTAGTTAATGCTGCTTGGCACAGGGCTGGATCTAATTAGTTCAACAAGAAGCAAGTTTATAATTTATCTGTCTGAAGAGGTTGTGTTATATGATTTATTGGAACCAAAGGAGGACGCTTATTGATAGTTGGCACAGTTGGCCATGGTAGCCCTAATCATGTCCTCCTTAAGTATGTTATTGTTGTTGTTTAATCACTAAGTCATGTCCGACTCTTGTGATCCCATGGATTGTAGAACACCAGGGTCCTCTGTTCGTGGGATTTTCCAGGCAAGAATACTGAAGTGGGTTACCATTTCCTTCTCCAGGGAATCTTCCTGACCCAGGGATAGAACTTGCATCTCCTACATAGACAGGCATGTTATTCAACACTGAGCCCCTCACTAAGCATGTAAGCTGCTGCAGTCTGGAATCACAATCATCTTCAAATTCATTAATTTATGAATGAATGATTTATCCACTTATTAAATCATTCAACAAATATTTATTGGCAACCTAATTTCTGTTCATTCTCTTAGATTCTGCATCTCTGTTCTTTGTCTCACATGGCAGATAATATAAATAGGTTACAGTTTCTTCAAATCTGGTTTCAGATTTCTTTGTATGAGTGTCCAGATGATGTTAATAACTAGCATACTAGACAAAGTTACCTTCTTATCTTAATTTTTCTCATCACTGACTAAAACTTATTTCTATAACTCTTCAAAACCATATTGTGCTATGTTGTGCTTAGTTGCTTAGTCATGTCCAACTCTTTGCAGGACTGTAGCCCACCAGGCTTCTCTGTGCATGGGGATTCTCCAAGAGAGAATACTGGAGTGGATTGCCATGCCCCTCTCCAGGGGATCTTCCCAACCCAGGGATCGAACCCAGGTCTCCCACATTGCAGGCAGATTCTTTACTATCCAAGTCACCAGGGAAGCCCAAATGCCATATTAAATGATGATAATAAAAAGATAGCTCATAGAAACTACTGCTACCAATAAGTATGTTTATATTGCTGACATTCATCCATCTATCTTCAACATATTTATGTAACTCCCATGTCCCTGGCTTGAGGTTAGGCATGAGGAATACGCAGGCAATTAAATTAGATCCTAGTTCTGCAAAATTCAAAGTTTAGCATTTTCATGTAAGTAAATGAATTTAAGGAATGAACTTCAAAAGTGGTGAGCAATGGTAATAGCAAGTTAATGAAGAACAATACACTACTCTAAATTGCACAATTTCTAATTTGAGTTTTGGGAAAAATAAAATATGTTTACCCTGGATAGGACTATGGAGGTTGGGTGTTCAATGCTAAACTTGTTGAAAGGTGCAGAGTTAAAACTTGCACAACAAAGCATGTTGAGGCAAAAAGGAAAAAAAAAATTGTTTTGGCTAGAGGCCACATTTCTGTGTCAGCATTTAAGGAGGTGTTTTATGGGAGGGGGAAGTTATTTTGTGGGAGAGTCCCAAAATTTCAAGTATATTAGTTGTCCTGTCACATCATAGCTAGCAAGACAGATTGGTATCATTGAGCAGAAGTGATTCGGACTAATGAATAGACAGAGTGGGTTCCCCTTGAAGAGAAATGTCCTTAACCTGGACAAGCCATGTTGGAATACTATTTGAAGAACAGCCTTTAATCTGTTGCCTTCTATGATATCTCTAATTTTAAAATGTTGGCAATATACTAGAAAAAAATTAATGTGCAGAACAAATTAACCATATCTTGATCTGCCCAACTTATAACCTCTAAGATTAGGACTTGTTTGTCAATTTTAATCCTGAAAGATTGTGAGTGTGGTGAAGAGATGGGAGTGGGTAGGGTGGCAGGAGAGATGCCGATCATGTTTGCATTCTAAGGATAATTCTGGCACAACTGGAAGTATCACTCATAGTACAGAAACTTGCATTCAATCCCTCTGAATTACTTGTTAAAATGCTTGTTCCTGGCCCCACCTTAGATGTTTGGAGTCAAAGTAGCTGGGGAGTGTACTGGACCCCATGGTGTGAGGAGAAGCCCAAAATGACAAAGACCAAATAGTATGCTATCTTCCCATTAGGGGAAGGGATATTTTTATGCTGTGTTACTCATTATGATGAAATAATTCTTGAATTCGATTGCTGTCTGTCTTTCCTTATGGGAATAAGGACAGGCTTTGAAATACTGGAGACTCTGAGAGTCGACCTGTTGCTTAGTGTCAGTGTCACTCATTTGTAAAGTAGGGATTTACTTATTGACTTAATAACTCCTTGGTAATCACTGCTTATAGCATCTTTGTACACAGAAACCTCCTGACTAGTGCATTATTGACCTGGAAGATGATGCTTTTATCATTTAGTTCAGGCCAGGGCAAGCTTTTGGCATGCTCACTACAACAAATCCCCACATTAAAATAAAAACATTACTCTCATTAAAATTAATGGCTGTTATGCTTACCCACAAAAGGGAGACTCCATCACTAACTGCAGCAGCAAGGGGTAGCAGTAGATAATTTTGACTAAATGTATTAAGACATCACACTTACTTTCCCATTTACAAAATTAATGAAATTATCAAATTCTAATTTAAAATCCATTTACTGTCACTCACAGAGCTTTGCTTTTTTTGACCTATTTCATCCTTTTGCTCTAACTACCTACTAATAAAAATTTCACCTCATAAAACATAATGATAAATGCCAAAAATCATGAAATATTTTCACAAAACTCCAGAACTCCAGTATCTTGATTCTGGGCAATCAGGAGCTGAAGATTCCATTTTCATCAGGTGAAATATTGGAGAATGCTTCTTTATTACTGAATCAAAACTAGCTTCAGTTAATGGTGGAGCTGAAAATGATTACATGTCTCAATCAAGAGCACACCATCTGGGAGGCTCTACACTGGGAAAATGATTTGAAACCCTGGTAAGTGCTTATCCAGATCTTATACTTTTCTTATTAACTGAATTACAAACAGACCAATGTCTTACAAAAATTATCACATACCACAGAGGGCCCTGTAGAATCAAAAACCTTATAACATTCATGGTAAAGCAAAATAAGTTTTCTACTATCAGAGGAACACCTTATATCCATGGTACCAACTTATGGTTGAAAAAAAAATATTGAGAAAAATTTGCCAATTTACCTTAAAATGAGAGACCATTATTGTTTAATTTAGGGTCATGCCAGGTTATAGTTCAGTCCAGTTGTTCACTTGTGTCCAATTCTTTGCCACCACATGAACTACAATACTCTAGGCTTCCGTGTCCATCACCAACTCTCAGAGCTTGTTCAAACACCTGTCCGAGTTGGTGAGGCCATCCAACCATCTCATCCTGTCATCCCCTTCTCCTCCTGCCTTCAATCTTGTCCAGTATCAGGGTCTTTTCCAATGAGTCAGTTCTTTGCATCAGGTGGCCAAAGTATTGGAGTTTCAGCTTCAGCATCAGTCCTTCCAATGAATATTTAGGATTGATTTCCTTTACAATTGACTGGTTTGATCATCTTGCAATCCAAGGGACTCTCAAAAGTCTTCTCCAGCACCACAGTTCAAAAGCATCAATTCTTCAGTGCTCAGCTTTCTTTATAGTCCAACTCTCACATCCATACATGACTACTGGAAAAACCATAGCTTTGACTAGATGAACCTTTGGTGGCAAAGTAATCTCTATGCTTTTTAACATGCTTTCTATGTTGGTCATAGCCTTTCTCCCAAGCATTTATTCCATAGCTTTTCTTCCAAGGAGTAAGAATCTTTTAATTTCATGGTAAATTAAATGGTAAATTTCACGGTAAATTAAATTACCATTAATCAAGGTAAATTGAAAGTGGTCAGGTTATAAACCATCTTTTATTGACAAAGATCATATGAAAGGGTCATCAAATCTGAAAATATGAGGTAAGCAAAGAGTAGAAAAAGAACACAGGAGAGAGCTTGAGGCTCTGGATATATTTTGATCAGGATAGGCATGCATTTCCTTTCAATGATGAACCCAGTTCTAAAGCCAATAACTTATGAACGCTCTGGCTTCTATATCAAGAATGGTAAGATAAGGGCAATTGAAAAGAGCAGAGTCAGATAAGTTAAGAAAAATTAAAATAATAATAATAATAATAAAAAAATAAGTGTAAAAAAAAAAAAAAGAAAAGAGCAGAGTCAACTATGTTTATTTAATCAATAAGGAAAGATTCAGCAAACTATTTCTTATTGATCTTAGAGAAAAAATTATGCAGAAAATATTAGGAATAACTCACTTCCATGAGGTTTAACTGTAGTCCAGCAATTTAAATAAAATTGTAGATAGAAGCCTTTTTATGCAGGAATCTTTGCAACTACATTAAAGAATTAAAAGTGTGCATAAGGAGAAAACATTTTAATACATGTGATCTCTTTACATATCATAAGTTTTATCTTTGTCTCAGATACATGGTTAAGATGAATTGAGTTTTTAACAATATGAGCCATAGGAATTCAAAAACCAAAAAATGAAACAAAGCCTTGAATTGTTCATTCACTCAGTGCTCATGAATAGGTGTTGTGCCAACTTTCGTGTCTGAGGCTCATGTTAAGAGCTAGGATTACAGTGTGAGCAAATGCGACTCCAGTCTTCAAAAGCCTATGTCCTATTATAAATGGCTGAACAAGCCACCTAAATTTCCTGAGCCTTGGGTTACTTCTACTGACATTAAAAGGGCTGGATAAAATTTTCCTGTGTTCTCTTTTCAGATCAAAATTTTAACAAATACTTAGAGGGCTGTATAGAAGGAAATTGGGCTTCTCTTATGGCTCAGACAGTAAAGATTCCACCTGCAATGTGGGAGATCTGAGTTCAACCTCTGGGTTGGGATGATCCTCTTGAGAAGGGCATTATAACCCACTCCAGTATTCTTGCCTGGAGAATCTCCAAGGACAGAGGAGCCTGGCGGGCTATATTATAGTCCATGGGGTCACAAAGAGTTGGACATGAGTGAGTGACTAAGCACAACACAGAAGGAAATGGCCACCGACTCCAGCATTCTTGCCTGGAGAATTTCATGGACAGGGAGACTGATGGGCTAGGATTCATGGCATCACAAAGAGCTGGACATGACTGAGCAACTAAAACACACATACACACACATACACATAGAATTTAGTTTACAAAATACATGTATAGATATACTAGGAGTGTGATGAGCAAGGCTGCTGTGAAAATTCATTTTCTATTCCAGTTATCATATCTTACCTTTCAAATTCTTCCCATAAGTGTAGGGTTATAACTTGCTGTGCTGAGTTCATTAGATATTCATTACCATTTCCATTTTTATTTAAAGAGTACTGTCTGACCTCCCTGGCAGTCCACTGGTTAAGACTCTTGGCTTCAAATGCAGGGAGTGTGGGTTTGACCCCTTCTCAGGGAACTAGGATCCCACATGGCACTTGGTGCGGCAAGAAATCAAAAGAGTACTGTCTATGTTGTCTACATATAGGTTAGTCAGGGTACTAGAGATTTTAAACACATTATCTTGAACTTGATTATGAACAGAATCCAATTATTATTATTATTATTATTATTATTCACATGTTACAAATGAAAAAAATGGGACTCAGGGAAATTGAATAACTTACCAGTGTCACACAGGTATCAAGTGACTGAGACAACATTTGAACTCAGAAGGCTGATCCCTAAGGCAAGTGCTCATAACCTATTCATTTTCATCACAGAAGGGTCATTGTTAAAAAATATAGTCCTTCATCTCTAGCATTACCATCATTCTGGGAACTAAGCACTGCACCCATTAAATTCACAGGCTTTCATCCTCTCCAAGGGAGCACAGACATCAGTTACTCTGAAACATTTCCTGACCCTCTCTCCAGTCTGGTTGGAAGTAGAGCTCCTCCTTTGTGTTTACTGCCCTCATTGATCCACTGTAGCTGACAGCTTTATATTTGCTTGATCTCCCCCTCTAGATTTTGATCCCCTAACAAAATTGTTTATGCCTTTCTCATCTATGTATCCCCAGTTCCTAGCACAGGACTTAACTATGACAAGTACAAGAATATATGTTGATTAAACAAGTGGTCATGTGAGCAAATGAATGTAATGACACTCAGTCTGCCTCAGTCGGCTAACTATAATTAAACCATATGATTGTACTGGGTCCTGAGAAACTATGTCTAGGAGTGGATGAGCTAACTAGGAAGATATTATACTTAATTTTTATTGCCCTGTATAATGTTTTGATTAGTGAAGAAAAAAGAAATGACAGGAAGTTAAGTGTATGAGCAAGGTGACACTGTCTGTGACTGTTTACATGCTGTAGAAAACTTTTTGTGGGAGATGACATTGAACAGTGTGACTCAAGATGGGGTCCTGGAACAGCTACACCTGCATCATTGGGTGAATATTAGATTCAGAAATATGGGGAATGGACTTGGCAATCCAAAATCTGAAAAACATTGGTATAATCATTCCTCACTCCTAGGTACTAGTTACAGAAACTAAGCATGACAATGTTGTGTTGTACTGTGCTCAGTTGCTCAGTTGTGTTCAACTCTTTGCACCCCCATGGACTGTAACCTGCCAGGCTCTCTGTCCATAGACATTCTCCAGGCAAGGATTGCCATTCTCTTCCCCAGGGCATCTTCCCTACCCAGGGATCAAACCAGGTCTCCCACACCGCAGGCAGATTCTTTGAATTGCCCTTTTGGTCACTCAGTTTATATTATGTTGCATGCAAAGGGTCTGAGGGGAATACTGCTGGTTCCAGCTGGGCCCCGTTGAAGAACAATCTGAGAGAACTTACCTGAACCCATATTTGGGAACATATACAGTAGTACTAAGTGACCATACTGATGAAATGTTCCTGGACTTTCCATCTATGTATATAGTAGACACTCAGTAAACATCATTGACAGAGTTAACAGATGACCTGGATTGACAAATCAAATCATCCCAAGGAGTTTATATTCCGCTCATGGGTTAAAATGATACCTTGGCAGAATAGGAAATGCAGCATTAAGTGCTCAGATTTTAATAATTAGCTCTGTCAGTGTGTGCCTTCTCTCTCCTCACACAACTGTAAAAATCTCTCTCCAGTTGCTTTCAGGGAAATTCACTTACAATTATCTATTAGTTATTACTGGATGAGCAAAACCCATGTACCTCTTATTTTTCTTTATTGCAGTGTCTTTTTTTCCCCCAAATACACCAACAAGAAAACAACCCAAAAGCACAGACAGTAGCATCTGGATGATGTTCTTTGCTGACAGATCATGTTGCTCTTGTGTTTACAGCAAGATCCATTGTGCACTGCTGGAATGACTTTGGGAGTACAAGCTCTTTATCTACACAAGTGGGTGCTTTTATTTTCCTGACTGACTTTCTCAAGGAGAAGATGATACAATCACAGTTAAGCAGTGAGAAGTCAGGAGCAGGAGGAAGAGGGAGAAAGGAGCAATACAAACAAAACTTCTATCCTACAAGAACTGTCTTCTCCTTGGTCACTTTGTCAGTCTTAACAAAACTAGCACACCTGGCCAGTGATGCAAACCACTCTGCATGGCCTCTACATTGTTACAAGATGAGTTGGTGGTTGGAAGAGCTGCCACTGAAATGAAGCCAGTTTTCAGGGAAGTTTAGCTACAGCTCATGGCTGATGGAAGCATTAACTCATTGGTGTTAAGACATTCTGGTGATGGGGTAATGCTCAATTTCATTTTGAAACATCAATATTGCAAATATCTACTCTAGATGTAAAACTGGTTCATGAGTGTTTAATTTATTTGAAAGACATTGCAGGCTATTGATTTTTTTTTTCTCCTTCAAGAAAATGAAAGCAACATATCAGTGTGTCCTTGGGCAACTGACATATCTTGCATATGCCTGGCTCTGCTCATCTGTATCAGATACAGGACTAAAAGTTCATGGCATGGTTCATTCATTTGTAATCACATACTGAGTATATGATATATGTCAGATTACAAGTGAAGAATGAGGGTGGGAAGGGTCAAGAAGTGAGCAGAAGGAACAGAAAAGGATAAGAGGCAAAAGTGGGGTGCCGTATTGAATGGTAAAACATCCAGTGAGCACATAATTAAAATAAAAGGTCTAAATGTTACAAAAGATACATGTCCCAGGTAGTCAATCAGCACAGAGAAATAATAGATAACAGAATTTGAGGGTCTCACAGAAAGAATCAGAAAGGAACAGAAATTGAGTTATTGGCTCAGAGAGCCCAGAAGAATGTGCTGCAGGAGAAAGAGTGAGTGCCTTATAAAGGAGGATGAGCATTTTCAAAAGGATGGAAACAAAAGATTGAGATTGGACCCTGCACTGTATAAAAGAGAGGGTGGAAAACCATCCCAGGAAATGAATAGCATATAACTGCAATTTTTTTTTAATTTTATGCAAACAGAATGGTTAGAAAGAAATGCACCAAAATGTCAACAGTGATTATATCTGCACAGTATAAGCTCATTTTACCTTATATTTTATATAATTTTTTATTTCCTGTAGTGAGTGCATGTGTACATGGTCAGTCGCTTCATTCGTGTCCAAATCTTTGTGACCCTACTGACTGTAGCCTCCCAGACTCCTCTGTCCATGGGATTCTCCAGGTAAGAATACTGGAGTAGTTACCCGTGTCCTCCTCCAGGGGATCTTCCCAATCCAGGGATCGAATCCACAGCTTTTACATCTCCTGCACTGGTAGGTACATCTTTACCACTAGCACCACCAGAGAAGAACATCAATCACACAGGGTCATGGGGCAGATTAAATGTGACTATGTATTCATTAACCGAAATTGCATGCCTACTATGTATAATGAACTCTGGTCCTTTTAAAGCCTGAGGAGAAAAAAGAGACAGTGCTTGTTCTCTTGAAGCTCATTATTTTTGTGAAGGAGACAGAAACACAACCAGTTTGAAGAGAGAAATCAGGTCACACCGAAGCACCAAAGAGTGTCTCAAAATTTAGAACAGAGTTTGTCAGGACAGTTTACTAGGCTGGCCTTTGAAGGACTGTCAAGAAAGAGCAGTCAGGAAGGAGAAGGCAGAACATGTAGAGACAAGACCATGGAGTGGCTTTTGGGAAATCACAAGTAATTCCGTACAGTAAACTAGCATGGGAAGTGTATGCAGCAGCCACTGGAGAAAGTCAGATGGAATCTTCATGGTCCAACTCGAGGAACTGATCTTTTAACATAAAGTTAAAATAATTGGAAAAGTATTTCTGAAAGAGTTGGGGGAACAGGTAAGTTTACCATGGAAAAAGGTTCTAGACAACTCATGGGTTGGTTTATTTCACAAACACTGAAAGCCAGAGATGTAGGGACATAAGCACACAGAGGGACTTAGGCTTCCCATGTGGCCCTAGTGGTAAAGCATCAGCCTGTCAATAAAGGTTAGACTTAAGAAACACAGGTTCAGTCCTTGGGATGGGAAGATCCCCTGGAGGAGGGCATGGCAACCTACTCCAGTACTCTAGCCTGGAGAATCCCAAGTATAGAGAGGTCTGGCAGTCTGCAGTCCATAGGGCTGCACAGAGTCAGACACGACTGAAGCAACTTAGCACACATATACATAAAACATAGGGACTTAGTAGTCTACTACGGATACCATTGAATCTTTGCATTATGTACTGCTACACAGCAATAGAGGTTTAAGATAAATAATGCACATGCATTCCATCACTGTTTCAGCAGATAAGGAATCTGGCTATGGCTTACCTGGATCTTCTGCTCCAGGATGTCTCACCAAACTCCAATCAAGGTGGCGATGGGGCTTAAGGTCTCATTTGAAAGTTCAACTGAGGAAGAATCTGCTTCCCAATGATTGTTGTCAAGATTCAGTCCCCTGTGGGCTGATGGACTGCGGTATTCATTTCCTTCTTGGCTGTCAGCTGAAAGGCACTCAGTTCTTTTCAGTATAGGGAAGTTGACAGTACTGGCAGCTTGTTCCATCAAAAGCCTGTGATATAACATTGACTGAGCCATATTCTACTGGTTAGGAGCAAGTCAGAATTCTCACCGATACTCAAAGACAGGGCATAACCAGACAGAGACATAATATCCAGATACAAGGAGCATCAACAGCCAGCTTAGGATGTGTCCTGCACAGTCCTCTCACTTAGGAAGGGTAAGGTCCATTCTGTCTCCTCAAGAGCATCTGGATTGGTAAAGTATAACAGAATAAATGTTTAAAAAACTAAAAATAGCAGATAGAGGTGACATTTCTAAATTTTTGCTTAATCATCTTTTAAATTTGTTCAGTTCAGTTCAGTCACTCAGTTGTGTCTGACTCTGGGATCCCATGGCCTGCAGCACGTTAGGCTTTCCTGTCCATCACCAATTCCCAGAGTTTACCCAAACTCATGTCCATTTAATTGGTGATGCTGTCCAACCATCTCATCCTCTGTCATCCCCTTCTCCTCCTGCCTTCAATCTTGCCCAGCATCAGGGCCTTTACAAATGAGTCAGCTTTTCATATCAGGTGGCCAAAGTATTGGAGTCTCAGCTTCAATATCAACCATTCCAATGAACACTTAGGACTGATCTCTTTTATGATGGACTGGTTGGATCTCCTTGCAGCCCAAGGGTCTCTCAAGAGTCTTCTCCAACACCACAGTTCAAAAGCATCAATTCTTCAACACTCAGCTTTCTTTATAGTCCAACTCACATCCTTACATGACTACTGTAAAAACCATAGCCTTGACTAGATGGACCTTTGTTGGTAAAGTAATGTCTCTGCTTTTTAATATGCTGTCTAGGTTGGTCATAACTTTCCTCCCAAGGAGTGAGTGTCTTTTAATTTCATGGCTGCAATCACCATCTGCAGTGATTTTGGAGCCCCAGAAATAAAGTCAGCCACTGTTTCCACTGTTTCCCCGTCTATTTGCCATGAAGTGATGGAACTGAATGCCATGGTCTTAGTTTTCTGAATGTTGAGTTTTAAGCCAACTTTTTCACTCTTTTCTTTCACTTTCATCAAGAGGCTCTTTAGTTCTTCACTTTCTGCCATAAGAAGGGTGGTGTAATCTGCATTTCTGAGGTTATTGATATTTCTCCCAGCAATCTTGATTCCAGCTTGTGTTTCTTCCAGTCCAGCGTTTCTCATGATGTACTCTGCAATAAGTTAAATAAGCAGAGTGACAATATACAGCCTTGATGTACTCCTTTTCCTATTTGGAACCAGTCTGTTGTTCCATGTTCAGTTCTAACTGTTGCTTCCTGACCTGCATACAAATTTCTCAAGAGGCAAGTCAGGTGGTCTAGTATTCCCATCTCTTTCAGGATTCTCCACAGTTTATTGTGATCCACACAGTCAAAGGCTTTGACATAGTCAATAAAGCAGAAATAGATGTTTTCCTGGAACTCTCTTGCTTTTGTGATGATCCAAAGGATGTTGGAAATTTGACCTCTGGTTCCTCTGCCATTTCTAAATCCAACTTGAACATCTGGAAGTTCTCAGTTCACGGCCTGTTGAAGCCTGGATTGGAGAATTTTGAGCATTATTTTGCAAAGTGTGTGAGATGAGTGCAATTGTGTGGTAGTTTGAAGACTGTTTTGCATTGCCTTTTTTGGGATTGGAATGAAAACTGTTATTTTCCAATCCTGTGGCCATTGTTGAGTTTTCCAAATTTGCTGGTGTATTGAGTGCAACACTTTCACAGCATCTTCTTTTAGGATTTGGTAGCTCAGCTGGTAAAGAATCTGCCAGCAATGCAGGAGACCCCAGTTCTATTCCTGGGTAGGGAAGATCTGCTGGAGTAAGAATAGGCTACCCACTCCAGTATTCTTGGGCTTCCCTGGTGGTTCAGACAGTAAAGAATCCACCTGTAATGCAGGAGACCTAGGTTTAATCCTCGGTTGGAAAGATCCCATGGACAAGGGAAAGGCTACCCACTCCAGTATTCTGGCCTGGAGAATTCCATGGAATACACAGTCCATAGGGTCACAAAGAGTCAGACATGGTTGAATGGCTTTCTGTTATATGCAACCCTAAGAAATCTGCCAGGCTACTCTGTTCATGGAATTCTCCAGGCAAGATTACTGGAGTAAATGGCCATTCCCTTCTTCCCAACCCAGGGATCAAACCTGCATCTCTTGAATCTCCTACATTGCAGGGAGATTCTTTACCATCTGAGCCACCAGGGAAGCCCCAAAGGTGGCTTAATACATCTTGATTTAGAAATGAAAAAGTGGGGAAGCAGAGAATTAAAGTCACACTCTGAGTCAGGACTGAACTTGGTTTACCTGAATCTAGGGCAGTACCCATTTTCAAACTTTAACACTCATGAGAAGACAGTTAGAAACACTTGTTAGGAGGGACAGTTAAGACACAGATCTTTGGACTTTATCCCTAGAGCTTCTGATTCAGTAAGTTTGGGATGGGGTTTGGAATTTGCATTTCTAACAATTTCTCATGTATGCTAATATTGCTGG
The DNA here is from genome assembly GCA_935064755.1 of Tragelaphus eurycerus. Taxonomy (NCBI): domain Eukaryota; kingdom Metazoa; phylum Chordata; class Mammalia; order Artiodactyla; family Bovidae; genus Tragelaphus; species Tragelaphus eurycerus. The sequence continues at coordinate 26,079,624 of CAKXYN010000020.1, forward strand.
TTCTGGGGCCACATTTTGAGATCCTCTGATCTATGACATTCAAGCTTTGGCATGAAAGTTCCAGCTGTTGAACAAATGTGAAATGAATGTCATTTATGTGCCTTACTAAACTGTTAAGCAGATGTGGTTTACGGTCGAATTGCATGTACCTGTTTCGTATTTAGGATCTTACATGGAACTATTTTTGTTCACTCTTAAATGGCGCGCCGGTCGCGGGCAGGCGAGGTCGCTCTTAAATGGCGCGCCGGTTGCGGGCAGGCGAGGTCGCTCTTAAATGGCGCGCCGGTCGCGGGCAGGCGAGGTTGCTGTTAAATGGCGGTCGCGCCGGTCGCCATTTAAGAGCGACCTCGCCTGCCCGCGACCGGCGCGCCATTTAAGAGCGCCCCCCGCCGGCTGCGTCGCGCACTAAGAGCGCCCCGCCGGCTGCGTCGCGCACTAAGAGCGCCCCGCCGGCTGCGTCGCGCACTAAGAGCGCCCCGCCGGCTGCGTCGCGCACTAAGAGCGCCCCGCCGGCTGCGTCGCGCACTAAGAGCGCCCCGCCGGCTGCGTCGCGCACTAAGAGCGCCCCGCCGGCTGCGTCGCGCACTAAGCAGAGCGCCCCGCCGGCTGCGTCGCGCACTAAGAGCGCCCCGCCGGCTGCGTCGCGCACTAAGAGCGCCCCGCCGGCGCGTCGCGCACTAAGAGCGCCCCGCCGGCTGCGTCGCGCACTAAGAGCGCCCCGCCGGCTGCGTCGCGCACTAAGAGCACGGCCGAGAGGAGCTACCCCACAACCGAGGAAGGACGGCGGTGAGGGCCAGCGCACTAAGCACTGCCGAGAAGAGCTACCCCACAACCGAGGTCAGGAAGGGCGGCGGTGAGGAGAGACCCCTCGTCCAAGGTAAGGTGCGATGGCTGTGCTTCGCTGGCCGGGAGCAGCCAGAAGCAGCCGGGATGAGATACCCCACGCCCAAGGTAAGAGAAACCGAAGTAAGACAGTTGGTCTTGAAAGAGGGCATCAGAGGGCAAATACACTAAAACCATTCTCACAGATAACTAGTCAATCTAATCACACAAGGACCACACCCCTGTCTAACTCAATGAGATTAAGCCATGCCCGAGGGGCAACCTGGGATGGGTGGGTCATGGTGGAGAGATATGACAGGGTGTGGTCCGCTGGAGAAGGGAATGGCAAACCACTTCAGTATTCTTGCCTTGAGAACCCCATGAACAGTATGAAAAGACAAAATGATAGGATACTGAAAGAGAAACTTCCCAGGTCAGTAAGGGCCCAATATGCTACTGGAGATCAGTGGAGAAATAACTCCAGAAATAATGAAAGGATGGAGCCAAAACAAAAAGAATACCCAGCTGTGGATGTGTCTGGTGATAGAAGCAAAGTCCGATGCTGTAAAGAGCAATATTGCATTGGAACCTGGAATGTCAGGTCCATGAATCAAGGCAAATTAGAAGTGGTCAAACAAGAGATGGCAAGAGTGAATGTCGACATTCTAGGGATTAGCGAACTAAAATGGACTGGAATGGGTGAATTTAACTCGGATGACCATTATATCTACTACTGTGGACAGGAATCCCTCAGAAGAAATGGAGTGGCCATCATGGTCAACAAAAGAGTCCGAAATGCAGTAATTGGATGCAATCTCAAAAATGAAAGAATGATTTCTGTTCGTTTCCAAGGCAAACCATTCAATGTCACAGTAATCCAAATCTATGCCCGAACCAGTAACGCCGAAGAAGCTGAAGTTGAAAGGTTCTATGAAGACCTACAAGACCTTTTAGAACTAACACTCAAAAAAGATGTCCTTTTCATTATAGGGGACTGGAATGCAAAAGTAGGAAGTCAAGAAACACCTGGAGTACCAGGCAAATTTGGCCTTGGAATACGGAATGAAGCAGGGCAAAGACTAATAGAGTTTTGCCAAGAAAATGCACTCGTCATAGCAAATACCCTCTTCCAACAACACAAGAGAAGACTCTATACATGTACATCACCAGATGGTCAACACCGAAATCAGATCGATTATATTCTTTGCAGCCAAAGATGGAGAAGCTCTATACAATCAGCAAAAACAAGACCAGGAGCTGACTGTGGCTCGGACCATGAACTCCTTATTGCCAAATTCAGACTGAAATTGAAGAAAGTAGAGAAAACTACTAGACCATTCAGGTATGACCTAAATCAAATCCCTTATGATTATACAGTGGAAGTGAGAAATAGATTTAAGGGCCTAGATCTGATAGATAGAGTGCCTGATGAACTATGGAATGAGGTTCGTGACATTGTACAGGAGACAGGGATCAAGACCATCCCCATGGAAAAGAAATGCAAAAAAGCAAAATGGCTGTCTGGGGAGGCCTTACAAATAGCTGTGAAAAGAAGAGAAGCGAAAAGCAAAGGAGAAAAGGAAAGATATAAACATCTAAATGCAGAGTTCCAAAGAATAGCAAGAAGAGATAAGAAAGCCTTCTTCAGTGATCAATGCAAAAAAATAGAGGAAAACAACAGAATGGGAAAGACTAGGGATCTCTTCAAGAAAATCAGAGATACCAAAAGAATATTTCATGCAAAGATGGGCACGATAAAGGACAGAGATGGTGTGGACCTAACAGAAGCAGAAGATATTAAGAAGAGGTGGCAAGAATACACAGAAGAACTGTACAAAAAAGAGCTTCAAGACCTAGATAATCATGATGATGTGATCACTGACCTAGAGCCAGACATCTTGGAATGTGAAGTCAAATGGGCCTTAGAAAGCATCACTACGAACAAAGCTAGTGGAGGTGATGGAATTCCAGTGGAGCTATTCCAAGTCCTGAAAGATGATGCTGTGAAAGTGCTACACTCAATATGCCAGCAAATTTGGAAAACTCAGCAGTGGCCACAAGATTGGAAAAGGTCAGTTTTCATCCCAATCCCAAAGAAAGGCAATGCCAAGGAGTGCTCAAACTACCGCACAATTGCACTCATCTCACACGCTAGTAAAGTAATGCTCAAAATTCTCCAAGCCAGGCTTCAGCAATATGTGAACCGTGAACTTCCTGATGTTCAAGCTGGTTTTAGAAAAGGCAGAGGAACCAGAGATCAAATTGCCAACATCCGCTGGATCATGGAAAAAGCAAGAGAGTTCCAGAAAAACATCTATTTCTGCTTTATTGACTATGCCAAAGCCTTTGACTGTGTGGATCACAATAAACTATGGAAAATTCTGAAAGAGATGGGAATACCAGACCACCTGATCTGCCTCTTAAGAAATCTGTATGCAGGTCAGGAAGCAACAGTTAGAACTGGTCATGGAACAACAGACTGGTTCCAAATAGGAAAAGGAGTACGTCAAGGCTGCATATTGTCACCATGTTTATTTAACTTATATGCAGAGTACATCATGAGAAATGCTGGACTGGAAGAAACACAAGTTGGAATCAAGATTGCCGGGAGAAATGTCAATAACCTCAGATATGCAGATGACACCACCCTTATGGCAGAAAGTGAGGAGGGGCTAAAAAGCCTCTTGATGAAAGTGAAAGTGGAGAGTGAAAAGGTTGGCTTAAAGCTCAACATTCAGAAAACGAAGATCATGGCATCTGGTCCCATCACTGCATGGGAAATAGATGGGGAAACAGTGGAAACAGTGTCAGACTTTGTTTTTCTGGGCTCCAAAATCACTGCAGATGGTGACTGCAGCCATGAAATTAAAAGACTCTTGCTCCTTGGAAGGAAAGTTATGACCAACCTAGATAGCATATTCAAAAGCAGAGACATTACTTTACCAACAAAGGTTCGCCTAGTCAAGGCTATGGTCTTTCCTGTGGTCATGTATGGATGTGAGAGTTGGACTGTGAAGAAGGCTGAGTGCCGAAGAATTGATGCTTTTGAACTGTGGTGTTGGAGAAGACTCTTGAGAGTCCCTTGGACTGCAAGAAGATCCAACCAGTCCATTCTGAAGGAGATCAATCCTGGAATTTCTTTAGAAGGAATGATGCTAAAGCTGAAACTCCAATATTTTGGCCACCTCATGCGAAGAGTTGACTCATTGGAGAAGACTCTGATGCTGGGAGGGATTGAGGGCAGGAGGAGAAGGGGACGACAGAGGATGAGATGGCTGGATGGCATCACTGACTCGATGGATGGGAGTCTGAGTGACCTCCGGGAGCTGGTGATGGACAGGGAGGCCTGGCGTGCTGCGGTTCATGGGGTCGCAAAGAGTCGGACACAACTGAGCGACTGATCTGATCTGATTTTTGTTCACGAGTGAATGTTTTAGGCTGGAATATACGATCACCTTATTACACTGCCAAACATGGATATTGCTCTTGTTTAAAGGTGTGGCAAACTCAATGACCTCTTATTAGAGTTACACTCTCCTGTTTCTCTATTTCTCCTAAACAAACAAGTAGCCAAGAAAAATCATGTGAGTAAAAACTAGCTATGGTCAATCTTAACTTGCTTATAGAGACAAGTTCAATACAAACTGGGTCTAGTTTGTAGAAAAAATAATTTTTTAGATCTCTCTGGAAACCAAGCCAGATGTACTTTATTATGTTCAGTCTTTACTCAACACACTGCTGAGAGAAATTCAAGTTTTTCCTCTGACACCCAACTATCACTCCAGACAGTCCTCTGTGACACATCACATACAAGAAACACGTATATACATTGAATACCTAAATACCTCATTTTTAACTAACACATGTTTATTTTCCTTATAATATTATCAATCACTGTCTGGCAGAGGTTTCCAGAGGATTTGATTTCATGAAAGAGGAAATTTTTACTTAACAGTTAAAAAAAAAAACAAAACCCAATAAATCCATTTAATACACATCATTTTCAGTCTACAGAAAAGGTAGACTTTTAAAAAAATGCTTTTGTGAAAATAAATATAGGTGTCATATATTTTGATCATCAATTATAAAGCCAGAAGTTTCTTCCAGAGGACACTGTTTCTGAAATTTTGAGCAAATGTAAAATATTCTTTTCCAAGCATTAATTTCCTGTACTCTCAGAGGGAACAAACATAAAGGTTGCCACCAAGCACTGATACATAAGTAGAGGATAAAGATTTATACCATTCTATTTTTATTGAATAAGTATATAGTATTATTTTGATTAGAGAGAAAATGAAAAACTAGAATAAAAAATATTATTTATATTTACTAATTATTTACCATTATAGAGCCAGGTACTAGGAAACACCTGGGAAATAAACCTTAGGAAATCAGATCAGATCAGATCAGATCAGCCTCTCAGTCGTGTCCAATTCTTTGAGACCCCATGAATCACAGCACGCCAGGCCTCCCTGTCCATCACCAACTCCCGGAGTTCACTCAGACTCACGTCCATCGAGTCAGCGATGCCATCTAGCCATCTCATCCTCTGTCGTCCCTTTCTCCTCTTGCCCCCAATCCCTCCCAGCATCAGAGTTTTCTCCAATGAGTCAACTCTTTGCACCTTAGGAAATAAGGTTTTATTTATTTCCTAAGATAAACCTTTGGCAAAACCTGGTAAGATTGAAAAATATTTCTTGAGAAAAATGAACAAATAAGTGAATGTTGTTAGAATTTAAGATGAATAATTTTATCTAGGTTTCTTTTAAAGATATTACATATCTTTCTTAAATTTTGAAAATTTTTTTCTCATTACATTACATTCTTGGCTACAATAGCTCTTTCTTTCCTACTGTGAGCTGAAGACTGTACTCAGTACTGAGGGTATAATCGTAAGCAAAGCACAGGGTTCTGACCCTCATGGATGTGCAAACTTAGAGAGAGACACAGGCATGGGTCCAAGAGTCACCAAATATATTGATTACACTGAAGTGAGCACTCATATGTGGTGAAAATAGGAGATGGAGATTTAGTCAGCGAGGTCTGAGAAAGCTTCTCTGAGGAAGTGATTCTGAACAGCCAGCTGAAGAAAGACTAAGATTTAATTATATCCATACTTAACCCTAATGGTCCAGCAGCTAAGACTGTGTGTGCTCCTAATGCAGGGTTCGATCCCTGGTCAGGGAACTAGATTCCACATGCTGTGACTAAGAGCTTGCATGCTACAACTGAAAGATCCTGCATGTCATGATGAAGGTTGAAGATCCTGTGTGCCAAAACTAAGAAATGGTGCAGCCAAATAAATAAATAAATAAGTTAACTATGTCATGAAGAGAGCAACAGTGGTAAAAGTCAATCAAATGGCGCCTGCCAAGGTCCAGTGGCAGAGCAAGCATGATCCTTCAAGGACCAATACAACTTGCCTTTCAAATCTCCTACAAAAATCAATTCTATCCACTCTAAACAGAGTACAACTAGGACATCTAAGCTTATTAAATGCATAAATCATATATAGTAATATGATTTTTTTCCCACTGTAGCATAGGGTATCATTGCTTTTGCAAAGATAGAGGTCATACCTTCAGTCAGATGAGGAGACTCATGGCTATAATATACTAGCTCTTTCATGGTCTGAGTTTCTGGTTAAACTAGTTGAGTGTATAAATGTGGAGAGTATTTAGGAGTTAAACCTTTAATTCTATTCTCCCACATAGGAAGGCCCCCCATGCAATCTCATGTAAAATCTTTACATTAGACGGCTTGATTTATCTTTGCAGCCAAGGAACTAATGTGGAAGCAATTGCTAATGACAGCACACTGGTGAGAGTTCACATTGGTGCTTATAACGGTCAGCGTGCAGATCTCCAGACCACTGTTATTGACCTGATCAAAGCATGGGTGCCGCTGGGAGGCTGTGCTCACACTTCTACTCCATAAATTTAGCAGACCAAGAAGTTTATTACTACCCTGAGACAAGCTGATGATGGAATGGCTGGTTGAGTTAGTGCCTTAGCTCTTTGGATCTATTTCCAATCACTGGTGGAGGAACCAAGGCTGTGTAATGTGTGCATTTTCATTGGGTTCTTGTTACTAAGACCATATGATAAAGCTCCTTGAAGACAAGTGTACTGGGCTTTTAGCAAAATCCCAAAGGGTAGTGAAATTGTTCTTGGGGGGAGAGGGGGAAGGATAGGGCAGGAACATTAGCTCCAGATTCTTTCAGAATGATGTAAAACAATCAAGAGGCTTTGAGAGCCTGATCCTTGGCTAGGTCATGGATGAATTTTAGATTCTATTATTATAGGCATTTTTAAGTGGATTTTCAGCATAACACAAAGTTTTAAAGGATCTAGTGATAGTTACCTGAATTCAAGCCAAATAATCTTGTATTTATAGGAGAAAAAAAAAAAAAAAAACAACCTGGGAATTGTCTCTGTGGATTTGGACAAACAGAAATAATTATACAGCTTAAAATCCTAGTTTGATTTTAGCACATTAACATTTGTCTATAAGAAAAGAAGAAACAATTAGGAAATGGAAGTATATAACAGTAGTTGAAAGTGTGTACTCTGGTAATTGTCTGTCTCAGTCTCACTTCAAACTGTGCCACTTACTCACTGGGAAATTTAAATAGTACCCTGAAATACCACTGATTTTCTGTATGTATAAAATAAAGATGATGACACCATGTTCAAAGCTTGGTCATGAGAAATGAATAAAGTATGGCATGTAAAGTGGTTAGCATAATTCCTAGTACAGTTCTGCTGTCAGTCACCATCATTAAGATGAAATATGACTTATTCAGTTAATCCCATGAGCTGGAGCAGCATCTCCACCACCATACCATAACCCATTTGTGTCTGGCACAAAGAAAGAGAAAAGGTCCAGTGTACTGGGAACATGTGGCTTGTTCACACTACAGAATGGAAACCATCTGAGCATCTCTTTGTGTAGATGTACCAGCATAAGATCACATACTAAATGCCATACATATTATAAGGGAACTATTGACAGATGTTAGACAGAGGAGGGACCAGGTTGGTCTGACAACATAAGGTATATGAGTTGGCCTGATTAACACAGGGGTGAATGTTCTATCATAGAAGTAAATGTGAAAAGAATGAGAGTCTGATCTAAAGTAATACAGTGGGGATGGAAAGGAGATCATTTAAAATATTATGATAGAATCCTTTAGATGTGGTGGCAGAATTGGGAGAATACTTATTCTGATGTCCTACTTTGAAAAAAAGTTAATTTACCTCCTTTAATCCCTCTTTATTCTTTCATCTCTTCCATGTGTCCTGCTTGTGAGCCAGGGGACATCTCTACCCAAGATGGAGAAATATGGAGAAGGAATTAAACAGCAGAGAAACAAGCTTTGAGCTCAGGAAATTTATAGGACAGGATAGTCCTCTTGTGTTCAGCACATTCCAATCAGGCACAAGGACACCTGGACGAGGGCAGTGGACATCTTTTCCATCCCAGGATTTGAAAAGAACTAGAACATGCCACCTTGGGTGGCTGCACCAGCAGTAGTCAAGAGACCAGGGGGATTCAGAATGGAAAGGCTGGGCTATAGATCATCTGGCGGGGCTAAGCAATCACATTAGTCATGATTCAAGAAATACACTTCTGTTTCTATTTAAAACTAGCAAACATAGTACCAGTATATTTGAAAGGGAGTTAGCTTTTGTGACAGGTCTTGATAGAAAGTCTAAAACTCGTTTCATATATGCCCAGCAGTGGGATTGCTGGATCATAAGGCAGTTCTATTTCCAATTTTTTAAGGAATCTCCCCACTGTTCTCCATAGTGGCTGTACTAGTTTGCATTCCCACCAACAGTGTAAGAGGGTTCCCTTCTCTCCGCACCCTCTCCAGCATTTATTGCTTGTAGACTTTTGGATCGCAGCCATTCTGACTGGTATGAAATGGTACCTCATAGTGGTTTTGATTTGCATTTCTCTGATAATGAGTGATGTTGAGCATCTTTTCATGTGTTTGTTAGCCATCTGTATGTCTTCTTTGGAGAAGTTCAGGATGGGGAACACGTGTATACCTGTGGAGGATTCATTTTGATATATGGCTAAACCAATACAATATTGTAAAGTTAAAAAATAAAATAATAAAAAAAAGAAAGTCTAAAACTTTAGTAAGGTCTACAGGGTTTAAAAGACTGGTTTTTGCTTAGCTCTTCAATTTTATCTCTCATTAGCCCACCCCTCCTTTGGCATCTTCCTGGCTTATTGTCCATTCTTTGCTACTTTTCCCCACATGCTGCCACTCTGGGGCTTGAGGCCCTGCTGGCCTCTGGGCTTGAAATATTTTTCTCACTCCTCCTTCATTTGAAAAGCTTCTCTTCATTATTTACATCTCATCTTGACTTAAGACAAAGCAGGTCCACAGTCCTTGGACACTGTCTTATAGGAATACTCAATATCCTCATAGAATCCAGTTCTTTTCTGCAGAAAATGTATTACATTGTAACTATGTAGTATTTGAATTATTCTTTTTTTATAGAAAATACTAGAGCATAAGCTACACAGAAACAGGCTCTGGGCTTGCTTTTGTTCACACACACAGACACACACACACAAAAACACACACAAGTGAAAGTATTCTACATGCCAGATTGCTAAATAAAGGCATGAATGAATTCCTTGACATTATTACACTGAATTTTCACGTAATTTTCCTGAAGAAGGTATTATCTCCATTTAATAGAGGAAGAAAGGGGGGCCCCAAAAGATTATGACAACCTTGCTAGGTCACAGATGCTGGTTTCGACTCATGCTAGTGATATTTCATACAGCAAACTCTTTTGTTTTGACTCTGTATTTTGCCTTCCAAATAGAAAAAGTGGACTCCATACAGACAACACACAAAATTGACAGAGGTAGTCTTCATCTTGGGGGTATTTCCATGTTGAAACATTTGACAATTTATTTTTGAAAGTCACAAGGCCCAGTCTTGAAACAGATCAGATGCCACAAAGAAGCAAACAAATAAAATAGGAAACTGTGAATCCCTGTATATGCTTCTGGTTATTAATATTCTGTGAGAAAAATAAAACAATGAAGAAAGACCTCCCTTCCTTTTAATTCTTCAGCTCTTTAAAGTGGCTCAGAAATGCTGGGGTCAGTGAGACCTATAAAACCTCCACACCAAAGTGCCCCATAAACTGATAACCAGAGCAATAAATAATAGGCAGGGAATAACAGGATAAGGATTTCATATGAAAAAAATATAAAGCTGTTACTTATGAAAAATAAAGATTTCATGATCTGAGTCACAGTCAGCTTTTGGTCTTGTTTTTGCTGACTGTATAGAGCTTCTCCATCTTTGACTGCAAAGAATATAATCAACCTGATTTCAGTATTGAACATCTGGTGATTTCCAAGTGTAGAGCCTTCTCTGGTGTTGTTGGAATAGGGTGTTTGCTATGACCAGTGTGTTCTCTCGGTAAAACTCTGTTAGCCTTTGCCCTGATTCATTTTGTACTTTAAGGCCAACTTTGCCTGTTATTCCAGGTATCTCTTGACTTCCTACTTTTGTATTCCATTCCTCTATGATGGAAAAGACATTTTTGGGGTGTTAGTCTTGTAGTTCTTCAACAGATGAGATCAATTGCTCAGTCATGTCCAACTCTTTGTGACCCCATGAATCTCAGCACGCCAGGCCTCCCTGTCCATCACCAACTCCCGGAGGTCACTCAGACTCACATCCATCGAGTCAGTGATGCCATCCAGCCATCTCATCCTCTGTCATCCCCTTCTCCTCTTGCTCCCAATCCCTCCCAGCATCAGAGTCTTTTCCAATGAGTCAACTCTTCACATGAGGTGGCCAAAATACTGGAGTTTCAACTTTAGCATCATTCCTTCCAAAGAAATCCCAGGGCTGATCTCCTTCAGAATGGACTGGTTGGATCTCCTTGCAGTCCAAGGGACTCTCAAGACCACAGAGAGAGACCACTCTTCTCCAACACCACTCTTCTCCAACACCACAGTTCAAAGGCATCAATTCTTCAGCGCTCAGCCTTCTTCACAGTCCAGCTCTCACATCCATACATGACCACAGGAAAAACCATAGCCTTGACTAGATGGACCTTTGTTGGCAAAGTGATGTCTCTGCTTTTGAATATGCTATCTAGGTTGGTCATAACTTTCCTTCCAAGGAGTAAGCGTCTTTTAATTTCATGGCTGCAGTCACCATCTGCAGTGATTTTGGAGCCCAGAAAAAGAAAGTCTGACACTGGCCACAGGGCCAGAAAAGGTCTGTTTTCTTTCCAATCCCAAAGAAAGGCAATGCCTAAGAATGTTCAAACTACCACACAATTGCACTCATCTCACACACTAGCAAAGTAATGGTCAAAATTCTCCAAGTCAAGCTTCAACAATATGTGAACCATGAACTACCAGAGGTTCAAGCTGGATTCAGAAAAGGCAGAGGAACCAGAGATCAAATTGCCAACATCTGTTGGATCATAGAAAAAAACAAGAGAAGTCCAGAAATACATCTAGTTCTGCTTTATTGATTACTCCAAAGCGTTTGACTGTGTAGATCACAACAAACTCTGAAAAATTCTTCAAAAGATGGGAATACCAGACCATCTTACCTGCCTCCTGAGAAATCCATATGCAGGTCAACAAGCAATAGTTAGAACCAGATATGGAACAATAGACTGGTTCCAAATTGACAAAGAAGTATGTCAAGGCTGTATATTGTCACCCTGCTTATTTAACTTATATGCAGAGTACATCATGTGAAATGCCAGGCTGGATGAAGCACAACCTGGAATCAAGATTGGCAGGAGAAATATCAATAACCTCAGAAATGCAGATGATAGCACCCTTATGATAGAAAGTGAAGAGGAACTAAAGAGCCTCTTGATGAAAGTGAAAGAGGAGAGTGAAAAAGCTGGCTTAAAACCCAACATTCAAAAAATGAAGATCATGGCATCTTGGCTCATCACTTCATGGCAAATAGATGGAGAACCAAAGGAAACAGTGTCAGACTTTATTTTCCTGGGCTCCAAAATCACTGCAGATGTTGACTGCAGCCATGAAATTAAAAGACGCTTGCTCCTCGGAAGAAAAGCTATGACAAACCTAGACAGCATATTAAAAAGCAGAGACGTTACTTCACCAAAAAATATTCATCTAGTCAAAGCTATGTTTTTGTTTTTCAGTAATCATGTATGGACCTGAGGGTCGGACCATAAAGAAAGTTGAGAACTGAAGAATTGATGCTTTTGAACTGTGGTGTTGGAGAAGACTCTTGAGAGTCCCTTGGACTGTAACGAGATCAAACCAGTCAATCCTAAAGGAAAAGAATCCTGAATAGTCATTGGAAGGACTGATGCTGAAGCTCCAATATTTTAGCCACCTGATGTGAAGAACTGACTCATTGGAAAATATCCTGATGCTGTGAAAGATTGGAGGCAGAAAGAGAAGGGGACGACAGAGGATGAGATCGCTGGATGGCATCACCATCTCGATGGACATGAGTTTGAGGAAGCTCTATGATTTGGTAATGGACAGGGAAGCCTAGCCTGCTGCAGACCATGCAGTCAAAAAAATCAGACATGGGTGAATGACCGAACTGATGAAAAATATGTGATTGGCAACTTCAGTTTCCTGTTTAATTCATCTGTTCATATCTTGAAAACTCATATACTATTTAGTATGCACCTATTTGATTCAAATATTTGAAGTGCTTGCCATATACCAAACTTCTGTTGGAAACCCTGCAGAAACTGATATGAATAGGCAAGATCGTTAGCCACAAATTCTCACTAAATTCATGGGAAGAAATCTTTAATCAAGGGACTTCTAAAATACAGTGATTGTGCTCATGATCATGATGGGGTATGTTTTAATATTCAGGAATTGCAGATAAGGAAATGAAAAAGTTCATTATTTTCAGTTTCTTATAGGACATTATTTCTTCACACAAAAATATTAGTATTAAAATTAAGAATCCAATATTTACTAAATTGCTGCTATTTAAGTGAAATCAGATTCAACCAACATTGTCTGAAATATCGAGTACCTTTTCAGGACATAAACTAATTTATGTTTGAGGTAACCTATAGATAAAAAAAAAAATCAGTGCTCAATCACTTTCTTGGATTGTCACATTTAGAATTTTTTTTTTTTTAAAAAAATCTGCCTATATCCACTTATTTCTGCAAGGGTGGCAGTTATTTCACTGTCCACACAAACAAAAAGTATATCAAAGATGAGACTTTTGAATACCCAAGGCTTCTATGATAAAACCAGCTTATACTGATGGAAGCTCTGTAAGTGAAAACTGTCTTAACATTAAGGGTTAAATGTGGTGTCCCCACCAATAGAGAAATGAAGATCCATTTCTGAAGGCACTGGGTAGCTGGCCTGGTCATTCAGGGAATGAGAAAATGAAGGTTCCATTTAGTTGGGGCATCAGTTTTCTAGTGCAAAGGTCAGTGAAGATGGAATAGAAAAAAACAAGGCAGAGGCACCAGCAAATTTCTCCCACTATTTCACCAGTGACCTCATTTGACTCTCTTCTCTGCTGCTGACACATCCTTTCCTTTAAAATTACACATAGTGCTAAACAAATGGGTCTCTTAAGAGTTATTTAGCAGAACTAATCAGCACACCAGCCTGGTTTCAAAATGAAGGGTCCATTCCATGGCTGAGGAGGGCGATTACTTTCCTATCCTCCATCGGAAGTAGGGGTCACCTGAAACTTGGAAAGAATTGGTGCTTTTTCCTTTATTCAGGGCAAGAAATTGTACCCCTGTCATCCTGAAATTTCATTCTTCCACCTGAAAACTCATTTCCTTTTAGTATTATCCTTCTGGACTTTTCCCATGCCAGATAGAAATTGTGTTCAGCCCCGATGTACATACGAAGTGAAGATGGTCTTTTGTGCTGCGTAGGGGGTAGTGTTTCTCCCTGAGGGGAAATTGCTGGATGGAAAGAAGCCGCAATGGCACCTCACTCCAGTACTCTTGCCTGGAAAATCCCATGGATGGAGGAGCCTGGTGGGCTGCAGTCCATGGGGTCACTAAGAGTCTGACACGACTGTGCGACTTCACTTTCATGCACTGGAGAAGGAAATGGTAACCCACTCCAGTGTTCTTGACTGGAGAATCCCAGGGATGGGGGAGCCTGGTGGGCTGCCATCTATGGGCTCACACAGAGTCGGACATGACTGAGGCGACTTGGCGGCAGCAGCAGCAGCAGCAAGAAGCCAGCTAGCTAGAAACATACACTTTAATAAACCTTCATCTGATAATTGAATCTCATTCTAATCAATGGCGGTATGGAGCCACTCTGCTCTGCACCAACACTAATTACGGTTCATAAGCCAGTGCTGATGGTTTGGGCATGGGATTGAAAAGGAAAGGCAGTGTAGCAAACAATTTTCACTCTGTTTTACAAACACTGAATTTTGCCCTGTTAAACATAGATATCTATATATTTTTTAATTTCCCTCAGAAACATAGATATCTAAACCAAACCATCCCTGTTTAATGGACATTTAAGAAGCTCTTCATTTTTTTTTTTTTTTTTTTGGAGAAGGCAATGGCACCCCACTCCAGTACTCTTGCCTGGAAAATCCCATGGATGGAGGAGCCTGGTAGGCTGCAGTCCATGGGGTCGCTAGGAGTCGGACACTACTGAGTGACTTCACTTTGATTTTTCACTTTCATGCATTGGAGAAGGAAATGGCAACCCACTCCAGTGTTCTTGCTTGGAGAATCCCAGGGACAGTGGAGCCTGGTGGGCTGCCGTCTATGGGGTTGCACAGAGTCGGCTGTTCTAATTCCCTGTAACTAAAGTGGAGAAGGCAATGGCAACCCACTTCAGTACTCTTGCCTGGAAAATCCCATGGACGGAGGGGCCTGGTGGGCTGCAGTCCCTGGGGTCGCTAGAGTCGGACACAACTGAACGACTTCACTTTATTTTTTCACTTTCACGCATTGGAGAAGGAAATGGCAACCCACTCCAGTGTTCTTGCCTGGAGAATCCCAGGGATGGGGGAGCCTTGTGGGCTGTCATCTGTGTGGTAGCACAGAATCAGACATGACTGAAGTGACTTTGCAGCAAAGTGTATCAGGGAGCAAATAAACTAATAACAAACCCGATCAGATCACCTGAAAATAATTTAGTAGATACCAGTGCAAAAACTGGATTTAAGCTCTGATCTCATTGTACATCCACAACCATCCTGAGTGCTTGGAGATGTTATTCCCATTTTACAGATGATGAAATTGAGCCTCGAAGGGCTAAGTAGCTTGTTGTATGCATGTGCATGCATGCTAAGTTGCTTCAGTCGTGTCCAACTCTTTGCGACCCTATGTACTGTAGCCCATCAGCCTCCTCTGTCCATGGGATTCTCTAGGAAAGAATACTAGAGTGGGTTCCCATACCCTCCTCCGAGAGATCTTCCTGACCCAGAGATTGAATACATGTTCTTATGTCTTCTGCATTAGCTGGTGGGTTCTTTACCACTAGTGCCACCTGAGAAGACTCAAGTAGCTTGTTGACAAGTCAGAACACAGAAACTTAGGGAGAAGGACGGAAACCAGATTTTCTGACTTCAGGCCCACTGGGCTGAACAACAGTAATCTATACTTCTGGAACCTTTTCCTTTTGTAACCTGGAGATACTGTACCCTCCTAGATCCTAGAGATATTAGAAAAGAAAGTCTCTGAATATGATGTACACATGAAAGTAGGAAGACTCTGGTAATAGTTGCATCCTTTATGCTCTTTGAAAGGAGAGGCGCCCGATGAAAAGACCTTTTCTTACTGTTGCTTGAAAATATTGTGGAAAATGTCTTTATTGATAAAAAGAGATGCTGGCATGAGTCTTTCTTACTTGTAACAAGTGCCTAAATAAAAGTTTGTCCCCCCCACCCCCCAAGTGACTTACTACAGTGAAGTTTTCAGCTACATTTTGGGTATGAACTCATATTAACATCTTAATACTGTTCATCTGTGAGAGTTCTTTGATAATCTCTGATTAGATTTCTATGAGGCACTTTCCAAATCAGACTCTGCCCATGTTCTGGGATACACAGTTGTACAAAAATAAGCATGATTTCACACAGGCATGGGACACTAAGCTAACTGCTCAGACTTTTCTAAATAGTGTCAGAAGAAAACTGAGTTTAGCCTTGTAAAGAACAAGGCAACATAAGACCTTGGAAAGTAATAAGAAGGAAAGTGGAAAATGTTACTCAGTCACATCCAGCTCTTTGTGACCCCATGGACAGTACCCTGCCAGGCTCCTCTGTCCATGGGATTCTCCAGGCAAGAACACTGGAGTAGGTTGCTATTCCCATCTCCAAGGGATCCTCTTGACCCAGGAATTGAACCCAGATGTCCTGTATAATAAGCAGATTCTTTACCATCGGAGCTACCAAAGCCAAGTTTGATATCTTCAGTGTAACCTATACAAAGAAAAGACATGTCCATTAAGGATTACCTCCCTTCTTTGCATTTATATTATCAAGGATTTGTAAACTTAATTAAAAACAAACAGCTAAGCATTGAATTATGTTGCTAAAATCTGGCAGCAAATATGTGTAATGGAATTTAGCTCCTGCAGAGGCTATCAAATTCCGGGAGCAGAAAACAAGTTCTCTACAAATATTTGTCTATCATCCCTGAAAGATATATTCAGATAGGTAAGGATTCTTGGTGTGAAAGGACAATGGAAACACATTAATATGGGAAAATCCCTAGAATGTTTTAGGCATCTGATTCAAACAACACAAATAACTTTGAAGCACTGGTTTTGTCTAAATATATGGGCTGCAATGAGAGTTAATTAGATAAACAATTTTTTATAAATGTTATTATACCTTTTAGATGAATAATTGGGTAGTTAAGCATATGCTCAATGAGATCTTATTTTTTTATCCCATGAAATGATTGACAGCAATATTTATTTATTATATGTAGTTATTTACCTGGAGGTGAAAATGAAGATTAATCAGGGCCAAACTAAAATTCTCTGACAGTTTTTCTGAAGACACACCTTGCAGAATAGAAAGAAGTTCTCTATTATTTTTTCCTATTTATATCTTTTCATTTTTAACATCTTCATTAAAGCTGTCAGAAATGTTCTCAAATATGAGAGATGAAATTTATAGAATAAAAAATGGAAATTTAACCATGGATTTGGCTTCATTTTGTCTATATGATAAGCTATTTTATGATTCTACAGTTTATCATTACTTAACTGAAAACAGAGAGAGTTTGTTTTTTGTTTGTGTTATTAAAAAATCAGTACAGTTCTTGCTTGAAATTTGAGATCTATAGAAAAGAAAAGGTGAAACGAATTACTAACAATTTTACAAATCCTTGAAAACCACTGGTACTATTTTGGGGATTCCTTTCTAATCGCTGTTGTATATAAATTTCATATACTTATGTTTACTATTTGGCACACTGAATTTAACAACAACAAAAATTAATGTCTTCAACACTGGATAAATATCATGGGTAATGAAATCACAACATTCTTTAGACTAGGTTAACTATAAATCATTTATGTTGAATATTTCACATGATTTCTGATGTTAATATCAGTTCACTTCAGTTCAGTTGCTCAGTCGTGTCCCACTCTTTATGACCCCATGAACCACAGCACACCAGGCCTCCCTGTCCATCACCAACTTCCAGAGTTTACCCAAATTCATGTTCATTGAGTTGGTGATGCCATCCAACCATTTCATCCTCTGTTGTCCCCTTCTCCTCCTGCCCTCAATCTTTCCCAGCATCAGGGTCTTTATAAATGAGTGAGCTCTTAGCATCAGGTGGCCAAAGCAGTGGAGTTTCAGCTTCAGCATCAGTCCTTCCAATGAACACCCAGGACTGATCTCCTTTAGGATGGACTGGTTGGATCTCCTTGCAGTCCAAGGGACTCTCAAGAGTCTTCTTCAACACCACAGTTCAAAAGCATCGATTCTTTGACATTCAGCTTTCTTTATAGTCCAACTCTCGCATCCTTATATGTCTATTGGAAAAACCATAGCTTTGACTAGATGGACCTTTGTGGTAAAGTAATGTCTCTGCTTTTTAATATGCTGTCTAGGTTGGTAATAACTTTCCTTCCAAGAAGTAAGCATCTTTTAATTTCATGGCTGTAGTCACCATCTGCAGTGATTTTGGAGACCCAAAATAAACTCAGCCACTGTTTCCCCATCTATTTGCCATGAAGTGATGGAGCCAGAAGCCATGATCTTACTTCATATAGTAACTATAATAAATATCCTTTTATGAAGAGAACTTCTTGCATTTCTTTTGGATAAATTCCTAGCTGAGAAATACTGAGTCAAATTGCCTTCATTGTTAAAGCTCTAAAAGTAATATCAAACGAATTTTCAGATTGATTATGACTCTCTCCCTCTCACTTGCAGACTCCCTCTTTTCCTCCCCCCTCTCCTGTCTTTCATTTCTTCCTTCTTTCCTTCCCTCTTTATTTCATTCTTTTTATCAGAATAAGCCAGGGATGTCGTTCTCCCACGAAATGGCAATGTTATCCCTTTTGGTGAGACATATATTCATTCTGGAATATACTGGTATAACTAACTGCTAAGTATATCTTTGAAACATTGTCATGGTACCATGAAGTATATTTTTCAGAATACTTCAATCTGAAATTGCCTTGAAATTCCACTGTGAGACCATTTTTGGTTTCAGCATAAATTTTATATAAGAATCTTAATGATGTTATGGTGTTCTTTCTTCTCATGGCTCTTCAGTTTTTGAGAGGCACAGTTTATCAAAATATAGTAAGTTTATTGCATACTCTGTGTCTGTGTCAGGCATTATGTTTAGAGCTCCACATGCATCCTCTCATTTAGTGTATACAACAGTGATAAGAGAAAGATACCAGTATTTTGTTCTCAATTTATGGATGAAAAAAATAATCAGATACTTTACATTATTGACCTGGGTCATGTTATGATTTTATTATGCTCACAATTCTTTTGGTTATGAATTAAAGCTGGGAACAGCAAATTAAAGCAGGGCACAGTAAAAAAATAACTTATTCCTTTTCCATAAGACCATGGTGTTGACTGAAATAGATTGAAAAACAGAGATGTTTGGGGTAGTCCCACTGGGGGCCATATGTTTAGGGACTTTCTTCTGGTTGTCATCTGAGTTCTTTGCTTCTTCTCCATATCGTCTCTACTGGGTCTGATGTATCTAGCATTGTTTCCTCACTACATGTCTTATGCCTCGGCTAGGATGACTATCACATCCAAGGATGCCTATCACATCCAAGGATGCCCAGCTCTCCTCAACCCTGCACTCTCCTTTCTATCGATGATGAAAAACTATGCAGTAAAAACTTATGAGTGGTTTTGGTCTTTTGGCTCTCAGGACCTGCCTGCCAAGTGGTCAAAGATAAGTTCTTTCCTCTTTCAAGTCACAGTCTGTGAGAATTGTGAGGGTAGCTGATGATGGAAGCCAGGACCTGTCCTGGTTTCTTTGGCTGTGATTGGTGAGGGAAGTTCCATTCAGGGAGAAACTCCCATGTCTCAGGTGTAAGCCAGTAGTTATATGTTGATATGTGTCTGAAATTTGTGTCTCTTTTTCCATTGACTTGGAGTCCGGAGCCGAGACTAACTGAGTGACTGACTCCCTCAGATTCTAGTACATGGTGAAATGGCCTTATGTTGCCCTCACTCTTTCTTGTGGTGATGGGAATACCAATATTAAATGCAGAAATATATATATATATATCTTATAATATATAATTTCTTATATATATATAACTTCAGTTCAGTCACTCAGTCCTGTCCAACTCTTTGTGACCCCATGGACCGCAGCACACCAGGCTTCCCTGTCCCTCACCAATTCCCAGAGCTTGCTCAAACTCATGTCCATTGAGTTGGTGATGCCATCCAACCATCTCATCCTCTGTTGTCCCCTTCTCCTCCTGCCCTCAATCTTTCCCAGCATCAGGGTCTTTTCCAATGAGTTAGTCTGTTGCATCAAGTGGCCAAAGTATTATATATATATACATTTTTACAAATTCTTATACTATGTCTTTTTGTCTTTTAAAATCACTCTTTGGTTTAACTTATTCTTTTTCATACTGTATTATTCACAATTTCTAAAAGTGTTTTAAGATAATATTGACACAAAATAATTTTGTTTATTCTTCTTGATCTGAATGTCACTATTATTTCACTATTAATTAGGCATTAAGACATTTATCCTTTCACTTAAATAAGGGAACCTATATGAGAAATACATCCTTCAGCTGAGATGTCCATATAATTTTTTTCTTATTACCACTTATAACTAGATGGATATTTAGGAATATATTTAGAAATAAAGTATTTCTGGAAGGGGGGGAACTCCACTTGATGAGGGTAAATTATTATGTAGATGTAACCATATCTACAAATGAAACATTTTTTCAAGTATTTTTTATAATTATACATATTTTTCATGAATGGATTATACTATACTTTCTTTGTATGGGTTTTCTACCTTTGTGGGCTTCCCTGATGGCTCAGAAATGTAAAGAATCTGCCTGCAATGCGGAAGACACAGGAGACATAGTTTTGATCCTTGGGTTGAGAAGATGCCCTGGAGTAGGAAATGGCAACCCACTCCAGTATTCTTGCCTGAAAAATCTCATAGACAGAGGAGCTCGGAGGGCTGTAGTCTAAAGGTTTGTAAAGAGTCAGACATGACTATGTGACTAAACACACAACACAACGGCACCCATCTTTGTCAAGCTTTAGTACCAGCATTTTGCTAGCTTCCTAAAAATAAATTTGATAGCTTTCCACTGAAAATAGCTGTTTTGATTAGATTCTTTCAACATATTAAATTGGCATGTTAATTTTGATGATTATTTTACTGATCACAAATCACTTTAGGCAGAAGGTCAATTACTAGAAAAATAGAAACTGTAAAATATTTAAATACACATCTACTGGGGTGGGTAATATGTGTTTAGAAACAGACACAGGCAGTATCTCTTGCATATAAACATTTCACCATGAAGGAGAGTTTATACATTTGATGTTGACTTTGTAAGAGGAAAAAATAAATCAATGCTACTCAGTTCAGAAGGGACTTTGACTACACAAGCCTCATTTGAAGAGATAACAAGTTAGACCAAACACTGGCTGAATACAAACACCCCATTTATCATGAATATAAAAATATTAACAGCATTCAGAGTGTTCATGACAATAATATAACTGGTGTGTGCTTAATAACTTAAAGAGAAGATTTAAATCCAAGTTTTAAGAATTAAATCCTAGATTTAAACCTATGTAAAATTCACCCAGTCAAAAAACCTTTATAGAGTGATGGTTAAGAGGCCAGGTACCTAGCTTGGTACTCTGTTGTAGGCATGAGAACAGAGAGGAAAATGAGGTATTTAATAAAGTGATATAAATGGTTATTGAGCTCTCACAAACACAGAGATTCATATGCTTTCTCATCAAGATAATGAGAGTGATAACTATCAAGATAATGAGAGTGATAACTCACCTCCTAATATGTATACAAAGGTTTACAAACAACTCTGATCAGATGGGGCTTCCCTGATAGTTCAGTTGGTAAAGAATCTGCCTGCAATGCAGGAGACCCCGCTTTGATTACTGGGTCAGGAAGATCTCCTGAGAAGGGATAGGCTACCCATTCCAGTATTCTTGGGCTTCCCTTGTGGCTCAGCTGGTAAAGAATCCACCTGCAACGCAGAAGACCTAGCTTCAATCCCTGGGTTGGGAAGATGCCCTGGAGAAGGGAAAGCCTACCTACTCCAGTATTCTGGCCTAGAGAATTCCATGGACTGTTATGGTCTATGGGGTCGCAGATATGTCTCCATCTTCCTTATTTCCTTCCTTTATTTTCAGTTCGAGAAAGAGAGAGTGGGAGAAAAGAGAGGGAGGGAGAGAGAAAGAGATAAAAGGAAAAGTCAAATTTTAAAGTATTATAATACTGTATTCTTGTGTACCTGTATTTTTATCTGATTTTCTATATAGCAACATATCATGTTTAATAAATGAGAGTGGTAATGAAAAATCTTAATATTAAACATATATGCTTTGCAAATGTTGCCAACACCATTGTCTATACTTTGATATCCTATTCATGCTTCAAAATCCAATCCAAATATTCATCTCCATTATAGGAAGTCTTGTGAGGATGTCAAGTGAAATAAAGGGCTCTCAGCTAACGTTTATTGCTCTTCTATTACAGGCTAAGGGTTTTGTTGCTGCTGCTGCTGCTGCTGCTAAGTTGCTTCAGTCGTGTTTGACTCTGTGCGACCCCATAGATGGCAGCTCACCAGGCTCCGCCATCCTTGGGATTCTCCAGGCAAGAACACTGGAGTGGGTTGCCATTTCCTTCTCCAATGCATGAAAAAGAAAAGTTAAGGTGAAGTCACTCAGTCGTGTCCAACTCTTAGCGATCCCATGGACTGCAGCCTACCAGGCTCCTCTGCCCATGGGATTTTCCAAGCAAGAGTACTAGAGTGGGGTGCCATTGCCTTCTCCAAAGGGTTTTGTTAGGTTCTCCAAAAATGCCATCTTATTTAGCCCACAGAACAATTCATTATATCAAACGCTGACTCCCATTGTATAATTCAGGAAACTGAGGCAAAGAAAAGCAATTATATTGTCCAAAGTATTGGCTAATCAATTACACAGGCTAGATTTAAAACTAAGTCCTTTTGAGCTTAAAAAAAAAAAATCACTATCCATTCCACAATACAAGCAGTATTTCCTCTAAACTCCCATATAATTGTGTTGACAAAATATTTTACATGTCACCTTGTCTTATATATCAACACACAACTTGGCACTCTGAAAGCACTATTAAATTTGACTTAGATTTATTTATATACAATATATGGAAATCGGGTAAACGTCACATTCAGTAAATGTCCAATGTACACATAATTGGATACATTCAAAATGGTAAGAGACAAGGACGCCTTTGAATTTATGCCTGTCAGACAGAATAGAGAAGAAGATTAGAGGAATAAATAAAATGTACCCACTTCAAAAATATTTTATACCATACAAAATATAATTGTCCCTTGTAATTTTTCTTTCTGGTGTTTATCTTTAGTAATCTTATTTTCCTTTAAAGGCTTAATTTGAAAAATTCTCCCAAAGAGTAAGCCACTGCAGGTAAGGCAGATGGCATACATGCTTATGAATGTGCCACTCACCTTACAGTTACCGAAAACCTCTTCTATTAATCATTGGCACAGATATTTACTAGAGCTTGTGGTTAATTTTGGGCAATAGGACCAATTTAGACCTCTCTTAGAGCAAAAAAAATTCCCGATCAGGCACTGAAAGCAATCCCAGGAGATAACAATTACAAGTTAATAGGGTCATTTATTTTTGTGTTTATATTTTCAACTGAAAGAAATACATTAACTACTACAGGAGACCTCGAGAGAGTGTGAAGGAGCTAAAAGGACAGTTTATTTTCTCTTCTGAAAATCAAGCTATACACCAAAAAACTAAAGTCTAATCCAAGCTTTGCTATGCAAATGTAAGTGAAGGGGAGGGGAGTTGTAATATAAGAACCTATTTAGCAGGATTGACTCTGAGTCTGAAATTCATTGGATACCATAGGATAGCTTCCAAGATGAAGTATTTTGATAATAGTTCAGAAATTAGCAAACGTTCACTAAGACCAAATGCAAGACACCCTGCTAGGCAACATGGAAGGTAAAGCTGGAAAGCTAAGTCGATCTTTGACTCCAAAGCTGAAAACTAAGAAGATACAGTGAGTCAGTATGTAGCAACTTTTTATCCCAGTGGGGGAAATGACATATGCACAAATAAATATACACCTTTCTTGAATATTAACAGACAAATCATGTATAAATTTTGCTGAATCAGTGTCAGGGTGGATAGAATAAAAAGTGTTTAAATGTAGAAACTACTGCTGTTTAAAAAGGAAGTACTATAAGAATGGGCTTCCTCAGATCAGATCAGTCGCTCAGTCATGTCCGACTCTTTGCGACCCCATGAACCGCAGCACGCCAGGCCTCCCTGTCCATCACCAACTCCCGGAGGTCACCCAGACTCACACCCATCGAGTCAGTGATGCCATCCAGCCATCTCATCCTCTGTCGCCCCCTTCTCCTCCTGCCCTCAATCCCTCCCAGCATCAGAGTCTTCTCCAATGAGTCAACTCTTCGCATGAGGTGGCCAAAATACTGGAGTTTCAGCTTTAGCATCATTCCTTCTAAAGAAATTCCAGGATTGATCTCCTTCAGAATGGACTGGTTGGATCTCCTTGCAGTCCAACAGACTCTCAAGAGTCTTCTCCAACACCACAGTTCAAAAGGCAACACTAGTGGTAAAGAACCTGCCTGACAATGCAGAGACATAAGAGAATGTGGGTTCGATTCCTGGGTCAGGGAGATCCCCTGGAGGAGGGCATGGTATTCTTGCTCCAGGATTTTTGCCTGGAAAATTCCATGGACAGAGGAGCCTAACAGGCTACAGTCCATGGGATCACAAAAAATCAGACATAGTTGAATTGATTTAGCACATGCACACCATAAGAATGTAGAATGTTCTATGGGAAAGAGAGAGAGATTGTAGAACACTGAACATAAGTCATGAGAATATGATAGCATGAGCAACATATCTCCTTTATTGGATATATGAAATATCCTAATGGAGGGCCTGGCTCACAAGCAAGGATTCTGAAGACACAACTATAGAACTGAATGGAAGGAGTCAGAAAACCATGGGATACATGAGTATATACATGAAAGTGTAACTTTCTTTCAGTTCGACTGCTTCATAAAAGGACTTGCGGAAAGTGCAATAGAAAACACTTTTTTTTAATTTTGCTATTGAAAGTTTGCAATTAGTCCTATTTTCAGGACAGAACCATTACAAAATTAAAATCCAGAGAGAGGTATGCAGAGTTGCAATTCAGGAATATTTACCAGTTGGTGGTAACATTTCAGTAGGACTTAAAATATCATAGAGATGAACAACACTGGTTTCAGAGTCATAATGATCAAAATATAAGGACTAGGTTCATAACTTGTTGGCTTTTTGACATATGCCTTACCTTCCTCATTTATATGTACCTGGGACATACTGTTGGGTTTGGTTCCAGACTACTGCAATAAATTGGATAGCGCAATAAAGCAAGCAACATTGGTTTCCCAATGCAGAAATAAGTTATGTTTACCCTATACCATTATCTATTAAGTGTGCGATAGTATTACATCTTGAAAACAATGTACATACCTTAATTAAAAACAAAACAAGACAAAACATAGTTAGGCTTCCATGGTGGTTCAGTGGTTGAGGATCTGTCTGCTAATACAAATGACACAGTTTTGAGCCCTGGTCCAGGAAGATTTCACATGCTGCAGGGCAACAAAAGCCATGTGCCACGACTACTAAACCGAGCTCTAGAGTCTATGTTCCACAATAAGACAGGCCATTGCAATAAGAAGCCACTAGAGAGTAGCCCCTGGTCTCTGCAACTAGAGAGAGCCTTTCTACAGGAAAGAAGACCCAGCACAGTCAAAAAGAAATACATAAATTAATTTTTTTAATTTAAAAATATATTATTGCTGAAAAACAAAATACTAACCATCATCTGACAACACAAGGCTGCCACAAACCTTCAATTTAAAAAAAATTACCGTATCTGCAAAGAACAACACAGTGAAGCACAATAAAGTGAAATGAGTCTGTATATAAAATGGGTGTAACACTACCTACTTTACATTTTTTTAAAGTAACAGCGGTGATAATATTTTTGTAGCATTTAACACAGTGCTTGATACATAATTAGAAATTAATAAATGCACTGTGGTCATTATTGTCATTGCTATTCATGTGAGGCTATCCTTGAGACAAAATTACAATAAATGTAGAGGAAATAATTTGTGAAGACTACAACAAAGGTCCATCTAGTCACAGCTATGATTTTTCCAAGTCACGTATGGATGTGAGAGTTGGATCATAAAAAATACTGAGAAGCCAAAGAACTGATGCTTTTGAACTGTGGTGTTGGAGTAGACTCTTAGAGTCCCTTGGACTGCAAGGAGATCAAGCCAGTGAATCCTGAAGGAAATAACTCCTGAATATTCACTGGAAGGACTGATGATGAAGCTGAAGCTGTGACACTTTGGCCACCTGATATGAAGAGCCAACTTATCAGAAAAGACCCCGATAGTGGGAAAGATTGAAGGCAGGAGGAGAAGGAGATGACAGAGGATGAGATGGTTGGATGGCATCACCAACTCAATGGACATGAGTTTGAGCAAGCTCCAGGAGATGGTAAAGGAGAGGGAAGCCTGGTATGCTACAGTCCATGAGGTCACAGAGAGTCGGACACAACAGAGTGACAGAGCAACAAGGATTATAACCTAAGAATCAGAGAGGATGGGGCAAAATGTGAGAGGATTTGCAAAGTAAAAATCTTCTGACAGAGGTAGGAAAGATCTGAGAAGGAGCCCCTGACCTTCCAAATCTTTTTTCCAGTTTGCCCAAATGTTTACCTGTAGCCATGGAATCATCTAGAAATGATCTCTGATGGGTATGAGTTTTTTTGAAAATATGGTTCTGTGCGTAAGCTGAAAGTGTTAAAAATCGCCCGAATACTTCTTTTCGGGTGTATTCACCATCTCCAATTTTCTGTACTTTAAGGCACCTCCTTCAGTAGTTGTTGATTACACTTACCTCAATTATTCTGTCTGAATATGTGGGTTTTCTCATGTGTAAGAAATATAGAGATGGATGGAACCACAAAAACTGCTTCCTGATTTGGGGGGCAATGAAAGAACATTTTATGACTTTTCTGTCTTTATCTTTTGCATGCTTGCTTGCTCCTTCCTCCTAAGTTGATGGACATGGAGATCAAGTGCACCTAAAGTACCTATTGCATTGAATATAAGATACATCTACATGAATAGATGAAGATTATATGAGTAACTCATCTAGGGATAAGAGTAACTTGTCACAGAGTTTCTATATTTGGAACCTAATAAGTTGGAACCACACTTTACCAATTTTGACTGATCAGGACTATCTCCCCAGGTATCTAAACACATCCAGAGCTATTTAGGAACTTTAGGATATGTGTTTTTCTTTTTTGGACCTCCCACTAAAATTCACTCAAATTAGTGAAAACATGAAGAGCTTCTTGCTGACGGAAATACCTTAGTTATCTAACATGCCCCAAAACTAAATCCATTGTTTTAATTTTATTTTTAAAGTGAAAAAGCCCTCCAGCCAGGGCTGGAGGTGTTTACGGCAACATTATAATATATGGTGGAATACTAATGACCCCAAGTGGACCAAGAGTTGGTCAGAAGAGGGCTGGACATGCTGGGATTGCATGGATCCTTGGAGGACATTTTTGAGGAGCACTGCTGGATAACTCAAGAAGAACTGAAGATTATTAGAATTCTTCAATCTTCTTGTAAATAGATTCATCACACTTTCTATACCAAGCTTGGGTCACAAGTCTCCACTCAGCCTCCATCTGCAGATATTGCACACCATAGACAACTATGGTATAAAAAGGGATCTGTGAAAATCTAATACATTGGTCAAATGAAAATCCCACACTTAGACTGAACTAAATATGGAGAAGTATCTTCTGGCTCAAAGGGTAGAGCCCAGATGACCCTGTTAGAGGTAAGAAATCAAGTACCTATAGGTGACAGGTGCTTAGAACACATAGATTTGGTTTTAAGTTCTGATCCTTTCTCTGATTGAGAGTAGCTGGATAATGTTGAGAAATATATTGAGGAAATACACATACCTATATCTATTTGTCTATCTGTATTAATAGTTATCTATATGTAACATGCACATACAACATGCATATAATGTAGACCACATACAAGTACAGGGAGAATGTAGAAAAAGTGCTTAGAATGGTGTTTAGAAATTATCAGGTAATTAGAAGCTGCTATAGTTCTAGCAATATTTTTCGAGAGTAAAATATGCACTTGGTCCACTGGCAACATTTTACCCTTTGATTTGCTGTGTTATACACAAGTCTAAACTTCTGTTCCAAAAATCTTTAATTTTTCTCAGAAAATACTGCTATCACAGATAATTTTTAAAATGTATCTCTCCTCAGATATTCATACTGTTTTTTCTATTCTACAATATTACATATCTTTGATTTTCTAAGAAGTTTGGTCAACAGGAAAGCACACATAAATCCAGCACTTAATATACAGATTTTGAGATCTGCTTATCTAGGAAACATTTTATTATTATCTTGTTTTTTCCTGCCTGGTTCTGGAGTAGACAAGGTCTGGACACTTAAAATTAAAAAAAAAAAAAAAAAAGCTCTTAGTTCACTTAAATCGTATTAATATAGATCTGAAACAATGGTGCCAGACAATAGCAATTGATCCCATCACTCAGAACATCTGAAGAAGACATAGCAATTTCAATCTCTGTTTTGAGACCCTTAGTATATTCTATATACTCTATTAAGGCCTTAGGATATCCCAACTCAGTCAAGGGAAAGTAAAATCATAAATGAATGAATACTTGAAACAAGCTAAATAATATTATCAGAAACTATATAGAAGAAATTAATTATGGGGGGGAAGATGAAAGAAAAACAGTATAGGATTTCACAACAGTTAAAATATGTGAAGAAAACTACACACAAGAAATACATAGTTCTTATGCTTTCATCATTTAAACATGCTTATAATTTAATACAAAACACATTGGAATGATCTCCAGATTGACATGTGCTCTACTAAAAGATACCAGAACCTGTTTTAATCATCTTGATTTTTCTTTGGAAATATTATAATAAAAGTATCAAAAGTTGCATCTCAATAACATGGATTTGGTTAAACTGGAATTCTGATTTTCTCTGTGTTATAATGATTATATTGATGTCAATTACACCTAGGATCCAAGGTAGTCTTATCGGAAGAAAATTAGAGGAATCCTCCAGTAACCATGGAGGAACGAGATATCCTATTGTATATTCTATACTCACTTCACTTAAAAATTCTCCTTAATACAGCTATATATATATATATATATATATATATATATATATATATATATATGAGAGGGCAATGGCACCCCATTCCAGTACTCTTGCCTGGAAAATCCCATGGGTGGAGGAGCCTGGTAGGCTGCAGTCCATGGGGTCGTTAAGAGTCGTATACTACTGAGCAACTTCACTTTCACTTTTCACTTTCATGCATTGGAGAAGGAAACGGCAACCCACTCCAGTGTTCTTGCCTGGAGAATCCCAGGGATGGGGGAGCCTCATGGGCTGCCATCTATGGGGTCGCACAGAGTTGGACACGACTGAAGTGACTTAGCAGCAGTAACAGTAGCATAGATATAGATATAGGTATAGATATAGATATCAATGCTTTATTCTACTGGGGTTGTTCTGTCCCAGGGAGACCAAAAGACGGTCAGTCACCTAGGAGTCCAAAAATGGGGGAAGTGTTAGTTGGTAAATAGTTGTGTGAACAGTTCAGTTTCATCTAACAGTAAGCTACAGATGAGGTCTGCCCCTGTTTGGAGAATAAAATGAGTGCTGGCCATGAAGTGCTTCAATTCCCAAGATATAAGAATGGGGAGAAGTTCATGTTGAGGTTTGACAGAAGAAAGCAAAATTCTATAAAGCAATTATCCTTTAATAAAAAATAAATTAAAAAATAGGGAGAAGTTATTTGAATAAACTGTGTCTCTACAGGAAACTAGGAACAAAATAGTTATTTTAATAATATTTCTGCGTATAAGGAGTTATCCACTTAGTTTTATGTCATAGAGATGAATATGAACCAATAAAAATATTAACTGTCATGACTGAGCGACTGATCTGATCTGATCTGAATGGAGTAATAGCTAACGATTGTGCTAAATGCCAGACTATCTAAAATATTCTTTATAATGGGGTAGGGTATGAAATGGGAGAAGGCAATGGCACCCCACTCCAGTATTCTTGCCTGGAAAATCCCATGGATGGAGGAGCCTGGTAGGCTGCAGTCCATGGGGTCGCTAAGAGTCGGACATGACTGAGCGACTTCACTTTCACTTTTCGCTTTCATGCATTGGAGAAGGAAATGGCAACCCTCTCCAGTGTTCTTGCCTGGAGAATCCCAGGGATGGGGGAGCCTGGTGGGCTGCGTCTCTGGGGTCAAACAGAGTCGGACACAACTGAATGACTTAGCAGCAACAGCAGTAGGGTATAAAATGGTCTTCCCTAGAGGCTTAGTGATAAAGAATCTGCCTATAATGCAGGAGATGGCTTGCAATGCAGGAGACTCAGGTTTGATCCCTGGGTCAGGAATATGCCCTGGAGAAGGAAATGACCACCCACTCGAGTATACTTGCCTGGGAAGTTTCATGGACAGAGAAGCTCGGTGGGCTGCCGTCCATATGGACACAGAAGAGACAGACATGATTTGGTGACTAAAAAATAACAGGATATACATATATATTTAATACATAATATATAAACTTTAAAAATATAAACGTGGATACTCAGAATTTAAGTAACTTCTACAAATTTTTAGAGCTCCTCTAAAGTCTTTTATTCAGACTTAAATTGAAGAAAGTAGGGAAAACCACTAGACCATTCAGGTATGACCTATATCAAATCCCTTATGATTATATAATAGAAGTGAGAAATAGATTTAAGGGCCTAGATCTGATAGATAGAATGCCTGATGAACTATGGAATGAGGTTCATGACATTGTACAGGAGACAGGGATCAAGGCCATCCCCATGGAAAAGAAATGCAAAAAAGTAAAATGGCTGTCTGGGGAGGCCTTACAAATAGCTGCGAAAAGAAGAGAAGGGAAAAGCAAAGGAGAAAAAGAAAGATATAAACATCTGAATGCAGAGTTCCAAGAAATAGCAAGAAGAGATAAGAAAGTCTTCCTCAGCGAACAATGCAAAGAAATAGAGGAAAACAACAGAATGGGAAAGACTAGGGATCTCTTCAAGAAAATCAGAGATACCAAAGGAACATTTCATGCAAAGATGGGCTCGATAAAAGACAGACATGGTATGGACCTAACAGAAGCAGAAGATATTAAAAAGAGGTGGCAAGAATACACAGAAGAACTGTACAAAAAAGAGCTTCATGACCCAGATACTCACGATGTGTGATCATTGACCTAGAGCCAGACATCCTGGAATGTGAAGTCAAGTGGGCCTTAGAAAGCATCACTACCAACAAAGCTAGTGGAGGTGCTGGAATTCCAGTTGAGCTATTCCAAATCCTGAGAGATGATGCTGTGACTGAAAGTGCTGCACTCAATATGCCAGCAAATTTGGAAAACTCAGCAGTGGCCACAGGACTGGAAAAGGTCAGTTTTCATCCCAATCCCAAAGAAAGGCAATGCCAAAGAATGCTCAAACTACTGCACAATTGCTCTCATCTCACATGCTAGTAAAGTAATGCTAAAAATTGTCCAAGAGAGGATTCAGCAATATGTGAACCGTGAACTTCCTGATGTTCAAGCTGGTTTTAGAAAAGGCAGAGGAACCAGAGATCAAATTGCCAACATCCACTGGATCATGGAAAAAAACAAGAGAATTCCAGAAAAACATCTATTTCTGCTTTATTGATTATGCCAAAGCCTTTGACTGTGTGGATCACAATAAACTGTGGAAAATTCTGAAAGAAATGGGAATACCAGACCACCTGACCTGCCTCTTGAGAAATCTGTATTTCTCAAGAGGTCAGGAAGCAACAGTTAGAACTGGACATGGACCAACAGACTGGTTCCAAATAGGAAAAGGAGTACATCAAGGCTGTATATTGTCACCCTGTTTATTTAACTTATATGCAGAGTACATCATGAGAAATGCTGGACTGGAAGAAACACAAGCTGGAATCAAGATTGGCAGAAGAAATATCAATAACCTCAGATATGCAGATGATACCACCCTTATGGCAGAAAGTGAAGAGGAACTAAAAATCCTCTTGATGAAAGTGAAAGTGGAGAGTGAAAAAGTTAGCTTAAAGCTCAACATTCAGAAAACAAAGATCATGGCATCTGGTCCCATCACTTCATGGGAAATAGATGGGGAAACAGTGGAAACAGTGTCAGACTTTATTTTTCTGGGCTCCAAAATCACTGCAGATGGTGACTGCAGCCATGAAATTAAAAGACGCTTACTCCTTGGAAGGAAAGTTATGACCAAACTAGACAGTATATTGAAAAGCAGAGACATTACTTTGCCAACAAAGGTCTGTCTAGTCAAGGCTATGGTTTTTCCTGTGGTCATGTATGGATGTGAGAGTGGGAGTGTGAAGAAAGCTGAGCACCGAAGAATTGATGCTTTTGAACTGTGGTTTTGGAGAAGACTCTTGAGAGTCCCTTGGACTGCAAGGAGATCCAACCAGTCCATTCTGAAGAAGATCAGCCCTGGGTGTTCTTTGGAAGGAATGATGCTAAAGCTGAAACTCCAGTATTTTGGCCACCTCATGTGAAGAGTTGACTCATTGTAAAAGACTCTGATGCTGGGAGGGATTGGAGGCATGAGGAGAAGGGGATGACAGAGGATGAGATGGCCGGATGGCATCACTGACTCGATGGATGTGAGTCTGAGTAAACTCGGAGTTGGTGATGGACAGGGAGGCCTGGCATGCTGCAATTCATGGGGTCGCAAAGAGTCGGACAAGACTGAGAGACTGAATTGAACTAAACTGAAAGTCTTTTATACAGTACACAGTGTATCTCAATAAGCAAGTTAGAGCCAAGGCTAATTTTTCTTATATAAAACTTTCCCAAAATGAGGGAGAGGGAGGAAAGAGAAAATCATCTTTGTTATTTTATATAGGATCAATTTAATTTGGATTCACAGTACTTAGACAATGGTGAATATACAAAAATGTCAATTATATGTTAATGCTATTAGTAGATGTGTTACAGAGGTTTGTTACAGAGGTTTATCCCAGAGGTAATTCATAGAAGGTTATGTTACTATGAAATTAAAACTATATATGGCACAGTAGAATGAAAAATACAACATTGATCCATAAATGTATTGGTACCCAAACCTAACAAATCTAGCATCCTTAACAGAAGAAAGAATGAGGCTGTTTCCAATGTCCACTCCTGACTTAAAAGCAGACACTATGATCTATATTGATAACAGGTCTTTACTGTCTAAAAAATGCATACTGTTCTTTTAATAATTAGAACCTATTATTTGAGATCAAGTTAGACAAAATAATCCCAAGAAAATGGCTGCTTACCAAGAAGAGGTTGATAATAGCCCCTTGCTTCTTGGAAGCAAGAGCTCCCCTCATGTTTTTCACTAAAAGTACAAGACAAAGAAGCTTGATAGAAATTCTGGCTTTCTCATACCTCTTTCTGTTCAGAAAATATATAGGAAGGTAGAATTTTCCATTTCAGGCAGGAGATAGAGATATTACAGTATTCTGTAGAAGACAGAATATCCTCAGAGGCTACAAACCAACCTGCTGTCTTCATACAGAAAACTAACTCCACCAGAGACCCTTATTCCCTGTCCTTGAATAAATGCCACTCTCTAGACAGGGCCCTCCCCATTTGAACAAGTAAAATGAGAAAATAAAGCAAATTAAAAATAAACAAAAGCATAACCACCTCATTGCTGCTGCTGATAAGTCGCTTCAGTCGTGTCTGACTCTGCGACCCCATAGATGGCAGACCACCAGGCTCCCCCATCCCTGGGATTCTCTAGGCAAGAATACTGGAGTGGGTTGCCATTTCCTTCTCCAATGCATGAAAGTGAAAAGTCAAAGTGAAGTCCTCAGTCGTGTCCATTAAGTCATTAAAATAAATGCTCATTGTCATGAAAACTCAGTGGCTGAGATCATTTCTGAATTTTCTGTTTAAGCTACAGGAGTAAGAATGGAAAAATAATGTTAGTTTTTAAATGCTTGGAATCTTTAGTAGATATTTTTAAAATACTTTTTACTTACTTGGCTTGTCTTTGTTAAACAACACTTTTTTAGGAACATGGGTTAATACAGACAAGGTGGAGATCAGTTAGTGCTGGAAGCCAGGGTGAGGAACTCCACCATGGCAAAGGTCATGAGGAAGGAGGCTTGGCATATGCAAAGGCAGGATCTAGCCTCAGGAGTCCCCCTGGAAATTTTTGAACACCTACCCCCCAAACCAGAGTCTGCCTACTTTACTGCTTTTTGCTCTCACCTACACCTCTGACTATATGGGGGGCTGTCCCTCACCTAGTGTGATTAGATTGACTAGTTTTCTGTGAGTATGGTTTCAGTGTGTTTGCCCTCTGATGCCCTCTTGCAACACCTACCATCTTACTTGGGTTTCTCTTACCTTGGGTGTGGGGTATCTCTTCCCGGCTGCTCCAGAAAAGCACAGCCATCGCACCTTACCTTGGATGAGGGGTATCTCCTCACCGCCGCCCTTCCTGACCTTGGAGGAGGGGTATCTCCTCACCGCTGCTGTTCCTGACCTCGGTCGTGGGGTAGCTCCTCTTGGCTGCGCTTAGTGTGCCAGTTGCAGCCACAGAGGCACTCTTCGTGTGCCGGTTACACTGAAACCATACTCACAGAAAACTAGTCAATCTAATCACACTAGGACCACAGCCTTACAGCCTTGTTTAACTCAATGAAACTAAGCCATGCCCGTGGGGCAACCCAGGATGGGCGGGTCATAGTGGATAGACCTGACAGGGTGTGGTCCGCTGGAAAAGGGAATGGCAAACCACTTCAGTATTCTTGCCTTGAGAACCCCATGAACAGTATGAAAAGGCAAAATGATAGGATACTGAAAGAGTAACTCCCCAGGTCAGTAGGGGCCCAATATGCTACTGGAGATCAGTGGAGAAGTAACTCCAGAAAGAATGAAGGGATGGAGCCAAAGCAAAAGGAATACCCAGCTTTGGATGTGTATGGTGATAGAAGCAAAGTCCAATGCTATAAAGAGCAATATTGCATAGGAACCTGGAATGTCAGGTCCATGAATCAAGGCAAATTGGAAGTGGTCAAACAAGAGATGGCAAGAGTAAATGTCGACATTCTAGGGATTAGCGAACTAAAATGGACTGGAATGGGTGATTTTAACTCAGATGACCATTATATCTACTACTGCGGGCAGGAATCCCTCAGAAGAAACGGAGTGGCCATCATGGTCAACAAAAGAGTCCGAAATGCAGTACTTGGATGCAATCTCAAAAATGACAGAATGATCTCTGTTCTTTGCCAAGGCAATCCATTCAATGTCACAGTAATCCAAGTCTATGCCCCAACCAGTAATGCTGAAGAAGCTGAAGTTGAACGGTTCTATGAAGACCTGCAAGACCTTTTAGAACTAACAGTCAAAAAAGATGTCCGTTTGATTATAGGGGACTGGAATGCAAAAGTAGCAAGTCAAGAAACACCTGGAGTAACAGACAAATTTGGCCTTGGAATATGGAATGAAGCAGGGCAAAGACTAATAGAGTTTTTCCAAGAAAATGCACTGGTCATAGCAAATACCCTCTTCCAACAACACATGAGAAGACTCTATACATGGACATCACCAGATGGTCAACACTGAAATCAGATCGATTACATTCTTTGCAGCCAAAGATGGAGATGCTCTATACAATCAGCAAAAACAAGACCAGGAGCTGACTGTGGCTCAGACCATGAACTCCTTATTGCCAAATTCAGACTAAATTGAATAAAGTAGGGAAAACCACTAGACCATTCAGGTATGACCTAAATCAAATCCCTTAAGTGCTGAAGAGTTGATGCTTTTGAACTGTGGTGTTGGAGAAGACTCTTGAGAGTCCCTTGGACTGCAAGGAGATCCAACCAGTCCATTCTGAAGGAGATCAGCCCTGGGATTTCTTTGGAAGGAATGATGCTAAAGCTGAAATTCCAGTATTTTGGCCACCTCATGCGAAGAGTTATCTCGTTGGAAAAGACTCTGATGCTGGGAGGGATTGGGAGCAGGAGGAGAAGGGGATGGGGGAGGATGAGATGGCTGGATGGCATCACTAACTCAATGGATGTGAGTCTGAGTGACCTCCGGGAATTGGTGATGGACAGGGAGGCCTGGCGTGCTGCGATTCATGGGATCGCAAAAGTCGGACACGACTGAGCGACTGATCTGGTCTGATCGGATCTGATGATTATACAGTGGAAGTGAGAAATAGATTTAAGGGCCTAGATCTGATAGATAGAGTGCCTGATGAACTATGGAATGAGGTTCATGACATTGTACAGGAGACAGGGATCAAGACCATCCCCATGGAAAAGAAATGCAAAAAAGCAAAATGGTTGTCTGGGGAGGCCTTACAAATAGCTGCGAAAAGAAGAGAAGCGAAAAGCAAAGGAGAAAAGGAAAGATATAAACATCTGAATGCAGAGTTCCAAAGAATAGCAAGAAGAGATAAGAAAGCCTTCTTCAGCGATCAATGCAAAGAAATAGAAGAAAACAACAGAATGGGAAAGACTAGGGATCTCTTCAAGAAAATCAGAGATACCAAAGGAACATTTCATGCAAAGATGGGCTCGATAAAAGACAGACATGGTATGGACCTAACAGAAGCAGAAGATATTAAAAAGAGGTGGCAAGAATACACAGAAGAACTGTACAAAAAAGAGCTTCACGACCCAGATAATCATGATGGTGTGACCTAGAGCCAGACATCCTGGAATGTGAAGTCAAGTGGGCCTTAGAAAGCATCACTACCAACAAAGCTAGTGGAGGTGATGGAATTCCAGTTGAGCTATTCCAAATCCTGAGAGATGATGCTGTGACTGAAAGTGCTGCACTCAATATGCCAGCAAATTTGGAAAACTCAGCAGTGGCCACAGGACTGGAAAAGGTCAGTTTTCATTCCAATCCCAAAGAAAGGCAATGCCAAAGAATGCTCAAACTACCACACAATTGCACTCATCTCACATGCTAGTAAAGTAATGCTCAAAATTCTCCAAGCCAGGCTTCAGCAATAAGTGAACCGTGAACTTCCTGATGTTCAAGCTGGTTTTAGAAAAGGCAGAGGAACCAGAGATCAAATTACCAACATCCGCTGGATCATGGAAAAAGCAAGAGAGTTCCAGAAAAAACATCTATTTCTGCTTTATTGACTATGGATCACAATAAACTGTGGAAAATTCTGAAAGAGATGGGAATACCAGACCACCTGATCTGCCTCTTAAGAAATTTGTATGTAGGTCAGGAAGCAACAGTTAGAACTGGACATGGACCAACAGACTGGTTCCAAATAGGAAAAGGAGTACATCAAGGCTGTATATTGTCACCCTGTTTATTTAACTTCTATGCAGAGTACATCATGAGAAACGCTGGACTGGAACAAACACAAGCTGGAATCAAGATTGCTGGGAGAAATATCAATAACCTTAGATATGCAGATGACACCACCCTTATGGCAGAAAGTGAAGAGGAACTCAAAAGCCTCTTGATGAAAGTGAAAGTGGAGAGTGAAAAGGTTGGCTTAAAGCTCAACATTCAGAAAACGAAGATCATGGCATCTGGTCCCATCACTACATGGGAAATAGATGGGGAAACAGTGGAAAGTGTCAGACTTTATTTTTCTGGGCTCCAAAATCACTGCAGATGGTGACTGCAGCCATGAAATTAAAAGACGCTTACTCCTTGGAAGGAAAGTTATGACCAACCTAGATAGCATATTCAAAAGCAGAGACATTACTTTGCCAACAAAGGTTCGCCTAGTCAAGGCTATGGTCTTTCCTGTGGTCATGTATGGATGTGAGAGCTGGACTGTGAAGAAGGCTGAGCACTGAAGAATTGATGCTTTTGAACTGTGGTGTTGGAGAAGACTCTTAAGAGTCCCTTGGACTGCAAGGAGATCCAACCAGTCCATTCTGAAGGAGATCAGCCCTGGGTGTTCTCTGGAAGGAATGATGCTAAAGCTGAAACTCCAGTATTTTGGCCACCTCATGCGAAGAGTTGACTCATTGGAGAAGACTCTGATGCTGGGAGGGATTGAGGGCAGGAGGAGAAGGGGACGACAGAGGATGAGATGGCTGGATGGCATTACTGACTCGATGGATGTGAGTCTGAGTAAACTCTGGGAGTTGGTGATGGACAGGGAGGCCTTGCTTGCTGCGATTCATGGGGTCACAAAGATTCGGACAGGACTGAGCGACTGATCTGATCTTATCTGTCCCTCACCACCTCTCTCTGAAAGAGTTAAATTACAGCTCCAGTTAATAAAGTACCTGGGCATGACAAGAGTGTTTTAGTTGACAACCGTGAGAGGCATGATATGTTCTAAACTGTCTAAATACAGATTCCTTTGAGCAGTTAAAAGATTGATTAGAAATTGTATTGGTGAAGGTTTTTCACTTGTTGGACCAATGTTTGCTGCTAAGTTTCCATATCCCTTACCTACTGTGTCCCTGGCAGTGTATTGATTAATATAATTGGTGTATAGGAATGTAAGTAGTAGCTTTAATGTTTGTAATCTTGGACCCTTGAGTTAATTCTTTTTCTTGTTATAGTCCACCACACCTTTGCCCTATAGGAATGCAACTTTAATGCTTTTGGAGGGTGGTGCCTGACTTTAGAATAATCACCTTTAGAGAAAAATAAGTTTTCTGAAAAAAGGATCTTAAAATGTT
Source organism: Tragelaphus eurycerus (assembly GCA_935064755.1). Classification (NCBI taxonomy): domain Eukaryota; kingdom Metazoa; phylum Chordata; class Mammalia; order Artiodactyla; family Bovidae; genus Tragelaphus; species Tragelaphus eurycerus. Next base: position 26,118,063 of record CAKXYN010000020.1, read on the forward strand.
AACAGGCCTCCAGGCCAGAAGATGATGTAAATCACCTAAACTTTTGCATATGATAAGTTTGCAGGAAGAAAGCCTGGCTTACTGCTGACTCTACCCCTTCCCCCATTATCCTCTATGCATAACTTAAGTTATAAAAACTACTTTGGAAAATAAAATGCAGGCTTTGTTCACCGAAGCTTGGTCTCCCCAGGTCATCCTTTCTCTCCCTTCTGGCTGAATTATTCAGCCTCTTTTCTCCACTGAATTTCCTCACTGAGCTAACCTTATTTAACCATTCTTTATATCGTTAATTAACGTTTAATTAAGCAATTGTTTCCTGATCCTTGTGGATGCGTCCCTGCTTGGAATTCCCTGGATCCACCTGGGCTGGACCCTGGCAAGTTAGGATTACACAAAAGGGACGGGGGTGTTGAATTGATCTTAACTATTCGATGATCCTAGGGAAAATTTCCCCATGCCAAATTTCAGCCTATACTCTCTCTCTCTCCTTCTGTTTGTGTGTCTGTGTGTGTTCTATTGAGGTATTATATACAAATACAATTAACACACATGAATTATACAGGTTGGTGACTTTTGTAAAATGTTTATGCTAAAGTAATCACAACTTCAATCAAGATAATGAACAGTTCTACCACTCCGGAAAATGCACTTATTCCTTCTCAATCCCACCCTTCAATCCAGGAAACTACTAATCAGACTTTGTTCAACATTAATTTTGCCTACTCTGAAATCTCATATAAATGGAATCATACACTATGGACTCTTTTGTGTGTAATCTCTTTTGTTCAGATAGTATTTGTGAGATTAACCCAATGAGTAGCTTGTTTTTTATTATTAATATATGCTTTCATTTCTCTTGGGTAAATACCTTGGAGAAAAAATGCTAAATGTATATTTCTTTATAGGAACCTACCAAAAATGTTTTCAAAATTGGTTATACCATTTTGTACTCTAGCCACAGTATACGAGGTTCCCGTTGTAACATATCATTGTCTAGAATTTTGGTATTTAGTGCTCCTTTCATTTTGGCCATTTTAGTAGGTGTGAAATTGTGTTGTGATTTTAGTTTTGCATTTCTTGAATGACTAATGCTATTAAGCATCTTTCAGTGTTTATTATTTGCCACTTGCATATTTCTTAAGTGAAGTGTCTAAGACTTTTGCTCATTTTTAGATTAGTTAATTTTTTTTTTCTATTATTGAGTTATATGATTTTTTTCTACATTTTGAGTTTAAGTCCTTTTTCAGGTAAATGTGCTAAGAAGTTGTCATTGAGTCCTTAGTTTTTAATCTCCAGATAGTTTATTTTAAAAGGTAGTTTTTGGAGAGTAGAACTGAGGCTTTAGACTAAGGTGAGGCAATATAGTCTCTTGTTACATGGGTTTGAAAGGAGGAAGTCAACACCACCCTGTTTTAGCAGCATCTGGGAACATCTATGAGGAGATAACATGTGTAGACAACAAAGAACAAACTCAGTTTGGCCTCCACATAGAAAATGATTATTCCTGAATCTCTCCTGAATCAAAGGACAGGAGATTTTTTTTTTTTTTTCAAGTGCAAGCTTTTTACTTTTGATCAAGCTGAACTTCAATATTTTTCTATGTTTCATCTTTTTATATTTTATATTAGACATTCTTGTCTAATCAAGAATTGGAAAATTTTTTCTCCTCTGTTTTCCTCTAGAGATTTTGTTGTTTTGGTTCTAAGATTTATTTATGTGAGTTAATGTTTATGGATGATATGAGTTGGTGGGTTAAAAATATATTTTTTAATATATGGATATTCAGTTTTTCCATCATGATTTGTTGAAAATAATATTATTTTTCATTGAATTATTTTGGCTACTAATTGAAAATCACTGACAATGCATTTCGTTGTTGTTCATTCACTAAGTCATGTCCTACTCTTTGAGACCCTATGGACTGCCTCACACCAGGCTCCAGTTTCCTCTACTATTTCCTGGAGTCTGCTCAAATTCATATCCATTGAGTTGGTGAATCTTTCTCAGCATCAGAGTCTTTTCCAATAAGTCAGCATATGGATATCTATTTCTGTGTTCTTTATTCTGTTTCAATGATCTATATATAAGTCCTTATATCAATATCATTCTATGTTGACCATTAAAGCTTTAGAATAAGTCTTCAAGTCAGATAGTGTCAGTCTTTGCTTGTTTGTTTCAAAGTTATTTTGACTATTTGAAGTACTTTGTATTATGTGCATACATGTTAACTCACTTCAGTTGTGTCCAATTCTGTGTGACCCTATGGACTGCCAGGTTCCTCTGCCCATGGGATTCTCCAGGCAGGAACACAGGAGTGGGTTGCCATGCCCTCCTCCAGGGGATCTTCCCTACCCAGGGATTGAATCAGCGTCCCCTGTGTCTCCTACAGAGCAGGCAGATTCTTTACCACTGAGCCACCAGGGAAGCCTACTTTGTAATGTATTTCCATATGAATTTTAATTGACTTGTCAATTGCTACAAAAAAATCCTCTGTGATGTCAGCTGTGATTGAGCTGACTCTATAGATCAATGCAGAGCAGGTTTACATCATTATGATATAAGTCCTTTAATATGAACATGGCATAACTTTACATTTACTTATATTTTCTTTATTTCTTTAAGTAATGGTTTATAGTTTTTCATTGTACTAGTCTTGCACATATTTTGTCAAATGTTTCCTTATTTCATGTTCTGATGATTTGGAGTGGTGTTTTTAAAATTTTATTTTCTCATTGATCACTGCTGCTGCTGCTGCTGCTGCTGCTGCTAAGTCGTTTCAGTCATGTCCGACTCTGTGATCCCATAGAAGGCAGCCCACCAGGCTCCCTCATCCCTGGGATTCTCCAGGCAAGAACACTGGAGTGGGTTGCCATTTCCTTCTCCAATGCATGAAAGTGAAAAGTCAAAGTGAAGTCGCTCAGTCGTGCCTGACTCTTAGCGACCCCATGGACTGCAGCTCACCAGGCTCCTCCATCCATGGGATTTTTCAGGCAAGAGTACTGGAGTGGGGTGCCATTGCCTTCTCCATCATTGATCACTACTAGTGTATAACTGTAAACTTTATTTTTGTATATCAACTTTAATCCTATCAAATTCACCTAAAGATAAACCTTTCCAGGATTTTACAAAATAAATTTCTTAGAGTTTTCCATGTGGACAGTTGTGTGTCATATAAAATGTAAAGAGGGAGTTTTACTTCTCTCTTTCCAATAATTAAAACTTTACTAGTAACAATGATAATAATCTTTGCTTTCTTAAATGATGATGGTGATGACATTGTTGATGATGTTGATGGCTGCCTTATTGTACAGTTCCTACTTCCAGAGAAGTAGGGAGTAGAAGTGGTAAGACAGGCTATCTTTATCTTGTCATAGGGGTAAATAAACTTTTTTTTTCATTAGTAATGGCATTAGGTGTAGATTCATTTTTAATGAAACTTTTTCAGATTCAGCAAATTTCTTTTTATTCCTAATTTGCTGATTATTTTGAGAATGTATATATATTGAATTTTATCAAATATTATCAATACTTTTTTTGTTCCTATTTCTATTAAGATGACCATATATTCCTCTTTTATTCTGAGGCTGGAGTATAAACTGATTTTTAGATGTTGAACCAAATTACATATATTTGAGTTGCTGATGTTTTGTACAGGATTTTTGTATCTAAACTCTTAAGAGATATTACTCTGTAATTTTCTTTTTTTGATTTGTCACTGTCAGATTTTGTGCGCAAGTATTTTAATGCTGGTCTTACAAAATGAGTTGGGCAATGTCCATTCCTCCTCTACTTTCTGGAAAAGTTTGAGTAAAATTGGTACTTATTCCTCCTCCTTTGATCATGTTAATAATCAAGTAGACTTCTTTGTGGGCGATTTTGTTCATAGAACTTTGATTTACTTAATACATTCATGACATTCTTATCCTCTGTTCTATCTGCAATCAGTTGTTTTATGAAATTTCTTCCTCTATCTACCTTGTAGAATTTGTTAGCTTAAGGTGATTCATAGTATTTCTTCATTATCATTTCATGTCTGTTGAATCAGTATTAATATCTTCACTTGTATTTCTTATTTAGATAATTTGCTCTCATTCACTTTCTTTTTCTGCTACATGGTGTTTACTTTGATATTTTCAAATATCTAGCCTTTGACATTCTTAGTTTTCATTATTGTGCCTTCTATTTTATTGGTTTTGGCTTTTTATTACATCTTGCATTTTATTTATTTTATTTTGGCTTCTTTAGGTGAAAAGATGAGTCAGTGTTTTAAAACACTTCTTTTCTAATATTGTTTAAAGCTATAATTTTCCCTCTGCTGCTGCTGCTGCTAAGTCGCTTCAGTCATATCCAACTCTGTGCGACCCCATATATGGCAGCCCACCATGCTCCGCCATCCCTGGGATTCTCCAGGAAAGAATACTGGAGTGGGTTGCCATTTCCTTCTCCAATTTTCCCTCTAACTACTGGTAATTTTACCTCTAAGTACGTATAACTCACAGATTCCAATACACTTATCTTTTTGTATTTATGTACTCCATGATATTTGGAGAAGGCAATGACACCCCACTCCAGTACTCTTGCCTGGAAAATCCCATGGATGGAGGAGCCTGGTGGGCTGCTGTCCATGGGGTCCCTAAGAGTTGGACACGACTGAGCGACTTCACTTTCACTTCTCACTTTCATGCATTGGAGAAGGAAATGGCAATCCACTCCAGTATTCTTGCCTGGAGAATCCCAGGGACGGTGGAGCCTGGTGGGCTGCCGTCCATGGGGTCGCATAGAGTCGGACACGACTGAAACGACTCAGCAGCAGCAGCAGCAGTCCATGATATTTAAATTTTCATTGTACATTCTTATTTAAAGAGTAATTTAGAAATGTGTGTTTGCAAATACCTAAAGATTTTGAAAATATTTAAATGTATTGATTTATAATTTAAATTTTTACAAATCTTATAAGATTTCAAACTTTTGAATGTATTGAGCCATACCACAGGCAAAAGTCTTCTGGCTTAAGACTAATGTGTACTGACCCTTTATCTAGTCAAATTATTCAATTTGCATAGAAAAAAAGACAAAATGGGTTTTGACAATTAAATAAATTAATTGTGACTATTATTTTACAAAAATATAAAGATAATTACTATTGATAATAAAATAAAAATCTGTAAAATATCTTCAAAGATATAAGGAGGTAAATGGCAACCAAAGAGAACATATAACAGAATGTTCAAAATTAATGAGAAAAAAAAAAGTAAGACAGTCAAAGATAAAACAACATAGAGGCTTTCCTGGTGGCTCAGTGGTAAAGTATCCACCTGCCAGTGCAGGAGATAATGATATGAGCACTGATCTGGGAAGATCCAACATGCCCCAAAGCATTTAATCCCCTGCACCACAACTATTGAGCCTGTGCTACAAGTCCAGGAGCCACAACTACTGAACCCACATGTTGCAGCTACTGAAGACCATGAGCCTAGAGCTTGTGCTCTGCAACAAGAGAAGCCACCACAATAAGAAGCCCAAGACTCACAGTGGGAGAGTGGCCCCTGCTTGTCACATTAGAGAAAAGGCTGCACAGCAACAAATACCCAGCAGGGGCAAGAATAAATAAATAAATAGAATTATTAAAAAATAACATAAAACAATGAAAAATAAAATTTTAGTGGTATATCAATTGTGATATTTATTTAAATAAAGATTAATTACTTAAAATCTCCTAGATTCCAAGACTTTAAGATTTGGTAATTATTTAACTCAAAGTTGCTTGTAAGAGATACAAGTAAAATGTACAGTACAGTACAAAGTTAAACAAAAAAAATTTAGGCAATTTTAATAAGAAAAAACCTGCAAAAGTATTTTTTTAATTTTCAAAGGATAAGTGGTTAAACAAAGAACATTATTTTGTATGGAAACCCAATGACAATATACCATTTATAAAACATTATGCACTTAACAAGTACCTTCTAGAACTAACACCAAAAAAAAAAAAAAAAGATGTCCTTTTCATCATAGGGGACTGGAATACAAAAGTAAGAAGTCAAGAGATACCTAGAGAAACAGGCAAGTTTGGCCTTGGAGTACAAAATGAAGCAGGGCAAATTCTCATAGAGTTTTGCCAAGAGAACACACTTGTACACTCTCTTCCAACAACACAAGAGATGACTACACATGGACCTCACTAGATAATCAATACCAAAATCAGACTGATTATATTCTTTTCAGCTGAAGATGGAAAAGTCCTATACAGTCAGCAAAGACAAGACTGGGAGTTGACCGTGGTTCATATTATGAATTCCTTATTGCAAGATTCAGACTTAAATTTCAAAAAGTAAGGAAAACCATTAGGCCATTCAAATATGACCTAAATCAAATCCCTTATAAATATACACTGGAAGTGACAAATTGTTTCAAGGGATTAGATCTGATAGACAGAGTGCCTGAAGAACTATGGAAAGAGGTTGGTAACATTGTAAAGCAGGTAGTGATCAGAACCATCCCCCAGAAAATAAATGCAAAATGACAAAATGGCCTATCTTAAGAGGCTTTACAAACAGCTGAGAAAAGAAGAGAGGTGAAAAGCAAAGGAGAAAAAGATACACACATCTAAATGCAGAGTTCCAAAGAGTGGCAAGGAGAGATAAGAAAGGCTTCTTAACAGAACAATGCAAAGAAACAGAGGGAAACAATAGAATGGAAAAGACTGGAGATCTCCTCAAGAAAATTAGAGATTTCAAGGAAATATTTGAGTAAAGATGGGCACAATAATGGACAGAAATGGTATGGAACTCAGAAGCAGAAGATATTAAGAAGAGGTAGCAAGAATACACAGAAAAACTATACAAAAAAAAGATCTTAATGACTCAGATAACCGTGATGGTATGATCACACACCTAGAGCCAGACATCATAGAGCACACAGTCAAGTGGGCCTTAGGAAGCATTGCTATGAATAGTGCTAGTGGAAGTGATGGCATTCCAGGTGAGCTATTTCAAATCCTAAACAATGATGCTGTTAAAGTGTTGTATTCAACATGCCCCCAAATTTGGAAAAATCAGCAGTCGGCACAAGACTGGAAAAGGTCAGTTTTCATTCCCAAAGAAGGGAATCACAAAGAAGGGAAATGCCAAAGAATGTTCAAGTTACCACAAAATTGCTTTCATTTCACATGCTAGGCAACCCACTCCAGTGTTCTTGCCTGGAGAATCCCAGGGACAGGGGAGCCTGGTGAGCTTCCGTCTATGGGGTCTCACAGAGCCGGGCATGACTGAAGCGACTTAGCAGCAGCAGCAGCAGAGTACTGCTCAAAATTCTCCAAGCAAGACTTGAAGTGAGAACTTTCAGATGTTCAAGTTGGATTTAGAAAATGCAGAGGAACCAAAAATTAAATTGCCAACATCCTTTGGATCATAGAATAAGCAAGAGAAGTCCAGAAAAACATCTGCTTCATTGACTATGCTAAAGCCTTTGACTGTGTGGATCACAACTGTGGAAAGTTCTTAAAGAGATGGGAATACCAGATCAACTTATCTTCCTCCTGAGAAATCTGTATGCAGGTCAAAAAGCAACAGAACCAGACCTGAAATAATGGACTGGTTCCAAATTGGGAAAGGAATACATTAAGGCTGTGTATTGTCACCCTGCTTATTTAATTTATATGGAGAGTACATCATGCAAAATGCCGGGCTGGATGAAGTACAAGCTGGAATCAAAATTGCCGAGAGAAATATCAGTAACCTCAGATATGTAGATGACACCACCCTAAGGCAGAAAGTGAAGAGGAAGTAAAGAACCTTTTGGTGAAGGTGAAGGAGAAGAGTGAAAAAGCTGGTTTAAAACTCAACATTCAAAAAACAAAGATCATAGCATGCGGTCCCATCACTTCTTGGCAAATAGATGGTGAAACAATGAAAACAGTGACAGACTTTATTTTCTTGAGCTCCAAAATCACTGCAGATGGTGACTGTGGCCATGAAATCAAAAGACACTTGCTCCTTGGAAGAAAAGCTGTAACAAACCTAGACAGCATATTTAAAAGCAGAGACATTACTTTGCTAACAAAGGTCCATCTAGTCAAAGCTATGTTGTATCCAGTAGTCATGTATGGATGTGAGAGTTGGACCATAAATAAGGCTGAGTGCCAAAGAACTGGTGCTTTCAAACTCTGGTGTTGGAGAAGACTCTTGAGAGCCCCTTGGACTATGAGGAGATAAACCAATCAATCCTAAAAGAAACAACCCTGAATATTCATTGGAATGATTAATGCTGAAGCTCTAATACATTGGTCACCTGATGGCAAGATCCTACCCATTAGAAAAGACCTTGATGCTGGGAAAGATTGAAGGCAGGAGGAGAAGGAGACAATGGAGGATAAGATAACTCTGGCATCACTGACTCAATGGACGAATTTGAGCAGGCTCTGATAGATGGTGAAGAACAAGGAAGCCTGGTGTGCTGCAGTCCATGGGACTGCAAAGAGTCGGACACAACTGAGCAACTGAACAACAACAACAAATGTACTTAATAATAGGACACAAGCAGATTTTAAAATTAGAAACTTGGGGGAGACTTCCCCAGTGGTCCAGATGCTAAGACTCCAACCTCCCAATTCAGGGAACATGGGTTGGATCCCTGTTCAAGGAACTAGATCCCAACTAAGAGTACATAGAGAGTACAAGAGAACTAGATGCTACAACTAAGAGTATGCATGACACAACTGAAGATCCCAAGTGCTGCAAATGAGTATGGCTCTTTGTGACTCTATGGACTGTAACCTGCCAGGCTCTTTTGTCCATGGGATTTTCCAGGCAAGAATACTGGAATGGATTTCAATTCCTTTCTCCAGGGAAGCCACCCAACCCAGGGATTGAATCCAAGTCTCTTGCATCACAGACAGATTCTTTATTGTTTGACCCACCAGGGAAGACCTAAATAAAACTCAAGACAGCCAAAGAAAAAAATTAATTTTTTAAAAATTAGACAACTTTTAATAATAAGGTAAAATGATAGAAACCAATATCTTAGAGAGTTAAGTTCCAATAATATTTGAGTGAATATATTATAAGGAAGACAAAATTATAAATATCTATTTTGCTTTATTGACTATGCCAAAGCCTTTGACTGTGTGGATCACAATAAACTGTGGAAAATTCTGAAAGAGATGGGAATACCAGACCACCTGATCTACCTCTTGAGAAATTTGTATGCAGGTCAGGAAGCAACAGTTAGAACTGGACATGGAACAACAGACTGGTTCCAAATAGGAAAAGGAGTATGCTAAGGATATATATCGGAGAAGGCAATGGCATCCCACTCCAGTACTCTTGCCTGGAAAATCCCATGGACAGAGGAGCCTGGTAGCCTGCACTCCATGGGGTTGCTAAGAGTCAGGCACGACTGAGCGACTTCCCTTTCACTTTTCACTTCATGCATTGGAGAAGGAAATGGCAACCCACTCCAGTGTTCTTGCCTGGAGAATCCCAGGGATGGGGGAGCCTGGTGGGCTGCCATCTCTGGGGTCACACAGAGTCGGACACAACTGAAGCGACTTAGCAGCAGTAGCAGCAGCAAGGCTGTATATTGTCACAATGTTTATTTAACTTATATGCAGAGTACATCATGAGAAATGCTGGACTGGAAGAAACACAAGCTGGAATCAAGATTGCCAGGAGAATTATCAATAACCTCAGATATGCAGATGACACCACCCTTATGGCAGAAAGTGAAGAGGAACTCAAAAGCCTCTTGATGAAAGTGAAAGTGGAGAGTGAAAAAGTTAGCTTAAAGCTCAACATTCAGAAAACGAAGGTCATGGCATCTGGTCCCATCACTACATGGGAAATAGATGGAGAAACAGTGGAACCAGTGTCAGACTTTATTTTTCTGGGCTCCAAAATCACTGTAGATGGTGACTGCAGCCATGAAATTAAAAGACGCTTACTCCTTGGAAGGAAAGTTATGACCAACCTAGATAGCATAGTCAAAAGCAGAGACATTACTTTGCCAACAAAGGTTCGCCTAGTCAAGGTTATGGTCTTTCCTGTGGTCATGTATGGATGTGAGAGCTGGACTGTGAAGAAGGCTGAGCGCCGAAGAATTGATGCTTTTGAACTGTTGTGTTGGAGAAGACTCTTGAGAGTCCTTTGGACTGCAAGGAGACCCAACCGGTCCATTCTGAAGGAGATCAGCCCTGGGATTTCTTTGGAAGGAAAGATGTTTAAGCTGAAACTCCAGTACTTTCGCCACCTCATGCAAAGAGTTGACTCATTGGAAAAGACTCTGATGCTGGGAGGGATTTGGGGCAGGAGGAGAAGGGGACGACAGAGGATGAGATGGCTGGATGGCATCACTGACTTGATGGATGTGAGTCTGAGTGACCTCCGGGAGCTGGTGATGGACAGGGAGGCCTGGCGTGCTGTGATTCATGGTGTCGCAAAGAGTCGGACATGACTGAGCGACTGAACTGAACTGAACTGAAATGAATATAAGAATAAAATCGGGAGCAGTCCTAAGATGGCAGAGGAATATGATAGGGAGACCACTTTCTCCCCCACAAATTCATCAAAATATCATTTGAATGCTGAGTAAGTTCCACAAAACAACTTCTGAATGCTGGCAGAGGACACCAGGCACCCAGAAAGGTAGCCCATTCTCTTAGAAAGGAGGTAGGACAAAATATAAAAGACAAAAAGAGAGACAAAAGAGGGATGAAACCCATTCTGGGGAAGGAGTTGTGAAGGAGGAGAAGTTTCCAAACACTAGGAAACCCTCTCACTGGTGGGTCTGTGGGGAGTTTGGAATCTCAGAGGGCAACATAACTAGGAGGAAAACAAAACAAAACACAGAATATGCACCTAACTTCAACTCCCAGTGGAGAAGTAGCCAGATGCTCACGTTAGCCACCAGTGAGCAGGAGCTGAACAGGGAGGTGCAGGTTGCATGCTTAGGGTAAGGACCAGGTCTGAATGCCCTGAGGACAATCTGAGGGAGCTAATGTGAGACAGCAACCCAAACCATGGGATAGCCAGAGAGGAGGGAAAAGAGAGAGAGAGAGAGAGAGAGAGAGAGAGAGAGAACTTTCTTGCGAAAAGCTCTAAGTTAACGCACAGCCTGACCTGTTCACAGAACGAAGGATTGCGTGAATACCAAAGGAGAGCTAGCTGACTGCGGACCGGCCCAGTCCTCCACTGGAGGCCAAGAGGCAGGTGGGCGACAGCCAAAGCCCAAAGGCGAGGGACATCCTCCATCAAACTGTGCGCAGGCTCCAAGTTGATAACCAAGTCTTCCTGGAATCCTGGAGGGTTGATACCTGCTACGAGGGTTGTGGAGAAGGCAATGGCAACCCACTCCAGTACTCTTGCCTGGAAAATCCCATGGATGGAGGGGCCTGGTGAACTGCAGTCCATGGGGTCGCTAGGAGTTGGACATGACTGAGCGACTTCACTTTTGACTTTTCACTTTCAGTCATTGGAGAAGGAAATGGCAACCCACTCCAGTGTTCTTGCCTGGAGAATCCCAGGGACAGGGGAGCCTGGTGGGCTGCCATCTATGGGGTCACACAGAATTGAACACGACTGAAGCGACTTAGCAGCAGGAGGGTTGCAGCCAGAGATCAGCTCCCCAGGGGAGACACACGACACACCTGAGATGGCGCTGTTGCAGCACACCTGGGAAACTGAGCAGCCAGGACCAGGGAGGTGATTAAGATGCACAGCCCACCTGGGACAGTGCACTCGCCAGCACCTGGTTGCCTGAGCTGCTCGGACCTGGGAAGGGCAGTAAACACATGCTCAACCAAGTCTGTGTCTTTGTGGAGTACCTGAGAACCTGAACCTGAGCAGCTTAGATCTGGGAAGTGCATGAAACCCAGGGCCCGCTTTGGACAGTTAACATGCAGAGCAACCTGGAGCCTGAGCGGTGTAGACCAGGAAAGCACACGTGCCATGAGCTGGGGCAAACCCAGTGTGGTCCATACGCTGTGAGCACTCCCCACACATGCCAGTGATATTTGTTTGCAGTGTTCCTCCCTCCCCACAGCACAACTGAACAAATGAGCCTAAATAAATGACTACCTTCACCCCCTTGTGTCAGGGTGAAGAGACTTGCAAACAGAAAGCCAAAATAAACGAAGAGGGAACCACTCTGGAAGTGACAGGTGCAACAGATTAAAACCCTGTAGTTAGCATTGACTAAGCACTGGAAGGGGCCTATAGACCTTGAGAAGAAGTATAAGCTGGAACAAGAAACTATCTGAAACTGAACTGACCCCACACTGCCCTCAAAAACTCCAGAGAAATCCCTAGATATATTTTTACTATTATCATTTTTAAATTAAATTTTTTTTTAATTTTTAAGTTCTTTATTACTCCTTTAATTTTCATTTTTATAACCTGCTGCTGCTGCTGCTAAGTCTCTTCAGTCATGCCCAGCTCTGTGCGACCCCATAGACAGCAGCCCACCAGGCTCTGCCATCTCTGTCATTCTCAAGGCAAGAACACTGGAGTGGGTTGCCATTTCCTTCTCTGATGCATGAAAGTGAAAAATGGAAGTGAAGTCTCTCAGTCGTGTCTGACTCTTAGCAAACCCATGGACTGCAACCCACCAGGCTCCTCCGTCCATGGGACTTTCCAGGCAAAAGTACTGGAGTGGGGTGCCATTGCCTTCCCTGTTATAACCTACTATTACCTTGCAAAAAAAGACCCTATTTTTTAATGCAAATTTCATATATACATTTGTGTGTGTGTGTGTGTGTGTGTGTGATTTTGTTTTGTATTTTTAATATTGTATTTTTCAGAACCTAACATCTACTAGAGATTTTTAATCTTTGCTTTTTGGTATTTGTTATCAATTTTGCACCTTTAAGAATCTAATCTTCAATACCCATTTTTTTGCTTGCTGCTGCTGCTAAGTCGCTTCGGTCGTGTCCAACTCTGTGCGACCCCAGAGATGGCAGCCCGCCAGACTCCCTGTCCCTGGGATTCTCCAGGCAAGAACACTGGAGTGGGTTGCCATTTCCTTCTCCAATGCATGAAAGTGAAAAGTGAAAATGAAGTTGTTCAGTCGTGTCTGACTCTTAGCGACCCCATGGACTGCAGCCCACCAGGCTCCTCCATCCATGGGATTTTCCAGGCAAGAGTACTGGATTTTTTGCTTAGGGGTGTGATTACTGGTTTGATTGCTCTCTCCCCCTTTTGACTCTCCCTTTTCTCCCCCAGGTCATCACTATATTCTTCCTCCCCCTCTCTTTTCTACCTAACTCTGTGAGCCTCTCTAGGTGTTCTGTGTGTGGAGAACACTTAGGGAATTGATTACTGGCTAGACTGGCCTCTCCCCTTTGACTCCTGCTATGCTCCTCCTGGTCACCTCTATCTCCCTCCTCTCTTTTCTCTTATCCATGTAACTCTGTGAACTTCTCTAAGTGTCCCTCACTGTGAATTTTTCACCATTAACTGAGATGTTTTATCACCTGTGCTGTATGGATGGAGACATTTGAGGCTACTGTAAGAATAAGACTGAAAGCCAAAGGCAGAAGGCTTAAAGCCAAAACTTGAGAAGACCAGAAAACTCCTGACTCCAGGGAACATTAATCCACAAGAGCTCACCCAAAAGCCTCCATACTTAACACTAAAACTAAGCTCCACCCAAGAGCCAACAATTTCCAGAGCAAGACATACCATGCTAATTCTCCAGCAATGCACGAACATAGACCTGAGCATTAAAACACAGGCTGCCCAAAGTCACATCAAACCCATAGACACCTCAAAACTCACAACTGGACACTCCATTGCACTCCAGAGAGAGGAGATCCAGCTCCACCCACCAGAACACTGATGCAAGCTTCCCTTACCAGGAGACCTTGACAAGCCACTAGTTCAACCCCACCCACAGGGAGCCACCTCCACAATAAAGAGGAAGTACAAACTTCTAGCATACAGAAAGACCACCCTGAACACATCAATCAAAACAAAATGAAAAGGCAGAGAAATATTCAGCAGGTAAAGGAACAGGTAAATGCTCACCAAACCAAACAAAAGAGGAGCAAATACGGACTCTACCTGAAAAAGAATTCAGAATAACGATAGTATAGATGATCCAAAATTTTGAAAACAAAATGGAGTTACAGATAAATAGACTAGAGACAAGGATTGAGAAGATGCAAAATATGTTTAACAAGGACCTATAAGAAACAAAAAAAGAGTCAATCAATAATGAATAATGCAATAATTGAGATCAAAGTCACTCTGGAGGGAACCAACAGTAGAATAACCAAGGCAGAAGATAGGCTAAGTGAGGTAGAAGATAGAATGGTGGAAATAAATAAAGCAGAAAGAAAAAAAGAACAAAAGAATTAAAAGAAATGAGGACAAAATCAGAGACTTCTGGGACAATGTTGAACACCTCAATATCCAAATCATAGGAGTCCCAGAAGAAGACAAAAAGAAAGGCCGTGAGAAAATTCTTCAGGAGATAATAGTTGAAATTTTCCCTAAAATGGGGAAGGAAATAGCCACCCAAGCCCAAGAAACCCAGAGAGTCCCAAACAGGATAAACCCAAGGCAAAAAACCCCAAGACACATATTAATCAAATTAATGAAGATCAAACACAAAAAGTAAATATTAAAAGCAGCAAGGGAAAAGCAACAAATAACACCCAAGGGGATTCCCATAACGATAACAGCTGACCTTTCAATAGAAACTCTTCAGACCAGAAGGGAATGGCAGGACATACTTAAAGTGGTGAAAGGGAAAAACCTAGAACCCAGATTACTATACCCAGCAAGGATCTTATTCAAATATGAAGGAGAAATGGCATTGAAACATGTATATTATCATATGTGAAACAGATCGCCAGACCAGGTTTGATGCATGAGACAGGATGCTCGGGGCTGGTTCACTGGGATGACCTAGAGGGATGGGATGAGGAGGGAAGTGGGAGGGGGCTTCAGGATGGGGAACACATGTACACTCATGGTGGATCCATGTCAATGTATGGCAAAACCACTACAATATTGTAAAGTAATTAGCCTCCAATTAAAATAAATTAATATTAAAAATATATATATAAAGAAAAAAAAAAAAGATTTAGAGACAAGCAAAAGCTGAGAGAATTCAGCAGCACCAAACAAGCTCTTCAACAAATGCTAAGGGATCATCTCTAGACAGGAGACACAGAAAAGGTATATAAACTTGAACCCAAAACAACAAAGTAAATGACAATGGGATCATACTTATCAATAATTATCTTAAATGTAAATGGGTTGAATGCTACAACCAAAAGACAAAGAATGGCTGAATGGATAGAAAAACAAGACCCCTATATATGCTGTCTACAAGAGACCTACCTCAAAACAAGACACATACAACTGAAAGTGAAGGGCTATTAAAATATATTTCACACAAATGGAGACGAAAAGAAAGCAGGAGTAGCAATACTCATATCAGATAAAATAGATGTTGAAATAAAAGCTGTGAAAAGAGACAAAGAAGGACACTATATAATGATCAAAGAATCAATCCAAAAAGATATAACAATTATAAATATATATGCACCCAACATAAGAGCACCACAATATGTAAGGCAAATGCTAACAAGTATGAAAGGGGAAATTAACAGTAACACAATAATAGTGGGGGATTTTAGTACTCCACTCACACCTATGGATAGATCAGCTAAACAGAAAATTAGCAAGGAAACACAAACTTTAAATGATACAATAGACCAGTTAGACCTAATTGATATATACATATATGACATTTCAACTCAAAACAATAATTTCAGCTTTTTCTCAATTGCACACAGAACATTCTACAGGATAGATCACATCTTGGGCCATAAATCCAGCCTTGATAAATTCAAAAAAATTGAAATCATTTCAAACATCTTTTCTGATCACAGTGCAATAAAATTAGATGCCAACTACAGGAAAAAATTGGGGGCAAGAGGAGAAGGCGACGATAGAGGATGAGATGGCTGGATGGCATCACTGACTCAATGGATGTGAGTCTGAGTGAACTCCAGGAGCTGGTGATGGACAGGGAGGCCTGGTGTGCTGCGATTCATGGGGTCGCAAAGAGTTGGACACGACTGAGTGACTGAATTGACTGAACTGAACAGAAAAAAAAGTAAAACTATTAAAAAGTCAAACATATGGAGGCTAAACAACACGGGTCTGGATAACCAAAAAATCACAGAAGAAATAAAAAAAGAAATCAAATTATGCATAGAAATGAATGAGTATGAAAACACAACAACCCAAAACCTATGGGATTCAGTAAAAGCAGTGCTAAGGGGAAGGTTTATAGCAATACAAGCTTACCTAAAGAAACAAGAGAAAAATCAAGTAAATAACCTAACTTTACACCTAAAGTAACTAGAAAATAAGAAATGAAGAACTCCAGGGTTAGTAGGAAGAAAGAAATAATAAAAATTAGAGCAGAAATAAATGAAAACGAAACAAAGGAGACTATAGAAAAAATCACAAAACTAAAAGCTGGTTCTTTGAGAAGATGAATAAAACTGACAAACCATTAGCCAGACTCATCAAGAAAAAAAGGGAGAAGAATCAAATCAATAAAATTAGAAATGAAAATGGAGAAATCACAAAAGACAACACAAATATACAAAAGATATAAGAGACTACTATTAGCAACTATATGCCAATAAAATGGACAACTTGCAAGAAATGGATGAATTCTTAGAAAAGTATAATCTTTCAAAACTGAACCAGGAAGAAATAGAAAAATCTTAACAGACCCATCACAAGCATGGAAACTATAATCAAAAATCTTCCAACAAACAAAAGTCCAGGACGAGATGGCTTCATAGGTGAATTCTACCATAAAATTTAGAGAAGAGCTAACACCTATTTTACTCAAACTCTTCCAGAAAATTGCAGAGGAAAGTAAACTTCCAAACTCATTCTATGAGGCCACCATCACCCTAATACCAAAACCAGACAAAGATGCCACAAAAAAAGAAAACTACAGGCCAATATCACTGATGAACATAGAAGCAAATGTCCTGAATAAAATTCTAGCAAACAGAATCCAACAACATATTAAAAAGATCATACATCATAACCAAGTGGGCTTTATCCCAAGGATACAAGGATTCTTCACAATATTCACAAATCAATCAATGTGATATACCACATTAACAAATTGAAAGATAAAAGCCATATGATTATCTCAATAGATGCAGAGAAAGCCTTGGATAAAATTCAACATCCATTTATGATAAACACTCTCCAGAAAGCAGGCATAGAAGAAACATACCTCAACATAATAAAAGCCATATATGATAAACCCACAACAAACATTATCCTCAATTGTTAAAAATTGAAAGCATTTCCCCTAAAGTCAGGAACAAGACAAGGATGCCCACTCTCACCACTACTAACTATTTAACATGGTTTTTGAAGTTTTAGCCACAGCAATCAGAGAATAAAAAGGAATAAAAGGAATCCAGATCAGAAAAGAAGAAGTAAAACTCTGACTGTTTGCAGATGACATGATCCTCTACATAGAAAACCCTAAAGACATCAAATTACTAGAGCTAATCAATGAATACAGTAAAGTTGCAGGATATAGAATTAATACACAGAAATTCCTTGCATTTGTATACACTAATAATGAGAAAACAGAAAGAGAAATTAAGGAAATAATTCCATTCACCATTGCAACGAAAATAATAAAATACTTAGGAATAAATTTGCCTAAAGAAACAAAACACCTATATATAGAAAACTATAAAACACTGATGAAAAAAATCAAAGATGACACAAATAGATGGAGAAATACACCATGTTCATAAGAATCAATATAGTGAAAATGAGTATACTACCCAAAGCAATCTATAGATTCAATGCAATCCCTATCAGGCTACCAATGTTATTTTTCAGAGAACTAGAATAAATAATTTCATAATTTGTATGGAAGTACAAAAAGCCTCAAATAGCCAAAGCAATCCTCAAAAGAAGAATGAAGAAAGAGGAAAGAAGAATGGAACTTCTGGAATCAACTTGCCTGACTTAAGACTATACATCAAACCTACAGTAATCAAGACAGTATGATACTGGCACAGACAGAAATATAAATTAATGGAACAAAATAGAAAGCCCAGAGATAAGTCCATGCACCTATGGATACCTTATCTTTGACAAAGGAGGCAAGAATATACAATAGGGAAAAGACAATGTCTTTAACAAGTGGTGCTGGGAAAACTGGTCAAGCATTTGTAAAAGAATGAAACTAGAACACTTTATAACACCATACACAAAAATAAACTCAAAATGAATTAAAGATCTAAATGTAAGACCAGAAACTATTAAACTCCTAGAGGAGAACACAGGCAAAACACTCTCTGACATAAATCACAGCAGGATCCTCTATGACCCACCTCTCAGAGTAATGGGTCTCACAGTAATGGAAATAAAAGCAAAAATAAACAAATGGGACTTAATTAAACTTAAAAGCTTCTGCACAACAAAGGAAATTATAAGCAAGGTGAAAAAACAGCCTTCATAGTGGGAGAAAATAATAGCAAATGAAGCAAAAGACAAAGAATTAATCTCAAAAATATACAAGCAACTCCTTCTGCTCAATTCCAGAAAAATAAATGACCCAATCAAAAAGTGGGCCAAAGAACTAAACAGACTTTTCTCCAAAGAATCCATACAGATGGCTAACAAACACATGAAAAGATGCTCAACATTACTCATTATCAGAGAAATGCAAATCAAAACCACAATGAGGTACCATCTCATGCCAGTCAGAATGGCTGATATCAAAAAGTCTACAAACAATAAATGCTGGAAAGGGTGTGGAGAAAAGGGAACCCTCTTATACTGTTAGTGTGAATGCAAACCAGTACAGCCACTATGGAGATTTCTTTAAAAAAACTGGAAATAGAACTGTCATATGACCCAGCAATCCCACTGCTGGGTATACACACTGAGGATACCAGAATTGAAAGAGACGCATGTACCACAATGTTCATCACAGCACTGTTCACAATAGCTAGCACGTGAAAGCAACCTAGATGTTGCTATAGATCTATGCTACAGATGACCATCAGCAGATGAATTGATAAGAAAGCTGTGGTACATATACAAAATGGAATATTACTCATCTATTAAAAAGTATGTATTTGAATCAGATCTAATGAGGTGGATGAAACTGGAGCCCATTATACAGAGTAAAGTAAGTCAGAAAGAAAAACACCAGTACAGTATATTAACGCATATATATGGAATTTAGAAAGGTAACAATGATGACCCTATATGGGAGACAGGAAAAGAGACACAGATGTAAAGAATGGACTTTCGGACTCTGTGGAATAAGGCAAGGGTGGGATAATTTGAGAGATAACATTGAAACATGTATATTACCATATATGAAATATATCACCATTCCAGGTTCAATGCATAAGACAAGTCAGGGCCGGTGCGCTGGGATGACCCTTAGGAATGAGATAGGGAGGGAGGAGGACGGGGGATTCAGGATGGGGGACATATGTATACTCATGGCTGATTTATGTCAATGTATAGCAAAAACCACTAGTATACTATAAAGTAATTAGCCTCCAATTAAAACAAATAAATTTAAAGAAAAAAGAATAAAATCAATTTAATAATTTAAGTATATTTCCAAATGGATTTTTGAATGTTTTTTAATATAAAAACTTGAGATCACCTATTCATAGTTTTTATATCAGGAAATTAGAAAGTAAAAAAAAAAAAAAGAAAAGAAAAGAAAAAGAAAACGGGTAAAACACACTATAATTTAAGAAAACTGCTATTAATATTTTCATACTAAATGCACATTACTAAATATGTATTGCTTATGTTTATGATAGGAAAAACATAGTTCATTCTGAATAGAATATCTCAAAGTATCATATTTTCCATTATTGATATGCTTCATCTCCTGTTTCCAAAAAATGAAACTTTAGCTAAAAACTTTAAACATAATCTAATATAGGATAGTTGAGAATAAAATTATAATGAAGCTTTAGTTATAAATATCATCAGCTCCCTAATATAAAGGTACTGCCTTTGCAAATCTTGTCCTTGACAGAAAGAAGAGCAAAATAAACTTATTGTTTCCATTGCCTAAGGAATATGTTAGAATATAGTTATTATTTTTGTTCTGTATAAGCTAATAGAAATTAAGATCCCTCGTGCCCTTATTATAAAAAGTATTGTAAAAGTTGTACACTGGTTTGCTAAGCAAACTTTTGCTTTTAAATTCAATCATCAATTAATAATCTATACAAATCTAGGATGAAAATCTATTACACATTTTCAGTTTATAATTTTAGGAAAATCAAAACACTCAGGTGTATATAATTTGTACTCAACATCAATCCTAAGTGCTAACTGACTCAACATTATGTCAAAGGATTTTAACAAATTGGATACTATGTTACACACAGCTAAAACTCTAAAATGGTAAGGACCTAACAGAAGCAGAAGAGATTAAGAAGAGGTGGCAAGAATACACAGAACTAATACACACAAAAAAAGTCTCAATTACCTGGGTAACCACAATGATGTGCTCACTCACTTAGAGTCAGACATTCTGGAGTGTGAAATCAAATTGGCCTTAGGAAGCAATACTACAAAAAAGCTAGTGGAGCTGATGAAATTCCAGTTGAGTTATTTCAAATCCTTAAGGATGATGCTGTTAAAGGGCTGGACTCAGATCAGATCAGATCAGTCGCTCAGTCGTGTCCGACTCTTTGTGACCCCATGAACTGCAGCACGCCAAGCCTCCCTATCCATCACCAGCTCTCGGAGGTCACTCAGACTCACATCCATCGAGCCAGTGATGCCATCCAGCCATCTCATCCTCTGTCGTCCTCTTCTCCTCCTGCCCCCAATCCCTCCCAGCATCAGAGTCTTCTCCAATGAGTCAACTCTTCGCATGAGGTGGCCAAAATACTGGAGTTTCAGCTTTAGCATCATTCCTTCCAAAGAAATCCCAGGGCTGATCTCCTTCAGAATGACTCAATATGTCAGCAAATTTGGAAAACTCAACAGTAGCCACAGGACTGGAAGTCAGCTTTCATTCCAATCCCAAAGAAGGGCAATGACAAAGAATGTTGAAACTACCACACAATTGCACTCATTTCACATGCTATAGCAAGATTATGCTCAAAATCTTTCAAGCTAAGCTTCAACAGTGCATTAACCAAGAACTTCCAGATGTACTAGTTGGATTTAGAAAAGCAAAGGAACTAGAGATCAAATTGCCAACATCTGTCAGATCAGAAAAAGCAAGAGGATTCCAGGAAAACATTTACTTCTGCTCTACTGACTACATTAAAGCCTTTGACTTTGTGGATCACGACAAACTATCAAAAATTCTTAGAGAATACCAGACCACCTTGCCTGAGTCCTGAGAATCCTGTATGCAAGTCAAGAAGCAACAGCTAGAACCGGACATGAAACAATGGACTGGGTTCAAAATTGGGAAAGAAGTGTTGTCAAGGCTCTATATTGTCACCCTGTTTATTTTTTTATGTGCAAACATAATTGTGGTTTTTGCATTGTTGAAATTTGCAATTTGACATTGGAATACATTCTTAATAGTTGTGGTTATGTTATACATCATTTTAATGCACATTTCTTGCTTTCTATTTTCTTTGCTAATGATATTACTTGCTGTTTAGCTAACATTTATTTTAGACTATGGAACTTATGTTCGACAAAAAGCAAATCCAAGTGATTGTCTTATTCAAGTTCAAAATGTGTTGTAAAGCACTGGAAAGAACTCACAAATCCAGAATACCTTTGATCCAGAAACTGCTAACCAATGTACAGTGTTGTGGTATTTCAAGAAGTTTTGCAAAGGAGACAAGAGCCTTGAAGATGAAGAGTATAGTGGCCAGCCATCAGAAGTTGACAGTGATCAACTGAGAGGATCACTGAAGCTGATTCTCTTAGAACTACATGTGAAGTTGCTGAAGAATTCAACATAGACCATGGTTTGGCATTTGAAGCAAATTGGAAAAGTGAAAAAGCTTGATAAGTGGATGCCTCATAAACTGATCAAAAAAAAAAAAAAAACACATTGTTTTGAAATGTCATCTTCTCTTATTCTACACAAATACAATGAACCATTTCTTGATTGGACGGTGACATGTGGTGAAAAGTGGATTTTATATGACAGTTGGTGACAACCTGCTCAGTGGTTGGACCAAGAGATTCCAAAGCACTCTCCAAAGCCAGGTTTACACCAAAACATGTCATGGTCAGTTTGGTGGTGTGTTGCCTGTCTGATCCACTATACCTTTCTGCATCTCAGCAAAACCATTACATCTGAGAAGTATGCTCAGCAAATTGATGAGATGCACCAAATGCTGCAATGCCTGCAGCCAGCATTGGTCAACAGAAAGGGTCCAATTCTTCTCCAGGGCAATGTATAACTGCACATCTGTCACACAACCAGTGCTTCAGAAATTGAACAAATTGGACTACAAAATTTTGCCTCATCTGCCAGGTTCTCCTGAGCACTCACTAACCAAATACTACTTCTTCAAGCTTCTAGACAGCTCTTTGCAGGGAAAATGCTTCCACAACCTGCAAGGGGCAGAAAATGCTTTCCAAGAGTTAAGTGAATCCTGAGGCATAAATTTTTATGTTACAGGAATAAGGAAACTTATTATCCATTACTATCAAAATGTGTTGATAGTAATGGTTCCTATTTTGATTAATAAAGATGTATTTGAGCCTAGTTATAATGATTTAAAATTCACAGTCCAAAACTACAATTACTTTTGCATCAACATAATAACTAATATGTAGAGTATATCATGTGAAATGCTGGGCTGGATGAATCACAAGCTGGAATCAAGACTGCTGGGAAAAGTATCAATAACCTCAGATATGCAGATGATACCACTCTAATGGCAGAAAGTGAAGAGAACCTAAAGAGCCTCTTGATGAGGGTGACAGAGAAGAGTGGAAAAACTGGCTTAAATCTCAACATTCAAAAAACTAAGATCATGGCATCTAGTCCCATCACTTCACAGCAAACAGAAAGAGAAAAAGTATAAAGAATGACACATTTTAGTTTCTTGGGCTCTAAAACTGATGTGGATGGTGAAAGCAGCCATGAAATTAAAAGATGATTGCTCATTGGAATGAAAGCTATGACAAACCTAGGCAGTGTATGACAAACCAGAGACATCACTTTGCTGACAAGGGTCCATATAGTCAAAGCTATGGTTTCTCCTATAGTGATATATGGATATGAAAGTTGGACTGTAAAGAAGGCAGAGCACCAAGAATTCATGCTTTTGAATTGTGGTCCTGGAGAAGACTCTTGAGAGTCCCCTGGACTGAAGGGAGAGTAAATGAGTCAATCCTAAAGGAAATCAACCCTAAGTATTCATTGGAAAGACTGGTGCTGAAGTTGAAGCTTCAATGCTTTGGCCACTTGATGTGAAGAGCTAACTTATTGGTAAAGATTCTGATGCTGGGAAAGATTGAAGGCAAAAGTAGAAGAGGGAGGCAAAGGATGAGATGGCAAAAGATGATATGAGATCGACTCAACAGACATGAATTTGAGCAAATTCTGGAAGATAGTGAAAGACAAGGAAGCCTGTTTTACTCCAGTCCATGGGGTCACAAAGAGTCGGACATGATTTAGTGACTGAACAACAACAAATAATAACTAATTCAAAGAAACTTTGTGTTATATATATATAGTATATATATACACACACATATTAATGTATATACATTAATAGGTATATTATACGTATATAATATATATATAGTATACATAATGTATATAGTATATATATAACTAGGAGCGCGGCCGAGAGGAGCTACTCCACGACCGAGGTCAGGAAGGGCGGCGGTAAGAGATACCCCTCCTCCAAGGTCAGGAAGGGCAGCGGTGAGGAGAGACCCCTCGTCCAAGGTAAGGTGCCATGGCTGTGCTTTGCTGGAGCAGTCAGGAAGAGATACCCCACGCCCAAGGTAAGAGAAACCCAAGTAAGACAGTAGGTCTTACAAGAGGGCATCAGAGGGCAAATACACTGAAACCATACTCACAGAAAACTAGTCAATCTAATCACACCAGGACCACACCCTTGTCTAACTCAATGAAATTAAGCCATGCCCGTGGGGCAACCCAGGATGGGGGGGTCATGGTGGAGAGATCGGACAGGGTGTGGTCCGCTGGAGAAGGGAATGGTAAACCACTTCAGTATTCTTGCCTTGAGAACCCCATGAACAGTATGAAAAGGCAAAATGATAGGATACTGAAAGAGAAACTCCCCAGGTCAGTAGGGGCCCAATATGCTACTGGAGATCAGTGGAGAAATAACTCCAGAAAGAATGAAGGGATGGAGCCAAAGCAAAAAGAATACCCAGCTGTGGATGTGTCTGGTGATAGAAGTAAAATTCGATGCTGTAAAGAGCAATATTGCATAGGAACCTGGAATGTCAGGTCCATGAATCAAGGCAAATTGGAAGTGGTCAAACACGAAATGGCAAGAATGAATGTCGACATTCTGGGAATCAGCGAACTAAAATGGACTGGAATGGGTGAATTTAACACAGAGGACCATTATATCTACTACTGCGGGCAGGAATCCCTCAGAAGAAATGGAGTGGTCATCATGGTCAACAGAAGAGTCCGAAATGCAGTACTTGGATGCAGTCTCAAAAACGACAGGATGATCTCTGTTCGTTTCCAAGGCAAACCATTCAATGTCACAGTAATCCAAATCTATGCCCCAACCAGTAATGCTGAAGAAGCTGAAGTTGAACGGTTTTATGAAGACCTACAAGACCTTTTAGAACTAACACCCAAAAAAGATGTCCTTTACATTATAGGGGACTGGAATGCAAAAGTAGGAAGTCAAGAAACACCTGGAGAAACAGGCAAATTTGGCCTTGGAATATGGAATGAAGCAGGGCAAAGACTAACAGAGTTTTGCCAAGAAAATGCACTGGTCATAGCAAATACCCTCTTCCAACAACACAAGAGAAGACTCTATACATGGACATCACCAGATGGTCAACACCGAAATCAAATCGATTATATTCTTTGCAGCCAAAGATGGAGAAGCTCTATACAATCAGCAAAAACAAGACCAGGAGCTGACTGTAGCTCAGACCATGAACTCCTTATTGCCAAATTCAGACTTAAATTGAAGAAAGTAGGGAAAACCACTAGACCATTCAGGTATGACCTAAATCAAATCCCTTATGATTATACAGTGGAAGTGAGAAATAGATTTAAGGGCCTAGATCTGATACATAGAGTGCCTGATGAACTATGGAATGAGGTTCATGACATTATACAGGAGACAGGGATCAAGACCATCCCCATGGAAAAGAAATGCAAAAAAGCAAAATGGCTGTCTGGGGAGGCCTTACAAATAGCTATGAAAAGAAGAGAAGTGAAAAGCAAAGGAGAAAAGGAAAGATATAAACATCTGAATGCAGAGTTCCAAAGAATAGCAAGAAGAGATAAGAAAGCCTTCTTCAGCGATCAATGCAAAGAAATAGAGGAAAACAATAGAATGGGAAAGACTAGGGATCTCTTCAAGAAAATCAGAGATATCAAAGGAACATTTCATGCAAAGATGGGCTCGATAAAGGACAGAAATGGTATGGACCTAACAGAAGCAGAAGATATTAAGAAGAGGTGGCAAGAATACACAGAAGAACTGTACAAAAAAGAGCTTCACGACCCAGATAATCATGATGGTGTGATCACTGACCTAGAGCCAGACATCCTGGAATGTGAAGTCAAGTGGGCCTTAGAAAGCATCACTACCAACAAAGCTAGTGGAGGTGATGGAATTCCAGTGGAGCTATTCCAAATCCTGAAAGATGATGCTGTGAAAGTGCTGCACTCAATATGCCAGCAAATCTGGAAAACTCAGCAGTGGCCACAAGATTAGAAAAGATCAGTTTTCATCCCAATCCCAACGAAAGGCAATGCCAAAGAATGCTCAAACTACCGCACAATTGCACTCATCTCACACACTAGTAAAGTAATGCTCAAAATTCTCCAAGCCAGGCTTCAGCAATATGTGAACCAAGAACTTCCTGATATTCAAGCCGGTTTTAGAAAAGGCAGAGGAACCAGAGATCAAATTGCCAACATCTGCTGGATCATGGAAAAAGCAAGAGAGTTCCAGAAAAACATCTATTTCTGCTTTATTGACTATGCCAAAGCCTTTGACTGTGTAGATCACAATAAACTGTGGGAAATTCTGAAAGAGATGGGAATACCAGACCACCTGATCTGCCTCTTGAGAAATCTGTATGCAGGCCAGGAAGCAACAGTTAGAACTGGACATGGAACAACAGACTGGTTCCAAATAGGAAAAGGAGTACGTCAAGGCTGTATATTGTCACCATGTTTATTTAACTTATTTGCAGAGTACATCATGAGAAATGCTGGACTGGAAGAAACACAAGCTGGAATCAGGATTGCCGGGAGAAATATCAATAACCTCAGATATGCAGATGACACCACCCTTATGGCAGAAAGTGAAGAGGGACTAAAAAGCCTCTTGATGAAAGTGAAAGTGGAGAGTGAAAAGGTTGACTTAAAGCTCAACATTCAGAAAACGAAGATCATGGCATCTGGTCCCATCACTACATGGGAAATAGATGGGGAAACAGTGGAAAGTGTCAGATTTTATTTTTCTGGGCTCCAAAATCACTGCAGATGGTGACTGCAGCCACGAAATTAAAAGATGCTTACTCCTTGGAAGGAAACTTATGACCAACCTAGATAGCATATTCAAAAGCAGAGACATTACTTTGCCAAGAAAGGTTCGTCTAGTCAAGGCTATGGTCTTTCCTGTGGTCATGTATGGATGTGAAAGCTGGACTGTGAAGAAGGCTGAGCACCAAAGAATTGATGATTTTGAAGTGTCGTGTTGGAGAAGACTCTTGAGAGTCCCTTGGACTGCAAGGAGATCCAACCAGTCCATTCTGAAGGAGATCAGCCCTGGGATTTCTTTGGAAGGAATGATGCTGAAGCTGAAACTCCAGTACTTTGGCCACCTCATGCGAAGGGTTGACTCATTGGAGAAGACTCTGATGCTGGGAGGGATTGGGGGCAGGAGGAGAAGGGGATGACAGAGGATGAGATGGCTGGATGGCATCACTGACTCGATGGATGTGAGTCTGTGTGACCTCCGGGAGTTGGTGATGGACAGGGAGGCCTGGCGTGCTGCAGTTCATGGGGTCACAAAGAGTCAGACACAACTGAGTGACGGATCTGATCTGATCTGATATATATAATGTGTGTATATATACATATACATATTAATGTGTGTGTATGTGTGTGTATATATATATATATCCCCCTTCCCTCCACTGGCAGAAATATTTTTCAGCTTTTGTCATTCTTATTTAGCTTCTTGGTCAAAAGATGAAGACCTACAATGACAGCACCTTCTGACATATTTAAAGGAACCTATCACCATCCCTTTGTCTAAGAAATATTCATTACGATTTATAATTTTGTTGCTTCTATGGTCAAAGCAGTTCATAATGGTAGTGAGAGGTTATCCTCAATTCATGCATGTTTTTCCAAGGTTTATTAAGTATTGTAAATAAACTTCTTTTATTCATTTAGTTTTTTAGGAGCTAAATGTACAAGGGAGAAATCCACATGTAACCAGTATACAACAAAGCAACATGGCTCATGATTTGATAGAAGAGTGACTGAGAAATCACATGAGGGGTATGGATGTGCCAGTGGAGGTGTACTAGAAATGCAGGTAATGATGGGCCTTGATTTAGCAAGTCATGCTATCATAAAGCTGACTAGTTACAGCTGGATGGCTAAGTTCTCTCTCACTTTTTTTATCTCCTCACACACACATCCTTTGCACTGCTCTGTGGATCCAGGGTTTTTTAATCTAAATGAGCTGTACCATCTGAATGGGTGAGTTCAAGTATATATATATATCCGGAAATATACATTTAGAGAAATGGAAAAAACAGGGTCTTCTGATGTTGTCAGGTTAAAAATATTTCTATGTAAACCATTCTCTAGTTATCAAAGTTGAGTGTTTGTTTATTTTCCTAACTTTTCCTCTTACTGGTCCCTGTAAACATTTATTTGGCTTTCCATATATATTACCATTTCAAATTAAAATCTATACTACTAATGAAAATCCCACAATCTGCATTTCATTGCTTTGGTAAACATTTTGCAATGTTTCACATAAGTCATAACTTCTTATGTGGCTTCTGTCTGTTTATTTGTGTCTATCTGTTTTGTGTGTTTGTCTATTTATTTCTGTATATAACATCACTTGTATAGGTCAGATGATAAAGAATATGCCTGCAGTGCAGGAGACCCAAGTTCAACCCCTAGTCAGTAAGATCCCCTGGAGAACAGAATGCAACCCACTCCAATATTCTTGCCTGGAGAATCCCATGGATGGGGAGCTCGACGGGCTAGAGTTCATGGGGTTGCAAAGAGTCAGACAGGACTGAGCGACTAATACTTTTACTTATATAGGTACAGGAGAGAAGCATGCTATATAACATGGCAGAAATTTAAATGGTGGTGGTAATGAGAGCATCTAACATAATTTAAAGGTTTATTTTGTGCCAGACTCTGTGGTAAGCACTTAGATAGTGTTTTTACTGTCACAATAACCTTTAAAGGTAAGAGCCTTTTTTTTTTAACAAAAGAGGAAATGACAGTAGAGAGGGGCTGAGTACAGTTTCCAAGGTGCTAAATTTGAGAGTATGCATGCATCTGGGGTCTGTGGGATTCTACGGTCTTATATACTGATCTTCCTGTAGTAGCTCTCTTATCCAATACTTTCCTCTTCAGTAAAATGAATGAAAAAAATAAAAATAAAAGTGCCAACAAAATATGTCTCTCTGACAACACACCTAGCTAGGCTGCCTGCCTGCTCAGGTTCATTTTGGCTGCCTGTGACGACCCAGATTAAGATGTTTCCCTACCACATTCTCATTCTCAGAAAAGGAAAAGTTGACCATATCCCAGTCATCAGCTCTGGCTACTGTCCCTTTCTTCCCTTTTCTGGTTCACCAATCCTTCTTACCTTCTTGTTATTCACATCAATGTCTCAGCCTCATGTTGAGTTTTTACCATACAGGTAAGTTTGATACTCTGATCACCAGTCTCACACTCTCCAGCAAGAGATCCTGCAGTATTTCTCAAAGAAGTGCACTAAACTGACCAGGGAAGTCCCTCTTTCTGTCCTCAGAACTATGTGAATAATATGTAGAGCTGATGGCTGAGTTCAGAGAACATAAACATAGCACTAGTTTCCATTCCCTTCAGTCAGCCAGTCAGTCAATTCAGTTGCTGAGTCATGTCCAACTCTTTGTGACCCCATGGACTGCATTTCCTCCTTTTCATTAAATATACATATATATTATATATAATATATTATAATATATATATATATAATATATATTTCATATATATAAAAATATATATATTTCATATATATCTGAAATTCTTATTCTGAAACATTTAAAATATACCTACATCCACCGAACAAATCCAACTTGGCTTGATTATAAGAATAAATGAAAGATATGCCACATGTCTTATAATAACAAGAAAATTTCTTTCTGTGTCAAATAGCTCCTTGAATCTGTGGAGCAAATGACCTCTTTGTAAAGTAAAGTTTCAGATTTCCCAAAGCGAAGTGGTCCTGGGGGAAAGCAGTCATCAAATTCCCTGAGGTGACATCTTCGTAGATCTGTCAATGTGTGAGGGCGACAAGCGATTTAATTACTGAACAGGCTCTCTTTCCCTAAGGTCCCTTTGTGAAATTGTATGAAACAATTCCCTTCAAATTTATTCCTGAAATGTGTCATCACTGTGCATCTTTTCATTATTTTCACATAAGCCAAGAGATGGATTCTTTTCCAAATGTATTTATTTGGTAAGATCCTGGAAGCTTTTTCTTTCTTACTTTTTTTTTTTTTTAAATCAACTTTGATGCTAGTTTCCTTTGAAAAGGAATGCACAAATCATTTTCAGAACCAAACTAACCTGCTTGTATCTGTTTTTCTTTAGCACTTTTTTTTAGCTCTAGGTGAATCTTGCCTCTCTTTTCCTTTCTGTGTTTTCTTCTCTTTCTTTCTATCCCTGTCTCCCTCTCTTCCTATGTCCCTACTTCTCTCTTTTTGTCTCTATTCAACATATTTACTATGTGAATACTTTGTTCCAAACTATGGAGAGTATATTAGATATACTAATAATAGTTGATATAAAAAATAAGATTCTAAGCATTGAGTGTATATTTAATTTATATAACAATGATAATGAAGTCAGTACTATTATTCAGATCAGATCAGATCAGATCAGTCGCTCAGTCGTGTCCGACTCTTTGCGACCCCATGAACCGCAGCACGCCAGGCCTCCCTGTCCATCACCAGCTCCCGGAGGTCACCCAGACTCGCATCCATCGAGTCAGTGATGCCATCCAGCCATCTCATCCTCTGTCGTCCCCTTCTCCTCCTGCCCTCAATCCCTCCCAGCATCAGAGTCTTCTCCAATGAGTCAACTCTTCGCATGAGATGGCCAAAATACTGGAGTTTCAGCTTTAGCATCATTCCTTCTAAAGAAATTCCAGGATTGATCTCCTTCAGAATGGACTGGTTGGATCTTCTTGCAGTCCAAGGGACTCTCAAGAGTCTTCTCCAACACCACAGTTCAAAAGCATCAATTCTACGTTGCTCAGCCTTCTTCACAGTCCAGCTCTCACATCCATACATGACCACAGGAAAGACCATAGCCTTGACTAGGCGAACCTTTGTTGGTAAAGTAATGTCTCTGCTTTTGAATATGCTATCTAGGTTGGTCATAACTTTCCTTCCAAGGAGCAAGCGTCTTTTAATTTCATGGCTGCAGTCACCATCTGCAGTGATTTTGGAGCCCAGAAAAACAAAGTCTGACACTGTTTCCACTGTTTCCCCATCTATTTCCCATGCAGTGATGGGACCAGATGCCATGATCTTCGTTTTCTGAATGTTGAGCTTTAAGCCAACCTTTTCACTCTCCACTTTCACTTTCATCAAGAGGCTTTTTAGCCCCTCTTCACTTTCTGCCATAAGAGTGGTGTCATCTGCATATCTGAGGTTATTGATATTTCTCCCGGCAATCTTTAGTCCCACTTAAAAATGAAACAGATTTTGAATCAATTGTCTAAGGGCATCTCAGGTGGTGCTAGTGGTAAAGAAATCAATTCAGGAGATATAAGAGACATGGGTTTGATACTTGGCTCAGGAAGACCTGGAGGAGGACATGGCAACCCACTCCAGTATTCTTGCCTGGAAAAATCCCATGGACAGAGGAGCCTGGCAGGCTACACAGTCCATAGGGTCACAAAAGAGCCACACACAACTGAAGGAACAAAGCACAATAAATTGTCTAAATTCACTTGGCTGAAAAGAGACAGTAAAGGTGGCCTGAACCCAAGATGTTTCCCTACAGAGACCATCCCCATAAACATGACACTCTTTAGCTAGTATTATTAACACCAGGAGGAAGAAAGAAAACTGACATGAGTTACTTCAAAGGTTCTCTCAAATTATTCTCATGATTAGAATTACCAGTTAAAATAGAGGACACCGCTACATTTGAATGTCAGATAAAGGATATATTTCTAGACTGTAAGTAAAATATATCCCAAATATAACATGAGACACACACTAAAATTGTTTCAAATATTTATCTGAAATTTGAATTTAGCTGTGAATTTTTGTTTGTTTTTGGCTAAATCTGATAACATAGTACTTGTGAGAGGCAATTATTATTTTTATAAAACATCTCTTTTTATGTATTTTAACTTACATACATATATTACTTATAAAAAGTGAAACTCAGAGTTTCCATGGCCATATGCCTAGCAAATGGCAGAGTAAAAACCTTATCTCTGGCTTCAACACATTATGTCATTCCAATAAGTTCAGCTTTAAGGAGACATAATTTAATGGTTCAACCCACAGATACACAGCAGCATTTAACTGACTAAACTGATGACATTACATTGCTAAATTGGTTATGGCCATTTCCATCTTCCAAAACATCTCCAAAATGTGCGATTAAAAGACTCCAGTGATCCCCACTTCCAGGAATTCAGAGACATATTCTCATAAGTGAACAACAGAGAATAATGTATAGGTATTGAAGCTTATTATTCAAAATGCTGAAAAGTCAACCAGCATATACTTCATAGGGGTTGGGATGCTTATGGCTATGCAGTAATAACCACATGGAGGTCCTTCCCTCTTTTCCAATAACTTAAAATGAAGTTCAATGAGAGGAACGTTGTTCTATGTTGTAGTCCACATTATGAGTGTTTTGTGGTTCCTTTATTGATAATCTCCTAAATTATTTAAACAGCCACATGTTTGCCAAGAAAATCCTGGAAGCCCTTTCCCTTAAACTCTTTAAAACAATGCATGGAGATGAATTTCATCTTCAGAAACTCACACTTGAACAAAATCAAGCCAGATATTTCTTCAACATAAGCTCTTTGGAAGAAGATTGACTCATAATAAGGTCTTTTCTGCTGCTGCTAAGTAGCTTCAGTGGTGTCCGACTCTGTGTGACCCCATAGATGGCAGCCCACCAGGCTCCCCTATCCCTAGGATTCTCCAGGCAAGAACACTGGAGTGGGTTGCCATTTCCTTCTCCAATGCATGAAAGTGAAAAGTGAAAGCGAAGTTGCTCAGTTGTGTCCGACTCTTAGAGACCCCATGGACTGCAGCCCACCAGGCTCCTCCATCCATGGGATTTTCCAGGCAAGAGTACTGGAGTGGGGTGCCATTGCCTTTTCCGAATAAGGTCTTTAGGTAACCTTTATAAGGGCAAGGTTCTGGGTTTATCCTTTACCAGCTGTTACGATTATTTTTACCAATACCCCTAGTATTTATGAATGAGTGAATGCATAAACAAATAAAAAATTATTAGTGAAGAAACAACTGAATTATATATATATATTCACACACAAATAATGATAAATGTAAAAGGTATATGATAATTATATATATATATTTGATCATCATATAAGTATCATTTAAAACACTTACATTATATATAACACCACTGTATATACATACACATGCATACATACTATTTATTACCATTTAAATTGCCTTTGTATCAAACATTTCTAGACATCACAGTACATGATAAAAGTAAGATATCTTATTCCTGCTATGTATTCTTATTTCTCAAAAATGTCTCTGAAAATCCAGATTAGGATGAAATATAGGGGAAAAAAACTGGTTGAGCAGTGTAGAGATTTATTTTTCCCCTACTTTTAAGGAACTATCAGTAATCAATTCAACCTTCTGAAAATGATCTTCCAGTCATGACACACTGAACCAAGAGGTTAGCTAGGAGGAGTTCTTACCTATTTCTTGGGGGAGGAATCAGAGGCACAGACTACAACAAACAAAAGATAAACATCAGAAGTCTTCCCATATCCAGAACTAATGAAAGAAACATATAAGTTCAGGGTTTTGATGATACAGGTTATGATGATTGAGTTGTGCTCAAGGAGACTGACTGGATTCTGAATTTGTCAAAAGAACAACTTTCCTAATAATGAGACCTGGGTGCAGTTTATCTCATCTTAGGTCATTGACAAAAGGACAAAGAATAGATTGTCCACTTTATAAAAATGTGTCAAAAATCAGCTATGTGTTAGACAAGTTACTGAATTTCATTGGGTCTAGGTTGCTACAGGGGCTTCCCGCATAGCTCAGTTGGTAAAGCATCTGCCTGCAGTGCAGGAGACCTGAGTTCAATTCCTGGGTTGGGAAGTTCCCCTGGAGAAGGAAATGGCAATCCTCTCTAGTATTCTTGCCTGGAGAATCCCATGGACAGAGGAGCCTGGAAGGCTATAGTTCATGGGATCGCAAGAAATGGACGTGACCTAGTGCTTTCTTTCTAGGTTGCTACTAAATAGCAAGATGGATACGGCAAAGAATTATTCATTTTACTTCTAAGTGTGATAATCGAAACTTAAGTGCTGAGAGATTTTCTGCATTAGGAGAAAATGTTGGCTCCTTCCAACAAGAAGGTGCACCACAATATCTGCCCTTAACCAGCATCCTCCAAAATCTCCCTCTGTGCTCCAGTTGTCTGTCTTTCACTTGCCTTTCTCTCTACAACACAAATTCCTTGAGTAGTGATCAGACATTGTTTATCTCTGCCTGAAAAAGTGTCTAATATATAATGTGTAAGAGCTGTTCAATAAATGTTAAATGAATACCTGATTGGAAGAAGAGGGTGAAGCAGCAAATGAGCCTGAGTCCCACCTGTATCTTCTTCCCCATGACTGGTACCTGGGATTCTGCCTTGTTCAGTCAGTCAGTCAATTCAATCGCTCAGTCCTGTCTGACTCTCTTCAACCCCATGAACACCAGCACGCCAGGCCTCCCTGCCCATCACCAATTCCCGGATTTACCCAAACTCATGGCCATTGAGTCAGTAATGTCATCCGACCATCTCATCCACTGTTGTTTCCTTCTCCTCCTGCCCTCAATCTTTCCCATAATCAGGGTCTTTTTCAATGAGTCAGCACTTAACATCAGGTGGCCAAAGTATTGGAGTTTCAGCTTCAACATCAGTCCTTCTAACAAACACTCTGGACTGATCTCCTTTAGGATGGACTGGTTGGATCTCCCTGCAGTCCAAGGGACTCTCAAGAGTCTTCTCCAACACCACAGTTCAAAAGCATCAATTCTTCAGCACTCAGCTTTCTTTATAGTCCAACTCTCACATCCATACATGTCTACTGGAAAAACCACAGCCTTGACTAGATGGACCTTTGTTGACAAAATAATGTCTCTGCTTTTTAATATGCAGTTGAGGTTGGTCATGAATCAAGGCAAATTGAAAGTGGTCAAACAAGAGTTGGCAAGAGTGAATGTCGACATTCTAGGAATTAGTGAACTAAAATGGACTGGAATGGGTGAATTTAACTCGGATGACCATTATATCTACTACTGCGGGCAGGAATCCCTCAGAAGAAATGGAGTGGTCATCATGGTCAACAAAAGAGTCCAAAATGCAGTACTTGGATGCAATCTCAAAAATGACAGAATGATCTCTGTTCGTTTCCAAGGCAAACCATTCAATGTCACAGTAATCCAAATCTATGCCCCAACCAGTAATGCTGAAGAAGCTGAAGTTGAATGGTTCTATGAAGACCTACAAGACCTTTTAGAACCAACACCCAAAAAAGATGTCCTTTACATTATAGGGGACTGGAATGCAAAAGTAGGAAGTCAAGAAACACCTGGAGTAACAGGCAAATTTGGCCTTGGAATATGGAATGAAGCAGGGCAAAGACTAATAGAGTTTTGCCAAGAAAATGCACTGGTCATAGCAAATACCCTCTTCCAACAACACAAGAGAAGACTCTATACATGGACATCACCAGATGGTCAACACCAAAATCAGATCGATTATATTCTTTGCAGCCAAAGATGGAGAAGCTCTATACAATCAGCAAAAACAAGACCAGGAGCTGACTGTGGCTCAGACTATGAACTCCTTATTGCCAAATTCAGACTGAAAGTGAAGAAAGTAGGGAAAACCACTAGACCATTCAGGTATGACCTAAATCAAATCCCTTATGATTATACAGTGGAAGTGAGAAATAGATTTAAGGGCCTAGATCTGATACATAGAGTGCCTGATGAACTATGGAATGAGGTTCGTGACATTGTACAGGAGACAGGGATCAAGACCATCCCCATGGAAAAGAAATGCAAAAAAGCAAAATGGCTGTCTGGGGAGGCCTTACAAATAGCTGTGTAAAGAAGAGAAGTGAAAAGCAAAGGAGAAAAGGAAAGATATAAACATTTGAATGCAGAGTTCCAAAGAATAGCAAGAAGAGATAAGAAAGCCTTCTTCAGCGATCAATGCAAAGAAATAGAGGAAAACAACAGAATGGGAAAGACTAGGGATCTCTTCAAGAAAATCAGAGATACCAAAGGAACATTTCATGCAAAGATGGTCTCGATAAAGGACAGAAATGGTATGGACCTAACAGAAGCAGAAGATATTAAGAAGAGGTGGCAAGAATACACAGAAGAACTGTACAAAAAAGAGCTTCACGACCCAGATAATCATGATGGTGTGATCACTGACCTAGAGCCAGACATCCTGGAATGTGAAGTCAAGTGGGCCTTAGAAAGTATCACTACGAACAAAGCTAGTGGAGGTGATGGAATTCCAGTGGAGCTATTCCAAATCCTGAAAGATGATGCTGTGAAAGTGCTGCACTCAATATGCCAGCAAATCTGGAAAACTCAGCAGTGGCCACAAGATTGGAAAAGGTCAGTTTTCATTCCAAGCCCAAAGAAAGGCAATGCCAAAGAATGCTCAAACTACCACACAATTGCACTCATCTCACACACTAGTAAAGAAATGCTCAAAATTCTCCAAGCCAGGCTTCAGCAATATGTGAACCATGAACTTCCTGATGTTCAAGCCGGTTTTAGAAAAGGCAGAGGAACCAGAGATCAAATTGCCAACATCCGCTGGATCATGGAAAAAGCAAGAGAGTTCCAGAAAAACATCTATTTCTGCTTTATTGACTATGCCAAAGCCTTTGACTGTGTAGATCACAATAAACTGTGGAAAGTTCTGAAAGAGATGGGAATACCAGACCACCTGATCTGCCTCTTGAGAAATCTGTATGCAGGACAGGAAGCAACAATTAGAACTTGTCATGGAACAACAGACTGGTTCCAAATAGGAAAAGGAGTACGTCAAGGCTGTATATTGTCACCCTGCTTATTTAACTTCTATGCAGAGTACATCATGAGAAATGCTGGACTGGAAGAAACAGAAGTTGGAATCAAGATTGCTGGGAGAAATATCAATAATCTCAGATATGCAGATGACACCACCCTTATGGCAGAAAGTGAAGAGGGGCTAAAAAGCCTCTTGATGAAAGTTAAATTGAAGAGTGAAAAGGTTGGCTTAAAGCTCAACATTCAGAAAACGAAGATCATGGCATCCGGTCCCATCACTACATGGGAAATAGATGGAGAAACAGTGGAAACA
Organism: Tragelaphus eurycerus; assembly: GCA_935064755.1. NCBI lineage: Eukaryota > Metazoa > Chordata > Mammalia > Artiodactyla > Bovidae > Tragelaphus > Tragelaphus eurycerus. The sequence continues at coordinate 26,155,137 of CAKXYN010000020.1, forward strand.
GTGTCAGACTTTATTTTTCTGGGCTCCAAAATCACTGCAGATGGTGACTGCAGCCATGAAATTAAAAGACGCTTACTCCTTGGAAGGAAAATTATGACCAACCTAGATAGCATATTCAAAAGCAGAGACATTACTTTGCCAACAAAGATTCGTCTAGTCAAGGCTATGGTCTTTCCTGTGGTCATGTATGGATGTGAGAGCTGGACTGTGAAGAAGGCTGAGCGCCGAAGAATTGATGCTTTTGAACTGTGGTGTTGGAGAAGACTCTTGAGAGTCCCTTGGACTGCAAGGAGATCCAACCAGTCCATTCTGAAGGAGATAAGCCCTGGGATTTCTTTGGAAACAATGATGCTAAAGCTGAAACTCCAATATTTTGGCCACCTCATGCGAAGAGTTGAGTCATTGGAAAAGTCTCTGATGCTAGGAGGGATTGGGGGCAGGAGGAGAAGGGGACGACAGAGGATGAGATGGCTGGATGGCATCACTGACTCGATGGATGTGAGTCTGAGTGACCTCCGGGAGTTGGTAATGGACAGGGAGGCCTGGCGTGCTGCAGTTCATGGGGTTGCAAAGAGTAGGATACAACTGAGCGACTGATCTGATTTGATCTGATCTGAGGTTGGTCATAACTTTCCTTTCAAGGAGTAAGTGTCTTTTAATTTCATGGCTGCAATCACAATCTGCAGTGATTTTGGAGCCCCCAAAATAAAGTCAGCCACTGTTTCCACTGCTTCCCCATCTATTTCCCATGAAGTGATGGGGCTGGATTCCATGGTCTTAGTTTTCTGAATGTTGAGCTTTAAGCCAACTTTTTCACTTTCCTCTTTCACTTTCATCAGGAGGCTCTTTAGTTCTTCACTTTCTGCCATATGGGTGGTGTCATCTGCATATCTGAGGTTATTGATATTTATCCCAGCAATCTTGGTTCCAGCTTGTGGTTCTTCCAGCCCAGCATTTCTCATGATGTAATTTTCATATAAACAAGTATTAACTCTGTATATTAGTTAAACAAACCTTGATGTACTCCTTTTCCTATTTGGAACCAGTCTGTTGTTACATGTCCACTTCTAATTGTTGCTTCCTGACCTGCATACAGGTTTCTCAAGAGGCAGGTCAGGAGGTCTCTTGAAGAATTTTCCACAGTTTATTGTGATCCACACAGTCAAAGGTTTTGGTAGTCAATAAAGCAGAAATAAATGTTTTTTCTGGAACTCTCCTGCATTTTCCATGATCCAGCAGATGTTGGCAATTTGATCTCTGGTTCTTCTGCCTTTTCTAAAACCAGCTTGAACATCTGGAAGTTCACAGTTCACGTACTGCTGAAGCATGGCTTGGAGAATTTTGAGCACCACTTTACTAGCGTGTGAGATGAGTGCAATTATGCAGTAGTTTGAGCATTCTTTGGCATTGCCTTTCTTTGGGATTGGAATGAAAACTGACCTTTTCCAGTCCTGTGGCCACTGCTAAGTTTTCCAAATTTGCTGACATATTGAGTGCAGCACTTTCATAGCATCATCTTACAAGATTTGAAATAGCTCAACTGGAATTCTACCACCTCCACCAACTTTGTTCACAGTGATGCTTCCTAAGGCCCACTTGCCTTCACATTCCAGGATGTCTGGTTCTAGGTGAGTGATCACAGCATCGTGATCATCTGGATCATGAAGAACTTTTTTGTACAGTTCTTCTGTGTATTCTTGCTACCTTTTCTTAATATCTTCTGCTACTGTTAGGTCCATACCATTTTTATCCTTTATTGTTCTGTCCTGCCTTGTTCAGGAGACACTATTCTACTCATTGATTTCAGTTCTTTCAAAGCTACTAAGCTCTGGCTTTATAATCCTGCTCTTCCTATACCTGATGAAATGCTGGTCGGAGACCACTTTTGTGAGGAACATTCATCCATTCAAAATTTCATCCCAAACCAACTACATGCTCGGCATTATTCTCTGTTCTGGGAATGTGTACTTAATAAAATAGATTAGAACAGGTTTCAGCTCTCCCTAATCTTAGTTTCTAGTGAGGGAAAACTAAAACTACCAAATAATTACACATATGAATTATTCTGAAGAAATGAAACTAGATGAGGTAAGAAAAGGGGGAGAGAGAAGATCAGAGTTTGTCAGTTCAGTTCAGTCACTCAGTCATGTCTGACTCTTTGTGACCCCACAGACTACAGCACACCAGGCTTTCCTGACCATCACCAACTCCTGGAGACAACTCAAACTCATGTCCACTGCATTGGTGATGCCATCCAGCCATCTCATCCTCTTTTGTCCCCTTCTCCTCACGCTTTCAATCTTTATCAGCATCAGGGCCTTTACCAATGAGTCAGTTCTTTGCATCAGGTGGCCGAAGTACTGGAGTTTCAGCTACAGCATCATTCCTTCCAATGAATATTCAGGAGTGATTTGCTTTAGGATGGACTGGTTGGATCTCCTTGAAGTCCAAGGGACTCTCAAGAGTCTTCTCCAACACCACAGTTCAAAAGCATCAATTCTTCAGTGCTCAGCTTTCTTTATAATCTGACTTTCACATCCATACATGACTATTGGAAATAACCATAGCTTTGACTAGATGGACCTTTGTTAGCAAAATAATGTCTCTGCTTTTTAATATGCTGTCTAGGTTTGTCATAGCTTTTCTTCCAAGGAGCAAGAGTCTTTTAAATTCAAGTGTACGGTTTATTAATTTCTTGTTAAGGAAATTATTCTAAAATATTTGCAACCATGGTACATAAAGAGAGGATTATTTCTGGTTATATGTCTAAACCCATATGGCTATATGGTCATTGTTGGTATACCCATCTTGAAGTACTGTTTTAATTCTTCATTTATCTCCAATATACATAATCTCATCTCCCTTCCACCTGATGGCATTTCTGTTGCTACTGTGTTTCCCAGATCCTGTACGGCACTCCTCTTAGGACATGGTTTTTTGGTTGTTGTTTATTTTTATTTGTTTATCGGGGCATAGTTTTTAAAAAGCCTTCATAAGTTTTGTTACAAGACAGTGTCTTTAGCTTCTCCTGCCTTTAACGCCATTGATCTCTGAATGGGAAAGATTCCTTTATTCCAGACTTAACTTGCCTGAGTTAGACTTGCCAACTGAGGTGGTAAAGTTGGGGGGATTACATATCCTTCTGAGAGCATGCATATACTGTTCTCAAACCAGGGGGAAATGCTGGATTGGGAACACTCGTCTAGTTTTCTGGTACAGGGCCACAAATATCAATCCACATGGATTTCTTTCATTCTCTTCTAACTCATTCTATTTCAACCTTTTTTTTTTTTTGCCCTCAACAGCTGCAGTTAGTCACATGACTATGTTTCTTTCATTAAAAGCCTATACTTAACAAAACCTGAGTTTCTTTGTAATTAGCATGTTGTGCAGAATTTGGAGGAATGCTGTGGTTAAGGAATGTATATTTTATATAGATTTTTTTTTTTTTTTTTGCAAACTGCTTATTTTGCTAATGTCTTTTAAGAACTAAAGAAAGTTTTCTAGCATATTAGGTCAAAAAGGTAAGTTCTTGTTAAGGAAATCAGTGAATGCTGCAAGGAGAGAGGGTACACACTATTCTGCCAATGTCTTTTTTTCATTGAGTCTAAAAGAATTTTGGGATTGGTTTTTGTCTTCATTTGTCTTGTTCACCCAAGAAAGTAGGCTTCCCTGGTGGCTCAGTTTGTAAAGAATCAGCTTGCAATGCAGGAAACTTGGGTTGGATCTCTGGGTTGGGAAGATTCCCTGAAGAAGGAAATAGCTACCCACTCCCCTATTCTTGTCTGGGGAAAACCCGTGGACAGAAAAGTCTGGTGGGCTACCGTCCATGGGGTTGCAAGAGTTTGACACGACTTAGTGAATAAACTACCACCACCACTTCATGAAAGTAGTCTTTATTTGGCTTGAAGAAGCTGGGAATTGGGTATCTTTTTATTCTTTAAAACTATTTTGACGGTGATCAACAGCCTCTTTGAAGTGGATTGTAGAATTTTTTTCTGATAATTAATGTGTTGTAAGGTGGTACACAAGACTGGAACATCCAGAAGAATCTCCATAATATATCCAAGTACATCCTGAAGGTATTTTTACTCAAAATAACCAAAGTTTATTCCTTGCTTATGTTTCATATATATTAATATCACAGCTCATTAGAAGATTCTGTTCTGCATAATCATTCTGGGTGCAGTCTGACAGACAGCTTGTCTCCATGTAGGATAAAGAAGGCTCTGCAGGGTCTTACATGGGTAAGTAAATGCTCAAGAAGTGGCATCTCTTCTTCTGCTCATCCCACCCAACCATTAGAGAGAAAGTAAAGGTAATACCACTGGGGCTGGGGAGAATCATTTGTGAACTAAACAAACTTCCCATAAAGGCAAAGCAACAGAGTAGTCATGAGATTAGACTCTGGGTCTGGGCTGCCTAGCCTTCCTAGGTTCAAATCTGAGCTCCACTGCTTATCATGGGGCTTTAAGCAAGCTATTTAACCTGGCTGGTTCTGGTTTCCTTATCTGTGAAATAGGAGTCATTAAAATAAAATGTACCTCATGATGTTGACATGAATATCAAATGAGTTCAATAAGGGAAAATACTTAGAACAGTGCCAGGCAAGTGATATTGTCACAGTATCATCCAAACATATAATAGTGTTCTTGTATCAAGTTCTGGACAATAAAGAAGGCAGAGCACTGAAGAATTGATGCTTTGGGACTGTGGTACTTGAGAAGACTCTTGAGAGTCCCTTGGAAAGCAAGGAGATCAAACCAGTCAATCTTAAAATAAAAAAGTATCAAAGCTTAATACTCTTTGGAAGGACTGATGCTGAAGCTGAAGCTCCAATACTTTGGCTACCTGATGTGAACAGCCGACTCACTGGGAAAGACCCTGATGTTAGGAAAGATTTACAGCAGAAGGAGAAGAGGGAGACAGAGGATGAGATGGTTGGATGGCATCACCGATTCAATGGACATGAACTTGTGCAAACTCTGGGAGATGGTGAGGGATAGGGAAGATGGTGTGCTGATGTCCATGGGACCACAAAGTGTAGGACATGATCTGTCAACTGAACAGCAACAAGTTCTGTTTTTATGGGGTATACAAACTGAAGAAAGAACTAACCAGAGGTAGGCAGAACTGTTGCACTGGGTCAATTTATTCATAATGCATCTCTGGTAAAAACTTATGTCCTCATCCATGATCTAGCTGTTGTCATTAAGGGATACTCTGGCGTTTTCTGAGTCTCAGTTATGAAGTGAAGTAGCACAGATTGAGCAAGGACACTACAGACACACAAACATTTCACTCCTCCTGCTCATCTCACCCAGTCTCTAGCAGACATTATTAATGGAGGAGACACTCTCTCTGGCAGGTACAGACATTCTCTGCAGAGCCAGGACATAGTCTCAGGATGCTTTACAACTTCCTGTCTGTGAAACCTAACCTAGGTCAATTATAAGGTTCTTTCCAGCTTCAAAGTCTATGAGTATAAGATTTAAAACTGGCACTTGAAAACACAGATCCAGTTGATCTCACTGGAAAATTATAACACAAGGATTTATATGGTTGCCAGGTCAAGTTGACCAGTACTCATAAGCTCCAAACCCATCAGGCCTGCATTCAAGGTCATTCTGGATTGAAAGTTGCTTGTTCCTTTGCTCTAGAGATAATCTAGAGAAAAACATGTAAGTTTTTCTCTAGATTATCCATGAACAATGAATATTTAAATTCTGTAATAGGTGTTGATGGAAGCTTTCTGCCTTCTAAAACATGTTAAAGCTTTGGTTAAGTCTGTCTATTAGAGCATTCTTCCTTGTGTTAGGACCAATGGATTTCTGTTGCTCCATAATCTGACTTGTAGACTTATATCAACTATAACTGACTTTACTGAATTTGCACATAGTTGTAACCAGCTATTTTTTTCCAGCCTGGCTTTTCATCATTGAATTAACCCTCCACAAGTCTTTAAATATTCTGCCTGTGGGTAGGAGTGCTTTAATCCTTTCCTTCCCTGTTGCCCTACTATGGGTAACATCTAATGTGTTGATCAGTGTCCTCTAAAGCTTTCATCTCATAGTCTCTCTCTCTTTTTACACTCAATAAGTATCTCCTTTCCTCTTTTAGCCTCATTCTTAACATAGACTGATTTGAAGAAATAATACTGTGCCATCCACTTGGCTTCTGAAAAAAACAATTCAAACTGGTTTCTGGGAATATTTCAAAATGTTAATTGAGAATCATAGAAAAATATCTATAGATTATCACAGTAAATGCAGATCCAATCTAGGAAAAGTGTCTACTATGTCTGTATTGAATAAGATGTAGGCACTTAGGCCTTCTCTCAAACACAAAACATTTTTGGATCCAATGCTCACTTGTAGTGAAACACTGTGCTGGTTTATAACGGGCCCCAGGACCAACTGTATCCAATTCTTTCCTTCTGTTGGGAACTACCATTAGAACCAGGGTTATTCACAAATGGAAAGAACAGGATTGTTCACAATTAATACTGATGTTACTACCAGTACTCTGTTAGTACTTTCACCACTGGTATAACGTATCACTAAAGAGAACTTACCCAGCATCAGGTTCTATACTGCAAGCTTAACATAGATGTTCTTATTTAATTTCTCAGTAGTTGTGAGGTAAATATCATCATTCACCTCTGCCATAAGACAAAATGAAACCTAAGATCCTGGGGTAACATGACTTTGGAGTTTCACCTGTAGTTATTTGGTAAGGAAAATATTTTGGCCAATTATTACTATTATTATTGCTGAGGAGACACTGCTAAAAATTAGCATTTTAAATTATTGACAAATAGCTTGAGGAAGTTTGGTCTGAAAACAGAATCTTAGCTCAGCAGAGCTTCTAGCCACTACAGTATATTTTCTTCTGTAAAATAAAACCTCAAGACTACTCCAAACTGCAAAAAGAGACAAGAGATTAAGGTAACTTCAGGGCTTAAATGCTGGGGTCATGGGGATGCTCACAGCACTTAACTGACACAGTGGGCCCAGTTAGATTTAGTCAATACTGAATTTTTCAGAGAATGTGGCAAAACTGCTTGAGTCCTTCGAGGGCAACAGAGCTGTTGCATTACTTGTTGTTCCTCTGGATGATTAACTTGTCCCCATTTTTCCATTTCATTGTAGGAGATAATTCTCCCCTCTGTGTGGCTACATAAAGATCTGTGCATGTGTTGTTTAGAAATCTTCAAAGTTTGTGGATAATCATAGTTGTATACATTCATATATATCTTCTACATAATTGTACTGACTTTGTGAGAATTGAGGCTTATTACAGGAATAGAATAAAATTCTATGGGCAAAGATACATTTCCCAAGCATTCATATTGCAATTTTAATGAGGCTGAAAAAAAAACCTTACTGCTTAAAAGTTTTTTTTAACATGGTTGAACATAGGATGTTTCAAGTGGTGTCAATAAAGAAACCTGCATTCTGTGTGTGTGTGTGTGTGTGTGTGTGTGTGTGTGTGATTAAAGTATCAGCTTGGGTGGCATTTGTGGTGCTTTCTAAAATAATGTCCTATCTTTATAAATAAATCACAAGCAGGGACATCCAATGGGTTGATTATTTTAGCAATAAACACTAACTCAGGCACTATAACAGGAAAGTAAATTTTCCAGTGACAGTAACATGTGGACCATTAACATATGGCAGATGATTTTCAAGAGCACTCCATGGTTACTTAGGTTCACTGGATTCTCTGGACCAGAAGGCATATCTGGCAACCTTCAGTACAGTGATCCTAACAATGAGGAAAAAAATCAGCATCAACTTATATTGATGATGATATTGGGATAGTGCAGTGTTTTGATGCAAGAAATAAAAGAGAAGGTCTGACAGGGAGAACACTACTACCTCAAACCAGTTTAAAAAAAAAAAAAAAAAAAAACCTCTTCTGCATAACAGTCAAGTTCTCACATGAGTTTCTCATTCAGGGAAGAACCGATACATTGATTTTTTTTTTCCACTGTGGTTTCTCATTAACTTAACCAATAAAACTAAGGCAGACTTTAATGGTGATTTCATTGACCCAGTCCTGTTTTGTCACCATTAACTGCCATTTATTGAGGCTTTATCTGAAAAAAACTGAGCTAGACATTTTGTATGACTGACAAGATAAATAGAAAGGGAATTATGATCACTGACATTCAGAAGAACAAGTGTGGAAACGGGGGTTTATAGCCACTAAAACTCATATTCAAAACTCAGTTCAGCCACTACATATTGCTCTCTGGGCCTCAGCTTGCTTACTCGTCAAGTGAGGAAAATTATACCCACCTCATAGGATGGTTGTGAAGATGAAGTGAAAGCCTCACTGTCAAGTGTCTTGTTTCATGTCTGGCATACTACAGGTTCTCAACGAGTGCTCACCTCCCACCTCCCTTTTTCTAAAGGGTTAATATTCTACGACTTTGAGAGACAGATATAGAAAAGTAGAAAATGAGACAGAATGCTGAAATATCGTAATTATTGAAACTATAAAATAATTTACATAGGGAACTGTATAATACAGAGAGAAATACATGAACACATGAGGCTGACACTGCTGTGTCAGAACCATGACCTTTGGAGACACAGAAGCGACTGCTGGAAGTATTCACAGTTTCATTTACACTTGAAATCCCAGGGAATAAAATCATTGATTTATTTATGAATATAAATAAATGTTGCCTTAAAAGTACAAATTTATGATTCTCTATGAGAACTGAATTAAGAGTGTGTGTGTATCTGTGTCTGTGCAATACCAAGAATCAGTAACGCTATAAACAGATTATAGGCAGATGTGAGACTCGAGGGCAGTAACTTTTGTACCAGCACTCAGGTCATCTGTAAATGGACATACTAGCCTATACTGTGGAGAAGGCAATGGCACCCCACTCCAGTACTCTTGCCTGGAAAATCCCATGGATGGAGGAGCCTGGTAGGCTGTAGTCCATGGGGTCGCTCAGAGTCAGACACGACTGAGCGATTTCACTTTCACTTTTCACTTTCATGCACTGGAGAAGGAAATGGCAACCCACTCCAGTATTCTTGCCTGGAGAATCCCAGGGACCGGGGAGCCTGGTGGGCTGCCGTCTATGGGGCGCACAGAGTCGGACACGACTGAAGAGACTTAGCAGCAGCAGCAGCAGCAGCAGCAGCAGCCTATACTGTGTTGAACCAAACAGATTTCATGATAATAACAATAGCAATGAATTTCATTTTATTTTTTCCTTTCTTATTTTGGTATACAAATTTTAAGAATTTTGTATCTGGTATATATGATTTTTGTCATCTTGAAAAACAGAAGGTAGGGAATCTTAATCTTATATTCTGCTCAAGCGTTACCATTTTAAGAATACAAATAGACACAACTTTTAACTTAGTATCTAATTACACTATAACAGATTTAGTATTATCCAAAGATGAACTGTGTGTGTGCTTGTGCTTGTATATCCATATACACAGTGCATATATTTGTATCAGTGCCATTAGACATGTGAGAAATCTGGAAATCAGAATGTGAGTGTTTTGGGAAAGATCAAACAGTCAAATCATCTCATGATAGTTTTGTACACTATTCTGTTTTTACTTGCTTTCAAAGATGATAACTTGCTGAGCGCTATCCGAAGGAAAGTTATGACCAACCTAGATAGCATATTCAAAAGCAGAGACATTACTTTGCCAACAAAAGTTCGCCTAGTCAAGGCTATGGTGTTTCCTGTGGTCATGTATGGATGTGAGAGCTGGACTGTGAAGAAGGCTGAGCGCCGAAGAATTGATGCTTTTGAACTGTGGTGTTGGAGAAGACTCTTGAGAGTCCCTTGGACTGCAAGGAGATCCAACCAGTCCATTCTGAAGGAGATCAGCCCTGGGATTTCTTTGGAAGGAATGATGCTGAAGCTGAGACTCCAGTATTTTGGCCACCTCATGCGAAGAGTTGACTCATTGGAGAAGACTCTGATGCTGGGAGGGATTGAGGGCAGGAGGAGAAGGGGACGACAGAGGATGAGATGGCTGGGTGGCATCACTGACTCGATGGATGTGGGTCTGAGTGACCTCCGGGAGTTGGTGATGGACAGGGAGGCCTGACGTGCTGTGATTCATGGGGTCACAAAGAGTCGGACACGACTGAGCGACTGATCTGATCTGATCTGATCCATTTTTAGCTCAATTTATTCCATGAACATTATCTTTAACAGGCATAGTTTCATCAATCTATGTTTATTTCATAAATCAGGTAATTATAATGGCTTTAAATATAATGCCCTGTTTCCAATCTGATTAGTACCAATGAGAGTACAACCCATGAATACAGTGCATATATCTGGATTTCTTTAGGTATCAGTTATCTGTACAAACCCTACTACTACTACTACTACTACTACTACTACTACTACTACTACTAAGTCACTTCAGTCGTGTCCGACTCTGTGTGACCCCATAGATGGAAGCTCACCAGGCTCCCCTGTCCTTGGGATTCTCCAGGCAAGAACACTGGAGTGGGTTGCCATTTCCTTCTCCAATGCATAAAAGTGAAAAGTGAAAGTGAAGTCACTCAGTCGTGTCCGACTCTTAGTGACCCCATGGACTGGAGCCTACCAGGCTCCTCTGTCCATGGGATTTTCCAGGCAAAAGTACTGGGGTTGGGTGCCATTGTTAAGAAAGATGCATAACCAAACACTTTTCAACCTTCAACCAATAAGCCTGCCTATGTCCATTTCCTAACCTACTGGACACTTACACAGCCTTATAACTTCATTTTAAGCAAATGCTAATCAAAAGATGCTGGGAAAGATTGAAGGCAAAAGGAGAAGAGGGGGACAAAGGATGAAATGGTTAGATGGCATCACCGACTCAATGGACATGAACTTGAGCAAACTCTGGGAGATAGTGGAGGATAGGAAACCCTGGCATACTGCAGTCCATGGGGTCGTGAAGAGTTGGGCGTGACTTAGTGACTGAACAACAACAACAGCAATCAAAGGATAATGTAACACCAATCCATTTATTGAATTCCTATTGTGTGAACTTTGTCTCAGAAACTTTACTTCCATTATCTCAAATTTAAAGGGCAAAATTATATAGGAATGACTTAATGTCTCTGTATATTCCACACAAAGATATTTAAAAGGTCACAGAAATTAATAATATTACCAAAAGATGAACAGTTGATGTATAAATAAGTCTTAAACTTAGACCTCTGGACTAAAACTCATGTATTTTCTTCCCTTAACTGCATCCTGCTACAAAGTAAACAAATTGGGTCTCCTTTTGGTTGTCATCAAGCTATATTTTAAACCTAAATTCTATTTCTTGACTTATAATTACCTGAGTGCCCCAGACATTTTCCATCCCTTTTTCTGCACTTCAGCAGCAGACATAATTAATAATCCACAAGTAATCTTGTGATCCTAGGGGGCATTGCTGTTCATAAAAAGCATACTTAATTGCCACTAAAAAATTGGTGTTTTAATAAATGAAAATAAATGCATCCCAATTTAGGTCAGATTTGTGTGTATGTGTGCTTCCTAAAAAGGTGCATAACTGCATTCACCTTTTTGCTCCTATAGAAAATTTTAAATTTGAAAAATGCTCAATTTTTAAGATGCATTTAATTTTTTAATGTCTGACAAAATCTTACAGTTGATCATGAGGTTCATTTTCATTTTATTTCATTATCATTTTGGTGATCAGACAGTTCCACAGAGATGAGAAGGATATACTAAGCAAAAAGCTAATGGCAGTTTTTAACACTGATTACAATCTAAATCTTAGTAAAAGAGAATTTTGCTTTTTGATAGTAGAACTAGCAGTTTAGTTGAATCTCTATCTAAATAAAAATTTAATAGTGCTTATTTCATGCTCATATGGTCAAGTTTTTGGTCCAATCTGTAATGAGTCAGAGTAACTGATATGCTTATCACTGTTGGTTAATTAAAAGTAGAGTTTCCATTTAGTTACAAAGTACATTAGTGTGCCGAGCATATCACATGCCAGATGACCTGAGTCACATATTTGAACTCCTAAAATGAAAAGGAGGTGGTGGAAAATTTATTTGATATATTGCCAGGAGTGTCACTAACTTCCTTCTAGAAATAGATTTGGCCTGATGATCAGAAAGACCAGGTTTATACCTTGCTCTACTGCTGTTTTGCCCTGACCCTTGAGTTTTGTCTCTTAAATCTTCAATGAGTCAATTTTCCAAGAGTAAAGTATGGAATAAAACTAAATAAAGCCCAGGCCCACTTTCTTGTGCTTCTATGAATAAGATTTAAAAGTAATTCAGGGGTTTGACTCTCTGCTCAGCCACTTTATAGCTCTGTGATTTGGAGAATATATTTAACCACTCTGATCTTCATTAAATAGTTAGGATGACACAAGATCCAAGAGTGGTATTCATATGGCATTTGTGTACAAATACAGTTCATGACTCTGATGATGATAGTGACAGGACATAAGGAGGAGGGGAAGCAGCAAGGTAAGAAGCTGGAGAAGGAGAGGAAATAGTATTCAAGAGGAAGAGAGAAAGAAGTGCTAGAGTTAATTTTACTGATATTATAAAATTTTGTTGCTCCTGAAAATGCAAGTAAATGTAAAATAAGAAAGAAGAAGAAGGAAAAAAAAACTATAAAAGCAGGCACTGAAATATAATCTAATGGAGCTTTTCTTAAAACTTTATCCACAGGGTTCTGTCAGCAAGTATCAGTCAAACACATATTTCATGGTTGACTAAGTTTTGGGAAAAGATCAGTTAAACAAAATGACTTATAGAAATCAGGGCCTCCTCGAATTTTCTGAATATTACTGTATACAGTGATTCCTCAAGACTGTTTCTCTGAAATTTCTTCCTGTTTTTTCACCTTTTTTGAGAGCAAGTAGAAGGAGACAGAGGGATGGAGATTGTACAAGCCTAGTGCTCTGTGGAACAAACCTTAGGAAACATGAGAATGATGAAAATAAGTGAAGGACTGGATCTTAGAAATCTAACTGAAATCTCATTCCTGCTACTTAACTATGTCACTTAACCAAGCTAATCCTTGGTTGACTCTAAGTGGAGATGATCCCATCTTGAAAGATTGTTTTAGGAACCAGGATCAACAAAGGTAATGATACTTGCCTGTGATACAGACCAAATAAACTGAAGGTAATAATATGAGAGATTCTAGGTATACTTCCTTTCATTGAAGACCCAAAAAGAGGAAATTGTGCATTTCCTCCCATTCTCCACTGAAATCTATTTGTTATGAAAAACATCAAAGACTGATTCCCATATGTGGAACATTGTGGAAACAATTTGTTGTTGATTGCTTCCTTCTTGAAATGGAATTAGAGGAAAATGGGATGGAAAGTTCTGATTCCCCCAAAGAATGAATCTGAAATAGGACTGAGGGGGTAAGTAGAACACACATTTTGAGGTTAATGATATTAGAAGTTAACTAATTCTTTCTGAAGGATGGATATCATTTGCAGTAAAGCATCTGCCAATCGTAAAATATCAGAGTAGCTGGACCTGTCATTGAAACAAACCAACGTGAACAATCCTTTTCCTGCAGGAGGCATGATTAAAACTAGAGCCATTTTCACAGATAATCCATTTATAAATCACGGTGATAAAATGGCCATCATGACAGCAGCTCAGTGACATTTTTTCAAAAGCTCAGCTGTATCCAGGCAACCAAAACATCTTAACTCAGATGAGAAGAAAGGCAGGCTGGGGTTCCAGGAGTCAGGGAGCAAGATCCCCTGTCTGGTTCTCTTTTCCCATGAGAGAAGATAATGGATTGATGGCTAAAGAAGCTTTATATGGTCCTGGGTACTACAGTGTGCTTCATTTGCATGTCACAATCAATGGACATCAAGACTTAGGTGCTTCTCAACTCTTTCCTTATTCTAGCAACTGATAAAGGGAACTCCAAGGTCCATTATATCCACATCCAACTTGATCCACACCTTGCTGTGAGAGACTCAACTGATCAGCAGGAGCTGGAGAGAGAACATGTGGCAGAAATCCAGATATTCCCTACTCAGCTGTTTACATGTGTAATTGCAGTTGGACAGTGGCTGTGATACTATTGAAAAGAGGTTCTAATAAGCATCGCTATGACAACTATCATGTGCTATAATGCTAGAAGAGTGTGTCTCTTTCCCCCAGAGGAGAGACAAAAATTATCTTTTCACTACTTTGGGAATTTTCTATGCAATTCATCCTTGTAAGCATCTGACAACTGAACTGTCCTAACTCAGCAGAGATTAAAATATTTAAATTTTTAAAAAAAGTAACACAGTTTTTCTTTTTTTTTTTTTTGAGCACTATAGCACAAATAAATTTGTAAAAAAAAAATCCATTAAGTGACCTGCTTTAGTGGAAAGACTAAATATTATGGATTGTTAAACATATTTTAAAGATATTTATGTCTACATGTGTGTACATAAGCACATGTGTTAAATGAGACTTATCTTCACCATCCATCAATACAGAATAACAATCCTTCACAGAGCTAAATGACATGAGAGTGCAAATATTAAGGGCAAAGTACTATGCTCAGGGAAAATATTATTAGCATTATTGCTATGAAAGATGCTTTTCCTATTCCTATTGATTCCTTTATCCTCTCCTGTTTCATAATCTTTGTTGAGGAATAGTTGAAAAACATAATTCTATACATTTCAAGTGTGCAAGGTAATGATTATAGATATACATTGTGGAATGATTACTGATATCAAGATCTTTAACACATCCATCACCTCACATAATTAACTTCTTTTGCATGTTGGTGAGAATGGTTAAGATATATTTTTGTGTATACATTCCAAGTGTGCTTTTATCAATAGCTGCTAGACCTATGCCTCTTGGTAAGAAGCTTTCCCACAGGCTGTCTGCAATCACCTCCTCTTAGTAGAGGCAGAGCTTTAAATGCCTGCAGGTAGCCTTCAACCAATAATTGCTGGATATAACCTCAAGTTTTCTTGAGGTTTGTTTGGGACAATTCCAACTTTTCCAGGGATCCAGATTACCTGCACATTGATGTATAATCCATGCTCCTTTGTGGGACTGAGCAAACATTTCCTTCCCTGGGATATGCTTGATACCACACTCTGTGTGGTATCTTTATTCCCCACACCCCACTCTTCTACTATTTTTTCCTGACAACTCTTTCAGATTAAATTACATCCTCATGAATCCTTTGCCTGATACTTCCTTCTGAGGAACCGATCTTGTACATCCAGAAAAGAGATGGACGTAGTTAGGACCTGAGTGGGGACTGGACTTGAGACAGGCTCCCAAGCACTGATAGAATTTCCTGTATAGGAAACATGAGGTACACAAAAACACAGTTCAGGTGAAAGGATTTCACCAGGAGATGGCTATGGTTAGAGACCAAGAACTGGAAAAACAAATAACTACACTGATTAAAATATTAATAAGCTACCATTTTAATAACATACAGAATTGATTGAGGCTTTGTGTTAGGTGCTATACTAAGAGCTCTAATGCATTCTTCCCCTCATTGAGTGCACACAGCATTGAGGTAGGGACTATTATCTTTTCTATTTTACACATGTAGAAACAGAGGCTTAAGAATGTTTTGTGACTTACCTAAGGTCACATAGCTGTAGACTTGGATTTGTGCCTACATTTGTCTGGCTCCTATTATAAGGATAATCACTATAATGTAAGATATTTTTACCAATCTATTGGAGTTTTTGAAGAAGAAAAATGCCACAATGAGGTGAAGGAACATGACTGATGTGATCAAGCTGATGTGATAACTGGTTGGAGCAAATGCCATATTTTAACACATATTTCTGCCTTTTTTGCATGTGTCTCTTTAAGGACATGGGGCTCAACAGAAAGTTAACACCCACTGTGTCAGAGGAAGACTTTTTGTTCTTTGTTCTCAATAAATCTACCTCCTCTCTGCCTCCCACCAGCTCACACACACCCACCACCCTACCTTCCAAACCTCAGCAATATTAAGTGATACACTCAGGGTCACAGAGCTGTAAAGGTAGGTTTGGCAGCAAAGCCAGATTTTCTGATTCCTAGCCCAGGTCAGTTTCTTTCCAACAACATCAGGCTAATTTAGTGTTGCATATCCAAATCCTGGGCAAAATCAAAACTGTTTTAGTATTAGATGGCTGTCCAAACATAAGTTTCCAGTAGAGAAGCCAAAACCAACCCTCTGTAAACCTCAGCTTTCTAAAGGAATGTTGAGATTCAGCTTCTGTCATCCTCTTTCTGCCAACCCTCTGGCCTTTGGACTCAGCCTGATTTTGAAATGCTAATTTAAAGTGATTCAAGTGGATATTAACCAAAAAATTATTAGTAAGTACTTCTCAAGCTCAAGTGTAATAGGCCCCATAGAAAACACAAAATTGTTTATTCAACATATTTAAATGTATCTAAAATGAACTAATTGCTTTTCTTGGGTTTTCTGGCAGATTTGTGGCTTTACCCTGCTCTGGAGATTGGGAATCTGAGGAAAAGAATCTATAGAAGAACAGATATTTATCTTTTCATGCATATGCAGACACAGAGGCATTGAAATCAATCATTTCATCGGAGGAAGATCATAAGCACAATTTATGTCTTCCTGGATTAAGCGCTGACCAAACCAAGAGGATAGAGAATAACTTGTACACAAGATGGAAATCCAGGGCAGCTGGATTCCTCCATTTGTGAGGAATCATTGAAACCACCTTCATTTCCATGCTGCCATCTCATTTCCCTGACACACAGGCTTGTTTAAACATAATTCCCACAAGAACGAGCCTCAGTATTATCCCTTGATTACAACCAATTATCTCTCACCAGTGGGCTGACCACTTGTCTCTTTCCTCTCATATTTGTCTATTTCTCTTTGCTTATTTTGCTCTGCTAACTGCCAGTTACATTCACCAAACCAACATCTGGTTCTGTTTCAGTTCAGTTCAGTTCAGTCACTTAGCTGTGTCTGACTCTTTGCGACACCGTGAACAGCAGCATGCCAGGCCTCCCTGTCCAGTCCTGTTTCGTCATTGGGAATGACCTGGTAGAAAACTGGAGGATCAAATAAAGGAAGAGGCCAGGCTACTTCTCTCCACTCTATGCCTTGGGAAGCATCACTTTTGGTGGGATGATGTATTTTCCATTGTTGCATATCCTCTCAGACAGGAAGTCTTTACCCTGAGGTCAAGCAACTATTAGGTGGAACCATATCCTAGGTACTAGAAAATGATATTTGTCCCTTAATAGTAGGTATGGTAGCAACTTCCAGTTATTGGTACAATCCTGACTGCCTTACTACCTCCCTTTTGGCCATTTATCTTTTCCAACGTATTAGTATCTAATTAAATTCTTCTATAAACTACCTATTGTGGGCTCTTTTTTCTCACTGATAAAACTAGTTTCAGTCATTTGCCCTTTTATCAGAGTAATTACACACACTTTTCCTAACCTTGATGTCTCCCTCAAATGAGCACAGCAGACCACCCACCCCCTCCCCATACTCTTGCGGCTGCTGCTAAGTTGCTTCAGTCGTATCCGACTCTGTGCGACCCCATAGATGGCAGCCCACCAGGCTCCCCCATCCCTGGGATTCTCCAGGCAAGAGCACTGGAGTGGGTTGCCATTTCCTTCTCTAATGCATGGAAGTGAAAAGTGAAAGTGAAGTCGCTCAGTCGTATCCGACTCCTAGCGACCCCATGGACTGCAGCCTACCAGGCCTCTCCATCCATGGGATTTTCTAGGCAAAAGTACTGGAGTGGATTGCCATTGCCTTCTCCCCCATACTCTTACTTCCGGGATATTTGTGATTCATTCTTATACACATTGGCAAGGGCCTTCCCTTCCTCATGCAGGTAAATGTGACTCAATGGGGAATTCCCAAAATATATCAACAAGATCTCACTTATCTGATACAAATCTTTAAGGATGTAAATTTGAACTCTGAACAGCTGAGAGAAATGGCAAAAAAGGCCAGCTTTGAATCCAGACAGGCACTCATGAGGGCACTTCAGGTATATAAAACCTGATTCTGCTCTTAGTTTACACAAATGTAGATAGTATGTAGTTCCCATAAATGTAGATATCTGATTTCATAGATTAAGGAAGAACAAGGAAAAATACCAACAGCCACTGATACATGGTAATAAAACTTATGGCTGACGATGAGAAAATAATAAATGGAAGCAAAACTTTAAAATTAATTATAATATTCCCAAAGTAAAATCAGTTAGGACATTTTGCTATAGGGGAAACTATATATAAACTATAAGATATAGGGGAAACGATATACAGCTGCCTATATCTGTGAATCACAGTCTAACACCAGAAAGGGGTAATGACATAGTATATACATAATGCCAGGAATCATTTTAGGGGTTAAAATATGCACTATTTTAATACTGGGGGTACTGATAAAAATGTTACTATGTACTACTATGCTCAACCATTTCATAGTTAAGGGCAACAAGGCTCTTTAAGCTAAGTACCATCGGTAGTGTTACAGGCCTGTGACAAAGGAAAAGATGGAGATGTAAAATATGACTGGTTTCTCTCAAAATCCCATGGCCTTACTACTCCATGTTAGAGAATTGTCCTTTGTAATTACAAACTTCAGATTCTTTCATCTACTTAATAGATTAAATATCTATTATCTTGCAGAGAACCTTCCTTTTGTCATGAAAGAGTAAATAATATTTTGAGAATTGAGTGTTGGAAGCAGAGGGGTTAAAAAGGAAGCTTTATGAAAGCACCTGGGACAGTTCAGATGTATATAGTGCTGCTAAACCACTTTATATTCCATGTTGTAACCAAGTTTCTATTTGTTCTCAGTGACCATTTATCAATCAGTGGTTAAGCCCTGGCTTTCCTATCCCTCTCCCTTCAGAAACACCCACATTGTCTAGGAAAGTAGATTCAGAGCAGCTTCATCCTACAAATACCCATCGCTTTCTCTGTTGGTGAATGGAATTTGACCAGACTAGAAAACTAAAGTCATATAAAGGGTAAGATTTGATGTGCTTAACGAGAAACCTTTATGCAACTGTTCCCATTAGTCAGAGAATAAGATGATGCTATTTTTACTTCATCTTGGCTTTTCATAGAAAATTTTAAAAGCCGTAGGATCAGTCTGATTGTCAACAGATCATCTCCCATTCTGTGTCAGGGCTCACTGCTGTTTCCCTGAGACCCACGAAGGTCACTGATACTGGTATTCCAAGTAATTTTAAATCTACCTTCTCTCCGGTTGTAATGACAACTGAGAGTGCTACAGCTAAATGCCTGACTTTCCTCCTCCTCTTTATCTTCTGATGCCAAGTAAGATCCTCCACTCTTATCAGAAAGCGTGGTGCTTATTACTTCAATATTTATGGAATGTTGATCCCATGCCAAATGTAGTGCTAGGTACCACAAGGAGAGGTGGAACAGGTGATAAGCACACCTGTTAGAAGCTTGTAAAATAAAGGAAGAATAAAGTCTGAATTCTAAAAATTATCTGACTCTTTCTAATTCCTCACTGGTTAACCACCAAAGCATTTTCACTTCTATATAATGTCATTTGAGTCTACCTATTCATTCTTATGGTTTCTGGTCTTGGCTAAAGCCAGTCCTCACCTGGATGACCACCATCAATAATTCTTATCACCTTTTTTGTTTATTAAATACGTTAATTATAATGAAAATGTACAAAGTGCAACTGCATAACTCAAAGAATTATAACCATATGTAACACTCTGCCCAGGTCAAGAAATGGAATATCAGTTGTATCCACAAACTACCTCCCCAAAATTATTTCCATTTTCTTCCACAAAGACAATCAGTAACCTGAATCCAAACACTGTAGATTGGGTTTCAAATTTTATATAAGCGGAATCATATAGCAAGTGTTCTTTTTTTCCTGGCTTCTTTTGTTCAATGCTTTGTCAGATTCCTCAATGTTGTATGTAGTGGCAATTTGTTTACTCACTGCTGCAAAATATTCCATTATATGATTTATATCATGATTAATTGCCCAATCTACTCGAGTTTTTGGCTTGTTTTTAGATTGGTGATAGTACACATAATGTTGCTATAAATTTTCTTGCATGTCTCTCTTAGTGCATATATGCATGCATTTCTGTTTAGTAATATATTTAGTGGTGGGTTAAAAAGTAACTTGGTTACATGCAAAAGTAGACACAAGCAGTTTCTAGTATTCACCCACCCATTAATAGTATAGAAGAAATTTTAACATCCATTCCTGCTCCATAAGAAAATCTTCTTTATTTTCTGAAATGCAAATGTGATAATATGATGCTCCTGTTTAATGGCTTTTAATAGCTGCTCTTTTCTCTTAGAATCATGTTCAGGGTGCACTAGTATCTGACAGGCCTGCAGAATCTGCTCTCACCTAAATAAATCTCCATGCTAACCCCATATCCCTCTGCCTCTGATATTCTCACTATGACCATCCCAAACCTTTTCCAGGTTCACATGCATGCTGTATTCTCACTCACGTCATCTTTTAACTTACCTCCCCTGAGATGATTTCCAGATCTACCAGTCTCAATGTTTTTTTCTTCCTCTTCCTTTTTCTGACAGTACCTATCACATAACCCTAATGTAAATCCCCTTCATTATACAAGTTAGTGCCAGAATCATATAGCCTCATTTTGTTACTTGTTTACTCTTCTTCTCCACAAGAATATTTTTATTTTTTTTACTTTACAATATTATAATGGTTTGCCATATATCAACATGAATCCACCACAGGTATACACGTGTTCCCATCCTGAACCCCTCTTCCCTCCCCGTACCATCCCTCTGGATTTTCCCAGTGCACCAGCCCCAAGCATCCAGTATCCTGCATCGAACCTGGACGGTGACTTGTTTCATATATGATATTATAATTTTCTCCCAAATCATCCCACCCTCTCCCTCTCCCACAGAGTCCAAAAGACTGTTCTATACATCAGTGTCTCTTTTGCTGTTCTATACATCAGTGTCTTTTTGACAGCAAAAGAGACACTGATGTATAGAACAGTCTTTTGGACTCTGTGGGAGAGGGAGAGGGTGGGATGATTTGGGAGAATGGCATTGAAACATCGGGGAAGGCAATGGCACCCTACCCCAGTACTCTTGCCTGGAAAATCCCATGGACGGAGGAGCCTGGTAGGCTGCAGTCCATGGG
This sequence comes from Tragelaphus eurycerus, assembly GCA_935064755.1. Taxonomy (NCBI): domain Eukaryota; kingdom Metazoa; phylum Chordata; class Mammalia; order Artiodactyla; family Bovidae; genus Tragelaphus; species Tragelaphus eurycerus. Next base: position 26,176,300 of record CAKXYN010000020.1, read on the forward strand.
GTCGCTAAGAGTCGGACGCGACTGAGCGACTTCACTTTCACTTTTCATTTTCATGCGTTGGAGAAGGAAATGGCAACCCACTCCGGTGTTCTTGCCTGGAGAATCCCAGGGATAGCCGTCTATGGGATCGCATAGAGTCGGACAAGACTGAAGCGACTTGGCATACAGGGTTATTAAAAGATGCTTACTCCTTGGAAGGAAAGTTATGACCAACCTAGATAGCATATTCAAAAGCAGAGACATTACTTTGCCAACAAAGGTTCGTCTAGTCAAAGCTATGGTTTTTTCTGTGATCATGTATCGATGTGAGAGTTGGACTGAGAAGAAGGCTGACCACCGAAGAATTGATGCTTTTGAACTGTGGTGTGTTGGAGAAGACTCTTGAGAGTCCCTTGGACTGCAAGAAGATCCAACCAATCCATTCTGAAGGAGATCAGCCCTGGGATTTCTTTGGAAGGAATGATGCTAAATCTGAAACTCCAGTACTTTGGCCACCTCATGCAAAGAATTGACTCACTGGAAAAAACTCTGATGCTGGGCGGAATTGGGGGCAAGAGGAGAAGGGGACGACAGAGAATGAGATGGCTGGATGGCATCACTGACTCGATGGATGTGAGTCTGAGTGACCTCCGGGAGTTGGTGATGGACAGGGAGGCCTGGCGTGCTGCAGTTCGTGGGGTCGCAAAGAGTCGGACACGACTGAGCGACTGATCTGATCTGATCTGATACAGGGTTATTGTTACCATCTTTCTAAATTCCATATATATGCATTAGTATACTGTATTGGTGTTTTTCTTTCTGGCTTACTTCACAAGATCTGGGAATTTCCTTACTTGTTCACTTTTACGTTTCCAGTATCCAGTAGTGCTCAGCATCAAGTAGGAACTCACTGTTTGTTGAGTGAGTGAGTACATGAATGAAGAAATATTAGCATATCAGCATATTGTTTCCCTCTGGTAAAATCAGGTGTCTCCTCTTTCTTTAACTGGTAATTTGTACTCATTGTTGAAGTCTTAGCTTCAATAATATTTTCATCAGGGCACTTAATTTGACTAACCAAGTTTAATTGGAACACTCTTGTGTATATTATAACTGATTCTGAGATTCAATTTCATAGCACTGGTATGTTCTTAAAAGATCAATGGATGATTTGTAATTATTTTACTTATGATCCACATTCACCCCCATCTTGTAAGCTCTGAAAGGGCCTGAATATCTGTTTTCTTCACCACCTTATTCCTTGTGCCTAATACAGTGCTGCATGCAGACTTTCTAATATACAAAGGCAGATACTCAAATTCTGTATATCAGGTCAAGGGAAAATTGCCTGGCATTTCTCATAATGCTAGGAATATAGTGCTGTATATACAGAAAGAAGATATAATCAGAGCCAAATTGGGGAGGACTGGGGAAATATTCATACAGGCCACAGTAGATAATCTAAGCCTTATATATTATGACAGATTTTGATAGGCACAAACACTCCAGGAAGGATAGATGCCATGTAAAACAATGGGGATGGAAAATAGTATTTTTGAGCAAGAGAAGGAAAATCTAAGCACTTAGTGGTAAGACCTCCCTTTGTTCGTGCTCTCTCAAGCAGCACCTATTAATGGTATTAGATAATTTAATAAAAATTTATATTGCACTCTGTGTGCACCCAGAACACCAACTAATAAACACACAGGTATTTACTAAATGACCAGTTAGAATGGTGAGAAATGGCTGAGGCTAAAAATAAGTAAGGTAAGGATGTGGGGACAATACATACACACACACACATGGGTGTGTATTTGGAGGTTTCTTTTTTTTTTTTTTTTTTGCTTAACTTTACAATATTGTATTGCTTTTACAATACATCAAGATGGTTCCGCCGCCAGTATACACGTGTTCCCCATCCTGAACCCTCCTCCCTCTCCCCTCCCCACACCATCCCTCCAGGTCGTCCCAGTGCTCTTTTCACATCTCAACTACTTTGTATGGGAAAATAATATTACTTAACACATTGTGCACTTACATATCAAACACTATTCTAAGACATCTATCGATGAACTTCGTGGGGGATAGGATTTGTGACACTTGCTCAATTAATCACAACTTGATCTGAAAGCATTATATATTTTTGGTGATGTTATAAACCATCATCATTACCACCACTACACTTTACTGAGAACCTAGTATACATCAACTTCAAAGTAGTTGGTTAGTACCAAGGGACAGAAAGCAAGTGCTCCAGGGAAGAATAAAGTGATTCTATCAGACAATCCAGCTGATGATGACAATAATTGGAGCTTCAGGAAAGTACTGCAGAAGTAGAGGAGTGGACTTCTCTGTCAGACAGGACAAGTGATTACAGCACAGGGAGAGAGGCTCTTCTTCCAAGAAATTACTTATTAAACATCGACATTCCATCTCAAACAAGGTGTACTAGACTGTCTTTTTGGGAAGTCTGGGATTATGACTGATAGCCTGTCAGCAAGCTTGGTTTTACTTGCCTAATAGAAGCAATTCAACACAGAAATATGCTATGGACATGAAGCAATGTACACAAGCAATTTGTACAAATGAGAACATGATACATATCTAGATATGCAGAGAAGATAATAGAAAAGATTTAGGATTATGGCTTTTCCAAGTCTATTCCTGGAAAGGTTCTGGAGAAATCTCAGTAGTTACAAAAAAAAGGAATTTCCATTTGGCTTCTCTATAAATTATGTCATCTTTATTAGGAAACTGTGACTCAATTATATATGTGAAAATTCTCCATGATCCCCATGGATGATGGTGAAATATTAATAGCTGTTGAAATCTGTTACATAAAAGCATGAGTGAAAGAAAGAAAGAAAGCAAAGGATAGCGAAAAAGAAAGAAGGGAGGAAAAACAAAAAGAAAGGAACATTTAGAAGAGTACTACTAACTTCGCTAAGTCCGTGGACTAGGAAGTGACTTTAGGAACTTAGAACAACTCTCATATCACAATATCAATTCTGATGATAAAGCTTTTGGTAAGCAAAACAGGGTGCCCAGATGGTTCCCAGATCCTACATATGAGGTAGTAACTTAATGCTCCATAGAAAGATAGAAAGGGTAGGAGTGTGTTAAAGCATTTAAAAGCATCCCACCTTCGCCAGGATTGTCTCAAGGACCAAGGTCTGAGCCTGCAGGGAGAGGTGGCACAAAGCCCACAGCAGAGAACTAACTGTGAAAGCCAGAGGAAGTAAATCAAGATGGCCTGGATCTCTAGCTGGATAAAGGTGCTTTCTCTTCCAAAACTAGTCAAAACTTTACCAATTTTATAAGGCACTTAAAAAAAAAAAAAAACTCTCTCTCTTTCTTTTTCACTTCAACAAAGATCAAGAGTCAAAGAAATATCAAACAAGCATACAGCAGACAACCCAAATAAATAAGCTCTTCTTTTTGGAGAATAGCATCTTTTGTTGTTTGTCAGAGAGCAGTGCTCAAGCCAGGGTGTACAAATTAGCCTCTGGAAACTCAGAGCTCTCCCTGGAGCTTACCTTTATTTCTGAATGTTTAGTCTAGTATTTGTGGCAAGCTGTGTCTTGCAAGGGGAATTGAGATTTCATTCTACCCTGAAAATGGGAAAGAGGAACTGTTGATATTATAAACTGTTTTCAAGGCAGGCCTAAAAACATGCAATTGCTTTTTTCTTTTCATTTCTAGCACAAGACACCGAAGATCATTTTATAGAATCCACACAAAGCATGATTCAGAACCCTATGCTATTTTACTGAACTAATGTCCAGCATGGAAAGACAATTTGGCCTCATTATTTGAAAAGCCAGACCCTATTAACATACAATTTAGCAAAGTTACTCTTTCCTTCTTGACCTCTTCCCTATTAAATATATAAATATTTATTTCAAATTATTAAATTATTACTATCTATATTTAATATTTTGTAAATACATGACTAATAATAATAATAGCTTGTCCACTGTTAACCACATTGACAGAAACCTGAGCATTTGTGTGTGTTTCACACTGAATTGGTGCTCCGTATCAGTGTCCCTTATTCTATCTAAAGTCTGAGAAGAATGAAACTCTGGTAAATGTGTGCCTAGCCAAAACCATAATTCTAACCGAACTGATTCAACTTTGATCTACTCAGAATACGGCTAGAAGCAGAGTCTCAGAAACTTGACCATGGTCAAATTCAGCAACATTCTGGCTCTTCTAGGTAAGAAATTTTGGGTAAGATCCTTAAATCTTACTGTTCTTTAGTTTCCTGGTAATGTTTCATGTGTCAGTATTTGCAACTATTTAGCATATTTCCTGACATTGTTTTGCCTTATATATATTATAAGCAAGTTTTACATGACAAAGTTAGTTATTATTATTGGCTAAAAGGAAAAGAAGCAAACAACATTTGTGTATTTCAATCTTGCTCCCCACTATGCTTATTTTTTTAGTACTAACCTGAATCACACCTTTCAGAAATTCAGAAAAGAAGTCCAGTTCTGTGCAACAAATTTTACTGGAGAGACATACCAAGCAATGAGACCACTGAACTAGATGTTGTAGTTGTAAAGGTGTATATGTATATGGTGTATATGTATGTGTGTGTGTGTATATATATATATATATATACCTTTGTGGAAAAGAAAGGTCATGGGGTTCCCTAATGTGGAAGTGTTTTAGAAGAGCCTAGACAGAGAGATCAATTTAAATGTCTTGCTAAATGTCTAGGCTAAGATGATAAGCCCTGAACCAACTTTTCCCAAAATAAGGTATCCATACCACTGGTCAAGTATGGGGTATATATATTACAGGGTGCAGAAAAGGTTCAAAACAATGCTATTTGCATAATGAGTTTCCTTTTCTAGTGCTATTTCAGCCCTCCTGATTACAGAAAGTAGATGGTCTCAGTTTGGTGATAGCTGTTGACATCTCTTTAAAATTTGCTAATTCCCCATCTGTGGAAAATTCTGAAAGAGATGGGAATACCAGACACCTGATGTGCCTCTTGAGAAATTTGTATGCAGGTCAGGAAGCAACAGTTAGAACTGGTCATGGAACAACAGACTGGTTCCAAATAGGAAAAGGAGTACGTCAAGGCTGCATATTGTCACCCTGTTTATTTAACTTATATGCAGAGTACATCATGAGAAACGCTAGACTGGAAGAAACACAAGCTGGAATCAAGATTGCTGGGAGAAATATCAATAACCTCAGACATGCAGATGACACCACCCTTATGGCAGAAAGTGAAGAGGAACTAAAAAGCCTCTTGATGAAAGTGGAAGTGGAGAGTGAAAAAGTTGGCTTAAAGCTTAACATTCAGAAAATGAAGATCATGGCATCTGGTCCCATCACTTCATGGGAAATAGATGGGGAAACAGTGTCAGACTTTATTTTTCTGGGCTCCAAAATCACTGCAGATGGTGACTGCAGCCATGAAATTAAAAGACGCTTACTCCTTGGAAGGAAAGTTATGACCAACCTAGATAGCATATTCAAAAGCAGAGAGACATTACTTTGCCAACAAAGGTTTGCCTAGTCAAGGCTATGGTTTTTCCTGTGGTCATGTATGGATGTGAGAGTTGGAGTGTGAAGAAGGCTGAGCACCGAAGAATTGATGCCTTTGAACTGTGGTGTTGGAAAAAACTCTTGAGAGTCCCTTGGACTGCAAGAAGATCCAACCAGTCCATTCTGAAGGAGATCAGCCCTGGGACTTCTTTGGAAGAAATGATGCTAAAGCTGAAACTCCAATACTTTGGCCACCTCATGCGAAGAGTTGACTCATTGGAAAAGACTCTGATGCTGGGAGGGATTGGGGGCAAGAGGAGAAGGGGACGATAGAGGATGAGATGGCTGGATGGCATCACTGACTCAATGGACATGAGTCTGAATGAACTCCAGGAGTTGGTGATGGACAGGGAGGCCTGGTGTGCTGCAATACATGAGGTCGCAAAGAGTCGGATATGACTGAGCGACTGATCTGATCTGATCTGAATCCCCCATTTCAACAGTCAGAGCTGACCTCTAGGCAGTAGCTTTCAGCTAGAGTTAAACAATTCATTTTTTTTTAATCTGACTTTAAGGTTATCTTCTTTTCTTTCCTGAACTGTTTTTTTTTTTTAACATTCATGATTGAAATATAATTTTTTAAACAAATGCACTTAAGTTTGTGCATTTAGATAAATGCATTAGGTAATAGTTTACTATGTTACCTGAGTACAAAAGACATCAAAAAGGTGATAATCAATGTCCAAAAGTAAGTATGCACTGACAGCAGAGATTAAGTAACAGATTAGAGAAACATTTAGAAGAGAAGAGAAGTAGAAGTTCGCAATTTGTTTAGACAGCGAAGAGCTTCAAATGGTCAATGGTCAAGTGATTCTAAGCCTCAGCCAAACCTCTAGTTGCTTCAGAGTATCTGAAGAGGTAACTACCTGATTAATGCGGGTGTTGCCTGCAGGCAAGAAGCTTATTTGAGAAACCACATTCTCTGTATTTATATTCTTGACATATGTTATGTCTGCACAATTCTGTTTTTCTTGACCATTTCTGGGGAGTGAACACCCTTACCAAAAACATGAATAGGTATCACTGCCCTACTTATTCAAAATGATGGGGTCGGACATATTACTTAATCAGGTATATATCTGGAGTGTGGAAGGACTCTAGTAAAATTGAAAAATGCACAAAGCATCTAACATTTAATTCCACAAAATGCAACTTTCTGTCCAATAGCATATGATCATTTTACTTTGTGAAGAATTTCTGAGAATTCTCCCTCTCTTTGCTGTTGGACTAGCCAAATATGTTTTAAGATATCATTAGACTTTATGAGAAATGCCATTTACTATAGGTTGTGACTTAGAGGAAATTGGGATATAAATAAACAAAACACAATCTTTGTGAATTTTGAGTTCCACAGGAGAATTGTATCTGTTCTATATACTTCATAGGGTTGTTGGGAATATCTAACAAAATTACATGGAAAAATATTCTCCAGTAGTTTTGGGTGAAAATAAACAAACAAAAAAGAATTTTCTGTTATTCAATGTTTAGTCTATAATACTTCAGGGTCATGGCACTCATATTAATTTGTGATGGAGTCAACAACCAAACTGAAATGATTTCTTCTTTGGACAGGCTTTTCTAGTCCTCAAGATAAAATCAAACTTTCTTTTGCACTCATAGTTGTGTATGTTTATGTCTATCTGCACACAGAGCTTCTCAATCTAGGTGCTGCTGACATTTGAGTTGGATAATTCTTTGTTGTAGGGGGTGCCTGTGGATTGCAGCGTGTTTAGCAGCATCCCTGTCATCTACCTATTAGATGCTAGTAGCTCTCTCCATCTGTGACAGTCAAAAACGTCTACAGCCATTGCTGGATATTTTGCCTGGTAGGTCAAAATAGCTCCAGCAGCACTGTCACATAGTTATGTGGCACATATTTCACTGTATTGAAGATTTTTGTTTTTCTGTCTATTTATATGAATACATTAGAAATAATCTATATGTCACTGAGCACTGCCTAGTGGGTACTCATCTTTTTTTCTGGATTTTATAGACGACACATACTATAGAGATGGGCACAAATTCCTATCTATCATTTCTCTGCATTTCAAGGACCTGCTCAGTGAGGAGATGTATATAAGTCTCAGTAACATTTACTCATTGAACAAATGATGAATGACCTCTTCAAAAGCAGTAGCTAAATAATTTTCAGCTTGGCATTTCTGGTATCAAACACAATGTAGGATATAGCAGATTCTTGATGAATGTTTTGGGGATGAATCAGTGAATGAATGGATAGAAGGATGAATAGAGAAAGACAGCCTCATATTCACAGGGTCAGACATTCAACTGTGTACATCCCTAATTTTCCCCTGGTGTTACTATGACTACAAACACCTGAGCTGCCAACTCTCTGTCTGAAACTCTAAACAAGATTCCAGGTGAGGAAGTGTCCTTGGCAGGATCCCAGCAGACCCAGCACTGGCTCACAGGAGGAAATCTGCACAGACTTAAGTGAAAATCAGATTCATCCTAGCTGAACTAATCTGTAACTAGGGAAAAAAAATCACAAGTCAACATGGTTGGGCAGGGACAGGAGGGACTGAGATTAGACAATTTAATGCCAGACAGTTTCACAAAGGCAGTGTCCAGAACAAGTACTAATGGACCTGCTGCTTCTAAAAAGCCTCACTGTTCAATCAGGGGCAAATATTTTAGATCTAAAGGGTATTTTGGAAGAGGAGAATCCTTGTGGATCACCGCAGAGTTTCCTCTGTTTGTTCTTTACAGGGAAAGGACATGGAACAAATGACTGGTTCAAAATTGGGAAAGGAGTATGTCAAGGCTGCATACTGTCACTCTGCTTCTTTACCTTATATGCAAAGTCAGTTCAGTTCAGTCATTCAGTTATGTCCAACTCTTTGCAACCCCATGAATCACAGCATACCAGGCCTCCCTGTCCATCACTAACTCTCGGAGTTTACCCAAACTCATGTCCATCGAGTCCGTGATGCCATCCAGCCATCTCATCCTTTGTGGTCCCCTTCTCCTCTTGCTCCCAATCCCTCCCAGCATCAGAGTCTTCTCCAATGAGTCAACTCTTTGCATGAGGTGGCCAAAGTATTGGAGTTTCAGCTTTAGCATCATTCCTTCCAAAGAAATCCCAGGGCTGATCTCCTTCAGAATGGACTGGTTGTTATCTCCTTGCAGTCCAAGGGATTCTCAAGAGTCTTCTCCAACACCACAGTTCAAAAGCATCAATTCTTCGGTGCTCAGCTTTCTTCACAGTCCAACTCTCACATCCATATATGACCACAGGAAAAACCATAGCCTTGACTAGGTGAACCTTTGTTGGCAAAGTAATGTCTCTGCTTTTGAATATGCCATCTAGGTTGGTCATAACTTTCCTTCCAAGGAGTAAGCCTCTTTTAATTTCATGGCTGCAGTCACCATCTGCAGTGATTTTGGAGCCCAGAAAAATAAAGTTTGACACTGCTTTCACTGTTTCCCCATCTATTTTCCATGAAGTGATAGGACCAAATGCCATGATCTTCGTTTTCTGAATGTTGAGCTTTAAAGCAACTTTTTCACTCTCCTCTTTCACTTTCATCAAGAGGCTTTTGAGTTCCTTTTCACTTTCTGCCATAAGGGTGGTGTCATCTGCCTATCTGAGGTTATTGATATTTCTCCCAGCAATCTTGATTCCAGCTTGTGCTTCTTCCAGACCAGCGTTTCTCATGATGTACTCTGCATATAAGTTAAATAAACAGGGTGACAATATACAGCCTTGACGTACTCCTTTTCCTATTTGGAACCACTCTGTTGTTTCATGTCCAGTTCTAACTGTTGCTTCTTGACCAGCATATACGTTTCTCAAGAGGCAGGTCAGGTGGTCTGGTATTCCCATCTCTTGAAAAATTTTCCACAGTTTATTGTGATCCACACAGTCAAAGGCTTTGGCATAGTCAATAAAGCAGAAATAGATGTTTTTCTGGAACTCTCTTGTTTTTTCCATGATCCAGCAGATGTTGGCAATTTGTTCTCTGGTTCTTCTGCCTTTTCTATGCAGAGTACATCATGCAAAATGCCAGGTTGGAAGAATCACAAGCTGGAATCCAGATTGCCAGGGGAAATGTCAACAACCTTAGATATCCAGATGATACCACTCTAATGACAGAAAGTGAAGAGGAACTAAAGAGCCTAAAAGAAGAGAGTGAAAAACCAGGCTTAAAACATAACACTAAAAAAAAAAAAAAAAAAAAAAACCTAAGATCATGGTATTCAGTCCCATCACTTCCTGGCAAATCAAAGGGGTAAAAATGGAAACAGTGACACAACTTCTTTTCTTGGGCTCCAAAATCACTGCAAATGGCAACTGAAACCATGAATTTTAAAGATGCTTGTTTCTTGGAAGAAAAGTTATGACAAACCTAGTCAGTGTATTAAAAAGCAGAGATATCACTTTGCCAACAAAGGTCCATATAGTCAAAGGTATGTTGTTTGTTTTTTTTTTTTTCCCCAGTCATGTATGGATGTGAAAATTGGACCATAAAGAAAGCACCCGAGAATTGATGCTTTTGAAGGGTAGTGCTGGAGAAGACTCTTGAGAGTCCCCTGGGCTGCAAGGAAATCAAAACAGTCAATTCCAAAGGAAATCAACCCTGAATATTCATTGGAAGGACTGATGCTAAAGCTTAAGCTTCAATAATTTGACCATATGATGCAAAGAGCTGACTTACTGGAAAAGACCTTGATGCTAGGAAAGATTGAAGGCAAAAGGAAAACGAGGTGGCAGAGGATGAAATGGTTAGATTGCATCACCTACTCAATGGACATGAACCTGAGCATACTCCAGGAGATAGTTGAAGGACAGAGGAGCCTGGCATGCTACAGTCCACAGGGTCACAAAGGGTCTAACATGATCTAGCAACTGAAGAACAACAACAACAAAGAAATTGATTCTTCTGAATAGATTTGTTCTACTGGGAGCTTTTCCAACCACAGGAGCTTTTATGACCTGCACAGAGGAGGGAAAATCATAACCTCCTGGAGAAGAATCTTCTACCACCATCTATTTAGCATCAACTTCCTATATTCAAGGGTAAGTTAATTTGGAATTCTAAGAATTTCTTCGGTGTCTGTTTTCAAGAGAGTTTTAATGTTGAAGCTGCCTTGTTCTTTGCTTAGCTAAATCATAAAGTTTACAATATCTCTTAAGAAAAATAAGAATCATTTCCTATACTTATATAGGAAACCTCTTACAGTCTCTTAAATCTATCAGAATTCTTTCCTATAATGATTTTGCTTTTATATTTATTTCCACTAAATTTAAATTCCTTGGTACAGGAATGTGTATGCATGTGTGCATGCTGAATTGCTTCAGTCATGTCTGACGCTTTGCAACCCTATGGACTGTAGCCTGCCAGGCTCCTTAGTACATGGGACCCTACAGGCAAGAATACCAGAGCAGATTGCCATGCTCCCCTCCAAGGGATCTTCTCAACCCAGGGATCAAACTTGCATCTCTTTACATCTCCTGCATTGGAAGGCAGGTTCTTTACCACTAGCACCAGGAAGCCCTGGTGCAGGAGTAGTGTCTGAATATTGATGACTATGATGATGATGACAATGATACAGAAATAAATAATTCACTGAGCATTAGTATTAACCTAGTCGATGACCTTAGCAATTTATTAAAAAAATACATTTTATTGTTAATATAAATTTATGAATCTCATCCAACTGTATAGTCTTGTCTTTGGTACTCATCTAGGCTCTGACGTAAGGGTGATTACTAAGTTTCATTGCCCTGAATTTATATATAAAGAAATAAAAGGAGTGGGGTAGAGAACAGGCCAAGGAATAGGGAATACCATAGACTAGGATTCAGTGTTTTCTAATGGACACTGGAACTAAAGTATGACCTGAATTTGAATCTCAGTTTTGTGTGTTATCTGGGCAGTCATTTAATAATTTGAGTCTCTATTGTCTCTTTTAAAGATTGTAGATCATGATGTATGCTGAAGAATGGCTAAAAGGACATGAAATTTAGTAAGGGCTCAGCCTCTTTTGTTATTAACATGCATTTTAACAATTGTACATATCATAAAGAAAAGAAATAAAGTTAAAGAAGCATCTAGATCAAAGCTGGTTAATTCAGGTTCTATAAGGATTAAGTCAAATCACTGGTCTTGCACCAAAAAATTAATAAAAAGACTTTCAGATTATAGTTTTTAAGTCCATTACACAACATTCTGAAATTCTCAGCCCATTTGCTCAAATCAATGACCTACACTTCACATTCAACATATTTGATAGAACAGCACAACACTAATTACAGTTTAGCTAACATTCAGGGAGTTTATCAGAAATCCTCATCGTGAAATTCTCAGTATCTCAGTTTAAATCAGCGGTACTATTTTTTTGCTTCTTATATAGCCAAGATGGAAAATCATATGATTCCTCTGAGTGAACAGTCACAAGGAATACATATCCCAAAATGCTGTATGATGACTCTTTTGCCAAACCTCTGAAGACAAAACTTAAGGAGGCATATATTGATAATTTAAATAACTGCAACTCTGTTTTCTTAAAACTTTATCATTTCATGGGGTACTTTTGATAAATTTTAATAGCTCCAAGTTCTAAAAAACACATTAAACTTCATAACTAAGTACTGAATGATATTGCTTGTGATGTTTAAACACTAAGTCATGCCCGCATGTCAGGCTCCTCTGTCCATGGGATTCTCCAGGCAGGAATACTAGAGTGGGGTGTCATTTCCTACTCCAGGGATCTTCCTAATTAGGGATTAAACCTGTGTATGTTGCATCTCCTGTATTGGCAGGCAGATTCTTTACCAGTGAGCCACCCGGGAAGCCCCTGAGGTTGCTTATGGATGCTTAAATTGCTAAACACCTTATACTCTAATGGATTTACTCCAGTTTTAAAGGATTTTTCTATACAAATAAAGTCTATTCTAGCAACTAAAAATACCTTGAATCTTCAAAATATCAAATTTTTCATTAAAATAAGCTTTAAAATATCATGTGCTCTTTAGCTAACGTGTGCTACATTATCACAGTGAATTGTCATCCATTCAACACACACACACAAAGATATGAGTAAACATGACTTTGATTTAAGGCCTAGAGAGGACTCCCCCTTACATAGCAGTGTTTTCTGTAGAATTTAAGAGAGCCTGTTTCATCAGGTTTGGGGAAGGTGCTAATTAATGGAAGATACTTCATTCCATTCTCAAAGATTCTTATTCAGTATTTTTGATGGGAAACATTTAAAATAAGCAGCCAATGTGTTCTTCATAGTGGGGGTGCTTTCAAGATCACACTTTAATAATATTATATTCTCATAGAAAGATGATGAGACTGAATATTTGCTTATGATGTATTCCCAAATAATAAGGTATTAAGACATTTTCTTCTACAGACAGGATCTTGACCCTTACCAAATATAGTGGGCCATGTGGAACACTGTCCAGACCACTTTTTAAGACAGAAGGACTTATTCCTCAGCTACTGACACTACAGTCAGTTGATAGCTACCAGCTTTTAAGAATCTTGGAAATTTGCCTCAGATGAAGGCAGTTTTCTAATCAATATCATATCCTCTTCCCACATGGCATAATGCATCAATGTCTTTTTCATGCAGGACCATAAATACCATTTCCCCATAGTTTAGGACAGTATGGAAAAGGATACTCTTCAATAACAGTCTTGTATGCAGATCTCTATCCCAGTATCTCTTTCTCGGAATCCGATTAAGACAAGAAGCTAACTGATAAATGGCTATTTTTCATATTTGTTGTAAATAGCTTATTGTTTCAAATATCAAACTGCAGAGAAAGTCAGAGTGTGAGTTCTAACGATGTCTGGCAGAAAGTTAAGCATTTCACCAACAACACTTCATGGCAAGTCCAGTTCTGAGAAAGAGAAAGAAATATCAGATCTCAAGAATCGCATACAGAACTGGATGAGAACACGAGTCAGTCAATGCAGAGGACATTGGGAGAGTTTGGTACTTCTTGATGTAAAGTTTGTATTGGTCTACTTCCTCCCAATTTATGCACTGATGACCTGTTAGATTTAAGAACGTGGGATCAGGCAGTCCAAAGTGGCTGCTGTAAAATTACATAGTGTCCTTGATCTATAAGACTGTCACAATAAAGGGAGGTAGGGTTTATGAGCTCTGAGAACAGCTTAATATGAAGGATACGGTTGCATTATTTGAAAGAGCTCAGGTCTACCTCTACCCTTCTGTTCTGAGGCTTAAAATTCCACTATTTGAAATATAAGATAGAAAGAAGGTATAAAAGCGTAAAGCTATTAGAAGTTAACTGTAACACGAAGTGAAACTGTTCTTAGGCACAGTAGGGGATACCACAATAAAAGCTGTTCTCTGATCCACATCAAGAGAACTCCAAATCCCAGGATCCATCCAAATATTTGTGTTTTAAAAGGTTACAGCCACACCTGGCCTAACTTTTGCACACTTTCTTGACTTATATTGAGACATGGACAGAATTCTCCTCTTTCAACTTCTCACTTTTAAAACAAAATATACAGCAAAGGGAACCAAAGAACTACAATAGAGGGCAGAAACCAAATAATTACAACAGATAGTATGAAGTAATGGACATCACAAAGGAGCAACAGAGAATATTTGGTGAGGATTGATTCTTTTACCTATGATAAATCAATAAAAAACATCATGCAGGAATAGCTTTTGACCCAGACTTTGACGGATATGTAATAACTGCTCAAAGTTATACCAAGATTTTTATTTGCTTTCTAGAGAATATATAATAAACCATTATTTCACTACCTGTTTTATAGTATGCATGGTATGCCAGATATATTGCTTGCAGTTATGAATGTATTAGAGAACCAGTTTAATAAAATCCCTGTCCTTGTGCTACTTATAGCACAGTAGAATGTAATACCAAGCTAATAACTTGAGAATATTCAACTGACATTAAAAAGATAATATGCTAAGTTGCTTCAGTTGTGTCTGACTCTTTGCAATCCTTTGGACTGTAGCCCACCAGGCTCCTCTGTCCATGGGGATTCTCCAGGCAAGAATACTGGACTGGATAGCCCTGCCCTCCTCCAGGGGATCTTCCTGACCCAGGGATCAAACCTGTGTCTCTTGCTGTCCTGCAATGGCAAGCAGGTTCTTTACCACTAGCGCCACCTGGGAAGCCCAAAACATAATATGGAGTGAACAATTTACTTGATTTCTAAGACTTGGTAGCATTAAAATAGGATGGGTTATTTCAGTCCCATTTAACATTCTATGTTTGAAAAATATTTACTTGGATTCCCTGAGAAAAGTGAGCCAAATTTGTATTCAGATTTCTCAGGAGCAACAGAGTGATCTTTCTTCTTTGCTTTAGGATCAGATCAGATCAGATCAGTCACTCAGTTGTGTCCGACTCTTTGCGACCCCATGAACTGCAGCACGCCAGGCCTCCCTGTCCATCACCAGCTCTCAGAGGTCACTCAGACTCACATCCATCGAGTCAGTGATACCATCCAGCCATCTCATCCTCTGTCGTCCCCTTCTCCTCCTGCCCCCAATCCCTCCCAGCATCAGAGTCTTCTCCAATGAGTCAACTCTTCGCATGAGGTGGCCAAAATACTGGAGTTTCAGCTTCAGCATCATTCCTTCCAAAGAAATCCCAGAATGGACCAGTTGGATCTCCTTGCAGTCCAAGGGACTCTCAAGAGTCTTCTCCAACACCACAGTTCAAAAGCATCAATTCTTAGGTGCTCAGCCTTCTTCACAGTCCAGCTCTCACATCCATACATGACCACAGGAAAGACCATAGCCTTGACTAGGCAAACCTTTGTTGGCAAATGATGTCTCTGCTTTTGAATATGCTATCTAGGTTGGTCATAACTTTCCTTCCAAGGAGTAAGCCTCTTTTAATTTCATGGCTGCAGTCACCATCTGCAGTGATTTTGGAGCCCAGAAAAAGAAAGTCTGACACTGTTTCCACTGTTTCTCCATCTATTTCCCATGTAGTGATGGGACCAGATGCCATGATCTTCGTTTTCTGAATGTTGAGCTTTAAGCCAACCTTTTCACTCTCCACTTTCACTTTCATCTAGAGGCTTTTTAGTTCCTAGAAGGGTCCAAAGTAGGATTGGACATGAGATAGAAGATGGGCTGCAATGACTGAAGGATACAGTCATCATCATGGGGAGATCCGGACCTTGAATGTCCCTTCAGAGTTGTCCCGTCTATGATGAATGTTAGGACAAGTCCTTAGAAGCCTATAGGCTCCCCTGGTGGCTCAGACAGTAAAGAAACTGCCCTAAGTTCAGGATGCCCAGGTTCGATCCCTGGGCCCAGCAAATCCCCTGGAGAAGAGAATGTCAGCCCACTCTAGTATTCTTGCCTGGAGAATTCCATGCGCAGAGGAGCCTGGCAGGCTACAGTCCATGGGGGTCACAAAGAGTTGGACCTGACTGAATGACTAACATTTTCACTTTTCCTTTAGGAGCCTATTTGAATAATCTTTGGATGAGAACTAGTACCAAGCAAGGAATAAGACTTTGGGTAAGGCAATTGCCTCTAGGCTTTGGAAAATTCTGGAGAGGAACACAACTTTGAATGGCCATCAGGTAACACTCCTAGCAGCTGGAAAAATTAATATCTTAATTCTGAAGTGGGTATCTGGTCAGCAAACCACAGCCTCTGCTACAATTTCTAATACAAATTGTTGTTTTTTTCCCTGACCATAAACCATATTTCTGACTGTGCTCATGACCTTTCCATATAATGTGAGCTTCGAAGAAGCATTTTCTTGCTATTTAATTTCCTGAGCAAGGAAACATGGCAGTGTTATGGATTGAACTGTGCTCCCTTAAAATTCATATATTGAAGTCCTAACTCCTAATGTAACTGTGTTTGGAGATTAAATGAGGGCAGAGGTTGGGACTTCAATCAGATAGGATTGGTGTCCTTATAAGAATAGGAAGGGATACCAAAGGTACACAGGCACAGAAAAAAGGCCATGTGAGGATACATTTTTTTTTTAAAGTAGCCATCTGCAAGCCAAAGGAAGAGGCCTCAAGAGAAATCAAAGCTGCCAACACCTTGATCTTGGACATACAGTCTTTAGGAAGGTGAGAAAATAAATTTCTGTTGGTTAAGCCACCAAGTCTGAGTTAGTCTGTTATGCAAGCCCAAGCAGAAGAAGATAGGAAGCAGGAAGGTGAGGTAGGTGTTTTCATGTATCAGAAAGGTAAACATCCAATCATCAATTCAAGGCCTATAATTCCAGATTTGGATTTTTGACCTGGTATCTGGACAATTTAGGGATACAACAGCTTCTTCCACTACATTCTAGTTAGTTCACGTAAATTTACCATGTAATGAAGATTTAAAATATTTGATTCTAAAATTAAATTTCGTACTGAGGTTCATTAAGTTAATATATGTTAATGAATATTTATATGTTTAAATAACCAAAATGTATGGGCTTCCCAGAAGCTGCCTGCCAATGTAGGAGATGCAAGAAATGCAAGTTTGAGCCTTCAGTTGGTAAGATGCCCTGAAGGAGGGTATGGCAGCCCACTCCAGTATTCTTGCCTGTAGAATCCCATGGACAGAGGAGCCTTGAGGGCTTCAGTTCATAGGTTGCAAAATGTTGGACACAACCAAAGCAGCTGGGCACGAGTCGTGATAGCCTCAACTATGCTCTGCTTTGAAGCCAGATAATTCATCCCAAATGCAAATTTACTGACATTACTTCCTTGCTTAAGTCTTTTCCAATTGATTTCAGCAGAATGCCCAAGAATGGTGTACAAGGCCTTTCCTGAGCTATCTCGTACCTGTGTCTCAAGACTATTTTGCATAGCTTTATAGCTTTATATGCTTCAGTCTCACTGAAATACTCGTGATTCTTATACAGATTCATGTTGCTTTTATGTGTCTGTGCCTAGGTAGAGCTGCTCTCTCTCTTCCCACTGATGAAATCTTATTCCAGTCTGTGTTCCCCAGGAAAAGCCTCCCAGCCATTGTATAATAGTTCTATTTTTAGAGGCTGTGCTGTTATATGTATGCCCACAGCACCCCACTGCCCTGCAATGGCCCAGTAAGCTTGTGTCTTTCCTGGTGAGTCTGTGAGCACCACAGAAAGGAGACCTTTCTCTTTACATCCTTAGGAATTTCCTTAGGAATGTGTACCCAGTATATTCACAATGCAAATTCACTGATTTGAACTGAAGGATTAATAGAAAAGTGATATATATTTTATCTAGAATAAATCAATGTTTTGCCATAAAATCATATTATTTTCAAAGCACAAATATGAAATATAACTGGATTCAAAATGAGTAATTTTGTTGTTTTTATTTTTTGTGAAAAACTATGCTTTTTCTTCAGATGCTCATGTTTAACATTGTATTGAGTTTTAGTAAAGATTTAAGCAGTTACATAGTCACTAGGGGTCACTCTTACAATTTTGAATCTTGTAAATCTGTGTAGGTTTTCTTAGAACAATTTAATTTCAACTCTTTCCTCTGTTACATATATAAAGGTGCCAATGATACACCTGATGGGTGTGTCAGGTAAATAATTACCTAACTCTATGTTTATCTTTTTGGCTATTCAATATAACCAGGATGGTTTCCCTGGATGTGTCTAAAAGAAACTGCAATTTAGTTATATTTCATATCCTAAAACTGGATAGTCGAGGCACATATTAATGAAAAACAAAATACTATTTCATCAATTATGTTCTCATTGGAAAATATTACCTTATTGTTAAGGTAACATTGTTAGAGATTTTTGAAAAAAATTATGGTGAGCCTTGCAGATGATCGTTCCATGGATCCACCTCTAAATTACCTGCAGAAATGTAGGTACAATGCTTGGCTATTCAAACCACCAAGTGTCATCTCAGCAGGATTCTTAACCACAAACAGGCTGAAAGGAAACCAACTGACATTTGCAAATAACAAGGGAGCAGCAAAAAGAGAAACAAATCTCTTTCTAACTGTTCTGTGATCATCTCTCTTCCTGTACCCACTCCCAAACCTTCCAAATAATTAGTGAGTGGCAATCAATCATGGCTCCTCAGGCAGGCACCAGTTCAGATGTTTGAAGTTTGATTTTGCATCTCACAGGAGCAAATCTTTTAGGAGTTAGGAAAGGACTAGGAAGGGCAGGAGGCTGGGCAAAATAAAGACAGGGTTGTGGAAGAGGCAAGTTATCCCTTTACAAGGCATCTGTAATCAGATGACCAGGAGCCTGGGGCATGTTCTCAGAAGGAATAAATGAGGTAAAGAAAGAAAATTTACATTTCAAAAATAAACTGCCAGGATGTAGGAAGATTGGGAATAATGACTACAGGCTTTAAAGCCAGACTACAAAATTGGAATCTTATTTCAGCTACTCAAATGTAGTAGACCTTGAAAAAGTTGTAAACTTCAAATTTTCCCACTTATATAATGGGAACATAAGGACAATATTTGTTTCTGTATCTTGATATGTACATAAACAAGTATCTATGTCTATAGCTATATCTATAGATTTAGACAGATGAGAAAAATAAATATGTACACATATACATACACATATGTGCACATGAATATATATGTACATGTACCTGCAATGCAGACACATGCATACACATCTCCAATTTTAAAGGCCTGGCCAAAGTTTGATGTTCAAAAATGCTTCCTTCTTTATTATGCTAGCTGTATACCTCCCTAATCAAAAATAAGAAAATACAACTGGGGGAGGGACAAGATAGGATATTTGAAACTGGATCTGTCCCAGAAAACCTAGTGTGTTTAGTTGCCATAATGATATGGCAAAATCTGATTTCCACTGATTCAATCTCTTTGAAAGGCACCAAAAACCATTTATCGATTTTTCTAAAAGGAGAATTGAGTAGAAAAAAAAAAAAAAAGTTCCAATTGAAAATGAAGTCAGGTCATGCAATTTCAGTTACAAATTTGGGCACTGGGCCTGTCATACCCTCTCATTGGACTCAGCTACACTGAATATAAGGGCTTCCCTGGTGGCTCAGAGGTTAAAGCATCTGCCTCCAGTGTGGGAGACCCGGGTTCGATCCCTGGGTCGGGAAGATCCCCTGGACAAGGAAATGGCAACCCACTCCAGTATTCTTGCCTGGAGAATCCCATGGACAGAGGAGCCTGGTAGGCTACAGTCCATGGGGTCACAAAAAGTTGGACACGACTGAGCAACTTTACTTACTTTACTTCTATACTGAATATAAAAAATAATAAAAATAAACACAAATAAAACAAAGCAAAAACACCCACAATTGAGAAGTCCCTTAACTCAAGGACAAGGGAAAGGCTAAAGAGCAGCATTAAGGTCACATAAGAGATGGTCATTGCAGGCCCTCATGTTGAACTCTGCTGAGACAGACAGCCTCATGCTAGGGTTAACCTTATGTGCATTCCTATATGTCCCATAGCTTTAGCCTACAGAACCTAGAACCTAGGAAGAGAAGGGTAATGAAAGCCACAAAGCCCAGTCAAGGCTGTTTAAAGATTTTAGTGGCCAAAACTGAGAATCAAGTTCTATGAGGAGAACAAATGGGTGGAAAAGTAGGTGGACATGGAGTAGTACATCTCTCTCCACGGATACATCAGGAATACACCTTCAGACACAGAAGTGCATGCAGAACACCAGCTGAAAGTGGACAGAAGTACCTGACCAGCAGAAAACAATATATAGACCAATGCAAAACTTGGTGGGATGAAAGAACTAGGGGGAAAAACAGGAGCGTTAGTAGGACTGGACCTGCCCTCGGTGGGTGGGGGAGCTGAAGCAGGAATCCAATCCCCACATCGGGGCAATTGTCTGAGTCAGAGGAGAAACATTTACGGCTGAGAGTGAAACAACTGATCTGTGGAAGCCTAAATGGAATGAGAATCAGACCGTCCTTGCCATAGCCATACATGCCCCAGACAGGGCTGTGGATCCCCTGGAAGGCGCAGTGGGGGAATTGGAGTTTAGGGATTGTGGAGAAGTCCCCTGGTGAGGGCTGCTATTGACTAAGGAGAGATGGATCCTAGGGATGTGAAGGAGGAGATTATGGTGGGAAATTCCTGTGGAGAAAAGCCAGGCAGCCATGGAAGCAAGGCGATACAGCTGAGTCCTGTGCAGGGGGTGGATCCATCACCATAACCTCTCTCTCTCCACACACCAGCATGGGCAGCTGAACATAGAGCGTCTGGCCCATCAAAGGCCTAAAGCACTGAACTACAGAGTAGGACCCCACCCAGGGTGCCCCTTTGAGTGCACGATGCACCGATCTACGGAGCAGGACCCCAGTCAGGGGGCCCCTCTATATGCCTGATGCACTGAACAACAGAGAATGATCCCAGGCAAGGGAGCCCCCAAGTTGCCTGAATTGGTGGAGCTACAGACAAAGACTGGCCAATGAGGCCTTCTGATCGCCAGCTATAAGAGGCTCAAAAAAGACTCTGATAGGGCCATCACTCCTGCATGGAGGCAGTCTGTGTCCCTGCACACTTGGCACCACCAGAGTCCCTGCAACCAAGCAACTGTACCACCTTCACACTCAACTCTTACTGGGGCAGAGCTGTCACAGGCAAAAAAAGTCTTGCACCTATGTGAGCAGGATCCCTTTGGTGTGTGTCTGACTATTTGTGACCCTGTAGAATGTGGCCTGCCAGGCTTCTCTGTCAAGGAGGGGGTTCTTCAGGCAAGAATACTGGAGCATATTGGCCAATACTGGTTACCATACCCTTCTAGAGCACTATGTTTCCTGCTGCCCTAACCCCCCACCCCCTTGAGTACATGGTGCTGCTAGAACCCCTGCAACCCAAACAGCTGAACCACCTCCATCCCTGGCCCTCACTGGGGTAAACCCAAGTCCTCCAGGGCAGCCTCAGCAACAAACCCAAGTGGATGATCCACATACAGAGGTGGAACCACAATTGAAACCCAGGGGCAGAATGGCTAAGAAAGAAGACCCCAAACCCTCCCACTAGCTGTACAAACTGCACATTAAATCCACATGATCAACTAGGCAGACTCTGTGTCTGTGGAATATATAAATGGTTACTGAGAGCTCCCACAAAAGAAAATGCATTAGGTCTGTAGATAGCTGTAGACATTGGAGGAAAGAACACAGAGGATCAGGACCAGATTAGAATCTGAGTGGCCCCAACAGCAGGTCCAGAGATCCACACAGTGTTGGAGGGCATCTTAAGGAGGTGAGGTGGACTGTGACTCCCAGAGAGGAAAAAGACTCTGACAGCAGACACTTAACGAAAAACATTTATTATTCTTATGTTTTAACATGTTCTGTAGATTCTTTTGGATTTCCTTTTTCTTTTCTTTTTTTCCCTCCGTACACCACCCTACCCCCCACCATTGTAGTTGATTTTATTGGCGCTATGAAATTTAATTAAGCTTTTGAGCTTTTTTTTTTCTTCCTAAGTCAAATTTTTTACTGTTGTTATAAACCTCTGCCTCTATGTTGGGCTTTGACAGTTCTGGGGAGTTTTCCTTTTTTTTTTCTTCTTTTCTCTTTTTAATTAATTTTTAAACCTATTATTATTTTTCTACATTTATTCCTTTGTTTGGTTTTCCTACTGTTCTTTTCCCCTGTGATTAATCTTTAATGGATATAAATCTTCTTCATATACCTCTACTTAACTTTACACATATATTCTTTTTTTTCTTTCCTTTCCTCTCAACATATTTGTTAGTTTGTTAGTTTTGTTTTCATTGCTTTATTCCCCACTTGGCACCTTGCTTTAGTCTTGTGTTCCAGTTTGTGCTTTAATTATTTTTATTCTTAACTGGTAACTATAATTTTTTATTTCCTTTGTTCGCTGGGTCAATCTATTTAATTTATTTTTATTAGACTGTTTTTACTTTGTTCATGGGCATGTATATGTGTATATTCCATCATTTTAATTATTATTTGCCTGATGTTGTATCTGCCATTTGTCTTTAATGGGGTTCATCTTTAGTTTCTCAGTTTTGGATATTTGCTTTAATTTCACTCAATACCATAACAAACCACTTGTCGAATCCTCATTTCTGACCAGAGATCAAGCCCCTGCGCCTTTGGAGTGGGAGCACTGACTCCAAGACCCTAGACTACCAGAGAACTAACCTTAGGAGTTATCAAATAGTGAGAGCATACACAAAGGAAACCACTAGAATACAAGATCCCAACCACCAGCAGCACCCTGTGCAGGACGCCTCATCTAAACAACAAACAAAACAAAAATACAAACCCAATCATCAGCAGACAGGATTACAAGTTCATTTAGCCTTGCCCATTAGAGGAAAAACAAGCAAATAAACAAACAAAAACTCAGCACAAATCTCACCCTATTCAAAGCTTACACAAGCCACTGGACCAACCTTAGGAGGGCAGAAACCAAAAGGAAGAAAGAATTTACCCTTGAACCCTGGGAAAAAGAGACCTCAAACACAATAAGTTAAAACAAAAGAAAAGAAAAGGCAGAGAAATACTACGCAAATGAAGAAATAAATTAGAAACACAAAAGTCCAAATAAATGAAGAAGAAATAGGCAAACTACCTGAAAAAGAATTCAGAATAATAATAGTAAAGATGATTAAACATCTTGAAAATTAAATGGAGAAAATGCAAGAATCAATTAACAAAGACCTAGAAGAATTGAAGAATAAACACGCAGAGACAAAAAACACAACTACTGAAATTAAAAATACTCTAGAAGGAATCAATTTCCTTCTCCAGAGGATCTTCCTGACCCAGGGATTGAACCTGGGTCTCCTGCACTGTAGGCAGATGCTTTACTGTCGGAGCCACCAGAGAAGTCCAAGAAGGAATCAATAGCAGAATATCTGAGGCAGAAAAACAAATCAGTGAGCTGGAACATTAAGTGGTGAAAATAACTTCTGAAGAGTAGAATAAAGTAAAAAGAATGAAAAGAACAGGATAGTCTCAAAGACCTCTGGGACAATGTCAAATGCACCAACATTCGTATTATAGAGGTCCTAGAAAAGAAGAGAAAAAGAAAGGGCATGGGAAAATTTTTGAAGAGATTATAGTTGAAAATTTCCCCAACATGGAAAGGAAATAGTCAGTCAAATCCAAGAGGCACAAAGAGTCCATTACAGGATAAACCCAAGGAAAACCACACCAAGACATATACTAATCAAACTAACAAAGACTAAACACAAAGAAAGAATATTAAAAGCAGAAAGGGAAAAGCAACAAGTAACATACAAGGGAAACCCCATACACTTTACAGCTAATCTTTCAGCAGAAACTCTGCAGGACAGAAGGGAATGGAAGGATATATTTTAAGTACTGAAAGGGAAAAATCTACAACCATGATTACTGTACCCAGCAAGGATCTCATTCAAAACTAATGGAGAAATCAAAACCTTTTCAGACAAGCAAAAGTTAAGAGAATTCAGTACCACCAGTACCATCAGCTTTACAACAAATATAAACGGATTTATATAGTCAGGAAATACGAGAGAAGAAACAAAATCTACAAAATCAACCCCAAACAATTAGGAAAATGGCAGTAGGAACATATATTTCAATAATTACTTTAAATGTAAATGGACTAAATGCTCCAACCAAAAGACAAAGACTGGCTGAATGGATACAAAAACAAGATACATATACATGCTGTCTACAAGAAACTCACTTCAGACCTCAAGACACATATAGACTGAAAGTGAGAGGATGGAAAAATATATTCCATGCAAATGGGAAGCAAAAGAAAGTTGGAGTACCAATCTTCATATCAGACAAAATAGACTTTAAAATAAAGAATAGGCATTACAAAAGATAAGGAAGGACACTACATAATGATCAAGGAATCAATCCAAGAGAAAGACATAACAATTGTAAATATCTATGCACCCAGTGTAGGAGCACCTCAATACATAAGACAAACACCCAACAGACATAAAAGAAGAAACTGTAACACAATAATAGTGAAAGTGAAGTGAAAAGTGAAGTCGCTCAGTCGTGTCCAACTCTTTGTGACCCCATGGACTGTAGCCTAACAGGCTCCTCCCTCCATGGGATTCTCCAGGCCAGAGTACTAGAATGGGTAGTAGGAGACTTTAATATCCCACCCACACCAATGGACAGATCAACAAAACAGAAAATTAATAAGGAAACACAAGTCTTAAATGATACATTAGATGGGACGGAGCTCATTGATATTTTTAGGACATTCCATCCAAATGCAGAAGAATACTACTTATTCTCAAGTGCACATGGAACATTCTCCAGGATATACCACATCTTGGGTCACAAATCAAACCTCAATAAGTTTAAGAAAATTTAAATTGTATCAAGCTTCTTCCCCAACCACAATGCTATGAGACTAGATATCAACTACAAGGAAAAAAAAAAAAAAAAACTGTAAGAAACACAAACACATGGAGATTAAACAACACATATCTACATAACCAACAGGTTACTGGAGAAATCAAAAGTGAAATCAGAAAACTTCTAGAAACAAATGACAATGAAAACATGACAACTCAAAATCTAGTCCTAAGAGGGAAGTTTATAGCAAGACAATCCTACCTCAAGACATAAGAATACCATTGAATACACAACCTAACTTTACACCTGAAACAACTGGAAAAAGAAGAACAAAAACCCTCCAAAATTAGTAGAAGTAAAGAAATCATAAAGATCTGAGCAGAAATAAAGGAAAAATAAATGAAAGCAATGATAATAAAGATTAATAAAACAAAAAGTTGGTTCTTTGAGAAAATGAATTAAGTAGACAAACCTTTAGCCAGACTTATCAATAAAAAAGGGAGAAGAATCAAATCAACAATATTAGAAATGAAAAAGGAGAGGTTCCAATAGACAATGCAAAAATACAAAGGATTATAAGAGACTCTTATGAACAACTATATGACAATAAAATGGATAACCTGGAAGAAATGGACAGATTCTTAGGACAGTTCAATCTTCCGAGAATGAACCAAGAAGAAATAGAAATTATGAAAAACCCAATTACAACCACTGAAATCAAAGCTGTGATCAAAAATCTCCCAAAAAACAAAATCCCAGGACCAGACGGCTTCACAGGAGAATTGTATCCAACATTTAGAGAAGAGCTAATGCCTATCCATCTAACACTCTTCCAAAAAATTTCAGAGGAAGGAACACTTTCAAACTCATTCTAT
This sequence comes from Tragelaphus eurycerus, assembly GCA_935064755.1. NCBI lineage: Eukaryota > Metazoa > Chordata > Mammalia > Artiodactyla > Bovidae > Tragelaphus > Tragelaphus eurycerus. The sequence continues at coordinate 26,201,992 of CAKXYN010000020.1, forward strand.
GAGGCCACCATCTCCCTAATACCAAAACCAGACAAAGACAACACACAGAAAGAAAACTAAAGGGCAATATCACTGATGAACATAGATGCAAAAATCCTCAACAAAATTTTAGCAAACAGAATTCAGCAAACCATCAAAAAGCTCATACACCATGATCAAGTTGGGTTTGTTCCAGGAAAGCAAGAATTCTTCAACATCCAGAAATCAATCAATGTGATACACCATATTAACAAATTGAAAGATAAAAACCATAAGATCATCTCAATAGAGGCATAAAAAGCCTTTGACAAAATTCAGCACTCATTTATGATTAAAATTCTTCCAAAAAATAGGCATAGAAGGAACATACCTCAACATAGTAAAGGCCATATATGATAAGCCTACAGAAAACATTATTCTCAATGGTGAAAAACTGAAAGCATTCCCCCTAAGATGAGGAACAATACAAGGGTGCCCACTTTTGCCACTATTATTCAACATAATTCTGGAAGTCCTAGCTACAGCAATCAGAGAAGAAAAAGAAATAAAAGGAATTCAGATCAGAAAAGAAGAAGTAAAGCTCTTGCTGTTTGCAGATGACTTGATACTGTACATAGAAAACCCTAAAGAAATCAGAAAATTACTAGAGCTAATCAGTGACTTTAGCAAAGTTCCGCATACAAAATCAACACACAGAAATCACTTGCATTTCTATATACTAACAACGAAAAATCAGATAGAACAATTAAAGAATCAATCCCATTCACCACTGCAAGAAAAATAATTAAATATCTAGAAATAAACTTATCTAAGGAGACAAAAGAACTGTACATAGAAAATCATAAAACACTGATGAAAGAAGTCAAAGATGACATAAACAGATGGGGAGATATTCCATGTTCCTGTGTAGGAAGAATCAATATTGTAAAAATGACTACACTATCAAACGCAATCTACAGATTTAATGTGCTCCCTACTGAATTACCAATGCCATTTTTCACAAAACTAAAACAAAAAGTTTAACAATGTATATGGAAATATAAAAGACTGCGAATAGTCAAAGCAGTCTTAAGAAAGAAGAATGGAGCAGGAGGAAGCAACCTTCCTGACTTCAGATTACAGTACAAAGCTACAGTCATTAAGACAGTATGGTACTGTCACAAAAACAGAAATATAGACCAATGGAACAAGATAGAAAGCCCATAAATAAACCCATGAACCTATAAGTATCTTATTTTTGACAAAGGAGGCAAAAACATACAATGGGGTAAAGACAGCCTTTTCAATAAATGGTTCTGGGAAAACTAGACAGCTACATGTAAAAGAATGAAATTAGAACACTTCTTAACACCATGCATAAAGATAAACTCAAAATGGGTTAAAGATCTAAATGTATGACCAGAAACTATAAAACTCTTAGAGGAGAACATAGGCAGAACCCTTGATGACATAAATCAAAGCAAGATCCTCTATGACCCACCTCCTAGAGTAACAGAAATAAAAACAAAAGTAAATAAGTGGGACCTGATTAAACTTAAAATCTTTTGTACAGCAAAGGAAACTATAAGCAAAGTGAAAAGACAACCCTCAGAATGGGAGAAAATAATAGCAAATGAAACAACTGACAAAGGATTAATTTCCAAATTATACAACTAGTTCATACAATTCAATGCCAGAAAAACAAACAACCCAATCAAAAAGTGGGAGAATGACCCAAACAGACATTTCTCCAAAGAAGACATACAGATGGCTAACAAACACATGAAAAGATGCTCAGCATCACTCATTATTAGAGAAAAACAAATCAAAACCACAGTGAAATGTCACCTCACACTGGTCAGAATGGCCCTCATCAAAAAGTCTACAAACAATGCTGGAGAGGGTGTGGAGAAAAGGGAATGCTCTTGCATTGTTGGTGGGAATGTAAATTGATAGAGCCACTATGAATGACAGTATGGAGATTCCTTAAAAAACTAGGAATAAAACGACCTTATGACCCAGCATCCCACTCCTAAGCCTATACCCTGAGGAAACAAAAATTGAAAAAGACACACCCATCCCATTGTTCACTGCAGCACTATTTACAACAGCTAGAACATGGAAGCAACCTAGATGCCCATTGACAGATGAATGCATAAAATTGTGGTACATATACACAATGGAATATTAGTCATAAAAATGAATGCATTTGAGTCAGTTCTGATGAGATGGATGAACCTAGAACCTATTATACAGAGTGAAGTCAGTCAGAAAAAGAAAGATAAATATCATATTCTAACGCAGATATACGGAATCTAGAAAAACTGTACTGAAGAATTTATTTACAGAGCAGCAGTGGAGAAACAGACATAGAGAATAGACGTATGGACATGGGGAGACGGGAGGAGAGGGTGAGATGCATGGAAAGAGTAACATGGACACTTATATTAAAATAGATATCCAACGGGAATTTGCTGTATGTCTCAGGAAACTCAAACAGGGGCTCTGTTTCAACCTAGAGGGGTGGGATGGGGAGGGAGATGAGAGGTAGGTTCAAAAGGGAGGGGATATATGTACAACTATGGCTGATTCAGGTTGAGGCTTGACAGAAAACAACAAAATTCTGTAAAGCAATTATCCTTCAAAAAAAAAATTAAAACAAAACCCTATGAGCAGTCTTAGAGTGACATGCAGGGAAATCTGTTCATTCTACTTCTAAGGTATTAACAAAAAAAACACTATTGCTGTTAATACTTAAGATTCTAAGAGACAAACATGCCATCTTTAAAATTTATCTCCTATCTATCTTTCTAGATTCTCAAGGATTTTGCACAAAGGATGCCACCATTTTGGAGATGACTATCACAGAGGAACTAAAAAGCCTCTAGATGAAAGTGAAAGTGGAGAGTGAAAAGGTTGGCTTAAAGCTCAACATTCAGAAAACGAAGATCATGGCATCTGGTCCCATCACTACATGGGAAATAGATGGAGAAACAGTGGAAACAGTGTCAGACTTTATTTTTCTGGCTCCAAAATCACTGCAGATGGTGACTGCAGCCATGAAATTCAAAGACGCTTACTCCTTGGAAGGAAAGTTATGACCAACCTAGATAGCATATTCAAAAGCAGAGACATCACTTTGCCAACAAAGGTTCGCCTAGTCAAGGCTATGGTCTTTCCTGTAGTCATGTATGGATGTGAGAGCTGGACTGTGAAGAAGGCTGAGCGCCGAAGAATTGATGCTTTTGAACTGTGATGTTGGAGAAGACTCTTGAGAGTCCCTTGGACTGCAAGGAGATTCAACCAGTCCATTCTGAAGGAGATCAGCCCTGGGATTTCTTTGGAAGGAATGATGCTAAAGCTGAAACTCCAGTATTTTGGCCACCTCATGCGAAGAGTTGACTCATTGGAGAAGACTCTGATGCTGGGAGGGATTGAGGGCAAGGGGGAGAAGGGGACGACAGAGGATGAGATGGCTGGATGGCATCACTGACTCGATGGATGTGAGTCTGAGTGACCTCCGAGAGCTGGTGATGGACAGGGAGGCCTGGCGTGCTGCAGTTCATGGGGTCGCAAAGAGTCGGACAGACTGAGCGACTGATCTGATCTGATCTGATCTGATCACAGTGCTTCTGTGGGCAGGGAGGCATAGAGTATCATGGAACAGTCTATACTTTCCAGGCACAAACATCTGACATGGACTACATTACTAAACCTCTCTAAGACGGCTTTTATTATCCAAAATGGGTAATAGCATCCACCTCTTACAGCTTTGGTAAGAATAAACCAAAATGATAATGCACTTGAAGAGGTTAGCACAGTGCCTGACAGCTTATTTTTAGTTTATTTCACAAAGAGATTATAGAGATTGATCTTTCTATCCTGTTTGCTATTTTAATAGCTGCCATCGGCACAGGGCATGGGTGGTACCATGCCTCACCTTACTTTCTTCTGTACTACTCGAAAATATTTGTATAAAGAGGATTGTAAACCTAAATGTCTCAGTCCACAGAGATGAAACAAATATGGGGCTGCCTTCCATTTCAAGGAAGCTATTGCCCTCTAGAGACAGGAAAATGGGCAAAATTACCTGTAAAAGTCTTTACAGCTTGGAGGATCTAAATTCCTAGCCATTTGTATTTTCTCAAAGGATGTTTACTTATATTCTGCATAAGGCTCTCTTGACTGAATGGTGAAGTATGTCAGTAGTTGGTACCAAAAATGGGAGTGTCTTCCCAGCAAACAACAGCAAAAGCAAAAATAAAGTATTTTCTTATTTCTAGTTTTTACTCTTGAATTAGTGCAGAGGTAACCTCTTGAACAAAGTAAGCTGAATATTCATCATTTGGAGAGCATCTGAATTGACCAGAACTTCCCCTCCCTAAATATTTATCCCACCTGTTAGTCCTTGGTTTGTTTTTACAGACATATATTCACATGTGTTTGTATCTCTCCTACATATTTTGGTTAAAATAAAGTTCTCCAAACAAAGGCAAATAGTAAATATTTTTTTGAAAACATCTCAATGGAGACTTGTATTATAGCATATATAGGGGGAAAACTCCATTCCAATAAGAGAAGACAGCAGGGAGAACTTGAAAGGAAAATGTGAACATCAAGGACTGACTTTTATCAATTCTTTAATGAATTTGACTAGTCATCTATAACTTAAATCATCAATTAATTGAAAGGATCCATTATTTACCATGTTATATGTTAGCTATCAATTAGATATAGATGTTGGGGATATAATCTGTGAACAACTTGGTCCCTGAATTCAAGGAATCCTGAGTTCCAAGGAGAAGATGTGTTTGTAGTTAAGCACTTGTTCTCATAATTTATGATGGATGCTTTAAGAGATTCCTGCAGTATGTGCAAGAGAGGGACCAAAAAGTTGAGTGATGATCCCCTTGTTGTGATTGGGAAGGTGGGGAATAGGTGGTATTTCAGTTGACTCCTAAAGGATATATAGTTGTTCATTAGAAGGATCTTTCTGCACTGGGTTGAAGCTAGATGGAGTTTCATTAAAGGGTTATACTATCAGAACATTAGAATGTACCTTCAGGGGAGGAGGAGCTAAGATGGCAGATGAGTAGGACGGGGAGAATACTTTCTCCTCCACAAATTCATCAAAAGAACATTTGGACGCTGAATAAATTCCACAAAACAACTTATGAATGCCAGCAGAGGACATCAGGCACCTAGAAAGACAACCCATTGTCTTTGAAAGGGGATTACGAGCCCTGCGGTAACTCCTTCAGCAGAGAAGCAGAGAAGCAGTGCAGACGCCTGCATCCACCATTAGCAAGTGGGGGCTGGGCAAAGAGGCACAGTGCGTGCTGCATTGCTTAGAGTAAGGAGCTGGCCTGAATATCCTGAGCGCTACTTTAGCGAAATAACTTGGGCTAGCAAACCAGACCAAGTTATTTCGCTAAAGTAGCGCTCAGGATATTCAGGCCAGCTCCTTACTCTAAGCAATACAGCCCGCGCCGCGCCTCTTTGCCATGGATGGAGGAGCCTGGTGGGCTGCAGACCATGGGGTCGCTAAGAGTCGGACACGACTGAGTGACTTCACTTTCACTTTTTCACTTTCATGCATTGGAGAAGGAAATGGAAACCCACTCCAGCTTTCTTGCCTGGAGAATCCCAGGGGCAGGAGAGCCTGGTGGGCTGACGTCTATGGGGTCACGCAGAGTCGGACACGACTGAAATGACTTAGCAGGAGTAGCAGCAGCAGCAAACCAGACTGTGGGATATCTACCATGTGAAAAGCCAGCCCTAACCTAAGATATCACCAGGCCTATGCACAGAACAAAGTACTGTGCAGTGATAGTCGGCTGCAGACGGTCTCCCTCTGGTGACAGGCAGCCAGAGCTGGAAGCGGGCAATCACAGCCCTAGAGAGACATTATCTACAAAACTATAAGCAGGCTTCTTTGCTAACTAAGGCTTCTTGTGGCTCTGGATGGTTAACATCCGCCTGAGAAGGTGCACCGGTTGTACACCCAGAAAACCGAGCAGCGGGGAGGCGATAAGTCGCAGCAGCTGCACTCGCTAAACACCATCTCCTGCGCTGCTCGGACCTGGGAAGGGCACAAAATGCAGGCTCAACCGAGTCTGTGCTTCTGAGGACTACCTGAGTGACTGAACCTGAGCAGCTTAGACCTGGGTGTCCACCACCGCCCCCTCTGTATCAGGGCAGAAATCAGACACTGAAGAGATCAGCAAACAGAAGAAGCTATAACAGAGGGAACCACCTTGGAAGAGACTGGCAATAAACTAAAAACCCGTGGAGTTCATCAAATGCCTCCATACCTACACTGAAACCAAGCATTATACAAGGGCCAACAAGATCCAGGGTAAGACATACCAAGCAAATTCTCCAGCAACACAGGAACACAGCCCTGAGCTCCAATATACAGGCTGCCCAAAGGCACCCCAAAACCATAGACATCTCATAACTCATTACTGGACACTTCATTGCATTCCAGAGAGAAGAAATCCAGCTCCACCTACCAGAACACCGATACAAGGTTCCCTAACCTAGAAACCTTGACAAGTCACCTGTACAAACCCACACACAGTGAGGAAACGCCACAATAAAGAGAACCCCACAAACTGGCAGAATATAGCAAGGACACCCCAAATGCAGCAATTTAAACAAGATGAAGAGACAGAGGAATGCCCAGCAGGTAAAGGAACAGGATAAATGCCCACCAAACCAAACAAAAGAGGAAGAGATAGGTAATCTACCTGATAAAGAATTCTGAATACTGATAGTGAAATTAATCCAAAATCTTGAAATCAAAATGGAATCACAGATAAATAGCCTGGAAACAAGAATTGAGAAGATGCTAGAAAGGTTTAACAAGGACCTAGAAGAAATGAAAAAGAGTCAATATATAATGAATAATGCAATAAATGAGATCAAAAACACTCTGGAGGCAACAAACAGTAGAATAACAGAGGCAGAAGATAAGATTAGTGAATTAGAAGATAGAATGATAGAAATAAATGAATCAGAGGAGAAAAAAGAAAAACGAATTAAAAGAAATGAGGACAATCTCAGAGACCTCCAGGACAATATTAAACACTACAACATTCGAATCATAGGAGTCTCAGAATAATGTACCTTAATTGATTTTCACATTGCAGTTATCTTTTTTATTATTCTGATATGTTTGGAAATAAATAAGAATAGGACCCTAGAAATGGAATGCACAATATTGTCAAAGCTAAAATACAACCACAAATATCTTACAGAAGATTATTGCTAGCTGCTGCAATGTAAAGAAATAGAGGAAAACAACAGAATGGGAAAGACTAGGGATCTCTTCAAGAAAATCAGAGATACCAAAGGAACATTTCATGCAAAGATGGGCTCGATAAAGGACAGAAATGGTATGGACCTAACAGAAGCAGAAGATATTAAGAAGAGGTGGCAAGAATACACAGAAGAACTGTACAAAAAGGAGCTTCACGATCCAGAAAATCACGATAGTGTGATCACTCACCTAGAGCCAGACATCCTGGAATGTGAAGTCAAGTGGGCCTTAGAAAGCATCACTACAAACAAAGCTAGTGGAGGTGATGGAATTCCAGTGGAGCTATTCCAAGTCCTGAAAGATGATGCTGTGAAAGTGCTGCACTCAATATGCCAGCAAATCTGGAAAACTCAGCAGTGGCCACAAGATTGAAAAAGGTCCGTTTTCATCCCAATCCCAAAGAAAGGCAATGCCAAAGAATGCTCAAACTTCCGCACAATTGCACTCATCTCACACGCTAGTAAAGTAATGCTCAAAATTCTCCAAGCCAGGCTTCAGCAATATGTGAACCGTGAACTTCCTGATGTTCAAGCTGGTTTTAGAAAAGGCAGAGGAACCAGAGATCAAATTGCCAACATCCGCTGGATCATGGAAAAAGCAAGAGAGTTCCAGAAAAACATCTATTTCTGCTTTATTGACTATGCCAAAGCCTTTGACTGTGTAGATCACAATAAACTGTGGAAAATTCTGAAAGAGATGGAAATACCAGACCACCTGATCTGCCTCTTGAGAAATCTGTATGCAGGTCAGGAAGCAACAGTTAGAACTGGTCATGGAACAACAGACTGGTTCCAAATAGGAAAAAGGAGTACGTCAAGGCTGTATATTGTCACCATGTTTATTTAACTTATATGCAGAGTACATCATGAGAAATACTGGACTGGAAGAAACACAAGTTGCAATCAAGATTGCTGGGAGAAATATCAATAGCCTCAGATATGCAGATGACACCACCCTTATGGCAGAAAGTGAAGGGGGATTATGGGGAAAAGGGGCACTAAAAAGCCTCTTGTGATGAAAGTGAGGAGGAAAGTGGAGAGATGGAAAAGGAATATAGTTGACCTCCACATTCAGAAAACGAAGATCATGGCATCTGGTCCCATCACTACATGGGAAAAGATGGAGAAAAAAAAATAAAAATGAGAATCAGTGTCAGACCTTATTTTTTTTTTTTCTATAGTGACACTGCCAAAATCACGCAGAGGTGAATTGTGGACAGGCAGGAAATGATAAAAGCTGGAGACACTTACCCTTCACTACTAAAATGAAAAAAAAAAAAAAAAAGAGGGTCAAGAAGAGAGAGATGTAGTAAGCGCAAGGAAATATGAGACAGTTGAAAAGAAGAAAGATACTCGGGGAGAGGAGACTTTCACAGAGAGATGGCATTTGAGCTGTCTTATAAGGATGATTAGTGAAAGTCTTTAGGTAGAGAATAATGTCAACAGCAACCGTAGGAGATAGAATATTTCCTAGGGCAAAAGTAGAGACATCACTTTTTTGCCACCAAATCATGCAGATGGTGACTGCAGCCATGAAATTAAAAGACTCTTCCTTTTGTGAAAAATTTTATCAACCCTCTTTGTCTTATTTAAAAACAGAGATCTTTTCTCAACATCTAGTCAAGGCTATGGTCTTTCCTGTGGTTATGTATGGATGTGAGAGCTGGACTGTGAAGAAGGCTGAGCGCCGAAGAATTGATGCTTTTGAACTGTGTTGTTGGAGAAGACTCTTGAGAGTCCCTTGGACTGCAAGGAGATCCAACCAGTCCATTCTGAAGGAGATCAGCCCTGGGATTTCTTTGGAAGGAATGATGCTAAAGCTGAAACTCCAGTACTTTGGCCACCTCATGCAAAGAGTTGAGTCATTGGAAAAGACCCTGATGCTGGGAGGGATTGGGGCAGGAGGAGAAGGGGACGACAGAGAATGAGATGGCTGGACGGCATCACTGACTCGATGAACGTGAGTCTGGGTGAACTCTGGGAGTTGGTGATAGACAGGGAGGCCTGGCATGCTGCGGTTCATGGTGTCGCAAAGAGTCGGACATGACTGAGCGACTGAACTGAACTGAAACTGGATTCAGGGGATGCGAGGGGAAATGCAGGAAATAGTCTAACAACAACTTGTATTTTAAGAAGATCTTGTATCAGATCAGATCAGATCAGATCAGTCGCTCAGTCGTGTCCGACTCTTTGTGACCCCATGAACCACAGCACGCCAGGCCTCCCTGTCCATCACCAGCTCCCGGAGGTCACCCAGACTCATACCCATCGAGTCAGTGATGCCATCCAGCCATCTCATCCTCTGTCGTCCCCTTCTCCTCCTGCCCTCAATCCCTCCCAGCATCAGAGTCTTCTCCAATGAGTCAACTCTTCGCATGAGGTGGCCAAAATACTGGAGTTTCAGCTTTAGCATCATTCCTTCTAAAGAAATTCCAGGATTGATCTCCTTCAGAATGGACTGGTTGGATCTTCTTGCAGTCCAAGGGACTCTCAAGAGTCTTCTCCAACACCACAGTTCAAAAGCATCAATTCTTCGGCGCTCAGCCTTCTTCACAGTCCAGCTCTCACATCCATACATGACCACAGGAAAGACCATAGCCTTGACTAGGCGAACCTTTGTTGGTAAAGTAATGTCTCTGCTTTTGAATATGCTATTTAGGTTGGATATAACTTTCCTAATGAACCATAAAGTGCAAATTTAATCTTTTGAGCACTGGGAAGTCATGCAAGATTCTTCTTAAATAGAGGTTAGTGTAATCTGTGATTAGAAGTTAAATTCTTATGTTAAGTTGGACAACAGATTTCAAGGGAGGGGAAAGTGAAGGTTGAAAGATCTCTTAGAAGCCTGGTACCAAAGTCTAGACTAAAGTTGTTGAAAGTCCTGTCAGACCAATGTTGGTAAATGTATCACCCAGATATAAAGGACCAAAGCACATTAACAGTAATAAAAGCATTTCCAGCACAGCTGTTTGACTCCTAAAAAAGAAAAAATAAAAAAAAATAAAAAAAAAACGTTTGAAGCTCTTAGAAATTGCAAGGGAATAAATTTCAGTTCCTCAGTGGTAAAGGGAACAATCTTCAAGCATATTTTCTACTGAGTATTTTCCTGGATGAACAAAGTAGAAAGCCTGAGTACACAGTTAATGAAATGTATAAATATTCTACCCATTCAGAAGAAATCTATACAATAAATCCAGGAAAGTAGAAAAATAGCTTTGAGAATAAATGATCAATGAAAGAAAAGTCATATCATATACAGAAAGAAATAAAAGTATGTAAACCTCTGTGTGTTCTAACCAAGAAATCACTTAATCAGTAGGGAGTGAGAGTTGAACACAACAGTCTCACTGGGCTTTTGAGGACGGAAAGGCAATTCAAAGCATTTTACCTTTTAAGAAGTGTGTCTCCAACTCAGTGTCTTTGTCTCGTTTAATCTACATATCACCTGGAACAGATTGCTGTTTTTGTCCACATTTAACTGGGTAAGAAAAATTTAGGTTCTAAGAGATTGAATAGCTGATTAAATACTCAAGACCCCTTGTGGTACGGCAAAGACTGAAACTGAGGCTTCTCTTAGGCTAAATCACAGAAGTTGTCATTTTTCAGGTTGAAATGTTTAAATATCTGAAACTTGGTATGGTTCAACCTAATGGATCCTGAGTACAGTGCTCTAAAATTTTCAATCGACAACATGCTAATTTTATACTGGTTCCATGGTTGCAAAAGCAAATTAATTCAAAATTTCAAGTGAAATGTCAAGCAAAATGGTTCTGTATCTCCGTTCAGATGGGCACCAAACTGGTCCATGTTTGTCAGTGAAATGGATATTAAAGGAAGAGCTGTTTGAACACCATCCCCTTCTCTTACCTTCCACAGCATCACCATAAATATTCCTTTCACTCATAGACTGCCTTCTCTAGAATAATATAGATCATAAGATAGTGCATTAAAGATATATTAGATAATACAGAATTATATATATATATATATATATATATATATATATATATATATTATACCTTAGACCCAAACATGAATACAAGTGTTATTTTTTGCTCCAGCTTAAAACTGGAACAAAATATTTTTTAATTAAAATGTATCATTTCAGGAACTATATTTTTGCCTCCAGGTTTCTGGAAAGAAAAATAAGAGAAAGATGTTTAGCAATGCAACTGTAAAGATGAATCTGTGCCCTGGGAATCATGATAGTTGGTAGAAAAAAAAATGAGATAAGGTGCCTTGCCAGGAGGAGCCAATCAAGAACCCTTTGAATGATGTACTTTTGGTTACAAGGTGAAGGCCACAGATTTTCAAGGACCTTTGCTTCATTATTTGCTTTTAATTGAAAGCATGTATCTGCAATGAGTACAAAGAAATTCTCATTATCTGAACTTCTATCTCAGACCTTGAGGAAGTTTGTCCCACTACTGACCTTTTTGCTGGTTTGTTTCATCAGCACACTTTCCAGTGGCTGCATATAGAGACCAAAGCTACCCACGAGGGCACAGAGTCTTTGTAAAAGACTTAAATATACCTACCAGAGTTCCTATCAGGTCTTTGCTCTTACAGCCCCAACCAGAAGCAACTGGCAAACCTTCCCATCTTGCAACAACCCCAGACATCTAGAGGTGTGTATTTTTTAAATGCTGAATGGGAATATGTTTCTAATAACTGACAGTTCCATTTGTGCCCAGAAATCACAAATAAATTTTCTCTCCCTCTTTCTTATGGCACCAGATGTCCTATTTTGGTATTATCCCCTCCAGCCTAAAATTTTTCTCCATTCTCTCATCTGTTTTTTAATGTAATATAATGTGGAATTCCCTCAAAAATCCGATTATTTCTCTGTGACATCCCATGTGACTTTTAAATCTAATACCCCAAAGTACTTCTCTCCCGACCTAAAGTGAAAACCACATTGTGTCACTCTCCTGCTTAAAACCTGAAGATATTTTATGTATACTTCAGGATACAAGTTAAGCTCTAGATTCCATCACAAAAATGCCCATGGTGTGATCTCAGCCAGCCTCTCTGACTCACTCAAGTCATGCCATGCTATTGCAATCCTGCAGACAAACCTTGTTTTCTTTCCTCTCTAGTTCTCTGCACAGGCTGTGTTCATCTTTCCATAAGGAGAGCCCTAGTAGATTCAGATCTACTCAAAAAACAATTTTGAGTGAGGATAAGTTAGGTGCTGCTCCAGTGTTTCAGCCACTGTCTCTCTCTACCTTTAGCAATCATCTTACAGTCATACAATATTTTTCCTCCCATAGATGGACAGCTGGACCATGATTTCTTTGAGGCCAGGAACTGTGCCTTCATTTCATATTCTTTTCTTTCATTACCATTCCTGACAGAGTAAATACCTAAGTTGAATGAACAGCTTAAATTAACACAACACTAACAGTTGAGAACTCACTGGGTATGTGTATATAAAGCAGACTTTCATGGACTGAAGACTACTATGTAGTAAACACTTAGATCTTAACATCGTTCCCTTGCTAATTAGTAATCACAGTCTACTGGCCCAGTTCACCTATCAAGTTGGATATGGGTAACTGTCTTGAAAGGAATCTCTTCATTCATCCAAAAGGTTACTCGTAGTTTGTGTGCAGAGAGAGGATTTGGCATGGCTCAGTGATTGCAGAATTGAGTTGTTTCCATCTTTGAGCCCACACACGTTCCTAGTCCTTACTACCATGAAAAAGTGGAAAACCATGCCTAAAACTGACAGAAGTAAAGCTATATTGAGGACAAGCAAATTAAATTTTGCTTTCTCCTACTCTTTATTTTTCCCTGACAATGTCAGGCTGATCTTCACAATTAAGATTTTTAAATTTCTGAATCCTCTTCTTGAACACCTAGCCAGCAAGATAAAGAGATATAGGGTCAGCTGAGAAATGGTCATTTTAAGTAGGACTAGGGTAGCTGTCCGGGGAAGGCAATGGCACCCCACCCCAGTACTTTTGCCTGGAAAATCCCATGGACGGAGGATCCTGGTAGGTTCCAGTCCTTGGGGTCGCTAAGAGTTGGATGCGACTGAGCGACTTCACTTTCACTTTTCACTTTCATGCATTGGAGAAGGAAATGGCAACTCACTCCAGTATTCTTGCCTGGAGAATCCCAGGGATGGGGGAGCCTGGTGAGCTTCCGTCTATGGGGTCGCACAGAGTCGGACACGACTGAAGCGACTTAGCAGCAGCAGCAGCAGCAGCAGGGTAGCTGTCAGAGAGAGGTGGCAATTGGAATATGGAATAGCCAAGGCAGGAAAAGAGTGCTTAAATCAACTTTTGGAAATGGAGGAACTAGAAGAATGTTTATCCCTATCCAGGAGGACAGCAGAAGTCAGCACAGAAAAGTGAAAAGACAAAAATATCTGGCTAGAACATTTTTTAGTACAATTCCCCTTCCCAAATAATAACTCTCCTGGAAAATTTCAAACCCTTTGTAAAGTGGTTCATTTTTAACTCGTTCAAACCAACTGCTGTTGGAGTGCTTTAAAAAGGTAAGGATGCTGATAATCTTAACTGGTATTAGATGAGACTTGGGTGCGGATATTTTTGAAAGCTCCTAGTTGATTCTAAGCATTTTTCCAACATTGAGAAATTACGAGTCTAGTTTTAATCCAAATCTGCCTTCTGTGATATTTTAAATGTAAGCATTTAAGTGATTCTTTATTTCATTAAACTGCTAATTAATATGTGATTGACACATCAGCCTGTCTATTGGTACTGGCTCTGCTCTTAATTTCTGCTTGAAGCCACCAGGTAGCATCAGGTAATAACAGCAATAGTAATACTAATTAATACTAATGTTAATATTTAATACTTATTGAGGTACTTTTCTAAGTACTTTATAGAAGATAATCCATTTAGTCCTTGAGATAAATTTATGAATTACCTGCTATTATATAACCCCTGTTTTATTTTACAGATAAGGAAAGAGGCTCAGAAAAGTTGAGTCATCTGCCTAGGACCATAGAGTAAGTAAAATAAAAGTTTATGCTTTGTGGAAACCAGTGATTCATACTGAAACTTGTTCAGAATGATTTGATAAACATTCAGTACAGTAGGAAATGTAATGGAGTATTTAAGGGCATGAGTTCTGGTGCCAACAACACCTGATTCTACTGCCTAGTGTCTGGGCCACCTTATACAAAACACCTAAACTCTTTGACCATCAGTTTTCCTATTTGTTTAAATAGGGATTGCAATAGTTTCAACTTCACAGTGAGCATACCAAGGCCCAGAAAAGCTTAACAACAGGGACTCACAGAGTCAAGTGGCTGAAGAATTAAGATCTAGATACCTTGACTTACAGATTCATTTTCATTTTAGCATGATGCTTCTCATTTGGGAGCCAGATTTGAAGGACTTTGGATACTTAGGTAAGTAATTGACATTCTCTAATCATGTGAGGTATGACTCAGTACAGACAACACATCAGTTCTCTGTAGAGACTCAGCCCAGGAGTTTAAGATAGTTAATGAGTTAACTAAAAACTCTATGAAAATTCTTGTTGATTAGTGCATTTTATTTATTTATTTTTTCTGAAAGCACAGAGTCTGCCAGATCTGTCAATCTCTAGATCCCAACATGCAGATTATGAGGCCAAGAATTCCCCTAAGGTTAGAGAGATACTTCTTCTGGTTTCACACGATGTGCCATGATATAAGGGGAGGAGGCATCACCAAAACCACAAGGAAACTCTGCATTCTTGCCTTACCGCTTTCTGAGTGCCTTCTGTATTGTAAGTCTGGGGTCTCCATGATGTTCTGGAAAGTAATGAGCCGCAGACAGACAAGGAGGCTTATGAAAGAGGGCCATATAGTTTATCTGTAACCCCACCTAGCACTCCATTCACCTGCAGGTAGGCAAAAGTTGAAACTGCAGTTTGTGGGCAAACAGTAATTTAATGTACAAGCAAAAACCAGTTATATTTTTAAGCATGAGACATTTCACATTGGTCTGATTGAGGTAATCTGGCATTTGATACTTCAATATGCTAGCTGATACTTCAATGTGATTGGATTTATTGAAAATAAATTGAAATTCTATTTTGTACTGTTATTACAGAAAATGTTGTTCTTCATTGAGGCAATCTGTCAGTGATTTTCTAACTATGTTTCTATATATGCAATTCAATATTTGAAAATTAAAAAAAAATTTACCTTATAAAGAATTCACTAATGCAACTGGCTCTTACCATATTACAGGTACAGTTGCATATGTTACTTCAATTGTTATAGCAAATTCCATGAGATACCATAACCGTCATCATCTCCATTTCCAGATAAACAAATTAAGCAAGAGAAACAGAGTATGTTTTCTTTGGTAAAACAAGCAAAATTTTCTCTTAATAATTAGGCTTATGCTGGCTTTTGTAATTGTCTTGCTGTCAGTATAAAATATGACCAATTTCTGTATTATTTTTATTTCAGATAGAGATGGTCAATAGAATTGGAATGGTTTCATGAAACTATCTGAGTTGATAAACATCCTAGGGATGCTTAGAAGTTACTTGAATGAAGATTTAACTGGAAAGGACCGACTTCTTTAGAATTGACCATTTAGGAAGTGATGAAACCATAATTCTAGTACCCACATTAGGACACCTCTGTTTAGATCTTACTGAAAGGCAATAACATAGATTATTGCCATGTAAGCCTCACTTAAATCCAATCTTTTTTTTTTTTTCTATTTTAAATGAAGGTAATGATTCCTATCTTATATACCACCAGGGTTTTGATGAACACCAGTTGAAATATTTACTGTTTCTTCAAGATATGTGTGTGTGTGAGGCTCTGGAATTTCAGGAGGGGTAGGGTGATGAGTGCCCTGAACACAACTCCCTGCTCCTATGAGCACAGCTCTTCTGTCTCTTTTACATTTTGATGTTTGAACACTTGAAGAAAAGAGCACTTCCTACAAAGAATAAGTGTGTTTAACAATTTAGATTATGCATGCAAAAATATACATTATGGTATACAAGTAAGGTATTTTTATTACTCTACTAGTCTTATTTTTTAAAAGGGAGAGGGATGCTATTATTTACAGGGAAGGAGGAAAGTGGTAGAAAAAGCACTTAGAGATTAGGGAGGCCAGTGCTCGACTATGTTTTAGGTAGGATTTTCTTTGGCTAACAGAACCAACAGGATAAATGTTTATTTATTTATTTATAAAGAATTGACTCATGATTATAGAGGCTGAGAAGTCAGTACTTCTATTTAGAAACATGTTATTACCACAAAGTCAAAAATTTGGGGATCCTGGAGAACCCATTTTAAGTTACAGTCCAAAGACTAGCAGATACCTGGAAAGGGCTGATAATTTACTCTGAGTCCAAATATAGGTTCCAGCTCAAAGGAAGTCAGGCAGGATGAGTTCCCTATTATTCACATGGGAGACTCAGACTTTTCATTCTATTCAGATACTCCACAGACTGGATAAGGTCCATGCACATTGGGGAGCATGATTCATTTTACTCAGCGAATGGGTTTACACCTTACCCTCAAGAGAAACACCCTCATAGACACATTCAGAATTGTGCTCAACTACATAGCTGTGCAATCCATGGCTCAGTTAAGTTGGAACATGAAATTAATTATCAAAGCTTCCTACTCTGCTACATACTAAGAGTGACTGGATATATCATTTAAACTGCTTAACAATCAACAAAATGGGCATGAGAAACCATTCAACATAAGGTTATTTGAGGATTAATTATGTCATTGTCTATGAAGTATCTTTACTATATGAATTATATCTGTTTTTTATTCTCCAGCCTTTAATATTTATTAACAATTTTTTGCCACATGCATATAATGAAAGATAATAAATATGAAATCATTAGGAACAATACAAGAAGACTTATAGTCTGGGTAGATTGCTCTGAAAGAGAGTTTTGTTTCTTGTGTTTATGTTTTTTGGGGACCAACCATGAGAAAGGCTGAAATATTCTGATACACACACACACACACACACACACACAAATGAATACAGGAAGTTTACTGATGGCAATAGGTGTTAGTTTAAGCTTTTCATTGAATGATGCATAACACTTATGTAATAGTCTAACATTTTTTCAGGCTTACATTTTGTTTTTAAAACAAAAGTGAAGTACATTAAATCATAACTTCTGACTACCTACACTGTCAATTTGTTGAATATATATGTTGTATTCAAGTCATATTTTGTCCACACTTACACTTGATTTAGGAAACTTTATTAGTTATTTATCACTACTTAATAGATTGCTACATGCTTGCAGCTTCAACTATCACACATTTATTGGTTTATGTCAGAAATCTGATTGTTGTTTCCTCTGTATGGCTACAATGAAGGTGTAGTCAAAAAAAGGCTCTTCATCTGAGGGCTAAACTGTGGATGGGTTCATTTCCAAGCTCATTTACATTGCTGGCAGAATTGTTCTTCTTATGAGTGAAGGAATGAGGAACTTGGCTCCTTGTTGGTTTGTTCTTATGGGTCACTGAGGTCCTAAAGACCTCCTGAAGTTCCCAGATACATGGTTTTCCTACAAACCGCTCAAGATACGTCTGTTCACTTCTTCACTACCATCAGGAGAGTGGGAGAAACTAGTGTAGGTCTTCATAAAGGATTGAGTCTTATATAATGTAATGCAATTACAGGTGATATCCCATAACCTTTGACATATACTGTAACCTAATCAAGGGAGTGACATTCCCTCACCTTTCCCATATTTTGTTGGTTTGCAACAAGTCACCAGTCCTCTTCACACTCAAGGAGAAGGAGTTATACAATTCCTTCTGGTGTGAATACTAAAAGGGGAACATAACTGGAGGTCAATTTAAGGTCTTATCATGACAGAGACTCGAGGAAGAAATATTAGCAGCCATTAGCAAAATGTGAGATGGACTTTTTATTTTAATTCATCATTTGTAAAGAAATGTAATTTCCTGAATGTAATTCAGTAACTTTGGCAAGGTTCTTATTTCTCTTTATAAAAGGTTGAAAGAGGCTTTATTTTCCATGGTGACACAGGATAATTTTTAATTACCACTCAAAATATAAGTGTGTGTGTGTTTTTGTATACACATAAACATGAGTACCAGAGAAGGCAATGGCACCCCACTCCAGTACTCTTGCCTGGAAAATCCCATGGATGGAGGAGCCTGGTGGGCTACAGTCCATGGGGTCTCTAAGAGTCGGACACGACTGAACGACTTCACTTTCACTTTTCACTTTCATGCATTGGAGAAGGAAATGGCAACCCACTCCAGTGTTCTTGCCTTGAGAATCCCAGGGAAGGGGGAGCCTGGTGGGGTGCCGTCTATGGGGTCGCACAGAGTCGGACATGACTGAAGTGACTTAGCAGCAGCAGCAAACATGAATACTCAGTTTGGGCTAACCTTAAAACATACAGTAAAGTATTTGGGAGATTCTTAAAGATATTCAATTTTCCAAATTCCTTTGTGCATTTTGGCACAGATTCTGAATTCAAGGACAACACACTTATTTCAAGGAAAATCCAACTTTGTGTAGGAAAAGAAAGAACTCATTCCTTCTCTCAAACAACCTCAGCAATACTTTCCTAATAATTTTTGTATTTTTAGTGGTAGCTGACAAATATTTCCATCCTAAAATACTGTCGTTTTTGAGAGATGATGTTCATCCAATGATAACAGCAATAATTTTATTTTAGGGGGGGGATAATATGTACAAATTTTTACTCCCTCTCTAATTTTACAAGTGGTTTTAATATGAGAAAGCAATTATTTTCAAATAATTACATTGTGAGACCTAAGGTAGTTAAAATAAGGGAGAATGTGTTCACAACTCACACAAATATATATAAAAAAGAGAAATGCTTAGTACTGATGACCAGTTTGCATGTTGACTCTAAGGTAAGCAATATGCATATAGATTTACAACCATGCTGACAGGCCCATGTTCAGCACAATTTTTGAGATACCATGGCTGGTAGGTCAGAAATGCTCATACATCAGTTCATCTGAAACATAAAACACATGTGAAATAATACAAACTGAGAGAATTAGAAGGAATTCTCCAAGGACAAATCACAGTCTAAAATGAAAATAATAAAACTTAATTTGAAAATACTAAGTACTTCAAAGCATATTTCTCTTTTTCAGAAGCCCCAGATCCTTCTGTTCACAAGCACCTGGAAACCCTGAACCAGAATGTGATCATGTAGTCACAGTCTCCCAGCACTGACATTTACAGAACCCTATTTATTTCCCCTCTCCTTAAATGACTTTAGCTTGTTGTTATTTCCTGAAATATAAGTGGGACACATTCAGAAACAGCAATACATTTTGTATATGCAATACTTACTAACCAGGAAAGATTGCTGAGGAGAAAGTTGAACTGGACAGACAATCAAGAAAATTAGCAAAGAGCATAATCAGTTGTGGATGTCACCTGTATACAAATATGATAAAATCATACTTTGAGGAGTCAGTGTCAACACTGTGCTGACATTGGATTTGGATTACAAAGCCATTAGGAACAAGTGTTTGGTCCCTCATAGGACATTTTTGAAACTACCCAAAAATGAACTTCCCCTTCTCCTCCCCACACACAGGCACACACACATATGCATAAAGAGGCTGAGGCATCTCCACTGAAGATATATGTATGGTATTATACAGCTTTCCTACATTCCTACATGGTCCACATTTATCAGCCATAAAGAAGCATTAAACGATGTTATATTCTTCATTTGGAATAACTGTGGAATTAATTATTACATAAAAATATACCACAGGTATCTAAACTATCCAACATTAAGATCTAAGTTTGTTTGAAACCAATCATTTTGGTAGAAAATAAGTTTGAAAAATGTATGTCCTCCCTGTCCCTGTCTTAAATACATAGAACTGTATATTTAAGTTAAAAAAAAAAAAAACAAACTTAATTACTGCAACTTTTTTATAGATATCAGTTGTAGAGTGGCCAGTTGCTTGGTCTGTAAACAAATGACCTCTAATTATATTATTAATTCATAAAATTTATTTTTTATTATATCCTTATTGTTAGTTGGACAACTTTCACTTTTTTTCTCATGAACTTCAGAGTGTCTTTTATCCATCTTCTAATTGACTGCTTCTAATACTTCTTTGGTAGGAAAACTAGCCAATTGACTTTGGGTATAGAAATCCCACGGACGGAGGAGCCTGGTAGGCTGCAGTCCATGGGGTCGCTAAGAGTCGGACATGACTGAGCGACTTCACTTTCTCTTTTCCCTTTCATGCATTGGAGAAGGAAATGGCAACCCACTCCAGTGTTCTTGCCTGGAGAATCCCAGGGACGGGGAAGCCTGGTGGGCTGCCGTCTGTGGGGTCACACAGAGTCGGACACGACTGAAGTGATTTAGCATAGCATAGCATAGAATAAGATCAAATAAAAGAAAATAAGGTCTAGAAAGTACATGTAATGTGTAAACTTAGCTTATGTATGTTTTAGCATTTGTATAAAATATTCATTTTTCATCTCTATAATTTTGGAATAAGTGATTGACTACATGAAAAGTAGTATATATATATAGATATATATTCACATATATATAGATATATATTCACATATATCTCTTCCAAGAATATGAGTTCCTTATGAGATACAAAGCATGAACTATAGAATTCACAACTTTAAACAATTCAACATTTTTCAGTTGAATCAAAGAATTGTGCAATCAGTACCAACCATCACACACACCATCACCAGAATCATTTTTAAGACATTTTATCATCTCAAAAAGATATTCCTATCCCCATTGTTATTCACTCCACATTTACTTTCAATCTTCTAGCTCTAGGCAACCACTAACCTACTCTCGATTTCTGTGTAGTTGCTTAATATAGGAGTTTGATATACATGAAGTGACTGAATAGGTGGGACTTTCTGTGTGTGTATGTCTTCTTTCACTTAGTGGATTCCCAAGGATTCAGCATGAATCAGTACTTTATTCCTTTTCTCTCTTGAATAATATCCTATTATATGGAATGCCGTATTGTGTTTATTCATTAGTTAAAAGGCACCCTACACCACTTTGTGTGACATATTAGACCAGGGGTAAGACCTCTGTTATTAGTTCTTTTGGAAATATGGTCTGAGAAAGAGTCAAGACAACCTCTGCAGGTAGTTAGATTGGTATCATAAAATCAGGAGATGATGAAAGGTTATTCTGCTGTGTGGGCCGGGTGAAAAAGCAAAGGTGGTTCTGCTGGGAAAGAAAAGTAGAGCAGATTTTCAGGAGGAGCAGAAGAAACATATGCGGAGAGATTACAATTATCCTTCTGGTACGTTATTTCAAACCCTTCTGGAAATCCTTATTTTACCTGAAAAATACATGGATCCTTCCAATAGATTTTCACTCTTTTAGGTTAACTCAGTGTGGTAGGCAGATCAACAACTTTCAAAGTTTTCCAAGTTGTAGTCCCTGAAATCTATGAATATGTTACCTAATATTACAAAACTGATTTTGTAGATGTGATTAAAGGTATGGATGGGGAGATTATACTGGTTTATCTGAAACTGTCAAATCTAATTGTATGAGTCATTAAAAACAAAGAACCTTTTAGAACCCTGAAGAACATTTGGTTAAAGAGAGCTGCAGTTATAGATGAAAAAGCAGGGAAATGAAATGTTTAGACTCCACTTGCCACTGTAGGCTTTAAAGATGGAGGAAGAGGGCATGAGCCAAGAAATGTAGGCAGTTCCTACAATCTGTAAAAAGTAAACAGCAGGTTTTCCTAAAGCCTACAGAATCACATCCCTAATTACATTTTGATTTTAGCCCATGGAGATGTGTGTCAGATTTCTTATATCCAGAGCTATAAGAAAGCAATTGTGGACAAAGTCACTATAGTAGTGGTAGTTTGCTGCAGCAGCAAACAAAACTAATATTGTTGGCTTCCATTTATTTCTTCTGTGTGAAAAATAGTCAAAAGGAAGGTATTTAATGTAAATTCTAGCACCCAAAATATCCTCTCTGCAATGTAATTGAAAGGTAATTTTCTAGTCCAGGAAGTAATTTTTGCAATAAAGAGAATGCATGCTTTGGAAGGCAATTCATTGGTCAGTGCTGATGTAGCATGCAGATTTCCCAAGATGGCTCACCAGAGATGTTCCAGAGATAGTCTCAAAACTTGGGAATGTTATGAGCTATCAGTTCCACAGTTCTGTTACATTATATGTCACAGTGGAGATTACCTGGCTGGGCCTGACAGGTCCTTAGAATCATATAGTTTTACGTGCATGGTGGCAGGAGAGAGCAAATAAATTTGAAATTTGAGATGGATGTGATAGATTGTTCCTGGTTTGAGGTGAAAAGAGATAGGAATGGTCATTAGTAGAACTGAGAGGCCCTGACTTGAGATGCAGCAAGGGAGTGTTAACTTTCCACCATCAGTCACAACAAACTAGATTCTTTCCTCAAGCCTAAGAGCCCAACTTGGCAAACTTCTTGACGTTAGCCTTGTGAGACATGGATCAGAGAACTCAGCTGAGATCACCTGGACTTCTGACCTAAGAAATATGAGATACTATATGTGTGTTGCTTTAATTCACAAAGTTTCTGGTAAGTTGTGATGCAGTCATAAAAAACTAAGGGTTAGATGGTCCTTAAAAACCAGCATCACCCAAACTTCCCACTTTTGATTCTTGCTCTCCTGCTTGTTAATTACAGAGTCATTAAGGCCGTTTATAAATGTTCAATTCCCTCTTCATATGAGCACCATGTTATGATGGCATGTCCCTCCACACTCTGAAATTAGGTGTGATTTGTGGCTTATCTTGGACACTTCACTGTGAGTAGAAGTGATATGTATCTATGTTAGGCAATGTTTGCCCTATCCCTTTCCTTTTGCACTGATCACAGAAGAACGTGTTGAGACTGTGCTTCCATTATTCTGAGTCCTTGAGTGAACATGATAAGTAGGCTTTCCCCACCTTTCTCTGCTGACAGATAGTTGGTCTATAACATCAGCAAAATAGATTATTTTTTATTTCTTTTCTAAATCTGTTGACATTTTGAAGATTGTTGTTACTGAACAATGCCTTTTCTTGCTAAAACACCAGTTAAGTGACCTTGGGCAAAAAGACACTTAATTATTATCACCTACTCCTTTGTTTCATCTCCTCCTCCTTCCTCACCTCTTTACCCTCATCATCAGCATTAATAAGATAATAATGCTCATAGAAATTATTTTTTTGAGCACTTACTATGTACTTAGTTTAAAAGTCCTTAAAAGATTCCATATGTATCTGGCACAATAGTAAACATCATAGGTTTTGATGCTAGTTTGCCCTAATCAACAACTTTGATATTTTGACTAGTAGCTCTTTCTTCTATGCTCAGTTTTCTCCATTGGCCAAATCAACATAATAGCACTTGCTTAATAGGGTTGTGTGAGGACAAATATAAATTAACACATGTGAAGTGATTAGAACACTGCCTGATATATCTCTCCAATAAAAAGTCACTATTTATATGGTCTAATATAATTGTCAATACAGTCCTATAAGGTAGTTATTATTACTTCCATTTTGCAGGCATGTACACTGAAACAAAAAATTTAATCACTTTGCCCAAGTTTATATCATTCTATCTGATTTCAAAGTCTATACTCACAACCACTTCTCCTTGGTTCTAGATGCCTCTGTCCTTAAGATATAATCAACTCCTTCTTCCTCTGAGGACTCACACTTTGACTAAGTTGCATCTCTATGTCACAATGAAATATTTTAAGTTTCTCAATTTATTACCTGACCAGCCTAAGAACAACTGCCTCCCTGGTCTGTCAACTATTAATATAATCTGAGTTCTCTGCAAGCATAATTATTAAGTATACCAACAGATGGGCTATGGACTATGTGTTTTTAATAGCAATAGAGGAGAGTTTAAAACTACCGCTTTTCTCTCCAGAAAAGGTGACTGATATATATGTTTGTTAGAATAATTTAAAGGGCTTCCCAGGTGATGCCAGTGGTAAAGAACTGGCCTGCCAACACTGGAGACATAAGAGACGCAGGGTTGATCCCTGGATCAGGAAGATCCCCTAGAGAAGGGGATGACAACCCACTCCAGTATTCTTGCCTGGAGAATCCCATGGAGAGAGGAGCCTGGTGGGCTACAATCCAAAGCGTAGCAGAGTCAGACATGACTGAATGAACTTAACACACACAGAATAATTTTTAAAAGTGTGAAGAAATGATACCAGGAACCCTGAGTTCCAACCTAAGCTGTCACTCACTGGCTGTGTGACTGTGGACAATCCAATTTATTTTTTTTGAACTCAGTGTCCTTATTCATCAAAAGAGGGGATTCAATTAGTGGGATATGCTTCAGATCCTTGGAGACAATAAGTCATGTGATTACTGAAAGCCTCACTTTAGCTTTATGTATGGAGGTGGCTCATGAGAATCTAATTGGGAAAGATGCTCAATTTTGTGCTGTGCTGGAATCAATGCACCAGAAGGAAGAGGGCATGTAAACAAGGGCCAATTGTACTTATTTTTCCTAACAAAATATCCTAAAGTGTGAGAATTCAGAGGCTTGAGCTCTGTTGGCAATCAATAAAACATGAATGTGTCTTTCTGAATGCATTTTCCTCATGCCCCTTCAGCTTCCCTGTAATGAGGAGATAATGAGCTATAGACATAGCCCGGGGTGCCTGGGAGCTTCTTCTAACATCCACTTTGTTAGAAGAACTTTTGCAGCTGAAAGGCAAAACATTTTCAAGGGATATTCTGCCAGCTGTGTCACACCTTGAGCTTAATGTCATGATATTTTCTCAAGAATTTGAGGGTACCTACAGGGGTCCCTCTAATGGGCACTACTCAGTTATTGCTGGGGAAAATGAGTTTTGTTGTCACTTCATTGATTATCTTTTTTTTTTCTTTTTTTTTAAAATCAGAGGATGAGAAAATATTTACTGGAGAAACAAGGACTCAACTTTATAAACGAAAGCCCCTGAGGTCACTATTTTATCTCAGGTATATTCCTGGTGTTGTTTATTTTTCCTGCCTCTTTTACTGGCTTTTGCAACAGTTTTCCTCTCCTTTTCCTTAGTATTTCCAACAACCACTGTATCTTGGGCATCTTATATACCCAGATCTGGTTGAGAAATGTCTTTAGCCTATTCTGAAACAAACCTATAAGTCTATATTGGGATAAGATTTCACTTCTCTTCTCAAAACTAATCAACAATGTCTGTCTGTGGAAAAAAATAAAGATGAGAAGAATGTCAAAGTAGCCACAGAATCTCAGGAGGAATTTGGACTATATTTAGTTAGGGGTGATTTCTAAGAAGCAGCTCTACTGTGTTCAATATTTGCTACTGCTGTTCTTGAAGGAATTTTCTTGAGTACAACAGGGAGAGGGGATGGGTGACTGGAGTGGGATATAAAAATAATGCATAGGAGGAAAAATAAGAGTTGAAGATGTTAAATAACATATTTGTCACGGTCTCCTGCAGAGGCAGATGGAAGCCCCATTCAAAATTTAGTTTTGTAGGTCAAGACTGAGGACATCTCTCTCTCTCACACACACACACACAAAGGAAAATTTTACTATTTATATAATTGAGATCTCTGGGAGAGTAGGACAGGATTCTCAAACAGGAAAAGAAAAGCAGTTTGGAAAGGAAGAGAAACCAGTTTGGGCATTTACTTTGTTAGGGGGTGATGCTAATGAGAGTCCCCAGTGGACAAGTGTTTGAATTCTACACTGGACTGCAAAGGGGAAGCACCCAGACTTTCTTATCAGCTCATCCAGGAGCAGAGCATAAGGGAAAAAAAGGAGGGCGGAGTCTAAACATTGTAAACGGTCAAACATCAAAAAACGAAGTCAGATTCTTTATAATCACATTCCTACTTCAAGGGACACAACTTTATTGGGATAAAAAAAAAAGTCTCATAGATAGATATGCTATGCTATGCTATGCTAAGTCACTTCAGTCGTGTCCGACTCTGTGTGACCCCATAGACGGCAGCCCACCAGGCTCCCCCATCCCTGGGATTGATAGCACGGGCTTAAATCTTAGCTTAACTATTCATAAGCCTGTGACCTAATGTAAGAGGTTTAGGGTTTAATTGCTTCAAAGCTGATTTTGTTCCTTTGTGAAATGGGGACAGCATTAGGACCCATCCATAAGAGGGCATAAGATTGGTTCAGAGGTTGCACACAAGGTTTTAGTATTGGAATACAGTAAGGGCAGAAAGCAAAGAGGAAGTAAAGAGCTTCTTGATGAGGGTGAAGGAGGAGAGTGAAAGAGCTGGCTTAAGTCTAAATATTAAAAAAACAATCTAAGATCATGACATCCATCCCCATTACTGCATGGCAAATAGACGGGGAAAAGGTGGAAGTAAGTGACAGATTTCCTCTTCTTGGGCTTCAAAATCAGTGTGGACAGTGACTACAGGCATGAGATCAGAAGACGATTACTTCTTGGCAGGAAAGTGATGACAAAAAAGCAGAGGCATTACTCTGCTGACAAAGGTCCAGGCTTTGGTCAAGGCTATGGTCTTCCCAGTGGTCACAGGTGTGAGATCTGGACCATAAAGAATGCAGAACACCAAAGAATTGATGCCTTTGAACTGTGGTGCTTGAAAAGACTCCTGAAAGTTCCCTGGACAGCAGGGACATCAAACCAGGCAATCTTAAGGGAGATCAGCCCTGAATATTCACTGGAAGGACTGATGCTGAAGCTCTAGCATTTTGGTCATCTGATGCGCACAGATGACTCATTGGAAAAGTCCCTGTGGCTGGAAAGATAGAGGGCAGAAGGAGAAGAGGGCATCACAGGATGAGATAGGTAGACGGCATCATGAATGCAATGAACATGAACTTGGGCAAACTCCGGGAGATGGTAAGGGACAGGGAGGCCTGGTGTTTTGCAGCCCATGGAGTCAAGACGACTGGACAACTGAACAACAACAACAAATAGTAAGTGCAACACTGCCACTGCATCATGTTACACATTCTACTACTAGTTTTGCTACCATCACTAGTCCCATTCCTATTTTTCCTGATATTTCTCCAAAGAATAAGTTTCTTGATCTACCTCTCTCTGTGTATTTATCTTTAAATCTACCATTAAAGTTGTTCAAATCGTTTATTAAAAGGTCTGGGCTGGGTGTTCTTGTCCTCAGAGGCTATGCTGATCTCAGTACTCTCCATTCTGGGGGACTCTGACTTGCTGACACCCACATTCTTATGGTATGCTCCTTCATAAAAAGCAGGGCATAAACTGTATACACTTACTAAGGTAGTTCCTTAGTTGCCCAGAAGATTTCACTGTTCTATTTTCTTACAGAACACACATGACTCACATTTTATGATATTTTAGCAGATGGATCAATGTGGTTTTCCAACTGCAAATCTAGAATCTTGCCTAAACATAAATACTTTCTTACACAGATTCGATACTCATGTCTTGGTTCAGATTTAGTTTTAATCATTTAACCTTACTCATTTTCTTTTGGGACTTCCCTAGTGGCTCAGTCGGAGAAGGCAATGGCACCCTACTCCAGTACTCTTGCCTGGCAAATCCCATGGATGGAGGAGCCTGGTAGGCTGCAGTCCATGGGGTTGCTAAGAGTCGGACACGACTGAACGACTTCACTTTCACTTTTCACTTTCATGCATTGGAGAAGGAAATGGCAACCCACTCCAGTGTTCTTGTCTGGAGAATCCCAGGGACAGGGGAGCCTGGTGGGCTGCCGCCTTTGGGGTCACACAGAATTGGACACGACTGAAGTGACTTAGCAGCAGCAGCAGCAGCAGCAGCAGCAGCAGCAGCAGCAGTGGCTCAGTGGTAAAAAATTGCTTTGCCAATGGAAGATACACAGGTTCAATCTCTGGGCTGGAAAGATTCTGCGGAAGAGGAAATGCAACCCATTGCAGTTTCCTTGCCTGGAAAATTCCATGGATAGAGGAGGCTGGTAGCTACAGTCAATGGGATTACAAAGAGTCAGACATGATTGAGCACAGCAAACACATGCACACACATACACACACACACACACACACACACACACACCCGCCACACATTTTATTTTAATTGTATGTAACAACCATCCTTTTTCACAAATATTTTCTCAAAGACACAAAGTGAGAATTTGGTTCAGGAAACTTTCTCCTATCTTGACTTTCCTAATGTATTTTATCTACATCTCTTTCAAGACAAGGGTCCATCCTATCTTGTGTTGTGTGTGTTTGTATGGTTAATCACTCTAGCTTTCCACATGATCAGCATCATCATTTGGTTGTCTATTGGACACATAGCTTTCAGCCATTCCCTTGGAGACTCTGATACACTGGGGTTTGTGTTGGTGCTGGGGAAACAATATTTAGACAAGTATTCAAGGATATTTATGAAATACTGGTCTAATTTTTCCTGTGGATTTTAATTGCATACAATGTGTGTCTTCACAACTAGAATAACCAGCATACTTTGTGCATAGTAGTAACCACAGTGTTCAGCTTGTGAATTCTTATGCTCATTGGGATTTCCTGAAGTAAAAGAATAATAACCACAACAACAATAGCTAGGACTCATTACATACTTACTATATATTCCATTCTTCAGGCACATTAGTAAATCTCATAATAATATACTATATCAGAGTATAGATCTCCAGTTTAGAGATCTGGGAACTGAAGCTCCAGGTAGGGGTTGTAATTATCTCAGTATACACAGTTGAAAAGTAGCCAAATACATCTTTATATCTAGGTGTGTCTGACAGTGAAGCCCCTGTGACTTGTGAAGTGGATTGGATATATTTCTCCAGCTACTGCTGCTTGCCCTAGTTAACATTCTCCTTGAATGACCTACAAGGTCCTTAACTTCTCACTGGCATAAATGTCTCTGATGCTCCCAGTTTAAAAATTGCAATACACACTTAAATAATTCAAGCAAACAACTTGATATAGTGGAGTGCATTAGGGCTAAAATAACCCTCCCTTTTTGACTAGTTTAGAAAACCATCATCATTTTCTAGAAATACTCTCTGGGCTTCATGTGGTACATGGTACATTGAATTTGTTAGCATTTTGCCAGCTCTGCCATTCAAAAGAAAAAAAAAACCAAAACACTCTGGAATTGCTGCAAAATCAGCGTAAATGCAGATTTAATTGTCTTTGCCTCACAAATAACCTTCTTCATGCCAGCTTTATTTCAACGGCTGGAGAGGAGCCTATCTTTTTCATCAATATACTGGCTGTTTCTGTTAACAACATTCATAGTCAAAATCTGAGAGGTATTTACTGGTAGGCTAAGGGCTGGGTGGTTTGTATTTAAACAGAGGTATTTTTTTCCCCCATCTGCCAGAGGTTTATCTTGATAGATAGATGGGTGGATAGATTGATAAATCAATCTGTTTTTATTTCCAACATCATGTGTCAACTCCTCCTTCCTTGATCATTCCCTCTACTTACATAAGATGTCATCTCTGAAGTCTTCAAGCATCCTGATTTTTCCAGCCTTTAGTTTTCACTCCCACTATTGCCTATTTCAGGATGACCCTTTGCCCTCATCTATTTGTGGGTGACTTCTTCCCATCCTTCATACCTCTGCTAAATGTCACCTACTTTAAAAGGTCATTCACTCCTGGAACTCTCTCTGAGATGATCTACTCTCCACTGTTTTGAATCTCTACTTGTTTCATTCATAGAAGGGGTTGGTAAATTTTTTTCTGTGTTAAACCAGATAGTAAATAAAACAGGACACTGGCAGGATTCAGCTGCCCAGTATAATCTCCTGACCCCCTGCTTCATGGTATCAATTACAAGTTTCAGTTGAAACATTTATTTTGTTTTATGGTTGTTTATGATCAACATGCCCATTATGGGCTTCCCTTGTGGCTCAGACAATAAAGAATCCACCTGCAAAGTGGAAGACCTAGGTCCTAGGTTTGATCTCTGGGTTGGGAAAATCCCCCTGAGGTGGGCATGGCAACCCACTCCAGTATTCTTGTCTGGAGAATCGCATGGACAGAGAAGCCTTATGGGCTACAGTCCAAAGGGTTGCAAAGAGCTGGACATGACTGAGTGACTAAACACAACACATGCCTGTTATAATAAAAGATTCATAAGGACAGGAGTCATAGTGGACTTGTTTATTATTGTATTAACACTGAACATAGTAGATGCTCAACAAATATCTCTTGAAAGAAATAATTAATGAATTAAAAGTTGAGTTTGGTTTAAATATTTAGCCTTAATGATTCTCTATAGCCTGTAAGATTAACTCTAATTTATTACAATACATATTCCCATAGATTCTTGACCCAATGACATTTTTAGTGTTAACACTCATTACCATAAGACAGAGTTGCAGTTCACTCATCCATTTACTCTTTAATTTAGTGTCATGCACAATAAATAAGGTGGCTCATGGTAAAGAATCCACCTATCGATCAGGAGACACAGGTTTGATCCCTGGGTCAGGATGATCCCCTAGAGAAGGGAATAGTAACCCACAGTAGTATCTTTGCTGGGAAATTCCATGGACAGTGGAGCCTGGTGGGTTACAGTCCATCAGATCAGATCAGATCAGTTGTTCAGTCATGTCCGACTCTTTGCAACCCCATGAATTGCAGCATGCCAGGCCTCCCTGTCCATAAGCAACTCCCACAGGTCACTGAGACTCACATCCATCTAGTCAGTGATGCCATCCAGCCATATCTCCTCTGTCATCCCCTTCTTCTCTTGCCCTCAATCCCTCCCAGCATCAGAGACTTTTCCAATGACTCAACTCTTCGCATGAGGTGGCCAAAGTACTGGAGTTTCAGCTTCAGCATCATTCCTTCCAAAGAAATCCCAGGGCTGATCTCCTTCAGAATGGACTGGTTGGATCTCCTTGCAGTCCAAGGGACTCTCAAGAGTCTTCTCCAACACCACAGTTCAAAAGCATCAATTCTACAGCACTCAGCCTTCTTCACAGTCCAGCTCTCACATCCATACATGACCACAGTGAAAACCATAGCCTTGACTAGGCGAACCTTTGGTGGCAAAGTAATGTCTCTGCTTTTGAATATGCGATCTAGGTTGGTCATAACTTTCCTTCCAAGGAGTAAGCGTCTTTTAATTTCATGGCTGCAGTCACCATCTGCAGTGATTTTGGAGCCCAGAAAAATAAAGTCTGACACTGTTTCCACTGCTTCCCCATCTATTTCCCATGTAGTGATGGGACCAGATGCCATGATCTTCATTTTCTGAATGTTGAGCTTTAAGCCAACTTTTTCACTCTCCACTTTCACTTTCATCAAGAGGCTTTTTAGTTCCTCTTCACTTTCTGCCATAAGGGTGGTGTCATCTGCATATCTGAGATTATTGATATTTCTCCCAACAATCTTGATTCCAGCTTGTGTTTCTTCCAGTCCAGCGTTTCTCATGATGTACTCTGCATATAAGTTAAATAAACAGGGTGACAATATACAGCCTTGACGTACTCCTTTTCCTATTTGGAACCAGTCTGTTGTTCCATGTCCAGTTCTAACTGTTGCTCCCTGACCTGCATACAAATTTCTCAAGAGGCAGATCAGGTGGTCTGGTATTCCCATCTCTTTCAGAATTTTCCACAGTTTATTGTGATCCACACAGTCAAAGGCTTTGGCATAGTCAATAAAGCAGAAATAGATGTTTTTTTCTGGAACTCTCTTGCTTTTTCCATGATCCAGCAGATGTTGGCAATTTGATCTCTGGTTCCTCTGCCTTTTCTAAAACCAGCTTGAACATCAGGAAGTTCACGGTTCACATATTGCTGAAGCCTGGCTTCGAGAATTTTGAGCATTACTTTACTAGCGTGTGAGATGAGTGCAATTGTGCGGGAGTTTGAGCATTCTTTGGCATTGCCTTTCTTTGGGATGGGGCCACAAAAAAGTCAGAAACCACTTTGCGACTAAACAACAGCAACAACAAAGTGAAATGATATTCAAAATCTAGCACTTTGGGGTCAAAAGTGGAGACTTGACCAAGGTGGAAAACTGATTAAAGATAAAATTATATAGTGATACTTTTCAATGAATTAGTGAATCTGACCTGGTGCCTTGTTCTCTGGTACAGAAACAGTCATGCTGTTTTTATTTCAAATACATTATATTATAGGAGTTTCTGCATAGGATTAAAAGTTTCACTGATTTATTTGATGTATCTGTTTGAAGATTTAAGTACTAAACACACAAAACTATAAAATTTTACTAGTCAAAATGACCCTTTAGAAAAGTCACAAAGCAATGTTTATTTATACTTATATATTGACTTCAAAACATTTCTCTTGAAAAACTGTCACTGCTATACAAAATAACCATGGAACCATCTGAATAATCTCAGTATAATACAAAATAATGTGCAAATGAAATGGTAGAGTTTCAGAGACAGCATGGCCTGTTTTTTTTAAAAGTAAGTGATAGAAGGACTGCAGATATGAGAGAGAGCCTACTGAAATGGAAAGTTTTCATGTACACTCATGAAAGTTTCCTACTTTTTTTGTAGGAAAAAAAAAGACAAGTATTTTAAAGCAAGTGGCAGAGTTGAAATTCTGCTAACTTTCCCTTATCTATTTTCACTTTTCCCAGAACATATGTTTCACAATAGTTTTATTAGCAAGTGGAGAAGGCGCTACTGTCCAAAATATGTGGTGTGATTAGCGTTATTGAGTGGCAGGTTTTATGTTACTCATGTTTATTTTATGCCTTTCCAAACCATCTGCTTCCTTGCACTATGTCTTACTAAGATAATGAGAAACAGTGACTGTAGAGGTGTACAGTGCTACTACCGTTCTAACATTTTCTGACAATTCGGGTTTAGGTTTCTCTTTCTGAGAGGCCTAAGGAAAACTGAGTAATGTGGTCATTTCTTGGGAAACAAAGCTTAGACATAATTCACTCATTCATTTGACTAAAATCTGAGTATTTACTCAGTGTCAGGTAGTAGACAAGGACCTGTGGTTACTGAGATGCATGAGACACTATTTCTCAAACTGTCTAGTCAGGGAGATAGGGAGGGAAACATTGTAGTGTGAGAAGGACTATGATAGAGTTAACAGTATTAAGGCATCAGGAGGAGAAAGTGAAAACATTTATCCCAAGTATGCACGGGAATCTTGAGCATTTAATTACCAATTTGGAAAACTCAGCAGTGGCCACAGGACTGGAAAAGGTCAGTTTTCATTCCAGTTCTAAAGAAAGGCAGTGCCAAAGAATGCTCAAACTTCCGCACAATTGCACTCATCTCACACGCTAGTAAAGTAATGCTCAAAATTCTCGAAGACAGGCTTCAGCAATATGTGAACCGTGAACTTCCTAATGTTCAAGCTGGTTTTAGAAAAGGCAGAGGAACCAGAGATCAAATTGCCAACATCTGCTGGATCATGGAAAAAGCAAGAGAGTGCCAGAAAAAACATCTATTTCTGCTTTATTGACTATGCCAAAGCCTTTGACTGTGTGGATCACAATAAACTGTGGAAAA
Source organism: Tragelaphus eurycerus (assembly GCA_935064755.1). NCBI lineage: Eukaryota > Metazoa > Chordata > Mammalia > Artiodactyla > Bovidae > Tragelaphus > Tragelaphus eurycerus. Next base: position 26,235,745 of record CAKXYN010000020.1, read on the forward strand.
TTCTGAAAGAGATGGGAATACTATACCACCTGATCTGCCTCTTGAGAAATTTGTATGCAGGTCAGGGAGCAACAGTTAGAACTGGACATGGAACAACAGACTGATTCCAAATAGGAAAAGGAGTACGTCAAGGCTGTATATTGTCACCCTGTTTATTTAACTTATATGCAGAGTACATCATGAGAAACGCTGGACTGGAAGAAACACAAGCTGGAATCAAGATTGCTGGGAGAAATATCAATAATCTCAGATATGCAGATGACACCACCCTTATGGCAGAAAGTGAAGAGGAACTAAAAAGCCTCTTGATGAAAGTGAAAGTGGAGAGTGAAAAAGTTGGCTTAAAGCTCAACATTCAGAAAATGAAGATCATGGCATCTGGTCCCATCACTACATGGGAAATAGATGGGGAAGCAGTGGAAACAGTGTCAGACTTTATTTTTCTGGGCTCCAAAATCACTGCAGATGGTGACTGCAGCCATGAAATTAAAAGACGCTTACTCCTTGGAAGGAAAGTTATGACCAACCTAGATCGCATATTCAAAAGCAGAGACATTACTTTGCCACCAAAGGTTCGCCTAGTCAAGGCTATGGTTTTCACTGTGGTCATGTATGGATGTGAGAGCTGGACTGTGAAGAAGGCTGAGTGCTGTAGAATTGATGCTTTTGAACTGTGGTGTTGGAGAAGACTCTTGAGAGTCCCTTGGACTGCAAGGAGATCCAACCAGTCCATTCTGAAGATCAGCCCTGGGATTTCTTTGGAAGGAATGATGCTGAAGCTGAAACTCCAGTACTTTGGCCACCTCATGCAAAGAGTTGAGTCATTGGAAAAGTCTCTGATGCTGGGAGGGATTGAGGGCAGGAGGAGAAGGGGACGACAGAGGATGAGATGGCTGGATGGCATCACTGACTCGATGGACATGAGTCTGAGTGAACTCCGGGAGTTGGTGATGGACAGGGAGGCCTGGTGTGCTGCAATTCATGGGGTCGCAGAGTCGGACATGACTGGGTGACTGATATGATTAAGAAGAAAAAAGCTACCAGAAAGTATTACAGACCAAAGCACCTACACTGGCCATGGTATCTATAAAACTGTGAGAAAGATTGTTGTTGATAAATTTTATTTACTTTGGTTTCACTGGAATGCAGAGTATGCATATGATACCAAGAGAGAATCATACTTTGCAACCTGATAATAATCTCTGGTACCTATTGATTCCTCAGTGCCTGGCAACTATTGTACACTTTTTTTTAAATTTAATCTTTCCAATAAATTATTAGATTGAAACAATTTTCCCATTTTTCTTATATTACAAATTAAAAGGATAAATTTCAGATAACTTAATTGGCATATTGATTCAGTCAGTGCCCCCATAGACAAACTGGGTAATTCTAGAGTGTTTAATACTGATACTATTTATAAAGCTGTAGACATGGTTTAAGAAAAAAAGAAGAGACATTACTTTGCCAACAAAGATCCATCTAGTCAAGGCTATGGTTTTTCCAGTAGTCATGTATGGATGTGAGATTTGGACTATAAGGAAAGCTAAGCGCTGAAGAAGTGATGCTTTTGAAGTGTGGTGTTGGAGAAGACTCTTGAGATTCCCTTGGGCTGCAAGGAGATCCAACCAGTCCATCCTAAAGGAGATCAGTACTGAATGCTCATTGGAAGGACTGATGCTGAAGCTGAAACTCCAATACTTTGGCCACCTGATGGGAAGAACTGACTCATTTGAAAAGACCCTGATGCTGGGAAAGATTGAGAGCAGGAGGAGAAGGGGATGACAGAGGATGAGATGGTTAGATGGCATCACGGACTCAATGGATATGAGTCTGAGTAATCTCGGGGAGTTGGTAATGGACAGGGTGGCCTGGTGTGTTGCAGTCCATGGGGTCACAAAGAGTTGGACCCGACTGAGTGACTGAACTGAACTGAGACGTGGTTTAAACCAATGGATCTTGAAGTATTGCCCCTAGATTATTGTTATTTGCATCAGATGAAAATCTGTCAGGAATGCAAATTCTCAGGTTCTATCCTAGAGCAAGTGAATCCAAAACTCTGGGGATGAGGCCACACAATCTTAAGTCTCACAAGGCCTACTGGTGATGCTGATTCATCCTGAAGTTCAGAACCTCATATCTAGAGAATTTACAAAGGACAGGAGAGTGCTATGGGGCTGGTAACACAAGGGAAGATGCATCACCCTGATTCCTAGAAGAGAAGGCAGTTGTCAGAAGCACCAATACTCTTAAGCCTTTTTGAAATACCCTTTGCTTACAAATTTTACTAGTTGTGATTTCCATGACTTAGATTTTTTTTTCTTTCCTCATTTCTTACAACAAATGGAAGGTTTCATGGATTCAGTAAAGAGATTCGAGTTTGAAGTTACATTTAGCATGTTACTAGCTATGTAATCTTAAAAAATGTCCTTATCCCCAAGCCTAAATTGCTATTATTTCTCATCCATTAATATTAAAATAGAGCTTAATGGTAGCCTACTGCATAGATTTTTTTGGTAAAACTTACAAGATTTAACATTTAGAAAAAAGTTTAGAATTTCCTGTATAATATATGTTATATGTCACTTGTTATTAATATTAATTCTTTATTGCCACTGTTGCTATTATCATTATTCTTTTTTCCTCTGTTTTTCTAAGGATCTTCTTCTACTTGTGGTATTTCACTTGAAATCAGTTTTACCTTTCCATTTTACAGACATAGCCCAATTATTTTTACTAGTATCTTTTCTGTGGTAACCCTTAATTCATTATCTTCAATTCCACATATCTTATATTCTAAACTTTTTTGTATAACAATCCATTAGACAGCTCACACTGCTTATAAAATATGCAGCAAATATATATATATATAAATATATATATAAAATCAATCAAGTAACCAACAACAAATAGTAAGAAGAATCCCCATTCATTTACCTGCCACCTGTGACAGCAATCTGGGAGGCTTTCCTGCTCCTTCTTCTGCCTACAACTAAGTAATCTATAGTTTTTAACAAATAAATCCCACAGATTTTAATAAATTAGCCTCTTATGCTATCTTTATTCCTGTAGCCAGAATGTTTTGTTCTGTTTTAATCTCTGCTGAGTTAGACAGAAGATTTAAACACTACTTTCTTCCTCTTCCTCAAAAATATTGCCCAGTCCTACTGGTCTCCATCCTTCACCCTAGCTAAGTGTACCTTTTTCTCAATCCAAAACAGAAATCAGACAACCAATAAATACTTAAATGGATAAGAATATAACTGTACTACCTAAAACTCATTTAGGGTCCATATTACTTGTAGGATACATTCTCTACTGCTTAGCCTAACTTAGAGGGTCATTCTCTGACCCCAGCCTACTCATATAAGAGGCTGTATGTGGTAATGGTTGAGAGAAGGATTCCAGAGTCATATTGCCAGTATTTAAAACATGCCTTCACCTCTTCTTGCTTGACATCTTGGGGAACTTCTGTTTATCTCTCCTGATCTACATCTCATCCATTACTTGCTCTGTGCTAGGAGGCTGTTATGTCTGGACCTGATCAGTTACCTTCTGTGTCCTCTGGTATCACTTGGACTTAGCCAATAAAGGCCACCATCAGGAACTCTGTAAAATAGCAAGAGAGGATTCACTTCCTATTGGATTGCCAAAGGTTGATAGTGCCCGTCTACTGAAGGCCACAGCCCTTGTAATATAGACCTCTAAAAATTGCCTTTGCTGGGTTCTGTTAATTACCTTCTTTTCTTTAGAGCCTAAGCATTACAGCATCTTCCCCTAGGTTACCAGACTCTTCACTTTGAGTTTTTCTTCAGATCTGATTTTTTATTTTTATCTGGGCAATAAATGGGTTCCTGATTTAGAACAATGCCCGTTTAACTCTTTTACTTTTCCCATACTTTTCAAGAACCATATTCTTTACCTTGAACCATAGTTCCTGAAGTTCATCATTTGTTGTGACCGTTGCTATGAGGCTGACTCCCTGATACAATGACAGGTCAATTAAGCTGTTTAATAGCTGTGATATGGATCCCTGACCTTCTTGGCCTTGCATGTGTCACCTCCCTCTAGGATAACTGAGCAATGTTTTGGTTTCAAAGTTTCCACTATTTAATTGTCTAAAGTATTGTGATGTTAACCTGCTGCTGCTGCTGCTAAGTCGCTTCAGTCACGTCCGACTCTGTCTGACCCCAGAGATGGCAGCCCACCAGGCTCCCCTGTCCCTGGGATTCTCCAGGCAAGAACACTGGTGTGGGTTGCCATTTCCTTCTCCAATGCATGAAAGGGGAAAGTGAAAGTGAAGTCACTCAGTCGTGTCTGACTCTGCAACCCCATGGACTGCAAGCCTACCAGGCTCCTCTGTCCATGGGATTTTCCAGGCAAGAGTACTGGAGTGGGGTGCCATTGCCTTCTCCAGATGTTAACCTAGTCAAGTTCTAACCTTGAGAAAATTCTTCTCTGGATGATCTTTTTAAAATCATTCATTAAAATTTTGTTGTTTTAAAAGATGATATTGACTATTTGTATCACACACACACACACACACACACACACACACAAATATACACACACACATATGCATGTATTTTTTTCCCTTGAGCTCTCCTTAAGGAAGGTAGGATTTTTTTGGCAGTTCTCTTTTTTCTCTTTTCCAGTCAACATCTTAGTCATCTTCCCAAGGGAATTTTGGAATCATGGGAGTCACCTCACTTCACCTTAATCAAAAACCTATTCTGTTTTCTACAAATGTATTCCCAAGCTCTTTATATCATTTAATCTCAAAAAAATCCCTGTGACATTGCCATCACTAGTATCCCTGTTTTACAAATGATAAAAGTGACACTCAGAAATGTTGTGAAATTTGCCCATGGGCCCAGAATCAGCTAATGACAGAGGCAGAATTCTAAGTTTTCTCTGTTAAAGACCAGAAGTATGGAATATTTTAATATAGTGTTTCTGTTTAAAAGAATACAAGCTACAGTATTTCAAACCAATACTCAGCTTTACATGTTTAGGTCCAAAATCATCTGGCTCAAGTCTATTATAAAGAGTAAATGCTTCTTGCATTTCAAACACTGAATTCCTTGTTCAGTTATGGGATGTTCAGAGTTCATAGAGAACAATCCAATGTGTCATTTGTTTCAAGTTGGACTTGAAGTCTTGGTGTTATATTTTATTCCTAACTCCAATTTCTTTTGGTGAGCTCTGCACTTTGCCCTGGGTTAGGCACCCATCAGAAAAATGTGTTTGGCACTCTCCCTCCAAGAGTAAGCAGCTAAATGGAGAATATGTTTATGTTGTGGAGCCTCATCTCGGACATGTCTGGCTCATTCCATAGGACTGGGATTCTATTTAAGTCTCCATGACTAAGGTGATGGTTCTTCTCTATAGCAGAGATCTATCCTGAATTCTCTCTAATACATGTTTGTGGCCGTCAAGCATTTTGCCTATCTTTAAAAAATTCTCACTATAGAAATGAATGTTTCCTGCTATGATTCAATCCCTCCTCCAAAGAGGTTGATACTTAGAACTATGGAATTTCACCATTTAACCAACTTTGCAGATGATTTCATGTCACAGTTGGTTTAATAATCATGTAAGTCTGGGAATGGAGGAAAGGAATAATTTTCAACAACATTCTACATTTCCCAGAAAGAGAGATGTGTACCAGATCCAAAGTGAATCCATTTAACCAACCATTAACTTCTCATCCTCTTCATCATCTTGTGTGTCAGTTGTCTTATTTTCCTGTTATATAGGCATCTGCTCTTCATTTTTATGTCTGAATTTATAACTTGTATGCATCTTCTATTTTAAAAACACCAGAACCCACAAAAGCAATTATTTCCTTTTAACCCTGAATCCTATTAGCTTCTGCTTCATCTTTTGACTTTGTTTACTACTAGTTTCTTGAAAGTACTGGTTGAAGCACAAGCTGGAATCAAGATTGCCGGGAGAAATATCATTAACATCAGATATGCACATGACACCACCCTTATGGCAGAAAGCAAAGAATTAAAGAGCCTCTTGATGAAAGTCAGAGAAGAAAGTGGAAAAAGTTGGCTTAAAACTAAGCATTCAGAAAACTAAGATCATGGCATCTGGTCCCAACACTTCATGGCAAATAGATGGTAAAACAGTGGAAACAGTGCCAGACTTTATTTTGGGGGCTTCAAAATCACTGCAGATGATGATTGCAGCCATGAAATTAAAAGACACTTGCTCCTTGAAAGAAAAGTTATGACCAACCTAAACAGCATATTAAAAAGCAGTGACATTACTTTGCCAACAAAGGTCAATCTAGCCAAAGCTATGGTTTTTCCAGTAGTCATGTATGGATGTGAGAGTTGGACTATAAAGAAAGCTGAGCACCAAAGAATTGATGCTTTTGAACTATGGTGTTGGAGAAGACTCTTAAGAGTTCCTTGGACTGCAAGGAGGTCCAACCAGTCCATCCTAAAGGAAATCAGTCTTAAATATTCATTGCAAGGACTAAAGCTGAAACTCCAATACTTTGGCCACCTGATGGGAAGAGCTAAGTCATTTGAAAAAACCTTGATGTTGGGAAAGAGTGAAGGCGGGAGGAGAAGGGGACAACAGATGAGATCATTGAATGGCATCACCAGCTCTATAGACATGAGTTTGAGTAAATGCTGGGAACTGGTGATGAACAGGGAGGCCTGGTGTGTTGCAGTCCATGGGGTCGCAAAGGGTTGGACACGACTGAGCTACTGAACTGAACTGAACTGAACTGTTTGGTTGAAAACTTGGTGTTTCTGTTCCTTTTCATGTCAATCATCTCAATACCCTCCTGGCTGTCCTCTGAAGATATCCCTCAGTGAAGACACTCCTCATCTAGAGCTCTTTGAATTTACTGTTTGCAACAATACTAGCCCTGGGACACACTGCCTTAGATAGGGCAATTAGAGTGCCATATTCTTCCGGACTGAGTGGGACACATTTGGAGCGATCTGGACTATGTAAAAATATTTTGAGTCCTCTCTTTTGTCTTGAAATATATTTCCATCAACAAAAACTCCTGCTGAGAGAAATGGGAAAATTTGAGCTACATGGATTTCAGCTACTTACATTCTACCATCCTCATTAACTTTCTGTATCTTATATTTGAATAATTTCATGTATTTTTACCCAGAGTACAAACTATCTTCTTAACATCAGCTGTAACATTACATATTAAGCTCAGTAAATAGAGCCCTAAATAAACCCAAATCATTGAAAATAAACATCTTGCTGAAAATGTCCAAGATAAAATAATGATATTGTTCTTTTTCTAATAACAAAAACAATGGGCTTCCAAAGCAAAATAAAACAGGCCTAAGAGGAGATGGTTAATCTGCCTGCCAATGCAGGAGACATGAGAGATACAAGTTCAATCCCAGGGTCAGGAAGATCCACGGGAGAAGAGAATGGCTATCCATTCCAATATTCTTGCCTGGAGGATTCCATGGATAGAGAACCATGGGGTTGCAGAGGAGGACACAACTGAGTGACTAACACTTTCACTTCAGATGAGGTGAAGGAAGTGAGAAAGTGGCTATCATATAAACCCATATGACCAGCATTTGGTTTCAATATTCACCATGATTTCAAATTTCTACTCTTAATAATATTTCCCCCAGTCCTATTTTCTTACTCATATATATATATATATATATATATATATATATATATATATATATATATAGCAGGCCTTTCTGCTGTAGCAACAACACTCACTAGGGGAAAGTAAGACAATGAACAAATGAATACATAGTAACTGAGATATATTGAAAGTTTTACTCTTCTAAACATTAAAGCAAAGTGACTTATGGCAACATCCTCCTGGGTGGATTTGAGGAGTGAGTCTGAGGTGCTCATTTGAGGAGTATTTGTATGAGGAAATACCCTGGGTGGATGTGGCACTCACTTTATAAGAACAGTAAGAACACAGAATAAAAATAGTTGGGGGGTTGAGGCATTTGTGGCTATATTTTTTACATAGCAGCTCTGATGTTAAAACTAAACATCAGATCAGATCAGATCAGTCACTCAGTCATGTCTGACTCTTTGCAACCCCATGAATCACAGCACGCCAGGCCTCCCTGTCCATCACCAATTCCCAGAGTTCACTCACACTCACGTCCATCGAGTCAGTGATGACATCCAGCCATCTCTCCTCTGTCACCCCCTTCTCCTCCTGCCCCCAATCCCTCCCAGCATCAGAGTCTTCTCCAATGAGTCAACTCTTCGCATGAGGTGGCCAAAATACTGGAGTTTCAGCTTCAGCATCATTCCTTCCAAAGAAATCCCAGGGCTGATCTCCTTCAGAATGGACTGGTTGGATCTCTTTGCAGTCCAAGGGACTCTCAAGAGTCTTTTCCAACACCACAGTTCAAAAGCATCCTTGTGGCGGATTTTATTTTGATGTATGGCAAAAGCAATACAATATTGTAAAGTTAAGCAAAATAAAATTTTTAAAAAAGTCAAAAAAAAAAAAAAAAGCATCAATTCTTCAGCACTCAGCTTTCTTCACAGTCCAACTCTCACATCCATACATGACCACAGGAAAAAATATAGCCTTGACTAGACAGACCTTTGTTGACAAAGTAATGTCTCTGCTTTTGCATAATGTGAAGAAAATCACTTAGTTTTCTTGCAATAATTTATTTTCATTTATTTTCCCTCTTGGCTCTAAGAAGGTACCTACTTTTCATTTTTCAAACTGCTCTGAGGAATCTTGCACCCCAGTACCCCAAAAGGGGTGGTATTGCTGAAATGCCTTACAGTTGCCCTTCTCGTGTTGGGAGGGGGAAAAAAATCAGTATTCCAATCTCAAAGCCTAATGAGAGTAAAAGCTTTACTAGGCTTCATCAGTCAGGCCTTAGATTAAAATGTGGGCCTGTTTCACCATTTCATTCTTATCTTTGAAAAGACATGGAGAGGGCTGCAAAAGTTAGTATCCAAATGAAATCCTGAGTTAAAATTGTGGAGAGTTACCTAGTACAGTAATTAATCCGAAATCATTACTTATCATTTACCTGGTTCCCTGAGTATGCATTCAGGGAGTGCTATTAGTACCATTAAATATTTCTCACAAATTCCATTGGCTAAATCTGAACACTTCATTTTAATACAGTCACTGACAATGGAAATGTTTCCAGAGGAAACAGTCCTGTGATACTAAGTCTTGTGAGGAACAGGTTAAGGGAATTTTCAATTTTGAATCACAAAGAGAAGATTAAATCTATTATCAATGGAAGATCAACAAAAGAGAAGGAAGTTGTTCAGGGATGTGCTGCTAGTGATGGCAAATCTAGAAACAAATTACAAAATTATAAAAAGGCACCGTTAAAATCACTGAATGATAACCAGCTCTCTGCAATGTGATAGGCTGACTCTAAGTCTCTGTCCCAGGTGGATGATCCCAAGACAGTGGCGTCAAAGAATAATTCCCACTCCCATAGCATAATTGCAGATGCCAGTGAAACTTGGCTGGGGGAAGACCTGCCCATGATACCTGTAATATTCTCCCTTTGACAGCCCAAGAGACTAGATTCATTTAATAATATAAAAGGTCAAAAATCACTTCTATCAAAAGGGTTTATTCATTCATTCAGAAATAGAATGGCCTAAGTGAAGAGGAACTAAAAAGCCTCCTGATGAAGGTGAAAGTGGAGAGTGAAAAGGTTGGCTTAAAGCTCAACATTCAGAAAACAAAGATCATGGCATCTGGTCCCATCACTACATGGGAAATAGATGGAGAAACAGTGGAAACAGTGTCAGACTTTATTTTTCTGAGCTCCAAAATCACTGCAGATGGTGACTGCAGCCATGAAATTAAAAGACGCTTACTCCTTGGAAGGAAAGTTATGACCAACCTAGATAGCATATTCAAAAGCAGAGACATCACTTTGCCAACAAAGGTTCACCTAGTCAAGGCTATGGTCTTTCCTGTGGTCATGTATGGATGTGAGAGCTGGACTGTGAAGAAGGCTGAGCGCGGAAGAATTGATGCTTTTGAACTATGGTGTTGGAGAAGACTCTTGAGAGTCCCTTGGACTGCAAGGAGATCCAACTGGTCCATTCTGAAGGAGATCAGCCCTGGGATTTCTTTGGAAGGAATTATGCTAAAGCTGAAACTCCAGTACTTTGGCCACCTATTGCTAAGAGTTGACTCATTGGAGAAGACTCTGATGCTGGGAGGGATTGAGGGCAGGAGGAGAAGGGGACGACAGAGGATGAGATGGCTGGATGGCATCACTGACTCGATGGATATGAGTCTGGGTGACCTCCAGGAGCTGGTGATGGATAGGGAGGCCTGGCGTGCTGCAGTTCATGGGGTCGCAAAGAGTCGGACATGAATGAGCGACTGATCTGATCTGATCTGATCTGAATGCCAAAAGAAAGATGGTTTTCCTTATTTGGGCAGTATTCTTCATAGATGGATTTAAATTGACTTCCATAATGTAAACTGAGACTAACAAGGAGTCTAATTCCAGTTATTCTCATTAAAGAGAATTATCAAAAGTCACAGGTTGGCAGAAAGTTCAGTTTATTCAGTGAAAAAGTTGATGAGCGAAAGAATGGCTTGACTCTGGAGTCAGGTAAATGTGCAAATTATGTATCCTTTGACTTTGTTACAAAAACCTCCATTCACTTTACAACTATCTTTTTACAGTATATCCCAGACACCGTGATGTGTTGGGTACTAATCAATGCACCTAATACACGGATTATAGTGTCCCTTCTTTCAGGGACTTACTACACCTGAGGGAGACCCCTACATGCAGACATAAAATTTCCACAGAAAGAAAAGTGCTGAAATTTTAAGTGTAGAATAAAAGTACCTTGCCCTCACGGTATCTCAGTTTTTCCATTTGTAAACAGTGTTGGTACTTTAAGAAGGCTTTCCAGGTCTGAAATAATTATGACTAGTACTTGATCATCAGCTACCTGGAGCTACCACCTGAACCCTCACTGTTAGGTGGGCTTCCCAAGGTAACAGTAGAATCCCACCGCAGCCTCCAGGCACATGCTAGAACAATGAATCTCCACCAGTGTCATAAACTTTCTGTCTGTTCACAATGGTAAACATCTCACCATAACAGTTGACTTATGCCTGCTTTTTTAACAATTGCAACAGATGGTTGACACTTGAACAGAATATATAATTAGCTTTGCAATCTAACACTTCATTCTTATTTGTTCTTTCTCAAAGGAGAGAAGCTGCGCCTTATGCCATTGGGTCTAATCTGTTAGTTTAATCAGAAGCAGCACTAGGAAAGCTCTCAAGAGAGATGAGCTGTGGGAGGATTCCTAATCCCAGCCTTTTGAGGACATTAAAAAAAGCTGGGAGAGGGTGGAGAGAGAAAGCTTAGTACTTTTTTAAAACTGACGGCTCATTCTCATTTGTGTTCCAGATGAGGAAAGTTTTTATACATGTTTTTCTCTCATTTCTTTCCACTTTACCTTCCTTAGCCTCAATTGCTTAATCTGGGTTTGCAATGCCTAATTCAGGGGCTGCTCTGATTAATAAATGGAATAACTCCTGGAAAGACCTAGCATAGAGTTTCGCATGTAGTGGACACTGCACAAATATCGCTATAGATGATGACTCGATTGACCTGAGTCTGAGTGAACTCCGGGAGTTGGTGATAGACAAGGAGGCCTGGCGTGCTGCGATTCATGGGGTCGCAAAGAGTCGGACACGACTGAGCAACTGAACTGAACTGAACTGAATGGGGCCTCACTTCCTATTTGTTTTGACACTGTTAATATGATTCAAGATCTTGCACCTGCTGATTGAACCAGTGACCTTTCTCAAATGCACATTTCAGGAAGAAGCCTCCATCAACATTTCCTTCCTCTTTCATGGAATCTCTTCTACAAACACTGCTTCTCTGCCCTCTTAACCAAGGCAGCTCCTGGGCTGACGTAGGTCCCTGGAAGTCCAGACATCAATATAGTTTTCTTTACTCAACCATTCTTATTCTCCATGTGAATCTATTCCAAATTCCATTCCTTTTCTTGATTCAAGAAATCATAAATCTAATATGGCACTCCCTCCAAAGTTTAAATTTATATAATAGAGCTACTGCCACCTTACTTGTTACATGTGTGATATATTCATGGGGATTTTGATATTCACCTATCTCAATCTTGTCAGTGAATTATGCTATTTAAAGAACAGAACAAAGTCTAAGATTGAAAGGCATGGAGTTGTTAAAAAAAAAAAAAAGATGGAATTTGTTGTATCAGAAAAAAATTCAACTTCACCCAAAATATTCTAAAGTGTTCGATGATCCTTGACCAGAGATAATGCCAATAATTATTCCCAAAAGAATTACATGCCATCAGAGTCTATAGTAAACTTTGCTGATCCAATGAACTTTAGTTAACTCAAGAATGGAATGGAACCTAAAAGTCTTTAGAGAAAGGGCAACAGAGTACAATTTAGAATAATTTACAAAACCTAAAGAAAAGAAATTAGGTAATATAAAATATATAGAAAGCTAATTGGAGGGGTCTTAAAAATTCAGTCACCATAGAAGAGAAATGCATTTTTACTGAGTTCTATGCTTAGTAATTTAGATATTTCATATACTAGAAATGTGGTAAAATATGTAATGTTCTTAGCATAGGGGGTTGCATGTAGTGAATGTTTAATAGAGGCTGAATACTATTATCTCAGTCAACTTCAAAAACATTTCTGTTTTGCAGAGGAAGAAAATTGGTATCTGAATATTTGGGCAGCCAGGCAAACTTCACAAAGAGAGAATGTGATGAAATCTGGATTCTAAGTGAATCTTCCAGACATTAAGATTTTTACCCCTTTTTTTCTGTGGTGCTACATGACTTGCCATTTAAGCTAAGAAAGAGGATTTTTCTTTCAAATAATGTCCTAATACTCATCCACATCCTATCTTAGCAGATACAAACATAATTCTATCACAGCTAGGGGACACTTTAAATCTGCTTCCAAGTGGTACTTAAGCCCACTGTGAGAATTTTAGTGCACTTCAAATGTATTCACTCATTCAACAAATATATAATGAACACCCTACTGTGTGTCAGGAACCATTCTAGGTATGAGGAGTAGCATGGGAGAGAAAATATTTACTCTATATATGGAATGAGCTGGACTATCTATTGCTATTCAAAACTTATGACTCAGAGTAACAGTTCCTTTAATAGTCATTGGTTATACTAATTTTTGGTATAATACAGACTGTAAAAGATCCCATGCATACTGAAATCCAATGATAACAAAAAACAAAATTCTTGCATTTGTTTATTAAAATATATATAATCATGAATGAAAATTATGCAAAGTTTAAGACATAAATACAAAACTTTCACAGCCCCAGCATCCTAAAGCAAATACTTTTAATGTGTTTGACATATTAATATGTTTAATATAGTTCTAAATAAGTAAACACCCTCTACACACATACTTATGATTTATAAATCATTCTGTACATTGTTTATGGTTTGTTTTTAAGTAAGATTTAACATGCAATATAGCAGCACGGGCAAAGCTTACGCATGACTATGTGCCTGAGTTTCCAGTAACTTGATCAAGGACATTTGAAGCACAACATCCAGAACACTCCTGCCTATCCCAGTCAACACCCTCTCCAGAGAAATTGGTATTCTGATGTATCACCATATATATTAATTCTGGCTGTTCTTGAACTTCATAAAATTTGAATTAGATGGGTTGTACTTTCTTGACTGGTTTGTTCCAACAATATTTTATGCTTTACTTTTAATTTAGCATTACATAATAAATGATTTCCTTCAGCAAATTTCATTCAACAGAGATTTACAGGGTGTTAACCAGGTGCTCTGCCCTGATGCAGACACCATGCAGAAATACTCACTATACCCATTATTATTCAACAATATATTGAGGTTCCAACAAGTAAGAAAAGAAGGAATATTTTTAAAAAAGGACAAAAAACACTTGAAAGGAAGATATTAGAATAATTTAAAGTAGAATATTAGAATTAATGCAATATTTGATAATGTTGATGAAGATAAGATACATTTGCAATAGTCTTTTTCTGTTGTAATAGTGCACTTTTTAAAAGCACAATAAATTTATTAACTTTTAAAGATATTATTTGGTACCTACATCCATGTATTTGCCCTCTGTGAAACATAGGGATAAATAAGTTAACAACAGAAATAAATACCTTGACCTCATCAAACATGTATTCTAGAAAGGATAAATAAAATATAATCAATAAACACAATCAATAAGTAAAATTGTAGGTTATAACTTGAAAAGTATGTCAGAAGTGGAAAATTAAGCAAGGTGGGGGGAAATTGTCAGTAGAAAGGGGATGCATTTCTAAATAGTGACCATATTCCCAAACTACCTAAATTGCATCAGTATAACACTGCATGGGGAAAAAAAAAAAGGGTTATGGAGAAAGAAATGAGGATCTGGTCTTGGCTTTAAATATGCATCGTAATTTAATGTGTAATAGAGATACTACTTTAATTCAGAAGAAAGAGGTATGTTATTTATAAAATAAAGCTGAAACAACCATCATCCATCTAGTGGATCCTCTATTCATTCACTTTTATTAAGTGGACCACTCTGCTATATTATGCAGGAAAATAAATACCATTTAGGACAGAGACCAAATCTAAATGTAAAAATCATAATGCAATATTAAAATAATGTAAGAGATCTCTCATTAAAAAATAAAAAGTGAATACATCCTTCATTCCTTCCTTTATTGAATCTTATTTATGTTCAGTGTTTGAGTTCATCAATGTACAAAACACAGAGTTCCAAGTTTAATAAATAGCAGACAATAAATGATAAGCAAAATACATAATTATATCATTGATTTTGTCAGGAAATAACACATGCTATAGAAAAAAGTAATAAAGAACATACAGCAATGAAAGAGAGGTTGTGAATGATGAAACCAGAGTGAGTGAATGGACAGTAGATTGGATTATAATACTGAATAACACCATAAGTTAGGGCTGAAAATGTGGCATTGGAGAGAAGACTTGAGGAAGGTAAACTACCTATCCGGTCCAGTTCCTTGGGCAAAAGAACACTAGGCAAAGTCAAAAGTTGTTATAAAGGTTCCAATGTGGGAGTGTGTCTTGGGTATTTAAGGAAAAGCAAGGTAGGTATGTGGGTATAAGAAAGTGAGTGGGATGAGAGAGAAGAATTAAGAGATAGAACTGAATCAGGTCACATAACACGCTGTAGCTCTTTTTAAGAACCATGTATAACCATTATATGTGAAAAACTAGAAATTAAGCCCTATTTGACAAGATAGAAATTAGAAATCATTGATTTGCATATTATTTAAAAAGGAACAGATGAAACAATGGATTGAGAAAAGAGTATCTGCAGTACCTAAGATTCACTAAGGGCTTCCCAGGTGGTGCTAGTGGAAAAGAACCCACCTGCAATGCAGAACACATGAGACCGGGCTTTGATCCCTGGATGGGGACAATCCCCTGGAGGAGGGAATGGCAACCCACTCTAGTATTCTTACCTGGAGAATCCCATGGACAGAGGAGCCTAATGGGCTATAGTCCATGGAGTTGCAAAGAGTCAGACACAACTGAAACAACTTAGCATGCATGCAAGATTTACTGTATTTATGTGAAAGTGAAAAAGTGAAAGTGAAAGTCACTCAGTCATGTTCAACTCTTTGCAGCTCCATGAACTATACAGTCCATGGGATTCTCCAGACCAGAATATTGGAGCGGGTAACCTTTCCTTTCTCCAGGGGATCTTTCCAACCCAGGGATTGAACCCAGGTCCCCCTCATTGCAGGTGGTTTCTTTACCCGCTGAGCCACAAGTGACGCCTAAGAATACTGGAGTGGGTAGCCTGTCCCTTCTCCAGCAGATCTTCCCAACCCAGGAATCAAACCAGGGTTTCCTGCATTGCAGGCGGATTTTTTTTTTTTTCAACTGAACTATGAGAGAATATATCTAAAATATGGACTAAATTGAAAAATGCAACAAGAGTATTGAAGACAATTCACAGAACAAAAAGTAGAAGAGTTCAACATGTAAATGAAAAGTTAACTATCTTTTTAGTAGTTAAGTCACTGAAAATTTAAATAGTGACTTATGGATATATGTCTGTAAGCCTGAAATAAATTAATATCAATAAAAAACTATAATCCTAATCACTGGCTAAGACTCATAAGTATACTCTGCAATGGACATATAAAGTAAGGCATTATAAAGCAGTGTATCAACATCTAGTATGATTAACGCCATTTATGGAAACTATAATTTTAAGTATTTGCTTTTACACCTTTGAAACTCTTTTTACTCTTAATGGCTAGGATAACCACAATGGTGTGTTCATTCACCTAGAGCCAGATATCCTGGAGTGTGAAGTCAAGTGGGCCTTAGGAAGCATTAATATGAACAAAGCTAGTGGAGGTGTTGGAATACCAGCTGAGTTATTTAAAATCCTAAAAGATGCTGCTGCTAAAGTAACACGCTCAATATGCCAGCAAATCTGGAAAACTCAGCAATGGCCACAGGACTAGAAAGGTCAGTTTTCATTGCAATCCCATTGAGAGGTTATAGCGAAGAATGTTCAAACTATCACACGATTGCACACTCATTTTACATACTAGCAAGATCATGCTCAAAATCCTTCCCTTCAAACTAGGCTTCAGCAGTATATGAACCAAGAACTTCCAGATGTACAACTTGTATTTAGAAAAGGCAGAAGAAACAGAGATTAAATTGGCAACATCCACTGGATCATAGAAAACCAACAGAATTACAAAAAAAAAAAAAAAATCTACTTCTGGTTCATTGACTATGCTAAAGCATTTGACTTGTGTGGATCACAACAAACTGCAGAAAGTACTTAAAGAGATGGGAATACCAGACCACCTTACCTATCACCTGAGAAACCTATATGCAGGACAAGAAGCAACAGTTAAAACTGGACATGGAAGAACAGACTTGATCAAAACTCAGAAAGGAGTACATCAAGGCTGTATATTGTCACTCAACTTATTTAACCTATATGCAGAGAACATTACTCAAAATGCTGGACTGGATGAATCACAAGGTGGAATCAAGACTGCTGGGGAGAGATATCAATAATTTCAGATATGCCGTTGATGCCACTTTAATGGCAGAAAGTGAAGATGAACTAAAGAGCCTCTTGATGAGGGTGAACAAGGAGAGTGAAAAAGCTGGCCTAAAACTCAACACTGAAAAAACACAGATCATGGAATCTGGTTCCATCCCTTCATGGCAAATAGATGGGGAGAAAGTGGAAACAGTAACAGATTTTATTTTCTTGTTCTTCAAAATCACTGTGGACAGTAACTGCAGCCACTAAATTAAAAGACACTTGCTCCTTGGAAGGAAAGGCATGGCAAATCTATATAGTGTATTAAAAAACAGAGACATCAATGGTCCATATAGTCAAAGCTATGTTTTTTCCACTAGTCATGTATGGATGTGAGAGCTGGACCATTAGAAAGACTGTTGCTGCTTCTGTTGCTAAGTTGCTTCAGTCGTGTCCGACTCTGGGATTCTCCAGGGAAGAATGCTGGAGTGGGTTGCCATTTCCTTGCCAATGCATGAAAGTGAAAGTGAAGTCACTCAGTCCTGTCCGACTCTTTCCAACCCCCATGGACTGCAGCCTACCAGGCTCCTCTGTCCATGGGAGTTTCCAGGCAAGAGTACTGGAGTCGGTTGCCACTGCCTTCTCCGTAGGAAGACTGAGGACTGAAAAATTGATGCTTTTGAATTGTGGTGCTGGAGAAGACTCTTAAGAGTCCCTTGGACAGTATGGAGATCAAACCAGTCAATACACAAGGAAATCAACCCTGAATATTCATTGGAAGGCCTGATGCTGAAGCTGAAGCTCCAATACTTTGGCCACCTGATGTGAAGAGCCAACTCATTGGAAAAGACCCTGATGCTGGGAAAGACTGAGGACAAAAGGAGAACAGGACAACAGAGGATGCCATGGTTGGATGGCATCACTGACTCAATGGTCATGAGTTTTAGGAAACTCAAGGAGATAGTGAAGGATAGAGAAGTCTGCAAGGAGATCCAACCAGCCCATTCTGAAGGAGATCAGTCCTGGGATTTCTTTGGAAGGAATGATGCTGAAGCTGAAACTCCAATACTTTGGCCACCTCATGCGAAGAGTTGACTCATTGGAAAGGACTCTGATGCTGGGAGGGATTGGGGGCAGGAGGAGAAGGGGGTGAAAGAGGATGAGATGGTTGGATGGCATCACTGACTTGATGGATGTCAGTCTGAGTGAACTCTGGGAGTTGGTGATGGACAGGTAGGCCTGGAGTGCTGCGATTCATGGGGTTGCAAAGAGTTGGACACGACTGAGCGACTGAACCGAACTGAACTGAGGGAAGCCTGGTGTGCAGCAGTTCATAGCCTTGCAGAGAATCAGACATGACTGAGCGACTGTACAACAGCAAAGTCATTTTATCATAATCAGTTCAAATATTTATATAAAATTTAACTCTATAACCTGATAGTATATGCATGTATGTTTGTGTGTTCACAA
Organism: Tragelaphus eurycerus; assembly: GCA_935064755.1. Classification (NCBI taxonomy): domain Eukaryota; kingdom Metazoa; phylum Chordata; class Mammalia; order Artiodactyla; family Bovidae; genus Tragelaphus; species Tragelaphus eurycerus. The sequence continues at coordinate 26,254,307 of CAKXYN010000020.1, forward strand.
AAGAGTGCATAAATGCACACATACTCATATAGGTGTTTTGGGATAGGCTGAACACTGGAAGAAAGATGCCCAGTGATTTTAGTTTTGGCTCCAGAACCCTGGTTTAGTCATGTACTTATCTGTTTTTACATAATTATAGATGTATATGTGTGTGTATATATATATATATATGCAAGTCATTCTAGCATAAAAATTCAAGCTAAATAAACAGGCTTTTTAAACTTCCAATATTCTTTTTCTTGTTGTGGAAACTAAGGCCCAAAGAAATATCCAACTTTACATAGTCTGTGAAGAACAAAGCCAACACAGCCTTTTTTCTTTCTTTTTTTTTTTTTTAAAGCATTTCAATTTTCATTTTGGGAAAAGAGTCTGAGAAGTTTGAATGAGATGTGTTCACATAATATAAAGCCTGCTTTTCTTCTCTGAGCCCACTCTAGATTTTTTTTTTACTGTAGTCCAGAGACTTCCAAACGTTTTAAAGCTATGTTTGAAATAAAGTAACATGGAAAAATCCTCTGTATTGAGAATAGATTTGTTCTTGATTATTGTTTTATAATATTTCCCATTATAGGAATATTAGAGAGAAACATCTAGAAAATAAGTGGCCATGGGGTGGAAATGAGGGATTACTGGAAAATGCATGCAGTTCTGTGGGCAAGGGATGAAGGATTCTGGAGGCATTGGTGCCAAAATATTCACATCAGAAAAGAGCAAAGAAAGAGGATTTTGTCCCAAGATTTTCTAAAAAAAAAATGACAAATACAAATATCAACAAAGGCCCATAGATGTTTTAAATTTTATTCCAAGTGGGAAAAAGTCTCCCAGTATTGTTCTATACTTTTTTAGGCAATAAAGCTTACATTTAATTACAACTTCACGTTTAATCATCCTGATCTCTGTCTAGATTTATAAAAAGAAAATAACAAGACCAAGAGAAGTAACTTGCCTAAGGTCACACAGTTAGTTATCAGCACTTCTAGAACTAGACTTGTATATTTCAACACACTCATTCTCCTATCTCTTCCCTGACAGAATAACCTGGGGTGAGATACTGAATGACTGCATAAAACAGAAAATCCACAGTTCCAGCAAAATAAAGGTAAAACACAAGCATTGATAAAGATATATACCTACTATAACTGAGTAGAACCTATCTTCAATTTTTTATTTCTGAACACAGATAAAAGTTACATGCTATACACTACTTCTGACGTAGCTTCTTGAGGGTGAAAGATGATTCATCTACTACTATTCTGTATGTTTTTTTAATAATACTTTTTTTTTTTTTTCAGTGAGCTTTGAACACCTTGAAATAATGAAATATATCTTTAATCTTTGGTCCTTGGGACAAGATTAATATAACGACAAAGCAGGTGTGGATAAATGAATGGATGAATTAATGGATGTGTTTCCAACTTGTAAGTGGAAAAATACTTCTACTTGTGGATATGTGACCTCAGGAAGTTGTTGGTGATTCCAAAATCTTTAATCACTAAAATCACTTATTATCATATATGTGTGTGTATGTGTGTATGCACACTTTACATTCTGGTATGACTTCAGAATAAATTTATCTTCTTGAGCCATTGATCATCTTTGATTTAAAATATAATTCGGGATTTTTTTGGTATGTTTGTGTAGTGTATATATTGATAGTTCTTTAAGATTTTATCATCTGAATAGATCTTCAGAATAGAAATATAGAACTGTCCTGCCACCACTAAGAAACTTCTCTGTGCTCCCTCTTTATAGCCACACTCACTCTTATTTACGTAATCCATTACAATTATTGAACTGTCCCCCATTGCTGTATTTCAAGAAAGTTACATAAATGTAATCATGCAACATATAACCCTTTAAGACTGTAATTATTTACTCTTGAAATCTATCAAACTTGTTGGATTTATCTGTAGTTTTCTCCTTTTTATTGCTGAGTAGTGTTCCCTTGTATGGATGTACCAAGTGTGTTTAGCCAGATGCCTAAGACTTTTTATTCGATTTTCCGAAGTTATCTATCATTACCACCTAATGCTTATACCTCTCACAGATAACATAGTTAAATTTTTTTTCCTCCCCAGGATTCTTTGTGTAAGTGCTTCCAATCAGCTTCTTTTCTATCTTAGATATTTTACTAAATCTTAAGTCCTTACTGTGCCAGCAAAGAATGACTAGATACCTAACTTGGCCCTCTAGCATACTCCAACCCTGCACCAGCAATCGTTCCTTTCCAGTAGTAAGGACATAATATTTATAGACTCTTGGCAAGAGTTTGGAACTGTACAGGTTCACAGTAAGTAATTCTGGTAAATGTTCCTAATTCATTCTAACTCCTCTTGCACACATTCATCTTTTACCCAGGGTTTTTTTGGCAACACACTTTTAGATATTATCATAAAGAATTTCTTCACATCTAAAGCACGAATAACACAGAGAGTCTCAAAGTTTTACCTTGTGGGGAAATATTTTAAAGGAAAATCAGTGATATTTGAAACAGCTATTGGAAGAACTGAATTTAACAAATCAATACACACAGTTGCATTGATGGCTTGGGGGTTGGAGAGATGGTTGTGGTATCAGTGAGAAAGGTGGGGACAGCATTTACTTACTCTAAGTAGTGGGGTGGGTATTATTTCAGTACAATAATGATTCAACCACACAAAAGGAAAATCCATGATGCTAAGTAAGGGACATTTTGTGTTTTCTTTTCTTTTCCCACTCTCATCCTGATATTAGGGCAAATAATGTAAAAAAGTAATGAGAATCTTACTTGGTGAGAGCAAAGTGCTTTCTCTGTTAGGAGTACAAAGAGATATCCCCAGGACTCTCGTGTATATTCTGGAAGGAAAGCCTGCTTCAGAAATGGCAAGCTTAACCTTCTCAAAGTTTCATTTTCCTGAATTATCAAGGCTCAATCTTGGTCTTTTGTTACTGAATACATCTCCTATAGAACTCAGTCTTTTGCACTGACTGTGATACTGAGGGTAGAGGCAGCAAACAAGTGTGTGAGGAGGGGGCCAATGTATTTCATGATTCATATAATCAGTTTATTTCAGGGGCTTCTTCAGGGACTGCCTGATCCCCTCACAATAGTTCTGCTTCTGATCAAGGGAAAAAAAATAAAGGTGATCTCATAGTCTCCTTGTGGCTCGCCTTCATGGAAGCAATTCTCTTGTACTGAAACCAAAACGAATTCTAGAGCATGGCTGAAAAGTAAGCATTCTTGGCTTGTTTTCAATTTCCTCATCCCCAGCCACAACTGGAAAATTGTTAAGCAGTCTTTCTCATTTTTTTCTTTTCTGTTTTTACAATTTCAGTTTCCTTTATATGAATCATTTTTCATTGCAGCAGAAAAAGTGAGGGAGGGAAAGGTAGCAATGCCAGGGAATATAATGCTGGTCTCTGTTGAGTGCTCTAATTCAGATGGCTAGTTGTAAGCACTTCTAGGCTGGATTTCTGGCTGGAAAGGGATTTTAAAAATTAGAGAAACTGGAAATAGCTCTCATGACGATGACTAGGATTAACTAGAAGCCTACAAGAATGTTGGGGAGATTTCCAGAAAGATTTTGCCCAAGAAACTTCTCACTTGTGATTTCCAATTTTTTAAGTTTAAGATTAAAATAGATATTTCATAATCTCTAATATCTGTGAAACACTTTCTATTCCATAAGAGGCTAGGAGAGACACAAAATCGTGGAATTGTCTAACTCTTGATGCATGTAGTGAGTAGAATTTTGACTTAGAAAGAATTGGATTTTGTAGATAGGCCTTACTATATTTCCTCAGTGTGTTATGTATCAGTTTTTTTTGTTTGTTTGTTTTTGTTTTTGCTGCTGCTGCTGCTGCTAAGTCACTTCAGTCGTGTCCGACTCTGTGCGACCCCATAGACGGAAGCTCACCAGGCTCCCCCCGTCCCTGGGATTCTCCAGGCAAGAACACTGGAGTGGGTTGCCATTTCCTTGTTGATTTTTAGAAAAGCCCTATTAGTGTTCTGATATGGGACACTATAATGCTATCTTTCTTACAAGGTTGTTGTGGTATTATGATGTACACAGTATATCTAAGCCAGTGCTTGGCACATGGGGCTCAACAAAATGTAATGTCTTATTGGAAAAGCTTAGATCTAGTGCAGACCTTAAAAACAGTCTAGTTGAGTCTCCTCCATTTACAAGCAAGAAATCAAAACCTAGAAACATGAATTTACTAACACAGAAAGTTAGTATTAGGGACCTTCTGACTTTGTGGTTGCTATATGCAGAATAATTTTAACTCACATTTATAACTTCTGTGTGTATACTTTTCTTTTTTATTTTTATTTTTTTATTTTATTTTATTATTATTTTTTTAATTTTTCTTATCTTTACAATATTGTATTACTTTTACTGTACATCGAGATGGATCCGCCACCAGAATACACGTGTTCCCCATCCTGAACCCTCCTCCCTCCCCACTTCCCACACCATCCCTCCAGGTCATCCCAGTGCTCCAGTCCCAGGCATCTGTTATAGGGCATCATACCTGGACTGACTCGTTTCAGATATGATATTATACATATTTCAATGCTATTCTCCCCAATCGTCCCACCCTCTCCCAGTCCCAGAGTCCAAAAGTCTGTTCTATACATCAGTGTCTCTTTTGCTGTCTCATAAGCAGGGTGATTGTTACCATCTTTCTAAATTCCATATATATGCGTTAGTATACTGTATTGGTGTTTTTCTTTCTGGCTTACTTCACTCTGTATAATAGGCTCCAGTTCCATCCACCTCATTAGAACTGATTCAAATGTATTCTTTTTAATGGCCGAGTAATACTCCATCGTGTATATGTACCACAGCTTGCTTATCCATTCATCTGTGGATGGACATCTAGGTTGCTTCCACGTCCTGGCTATTGTAAACAGTGCTGCGATGAACATTGGGGTACACGTGCCTCTTTCAATTCTGGTTTTCTCAGTGTGTATGCCCAGCAGTGGGATTGCTGGGTCATAAGGCAGTTCTATTCCCAGTTTTTTGAGGAATCTCCATACTGTTCTCCATAGTGGCTGTACTAGTTTGCATTCCCACCAACAGTGTAAGAGGGTTCCCTTCTCTTTGCACCCTCTCCAGCATTTATTGCTTGTGGATTTTTGGATCGCAGCCATTCTGACTGGCGTGAAATGGTATCTCATAGTGGTTTTGATTTGCATTTCTCTGATAATGAGTGATGTTGAGCATCTTTTCATGTGTTTGTTAGCCATTTGTATGTCTTCTTTGGAGAAATGTCTATTAAGTTCTTTGGCCCATTTTTTGATTGGGTCGTTTATTTTTCTGGAATTGAGCTGTAGAAGTTGCTTGTATATTTTTGAGATTAGTTGTTTGTCTGTTGCTTCATTTGCTATTATTTTCTCCCATTCTGAAGGCTGTCTTTTCAGCTTGCCTATAGTTTCCTTTGTTGTGCAGAAGCTCTTAAGTTTGATTAGGTCCCATTTGTTCATTTTTGATTTTATTTCCGATATTCTGGGAGGTGGGTCATAGAGGATCCTGCTGTGATGTAAGTCAGAGAGTGTTTTGCCTATGTTTTCCTCTAGGAGTTTTATGGTTTCTGGTCTTATATTTAGCTCTTTAATCCATTTTGAGTTTATTTTTGTGTATGGTGTTAGACAGTGTTCTAGTTTCATTCTTTTACAAGTGTTCAACCAGTTTTCCCAGCACCACTTGTTAAAAAGATTGTCTTTAATCCATTGTATATTCTTGCCGCCTTTGTCAAAGATTAGGTGACCATATGTGCGTGGATTTATCTCTGGACTTTCTGTTTTGTTCCATTGATCTATGTTTCTGTCTTTGTGCCAGTACCATACTGTCTTGATGACTGTAGCTTTATAGTAGAGCCTGAAGTCAGGCAGGTTGATTCCTCCAGTTCCGTTCTTCTTTCTCAAGATAGCTTTGGCTATTTGAGGTTTTTTGTATTTCCATACAAATTGAGAAATTATTTGTTCTAGCTCTGTGAAGAATACCGTTGGTAGCTTGATGGGGATTGCATTGAATCTATAAATTGCTTTGGGTAGTATACTCATTTTCACTATATTGATTCTACCAATCCACGAACATGGTATATTTCTCCATCTATTAGTGTCCTCTGTAATTTCTTTCAGCAGTGTTTTATAGTTTTCTAAATATAGGTCTTTAGATTCTTTAGGAAGATATATTCCTAAGTATTTTATTGTTTTCATTGCAATGGTGAATGGAATTGTTTCCTTAATTTCTCTTTCTATTTTCTCGTTATTAGTGTACAGGAATGCAAGGGATTTCTGTGTGTTAATTTTATATCCTGCAACTTTACTGTATTCATTGATTAGTTCTAGTAATTTTCTGGTGGAATCTTTAGGGTTTTCTACGTAGAGGATCATGTCATCTGCAAACAGTGAGAGTTTTACTTCTTCTTTTCCAATTTGGATTCCTTTTATTTCTTTTTCTGCTCTGATTGCTGTGGCCAAAACTTCCAGAACAATGTTGAATAATAATGGTGAAAGTGGGCATCCTTGTCTTGTTCCTGACTTTAGAGGAAATGCTTTCAGTTTTTCACCATTGAGGATAATGTTTGCTGTGGGTTTGTCGTATATGGCTTTTATTATGTTGAGGTATGTTCCTTCTATTCCTGCTTTCTGGAGAGTTTTTATCATAAATGGATGTTGAACTTTGTCAAAGGCTTTCTCTGCATCTATTGAGATAATCATATGGTTTTTATTCTTCAGTTTGTTAATGTGGTGTATTACGTTGATTGATTTGCGGATATTGAAGAATCCTTGCATCCCTGGGATAAAGCCCACTTGGTCATGGTGTATGATCTTTTTAATGTGTTGTTGGATTCTGATTGCTAGAATTTTGTTAAGGATTTTTGCGTCTATGTTCATCAGTGATATTGGTCTGTAGTTTTCTTTTTTTGTGGGATCTTTGTCAGGTTTTGGAATTAGGGTGATGGTGGCCTCATAAAATGAGTTTGGAAGTTTGCCTTCCTCTGCAATTTTCTGGAACAGTTTGAGTAGGATAGGTGTTAGCTCTTCTCTAAATTTTTGGTAGAATTCAGCTGTGAAGCCGTCTGGGCCTGGGCTTTTGTTTGCTGGGAGATTTCTGATTACAGTTTCAATTTCCGTGCTTGTGATGGGTCTGTTAAGATTTTCTATTTCTTCCTGATCCAGTTTGTATACTTTTCAATATTTACAGTACATGCAGACTCTATAATAAATAGATTTAGTGTAAATTTGGCACCTATCTAATAACACAAAACATAAACACAGATAAAGGATGATGACTACTCAAATGAGAATAAAACAGATTCTGCTAGATCCAAATCAAAGACTGAATTCAATATAAGGTTACAATATGAGCTCACTTATTTTTATTATACTCAGCCTATATCTGACTTTGTTATCCAATACGTGTTATGCTGGAACTGTTATGTAACATCCCTGAATTCAGCTGTTGTTCCAGCAGATGATATTAAAACTCCTTCAATTACCCTTAATATAACATAACAAATGAATTTCACTTCCTTAGAATTTCTGGCAATGATTGAAAACTTATTTAACATATGTCTAGAATGAAAAGCTGCAAAAGAGGAGAGAAAAATGATTATTCAACTTATTAAGTATATTCCTAAACTTACTTCAAAATAATTCAACTGACAGTTCCTACTGAGCGATAAGACACTTATGGCCCATTCCCTTTGACCTCTAGAATGACTGATAGGAAGGTCAATGTTGGCTATACACATACACAGAGGTTGAGGTAAAAATAAATGTTTATTCATGTCTAATGTATGATTTAACTTTTTAAAATGCATCAATTAGATGATACATAAGATATATACCTATATCTTTTCTAAATCATACTACTTAAACAAAATATAGACTTATAAATAGCTTTCACAACAACTTAAGTAGACTGATGGCCAGGAGATTATTTTTTTTTACCTTTTTAACAAAAGTTTAAGTTCATCGTACAATATTAACTATATGTACATTGTTCTAAAGCCAGTCTCTAGAACATTTTCATTTTGCATGACTAAGAATCTACATACACTGAACAGCAACTCCCCATTTATCCCTCCCTCTACTTCCTAGCAACTGCCATTCTACTATTCTCTTCTAGGAATTTGACTGCTTTAGGTACTTTATATAAAGAGAATCGTGCAGTATGTGAAAGAATTGAGATCAGGATCTCGGGGAGATGTTTGCAATTCTCATTTTCATGGCAGCACTATTATAAACAAGAGATGGAAACAACCCAAATGTCCATCAATGGATTAGAGAACAAAACTATGGCATATCCATACAATGGAATTTTATCCCACCTTAAAAAAGAATGAAATCTTGTCCTGTGTTCTAACATGGGCAAACCTTGAAGAAATTATGCTAAGTGAAAGAAGGCAGTTACAGAACAACAAACTAAAAATGGCTGAAAGTGAAAGTTGCTCAGTTATGTCTGACTCTCTGCAACCCCATGACCTATACAGTCCGTGGAATTCTCCAGGCCAGAATAATGGAGTGGGTAGCCATTCCCTTCTCTAGGAGATCTTCCCAGGGATAGAATCCAAGTCTCCCACATTGCAGCTAGATTCTTTACTGTGTGAGCCACCAGGGAAGGTTTTTCACATGCCATATTTTAGCATTATGATCTACGTTTCCTTATGAAATGAATATTTTTTAAAAGATAAACCAATGTTACACTCATTTGGACAGGGAAATTCAGAGACATCATTAATTAAACAGAAGTTTACTTAGACTAATTATCTAAATACTTCTCATGAAAGATTTGAGATTAACTTCTTACAGAAAATGTAGAAATGAGCAGGAAGAAACATTCAATGTTTTATTAGTGTTTCATAATCTAAACAAGAACTTTTCCCTCTTTGGGTCTTAATTTTCTTACTGACAAAAAAAAAAAAAAAGAAAAAGAAAATCGTGTTAAGTGATTTATGTACAATATTTTGTATAATCTTCCTGATAACCCTATCAGATGAGGATGTGTGTTCTTGTTTTACAGATGCAGGTACTGAGATGTCTACAGCCATGGAACAAAGAAAGGACCTGAGCCCAAAGGATTGACTGATCTATCTATCTATCTACCCATCTACCTATCTTTATGCCTATTTCTGTATCTATAAAATAATTTAAGAAAATATAAAATCCAAATCTTATGTTCATATTGGTGAATCTATGTCAAATAAGAGAAAGGGTTCATTACAAGTAAAATTCAACCTCAGGATCATGTGTGAGAAAATAAAGAAAAATAAAATGAGGAGGGAAATAAGAAATCTGAAATAATTTGTTGTTCTAGTAGGCTAGTATTTCCATGAACAATACTAACAATAATAATAACAAACATTTTTATAGGCTTGTATAACTCCATGGAAGAGACTAAAAAAAAAAAAAAAAAAAGCAGGAGTAGAACTGAGTGTACATTTGAGGTACATGTTAACACTTAAATCATACTTCACTAGAATAAATCAGCTCTAAGGAATTCCTCAGAACAAGGTATCTTAGGAAAAACCCAGATGCTTTGGCAAGTTATTTGCATTATGGCTTAGTTAATGACTGTTGGAAGAAGACAGAACCTGACCATATGAAGAAAGACATCACAGTCTCTTATCTTTGCCATCAAAAATCTTGTCTGCTGCTGCTACTGCTGCTGCTGCTAAGTTGCTTCAGTCGTGTCCGACTCTGTGCGACCCCAGAGACGGCAGCTCACCAGGCCCCGCCGTCCCTGGGATTCTCCAGGCAAGAACACTGGAGTGGGTTGCCATTTCCTTCTCCAATGCATGAAAGTGAAAAGTGAAAGGGAAGTCGCTCAGTCATATCCGATTCTTAGCGACCCCACGGACTGCAGCCTACCAGGCTCCTCTGTCCATGGGATTTTCCAGGCAAGAGTACTGGAGTGGGATGCCATTGCCTTCTCCCAAAATTTTGTCTACTAAAGCTAAAAAAAATAAGTATATGTGTAAAAACATATGTGGGGAATATTCAGAGAACATAAATGATTCAGCTTGAAGACATATTTGTTCAAAGTCCATCCTTTTTTACAAAGCCTACCTATTATTTGAGTCTTTTCTCTCCTTTCTGAACTCTGTTCCTCAGAACTCACTGTGTGTCTCAAGTAGTCTGGATCCTCTCTCTTCAGTTTGGTTGGAGATTTTTAAATAGATATATGGTTCTCAAACATCACTGTAAGGTATGCAAAATAAGTCCTAGACTTTAAGCATTGTGCAAGGCAGATTCTGAATTATGGAAGGAAACTATTTTTTTTTTTTTTTGGAAACACTTTCTTTACTTCTCTGGGGTTTCTGGAAATCTTAAGTAATTTGGCATCTTGTCATATCTTGAAGGTCAGACTGACAGCAATGGACATGCTCAATTTCTTTCTGATTTCCCAAGGAGATTCACTGATGTACTATATTTTTAGTGTGTGTTTATGTCCCTCATATTAATAATGGAACATAGGCCATCTGCAATTCTAGTTATTATTCTGTATTAGAAAAATGAAGAAATTTATTTAACTAGTATTGAAGAATTCATTTAAAATTGACTAGCAATTCATTTTTCCCAATTATACATTAGATTATAGATCACTGGATTTGAAATACTTTGGCCACCTGATGTGGAAAGCTGACTTATTTGTAAAGACCCTGATGATGGGAAAGATTGAGGGCGAGAGGAGAATGGGATGACAGAGGATGAGATGGTTGGATGGCATTATCGACACAATAGACATGGGTTTGGGTGGACTCCAGGAACTGGTGATGGACAGGGAGGCTTGGTGTGGGGTGGTTCATGGGGTCTCAAAGAGTCGGATACGACTGAGTGACTGAACTGAACTGAACTAACAATCTTCACAACATCTTCACCAGGAATAGATTTCATCTAAAGTAGTTGCTTTCTTTGCTCATCATTAGAAGCAACTCCTCAGCTGTTGAAGTTTTATCATGAAAACATATACTTTGCCATGTTAAATGGGTAGCCAGTGGGAATTTGCTGAGTGACACAGCGAGCCTAAACCTAGTGCTTTGTGACAACCAAGAGGGGTGGGAGGTGGGAAGGAGGCTTAAGAGAGAGGGGACTTGTGTATACCTACAGCTGATTCATGTTGATGTATGGCATAGACAAATATAATATTGTAAAGCAAAAAAAAAGTGAAATCAGCATGGATCCTTAATTCACAGGTGGAAAAAAACTGCTGAGAAATTACCTATAACTAGTTTAAAATATAAAAAGATACATTTCTCAATTAAAATTAAAGTGAAAGTGAAAGCGAAGTCACTCAATCGTGTCCGACTCTTTGCGACCCCGTGGACTGTAGCCCACCAGGCTCCTCTACCCATGGGATTCTCCAGGCAAGAATACGGGAGTGGGTTGCCATTTTCTTCTCCAGGGGATCTTCCCGACCCAGGGATCGAACCCAGCTCTCCCACATTGCAGGAAGATGCTTTAACCTCTGACCCACCTGGGAAGCCCTAAGTAGACATTATTTCCGGAGATTCTTTTTTTTTAAATTAATTTATTTATTTTAATTTTACTTTATTTAACTTTACAATATTGTATTGGTTTTGCCATATATCAAAATGAATCTGCCACAGGTATACATGTGTTCCCCATCCTGAACCCTCCTCCCTCCTCTCTCCCCATATCATCCCTCTGGGTTGCCCCAGTGCACCAGCCTCAAGCCTCCAGTATCGTGCATCGAACGTGGACTGGCGACTCATTTCATATATGATATTATACATATTTCAATGCCATTCTAACAAATCATCCCACCATCTCCCTCTCCCAGAGTCCAAAAGACTGTTCTATACATCTGTGTCTCTTTTGCTGTCTCATATACAGGGTTATTGTTACCATCTTTCTAAATTCCATATATATGCGTTAGTATACTGTATTGGTGTTTTTCTTTCTGGCTTACTTCACTCTGTATAATAGGCTCCAGTTTCATCCACCTCATTAGAACTGATTCAAATGTATCCTTTTTAATGGCTGAGTAATACTCCATTGTGTATATGTACCACTGCTTTCTTATCCATTCATCTGCTGATGGATGTCTAGGTTGCTTCCATGTCCTGGCTATTATAAACAGTGCTGCTATGAACATTGGGGTACATGTGTCTCTTTCAATTCTGGTTTCCTCGGTGTATATGCCCAGCAGTGGGATTGCTGGGTCATAAGGCAGTTCTGTTTCCAGTTTTTTAAGGAATCTCCACACTGTTCTCCATAGTGGCTGTACTAGCTTGCATTCCCACCAACAGTGTAAGAGGGTTCCCTTTTCTCCACACCCTCTCCAGCATTTATTGCTTGTAGACTTTTGGATCACAGCCATTCTGACTGGCGTGAAATGGTACCTCATAGTGGTTTTGATTTGCATTTCTCTGATAATGAGTGATGTTGAGCATCTTTTCATGTGTTTGTTAGCCATCTGTATGTCTTCTTTGGAGAAATGTCTATTTAATTCTTTGGCCCATTTTTTGATTGGGTCATTTATTTTTCTGGAATTAATGTTAGATTCTAGCCCATTTAAGCAGATGCACAACTGTAAATATTCATGAGAATGCAGGGGGAATAGTACAGATTTTAGAATCAGAATAACAGAAGTTCAAATCCCAGCACTGTCTTTTAGTTACAGCCAGACCTTGAAAGACTTATTTAACTTCACTTAGTCTCAGTTTTTGGGGTCGCAAAGAGTCGGACATGACTGAACGACTGAATTGAACTGATTGTCAGCTTCCTCATTTACAAAAATGAACAAAATAATTTTAGACTTACAGGGGACTTTTCACCTTTATAGCTATCAATCACTTCTTATCCCATTCTTCTGTCTGCTAATGTCCCCAGGGATGAGTGTGTATATGTGTGTGTGTGTGTGTGTATGTACAACTATCGTAAGGATTTGTAACATCATGTGCATAGGTTTGATATAAAAATATAAAGAATTATGTTTGTAATAACCTTATACCTGATGAATGACTTGCTGAAGAACAGAGAAGGATACAGAGAAATTAAGTTTATTATTTTTTTAATAAGAAGATGGAAAACTTATAAACAAGTCATGATTTGTGGTACTTTTCTACAGGTAAATTTAATTTATTTATTATAGAAGGGATAAATTATTTGGTTTCTGGGAAATGTACATTCTAAGAGTTTTGTTACATAGCTATGCATGGAATATATTCTGCTGTATAGATAGTATACAAACAAATAAAATTTTTGGATCAAAGCATGATAAATTGGGAAATAGAGAAGAGATAGTGTTGGCATTATTGCTAACACAAAAGAGGAGTAATACACTGAAGCTTTGAAGGAGTCTGTGCAGGAATAAAATTAAATCCTAAGTGGAAAATGGACATTAAACAATCTCCTTGCCTTCTGGTTCTCTGCAGGACCTGTAGCCAACGAAGATATTCCAATTATTTGTGAGTGTCTTTGGACTCATGAATCCTGCTTGCTGGCATCGCTATGGATGGAAAACCTGAGGTAAGAGGTGTTGATCTTCTCTTTTAGGAAACTTCCTAGATTTTAGTGGAGGTTGATTGAGGAGATCCTAGGCCTTCAGTAGGTATCCTTGCACCTGGCCAGGACTAGAGAGGACTCAGCCTTGCCCTTAGTACCTGGGTGTGTGTCTGTGTGTTTGTGTTTAGTCATGTTCAACTCTGTGACCTCATGAACTGTAGCCTGTGAGGCTCTTCTGTCCACAGAACTTTTCAGACAAGAATATTGGAAGAGGTTGCCATTTTCTTTTCCAGGGTATCTTCCCGATCCAGGAATAAAATCTGTGTCTCTTTCATCTCCTGCATTGGCAGGCAGATTCTTTACCACTGAGCTACTAAGGAAGCCTCCACATTACCCTTGATCTTAGCAAAAAGGCCAAAAGTCTACTGCACTCTAAGCGACATATTAAGAGTTTTTCTCCTTGTATTTAGTTCTGCTGACAAGTGGGTTGGGCTTCATCAAAGATCTATTTAGTGAGAAAGAAGAGGACAGAGAAGTATTTTGGATGGACTTAAAAAAATGCAATCATCAAAAAAAAAAAAAAAAAAAGAATTTGTGATGAGTCTGCCATCCCTCTGCCTACTAGAGATTTATTTTATCTGCCTTTTAGAGTCAATTATCTATCAAGTACCTTTTACCGCCTAGCTGGGACCACCCCATTACCTGTTTATTTAAAGTCTTCCCAGAAATATTTCAGTAAGTGGCCAATTTCCCCTTATCACTTGAGTTATCTTATATAATAAATGTTGAGGCCCAATATGCCTGGCCTGCCTCTTTCTGGATTTTCCTTTTTTTATTTCATTTTAACTAAAAGAGAAGATTGGAATTCTCCCTGACTCTATGTTACTTAATACCAATTAGCATGTCAGCAATACTTTCTCTTTAAAAATACTGCATTTTAATTCATTCCTGGAGGCTGTGCTAGCTGAGAGAAAACATTTGCAAGAGCACTATAATATCTGATCCAAAAGTGTTATTCTTGGTTGCTACTATTCATATAGTTTTCGGTCAGGACTAATATCCTCTGGTAAAAACAATCTCATTAATATAGGCATTAATCCAGATTGTATTTTAACTATTGACTGTTCTAGAAATTTATCTCACATGAACTAATTTCTGTACACTGGAGAACTGAATAATTCCTATTCACTTATGTGTCATTTTTCACTGCTCCAAACAGGTATATTTAAATACAATTATAATTCATCTCTTTACTTAGATATTCACTATATTTTAGCTTCTCTAAATTTTGGTCATTTTCTTGTAATAATAAACAACAGAGGAAGAAAAATAAAGAATAGTGATAAATGAAACATAAAAGTAATGCTAATACTGATAACTGCCAACAGTTGCTAAGCATCTACTATGTGTTAAGCATTTGGTTAAACATGCTATACTCAATAGCTAATTTAATCCTCAAATAGCATATGAATTAGAAATTGCAATTTTATTCCCAGGTTTCTATTGAGGAAATGAATACCTGGAAGGTTAGGTGTTAACAGCAAAATAATACACAAGTGTGCAATATATAGAAGTGGGTGAACCTGGACCTCATACTAGAATCTGTTCTATGTCATGTACTGGCATGTGCTCTGTATTCTTCCAGAGACAGAGGAGCCTAGTGGGCTGCCATCTATGGGGTTGCACAGAGTCGGACACGACTGAAGCAACTTAGCAGCAGCAGCAGCAGCACGTGCTTTTACCTTTATCCTAGATTTTGAATTTTCTCTGGGTCTTTATATCACTGTCGAGATTTCAATCCTGGGCAGAAGTAACAACTTGCTACATACAATGGTCAGTTTCCTCGTGGCCCATTTGCTGCTGCTGCTGCTAAGTCCCTTCATTTGCGTCTGACTCTGTGCGACCCCATAGACAGTAGCCTATTTAGGATGTGCATAATAAAGAGTGTTCTAATAAATGCTAACTGGGTTATAGTTAGTTCCTAAAAGATTATCTATTTTAAGTGATTTTTGTTCAAATATACATTACTTTTTTACTTAGACACATAGTATGAGATTAAAATACATGTAAGTTAATGGTTTTAATAACATTGAAGAAAGTTCTGCTTATTTTTGTTATGGAAGAACAAAGTTACAGAAAAGTTTTATGTTTACAATTCTGTTGATGATGTTAATAGTTTTTTTAAAGTACTATAATTAAAATCTCTAGTGTCTGCCATCAAATAGTAATGTTTTCGGGTATTTTGAGTAACTGAGAATAAATCTCTATACCATAATACTTTTTATGAAAGCAACATTTTCTTCTTTAAATTTTTAAGTAAACAATGCTCTCTTTGAATCTGCTTTTTTATGCCTTGTGTTATTGCACCATGTACACTAAAATTTTGGCCAATACAGTGTTAAAATCAATTAATAATGGGCATTTTAATCTCAGCCAGAGTGTGTGTGTATGAAACTCAAAACTTTTGTATCAAGACAGTATTTTGGGAGTTGATGATAAGGATGATATCTCAATCATATCTGTGCCAACAAAGTACTGAAAATATGTGTCCTCCTAAGTGAAAGTTATTGGCAGCATATACTGCTATTTTGTCTCAAGAGCTAAAATATTTGTATCAAGTTTTTGTTTGTGGACAACAAAAGACAGTTAAGACGAAAGTAAGTTTAGTAGAAGGATATTAGCTTGTTCCTATGGAAGAAGGAGATCAGCCCTGGGATTTCTTTGGAAGGAATGATGCTAAAGCTGAAACTCCAGTATTTTGGCCACCTCATGCGAAGAGTTGACTCATTGGAGAACACTCTGATGCTGGGAGGGACTGGGGGCAGGAGGAGAAGGGGACGACAGAGGATGAGATGGCTGGATGGCATCATTGACTCCATGGATGTGAGTCTGAGTGACATCCAGGAGTTGGTGATGGACAGGGAGGCCTGGTGTGCTGCGATTCACGGGGTCGCAAAGAGTCGGACACGACTGAGTGACCTGATCTGATCTGATCTGATGGAAGCAAGGACTGATGCTAAAGCTGCAATACTTTGGCCACCTGATGCAAGTAGTCAACTCATTGGAAAAGATCGTGATGCTGTGAAAGACTGAAGGCAGGAGGAGAAGGGGATGACAGATGATGAGGTGGCTGGATGGCATTACTGACTCAATGGACATGAGTTTGAGTAAACTCTGGGAGAATCCTGGCTTTCTACAGTCCATGGGTTTGCAAAGAGTTGGACACAACTGAGCAACTGAAAAACAAGGGAAGCAAGAGAACCAAAGAGGTTGGTCTACAGCCACTGTAGAGTTCACCACTACTTCTGCACCTACTCCTTACCTCAAGAAATGAAAGCTGCTGCCATCACTTCAAAATGAATTATAAACTGTCTCCACAGTCTTCATGCTTCATACTCCTAACTCAAGGTCCCAAGTTCTAGACAAAAACTCTGACTTGCTACAGAGAAGTCAGGTCATCTGGTCATGGTCATACCATGAAAGTGTTGGATTTGTTGGCTTCTGAGATCAGAGCAGCAGAAGTACAAAGACATGGCAACTGTTTCCTGGGAAATGATTACATAGGCTTAGTTTTTATTAATCAATGACAGAGTATTTTCCATTGAAATAAGTTAATTGGTAGGAGGGTGGAGGAAGGCAACAATATAAGGACAGAAAACCTATGTTCAAACATATTCTTTGCTACTAATTAACTTTGGGATAGAAATCATGACAATTCTTCATTAAAAATGATAAAGGTCAAACTACAGAACATTTTTTAAGTAGCAGAGATTATCTGTCAAATTTTCGTTAGCAAACTAAATGGATGGGGCAGATTTATCACAATAGTTTTGAAGTCTCTTTTCACTTGTATCCCTAGGCCCTACAAGATGGAAGGAAAGCAAAATCACACTTCTATGTTAACTGAGGGCCTCCTTTCTGCAAGTTTGACACCTGAGCTCTTAAAAAAGATTTCTGAGAAAACTGAAATCAGAACCAAATTCTATGATGTAGCTCTTGCAGCCAATTTCCCCCAGCCACACTCTTCAGAAAAGCTAATGAATCTAATAAAATCTTATATGTCCTGCCAAAGAACCAATACATGAGTTAAAATTCTTTTAAAAATGATCAGTTGCGTGCCACAAAATCTCTGGTAAACATCCCAGAGTGGGTATGAATAAAGTTAAATGCATATATTGGATTTGTTTATTCTAATAACACTTTGGTTGCTTAAAGGCTTTCAGAGTTACAAAACAGTTTCTTCCGTCTTAATCCAAGTAGCAATGATTACACCAATAGTCAACATTAACTTGTCTCTGCTGTATCAACTTCATAACCATTTTCTTCATGATATGAGGAAGAATGAATGATATTCCCCAAGTATCTATGCTTTTAAAGTAACCCAAAAATGTACAGGTCCCTAATGCCCTGCTGATAAAAATCATGGGCAAGCCTTGCATCTTGCCACTCTAGGAACAGAAACAAGCAATAAGAGCAGTTTTCGGGGGAAAGACTATTTTGTTGTTACCCCTGTTTCTACTCCACTTAACTGAACCACTTGCAACTAGTTTCATTTACTTTTCCCACTTCTGCCATTTTGGACATTGTCCTCATCTTGATTTCCATGGATTAGTCGTGAAAGTCTCTAAGACTCATATTTACATTATTTTCCTTCTACAATTTTCTGCTCTGATAAGCAGATTCCAGAAAAATATAACTTCTAATCCCAGCTAAACAACCCTGACATCATTCCTGGGGTCCAGATGGGTAGATATTATTATCCTTTCTAGAGAAATGCAGTAACAGAAATTTAGTGGGTTAAAGTCACTTGCTCTAGTATAGCTTTTCTGCTATTTTTATATAAAAATCTGCTTTTAAAAACATCCCCAAATGAATATAAATGTAGGAAAAACTTCATAACTTTTATAACCCATAATCTAAAGTTTTACTATGCATTTTTTAAAATAAAATATAAAGCAAAACAAAAACAAATTATAGAAAACCTGAAGAGTTAATTTAAATAACATGAATTCTTTGAAATTTTACTCTCGATCTTTGTCGTTCTATATGATTTCCTTTTTTCTCGACTAGTGTCATTATCTACTAACTGATCAGGCTATCTGTTGCATCTTCCCATCCAATTAATGCTTTCCACTTTCTAAACTAAGAAGATAAACATATTTCACTTCATACACAAATACACACACATACTTAAAATGATAAAAATAATCCCAGTAGTGTAGTGAAAACTCTAAAAAGGGCCCTGAATGATTAGTTCTCTTTCTACCTACATTTTAACTACCATTGATCATTACTAGCGTTTTTGACACTGTATGTATGTGTGTATGTATGTGCATGTACTCATTTCGTTTTCTTTATATATATCATTACCACTGCAGGGAATGTCCCCAACAAACCAAACTAAATTAAGCAAAGCAACTTATCTGACTTTATCATATAATGTTGAATGCTTCTTGATTTTAATCGTTACCTTGGATGGAAAATATTTATTTTAGAGATTAAGGCTACAAATCAGGGTCTGGTATAGAGTAAGCACCATTCACTAAGTGTTATTTTATACTTAATGGTTGTAATTTTATGCTTAGATAGAATTTTATACCTAATGGTTCATATGTGACCGAAGAAAGGATATAGAAATATGTCTTATCTCTTGATGAATTTTTAAAGCATGAGTTTTGGTCCACTATCCTTAAATAGTTGTACTGATCCTCACAAACGTTTAACAAATTGAATTTTAAATTTGTGGAAGGAGGAGAAAAAAATGTAGGAGATTTGACAAGGGAAGATTTGACAAACTCTAGAATGAAGAAACTTCTGATTTCTGAATTTGTAAGATTAAGGGAGTGCTATTTATGAAGTACAGTTTTCTATAAAAATAGGCTCATATTGATTTTGATGACTTTTCTTTTTTATCCCCCATCTGGTGAATGTTATTGTTGAGTTAGAGCTTGGTGCCACAATTCAGACAGAAACTGCAGTTCAGTGGGTGAGCCAGACCTCTTCTGAATCAAGAATCCTCTACTGTAAATCTCAAAATAATAAACATTCATAAAAGGCTTAGTGACATATTTTTTCCAATTTTACTTCTACATTTCCTACAAGGAAATAGTGGGTGAATCTTATTGTGGTATTTATCAGACAATATGATGCACTTTTATATTGTGAGAATATTTATACTACTTTTAAGTCATGCCATCCTAGTACATACTGGGTTTATAGCATACATTTTATTTAGAAGTAGAATATTCTTTTAAAAACTAAATATGTTTGGAGAAATATCAACATATTTTGGGGTAGTGATGTGCTAGAAGTATTTTTTTCCTATTTTAATGGAAACAAAATATGAAACAATATTAGAAAATACTTGAATTTTGAGATTATTTGAATTTTATGGAAAAAACATTTTTCTTTCCTCTACTGGATATAGATGTAAAACCTGGACAAAAATAGAATTTATTTGAAGACTCTAAAATCTGAAAAGAAGCAAGCAGATTGGGGAAGAAGAGAAGAATTAAAAGCAAACAATGAGAGTATCTTTTTTCTTTCCCTCTCTGATGTCTCTCAGCCTATGGTCAAAGCAGTCCCAAATCAGAAAGTGAGCCTTAGACAAGGCAAAGAAGGATGAAAAGGAAGCCCTCCAGACCTCATGTGAAGATCAGAAAGGCATCTCCTAGCAATCATAGAGAATGGAAGAAATCTTCCATTTTCTATAATTTTTATTCATTTATTCATTTATTTTTGTGCCCAAGACAGTCCACAGGTACCTAAAGCTCTCCAGAAGAGGAACTCCAGATTTCAAGAGGTGGGATGGACCTCCTGATATATATTTCTTACCTCTTAACTCTTGCCTGCTGCTGCTGCTGTTGCTAAGTCACTTCAGTCGTGTCCGACTCTGTGCGACCCCATAGAAGGTAGGTGCTAAATGCAGGTGCATTTGCAGGAAGGATACGGCAAAATAAGGCTGAAGGACACAAAACAGAACCCTGGATAACCATAAGGCATAGAGCATATTGTGAAAAGGAAAGGATTTAGGACAAGGAATAGCATATAATTGTTTATGAACTCCTGGCATCACCCAGGAGCTGTTCTTGCGTGGCCTTAATCTATAAAGCATTCATTAGATTTTAAAATACTGCCCTACAGGACAGACCACTAGCTAGCTTTCAGTCTGGACACCAGGTAGTGGACAAAGGGAACTGTTTCAAATGCCTCTACAAAACTCTGAAAATGAAACAAACATTTTAAATACTACTTTAAGTTTTAAAATGATTATAGATTTAGTCAAGTTGTCCTTCATTCTCAATGATTTTGATAGTTTGTGGTATTTCAGGAAATGGTCTATCACATGCAAATTATTAAGTTTGTGTGTAGATTGTATATTCTTTCAAAATTCTATAATGTCTATGGGGGTCCATCCTGATATCCTTTCTTTCATTTTTAATATTCTTACAGTTTTTCTGAGGTGTAATTGATATACAAGAAATTGCATACATATAATATATATAGTTTGATGTGTTCATATGTATGCATACACTCATATTAATTCCATCCCACAACCAAGGTGATAAATATATCCAACATCTCCAAAATATTCCTTGTGTCCCTTTGGTGATTTTGTTTTTATTTTGTTTTGTGGTAAGAACACAAAGTGAAATCTACCCTTTTAAGTTTTTAAGTGCATGGCACTGTATTACTATAGGCACATTGTTGTATAGCAGATCTCTAGAACTGATTCACTTTGTATAACTGAAGTTTTACATGCAATGAATGACAACTTTCCATTTTCTTTTTCCTCCATGCCCTGGGAACCCCCATCCTATTTTCTGCTTATATAAGTTTGACTTCTTTATACATCTCATGTAATTGAAATCATGCACTACTTGTCCTTCTATGACTAACTTATTTTGCTAAATATATTATCTTTCAGGTCATCCATGTCATCACAAATGGTAGAATATCTTTTTTTTTTAAGGCTGAATAGCATTCCCTTATGTGTGGGTGTGGGTGTGTGGGTGTATACACACACATACATATCACACACACACACACACGCCACATATTCTTTATCTGTTCATCAGTCAATAGGTATCTAGGTTGCTTCCACATCATGTATAGTGTGAATAATGCTGAAATACACGTGGCACTACAGATAACACTTTAAGATCTTGATTTCAATTCCCATCCAAATCCCAATAGTAATTTTTACAGCAATAGAATATAATTCTAAAATTGATATTGAACAACAGAAGACCCAGAATAGCTAAAAGTGATCTTGAGAAAGAACAAAGCTGAAACAGCACACTTTCTGATTTCACATATAATTATGATATATATATTAATATATATGTTAAATAAAACAGTATACTAGCCTAAAAACAGAAATATAGACCAATAGAACAGAATATAAAAACCAGGGTCGCAAAGAGTCGGACACGACTGAGCGACTGAACTGAACTGAATGCACACTGACCTTTGGCAAGGGTACCAAGAATTACCTACTGTAGGGAAAGAATAGTCTCTGCAACATTTGATGTTTGGAGAACTAGACATTCACATGTAAAAGGATGAAATTGAATCCTTAATTCCATGATACACAAACATTAGCTCAATACTGATTACAGACTTAAAGTCTAAACGTTTAAATGTCTAAAAGAAAAATATGAGATTCATGGCATTGACCTTGACAATGATTTCATGAATATGACACCAAAAGTATAGGAAACAAAAACAAAGCCAGAAAAGTGTGATTGTGTTTGTGCTCAGTCACTCAGTTATGTCTGACTCTTTGCGACCTCATGGACTGCAGCCTGCCAGGATCCTCTGTCCATGGAATTTTCCAAGCAAAAATACTGGACTGGATTGCCATTTCCTACTCCAGAGGATCTTTACGACCCAGGGATTGAACCCGCATCTCTTCTTTATCCTGCACTGTCAGGCATATTCTTTACTACTGTGCCACCTGAAAGCCTGTAACAAGTGGGACTACATCAATTTTAAAAGCTTCTGAACAGCAACGGAAACAATCAACAGAGTGAGAAAGCAACGTACAAAATGAGGGAAAACAAATATTTGCAAACCACGTATTGACAATAGTCAATTTCCAAAATATTTAAGGGACTTTCACAATTCAAAGCAAACATACACATACATACAAACACACAAACACGTGCACACGTGAACATGCAAATAACCCAATTAAAAAAAAAAAAATTTGGCAAAGTGCTTGAATGGATATTTCTCCAGACATACAAAAGGCCAACAAATTTTTTAAAAGGTGCTCAAAAATCACTGATCATCAGAGAAAAACAAGTCAAAATCATGAAATATGACCTCATAACAGGATGTCTATTATTGAAAAATAAAATAGCAAATATTGGGGAGGATAGAGAGAAATTGAAAACCCTATACACTGTTAATGTGAATGCAAAATGGTGCTGCTGCCATGGAAAACAGTGTGGAAGTTCCTAAAAAATGAAAAGTAGAACCACCATAATCTAGCAGTCTCACTCTTGGGTATATTTCAAAAAAACTTAGAATCAGAATTTCAAAAAGATATTTATACTTTCATGCCTAATATTTATAATTTATTTCTTCTCTCTTTTATATTGGTCTGATGTTTATAAAATTCTTTTTTTAAAAAATAATCAAATTTTGCTGTCATTAAATCTATTTTCAATTTTATTTCATTGATTTTTTATTTTATACTTATTAACTCTTTTCTTCTACTTGCTTTGGATTCACTTATTTTTTTTCTAGTGTTTTAAGTGTTGGAAACCTATATTATTGATTAGATATATTTTTTCCCCTAAAATAAAACTGCTGCTGCTGCTAAGTCGCTTCAGTCGTGTCCGACTCTGTGCGACCCCATAGACGGAAGCCCACCAGGCTCCCCTGTCCCTGGGATTCTCCAGGCAAGAACACTGGAGTGGGTTGCCATTTCCTTCTCCAATGCATGAAAGTGAAAAGTCAAAGTGAAGTCGCTCAGTCGTGTCCAACTCTTAGCGACCCCACGGACTGGAGCCTACCAGGCTCCTCCGTCCATGGGATTTTCCAGGCAAAAGTACTGGGGTGGGGGTGCCAAAATGCTCTCAATTTTCCTCTATGCCCTATTCTCTTACACTCACAAATTTTGACTTGTTAATTTTTTTTTCTTTAGTTTAAAAGATTTTTGTTGAGCAAACTTGTTCCTTTCAGGTTTCTGGAACGAGAGCTTCAGTTTTTCTCTGGTTGTTGGCTGAATACATCTCCCATTTCCTTGCCATGTCTGCTTCTCCATAGAACAGCTCACAGTGTGGCAACTGGCTCCCATCAGGATGAGCAAGTAATAAAGCAAGAGAGGCTGAGCAAGATAGAAGCCAAATTCTTTTTATAACCTAGTCTTAGAAGTCATATCTGCTTGTTTTTGTGGTGTTCTCTTCTTTAAGAGCAAGTCATAAGCTCTAGCCTAGACTTAAGGGGAAAGGATCACATAAAGGTATGAATATCAGGAGGCAGGCATTATTGGAAGACAATATTAGAAGTAGCTGCTGAAAACAGAAACAAAAACAGACAACCAACCAACCAAACCAAAGATAGAAAAGGCACTGGAAAATGAGACAATGAGGTCCCAGTCACTGGCGGTAATCTAAGCAGGCAGACTGACCCTTCTGTCAACATGTTATCAATGGCGATGTCTGTGTTATGCTGCATTGGAGTAAAGCCTCATAGGAATATTAACTCTTAGATTGCTATTTCTCTTTTTAGCCAGAGTAGAGGCCATTTCCCCAGTCTAAGCAACAAGAGAAATATTGCACTTGTTTACTTTCTGACTTTAGTTCAGGAGTTGGCTCAGCCCCACTTTCTTCCATTTGATAGAAAAATTATTGCCTTCCAGACTATTTTTACCTCCTTCCAAGCACTGGTTCTGAGTCAGAGAAAACACAACTATACCTCTGAGACACAAGAATAGGACACAACTACTGAAATTCAAATAAATTCTCTAAGCCACGTGCAAACAGAGCCAAAATGCTTCTGCAGAGTCAGTGAAACTGCTCTCCAAAGACACATAACTGGAAGATTCCAAATGAACTTAAGAATAACTCCTCCTTAATATTTCCTTCTAGCAGATTTTGGACAAATGCTATCGCTTGGAGACAACTCTTAGGACTTCTGTGGATTTTCTGGAAATGCAATCTCATTTTCAAAGTTTATCTTGTATCTACATTAAAAAAAAGCACATAATAGAATATTCCACCTCCCAAGTACTCACTTCATGACACATATTTGTCTTTATATTTGCCTCATGATATACTACTATTCTATACTCACTGCATGCTAAGTCACTTCAGTCGTGTCCAACCCTGTGCGACCCTATGGACTGAAGACTACCAGGCTCCTCTGTCCATGGGATTGTCCAGGCATGAACACTGGAGTGGGTTGCCATGCCCTTTTCCAGCCCATACTTAGCACCACTCTGTAATTCCTATTTCAGGGATGAGGATCTAATGTTGCATAAAGTTCCCCTGTGTGTTAGAGCAGAGCTGTGCCATGTTTCTCATTCCAGGTCTGTCTAATGCTAAAGTTTGGATTTTCCAAGAGACTTAAAATACACATTCTTAACAACAGATCATACCAATAGGTAATTCATTCTTTTAAATAGATTTTATGGATGCCTATTATTTTCCAGATATGTTATGAAATGGGGATACAAACTAGAATAGATTTCAATATAATTGTTTGAAATTTCACAGTCTATTGGAAAGATTCAACTTATTTAAAGTATTACAATGCATTGTACTAAAAGCTAATAAACTATGATCAAAGTATTATGCTATGCTAAGTCACTTCAGTCGTGTCCGACTCTGTGTTACCCCATAGATGGCAGCCCACCAGGCTCCCCTGTCCCTGGGATTCTCCAGGCAAGAACACTGGAGTGGGTTGCCATTTCCTTCTCCAATGCATGAGAGTGAGAAGTGAAAGTGAAGTCACTCAGTCATGTCCGACTCTTAGCGACCCCATGGATTGCAGCCTAACAGGCCCCTCCCTCCATGGGATTTTCCAAGCAAGAGTACTGGAGTGGGGTATTAAAAGTTGGAAGAGGCTTTATAGGCATGGCCAGTTTTGTTTACAAAACCTCCCCCCCCAAAACTTTTTCTTTTCAAATTCTGAAATAATAAAGATAAGGACAAACATCCTTCCAGAGGGCTAGAACCATTTTCCTGTATTTTAAGAAGTAATTGGTTTCTGATACACCATTTTATTAAATTAATAAATAAATGAATAACGAGACATTTATGGTTATGGCTCCAGCAGTTACATGAGCGGTAAGTCCTGAAGTGATATAAGTTAATTACAATTATGCTTATGCCAAGCTTACCTAAAGAAACAAATCTAAGATTTTTAAAAGATGTCTGATTAATATCTAAACACAAGCAGCTCTTAACATGCTAATTAGATGTCAATTGTTCTGCAAAAATAAATATAAACATTTGTAATGGTAATTGAAGCTGAACTTTCTATGACTATTTATTAATTCTAGTTTTCAAACATGTTAATTGCTGCAGATAAGACAAATTCCCATTCAAGATTCAAGAGGTCCCATTAACCCATCTTTAGTCACTGATTATGTATTTTCTATAAGATGGGCCAGTCTGAATATTTTTACTGCTTACTGCTGAATATGTTTAATATCTTGTTTCTGGAACAGGTAACTGAGAGGATGGCCACCAATCAGATCAGATCAGATCAGTCGCTCAGTCGTGTCCGACTCTTTGCGACCCCATGAACTGCAGCATGCCAGGCCTCCCTATCCATCACCAGCTCTCGGAGGTCACTCAGACTCACATTCATCGAGTCAGTGATGCCATCCAGCCATCTCATCCTCTGTCGTCCCCTTCTCCTCCTGCCCCCAATCCCTCCCAGCATCAGAGTCTTCTCCAATGAGTCAACTCTTCGCATGAGGTGGCCAAAATACTGGAGTTTCAGCTTTAGCATCATTCCTTCCAAAGAAATCCCAGGGCTGATCTCCTTCAGAATGGACCGGTTGGATCTCCTTGCAGTCCAAGGGACTCTCAAGAGTCTTCTCCAACACCACAGTTCAAAAGCATCAATTCTTTGGCACTCAGCCTTCTTCACAGTCCAGCTCTCACATCCATACATGACCACAGGAAAGACCATAGCCTTGACTAGGCGAATCTTTGTTGGTAAAGTGATGTCTCTGCTTTTGAATATGCTATCTAGGTTGGTCATAACTTTCCTTCCAAGGAGTAAGCGTCTTTTAATTTCATGGCTGCAGTCACCATCTGCAGTGATTTTTGAGCCCAGAAAAAGAAAGTCTGACACTGTTTCCACTGTTTCTCCATCTATTTCCCATGTAGTGATGGGACCAGATGCCATGATCTTCGTTTTCTGAATGTTGAGCTTTAAGCCAACCTTTTCACTCTCCACTTTCACTCTCATCAAGAGGCTTTTTAGCCCCTCTTCACTTTCTGCCATAAGGGTGGTGTCATCTGCATATCTGAGGTTATTGATATTTCTCCCAGCAATCTTGATTCCAGCTTGTGATTCTTCCAGTCCAGCATTTCTCATGATGTACTCTGCATATAAGTTAAATAAACAGGGTGACAATATACAGCCTTGACGTGCTCCTTTTCCTATTTGGAACCAGTCTGTTGTTCCATGACCAGTTCTAACTGTTGCTTCCTGACCTGCATACAGATTTCTCAAGAGGCAGATCAGGTGGTCTGGTATTCCCATCTCTCTCAGAATTTTCCACAGTTTATTGTGATCTATACAGTCAAAGGCTTTGGCATAGTCAATAAAGTAGAAATAGATGTTTTTCTGGAACTCTCTTGCTTTTTCGATGATCCAGCGGATGTTGGCAATTTGATCTCTGGTTTCTCTGCCTTTTCTAAAACCAGCTTGAACATTTTAGGAAGTTCACGGTTCACATATTGCTGAAGCCTGGCTTGGAGAATTTTGAGCATTTCTTTACTAGCGTGTGAAGATATTTGAAGGAAGTAAAATATAAAGGTACTGGGCAAAGGTATTTTAAATCTACTCTCAATGCAGCACTCGTTATAGAAGAATGGTAGTTTGTGCATTCTTTCATAGCCTCCAGGTAAAACTGATTTTCAATGATCATCTTTCTAGTTCCACGTAACTGGAATCAGCCAATTCGCTTTTCTGAACTTTCACAGGAGATTGCTTAGAATTCAGACACTGCTTGTTAGATCCCACTGCTTGTCAGATCCTGAGTCCTCCCTTGTTTTCAGGAACTTGAACTATTCAGATTTTTGAGTTGATTAGAAAAAAATAAAAACATATATAGGTCTTTAGTTTCTTTAGTTAGATATATTCCTAAGTATTTTATTCTTTTCATGGCATGGTGAATGGAATTGTTTCCTTAACTTCTCTATTTTCTCATTATTAGTGTATAGGAATGCAAGGGATTTCTGTGTGTTGATTTTATATCCTGCTACTTTACTATATTCATTGATTTGGTGGAGTCGTTAGGGTTTTCTATGTAGAGGATCATGTCATCTGCAAACAGTGAGAATTTTAATTCTTCTTTTCCAATTTGGATTCCTTTTATTTCTTTTTCTGCTGATTGCTGTGGCCAAAACTTCCAAAACTATGTTGAATAGTAGTGGTGAAAGTGGGCACCTTTGCCTTGTTTCTGACTTTTGGGGAAATGCTTTCCATTTTTCACCATTGAGGATAACGTTTGCTGTGGGTTTGTCATATATAGCTTTTATTATGTTGAGGTATGTTCTTTTTATTCCTGCTTTCTGAAGAGTTTTTAATCATAAATGGATGTTGAATTTTGTCAAAGGCTTTCTCTGCATCTATTGAGATAATCATATGGCTTTTATTTTTCAATTTGTTAATGTGGTGTATTACATAGATTGATTTGCGGATATTGAAGAATCCTTGCATACCTGGGATAAAGCCCACTTGGTCATGGTGTATGATCTTTTTAATGTCTTGTTGGATTCTGATTGCTAGAGTTTTGTTAAGGATTTTTGCATTTATGTTCATCAGTGATATTGGCCTGTAGGTTTCTTTTTTTGTGGCATCTTTGTCAGGTTTGGTATTAGGGTGATGGTGGCCTCATAGAATGAGTTTGGAAGTTTACCTTCCTCTGCAATTTTTTGGAAGAGTTTGAGTAGGATAGGTGTCAGCTCTTCTCTAAATTTTTGGCAGAATTCAACTGTGAATCCGTCTGGACCTGGACTTCTGTTTGCTGGAAGATTTTTGATTACAGTTTCAATTTCCGTGCTTGTGATGGGTCTGTTAAGATTTTCTATTTCTTCCTGGTTCAGTTGTGGAAAGTTTTACTTTTCTAAGAATTTGTCCATTTCTTCCAAGTTGTCCATTTTATTGGTATATAATTGCTGATAGTAGTCTCTTATGATCCTTTATAGTTCTATGTTGTCTGCTGTGATCTATCCATTTTCATTTCTAATTTTATTGATTTGATTTTTCTCCCTTTGTTTCTTGATGAGTTTGGCTAATGGTTTGTCAGTTTTGCTTATCCTTTCAAAGTACCATCATTTGGCTTTGTTGATTTTTGCTATGTTCTCTTTTGTTGCTTTTGCATTTATTTCTGCCCTAATTTTTAAGATTTCTTTCCTTCTACTAACCCTGGGGTTCTTCATTTCTTCCTTTTCTATATATAGAAAACTAAAAAACACTGGTGAAAGAAATGAAAGAGGACACTAATAGATGGAGAAATATACCATGTTCATGGATTGGTAGAATCAATATAGTGAAAATGAGTATACTACCCAAAGCAATCTATAGATTCAGTGCAATCCTTATCAAGCTACCAAGAGTATTTTTCACAAGGCTAGAACAAATAATTTCACAATTTGTATGGAAATACAAAAAAACCTTGAATAGTCAAAGCAATCTTGAGAAAGAAGAATGGAACTGGAGGAATCAACCTACCTGACTTCAGGCTCTACTACAAAGCCACAGTCATCAAAACAGTATGGTACTGGCACAAAGACAGAAATATAGATCAGTGAAACAAAATAGGAAGCCCAGAGATAAATCCATCACATATGGACACCTTATCTTTGACAAAGGAGGCAAGAATGTACAATGGAGAAAAGACAATCTCTTTAGCAAGTGGTGCTGGGAAAACTGATCAACCACTTGTAAAAGAATGAAACTAGAACACTTTCTAACACCATACACAAAAATAAACTCAAAATGGATTAAAGATCTAAATGTAAGTCCAGAAACTATAAAACTCTTAGAGGAGAACATAGGCAAAATACTCTCCTACATAAATCACAGCAGTATCCTCTATTACCCATCTCCCAAAATATTGGGAAAAAAGCAAACATAAACAAATGGGACCTAATTAAAATTAAAAGCTTCTGCACAACAAAGGCAACTATCAGCAAGGTGAAAAGACAGCCTTCAGAATGGGAGAAAATAATAGCAAATGAAGCAACTGACAAACAACTAATTTCAAAAATATACAAGCAGCTCTTGCAGCTCAATTCCAGAAAAATAAATGACCCAATCAAAAAAATGGGCCAAAGAACTAAACAGACGTTTCTCCAAAGAAGACATACAGATGGCTAACAAACACATGAAAAGATGCTCAACATCACTCATTATCAGAGAAATGCAAATCAAAACCACAGTGAGGTACCTTTGCATGCCAGTCAGAATGGCTGCAATCCAAAAGTCTACAAGCAATAAATGCTGGAGAGGGTGTGGAGAAAAGGGAGCCCTCTTACACTGTTGGTGGGAATGCAAACTAGTACAGCCACTATGGAGAACAGTATGGAGATTCCTCAAAAAACTGGGAATAGAACTGCCTTATGATCCAGCAATCCCACTGCTGGGCATACACACTGAGAAAACCAGAATTGAAAGAGACACGTGTACCCCAATGTTCATCGCAGCACTGTTTACAATAGCCAGGACTTGGAAGCAACCTAGATGTCCATCCACAGATGAATAGATAAGAAAGCAGTGGTACACATACAAAATGAAGTATTACTCAGCCATTAAAAGGAATACATTTGAATCATTTCTAATGAGGTGGGTGAAACTGGAGCTTATTATACAGAGTGAAGTAACCCAGAAAGAAAAACACCAATACAGTATACTAACACATATATATGGGATTTAGAAAGATGGCAACAATAACCCTGTATGCGAGACAGCAAAATAAACACAGATGTATAAAACAGTCTTTTGAACTCTATGGGAGAGGAAGAGGGTGGGACAATTTGGGGCAATGACACTGAAATATGTATATTACCATATAAGAAACGAATTGCCAGTCCAGGTTCAATACAGGATGCTTGGGGCTGTTGCACTGGGATGACTTGAAGGAATGGTATGGGGTGGGAGGTGGGAGGGGGGTTCAGGATGGGGAACACGTGTATGCCTGTGGCAGATTCATGTTGATATGTGACAGAACCAATACAATATTGTAAAGTAAAAAAAAAAAAAAAAATTAAAAAACAAAAACGGGGAGAGATACTTGGCTAATGTATGTATTTTATAAGTATGTATGTACTTTAAGTATGTATTTCAGTCTTACATACGGGAAGGTAATAAGTCATTTTAAAAAGAGGGGTTATTTTTTCTAACTTTCTTAAATAATGGATAAAACTTAACTATTAATGTAACTTTGATTACATTATAAACCACCCAAACATTTAAAGACCTTCTAAATGGATTATGAGCCCCATCTACTGTTTTTCAGACACAGTTATAAGATTATTAATCCTCCTTTTTTCACCACCATGTATTTTATTTGTCCAAGTCTGAATTTCCAGCAAAAACATTATTCTGGCTTTACTTCTTGCTTTGCTTACTTTTCCAAAGAGATAAGAAGCTTGAAATGGGATCACATAAAAGAAAACTTGTCTCAACTATATATTGTTGTTGTTGGTCAGTCGCCCAGTTATTCACGTCTGACTCTTTGTGACTCCACTGAATTACAGCACACCAGGCTTCCCTGTCTGTCACCATCTCCAAAAGTTTGCCCAAGTTCCTGTTCATTGCATTAGATGATGCCGTCCAGCCATCTCACCCTCTGAAGCTATATATTATCTATCTAAAATTAGACAAGTTAAAGTAATGTCTTAAACCAAGTATACTCATCCATAAAATGGAGATGACAGCAGCCTTCCTTCATAGTACTTATAGGATTAGGTGGTGTTCATAAAGCACTTAATCCAAAAT
Source organism: Tragelaphus eurycerus (assembly GCA_935064755.1). Lineage (NCBI taxonomy): Eukaryota > Metazoa > Chordata > Mammalia > Artiodactyla > Bovidae > Tragelaphus > Tragelaphus eurycerus. The sequence goes on from CAKXYN010000020.1 coordinate 26,285,970, forward strand.
TTAGTATATAATAATAATTAGGGCTTCCCTAGTGGCTCAGAGGTTAAAGTGTCTGCCTCCAGTGTGGGAGACCTGGGTTTGATCCCTGGGTCGGGAAGATCCCCTGGAGAAGGAAATGGCAACCCACTCCAGTACTCTTGCCTGGAGAATCCCATGGATGGAGGAGCCTGGTAGGCTACAGTCCACCGGGTCGCAAAGAGTTGGACATGACTGACCGACTTCACTTTCACTTTCAGTAAAGGTAAACACTTAATTAGCCTTTGCCACATTCCATACACTGTTCTAATTGCTTGCCCTGTGTTAAAGAAAAATGTACTCCACATAAGAATCTCTTTAAATATGAAGAAACTTTAAGCATACAGAAGTTAACTGACTTGCCCAAAGTAATAATGAGAATAACTGGCAGAACTGGGGTTCAAATCCAAAGACTGTAGCTCCAGATTCTGGTTTTTATCTCGATATATGCTACTGATACCAATAGAGTCACCTCTAAATATTACAGTCATCAATTCTTTATATTTTTCCTTCAAACATCTCCAACAGCACTCTTCCTGTTATAATTCATTATATAGTTCATTTTATAAACATATTTCTTAATAAAAAAATCAACTTTGGGACTATGGCTACATCTTAACTGCATTTTTTCTGTGGTCCCTGAACAGAGTCCTATATATGATGGTTTATTGATAAATATTGTATAAATGACTATATACATGATATAGCTGGTAGTATACAATTTATAAATCTATAAATTTGTACCACATAGTAATTTGTTGAGCATAGCCGATGTGTGAAAACTATGTTACATGTCTTGTGTTGGACTATGGAAAATCCTACAGGTGCATTGATCAAATGAATTATCTCTGAGTTATGATGCTATAAGCACCAGGAAGAGCTGGATTGTGCTCAAGTGGAATGGCAAAGGCATTTTTCATCCTGGGTAATATTTATGACTCGTACCATGTAATCCTGGAAAAGAGTCTTACAGAGGTTATATGTTATTGTCTAATGTATATTAAAAGATGCAGCCATAATTTGAACTCAGGTCTCTGCATCCTTTTGTATGTTTCACATGGAAAACTATGCTACCAAATTTCAAACCTCAGATGAGCCTCACATTAAACTTTGAGTTTGAAATAGTCCTGTGTGTGTGTGTTACTCACTCAGTCAGGTCCAACTCTTTGCTATTCCATGGACAGTAGCCGGCAAATAGTGCTAGAAAAACATTTAATTTACCTAGCTATATCAAACAAAATACTATAGTTCACTTAAATTTATTTTATTTTGCATTGGGATGTGCTTTTGTAATGTGTATTTTGTTGTTTTTCTATACATGAAAGGTACATAGCCATGGAATCCAAGGAAGAGTTCTTTTTAACATATTGTTGATAATTTAAACATAAGCAGTGCACACATAGGTGCCTACGGAGAGCATCTCTACAAGGAACAAATGGTTCTGCTAGATAAATGCACCAAGAGACAGCTAATGATTTCATTGTTTCTGGCTCTCTCTTCTTTTTTCATATCCTTTATTTCTTCTCTTGGTTAAGTAAATTGGCCTACTTGCTCAACACAGACATGGCCACATTCAGCGTCTGGCAGCATAATAATTCTTTTAGCCTTTTCTTAAGTTCTTACAATTACTTAGCAAGATGCTTTGTAATTAATTCACTTCCTCCCTCCTTCTACTTGACCTTTTCTTTCCCAAGAGTTAATACACATTTACTACTTAGTAAGTGGACTCATAATTCACCCCTATACCTAAACCCACCTGCAAATAGAGCACTTCTTTCCCTAGATAAAAGCACTTCAAATATTATTTTGCACAAACTTTAATCATGTGGTTCAGGGAACTGACTGCCTTTAAACTTTTTTAGAGTTTCCTAAATAGATTTAAACATATCTTTTGTCAACTACCTTTTAAAAGTGAAACATAGGCATGTTTTTCTGTTTGTGCCCTTTTACGTTAGATACTGTGTTAAGCATCTTACTCATGCAATGCCAACTCACCTTTGAAAATACTGTGAAATTCTGACAATTGTGCCCTTTTTTTTTTACAGATGAAAGTGAGAAAAGTTATGTCACCAACCTAGTAGAGCAGGCACTGTAGTAACTTCACCCATGTTTACACGACATGGTTCCAGTAGATGCTTATGGGGTCCCAATGCAATTCCCCACCTTTGAGCTTTTTCTTATCTGTTCACTGGTTAGACCAGAAGTGCCAGGGAGTTAATAGTCTCAGGAATATGACTCAGACAATAACAGATGGACTTTGGAAGCATCAATCTAGCTTCTTTGCCCTTCTGGTGGAGAACAGTAAAGCGTGATTCTCACTGTCTCTTGGTTTCCCCATGAAAATGAAATGAGTCCCATTTGCACATAACTCTAACCTATTGTATAATGTATACTTGGTTGAATCCTTATGCTTCCCAGTCTCTCTTGCTCACTCCCCTACTGGTACTTCCTGGAATCTCCTTTTCTCAAATCCTATCTCAGTGTCTGCTTTCAGTAGAGCCCAACCTAAAACAGCACTAAAAGGCAAAACTCAGATATACATCCAGGTCTGCCTGCCTTAACAACCTCTGTGGTTCTCCAGGGAACATTTAGTGATGTGTTCTGGTAATTCTTCCCCTGGCACAGAACTGGCACTGACAATGTTCTGATATGGTGCCACCTTAGAAAGTCCTGATTGGTGACAGCATTTAATTGTCCTTTTAATTAATTAATTAATTTATTTATTTTTTATTTTGCTTAACTTTACAATATTGTATTGCTTTTACAATACATCAAGATGGATCCGCCACCAGTATACACGTGTTCCCCATCCTGAACCCTCCTCCCTCTCCCCTTTTTAAATTTGATTCTGCCAGATTCTTGTCCTCAACAATTAAAAAAAAAATTTCTTCCAATAAGCATAAAGGTCTTCCTTTGAAGCTGTAAAAGGGAGATATATCTGGTTCCTAATTTCTTGTTTCCTTAGGTAACCTCTGTGGAGAGGCACTCAGATAAGTGCCCATGCAGCCTTACTTGTTCTCTGCTGTGCACTGAAGCCTGTAACACAGGAGGAAATGGTCCTGCTGGCCCATTCAAATAAGCACTGAGCCAGCAGCAATGAAACTTTGCTAATATTGCTATGGGAACATTCACTGGGAGCCAGCGTTGCTTTTGAACCCTATGAGTTTGATGGCAAAATACAGATATACGGGCATGCAGAGATAGAAATAAAGAAACAGAGAGAGAAATAGGGTGTTTTTTTTTGTTTTTTCTTTCAGTCGTTCAGAACTGAGGAGCTGCTCTCACAGGTTTCAGGTCATAGTTTAAAACATATTCAGAATTTATTTAAAATAGATAATTTGAAGAACAACAGATAATAAAAAATATATCTGAAGAATATGTTTATCCTAACTGTATGTTTCTCAACAGCTAATGTATATGAGCCATAGTGGTAAACTTGGGACAAATAATGTACAAATGAGTGAAAGAGAGAACAAAAATGTAGAGTGAGTTTGAGTCTCCAGATGGAGCATGGGGAGAATGCTTTCCTGTTTGCTTGGGAACAGGCTGTGGAAGAAGAAAAAAATATAATGTGTGGAGCCCACATAAGAGAGGATAAGCCTGTGCAGGGCAATGTAAGACTCTTGGCCTCACTTCCAAAGAGATTTGAGAGCAGAAGTACAGAGTAATGATTGATTAGGATGGATTTGAATACAGTTGAGTTCAAATTCAAATTTTGGCCATGTCATTTATATACAATCTATATAGCCTTAATAAAATTGGCTGTCCTCTCTGCGTTCACTTATTTGAAAGTAGAAACAACAGTACCGATCTCACAAATGAAATGTACTAAAAAAAAAAAAAAAAGTAATTTATAAAACTTCTCCTTCAATCTTTTTGTTTCCAGTAGAAAATCAGACTCATCCATTACTCAAGCTATGATGAAAATGATTAATCCTAATAGTAATAGTTAATAATTTTAATTCATAATATACTTGCATTTATACTAGAGAAAATATTCTGTGTGAAAAAAACACAGAATTAATCAGAGAGGTAATAATATTACAATTTTATGGAGAATATGCTCAAAGATCTCAAAAGTGTTAAAATGTTCTCAACAGATTCATACCAACTAGTAAATTAGAAAATAATCTGGTAGGTATAAGAGCTGATGCATGAAATTCTTAATTTATAGTGACTCGAAGTTAAAAAAAAAAAAAAAAGAAAAGTCAAAACTAAATAAGGTATACTTGGCCTGCTTCATTCAAGGGATGACCAATAATTCTGGTATGGCTTTACTTTGAAGGACATTTAGTCGTGCCCAAAATATCCATAGACATTTGGTCCATAAGATACCTGATCAATAAAAAATTCAGTTCACACCAAAAGATAGGTGAAATTGGGCCCTATCCAAAAAGTACATGAACACATTTGGTCCAGGCCAAGTAGTTTTGGATAGGACAAACAACCAAGGACCTTTTGGTGTGGACCATATGTTTCCATGGATCTTTTTGGACAGGACCAAATGTCTGCTAAAACTAGCAAGTTCTGCTGGAGAGGGATGGGCTACACACTCCAGTGTTCTTGGGCTTCCCTTATGGCTCAGCTGGTAAAGAATCTGCCTGCAATGAGGAAGAACTTGGTTCAATTCCTGGGTTGGGAAGATCCCCTGGAGAAGGGAAATTGAAAGGCTACCCAGTCCAGTATCCTGGCCTGGAGAACTCCATGGACTGTATAGTCCATGGGGTCACCAAATAGTCGGACAGGACTGAGCGACTTTCACTTTCACTTTCAAACTTTGGCTCCAGGCAAGAATACTGGAGTGAGTTGTTGTGCCCTCCTTGAGGGAATCTTCCCAAACCAGAAATCGAACCTGTGTCTCCTCATTGCAGGCAGATTCTTTTTTTTTTTTTTAGGTTTTTTTTTTTTTTTTAATTAAATTTTATTTTGCTTAACTTTACAATATTGTATTGCTTTTGCCATACATCAAGATGGATCTGCCACAAGTATACATGTGTTCCCCATCCTGAACCCTCCTCCCTCCTCCCTCCCCATACCATCCCCCTGGGTCATCCCAGTGCACCAGCCCCAGGCATCCTCTCAGGCATCGTACCTGGACTGGTGACTCATTTCAGATATGGTATTATATATATTTCAATGCTATTCTCCCAAATCATCCCACCCTCTGAGTCACTGGGGAAGCCCATACATCAATTATATATATATAGATATATAATAAATTAAATAAATATTTGAACTTAATATATAATAGAATATATTTATAGAGAAAAGCTTTTGAACTTTAAGAGATAAGTTCTATAATGAATAATATTGTAATAAATTTTTAAGTACAGAAAATCCATTGTAATATTCTTTTGGCTGAGAAAAATCCTAGGTAATTTTACCTTTAAATATTTACCAATTTTTATTAGCAATTACATAATGCATTATTTCATTATTCATCATGTCTTTAGTTATTCATCTTTTTTTCCATTTGAATTTATTTATTTTTTATTTTTATTTTTTGAGATACTGTCTTTTTTATTTTTTTAAATTTTATTTAACTTTATAATATTGTATTGGTTTTGCCATATATCAAAATGAATCTGCCACAGGTATACATGTGTTCCCTCTCCTGAACCCTCTCCCTCCTCCCTCCCCATACCATCGCTCTGGGTCATCCCAGTGCACCAGCCCCAAGCATCCAGTATCGTGTATCAAACCTGGACTGGTGACTCATTTAATATATGATATTATACATATTTCAATGCCATTCTCCCAAATCAACCCACCCTCTCCCTCTCCCACAGAGTCCAAAAGACATTTGAATTCAAATTTCATGGGAGATAGTGTACAGTAGATTAGTCCTTGGTCTTGATGTTACTTGTGCTCATGAGGGTAAAAGGGAGATATTTTTAGAAAAAAAAAAAAATGTACCTCTATGGCCTTGTAGTTAAATGATTACAACTTGAAAATTCTTCAATATAGGAGAGAGATACATATTGTAATGATTAAACTGCATGTTCTTCCAACGTAAGATTTAGGAAAAAGAAGATAAATTTTAAGGGACAGATTTCAATTCATAATGTTAAAAACAACACCCTTTAGGCATGTGTGTATGCATGTGGGTGCAGGCACACCAGAAAATGGAATAGGCTACATCAGATGCTGTGAGTTCAGTGAGACAGATTTAAGCATAGAACGATCACTCACTGGATTAGTCTGCTATAAACAGGCTTTTAAAGTCCATCCAGTGTAGCATGACATGACAGCCATCACAGACTCATCCAGTTCAAAAGCTTTGGCCCCAGGAAATATAGTAGTATACCTGTATATGATCCTAGAAAGAAAAGTCCATCCATACAGACAAGTCAACATCTATTGATAAGGCACTTCCTGTACACCTGGCACTGAGGCATGAGAGATGAAGAAAGTTCCCTCTTCTCTGTAATGAGATGATAATCAATGAGATCACTATATGGGAGAGGAGTGATGATTAAGAAACCAAGAAGAGATACATTTGAGTCTCAGTCCATCATTTATTAAGATGTGATCTTGACCATATTTTTTGGTTCTCAAATCTTCAGGTTTCCAAAAAAAAAAAAAAAAAGAATGAAAAAATATGCACAGAGGCTATGCGACCGAGCAGATGCATAGATAGCTTTGTGTCTAAATTTGCATTTCTGATAAAGTTCCAGGCTGAGTGTTGAAATAGCACCATTTAGAGAGAAATAGTGCATTCTATGCTTCATTAGTCAGACAACCTAAAATCATTACGTATTAGCTAAAAAGAAACTAAGTATTTCCACAGGACCTCCAACTCTGCACACCACATGGATTTACTACACATTAGCTCACCAGCCAGAAGTACAGTGTGTCTAAGGCTGACACAGAGAATAGCAGATTATATATCTTAAAGTTTACTTGTGGAGATATACATGCACTGAGCCAGTTTTTTCTGACTATGTAGTTTATTTGACAAACATATAAACAAAGAAAAGTCCTAAAATAAGTGTAATCAGAAACAACATAAAGTGTTAACAGATTACATCCAATTTCTGTCTATTACTTAATTACAGAATGTTAGGAAAATTACTTGACCTCTCTGATAATTAGCTTATTTATCTTAAAATTGGGTATCATTCCCCTTCCCCATTGAATTATTATAAATATTAAATGAGATAATCTCAATCAAAAGCACTTTATACAGAGTGAAGTAAGCCAGAAAGAAAAACACCAATACAGTATACTAACGCATATATATGGAATTTAGAAAGATGGTAACAATAACCCTGTATACGAGACAGCAAAAGAGACACTGATGTATAGAACAATCTTTGGGACTCTGGGAGAGGGAGAGGGTGGGATGATTTGGGAGAATGGCATTGAAATATGTATAATATCATATCTGAAACGAGTCGCCAGTCCAGGTTCGATGCACGATACTGGATGCTTGGGGCTGGTGCACTGGGACGACCCAGAGGGATGGTATGTGGAGGGAGGAGGGAGGCGGGTTCAGGATGGGGAACACATGTATACCTGTGGCAGATTCATTTTGATGTATGGCAAAACCAATACAATATTGTAAAGTTAAATAAAATAAAATTTAAAAAAAGGACTTTATGAATTATTAAGAAATATATATGTACACATATAATTATATATACATACACATGTATATATGTGTGTACATATATATTATATATACATATTTATTAGCATTACCATAGTATCTGGCACATAATAGGCACTCATATAAGTTTTGAATGAATGAATAAATGTACTATAGATTGTAATCATACCATCATTCAATTCTTCCATCCAACAAGCAATTTTGAGTTTGGAATACAGGCAGAGGAATATTTAATCTACTGATTGCTTTATTATTCTAGAGGAATTAGTCATTTCTATGTCCTTAGGCTCAAGATCCAACTTGGAAACACATTAAGGATAAAGATACTTTAATAAACAAAACAGCATATTAAAGTTAATTTTTATTTGAAAACTAAGGCATTTTTAAGTTTGGTAACTAAAAGTCGTAGAATAGTAGTATTGGGAGACAAATCTTGCTACCACCTTTTTTTACATAGATAAAGCAGCAAGGGAAGGGGAGTTTAGGTGTCCCACCTGAGTTTTACATGGATGGAGAGAATGTCTTGGACATAAAGACAAAGATGATATTACTAAGTTAAAGACTGTGTCAAATGCAAGGTAAAATATCTCAGAAATACCATCTCTAGCTGTTGTTCTGATAAACAGAAATGGAAAACTCTGTGTAAACAAGAACATTGTGCATTTGAGATTGTAGAGAACCCACTCTCTATTTTACTTTAAATATAAACCATATATGTTCCTGGAAAAAAATAGTTTTGGTGAGAAGTATATAGAATCTGTAAACTTGCTGAATTCTAATTATGCATCAGGCATATTCTTAAATATTTTGCATACACTATGTCATTTAGTTTCCCTTATAGTCCAATGATGTAAGAATTATCATTGCCATTTTACCAAAAAAAGAAATAATTTAACAAAATGAAAATCTGACATTTAAAAAATAATATGTCTAAGATTATATTGTTCAAAATACAGTACTGGGATTTGAACCAGGAATGTCTGATTCTGAACCCTACAAACCTTATATTTTTATATTTTATTTATTTTATATTTAATATTTTATTATTTTATTAACCCTACAAACCTTATATATATTATTTTATTAATATTTATTTTATTTTATATTCCTCCCAGAATGTAATCAGTGGCCTCTGACCCAGAAAGGAATTTAAAGATAGGATTTTGTTGTTGTTTTTAGAATGGGTTTATGCTGATACAAGTCATAGAGGAAGGAGAGACTTGAACACATGACACATTGTCAAGGAAACTTCATTGGTATGCCAAGTGTCACAGAGTCCAGGGACATAAAATCACTTGTCTGTGGACATAATTATTTTCTTTATCAGTTTACACAGCGAGGAGGAGATATCAGATACTCCAGAATCTTATAAAGGCAAATCATGAAGTGAACAGGAAGTTTTCAGAGCTTAATTGGAGTGTTCCGGGATTTAATGCATTTTCCACCCTGAGGAATTGGACATTGTTAATTTGAATTTTCTTCTGAAATTCTAAATGAAACTACTTTGAGACATTTAACTTCAAAATTTCTATGGAGCTCCAAGGCAGCCTTCAATTCAAAGTTAAAAAAGAATAAGTTTCTTACTCTAAGAGGTTCAGGCAGGCATGGAAGTACCTTTTAAAACCTAAGGAGCAAATGTATACAATGACTTAGGTACTAGATGTCAGGTACCTTTCACTTGAAGTAGCCACAACATGTGCAGTAAAACCTATGAGACAATCTGAGCAACTTCATTTAGGTTTACTTTCCTATTGGCTATAGGCACTGGGTATCTAACTGAGAAATTCTGTCCCTAGTGCATTGACTACAATGACCTTCTAGACACGTGTTGTTGGTTCATTTCAAATATTCTTCTCTAGAGATAAATCAAGAGCTTTCTTTCATTGCACAATATTAACACTAATACCCACTGTGATTCTGATGGTAACAGAATGTTTTTTAAAACATTATGTAACAACCCATAATTACAAAAACTCTTTCTGTTCTGTCTCTGTGTAAACCTTTGAACTTCTCTTTAACAACCTGATACTCCTCTCTCCCCCAAGTATACCGTGCCTCACACCCTTGATTTTAGAGTGGCATTTTTTAAAGTCAGTATTTAAGTTCAGTTCAGTTCAGTTTAGTGGCTCAGTTGTGTCTGATGCTTTGGGACCCCATGAACTGCAGCATGCCAGGCCTCCCTGTCCATCACCAACTCCTGGAGTACACTCAAACTCATGTCCATTGAGTCAGTGATGCCATCCCACCATCTCATCTTCTGTTGTCCGCTTCTCCATCAACCTTCAATCTTTCCCAGCATCAGAGTCTTTTCAAATGAGACAGCTTTTCACATCAGGTAGCCAAAGTATTGGAGTTTCAGCTTCAACATCAGTCCTTCCAATAAATACTCAGGACTAATATCCTTTAAGATAGACTGATTGATTCTCCTTGCAGTCCAAGGGACTCTCAAGAGTCTTCTCCAACACCACAGTTCAAAGCATCAATTCTTCAGTGCTCAGCATTCTTTACAGTCCAACTCTCACATCCATACATGATCACAGGAAAAACCACAGCCTTAATTAGACGAACCTTTGTTGGCAAAGTAATGTCTTTGGTTTTTAAAATGCTGTCTAGGTTGGTCATAACTTTTCTTGCAAGAAGTAAGCATCTTTTAATTTAATGGCTACAGTCACTATCTGCAATGGTTTTGGAGCCCAGAAAAATAAAGTCTGACACTGTTTCCACTGTTTCCCTATCTATTTGCCATGAAGTGATGGGACCAGATGCCATGATCTTCGTTTTCTGAATGTTGAGCTTTAAGCCAACATTTTCACTCTCCTCTTTCACTTTCATCAAGAGGCTCTTTAGTTTTCTTCAATTTCTAACATAAAGGTGGTATCATCTGCATATCTGAGGTTATTAATACTTCTCCTGGCAATCTTGATTCCAGCTTGTGTTTCTTCCAGTCCAGCGTTTCTCATGATGTACTCTGCATATAAGTTAAATAAGCAGGATGACAATATACAGCCTTGACGTACTCCTTTTCCTATTTGGAACCAGTCTGTTGGTCCATGTCCAGTTCTAACTGTTGCTTCCTGACCTGCATACAGATTTCTCAAGAGGCAGGTCAGGTGGTCTGATATTCCCATTTCTTTCAGAATTTTCCAGGATTTATTGTTATTCACACAGTCAAAGGCTTTGGCATAGTCAATAAAGCAGAAATAGATGTTTTTTCTGGAACTCTCTTGCTTTTCCAATGATCCAGTGGATACTGTCAATTTGATTTCTGGTTCTTCTGACTTTTCTAAAACAAGCTTGAACATCTGGAAGTTCATGCTTCACTGATTGCTAAAGCCTGGCTTTAAGAATATTGAGCATTAGTTTACTAGCGTGTGAGATGAGTGTAATTGTGTGGTAGTTTGAGCATTCTTTGGCATTACCTTTCTTTGGGATTGGATGAAATCTGATCTTTTCCAGTCCTGTGGCCAATACTGAGTTTTCCAAACTTGCTGGCATATTGAGTGTAGCATTTTCACAGTGTCATCTTTTGGGGTTTGAAGTAGCTCAACTGGAATTCCATCACCTCCACTAGCTTTGTTCATAGTGATGCTTCCTAACACCCACTTGACGTCACATTCCAGGATGTCTGTCTCTAGGTGATTGATCACACCATCGTGATTATCTGGGTCATGAAGATCTTTTTTGTACAGTTCTGTGTATTCTTTTTTTTTTCCCTTTTTTTTATTTTTTAAAATTGTATTTTATTTAACTTTACAATATTGTATTCGTTTTGCCATATATCAAAATGAGTCTGCCACAGGTATACATGTGTTCCCCATCCTGAACCCTCCTCCCTCCTCCCTCGCCATACCATCCCGCTGGGTCGTCCCAGTGCACCAGCCTCAAGCATCCAGTATCGTGCATCAAACCTGGACTGGCAACTCGTTTCACATATGATATTATACATATTTCAATGCCATTCTCCCAAATCATCCCACCATCTCCCTCTCCCAGAGTCCAAAAGACTGTTCTATACATCAGTGTCTCTTTTGCTGTCTCGTATACAGGGTTATTGTTACCATCTTTCTAAATTCCGTATATATGTAGTCTTCTCTTTTGTTGTTGGAAGAGGGTGTTTGCTATGACCAGTATTTAAAGGAGATCAGCCCTGGGATTTCTTTGGAAGGAATGATGCTAAAGCTGAAACTCCAGTATTTTGGCCACCTCATGCGAAGAGTTGACTCATTGGAGAAGACTCTGATGCTGGGAGGGATTGGTGGCAAGAGGAGAAGGGGACGACAGAGGATGAGATGGCTGGATGGCATCACTGACTCGATGGATGTGAGTCTGAGTGACCTCCGGGAGTTGGTGATGGACAGGGAGGCCTGGCGTGCTGTGATTCATGGGGTCGCAAAGAGTTGGACCCGACTGAGCGAGTGATCTGATCTGATCTGAACCTCAACTCCTCATCTCCCCTTAGGCTACTAAGTTAAGCTTACATTTCTATTACAATGCTTAAAGTTTTTCCAAGAACATAAACTATTGGTTGCCCCTATTCCACTGTACACAAACAGAAAGGTCTGGAATACAGTCTTTATTCCTGTGTTTTCGCAATATAACACCAGTAGCCTCCCAAAACTTCTTTCTCTATAACTGTGCTCTTACCTCTTGTTTTGCACTCTGTCTTTCTAAACACTAGTGTTGTTGTTGTTGAGTCCTTAAGTCATGTCCGACTCTTTGCAAAGCCATGTACTGCAGCCCACCAGGCTCCTTTGTTCATGGAATTTCCCACACAAGAATACTGGAGTGGGTTGCCATTTCATTCTCTAGGGGATCTTTGTGACCCAGGGATTAAACGTGTGTCTTATGCATTGGCTGGCGATTCCTTACCACTGAGCCTTGTGGGGAGCCCAAAATCTAGTATAGTCTCTGAATTTTTAAGACATGAGACAAAAACTTTAATTCTAGCATTATTTTTCAAGAGGCCTATTTCCCCACTTTTTAGTGATTGATTCTATCTTTTTATGATTTCATTTTCATCATCTTTCTCAGCTACTATATCTTTAGACAGCTTATTTAACTATTTCACATCCATCTCAGTGACTATTAAAAAAAAGTTACAAAGCAAAGGAAAATCCTCTCTTGTGGGCAGTATAAAATTAGAAAAATTTGGCAGATAGCACAGTTTCAATATTTTTATAGAATGTGTTTCATAGTGCTCACTGCACAATTGTGCATGCAAAATCTCAAAGCGCAGAGCAAATATATCAGCAATAATTTCATGGAAGCCAGCTCTGCCTAATATGTGCAGAGTCTTACATTACTTTATCAAACTGTCTCTTAGTAATTAGTCTGTCTGCAATGCCTGCTATATAAATTAAGCATCTAATTTATCTTGACTGGCCTCCAGATCACTTGATCAGTCCATTCTGCCTCTGTGGCACTTTAGTGAATGCCAAGTGCAGAGAAGGACCCTTAGGAAGCATAAGTGTGTAAAAGCTAAAACTCCCTGAGAGGTCAGAGGCAATTTTCAAATTTACTCATCACTGACATCCGAGTGGAATGTATGCCATTCCTTCCAATGACAGTGATCTTCGTAAGGGGCGTTATTGATGTCCCTGTCCCTGGTGGCAGGTTACTTTGTATCATGGCTGGTAAATAATAAATAACTACAACTCAAGATGTAAAGTCAGGTTTATGAAATCAAATTAAAAGTAAATTAAACTTTCCTCCCAATTCAACATCATTTCTCATAAGCCACTTATCAATTCCATAGCAATCTGTACAACTGTAAGAGACAAGTTACAGCTATTCAATCCTGGTAAAAACAAAATAACGCCTATAGTCATAATCATTCCTCAAGAGCATTTAATTTGTTGGTTCTTGCATTATTTCTATCAAAACAAAATCTTGCATCTTTATTGGAATACATAAATCTCTTTGATTTAAGGATACTTTATCTCTCTTTTCCACAGATGAATTTGAAATGGTACAGAGTTAAATTTTTATGGAGTGATTTCTAGGGGGAAAGGCTGACGTAATTTTCACTACGGGACAGTGTATTCTGCTGACAACTCAGAAAGTTTGAAGCCATATGTTTAGCTCACTAGATGCTTTTTGTCAGAATGTTCTTTTTTCTTTAGTTGTGAATTCACACACTGTATGGATATGTCCTTCCTTCTCTATATGCTAATATACATTCACTATGGATGTGTGGCCTCTTTTTCTATGTGCATGGATATACAGCAGAGGAACCAGAGGCCTGAATTCATGAAGGAAGGCTCTTCTGATCAGCATCTTGTCACTTTCTATTGCTGAGGATTTAGCTTTTAAAAGCATCCCATTGATAGTCTATGTTTGGTAGTGAATTTAACAGAAAGTCTGTTTTTTCTCTAACTTCCTTAGAGGATGCTGACATGGATCTGGGGCTCCATGGCTCTGCCAAACAAAGAGGAGTTGATCAGACATTATATTTCAACTCTGGTATTACTGATTTATATTTAACATTGCAATCCGACATCTTTTTTTTTTTTTTCCTTTTAATGCAGTTTTTTTTTTTTTTTTTTAATATAAAGGAAAAAAGATACACTTGTTCTAAATATATTCTGATTAGGTACCCACTTGGTGGAGGCTTGGGACTCTAAGAATGATAACTTTTTTTTTTAATGCAAGTGTGCTCATATTCATGCTGCTCTGACCTTTAGGAAAAAAAAAAAAGTTTCTCAGTGCTAGAGGATCTGCCAGCAATGCAGAAGTTGCAGGGGACACATGTTCATGTTCGATCCGTGGGTCGGGAAGATCCTCTGGAGGACAGCATGCTGCTGCTGCTGCTGCTAAGTCACTTCAGTCGTGTCCGACTCTGTGCGACCCCATAGACAGCCTCCCACCAGGCTCCTCTGTACCTGGGATTCTCCAGGCAAGAACACTGGAGTGGGTTGCCATCTCCTTCTCCATTGTGTGAAAGTGAAAAGTGAAAGTGAAGTCGCTCAGTCATGTCTGACTCTTAGCGACCCCATGGACTGCAGCCCACCAGGCTCCTCCGTCCATGGGATTTTCCAGGCTAGAGGACTGGAGTGGGGTGCCATTGCCTTCTCTGGGAGGAGAGCATAGCAACCCTTCATTAGTCTTGACTAGAGAATCTGAATGGACATAGGAGCCTGGCAGGCTATAGGCCATTCTGAAGGAGATCAGCCCTGAGATTTATTTGGAAGGAATGATGCTAAAGCTGAAACTCCAGTACTTTGGCCACCTCATGCGAAGAGTTGACTCACTGGAAAAGACTCTGATGCTGGGAGGGATTGAGGGCAACAGGAGAAGGGGACTGCAGAAGATGAGATGGCTGGATGGCATCACTGACTCGATGGACATGAGTCTGAGTGACCTCCGGGAGTTGGTGATGGACAGGGAGGCCTGGCGTGCTGCAATTCATGGGGTCGCAAAGAGTCGGACACGACTAAGCGACTGATCTGATCTGAACAAAGAGTCAGATATGCCTGAAGCCACTGAGCACACATATACACATTAAGTCCCCCACATACAAATGAGTACCATTCTAAGAGCACATTTGTAAGTCTAATTTGTTTGTAAGTCCAACAAAGTTAGCCCAGGTACCCAACTAACACAATTGGCTATAAAGTACTATAGTGTACTGTTTAAAGTAGTAAATAAATAGGTTGAAAATAGTTTTCCACAAATAATACATTAAACAGAAAAATAAAGAGAATATTTTTAATCTTACAGTACAGTACCTTGAAAAGTACAGTAGCACAGTACACCAGCTGGCATACAAGTGCTGGCATCAAGTGAACAGGCAAAAAGAGTTACTGCCTAGAGGAGAGAGAAGGGGTGAGAGATGGTAGAGCTAAGGATTGTTAGCAATAAGAAACAGAGGGCAACCTGATGATGATGGAATGCATGTATGCATCTTTGAAATTTCACAACTTGAAGGTTTGTATGTAGAGGACTTACTGTATAGTAGTATATGTGGAGGGTAGGAGTGAAAGAGAACTGAAATTATGTAGAGGTGAGCTATGGTCACATATGTTTACTATGTTTACTATGGTCATGTAAACATAAGATGGTCACTTCTTTTCTAAGACAGATGCATCAGTAAAGAATGACTATCATCAATTTATTGAAATGTCAAATTTGCCTTCACATTATTTGAGTCATAGGAGATTGAGTTAGAGGATCCATTTTAGATCACTAAGTCTAGTGATCAAATGTGAACACTGAGACCTATAATATCAAGTGACCTTCTGAAGGTCATACAGCAAATTTACAGTAAAAGGAACACTGAAGCACAGAATTCTTGGTTCTTTCATTTTACCTTTGCTTTCTTTATTTATGTATCTGTGGGTCAGGCACTATGTCAGGGCTTGAAATTCAAGAATGGTAAGTGAAAACAGATACAATCTCTTTCCTAGTGGTCCTAGTCTGTTATGGGAGCCAAACATTAATCAAATAATTACTTAAATTTAAAAAAGGTAAATTTTAAAGGATGACAATGCAGACGCATATAAAGCAATAAGGTCAAGAATGGAATAATTTTTTTCAGGGATATAAAAAGAAAAGAATGCATGCATGCATGACGAAACAACTATTTTTTTGACATAGATTTTCCTGTAAGCAGTACTGAAGTAACATCTCAGAGGCAAGTCCTTTCAAGGCGCTGTGATTCTCCCAGGGTAATACAAATGCAATGTTCTCAATTATCCTATTTGCATATAATCTCAACTACCAGTTCAGATTAAAATGGTTTGCTCTGCCTTTTCTGTTATAACATGATCCCATTAGTGGCAGGTAATTAGATCGTGCCCATTATTTGATCTATACATGTACCTGGATCATATTTTTTATGTTCAGGCAGGAAGAAAAGAAAAAAGCAAAGAGTAGGATAGGAAGAGGAGAAACCTGTTGAAGGCAGATACTTCTTGAGTTTCACAACACATTGTTTAGTTTATCTAGTTCCACCACAGCTGTGAAGGACAGCATTTTAAAACTCCCAATATCTCATCTGAAGAGACTCAGTGGAGACTTATGTTTTCTTCAATGTCAGACAACTGCTTGTCCAATGGCACAGGAACAGCCTGACAGTGTGTGAAGAGGGAAATGTAACTAACATCTCTAGAGGTAACCCCAAACCAGTAAGCTACAGAAGTTATTGGATAATTGCCTCATATTCTTATTATCTAAAGAAGCATTTCTGTGGGACATTCTACATGGTTTCATACAGGGTCAATAATAGGATGAAGTCCCATTTTTCATGATGATAAACTGTTCAAGGATGTATTCTTTAATGACTTTTTTCCTTCAATTAATCAGTCTCAGTCTGTCTATTCCCTCATTCTTGTTTCTGAGATAACATTGGGGGGAAAAAATGCTTGCATCCAAGTCTATGTCTCAGGCACTGAGGAGGCAAGAGGAGGAAAGAAGCAAATGAGGTAAAGTTTCAAGGTGAGAAAAGAGTAACTAATATAAGATTGAGTAGAAAATATGACTAAGTCTAATGTTTAGAAAATAATTAGCATTTGGTAGATGCTAATAATATTAAAGAAAGCTGGTTCAATTGGGTTGTTGAGGCACTGTAGCATAAAAAATATATGGACTAAGATACAAAGATTTTGGAAAATCCCATGGACGGAGGACCCTAGTGGGCTGCAGTCCATGGGGTCGCTTGGAGTCGGACACGACTGAGCGACTTCACTTTCACTTTCCACTTTCATGCATTGGGGAAGGAAATGGCAACCCACTCCAGTATTCTTGCCTGGAGAATCCCAGGGACAGAGGAGCCTGTCTGGGCTGCCGTCTATGGGATCGCACAGAGTCGGACACGACTGAAGCGACTTAGCAGTTAGTTTTCAATCTTGACTGAATCAAAATAGTGTTGTTGTTTATTCACTAAGTTGTGTCCAGCTCTCTTGCTACCCCATGGACTATAGCCCTCAGGCTCCTCTGTCTGTGAGATTTCCCAGGCAAGAATACTGGAGTGTGTTGCCATTTCCTTCTCCTGGAGATTTTCCTGACTCAGGGATTGAACCCATGTCTCTTGCATTGCAGGTGGATTCTTTACTACTGAGTGACCTGGGAATCAAAATATTATAAAGGCTTAACAGTTTCTGGTACTCCAAAACTTCAAATAAGAATTTCTCCAAAGTTGGATATCTAGCACATAGATGTTAAAACACGTGTAAAAGAGTTAAAAACCACTTGAGCCTTATGACTATACACTGGAACTGAGAAATAGATTTAAGGGACTAGATCTGATAGACAGAGTGTCTCATGAACTATGGACAGAAGTTCATGACATTGTACAGGAGACAGGAATCAAGACCATCCCCATGGAAAAGAAATGCAAAAAAGCAAAGTGGCTGTCTGAGAAGGCCTTACAAATAGCTGTAAAAAGAAAAGAAGGGAAAAGCAAGGAGAAAAGGAAAGATACACCCATTTGAATGCAGAATTTCAAAGAATAGCAAGGAGAGATAAGAAAGCTTTCCTCAGCAATCAATGCAAAGAGATAGAGGAAAACAATAAAATGGGAAGCACTAGAGATATTTTCAAGAAAATTAGAGATAACAAGGGAACATTTCATGTAAAGATGGGCTCAATAAAGAACAGAATTGGTAGGGACCTAACAGAAGCAGAAGATATTAAGAAGAGGTGGCAAGAATACACAGAACTGTACAAAAAAGATCTTCATACCCAGATAATCACGATGGTGTGATCACTGACCTAGAGCCAGACATCCTGGAATGTGAAGTCAAGTGGGCCTTAGGAAGCATCACTACGAACAAGCTAGTGGAGGTGATGGAATCCCAGTTGAGCTATTTCAAATCCTGAAAGATGATGCTGTGAAAGTGTTACATTCAATATGCCAGCAAGTTTGGAAAACTCAGCAGTGGCCACAGGACTGGAAAAGGTCAGTTTTCATTCCAATCCCTAAGAAAGGCAATGCCAAAGAATGCTTAAACTACAGCACAATTGCACTCATCTCACACACTAGTAAAGTGATGCTTAAAATTTTCCAAGCCAGGGTTCAGCAATATATGAACTGTAAACTTCCAGATATTCAAGCTGGTTTTAGAAAAGGCAGAGGAACCAGAGATCAAATTGCCACCATCTGGCAATGGATCATCAAAAAAGCAAGAGAGTTCCAGAAAAACATATGTTTATGCTTTATTGGGGCTTCCCTGGTGGCTCAGAGGTTAAAGTGTCTGCCTGGAATGTGGGAAACTTGGGTTCAATTCCTGGGTTGGGAAGATCCCCTGGAGAAGGAAATGGCAACCCATTCTAGTACTCTTGCCTGAAGAATCCCATAGAGGGAGGAGCCTGGTAGACTACAGTACATGGAGTTGCAAAGAGTCAGACACGACTGAGCAACTTCACTTCACTTCTGCTTTATTGACTATGCCAAAGCCTTTGACTGTGTAGATCACAATAAACTGTGGAAAATTCTGAAAGAGATGGGAATACCAGACCACCTGACCTGCCTCTTGAGAAATCTGTATGCAGGTCAGGAAGCAACAGTTAGAACTGGGCATGGAAAAATAGACTGGTTCCAAATAAGAAAAGTAGTATGTCAAGGCTGTATATTGTCACCCTGCTTACTTAACTTATATACAGAGTACATCATGAGAAATGCTGAGCTGGAGGAAGCACAAGTTGGAATCAAGATTGCCAGGAGAAATATCAATAACCTCAGATATGCAGATGACACCACTCTTATGGCAGAAAGTGAAGAACTAAAAAGCCTCTTGATGAAAGTGAAAGAGGAGATAGAAAAGGTGGCTTAAAGCTCAACATTTAGAAAACTAAGATCATGGCATCTGGTCCCATCACTTCATGGCAAATAGATGGGGAAACAGTGGAAACAGTGGCTGTCTTTATTTTTCTGGGCTCCAAAATCACTGTAGATGGTGATTGCAGCCATGAATTAAAAGATGCTTACTCCTTGGAAGGAAAGTTATGACCAACCTAGACAGCATATTAAAAAGCAGAGACATTGCTTTGTCAACAAAGGTCCATCTAGTCAAGGCTAAGGTTTTTCCAGTGGTCATGTATGGATGTGAGAGTAGGTCTGTAAAGAAAGCTGAGCAGAGAAGAATTGATGCTTTGAACTGTGGTGTTGGAGAAGACTCCTGAGAGTCCATTGGGCTGTAAGGAGATCCAACCAGTCCATCCTAAAGGAGATCAGTCCTGGGTGTTCATTGGAAGGTTGATGTTGAAGGTCAAACTCCAATATTTTGGCCACCTGATGTGAATAGCTGATTCATTTGAAAAGGCCCTGATGCTGGGAAAGGTTGAAGGCAGGGGGAGAAGGGGACAACAGAGGGTGAGATGGTTGGATGGCATCACCGACACACTGGACATGGGTAGGTGGACTCTGGGAGTTGGTGATGGACAGGGAGGCCTGGTTTGGTGCAGTTCGTGGGGTCGCAAAGAGTCAGAGACAACTGAGCTGAACTGAACTGAACTGAGTAGCTTTTCTTAAACAAAAATGTTGCAGGGAAAAGTGTACTAGAGTTTGACAAAGCAGCATCAAGGATAGACCTTAAAACCATGTTAATCAGGAAAAATTTTTCTTTTAAATGTTGTTAATGTAAATTTAAAATATATTCACACAATTTTAACAAATATACATTAAAATTTTTAGAATCATTGTCAATAGAAGATGAGAGAGATGTGAGGAGAGAGATGAAAAGGAAACTGATCAAACCAGATGGGGGACTTGCACAGATCAATAACAAGTATGATTAACTCATCCTTTTTTTAATCAATGCTCCTTTCCCAAAAATATTTGTTGAAAACTGGAAAGGTATATTTATCATAGATAATGTTAGTTCTAGTACGTGTTTCTAAGTATACTGACACATGCATATTTAGAAAAGGGGGATTGAAAGCCCAATGAATTACCCTGGCTAAATGACAATTACAAATAATCAATAATCAGTATTAATTAAAATCTTTTTATCTCCTGGCTATGTAAGGCAATCACTTATGATGATGATTAGTCCATGTCCCCCTGTTAAGTAAACTAGTGGTAGCAAGAGCTAATGCAGAGCCAAGACTAAACAGAAAAGGCAATAAGATAAATTAAGTGACTGAATCCCAGTTTTCATGCTAATAAACTGGGAAAATATCTGAGATGGCAATGGTATAAGAGGAATTATAGAATATATTATTCTGCATGGGAGGTTTCTAAGAGGAGTCAGGGACTGTCTAGCATATAGAATTTAATCATATAATGCATATTCCTGTGTGCTTGATCTTGGTATCTAGTCAAGGTCTACAATCCCTTTCTTCTTTACCCAAGTTCAGGGAGTTAGAGACTGTCAGGTTTGAGTGGGAATTTGTTGAGTACCTGACAACTTACTTGACTTCATATCTGCTCTATGCATGGGCTTTCCCAGGTGGTGCTAGTTGTAAATATGTCTCCTGCCAATGCAGGAGACATAAGAGATGTGGGTTTGATGCCTGGGTCGGGAATATCTCCTGGAGGAGGGCGTAACAACCCACTTCAGTGTTCCTGCCTGGAGATCCCATGGACAGAGGAGCCTAGAAGACAACAGTCCATAGGGCTGCACAGAGTCAGACACAGTTGAAGAGACTTAACATGCATGCACTACTCTATGAGTAATTGTTTTTTAACAATATAACATTTTTCCTGGTGAATATATTTCCTCACAAACAATTGCTAAAGTGAAATTCTCATGAATGAGCTAGTTATGAGTAACCATCGAATTAAAAAAAAATGATAAAAATGGCTATATATTTTCAGAAATAGCTTTTCCACACATGAAATTATATGTGTAAACAGTTAAATAAGCAGATAATTCCTCTCAGTTCATTTGACTACTTTCTTTTTTTGGCTTTGGATAATAGTTTAGGTGTGGCATTTTAAAACAGAAAGGAAGACATGAAGTTTAAATATTAGTTAATTTATTTGGACCCACACAATTTCAGTTTATAGTGCTGGAGATAGTCTCATGCAGAATGCATTCTTTGGAGAAGGCAATGGCACCCCACTCCAGTACTCTTGCCTGGAAAATCCCATGGACAGAGGAGCCTGGAAGGCTGCAGTCTATGGGGTCGCTAAGAGTCAGAGATGACTGAGCGACTTCACTTTCACTTTTCACTTTCATGCATTGGAGAAGGAAATGGCAACCCACTCCAGTGTTCTTGCTTGGAGAATCCCAGGGACGGGGGAGCCTCGGCGTAGGCTGCCGTCTATGGGGTCTCAGAGTCGGACACGACTGAAGTGACTTAGCAGCAGCAGAACGCATTCTTAAACTTATCATACGCAAATTTTAGAATATTTTCAATCACTTAAAAAAAATGGTTTCAGCCTAGGCAACTGCTAAAGACGGCAGCAGGGCAGGTCCTGGTGCTAGATGGCTGAGATCACCTCCTGAGCCACCCGGCAGCTGTTGTGGTTCTTCCAGGTCAGTGAGAAGGCTGTGTTTGTGTGCTGTGAGGGCATCAACATTTTGGCAGTTTCTACAGAATAAGTTGAAGTATCTGGCCTTCCTCCACAAGTAATGAACACCAACCCCTCTCATGGTCCCTACCACTTCTGAGTCCCAGCCATGGGGGACATGCTGCTCCACAAGACCAAGTAAGGCCAGGATGCCCTGGACCATCTCAAGATGTTTGCTGGGATCCTGCCACACTATGACAAGAAAAAGCAAATGGTGGTTGCTGCTGCCCTCAAGATTTTGTGTCTTGAGGGCAGCAGCAACCTTTTTGCCTACCTACGCTGCCAGCTAATGAACTTGGTTGGAAGTACCAGGTGGTAACAGTCACCCTGGAGGAGAAGAGAAAGGAGAAGGCCATGACCCATCATCAGAAAAAGCAGCTTATGAGTCTATGGAAGCAGGCCGAAAAGAATATAGAGAAGAAACCTGAAAAATTCACAGAGGTCCTTAAGACCCATTGTTTTCTAGTCTGAGCCCAATAAAATTGACCGTTTATTCCTCAAAAAAAAAAAAAAAAAAAATATATATATATATATATAATGGATTTAGAGGAATCTCCATTATTGTGCTCTCATACATTTGAAACTTTTTTAGTATCCAAATCTTCAATTACGATTTCAAACAATGATTTGGTAGTTTTCCCAACCTCAGAACAGTATTGAGCACTAATATGAAATTACTGGGCATCAGATTTTAATAAATAAAAACATAATAATTTCTACAAATGAAGTCATTTTTCTACCAAATTCCTAAGAAATATTGAATATGGTCACATGCTACCTTTATCTTAAGGTTGCTTTAAAAATAAAAATATTTTATAGTTGCACTTTTGATTTAAACTAGACTGATATAATATACACTATATTCTATGGCTCAATTAAGGAGGAATGGTTGTTTGGGCATATTTTACTTCAAGTTTCATTCTGTTACTAGTCCCATTGTATTAGAGTCTACTGCACACACTGTCCTAGTACCAAGACAAAGATCCGATGAACACTGTCAATTTCTTAAGAACTCTGAAGCATACAATTATAATACAGTATTAAAAATTGTGTATTATAGTCCACAGAAAGTTACTTCTTCCTTCAGCTGCAGTAACACTGAGCAGGAGAAAAAGTACCACTTCAGTTGCAATTAAAACAAGTTTCCATGTATACCTTAACATTAAGCAGGGACCCATGTGTGGATTCTGCAGAGAAAGCAAAAAAGAAGTGACTGTGAAATATGCTGATTTGACTGCAAAGTAGTTTCACATGCACAACAGCTTACTGTTGGTTAAGAATTTAGACTTGTAGCTCCTCCACAACTACTTATCCTGTGGCTCATCTACCAGGGAAGAAATATCTCAGACTGTGAAATTTAGCCAGGCTCTGGTTCACAGAGGCTGCTTAACCTTCTTATGACTCAGAGTTCTCGTCTGTGAAAAATGCCTCATGTGATGATCCTCAGAATTAAATAAGACAGAAAATCAGAAAAACCCAGAAGAGAGCTCTTATGTGAGCCTTCAACAAATGTTAGCAATTATTTTTCAATACAGTATTTAAAATAAATAAGAGTCTAGAATTTGTAGATAAACTTGGAGTGCACTGGAGATAGGTTTGCAAATTTCTTCAATGCCAAGAAAATAATAATAATAAGTCTCCTCTATTACAATCTCTCTTTAATTTCAGTCCTTGTATGTGCTAACCCTGATAAAATAAAAAGAAACCTAAATTAATTTTGAGGTTGTTATACTGTAGCAAATGAGCAAAGAAGCTACATTTGTCCTAAACTGACAGTGATTACACCTATTTTCTGAGTTTGTGAACTGATATCTGTAGTTTAGATTAGAATATATCATTATTAGATATTCCAGGATATGGGACTTACCTGGTGGTATAGTGGATAAGACCGTACTACCACTTCAAAGGGCAAGGGTTCCATCCCTGGTCAAAAACTAAGATCCCACATACCAGGTTGTATCCAAATTAAAAGGAAAAAAACAAAACAAAACAAAACCAACAGTGCACAACAGTACATATTCCAGGATAGTTCCCTATTTAGATAGACAAATTAATACTGTGTTTTATTTTGAATATAAAAGCATTCAATTATTTAGGTAGGAAACATTTGACTAATGTCTGTGAGGGACACAAAATAAATATATCAATTTTAGAAGCAACTGGTTTTTATTTTGAAAGAATTTCTGTTACTATTTGAGCTGCCGTTTTGATAGAAACTCAATGTTATCTCTTGTATTAGTGGTGGTTGCCTAATATTTCATCTTACCTTTTTAAAGTACAAGATTCTAAATATATAGGTCTTCATTTATTTAATCTTTATATATCCAGGGCCAAAATAAAAGAATGAAAGAATGAGAGCTAATGTCAGATACACCACGATGCCCTCCCAGCACTCTGCTCAGCACTTTACACTTTGTATATCAGAGAAAGTGTTGGGAAATTAATGGATATCAGTATATCAGAGAGATAACATAAGATGCTTTCATTAGAAACTGTGACACAATTTTTACTAAAATGCTAACAAATATCATAGAATCAGTAACATGAAAATATGCTATAAAAAAATTATGACCTGTTAGAAAGACTCTCAGTATTCTAATGAAATATACATCTATCATCTTGGCAAAGGGCAAAATGTCTTCATACAGTAGCCCTAGAGTACATAATTCAACG
The DNA here is from genome assembly GCA_935064755.1 of Tragelaphus eurycerus. Taxonomy (NCBI): domain Eukaryota; kingdom Metazoa; phylum Chordata; class Mammalia; order Artiodactyla; family Bovidae; genus Tragelaphus; species Tragelaphus eurycerus. The sequence goes on from CAKXYN010000020.1 coordinate 26,310,725, forward strand.
AGGGTGAAAATGAAGATTTACATGTCAATATGTTGAAACAAATGTTATGACCAATCAGCTAAACTAAAGCTTGTAGTCAGTAGTAAAACTTTGATAGAGCTGCCATACATTTATTAATATAATGGAAGCCACTACACAGATACTTCCTGAATGAATTAACAAATTAAATAATAAATAATTGTTTCATGAATACATAATTATTAGGTTATCTAGGTGAGTAACTGAGAGAGAATTCCAAAACTCCAAAGTACTCAGAAAAGTTTAGTTGCTTGTTTAAGCTCTTAAAAAAAAAAAAAAACAAACAACTTCATAACCTGAATTTAAGTCTGAAGATCCTTCTATCTGATACTCCTGAATATTGTAAGAGTTGTTCATTGCTCAAGAGAACTTGGAATCACTGGCCATACAACTATTTCCTTAGTGTTAAAATCATACTAAGATTTTGAATAATGGTATTGTCCTAGCGATCATGAAGCAACATTCTCCTTGAAATCAGTCAGGTGTTTCCATTAGCAAAAATGAGTGGCAAGGCACTGTTCCCTTGGAGTGGCATTTGCTGCAATCATTTTATGCTTTAACAAGACAACTTGCATTTTATAACTTTGTAATCCCCCACTCCCCTCATTTTTTCCCTGACGTTGGAAATGTCTTTAAATTTATTGCCAAACAAAAATTGCTCCAGTGAGAAATAGCTATTGTTAATTTAAAAAAAAAAAAAAAAAGCTAAAGAGAGAGGGGAAAGAGATTATACCTTATCATTTTTATTTCAGAATGGATAAAGGCATTTTCAAATAACTTTAAAATGAAGAGATGTGGAGTCTGGCTCAAGATAGTAGAGCAGAAAGATCAAGTTTATCTCCTTCACTGGACACACCAAAACTACAACTCCATATAGAACAGCTGTCTCTTGAGAGTGAACTGAAGATTAGCAGAACACATTTCCTAGAACTAAGGATATAATGAATAAAAACCACATTGAGATGAATAGGAGGGGTGGAGATGTGGTCTAGTCAGACCCACACGCCCTGTGTGACAAATCCTAAGAAGGACGCAGGGCACATAGTAGCGCAGCCACTATGGAAAACAGTAGCTGCTGCTACTGCTGCTAAGTCGCTTCAGTCGTGTCCAACTCTGTGCGACCTCATAGACGGCAGCCCACCAGGCTCCCCCATCCCTGGGATTCTCCAGGCAAGAACAGTGGAGTGGGTTGCCATTCCCTTCTCCAATGCATGAAAGTGAGAAGTGAAAGTGAAGTCACTCAGTCGTGTCCAACTCTTAGCGACCCCATGGACTTCAGCCCACCAGGCTCTTTCGTCCATGAGATTTTCCAGGCAAGAGTACTGGAGTGGGGTGCCATTGCCTTCTCCAGGAAAACAGTAGGGAGGTGCTCAAATAATAATAGTAGGACCGTATGACCCAGAAATTTCAGTTATGGATATTTTCCCAAAGAGAACAAAAACAATAGCCTGAAAAGATATATACAGCCCTCTGTTATCACAGCATTATTCACAACAGCCAAGATATTTTAATAAAACAATCTAAGGGTCCATCAATAGATGAATTGATAAAGAAGATGTGGTATATTTATAATGGCATGTTACTCAACCATATAAAAGAATGAAAGCTTGCCAACTGTAACAAGATGGATGGACCTAGTATTGTGGGATGGTATTATGCTAGGTGAAATTAGAGAAAAAAGACAAAGGCTTCATGATTTTACTTTACATGAAAAGTCTAAAAAAACAAACAAAACAAAACAAAACCAGACTCATAGTGACAGAGATACCATGAGGTTGGGTAAAATAGATGAAAGGGATTAAGATCAAGGTACAAGTTTCTTTTTTTTTTTTAATATAAGGAAACAATTCCTTTCACCATTGCAATGAAAAGAATAAAATACTTAGGAATATATCTACCTAAAGAAACTAAAGACCTATACATAGAAAACTATAAAACACTAGTGAAAGAAATCAAAGAGGACACTAATAGATGCAGAAATACACCATGTTCATGGATTGACAGAATCAATATAGTGAAAATGAGTATCCCATCCAACGCAATCTACAGATTCAATGCAATCCCCATCAACCTACCAACAGTATTCTTCACAGAGCTAGAACAAATAATTTCACAATTTGTATGGAAATACAAAAAAACCTCGAATAGCCAAAGCTATCTTGAGAAAGAAGAATGGAACTGGAGGAATCAACCTGCCTGACTTCAGGCTCTACTACAAAGCCACAGTCATCAAGACAGTATGGTACTGGCACAAAGACAGAAATATAGATCAATGGAACAAAATAGAAAGCCCAGAGATAAATCCACCACATATGGACACCTTATCTTTGACAAAGGAGGCAAGAATATACAATGGATTAAAGACAATCTCTTTAACAAGTGGTGCTGGGAAAACTGGTCAACCACTGGTAAAAGAATGAAATGAGCACTTTCTAACACCGTACACAAAAATAAACTCAAAATGGATTAAAGATCTAAATGTAAAACCAGAAACTATAAAACTCCTAGAGGAGAACATAGGCAAAACACTCTCCGACATACATCACAGCAGGATCCTCTATGACCCACCTCCCAGAATATTGGAAATAAAAGCAAAAATAAACAAATGGGACCTAATTAAACATAAAAGCTTCTGCACAACAAAGGCAACTATCAGCAAGGTGAAAAGACATCCTTCAGAATGGGAGAAAATAATAGCAAATGAAGCAACTGACAAACAACTAATCTCAAAAATATACAAGCAACTCCTACAGCTCAATTCCAAAAAAATTAATATAAATTTAATTTTTTTATTAGAGGCTAATTACTTTACAATATTGTATTGGTTTTGCCACACATCAACATGAATCTGCCACTGGCGTACATGTGTTCCCCATCCTGAACCCGCCCCCCACCTCCCTCCCCATACCATCCCTCTGGGTCATTCCAGTGTACCAGCCTGAGCTTACTGCATCATGCATCGAACCTGGACTGGCAATTCGTTTTTTATATGATATTATACATGTTTCAATGCCATTCTCCCAAATCATCACATCCTTGCCCTCTCCCACAGAGTCCAAAAGACTGTTCTATACATCTGTGCCTCTTTTGCTGTCTCACATACAGGGTTATCATTACCATCTTTTTATATTCCATATATACGCGTTAGTATACTGTATTGATGTTTTTCTTTCTGGCTTACTTCACTCTGTATAATAGGCTCCAGTTTCATCCACCTCATTAGAACTGATTCAAATGTATTCTTCTTAATGGCTTAGTAATACTCCATTGTGTATATGTACCACAGCTTTCTTATCCGTTCATCTGCTGATGGACATCTAGGTTGCTTCCATGTCCTGGTTATTATAAACAGTGCTGCGATGAACATTGGGGTACACGTGTCTCTTTCAATTCTGGTTTCCTCAGTGTGTATGCCCAACAGTGGGATTGCTGGGTCATAACGCAGTTCTATTTCCAGTTTTTTAAGGAATCTCCACACTATTCTCCATAGTGGCTGTACTAGTTTGCATTCCCACCAACAGTGTAAGAGGGTTCCCTTTTCTCCACACCCTCTCCAGCATTTATTGCTTGTAGACTTTTAGATTGTAGCCATTCTGACTGGCATGCAAAGGTACCTCATTGTGGTTTTGATTTGCATTTCTCTGATAATGAGTGATGTTGAGCATCTTTTCATGTGTTTGTTAGCCATCTGTATGTCTTCTTTGGAGAAACGTCTGTTTAGTTCTTTGGCCCATTTTTTGATTGAGTCATTTATTTTTCTGGAATTAAGCTGCAGGAGTTACTTGTATATTTTTGAGATTAGTTGTTCGTCAGTTGCTTCATTTGCTATTATTTTCTCCCATTCTGAAGGATGTCTTTTCACCTTGCTGATAGTTGCCTTTGTTGTGCAGAAGCTTTTTAATATTAATTAGGTCCCATTTGTTTATTTTTGCTTTTATTTCCAATATTCTGGGAGGTGGGTCATAGAGGATCCTGCTGTGATGTATGTTGGAGAGTGTTTTGCCTATGTTCTCCTCTAGGAGTTTTATAGTTTCTGGTTTTACATTTAGATCTTTAATCCATTTTGAGTTTATTTTTGTGTACGGTGTTAGAAAGTGCTCATTTCATTCTTTTACCAGTGGTTGACCAGTTTTCCCAGCACCACTTGTTAAAGAGATTGTCTTTAATCCATTGTATATTCTTGCCTCCTTTGTCAAAGATAAGGTGTCCATATGTGGTGGATTTATCTCTGGGCTTTCTATTTTGTTCCATTGATCTATATTTCTGTCTTTGTGCCAGTACCATACTGTCTTGATGACTGTGGCTTTGTAGTAGAGCCTGAAGTCAGGCAGGTTGATTCCTCCAGTTCCATTCTTCTTTCTCAAAATAGCTTTGGCTATTCGAGGTTTTTTTGTATTTACAAACAAATTGTGAAATTATTTGTTCTAGCTCTGTGAAGAATACCGTTGGTAGCTTGATAGGGATGGCATTGAATCTATAGATTGCTTTGGATAGTATACTCATTTTCACTATATTGATTCTGTCAATCCATGAACATGGTGTATTTCTGCATCTATTAGTGTCCTCTTTGATTTCTTTCACTAGTGTTTACGAGGAAGGCAAGGGCACCCCACCCCAGTACTTTTGCCTGAAAAATCCCATGGACGGAGGATTCTGGTAGGCTCCAGTCCATGGGGTCGCTAAGAGTTGGCCACGACTGAGGAACTTCACTTTCCATTTTCACTTTCATGCATTGGAGAAGGAAATGGCAACCCACTCCAGTGTTCTTGCCTGGAGAATCCCAGGGACAGGGCAGCCTGGTGAGCTTCCGTCTGTGGGGTCGCACAGAGTCGGACACGACTGAAGTGACTGAGCAGTAGCAGCAGCAGTGTTTTATAGTTTTCTATATATAGGTCTTCTGTTTATTTAGGTTGGTATATTCCTAAGTATTTTATTCTTTTCGTTGTAATGGTGAATGGAATTGTTTCCTTAATTTCTCTATTTTCTCATTATTAGTGTATAGGAATGCAAGGGATTTTTGTGTGTTGATTTTATATCCTGCAACTTTACTATATTAATTGATTTGTTCTAATAATTTTCTTGGGGAAGGCAATGGCACCCCCACCCCAGTACTTTTGCCTGGAAAATCCCATGGACGGAGGATCGTGGTAGGCTCCAGTCAATGTGGTCGCTAAGAGTCGGACATGACTGAACAACTTCACTTTCACTTTTCACTTTCATGCATTGGAGAAGGAAATGGCAACCCACTCCAGTGTTCTTGCCTGGAGAATCCCAGGGACGGGGGAGCCTGGTGGGCTGCCGTCCATGGGGTCACACAGAGTCGGACACTACTGAAGTGACTTAGCAGTAGCAGCAGTAATTTTCTGGTGGAGTCTTTATGGTTTTCTATGTAGAGGATCATGTCATCTGCAAACAGTGAGATTTTACTTCTTCTTTTTGAATGTGGATTCCTTTTATTTCTTTTTCTGCTCTGATTGCTGTGGCCAAAACTATGTTGAATTGTAGTGGTGAAAGTGGGCACCCTTGCCTTGTTCCTGACTTTTGGGGAAATGCTTTCAATTTTTCACCATTGAGGATAACGTTTCCTGTGGGTTTGTCATAAATAGCTTTTATTATGTGGCGTATATTCTTTCTATTCCTGCATTCTAGAGAGTTTTTATCATAAATGGATGTTGAATTTTGTCAAAGGCTTTCTCTGCATCTATTGAGATAATCATGTGGTTTTTATTTTTCAATTTGTTAATGTGGTGTATTATATTGATTGATTTGCAGATATTGAAGAATCCTTGCATCCCTGGGATAAAGCCCACTTGGTCATGATGTATGATCTTTTTACTGTGTTGTTGGATTCTGATTGCTAGAATTTTGTTAAGGATTTTTGCATCTATGTTCATCAGTGATAATGGCCTATAGTTTTCAAATTCTTAGAAAAGTACAACTTTCCAAAACTGAACCAGGAAGAAATAAAAAATCTTAACAGATCCAACACAAGCTTGGAAATTGAGACTGTAATCAGAAACCTTCCAGCAAACAAAAGCCCAGGTCAAGATGGCTTCACAACTGAATTTTACCAAAAATTTAGAGAAGAGCTAACACCTATCCTACTCAAACTCTTCCAGAAAATTGCAGAGGAAGATAAACGTCCAAACCCAGGCAAGAACAGCGGAGTGGGTTGCCATTTCCTTCTCCAATGCATGAAAGTGAAAAGTGAAAGTGAAGTAGCTCAGTCGTGTCCGACCCTCAGCAAGCCCATGGACTGCAGCCTTCCAGGCTCCTCCGTCCATGGGATTTTCTAGGCAAGAGTACTGGAGTGGGGTGCCATTGACTTCTTCATTCTATGAGGCCACCACCACCCTAATACCAAAACCTGACAAAGATGCCACAAAAAAAGAAAACTACAAGTTTCAAGTTATGACATAAGTCATGAGGATATAACGTACAGCATAGAAAATAAATAACATTGTCGTAGCTTTGTATGATGACAGATGGTTACTAGAATTATCATGGTGGTAAATTTGTAACGTATATAAATGTTGAATCACCATGTAAAAGAACTTAAACATATAATATTGTATGTCAACTGTACCTCAATAAAAAAAGAAAAAGGAAAAATGTAGAGATGTATAATAATTACTTATAAGGAGTTTTCAGAACTTGGATTAAAAAATACTCCTTTTGCTAGAGAAGAGTAATTAAAACATAACTTTGAAAATTTCTCTTGCATTCTTCACCATTCTTAAAGAATTAAGGTTATGTATTGGAGAAGACTCTTGAGAGTCCCTTGGACTGCAAGGAGATCCAACCAGTCCATTCTGAAGGAGATCAACCCTGGGATTTCTTTGGAAGGAATGATGCTAAAGCTGAAACTCCAGTACTTTGGCCACCTCATGAGAAGAGTTGACTCATTGGAGAAGACTCTGATGCTGGGAGGGATTGGGGGCAAGAGGAGAAGGGGACGACAGAGGATGAGATGGCTGGATGGCATCACTGACTCAATGAATGTGAGTCTGAGTGACCTCCGGGAGTTGGTGATGGACAGGGAGGCCTGGCGTGCTGCGGTTCATGGGGTTGCAAAGAGTCGGACACGACTGAGCAACTGATCTGATCTGATCTGATCTGATTCATTCCAGGGGAGACTAAAAGCTTTATAAATCACAGGATACATAGTTTTTTTAGTCTTTTTCTCTATAAGTACATAAACTGAATACGCGTGCATGGTAAGTCACTTCAGTCATGTCTGACTCTTTTTGACCCCCTGGACTGAAGCCCACCAGGTTCCTCTGTCCATGGGATCTTCCAGGCAAGTATAATGGAGTGGGTTGCCATGCCCTCCTCCAGGGGATCTTCCCCACCCAGGGATCTAACCTGCATTTCTTATATGAAACCTGCGTTTCATCAGCAGGCATGCAGGTTCTTTACCACTAGTGCCACCTAGGAAAGTGAATATAAACCTGTATAAACTTAAGATAGGAAAACACACAGATAATGATTAAAGAGCATAATGAAACTGTTACCTTGTAGTCTTGACATTGGCTTACTTCCAGATGATCCCCAAAACTTTAACTAAGGGCTGTGGTTGCTTAAATTGTTTAATGAAATAAATTATATTGATTTGGGAAATAAGTTGACTGCAAGCCAAGAATAATGTGTTAATTCATAATGTATTATAGTGCAAAGGCTAACTAATTTCCATATGACTGTCTTGATAGTAATTATGATTAGTGTTCTGAATTTCACAAGTGTCACTAATCACAAGCTTATCCATCCAGTATGTGATAATAATATCTGATCATTTACATAAATACACATGCCTTAGCTTTGGCTATGTAACTATAATAGGAATAGTACTACATTTATTCATTTTCCTGCCTTTGTTGCACATAATAGCTTCTATTTGATCCCTATATGAGTTCCTTATATCAGTAAATTTTCACCTATGGAGACAGGGCCTTTTAAGAGTCAAACTTGCTAATGGCTAAAATGTCTCTGCCAATAAAAAAAACTTATTTAGAGTTGATCTAAATCAATGAGTCAAGTCACTGTGACTTTTCTAAATGTCAATTTTATTTAGACTTGTAGAAAAAAATTAGAATACATAACTTCAGTCACATAAAACTGGCAAAAAGATCTGCTATATTCATGATAACTGCCTTTTCTTTTTCCATAGCTCCTAATTTTTGCTTTATATCTCCTAAACTATGCATCAATATATTTATGTTACAGAATTCTGAAAGCTATTAAATAATTGCAACTAATATTTATGATTATGTGGCAAATTACAATTCCAAGATGTTGTACATGGATCCCTTTTGAATCTCACAATAAGGCTGTGAGATGGCTATCACAATTAACACTTTGTGCACATGAAGTAACTGGGACTAAAGGAAGTTTAGTAAACCAGTAAATGATGGTGCAATGATAAAAAACCCCCATGTTTGGGTGGTGATATGATGAAGGACCTGCAAAATACAGTAACTAATAAGACCTCAATATGTGAATAGATGATTGATTATATTTTTCTTGTTATATAAATAATATTCTCTCATTTACATAAATTCATCAGTTTATATCAATACGAACTAAAGATTAATGTCTAATATTATTCGGAGGACTAGATTTGACTCAACATGTATGTACACAATAATTTTTTTTTGCTTTAATTAGCCTAGTATTTCCAGTGAAGGAGATGATAATCCCATATCACTAAAAATAGTCAGTAAGAAATAATTAGTAGAAAACTGATTCTGAAATTAAAAGCATCTGCTGAATAAATAATATAAATTTCCCTGAATATTTCAGGATAGAAAAGACTTTGATTTTGGGGTGAATGGGAGCCATAAAATATTCAACTTTAAAAAATTTCTTTGGTGCTACTGAGACTCCTTGCTTTTGCAAAATGACATCTTATTTCAATGGATATAAGTTATTGAGTAGCTGTTTCTAGCCTACAAGAATTTTTTTTCAAAAGTATTTTTAGGGAATCTGAGAGTTAGGCATGAACAACTATGATGTTTAAAAAACAAAGAGCTGGTGGTATAATGATAAACATAGTTGCCTTCCATGGAGTTGTTTTATAGGTGGATGGGCCATTATTAGATTTTGTTTTTAATGGAAAAGGAAAGGGAAAGTAGATACTATATCAACAAATCATTATATATTATATAAAATATATAACTTATTCTTTATATATACACATATATATGTAGTGCTTCTTTTCCAACCTCAGAATAGCACCAAGAGTTGTATTATATTAATTTTAACAATTAAAATATTTTTCATCCATTTAACAATTAAAATAAATAAAAAGATACTGGATGATCATTTAAATCCAGGATACAAAATTCTATGCTCTTCCTAGATACCAGAGAAAATGGAAGGTTTTCAATAGAAGTGCTATATTAAATGCTTCTTAAGACACTGTTGACTGTGAATATCTAAAGCTATCCAGTGCTGCTGCTGCTGCTAAGTCGCTTCAGTCGTGTCTGACTCTGTGCGACCCCATAGACGGAAGCTCACCAGGCTCCCCCATCCCTGGGATTCTCCAGGCAAGAACACTGGAGTGGGTTGCCATTTCCTTCTGCAATGCATGAAAGTGAAAAGTGAAAGTGAAGTTGCTCAGTCGTGTCTGACTCTCAGCGACCCCATGGACTGGAGCCTACCAGGATCCTCCGTCCATGGGATTTTCCAGGCAAAAGTACTGGGGTGGGGTGCCATAGATCAGGCTTTAATTGGATAATAATTAAAACAATTTATATTATCACCAATATTTTCAATGAATTCCTTGATAAGTCTAATCACAGTAGTTGCATAGAGCTACAGGAGTTTTAGACATTCCCATCGAGCAAGCCTCATCTACATTAACTTTTATTCAATCAACATCTACTTCACAATGACTGGCTATCTTCCTTCTTTCCCATTCCAAGATGTGGTATATTCATACAATGGAATATTGCTCAGCCATAAAAAATGAATGAAGTAATGTCATTTGTAGCAATATAGATGGACACAGATATTTTCTTATTAAATGTAGTAAGTCAGACAGAGAAAGACAAATATTAAATGATATTGCTTAAATTAGGAACCTTAAAAAAAAGATAATAATGAAATTATATATAAAACAGAAATAGACCCACAAACACAGAAAACAAACTTATGATTACCAAAGATGAAAGTAGAGGAGGAATAAATCAGGAGCTTGAGAGTAATATATAAAGTAACATATGAAGAAGCATTTAATAAATCAGGAGTTTGAGAGTAACTGCTATATAGAACGGGGAAGGCAATGGCACCCCACCCCAGTACTTTTGCCTGGAAAATCCCATGGACAGAGGAGTCTGGTAGGCTACAGTCCATGGGGTCACTAAGAGTCAGGCACGACTGAGTGACTTCACTTACACTTTTCACTTTCATGCATTAGAGAAGGAAATGGCAACCCACTCCAGTGTTCTTGCCTGGAGAATCCCAGGGACGGGGGAGCCTGGTGGGCTTCTGTCTATGGGGTCGCACAGAGTCAGACACGACTGAAGCGACTTAGCAGCAGCAGCAGCAGCTATATAGAAAATAGATAACCAAGAAGGACTTACTGCATAGCACAAGGAAGTATACTCAATATTTCATAATAACCTATAAGGGCAAAAATCTGGAGAATAATTGATACATATATATGTATAACTGAATCACTCTGCTGTACATATAAAACTAACCCAACTTTGTACATCAACATTAATTTCATTTGTTTTTCAATTTTTGATGGGGCTACTGGAAATCTAAAATTATTTATGCAGGTCATATTCCATTTATACATCAATAAAAAAAGTATACTGCTTCAGAAGTTACAAAATAAAGTTGACCTCTTTGTAAAATGCAATTAAACAGATGTCCTCCATTCTGACATTCTTTAACTTCTCTGTAGAATTTAACATTACTGACAACCTCTCCTTTGAAACTCTCATAGGCATTGTCCTGAAGATGGTCACCTTAAATTGGATTATTTATAGTGTAAAGGATATCTGATATGATTGTTTTAAAAAAGCCATATCAATGGTGTTCTTATCCCTTCTCTACTTCATTTGTTCTGACTTTGAGAAGCTAATTAACATCTTTCAGGCTTGGTTTTCTCTTTGGAAAATGGGAACAACAATGGTGCTTAGATTATAAGGTTGTTGCCAAGAATAAACAAAACACCATATATTAAATGTTCTATACATAGAGCGGTTTATAATCTTTTGCATATAGTAACAATTTTTTTTTTTTTTTTAGTAAAAAAGGGATAGATTGAAAAAAGAACTTTAAATCCCTTGACACTGAGATGGAATGAGATGGAAGGTAGGTAGCTAAGTTCTCTGTGAGGTAACATGCTTATACAATGTCTGGTACATTATAGGCCCCCAGAAATGTTATGCATTTACACAAGAAATAAGATCTGAGGGAATCTTTCTGGCCTTGTTGATTCTGTATGAGCAGAGATGAGAGGTGTAGTATTTGGTTGGAAAATCACTGTTTTTATGGAGTCTCTCCTATATTCTGTTGAACATAAAGATTTAGTCTCAAAAAGCACTTCTACTTTAAGCCTCCAACTAAGTTTGATATAATGAGGTGTGATTTTTTAAAATGTTATGTTCATATTTCATTCATCAATTTGCTTTTCAGCAGGTTTGCTGTCATTTGATTGTAATTTAAAGGTACAAGAAGACTTCTTTTATGAGTGAAAAGATTCATAATTCTTAACTGCTATTATCACAGCAAATCATTCTAAATGAAACCTGGAAATATTTATTGATAAAAAATAGATATAAAGATTTTGTGATGTTATACTGAATGGATGCCTACTTGAGAATATTTACCTAGTCTGATTTATCTGTCCCATCTTTCTCATTCTATGTCACTGTCTTACTTCAAATGCTTATTATTTCTCACTTACTGAATGGCAACTAAACCTCAAATCTTCTTATCATCTCCTTTTTTTTTTTTTTTAACCATGCATGACTTGACTTTACCTTAAGCATAGTGCCAATCAACTCAGTCTTTGTGTTGAAAATATAACTTGTCTACTGTTTCAAATATTCACTTTGCCATTCTAGACTTTCCAAATTATAACCAATAGTTCTACTATCTCATCTTATTTTTTCACTGAACTCCAACACAGACTCTAATCTAGATCCATTCTGTCCAATAGAGTGGCCACTAGCCACGCACGTGTTTATAAAGCATTTTGCACGTGTTTCATCTGAGTTGAGATGTGGTATGATTACAAAGTATACACATCATTTTTGTAACTTGGTGCAGAATATTTAATATGTCTACATAATTTTACTTTGATTACTTGTTAAAGTGTTAATATGTTTAATCTATTGGGCTAGAAAAAATATCATTAACATTAATTTCACCTGTTTTTCATTTTTTGATGGGGCTACTGGAAATCTAAAATTGTTTATGCAGGTCATATTCCATTTAATTTGGACAGAGATTCTTCAGAGAAGAATAATTAATGAATGTAAATCAGGTATGTCATTTTTGTTCCTACTTTGAGTCTTATATAGTTTCTCTGTGCATTGAATAAATATTTGTTAAGTGCCTACTAGTTATCAGACATGTTTCTCAAAACTGAAAATACTGACGTGATCAAGATTGAAAAGGTCTGCCTCTCTTAGAGCTTAACTTTCATGGAACATATGGAAAATAAAATAAGAAAACAAACACAATTTCAAAGTGTGATAAATGGCAAAGTGTGAATGGATGATATACATGAGATACTACCTGGAGCTTATGATTATTTTATAGGTTCACCAAAGAAATCTGTATGAATAGGTGACATTTAATGAAGATGAGAAGAATGAGAGAGTGCCAGTATCTTCCTAATTTGCATTCATAGATAATATGAAAACATTTGGTTTTTCATGTATGTGTGTACAGAATCAAGTAAGGTTTTACTCCAGGATTGAGGTTCTGTGTTTGATATTATGAGAGGGGAAATCTGATCTAGAAATTTATTCTATATAACAAAAACAGAACCGAGGTAATCAGAATGAACCTAAAAATGAAATTAGGTCTGTAGATCTTGAATAAACCATTCCCTGATTATCTAATATGTGGATAGAAATTTTAAGGTTGCATTTTTTTATTCACCTGGAATTTAGCCAATTATTTTTCTTTTAAATCAGTTTACATCTGGGCATCAGGTTAAACTTTGAAACATCTGTGAAGGCAGGTGTTCTGCTTCTGCTTTCCAAAGGATGCACAAATCAACAAAGGATCCAGAACAACAGATGGTGTAAATTATAAGAAATTCTAGAAGTAGCATGTGCAGGTAAAGTGGGTGTACTCACATCTGTAACAGGCAATCGCAGATATGCCCCTGAGTGACTTTTTCCATTACTCTGACAATTGTCCGATTCTTCTCAAGGGCGAATTCCAATGACATTGGTTTTTCATGACATGGAGAATTATTGCTGCCATCTAAAAAGGAACTCCTGTATTGAATTGTGGGACAGAACTTTCTGGGCAATTAGTTCTACTTTCCCCAAAGAATGAAAGGTGAGTCACAGAACATTTTGAAATATTATCACATTTTTTTATATATTATGGAATTCATTCATGACACTTACAAGGATTTGCTTTAAATTGTTCTGCTAATCTGAATGCATTCCTTTTATAAAATAAAAAATAATTATTATTTCTCCTTTTGTGCAACTTACTAGTCATATTTTATTAGGGTAAACATTTTAGAATGTTACTAACATCAATACACTTCATTAATATAGCAAATCTTAAGTGTCTCTGTGTGTCAGACTCTATGCTGGATGATAGAGGTTCAATTTTATGAGAGACATGCCCTTGAAGAAATAGGAAGAGGTGAGTCTACAGTATCAAAAGCATAACAAATTGATTATAATATGAAGCAGGAACATTCTTATAAAAATATAATGAGTAAATTTTTATGGAAATATAGAGAGAACATTTATTCATTTTGCCTGGGACAGTCAGAGGAAACTTTATGAGGGAGGAGGTAACAAATGAGTTTACTCTGATACAATAGTAAGAGTTTACCAAGAAAGACACATAAAGGCATCCCAAGATAGCACTGATAGATTGCTAGCTCCAAGACTGTTTAAAATCAAAACACAACAATGATGATAAATAAATCCACATGGGTTGTTTTGTGAGACTGCTAGACAAATTGTTTGATGTATAGTGATGGAAAACTTAAATGAAAGAGCAAACAAGGCCAAGTTGTTAAAGTTGGTTTAGTATTCACTACAAGTTAATGCTCCCCAGAAACTTTTAGTAGCTATAGTCCTTTGGAACCTAGGTAAATATGGCATTCCTATTTACCTTCCAAAAGGCATATTGTGGAAGTTGCTCAGTCGTGTCTGACTCTTTGAGACCCCATGGACTGTAGCCCTCCAGGCTCCTCTGTCCATGGTATATTCCACACAAAAACACTACAATAGGTTGCCATTCCCCTCTCCAGGCAATCAGTTCTAAGATATGCTATTAATTGCTCAATATTGATAATGGCATGAGGGTCATATGTTATGATGCCCAAATATTATTCAGTTAAGGATCATTTCACCTAAATTTGATAAATAGTGATATATTAGCCCTAGCCTTCTTCAAATTATGCACTCCTTTCTTTCGCTTAAAGTTAAAAAAACAAAAGGAACAGAATATATTTTCAATTGTCCTAATCTAGGAACCTGGTGTCAGCCTCTGATTGTCCGAATTCTTTATGAATCTGCTATGTAAATAATCCAACAGTGGCCTCTGTGTGTTGGTCCCAGCCTACTTGTTTATTTCTTCACTGCAGATTGAGACCCATTAGTTCAAAAGCCTGCAGGTAAAAAACTCAAATTGTTATACACCAAATGTTTAAAAACCAACCCAAATAAGAAAATTTTTAACTATTTAGAGTCTGCTTGTTTTGCATCCCTCACCCAACATTGTTAGTCACCAATAAGATAGTCTTGTAATTAGAAGAAACCAAATCATTCCTACCCTTAGAGCTGTCTGGCACAGACTCCTTGCCTTGCAGCTCAGCAATATCATCTTGACATATAAATCCTACCTCCCATTTCCCTCTCCTCCAGAAGTTCCATTATCTGTTCCCCATTCTGGTGTCCTCGTCATAGGTTTCTGGATAGTCTTATGTTCTAAGGGACTTTCTTTCTCATTCAATTGTACCCAGGCATCACTCAATAAAGCTGTTACATTTTACTCTCTTGCAGTCCTACCCTATCATTTTACTTGATAACCCCTAAATCCCTAGAATATCCTACATAATCTAAGATTCTAACCCACCACGAGTACCAGTGAGTTCAGCATTGAACTTGGGAAAAGCCCAAGTTCTTTCAATGTTATTTCTCGGTAGAATGAGATTTTTATGAAAGGACTGTGGAAGGTAACAGTGGTATTATAAGGGAACCGAGAAACTCAAAAGGGACAGTTTACTGCAAAATTTATCTAAGAATGACTGCTGTTGTTGAATTTTGACATTTTCTTTCCCTTTTATCTAATATTAATCTTATCATTATGATTGTTAATCAGCACTATAATATACAGGTGTGTATAAATATTTGTTTACTCAACAATGAGTCAGAAAGACGGACTGGAGAAGGAGTTAGACCTTAAGGCTGACTGCATCTGTGGACATAAAGAAATGTCAAGAGGACTATAGCTGGGACTAATAGAATAATAGTTCTGGTATCAAACCAAGATGAAACAGGCAAAAACTTTTGAACTTCCAAATCTTATTTACCAGCAGAAGTTCTTCTGAGTCAATCCTAAAGGAAGGTCACCTCAGAAGAGTAATTTAATTCAATATCTTAAGTCTAGGATTGATCCTAGGCTAACAATCTAAAGAATATTTGATTTCTTTTAAACACCATCACAATAACATCTTACTATTGGCTCAGATAGTAAAGAATCCATCTGTAATGCAGCAGACCTGGGTTTGATCCCCTGGAGGAGGGCATGACAACACATTCCAGTATTCTTGCTTGGAAAATTGCATGGACAGAGGAGCCTGGCAGACTACAATCCATGGGCTGGCAAAGAGTCAGACACGACTGAGCAACTAAGGACAGCATGGCACACTTGGATGCCTAAAGAGTTTGAAGGAAACTGCCAGTAACTGACAAATGGAATGAACCCAAGTGGGGCTTTCTAGCTTTCTCTACATTGATACACTGAGCTGACAAATCACAATACAGGGGTCCAAATTAATTCAGTATTTGTAAATTCCCAGTTGAGTTAGGTGTAGGAAAAAC
Source organism: Tragelaphus eurycerus (assembly GCA_935064755.1). NCBI lineage: Eukaryota > Metazoa > Chordata > Mammalia > Artiodactyla > Bovidae > Tragelaphus > Tragelaphus eurycerus. The sequence goes on from CAKXYN010000020.1 coordinate 26,327,008, forward strand.
AAAGGCATTTTCCTTGACACAGGTGACTCTCAAAATCCTGATAAATCTACAAGATTGATCATCACTAATTTTTTTTTTTTTTTTTTTTTGAACCTGTTGCATTTGCATCACTAATCATTTTTAACAATGGGGATTTATTTCTTTCACAAGATGTTTCACAGGTGACAAACAGAGTTATATAATAACAGGATTCAAACTTTTTGGCCTTCTAAATTCAAATACTGTTTTCAGAAGAAGCACAAGGTACCAATTCCTGCCAGTATCTTCCATTATAGCAAGCCAAAGGGGCTTCTTGCTCCTGATTGCATAAATTGAAGAAATTCACTCAAAAGTTTAACATACAGTGGCCCAATTGGGGGAAAAAAAAAAAAGCTGACATCAGTTTGGACTGTTTCCTTGACTCTTTCCCTGTTTGCACTTCTCTTTTTCTCTTGCTTCTTAGCTCTTGTCAATTCTTCCTCCATAAAATATAGCTAACCATCTCTCCACAAGTTATTCTGGATGTCAGTTTCCCTCTAGTTGTGAGACAGTCCTCTGGTTGTTTTATATCCTGTTCTATGGTGAAAATTACTCTCTCAAGCCTTTAATAAAAGCAGATCTGTAACATAAAAAAGTAACATATACAAATAAATTGAAAGGAAGGGAAAAAGGAAAAATAAAGGGAAGAGAAGAGGGAAGATGCCTAGAGGTGAGCATATAATTTGAAAATATTGTGAGCAACTGCACCGCTTTATTGATACAGGGTTAGTTTTGTATACATTTATGTATACATATATATATGTATTATAATATATTTGTATATATAATATATATGTATATAAATATGTTTGTAAAAAAAGTTGGTGTTTATATAGTCACAGGGGAGGTTGGGCAGAATCTGTACATTTTGTCTCACATGTGATTTAATGGACAATACACCCTGTTGAATTATAGTCAGTTACAGTATCCCGCTTTGCTGATATGCTAGAGAATTCTGTTGGAATACTGGCCTGAACAGGAAGGTGGCTTTGATATAGGCTGGGAAAAAAGGTTGCATTTTGATAATAACGGGACTGAAAGCTCTCTTGCTCCTTCTCAGAACATACAGACAGACAAACGTGCATGTATGTGCATAAATATACCACAAACTCTTTATTTCCTCTAAGCAAACCCTCACTAGTCAGTCTAATATTTTTCAACTCATCTGACATAAGTATGGAAGATTAAGAAACTAAAGGATGGAAGTTTATTTCCTGAGCTTTTAGAAAGGGCAGCCAGAGGATAGGGATACAGAAAGAGCCTCTCTAAGGATCACCCACTGTATTTTAAACCTGAGTGAAGAGGCTCCAAAACGAACAAGTGTCTGGTTAATAAAGTAGGGGTAGGCATTGGAGCTTGAAATTATGGGTCACTTTTGATTAAACATTGCTCACAGAAAATAAGCCCTGGCTTTCAGTCATACAGTCTCTGCTATAATATGCAAGAATTTAAATGCCAGCACTTATTAACTCTACCCTGAACAATAGCTGAGGACCACCTTGGGGATGATCCATTAAAAAGAAAGATGTACAATTCTCCTCAAAAAATAAGTAATGCTCAACCAATGGACAAGATAGTTGAGAGAATTTATTTTAGTATTTTTCTGTGTTTGGAAGACGCAGCACAGTTTAGTGGAAAGATCACCAGAATTAGAATTCAATATGATCTAAACTCAACCATGTATTAATTGTGATTTGGCACAATGAGTCAGCCTCTCTGAGTTTCCACTTCCTCATTCTAAATTGTGGGCATTAAAACTCAAAGCTCCAAGGATTGCTGAGTATTAAATATGATAATTTATGTAAAAGAATAAGTCTCCTGCCTGGAATGTTTTCAATGCTAAGTACAACTTGTTCTTTGTAGTAATCTGAGCTTCCAAGTACTCAGTAAATGGTAGCTATTATGATTATTTTTTTAGTTATTTATGACCACACTTGGCTTTGTTAATTTTTTCAATACTGCTCTTTTCTATTCAGAAACAGGCAACGGGTTGAGAATAGTTTATAAATGTTACTATAAAGCCTCAAGAATGAATTGCTTTTACTCTTGATTTATATTGCTTTTTACATATTTTTATTGATTTTGATATTTAAATTCTTCTTTTGATATGTTTTAACCATAATCCTTGTTTATGAGACTGAAGACCCCAGCATTTGGTAATCAGTTGCTTATTAAAAGGTGACATGATTTTTTACTAGAGAATCAAAATCAGTAAATCATATTTTTGTCTTTAGCAGAGGTTAAATGAACAAATCATCTACAAAATCAGAATTTTACCTAATTATGAAGCTTATTTTTCCAACAGTAAAATGGATTTTTTTTTTTTTTTTTTTTTGAGCTTCCAAGTACATGTTAGAAAATTTTATTGATCTAAAACCTAGAACTGACAAGATGTCTGATCAGGATATGGGGGGTAATGACTAATGCAGTATCATGTATGGATGTGAGAGCTGGACTGTGAAGAAGGCTGAGTGCCAAAGAATTGTTGCTTTTGAACTGTGGTGTTGGAGAAGACTCTTGAGAGTCCCTTGGACTGCAAGGAGATCCAACCAGTCCATTCTGAAGGAGATCAGCCCTGGGATTTCTTTGGAAGGAATGATGCTAAAGCTGAAACTCCAGTACTTTGGCCACCTGATGAGAAGGGTTGACTCACTGGAGAAGACTCTGATGCTGGGAGGGATTGAGGGCAGGAGGAGAAGGGGACGACAGAGGATGAGATGGCTGGATGGCATCACCGACTTGATGGACATGAGTTTGGGTGAACTCTGGGAGTTGGTGATGGACAGGGAGGCCTGGTGTGCTGCAATTCATGGGGTCACAAAGAGTTGGACACGACTGAGTGACTGAACTGAACTGAACTGAAAGCCACATATAATAAGCAGTAGACCTGGAATTCCAACACAGAAACCAGGGTCTCTAGGAAACAAAACCATTGAACATTATCCTATATTGTACATTTCAAAAGGAAGAAATCCATTGGATAGACCAAGGCATCAAAAACTATCCAAATGGTAAAATTAGAGATAAAAGTAGTAAAAATGCCCAGAAGCAGGCATCATGAAAGAGAACACTTTGAGTGACTGCTGATACACATCTTATCTTCTGCAGCAAGCACTTTCTCTCATTCCTCAAACATCCTTTCTTTTCTTTAAAACAATTTTATTCTGTTATTTACATACTCCTTCCAATCACACCTTGAATGCTCCTTTTTCAGAGACAACTATATCTGAAATGCATACCTGCCAGCACTCATATCATGTTCTTCACTTGCTTTAGTCTTGAAAATATATAAAGGAATATGTGAACAGTCACGTTCCTTTGTTCTTCAGTTCACTTCAGTTCAGTTACTAAGTTGTGTCAGACTCTTTACAATCCCATGGACTGCAACTTTCCAGGCTTCTCTGTCCATCACCAAATTCCTGAAGCTTGCTCAAACTCATGTCCATTGAGTTGGTGATGTCATCCAACCATCTCATCTTCTCTTGTCCCTTCTCCTCCCACCTTCAATCTTTCCCAGAATCAGGGTATTTTCAAATGAGTCAGTCCTATGCATCAGGTGACCAAAGTATTGGAGTTTCAGCTTCAGCATCAGTCCTTCCAATGAATATTCAGGACTGATTTCCTTTAGAATGATTGGTTTGATCGCCAGTCAAACCGAAGGACCTCCAAAGGAACCTCAAGAGCTTTCTCCAACACTGCAGTTCAAAAGCATCAATTCTTTGGAGCTCAGCTTTCTTTATAGTCTAACTCTCACATCCATACAATGAGTACTGGAAAGAAACATAGCTTTAACTAGACAGACCTTTGTTGGCAAAGTAATGTTTTTGCTTTTTAATACACAGTCTAGTTTGGTCATAGTTCTTCTTCCAAGGAGTAAGCACCTTTTAATTTCATGGCTGCAGTTGCTATCTGCAGTAATTTTGGAGGCCGAGAAAATAAAGTCTGTCACTGTTTCCATTGCTTGATGCCATGATCTTCATTTTTTGAATGAGTTTTAAGCCAGCTTTTTCACTCTCCTCTTTCATTAAGATTCTCTTTAGTTTTGCTTCGCTTTCTGCCATAAGGGTGGTGTCATCTGCATATTTGAGGTTATTGATATTTCACATAGCACTCTTGATTCCAGCTTGTGCTTCATCCAGCCCAGCAATTTGCATGATGTAATCTTCATTTAAGTCAAATAAGCAGGGTGACAACACACAGCCTCGATGTACTCCTTTCCCAACAACCAGTCCATTGTTCCATGTCTGGTTCTAACTGCTGCTTCTTGACCTGCATACAGATTTCTCAGGAGGCAGGGGAGGGTACTCCCATCTCCTTAAGAATTTTTCACAGTTTCTTGTGATCCACATAGTCAAAGGCTTACCATTCAAATATTTAGAGTGACTGTATGTATTTTGACTGTGACCTTGTGGCTTGCCCATGATAGATTATGTCTTCACTCCTGTGTTGGTCAGGAAATGTTAAAGCATGCCAGGCATTTTAACCAATATTCTTTGCTTAATCACTCTTCATCATCTCAATAGTATTGTGGATCTCAGGTAATTATGGAGAAGGCAATAGCAACCCACTCCAGTACTCTTGCCTGGAAAATCCCATGGATGGAGGAGCCTGGTAGGCTGCAGTCCATGGGGTCCAAAGAGTCAGACCCAACTGAGCGACTTCACTTTCACTTTTCGCTTTCATGCATTGGAGAAGGAAATGGCAACCCACTCCAGTGCTGTTGCCTGGAGAATCCCAGGGATTGCGGAGCCTGGTAGTCTGCCGTCTCTGGGGTCCAACAGAGTTGGACACGACTGAAGCAATGTAGTAGCGGCAGCAGCAGCAGCAGCAATAGGTTATTATGGCCTGATTACTACAACATAGTAAGAAGGATTCTGAGGCTTTCTCTATCCAGGCTCCAGGAAATAGAAAACTTGATTAAATGGTGATATATGCTACAGTCAAGATAAAAGGGATGGTGAGGGGGTGAACCACATACTTAATATCCCTATTTTTAACAGAGTTGTTCATGTGGTAATTATGAGATGGGCAACTCAGAGTTCTAACAGGCTATTTCTTTGCTTTCTTTGCTTTCTGTCCTACCTCACCCTACCAAACAATACATGTCAAATTACATCCTAGAACATTTATATCTCTAAACAAGTCACTTGAAAATAACTATTCTAGTTAAAATGACCTTATTTTTAGATGGAGAAACTATTTTATGAAAATTAAACCACAACAACTATTTGCATGAAGAATGTACTCAGAACTAGGGTTGATGTATTGTTTGTAACAGATTATTTTGCAATGACAAAGGATACTAGGTGAAAGAATTCTCATTTCAGTGGTTTTAAGAACAAAGCTTCTGACTAATGAAATATCTTACAATTTCTAATTGGATCGGATGTCCCTAGTCCATCTTAGGTGAATAATATCATTTAAATATTTTCGGTAATTTTCCTTTAGCAGGCTTTCAGACTTAATGTTTCTGCCTTGCTTCAGGACAACATCTTTTAATTGCTCTAAATTATCAGTGATGTCTGTAGCATTTTTACTGAACATGGATTGATTTCAATTAACTTTCTCATGGTTTTGCATAGAAGCAGTCTTTTTCAATTTGCCTAATTGGATCACACAACCTCTTGGAGCCGAGGAATGATAGTCATTAAAAGGTTGGGAAAAGAGGACACAACCAAGGTTGTTTATTTCCTAATATATCCATTTGGAATTTTCAGTTGTACTTGATCAAATAAGACGACTGGCTAAGAATGTGGGTTAGAGAATTGAAATAGACTATCCCCCCAGTGGAGGCCTTTGAATACCCTATGATTAAATTTTGCTTGCATAGGAATACCCAATAAAATTTGTTTAAAGCCTGTTCAGACACCGTTACCACAATCAAAACACTATCTTTTCCCTTTTATCATCTCTTATGTATATGGTACAAGTGATAAACTCTCAATACTTGTGACCATGTACACTTCAGGTTGTGATTAGAAATATTCTGGTACTTTTATGCAAAATGATTCCATTGTGTGAGACATTTGAGGTAAGCAGTCAGTGGAGAGCAATTGTGAAAACACAGGCAGTAATAAAACACAAGAGACCCAGAATCTTGGAGGTGACAGATACTGAGACAACAGAATTCAAGGTGAGACAAGGGAAATGGTACAAAACCTAAAGAGAAGAGAATGAAATATAGATAAAAACAAGCAAATGGAAAAAGGGTGAAGGGAGCTAATTTTTACTGGTATGTTTAATAAATCCAAGACAACCAACTTTAAAATACTAACAAGAAAATTAACTTGGATAACTAGTTAAAACATTGTTGTTGTTTAGTAGCTAAGTCGTGTCCAACTTGTAATGACCCTATGGACAGTAGCCCCCTAGCCTCCGCTGTTCATGGGATTTTCCAAGCAAGAACACGAGAGTACCATTGCCTTCTCTAGGGGATCATCTGGACTCAGAGATTGAACCCAAGTCTCCTGCATTGCAGATGGTTTCTTTACCTCTGTGCCACCTGGGAAGCCCAGTTACAACATTCAGTTCAGTTCAGTTGCTCAGTTGTGTCTGACTCTTCGCAACCCCATGAATCGCAGCAGGCCAGGCCTCCCTGTCCATCACCAACTCCCAGAGTTCACTCAAACTCATGTCCATCAAGTCAGTGATGCCATCCAGCCATCTCATCCTCTGTCGTCCCCTTCTCCTCCTGCCGCCAATCCCTCCCAGCATCAGAGACTTTTCCAAAGACTCAATTCTTTGCATGAGGTGGCCAAAGTACTGGAGTTTCAGCTTTAGCATCATTCCTTCCAAAGAAATTCCAGGGCTGATCTCCTTCAGAATGGACTGGTTGGACCTCCTTGCAGTCCAAGGGACTCTCAAGAGTCTTCTCCAACACCAGAGTTCAAAAGCATAAATTCTTTGGTGCTCAGCTTTCTTTACAGTCCAACTCTCACATCCATACATGACTACTGGAAAAACCATAGCCTTGACTAGACGAACCTTTGTTAGCAAAGTAATGTCTCTGCTTTTGAATATGCTATCTAGGGTGGTCATAACTTTCCTTCCAAGGAGTAAGCGTCTTTTAATTTCATGGCTGCAGTCACCATCTGCTGTGATTTTGGAGCCCCCCAAAATAAAGTCTGACACTGTTTCCACTGTTTCCCCATCTATTTCCCATGAAGTGATGGAAACAGATGCCATGATCTTTGTTTTCTGAATGTTGAGCTTTAAGCCAACTTTTTCACTCTCCACTTTCACTTTCATCAAGAGGTTTTTAGTTCCTCTTCACTTTCTGCCATAAGGGTGGTGTCATCTGCATATCTGAGGTTATTGATATTTCTCCCGGCAATCTTGATTCCAGCTTGTGCTTCTTCCAGACCAGCGTTCCTCATGATGTACTCTGCATATAAGTTAAATAAGCAGGGTGACAAAATACAGCCTTGATGTACTCCTCTTCCTATTTGGAACCAGTCTGTTGTTCCATGTCCAGTTCTAACTGTTGTTTTCTGACCTGCATATAAGTTTCTCAAGAGGCCAGTCAGGTGGTCTGGTATTCCCATCTCTTTCAGAATTTTCCACAGTTTATTGTGATCTACACAGTCAAAGGCTTTGGCATAGTTCATATGACTCAGCAATCCCATTATTGGGCATATACCCTGAGGAAACCAGAAATGAAAAAGACACATGTCCCCTAATAGTCACTGAAGCACTAATTACAATAGCTAGAACATGGAAGCAACCTAGATGTCCATTGACAGATGAATGGTAAAGAAGTTTTGGTACATATACACAATGGAATATTACTCAACAATAAAAAGGAATGCATTTGATTTGGTTCTAATGAGGTGGATGAACCTAGAGCCTATTATAAAGAGTGAAGTAAGTCAGAAAGGTAAACATAAATATAGTATATTAACACATATATATGGAATCTAGAAAGACAGTACTGATGAACCTATTGACAGAGGAACAATAGAGATACAAACATAGAGAACAGACTTTTGGACACAGTTGGGGAGAAAGAAAGTAGGATGATTTGAGAAAGCAGCACTGAAACATATCTATTACTATATGTAAGGTAGATAGGCAGTGGGAATTTGCTGTATGATGCAGGGAACCCAAAGCTGGTACTCTGTGACAATGTAGAGGGATGGGATAGGGAGGGAGGTTTAAGAAGAAAGGGACCTATATATATCTATGGCTGATTTATGTTGATGTATGGCAGAAATTACTACAATATTGTAAAGTAGTTATCCTCCAATTAAAAATAAAATAAAATTTTTAATAAAGGAGAAAGTACCATACTGTGAAAAGTAAAAGAGATTTATAAAAGAAACTGAAGATGATACAAATAAATGGAAAGATATTCTATGTTCATGGATTGAAAAATTAATATGATTAAAATGTCCATATTACCCAAAGCAATCTACAGAGACAATACAATTCATGGTATTTTTCACAGAAACTAGAACAAATAAATCAAATTTCCTCTTCTTAAATATACACCAGTCAGATTGGATTAGGGCCCAACCTAATGGTCTCATTTTAACTTTATTACCTCTTTAAAGTCTCTATCCCCCAAATCAGTAACATTCTGAGGTAACTGCATAAAATTCATGTTAACATGTGAATTTGGGGAGGGTACAATTCAGGCTATAACAAACTGTAAGCAACCCAAATAGCCATCAGTAGCCTACTATTTAAATAAATCATGGTGCATCTCTACAATAAATAATATATGGTTAATCGCTGGACTGGAAGAAACAGAAGTTGGAATCAAGATTGCCGGGAGAAATATCAATAACCTCAGATATGCAGATGACACCACCCTATGGCAGAAAGTGAAGAGGAACTAAAAGCCTCGATGAAAGTGAAAGTGGAGAGGAAAAAGTTGGCAAGCCAACACAGAAAAGAAGATCATGCACGCCCACACACAGGGAATAGATGGAGAAACAGTGGAAAAATGTCAGACTTCTTTCTGGGCTCCAAAATCACGAAGGTGACTGCAGCCAGAAAAGCGACTCGGAAGGAAAGAGACCAACCTAGATAGCAACAAAAGCAGAGACATCACTTGCCAACAAAGGGCCAGTCAAGGAGCGGAGAGAGTGAGAGCTGGAGGAAGAAGGCAGTGCCAAAGAAAGTGAATGTGGTGGAGAAGAAGAGTGAGGAGACAAGGCCGAAGGAGACAGCCCTGGAGGAAGGAGAGAGGAAACCAGGCCACCCAGCGAGAGAAGGGAAGAGAGGGGAGGGAGAGGGAGGGAGAAGGGGAGAGGGAGAGGGGAGCAGAGAGAGTGAGGAGGACGGGAGGGGGAAGGGAGGCGGCCGAGGGAAGAGGGAGAGCGACGAGAGCAACACCGAGAGAAAAAAGGAAAGAAGGGGAAAGAAAAAGCAACAAAGAGACAGAGCCCACACCACACACACACACACACACACACACACACACACCCACAGGGGAAAAGGAGAAGAGAGAGGACACAGGCAGGAGAGGGGAGAAGTGAGGGAGGGGGCGGGAGGCAGGAGAGCGGGAGAACAGGGGAAGGAGGGGGAACACCAACCCCAGAGACCGCCGGGGGGGAGAAGAGGGGGGAGGGGGGAGAAGGGAGAGGAGGAGGGGGGGGGAGGAAGAGAAAGAAGAGAGGAAAGAGGGAGGGCGGGAGAGGGGGGGCGAGGAGGGGAGGGGGGAGAGGGAGGGGGAGGCAGAGGAGAGAGAACGAGAGATAGAAGAGAGGATGACCTAGAGCAGACTGGGGAGTAAATGGGTGAAAGCAGAAAGTAGTGGAGGTGATGGATAGTGGAGCTATCAATGAAGATGATGGAAAGTGTGCACCAAATGGAAAGGAAAATCAGAGTGGAAGAGGAGGTAGTTCATCCCAATCAAAGAAAGGAATGAAGGAGTGCACGAAAATGCACTCACTCACACGTAGTAAGTAATGTCAACCAGAGGAGAAGTGAAGGAAATGAGTGGGAAAGGAGAGGAAAGAGAAAATGGATGGAAAGAGAGAGTTAGAAAACTGTATTGACTATGAAGTTTGATTGTGGATAAAAATAGGATGAGAGAGGAATACAGACCACCTGATCTGCCCTTGAGAAATCTGATGAGGTCAGGAAGCAAAGGGAAGTGGTCAGGAAAACAGACTGGTCCAAAAGGAAAGGGTACGCAAGGCTGATATTGTCACCATGTTTATTTAACTATATGCAGAATACATCATGAGAAATGCTGGACTGGAAGAAACACAAGTTGGAATCAAGATTGCTGGGAGAAATATCAATAACCTCAGATATGCAGATGACACGACTCTTATGGCAGAAAGTGAAGAGGGGCTAAAAAGCCTCTTGATGAAAGTGAAAGTGGAGAGTGAAAAGGTTGGCTTAAAGCTCAACATTCAGAAAACGAAGATCATGGCATCTGGTCCCATCACTGCATGGGAAATAGATGGGGAAACAGTGGAAACAGTGTCAGACTTTGTTTTTCTGGGCTCCAAAATCACTGCAGATGGTGACTGCAGCCATGAAATTAAAAGACGCTTACTCCTTGGAAGGAAAGCTATGACCAACCTAGATAGCATATTCAAAAGCAGAGACATTACTTTACCAACAAAGGTTCGCCTAGTCAAGGCTATGGTCTTTCCTGTGGTCATGTATGGATGTGAGAGCTGGACTGTGAAGAAGGCTGAGCGCCGAAGAATTGATGCTTTTGAACTGTGGTGTTGGAGAAGACTCTTGAGAGTCCCTTGGACTGCAAGGAGATCCAACCAGTCCATTCTGAAGGAGATCAATCCTGGAATTTCTTTAGAAGGAATGATGCTAAAGCTGAAACTCCAGTATTTTGGCCACCTCATGCGAAGAGTTGACTCATTGGAGAAAACTCTGATGCTGGGAGGGATTGAGGGCAGGAGGAGAAGAGGACGACAGAGGATGAGATGGCTGGATGGCATCACTTACTTGATAGGTGTGAGTCTGGGTGACCTCCGGGAGCTGGTGATGGACAGGGAGGCCTGGCGTGCTGGCGTTCATGGGGTCGCAAAGAGTCAGACACGACTGAGCGACTGATCTGATCTGAAGCATTTTTTAAAGAGCAAAAGTATTTAAGAGAAGGAATGATTCTAAGACTTGCAGCCTGTGTAAAAATTGATGGTGATACCCTTGAGAAAATGAATGCAGAAATTAAAAAAAAAATAAATGTGTGGAACTCAGCAGCCATGACACTCATGCTCTTCTTTCTAAAGACTTTTGCAATGATATTGTTATACCATCATCCTTCTGGTATTTCAAGTAATTAAATCTTCAATAAGGTCATGCCCACGTAATACTGAATTCCGTAGTAACGTCAGTCCTATTATATTGAGCCGCCAATGTGTTACACCAGTTGTGAGACCACATTCCGCTAGACTACACTACAGACACATTAAAATATGAGTGGAATATTAAATTGACCATCCCTCCATTATAGAACATGTCCTCTGTCTCCATTATAATGCAGTCTGGCTTTCTTTAGGGGCATGAAAAATTTCTTGGTATTGTTAGTAAGTTTCTCCTGTCTCTTTGATGTCAGTAGATATTTAATTTAATTATCAGGGTTGAATGAACTTGGTGCAGCTGAGTGATCACTAACAACTCCGTGGAACTGGAATAGTCCGCAAACAAATTAGTTCTCCAGATGTGGAGACTTATAAATAACTACACCAGCTATCTGTGGGTGTAAAGAGAAAACAGGCAGTGTTAGTAATAAATGAATATTTTTTGAAATGGTGGAAACAGTATTTGGAAGCAGCTACTGCTACTGCTAAGTCACTTCAGTCGTGTCTGACTCTATGAGACCCCATAGACGGCAGCCCACCAGGCTCCCCCATCCCTGGGATTCTCCAGGCGACAACACTGGAGTGGATTGCCATTTCCTTCTCCAATGCATGAAAGTTAAAAGTGAAAATGAAGTCGCTCAGTCGTGTCTTACTCTTAGTCACCCCATGGACTGCAGTCTACCAGGCTTCTCCATCCATGGGATTTTCCAGGCAAGAGTACTAGAGTGGGGTGCCATTGCAGACAGTAGTTCAATTTTAAGTTTTGCATTTAGAGGAATATTCCTCAATTTTTTTTCTATTTTTAACCTCTTGTCTAATCATTCATTAATTCAGTAATTTTGCTTCATTCAATCTCTTAACCATGGCATGTGTTCATTTTCCAATCCACTGCTAGTGTCTTCATTCAAGTATTCTTAACCATCTTCCCTTTCCCAGAAGCATCCACGGAAATTTTGCCACTAGATAAAAATTTATAATAAATACAACTAATAAGGTCATCTCCTTGCTCAAAATTAGTTTGAGGCTTCTTGTTGGATAAAGGAAAAAAAAAAATTCTTAGATCCTCTGACAGCTGTAACAGATGTTTCATCAGTTCAGTCACTCAGTCATGTCCAACTCTTTGTGACCCCATGGACTGCAGCATGCCAAGCTTCCCGGTCCATCACCAAATCCCAGAGCTTACTCAAATTTGTGTACATCGAGTCAATGATACCATCCAAACATTTAATCCACTGTCATCCCCTTCTCCTCCTGCCTTCAAGCTTTCTCAGCATCAGGGTATTTTCCAGTGAGTCAGTTCTTTGCATCAGGTGGCCAAAGTATTGGAGTTTCAGCTTCAACATCAGTCTTTTCAATGAATATTCAGGATTGATTTCCTTTAGGACTGACTGATTGGATCTCCTTGCAGTCCAAGGGACTCTCAAGAGCCTTCTCCAACACCACAGTTCAAAAGCATCAATTCTTCAGTGCTCAGCTTGCTTTACAGTTCAACTCTCACATCCATACATGATTACTGGAAAAACCATAGCTTTGACTAGATGGACCTTTGTTGTCATGCTTCATGATCTACTTCATATTTTTCACTCCATTAGCATCCACTGCATTTTCTCCTTTATAACTTATACTCCAGAAATTCTGAAAAGTTTAGGTCTAATAGGAAAGGAGGAAAGAGATGAGATGTGGAATCAAGGTCATGCTGGTCTTTCTTGGATGCTGCCACCCTCCAAGTAGAGTAGACCCTTGACTTGGAGCCATAAGTGGGAGAGAGATGAAGATAAACAACCAGGAAATCAAAGTGTGAGAAGAAAACTTAGAGCTGAACAATTTATGCCTGGTATGTAGAGTTTCACTAACTTCTTACTAAACTTCTAATTGCCTCCCTACCTTATCTGCAGGATATTCCATAGGAGCTTCTGGGTTTAAAAATAATGAATTTGTTAACAATTTCATTTTCAAAAAAAAGCAGAGCAGATGGAGTCAGTGGCAGAAGACCTTTAGTGCTGACAATATCACTGACTGAATATCCTCCTTGAGAAGGTTAAAACTTATTTACCTCTTATGAAAAAAGAGTGTGTGTGTGTGACTAGATATGATAATAATTAATGATAGTAATATTACATAATATTTATTTGCTGCTTCCAACATGATAAAGACTGAACAAAGATTGTTAAATTAATTACTTAAAATAATTCTTAGCAAAACCCTTTGAGTCAGCTGCTATTTTAACATGCTCATTTTATAGATGAAGAAACTGAAGTGGTAGTATTGGAATTTCAGCTAAGAGATTTTAACTTTGGAGACTATATCTTTCTTTAAGATCCACTCTGTGAACACTAATCATATATTCTTGTGTTTTTACAAAAATTCTGTTCAATTATATTCATTAGTCACATAAATATCAGACTTTTCACTGTGTTTTGATTTTAAATTTGTTCTTGTTTTAACAACAGTGCCTCTGTTTGTATCTTTCTGTGCTTCTGACTTCTCAGAAGTGTCAATGGATAATGAGATGACTGATGACAAATCTATTAAATTATTTTTTGATGTGTTCATAAATTTTGCTAACATCTAGTTTTTAGTTAGACATTGACATTACTGATAATACTAATTACATAATCAAATAATAGAAGAAGAAGCATTTTAACTCAAGAATATTTTTGCCAATAGAATGCAAAACCGCTTTTCAACACTATAAACATTTTCAAGGATTTTACATATGTAATAGACAATGATTCGCCCTCCATGAAGGGCAGACACGGTGTTTAACATGAAGGCAAAGAGGCAGCAGAACTTAGAGTCTTGATTAAGACTCTTTCAAAAGGATGGATTTTATCCAGTACAACTTCTGGTTCAGGAAATTCAAATACAGCTTTACAGGAATTAATTAGAAAACAATTATAATTAGATGAAACTGATTCATTCTGGATATTTGAAACAAACATGGTTGGTATTCAGTAGACACAAAATAAAATGGTGAGGGTTCTTAGAAACTAAGCCTTTTGAGGAACTGTCAGAGGAAGAATGGGTTTCTAACCTTCCAGTAGAACACAGAGGGACTGAAGTAGACACTGGAAAACACTGGAGACAGAAAACGCCATGGATCTTTGTGTGCTGAGTGATGTTCAGAGCAGGGTGTTTCAAGCTTGGCATTACTGACGTTTGGGATGAGAAAATTCTTTGTTGTTGAGTATACATTGCCCTGTGTATTTTACCATGTTCAGCATCAACCCTGTCTCTGCCAACTAGATGTTAATAGCACGCTACCTCTGATCAATCCTTACTGTGACAACTCATTGTCAAATTTCCTTACAGAGAAAAATCTCTCAAAATGCCTGTAAACTTAGAGACTCTGAGTTTGTGATTCCTCTTTAATTTTGAAGCAACCTGTATCAATACATCAAATTTGGTATGATATGCAGGATTTATATCAAACTAATAATGGCATTCCTTTACTATCCTCTGTTCTTCTGTGTTTTTAAAAATATTCCATAATAAAAACTGGCATTCACTTTCAATTCATTTATAAACTAAATCTCAACAACTGTGAAATTATTGATTCAGAACAGAATGCACTTTGTGTAATCCTTAATAAAGTAACACTAATATAATTAGCAATAAAAAATGGAATGTGGGTAAAAAGAGATTGAGTACTAATTATCTTATTTGCATAAAAGGGATTCAATCCATACTGCCTCAAACATGTAGGGAAAACAATGATTCTAACCTTTCAATGATTTTAATAATGTATTTTCTTAAAGGTCTGTTAATAAATTGTATTCCCTAATGTTAAAAAAAAAATCTTAAACTTAGTGATTAGATTTTTTCAGGTTTTTTTTCTCTTAAATTCAAGTAGAATAAATGAAGTACAGTTATTTAAAATATCAACAAGAGTAGAAACAGTCTGTTTACAAACGTATATCTAGTCATCTTTGCATCCATCAGTATGTGATCCATGTGTCTAGTCTCTATCTTCCTTTTGTACTTCCAATCATCCAACTATTATATATTTTTCTATCCATCCATCCAATCATCTTCCTATTTATATGTATAGACAGACAGATGTCTGTTTAACCACTAATTTGTTCTACCACCATTGCTATCATCTAATCTGAATACTAGTCCCTTCTGGGTTGGTATTATCCCTTGCTTTTGTCTTTCTGCTTTTATGTTACTTGAAATGTTAAATGAATATAAATGGTTTTAATAATATTAAGATGATAATGCTGTAATTGGGAAAACAGATCAAAAAGAAGAAAATAGTAGTTGATATAGGTTGTTGAGAATGTGGATTACAAGAATCACCTTTGTCAAATTTGGGAAAATAATATTTCTTGAAATGAGAGATACAGGTGTTGTTCCTAAGTAGAATTAAAATAACTAAAGGAAACAGGAAGTTTGAACATTTTGTGGGTCTTTCACAATATTCAAACAAGTTGGGGTTCTGCATAATGCTCACTTAAATACATACAACTTCTATTTTCTCTCTGTCTGTGCCTCTAAATCCCACAGTTCATATCACCCATGACCTCCCTTATAGTCTCCCATTCCTTACAGTCTTGACTCTGTAACATGACACACTCATCTCCTCTTGCCTCATTTATGTTTGGTTTTCTAGATCCACTTTTATTTCCTGTTTTCTGTTTGCTTGTTTAATTTTTTTAAGTAGAAAATGCTAGGTTTATTGCTTTGCCAGGTAAAGCGAGACACATTGGGCTCCTGCCTCGAAAAAGATCTAGTCTTTCAAAGAAGACAGCCTGATCTCAGTCCTTTAAGGGTGAACATTTTGCACTTAGGGGTTACAAATGACTGAGTAAGAGACTCTAGGAGTACATCAAAGAATATATAATTTATGTATTTTTTATGTGCACTCTGCTTCACAGTCAATATGTTTTGAGGTAGCCTTTGTGTCCAGCATTGATTTTACATGTCCCTTCTTTTGGAGATCATGTCTTTTTTGGCTATACCATGCTAGCTTGTGGAATTTTAGTTTCTTTACCAGGGACTGAAAAAGGACCTTTGGTAGTGACAGCATGGAGTCCTAACCACTGGAATGCCAGGGAATTCCTTAGAGATCATCTGTACATCTAGCATTGGTTTGTATCAGTTAAACTCTAGATGTGTGGGGAAATGTGGGAGAGAGTCCTCTGCTGCTGCTGCGTCACTTCAGTCGTGTCCGACTCTGTGCAACCCCATAGACGGCAGCCAAGCAGGCTTCCCGTCCCTGGGATTCTCCAGGCAAGAACACTGGAGTGGGTTGCCATTTCCTTCTCCAATGCATGAAAGTGAAAAGTGAAAGTGAAGTCGCTCAGTCATGTCTGACTCCAGCGACCCCATGAACTGCAGCCTACCAGGCTCCTCTGTCCATGGGATTTTCCAGGCAAAAGTACTGGAGTGGGGTGCCATTGCCTTCTCTAATCACTTTAACACAAAAGGGGATTTTTTTTTTAAGGAATTGACACTGACACTTAATTTACATGCTTTTTAAGGTTGCTCTTTTATCTTAGGCTCATTAACAGGGAGACCTCAAGGTTTGTGGCATGAGATGGCTTCATTCCAGTGCAGATCCAAGTTTATCTTTATTTCCACTTTCTTTGGATGTTAATTTGGTTTTATTTGGATGGAAGCAGTGTAGTCCAGCTCTCCTGCTCTCACCTTTTACAAAGCTCATTCAGTCTGTGTGCCAAGAAAAATAAATAAATAACTATGTGGTTTACATTTTATAGAAATAGGAATGTCAGATCAACATGATATAAGTACATTTTTCTTAAAATTGTGTGTCCTTTCTATTCAAAAGGAGGATTATTTTAGTAAAAACTTAGATGCTATGTCATAGATAGGCAAACACTGTATTAAAGTAGCAAATATATCATTAAGGGCCCTTCCTTTAAGGAAACTAACTTGTTAGAGAAACTTACTTTTGAAAATGGAGTACTTAGGGAACAGGCCAGAGAAAAATACAGAAAAAAAAAAAATATATATATATATATATATATATATAAAACAGAAAAAAAATCCTGCTTAGATTTAAAAAAAAAAAATTATGGGATTCATTGCCTGCAATAGACAGGACAAAGAGGAGGAGAGGAATTTGAGAAGAAAACAAACAAATGACTATGTTGTAAGTCTGGAGTCAACAAAGATGACTAGTGAAAATTTTTCAAGACAGAGTGGTCTCAAATTATTTGAAATAGGTATGTCTGATATTTTGTTTTCTAACATGTTTAGTTTTATAACAAGATTTTAATGTTTTCAAACTTCAAGAAAAGGTCCCTACACCCAAAAACCCAATGGAAGAAGTATTTGGGTTAATGAATAGAGAGTCCTGAAGGTCACTGCAACTTTGAAAATGGGATAGCAGGTATAGAAAAACCAATAAATTATTTAATTCAGCTGAAGAAAGAAACTGGAGGCAGGAGTGTTAATATAAAATTCAATCAATCCATAAATGGTCAGATGGAGACAGAGACTTAAATCTTCCTCTGAATGTGAGACGGCAGCTCAGTCTTATTTTAGTTGGATATCAAAGGACTGTTTGACCTAAGTGATATATAAATTGTACAGTGCAACATTATTGACATTTTATAAATGTAAATGAAAGGAAAACTGGATCAACATGCTGTACCAGCAACATCACTGAATGACAATTAGAAAATATGGATTTTAATTGAGATTCTAGCACAAGTTTTCTCAATGATTTTGACAAAGTTATTTGTCTTCTTTGATCTCCAGATGTAAATGGGGGCATGATTAGGTGTTCATACAAGGTTTTTGAATATGTAAAGAGGTTCTGAAATGTGTTAATTTTGACACAATCAACCTATCAATCGCAGAATTCTTCTCCCTCTCAGCATCATCTCTGTAAAGATTTTTATATTTTATTTGTAGCAGTAATTTTCATTATAATAGAGCTGTTACGAATCATGAATTGTGAAGAAATAAATCATTTTCTATGTTTTTCTTTCTCTTAGCAAATGGGTAAGGCTATGAGACCCATTATAAGCATATAATATTTTATGCTGCATTATCTCATAGCTATCATATCTATGTGGAGGTTGAGTGACCAAGAGGGATGGTATGGGGAGGAAGGAGGGAGGAGGGTTCAGCATGGGGAACACATGTATACCTGTGGCGGATTCATTTTGATATATGGCAAAGCCAATACAATATTGTAAAGTTAAAAAATAAAAGAAAAAGAAAAAATATAGAAAAATTACGCAGAAAAAAAATAATAAAGCCAACCTCTGAGTCTGGGAGCTGAATAGCTTTTCTCTAGTTTAAAGACATCTTCTCACTAGGCCACTTGTGTGGATGTTCCACTTACCTCCTTTGCTGCTACAACTGTCTAGTAACAATGGAACTTTCTATATGGTAGCTCAGCAAATTCTTCTCATTTAAAAAAAAAAAATCAGTCTCCTGGCTGGGTTTACCTTTCCTTCAAAGACTGTAATTTGATTGTTTTTATGGTGTGAATTGATAGAATATTCATAGGGGTACTGGCGTTCTGAGTACAAGTGGAAGACTTTAATGGTTTGGCCTTTGAGGAGGGCATGAAAACCCACTCCAGTATTCGTGTCTGCAGAATCCCATGGATAGAGGAGTCTGGTAGTCTATGAATCATGGAGTTGCAAAGCATTGGACATGACTTAAGAGACAGAGCACACACAGACAGAAAAGTAGGTTAAGTCTGGTTCTGCAACACTGTGTGACCTTGGCCAAATGCTTAGCCCCGTTAAATCCACTTTTTGGAGCAGTAAATCACATACCTCTGGCACCTGATTCACAATGTAGTTTTGAAGATCAGTTCAGATGACATTACTTTGCCAACAAAGGTTCGTCTAGTCAAGGCTATGGTTTTTCCTGTGGTCATGTATGGATGTGAGAGTTGGACTGTGAAGAAGGCGGAATGCTAAAGAATTGATGCTTTTGAACTGTGGTGTTGGAGAAGACTCTTGCGAGTCCCTTGGACTGCAAGGAGATACAACCAGTCCATTCTGAAGGAGATCAGCCCTGGGTGTTCTTCGGAAGGAATGATGCTAAAGCTGAAACTCCAGTACTTTGGCCACCTCATGCAAAGAGTTGACTCATTGGAAAAGACTCTGATGCTGGGAGGGATTGGGGGCAGGAGGAGAAGGGGACGACAGAGGATGAGATGGCTGGATGGCATCACTGACTCGATGGACATGAGTCTGAGTGAACTCTGGGAGTTGGTGATGGACAGGGAGGCCTGGCATGCTGCGATTCATGGGGTCAAAAAGAGTCGGATATGACTGAGCGACTGATCGGATCTGATCTGATCTGATCTGATCAGACAAAATATGTACAGTGTTCTAAAAAAGTGCCTGCGATACTGTGACCTGCCAATTAATACTGATTATCATTATTTTTTCTGTCTTTTGTGGATTGCACCATCCTATACAAGTGAATTATGGGAGGGCGTTAACACTTTGAGTATTTAAACACTCTTCTTATCTGCTATTTTCCCTTGGAAACAGACATCCTATTTCCTTTCTCCTAGTCAGCTATTAATAGCTGCCCCAATCTGAGTTAGGAACTTTTTGCTTAGATTCAATTACAGGCTTTATGTTAAATACCAGGTTGTTAGACTCTTCCTCTTTCTGTAAGTCTGATCTTACAGAAAGAAGCATGTATTCACATGCACAATTCTAGTACATATCATTTACTACAAAGTGTAGATCTTTCCAAATCCATCTTCTCTGATCTATCCAAATTCAGCAGTATTCACTGTGTTATCATCCAAATGTCTGTCCTTAATTAAATAGTTCATAAGCCTAAACACTGTTATTAAAACTTCTCAGGTCTTTTAAAAAGCTATTTTTAAAATAAAATAAAAAGGGGATAAGTCCTCTCAGGTATTATTTCTCTATTGCATAAATTATATTTTTTTTGTTAATTACATTTATTTCATTTTAATGCAACTACACATTTTACAAAGTTGTCTAACTGACATTCTTCAAGATCATAACCAATGCTCTATTATCCTGAATCAGCTATGCTAGTGCCTGGCTTGCCATAGGTGCTAAAAAAATGATAGCTTAATATATGAGAGTTGAAATAAAACTAGCTATAAAACTCTTAACTCAAAACCTCTCATTTTAAAGTTTTAATCGAATCCACTACTTTTTTCTGGGAGAAGGCAATGGCACCCCACTCCAGTACTGTTGCCTGGAAAATCCCATGGATGGAGGAGCCTGGTAGGCTGCAGTTCATGGGGTCGCACAGAGTTGGACACAACTGAAGCAACTTAGCAGCAGCAGCTACTTTTTTCTGGGCCTTTTATGTATTTTACAGCATGAATAAAGAAGTCACTGCAGATTCATTTTGTCTGAAGAAGAAATCAACATGACTGTGTAATCAGTTCAGTTCAGTCGCTCAGTCATGTCTGACTCTTTGTGACCCCATGAGTCTCAGCACGCCAGGCCTCCCTGTCCATCACCAATTCCCAGAGTTCACTCAGACTCATGTCCATCGAGTTAGTGATGCCATCCAGCCATCTCATCCTCTGTTGTCCCCTTCTTCTCCTGCCCCCAATCCCTCCCAGCATCAGAGCCTTTTCCAATGAGTCAACTCTTCTCATGATGTGGCCAAAGTACTGGAGTTTCAGCTTTAGCATTATTCCTTCCAAAGAACACCCAGGGCTGATCTCCTTCAGAATGGACTGGTTGTATCTCCTTACAGTCCAAGGGACTCCCAAGAGTCTTCTCCAACACCACAGTTCAAAAGCATCAATTTTTCAGTGCTCACCTTTCTTCACAGTCCAACTCTCACATCCATACATGACCACTGGAAAAACCATAGCCTTGACTAGACAGACATCTAATGACAACGTAATGTCTCTGCTTTTGAATATGCTATCTAGGCTGGTCATAACTTTTCTTCCAAGGTGTAAGCATCTTTTAATTTCATGGCTGCAGTCACCATCTGCAGTCATTTTGGAGCCCCCAAAATAAAGTCTGACACTATTTCCACTGTTTTCCCATCTATTTCCCATGAACTGATGGGACCAGATGCCATGATCTTAGTTTTCTGAATGTTGAGTTTTAAGCCAACTTTTTCACTTTCCTCTTTCACCTTCATCAAGAGGCTTTTTAGTTCCTCTTCACTTTCTGCCATAAGGGTGGTATCATCTGCATATCTGAGGTTATTGATGTTTCTCCCGGCAATCTTGATTCCAGCTTGTGCTTCTTCCAGACCAGCATTTCTCATGATATACTCTGCATAGAAGTTAAATAAGCAGGGTGACAGTATACAGCCTTGATGTACTCCTTTTCTTATTTGGAACCAGTCTGTTGTTCCATGACCAGTTCTAACTGTTGCTACCTGATCTGCATACAGATTTCTCAAGAGGCAGGTCAGGTGGTCTTGTATTCCCAACTCTTTCAGAATTTTCCACAGTTTCTTGTGATCCACACAGTCAAAGGCTTTGGCATAGTCAATGAAGCAGAAATAGATGTTTTTCTGGAACTCTCTTGCTTTTTTGATGGTCCAGCGGATGTTTGCAATTTGGTCTCTGGTTCCTCTGCCTTTTCTAAAACCAGCTTGAACATCAGGAAGGTCACGCTTCACATATTGCTGAAGCCTGGCTTGGAGAATTTTAAGCATTACTTTACTAGCATGTGAGATGAGTGCAATTGTGTGGTAGTTTGAGCATTCTTTGGCATTGCCTTTCTTTGGGATTGGAATGAAAATTGACCTTTCCAGTCCTGTGGCCACTGCTGAGTTTTCCAAATTTGCTGACATATTGAGTGCAGCACTTTCACAGCATCATCTTTCAGGATATGAAATAGCTTGACTGGAATTCCATCACCTCCACTAGCTTTGCTCGTAGAGATGCTTTCTAAGGCCCACTGACTTCACATTCCAGGATGTCTGGCTCTAGGTCAGTGATCACACTGACCTTTTCCAATCTTGTGGCCACTGCTGAGTTTTCCAGATTTGCTGGCATATTGAGTGCAGCACTTTCACAGCATCACCTTTCAGGATTTGGAATAGCTCCACTGGAATTCCATCACCTCCACTAGCTTTGTTCGTAGTGATACTTTCTAAGGCCCACTTGACTTCACATTCCAGCATGTCTGGCTCTAGGTCAGTGATCACACCATCGTGATTATCTGGGTCGTGAAAATATTTTTTGTACAGGTCTTCTGTGTATTCTTGCCACCTCTTCTTTATATCTTCTGCTTCTGTTAGGTCCATACCATTTCTGTCCTTTATCAAGCCCATCTTTGCATGAAATGTTCGTAGGTATCTCTCATTTTCTTGAAGAGAAAAATTCCATGGGTGTGACTCATTGTGGCTGGTAAAAATACCCTTGTCACAGGAAGTGAAATAAAATTATTGAACTATAGAATACTTGAGAAGAAAGTTATCTTATACTTTGCCTTTTCCCAAATCTCTCATGTTAATAGCATCAAGATCAAGTACTACTGGGTCAGAATACAGTTGTATGGGGCTCAAGAATTTGCATTTTGAAAATTTCCCTTAGTGATTCTTATGTAAAATAAGTTAGAGAACTATTTGTCTTGTTCAACAAACTGATGATACAAATAAAGCCATGAATAAGACCCAGGGAAGAGAAGATACATAGGTAAGATTATCTCACCTAATCTATCCCCAGCACCATTCAAATAAAATTTGGCCAGTATGTATCATAAAACTGTTCCATCTTCTCATGTCAATTGCGTATTGTGAGCTGATCTTTCAGGTCACATGAACTGTACCCCAAATGTCAGGAAACATATCTCAGTTATGCTGTCCTAGGATGTTAAGCAAACAACAGAATTCGGCATTATAAAAGCAGCAGTCACTGTCTAGCCTTAGAATCAATGTCTTTAAGGAAAAAATACACACACACACACACTTTGAATGTTAAGAATAAAACATAATATTTTGTTACTGGGCTCTGTCCTATCTTTATCAGTCAGACCAATCTGTTCATAAATCTTTAGATAATTGGCTCTGCTGTGTCCTAACTCCAAGAGACCCGGCTCTCAGCAAAGATGCTGTTTATCATGTGACCTCCCTGAAGTTATTTCTCTGCGTTTTGCTCTTCCATTTTCTCCAAAACTTTCCATCCTAAAAATAATTATAAGAGCTGATCAGTAGAAATGTAGACTTGAACTCTTCTTTATAACATAATTTTGAAAGGGACAGTTTTTTTGATTGTTAGATTTAAAGTGCTAAACACAAAACCGATGACTTCCAAATTTACATTTCAGATCCAGACTCTTCTCAGATCTTTCTCCAGGAAATCTAAACCTGGGAACACAAAGACATCATCTTCCCTCCAAGACTATTTTGTCAGTCACTTTTTAGGAACAACTTGTGTAATTTTCCATCTTTTTCTTTTTCTCTCCTTTTCCCCTCCTTCCCTCTCTTTCATTCCTTTCTCCCTATATTTTTCTCTTTCTTCACTTTCTTTAGTTCTTTCAGAGGTCCCTATAACTTTAGGAATGAAGTTTAAACTTTTCGCTTTCATTTCTATTAAGGGGAAATTCATAAACTATAAAATCAGCCATTTTAAAGTAAGCAATTTAGTGGCATGTAGTACATTTCCAATACTGTGCAAACACCACCTCTACCTAGTTTCAAAATATTTTCACCACCACACCCCAAAAGACCCTAAACCCATTAAGCAATTACTTCCCATTTGTCTTCTTACCCTAGCCCCTAGCAAAAACCAATCTGTTTCCTGATTCTATGCTGTTTTTTTATGCTTTACTTTGCTTCTTCCACTCTCCGTTAGATTTCAAATTTCTGAAGGGAAAACTCATCATCTTCCCTTTATGTAACCACACTTTCCAAATTGATCATGTTAATCATTGTCATCTTTAACACTCCAGCTGTTTCACACAACCCTTACAGAATGTCCAAAAATCTGAAATAATTTCCAGTGCTTTGACTTTTCTAGCCCCAAATCCCTTACCCTTTCTCACCTCAACCCTATTCCAATTTACTTTCCTCGCTCCTTTATTCTTCCCTTTCTTTTTTCTTCTTCCTCCCTCTCTTCTTCCTTTTTTTCTCTCTTCCCTGCTTCCCATTCCCTGTCCATCCCTATGCATTTCTTTCATCCTTTTTTTCCTCTTCTCTCATAACTTTCATTCTTCTCTTTTCCTCTTCTCTTCATATTGTAATATCAGCTTCTCATCACTCACTATTTTGTAAAAACGTATTTGGTTGTGCCAGGCCTTAGCTGTACCATACAGGCTCTTAGTTGTACCAGGCAGGCTCTTAGTTGTGGTGTGTGGGATCTAGTTTACTGACCAGGGATCAAACGTGGGGCCCCTGCATTGGGAATGCAGAGTATTAACCACTGGACCACCAGGGAAGTCCCATCACTTGTTATCTTACTCAATGGTTCTCTCCCTCTATGTCTTCCCACCCCCTGTTACTTGCACTCACTCTCTAGTTTACTCTCCTCGTCACCTGCTCCACGTCTTTCAGTCCCTCTAATGCCCTTTGTTCCTCTTCTTGTCTCTCACTGCTGTTTCCTAAACTAAGGGGACTGTCCTCCCATCCCATCTCCTATATAGTTAACTATTTAGCATCTATCACTTTTCATCCCGTGCTACCTCAGGATGCCTCTCCTGAAACTCCTAGGTTAAATTAACTCCATTGTAATACTCTATCTCATATTTCAGCATCAATTCAGTTTTTTTTTTAAGATCCTCTCTTGAGAAAAAATCTCTAAGTTAGCCTGAGCCAAAGTGCAAAGAGCTACAGTTTTCTTCCCTGAAAAGCAAATGGGTTGTGGGATCTAGGCTGCAACACTTGATACATGAAACAATAATCAAATGATATGCAGAGTACATCATGAGAAATGCTGGACTGGAAGAAGCACAAGCTGGAATCAAGATTGCTGGGAGAAATATCAATAACCTCAGATATGCATATGACACCACCCTTATGGCAGAAAGTGAAGAGGAACTAAAAAGCCTCTTGATGAAAGTGAAAGAGGAGAGTGAAAAGTTGGCTTAAAGCTCAACATTCAAAAAACTAAGATCATGGCATCTGGTCCCATCACTTCATGGGAAATATAGATGGGGAAACAGTGGAAACAGTGGCAGACTTTATTTTTGGGGGCTCCAGAATCACTGCAGATTGTGACTGCAGTCATGAAATTAAAAGACGCTTACTCCTTGGAAGGAAAGTTAGGACCAACCTAGATAGGACATTCAAAAGCAGAGACCTTACTTTGCCAACAGATGTCCATCTAGTCAAGGCTATTGTTTTTCCAGTAATCATGTATGGATGTGAGAGCTGGACTGTGAAGAAAGGTGAGCACCAAAGAATTTATGCTTTTGAGCTGTGGTGTTGGAGAAGACTCTTGAGAGTTTCTTGGACTGCAAGAAGATTCAGCAGTCCATTCTGAAGGAGATCGGTCCTGGGTGTTCTTTGGAAAGAATGATGCTGAAGCTGAAACTCCAGTACTTTGGCCACCTCATGCGAAGAGTTGACTCATTGGAAAAGACTCTGATGCTGGGAGGGATTGGGGGCAGGAGGAGAAGGGGACGACAGAGGATGAGATGGTTGGATGGCATCACCGACTTGATGGACATGAGTTTGAGTGAATTCCAGGAGTTGATGATGGACAGGGAGGCCTGGCATGCTGCAGTTGATGGGGGTCACAAAGAATGGGTCACGACTGAGTGACTGAACTGACTGATAATGCACTGTGCTGTTCAAAGATGAGGTGTAGTACAAATGCCAGGTATGAATAACATTATCTCCTAAATTTGTTCATCTTATTACTCTTTGCAAGTGCTTCTCCAGTGGTAATATTGGGTATGCACCATTAATCCAACAATAAGGTTAAAATCCTAATTTCTATTCATTTGACCTCTATTAAGCCTATCTGTTTATGGAGGCTTCTACAGAGAAATATGAAGAAACATGTAGGTATTGAATACAGAGTTAAAATGCGTATTATATCACTGATACCATTCAAATAACTTGTGAGAAACAGTTTTGTCACAGAAATCATTCATTTAGCTTATGGGATCTTTATGATACACACAATAAGAAACACTTAGAGAAGTTATAAAGCAAACAATAAAAGAGAGCCTTGTGCCAAGAATCTGGGAACCAATAACCCGAAAACAGATAAAGAGAACAAATGGGTACATTCAGTTACCAACCAGTCCTCCCTGCATTTGTGTGCCACCGAAGGTCCAAGTCAGGATCAATAGAGAACAAAGTCAGAGTTGTGTTTCAAGCAGGTAAGTGCAGCAAGTTGTTCTTCCAAAGACCTGGTAATATTCTGAAAAATCACTTGTCTCTGTAGAGGCTATTCCTGCCCCAACTTCCATAGAGCACATTCAGTTCAGTTCAGTTGCTCAGTTGTATCCGACTCTGCGACCTCATGAACTGCAGCATGCCAGGCCTCCCTGTCCATCACTAACTCCTGGAGTCCACCCAAACCCATGTTTATTGAGTCGGTGATGCCATCCAACCATCTCATCCTCTGTCGTCCCCTTTTCCTCCTGCCCTCAATCTTTCCCAGCATCAGGGTCCTTTCCAACGAGTCAGCAAAATAAAGAGTAATGTGGTTTTGCTCCTGATGCAGACAACTCTAGGCTTCCTTATTATTTTGTTTAATGATAATCATTTTCCCATCTACTGGTTTGTCCCCAAAACAAATAGTGATATCCTCTCAGTAATGATAGTTGTAGAAAATTACAGGAACTCAGGACCAAACCCTTCTCCCAGATTACGTTAAGACTGCCTAAAGATACAAGCCTTATATGTTATCCACTTGCTGTATGCAGACATCACTCCTGGTGATGTCAAGTACAATGATCCATTCAAACCTCAGTGTAAGCCTATATAATAGATGTTAATGCCAGTGAACCTCAGAGAGGTTATACAATAGCACAAAGTTTATATACTTTCTGTCTGACTCCCAACCCCAGCATGCTATAGTGAAGAGTCCCAATGAAGTGCTGATAAACTTCATTTATTGAACAAAGTCTAAGCTTATTATTCTGAAATTTTTATTCTGTGGATATTTAAAGTGACAGAGGACTTTAAAATTTAAAAAAAAAAATACAGGAGTCTTTAGGTATAGATTTCTTTTCTGGTTCATGTCACATACTTTTTCGATACGAAAGAAGTCACCAATACTGAGCTACCATACATTATACTAAATAAAGACAACTAAAATACACTTAAGCCATGAAAGTCACTTTACTAGCCAATGACGTACTATTTGGGGACTTACTGCTAAGAATCTCTCTTTGGAGTAAATTCCCAATAATCTTCACTTTCCCATATCATTGGGAGGCACCTTTGAAAAGAGCAAATGGCTCTTGGATTTAATGTCTAGGGAAATATTTCTAGTTTAACTCCATTTCAAAAAGATAACTTGCCAAGAACTCCATAAAATCTCTGAGTCAGTTTCTTTGGTGTGTGGCTAAGCAATGTTCATTTGGGAGAAGAAAAAGAAAAACTTCATAACAATGTGTTTGGAACTGTTTAAAGCAAACATATGCAAAACCCGGGTGACTAAAGATACTTATTTTTTTTTATTGGATTGAAACAATGCAAACTACACACTGTGTCTAAATGTTTAATATAAACATTTACACTGAATATATTTGCAGATCAACAGCTGCTCAAACAAAAGCAGCAAATCTAATGGATTTCATAGTTGAAGCCCCCAATCAAAATGGAGTTTACGTTCATTACTCATAGCTTATTCAATTGCACTTGTATACAGGCCTTTGTTTCGAAATTATTATCTACTTTTAACCTTCTTCCAAGAAACAATCCAAAGTAAGTTACTTAGTTCACGTTTCTAGACCAAATGAGGTACAGGGCAATTAATTTTATTCCTCAAACAAAATCCAGTTAGTATTATTGATATGGAATAATACTTTGCTATCATAATGCAATTATGCTATGTATACTCATTTCAGCTGAACATATACAAAGACATTCCAAATGCAACTGAATTCTCTATTGCTGTTCTATGCACAATTCAAAGCATGTCAGTTAAGGGCACTTGCAAATGCTTGGGGACCATGCACTGAACACTTCCTTTTGTAATCAATCAGGAACTCCATGAAGTAAATAGGTTTATAATTTTGCAGGAATTTGAATCTTACTGGAGGAGGCTGATATGTAGGAGTCAGTCACTTAGAATATGTACAGATTCTGAAATATGTATACCATTTCAGCTATATTATACTTTATTGTTCATTTCAGTTATATTATACTTTATTGTGCACATAATAATCTCTGGAAAAGTGATGGAAATGGAGTTTGTTTCTAAAAGTGAGTGATGAGTGACAACTGTTAATGTTAGCAATAAAATTCAGGAGAAAATAAAGATGTCTTTATGAGTAATGGTACTCTAAGAAGAAATAACAGCACTCCACCCATACAACTACTGCAGGAAGAGGGATTATAGACTATGTTGGTAGTCATTAAGTTGGTTATTCTTAAATGTAGTAGAGTGTATTCCTCATAAATGAAAATTATAAATTATAAAACCATATAATAAATGTGATTAAATGAAGGTATAACTATTTAATTTTATATAACATTTCCTTTGGAGATAACTTTTGGATCTGGCTATTCTTATGCCTTAGTTAAAGGTGGAAGACACTAAGCTAAATCCTTGGAGAAGGGTACAGTGCATCAATTCTTTTATGTCCTCTAGTAGTAAGACTCAAATATGTTACAAGTGACTAACTTTACTCAGTTAGGTTTCACCTAACTTCTTTCTTATTCAGAACAGAAGCAAGGCTATATTTAGCTCTTTGACCCCCAAATAATTTATTTTATCTCCTTTCTTCTCCCTTCATTTGATCTAAAAACAACATTCTTTCTTGAAATACTAATGAAAACAGTTTTTCTTAGTGATGAACATATACAACTTTATGACACCTTTCTTTTTATCTTGTAAATAATGTATTCCAAAGTCACTCTGATGCTGAAACTCTTTCCTTCATAGCCTTGTGTTATTTTTGTTTTTGTTGCTATTTTGACAAATAATTCTTATAAACATTTCTATTACTGCTGTATCTTCATGCTAGGGGCCGATATTCACTCTCAATCTACCTTTTATAATGCTGACAAAATATATTTTCTAGAGTATCACTTTTTATTATGGAATTTCCCAGCTCACAAATTTTAGTGGCATCCTAATGTCAACTTACAGGGATCCAAACAGTTTGTTGTTGTTATTTGCTTTGTTTTAAATTAGAATCACTATCTTTAAATTACTTAAGCTCAAATGTCATCAAGTCTAACAAGAGGGAAGTGTTGAAAAATATAATGTGCTATATATACCTCCTTGATCTTTGGAACTGTACAAAATGCATCACAGAGATCATTTCACATAATCTTTTTAATAATCCTGGAATGTGAAGGGAAAAAATGAGATATGGGCAACTTGTAGTAAGTGCCAAAATTTGGATTCGAATTAGCCTCTCAGTCTCCAGTAGTGATACCTGGGTATGAGAGCAAAGGGAAAAAAAAAATGTTACAGGGATTCATGGATAAGGTAAGGATTGCTGAGGATACAAGACCTCGATGTTTTACTCTCACGTCCCTGTAGAATGGCATCCTTCTAGATTGCTACTGTTTAGACAACTGGCACAAAGCTGTGGCTACAGATCCACATTTATTTCAGGATCATTTTCATCCTAAATCAAGCCCAGTTCTATCATCTCTTCAAGTACAGGCCTCCAATTGCTGGCTAATTCTCAATTGCTCATATCTAGAAGTTCTCCAGAGGCCTGGCCTCTGTGCCATAAGCATGTTCTGCTAATACTGCTCTAGGGGTCACTGAACATTGGTATTCCAAATAAATATTTGCTGCTAGTTTTTTATAGCTTATTATGTTGTACTGCAATCCTTGTCTAGATATGGTAACAAAAAAGAAAACAATGTCACAGTATGTATTTATGGATATTCATTCAATTTTCAGTTTCTCACAGATAATTGAGTTGACACCATGTGGCAGCAATATTTCTAGAGCTTGGAGCTATAAAGGTGAGATACACTCTGTGCATCCAAATAACTCATCAATATAATCAAGATCAGTGATTCTGCAGCTGGTTCTCTTTGGAGTACTAGAAGTTCAGAAAAACATGTACCCACCACTGCTTTTTTACTTATAAATAATTAATAATTTAAATATACACCAAAGGAAATAAAAAGAAAGATAGATGGAGTTATATCTATGGGAGGGAAGATTATGTAATCATGTGTAATTGTGACATTCAGATTTCTATGCATTGTTAACATAAAACAGAATTATATACATATTTTTATATGTGAATGCATTATAATATATCATATGCATAAAAGGAAATTATATATGATATATTCTATCAATTATTAACAATGGTTCTCTGTGATGGATTGTGAATGAATTACTTGTGGTAATTTTTCTGAAATTTCAAATTCCAAAAAATAATTGTATTTTTATTTTCTGAAAAAGACAAACACCAATTACAAAAATAGATTTTTTTTTCTTTTTTTTTATTTTGCTTAACTTTACAATATTGTATTGCTTTTACTATACATCAAGATGGATCTGCCGCCAGTATACACGTGTTCCCTATCCTGACCCCTCCTCCCTCTCCCCTCCCCACACCATCCCTCCAGGTTGTCCCAGTGCTCCAGTCCCAGGCATTTGTTATCGGGCATCGTACCTGGACTGACGACTCATTTCAGATATGATATTATACATATTTCAATGCTATTCTCCCCAATCATCCCACCCTCTCCCGGTCCCAGAGGCCAAAAGTCTGTTCTATACATCAGTGTCTCTTTTGCTGTCTCGTAAATAGGGTTATTTTTACCATCTTTCTAAATTCCATATACATGCGTTAGTATACTGTATTTGTGTTTTTGTTTCTGGCTTACTTCACTCTGTATAATAGGCTCCAGTTCCATCCACCTCCTTAGAACTGATTCAAATGTATTCTTTTTAATGGCTGAGTAATACTCCATTGTGTATATGTACCACAGCTTGCTTATCCATTCATCTGTGGATGGACATCTAGGTTGCTTCCACGTTCTGGCTATTGTAAACAGTGCTGCTATGAACATTGGGGTACACGTGTCCCTTTCAATTCTGGTTTTCTCAGTGTGTATGCCCAGCAGTGGGATTGCTGGATCATAAGGCAGTTCTATTCCCAGTTTTTTGAGGAGTCTCCATACTGTTCTCCATAGTGGCTGTACTAGTTTGCATTCCCACCAACAGTGTAAGAGGGTTCCCTTCTCTCCGCACCCTCTCCAGCATTTATTGCTTGTGGACTTTTGGATCACAGCCATTCTGACTGGCGTGTAATGGTACCTCATAGTGGTTTTGATTTGCATTTCTCTGATAATGAGTGATGTTGAACATCTTTTCATGTGTTTGTTAGCCATCTGTATGTCTTCTTTGGAGAAATGTCTGTTTAGTTCTTTGGCCCATTTTTTGATTGGGTCATTTATTTTTCTGGAATTGAGCTGTAGAAGTTGCTTGTATAATTTTGAGATTAGTTGTTTGTCAGTTGCTTCATTTGCTATTATTTTCTCCCATTCTGAAGGCTGTCTTTTCACCTTGCTTATAGTTTCCTTTGTTGTGCAGAAGCTTTTTAAGTTTGATTAGGCTGTGCACAAATAGATTTTATTCTGCCTTCCTGGTAGTGTATAGCACCTCTATTTTTAACAATATATATATATATATATATATATATATATATATATATATATATATATTTGTTCAGCTTTATTGAGGTTTATTGATAAATAAAATTCATATACTTAAGGTACACAACATGATAAATTGATATACATATACCTTGTGAAATGATTAGCACACTCAAGTTAGGTAACACATCCATCACCTCTAATAGCTATTCTGTGTATTTTGAGAACATTTAACATCTTCTTTCTTTGCAGATTTCAAGTTTAAAGTACTGTAAAATTAAATAAATTCACAATGTTGTGCATAAGATCCACAGAACTTATTTAAGTCATAAATAAAAGTTTGTACCCTTTGACAAACATCTCCCATTTGCTTCTACCTTCTAGCCCCTGGCAACTATGGTTCCATTTTATTACTATGAATTTAACTTTTTTAGATCTCAAATACAATTGAGATCATATAGTATTTGCCTTCCTTAGTCTGACTTATTTCCTCAGCATAATGCCCTCGAGATCCATCGATGTTATGAAAATTACAGATTTCCTTCTTTCTCATAGTTGAATAATATTTAATTGTCTATATATACCACAGCTTCTTTATGTGTTCATCTGTCAGTGGACACTGTTGTTTCCATGTCTTGTTATTGTGAATAATGCTGCAGTAAACATGGTAATGCAAACATCTCTTCAAGATCCTGGTTTCATTTCCATTGTATATATACCCAGACATGAGATGACTATCATATGCAGCTGTATTTTTTTTTTTTTTTTGAGGAACCTTCATACTCTTTTCCATATAGCTGCTTCAAATCATATTCCCACCAAAAATGCTCAAATGTTCTCTCTCTCCTCATCTTCTTTAACACTTGTTATTTGTTGTCTTTTTGATAATAGTTATTCTGACATGGGAAATAGATGGAGAAACAGTGGAAACAGTGTCAGACTTTATTTTTCTGGGCTCCCAAATCACTGCAGATGGTGACTGCAGCCATGAAATTAAAAGACGCTTGCTCCTTGGAAGGAAAGTTATGACCAACCTAGATAGCATATTCAAAAGCAGAGACATCACTTTGCCAACAAAGGTTCGCCTAGTCAAGGCTATGGTCTTTCCTGTGGTCATGTATGGATGTGAGAGCTGGACTGTGAAGAAGGCTGAGCGCCGAAGAATTGATGCTTTTGAACTGTGGTGTTGGAGAAGACTCTTGAGAGTCCCTTGGACTGAAGGAGATCCAACCGGTCCATTCTGAAGGAGATCAGACCTGGGATTTCTTTGGAGGGAATGATGCTAAAGCTGAAACTCCAATATTTTGGCCACCTCATGCAAAGAGTTGACTCATTGGAGAAGACTCTGATGCTGGGAGGGATTGAGGGCAGGAGGAGAAGGGGACGACAGAGGATGAGATGGCTGGATGGCATCACTGACTCGATGAATGTGAGTCTGAGTGACCTCCGAGAGCTGGTGATGGATAGGGAGGCCTGGCGTGCTGCAGTTCATGGGGTCGCAAAGAGTCGGACACGACTGAGCGACTGATCTGATCTGATCTGATCTGATTCTGACAGGGGTACAGTGATATTTCATTGTGATTTTGACTTGAATTTCTATGATGATTAGTGATGCTGAGTATCTTTTCTTGGATCTGTTTGCCATTTGTACATCTTCCTTGTGAAATCCATTTACTTTGATGTATGACTTCTTTGTTTATTTTTGCTTTTGTCTCCTGTGCTTTTGGTGTCACATCCAAGAAACCATGACAAGACAAATGTCAAGTTTTCTCCCCATGCCACTTTGAGGAGTTTTATAGATTCAGGCCTTGCATTTAAGTCTTTAATCAATTTTGAGTTCATTTGTGAATGATGTAAGATAATGTGTGACTTTACTCTTTTGCATGTGAATAAGAAGTTTTCCCAACATCATTTGTTGAAGAGGCTGTCCTTTACCCATTGTGTATTCTTACGCCTTGTGGAAGTTTAGTTGACCGTATATGAGTCGATTTATTTCTTAGCTCTCTATTCTGTTTCAATGTTCTATGTGCCTGTTTTATACTGGTACCATATTATTTTAATTAATTTGGCTTTTTAGTATAGTTTGAAATGAGAAAGTGTAATGCTTCAAAGTTTGTTCTTCTTCTCAAGATTGCTTTGGCTATTTGTGGTCTTTTGTAGTTCCATACAAACTTCAGGATATTTTTTTCTAGTTTTGTAAGGATTGATACTGGAATTTTGAAGGGGTGGCATTAAATCTGTAGGTCCTCTTGGGTAGTATGGGCGTTTTCACTATATTAATTCTTTTAATCCATGAACATGAAATATCTTTCCATTTATTTGTGCCTTATTCAACTTCTTTCATCAGTATTTTATATTTTCAGTGTATATATCTTTTACTTCTTCTGGTTAAACTTATTTTTTAAGTATTTGTGCTTGATGGTATTTTAACTGGAATTCTTTTAAATTCTTTTTGAGACAGTCTTTTGTCAGTGTGTAGAAATAAAACTAATTTCGGTACATTGATTTTCTATCCTGAAAATTTACTGAATTCATTGATTAGTGTTCACTGACAGGGTGATACCGTTTGGTTGGACTTTTCAAATGAGTGGGTTCGTGGCTAGGCTCCATAATCACCCTTGGTTGAGTGGGGTCCCAGGCTGTGCTTCCTGGAAGACTGGTGGTGTTGTGTTGACTCTTCCTTCAAGCAGGCCTTCCAGGGTTCACTCTGCACAGCCAAAACCTGTGCTCTATAGTTGAGAAAGATCACTGGCAAGGTTATCTGCCCAGACAATGCTGCAGACTGTGCTCTGCTGTAGGTTTGGGTTATTACTAAGCTATGAGTTTGGGCAGGCTGCAGGTTATGCCTCAAATCTGGACAGGGTTGCTGATTAAGTTCCCTGGTTGAGTGAGGCTGGTGTGTGTACCCCAGAGTTAGGTGGGGCTGGAAGCTGGGCTCCACAACTGGGTGGGGTTACTATCTGGGCTCTCTGTTTCCATTGAGCTACAGGGTATACTTTTTGTTTCATTGGGATCA
This sequence comes from Tragelaphus eurycerus, assembly GCA_935064755.1. Classification (NCBI taxonomy): domain Eukaryota; kingdom Metazoa; phylum Chordata; class Mammalia; order Artiodactyla; family Bovidae; genus Tragelaphus; species Tragelaphus eurycerus. Next base: position 26,361,991 of record CAKXYN010000020.1, read on the forward strand.
TTGGGTTGGCTTCTTGCCTGGTTAGGCATAGGCTATGCTCTGCAGTGGGGCAGAGTCTCTGACATGGCTTGCTACTGGGATGAGGCCAACAGCTGTGCCCCCTGCTAGGCTGGGTTGCTGGCTGGGAACCCAAGGCAGGCAGAACTGCCAACCAAGCTCCCTGGCAGACAGAGACACAGGTCAGCTCTGTGAGTGAGTAAAGGGGCTGGATGGACTCATTGGTCAGGTGAGGCTGCTAGCAGGGCTACGGAGACACCATGAAAATCCATGTGCCAGTCACTATGTGTCCTATTTCTCTTCTTTCTTCCTAGCTGACTCCAGGTGATTTAGCTTTGTCATCTCCTCCATGTTCCTAATGAAACAGAATCTGGCTTCTTAGGAAGAGCCTTAGATGTCGGGATGCTGAATATATACCTTGGGCTCTGTATCTGTCCTGGATAAATTGTAGACCCAGAGAATCCCTGTCAGTGTGTGCATGGGTGACACAGTCAAAGTGAAACAATTCTTCTTACTCTTCTAATGCAGACTGTCTTTTTGGTAGTCCATGGGAGTCCTTTACTCTTAACCCTGTTCTGAGATTTTTATTAGGGCATTCTTGTATGTGGATATCTGCTAGTTGCTCCTTCTATGAAGAAATAATGATAGGAACCCCCTACTCTATCATCTTTCTGGCAAACCCAGTCACTATGTATATTTTAACTGGACACAGCCAGGGAGACATTATCATTATGATAGAAATACAGAAAACGATTTGTGGCCAAAACACAGAAAAGGCAGTGCTAGCAGTAATAGCATATATAGTTATTTTTGTTTGTTTGTTTTGGAAAGGTGCAAGGTTCATGATTTTCAAAAAACAAAATACCCCTAAAATAAGAGACAAGCAACATGTAAGCCAGTTCTTTAAAAGCCTCCAATTAAAATAAATAAATTTATATTAAAATAAATATTAAAAATACACAAATAAATAAAAACATCACAGATGCAATGAAGGCATGGCAGAAGCTCATCAACTTTTTAAGAAAGATGGAGGAAGACACTTTCTTCCATGGTGAACTTGGTAGAGCCCATTAACTTAGGACACACTTGACAACAAACTGAATGTAACAAGAGCATGCCAGATTTGCAGAATTCAATTATTCATGCACTGGTTCTATAGAAGTTACTAAGAGTAAGCTATTAAGAGCTGTTCAGTTCGGTTCAGTTGCTGAGTCATGTCCGATTCTTTGCAACCCATGGACTGAGGCATGCCAGGCCTCTCTGTCCATCAGATGTAGGCCATTCTAATAATCTTATCATCCCATAAGCATTTAACAGTGAATGGAAACATGATTTAAATATTTCTTTAAGATGGAGAAAGAACTGAACTTCAGCTAAGTAATAAAAAAGATGATTACAGACCAAATAAGAGAATACGTTGAAGCAGACTTAAAGACAACTTATGGGCTCGGCGATGGTGGGGTAAATGCAGAAAGTGTTTCTGAGACTAGACCAAAAGACCACCTGTCTTTCATTTTCTCAAGCTCTTCTCTCAGTGTATAAACTTGGTGATGGAAAAAGGAAGTTTTCTCTTGGCTTACAAATAGATAGCTGCCTTTTGGAAGAACTGCAAGGAAAAGAAAGGAGTGTCAGTGACAAAGTATTCATATTTCTTCAGAGTCTTATTCTTGTATGACATTGCTTTAGGTAAAATATGTAAATTTATTATTTCCAATTCTTCTTTCCTAATAATCTTACATGTAGCTGAATTACCCTGGATTTGAGGAGATGTTCAGTTATAACATGTACAGTAAATCTTTCTTCCTTCATCTCAAAGGTAATGGTAATAACACTGAAAACCTAATGTGTGTCAGGGTTTTATATGAGCTTACTCTTTTTGGCCTCACCACCATTCTTTAAGGTGCACATTATTTTAAAGAGAACTGGCATCCAGGGAGATGTTCTGAGTATCAAAAACAAGTATCATGTCACTTGTAGATCTTGCAGGAGAGTTATGAAACTAGCTGTCTCTAAGTTGAATAGTCTTTCAACTTTATAATATTGCCAGAAAAGGCTTAAATGTGTGTTGCAGGAATAGTTGATTCACTTTAAAATAAACTCTCATATATTAATTATAAGACATTTCACAATCAAAGCATGCCTTTTAAACTGGCAACTTAATATGAACTTTACAAATTAATCAATTAGCATCTTACAGACTCAGGCCTTCTAAACCAAACATTGAGTCAACCTGATCTCTCAAGATTAATTTATATGATTTGTCTAAAGTATCACATACCACAAAAACATATTTAAGAAATGGATATTCAAAGAACAGAATGCTATTGCTTTATTTATAGGATAACCAAAATAAAGTAGGTCTGATTAGAAGGAATTATTTAGGAGGTATTGGGTTATGATAATAATGTTCTGAACTTAGAATCAGTAGCACAGGCCGGAAATTAAAGCCTGAGGACATGAATGAGATGTCCTCAGAAAACTCAGTTAAAATTACTGAATTTCAGTTTCCTCACCGGAAAATTGAGGGTAATAATGACCAACCTGCATCACTATTATAAATGAAAAAAATATATAGTAGAATAAATGTTTCATAGTATGTTCAAAATTGTGTTAATAAAATAATTAGGGCAAAGTTCATTAGAAATCTATGAAAAATTCCTTTCTAAGTTGTACTCATTCAACACATTTTTGTTGACTGTTGATACTTTTCAGTCCGTAGAGCTGCCATTACAAAATATCACAGACTATGAGGCTTAAGCAACAAAAATTCATTTCTCACAGCTCTAAGATCTATAAGTCTAAGATCAAGATTGTAGACTGGTTTGATTTCTCCCGAAGCCTTTTACCTTGACCTGCAAATGGCCCTTTTCCTGCTGTGTATGTATATGTGTGTATGTAAGTATATATAGATATATATCTTTTCTTCTGGTTACACATACTCTCTGGTGCATCTTTTCTTATAAGGACATCAGTCAGATTGAATTTAGGCCCACTCAACTGACTTCAGGTTTAATTACCACTTTAAAGTCTCTCTCTCCAGATACAGTCACATTCTCATATATTAAAGGGTAGGACTTCAACATAGAAATTTTGAAAGGACATGGTTCAGCCCATAACACCAAACATTAGGGTAAGGAACTGACTAAACTATGCACAAAACAAACTTGTTACTTGACCTCAAAAATTTTTAGTCTGGGGAGGTATAGGTGAATTAAAAGGATACTGTATCACCATGTGATAAATGCCCTTAGGGAAACCATGGGCTGCATGAAAGCAGAGAGTGAAAACATTCTATTCAGCTTTAGAGATCAAGGAAAGATAACCATAGAATTTCTTCTAAATTGTCAACTGATACAGAACTATGAGTCAGATTTATGAAAATCAAAGAGCTAAAGGGTACTCCAGGTATAGGAATTAGTCTGTGCAAAGTCATAGAATTGAGACTATTCATGTAGGGAACTTAAGTGATCCTGAAGTGTGGGAGGAAAAGAATATGCAGAGATTTTAAAAGCATGGTGCTGCCACAATGCTTCCTTCAAGCCAAATCAGAGCTTTTGACTTAATCCTAAATGCACTGAGAGCCATATAAAAATGTGTTAGATCAGAGCGACATATTAGTAGGTTTGTCTTTTAGAAATATTTTTGATGCATAAAATGAACTTATGAGAGACAAAAATGAAATCAGAAAACCCATTTATGAGATTCCTCGGTGTACCAGTCATGATAGCCTGAGACATGGAAATATCAAAAGGGATGAAAAAAATTTTGAGTGATCTGTGGGACAGAATTTATATTGGATTGGTTGAGGAAGGACGAGATAGAGTGCAGAAGACTCTAAGATGACCTTCAAGCTACTGACCTAAGTTTGTGAGTTGGTTGGTAGTAATGTTGCTTAGAAGGGAGGGTTAAAATGAATGGGAGGTTTTGGAGGGAAAGGGTATATTCAATTTAGATGCACTGGTTTTCAGATGGATATCTAACTGGAGATCAAAGACACAAAGACACAGCAGGTTCTACAGGGTCTGGTTGTTGTACTTGCATTTTAGTAAAGCGTCTTCAACCAAATTAATTTCTACTATTTCTAAGGCAAAATTCATTTATGACAATTCTTTGCTTTTTTAAGATACAACTAATTATTACTAGTTTTCTTTTACCTCTTTTGGAGAAATTATGGATAATAAGAGGTAATTGGCTTGGTCTTTCTGAGCACTATTTCATGAATCTGCAGACAACAGTTCAGCTTAAGATATGTCTGTGTATTTTGTAATAAAATATATTTATCCCATGCTCAAAAATGCAAGGAGATAAGCCATGAAAATTGATGTAGGGAGGTCTCTGTTATTGCTGTTAAGAACAACTTGAATAAAGTCTAAAACTGTGCATTTAGAAAAAAAGTAAGAAAATTCATTTAAGAACATGAATTATTCAATAATAAAAACTAACCTGTTTTAAAAAATAGGCAAAAATTTTGAATAGACATTTCTCTAGAGAAGATCCACAAGTGAACAATAATCACTAAAAACTGGCTTAATGTCACTAATCATTAGGGCAAATTAAAACCACAGTGAAATAATACTGTATACCATTAGAATGGTTATTGTCAAATACACACACACACATACACACACACCAGAAAATAACAAGAGTTGGCAAGACTGTGGAGAAATTAAAGTCCTTACACATTGTTGGCAGAAATGTAACATAGGGCCGCAGTTTCATAAAACAGTAAGACAGTTTCTCAAAAAAATTAAACATTGAATTATCATATGCTTCAGCAATTGCATTTCTGGGTACATACCCAAAAGAACTGAAAGCAGGGACTTGAGCAAATACTTGCACACCCATGATCTTGCAGTATTATACACATTAGTCAAAAGAAAGGAAACAAATATCCACCTATAGAAGAGTGGATAAACAAAATGTGGTATATGCATAAAATATTTTACATTAATTTATTTAAAAATTTTTATATTTTAGATTATTTAATCATAAAAGGAATGCCATTCTGATATATATTACAATGACCACTGTGGAATTTGAAATAAGCCAATCAAAAAAGGACAGTTACTAAATGATTCCACTATCTGGAAGAGTCAAATTCATAGAAATATAAAGTAGAATGGTGTTTGTCAGAGTCAGAGGAAAGAGAAGAATGGGGAGTTATTGTTTAATAGGCACAGAGTTTCAGTTCTGCAATATGAAAAGTGCTGGAGATGGATGGTGGTAATGGCTGCACATCAATGTGTGGTTAAACCCAGTAAACTGTACACCTAAATATCACTAGAACAATACATTTTACCAAAATTTCAAAAACTTTAAAATAATTGTAAAGTGTTCCCTTTACTAATGAATTAAATTTAAACCAAAAATCTCTGTCATATAGCATGTATAATGGTATTAAGACTCCATGATATAATCAGCAATAGTGAATGCTGTCAATAATACATCAGAAGGTCAAATTTTCTTGCCAAGTATTTATGTGATAAGCATATGTTAAAAACAATATTATGAAATAAATGTTAACTTTTAGCACAGATGGAGAGTTATAAACCCTGGGATCTTCTCTATCCCCACTAACAGAAGCATAACAACTAGATGCTGAGATTAGAACTTACTAAGAGTTGAAGGCAAAAAAAAAAAAAAAAAAAAGGAATAAAATAAAAGTCAATTTATAAGCAATATTGGTATGTCTATAATTTATATAAACATTTCAGAGGATATTTAGAAAAAGCCTCATGGTAATGAGATTCAATATATCAAAGCAGAAATAAACACATATGTTCACAGTGTCTTGGAGAATAATACAAATAAATTATTACAAAATAAGAAAAAGATTGATTGGACTGATACTCTTTGGAGCTGCTGTTTCTTTTTGGCTAATATCATTTATTATATGAAGTTGCTTGAAACTTCTTAAAACTCTGTTTAATATTAGCTTGTTAAATATTGTCATAAATGTTTTAGAGTTTGGTTATTGCTTTCTTCAGATCCATAACCTTGCTTTAATAACCCACATATATTCACATCCACTTAGTAAGCACATTACATTGTGTCATTAAGTTACACAATGAGTATAATTGCTTTACTTCCTACTGATTCTCTTCTAGGTCTATGACATGAGCAAAGTATTTTCTCTCAGAGCCTTATAGTCTGGAAACCCCCTGGCAGCTGAGGGATCAAGCCAGGTAAGAATCATCATATCCCTCTCAACATCTTAATTATTTATTACCTTGCTCCAGGCAGGTCAGGGCTTTTCCCGGGGACACTGTCAATCTGTCTGACTTCAGTCAGAAAAAAAAAAAACAAAACACAAAAATCCTCAGAGCTCACTCTCAATTAAAAAGGCCAAATGCCCAATGTCTGAGGAGTGCTCCAAGGAGCTTCAAGCCCTCATTAGGTTATAAATGGGATTTTCTGATAAAATTTCTATATAAAAAGTCAAATCACTTAAACAAAAACAAATTTCTTGATTACATGCTTCAAATTCTTTAGATTTACCTCTTTAGATTTCCTGCTTCTTCCTGACACTATGTCATTTTCACAAATTCTTAGCATGTCCTCAAGAGACTAAAAGGAAAGGATAATGTGAAACTCGAATGACTGTTTTGGACTTTAGCTTCAGTCAGAAATTAAATGTGAAGAGAACTTGAAACTGTTGGCAAAATGATAATCTCGGAGCATCAGTGATATCAGTTACCTTTGAACCCCCTCAACATACCTTACTACCCACGAATGTTTTTCCCTGAACAGCCAGTGGAACTGAAACACCTGTATTCACCACTTGTTACTTGTTAAAAGTGGTTCCTTCTTTGAGGTGTACATATCGTGTTCATAAGAGACATGGAATATCCAGTTGGGAATCCAGGCAGGGGTTGCTTTAGGGAGATTAAATATTAGTGGGAATCTCTTATTGCACCAAGTAAAAGCTTCCCTGATAGCTCAGTTGGTAAAGAACCTTGCCTGCAGTACAGAGACCCTGGTTCAATTCCCAGGTCGGGAAGATCAACTGGTGAATGGATAGGCTACCCACTCCAGTATTCTTGGGCTTTCCTTGTGGCTCAGCTGATAAAGAATCTGCCTGAAATGCAGGAGACCTGGGTCCAATCCCTGGGTTGGGAAGATCAGCTGGAGAAGGAAAAGGGTACCCACTCCAGTATTCTGTCCTAGGGAATTCTATGGACTGTATAGTCCATGGGGTAGAAAAGAGTCGGACATGACTGACCTTCACTTCATTTCAGAATAATCTAGTTTGATTCTGAGGCGGCCTGTGACATAGGACTATGTCACGTAGTCCTTCAGATCTTTATAAACTCTCCTTGTCTAAGTTTGCTTATTAGTAACATTTAAGTCTACAAACATTCACCAACTCTCATCTTTCATTCAGTGCTGTAAGAGGTGTACCCAATGTTTGAATGTATAAGACCAAGACTGAGCTATCACCCAGGTGACTATCTAGATAACAGAGATCATGAAACTCTAATGTATATGAATATCCCTGGGGAACTTTCTATACGTGAATATTTCTGCAGAATACAGAAAAATTCTGATCTAGAATATGTTTGAAATAGCTGATTAATCTTTCTTTAAAAAAAAAAAGACTGAAGATTTTCATTCATTCAAAAACTTGTTTTGCTCCATGTGTTCTGATAAAGTATGTATCTGGCAATGATTTTAGGTCAGCCCTCTGCCTCATGGCCATGCTGTGATTATAGCAGTGGGAAAATTTCTCTTAAGCATCCATGCTGCTGCTAAGTTGCTTCAGTCGTGTCTGACTCTGTGCGACCCCATAGAGGGCAGCCCACCAGGCTCCACCATCCCTGGGATTCTCAAGGCAAGAACACTGGAGTGGATTGCCATTTCCTTCTCCAATGCATGGAAGTGAAAAGTGAAAGTGAAGTCGCTCAGTCGTGTCTGACTCCTAGGGACGGCATGGACTGCAGCCTAAAAGGCTTCTCCATCCATGGGATTTTCCACACAAGAGTACTGGAGTGGGTTGCCACTGCCTTCTCCGATAGTTTACCTAAAAATGAAAGGGGTCTCATTTCATCATAGCCACATGCCTACCATGTATGACAATGGTATACATTGGTGATTAATCAAAGAGGGTACTTTTAATTTTTGTTCTTCTGAGGACACTGACAGAAAATATGCATATTTTCACTCTAAATTGTAAATACGATCTTATCATGCCTCTCCTGAAAGTCCCTTAGCTACTACACAATTATTAGTGAAATTTTTCGAATTTTGGGGAGGATCTTCAGAGAGTACCAGCCAGAAAAGTAGCTGGGGACAAATGTTCAGTGTGTCAATTTCCCTTTCCCTCTGCACTGCCTTGCACAACTAGAAAATTGAAGTTTCAACATGTTTTGTTTATTGGATTTCTGAAGAAAATTTTGATTGGGTTTTAAAACAAATCAAAGACAGAATCAATGCCTCAGATTTACTCTCTCTGACACAAAACACAAGTTCCATTATTATTCAGTTCCAGATGTCTTGTCAGGTTTGCCTGTCCCCATTTCTCCATGTATCTACCTAACATGTAATTAGTAACATGCAATTAGTCCCAGTTACCTGGATGCGACACACTTTAGAAAATCTGAGGCTGTTTTCTGTTTCTCATAGTCCCTTCCTATGGGTATACTATCTAGTTCATTGCTACCTATCTCCTAGGATTCCTAGAAACATTTTAAGGCTATATTTGGGGCCCCTTTTCTGAGATTATGCTTATGAATAATTTTGCTATAACCCAAACTGCAGTGCACTATAACCTTGATATATATATATATATATATATCAAGGTTATTATATATAATATATATATTATACATTATATATAGGTTATATATTATATATATAATAGGTTATATTATATATATATAAGGTTATATATTATATTATATATATTATATTATATTATATATATCATATATTATATATTATGTATGTATATATGTATATATTATATATGTATAATATATATATTATATATGTTATATATTATATATATATATAATTCATGGGAAAAAAAACCTTTGAGTACTGATACCATGTCATGTTTAAATTTCCAGTACCTAACATCTTGCTGGATATATGATATGTGCTAGTACTTGATTTGGAGAAGGCAATGGCACCCCACTCCAGTGCTCTTGCCTGGAAAATCCCATGGATGGAGGAGCCTGGAAGGCTGCAGTCCATGGGGTCGCTGAGGGTCAGACACAACTGAGCGACTTCACCTTCACTGTTCACTTTCATGCATTGGAGAAGGAAATGGCAACCCACTCCAGTGTTCTTGCCTGGAGAATCCTAGGGACGGGGGAGCCTGGTGGGCTGCCATCTATGGGGTCAAACAGGGTTGGACATGACTGAAGTGACTTAGCAGTAGCAGTACTTGTTTATGAAAAAAATAGAAATATAAAATGATTCCTCTTTCATTTACTCTCTTTTAATGTGTTATTAATGCTTCTAGCTTTATTTTTATTTCTCATGTAGATACTAGCAAAACAAATTCAAAAGATTACCTGGATTTTGTTAGAGATAAAAGAAATTAGGTGAAATAATATGTAAATCTTTGAAAGGATCTAGCAATACTTCAGAGAAGGCAATGGCACTCCACTCCAGTACTCTTTCCTGGAAAATCCCAAGGGCGGAGGAGCCTGGTAGGCTGCAGTCCAGGGGATCACTAAGAGTCGGACATGACTGAGTGACTTCACTTTCACTTTCCACTTTCATGCATTGCAGAAGGAAATGGCAACCCATTCCAGTGTTCTTGCCTGGAGAATCCCAGGGACGGGGAACCTGGTGGGCTGCCATCTATGGGGTCGCATAGTCGGACATGACTGAAGCAACTTAGCAGCAGCAGCAATACTTCAGGCTTTGCTACAATAACAGGTTTTTGGGGGTTTTTTTTTGGTTCTTTTTTTACAACTATTTAGACATCAGGTGGAGGATACATAGCTTAAGCATGTTCAGCAGTTCCCTACTCTCCTCAAGATAAAAGCATTCTTCAGCCCTGGAAACTCAGTTCTTTGAAATTGAGATCTTTCCCCATTCAAGTTCCATCTGACTCTACATCTTTCTACAAATTTAAGATCCAGACATAAAGGATCATTTAACTCTCTTTAAAAAGACCAGGATACTGTAGGTCTTCATGGCTTTCAGAATGGGGTTGTCTACACCTGGAAAGTTAGGTTCCTCCTAAGTTGGTCAATACTTACTAATACCTTGAGACCCACTTCAAATTGTTATTCATTACACAGCCTGTCTTGGTAAATATGTTTTGTTAAAGCATTTGTCTGATCTCATAATTTTAGGTCTCCCTTACATGTCAGGTCTCACTGACATGATGTCATCAAGGAAGTTTAAAAAATTTACCTTAAACACATCCATAATTTATCTCAAAATAAAATATGCATCATTTTGTTATAGTTAACATCCTTGTATATGTGAGGATGTTAAACACTGGTTATCATTTAAATAAAACAGGATGCTTCCGTCAGTAATTTGATTAGTTATTGTTGTGTGGAACTGATTTATTTCCTTTACCCTTCTATGAATTTTAGCATTTGTATAGAATCATGTATACAACAAATGGGATGAAGACAATTACACTGTCTCCAAAAGACCACTTCAGGTTATCCGTTTATAGTCTCATCATTCCCCCAACCTTAACCCTTGGCAACTGCTGACTTGTATTCTACCTCTATAGTTTTATTTTTATTTTTTAGAAGAACAAACAAATAGAATCATAAAATATATAACCTTTTGAAACAGGTATTTTTTTTCTCAATGTAACACTCATTTTATATAAACATATGGAAGTCACATTACAGAATAGCCCCACTGGAGGGGGTAAAGTCAACATTATGTTTTTGTTAAACATACCTCTGCCTTCTAGGTTGGGCCCCAGCTTGGGGATACCTGCTGCTTTGGGAAGGCTGGGGCTGATGTCAAGAGGCTGCTAAAGATGCTGTGTGGCCGACCCCTAGGCCAAACCTTTTTTGGTATGTGGTACATGGTACCTTCTCTGGCCCTCCTTAGCCTAGGGCAGCATTCTGGGAAAGAGGGTTCTGGAGAGCAAGACCCAGGAATCCTGGGGGCACTTAGAAATATAGTGGGGAGGACCAAACCACAAAGTAGAGTCTGAAGCTTAGAGCTTGCACCTTTGGAGATGGGGGCACAACAGTTACAAGTAGGAGGAACCTGGGCTGTCAGATAAGCAGGAAGCATTTGCCTATTTTTTTTTTTCTGGTCCAGGTACCCAAGCCTCTTCCCCTGTTGGTTCAACTCCTGCTGGACCCTATATTTCCAGGGATAAGCCCTGGATTCCTGCCTGTCCCCTCACAGCTCTTCCCCATGCAGTACCCCCTCACCTCAGAGTGGCCAGACCTTAGGAACATAGCACTGGTCTTGGGATTTAACCAGGAAGTGGGCTTATTAGAAGAGGCACCCCTGTAAAAATATACAAGACTTCTGGGGGGCTATGTGAAAGGGGAGATAAACATGTGCCTGGAACACCTTTCATTTAGCTCCTTCTAGCTCTCAGAAAGCCAGAGGACTTGGGGGTAGATGAAAAGGAGGGGGGCACTTCAGCTTTTGGCTTGCTGAGGCCTCAAAAGCAATGATGGTGCACCTCAAGAAATCATGAGATATGACCTCTAAAATGGCCCCACTCTCATGTACACACACATATATCCCTTTGTAGAGGCTTGTGATCTCTACCTTCCCCATGATTCCAAGGTCCAATTGACATTTGATTTCGTGGTGGTTGGGACTTCTGCTCCATGGTTCCATGACTTCAGAGGTGGCTGGTGAGGTCATGACCTCTGTCCTCCAGCCTTGACTTGAAACCTCTAGGACCTTGTCAAAAGGAAAGGATGATGGAGTTATGCCCCTGGCTCTCCCCTTACCTCACTTGTCAGCCTGGGCTGGGCCAGGCGCCCAAGGTGGGAAATTAGGCTGAGGGATGGGCACAAGAAGACACGGTGCCTCCAAAAGGGCTCCTGGTGGGGTCTTGCTGAGAAGGTGAGGGATTCCCGGGACCACAGTTGGTGGCCTGTTTCTCTGCTTATGAGAACGTACATTGGTGCGGCCACTATGGAAATCAGTATGACTTCTCCTCAAAAAGCTAAAAACTGAACTAGCAATTCCACACCTGGATATATATCCAAAGAAAATTAAAAACACTAATTCAACAGATACATAGACCACAATATTCATAGCAGCATTATTTACAACATCCAAGAGTTGGAAGCAACAAATGAACAGATATAAAAGATGTGGTTTATATATGTGATGGAATACTACTCAGCCATAAAAAGAATGAAATCCTGCTATCCTCAACAACCTTGATGGACATAGAGGGATTATGCTGAGTGAAATGTCAGAAGACAAAAGACACATACTGTATGTTATCACATATATGTGAAATCTAAAAATAAACAAACAATCATGCCTATAACAAAACAGAAACAGACTCACAGATATAGAGGGTAAATTAAGGGTTATCAGTGAGGAAAGGGAAGGTAGAAGGGGCAATATAGAGTTAGTAGATTAAGAGGTTGAAACCTCTATGTAGAAAATAAATAAACTTCAAGGGCATATTGTCTAGCACAGGGGATATAGTCACTATTTTATAATAACTTTAAATGGAGTATAATCTATAAAAATACTGATGAGATGGTTAGATAGGATCACGTACTCAATGAACATGAATTTGAGCAAATTCCGGGAGATAGTGAAGGAGTGGGAAACCTGACATGCTTTTTAGTCCACGGGGCTGTGAAGAGTCAGATACAACTTAGCGACTGAATGACACCTGAAACTAACATAACATTGCAGATCAATTATAATTTTTTAATTAAATACAAATATGCATGGACCCAAATATGACTATAAGAATTTAGAAACAACATGCCATGGTAAGAACTTCTCTTCCTACTGAGAACTGGATGATCATAAATAAGTGCTTATGGGTCAGGATATACAGAAAGACACTCGGGTGCACCTTCAAGTACCTCAGAATGCCTCATTGTTTTTAATATTCTGAATCATAAGGCACTGACACCTCCTGGCAATCAGGAAGCTTATGTCCTAGCCCAGATATGAATCCTCAAAACTGACCCTTCAGTAGATACAGCAGTTTGGATATGTAGAAAGAAGGGTTACCATAGCACTAAGATGGGATGACACATTGCCAAGGATGTTGAATTGCTCTTTATATACAGTGAGTTGCTTAATACAATTATCTTTGTGTTCAAATTGATTTCCAAGGCAACCGCCAAAGGAATATGGGGTATCTACCAGAATTTCCAACTTGTGAAGGATTGGCAAATTGATTATAAGGGTCCCTTCCCTCCAAATGAGGTTTTTAAGTATGTTTTGATCTGTGTGTACACCATGTCTGGCCTAACTCAAGCTTTCTCCTGTTACCAAGCTACAAACATTAGGGCACTAGAGAAACTTAAGTACCACTGTACAGACATCCTCATGGAATAGACAGTGATCAGGCCTCATATTTTAAGGATCATGGCATGAAAGATTGGCCAAAAGAACACAATACTGAATGGAGGTTTCCTCTCTGCTATAACCCATAGGCATCAGGGTTGATAGAAAGGAAAAATGGAATACTATAGCAAGAGATTAAATTAGTAACAAATACAACCACTTTGGCCTTGTGGACCAACGTATTGTCCCAAGCTTTCACACATCTGGATGACCAACCAGTAGAGCTTGCTACCCCAGATGCCAGACTGGAACCCCTGCCAAGACACCCAACACTGTAAAGGTATGAAAATCATAGGGAGATGGTTACTGCTCAAACTCAAGTTGTGATAAACCTGTTGAGAACCCTAAGCCCCATGCCACTGCTGCCAAGTCGCTCCAGTCGTGTCCGACTCTGTGCAACCCCATAGACAGCAGCCCACCAGGGTCCCCCGTCCCTGGGATTCTCCAGGCAAGAACACCGGAGTGGGTTGCCATTTCCTTCTCCAATGCATGAAAGTGAAAAGCGAAAGTGAAGTCGCTCAGTCGTGTCTGACTCTTAGCGACCCCATGGACTGCAGCCCACCAGGCTCCTCTGTCCATGGGATTCTCCAGGCAAGAGCACTGGAGTGAGGTGCCACTGCCCTCTCCATAAGCCCCATGACGCCTAGGGAAAGCCTTTCTATTGGATTTTTTTTTTTTAATTAACTTATTTCAGTTGGAGGATAATTACTTTACAATATAGTAGAGGTTTTTGCCATACATTGACATGAATTAGCCAGGGGTGCACATTCTATTGGAATTTGCAATGGAATGTCCCACAGGGATGGTGCAGCCAGAGAGCCATCAAATGAGCCCTGGTCGTGCAAATGAAACCCATGGCGGACCCCTCAGGGCACATTCTGGAGGAGGAGCGAAAGAGGAGCACATATAAGAAGTAAATAGGAATAAAGCTTTGGAGGAGGTCATCCAGATAACGTGACTGCTGACTGACCTGCAAGTCACCGGAGGCCGGGAATTTGGTATTCCTCAACCCCTCCCCTGTCCTGGGAATGTATCTTCTGCCCACCGTTCCCACAGCTGCAGCTATTTCAGTGAATCAGCCTTGGAGCAGCTGAGAGAGTGTACGTGACTGAACTCCATTAAGGCCTCTCTAGGAACACTCTGAAAATTCTGCGGGCAGGTGCACACGACTACTTGTTTCACAGTCTCCCCAAACAAGTCTCTCATATATGTTCCTTTGCTTATTAAAAACACCACCTACCAATTTGGGGTGGGCTGCGACTATCCCCCGGGGAAGGCAATGGCACCCCACCCCAGTACTCTTGCCTGGAAAATTCCATGGACGGAGGAGCCTGGTAGGCTCGTCCATGGGGTCGCTAGGGGTCGGACACGACTGAGCGACTTCACTTTAACTTTTCACTTTCATGCACTGGAGAAGGAAATGGCAACCCACTCCAGTGTCCTTGCCTGGAGAATCCCAGGGACGGGGGAGCCTGGTGGGCTGCCGTCTATGGGGTAGCACAGAGTCGGACACAACTGAAGCGACTTAGCAGCAGCAGCAGCAGCAGCAGCGTCTATCCCCAGTCACTCCTTGAGCTCGAAGTTTAGGCGCCAGTTTGTGAACTAACGCGGAGTAGAGACGTCCAGGCCTCGGCGCGGCTGAGGGGCCGTGGCTGTGGTGTGCACTGCTGGGGTGGCACAGAGGACTAGCCTCAGGCTTGTGCGAGGCAGTGGACGCCACTGACAGGAGTCGGAGTCTGCAGCGTGCAGACGCAGAGCCACAGGCGAAGCTGTGGGCACAGGCGACAGCGCCGCGCCCGGGAGCTCTGAGTCCAGCCTCGTCAGGGCCCGCTAGTGTCTGTGAGGATCTCTGCCGCGGCGCAAGCGCGTGGACTGGCTATGGGCATGCGCACAGTGGCGGAGGCAGGCGGTGGAAATCTCGCCAGATGCCTGCACCTGTGCAGCTGTCCGAGGCCAAACTGCCTCCTGGAGAGAGACTGGATGGGCGCCAAGTGCAAGTTCTCCGGTCCCAGGCGTCCATAGTAGCACTGGATGTGGCAGCTGATGAGAAGGAGGACAGAAGCAGGTAGAGACCCAGTCACTGGTGTTTCTAAATGCGAGAAAAACTGTGGAGTCCTCAGTGACAGGAGTGGCCTGGGTCTGTGGCGGCTGCGCCAGCCGCTGTTTTCTTCCCTGAGGAGAACCACAGGTGTCCTCTGCAGAGCTGTGCACTGGGGTCCACAGTGAGGTCCTCAGTGACGAAAGCTTCAGGGGTCCACTGGTATATGCAGTGGCTGTCCAGACCCTCAGAGACAAGGGCTTGTGGAGTCGTTGGTGGAGCAGGTGACTGGAAACTCAGGGCTGGTTTCCATAGCCTTTCCTTCCTTGTTTCGTGCTGTCTCTAAACAGCCTGGCAGTGCCAGTCTCTGAATGGGATGAAACCAAAGCCGGTCCTCCTGCAGGGCCCTGAGAAGTTGGGTAGCTGGTTACCCTCCCTGTTTTTTCCCTGGTGAAGGGAATTCTCTGGGGTCTGGAATTTCCTGTCAGCACCAAGCTGTCCCACGCTAGGGGATGGGATGAGACTGGCAACTCGAAATTGTTCCCCCTTCCCTTTTTGTAAAGTCATTATCGGACTTTTCTCCCCAGACTGTTGCTGAAGCTTCTGAGTGGATCCCTGAGCTCTCCCAAAGCTACTTAAATTTGTGGATAGCTGTCTAATTGTAGTGCTGTCTGAGGGCATGAAGGCTGCAGTCGGCTACTCCACCATCTTGACAAGATCACCCTTACCCACTCCCCACTCCCCCACCCCCATTTTCTTTTTTTGAGTGAGCTTCTGTATCAGATCAGATCAGTCGCTCAGTCGTGTCCGACTCTGCGACCCCATGAACTGCAGCACGCCAGGCCTCCCTGTCCATCACCAACTCCCAGAGGTCACTCAGACTCACATCCATTGAGTCAGTGATGCCATCCAGCCATCTCATCCTCTGGCGTCCCCTTCTCCTCCTGCCCCCAATCCCTCCCAGCATCAGAGTCTTCTCCAATGAGTCAACTCTTCGCATGAGCTTCTGTATACTCCTGTATATTACAAAATATACTCCTGTAATTTTGATTTGAATGAAATCACATCTGTAAAAAAAAAAAAAAGTAGAAATGACATTTTTACCAGGTTGAGTCTTCCATGAACACAATATGTATCTCAATTATTTTAAAGATCAGATTGGTTTTATTGAGCAGTTCATGGATTGATCAATAGAAATTTTATCCCTATGCATCTCTGCTTTTGGGGTCTTCTTTGATTCTTTCATCAGTGCATTTAGTTTTGAAAATACAGTTTATATATATATATATGTTTTACATATTTGTACATGAGTGTTTTCTTTTGGAGTTAAATATTTACATTGTTGCTTTTGAATATTTACATTGTTGTTGAATTTTGAAAACACAATTTTAAAATTGTGTATTACATTGCTAGACATAGGATACAATAGATTTTTTATGTGTTAACCTTGCATCCTAAAGCTTCAATAAATAGTGTGAGAGGTTTTATTCTGTTTTGTTTTTATTTGTTTTTAGACTCTTTGGAATTTTCTCCTTAGACAATGATGTCATCTGCAAGTAAGAACAGTTTTATTTCTTCATTTCAAGTGTTTCTGACTTTTATTGTCTTGTTACATTTTTCTGGCTGGAGCTTCCTGTTTAATAGGACAGGTGTTTGATGGCTGTGAGTTGATACTCTTACTAGGTCTTTCACTACTCTTAAGGGTGAGGTTAGTTGTAGTTTTGTTTTTGGTAGATGTTCTTTCCTGGAGGATCCCAGGGATGGGGGAGCCTGGTGGGCTGCCGTCTATGGGGCTCGCACAGAGTTGGACACAACTAAAGTGACTTAGCAGCAGCAGATGTTCTTTATCAAATTGAGTAAGTTATCTTCTATTTATGATTTGTTGAGAATATTTATTAGCAGTGGATTTTGAATTTTGTCAAATGTTTTTTTGGGCATGAAATTTAATGATCATGTCGATTTTCTTTAGGGTTTCTCTTGTAGCTCAGTGGGTAAAGAATCTGCCTGCAATGCAGGAGACCTGGGTTTGGTTCCTGGGTTGGGAAGATCCCCTGGAGAAGGAAATGGCAACCCACTCCAGTATTCTTGCCTGGAGAATCCTATGGACAGAGGAGCCTGGCAAGCTATAGTCCATGGGGTCACAAGAATCAGACATGACTTTTAGGCTGTGATTCTATTGGGGTATGTTTGTTTTCAAATGTTAAGCGTGGCTTGCCTTCTCATAATAAACCGCAGATGATTTGGGGTTATTATTCTTTATATGTTATGTTGGATTCTACTTGGTAATATTTTGTGGGATTTTTGAGATTTTTTTTGTATTTCATGGAAAACCGACTTTACATGAAAAGAGTTTTAAAAGCAAGTGTTGATGCAAATGCTCTAGTTATTTGATGGTGTTCATTTTTTCATATCATTGCTGATTTTGTGTTAATTCATATTGATCCTGGTTTTTACTCAGCAAGAATGTTGACGTTTCTGATGTTGATTGTGGATTTATCTGTTTCTCCTTTCATTTGTTTTGGTTTTGCCATGTATATTCTAAAGCTCTGTAGTAAGTTATATTTAAAATGCTAAGCTTTGTTAGTTGAAATTGACCCTTTTATTATTTTGTAATCTCCTTATCCTTAGCAATTCTCTTTGACTGAAAATTGTCTGATACTAATATTCCCACTCTATCTTTCTTTTGATTAGCATTCATGTGTTAATTCTTTTTACCAGGCTTTTAACTTTAGCCTATTTATATTTGAAGTGAATTTCTAGTAGGCAGCATATATTTTTTAGATGCATTCTCCTAATCTATGTGTTTTCTTTGGTATATTTAGATACTTTACATATAAGGTAATTATTGGTATGTTTGGATTAATTTTATAATTTTATTAATTGTTTTCTGATTTGTCCTTTGGTTGTTTCCATTTTTCTATCTTTTGTGGATTATTTTAATATTTTTAATATTTCTGTTTACCCATTATATAGTTGATTGTAATTATATGGTATTTTGTGGAATATCTTAAAAATTACAATATAGTTTTGTGATATTTTTACAATATAATAGTATCAATATTTTATCATTTCACTTAGAATGTAGAAATGTCACAACATTATTGTCTCTTTACCATCTTTGCTTTATGTAACGTTTCTTTATGTACCTTTTCTTATAAATTGAAGCTACATTATTTTAAAAATCTGATGATACAATATTATGATTGTTTTCTAACAACTATAAAATATTTTAAAGCTCTTAGAGGAGAATAATGTATTTATCTAAGATATCAACCATTTCTGTTGTTTTTACTTATCCCCAATATTCCAAATTTTCTTCTGATATAATTTCTTTCTGTTGGAAGAATTTTCTTTAGTGATTATTTTAGAACACATTGGCAACAGATTATGTTAATTTTTCTCTATCTGAAAATGTCTTTATTCAGATTCACTCTTCAAGTATAGTTTTTGTAAATATAGAAATCTAGGTTAATTTATTTTTTTTTAGTAATATAAAAGTGTTCTTCTACTTTCTATCCTCCAAATTTTTGATAAATTTTGATGAGAAATATCATTAAGATTGATATGTCCTTATAATAGTTATTTTTCTGCATTCAAGATTTCCTTTTTACTGTCTTCCATTTTCAATGTATTTTAAGGCATTAATTTTTGTAGGGATTCCACTGAGACTCTTTGAATCCATATGTTTATTTCTCTCTCTCTTTTTTGTTTTTTTGTATTTTTTTTTTTTTTTTTTTTTTTGCATCAAACACTTCTTTCTTTATATTTTCTTGGACTTTGATCACTTGAATATCTTACCCTTTAGCATTAATCCACTGGTTAGTGAGGGGCTATTTATTTGCAAAAAAGAGGGGAGAAAGTAGGAAAAAATTATACTTTGAAAATAAAAACTTCTTGGTTAACATGGAGGTGCTACTAGATTGAGAAAATTACCTAACATCAATTGGAAATATGAGGAAAAGCATTGATCTGTATTTAAAGAATAAAATGGATATTTCTGAAAACCAAGACAGAAATATGGAGAAAATAAACAGTACTGTCTGGTAATTCAGTCTTCCTCATAGCTGTTGCTCTGCTATAAATAAATGTGCATAGTGCTATCTGCCACTGCAAAAGGTGAGTCATTCTTGCAAAAATTAAATATTAATAAGTTTAGTCATATAGTATGTTTTAAACAAATTTTTGAGTGGTAGTCCAAGAAATAACTTTTGGAAACAAATAAATGTTTATATTGACAATTTTAATGCACAGTTATGTGAAGTTCTATTAGTTTTGCTAGGAGTTCTACATTTTACATCATTTAACTACTACCTAATAATGTTTGCTGGGGTTTTTCAGTGTTTGGATATTCACTGTAGAGTATTGATCTTTGAAAAAGAAGTGCAAAGAGAATATATGAACGTTGCTGTGGAGTACTCCAAAAGAAAATTAGAAACTGATGTAAAATACCAAGCAGAAAAATAAATATAGATTTTAATGGCAAAATAAAAATCAGGATAAGTAGATAAAATATTTTTATTATTTAAAAATGAAATGAACATACAGAACATCATACATCATAGCATTTAACTTGCAGATGTTTTGGATTAACTAACATCAGTGCAAAAGGAAGGAAATCTTTCAATGTTTGGAAAATTTGTTGTGAAACAAAGATTAAGACAACAGGATAGAACAATTAAGCTTTCTGTGTTTTAAACTTTCATTTTTAATAATAACTTTTAAATATTAAATACTTATACTATTATATTTTAGTTTTAAATTATTTTACTTGGCATTTATTAATGGTAATGTTTCCTTTGTTGATGTTTTGATTATCAAGTATTTCCTAATCAGGCAGAGTTCATTTTGCTTACTATTTAACTATATAATCTTGTCATAATATATTTGTTTATAGAAGTATCCTGGAGAAGGAAATGGCAACCCACTCCAGTATTCTTGCCTGGAGAATCCCAGGGACCGGGGAGCCTGGTGGGCTGCCGTCTATGGGGTCGCACAGAGTCGGACACGACTGAAGCGACTTAGCAGCAGCAGCAGCATAGAAGTATCCAATTATTATAAAATCCCCCTGAAATATTTAATCTTTTAGAATCTAAAAGATTCATTCTTTATTTTTTAGCTGTTAATTATTTTAAGACATAGTTTTAAAGTGCATTAAAATAGAGAATTATTTATGATTTTGGAAATTCTTAAGAATTCTGGGGAATTTTTTCTTCTATTTTCAAATTTCAAAGATTAGTATCTTTGGGGAATTTTGAATAAGGATGTGGACACCAAGACTTCTGTAGAATCCCAAGGATTCCAAAGAGTAGTGTGTAAAAATACATAAATGAGGTGCTCCTAAAAATTTTGCCGGTTTTAGATTTGCCATCTTAATTCTAACTTCATCTGCATGCTTAGGGAGGAAGTACTCCATGTCTAAACATGATTTTATTTTATGCTGGAAAGCCTCATCGTTAATTCAGGGCAGCTTTTCCGTTTGTGGCTTTTGAGGTTTATGTTTCTGCTGAGTGTTAGAATTTCAAAGGTGAGAGACTATTTATTTACATTATGACCAATTTGTCTAACATAAGTCTGACAGTTGTAATAAGTCTGTTGAGCCTTAAGAGATTTAAAAAATAAATAAATAAACAGACTCATTCTGACAGGTTAGCAGTGGGAAACCTTGCCTTGATTTCTGAACTGATTTGTTCTTTGAGTTTTATGTACCATATGGAAAAACTCTTTTATATGAAAGGAGATTTAAGAGCAAGAGTTAGCATTAAAGCTCCAAGGTAGGTGTATGGAGCCAGGAAACACAAGTGAAGTGAAATATGCTTGAGTTGTTGGTAAAACATTTGCTCCTGTTTAATAGCTTGGTGAATGGATCTCCTCTCCTAATCCTTATGACCTCTGGTATGTGTTCTGAGTGTGAATTTCTTGCAGCAAACAGAATATATACTACCTGCAATGCTATAGATTAGGAGAGAAGTGGAATCTGATTTTGTTTTTAACAGCCTAATTTCATCCTTTTTCCTATACGTTCTGTTTCCTGCTTTCCACTCTCTAAGGAGGAGGAAATTTTACAGAAAGAGAAAGAAGTTAGAAAGAGAGGGACCAATTTTCTGTTAATTTCTTTGTGAAGAATCTCTAAACAGAGAGAGTTATCAATGTAATGATAAGGTACATAGAGAAGGAGACACCTATGCTCAAGATCCTGAGTTCAGTGCTTTCAGATAAATATCAAGAAGCTGAATTGTTGGGTCATATGGTTGTTTTTAATCTTTTAAGGACGCTCCATGCTGTTTTCCATAGTGGATGCATCATATTATATTCCTGCCAACAGTTTATTCACATCCTCATTAACTATTGTCTTCACCACCCCCCAATAATAGCCATCCTAACAGTTGTGAGGTGATATTTCACTGTGATTTTTATTTGCTTTTCCCTGATGATTAGGGATGTCGAACATTTTTCATATATCTGTTGATCATTTATTGGAGAAGGAAATGGCAACCCACTCCAGTGTTCTTGACTGGAGAATCCCAGGGGCGGGGGAGCCTGGTGAGCTTCCATCTATGGGGTCACACAGAGTCAGACATGACTGAAGTGACTTAGCAGCAGCAGCAGTTGATCATTTATATATTGTCTTTAGGCTCTCATGTTCTTTAAAGCATTATTCACAATAGTCAAGAAATAGAAACAATGTAAATATCTATCTACAGATGCCTGGGAATATGTGGTATTCTGCATATAGTCAGTTCAGTTGCTCAGTTGTGTCTGACTTTGTGAACCCATGGACTGCAGCACGCTGGGCTTCCCTGGCCATCACCAACTCCCAGAGTTCATTCAAACTCATTTCCATTGAATCGGTGATGCCATCCAACCATCTCATCCTCTGTTTCCCCTTCTCCTCCCACTTTCAATTTTTCTCAACATCAGGGTCTTTTCCATTGAGTCAGTTCTTTGCATCAGGTGGCCAAAGTATTGGGATTTCAGCTTCAATATCAGTCCTTCCAATGAATATTCAGGACTGATTTCCTTTAGGATGCACTGGTTGGATCTCCTTACAGTCCAAGGGACTCTCAAGGATCTTCTCCAGTACCACAGTTCAAAAGCATCCATGCTTCAGCACTAAGCTTTCTTTATAGTCCCACTCTCACATTCATACATGATTACTGGAAAAAACCATAACTTTGACTAGATGGACCTTTGTTGGCCAAGTAATGTCTCTGCTTTTTAATAGGCTGTCTAGGTTGGTCATAGCTTTTCTTCCAAGGAGAAAGCATCTTTTAATTTCATGGCTGCAGTCACCATCTGTAGTCATTTTGGAGCCTCCCAAAATAAAGTCTGTCACTGTTTCCATTGTTTCCTCAACTATTTTCCATGAAATGATGGGACCAGATGCCATGATCTTAGTTTTTGGAATGTTGAGTTTTAAGCCAACTTTTTCACTCTCCTCTTTCACTTCCATCAAGAGGCTTAGTTCTTCTTTGCTTTCTGCCTTAAAGGTGGTGTCAATGTATATCTGAGGTTATTAATATTTCTCCCAGCAATCTTATACAACTTGTGCCTCATCCAGCCTGGCATTTCTCGCGATGTACTCTGCATATAAGTTAAATAAGCGGGGTGACAATACACAGCCTTGACATACTCTTTTCCTGATTTCGAACCAGTCTGTTGTTCCATGTGCAGTTCTAAATGTTGTTTCTTGACCTGCGTACAGATTTCTCAGGAGCCAGATCAGGTGGTCTGGTATTCCCATCTCTTTAAGAATTTTCCAGAGTTTGTTGTGGTCCACACAGTTAAAGGCTTTGGTATAGTCAATAAAGCAGAAGTAGATGTTTTTCTGTAACTCTCTTGCTTTTTTGATGATCCAACAGATGTTGGCAATTTGATCTCTGGTCCCTCTGCCTTTTCTAAATCCAGCTTGAACATCTGGAAGCTCATGTTTCAGATACTGTTGTAGCCTGGCTTGGAGAATTTTGAGCATTACTTTACTAGCATGTGAGATGAGTGCAATTGTGCGGTACTTTGAACATTCTTTGGCATTGCTTTTCTTTGGGATTAGAATGAAAACTGGTCTTTTCCAGTCCTATGGCCACTGCTGAGTTTTGCAAATTTGCTGGCATTTTGAGTGCAGCACTTTCACAGCATTTTCTCTTAAGGTTTGAAATAGCTCAACTGGATTTCCATCACCTCCACTAGCTTTGTTTGTAGTGATGCTTCCTAAGCCCTACTTGACTCTGCATTCCCAGATATCTGGCTCTAGGTGAGTGATCACACCATCATGGTTATCTGGGTCGTGAACCCACTCCACTATTCTTGCCTGGAGAATCCCAGGGACTGCGGAGTCTGGTGGGCTGCCGTCTGTGGGGTCGCACAGAGTTGGACATGACCGAAGTGACTTAGCAGCAGCAGTTCTGTGTATTCTTGCTACCTCTTCTTAATATCTTCTGCTTCTGTTAGGTCCATACCATTTCTGTCCTTTATTGTGCCCATCATTGCATGAAGTGTTCCCTTGGTATCTCTAATTTTCATGAAGAGATCTCTAGCCTTTCCCATTCTATTATTTTCCTCTATTTCTTTGCATTGATTACTGAGGAAGGCTTTTTTATCTCTCCTTACTATTCTTTGGCACTCTGCATTCAAATGAGTATATCTTTCCTTTTCTCCTTTGCCTTTAGCTTCTTTTCTTTTCTCAGCTATTTTTAAGACCTCTTCAGACAACCAATTTGCCTTTTTGTATTTTTTATGCATATAATGGGATATTATTCAGCCTTAAAACAGAAGAAAGTCATACAATATGAAGCAACATGGATGGAGACATTATGTTAAGTGAAATAAGCCAATAACAGGATGACGTGTATGTTTTCACTTGTAAGATGATCGTATATGCTGCTGCTAAGTCATTTCAGTCATGTCTGACTCTGTATGACCCCATAGATGGCAGCCCACCAGGCTCCCCCATCCCTGGGATTCTCCAGGCAAGAACACTGGAGTGGGTTGCCATTTCCTTCTCCAATGCATGAAAGTGAAAAGTGAAAGTGAAGTCGCTCAGTCGTGTCTGACCCTCAGCGACCCCATGGACTGCAGCCTACCAGACTCCTCCATCCGTGGGATTTTCCAGGCAGAAGTACTGGGGTGGAGTGCCATTGCCTTCTCCCAGATGATCGTATATGGTGATCTGAAATTTGTAGAAGCAAAGAGTAGAATGCTAATTGCCAGGATTGTGGCTCCAATGGTAAAGAATCTCTCTGCAGTATGGGAGACCTGGGTTTGATCCCTGAGTTGGGAAGATCCCCTGGAGAAGGGAATGGCAACTCACTCCATTATTCTTTCCAGGAGAACCCCATGGACAGGGGAGCCTGATGGGCTACAGTCCATGGGTTGGCAAAGAGTCCCACATGACAGAAACTAACATTTTCACTTCCATAGGGAAGAGAGAAATGGAGAACTATTCAGTTTTCATTGTGCAATATGAGTACCTCAAGACAGCTGATGTATTCTGTTGTGCCTAATGTTAACAGAACTGTAGTTTACACTTAAAACTTTGTTAAGAGGATAGATATCACGTTAAATGTTCTTACTACAATAAAAAAATTAGGAGATCTAACTGAGAGAAAAGAGATCCATGCATGTCTGGATGCTCTATATGAGCATCTTTCATGTAGAAGTACCTACAGAATTTGGGGTGTATGATGGAATAAAAGAGAAGAAATGCAATTTTATCATATAACACTATGAAATATAAAGTAAATAAACTTTGATATACTTTGAAGTCGTTAATAATATTTGAATTGAAAAACTTCTGATTATGATTGACCCTGGAACAACTCACAGTTTAGGGACATTGACCCCTGTTCAGTTGAAAATCAATATTTCACTTTTTAGTTGGCCTGTCATTTTTCATATTCACAGGTCTACATCCATGGATCCAACCAGCCCCAGATTATATAGTACTTTAGTATGTATTTATTGAAAAAAAATTCACATATAAATGCAGTTCAAATCATTCAAGAGTCAATTGTATTTTATTATTTTAACACAGTTGCTCTAGACTGATGCAGACTAGGCCTGTAAATTTATCTGTATGGATTATATCCATTTGGTATCATGTCCAAATAACTCCTGTCTTCTTCAGGAAAATGTAAATTGACATAAGTCTCATTTTTGTATTTCTACAAGTGAAGTTTCTAGTAATTCTTTAGGACTTCCATTATTATCACTTCCAAGAAGGAATTTTCACTCACCACCCTCTCAGGAATAATGTTAGCTATTCTGTTGTATATGTGCATTGATTATTTCTTAACCCTTATCAGAAAATTTGTTGTACAGTTCCATAACCAGTGATTTCCTCTATTTTATGTTCTTTAATGATCCTCAGAGTTAGCATAGGGTCTGGATGGATGACAGCCTCCCACCCCGTCTCCCCCTGAAATATATTTTAAATGAATAGAGAACTAGATAAACTTATCTTGCTAAGATAGTTAATACAAGTGGTATGGAAGGCCATGATTTTTCCACAGGATATTATGGAAAAATGAACTTTTTGGCCAGTCTGATAGTTTAGTATTTATTTTTAGGGAGAAGAGTCTAATCTGGAGGAAATAATACCACTTTGAGAGTTAAAATGAGGACTGGTCCAGAGTGGGATAACATTTAGAAACAAATTCAGTATGTAGAAGTCCTCAGTGTCTAAGGGGACATGCGGTAGAGTGTGTGATAGGAGTCTGGCTACTTGATGGGATATTCAAAGCAGAACTGCTTATAGTTTTTTTCATACAGTTTGTACATGGCTTACATTCATCAAAATCTTCCCTTATATTCTTATATATCGTCACTCTCTCTCATGCTGTGAGAATGTATTTCACACTTTACACTTTATACATTTTCTTTTATAATCATTTGTCATAGGTATCTTTTTCCTCTTCCCTAATGGTATATCCATTGTTGAATACTATATTTTATACTTTATATTTTTCATTTTTACTTGATGTTTTATCTCAGTTATTTCTCACATGCAGCACAAAAGTAATATTTAATATAGTAGAACTTTACTATTGTATATATAATTCCATCACAGTTACCAATTCATTTAAATAAATTCTCTAGAAACTTCCTTTTGATAGTATCAAGTCTGACAAAATTATTTTTAGTTCCCTGATTTCAGATAAACTTTAAATGGTATAAAGTATGATAATAATAAGACTCTGTTAAATTAATAGTTTAAATACAGTAGACTGTTTTCTCTTAAACAGAAGAAAAAAAAAAAAGAGAAAATGAAAGTGTGCATTCTTATTGCTTCCCACTGGCTGTATTTACTTGAATACATACACTTCATGTTTTTCCTTCTTGGTGTTCACTGTGATTAGCTGAACTGCTGCTACTGCTGCTAAGTCACTTCAGTCGTGTCCGACTCTGTGCGACCCCATAGACAGCAGCCCACCAGGCTTCCCCGTCCTGGGAATTCTCCAGGCAAGAACACTGGAGTGGGTTGCCTTTCCTTCTCCAATGCATGAAAGTGAAAAGTGAAAGTGAAGTTGCTTAGTTGTGTCCGACTCTAGCAACCCCGTGGACTGCAGCCTACCAGGCTCCTCCGTCCATGGGATTTTCTAGGCAAAAGTACTGGAGTGGGGTGCTATTGCCTTCTCTGGATTAGCTGAACAACATGCTTGAAATAATGCAATTTAATAAAAACAATTATATGGAAATGCTTTTTAAAATCAGTTGACAGTCTTATACAGCATTTCTCAAACTGTGTTATTGGATGTGTTATTAAAAACACCCTATGACTTTAAAATAAAATTTTGAAAAATTCTGGATTATAAAAAGTCAAATGAGTGTTCAGTAATGAGATTTTTCAGAAAATACTAGTGTACAAGAATCCTAAGTAAAGATACATTTGGTACTACTTCTGAAACTATTTTTACCATGTGCATATTCTCTCTTTCTTTTTAATTTTTAACATTATATATGTAACATTATAAGGTCCATCTAGTCAAGGCTATGGTTTTTCCAGTGGTCATGTATGGATGTGAGAGTTGGATTGTGAAGAAAGCTGAGCGCCGAAGAATTGATGCTTTTGAACTGTGGTGTTGGAGAAGACTCTTGAGAGTCCCTTGGACTGCAAGGAATCGGTCCCAGGTGTTCTTTGGAAGGACTGATGCTGAAGCTGAAACTCCAGTACTTTGGCCACCTCATGCAAAGAGTTGACTCATTGGAAAAGACTCTGATGCTGGGAGGGATTGAGGGCAGGAGGAGAAGGGGACGACAGAGGATAAGATGGCTGGATGGCATCACCAACTCGATGGACTTGAGTTTGAGTGAACTCCAGGAGTTGGTGATGGACAGGGAGGCCTGGTGTGCTGCAGTTCATGGGGTCACAAAGAGTCAGACACAACTAAGTGACTGACATTATATATTTCAAAATTATATATGTAGAAATTCAGTTTTTTTAAGTTAATTGAAAAATAAGATCTAATACAGAAATTGTGTGTTTTCAGGGAAAACAGTCTGACATCTTTGCATTCTGTAGAAATGATGAGTTCTCTGTGGTTTGAACATGGAAAAATGGCTTAAACCTTGACTGGTATGCATAGTGGAGTCATGAAGAATTCAAAGGAAAAGAAATCTAAGACACTACCTCTCTACTACACACGACCTCATATTCCTCATTAAATTAATTATTTGTATAACCATGTTTGTTTTAAGCTGTGATTCTGGCAGTTTAAATTTTATCTTGAGTATAAGGATTTTATACCTATACTACTGTTTGCATATATTTAAATAAATTTATAGTGTTTTAAATCAACTCATAGGATATAGGTTGGTTTTTTTTTTCCCTCTGTAAAAAGTAGTTTTATAATTCAAAGTTTAGAAACTTTGTCACATGATGGATGGCATCTAAAGGTGCATTTGATCAGTAATGTTTACATTTCATAACTATTGACTTAGCACTAACAGATCATTTGTATTATAGAAGATCATGTTAGGGATACACATGAGTTAATAATTATAATCACCAAATAAAGTATCTCCGAAAAAACTTGAACTTTTCAAAAGAAAAACTTCACTTTACTTAGTATCACAGAGTTTCTTAAGAATAGAAATGTGATGTCACCTTAAAATGAGTAGAGATTTTAGCACTCTTTGGTTGAATATTGCTGATGCTGTAACCTATTCCTATGTGAATTTACAAATTATAGCATCATATATTTATATATTAATTAAAATATTGTTTTTATTTAAATATTTTAATGTTATTTACTATGTTTAAATATTTAAATATTGTTATGGATGTTATGGACTTATATATTTTCAGAGACCATGTAATCTACACGAGAGTAGAAATATACAGACTTTGAGCACAGATAGGGTAGAAATACCTCCTCTGCCAGTTATTAATTTTGTGATTCTGGGTAGTCAAGCAGAAGATCCTCTGGAGAAGGAAATGGCAAACTACTCCAGTATCTTTACCTGGAAAATCCCATGGATGGAGGAGCCTGGCAGACTTCAGTCCATGGGGTCACAAAGAGTCTGGCTGACAAAGAGTTGGGCTGGCAAAGAGTCAGGCATGACTGAGTGACTAACACTTTCTATTTCAAACACTAAAAATATGAATTAAAAATTTTTTTCAAAAGATGTCTGAGGATGCATAAATCTCATTTACTGAATTACTGATGTTTTTTCTTCTCACTAAATATTCCCTTTACAAATTTAATGGTTAAAATATTAAGATTGTCCATTTTGTATAATTATTTTATGGACTTCAAATCCCTTTCTACTGTGAAAAATATTTCATAATATGCCTCAAGGAGGAAATGTTTAAGTGCTAAGTCTTACTTAAGGTATCTTAAGAGGAAAATGTTTATGAGTATCCCCTATCCCCAAGTACTTTTATGGCATACATGTATTTTTCCTGTCTAAATATCTTTTGGATGAATTTGATAGTCAAGTAAATATTAACACAGTTTACTACTTACAATACTCATTTGAAAGATTATGGGTGAAAATTCAAGAGAAATCTTTAAGAATAATGCTCAAGTGAACTAGTCACTGCCGTAGAGTATATTTCTCCTCTCATTTGAATCATAGTTTTTTTTTTTTTTCCCAAAGCTATGAACAATTCTCACGTTTTCTAAAGATTTCCTATTTTGTGGAACATAATGTTTGTAAAAGTTACAAAATAGGGATAACATTAGTGAAAATTACCAGCCACTTAACCTCTTACACATTTTATGTATTTATACTTTATCTTTGTTTTGGTTAGAATTAATTCATGCATTCATCTACTTTCCTACCCAATATTTTAGAGATAAAAGATCATTCTTTATAGACTACTGCATGTACTTACTTTGATGAGTTTGCCTGGCTTTTTAAACAAATCAACATGTCTTCAGTTGTTTATGATATCATTATCATCCCTTTCTTTTAAGTGAGGAAGGAGCAAATAGCATTAGCATGTACTATTGAGTGGGCCATTTTATGCAATATATTATTAATCATCAGGAGAACCTCAGGAGAAAGGTACCACCATGTTCATTTTATAGCTGAGATAACAGAAACTTAGAATGTAAAGGGGAAAGTCACTAGTTGTATAGAAATTAGGTGGGTGGCTCTAGATCTATTTGCTGCCCACAGCTTTGGTCCTTTTAAAAGCCAGGTGTCTAGCGTGACCTTATCACATATGCCATTGCTCGGTTTCTTCTCTGTTTAGAAAATTCAGATTTTAAGCCTCTTAATTTGCTGGGATTCATCTCATGTTGTTAAAAAATTTCTTTTAATTGATGTTAATTACAATCCTCCTTGCTTCTTCCTTTGACTTAGTATAAAGTGTTTCAGTTGCAGGCAACCTCATAAAACACATGGCTGTGTCCTTACTGGTTGATTCATGTCTGTGAATGATATTCTCAGTGATTAAAAAACTTAGAGCTAATTAAATATACTCTGTTCAAACCTGCCTCCTAAGGACACTGGTTTCTTTCTAGAGAAAACTGGTTTCTGAGCTCCTGAGGAGACTTTGACAGAGACCTACTCTTGCCTGGAAAATCCCATGGATGGAGGAGCCTGGAAGGCTGCAGGCCTTGGGGTCGCTGAGGGTCAGAAACAACTGAGTGATTTCACTTTCACTTTTCACTTTCATGCATTGGAGAAGGAAATGGCGACCCACTCCAGTGTTCTTGCCTGGAGAATCCCAGGGACGGGGGAGCCTGGTGGGCTGCCGTCTATGGGGTAGCACAGAGTCGGACACGACTGAAGCGACTTAGCAGCAGCAGCAGCAGCAGACTGCACAGGAAGGTAAACTGTAGTGGCACATCTGGAGGTAGAGAGAAAACAGAGACAAAAGCCAGCGGGAATGTAGGAGATGGTTGTAGCAAGGAAAATGTTCAGACCCACACCTGGAAATGTGCTAACTTGCGAGATTTGCCATTCTATTCACTAAGCATGCTTGGAACTTTGAACATAAGCCAAACAATATATAAAAGAAAGGAAGATGACAAATCAGAGAATGTAACTACCATTTCTTAGCATGTGACAAACGTTGCAGTAGATAGACCCTGTTTAAGTCTTACATTCTACTGATGTATTTTTTTTTTTCTGATGAATATGTATTGTGATAGCTAATTTTTTGAGGTGTGTGATGTTTAATCTTATATGTCAACTCGGCTAGGTCATGAGTGCCCAAACATTTGGTCAAATGCTAGTCTGTATTGTCATGAGAGTATTTTTAGATGAGATTAACATTTGAATCAGTAGACTGAATAAAGCAGATTGTTCTCTGTAATGTGGGTGAGCTTCATCCAATCACTTGAAGGCCTGAATAGTTGTCTTCAGTTAGTAAATGCTTAGCCTTTATCAATTCTCTCCATGCTCCCTATCAAAGAGAAATCTATTTCTGGGAGATCAATCCATTGCTATTGATAAATTTTCCAAACTGCAGTCATTTCTTGCTGTGTCCATGGTTTTGTCACAACTAAACGTTATCTGCGATATTGACTTGATAATTTAATATACTCACCATTTTTACTTCAGTGCTTGTACTAAAGAGGTTTGAATATAGTGGTATTTTACTTGGAAAACTATATCACCTGCTATAAAGAGAAGGTAAAAATAAACCTAAGAAAACAAGAAAATACTCTTATATTCTAATAAGATCTATTGCTCCCAAGACTCTGAATTTGAATTAAATTAAAATTAACAAGTATTCAAAAATTGAAACTTTATCCTAGATGCAACAGCATAGTTTAAAGACAATTCAAAAAGGAGATACTTCTTACTACTTGAATCAGTGTTATAAAGGTATAGCTTGGGGAGTTAATCTGTTTATGGAGTGGCTAGGATTTTGGGCTTTTGCTGCCATGGCCCAGATTTAATCCCTCATTGGCAAACCAAGATCCTACAAGGCATATGGTGAGGCCAAAGGGGTAAAAAAAAGGTATACTTGTTACTATCCTTAATTACCTCTTTTAATACTATGATATGTGCGCTGCATTTTGTGGAATATTATTATTGAATGTTTCCACCTTTGGTGGTAAACTATACCTTCTGACCATTTTGTTCCTAGCCTCATGCCTCCCTTCCTCACGCTAAATTTTCTGCAGATAGATACTTCCTAGGGAAAACCTTCTTCTGTTGTGAAAACCTATTTCCCCAGCTCCATAAACATAAATTATTGATATATAAGTATCACCTAGAAAACTTTTGCAGTGTCACTACTTGAAACTCCCTAATGGAGTGAAACTGTCTCCATAGTTGGAATCTAGAAACCTATCTATTGAAAAGCAGTCTTAATCCTCATCAAGCCATGAAACAATCTGGACTGAGCAAAGCAGTCTATTGCTCCCAGGGTCCATCAATCATTAAAAGGTGTTGACCAAGCGGAAGCAGTATTGAGAACAGAAGTTTATTGAAATCATGAGAATGTACCATTAAGGAGCCACAAGAAACACTAAAAGCACAGTGGAAGTCTTAGCAGCTACAATCAAGGATTTCAAGAGAGGTTAATTTCCCACTTTGTGGTTTCAGAGACATGATTTACAGGAAAAGATGGTGGAACATTTCAGGATAATGTATAAGCAAATAAAACTTTTTATTTATTAGAGGGCTCAATAATGTGTTCCCTCATTTTACCATTTTTGGTTTTCTCTATTTCCCAAAGTAGGGATTTGATATGCAGATATAAAGATTCTCTTGAGAAACTTGTAGTCAAGTAG
Source organism: Tragelaphus eurycerus (assembly GCA_935064755.1). NCBI lineage: Eukaryota > Metazoa > Chordata > Mammalia > Artiodactyla > Bovidae > Tragelaphus > Tragelaphus eurycerus. The sequence continues at coordinate 26,394,721 of CAKXYN010000020.1, forward strand.
GAATGGCCTAATAATGAACACTTATAGGGATATAGCAATGGCTGAATGACTATTCTTGAGAGTCCCTTGAACTGCAAGGTTATAAGGAAATCAGTCCTGAATATCCATTGGAAGGACTGATGCTGAAGCTGAAGCTCCAATACTTTGGCCACTTGATGCGAAGAACTGACTCATTTGAAGAGACCCTGATGCTGGGAAAGACTGAAGGCAGGAGGAGACAGGATGACAGAGGATGAACTGGTTGGATGGCATCACTGACACGATGGACATGAGTTTGAGCAAGCTCCGGGAGTTGGTGATGGCCAGGGAAGCCTGGTGTGCTGCAGTCCATAGAGTCACAAAGAGCTGGACATGACTGAGCAACTGAATGACTAAACTAAACTAAGATAAGCTAAACTGAATGACCACATGATCTGAGGTAAATGAGCCTGCTGTATGGGTGAAAGGTAAGACCTGAGGAGATGTAGGGCTTCTTTTTCTCTAAGATCTCAAGTACTATTACTGATTTATTATAGAGGTATGTTATAAATATGGGGTGAAGTATATATAATATATATATTATACTCACACATCTATATACATACATATCCATTTGAAAAGCATAACATGCATCCTTCACATAGCTTTCAGCAAGCCCTGTTTTATCCTCCTTTTCTTGAAAAGAGAAGAATACATTTGAATGTGGAAAAGGCAATGTTTTTGTCCCCTATTCTGTTTTTGTTCCTATTATAACTCTTGGTTACTTTATTTCTAGGAAAAGGAAGTAAGTTAGCTTTGCTTTGGCTCTGGTAATTCTTTCTTATTATTTGCTGTCAATGGAGTAATTTCCGGTAGGTGTGTTAGGAACGAATTGCAATTTCAGTGTCCTGTCTCTACCATTCATGTTGCCTTAGAGTGAGCGTAAGGCAAAATTGTGAAGAAGGTAAAAGTAGTGCTGATGCCTTCTCCCCTTTTCTTCCTTGGTCTCTATAACCTCATTTCCTGTGATCAGATACTTCTTTCTACTCCCTGGCATGTTTCCAAAGGTCTGAGTTTCAATTGTGAAACCTGAATTGTCCATTTTTCAATGCATATTTATGGATTCTGTATGATCAGTTATATGCTAAACACAGAACACAGAAAAATTTAGCCATTTACACTCCGAAGGTTTATTGTGACGCAGTAATGCAGTGGGAAAAATACTTGCAGAAAACATCCTTTGACCCTAGGATGCCAAAGGAGAGAGAGAATCTTTGACTGACGGGAACATTTGATTTGTGCTTTGAAGTATTGCTTTGTAAAAGTGATCTCAGATGGAGAGGACAGGCAAAGCCAAGATATGAATTGAACTGCCAGTGATATATACGCAGGTTGTGGTTAATGTATCACACGGTCAGGAATGTGTGATGGGGTGGGAAAAGGAATTTGTGTATAGATACAAATTGATACAGAGAAATCACTAGATGGTTCCAAGGTGATCTTTCCTCTTCAGTTCAGTTCAGTTCAGTCACTCAGTCATGTCTGTCTCTTTGCAATCCCATGAATCTCAGCACGCCAGGCCTCCCTGTCCATCACCAACTCCCAGAGTTCACTCAAACTCACATCCATCAAGCCTGTGATGCCATCCAGCCATCTCATCCTCTGTCGTCCCCTCTTCCTTCTGCCCCTAATCCCTCCCAGCATCAGAATCTTTTCCAATGAGTCAACTCTTCACATGAGGTGGCCAAAGTACTGGAGTTTCAGCTTTATCATCATTCCTTCCAAAGAACACCCAGGGCCGATTGCCTTCAGAATGGACTGGTTGGACCTCCTTGCAGTCCAAGGGATTCTCAAGAGTCTTCTCCAACACCACAGTTCAAAAGCATCAGTTCTTGGGCACTCAGCTTTTTTCACAGTCCAACTCTCACATCCATACATGACTACTGGAAAAACAATAGCCTTGACTAGATGGACCTTTGTTGGCAAAGTAATGTCTCTGCTTTTGAATATGCTATCTAGGTTGGTCATAACTTTCCTTCCAAGGAGTAAGCCTCTTTTAATTTCATGGCTGCGGTCACCATCTGCAGTGATTTTGGAGCCCAGAAAAATAAAGTATGACACAGTTTCCACTGTTTCCCCATCTATTTCCCATGAAGTGATGGGACCAGATGCCATGATCTTCGTTTTCTGAATGTTGAGCTTTAAGCCAACTTTTTCACTCTCCTCTTTCACTTTCATCAAGAGGCTTTTTAGTTCCTTTTCACTTTCTGCCATAAGGGTGGTGTCATCCGCATATCTGAGGTTATTGATATTTCTCCCGGCAATCTTGATTCCAGCTTGTGCTTCCTCCAGCCCAGCGTTTCTCATGATGTACTCTGCATAGAAGTTAAATAAGCAGGGTGACAATACACAGCCTTGACGTACTAAGTTTCCTATTTAGAACCACTCTGTTGTTCCATGTCCAATTCTAACTGTTGCTTCCTGACCTGCATATAGGTTTCTCAAGACGCAGGTTAGGTGATCTGGTATTCCCATGTCTTTCAGAATTTTCCACAGTTTATTGTGATCCACAGTCAAAGGCTTTGGTATAGTCAATAAAGCAGAAGTAGACGGTTTTCTGGAACTTTCTTGCTTTTTCCATGATCCAGTGGATGTTGGCAATTTGATCTCTGGTTTCTCTGCCTTTTCTAAAACCAGCTGGAAGTTCACGGTTCACATATTGCTGAAGCCTGGCTTGAAGAATTTTGAGCATTACTTTACTAGTGTGTGCTGCTGCTGCTAAGTTGCTTCAGTCATGTCCGACTCTGTGTGACCCCATAAATGGCAGCCCACCAGGCTCACCCATCCCTGGAATTCTCCAGGCAAGAACACTGGAGTGAGTTGCCATTTCCTTCTCCAATGCATGAAAGTGAAAAGTGAAAGTGAAGTCCCGCTCAGTTGTACCCAACTTTTAGCTACTCCAGGGACTGCAGCCTACCAGGCTCCTCCATCCATGGGATTTTCCAGGCAAGAATACTGAAGTGGGGTGCCATTGCCTTCTCCTTACTAGTACCTGAGATGAGTGCAATTGTGTGGTAGTTTGAGCATTCTTTGGCATTGCCTTTCTTTGGGATTGGAATGAAAACTGACCTTTTCCAGTCCTGTGGCCACTGCTGAGTTTTCCAAATTCGCTGACATATTGAGGGCAGCACTTTCACAGCATCATCTTCAGGATTTGAAATAGCTCAACTGGAATTCCATCACCTCCACTAGCTTTGTTCTTAATATGAAACATTTAAATAAAAATAAACATTTTAAATAATCTTATGGAACTGCTAAATCATGTATAGGTAAATAGAGCATTCTGTGTGTGTATGTGTCTATGTGTGTGTTAAATAGTGAATACCAATTGAATATAGTAGTAACATAAAATTGTTAATATTTTTTTTTTCTTTCTATATGTTTATAGTGTCCTGGCTAGAGGTAGCTTCTTTTTTTAAAGTGAGAAATTCAGTATGGCATGTTTGTAAAAAAAGTAAGAAAGTAAGAATGAAGTGACAATTAGAAAAAAGTAAAGAAGACCTGGAATACTAAAAAGGAGCAGAGAATTGTTGGGCAGTCCACAAGGAGCTTACTGAATCCTGCCTTTTTAATTTATTTTATTGAATTATTTAAAAATATTTATTACATTTTTATTATACAGAAAAAATGTGGCAACTATAGGAAATTTGAAACCATGAAAAAAATATATAACAGAACATGAATGTCATCCAAAATCCACTACTCAGAGAGAGTAATTTTCTAATTCGTATGTTTCCTTCCAGTTAAACATGAATGCATAGCACCCCCACCAACACACACATTTTAACATCAATAGAATCAGAATCATCAAGTATTTCTGTGTACGTTTTATTTAACTGACATATCATATTCTGTTAACCAGCCTATAAAAACAGAAGTTTCTCAACAGCATTAAGTTATAAGGCTTTTGGCATTTATCCTTTGGTGTCTGGATGATGTACCTTTCCATTGTTCTATAATATGTTTCTAAAGAAATATAAAAGCAGGCAGATTTATGGATAGATTTAATATACTTTATTTCACTTTGGTCTCCTGAATAAATAGCTGGAGTTTGCCAACCATTCTGTTATATGGAATACCCATGGAGTTCCATAGCTGGAAGTTGGTTTTTGTAAATAGCCATAAGCCCACTTCTCAGTACAGACCCTGTTTAAGTTTACTGGAGAGTTGTTAGACTGAAGAGATGTAGCCTTACCCCAAATGTCAGGTTTTCAGACAAGCTAGCAGATGGAATTACTGACAACAGCAATCTCTTGCTTGCATGCCTACCCGGACTCCCCCTGCCACACCTCTGTGGACCACTTGCCTCTGTAAACTGCTTCTTACTAGCCAGCTGTTTTCTGGATGTTCTAGTCTAGGAATAGAAATAGCAATTGAGATTGTTATGTGGATGAGAAAGGAAGAACCCTCAGGGTTTCTCAGTTAAAAATTCTATTCACTGATAGAAGTTGATTCCAGAGATGATTACACATCATTTCTGATGAGGTATGAAACAGCAGCAATGAGATAAAGGGATTCCCTAACAAACCTGATTGATGGGTTTCTATGATTTGTTGCATAGCAAATGTGTTACCAATTTCTCATTCTCATTCTAGTTCTTGTCAGTTTCATTCTTGACACTTTTCTGACAATAAGTAAACCTACCATTCTATATAGTTTTGATTTTTTTCCTGCAAATTTGGATTACCATCTATCATATGTAACCAAGACCCACTTTAATGGAGCCAAATTTTAATATGGATATTTCAGAGATTCGTTCTGGGCTAAACCTTTCTATTTTTCTACTGTTCTCTCAACCCTGCCATGAAACATGTCCTGTATTTCAGGGACTGGCTGAAGGTCCTTTTCTTTGTATTTGGGTTTTCTATTTAAATCACTTTGAAATTGATGTTTTATAAGAGAATCCCTTTGATTTTATGATCTTATCTTCATGGATGCTGTGAAGCCTTTTAGACCGAGGTTGCATCTGTATTGCCTTTTTCCAGAACCTTATACCAGAGTGTTTTGGTTGCTTGGGAGAGGAGGTTGGGAATTTCTGTGGGTTTCTAATTGTTTCATCAGGAAATTGAGAGAGGCTGAGCCAGCCTCTCTTAGTTGCTCTAATGTCATTTAAAACTGGAAATAATTCCAATGAAGTTTTCTGAGGAGAAAAATGAATATGATTGGTACTAAGAGATAATAAAAGTTTGGCTTCAATGTATGGAAAGCTTTAAAGAGGAACTAAATTTGAGAAAACCAGTATAAACAAAACAAAACACTGTAAACTTTAAGCCAGAGGCTGTGAAGACCTGAAATAGTGTACTGTTTGTTACAACAGAAACACTGACATCATTTGGCTCTTGACTCAGGCAGTTTAGTTCATTCACTCGGTCATGTCTGACTCTTTGCGACCCCATGGACTGCAGCAAGCCAGGATTCCCTTTCCATCACCAACTCCTGGGGTTCACTCAGACTCGTGTCCATTGAGTAGGTGATGTTATCCCACCATCTTATCCTCTGCCTTCCCCTTCTCCTCCTGCCTTCAATCTTTTCCAGCATCAGAGTCTTTTCCAATGAGTCAGCTCTTCGCATCAGGTGGCCAAAGTATTGGAGTTTCAGCTTCAGCATCAGTCCTTCCAGTGAATATTCAGAACTGACTTCCTTTAGGATTGACTGGTTTGATCTCCTTGCTGTCTAAGGGACTCTCAAGAATCTTCTCCACACCACAGTTCAAAAGCATCAATTCTTCAGCACTCAGCAAAATTTAGAAGAAATTCTGTGTTTTTAGATGACTTGAAAAAAGTCATCTTTTTTCAACTTAGTTAAAACATGCCAAGCTTCAATTTATGCTTTGCTTTTCTTTTTGGAAAAAAAAATGAAAATTGAAAATAATTTTACCTACCTAAAGAAAATTGATATTATTAAATCAAATAATCTATTGAAAAGAATCTGGAACAGAGTAGGTATGAGATAAATATTAGCCCTTTTCCTTGTCAGTTTTAGAACTTTTTTAGTCAACTGAATCTATTTGGCTATTTGTATATTTATCTACCCACTGAGTTAAAACAAATCCTTCTGTTGCCTTAATTTTATTAAGCTGGATAAATAGTATTTGTATGTCACTTTGTTAACTTGTCCCTGCATCAGAAATAAATGATAAACGTTACTATCTCTGGGACCTTTGGGTATTATCTCTGGTGTTCAGAATTGTGCATTTTCCTCATGTATGTTTTCAAGCTGATATGTCCCACTAAGATAACTCAATGTGAGCTTCAGAATTTGTATCATAGTATCACTGAGGCTTCCTATCATTTGCCATGCCTGAAACAACCTGACATGAAATATAACACTATAACATGTCAGGTGGAAAATTTAAACATTGCTTTTTCCCAAGGAAGAATAGAATCTTTATATTTTAAACCACACTGTTTCAACAGCGGGGAAAAAGTTATGATACAGTATTGATTCTTCTAGGGAGCTGAGTTAGCGAAAATCCCTTCTACTTAAGGATTGTTCATTTCCCTCTTTTGACACAAGAACAATTCTAAACAAGCTGTTTCATGGCTAACTAATATGCTTTAAAAAAATATCCTAGGAAAACATTCTGATAAGTACCAAACCAGTAAAACTGTTGTTTACGAGTGTCTTGTTAATTTTCACTCTCTTATTTTCTTGGTAAACTCTAAGTAATCAAGGAGATACAGACATACCTCATTTTATTGTCCTTTAAGTTGCACTTCACAGATACTGCAATTTTTTTTCCTTTACAAATTGAAGGTTTGTGGCAACCTTACATCGATCAAGTTTATTGATGCTGTTTTTCCAATAGCATTTGTTCACTTCTTGTCTCTGTGCAACCCACTCCAGTATTCTTGCCTGGAGAATCCCATGGACTGAGGATCCTGACAGACTACAGTTCATAGGATCGCAAGAGCTGGACAAGACTTAGCGCTATCTTTCTTTCTTTGTCTCTATGCTACATTTTGGTAACCCTACCAATATTTTAAACTTTTCCCAGCATCATATTTATCATAATGATCTGTGATCAGTGATCTTTGATGTTACTATTGCTAAAAGATTATAACTCACTGAAGGCTCAGATGGTGGTTAACATATCTTAGCAACAAGTTATTTTTTAATTAAAGTGTGTACTTTTCTTAGACATAATGCTTTTGTACACTTAATAGACTGTAGAATGGAATATACCTAACTTTTATATTGGAGAAGGCAATGGCGCCCCACTCCAGTACTCTTGCCTGGAAAATCCCATGGGCGGAGGAGCCTGGTAGGCTGCAGTCCATGAGGTCGTTAAGAGTCAGACACGACAGCACGACTTCACTTTCACTTTCATGCATTTGAGAAGGACATGGCAACCCACTTCAGTATTCTTGCCTGGAGAATCCCAGGGATGGTGGAGCCTGTTGGGCTGCCGGTCTATGAGGTCACACAGAGTCGGACACGACTGAAGCGACTTAGCAACAGCAGCAGCAGCAGCAACTTATATATGCACTGAGAAACTAAAAGAATTCCATGACTCACTTTATTCCCGAGGTCTTGAACCAAACCTGTGATATCTCTGGGGTATGCCTGTACAATCAGTTACAATTTATAAGTCTCTCTCCTTCCTATTTTCAGTAGAGAAAAGTAGAGTTACAAGCAAAGTATTACAAAGCAAATAAGAGCTAATTATGCAAGAAAGCTGAGTTGTAGATGCATCAGTTTCCCTGAAGCATTCAGTCTCCAGTAATTAGCATGCTCTAAAGAGTCTGGTGGAAACTACCACCATTTATCTGACTTTATTTCTTTCTACCTTTCTCTCTTTATTTTGTTCTCTGTCTCCTTTCACTCTCTTTGCTACAGATTCTTCTTGGCTCAATCAGAAAACAGATGTCCTTTTAATAAAAATAATTTATAAAGCACACAGTGTTTTCTGAGAGCTTATTTTTCCCATACCTGCCATCATTCTGCTTTTATATTGACATTTTTTTTTTCTTGATCACAGGAGTACTGAAGATGAATAAATTAGCAAATAATCATAAAATAATAAGGTTAATGATGACATTGACGATGATGATACAGATAGTTCACATATGAATTTTTACTATGCACTGAAAAGCACATTAAATGATCTCAAGCCAGGTTTGGACTATTGGTGGGAAACATGGCAATTCTAGCTGGTAGTTACATTTAATGTTTCCATTTCCTTACAAGGTGATTGAAATGAATACAAATTAAATTATCCTTGTGAATTACTTTTTTTAGTAATAGAACCAAAACATGGACCTTATTTATTCTGACTTATAATCTCATATGTCTACCCCACATACTGTGCTCTCTGGAAAATGGACTTGCACTGATAATATAGAATTTAGAGTGCTAGTCAAATTCTACTTAGTGGGGACAAATCCAGGAGGTTTCTCAACATGAATGTCATTGTTTTAGTGATGTTGCTTTTATAGAAGCATATATGGACTTGTGGACTCATCCCTATTCTTTGGATCATTGAGTGTTTGGACTCTGAAGATATTTAGACTTCATAGACAAAGCCTATGAAGGCTATACAAAAGTAAAACAACAAATTAACTGGCATAGGTGTATTAAAATCAAACTACTGATGAAAGATTGATAGCATCACAGCAGAACAGATAAGGATACACATTTTTCAGCTGGACAGTTGTGAGTTTTAGAAGACAGTTCATACTGCACCCTTTTTGTGACTTTGACCAGTTCATTCTACCTTGGTTTCTCGGTCATACACTTTTATATTATCATTCTTACAGGCCTACTGTGAAGTTGAAATAGATAATGCATATAAGGTGCTCTTCATTGTACTTATAAAAACTAAACATGCCACAAATGCTGTGTAACTGTTTTCCTTGTACCTGTGGGACTCTGATCTTTTCTTGGTCACTCTGGGAAATCTGATAAGCACCAGACCATCAACAACAGAACCAGAACAGACACTATTGTTGTTGATAAATAATCCTGCATTCAGAGACTTCTCCCTTCAAAATTTATGAATTTCAAAGGCCTAGTCAAGGTGGCAGAAATTATTATTTTTTCTACCATCTCATAAGAACATGGAATAAGATCACATTTGAGGGGGCTTGTTAAGGTTCTTCTTTGCTTTGAAGACTGAGATTTTATGTATGCATGTAATATCTTGTTTGGGATGGTTAGGTTTTTATACCCTGGTGTATAATTCCAGCAGCATATTCTGTGTTCTAATTATTGCTTTGAATTTGCTCAGTCCACTGAAGTTGTAGAATATAGTTTTGTGATGCCCAATGGTAAGTAAATTATGGGAAGAGAGATAGGATTTTTTTTTTTTTTTTCAGGGAAAAATGGATAAAGGAAAGGATCAATGAGGGTGGGAGTGAAATGGGAAGAAAGAAGGGGAGTGATGGTGGGGAGGAGTATATGTAATTTCTTAAATAATGGCTTTCTTTTTTAATCACAAAGAACACTTAAAAAAAAAAAATCATGTTGAATTCATCCTATATTAGGAGGTTTGATCTGGAAATGAAAAGTTCAGGAAACTAGAAGTCCAGTTTGGGTGTCCTCATCTTAGAAACATCTTGGTATTTTGTATTGGTAGGTCTATCTTTACCACAATATATTATTTAGGACAGGATCACATTTGTCACTTCTTCGTCCCTACTACCCAAAGTGGTACCAGACCCATAAAATAGTCAATAAACCTTTACAGAGTGAACAAATAAGTCTATTTTTTTTAACTCTCCTGAGTGAACTGAATTTTTTGAGGCTCATAAGTGAATATGTTTTCCTCTTTACTTTGTCTATTTCAGCCAGATTGTATAGGTATGAGTGGGGTATTAAAGTCTCCCACTATTATTGTATTGTTGCATATTTCTTCTATCATATTAATTAATGTTTGTCTTAGATATATCAATGCTCCAATGTTGGGTGCATATATGTTTATGATTATTATAACTTCTTTTTGGATTGTTCCTTTAAGTCGTTATGTATAACCTTGATTGTCTCCTTTTCAGAATCTTAAAAGTCAATTTTATCTGATATGAGTATTGCTACTCCTGTTTTCTTTTGGTCCATATTTGCATAGAAAATCTTTTTCCAGCCCTTCAGTTTCAGTCAGTATATATCCCCTATTTTAAGGTGGTTCTCTTGTAGACAACATATATAGGGGTCTAGTTTTTGTATCCATTTGACTCATTTTAGTCTTTTGGTTGTCTCTTGTAGACAAGGTATGTAGGGGTCTTGTTTTTGTATCGATTCAGCCAGTCTTTGTCTGTTGATTAGAACATTCAGCCCATTAACATTTAAAGCAATTATTGATAAATAGGATTTACTTTATTGTTTTGGGTTCAAATTTATACACCCTTTTAATGATTCCTATCTAGAGAATGTCCTTTAGTTTTTGTTGGAGAAATGGTTTAGTGGTGCTAAATTCTCTCAACTTTTGCTTATCTGTGAAACTTTTGATTTCTCCTTCATATTTGAATGAGATCCTTGCTGGATACAATAATCTGGGCTGTAAGTTATTTTCTTTCATCACTTTAATTACGTCTTGCCATTCCCTCCTGGCTTGGAGAGTTTCTATTGAAAGATCAGCTGTTATCCTTATGGGAATTCCCTTGTGAGTTATTTGATGTTTTTCCCTTGCTGCTTTTAACATTTGTTCTTTATATTTAATCTTTGTTAATTTAATTAACATATGTCTTGAGGTGTTTCGCCTTGGGTTTATCCTGTTAGGGACTCTCTGGATTTCTTGAACTTCAGAGGAAATTTCCTTCTCCATTTTAGGGAAGTTTTCAACTATTATCTCCTCAAGAATTTCCTCATGGTCTTTCTTTTTATCTTCTTCTTCTGGAACTCCTATGATTCGAATGTTGTAGCGTTTGATGTTATCCTGGAGGTCTCTGAGATTGTCCTCATTTCTTTTGATTCGTTTTTCTTTTTTCTCGTCTGATTCATTTATTTCTAGGATTCTATCTTCTAATTCACTAATCCTATCTTCTGCCTCTGTTATTCTACTATTTGTTGCCTCCAGGGTGTTTTGGATCTCATTTATTGCATTATTCATTATGTGTTGACTCTTTTTTATTTGTTCTAGGTCCTTGTTAAACCTTTCTTGCATCTTCTCAATCCTTGTCTCCAGACTCTTTAACTGTGATTCCATTTTGATTTTGAGATTTTGGATTAATTTCACTATCATTATTCGGAATTCTTTATCAGGTAGATTCCCTATCTCTTCCTCTTTGGTTTGGTTTGGTGGGCATCTATCCTGTTCCTTTAGCTGCTGGGTATTCTTTTGTCTCTTCATTTTGTTAAAATTTCCAAGTTTAGAGTGTCCTTACTATATTCTGGTAGTTTGTTGAATTCTCTTTATTGAGGCAGTTTACTGGTCTTTTCAATATCTGATCTCTGCCGTGTTACAGAGCGGGCGGAGATGAACATCCAAATCTAAGCCTGCCAGGTTCAGGCACTCCAGGTTCAGAAGCACAGACTCGGTTGAGTCTGGTTTTATGACCTTCCCAGATCTGAGTAGCGCAGGTGATGAAGTGTTTAGTGAGCACAGCTGCTGCGACTTATCGCCTCCCTGCTCAGTTTTCTGGGTATACAACCAGCGACTTTCTCAGGCAGATGTTGACCATCCAGAGCCCCAAGAAGCGTGAGTCAGCACAGAAACCTACTCACAGTTCTGTAGACAGTGTCTCTCTAGGGCTGTGATTGCCCGCCTCCGGCCCTGGCTGCCTGTCACCGGAGTGGGATGGCCTGCGGGCGGCCATCTCTGTGCAGTCCTTTATTCCATACTTAGTCCTGGTGGTGTCTTAAATTAGGGCTGGCTTTTCATGTAGTAGATAACCGACAGTCTGGTTATTTCGCTCATATAGCGCTCGAAATAGCCAGGCCAAATCCTTTCTCAAAGTGATGCAGGCCTCGCCGCTCCTCCTAGCCCAGCCCCCGCTTGCCAATAGCAAATGCTGGTGTCCGCGCTGCTTCTCTGCAAAAAGAGTTACCACAGGGCTCATTTTCTCCTTTTGAAGACAATGAATTGTCTTTCTGAGTGCCTGATGTCCTCTGCCGGCATTCAGAAGTTGTTTTGTAGAATTTACTCAGCATTCAAATGTTCTTTTAATGGATTTGTGGAGGAGAAAGTATTCTCCTCGTCCTACTTGTCCTGAGAGAGAGGATTTAAATACAGATTTGTTTTGGTACTGTTCCTACATCCAGTAGTCCCCTGTCTTCTTGGAGCATATCATATCCTCCTTCATGACCCAAGTCCTTTCCTAACACCTCCCATCAGAATAGAAATATATATATTGTTTGTAGTTTAGTCATCAAGTTGTGTCTGACTCTTTGCAACCTTATGAACTGTAGCCTGCCAAGCATCTCTGTCCATGGGATTTCCCAGGCAAGAATACTGGAGTGGGTTGCCGTTTCCTTCACCAGGGGATCATCCTGACCCAGAAGTTGAACCCGTGTCTCTGGTGTTGGCAGGCAGATTTTTAACCACAGAGTCACCAGGGAAATCCCGGAAATATGTATTATCTCATCCCTATAAGTGGAAATAATATTGAATAAAATATTTATTAAACACTCTATATTATCTGCCAGACATTGTTCTACCTCTTTAATATACTTTGTCCCATTAATCTTTCCAAAAATCTTCTACTAAAAGATATTATTGCTAGGCCTATCTTAATGATGAGGAAATGAAGGCTTAAAGATGTAGTTTTCCCAATGTTGCTAAGCTAATCTTGGGTTTTCCTCAGAGAAGATGGATGTGCTTTGCCCAGTCGATGCATAAACCAGGTTCATTCCGGAGTATTAATGGAGTCAATTAATCTTTTTATTATAACCTCCCCAATTCTCTGGAAATGTTTGTCAAATACAGAATATTAATAAATAATTAAAATGCAATATACTGAATAATTAAACCCACAAAGGCCTGATTTATCTTTAAGGCTTTTAATGATATTTTTAAAAAGGGAAAGTTTTGATAACATGTGTTTAGGGCAGCATATGAAGAGATGAACAAGCTGTTCCTTTTTATTGTTTATTCTTAGAGGCTGTTGGTGGGGAAGCAAAATGCCAAGGACAGTGATACTGTGGGTATGATTCTGAGTGCATATGTCTGGTGGTATATCATATTTTTCTTCCTCTGTTAAGTTTTATTTTTTTCTCCCTGTTCAAAAGTCCTTTTCTCAGTTGTGCTTTTTAACTCTTTTATTCTTTTTCATATTATTGTGATTAGCATTGTTTTCATAATTTCATTTGCAGATTGTTGCTATTATATAGAAATATAATTGAGTTTTGCATATTGAGTTTGAATTGTGTTAACTTAATAGTTCTAGTAGTTTTCTTTTTTGTAGTTCCTTAAGATTCTATACATAGATGATTATATAATTTATGAATAAAGACAATATTATTTTTGCCTTTCCAAAAAAAAAGAAAAAAATAATATTTAGGGTTTTTTTCCTTTTTTGTGGGGGGAGGTTATATTTTGTTCACTAGATTAATACTTTCAAAATCCTACATCACCAGGTTCAAAGAAATTAACATCGTGACACCCTTACTGTGTAGCACGAATCTCTCTTTTAAGAATAAACATAATAAAAGGTAAAAGTATAAAGAAATGAGCTAGCAAAACTTGAAAAGACATGGAGGAAACTTAAAGGCTAAATTACCAAGTGAAATAAGCCAATCTGAAGAGGCCACATGCTGCTTAATTCCAAATATATGACATTCTGGAAAAGACAAAACTATGTAAACAGTAAAATGATTGGTAATTTAGGGGCAGGGCAGGATAACTAGGTAGAACACGGGACTTTTAGGATGGGGAACCTATTCTGTGTAATAAGGTAGATATATGTTCAAATCAACATGTTTGTCAAACCCATATAATGTACAACACAAGAGTGATCCATAATGTAAATTATGGACTTTGGTTGATAATGATGCCTCAATGTTGAAGTGTACAAAGCTGATATGGGAAACACTGACAGTGGAGGAGGCTATATATGTGTGTGTGAATCTGTGTGTGTGTGTAGAGGGGCATACATGGGAATTATATGTACCTTCCACTGAAGTATGCTGTGAACCTAAAATTGCTTTAAAAAAATAAAATATATTCATTTAATAAGAAGGAAAAGGAATAAAACACAGTGGTCCCTTTACTTTTTTATATTTATCCTATCAGACAATCCCAATTTCTGTGATCCTTCAGGAAAGTGGTGATGAAGAGTTTATATTCTGAGAAATATTTCTGGAAATATTTTCAGAAATGGGAAAATTTACTAAAAATAGGAAAATTACAAGTTCATAATGCTTTTCTTCCTTCTGTAGCTAACTTTCCCGTCTTCCCCCTTCTTTGCACAGATAGCTCTTTCTTGTGTTATAGAGCACAGCTTAAATATTGCCATCTTGAGCTTTTCCTGACCACTCCATTGATCCCAGAAACATGGATGGTGCCTAGCATATTCATCCATTCTAATTCTCCACATAACACATACTACTGATATTCTTCTTATTTATAAATCCCTTGACTTTATCTTATCTGTCCAGATCTCCCTGCCTTACAATTAGTTTCCTTTGGAGCAGATTAGACATGGATATCTTCACTTTCTGTTTAGGCCACTGTTTTCACTATGGAGGACAGCAATCATAAGAGATACTTTTATGAACTTTTAGATACAGAAGACCCTCAAAAATGAAATAGGGCTCTTGGACTCTATGAAATTTGGCTACTCCAGCTGATCCTTTAGCAATTTTCAAATTGAGTCCTCTATAGCATGCAGAGTACATCATGAGAAATGCTGGACTGGAAGAAACACAAGCTGGAATCAAGATTGCTGGGAGAAATATCAATCACCTCAGATATGCAGATGATACCACCCATATGGTAGAAAGTGAAGAGGAACTAAAAAGCCTCTTGATGAAAGTGAAAGTGGAGAGTGAAAAAGTTGGCTTAAAGCTCAACATTCAGAAAATGAAGATCATGGCATCTGGTCCCATCACTTCATGGGAAATAGATGGGGAAACAGTGGAAACAGTGTCAGACTTTATTTTTCTGGGCTCCAAAATCACTACAGATGGTGACTGCAGTCATGAAATTAAAAGACGCTTACTCGTTGGAAGGAAAGTTATGACCAACCTAGATAGCATATTCAAAAGCAGAGACATTACTTTGCCAAAAAAGGTTTGTCTAGTCTAGGCTATGGTTTTTCCTGTGATCATGTATAGATGTGAGAGTTGGACTATGAAGAAGGCTGAGCGCTGAAGAATTGATGCTTTTGAACTGTGTTGTTGGAGAAGACTCTTGCAAGTCCCTTGGACTGCAAGGAGATCCAACCAGTCCATTCTGAAGGAGATCAGCCCTGGGATTTCTTTGGAAGGAATGATGCTAAAGCTGAAACTCCAGTACTTTGGCCAGCTCATGCGAAGAGTTGACTCATTGGAGAAGACTCTGATGCTGGGAGGGACTGGGGGCAGGAGGAGAAGGGGACGACAGAGGATGAGATGGATGGATGGCATCACTGACTCGATGGACATGAGTCTGAGTGAACTCTGGGAGTTGGTGATGGACAGGGAGGCCTGGAGTGCTGTGATTCATGGGATCGCAAAGAGTCGGACATGACTGAGTGACTGATCTGATCTCATCTGATCTGCTAGCAGTGATTTATGTTTGAGCACCATTTGTTAAGCCCATTGATTTACTTAAAAGAGATTTAACACTAGAGAAAAAAAAGCAAAACTCTGTATACCTACTATGAAACAAACCTGTTAGGAACTGAAATACAAAGATGAATAAAACAGAACCCTAAGTCTTTCAGTTTCAGATATAAGCATTGATGTGGGAGGCATGGTTATATTTTTATACTACTACACAGTGTCAGTTATAATAAAAGTGGTGTCAATATTTGAAATGAACATTAATTCTGATATTTTGATAAAGGTCATAGGAAACTTTACCAAAGTTTTAAATTAGTAAGTGTTCAGAATTCTGTAAGTGTTTGGAAGATAAATAAGGAAGAGTTTCACAACTACCACATGACCTAAGGCCGAGTGGTAAAATAGCACATGGCTTTTGTGTGATAACAAGCAATTTAGACAATGAGAGATGAATCAGAAAGCATAAGATGTGATAAGTAAGGTGAGCATAAATATTCATTTGTCAAGGGAAGTGTCAGTTTATTACTGTTGTCCTAGATAATTATTAGTGGTGATATGCCATTTTATTTAAAAAAAAAAAGTATGTAATTGAACAATAAGAAAACAGCCCAATTAAAAAGTGGACCACAGATTTAACCTATGCCTCAGTGAAGAAGACATACTGATGGT
Source organism: Tragelaphus eurycerus (assembly GCA_935064755.1). Taxonomy (NCBI): domain Eukaryota; kingdom Metazoa; phylum Chordata; class Mammalia; order Artiodactyla; family Bovidae; genus Tragelaphus; species Tragelaphus eurycerus. Next base: position 26,411,044 of record CAKXYN010000020.1, read on the forward strand.
AAATAAATATATGAAATGATGTTCCAAATCATATGTCTTGAGGGAAATCCAAACTAAAACAATAATTAGATACTGTTATATACCTATTAGGGCTTCTCTCCTAACTCAGTCGGTAAAGATTCTGCCTGCAATGCAGGAAACCCGGGTTCGAGTCCTGGGTCTGGAAGATCCCATGGAGAAGGAAATGGAAACCCACTGCAGTATTCTTGCCTTGAAAATCCAATGGACAGAGGAGCCTAGCAGGCTACAATTCATGGAGATGCAAGAGTTGGACACGACCTAGTGGCTAAACCACCTATTATGATGACAAAAATCTAGAACACTTACAACACCAAGTACTATCTAGGATATGAGGCAGCAGGAACTCTCATTCATTATTGATGGGAATGCAAAGTGGTACAGCTACTTTGGAAGACAATTTGGTGTTTTTTAAATAAAACCATAATATACTCTTACCATACAATCCATGATCATACTCCTTGGTATTTACCCAAATAAATGGAAAACTTATGTCTGCTGAAACACTTGCACATGAATGTTTATAGGACCTTTATTCATAATTTCCAACACTTAGAAGCAACCTAGATGTCCTTCAGTAAGTGAATAAATAAATTTGCTGTGGTACACCCAAACAATGAAATATTACTCAGTGCTAAAGAGAACTGAGCTATCAAGACATGAAAAGACATCTGTTGTTGTTTAGTCACTAAGTCATGTCTGAGTCTTTTGCAACCCCATGGACTGTAGCCCATCAGGCTCCTTCAGTCCATGGAATTTCCCAGGCAAGAAGGCTGGAGTGGGTTGCCATTCAAACCCATGTCCCCTGTTTTGGCAGGTGGGTTCTTTACCACATAGCCACCAGGGAAGCCCTAAAAGACATAGAAGACATTTAAATGCATATTACTGAGTAAAAGAAGTCAATATAAAAAGGCTATATGCTGTATTATTCCAACTATGTGACTCTGTAAAAGGTAAAACTTGGGAGAGAGTAAAAACATCACTGGGTGTCATGGATTGGTGAGTGAAGAGTGCTGAATAGGTGGAGTCCAAAGGATTTTTTAGGACAGTGAAACTACCCTGTGCATTAAAATGATGGATGCATGGATGTCATTACACTTTTGTCCAAACCCATAGGATGTACAACATAATGAATGAACTCTAATATAAACTATGGACATTGAGTGTCAATGTAAGTTACTTAATTGTAACAAATATACTGATTTTGTGGGGAATGTTGATAATGGGGGAAGATATGCATGAGTAGGGGTCAGAAAATATGTGGAAAATCTCTGTATCTCCCTCCCAATTTTTGATGTGAACCTAAAACTGCCTCTTGAAAAATAGTCTTCTAAAAGTGTATGGTCACCTTAGTGACAAGGCCAGGGAGGGTTATAGGATCTGCTTTGTGAGGTATATGGTGTATTATGGATAGGAGGTTGAGCCTTTTTCATATAAAGACCCAGATTAGTAAATTGTGAAGGATATTGACCATATAGAATTTTTATTTTTCATTTATTTATGTGATGTTTTAAAAGGAAAGTCACTCAAATAGGAACATTAATAGTGAAATATACAAGAAATGGGGATCCTAAAATAATCTAATAAGAAAACAGTGAAAATAGGAAATAATTGAGGAGTAATACAATGTGGACTAGAGCTAAAGCATGGATGAAGATAGGGAGAAAAATAAGGCATTTAGAGATTTCTGTTAAAGAATCAACTGGACATGGGCATAGAAGGATAACTCCACGTTTATAATGTGACTCTTAGTCTGAAAATACAAAAATTCAGAAGGCAATGTGGTCTTCTTATGTGGGAGATAATAGAATGAGGTTCTGTGGGGCAGGTATGGGAACATAGTTCCAGGGGGGAACTGGTCAACAGTTATGATTATTTCAGACAAATGAAGTGTGGATAAAGCAGTCTTCTGGAATTTTCACAGACGTTAATGATTATGATGTCTTCACAGAATAGGGATGATGTGAAGTCTACAAATCTAACATCGATCAGTATTTGGAGGTTTGCTAAGATAATATTTAATGAACACCTCAGTGGAACAGGTACCATATTATTATTTGTACCCATGTAAAATGACACGAATCTTACAACTGCAGAGATAGGCTGTCATTCTTTCCTCCAACAAATATCTACTTAATGTATCTGTGTTTCAGATACTATAATCATCACTGGATAACTGTGTTTTACTTTTAAATGTGAAAACTTCTGCTCAGAGAGAGGAATATATTTATCATAGGAATATATTTATCATTGACAAGCTAACAACTGTCAGGATGGGATGAACTTGGTTGTGTTTAATTTCCTAGTCAATGTACCTTCTTCTGAACAACCTTGGTTTCAAAGCATCAGACCTAAGAACAAATCTGACTGTTAAGTGATTGATTTGCATTGGGGTGGAGGTAGATTGTTTTAGGATGGGGCTTGCCATCTAACTGGAGTTTTCTATATATAGAAGAATAGTAGTGTCAGAATTTTAAGGGATTCTGGTCAGGCACATACACACAAAACAGGATATCTAGGTGGTAGAGTGATAGCCATGGGAAAAGGTTCATCCATAGAAATCTTCTGTCATCTAAAGCTTAGTAAAGATGGTTCCTGGTGGGTAAAGAAAATACTTGAAATATCTCAGAGCAGGAGTAACTGGAAATGCAGAGTAGTTCTTGACATTCAGTGATAATTTTAGGAGGGAAGATAATTCAGTCCATGTCTGTCATGAGGCCAGGGAGTTCTTGTCTGTGTAATGTTTGTGTTTCAATCATGGGGACAGAGGTGGTTGGAAGCAACTTGAGTTTCTTGTAATCCTCTCCCACCTTCCTCTTTCTCTTCATCTTTCCTTGCCTTTCATCCTTCTTCCTTTTACAAACACTAGTCTTTTATTTACTATGGGTGATGCACTTGGAATATAATAAAAAGAAGGGCATGGCATAACTCAATGGAGCTCACATTTTTATGCAGTAAGCTAAAAACAAAATAATTCAATTAGTGCTAAATAATCAAAATCTATTTTACCTAGGGACTTAAGGCATTGTTTTGAGGTTAATAGTAAAACCACGTCTCAAAGGATAAGAATGAGTAACTTCACATATATGAAAGGTTTCTTAATATTAAAGAACTTACATCCACTTAGTTGCACAAACCCCAAACGATGGCCCCTCTGCTCTTCACTCCTTTCATTAAAAACATCACCAAGTAACTGTCCAAGATACAAACAAGAAAATAAAAATCCTTAAGGGTACTTAGAGCAAAAGGAGATTTAACCAGGATTTGCTACATTGATGGTAGGTGAGCAGAAAGCCACCTACATAGCAAACTAGGAATACAGGGAGCTGCTACAGTACTTAGGTTGATGGAAGAAAGTTGGTACTCTGCAACAGGGACTGAAGCCATGAATGATACACAGATGTCTCTGAAGATGGAGCTGGGAGGCAGAGTGATCATGTGAAACACCTTTTCCTCCATGTTTTTTTTCTTTTTTTCTTCCAAATGTCTTGCCTGTGTCATTGGTTGAGCATCTAGACGAAAAGGGAGGCTTTAAAAGTAACACCCATTGGAAGAGTCACAGCTCAATCCTTATACAAAGCAGAGAAAGTCTAATTTGAGGAATGGATCTGAGGATAATCCGGTCCTGGTTTCTTACATAGTCTAGTCTCTAAATGTTACCTGAAACCAGTCCACTTCTCTCCATTTCTTGACCTGGGTCTGAGTCATCATCCCCCACACAATAGCCTAACTTCCTCCCTTGATTTAGTCTGATGCCCTGACAATACAGTCTTTACAGAGCAGTGTAAATGAATGAAAGAATCAATGAGTGAATGAATGAAGCTGTTGCTGAAATATGGGTGGATAAAGGGAGGGATATGAGTTTCAGTATTCTGTACGAACTCCTAACTTAGCAGTTTGCCTGTGTGAAGTCACGTTTTTTTTTTTTTTTTTTTTTTTCTGAACCTCTATTCCTTGTTTCTCTGCCTTTTCAAAATTCAGCTTGAATATCTGGAAGTTCATGGTTCATGTACTGTTGAAGCCTGGTTTGCAGAATTTTGAGCATTACTTTGCTAGCATGTGAGATGAGTGCAATTATAAGGTAGTTTGGGTATTCTTTGGCATTGCCTTTCTTTGGGATTGGAATGAAAACTGATCTTTTCCAGTCTTGTGGCCACTGCTGATCTTCCAAATTTGCTGGCCTAGAGTGCAGCAGTTTCACAGAATCATCTTTTAGGATTTGAAATAGCTCAACTGTAATTCATCACCTCCACTAGGTTTATTTATAGCGATGCTTCCTAAGGCCCACATTGACTTCACATTCCAGGATGTCTGGCTCTAAGTGAGTGATCACACCATCGTGATTATCTGAGTCATGAAGATCTTTTATGTATAGTACTTCTGTATATTCTTGCCACCTCTTCTTAATATCTTCTACTCCTGTTAGGTCCATACCATTTCTGTCCTTTATTGTGCCCATCTTTGCATGAAATGTTCCCTTGGTATCTCTAATTTTCTTGACCAGAGCTGTAGTCTTTCCCATTCTATTATTTTCCTCTATTTGTTTGCATTGATCACTGAGGAAGAATTTCTTATCTCTCTTTGCTATTGTTTCGAACTCTGCATTCAAATGGGTATATCTTTCCTTTTCTCCCTTGCCTTTAGCTTATCACCTTTTCTCAGCTATTTTCAAGGCCTCCTCAGACAACCATTTTGCCTTTTTGCATTTCTTTTTCTTGGGGATGGTCTTGATCCCTGCCTCCTGTACAATATCACAAACCTCTGTCCATAGTTCATCAGGTATTCTATCATATCGAATCCCTTGAATCTATTTGTCACTTCCACTTTGTATTCTTACGGGATTTGATTTAGGTCATACCTACTGGTCATACCTAGTTGTTTTCCCTACTATCTTCAATTTCAGTCTGAATTTGGCAATAAGAAGTTCATGATCTGAGCCACAGTCAACTCCTGATCTTGTTTTTGCTGACTGTATACAGCTTCTCCACCTTTGGCTACAAAGAATATAATCAATCTGATTTCAGTATTGACCATCTGGTGATGTCCATGTGTAGAGTCTTCTTTTCAGTCATTGGAAGGACTGATACTGAAGCTGAAACTCCAATACTTTGGCCACCTGATGCGAAGAACTGACTCATTGGAAAAGACCCTGATGCTGGGAAAGATTGAAGGCAGGAGGAGAAGGGGACGACAGAAGATGAGATGATTGGGTGGCATCACGAACTCAATGAACATGAGTTTGAGTAACCTTTGGGAGTTGGTGATGGACAGGGAAGTCTGGTGTGCTACGATTCATGGGGTCGCAGAGTCATACGTGACTGAGCAACTGAGCTGGACTGATTCCTTGTTGATAAAATACTCATAGCAACTCTCTCTCAGGAATGATAGAAGTAAAAATAATCTTAGTTAGGTAAAAGTGCTTAAAAAAACCTTAAAGTACAGTGTGCTGCTGTGAAAAATCAGAACCACTGGTCCCATGGGCATCTGTATGTTTGAATCCTTTCTCTGACATTTACTATTCAGGTTTTTGCTTAACCTTTCTGAACCTCAGTTTTCTCATATTTACTGTCTGTCTTTCTCTATTTTTTAAAATTTGGCCTTGGGACTTACTTTGACAGAAAGTGGTGGGAGAAACATGATGCTTTTCCTGAGGCCGAGCCTCCCATTTTCACTCTGCTGAGACACCGCCCTGAGACTGCAATGGGAAGCTGGGCTAGTGGACTGGAGCATGTGAGGCCACATGGAGGAGAACGGAGGGAACTCAAGCAGCAGCACCAACTACCAGTTACACCAGTGAGGCTCTAGAACCTTCTGGAATAATCAACATTCTGATAAATGCAATGCTAGAGTGAATACAAGTAAAATAAGGGGAGAATCTCCTAACCACCCCACATAATCAAGATAAATAATAAATTACTATCTATAGTCATTAAGATTTGGGTGGAGGGATTTGTTGTAACAGTAGATACCTAATACACTGTTTGTGTGTTATCAAATGGCATGACTTATTAAGGAAGCATAATTATTAATTATTAAGCTATGATTGCTACTGTTTACAGAATAGTAACATTGTCATGTTACAAGCTCTTAAAAATAACTAGTGGTAGCATTATGTCCAGAGTTTTTTTGATGGCAGATGGATCTTACTAGGACTGCAACATTTTATTGAGGGCAGGGTTCAGTTGCAATTTGTATGTCTTAGCCTCCCTTCCCCTTCACTTCTTATCATGTTATCTCATTCATAGTAGATACACATACACATTATTTAGCTTAAGGGAATATAAAAAATGTAGTTTTCAGAAATTGAGATCCTTATTTTTCCCAACATTTGCAAACACTTTATATATTCTCCTTTGATTTTAAGCTGACTGAGGAAGAAGGCAGGTGACACGCCCCTTTGCTGATTTTTGGAACAAAGATCAGGGAAGTCAGTTGAATGCTAGTTTGAAGGATGAAGTTTGACCCCACTTGCCCTGTGACCATCTCTTATTTTTCTATGGTATAAAGCTCTTGAAAGTCTTCTATAAAGCCAAACTTAGAGCTCTCTTATCTGAAAGGAACTGCTCGTCTCCATCTATGACTCAGATTATTTCTTTGCATATTAAATTACAAGAGACAGTTCCAGCTGGATCCATCAATGTATTTATAACTCAGTCACACAATTTTCCTCCAGGCGGAAAACTTGGCAAACATTCTCGCAGCCTGGCTGTGACTTTCAAAGATGAGAACAGGAAAATAATTGTGGCAGTTTTTATATCAAACTTATTGTCTAAATTCAGAATATAATAGGAGAATTTCAGTCCCCCAGCACATCACAATTCACCATTTCCACCAAAGGATGGAGTGAGTAGGGCAGATGAAGAATTCACAAAAAAGCATAATTTGTTCTGCCTCTCATGGATCTTATTCTCAATGAATGATCGATCCTTGGTAACAACATTGAGAATGTCCCTTGAATTCTGTGAAAGAATGGAGTATTTCCATTCATTGGTGGCGTAGCACAGTATCAAGCACATAATCAAGGCCACAGTGCTGAATATTTTAGACACATATCTTTGATCAATAAAATAAATTTGATTTTCCTCCAACTTAGATTGTGACAAGTTAGTTAGAATATTCAGGGCACAGATTCATATCCTATAATGTATTTATAGCTTTGTTTCCAAGGGAAATTATATAAGTAAACACACACACACACACACACACACACACACACAGAGAGGACTTAAAAGGGCTGTTATTTGAATAAGTCGTGTGTATCTCTGTTAATACAATATCTGTATTTTTGCTTAGCATGTGACAGAATATCAAACACAAAGTTTTCTAAGTGAAGAGGCAATTTCTTTAGTCATATAGCTAAGCATTCATGGGTAGATCTCTATCAGGTACAGCTGTAACATGGTAATATTACTAAGAATCTCTCCATATGTCTCTATTGCTGGAGTTGAAACACTTCAAATCTATTAGTTTCAAGATGAACTGATCCTATATTTAGAAATTGTAGCACAGAAGAACCTTCTATTTCCCAATTAATTTAATTAAAATACCTTATTTGAGTCTCACTGGCCTATTATAAGGCATTCATCCATCCTTTGATTAATTTCTTCAGCCAGGAGGAGGAATTAGGCTAGAAGTTCAACCTGGATCACGAGTTCTATGGCAAAATTCTAGCAAGATCTATATATTAGTTATTTTAGTTATATGAATGTTAATCTGATTTTGATAATTATACTATGACTACATAAAAATTTGTACTAGGAGAAGTTGGGTAAAGGTTATGTGGGAACACTACAGTTTTGAAACACTTCCATTAGTCTAAAGTTATTTCAAAAGCATTTAGAAAATTGTACATTGAACCTAATAGAATGCATGACAATAAACTTTAGAAAATAAATATTTGTGAAAGGCATCACCTAGCAATTTTCTCATCATTTGAATTAGAAATTTTAGGTTCCAAGATTGGCCTTTCCAATTTTCTCTTGCTTTCTTCTTCTTCCTACCTTTCTCCACAGACCACTATTTTTTATATAGATACTATTGATCACAAAGCATGTGTTATTATTTATCTTTTCATATATTTATCTCTCCAGCTAAATTATGTGCATCTGGAGGGTCAGGTCTATAGGTTATTTGTCTTTAAAATCTCAGAGCCAAACTGAAAGTCTAGTACAGACCAGAAGCTCATTAAATGTTAGTGGAATATATGAACAGAAACATGCTAATTTATTAATTCATATCAACAGCTGGGATCACAGACTCTTATTTTAATTAGCTAATGGTTTGATTTTTAAATAAATTATAAATTTAGTTTATAATGTTCATTTAATTCCTTTCATAGATATCAATGCTCGATACCATATTATAGCTAGGTAAAAGATACCTTGAGTCTGTTTATCAGGGGAAAAAATGGGAAAATGCTAATATCATTGCTATTTTTAACAGCTTTTTGTATGTGAGGTGTAAGGAGTAAAGGGAAAGACATTGAGAGTTTATTTGTGCATTTATTCTACTGATATTTATTAAGTATCTCAGTGCTGTTTTAGGATATGGTGTACACCGCCCCATCTTAAGAGATTAGTGAATTCATTTGAAGAAGGCAATTCAGTGAGGAAGAAAATCACCTTAAAGTGTAGCATATCAAAAATAAACTCATAGTTCCTCCACCCCATCCCCTGCCATTGTCCCCTGCTGTCTTTGGAATGAGCCAGGTTTCAGTCAGTTCTAGTGTTGTCGTATGATATACATCCATCAGCAAACATGTACTGAACTCCCGCTGAGGGCAAGTGTCCTGGGATAAAATGATCTTGGAAATGCTTTCCTATCTGAATATGCCTGAGTGCTAATATTTTGTATACTCTATATTTGGTTACTTTCTTTTTTTTACTAATTAAAGTTATTAAATTGGATTAGATGTAACTATGTATTAGGCAATAGGAATGTTGTTGTTGTTCAGTTGCTAAGTTGTGTCTGACTCTTTGTGACCCATGGACTGTACTTCTGCCAGCCTCCTCTGTCCATGGGATTTCACAGACAAGAACATTAGAGTGGGTTGCCATTTCTCTCTCCAATTACAAATGTAATTGATAAAAAATATCTACTCAATTCTATTAAAGGAAAATATTTCTACCTGTCTTGTTACAGTAAATATAACAAAAGTACAAAGGTCTTGGATCCGGTGGCCTTCAAGAAGAAGGAATCAGGCATCCATTTGTCTAGGGCTGATCCAGTGTTGCAGGCTTGAGGTCCAGTATGCTGACAGTTCTCTGTACTTCAACATGAAGCAAGTCAAAAAGATTTTCTGAATATATGTGAACATTAAAGGAATAAAGTTCCCTGGAGTTTCTAATAATAAACTGATTATCCAGAGATTATTATTTTGCAATCTACTGAAATGGGAACTGACCTAATTCCTACTTGAAATGGACCGGCTTGTCTCCCAAAATGCACACATTCCAGTCCTAGCTCCCAATGTGCTGGTATTTGAATATGAGACATTGGGAAAAATATTGTTTAGATAAGTCTCATGAGGTGGAGCCCCCATGATGGGATTAGTGCCCTTACTAAAAACCTGAGAGCTTACTCCCCATCTTTCTCCCTGCCTTGTGAGAACACAAAAAGACAGTGGCTATTTGTAACCGGAAAGCTCTCATCAGAAACTGACAATCTTGGCACCTTGATCTTGGACTTCTAATCTCCATAATGCGAGAAAATGCATTTTTTATTCTTTCCATGTTAGTTAGCAGAGCTGTAACAGATATTCACGTGTACTGACAAATATTTTTATACTGGACGCCTCTAAATTATGACCAGCTAGAGGTTTGACTTGATGGGGAGCTTTAATAAAATATTAGGGGAACTAAAAGTGATCAGGAGAACTTAAGAGAAAGCCTCTTCTAGCACTGATAACACTTGATAATACAGAAAACCCATAATCCAAAGATAGTGTCAGTTGTGGGAAATATCCTGATCTGTGACTGAAACATAGTAAAAGAAATGGGATACTACATCTTATTTTCTTGTTTGATCACTAAAATCCAATGTAAATATTTTTTTGCTTAAGGTTCTGCATGTCAAAAGCATTTTATTTAAATGGTCCAAGTGGTTGTTTTAAAATGATTATAAGTTTCTATTTGTAGGGTTTTATTCCCTCATACAGAATCTCTAAAGACCTGTGTTGATTCCCCTGTTAGCTGCTCCAAGAAGCACTGTGCCTTGACTAAGCCTAACCAAGACTAAAACTTTGGATCACTAGGAAAGTTCATAATCCTCAAAGATTATGATTTTTAGTGTATGAAGTTTAGTAGCAGATAGCACATTGTATAGCTTTTTAAAAGTCTCATTTATCTTACCATAATCTCTTAGTGATGTAAGTGACTTTAATTTTCATGTTTTGTAGAGTAGGGAGTTCTTTAACCTCTATACCTTTAGTTATCTTATTCACTTCCAAACAGAAAAACATGAGACTACATACTGCAATTAACAGAAAATGAAATGATGACCCTTGTATTTCAAACAACTTATATTTAGTGGGGACAAAATAATATGAATATAAAATTAAATATTTAAGCAATTTATGGGACTGACCAATGGTTATTTGCTATTTTCCCCTGAGGGATAGGAATTAAGTTGGACCATGGTATCATATGAACTGAAATGGGAATGATTATATAAAGTGGTTGTGAGCTGAGATCCATGGATCAGCAGCAAATACAGTATTTTAGGGAGAGGAAGGCATCTATTTCAGGCACTCTTTCTGCAAGAGAATAATGAAGGTTAGTTGGGCCATACTGGAAATAATTTAGCATAACTACAAGAATATAAACAGCTTCCACTAATCCAAGAAATAGAATACTGAACCAGCAGCAATTTGTAGAGTCGGAGTGGTATGTGAAGAAATGGAGGCACAGAGGCAAATAATGGAGGAGGATCAGGGTGGTCTTAAGAAAACTCTCTTCTTCCTCCAAGGCTCTATTACTTAAAGAACTCACAACAGGAACTGCAATTAGAGTGCCATTTTATAAGTCTAGATTACAGAAGGCACGGCAGACTTGACCTCTTCAGACTTTACCTCTATGATTGATGCTCAATTCTGTAGACACACTTTTGGTTCTCTTTCACTGACCCTTTGGATTCTGAAACAGACCATACTCCTTCCAGCAACTGTGGCTCTGCATGTTTGCACATCTATCTCCTCTCCTTGGAGCACTTTTTTTTTTGCTATTGTGAATTCATATTCAATGTTCAGATTTCTGTTCAAATATGATTTATTCATGGTGTCTTCCCTACCATCCTCACATTTAGACAGACGTATTCACTGCTTTCATAGCTCATGTTCTTTTTATTAATTAAATTATCTCAATACCTATACATCTCTTTGTGACCGTGATGATTAATATTTATCTCTTCTCACCAAAATGTAAGCACTTTGAGAGCACTGGAAATGTTTGTAAATACCGAGGATGCAATAATACACAAAAACAAAGTATGAGATCCATACTTGGCATTGAACAAATATTCCTTGAATTTATGAATTCTTAAATCCTAATATAAACAGTCCATAGCTAGAAAGCATCAGAGTCTGGACCTAGAGATACGTATCTCTGAATAGGTAATAAATAAATAAATAAAATATATCTCATAAGCCCCTGGGGAAGGAAATGGCAACCCACTTCAGTATTCTTGCCTGGAGAATCCCATGGATGGAGGAGCCTGGGGATCTACAGTCCACGGGGTCGCAAAAAGTCGGACACGACTGAGCGACTTCACTTCACTCATATCTCATAAAGAGTGAGAATATGGAGGAATTTTGCCAAAACAAACAAACCGCAGGATTAAACCTACTTTGGTATCACTGAGACAAAATATCCAGTACCAAGACTTGAAATACTTGACCATTAAAGAAACATGACACACCAAAAGTAATATTTTACTCCCAATGCAGACAGTGTCAACATTCTGACACAGAGATTTGAAATAGAGACGCACAAAGACACCAGAGAAATGTTTGGAAGCCCTCAAGTGCTGAGAAATTTTTGGGCAGACTTCTCCTCTCCGCACAGATGAACACCATGAGCTTGGTGGAAGAGGTTCAAAGAACAGGTCACAGCAGGAGTCAGGTTTGCTTAACTGACTGACGTTGGCTTCAGCCTAGAATCCAAAGGTGACAACTGACAAGGAAGAAAGGAAGGGAAAGCAGAGGCGAGGTGTGAACATTTGCAAAAGCCCAAGGCAGCAGAAAGAAAACATCTTCTGGGGTTATACATTTGTAATGAGTTGTACCAGAGATCTGTCTAACAGAGTGACAGCTGGTGATTGGAACAGCTAACCGTAAAGAACCACCCCTTTCAGCCCCTCCCTGCTGTGGGGCCTGAAACAGTCAGGATGACAAAAATGGGCTGTGTGTCTTTTTATATCTAATTTGAATGGAGGATTATAATAAAATCTTAGACATCATGTAGTGCTTACTATATGTCAAACATTGTTCTAAATGTGTTTAATAAGTCCAACACTCCTAACATAGGTGATGTTATCAACCCCTCTTTTCAGATAAGAAGTGGAGGCACATAACCTTAAAATAATTCATCTGAAGTCACACAGCTATCATTAACAGCCTAGCTCCTAAGAGTATGTGCTTAACACTGATGCTACACTGCCCATATAGTATAATGGTTGACATTTACTGAGTGGTTATCATAAGTGTTTTATATCCCACACAGATATGACATGAAATCTTTAGTTCAGGCTTGGGGAGAATGTTTTCCACTGTGACTTTATAAGTGAGAGAATTTAGGCAGAGAGAGATGTTATATTGGGAAGCAGTTATTGAGCAATTCCAGTGTATCTGATAAAATGCTAAGTCATGCACCCACAAGGAGCTGACAGTTTAAGAGATTAGTCGTGAGAGAGTAATGGTAAGAGACAAAGCTAACCTTGACTTGATCATCTACCATGTTCCAGGTACTGGGCAAGGCATTTTACATATATCATGCCATGCAGTGCTTACATCTTCCCTGTGGTGGGAAAGGTCTCATTCTAATTTAGACTTCTATCACTATGTAGTTTTTATTGTATACATATTTATAAACACCAGTAAAGGAGCTGGAGAGAGTACCTTACCAGAAGTGTTCAACTGAGGAAGCTGTACATCTGTTGTCACCCAGGTTCTCACTGTCAAGTCCATGGTACTTGTCCATAGCTTCCCTCGGTCTCAGACTCTAGCCCAGTTTACATCTTTGCTTCTTGTCTTTCCAGTGTAAACATGTGTAATGGACTCAGTATTGATAAACAATATAGCTGAAAAACCTTCAGAGATCAATCTATTCTAAATGTTATTTGTGGAAAATATCCAAAGTATTTAGTATTTGATACAAGTGATAACATGCTTATTTCATTTTTTTAAATTAAAAAAAATGTTTTGCAGCGTATTCTTGAATAGGACAGATGGGAACAGATTGAGAGGAGAAAGGAAAGTGTATTTGCATAAAATACCAAAAAATTCATAGACTTTTGCACTGTTTCAGATGCTTTTGTAGGCAGAAATAGTTCTTTTTAAGGATGGTGATGCATATTGTAGCAATGTGTGATATGGATTTTCCCTTGGTGATAAAATCACTAACTTGTTGTATGGTCCTGAGTACATCCTTACAACCTCTCTTGACCACAGTCTTTCTACTTCCAGTTCTGTGTAGAGGCCACCATAGTAAGATTTATAAGAAATGTCTCTGACCGGAGGTCCAAGAAGATACCGACCAGGGCTCTGATGATTTCACTTAGCCTTCACAGTAAGACCCAAACTCGGCATCTTGAATTCCAACACTCTGAATGGGTCCCCAGTCTCTATTTATCTGGCTCCCTTCATGTCTTACCACCACCACACAGCCCTAACTCCACACATTATGATTTGTGGGGGTTTTTGTTTGTGTGTTTTAGAAAATGTCATGTTTATTCAGGATTTAGTCCCTTAAGATGCTGTTTCCTCTTCTTGGTATGTATTTTCATACCTTTATCTCTTAGTAGATACCTATTCATCCTTTATTTTATTTATTTTTTTTTTTCTGAAGTTGAGCTTTAAGCCAACTTTTTCACTCTCCTCTCTCACTTTCATCAAGAGGCTCTTTAGTTCCTCTTCACTTTCTTTCTTTATTTCTTTCTTTATTTATTTATTTTTTTGCAGGGGAAAATGGACAAAGGAAAGGATCAATGAGGGTGGGAGGGAAATGGGAAGAAAGAAGGGGAGTGATGGTGGGGAGGAGTATATGTAATTTCTTAACCAATGGCTTTCTGTTTTTAATCACAAAGAACACTTAAAAAAAATCATGGTGAATTCATCTTATATTAGGAGGTTTGTTCTCGAAATGAAAAGTTCAGGAAACAAAAAGTCCAGTTTGGGTGTCCTCATCTTTAGGCACATCTTGGTATTTTGTATTGGTAAGTCTATCTTTACCACAATATATTATTTAGGACAGGATCACATTTGTCACCTCTTCCTCCCTACTACCCAAAGTGGTACCAAACCCACAAAATAGTCAATAAACCTCCACAGAGTGAACAAATAAATCTTTTTTTTTTTTTTTAAACTCTCCTGAGTGAACTGAATTTTTTGAGGCTCATAAGTAAATATGTTTTCCTCTTTACTTTGTCTATTACAGCCAGATTATATGAGTGGGGTATTAAAGTCTCCCACTATTATTGTATTGCTCTAGAGAATGTCCTTTAGTTTTTGTTGGAGAAATGGTTTAGTGGTGCAAAATTCTCTCAACTTTTGCTTATCTGTGAAGCTTTTGATTTCTCCTTCATATTTGAATGAGATCCTTGCTGGATACAATAATCTAGGCTGTAAGTTATTTTCCTTCATCACTTTGATTACGTCTTGCCATTCCCTCCTGGCTTGAAGAGTTTCTATTGAAAGATCAGCTGTTATCCTTATGGGAATTCCCTTGTGAGTTATTTGATGTTTTTCCCTTGCTGCTTTTAATATTTGTTCTTTATATTTAATCTTTGTTAATTTGATTAATATGTGTCTTGGGGTGTTTCGCCTTGGGTTTATCCTGTTAGGGACTCTCTGGATTTCTTGAACTTGAGTGGTTATTTCCTTCTCCATTTTATGGAAGTTTTCACCTATTATCTCCTCAAGTATTTCCTCATGATCTTTCTTTTTATCTTCTTCTTCTGGAACTCCTATGATTCGAATGTTGTAGCGTTTGATGTTATCCTGGAGGTTTCTGAAATTGTCCTCATTTCTTTTGATACGTTTTTCTTTTTTCTCGTCTGATTCATTTATTTCTAGGATTCTATCTTCTAGTTCACTAATCCTATCTTCTGCCTCTGTTATTCTACTATTTGTTGCCTCCAGGGTGTTTTGGATCTCATTTATTGCATTATTCATTATGTGTTGGCTCTTTTTTATTTCTTCTAGGTCCTTGTTAAACCTTTCTTGCATCTTCTCAATCCTTGTCTCCAGACTCTTTAACTGTGATTCTATTTTAATTTCGAGATTTTGAATTAATTTCGCTATCATTATTCGGAATTCTTTATCAGGTAGATTCCCTATCTCTTCCTCTTTGGTTTGGTTTGGTGTGCATCTATCCTGTTCCTTTAGTTGCTGGGCATTCTTTTGTCTCTTCATTTTGTTAAAATTGCCGAATTTAGAGTGTCCTTACTATATTCTGGTAGTTTGTTGAATTCTCTTTATTGAGGCGGTTTACAGGTCTTTTCAATATCTGATCTCTGCCTTGTTACAGAGGGGGCGGAGATGAACACCCAAATCTAAACAGGCCAGGTTCAGGCACTCAGATAATCCTCAGAAGCACAGACTTGGTTGAGTCTGCGTTTTATGCCCTTCCCAGATCCCAGTAGCGCAGGTGATGAAATGTTCAGCGAGCGCAGGTGCTGCGACTTATCGCCTCTCCGCCGCTCAGTTTTCTGGGTATACACACAGCGCACTTTCTCAGGCAGATGTTGACCATCCAGAGCCCCAAGAAGCGTGAGTCAGCACAGAAACCTACTCACAGTTCCGTTAGACAATGTCTCTCTAGGGCTATAATTGCCCGCCTCTGGCCCTGGCTGCCTGTCACCGGAGTGGGACGGCCTGCAGCCGGCCAACTCTGTGCAGCCCTTTGTTACGTGGGTAGTCCTGGTGGTGTCTTAAGTTAGGGCTGGCTTTTGATGTAGTAGATAACTGACAGTCTGGTTATTACGCTCAGATAGCGCCCGAGATAGCCAGGCCAAATCCTTTCTCAAAGCAATGCAGGCCTCGCCGCTCCTCCTAGCCCAGCCCCCACTTGCCAATAGCAAATGCTGGTGTCCGCGCCAGTTCTCCGCAAAGGAGTTACCGCAGGGCTCGTTTTCTCGTTTTGAAGACAATGAGCTGTCTTTCTAAGTGCCTGATGTCCTCTGCCGGCATTCAGAAGTTGTTTTATCGAGTTTATTCAGCATTTAAATGTTCTTACAATGGATCTGTGGAGGAGAAAGCATTCTCCCCATCCTACTCATCCGCCATCTTAGCTCCTCCCTCATCCTTTAAACTCAGAACTCCTGCTCTATTAAAGCAGTGGCTTCAAAAAGGTACAGTTGAAATATTATCTTTAAAATGTATGTATTTGCCTATGTGGTAGGTTAAAATATCTGCTTTTGCACTCCCTAATTTCTAAGAAAGTTCAACTTTTTATTATTTGGAAGGTATTATTTTCTAAGCTAAATTTCTTTTCAAAGGTAGAACATACTGTGCCTATGTTTGTGTGTTATTTGTATAGTTGTTTATTCCCTATTTGAGTTAGGTGTGTGTTTCTCCTTTATGTGCTTCACTTGCAAACATCTGGGTCTTTAGAATGTGTTTTTCAGTTGTTGAGTTACAGAATATCTTGTGAAATCTCCCGGGCAAAATCAGGTGAGGCTCTGATGGGATTTGGCAAGAATTTGTTTTGCTCCTTCTAACTGGTTACATGTAGGTGGCCATGTCCATGTGTGTCTATTCATATCTCTGCCTGATAGAACTTGTAAATGAATGGAGGGAATTATGTTGTTTTTAATAGTTGAAAATTGTTCATGATTCTTCTCTACCTAAACAAACATATGAGAAGATACAATTCCCACATCTTCTCTATTACCTGTTTCTTTTTATTTGCAAAATCTGACTTCGTCATCCAGAATGTAGCATCCAACCTTCACTCCCAGAAATTAGATTGATAATTTCCATAATGAAACACAAGGAAAGGAGCAAAGCATGTGTGCTGGTTGGATAGAAGGAACTAGCCTATTGGTGGACTTTGTCAGCGGTGGGCTATAAATCTCTGTAACTTCTGATTTCTTTTCAGTTGAGTCTCTTCGTACTGCAACTCATGGCAGTTCCATCAAAGACTTTTGAACAATTTGCATGCCTTTTAGTATTGTCAATTTGAAAGAGTCACTCTTCATTTCATGGGCATTTTATTGGAAAGCTTTTAGGCAATGGGAGTGATTAGCATTAGCTAATCAATGAGTCACATAAGTCATATCCTAGCACTTAATACTTCTAATGTATTGGCATCTACCTGTGAGCCTCCAGGTCTAGCATTTTAGCTGGTACATAGTAGGTGCTCAGTAAAATCAGTTGATTATTGCAGTGTGTACTTGGGTAGCAGGGGATGTGCTAAATTAAGTGCTTTCCTGCTTCATCCAGCTACAAGTTTAAATATAACTCTGTCCCCATGGCAATTTCTCAAAAAAGAAAGACCATTAACTCTACTGATGTGTGTAGTCTCCAACTTGACTTAGTACCTCAACCTCGCATTTCTCTAATGGGTTTAGTTGATTAAATGAAACTATGTGGGACTGTTTGTCTCTCTGTATGGTAGAATTCATGACTGAATGGCTTCCTCATATTTCAGATCAGGTTTTAGTGGGTTTCTGAGGAAATTTGCTTTGTTCAGGGAAAGAGGGTTAAGTATTTTATTTCAAGAAAGTAGGCAGATGATTAAATATGCAACTTAATTGGAATAGTTTATGTTCACTGAATATTTGAATTTTTTATTCCAAATCATCTAGTGTACTCTAGCTCATCATTCATTCATTCATTCATTCATACCTAATAACCCCCTGGAGAAAATATCGACCCGAAGAATAATCTCAAAAATTGTGTCAGAGTGTAATGAATGCTACCATCTTTTTGTTTCTTTTCTTATAAATTTTCAGCTTCTCAACATAGAACAATTTAATATATTTTTAAAAGCATTTTATTCCATATTTAACTTGTATAGGGAGGTCATCTGGTAGAAGCACACAGTATAGAGCAAATGAAGTTGATTTGGAATTGACTAATCACCATGATTATCATGGGCATCGTTTTGAGAGGGGATAAAAAGGAACACAATTTATGTCCCTCAGCTGGTTAGTGTTTGTACCGGAAGAGCAAATATCAGTTTTGAGATCTCTGACTATACTATGTAAGTGATATACCAGATCATTATTTGTATTGAAGATACTGAAATGTACCGCTCAGATTCCTCTTCAAGAAACGATTTATTGTACATCTGCATGGAATGTGGTAGCTGACAGACTTCACTTGGTAGCATTTTCAGGGTCTGTTTCAGGAACTCTCTAGCCTAGATCACACTCCCTCATGTGACCTTAATCCAGTTATTGAGCAAAGCACTGGTTTAAAAAAAAGTCTGACTATTTCCATTCAATATGATGGGTAATCTTTGAGCCACACTTTCTCATTGGGATTGCAAAGCAGACTTCATAAGATTTGTCCTGTAATCCTGCAGCACCCCCTGCCCACTTACCTTTCTTTGTATTTTCTTTCAAGAATGGCTCCCCAACATGGCCATTACATTCCTAACTCTGCTTCAGTTAATCTTTGGAAAGAGCTTAATCTTTGGAAAATGTGTTAGGAAGCTAAAGAAGAAGACAGACCAAATGGAAGAAACATAAAGCAGGACAGCTGTCTTTGCTTTCCCTCCACTCTCATGTTCAGATGTCCAGGCTTGTGCTCAGATTTTAAGCAGCCATTTGCTAGAATGATTTGGATGTAAAAGGAAGGAGAACTGCTTTCTTTTCGTGGTTACAATTAGGCCAGCTGCTTACTTTCAAAGAGCATCATATTCGAGTTTTGAGAACCAACTTATATAATATTGAAAATAAAATAGTGCCATACTTCCCTTCGGTTCCCTCTTTTGTGCTTGTATCTCCTTTTCATGGTAAGAAGGTGCTAATAGGCCATGATAGAAATGAAGCCTTTCTGATCCTTTGACGCTCTTTTATCTGGCTGCAGGGCAAGGCATGTGGGATTTTAGTTCCCTGACCAGGGATCAAAACTATGCCCCCACACTCCCACCACCTGCCTTGGAAGCATGAAGTCCTAACCACTGGACCACCAGAGAAGTCCCTAGTCTGGCTTTCTAAACAAAAGCAGAAAGTTATTACAATCCTGAGGGCTGTACATCAAGAATTTTTCATCATCCTGTATATGCATATCAGTGCCTTAAGATGAATTCATCATCATTTAGTATCCTCCCTACAACCCTTTGATTATGCAAAACATATTCACCTAAGAACATTGTGGTTCAGGGAGTTAAAATGGCTTGACTTAGGTGTCATTATGATCATTATCATCATCTCTTACTGAATATTTAGTGTGTAGCAGATAGTGTGATGGGCATTTTGTATTAATTATATAATTTGCAACAGCTCTATGACATTGATAATACGATATCCAATTTTCAGATGTGAAAGCTAAGCCTAGAGAGTCTAGTAACACATCTAAGGTCACATTGTTAAAAATGCCAGTTTTGCTATGCTCATAAGGTCTGACAAATGGATTCAGTTTGCCTGGATCCAAGACCATTGCTCTTTTTCTTTCATCTAAGAGTTCTATTAATAGGAACACAAGAGAGACTTTATAACACTTTGGATGGATTATGGCATTTTTTCTGACATATCTTCCTGGCATGTATGAAGAACACAGATTTCATTGCACAGAATGTATTTTCACTTCTCAAATCAATCTGAAGTGTTTATTTCCTTTCTTTCTTTTGCTTTTTCTCATTAAGAATGTAGAGTTATCCTTATTTTCTTTATCAGGTCCATATCATTATCCTTCCCAAGTAATAACTATTTTTGCATTGAGGCAATATTTTAATTAAACTGTTAAAATGTTATAGAGTCCTGAGAGCATGATACATACGTATGATAGATATATATTTGAATCCTGCAGCTGATGCTGATACTCTGAGTATTTGACAATTTATCATGTGTTTAAAGTTCAGAGGATAACATCTATTTTATAGGTATTCTATGAAAGTGAAATAATATCATCCATCCAACTTTTATTTATTTAGGTATCATTTCTTGGTGACTGGGAAGAGACTTAAGTAAATACAATAAAACAGACCCACAGGTTTAGGGCATATAAAGATACATAGTAAAATATTGGACACGTGGAGGGGATTGGACATGCAAGATTTCCTGGAAGACTTGATAGCTGAATTCACACTTAAAATATGGAGAATTAAGGCTAAGTGAAGAATAAAACATTGGGGAACAGAGAATTTTAGTCAAAACAGAGGAGACAGTAGAAGCAATTGAAAAGTAAAATCATAGAAAAAACACACCACAGTTAGTTATTTGCTGAGAAGTAAATTTTGAAGCAGTGGATAGATGGAGTGATGCTGTTTGGATGTGTGTGTGTGTAAATATCCAGAGACTTGAATGATACCTCATACACAAAGCTTAAGAAATTACACTACTCTTTTTTTCTTTCTCTGAGACTCTTCTTTTTAGACATTTCCTCCTATTCACTACTTAGTCCTTCTCTATGACCTGCATAGTTCCATACCAATCATCAGAGTCCACTCATCTGAACTGCCATCATTAGTTTGGGTTCCAGTCAATTAATCAAAACTATTTACCCAGTTCCTTTTGTTCCTCCCCCACCCCCCAAGGGATTTTCCTCAGCGCTCCCATATCTTCTAAGGAACATTGGCTGTCTCTTTAATGTGTATTTCTCAGGTGTGGATCAGGTCTTAGGAAGTGATATTACAGGTATCTTAATAGGAGTATCTGCTTGGAAAAGTGTGGGGAGTGTGGCAACAGAGTAGGGAACTTGTTTTATTTTAAAATGAAAAGCATGGAAAAAGAATTTCAAATTCTTGAAAATAAGTAAATAATAAGGTTGATATTAGTAGACAATAACTGGAAATATCTTGGTTCTTTATATCTTTTATTGCTGGCTTTATTTGGGTTGATAGAAAACAGAGCTGTGGAGATGATTTTGTAGGAATTTTTGGAATAATTTTATCTGTCAAAGTGGAATTCTAAAAAGAGATCTGAGGACAGAGAATCCTGTTTTTTTAATAGTCGTCACTCAGAATTTTAAAGGGACCTGCTATGTGCAAAGGGAAATTCCATTTCTCATTTTCCAGATATGCCTACAATGCAAAGATAACTTTGCAAAATTTAATCATGGAGCATTGATTTATTGTTCTGCTCATTCATTTATTTATTCAGCCACTCATTTTATAACATAGGGCTTCCCTGATGGCTCAGTGGTAAAGAATCTGCCTGCTGATACAGGAAACATTGGTTCGATCCCCAGGTTGGACAAATTCTCTGGAGAAGGAAATAGCAAACCACTCCAGTATTTTTGCTTGGGAAATCCCAGGGACCTAGGATCCTGGTGGGGCTACAGTCCCTGGGGTCCCAAAGAGTCAGACAGGAGTTAGCAACTAAACAACAAAAGGGAGAACATCGGAATTGAAGGATGAATACAAATTCTCTGAATAGACTACAGAGAAGGAGCTTGACTAATGATCAAGAGCCTCAACAGAGTGAAATGTTACCACAATAGAGTTAAAGCTAAGGTTCTGGATTCTGGAGTCAGAGGAATGATTTTAATAAATTCTTGCTTTTTTCCTTATTATCTTGTACTCATATTTCTCCCCCAGGGAGTACTTAATATATACTAGACATTGGATAAGAAATCTATCAGATCACCTTCTCCAATGTTTATGGCAGCCTTATGACTTGCCAACATTTTACAAATGAGGCAACTGGCGTAAACAGTTTATAGCAGGCTCCAGGTCATACAGGTATTAGTGGGGATCTGGATACCTGTGGTTTGACTCCAAAGTCAAACTTAGCTTCCAGGACAGCTAATGTTATTCAATCTCTTTGCTCTATATTAGCTTTAAATATGAAGGCCTTTGAAAAAATAGTGATCATCATTGACTCTGTACCATGAATCAGTCTGTGTTAGGCATTTTAATAACAAATAATAACTAAAATAACTACCTACTAACCTTTTCTTATAGAAGGCAGTGCTTTAATCGATACTAAACCTTAGAAATGGTTAGTTTGTTTGACAATGAAGAATCCTGAGTTTAGCTAGGTCATGTAGTTGTCCAGTAACAGAGTTTGTTGATGATAAAACACAAAACGACACATAGAATACAGATTTGTTCCTAGAGCCCATATGTATCTAATCTTATCATAATACTTCCTCCTGCTGAGAAAGGGCCATATCCACTGCCTCACTGGTCTGCTATCTGCACTTCCAGCTATGACCCAGAGCGTGCCTCTGTGGCCATGAAGATCCTAACAGTTATTCAGAGACAAAGTTCTCTGAATAATAGCCCAAGGCTCTGAAATATTAACTTGGAAGTATTTCCCAAGTCCCTCAGAGGAGGCATCCAATAACACTATCAGTGTCCATCAATTTGATTGCTATTAATACTCTTAGTCATGCCTGGAGAATTCCATGGATAGAAGAGCCTGGAAAGTTTTAGTCCAAGAGTTGCAAAGAGTCAGAAGTAGCTGAAGCAACTTAGCATGCATGTAATACTCTTATTCAGGTAAAAATTCCTTTCACTAAGGCCCTCTCTAAGATGCACTTTGACTATTGACATGCTCAGAAATCTCCCATACATCTCCTTATGAACCTTCTGGTTACTTCCTTGTAGGGGATTGGTTGCTGCTTTTTCCTTTCAAAATATATTTTGAAGCATGAAGTAAGGTCTCTGGTTTTCAGGTGCAAAATCTAATTAGAATGATTAGGTTGTCTTTTCCAGCTTCAGTTACATTTTTGGAGGTACAGTAAATGTATATTAGAGAGAATTACATAATGAAAATAGATGCATGATAAACTAGGTAAATAGTTACTATGGTAGCTAATATTTATTAAACTATTATTGTATACCAACATTGTTCTGGCTTTGTCTCATTGAATTTCTATGATAGGCCTAAGGGAAAGTATTAGTACTTTGTCACTTTACAAATTGGAGAGCCAATATAGTATTATCTTAGTCTTTTTAAGCTGTTATAACAGAAAGCCATAGACTAGATGGGTTATAGCCAATAGAGATTTATTTCTTCCAATATGTTGTACTGGAAGACGCATGTCAGTGAGGGCTTGCTTCCTGGTTCATAGATAACAGTCTTCTTAATGTGTCCTCATATGGTAGAAAAAGAAAGGAAGCTCTCTTTTTATAAGGGCACAAATCCAATTCATCAGGACTCTACCCTTGTGACTTAACTTCCCAAAGTCCCTGCCTGCAAATATCTTAATATAGGGGATTATATTTTAGCATATGGATTTTGGAGAACACGAATATTCAGTTTATACAAAGCATACATACCCTAAGGAGTCCCCCAGTGAGATGCAACCATGTATAATCTTTTTTCCTTGAGTTTGGGCAGAAACTGTGACCTGCCAAAAATGAGAGGAGTTTTCAGGTGTAATTAAGGTCCCAAAGTGCTTGACTTTGAGTTAATCATCCTAGGTGGTCTGATCTAATCAAGTGATCAAATCCTATAAAAGAATACCATCTGTTCAGCATATGAAGAAGACATTTTATCTTCTTCATAAGGACTTAGCATTTTAGATGGGAAGACAAATTCTAAACAAATAATTATAATTCAGCGTGACTTTGTAGTATTTAGGTAGAAGTAGTGAGGCGGGGAGGAAGATGCCTGGAAAATCATGTACGGAGGAGCCTGGAGGCCCGAGGGACACGACACCACTCCGGGGGGGGGGGGGGCACAGAGGGACACGAGAAGGATTAGAGAGCAGACAGTAGTCTTTGATTGTCTTGTGAAGCCAGGTATATGAGCCATAACCTGCATGGAGAATGTCTGTATTGAAGGATGAATACAAATGTCCCAGGTGGACTACAAAGGAGAAACTTGTTTATAGCAAGAACCTCAAAAGTACAGGGCAATAGAGTCAAGTGGCTAAGATTGGGTCAGAGAAGTCAGAGCCTCTTGCTTGCCCTAAAGAAGTTAAGTGCCATTTCCCGCATCACAAAGAAATTAATTCTGCTGAAAACTTAAGGGAGAGCAAACAAACAAACAAAAAACAGGATCCTGTTTTCAGTCAAGCCTCTGGTCAGAATGCAGCCTGACCAACACCTTAACTGCAGCCTTGTGAGACCCCTAATAGAAGACTCATTTAAAATATGTGCAGATTCCTGACTCATGGGCACTCTGAAATAATAAATGAGTATTCTTATTTTTTTCTTATATCCTTTTATAGTTGAAGTAAATTTCACATAATATTGAGTTAACCATTTTAAAGCATACAATTCAGTGATGTTTAGTATATTTGCTATTTTGTGCAACAGTTGCCTTTTTCAATTTCCAGAATTTTCAACACCCCTCAAGGAAACCTTGTACCCAGTGAGCAATCATTTTACATCCTCCTCCCCTCAGCCCTTAGCAATCACGAATCTTTTTCTGT
This sequence comes from Tragelaphus eurycerus, assembly GCA_935064755.1. Lineage (NCBI taxonomy): Eukaryota > Metazoa > Chordata > Mammalia > Artiodactyla > Bovidae > Tragelaphus > Tragelaphus eurycerus. The sequence goes on from CAKXYN010000020.1 coordinate 26,435,771, forward strand.
CTATAGATTTACCTATTATAGACTATTCATATAATGAAATCATACAATTAGTGATCTTTGTGTCTGGCTTCTTATACTTAGCTTAATGTGTTCGAGGATTATATATACTGTAGCATTTCAGTTCAGTTCAGTTCAGTCACTCAGTCATGTCTGACTCTTTGCAACCCCATGCACTGCAACATGCCAGGCTTCCCTGACCATCACCAACTCCTGGAGTTTACTCAAACTCATGTCCATTGACTCAGTGATGCCATCCAACCATCTCATCCTCTGTCACCCCCTTCCCCTCCCACCTTCAATCTTTCCCAGCATCAGGGTCTTTTCCAAGGAGTCAGTTCTTCACATCAGGTAGCCAAAGTATTGGAGTTTCAGCTTCAACATTAGTCCTTCCAATGAACACTTAGAACTGATCTCCTTTAGGATGGACTTGTTGGATCTCCTTGCAGTCCAAGGGACTCTCAAGGATCTTCTCCAACACCACAGTTCAAAAGCATCAATTCTTCTGCACTCAGCTTTCTTTATAGTCCAACTCTCACATCTATACATGACTACTGGAAAAACCATAGCTTTGACTAGACACACTTTTGTTGGCAAAGTAATGTCTCTGCTTTTTAATATGCTGTCAAGGTTGGTCATAACTTTTCTTCCAAGGAGCAAGCATCTTTTTAATTTCATGGCTGCAGTCACCATCTGCAGTCATTTTGCAACCCCCAAAATAAAGTCTGTTACTGTTTCCATTGTTTCCTCATTTATTTGCCATGAAGTGATGGGACCAGATGACATGATCTTAGTTTTCTGAATATTGAATTTTCTGTGAACTTTTTCACTCTCCACTTTCATTTTCATCAAGAGGCTCTTTAGTTCTTCTACACCTTCTGCCATAAGGGTGGTGTCATCTGCATATTTGAGGATATTGATATTTCTCCCAGCAATCTTGATTCCAGCTTGTGCTTCATCTAGTCTAGCATTTCTCATGATTGTAGCATTTCTCATGATTGTAGCATTTCTTAGTACTTAATTCCTTTGTTTCACCACTTAGTAGTCTATTGTATGAACATGGGGCATTTTGTTTATCCATTCAGCCTCAATGGCCATTTGAGTTGTTTCCATCTTTTGGCTCTTGCACATAGAGCTACTGTGAATATGTGTATATCTGTATTTGTTTGAGAATCTGCTTTCAATTCTTTAGACTATATAACTAGGACTGGAATAACTTACCTTTTTGAGGAGGAACTACCAAATTATAATTGTGTCTTAAAGTCATTAAGTAGTTTGTAAGTAGCGATAGAGAATAGCTGCTCTGAGGAAAAACAACACAATTCAGATAAAATGTCCATGTATAAAAATAATACTTGGAAGGTCAGGGATTTTATTTCAGATCTATCTGATATTAAGTACAAGAATCATAAGTATGTTCATATTAATTTGTATTTTCAAGAAAACATAGTTTTGCTGAGTTCCTCATGTAAGTCAGTAGTTCTTAGAGTCTTCAGCAACATTATTATCACCTGGGAGCTTGTTAGAAATGCACATGACCAAGCCTTACTCTGCTGCTGCTGCTGCTAAGTCACTTCAGTCGTGTCTGACTCTGTGCGACCCCATAGATGGCAGTCCACCAGGCTCCCCCATCCCTGGGGTTCTCCAGGCAAGAGCACTGGAGTGGGTTGCCTTTTCCTTCTCCAATGCATGAAAGTCAAAAGTGAAAGTGAATTCACTCAGTCATGTCTGACTCTTCGTGACCCCGTGGACTGCGGCCTACCAGGCTTCTCCATCCATGGGATTTTTCAGGCAAGATTACTGGAGTGGGGTGCCATCGCCTTCTCTGAAGCCTTACTCAGACTCTGTAAATCAGAAAGTCTGTGATTGTAATACAGCAACCTGCACTTTAACAAAACTCTGGGAGCTTCTGATGAATATTACTGTTTGGGACCCACTGCTACTGTCAAAATAAACATGAATTTAAGTAAGGAAATGATGGAAATGAAGATTTCCTCATTGATTGTGCACTTTACTGGGTGAAACTGATAGATGAACAAACATTTCTAATAGAGTGCAATAAATATTTAGAGAGAGAGTAAGGCAATGGCAACCCACACCAGTACTCTTGCCTGGAAAATCCCATGGGCAGAGGAGCCTGGTAGGCTGCAGTCCATGGGGTCACTAAGAGTCGGACACGACTGAGAGACTTCATTTTCACTTTTCACTTTCATGCATTGGAAAAGGAAATGGCAACCCACTCCAGTGTTCTTGCCTGGAGAATCCCAGGAATGGCGGAGCCTGGTTGGCTGCCGTCTATGGGGTCGCACAGAGTCGGACACGACTGAAGTGACTTAGCAGCAGCAGCAGCAAACTCATAGAAGAAAGAAGCTTCCTCTGGAAACACTGGGTTTCTTTGCAGAGAAGGTAAGGTGGAAAAAAGAGACATAAATAAGAAGTAAGATTTCTGCAGTCGATGGAAAAGGAAAGCATTCAAGGGGATATAAATATTCTGTGTAAAGTAGTAGAAACATGGACCACAGTGATGCCTTGGACTGTGTAGGAGGCACATAGGAGAATGTAGGGGAGGCTACCAGAAGATGAGATTGAACAGGTGAGCGCTAAAAATGATTGGGCTTTATTTGTTTCACTTTGTGGATTATAAAATAATATTAGAAGACAACAGCATCTACTTTAAATTTCATTTCAGAAGGGATAAATTTGGTGAAAGATGTAGCTCATCAATAGGAAAACTATTTGCTACTTGAAATGGCAACCCACTCCAGTGTTCTTGCCTGGAGAATCCCAGGGACGCCGGAGCCTGGTGGGCTGCTGTCTATGGGGTCACACAGAGTCAGACACAACTGAAGCGACTTAACAGCAGCAGCAGGCTTCAGTGTTCTCTCTATAATACATATTAATTCTTTCAAGAAGTCTTTACTTTAAAATCTGTTATTTATTGACATTTGTTGTTTTGTATTTGATTTTAATTTTTTGAGTAGCAGTAATTGTGTGTAAAATATTGCTATCATGTGCTGCCACTTTTAAAATTAGAATTTCTTAGTCTTAAAGTTAGTGAAACTGTCTAAAAATGATTTCGATAAAATAGTACTGGATATTGAAACGTTTTCTTGATGAATCTTGATGCATTCCAAGGGAAACATGATGGAAGATGTAAGTGTGTGTTGGGGTTGGGGAGAGGAAGTGACATCACTCTTTCAAATAGCCAATGTAGGTAGTATGAACATTGGCAGATCTCACCACAGGGCCACACTTTCAAATTTAAGATTTTTTATGTTAGACTTTTCTGGTTGGTTAACACATTCTATGGGGAAAATGGCAAGCTGACTGGGTGTTAGAGAACTCCTGGATGAGTGTAAAGTGTTCATCTTGCTTTTTGGGTCAGAGGGGTCCCTGAAATCTCATTTGAAATCCCAGTGCCAAACTGAAAAAGAGAATATCCTAGTTACTCTGCATAATTTGAGATAGCCAAGATCAAAGTTATTTGCAACTTTCTGTTATTTATATGACCTGCTCTTCACTAAATCTGTGATCAGTAGAGTCACTCTGGAGTCCATAGCCGAGCTGTGGAGCACCACATGAAGTAGAGTGCTTCTTCCCACTTCCCATTTTCAGAAGCACTGTCAAAGCTAATTTTTAAGTGGAAAAACCACATGATTTCAATTAGTTTCTAGGGTATAGCAACCTGGAAACTTGTTTGTTTGATACCTTGAAGTCTCAAATTGTTCCTGTGCACCAAACCATGGAAAGTGAAGAAACCAGCAGCTTAATCACCATCTTTTATGTATTTTCTAAGCTACAGTCAGAAAGAGTTTCATTATAATATATCCACATAACAAAGACTTATACACACAGTTGCACACAACTATCTATTGAAGGAGTGACTGTGTTTGGGGATTTTGATGACCCAGACAATTTGTATTCAGCTTATTTTGAGATTCCCTGTCTTGGGTAATTATTTTCAAAGACAATTTGAGTTATTTTTTTGAAAATAGGAATTCAGTGATACTATTATTTTGAAGTGTGGGCAAAGAAAAAGAAGGAAAGAAGACATCAAAACAAACATGAGTTACAGGCTTCCATTTCTCACCCCAACCTTGTTATTTAGAAGTGAGATATCATTTAAAGACATTTTCAGTAAACTGGTTCTAAGCAGCATGCCTTAGGACTTCCACTGGGTCTCACCTATCTGCCAGTATGAACATGAAGTTTAGCAAATGCAGGGAGACAGTGAAGGACAGGGAAGCCTGGCATGCTTCAGTTCATGGGGTCATGAAGAGCTGGGCACAACTTAGTGACTGAACAACAAACAACAGTTTGCCTTTATAAAACCATGCATTCACGGACCTCAGAATGCTTGTGGGATCACTCCAAAAACTGGGGCATTGGTGAGGTGTCCAGTATCCTTCCAGCCTTGTGTGTCCTTCTGAGACGTTCCTCCTACATATGGATTCTTCCTTTGGTCCATTGGGTCTTCTGCACATCACTTTCTCAGACTAGCTCACACATACTATTTGTACTTCAGATTAACTGGTCACCTAGAATTAATTTGTAAGCTTCATGTCATGGATATACTTACTCCTTTCTGGGGAAGTTTGTTCTGATAATAACTTATTTCCCTGTCCTTAAAATCTATCTTTGTTAAACTTTTCCAGTGTGTCCATACTGAATGACTAAAGCTTAATATCCTAGACTTAAATGGCTCTCTAATTCATTATTGCTACCTACTTTTTGTCATAGATCTTAGATGGCAAAGCCCTAGACCCACTTTTAATTGTCCAATTATTCTCTTTATTTATTTAAAATTCTTCTTTGTGTGATATTGGGAAAATTGATTTATCCCTGAGTCTTATTGTCTCTTATTTCTAAAAGTAAGTGTTGGAAATGTTGCTCTCATAAGCCTTGACATTAAATTACAGTGCTGAGAATATAAGGATGAAATGAAATGCGATGTACATTAGTGGAGTGAGGGAATATCAAACCTAATAACAAAAATATCTTCAAAGGGTCAGTCAGAAGCTGATAAGATTACACATTTCTTAATTTCCATAATGAATAATAAAAAATAATTTTAAATATGCTATCATGCCTATATCCTTTTTGTCTCTATAGTACTTTGTTACTAGAAAAGCTGTGTGAAACTCAGGTGCCTATTTGGCCTTTGATGTATAGCTGGGGAGAAAATGCCTCTTCAGCAAGTACACAGTTACGGTCACTAAATATAAAGTTTTCTGGATCATTGAGATGACACAGATAATTAATTCAAAAAGAGCCTCCTGGGAAACCTATGTATAAGGTAAAAGAACCTCTATGCTGTGATTCAAAGAACTCTCATTGTTGGAATGAATAGCAGTAGAATGGCAGTAGTTTTTCAAAATTATAATTTGGTGAGGTAGTTTAGTATGTGTGACATTCACTAGTCTGTGAATCTGTGCCATTGGTAACTACCATGTATTTCCAATGTGAGCAACCAATAGAAATTAAAAAATATTAAATATGATTTATGGCTCAGCCTTCACATAGATCACTTATCTTTGAAGCCTCTGTGTCATCCTCACTCCCATCTCCTCCTTCACTATTCCATCTAATCAGCTGCAAAGCCCTAGACATTTTACCCTACACATATCCTACATGTTCAAATTGTCATGACAGCCTTCCTGTCAGGACTTTATTTTGGATCTTGTCAAATCCTCCTTGGATTATTGAGCAATTACTGCATTTAGTCTCCTTCCTTCCTTCTCTCCTTTCCGTTTTATCCTTTTTAATCTGCCATATGATGCTAGAAGTGTTTTGAAAATTGCATGTCTGTTGTCACCCCCGTCTAAAAATATCTAATGGATATTTAAGGTCTTATCAAGGTTTATTAAACATTTCTTTCTAGCTCCACCTTCTCCCATCTAACCATTCCCATATCACTTGCCCTTCTCTAGCCAAATATTTGTGAAACATTCTCTTTACAATAAATATCATGCATTTCCATCTCTCTTTGCCTCAGTGCATACTGCTTTATTTTAAACTTAGTAAAACATTAATTATTCTTTAAATCTCTCTTCTTTTTAATGAAAATATTCTCAGGTCTTCAAGAGCAATTGGGTGCCCTTTTAATACAATGCAATTGTAACTTACTGATATATATATTTTTATTCATAATATTGATGAGTATAATGAACTGAGGGAGGACCCCACCTAATCCAGGTTATAACCTTAGGGCTTGTTTATGACATGACTATGTCAAGCACTGAATATATGGTGTATGTAGAAGGAGATGGACTAAGAGAGAACATTTGTAAAAACAATAATCTGCATGGTAGAATTTAACATAATGAAAGAGTAATGTGTTTAGTTCTGTGTTAACTTGTCTGGAGGATATTCAAGGTCATGGCTAAAAGTTACATATGGCCTATATTTAGGTTCATTGAAGAATCTGGTTTTTAGAATATTTTCAAAAGAGCTAGAAATTTTCTTACCAAAGTAATTCTAAGCTTCTCTTTCTTTTCCACCGAGGATACATGTAGCCAAATCAACAAAAAATGCAGAAGGCAGTAGCAGTTTCACCAGAGGAAGCATCTACATGAGCAAACACAGATGCAAATACAGAGACAGAGAGAAAAGAATAGAGAGAGATGGAGAAAACAGAATCTCACAGCATTCTTAGAGAATTTTAAAGCTAGTATTTTCCAGAGGTCATCAGAAAGGATAAAAGCTTTTTGTAGATATTTAATTAAAGCTAATTATAATTAAAGAGCATTCTTATAACAGGAGTAATATATTAATCAGGATTTTCCAAAGAAATAGAACCAATAGAGAACCAATTTCTTTATCCCTTTTCTCTCTCTCTCTGTCTATACAAACACACACACACACATGCATATATGTGTGTATGTATATATATATACATACACACACGATATATATATAGTGCATCAGATCAGATCAGATCAGTCGCTCAGTTATGTCCGACTCTCTGTGACCCCATGAACTGCAGCACGCCAGGCCTCCCTGTCCATCACCAACTCCCGGAGGTCACTCAGACTCACATCCATCGAGTCAGTGATGCCATCCAGCCATCTCATCCTCTGTCGTCCCCTTCTCCTCCTGCCCCCAATCCCTCCCAGCATCAGAGTCTTCTCCAATGAGTCAACTCTTCGCATGAGGTGGCCAAAATACTGGAGTTTCAGCTTTAGCATCATTCCTTCCAAAGAAATCCCAGGGCTGATCTCCTTCACAATGGACCGGTTGGATCTCCTTGCAGTCCAAGGGACTCTCAAGAGTCTTCTCCAACACCACAGTTCAAAAGCATCAATTCTTCGGCGCTCAGCCTTCTTCACAGTCCAGCTCTCACATCCATACATGACCACAGGAAACACCATAGCCTTGACTAGACGAATCTTTGTTGGCAAAGTGATGTCTCTGCTTTTGAATATGCTATCTAGGTTGGTCATAACTTTCCTTCCAAGGAGTAACCGTTTTTTAATTTCATGGCTGCAGTCACCATCTGCAGTGATTTTGGAGCCCAGAAAAAGAAAGTCTGACACTGTTTCCACTGTTTCTCCATCTATTTCCCATGTAGTGATGGGACTGGATGCCATGATCTTCGTTTTCTGAATGTTGAGCTTTAAGCCAACCTTTTCACTCTCCACTTTCACTCTCATCAAGAGGCTTTTTAGCCCCTCTTCACTTTCTGCCATAACGGTGGTGTCATCTGCATATCTGAGGTTGTTGATATTTCTCCCGGCAATCTTGATTCCAACTTGTGTTTCTTCCAGTCCAGCATTTCTCATGATGTACTCTGCATATAAGTTAAATAAACATGGTGTCAATATACAGCCTTGACGTACTCCTTTTCCTATTTGGAACCAGTCTGTTGTTCCATGACCAGTTCTAACTGTTGCTTCCTGTCCTGCATACAGATTTCTCAAGAGGCAGATCAGGTGGTCTGGTATTCCCATATCTTTCAGAACTTTCCACAGTTTATTGTGATCTATATAGTCAAAGGCTTTGGCATAGTCAATAAAGCAGAAATAGATGTTTTTCTGGAACTCTCTTGCTTTTTCCATGATCCAGCGGATATTGGCCATTTGATCTCTAGTTCCTCTGCCATTTCGAAAACCAGCTTGAATATCAGGAAGTTCACAGTTCACATATTGCTGAAGCCTGGCTTGGAGAATTTTGAGCATTCCTTTACTAGCGTGTGAGATGAGTGCAATTGTGCAGTAGTTTGAGCATTCTTTGGCATTGCCTTTCTTTGGGATTGGGATGAAAACTGACCTTTTCCAATCTTGTGGCCACTGCTGAGTTTTCCAGATTTGCTGGCATATTGAGTGCAGCACTTTCACAGCATCATCTTTCAGGATTTGGAATAGCTCCACTGGAATTCCATCGCCTCCACTAGCTTTGTTCCTAGTGATGCTTTCTAGGGCCCACTTGACTTCACATTCCAGGATGTCTGGCTCTAGGTCAGTATCACACCATCATGATTATCTGGGTCGTGAAGATCTTTTTTTGTACAGTTCTTCTGTGTATTCTTGCCACCTCTTCTTAATATCTTCTGCTTCTGTTAGGTCCATACCATTTCTGTCCTTTATCGAGCCCATCTTTGCATGAAATGTTCCTTTGATATCTCTGATTTTCTTGAAGAGATCCCTAGTCTTTCCCATTCTGTTGTTTTCCTCTATTTCTTTGCATTGATCGCTGAAGAAGGCTTTCTTATCTCTTCTTGCTATTCTTTGGAACTCTGCATTCGGATGTTTATATCTTTCTTTTTCTCCTTTGCTTTTCGCTTCTCTTCTTTTCATAGCTATTTGTAAGGCCTCCCCAGACAGCCATTTTGCTTTTTTGCATTTCTTTTCCATGGGGATGGTCTTGATCCCTGTCTCCTGTACAATGTCACAAACCTCATTCCATAGTTCATCAGGCACTCTATCTATCAGACCTAGGCCCTTAAATCTATTTCTCACTTCCACTGTATAATCATAAGTGATTTGATTTAGGTCATTCCTGAATGGTCTAGTGGTTTTCCCTACTTTCTTCAATTTCAGTCTGAATTTGGCAATAAGGAGTTCATGGTCCGAGCCACAGTCAGCTCCTGGTCTTGTTTTTGCTGATTGTATAGAGCTTCTCCATCTTTGGCTGCAAAGAATATAATCGATCTGATTTTGGTGTTGACCATCTGGTGATGTCCATGTATAGAATCTTCTCTTGTGTTGTTGGAAGAGGGTATTTGCTATGACCAGTGCATTTTCTTGGCAAAACTCTATTAGTCTTTGCCCTGCTTCATTCCGTATTCCAAGTCCAAATTTGCCTGTTACTCCAGGTATTTCTTGACTTCCTCCTTTTGCATTCCAGTCCCCTATAATGAAAAGGACATCTTTTTTGGGTGTTAGTTCTAAAAGGTCTTGTAGGTCTTCATAGAACCGTTCAACTTCAGCTTCTTCAGCATTACTGGTTGGGGCATAGTGCATATATTTATTATATATACATATATATGCACACAAATATATGCATATATTTATTATATACATATGTAATAAATATATACACACACACATGATAGATATTCACACACACACGATAGATATTACATATGCAGGTCAAGAACCAACAGTTAGAACTGGACATGGAACAATGCACTGGTTCCAAATTGGAGAAGGAGTACATCAAGGCTGTGTATTATCTCCCTGCTTATTTAACTTATATGCAGAGTATGTCATGTGAAATGCCAGACTGGATGAAGCACAAGCTGGAATCAAGATTGCAGGGAGAAATATCAATAACCTGAAATATGCAGATGACACTACCCTTATGGCAGAAAGCAAAGAAGAACTAAATAGCCTCTTGATGAAATTGTAAGAGGAGAGTGAAAAAGCTGGCTTAAAACTCAACATTCAAAAAATTAAGATCATGGCATCTGGTCCCATTACTTCATGGCAAATAGATGGGGAAACAATGCAAACAGTTAGAGACTTTATTTTCTTGGACTCCAAAATCACTCAGATGGTGACTGCAGCCACAAAATTAAAAGACACTTTCTTCTTGGCAGAAAATCTGTGACAAACCTAAGCAGCATATTAAAAAACAGAGACATTACTTTGGTAATGTCTGGACATTTGGTAATGATGGACAAAGGTCCATCTAGTCAAGGCTATGATTTTTCCAGTAGTCATGTATGAATGTGAGAGTTGGGCCTTTATAAAGAAGGCTGAATGCCAAAGAATTGATGCTTCTGAGTTGTGGTATTGGAGAAGACCCTTAAGGCCCTTGGACTGCAAGGAAATCAAACCAGTCAATCGTAAAGGAAATCAGTCCTGAATATTCTTTAAAAGGACTGATGCTGAGCTGAAACTCAATGCTTCGGCCACCTGATGCAAAGAGCTGACTCATTAGAAAAGATCTTGATGCTAGGAAAGATTGAAGACAGGAGAAGATGGGAATGACAGAGGGTGAGATGGTTGGATGGCATCACAGACTCAATGGACGTGAGTTTGAGCAAGCTCCAGGAGATGCTGAAGGACAGAGAAGCCTGGCATGCTGCAGTCCATGAGATCACAAAGAGTCAGACATGACTGAGTAACTTAACAACAACAAAATACTACATTTAAACTGTTTATTATATAAAATGATAAATAAATAATGACTATTTTTATATGATCTTCCCTGGTGGCTCAGTGGTAGAGAATACTCCTGCAAATTCAGGAGACACATGTTTGATCCCTGGGTCAGAAAGATCCCTTCAAGAAGGACATGGCAACCAACTCCATTATTCTTGCCTGAAAAATCCCATTTTTCAGAGGGATCTGGTGGACTACAGTCCATGGAGTGGAAAAAGAGTCAAACATGACTTATGGACTAAATAACAGAAACAATATTTCATATTTATTATAAAGATTATGTTACTGTTATCTTTTGGTTATGGAGGCTCTAAAACCCCTTAATATGTTATATGCAATCCAGAGCACCAGGAAAAACAATGTTGTAATCCCAGTCTTGAGTCCAAAGACCTGAGGATCTACCAGCAGATAGTGTAGATTTCTAGTCTCTGGATGATGGAAGATCAATATCCCACCTTGTGTCAGGGAGAGAGAGTAAAATTTTCTTTTCTTTGCCCTTTTTCTTGGGGGGTGGGGTGCTTTACCATGAGGCATGCAGGATCTTAGTACCCCAATCAGGGATATAACCTGTGCCTCCACATTGGAAATGTGGAATTTTAACCCTTGGATTGCCAGGAGAGTCCCTCTAGGCCTAATTTTTAACCTGTGCAGGCCCTCAGTGGATTAAATGACATCCATCCACATTGGATAGCCCAATCTTCTTTACTCACATACTAATCTTAATTTCAGAGTTCTTATAGAGGTGCTGACCTTACATGAAGAATTATTTTTACAGTTTAATCCAGTAAATATCACCTGGGATATATGTTAAAAATGCAAATACCATGGTTAAACCACAAGAGATTCAGATATATTAGCTGTAGTAGGCAAATATTGGCTATCTGACAATTTGAGTTGACTCTTTCACGGCTTGTGTGATCTTAATTCCCTTGCCAGGGGTCAAATCAGCGCCCCTAGCAGTGAGACACTGAGTCCTAACCACTGAACCATCAGGCAGTCCGCCTGAGTTGACTCTTCTGCAGCACAGGAATTGGGGGCACTGACCCTCTTTGCAGTTGAAAACCTGAGTAAAATAATCAGCCCTGCATATCTGAGTTTCCTCCTTATCTGCACATTCAGCCAGTTACACGTTGTGAAGTAAGATAGTGAATTGAAAAAAATCCACATATAAGTTGGCTCATGCAGTTCAGACTTGTGTTGTTCAAAGATCAGCTGCATTTAGTTTCCTCTTCTGGCATCAATATAACCCATATTTTATTTTGAGGGACTGCATTGCCCTCAGCCCTTTAAGTTGTTTAGGATTGGACTCAGTTAGTTTTGCACTGCTTTTGATTGGATGGATACATCCCTAATACAGAAAAATGATCATTATTACTTGTTGAAAATACTTGCTTTCTTACTGAAACTCCCTGTTCCTCAAATGGTGTGGGATTAGTCTGGAACTATTGCATCCATGAGCTGACCTAAGGATAAACCATGAAGGAGCCTCCCATGTGCATTTGGAATGGAGAATATATAGGTAATACATTTATATTCAAGAATATACCCATATTCCCTTGATATGTTCTAAAGTGGATCTTATACTTCTAGTATTTGATGTTGAAGTAGAAGGAAAGAAAAAAAGTACATATGTGCTGTGACTAAAACCCTCAAAATAGTTTATATTATGTTAGTACTTGACACTATACTTATGCTTATATTGAAAAAATATGTTTGTGCCTATCAAGTGCATTTTATTTTTTAACACATTTTCATATATGTCAAAGTAGGATTTTGAACTAATGTTCATTACTAGGAATGAATTCTTGAGTTCAGTTACTTTTTTATCTCATTCAGAAGAAATTCTAATCTTAAGTAAAACTGAATTCAGAGGTCAGTCATTCTATTAAAATGAAAAGTACAAAATAATCTCTTTTGCACATAATCCAATGATATTAAACTGGCGTCAGTATAATTGACCCTTTTGTACAATTTTAAAACATTTCCTATTGTTGATAGTCAAATATTGCAGTAAAATGAGAAGACGTTCTTTAAGCCTATTATCAAAATTGTGAGTAAAAGCATATTTTGACCTCAATTCAACCAGTTGTGCTAAATCAGCCAGATCTCTTTCACATTTAGTAACTTTAATTAGTAAATTTGAGAATGTCTAGCTATTCCTTCTGAATTTATTTGCAAATATTTCCATTAATTAATATTTTAACTTTGTGCTGAAGGCTATAAAGATAAATTTTAAAAGTATATTTTTAATTGCACCACAGGTACACTATAAAATGTAGGCATCTCCTCTCACATTTGGATGTGCTGTGCTGTGGAGAGAAAAATAAGATAAATGTGTATACCTCTAATGACCACTGTAATTAATAAGACTTATCATATTCAACTGTCTGATGCATACAAGGCTCTGCTAAGATATGTATCTGGCAACCATCTATAATTAAGACTCATTACAGTTTTGTTTATAATATACAATTGGTTCAAAGTTCTAAAGATCCAAGTTATAAACAAAATTTTCTCACAAGATGTGTAACTCAGGACAATTTTACTGGGAAAGATTTGTCATACGAGGGTCTTAAGGAAGGCCAAATAATCCATCTCTCATGTTTTTCTGTTGTTATTGTTGTTTTTTGTTTCTTTGACAAATCTCTGCAAAATCTTTGCAGAGGTTCAGTGAATCAGTCAGGGGTGATTTTCTTGGCTCCTAAGCTTAGGGCTCACCGCCTCAAATTCCTTGCTAAGATTTCTCTGAATATTCATTCCATCAAACAAGGACTACTGATTTCTTTTACCCATGGAAGCTGGGTAAAAAGCTATTCTTCACTGTCACGCACATCACATAGACTAGACACTGCTGGCAGTTCAAGATAAGTAATATCTGCTGGAAGAGAGTCAAAGATGTAAATCCTTTCTGTGCCTTATGTACAGCAGAGTTGTTTAGCATAAGAGTGTCTGGATGTTGGAGAAGCTTACCTCCTCCCAATGACTTATAAACTTTAAAACCACAATGGTGGTGAATAAGTAGGTAGATGAAGTCAGGGTCAGGAGGGGAAATACAGTGGGTGGAAGAGAGGAAAAGACTATCTCCTTTGTTAGGAACAGTGTAAAGTAGTGAATCTGGCAGCAAATGTGAAGTCAGTTATTATCTCTTCTCTTTGATGCTTCTACCTGGATATAGGACCTTGGATAAGTCATTGAAGTCTCTAATTCTTGGTGTCCTCATTTGTAAGGTAGGAATTATTGCCTATGATATCTGCTTCAGAGGGATGGGTGTTCTAAGGGCACAATAATTTTTTAGATGATGAAATTCACATTGTTGTAGCTCTGTCTCTTGTCACAATTTCTCTCCAAATGGCACATTTCTCCTTTTATAATATGAGGATATACATAAAAGACAAGTTTCAGAGAGAGCCCTCTTGGAGTATTAAAGACAAAACATAAGAGGGAAAGAGTGGTATTGTCATTGGGAAGATAAGTTTTATTTATCTCCTTCCAGGAGTTAGGAGAAGGTGGCACCCAGAATGGTTAGTGGTGAAATACTCTGACTCTGTAATCAAGTAGACATAGATTTTATGTTGAATAAGTTACTTATCTTGTGAAACCACATGGGAATTTCTCTGGAGGAGAGTAAGATGTTACCATCTATTGTCTAGCATCGTTTTATTAAGTGAGATTATGCTTAGCCCCATGTCTGGCATAGAAATCCTCCTCTCAGTATGATGTTACCAATCTTTTGTTTGTTATTGTTGTACTTGTCTGTTATTACTAGAACTATCATTAGCTTTTACTGAATAAACATATCTGTGTAGCATTTAACCAGGAGAGCCCTAAAATGTTGTCCATGTGAGAAGTAACCCAACAGCATGTCAGTAGCAACAGTTTGGAATTCCTGTCTTTTGATTTGAGGCTCATATTTGAAAATCCTTTTGATTTTCTCTGTTCATGGTGTTCTAACTCATATGTGCTCTCTCTCCTAGTGGAGAGTCACGTGAGTATCTAAGACCTTAGTTTCAGCTATTCTGGAAGACAGTTACACACGACTTTGAAGTGTCTTATTCACCTAGACCTGATAAAGTGAGGTTTTATATATGCCATGTAATCTTATGTTAAGTCAGATAATCAACCTCAAATATACCCTTAAAAATATGATAATATATTATGGACACAAAGATAGAAACATGGCTTTACTTATTTATTTTAAGCTTGTACCTATTAGAAGGAACCCCTTTTATGCCCCACAAGTGTCAATAATCCCACTCTGAGCTCCATTTTCATAGCACTGTCTTCGGGGAAGCTGAGGACCTCTAGAATGAGTCTTACTGTCTACTTGGTGAGTGCTCTCTATTCCTTCTTTTTATTTATTTTTTAAAAACATTTATTTTAATATAAATTTATTTAATTGGAGGCTAATTACTTTACAATATTGTACTGGTTTTGCCAACATCAACATGAATCCGCCACGGGTGTACACGTATTCCTGCTTTTTAAAACATCACTACTGTGTGCATGACCACCCCTAGGAGGGCAAGTTTCACTCTTAGTGCCAAAACATCTCAGATGTTAGACAATTTTATGGACTTCCACAGGGCCATGGAACGGTCCTACGAGAATATAAAAATAAGATTGGAAAGTACTGCTGTAAGGCTAGTGAGGACTCCAAAATGACTTACCTGTGTTGTCCTTCTGAACATAAGATTTGGAAACAACTTGGAAAAGGCCAATGGTAATTTGGTATTCCAACAATAGCAAGGGGAGATAAGAAAGCCTTCCTCAGTGATCAGTGCAAAGAAATAGAGGGCAACAATAGAATGGGAAACACTAGAGATCTCTTCAAGAAATTTAGAGACACCAAGGGAACATTTCATGCAAAGATGGGGTCAATAAAGGACAGAAATTGTATGGACCTAACAGAAGCAGAAGATATTAAGAAGAGGAGGCAAGAAGAACTGTACAAAAAAGATCTTCATGACCCAGATAATCATTATGGTGTGATCACTCACCTAGAGCCAGACATCCTGGAATGTGAAGTCAAGTGGGTGTTAGGAAGCATCACTACAAACAAAGCTAGTGGAGGTGATGGAATTCCAGTTGAGCTATTTTAAATCTTAAAAGATGATGCTGTGAAAGTGCTGCACTCAATATGCCAGCAAATTTGGAAAACTCAGCAGTGGCCACAGGACTGGAAAAGATAAGTTTTCATTCCAATCCCAAAGAAAGGCAATGCCAAAGAATGTTCAAACTACTGCACAATTGCACTCATCTCTGCTGCTGCTGCTAAGTTGCTTCAGTCGTGTCCGACTCCGTGCGACCCCATAGACGGAAGCCCACCAGGCTCCCCCGTCCCTGGGATTCTCCAGGCAAGAACACTGGAGTGGGTTACCTCATCTCACATGCTAGTAAAGAAATACTTAAAATTCTCCAAGCCAGGCTTCAGCAATATGTGAACCGTGAACTTCCAGATATTCAAGCTGGTTTTAGAAAAGGCAGAGGAACCAGAGATCAAATTGCCAATATCTGCTGGATCATCAGAACAGTGAGAGAGTTCCATAAAAACATCTATTTCTGCTTTATCGACTATGCCAAAGCCTTTGACTGTGTGCATCACAATAAACTGTGGAAAATTCTGAAGTAGATGGGCATACCAGACCACGTGACCTGCCTCTTGAGAAACCTGTATGCAGCTCAGGAAGAAACAGTTAGAAGTGGACATGGAACAACAGACTGGTTCCAAATAGGAAAAGGAGTACATCAAGGCTGTATATTGTCACCCTGCTTATTTAACTTCTATGCAGAGGACATCATGAGAAATGCTGGGCTGGAGGAAGCACCAGCTGGAATCAAGATTGCCGGGAGTAATATCAATAACCTCAGACATGCAGATGACACCACCCTTATGGCCGAAAGTGAAGAAGAACTAAAAAGCCTCTTGATGAAAGTGAAAGAGGAGAGTGAAAAAGTTGGCTTAAAGCTCAACATTCAGAAAACTAAGATCATGGTATCTGGTCCCATCACTTCATGGGAAATAGATGGGGAAACAGTGGAAACAGTGTCAGACTTTCTTTTTCTGGGCTCCAAAATAAATGCAGATGGTGATTACAACCATGAAATTAAAAGATGCTTACTCCTTGGAAGGAAAGTTATGACCAACCTAGATAGCATATTATAAAGCAGAGACATTACTTTGCCAACAAAGTTCCATCTAGTCACGGCTATGGTTTTTCCAGTGGTCATGTATGGATGTGACAGTTGGACTGTGAAGTAAGCTGAGTGCCGAAGAATTGATGCTTTTGAACTGTGGTGTTGGAGAAAACTCTTGAGAGTCACTTGGACTTCAAGGAGATCAAACCAGTCCATCCTAAAGGAGATTAGTCCTGGGTGTTCTTTGAAAGGACTAATTTTGAAGCTGAAACTCCAATACTTTGCCCACCAGATGTGAAGAGCTGACTAATTTGAAAAGACCCTGATGCTGGGAAAGATTGAGGGCAGGAGAAGGGGACAACTGATCATGAGATGGTTGGATGGCATCACCGACTTGAAGGACATAGGTTTGGGTGGACTCCGGGAGTTGGTGATGGACAGGGAGGCCTGGCATGCTGAGGTTCATGGGGTCGCAAAGAGTCGAACACGACTGTGTGACTAAACTGAACTGAACTGAATTTGTTATGGACTGAATTGTGTCCTGTAGAATTCATATGTTGTAGCTCTAACCTTTGTTATGTTAGAATGTGAATGTATTTTGAGAAGGATGTTTAAAGAGTTAATATTTAAGGTTAAATGAGGTCATATGGTGGATCCCTACCGCAATATGTCTGGTGTCCTTTTTTTTTCTTTTTGATTGGACAATAATTACTTTACAATGTTGTGTTGGTTGACTGGTGTCCTTTTAAGAAGAGTACAAAATACCAGAGGTATGTGCCTAGAAAGAAAGGGCCATGTGAGTTCACAAAGAAAAAGTTGCCATCTGAAAGCCAGGAGAGAGGCCACAGGAGAAATCAAACCTCTTGACACCTTGATCTTTGATTTCTAGTCTCTAGAACTATGAGAAAATAAGTTTTTGTCATTTAAGCCACCCAGTGTGGTATTTTGTTATTGTAAACATAACAGAACCAAAATATAAATTTTATATTGTAAAGGTTATATTTTACATTGTCAGAGATGGAGCTTATTAATACTGAGACTCAAAAGTAGTCAGACTTAACCACTTAGTCACAGGGCACAGTGTAAAACTCCACACTTCCTCAGGTTGAGGTCCTGCATATAGAAATTTTAGTATGGCAGAGACAATGAAATAATATGCTCCATGTAATAAAAACTGAACTAACTTTCAGGAGGTGTGTGGCAAAGGTGACTGGGTTATTTATGCCCGGATTCTCCTTCCAAATGTGTCAGTCAGTGAGAAGTGTAAAGAGATCAGAAATGTGAAATTACTGGAGTTTCCTCCACATGGAAGGAAACATCTGGACATTGACCATTCTATCACCAGTCTAGCAATTATCTCAGGGGTAGAGCTCATTAACATTGTCTGCACAGATCTAAGATGATTGAGCCTAAGCACTCTGGTATCAGGAGGCATTAGCCCTTTTGCATGTGTTGCCTCTTTGCACTGTCAGATGCTATCCTAACTACTGTGCATTTACGTGCGTTCTTTATACGCTTTAGACTATGACTGTATTATAGGTACTATTGTTCACATTTTAGGCACGAGAATAATGAGACTCAAAGTGATTAATTAACTTTCCTCTTCCTGCTTAACTAGTATGTGAGGAACCCTGAATGAATAAACCTAGAATAGGGACATGAAATGAGACATGTGGTCTTCCATATTTCTTTTCCCTGATGGACTTTGGCAGAGTATAGGACTGAAATACAAAACTTATCACCACAGTGAACCAGGACATTAAAAGTCAGGGAAGAGAGAATAGAAAAGTAATCAAGAGACTGGGGGAAATCTGTTACATGGTTGACTTGAAGGGATCAGAGGTAGATGGAACATAGTATGGAGACAATAATTTTGAGCCCAGAAGATGAGAGAAAGTATACTAAAGGAGCAAAAGTGGGTGGCTCATCTGGTATTTGCTTAACATTGGAATTGGTGATCATAATTTTTCTGACATTCAGGGTTGGAAGGTAGAGTGGCTTAGTTAGAGTCAGAGGATAAATAGAAAGAGAAGGGCCCAATGGAAACCTAAAATTAGGCAAAAGCAAAAATGGAATTCCACTATGAATCATAGTACTGCTTCAACACAGAAAGGCCCACAATACAGCCAGTGCAGCTTCCAAATACTTAATAATTTGGCCTGTAAGAATAAAAATACAATTTATGCTAATATATACTTACAATTCACATTTATTTCTCATCCTCACAGCCATCCTATGAAGTATAATGAGTGATTATTAATCTTATTTTACAAGAAAAGAAACTGAGAGTGACTCATCTGAGGTAACATAGCAAATGAGTAAAGCCAGGTCTCTGATCTGAGAAATAAAATCATTGAGGTGGTCATGCATTAGGTCATGTGTTAGGTACTATTGCTATACAGTTCCCTATAGAAATCTGGGGCCTGAGGCTGATGTATGGATATACCTTAATGCTTAGGGTAACGTGACTCACTGTTTTAAAGGATGATGTTTGGCAAGGACACTAATTACCTCTTATTTGACTCCATGTTCCTCTCCATGAAAAAGATGTCAACATCTTCTGGATGTTAGTTGAGGGAAAATGATATAATGTTCTTATATATGTCTTTCCTGGAAGAGATACAGAAAGCATATTTTTGAGGAGTAGATAATAGTTTGAAAGACTGTATTAATGACTTTGAAGCTGGGCTGGGCCATTTTCAGCACCCACAAGCATTCTAAATAAGAGTGTCACATATTCTGTGACCTAAGTTTCCATTCTCTCATGAGACTGTGATGAGTGTGATGAGGACATGACCCCCCAAGCAACCTATGATACAGTGAAATTTATGCAAAGACATGCGGTTCTTGTTGCAACTATGCCATATTACTTCCAGATGTTTGTGGAACATCCCTGGCAGCATCTTCTGAGAGGCTGTTTAAAGAAGAACAGGGCTGGTACTTTCCTGATTTTGCTGTTCCTGTACTTTCTTTTGTGGGGAAAGCAGAATGCCAGCCAAACCAAGGGAAATTGTTGCAATGTATCTGTTACATTGGAACTTCAGATCTCCAATAATGTTCTCAATTTTGTCTTTGTAATGAGTCCTTATGACTCAGAACTGCTTAGAGACCAAGAACAAAAAGGCTGAGATTCTCAAAAGGAAGTTTACTTCTTGAAAAACTATATTCTTTGTCTCAGCTTAGCAGCTTCTTCCTACCATCCCCAGTAACTCTGATTTTAGTCTATCCATCCAGAATACTCTTCTCTTTAATTAAGTGGGGGAGGATGGAGAGAGAGGAAGACAGAGGAGAGGGAGAATGAACAAGGGAGCCTCTGCTAGAATTTTAGCAGACCATGAGAGCTCATAGACAGATAATGGTCAAACATGGGTGTGCACAAGGAATTCTGAGAGGGAAAGTCTGAGAAGCATCTTCTTTCTGAATTGATTTTCATTCCCTCAGTTAAGTATAAACTAGCATGCAGTGCTGACTATTGGCCGTACTTCCATCTATAGAAATGCCCCACCAGGCTGGATAGTCCTGACTTCCCATTAGCCTAACCCTATTCATTGTGAAACATTTTTGTAATGATTATTGGATAAATCACTGGACTTTTCTGGGTCTCACCCCTTCGCAGGAAGTTTTAATTGTTGCTACTACTTTGTTGCCATATATCCTGTGTCCCGACTATATTATGTAACTATTCACATAATATTTTGGGTTATGCAAGTCTCTTCTAACACTTCAGCGAGTTTATTTATATGTACATATATTTTCTATGCATATAAATATATGTATATATTTTCTACTTAAAATAGTCAAACTTTTTCCCCTATCTCAACATGCAATATTGTTAAAGTCTTCTTGAATTAGCAGCAGAGAATTAAAATATTATTTGTAAGAAGCAAATGGAGATTTCTCCCCACAAGCCCTCTACATTTCATGAATCAACCCAGGAAAAAAAGTCCATCTATATTTTTCTGGCCAAGATAAAATTCTTAGACCTTCCCAACATGTAATTTCTTTCAAACGACTTAAAGGAGGAATAGATTTATATTCAATGCCCTTCTATAGTCATTCTGTTTTCTCATTTATATGAGTAACTTAGTCTGTTTTTTTTCCTTCCTCTTCTTTAGTTAAATTTCCTTTGGATGTAATAACCTTTTCTCTCCTCTCCACTCCACCAATCCATACCAAATACACTCTACTCATAGCTGTTCATTTTCAATGTCCCTCTGAAAGTTTAAATGTCACATTTGCATTTCACTCAATGTTTAAAATACAAGAATCTGGAAATGAAATAAAACCATAGGAGAGGGCCTTTCAGTGAATGGAAAATAGTAATAAATTCAGTGTTCTGACCCCAATTATGGGTGTTCAGCCTCCTAGGCCCTCTTTCATTCATCCTGCATAGGGAAATGCTGACACAAGCACCTCACCAGACTCCGTGCTCTGCCCCCTCTTTTCCCATCAGAATGTCTGTGTGTCGAATGACCAGTGTTTTCAGTCTGTCTTTGTATTCCCTGAGATTCTGTGACTATACCGAACTTTAAAACTGTAAGTATGATAAGGACTTTGGTGGTCTTTTTGATACAGTGAGAACAATTTCTACCAGTTTTCAAAAGCACATGTATAGTTGGTGGATAGTGCAGTAGTACTTTTATCCTTCTCATGGAATTAGCAAGATTATCTGTCACTGAAAATAATAAGCCGGCATTGAGAAAACAACTGGGGCGGAGACACTGGGGCTTCCCTGGTGGCTGAGTGGTAAAGAATCCGCCTGCCAGTGCAGGAGACAGGAGTCTGATCCCTGGGTTTGGAATATTTCCTGGAGAAGGAAATGATAAACTAGTCCATTATTCTTGCCTGGAGAATCCCATGGATAGAGGAGCCTGGTGGGCTACAGTCTATAGGGTCTCAAAGAGTCAGACACTACCTAGCAACTGAGCAGGCACGAGAAGACAGCAGGTTGCTCCAAAGAAGAGATTCTGTAAAGAATGTGTCTTTGGAGCTAGATAAACCTGGGTTCAAATATCATCTTTATCACTTGTTGGTGGATTAGCTTCAGGACACAGCTTTTCGAAGCTATTTTTCCATCTGTAGAAAAGGCATAGTGACAGCTGCTTCAAGCTTTGTTATAAGGATTCAGTGATAGAACATATGTAAATTTCCCTTAAACTATACTGGGTGATGGGTAAACATTCAGTGTATTGTGATTATTACTATTTTCATTAACAATAACATTGCTAATAACATTCATTAGCAATGATATTTACTAATACTGGTATACTAGTAACTTTTTTTTTTCTCTGTGGACCTACTCTCTTGTGAGAGTCATTCACAAGCATATCTTTTTCCTGAGAAGTACCAACTTTGCAGGACGTGTGTATTCTTAAGTGGACTCATAGACTCAAAAACCTTCAGGGAGTAAAGTTAATTCATTATTTTAGCAAGTATTTATTGGAGGCACAGTCTATGTTTCATACTGTTCTGCAGTTTAGGCATTCAATAATGGACAAGGTGGGCTTCCCAGGTGGCTCAATTGTAAAGAATTTGCCTGCCAAGCAGGAGAAGTGGGTTTGATCCCTGGATTAGGAAAATCCCCTGGAGAAGGAAATGGCAGCCCATTTTATTACTTTTGCCTGGAGAATCCCATGGACAGACGAGCCTGGCAAGCTACAGTCCATGGGGTCTTAAAAGAGTCAGACATGGCTTAGTGACTAAACAACAGCAGTGAACTTGATGAGTGAGTTTTCTGGTGCTTACCTTCTAGGGGGAGAAGACAGAGAAAACTAAACAATTAAATAAACAGTATCTTTGATCAAACCAGATAATTTTATAGTATGGTATGTACTATAAAGTGAAACAGAAACATGATTGTGAAGGGAGATTAATTTGGATTACATGGCTAGGGACAGGAGCAGCTTCACACTGGAGATGGTATTGAGTTTATTCCTAAATTCCAAATAAGATCCAGTCATCAGATCAGATAAGATCAGTCGCTCAGTCGTGTCCGACTCTTTGCGACCCCATGAACCCCAGCACGCCAGGCCTCCCTGTCCATCACCAGCTCCCGGAGATCACCCAGACTCATACCCATCGAGTCAGTGATGCCATCCAGCCATCTCATCCTCTGTCGTCCCCTTCTCCTCCTGCCCTCAATCCCTCCCAGCATCAGAGTCTTCTCCAATGAGTCAACTCTTCGCATGAGGTGGCCAAAATACTGGAGTTTCAGCTTTAGCATCATTCCTTCCAAAGAAATTCCAGGATTGATCTCCTTCAGAATGGACTGGTTGGATCTCTTTGCAGTCCAAGGGACTCTCAAGAGTCTTCTCCAACACCACAGTTCAAAAGCATCAATTCTTCGGCGCTCAGCCTTCTTCACAGTCCAGCTCTCACATCCATACATGACCACAGGAAAGACCATAGCCTTGACTAGGCGAACCTTTGTTGGTAAAGTAATGTCTCTGCTTTTGAATATGCTATCTAGGTTGGTCATAACTTTCCTTCCAAGGAGTAAGCATCTTTTAATTTCATGGCTGCAGTCACCATCTGCGGTGATTTTGGAGCCCAGAAAAACAAAGTCTGACACTGTTTCCACTGTTTCCCCATCTATTTCCCATGTAGTGATGGGACCAGATGCCATGATCTTTGTTTTCTGAATGTTGAGCTTTAAGCCAACCTTTTCACTCTCCACTTTCACTTTCATCAAGAGGCTTTTAGCCCCTCTTCACTTTCTGCCATAAGAGTTGTGTCATCTGCATATCTGAGGTTATTGATATTTCTCCCGGCAATCTTGATTCCAACTTGTGTTTCTTCCAGTCCAGCATTTCTCATGATGTACTCTGCATGTAAGTTAAATAAACATGGTGACAATATGCAGCCTTGACGTACTCCTTTTCCTATTTGGAACCAGTTTGTTGTTCCATGATCAGTTCTAACTGTTGCTTCCTGCCCTGCATACAGATTTCTCAAGAGGCAGATCAGGTGGTCTGGTATTCCCATCTCTCTCAGAATTTTCCACAGTTTATTGTGATCTACACAGTCAAAGGCTTTGGCATAGTCAATAAAGCAGAAATAGATGTTTTTCTGGAACTCTCTTGCTTTTTCCATGATCCAGCGGATGTTGGCAATTTGATCTCTGGTTCCTCCTTTTCTAAAACCAGCTTGAACATCAGGAAGTTCACGGTTCACATATTGCTGAAGCCTGGCTTGGAGAATTTTGAGCATTACTTTACTAGCGTGTGAGATGAGTGCAATTGTTCGGTAGTTTGAGCATTCTTTGGCATTGCCTTTCTTTGGGATTGGGATGAAAACTGACCTTTTCCAATCTTGCAGCCACTGCTGAGTTTTCCAAATTTGCTGGCATATTGAGTGCAGCACTTTCACAGCATCATTTTTCAGGACTTGGAATAGTTCCACTGGAATTCCATCACCTCCACTAGCTTTGTTCCTAGTGATGCTTTCTAAGGCCCATTTGACTTCACATTCCAAGATGTCTGGCTCTAGGTCAGTGATCACATCATCATGATTATCTGGGTCTTGAAACTCTTTTTTGTACAGTTCTTCTGTGTATTCCTGCCACCTCTTCTTAATATCTTCTGCTTCTGTTAGGTCCACACCATCTCTGTCCTTTATCGAGCCCATCTTTGCATGAAATGTTCCTTTGGTATCTCTGATTTTCTTGAAGAGATCCCTAGTCTTTCCCATTCTGTTGTTTTCCTCTATTTCTTTGCATTGATCACTGAAGAAGGCTTTCTTATCTCTTCTTGCTATTCTTTGGAACCCTGCATTTAGATGTTTATATCTTTCCTTTTCTCCTTTGCTTTTTGCTTCTCTTCTTTTCACAGCTATTTGTAAGGCCTCCCCAGACAGCCATTTTGCTTTTTTGCATTTCTTTTCCATGGGGATGGTCTTGAAGCAGGGCAAAGACTAACAGAGTTTTGCCAAGAAAATGCACTGGTCATAGCAAATACCCTCTTCCAACAACACAAGAGAAGACTCTATACATGGACATCACCAGATGGTCAACACCGAAATCAGATCGATTATATTCTTTGCAGCCAAAGATGGAGAAGCTCTATCCAATCAGCAAAAACAAGACCAGGAGCTGACTGTGGCTCAGACCATGTACTCCTTATTGCCAAATTCAGACTGAAATTGAAGAAAGTAGGGAAAACTACTAGACCATTCAGGTATGACCTAAATCAAATCCCTTATGATTATACAGTGGAAGTGAGAAATAGATTTAAGGGCCTAGATCTGATAGATAGAGTGCCTGATGAACTATGGAATGACGTTCGTGACATTGTACAGGAGACAGGGATCAAGACCATCCCCATGGAAAAGATCCAGTCATAGGAAATGCTAGAATGGGAGGAAAGACCACTCTGGGGAATAGCAGGGAAACCAGTTTAGCTAACATAAGAAAGCCAGTGAGTCTCAGGGCTGTTGACTTGGGTAAAGGGAATGGGGTATTGAGAGGTGAAAAGGAGTAATAGACAGAGCAATATTGTATATACCTCTCTGGGTCACAGTGAGGGATTTGTACATATTATATGCAGAGAAGTGGAGAAGAGGTACCAACATAAACTAGTGAGTTGACCCAGCTGATGTCCAATTGTGACGGAATGATGACTTGGTCCAGGTGATGTCCAGTAGTATAGATCAGGAGTGGTCAATAGATGAGAATAATTTTGGATCTAGAATTGATAGGCCTTTTATTTTTTCCTGGTTGTGAGACTGAGGAAAAGAGAAGAATTAATTATTCCTATATTATCTCTAGTCATATAATTAAATTAGACATCTTCAGATAAATAAATCTCAGGAATTATAAAATTACATATGGATATTAAAACAGAACACTGGGAGTTAAATACCAACTATTCAATTTACTATGTGCGTGCATGCTAAGTCATTTCAGTCGTGTCTGACTCTGCAACCCCATGGACTCTAGTCCACCAGGCTCCTCTGTCCATGGGATTCTCCAGGAAGGAATACTGGAGTGAGTTGCCATTTCCTTCACCAGGGAATCTTTCTGACCCAGGGACTGAACCCATATCTCTTTCGTCTCCTACTTTGGCAGGTGGGTTCTTTACTGCTAGCACCACTGGGTGGCCAGAGGAAAATACTATAATGTTTCAGCTTTCATCTTCTATAAAATGAGGATAATAAAATTATATTTATGTACCTGCAAAGGGTGTTTTGAGAGGCAAATAAAATCAGTATAATTGTATGGTGATATTTTATCAGGTATTTAATATATGCAATGATTGTGCTGAATGGCTTCATTTTACTCCTTAAATATGCAGTAAAAAATATTTGTTGGGAGTCCCACTTTACAGACAATGAAATTTAAGCACAGATTAAAATGTATATGTGGTCGAAAACCTAGATCACATGTTTAGTTACCAAGTGTTGTACAATCTAGAGTCTGTGCCATTAGCACCCCACCTCAGTACTCTTGCTTGGAAAATCCCACGGACGGAGGAGCCTGGTAGGCTGCAGTCCATGGGGTCGCTAAGAGTCAGACATGACTGAGCGACTTCACTTTCTCTTTTCACTTTCATGCATTGGAGAAGGAAATGGCAACCCACTCCAATATTCTTGCCTGGAGAATCCCAGGGACAGGGGAGCCTGGTGGGCTGCCGTCTATGGGGTCACACAGAGTTGGACACGACTGAAGTGACTTAGCATAGCATCAGATCAGATCAGATCAGTCGCTCAGTCGTGTCCGACTCTTTGCGACCCCATGAACTGCAGCACGTCAGGCCTCCCTATCCATCACCAGCTCCCGGAGGTCACTCAGACTCGCATCCATCGAGTCAGTGATGCCATCCAGCCATCTCATCCTCTGTCATCCCCTTCTCCTCCTGCCTTCAATCCCTCCCAGCATCAGAGTCTTCTCCAATGAGTCAACTCTTCGCATGAGGTGGCCAAAATACTGGAGTTTCAGCTTTAGCATCATTCCTTCTAAAGAAATTCCAGGATTGATCTCCTTCAGAATGGACTGGTTGGATCTTCTTGCAGTCCAAGGGACTCTCAAGAGTCTTCTCCAACACCACAGTTCAAAAGCATCAATTCTTCAGCGCTCAGCCTTCTTCACAGTCCAGCTCTCACATCCATACATGACCACAGGAAAGACCATAGCCTTGACTAGGCGAACCTTTGTTGGTAAAGTAATGTCTCTGCTTTTGAATATGCTATCTAGGTTGGTCATAACTTTCCTTCCAAGGAGTAAGCGTCTTTTAATTTCATGGCTGCAGTCACCATCTGCAGTGATCTTGGAGCCCAGAAAAACAAAGTCTGACACTGTTTCCACTGTTTCCCCATCTATTTCCCATGCAGTGATGGGACCAGATGCCATGATCTTCGTTTTCTGAATGTTGAGCTTTAAGCCAACCTTTTCACTCTCCACTTTCACTTTCATCAAGAGGCTTTTTAGCCCCTCTTCACTTTCTGCCATAAGAGTGGTGTCATCTGCATATCTGAGGTTATTGATATTTCTCCCGGCAATCTTGATTCCAACTTGTGTTTCTTCCAGTCCAGCATTTCTCATGATGTACTCTGCATATAAGTTAAATAAACATGGTGACAATATGCAGCCTTGACGTACTCCTTTTCCTATTTGGAACCAGTCTGTTGTTCCATGACCAGTTCTAACTGTTGCTTCCTGACCTGCATACAGATTTCTTAAGAGGCAGATCAGGTGGTCTGGTATTCCCATCTCTTTCAGAATTTTCCATAATTTATTGTGATCCACACAGTCAAAGGCTTTGGCATAGTCAATAAAGCAGAAATAGATGTTTTTCTGGAACTCTCTTGCTTTTTCCATGATCCAGCGGATGTTGGCAATTTGATCTCTGGTTCCTCTGCCTTTTCTAAAACCAGCTTGAACATCAGGAAGTTCACGGTTCACATATTGCTGAAGCCTGGATTGGAGAATTTTGAGCATTACTTTACTAGCGTGTGAGATGAGTGCAATTGTGTGGTAGTTTGAGCACTCCTTGGCATTGCCTTTCTTTGGGATTGGGATGAAAACTGACCTTTTCCAATCTTGTGGCCACTGCTGAGTTTTCCAAATTTGCTGGCATATTGAGTGTAGCACTTTCACAGCATCATCATTCAGGATTTGGAATAGCTCCACTGGAATTCCATCACCTCCACTAGCTTTGTTCCTAGTGATGCTTTCTAAGGCCCATTTGACTTCACATTCCAAGATGTCTGGCTCTAGGTCAGTGATCACATCATCATGATTATCTGGGTCTTGAAGCTCTTTTTTGTACAGTTCTTCTGTGTATTCTTGCCACCTCTTCTTGATATCTTCTGCTTCTGTTAGATCCACACCATCTCTGTCCTTTATTGTGCCCATCTTTGCATGAAATGTTCCTTTGGTATCTCTGATTTTCTTGAAGAGATCCCTAGTCTTTCCCATTCTGTTGTTTTCCTCTATTTCTTTGCATTGATCACTGAAGAAGGCTTTCTTATCTCTTCTTGCTATTCTTTGGAACTCTGCATTCAGATGTTTATATCTTTCCTTTTCTCCTTTGCTTTTCGCTTCTCTTCTTTTCACAGCTATTTGTAAGGCCTCCCCAGACAGCCATTTTGCTTTTTTGCATTTCTTTTCCATGGGGATGGTCTTGATCCCTGTCTCCTGTACAATGTCACGAACCTCATTCCATAGTTCATCAGGCACTCTATCTATCAGATCTAGGCCCTTAAATCTATTTCTCACTTCCACTGTATAATCATAAGGGATTTGATTTAGGTCATACCTGAATGGTCTAGTAGTTTTCTCTACTTTCTTCAATTTCAGTCTGAATTTGGCAATAAGGAGTTCATGGTCCGAGCCACAGTCAGCTCCTGGTCTTGTTTTTGCTTATTGTATAGAGCTTCTCCATCTTTGGCTGCAAAGAATATAATCGATCTGATTTCGGTGTTGACCATCTGGTGATGTCCATGTATAGAGTCTTCTCTTGTGTTGTTGGAAGAGGGTATTTGCTATGACCAGTGCATTTTCTTGGCAAAACTCTATTAGTCTTTGCCCTGCTTCATTCCGTATTCCAAGGCCAAATTTGCCTGTTACTCCAGGTGTTTCTTGACTTCCTACTTTTGCATTCCAGTCCCCTATAATGAAAAAGACATCTTTTTTGGGTGTTAGTTCTAAAAGGTCTTGTAGGTCTTCATAGAACCTTTCAACTTCAGCTTCTTCGGTGTTACTGGTTGGGGCATAGACTTGGATTACTGTGACATTGAATGGTTTGCCTTGGAAACGAACAGAGATCATTCTATCGTTTTTGAGATTGCATCCAAGTACTGCATTTCGGACTCTTTTGTTGACCATGATGGCCACTCCATTTCTTCTGAGGGATTCCTGCCCACAGTAGTAGATATAATGGTCATCCGAGTTAAATTCACCCATTCCAGTCCATTTTAGTTCGCTAATTCCTAGAATGTCGACATTCACTCTTGCCATCTCTTGTTTGACCACTTCCAATTTGCCTTGATTCATGGACCTGACATTCCAGGTTCCTATGCAATATTGCTCTTTACAGCATCGGACTTTGCTTCTATCACCAGACACATCCACAGCTGGGTATTCTTTTTGTTTTGGCTCCATCCTTTCATTCTTTCTGGAGTTATTTCTCCACTGATCTCCAGTAGCATATTGGGCCCCTACTGACCTGGGGAGTTTCTCTTTCAGTATCCTATCATTTTGTCTTTTCATACTGTTCATGGGGTTCTCAAGGCAAGAATACTGAAGTGGTTTGCCATTCCCTTCTCCAGCGGACCACACCCTGTCATATCTCTCCATCATGACCCGCCCATCCCAAGTTGCCCCTCGGGCATGGCTTAATCTCATTGAGTTAGACAAGGGTGTGGTCCTTGTGTGATTAGCCCTCTGATCCCCTCTTTCAAGACCTACTGTCTTACTCTAGTTATCTGTGAGAATGGTTTTAGTGTATTTGCCCTCTGATCCCCTCTTTCAAGACCTACTGTCTTACTCGGGTTTCTCTTACCTTGGGCGTGGGGTATCTCATCCCGGCTGCTCCTGGCTGCTCCTGGCCAGCAAAGCACAGCCATCGCACCTTACCTTGGACGAGGGGGTCTCTCCTCACCGCCGCCCTTCCTGACCTCGGTCGTGGGGTAGCTCTTCTCGGCAGTGCTTAGTGCACTGGCCCTCACCGCCGTCCTTCCTCGGTCGTGGGGGTAGCTCCTCTCGGCCGCGCTCTTAGTGCGCGACGCAGCCGGCGGGGCGCTCTTAGTGCGCAACGCAGCCGGCGGGGCGCTCTTAAATGGCGAGCCGGTCGCGGGCAGGCGAGGTCGCTCTTAAATGGCGCGCCGGTCGCGGGGGGGGGCCGGTCGCGGGCAGGCGAGGTTGCTCTTAAATGGCGTAGCATAGTAAGTCCCAAAAAGGTTACTGAAGTTTATGGATGCAAATCATCCATAATAATTTAATAGGAATGATTTAAAAACTAAGAAGATAAACTGTGTATAAGTAAAAATTGAACTTCTCCTAAAACATGGTTACTTTGTGATGGGAAAGCAAACTGGAATGAAATTATGTGATAAGTTATCTTAATCCTTTAAAAAAAAAAAAAATTCAGCCTGACAGCATTGACAATATCTGATACTGACTTGCTATCTCTTATAGCACCTATCATCGAGTAATAGGTCCCTAAGTAAATGTTTAATAAACTCCTACAGAATACATAAATAGATCTTTTGGGCCATAGTCTGTGTATTTTCATAATATAAATTTCTGAAGGACAAACCTTGACTTTTTTTCTCTCTCTTTTTTTTTTTTTTTTTGCCTCTCTCACAGTGTTTAGGATAGTAGAGGTTTATTACATTTATTATTTATCAAATAAAATAAATTCTTGCTGCCAGACACTAATGAGAAGGAGCATGAACACAGATGGTACAAAAGTGCCAGTAAGTCAATGACTGTTTTCGTCACCATCCTGAAGCAAAGTAACATTATTAGAGACTTGGGTCCAAATCTGATCTGAAAAAAAAAAAAAAAAAAAAAGGCTTATTCCCTTGTTTATGTGGTTAGTTTATTTTCATTTTCTAACTGGTTAAGCTTTTGGCTTAAGAACTTAAGATTCCAGGGCATATGGAACCTTGAAGATTTCACAATTTGCATAATGGATTTTCTGTATCAGATCAGATCAGATCAGTCGCTCAGTCGTGTCTGACTCTTTGCGACCCCATGAACCGCAGCACACCAGGCCTCCCTGTCCATCACCAGCTCCCGGAGGTCACTCAGACTCGCATCCATCGAGTCAGTGATGCCATCCAGCCATCTCATCCTCTGTCGTCCCCTTCTCCTCCTGCCCTCAATCCCTCCCAGCATCAGAGTCTTCTCCAATGAGTCAACTCTTCGCATGAGGTGGCCAAAATACTGGAGTTTCAGCTTTAGCATCATTCCTTCTAAAGAAATTCCAGGATTGATCTCCTTCAGTATAGCCTTGTTCAATGTCCTGTCTTGTTGAGCTTCAAAATGGTACATACCCCAGATATATTAGGATGTGACACTAAATAGAGAATAAAGCCAACCTACCACCCTCCCTGCCCTCAACCCAGAGGAAGTCCTATATCCCTGGTATGTGACCTCTTTACATATTTTGTTTTCTCAGCATTAATAATTGTCACTGTTTGTTTCTTTCTGATTTATTTATTCATTTGCACCTAACATGTGTATCCCTCTTATGATCTATATATTCCAGGAGTATAGAACTGTATATGCTAAACCATAAATCATCCTTGCCTATAGTGTCTAAGGTAACATATACTTATTAAATAAATGAGAGATAAATATGCCTCTGGGCCTTTACACACATTTTTTCTGCCAGAGAAGAGTCAGACTCAAACAATATTGAAAAGCTGTAAGTTAACGTATGAGGAGATGTATCAGCCATCTATTGCTATGTAAGTTACCCCAAACTCAGTGGTTTATGGTAATGACAATGATGCTATCATATTTCCCAGTTTTAGAAATTTGGAAAAGGTTAGACTGGTGGTTTCATCTGGGAGTCACTTACGTGCAATGAGTTGAGAGCTGGAGGCGGAACATGAAGCTGCTGGAGCAAATGGGGGATGGCAAGTTGTGTCATTTCTGTCTCTCTCATATATTCTCCATGCGATAGCTCATCAACAGCTGGTTTGGACTTCTTCACAGTACCATGGCCTCAGAGCAGTCAGACTGATTCCACAGTGGCTCGCTTATCTTGTCTGTCTTCTAGAAATTCAGGTAGAAGCATTATTAGCTACACTTGAGAGTCACATAATGTCATGTCTGCCATATTCATCTAGATGAGTATTTACTAAGGTCAGCTAGAATCAAAGGGAAGGGTTTTAGGCACATCTTTTGATGTCAAGAGAGTCAGAGTATTTGTATACATGTTTTAGAGTTACCACAGTAAGGTTATATAAAGTATATTTTTTTTTCTTTGAGATGTTTTTCTGAAATCCCCATGGCTGTCTTCTTCCATTGTCTAGTTCTGCATTGAACTCTTTATCAGGAGACAGCAATGTGTATAGTGATGGGGCAATCATGCTTCATCAAGCAATGTGTACCTATTTGTTTAGTAAGAGAGAGGTCAATTTTTATCAGCTTCTCCATGAAGAGAAGAGAGAATTTTGAAACATGCCTGATGTCTTACTTCCTTTCTACTTGCCCCCCACAAACCCTAAGGCTAGAGACTTAATCTGGCTGGGTTATTTCAGAGGAGACACGAATGAGGAGAGTTGTGTGAGTTGGTTGGTGGAAGGGGAAAGCCTCGCTGGGAATCCCATTGTGAGTGGGAGAAGACAGATGTGTTAACAGCTGCTCGGCTAGATAATGAGTCAGCTCCCATTGCAGGTGGATAATCTCCAAGACAGCTAATCCATTCACAGATAATCAAGAATTGACCATATGCCACGGCTGGATTATGTGTGAAGGAAGAACATGAGGAAAGAGGAAAAACAGGAATTTGACTGTTAAAAAAAAAAAAAAAAAGCATAATATCATATGGATAATAATAATGGCCCATTCACTTAGGTAACATTTATATTTATCAAAGCATTATCACAGTCTCCCTTTAATTTACTTTCTTGTGAAATAGCCAGGTAGGTCTATTTCCATCTTTTAGTGGAGTGCTTAAAAAGAAAGCAAAGCAAAAAGAGGAATGAGCATTTACTGCTCACTAACTCTGTGTTAGGGACCAAGACCTGCTCAGAACCACAGAAATAATTAGTTATATGACAGATAGAATATTGGAAGTTTAGCTAGTAGTCCAGTTCTCATCGAGTGCAATGTTAATTATGTATTGCAAATCCAATACAAATGCCTTTTCGTTATAAATATTTTTCACTCTATGCATTTGTGAATCATAAAAATATATGCTAACCTTGTAGAATCATTATCTTCACTCTGCTTCAGAATTAAGGTTTATTTGTGCTTATCTCACAGCATATCTGCATATTAAACTTATAATTTCCTTAGTACCAACAAGCCTGCTTATGGAAAATTCAGATTCTCAGAACCTCCTCTCTAAAGATTCTGATTCAACTATTTGTGCTATGCTATGCGAAGTCACTTCAGTCATGTCCGACTCTGTGTGACCCCATAGACGTCAGCCCACCAGGCTCCCCCATCCCTGGGATTCTCCAGGCAAGAACACTGGAGTGGGTTGCCATTTCCTTCTCCAATGCATGAAAGTGAAAAGTGAAAGTGAAGTCGCTCAGTCATGTCTGACTCTTAGCGACCCCATGGACTGCAGCCTACCAGGCTCCTCCATCCATGGGATTTTCCAGGCAAGAGTACTGGAGTCGGGTGATTTGTGAGAGGATCCAAAATCTTTATATTTAAACAAACCCTTTCGTGAAACACGATTCTAGAACACGGTTCTCAATCTGGGGTGGTTTTGCCATGCTGGGAACTTTTGGTGATATCTGGAGTTATTTTTGGTCATTATCCTTAGGAAACAGGTGCAACTGGTTCCTAGTGGATAGAGGCCAAGGATAATGGTAAACATCCTGCTATGAATAGGGTTGCTTACCACCACAAATCTGGCCCTAAGTGTCAGCAATGCTCTTCTTGTTTAGAGGCACTGTAAAAGCCAGTCAGTGGCCACATAGTGGTTTAATTACTATTCCGTAATATCCATAACTATGTCTATGTCTGCATCTGTATGTCTGTGATCATGACGTGGCCACACCTGTCTCTATCCACATCCATGTCTATCTATGCCCATGTTTTTGCCTAATCTATGTCTTTGTTTATATCTATGTATGTCCATGTTCATGTCAATGTCTATCAGTCTAATTATCTATGTATATCGGTGATATTTTTACTGTGTTAAAGATAATAGCTTGCAATTGTAAACTTTAGTAACCTTTATAGAACTTACTTAAAGACACTTTTAGGTAATGGTTCATGGCATTAACTCTGCATTCAAGAGTGCATGAAATATATACAGGCATTGTTGCTTAGTCACTAAGTTATGTCAAACTCTCTTGCAACCGCTTGGACTGCCCTCTGTCCATGGGATTTCCCAGCCAAGTATACTGGAGTTGGGTTGCATTTCTTTCTCCAGGGGATCTTCCCGACCCAGGGATTGAACCTGTGTCTCCTACATTGGGAGGTGGATTCTTTACCACTGAGCTACCAGAAAGCCCAACAGGCATACCTCGGAGATACTTCAGGATCTGTTCTAGATCATCATGACAAAGTGAACATCACAGTAAAATATTAATGAATCACATTTTTTCCCAGTGCTCATAGAAGTTATGTTTACACTATATGCTGCTGCTGCTGCTGCTAAGTCGCTTCAGTCGTGTCCGACTCTGTGCGACCCTATAGACGGCAGCCCATCAGGCTCCCCCATCCCTGGGATTCTCCAGGCAAGAACACTGGAGTGGATTGCCATTTCCTTCTCCAATGTATGAAAGTGAAAAGTGAAAGTGAAGTCGCTCAGTCGTGTCTGACTCTTAGCGACCCCATGGACTACAGCCTACCAGGCTCCTCCATCCACGGGATTTTCCAGGCAAGAGTACTGGAGTGGGGTGCTGTTGCCTTCTCTGTTACACTTTATAGTAGGCCACTAAGTTGGAAATAGCATTATATCTAAAATATAGTGTCCATATCAATTAAAAATACTTTATTGCTAAAAACATTCTAGCTATCACCTGAGGCTTCAGTGAGTCATAATAATGGTATCAAAGGTCACTGATCAGAGTTCATCATAACAAAAGAGATAATAATGAAAAAGTTTGAAATATTGGAAGAATTAGCAAAATGTGACACAGTGTGAGCAGATGCTATTGGAAACAAGGCACCCAAGATTTGCTTGACACAGGTTGCCACAAACCTTTAATTTGTAAAATAATTCCAGGGGGAGATAAAGTAGGAGTTTGGGAGTAACATATACACACTATTACATATGAAATAGGTAAACAACAAGGACCTACCATATAGCACAGGGTTATATACTCAATACCTTGCAATAACCCATAATAGAAAAGAATCTCAAAAACAAATCCCTTTGCTATACACATGAAACTAACACAATATTGTAAGTTAACTATACTTCAATTGAAAAAAATACAGTGTCTGTGACATGAAAGAAAACAAAGCACAATAAAATGAAGTGTGCCTATATGTGGGGGTGTATATATGTAAAGTGTTTTCCATACTAAGTAATCTGAGGTTAACTTCCTTTCCTCAGTGAAACCCTGAGTATATCTTAAGAATTTTAGCTGCATCTAAAAATGCTTTATTTTGTTGGAGAATTTCAACTATAGAACAGAAGGTGAAAGTACTTCTTATATTAGAAATTTTGAATTTCCTAAGTAAGATTGGGCAGCCCATTTCAAATTCAGTTCCTAAATCCAGAGATACGAATTGCATTTGTGAAGTGTGTCTTCACTATGTTAAAGAAACAATCATTTGGAAATTTGTTTTTTTTTTTATTATTATTATTTTTTTATTTTTCTTAACTTTAAATATTGTATTACTTTACTATACATCGAGATGGATCCGCCACCAGAATACACGTGTTCCCCATCCTGAACCCTCCTCCCTACCCCCTTCCCACACCATCCCTCCAGTTCATCCCAGTGCTCCAGTCCCAGGCATCTGTTATAGGGCATCGACCGACGACTCGCAGATATGATTTATACATATTTCAATGCTATTCTCCCCAATCGTCCCACCCTCTCCCAGTCCCAGAGTCCAAGTCTGTTCATACATCAGTGTCTCTTTGCTGTCTCTAAGCGGGGTGATTGTTACCATCATCTTAAATGTACCCATATGTATGTGACGATCACTGATCAGTGTCTTTTTATGTTCTGCTACCCAGGACTGTACCCAATTATACATCAAATATCTGAAATTTTTTTCATTTGTAGTAGACAGGTAGACACTAGTGAGATGGAATAACAGTAGATTGTGAAAATGGGACTTGCTATACAGTCAATGAGAACATTTATTATTCATAAGAGGAAGATGAATAGGAGATGCATTATCTCAGGACTGATTTTTTTTTTTCAACTATTACCTATTCTTGCCACCCAGGATTTTCTTTTCTGAGATACTCATTCCTGGTATCCACTGGATATCTCCTTTGGATATCTCTCAGTAGAAAGTGGCATTCACTTTCCCCCTCACATGCATCTTACACTTACTTTTTGCCAAGCGCCAGGCTGATATAAATAGACTTTCCTATTTATTACAGATTATAACTATTCTAGTCAAATTGGCATTTAGACCATATTAGGTCATACAAACGAACAATATGTTGGTGTTTTCTGATGTTTACTGCAATAATCCATTTGCTCATTCATTCTATACTTATTTATCTAGTGACCAGTATGTGTAGACTCTCTGCTAGATGCTATCAGTAAAGAATGATTAACAATAAAATTCTGACCATTATTGGCCTTATAAATGAGCAAGGAAGGTAGTAGACAAATTTTTTTAATGTATCTATTTTATGAAGTAAAGTGTGACAAGATAATGAGAGAGATGCAGAGAGGTGGCTGTTCTATATAGGACAGTCAAATGTGGCCCCAACTCAGAAGTTTATTTTTCTGTGGAGACCTAATGTGTCATGATTCTTGATTCTTTTTATCTTTTATCCACTGTGACTCTATTTTCATGTCCCACAGTACCTTAATGACAAATACAGAAGAAATTCCAGAGTCAAGTTTTTAGAACTTGCATAAGAATGTTAGATCACTCAAGAGAAGGTGACCAGTTTAGGGTGGATAAGACCCTAATGCCACCTTCTAATAAGAATGTGCCTGTGTCTGTCTACTTGCCTTATCAGTGCCAGGCTCTGACTATTCTGTTTAAATAAGTAAATAAGTTCAATTACTTTATGTTGTTGTTGCTTAGTTACTAAGTTGTGTCTGACTCTTTGCAACCCCATGGGCCATAGCCCTCCAGGCTCCCCTAGAATTTTCCAGGCAAGAATATTGGAGTGGGTAGCCATTTCCTTCTCCAGGGGAGAAGGTTCCTGAACCAGAGATCAAACCCACATCTCCTGCATTCGCAGGCAGATTTTTTACCACTGAGGAACCAGGGAAGCCCTAATTACTTTATATTAGTATCCAAATTATCATGATATCATAATTCAGTGAGATGAGAATTTATAGGAAAAACAAAAACTCACCTGATATCTTGACCATGTCACCATGTAATTTTTGACCTGTTGTCTACTTTTCCTAAATCCTGTATCATTTGTTTATAAAATGAAGATAATATCAGTGGCGCCCGCCCATTCACCTCTCTAGTCTCAAGCATCATTTCATATTCACTTGAGTTTCTTTTTATTAAAACTTGCTGCCTTTGCTTTCTGTGACGTTACTCAGGCATGGATTTCCTTCCGTCCTTCTGCTGCAAGATATCAGTCTTCTTTTCTATAAATATTACTTGTAAAGTGTTCAATTTCAAAATTTCATCTCCAGTATGGGTCCTTCATGTCAGCTGCAGACCCCATGTGTGATTATATTTGTGTGGGTATGTAAATATAAAAATGTCTAGTTGACATCTGCCCTTGGATTTCATACAGTAATGCCAAGCTTAATATATTCAAAGCAGAGCATTTAATCTTCACTCCAAATTTGATTTCCACATAGCTGTCATCTTTACTAAAGTGTTCATTTATGAGCCAAGTCTTTCTAGGCACTTTAGATCCCCCACCCAAAGCACAAGTTGCCGTCATCTGGACTGTGGCAGTAATCTTGTATCCAGTAGCCTCACTGTCATTCTTGCCTCCTTTCAGTGTCATATTGCATACAGAAAAATGGAGTCGTTTTAATAATAAATCAGTGCCATTGGTTTTAGAACAAAATCCAGAATTTTTCACATGACCTCATTAATCCATAATATCTGGTTTAGATTATCTGCATTCCCATTTCCTGCTTCTCTTCTTGCTGCCCATCGTTCTTCTAATGGGCCATCTCCCAGGCATTTCACAACTGCTATTTCTTCTGCCTGGAATATTTTCCTCCTTCCTGTTTATTGTGACACAGCTTTCTTCTTCTTCAGATTAAATGATTCTTACCCAGGGAGGCTTTCTCCTCTACCCTTCTCTACTCATTGTTGAAGTTGGGTTCTCATTATAAAACTCTTTTTTATTTCTTTCATATAGCTTAACATAGGTATAAACATTTCATAATATATGTAATTTTCTGATTAATGTATATTTCTTCCATGAGAATATATTATTGCTGAAAAGAGATAATTGAGTTTTTTCACTGCTCTGTTGCACACTAAACACACTGGCATATTATATGGTTGAATAAATATTTTTGATAGACTACATAATACATAATAAGTCCTCATGGAATCTAATCATCTCTGTTCATTGTAATGATTTCAAATTGTCATCAGTATTGCAAATAACTGATCATATAATTCATTGCTTCTTTCATTCACAAAGTTTGTGTTTGAGTCCCACTAAGTCTCAAGTATTGTATAAGATCCAAAAGAAACAAACGTTGAAGAGCACTGCTATTCCCTTGGCTTTGAAGTCTATTTGTTTGTGGCATTAATATTTATCAATCAAAGACATCAGCAAAATATCCAGTCACAATAAGAGGAAGAGATGTTATGTTTACAAAAACATACTTCTAGAGGAAATAAAACTAGTTTCTCAGTGCAGTATTTTTAAATAGCCAAGGGCAAATCTAAGACTTGGGGAGAGAGAGAGAGAGAGAGAGAGAGAGAGAGAGAGAGAGAAAGGTCACCAATTTATTTTAATTAAAGTGATTCATTTGAATACAAAGGGACAAATTCTAGGGAAGATAGAGCCCCAGATTTCCATTCCTGCTGTCAGTGGTAGATTCCATCTCAGAATAAGAAGGGGCGATTCATATTCTAAGCTAAAAGCAAATAACTTTAATTAAGCCTGGCTCATGGGTCTAAGCTTTGGAGATGTTTTTAATAAAAGAGATCACATGAATGAGGAAAATTTTATTCACAACCTCACCAGGCTATTTTCCCCCTCCTTTTGAACTGCCTTTGACAGTTTCTTCAACATATTTGAGGATGAGAGTTGATTAAAGAAAAGCAATTCTGACCTGTGGTTTGAAATTTATGAAATGAGAATCGGTGATGGTGCTATGGACACCTCATCAGCAATATTCAAAATTCAGAATAAAGCAGTTTAAAAGTCTTATGGTATATAATGCTTCTCAATGGGAAAATAATTTTCCAGCCTCCTTTCACACAATGAATCAAGCCAGAAAATAGTTGTTAAATGTTTATTGTGTGCCTGGCACTATCCTAGATTCTGCAGTTGGAATAAAATACAAAACAGGATAAAAATTATAGAGTATATATATTATAATGGATAGAATGGCAAAAAATAAAAAAAAGAATATGCCTATATATCATATTAGAATTATAGTATATAAGATAGTTTAATATAAACACAAAGAAAGAACAAATATTTAAAATGTCACTAACAGATGAAAGAGAAAATCATGCTGGGCATGAGTGGATGTTTGGGAGGTAACCACTTATACTAAATAAAGCATTTCTAGTGAGCTGAACCTCTTGACTTGTTGTAGCAGTTAGAAATTCCTAAATGCTAGAAGTTCCTGTTTTTATATTTTTAATTAGCTTCATTCTCAGATTAATCTGTTAGGCTTTCTCTCTGCTCAATTTTTTTTTACAAGACGTATGATTCAAAGACACCAAATGTAGACTAGAGACAGAGTGTGGTGTTGTATCTGGACAGAGTAATGCGAATGTGATCAGTATTTGTCAGAAACATTATTTTCAGAAATTAAGCTGAGCTACAACAGAAGCAACAAGATAATCATACAGAACACATTGAGTCTTTAAACATACTGAGCTATAATCTTCTCTAAATTATTAAAATGCAGAAGCAGAAACCTATCTAGCAGTGTTATATTTTAATTACTCAAGATGTTTGTGCATATGATCTAAAGACATGATCACGTTCACTAGAGTCCAAGGTCACAGACACACACACACACATACATGCATCCACACATGTCCTTCGCTCTAGAATGAATATTTATGTTCCCCCAAATTCATGTGTTGAAATCTAATTCCTAGTGCAATGGTATATAAAGAAGGAGGATCTCTCGGAGATAATTACATCATGACCATGAAGCCTTCTTGAATGGGATTAGTACCTTTATGAAACAAGCCTCAGAGAGCTTCCTTGCCCCTTCTGCCATGTGAGGTTACAGTGAGAAAGTAGCCACCTGTAAGTCTGAAAGTGGACCTTCTCCTGACACCAAATCTGCTCTCAACTTAATCTTGGCCTTCCCGGGATCCAGAACTGTGAGAAATGAATCTTTATGGTTCATAAGTCACCTAGTCTATGGTATTTTTGTTACAGTAGACAAGCAGACTTAGACGCATTCTAAAAGATACATGATTGTGTACAGTGAGAAAGCACAGAACTTGGAAATAGAGAATATGGGATCAAATCCTGAATTTTATAGATAAGCTAGTGATTTTCACAATCATTGTTTTCTCCTCTGCCAAATGGGAACAGTGATATCTGCCTCATACATTTGTGAAAGGACTAAACTACTTTAAAACTTTCCCCCAAACATTAATCAACTAAATAAATGTAAGTGTAATTGCAGTGTTGCTGATGTGTATAGTTTTTAAAATATCATGGCCAGTTATGTATGAAGTATTGGAAATTATATCCTTACCTATATGAATGGAAGATAATACAGTATCAGGTACAGAAAATGTCTGGTTAAATTGTATGCTGTGGAACATACTTTAATTGAAAAACACAATTGATTTGTTTTATATTTTGCTAATCATCACCTACGTCAGCAATTGATAAAGCATAAATTAAATTTTTCATGTGTCAACATTAAATGTATAAAGTCTTGTTAACAGCTGCCATAGCTGTCTCAAAATGTTAGCCTGCTGGATAAATATGTACTTAAGGAGACAGGAGAACGTGGCCTTCCCAGAGCCATGCTTCTAAATGTTACAGCAGTTCTAACATACTTTCAATTAAATAAAAATTAAAGCTCAGAAAATGTCACAAAAGGGTAGCCTAATATTTGATCATTAACGTGCTTATGCAAAGGGATATTTACAACTGTGCATTCAGAAATGATCAACTCCCCTCTCCAAGTTCCATGAAGCCAAGGTTTAAGATAATGTTTAGATAAACTTTCCAGCAGAGTTTCTAGGTAGTCTGTGCACTATAGACGGATTTTGATTCTGATGAAGTATCGAAAGCCATTTGTGTTGTAGTTTTCTTTTTTGGTTCAACGACTAAAGCATCTCATGATTAGAGGCAATTAAGTTATTGTCCAAAAATACAAAAGATCACCTTGTATGAGATCACCTCATCTTTCCTGAGTCATAAAAACATATAAAAGGTGAATTCATCAGTACTTTCAGATAGATCTACCTGAACCACCTGTGTGTTAAGATACTACAAAAAAAAGTATTATTAGTATTAGAGTTATCTTTGGACCCTAAATGTTAATAACTCTCTCTTCCACGTAAAGCATAACAGACCAGTCCCTTGTCCTTCCTCTGATCATTTAAATGCATTTGATGCTTACCCACAGGAAGAATAGTGAACAAGTGATCAGCTTAATTTATGTTATAAACTAATGTGTCCTTATAGAAACTGTTCTGCTATTCAGCAACATTCCCTGCTTACAGTTTAATACTCTAGATCCCTTTTGCTTTTTCTCATAGCTTTTATTTGTCAACACTTTTTATTATAAATAGGAAACTTTCCACATTTGCCACATTCAGTGTATCAATTTCCATAGAACACAGTGTCATTTCCAGTGATTTTGGAGAATGGCATTGAAACATATATAATATCATATAAGAAATGAATCGCCAGTCCAGGTTTGATGCAGGATACAGGATGCTTGGGGCTGGTGCACTGGGATGACCCAGAGGGATGTTACAGGGAGGGAGGTGGGAGGGGGGTTCAGGATGGGGAGCACGACACTTATGGCAGATTCATGTTGATGTATGGCAAAACCAATATAATATTGCAAAGTAATTAGCCTCCAATTAAAATAAATAAATTTAAATTAAAAAAAAAAAGGCAAGGAGATCAAACCACTCAATCCTAAAGGAAATCAATCCTGAATATTCTTTGGAAGGACTTATGCTGAAACTCCAATAACTTTGGCCACTTGATGTGAAGACCTGACTCATTGGAAAAAACCGTGATGCTGGAAAAGATTAAGGGTAGGAGGAGAAGGGAGCGACAGAGTATGAGATGGTTGGATGGCATCACCGACTCAATAGATGTGAATTTGAGCAAACTTCAGGAGATAGTGGAGGACAGGGAAGCCTGGTATGCACCAATTCATGGGGTCTCAAAGAGTTGGACATGAGTGACTGAACTGAACTGAACACCCAGGATGCATTCACTACTCAGATCAGGATATAGGATGTTATCAGCATCTCAGTAGGCTCCCTTGTGTCCATTTCTAGTCACTATCCCTCCAAGGACCACCATTCTCACCTCTATCACTGTAAAGTATTTCTGCCTATTTTTGAACTTTATATAAATGGGACTATGGATACATAAAAAAAAAAAAAAAGAAAAGAAAAAATGGTATCATCTATATCTCTAAACATAAAGTTTATTTATAACTTGATATTATTTCTTAGAGATCAGGTTAACAGTCAAAA
Organism: Tragelaphus eurycerus; assembly: GCA_935064755.1. Classification (NCBI taxonomy): domain Eukaryota; kingdom Metazoa; phylum Chordata; class Mammalia; order Artiodactyla; family Bovidae; genus Tragelaphus; species Tragelaphus eurycerus. The sequence goes on from CAKXYN010000020.1 coordinate 26,478,662, forward strand.
AATGGTATAAGGGACCCATCTATTGACTTGAGATATGGAACTATCTCTGGTTTAGTGTTAACTAATGTTTTAGAAAAAATGTACATGCATTTATATATATATTTATATATACACACATATATTTATGTATATATACATATACATATATGCGTGCTTATATATTTCTGATTTAGAATCAGAGATAATTTCTTAGGAAAATCAAATTTTCTAATACTTAAAATCACAGATGAATTTTTCACCTGTTCTTAACTTTAGGTACTTTTTAAAAGATGAAGAGCTTGTGGGAGTCCCAATTAGAGTCAATTATAGTTTGATTGACTTACTTTGGGTTTTAAACACATAGAAGAATAACACCTAGAAGAGATTATTCCTTTATAAAGAGAAAAATTACAGCCCCATGTCTGTCAGATTTAGTGTTTTGTTCTTTTCATGGAAAATAGCAATGCTGCTTGACTAGACTTAGCAAACTATATAATATAACACTGAATCTAGATATGAGAATTTCTGAATGAAAGTTGAGAGATATATTGAGAAAAGAAGGGGTGAGGGAAGGGTAAACACTTGAAATATAGAAAATGACGTTGAAAATAACTATGCCTGATATATAGCCAGAAGACTGTCTCAGTGTAGTCCTTTATTTTCCCTACATTTTACTGCAGAGTCTTTATAGAATATTCTGCTTATCTGATATACCTTCTGTTTCCATTTTCATAGTTTTCTACGCTATTTTTGAGTCTTTACTTTCCACATAACTTAAGATAAATTTATCCAAATCTCCTTTACCATGTTGATCTTGTTGGTGTTTCAATAGGAACTGCTTTAAATTTATTTATTTTGGGAGAATTTGCATTTTTATGATATTAAATCTTTCTTTTCAGGAAGCCTTTCCATTTGTTATATACTTTACTTCATATAGATCTTTTGCCTTTCTTCTGTTGAATATATTCCTACATAGTTTATTACTTTTTTCTAATGGGAATGGATTTTAAAATTTTGACTCATCTGTTTTGCTGGCGGGAAGAAAAATCTGATTTTTATATACTCATGTTATAACCTACTACTTCACCATATTTCTTTATTGAACTCTAATATAATAATCAGATCAGATCAGTCACTCAATCATCACCAAATAGGATACTTTTATATCTTCTAATGTGTCTGTAGGTTATCTAATTTTATTTTCATTCATTCAATTGCTAACACCTTCAGACTAGTTTTAAATAAATACAATGATATAGAGTATCTCTGTTTCTGTTTTATTTGATATGTTTTTAGTGTTTCACTATTTAGGATGATGGTAATCATCTATTTCAGTAATCCATTTTTGTTATATTTAGATTGTTTCCCTCTCTTCCTACTTAACTTTGAGGTTTAAAATTTTTAAAACTGGTTGCTAATTTTTCCAGTTTTTTTGTGATATAAATGACACATGACATTGTATTAGTCCAAGATGTACAGCATATTGATTTGATATGTGTATGTATTGCAAAATTATTTCTATAAGTTTAGTTAACATATGACTGCAAAATTTTATTTGATGCAAAATGTTAAGATCTACTCTCTTAGCAACTCACAAGTGTATAATACAATACTGTTAACTACAGTCACCATGCCACACATTACATGTAGTTCTTAAAGACTATTACATTGCAGTGGGATCATCAGATTTTTTACCTTTCTTGAAAAGGCTATTCTATAGATTTTCCTCTTTATAACATATTATTTTGATTGTACGTCTTTCTATTCACTTTTTTTCTCATTTTTAAATGCATGCATGCTGAATGCAGGAACATGACTTAAGACATAGGAGTTTTTTTCACAAGATATTGGAAAAAAAATGGAGAAACTAGAAAGTAAGTCATATCAAGAACCAGTTTAGGGACCAGAAGGGATAAATTTGGAGTTAAGATGTCTCAAATGGACTGTAACTTGTTCTCAAATATTTAGAGGACTGCAGTGTGGAAGAGGATATGGACCTGAGCATTTTCTTCTAGATAAATGGTTGCCCCCATCATTCCTAGCACCACCACCATAATCCATCAACCCAGTAGTTAAGACTTCTGAATGCTGAGGCAAGAACAAATGTAACTCATGTTTATGTGTCAGGTGATATCCTTCTAAGAGCTTTTGACTGGGAGAAGTAATCCAAAATCTCATGTCTATTATGTGGCAGTGGTGGCCTTGGTGCGGAGCTGTGTCTTAATCATAATGCTCCTTCTTCATGCTAAATGTTTTCCCCTCATTTTTTATCATTATTTAACATCACACAGTCCTCCTCTCAGTTCTGCACACAGGTTCCATGAGGACAGGAATTTTTCTGCTTTGTTTTGTTCATCACTATGATTCATCACATATTTTTTCTCATTGAGAAAAAATATTTCTCAATTTTATTAATGAATTGTAACAAATATACTAACTGTGTGGCATATCCCAGTTAAACACAAATCATGTTTTAAAAATCAGTTATATATGGCATAGAATGACCTGAAGCCATAATGACTACTACTCCCAGTCAGTAGAAGTATTCTCACAAAGGTTATTGACAAAGATTTAATACTGAACTCAGGAAACTAGGATGTGGTACTGATATCAAGGTAATCCCAAGAAAATGGTTGGTACAGGTGATTAAAAAAAATTCTTTCTATGCTCATTTTCCATTACTTGCTTACTGTTTACAAAGTTTTGTTTGCCTGACAACACACATACATACACATTTGTGCATACATACACATATACATATGCACACACACATTTTTTTCTCGTTACCCACAAATGATTTATTAAAATGGCTGTATGGCTTTATGGAATTTTCCAAGATTCCTTTTATATGTCACACAAGTGTTTGAAACTTGGAGTATGACTGCCTTTGGATTCATTATTTTAAGTCATTCCATAACTTTTATGTAACATAATAAATGTGGACTTTATTTGCTTCTGGGGAAAAAGTTAAATTTTGCATGCATTCATAACTAACCAAAGTACAAAGTAATTAACACTTTTCAATGCTTTCTGATAAGTGCAGCTATAACATAGCAATTAAACTCTCAAAATTCACAAAGAAGATACAGGAAATTATACTCTCTAAATTCTATATTAAAATTTAGAAATCTTGTTTTAGGTGTCTATAGAGTAGGCATGTGTGTATTAGGAGAAAAAAAAGTTCAATTTAGTTTAAAGTTTTAATTAGAGAACCTATAATCAGGTAATACTGAATGGTTATTTAAAATCTTCAAGTTTGAGCTGAATGATTTTTACCAGTAAAAATATGTTCATATTCTTAATTAAATATAGATCCAAAGAAATTTTTAAAATGCTTTAACATAAAACTATCCCTCTCTATCCCCACCTCACACCCACCTTTTTCAGAGTATAATTAAGAATTAGGAAATTTGATAAATGAATGTATTATATACCTAATTACATGATTACAAATATTTAGTCTTTTAAAATACGGTGTTTAGGTTTTTTTCTCTTAATTCTGTCATTTTAGTACAATTTGAAGTCACCTCTGTCTAAAATATTACATATGATCTAGTGGAGATATAGTCATCATCATCAACAACAATTCTTGACTCTGAATTTGATTGCAATGGGACATGACAGGAGAATCTCATAACAATATTGCTGATTTACAAACTTTTGGATTACAGGTTTAGTCACTGATCATGAGAGTAAGGGTTATAGATCAGATTTCTCTCCATCTCTCCTACTGCAGATTGTGGTATGCTAAGATTGTAACATATAAAATTATAGCATGATAAAATTATAACACAATTGTTAGCAGTATGATGAAATTATAACCAGTTGAAATATATTTTATATATTTAATGGTGATAGTATACTAAATACAGGAGAGCTTTTATTTTATTTTAAAATATTTAAAATACGTATTTCTGGTTCCATTTCTTTAGCAGTATGGCCTCAATAAAATTCTGTGCCTACTCTGTCTCTGCGGATATTGATGACAACTTAGGTTGTAATGAGAAGAGCATATTTGAACAAATAGATTGCTTAGACTACTGACTAGTCCTTACATGTTCTGAGTAAATTATAACATGGTATCTTATTTTTATGGTGCCATTTTAGTAGATTAAAATGGAGTGAAATATCTAAATCACAAATATGGAAAAACATATAATATTATACTGAGGGCAACTTAATGAATCTAATATAAATTCTCAAGTGATCAAGATCATCCCCAAGAAAAAGAAATGCAAAAAGGCAAAATGGTTGTTTGAGGGGGTTTACAAATAGCTGAGAAAAGAAGAGAAGAGAAAGGCAAAGGAGAAAAGGAAAGATCAGTTCAGTTTAGTTCAGTTGCTCAGTTGTATCTAACTCTGTGTGACCCCATGAACTGAAGCATGCCAGGCCTCCCTGTCCATCACCAACTCCCAGAGTTCACTCAAACTCACGTCCATTGAGTGGGTGATGCCATCCAGCCATCTCATCCTCTGTCGTCCCCTCTTCCTCCATCCCCCAATCCCTCCCAGCAACAGAGTCTTTTCCAATCAATCAACTTTTTGCATGAGGTGGCCAAAGTACTGGAGTTTCAGCTTTAACGTCATTCCTTCCAAAGAACACCCAGGGCTGATCTTTAGAATGGACTGGTTGGATCTCCTTGCAGTTCAAGGGACTCTCAAGAATCTTCTCCAACACCACAGTTCAAAAGTATCATTTCTTCGGTGCTCAGCTTTCTTCACAGTCCAGCTCTCACATCCATACGTGACCACAGGAAAAACCATAGCCTTGACTAGACGGACCTTTGTTGGCAAAGTAATGTCTCTGCTTTTCAATATGCTATCTAGGTTGTTCATAACTTTTCTTCCAAGGAGTAAGCGTCTTTTAATTTCATGGCTGCAATCACCATCTGCAGTGATTTTGGAGCCCCCCAAAATAAAGTCTGATACTTTTCCCACTGTTTTCCCATCTATTCCCTATGAAATGATGGGACCAGATGCCATGATCTTCGTTTTCTGAATGTTGAGCTTTAAGCCAACTTTTTCACTCTCCTCTTTCACTTTCATCAAGAGGCTTTTTAGTTCCTCTTCACTTTCTGCCATAAGGGTGATGTCATCTGCATATCTGAGATAGACCCATTTGAATGCAGAGTTCCAAAGAATAGCAAGGAGATAAGAAGGCCTTCCTTAGTGATCAATGCAAACAAATAGAGGAAAACAATAAAATGGGAAAGACTAGAGCTTTCTTCAGGATAATTAGAGATACAAAGGGAATATTTCATGCAAGACGGGCACAATAAAGGACAGAATTTATATGGACCTAACAGAAGTGAAGATATTAAGAAGAGGTAGCAAGAATTGATGCTGGGAGGGATTGAGGGCAGGAGGAGGAGGGGACGACAGAGGATGAGATGGCTGGATGGCATCACTGACTTGATGGGTGTGAGTCTGAGTGACCTCTGGGAGCTGGTGATGGACAGGGAGGCCTGGCGTGCTGCGGTTCACGGGGTTGCAAAGAGTCGGACACGACTGAGTGACTGATCTGATCTGATCTGATCTGATACAAAAAGATCTTCATGACCCAGATAATCACAATGGTGTGATCACTCATCTAGAGCCAGACATTCTGGAATGTGAAGTCAAGTGGGTCTTAGGAAGGATCACTATGAACAAAGCTAGTGGAGGTGATAGAATTCCAATTGAGCTATTTCAAATCCTGAAAGATGATGCCGTGAGAGTGCTGCACTCAATATGCCAGCAAATTTGGAAAACTTAGCAGTGTTCACAGAACTAGAAAAGGTCAATTTTCATTCCAGTCCCAAAGAAGGAGTTAAAGGGAGTGAAGTTGCTCAGTCGTGTCTGATTCTTTGCGATCCCATGGACTGTAGCCTATCAGGCTCCTCCATCTATGAGATTTTCCAGGCAAGAGTGCTGGAGTGGATTGCTATTTCCTTCTCCAGGGGATCTTCCCGACCCAGGAATCAAACCCAAGTCTCCCACATTGCATGTAGACGCTTTACCGTCTGAGCCACAAGGGAAGCCACTAATCCCAAAGAAAGGCAATGCCAAAGAATGTTCAAACTACTGCACAATTGCACTCATCTCACACATGAGCAAATTAATGCTCAAAATTTTCCAAGTTAGGCTTCAATAGTACCTAAAACATGAGCTTCCAGATGTTCAAGTTGGATTTTAAAAAGAGTAACCACAGATCAAATTGCCAACATTCGTTGTATCATAGAAAAAGCAAGAGAGTTCCAGAAAAAAACATCTACTGTTTTATTGACTACACCAAAGCCTTTGACTGTGTGGATCACAACAAACTATGGAAAATTCTTAAAGAGATGAGAATACCAAACCACCTCACCTGCATCCTGTGAAATCTGTACGCAGATCAAGAAGCAACAGTTAGTACTGGACATGGAACAATGATCTGGTTCCAAATTGGGAAAGGAGTACGTCAAGGTTATATATTGTCACCCTACCCTGCTTATTTAACTTATATGGAGAGTACATCATGTGAAATGCTAGGATGAATGAAGCATAAGCTAGAATCAAGATTGCTGGGAAAAATATCAATAACCTCAGATACTCAGATGACACCACCCTTACGGCAGAAAGTGAAGAACTAAAGAGCATCTTGATGAAAGTGAAAGAGGAGAGTGAAAAAGTTGGCTTATAACTCAACGTTCAAAAAACTAAGATCATGGCATCCATTCCCATCACTTCCTGACAAATAGATGGAGAAACAATGGAAACAGTGACAGACTTTATATGTTGGGGCTCCAAAATTACTGCAGATTGTGACTGCAGCCATGAAATTAAAAGACACTTCCCCCTTGGAAGAAAAGTTATGACTAATATAAACAGCATATTAAAAAACATAGGCATTACTTTGCTGGCAAAAGTCCATCCAGTCAAAACTATGGTTTTTCTAGTATCATATATGGATGTGAGAGTTGGACTATAAAGAAAGCTGAGCACTATATAACTGTTGCTTTTGAACTGTGGTGTTGGAGAAGACTCTTGACAGTCCCTTGGACTGCAAGGAAATCCAACCAGTCAATCGTAAAGGAAATCAGTCTTGAATATTCATTGGAAGGACTGATGCTGAAGCTGAAACTCCAATACTTTGGCCACCTGATGCAAAGAACTGACTCACTGGAAAAGACCGTGATGCTGGGAAATATTGAAGGTGGGAGAAGGGGATGACAGAGGATGAGATGGTTAAATGGCATCTTCAAGTTAATGGACATTAGTTTGAGCAAGCTCCAGGAGTTGGTGATGGAGAGGGAAGCCTGGCCTGCTGCAGTCCATGGGGTCACAAAGAATCAGACATAAATGAACCACTGAACTAAGCTGAACTGAGTATTAACTTTGAAACCAAACCTCACTCTGTGTTTCGTAAGTGAGAATAAGAAGAAAATTCTAATTTTACGTTGTAGAGTTTATCTTTTGCGTGGGTTCTAAATGTCAGGATGCAGTTGCTAAAGCTACCAATATATTTATTTATATTATAAAAGTTTTTGTGTATATTCAATATTATTTACATGTATATAATTTGTGTGTATTTATGTATGTGTATACACACAGAGACACCGACTTCATGACCTTTTCAGGATTTGTGCCTTCCTGATTGGACAGTTTCTCCTGTTCTCCTTCCAATTAAAGGAAAGAATTTGCCATGTGAGCAAGGGAGGGGAGATACAAATATGTTTTCTCAAAGGTGGTTTCCAGTAATCCATTTGTATGGAAGACTGAAAAGGTCAACGTAATACAGCAAGCTCTCTAATTCTTTGAAAATATGAGGCATTAAAATTCTGATGCCTCATTCAAGGTTATAATGAGAACATAACACAAATTGAACCTATTATTTTGACAGTGATAGTAATGAGAATGGAAAATGAAATAAACTTAATGACACTGCAAGTGACTTTTTTATTTTAAAATTTCTGAACTTTCTTACTGTCTATTTTGCAAAGGGCGAGCATAATATACACATAAATACTAAATTCTTTAAAATAGAGAATTTTAAATAGGATAGTTTAAACACTAAAAAAAGTTTTTGGTTTAATTGTGTAAAATCAAACTCCTAGAAGACCTCTTATTTAATGCTGATTCTCATCATGGAGAAAAAATTTTCTGAAAGTTTTCAAAATAAAAGCAGCAAAGCAGTCACTTCTCTGAAGGTTCAGTGGTTAAGAATCTGCCTTGCAGTGTAGCGGACAAGGGTCCCCTGCAGGTCCCTTCCCTGGTTTGGGAACTGAAACCCCACATGTTGCGGAGTAACTAAGCCCATGTGCCACATGCAACAGCTACTAAAATCTGTGCACTCTGCAGGTTGCGCATCCAGTACTGAGCCCACGCTCATGACTAAAGAGTCTGTGCACCACAACAAAAGGTCCTGTATAAGACAATGAAGATCGTCTGTGCCCCAACTAAGACCCAACACAGCCAAATAAATATTAACTTTTTAATAAAAAACAACAAAGGTTTATCTAAAATTATAGAATTTAGAGCCATAAAAGTAATTAATATGTTAACTCTTTGCATAAATCAAGTGAAGAGAGATTGAAAGAAATCCTTAAATCCCAAAGCAGAGACCAGGATTCAGCCTTCTCAATCTGTATCTTGTGCTTCACTTAGTATTTCCCTTTTCAAATAATTAGCAGGTGTCTGCTATTGCCAGCAACCATCCTATCTTATTTCCATCCACAAAATAAAAAGTAAAATCAAACACAAAGTGAAAGTGTTAGTCACTCAGTCATGTCTGACACTTTTGTGACTCCACGGACTGTAACCTGCCAGGCTCCTCTGTCCATGGGATTCCCCAGACAAAAATACTGGAATGGGTTGCCTTTCCTTCTCCATGGGATTTTCCTGACCCAGGGATTGAACCTGAAGTTCCCAGCATTGGCAGGCAGTTTCTTTACCATCCAGCCATCAGGGAAGCCCTAAAATAAAATAAAATCCTACCATTTCTACAAAGAGAAAAGGAATTCTAATATTATCTTCATGATTTTGCAGCTGTAGAAAAACAAAGACAATCCATTCTTCCCTTATAATGTCTTTAAAAACTTAACTGTTTGGCTATATCCAGAGCTGAGATGTCCGTTGACTACAGAGAAGGGTATCCGCTAGTGAATTTGATCACTCTTGATAACCAAAGTGGATCTCTTTATTACCAAGAGAGGTTTAGGTGGATGGGCTTCATTGATCAAAGTTGGGTGATCTCTCTACATGGCTAAGCTATGATGAATGTCCTCTAAGTATGTGTTATGTGCATTTATTTTTGTGCTCTTTTTTTAACCTATCTCAGCTTAAAAGAGAGGTATATTGATAAACTGTTTACTTGTGAATGGGGCTTCCCTGGTGGCTCAGATGGTAAAATGTCTGGAGACTCGGGTTTGTTTCCTGGGTTGGGAAGATCCCATGGAGAAGGAAATGGCAATCCACTCCAGCACTCTTGCCTGAAAAATCCCATGGACAGAAGAGCCTGATAGGCTACAGTGCATGGGGTCGCAAAGAGTCAGACACGACTGAGCGACTTCACTTTACTTGTGAACCAGGATAGACAGTACTTCCTAATTATCCAAACCAATGATCCTTTTTTATTTTTTACCCTTATGATATGGAGTGATAATTTTATTCATTGTCTCATTCTACCAATATTGTGCACCGACTTTCTGTAAGCTTCAATTCAAAAAGTGAGCAGGAAGCCATGTTTCCCACCTTCAGGGAGAGTAACGGTAAGAGAGACAATAAGCATTTAAGTATGAAATTAATAGTAATTAGGTTACATCAGTGGTAAGTGATGTACAAGAGAGTTAAAAGTAATGATAAAAGTATATCATAGACAATGTGTTTACTGTTATAATGCTAGTATCTCAAGGACAGTGTGTGGTACATAGTGGACCCTTAATGAATTTATGTTGAATGAATTTGATCTGCTAGGGAAGTGACCTACCTCACAAATTCCTACTTCAGTTTTTCTCTGGGAATGAGGAGAGTTAAGTAATTAGTGGAGATGGTGAGGTAGAGAAAAGCCATTGAAAAGACTCTGTGGATCAAGAATCATGCTGGGTTCAAGGACCCAAGAAAGGGCCAGGGTTTCTGAGATCTCAGAGGACTGAGTATGTATTAACAGAGAAAAAGGAAGACAGCTGGCAAAAGACAAACTGAGTTAGAGATAGATAGGGCCAAGACTGTACAGAGCATTGTGGACCATATAAAAGGAGAATATCCCTGAAGTAATGGGTAACCATTGACTATTTTAGGTGGGTGAAAGAGTAAGTGATCTCATCAGTTTTATTTTCCTATTTTTTTTTAAATTAATCTGTGGGAATAAAATCCAATCCAACTTCTAGCTCATTTAAAGGGACCACTGCTTGGTCCTAATCTGAAATAATGCTCCTCCATGTTAAGCCCTTGAAAGTATCTTTGCTCCCATTTTCATTCAAGATCATCTTCTGAGAATTTTGAAAATATTAAACATGTAAAAACTTGCATAAATAATTGTTATATACCCTCTGTTTTGGAACATTTAGGATCTGATGGATTAAAAGGGACTTAGACTCTCTGGATAAAAACTTTGGCCCAGACAAGTATTGTTGGATACAAGAAAGCATGAAGAGCATTGAGAAATGGTAGGAAGCAGAACAGAGAGGACCTGGCAGGAAAAAGGGAAACAAAGAGATACTAAATCCTGGATAGATGGGTATAACCTAAGACTTAAGAGATTTAGAGAGTTAGTACTCCATGACTATGCATGAATGGACACAGAGGATGGGGAGTCATAAACAAAACTTGTTACCAGCCTGGATTATATTCATTGTAGGATATGCTCAGTTACTCAGATGTGTCCAATTCTGTTGCAAACCCATGGACTGCAGCACACCAGGCTCTTCTGTCCATGAGATTTTCCAGGCAAGAATACTGGAGTGGGTTGCCATGCCCTTCTCCAGGGCATCTTTCCTACCTAAGGATTGAAGCCTTGTCTTGAGTCTCCTACACTGGCAGGTGGATTCTTAAACCACTGTGCCGACTAGGAAGTGTAGTATAGAGGACAGTTTATAATTGGATCAAATCAAAACAACATGTATAATTAAAGCCATGGGGAGAGACAATGCAAAGGAAAAAAAAAGAATCCCATCATACTGGGCAGTAGACCAGAAACAATTATGTTTATAATGTAAATGTGTGTGTGTATAAAATATGCTAATACATGTTGTATATATTCAATTATAAATAAGAAAATTATCAAATAATACAATTGTTTATTGATTAAATCATTAAGGGTATGACTGAATGCCTTACATGTTCCAAGAACAGTGGTGAAGTAAATGCATTTTGTATTCTTCATTATCATACCCTGCTATTATAATCTCTGATATGTTCATGTGTCCTTTCAAATTAAAAGTAATTCCCTTAAGTTATTGAGACAAGCAAGTCTTATTCTGCTAGTACTTCCTACAGTGTCACAAAAATCATAGAAAATGAGAGGTCTAAAATAGTCATTTTGAATAGACCAAAAATGAACTCCATATACATGTAACTGTCCTACCCTCTAGTGCCTCTCCCACAGTCACACTGATTCTGCAGTTTACCATGATACTTTAAGCTTTTCATGTCATGCACCCTGGGGTACCCCTATCAACCCACATGTTCAGTTGGCACAACTCTATAGTTGTTCTGTAAATTTGCTGAGACCCGATGACTCTATGTATGGATGAGCTCTGCAGCTCCGTGCAGGATACAGCTCTTTGCTGAAACTTAACAATTTAGCAAAGATTCTGACACCAGGTTGAGCCTTCATCTGTCCTCTTCTTTTCCTGGAATTTGACCTTTATTCATAATCCTAGACTGGTTCCAAATAGGAAAAAGAATACGTCAAAGCTGTATATTGTCACCCTGCTTATTTAACTTACATGCAGAGTACATCATGGGAAACGCTGGACTGGAAGAAACACAAGTTGGAATCAAGATTGCTGGGAGAAATATCAATAACCTCAGACATGCAGATGACACCACCCTTATGGCAGAAAGTTAAGAAGAACTAAAAAGCCTCTTGATGAAAGTGAAAGTGGAGAATGAAAACGTTGGCTTAAAGCTCAACATTCAGAAAACGAAGATCATGGCATCTGGTCCCATCACTTCATGGGAAACAGATGGGGAAACAGTGGAAACAGTGTCAGACTTTATTTTTCTGGGCTCCAAAATCACTACAGTTGGTGACTGCAGCCATGAAATTAAAAGACGCTTACTCCTTGGAAGGAAAGTTATGACCAACCTAGATAGCATATTCAAAAGCAGAGACATTACTTTGCCAACAAAGGTTCGTCTAGTCAAGGCTATGGTTTTTCCTGTGGTCATGTATGGATGTGAGAGCTGGACTGTGAAGAAGGCTGAGTGCTGAAGAATTGATGCTTTTGAACTGTGGTGTTGGATAAGACTCTTGAGAGTCCCTTGGACTGCAAGGAGATCCAACCAGTCCATTCTGAAGGAGATCAGCCCTGGGATTTCTTTGGAAGGAATGATGCTTAAACTGAAACTCCAGTACTTTGGCTGCCTCATGCTAAGAGTTGACTCATTGGAGAAGACTCTGATGTTGGGAGGGATTGGGGGCAGGAGGAGAAGGGGACGACAGAGGATGAGATGGCTGGATGGCATCACTGACTTGATGGATGTGAGTCTGGGTGACCTCCAGGAGTTGGTGATGGACAGGGAGGCCTGGCGTGCAGTGATTCATGGGGTCACAAAGAGTTTGATAGAACTGAGCAACTGATCTGATCTGATCTGATATGGTATAGAAATCACTGGTGTAAAATCAAAAATCATGCGTCCACCATTGGAGATAATTCAGCCTTTAATCAGCATTGCTTGGAGTCATTTTGGGGACCCCATTCAGCATGTGATTTTTTTTTCTTTGTACTCATGTTAGAGTGGAATCCCAAGCAACATGTTCTGTTAGATAGTGCCTATGATTGTGCTGGTTTCCCCATGTTCTCCTTCTTAACTCTCCATTTTACTCATGATTAATGTTGTACTTGAGCAAGTTTTATGACTGAGCTTTTTCAGGCATTATATATAAGTGTCCCTACTCTAGTCTTTGCCCTTCTGACAAGCTTGTTAGGCTATTCTGTCCCGTTGCCATAGAGAGAAAAAAATTTTGTGTGTGCCTGTGCATGTTCTTTTACTCTGCTTTTATACTTTTATTTTCTCTCAAAAAAAAAATATATATATATATATATATATATATCCTTTGGCTGTCTAACTTCCACTTATATTTTTGGATTTTAACTTAAATATTACTTCTTCCATAAAGTCAAGACTTGGTTAGAAGCATCACGCATATATCACTGTTGTATCCTGTGGGTCACAATCAATTCATTTGTAATTTGTTTCTATCCACCTATGTACCTTTTATGTGTGTAATCATTTACTTCATTTATCTCTCAGTCTGAGAGCCAGAATTATCTGTATTTATTCAACATTATTGGAAAAGGCGATGGCACCCCACTCCAGTACTCTTGCCTGGAAAATCCCATGGATGGAAGAGCCTGGTGGGCTGCAGTCCATGGGGTCGCTAAGAGTCGGGCACAACTGAGCGACTTCACTTTCACTTTTCACTTTCATGCATTGGAGAAGGAAATTTCAACCCACTCCAGTATTCTTTCCTGGAGAATCCTAGAGACGGGGGAGCCTGGTGGGCTGCCATTTATGCGGTCGCACAGAGTCGGACACGACTGAAGTGACTTAGCAGCAGCAGCATTCAATACTATGTCTTAAATTTCTATTAGTAAGCCTTAAATAAACTTGTTGATGTTTTGAATACATTGTGTATTGTATTTGTCCATCTGTCTATCTATCTATCTATATTTAGAGAGGTCAAGTAAAGCTTTTAAATAAACATGAAGAACTAAGTATAATTACTAATATAATTTAAAATGAAATAAAACTATATGATTTTTCACTTTTGCCTCTTGATGATAAAATTAATAATCTTTAAAAAAAATTAAATCCTTAAATACTACAAAATAGTCCCTAAAACCATAATTGTCCTTGTGGGCCTCTAAAAGATCTTCACGATCCAGAAAATCACAATGGTGTGATCACTCACCTAGAGCCAGACATCCTGGAACGTGAAGTCAAGTGGGCCTTAGAAAGCATCACTACAAACAAAGCTAGTGGAGGTGATGGAATTCCAGTTGAGCTATTTCAAATCCTGAAAGATGATGCTGTGAAAGTGCTGCACTCAATATGCCAGCAAATTTGGAAAACTCAGCAGTGGCCACAGGACTGGAAAAGGTCAGTTTTTATTCCAGTCCCAAAGAAAGGCAATGCCAAAGAATGATCACAATACTGTAGAATTGCACTCATCTCACACGCTAGTAAAGTAATGCTCAAAATTCTCCAAGCCAGGCTCCAGCAATATGTGAACCGTGAACTTCCTGATGTTCAAGCTGGCTTTAGAAAAGGCAGAGGAACCAGAGATCAAATTGCCAACATCAGCTGCATCATGGAAAAAGCAAGAGAATTCCAGAAAAACATCTATTTCTGCTTTATTGACTATGCCAAAGCCTTTGATTGTGTGGATCACAATAAACTGTGGAAAATTCTGAAAGAGATGGGAATACCAGACCACCTGACCTGCCTCTTTAGAAACCTGTATGCAGGTCAGGAAGCAACATTTAGAACTGTACATGGAACAACAGACTGGTTCCAAATAGGAAAAGGAGTACATCAAGGCTGATACTGTCACCCTGCTTATTTAACTTCTATGCAGAGGACATCATGAGAAACACTGGACTGGAAGAAGCACAAGCTGGAATCAAGATTGCTGGGAGAAATATCAATAACCTCAAATATGCAGATAACACCACTCTTATGGCAGAAAGTGAAGAGGAACTAAAAAGCCTCTGATGAAAGTGAAAGAGGAGAGTTAAAAGATTGGCTTAAAGCTCAAAATTTGGAAAACTAAGATCATGACATCTGGTCCCATCACTTCATGGCAAATAGATGGGCCAACAGTGGAAACAGTGGCTAACTTTATTTTGGGGGCTCCAAAATCACTGCAGATGGTGATTGTAGCCAAGAAATTAAAAGATGCTTACTCCTTGGAAGGAAAGTTATGACCAACCTAGATAGCATATTCAAAAGCAGAGATATTACTTTGCCAACAAAGGTCCATCTAGTCAAGGCTATGGTTTTTCTAGTGGTCATGTATGTATGCGAGAGTTGGACTGTGAAGAAAGCTGAGTGCCAAAGAAATGATGCTTTTGAACTGTGGTGTTGGATAAGACTCTTGAGAGTCCCTTGGACTGCAAGGAGATCCAACCAGTCCATTCTAACGGAGATCAGCCCTGGATGTTCTTTGGAAGGAATGATGCTAAAGCTGAAACTCCAGTATTTTGGCCACCTCATGCAAAGAGTTGACTCATTGGAGAAGACTCTGATGCTGGGAGAGATTGGGGGCAGGAGGAGAAGGGGACGACAGAGGATGAGATGGCTGGATGGCATCACTGACTCGATGGATGTGAGCCTCAGTGAACTCTGGGAGTTGGTGATGTACAGGGAGGCCTGCCGTGCTGCAATTCATGGGGTTGAAAGGATTTGGACATGACTGAGTGACTGAACTGGACTGAATTGAATGTCCTGGAAAGGCATAAAATAGAAACCAATGGATCTAAGTCCCATAAGCCAAGTCTCAGTTCCTTGCTGGATATAAGATCTTATATGCCATCTTTCTATGAGTGAGTGCTTTAGATATTTTTAAATACAGACTCTTTGTGAGAAATGATAGATTGTTTTGTTTACTATGTTGTTGTTCAATCTCCTAGGCAAGTAAAATAATAAGAAAAAAACTGTAAATATTTGGTTAATTTATTTATTTCTCTTTAAAAAGGCAGTCTAACTTGGATCCATTTGGTATTGTTTATACAGCAGAAACTAGAATGACAGCATTTCCACTACAGCAACCAAGAAACATCTACATGATTTTTCTAATTATACCTCTAAATTTTCACAGGTGTGTTTCCAATAGATAGATATTAATGAGGCCTAAATAGCACATATTTTAACTTATCTACTCTTTTGTTTATACAGTGACTTACTGTCAAATTCACATACTGAGTTGCTAAAAGAACAATGAATTCATTGAAAGCTTAGCATTCATTAAGTTTCTTTTTTTTTTTTAATGTGCGGTCACTGGGGATCATATAAGTCTTGTTTGAGGTCTGTTTCTTTCCAAGTATAAAATTAATGCATTAACTGATCATTATAAGGAAGCTTTCCTAAGTCCTTTCCTAAATCAAATACTTAACATTAAGGTTTCTTCCTCTGATTATCAGCTTTTAAACAATGTCTTCCTGTTCGCATTGACCTTGATTTGTGTTTTTAAATCACGACAACAATTACAGTAATGATATCTTGCTTCTGAATAGGACTTTAGAGGAAATTACTAGATAATATGTCCCTGTAGAAATTTCTTAAGTACTTATTTACTTATAATGAGGAAATAGATAATTTACTTAGAATAATCCAAATAAGATGTGCATTCTAATACTATGTAAAAAAGAAAAAAATCTGAGCTCCTATAAAAGGTAAAGTTGTAAAGTATGTGTCTGATGAAATATAAGGAAATATGAAATAATGATTTACAGATTTTATAATAACATACAAAGAATAACACTAATAAAATCCTAATGCACAGAATTTTGGAAAAGACAGTAGATATTCATTTGGAAAAATTAAAAACTAAAATATAACAACAAGGAAGAAGAGCAGAAGTTAATATTCATATCTCATCCACTGTACCAACACTTAGGAGTTGGGTTTCTTGATTTGTTTTAGCTGAGTATACCTAAGTATGAAAATAAACACTAACTTGTATCAAGCTTCTGTTGTGACTTACTCATCCTGGGTGACATATGTTGATTTCTCTCATTTAATCTTATGTATTAGTAAGCTAAATTTACAGATGAGAAAAGTGAGATTAAGAAATCTCATTAACTTGTAAAGGCCAGTTAGTTAGTAATTAGAGGTGAACATAATAATCCAGCTCAATTTTTTTTTTCCTGATCCCCAAGATATACTTGCCATTCTCCTTTGCATTTCTAGATATGAGAAGAGCTGGAGGAATGTATTATCCACCCATCTGTCTTAAACCTGGTCAGATATTAACTCATTGCTGCTTATCACTGAAAATTCAATACACATTTTGCAATGGCTATATATTTGCTGTATACATGCAATTGGTATATATGTATAGGCTTCCCAGGGGATGCAATGATAAAGTATCTGGCTGCCAGTGCAGGAGACCCCAGAGATGTAGATTCCCCTGGGTCAGGAAGATCCCTTGGAGAAGGAAATGGCAACTCGCTCCAGTATTCTTGCCTGGGAAATCCCATGGACAGAGGCTGGCAGTTACAGTCCATTGGATCACAGAGTTGAACACAACTGAGCATAATCATGAGCCTTATATATATATATATATATATATTCAATATACATGTGTACATTTGTGTGTGTGTGTGTGTGTGTATTTATATATCCCAATAGGGATAATATATAAATATATTAATAGTCTAGTGAGTGTCAGAGGGCTTCCCTGATAGTTCAGTTGGTAAAGAATGTGCCTGCAATGCAGGAGACCCTAGTTTGATTCCCAGGTTGGGAAAATCCACTGGAGCTTTAATATTGCTTAATTCGTTTACTTCTCATGATAACATTGTGTAATGTCTTCACTATCTTATTTCAAGATGAGAAAACTAAAAAGAATTCACACATCAAACGTATAAAACTGGGATTCACACTCAGGTTTTGTGATTCCAAGGTTTATGGAAACTTTACTCTGTCTTTCCATGTTTGGACCATTCAACAATTGATAAAGAACATGGGGAAAAGCCTTTGAAAATGAAAGCCTGAAGTATGAGTGTCAATCCATAAAAGGATGGAAAATAAATATTTTTTTATTATCAAATTACTATGTGAATTTAGATATCTCCCTGAGGCAGTGTGTTATAATCAGTGAAAGGGTAAAGCTACATACTTCTTGCAAGCTAGATAGATGACAAAACAGAAGTTATCTAGCAATTATTTGACAGTATTTACAAGCAACAATGGACACTACAATATGCTACCTGTTTGGAATACAGCAAGTAAAATACAAATATTGTCTGATCCCTTAAAGAGTTTTCACACAATAAATAGTATCTACTGTTCCTTGTGGGCTTCCCAGATGGCTCAGTGGTAAAGAATCCACTTGCCAATGCAGGAGACATACAGGAGACTCAGGTTTGATCCCTGAGTTGGGAAGATCCTCTGGAGAAGGAAATGGCATCCCGCTCCAGTATTCTTTCCTATAAAATCCCCCAGACAGAGGAGCCTGGAGGACTACATTCCATGGGATCACAAAGAGTCAGAAATGACTTGGCGATGAGCAGGAGCACAAGACAGTTACTTGTATTATTTTTTGTTTACTGTTATTCTGGAAGCAGTTGTCCTAAATAAGTAATAGAAACAGAGGAAAATCTTGTGCACAAAATAGGTGGTTAAAAGGGCAATATTTCTTCTCTAATTGTTACCTTTCCAACTTTTCACATAGATTTCTGTACTACAAGCCAATTGAGATGACAGCAAAGTGCTAGTGGAAGACTTCCATTTAAAGCTTTACAAGTTTGCAGGAAGAAACACAATGCTGTCCTGACTGCTGTTGCCAGGGATGTATTGTTCTCATGTTAAATTTCTTTTAGAATCCATCACCTTGCACCTGGGAATCAGATCAGATCAGATCAGTCGCTCAGTCATGTCCGACTCTTTGCGACCCCATGAATCGCTGCACGCCAGGCCTCCCTGTCCGTCACCAACTCCCAGAGATCACCCAGACTCACATCCATCAAGTCAGTGATGCCATCCAGCCATCTCATCCTCTGTTGTCCCCTTCTCCTCCTGCCCCCAATCCCTCCCAGCATCAGAGTCTTCTCCAATGAGTCAACTCTTCGCATGAGGTGGCCAAAATACTGGAGTTTCAGCTTTAGCATCATTCCTTCCAAAGAAATCCCAGGGCTGATCTCCTTCAGAATGGACTGGTTGGATCTCTTTGCAGTCCAAGGGACTCTCAAGAGTCTTCTCCAACACCACAGTTCAAAAGCATCAATTCTTCAGCACTCAGCCTTCTTCACAGTCCAGCTCTCACAACCATACAAGCCAGGCTTCAGCAATATGTGAACCGTGAACTTCCTGATGTTCAAGCTGGCTTTAGAAAAGGCAGAGGAACCAGAGATCAAATTGCCAACATCTGCTGGATCATCGAAAAAGCAAGAGAGTTCCAGAAAAACATCTATTTCTGCTTTATTGACTATGCCAAAGCCTTTGACTGTGTAGCTCACAATAAACTGTGGAAAATTCTGAAAGAGATGGGAATACCAGACCACCTGATCTGCCTCTTGAGAAATTCGTATGCAGGTCAGGAAGCAACAGTTAGAACTGGACATGGAACAACAGACTGGTTCCAAATAGGAAAAGGAGTACGTCAAGGCTGTGTATTGTCACCCTGTTTATTTAACTTCAATGCAGAGTACATCATGAGAAACGCTGGACTGGAAGAAGCACCTGGGAATATAGTTGCCAAATAAAGTAAGCACTGCAACCCGAGGATTATATTGTAGAATAAGAACAACCATTATTTCTGACAAACACAAGTAATTGTAAACAAAATGGCCCTGATGTACTATTAGATGATATGAAAATGACTCTTGACACAGAAGATTGAATATGGGGAAAACATTCAGTATGTGCAGTGGCAAATTTAGGAAAAAACAAAAAAACCTCTACAGCATGCATCTTGCAGATCACAACAATTAAACATGTTCTTTCAAGTCTGTTCTGTGCAGGGATAGTTTAGAGGGTTGGATGGAAGTAGATTGTTAGTTAGTACATTTGGTCAATTTTGTGTTGTCCTTTTTATGACATGCAATAAGTTATATCATTGTGGTTAAGAAAAAAGACTTTATTTATTTATAGATGTTGTTTTATTTTCATTTTAAAAAATATTTATTTATTTGGCTACACTGTATCTTATTTGTAGCACTCAGGATTTTTGTTGTGACATGCAGAACCATTAGTTGCACCATGTGAATTCTTAGTTGATGCATGTGGGATCTAGTTTCCTGAACAGAGATTGAACCTGGTCCCCCTACATTGGGAGCATGAAGTCTTAGACACTGGGTCACCAGGGAAGTCACAAGACAATAGACTTTAGAATGAGTCAAACTTACATTGGAATCCTGGTTCCTTGACCTGGAGTAATTCTGTTAACCTCTCTGAGCCTCAGTTTCCCCAAGTTCTATTGGGCAATAAAAGTCTCTTTCTCACAATGGTGTGATAGATCAAAATACGCAATGAAAAATGTGCATAAGATTTAAACTTGATGCCCAACACATAATGAAATATGCATATTTTAATATTTTTAGAATCAGATGTTGTCTACTTCTATGACAAGAATTAGCGATGTGCTTTACTTAGAACATAAAGAAGGAGCCAAAATTTGATAGCAACTCTTTAATGACATCTTGTTTGGTTAGGCACCCGACATGTTTGTTTTCAACACGTTTACTGTGTAAGGGCATATGTTTTGTTGTCTGATGGTTTGTGAGTTAACGAACAGTATACTACTTCTAGGCATGCATATTGGGTGTGTGTGTGTGTGTGTATAGTAGTAGTAGTAATAGTGAGGGCTTCCCAGGTGCTGCTAGTGGTAAAGAACCCACCTGCCAATGTAGGAGACATAAGAGATGCAGGTTTGATCCCTGGGTCAGGAAGATCCCCTGGAGGAGGGAATAGCAACCCACTCCAGTATTCTAGCCTGAAGAATCCCATAGACAGAGGAGCCTGGTGGGGCTACAGTCCATGGGGTCATACAGAGTTGGACATGACTGAAGTGATTTAGCATGCATGCTCATGTAGTATTAAATATACTAATATACAGTAATATACAAAAGTTAGTGTTGTATTTGCTCAAAAATCATACAATATAAATGTCATTGAGCTCTTTGCTCCCACTCATCTTAATTATAAAGTCCTCAGACTTCTCTCTATATACTCTAATCAGTCAGATAAGTTTTTTTGTGTGGTTGGTTGGTTTTGTTTTGTTTCCTTTTGAGACTGAATGGTAATCAAGATGATGTTCTTGGTCTCAAGGTGCTTAAATTTAAGGAGGTGTGGGAAACACAAACAGCACTCACTTAACTGAGAACTCAATAAAGTAAATCCAGAGACTAGTGGTTTAAAGGAGGTCATGGAATAGAGATGAGAATATGCTTTAGCTTAGCTAGTTAAATAAAACTTTCTTAAGAAATGAGTATGTGATATAAGGAGGATTCTGTTCCTCCTGGCTATTTCTTTGGATTCTACTCATGGGATTTGTGGGGTAGAGAGGGAGCAGAGGCAGTAGGAAACGAGGCACATTGGCCAGAATTTGGGAAGTGTCCACACGGTAGGCAAATGCAGGGGGGATGGAGAGAAAGATCCTGGAGGAGCCATTATATGTGAGAACAATGGAAGAGACACTAGGGAAAAAAAGTATGACTTTAGACATTGTGCCCTTTCATGGTATTTAAGAAATGCAAGTAAATTGCACAAACTACTTTGAAATCATGTGACATTTCTTCTTTTCTGCAATAGTGACATTCATTAAGTTAGAAGTGTGGGACTTAGAGTTGACTGTGTTCATATAGAGCTGAGATACTTCATCCTTTTACAGTCTCATTTTTTCTCAGCTGTAAACTGGGGAAAATAAAGACACGTAACTGTGCTGAATGATTTAATATTTGTGAACTGCTTTAAAAAGTATCTGACACATAATCATTGCTAAATAATTGTTAGCTATTAACTTGCTGTTAAAGTTAAAATAGTTCGTGTTCATGAATGCATATTCTCTATAAAATTAATTACTTTTGCCAAACAATCTTTGTGGAAAAGTAGCTTTTTTTCTTGATTGGAATTCTCCTAAAAATTCTTCCCCAATTTCACAAAGCTATTGTAAATACCATGCAGCACTTTCAACCATCAGTTGTACATAATTTGATGACATAAAATCAGCATTATTTGGTTTATAAACATAACTACCCAATAGCTAGTTATAAACCTGGAGGGAGAAGAAACTAATTAACAACATCATAAATGCAAAGGGACATAAGGAAACCAAGGCAAAACAAAGGGTTTGATGATCCGTATTTTAAAGGAGTGTTTTTTACTTTCTTTTTAAATAATTGAGATTAAAGAAAAGATCCCTTCATACTGCAAAATCCAAATTAGACTTTTTTGAGTGTTATAGATTAGATTCCTTTATTTTTACTTAATACCTAGTATCTTTTATGTTCTCTAATGAGAGAACTGATATATTTGTGGTCCCTAGCCTCTAGGGATCATAGCTTTGTCATGAAGTAAGGAAAAAAAACATGCATAATTAATGATGTTACAAAGGAATGAATGCTTTTTAAAGATATGAATAAAGAGTTCTGAGAACACAGAGATAAGAACAATTAATACACTTTCTCAGAGAGGGAGGCATATTAGTTTGGCCTTGAAAGATGTCAGGTGAAATTACCCAGTGGAGAAGGAAGCATAAAATCATTCCAGATAGAAGATTGATCATGAACTAAGGCCTGGAGGCCCACTGAAGTTGGGAGGAACTAACGATGTGGTAGAGGGGATGAAAGGCATGACTGAGTCGTTAAACATTTTCTATATTGTGTGAAGGACATTAAATTTTGTTGCTTTTTGGGTTGTTCCTTTAAGTCGTTATGTGTAACCTTCATTGTCTCCTTTTCAGGACCTTTATTTTAAAGTCAATTTTATCTGATTTATAACAATTATAAATATATATGCACCCAACATTGGAGCATTGATATATCTAAGACAAACACGAATTAGTATGATAGAAGAAATATACAAAAACACAATAATAGTGGGAGACTTTAATACCTCACTCATACAATCTGGCTGTAATAAACAAAGAGGAAAACATATTCATTTATGAGCCTCAAAAAATTCAATTCACTCAGGAGAGTTTAAAAAAAATTTTTTTTTAAATAGACTTATTTGTTCATTCTGTAAATGTTTATTGACTATTTTATGGGTCTAGTACCACTTTGGGTATTAGGGAGGAAGAAGTGACAAATGTGATCCTGTCCTAAATAATATATTGTTGTAAAGATAGACTTACCAATACAAAATACCAAGATGTGCCTAAGATGAGGACACCCAAACTGGACTTTTAGTTTCCTGAACTTTTCATTTCTAGATCAAACCTCCTAATATAAGATGAATTTAATATGATTTTTTAAAAATGTTCTTTGTGATTAAAAACAGAAAGCCATTAGTTAAGAAATTACATATACTCCGTCCCACCATCACTCCCCTTCTTCCTTCCCATTTCCCTCCCACCCTCATTGATCCTCTCCTTTGTCCATTTTCCCCTGAAAAAAAAATAAAATAAAAAATAAATTTTGTTACTTTTATTTAGTTAAGACATTCAGTGATTTTAAGGATGGATAGGTCATTAATAGAATCATCTATAAAAATAATCATTCTGGACATTCCTATCTAGAAATGACAGGCTAGGCACCAGGACTTTTCTGACCAAGAATATGATTTTTATAGGAGTGGTGCTATCAAATAAGGTTTACGTAGGCCTTTGTAAATACTCTGTAAGGTGAGCTGTGTGATCTTGAGAAAAAAGAACAAAGCAGGAGGGATAGCCCTCTCTGACTTCAGACAGTACTACAAAGGTAGAATAATGAAAAGAACATGGTATTGGCACAAAAACAGACACGCAGTTCAATGGAACAGAATAGAGAGCCTAGAAATAAATCCACACACCTATGGTTAATTAATCTTCAACAAAGAAGGCAAGATTATACAAGAGATGAAAAGTCTCTTCAGCAAGTGGCATTGGGAAAGTTGGACAGCCTCCTGTAAATCAGAAGTTAGAACACACCCTCACATGATACACAAGAATAAATTCAAAATGCCTCACAGACTTTAATGTAAGACATGACACTATAAAATTCCTAGAAGGGAACATAGGCAAAACATTCTTTGACATAAATTGCACCAATGTTTTCTTAGATCAGTCTACCAAGGCGATAGAAAGTGAAGTAAAAGTGTTAGTCACTCAGTCGTGTCCAACTCTTTGCAACCCCGTGGACTGTAGCCCACCAGGCTCCTCTGTCCATAGGATTTTCCAGGCAAGAATACTGGAGTGAGTTGCTGTTTCCTTCTCCAGGATATATACCTATATGAAAAAGAGAGAGAGTGAATGCTCATTTTCAAACACGGATTCTGAACAACTTGAAAATAGAGCAGGAAATACATATAGAGACCAAAATAGCTTTTTTGGCTATCATTAAGAATGGGTAAGATCAGAGGATTGACATTAGATTAATTAGTTAGATGAACTTGCTACTTCTATATTCCAGAATTTGATGCGGAATCACTGTCTCAAATGGGTCTGGACCAGGGCAGCAGTATTAATCACTTGGAGTGGGTCTGCCCAGGTAAGATAACTTGAAGGGTCACTGGACACATTGTAGGCTTAAGCCCCAAGAGGAACAAATACAATGCAGAGTTGAACATTTCAGTTCTCTCAGATTTATGTGTGTGATTGTCATTCCAAATTCTCTAAGATGAAGAGTATAAATAAATGGAATATACCCACAAGGGTCACAACAGTGGAGTTCCCTATACCTGAAAGAAAATAAGATGCAAAGGGATGAAGTATTTTCCTCACTCGAGCAGTATTTGAACCCCGATGGTCACTGTGGACCCCATGATGTTTTTGTTATACTGACTAAACTTAACTCTGGGTCATTGATTCTCATTTTTTCCCCTCCTTCAATCACCAGCAGGGCCTTGAGATAAAAAGGAAGCCAAAGTCTTCTGACTAGAGGACAGCTGAGTTTTGGAAAGACAGCAGTTAGTTTATGACTCTCTGCACTTAAGAGTTAAGACTCCTGGAATACTGTTCCAGTATGGGCATTGGCTAAACATGCCGCGTAGAGAAAAATACTCTATGGTCTTTGTGCGAAAGCTTTTTCTGAGTGAAAGCTGCCAGTGAGTGTTAGTGGTATCCAGGGAGAGCTACTATGCAGCCTGCTGTGCCTTCAGAGAGGAAGATTTTGATGATTCTACTGAAAAAAAAAAAAAGACTTTCCCTCATCATTAACTTTGTATTGTTGAAATTTTAAATCTGATATTATGTTTCTTTGTGGACTTTTTTTGGCCATTTTGATGGGCCAGGAGAGTCAAATTATATCATTGGTGATGTCTTCATTACATCATCCGGGGAGTTAATCAAATGAAGACCTACTCTTCTTCCTAAATAATTATACCTCTCTGCATATCCCGTGCTGCCTTTGCTGAGAAAATGGTGTTCTTTTTTAACTTAGCCGCACAATGAACTTGGTAAAATGTGCACAATAAAAGAGGTTCCTATTTTGAGCTGCTTTTTAACTAAGAATATTTTATACTACTGCACCTCTATAGTCTTTAACACACTGACATTATGTAAATTAAATATGTTAATCCCCAACTCTATGCAGTCTTATTCCATTTAAACTTTTTTCTCCTTTTGTTATCAGAGAGAAGAAACAAAAAAGAAAAAATAGTATGTAAGAAAAGACTCCTGCCAAAAATAATAGCTATGTTCAATGTTTTCCCTGGTTTTTTATTGTTTAAAATGTGCTTTTCCTGCCAAGGTCCCATTAAAGTGCATTACCTCCACATGCTAATAGACTAATTAAAATATGAATAAATTAAAAAAAAAACATTTCCTATAAACTTTATTTTTTAAACCTTTTCCGGTGAACTTGGAGTTAGAGCTTTTCTGAACTTGGAGTGATCAAAAATATATCTTTTTTACTTTATTGTTTTCTAGCTAAGGAAACTTCAACTCCTGCTGTTGTCTTCCATATAAACCTAGGAGTGGATGGTACTCTATAGAATTAGAAGAAAAGTGTTATTTAGGATCAATAAGTCTACATTGGAAGCTTGGCTGTGTAATCTTGCTTTTAGTGTCTTTTAACTTCTCTGTGCCATTCTTTTCTTATATATGAAATGGGTATCACTTCACTCCATTTCAAGAGGAAATTATAAAGAAGAGATGGTGGCTTTGACAAGGCCTTCCTTGAATCTGTCTAGCCCTGGTATACAGAATTACATCTGCTTTATCTTTTATCCTAATCATTCAGCCCAGGTATAGAGCAAAATATGCTCAAGCTGAAACTCCAGTATTTTGGCCACCTCATGCGAAGAGTTGACTCATTGGAGAAGACTCTGATGCTGGGAGGGATTGAGGGCAGGAGGAGAAGGGGACGACAGAGGATGAGATGGCTGGATGGCATCACTGACTCGATGAATGTGAGTCTGAGTGACCTCCGAGAGCTGGTGATGGATAGGGAGGCCTGGCGTGCTGCGGTTCATGGGGTCGCAAAGAGTCGGACACGACTGAGCGACTGATCTGATCTGATCTGATAGAGCAAAATAGGTCTTGAGAACATGTTCATCATAGTTTTGAGGATTATGGTGTAGGTTAGATTGTGGAGGTCTGTGAAAGCTTATCTGAACAATGGCTAAGAAGAGCTCGGCTGAACCATCTGTGTCCCTGATGTCCTAGGTAAATAAGAGAAAGCAAACAGTAATCCAAGATGTGAGGCAATTTATTGGATTCTAGAAAGCAATCTCTATTTCTCTAAATGTTGCTAATTGAATCTTGTAACTTTTGGGTATTTAATAAGTATCCAAAAGCATATTATAGACTACACTTAAAACTTAAAATGTCCTTACAAATTCGACAGATTACACACTAACTCATACTTAATTAATCATTAGTCAGGGAGAAGATTGCATTTATCAGTCCTCTATAGTGGTTTTTAGGTACCTAAATAAATGTGTCATTGCTAGGACAAAGAGTTTGATCAAGTAATTGATTGAGGCATTATAATAAGTAGTTGATATAATGAAGTCAGGGAGGAGTGGACTGAATGGGAAGCATCAGGATTTCCCTTGCCATAAAAGGCATGGTTTCACAAGATCTGTGGGATCCATATCATGAAGTTTCTTAGTTTAGGAAGTCTTGGACAAGTATCTAGTGAATAGATTCTCCTGACTGTGCCCTAGAACAGAAAGATTTTTTTTTCCCTTCAGACCATCTAACACCTCCAATGTCTTTTAGAAAAATGGAAGTTGTATTTTATTCTAAAATGCCTGGATCTTTCTCACATATGGTGTCATTTAGAAATTCAGTTTTGCATCACTTGATTACAGCTGCATAATTTCACTGAAATAAATAACTCCTCTTCCAACAACACATATTTCCTAGTCATAGATAATGTTTGGCGCTTGGAATCCTTTCCTCATCTGAGAGAGGGATTTGTAAGACATAATCATAAAAGTAAAATGAATGTCTTTTCCACGTGTATAGCTTTATGTTTGTGAGTTCCTGGAATAAAATGCAAGAGTTCCTAAGAAGAGAGGAGATCAAAGCATATCAACTTTGGGATTCAGAAATCAAATTTGGCTGCCTCAATCTCAGAGCAGCTCTTGTTATCAAATTGTAAATACCAATCCTTCTTACATTGAATTCCAAACTGGATTAAGCCTTTTTAATGACCCATGCACTTAATATTCACTTATTCATTCACCAAATATTTGAGTTACTACTCTACTTAGTCACAGTGGAAAACAAAGGATAGGTATTCATTGATTAACAGCCATTATCCATGATCTCAAGGAGCTTGCATTCTGCTGGAAGAGATAGACAATGATCAGGTAAAGAAACAATTCATTACATGACCTCATTGTGATAGTGACAATAACAAAAAGGACCTATTTATATATGGGAGAACATTTAAAACTTTAAGCTCAGGAAAATAATTTTTTGACAAGGGAAAAGAGGACTTTCCAGGCAGAAACAGGAATTTCACATCTTTAAGGAGAAAGAAAACCTCCTTTATATGGGAAGTTACTGAGTTTTCTGGTGTTAATCTGTGACTCTCCACACTTCCTGTTCTGTTCCTTCTGGCTATCTTTTTTCTTGTCTGTCGACTGCTGATACCTATATCTCCAGCTTAGATGTCTTCTTTCAGATCCAGATTTTAGGTACAATTTGTCCACTGAACCCCTCAAAGTACGTGTCTCACACCTCAATGAGACTGTGACCAAAATGAAAGTCCTTGCTTTCTCTTTCAGTCCTTCACCATGCCCTATACTCTCTGCTCTCCATTTCCACTTCATCCTGATGTCTGATTAGTAACCAAAGTTCATCAGTTCATCCTTACATTTTTTTCCTGTATATATATTCCATCTCCCTAGCCTCTTGTCCCTTTTCTCCTAGTCTTCTCTTCGTACCTGCTGCTTTCTCTCTACTTCAGGTTTTTGTCTGATATTCCTTTTTACAGCCTCAGAATGAATTTTTATAAATCCCAAATCTTAATGTCACATCCCTGTGTAAACTTCTAGTGATTTCTCATGGTCACAAGAGTAAGTGCAATATCTCATTGACATAGAAAACCCTTAACTGTCTGGAACCAGTATGTTTATCTTGATCTTTCCCCTAAAAATCCTCTATTTAAAAGTTTATAACTTTATTATTTTGTTGATTATTTTGTAGTAAGTATGTTCTGTCTATTTCATTCAAGAAGAGTAAAGTCTACATTTTTGCCTTTGCACATAATGTGCATTCAGCTCAGACTGCAGCCTGCTTCTTTGTGTGCCAGTCGTTCTTGTCATACTTTGAAAGTGAAAGTGAAAGTCGCTCAATTGTGTCCGACTCTTTGCAATCCGTGGACTATACATTCCATGGAATTCTCCAGGCCAGAATACTAGAGTGGGTAGCCTTTCCCTTCTCCAGGGGATATCCCCAACCCAGGGCTTGAACCCAGGTCTCCCTCATTACAGCTGGATTCTTTATCAGCTGAGCCACAAGGGAAGCCCATATTGTATATTACATATTATTCCCTATTACATATCACCCCATATTGTCATACTTTAGTCCCATATTATGTATGAGATTCATCACTTGGAAGTTACATTTATCTGATCATTAGATTCTAATGATAGAATGAGTCTTTTGAATCAGGGAATTTTTCCTTTATTATTGCTTTGTTATATCTTCCAACCACTTAAACACGTAAGAGGGCATTTGGTAGAGAGTAAGTTATTGAATGAATGCTAGCAGGAGTTGCTAGTATACAGAAGTATCTTTTCAGAAACCACTTTCTTTGTGATTTAAAAACTTAAAATGAATGACACATACGTCTCTACAACAGAGAAATTACAAGCTCACTTAAACATCAAATCCTCATTTGGGAACAGGTTAGATTGAGAAGAATATATCTGAAATCAACGAGCAGAACGTCTTTGTGCTTAAAACGCTGTCTATTTACAGTCAGTGTGATGAGAAGAAAGATTGACATTCTCAGCCTCTGAAAAACAGGCCTTGAAGTATCAGGCTTCGTTGATTATTCAGTAAGCTGTTGCAATAAGGCCACAACCAGAAAGTTCTAGAGGGAAGCAGAAGGAAAGAAAGCTTTGGGCTCTTACTGACATAATCTTACCATTTAGTCAGTATCATTCAAAGATTCAGAGTACCTTATGCTATTTTGTGCCTATGCACATGAATTTCAGCCATTTTTAATCTACCAAGATCTGGCTTCTGTGAAAAAGAAAGTATGCTTTGACTTGTCTTTATTGGGAGCATATTGGTTACAGGTTGGAACACGGGGGAGGGGGAGGGTAACAAAGTGAAGAAAAAGAGAAATCCATATGTTAGACCCTCTAGAGCAGTGATTCTCAACCAAGGGTGATTTTGCTCAATAGGGAATATTTGGTAACATTAAGAAACACTGTTACTTATCATGCTGCTGCTGCTGCTAAGTCGCTTCAGTCGTGTCCGACTCTGTGCGACCCCATAGACGGAAGCTCACCAGGCTCCCCCGTCCCTGGGATTCTCCAGGCAAGAACACTGGAGTGGGTTGCCATTTCCTTCTCCAATGCATGAAAGTGAAAAGTGAAAGTGAAGTTGCTCAGTCGTGTCCGACTCTCAGCAACCCCATGGACTGGAGCCTACCAGGATCCTCTGTCCATGGGATTTTCCAGGCAAAAGTACTGGGGTGGGGTGCCATTGCCTAGGCAGATACTAATGGCATCTAGTGAGAAGGTACCAGAGCTGCTACCAAACATCATACAACATATAGGATAACCAACCCCCTTCAAGGAAGAATGTGTGTGTGTGTGCTCAGTCATGTCCAACTCTTTGCAAACCCATGGACTGGAGCCTGGAAGCTTCCTCTGTCCATGAAATTTTCCAGGTGAGAATACTGAAGATATCCTTCTCCAGGGTATCTTCCCAACCCAGGGATTGAACATGTGTCTCCCGTGTCTCCTTCACTGGCAGGGAAAATTCTTTACTGCTGCACCACCTGGGAAGCCAACAAAGAATAAGCCAGCCCCACATGTCAATAGTGTCAAGGTTAAGACATCCAGCTCCATAGTCAGTGGCATTAATTGATTCTGTGACTTAAAAGAGTCACTTCTAATTTTAGGGCTTCATTTAATTCATTTGTGATAGAAAGAGCTTGGACTTAGATGGTTATTGAATTTTCTTTGATATTCAGTGTTGTATAAGTCCTAACTCTAATATGGGATAGAAGAATGAAGATGTTATAAAATAGAAAAACAGAGTAAGCAAAAACACATAGTAAAGGCTTGAGTCATTTGCTTTGAAATGTAGTTGATTTAAAACAGTTTATGCAGGAATTTTTTGCAAATATCTGGGATTGATACTCAGTATCACCTCATATGAATCTTTGAGATTCTCAGAAAAACTGCAACAGAATTAGAGATATACTAAAAAAAAATCTAAAGTTCTTTAGGGCTTCTCTTTCTGCAGATTCAAAATTACCTGTCTCAGTGAAAGACTATTTACGTGAGACTATAGCAGTGTGTGCCACTGATAAAGACAGACTCAGAGACATGGGGATAGTTTGCTGAATGACTGAAAGGAGATATTTGTGTGGGCAATCTATTTTCCTTTCAGTTTCAAATTTGAGTACCATGCCCCCCTGTATCCTTCTAACAGTAGTAACTGTGACACCAATTCACAGCTTGCACCTCCCTTTACTAACAGAAGGGCATCTTGGAATAAATGCCCTTGCATCCCAGATCAAAAAAGCAGTGTAGGAGATAAGCAAGAGAGGACAGGAAGAAAGACCTGCTGACAGTTCCTTAACTCTTCTAACCTTAGAAGGGAGAGGCATTGATTCTCTGTCCTGGTGTAACAAACTATACAAACCATCAGTTTTATTATAAACAGATCTTAATATTCTGTGGGACAGTGCACGTCAGGGCCCATTTGTTTCCATTCTATGATGCCTGGAATCTTGTGGAAGCTAGAATGACCATAAGACCTGGTGGCATCTGTCTGTCTCTTTCTCTCCTCCTTCATCTGCATAACAATGCTCCAAATGGCTAGCTTGGGCTTTCTCAGAATGTGGCAGCCTTGGAGTAGTTAGACTTCTACCACAGTTTAGGGCTCCAAGAGAACAAGACACAAGTTGTCTATCTCCTGCAAAGCTAGGCATGGAGCTGGCAGAGCATGGAACTGGCAGAACGTCACATCTGCTGTACACTGTTTATCGGTGCAGTCACAGGCCTTCTCTGATCCAAAGGGAGGTGAGATATACCCCATCTGTCAATGAGAGAAGTGTCAAAATTTGTATGACCCATTTTTAATTTGCCACACTTTTAGTTAATCCTTTGGTAAAAATGCTGAAATTGGGTTCTAAATACTCTTTGGGGAGCATCAATCACATCATCACAGGACTAGATAAGGAAAGGGGAATATACGATGTGAGAAACAAAAAGAAAACGGTCAACATAAAAAGTAAAGACTGCCTATATGAGACTTAACATCATTAAAATTATTTATTTTTAATTTATTTAAAATTAACATCTGTGATTTGGGTTCTCCTCTAGTTGAATTTTTTGGGCTCTCATTTCTGCTTTTGCAATCTCATTTGTATATGCATTGCAACTGTATTTTTTTTTCTTAATCTCCCTTTAAATGATCCAGAAACTATGTGTCACTCAGAAGCTTTACTCAGCTGCTTATTAATAAGCATTAGAAGTTACATTAATCATCCTGATTTTCAGTCTTCTCATCTGTGTAATGCTGTTAATACCAGTATTTACCTCATTAGGTTGTTGTATAGATGACATATAAAATGACTACTCTTGGATACGTTGAAGAAAGTCCATGAGAATTTGCTGAATTAATTCACCACTTCTCAAATTAAGGGCCACATTGGCAATAGCTAAGTATTTGGTGTGGGATAAGGGTGATTAAACGTATGTGAATGAAATAAACCTTTTTAGTGGCTTCTTATGCATCTTTTATTATTCTATATTTTACCTTATTGATAGTTGATATCATCTCCCCACTTGGTATAAATGATTATTGTTTATGCTGTGACTGTTATATCAGAAGGGGTTTTTTTTGTCCTTTAGTTTGATTATGCAGTTAAAGAAAAGAGCAATGAGAAGAGCAGAAAATAAAAGTTCCTATATCTGGAAAAAAAAAAAACAAACAAACAAACTACTTTTGAAGATTTTGGCTTCTATACTTTCAGGTGTATTTCTCTTTATGTATAGCTAGAGAAAGAAAGATGGTTAAAGATATACAGCAATAAAATTCATTTGACAAAAAAGAAAAAAGAGAGAGAATATGTAACCGTATTACATATGGTTAAAAGCTCAAATACAGTATACTGTGTGAAAGTGACTGGTGCACAGGAAATGTTTTCTGTCTTCTATGAAATTATCCATCGTAGTATTCTTCACATTGAATTCCTGTCCTTTCATTATGATTCTGCATTTTCTTCACTTCAATGAAAAATATGTCTTTATCTACAGAAAAACATGATTATGTATTCAGTGTATGTACTATATATCTTCCACCAGGCCCTAGATGTGCAAAATTAAAATATACTTTCTTTGAGGAAATTATGAGGGAAAGAGTCAGGAACAATGAACAACTCATACAATGAATGAAAAACACTGGGGGCATGTGCACATCAGAAAGGAAGAATGGAATAAAGTGTGGACTCACTAAATATGTACAGTGATGATGTTTGTGGTGGCTTCCCTGGTGTCTCAGAGGTTAAAGTGTATGCCTGCAATGCCTGAAAAATGATGATGTTTGTTGGATAGTATGTTTGTAGTAACCTCATACTGTTAAATCTTAGGGTAACCACACAGCATAATCCTCAAGAGCACAGGCTATGGCAGGAGAATTTATGGGATCCAGTTCTAGCTCTGCCAGTTATTATGACATTAAGCAAATTATAGCATCTCTCTAATTCTCAGTTTTGTGCATCTGCAAACACATATGTTGTGAGAATTAAATGACATAATTCACATAAAAGAACGTGTAAGAGTGCCATGCATATTGAATACTCAGATGTCAGTCAAAATCTAAAGGGCTAAAAGAGGGGAATAGGGAAGGGGAGTGATATTTAATGAGGTCCTGTTAGACTATACATACAAAGTATAAACTTTTAACATGCTAAGGGATAGGTGCCATTGAAAGATTTTTTAGCACAGTGCCATAGTCAGGACTTTGATTTAGAGAAAAAATAGTAACAAATGAAACTCATGCACAGGCAGGACTCTTCAACCAGGTCCTACAGATGTGAAAACAGGAGCCCTAGTGATCTTTGGTTTGAGGTGACTGAATGCTTGGCAAGGTTTTTCCTTTCCATTATATAAAACTTTCCATAGCTGTGAGTTTTCGAACATTTTGCAATTCAAAGATTGAAAAGATCCCCCCACACTTTGTCATTTTCCAAGTGAATATAATAACCCAAGAGTATGTTTTGGATTT
Organism: Tragelaphus eurycerus; assembly: GCA_935064755.1. Classification (NCBI taxonomy): domain Eukaryota; kingdom Metazoa; phylum Chordata; class Mammalia; order Artiodactyla; family Bovidae; genus Tragelaphus; species Tragelaphus eurycerus. The sequence goes on from CAKXYN010000020.1 coordinate 26,512,559, forward strand.
CAAGCTCAGAAAAATTTGGAAATGGTTTCTAATCATGAGTATACAGTCTAGATTACATCATTTTTTAAACTCAAAACTTCACATAAGGTCCTGACTATACCATAATACAGTAATAATTTTTATAAAGAAAAAATTTCCTCCATTTATGGGTATGTATTTGTAAGAATGTTTTTAGAAAATAAGAAGCAGAAATAATTATCTAAATCAAAGGGTCTTAACTTATTTTATGCTCTACATATTGAAGTTATTTTGATGCCTGCATTCAAGTAAGACTTAAATGTGAGCCCCCATATGTCTTCTGATACTTGTCAGATCATAACATGACAGAGTATATTCATTGTCAGAGAGTCATTATTGCTAACCCCACAGTATTCATTGTAAGTGATTCCTGAAAAACCATGTCAAATTTTGACCCAAGGGAAGCAAGTGCCATCTGTTCATGGGCAATGGAGTTCAAGGGTTGGAGCAGTCAATATCCAGTTTCTGAAAGGAAATGGCAGGTTTAATGAGACAAAAGTAAAAACAGATAATTGTGGCTGTGGATCTGAGAGGTAAGGTGTGGAGTTCATGCATGACTGAACAAGAAAAAGTGCTGCTTTCCTGTAGCACATTACAGAACTGCCAGACAAGTGTGATTAAGGCAATTTACACGTGAAATTCGATTATTAATGAAAGGATTCCCCTTCTTTCCATGCACATTACGTGAGGGAAATTTGTGAGTGGTCTTAATTAAAAATAACTGGTAGCTGATTGGCAGCTGGGCATTAGGTTGGAAACCGACAGCCGCTAATGGGAGGGAAGATGGAGAATTAATGACAAGTGAGAGCATTGTCAGGAAAAAGAACTAGGTGCTGGCTGTCAGTCATCCATCCGGTGTCTCCACAATCAGCAGTTCTCCAGAGGATGCAGGCTGCTGGGCTGGCTTCTGCAATGTGGCAATCAGTATTCAAACACAGAGTCTAAAGTGATAGGGGACTTTGGCAATGGTATGCAGGTGTAGATAAGGCAAAATTCTGACTTTCCCCATTACCAAACAACTCAATCTTTTCTACATTTATAATTTCCTTGAGAAGTCATGATATAAAATTTATTATCACACTCCTACTATGATGAGGAGGAAGACGAGGAGGAGAAAGGCAATGGAAATCCCTTGTAACAGTTTAAAGGTCATGTAACTATATATATATATATATATATATATATATATATTTATTTATTTATACCCAGCATACCTGAAATAAGGGACATAAGAATAAAACAGTATAAATAATGTGAACAATTTCTTATTTGCAGTGAACTTTCATAATATTAATAATGAGAATGAAAATGAAACTTTACATTAGCATTTTTGCTTTCATGGTACAGAACTTTTATCTTCCCATATTGTACACACATAGCATCATCAATGGTAAATACAATGATATATGTGTTATCAGTGAAATTTTATGGATTTAAGGGTAAAAAAAACCCGAAAAGCAATCGAATTAAAGAGATTTCTAAGCATAATGCATGTACAGCTGGATTACATCTTCCCCTTTTTTTCATCTCTCTCCACAATCAATTACCTCTGATTTTTTTGGCATCTGCTGGCACATGGCCAAATATGGCTTTCCCAGACCTGGCTGTTTTAAATGTTTAAAATCTGATGTAAAATCTTGTAAATTAATTTTAGAAATAGAGTGTGAACTGAGATTTAGATTCTCAATTAAAAAAAGGCAATTTTTTATATAAATAAGGACTGAAGGTTAATTCTTTTCCCTAAGATAAGAATTAGAAAAATAAAGCGGGAAAAGCTGCTGTAAGGTGAGAGCGTGGATATAGCCACAGTTAGAGCCGATGTAAGAACAGAGCTGCAGGTACTTCACACTCCACACAAGAACATCAGGCATTAGATCAGAATCCTTACTGTGTTATACTAATACATGATCTCTTCCCAGGGAGCTCCGTCTCCTAATGTGGTATTGATATTTCCATTGTGGAAAAGCCATGTTGTGTAATGAATATATAAAATCTGGAGTTTCTAGGGGACTTCTGTTACCTAGAAATGCTGGAGGAAATATACTAAATAGGAAATGAAATTGCAAACCAGTTAGGTATTTAACAAGGTTGCTGAATAACTAAATAGCTGAATTTATACAGTCTGTCTAGAATATATCAGTGAATTAGATGTTTATTTTCTCTGTTTGAAATAAAACCCAGAGTATCCAAAACACTCAGATAGGGTCAGTGAGATTTGAACAACCATAAGTGTGAATGATCTGTCTATACCATCAAACGCTAAAAAGAAAATATATAAGCAAAATAAAGTAACTAGTACAGGAATGAAAATTGTGCTTAGAAAGAGCCATGTGGAAAGAATGAATGGTGAAAGCTATGAATCATACCTATTCCTTCAAGAATATGGATTAAATGTTCTTATGTATACACATCAGTCTGTAAGTGCTTTAGACTGAGCTGGTGCGTAACAGCTCAAATGGAGCTTTTCTCATATCTTGTTTCCACTTCAAACTTTTTTTCCTGTGCTCTTTTTATTTTCTCTTTACTCTCTTTTTGCTTCTCTGCTTTTTTCCCTTCATAATCCTCACCTAATAAATGAACACTGTTATGTAAGTTTTATGGAAAGGAAACCATGACTTATTAAGCAACTTGCCCCAATTTCATTGAGACCTGGATCTTGTATCTGGCTTGGTCTGTGTCCAAACACCGTAAAAAATATTCCCTCCCCTCTCAAATTCTGGCCTATTTATCCAATTTTGTCATTTTATAGATAGAGATATCCAACTCTAGTTACTGAACTACTGAGGAGTCCAATTTAGTTTTAGTTTGAGAATTGCTGACATATGAGTCTAAATATTTCACAAAGCCTACTGCTGAGGCATCAAAGCAGCCTTTGATGAAATGGTATCATGTTTTTCTAACATGATTCTTCAGGGATAGAAATTTATGTGAACCAAACCTATAGCTTTGTCATCTCCATGTCTAATGTCATTTCTTTCAGAAATTGCTTGAAATAAGGTACATAATCCTTACAGAAGAGTTTAAATAAAACACAAATGTTTATAATGGGGCCCAAGTAAGGGAAGTCAGTTAGGCCTCCCTTGAGCCAGGAGCCTAGAAGCAAAATGCTGTTGAATTGAAGGTAACTATGCTCTTCTCTGGAGAAGGCAATGGCACCCCACTCCAGTACTCTTGCCTGGAAAATCCCATGGATGGAGGAACCTGGTGGGCTGCAGTCCATGGGGTTGCTAAGAGTCAGACACGACTGAGTGACTTCACTTTCACTTTTCACTTTCATGCATTGCAGAAGGAAATGGCAACCCACTCCAGTGTTCTTGCCCGGAGAATCCCAGGGACGGGGGAGCCTGGTGGGCTGCCGTCTATGGGGTCACATAGAGTCGGATACGACTGAAACGACTTAGCAGCAGCAGCAGCATGCTCTTCTCAGGACACCATAATCTCCTATCTCTAATTCTGTCTCTTTTTCTCTCTCTCATCTGTCTTCACAATCAATTACCTGGTTTCTTTTTTTCTGCTTCTGCAAACTCATGTCCATATAAAGCTTCCTCATACCTGGCTACTCTTTACTTCTAATTTCAAAACAGAGCCTGACTAAACAAGGTGAGACTGGATTCCAAGTTCCTATGAGAAAGAACACGATGGACTCTCTTTGAGAGGGAAATTTACCTCTGGTAAAGTCAGCAGTGGACTGGGTCAGGTTCATCTCAGTTGAGGTTGTGATGGTGAAAAGTAAGAAGGCAGTGCAGGGCTCTACAATGAGAGCAAAGGATTGGGGCAGAAATGACCAGCATTTCTAGGTCAAATATTGTCAGACATAGAGGTTAGCTTAAGGTAAAGTACTCAAGAACTCAGAGAATGAAAAGCAGGATAGCAGGAGGCAAAGGGGTAAGTAACTGCACATGTAGCTCAAGAAACCTAACCATTTGTAAATTCTCATTTGAATTTCTCATTACTTCTTTAAATGTGCCTAAAAACAATATGCATCTGAATGCAGAGTTTCAAAGACTAGCAAGGAGAGATAAGAAAGCCTTCTTCAATGCTAAGAAATAGAGGAAAACAACAGAATGGGAAAGACTAGAGATCTCTTCAAGAAAATTTGAGATACCAAGGGAACATTTCATTCAAAGATGGGCTCAATAAAAGACATAAATGGTATGCAGAAGCAGAAGATATTAAAAAGAGGTGGCAAGAATACACAGAAGAACTATACAAAAAAGACTTCACAACCAAGATAATCACGATGGTGTGATCACTCACCTAGAGCCAGACATCCTGGAATGTGAAGTCAAATGGGCCTTAGAAAGCATCACTATGAACAAAGCTAGTGGAGGTGACAGAATTCCAGTGGAGCTATTTCAAATCCTGAAATGATGCTGTGAAAGTTCTGCACTCAATATGCCAGCAAATTTGGAAAACTCAGCAGTGGCCACAGGACTGGAAAAGGTCAGTTTTCAATCCAATCCCAAAAAGGACAATGCAAAAGAATGCTCAAACTACCACACAATTGCACTCATCTCACACGCTAGTAAAGTAATACTCAAAATTCTGCAAGCCAGGCTTCAGCAATATGTGAACCGTGAACTTCAAGATGTTCAAGCTTGTTTTAGAAAAGGCAGAGGAACCAGAGATGAAATTTCCAACAAAAGCCTTTGACTGTGTGGATCACAATGAACTGTAGAAAATTCTGAAAGAGATGGGAATACCAGACCACTTGACCTGCCTCTTTAGAAACCTATATGCAGGTCAGGAAGCAACAGTTAGAACTGGACATGGAACAACAGACTGGTTCCAAATAGGAAAAGGAGTACATCAAGGCTGTATTTTGTCACCCTGCTTATTTAACTTCTATGCAGAGTACATCATGAGAAATGCTGGGCTGGAAGAAACACAAGCTGGAATCGAGATTGCCAGGAGAAATATCAATAACCTCAGATATGCAGATGACACCACTCTTATGGCAGAAAGTGCAGAGGAGCTAAAAAGCCTCTTGATGAAAGTGAAAGAGGAGAGTGAAAATGTTGGCTTAAAGCTCAACATTCAGAAAACGAAGATCATGGCATCTGGTCCCATCACTTCATGGGAAATAGATGGGGAAACAGTGGAAACAGTGTCAGACTTTATTTTGGGGGGCTTCAAAATCACTGCAGATGGTGACTGCAGCCATGAATTTAAAAGACGCTTACTCCTTGGAAGGAAAGTTATGACCAACCTAGATAGCATATTGAAAAGCAGAGACATTACTTTGCCAACAAAATCTGTCTAGTCAAGGCTATGTTTTATCCTGTGGTCATGTATGGATGTGAGAGTTGGACTGTGAAGAAAGCTGAGCACTGAAGAATTGATGCTTTTGAACTGTGGTTTTGGAGGACTCTTGCGAGTCCCTTGGACTGCAAGGAGATCCAACCAGTCCATTCTAAAGGAGATCAGCCCTGGGTGTTCTTTGAAAGGAATGATGCTAAAGCTGAAACTCCAGTATTTTGGCCACCTCATGCGAAGAGTAGACTCATTGGAAAAGACTCTGATGCTGGGAGGGATTGGGGGCAGGAGGAGAAGGGGACGACAGAGGATGAGATGGCTGGATGGCATCAGCAACTCGATGGACATGAGTTTGAGTGAACTCCGGGAGATGGTGATGGACAGAGAGGCCTGGCGTGCTGTGATTCATGGATTTGCAAAGAGTGAGAAACAACTGAGCGACTGAACTGAACACTTGATTTACAATATAATATTTGTTCCAGGCATACAACATACTAATTTGTTATTTTTATAGTTCATACTTTATTTAAAATTAATGTAAAATGTTGACAGTATCCCTTGTGTATACATTACATCTTGGTATTCTATTTTATGCCTAGTAGTTTGTACCTTTTAATCCACTTCACCCACACTTTCCCACCTACCTGCCCTCTCTTCAGGTAGCCACTTGTTTGTTCTCTGTACCTGTGAGTAGCATTCTGTTTTGTTATATTCCTGTGACTATTTTAATTTTCAGACTCCATATATAAATGTACCAGTCTTGAATCATGAATCAAATCATGATATAGAATGCTGCAATAACTTGACTTCTATATTTTAAACAAAAAGGCTCTATATTAAGTTATATAAAAATAAAACTTCCTTTAGAGCTTTTTTTCTCAATGTTGCTTATGATCTAATTTTCTGTCTTTCATACATTTAATCATAAAGCTTATGTCCATGTTTACCTGCTATTTATTTATTTATTTTTACTTTACAATATTGTATTGGTTTTGTAATACATTAACATGCATCCGCAACGGGTGTACATGTATTGCCCATCCTAAACCCCCTGCCCACCTCCCTCTCCATACCATCCCTCTGGGTCATCCCATTGCACCATCCCCAAGCTTCCTGTATCCTGTTTTGAATCTAGACTGGCGATTCATTTCTTATATGATATTATATATGTTTTAGAGCTTCTTAATGAAAATGAAAGAGGAGAGTGAAAAGTTGGCTTAAAACTCAACATTCAGAAAACTAAGATCCTGGCATCTGGTCCCAGTACTTGATGGCAAGTAGATGGGGAAACAGTGGAAACAGTGACAGACTTTATTTTGGGGGGCTCCAAAATACCTGCAAATGGTGACTACAGCCATGAAATAAAAAGTCGCTGCTGTGGCTCAGACCATGAACTCCTTATTGCCAAATTCAGACTGAAATTGAAGAAAGTAGGGAAAACCACTAGACCATTCAGGTATGACCTAAATCAAATCCCTTATGATTATACAGTGGAAGTGAGAAATAGATTTAAGGGCCTAAATCTGATAGATAGAGTGCCTGATGAACTGTGGACTGAGGTTTGTGACATTGTACAGGAGACAGGGATCAAGACCATCCCCATGGAAAAGAAATGCAAAAAAGCAAAATGGCTGTCTGGGGAGGCCTTGCAAATAGCTGTGAAAAGAAGAGAAGCGAAAAGCAAAGGAGAAAAGGAAAGATATAAACATCTGAATGCAGAGTTCCAAAGAATAGCAAGAAGAGATAAGAAAGCCTTCTTCAGCGATCAATGCAAAGAAATAGAGGAAAACAACAGAATGGGAAAGACTAAGGATCTCTTCAAGAAAATCAGAGATACCAAAGGAACATTTCATGCAAAAATGGGCTCGATAAAGGACAGAAATGGTATGGACCTAACGGAAGCAGAAGATATTAAGAAGAGGTGGCAAGAATACACAGAAGAACTGTACAAAAAGAAGCTTCACGACCCAGATAATCATGATGGTGTGATCACTGACCTAGAGCCAGACATCCTGGAATGTGAAGTCAAGTGGGCCTTAGAAAGCATCACTAGGAACAAAGCTAGTGGAGGTGATGGAATTCCAGTGGAGCTATTCCAAATCCTGAAAGATGATGCCGTGAAAGTGCTGCACTCAATATGCCAGCAAATTTGGAAAACTCAGCAGTGGCCACAAGATTGGAAAAGGTCAGTTTTCATCCCAATCCCAAAGAAAGGCAATACCAAAGAGTGCTCAAACTACTGCACAATTGCACTCATCTCACACGCTAGTAAAGTAATGCTCAAAATTCTCCAAGCCAGGCTTCAGCAATATGTGAACCGTGAACTTCCTGATGTTCAAGCTGGTTTTAGAAAAGGCAGAGGAACCAGAGATCAAATTGCCAACATCCGCTGGATCATGGAAAAAGCAAGAGAGTTCCAGAAAAACATCTATTTCTGCTTTATTGACTATGCCAAAGCCTTTGACTGTGTAGATCACAATAAACTGTGGAAAATTCTGAGAGAGATGGGAATACCAGACCACCTGATCTGCCTCTTGAGAAATCTGTATGCAGGTCAGGAAGCAACAGTTAGAACTGGTCATGGAACAACAGACTGGTTCCAAATAGGAAAAGGAGTACGTCAAGGCTGTATATTGTCACCAGGTTTATTTAACTTATATGCAGAATACATCATGAGAAATGCTGGACTGGAGGAAACACAAGCTGGAATCAAGATTGCCGGGAGAAATATCAATAACCTCAGATATGCAGATGATACCACCCTTATGGCAGAAAGTGAAGAGGAACTAAAAACCCTCTTGATGAGAGTGAAAGTGGAGAGTGAAAAGGTTGGCTTAAAGCTCAACATTCAGAAAACAAAGATCATGGCATCTGGTCCCATCCCTACATGGGAAATAGATGGAGAAACAGTGGAAACAGTGTCAGACTTTATTTTTCTGGGCTCCAAAATCACTGCAGATGGTGACTGCAGCCATGAAATGAAAAGACACTTACTCCTTGGAAGGAAAGTTATGTCCAACCTAGATAGCATATTCAAAAGCAGAGACATTACTTTGCCAACAAAGGTTCGCCTAATCAAGGCTATGGTCTTTCCTGTGATCATGTATGGATGTGAGAGCTGGATTGTGAAGAAGGCTGAGCGCCAAAGAATTGATGCTTTTGAACTGTGGTGTTGGAGAAGACTCTTGAGAGTCCCTTGGACTGCAAGGAGATCCAACGGGTCCATTCTGAAGGAGATCAGCCCTGGGATTTCTTTGGAAGGAATGATGCAAAAGCTGAAACTCCAGTATTTTGGCCACCTCATGCGAAGAGTTGACTCATTGGAGAAGACTCTGATGCTGGGAGGGATTGAGGGCAGGAGGAGAAGGGGACGACAGAGGATGAGTTGGCTGGATGGCATCACTGACTCGATGGATGTGAGTCTGAGTGACCTCCGAGATCTGGTGATGGATAGGGAGGCCTGGTGTGCTACAGTTCATGGGGTCACAAAGAGTCGGACACGACTGAGCGACTGATCTGATCTGATCTGATGACCAACCTAGACAGCTTATTGAAGAACAGAGACATTACTTTGCTAAAAAAAGTCCATCTAGTGGGACAAGGCAATGGCACCCCACTCCAGTACTCTTACCTGGACAATCCCTACGCTGCAGTCCATGGGGTCGCTAAGAGTCAGACATGACTGAGCGACTTCACTTTCACTTTTCACTTTCGTGCATTGGAGGAGGAAATGGCAACCCACTCCATTGTTCTTGCCTAGAGAATCCCAGAGACGGCGGGGCCTGGTGGGCTGCCGTCTATGGGGTCTCACAGAGTCGGACACGACTGAATTGACTTAGCAGCAGCAGCAGTCAAAGCTGTATTTTTTCTGATAGTCATGTATGGATGTGAGAGTTGGACTATAAAGAAAGCTGAGCACCAAAGAATTGATGCTTTTGAACTATTGTATTGGAGAAGACTCTTGAGAGTCCCTTGGACTGCAGGGAGATCAAACCAGTCCATCCTAAAGGAAATCAGTCCTGAATATTCATTGGAAGGACTGATGCTGAAGCTGAAACTCCAATACTTTGGCCACCTCATGCGAAGAACTGACTCATTTGAAAAGACGCTGATACTGAGAAGGATTGTAGATGGGAGGACAAGGGGATGAGATGGTTGGATGGCATCACCAACTCTATGGACATGAGTTTGAATAAACTCTGAGAGTTGATGATGGCCAGGGAAGCCTGACGTGCTGCAGTCCATGGGGGTCACAAAGAGTCGGAGATGACTGAGCAACTGAACTGACTGATACCATGTTTACTTTTACCAAAATTACTTTCTATTATAAAAATAGAGACCTTGCTATGGTTTCAGAATGGAGAAATTTGGCTTATGTTTGGACACTCACAGTTCTCTTTTCAGAAGTAAAAGCAGCAAATTTAACAATAAGGCTATGGTGTTTCTTGGGCATTTTATAGTGCTTTCAAGGAAAATTTAAAGAACTAAGCAAAAAGTCATAGAAATGGATTCACTAAGGAGAACTTTTATGAAAATCATCAAATTCAGAGGAAAGAGGTTAAAATTCTGAGCTCTTGAGTGATTATCTGGTCCCACATCCTGCCTTTTCAACTTTCTATTAACCATTAACAGCACAGCCTTTCTCAGCTTCTACTTCCTCATCTGTCAAATTGGATAAACCTATTATTATTGCATAAAGTTGTAGTGAAGTTTAAAAGAGTTAAAATGTGATAAGCATTTACACCAAAGCCTAGTGCATAGTAAGGGATCTAAAATTTTGTCTACTGCCATCATTTTTCTGCATGACTTTTTCCTCCCCACGTCCCTACACTACTTCTTTAAAGGTATTCTCAGGAAACTGGAGGCTATGAAGTAGTGATCTAGGAAGGTAGTGACCTAATTTTGTAACCAGGCATTTGAATAAGAAGTGGAGAAAAGCATGTGGAGATGGTGGGAAGAGTAATAAAAATAAATAAGATATTACTGGATTCCTCAGGACTATGAGAAGGAAGGAGGAACGGAGGAAGAAGAGGAGGAAAGGAGGTACATGCTCAAAATTAGTGAACAACTATAAATTCCATGAGAGGCTACATGCCATGTCAGTACATTTCCATGATGTATTGTGATAGTAATTTAGAAGTGAAACAGTTGTTTATTTTTACTTTTTACTTTACTGTGTTCTAGGTCTACATGTAAGTAAAGCCTCAAACCTGTACTTTAACAGGTAGTATTGATTATGATAAGGCAAAATTCATTGAACCAAGAAAAGGAGGTTATCACATAACTCAATTATTGTATCAGTTCAGTTCAGTCGCTCAGTTGTGTCCAACTCTTTGTGACCCCATGGACTGCAGAACACCAGTCTTCCCTGTCCATTACCAACTCCTGAAGACTGCTCAAACTCACGTCCATCAAGTCAGTGATGCCATCCAACCATCTCATCCTCTGTCATCCCCTTCTCTTGCCTTCAATCTTTCCCAGCATCAGGGTCTTTTCCAATGAGTCAGTTCTTCGCATCAGATGGCCAAAGTATTGGAGTTTCAGCTTCAGCATCAGTCCTTCCAATGAATATTCAGGACTGATTTCCTTTAGGATTGACCGGTTGGATCTCCTTGCAGTCCAAGGGACTGTCAAGAGTCTTCTCCAACACCACAGTTCAAAAGCATCAATTCTTTGGCGCTCAGCTTTCTTTGTAGTCAAACTCTCACACCTGGAAAAACCATAGCTTTGACTAGATGGACCTTTGTTCACACTACATGAACTGTGAATTTCCAGATGTTCAAGATGGTTTTAGAGTAGGCAGAGGAACCAGAGATCAAATTGCCAATGTCTGTTCAGATCAGATCAGATCAGTCGCTCAGTCGTGTCCGACTCTTTGCGACCCCATGAACCGCAGCACGCCAGGCCTCCCTGTCCATCACCAGCTCCCGGAGGTCACTCAGACTCGCATCCATCGAGTCAGTGATGCCATCCAGCCATCTCATCCTCTGTCGTCCCCTTCTCCTCCTGCCCTCAATCCCTCCCAGCATCAGAGTCTTCTCCAATGAGTCAACTCTTCGCATGAGGTGGCCAAAATACTGGAGTTTCAGCTTTAACATCATTCCTTCCAAAGAAATTCCAGGATTGATCTCCTTCAGAATGGACTGGTTGGATCTCCTTGCAGTCCAAGGGACTCTCAAGAGTCTTCTCCAACACCACAGTTCAAAAGCATCAATTCTTCGGCGCTCAGCCTTCTTCACAGTCCAGCTCTCACATCCATACATGACCACAGGAAAGACCATATCCTTGACTAGGCGAACCTTTGTTGGTAAAGTGATGTCTCTGCTTTTGAATATGCTATCTAGGTTGGTCATAACTTTCCTTCCAAGGAGCAAGCGTCTTAATTTCATGGCTGCAGTCACCATCTGCAGTGATTTTGGAGCCCAGAAAAACAAAGTCTGACACTGTTTCCACTGTTTCCCCATCTATTTCCCATGCAGTGATGGGACCAGATGCCATGATCTTCGTTTTCTGAATGTTGAGCTTTAAGCCAACCTTTTCACTCTCCACTTTCACTTTCATCAAGAGGCTTTTTAGCCCCTCTTCACTTTCTGCCATAAGAGTGGTGTCATCTGCATATCTGAGGTTATTGATATTTCTCCCGGCAATCTTGATTCCAGCTTGTGTTTCTTCCAGTCCAGCATTTCTCATGATGTATTCTGCATATAAGTTAAATAAACATGGTGACAATATACAGCCTTGACGTACTCCTTTTTCTATTTGGAACCAGTCTGTTGTTCCATGACCAGTTCTAACTGTTGCTTCCTGACCTGCATACAGATTTCTTAAGAGGCAGATCAGGTGGTCTGGTATTCCCATCTCTTTCAGAATTTTCCATAGTTTATTGTGATCCACACAGTCAAAGGCTTTGGCATAGTCAATAAAGCAGAAATAGATGTTTTTCTGGAACTCTCTTGCTTTTTCCATGATCCAGCGGATGTTGGCAATTTGATCTCTGGTTCCTCTGCCTTTTCTAAAACCAGCTTGAACATCAGGAAGTTCACGGTTCACATATTGCTGAAGCCTGGCTTGGAGAATTTTGAGCATTACTTTACTAGCGTGTGAGATGAGTGCAATTGTTCGGTAGTTTGAGCACTCCTTGGCATTGCCTTTCTTTGGGATTGGGATGAAAACTGACCTTTTCCAATCTTGTGGCCACTGCTGAGTTTTCCAAATTTGCTGGCATATTGAGTGTAGCACTTTCACAGCATCATCTTTCAGGACTTGGAATAGCTCCACTGGAATTCCATCACCTCCACTAGCTTTGTTCGTAGTGATGCTTTCTAAGGCCCATTTGACTTCACATTCCAAGATGTCTGGCTCTAGGTCAGTGATCACATCATCATGATTATCTGGGTCTTGAAGCTCTTTTTTGTACAGTTCTTCTGTGTATTCTTGCCACCTCTTCTTAATATCTTCTGCTTCTGTTAGGTCCACACCATCTCTGTCCTTTATTGTGCCCATCTTTGCATGAAATGTTCCTTTGGTATCTCTGATTTTCTTGAAGAGATCCCTAATCTTTCCCATTCTGTTGTTTTCCTCTATTTCTTTGCATTGATCACTGAAGAAGGCTTTCTTATCTCTTCTTGCTCTTCTTTGGAACTCTGCATTTAAATGTTTATATCTTTCCTTTTCTCCTTTGCTTTTCGCTTCTCTTCTTTTCACAGCTATTTGTAAGGCCTCCCCAGACAGCCATTTTGCTTTTTTGCATTTCTTTTCCATGGGGATGGTCTTGATCCCTGTCTCCTGTACAATGTCACGAACCTCATTCCATAGTTCATCAGGCACTCTATCTATCAGACCTAGGCCCTTAAATCTATTTCTCACTTCCACTGTATACTCATAAGGGATTTGATTTAGGTCATACCTGAATGGTCTAGTAGTTTTCTCTACCTTCTTCAATTTCAGTCTGAATTTGGCAATAAGGAGTTGATGGTCCGAGCCACAGTCAGCTCCTGGTCTTGTTTTTGCTGACTGTATAGAGCTTCTCCATCTTTGGCTGCAAAGAATATAATCGATCTGATTTCGGTGTTGACCATCTGGTGATGTCCATGTATAGAGTCTTCTCTTGTGTTGTTGGAAGAGGGTATTTGCTATGACCAGTGCATTTTCTTGGCAAAACTCTATTAGTCTTTGCCCTGCTTCATTCCGTGTTCCAAGGCCAAATTTGCCTGTTACTCCAGGTGTTTCTTGACTTCCTACTTTTGCATTCCAGTCCCCTATAATGAAAAGGACATCTTTTATGGGTGTTAGTTCTAAAAGGTCTTGTAGGTCTTCATAGAACTGTTCAACTTCAGCTTCTTCGGCGTTACTGGTTGGGGCATAGACTTGGATTACTGTGACATTGAATGGTTTGCCTTGGAAACAAACAGAGATCATTCTATCGTTTTTGAGATTGCATCCAAGTACTGCATTTCGGACTCTTTTGTTGACCATGATGGCCACTCCATTTCTTCTGAGGGATTCCTGCCCACAGTAGTAGATATAATGGTCATCCGAGTTAAATTCACCCATTCCAGTCCATTTTAGTTCGCTAATTCCTAGAATGTCAACATTCACTCTTGCCATCTCTTGTTTGACCACTTCCAATTTGCCTTGATTCATGGACCTGACATTCCAGGTTCCTATGCAATATTGCTCTTTACAGCATCGGACTTTGCTTCTATCACCAGACACATCCACAGCTGGGTATTCTTTTTGTTTTGGCTCCATCCTTTCATTCTTTCTGGAGTTATTTCTCCACTGATCTCCAGTAGCATATTGGGCCCCTACTGACCTGGGGAGTTTCTCTTTCAGTATCCTATCATTTTGTCTTTTCATACTGTTCATGGGGTTCTCAAGGCAAGAATACTGAAGTGGTTTGCCATTCCCTTCTCCAGCGGACCACACCCTGTCATATCTCTCCACCATGACCCGCCTATCCCAGGTTGCCCCTCGGGCATGGCTGAATCTCATTGAGTTAGACAAGGGTGTGGTCCTTGTGTGGTTAGATTGACTAGTTATCTGTGAGAATGGTTTTAGTGTATTTGCCCTCTGATGCCCTCTTTCAAGACCTACTGTCTTACTTGGGTTTCTCTTACCTTGGGCATGGGGTATCTCATCCCGGCTGCTCCCGGCTGTTCCCAGCCAGCGAAGCACAGCCATCGCACATTACCTTGGACGAGGGGTCTCTCCTCACCGCTGCCCTTCCTGACCTCGGTCGTGGGGTAGCTCCTCTTGGCCGCGCTCTTAGTTTGCGACGCAGCCGGCGGGCCAATGTCTGTTAGATCACTGAAAAAACAAGAGTTCCAGAAAAACATCTACTTCTGCTTTATTGACTATGCCAAAGCCTTTGACTGTGGATCCCAAGAAACTGTAGAAAATTCTTAAACAGATGGGAATATCAGATCACCTTTCCTGCCTCCTGAGAAATCTGTGAAGATTTTTGTCAAATTGCACGTCAAGAAGCAACAGTTAGAACTGGCCATGGAACAACAGACTGGTTCCAAATAGGAAAAGGAGTATGTTAAGGCTGTATATTGTTACCTTGCTTATTTAACTTATATGCAGAGTTTATCATGCAAAATGCTGGGCTGGAGGAAACACAAGCGGGAATCAAGATCACCAGGAGAAATATCAATAACCTCAGATATGCAGATGACATTACTCTTATGGCTGGAAGCAAAGAAGCACTAAAGAGCCTCTTGATGCAAATGTGAAAGAGGAGAGTAAAAAAGTTGGCTTATAGCTCAACATTCAGAAAACTAAGATCATGGCCTCCAGTCCCATCAATTAATGGCAAATAGATGGGGATACATGGAGAAGGCAATGGCACCCCACTCCAGTACTCTTGCCTGGAAAGTTCTGTGGACTGAGGAGCATGGTAGGCTGCAGTCCATGGGGTCGCTAAGGGTCAGACACGACTGAGCGACTTCACTTTCACTTTTCACTTTCATGCATTGGAGAAGGAAATGGAAACCCACTCCAGTGTTCTTGCTTGGAGAATCCCAGGGACGGGGGAGCCTGGTGGGATGCTGTCTATGGGGTCACACAGAGTCGGACACGACTGAAGTGACTTAGCAGCAGCAGCAGATGGGGATACAATGGAAACAATGAGAGACTTTATTTTTTGGGGTTACAAAATCACTGCAGATGGTGACTGCAACCTTGAAATTAAAAGATGCTTGCTCTGTGGAAGAAAAGCTCTGACCAACTTAGACAGCATATTAAAAAGCAGAGACATTACTTTGTCAATTATTGTATATATAATATTAAAAATATCAGAATTTTCTGAGCAGTGATAGAGTCATTAGAAAAAGCCTCTGGCATCAGACGGACTTGGGTTTGAATTCCCGTCTATTACTAGCTGTATCAGTCTAGAGAAATTATTCTCTGTCATAAAGCCTCTAAGATCTCCTGGATATATAACTATATAAAACAAAATAGCACTTTTTGATAGTATTTTGAATAATTATGCAGTAGATAGCTGTCAAGAGTGAAATCAGGCCTGTAAAGCATAGGATGAATTCCTATCATAATCCTCCTGCTCCCCTGGGAGCCCCAGATCTAGGCCACCGTCACCAAATCATTTAAAGACAATTTTGTGACATTCATTCCACAAAAGTAGCATTTTCCTCAGGTCAGAGCCGCTTGAAGAGAACTTTACAGGACTGCTGTGAAATCCCAGCCCTCACCTGGATGTTGGAGGTAACTCCCGCTCTCACAAACCAGGTCAGGCAGCCTGCTTGGCCCAGAACCCCTCCTTGGCAGACATAATCTATTAACTTTCTGACGGGGGCAGTGGCCCATGTAAGGACTCAATTCACCCCCCAGCCCCCACCCCATGAGTCCACGGTCACTTGTAGAAACTTTAATTTCAACACCTGCTTGACTTAAAAGGGGAGAAGGAGCCTCTGCTTTTGCCCTTGACCATGAGATGGGCCAGTATACCCCTGCATCCAACCTTGTAAGATAGGATTCCAGAAGAGTTGTTTCCTCTAACTTTAAATAAGGATAATATCCACTTATTTGTTCAAAGCCCCTGTGGATCTGGGAATTCACATTAAAGTAATTTATTCATTTCTCACTCTTTGATTGAAATCAACACAAGAATGAGATCACAAAGGCCTTATATACCGCACTCTATCATCACTGTTAACACTGTAATTAATGATACCTTGATTTTTTAAAAAAAATCAGTAACTTTCTTGTTTCTAAACAATGTGTGCCCCAATTCTAGGATGTGGCATACCATAAACAATTATGATCTGAAATATTTTGTGTCAGGAAACAAAATTGCAAACATTTATGGAACACATGAATGAAGAAGGAAGCTATTGCCTTGCCATTTTAAGAAATAATATCACATTTGGATACATCTTAGTATGTGAAAGAGGCGTGCAGTTATCATAGAATTAAATAAAGTAATTATGCTATCTTCTGTTAACACACATGTAAATGGAAGATCTGGGATTTATATCTAAGCCTGCTTGATTCTAATGATCTGCTTTTTCTACCATGGCATGAAAATGATATCAAAACCCAGAGTGTTAGCAAAAGGAATGACCATTTGGAGGTATCATTAAATGGTATAAAGGCCAAGAAAATTAAAACAGAAAAAGATATAGTAATTTAACAGATTGCAAGCATGACTGGATTCTCATTACCGTTACTCTTCTAAGATCTTCACAGAGTGAAAAATTATGATAGGCCTTGGGATCATTTAGTCTAGAGGTTTGGATTCAGTGGCCAGAGTGGTGCCCAGGAACTTAATTTTTTTTTTTAACATCACCGGTTGGTGCTAAAGTTTGATGAACCACTAGTAAGCATGACTGAAGCGACTTAGCAGCAGCAGCAGTAAGCCCCAGAGAAGCTAGTCTCTAAGCAGCTTTAGTAGCACCACAAGTTAACTTGTTGGAAATGCGACTTTCGTAGGCTTCCAAAACTACAAGAATCAGAAATTTCAGGGTGGAGGCCAAAAGTCTGTGCTCCCTGCTAAAGTTTTAAAACCATTGCTGGAGAGTATCTAGAACCAATAGAAATGGAGAGGGGGAAAAAAAGTAGAAGATGAATGGCCTCTGGATTGAAGTACCCTGGTAACAATAAGGAAAAAGAAGGCAAATATCTTGTTTCCTTTCTGATCCTAAACTCAGTAGACAGTAAGACTGCAGGATCTATTTGCCCTGTTCAAAATCAACTGTCTCCTGCACTCCAATGAATGTACCTAAAGGAAGAGGTTTTTAGACAAAAAGTAGAAGTACTGTAGTTAACTATGCCTACTTTCTCTCTTGCATTGAAAGAAAATGATGGAAGGAAAAAGAGAGTTTACAGTGTAAAAAAAAGATGTCAGACTTAGACTGGCTTTGGTTTGGATCCTGACTAAGCCACATAGGGTCATAACCTGGGCAAACTGTTTGACTTCTCTGAGTCTCATTAGAAGTGGGTGTTGCAATCTACTGACAGCGATGGCACTGGTATGCTTTTCAGGGATGTCCAGGGAGATGGGCCTCACGGCTTCTGCTTCTCTCCTTGACATTCACAGGTGAGAAAGAAGAGACAGGGTCAGGAAGTTCATCAGAGCCCTTCTAAGAACGTCATCCCCACACCAGATACACACTGTTCTCCAGTAGAGACTTATCCGTTCTTTTACTCAGAGGACTTGAAACATGCTCAACTCAGTAAAAGAAACAATATGGGGGCAAAAAATAGCATCTGGGAGCTCTTGAACACAACTCATCCTTTGTGTCACCCAAAATGGATAGAAGAGAGAATATATGCCTCATATTTTAAAACTTCTGGAGGTTATCCATGTGGACTGTGCCCCATCTTCTAACTCCCTCTGATTCTCAAATATTCCCTCATTGTTTTCTCCATCCACTCCTATTAAGACCTATTTCCAGTGTGTACATGTCCATCCCAAACTCCTGCTATATTTAAAATGAATCACCAACAAAGACCTCCCTACTGTATAGCGCATGGCACTCTGCTCAGTGTTATGTGGCAGCCTGGATGGAAGGGGAGTTTGGGAAAGAATGGGCACATATATACGTATGACCGAGTCCTTTCGCTGTTCACCTGAAACTATCACATTGTTAATTGGCTAGACCCCAAAACAAAATGAAAAGTTTTTTTTTTTTTTTTTTTTTTTTAATCTATTTCCAGAGCAGCAATAGAGACCCATATGTGCAGAATGGATGGATGTGCACAAAAAGGGAAGAGGAGGGTGGGCAAATTGGAGGATTAAGATTGACCTATAAACACTGCCATGTGTAAAATAGATAGCTAGTGGGAACCTGCTAAATATAGTACGGGGAGCTCAGCTCAGTGAACTGTGATGACCTAAATAGGTGGGATGGAGGGTGGGGTGGGATGGAGTTCCAAGAGGTAATGTGTATATGCATACATGTAGCTAATTCACTTTGCTATATAGCAGAAAATAATGCAATGTTGTAAAACCACTATATTAAAACAAAACAAAATGAACAGACAGCCATTTTTCTTCTTTTCTCTAAGGGAACTCAGCTTCTCATAGTTGAGAAAGAAGTCCTGGCCATCTTTCCTTTCTTATTCCTGTGTGTGTGTGTACTCAGTTGCTGCTCAGTCGTGACCAACTGTTTGTGACGCTATGGACTAGAGCCCACCAGGCTCCTCTGTTCATGGCATTTTTTCTGATAAGAATACAAGAGCAGTTTGCTATTTCCTATTTCAGGGGATCTTCCCGACCCAGTGATCCAACCCATATCTCTTGTGTCTCCTGCTGGTGGGCAGGTTCTTTACTGCTATGCCACCATATTTCCATGAGCCCTACCATCATCAGTTCTATAAAATGGTAATGGAAAGTTTACTGTGTCTTCAGGCTTTGAAGACAGTAGTCCTTCATGGTAGAAATAATTCAGAGGCTACATGTCCAGGCAAGTCTCTGCCTATCCATGTCTATTGTCAAGTTCTTCCTAAAATTCTTAGGAGGAGATAGTTCTGGAGAGAGTGACTATTTTTGTTCCAAACACAATACACTTTACTTCTAACTGAGAAAAATAAGCTCCCACTATTAATGTGATTTTGACCACCCTCACATTAAAGAAAAAATAACTTTGGCATTATTGAGTTATTCGTGCTGCACCCCACAACCACTGAAGGAGGTTTTGAATAAAACCCTGCTCCAGCCCAGTCAAATGAGAATCTCTGGGGGTGCAGTCTTAGCATTAGAGCTATTTTTAAAGCTCCCCAGCTGGCACTAATATGTAGAAGTGGTGGGAAAGCTATGTTTAAAGAACATTAGCCTACCTTCTAGTCTGATTTTATTACAAAGTATCAAAAGGAAGCAGAAAAAAAAAACTCATGATCAACTCAATAATTTCTACATGTATTCTTTCTGATTCCCCAAATTTATTATAGAAGGATGTGAAAAAAAGTGAAAGTGAAAGTCGCTCAGTCATGTCTGACTCTGCGATCTCATGGACTATATAAGTCCATGGAATTCTCCAGGCCAGAACACTAGAGTGGATAGCCTTTTCCTTCTCCAGGGATCTTCCCAACCCAGAGATCGAACCCAGGTCTTCTGCATTACAGGTCGATTTTTTACCAGCTGAACCACAAGGGAGGCCCACTGAATCAGTTCAGTTCAGTCACTCAGTCGTGTCTGACTCTTTGCAACCCCATGAATCTCAGCACGCCAGGCCTCCCTGTCCATCACCAACTCCCGGAGTTCACTCAGACTCATGTCCATCAAGTCAATGATGCCATACAGCCATCTCAATCTCTGTCAGCCCCTTCTCCTCCTGCCCTCAACCCCTCCCAGCATCAGAGTCTTTTCCAATGAGTCAACTCTTTGCATGAGGTGGCCAAAGTACTGGAGTTTCAGCTTTAGCATCATTCCTTCCAAAGAAACCCCAGGGCTGATCTCCTTCAGAATGGACCAGTTGGATCTCCTTGCAGTCCAAGGGACTCTCAAGAGTCTTCTCCAACACCACAGTTCAAAAGCATCAATTCTTCGGCACTCAGCCTTCTTCACATTCCAACTCTCACATACATACATGACCACAGGAAAAAACATAGCCTTGACTAGACGGACCTTTGTTGGCAAAGTAATGTCTCTGCTTTTGAATATACTATCTAGGTTGGGGGGCAAATAAATAAATAACCAACATTATACATCAAAGTTATTGTATGGATTATGTGTGTCAAGGAAATTAGCTCTAATACCTTGCACATAGTCGGTACTTAATACATTGTAAACGTGTCCATCCATCTTTTGCTCTGGCTCTTCATAGGAAGAGAAAATAAAATGAATTGGTGCTGCTGTACTCTTGGTAGTACATGCCTATATCCCTGACAGTCAGTTTCCTGATCTGTAGAATTGTTTACTAAATCTAGTTTATAGGATTAAATGAGTTAACCCACTTGAAAATACCAACCTCACGGGAAGAACTCAGTTAATACTGGTGACCCTCTCCTATGTGCCCCATTTGTGGACTGAAGTTACTGCTTGGGCTGCCTGAAAAAGTCACTGTTGAGACTTCCATTTTTCTGTGGATTTAACATCTCCCAGAATACTAAAAAACATCAGTACTCCCTGGTTATTTGTGGTAGATTTAATTGTTGCTTATCTAAGCTGCCATCCAGTGCTTTTAACACTTGCTAATAATCACAGCCTCTACATCCACATTAAGGGCTCTGAAATGTGAATGTAGAGGCCTTCTTTCCTTAGAGGTTCGCTGCACAGGTTGGTAAATAAGTTTTCATGGTGTTGAGACCAGACTTCTGGGAGGGGTTTCATAGTCAAATTTTCCAAGTGATTCTCTCAAATAACAGTCTTTGCTCCTAGTAAAAATATCTCTCTACTTTTATCTTTCTTCAGCCAATGACATCATCTTAGTTAAGCAAATCTGCAGTCCACCTCAGTGTTCACTCTTGTTTTTATTTTTATTTCTCCTCTGACAATTGACTTCAAACATTGAATCCTTGCAGCAGTGCTTGGAGTGGCCAGGAGGAAACCAGATTAGCTGAATGTTATCTTAATAGTTTTTATGTTTTATTTTCCTCACCTGATAGCTTATTCCTCATACTCTAAGTCATGGCCACATTCCACTGAAGGACATTTAAGACCTTGCTGGGTTTGTTGTCAGCCTACATCTCAAATCCACATGCATCCATGCACCTCGTGGGTGGGAACGGTTGTGTGCTTTCAGCTCAGTCTGTTGAGATCATTGTCAACTGTACCTGAATGCACTTCTGAATTCCCAGTAGGCTTGTCCCTCATTTGTCTGATTACCCTCTTATCCCAGGAGCTCTCCTATTCTCTCCCTAGTTATAGTTGTTTTATTGCTAATCTATCTTCTTGGCTACACTAGGGGAAAAAAAAATCTTAGAGCTGATGTTTGTTAGTCTCTATATGTCTTAGAAGTTGGTACAACCAAAATATATGCTTTACAAGCTTAATAAATCAAATTATTCCAAATAATGCCATTTTTTCTCAATTGCATCTTCGCCATGGATTTCTAGTTAAATATTGGTTGAAACCACAGAGCATTTTACTCTCTGAAAACTGATTATTCTCCCTAATTTGTTCAAGACCCTTATTCCAGTTTTGATGTAGTTCTCCTCCTAAAATATCTTGCCATTGCTTCTCATCTTTTTCACAGACTCCTCTTCCTCTCTCTCTCTCTTTTTTTTAAATTTAATATTATTTTGAATTGGTTTTTGTCTTCCTTATTTGCTATTCAGTTTCGCTGTGCACTGTGAATCACCATCATAATTTAATTATATAAGCCAGTATAACTCCAAAATTTGTATTTCTAGGCTACACTGCTTCTCTGAATTCCAGAAACTATACCACGGTCTGGAATGAAGCAGATGCTCATTAAAGTGTTTTGTGAATGAATAAATGAATGGTACCTTAAGAGCGTACTTGGTTTTGTTCTTGTTTAGTCCCTAAGCCCTATCCAACTCCTTTGTGACCCCTTTGACTATAGCCTACCAGGCTTCTCTGTCCATGGGATTTCCCAGGCAAGAATACTGAAATGGGATGCCATTTCATTCTGCAGGGGATCCTCCTGACCCAAAGATAGAACTCTTATCTTCCTCATTGGCAGGTGGATCCTTTACCACTGAGCCACCCAGAAAGCCCGTATCTGGTCTTAGAGGGCTTTAAAAAATCAGGCGAGCTTCCTAGGTGGCTCAGGGGGAAAGACTCAGTCTGCCATGTGGGAGGCGCGGGTTCTATCCCTGGATTAGGGTGATCCACTGGCGAAGGGAATGGCAACCCACTCCAGTGATTTTGCCTGGGAAATCCCACAGAAAGAGGAACCTGGCAGGTTACAGTCCATGGGGTGGCAAAAGAGTTGGATACAACTTAGTGACTAAAACAGCGACAACGCAAAAAGTCAGACGCAGGTCAGACTGATGCACCCCATTACAGAACTTGAATGCAAGCCACATATTGTATTTTAAATGTTCTCACAGCCACAGTTAGAAAGCAAAATAAATGGGTAAAATTACTTTTAAATAATACATTTCCCTTAACTCAGTGTATCCCATGTGTTGCCATTTCCACTTGTGATCTCTGTGTATCATTGTTAGTATGATATGTTATTTATCATACTAAGTCTTTGACATTCAGTGTGCCTTCTACACCTACAGTTCATCTAGAGTCAGATGCTAAATACAGTTCCTAGTCTCACTACATTTCTAGTGCTTATCAGCCACTCACGTGACTTGTGACTCCTCTATTGGATAGCACAGCCAAAGTGAGTGGAAGTCATTTCAAGTTCTAAAGCAGGAGACAAATATAAAAAAAGAAGAAAAAAAAGTCAAGATTTGAAGTAAAATAAGAGCCAATCCTCTCCTTACTTAAATGTTTCCATTAATCTTTTCTGCTTGTTTAAGCAGACGTTTTGGTATATGTTACAGCACAGGAAAAAGACTGCCAGGAGAGAATCATCATTAACCTGAAAACTTACATATCATTCAAGACTGCCTTTTTGAGGCTGATGTCTGTCATGAACTTAAATATCCACACATAACTCTTCTTCCTCATTTTGCCCATTTGACTCTTCATTACTATCCTTTTTCATAGGTAAGACTTAATACATTGAGCCTTTCTCACTGAGGTGCTGCTTCCACTTCTCTATTTCTCCTTCCCACAGTCATTGTCTATCACCTCCTGTAAGAGTTTGGATAGGAAATTGAGAATGAATATGAATTGATCTCACCTGATTGTGGGAAGTCATATTGCAGTCTAAAGTAATAAAAGAAAAACCATATCATATAATGGAAGTGTGTTTCTGCCTAGATGTGCTACCATACAACATTGATAAAAATAGCATTTTTTTCTTGCTAAATAGTATTGGGAT
Source organism: Tragelaphus eurycerus (assembly GCA_935064755.1). Classification (NCBI taxonomy): domain Eukaryota; kingdom Metazoa; phylum Chordata; class Mammalia; order Artiodactyla; family Bovidae; genus Tragelaphus; species Tragelaphus eurycerus. The sequence continues at coordinate 26,536,201 of CAKXYN010000020.1, forward strand.
TGAGTCAGTGACTCAGAATCACCTGGGAGTCTTCCTGAGGTTTGGGCAGACGAGCCAGGGAGATGCAAAATGCCTCTGGCCTGCAGCCTACCTCCTGGTTTTTGACCTTGGCTTTGTCCTCCATCCCACATGTCAGATCAAGAAAACCAGGCAACAGCTTGAACGAGGCAAGGTGTGTAATATAAATACAATGAAATCTCTGCCCAGATAATTCCTATCGATCCTCTGGGGCTTTGAGCCACACTGCATTGAATTTTTTTTTTTTTTTTTAGGAGTGCCGACTGCACACACATTTCACTGGATTTATATGACTTTTTTCAAGCTGCTAGAATACCAATTAACAAAGTGCTAATATAGTACAAGGCTTGAAATAACTAATGCAGCTCTGTGAAGGCCTAAATCCTGAGGAACATTTTATCCTCTAGAAAAAGCCAGCTGGTTAGAGGCTTTGGGGCCACTCACCCTCTCTGTGAGGATAAAGTAGGAGGCGCTTTGGGGTTGGATTTTTCTTCTCTCCTCGCTGCTCTCTTGGCATCCTTTTGAATGTCAGCCACCTCTTGCTTATAAACTCTGCCTCTTTCCGATAAATGTTGGAAAAGGAGTGAAAAATAAGCCCCACCTCTATAATACAGAGGCAGGCATTCTTGTCTTCTGACTTTCTGTCAGTACAAGAAAGAACTCCACCATTTCTTCAGATTAATCATCATTATGTTAACTTACCCTGTGTCCTTAATCATAGCTACTACTTCACTGACAGGATTTTTCACCCACAAATAGTGTTTTTCATATATATGGAGCTATGAATAGTCTGATCACCGTCTCTGAAGAGAGACTAAAGGGGAAATAAATACAAAAATAAGTGATTTGGGGTGAGCATAGCTGTTTAATCATCATTTGAAGGATGGTGCTAAGGATATCTTTATATGTTAAGCATGACAGTAAAGTGGAAGTTAAAGGGAGGCAGATTTTTGTCTCAGTATACAAAAAGTAAGTGCTGACAATTCAGTGTTTCCGTCTTTATGCCTTTCTCCTAAAAAAAGAAGAAGAAGGAATAAACAGCCTTAAAAGAGGGAGATCAGTGGAGTCATGCAGGAAGATATGAAACACCCTATTTTGAACCCTATTTGAAAAGTATTAGAAGTAATTTAAGCTTTACAAGGATGTTGCAATGCAAAAAAAAAAAAAAAAAAGTTTCCTTTTAATTAGAAATTACGTGATTCTGCAGTAGAGAGGTCTCTTGTCATCAGAAAGGCTAAGCCAGCTTTTTCTGCAGTTGGACAGTTTGAAGACAAAAGCCCCTGGTAACCCAGTGATAACATGTGTGTAGCAATGCCCACTTGGAAAAGGTCTAGGGAGGATAGAGATATATGACACAGGGCTGAGGACATGAGATTTAGGCCTGTGAAATCTTTGGACCAGTGGTGTGTTAAAGAAGAGTTATTAGGTGTCTCTCAGAACCTGCCCTGCACTTTTAAGTTCCCATAATATAGAAATAACTATCTGGTCTGAAATAGCATGTTAAAGCACAGAAATAGTACTATTGATGAGCGCTGCCTTTAACTTAAACAGAACAAATTAAGGTTGGCAGGGGGAAACACTCCTTTTCTAGAGCCATCAGCATCTGCTCAATCAGATGACCTAATAAAAACAACACACAGATGCATTTTATGGCCTGGGGGTGTTTTCTGGGGAATGGATTAGACACAACTAAAGAAGGCCAGGCAGCCCGCTTAATGCCTCGGCTGGCCCTGGGCGGTAGGCCTGGCCAAGAAAAGCTCAATAACTAAATGGCAAAGAGAACAGATGAGTCCTCTAATTGGCAAAAGGGAAATGTATTGGGGGCTGCAGTAGGGTAGGCTGAGTTGGGTAATACACATTTCACTGTGATCTTTCTTGCATACTCTGTTGTGCTAGAATTTAGTGGAGATGATGCTGCTGCTGCTGCTGCTGCTAAGTCGCTTCAATCGTGTCCGACTCTGTGCGACCCCATAGACGGAAGCTCACCAGGCTCCCCTGTCCCTGGGATTCTCCAGGCAAGAACACTGGAGTGGGTTGCCATTTCCTTCTCCAAGGAGATGATGCTAGCATGTGCTAAACAAAAAGATTTTAGAGTTAGGGAACATACAGCCCAAATTCTCACTATTTGATGAACTAATTTCTAAAATATTCTTGACATACAGTTTAATTTGTTCTTGACTATGTTCACTAATATTCAGTTTTAAATTCTACACTTATCACTTATCACTGACTACTAAGAGTCAGACTTGACTGAAAAGTGGGAGGTGTAATTATGAAAATTTCCTGCTCTATATGTAGCTTACAGTGATACAGAAAGACAAAACAAAACAAGCATATAACATAATCAATCTCTAGCCAAGTGGACACATATATTAATGAATAGTTTCAGAGATATCTAAACATTGTGAGAGAAACTGTGTCTGATTTAGAAAATAATATGGTGGGATCAGTTATTGTACGGGTGATCAGAGACAAGCAAATGGAGGTGATATTTGACTTCAGGTAGAAGGATAATAAGGTGGCAGGCATTCTTTGTGAGGGATCTATTCTAATGATGCAAGCTTCTATTGGTAATTTTTCTTTAATTATTATTTTTCCATATGGAACTTATATCAATTCAACAAATACTCAGCTTGGTAAGTGCATCAGTAGGTCAGATAATCTTCTATGTAACAGAGACATCATCCTTTTTTTCAAGGACTTGCAATCCTCTTGGAAAGGACATAAAAGCCAAAATATACTATACATTGTAACATATTCAATATTAGAAATTTATATCAGATATCAACTTAACACAGTTGATGGTGGGGTTCATTTTCCCCTGGGAAATTTTTTAAAAAGTGCTAGTCTGTGTGCTGCAGAATGGTGAACCATAAAGGTGGGATAGCCCAAAGAGTAACTGAAAGTGATGTGGACAATTAAATATAAAATGGGAGACAGGGCAAAGATAAATATTTAGCTAGAGAAAGAGTCAGAAATTATACATCAAAGATGATGTGTAAGGGTTTTGGTATTCAACTTATAGGTGATTAGAGTAACATATAAAGTGTTTTAAACAGTAGAGTGAAAAAATAGTAATAATAATTATAAGATAAAGAAGAGGAGGGAAGGTTGAGGAAGAAGAAATAACATTTAATGAATACTTAATATATAGCAGGCCTTTTCATAAGAATTGTGTTTGTAGTAAATCATTTCTTATGGAAATTATCTGAAGAAACTGAGGCAGAAAGAGATGTAAAAAATGTGTTCAAGGTCACACAGTTTAGCAGAGCCAAAGTTTATAGTAGGTAGTCTTACTCCAGAGTTTGTGCCCTATAGAAGGCTGCCATATACATATATGATCCTGTTTATTTTATGTTTAAGGCATAATCTTAGGGCTAGGTGTGCATTCAATGTATGTTTAAAAACCACATTAAAGGCTATGTTAAGGATAGGATCATGGAAACCTTACAATAGTAGAGGCATGAGCAATAATAAGGATCTACTTATTTTCCTATGCACTAGTTCTAGTGCACCCAGTTAAGTTATACCCTGTCCCTTCTGTAGTCTGTATATATTAGAAAATCACCCTTTTCCTAGGTTTTTTGTAGGGTTATAACTGTTGTTTCATCACTATGTCGTGTCTGAATCTTTGCTACCCCCTGGACTACAGCATGCCAGGTTCTTTTGTCCTCCACTATGTCCTGGAGTTTGTGCAAATTCATGTCTATTAAGTTGGTGATGCTATCTAACCATCCTTTCTCTTGCCACCCTCTTCTCCTTTTGCCTTCAGTCTTTCCCAGCATCAGAGTCTTTTCCAATGAGTCAACGCTTCTCATCAGGTGCCCAAAATATTGGAGCTTCAGAATCAGTCCTTCTAATGAATATTCAGGATTGATTTCCTATAGGAGTGACTGGTTCAAATCTCCTTGAAGTCCAAGGGACTCTTAAGAATTTTCTGCAGCACCACAATTCAAAATCTTCAATTCTTTGGTGCTCAGCCTTCTTTATGGTCCAACACTCACATCCATACATGACTATTGGAAATACAACAGCTTTGAGTAGACAGACTTTTGTAGGCAAAATGATGTCTCTTCTTTTTAATACACTGATTAGATTTGACATTCAGATCAGATCAGATCAGTCGCTCAGTCGTGTCCGACTCTTTGCGACCCCATGAACCGCAGCACGCCAGGCCTCCCTGTCCATCACCAGCTCCCGGAGGTCACTCAGACTCGCATCCATCGAGTCAGTGATGCCATCCAGCCATCTCATCCTCTGTCGTCCCCTTCTCCTCCTGCCCTCAATCCCTCCCAGCATCAGAGTCTTCTCCAATGAGTCAACTCTTCGCATGAGGTGGCCAAAATACTGGAGTTTCAGCTTTAGCATCATTCCTTGTAAAGAAATTCCAGGATTGATCTCCTTCAGAATGGACTGGTTGGATCTTCTTGCAGTCCAAGGGACTCTCAAGAGTCTTCTCCAACACCACAGTTCACAAGCATCAATTCTTCGGCGTTCAGCCTTCCTCACAGTCCAGCTCTCACATCCATACATGACCACAGGAAAGACCATAGCCTTGACTAGGCGAACCTTTGTTGGTAAAGTAATGTCTCTGCTTTTGAATATGCTATCTAGGTTGGTCATAACTTTCCTTCCAAGGAGTAAGCGTCTTTTAATTTCATGGCTGCAGTCACCATCTGCAGTGATTTTGGAGCCCAGAAAAACAAAGTCTGACACTGTTTCCACTGTTTCCCCATCTATTTCCCATGCAGTGATGGGACCAGATGCCATGATCTTCGTTTTCTGAATGTTGAGCTTTAAGCCAACCTTTTCACTCTCCACTTTCACTTTCATCAAGAGGCTTTTTAGCCCCTCTTCACTTTCTGCCATAAGAGTGGTGTCATCTGCATATCTGAGGTTATTGATATTTCTCCTGGCAATCTTGATTCCAACTTGTGTTTCTTCCAGTCCAGCATTTCTCATGATGTACTCTGCATATAAGTTAAATAAACATGGTGACAATATGCAGCCTTGACGTACTCCTTTTCCTATTTGGAACCAGTCTGTTGTTCCATGACCAGTTCTAACTGTTGCTTCCTGACCTGCATACAGATTTCTCAAGAGGCAGATCAGGTGGTCTGGTATTCCCATCTCTTTCAGAATTTTCCATAGTTTATTGTGATCCACACAGTCAAAGGCTTTGGCATAGTCAATAAAGTAGAAATAGATGTTTTTCTGGAACTCTCTTGCTTTTTCCATGATCCAGCGGATGTTGGCAATTTGGTCTCTGGTTCCTCTGCCTTTTCTAAAACCAGCTTGAACATCTGGAAGTTCACGGTTCATATATTGCTGAAGCCTGGCTTGGAGAATTTTGAGCATTACTTTACTAGCGTGTGAGATGAGTGCAATTGTTCAGTAGTTTGAGCACTCCTTGGCATTGCCTTTCTTTGGGATTGGGATGAAAACTGACCTTTTCCAGTCCTGTGGCCACTGCTGAGTTTTCCAAATTTGCTGGCATATTGAGTGCAGCACTTTCACAGCATCATCTTTCAGGATTTGGAATAGCTCCACTGGAATTCCATCACCTCCACTAGTTTTGTTCGTAGTGATGCTTTCTAAGGCCCATTTGACTTCACATTCCAAGATGTCTTGTTTAGGTCTCACATCTAACTCATTGTTAAACTCATTGTCTAACTCAATGAGATTTGACATTAGATTGCTCCAAAAGGAGCAATCATCTTTTAATGTCATGGCTGCAGTCACTATCTGCAGTGATTTTGGACCCCAAGAAAATAAAATCTGTCACTGCTTCCACTTTCCCCCCTTCTATTTGCCAAGAAGTGATGAAACTGGATGCCATGATCTTAGTTTTTGTAATGTTGAGTTTTAAGCTTTTTTTTTTTCACTCTCCTCTTTCACCCTCATCTTCATCAAGAGACTTTTTAGTTCCTCTTTAGTTTCATTTGCATATCTGAGGTTGTTGACATTTCTCCCTACAATCTTGATTACAGCTTGTGATTCATTCAGCCAGGCATTTTGTATGATATATTCTGCGTAAGTTAAATAAGCAGGAGGATGATAATGTACAGCCTTGTCTTATTGTTTTCCCAATTTTGGACCATTCAGTTGTTCCATGTCTGGTTCTAACTGTTGCTTCTGCATACAGGTTTCTCAGAAGACTGGTAAGGTAGTCTGGTACTCCCATCTCTTAAAGAATTTTCCAGTTTGTTGTGATCCAAAAACCGCTGAAGGCTTCATAGTCAATGAAGCTGAAGTGGATGTTCTTCTGGAATTCCCTTTCTTTCTCCATGATTCAATGAATGTTGGCAATTTGATCTTTGGTTCCTCTGCCACTTCAAAACCCAGTTTCTGCATATGGAAATTCCGTTCACTTACTGCTAAAGCCTATCTTAAAGGATTTTGAGCATAACCTTACTAGTATGTGAAACGAGTACAATTGTACAGTAGTTTGAACATTCTTTGGCATTGCCCTTCTTTAAGATTGGAACAAAAGCTGACCTTTTCCAGTCCTGTGGCTGCTGCTGAGTTTTTCAAATTTACTGGCATTTTGAGTGCAGCGCTTTATTAGCAGCATTATCTTTAAGGATTTTAAGTAGCTCAACTGGAATTCCATCACTTCCACTAGCTTTGTTTGTAGTAATGCTTTTTTTTTTTTTTTTTTTTTACCCCCTAGGGTACCCATCCTCAGTTCTACTGACTCTTTCTCATATGAAGTCTGTGTGTATGCATTCACTGTTCTGATCACTATTATTTAGAAATGGTTGATATCATCTCTGCTGTTTGATACTAGAATATTGTCCAATGATCTAAATTATTTTGCTTCCATGCATAATTTAAATCACCTGTAGTTGTAATACAGAACATGAGTTATCCATTTAGTCATTCTTGTGATTATTTGTAAAGTATGATTATTCATACTTTTCAAGTTTGTAAAGTGTGAAATAGCCTGCAAGTGTCTTTTGAATATCATTCAAGGTATTTCTAAGAGAGGCATTCCTCTCAAAAGGGGTTTGTCCTGTCCTGCCCAGTTATTAATTTCACAAAAAGTGTTTTTGGTCTCATGGAAACATGTGGCAGACGTTTAAGAAAGCACGTTATTTTAATTCTATTGCACTTACACAATAGATTTAACACTGTATACTAGTCAGGCTTTTCCATCTGTTTCAGGTATCAGAAGCATAATTCATATTAGTATAATAATATATACTGGAAACTTCTAGAACAGTTCACATTTCCACTCTGAATATAGTTTTGTTTTTGGTTTTTCTTTTTGGTATCAACTCAAATCAGGCGTTCTTGCATTATGTAGTGTAGTTTCACATTTTGTATTACAGTGTCACCAAGCCTCCTGGATGTTTCTTTAAGCTAACAATATTATTTAAAGATTGCTTTTAACTTTCTGCATGCAAAGTGAAAACTGAACATGACAAATATCAAGGACAGGATCTCAGGGTTCTGACCCATCTCTATCCATTTACTTTTCTCCCTTTGCTTATATTTCTATTAAGGTCATTTTCTTTTACTGCATAAAACGGTGTTCCCCAACCTTTTTGGTGTTAGTGACCAGTTTCTTGGAAAAACAAGTTTTCAACAGACCAGGGAAGGGGTGAAGAAGGAAAATTTCCAGATGATTCAGGCACATTACATATTTTGTACACTTTATTCTCTTATTAAGGAGGAAATGGCAACCCACTCCAGTGTTTTTGCCTAGAGAATCCCATGGACAGAGGAACCTAGTGGCTACAGTCCATGGGGTCTCAAAAACTTGGACACAACTGAGCAAATAATACTTACTCTATTATTATTACATTGTGTTTCCTGAGCTCAGGTGGTAATGTGAGCCATGGGGAAAGGCTGTAAGTACAAATAAAGGTTTGCTCACTTTCTTGCCACTCACCTCCTGCTGTGCAACCCAGTTCCTAACAGGCTACATACAGACTTGTACTGATCCATGGCCTGAGGGCTGGGGACCCCTGGCATAAAAGACTCCTCTATGTGGTTGAGGGGAGGTGTGCCACGTCCATATGTCTGTATGCTTTGGACTTGCAGTGCAGAAAGCAAGAGCTCCACCTCAGGGGAGGGAAAATAGTCAAATTGACCTGAACTAGTCTAATTGTGTTCTGTGTTCTATACTCTGTGTACCTGGAGGAGGGCATAGAAACCCACTCCAGTATTCTTACCAGGATAAGCCCATGGACAGAGGAGTCTGGCAGGCTACAGTGCATGGGGTCATAAAGAGTTGGACATGACTGAGCTGTTGAGCATGTGGACTCTATCCAGTTGTTGGGTGGACAGTACTAAGAGGATCCTGTGAAGAGGAAGGGCTCCTAAATAATAGGCTGTACAGTTATAAAAAATGATAGTGGGGAATTGTATCCTGTGGAGAAAGAATAAAGAGAGAAAGGAAGAAGGGAAGAAAGCAAAGAAAGAGGAAGGATGAACAGATGCTGTAACTCACAACCAGATTGGATGAATTTGGCGTGTTCAATCTGGTAACATTGAAGAAGTTACTATAATGAGGCATAGGTGACCCATCATTCCTAAGTCTGTCCCTTTGAGAAACCTTTGCACATACTCAATGGGATACATGCACAGGAATGCTTTCCTTTAAAAGCCAGAATCTAAGACAAAAGGTTTATCAGCTGTAAAATGTATGGATAAATTTTTGTATATTCATATAAAATTGTCTGTATACATATAATACTAGAATTGACTAAAGCTAGCTACGTCTAACGAAAGAATAGTCTTATTTACTTTAAGTTGGGAAAAAGAAAAGTATAAATATATTAAGATTCTATTTAAATTAAGTTCAAAATAGGAAAAGATACTATATTGTTCAGATCAATATGCATTATATTATTTATATAATATACATCCAAAGTATGTTGTTTACTGGTGGTAAAACTGTAGAGAAAAAAATTAAATGGTTATCAGAAAAGTCATTAGAGTGTTTACTGTTTCAGGATAGTGATGAAGCACCTATCAGTCAAGAGTATATGAGGGGTTCCTGTGATGGTAACAATAATCGATTTCTTAACTTAAATGATAGTTACATGGAATCTCTCACTATGTATGTGTGTGTGCTAAGCTGCTTCAGTTGTGTCCGACTCTTTGTGACCCTATAGACCATAGCCCACCAGGTTCTCTGCCCATGGGTTTCTCCAGGAAAGAATGCCCTCCTCCAGGGCATCTTCCCAACCCGGTATTGAACCCAGGTCTCCTGCAGCTCCTGCACTGCAGTGAATTCTTTACTGCTGAGCATCTGGGGAAGCCTTTCTCTGTATATAATTATTTGTTAAGATGCAAGTATATCAATTAATTTTGGTACTTTTTTATGGAAGTGTAATTGACATACATCATGAAATAATAAGCACAGTAAATATAGTTACCCATTATACCAGAGGGTTACAAAATTATCTTTGTGATGAGAATTTTTAAGAATTAACTCTTAGCAACTTTCAAACTTATATTAGAATAGCATTGATAATAATCACGATACTGCACAATGCATCACCATGACTGACATTTTATAACTGTAAGTCTGTACCTCTGGATCCCCTTCACTCATTTTGTCCACTCTGCCCCAACCCCGCACCCCAGCCTCCTTGCCCTCTACATCATCACATACTACATGCAATAGTGAAAGTCGCTAAGTCATATCTGACTCTTTGCAACCCCACGGACTATACAGTCCATGGAATTCTCCAGGCCAGGATACTGGAATGGGTAGCCTTTCCCTTCTCCAGGGGATCTTCCCAGCCCAGGGATCAATCCCAGGTCTCCCATGTTGCAGGCAGATTCTTTACCAGCTGAACCACAAAGGAAGCAGCAGTCTGTTTTCTGAATCCTTCTGTATCCTTGAGTTTTGTTTTGTTTTCTAGATTCCACACATAAGTGAAATCTTTTTGTACATCTCTTTCTGACTTGTTTCACTTAGCATAATGCCCTCAAATTCCAACCATGTTTTCACATATGGCAAGATGTCATTCTTTTTTTAAGGCTGAGTAGTATTCAATTGTATATACTTCCCACATTTTCCTTATCCGCTTATCCAATGTTGGTATCTTTTAAATTAAAATAAAAATAAGTTTTTATTGTACCTTATTTTGACTAGGGGCTTGTAGATGAGAAATGTTTATGATTCTGTTTCTGTGGCATACTATAATTGGCCAAATTCTTTCATCTGTTTGCCTGTCATTTTCCTCAGCACATAATTGAAATACTAAAATAATGATTAAAGTGGCAATGACAACAATGTTAATAATATCTCAAAAACTCGTGAAATCAAATATGTTCATGCACAGTCACTTAATAATTTGGTTGGTGTATAGGAATATTATATGGAGTGTAATTTTTTTACTTTACTTCTGATAATAATAAACAGAGATTTAATGAGAAGTATATTGTTTCTGTCTGGTACACTGCCAACACTTGGCCCTAATCTTTGAGCTGTTTATATTAAAATATAAAATTAACCAAACTAATTGTTTATCTGGGCATCCATAATATTTTAGAAACTTTTCATTGCTGGGAGTTAAAAGTGAAAAAAATGTTATTTTTAATAAGTTCTCCATAAAGACTGGATTTTTCCTTCACTGCCCACATATGTCCAGTGCTAGAATTCATAGGATATGAATATAATATGACCTGATATCTGTTTTAGTATCTTTGTGCAAGATTTTCACATGGTAATGAGTTTAACAAAATTTTTAAAATGCAGATATTTTGACCACGACTGATTAAAAGCACTTTTCTTTGTATTCTGAGTTACACTGATACCACACTTTATACCATACTTTATCTCATGTTAGGTGGCATTAGAGTAGCTGTGGGCTATGTTATCATCCAGCTAAGGGGAAATTAAATTGAGAATGTATTTAATTTGTATTTAAATAAAATATAGTTATGTGACTTACCATCATGTCTGAATATAATTTAGTTAGTTCTGGCTTTCCATTATGGGATGAGCTTCCGGGAATACTACTACAACACACTTTGCTGACTCACCTCACATTACAGCACAAATGTGCAATGGGGGATGTCATATCCTCATCTGAATGTGTCTTCTGAATCCCCGAAAAGTATGTGGACACTAAGAGAGAAAACAAATTTGAAATGTGTGGACCCAAACCTGGTCTATAAAATGTTAAATTATTCACAACACTATAATACAAAATAGTAAATGAAAAATTCAGTTCTGGTTAAGTCCTGGTTAAATAGAGACTCTCTCTTGCCAGAAATATACCAATTATTCATTGTTAAATCTATTGAATGTTGTAATGTAGAACTGATAGCTTGATGACTGATTGATAATTTGATATAAATTACATGTGATTCAATGTGTTAGTACCCTGGATTTTTAAAGTAAAAACCTATAGCAGTAGCACATGCAGCAAAAGCTTTGTGTTCGAAATTTCATGTTTCGTGCACCTCTAATATCAAAAAATTTTAAAAATAGATAAAAAACACTAAAGGGTAGAATTGGTTAGGTCTATAAATAATAGTTAAAATGTGTTATCTGAATGGTTGTACTAAGTTGCTTCAGTTGTGTCCGACTCTTTGCTACCCTATGGACTGTAGCCTGCCAGGATCCTCCGTCCATGGGATTCTCTAGGCAAGAATACTGGAGTGTGTTGCCATGTCCTCCTCCAGGGGATCTTCCTGACCCAGGGGCCCAACCCACAGCTCCTGCGGCTCCTGCACTGCAGGTGGATTCTTTACTGCTGAGCCACCGGGGAAGCCACACAAATGATCAAACAAGCAGATGAAAATACACAGCATCATTAATCATCAGGAAAATGTAAATCAAAACCATGATGAGATGAAATGGCAATGTTGGTAATAGAAAAGGCAGATACTCACATGTTTATTTTAAGGATGTAAAGAAATCAGAACATTCATGCACTTTGTGGGAACATAAAATGATACATCAGCTTTGGGAAATAGTCTGAAAGTTTCTTTAAAAAGTTACACATATAATTATCTTATGTTCCAGCAATTTCATTCCATGAGAAATTAAAACACATATCTACCCATAAACTTGTATATTAATGTTACTATCAGCAGCTCAATAAAAAAGTGATACCAGGAAAAAAAATCCCAAATGTTTGGAAATGAAAAAAAAAATAGCGATTTCACTTGGACATTAGATAAAACGTCAAATCAAATGAAAATAAATACATATTCAGGTTATGAAATTTTAAGAGATACAGCTCAAACAGCATATTTAGGGAAATAGTATCTTAAAAAATTTAAAGATTATAGTAGATAAAAAGAATGTTAAAAGGAAACCAAGGACCTGAGTTCCACACACTTACATATGTTCCAACATTTCTAGTCATTTGCCCAAGAAAAATGAAAATACATGTCCACACAAGCACATACACATGATTGTTCATAATAGCATTAGCTATAATAGCCCCAAACCAGAAACAATCCAAACGTACTCTAGCTGATTCATGGACAAATACATTAGGGTGTATATACAGACTATGGATTCTCATCAATAAAAATAAACCAAACATTGATTTTTGGCTCAGATGGTAAAGAATCCACCTGCAATGCAGGAGACCTGGGTTCTGTCTCTGAGTGGGGAAGATCCCCTGGAGAAGGACATGGCAACCCACTCCAGTATTCTGGCCTGGAGAATTCCATGGACTGTATAGTCCATGGGGTCTCAGAGTCGGACACGACTGAGCGACGTTCACTTACAAACATTGATACATGCAATGGCATGGATGAATCTCTTTAACATTGTTCTGAGCAAAAGAAGCTGTAAAAGACTGCTTAGTTTCTCAATCATGTCTGACTCTTTGTGACACATCATGCTTTAGACCACTAGGCTCCCCTGTCCATGGGATTTTTGAGGCAAGAATAATGGAGTAGTCACCATTTCTTTCTTCAGGGGATCTTCCTGACCCAGCGATCTAACCTGTGTCTCCTGAATTGCAGGTGAATTCTTCACCTGCTAAGCCATCTGAGAGGCCCAATAGTTCTATTCATATGGCAGTCTAACATGCATATGTTTAGGGGCAGAAAATAGATCACAATTATTAAAAGCCAAGAACTGAGTGGGTAGGGAAACTGCCTGCAAAGATACTGAGAAAACTTTCTGAGTAACTGAAAATGTCCTGAATATTGATTATGGTCTTGTTACATTATGCATGTATTTGCCAAATTCTTTGGACTATGCATTGGGAATGTAGGAATTTTATTGCATGAAAATTTATACCTTAATAAAGTTGTTTAAAATCTTTCCTTTGAAAAAATAGTGATTGGGGAGAAAAAAATGTTGAATTAACCTCTATGCAAATACCAGCTATATGATGTAAGGAATGTAACTTAGAGTATATGAAATCAGTCTCTGTTTATAAATTGCAAGTCTTCATATTTACCTCCCCATTTTGAGGAAAGAACAATTGAAATCATTTATGTGAAAGTACTCTATAGAAACTGTTCCATTAATATCGCCATAGCACAGTTTTCCCATCTGAGTTATATGCCTTTTGTAATGCTTGTACCTTTAAAGGCTTTGAAGTAATAATGCAGCTACATACCACATACTGTATTTCCACTTCCAGGCATTTACTTTGCATAGATCCAGATCTTTCCTGATATTCCCTCTGCTTAGCTGGCTTTGATATGAATGCCTACACATAGGAACTTCTGCAGTTAATTTCTGTCCCCAACAGTTCACATTCAGGACTGTTTAAGCAGTCGTGAATCCACAGTCTCCATTAGCAATGACAGGTGACACCTCAAGGTGCCTTGGGCAATTCCCGCGAAAGGTTGGCTATAAACACATTTGTTCCTACACTTTTTCTCTCCCCCTTCTCCTAGCACCAAGCCCAATTACTTCTGTTTTGTAAGTCAGTGTCTTCATCAGTACCACACAGCTGAAAGAACAATATAGTTAGGTGACAATTTTTAGCTGGAAGCAAATCTGATTAATGAGGCAAGGCTGAAATTAACTTTTCTTCATGTCACACACATTTCCCGAGTCATGTAAAATCCCCCTTGTTACGCTACCCATTAACATCATCACCACCAATAACCATATTGAAGTATAATGTACTTTTTACCAAAATAGGCATCTATCCATATCCTGTTATCCCTGTAAATAAAATGTGACATGATTTGATATTAACACAGATAAATTTTTCCACTTAGAGAGCTCTTTCAATACAGTATTTCCTGATGGCATGTCTCATATACATATATACAGATAGGCATATTATGTTAAAAATAGTAATAGGTACAACTTGACAAAAATGGAATACAGAGTAAGGCAGCAATCTTTGACAGGTAATTATTGTGAATGGCAGTAATGCCATATACATTTAAAAATAATCAACCATGTAACCAAAGGCAGAATGCTGTTCCCATTCAAAATTAATTTTGCAAAGGAACTCTGTTCTGCCTTCTGAAATTGTTTTCAGAGTTGAATAATAAAAATGGCAAGTGCTCCAATTCCTCTCCTTTGCCTGTCTATACTTTAAAAAAATCCATTTGGCTAAAACCCACAGAGCTTAACAGTAAATGTTGCATATTATCATTGTAATTGGAAATAAATAAATTAGAAATCTGCTAATAGAAGATGTGTTTATGAATAGAGTTAGTTGGCCAGAAAATAGAGTTTTTTAAAAGGCTAAAAATATAATTACTAATTTTCTTATTACCTAATGAAACCCATGTTATTTTTTAAGATACTTTTTCTAGATAAAAATTGTCAACATGAATTTCAGTTTGCAGCCTGGAAGCAACTAGATAAATTTAATGTGCAGGAATCTCTAGATTATCTGATCTGCAGTAATATATGGACAAATAGTATTTATTTTATGAGGTTTTTTAAAATGTTGAATGAACTTTTACGCATAAATCACATAAAATATTATGTTGTGTATTATTAGTGCTCAATAAGTATTAGCTGTTAATTATCACTGTTGTTATTAATATTCCAGGCCTGCCTTGTGAGGTAATGGTGTCATGCTTTCTAGCCTGGTTTGCAGAGCGTGCAGTATTATGATCTGTTTTTAGTTTTGCCACCGAGCAATGTCTGGCCTTGAGCAAGTTAGCAGGTCTCTCTGGAGGTGTTTTATTTTCCCTTTTTTATTGGAGAATCTTAGTGTAGATAAAGATCATATCCGTTTTCAGATACTATATCTAAGTTAGCGCCTGATTGGCATCAAAATGTTCCCAGAACCAAAAATACATTTCTGCTTCTAATGGTACTCATGATGATCTTATACAAAAAGTATCTGAATATTTCTTTTATTTCAAATGTTATAAATGAATAATGTCTTCGATGTTTGGTATTCCCATGTCCTCCAAGTCACATGCTGCATCCCTAGTCAGCAAATGGCCAACCTCATTATTTATTCTCGCCATGTGAAACTAAGCCCAATAGGTAGTGAGTGCCATCTGCATGCCAGGCAAATGTTAGTCCGATTTGGAATATGTGTAAACTGAGGCTTATAGAGATTGAGTGAGTTGCCTGAGCACTAACAGTCAAGTATCAGTATCAATAGTATCATTCTCTTTGTAAATGTTACTTTAACTCATTTAAAAAAATATGCGTTATAAGTGTAAACAAAGTTAAAGTTCAAACCTTCACACCCCTACCTTCTCTCTTTAAATTCTACTCTCCCAGCCTTCCATTTTATTTAAAAACAATAACAAATATAGATATGTGAAAGATAAATTTAGATCTAGATCTGTATAATCTTTATCTACCTATATGTCTTTGTTGTTATTGTTTTTAAATAAGCATAAAGGGTGAAAGAGGGATAAAGCAGGCTAAGTGGTCCTCCTGGCCTCCTATTTGTCAAATGTATTTCCAAGTATACATAATGCTATTTATTATACTATCAGTCTTATTTGTGTTCACAACAGTCAGTAGTACCTGTAAGCCCCACAGAGCAACTGTATCCTCATGACTAGCATAGTTTCAGAACAAAGCAAATTCTTAGAGATGGCTTGGGAAATTACAAGGAGATAGTCCCTATTAAAGACTCCCTGTTTGACTCATTTAGTGCAGTGGACTGACTGCAAGTAACATAAAATGTTAGGCATTATCAAAGTTACTAAAATTTAATTTATAAAACATATCAATTTTGTTTTTTTATAATTACATAATTCATAATTAAGCTTATTTTCATTATAAACCATACAATTTTGGTCACACTAAAGTTAGTAAAGTTCTTTCTTTGACTCCATTAGCTATAGCTCTTGACTTGACATTAGACAAGGGCAGACAAAGACCCTGACTCGAGACTTTGCCTTGTTTTCAGCAAACAGTGTAGCTGAATTCCAGCTGGGACCCCAGTACACTGGGATTGGAACCAGTCCATTAAGCAGTCAGTTGATTAACCAGTATTTTTAATCAATCATAGATTCTCCCGATGGTAGTTTAATTCAACCACTAAATCACAACCATTTTTTAAAAGCCTATAACAGGAGGCACTGCTGAAAGGAAGGTCTATCTAGTATGCTGCCAACAAGATTGGAAAAGGTCAGTTTTCATCCCAATCCCAAAGAAAGGCAATGCCAAAGGGTGCTCAAACTACTGCACAATTGCACTCATCTCACACGCTAGTAAAGTAATGCTCAAAATTCTCCAAGCCAGGCTTCAGCAATATGTGAACCGTGAACTTTCTGATGTTCAAGCTGGATTTAGAAAAGGCAGAGGAACTAGAGATCAAATTGCCAACATCCGCTGGATCATCGAAAAAGCAAGAGAGTTCCAGAAAAACATCTATTTCTGCTTTATTGACTATGCCAAAGCCTTTGTGTAGATCACAATAAACTGTGGAAAATTCTGAGAGAGATGGGAATACCAGACCACCTGATCTGCCTCTTGAGAAATCTGTATGCAGGTCAGGAAGCAACAGTTAGAACTGGTCATGGAACAGCAGACTGGTTCCAAATAGGAAAAGGAGTACGTCAAGGCTGTATATTGTCACCATGTTTATTTAACTTATATGCAGAGTACATCATGAGAAATGCTGGACTGGAAGAAACACAAGCTGGAATCAAGATTGCCGGGAGAAATATCAATAACCTCAGATATGCAGATGATACCACCCTTATGGCAGAAAGTGAAGAGGAACTCAAAAGCCTCTTGATGAAAGTGAAAGTGGAGAGTGAAAAGGTTGGCTTAAAGCTCAACATTCAGAAAACGAAGATCATGGCATCTGGTCCCATCCCTACATGGGAAATAGATGGAGAAACAGTGGAAACAGTGTCAGACTTTATTTTTCTGGGCTCCAAAATCACTGCAGATGGTGACTGCAGCCATGAAATTAAAAGACGCTTACTCCTTGGAAGGAAAGTTATGACCAACCTAGATAGCATATTCAAAAGCAGAGACATCACTTTGCCAACAAAGGTTCGCCTAGTCAAGGCTATGGTCTTTCCTGTGGTCATGTATGGATGTGAGAGCTGGACTGTGAAGAAGGCTGAGCACCGAAGAATTGATGCTTTTGAACTGTGGTGTTGGAGAAGACTCTTGAGAGTCCCTTGGACTGCAAGGAGATCCAACCGGTCCATTCTGAAGGAGATCGGCCCTGGGATTTCTTTGGAAGGAATGATGCTAAAGCTGAAACTCCAGTATTTTGGCCACCTCATGCAAAGAGTTGACTCATTGGAGAAGACTCTGATGCTGGGAGGGATTGAGGGCAGGAGGAGAAGGGGACGCCAGAGGATGAGATGGCTGGATGGCATCACTGACTCGATGAATGTGAGTCTTAGTGACCTCCGGGAGTTGGTGATGGACAGGGAGGCCTGGCGTGCTGCGGTTCATGGGGTCGCAAAGAGTCGGACACGACTGAGCGACTGATCTGATCTGATCTGATACAAACGTAATTTAGCATAATTAACTCCTAGTCATTGAGGGTGTGATCAGTTGGGATGGAATGAAAGACACAGGCGTGGTGTCAGACAGACCTGAATTCAGGTCTCATAACTTTGACTCTTCTGGCTAGTTCACATACTCTGCCCGTCTTTCTTACTTTAATCATCAAAAGGGACAATAGGATTTACCTTTCCTGCTTTCCTTAACAAATACAGATATTTATATTAAAGCATTGCGCAGTAATATATGTATTAGGTGTTTAATACTTAATGGCTGCTATATTTTATCACGGTTATTGTTAAATATAAACAATATTAAATAATACACAGGTTGTTACTAGATATTCCATCTGATATTTAAATTGTAATTGAATCAAGAAGTATGTAGTCTATAAATGCTTTAATGAGACATATAGGGGAAGAGTTTTGCGATGGTGAGATGAAATTACAACTCCTCTGGAATAAATAAAGCCTTGATGTAGTTAATGAGTGACCCACTGTGATAGTAAGACTCAAATTTCTTTTAGAATTGAGAGAGAAACACTGGGAGAGAGTGGGTGGGTGTGACTGGGAGAATACTGGAACCAACCGAGAGAAGGATAAAAATGTATTAATTGCAGTTTCTGAATAGTTGCATTTAAAGAATATAGTGGTAAACATAATTAAATATTTTGTCTCAAGGTATAAAACCTTCAATTCATTTATTTCTCATAAGTCCCCTGCTTTTGTGTTATTTTAAAAGTAGTATTAATAATAATAATTTTCAAAAACACCGTTACCACATTATTCTCAAATTAGTGCTCAGTGGATTGTGACGGTCAATGAACTAAAGTAATTAGACCTCCTATGTGATCTTAAATATCTTAGAGGTGTGCAAAACCATGGACCATGTGGAAGCCATCTGTAAACACTGAGGATAAAAAGGCAGATTGGGGAGAGATACTAATATCTCTTTGGTATTTTCTTCTGACTTTTTATGTTTTGTTTCATTACATTCTCGAAACTATGCAAAGGTTATTTATTACTACTGTTAATACATGTGAAAATGAAAGTGAAAGTGAAGTTGTGTCTGACTCTTTGCAACCCCATGGACTGTAGCCTACCAGGTTCCTCTGTCCATGGGATTTTCCAGGCAGTAGTACTGGAGTGGATTGTCATTTCCTTCTCCAGGGGATCTTTCTGACCCAGGGATTGAACCCAGGCCTCCTGCATTGTAGACAGATGCTTTACCATCTGAGCCACCAGGGAAGTCCTAATATTAAATCCTAAGAATTGAAGAGGTAGGGAATGGCAGTGCCATGACAAATACAAGTCTCTGGGACTCCCTTTCTTTTTTCCTCTGTTGTCTTCACTATACCAGAGCTGTTGAGTGAGAACATCAATATGATGAATAAAACAGAAAACAGAGTATCTTGTGTGCTAAGTTGGGGAAAACTTCCTGAAAAAGAACACTGTGACCTTGGATGGATGGCAAGTGGTGGCAGGCATTCTAGTTTCCGCTGATTTTTGTGAAATGAAAACAAGCAGATGGGAGTGAATGCATTTTTAAAACTCTGTGTGTGTGTTCAGTTGCTTCAATCATAACCAATTCTTTGCAGCCCTATGGACGGTAGCCCACGAGGCTACTCTGTCCATGGATTTCTCCAGGCAAGAATACTGGGGTGGGTTGCTGGGCAATCCTCCAAGGGATCTTCCCAAACCATGAATCCAACCTGCATCTCTTGTCTCCTGCATTGGCAGGCATATTCTCTGCCACTAGCACCATCTGAGAAGCCACAAAGCATCCTAAAAAACCTGAAAACATGTTCAGAACGGAAGTTGTTTGGTGAGCTGGAATTGGTGGTTAAGCCTTCTATAATACTAATCACCTAGATCAACATTTCCCAAAATTTGTTCCATCATTGATTCTAGGAACCACAGGTGCTTCTGGGGGATAATGTACCAAAGTCAGATCAGTTTGTTGGTAAAGTGTTAAAATGATTTTCCTTTTTATACTACATATGATTCATATTGGCATATTAAAGTCTTTGTGATTACTGCAATAAAATGGAAAACAGTTTCCATTCAATATTTTAGATGAATGATTAATAATTTTATTCAATAGGAATAAAAATATTGAATGGAAATCATAGATTCAGATCTCAGCTCTACCATTTACTAGTTATATTACTTAGGGCAATTCTTTGAGTTGATATTTGCTCATCAGTCGATTGGTGATCCCACTGTAGGAGACTGTCAGTTCAGGGAAATGTTATATGTATCTATTACGCAATAAGTATTCAATGAATATTAGATGTTCTTTTCACCTTCCTCTACAAAATCCATGTTTTTTCTCACCAGACAGATAATTGCCTTGGAGCAAAAATGTTGTCTATTAGACATATTTGCCTTGTATGAAAAGAGTTTGTGTCAAAATCTAGTTTTAGGAAGGAAGGATTGCTAAGCTCTTTCTGTCACATTGGCAGTCACCCATCCCATTCTTGGAAGCTACTAAGATAAAACACTGCAAGTCAATATTTCCATGTCACTTAAAAAAATTCCTTTTCATTGAGAAAAAAAAATCTCAAGATACAAAATTCCTGCTGTATTTCACGTCTTACACACCAGGAGAAGAAGAAGATGTGCACTGGGCTCCCTCATCCCCAGTGGGCCATTCAGGTGTTTCCCTGTCCCTCTGCCCTCATACCCTCTCTCTGCCCCTCCGTTTCATGGGGTCTCTATTTGGAACTCTTTCATGTTTACTCAGTACCTTGGATTATTTTACTTATGCTGGAATTTGTCAACATGAAAAGGAGTGAGGGATGATCTTTCACTTCTTGTAAACACTTCATTATTTGCCTTTGGTATTTGAAGACAACAAAACAAAACAAAGCATATTCTTACAGTGTCTCTTCAGTAATTACGGCTGGTGTTGTCAGTTCCAGACAGTCCTCCTGCCAGCATCTGAAATATCTAGCAGAGAAAGACAAAGAAACAGAGTTAGCCATTTTTATTCTTTGCAAACTGATAGCCTAAAATCAACTCAGCTGTCCTTGCTCTCTGGCAATCTCCCAAGCCAAATGTGCCTCTCCTATTTGGGGGTGCTGCTTTTCTTGAAAACATATTTGGACAGGGGACTGCCAAGGAACCAGCAACAGAACTGAGCCAGTCATTTTCCTAAGACATTACCTGACCTTCAAAATGCTGATTTTCTTTAATCCTATATGTTACCGTTGTCCTCGTTGCCTTTGCCTGGAATTTCCTGGAAAGTATTTGTTTTACATTTATCTTCTTAGCCTCTATGTTTGCCTTGACATAATTTAATGAACATATTTAATTTCACAGATTTTTTTTCTCCTCTTAGATAAATGATATTAGGTAAAGAATAGTTTCTTAGAATTTTCTCTTTTCTGTTGTTATCACACTGTTTATACATATGAAGAAAGACAGTAAATGAAAAAGAAAAAAAAGCCCTTTGGTAGGTAAATTAAGCTTACTATCTCTACTGCCTTTTGCTTACTTCATGACTTTATGACCTTGAACAAATAGAACATGTTTTTGTACCTTAGTTTCTCTCACAAGTAAGAAAGAAAAAGTAATATGCAATTTTTTATAATTCTTTTTTTTTTTTTTTTTTTACAATATTGTATTGGTTTTGCCATACATCAATATGCATCTGCCACGGGTGTACATGTGTTGCTCATCCTGAACGCCCCTCCCACATCCCTCCCCAGACCATCCCTTTGGGTCATCCAGCCCCAAGCTTCCTGTATCCTGCATTGAACCTGGACTGGCGATTCATTTCTTATATGATATTATACATGTTTTAATGCCATTCTCCCAAGTCATCCCCCGCTCCCTCTCCCACAGAGTCCAAAAGACTGTTCTATACATCTGTGTCTCTTTTGCTAGCTTGCATACAGGGTTGTCTTTACCATCTTTTTAAATTTCATATATATGTGTTAGTATACTATATTGGTGTTTTTCTTTCTGGCTTACTTCACTCTGTATAATCGGCTCCAGTTTCATCTACCTCATTAGAACTGATTCAAATGCATTCTTTTTAATGGCTGAGTAATACTCCATTGTGTATATGTACCACAGCTTTCTTGTCCATTCATCTGTGGTGCAGTGATTTTGGAGCCCAGAAAAATAAAGTCTGACACTGTTTCTACTGTTTCCCATCTATTTCCCATGAAGTGATGGGACCAGATGCCATGATCTTCGTCTTCTGAATGTTGAGCTTTAAGCCAACTTTTTCACTATCCACTTTCACTTTCATCAAGAGCCTTTTTAGTTCCTCTTCACTTTCTGCCATAAGGGTGGTGTCATCTGCATATCTGAGGTTATTGATATTTCTCCCAGCAATCTTGATTCCAACTTGTGTTTCTTCCAGTCCAGCATTTCTCATAATGTACTCTGCATATAAGTTAAATAAACAGGGTGACAATATACAGCCTTGACGTACTCCTTTTCCTATTTGGAACCAGTCTGTTGTTCCATGATAAGATAAACACAAAGAAACCTACACCAACAACAGTAAGTGAACTTTTGAAAGCCAAAGACAATGGAAACACCTTAAAGGCAGAAAAGAGAAACAGTGTATTACCCAATAGAAACACCATTTCAAATGCCTGTGGAATTCTCATTTGAAACCTTGGCATCCAAAAGAAAGTGGCAAAATATTTTTTCAAATGAAAAAAGAGAAAAGAATTTGTTAATGACAAAATTCTATTTCTGATAAAACTACCCTTCAGGAATGAATGAGACATAAAGAAATTCTCAGTTGGAGAAACTGAAAATAATTTATTGCTAGCAGACCTACCTTTATAGATTGGCTGATATAGCTTTTCAAACAGAAAGGAAATAGAAAAGAAAGAATCATGGAGCATAAGATAGGAGGAGAAAAAAAGGAAAGTACAGAAACATGGGTCATAATGTACACTGTCCTTTTCCTCATGAGTTTTATAAATCACATTGGATGATTGAAGCAGAATTTACTATATCATCTAATATTCAAGACATAGATATTTAAAAGTAAGGAAGGTAAAGGGACCTAAGTGAAACAGATTTTCGTACTTGACTTGAAGAGGTAAATAAATGTTGATACTCACAGATTGTGATGTTACATCTGTATATTGTAGCATACAGAGCACCCATATGAAAACTATACAGAGAGATGTACTCATGAGCACTATATAAAGCAATATGGAAACATATATGATGAAGCAACACATGAGAAAGCAAGAAAAAAGACAGATGAGAACCAGAAGAAGCAAACAGAACTATTAATAAAATAGCAGATATAATTATAACATGCCAGTAATTATCTTTAATATAAATACACAGATTGAAAGAGAGAATGATAGAGTAGTTAAAAAGATATGACACAACTATTGCCTGTAAGAAACAGACTCGAATGATATATGTAGATTAGAAGTAAATGGAGGGAAAAAGGTTAACATGCATTTAAGATTTTTCAAGAGGGAATTGCTCTAATAGTAATATGCAATAAAGTAGAATTCAGAGCAAAGAAAATTACTACACACAAAGAGGACCATTGCATCACGATAAAAAGAATATTCACCAGAAAGACATAGCAATCCTTAATGGGTATGCATCAAACAACTGAACCTCAAAATACATGAAGAAGTAATGGAAAAAGCTTCAAGGAGAAATAAGCAAATCAACAATTATGGTTGCTGGCTTCAATGCACCACCTTTATCATAGAAACTGACAGAAGTGCGAGACAGAACATCAGTGAGAATATTAAAGCTCTAAGCAATGCAATTAACTAATAGGATCTAATTGACATGTATAAAACATGCTAACCCATAGACAGCAGAATCACTCTACCCTATATTAACACCTACTATACACCGATAGTTGGAAAAGGCAATGGCACCCCACTCCAGTGTTCTTGCCTGGAGAATCCCAGGGACAGAGGAGCCTGGTGGGCGGCAGTCCATGGGTTTGTGAGATTGACATGATGAGTGACTTCACTTTCACTTTTCACTTTCATGACTTGGGAAGGAAATGGCAACCCACTCCAGTGTTCTTGCCTGGAGAATCCCAGGGGGGGGGAGCCTGGTGGGCTGCCGTCTGTGGAGTCACACAGAGTCGGACACTACTGAAGTGACTTAGCAGCATACATCTATAGTAATCAGTATAGAAGTTGTAGAACATATAGGCCAATAGAATAGGGAACCCAGAAATAAAATCATGTAACCACACTTAACTGATTTTTGACAAAAGTGTGAAACCAATTCCATGGAGAAATTATAGTCTTCAACAAATGGTGCTAGAACATTTGGACATCCAGGGACCAAAAAAAAAAAAAATTAACCTAAACTTCACACTGTGTACAAAAGTCAATTCAAAATAAATCACACACTTAAATGTAAAATGTAAAACTACACATTTTTTTTTTTTTTAGGAAGAAAATAGGAAAATAGCCTCAGACTCGTGTCTAGACAGAATTCTTAGGCCTGAAATCAAAAGCATGATTCGTGAAAGAGTTTATGTATTGGACCTCATCAAAATGATTTATTTTTTTAAATTTTTAAAATTTAATTTTATTTTTATTTTTTATTTATTTATTTTTTACTTTACAATATGGCAAAATGTTTTAAAAATTACTTTGTAAAACCCATGTAAAAATGATGAAAAGAGAACCCACAACTGATAAAAAATATTTGCAAATGACATATCTGACAAAGGACTAGTATCTAAAATATATATTTTTAAAACTCTCAAACCTCAAAAAATTACTTTTTTTCCCCTTTGAACAGACTTTTCACTGAAAAGAATATACAGAAAACAGATAAAAACATGAAAAGTTGTTCAACATCCTTAGCCATCAGAGCAATACAAATTAACATCATAATGACATATACTATATACCCATGTTTAAAATAAAAATAGTGACATCATTAAATGCTGATATGAATATGAAGAAACTGAATCATTTATATGTTACTGGTGGGAATGTAAAATACAGAACTCTGGAACACATTTTGGTACTATCTTATGAAACTAAACATTCAGTGGTCATACATTCGATCACTCCTTGGTATTTATCCTTTTAAAATGAAAGTTTACTTACATACAATCACACACAGAAGTCACTGTGCATGGATGGTAATAGCAGATTTATTTGTGACAGCCAGTACTAGAATTAGTTAATGCCCTTCAGTAAATGAATGGTTAAATAAACTGTGGTATATACATACCATAGAATAATACTCACCAGTGAAAAAAAACAATGAACTACTTGATAAACACTACACTTGACATGCATCTGTAAGGAATTATGCTGTATGAAACAAACAATCCCAAAAGAATTTCCTTTATAAAGCTTGTATAAAATGATACATTTTTGGAAATGGAGAACAAGTTAGTGATTGCCAGTAGATAATGGTCAGTAGTATGGTATATAGTATAATGCGAGAGTTTACAGAGTTAATTTTTAGCTGTGTGAGAGAATCAGCATCACTTTATGCTAAATTTGTACATTTATGATTGTATATCATTGAAATCTCTCTTTCTTCCTCTGTTGTTTTTCTTCTTTCAATAGCCATGCATGCATTAATTTATTCATTCAACAAACAAGTCCAGTTAGCATAATTTTATGAATCTTGCATTTCTTTTAGCCACAATATTTAAAGTGAAAAACTGAAAACACTCCCGGGAAAAAAATTAAAAATCATAGTAAAATATCTAATTATGAAATAAATCTTTAAAGTAGTATTCTCTACTCATATAACTTTATTACTGTGAAGAGTTACTTGTCACTTTCTCATATTGCTTTATTCAGATCAGCAATATGTACCAGAAATCATATGGAATACTTATATGACACTTTAGTGTTTGGCTATAGCACTTAAGCCATTATAAGAAATTTTACTCACCAGGGTAAAAAAAAATAGAATTGGGAATTTGTGAAACAAATCATGTTACACATTATCTCTACCCAAATTTCAAATAAACTACCCTGCAGAATGTTTACCATGTGCAAATCTATTTTATTTTGTTTTTTAGTTTAATACTTTCATTTATATTGGAGTTTTTATTAGTAGTGGCAGTATATAATGCATTATCCTTTGAAAACATTGTTAGAAAAAGTGTGCCTTATCAATAATGTACTGTGAGAAATCCATTGTTTTGATTTAAATTCTAAAACTCATTTATTATTGACCAGTTTTGGAAAAATATCACATTATTTTTTACTTGAATTGTCAAGTGCTTCATGTAATATCAATCTTGGGTCTCTGAGTAGTCAAATGGCAGAACAAATGCTGGATCAGCAGTGGTTGTAAGTCACACACACACACACACACACACACACACACACACAGCACATACAGCATTCAAAATCTTGAATTTTAAGCATTACCACTTCAGTAATGATTTAACTTCATACACAGTTTTCTTAGTTTCCATTAGTAAAATAATAGAAAGAACCTAATTATAACGGTAAGTTTGAACCTAAGTCTGTGCTGGTGAGGGTTTCCCAGGTGGCACTAGTGATAAAGAACCCACCTACCAATGCAGGAGATGTTAAGAGATGTGGGTTCCATTCCTGGGTGTGGGGGATCCCCTGGAGGAGGGCATGGCAAATCACCCCAGTATTATTGCCTGGAGAATCCCATGGACAGAGGAGCCTGGTGGGCTACAGTCCATAGGTCTGCAAAGAGTCAGGACATGACTGAAGTGACAGCATGCATGCATGCATGCCAAGTGCTGGTGAAACAGGGAAACTCCCTATGTGTTCCAGTTTTATCCCATTCTATTGAAATGATATAAAGCCTATTTGTAATGAAGGCATTGGTTTACTGCTTTGCTGGGCTAAAAGTTCATTGAAAAAAATTTCTCTTCATCATTTGAAGAGAATCATTTGGAATAAGAGTATAGAAGTGATATGGCTCATAGACTAACAGTATTTATCTGGCATTGATAGTTCAGTTTAATCCAAAAAGGCAAGAGATAAAGGCAAATGGCTTAGTGTTTTTGATATGTGATGTGTATGGGACAGTCAATAAATCCATTTGTTGCAGTAGTGCCGATACACCAATATTCAAACTTTTCTTTTCTGAAATGTGAATGCTAAGACCAGAACTAGAATTGTCAATTTATCATCTATGTCTCTTTGTGAAATTAGTTTAGTGTTTTATGCCTCGGTTTTCTCATCTTCAAAATGTAATTGTAATAGATAATAATATTACCCATCTAAAGGGCTTCAGAGAAGGCAATGGGACCCCACTACAGTACTCTTGCCGGGGGAATCCCATGGACAGAGGAGCCTGGTAGGCTGCAGTCCATGGGGTCGCTAAGAGTTGAACACGCCTGAGCGACTTCACTTTCACTTTTCACTTTCATGCATTGGAGAAGGAAATGGCAACCCACTCCAGTGTTCTTGCCTGGAGAATCCCAGGGACGGTGGAGCTTGGTGGGCTGCCATCTGTGGGGTCGCACAGAGTCGGACAGGACTGAAGTGACTTAACAGCAGCAGCAGCAAAGGACTTCAGCAAACATTACATGTATTGCTCTGGATGCTGACCCAGCTTTCAATATATGTTAGCTATTATTATTCTCTTTCGTACAAAGAAATGAATATTGGTCTCAAATTTTCAAAGAGTATTTTAAAGCTCAGAAAGGCTAAATCATGTGTTGCAGCTCAAATAGAAAATAGTGTAGCTAAGGTACAGACATGGGTATTTTGGGCCCCATCGCTTTATCTCTTTTCACTATGGCCCTGCCTTCTTCGGGATTTTATTAGGTGGAAAAGAAATCTCACCTCACCTTCAATGTGTATTAACTGCTTGGAGTGATGCTGATTCTTCCACACAGCTAAATATAAACTTTGTTAACCAGCAACTGTCATTGGCATAACCACTGTGTCTTTTGTGTTAAGAAATTTCAATCTTCTTTGTGTGCTTGTATTATTATTGCAAATTCTAGACAGATAAGGTGGTACTGGAATAATGGGGTCATTTGGAGGAATTGCTTTAGGTGAGTTAGTTTGAAATAGAATACTTTGAAACCATGAGCCACTAATAGTTATCAATGGAAAATGTTTTCTATATTCCAGGGAAAAAAAGATAAGAAGTGAAGTGGCAAGTGGCCAAATATAAGCAGAGGATTAAGAAGTGCAAACTATTATCTATAAAATGAATAAAACAGGGGATATAGCCAATATTTTATAATAAGTACAAATGGAATATAAACTTTAAAAATTGTCATTGAGTTATATACCTGAAGCTTATACACATCAACTATACCTCAATGAAAAACAAGTAAAAAATAAATGAATTGATTACTCTTCATAGTTACTTCATCCTTACAATATCACTAGACTCAGTCTGGGCTCAGAAAGGATTCTGGTATTTCTTATGATGAAAGTGTATCTGAATCATCTAGATACTTGATGATTTGTGCACTGATTCTCAGTTTGCTTTTTTTTTTTTTTAATTGAAGTATAGTTGACTTACAGTGTTATGTTAGTTTTAGGTGTACAACATAGTTATTCAAAATATTTATAGGTTATACTCAATTTAAAGTTATTGTAAAATATTGGCTATATTCCTTGTGCTGTACACCATATCTTTAGATCATATTTATCTTATTCATAGTAATTTGTATCTCATGATCCCCTACATCTATCTTGTTCCTCTAGGTTTTGATCCTACTTATTTGGGTGGAGCTTTGTTGTTGTTCAGTTGCTCAGTCCTGTCCGACTCTTTGTGATCCCATGGACTAGAGTATGCTAGCTTTCCCTGTCCTTAGAGCTTGGTACTGTTCATTTGTTGGAGCAGTCCAGGCTACCTGTATGAGGGTAGTTTGGAGACAAAACTTTGATCTATGGATGATGTTGAACATGGCAGTGATATACAGATGTTTAATACCAGCATGCTTAGCATTGGGGGTGGTACCCTCAATCCTTTGGTATTTATTAACAGTTCTCTCTTTTGAACCAAGAGTTTGTATTTCCCCTAATTATATGAATTTTTCCTTTATATTCCATTATGATAAAGATCTTATTGAATAATTCCCATTTTGTATAGTAACTAAAATATTATTTCACATTACAGCATGTCTCTGATTGTTATAACTTATGATTAAATAATTTAATATAATGGTTTAATATAGCTCAGTTGGTAAAGAATCTGCCTGCAATGCAGGAGACCTGGGTTTGATTCCTGGGTTGGGAATATCCCCTGGAGAAGGAAATGGCAACCCACTCCAGTATTCTTGCCTGGAGAATCCCATGGACAGAGGAGCATGGTGGGCTTCAGTCCATGGGATTGCAAGAGTCGGACACGACTTATTGACTAAACCATCACCACCATAATTTTAAAATAACTTGTGAAATAGAAAATCTGTGAAACAAACTTCAATTTCTATTTGATTCAAAAAATATATGGATAACTGTTAATTTCAATTACTCTGAACTCAATAACTAGTTTTTGTGTACAAGTTCATAATATGACAACAAGATACTAATTGGTCAGAATGGGAGATGTTCACAACGTGTTCATAACTCTCTGAAGTCCTTCATGTATTACATATTTACATTATACGCCCCCAAAACTCTAATCTTTTTTCTCTGGACATCAGATTGCCTGTTTGTCACTTAGAGCTTGACTTACTGCAACTGTAATTTCAGTAAGGGTCATGAAGCAGAACTATATATGCACTCCACTGTGTTCTCATAAACTTCACAAGGAATTTCTTAGTGTTCATTTCCCAGTTAGCTGATAGGTTACTAAGGCTCATAATCTGAATATTTGTAAATTGTGTTGTCTACATACCAGAACCTACTACAGTTTTAATGCAATTAGCAGGCAAAGTGAATGTAGTGATATCACCTTATGTATTTGACTAATTCAAGAAAGTCTGTTGATGCAGCAGTTGTTTGCTGAACATCAATAATTTGTGGTTCAATGCAGAGCCTCAGGGTTGGGGATATTGTTTTATGCTTGTGTAATTTATTTTGCTTGTTTGTTTAAGGCATAGCAAACCCAGGCTGGAATAACCTTCTAAAGATTGCTTTCTGTGAGAGCAACTACCTTGGTTCTAGACACTGCACTAATTAGGTTGAGCTTACTCATTATCTTAGGTCAGGCCTGGAATCAGAGCCTAAGACAAGATTTACTATGAAACTGATTTTAGAAAGAGTTTTCTCAGGAGAAATTTGTAAGAAATGAGGAGAAAAGAGATGAAGACAGGAAAGCAACCCACATAGAGTAGAGATGTGCCTTCCAGAGCTCAACTTCAACATTGTATCATAGGAAATCCTTGAGATAAATTGTTTTACAGATGTCCCACCTAGCTTCCCTCTTGGCTCAGAAGTTAAAGTGTCTGCCTCCAATGCGGGAGACCCGGGTTCGATCCCTGGGTCAGGAAGATCCCCCTGGAGAAGGAAATGATAAACCACTCCAGTATTCTTGCCTTGAGAATCCCCTTGTAGGCTACAGTCCACGGGGTCGCAGAGAGTCGGATACGACTGAGCGACTTCACCTTCACCTAATGATAACAAGATAAGACTACCATGGCTTTGGTCTGCCTTGGAGGTATGAGGAGTATAATCTTCCAACATTCCAGACATGTATAGGACAAGTTGGATCCTATTGGTCAAGAATAATACTCTGGAGAAGATGGATGCAGGTGTTGGCAGTCAACACCATGTCAACACCGTGATTAGGTGGGGAATGGAGGTATGGTCCTAATAAATTGCATCTGATTAGAGAATAGCATCTGCCTCACCCAGCGCATATAGCAATCCAAAACAGGGACTTGTATGGTTCTTTTTTTACCAGGATTTATGAATAGAAGAAAAAGAATTGAGAAAAGATAACTGAAACTATAAAGTAAAGTATCTAAATTCAAGCTGTACTTCCTTATGGAAAAATTAAGATGTCAATTGCAGAATTTTCTATCTTATTACAATGACTTAATGATCACATATTATGTTTGGAGCTTTCATCTGTAGTTGTGCACTGATGTCTATGCAAGACTGAAGTTTTTAGAATCTGTCCTTTCTTTGTAGCAGAATTCTGATTATGATTTTCACATAGAAATACAGTAAGCATCTCTAGGTTTAATATCTGCCTCTTTGAACAATATCCATCATGTTATTAGCCCTAACACTTGTACTATGACATTACAGGAATCTTCTGGTTCTCTCTGGTGATGAGGTGAAAAACCAACTTATTCTAGGTTAAGAATAACTTGTTATAGCAGAGAAGTCATTTGACATATAGCCATGGCTGTTCATATACAAAAAACTGCTTTGTCAGCTGTATCAGTGTGGTGTTTCATGGTTTAACATTTTTTAAAGACACTCCCCTTGTCAATTATGATCTCATTTCTGGTAACTTCTGTTCATCAATATATGGTTTTCATCTCCTGCTGAGTCTGTGGGAGGAGTTGAGTTCCCCACTTATCAGAGGTATAGGCAAAGTCCTATAATTTGCTTTTGAGCAATAGAATATAAGTACTGCTGCTGCTGCTAAGTTGCTTCAGTCGTGTCCCACTCTGTGCGATCCCATAGATGGCAGCCCACTAGGCTCCGTCCCTGGGATTCTCCAGGCAAGAATACTGGAGTGGGTTGCCATTTCCTTCTCCAATGCATGAAAGTGAAAAGTGAAAGTGAAGTCGCTCAGTCGTGTCCGACTCTTAGCGACCCCATGGACTAGAGCCTACCAGGCTGCTCCTTCCATGGGATTTTCCAGGCAAGAGTACTGGGGTGGGGTGCAAATGCATATAAATACAAATGAAATGCATCAGTTCCAGGTAGCAGCATTTAATTGTTGATGCTCAGTTCTTCAAACTGTGCTTTCCCCTGGGGAAAGTATGTGTTTTTGTAGTATGTGTTTGAGTAGAGGCATCTAGAGATGCTGAGATAACATGTAGTTGATGGATGGATTGGAGAATCACCTGGACCAGACAGGAATGTTGTATAAGGATACCATTTAACATGACACTGTTGCTTTTGGTGTTACTTGCTAACCCAGTGTGACCTAGGGTATCCTAATAAAGGTATGGAATCACTTTACTCAATTACAGAAATAAACAAACACCAGTATTATGCACATATGACAGAAAAGTTGAACTACTAGTAGTACAGTATATGCTTTCACTAGAAGCAAAGAGAAAATGGGTGAAAAGAAAAAAAGAAATTTGAAAACAAACCTGCTGTGAACCTAAGGCAATTTTCTACTACTTATACGATGAAAACACAGTATCTTCTGCGTTGTCTAATTATAGTGGATATAACCATGTGATAAGTACATATCAGTATACTGACAGCTCCCAGTGAAGACACATAAACATTTGATTATCATATCTTCATAAATACTAATGACATTTTTGCCAAGGAAATTTTTAAAACAATTTAGACAAGATAGAAACACAATGATCAATGCATTAACATTTCTATAGAGTGAAATGTTCTAGACTCCAAATAAAATTAAAATCTAAATCATAGAATTTAGAATCAGAATAATAATAAAATAATAACAAGTTCACAATTGCATCTTCTTGACTTGGTTCTACTAATTCTAGTATTATTGTCGTCACTAAGTATCTGATTTTTTAGCTAGTTACATTTTATGTAAATTAATCTTCATCAAAATATAACCCAGATTACTGCTCACAATTTTACTGCCGAGAAACTGAAAATTAGAAAATATAAACAACCTGCTCAGGGTCACAGAGTTTCTATGGGAGGGGATTCAAGTACAATTTCATTTGAGTAGGACTTCATGAAAAACCGTAGCTTGAAATAGCTTAGTGATGACTTACTTACTGGATTATTTCAAGGCCTTTTCCATTATTGATGTTTTTTTTTAATATGAAATTAAAGATAATAATATGTCTCAGATTTCTTGGGAGTATGGAATGAAATAACTCTTATGAAAACATCTAAACATTATAAGAACTTATACAAGACAATATAGTTTTCTTATTATTTTGTAAACAATTATGGGTATATTATAAGTGTTATCTGAACCTGTGCCCATACTTGGTTCTGTTAACCATTTCTTGTAAAAAGGAGTGATAAAAAAAAGAAAAACCTCAAAACTGTCTTACATGTATTTGTATAGTTGGTAAGTGTAAGTGGTTGATTTAACTGTGTTGGTAATTCTTTTTTGAAATGTATCCCTAGCAAATAGCTGTATAGCTCATTGGAGCAATCAAAATTAAAAATACATACATAAGGCTTAAATACTCAAAAATAGCTCACAGTTAAACATCATACTGGTTAAAATTTTAAAAGATGCAATTATCTTTTTTTGGCAGTCTCTGAATAGTCTCTGGATTGTTAGTGGCTATAAAATGGTTTAAAAAAGTAATTTTTACAAGGTTCTGTTAAGTTGAAATTCAGATAGGTATGCTGTTTTCCTCTCTTAAGTATAATCTCTCTGTTTCCTCCTGGGATATACATAGTCCCTGAAAAATACTTGACTGGGAATTGGGCTTCCCAGGTGGTGCAGTGGTAAAGAATTCACCTGCCAGTGCAGGAGGCACAGAAGACACCGGTTTGATCCCTGGGTCGGGAAGATCCCCTGGAGGAGAACATGTCAACCCATTCCAGTGTTCTTGCTATAAAATGCCATGGACAAAGGTGCCTGGTGGACTACAGTCCAAAGGGTTGAAAAAAGTTGGACATGCCTGAGTAACTGAGCAGAGCGCTCTGAGAAATGGATTATTTCAGTCAATTTTGGAAGTTTGAAATAGGGGTAAGTAATTACAAATTCAATCCTAATCAGTGTGTAAAGTAAACTAATTTTACTTCATTCCAAATAATTTTGGAATATCCATCAAATACACATATACATACATACACACAAATACAACTTTGCTTTATTTAACATCGTGTACATTTCTCTTAGAATTTGAATCATAGAGGGTATGATTACTTACTACATATTTTGATAATATCAAAACAATTTAGAATATAAAATATTTTCTACTTAAAATGTTACAGGAAGATATAAAAAAATAAAGGTAAATGGCAGTATTGTGTTAGACATGGGTGTACTATTTGTATACTTGTTCACTGGATACATATATATTTGTACACTCACTACGTGCCAGGCATTGTTCAAGGAATCAGGATATAGCAGTAAAGAAAACAAACCCCATTGACTTGTAGAGCTCATATTATAGTGAGCAAGATAGACAGTAAACAGATATATAGCCATGGCAAAGGGTGATCAATGTCCTGAGGGGAAATAAAGCATAGTAAAGGTGTAAGATTTATAGGACTACTATTTTGTATAGAATTTCATACTGTTTACAATTATTTTTTAATTGTCCTAAACTTTAATGAGGTCATATTTATTGCATGCATTTTTATGGTGTAGAAAATACTCTTTAAGAAGTTCACAGATAAGAATTATACACTATTTCCAATTGCCAGTGATGTATTTTTTCAAGTTCAAGTGTCATTGTGAGACGTTTTTCTCTACATTTTGGTAAATCATTTTCTCCACTAGAATGTCATTACTCTAGTGATTTGTTTTCTTTGTAAAGTACTCCTAATTAAGCAACATCAGATCAGATCATCCTCATCTGTCCACCCCCTCCACACCAGCCCCGAGGTCACTCAGACCGCCCACGTCTGCCCCGCCCCCCCGCTCCCCTCCCCCCCCCCCCCACCAGCCCCCCGGGCCCGCGGGCCGCCCCCCACGGGGGGGGGGTGGGCGGGGGGGCGAGGGTGGGGGTTGGAGGGGGGGACGAGTGGGAGGTGGAGGGAGGGGGATCGCGACAGCGGAGGGTGATCCGGTCCCTGCCTTCTAAACCAGTGATGCAACAATAGAGATATTAAATTTAAAAATTTTCTGAAAAGTGGAAAGCCCTTTTACCTGTTCTCATGCACTTTAACTCTAAAAAAACTCTTGGATGCTGAAAGAGGGTTCATTTACTCATACTGTACGCAACATTCTAATTGCAGTAGTTTGGTGTTCTGATTCCCCAAACTATCGAATATTAGAAACATCACAGTAGATAATGAAGGGACTTTGAGCAGCAAGAACACGATTGGTCAGTTGGCAACATTAAATCCAGGAGGAAGAATGGAAATGCATTTAAAAATAAATTAGGATGTACACCCAGAACTAGGATTGTTGGATCATACGGCAATTCTATTTTAAATTTTTGTGAGGAACTGCCGTACTGTTTTCCATAGCGGCTTTACATTCCCACCAACAGTGTACCAGAGTTCCCTTTTCTCCACATCCTCACCGCCACTTGTTATCTCTCTACTTTTTTGAATTTTTTTTTTTAATTTGAAAGCTACCTGCTTTACAATATGGTGCTGGATTTACAACAATGTGAACCAGCCATATGCATTCATATAGCCACTCCCTCTGGAACCTACCTCCTGCTCCCTCATCCCACCCCTCACCCTTCTAGGTTGTCACAGAGCACCGGGCTGTTACACAGCAGCTTCCCACTAGCTCTCTCTTTTACAAATGGTAATGTGTATGTCTCAGTGCTGCTCTCTTGTCAATTTGTCCCACCCTCTCTGTTTAAGATTCTTGCAGGAATATGATGACACCTTTGAATTGGGATACTTTAGGGTATTTATTTATTAAAGAGACTATTTATAAACTCATGAACTCAATGCTGGGAAATTCTAATGGATGATTTCATACTTCCAGGGATAGTAAGAGACCTTATCATGTCTAATGGGATCCAGAGTAGAATCTGGAATAAAGAGAGAATTTATGAATAGAGCCATTTGACGAGGAACTGTGACTTCAGTGGTGACTTCCACAAAGAACGGATGAATAAATACCCCAAACTAACATGCCCTCCTCCATCTAGTCTCCAGATGGTGCTCTTAAAGTGGACAAGCCCTCCCAGAAATAAAAGGGCAAGGCGATTTGTCATATAGTAGATACTGGACTGCCTGGTAGGGCAGGGAACAGATTAGAGAATGGGTCTAGAGGGGGAAATAGAAGATAGATCCACAGGTATTCAAGGCATCCTCCTCTGGAAAAATATCATGAAGTACTATCTGTAAAATAGGTCCCAGTGTTCTCTTCTTCTGTTACTGTAAGCAATGTCCTATTCTGTCTTTTGGATTTATATCCCTTTTCCAGTTCCCACTATTATCACTCTAATTTAAATCTTTATTATTCTGGCCAGTATTATATACGGTGTGGTCTAATTTTCCACAGCCAACTTGTTGGGGCCCAGTGCTGACCAGGTGAATTATTGCCACTAATAACATCTAGATAATTATTTGCAGAAAGTTAATACATGCCACCCAGCTTCATCAGAGTAAGATAGGCAGTATGTAATAGAGTGAGGGTGTTTCAAGATGAAAAATTGTAAACTTAATGGGATGCTGACAGTGATGGGGAGAAGCAGTTGGTTGCAGACAAAACACTGGAGCTCTGCCCAAGTTCATGGCCTGGTGCCTTTAGTGACTATTTCTTGCCACATGTGACCATTAAAGGTATGGAGACAAAACAAAAATCTCTATTACTTTATGCGTTCATTCAGAAAATATGATTTGGGCATCCACCATCATTCTAAGTTCAAATGATGTAAAATAATTGGGAGTATGTGCTGTGTTGTGCTGTGCTCAGTCACTTCAGTCATGTCCAGCTTTTTGCGACTCTATAGACTGTAACCTGCCAGGGTCCTCTGTCCATGTGATTCTCCAGGCAAGAATACTTAAGTGAGTTGCCAGACCCTCCTTCAGGAGATCTTCCTGAGCCAGGGACTGAACCTATGTCTCTTATATCTCCAGCATTGGGAAGCAGATTCTTTACCACTAGTGCCACCTGGGAGGCCTGGTTGGGAGTATGTGTGTGTGTGCTTGTCACTCAGTTGTGTCTGACTCTTTGCAACCCCATGGAGTATAGCCTGCCAGACTCCTCTGTCTATGGGGATTCTCCAGGCAAGAATACTGAAGTGGGTTGCCATGGCCTCCTTCATGGAATTTTCCCAGCACAGGGATTGAACCCAGGTCTTCTGCATTTCAGACAGATTTTTTACCATCTGAGCCACCAGAGAAGCCCAACTTGGGGTCTCAGCTTTAAATGAGATGATCGGAGGTTTTGTGAGATGAAATTTTAAATTTATACTGTAAATGAGCATGGGGAGAAAAGGCTAAGAGTGCACTATAAGATATAACAGCTTCCTAATTGTTTTCTATCTCTTAGAAGATAAGAGATCACCCATTAATAGAGTTTGTCTCTACAGTAAGTGATGATGATGATGATTATAGGATTAGAATGATGAGAGTGATATTGAAGGTAACAAGATACCAAAGGTGATAAGAAGTGATGTAATAAAATTCTCATAAAGACAGAGGCCATGTGTCCTTTGTTTGCTCCTTTATCCTCAAGCATCTATCACAGCCACAACATCAACATTCAATAGAGAATTTTTGGGATGAACAGAAGCATGAAAAGATGATGGTAATGACTAGGACTGGTTCAATTGAATTGAGTTGATGATAGTGTATTATGTACCTCAAAATTAGAGTCAATTTTCATCTGTTTCAGTGACTTTTAAGGAAATGAACCATTCCAGTGATACTGTATCTCAGACAATTAATTTTCACCTTATTCTGTTGAGCATTATCACCTAGTATTTAGCACGTTGCTAATTATCACTTTGTAACCATTTGTAAAGTGTGAAAAACCTGCTGCACACATTCCTTCCTTTCACTAGTTGTGTTTCTATCCAATCCAGAGCAGTGACATAAAGTACAGAATTTGTGGTAACATATCCAAAATAAACCGATATTTTTTTCTTCTAAAAAATAAAACGTCAGTAATTCCTCTGCATGTACTGACAGAAGACAAAAATATTTTATGTAAAGTGTTGAATGCTTCATTAAAAAATCCACAATAAAATTCCAAATCAGTTGCGTATAACTACATCAATATAATACTGACATAGAGGAAGGAAATTTAACAGCTCTCGGGTCATAATACACGACTAAAATCTGATTTGTGCAGTTGGCTCCTGGGAATATTACATAAATACTCTAATTTTCATTTTTAACATTTGTTATGAGGATGACATTACACCCAGCATAAAGTAGGTACTCATTGGATACTAGTTGCCGACAACTTTCAGCACAACTACATTCAACACAATGTCTTATTAGAGCAATTGTCAAGCTATGGATGGAACTAAAACTTATGATGTTAACTGCTCAAATAAACTTTTAACTTTATTATCCTTTACACCTACTGTGTGTAGAGTTTAGTGACAGATATTTTAGAAAAACTATTAATGCAATAAATATGATCCTTGCCTTTAGCTTATAGTCCATGAGTGGATGGTTTTTATGCACTAATTAATTGTGAATCATTGTTTGTTAAAAGTAATTATAAATAAATTCTGGATAAAAGCATTATTTTTATTCTAAAACTATGAAATCATTTTATTCAATCATGAAACTATGGTTAAATAGCTTATGTTTATATGATTATAGCTACTGTACATGCAATTTTGTTATATTTCCTAGAGTCCCTCTTGCCCCAATGCCTCCTAAAGACTTTCTTCCTTCCCAATATCAGCAATTGTCATTCACAGCTTAATAAATTGTTGTTATGAAGAACAGATACAAGCTGAACCTTGTTTGTTATGTGACTATCAAGACATTGCAAGGGCCAGAGATTCTGAACTTGAAGAACATGTAATATTAAAAGTTCAGAGATCATCCAAATATGGTGTATCATTCCAAATATATGACCTTCTGGAAAAGGCAAAACTATGGAAATCATAAAAATCAATGTTTGCTAGGGATTGGGGGAGGGCAAAGGGGAAAAAGGATGGATAGGCAGAACACACGGGACTTTCAGGACAGTGAAATACTGTGTATGATACCATGAGGATGGATGCATGTCATTTTATATTTGTTCAAATTGATAGAATGCACAACACTAAAAGTAAGTCATAATGTAAACCATGTACTTTTGGTGACTGTGATGTGTCAGTGTAGAATCATCCGTGTTACAAATGTACCACTCTATTGGAGGATGATAATGAGGGAGGCTATGCATGTGTGGGGGCTTCCCAGGTGGCGCAGTGGTAAAGAATCCACCTGCTAATGTAGGAGATGGAAGAGATACAGGTTTGATTCTTGAGTCTGAAAGATCCCCTGAAGTAGAAAATGGCAACCCATTCTGGTATTCTTGCCTGGAGAATCCCATAGATGAGGAGTCTGACACGACTGAGCACATAAGCACACACA
This sequence comes from Tragelaphus eurycerus, assembly GCA_935064755.1. Classification (NCBI taxonomy): domain Eukaryota; kingdom Metazoa; phylum Chordata; class Mammalia; order Artiodactyla; family Bovidae; genus Tragelaphus; species Tragelaphus eurycerus. The sequence goes on from CAKXYN010000020.1 coordinate 26,575,281, forward strand.
TGCATGTGTGGAGGCAGAGGATACACCAGAAATATCTGTACCTTCCTCGCAATGTTGCTATGAACCTAAAACTGCTGTAGAAAATACAATCTTAATAATAATTTTTAAAAGTCCAGGAATAATGTCTAATTTTCAAAAGTACATGAACAATCAGAGATTATTTCTATTCCCACAAGACAAGTTAGTATTTCTAACAGATGGATGTAGGGACATCAGGGTGAGGCAATGGCTGACTAGGTGTCAGTAGTCTAGTTGAGAAGAGGCTGTTTCTAGAGCTGGATATGGAAGGGAGAAGAATTCCTAGACTCCCAGATAAGTTTGGTGATTTGAGGAGAAAGAAGACCATCAGTTGCTTCCAGATGGTGCCTTGCTGATCTCCCTGTCAATCTAAGTACATTAGAAATAGCAGAGTGAGTATTGTTATATAGGATTTTTTTTTTTTTTAGTTTCTTAAGAGAATTGAGTTTACAGAGCAAACTGCCACCTCAAAATCTGGGTAGGCAGGAGTATCTAGGGAGGCACAGTTGAAATCTGCTTGGAATGGAAATTGTTGAAGTGATAAACTGTTAGAAAGACTTAGATGATTTAAAAAAATTGCTGGAGTCTGAGTGCGGACTAACATAAAAATGAGAAGCTCCTGGTTTGAGGCAGTCTTAAAGTGACTTCCACACTCTGGAGGGGGTTTACCTCCAGGAGCCCCACCAGCTTCTCAAGGTAAAGATCTGAGAAAATCCATTCCTGACTCTGATAGGTAGATAGGAAGGGTAATTCTCCTGAATACTCCCAGAGCAGTCTTCACAACAAAGTCTTGCTCTCCAGAATTGTCTTTATCAGAGCTTTATTTAATGTGGGGGAAAGAATGTATCCCACTTCAGCCAATTCTAGTCTTCCAGTGTTACCAAAGGGGAACTAAAACCTGAGAAAAACCTGTGAATGTCATAGTCCAGGGACAGAGGACAACTAAAAGATTAGGAGTTAATAAGAGGCATACAGAATGCTTCCCCTCTCCATACTTTACTACTATACTAATAGGACTCCAGTATAATAGTATAATGGGAAATTACAACTGAAAGAGGTATAATACATGAACTCTTTCTGAGAAGAGTTATGCAGGAAAGACCAAAATCCAGAGAGCAAACTAAAAGAAAAACACTAGAGGAATTTGAAGCCTCTGGAAACTATAGCCACAACAAGTATTTTAAAAGCCCACTTTCAGCCACACTAAAATAAATTCTCACACCAAGGACCTACATACCTTAGTTATCATTCTAATACAACACGTCCATCTTTCAACAGAAAAATTACAAGACATGCCAAAAAGCAAGAAAAAATTAAAAGCAGTCTGAATAGACAAAGTAAACCTAGATCCAAACTCAGAAATGGCACAGATGTTGAAATTATCAGATAGGGAATTTTAAATAACTGTGATTAATATGTTAGAGCTCTAATGGAAAAGTAGACAGCATGTAAGAACAGATGGTTAATGAAAGCTGAGGGATGAAAGCTCTAAAAAATAATCAGAAGGAAATGCTAGAAACAGAAATTAAGAATTCCTTTAATGGGCTCCTCAGTACACTGGAAATGGCCAAGAAAAGAATCAGTAAGTTTGAAGAGGGGTCAATGGAAATTTCCCAACTGAAATACAAAGAGGAAAAATAGAATTAAAAACAAATAAACAGATCACCTAAGAAGTCTGGGACAGTTTCATAGATATATATCTGCAGTATCAGAAGATAAAGAAAGAGAGTGGAGCAAAAAGTATATAAGACTCAGAATTTTAAAAACTAATGACCCATACTAAGTCACATATTTAGGAACCCCAGAAAACACCAAGAAGGATAAATACAAACAAAAGCATAGAAACAAAGGGAAAAAACTACACATGTCATAGTCAAACTGCAGAAAACCAAAACAAAACAAAATCTTGGTGAAGCCAGAGAAGGGGAAAAGTCAACTTACTTATTCATAAACAGAGATAAAAATTACAGTGAACTTCTCAACAGAAACCAAGTTAAGACAGTAGAAAATGAAGTATGTCAATTAAAAAAAATGTACATCTTAAAGGCTGAGAATTATATTTTATTTGGAGCATTGCTAAAGACTATAGCCAGGAAGCAGCCTCTCAAATAACTCTGAGAAGCTGTTCCAAAGAGGTAATGGTGGAGTCAGGATACACAGGGTTTTTTGTTTTGTTTTGTTTTAACTTTTTATTTTGTATTAGGATATAGCCAGTTATATGGACTGATGCTGAAGCTGAACCTCCAGTACTTTGGCCACCTGATGTGAAGAGCTGACTCGTTGGAAAAGGCCCTGATGATGGGAAAGATTGAGGGCAGGAGGAAAAGAGGGCATTAGAGAATGAGATGGTTGGACGTCATCACTAACTCAATGGACATGTGTTTGAGCCAGCTCATGGAGATAGTGAAGGACAGAGAAACCTGGCGTGCTGCAGTTCATAGGGTTTCAGAATCGAACACGACTTAGCAACTGATAAACAACAACAACAAAATAGCCAGTTAACAAACAATGTTGTGATAGTTTCAGGTGAACAGGGGAAGGGACTCAGCCATACATATACATGTATCCATTTTTCCCCAAATTCCCCTCCCATCCAAGCTGCCCAATAACATTGAGCAGAGTTCCTTGTGCTACATCCTTGTTGGTTATCCATTTTACACAGGTGTTTTTATCAGGAACAAAACAAAACATGTAGTCAAACACCAAAAGATTACTGCTAGTCACAAAATGAAAACAGACATCTCAAATTAATAATGATTTCTCTGATATTCATCTTAACTATGTAAGACCAGTATCCTGTTTTTCTCCGCCCAGAATTCCCCTCAGAATGCATCTTTGCTGGCTGCAGTGGCTGATGACTTGGTGATAGGGAACATTCTTTGTCCACAAATATTTAAGTATTGAAAAAAGATCACCAAACTAAAATTATTTTCCAATGAATTGTCCTCCAAAAAGGAGCAGTTAAACCTTTCTCAGACAAATAAGAACTGAGGGAATTCATCACCAGCATATATGACCAGAAAAGAATGTTAGAAGTAGTTTTTCAGGGAGAAGGAAAATGATAGGTTAGAAACTTGAATCTGTGTAAAGAAGGGAAAGCATCAGAGAATAAATAAAGTAAATATTTTTAATACTCTTAACTTAGCTAAGATATGCATCTTACAGAAGTACTGAAAGAATGAAATAATTATGTATAAATCAAATAAAATGTGGAAAACTACACTACAACACTCAGGAAAAAAAAAACCAAAGACATAAATAAACTGATAAATATCCATGTTCATCCATTAGAAGAATCACTATTGTTAAGCTGTCAATTCCTTCAAATGTGATCTATAGATTCAATGTAATCCCAAGCAGAATTCCAGCAAATTATTTTGTCAAAACACTCAATCCAAAGTTAATATTGAAAGACAAATGACCTTGAGTAGCCAACATAATGCTTTAGAAGAACAAATTGAGGAATTGGCATTACCTGACTTTTAAGACCATTTAAAGCTATAATAATCAACAGAGTGTAAATACATGAATCAATGGAATATAAAAGGAAGCCCAGAAGTGGAGCCACAGAGACATAGTCAATTGATCTTTGGCAAAGGAAAAAAAAAGGCAGTTCAATGGATAATATTATTTTCAATAAATGATGGCTAGGGCAATTGGATGTGCATATGAAAAAAGAATGAATATAAACCAAACAAGTATACTTTTTACAAAGCTGCCTCAAAGTGGATTATAGACTTCAATGTAAAACACACAACTATAAAGTTTCCAGAGGAAAATAGTATGGGGAGGCAGGAGGGAGGAGGGTTCAGGATGGGGAACACATGTGTACCTGTGGCAGATTCATTTTGATATATGGCAAAACAAATACAATATTGTAAAGTTAAATAAAAAAAAAAAAAAAAGAATTAGATGACCTTGAGTTTACCCATGTGTTTTAGCTACAATACCAAAAGCATGATCCATGAAAAAATATTATTCTTTTTAAAATTAGAGGGGAGGAGCTAAGATGGCGGACGAGTAAGACGGGGAGAATACTTTCTCCTCCACAAATCCATTAAAAGAACATTTGAATACTGAATAAACTCGATAAAACAACTTCTGAATGCCGGCAGAGGACATCAGGCACTTAGAAAGACAGCTCATTGTCTTCAAAACGAGAAAACGAGCCCTGCGGTAACTCCTTTTGCGGAGAACTGGCGCGGACACCAGCAGGGGCTGGGCTAGGAGGAGCGGCGAGGCCTGCATTGCTTTGAGAAAGGATTTGGCCTGGCTCTCTCGGGCGCTATCTGAGCGAAATAACCAGACTGTCGGTTATCTACTACATCAAAAGCCAGCCCTAACTTAAGACACCACCAGGACTACCTACGGAACAAAGGGCTGCACAGAGTTGGCCGGCTGCAGGCCGTCCCACTCCCGTGACAGGCAGCCAGGGCCAGAGGCGGGCAATTATAGCCCTAGAGAGACACTGTCTAACGGAACTGTGAGTAGGTTTCTGTGCTGACTCACGCTTCTTGGGGCTCTGGATGGTCAACATCTGCCTGAGAAAGTGCGCTGTTTGTATACCCAGAAAACTGAGCGGCGGAGAGGCGATAAGTCGCAGCACCTGCGCTCGCTGAACATTTCATCACCTGCGCTACTCGGATCTGGGAAGGGCATAAAACGCAGACTCAACCAAGTCTGTGCTTCTGAGGATTATCTGAGTGCCTGAACCTGGCCGGTTTAGATTTGGGTGTTCATCTCCGCCCCCTCTGTAACAAGGCAGAGATCAGATATTGAAAAGACCTGTAAACCGCCTCAATAAAGAGAATTCAACAAACTACCAGAATATAGTAAGGACACTCTAAATTTGGCAATTTTAACAAAATGAAGAGACAAAAGAATACCCAGCAGCTAAAGGAACAGGATAGATCTCCACCAAACCAAACCAAAGAGGAAGCGATAGGGAATCTACCTGATAAAGAATTCCGAATAATGATAGCGAAATTAATTCAAAATCTCAAAATCAAAATAGAATCACAGTTAAAGAGTCTGGAGACAAGGATTGAGAAGATGCAAGAAAGGTTTAACAAGGACCTAGAAGAAATAAAAAAGAGTCAACACATAATGAATAATGCAATAAATGAGATCCAAAACACCCTGGAGGCAACAAATAGTAGAATAACAGAGGCAGAAGATAGGATTAGTGAACTAGAAGATAGAATCCTAGAAATAAATGAATCAGACGAGAAAAAAGAAAAACGTATCAAAAGAAATGAGGACAATTTCAGAAACCTCCAGGATAACATCAAACGCTACAACATTCGAATCATAGGAGTTCCAGAAGAAGAAGATAAAAAGAAAGATCATGAGGAAATACTTGAGGAGATAATAGGTGAAAACTTCCCTAAAATGGAGAAGGAAATAACCACTCAAGTTCAAGAAATCCAGAGAGTCCCTAACAGGATAAACCCAAGGTGAAACACCCCAAGACACATATTAGTCAAATTAACAAAGATTAAATATAAAGAACAAATATTAAAAGCAGCAAGGGAAAAACATCAAATAACTCACAAGGGAATTCCCATAAGGATAACAGCTGATCTTTCAATAGAAACTCTCCAAGCCAGGAGGGAATGGCAAGACGTAATTAAAGTGACGAAGGAAAATAACTTACAGCCTAGATTATTGTATCCAGCAAGGATCTCATTCAAATATGAAGGAGAAATCAAAAGCTTCACAGATAAGCAAAAGTTGAGAGAATTTTGCATCACTAAACCATTTCTCCAACAAAAACTAAAGGACATTCTCTAGAGCAATACAATAATAGTGGGAGACTTTAACACCCCACTCATATAATCTGGCTGTAATAGACAAAGTAAAGAGGAAAACATATTTACTTATGAGCCTCAAAAAATTCAGTTCACTCAGGAGAGTTTAAAAAAAAAAAAAAAGACTTATTTGCTCACTCTGTAGAGGTTTATTGACTATTTTGTGGGTTTGGTACCACTTTGGGTAGTAGGGAGGAAGAGGTGACAAATGTGATCCTGTCCTAAATAATATATTGTGGTAAAGATAGATTTACCAATACAAAATACCAAGATGTGCCTAAAGATGAGGATACCCAAACTGGACTTTTTGTTTTCTGAACTTTTCATTTCGAGAACAAACCTCCTAATATAAGATGAACTCACCATGATTTTTTTAAGTGTTCTCTGTAATTAAAAACAGAAAGCCATTGGTTAAGAAATTACATATACTCCTCCCCACCATCACTCCCCTTCCTTCTTCCCATTTCCCTCCCACCCTCATTGATCCTTTCCTTTGTCCATTTTCCCCTGCAAAAAAAAAAAAAAAAAAAAGAAGAAAGTACATATACTCCTCCCTACCATCACTCCCCTTCTTTCTTCCCATTTGCCTCCCACCCTTATTGCTCCTTTCCTTTGTCCATTTTCCCCTGCAAAAAAAAAAAAAAAAAAATTAGAAATTTTGCTCTGTCAAAGACATCATTAAGAGAATAAAGCAAACTAGTCATAGGTTGGAAGTTTAACATTTGCAAAACACTATCTGGTAAACTTTTTGTTTTGTTTTTTAATCGCAAACATCAAATAACTCTAAAAATTCAAGAAAGCAGCTCTAGTAAAAAATGAGCAAATAGTCTAAACAGCCATGTTTACAAAGAATATATACAACAACAAATACATTTGAAATGACACATGTCATTTGACATTATAGAACTTTAAGACAACAATGAGATATCACTGCCCACATATTAGAGTAGCTAAAATATTTTTAAAGAAAGCAAAATTCTGGTTGCTGTTGAAGGTTGAAAGCAAGAGAAGCTACTAATCATTGCTGGAGGTGATGCTAGCTGACAGAGTCACTTTGGAAGACAGGTTGGTAGTTTCCTGCAAAGATCAAGAGTCTGTCATTCAATGTAGCAATCATGGTCTTACATATTTAATAAATGGATTTGAAATCTACATCTATACAAAAATAGGCAAGTGAATGTTCATAACAGCTTTAACTGTTAAATGCCCCAAACTGAGAGCAACCATGAAGGCTTCCAACAGGTAAATTGTTAAACAATCTATGGTATATCTGTACAATGGAATATTATTCAGCAGTAAAAGGAAATGAACTAGCATTCTGTGAATAGGCACAAGGTTAAGCTTATAAGCAAATGTTAAGTAAAAGAATTACTTACCATTTGAAAAGACTACATCCCATTTGATTCCAAAAATGTGACATTTTAAGAAAGGCAAAACTACAGAAGTATTAAAAATATCAGAGATTGCCAGAGAGGAGGAAGGTGAAGAGGGTACTGAACATATTCTATATGAAATTGGCACTGTGCGTTATTCAAAAGCCATAGAACTTTACAGCTACAAATTGAACCTTGGTGTATGAAAATTTAAAATATGTTTATATCATAGGGTCCCAGGACACACAGAAGAATGAGACAAAGCAATCTAACTGTATAATATATATATATAAGAAACAATTTCACCTAATGGGATGGGAGAAACTTTTTGCTTTAAGTAATTTTGGAGATGAGTGGAGTCTAATACTAAAGGCAAAAGAGGCTGAACATAGATACTGCAGTCCAGCTGTTAAAGTTATTTCCTTCAGGCACTGATGTGCAGCTCTCATACTGTTACCTTGTATACTCAGTTCAGTTCAGTTGCTCAGTGGTGTCAGATTCTTTGCGACCCTATGGACTGCAGCATACCAGGCTTCCCTGTCTATCACCCACTCCTGGAGCTTGCTCAAACTCATGTCCATCCAGTCACTGATGTCGTCCAACCATCTCCTCCTCTGTTGTCCTCTTCTCCTCCTCCCTTCAGTCTTTCCCAGCATCAGGGTCTTTTGCAATGAGTCAATTCCTCACATCAGGTGGCCAAAGTATTGGAGCTTCAGCTTCAGCATCTGTCCTTCCAATAAATATTCAAGACTGATTTTCTTTAGGATTGACTGATTTGATCTCTTTGCAGTCCAAGGGACTCTCAAGAGTCTTCTCCAACACCACAGTTCAAAAGCATCAATTAACATACGTATACTAGAGTCAATGAACATATGTATATACACTAGTATACATCAACATGTATACTAGAAGTAAGCAAATGAATGGCTTATGGTGGAAATTAGAAAGCAAGAAAGTTTCTTGCTGCTGGAGTGAGACTTTAGAGAAAAACTAAAATAAGGAGGTAATTTATGTGGTAATAGATTACAGTTAGATTCATTAGTATAAATACATACTTGACTCAGAATTTATTACATATAGAAATTTATAGATATGAATATATGAATATGCATGTAGGTTAATATAAACACATTGTTCTCACATTGGAGAGTCTTGAAACATCCACACCTCAGTAGCTACAAGCACACCTAGTACTTAGATCTTGGCTTCTAATATGATTCTTACATTTAGAGGAGCCAGGACTTCTTGGAGATTTGGCTGAATGTAGGACGAGGGTGAAAAATGGGCCAAAGAACTTAACAGACATTTCTCCAAAGAAGACATACAGATGGCTAACAAACACATGAAAAGATGCTCAACATCGCTCATTATCAGAGAAATGCAAATCAAAACCACTATGAGATACCATTACACACCAGTCAGAATGGCTGCGATCCAAAAATCCACAAGCAATAAATGCTGGAGAGGGTGCGGAGAGAAGGGTACCCTCTTACACTGTTGGTGGGAATGCAAACTAGTACAGCCACTATGGAGAACAGTATGGAGATTCCTCAAAAAACTGGGAATAGAACTGCCTTATGACCCAGCAATCCCACTGCTGGGCATACACACTGAGAAAACCAGAATTGAAAGAGGCACGTGTACCCCAGTGTTCATAGCAGCACTGTTTACAATAGCCAGGACGTGGAAGCAACCTAGATGCCCATCCACAGATGAATGGATAAGCAAGCTGTGGTACATATACACGATGGAGTATTACTCAGCCATTAAAAAGAATACATTTGAATCAGTTCTGATGAGGTGGATGGAACTGGAGCCTATTATACAGAGTGAAGTAAGCCAGAAAGAAAAACACAAATACAGTATACTAACGCATATATATGGAATTTAGAAAGATGGTAACAATCACCCTGGTTATGAGATAGCAAAAGAGACACTGATGTATAGAACAGACTTTTGGACTCTGGGACTGGGAGAGGGTGGGACGATTGGGGAGAATAGCATTGAAATATGTATAATATCATATCTGAAACGAGTCAGTCCAGGTACGATGCCCGATAACAGATGCCTGGGACTGGAGCACTGGAATGACCTGGAGGGATGGTGTGGGAGGGGGGAGGGAGGAGGGTTCAGGATGGGGAGCACGGGTATTCTGGTGGCGGATCCATCTCGATGTATAGTAAAAGTAATACAATATTGTAAAGTTAAGAAAAATTAAAATAATAATAATAATAAAAAAATAAATAAAAAAAAAAAAAAAAAAAAAAGAAAATGAAAGTGTTGGCCGCTCAGTCGTGCCCAAGTCTTTGTGACCCCATGGACTTTAGACTGCCAGGGTCCTCTGTCCATGGAATTCTCCAGCCAAGAATATGTGTGAGTAGTCATTCCCTTCTCCAGGGGATCTTCCCAATCCAGGGATGCAGCTTGTGTCTCCCACATTGCAGGCAGATTCTTCACCATCTAAGCTGCCAGAGAAGCAATCATGAAATACAGAATGTGAATAGGTTGAAGAGACACAGGAATCAAATGGAAAAGCTCTCAGTGACCAAAGCAGGGAACAATTTGAGCAACAAAATAAAATTTTATTGTATTATATCCCAAAGTATAAAATAAATATCCATTAATCCATTCTGATATTAATAAATCATTGATAAATAAGTAAATAGGGAAGAGTAGACTAATCTATCATCCATTATTTCAGATTATTTATGCAGATGCTTTGCCATCTTTAATCCTTATGTGTGAGCTGTGTATATTGATTTCTTTCCAAAGACCACAATGTGAACAAATTCAACAATTGTAACTTTACAATGGAAAAACTGATAAACACTACTCAACGAAGTATTAAGATTATCATCAACGGTGGTAAGTCATGTCAGTACTAAGTACCCTTGATATGATGTAAAAAATATGGCACTTTATATCTGATTTTCCTTACAAAAATCACATAATCCCACTATAATCTTGCGAAGATATCAGACAAATCCCAACTGAGGTATACGGTATACAAAATGTGTACAGTTTACCATTATTTCTTAAACTGCCAAGGTCATCATAAGCAAGAAAAGTCTGTAAAACTCCCACAGTTTTGGAGAGATATGACAGGGTGTGGTCCGCTGGAGAAGGGAATGGCAAACCACTTCAGTATTCTTGCCTTGAGAACCCCATGAACAGTATGAAAAGACAAAATGATAGGATACTGAAAGAGAAACTCCCCAGGTCAGTAGGGGCCCAATATGCTACTGGAGATCAGTGGAGAAATAATTCCAGAAAGAATGAAAGGATGGAGCCAAAACAAAAAGAATACCCAGCTGTGGATGTGTCTGGTGATAGAAGCAAAGTCCGATGCTGTAAAAAGCAGTACTGCATAGGAACCTGGAATGTCAGGTCCATGAATCAAGGCAAATTGGAAGTGGTCAAACAAGAGATGGCAAGAGTGAATGTCGACATTCTAGGAATTAGTGAACTAAGATGGACTGGAATGGGTGAATTTAACTCGGATGACCATTATATCTACTACTGTGGGCAGAAATCCCTCAGAAGAAATGGAGTGGCCATCATGGTCAAGAAAAGAGTCCGAAATGCAGTACTTGGATGCAATCTCAAAAATGACAGAATGATTTCTGTTCGTTTCCAAGGCAAACCATTCAGTGTCACAGTAATCCAAATCTATGCCCCAACCAGTAACGCCGAAGAACCTGAAGTTGAAAGGTTATATGAAGACCTACAAGACCTTTTAGAACTAACACCCAAAAAAGATGTCCTTTTCATTATAGGGGACTGGAATGCAAAAGTAGGAAGTCAAGAAACACCTGGAGTAACAGGCAAATTTGGCCTTGGAATACGGAATGAAGCAGGGCAAAGACTAATAGAGTTTTGCCAAGAAAATGCACTGGTCATAGCAAATACCCTCTTCCAACAACACAAGAGAAGACTCTATACATGGACATCACCAGATGGTCAACACCGAAATCAGATCGATTATATTCTTTGCAGCCAAAGATGGAGAAGCTCTATACAATCAGCAAAAACAAGACCAGGAGCTGACTGTGGCTCGGACCATGAGCTCCTTATTGCCAAATTCAGACTGAAATTGAAGAAAGTAGGGAAAACCACTAGACCATTCAGGTATGACCTAAATCAAATCCCTTATGATTATACAGTGGAAGTGAGAAATAGATTTAAGGGCCTAGATCTGATAGATAGAGTGCCTGATGAACTATGGACTGAGGTTTGTGACATTGTACAGGAGACAGGGATCAAGACCATCCCCATGGAAAAGAAATGCAAAAAAGCAAAATGGCTGTCTGGGGAGGCCTTACAAATAGCTGCGAAAAGAAGAGAAGCGAAAAGCAAAGGAGAAAAGGAAAGATATAAACATCTAAATGCAGAGTTCCAAAGAAAATCAAGAAGAGAAAAGAAAGCCTTCTTCAGCGATCAATGCAAAGAAATAGAGGAAAACAACAGAATGGGAAAGACTAGGGATCTCTTCAAGAAAATCAGAGATACCAAAGGAACATTTCATGCAAAGATGGGCACGATAAAGGACAGAGATGGTGTGGACCTAACAGAAGCAGAAGATATTAAGAAGAGGTGGCAAGAATACACAGAAGAACTGTACAAAAAAGAGCTTCAAGACCTAGATAATCATGATGATGTGATCACTGACCTAGAGCCAGACATCTTGTAATGTGAAGTCAAATGGGCCTTAGAAAGCATCACTATGAACAAAGCTAGTGGAGGTGATGGAATTCCAGTGGAGCTATTCCAAGTCCTGAATGATGATGCTGTGAAAGTGCTGCACTCAATATGCCAGCAAATTTGGAAAACTCAGCAGTGGCCACAAGATTGGAAAAGGTCAGTTTTCATCCCAATCCCAAAGAAAGGCAATGCCAAGGAGTGCTCAAACTACCGAACAATTGCACTCATCTCACACGCTAGTAAAGTAATGCTCAAAATTCTCCAAGCCAGGCTTCAGCAATATGTGAACCGTGAACTTCCTGACGTTCAAGCTGGTTTTAGAAAAGGCAGAGGAACTAGAGATCAAATTGCCAACATCCGCTGGATCATGGAAAAAGCAAGAGAGTTCCAGAAAAACATCTATTTCTGCTTTATTGACTATGCCAAAGCCTTTGACTGTGTGGATCACAATAAACTATGGAAAATTCTGAAAGAGATGGAAATACCAGACCACCTGATCTGCCTCTTGAGAAATCTGTATGCAGGTCAGGAAGCAACAGTTAGAACTGGTCATGGAACAACAGATTGGTTCCAAATAGGAAAAGGAGTACGTCAAGGCTGCATATTGTCACCATGTTTATTTAACTTATATGCAGAGTACATCATGAGAAATGCTGGACTGGAAGAAACAGAAGTTGGAATCAAGATTGCCGGGAAAAATATCAATAACCTCAGATATGCAGATGATACCACTCTTATGGCAGAAAGTGAAGAGGGGCTAAAAAGCGTCTTGATGAAAGTGAAAGTGGAGAGTGAAAAGGTTGGCTTAAAGCTCAACATTCAGAAAACGAAGATCATGGCATCTGGTCCCATCACTGCATGGGAAATAGATGGGGAAACAGTGGAAACAGTGTCAGACTTTGTTTTTCTGGGCTCCAAAATCACTGCAGATGGTGACTGCAGCCATGAAATTAAAAGACGCTTGCTCCTTGGAAGGAAAGTTATGACCAACCTAGATAGCATATTCAAAAGCAGAGACATTACTTTACCAACAAAGGTTCGCCTAGTCAAGGCTATGGTCTTTCCTGTGGTCATGTATGGATGTGAGAGCTGGACTGTGAAGAAGGCTGAGCGCTGAAGAATTGATGCTTTTGAACTGTGGTGTTGGAGAAGACTCTTGAGAGTCCCTTGGACTGCAAGAAGATCCAACCAGTCCATTCTGAAGGAGATCAATCCTGGAATTTCTTTAGAAGGAATGATGCTAAAGCTGAAACTCCAGTATTTTGGCCACCTCATGCGGAGAGTTGACTCATTGGAGAAGACTCTGATGCTGGGAGGGATTGAGGGCAGGAGGAGAAGGGGACGACAGAGGATGAGATGGCTGGATGGCATCACTGACTCGATGGATGCGAGTCTGAGTGACCTCCGGGAGCTGGTGATGGACAGGGAGGCCTGGCGTGCTGCAGTTCATGGGGTCGCAAAGAGTCGGACACGACTCAGCGACTGATCTGATCTGAATGATACATGTTACTAAATGTAATCTGGATGCAATCTTGGGATAGGAAAAAAATAGGTAAAGGCAAAATAAATCTGAATAATATCCAAAGTTTAGTGATGATAATGTGTCGATGTTCGTTTATTAATTATAAAAACATGCCATGTGAATAATTAACTACTGGGGTAACTTGATGTGAGTCATATGGAGACCTCCTAAAAAATCTTCACAAATTTTCTCCGAATTTAAAACTTCTCTTTTAAGTCAAAAGTTTATCCAAAAATGTAGTCAATAAAACTGTGACATCTACATCTTAATGATGCATGATCATATAGTTTTCCTAAAACTTACCATTTTGTTTAATAAAGTATGTTTGTGTAATTTAGTTTTATATTTCATCTGTATTTGTATTTGTCCTCAACAAAACTACTACAGAGATTATCTTTTATTTTCATTAATATTACTTAAAATAATATTGATAATTTTAATGATTTATTTGTATGTCAGATAAATCAACCATTTTGCTAATCCAAAGCAGTGCCAGGAAGCAGTCCACTATAATTAGATTTATCTGTTAACTTTGTAAACATATTTCCTTGAAGATGTTTAGCAATAGGGTACAATTGAAACCGATGATTATCTAATTAATAAAAACCAACATTTAGCATAAATTTCTTACTGCATCTAATGCTAAGTATCTATTCTATGATGTATCTATTCAGTGCTGTAAAATGAACAATGTATCTACTTACTACATATGTATACACACACTCAGAATATGAACAAGTCCATTACTCTAATGCAGATACACACATAGTTGAGAGTGATGAGTTACATTACAACATAAAATGTTTAATCACAGGCAGTAAGTAGTGTGTATGTATGTGTATGTATAAGTAAGTGCTGGAGAGAAAAGGGAGCCCTCCCACACTGTTGGTGAGAATGCAAATTGATACAGACACAACTGAGTGACTTCACTTTCACTTTTCACTTTCATACACTGGAGAAGGAAAGGGCAACCCACTCCAGTGTTCTTGCCTGGAGAATCCCAGGGACGGGGCAGCCTGGTGGGCTACCGTCTATGAGGTCGCACAGAGTCGGACACGACTGAGGTGACTTAGCAGCAGCAGTAGCAGCAATGGAAAACAATATGGAGGTTCCTTTAAAAACTGTATTAGAACTACCATATGACCCAGCAGTCTCACTCCTGGGCATATACCCAGAGAAAACATAATTCAGAAAGATGTATACACCACTATTTGCAACAGCCAGGACACAAAAGAAATCTAATGTCCATTGACGGAGGAGTGAATAATGTGGTACATATGTGAAGTCCTTCACTCTTCACAGGAGTGAACATGTGGTACATATGTACATAGGAATATTACTCAGTCATAAATAAAAACATTTGCAGAAATATGAATGGGCCTAAGATTGTCGTACTGAATGAAATAAGCAGAAATAGAAAGACAAATATCTTGAGATATTGCTTATATGTGGGAACTAGGGGGGAAATGGTGCAAATGAACTTAATTAAACACCGAAGTAGAATCACAGATATAGAAAACAAATTTATAGTTATAAGAGAATGAGAGGAGGAAGGATAAATTGGGAGATTGGGATAGACATATATACACTGCTGCTGCTAAGTCGTTTCAGTCGTGTCCGACTCTGTACGACCCCATAGATGGAAGCTCACCAGGCTCCCCTGTCCCTGGGATTCTCCAGGCAAGAACACTGGAGTGGGTTGCCATTTCCTTCTCCAATGCATGAAAGCGAAAACTGAAGGTGAAGCCTCTCAGTCGTGTCCGACTCTTAGCACCCCATGGACTGGAGCCTACCAGGCTCCTCCATCGATGGGATTTTCCAGGCAAAAGTACTGGGGTGGGGTGCCATTGCCTTCCCCGACATATATACACTACTATATATAAAATAGGTAACTAATAAAAACTTACTCTACTCAACACTCGATATTGACCTAAATGGAAAAAGAATCTAAAAAAAAAGCATAGATATATGTATATGCATAACTGATTCACTTTGCTGTTCACCTGAAACTAACACAATGTTGTAAATCAACTATACTTAAATAAAAATTTTAGAAAAAGAATAATAATTTATACTCTTGGAGCATCCAGAATAGTATGCGCTATTGGCCATCAATGTATGGTTACTCAGATCAGATCAGTCGCTCAGTTGTGTCCTACTCTTTGCGACCCCATGAACTGCAGCACCCCAGGCCTCCCTGTCCATCACCAACTCCCAGAGGTCACTCAGACTCACATCCATCGAGTCAGTGATGCCATCCAGCCATCTCATCCTCTGTCGTCCCCTTCTCCTCCTGACCCAATCCCTCCCAGGATCAGAGTCTTTGCTAATGAATCAACTCTTCCCATGAGGTGGCCAAAGTACTGGAGTTTCAGCTTTAGCATCATTCCTTCCAAAGAAATCCCAGGGCTGATCTCCTTCAGAATGGACCAGTTGGATCTCCTTGCAGTCCAAGGGACTCTCAGGAGTCTTCTCCAACACCACAGTTCAAAAGCATCAATTCTTCAGCCCTCAGCCTTCTTCACAGTCCAGCTCTCAGATCCATACATGACCACAGGAAAGACCATAGCCTTGACTAGGCGAACCTTTGTTGGCAAAGTGATGTCTCTGCTTTTGAATATGCTATCTAGGTTGGTCATAACTTTCCTTCTGAGGAGTAAGCGTCTTTTAATTTCATGGCTGCAGTCACCATCTGCAGTGATTTTGGAGCCCAGAAAAATAAAGTCTGACACTGTTTCCACCGTTTCTCCATCTATTTCCCATGTAGTGATGGGACCAGATGCCATGATTTTCGTTTTCTGAATGTTGAGCTTTAAGCCAACCTTTTCACTCTCCACTTTCACTTTCATCAAGAGGCTTTTGAGTACCTCTTCACTTTCTGCCATAAGGGTGGTATCATCTGCATATCTGAGGTTATTGATATTTCTCCCGGCAATCTTGATTCCAGCTTGTGTTTCTTCCAGTCCAGCATTTCTCATGATGTACTCTGCATATAAGTTAAATAAACATGGTGACAATATACAGCCTTGACGTACTCCTTTTCCTATTTGGAACCAGTCTGTTGTTCCATGACCAGTTCTAACTGTTGCTTCCTGACCTGCATACAGACTTCTCAAGAGGCAGATCAGGTGGTCTGGTATTCCCATCTCTCTGAGAATTTTCCACAGTTTATTGTGATTCACACAGTCAAAGGCTTTGGCATAGTCAATAACGCAGAAATAGATGTTTTTCTGGAACTCTCTTGCTTTTTCCATGATCCAGCAGATGTTGGCAATTTGATCTCTGGTTCCTCTGCCTTTTCTAAATCCAGCTTGAACATCAGGAAGTTCATGGTTCACGTATTGCTGAAGCCTGGCTTGGAGAATTTTGAGCATTACTTTACTAGCATGTGAGATGAGTGCAATTGTGCGATAGTTTGAGCACTCTTTGGCATTGCCTTTCTTTGGGATTGGAATGAAAACTGACCTTTTCCAATCTTGTGGGCACTGCTGAGTTTTCCAAATTTGCTGGCATATTGAGTGCAGCACTTTCACAGCATCATCTTTCAAGATTTGGAATAGCTCCACTGGAATTCCATCACCTCCAGTAGCTTTGTTCATAGTGATGCTGTCTAAGGCCCACTTGATTTCACAATCCAGGATGTCTGGCTTTAGGTCAGTGATCACACCATCGTGATTATCTGGTTATTGAAGCTCTTTTTTGTACAGTTCTTCTGTGTATTCTTGCCACCTCTTCTTAGTATCTTCTGCTTCTGTTAGGTCCATACCATTTCTGTCCTTTATCGAGCCCATCTTTGCATGAAATGTTCCTTTGGTATCTCTGATTTTCTTGAAGAGATCCCTAGTCTTTAGTCTTTCCCAGAGGAATTCTGTTGTTTTCCTCTATTTCTTTGCATTGATCGCTGAAGAAGGCTTTCTTTTCTCTTCTTGCTATTCTTTGGAACTCTGCATTCAGATGTTTATATCTTCCTTTTTCTCCTTTGCTTTTCGCTTCTCTTCTTTTCGCAGCTATTTGTAAGGCCTCCCCAGACAGCCATTTTGCTTTTTTGCATTTCTTTTCCATGGGGATGGTCTTGATCCCTGTCTCCTGTACAATGTCACGAACCTCATTCCATAGTTCATCAGGCACTCTATCTATCAGATCTAGGCCCTTAAATCTATTTCTCACTTCCACTGTATAATCATAAGGGATTTGATTTAGGTCATACCTGAATGGTGTAGTGGTTTTCCCTACTTTCTTCAATTTCAGTCTGAATTTGGCAATAAGGAGTTCATGGTCTGAGCCACAGTCAGCTCCTGGTCTTGTTTTTGCTGATTGTATAGAGCTTCTCCATCTTTGGCTGCAAAGAATATAATCGATCTGATTTCGGTGTTGACCATCTGGTGATGTCCATGTATAGAGTCTTCTCTTGTGTTGTTGGAAGAGGGCATTTGCTATGACCAGTGCGTTTTCTTGGCAAAACTCTATTAGTCTTTGCCCTGCTTACTCATAGATTTGTTACTCAGAGATGGTTACTCAGAGATTTGTTTATGAAGTTCCAGTATGGTCTGGTTTTACCCAGCCTTCATCCCATGCCCAAGTTCCTCTAGAAGAAATATTTTCATTTGTATTTTTTCCTAAGGAAAACAAACAGCTATTTTCAGTTGTCTACCCAGTATGAAGATCAGAAAGTTTTGAGCATTAGAACATTCCTACAGCACTCATCTCAAAGATAAATCAAATTATCAGCATGTGCTCATTATTATTTTTTTTTTTTTTTCACTAGAGTAGAATCCTTGTATTTGGAAACATACAACAGGAAGTGGTATTTTAAATAGTAGTTAGTCATAGTAATTTTCTTGTGCTGCTGCTGCTGAGTCACTTCAGTTGTGTCCGACTCTGTGCAACCCCATAGATGGCCGCCCACCAGGATGCCCCGTCCCTGCGATTGTCCTGACAAGAACACTGGAGTGGGTTGCCATTTCCTTCTCCAGTAATTTTCTTGTAGTATTGTTTAAAGTTTGGTTCAACATATATTGAAAAGATCAGATCAGATCACATCAGTCGCTCAGTCGTGTCCAACTCTTTGCAACCCCATGAACTGCAGCACGCCAGGCCTCCCTATCCATCACCAGCTCTCGGAGGTCACCCAGACTCACACTCATCGAGTCAGTGATGCCATCCAGCCATCTCATCCTCTGTCGTCCCCTTCTCCTCCTGCCCTCAATCCCTCCCAGCATCAGAGTCTTCTCCAATGAGTCAACTCTTCGCATGAGGTGGCCAAAGTACTGCAGTTTCAGCTTTAGCATCATTCCTTCCAAAGAAATCCCAGGATTGATCTCCTTCAGAATGGACTGGTTGGATCTCCTTGCAGTCCAAGGGACTCTCAAGAGTCTTCTCCAACACCACAGTTCAAAGGCATCAATTCTTCGGCGCTCAGCCTTCTTCACAGTCCAACTCTCACATCCATACATGACCACAGGAAAGACCATAGCCTTGACTAGGCGAACCTTTGTTGGCAAAGTGATGTCTCTGCTTTTGAATATGCTATCTAGGTTGGTCATAACTTTCCTTCCAAGGAGTAAGCGTCTTTTAATTTCATGGCTGCAGTCACCATCTGCAGTGATTTTGGAGCCCAGAAAAAGAAAGTCTGACACTGTTTCCACTATTTCTCCATCTATTTCCCATTTAGTGATGGGACCAGATGCCATGATCTTCGGTTTCTGAATGTTGAGCTTTAAGCCAACTTTTTCACTCTCCTCTTTCACCTTCATCAAGAGGCTTTTGAGTTCCTCTTCACTTTCTGCCATAAGGGTGGTATCATCTGCATATCTGAGGTTATTGATATTTCTCCCGGCAATCTTGATTCCAGCTTGTGTTTCCTCCAGTCCAGCATTTCTCATGATGTACTCTGCATATAAGTTAAATAAACATGGTGACAATATACAGCCTTGACGTACTCCTTTTCCTATTTGGAACCAGTCTGTTGTTCCATGACCAGTTCTAACTGTTGCTTCCTGACCTGCATACAGATTTCTCAAGACGCAGATCAAGTGGTCTGGTATTCCCATCTCTCTCAGAATTTTCCACAGTTTATTGTGATCTACATAGTCAAAGGCTTTGGCATAGTCAATAAAGCAGAAATAGATGTTTTTCTGGAACTCTCTTGCTTTTTCCATGATCCAGCGGATGTTGGCAATTTGATCTCTGGTTCCTCTGCCTTTTCTAAATCCAGCTTGAACATCAGGAAGTTCACGGTTCACATATTGCTGAAGCCTGGCTTGGAGAATTTTGAGCATTACTTTACTAGCGTGTGAGATGAGTGCAATTGTGCGATAGTTTGAGCACTCTTTGGCATTGCCTTTCTTTGGGATTGGGATGAAAACTGACCTTTTCCAGTCCTGTGGCCACTGCTGAGTTTTCCAAATTTGCTGGCATATTGAGTGCAGCACTTTCACAGCATCATCTTTCAAGATTTGGAATAGCTCCACTGGAATTCCATCACCTCCACTAGCTTTGTTCATAGTGATGCTGTCTAAGGCCCACTTGATTTCACAATCCAGGATGTCTGGCTTTAGGTCAGTGATCACACCATCGTGATTATCTGGTTATTGAAGCTCTTTTTTGTACAGTTCTTCTGTGTATTCTTGCCACCTCTTCTTAGTATCTTCTGCTTCTGTTAGGTCCATACCATTTCTGTCCTTTATCGAGCCCATCTTTGCATGAAATGTTCCTTTGGTATCTCTGATTTTCTTGAAGAGATCCTTAGTCTTTCCCATTCTGTTGTTTTCCTCTATTTCTTTGCATTGATCGCTGAAGAAGGCTTTCTTTTCTCTTCTTGCTATTCTTTGGAACTCTGCATTCAGATGTTTATATCTTCCTTTTTCTCCTTTGCTTTTCGCTTCTCTTCTTTTCGCAGCTATTTGTAAGGCCTCCCCAGACAGCCATTTTGCTTTTTTGCATTTCTTTTCCATGGGGATGGTCTTGATCCCTGTCTCCTGTACAATGTCACGAACCTCATTCCATAGTTCATCAGGCACTCTATCTATCAGATCTAGGCCCTTAAATCTATTTCTCACTTCCACTGTATAATCATAAGGGATTTGATTTAGGTCATACCTGAATGGTGTAGTGGTTTTCCCTACTTTCTTCAATTTCAGTCTGAATTTGGCAATAAGGAGTTCATGGTCTGAGCCACAGTCAGCTCCTGGTCTTGTTTTTGCTGATTGTATAGAGCTTCTCCATCTTTGGCTGCAAAGAATATAATCGATCTGATTTCGGTGTTGACCATCTGGTGATGTCCATGTATAGAGTCTTCTCTTGTGTTGTTGGAAGAGGGCATTTGCTATGACCAGTGCGTTTTCTTGGCAAAACTCTATTAGTCTTTGCCCTGCTTACTCATAGATTTGTTACTCAGAGATGGTTACTCAGAGATTTGTTTATGAAGTTCCAGTATGGTCTGGTTTTACCCAGCCTTCATCCCATGCCCAAGTTCCTCTAGAAGAAATATTTTCATTTGTATTTTTTCCTAAGGAAAACAAACAGCTATTTTCAGTTGTCTACCCAGTATGAAGATCAGAAAGTTTTGAGCATTAGAACATTCCTACAGCACTCATCTCAA
This sequence comes from Tragelaphus eurycerus, assembly GCA_935064755.1. Taxonomy (NCBI): domain Eukaryota; kingdom Metazoa; phylum Chordata; class Mammalia; order Artiodactyla; family Bovidae; genus Tragelaphus; species Tragelaphus eurycerus. Next base: position 26,596,305 of record CAKXYN010000020.1, read on the forward strand.
AGATAAATCAAATTATCAGCATGTGCTCATTATTATTTTTTTTTTTTTTCACTAGAGTAGAATCCTTGTATTTGGAAACATACAACAGGAAGTGGTATTTTAAATAGTAGTTAGTCATAGTAATTTTCTTGTGCTGCTGCTGCTGAGTCACTTCAGTTGTGTCCGACTCTGTGCAACCCCATAGATGGCCGCCCACCAGGATGCCCCGTCCCTGCGATTGTCCTGACAAGAACACTGGAGTGGGTTGCCATTTCCTTCTCCAGTAATTTTCTTGTAGTATTGTTTAAAGTTTGGTTCAACATATATTGAAAAGATCAGATCAGATCACATCAGTCGCTCAGTCGTGTCCAACTCTTTGCAACCCCATGAACTGCAGCACGCCAGGCCTCCCTATCCATCACCAGCTCTCGGAGGTCACCCAGACTCACACTCATCGAGTCAGTGATGCCATCCAGCCATCTCATCCTCTGTCGTCCCCTTCTCCTCCTGCCCTCAATCCCTCCCAGCATCAGAGTCTTCTCCAATGAGTCAACTCTTCGCATGAGGTGGCCAAAGTACTGCAGTTTCAGCTTTAGCATCATTCCTTCCAAAGAAATCCCAGGATTGATCTCCTTCAGAATGGACTGGTTGGATCTCCTTGCAGTCCAAGGGACTCTCAAGAGTCTTCTCCAACACCACAGTTCAAAGGCATCAATTCTTCGGCGCTCAGCCTTCTTCACAGTCCAACTCTCACATCCATACATGACCACAGGAAAGACCATAGCCTTGACTAGGCGAACCTTTGTTGGCAAAGTGATGTCTCTGCTTTTGAATATGCTATCTAGGTTGGTCATAACTTTCCTTCCAAGGAGTAAGCGTCTTTTAATTTCATGGCTGCAGTCACCATCTGCAGTGATTTTGGAGCCCAGAAAAAGAAAGTCTGACACTGTTTCCACTATTTCTCCATCTATTTCCCATTTAGTGATGGGACCAGATGCCATGATCTTCGGTTTCTGAATGTTGAGCTTTAAGCCAACTTTTTCACTCTCCTCTTTCACCTTCATCAAGAGGCTTTTGAGTTCCTCTTCACTTTCTGCCATAAGGGTGGTATCATCTGCATATCTGAGGTTATTGATATTTCTCCCGGCAATCTTGATTCCAGCTTGTGTTTCCTCCAGTCCAGCATTTCTCATGATGTACTCTGCATATAAGTTAAATAAACATGGTGACAATATACAGCCTTGACGTACTCCTTTTCCTATTTGGAACCAGTCTGTTGTTCCATGACCAGTTCTAACTGTTGCTTCCTGACCTGCATACAGATTTCTCAAGACGCAGATCAAGTGGTCTGGTATTCCCATCTCTCTCAGAATTTTCCACAGTTTATTGTGATCTACATAGTCAAAGGCTTTGGCATAGTCAATAAAGCAGAAATAGATGTTTTTCTGGAACTCTCTTGCTTTTTCCATGATCCAGCGGATGTTGGCAATTTGATCTCTGGTTCCTCTGCCTTTTCTAAATCCAGCTTGAACATCAGGAAGTTCACGGTTCACATATTGCTGAAGCCTGGCTTGGAGAATTTTGAGCATTACTTTACTAGCGTGTGAGATGAGTGCAATTGTGCGATAGTTTGAGCACTCTTTGGCATTGCCTTTCTTTGGGATTGCAATGAAAACTGACCTTTTCCAATCTTGTGGGCACTGCTGAGTTTTCCAAATTTGCTGGCATATTGAGTGCAGCACTTTCACAGCATCATCTTTCAGGATTTGGAATAGCTCCACTGGAATTCCATCACCTCCAGTAGCTTTGTTCCTAGTGATGCTTTCTAAGGTCCACTTGACTTCACATTCCAGGATGTCTGGCTTTAGGTCAGTGATCACACCATTGTGATTATCTGGTTATTGAAGCTCTTTTTTGTCCAGTTCTTCTGTGTATTCTTGCCACCTCTTCTTAATATCTTCTGCTTCTGTTAGGTCCATACCATTTCTGTCCTTTATTGAGCCCATTTTTGCATGAAATGTTCCTTTGGTATCTCTGATTTTCTTGAAGAGATCCCTAGTCTTTCCCATTCTTTCCCAGAGGAAATAGTTGTTTTCCTCTATTTCTTTGCATTGATCGCTGAAGAAGGCTTTCTTTTCTCTTCTTGCTATTCTTTGGAACTCTGCATTCAGATGTTTATATCTTTCTTTTTCTCCTTTGCTTTTCACTTCTCTTCTTTTCGCCGCTATTTGTAAGGCCTCCCCAGACAGCCATTTTGCTTTTTTGCATTTCTTTTCCATGGGGATGGTCTTGATCCCTGTCTCCTGTACAATGTCATGAACCTCATTCCATAGTTCATCAGGCACTCTATCTATCAGATCTAGGCCCTTAAATCTATTTCTCACTTCCACTGTATAATCATAAGGGATTTGATTTAGGTCATACCTGAATCGTCTAGTGGTTTTCCCTACTTTCTTCAATTTCAGTCTGAATTTGGCAATAAGGAGTTCATGGTCCGAGCCACAGTCAGCTCCTGGTCTTGTTTTTGCTGATTGTATAGAGCTTCTCCATCTTTGGCTGCAAAGAATATAATCGATCTGATTTCGGTGTTGACCATCTGGTGATGTCCATGTATAGAGATTCTCTTCTGTTGTTGGAAGAAGGTATTTGCTATGACCACGATACATGTTAGCAAGTTACCGAGCGTCTTTTATTTCAGCTCTCTTTCATGTGTGTTTACGTGAGTTCTTACACTTGTGTCAGGAAAAATCTATTTTAAACCTGATAGTATATCATACATCATATGTGAAATATATCCATCCCTAAGCATAGAAAAAAGAAAAGAACATGAGTGGGGTGGGGAAAACAGAGGTATTCTGGGGAATCTACTGTATCTACTGCTGCTGCTGCTGCTGCTGCTGCTGCTAAGTTGCTTCAGTCGTGTCTGACTCTGTGCAACCCCAGAGACAGCAGCCCACCAGGCTCCCCTGTCCCTGGGATTCTCCAGGCAAGAACACTGGAGTGGGTTGCCATTTCCTTTTCCAGTGCATGAAAGTGAAATGTGAAAGTGAAGTCACTCAGTCGTGTGACTAGCGACTCCATGGAGTGCAGCCCTCTAGGCTCCTCCGTCCATTGGATTTTCCAGGCAAGGGTACTGGAGTGGGGTGCCATGTCTACTACATGTTGATTATTTGCATCCATGTCATTTAATTTCTTCTATGCAGTTTTTCATAAAGAGGTTAGTTTAGATAATTATTTTTTTAATATTTAAACTAGGTTTATGTCATCAAAAATACATGCCAATTTCAATTTATATATTCCTATATCAATGTTACCATGTTAAAAGAAAGCTAGATTTGACATTTTTCAAGGGTCCTTCCCCAATAATACTCTCAACTTAGAAAATGTTTTTGAATTTGAATATTACTTTAAATTTGTAATCATTGTAATAAGATTATACAATTAAGGAAAATTTAGAGGCAGTTGTGTCCAGCCTTTCATTCTTCTACTGTGGAGAATTTCCCTTACAGAGATCACATTTCAAACATTATATATCTACTGGCTATCAAAATTGAAATCCTAACCCTGATCTTCCAGCCACAGAGTACTTTGCTCTGACCACCAGATACCCATAATGCCTTATGTACCTACTGAGGGTACAGAATATGAGGGGCAGCCTCAGGCTATGACTAATGAGTATCTCCACACTGATGGTGCAACTTGTGATCAAGATCTTGGCTCTTAGTTTTACAAACTGAGTACCACTAATTATTCACATACAGGTAATCCATCTCTACACAGACTCTGAAAAACAATCTAACCAACTGTGATGTTTCCTTTAATTTATAATGAAATATAAAATGTGGCAGAATCACCAGCTCTATTCTATTTATTTTTCTGTGTGAATATTGATTACTTTCCGTGTTCAACCTGTAAATATGGACATTATGGATAACAAATTTGAAGATCACTCAGTCAAATCACAGTATAGATTTTAGAGCTGCTGGAAAAAATAGGGGAGATATCTCAAAAGATAGATCAGTCAATGCTGGGTTACTCCTTGAATAGCAGAATGATAAATTACAGCTTAATTTCTTTGGCAATTAGAAGATGTTGAAAGTTTTGGAGTAGGCAAATTATATGATTAGAGTTATATGTCAGGAATATTGATTTTGCAAATACATTATAGTTTCAAATATTATTCTTTTCCTGCCTAAGATTGATTTTCTCATATTCTCAAGGAATTGCCCAATTTTTCTTTAGGAGGCTACCCTTTTCCTAATGATAAAAGTGTTTTTACTGAACTGAAGAGAAAATGAGATAGTAGTAATAGGGTTGTTTTAATGTTATTAATATTGTTAAGATAAAATACAATGAAATCCACATCAGAGTGACATTGATGGTTTTGCTTCTTTTTTTTTTAAATTGTCACCCTGCTTATTTAACTTTTTTTAAATATAAATTTATTTATTTTAATTGGAGGTTAATTACTTTACAATCTTGTATTGGTTTTGCCATACATCAACATGAATCTGCCATGGGTATACACGTTTTGCTTCTTAGTAATTAGTCAAGTGAAGAGCTAAGAGGGAAAGGAAACGGAGGATTATCAGATGTCTCATTTTGATATGGGGAGTTGAAAAAATAGTGATGGTTTTTGTATGTAATGATATCTGATGGAAAAGTTATTTATAAAGCCAGAGAATAAGATCCTTGCTTCTCCAACTATTTAATAATTACGTGACCTTAAGCAAGCACTCTACCTTCTCTATTCTTCAGATGTTTCATGGTAAGATGATAGAGTTGAGCAAAATGAACTCTAAATTTAAGCCAGATCTAAGATCCATATTATAACTGAAATGACCATTTTTATTTTGTCATGGAGAATTCAATTTATTGGATGATTACTCATTATTTGAGATCCTTATATGAGCATAAAGTTCATTTCATACACTATTACAGAAGCAGATTTTAATTAAACCTGAGAAACATTGCGTTAAGTTCAGTTTATGACAGCAACAGCTAGGAATGACTATTTTACAATAGAGTAATAAATAGATTACTGCATAGTTAGTATCTTATGATCTCTTATCCTTGATTTCCCTTCCTGCTAGGGCCCCGGGGCCCTTAGTTTGGACTGCTGCTGCTGCTAAGTCACTTCAGTCGTGTCTGACTCTGTGCGACCCCAGAGACAGCAGCCCACCAGGCCCCGCCATCCCTGGGATTCTCCAGGCAAGAACACTGGAGTGGATTGCCATTTCCCTCTGCAGTGTATAAAAGTAAAAAGTGAAAGTGAAGTCGCTCAGTCGTGTCCAACTAGTGAGGCCTCAATCCTGTGGCTCTAGTAGACTGGGCTGATCAGGACCATTGTTTTAGTACTCTGAGGGCTCACAGTACAGTAAGCCATCCTGATAATCTGGGCCTAATTGTAGAAACTTAATATCTCCTTTGTATTTGAGGAAAAAGTCTAGTCTTGTAAGTGTAAGATAGTATCTCAGTCAAGTTCTCTGTGCCTGAATCTGATTCACCATTATGTACACAGCACCAAGCAGAATGCCTAGGACAGGGTAGAAGCTCAGAGTTTCATTATCAGATGAATTAATGGACTGATTTGTGATGGAAGGGAGTAGATACGCATCATAGCTACCTAGTCAATGGTTGAATGAAAGAAAACTATTCCTCAGAATTCTTTGAGCCTCTCAATAAAAACGAAACAAAGTAAAAACATATCTCCAATATCACTTTGAAAATGTATCAAGCAGTATCTTTTAGGTATAGAAATTAAAAAATTTTTGCATTGATTACTTGCATTGATTACTTGTCCAGAGAGCAAACAATGTTTTAAATGTGCTTAATGATATTGCCCAGAGAAGGCAATGGCACCCCACTCCAGTTCTCTTGCCTGGAAAATCCCATGAATGGAGGAGCCTGGAAGGCTGCAGTCCATGGGGTTGCTGAGGGTCAGACACGACTGAGCGAATTCACTTTCACTTTCATGCATTGGAGAAGGAAATGGCAACCCACTCCAGTGTTCTTGCCTGGAGAATCCCAGGGATGGAGGAGCCTGGTGGGCTGCCGTCTATGGGGTCGCAGAGTCGGACATGACTGAAGTGACTTAGCAGCAGCAGCAGCAACAATATTGCCACTGCTTTAGTTCTCTTCACTGAATTCCTTGATCAGCATCAACTTACTTTGTAGCACTCTCCACAGTGAGTGTTCTAAGCTCCTATGGCCATGGATATTAATAGCCATATGCACTATCTTGACTTTTCTCCTTTAGCATAGTCTGTCCTAACTTGTGGTTTTGAGGGCATTCTGTACTTGCCATTTTAATTGTATGTTTTTGTTTATTTGTTTAGTTTCTTCCCAAATGTACTTCAAGGCAAAACTCAAATAAATTTGATTTGTGCAATCTGCTCTTTGCTCTGCTTCTAAGCATATATATATATATATATTTTTTTTTTGTCCAATGTGCCAAATCTTTGCAATGGAAACTAGGTAAGTCCCAGTTCTTACACGACTAGAAATTCTAAACACAGTCACCGCCCCCCGCCCCCGACTCAGATTGTAAACAAAATCATCAGCAGGCTAGTAGAGTATGGTGAAATCTATGTTGTTCAGAAAAAGAGCAAACTGACTAGCTTTTGATCAGTTTTGAAACTTTTGCTTTTGTTCTGTTTGGTTTTCCCCCAATTCTAAAATTAAGAGACTTGCTTAGATATCTCTAGATTCCTTTTCACTTTTAATTTCTATACCTAAAAGATACTGCTTGATACATTTTCAAAGTGATATTGGAGATATGTTTTTACTTTGTTTCGTTTTTATTGAGAGGCTCAAAGAATTCTGAGGAATAGTTTTCTTTCATTCAACCATTGACTAGGTAGCTATGATGCGTATCTACTCCCTTCCATCACAAATCAGTCCATGACATTTTAATAAGATAGAATTTTAAACTAAATAAAAGCAACACAATTATAGGCAAGCAGGATTTGCTTCAAGTCTTCGCTCCAATAGATACTGTGTGACCTTAGACCCATTCCTTTACCTTTCTAAGTTTACTTTTTAAGCACATTAATTCACAGTATTACCTAATTTATCATTTATAGTGCCGTTAAGTGAGTTGTTTAATTTAACCCAGGGTCAGACACATGAACATGATTATTAAATCTAAATATGATTAATCATATAATTAGTAGGCATATTCTTTCTAATGTGCTTGCAAATATCTATTCTGCAAGCATGAGGGTACTCATGACCATCACCAGTGCTTAAATACTGAGACTCCTGTGAAAATCTATGGGCCTGTTAATTAAGCCTTAGTAAATAGTAGTTTGTTCTTGGAAGACAAGATGTTTTTCTCAAATTTATGTCTCTCACTATCCCTAGCACAGATTTCATTATATGTGGCTTGTTTAATATCTGTTTATGACATCATCTTGTCACTGTACTATGACTAAAGGAACACATCATTTTTCTTTCAAAATTGATTTCCAGTGCAAGCTTCAACAAATTCTATAACCTTATGCTTTAAAGTCTGGGGAGAATAGTATAAAGCACTGTCCCAAGATGGACTGTATGTGGTATGCCTGTATCACAGCAGACTTATTAATAACAGCCTTTTTCCCCCCTATAGTCTCCACGTAGACTTACATGTTTTTAACAGACTGTTCCAGAAGGCTATTACCAATGCATAAGAGGGATTGAAACCTCTTTCACAATCTTGATCTAACTTTATATTAATTCTGAACAGGAGACTCAGGGAATTTAAGTAACTTTCTCATTAGAATCAAGATTTTTTGGTTTCCCAGGTTTAAAATTGTGAAATCGTGGAGGGTGAAATATTGAAGGAAAGATAAGTGGTATTTATTGATTACTTATGTTTTGTCAAGTCTTGATATGTATTATGTAAACTCACCTTCACAGGACTCTAATTATGAAAGTATTTTTTTTTTACAGATGAAAATACATGTAGGAAGCAGTAGTACTGAGATCTGAATTTCAAATTGCCAAAATATTTTTTCCTTTATAATTGTTCTCCTTCAATCATGTAATTAAAACCCTTTCATTGACAAATAGTTGCCTCATTCCCGGTTGTTGTTGTTGTTCAGTTACCAAGTGTGTCTAGCTCTTTGTGACCCCATGGACTGCAGCACACCAGGCCTCCCTGTCACCCACCATCTCCTGGAATTTGCCCAAGTTCCTGCTGTGCATCAGTGATGCCATCCAACCATCTCATCCTCTGTCATCCTCGTCTCCTTCTGACTTCAATCTATCCCAGCATCAGGAGCTTTTTCAAGGAGTCAGCTGTTCGCGTCAGGTGGCCAAAGTGTGGGAGCTGTGTTCCCAGTCCCCTCGGTTAAATGGTTTGTTCAAGGTTATAAATGCATCAAATTGGTGGCAGTGCTCAGTGCATTTCTGAGTAAGGTCGTGTTCATTTGCCTGCCATGGTTGAGAGCTTCACCCTGATTTTTTTTTTTTTTTCATGAAAGGGAGACATAATACTTTGCCTCTACTGAAAATATTTACTTAAAATTAGAGGCAGATTAAGTCAAGCTCCTAATAGATTGTTGAAAGAATTTAGACGTGAAATCTTGTAGTAAGTTTACAGAGAACAGTTTCAGTCACTTAATGTTTGGGTGCATCTTTTATGTCTCTGGAAATATGTTACACAAACTATGACACTTTATTCATTTTGTTCACATTCTTGGCTCAATTTGTCCCAGGTAAAATCTTTTTTATAGTACATCTTAAAGAGGAGAGATCTTAGCAGCAGATTCCCTTATCAGGCAAACCGAGAATACCGCATACACAACACTAACAACTCATGCAAACTGAGAGTACCACACAAAACATATAGAACTGCATGATACACAGGCACACACACACTCCCCAAATTGGTGTGTATTTTCCCCCCTTTGGAAAATGTTGTTTCAGTCAATTTTTATACTCTAAGCACAACTTCCCATACTTAATTCATCTACTACCAAAGGGACACACTTTAAAGATAATGACTATCAAAAGAGATTTGTGCAAAATATTTAGCCTAGTGAATGGTAAATTACTTTGAGCTCTGGTAATTCCTCCATTACACTTTCTGTAGGAAGCCCAGCATAGTTAAGAGCAGAAGAGGACTACAACAGATCAGTTAATATATTCCTCTGTCATTCTTTCAAGTATATTGAACATTAAATGATGTAAGCTATATCTAGTAAACCTTTCTGAAACTTTTAACTCTGTAATTTGATATTTTGATGGGTGATCTCTAGTCAGTCCCCCAAACCAGGAGATTGCAAATTCATCAATGCATTTGAAGGCATTTGTATCTGGTGACAAATCACAGACATTCTAAAGTGTGTCTACTGACATCAAATTCTACTCCTAACTGAAGTTGTTGTATAAGGCAAATAAATTTACATATCTAACCTTTATTTCTTCATTCTTAAATTTGGGATAATAATAATGCTTAAGGAATATGACATTTTCAAAATGAAATAATCTTTGTAAAGCATGTGATATAGAATGCATTTCAACAATAAAGTTTCAATAAATAATTCCTTCTTGTTCCACAAGGCACTATCTCTAATTCCCAAAACAACTCCATGGAAAAGAAATCATTGTCCCCACATTACAGATTTAAAAAAATACTGATCCTCAAAGTGGTACTGTAATTGACAAACTATTAAGTGGTTAAATCAGCTCAAACTTTAGTCTGTTCCATTCCAAAACCTATGTGTTTTCCACCCCACCAAGCATGACATTACTGTAACATTCAAGAAGTGGTCATGGGAGGTAAATGAACCTGTTAGCAAGGCATCATTAGAAAGAACAGCTCAATTTCAACCCTGCCAAAACTCTGACCATTGTGTTTGGCAGACACGCTTCAGCTTCCAGATGGATAATGTTGAGCCAAGCCACTAATCAGGTCAGTAGGTCAACCCAGAGGAAGTGTTTTGCAGCTAATGTATCCTGGCAGATCTGTTAAAATGTGGTCATGCTCAAAATCTGGTGCTGTACAGGGCATTTCAAGGGCCTTTCAGTGCAGAGGCAAATAACAGGAAATGCCTGTTTTCAAAACTTCCCATACTAAGGCCACTTTCTTTGTGCTTTGTGGAACAGAAATTGAAAGCATCAACTATGTATTTGCACAAACATTGAAGAGATTAAAGCCTCACCTCCTAAAGAACATTTTTTGGAGGTACGTGTTCCTGAGATTTTTGGGGAAAGTACACAGTGGGATTATACTCTGTAGAGTAATATTAAAAAATGCCCATAATAGACATACATACAGTGTAGTGAGAGAAAATAGCACGCACTTAGGACAGGGACCAATATGATGCTATTCCTGGTTATTGGCACTCATGACCTTGGGCCAGTTGCTTAATTTTCCTGAATTTCATACCATATATAACATTAGAGGAACAGTACCTACAGCATGGAGTTGCTGTAATAAAGAAGAAAAAAAAGTTTTAAACAACTGACACAGTTGTCATTATACAACTTTAATTCATCTGCCTTTTCTTCACCATCTTGCAATTAAAGTACTACATTTTGAAATCTTAAAGATCTTCCTAAGATCAGACATTCTACATGGCATCTTGAAGCTGATTTACTGAAATTGTAATGACAAGGCTTATAGAAGTTGAAAACTTAGCAACATATTGATTTGACTGTAAAACAGTGATGACCAAAACCAAATGGATCCTCAGCAATCTAACAACCTTGCTTTGTTTATCTTCCTCTTATTGCTTTCTCTTTCTCTGTAACTATATTAACAATTGTCCACTCTCTTCAAAGTGATCTACTGCCTTCTTCTTTATCCCACTCTCCATTCACCTTAAACATATGACCCGAAAGATACCCTGAAACACATCTATTAGTATCAACACTTTTGGGCACAAAATGTACTAACAATTATCTACTGAACGAAGTTTTTTCTACTAAAATAAATTTTAAGTGCTTATCATAGCTTTTGCAATGGAGTAGATTTTCAATACATATATGCTAAGTGAATGATCAATAAGTTTCAGAAATAATGAGCTAGGTGGATTAGAACAACAGAACCTTTTAAATTTAGATTGAGAATAATACCTCCTTATAATCGTATTGTCATTTACACAATATGGGATATTTTAGTTCCATGATCATTCCTAAATACTCCATGATGTAGGCAGGTCGAATACTTATTTAATATTTATAGATAGCAAAGATCTCATCAATGTATATTTATTTAGTCTAACAAGTATGTCAGTAGTGCTTACTTTTACATTGTTCAAGGTGCAATGACTTGGAAATGATTTCTCTTCAAGCAGGTATCATCATACCTTCCTGGAAATTCTATCATATTGAGTGTACCGCTTTTAGTCCCACAACTGCTGATGCTAAGTCACTTCAGTCGTGTTCGACTCTGTGCGACCCCATGGACTGCAGCCTACCAGGCTTCTCCATCCATGGGATTCTCCAGGCAAGAACAATGGAGTGGGTTGCCATTTCCTTCTCCAATGCATGAAAGTGGAAAGTGAAAGTGAAGTCGCTCAGTCGTGTCCAACTCTTCTCGACCCCATGGACTGCAGCCTACCAGACTCCTCCATCCATGGGATTTTCCAGGCAACAGTACTGGAGTGGGGTGCCATTGCCTTCTCCCACAACTAGTAGACTTTAAAGATCTAAGACTGAAGGCCTATTCATAAAGACCTTACATAATGTTTCCTAGATAGTAAGTGTTAACTCATTCCCTTCTCTATGGTACTTTCTTTTGGAAAGTTATGGACTTTCTAAAATTAGAAACAGATTCCCTGAAAAGAGTGCTTACTTTTTTTTCAGTGATTTTATATCAACCACATTCCTCTCCAGTACTTGTGTTCTCCAAACATCAGGGAAATTATTGATAAAATGTGATCTTTTTATACAAGTGAATATGGTTGCATTTGGTAGCAGCAATATTATAGGAAAAGATGAGATTTAGAGAGCCGCAACTTTTGCTCTACAACCTTAAGGTGAATCTTACTGTATCTGTGAAGTAGGGCTTGTAATTACCTATCGCACCTGATTATCATGCATGTGTAAAAAGGCAGTGTATATAAAAGTGATGAAGATACTTAGTTATGCTCATTACTGTCTTAAATTTACTAATTGATAATGAGTATATTACTTTATTCTTATTTCTATACATAGTTATTTGTATGCAAAGATGAAAGTTTTATTCTTAAGAATGTAACAGTCTAGAAAATTGAGCCAGAAATAATCTAAGAAATGGAAACTATTTAATCAGCATCTTCACCTTTCACAACACACACACCATACAATTTTGTCACATTCTTCCCTTCAGTTTGGTTTGTATTCCCAAATGTACAGTGTGAAATCTTCAGGTTTGATAATGCTAACTATAGAATTGTACAAGTACAGTACCATTCAGATGAAAGAGAGAAGGGAATGGAAAACAGAAATAATATTATTTATGTCTGTTCTGTTGTTGTTCAGTCACTCAGTCATGTCTGATTCTTTGCAGTCTCATGGAGTCCAGGCTTCCCTGTCTTTCACTTTCTCCCCAAATTTGCTCAGATTCACATCCATTGAGTTGATGCTATCAAACCATCTCATTCTCTGCTGCCTTCTTCTCCTTTTGCCTTCAATCTTTCCTAGCATCAAGCATTCCAATGAGTCAGCACTTCACATCAGGTGGCTAAAGTATTGGAGCTTCAGCTTCATCATCAGTACTTCAAATGAATATTCAGGGTTGATTTCCTTTAGGATTGACTGGTTTGATCTCCAAGTAGCTCTCAAGAGGCTTCTCCAGCACCACAATTTGAAGGCCTCAATTTCCCTTAGCTTTCTTTAGTCCAACTATCACGCGCGGGGGGGTCTGACAGGGTGTGGGCCGAGAAGGGAAGAACCCCTAGTCTCCTTAGATAGCTATAGGGTCCAACTGAAGATCACACCAGAAGATGGAACCAAACAGGAACCCAGGAACAATAGAATCAAGGCTGAAGTGGTCAAAAAGAGAGAGATTTCTAGGACATTGATGATTGTCAAAGAAATATCTTGTGGAGGTCAGGTGGAGCTCTCTTGTTTCCATGATCCAAGGCACATACATACCAAGCCCTATGAAGAAACTGAAGTTGAACGGTTATGGATCTAGAACTCACCCAAAAGGTCACTGGCTGAGTCCCTGAGTACAGTTGAAAAGCAGCGACCCCCCCCCCACGAGAACAATGTAAGACACACCAAGGAAGCTCTACACTCAGAAAAAAGACAGGAGCTGCGGAATGAATTATTGCTTAGACTGAAATTGAAGAAAGTAGGGAGAACTCTAGACCATTAGATTCACTATGAATACAGTGTGAGATAGTGCCTAGATCTGATAGATAGAGTGTGAGAACTATGGAATAGGTACAGGAGACAGGGATCAGACCCCATGAAAAGAAATGCAAAAAAGAAGCTAGTAAAGGAGAAAGGAAGATTGCATTTCAAAGGGATTGCAAGAAAGAAATGAAAAAAATGACTGACTTTCCAATTTCTTGCAAGTGGCCACAGAAATGGTGTGGACCTAACAAAAGCAGAAGATATTAAGAAGAGGTGAAAGAAGAATACAAAAAGAGCACGACCAGATAATGAGTTAACTGACCTAGAGCCAGAATCCTGGAATTGAAGTCAAGTGGGCAGAAAGCATCACTAGGAACAAAGCTAGTGGAGTATTTGGAGCTGAGAATGATGCTGTGAAAGTGCTGCACTAATATGCCAGCAAATTTGGAAAACCGCAGTGGCCACAAGATTGGAAAAGGTCGTTTTCATCCCATCCCAAAGAAAGGCAATGCAAGAGTACCCGAAAAGAAATTCTCAAGCCAGGCTCAGAATAGTGAAGTGAACTTCCTGATGTTCAAGCTGGTTTTAGAAAAGGCAGAGGAACCAGAGATAAATTGCCAACATCCGCTGGATCATGGAAAAAGCAAGAGAGTTAGAAAACTTTTTTTCGCCTTTGATGTGTAGATCACTAACTGTGGAAAATGAGAGAGATGGGAATAAGACCACCTGATTGCCTCTTGAGAAATCCTCAACGGTGAACTGTTCATGGACAACAGGGAGGTTCAAAAGGAAAGGGGGGCCATGTTTATTTAAAAGTAAAGAGAAATGCTGGATGGAGGAAACACAGCTGACCGCGTCTCCTTATGAGAAAGTGAGAGGAATGTTTGAAAGTAAGTGGAGTAGGGGTTAGAACTAGATAGAAAAAAGAGAGAATAGATGGTTTTCTGTGGTATGTATGGATGTGAGAGTAAAAGCCGAGAGGGGGAAAAGGAAGACATGGTGGTCGCATACTGACAATGTCAGTCTGCTCCGGACATCTGATCTGATCTGATCACATCTGTACATGACTACTGGAAAAATCATAGTTTTGATTATACAGACCAAAGCAAACAAGAAAACCAAAGCAAAAAAATAAAAAAGAAAGAATTAGAAAGAAAGAAATCTGAAATCTTTACCCTAGGCATTTATCTGTTTCTTTACAAGTAGAGACCTAGGACCAATGGAAGCTTATCAAGCTTAAGTAAGTAGATGAAGGGCACGCAACTATTAAGTTGTGTTTCAGCATTCAAACTAATTTACATCAGACTGAATTCCATCCCTTTTCTTTTCATGATCCATGGTAAATCCCCCTAATCTCTATTTTGTTCAACATTTACCCAAGTACAGAGACATCATCAAGTATTAAATACCACATGTGCACAGTAACGTTTCTCTAGCTACTTCCCTTTCTTATCCTCCACAGGTCTCTAATTTCTTGCCTCCCTTACTTTGAAATCTCATTTATCTTTAATTTATTGATTAAAAATCATTAACTTTTTCTCTTGGTGATAAGCTGAGCTGCAATGTGGTGTCACCTCCACTTCTACCTGTGACCCACAGGATCTTCATATCCCTACTGGCCATTCTGACCACTTACATTGTGTAGTAAGAAAAATCAGCCCAGTTTCACCATGTAGTCATCTTTTGATTGTGGAAATCAGTGAACATACTAGATTTCTGTCAAAAACAAAGAATTATTGTGGCAACTAGGTCCTTTACACTGAAGTGTATATGACTCCTTCTTGAGGATTAACATCTGCTTTTTAAAAAAAGGCCTTTTAAACAAAGTTTTACTGTATAGCACAGGGAACTATATTATCTATATTTGATATCTTTAATAAACCATTATTGAAAATAATATGACAAGGAATAGGTTTTTTTATATGTATGTATATATATATATGTGTAGCATATGTGTGTGCATATATATGTGTGTATATGTATGTGTATGTCTGAATCACTTTCCTACACACAAGAAAACTAACACAACATTGTAAATCAAATATACTTCCAAAAAAAAAAAGCCATTTAAATCCTTGTCTAGGACACTGGGTTATCTTTACAACAATTTTATCCTGTTATATTTCTACTTTTACTTTGGATGGACTGGATATTCACTACGGATTTTTATCCTTATCATTTACAAGCTAAAGAGGCCTTATAAGATGTAACCCAGTATTTCCCATGTTACTCTGCAGGAGACTGACTTTATTTCATCTACATTCAGATGGAGGGAGTAAAGGCAATGAAAGGAAAAGAAAAGTAAAATAAGCAATCAACAGTGTATGCCTCTGCTGAGGGAGCTAAAGAAAGCTAGTTATGGGGACAAGTGTTATGACTGGCCCAAATGTAGGCAATAAAGAATCACCAGTCCTACCTCTCATTAGACAAATGAAGCTATAGAAACTCAAGACGCCTTCGTAGATCACATAACATTGATGGAAGTGGAAATATTAGACTCCAGAAGTCATGGTTTATAGATAAGTGGCCTTACCACGTAGACACACTCACCAAACAGTCTCATGGGAGGCTTATAACTAAAGTCCTCTTTCTGCAACTGTTGTAGTAATTGGATGTGCAGGCTGTTGTTAAATGAAGGATACTCTTTATTTTTCTGGACCTCTAAAGAGTGTTGCAATCCAAGTTTAGGGCTACAAATTAATACTAAGAGGTTTAATTAGTAAAACATATTCTTTGACATTTATTATCAAATAACAGACTAAGCATAACAAATTTTTTAAAGTAGCACTATCATATGTCAGGCACTCTCCTCGATCTACTTTCTGCTTTAATCCTCACAAAATTAAATTTTGTAGACTGCTACATTTCTTACCAAAAGCCAGATCCTAAGTACAATTTAGATGTACTAGCCATTGTTCTCAGTACAGACATAAACACACACACATGAATGTATGAACTCATTTAATCCTCATAAAAGCTCTGTGAATTAAGTATTACTGTTTTTATCCTCACTATACATATGAGGCGGAGAAGGCAATGGCACCCCACTCCAGTACTGTTACCTGGAAAATCCCGTGGACTGAGGAGCCTGGTAGGCTGCAGTCCGTGGGGTCGCTAAGAGTCGGACAAGACTGAGCGACTTCACTTTCACTTTTCACTTTCATGCATTGGAGAAGGAAATGGCAACCCACTCCAGTGTTCTTGCCTGGAGAATCCCAGGGACAGGGGAGCCTGATGGGCTCTATGGTGTCGCACAGAGTCGGACACGACTGAAGCGACTTAGCAGCAGGAGCATACATATGAGGAGATAAAGAATCAGAGGCACTGAAAAATGGTTATTCAATGTGTAATAATTAAATATTTCCTCCTTTTGGACATTATTATGTAAGCACAAGGCATATAAGGATTCATATGAAAGAAGTGGTCCTAGAGTCTGAGGTCTGATGAGGAATACAGATTTTAAACTGATAGCACTGAGAGCTATTACTCATTAGCATGAAATTACTATAATGAAGAAATTTATAGAGGTGTGTATGATATAGAGGTAAAATCTCATTTCTATAAAAGGAAAGTTTTTCTCTAAGCCGTGATAGTAGATTAGAACAGCTTCCCAGGGAAAGGCAGAGGGAGGAGAGTGAAGACAGTAAGGGTTTGACTTGCACTGTCCAGTACAGGACATGAAAAGTGGCTGCTGTAAATTCATGTGGTCTGTAAGTCCAGTATACACAAAAACTTCTAAATGTTATTGTAAAAAGAATATAAATCATCTTGTTCATACCTCTGAATAGACTGCATGTCAAAAGTTAATGTTTTGGATGCATGTGTGTGCTAAGTTGCTTCAGTTGTGTCCCACTTTTTGTGATCCCACTGACTGAAGCCTGCCAGACTTCTCTATCCATGGGATTCTCCAAGCCAGAATACCAGAGTGGGTTGCCATTCTCTTCTCCAGAGGATCTTCCTGACCCAGGGATCGAACGTGCATCTCTTAAGTTTCCTGCATTGGCATGTGGGTTCTTTACCACTACCACCACCTGGGATGCCCAATTGTTTTGGATATATTGGGTTACATTAAAAAAAAAATGCAAAAAAATTAACTTTGCCTGTTTAATTTAATTTTTTAGTGTGGCTACTAGAAAATTTATAATTACACATGGGACTTGCTTTGTGGCTCATATTATCTATTAGGCAAGATGACATAGGGTTTCAGACCACAGAAAATGCCAGTAGATGGGAGGACTCATGGTGAGAAGCAGACCTACGAGACTTTAGTGGGTTAACTATGATGTGGCAAGAGGTGAGTCTGGAGATAGAGAGGTGAAGTGTACACACCTGGGACTTGGCATCAGATGCTCGGGCATTCTTGCTTCTTCATTCAACCAACAACCAGGGTTCTCATCACTTCAAGGGCTCTAGGATGCACAGATCCATGTTTCTGAAATTTGCATTCTTCAAATGAGCTATTCAGAGAGAACATGCCAGAAACTGAAAATGGGGAAAAAATGATCCATTTCTGCCAGTTCTCTGAATGAGCAAGATTTTGGCGCCCAGGATGGGGCACTGGGAAAATAATATAATGTACACTCAGGTGGTAAAGAATCTGCCTGCAGTGCAGGACTCCCGAGTTCAATCCCTGGGTCAGGAAGATCCCCTGGAAAAGGGAATGGCCACACACAACAGCATTCTTGCCTGGAGAAGCCCATGGAAAGACCATGAACTTGCAGAGTCAGACACTAGTGAGTGACCAACACTGTCACTTTCTTAATGGTTACCCTAGCCTCTCTTTTTTCCACCCTTTCTGCATAGTTTATTATCTTTTCTTTTTTGTTTCTTTTTCTCTTAGTGTCAATCCTCAGACAAACTCCATTACAAAGATTCCTGGAGGTCTACTGTCATATCTCCTGTACTAAACCCAAGCACTTTCTGAAAGATCTAATCCTATCTCAGTTCTAGAGCTTATTGCATCCTTCTTTCAGTTTTTAGTTGTATTTGTTTATGCTTTTTTTCCTGAGATAAATCAAGATAATGTACTGAAGCAGAAATAATACTGTTAGTTACCAGAACTAACAAAATAAATGAAAAGACAGAGAAAAGCAAACACCAAAGAAATATAATAAATACAATCAGAATTTGTGGTTACATGTAGAATATTGATCATCTTGTATTTATAAGCAGCAAAACCTGTTTTAAAAGAGTGTGTGGATGTGGCATGTGTATGCACTTATGTGTGTGTCTGTATGAGGCCATCACTGTGAGTGTGTGGATGGGGATGTCTTTGTCTCTGTAAGACCATCATATAGTCCAGAGTTGAGATATCAATGTGGACATCTGTGCTTTGCTCTTTCATTCACAATAACTAAAGTATGTTTGCTGGATTTTAAAGAAAATTACTGTTGAAGTTCCCCTTTCTGAATACATGGTAGCTAAAGTGACTGAGGTCATTTTTATTGATATGTGTCTATAATTTTAATGGAAACCTTGAAAATTAACTTTCTTCAAAAAACTTAACTAGGTAATTTTTTATGATGGCAGAATTTATTTGCTTTGAGTTTTAATAAGATTTATTTTGGGGCTTTCTATTGCTCTCCTACAAAAGATATTTGGATGAGTCCTTTCACCAACCCTCTCTCTTCTGTTCTTGTTTTGCTTATTAAAAGAGTATTTAATGGATGTAATTCTATCACATATCCTGAACATGGCCCTGAGACTGTAAAATCCAATCTACTCAGGAACAAAGTACATAAACAAAGCGGTTGCTGCCATAACCATGTTGAGGAAGCATGGATGTGGTTTAGAGGTGATAAAAAAAAGCATAATCCATGGAAGGTACTATTTCAGATGATTCTTGACAGATAAGAGCTTGCCTTTAAAATTATGAAAAGAAGTCCCAGGTAGAGAAATTGGAACAGCAAAATGTTAGGATAGTGAGAAAAAAAAAAAATCATATTCCAAAAAGCACAATTAGTTTGGTGTAGCTAAAATGTAGGATATAAAGACATTAATATATTAGAGATTCATTTGCCTGAGAAATGAGGTTCAGTTAATGTCATGTTAAAAAATTTAGACTTTATCCTGTAGACTGAAAGACACTAATGACGTTTTTTGACAAAATTTACTTAACTTTGTGTTTGAGAATGAACATCTTTGCAGTAATGTGTGCTACCTTGTTTATTTATATTTAACAAGTCTGAAAGAATGAGACCTCCTGTCTTCAATTTCTTTCCTCACAAGAAAACTAGCATACTCCTTACCATATGAGAGGAATTTATATTTATTGAAGAGAAGTGAATATTATTAGAGATAGTTCTTTAAGTAGAAAGTTAGCTTTGGTAACCAAGTTAATAGCCTGGTTTTATTTATTAGTTATGTCACTATTGCACCTCAGTTTCCTCTCCTGCAATAATGGGAATGCACATATCGAGCAGAAATGTTACTGAGACCTTTGCTTGGTGCATAGACATGCCTCAGTTAGATTTTGTATTTATACATTTGTGTATATGACTGCTGTCATGGTTTCTTAAATTATCCCTCTGCCAGTGTGTATCTTCAAAACAAACTCAATGAAATCCTGTTAGATTAGATTGCCATAAAAACAAAACAACCGACTAACACTGAAAAGAATTTATTTTAGACTTTATTAGTATATTATGTCAGCTACAGAAAATAAAGAGAAGATTTTAGTGCAACTACTTTAAATTCTAAACAACACATACTTAGAGTTTAGAGCAAGAATCAAAGCCTAGTTACACATTTGGTTTTAAGCACATTCTAACTGACCCTGAACAAAAATCCAAATTCTATTCTGCACAGATGGCAGAAAGCAATATTCCTGTGCTGCCAAAAATATGCGCAAGCTGAGAGAAGCACTAGATGACTTATTAAAATTGTTCTTTTAGCATCACCTTTGATGAGGGCTTCAAGACGTTTCAAACTAAATGAAAAACTTCCAATGACTTATAGAACACAAAATGAATATAGGATGCTGATGCTTTGATGGGATATATTCCCAATGTGAATAAGATTTCAAATTGGATTACTGTGCAGAGACAAAAAGACCAAAAACTGAAACTGCTAACAAAGTTTATAATCTGAGCTGAGGAGATGAAAGAGTGGGAAGTCTTCCAAATAGTTGCATTTAACATTGGGCACAGCCCAATTTCCATTCCATTCTGCTTTTCCTTGGGAATATACCGTTACTCCTGGGGAAGTCACCATCAAAATTTTCTCAACAGATAGCTCTGGCTAAATCCAGATTACTGAACCCTGGGGCCTAGTTCTTTGGTTTGCCAATTCAAATGATGCTTTCTCAACACTTGTATTGGCTGAATTATTTTAAAATGTTTAAATGATATTTTGAAGTTCCTTAAAAAATAGTTCACTGTACCTGGGGGCCAAATGGCAATGAATGCTGCTGCTGTTAATTTAAATAAATAAAAATAAGAGGTCAAGCAGATTTACAAATATTCCGTATGAAGCAAAGTGCAACATGCATCTCCCCCTTTTTTTTTCTTTCAAATATTCAACTTCAATGGAAAATTAAATCAGCCTGTCTCTGATTAATTTTCACTTAACACATCAGAATGTGTTTTAAGTGCTAGTTGATGTCAAAGATACATTATGAAGATTTATGCAGGTGGTTTCCAGCCTTTAGATTTAGAATGTATAAAGTTGCATTTAATGTTAAAAGGGTCTGTAAAGGTTGATTTTGATGCTGCAGTTGAACTCCACAAACGATAAATACATCCAGTCTCAGGAAAATATATTTCTCCATGAACACTATTATAATATGAAGTTTTATGAAGCATCATATCTTCATGAACACTCTCCTTTGTCATAAAAGTAAGAGCATAACAAGTGGGTGTTTGAAAAGGGTAAAACTATTGAAACAGTAGATCCTACTCTGGGCATAAAAATAATCATAAATAAAATAAGTGTTATTGTGGATGGTTTTATCATTTTTAGCAATTAATGCTTGTGTCTACACATGAATTAAGAATCTATGGGGGGGGGACACATTAAACTTTGAAATGCACAGAAACAGATAGAGACTAGAAAGTTTTATTTGAAATGCTGGTATTAGCGTCAGTTAATCAGTTAATATGTCAATCTATGTCCAGGTATCCCCAAGTGACAGAGGCTTCCAGAACCTCAGTTATTAGTTTTAGTTTTGTGTATTACCATAAGAGTTCTATTCATTTTGGCAATTCAGGGATCCAGGCTGAAAGACATTTTACCTAAATGTATGTCTATATTAACCAAGTGGTGCAAAGGCAGTCTGATGAATTGCTGCGTCCCTCTTTAAAATTTCATCCATAAGTGACGTTATCATTTTATTTTTCATTTCTTTGGCAAAAACAAGTCACATGCCCACAACCAATTTCAAAGAGAATGGGGAAATTCAATTTTCCATTTACCTAGACTACTAAGAGCCTGATGTGTTTGGTCAATTCCAATTACGTCTACTGATTTTTACCAAAAAAGCTAGGAATACAAGACCCGAAGAGAGTATGTCACCAAAAGTTCTTAGAGGTGACCTAAAATAGAAATATAGGAAGCTATTTCATATCAAAAAGAAGGATTGGAGCCATTAAAATGAGGGTAAAATATGAAACAAAACAAAATGCAAGGAGATTGGTGGATTCTGTGAGTGTCTCACATAAAGATGGGTCTTCTTTATATCTGAAATATTCCTAACTCACTGTATAAAGAGTTTTCTGTGTGTCTTAAAGGTGCAAGTTAAAGCTGGTAACAAATCTAGAGATTGTGTCACTACAAACTCTTCTGTCTTAGTATTTGATAACTGTATTTGTGTGATTCAGTGAATTGAATTTAGATCAGTGATTGAATTCAGTTGAATTTAGTTCAATGATTCTGCTTTAACAACTTTAAAAACAACAACAAAATATTTTTCTTTCTAACTCATATGGGATGCAGTTGCTAAAACTTGAGTACAGAGTTGATGAAGTCAAGTCTTTTGCTCCTTGGACTGGGGTATTCCCATAAGAACCCTAAGTTTTACAGATGTAAATTCCCTAAATATGTGCTCAGTTACTCAGTTGTATCCAGTTCTTTGCAACTCCATGGACTGTAGCCCATTGGGCTCCGCCATCCATGGAATTCTCCTGGCAAGAATACTGGAGTGGGTTGCCATTTCCTAGTGTAGATCTTCCCAAGCCAGGATTGAATCCATGTCTTTTGTGTCTCCTGCATTGGCAGGTGGATTCTTTATCATGCCATCTGGGAAGCCACCTCTTTGAAGATTCTTCAAAGAATCTTCTATATCTAGAACCTTCATTCTTCTTTTGGCATTTTTGAAATCCACTTTTGCTCTTCAGTAAGCCACAATGGAAAGATCCTTGGGTTTGGTGTCAAACAACAGAAGCTTGAGTGCCAACTAGGCCAGTTTTAAATATGAGTCATATCCTAGCACTGTCTTAGTTTTACCATCTACACAATGACAGTAATGTTGCTTATTTTGCATTGTTTTATAAAGATAAAATACTATCTTAAATACATAGGTTA
Source organism: Tragelaphus eurycerus (assembly GCA_935064755.1). Taxonomy (NCBI): domain Eukaryota; kingdom Metazoa; phylum Chordata; class Mammalia; order Artiodactyla; family Bovidae; genus Tragelaphus; species Tragelaphus eurycerus. The sequence goes on from CAKXYN010000020.1 coordinate 26,619,081, forward strand.
AAATTCAAAAGAGTAGACATGGATTAAGTATTTATTTCCTAGACAAACTTTAATGATGATATTATTTGAAGTGAGGCAGTATACCATAGTGTTCAAAAGTAGAAATAAACTACCTTTGTTTAAAATTTGTATAGAGGAATGAAAGACCCTGAATAGCCAAGACACTCTTGAGAATGAAGAACAGAGCTGGAGGAATCACACTCCCTGACTTTAGAGTACACTACAAAGCTACTGTAAGCAAAACAGTTTGGTACTGGCACAAAAACAGATATGCAGTTCAATGGAACAGAATAGAGAGCCCAGAAATACATGCACACACTTACAGTCAATTACTCTGTGGACAAATGTGGCAAGAATATACACTGCAGAAAACAGTCTCTTCAATAAATGTTACTAGAAAAACTGAATGGCTGCATGTAAAAGACTGAAATTAGAACATTCTCTAATACCACATACAAAAATAAACTCAGAAGACCTAAATATAAGATCAGATATCATAAAAATCCTAGAGAAAAACATAGGTAGAACACTGACATAAATCACATCAATACATTTTTGGATCCATCTCCTAAAACAAAGGAAATGAAAGCAAAAATAATCAAATTGGGTCCAAATAAACTTAAAAAGCTTTTGCACAGCAAAGGAAACCACTGACAAAATGAAAAGAGAACCTATTGGAGAGAATATTTTTTCAAATGCTATGACTGATAAAGGGTTGATATCCAACATATATAAACAGATCATACAACTCAACATCAAAAAAAAAATCAAAAATCTAGTTAAAAATTTGAGCAGAACTGAATAGTCATTTTTCAAAAAAAGGAAATTCAAGTGGCTAGCAGGCAATGGGGAGATGCTCAACATAGCTAGTCATCAGGGAAATGAAAAACTAAAATGAGATATCACTTCACCCCTATCATAATGGTTAGCTTCAAAAAGAACGTAACACATGTTGGTGAAGATGTGGAGAAAAAGGAATCCTCCTACACTGTTGATTGGAATGTAAATCGGTGCTGCCATTATTGAAAACAATAAGAAATTTTCTTAAGGAACTAAAAATACAACTTTATACATAAATAAATAACAGCAGTTCCATTCCTTGGTATCTACCCGGAAAAACAAAAACACTAATTCAAAAAGGTACATGATTCCTAATGTTCATAGCAACATTATGTACAAATGCCAAGATGTGAAAGCAACCTAATTGTGAATATCACAGTGAAATACCACTCAACTTAAAAAAAGAATGAGAGTTTCCCATTAGCAGCAACATGAATGGACTTGGAGGGCATTATGCTAAGTGAAATAAGTCAGGCAGAGAAAGATAAATAATGGATGGTATCACTTATATGTAGAATCTAAATATATAAAACAAACTAGTCAATATAAACAAAAAAGCAAACTCAGAGATGTAGAGAATGAAGTAGTATGTACCAGTGGGGAGAGAGAAGAGGGAGGGGCAAAATAGGGGTAGGGCACTAAGAAATATGAACTATTAGATATAAAATTAGCTATACGGCTATATAAGGCTATATTGTAAAACATAAGGAATACAGAAAATATTGGCTGCTATTTATAAATGGATTTAACCTTTAAAAATTGACTCACTATGTTGTACACATGTAGCATATACAATATTACACATGAACTATATTTCAATTAAAAAATTAAAAATCAAATCCTACTACAGCCACTGTGTGACTTTTAACAGGTCAATACCTTGAGATAGATCTTTTCGATTAGCTAAACTGAAATCATAATAAGAATGCCAACCTTATGGATTTGATGCAAAATTAAAGGCAATATTCTACCAAAACTTAGCTTTATGCCTGGCAAACATTAAGTATTCCAAACAATCTAGGTACTATTACTGAGTTAAACACATGAAAATGCTTTGTAAACTGTCATATAATACAAATGTTAATTATAGCATCATTATTCAGATTATTGTCATAGTTTGACTTATTGGAAGGAATAATAATAAGACTGTCAGACTCCAAAGATTACTGATAGTTACTCAAGTTAATGTGCCCAAATGATAATAACTTTGTCACTGATACACTGTTAGAGGAGGAAGGATATTATGAGGTTTAACTTGTAGTTTTGAAAGTGGAAATATTTTTCTTTTCTTTTCCCCAGTTCAGTTCAGTCGCTCAGTTGTGTCTGACTCTTTGTGACCCAATGGACTGCAGAACGCCAGGCTTCTCTGTCCATCAACAACTCTCAGAGCCTACTCAAACTCATATCCATCATGTCGGTGATGCCATCCAACCTTCTCATCCTCTGTCATCCCTTTCTCCTCCTGCCTTCAATCTTTCCCGGATCAGGGTATCTTCAAATGAGTCAGTTCTTTGCACTGGGTGGCCAAAGTATTGGAGCTTCAGCATCCATCCTTCCAATGAATATTCAGGACTGATTTCCTTTAAGATTGACTGGTTGGATCTCCTTGCAGTCCAAGGGATTCTCAAGAGTCTTCTCCAACACTACAGTTATAATAGCATCAATTCTTCAGTGCTCAGCTTTCTTTATAGTCCAACTCTCACATCCATACAAGACTATTGGAAAAAGCATAGCTTTGACTAGACAGACCTTTGTGGGTAATGTAAAAATTGAAGTTGCTCAGTCATATCCGACTCTTTGCAACCCCATGGACTGTAACCTACCAGGCTCCTCTGTCCATGAGATTTTCCAGGCCAGATTACTGGAGTGAGTTGCCATTTCCTTCTCCAGGAGATCGTCCCAATCCAGGGATTGAACCCAGGTCTTCTGCATTGTAGGCACACACTTTACCATCTGAGCCACCAAGGAAGTCTGGGTAATGCAATGTCTCTGCTTTTTTAATATGCTGTCTAGGTTGGTCATAGCTTTTCTTCCAAGGAGAAATTTTCTTTTAATTTCATGGGTATAATCACCATCTGCAGTGATTTTGGAGTCCAGAAAAATAAAGTGCCTCACTGTTTTCATTGTTTTCCCATCTATTTGCCATGAAATGATGGGACCAAATACCATGATCTTAGTTTTCTGAATGTTGAGTTTAAAGCCAACTTTTTCACTCTCCTATTTCACTTTCATCAAGAGGCTCTTTATTTCTTTTTTGCTTTCTGCCATAAGGTTGGTGTCATCTGCGTATCTGAGGTTATTGATATTTCTCCCAGCAGTCTTGATTCTTGCTTGTGCTTCATCCAGTCCAGCATTTCTCATGATGTACTCTGCATATAAGTTAACTGAAAAGGGTGACAATATACAGCCTTGACTTACTCATATACTCCTTTCCTGATTTGGAACCAGTCTGTTTTGCCATGCCCCATTCTAAGTGTTGCTTCTCAACCTGCTGCATACAGATGTCTCAGGAGGCAGGTCAAGTGGTCTCATATTCCCATCTCTTTAAGAATTTTCCACAGTTTTTTGTGATCTACACAGTCAAAGGCTTTGGCGTAGTCAATAAAGCAAAAATAGGTGTTTTTCTGGAACTCTCTTGCTTTTTGGATGTTCTAAAAGATGGTGGTAATTTGATCTCTGGTTCCTCTGCCTTTCTAAATCCAGCTTGAACATCTGGAAGTTCACAGTTCATGTAATGTTGAAGCCTAGCTTCAACAGGAGAATTTGTAACATTTACTTTGCTAGCATGTGAGATGAGTGCAATTGTGTGGTAGTGTGAACATTCTTTGGCACTCTCTTTGTGATTGGAATGAAAACTGACCTTTTCCAGTCTTGTTGCCACTGCTGAGTTTTCCAGATTTGCTGGCATATTAAGTGCAGCACTTTCACAGCATCATCTTTCAGGATTTGGAATAGCTCAACTGGAATTCCATCATATCCACTAATTTTGTTTGTATTGATGTTTCCAAATGGCACCCCACTCCAGTACTCTTGCCTGGAAAATCCCATGGACAGAGGAGCCTGGTAGGCTGCAGTCCATGGGGTCACTAAGAGTTGGACACGACTGAGCGACTTCACTTTCACTTTTCACCTTCATGCATCGGAGAAGGAAATGGCAACCCACTTCAGTGTTCTTGCCTGGAAAATCCCAGGGACGGGAGAGCCTGGTGGGTTGCCGTCTATGGGGTTGCACAGAGTCGGACACGACTGAAGCGACAGCAGCAGCAGCAGCAAGACCCACTTGACTTTGAATTCCAGGACGTCTGGCTCTAGGTGATTGATCACACCATCATGCTTATCTGGGTCACGAAGATCTTTTTTTGTGTAGTTCTTCTGTGTACTCTTACTACCTCTTCTTAATATCTTCGCTTCTGTTAGGTTCATCTCATTTCTTTTTTTTTTTTTTTTTTATGAGACTGCCCTTCCTTACTTAAAGCATTTAGTAGGAGACACCATCCCACTGTCCATGAGAGCACTGATGTTCATATAGGGGTCATTTCATTTTAGAAGTTGAGTATTTTTCAAGTCTACCTTTTTCTTCTAATACCGTTTTTATTTGATTTTTAGTGCAAATGTCATTTGTCCTTTAAGAAAGTCTTTTCAAACAGTTATGGATAATTTCTTCCCTCTTTGCCATAATGGAAAAATTTCCAACTCTTATATTTCTAAGAATTTTATTGTATATTAGAAGGAGGTTGTAGGTACAGAAAGCAGTGTGGCTCCTGTGGAGTCATGGGTTTAGACTGAGAACTGGTTCTCATTGTGTCTACAAGAGCAGGTCATTTACTGTGCACATTGACAGTGGCTTAGGTGAGTCATTTTGTTTCATTCAGGGATCTCATAACCAAATTTTTCCATAACTTTTGCTCTCTTTTTTTTTTTTTTTTCTTTTTTTTATTGCAGGGGAAAATGGACAAAGGAAAGGATCAATGAGGGTGGGAGGGAAATGGGAAGAAAGAAGGGGAGTGATGGTGGGGAGGAGTATATGTAATTTCTTAACCAATGGCTTTCTGTTTTTAATCACAAAGAACACTTAAAAAAAATCATGGTGAATTCATCTTATATTAGGAGGTTTGTTCTCGAAATGAAAAGTTCAGGAAACAAAAAGTCCAGTTTGGGTATCCTCATCTTTAGGCACATCTTGGTATTTTGTATTGGTAAGTCTATCTTTACCACAATATATTATTTAGGACAGGATCACATTTGTCACCACTTCCTCCCTACTACCCAAAGTGGTACCAAACCCACAAAATAGTCAATAAACCTCCACAGAGTGAACAAATAAGTCTTTTTTTTTTTTTTTAAACTCTCCTGAGTGAACTGAATTTTTTGAGGCTCATAAGTAAATATGTTTTCCTCTTTACTTTGTCTATTACAGCCAGATTATATGAGTGGGGTATTAAAGTCTCCCACTATTATTGTATTGCTCTAGAGAATGTCCTTTAGTTTTTGTTGGAGAAATGGTTTAGTGGTGCAAAATTCTCTCAACTTTTGCTTATCTGTGAAGCTTTTGATTTCTCCTTCATATTTGAATGAGATCCTTGCTGGATACAATAATCTAGGCTGTAAGTTATTTTCCTTCATCACTTTAATTACGTCTTGCCATTCCCTCCTGGCTTGGAGAGTTTCTATTGAAAGATCAGCTGTTATCCTTATGGGAATTCCCTTGTGAGTTATTTGATGTTTTTCCCTTGCTGCTTTTAATATTTGTTCTTTATATTTAATCTTTGTTAATTTGATTAATATGTGTCTTGGGGTGTTTCGCCTTGGGTTTATCCTGTTAGGGACTCTCTGGATTTCTTGAACTTGAGTGGTTATTTCCTTCTCCATTTTAGGGAAGTTTTCAACTACTATCTCCTCAAATATTTCCTCATGATCTTTCTTTTTATCTTCTTCTTCTGGAAGTCCTATGATTCGAATGTTGTATCGTTTGATGTTATCCTGGAGGTTTCTGAAATTGTCCTCATTTCTTTTGATACGTTTTTCTTTTTTCTCATCTGATTCATTTATTTCTAGGATTCTATCTTCTAGTTCACTAATCCTATCTTCTGCCTCTGTTATTCTACTATTTGTTGCCTCCAGGGTGTTTTGGATCTCATTTATTGCATTATTCATTATGTGTTGACTCTTTTTTATTTCTTCTAGGTCCTTGTTAAGCCTTTCTTGCATCTTCTCAATCCTTGTCTCCAGACTCTTTAACTGTGATTCTATTTTGATTTTGAGATTTTGAATTAATTTCGCTATCATTATTTGGAATTCTTTATCAGGTAGATTCCCTATCTCTTCCTCTTTGGTTTGGTTTGGTGGGCATCTATCCTGTTCCTTTAGCTGCTGGGTATTCTTTTGTCTCTTCATTTTGTTAAAATTACCAAGTTTAGAGTGTCCTTACTATATTCTGGTAGTTTGGTGAATTCTCTTTGTTGAGGCGGTTTACAGGTCTTTTCAATATCTGATCTCTGCCTTGTTACAGAGGGGGCGGAGATGAACACCCAAATCTAAACCGGCCAGGTTCAGGCACTCAGATAATCCTCAGAAGCACAGACTTGGTTGAGTCTGCGTTTTATGCCCTTCCCAGATCCGAGTAGCGCAGGTGATGAAATGTTCAGCGAGCGCAGGTGCTGCGACTTATCGCCTCTCCGCCACTCAGTTTTCTGGGCATACAAACAGCGCACTTTCCCAGGCAGATGTTGACCATCCAGAGCCCCAAGAAGCGTGAGTCAGCACAGAAACCTACTCACAGTTCCGTTAGACAGTGTCTCTCTAGGGCTATAATTGCCCGCCTCTGGCCCTGGCTGCCTGTCACGGGAGTGGGACGGCCTGCAGCCCGCCAACTCTGTGCAGCCCTTTGTTCCGTAGGTAGTCCTGGTGGTGTCTTAAGTTAGGGCTGGCTTTTGATGTAGTAGATAACCGACAGTCTGGTTATTTCGCTCAGATAGCGCCTGAGATAGCCAGGCCAAATCCTTTCTCAAAGCAATGCAGGCCTCACCGCTCCTCCTAGCCCAGCCCCCACTTGCCAATAGCAAATGCTGGTGTCCGCGCCAGTTCTCCGCAAAAGGAGTTACCGCAGGGCTCGTTTTCTCGTTTTGAAGACAATGAGCTGTCTTTCTAAGTGCCTGATGTCCTCTGCCGGCATTCAGAAGTTGTTTTATTGAGTTTATTCAGCATTCAAATGTTCTTTTAATGGATTTGTGAAAGAGAAAGTATTCTCCCCGTCTTTCTCGTCCGCCATCTTAGCTCCTCCCCCCGGTTCATATCATTTCTATCCTTTATTGTGATCATCTTTGCATGAAATGTTCCCTTGGTGTCTAATTTTCTTGAAGAGATTGCTAGTTTTCCCATTCTATTGTTTTCCTCTATTTCTTCGCATTGATCACTGAGGATGGCTTTCTTATCTCTCCTTGCTATTCTTTGAAACTCTGCATTCAAATAGGTATATCTTTCCTTTTATCCTTTGCCTTTTGCTTCTCTTGTTTTCACAGCTATTTGTAAGGCCTCCTCAGACAACCATTTTGCCTTTTTGCACTTCTTTTTCTTGTGGTTGGTCTTAATCACTGCCTCCCCAGATAACCAAATAGAGCTCAACTTTAAAAATAAATAGATAAATCTGAAATTGTGTGTGGTAGGTTGGTTTTGGAATAATGTCTTAGTCTATTCTATTTGAACAGCTTATTATTTATATTCTATATCATATTCTTTATTCTTTCCTTTGTTTTCCTGAATCATTCACATGCTGATTAATATAAACCATGTTTAAGCTCAAATGAGTTAATACATCTGAGAAATTAGACAATATAGCTATTTTAATATCAAATTAAAGGCTAATCTTAAAACAGAAATCTTGAAGACATACAGAGCCTGTTCTCTTTCTCTGTGTCTTGGTCTGCCTGTTTCTCTCAGTCACTTCCTTATTCACAAATATAGATACACATCTGCTTTTCCTTTTCATAAAAAGTTGGTCCTATCTTCAATAATATCAAAAAGGCTTAAATATTCCATACATTTTATAAAAAGTGAAGACTCTTGTTTTGTTTGAGGAAATCACATTTTAATTTTAAATAATTCACATCAATTACATATAAAACATTATAGATATTATATTTAAAACCAGCAATATGCTTGCAGATAAGGATTCTAGCCTAGAAAAGCTTTTAATTTGGTAGGAGAGATAGGCAAGCATATAACTAAGTTTAAAAGAAGTCAGTGTGATATGCATTCCAAATGGGGTTTGAAGCAAATTGCCATGTTTTCAGGGTAGGAAGAGTGATTAATTCAGTACGAAGGCATCAGGAAAGATTCACAAATGCATTCCATCATCATTTGTGTGACGTGGCTGGGGGAGCACAGGATCATTTATGTTCTTTATTTTTGACTTCTAACTAGGCTCTAATTAATTTCCAAGGGACTCTCCGCTTGGATCAGCTCTTCCCTCCAAAGAACAACCTCTGACCCCACCTCTCAACCTTTTAATTGTTTGTGCATTGATTGCTCAGAAAATTTTTGACCAAATGATGAGTAGTTATTCATTTCTCCACATTGCCTGGGCACTGAGTTTTCTGTTCACATTTTCTGTTCATTAGGCATTTAAATGAAGGTACAAACCATATTTTTCAAATGTGGCTATCTTCTGTTTCTTTGTTTTGCATTCAAAACATTTCTCTGGTCAGAATTTATTCCATTATTTCAGTAATTTGTAGACAAAATTTTTAATGATATAATCAAATCCATATGTCCTCAGAAAAAAGGAAAACGTGTGTGTGTATGTTTAAATACAATATTTTGTACTATCTTGTTTGTAGGGAGGTATATGTACAAATAATACAATACATAACTTGCAGCAAAACAAAATATGAATTGAGCTCAGATTTAACAGGTGATAATTTATAACTATTTGAGGAGAATTTTTTTTTCTCTCTTCTGCCCCATCCTACCTCAGACATGGTGGACACTTTACAGCTGTGGACTATAGAGTTTGTAAACAGTAAGTGTTCATTCAAAAATTTGTTGTTTAAATAAAATTGTTGTGTCTATGCTTTTATATTTTGGAACTACCAGGAAGACATTTGAATTTCGTTAATCTTCAGAGAATCTAAAATTACATGGTTATAGAGGTAAGTATACCATAGCCCACTGAATGTCGTATTTCCCTTTCTTCTTCCTAGTCAGCTGCCCCTTCAGATGTCTTCTTCCTCTGTACACCTCAAAGTGCCTAGGTTCCTTTTCCTCCTCTTCTTCCTGCTTTCCTCCCACTCTCCCTTTAGGGCCTCACTGTGTGGTCCTACTTTGTACATGAGCTGGTAAGTTCCATTCATGCCACTGGTGCTTTGGTTGGAGTTAGTGGACCCTTCAGCATGGAGTTCCTAAGACACTCTGCTTTACTCCATACACAGCGTAAGTTCAATCAATTACTGTGTGTAGACATTATCTTCTCAATCAGGAGTCAAAATGGAGTGGTTCCAAGGGCTGGAGACAGAAAACCTCTGTCCATTCTACCACATTTGCACAGATTCTATAGGATACATGAGAGCCATGGAAATGATGTGTTCAGGAATTGCAATATCACGAGAGCAAGCTTATAATATTAAATTTAAAATAGCAAAATAAAAAAAAAACTTATACAAAATAGAACACCAGAATTATAGAAACTTTGGTTAAAGACAAAATAAGGAAGAAAAGAAATTGAAAAAGAGAGACAATTAAAATATGAGATGCTATCAGTATTCATTTGGTGCTATAACTGTGATAAAAAGTATGGGTGCCTTTTTTCTGCCTTTTCTCTTTTGTTTTTCTGTATCTCTCACTGTTTCTCTCCCTCTCTCCCTCCCTATCTGAAATTCATAAATCAAAATGCCTACGTGAGTAATAGCATTATTGAAGAATGAAATCTCTTAGCAATATACATTATTTTATAAGCAATTTATAAGCAATTTTTACTAATTCATTTTGTTTTAAGAATACACACTTTGGTTTCATCACACTGATGTATGTAATAACACTATTTGTTTAAAATATTTCTTCGTTTTTTAAATACACATGAAGCATATACACACTAGAGCTTTTTTCTAAGTAATAATTACAGAAAAAAGTCAACTTGCATTGCATGAATTGTATAAAAATAGATCGCTGCAAAGGTTAAAACATTATCCAGGTATTATCAATATAGTGCTGATTAATTGTTTCTACTTTTGGAAATAAAATGAATGTCAACTGGAAAGAAAGAATAATGATTTGAGGAGTGATTTAAAATATGATTCAGGTAGTAGAAGGCAAGAATTCCTTCTGCTTTCTTTCTTAAATTCATCTCCCCCCAGTGGCACAATACTCCTGACTAGAAAGGCTTAGAGATCTTTGTGAAGGTAAGAAGAGGAAAAAAATCCTTCTACAGAATCATACTTTCTAAGTTTTCATCTGCACGATGCTTTCCTTCCCCTTGATATTATGTGTTGAGGACAACTGAATTATGACTTTGGCTTCCAGTCAGATTCTGTTGAGGTACCGAAGATAAATTGATGAACAATGCTAAAGTTAAGGCTCATAATTCAGTTGTCCAAAGTACATCCTGCAAAAGCAGTTTGTATAAGCAATAAAAATTGAGGGAAAGCTGCCAGGAATGCTCCTTTTCCCATTTTGTTTTGGTTCTTGGAGAGAGCTTTGCCCAGTAAATGTGTTTTGCATTCTTTGAATTTATTACTTTTTGAGCCAAAGTTAGAAACTGGCTGGGTTTCCAAATTTTGATGGTTTATTACCTATAGAAAAATTCAGACTTCTTAAAAAACAAATAAAGGATGCTTTCATGCACTAACATTTCAGGCCCAGAATTTGTGCAAGGAACACTGACTTCTCCCCTGTATAGTTCATCCACTCATAAAATCTTACATTTATTCAACTCCATACTTTGCACAGGATTAAATGATACGTTTAATATATATTTTAGTGGCTAAACTACAAACTTTAACAACTTTAGTATTCACTTTTGTGTCTCATGTAAGCATAGGGCCTAGCACATAGTTGAAGCACATAATCAATACCCAGTAAATATTTGAGTATTAACTATAATACTCAATAAATATTATTTACAGTTTCTATTATGTACCAGGCAATGTGATTATCATATAGGAATAACAACAGAAGAAAGAAAAAAGTTAGCTTTTACTGAATTGTTAATATGTTCTGAGAATTATATTAGGTACTTCATACTCATTTAGTTTCCAAATTAAGTTTAAAGGTTTGGAGTCATCACTCTTTATGTTTTATAGATAAAGATGTTGAAGTTAAGGTAGGTTGAATAACTGTCCTAAATTGCAAAACTAAGTGGCAGAATTAGAATATTATACAACATTGGCTTTTGCATCATCCTGGTGATTCAGATGGTAAAGAATTTGCGTGCAGTGTGGGAGACCTGGGTTCAACCCTGAGATGGGAGGATATCCTGGAGGAGGGCATGGCAACCCACTCCAGTATTCTTGCCTGGAGAATCTCCATGGACAGAGGAGCCTGGCAGGCTACAGTCCTTGGTGTCATAGAGAGTCAAACATGACTGAGCAACTAAGCACAGCACACACATTTAGTCATAATAAGTACACGGGTAGATATTATTACACACTTATTTCTAACACGGCAAAACTGAAACTAACAGAATTGAAGTCACTGCATTTTTTTAAATAGAAGAGGTGAAGAAAAAAAACTTTTTGGTGGTTTTAAGGGGATTTTAGAGATTAAACCCTCACTCAAGGAACTAAGAACTGGGAAGAGGTTAAGAGATACACAAAAACAATGCAAAACAGGAAGTGGCAAATGCTATGAAAACAAATGTAGACAGATAACACATCTTATGGGAGCTTTGAGAGAGGAGGTAGAATCATGAAGAACTTCGCAGAAGAAGCAGCATTCAAATTTTCCTTGAAGCACAGGTGGGTCTAGACATTAAAATGATGTAAATAGTAATAAGTCATTGACTCAAAAGATTGCGTTGGAGCATTTGCTTTGAATTTGAGAGAGAAGAGAGGTACTCTGAAGCTAAGCATGTCAGTGATACAGTCCCTCAAAGTTTAAGGTTTTTAAGGAAGAAGTTCATATTGATCCTAATATATGATGTACAACAAATCAACTTTTTTCAAGTTCTTTCTGTAAATGAAATTTAAAAGATGAAGCAAACCGACATTAATTGAACATCTATTCTGTGGAGGGTCCTGTAATAGGAACAGGGGCGGAGGGGAGGGGGCGGTGCACCAAAAACATTGGCAGAGTGGCTAACCTGGAGACGACTCATGCAACTGTGAACAGTGGGAGAGCAGACCTTCAGCCAGAGCAAAATAAAAAGCTAAGTGGCCTGTACAAAAATTGAATTTACAACTGGCCTCATTAGTGCCATGTTCTAGCTAATTGGGCCGTATGTTAATGCACTGGGCATGCAGCAATGTTGGAAGATAAATGAAAAAGCACTCAGTCTTCCAACTCCACTATCATGGATATATAGAGTACCAGATGGTGGCATGTTATAAATGGAATGAGTCATTCTGGAGGCACATCTGAAGTATCAATAAATATGGGGTTCATGTAAACAGAAGTTTATCTGCAAGCACCGTCTCTAAACACAGGTGGAGAAAGGAGTCAACAATGATTTTGGACAGAGCCCTGGATTGAGAAACTGGAGACCGAAGGCTTAACACTGCTGACGACATTTACACCTATCCCTCCCTCTTTGGAATTCACTTCCCCAGAATTTTGTAAGCCTGACTCCTTCTCAAGTACTGTTTATCACTGCAGTTATCTGCCCTGAGACAACTTTCCCTAACAGGCTTAAAGTAAATCTTCCTTCATATTCTCAATCTCACTACTGTATTATGCGTGTGTGTTACTTGCTCAGTCCTGTTCGACTCTTTGTGACCCCACAAACTGTAGCCCGCCAGGCTCCTCTGTCCATGGGGATTCTCCAGGCAAGAATACTGGAGTGGGTTGTCATTTCTTTCTCCACGGGATCTTTTCGACACAGGGACAGAACCCGGGTCGCCCGCATTGTAGGCAGATTCTTTACCATCTGGGCCACCAGGGAAGCCCCACTACTGTATTGGTTTCCGTGGTTTCCTCTAAATAGGCAATTTTTTAAAACTTGTTCATTATGTTTCCTACACTACAATCTAAGCTCCATGAAGGGAGGGATTTTATTCTATTTTGTTTACCAGTGTGTCCCCAATGGCTAAAATAATACCTGGTGCATGGTAGAGGCTCAGTAAATATGTTTGCTTAGTGAAATTACGGCTTTGCCCTCTACTGTCTGACTTAAGACATTTGGTTTATGTAATATTGTTATTATTAGTGAGGATAAAAATAGCAACACTATATGCTGTTATAGAGATCAAAATGTGTCAAGTCATGTGGAAGCCCTTCAAAATTTTTATGGGATAATAGAATGTAAGTTTGCCATTTTCAGTAAAAGAAAAGAGTCATAAGAAGATAAAACTTAATGGTCAAAAGGAGATACTGGTTTTTTGAATAAGTTGGTAAGAGATTATATGTCCTTTGCCCATTCTATTTCCTATTATGTGTTTCAATTTCTCTCAGCTGTGAGGTCTCTCATAACTCTAGAACATGATGAATTGCTGATGTTTCAGCAGATTATACTCCAGCACTCTTGCCTGGAAAATCCCATGGGCGGAGGAGCCTGGCAGGCTGCAGTCCATGGGGTCGCTAAGAGTCAGACACAACTGAAGGACTTCACTTTCACTTTTCACGCATTGGAGAAGGAAATGGCAACCCACTCCAGTGTTCTTGCCTGAGGAATCCCAGGGACAGGGGAGCCTGGTGGGCTGCCGTCTACGGGGTCGCACAGAGTCGGACACGACTGAAGTGACTTAGCAGTAGCAGCAGATTATAACAACCATTTATGGCGATGTTTCACAGTTTGACATTTCCCTATTTTCCATTTCTTGGGTCATAGTTAAGATGCCAGCATAGAAAAGGGGTGTGTGGGTATGTGTGTGTGTGTGAGTGCGTTTGCCTTCTTGCTTATTTTCTTACTCACTGAGAACTGCCACAATAGTCAATATTAAAAAAAAAAAAAAATAGTGTTGGGACTTTTTCAGTGATCCAGTGGTTAAGAATCCACCTTCCATGCAAGGGCCATGGGTTTGATTGCTTGTTGGGGAACTAAGATCCCACATGCCATGTCTCGGGGCAGCTAAGCCCATGCTGCAGCTAGAGAGTCCACATGCTGCAACTAAGACCCCACATGGCCAAATAAATAAATATTAAAAAAAAAATAAAATGTTAAAAACTTATGATGTAACCAGAATAGGGCCAAACCCTATTGGTTGACAAAGAGATTTTGCCATTCCAGCGGCATACAACCTAGAGAAGAAAAGTTAATTGAAAAAAAATAGTGCCTATTGCTCTCCTACAGTAGCTTTATCCTAAAATAATAAAGATTAAACTGTCTAGCATAGATAATAAAGGAAAAAATGTATAAGCAAAAAAGTTATTATATATATTGTATATATTAACACATTATATTAACGTATATATTAATAGTATGCTTGATAGTGAAACTAGGAAAACAGAGGTAAAACCAGAGAACAGGGACATATCTCAGTCAAAATAACAAGGAAATTGGACAGAGGTTGTCTTTCTAAATAACATATAAGAGACATCAAATTACAAGCATGGAAAATATGAGAAACATAATTTATAGGAAAGGCAGTGGTATAAAGTTCCAGGAACCACTGGAGAAAAGGAGTAAACTATCATTCCTTGAGCACATATGCTCTGCAAAAAAAAAAAAAAAAGGTATCATATTTTATTTATCTTCTGAAAAGTTGGCTTAAAGCTCAATGCTCAGAAAACTAAGATCATGGCATCTAGTCCCATCATTTCGTGGCAAATAGATGGGGAAACAGTGACAGCCTTTATTTTTTTTTGGGGGGGTGCTCCAAAATCACTGCAAATGGTGACTGCAGCCATGAAATTAAAAGATGCTTATGACCAACCTAGACAGCATATCAAAAAGCAGAGACGTTACTTTGCCAACAAAGGTCTGTCTAGTCAAGGCTATGGTTTTTCTAATAGTAATGTATGGATGTGAGAGTTGAACTATAAAGAAAGCTGAACACCGAAGAATTGATGCTTTTGAACTGTGGTTTTGGAGAAGACTCTTGAGAGTCCCTTGGACTGCAAAGAGACACAACAAGTCAACCCTAAAAGAAATCAGCCCTGAATATTCATTGGAAGGACTGATGCTGAAACTCCAATACTTTGGCCACCTGATGTGAAGAACTGACCCATTGGAAAAGACCCTGATGTTAGGAAAGACTGAAGGCAGGAGAAGGGGACGGCAGAGGATGAGATGGCTGGATGTCATCACCGACTCAATGGACATGAGTTTGAGTGAACTCTGGGAGTTGGTAATGGACAGGGAGGCCTAGTGTTCTGCAGTCCATGGGGTTGCAAAGAGTTGGACACTACTGAGCGACTGAACTGAACTGTACTCTCACTCAAACCCCACTCCTATCCAGACTAGCTCGTGACATTGAGCCTAGGACCATGTGCTATACGATAGGTCTTTGTTGGTTATCCATTTTAAATATAGCAGTTGGAGTGTGTACATGACCTTCCCAAAGTCCCTAACTATCCCTTTCCCCCAGCAACTATAAGTTCATTTTATAAGTCTGTGATTCTCTTGCTTAAAAGCCAGTTTTGAATGCTAAGTTACTTCAGTCGTGTCTGACACTTTGCAACCCTATAGACCATAGCCTGCCAGGCTCTGCTGTCCATGGGATTCTCCTGGCAAGAATCCTGGAGTGGGTTGCCATGCCCTTGCCCATCTCCAGGGTATCTCCCCGACTCAGGGGTTGAACCCATGTCTTCTGCCCTGGCAGGCAGGTTTTTTACCACTAGGACCATCTGGGAAGCCATAAGTAGGTACAGGAGTTTGGAGCACTTATACACAAACAGGGTTTATTTACATTCATATCACTTTTGTAGGAGGATTCCCTAGTAGCTCAGCTGGTAAAGAATCTGCCTGAAATGCAGGAAACCCTCCTTAGATTCTTGGATCAGGAAGATCTGCTGGAGAAGGGATAAGCTACCCACTCCAGTATTCTAGCCTGATGACTGGGACAGACTGAGCAACTCTCACTTTCACTTTTGTAGACTTACAGCCCAGCATCTTTGTGTAAACCCTTGCCTGTCTAAAAGTACACCAAACTGAGTCTGATGTCTGAAATTTTATGGTACTGCAGTAATTTGAAAATAGTCTACTTTGAAAGGGGATTGCAAAACTTTTACCATGACTAGTCCATGTGGCAGTTTCACAGGAAAAGCTCAAGAAAAACACACTGAAAACCCTACTTTATGCTGTGAATTCCCAAGAAACACAGTGCTATCACTGTAATGCAAGTTTCTTTCTATTTATCTGGGTTGATATCTTAAAAATATAACTTGAAAGATAAATTTGTAATTAGGTACACTTATTTTACACTTTAAATAATAGCAGTTTAATTGAAAAATTTATCACTCTGATAATAGAAATCATAAAATTAGTTAAAAAGACAAACGAGTCAGAAAATAAGATTGTAACATTTTTAGTATTTTTATGCTTTACAATTAGTAATGTTTTCTTTTATAGACACTCATGCAGCATTGTTTGCTGATGTTTATTTAATAAATATGCACATATTCTTCATGTAGCAGAACTTGTGCTAGATGCCAAGGATTTCAAGATGCATGTGAAAGTCTCTGTCCCTATGGAGCTTATAGTCCAGTGAGTAAGACAGAAATAAATAATAATTCCAGTTTAGTACGTTAAAAAACAGTGATCTTGGACAAAAGCTGACCAATTTTGACTGATGGCTTCAAAGAAGACATACCATGGAAAGTTTTTCCTTGGTTGGAGGCAGCAGACAAAGCAGTAATGCAGATGTCGCAGCCTTTGCCGTAGCAAGATGTGGTAGAGCACTCACGAAAAGAGGACAGATCTGTGTGGTTGACGCTTTACCCATCTGTCTTGGAGCAAAGAAACCTGACTGAGAAGTGGTTCAGCTACGGATACTGAAAGGCCACAGACGCCATGCCCCTGAATTTGAATCATCATCTCATCCGTAATTGGAGCTCACAGAGTCACTTCCTTTTAGAATTTTCCTGTATAATCTATAGCCCTGTCAAGGATCCAGGGAAAGCAAGTTGAAGCAAATGCAATACAGGATTGAATATTTCAGTCAGGAGAAAATAACATGACAGAGTTAAACAGTGTGTGGTTGAACAGAAAGCATTAGCAATGATTATATATCAGTTTGAATTTTACATTTATAAGACAGCAGATATAGATAAATCTGATTTTTATCACCTGTGACATTTTCAAACAATGAAGTATGCCGTTTTGAAGTTTTTAACATCTTTCAGAACTTGCAGTCGTGACACTTGCAGTGTCAATGGCTTACAGGAAGCTCTTGCATGCCGGTGCTCTAGGCTCCAGGGAGTCACTCATTGTCTACAGTCTTGAAAACAATCTTAGGGTTCTAGGGTTTTCCCTAGCCTTCAGGGAGTCACTCATTGTCTACAGTCTTGAAAACAATCTTAGGGTTCTAAGGTTTTCCCCTTGATAACTGTGTATATAAGTTTTCATTAACTGTGCCGAAGATGAGACAGATAAACAAGCGAAGATATCCCTCCATTTCTTCTTTCTTTTTGCTATTCTCCCTTCATTCTTCTTTCCCTCCTGTTTTTCCTTCTCCTGAGAAGAAACCTACCTGTTTTTGAGAACCTACCAAGTGACTGGCATGGCTGTCATGAGTGACCAAAGTACAGTCTCTGTCCTCAGTTACATTCTGGGGAAGCTGCGATGCAGTAAAAGGCCTATATAGTAAACATACCATTCATAAAATGATGTTGGATAAGTATGATGCTTTGAAAAGATCTATGTTATGGCCGTTCCCAAACACAGCAACCAACTTTTTCTGGTTCGCCCCCACACTTTTGTACTTTTAGGGACTGGAAGTCTCATGTCCCAGCAGTACCCCCAGCACCTGATAAACTAAGTCAATTGGTCACTATAAGTTTCATGAGCACCTTGCCATATGAATATTGAGCATAACCTGTGCATAAACTGCGAGACTTTTAAAGGATGTTTTCAGCTTTAGCCTAAACTATATTTACTCAGGATACTGTTCTATCTAAGCTACCTGAAGGGAAGTTTTTGTTTTTTTTCAGGTGTTTTTCTTTGTTTATGTGAACTATCAAAAAGTCAGCTGGGAAATAACTTTTCCAGAGGTCAAAAATAACTTAGTCACAACATTGCATTCATGGATAGCAGGGCAGTTGTAGATGTAACAGTCTGGTGTCTGCTAAGGCTGATCTGTAGTCTTAGCTCTGTACATCTGGGAAGGGACATCTCCATGACTCCTTAGGGAAGCATAGGCAAGAAAAGCTCTAGAGACAGAAGTATTTGGTAAGGTGGTGGAAAGGAGAGATGAGGAAAAGAAGGTTATCCAGAGCAGTAGGACAAAGGGTCAGTAAAAAAGAAATGAATAAATCTTATTATTTACAGCTATGCTGAAATATACAAGAATGAACTGACTAGAATAAAGCCGTCAATATTTGTTCAGAATTTACTTATCTACCGATTTTAATGACCAATTAACAAAACTGATTTATTTACTGTTTTTAAAACAGTATTAAAATAAATGATTTAGGATACAGATGTAAAGTGGATAACCAAGTGTGCTGCTGCTGCTGCTACTGCTAAGTCGCTTCAGTCGTGTCCGACTCTGTGCGACCCCATAGATGGAAGCTCACCAGGCTTCCCTGTCCCTGGGATTCTCCAGGCAAGAACACTGGAGTGGGTTGCCATTTCCTTCTCCAATGTATGAAAGTGAAAAGTGAAAGTGAAGTCGCTCAGTTGTGTCCAACTCTCAGCGACCCCATGGACTGGAGCCCACCAGGCTCCTCCATCCATGGGATTCTCCAGGCAAAAGTACTGGGGTGGGGTGCCATTGCCTTCCCCGAACCAAGTGTGCTAAGAATTTGCTAAATTCTAGGTCTTATGCTACAATATTTGCAAAATTTCTTCTAAATCCTCAACAAATGCAATGAAAATATATATTGTTTTCCTTGTGTAGCAGATCAGGAGACTGAGTGTTCAAAACATGGTTTGACTTTTCCAAAGATCACACAACTAATGAATGGCTCCACAAGATTTCAGTAGAAAACCTTGGCTAACAATGGTTTTATGAAAATATGCTGGTGGATATGGACCAAATATTCTGAAAACACTGGAAAATGTTTGTCTTACAGTCCTCCAGAAATGCTTGGTAATATATCTTTGGAATCCATGTTGGGAAATCTTGCCTTCAGGCACCACTTTATTATAGCTGAGGGTAATCATTGACGAAAAAAAAATGATCCTGAGTCAATAAAAACTAACAAGTATATTTTATGAATGCAAAAGCTTTAGGATAATTTTATATAACAGTATGAAAAACCTAAAAAGTTTTATGCTCACCATGAACACTAGAGATGAATATCATTTGAAAGTTTTCCTCTCACCTGCTGAATTTGTGAGTTTTCAAGAGCAAGCTATCAAAAGAGTAAGAAATGAGAAATCAGAAGGGTAAAAGAAATACTTATACTCAATGATTATTAGGAAAGCCATCTTCTAGATGGTAAAACAAGTATTGCGCTAGGTGAAAGGAGATCTGGGGTTTGGTCCTGACTTTTTCACCAACAAACTTTGGTCTTTAGGCTATTCCTTTAACCACTATGGATTTTAGGATGTATATATTAATACGTGTTCTCACTTCATAATTCAGTATTTATTTTTAAGAACAAATGATAAAACATATATATGTTTGAAAATTAAAAGATACCAGCACACGCAATGAATTTATCTTATTTAAATAATAAAATGTTAATATCTAAGAAAATAAAAATCTGATAAATGTTTTAATTTTTATATTTTAGAACTCCATTAGAATTCAATAAAATATGTGAATTTATTATAATTTAATATTGCTATCACTTTTTCTTTTCTTCCATGTCCAGTTTTAACTGTTGCTTCCTGACCTGCATACAGATTTCTCAAGAGGCAGGTCAGGTGGCCTGATATTCCCATCTCTTGAAGAATTTTCCACAGTTTATTGTGATCCACACAGTCAAAGGCTTTGGCATAGTCAATAAAGCAGAAATAGATGTTTTTCTGGAACTCTCTTGCTTTTTCCATGATCCACCAGATGTTGGCAATTTGATCTCTGGTTCCTCTGCCTTTTCTAAAACCAGCTTGAATATCAGGAAGTTCACGGTTCACGTATTTCTGAAGCCTGGCTTGGAGAATTTTGAGCATTATTTTACTAGCATGTGAGATGAGTGCAATTGTGCGGTAGTTGGAGCATTCTTTGGCATTGCCTTTCTTTGGGATTGGAATGAAAATTGACCTTTCCAGTCCTGTGGCCACTGCTGAGTTTTCCAAATTTGCTGGCATGTTGAGTGCAACACTTTCACAGCATCATCATTCAGGACTTGGAATAGCTCCACTGGAATTCCATCACCTCCACTAGCTTTGTTCGTGATGATGCTTTCTAAGGCCCACTTGACTTCACATTCCAGGATGTGATCACACCATCGTGATTATTTGGGTCGTGAAAATCTTTTTTGTACAGTTCTGTGTATTCTTGCCACCTCTTCTTAATATCTTCTGCTTCTGTTAGGTCCATACCATTTCTGTCCTTTATAAAGCCTATCTTTGCATGAAATGTTCCTTTGGTATCTCTGATTTTCTTGAAGAGATCCCTAGTCTTTCCCATTCTGTTGTTTTCCTCTATTTCTTTGCATTGATCACTGAAGAAGGCTTTCTTATCTCTTCTTGCTATTCTTTGGAACTCTTCATTCAGATGCTTATATCTTTTCTTTTCTCCTTTGCTTTTTGCTTCTCTTCTTTTCAGAGCTATTTGTAAGCCCTCCCTGGACAGCTATTTTGCTTTTTTGCATTTCTTTTCCATGGGGATGGTCTTGATCCCTGTCTCCTGTACAATGTCACGAACCTCAGTCCATAGTTCATCAGACACTCTGTCTATCAGATCTAGGCCCTTAAATCTATTTCTCACTTCCACTGTATAATCATAAGGGATTTGATTTGGGTCATACCTGAATGGTCTAGTGGTTTTCCCTACTTTCTTCAATTTAAGTCTGAATTTGCTAATAAGGAGTTCATGATCTGAGCCACTGTCAGCTCCCGGTCTTGTTTTTGTTGACTGTATAGAGCTTCTCCATCTTTGGCTGCAAAGAACATAATCAATCTGATTGCGGTATTGACTACCTGGTGCTATCCATGTGTAGAGTCTTCTCTTGTGTTGTTGGAAGAGGGTGTTTGCTATGACCAGTGCATTTTCTTGGCAAAACTCTATTAGTCTTTGCCCTGCGTCATTCCATATTCCAAGGCCAAATTTGCCTGTTATTCCAGGTGTTTCTTGACTTGCTACTTTTGCATTCCAGTCCCCTATAATGAAAAGGACATCTTTTTTGGGTGTTAGTTCTAAAAGGTCTTATAGGTCTTCATAGAACAGTTCAACTTCAGCTTCTTCAGCTTTACTGGTTGGGGCATAGACTTGGATTACTGTGATATTGAATGGTTTGCCTTGGAAATGAACAGAGACCATTCTGTCATTTTTGAGATTGCATCCAAGTACTGCATTTCGGACTCTTTTGTTGACCATGATGGCCACTCCATTTCTTCTGAGGGATTCCTGCCCGCAGTAGTAGATATAATGGTCATCTGAGTTAAATTCACCCATTCCAGTCCATTTGAGTTCGCTGATTCCTAGAATGTCGACATTCACTCTTGCCATCTCTTGTTTGACCACTTCCAATTTGCCTTGATTCATGGACCTGACATTCCAGGTTCCTATGCAGTATTGCTCTTTACAGCATCGGACCTTGCTTCTATCACCAGTCACATCCACAGCTGGGTATTTTTTTTGCTTTGGCTGCATCCCTTCATTCTTTCTGGAGTTATTTCTCCACTGATCTCCAGTAGCATCTTGGGCACCTACTGACCTGGGGAGTTTCTCTTTCAGTATCCTATCATTTTGCCTTTTCATACTGTTCATGGGGTTCTCAAGGCAAGAATACTGAAGTGGTTTGCCATTCCCTTCTCCAGTGGACCACATTTTGTCAGATCTCTCCATCATGACCCACGCATATTGGGTTGCCCCACAGGCATGGCTTAGTTTCATTGAGTTAGACAAGGCTGTGGTCCTAGTGTGATTAGATTGACTGTTTCCTGTGAGTATGGTTTCAGTGTGTCTGCCCTCTGATGCCCTCTTGCAACACCTACTGTCTTACTTGGGTATATCTTACCTTGGGCGTGGGGTATCTCTTCACGGTTGCCCCAGCAAAGTGCTGCCATTGCTCCTTACTTTGGACCAGTGATATCTCCTCACCAACGCCCTTCCTGACCTTCTACATGGGATAGCTCCTCCAGGCCCTCGAGTACGTCAAGGCTGTATATTGTCACCCTGCTTATTTAACTTATATGCAGAATACATCATGAGAAACACTGGACTGGAAGAAGCACAAGCTGAAATCAAGATTGCCGGGAAAAATATCAATAACCTCAGATATGCAGATGACACCACCCTTATGGCAGAAAGTGAAGAGGAACTCAAAAGCCTCTTGATGAAAGTGAAAGTGGAGAGTGAAAAGTTGGCTTAAAGCTCAACATTCAGAAAACGAAGATCATGGCATCTGGTCCCATCACTTCATGGGAAATAGATGGAGAAACAGTGGAAACAGTGTCAGACTTTATTTTTCTGGGCTCCAAAATCACTGCAGATGGTGATTGCAGCCATGAAATTAAAGATGCTTACTCCTTGGAAGGAAAGTTATGACCAACCTAGATAGCATATTCAAAAGCAGGAACATTACTTTGCCAACAAAGGCCTGTCTACTCAAGGCTATGGTTTTTTCTGTGGTCATGTATGAATGTGGGATCTGGACTGTGAAGAAGGCTGAGTGCCAAAGAATTGATGCTTTTGAATTGTAGTGTTGGAGAAGACTCTTGAGAGTCTCTTGGACTGCAAGGAGATCCAACCAGTCCATTCTGAAGGAGATCAGCCCTGGGATTTCTTTGGAAGGAATGATGCTAAAGCTGAAACTCCAGTACTTTGGCCACCTCATGTGAAGAGTTGATTAATTGGAGAAGACTCTGATGCTGGGAGGGATTGAGGGCAGGAGGAGAAGGGAACGAGAGAGGATGAGATGGCTGGATGGTATCACTGACTTGATGGACGTTAGTCTGAGTGAACTCCAGGAGCTGGTGATGGACAGGGAGGCCTGGCGTGCTGTGGTTCATGGGGTCGCAAAGAGTCTGACATGACTGAGCCACTGAACTGAACTGACTGATCACTTTTTCTTTAGCATTAGGAACTAAGATAATCCATGGCCTGCCTGCTTGGGAATTAAAAATTTAAAGCAAACAAATAAATAAACAAAAACTAGATACTATTGTCCCCCTAAAAGATTTGACTTACTGTATATAATAATTTCAACAAGTATTTATAAATTATATATATATGTGTATACATGTACACATATATATATAAAACATGGTATACATGCCAGATACCGCTTTGTTCTTTCCAAAATTCATCTCAACTGATGGTGCATTAGCAATGTGACAGTTTTAGTATTATTTCAATTTATAGAAGGGGAAACAAAGTCTCAGAGACATACCTGAAATGATATAATGAATCTAGACATCCCTCAGAGACATTGTGGGTTTGGACACTACAACAAACAAATATTGCAGTGAAGCAAGTCGCATTTTTTGGTTCCCCGGAGCAAAAAAAAATGTTTATATTACTTTCTTGTTTTTGTTTAGTCACTTAAGTCATACTATAGTTCATTAAGCGTACAACAATGTTATGTATAAAAAATATACATACCTTAATTAAAAAATATTTTATTACTAAAAATGTTAACCATCATCTGAGCCTTCTATGATCTGTGATCTAAGATCTGTTATCTTTGCATTGTCACAAAGATCACTGATCATAGATCACTGTAACAAATATAATAATAGTGAAAAATTTGAAATATTGTGACAATTACCAAAATGTGACACAGAGGCCTGAAGTGAGCAAATGCTGTTGGTAAAACAGTGATAGTAGACTTGCTTTATGCAGGGTTGTCATAAACCTTCAATTTTTTAAAAAATAAAAAAGTGTGATATCAGTGAAACAGAATCAAGGAAAGCACAATAAAATGAAGTATACCTGTATCGAATGGAGCTGAGGTTAAAGTAAGTACATCAGAGGTCTCACAACATCATTTTTCCATCACACAAAAATACCTCCCAGTTTATTGCTTAGAGAAAGAGTAAGAACTGAATGAGGAAACATAGGCTATGTATTCTATAGTATCTAAAGCAGTATCTTCTACTTTTAACACCTGCTGTGCAGCACCCTGTAGTTCAGCTGGTTATAAGGCTACACAACGCTCCCTGGTGTCCAGTGGTAAGGATTTGGTGCTCTCACTGCTTTGGACAGGGTTTATTTCCCGGTCAGGAAAGCCCTTCTTGGGCTTCCCTGGTGGCTCAGAGGGTAAAGAATCCACTTGCAATGTGGGAGACCTGGGTTTGATCCCTGTGTTGGGAAGATTCTCTGGAGGAGGGCATGGCAGCCCACTGCACTATTCTTCCCTGGAGAATCCCCATTTACAGGGGAGCCTGGCAAGCTTCCGTCCACAGGGTCGCAAAGAGCTGGACACGGCTGAGAGACTAAGAAATAAGGCCATACAGAGAAGAACAAGAGGGCTCAGAGAGGCTGTACTGTCCACAGGCTTTTTGACCTTCTTTCTGTCTTTGATGTGCCGTGGTGTGATTCATTGTCATCTTCCTCTGATAGACATGCGTATTCCGTTTAGAGCTGAAATGAGGCAGGACTTCCTGGTTGTTTTTGTGACTTTGGCTTAAAAGGAGTGTAGTCTGGACTGTCTTGCATCTTGCATTTCCAACTTGATTGAAATATTTTGAACCTAGGAATTTGGTTTTATATTTCTTTGCCCACCCACTAATACTTAACTAATATAGTTCTAAAACTAGGCTATAAGTGTATGTCAGTTGTTTTTATAACTGTGCAATGCTAAAAATAAAGGATAAAAAGGAAAAAAAAAAGAGAAACTTTTGAATTCTCTCCCCTTGAAAATGCTCTTGCCTTGAGGATGATCTAAGGAATCAAGAAGCTACAGCATGCCCACTGTCTCCCCAAATAGAAGTCAAATCTTCAAAGCCTACCCAATATTTAAACTCTGGCAGAAATAGTAAATTAATTTTCTTTGGAAGCAGGATTGTGCATGTTTATTTGTGATTTAATAAAAAGCTGACATAGCGGTCATTAGCTTCCCAGAGTGCGCTCCATTTAATATGCAAAACACACAGAAATTAACATAGTAATTATGTTAGAACTAACAGGATACAAACATTTTAAATGGATTTAACACATTAAATAATTTCATGTCTTATGTGGCCCTGGTGTCTTTCACAGATGGTCACAACATTTGCTAATTTGTTCTACAGGTAGTGCAAATTAATATGATTTTCTTTGACTCATTCTTTTTTATCTTTAATAAAGATAGCTTTATTTTTATTTAAAATTATAGCTATTCTGCCTAATGTGTTTTTGGTTCCTTTAGCAAAGAAGATCTATGTTTTGTTTTGTTTTTTCAAAATGGTGGCTTTCTTTGGATACAGATTTTGATGTTGAGGAAGAAAAAAGAAAGTTAGTAAAAATATGTCCATTTGATACTTCAGACTGCACAAATGTTAATATCACTAATTCTACTCAACTAGAAATCATTTACTCCTTTGAATAACAACTGTTTAAAAACTATTCACAGTGTATGCTACTGACTGCTGACAGTACAAGGATGAATAGTATATGTACGTACTTATTATGTCTTCAATCTTTACAGTCTGTGTTTGTGCTCAGTCATTTCTGACTCTTTGTGACTCCATGGACTCTAGCCCACCAGGCTCCTCTGTCCATGGAACATTCCAGGCAAGAATACTGAAGTCTATGCTGCTAAGTCGCTTCAGTCGTGTCCGACTCTGTGCGACCCCATAGACGGCAGCCCACCAGGCTCCCCCATCCCTGGGATCCTCCAGGCAAGAACACTGGAGTGGGTTGCCATTTCCTTCTCCAATGCATGAAAGTGAAAAGTGAAAGTGAAGTCACTCAGTCGTGCCCGACTCTTAGCGACCCCATGGACTGCAGCCTACCAGGCTCCTCCATCCATGGGATTTTCCAGGCAAAAGTACTGGAGTGGGGTGCCATTGCCTTCTCTGACTGAAGTCTATAGGAATTGCTAAATAAGACTTACAAAAAGACTTTTTTCTTCCATCTTAATATTCCAACAAAGGACTATAAATAATATTCTGTAGGAGTTAAAGGAAATGAAATATAATCATTGCCAGTTAAAAATGATATATTTTAATAAAAATAATAAGTGCTTCTTGGAGAATACCTGGTTCTAGACCTAGAATGATTGGAGAAGGAAATGGCAACCCACTCCAGTGTTCTTACCTGGAGAATCCCAGGGACGGGGGAGCCTGGTCGGCCTCCATCTATGGGATCGCACAGAGTCAGACACAACTGAAGCAACTTAGCAGCAGCAGCAGCGGTAGACCTAGAATGGCAATATAAAGAATGATATGGGAACATCTCTTTATATAAAAAATCAAAGATGTCGTCAAAGTCTACCATAGTCAAATCAAAACTAAAGGAGTTAAAAGTCTGATTGAAGAGGTCTCATTGGTCAAAGATAAGATAATGCGACCATTGATAAGGATAATAACTACAGTGGTTTAAAATTCAAAATATATGATTTAATGAGAGTCATTATTATGAAAACAAAACAGAACAGAAAGTATCATTTCTGACCACCTTTGGAGAATGCTAGAACTTACTCTTTAATAAACTGGTAACAGGGCAAAAATTAAACATTATCCTGATATTATTATACACCCTGTATCTTAGACTAACCATATCATGAATGAAGGAAAATTTCCTTTAATGGAAACATTCCAGCTTAGAAAAAGAAAAAAAAAAAAAAAAAAAGAAGAATCAGTAGAACTATAAAGTCTCCATTTTGCAACCCTTAATGATTTTGTAGACATGGAAAATGTTCGTGGATGGCTACCATCATCACTAAATGGGAATTGACAGAAGAACTCCGTATCTCCTATGAAATTGTTTAAAAAAGAACAATAAAGATAAATAAAAGAATGACAGAACAACAGCAAAAACCTTGATAAAAATTCATGATTCTCAACCAGGTATAGTTTTGCCCTTAGGTGAGATTTGGCAAAATATGGAGCCTTTTTTTATGATTTATTTTTAACTGTTATAGTTGAAAGTGCTAAGAGGTGTCTAGAGGAGAGGCCAGGGATGCTGCTAAACATCACGCAATGCACAGGAAGTCTCCTGCAACAAAAGATTATCCAAACAACTTAATAAAAAATGTCAGCAGTTCTGAGATTGAAAAACTCTTTTATAAACCTGTGTGTCTTAGTCGCTTAGTTGTGTCTGACTCTTTGCAACCCCATGGACTGTAGCCCACCAGGCTCCTCTGTCCATGGAATTCTCCAGGCGAGAATACTGGAGTGGGTAGCCATTCCCTTTTCCAGGTGATCTTCCTGACCCAGGGATTGGAGTCTCCTACAATGAAGGCAGATTCATAACTGTTTGAGACACCAAGGAATACAAGATGTAGAATATTGTGTTAAATAGTACAGTGTGATTGCACTCAGTAAATGTGGACTGAGGGAAAAACTCTGCAGGGCTAAAGACATGACTCTTCAAAAAATAAATCACAAAGAGATATAGGTAAGAGAAGGAAAGAGAAATGCACATACAGAACAGAGATGATCTATAAATTAATAAGATGTGAGATTTATCACCCAATCCTGATATATAGCCATAAAACCATACTTAAGAGAATACAGTATTAATGGGAAAAATTGGAATTTTGGACTTTGATTAGATATTTGAATTGCTAACAAAATATTATTTGATGTATGATAATGATATTGTCAATGTTTAAAATATTGAAGCCCTTCTATTGTAGATGATGCAGAAATTTTTAGAAATAAAATAATATATCTGAAATTTGCCTCAAAATAATCCAAAAATAGGAGAAATATATTGAATGGAAACATACATGAAACAAAGTGATCCGTGACTTCATAACTATCGAAACTGAATGATGGTTTTCTAGGAGGTCTTTAAACTACATAGTGTTTGAAATTCCTCCAAGGGTACTTATCAATAAAGAGTTTATTCCACCATTTCTAATGTAGTACAAATCTAAAAAATAATTAATCTACTAAGTTAGTAAATTACTCACAGATTATTTTGATCTGATTTACTGGATGAAAACAATCATTTGAGTCAAACACTCTTAGATTTTAACTTCAGTTTCACTAATTAATAACTATATGACATTCAGTTCAGTTCAGTCACTCAGTCGTGTCCGACTCTTTGCGACCCCATGAATCACAGCACACCAGGCCTCCCTGTCCATCACCAACTCCTGGATTTCACCCAAACTCACATCCATCGAGTCAGTGATGCTCCTCCTGCCCCCAATCCCTCCCAACATCAGAGTCTTTTCCAATGAGTCAACTCTTCACATGAGGTGGCCAAAGGATTGGTTTCAGCTTTAGCATCAGTCCTTCCAAAGAACACCCAGGACTGATCTCCTTTAGAATGGACTGGTTGGATCTTCTTGCAGTCCAAGGGACTCTCAAGAGTCTTCTCCAACACCATAGTTCAAAAGCACCAATTCTTCGGCACTCAGCTTTCTTCACAGTCCAACTCTCACATTCATACATGACCACAGGAAAAACCATAGCCTTAACTAGACGGACCTTTGTTGGCAAGGCAATGTCTCTGCTTTTCAATATGCTATCTAGGTTGGTCATAACTTTTCTTCCAAGGAGTAAGCGTCTTTTAATTTCATGGCTGCAGTCACCATCTGCAGTGATTTTGGAGCCCCCCAAAATAATGTCTGACCATGTTTTGACATTGGTGCAGTTATTTCCTTTCTATTATCAACGTTTTTACTCATTTCCATTATAGGATTAAAATGGCTAATATTAATAATGGTTGTATTAAAGATAATTAGTGAAAACTACCTAGCACTGTGTTTGGTATGGAATAGATATGTAAGGAATAGTTGCTGTTATCACTACAAGCTTTTCAAGAAGGAAAAGAGTAAATGTACTGTATTTAAAGCAGTGTTTTGTTAAAATGGTTAATCTTCAGTGTATCTTTCACTGAAGGAAGTAGATTTTGAATTGGTAAAATTGTTCTGCGTGCTAAGTTATTTCAGTAGTGTCCAACTTTTGTGATCCTATGGACAGTAGCCCACCAGGCTCCTCTGTCCATGGAATTCTCCAGGCAAGAACACTGAAGTGGATTGCTGTGCCCTCCTCCAGGGGTTCTTCCTGACCCAGGGACCTGCATCTCCTATGTCTCCTGCATTGGCAGGCAGTTTCTTTACCACTAGTGCTACCCGAGAAGCCCACAAATAGCTCTATGAATGAACAATAAAATTAGAAATGTATTTTACTTTCATGCAGCTATACTTCCCAAGCCTGAATGTCCTTTGCAAATATCAGTGATTCAGTTTGACTTGGTGAATCTGACTGTTTGTGACTTATGCTGACCTTAAAATCCCTCAACTGTCTTCAGTGTGACTAATTATTGATTTTGTGTAAGGACTATTTAATTAAATAGATACCAGGAAGAGATAGCATTTCTGAGTAGAGAGAAATGGCTGAAGGTGATTATTAAATGTTTTCCTTGTGGAATCTTGATAAAGTCATTGTTAATTTATATTTTCTTCTTTAGGACATGCTTGTCTTTTCATTTGTCATCTTTTCTGACATTGCCACACCATTGGGAAGGTTCCTGTTTATTTGAGATGTCTGACATTTCTCAAAAAGTTGGCTTGACACATGTGTACTAATAAAGCTCAATTATTGAAAGATTAATAGTGCATTGGGAAAGGTCATGTATGAGAGAATGACTTATATTTGAAACTTATTCAGGTGGTTTAAATAAATTAACCTGAGTGTTATCTACTGGTGTATACTACCATGATCAACTCAGACAATTATTAGTGGTATAAACCCTCTAACATATATATATATATATATATATATATATATATATATATACAGTGTATATATACAGTGTATATATACAGTATATATACTGTATATATATATACAGTGAGAGGCTTCTCTTAGCTTGCACATCCAAGTGGAAAGTTTGGTAAGCATTCTCTTGGAGACAAAAGCATATAAGTAGTAGGAAGGAAGTGATCTTGGGCAGAGTACTTACCCAGAGAAAAAGAATACCACAAAACAGATGGTATAAGGGTAGAATTACCAGAATTAACCCCTAGGCTGATATCTAAGAATTGACATTTATTAGCTGAGTTAAGATAAATGAATACTTATTATTGAGCATTCTTCATCATCTGCCGGCTGTTTATTGTGACCTTACATTTATGTAAGAATTATGACAATATGTTAATAATGTTAAGATAATTAAGAATAATAACAAAAAAATCACCCAACCAAAATAAATAGCAAGACATTCTGCTTGTTAAGTACCTACTGTGTATTAGACATTCTCAGTATCAAGTTCTGCACATTTTCTGGTTTTCTGCAACCATACATTTTAATATTTCTAAACGTGTATGTGCTATGGGCAATGATTTAGACAAAGTATAAGGAGAAATTATTACTTGAGGATAGTGAGGAAATAATATTTGCATATCATACAGAATCCAATGGAATTTATAAATGGATTTTTCCTACTTTAATAGTAATGAGAATGTTTATGCTTTAATTATGTTTTATTAAGTTTGGCTGGATTGCAATACTGTGTAGTATTGGGAAGGAAAAAAAGTTTTTGGCCCTTAAAATATTTTTCCCTGTAATCAAAGTCTAGCATATATGCCCTTAGAAGTGTAGGAATTTTAGAAAATAATCAGATAAACATAGGTTCACATTCATCCACTGCTGTTGTGCTTTAAAATGTATTTTATTAAATAAATTGCAGCAAATTCTAGCAATGGAATGAAAAAGAATATCAATGCTTTCTATTCACAAAAATCATTATTGTGTATTCATTAAGTGCCAAGAATCTATACTGAGTGTGAAGGATATATCAATTAAAATTAAAATAATAATATAGATACATATTTACATGGTGAACTGCATAGAATATGTTGTGAATGAAAAAACATAGAAATATATCATGTATATTGTTTTTGATGCACAGTCAGATATAAAGCTTATGTTGAATGCACTGAGATATAAATAATAGTGATCCATAATCACTAGATTATTTTATGGATTAACAGTGATTATGAATCACTGTTCCATGTTAGGTCTTGGCACCCTAGCTTTTCCATTTCAGAGTCTTTTACTACACTTTCATTAGAGCACATCAGAAATAAACTCTGGGGTCTAGTAATCCCTAGAGCACAAACTGGGAAGCACATATTATTGATTGACCTATAGTTTTGTAATGTGTTTTCTATAATTTAGTAACACATATTGTTACAAGGTAGAGTATATCAGTAATCAAAACCAAAGTCTTCACCTGAGGCCTTTCATGCCCCTACCTAATTCTTCCAGGAGTAAAGGATGTCAAATATCTGAGCTCAGATGAGGTATTATCCCCATTTCAAGTGGCTGACATATTTTAGATGTTGTTTCTCTGAAAAAGGCTTGAAATTCGGAGACTCTCTCTCGGTCTGCTCTATGTTAAGTAGAAGGTATAAGCAAGAGATGATTTTACTCTCCACAGGCAGTGAAACAAACTTAGGGAGAGCATCATGTTTCAAGTCTGAATTCCCATTTTGGTTGTTGTTTGTTTGTTTTATTTTGTTTTTGTTGTTACAAAGCAAAGTAATTCATTTCTTGCCGAGGTCTTCAACTGCCAACTTCTGTGAAATTTCTATTGCCTTCTTCCTCCTTCTATTTCTTCACTCAGTTTAGAAATAAAACCTTCTGAGTTTGATTTTTCAACCCATTGAAATGATTGGAAATTGAAAAGTGTTATACTTTTATCTTCTATCATTCACATGTTTAAGGCCCTACCAGTACTCTGATGTAATTTGTTCCATATGGATATTTCATCATATGATGCACATAATCTGTTTTCACAACTAATTTATGCCCTTAATAGATTCAGTATTTTCTCCCTGTGTGTGAATGATAAAAGTATTTACTTTGATCACATTGCTACAGTTAGAAGAGCTTCCATAAGGAACCTCTCCAGGAGGCTTATTAATAACTTATGAATGTTTCAGCCTGAGTCTCACTCTCCAATTCCAGTCATTGCTTTTTTCTGATATGATGGTGAAAGTCAATTACTTCTTAAACTTCATCATTTTTACTGCTTGACAGGAACCACCTACTTCAATTAAAACATAACCATTCTTTTATGTAAGATTCATTTATTTCCACATCCATAACTAGTCAAAGATTCTTCCCTCTTGTAGAGTCTTCTACCAGTTCTCTTGGATCTATTCATTCCCTATATAATTTTCAAAGTTTATTTTAATTCTTTCTCTGCCAAAATACTCTTTGATCATAGAGATGCTATCCTTCCT
This sequence comes from Tragelaphus eurycerus, assembly GCA_935064755.1. Lineage (NCBI taxonomy): Eukaryota > Metazoa > Chordata > Mammalia > Artiodactyla > Bovidae > Tragelaphus > Tragelaphus eurycerus. The sequence continues at coordinate 26,651,631 of CAKXYN010000020.1, forward strand.
CAGGTTTATTTTAGTTTTATGGTTTCTTATATCTTTAATCATTCACAATATTTTCACTATATAGTACTCAGAGTGATCTTGTAAAATCAGATCAGGTAGCCTTCATTACACATATCCTTCAATGGCTGCCCACAGTTACTCTATCAATTATCTCTTTCTGCATAAAATCAACAGCTTAAAATGATAGCCATTTATTATTTCAAAGCTTCTGAGGGTTAGAACTCAAAGCGTGATTCAGCAGTGACTGCTTTGCTTGGGGTCCCTCATGAGCCTATCATCAAGGCTGGCTAAAGCTGGGATCTCATTTGAAAGCTCAACTAAGGAAAGATCTGCTTTAAAGACTGCATGGCTATTGTCAGGTTTCAGTTCCTGACAGCCTGTTGGACTAACGGGTTTAGTTCCTTGCTGGCTATTGGCCAGTGACCATCCTCAGTTCTTATCTGACTATTTTTTGCTTTCAGTTGATGCCATATGGGCCGCCCCAGTATGGCCTCTTGCTTTATCAAAGTCAGCAAGAGTGAGAATCAATAGTGAGAATCTGCCAGCAAGACAGAAGTTATGATTTTAAGCAAAAATCACTAAAAATACATCCCATTAAATTTTCTGTATTCTGTTCATTAAAAGCAATCCATAGCTCCCACCCACTCTCAGAAGGAGAGGCTGAACATTGGGCATAAATGCCACACAGCGACAGCTTCAGGGCTGTTTGTCTAACACACTTAACTTCAATCTTATCCTTGAATAATGCAACTTCAGTAGACTTCAGAGTGTTTGCAAGAGTTCTGTTTCAAATGTCCTTTCACTGACTCTGCAAAGCTAAGTGGCTCGTTTTACTTTTCAGTTCAAATGCCTTCTCTTTGGATAGGTCTTGGCTTACCATCCTTGACTTTATTACTGGCACTTAATACATCTTTCTGAATGAATACATGAAAAGCTACCTTCCCCTGGTGTAGTACTGCATTCAGTAGGAAATGGGGTTTGGATATGCATTTTTGTGTAATCCTAGGTAATTTTATTTTCAAACACATTTTATATTTATTCTCATAGGAGAGTGAAAAATCCCAAGGAGGCAGCAGAAATTGCCTTAATTTGTATTTAGAATGGAAAGAAATCAGACTGACACTTAACAAGATGTAATGGATAGTGCAGGTCATTTGAATTCCTACAAGTTGGAGTGCTTGAAATATAGATTCTTCCATTATTAAGTTAACATTTGTCTCCAGGGCTTGATAGTGGTATGTGAACATTGTTTGAGAAATATATATTGTATACAAAGAATAAAAGAAGAAAGGAAAAGAGGGAGTAAAGGGAAGGAGGGATTGAGGGAGGAAAGGAAGAAGTAAGAAAGAGAAGATAGAAGTACATTTTCTGTTTCCTCATTTATTGAATAGGTTTCACCACATACTCTCAGTATATAGAAATATTGAGCATAGAAGGAGAAATAATAATTATTGTATTATATCAATTTATAAAAGATAGAGGTAATGTTAATCTGTGGACAGTAATATTCTAATATCCTATACTCAGAGTGTATCATATTTGTGGAATCCGACGTTAAATTTCACAGAATATTGAAAACCTCCCCAGTAAGACATAGCACAGTAATTGATCTTAATTATAGTAATTCTGATCATTAACACACACTTTAGTGTTTTCTATACTTGTCATGTTTGTAAGTTTCTGGCCATTTAAAAGCTGAGTATTTTTTATTAGAACCAAACATCTGACTGTATACTCTGCTACATCAGCACCAACAATGAGTCAGTCCCTTTCAGAATGCTGGTGTCAGATAAGACCTTCCATTAGAGCCAACATATCTTTCAACAAATTGAGTTATATTTCAAGTTTATGATTTAGCTTTTAGAATATTGAAAACTCTAAGATAAAAACTGTGTCATAATGGGATTCGTTCATATTGGAGGATTTGTTTAAAATACTATAAATTATTCTGTATCTTTCAGCCCAGTTTTTTTTTTCATTTCACTGTTTCATATATTATTATTTTGCTATTTCAAGCTCACTTCTTCAATTGTTCTGGTCAAAGAACTCACCCCCTTTCACATTGCTCCAGGGTTTCCTACACTTCTCAAAATAGGTGTAGGAAATATATCTGTATTTGGGAGGAAATACACCTCTTAAATATCCTCAAGTAAGTAATCATGTTCAAATAGTACATACTTTCCAATACATTGATCAGCTGCAGGTGGATTTCATGCACTTTTAACATAGATAAGTACATTCTTTATTTTTGTTTCTCATTTATACATCCATATAAATATCTAGGACTAGTCTAGAAAATAATTTAATATGAAATTAGGATTTCTCATTATTTCTAATCTTACAATATTTTCATTTATAATAATATTCCTGACATTAAAGAACTTACCATGTGATATTATAAATCTGATTTCCATCTGTTTATTTGAAGGATTTACTAAATAATAATACAAATATGATTATCTAATATGTGTTTTCTCTTGGATGCTAACTGGTTTCTACTGTTCCTTCTATTTTGATCCACTGTTGTATTTTCAGTTTCTCCCACCTTTGTATAACCTTTATTCATCTCAGTTTTCAACTTGAGTGTTATTTGTTTTTAAAAAAATCCCTTTTTGATCCTACAGCTTGCATTCAGTTATTAATATTAATTTTCTACTGTTACTATAACAAATTACCAGAAACTTAGTAGCTTGTTGGGTTATCGTTCAGTCGATCAGTCATGTCCAACTCTTTGAGACCTCACAGACTGCAGCATGCTAGACTTCCCTGTCCTTCACCATCTCCCAGAGCTTGCTCAAACTCATGTCCAATGAGTTGGTGATGCCATCCAACAATTTCATGCTCTGTCATCCCCTTCTTCTCCTGCCATCAATCTTTCCCAGCAACAGGGTCTTTTCTAATCAGTTGGCTCTTTGCATCAGGTGGCCAAAGTATTGGAGTTTCAGTTTCAGCATCAGTCCTTCCAATGAATATTCAGAATTAATTTCTTTTAGGATTGACTGGTTAGATCTTCTTGCTGTCCAAGGGGCACTCAAGAATCTTCTCCAACACCACATTTCAAAAGCATCAATTCTTTGGTGCTCAACTTTTTTTATGGTCCATCTCTCACATCCATACCTGGTGCTGGAAAAGCCATTGCTTTGACTATTCGGACCTTTGTTGGCAAAGTAATGTCTCTGCTTTTTAATATGCTGTCTGAGTTTGTCATAGTTTTTCTTTCAAGAAGCAAGCATCTTTTATTTTTTTATTTTTTTTTATCAAGAATCTCTTTTATTGATTATCAGAAACATTACAAACATCTAATATGAACAAATTGTAACATGACAGTATTTAGTTTGAACAATTAATACATTTCAGATATAATATTATACATATTTCAATGTTATTCTCCCCAATCATCCCACCCTCTCCCGGTTCCAGAGTCCAAAAGTCTGGTCTATACATCAGTGTCTCTTTTGCTGTCTCGTAAATAGGGTTATTTTTTACCATCTTTCTAAATTCCATATATATGCATTAGTATACTGTATTTGTGTTTTTGTTTCTGGCTTACTTCACTCTGTATAATAGGGTCCAGTTCCATCCACCTCCTTAGAACTGATTCAAATGTATTCTTTTTAATGGCTGAGTAATACTCCATTGTGTATATTTACCACAGCTAAGAAGCAAGCATCTTTTAATTTCATGACTATAGTCACCATCTGCAATGATTTTGGAGCCCAGAAAGGAGCCCAGAAGATAAAGTCTGTTGCTGTTTCCATCGTTTCTTCATCTATTATTCATGAAGTGATGTGACTGGATGCCATGATTTTAATTTTTTGAATGTTTAATTTTAAGCCAGCTTTTTCACTCTCCTCTTTCACTTTCATGAAGGGTCTCTTTAATTCCTCTTCGCTTTTTGCCATGAGGGTCATGTTATCTACATATCTGACATTATTGATATTTCTCCCTGCAATCTTGATTCTGCCATGTGCTTCATCCATCCCAGCATTTCTCATGATGAAATCTGCATATGAGTTAAATAAACTGGGTGACAATAGACAGCCTTGAAGTACTCCTTTCCCAATTTGGAACCAGTCCTTTGTTTCATGTATGGTTTTAACTGTTGCTTCCTGACCTGAGAAATCTTGACAGGTTTTTCAGGAAGCAGGTCAGTTGGTCTGGTAGTCTCATCTCTTAAGAATTTTCCACAGTTTGTTGTGATCCACAATTTCAAAGGCTTAGAACAATACATTTTTAATGTATTGATTTTTTAATTGAAGAGTAATTGCTTTACAGAATTTTATTGTTTCCTGTCAAACCTCATCATGAATCATCCATAGGTATACATATGTCCCCTCCGTCTTGAACTTCCCTCCCATCTCCCTCCCCATCCCACCCCTCTAGGTTGATACAGAGCCCGTTTGAATTCCCTGAGATAACAAATTCCCATTCACTATCTATCATATATATGGTAGTGTAAGTTTCCATGTTACTCTCTCCATACATCTCACCCTTTCCTCCCCTCTCCCCGTGTCCATAAGTCTGCTCTCTGTCTGTTTCTCCATTGCTGCCCTGCAAATAAATTCTTCAGTACCATCTTGCTAGCTTCCATATATATATGTGTTAGTATACAATATTTATCTTTCTCTTTCTGACTTACTTCACTCTGTATAATAGACTCTACGTTCATCCACCTCATTAGAACTGACTCAAATGCATTCCATTTATGGCTGAGTAATATTCCACTGTGTATATGTACCACAACTTCTTTATCCATTCATTTGTCAATGGACATCTAGGTTGCTTCCATGTTATAGCACTTTAAGAAATAGTGCTGCTGTGAATATTAGGGTACATGTGTATTTTTCAATTTTAGTTTCCTCAGGGTGTATGCCTTGGTGTGGTATTGCTGGGTCATATGGTGGTTTTATTCCTAGGTTTTTAAGGAATCTCCATTCCATCTTCCACAGTGGCTGTATTGATTTACATTCCCACCAACAGAACAAGAGGGTTCCCTTTCCTCTACACCCTCTCCAGCATGTATTGTTTGTAGACTTTTTGATGAATGGCCATTCTGAACAGTGTGAGATGATATCCCATTGTTTGCATTTCTCTAATAATGAGCCACGTTGAGCATCTTTTCTTGTGTTTATTCACCATCTGTATGTATTCTTTGGAGAAATGTCTATTTAGGTCTTTTTTCCCAGTTTTTTATTGGATTGTTTGCTTTTCTCGTGTTGAGTTGTATGAGCTGCCTATATATTTTGGAAATTAATCCTTTGTCAGTTGTTTCATTTGCTATTATTTTCTCCCATTCTGAGGATTGTCTTTTCACCTTGTTTATAGTTTCCTTTGCTGTGCAAAGCTTTTAAGTTTAATTAGGTTCCACTTGTTTACTTTTGTTTTTATTTTCATTACTCTAATGACCAACCTAGATAGCATATTCAAAAGCAGAAACATTACTTTGCCAACAAAGGTTTGCCTAGTCAAGGCTATGGTCTTTCCTGTGGTCATGTATGGATGTGAGAGCTGGACCGTGAAGAAGGCTAAGCGCCAAAGAATTGATGCTTTTGAACTGTGGTGTTGGAGAAGACTCTTGAGAGTCCCTTGGACTGCAAGGAGATCCAACTAGTCCATTCTGAAGGAGATCAGCCCTGGGATTTCTTTGGAAGGAATGATGCTAAAGCTGAAACTCCAGTATTTTGGCTACCTCATGCGAAGAGTTGACTCATTGGAGAAAACTCTGATGCTGGGAGGGATTGGGGGCAGGAGGAGAAGGGGACGACAGAGGATGAGATGGCTGGATGGCATCACTGACTTGATGGATGTGAGTCTGAGTGACCTCCGGGAGCTGGTGCTGGACAGGGAGGCCTGGCGTGCTGCAGTTCATGGGGTCGCAAAGAGTCGGACACGACTGAGAGACTGATCTGATCTGATCTGAAGAGGTGGGTTACAGAGGATCTTGCTTTGACTTAAATACAATACAAATTTATTGTTCCATAAGTCAGAAGATATGGGTCTCATTTTGATAAAATTGAGGTGTTAGTAGGACTAATTTGAGCTTCCTTCTGTAAGTTTTAGGGATGGAATCATTCCCTTGCCTTTTCCAACTTAAAGAAACCACCCACATTGCTTAGCTCATGGACCCTTTCCCCTACCTTCAAAGCCAGTAATGGCTAGTTGAATTCTTTTCACATTTGCATCTATCTGATTTTTTTTCCTTCCTCTTCTTCCACTTTTAAGGGCTCATACATTCAGATTGGGACAATTTGCCAAATTTAAGATACTCTCCCTATTTTTAAGGTCAACTGCTTAGCGACTTTAATTACATGTGCAACCTTAATCCCATTTTTTCATGTAACATAACATATTCATAGTTTCTAAGAAGTAGAATATGTGTGTTATTGGGAGGCCTTTATTCTGCCTTTATACTGTCTCTACAGTGAGTTCCCATTTCAATTTATGTGCAGTGCCATGACAGGATATAATAGCATTCTAATTGTTTCCTTGTCTATACTTCACACTCTACATATCCAGTCTTTGCCTCCTCTAGACTGCAGGTTTTTAACAGAATAAATATTATGTCTTATGTTTCACCAGAAAATAACATAATTCCAGGTCATAGATGTCCTGGAATATAGTTGCCTTTAAATAGATATTGGTTGCACTTTGGAAAATGTGTATGCATGTGTGTTCGTGTGTGTGTTTGTATGTGTGCACACATGTGCATGTATTTGAATTTATCCTGAAAATAATTAAGTTCTGGGTAATTGGAAATTAGCCAGTGGAATCCTACTGATTTTACAGGAAGTAACAATGACTTTCAAATAGATATCTTCTCTGAATTACTGATCCTGCTGCCAATGTCTTTATATCTCTCTTTGGATCTCAAAATTAGCATGTTAGAAAAAGAACCACCAATTCCTTTCACTTCATAATGTGCTCTTTTTCCATCTGTCTCTGAATCAGGCATTAGTGCTACCATATACCTGTAGAACTAATATTGCCATTTCTCTCTTTCTTAACACTATACTTAATTAATTAGAGGTAGAAAGCTATAGTTTTAAAATTGATCTGAAATCTGTCTACTTTTTCTCCTTTTCAATTTTAATCAATACAGACTACCTTTATCACTTATGAGGATTACTCAGTAATTTTTGCATTAATCTGCTCAGGCTGCAATAACAGAATACCACAGACTCGATGACTTAAGCAACATGAATTAATTTTCTTCAACTCTGGAGCATGAAAATCCAAGATCAGTGTGCTGGTGGGATTGGTTTCTGATTAGGCCTCTCTTTGTGGCTTGCAAATGACTGCCTTCTCAATATGTGTGAAAGGAAACACACATAACACAGAAAGGAACTGCCTTTCCTGTGTGTGTGCATACTCCTGGTTTCTTTTCTTCTTCTTATAGGGCTACCTGTCCTATTTAATCGGAGAAGGCAATGGCACCCCACTCCAGTACTTTTGCCTGGAAAATCCTATGGACGGAGGAGCCTGGTAGGCTGCAGTCCATGGGGTCGCTAAGAGTCAGATACGACTGAGCGACTTGACTTTCACTTTTCACTTTCATGCATTGGAGAAGGAAATGGCAACCCACTCCAGTGTTCTTGCCTGGAGAATCCCAGGGACGGGGGAGCCTGGTGGGCTGCCATCTATGGGGTCGCACAGAGTCAGACATGACTGAAATGACTTAGCAGTCCTATTTAATAAGGGCCCTGCCCTTGTGATCTCATTTAACCTTAATTACCTTCTTAAAGACTCGATCTCAAAATATAGACACATTGGGAGCTATGGCATCAATATATCAATTTGTAGAGTGCAGTTCAATCCACAACAACCTTCCACCCCTACAGCCCATTTTGTACTTAGTAGATAGGTGATTTTCTTAAGACTTAATTTGCGTGATAGCATTCCTCTGATAAAACCCTCTGGACTTTTTGCTAACACTTAAATTTCCAATATCTTGTCCTGGTCTGAAAAGTCTTTTTCATCTGACTTCTCTCTAACTCTCTAAGCTTATCCTGTACTACTTTGTTCTTCATTTGTATCTCCAATTCATTCTTGTGACAGTGTTTTTGCATTTATTCTTCCCCTTCTCAGGGAGTTCTTTACCTATACCTTTTGGTTTTTAAGTCTTAGCTCAGATATTACTGCTGCAGCTTTTTTTTAAACCACTTTGCATAAAGTACATGTCCTGCAACTAAATAGAAGCCATTGGAGCTGTGTTTCAAGTGGTGTATAATCAAATTTGTCTACAAGCTGAAGACTGGGTCATATGACCCTGAGAGGTACTTTCCAACTTTAGAATCAAATGTTTCCATATTGCTAGCAAGAAAACAACTATTTATGAATAGATGCTGCTATTCTGCTGAAATGCATTCAATCTAAGTAGCAGAAGGTAATTAGCAAAGAATCTAATCAGCAGCATTGCCTTAGTGCCCATCATTAAAAAGCTTAACTGTTGCACCATTTTTCTTTTCTGTTTTATGAAGAACTCATTTATGTACCATTTCAATGCTGTTGTAATTGTGAGTGAGTTTTATGGAGGGATTAAATTACTGGCCTCAATTTTACAACACAAACATTACCTGTAGTCTTCTATAATCCAGTCACAGGAAAAAATTGGAAAAAAGAAAAAAATATCATAAAAATACTGATGCTGAAACTGAACTTTGGTGTTCATTGGTTTGATTGATCTGGAGGTACCACATTAAGATTTAAAACCATGTGTTATGAAGTTTCCTTTTTGTTTTATGACTTTTTTCTTGCAACCGATTCTTAATAGCTATACACTAGGGAGGACATATCCACCTAGAAAGACTGAATATTTAGACGACACAAAATTTCAATTCATAAATATTTGAGCATTTGGTTGACAATCATTTCAAGAATAGAGTTGGCAAAACTGCTCTCACTAATAAAAAATTAAAAAAAAAAAAAAAAAACCTGAAATAATTCACGTTGCTGGAGGCAATTGCAGTTATCTTTGTAGAGAAAGGTCAGTTTCTTAAGATGAATAAAATTCACAAAATAAATTATTTACTAGCCATTTGTCTTCTAACTATAGTAAATACATGTACGAATCATGTATTTAGTTGTTCTAGAATGAGAAAGTATTCTTTTCTTTCAAAGAATGCTGATTTAAATCTACAAGAAAAAAAAGACACATTTTCCCTTTTATCCATCAAGTAATGTTTAATTTATAAGTTTGACTATTGTATGTTTATCTTTGTCTTTCGATACAAATAGAGTTTTTGTTCTTTTATTTTTTCCTTTCCATTTTTTTCTCTCTTAGATTAAAAATAAACATTTACTTAAGATTGTTTATTCATTTATAATTCAAATTCTATTTCACTTTTTATCAATATAGTCATCAATTATATTAACCCCTTTGATTTGAAATCATTGGTCCTATCTCTTAATTGAGGAAGTTAAGGTTCAAGAGGTTAAGTGATACACAACTATTAAATTATGAAACCAGTATAGAAAAGTGTACCATAGGAACAGCCCCAATGAGATGAATGTAAAATTCTCAGATGGGATACAAAGTTATGAAAAACAAACTATCTGCCAAAGACTGTAGCCCCCATGGAATAAAATAGGTGCATGATAATTACACACAGGGAAGGAGAGTGGATAAAGTGGACAGCTGAGCCAGAGAGATAGTCTTGAAGGTGAGAAAAGGCAAGAATGTGGGTAGTACTTCTTATTTAAATTAAAATATATTTATATATAATTTTGAATTTAATTATTTCTCTTATTTGTTCACATAAACACAGATTGTTAGTGCCAGACACCACAGTTTGAAATGACAGAAGTGATTCAAGCCTTACAAGTTTTCAGTTTCAATGAGTGAAACATACTGGTTGAATAATTAACCTCTTCATGAACAGAAATTTATAATAAATTTCAGGTAAGGGTATGATATATAGGTACCAGAATAAAAATATGTGCATCCCCTGTTGAACCACTACAGATAGCTAAATCCTAGAAATCGTGTTGGGGACAGATGGTGTTTCTGAAGGTAGTCGTTCGAGGTAGTTTGCGAAGGAATTGGGAAGCCATGCTTAATAGTTCTGTAAAGTCTGCCTCCAAGAGATGCTGTTTTAATAGGTCACAGAGATCCAAAATTGTGCACAATACTTCAAAAGTTTTACAACAGGGTGAGGCATTTCTCATTACGGAGGAGAGGAAGATTAAAGAAATTTCATAGCACAGTGTTACACTACTGAAATGCTAATGAACTTAGCCAGTAAGTAATTCAGTATATAGTCTGAAACATAAGAATGCCTAATGTTGTGTCCCTCTTAAAAAGATATAGTTTGTTTTATCTGTGAGTGTGTATATCCACATCAATACATGTGCACATATATACAATGACACAAAAATGCATACACACATTTAATGCATCCCTGCCTATTAAAAATGATTTTATAATTGCATATAAAAATCAATAAATGTATAAAATCAGATCAGATCAGATCAGTCGCTCAGTTGTGTCCGACTCTTTGCGGCCCCATGAACTGCAGCACGCCAGGCCTCCCTGTCCATCACCAGCTCTCGGAGGTCACTCAGACTCACATCCATCGAGTCAGTGATGCCATCCAGCCATCTCACCCTCTGTCGTCCCCTTCTCCTCCTGCCCCCAATCCCTCCCAGCATCAGAGTCTTCTCCAATGAGTCAACTCTTCGCATGAGGTGGCCAAAATACTGGAGTTTCAGCTTTAGCATCATTCCTTCCAAAGAAATTCCAGGGCTGATCTCCTTCAGAATGGACTGGTTGGATCTCCTTTTAAATACTATGTTAAAGGGGATGAATGAATCAGCACATTCTGAAGCTAATATTAAATACGAAATTCAGAAGACAAACAAAGATTTACCTTGTCAATCTGACAGTAACTCCACATTTTACTTTTGACATGAGAAAAATGTTCTCACATAATTTTCATAATGTGAAAGAAAAATAAATGTAAGAGACCTAATTTATTAGATGAGATATCATTCCATACCTAACTGTTGCCTTCTTTTTACTCTCCATTCACAAACTTGCAGACCTGTTAACTGCTGAATGGAAGAGAAGATGAAGATTGAATCTTGAACACAAAGGCTGTACCCATTGGAACCAATATCTAATAACTGCACTGATAATTTACATTTTTTTTTTTGCCAATGTACATACAACTGGCAGGGAGTGAGTGAGGGAACTGGGGTTGATGGAGTAGAATGAGACTCATTTAAGCTCTATGCTCAAGATTTGCATATAATTCTGATAATCTGGGATTAGACCAGAGACTAAAGTCAATAGTAACTACCTTACTTTCCTATATATATATATATATGGCTAAGGTTAACCTGTGAATGTATCCTCATAGACCTGAACCTCTACTTCTTGTTCCAATTGTCTCAATTCATCCATCCACCCATTCCATAAAAATTTATTCAGTACTTAATTGTATTTTGAAAACCTCCCAGATGCTTTCCTTTAAACATGGTAATAATTTAGGAAGACAGATAATCCTCATCTTGATGATGAAGAAACTAAAGCTCAAACAGCTTATTCCTTAAATGGACAGCTGGTAAGCACCAGACTCAAAATTTAGTCCCATTCATGTTTGTTGATTTCTTTGTTCATTTGTTCAGCATACACATTGATGTAAGAACAATCTGCTAGATGTTTGGAGTCAGTGGAGATTGTCGGAGGTTTACAGATTTACAGATTAGGAGGTTCAAACTCATAATCTCATGGAGTTTGAAATCAACTGAGATTATCAGGTGCCAAAATCGGTTGCCCTTATTTTTTTTTTTCTACTGCTGCTGCTGTTAAGTCACTTCAGTCGTAACTGACTCTGTGCGACCACATAAACAGCAGTCCACCAGGCCCCCTCCCGCCCCCCGTCCCTGGGATTCTCCAGGCAAGAACACTGGAGTGGGTTGCCATTTCCTCCTCTAGTGCATGAAAGTGAAAAGTGAAAGTGAAGTCCCTCAGTCGTATCTGACTCTTAGCGACCCCATGGACTGCAGCCCACCAGGCTCCTCTTTTACCTTTTCTCAATAGAGAAAAATGCATATATTGAGCAATCACCATGTGTGTGGTGCTAACCGCATTTCAGTTCATGTAATAACCACAATATTCCCTTCAATTCGTCTCCTTTACAATATGCTCTGTTTTACAAATAAGAAAGTAAACACTTGTTTGAAAACAGTACTGTCACCTGCACTACAGCCAGTATATGTAGGGCCGAAGTATCTCCAGGTTTACAGCTTGTGTAGAGGTCATAGAGAAATCTGTACTGATTAAAAGTGAGAATGGTGGTGAGAACTTTACTTCCTGGAGAAATTTCTGCCACATAAAGCATAAAGCTCCAGGATTTCCTCTTGACATTAAATTTAGTTGGGTGAAGTGACTTAGCAGCGGCAGCAGCAGGGTTGGCAAAGAAAAGGAACATACTGATGAAGCCAGAAAAGATAAACATTCGTAAGCCCATATTGACATTTTTCTTGTTCAGAGAATTAAGCTATGGACCACATATATACCTCAGAGAATGAGGCTAAATATGAAATTATACCCACACTCACAACTGGGGAGGAGTAAAAGAGAAAAAAGAAACGCAGCATAAATATTTCTCATAGAGAAATCCTTTGCATTAACCCATATCTCATTTCCTATAACACATATCTGGAGAGTTCCTAAAGGAATCACAGATGCCTCTAGGATTCAGGATAAATTGCAGTTGATTATTACGAAAATAGTAATTTCAAATGAATGGTAATGATGATGATAATATGTCATGGTTAAGTGTAAAACAAAAAGTTTACATTATTACGTATTTTATACTCTGGGAAATTTCAGAATTTCCCTTTCCCGCTTTTTAAAACATTTAGAGAATACAGTTGAGACAATGTATAAAACTGTACAAAGGTACAAAGTGTAAAAAATGTACAAAAGTAAAGAATATTTAAAGAAAATAACAAAGAAAAGAAGGAGAAAATGAGAAGGATACAAAAAAGTAGTAACAGTGAAAAGTTTGTATGTGGTTTCCTTATAGCTATCTCTCCTTGATTAATGTTGTGACCATGATACAGTAATCTTACCCCTAAACACAACTTCGGAGAAGGCAATGGCACCCCACTCCAGTACTCTTGCCTGGAAAAACCCCATGGACAGAGGAGCCTGGTAAGCTGCAGTCCATGGGGACGCTAAGAGTCGGACACGACTAAGCGACTTCACTTTCACTTTTCACTTTCATGCATTGGGGAAGGAAATGGGAACCCACTCCAGTGTTCTTGCCTGGAAAATCCCAGGGATGGGGCAGCCTGGTGGGCTGCCGTCTATGGGGTCACACAGAGTCGGACACGACTGAAGCGGCTTAGCAGCAGCAGCAGCAGCAAACACAACTACCTAGTCATCTTCAATAGCTAGAAAGAGAGGATGTAAAATAATCAAAGGACACTTATTTAGGATTTGTTTAATCTAATAATTCCCCAGGAATATCTGAGAACAAGATTCACCGATGTTTGGACCTGTTACAATAAGCATGGCATTGTGTCCATGTTATTTGAGAGGAATGAGTTTCTTTCCCAGGAACTCACAATCCAATTAGATCAGTTGAGACATATTGTTCTAAGTGTATCCATGAAGACACACAAGTTGCAACTTTTTATGAGAAAGCAAGAAGAAAACAGGAAAATTTAATTTGAACTAGATAAATCTGAGAATCCTGGTAGAAGTGGTAAGGTTAGCTTTGAAAGATGGAGATGTAGGGGCTGGAAAAAACAACAACAAAAATCATTAGCAATGTTAAGTCATTGAAGAAAGTGCATGGGAACCACAGAACTTGTGGGTTGTCCAATAATATATGAAAAAATGGCTTTTGTTTGGCAAAGTAGATCTCAGGATAATAACTGGTTTTCAGAGCTAAGAAACCGACTGAAGAATGATAAATTTTTTCTCTTAAAATCTCATGAAAATTGGCTTGACCAAAGTAGATAGATTGTTTTGAAACAAGAGAGTAGAAGCCAAGGAATCAATTTTATGAACCATAGAAATACTTAGGTAAGACATAGTAATGATGTTTTCTAAAGAGCCAATGAACTAACACACTTGCTTTTAAATATAAGTCTGGTTACTGTGTATGCTCAATGATTAGAAAGCCATGATGGAAACCTCTAATGCCCTTATTACAAAACACATACCTCAGAATCTGTAGTGTGTAAGTGTATAGTGCATAGGAATATAGAGCATACATCACTTGGAAAATAGCTAGCAGAGACAAAAGGAAATGTAGCATCAAATATGGAGTTCAAAGTTGGCCATTTTTTCTTGCTCACTGCTTTCTATTTCTAAAAGCTTCTCCAGTTGCATTACATGTACATTTTTTTTTTTTGTATAATTGAAGGAAACATCTTTCATTTGCCCTAGTGTGGTATAGTTCATACTTTTAATATGACAACAAATGAGAAACAGAGACATCATTGAAAGAGCTATTGAAGGCCAATTTTACCCACCCCAGGAAAGGGCCGTACCTTTGCTTGTTAATGTTGATTTTTGAGAAAATAAACGCTTATTTCCAAAGGGAGGTCAGATCTATCTGTAGTTCACATGTTTAGATCCTGAGATGGATTTGTGACTTGAAGGAGTGCAAAATTAAGTGAACCGATTCCAGTGCCAGCTAAGTGTGCACTTTTTCTGTCCTCACGTTTTGTTACTAGACTTCAGAAGATAAGGGATTTTGTGTTTCAGAAATGGGATTAAATACCATGTCTTAGCAGGTCCTTCATGTCTCAGACAGTAGAGAATCTGCCTGCAATGCAGAGACCTGGTTTGATCCCTGGGTTAAGAAGTTTCCCTGGAGGAGGGCATGACAACCAACTCCAGTATTCTTGCCTGGAGAATTCCATGGACAGCGGTTGTAGTCCATGGGGTTGCAAAGAATCAAACATAACTGAGCAACTAACACTTCTAATGGAAATGTCCTACATGTCTATTAACTATATTGTTGGTTTAAACTATTTTGTCACTACTCATGAAGTATCCCACATTCAGGTGATACTTAATTATTTGTAAATTCCCAAGTGTGATGTGTGCAATACTCTCTCATTTTCATGCTGAGTTGAGTGTCCTTTCTTACCTCCACTTCCCTTCTTTTAATCACTTCCCTGACTAACTTTTCTTTTTTTTTTTTTATTTAATCTTGTCTTCACTTGTCATTTCCTCTAAAAAAGTTCCTTAAATTTCCAGAATGATGCTCTCTCTTAGGCTATCAGGATTACTTAGTTTTAAACAGTTTAGACCTACAATGTGATTTTTCTACTAGAATTCAAATCCTTAAGGGTAGGGGCATTGCCATATGTGCATGGGGATTTGCTTAAAGAATAGGGAGATAAATGTCAAGTTAATACAAAGAGTGTTAGTGATGAATTGGATGATGATGAGTGTAGGGGAGTGGAGTTAAGCAAGATTTCTGAACTCTTAATAAATGGTTTGCCTAGGTAATTTAAACCCTGTTCTATTTTAATTTCCAAAGCCATTTCCCCCTACTAGAGTTCATTATCTCTCCAAAATCATTTATTTCCTCAGTTTCCCCCAAATTGAAACCAAATTCATTGTGTGAATGACACTTTTCTTCACTCTGTCATTCACTTGTTTTATTAAAAATATTTTTTTCATTTATTTTAATTTGTAACTAATTACTTTCCAACATTGTGATGAGAATTGGCCACAGGTATGTATGTTTCCCCCCCACCCTTAATCCCCTCCCACCTCCCTCCCTACCCTATTCCTCTGGGTTGTCCCAGAGCACAGACTTTGGGTGCCCGGCTTCACGTATAGAACTTGCACTAGTCATCCATTTTACATATGGTAATGTACATGATTCAATACTATTCTCTCAAATCATCCCACATTCACCTTCTCCTACTGAGTCCATAAGTCTATTGTTTACATCTATGTCTCCTTTGCTGCCCTGCATGTAGGATCATTGATACTATCTTTCTAAATTCTGTATATATGCATTAATATACAGTATTTTTGTTTCTTTTTCTAACTTACTTCACCTGTATAATAGGCTCCAGGTCCATCCACCTTATTAGAACTGACTCAAAAGTGTTCCTTTTTATAGCTAAGTAATATTCCATACAGATGGGTAATAAACATATGAAAATATGCTCAACATCACTCATTATTAGAGAAAGGCAATTCAAAACCACAGTGAGGTATCATTTCATACCGGTCAGAATGACCATCATCAAAAAGTCTACAAACGATAAATGCTGGAGAAGATGTGGAGAAAAGGGAACCATCTTAACACTGGTGGGAATGCAAAGTGGTATGGCCACTATGGAGAAGAGTGTGGAGATTCCTTAGGAAACTGGAAATAGAATTGCCATATGAGCCAGCAATCTCACTGCTGAGCATACACCCTGAAGGTGAAGGTGAAGGTAAAGTCGCTCAGTCATGTCCGACTCTTTGCGTCCCCGTGGACTGTAGCCTACCAGGCTTCTCAATCCATGGGATTCTCCAGGCAAGAATACTGGAGTGGGTTACCATTTCCTTCTCCAGGGGATCTTCCTGACCCAGGGGTTGAACCCAGGTCTCCCTCATTGGAGGCAGACGCTTTAACCTCTGAGCCACCAGGGAGGAAACTATAATTGAAAGAGACACATGTTCCCCAAAGTTCATTGTAGCACTATTTACAATAACTAGGACATGGAAGCAACCTAAATGTCCATGGGCAGATGGATGGATAAGGAAGTTGTGGTATATATACACAATGTCATTCACTTCTTGTTTTGAGTTTCTAACTTGAAAACACCTAAGCATAATTATTTGGCAATTTGGGAGATTTTGTAGAAGGAATTTATAGCAGTGTTATTTAACTGTGGCCACTTTAGAAATACCTGAGAAGGTTTTATTTTTTTAATCCAAATGTCAAGGTTATACTCCTGCTACTGGTAGGACCTAGGTATTAATATTTTCTGAACTCCTCAGGTGATTGGGCTTCCCTTATAGTTCATCTGGTAAAGACTCTACCTGCAATGCGGGAGACCTGGATTCAATCCCTGGGTTGGAAAGATCCTCTGGAGAAAGGAAAGGCTGTCCACTCTAGTATTCTGGCCTGAAGAATTCCATGGGCTGTATAGTCTATGGGGTCAAAAAGAGTCGGACATGACTGAGCGACTTTCACCTCAGGTGATTCTAGAATGCAGACAAGGTTAAGAACAACGGCCTCAGAAATACACAGGTAATAATTACAATACCAGCTATTAACACAACCCTCCTGATTGTCGGGAATTTACTTAACTTATATGGGCCTTTGTTTTTCTGGGCTCCAAGATCACTGCAGATGGTGACTGCAGCCATGAAATTAAAAGACGCTTACTCCTTGGAAGGAAAGTTATGACCAACCTAGATAGCATATTCAAAAGCAGAGACATTACTTTACCAACAAAGGTTCGCCTAGTCAAGGCTATGGTCTTTCCTGTGGTCATGTATGGATGTGAGAGCTGGACTGTGAAGAAGGCTGAGCGCCGAAGAATTGATGCTTTTGAACTGTGGTGTTGGAGAAGACTCTTGAGAGTCCCTTGGACTGCAAGAAGATCCAACCAGTCCATTCTGAAGGAGATCAATCCTGGAATTTCTTTAGAAGGAATGATGCTAAAGCTGAAACTCCAGTATTTTGGCCACCTCATGCGAAGAGTTGACTCATTGGAGAAGACTCTGATGCTGGGAGGGATTGAGGGCAGGAGGAGAAGGGGACGACAGAGGATGAGATGGCTGGATGGCATCACTGACTCGATGGATGCGAGTCTGAGTGACCTCCGGGAGCTGGTGATGGACAGGGAGGCCTGGCGTGCTGCGGTTCATGGGGTCGCAAAGAGTCGGACACGACTGAGCGACTGATCTGATCTGATATGGGCCTTACTTTTCTCATTTGTAAATGAGAATAAAATAACCACGTTTCAGAATTATAGACATGATTAAATATTGTCGTGTGTGTGAAATATTTTACCTCACACATAATAGATACAGATAGTAAATATTCATGTCCACTCCTTTCTTATTCATTAGGAGTTGGGGTGAAAGAAAAAAAAATCCAAAAAGGCAGAATGGTTATCTGAAGAGGGCTTACATAGCTGAGACAAGAAGAGAAGGGAAGGGCAAAGGAGAAAAAAGGAAAGATAGACCCAACTGAACCCAAAGAATAGCTCAGAAAGATAAGAAAGCCTTCCTAAGTGAACAATGCAAAACAATAGAGGAAAACAATAGAATGGAAAAGACTAGAAATCCCTTCAAGAAAATTAGAGATACCAAAACATTTCATGCAAAGATGGGCAAAATAAAGACAGAAAGGATATGCACCTAACAAAAGCAGAAGGTATTAACAAGAGGTGGCAAGAATACACAGAACTATACAAAAAAAGATCTTAATGACCCAGATAACCATGATGGTGTGATCACTCACTTAGAGTCAGACATCTTGGAGTACAAAGTCAAGTGGGCCTTAGGAGGCATCACTATGAACAAAGCTAGTGGAGCTAATGGAATTCTAGTTGAGTTATTTGAAATCTTAAAAGATGATTCTGTGAAAGTACTGAACTCAATATGCCAGCAAATTTGGAAAACTCAGCAGTGGCCACAGGACAGAAAGATGTCAGTTTTCATTCTAATCCTAAAGAAAGGCAATGACAAAGAATGTTCAAACAACTGCATAATTGTACTCATTTCACATGCTAGCAAGTTAATGCTCAAAATTCTCCAACCTAGGCTTCAATAGTACGTAAAGCAAAAACTCCCAGATGTTCAAGCTAGATTTAGAAAAGGCAGAAAACCAGAGATCAAATTTGATCTCTGGTTGGATCATAGGAAAAGCTAGCTGCTGCTGCTGCTGTCATTTCAGTCATGTCTGACTCTGGGCGACCCCATAGACTGCAGCCCACCAGGCTCCCCCGTCCCTGGGATTCTTCAGGCGAGAACACTGGAGTGGGTTGCCATTTCCTTCTCCAATGTATGAAAATGAAAAGTGAAAGTAAAGTCACTCAGTCATGTCCGACTCTTAGCAACCCCATGGACTGCAGCCTACCAGGCTCCTCCTCCCATGGGGTTTTCCAGGCAAGAGCACTGGAGCGGGTTGCCATTGCCTTCTCAGAGAAAAAGCTAGAGAATTCCAGTAAATAAGAATTTACTTCCGTTTCATTTACTATACTAAAACTTTTGACTGTGTGGATCACAACTGTGGAAAACTCTTAAAGAGATGGGCATACTAGCCCACCTTACCTGCCTCCTGAGAAATCTATATGCAGGTCAAGAAGCAACAGTTAGAACCAGACATGGAACAAAGGACTGGTTCCAAATTGGAAAAGAAGTATGTAAAGTCTGTATATTGTTACTCAGCTTATTTAACTTCTATGCAGAGTACATGATGAGAAATGCTGGACTGGATGAAGCACAGCTGGAATCAAGATTGCATGGAGAAATATCAATAACCTCAAATTTCCAGATAATACCACCTTTATGGCAGAGAGCAAAGAAGAACTAAAAGCCTCTTGATGAAGGTGAGAGTGGAGAGTGAAAAAGCTGGATTAAAACACAGTATTCAAAAACTAAGATCATGGGATGCAGTCCTATCACCTTATGGGAAATAGATGGGGAAACAATGGACAGTGACAGACTTTAATTTGGGGGCTCCAAAATCACTGCAGATTATGAAATTGCAGTCATGGCTGCTGAAATTAAAAAACACTTGCTCCTTGGAAGAAAAGCTATGACAAACTTAGGCAGTGTATTAAAAAGCAGAGGCATTACTTTGCTGACAAAGGTCCAGCTAGTCAAAGCTATGGTTTTTCCAGCAGTTACATATGGATGGGAGGACTGGACCATAAAGAAGGCTGGGAGGAGTGGACCATAAAGTAGACTGAATGCCAAAGAATTGATGCTTTTGAACTGTGGTGTTGGAGAAGGCTGTTGAGAGTCCCTTGAACAGCAAGAAGATCTAACGAGTCAATCCTCAGATAAGATCAGATCAGATCAGTCGCTCAGTCGTGTCCAACTCCTTGCGACCCCATGAACTGCAGCACTCCAGGCCTCCCTATCCATCACCAGCTCTAGGAGGTCACTCAGACTCACATTCATCGAGTCAGTGATGCCATCCAGCCATCTCATCCTCTGTCGTCCCCTTCTCCTCCTGCCCTCAATCCCTCCCAGCATCAGAGTCTTCTCCAATGAGTCAACTCTTCGCATGAGGTGGCCAAAATACTGGAGTTTCCGCTTTAGCATCATTCCTTCCAAAGAAATTCCAGGCCTGATCTCCTTCAGAATGGACCGGTTGGATCTCCTTGCAGTCCAAGGGACTCTCAAGAGTCTTCTCCAACACCACAGTTCAAAAGCGTCAATTCTTCGGCGCTCAGCCTTCTTCACAGTCCAGCTCTCACATCCATACATGACCACAGGAAAGACCATAGCCTTGACTAGGCGAACCTTTGTTGGCAAAGTGATGTCTCTGCTTTTGAATATGCTATCTAGGTTGGTCATAAGTTTCCTTCCAAGGAGTAAGCGTCTTTTAATTTCATGGCTGCAGTCACCATCTGCAGTGATTTTGGAGCCCAGAAAAATAAAGTCTGACACTGTTTCCACTGTTTCTCCATCTATTTCCCATGTAGTGATGGGGCCAGATGCCATGATCTTCGTTTTCTGAATGTTGAGCTTTAAGCCAACCTTTTCACTCTCCACTTTCACTTTCATCAAGAGGCTTTTTAGTTCCTCTTCACTTTCTGCCATAAGGGTGGTGCCATCTGCATATCTGAGGTTATTGATATTTCTCCCGGCAATCTTGATTCCAGCTTGTGTTTCTTCCAGTCCAGCATTTCTCATGATGTACTCTGCATATAAGTTAAATAAACATGGTGACAATATGCAGCCTTGACGTACTCCTTTTCCTATTTGGAACCAGTCTGTTGTTCCATGACCAGTTCTAACTGTTGCTTCCTGACCTGCATACAGATTTCTCAAGAGGCAGATCAGGTGGTCTGGTATTCCCATCTCTCTCAGAATTTTCCACAGTTTATTGTGATCTACACAGTCAAAGGCTTTGGCATAGTCAATAAAGCAGAAATAGATGTTTTTCTGGAACTCTCTTGCTTTTTTGATGATCCAGCAGATGTTGGCAATTTGATCTCTGGTTCCTCTGCCTTTTCTAAATCCAAGAAAGCAATCCTGAATATTCATTGAAAGGACTGATGCTCAAGCTGAAGCTCCAATACTTTAGCCACCTGATGTGAAGAGCAGATTCATTAGAAAGACTGATGCTAGGAAAGACTGGAGGCAGGAGGAGAAGGGGACAACAAAGGATGAGATGGTTGAACGGCATCTCTGACTCAATGGACATGAGTTTGAGCAAGCTCCAGAAGTTGGTGATGGACAGGGAAGCCTAGTGTGTTGCAGTCCATGTGATCGCAAAAGGTCTGAAACAACTGACTGACTGAACAACCACCACCACTGGAAAAGTTATTTTTATCAGGGATAACATGATATATGAGTTTCATTTCCTGAATATAGTCTTTTTGATTGTTATTGTTCTCTCTTTTTTTGAGGAAACATTTAGGGGTGAGGGTAACAGAGGATGGTAAACCCAGCATCATAGCACTCAAAAACATTCAGAAATCTTATCATAGCAAGGACTGGGCTTTAACTGCTTGATAATTCTATTGGAGAAAATTATAATTATGTGTCAAGTATCATTAATGTTATTGAATTCTCTCTAGAGTATTGGATAATTAAGTTGTCACTATTCAGTCTATAGTGAAAATCACTTGTATTGAAGACTTCTTCTAGGAAAAGAATCCCAACTGGGATTATAATTGGTCCTCTTGAATTTTCAGATTTGTCATCGCTGGACTTTCATTTCTTTAGCACATTAAGCTATAATAGATTCACACATTATACATAAGATCACAACTATTCATTAAGAAATCTGTATGTAGGAATTAAATAATATTTAAGAGATGTTTATGTGTGGATTTAACTTAAGGCTGAAATAAACCTATCAACAAATTCATTCAAGTAGTGCTATTTAGAAACTGAAGGTAATTTATAGAAACTGTAGAATTATGAACATTTCTCACTCTCTGGGAAAACTAGCACACTATGAGATGTGTGAGGTTCCCTTCTTTCCTATGCTTGACTCAGAAATACAGTCTTGGCCCGATAGTCGGTGAAATTTTCTGTGTATTTAGTTACTTGATTCAGTGGGACAGAGTCATTAAATTGTACTTGTTTGCATCCATTAGTGCATGGGAAAAAATATCTGCTTAAGAATCCCAAAGTGTCTCTAGAAATAAAGGGCATCTCTCCACTTCTTCTCTTTTCTTCACTTTTTCACGCACTGAGGACTTATCATACCATCTTGTTCCTCAGAAGCTGCACTGTCTACTCTCTCCAGTGGGCATTTTTGTCCAACGCCCAGCTTTACTAGAAAACCAAAATTTCCATGCAGTCTGCTCTTTACTGGCTCTGGAGACAAGCATAGGTGTTATTTCCATCTGAACTGCTGTTTTATTGATAACTATGGGGAGCCCATCAGGCAGTGACCAGCCAAAAAAATTCAACAAAAAAATACAAACTCAACCCTCAAAACAACAAAACCAAAACCCCAACATAGAGAATGTACAAACTGGAAAGTATTTTGCAGTCTTGTTCCAAGTCTGGTCCCATACTGCTTACTGATAGAATAAACAAAAGTAGAGTAATACTTTTATCCACACCCAAAGCACTTGTGTGCCCTTTCCTCTCACTCTCCCCCTTCCTCTCCCTATCCCTCTCAACTGTTGCTTTCAGTGCAGGTTTTTTTTCCTTTGGAACATATGTTCCATCAAATGATTGTGAATCATAATTGGAGAGGAAGCTTGTAAAATGTGCATTTTGGTACTATTAAAGGGGTAAGCAGCTTCCCTGGTGGCTCAGAGGGTAAAGCATCTGCCTGCAATGTGGGAGACCCAGGTTCGATCCCTGGGTAGGGAAGACCCCTGGAGGAGGAAATGGCAACCCACTCTGGTATTCTTGCCTGGAAAATCCCATGGATGGAGAAGCCTGGTGCAGGCTACAGTTCATGGGTTGCAAAGAGTCGGATATGACTGAGGAACTTCACTTTCAAAGGGGTAAGCATTTCTTTGTTTTTCCTTCACTATTCCATGAAAAATAGTGGATCACAATAAACTGTGGAAAATTCTGAAAGAGATGGGAATACCAGACTACCTGACCTGCCTCTTGAGAAACCTATATGCAGGTCAGGAAGCACCAGTTAGAACTGGTCATGGAACAACAGACTGGTTTCAAATAGGAAAAGGAGTACCTCAAGGCTGTATATTTTCACCCTGCTTATTTAACTTATATGCAGAGTACATCATGAGGAATGCTGGACTGGAAGAAGCACAAGCTGGAATCAAGATTGCCGGGAGAAATATCATAACTTCACATATGCAGATGACACCACCCTTATGGCAGAAAGTGAAGAGGAACTAAAAAGCCTCTTGATGAAAGTTGAAAGAGGAGAGTGAAAAAGTTGGCTTAAAACTCAACATTCAGATAACGAAGATCATGGCATCTGGTCCCATCACTTCATGGGAAATAGATGAGGAAACAATGGAAACAGTGTCAGAATTTACTTTGGGGGGCTCCAAAATCACTGCAGATGGTGACTGCAGCCATGAAATTAAAAGACGCTTACTCCTTGGAAGAAAAGTTATGACCAACCTAGAGAGCATATTGAAAAGCAGAGACATTACTTTGCCAACAAAGGTCCATCTAGTCAAAGCTATGATTTTTCCTGTGGTCATGTATGGATGTGACAGTTGGACTATGAAGAAAGCTGAGTGCCGAAGAATTGATGCTTTTGACCTGTGGTGTTGGAGAAGACTTTTGAGAGTCTCTTGGACTGCAAGGAGATCCAACCAGTCCATTCTGAAGGAGATCAGCCCTGGGATTTCTTTGGAGGGACTGATGCTGAAGCTGAAACTCCAGGACTTTGGCCACCTCATGGGAAGAGTTGACTCATTGGAAAAGACTCTGATGCTGGGAGGGATTGGGGTCAGGAGGAAAAGGGGGCGACAGAGGATGAGATGGCTGGATGGCATCACTGACTCAATGGATGTGATTCTGAGTGAACTCCGGGAGTTGGTGATGGACAGGGAGGCCTGGCATGCTGCAATTCATGGGGTTGCAAAGAGTTGGACAAAACTGAGTTACTGAAGTGAACTGAATGTCCGCATTACATTTGGGTGGGAACTAACACCCCAAAAAGATGTCTTTTTCATTATAGCGGACTGGAATGCAAAAGTAGCAAGTCAAGAGATACCTAGAATAACAGGCAAATTTGGCCTTGGAATGCAGAATGAAGCAGAGCAAAGGCTAATAGAGTTTTGCCAAGAAAGTACACTGGTCATAGCAAACACCCTCTTCCAACAAGAAAAGAGAAGACTCTACACATGGACATCACCAGATCAGATCAGATCAGATCAGTCGCTCAGTCGTGTCCGACTCTTTGCGACCCCATGAACCGCAGCACGCCAGGCCTCCCTGTCCATCACCAGCTCCCGGAGGTCACTCAGACTCGCATCCATCAAGTCAGTGATGCCATCCAGCCATCTCATCCTCTGTCGTCCCCTTCTCCTCCTGCCCTCAATCCCTCCCAGCATCAGAGTCTTCTCCAATGAGTCAACTCTTCGCATGAGGTGGCCAAAATACTGGAGTTTCAGCTTTAGCATCATTCCTTCCAAAGAAATTCCAGGATTGATCTCCTTCAGAATGGACTGGTTGGATCTTCTTGCAGTCCAAGGGACTCTCAAGAGTCTTATCCAACACCACAGTTCAAAAGCATCAATTCTTCGGCGCTCAGCCTTCTTCACAGTCCAGCTCTCACATCCATACATGACCACAGGAAAGACCATAGCCTTGACTAGGCGAACCTTTGTTGGTAAAGTAATGTCTCTGCTTTTGAATATGCTATCTAGGTTGGTCATAAGTTTCCTTCCAAGGAGTAAACGTCTTTTAATTTCATGGCTGCAGTCACCATCTGCAGTGATCTTGGAGCCCAGAAAAACAAAGTCTGACACTGTTTCCACTGTTTCCCCATCTATTTCCCATGAAGTGATGGGACCAGATGCCATGATCTTCGTTTTCTGAATGTTGAGCTTTAAGCCAACCCTTTCACTCTCCACTTTCACTTTCATCAAGAGGCTTTTTAGCCCCTCTTCACTTTCTGCCATAAGGGTGGTGTCATCTGCATATCTGAGGTTATTGATATTTCTCCCGGCAATCTTGATTCCAACTTGTGTTTCTTCCAGTCCAGCATTTCTCATGATGTACTCTGCATATAAGTTAAATAAACATGGTGACAATATGCAGCCTTGACGTACTCCTTTTCCTATTTGGAACCAGTCTGTTGTTCCATGACCAGTTCTAACTGTTGCTTCCTGACCTGCATACAGATTTCTTAAGAGGCAGATCAGGTGGTCTGGTATTCCCATCTCTTTCAGAATTTTCCATAGTTTATTGTGATCCACACAGTCAAAGGCTTTGGCATAGTCAATAAAGCAGAAATAGATGTTTTTCTGGAACTCTCTTGCTTTTTCCATGATCCAGCGGATGTTGGCAATTTGATCTCTGGTTCCTCTGCCTTTTCTAAAACCAGCTTGAATATCAGGAAGTTCACGGTTCACATATTGCTGAAGCCTGGCTTGGAGAATTTTGAGCATTACTTTACTAGCGTGTGAGATGAGTGCAATTGTTCGGTAGTTTGAGCACTCCTTGGCATTGCCTTTCTTTGGGATTGGGATGAAAACTGACCTTTTCCAATCTTGTGGCCACTGCTGAGTTTTCCAAATTTGCTGGCATATTGAGTGTAGCACTTTCACAGCATCATCATTCAGGATTTGGAATAGCTCCACTGGAATTCCATCACCTCCACTAGCTTTGTTTGTAGTGATGCTTTCTAAGGCCCATTTGACTTCACATTCCAAGATGTCTGGCTCTAGGTCAGTGATCACATCATCATGATTATCTGGGTCTTGAAGCTCTTTTTTGTACAGTTCTTCTGTGTATTCTTGCCACCTCTTCTTAATATCTTCTGCTTCTGTTAGATCCACACCATCTCTGTCCTTTATTGTGCCCATCTTTGCATGAAATGTTCCTTTGGTATCTCTGATTTTCTTGAAGAGATCCCTAGTCTTTCCCATTCTGTTGTTTTCCTCTATTTCTTTGCATTGATCACTGAAGAAGGCTTTCTTATCTCTTCTTGCTATTGACCAGATATTGGTATTGACCAGATGGTCAATACCAAAATCAGATTGACTATATTATATGCAGCCAATGATGGGGAAGCTCTATACCGTAAGCAAAAACAAGGACAGAAACTGACTGTGGCTCAGTCCATGAACTCCTTATTGCCAAATTCAGATTTAAATTGAAGAAAGTAGGAAAATCCACTAGACCATTCAGGTATGACCTAAATCAAATCCCTTACGATTACACAGTGAAAGTGACAAAAAGATTCCAGGGATTAGATCTCATAGATAGAGTGCCTGGAGAGCTATGGACTGAGGTTCGTGACATTGTACAGGAGGCAGTGATCAAGACAATCCCCAAGAAAAAGAAATGCAAAAAGGCAAAATGGCTGTCTGAGGAGGCCTTACAAATAGCTGTGAAAAGAAGAGAAGTGAAAAGCAAAAGAGAAAAGGAAAGATAGACCCATTTGAATGCAGAGTACCAAAGAATAGCAAGAAAAGATAAGAAAACCTTCCTCAGTGATCAGTGCAAAGAAATAGAGAAAAACAACAGAGTGGGAAAGACTAGAGATCTCTTCAAGAGAATTAGAGATACCAAGGGAACATTTCATGCAAAGATGGGCACGATAAAGGACAAAAATGGCATGAACCTAACAGAAGCAGAAGATATTAAGAAGAGGTGGTAAGAATACATAGAAAAACTATACAAAAAAGATCTTCACAACCCAGATAATCACGATGGTATGATCACTCACCCTAGAGCAAGACATCATGGAATGTGAAGTCAAGTGGGCCTTAGGAAGAATCACTTCAAAGCTAGTGGAGGTGATGGAATTCCAGTTGAGCTATTTCAAATCCTGAAAGATGATGCTGTAAAAGTGCTGCTGCTGTAAAAGTACTGCACTCAATATGCCAGCAAATTTGGAAAACTCAGCAGTGGCCACAGGACTGGAAAAGGTCAGTTTTAATTCCAATCCCATAAAAAGGCAATGCCAAAGAATGCTGAAGCTACCACACAGTTGCACTCATCTCACATGCTAGCAAAGTGATGCTCAAAATTCTCCAAGCCAGGCTTCAATAGTACATGTTCCGTGAAGTTCCAGATGTTCAACCTGGATTTAGAAAAGGCAGAGGAACCAGAGATCAAATTGCCAATATCTGTTGGATCATTGAAGAAGCATGAGAGTTCCAGAAAACATCTACTTCTACTTCATTGACTACGCCAAAGCCTTTGACTGTATGGATCACAACAACCTGAAAAATTCTTAAAGAGTTTGGAATACCATCACCTGCCGTGCCTCCTGAGAAATCTGTATGCATGTCAAGAAACAACAGTTAGAACTGGACATGGAACAGCAGACTGGTTCCAAGTCAGGGAAGGAGTACATCAAGGCTGTATATTGTTACCCCACTTATTTAACTTATATGTGGAGTACATCATGAGAAATAATGGACTGGAAGAAACACAAGCTGTAATCAGGATTGCTGGGAGAAGTATCAATAACGCAAGCTATGCAGATGACACCACCCTTATGGTAGAAAGCAAAGAACTAAAGAGCCTCTTGATGAAAGTGAAAGAGGAGAGTGAAAAAGTTGGCTTAAAACTCAACATTCAAAAACCTAAGATCATGACATCCGGTCCCATCACTTCATGGCAAATAGATGGGGAAACAATAGAAACAATGAGAGACTTTATTTTGGGGAACTCCAATATCAATGCAGATGGTGACTGCAGCCACAAAATTAAAAGACACTTGCTCCTTGGAGGAAAAATTATGACCAACCTAGACAGCATTTTAAAAAGCAGAGACAGTACTTTACCAACAAAGGTCTGTCTAGTCAAAGCTGTGGTTTTTCTGGTAGTCATGTATGGATGTAAGAGTTGAACTATAAAGAAAGCTGAGTGTGAAAGAATTGATGCTTTTGAACTGTAGTGTTGGAGAAGACTCTTGAGAGTCCCTTGGACAGCAAGGAGATCCAACCAGTCCATCCTAAAGGAAATCATTCCTGAATATTCATTGAAAGGACTGATCCTGAAGCTGAAACTCCAAAAATTTGGCCATCTGATGTGAAGAACTGACTCATTTGAGAAGACTCTGATGCTGGGAAAGATTGAATGTGGGAGGAGAAGAGACAACAGAGGATGAGATGGTTGGATGGCATCATCAACTCAATGGACATGAGTTTGAGTAAACTCCCGGAGTTTGTGATGGTGTTCTGTAGAACTCTGCCCTAGTGTTCTGGAGTCCATGAGGTTGCAAAGAGTTGGACATGACTGAGTGACTGAACTCACTGAACTGAATGTCCCCATCTCTTCAAAAAGTGTATTTGTATTAGCCCCCCACTGATATCATCAATTTGGTTCTTAAAATTCTGAGAGATACAAAGAATGTGAAAATGCTCAGGTAACTTGATAATTGCAAATGACTATAGAGAATATGAATCTCTTCAATATGTGTATTTATGTAGGAGAAAAGACTTCTCTATTTTTTATTAGTTCTATTTTATTATCCTCTCACCCTGTTTGAGAAGGAAAAGAAAAAAATACATGTTTGATAAGATGATAAAACTAGAATAAACATAGAGACTTTGCTGTGTCTCTAGGAGTTGAGAGAGATGATAGAAATCTGATGTGATAAGTCAAATGACCCTCTTGTTATCATCAACAGAAAGATGACTCTTACAGTTCCTGCCAAGATACATTCCATAATACTGTTAGATTGTTTTTGTTCAGTCGCTAAGCCATGTCTTTGCTACCCTGTGGACTTGGAGCCCACCAGGATCCTGTGTCTTTGGCATTCTCCAGGCAAAAATACTGGATAGGGTTACCAAACTCTTCTCCAGGGCATCTTTCCAACCCAGGGATTGAACCCTTGTCTTTTAAGTCTCCTGCATTGGCAAGCGGATTCTTTACCACTTGTATCATCTGCATATCTGATATATCTGAGGTCATTGATATTTCTCATGGCACTCTTGATTCCAGCTTGTGATTTATCCAGCCTAGCATTTTTCATGATGTACTCTGCATAGAAGTTAAATAAACAGTATGACAATATATAGCATTAAACAGTGTCAGACTTTGTTTTTCTGGGCTCCAAAATCACTGCAGATGGTGACTGCAGCCATGAAATTAAAAGACGCTTACTCCTTGGAAGGAAAGTTATGAGCAACCTAGATAGCATATTCAAAAGCAGAGACATTACTTTACCAACAAAGGTTCGCCTAGTCAAGGCTATGGTCTTTCCTGTGGTCATGTATGGATGTGAGAGCTGGACTGTGAGGAAGGCTGAACGCCGAAGAATTGATGCTTTTGAACTGTGGTGTTGGAGAAGACTCTTGAGAGTCCCTTGGACAGCAAGGAGATCCAACCAGTCCATTCTGAAGGAGATCAATCCTGGAATTTCTTTGGAAGGAATGATGCTAAAGCTGAAACTCCAGTATTTTGGCCACCTCATGCGAAGAGTTGACTCATTGGAGAAGACTCTGATGCTGGGAGGGATTGAGGGCAGGAGGAGAAGGGGACGACAGAGGATGAGATGGCTGGATGGCATCACTGACTCGATGGATGCGAGTCTGAGTGACCTCCGGGAGCTGGTGATGGACAGGGAGGCCTGGCGTGCTGCGGTTCATGGGGTCGCAAAGAGTCGGACACGACTGAGCGACTGATCTGATCTGATCTGATACTCCTTTCCCAATTTTGAACCAGTCAGTTGTTCCATGTAAGGTTCTATATGTGGGTATGTATGTATGTATACATTCTTCATTCAGATAATTTTTCATACAAGTTATTATATAATATTGAGTAGAGTTCCTTGTGTTTTACAGTAGGCCCTTGTTAATTATATTTTCTGTATTAGTTCGGTTCAGTCACTCAGTTGTGTCCTATTCTTTGCAACCCCATGAATTGCAGCACGCCAGGCGTCCCTGTCCATCACCAGCTCCCAGAGTTCACTCAGACTCACGTCCATCAAGTCAGTGATGCCATCCAGCCATCTCATCCTCTGTCGTCCCCTTCTCCTCCTGCCCCCAATCCCTCCCAGCATCATAGTCTTTTCCAGTGAGTCAACTCTTCACATGAGATGGCCAAAGTACTGGAGTTCAGCCTCAGCATCATTCCTTCCAAAGAACACCCAGGGCTGATCTCCTCTAGAATGGACTGGTTGAATCTCCTTGCAATGTATATATGTTAATCCCAATATATCACTTCCCCCAAAGTTCCCCTTTGGTAACCATAAGTTTGATTTTGAGATCTGTAAGTCTGTTTCTGTTTTATAAATAAGTTCATTTGTATAATTTTTAGATTCCACATAAAAGTGATATGATATTTGTCTTTCTCTGTCTGACTTATCTCACGTAGTATGGTAATCTCTAGATCCATTCATGTTCCTGCAGGTGGCTTTATTTAAATTTTGTATGGCTAAGTAATACTCCAGTGTGTATATGTATATGTCATCTATCCATTTTTTTTGTCAATGGACATTTAGGTTGCTTCCATATCTTGGCTATAGTAATTACTGCTGCAGTGAACATGAGGTGCATCAAGATACCTTTTCTCATTCACTTGTGCATGCCTGTGTGCTAAAATGTATCTAACTCTTTGTGACTCCAAGTACTGTAGCATGCCAGGCTCCTCTGATCATGGAATTATCCAGGCAAGCATCCTAGAGTGGTTTGACATTTGTTTCTCCCCTGATCTTCTCCTTGGAAGGAAAGTTATGACCAACCTAGATAGCATATTCAAAAGCAGAGGCATCACTTTGCCAACAAAGGTTCCTCTAGTCAAGGCTATGGTTTTTCCTGTGGTCATGTATGGATGTGAGAGTTGGACTGTGAAGAAGGCTGAGCACCGAAGAATTGATGCTTTTGAACTGTGGTGTTGGAGAAGACTCTTGAGAGTCCCTTGGACAGCAAGGAGATCCAACCAGTCCATTCTGAAGGAGATCAGCCCTGGGGTTTCTTTGGAAGGAATGATGCTGAAGCTGAAACTCCAGTACTTTGGCCACCTCATGAGAAGAGTTGACTCATTGGAGAAGACTCTGATGCTGGGAAGGATTGAGGGCAAGAGGAGAAGGGGACGACAAAGGATGAGATGGCTGGATGGCATCACTGACTCGATGGACGTGAGTCTCAGTGAACTCCAGGAGTTGGTGATGGACAGGCAGGCCTAGCATGCTGCAATTCATGGGGTCGCAAAGAGTTGGACACGACTGAGTGACTGATCTGATCTGATCTGATCTGATTTGATCTTCTTGACCCAAGGATTGAAACCACGTATCTTGCATTGGCAGGCGGATTCTTTACCACTGAGCCACCTGGGAAACCCTCTTATTTGCTTAGGTCTCATCAAGTTATCAGTGATAATTACCTGAGCTATGACAGCTAATGAATTAACTCAAAAACATGGGGGTGAAAGTTATGAATAAATTTAGTCAAAGATGTTTAAGGGCTCCACATGAAAAATAAATTAAAAATGCCTGAGAGAAGTTAAGAATATTAAATTAATGGAAATATACACTATGTTAATGATTGAAGTTTTAATATTTTTATAATTCTTCTCAAATGGTATATAGATACATCCAAAACAATTTCAGTCAGAATTTCAGCATATATTTTGTAGAAATATCCAAACTATTTCTAAAATATATATGAAAAATTAAAACCTAGAACAGTCAATATATTCTTGAAAAGAAAGGAAAAATATAGAGGTTTTAAGCTAAGTTGTAAGACTTAGTATAAGGATTCATAATATGAATTGATGAAAAATCAGTGTAAAAATAGGAATGCAGAGAGAGTCCAAAATATACCAACACATATATATAGTCAATTGATTTTTGACCAAAGAGCTAATATAATTCAATGTGGAAAGGATAGTCACTCTTACAATAAATGATGCTGTAAAAAAGTGGCTCTAGGAAACTAAATGAACCTCTACCCCTGCTTAACATCTGTGCACTGAAGTGTTAACTCAGTAGATTTAGATGCTAAAACTGTACATATCCCAAAGAAAGGAGTGATCCTTTCTGATGTCCTAGGTCCAAGATAGTCCAAAACCTTTATGCTTTTGGACTATCTTGACTCCTAGGAGAATCTTTTGTATACCTGAGTAATATATGCTAATTGTGTTATTTATGGAGAACACATTAGGCTGTGGTGTATATGTTTGACCTCTGGAAGGGCTAGAGATTGAGTAGCTAAGGTCAGTCATGCAGGTTCACCATACTCATAAGACTGACCCCCCAATAAACTCCCTGTATTTTAAGGCTTGGGCAAGCTTTTCTAGTTGTCAATGCTGCTGCTGCTGCTGCTAAGTCGTTTCAGTCGTGTCCGACTCTGTGCGACCCCATAGACGGCAGCCCACCAGTCTCCCCTGTCCCTGGGATTCTCCAGGCAAGAACACTGGAGTGGGTTGCCATTTCCTTCTCCAAAGTATGAAAGTGAAAAGTGCAAGTGAAGTCGCTCAATCGTGTCCGACTGTTCACGACCCCATGGACTGCAGCCTACCAGGCTCCTGCATCCATGGGACTTTCCAGGCAAGAGTACTGGAGTGGGGTGCCATTGCCTTCTCCCTAGTTGTCAGTAGTTCTTGCATATTTAAAACACATCTTTTCTGGGAGAATTAAATGATGTTCCTGTGATTTCAATGGAAGAGGACAACTAGAAGTTTCTTCCTGGTCTCTCCCTAACTCCGCACTTCATAATTTTTCTTTGCTTATTTTAATCTAAATCATGTAATTATATTTGTAACTGGTAACATAACAGCTTTTCTAACTTTCGTGACTCCTTCATGAAAATCACTGGATTTGTAGATGGATGTGGGGACTCCTACCCACTCCAGTGTTCTTGCCTGGAGAATCCCAGGGACGGGGAGCCTGGTGGGCTGCCATCTATGAGGTCGCACAGAGTCGGATACGACTGAAGCGACTTAGCAGCAGCAGCAGCAGTGGGGACTCCTACATAACACCATACACAAACCATTAATTTAAATGGATGATGAACTAAACATAAAAATAAAAGCATTAAACTTATGGAGAAAACCTGAAAAATATTTAAACTATAGAATAGGCAAATGGGACATAGATATACGCACAAACACTAACCATAAAGGAAAACAAAAGCAATTGAAGTTCATCAAAATTAGAACCTTCTGCTCTTAAAAAGATACCATTCAGTTCAGCCGTTCAATTGTGTCTGATGCTTTGGAACTCCATTGAGTGCAGCACACCACTCTTTCCTGTCCATCACCAACTCTGGGAGATTGCTCAGACTCATGTCCATCCAGTCGGTGATGCCATCCAACCATCTCCTCCTCTGTCGTCCCCTTCTCTTCCTGCCTTCAGTCATTGCCAGGATCAGAGTCTTTTCCAGTGAGTCAGTTCTTCATATCAGGTACCCAGAGTATTGGAGTTTCAGCCTCAGCATCAGTCCTCATGATGAATATTCAGGACTGATTTCTTTTAAGATGGACTATTTGGATCTCCTTGCTGTCCAAGGGACTCTCAAGAGTCTTCTCCAACACCACAGTTCAAAAGCATCAATTCTTTGATGCTCAGCTTTCTTTATAGCCCAACTCTCTCATCCGTAACTACCAGAAAAACCATAGCCTTGACTAGATGGACCTTTGTTGGCAAAGTAATGTCTCTGCTTTTTAATATGCTGTCTAGGTTGGTCATAGCTTTTCTTCCAAGAAGGAAGCGTCTTTTAATTTCATGGCTGCAATCACCATCTGCAGTGATTTTGGAGCCTACCAAAATACAGTCTCTCACTGTTTCCGTTGTTTCCCTATCTATTTGCTGTGAAGTGATGGGACCAGATGTCATGATCTTAGGTTTTTGAATGTTGAGTTTTAAGCCAACTTTTTCACTCTCCGGTTTCACTTTCATCAAGATTAGAACCTTCTGCTCTTAAAAGGATACCATTAAGACATAGGAAAAAAAAAACAAAAACAAAAATAAAAATGTAATCAGTAGACAGTTGTTAATATACATCTGACAAAGGACTTCTATTTAGAATATATAAATAGCTCTTGCTGCTGCTGCTGCTAAGTCGCTTCAGTCGTGTCTGACTCTGTGTGACCCCATAGATGGCAGTCCACCAGGCTCTTCCGTCACTGGGATTTTCCAGGCAAGAACACTGGAGTGGGTTGCCATTTTCTTCTCCAAAGCATGAAAGTGAAAAGTGAAAGTGAAGTTGCTCAGTCGTGTCCGACTCTTAGCAACCTCAAGGCCTGCAGCCTACCAGGCTCCTCTGTCCATGGGATTTTCTTTCCAGGCAAGAGTACTGGAGTGGGGCTCTTAGGACTCAATAATAACAGAGTGAACTTAATTTTTTAAAAGAAAAATATTGAACTTAATCATTATAAAATATGTAAGTGAAGAAAAGTGAAAATATATGTAAGTGGTTTTAATAGAATTTTAATTCATAATTGCCAGAAAATAAAAGAAAATGTCTATCAAGTGATTTTATATTAAAAAAATATGACACATTTGTATAAATGAAGAGTACTACTTTGGTGCATGTGTAAGTGTTAAGTTGCTTCAATTATGTCCAACTCTTTGAGACCCTACTCTTTGAGACCCTGTGAGCCATAAGCTACTAGACTCCTTTGTCCATGTGATTCTCCAGGCAGGAATGCTTGAAGGGTTGCCATGCCCTCCTCCAGTGGATCTTCCTGACCCAGGAATTGAACCCATGTCTCTTACATCTCCTGCATTGACAAGCGGGTTCTAATCTAATGATTTATAGGACATTATGGATGAGTCTCAAAAACACTATACTGAACAAAAGAAGCCAAATGAAAAAGAATATAAACTATATAATTTTATTTTCATGAAGTTTAAGAACATGAACATTTCTTGTATATTATGTATATGATATAAATCAAATTAATAGTTATCTTGGTCAGAGATTGTGGTAATTGATTGCAAGGAGATTCAATAAATTATTTTGAATTATATTACTTTAGATTTTGATTAAGGAAGTATACTTCTAAATTACCTCAAAACTAAATGCTTTTCTAAATTTCTTCAACTTTACACTTAAACTGTGTGTTTTATTCTGTGACTTATAGCCCAGTAAAGTACATTGGAATACTTATATACCCTTCTCCATAAATGCACATAACTCTATAACATGAGATACTGGTACCATTATTACTAAATAATGGAAAGTTCAAGACAAATACATAGACAATAAAATGAATGCAGAGTTTTTCATTTATTCATAAAAATTAATGCAGAGTTATTTCATTTATTAATAAAAATATTACACAAAATATAACTGTGTCATTAATACCAGTTTATCACTTAAAAAATCATATTCAAAATGTTAACAAATATTTGAATATTTCAAAACAGAAGTTGACAAACAGATATAATAGAGGCCAACTTTAGGACTTGTCTCTCAAACTTTGACAGATCAAGGATGTAAAATAAACATATATATATATATATATGGAAACATATATGCATTATAAGGTTGGTTTGATAAGCAAGTGTTCATTTGAAATTGTGCTGAAAAACCATTTCATTGTATTGTAATATATACCTTATTAAATGGATAAATGATAGAAAAAGCAACTTGAAAAGTAAAAACACTATTCTAAATATCAGTTCTCATAGGCCTAGAGAAAACTCAAATTTTTATTTCATATTTTTAACATGTGGTTATCCTTGTGACTATATCTCAGAAATTTGAGATACAATCAACATGGTATTCATTAGTGCAGTTCAGGTGCTCAGTCATATCTGACTCTTTGTCGCCTCATGGACTGCAGCACGCCAGGCCTCCCTGTCCATCACCAACTCCCAGAGCTTACTCAAACTCATGTCCATTGAATTGGTGATGACTTCCAACCATCTCATCCTTTGTCGTCCCCTTCTCCTCCCACCTTCAATCTTTCCAAGCATCAGAATCTTCTCAAATGAGTCAGTTCTTTGCATCAGATGGCCAGATTTTTGGAGTTTCAGCTTCAGGATCAGTCCTTCCAATGAATATTCAGGAATGATTTCCTTTAGGATGGACTGGTTGGATCTCCTTGCTGTCCAAGGGACTCTCAAGAGTCTTCTCCAACACCACAGTTCAATAGCATCGCTTCTTCGGCACTCAGCTTTCTTTATAGTCCAGCTCTCACATCCATACATGACTAGTGGAAAAACCATAGCCTTGACTAGATGGACCTTTGCTGGCAAAGTGGTATCTCTTCTTTTTAATATGCTGTCTAGGTTGGTCATAGATTTTCTTCCAAGGAACAAGCATCTTTTAATTTCATGGCTGCAGTCACCATCTGCAGTGATTTGGGAGCCCAAAAGAATTAAGTCTACCACTGTTTCCACTGTTGCCCCATCTATTTGCCATGAAGAGATGGGACAGTATTATGGTATTTATCAGATCAGATCAGTCGCTCAGTCGTGTCCGACTCTTTGCGACCCCATGAACCGCAGCACGCCAGGCCTCCCTATCCATCACCAGCTCCCGGAGGTCACTCAGACTCGCATCCATCGAGTCAGTGATGCCATCCAGCCATCTCATCCTCTGTCGTCCTCTTCTCCTCCTGCCCCCAATCCCTCCCAGCATCAGAGTCTTCTCCAATGAGTCAACTCTTCGCATGAGGTGGCCAAAATACTGGAGTTTCAGCTTTAGCATCATTCCTTCTAAAGAAATTCCAGGATTGATCTCCTTCAGAATGGACTGGTTGGATTTCTTGCAGTCCAAGGGACTCTCAAGAGTCTTCTCCAACACCACAGTTCAAA
The DNA here is from genome assembly GCA_935064755.1 of Tragelaphus eurycerus. Taxonomy (NCBI): domain Eukaryota; kingdom Metazoa; phylum Chordata; class Mammalia; order Artiodactyla; family Bovidae; genus Tragelaphus; species Tragelaphus eurycerus. The sequence continues at coordinate 26,688,635 of CAKXYN010000020.1, forward strand.
AGCATCAATTCTTCGGCGCTCAACCTTCTTCACAGTCCAGCTCTCACATCCATACATGACCACAGGAAAGACCATAGCCTTGACTAGGCGAACCTTTGTTGGTAAAGTAATGTCTCTGCTTTTGAATATGCTATCTAGGTTGGTCATAACTTTCCTTCCAAGGAGTAAGCGTCTTTTAATTTCATGGCTGCAGTCACCATCTGCAGTGATTTTGGAGCCCAGAAAAACAAAGTCTGACACTGTTTCCACTGTTTCCCCATCTATTTCCCATGCAGTGATGGGACCAGATGCCATGATCTTCGTTTTCTGAATGTTGAGCTTTAAGCCAACCCTTTCACTCTCCACTTTCACTTTCATCAAGAGGCTTTTTAGCCCCTCTTCACTTTCTGCCATAAGGGTGGTGTCATCTGCATATCTGAGGTTATTGATATTTCTCCCGGCAATCTTGATTCCAACTTGTGTTTCTTCCAGTCCAGCATTTCTCATGATGTACTCTGCATATAAGTTAAATAAACATGGTGACAATATGCAGCCTTGACGTACTCCTTTTCCTATTTGGAACCAGTCTGTTGTTCCATGACCAGTTCTAACTGTTGCTTCCTGACCTGCATACAGATTTCTTAAGAGGCAGATCAGGTGGTCTGGTATTCCCATCTCTCTCAGAATTTTCCATAGTTTATTGTGATCCACACAGTCAAAGGCTTTGGCATAGTCAATAAAGCAGAAATAGATGTTTTTCTGGAACTCTCTTGCTTTTTCCATGATCCAGTGGATGTTGGCAATTTGATCTCTGGTTCCTCTGCCTTTTCTAAATTTATAATAAAATGTAAATGTTTAAATATTACTGAGGTAAAAATTACTAGGCTGTCAGTGTAAAACTTGAGACCTTGATCATGTTTTTAGTAAACATCCTGCTCCCTTGTCCTGAATTCCTGGAATGTGTCTTTAGTCTGATAAATTATTGGCACTCAGATCCAGAAAAGGGGAGTGATTAAATTCTGTTCCATATGCTAGAGGGAAAAACAGCTGGTGATCATTAATGTTAAACCCATACATCTAGTCTATGGTAAAATGGCCAGAGGGCATGAAAAAGAATGTTGTCTTAAACCAAGGATCAAGAGAAGTCATAAAGATGTTAAGTATTTTGACCTTTAAATTGATTGCTTATAAATAATATGATTTAAGGAAGGATATAAAAACTGCAGTAAGTCCTACCTTGGGGGTCTTTTTACCCCCTCTCAGTGTCTATGCTTAGAGCTTTGTACTTTCCTCCTCTTTAATAAATCCTCTTGGCTTGCTACCATGAGTGTTTGCATGTTCCTGGATCCCATTCTTTGACTCAGTGGACAAGAACTTGGATTCCTGTCTCATCAACAGAAAAGAATAAAAAAGAATAAAAATACCAAAAAGAATAAAGATACACTACTTACAAGTTATATGAAAAAATATGGTAAAGTTAATATTCTCCTCTATAAATTTACAAAATCATAGAGGAAGATACAAGTACAGCTACAGTAGAAAGCATGGAAAACAAACATGTGAATTGAAAATAATAAAATTGTTTTTCTTCAGGAAAATAATCATCACTAAGCTAGACAGTTTTATAGTAAAGATGTCAAGGAAATATGTGTAGTTCATAAAGATAAGATACAGGGATACAAATATGAATATTAAAGATATTTTAGAACTGTAAAAGAGCACCATGCTTGCTTAGAATAAAAAAGTATAATATCTCAGATTTGGCCTTCACATTTAGCAAAGTATAAACCATTAGGTCTGTATCTGGAAAATTAAAAAAAAAAAAAATATGTGACAAAGAAAGCAAGCAAGTAGTTAAAAATCAGTTTCCACCCACAAACAGATAACTCTCCACACACATTCTTAGAAAAAAGTATTACTTATGTATATAAGTAAATGCCTGTGTGTATCAGTACCAAAACTGGTACCAAAGTTTTATTAAGGATTCTTTTAATAAATAAATAGCTCAGGTGATCTGCTTGTAACCTTTTGTATGTAAAACCCTTCAGTGGACTTCCACTGTACTTAAAATAAAACCCAATGTCTTACAGTGAACCTAAAAACCCCAAGTTTTTTCTCTTGTCTTACTCTCTGTCCTCTTCCTAAAGTCAGTCTATTCTTGTACAACAAACTCTAGCCCATTGACACTTTATTAGGTCCAGTTGCCACCTCTCTGTTTTTCACACAGTATTCTCATTATTTCTCTATGTTTAATAAAATTTCATTGATTATTATACATATAACCAGGATGGCCATATATTGCTGGGGACTGGACCATCTTAAATTATTAGAAACTTCCTTTATACATAGAGATATTTGCTTGTTCATCCTAGTTCTTATCCATTTAGCTCTGTGGTGATCTGAAAGCAGAACTTCACAAGAAGCCAACAAGGGACTTACTTGCGTTCTGGTTTCAGACTGCCTGTAGAGAAGAAATTGGGTTGTAGGAAATTGAGGCAGGGGATTTATTCCACTGACTTACTGTATGCAGTGTCATTGTTGGCTGGCTACATCTCTAATATGAATCACTTCTCTTGCCAAACAGTCTTCGTGTAGCTACCTTCTTTTCTTTCCTCTTGACCATTCAAGCTTTGCAATTCTACCCACTATTACTACTCAGGATTCTACACTACTTCTTGTTGGTTTCTTTAACCTGACCACAATTTCAAGATACTCTGTTTATTAATCTCTTTCCAGCTTTTGAGTTTGGGCCTATGGCCAACTTATAACCTGAACAAATGAAATATTGATGATGAATTAAATAATAATTTAATATTAGAACACAAATTATTACATTTAGACAAAATAATGGGTCAATGAAAATTAACACATGAATAGATACTGAAGACATTTTTAAAATTCAAACTGTATACCTACTGAGCGACTGATCTGATCTGATCTGATCTGATACCTACTAGAAACTGTTGACAGAGTAAGAGTTATAGAATTTTTCCTTGATATGGTAAGAAGAGATATTAGAAAAATGTAACAAGTAAGCATTATTAAAATTAGATTGAAAATAGTCTCATGAATTTTAAGAATAATTTTTAAATGGATAATACTATCATTATTTTTGAAACACATTTAGAAATAATCTTCAGTTGCATCCAAAAAGTTAACAAAATAATAGTTTATTTTGAAAGGTGAGTAGTTCTCACCATTTGCCAATTAGATAGTGTTTCACCTGGGAAATCCAACAAAAGCAGCTGCAAAATTGAAGCAGGAAAAAGTAATAAGTAAATCCAAGGACAGAATTGGTAACAAAACTAGTTTAAAATTCAACAATTTTCTTATATACTCATAAAAAGCTGGTTAAGAAATACAGGGTAATTCCATTTGCAATAGCAATCAGTAAAAGGAATACCATATAGAACCTTATTTTTTTCCCCAATAAACACTTGAGAAACTATTTGAGAATATTTAAGATTATGGATTGAAGAGGGATGAAGAAATTCCAGAGATTAGGAAATAGAAATAAAAAATGGGGATGGAATGATTTTATAAACAATGAAGCACTGGATTTGAACCACAGAAGTTTCTCCACAAGATCACGAATCTTAGAAATTAGAGGCTATTTCCCATCATGTGTTTCAGAATGAGAATGTAACATCTAATTTATGATAGGCATTAAATTTTTGTTTGTTGAATGAATGATGTATATGAATGAGTAATTGAATGAATGAATGCATACATGTACAATGAAAGAGTGGCTGATGCATCAAATGTTCAATTTCCAGTTTAAATTGCCTTTCCCTGAAAATGGAAATTGCATGTAAAATCACTTATTGCATGAACACTTGAGATTGTACAGCTCTACCAAAAATGGAGAGGAACCATAATGGTTGTTTTACTACTTCGAAATATAAGTGCTTATCACTACGTTGAAATCAGGAAGTTCCCAAAAATGTAATGTGCAAGTTTCATATTTAGTAAGACTTTGAAAAAAAAAATTGTTCAAACCCTGTACTCATTCCCAATTTCCCCTCAGGGTTCCTTTGGGAGTTCAGAGGCAGCTGGAAGCCACTGTAGATATCAGAATGAGACAGTCAATTTGAAGTGAATGATGCTAAAAATAAAGTGAATGGTGGTACTACATGAAGGATTAGCCATAAAGGACTCACTTTTCTCAGAATTACAGTTATCTTTGAAAAACTGTTTGAACTGATACTGTAAGTGGGAAGAAATTCTGACAACACATCATAAGGGATTTTCATAGAGAGATTAACTATATTGGTTCATGAAATTCAAGTATGTCGAGTATAGAAAAGGTTAGAGATTTTAAGTTTTATTAAAAATAAAACTTTTAAAATATCAGATCCAAATTTGGTGAGAAATGAGACTTTTAAGAACCAATATTTAATTACTTATTATTAAGTCATAGGATAGGGTGAGATTAAACATACAGGCTAGTAAGTATAATACATTTCATAACTAGAAGACCAGTTACAAATCCTGGCTGCAACATCTTAAGCTTTGCAACATCTGGTCTTGCTTTCTTTAAAATGTAAATGATAAGTGTAATAATGACACATTTGTTATATTAGAGCAGATGATTTGAACAACTGTGAAAGAGTAAAGAGATGGTAAATGCCCTCTTTTTTAATTTATTTTTTAATTGAAGGATGATTGCTTTACAGAATTTTGTTGTTATATGTCCTCTTTTTTTTTTGTAGGCTTTTACTTACAGTCTTATTACTTATTTACTTAATTATAATACTTAATTATACAGTTAACTATTTTTGCAACTTTTGTTTTCATTTTAATTCTTTTTTTTATTTTTTTTTCAATTAAATTTTATTTTGCTTAACTTTACAATATTGTATTACTTTTGCCATACATCGAGATGGATCTTCCACAAGTATACATGTGTTCCCCATCCTGAACCCTCCTCCCTCCTCCCTCCCCATACCATCGCTCCAGGTCGTTCCAGTGCACCAGCCCCAGGCATCCGCTATCAGGCATCGTACCTGGACTGGCGACTCATTTCACATATGAGACTATACATATTTCAATGCTATTCTCCCAAATCATCCCACCCTCTCCCGTTCCCAGAGACCCAAAGTCTGTTCTATACATCAGTGTCTCTTTTGCTGTCCTGTAAACAGGGTCATTGTTACCATCTTTCTAAATTCCATATATATGCGTCATTATACTGTATTTGTGTTTTTCTTTCTGGCTTACTTCACTCTGTATAATAGGCTCCAGTTCCATCCACCTCCTTAGAACTGATTCAAACATATTCTTTTTAATGGCTGAGTAATACTCCATTGTGTATATGTACCACAGCTTGCTTATCCATTCATCTGTGGATGGACATCTAGGTTGCCTCCAAGTCCTGGCTATTGTAAACAGTGCTGCTATGAACATTGGGGTACATGTGTCTCTTTCAATTCTGGTTTTCTCAGTGTGTATGCCCAGCAGTGGGATTGCTGGATCATAAGACATTTCTATTCCCAGTTTTTTGAGAAATCTTCATACTGTTCTCCAAAGTGGCTGTACTAGTTTGCATTCCCACCAGCAGTGTAAGAGGGTTCCCTTCTCTCCGCACCCTCTCCAGCATTTATTGCTTGTGGACTTTTGGATCACAGCCATTCTGACTGGCATGAAATGGTACCTCATAGTGGTTTTGATTTGCATTTCTCTGATAATGAGTGATGTTGAGCATCTTTTCATGTGTTTGTTAGCCATCTGTATGTCTTCTTTGGAGAAATGTCTATTTAGTTCTTTGGCCCATTTTTTGATTGGGTCATTTATTTTTCTGGAATTGAGCTGCAGGAGTTGCTTGTATATTTTTAAGATTAGTTGTTTGTCTGTTGCTTCATTTGTTATTATTTTCTCCCATTCTGAAGGCTGTCTTTTCACCTTGCTTATAGTTTCCTTTGTTGTGCAGAAGCTTTTAAGTTTACTTAGGTCCCATTTGTTTATTTTTGATTTTATTTCCAATATTCTGAGAGGTGGGTCATAGAGGATGTTTTCCTCTAGGAGTTTTATGGTTTCTGGTCTTACATTTAGATCTTTAATCCATTTTGAGTTTATTTTTGTGTATGGTGTTAGAAAGTGTTCTAGTTTCATTCTTTTACAAGTGTTTGACCAGTTTTCCCAGCATTGAAAGTGAAGGGCTGGAAAAAGATTTTCCATGCAAATAGGGACCAAAAGAAAGCAGGAGTAGCAATACTCATATCAGATAAAATAGACTTTAAAACAAAGGCTGTGAAAAGAGACAAAGAAGGTCACTACATAATGATCAAAGGATCAATCCAAGAAGAAGATATAGCAATTATAAATATATATGCACCCAACATAGGAGCACCGCAATATGTAAGACAAATACTAACAAGTATGAAAGGAGAAATCAACAATAACACAATAATAGTGGGAGACTTTAATACCCCACTCACACCAATGGATAGATCAACTAAACAGAAAATTAACAAGGAAACACAAACTCTAAACGATACAATAGACCAGTTAGACCTAATTGATATCTATAGGACATTTCATCCCAAAACAATGAATTTCACCTTTTTCTCAAGTGCACACGGAACCTTCTCCAGGATAGACCACATCCTGGGTCATAAATCTAGCCTTGGTAAGTTCAAGAAAATTGAAATCATTCCAAGCATCTTTTCTGACCACAATGCAGTAAGATTAGATCTCAATAACAGGAGAAAAACTATTAAAAATGCCAACATATGGAGGCTGAACAACACGTTCCTGAATAACCAACAAATCACAGAAGAAATCAAAAAAGAAATCAAAATCTGCATAGAAATGAATGAAAATGAAAACAAAACAACCCAAAACCTGTGGGACACTGTAAAAGCAGTCCTAAGGGGAAAGTTCATAGCAATACAGGCATACCTCAAGAAACAAGAAAAAAGCCAAATAAATGTCCTCTTTAGGAAACAACATTGCTGCATGGATTTTTGCACTCCAAAATGGCAACCTACTCCAGTATTTTTGCCTGGAAAATTCCATGGAGAGAGGAGCCCTGTGGGCAACAGTCCACTGAGTCACAAAGAGTTGGGCACAACTGAGGGACTAAGACACACACACACACACACACACACACATCTAATATGATGGTATTGAAAAGAACTCTGGTTATCAGTTTTTGCTCACCAACATATTTTTTAATATAAATGTATTTATTTTAATTGGAGGCTAATTACTTTACAACATTGTATTGGTTTTGCCATACATTGACATGAATCTGCCACAGGTGTACATATGTTCCCTATCCTGAATCCCCCATCCCACCTCCCTCTAGTTTGAAAAGAAACAGTCCCTTTTCATGGACTCGTCCCTTCCTTCCTTCCTTTATGCTTCATTTGCTCTTTCTCTCTGCATTCTTTTTTTCCCTATATTCACTTGTGCAATGATTCAGCACATGCTATGTACTAGATCCTGAGCAAAATATCCCTGCCCCCACTTCCAAAGACTCTCATTCACTCTCAAAAAATAGCTTGAATATTTAATTCATCACAGTGAAATTCTAGCATGTTCTTAAGAAAGTGATTTTAATCCTTGCATCTCTTCTACCACTCTTACAGATCTCTAGCTTAAATTCTGAGTCCTTATAATGCATGTATATTTATTGTCATGTTTTAGTCACTATATCTCATGCTTAATTCTGAATATAGTTGTATCTATGTGTTAAAAGAAAATGAATAGGGCAATTGTCTGAAAATTTAATAACAAGGGTAATATTGTGTCTTCATATATAAACATGTTATTTATGTTTCAGTGGCTGGAGAAATAGCTAACTTGAATGCTTTACAGACTAGACTTGTGTAAATGATCCATTTCTGAATCCCAGTGCTTCTCATTACCAGCTGTACGGCCTTGAACAATTTACTTAACCCCTCTGTCTCAGGTCTCTTAAAGGAACAAAAATGGTCATAGGAAAGGTACCTGAACCTAGAAGCTTCTGTTAAAGTTAATGAATTAATACAAGAGCAAGATATAGTGTTTGATACATAAGGATAGTGATTATTACACATTTGTGTGGATATATATGTGATCACTGACCTAGAGCCAGACACCCTGGAATGTGAAGCCAAGTGGGCCTTACAAAGCATCACTACAAACACAGCTAGTGGAGGTGATGGAATTCCAGTGGAGCTATTCCAAATCCTGAAAGGTGATGCTGTCAAAGTGCTTCACTCAATATGCCAGCAAATTTGGAAAACTCAGCAGTGGCCACATGATTGGATAAAGGTCAGTTTTCATCCCAATCCCAAAGAAAGGCAATGCCAAAGAGTGCTCAAACTACCACACAATTGCACTCATCTCACACGCTAGTAAAGTAATGCTCAAAATTCTCCAAGCCAGGCTTCAGCAATATGTGAACCGTGAACCTCCTGATGTTCAAACTGGTTTTAGAAAAGGCAGAGGAACGAGAGATCAAATTGCCAACATCCGTTGGATCATCAAAAAAGCAAGAGAGATCCAGAAAAACATCTATTTCTGCTTTATTGACTATGCCAAAGCCTTTGACTGTGTAGATCACAATAAACTGTGGAAAATTCTGAAAGAGATGGGAATACCAGACCACCTGATCTGCCTCTTGAGAAATCTGTATGCAGGTCAGGAAGCAACAGTTAAAACTGGTCATGGAACAACAGACTGGTTCCAAATAAGAAAAGGAGTACGTCAAGGCTGTATATTGTCACCATGTTTATTTAACTTATATGCAGAGTACATCATGAGAAACGCTGGGCTGGAAGAAACACAAGTTGGAATCAAGATTGCTGGGAGAAATATCAATAACCTCAGATATGCAGATGACACCACCCTTATGGCAGAAAGTGAAGAGGAACTAAAAAGTCTCTTGATGAAAGTGAAAGTGGAGAGTGAAAAGTTTGGCTTAAAGCTCAACATTCAGAAAATGAAGATCATGGCATCTGGTCCCATCACTACATGGGAAATAGATGGAGAAACAGTGGAAACAGTGTCATAATTTATTTTTCTGAGCTCCAAAATCACTGCAGATGGTGACTGCAGCCATGAAATTAAAAGATGCTTACTCCTTGGAAAGAAAGTTATGACCAACCTAGATAGCATATTCAAAAGCAGAGACATTACTTTGCCAACAAAGGTCCGTCTAGTCAAGGCTATGGTTTTTCCTGTGGTCATGTATGGATGTGAGAGTTGGACTGTGAAGAAGGCTGAGCGCCGAAGGATTGATGCTTTTGAACTGTGGTGTTGGAGAAGACTCTTGAGAGTCCCTTGGACTGCAAGGAGATCCAACCAGTCCATTCTAAAGGAGATCAGCCCTGGGATTTCTTTGGAGGGAATGATGCTGAAGTTGAAACTCCAGTACTTTGGCCATCTCATGCGTAGAGTTGACTCACTGGAAAAGTCTCTGATGCTGGGAGGGATTGGGGGCAGGAGGAGAAGGTGACGACAGAGGATGAGATGGCTGGATGGCATCACTGACTCGATGGACGTAAGTCTCAGTGAACTCTAGGAGTTGGTGTTGGACAGGGAAGCCTGGCGTGCTTCGATTCATGGGATCGCAAAGAGTGGGACATAACTGAATGACTGATCTGATCTGATCTGATAGCATATAGCTATATACATATTTAGTGCTGAACACTTATTTTTCATTGAAGTGATGCTTCACTCATTTATTTCAGAAGGATTTCTTGGTGGTCTCCTAGGTCCAGGCTATGTATCTAGTGCTAGTGACACAGATATAAATAAACAAAAAAAACTATAAGCATGGAGCTGTAACAGTGCAGGATTTAATTCTGAGATCCAAACAAGAAAATCATGCAGGCATAAATAAAACTCATTAATTAACTCATATTTTTTTTTTTTTTTTGCACTTTAGCTCTTGTTTTTGTTCAATAAGACATAGATTAGGTAGAATGAGTGACTTCACTTTCACTTTTCACTTTTATGCACTGGAGAAGGAAATGGCAACCCACTCCAGTGTTCTTGCCTGGAGAATCCCAGGGACGGGAAGCCTGGTGGGCTGCTGTCTATGGGGTCACACAGAGTGGGACACGACTGAGGCAACTTAGCAGCAGCAGCAGCAGCAGCAGCAGGTAGAATGATCTACTATGAACCAGCCAAATGCATGATAACAGCCAGTTCTTTTTCACTTTCCAGAATATATTATTTTGCTATAATAAGTAGTTTTATTGGATAAGTGAGATTATGTACTAATGCTTTTCAGTTCCCTAAAAAAGATCCATTATCAATGATAAATCAATATAAAATACTTTAGGAGAAATATAATAAAAATATGTTTTGTAGTTACCAGAATTACTCTGGATGTAGAATTTGACACACATAAAAATGCATAATGGTAACTAAAACCCTACCTGTCTTCCCAAATTGCCATCACATGCATAAGATTTTTCAGTGAAATCCATTAAGCAGGTCTATAAAGCATTCTTAAGGAGAAATACTGATTTTCAGTACATTTCTCAAATTGGATAATTTTGAGGGTAATCCAAGAGTTTTGAAGTCATTAAGACTACTTAGTCCAATTATATAGAGGCCCCATCACAATTACTACATTAAATTTTCTTTTGTCTATCTTAAAATTAGTTTTTAGCTCTATTCTTCACAAGTGTAAATATTAATAAAAACTAAGTATTATTTTTCTTCTTTGGGGGCCTTTCTTTACATAAAAAATAAAATAAAAACATAGTTATTTATTGGCCACTCCATTTTTAATTTGTTGGTAATAAAAGGGAATATTTATTATGAAATGCATATTCATGAAATATATATCTGGTATTACAACTTGACTAAGTTTTTTAATATATTATCTGCCTTCTAAGTGTCTTTATAGAATAGCAAATATTGTTTTCTTTATAAGGTTATTTTCTTTGATCACAGCACTATATTTTATTCTTTGATCAAGTTGGGTTTTGTTTTGTTTTTTCTGTCTGCTTTCATTTATCTAACACCCTGCTGTTTGCTTCTCTCTCATTAAATGTTTCTGATTTTTACAGGGAAATAAGTTTTATTCACTTTGGTTTATCGTGATCTCAAGCTTGTTTTTATTCTTCTCTTTACCTTTCTTTTTCTTTTTGCTTATTGTATATACAGAAATTCTATTTTTTGAATAGTGAAATGAAACAAAAGAGACTTTTCAAAGAGACCCCATGTCCTAAATGAGAACATGTAAGTTAATGATCATTCAATTCAGTGGGAAAAAAAGATAGTCCATCTACTAATTTTTCAAGTACAATATATAAGGCAAGATCCACTTCATCACCTTTTGAGGTTTTGCAAGTGCAAATTTAGAAAACGGGGAGAGCAATTCAGGGTACTACAAAGAGAAAATTTTTGGAAACATATGCAAAACTTCAAATTCCTACACTGCATTAGTGGTTCTGATTAAGACGTAGAAACTCACAAGAGCCCGTTTTGTCCACCATAATTATGGGAGCAAGTCTGATAAGCAGGAAAAATTATGTTAAAATAAAAAAGAATCAGAAAGCTGAACATCTAAACATAAAGTGATGATACTTACTAGGAAAGAAGAGATATATAACTGTTTTTAACTCTGGTGAAATGTTGGAAGGAAGAGAATTCACAGAGAATGATAGGGAGAAAAATGCCAAACTCTTACCACACTTTTAATAGCTATATGTATTCTGGCATGACAGATGAGAATCCTTCAGAAGTCGAGCTGAGAAGCAAGCCTGCAAAGAGCCACCAATTCTTTCCCATGTTCCTTCTCTGAATGCACTAGGGTAGCATATAAAGTCTGAGGGAGAAAAGAGAACTGGCAGAGATTCCCTCTGAGGCATGAGGAACCTTCCTTCAGAGGTAAGGCACCAACCAACTGTATTTCAGGAAAACAGTGGGAGAATTCAAGGAAAATCTTCTGAGATACATTAACTCTTTCCTAAGGATATTGCAGGATCCTTTCAGAGTCTGGGAAATACATAAGAATGAGATCACCAGTTACAGAAAAAATTAAAAAATGTCAAGATGAAAAAATGCAGAATCCTCCAGCATTACAAAAAGATAGTATATGAGTTGTAAAACAAAAGGAGATTTCCTGTTTCAGAAACCTAGTAGCTGTGAAGTAGAGCATAAATAGATATCCAGTCTTCCCAGAATAAATCCCTTGCTATGCTAAAGGAAAAGTATTGATAGTACCTTCAAAATATTTGAAGCCAGTGGCACAGTAAGTCTAACTAAAACCACCACAAACTCTACATGCATCTCAAATACAAATCAAATCAAATTAGCTTTCATGATAGCGGCCTGAAAGGAAATATAAAGGGTCATGTACCTTCTTGGGGTTAAATTCTAAATGTTTCAATCTTTATTTTTTAAACACACACTGTCCAATCTATAATAAAAAAGTATGTTAGATAACAAATAAACAAAACAAGAAATTATGACTCCAAGAGAGTATATACTATGAAACAAAAGTAGACATAGATAGAGCCAGATAGAAATATCACACCGAAATTTCAAAATTACAATGGCAAATAAATAACCCAATAGAAACTATGGACCACATGCACGAACAGATGGGAAAATTGAAGACAGGGACACAAAGGGGAATGTTATGAATAAAAATAAGGTACTAGAAATGAAAAACTCATTAGAGGGATTTACCATCATATTAGTTACAGTGGAGGAAGGCAACAGTGTTCTAGTGCTCTATTGCAATGTAAGACTTATCACAAAGTTGACTGCCTAAAACAACATACATTTATTATCTCACAGTTTCTGTGAATCAGAGATCTGAGCACAGCTTAGATGAGTGCTCTGTTTAGGGTCTCACAAGACTGCAGTAAAGATGTCAGAGACTTAGTGAGGAAAAGACCTGCTTTTATGCTTCTTTGGATTGTTAGCATGATTCATTTCTTGGCAGTTGTATGATTCTTGCAGCTTGTTTCTTGAAAAGCAGCATTCAGAGATGAGTAAGTGGAGGAGAGAAAGGGAGAAATAGACTCTAGCACAATGGATATTAAAGTATTGTGTAATCACCGAAACAAGTCACAGGTCCCACCTATACTCAAGGGAAGGGGATTACTCAGAGATATGAATACACAGAGAAGAAGAAGTCATGGGGCCAACTTACAGTCTATGCATAATAGTCAACCTCAAGATGAGGTGATAGAGAATATCCAAAATCAAATATAAAGAGAAAAACTTTCAAAAGTTTAGAACAGTGTTAAACGGCCCAACAAATGTGAAAAGTAAACCTCCCAAAATGGAGGAGAGGGGATGAAAATGTATATGAACAGATGACAGCCAGAGCTTTTGAAATCTGATGAAAAATATTAATGCACAGGGGGAAAGAAAAACTCAGCAAACATCATACAGAACCCACACAAAGATAAAGAAATCCACTCACATGTTAATAAATTGACCCAGCAATCCCACTGCTGGGCATACACACTGAGTAAACCAGAATTGAAAGAGACATGTGTACTCCAATGTTCATCGCAGCACTGTTTACAATAGCCAGGACATGTAAGCAACCTACATGTCCATCAGCAAATGAATGGATAAGAAAGCTGTGGTACATATATACAATGGAGTGTTACTCAGCCATTAAAAAGAATATATTTGAATCAGTTCTAGTGAGGTGGATGAAACTGGAGCCTATTATACAGAGTGAAGTAAGCCAGAAAGAAAAACACCAATACAGTATACTAATGCATATATATGGAATTTAGAAAGATGATAACAATAATCCTGTATACGAGACAGCAAAAGAGACACTGATGTATAGAACAGTCTTTTGGACTCTGTGGGAGAGGGAAAGGGTGGGATGATTTGGGAGAATGGCATTGAAATATGTATAGTATCATATATGAAATGAGTCACCAGTCCAGGTTCGATGCACGATACTGGATGCTTGGGGCTGGTGCACTGGGACGACCCAGAGGGATGGTATGGGGAGGGAGGAGGGAGGAGGGTTCAGGATGGGGAACACAGGTATACATGTATACCTGTGGCAGATTCATTTTGATAATGGCAAAACCAATACAATATTGTAAATTTAAATAAAATAAAATTAAAAAAAAATCTTAAAATCCCACACAGGGTGGAAAATGACACATTTCAATCTGGGGAAAAATGATTAAGATTGGCAGTTAGCTTCTCACTGGAGGGAAAAATATGGGCCAGAAGACCATGGAAAAGCATCTTTAAAAAGCTCAAAGTAAAAAAAAAAAATAATAATCTCATACCCTAGAATTTTGTAGAAAGTGAAAAGATACTTCATAACTGAAGGAGAAATAAAGGTGAAATAAACACATTTTCCAGCATCCCAGGTGGCTCTAGTGTTAAAGACCTACCCTCCAATGTAGGAGACATAAAAGGACTTTGTTTCGATCACTGTTTCTGGAAGATCCCCTGGAGTAGAGCATAGCAAGCCACTCTAGTATCCTTGCCTGGCGAATCCCCATGGTCAGAGGAACCTGGTGGGCTACAGTGTATGGGGTTGCAAAGAGTCAGACATAACTGACATGTCTTAGTACACACAGCCCACCAGGTTCCTATGTTTATGGAATTTTCCAGGCAAGAATACTGAAAGGGGTTGCCATTTCCTACTCCATGCAATCTTCCCAACCCAGGGATCGAATCCACATCTCCTGCATTGGCAGGTGGATTTTTTTTTTACCACTGTGAAATCAAAAGGCAATGCTAATCCTTGGTGTTGGATATTAAAAGCTAATCCCATGAGGGCAAGGATGGGGATCAAGTGAAAGGAAACTTTCAGGGATGAGGAAAACATTCTGCATCTTGTTTAAGTTGTTTTTACATTAGTATTTATAATTCACAAAATTTATTAAACTGCATATTTAAGACCTGTGCCTTCTATTGCATGTAAATTATGAAAACCAGATAATAAACATAAAGTAATAATAAAAATGAAGAAATAAAACTTCTTAGCACTACCACTTATATACAGTTGTTTGGCAATTTATTTAATTTCTATAGACCTCAATTATCTTCTCCATAAATCAAGGATAATTATATCTGCTTTACAAATTGGAAGCTCCTTTTTTCCCATGTATAAGCTGTTGTGATACAAAAGTACTTCAAATATCCATATTAACTATTCAGAATGTCACTTAACTGGTTAATTAAGTAAAGAATTAAGTATATATATATAAAAAATGAAGAAACATTCTAATGAATATGTTTTAAAGTTTGTGAGTATATTTATAAAAAATTATTATCAAAATATAAAAATTTTAAATTTACAACACATACTTAAGTCAGTTTTTCTAATTACCATTCTTGAAAGTCCCACAGTAACTTATTAAAATTGATTTAATTAACATATTTATTCAGGGCTCTTCTGTGTCTTCCTTGCCATGCACAGGCTTTCTTTGGCTGTGCAACTCTCATTGCAGTTCATGGGCTTCTCATTATGGTGGCTCCTCCCATTGCAGAGTGCAGGCTTTAGGACATGTTGGCTGCACTAGTTGTGGCACACAGGCTGTGGCGCACAGGCTCAGTAGTTGCAGCTTGCAGGCTCTAGAGCACAGACTCAGTATTTATGGTGCAGTGGTTGACTGTCCCACGGCATGTGGAATCTTCCCAGACCAGGGGTTGAACCCATGTTCCTTGCATTGGCAAGCAGATTTTTCTTTTTTAACTTTTAGTTTTATATTGGGTTGTAGCCGATTAACAATGTTGTGATAGTTTCAGGTGAGCACCAAGGGGACTCAGCCATAAATATACATGTATCCATTCTGCCCCAAACCCCGCTCCCATCCAGGCTGGCAGGCAGATTCTTAACCACTGGATTACCAGGGAATTTCTCCCACAGTAACTTGAGGATGGAGAAAGCAACTATTCAGTTTTTTTCCAAGTTGGAATTAAATGACTGTCAGGCCAACTGGACTCAATTCTTGACACCTAGACACAGCTTTGTTGCATTTATTGATAAATTTGGGTTAATCTCAGCTTCTCTAGGTGTTTGTGTGCTGATAGATACAATTTTATTTTGATTTTCCAAACTCTTAGAGAGCTTTCAAGGACTATAGATTAAATAAATTTGTCAGATTAAATAATGATGAGGAAATGATCACATGTGAGACGGAAACCTTTGATTCATTCTGATGATAAATCTCAAACATTGAAATTAATACATCATGGTAAGTTTTATTCCTTTTTACTTGAAAAACTGAGGCACCGATTAAATGAAACAGTTAAAAAATAATACAAAGAAATCACATAAAACCCATAAACCTAAAACAAATTTTTTTTTTTACTTCTTTTCTTCTTTCTATTTTGTGGAAAGAACCATTTTTTAATTGTAGTAAATCATTAGTTTCAAGAATAAAAGAATTATCATTAAATTCTGTCTCTGTTAGCTATTTGATCTCATGCAAATTTCTCAAACTTGAGCCTCAGTTTTCTAAAATAAGAGTAATATATATTTATTTTGAGATTATAAACTATATTTTAGCACATTTTTTAATTGCCAGGAATCAAAATGCATTTTAATAGCATTCAGTAATTAACTTTAGAATTATAAGAAAATTGCAAACATAAGGCAGATAGTTTCTTTATAACTCACACCCCGTTTCTCTAAGTGTTAATGTATTTCATTACCATGATATGTTTTTCAAAAGAAAGCAACCTTTGTATGCTGTTCTTATCTAAAATTCAGCCTTTATTTGTATTTAACTAACTTTATACTAATTTTCTTCTTATCTTCCCTAATACAAAATTGGATAACAGATTGCAATAGGGCATCATGCCTCCTGTAACATTTTCTCACTCTTTCCTTAATTGTCATGACCTTGACAGTTTTGGAAATTATATTCTGTCTGCTGCCCTCAATTTGAGTTAACTTTTCTTTTCTTTTTTTTTTTAAGTATATGAAGGTTATTGGCTTGGGGAAAGAATATCACAGATGTGAAATATTACTACTCATCATATCATATCATGTTATCAAACTAACATCACTAGTGATTTTAACTTTGATCATTTGGTTAATATAGTATATATTTCTGGTATTTAGATTATAATCCAAATTTACTAATTTATTTTTGCTAAAATTTTTCAGCTTTCCCCATTGAGAACTCTTCTGATCTGCTTCTGTCCCCAATCTTATTGATATGTCCCCAATCTTTTGTTTTTTAGTGTTTCTTGCTTTGGGGCCTTACAAGATATTCTAAAGTAATTGTGTATTTTTTTTTTGCCTCAGCCTAGAATCTGCCTATTCTCTGTAGAGACTTAGTTTCTTTTATTGGAGAAAAGTACTTAGAGAGCAGTGTGTTAAGTAGTTAAAATTGTGGCTTTTGCGGTGTCACTATTTCTGGGCCCTTATCAGGATATTTTTCGTGGACTTTCTCAGAGGTAGAATATCTACCAACTCAAGCTACACATACCTGCTTATCCGTCATCTTTCTCTTTCTTTCTCTGTCTGTCCTAAACATGAATTCATATTGTCTCCAACTTATTCCAGTAACATAAAGATTCATTCAAACCTTCTTTCTTGCATACTTATATGTATAAGTATATATGTATATAAGTATATATGCATATTTAACTTTCTTCTCCAACAGTGAGAAGCTGGACCATCCACCAGTCCACCATTTGTTAACTTGTGCATTAACAAGTGCACATGTAATACAGCCTAGAATTGTTGATCCATGCCCCATGAAAAGCTAATTTTCCAACCATATTTATGTACCATATTTATGTACAGTTCCTTTTTCCTTAAGTTGATGTATGAACACATGTTCACACAATACCCTGTGTGCCAATTTTTACTTCAAATTTATTCATAATTCCTTACATCTATAAAAGACAAAAATGTTTTTCAATTGGTAAATAGTAAAACTTACTGTATCTTTTTTTTTAATTTTATTTTATTTAACTTTACAATATTGTATTGGTTTTGCCATATATCAAAATGAATCTGCCACAGGTATACATGTGTTCCCCATCCTGAACCCTCCCCTCTCCTCCCTCCCCATACTATCCCTCTGGGTCATCCCAGTGCACCAGCCCCAAGCATCCAGTATCGTGTATTGAACCTGGACTGGCGACTCGTTTAATATAAGATATTATACATATTTCAATGCCATTCTCCCAAATCATCCCACCCTCTCCCTCTCCCACAGAGTCCAAAAGACTGTTGTATACATCAGTGTCTCTTTTGCTGTCTCGTATACAGGGTTATTGTTACCATCTTTCTAAATTCCATATATATGCGTTACTTACGGTATCTTTGCAAGAGAATAAATGGTATTGATCAATAGAAAAGACTGAACAATTAATTTGCATAGCTACTTAGGTGAATCTGAAATCTGTTTTAGTGAGGGAAACAAACCAAAACGAAAGAAAGGCAAACAAAATACTGATCTTTAGTTGCTAGATACTCAAGTTGGACTTGAGAGGGTTGCTGATAGGAAGGAAGATGGACAGAGTACTTTTTAAGATGCAGAAACTGTTATGTATGACTTGGAGTGGTGAATTTGTGCAATTGATTAAATCCATAGAACCATATATTACCAAGAGTGAACTTTAATTTATGCAAATTTAATAAAAATAATCAACAGGATGTCAGGGGTCCTAAAATTGAATGAAGAATGTGAAGTTCCCTGTCCCCTTGCACTCTCTCCCAGAAAAATAAATTGCAAATTGTATTATTCTGCTTGTGCTGCCATAAACAAAATACCACAGACTATATGACTTAAACAATAGTAGTTTATTTTTCACAGTACTGGAGGCTGGAAGTTGAAGCTCAGTGCCAGCTTATTTGGTTTGTGGTTAAAACTCTCTTCCTAGCTTGCTGAAGACACTCTTTTAGTATCTTCCAGTGATCTGCCAGTGGTACAGGAGCACTGAGAGATCTTGCTCTTCATCAGATTAGGACACCATTCTTATGTCCTCACTTAACATAAATTACCTCCTCAAAGCCTCATTTCCAAATGCATTCACATTGCCTCAATGGGGTGGTGAGTTAGGACTTTAACATGTTAAATTTTGAGGGGCACAATTCAGTACATAACACATATGTATGATGTAACTTCATGGGGTAAAAAGGAATTTACTTAAGTAATATTGGAAAATATTTTTTGATGTTTTGACTGGAAACTGTATATATAGAGTGAAATTTTTATAAATGATGGATAAATTTAACCTGTTGTTTTGCTTCATTTTCTATCCCTAACTCTTGTAGTAGTGTTTGTTGCTCAGTCATGTCTGAGTCTTTGTGACCCCATGGGCTGTATGTAGCCCGCCAGTCTCCTGTGTCCATGGGATTCTCCAGGCAAGAATACTGGAGTGGATTGTCATTTCCTTCTCCAGAGTATCTTCCCAACCCAGGGATCAAACCTGGGTTTCCTGCATTTTAGGCAAACTCTTTACCATTTGAGCTACAGGGAAGACCATCCCTAACTCTTAAGAGATGTTATTAATTTAATGGTGCATCTTAAAGTTTATGGCATTTCGTATATTACAGAGATTAATTTTATATCATTTTTAAGCTTGCAATAGATCTTCAGACACAGAATTGGCACTTAATTCATGGACGGTACATTTACCAAACCTTTACCTAGTAAAACTAACAGTGAACATACAATTTTTTACTCTGGTTATTGGACAGAATATTAGAATATTTCTATATTGTAATGGTCATAATAGTAATAATAATTTTAAAATTACCTTTTAGCTTTCAATAGAAGGGATATACAATTATTTCTTCACTTATTTCTCTATTTTCAGACACTCAAAATTATATCTGGTTTTGTGATATCTTGCAATGTTCTTGTGGTTGCATAAAGTTATTTCCAAATTTTTAATCTTAAAACCGAGACATCAAAAACATGCAGTGAAGACCAAACTGATTTTGAAATTTATAACAAATGTTATCTGAGTTTGTAAAATACTGCAAGGTATGAGAAATTTGACTTGTAGCTACCCTAATAATGATTGCCATGGTCTTTTAAAATGGAATTCTAAACTTCTTCCTGCCCCAGTGTTTCCATAACTTAAGCAATCTCCTTTGTTTCTTCAGCCATTTAACATATGAATATTTTTTAACTTTTTAAAGTAGCTTAATTAAGATATGATTCACATATCATATAGTTCCCCCTTTTAAAGTGTGCAATCCTATAGTATTTAGTATATTTGCATACATGTGTAACCGTTACCACAGTAAGAGTTCTTTAAATTATATGAATATATGTCCCTTAGACTCAGACAGTAAAGAATCTGCCTGCAATGTAGGATACCTGGGTTTGATCCCTGGGTCAGGAAAATCCCCTGGAGGAGGACATGGCAGCCCACTCGAGTATTCTTTCCTGGAGAATCCCATGGACAGAGGAGCCTGTCCATGGGGTCACAAAGAGTCGGACCTGACTGAGTGTTTAACACACACACATGTCCCTTATCAGATATATGATTTGCAAATAATATGATTTTCAATCTCCCATTCAGTGGATTGTCTTTTCATTTTCTAGTGGTATCTCTTGAACCACAATAATTTTTAATCTTAAAGAAGCCCATTTATCTATTTTTGCTTTTGTTCCTCATAATTTTAGTGTCATATCTAAGAATCTTTGCCAATCCAAGGTCATTAAGATATTTTCCTGTGTTTTCTTCTAAGAATTTTATAGGTTTATGGATTTCATGGGTTTATTTGCTACACTTCATTGAGGAAAATAGCCTAAAATATTTGTGACTCATCTATGTGGAACATCCAACCATGATCTGAATCAGAACTCACTGTCATAGATTTCAGTGCTCTTCATTGAAGTTTAGATTGTGATTCTCAATAATCAAACCAGGCTTGAGAGTCCATTTAAAACTTGAAAATATAGTAGTTAACAATTTAATGCACAAGTATAAGACACACTGTCTCTACCACCTACCTGTATGATGTCTCTTGCTCTATAGATTTTCAAACTTTTAAACATATGATTTTATATGATGCATATAGATTCAGAGAGTATTCCTTTTTGTTTAATTTTATAATTCCTAGACCTTAAGGTTTCTTTAAATGTATCATTTTGTGGAAAGCATAAGAATTTCTGGCAACAGATTTATTCATCCAGAAGATAAAACAAACTGATTTATGCCTGACTAAAAGGTCCGTGTATATGATATAATGAGAATAATTTTAAAAATGTTATGCCTTTAAAACAATATACTATTAAGATTTGCCTTCCATTTTCCTTTCAAATAGCTATTAAAATATATATAAATATATATATCTCCTAAAATAAGCCAGAAACTTGGATAGTGTGGGGGAATTCCTGGTAGCTGCTACTATTATAATCAATTAATTGACAAGAGTTGGTAATACTTAATCATAGAAATGGTTCACACAAGTATTATTTCAGTGATGTACTAGCCGTACATGGGACAAAGATAACATTGCTTGGGATTATTATTTCTTTGGTTTTTTTTTAGATAATTGTCAGGAAACAATTCTAGATTTCTGTACTATTTGCTGTTATTTAAGATGATGTTGGAATTTGTGCTACTTTGATAGTGGAAGTACAAGCTAAAATTATAATAACATGCACAGAATAATAGTTTATCTTCGTGATTTATGTTTCACCCATTATGTGGAATAATGCAGAGTTCAAGAATTAGACATTATTATAAACCAACTAAGTCATGTCAGACTAATTGCTAAAATTAACTCTATTTATGACATTGTTTTTCAAATAGGCCTTTTTTTTTTCTCTTAAGGGAGGGGAAGCTTACAAATTGAAGTATATACATTGGATATACATTGGATATACATTGGATACTGATAAATTGTATATTTTTAAAGCTCACGATCATCTGATTTTGTGATCTTTTCACCATTTCTATTTACAGTCAGTATGTTGCTTATACTTTAGGAGTCATTTGAAGCAGAGCATCACTTTGAGTGGTTGTGCATCAGCATTAATAAAATTGAGTTTCTAGACCTCAATAGTCTTCCCTGGTGGCCCAGTTGATAAAGAGTCTGCCTGCAATGTGAAAGACCAGGTTTCAATCCCTGGGTTGGGAAGATCCCCTGGATCAGGAAATAGCAATCCACTCCAATATTCTTGCCTGGAGAATTCCAGGGGCAGAGGATCCTTGTGGGCTGTAGTCCATGGGGTCACAAAAGAATCAGATCATTTTTAATTTTATCCCTAAGTCTCTGGTTTGAAACAGAAAGAGAAAAGGAAAAGGAAAGAGGGACAGAGAGAAAGAAAGAGAAAGAGAGAGAGAAAGGAATTCTATAGAGTCAGTAAACCAGTATTGAAATGAACAAAAAGATAAGACTAATTATGACTGTCCAGTGGATTTTACCTCTGGAAGTGGTGAATGCTATGAGGAAGGCCTGCGATAGTGGCTGGGAACAAATATATTAGACACAGTTTCTCCTTAGAGACCTTCCTTGGCAGTCCTTCACAGTCACTAACCTTCAAAACCTAGGTAAGAAGCTCCTTCTCTTTAAAAAAAATTCAGTATTGATACAGTTCTCCCTTTATTTGACTTGAATGTGCAGCATTCTGTACACCAGGCTGTGTGTCAGAGGCAGGGTCTCTGTCTTATTGGCCATTATATCTTCAGTTTTTAGCACACAGACTGGTTCAGACTTAATAAACACGTGTTAAATGATGACTGTTGAATAAATACTTCACACGAGATGGATACAGAGGACAGGCAGTGCAGTGGAACAGGGAATGTTAACAAGGATGTTTTTTAAATAAAAGACTGCAGCAGGTAAATTGTATGTCTAAGAAATTATGGAGGCATTCCTATTTGAATTTAATTTGTATGCCTGCAAAGTAGCAAAACAAACAAAAGAAATGACACTCAGATCAATGAGTATTAAAACATAATCTCCTTGAACCCATCCCTCCCTAGCTTCTTGAATATCAGTAGCTTAATGCCTCGCTTTTGAGGTCCTAATTTGTCATAGAGCCCACCATCCAAAGACACCGACAGTTTACCACCTAACCTTAGTTCTGGTCCCTGCATATTCCTCATATCTTGTGCTCATGCTTAGTTGCTCAGTCGTGTCTGACTCTTTGTGACCCCGTGGACTGTAACCCGCCAAGCTCCTCTGTCTTGATCGTCCAAGCAAGAATGCTGGAGTTGGTTATTATTTCCTCATACAGGGAATCTTTCCTACCCAGGGATCAAACCCCTGTCTCCTGTTACTCCTGCATTGGCAGGCAGATTCTTTACCATCTGAGCCACCAGGGAAGCGTAAATCACAAAAATAAACTATTACTCCCGTGGGACCATATAAATAAATTAATTCTTAAAACACTGTTAATGGAAATAGGCAGGAAAATCACTTTTAATAAAGTAAGCATTATTACATGATTGTCATTAAATGTTAATTATATACATAAAATATTGTATATACATACCATACATGTATATACATGATTAATTGATAGGTACATGTAAAACCATTATCCATGTAATTTATTTATTTTTTTTCTTAATGCTGTTTCTGTTTTTTTTTTTATCAAGAATCTCTTTTATTTATTGTCAGAAACATTACAAACATCTAATATGAACAAATTGTAACATGACAGTGATTAGTTTGAACAATTAATACATTTCAGATATATTATTATACATGTTTCAATGCTATTCTCCCCAATCATCCCACCCTCTCCCGGTCCCAGAAAACTATCATGCACTGCATATCAAATCCTATTATTAAATCCTAACCTGTGACAATGGTATTATTAAATATGAAGAGATAACATATTTTCAATGCTTTGTTAACCCATCTCCCTAAATGTTGTGTGCTAAAGAATAATAGTATTTATTTTATTCATCCACCTATACAAAGCCCTAATTCTCATCTGTAGTAAATTAACTATGAAATGAGATCATCCATGATTATGTGAACTGGTTTTAAAAATTTGTTCTAGAGAAATCATTGTCCCTGAATTGAAAGAATTAACTCGCATTCTGTTCATAAAGCTTCACTGCTGTACAGTATCTGTTTAAACTAAGTTCCACCTTGCTTTTTGAAACTTCCAATTTCCACTGTGAATGTTCTAGTTATCTTAATCCCTCCTCCCAGAAAAAGACCACTAATTCTATTATAGCCAAATTTCAAGTGCAAAAACTTTAAAGTTAAATAAAGCTTTCCATAAAAATGTTACAACTTTTAAGATTAACTCGTAGATGTGCTTAAACATGCTTGAATATTTGTGTTGGGTGGGTAGAAAATAGTGACAGTTTTGAAATAATTCTATTTTAGAGAACCATTTCTATTTGCAAACTTCATTTTTGTTACTGTTTATATAGAGTCATTAGTCACCAATATCTGTTGGAAGAAAATATTCTTCTAGAAGTTACTTCCCAAAATGATTAGATGCATTTTCATGGTTAAAATGGTTTTCTATTTAAATGGTCATCCTCTTAATTAGGAAAAGTTTTCCAAATGTATTGTCTATGTTATAGGCTCTTTGTTAAATCATGCATTACAAACTATTCTTAGTGCATTGAGGGACTGAAAATGATTTCTTGAGAGATGGCTAGCATTCTTGCCTGAATACGTTCTTCTCTTGCAATGTAAAAATTAGACATAAAATACAGATTTAGATAATGTTCATGCTGACAATCCTAATTAGCATTTAAAAAACTTTGTACATCAAGAAAGTCTTTATAAAGACGGATCATTCTTACAAGTTCACAATCCTAAATAAATACATATGCATATACTTACATATTTCACATACAAATATTCTTACATATTCTGTATTCTAAGAATAACAAAATTCTTATAGTCAGATGATTATTAAGCTTTTGTTATATGCCAAGTAGTAAGTACAGCCAACATTTAGTGAAAAGAACACTTTCAGAAGACAGATGATCTTGGTTTAATTGCCTGTTTTACTAGTCACTAAATTTTAGTTCTTAAAGAAGTTTTTAGCTACTATTAGTACTTCATTGGTTCTCCTATGTGAAATGGGGGTTAATAAGCACTAGCTCAGGGGTTTTACACAAGGATTAAGTGAAATGTTATCTATAAAATACTTGGCAGAGTAAGTGGAACATTATAAAAACTCAACAAATGTAAGTTTACTCCACTCATGAGTTATTGGGAGATCAATAGAATATATAAGACTTGGCTTCTGGCTCAGAGAAATATACTGTCTACTGATAACAAAAGTCAAGGAAGAATATAGGAGAAAGTGAAAAACTATCCAGGGGGGAAAAGGAATCTTATTTCATTGTCAACTGAGTAGTAAATGTTCAAATTAAAAGGAAAGGAGAAACAGTTCCAGAATAGTTTGAGGTGGCCCACTGGAGAAGGGGTTTAGTAAATGGATAGGATTGGGGTAGGAGAAAATAAGTAACAAGTGAAGTCATGCATAGGGAAATTGAGCCTCCATTTTTGTTTATAGTCAATCTTTCACTCACTTTTATCTAATAAAAAGTAACAGGCATGGTTTTTCTTTGATATTAATCTGAAAGTGTTGGTTTTCTTAAAGGTTACTATTTAAAAGTCTATGCCAAATTTATACTCATGACCATGTCCACTAAGGAAAAAAAGATGCCCAGTAGGAATAGACCAATGGAGGCTGATGGTGATGATCTAACACTGGTGATAATCTCAGTTTAGAAAACTGATTCTCCCTCAGTCATATCTATTTGATGATTTTAGACAATGATCTCTCCCTCTTCAAGCCTCAGTTTTATTATCGGTAGAAGGAGGTGGTGGCTATTCAGAAACTCTGAATCCTTTTCTAGTTCGAGTCCACTTGTAGTGTAAACCTAATTCTTCCACTGACAAAATCTTTTGTATCCAATGAGCTATGAAAAGGAAACCCATGAGGAAGTGGAACATGGGAGACAGTGTGAGATAGATGAACAAGCACAACAAGAAAGAGTTAATAGGAAACATAATAAGTTAAGAAACTGGAATTTAAAATCATGGTATTGCTTCCAAATAAAGTGTGGCTCAGATGGTAAAGAATCTGCCTATAATACAGGAGACCTGAGTTTGATCTCTAGGTTGGGAAGATCCCTTGGAGAAGGGAATGGCTGCCCACTCTATAATTCTTGCCTGGAGAATTCCATGGACAGAGGAACCGGTCGGACTACAGTCCATGGGGTCATAAAGAGTCAGATATGACTGAACAACTAACATTTAACATAGACAAAATAAATTAAAAAATTATTTAGAAAAGTTTTTAGGACCTGAGAAAAGTTTGGTTCCTCTGTGCTTAGTGGTCAGCACTGAATAAGAATTCACCAAACAATATACATCCATTTCTAACTTCACCATTAAAACAAAAACTCACTACTCCTTTCCAGGATCCTTTTTCCCCCAAGGACATTGTCTCCTTACTCATAGATTAGTTTGGCTAATTTTAATATATTTGGCCTCTGGAGAATGAATTGAAGATTGCTTTCCCTGTGTGGGAGGAAGGAGAATTCCCCTCGTCTCTTTCCTATTCCCTACCCACCTAAGAGCAGTTCTGAGACTATTCCAAAAACCACTTAAAATATTAATAATATTCTAGTGACATTTACTCAGTAATCACAGGTAGTTATCCCCCAGAGAAAAAATAACTGAAGTTTTATAGGCTATTCAAATGCTATTGCTTAATTCTACTCTTTCAGCCATCCTATAAAACTTAAAAATTACAATTATTTTGCATACAAAGTACATACAACTCTGTAGAGAAAAATGGCAAAATTCACTTAGAAGTAGGTGGCAGGTTTCAATGGTAGCATGGTGGGGTTTTTTTTATTTCAATAGTTATAGATACTGGTGTTTGTATCAAGTTTAAGACTTAACTGCCATGTCTATTTTCCATCATTACAGAAATAATTTCATTGTCCTTTCCTTTTTGTTACAAATCTCTCAACTTCCATGTGGTCTTTGGGGATAAAAATTCTCTTGTTTCTGAACAAAGAATTTAATGAAATCTCTCTCAGTTAATGGTCCTGAGTGAAAGAGGCCCGTTCAGCAAATTAGTTGTACTGCTCACAATCACTTGAGGGCCCAGGTTCCTTTGAGTTACTGATAAGCCACACATAGGTGAGTAGCATCATTTACATGGTTAAAGCTGAGTTACCACCATGTTTGTTTTCCAGCAGGTACTAAATTCAAAGAAATCATGGAAAAGGTATGTCGATCGTTTTGATGTGCAGGCCTGGAACTGGCACACATTACTTCCAAGCAAATCCTATTGGGGAGTTCGTTGGGACACCCTCATGATCATATGAAAAACCTGGGCTAGACTATGTTGGATGATGAAATAACACATGGACAGGGCAACACAGAAAACATGACTCTGGCAACTGCAAATACCAACAGCCAGACATATGAAGAAGGTAACCTTGGATCACCCAGTCCCAGCTGAATCTCCAGATCATCACAGCCACATCACTGACCTTAGGTAGTATCATCCATATTTTTCCATGTGCATTTTGGCCATCTATATGTCTTCTTTGAAGAAGTGTTTATTTAGATCTGCTCATTTTTTGATTGGCTTTTTTTTTTTTTTTTTTTCTTAATTTAGCTGCATGAGCTGTTTGTATATTTTGGAGATTAATCCCATAATTTCTTCCATTCTATGGGTTGTCCTTTTGTTTTGTTTATGGTTTCCTTTGCTGTGCAGAAGCTTTTAAGTTTAATTAGGTCCTATTTGTTTCTTTTTATTTTCATTACTGTAGGCGACTGCTTGGAAAAAAATATTGTTGCAATTTATGTCAGACAATTTTTCTGCCTGTGTTTTCCTCTAAGAGTTCTATATTAATAGAATCCATCCTTACATTTAGGTTTTTAATCCATTTGAGTTTATTCTTGTATATGGTGTTAGGGAGTGTTCTCATTTCATTCTTTTACATATAGCTGTCCTGTTTTCATAGCACCACTTATTGAAGAGACTGTCTTTTCTCCATTGTATATTCTGTCCTCCTTTGTCATAGATTATTTGATCATAGATGTTTGGGTTTATCTCAGGACTTTCTATCTTGTTCTACTGATCTATATTTTCTGTTTTTGTGCCAATACCATACTTTTTTTTTTTATTACTGTATAGTATAGTCTGAAGTCAGGGAGCCCACTTTTCCTTCTCAAGATTGCTTTGGATATTTGGGGTCTTTTTGTGTTTTCTCTGAGCCCCTTTTTTGGGGAGGGGGAGGCAAGAATACTGGAGTGGGTTGGCATTCCCTTCTCCAGGAGATCTTCCCGACCCAGGGATTGAATCCGGGTCTCCCGCATTGTAGGCAGACGCTTTATCATAGATGTAGATGGAGATGGAGATGGTAAAGCATCTGCCTACAATGCAGGAGACCCGGGTTCAATCCTTGGGTCGGGAAAATCTCCTGGAGAAGGGAATGCCAACCCACTCCAGTATTCTTGCCTGAGAATCCCATGGACCGAGGAACCTGATAGGCTACAGTCCATGGCGTCACAGAGTCGGACACGACTGAGCGACTTCACTTTCACTTTTCACTTTGTGTTTTTATACATACTGTAAAATTTTCTGTTCTAATTCTTTGAAAAATGCCCTTGGTGATTTGATTTTGCAGATTGCTTTGAATCTGTAAATTGCTTTGGATATTATAGTCATTTTCAAAATATTGTTTCTTACAATCCAAGAATGTGGTATATCTCTCCATCCGTTTATATCATCTTTTCTTTCTTTCATTAGCAACTTGTAGTTTTCTAAGCACAAGTCTTTTTCCTCCTTAGATAAGTTTATTCTTGAGTGTTTTACTTTTTTTATGTGATGGTAATGGAATTGTTTTCTTAATTTCTCTTTCTGATCTTTCATTGTTAGTGCATAGGAATAGAAGAGATTTCTGTGTTTTAATTTTGTATCCTGCAACTTTACCAAATTCATTGATGAGCTTTAGTAGTTTTCTGGTATCACCCTTAGTATTATATATTATTATATATATATATTATAATGTCATATTCATGTCATCTGCAAACACTGACAGCTTTATTTCTTCTTTTCCAATTTGGATCCCTTTTTTTTTTCTCTTTATTCTCTGATTGCCATGGCTAGAATTTACAAACCTGTATTGAATAAAAGTTGCAAGAGTGATTATCCTTGTCTTGTCCTTGACCTGAGAGGAAATGCTCTGTTTTTCACCACTGAGAATGATGTTAGCTGTGCATTGGTCATATATGGCGATTATTATCTTGAGGTAGGTCCCACCTGTGCCCACTTTCTGGAGAATTCTTATCATATACATGTTAAATTTTGTCAAAAACTTTTCCTGTATTTATAGAGATGATCATATGGTTTTTATTCTTTAGTTTGTTAATGTGGTATATATCACATTGATTTATTTGTGTATACTGAAGAACCCTTGCATCCCTCACATAAATCCCACTTGATCATGGTGTATGATCCTTTTAATGTATTGTTGGATTTGGTTTATCAGTATTTTGTTGAGGATTTTTGTGCCCATATTCATCAGTGATTTTGACCCATAATGTATGTGTGTGTGTGATATCTCTGTTTGGATTTGATATCAGCTAACAGTGGCCTCATAGAATGAAGTCAGGGGTGTTTTTGTTTGTTGTTGTTTTTCCCTCAGCAACTTTTTGGATGAGTTTCAGGATAGATGTTACCTCTTCTCTAAGTGTTTGATAGAATTCATTTTTGAAATCATCTGATCCTGGACTTTTGTTTGTTGACAGTTTTGTAATAAGAGTTTCAAATTTAAACATTTGTGATTTGTCTGTTCATATTTTCTATTTTGTCCTGGTTCAGTCTTGGGAGATTATTCCCTTTCAAAGAATTTATCCATTTATTTTAGGTTGTCTATTTTATTGATATATATTTGGTAATAGATTTTGTGATCTTTTGTATTTCTGTGGTGTCCATTGCAACTTCTCCTTTTTCATATCTAATTTCATTTATTTGAGCCCTCTCCCTTTTTTTCTTGATAAATCTAGCTAAAGATTTGTCAATTTTATTTATATTTTCAAAGAACCAGCTTTTAGTTGCATTTATGTTTTCTATTGTTTTTTCCATCTCTCTTTCATTTATTTCTACTCTGGTCTTTATGATTTCTTTCCTTCTACTAACTTTGGGTTTTATTTGTTCTTCTTTCTCTAGTTGCTTTAGATGTAAGGTTAGGTTGTGAGATTTTTTTGTCTTTCCTGAGGTATTGTATTGCAGCTATGCTCTTAAAACTGCTTATGCTATGTTCCGCAGGTTTTGGTTCTTCATGCTTACATTGTCATTTGTCTAGGTATTTTTTCATTTCCTCTTTGATTTCTTCAGTGATCCATTGGCCGTTTAGTAACATATTGTCTAGCCTCCATGTATTTGTGCCCTATGTGTTTGTGTTCTTTACAGCTTTGTCCTGTAATTAATTTCTAATCTCATAGCATTGTGATTGGAAAAGATGCTTAACTGAAGCTTGATTTATGATCCATGATGTGATCTATCCTGGAGAATGTTCCATGTGCACTTGAGAAGAGAGTGTATTTTAGTGCTTTCAAGTGGAATGTTCTACAAATATCAGTTAAATCCCTCTGGTCTAATGTAAGAAAGGTCTTATTCAAGACTTTTGCATTAGAAGAAAGAGACTAATTTCAACTCCAAATACTGCAAAGACATCTGAGAATTTATAGCCAAAGAGAAGAATGAGGTGGTCATCAATGAAAATTACTAAAAGGAGACATCAAGAGGAGGAGGGTTTTGTTAAACTGGCCAGCAGGATTCTTATTAAAGGCAGGCCAAGAATGTAGACATTAAGGGCAAGAAGCTTAATCAGATAGCAAGGATGGGGGATTTTCATTAAACCAACATAGCAGAATTTTTACCAAAACTGGATTTTTTTAAGCCAAGGATAAGGCTCAAGGATGAGGCCCATTTGAAAAGAAGTCTCAGTAGACGCTATCTGAAGTCTAGTCAAGGGGAGAGTCTATGCCAGTCTGTTTGTTGATTTCATAGTTAATATTTGAAAATGCATTGTGTATTTGTTACTCACAGCACATCTCCATTCAGACCAGCATCTTTCTAGTGCTCAGTAGCGCCATGTAGTAGTGGCTGCTGTATTGGACAATGTAGCCCGAGAGACTACGATTCAGTGTATCTAGGACAGGTCCCGGGCATCCCTGATTTTTTTTAAACTCCTAAAACAATGCAATTGAACAGTCAGATTTAAGAAGAAAGATGTGAGGGCTTGTTTGTTCTATGATGCATCCTTTATTGTTACTTTTATGATCTTCTGGGTTTTCCTTAACCCCCAAGTGACTCCAAAGAAAATATTAGCATGAATGTCTTAGCACATTATTGGCTTTGTGTCATGTTTCAAACCTTCCTATTCATTGGCTTTTAAATTATGTAACAAAGATCTATTATGAGAACAGGACAGAAGTCATTTTAGGAAGTCAGTTTTCTCCAAACTTTTTGAGCTCCTGCCTGAATCTTGTTGATATTTAAAACCAGTCATGCAGGATACTGGATGCTTGGGGCTGGTGCACTGGGACGACCCAGAGGGATGGTATGGGGAGGGTGGAGGGAGGAGGGTTCAGGATGCAGAACACATGTATACCTGTGGCAGATTCATTTTGATATATGGCAAAACCAATACAATATTGTAGTTAAAAAATAAAATTAAATTAAATTTAAAAAATAAAATAAAATGAATAACCTGGAAAAAAAATAAAACCAGTCATATGTGTCCAGAAAATAAAACCATGGCTTTGAGGAAAATAAAAGAAAAAGAAAATTTAGAATAAAACTACTGTTAGATGTAAAAGAGCAAACTCATAGCTATATTTGATATGTTTAAGATGCCCTTTGAATAAATCTTCATGGAAATCTGATTCTCAACCCAAGGCTTGTGATGCACAGTCCATAAATCATACTTTAAATATTATTGATTTTCAGTCTTTCAAAGCTTCCCCTAATTATTCCAGTGTAAATCTGACTATATAATGATGGCCTATGGAAAGCTGCCTTTCTGCCTTTAAGCTTGAGTTGCATTTCCCAGTCACTAGAACAAAGCCTGTTTCATACACAGGCTGCTCCTTGACTTTAAAAGAATCACAAGAAAATGTAACTGTACACAATAGCCATTAGTATTCCACAGGGAGGGTTTGTGTTTTGTGTTTGAGGCAGTGCACATTAAATTCAAGATCTTAATACTCCTATGAGGCCTTTCAGGCCCCCATGATAACTCTTGAAAAGGCTTTTATTTCCTCAACATATGTAAATGGCAAAGGGTGAAGTCAATGTGATTTAAAGCTAACATCTCCTTAAGAGCCCAGAAGAGATAAAGCTTTTAATAAATGAAATATTAGAGGAAATTGAAGTTCCAACATTTCAATATAATGTGACCATGAAGATGGAAAATAATATTTAGTGAAATTAAAAGTTCAGGCTCAGAATATACATCACTCTTAATCTGCATCCATTCCTTTCATTTAATTTATCTGACATGTTTCCCTTCTTTCAAGGGAATTCTCAAACAAGATCTACTGGATAAAGAATTGTTATTGAGATGGCCTTAGAAGTCAGTTTTTAAAATACATTACTCAAACTTGAATGGGAGTAAATTTTAAAAGATCAAATGAAAGAGGTTTTATCTAACACACACACACACCTTCATCAATGCTTTACCTTGTCATTTGGCATAAAAAATAATTTATGCCAAATGATATATGTCATTTTATGTCATCATTATGCATAATGATATATGTCATTTTATTATTTTTAATTTCTCAAATATTTTTCTTTATAAAGATTTAAGTTACAAGATTGATAGATAGAGCCCAGCTATGGATTAATCTTATCTGAAGAAGCCATTGCATTTAACATTTAGTGGAGAAAGGGCTAAGTTAAAATGGATTTTCTTTAGACTTGATGAGTTGCTAGTGTTGTTATATCACCACTACTTAGCTATTGCTGTCACGAGTCTGCATTATCCTATATCATTAACCAGGTATCCTAAGTTGGCAGTAATGTATTGCAGTTATTGGGTTGTATGTGGTTAGAGGGATAGAAACCTTTCATTTCCAGTGGAAGGAAACAAGGATAACCTTTTAAAAGTAAATGAAAGTAAGAAGATTTACTTGTGTAGATTTTCTTTCCTAATTGAGATATTACAAATGAATACAAATACTTCTATGAAATAGGAGGGGGTATTATAATAGAGGGGAACCGATCTTCAGTGATGTTTGGAAAACTGGAAGCTTTATAAATATATCCTGCTGAACTCAATGCTATGATTTTTAACCCACTTTTAGTACACGTGTGCATGTGCAGATGCTAACCTGATTCCAGTACTACTGATTTACTCATTCCTTCATTCTTTCAATAAATATTTCACATAAATGTAGGGCTGGGATAATTTTCCTTCTGTTCTTCTAGGTTCTTTGGCTGGTCTAATACTTAAATTGGCATAAAAAAGGTTAATAGGAGAAAAACAAATCTAATTTTGTACATATGGGTGTGTGTGTGCTCAGTTGCTTCTGTCATATCTAACTCTTTGTGACTCTATGAACTGTAACCACCAGGCTCCTCTGTCCATGTGATTCTCCAGGCAAGAATCCTGGAGTGGGTTGCCATGCCCTCCTCCAGGACATCTTCCCAATCTGGGGATCAAATTTGTATCTGCCTATATCTCCTGCATTGCAGGCAGATTCTTTACCCACTGAGCCACCTGGGAAGTCTGTATGTACGGGAGGCTCCCAAAATATGAGACCACCAGTCCATTCTGAAGGAGATCAGCCCTGGGATTTCTTTGGAAGGAATGACGCTAAAGCTGAAACTCCAGTACTTTGGCCACCTCATGCGAAGAGATGACTCACTAGAAAAGACTCTGATGCTGGGAGGGATTGGGGGCAGGAGGAGAAGGGGATGACAGAGGAAGAGATGGCTGGATGGCATCACTGACTCAATGGACATGAGTCTGAGTGAACTCCAGGAGTTGGTGATGGACAGGGAGGCCTGGCGTGCTAAAATTCATGGGGTCGCAAAGAGTCGGACACGACTGAGTGACTGAACTGATCGACTGACTGAAAGGCAGTCAGGCAATTGAGGACTACCTGCCATCTTGAATGGAAATGGGATATGGGTCTGGGGTTTCAAAAAGGAGGGAAATTCACAGAATGATAAGAAGAGCAGATGTTTGTCCTGCTATGTAGGTAAGTCTTTGAAATAAAAAGTTATCTCTGGGAATAGCTCTCTTTCAGGGCCCAGTGCCCTATCTAAATTCTCTTTGGCAATTAAGGGAGAGGTAAAACTTTTTCTTATGCCTTCTGGAATTTGATTGCCTCCAGCTCAAAATAATCCACAAGTTAAAATGTCACATTTTGAGGCAAGGTGGAAGGGTCACATATTCTACTCCCCTTCATATACCCTGTCAGAGCTGGTTTCAGGAGGCTGAAGCAAAAGTTCACCAGATAAAGTTCCTATCTCTCTGGAGCTTACAGCCCAGAGGAGAAAAAAGCACAAATAAATACACAATTTCAACATGCTAAATAAAAGGAAAGCACCTGAGGCTATAAGTATGTATGAAAAAATGGCCTGGTTTACCTTGGGGAAAGAAGGAAAGTTTTCTTTAAAAAAGTAATGTTAAAAAAAAAAAAAAAAGGGAGAAGAAAAATTTAAAAAAACTTATAAAAGTTTTTTTTTTTAAAAACCAAAGTTAAAAAAAAAAAACAAAAAAAATATAGAAAAAAAAAAAAAAAAAAAAATAATAAAAAAGAAAAAAAAAAAAAAAATAATATAGGAGTGATTGATGTATGAAGAAGAGTTTTATTTTTTTTAAAAAAAAAAAAAAAAAAAAAAAAAAAAAAAAAAAAAAAAAAAAAAAAAAAAAAAAAAATATATAAAATAAATTTTATTTTTTTGCGGCATCACCAGCTCCGGAGGTCACTCAGACTCACATCCATCAAGTCAGTGATGCCATCCAGCCATCTCATCCTCTGTCGTCCCCTTCTCCTCCTGCCCCCAATCCCTCCCAGCATCAGAGTCTTCTCCAATGAGTCAACTCTTCGCATGAGGTGGCCAAAATACTGGAGTTTCAGCTTTAGCATCATTCCCTCCAAAGAAATCCCAGGGCTGATCTCCTTCAGAATGGACTGGTTGGATCTTCTTGCAGTTCAAGGGACTCTCAAGAGTCTTCTCCAACACCACAGTTCAAAAGCATCAATCCTTCGGCGCTCAGCCTTCTTCACAGTCCAACTCTCACATCCATACATGACCACAGGAAAGACCATAGGCTTGACTAGGCGAACCTTGTTGGTAAAGTAATGTCTCTGCTTTTGAATATGCTATCTAGGTTGGTCATAACTTTCCTTCCAAGGAGTAAGTTTTTTTTTTTTGCTTTTTTTTTTTTTGGTTTTTTTTTTTTTTTTTTTTTTTTTTTTTTTTTTTTTTTTTTTTTTTTTTTTTTTTGTGTTTTTTTTTTTTTTTTTTTTTATTTTTTTTTTTTTTTTTTTTTTCCTCTATTAATAACGGCACTCTTTTATTTTTTCCCAACTTAAATGTTCTGTTCTGATAACACCATCCAAGAGCAATGTCACTGCTATTGAGAGAGAGAGGGTAGAGCCAGCCTTCTGTGAAAACTGAACACATGGTCTACAACATTTTATTTATTTTTTTTATAATTTTTTAATTTCTTTTTTTTATTTTGTTGAACTTTACAATATTGTATTGGTTTTCCCATACATCAAAATTAATCTGCCACAGGTATACATGTGCTCCCCACCCCAAACCCTTCTCCCTCCTCCTTCCCTGTACCATCCCTCCGGGTCGTCCCTGTGCACCAGCCCATCGTGCATCGAACCTGGACTGGCTACTCATTTCGTATATGATATTATACATATTTCAATGCCATTCTCCCAAATCATCCCACCCTCTCCCTCTCCCACAGAGTCCAAAAGACTGTTCTATACATCAGTGTCTCTTTTGCTATCTCGTATACAGGGTTATTGTTACCATCTTTCTAAATTCCATATATATGCGTTATTATACTGTATTTGTGTTTTTCTTTCTGGCTTACTTCACTCTGTATAATAGGCTCCAGTTTCATCCACCTCATTAGAATTGATTCAAATGTATTCTTTTTAATGGACAAGTAATACTCCATTGTGTATATGTACCACAGCTTTCTTATCCATTCATCTGCTGATGGACTTTTATTTGAAAAATTTTTGATGTTCTAAGTGTTTAAAAATAATTTTATCACTTCCATTGGTGGGTCATTAAATAGATATGGATATATAGAGCTGTATATTTCATTTAAAAAAACATTTAAGCAAAATAGAATTTATTTTTAAAATAATGTATTCGTTAATCTAGTATCATCTGTATTTTAGAAGTCATCTGTCATATAGTTCAGCTTCATTTTATGCTCAAGAAAGGGCATGTCCCAGATAATTCCATTGGTTAGCAGCAGAATCAGGAAGAGAATCCTGGTCTAACTCTCACTTCAATGCTGTTTCTAACCCAGATCACTGGGTTTCTTCTCTTTATTACTTTGTCCATATTCCATGGGAGTAACAATTAGTAAAAAAGATGAAGCTACCCATTGAATTACTGAGGTACCCATGCATTTCAATACTGCAAAATCAAGCAGTATCAATTCTCCCTAAATGGAACACAGAATAAGCATCCATGTAAATAAATATTTGGTAACTGCTTGAAGGATCTACTGAAATATTCAAAAAGATTGACAGTATTCTCTCTTCTTCAGTCTGTCAAGCTTGACAGGAGACTCAGACAATATAGATAAATATCATGGTTCTAGAATATTGCAAATCTGTATTGCAGAGCATTTTCACAGCAGGGTGTTCAGTGTTGCTTGGAATTTTACATATAATTGGATGAATATATTTAAACTGTCAAAGGCAGCCTATCTTCAGTATCAAAGACGCATGGGAAAGAAAAGGAGATATGTTAAGACTGAGTTCAGGTAAATGGGAGATTCAAAGAAGGCCTCCATAGTTGGCCCAAATCTTGTTATGACTTTGGGAAATAAGCATTTGCTTTACTCACCATAGGGCTTTCTCTCTTTGTCTTTCTGTTTCTATTTGTCCCTCCTTGTTCCTTGTCTCCCTTCCTGACTCAGATATTGCTTATTTCTGATTTCTACTTTAATATTTTATATAAAATCTTCACACTCACACCCACTTCACCCCTCCATCTTCACACATACATATACGTATGTATCTCTAGGAACATATGTAAGTTTCTAACTTTGCCTCGTTCCATGCAGCCTGTTTCTCCCTGCATCTACAACTAGTCCCAGGAGTTGACCTATTTTTTTTTTTTTTTCCCTTTTCTCACTCTTATAACTCCTCCAGAAGGCAGACTAAATCTGTGATGGGAATTCCCTGGCACTCCAGTGGTTAAGACTTGGCACTTTCACTATGTTGGGCCCAGGTTCAATCTCTGGTTGGGGAACTAAGATCCCACAAGCCATGAGGCACAGCCAAAACAAAATAAAAACCAAAAACACTTGATGAAGAGTGCTTGCTCTAGAGTTAGGTGATCTTCTAAATGCCACCAGTACCTACAATGGTGTATTCCTGGGAAAGTGGCTTCAATGATAAACAGCTAGATTACTCACCAATTAAGTGTCCGTGTTAAAGGTATAGGAATCATGTGTCTGATAATCACTAATTGAGTGGGTTAGAACAACATAAAAAATGACAGTAAACATCTACTCTTTTAAATTATTTTTAATCTTGGCATAATCCCAGACATAACCCAATCATTTCCCTTTTTTGCTCACTTCATGTTAAAGAACACAGATCCAGTCCATCTTCATGTAAATCTGAATGTTTAATCTTGTACTTCAGTGTATAATCTCTTTCCTAAGTTCGTGTGACCCTTAGTTGAGACCTGAAAATAAACTGTAGACTTTGTGTCATTGGTTTATGGAAGATCTTCTAACACTTCTGGCTATAAAAAAAAAAAAAAAAAAATTACTTTAGTACAGGTTTATTCAGGTTGTTGGTATTTCTTCAAGTTGCAATGCCACTAAAGGGGCACTTGGATAACCATTCTAAATCAGAAATGGTGACCTGAGGTGATCACTTTAAATTTAAAGGGCAGGGAGGCATACACAGTTACATATATGGAGGTATTTCTATTTTTCTTAACATTGCAAGGCATCACACCTACCTCCACAATTAATATGAGGGATCAATAGTTGGAATAAAGCTCTGAAGTCAGATTGCATTATATAGTATGTATTATAAAAATATAAAATCCAATTATAATGCTTCCACCAAATTATCTCTATGTATGAAGTGTTTAGTTTTGGTTTTGGACACGAGTATGTGTTTTTTATTTGTTTGTTTTGTTTTTATTTGCTAGTTATGGAAATCATGGTTGGTTCATGAACAAAGAAGAGGAAAGGAAAGGAAGGAAATGAAAAGATAAGCATAAGAAGGAAAATAATATAAATTTAACATGATTTTATAGAAAATGTAAAAAAGCAAACTTGAAGAATTAGACCTGGAAAAGAACAGGACAGCTTAGGGATTTAGGGTGAGGACATCAGGAGTAGCCTTATTTTGGATCACCTGGGGTAAAGCAGCTTCAACCCATGTGTTGCTTTTTTTCTGCTTAAGATTCACATTTCCAAGAGGAAGAATCAGATTATCCAGTCATGTGTCATATGCACAAATTTAATCAAGAAAGGTCTAGGCATTTTGATCGCCTTTCTCGCAAAGACCTTAAGTAAATGGAAAAGAGACACAGTTTACCAAGGCAGAACAGAGCTGCTGACACTAAAAGATAAATGTATCCTAGGCCGGCCAACTCAACAAATCAGCACAATGGTTTTCACATGGGGATCTGCCCATTCTGGGGTTTCATCAGCTTCTGTCGTTTTCCTGGAGAAACCAGTGAAATATGATGCTGACAAACTACAGAATTGTTTGAGTATGGGGGCGTATAAGTCAAATATGTTGTAGCTAATCTATTCATATCGCCACATTATCTTCAAAATTAGCATGCAAACTTAGGTTAGAATATCAATATCCAAAGAATAGAAATGCATCCAGAATTTGTTGAATATTTATAATAATGAGCTGGCATGTCACAGCAATTGTTCAGAAGCCTGTACCAGCTAAACTACTAACCCCCTGCCCCGAGCCATACTCACACACACATGCTCTTTATTTCTGGTTTGGATAATATTTTCCTTCTTGGATAATTTAAGCATTTTGCACAAAATGAATCAATTTTTACATTGACTCAATACTGAGACACTGTTAATGTTGAGACTAAAATCACAACATTAATCTTTAGTTTAACATGCTTAATCATGGATCATAAAATGACCCCACATTTCATTTTTATATGATTTATCAAAGTATATGGAGATGAATTACATGTCATCTTCCTGAAAACTTTTGTTTGGGGATTTTATTTATATCACTCAATTTCCCTTTTCTTTTCCACACTATAGTTACTAGAGTCCAAAATATACAAATCAAGAGGGAAACTGTGAAATTTAAATTTTGATGTATAATGCCATAGCACACAGGGTATAATAGTAGGCACACACACACACATCATTATTTAGGGACCAAGTCGGATAGGCTAGGATAGGATAGGGTAGGTTAGGATAGTGACTTTTCCTTCTACAAATGCACATACACACACATACACAGACAATCATATAGTTAGTGAAATAGGGCAAACAGAATGTATATTCTCAGGCATTCAAGCTAGTTCTTAGATTTTAGTCATGCAGATTTAAACTTTATGACTGAGATATTGTTTTTCCTGTGTGTAAAACTTCCCTAACTACATTAAGGTAATAGTTGAGGATTCAATGATCTCACTCACAGGAAAAAGAGACATATATACCATAAAGTTCTAGACATATATTGTTAGTTTTAATACTTATGGGCTTTCGATATTTTCCGAATAAACTTTGATAGCCAAAGGGATAGAATTTTACTTGAATACATTGTTCAGATTTCAAATGCAAAGATTTCATACAGGAATGAATTTTCCATTAGTGTGCTGTGTCATTCATTTCTCCAGTTTAACTCCTACTCAATCCACAAAGTTTAACTAAAATCCAACTTTTTGTATGAAGTCTTACATCTTTTTTTTAAATAATTTTATGTATTTACTTTTGACTGTGGTGGGTCGTTACTGTTGTCTGAGCTTTACTCTAGTCGCAGAGAGCTGGGACTACTATCTAGTTGCAGTGTGCTGGCTTCTCATTGTGGTGTCTTTTCTTGTTGTGGAGCACTGGCTCTAGGGTGCCGGGGCTTCAGTAGCTGAGGCACATGGGCTCAGGAGTTGTGACTCAGGCTCCAGAGCGCCAGCTTAATGATTGTGGCACACGGCCTTAGTTGCTCTGTGGCGTGTGGGATCTTCCCGGATCAGGGATCAAACTTGTGTCTCCTGCGTTGGCAGGTGTGTTCTTTACCACTGAGCCATCACAGAAGCCTCTCTAACTCATTTTAAACTGATGATGATTTTATGACAATACAGTTTAAGGCTAGGGTAATCTGTGATTTCAACAGTTTTCACCATGGAGAATTCAAGACGAGAAAGAATGGAAATCTGAGGAAATGGCCTTGTTTTAGAGTCTAGACCAACTCATCAGTCAGGAAAGAAGTGCCTAAAATTTAAATCCTGTGGCTATTGTTTAGGGAAATCATGTTGCCAAGAGTACTTACATAGCATTTCCTAGCAATAGCCAGATTACCTGAATTTGCCAGAACAGTGCTCATAATTCTAAAGACATGCCCTTATAGAAGGGAAGTGAATTGATTAGCAGAAGAATAGATGTTCAATTAAGATACCACCAGACTCAAATCTGTTTACTCTTTTTATGAAGTTGTGGGATGGTTTAACCAACCTTAGCATTATTAACTTTATTTGTAATACGGGGATGATTGTAATACGGGGATGATATCTACCTGATATGAGTTATAATTAAATGGAATAATGTATAAGTGGTAACACACATGTATAAAAAAGAATTATAATAAAATGTATTCCATCTCTTCTCTGTACACAGCAGAGACAGAGTACTAGCTGGCATCAAAAAGTATCACTCCAGGTAGGGAGGACAAAATGGAGCCCAGACTACATGGCCTGTTGCAAGGTTTGCCATTAAATTGTTTTTTTATTTAACTTTGCAAATACTTAGGTCTTGTCTACTCATGATTGTAAACTCAGACACTCTCTCTAATACCACATTTCCCAGGTCTCAACCTCTTTTGGTTTTTGATTATTTTTGTTTTTTATGACTTGAGACTTACAAGACAAATGAAAAAAGAAATATACTCTGCTCTCTAACAACTTTTGTGATCAGTGTAAAGATAAGAATAATGCACATCAGCTAAAGAAAAGGATATTAAAATGAAAATCAGAGACTTATTTGTTAACCTGAGTTAATGAATTTTTAATGGATTTAATAAATTTCTAATAGAAACTAGGTAGTATCAAAATAAGCAAATATGTATGTTGTAGATGGTATTGTAAATTGGTTGAGCCCTTGAAAGAGTGACTAGGGATAAATAATGCTCAATGATTGTTATTTGAATAAATTAATATAATATAAA
Source organism: Tragelaphus eurycerus (assembly GCA_935064755.1). NCBI lineage: Eukaryota > Metazoa > Chordata > Mammalia > Artiodactyla > Bovidae > Tragelaphus > Tragelaphus eurycerus. The sequence continues at coordinate 26,730,120 of CAKXYN010000020.1, forward strand.
CCCTTTTGGAAAGCACTGTAAAAGTTTGTATCCAGAGAAGCTCAATCTGTATATTCAATTTGTATATTTTGGACAATGATGAGAAAAAGAAAACCTGTACACAGAGGCACTCACAGATTCACACATGTATATATATAATATATTCTTATTTATCATATAAAATTTGTTAAAATTAAATGCCTCTTAATGGTTATATAATATATTATAAGAGGAACAAGCTCTGGGAGTTGGTGATGGACAGGGAGGCCTGGCATGCTGCAGTCCATGGGGTCACAAAGAATCAGACATGAATGAGAGATTGAATTGGACTGAATATATTCACTGGTCAGATCATTATTAAAATGTTAACATGGGAATTAAATTTTTGAAGCAACTGAGGAATACTATGTAATACGATTTACATCTGTATTTTTTTCCTTGAACTTGATACTTTATTTTTGCTTTTATTTGAATTTTATCCTATGGATATTTGTATGTAACAGCCAAAAATTCTTTATGAAATAGATAGATATACATAAAGATAAAAAATTAAAATATAGTGTCCTTTCTAAGTTGTTGTTTAATCACTCAGTATTGTCATCTTTTTGGGACACCATGAACTGTAGCTCACTGGGTTCCTCTGTCCATGTGATTTCCTAGGGAAGAATACTGAAGTGGATTCCCTTCTCAAGGGCATCTTCTGGACCCAGGGGTGGAACCAGTGTCTCCTGAAATATAGGTGGATTCTTTACCGCTGAGCCACCAAGGAAGACTGTCCCTCTCTATAGAAGCTCTTTATATAACCAGCTTTTCATTTACTATTTTAAATATAGGTTCTCTACTTTTTCTTGAAACATATTAACTGTTGATATTTTATATTAATGATTATGCATAACTATTTTTTATCAACTTTGCTAAAGATGCTAAAGGGGCAGGCTATATCCTACATGTGATATAATTAAAAATCAGAGATAAATGAAGTAAATCTCTCAAGGTCCCCAGAAGAATGCAACCTTTTGTCTAGAACCAAATTCTCTTCAGGAAGCTGCAGTTTCTTGCAAAGACGTCTGTTTGTGGCATTAAATGTGGGTTTTGTGCAAGATAAACCTTTCAAATTCTGAAAGGAAACTGAATTCATTAATCAATTTGCATTTTAAAGCATGAGATATTTGCCTCTGAAGATGCCTTACATAATGTTGTGATATAGGGAGTTCAAGAGTTTGTTAATAATGATGAAATGAATAATCCCTTACATCAGTACAGTGCTTTACAGATTACAAGGCATTGTTACATCTTTGATTTCATTTAATTTTTTTCGAACACCTTGTAAAGTAGGCAGGATGAATTTAATTATCCTTATTTTATCTGGAAGCAAATTGAAGTTCAGTGAGGTTAAGCTAATGCTAAAAAGTCCACAGAAACTGGAGGTGTTGTTATTTAATCCTGGACTCTGAATTCTGGAATAGTAGCCACTTTTTTTTTTTTTCTTTTCCTACTACAATTATATTTCTTAAACTATGAACCTTTATCAAAGGAAAAAAAAAAATCATGGTCTGTCATTATTTACATATGATTAAACTATCTATGTGCATAAATTGGTATAAACTCCTTAAACTTTTAGCTTATATAAAATTACAAAATCAAAAATCACACACAGAAAGACCTCCATGTGTCTGATGCAATTCCAAGTTTTAAAAAAATAAGATTATCATTTGCAGGAACTGAATTATTGCTCAGCATGTGATCACAGCACCAATTGCTAAGAATAAGGCTCTTTGAATTTGCATATATTACTGTGTGTGCCATGTCAAGACTTAGTGTTTCTTGAAATCTCTCTTTTGAAATACTGAAGAAAATTATTTTCAGCTCCCTGTGCTCTTGTTCTGGCTTTACTTGGCATAATCGCAACACTTATGCATTAAGTTGACTTCTGTTCTTTGTGCATTAGCCAAATAGTACTATTGGAATGAATGTGATCATAAGTCCAAATGCAAATATAGGCTAAATTCTGGAGAGAGCCCTCAGTCACATAGTGTTCATTCACTGGACTCAGGATATGTTTGTACAGTTTATCTGATTATAATCAAAGTGAATGAAAGAAATAAAAACAACATGCAGCAAACCTATTACTTTAGAGAATATTTGCAGACAACTGCAGAGATAAATGAATAGTTTTAGAAATATTTTACTTTATATACAGTAATTTTTTATTGTGGAAAAAAATATTAACTTAGTATTTTCTCCTATTAGGCATCATAATTTGTACTTAAGTTCTCAGAACACATCAGTGGAGAAGGTATCATTTGATAGGTGGAATGAAGCTAAAAGATGATAAAATAGCATGTTCAAGGCTGCAAGAAAAGAAGCAAATGCTGGAAGCAAATGTTGACCCTTACCTATTTGTAAACTGATGAAAGATTTCAGAACTAGGCTACCTAAAAATGTCACTTTTGCAAGAGGATTATTTGAGGTAAAGGCAAAGGAAACCCTGCAGGTTCAAAAGAAATTACTGCTCTCTTTCTCAACTACCTAGAAAAATTTAAATTGAGGATTTTTGCCAGAGAAGAGTTATCACCAGAGATATTTTCTTAACATCTATATGGCCTCATATAGATGAGGCCATAAGTGGCCTCATCTATATAGCAAGGCAAACGTTTAATTATCAGACATCTGTTTTTCTTCTTACTGTTTTGTGAATGATCCTCCTGTCCCTGGCAGAACCAGACTCCTGTCCCATTCCTTAACTCATATTTGCATATAGACCTCATTTCACCTTTCTGTCTCTGAACTTCACATGTATGTGGGGTCTCTGACCCTTTCATATGTATAGGGTTCTTCTAAGTATGAAATTTAATTTTATTTTCCCTGTTACTCTATTTAACGTTGATTAGTTGCAGGACCAGTCAGAAAAACCTAAAATGGTAGAAGAAAGTTTTCTTCCTTCCCAACTTTCTTTCTGCTTTCTTTCACCCATGTTAGGCTAGGTCTGAGAATAATCTATTTCTCTGACCAAGAGCAATTCTGATTTTAGCCAACATCCAACAAAACATTTTTATCATTAAGTTCAGTTCAGTCACTCAGTTGTGTCTGACTCTTTGCAACACCATGGACTGCAGCATTCACTTTCCTATCCAACACCAACACCCAGAGTTTACTCAAACTCATGTCCATTTAGTTGGTGATGCCATCCAACCATCTTATCCTCTGTCGTCCCCTTCTCCTCCTGCCCTCAAACTTTCCCAGCATCAGGGTCTTTTCCAGTGAGTCAGCTTTTCACATCAGGTGGCCAAAGTATTGGAATTTCAGTTTCAACATCAGTCCTTCCGATGAACACCCAGGACTGATCTCCTTTAGGATGGACTGGTTGGAACTCCTTGCAGTCCAAGGGACTCACAAGAGACTTCTCCAACATCACAGTTCAAAAGCATCAATTCTTTGGCACTCAGCTTTCTTTCTAGTCCAACTCTCACATCCATACACGATTACTGGAAAAACCATAGCCTTGACTAGACCGATCTTTGTTGGCAAAGTAATGTCTCTGCATTTTAATATCCTGTCTGGATTGGTCATAACTTCTCTTCCAAGGAGCAAGCGGCTTTTAATTTCATGGCTGCAATCACCATCTGCAGTGATTTTGGAGCCCAAAAAAATAAAGTCAGCCACTGTTTCCACTGTTTCCCCATCTATTTGCCATGAAGTGATGGGACCAGATGCCATGATCTTCGTTTTCTGAATGTTGAGCTTTAAGCCAACTTTTTCACTCTTCTCTATCACTTTCATCAAGAGGCTCTTTAGTTCTTGTTCACTTTCTGCCTTATAAGCGTGGTGTCATCTGCATATCTGAGGTTATTGATATTTCTCCCAGCAGTCTTGATTCCAGCTTGTGCTTCATGCAGCCCAACATTTCTCATGTTGTTCGCTGCATATAAGTTAAATAAGCAGAGTGACAATATACAGCCTTGACATACTCCTTTCCCGATTTGGAACCAATCTGTTGTTTCATGTCCAGTTCTAACTGTTGCTTCCTGACCCACATACAGATTTCTCAAGAGGCAGGTCAGGTGGTCTGGTATTCCCATCTCTTTCAGAATTTTCCACAGTTTATTGTGATGCACACAGTCAAAGCCCTTGGCATAGTCAATAAAGCAGAAATATATGTTTTTCTGGAATTCTCTTGTTTTTTTCAATGATCCAGCAGATATTGGCAATTTGATCTATGGTTCCTCTGCCTTTTCTGAAACCAGCTTGAACATCTAGAAGTTCATGTTCACATATTGCTGATGCCTGGTTTGGAAAATTTTAAGCATTACTTTACTAGTGAGTGAGATAGTGCAATTGTGTGGTAGTTTGAGCATTCTTTGGCATTGCCTTTCTTTGAGATTGGAATGAAAACTGTCCTTTTCCAGTCCTGTGGCCACTGCTGAGTTTTCCAAATTTGCTGGCATATTGAGTGCAGCACTTTCACAGCATCACCTTTCAGGATTTGGAATAGCTCCACTGGAATTCCATCACCTCCACTAGCTTTGTTCGTAGTGATGCTTTCTAAGGTCCACTTGACTTCACATTCCAGGATGTCTGGCTCTAGGTCAGTGATCACACCATCATGATTATCTGGGTCATGAAGATCCTTTTTGTACAGTTCTTCTGTGTATTCTTGCCACCTCTTCTTAATATCTTCTGCTTCTGTTAGGTCTATACCATTTCTGTCCTTTGTTGAGCCCATCTTTGCATGAAATGTTCCCTTGGTGTCTCTAATTTTCTTGAAGAGATCTCTAGTCTTTCCCATTCTTTTAGTTTCCTCTATTTCTTTGCACTGATGGCTGAGGAAGACTCTTATCTCTCCTTGCTATTCTTTGGAACTCTGTATTCCAATTGGTATATCTTTCCTTTTCTCCTTTGCTTTTTGTGTATCTTCCTTTCACAGCTATTTGTAAGGCCTTCTCAGACAGCCACTTTGCCTTTTTGCATTTTTTTTTTTAATTGGGGGTTGTCTTGATCCCTGTCTCCTGTCACGAAATTCCGTCCATAGTTCCCAGGTACTATAGTCTCTTGAATTTATTTCTCACTTCCATTGTATAATCATAAGGGATTTGATTTAGGTCATACCTGAAAGGTCTAGTGGTTTTACCAACTTTCTTCAATTTAAGTCTGAATTTGGCAATAAGGTGTTCATGGTCTGAGCCACAGTCAGCTCCCAGTCTTGCTTTTGCTGACTGTATAGAGCTTCTCCATCTTTGGCTGCAAAGAATATAATCAGTCTGATTTTGGTGTCTACCATCTTATGATGTGCATGTGTAAAGTCTTCTCTTGTGTTGTTGGAAGAGGGTGTTTGCTATGACTAGTGCGTTCTCTTGGTGGAACTCTATTAGCCTATGCCCTGCTTCATTCTGTACTCCAAGGCCAAATTTGCTCGTTATTCCAGGTGTTTCTTGACTTCCTACTTTTGCATTCCAGTCCACTATAATGAAAAGGACATCTTTTTTGGGTCTTAGTTCTAGAAGGTCTTATAGGTCTTCATGCTGCTGCTGCTGCTGCTAAGTCGCTTCAGTCGTGTCCGACTCTGTGCGACCCCATAGACGGAAGCTCACCAGGCTCCCCTGTCCCTGGGATTCTCCAGGCAAGAACACTGGAGTGGGTTGCCATTTCCTTCTCCAATGCATGAAAGTGAAGCCGCTCAGTCGTGTCCGACTCTTAGCGACCCCACAGACTGGAGCCTACCAGGCTCCTCCGTCCATGGGATTTTCCAGGCAAAAGTACTGGGGTGGGGTGCCATGGCCTTCCCCGGTAGGTCTTCGTAGAACCATTCAACTTCAGCTTCTTCAGCATTACTGATTGGGGCATAGACTTGGATTACCATGATATTGAATTGTTTGCCTTGGAAACGAATAGAGATCATTCTTTCATTTTTGACATTGCATCCAAGTACTGCATTTCAGACTCTTATTCACCCATACCAGTCCATCTTAGTTCACTGATTCCTAGAATGTCGATGTTCACTCTTGCCATCTCCTGTTTGACCACTTTCAATTTGCCTTGATTCGTGGACCTAACATTCCAGGTCCCTGTGCAATATTGCTCTTTACAGCATCGGACTTTGCTTCTATCACCAGCCACATCCACAACTGGGCGTTTTTTTGTTTTGTTTTGTTTTGTTTTGTTTTGCTTCAGCTCCGTCCCTTCATTCCTTTTGTAGTTATTTCTCCACTAATCTCCAGTAGCATATTGGGCACCTACCCACCTGGAGAGTTCATCTTTCAGTGTCCTATCTTTTTGCCTTTTCATACTGTTCACGGGGTTCTCAAGGTAAGAATACTGAAGTGGTTTGCCATTCCCTTCTCCAGTGGACCACATTCTGTCAGATCTCTCCACCATGACCCGCCCATCTTGGGTGGCCCTTCACAGCATGGCTTAGTTTCACTGAGTCAGACAAAGCTGTGGTCCGCGTGATCAGATTGGCTAGTTTTCTGTGATGGTTATTATCATAGAGGGAGAAAAAATGACAAGAACAAATATTGATTCCTTGTTTGTGTATATCTACTTTGCTAAATTATCAAGTTATATAGACCTCAAGCCAACTAGAGTATGAGACATGAGCTTTAAGTAAAGTCAAGATTAGTACTTATTAATGTATGGGGACATGTTTCTCTGAAAGCCTTTAATATGTCTTGGTTTTACTTGCTGAAATGTTTGTTTCTATATTGCATGAGAATGCAGTGTCCAGCAAATGTTGAAAAAGTATGCCTCTTAGGTTTTCCAGAAATCTATATTTGTTATCAACATAAAATTTCCAAATTCAATGTAATAAATATCCTAAAACATTTTCACACATCGACTAAATGATCATAATTTTTTTAATCCCTTTCCCAGCAATCAAGTCCCCTAGCCTTATTTATCGTCCCTGTGTCTTGTAGATAACTTTTTGCAAACCCATGCTATTAGCATTGTTCACACACATCTCAGCCTTCTTCCTCCAAACTGAGAGAAGAATACAATTTGGAGGGTCTTTTCCCCACTCAAATTGTGTTGCTAATATATTAGCTCTAAGACTGTTCTTCTTTTACTTTATTTTCCAGGTCCAAACTTCAACTTCTGCTTTGCCATTTCCTCTTAATAACATTGGAGGTCTTTTCTTATAAATGGAAGTTTGGGGTAAACGTAACTTAAATTTTGAGAAGTGATGATTTTATAGATAGACGGGCATTCAATTGTTGAGCCACAGATTTGAAATCCCACTAGCAAAAATTCATATATATATGTGTGTGTGTGTGTGTGTATATTACATTTGATTTTGAAATTAATAAAATCAGATACTATGCCTGTGGTTTTCAAAGCATGATGTTTGAAACACACTTGTATTCTGTAAATTTAACTTTATAGAAAAAATGACTATTCTTTATTCATTTGTTCAAGCTATTCATCAAAATGTCATTTCTGTTTTTAAAATATTTCAATTGGTAATTCGGTCTGAGCTTAGGTACTTAATTTTGAAACACTGGAGAGACATTTCTTTTATTTTTGGATAACTATAGTTTTAAGAGTCTTGTTTTTTATTAAGTCAAACCTGGCATATAACTTGGGCTGATTAATAGTATATCCAACATTGAGTAGTCTATCCAACATTATATCATATTGGAGCTTTATTTTCTATAATGGCCTTTAGAATACCTAAGGTGAGGACATTTTATTACCTTTCATTTCTTTTCCAGGGTGAAGATTCATGGGTTTCTGATTTCTGCTTCATTTACAATTGTATTCATTTTAATCTGAATGTGTTTTCACTTAGTTATATTTATCTTAAAAAGTAATTCACAGAAATAGCCTTTGCCTACCAGCTGAAATCTGTTTGGTTGTCATCAAGAAGAATGGGGCACCATGTCCAGCATTGTGGGAATTACATTATTTACATGAATTCAATATTTGCTCAACCTTTTATTCTTTTCTGTAACAATGGTAAGATCTCTCTCCCCAATAGTTCCATAACTATTTCCCTCAACCCAATGCTTATACCTATATTTTGATATATAATTTAAAATATAATACAGGAATTGGCATTTGTCTTATTTGCCCCTTTATTTCATAATTTCCTTAATTATATATTACCCTGGTCATAGGCCAAATGAAGAGTGGATATTTATGTCTTTATTTCTTGGAATATGTAGCTCATCTTCATGTATGCATTGTTTAATTCTGATGTTGGTTTTCATTAGTAATATTTTGTATACTGTCTAAATCTGACTGTGCCTAAAGCATGAAAATTATTTCTAAGTGATCAAAATTATAGTATTATCTTATGTACTTTATCAGATGGCAGGCTTAGTACCTTCAAGTTATACATGGATGTCATATACTTTATATCTACAGCTTCAGAATGTAAAAGTGGCAGCAGAAAATATTATACAATTAAACAGCATCAGAATTGTATTAAATCATATTGAACCTTGAAATATCTTCATAGTAAATGTTCAATCATGGGCCTAGAAAAGAATGATAAGGATTTAAGTTCATTATTGGCTACTTACTCCTCCAGTGTGCGCTGAATTATAAAGAAGAAAAGTAGACATAATAGAGTAAATTTATAAGCCACATCATATAGACGTATTTCAGTCTCTATTGATATCATTTATAGTTCAAAAGAGTAAGAATTAGAGTGAGAGCTATAGGGAAAGATAGGGATTAAAATTTTTGTCTTTTTACTTTTTTTTCCTTACACCTGAGCCTGATGTAGAATAGAAACATAGCATTAGACCTAGAGAAAGCCTTAAATATATTTTATGAGATTTTATTTGCTCATAACTAAATAGAAAAAGAGGAAATTGGAGATTAATTCTATCAGGAATATAGTGTCTATGCATGTGTGATCAGTCACTTCAGTAATGTCCGACTCTTTGGAACACTATGGACTTTGGCCCACCAGGTTTTTCTGTCCATGGGACTCTCCAAGCAAGAATACTGGAGTAGGTTGGCATGACAGTATCTAAAACATTGTAAATACTCTCTCACTTCCTCTGGTGCTTCTCTGTCTTTTCCACATCAGTCAGTGATTGTCTTTCTGAGTGTTCATCTCCTATGTTCTTTCTTGATCCAAAATGGATATGAATGAAACAGGTGATAAATAAACTGTTTAATAGAATGAAGCAAGTGATAAATAAACCATTTAATATATTTAGTCTTAAAATAAGTTAATGTGCAAATCCAAGAATCAGTCATTTCACTATGAATCACTGCTGCTGCTGCTGCTAAGTCACTTCAGTCGTGTCCGACTCTGTGCAACCCCATAGACAGAAGCTCATCAGGCTCCCCTGTCCCTGGGATTCTCCAGCCAAGAACACTGGAGTGGGTTGCCATTTCCTTCTCCAATGCATGAAAGTGAAAAGTGAAAGTGAAGTCGCTCAGTCGTGTCCAACTCTTAGCGACCCCATGGACTGGAGCCCACCAGGCTCCTCCATCCATGGGATTTTCCAGGCAAGAGTACTGGGGTGGGGTGCCATTGCCTTCCCCAATGAATCACTAGAGATGGTTATAATGAATAAGAGAGAAGAGGGCATGGTCCAATCTTTAAAAGAATGGCATAGCCCAAGGACACCACATAAACTGTTAAGAACCAAATAGGTTCAAGGTGGAAGATGAGTTGACTTCCACTAGACCTTGAGCCTAATTATAGGCTTATCAGAACACATTAGCAAGCTAAATGACCACATCCACAGGTGCCATGATAATTCCACAGCTGGCCATAAAGGTCTAAAAGTGAGCCAAATTATTGGTAATCCCTACCCCTTCCCCCAAATATCTGGAATACTCCTCCTACTCATTACCTATAAAATTATTCACCCCTTTAAAACCTGACAACCCCACACCCTGGGGCTGTTCTTACCTTCTGAGATGGCCCACCCTCTGTGGAGTGTGGGGCCACTCCATTCCTATCAATAAATAAATTGATAAAATAAAATAAATAATAAAATAAATAATAAATAAATAAATAAAGAATAATAAATAATAAATTAAATCCACTTCATTCCTATCAATTTTTTTCTACTGAATTTCTTTCTGCTATGAGACTTCAAAATCTGAGCATCATTAAGTTCTGAGACCAGGTTAAAAGATTGTGGGTTCAAGTCCCAGTCTGAGGTGCACTGTTTTTATTTTTGGTTTTTCAGCACCCATAATCTCAGATGTTTCTTGGATCTCTGTGAAATTATCCCTGCTTTCCAGCTATCCCCTCCTTTCTTCAACATTCAGTAGAACTGGCTCACTAAATGTGGCTCTTACTGCAATCGATTCTACTGAGGTCTGATTAGTATAAAATTGAGCCCCTAAGGCATGCCCAATCTAGGCCTAATAATCTTGCCCATCATGGGCAAACTTATGTGTCATCATTTATCATTGTTCTTTTATCATAGTTTTCACAGTAATATCCATTGTGATTCTATTATAGTCTCTCTTCAGTTATAATCAAAAGTGAGTCTTCTGAATTTCTTGGGTCAGTTATCTTGACTCAGTATTTGAACTGGGAGCTTTAGTAGGTGCCCAATATTTGCCAACTGGAAATATATCTGTTTGGAATATTATTTTAAGATAATTATTTTCTAAGAAACAACTCCCTTAAGAGAGCAATATTTTATCTGGTGTCCAAAAGATATGGAGGAGTTAAATAGGCAAAGGTGTGTTGTAAAGCAAAAAAAGCATTTTGGAGGAAAGTTGTTAGTTAAAGCTTCTGAGACAACTGAGAGGTCTTATGCATGTTATCAAAACTAAAAGACATGGATGAATGGGTTAGTGAAACCAAAGTACCAGGAGTACTGAAGTATAATGACAGGATTAATAGATCGTGTTAAGAAGTTGAGGCTTTATCTAAAGAGCAATGGAAAGACAGTAAATGATTTTGTGCATGAGACTGGAACACTGGGATTTGAATTTCTCCAACTAAAATAAAATTTTTAAAAAATGCAAAAAAAAAAAAAAAAAAAAAAAACCTAATTGATAGGGCCAGTGGAGTGTGGTAGGGGAATATAAATGCAAGGGGGTGAAGTAGATGCAGATATCCAGAAAAGACTTATATTGGACTAAGTTGGTGACAAGAGAAATAGAAGAAATGGCAAAAAGCAAATACAAATTTAGATCATTAAGTGTGTTTTAGAGAACTGAGAAAGACCCCTTTGGGGTAATAATTGTACCTGTGAATCCAAAATAGCTGATAACATGCACAAATTTACCAGTCTGGTGGTTAACATGCACAAATTTACCAGTCTGGTGGTTACTACAAGCAGTATATATATACAAGCAGTATGAAGTGAAGTCGCGTCGCTCAGTTGTGCCCGACTCTTTGCGACCCCATGGAAACTAGCCTGCACCAAGCTCCTCCATCCATGGGATTTTCTAGGCAAGAGTACTGGAGTGTGTTGCCGTTGCCTTCTCCAGGGAATCTTCCCGACCCAGGGATCGAACCCAGGTCTCCCGCATTGTAGATAGATGCTTTACCATCTGAACCACCAGAGAAGCAGTGTAAATATATATAAATATTCTACACCACCCCCCCCCCCAACTCCCCAGCCAGAGTTGACCCTAGACCTTGAAAATCCCTGCAGTCTTTGAAAATCCTTGGAAGCCTCGAAAGTCATCCAGAGGCTGCAGGACCTTAAACAAAATTTTTGCAGTGAGCCACATAAATAAGTTAGTGCTGTATGTAGTTGATGAATCAGGCATGCCATGTGTTAGGTTCTGTCAATAGTAAGAAAGACTGTCACTTCCTCCTTCACTGCTCAAACAAGCTTAATTTGAATGGAAGTTTAAAAGCACAAGGATAAGTTACCTTGACTGGGAACTATAATTGAATTGTTCCTATAAATGATTAAGACAGTAGAAAACAAAGAAGAAGTATCTACATAACTTTATAAGCATTTTTGAATGAAATGAAAGGAGTTTATTTTTACCTCCTTCCTGATTGCTAACACATTACATCCTCTTGCCAAAATAATAATAATTGCTGATGTATAACAATTGTTTGCCCTGTGCCAGGCACTGGAGTGATATGTTTACATACATTATCTTAATTTAATGTTCCCAATAACCCAGTGAGGTAAATTTTCAAGCCTGCCTTTTTAAATGGAGAAGAGAGAACTTAAATGATTTGTTGTTGCTGTTTTGTCACTAAGTCATGTCCGTCTCTTTGCATCCCCTTTGACTGTAGTCCATCAGGCTCCTCTGTCTATGGGATTTTCCAAGCAAAAATACTTGAGTGGGTTGTCATTTCCTTCTCCAGGGCATCTTCCTAACCCAGGGATTGAACATGGATCTCCTTCATTGCAGGTGGATTCTTTCCCTCTGAGTTACCTGGCAAGCCCAAATGATTTACCTAAGATCAAAAAATTTGTAAGTGATAAAGCAAGTATTTAAATAAAGGCTAACCCTAAGATTCATATTTTCACATTTATGCAACACTGTTTTTTATTGTGTGGTTCAAGAGTTTTTAGTAACTGTTCATGTGAAAGTGAGCAGTTTCCATGAATTATTGTTTGTGGCATTCATTCATTCAACAGGAACTATTGTTACCATGTGATTTTCTGGGAATTTAGTTGCAAGTGTAGCAAGCATAAAATTTGCTATACTAAAACTTACAGACAAGAAGGAAAGAGCAAATGGAACAAGGATTAATAATAAAATATAATAGAGATTATCAAAAAGAAAGGACAGAGCACACTAGAAATTCAGAGCATGACTAAATATTCTAGTTTTGGGGATAACTAATAAAAAAGTAAAATTTTAGGCATTGGACAACCAATAGTCAAACAAAGATGAGGGAGGTGTAAAGGAGAGAGTTTGCAAAAAGCTTTCAGTTGAGAGAGAACAGGTCATGTTTTAGATAACAAAGTAGTCCAGTGTGGCTGGAAAGTCAGTGGGAGAGAAAAACATAAAGTTGCTTGATCAGTAAACTAATTCAATACCATAGAAGATAATGGAAATCATATTGAGAAGATTATACTTTATCCTTAGCACTGCGGCTGCTGCTGCTAAGTCACTTCAGTCGTGTCTGACTCTGTGCGACCCCATAGACGGCAGCCCACCAGGCTCCCCCATCCCTGGGATTCTCCAGGAAAGAACACGAGTGGGTTGCCATTGCCTTCTCCACCTCAGCATTGTAGGAAGTCATTTAAAAGGCAATCATATGATTAGAAATTTAAGGCTCAGATGGAGTATACCATGCCCTGTGTATGAAGTTACAATATCATAGAGAGTGAAGCCATGTACATGATTGCAAAAGGATATAGTTGACAGGGTAAAGTGATCTGGGCCAAGAGACTAAATTGCTGCTGCTGCTGCTAAGTTGCTTCAGTCGTGTCCGACCCTGCGACCCCATAGATGGCAGCCAACCAGGCTCCTCTGTCCATGGGATTTTACAGGCAAGAGGCTGGAGTGGGTTGTCATTTCCTTCTCCAATGCATGAAATTGAAAAATGAAAGTGAAGTCGCTCAGTCAAGTCCTACTTTTTGCGATCCCATGGACTATAGACTACCAGGCTCCTCCGTCCATGGGATTTTCCAGGCAAGAGTACTGGAGTGGGTTGCCATTTCCTTCTCCAAGACTAAATTAGGCTGGAAATAAAGACTATTTGAAAGGTATTTAACTGGAGAGATTAGTAGTGTTTTGGTGGAGTATATACAGGCTGAAAGAAAAATCCCTACATCTCTTCATTGGATAAATCATTGAATGGTGGAACTGTGCCCTGGGGCAAAAAAATGACAAGCTGGAGAAAATCATTACTGATTTATTTTTGGTTGAGTTAAAATAATTACTTTATGCCCAGTGGTCATGTATCTCCGATGAGCAGTCAACAATCTTGAGGTGAGTAAGGTGCCTGTTTCTACCAGAAATGGGAGACACTAACAAAACAGGTCATAAGTTAAGATTAAAGCCAGCACTGTGGGAGTTGACTGGATATCTTAGAACCAGGCAGGATTATGGTTCTGGTTTCCTGCAGAGAAAACCAACATTAAACATATTAGCCTTTTGGAGGATGTATAGGGCTGACTTTAGTTACAAAAGCACTGTTACAAAAAAGGAAAGGGAAATAATAGCAAATCTGGCAGAAATCAAATCCTATGGGATGATCCAACATATAGAGAGAAAAAGAAGAAACATACCATGGGGTTGACAGGGTTAACTTTGTGCAATACAAGATGGTTTGACTAGGAAGGATATGTGGTAAACAGTTTGGTAGAGATCTGAACAATTGCTTATTTGTTCACTACATTTCAGATTTAAGGAGGAAATATACTTATCTTTGTGTGTGGAGTATACTAATCCTTTGAATATGAGTATTTGTAGCTATGCTAATCCTATCAGTATGATCTATAATTCTAAAAATTACTAAAGAACTCAGCTATCAGTTTGCAAATTTAGTGATTTTAGACTGGAAAAGGCTAAGTACGGCAGAGAGTACTTCTTTATCCAGGAACCTGCCTTTATATGGTTATTATGTGCTAGTGACTTTGGTTGTTTTATGGAATATTAATAAATGAGAAAAGAAAACTTGGTCTAAATTATACTGCTCATGAGTGAAAGAACCAGTAATGGGCTTGGTGGAGAACTGAGACAGGCAAAAGTTCTAGCCTGATATCCAGGACACGTTTACTTGGAAAATTTATCCCCCAACTTCCCCCACTTGGTAGGCTCCTTTAGAAACTTAAGCTATATTTTTTATAGTCAAATATCCTTTTATATGAAAGAAGGATTGCCAAAAACCTGATGCATATGTTTATAGGTTATTTACTTGCAAATCATGTTTTGAGTCTCATTCTGTGTGTGTGTGTGTGTGTGTGTGTGTATACACATACATGTGACATTTAGATATTATAATGCCTCCATGCATGTATAGGAACTTGATGAGTGAGGACTTTCTCACCCAGTATAGTCAATCATCTGGAAACCATATTGACTTTTTATTAATTCTGCCACATGAGCTTCTACATGTGACTTTTTGGTATATTAGAGAAAGTAGGCTCAGCATGTTTTCCTTAATGAACCTTTCTCTTCAGTCCCTCATTCTAACTGCTGACACAGATCACTATCCCTCCCTTCTACAATCTCCTTAGGATAATAAATCTCTCTTTCTCTTTGAGAAAAGTATTAATATTTAATTGGAAAAACTCTTAAAATGTTAGGAAAATATTAAACCAAGCACTGAATAATGCCCAGGAGAGTAGGCAGCTTGATTTGTGCAATGAAGTTTAGTTGTTCATTTGCATTTTTTTCTAATCACAGTGACCTACTAAGTGGATCTTTTTCATGTTCCTTTTTAAAAGTAAAATTCTATTGAGTAAGAAAATAAGTCACAAAAGAGGATGTCAGTTTACATTTCTTTTCCAAAGTACTCTTTGAAACAGTGCTTATTTGAACATATTAAATTTGTTCCAAAAATATTCAGGTCATGCATAATTAAATATGTAGCTTTTAGCAACTTTAGTTCTTCTAAGATATGTTGTATACTATATAATTCGTACTTTTGAACGAGTATTATTGTTTTATGCTTCCAGATGTCCTTGTAATTTGTTATTCAAAGGTTAATGTTATGCAAGTATTGAAGGTCAAGATTTAGTGGAAATTTAAATGATAAAATGTATGTGTTTCAACACATACAGTTGTGAAAAATCTTGGCAAAAATAGATTCAGAGGATGCTTAAAGATTAAAGAGGATTACAGGCTGTTTTAACACATGAAATTTAATGTATTTTATTGATTCTGACTTATTTATATTATCTAGGTTATAAGTGAGAAGAAAGAGCGAAAGTTTAGAGCTCAGTCAGTATCTATGAACAGTATATTTTTTCACATCCACACAAAGATTACTCCTGTGTTGCATGAGGGATTTTTGGTGTATGTGGTGGTGATTTTTTTAACCTATGAAATTCCCCTAATAGAATATGCAATACAGAAAAAAATCTTCTTATATCAGTAATAATAATAATGACAACAAAAGTTAACACTTTTTACCTCCTATAGTTTGGGCAGTATTTATAGTGGTGTTAACATATTTGTATTCCTTCCTTCTTTCTCTCTCTCTCTCACACACACACACAACACCCACAAAAAAAACTGCCTTTTGTTTTATCTTTGCATTGCAGAGGAATCTCAGGTACAGAAGGATCCATAAGTGTCCTAAGGTCGCATGCGTAGTAAAAGACATTGGAGAAGTTTTTAAGCCAGGCGCACTGGTTTTAAAACCTGACATAATAAAAAATCTGATATACTGCTGCTTAAAATATGATTTTACCTATTCTGTTTGCATACATTTTTTGTCCCACAAAGAATGATCTTCAGTTTAGGACAGATTACTATTTTATGGTCCCTTGCCCACCAAACACAACATAGCAACCACATTCTTTTGTGACCTTTCTTATGTTAATACAATCTTGATAGTCATTGGAGGCCCATAAGGATAATGAGAAGCAGGGTGAATATTAGAAATGAATGGACACAGTGTGAGTTATTTCTGGCAGATAATTCTACATATTACTAATAATTTGTGATTTCAATTTCTGTTTCCATGGTAAAGAAACAATTTTTGAACGTATCTCCAAAAATGAATAGAGATTCATTTTATGGCATCACAATAGATGTAACATTTTTAAAGAACCATCACTCTCAAGATATTTTTATTCCTTAATTTGGAATTACACTGAAGCTTAGCAATGGAGGAATAAGATAAGGGTGGGTCAAATTTTGATAATATGGATTACATTTTACCCCTTTGCCACTGCCATATACAAAAACCTACACAATGAGAACTCCCATGAAACCAGGTAGCACAAAGCAATGAAATTAACTGTATTTTAAAATAGACATGTAAGGAGGGATGTGGGCATGTGTACATACATGTACATACACCTTCAATGAGTTTTTCTAATCAAGTATAAAGAGATAATGCATGAATTCATGATCAAATAAAAAAGATTCACATGCTTCTGAAAACTTTGGAAACAATATTGTTTGACTTCTGAAAGCTGAAATATATCACAATTAAATATAATCAAAAAGATATTTTCACCCTGAGGAAAATATGGATTTATTATAAGAGAGTTGGGAGGAAATTTACTGTATCCAATAAAAGCAACCTCTGCCTCATTAGTTTTTGACTTTCAACCATTGTTTGAGAATCAGATCAATCAAAAATCACAATGGCCTGTGGTTTGGAACTTCTGACCACCAGCATGAGATCACTTGTTGAAGAAATGTGTGCTCAGTACCAAATCCATTAGCGGTTTATTGGACGTAAAATACTAGTGCAGTCTGTTCTCGCTGAAGTTGTGCTGAGGTAATGTTTATTTCATATGGCTGATAAGCGTGTTTCCTTACTTTGGAGAGGAGTTTCACAGTTAGGGGTCACTGGTGACCCAGAGGGCAAAGAATCTGCCTGCAATGCGAGAGACTCAGGTTTGATCCCTGGGTCTGGAAGATATCCTAAAGAAGGGAATGGCAACCCACTCCAGTATTCTTGCCTAGAGAATTCCATGGAGAGAGGAGCCTAGTAGCTAAAGTCCATGGCTTGCAAAGAGTTGGACACAACTGGGTAGCTGACACTAAGGAACTAAGATCCCACATGCCATGGGGCAACTAACCCCGCTCACGACACATTTAGAGAAAAGCCCACATGCCACAGTGAAGAGCTTGTGCACTGCAACAGAGACACAGCACAGTCCAAAAAAGAGAAGAAAGACGTGCACCTAAGAAAGGTGAAAAAGAGTGGTGGGATGAACACACATTCAGAACACACTGGATTTTTAGGGAAATGTACAGAAATTTTGCAAAAGTAGAGATAGAATGTGACTGCATACTGCTAAAAAGTTTAAGGACAGGCTGTCTTAGTTCATGAATTGGACTTGCAGAGCTAGATGAGTGGAGAGGATTTGTGAGGACATGTATTTTGCCTCATAAAGGAGAGTCCCTACTTATATTTTCTTGATGGGAACGCTGAATATTCAAATTAGTTTTTAGGTTCTCCAGAATTGTCAAGAAGTATGTTTATTTCAATTATTTATTTATTTCAAAATCCATAGATTCTGAGTCTATGGAACAATAAGCCAATTGTTACTAGATCTTCCCATGGCTTATCATCTTTAATCAGTGGAGTCATGGAAGAAATGGTCAGTTAGACTTACGATTTCATTATTTTTGTACCTGTGCTCCTAAAAAGTGTCTCAGATGTTGTTTTTTCTATTAATAAATGTTATATGGGCAGGAAGGGGGTGTTATGGACACAGAGGGAGGGAAGGAGAAAGGAGGAAAGAAGAAAGAAAGAAAGAAGAAAGGACTGGAAAGAAAGGGAAATTTTGGCAAATTTATTTGATGCCAGAATTCTCAGAGCTTTCCCTATGTTCTTCAATAGTGAAAATCTATAAGATAGAAATAAAGTATGAGACCCATCTCAAAGATAACTGTCAATTATCACGGCAATGTGTATATTTGTATAAGGAACTAGCATTATGTGAAACTTACTTGGGATATTGAGCTTTCAGATCAGATCAGATCAGATCAGTCGCTCAGTCGTGTCCGACTCTTTGCGACCCCATGAACTGCAGCACGCCAGGCCTCCCTGTCCATCACCAACTCCCGGAGGTTACTCAGACTCACATCCATCGTGTGTTTAATTTAGAATGTCCAAAATCAGCAAGCACTTTTTTTTTGAGAATGATCAAGTTCACATCTCAATTACAGACTCTCTTTGGTTAACTAAACAGTAAAGTTGAAAAGCTTATGTGTCTGTGCATGCATATACACAGAAGAACAATTGTAGATAATGTATCATAAAGGTTGTGATATCAGCTTTCAACTATTGATTAAAGAATTTTGTGAAATTCATAGCAAGCATGGGTAATTGAAATTGCTCTCTCATGGTCTGGATCATTTTCTTTAGTCCCTGAAGTCAGTCATATGCACAGAATCCTCATGCGTTCCAAAGCCAGTCTCTAGAGGAAATGAAATTTAGAAGCCTGTTTTCCTTCCTCTTCCCCGCTGAATCTGCCTTTATTTTCAAGTATAGAAGACTGTCAATCTTTCCCCTCACTTCTAAATTTAAGACTTTTAAAGCAAAGCTTTCATCTACTATTTCTTTGGCTTTTTGCTTTTGTTTGAATTTACAAATATCTTTGCAGCAGTGTCACACCCCACTCCAGAACTCTTGCCTGGAAAATCCCATGGATGGAGGAGCCTGGTGGGCTGCAGTCCATGGGGTCGTGAAGAGTCGGACACGACTGAGGAACTTCATTTTCACTTTTCACTTTAATGCACTGGAGAAGGAAATGGCAACCCACTCCAGTGTTCTTGCCTGGAGAATCCCAGAGATGGGGGAGCCTGGTGGGCTGCCTTCTATGGGGTCTCACAGAGTCAGACGCGACTGAGTGACTTAGCAGCACACCCACTGAAAACTAAAGCCTTTCTTCTACTTTTTCCATTTAGGAACATCTCCCCTTCTGTTCTGTAAAATGTAGATTGCTGCTTTCATCTCGGTGCTATAGGAAACAGTTTTGCTCTAAGTCTGGCCATTTGAAAGACTGAAATTCTGTTCTATGTTTTGTCAAGGCATAATAAGACTGGTTTCCTAGCAAGAGTGCAATCTGAAGGAAGTTCCTTCACTGAATAGTTATGGACTGAATGTTATTATGCAGTGTCTCCTTCCAACTAATTCAGGCATTTCTTAAAGAATACACAACTATTCTTGTGTTGACTGCTTAAATTAAGTGTCTGAAGTTTAAGTTAGACAATTATCAAATTTGAGCACTCCATCTTTAAATGGTTTGTACATTCTAAGCACAGAAGAGCTGATGCTTTTGAACTGTGGTGTTGGAGAAGACTCTTGAGAGTCCCATGGACTGCAAGGAGATCCAACCAGTCCATCCTAAAGGAAATCAGGCCTAAGTGTTCATTGGAAGGACTGATGTTGAAGCTGAAACTCCAATATTTTGGCCACCTGATACGAAGAGCTGACTCATTTGAAAAGACCCTGAAGTTGGGAAAGATTGAAGGCAAGAGAAGAAGGGGATGACAGAAGATGAGATGGTTAGATGGCATCACCAACTCAGTGGACATGAATCTGGGTAAACTCCGAGAGTTGGTGATGGACAGGGAGGCCTGGAGTGCTGAGGTTCATGGGGTCACAAAGAGTCAGACACGACTGAGCAACTGAACTGAACTGAACCGAACATTAGTGGTACATGGGGAGGCAGGGTTGTTGATGCAAAAGCTGCATAAAATGAAGTATAAATCTGTTACATGCTTAAAGCAAGATATAAATGCAACAGAAAGTAAAAGTTACGATAATATCGTCAGAAAAGATAGTTTGAAGTTTGAAATACAAGCAAACTGCTCTCCTCTCTCTCTCAAACAATAAAAATTCTCATTACAGAAATTATTGTTCTATTCTCTTTCAATTTACTATTGTGGCAGAGAGAATTTGGTTCTAAGAAATTTGAAATCAAAAGGAAAGACATAGCTTCCCTCAAACTATGTTTGAGTCACATTAAATAAAATTCAAATGGTATATTCTGAAAGAAGATATTATCTTCAATATAAACTTCTTGAATGAATGAATGTGTCAATGAATGGGATCACTTGGAGGAAAGTTTATATAGAAACATGCTTTAGAGAAATTTAAATAGGCCTACATACAAAGTGAATTTAAGACTGAAGACTAGAGATTTAAGGCCCATAAAACCCAACAAGAAAAGGCAGAATTAATTTGAGGAGTTTAGGAATAACCAGCTTCATTGAGAAGTGAACTTTGATTTGTATTTGAAAATTCCATCCCTGATATGATCAAGTAATCTCCTGCTAAACCAACACTTCACTTAATGCCTAAACTGAACAAAAATACCAAAACAAAGAACAGTACTTGGGAGAAAATATCCAACACAGGCACATTTCAGAGGGCACTGGACACTTAAAATAGCGAATAATTAATAGGGAGTTTCCTTTTCCAGCGGGATTTTGCCCAGAGACAGACTGAACTGAATCCAGTAAGGAGAGTCTAAAAGAGAAAAACCATCTGTCTTTCTGGCCTGGAAAAACAGAGAACAATGTCTTGAGTAACTGTAACAATTGAAATTAGGGAAAGGAGTCCATGAAAGGAGCAAGTCATAGGTAAGGGAACAAATGTTATGTCTGCAACCAATCAAATATCTGGCTGATCTTTGATTTCAGCATGCACAAGATGGATTCCAAGCAGGTCAGCTAAAGATGAAGGAACTGACCTAATATTTAAAATAACCCTCAATAGTGTTTGCAGTTCTGCTATAACCAAATTAATTACTTATTCAAACAAACAAGCAAACAACACACAATCCTATTTGGAGGAATATTTTAGGGTCTATAGTCTCCACAACTTAACATTCACAAAAAGCCTACACTGACAAATTTTTGACTGACTATTGATGTAAAATTTACCTCAAGATTAATCAAACACCTAAATGTTAAGAACTAAGTCTTTTATGAGAAAATATAGGTACAAATCTTCATGACATAGGAGTACATAATGATTTCTTCATTGTGACATCAAAAGCACAAGCAACAAAAGAAAAGGAAAACAATTGAATTTCATAAAAGTTGAAAGCTTTTGTACATCAGAGAACACTATTAAAAAGTGTAAAAAGACAACCCAAATTTAGAAATCTAGACAATCTTAGCATATGATTCACTAGTCCCACTCCTAGGTATTTACCCAAATAAGTTGAAGACTTATGTACATACAAACACTTGCATTAACATATTTATAGCAGCTTTATTATAATTGCCATTGTTTAGGTGTAATCAAGATTATTCAGTAGGTGAATGTATTAAAAACACTGTGAAAAATCAGTCCACTAGAATGTTATTCAGATTAAAAAAAAAAAAAAAAGAACCAAGAAGACATAAAAAGACATGGAGGGGCCTTAACAGATATGCAGATATTGCTTGAAGAAGAAAACCAGTCTTAAAAGAATGCATACTGTATGATTCCAACTATATGACATTCTGAAAAAAGCAAATCTGAAAAACAGTTTGAAAAGATAGTGGTTGTCAGTGGTTTAGAGGTAAAGGAAAAAGCGAAGGAAACATATGTGGAGCAGAGAGGATATCTGGGACAATTAAACTATTTTGGATAATCTTCTAATACTATGATGGATACCATGATATTATGGGTTTGTCAAAACCCACAGTTTTGACCACGCAAGATGAACCCCATGAGCTAAGTACCCTAGGTGAAAATAACATTTCAGTATTGCCTCATCAAGGCAACAAATATAATCCATGATGTTAATAATACAGAAAACTGTGTTCTGTAGGGGAGGGAGTATATGGAAACTCTATACTTCCTGTTTATTTTTACTGTCAACTTAAACTGACTCTAAAAATTAAAATCTATTATCTTTTTCAGTAAAACAATAGAGAACTATGTATCATCTAACACTAAAAAATGAAAATACAATACAACCCATAGAAATAGAAAATAGTTTCAAATCACATTTAAAATAAGGAAATTTTATCCAGAATTGATAAAGAACGCTTACCAGATAAATAGCTCTATTAAAAACAGGTGAAAAGGTCTGAATAGACATTTCTCCAAAGCAGATATCCAAATAACCAATAGAAAGGGAGAAAGGGAAGTCGCTCAGTCATGTCTGACTCTTAGCAACCCCATGGACTACAGCCCACCAGGCTCCTCCGTCCATGGGATTTTCCAGGCAAGAGTACTGGAGTGAGGTGCCATTGCCTTCTCCAAAATAACCAATAAATACATGAAAAGATGTTCAACACCATTAGACATTAGAGAAAGACAGATCAAAACCATGAGATAAAACTTTGCATTCACTGATTCACTCAGATGGCAATAATAATAAAGATAGATAATAAATTTTGCTGAGAATGTGAAGAAATTAAAACCTTCAAACGATTCTATTGGGGATATAAAATGACAGCTACTTTGGAAAATAATATGGCAATTGTCAAAAGTTAAACATAGAGTTATTATCTGACCCAGCATTTTCATATCTACATTTTTTGGTAAAAATTTATAAGCACATAAATTTATTTTCAGGTATAAAGGGCCTGGTATATTCTAAGCAAACTTGAAGAGGAGGAACAAAGTTGGAGAAATTACATTACATAACTTCAAGATTTACTGTCAAGCAAGTATAATCTCAAAGCTATAATGTTAGCATAAGATCAATACATAGTAGACATATAATTTTAAAAACAATCCTAGAGATAGTCCCAAGCTTGTATCATTAATGAAGTTTTCAAAGAGTATGTAAAGTAATTTCCTGGGTAAGATAGACCCTTTCATCAAATGGTGCTGGATTAAGTGAATATTCATATGAGAAAAAAATGAAAATTGACCCTTAACCTCATATTATACACAAGATTAAATTGAACTGGATCATCAGTTCAGTTCAGTTCAGCCTCTCAGTCATGTCCAACTCTTTGCAACCCCATGAATCACAGAACACCATGCCTCCCTGTCCATTATGAACTCCCAGAGTTTACCCAAACTCATGTCCATTGAGTTGGTGATGCCATCCAACCATCTCATCCTCTGTTGTCCCCTTCTCCTCCCACCTTCAATCTTTCACAGCATCAGGGTCTTTGCCAAGGAGTCAGTTCTTTGCATCAGGTGGCCAAAGTATTGGAGTTTCAGCTTCAACATCAGTCCTTTCAATGAACACCCAGGACTGATCTCCTTTAGGATGGACTGGTTGGATCTCCTTGCAGTCCAAGGGACTTTCAAAAGTCTTCTCCAACTTCACAGTTCAAAAGCATCAATTCTTCAGTGCTCAGCTTTCTTCACAGTCCAACTCTCACATCCATGACCACTAAAACCATAGCCTCAAATAGATGGACCTTTGTTGACAAAGTAATGTCTCTGCTTTTCAATATGCTATCTAGGTTGGTCATAACTTTCCTGCCAAGGAGCAAGTGTCTTTTAATTTCATGGCTGCAGTCACCATCTGCAGTGATTTTGGAACCCCAAAAAATAAAGTCTGCCACTATTTCCACTATTTCCCCATCTATTTGCCATGAAGTGATGGGACCAGATGCCATGATCTTAGTTTTCTGAATGTTGTGCTTTAAGCCAACTTTTTCACTCTGCTCTTTCACTTTAATCAAGAGTCTCTTTAGTTCTTCTTCACATTTTGCCATAAGGGTGGTGTCATCCACATATCTGAGGTTTTTGATATTTCTCCTGGCAATCTTGATTCCAGCTTTCGCTTCATCCAGTCCAGCATTTCTCATGATGTTCTCTGCATATAAGTTAAATAAACAGGGTGACAATATACAGCCTTGACATACTCCTTTTCCTACTTGGAACCAGTCTGTTGTTCCATGTCCAGTTCTAACTGTTGCTTCATGACCTGCATATAGTATCATAGACAACTGAAGAACTAAACCCCTAATGATTTTTATTTATTTATTTATTTTTTAAATTTTATTTTGCTTAACTTTACAATATTGTATTGCTTTTGCCATTCATCAAAATGAATCCACCACAAGTATACATGTGTTCCCCATCCTGAACCCTCCTCCCTCCTCCCTCCCCATACCATCACTCTGGGTCATCCCAGTGCACTGGCCCCAGGCATCTGGTATCAGGCATCGTACCTGGACTGGCGACTCATTTCAGAAATGATATTATACATATTTCAATGCTATTCTCCCAAATCATCCCACCCTCTCCCTCTCCCAGAGTCCATAAGACTGTTCTATACATCAGTGTCTCTTTTGCTGTTTCATAAACAAGGTTATTGTTACCATCTTTCTAAATTCCATATATATGCGTTAGTATACTGTATTGGCGGGGAAGGCAATGGCACCCCACCCCAGTACTTTTGCCTGGAGAATCCCATGGACGGAGGAGCCTGGTGGGCTCCAGTCCATGGGGTCGCTGGGAGTCGGACACGACTGAGCGGCTTCACTTTCACTTTTCACTTTCCTGCATTGGAGAAGGAAATGGCAACCCACTCCAGTGTTCTTGCCTGGAGAATCCCGGGGGCGGGGGAGCCTGGTGAGCTTCCGTCTATGGGGTTGCACAGAGTCGGACACGACTGAAGCGACTTAGCAGCAGCAGCAGCAGCATACTGTATTGGTGTTTTTCTTTCTGGCTTACTTCACTCTGTATAATAGGCTCCAGTTCCATCCACCTCCTTAGAACTGATTCAAATGTATTCTTTTTAATGGCTGAGTAATAGTCCATTGTGTATATGTACCACTACTTTCTTATCCATTCATCTGCGGATGGTCATCTAGGTTGCTTCCAAGTCCTGGCTATTGTAAACAGTGCTGCTATGAACATTGGGGTACACGTGTCTCTTTCAATTCTGGTTTTCTCAGTGTGTATGCCCAGCAGTGGGATTGCTGGATCATAAGGCAGTTCTATTCCCAGGTTTTTGAGGAATCTCCATATTGTTCTCCATAGTGGCTGTACTAGTTTGCATTCCCACCAACAGTGTAAGAGGGTTCCCTTTTCTCCACACCCTCTCCAGCATTTATTGCTTGTGGACTTTTGGATCACATCCATTCTGACTGGCGTGTAATGGTACCTCATAGTGGTTTTGATTTGCATTTCTCTGATAATGAGTGATGTTGAGCATCTTTTCATGTGTTTGTTAGCCATCTGTATGTCTTCTTTGGAGAAATGTCTATTTAGTTCTTTGGCCCATTTTTTGATTGGGTCATTTATTTTTCTGGAATTGAGCTGTAGGAGTTGCTTGTATATTTTTGAGATTAGTTGTTTGTTGCTTCATTTGCTATTATGTTCTCCCATTCTGAAGGCTGTCTTTTCACCTTGCTTATAGTTTCCTTTGTTGTGCAGAAGCTTTTAAATTTAATTAGGTCCCATTTGTTTATTTTTTATTTTATTTCCAATATTCTGGAAGGTGGGTCATAGAGGATCCTGCTGTGATGTAAGTCAGAGAGTGTTTTGCCTATGTTTTCCTCTAGAAGTTTTATGGTTTCTGGTCTTACATTTAGATCTTTAATCCATTTTGAGTTTATTTTTGTGTATAGAGTTAGAAAGTGTTCTAGTTTCATTCTTTTACAAGTGTTAGACCAGGTTTCCCAGCACCACTTGTTAAAGAGATTGTCTTTAATCCATTGTATATTCTTGCCTCCTTTGTCAAAGATAAGGTGTCCATATGTGCGTGGATTTATCTTTGGGCTTTCTATATTGTTCCATTGATCTATATTTCTGTCTTTGTGCCAGTACCATACTGTCTTGATGACTGTGGCTTTGTAGTAGAGCCTGAAGTCAGGCAGGTTGATTCCTCCAGTTCCATTCTTCTTTCTCAAGATAGCTTTGGCTATTCGAAGTTTTTTGTATTTCCATACAAATTGAGAAATTATTTGTTCTAGCTCTGTGAAGAATACCGTTGGTAGCTTGATGGGGATTGCATTGAATGTATAAATTGCTTTGGGTAGTATACTCATTTTCACTATATTGATTCTACCAATCCATGAACATGGTATATTTCTCCATCTATTAGTGTCCTCTTTGATTTCTTTCACCAGTGTTTTATAGTTTTCTATATATAGGTCTTTAAAAGTACAGGAGAATAGGTCCGTGGATTTTTGTAGTCAAGTTCCTTTTAAAGGACATAGAAACTAATTACCATAAAAATTTAACAAAAGTTTTCCATCATAAAGAAAATTCATTAAAATGCAACATTAAGGAAAATAGATAATTCATATGTGAGAAATATTCATAATTTATATTTTTAGAATAGGACACAGAATTCAAACTATATGAAGAATTTAATTCAATAATGAAGACACTTAAATATAAAGTGAGGAAATATTTGAACACATGCATCAAATAATAAGATATACAGATGGCCTAAAATAAACACATTTAAAAAGACTGTAGCATTAGTTATCAGGAAAGTGAAAATTAACATCAAAATGAATTAACACGATGCATCCACTAAAATGGCTAAAATTATAAAGACTGATCACTACTAAAAGTTGACAGAAATGTGGTTTTTCTCATACATTGTTGATGGAAATGTACAGTGATGCAGCCACTTTTGAAGACTGTGTGGCAATTCTTTATCAGTATTAATTATATATCTCATTATGTAAAGGCAATTAGGTATTTACCTAAGAGAAATAAAAGTACTGTTTACAAAAAGGACTATACAACAATGTTTGCAACAACTTTACTCATATTAGCTCCAAATGAAATACTACCTAAGTATTCATCAGTAAAGAATCATTTTTTTACAAAATATTATATTGATACATACTGTCATTGATCAAAGGGAATACTTTACTAATATATGTAATGACATGGATGAATTTCAAAATATTAATGCTGGCTGACAGCAGACTTTTGTAGAGTATATGAGGTATGATTCTATTTATATGAATTTCTAGGGCAAGGAGAAACAAAACTATGGTGGAAAAAATCAGAATGCTGGCTGTTTGGAGGATTTAACATTTCAGTTTTGTGAACTGCCTAGAAAGGAAAAAAGTACTGTAAATAAATACCACACACTAGTCAATAATATAAATGCTGAATTATTTATATGTACCAGTGTAAAAGTTTACACCAAATTACATTTATTTGGTGGATAAATGGTCTATAAATGGATAGAAATATTAATAGTGTTAGTAGGAATAGAGTTCGCAAAGAGTTGGACACGACTGAGCGACTGAACTGAACTGAGGAATATCGTAAAATGATCATTGTAGAATCTAGCTGATAATTGTGTGTTCACTGTAAAATTCTTTTGTATATTTTGATGCTGTACTTCATCTTTAAAAACATCTTAGTAGGGATACTTTGTGACACATCATTTATACTGAAAATTTTTAATGTATTTTATTTAGAGGAAATGTATCTTTTTTGTGTGCTAATTTCCACTATCTTTCTTATGGGAAACCAAATTGATAAATCTGCACATAAACCCAAAACACTATTATTTTTCTTCAATTTGGGGAATAAAAATCAACCTATTCTGGTTTCCAAGCCATGAACAAAATCTCTCAAGTATCAAGTATGATCAAGCTTTGCGTAATACCTTTTGGAAGAAGCATTCCTAACAACCAAAATGATACCAAGAACTTTAGAAATTAAAATGACAGGAGAAATAAAAATGTCTAGTGGTAACCATTAAATTCATGTTAACTTTTTTACTTTGTTAAGGTTTGAAAGAGACTCCCTTGGACTAGTCCCCTTCTTCTTTCTTCACGGTGATTTCTAAGTTATTCATCATAATTATCGAGGGCTCCCCTCAATGTAAACATTCAACGCGTATAGACATTAGATATCTAATTTTATTTCTTTGTGTTTTAAACAGAATGCCAAGGCACAGAGAAATAATGTGACTCACCAAGTTCACAAAATATGGTTCTCTAATTGCCAATTGTACTTTCAATTAAAATAATAATTCAGGCTATTATAGTAACATGAAACAGTTGCTTATGTGATTAAATTTTCTACTTCTTTCTTGCAATTATTGATAGACTAGAAAATGTGCATTAGCTTTTCTTTTTTTGTTTCCCAAATAACTCATTAATTTTGAATAAATTAATGTAGAAGATATTAAACCAAATGAAAATATCTCCTTTTCAGTGTTAGATTTGTGGAACAGTTTCTGATGAATTTGCTTGGATAATGTATGAATTTACCAGTGTAGTTTTTAATAATAATTTCAGAAACATTATTTCTTAATGCTTAACTTTTCAGTCTTCATATATACTATTCACTCAAAAGTTACTACTGTTAAAAGGGAATGATTCAAATATACCTATCAAAGGTATACACCATGATGATTTGATATCCATAAATGTAGTGAAATGATGCTTCCCTTGTGGCGCAGCTGCTACAGAATCTGCCTGTAATGTGGAGACCTGGATTCAATCCCTGGGTTGGGAAGATCCCCTGGAGAAGGGAAAGGCTACCCACTCCAGTATTCTGGCCTGGAGAATTCCATGGACTACAGTCCATGCTGTCGCAAAGAGTCAGACATGACTGAGCGACTTTCACAGTGAAATCTATGCTCTGAGCAAATTTCCTGTATTCATCCAGTATTACTAACTATAATCATCATACTATATATTAGGTATCTAGACTTATTCATCGAACATAACTACAACTTTGTTCCCTTTGACCAACAGCTTCCTATTTACCCTACTACTATTTCTCCCTGGAAAAAATATTAGTTTATTAGTTTTTTTTTTTTTTTTTTTTTTTATTACTCTGCTCCTATGTATTCAGCTTTCTTACATTCCATATGTAAGTATGATGATACAATTTTTTTTTCTTTCTGTTTCTGACATATTTCACATAGCATAACTCTTCTAGGTTCATCCATGTTATCGAAAATGGCAAGATCTCTCTCTTTTTTTAAGGCTGAGTAATACTGCACAATTTCTTTATCCATTCATTGCTTGGCAGACTCTTAGGTTGTTTCTATATCTTAACTGTTGTGACTAGTGCTACAATCAATATGGGAATATAAAAGCCTCTTAGAGATGCCAATTTCATTTCCTTTGAGGTTATAACCAGAAAATTGATTTGCAGATCATGTTAGTTCTATTTTTAGGTTTTGAGGAATCTCTCTACTGTTGTCCATGATGGCTGTACCAATGTACACTCATACCAACAGTGTATATTCTTGTTTCTCCATATCTTCGCTAAAATATCATTTTTTTCTTTCTATTTTTCCTGATAATAGCCTTTCTAACAGCTGTGATATGTTATCTCATTTTGGTTTTGATATGCATTCCCCTGATGATCAGTGATGTAAGTATTTTTTCAGACACCTGTTGACCATTTGTACATCTTCTTCAGAAAAATGTCTGTTCAGATCCTTTGCCTAGATGTAAATGAGATAGTTTTGTTTTTTGTTCTGTTGTCATTGTTATTGAGTTGTAAGTGTTCTTTATATGGTTTGGATATTAACTCTTACAGATGTGTGTACATATGTGCTAAGTCAGTTCAGTCATATCCAACTCTTTGTGACCCTATGGACCATAGCCCACGAGGCTCCTTGGTCCTTGGGATTTGCCAGGCAGTAATACTGGAGTATTACATGCCCTTCTCTAGGGACTCTTCCTGACCCAGGGATCAAACCCATGTCTCTTATGTCTCCTGCATTTGCAGGGGGTTTCTTTACCACCAGCGCCACCTGGGAAGCCCCTTATCAGGTAACATCTTTTGCAAATATTTTCTCTGAATTATAGGTTGCTTTTTCATTTTGTTGGTGGTATCCATTGCCGTACAGAAGCTTTTTATTTCAGTTTAGTCCCACTTGTTTATTTTTGCTTTGTTTCCTAAGCTTTTGGTGTTAGATCCATAAAAAATCACTGACAAAGCCAACATCAAAGAGCTTTTTTCCTATGTTTTCTTCTAGTACTTTTATGGTTTCAGGTCTTATGTTTAAGTCTTTAATCCATATTAGGTTACTTTTTTTGTGTGAGAATTATGAGATAAGGGGCACATTCATCTCCTATTTTTTCAAACTATGAATGACTGCTTGCATGTAAAAGTGCTGGCTTTTCTTTAACTATTTGCATTTTAACCATTAGTAACATTTATTAAACACAAAGACTTGTGATTTCAGCTAACAAATGGAGACATAGGAACAGAAAAGTTAATTTGCAGAGTGAAGATGCACTATATATACATATATAAAAGCCAATTTCTATCTGTGTGACAAGGTTATCTGACTTTTTCATTCTGGAGTAGGGAATCATGTTGACAATTATATATGATGAAGTAACATTTTGGTCTTTCTGCACTTTTACTCTAATTATTTGAGTTTCTCCTTTGAAACTTCAAAGAAAATAACAATGCATGGAAACAAATCATTGTGATCAATCTCTAATTTTCTTTCCCCTTTTTGCGCTTAGAAAAACACAAATCCTTGCTACATCATATATTCATCACATATTTTAAGAAACTATCCTAGAGAGTAACTGTAAAAAGTCAAATATTCTATATGGTTATAAACAAATGTTCTCAAGTTCCAGCATGCGTCCAGAACACCTGAAGGTTTGTTAAAATACAGATTCCTGTGTGGTACCCCTGGAACTTCTCATTCATATGACCAGGGTTTAAGGTGGAAGCCTAAGATAACACATCTAGCAAATTCCCAGGGAATGCTAATGTGGTCCAGGGAATACACTTTAACAGTGATCACTCTACCCTAATTGTTCTGTAAGTCACATCAAATCATTATTTTATCTTAAAGAGAATTCCCCAAAAAATAGTGAAGTTGGAGATTATAGAATATTCTTTCTTTCCCTTGCTGTTAACGCTAGCATAACCATTAGAGTACAATGCATACAGTATAGGAATGAAACATGTAGTGCATTTGTTAAGGTTTTATTTTATATTTGAATCCAAAAACATTAGGGAGTTATATGACCTAATAATGTGCACTGGTAATGTGGTTCTAATTTTTAAAACTCGTGATTTTTAGCAATCTGTATTTAAGGTATATTTTCTTTCTCTTTCTTCCTTCTTTCCACCCTCTTTTCATCCCTTCCTTCTCCTATTTCATTCCATTTCTCTCTTCCTTCCCTTATTACTTCCTTTCCGTAGAAAAAAAATTAATGTATGTTTTCATGGCCAGACAAAGCTGAATTCCTTTTGGAGGAGCATGGCACAGGAGCAGTGGAATTCCAGCTGAGCTATTTCAAAACCTTAAAGTTCTGTACTGAATGTGCCAGCAAATTTGGAAAACTCAGTATCCAGAGGGCTGGAAAACGTTAGCCCCAATGCAAAAAAAAAAAAAAAAAAAAAAAAGTGGGGGGGCAGTGACAAAGAATGTTCAAACTACTGGACAGTTGCACTCATTTCACATGCTAGTAAGGTTACAGTTAAAGTCCTTCAATCTAGACTCCAGCTTGATTTAGAAAAGGCCAAGGAACCAGAGATCAAATTGCCAATATCCATTGGATTGTAAAGAAAGGAAGGGAATTCCAGAAGACATCTACTTCTGCTTCATTGACTACACTAAAGCCTATGACTGTGTGGATCACAACAAACTGTGGGAAATTCTTAATGAGATGAGAATACCTGACTACCTTACCTGTCTCCTGAAAAACTTAAATGTGGATCAAGAAGCAAAAGCTAGAACTTTACATGGAACAACTGACTGGTTCAAAATTGGGAGGGGAGTGTAACAAGGCTGTATATTATCACCTTGTTTAATTAAATTACATGCAGAGAACATTATGCAAAATGCCAAGCTGGATGAACCACAAGCTAGAATCAAGATTACTGGGAGGAATATCAACAAGCTCAGATATACAGATGATACCACACTAATGGCAGAAAGTGTATGCATGTTAGGTCACTTCAGTCGTGTCTGACTCTTTGTGATGCCATGAACTGTAGCCCTAGAGATCTCTTCAAGAAAATCAGAGATACCAAAGGAACATTTCATGCAAAGAGGGGCTCGATAAAGGACAGAAATGGTGTGGACCTAACAGAAGCAGAAGATATTCAGAAGAGGTGGCAAGAATACACAGAAGAACTGTACAAAAAAAATCTTCATGATCCAGATATTCACGATGATATGATCACTAACCTAGAGCCAGACATGCTGGAATGTGAAGTCAAGTGGGCCTTAGAAAGCATCACTATGAACAAAGCTAGTGGAGGTGATGGAATTCCAGTTGAGTCATTCCAAATCCTGAAAGATTATGCTGTGAAAGTGCTGCACTCAATATACCAGCAAATTTGGAAAACTCAGCAGTGGCCACAGGACTGGAAAAGGTCAGTTTTCATTCCAATCCCAAAGAAAGGCAATGCCAAACAATGCTCAAACTACCACACAATTGCACTCATCTCACATGCTAGTAAAGTAATGCTAAAAATTCTCCAAGCCAGGCTTCAGCAGTATGTGAACCATGAATTTCCTGGTGTTCAAGCTGGTTTTAGAAAAGGCAGAGGAAACAGAGATCAAATTGCCAACATCCGTTGGATCATGGAAAAAGCAAGAGAGTTCCAGAAAAACATCTATTTCTGCTTTATTGACTATGCCAAAGCCTTTGACTGTGTAGATCACAAGAAACTGTGGAAAATTCGGAAAAAGATCGTAATACCAGACCACCTGATCTGCCTCTTGAGAAATTTGTATGCAGGTCAGGAAGCAACAGTTAGAACTGCACATGGAACAACAGACTTGTGCCAAATAGGAAAAGGAGTACGTCAAGGCTGTATATTGTCACCCTGTTTATTTAACTTATATGCAGAGTACATCATGATAAACGCTGGACTGGAAGAAACACAAGCTGGAATCAAGACTGCCAGGAGAAATATCAATAACCTCAGATATGCAGATGACACCACCCTTATGGCAGAAAGTGAAGAGGAACTAAAAGGCCTCTTGATGAAGGTGAAAGTGGAGAGTGAAAAAGTTGGCTTAAAACTCAACATTCAGAAAACGAAGATCATGGCATCTGGTCCCATCACTTCATGGGAAATAGATGGGGAAACAGTGGAAACAGTGTCAGACTATTTTTCTGGGCTCCAAAAATCACTGCAGATGGTGACTGCAGCCATGAAATTAAAAGACGCTTACTCCTTGGAAGGAAAGTTATGACCAACCTGGATAGCGTCTTCAAAAGCAGAGACATTGCTTTGCCAACAAAGGTTCTTCTAGTCAAGCCTATGGTTTTTCCTGAGGTCATGTATGGATGTGAGAATTGG
The DNA here is from genome assembly GCA_935064755.1 of Tragelaphus eurycerus. Lineage (NCBI taxonomy): Eukaryota > Metazoa > Chordata > Mammalia > Artiodactyla > Bovidae > Tragelaphus > Tragelaphus eurycerus. The sequence continues at coordinate 26,763,781 of CAKXYN010000020.1, forward strand.
ACTGTGAAGAAGGCTGAGCACCGAAGAATTGATGCTTTTGAACTGTGGTGTTGGAGAAGACTCTTGAGAGTCCCTTGGATTGCAAGGAGATCCAGCCAGTCCATTCTGAAGGAGATCAGCCCTGGGATTTCTTTGGAGGGAATGATGCTAAAGCTGAAACTCCAGTACTTTGGCCACCTCATGTGAAGAGTTGACTTATTGGAAAAGACTTTGATGCTGGGAGGGATTGGGGGCAGGAGGAGAAGGGGCCGACAGAGGATAAGATGGCTGGATGGCATCACTGACTTGATGGATGTGCGTCTGGGTGACCTCCGGGAGTTGGTGATGGACAGGGAGGCCTGGCATGCTGCGATTCATGGGGTCGCAAAGATTCAGACATGACTGAGCGACTGCTCTGATCTGATCTGAAAGTAGCCCACCAGGCTCCTCTGTCCATGCCCAAGTATTTTCCCGGCAAGAATACTTGAGTGGGTTGCCATGACCTCCTCTAGGGGATCTTTCCTACCCAGGGATCAAACCCACATCTCTTACATCTTCTGCATTGGCAGGTGGATTCTTTACCACTAGGGCTACCTGGGAAGATGCTACTTGCATAAAGTGGAGAGAAACTAAATAAAGAACCTGTTGATGAGGGTGAAAGAGGACCATGAAAAAACTGGCTCAAAACTCAACATTCAAAAAGCAAAGATCATGGTACCTAGTCCTATCACTTCATGGCAAATAGAAGTGGAAAAAGTCGAAGTGATGACATTTTCTTCTCTTGAGCTCCAAAAATCACTGTGGGTGATGACTGCAGCGATGAAAGTAAAAGACATTTGCTCCTTGGAGGAAAGCTATGACAAATCTAGACAGCATTTTGAAAAGCAGAGACATCGTTGCGAACAAAGGTCTGTCTAGTCAAAGCTATGATTTTTTCAATAATCATGCATAGATGTGAGAGTTGGACCATAAAGAAGGTTGAGTGCTTAAGAACTGATGCTTTCAAACTGTGGTGCTGGAAAAGACTTCTGAGAATCCCTTGGACTGCAAGGAGATCTAACCAGTCAATCCTACAGGAAATCAATCCTGAATATTCATTGTAGGGACTGATGCTGAAGCTAAAGCTTCAATACTTGGGCCACCTGGTGTGAAGAGCCAGTTCAATGGGAAAGACTCTGATGCTGGGAAATATTTGGATGACATCACTGACTCGATGGACATGATTTTGAGCAAATTCCAGGAGATAGTGAAGGACAGGGAAGCCTGGTATACTGCAGTCCATGGGGTTGCAAAGAGTTGGAAATGACTTAGAGTGTAAACAACAACAGTGCAATAGTATAACTCTGGGAGACTTAAGGTGAATATTATTATAGTGTACATTCATGCCTCCTCACTTGCGGGATTATTACCTTAATACATGCCAATAGGAAAAGAATTAAGCAATGAAATAATTTTCATGCATATAGAGACATGGCACATTTCTAGTTGCCCAAAAATGATTAAAATATTATAAATTCTGTTTTGGAGTAAATTTTTTAAAGAACTTAATCTTATATAATACCTTTCTTACTATTTCACTGTGCTTACAATTTGATAGTAGGACAGCACAAATACATGAGGAGGTGAGAAATACAGAGACATATCCCTCCCACACCTTTGGCTCTACACTGTGCCACTAATTTGAGTGTATTTCCTTTGGAGCTGTGAAAGGACAAGGTTGCTGATGTTTGGGAAGAAGTTTAATTTTCGATTGTCACCTTCTTGTGAAAGTCCACAAGAAATAAGTTGTAGCTTAAGTCTTCTTTTTTTTTTTTTTTTAAAGATCTTGGAGTTAAAAGAAAAGAAAGCAACAACAACAACAACAACAAAAACTGATGTTTTTTTAATGCCAAAACAGACACTTTTCTGTGACTCTGTCAGTTTTATCACTTGTAAAATCTGGGGGGAATGGGTTAAATAATCTACCAGTGTCTTGCATAAACAATGTTTTAATACCTTCATCATACAGGCATGTTTGGAGACCACTTAAACATGTTAAGGACCCCTCTGATCATATCTGTACATATTTCTTCACATGTGTGCTTGTTTGGCAACACCTTGCCTTCATGAAGGCTTTCTAACAAATAAAGTTATGTGTTTTTTCTTTTTCAAAAGGTATTTACATATGTATTTTCCACAAAACATTTGAGGAAACAGAATCATTACTCTTGCCTAGTAATGAAAACATATTTGAAGTAATGGGGAATGCAGCTTTAGAATTGTGACACTATATGATCTCATCTTTTGGCAAGGACCCTGTATTATTGGATCTCTTCAAGTCAGTTCCAGCATGGCTATACTGCTTTTAATTTATGCTTTTGATGTTTTCTATGGAAAATATACAATTAAAATATTCACATATTGGAACTAACTTAACATGATGTATGAAAACAATTTATGAGTGTGACCACTGGTATTTGGTTAGAATTCTTTCATATATGTTCCTGATATTTATCAGAATATATTTATGGTAGCACTTGATTCTTGCATGTTGGAGCAATGATTTATTTTCCTTATTATTTTCTGCTCTTTAAAAATAAGAGTCACTGTCTTCTACTTCCAACTTCACAAATCCCTGTTGAGGTCAGTGCTTTCTAAAGTAGAAGGTAATTTTATCCACTCCAAATGAACAATTAGCATGAATTCATCTTTCTTAAATGGGGTGAATTCTCCATTCAGAGCACCATGGTTTATTTTAACATTTTATGTACACTTCAATAGCTTGAAGAATTCTGCATGCTGTTATTCCAAAATGATTTTTGACTTTCAAATTGTTGATCTTAATAAGATTGGCTTTCTTCATCTCCTGTATTACCATATCATAATGAAATCAGGTTCAACCAATCAAATTCCTGGATGGCTGACCTTTATTAACTGGTAATTCAGAAACATGATTTCAGAAGGCTCTATCTTATAATGCAAAAAAAAAAAAAAAAAAATACATACGTGAGATTGCTTTTCATTGGCCAATGAAGAAAAAGGTATCTGGAGTCCATTCAAAATTAAGCCTCAAAATATGATAGAATGATAGAGAAACAATGTGTACTTTTTCAGAAGATGACATTAATTCAGCTACTTATGCGATTTTACAGTCTATTGTATCTATTTTTTTATCCTTGGACAATGCTGATATATGTTTGAAAGATGTGATATAATATCCATTTAATTGACTCTATTAAGTCTTTTGCAAGAAAATACTTATTTTTTCCTCTAAAGATGTTTCTTTCAGGAAACAATATACCATGTACTCATTCTTTCATCAAGCATTTTTGAAATTTATTATGTGGGCATGTAGGAAATACAACCTATATCTTTTACCAATCACCTTCTCTTTGTGAGGAACTAATCTGGGCAATTTAAAAGCAGAGACCAAGTTTATACATTCAAAGACATAACTCTTAGAATGACAAATAAATTGTCATAGTGTTCTTTGAATGGTGACACTGAGGTAATCATTGTTTGCAATGGGGAATAATTCTCAATTTCAATGTCCCTCTTGCTCCTAGCCATCATAACACCACTGTGCACTCTTGTTCTTTCCCATTCCTATTCTCAGGTCTATCGTTTTTAAGGCTAGAAACTTCCTAGCTGGAAACAGTTAAAAGCAGAGGTAATTTTGATTATTCTCTCTTAAAGCTTTTATTATAAATTGCTATAAAGCTCAGAAATAAAGAAAATAGCAAATATGGGAAAATTATTAATGTTTTGTGACTTTTAAATGATTTCTTAGGTATTTATCAAAAATAAGAATATAACCGACACTTCTTTTTTTTTCCCACTGAGAGTCATTCTTTATTTTATTTTTTAAATTTAATTTAATTTTATTTAACTTTATAATATTGTATTGGTTAGATAAAATACTACTGCTGCTACTGCAAAGTTGCTTCAGTTGTGTCCAACTCTGTGCGATCACAGAGACGGCAGCCCACCAGGCTCCCCCGTCCCTGGGATTCTCCAGGCAAGAACACTGGAGAGGGTTGCCATTTCCTTCTCCAATGCATGAAAGTGAAAAGTGAAAGTGAAGTCGCTCAGTTGTGTCCAACTCTTAGCGACCCCATGGACTGCATCCTACCAGGCTCCTCCGTCCATGGGATTTTCCAGGCAAGAGTACTGGAGTGGGGTGCCACTGCCTATATCAGTATAAATAAATAAGTTGTATCAGAGTTCTAGCAGAAAATAGATGGTTCATACAGACCAGATAACTGATCACACACAACCAATTATCTGGTTCACACAGATAATTGAAGAAAGATTTATAAAAGTTCATTTAAATTGATGTGGTAGGGACTTCTGCTTCCAGGAAGATGGAGTAGATATATATTTCCCTTTTCCTCTTGCTAAGTGTAACTAATAACTCTGGACATTTTATATAAAATAAGCATAAGGAACCTCCAAATTATGTTAAGAAGACACACTAGCTATAGATCTGAGTACTCAAGGATCAATACAGTGATGAGTTTCCTTAGTTTTCATTGTCTCATATATCCTAGATATAGAGTAGAAGAAGCTAGCAAACCAGAAATCTCAATGAGCACATATTTTTAAAAAGCCATCCATAATAGCCTGTTCTTCTGGACAAATGACCAAGAAGAGTGTGGTTTAGCAAAACAGAAAATATTTAGACAATAAATGTTCTGCTTCAGCCAAACACCAAGGAAAATCTGTCCTCTACCCTAGTCCAAACCAGAGGTTCTCAGTGGGGAATTTGGCCTTCCACCCTTACCAGACTGTAACAAGACAAGACACTGAAACCCCAAACCAGAGCAGTGTTGGAAAAGCCACGTGGGGAGACTTTTTTAATCTCCACCTGGGTTTAAAGAAAACACACACCCACTCCCTACTAGGCTTCCTCTGACATTCCCCCTGGGAGAAGTCAATGGCACCCCAGTGCAGTACTCTTGCCTGGAAAATCCCATGGACAGAGGAGCCTGGTGTGCTGCAGTCCATGGGGTTGCTAGAGGTCGGACATGACTAGGCGACTTCACTTTCACTTTTCACTTTCATGCATTGGAGAAGGACATGGCAACCCACTCCAGTGTTCTTGCCTGGAGGAACCCAGGGATGGGGGAGCCTGGTGGGCTACCATCTCTGGGGTCTTACAGAGTCGTACACGACTGAAGTGATTTAGCAGCAGCAGTAGACATTTCCCCATGCTGAGTGGGTGTACACTCCTTAAACCAGGTGGGAACTAGGTCCCTGCTGCCTATATGGATTCTCAGAAACCACTCCCAACAGCAAAGTTAGGTTGCCTCATTGGAGCCTGGCAAAGGTGGAAAGCTAGGTTCTCTAGAACATTCACTGCCACTCAGCACTAACAAGGTAATCTTCCACCCTCTCCATAGACACTACTGGCAGTACAGCTAACAGTAAATAGGGCAACTGATCCCCTTGGAGAAGTTGAAAGAGTGGATCTGGAGGGACAAACAAGGGTTGTGTGACACATGTAGACTTAGGGAAATCTTGACGTTTCCTTCATGTTCATGGGAACATTTATCTACTCAGTTACTCACCTTGAAATCATTATTTAGAAGTCTTGTATATGCTCTTAATAACATATAGCTTTTAGGTAGCAAGGCTCATTATTTTTGTCTGAATATAGGAAATAGCAATAGCTATCTCCAGCATTATAACAGAAATAAGAAAACAAAATTAAAACAAAGTATCACTTGGAACAGTGCAGATACTCAGTTAATTTTCTTCTTTATAACCTGTTTCCTTGGGCCCTTTCCATTTGCTTGTCTCTTGCTTACTCATAATTAGGGCTGCTGCTGCTGCTAAATCACTTCAGTCGTGTCCAACTCTGTGTGACCCCATAGACGGCAGCCCACCAGGCTCCGCAGTCCCTGGGATTCTCCAGGCAAGAACACTGGAGTGGGTTGCCATTTCCGTCTCCAGTGCATGAAAGTGAAAAGTGAAAGTGAAGTCGCTCAGTCGTGTCCGAACCCCAGCGACCCCATGGACTACAGCCTTCCAGGCTCCTCCACCCATGGGATTTTCCAGGCAGAAGTACTGGAGTGGGGTGCCATTGCCTTACTACCTATCTAATGCAACCTCTGTATTTGTTTCTGCATAGTAATGGTTAAGCCTTGCCTTAAAGCATTCATGGCTGTACATACTGACAGGCATCCTGTTCAGAGCACTGATGTCAATACAAGTAACAAGGAAATTCTGAAGAGAAGATAGATTGACTATTCAGAGTCAGAGGATGGTAAATCATTCATCATTGAGTTCAAGGCCTGGATTTACTTCTGAAAAAAAATTTAGATTCTTACTCAGGTGGAACCTCATATAAATATAACAAAAGTAAAACATGAAAAAGGTTCAAGGAATTGAGAGAAAGAGGCCTCAGTCACTCCAGTGTCAAAGGACAAAAGGAGTGATCATTATAATAAGAAGTAAGGTTAACTCTCTAAGTTTCCAAGGTGGGGACCAAGAAAATGACCATTGGATGCACTGAAGAAAAGATTATAGATGACCTATAGGAGACAATTTAGTTAGAGGCTATATGAGATTACATAAGTATCAATGAGACTTATATCCTCTAAAGAAATAGGCTTAATGTCTCTATTTTGCTATGTAATTAGTGAGTATATTGAAGATGGTAATGATGATGATGATTGTGATGGTGATGACGATAATCACGATGATGATGATGATGATGATTTATATGAGAAAACAAGTGTAATACCATTGGTTCATCCTTAGACCCCATTACTGATCTGATCTTTTTGTTCATATTATAACTTGTCACTGTGGTAACTGAAGGACATATGGTACCTACTTTTAACAGCATACCTTGTAAACTGAGATTCATAACAAATGAATATGATTTTTCTTTCTCATTTTATGTATTTTCCTTTAAAAGTTTTTGTCTGGGTGGGTCTTACTTATGAGAGACTTCCATCACACCATGAAAGCCCATGAGAACTAAAGCTGTGTTCTAGACCTTGCTAGTCCATTTCACATTGGAAAATGGTGTTCACAGTATGATGAGGGTTGACTATTTCAAGAACTTTTATATGTTAGAGAATGTGCTTAGAAATTCTGAGTCAAAGGAACCTTCAATTATTAAGCCAAAGAAAGTGATCAAGTAGAGTAAAGTCACAGTTATATGGACTTTGGTGGGTTTGAAAAGAAATAAAACATGTTGCTACTTCATACAATTATATAAATTATCAATTTACTTATTACTGTTCAACCATTCACTAAATTGGCATGCATTATGGACAGGCATTTCTCTGCATCTTAGGGAGAAAGATACTTTATTGAACTTATATTGAGGGAGAATAATACTAAACACATCTAAAGTCAAAGTCACTCAGTCATGTCCCAACTCTTTGTGACCCCATGCACTATTCAGTCCATAGAATTATCCAGGCCAGAATACTGGAATGGGTAGCCTATCCCTTCTCCAGCGGACCTTCCCAACCCAGGAATCGAACTGGAGTCTCCTGCATTGCAGGCAGATTCTTTACCAGCTCAACTATCAGGGAAACACATCTGACAGAGTGGTAAATACTATGAAAATAAAGTGAGTAAAGGATCTCTACAGGATAATAAAGATAATTTAAGGGGGCTGTTTTAGTTTGATGCCAAAGGACAGCTCCTTGGAGAAGGTAGTGTTTCACTGGATATCTAACTGAAAGAAGACTGGTTAACTTGGAAAGATACCTGGCAAGGAAGTGTTCCAGGCAGGAAATAGCAAGTATAAAGGCCCTGGTATAGACATGAGCTTTGTACTTTGAGAATTGCAAATACGATGTGTATGGCTAGAGCTGACGAGAAGAGGAGAGTTTGGGGGGATATGGTTGGAGTGGTAGGAATGGCGCTGTACTTGACTTGGTAGGCTATGTAGGGACTTGAGTGTAATAAGAACCCATTGGAGATTTCTCTACAGGTAAGGGGAAAGACCCTGGTGCTGGGAGGGATTGGGGGCAGGAGGAGAAGGGGATGACAGAGGATGAGATGGCTGGGTGGCATCACTCACTCGATGGACATGAGTTTGGGTCAACTCTGGGAGTTGGTGATGGACAGGGAGGCCTGGCGTGCTGCGATTCATGGGGTCCAAAGTGTCGGACATGACTGAGTGACTAAAGTGAGCTGAACTGAAGGGACATTATATTATATTCAAGGGTTCACTCCATCCATCTACTGAATAGAAGATATTATATATTGTAGAATGGCAAGAGTGAAACCAGGAAAACCAGTTAGATTATTCTATATTCCAGGCAAAAGACATTGGTGTCTTAGATGATGATGCAGCTGTGCAAGTTGTGGGGAAATATCCTCTTTTATGTGGTTTGAAGCATGAATCCACAAGAGTTTCTAACTGATTAGATGTTGGTATGTTGGTATGAAGAAAAGAGAAGAATCATACTTAGACTTTTGGCCTAAAAAAATAGAAAGAAAGGCAATGCCATTATTTAGCTACTCCCTGAAAGCCACATTTTTGTTTCTGCACCACACTAGGTGATAATCCTTCCTGTATTCCTCAGTTTCTTCATCATACACAAGGACAATAATCTATACATTATGAAAAGTAACTTACATTTGTCAATATGGGATTTCATTTTTATACACTTTTGAAGTTTAGGTTGATGCAGAAAGTCAGACACTTAAGAAACACTATTTTAGATTCCATAGTTCAAGAGTTCATGGTAGTATTTTAAGACTTTAAAAAATAAAAAAGAAGTTCCGAAATCTATTATCTTTTTATACTGCCTAATAATTATGTCTATGACTCATGCAAATCAACCTTTCAAATATCTTGTCATAAAATAAAGGGCAAGTCACAGAGTGTCTAACAAGAAGTTAGTAAAGAGAATAAATGAGTAATAGTTCAGCTTTCATCTGGCTTAAGTTTAAAACTCTCCAAACTTATCATTAAAGTTAATTTTTGATAACATGTCCTAAAACTACTCTGTCAAATTAATCCTCACCTTATAGTTTGTATTAAGCTCTGAAAATCCTTTTGTGAAGAGTATAAAATGGTTATGGATCTACAGTAATCCATCCCTGGTTTTCATTCAAAAATCAGAGAGGTGGGATGGCGTGATTTACATATGGCCATATAATTATGAGATTCAGAAAAGACAGATCCAAACTCAGTGTAAAACAACACAGAAACTGGAAATAATGACACACTATGTAGCTTTAATAATCTCTTCATTGTCAATTAGTGTCATGAATAAATTACCTTCTTAATTGAGATATTATAGACAGCCATACATAGGCGACCAAATCTGGCAGTAGATATCTTCTGCAAATAAAGTAAAAACACTTTATTTAATTAGCTTCACTTTTAGGGACTTTTACAAAAATAGGATTTAAAAAAAAAGTATAAAAACATCCATCTGGCATGCATAATGCCATGCCTACCAAGACACCTGGTGTTAGCTCCAGGGAAATATCGCAAACTCTCATTGGTTACATTCTGAAGCCTTTCGTTTTCATACTAAATGTATTTACTTGAGATGATTGGACAGAAGGATGAAAACTTGGAAGATATAGAGAACTTGCCTCAGATTGTATTTTGGTGGCCTCTCCAGAGTTCGTATCATTTTTTCCCCCACCTTTCTAATATTGGAAAAATCACTCAAGTAGTAACTACAGCTTTATTTTAAGGCATAAATGAGATAATGACAGTTTAGATATTTAGAATACCCTGATTATAATGACTTTGTGCCAGATTCATAAGCATGTACAATTTTGAATACCACAGCAGTGTATACAGCTCAAGACAGATTGTAACTGAGGACTTCTATAATTTTATTTGTTCAGTCCAGGCATCTCTTGTAGGGAATATTCTGAGACCAATCTATGAAACAGTGACTAGCCCTTATGATGCAAAGCCATATAGTATTTCCATTGGAAAGACTTTTAATGATTGCACTGCATGTCTTCCCTTTATGATGTCCCTGCAAGTCATCGCTGTGACCTACTTGAGTATTTTAAAGAGGAAGACCAGTTTTTTCCAGTTTACTGATGAAAAAGAGGAGGCAAAAGTGGTTATTCTACTTACCAAGGTCCTAAGTAGCTCTCCCTACTACTCAGAATCTCTTCTTCATAAAACTTGATTTCTATAGAAATGACCTCAAAATACTTATTGATCCTTGAGATTCTATTGTTTTGAGGTGCCCCCTTTTATTTTTTTAAATTTTGTTTAACTTTACAACATTGTATTGGTTTTGCCATACATCAAAAATGAATCTGCCACAGGCATACTTGTGCTCCCCATCCCGAACCCTCCTCCCTCCTCCCTCCCTGTACCATCCCCCGGGGTCATCCCCGTGCATCAGCCCCACGCATCCAGTTTCGTGCATCGAACCTGGACTGGTGACTCGTTTTATATATGATATTATACATTTTTCATTTTTTAAATCTTTTTTTGCCTGGAGCTGTTCATACATATAGCTACTAGCAGAAAAGTAGCTTATTTTAGTATGTCACTTGGTAGACTATTCTGCAGCTATCAAAATGATAAATACAAATTGACATGAAAACCTCAGAATGTAATGTTAAGTAAGAAATGCAACATCATGTACCATGATACAACTATTTTTACATAGACCTGCTTATGGACAAAATCAGAAGAGATTATGCAACTATGAACATGTATATTAGAGGAAAGAATTACAGATACCATTTTCCCACATTTTAAATGATATTTCTATAATTTAAGTATAACTTTTAAATAGACAAGAGAATAGAAGATCTTCATATTGAGGCAAAACAATCCCCCTGCAATTTTCACCCACTGTCTTCACCCAGAGAGAATCTAGTTGTTCTCTCTGGGCAGCCTTCCAGGAATTTGAAGGTAAATTTCATAATGGTCTATATTTTTTTCATCTAAGTCAAATACTCTGAATGTCTTTGGTTATTCCTCCTAGGACATGGTCTTTTAACCTGGGCATTTTAACTTTAAAGTTAGCACCTAAAAGTGAACATAGCATTCCTGTTGTAGTCCAACAAATAGGGACTATCATTGTCCCAGTTCTCATGAGTATGCGATTTCTATTACTATAGCTAAAAATTAATTAGCTTTTGAGCCAGTTGCATCACATGGTTGATTAGCAGTAGATTTTCTTTCATCTTATGGCAACCCGCTCCAGTATTCTTGCCTGGAAAATTCCATGGGCAGAGGAGCCTGGCAGGCTACAGTCCATGGAGTTGCAAAGAATCGGACATGACTGAGTGACTAACATTCAGTCCTCTGTCATCTTAAAAGCCTTAATCTTTATACATGCATTGAGTCTCTGCTTTTTTCTCCCTCTCACATTTCACTTTATCAAAATAATTCTCTTGGATATAATTTGAGAACCATACATTTATCTCTAATTCTGTTTCCCAATGAAGTCGGTAATATACTCTACTTTATATCACCCACAAATACAAATTAAATGGAAAAGAAAATGCCTTTAAGCCACTAAAACAGAGCTTATCAAACTTTAGGGAACATATACATTGACTATATGACTTTTTAAAACACAGATTAGTGTTTTAGTCTCTGATCCAAAAGTTCTTATAATCTGATCAATGTGGAGCCTGGTGACTTGTTTTTGAAGACACTCCTAAGGCAGTTTGAAGCAGGTGATCCAGGAACCCACTATAGAAAACTCTCACGTAAGAGAACTTCCATTTCCTGACCTGTGGTCAGTTACTAATTATATTAACTACTTATATAGTTACTTAGTTTTTATCAGAGACCCTGCAGAGTTAATACTGTGGAAGAAATTTCTAGGTCCAAGACAATAGGATGAATCTGGCTCACTCAATTACTGTTGCGTACCTGAACACAGAAAGATTTGAGAGGATGACTTAAACATGAATGCTTTGCTAACTGCATATGTGGGTGTACACATCTACCTATTTATCTTTTATATTTCTTTATTCATCTAACGAACATTTATTTGTCATTAACAACAAACATTATGTGTATATGCACACTATATATATATATATTATATGTGTGTGTGTGTATATATATATATATACACTATGTATACCAAGGCTTCCCTGGTGGCCCAAATGGTAAAGAATCTACCTGTCATGCAGGTGATCTGGGTTGGATCCCTGGGTTGGGAAGATCCTCTGGAGAAGGGAATGGCAACCCACTCCTACTCCAGTATTCTTGCTTGGAGAATTCCATGGCTAAAGTCCATGGAGTTGCCAAGAACTGGACATGACTGAGCGACTACACACACACACACACACACACACACACACACACACACACACACGTACTAAGTACTATGCCAGGATAGAATATAGGATGAACCTGTCTCATTAATAAGCAAACAAAAAACAAAACCAACCAAGCAAACTAAATCTCACCTACTCCCCAGACTTTCCTGGATTATTCTTTCAAGGTTATAGCAGTGTTCTCCTCAGTGTTCTTTTGACATGACTACAAATTTTGAGCTTACTCCTGCTCTCCCAACCCTGTCCTATGGATTGTTTCCTTGCTGGCTGTTTCCTTCCCAGCATTTTCCTTTAGTCAAGTCTGCCTTCTCAGGGTGCAGCCTATTCTTGTTCAAGGTCCTTCCTATGTCCACATAATCAGACCCACCTCTGTTATCCCCATTTTACAGTTGAGAAACTTGGATGAAGAGAAGGTAGATGTTTTGATTGAAATCACGGAGATCATGAAAGAAAGGAGTTAGAAAGTGGGTCTCTAACTTCCGTCTCAGTCTATTTCAATTTCCCCACACTGCTTTCAAAGCTGCATGGTGCCTGGCACATTTTCACTTGACAGATGCTCATGTGAAAAAGGATGCATATAGATATGCCCCTGACAATTCTAGGCAATTTAATGCTAGGACTTACTCCAAGTGAATATTGATGGCTCAGTTCAATATAAAATGCATTGCTTTTGAGAATCACAGAATAAAAGATAGGTGATAAGAATCCAGAGAATTCAGAGTGGATTACACAGAAGGAAATAAGTGTATTGTATCCCTACTGGATCTAACCTATGAGTTACTCTCAAACCTAACCCTTCATGCTCAATAAATTTCATTCACAATACCTTCCCTTCTGCTCTGGGAACGTGAACCATGCTCTTTTTCAACTCAGTACTTTTGAGGGCCCATTGCTCTCTTTTTGAAAAACTCTGGATACAGTTCATCAGATACTTTTTCGTGTCATTCAGGCCTCTGCACAAATGTCACCTTGTCACTGGAATTTTTTCTGCTTTCCTAAATGACCTGTCTCTCCAAATTGCTTAGTATTAACTCACCCTCTATTCATAGCAGTTTAGAACATCTGAAATAATATTCCTTATTTATTTGTTTATTGTTTATCTCCCTCACTAAAAGACTGATTGAGCTGGAGAAATTTTAAAATTTATTTGCAACTATAATCCTAGAATACAAACAGAATCTGCTATACACTAAGCACACAATAAATATGTAGATGAATGAAATAATGACCTTAACATGTTATAGGGGGAAAAAATTCAGTGTGTTTAGAAAAAAGAATGAATAAGAAGAAGGATCATTACACTGTATGTGTGCTTCATTGAGGAAATCCTGAGGCTTTTCATAGGATAAGTGTGCACTGCAGAGTAGTTTTCAAATCCCCCATTGTCCTTTTGCTTAATTTTTGAATACAAAACAAGATAAAAGATACCCAATGATGACTGAATTTCAAGAATGTTCCTCCATACAGGCACATACTAGGTATTTCAGTTATACTAAAATTTGTCCATTGTTAAGTATGATAGCACTTTCCAAATCTAATAAATATGACTCTGAAAGTCATTATCATCCCTTCTGACAGCTATTTCTTATTGCTCTCTCCATTGGTTCCAACCATCTACAGCAGCTAGAAATGATAAATGATAGAAAGAAATCTACCCACATTTTTCTCTTTCATTTCCTGAGAATCAAGCAGTAGCATCAGATTCTTGAATACAAGACTGTGTTTTTCCAACTTATTTCCTTTTCCTTTTTTCTTTCTTTGTTCTTTTCTTTAAAAAAAATTTTTTTTTCCTATATTGGCCCTGAAATTGTTTTTATTTGATGCAACAGCATCAACATTTCTATAACTCTTCATTTGCTAAACCTTGGATTGAGCTTTGGGATATTTTAAATTTTGAAATGTAATGCAGTAAAGAACACAGTACATAAAACTAGCTAATGATATTATGGCTTGCTCATTCAATAGGTAATTTATTTTTCTCACTTTATTTCTGGAAAATATCTGTTGTGGGAAATTTTGGCTATCAATAATGAGATATGTGTCTCTATTTTCTTTTCTTTATATGGTCTGATAACATCTTTTTCCATGTTTTAAAAATCAATGCATTGCCCTCTGGAAAATTCTACATAGAACTCTGGGGTGTTTTTTGAATTGATTGGATTAAGTGGCAACAAAAAAGAGTATGAAAGTCTACACATACAGCTCTTTTCTGCTTAAAGGACAGAGAGGTGATTGGAAACAATACAGACTTTCTATTTCTATAATCCTTCTTTCAGATTTGATTTTAATAACCCATTTGACATGTGACCTTGGGTCATTTTTTAATCTCTCTCAGCCCCAATTTCTCCATCCCATGCTTATGAAAATACTTCACAGGATTATTGGGAGGATGAAATGAGATAATCATTATATGGGCTAAAAGCATTTAATTTTCCTTTACAGAAAGGATAATGTGGATGGTTTGGGTGTCATTAAAAGAAACACATACACATGAAAACACACACAAACACATCCCGAACACAAACGCATACACAGTTACATAAGTGCACATGCAAAACAAGTGCAATTTGATCAACAATAAGAATTTTAAATATTATCCAATTGTCCTTAATTTTAATTAATTGTGCTTTCTAAAGCTTTGGATTTGTCATGATTACATTGCCTTATCATGTAGCATTTAGAGGTCGAGTGCTTGTATTTTTAAAAGAGAAGTGATCAGCATTCTTCTACAGAGAACTGAGAAAAGGGTAACTTAATGTGGATTTCAAGTGGAAAGTTCCAAAGTTTAGAAGTTATTTGCTTTTGGGAAAGACTGTTGTTGTAAATACAGATTAGAATTATTTAAGGTGTATATATAATTTTTAAAATGTTGAAAATTTAATATTTTTATTTTTACTATACTTTATTAAAAATTCTTCTGGCCTGATCTGAGAGATGGCAGAGTTATGTAAACTAAAATTATTAAGCAGACAACATTTTTTTGAATTGGTGTTTGATAGCAACTGACATTGTACTCTGGGTGTAAATTTCTGAAAGTGAAGGTCAACAGATAAAATCCTATGACACTGTTCTTCTAGACACAAGGCTGTTGTCTTATAAATGCTGTGAATGAAAAATTGAGTAGAAAAGATACATATATACACATAGATAGATATGGAGATTATATGTATGTTAGGTAGTTAGAATAGGAAAAACGAGTCCAAAATGTCAGTGGCTAAAAGACAAAAATAGGAGAAGCCTGCAAAAATGGAACAAAGAAAGGTCTGCCAGAGTGAGAACCTCAGGTGAAGCAAATAGCCCTCCTGGCTAGCCCAATTTACATAGGGCAGGCTCAGGGGAAGGAGAAAAAACATAAAAAGAGAAGCCAAAGTTGAGCCCCTCTCTTCTTGTGGGTTGGCCCGCCCTTAAGACTCAAGGATGTGTTTTCCCTTGCTTGCCAAATAAAACTCAGCTGTAACCTAGCTGTAACACTGGCCCAGCCCTTTCAAATTTTTGCCACGGCAAGACAGAACCAAGGAAATTACACATTCCCCCAACATGTATATATATATACATGAGAGAGAAAGAGAGGGTCTCCTATTTGATAGTCAGAGGAGGACAGAATTCTACTGAAATGAGAATAAAGTCAGTATTTTCATTAGAAGGAAAAGTTAGGTTTGACTTAGAGGTTTTCATTGTTCTCACAGAACCAAAGGAAGGGAGGGAAATCAAGACACAGAAAAAGCAGAATGTTTAGTCTGATTGACCATTAGACTTGCTTCAGATTACATTCCAAGAACAGAAATCACTTTAAAACTTGGGCCTTCCACTATGAAATTTTCTGTTGCACTGTCCATTTTGTAGATCTCTGTGTTTATTTTCATTGTATTTCATATATTATTGCAAGTCTAGGACAATATTCGGGGAAGGCAATGGCACCCCACCCCAGTACTTTTGCCTGGAAAATCCCATGGACGGAGGATCCTGGTGGGCTCCAGTCTATGGGGTCGCTGAAGTCGGACACGACTGAGCGACTTCACTTTCAATTTTCTCTTTCATGCATTGGAGAAGGAAATGGCAACCCACTCCAGTGTTCTTGCCTGGAGAATCCCAGGGACGGGGGGAGCCTGGTGAGCTTCCGTCTATGGGATCGCACAGAGTCGGACACGACTGAAGCGACTTAGCAGCAACAGCAGCAGCAGCAGCAGGACAATATTATAAGTCGGGGGTCTTTTGATATTTTAATGGCATATGAGGAGTTATCAATTTTATTTAACCACCGCTAAATGTTTTTGTGTAAATGATTATTTTGATATTAAAATTGTTCCTATGGCCAGAGGAGCCTGGTGGATTAAGGCCCATGGGATCAAAAAGAGATGGATGCGACTGAGTAGCTAAACATGGGTCATTGTAAAGATAATATGGAGTTTAAAAAAAAAAAAAGAGCTATTTGTGGGAAATTGTATGCAGATAAATTTAAATATTCCCTGAGGATCTGAAAGTGCCTTTGAAATATTTTTCACTACTAGTAATTTTGATTTAACATTTATTCTTTCAAAATTGTTGTTCAGTCACTCAGTCGCATCAGACTTTTTGCAACCCCATTGACTGCAGTATGCCAGACTGCCCTGTCAGTCACTATCTCTTTGAGTTTGCTCAGACTCACATCCATTGAGTTGATGATGCCATCCAACCATCTCATCCTCTGTCACCCCCTTCTCCTCCTGCCCTTAATTTTTCCCAGGATCAGAGTCTTTTCCAATGAGTCATCTCTTCCCAGCCTCAGAGTCTTTTTCAATGAGTCATTCAAATGTTCTGTTTATAATCTATTTCCTCATGGAGTTTATAGTCTAGAAGGGAATATAGACTTTAAACAGAAATTTTGAAAATACTAATTATCTAATTTTGGTTTGGTAACTGCAAAAAAGTAGTACATGTGATATTAGAAAATAATCTAGGCAGAAAATCTCGTTCAACTTACGAAGGATATTTCCTAAGATAAAAGTATAAATGGGTATTTCTCAGAAATCATGTATGTCAACTTAGGAAGGATATTTCCTAAGATAAAAGTATAAATGGGTATTTCTCAGAAATCATGTATGTCAACTTAGGAAGGATATTTCCTAAGATAAGAGTATAAATGGGTATTTCTCAGAAATCATGTATGTAGGGAGGGACAGAAGGAAATAAGTTTAGTCAGAATGTACTCTATGTTTAAAAAACTTAGTCCTGGAAAAATAATAATTGATGTAGCCAAAGGAGGACTGAATTGTTTCAATGAAAAAGAGGCAGAAAAGAACGTCAAAGTGTCTCATAAGTAATGGTGAGGAATTTGGACTTTATTTAAAATTCAATGGTAAGTCATTGAATAATATTAAAAAGGAGAGTAATATAATCAGAACTGAGTTTAATAAATCCTACTGATGATCAACTGGCAGTCATTTCCCCTTCAATGTTTCCATTTCCTCATCTATAAAATGAGAACACATGGTCATTTTTAATAGTTGGCTCTCATAGTGTATTATGCTATAGATTCTTTTCTGGACACACACAATCAATCAACCTCTCATGGCATTTGGCATCTTATGAGTCATGGAGGAGATGTGACATTGAAATTTCATTCCAGTCTGGCCATTAGCACAATGCAGTGGAAAGAACACAGAATGGGAATCATGCTACCCACTCGTACTGGCCTGTGGGAGCTTGGAAGATACTCAACTTATAAAGGCTTACTTATTCCATTTGTTAAGTGGAAGAATAAGAAAAATAATACCTCACTGGTAAATGTCTCTATATGTGAAGTGATTTTTCTTAATGGCTTAACTCATTTGCTTCTCTAAGACATTTGAAAATGTAATTTAGTCTCAGTTGCAGCATTTTTACAACTTCCTGCACATGACTACTGTTTGTTTTTATTTCTTTTCAAACCAGACAGCATTGAGCTTTCTAATAAAGATAGTGATACTTATATGTGACAATATCCCCAAACTTTCCCTATAAGTATGAAAGCATTTGGCATTGTTCACCAGCTAATGAAATGTAGCACAGAGGAGTGCCATATATTAATTTAGAATTTTTAAATAAATACACCAGTAATAGTTCATGAGGGAGAAGTTATTAATACCTAGCTTACTTGAAGTGAGCTTATCTGGGCACACCCCCTGAGCCGTGCCCAGGTACTGTTCTTCACTTTACCAGTCTTATCTGTAGACCCTGAGAAGATCTGTCAAATTCTGAGAGGCTTCCCACTGCTTCTCTCTGATTTGAGCTACAGTGAAACTCATAGGGCCAAACACATGTGGTCCTATTTTCAGGTTGGAATTAAAGGCTAGACCTCAGATATAAAAACCACCTCTTTTTACGCCTGTTCAAATATGTGTAGGATAGCAGTCCCTTACCTATCACCACTGCCGTTTGTTTTCATGAAAAATAAGAGGCTACAGAAGATTTCTTCCATAGCCAACATGGCATAGCTATTTTTTCTTTTCCCTTTAGTTTTCCATGGTGATGGCTTGTCTTCTGTTTATGATTTAAAGCTGCAGTGATGTGACTGGTTTGACTTAAAGATGTATCTTACTCTTCAAGGTAAAGAATAAATACCAGGTACAAGAAAAAATAGTAATAACTTGCCCCCAAGGAATACTGTAAGGGAAATATCAGCACCATAACATAAAGACATTTTGGAAGATGTGTGGTGGAGAGAGTGAGAGCGATAGTACCGATTTTCTGATCATACATAATCAAAAGGAAAAACAATGAAAAGTCAACCTCTCCCAGACTGTACCTTCTAGGTTAAGGGAGCTGTGTACCATGGTGCTTTAAAAAAATCTACTAATGAGTAAATGGCATAATTTTTGTTGTTGTTGATTTTCTCAATTTTTAAAATTTATTAAGTTTTTTCTTGAAGGATAATTGCTTTACAGAATTTTGTTGTTTTCTGTCAAACCTTAACATGAATGATTTCATAGTCAAGAGATCAGCCCTCTATGGCTAAATCCCCTTTGTGCCTAAAAAAAGTATTTGCAAGAATCTCCTCTACCTACAATATATTATTTTAAAGAGATAGATGAAATTAAAAGATTATTAACTGAGAATAGAAAGACAAATTTGAGAGCTAGAGATGCTGTGTACCCTGGGGAATATCTCTTGCCCTCTCTGAACAACATTGATATTGTCAGTAAATGTCAAAGATTCAGTAAATACTCTAGAAACCACTTCCATACTTGGAAATTTACTTTCTTTTCATTTATAAAAACCTCCACAAAGATAAAGTCAAAGGGTAATAGAAGAAAACTAATTCAGATAAATGTTCTCATGGATTGCATTTGCAGTTTGTTCTAAACCAGTTTTAAATTGGAATCATTAAGCTTCAACTCCCATGATGTTCCAGAGGAAATGATAAAGGTAGTTTCAGTAGACAATATCAGGAATAGAAAAATATCCACAGTTCATCATATTTTCCTGCACGTTATATTGAGATTTTAGAAGAAAAGAAATAAACCAGCAAAATACATAGAATAGAATATAAATTTCATTCTACAGTACTGTATATTCTACATGCTGAAATAAAGCTATCTAATAAAAGACCAACTAGAAGAAATAACAAGAATAAATTCACCTGCATGAGTGTATTGTGTACTTATGAGTTACCACGAGATCCACTGAATATGAGTCTTAAACAGATAATTGTATATACACATGCACACACATAGAACAGAGAGGAAAATTGAAAAATTCAAACTGTTTCCCGGGGTCGGGAAGATCCGCTGGAGAAGGGACAGGCTACCCACTCCAGTATTGTTGGGCTTCACTTGTGGCCCAGCTGGTAAATACTCTGCATGGAATGTGGGTGACCTGGGTTTGATCCCTAGGTTGGGAAGATCCCCTGGAGAAGGGAAAGGCTACACACTCTAGTACTCTGGCCTGGAAAACTCCATGGACTATGCAGTCAGTACATCATGAGAAAGGCTGGACTGGAAGAAACACAAGCTGGAATCAAGATTGCTGGAAGAAATATCAATAATCTCAGATAAGCAGATGGCACCACCCTTATGGCAAAAAGTGAAGAGGAACTCAAAAGCCTCTTGAAGAAAGTGAAAGTGGAGAGTGAAAAAGTTGGATTAAAGCTCAATATTCAGAAAACGAAGATCATGGCATCTGGTCCCATCACTTCATGGGAAATAGATGGGGAAACAGTGGAAACAGTGTCAGACTTTATTTTTCTGGGTTCCAAAATCACTACAGATGGTGACTGCAGCCATGAAATTAAAAGACACTTACTCCTTGGACGGAGAAGGCAATGGCACTCCACTCCAGTACTCTTGCCTGGAAAATCCCATGGACGGAGGAGCCTGGTAGGCTGCAGTCCTTGGGATTGCTAGAGTTGGACACGAATGAGCGACTTCACTTTCACTTTTCACTTTCATGCATTGGAGAAGGAAATGGCAACCCACTCCAGTGTTCTTGCCTGGAGAATCCCAGGGACAGGGGGCCTGGTGGGCTGCCGTCTGTGGGGTCACACAGAGTCAGACACGACTGAAGTGACTTAGCATAGCATAGCATACTCCTTGGAAGGAAAGTTATGACCAACCTAGATAGCATATTCAAAAGCAGAGACATTACTTTGCCAACAAAGTTTATTCTAGTCAAGCCTATGGTTTTTCCTGTGGTCATGTATGGATGTGAGAGTTGGACTGTGAAGAAGGCTGAGCACCAAAGAATTGATGCTTTTGAACTGTGGTGTTGGAGAAGACTCTTGAGAGTCCCTTGGACTGCAAGATCCAATCAGTCCATTCTGAAGGAGATCAGCCCGGATTTCTTTGGAAGGAATAATGCTAAAGCTGAAACTCCAGTACTTAGACCACCTCATGTGAAGAGTTGACTCATTGGAAAAGACTCTGATGCTGGGAGGGATTGGGGGCAGGAGGAGAAGGGGACGACAGAGGATGAGATGGCTGGATGGGATCACTCACTCGATGGACAGGAGTCTGAGTGAACTCCAGGAGTTGGTGATGGACAGGGAGGCCTTGCATGCTGCGATTCATAGGGTTGCAAAGAGTCGGACACAACTGAGCGACTGAACTGAACTGAATTGATGCAGTCCATGAGGTCGCAAGGAGTCCGACACGACTGAGCGACTTTCACTTTCACTTTCTTTGGTAATCAATTAATGCTTGGACTGGAAATTTATCATTTAGATACTATCTTTCTTACAACTAATTTAAAAGAAGTTCTTTTAATAAATATGCCCTCTCCTATATGGATGCTTTCCTAGCCTCCCTTATCCTTAATTATTCACTCTTTTCTCACACTTTTACCCTAAGGTTTTTTACTTTTGGTTTATCATTGCACATTTCAATTTATTTGTGTTTGCTCCAGTTCCCTATCAATTCCTGGACTTTATCTTGGGTTCAGTTTCAGTGTCTCTTTTAGTTTTTTTGTTGCTACAACCCAGCAGATTCCTGGCATATATTGGGTATACACTAATGTTTGTGGAACCAATTTCAATAAATTATACTAAATTGTCCTGCCTGAAGTTAAGTTTATTTTAGAGAATATCATTAATAAAATTTTATTTCACTAAGCTTGGGTATATATTAGAGTCAACTGATAAACTGTTAGAAGTATAGATTACTGGACAATCTCAGGTGCTGATTCAGTAAGAAGAAAGCCAGGAATCTATAATTTGAAGAAATCTTCCTTATTTTTATTTAGCCTTTCTGGCTACAGCCAGATCAGATCAGATCAGATCAGTCGCTCAGTCGTGTCCAACTCTTTGCGACCCCATGAACTGCAGCACGCCAGGCCTCCCTATCCATCACCAGCTCTCGGAGGTCACTCAGACTCACATTCTTCGAGTCAGTGATGCCATCCAGCCATCTCATCCACTGTTGTCCCCTTTTCCTCCTGCCCCCAATCCCGCCCAGCATCAGAGTCTTCTCCAATGAGTCAACTCTTCGCATGAGGTGGCCAAAATACTGGAGTTTCAGCTTTAGCATCATTCCTTCCAAAGAAATCCCAGGGCTACTGTCCTTCAGAATGGACTGGTTGCATCTCCTTGCAGTCCAAGGGACTCTCAAGAGTCTTCTCCAACACCACAGTTCAAAAGCATCAATTCTTCGGCGCTCAGCCTTCTTCACAGTCCAGCTCTCACATCCATACATGACCACAGGAAAGACCATAGCCTTGACTAGGCGAACCTTTGTTGGCAAAGTGATGTCTCTGCTTTTGAATATGCTATCTAGGTTGGTCATAACTTTCCTTGCAAGGAGTAAGCGTCTTTTAATTTCATGGCTGCAGTCACCATCTGCAGTAATTTTGGAGCCCAGAAAAATAAAGTCTGACACTGTTTCCACTGTTTCTCCATCTGTTTCCCATGTAGTGATGGGACCAGATGCCATGATCTTCATTTTCTGAATGTTGAGCTTTAAGCCAACCTTTTCACTCTGGAAGGTAATTTGAGCAAAGTGATATGAACTATGTGCTTTGAGGACACAGAGCAGGGAATTCTCAAGCATAACCATCTCTAGTCTCTTTGGAACATGTACTTATCCTCAATGAGCTCCAGTTAAGATTTTACCTTTACTGCTGAGGATAAGACAGGCTATCTACTTCCCAAGTTTATTTGTTCGTTTTTTCTTTCTCTCTTTTTTTCTTTCTTTCTCATGCTATGATAATGCATAGAGTACCTCTCACATAGTAGAGGTTCAAAATGTTGTAGTAATGTTTATATTAGCCCTATAGCCTAGTCAAGGCTATGGTCTTTCCTGTGGTCATGTATGGATGTGAGAGCTGGACTGTGAAGAAGGCTGAGCACCGAAGAATAGATGCTTTTGAACTGTGGTGTTGGAGAAGACTCTTGAGAGTCCCTTGGACTGCAAGAAGATCCAACCAGTCCATTCTGAAGGAGATCAGCCCTGGGATTTCTTTGAAAAGAATGATGCTAAAGCTGAAACTCCAGTATTTTGGCCACCTCATGCGAAGAGTTGACTCATTGGAGAAGACTCTGATGCTGGGCGGGATTGGGGGCAGGAGGAGAAGAGGACGACAGAGGATGAGATGACTGGATGGCATCACTGACTCGATGGATGTGAGTCTGAGTGACCTCCGAGAGCTGGTGATGGACAGGGAGGCCTGGTGTGCTGCAGTTCATGGGGTCGCAAAGGGTCGGACACGACTGAGCGACTGATCTGATCTGATCTGATAGCCCACCCCAATGCTGACCTCGGGGAGGAGCTCTTTGATGCTGCTTCATTTTGCTCTTTGTCAAAGTCACATGAAGGATCCACCTTTTGGAATTTGTATGGCAGGGAAAAGGGAATAATATATCTTCTCTTTCTTCTATAGCTGGAGAAAATATTTAGAAAGGCTTTTTCCATCTTTAGAGAACCTCTGCTCAGGAAAGCTGAGATACATGGGGATAAATTCAGTTGAAAAGGTTAAGCTGGTGTAATTTTGTCCCAGTCATTAGTACAGAAGAGTAGAAGACACTCTGAAGCTTTAGGTGGTAGATACCAAGTAAACAGATGGGCAATCAAATGTTGTCATCTTGAGTGATGTCTGGTCACATGGTCACATCTCATAATAGGATCACAACAGAAAATATGACTGTGTATCACCAACTTGAGAATGCAAGTATTAGAAATTAAAGATATGTTATTTCATTTGTTTGAAAATACATATTCAGTGCAAGTAATACGCTACACATTCTACCAAGTACTGAGAAGAAAAGAATATAATTAATTGTTGGTTCACAGCCTCTAGTACCTCAACAGTTTGGGGTAAGATCATCATATAAACACATCGATAGAATATTTTTTAATGTTTTAAGAAGATTGTAGCAGAGACAGCACAAGTAGACATGGAAGCTGAGTAGAAGAGTGTCACAGCTAGCCTAACAGTCAAAGATATGATTCCTGACCAAAGACCCAGGAGGCAGATAGAAACAAATAAGTTGAAAATGGCCACATACAGGATTTTAGACTTTAGGAAGAGTTAGAAATAGCAAAAGGATTGTTCTTCCTTGAAGCCACTGAGAATATGTACTGGACCTTTATATATGTAAAGCTATGTGGCCTCAAGCATGACATATAAAATCTCTGATTGCTGATCTGTTAGATGAGATGCTAATAAAATCCTCACAGTGCTATTGGAGAATGAAATAGAATAATTTATATAAATAGTGACATACCAGTATCTCAAATTATCTAGCATCAGATCAAATTAGATCAGTTGCTCAGTCGTGTCTGACTCTTTGCGACCCCATGAATCTCAGCACAAAAGGCCTCCCTGTCCATCACCAACTCCTGGAGTTCACTCAGACTCCCGTCCATCGAGTCAGTGATGCCATCCAGCCATCTCATCCTCTGTCGTCCCCTTCTGCTCCTGCCCTCAAACCCTCCCAGCATCAGAGTCTTTTCCAGTGAGTCAACTCTTCTCATGAGGTGGCCAAAGTACTGGAGTTTCAGCTTTAGCATCATTCCTTCCAAAGAAATCCCAGGGCTGATCGCCTTCAGAATGGACTGGGTGGATCTCCTTGCAGTCCAAGAGACTCTCAAAGTCTTCTCCAACACCACAGTTCAAAAGCATCAATTCTTTGGTGCTCTGCCTTCTTCACAGTCCAACTCTCACATCCATACATGACCACAGGAAAAACCATAGGCTTGACTAGAAGAACCTTTGTTGGCAAAGTAATGTCTCTGCTTTTGAATATGCTATCTAGGTTGGTCATAACTTTCCTTCCAAGGAGTAAGCATCTTTTAATTTCATGGCTGCAGTCACCATCTTTTTTTTTTTTTTTTTTTAATGAGCAAAGACTCTATTTTATTATGATTTAAGGGTCATACATTTTGAATAAGCTAAGCAAATCTAAGTCCATGTTATTAGCTTTTACAAGCTAATGTAAAAGATGCAGTCACCATCTGTAGTGATTTTGGAGCCCAGAAAAATAAAGTCTGACACTGTTTCCACTGTTTCCCCATCTATTTCCCATGAAGTGATGGGACCAGATGCCATGATCTTCGTTTTCTCAATGTTGAGCTTTAATCCAACTTTTTCACTCTCCACTTTCACTTTCCTCAAGAGGCTTTTTAGTTCCTCTTCACTTTCTGCCATAAGGGTGGTGCCATCTACATACCGGGTTATTGATATTTTTCCCGCAATCTTGATCCCAGCTTGTGTTTCTTCCAGTCCAGCGTTTCTCATGATGTACTCTCCATATAAGTTAAATAAACAGGGTGACAATATACAGCCTTGACGTACTCCTTTTCCTATTTGGAACCAGTCTGTTGTTCCATGTCCAGTTCTAACTGTTGCTTCCTAACCTTCATACAAATTTCTCAAGAGGTAGATCAGGTGGTCTGGTCTTCCTATCTCTTTCAGAATTTTCCACAGTTCATTGTGATCCACACAGTCAAAGTCTTTGGCATAGTCAATAAAGCAGAAATAGAAGTTTTTTCTGGAACTCTCTTGCTTTTTCCATGATCCACCGGATGTTGGCAATTTGATCTCTGGTTCCTCTGCCTTTTCTGAAACCAGCTTGAACATCAGGAAATTCACGGTTCACATACTGCTGAAGCCTGGCTTGGAGAATTTTGAGCATTACTTTACTAGCGTGTGAGATGAGTGCAATTGTGCGGTAGTTTGTGCATTCTTTGGCATTGCCTTTCTTTGGGATTGGGATGAAAACTGACCTTTTCCAATCCTGTGGCCACTGCTGAGTTTTCCAAATTTTCTGGCATATGAGTGTAGCACTTTCACAGCATCATCTTTCAGGATTTGGAATAGCTCCACTGGAATTCCATCACCTCCACTAGCTTTGTTCGTAGTGATGCTTTCCAAGGCCCACTTGATTTCACATTCCAGGATGTCTGGCTCTAGGTCAGTGATCACACCATCGTGATTATCTGGGTCATGAAGATCTTCTTTGTACAGTTCTTCTGTGTATTCTTGCCACCTCTTCTTAATATTTTCTGCTTCTGTTAGGTCCATACCATTTCAGTCCTTTATTGATCCCATCTTGGCATGAAATGTTCCTTTGGTATCTCTGATTATCTTGAAGAGATCCCTAGTCTTTCCCATTCTATTGTTTTCCTCTATTTCTTAGCATTGATCACTGAAGAAGGCTTTCTTACCTCTTCTTGCTATTCTTTGGAACTCTGCATTCAGATGTATATATCTTTCCTTTACTCCTTTGCTTTTTGCTTCTCTTCTTTTCACAGCTATTTGTAAGTCCTCCCCAGACAGCCATTTTGCTTTTTTGCATTTCTTTTCCATGGGGATGGTCTTGATCCCTGTCTCCTGTACAATGTCATGAACCTCATTCCATAGTTCATCAGGCACTCTATTTATCAGATCTAGGCCCTTAAATCCAATTCTCACTTCCAGTGTATAATCATAAGGGATTTGATTTAGGTCATACCTGAATGGTCTAGTGGTTTTCCCTACTTTCTTCAATTTCAGTCTGAATTTGGCAGTAAGATGTTCATGATCTGAGCCACAGTCAGCTCCTGGTCTTGTTTTTGCTGACTCTAATGAGCTTTTCTCGCTACAAAGAATATAATCAATCTGATTTTGG
Organism: Tragelaphus eurycerus; assembly: GCA_935064755.1. NCBI lineage: Eukaryota > Metazoa > Chordata > Mammalia > Artiodactyla > Bovidae > Tragelaphus > Tragelaphus eurycerus. Next base: position 26,790,554 of record CAKXYN010000020.1, read on the forward strand.
TGTTGACCATCTGGTGATGTCCATGTATAGAGTCTTCTCTTGTGTTGTTGGAAGAGGGTATTTGTTATGAGCAGTGCATTTTCTTCGCAAAGTTCTATTAGTCTTTGCCCTGCTTCATTCCATATTCCAAGGCCAAATTTGCCTGTTACTCCAGGTGTTTCTTGACTTCCTACTTTTGCATTCCAGTCCCCTATAATGAAAAGGACATCTTTTTTGGGTGTTAGTTCTAAAAGGTCTTGTAGGTCTTCATAGAACCATTCAACTTTAGCTTCTTCAGCATTACTGGTTGGGGCATAGACTTGGATTACTGTGACATTGAATGGTTTGCCTTGGAAACAAACAGATCATTCTGTTGCTTTTGAGACTGCATCCAAGTACTGCATTTCAGACTCTTTTGTTGACCATGATGGCCACTCCATTTCTTCTGAGGGATTCCTGCCCACAGTAGTAGATATAATGGTCCTCTGAGTTAAATTTACCCATTCCAGTCCATTTGAGTTCGCTGATTCCTAGAATGTCGACATTCACTCTTACCATCTCCTGTTTGACCACTTCCAATTTGCCTTGATTCATGGACCTGACATTCCAGGTTCTTATGCAATATGGCTCTTTACAGCATCGGACCTTGCTTCTATCATCAGTCACATCCACAGCTGGGTATTCTTTTTGATTTGGCTCCATCCCTTCATTCTTTCCGGAGTTATTTCTCCACTGATCTCCAGTAGCATATTGGGCACCTACTGACCTGGGAAGTTTGTCTTTCAGTATCCTATCATTTTGCCTTTTCATACTGTTCATGGGGTTCTCTAGGCAAGAATACTGAAGTGGTTTGCCATTCCCTTCTCCAGTGGACCACATTCTGTCAGATCTCTCCACCATGACCTGCCCATCTTGGATTGCCCTATGGGCATGGCTTAGTTTCATTGAGTTAGACAAGGCTGTGGTCCTAGTGTGATTAGATTGACTAGTTTTCTGTGAATATGGTTTCAGTGTGTTTGCCCTCTGAGGCCCTCTTGTAGCACCTACCGTCTTACTTGGGTTTCTCTTATCTTGGGCGTGGGGTATCTCTTCACGGCTGCTCCAGCATAGCGCAGCCCTTGCTCCTTACCTTGGACGAGGGTCATCTCCTCACCGCAGCCCTTCCTGACCTTCAACGTGGGATAGCTCCTCTAGGCTCTCCTGTGCCCCTGCAGCCACGGCTCCTTGGACGTGGGGTTGGTCCTCCCAGCCACCACCCCTGGCCTCGGGCATGGGGTTGCTCCTCCTGGCCGCCACCCTTGGCCTCCGGCGTTCTCAAATTATCTAGCATACAGTTTGGGTATAGGAAAACAATTCCATTGAAAAAATGAACAGTATTAAGTTATGGTCACAATTATTTCAATTAACAAGTTTAATTTGTTTTAATAAACAAATTAACAAACTTGTTTAGTTTCTCCAATAAGTGATAATAATTTTTTGAGAAAATGTGGATCAGATCAGTCTTAGGGTACACAAACCAAACTGACTTAGAATTGCTAAGATATGATCAAGTTAAAGAAAACAGTGATCTCTTAAATATAAATAGGAAGAATGTTTGCTTTTTGTTGACCCTTTATCATTCATCCTTGGGTGGGGACATAATTCTTTTAAAGTTAAACAAAAGATGTAGATCCTCAAGATATATTAATGCTCTTGCAGAATAAAATGTTTGAGGAAATTAAAACAAATACAGTGATATCACCACTGTATATGGAGTGTTCTAAGGGAAAAATGGAAAGAAAAGCTCAAGACAGGAATTGTCCTCTTTGAATCTATATGTAATGCATATTTTTTGTGGGCAGTTGAAGATGAGGAATTTAAAGTGTTAAATGGTTAATTAAAGATGAAGAAAGTATGGACTCTGACTCCAAAGATTCTAAGCAAAGTGACACAGTTAGAAGTAAATCATTAATTAGGAATTCCATGAGTTCTACGGAAGAGTTGTTCCCAAACAGTAAAGGGAGGGTACTGTCCATTCTCCCTATTAAGGAAGAAATACAGAAAAAAGGCTTTACAAAGGGAGGAATGATTTGATCTGGAAAATGAGAAAAAAATTCAATACATTCTCATAGGATTGAGAGAAAGTGATATTCAAGAAAGAGGGAATAGTGTATGCAAAAGTCAAAGGATGTGTTTAGAGAATGATGAGCAATTCAGTATGACTGAAGTGCAGTCTGAGTGCAGAACTGCCTGGAAAGGCAAGCGAACATGTGCTCTCCAAGGGTTTTACAAGTAATGCCTAGGAGAGCCATTCAAGATATCTACACATTTGTCTGCTTAATTTTTTGTTGTTCTTTCCATGTGTATAGGCAAGTAATAGACTTGTGTATCATCAAGTGTTGTTACATGCAATGTCCAATTTGATTTTCATATCTCTATGAAGTAGCCATGGCTAAGAATTTTGCAGGTTAGGAAAGAGATATCCAGAGAATGAAATCATTTGAGTAATCTCACTCAGATTACTAACAGATCTGAGAATAATTTGTGTATGTTACTACACAGTTTTAGTAGTAGTGAGGATTATCTAATTTCCTAGAAGCAAATGAGAGTTAAAAAGTCAAATGAGATGTATCAAAGAAAAATTTAATAGAAATACATATAATGTAAGACAAAGTCAAGCCAAAATATTGGACATCCGGAACAATTGGAGCCATGATTGAAAGCTACTGGATCAATCCTGTCTCTATCACTCTCTTTATGCCACATTATTTTTTTTTTCCTCTACAGATACTTTTTTTTTTCCCTCTGCAGATTTTTCTTTGTTTTTTTTTTCTTTTCTCTGCAAATTTTTCTTTGTATTTGTTTTTTTTTCTCTGCAGTTTCACGTACTGGAAATATGAGCACCGACAAATTCTATTTTTATATTGTATGTCTGACCCAACACTTTATCTGATCTTGTGTTAAAAAAAAAAAAAAAAAAAGGAAATTGTCTACCTGCTCAGCTCTGGATGAATCAAGTCAGATGCAGTGTGAAGGACGAGAGGTTACACTGTGGTTAGGTGTAGAGTTTGTGTGGTTGACGGGAAGAACATGCAATCCCGGAGGTGACCACAAAAGAGTCGACTTTTCATTTTAAAAGCTATGGTATGTTAAGTAAAATGTGGAGGAGTATTCTTTTTATTACCATGACTTTGAACTACAATAATGGTCTGTAAGTATTTCTATTCCCAAGCTAAGCTGCAGTTACCTACTTCTGCCTATGAGATATCCAGCCATCATTTCCCTCCCTTGGAAATCTCTAAGAACTGTGTGATATGATAGGTACAGTATTTTTCAGCCAACCAAAAAGATGATGGTTCCATATAGCTGAATCATTAATTTGGTAGTTTTATTGTATATCCATCCTTTTATCTATCTGAGCCTATAATTTTCATAGCAGGAAAATAGGTATAATAATGCCAGCTTTGTAAGGATGCCTAGAAAATTGGAGTTGGCAAGGCAGTTGACACAAAAATAGTCTCTCTATAAAATGAAAAGAGAAATTGCTCAAGCAAGACAAAACAAAATAAGTTGGTTCAATTAAATGTAATGTCCATAAATGCCGTTACCGGGCTTACCTTCAGTTCAGTTCAGTTCAGGTCAGTTGCTCAGTCATGTCCGATTCTTTGGGACCCCATAAATCGCAGCATGCCAGGCCTCCCTGTCCATCACAAACTCCCGGCGCTTACTCAAAATCATGTCCATCGAGTTGGAGATGCCACCCAGCGATCTCATTCTCTGTCGTCACCTTCTCATCCTGCCTCCAATCCCTCCTATAATCAGAGTCTTTTCCAATGAGTCAACTCTTCGCATGAGGTGGCCAAGGTGTTGGAGTTTCAGCTTTAGCATCATTCCTTCCAAAGAATCCCAGGGCTGATCTCCTTAAGAATGGACTGGTTGGATCTTCTTGCAATCCAAGGGACACTCAAGAGTCTTCTCCTGTACCACAGTTCAAAAGCATCAATTCTTTGGCACTCAGCTTTCTTCACAGTCCAACTCTCATATCAAGGTGACCACTGGAAAAACCATAGCCTTGACTAGACGGACTTTTGTTGGCAAAGTAATGTCTCTATTTTTTAATATGCTACCTACGTTGGTCATAACTTTTCTTCCAAGGAGCAAGCCTCTTTTAATTTCATGGCTGCAATCACCATCTGCAGTGATTTTGGAGCCCAAAAAAATAAAGTCTGACACTGTTTCCACTGCTTCCCCATCTATTTCCCATGAAGTGATGGGACCAGATGCCATGATCTTAATTTTCTGAATGTTGAGCTTTAAGCCAACTTTTTCACTCTCCACTTTCAATTTCATCAAGAGGCTTTTTAGTTCCTCTTCACTTTCTGCCATAAGGGTAGTATCATCTGCATATCTGAGGTTATTGATATTTCTCCCGCAATCTTGATTCCAGCTTGTGCTTCTTCCAGCCCAGGGTTTCTCATGATATACTCTGCATATAAGTTAAATAAGCAGGGTGACAAGATTACAGCCTTGATGTACTCCTTTTCCTATTTGAAACCAGTCTGTTGTTCCATGTCCAGTTCTAACTGTTGCTTCCTGACCTGCATACAGGTTTCTGAAGAGGCAGGTCAGGTGGTCTGGTCTTCCCATCTCTTTCAGAATTTTCCACAGTTCATTGTGATCCACACAGTCAAAGTCTTTGGCATAGTCAATAAAGCAGAAATAGATGTTTTTCTGGAACTCTCTTGCTTTTTCCATGATCCAGAAGATGTTGGCAGTTTGGTCTCTGGTTCCTCTGCCTTTTCTAAAACTAGCTTGAACATCAGGAAGTTCACGGTTCACATATTGCTGAAGCCTGGCTTGGAGAATTTTGAGCACTACTTTACTAGCATGTTAGATGAGGGCAATTGTGTGGTAGTTTGAGCATTCTTTGGCATTGCCTTTCTTTGGGATTGGAATGAAAAATGTCCTCTTCCAGTCCTGTGGCCACTGCTGAGTTTTCCAAATTTGCTGGCATATTGAGTGCAGCACTTTCACAGCATCATCTTTCAGGATTTGAAATAGCTCAATTGGAATTCCATCACCTCTACTGGCTTTGTTCGTAGTGATGCTTTCTAAGGCCCACTTGACTTCACATTCCAGGATGTCTGGCTCTAGTTCAGTGATCACACCATCATGATTATCTGGGTCATGAAGCTCTTTTTTGTATAGTTCTTCTGTGTGTTCTTGCCATCTCTTTTTAATAGCTTCTGCTTCTGTTAGGTCCATACTATTTCTGTCCTTTATCAAGTCCATCTTTGCATGAAATGTTCCCTTGATATCTCTAATATTCTTGAGATCTCTAGTCTTTCCCATTCTGTTGTTTTCCTCTATTTCTTGCATTGATGGCTGAGGAAGGCTTTCTTATCTCTCCTTGCTATTCTTTGGAACTCTGCATTCAGATACTTATGTCTTTTCTTTTCTCCTTTGCTTTTCGCTTCTCTTCTTTTCGCAGCTATTTGTAAGGCCTCCTCAGACAGCCCTTTTGCTGTTTTGTACTTCTTTTCCATGGGGATGGTCTTGATCCCTGTCTCCTGTACAATGTCATGAACCTCATTCCATAGTTCATCAGGCACTCTGTCTATCAGATCTAGTCCCTTAAATCCTTTTCTCACCTCCACTGTATAATCATAAGGGATTTGATTTAGGTCATACCTGAATGTTCTAATAGTTTTCCCTACTTTCTTCAATTTAAGTCTGAATTTGGCAATATGGAGTTCAAGATCTGAGCCACAGTCAGCTCCCAGTCTTGTTTTTGCTGACTGTATAGACCTTCTCCATCTTTGGCTGCAAAGAATATAAGCAATCTGATTTTGGTGTTGACCATCTGGTGATGTCCATGTATAGAGTCTTCTCTTGTGTTGTTGGAAGAGGGTATTTGCTATGACCAGTGTGTTCTCTTGCCAAAACTCTATTAGTCTTTGCCCTGTTTCATTCCGTATTCCAAGGCCAAATTTGCCTATTACTCCAGGTGTTTCTGGACTTCCTACTTTTGCATACCAGTTTCCTATAATGAAAAGGACATCTTTTTTTGGGTGTTAGTTCTAAAAGGTCTTGTAGGTCTTCATAGAACCATTTAACTTCAGCTTCTTCAGCGTTACTGGTTGGGGCATAGGCTTGGATTGGCTTACCTTAGTTACCCTTATATTTTCATTCATGGTTGAATAAATATTTATTAGGAAAGCAAATATTAAAATAATCAAATAATGAATTAAATGGATAATTAAGGATTGGATAAAATTTATTTAATGTGAAAATTGAAGGATTATATCATAAGTAGGATTTTAATATTTCTCAATTTCAGGCAAGTCTTTAAGAAATATTTTCAAACACTATCAAAAGAGTTAAAATGGTAAACAGATTTCAAAATAGTTGACAGTGCTAAAGTATATTGAATAATGACAATTGATAGAAATATTTATATTTAAAGATATTGAAAATCAAAGTTTTATGTTTTACATATAATTACAGGAAAATAAATCACATAAAAGTCAAATAATCAAATAATCAAAAAGAAATCAACCCACCAACAAAAAAAGAACTTTAATCTTGATGACTTCTGGCTAACACTAAAGTTCTTGGCCTTCTATTGTTAAAGTATTTTAATCAGGACTTACCAAAATATAGGTAAAGCTACCATTTTAGAGAAGGGAAAATAATACAGTTTTAAACTGTCTATATGTCATTCCATCTTTTTAAATCAATACGTTTACAATAATTTTCTAGGATACACAAAATTTGTTTTTCACCACCACTTTTTAAGGGTTAATGAGTGTAATTACCAAAACTGATAATTGTTGGAATCAGAATGAATAATGTAGTTATCAACATATTGGATTTCTCTGATTAAATCTTTGACATTGGTAATAAGTGCCATCATAGGGTGATGATGTTTTCTCCTATGAACATGTTTCATGTTATTTACTTATTTATTTAGCCTCAGTTTCTCTGTTTTAAATATACAACTGTCCTTTGATATCTAGGACCCCTGCTGATATAAAAAATACACAGATGTCCAAGTCTCTTATATAAATGCAGTACTTGCATATAACCTATGCTCATTCTCCCATATACTTTAAATAATCTCTAGATTATTTGTGATACCTAGTGCAATGTAAATGCAAAGAGTTGCTGGGGGGTGGCAAATTCAAGCTTTGCTCTTTGGAATTTTCTGAATTCTTTTTTTTTTTTTTTTAGTATGTTCCATCTAGGTTGGTTGTATCTGTAGATGTGGAACCTGGGGAGGTAGAGGGTGGAAATAATTTCCGTCTCCCTTTTCTGAGTGCTCTTTGGTGGTCTGTAATTCATTGTAGTATATTTTGTGTGAAGGCTGTGTACTATGAAACTGCATATCTAAGACAGCACATCTTTTTGGAATAATCCATCTTCACAGTGATGATAGAGAATGTGATATTTTCTCCCTCTAAATCATCCTGGAGCAATTCTAACCAAGAGTGATTTGTGTGTGTTGTGAAAGCCCACTAAGGAGATTTACGGGACTTCTATCATCAGAGCGTGCTGTGTCCAGGCTCATTATGTGTTCCAGAACCCGAGTCCTGGGAAGAATGCCATTCAGGAGTCACGATGCCCATTCTCACTCCTGGCCTTGTGTGTAGCCTCAGCTATGGAGAGTTCCAGCCAACTGAACTCATTAGGGTGAATTTAATAAATTTCTAGGGCTCCAGAATTCTTCAAATGTGCCTCAGGATCTCTATGTAGGGTGCCTTAGATGCTTAAGCATAGAGTTATAGATCCACATCCGTGACTAAACTGGGCAAGCTTAATTTTTTTAATCTTACACAGTTGCAATTCAGGTAAATTTTATTTGAACAAAGAGTTGGACAACTTTGATATTCTCAGACTTAAAATAAGACAGAAGCTTTCAGATTTTTAGACTATAAGATTGCACAATGATCTTAGTTGTAATTTAAATATCAAATGAAAATTATAGTCACTGTAGGTTCAAAGCTTTTAGTTTACTATGACTTTTGGGGAGTCCTGTGTTGAAGATACTGAAATGTTAGTGTAATATTAGTCATCAGACCTAAAAAGAAAGGGGGCTTATAGTTGTTGACACTACTATTATGTTAACAGTCTCATTTTTGCTTGCTTGTTTGTTTTCGGAGAAGGCATGGCAACCCACTCCAGTATTCTTGCCTGGAAAATCCCATGGACAGAGGAGCCTGGTAGGCTGCAGTCCATGGGGTCGTGAAGAGTCAGACATGACTGAGCAACTTCACTTGTTTGTTTTAGATGAGAAATGTGTATCGCTAAGCAATGAATCAATTTGTCTAGTATCACAATGATAATATTAGGCATGATTTGAAGAATTATGATATTGTAACAATTTTACTACCCTAGATAATCTTAAACAAGGAATTCTATTGACATTATCAGAAACACAGACTTATTATTATTTATGTACCATTTAGGAAAACCATGAAATGCTCTCTTTGATATCATTATTAAGAGCATTTTAAGAGTTTAATGTACTAGGCCAGGATGAGCAAAATAAAGAAGAGAAAAGAGGGATTTCCTGGATTCCTTCCTACAAAATATGTACAGAGTCAACACCTTGTACCCTGAGTGAAGAAATAAAATAACTACAGAGCACAAAGTTTGTGCCAGGCAGCCAAGTGGCTAAGTGGTAAAAAATCTGCCTGTCAATACGAGACACAGGAGACATGGGTTCAATCCCTGTGTGGAAGATCCCCTGGAGGAGGAAAAGGCAACCCACTCTAGTATTCTTGCCTAGGAAATCCCATCTACAGAAGACACTGGTGGGCTATATTCCATGAGACAGCAAAGAGTCAGACATGACTTAGCGACTGAGCACAGCACAGCATTCATAGGCACGACTTAAAACATCCTCTTAACAGTCCTTCACCAAGGACTGAGGGGATTAGGTATCTAACACTTCAGCTTTCTTGCTCCTTGAGTGGGGTAATTCCAAGGCACCTTCTCTTTTTTCTCAGATTTTTCCAATGGGATTGAACTCCAGGTGCCTGTAACAATAATCTGTTTCTTTAGGCTTCTTTAATCAATATCCTTCCTTCTTCTATGTCATTTCCTCACCCTGTGATAGTCTCTGGGATCACGTCCCAGATTAACAACTTGTGCTTTAATTCTTACCCCAGAGTCCTATTTCTGACGCACTCTAAATTTAAGACACTCAGTTGCTAATTCATGAAGTTGGGTTTCCTATCTAGCTTCCTCTAACTCGAAACCCACGATTTGCCAACTGTGTACTGCTGTTGTCTTTAACTGGAGAATACAGTTTTTTATAGTGTTTATGCAGTTTTTAGGCAGGTGGGATTTTTCCCAAAACCGTGGATTTAATTTTAAATTCACGTTCACAAAGCAAAACGTTTTTACACAGTGTTAAGATGAAAACACACATGGGCTTCTTAAAAACAATTGAGTGTGGCAACATTCACATACGGGCTCCACAGTGCTTCCTCTTGCAGTGAAAGAAAGGGAAGGTTTCTGTTACAGTCTGAAGCATCAGAGAGATTATCACATGGTGACCCTGACTTCCCTCTCAAGGCTTTGATGACCTGGGCCATGTGGACATGCTGAGTTACCTTGTGGAACAGCTTGTCATTGGAAACCCAAGGAGTTTGTAACTACCCAACTATAATACACAACAAATGAACTCTTTTCTCTGAAAGTTTGATTTGAACCAAGATCAGCTACTGGCCTAAAATGTAAGAATTAAATTCAGTTATAATAATTACAAAACATAGTAATACACAGAAATATTTTTCTAAAACAAGGAAATCATTTAACAATGTGGGGGTTTTAATTTAAAGTAATTGCTTTTTAAAATTGAGAGTAATATAATATGTTGAAAAATTGTAGGAGAGTAGAGAAAGCGTAACACATGATCCCATTATTCCTTCATACAAAATAAAATGTATTTATTTACCTTAAAGTAAAATGAACTAAAAGACTAGCATCAGCCTTTAGTTTTATTTGTGTGTCTATTTAAAATTTATATGAAAACAGTTTATTTTTTTTATCCCTTTGATTTTTTAATTAACATTAATTTTATGTTTTTTTTTCATTATTGTCCTATGACCTGTTGGAACATTCTGAAAATTTTACACAGAACTTAGACTCCATAATTGGACACGTAGACTATAAACATATCTCAGTTATCTGAGAAAGAGTTAAAAATTATTCTTCTCTTCTTCCTGTTTCTACTTCCTGTTTCCTATTTACAAGTCATCATGCTCCTGATAACTTAGGATTCAAATGTTGGGTCAATCCATAGCTCATGGGTTAATGATGGGTAGTGTGTAAAACACTTGTAGTCCACAAGAGGTGTTAAATAAATGTGAACAACTCTTAGGTTCCTGTCTTACCCATCTCAGGTTTTCAGTTTCTCTTGCTGCTCTCTTAGTTCAGGTTCTTGCAGCCTCCATGCTAATTTTGCTGTTAATTCTGCAGTTTTCTCTTTTTTTGCCCTCAGCATAAAACCCAACATAAGCAGAAAATATAAAAGACCATTGAACTCAAGTTTTTGATTCAAATGAACTCAGCCAGCGTTGATTCCTAGCTTTGATTTGTCCAAGCTATATGAAATTGAGAAGTAGCTCAACTGCTCGTAACCTCAGTTTTCCCTTCTATGAAATGGGGGCAATAATACCTAATTATCAAGGTTCTGTCAGGATTCATGATGACGTACATTAAGTGCTCATCACAATGCATTATAAAGCAAATGCTTCTGGAAGAATAAATATTTCTATGAATGGAGTCTTCTCTCTTTTTTAGCTAAAGTTGCCACTTGACTGAGGGTGAATATTTTTATCATAATAATCCCAGTACTAATCAAAAGATCTGTCTTATCTGACTTGGGGAAAAGATAATTTCAGGCTAGACTACAGCTTCCAAACCACTCATATGATCCTTGCTTTAGAAGATATATAAGTGAGGAGTAGCTTTGTCATTCTCATATTTGAAAAGAAAAAAAAATCATGATGAGAACAAGCAAAAACAACAACAAAAAAAAATTATAAAATTCCTATAGCAAGAGAGGGCAAAGACATTTATTTAACTCTCTTAAGTCAATTATTGTGAAAATAATCTGAATACAACCCATTTGATTAATAAGAGTGAGGCCCAAAACTCTAGGAAGTGGTGTTTTTCTTCTCTAATTTTAATTTCATCTTCATAGTCCTTAAATGAAATTGGATGAATTACAGCAGCTGAAAAGATGAACTGACTGTTAGTTTCTGTAAGAAAGACCGATGACAAAAATTGGTCTGGACAAAAATACCAGTTATAATCACCAGCCAACTGGTAAGGGGGAGGAAGTGCTATTCATCCCTAATTCCAACTGTTAATTACCTAAAAATATATACATTTCTTACTTATATTTTTGGCATATAATGATTTAATCAAAACATGGTCTGTCATAAGTTTAAGAAAAGCATACTCAATTTATAGGGCATCTTTTAACAGTATAATATTCCTGATGATTCAGTGCAATAAAATATAAAAGAGTAACAGGGGAATATACAATATTTAGTGTTGTTAATATACTAATATCCTAAATTAGGTGCCAGTTGACAAAAATGCTATACTTATTCCTAACCTATTTTACAATTTGTATGATGAAATCTGAACTGTTTTGCAGAGGTGTTCTGTGGGGCTAGGCAGAGATGGAAATTACTGGTGCTTGGAAGTAATATCCAGGATCCTCAAGTAGAAAATAAACTCAGTGCTAGATCCATGATGAGGAATCTACATGTACACATATATTAAAGTATCTGTTAGAACACACCTTTTATTATTTATAAGATGTAGGTCAAAACAGCTTTTTTCTTTGTCTCAATCTCTTGTCTGTGAAGTGGAATAATAGAAAAATAGTAAGTTCAAATAATATTAACCTTATTAATGTTTCAAATGATTAGAATTAATAAAGTGCTTCACTTAATGTTCCAAGAACTACTTAGATGGCATCAGGTTAAACCTCACATTATTTATTTATTTATACTTAAATGGGCTTCCCTGGTGGCTCAGCTGGTAAAGATGCCTGCAATGTGCGAGACCTGGGTTTGATCCCTGTGTTGGGAAAATCTCCTGGAAAATGGAAGGCCTAATTCCATGGACTGTATAGTCCATGGGGTCGCAAAGAGTCAGACACAATTGCACGACTTTCACTTTCATTTTCATACTTAAATGTAAGTATATTTCAGTTCAGTTCAGTCACTCAGCCATGTCCGAGTCTTTGCAACCCTGTGAACCACAGCACCAGGCTTCCCTGTCCATCACCAACTCCCAGAGTCCACCCAAACCCATGTCCATTGAGGCGGTGATGCCATCCAACCATCTCATCCTCTGTCGTCCCCTTCTCCTCCTGCCCTCAGTCTTTCCCAGCATCAGGGTCTTTTCCAATGAGTCAACTCTTCACATGAGGTGGCCAAAGTATTGGAGTTTCAGCTTCAACATCGGTCCTTCCAAAGAACACCCAGGACTGATCTCCTTTAAGATGGACTGGATGGATCTCCTTGCTGTCCAAGGGACTCTCAAGAGTCTTCTCCAACACCACAGTTCAAAAGCATCAATTCTTCAGCACTCAGCTTTCTTCACAGTCCAACTCTCACATCCATACATGACCACTGGAAAAACCATAGCCTTGACTAGATGGACCTCTGTTGGCAACCTAATATCTCTGCTTTGTAATATGCTGTCTAGGTTTGTCATAACTTTCCTTCCAAGGAGTAAGTGTCTTTTAATTTAGTAGTATATTAAGTAAATGGCAACCCACTCCAGTTTTCTTGCCTAAACAATCCCATGGACAGAGGAGCCTGGCGAGCTACAGTCCATGGGGTTGCAAAGAGTCAGACATGACTGAGCAACCAACACACTAAAATAAAGTATAAATTTATTATATGTAAACTACCCAGTATTCAAGCTTGTTTTATACTTGTTTTATACTCCTATCTTCCTCTGTAGAAGTGGGGACACCAAAGCACAGTGAGATTAAGAAACTTGCTCAGTGTTGTGCAGTCATCAGTGATAAACTCTGTATGTGAACACATGAAGTGAGACACACAATCCTGCCATCTTAACCATTGCATCATACAGACTTCGCTACAGGGAGTATATTAAGAAAAAGGAATTGCAATTGTAAATATAGTTGTTATTACCTAGGAAAATGATGAACATTGTTGCTGAAGTTGGCAGGATTTCAGCCTATCATAGAAATTCAGAGTTTGCTAAAACATATAATCATTACACATATTTAGGAAAGATTCCACTAAGAAGAGACTATTCAGCTGGCTCTTGGAAAGTGCACAGACTTTGAAGGTGAAGATGGATAGTGTCCTTCTTAATTTGGGTTTCTGTAACAGAATTTCTCTGAATGACTGGTTTGAAAATGACAGAAATTTACTTTGAATCATTGTGGAGGCTGGAAAGTCCAAGGCCAGTGTGCCAACGGATGCAGTATTTGGTGAGACCTGCTTCTGATTCATAGACAGCCTTCTTGCTGTGTCATCACATTATACATGGGGTAAAAAACTCTCTGGTGTGTCTTTTGTAAGGGCATTAATTCTGTCCATGGGAGCCTCTCTCATGACTTGATCATTTCCCAAGGACTCTGCCTCCTAACACTATCCCATTCAGTTCAGATCAGTTGCTCCATTGTGTCTGACTCTTTGCAACCCCATGGACTACAGCACTCCAGGCTTCCCTGTCTATAACCAACTCCTGGAGCTTGCTTAAACTCATGTCCATTGAGTCGATGATGCCAACCAACTGTTTCATCCTCTGTCATCACCTTCTCCTCCTGCCTCCAATCTTTCCCAGAATCAGGGTGTTTTCTAGTGAGTCAGTTCTTTGCAGTGGGTGGCCAAAGTATTGGAGCTTCAGCATCAACATAAGTCTTTCCAATGAATATTCAGGACTGATTTCCTTTAGGATTGACTGGTTTGATCTCCTTGCAGTCCAAGGGACTTTCAAAAGTCTTCTCCAACACCACAGTTCAAAAACATCAATTTTTCAGTGCTCAGTTTTCTTATAGTCCAACTCTCATATCCATACACAACTACTGGAAAACCCATAGCTTTGACTAGATGGACCTTTTGCAGCAAAGTAATGTCTCAACTTTTTAGCATGCTGTCCAGTTTGGTCATAGATTTTCTTCCACGGAGCAAGTGTCTTTTAATTTCATGGCTGCAGTCACCATCTGCAGTGATTTTGGAGCCTAAGAAAACAAAGTCTGTCACTGTAGAATTTCACCATATAGATTTTGGAAGGATTGCAAACATTCAGTCCATAATAGGCAGGTATGCTTGTCAGAAGAGCAAGGAAAGTATAAAACCTATAAGCAAGGTGAAAAGACAGCCTTCAGAATGGGATAAAAATAATAGAAAATGAAGCAACTGATAAATAATTTATCTCAAAAATATACAAGCACATGATGTAGCTCAATACCAGAAAAATAAATGACCCAATCAAAAAATGGGCCAAAGAACTAAACAGGTATTTATCCAAAGAAGACATACAGATGGCTAACAAATACATGAAAAGATGCTCAACATCACTCATTATCAGGGAAATGGAAATGAAAACCACAATGAGGTACCATCTCATACCTGTCCAAATGACTGCTGTCAAAAAGGCTACAAACGATAAATGCTGGAGAGGGTGTGGAGAAAAGGGAACGCTCTTATACTATTGGTGGGGATGCAAACTAGTATAGCCACTATGGAGAACAGTGTGGGGATGCCTTTAAAAACTGGAAATAGAACTGCCATACAATCCAGGAATCCTATTGCTGGGCATACACATCAGGGAAACCAGAATTGAAAGAGACAAGCGTACCCCAGTGTTCATCACAGCACTATTTACAATAGCTAAGACATGGAAGCAACCTAGATGTCCATCAGCAGACCAATGGATAGGACAGTGTGGTACATATACACAATGGAATATTACTCAGCTATTAAAAAGAACACATTTGAATGAGTTCTAATGAGGTGGATGAAACTGGAGCCTATTATACAGAGTGAAGTAAGTCAGAAAGAAAAATACCAAAACAGTATATTAACATGTACAGGTGGAATTTAGAAAGATGGTAATGATGACCCTATATGCAAGACAGCAAAAGAGACACAGATATAAAGAAAAGACTTTTGGACTTTGTGGGAGATGGTGAAGGTGGGATGATTTGAGAGAATAGCATTGAGACATGTATTTTACCATATGTGAAATAGATCACCAGTCCAAGTATGGCAAAAAACACTACAATATTTTAAAGTAGTAGCCTCCAATTAAAATAAATTAATTTAAAAAATCTATTCTTTTTTTTTCATGTAAAGGGAGCAATTATTTCATTGGTAGAGAGTTAGGAAAAGACTGATGTGACTAGAAATTTGAGAAACTCACTTCAGCAGATTCTAGAGCATGATGCTGTGGTATATTGAAGAGGAGGCTCTATGAGAATTTGACACCAGATAATGAAATATAAAGATCAGAACACTGGAGCTTTACCATCAATAATCAAACGGTTAACCAACTTTTTAAGTGGCAAGTGGGAAAAGAGAAGTGAGGGATGATGATAGGACCCACTGACATTTTTACATCTGTGGTTTTCGCAATGTTGAAATTTGGATTAAAGGAAAGAGATTCTGTTGGCGGGGGAGCCAGCCAGTGATATGATTTCTCCTTCCATTTGGCTCTCCTATAGACTAATGTAACTCTATTTCTGGTCAATGGGGATCTCTGTTGTTTTTAAGATCTCTCAGTTACATTTCTTCAGCTTTATAAGGCTTAGAGAAATCTTCCAGAACACTGAGTTCTGTGCTCATTATGAAACTGTCAAAAGTGATTTTGTTTTGTAATGTGTGGGCTGCTACAGAAAAACACATTATCAACTGGTACAAAAAGATGCCCTAATAGGGAAAAAAAAAAAAACTGTACAGGGATAGAGAGTGATAGTTTTCAAGGTAGTGAGTTCCCTGATAGCACAGGACTGCATGGTAAATTTGGGATAGTTTGTGTTAAGAATCATCTTAAAGTGTTAGCCACTCAGTTGTGTCTGACTCTTTGCAACTCCAAGGACTGTAGCCTGTCAGGCTCCTCTGTCCATGGGATTCCTCAGGCAAGAACACGGAAGTGGGTTGCCATTCCCTTCTCCAGGGGGTCTTCCTGACCCAGGGATTGAACCCAGGTCTCTTGTGTTGCAGGCAGATTCTTTACCACTGAGCCACTGGGAAGCTCAAGAATCATATGAGAACCTTGTTATAAATTTAAATTCTAGCTTCTCTGGTGGCTCAGCACTGAAGTATTTACCTATCAATGTAGGAGATACCAGTTTGATCCCTGGGTCAGGAAAACCCCCTGGAGAAGGAAATGGCAACCCTCTCAAGTATTGTTGCCTGGAAAACCCCATGGACAGAGGAGCCTGGTAAGGTACAGTCCATGGGGTCACAAAAGAGTCAGACACAAGTTAGTGACTAAACAACAGTCAATCCTAGAGACAGTAAGTCTGGGTGGGCCCCAGAGATATTTATGTTTAGAGGGCTCTCGGGTGTTTTCGACTGATCTAGGCTGTTGACTCACTTTTAAGACACAACAATCTTGATATTATCTTTTTCTTTTAATACTATTAATAAATCTTAATTACTCACTGGAATGAGCCTTTCAGATCCTGGGCAACATATTTGGAACCCAATGACAGCAGATAGAGGTACCATGTAGTATGGTGGTGGTGATGATGATTTCTGAATAGAACTTAAACTAAGTTTTTCTTCTTTGGAACTATTTTAAGCTTCAATCTAAAACTTGTGATGTATGGTCAAATTATTAAATTTTAAAGGTTCTTTTTTTCCCTCCCTAAACAAGAAATTTAAAACAGGATCATTTATACTAATGAGTCTGGAAGCATGAAAAATTGATTAAACTCTTAATTATATCTTTGCTTCACACTTAGAACATATGAAAGATGGCAAAGATCTTGGTTGTGCAGTCTTTGTGGTGGGCTCCCATTCTACAATCAGGAGGTTTGTGAAATTGTTAGTATCCTACAGTATTGTTCCTTTCCAATCAAAAGAAGAGACTCAGAACAAAGATTTCTGACATGGGTATGGATACAGCATTTGGGAAGAATAACAGGAAAATGCTGAATTTGAGGGGTTGGTTAAAAGTCAATTCAAGTTGAGTGAAATAGATCGACTTTGGAATCACTAAATGGCAATTACCTACCTTTGCCTCTGGGCACTTTTCTCTTGCCTTTGAATGTGCTTTCACTTGTAGTGGAGTGTACTCTTGATTTTCAAACCTAGGCCTGTTAACAATCTCACCTGGGAAACCTTTGCTACGTGAGGTCGGAGTAGACATTGCTTATTATTTCCTGGCCAGCAGAACTGTGTTTTGATTCCAATTAGGTTGTGGTCACTTATAAGCCTCATCATCCCATGAGAACTACTAAAATTCTCTACGAATCAGATGATTTGTCTGTGAAAAAGGAATAATAAAACTGTTTTTGTGGGAGTTCCCTGATCAGTTCAGTCGCTCAGTCATATCCAACTCTTTGCGACCCCATGAACCACAGCACACCAGGCCTCCCTGTCCATCAACAACTCCCGGAGCCCACCCAAACCCATGTCCATTGAGTTGGTGATGCCATCCAATCATCTCATCCTCTGTCATCCCCTTCTTCTCTTGCCCTCAATCTTTTCCAGCATCAGGGTCTTTTCAAATGAGTCAGCTCTCCACATCAGGTGGCCAATATATCAGACAGAGTTTCAGCTTCAACATCAGTCCTTCCAATGAACACCCAGGACTAATCTCCTCTAGGATGGAGTGGTTGGATCTCCTTGCAGTCCAAGGGACTCTCAAGAGTCTTCTCCAACACCACAGTTCAAAAGCATCAATTCTTTGGCATTCAGCTTTCTTCACAGTCCAACTCTCACATCCATACATGACCACAGGAAAAACCATAGCCTTGACTAGAAGGACCTTTGTTGGCAAAATAATGTTTCTGCTTTTTAATATGCTGTCTAAGTTGGTCATAACTTGCTTTCCAAGGAGTAAGCGTCTTTTAATTTCATGGCTGCAATCACTATCTGCAGTGATTTTGGAGCCCAGAAAAATAAAGTCTGACACTGTTTCCACTGTTTCCCCATCTATTTCCTGTGAAGTGATGGGACCAGATGCCATGATCTTAGTTTTCTGAATGTTGAACTTTAGTCATTAGTATTCTGGTTTGTCACTGCTGGGACTCATATTCAATTCCTGGTTAGGGAACTGATATCCCTCAAGCTGCATCGTGTGGCCAAAAATATTTTTTATTTAAAAAGAAGAAACATTCTTGTACTGTGAATTTAATTAAAATATCATTGAGTATTTGAAATTTCTTGATGTTTTCCAGGTATCATTAATAACTACAAACATATATGGAGTTCTGCAAACAGACTATATTTTGTTTTTCCCCTGATGTTCAAGTGATGACTAATTTTCATTTTTTAGTCAATTTGACAAATATTTGAGTTCTTATATTAAATTCATACTTCTAAGTGGATTCACCTAGAGGAATCTGAAAGGAAGGTCCACTTTTAAACAGACGCACAATGTCCTTACTCTCTTGATGATTGAGAGATGCAATGAATAAGAACATACATAAGGAGATGTCAGAGGAATCTATTATCATCTGTTGATTAGTTGGTTTCTATTTTTTTTTCATAATTTTATAAGAGGATTATATTATGACAAAGCTGCTGTCCCAGTTACATGCATCTGACCATCCCCTCCATGCTTGATTCCCTCACAAACACAGTACTGACTTCAACTCTGGTAGTGATATCTAACAGCTTCAAAGGCTCTTCTTGGCCTTTGGTAGGGAATAGACCATTGTTTCACTCATGGGAATAGCTGTTGGCAGAAAGAAGAGTCATCATACTGCATCATAAGTGGAGAGAAAGCAATATTCATGTTAGATAGTTGTTCTAAATTTTCAAAGAATTTAAAAACAAAATAAAACATATATATATATATATATATATATATATATATATATATACACACATATGCATGCACACACACACACACACACACACACATATATATATATACAGGTAAAAATCCACCTTCCAATGCAGAATACAGGAGATACAGAGACAAGGGTTCCATCCCTGGGTCAGGAAGATCTCCTGGAGGAGGGCATGACAACCCACTCCAGTATTATTGCCTGGAGAGTCGCATGGACAGAGGAGCCTGGAAGTCTACAGTCCATAGGATCCCAAAGACACAACTGAAGCAACTTTGCATGCATGAACACCTGTATGCATGTGTTTGTGTGTGTATACACACACATACAGTTATATTGTCTTTTGTTTAATGATGACCATGTTATTTAATCAAGAATTGTCTTCAAAACTGAGTTGTGAGACAGAAGATCAGAGATATTATTTTAAAAAAAAACCTACTTTTTGAAACAGGCAGCCTTGCTTCAGGTCACACTTAGCTCAACATAAAAATGTTCTCATGTCTATTAGCTTCACCTCTGATTTTTTTTCCATTCTCTACCCCACTGCCTATTGCAGAAACTTGTATGAAGTGCATCATTGATCTCCCTTATCTCTGATTCTGGGGCTGGATTAGGATGTTAGGGAGCCTGGCAGGAGACAAGAGGTAGAAAAGAAACTGAGTGGATTTAGGTCCCCGGATTCCTTTTTGCAGAGTTATCTTGAGCTTGCTTTGTCCTCTGCTCAAGGTCCTTGGTTTTCCCAAGGTGAGCTTTGTAACACAATTCCATATTTCAGTTACTGCTTGTTGCCTTTGTCTCTTCGGATCCAGGGATAGTAACAGCTCTCCTATTACTAGCCCAGGGTTTTTGCAACATTCGTTGTGGTTATCCTACCACCCACACTCCAATATATAGTCCCTTTTTAGATAAACTTTCCTCAAATTATCCTAATTTGAGCATAGCATCTGTTTCCTGTTGAATTGCTGACAGTTCCAACTATCACCAGTAAAAGCATTCATTCACATACATTAAGTGATTCAGAATAGAGGTAGTAGAAAGCATATCAGGACTAGAAGTTGGGAATTCAAATCTGGGTATACTTTTCATAAATGTGTGCCTAAGGTAAAGTATTTGGACTCTATAAATTTAAATATCTCGTGCGCCAAATGGGGATAATACTGACTCAACTGCAGAATAAAAGCATGAGCCAAAGACATTGTATATAGGAAACAATCTACATGAGGCATGAAAACAGTAACCCAGTAGTGTTGGTCTTGGTAGCTACATTAGTGGTCATTACGTTGCACGCACTCTTGATTTCATCAGCTGCATAACGTTAATAAACTAAGTGTTCTTAATTTGCATCTCATCCCTATGATTCCAATTTGGAATATAGGTTAATATGTCTAAGAGTAAGGAGATATGCAAATACCTAATATCAATAAAACAGCTGAATGTGCATATCTTCTACTACTCAGAAGCCATCTTACATTTCTTTTTCTGAAAGTGCAAATTAATAAACATTCATAACTTGTTTAAATGCCCTATACCAAAAGCTGAAAAAAAAAGTGCTAGTATTAGAAGTCTTCAATTGGTTGATGACTAATTGCCCCAGAGGGCAATTGTCACTGGATAAGGAAACATCTATCTTGTGAGATATTACAAAACCAAGACCTCCTGTTAAAAGTCTAATTAGTTTAAATGTTGCAGGTCTCTAAAGTTTGTTCACACAAAAGGTTGAGCTTTTTTTTTTAAAAAAAAAAAAAAGATAATGTATTTATTAATCAGAGCAGCAAACGGTTTGATGTGAACAGTTTTGTGGCCAAGCTCAACACCACCAGATACTTCCAAATAATTTCCATATGGAGAGGAAAGAAACCCAGCTGAGGTATTTGTTTATCCCCAGAGACACTGAGACTGATCTCCAACTAATAGGTCCAAATATAATAAAATTAAACTTTTCCTAACTTTGGGTAGTTTTAGTTCCATTGTATAGTGAAAAATGTGGTTGGCAAATGTTACAACGTGGTATTATTGATAAAAGTAGTGCTCAATGAGTTCCTCCTATGTGCCTAGAACTATTTCACATGAACTTATTTTATGATGAACTATTTTACATGATCTCATTCAATGCTTGCAATATTCCTTTGAGATAGGTTACTAACTGTAAATCAGAACTCTAATTCAGGCAATCTCTTACTCCATTCTTTACTATAAAGTATACTGTGGTCTTTACTATAAAACTGTAAAAGTATAACTGTGCTTTGTGCTCAGTTGCTCAGTCCTATCTGACTCTTTGTGACCCCAAGGTTATAGCCTACCATGCTCCTCTTTCCATGGGATTTTCCAGGCAAAAATACTGAAGCAGGTTGCCATTTCCTTCTCCAGGGGATATTCCTGACCCAGGGATGGAACCTAGGTCTCTTTGATCTCCTGCATTGGAAGGTGGATTCTTTACCCACTACACCATCTGCTTTTGTTAATTACATTTCTGACTTGTATCAAATTAAAATACCTATCTTTCCACATGCAAATGAAATGTATGATCATGTTTCTTTTTGTTATTGACTCTGGAGCTCCATAAATATCAGATATATCAACTATTCAACCTAAAATGTAACTGATCAGACCCCACCTGTCAGTGTTTTCCTGATTCTTATTTGTGCCCACTATCAGGGCTCCCTCTCCTTCAACTTTATCATTTAGTGTTCCTAAGACCCACCTGTTGCTGGGTAGATGGAGCTGACTCTAGCATTCACTCTTGGTGATTTCAGTGATTAATTTCTGTCCTTTTGCATGAAATGTATCTGCCCAGTTTTTATACAATTACCTATCCATAACTCTTTCTTTAGGTGGGTTATGTGTACATACAGAATATTACCCACTAACAGTCTAAGAGAATTTTACCGACTGCTTCCATGTTTACCATTTTTAATATCTAATTCCTCAGAGTCTTCCGTAAAGTCAACTCTCCTCTTCTTTGGCAGTACTGATTGTTTGTTCCAAGACCCCTATCATTCACAGGAATGTCAGTCCATTGCCTTCCATTTCTCAGGAATCTGATTGAGCCACTCTCACTTTAGTCAAAACTTTAGACTTTTATCCATGTTTTTATCTTTAGTAGGAAAACATCAGGCTAAATTGTTTTTCGTCATAATCTTGCATCATAAAGCTGTTTGGGTGTTGTTGACTCCTGAAATGCAAGGCAGCTCTTAATTCCCTAAGGGCAGGGTTGTATGTATAATGAGGAAACCCAAAGTAGGGGTCTTAGGCCACAGCAGCGGTAGAGAGGAGGGAGGAAGGAGGAATAGGGAAAAGGGTAGGGTACAGGGCTCTAAGAAGATGATTTGGTCCTTCTCCCAACAATTGATTCAATCTCCTGCTAATAAGTAGCTGTGTTTGTAGCTGACTTTAATAAAAGCTTGATATATCTATGAGCCATTCTACATTAAAGATATGCAGACAACTAAAATCCCATTCATAACATCCCATTCATAACATTATTTTCTCCACCAGTGCTTCAGTCCTCTCTCTCTCTCTCTCTCAATAATTTCTATTTCCCGTTTTCAAACATTTTACCACACCTCAAGTCCTCCTCCTATTATGCAATATAAATTACCTTTCTACTTCCTATTCATCCCTAGGCTTACCTTTGGATATCTGAACATTTCTTACTGTGTGTTTTTAAAGGACAAAACATCTATTCTAGATCCAGCAAAGTAGGACACAAATCTAGGTACAGAAGGTCTAGAAATAGCTTTAGATCGTCATTCCTCTTCTTCCTCCCTCCTCTACTGGTCTCTGTGAGAATAAGGAAAAACATTCCCCATTAATAATGAATCGTATTATTTATTTCTTAGCAAGAAGAAAACAGAAAATAACTGAATTGAACTTCCTTTCCTAACCCCTCTCAGAGTCATTTTAGTATGACCACAAGGAAGGTATTGTTATTCCAATATCACCACATGGGAACACACTCATGTTAATTGATTAATACCATTGATTTAATTGACTAATCTAAATCTCATACCTAATAAAGAGCTGGAGTTGGGATGTGAACGTAGGCAGTTCTACTTCTGTCCATTTTCATTATGTACCGTGTTGCAGATCCATAAAGATAATCAAATATTCCATATGAGCTAGGAAAAAAATAGTAATGTTGAGAAATATCTTAGAATTGGTTATGACATGTCCTAGTTTCTTACATATCATGCAGAATACATCTGGAAAATAAGAGAGCATTACATGGTTAGAGGTAATTCCCACACTAGAATGGCTCTTTCCCTAACTGCATTAGATAGTTTCTGCATCATGATAAGAAAAGGCTTTATAAGTTCCTGAGCTTTGGAGTGATAGTGGTCTTTAAATTCTGTCTCAAATTGTACAAGTTTTATGATTTTTATCAAATACTTTCTTAGAGTTTCAGTTTCTATGTGTATTAGAAACAGATAAAAACCTGTCTTTCAGTCCACTTTTTTTTTTTTAATAACCTGCAATATTTTTATTTTGCCTTCAGAAACCCACAGCAGTTCTTCAGCAGTCTTCTCTATATATTTGACTTCTCCAAACATTTCCCTTTCCTTTTAGGATCTTTCCTGATGATCTCTTTCATATCTCTTATACCACTGGACAGAAAGATTAAGTAGTTCTTAGTGAGCTTAGGCTGCTTCCTAGCAGTTATCCCATCCCCTCCCTGAAAGCCACCGAGCTTAAACATCATGCCATCACGTCAAGCTGTACTCTAGTCCTCTGTGTTAGTTGTCTTCAGCTTACTCATCATTCCCCTTCACTGCTTGAAGATATTAAACCCTGGCTCACTGTCTCTATCCTGAACACAACTGCACTCAAAATTCTTAATGACTGATTACCTGTGTAAATAATCCTATCAGGATCCCTGCCTCTCAGTTTTCCACTTATGCTGTAATCTAATCTTCAACCTTACATGTGCCATCCATGCTCATAACACTGATTTTGATGTGACCAAAATATTCATCCTTTCCTTAATGGAAATTTCAAGCATTTCAACTTCTGTCCATTCTACTGAACACCCTTGAGTATAACAACTCAAATTATTTTTCACTCCACCGAGGTTTTTAATACTTCGACAGCATTGTTCTTTAATTTTTTCTCATTTCACATTCTCACTTGACTTCTTCCAACTTTAGATTCTATGGTTGATCATTATCATTATACCGTCAACTCCATTATTCCCACCCCCTGGCCCTGACTTTGAATACTCTGTTGCTTAGCCCAGACATTAGTTCATTCATCCACATTCTTGCAGCTTAATGTAAATGTGGGAGGAAAGGAGACACACAAAACCATGCTGAATGGTCTCACTTAAAATCCACCATGTGAAACTCAAACCAGGTTTCAGTGCTGCCAGGCAGCCTTACTGTGTTCCCCTAGTCCATTTCCTCTTCCATCTCCTGTATCACACTCCTCTTTTCTCAAACCTTTATTATCCTTTTCCTCATCCTACTCTCAGCAGATGACTTATCTCATCCAACATGATGACTTTAAATACTATCTGTGTTTGAACATCTAAATATTTACCTATTTGGATCTAGTCACTAACCTCAAAACAAGTGTATCCAACTGCCTACCCTTATTGAAAGCTGAACACCTGGCTTCTCATCTTTCCAAACCATCTCCTTATCTCCCTTCTCAGTTAATAATAATTTGGTGTTTCTCAACCATAACCCTTGAAGTCATACCCAATTTCTCTCGTTCTATCCCCCTTGCATTTAATACATCATCAAATCATATCATCTGCTTTTGTCTTTGAAATTTACTTGGTATCTGACCACTTCTCATAGTATTCTCTGTCCTCTAGATGGAATTTAGTTGTCCTTTTTTATTCTTCTCAATACCCATTGGTCTATTTTCAATTCCAAAGCAAGAATGACCTTTCTATTAACAAAACACATCAGTTATTTCCATTGCACAGCCTTCCAGTAACTTTCTGTCCTATTGGGTAAAATAAAAATCCTTACACTTTCCTATAAGGGTCTGGTCTTTCTCTACACTTTGATCTTATCTCCTACAACTCTCTCTTTTACTCATTTACTCTACACACTAAGACTACTTTTGGAGAAGGCAGTAACACCCCACTCCAGTACTCTTGCCTGGAAAACCCCATGGATTGGAGGACCCTGGTAGGCTGCAGTCCATGGGGTCACTAGGAGTCATACACGATTGAGCAACTTCACTTTCACTTTTCACTTTCATGCATTGGAGAAGGAAATGGCAACCCACTCCAGTGTTCTTGCCTGGAGAACCCCAGGGACAGGTGAGCCTGGTGGGCTGCCATCTGGGGTCACACAGAG
Source organism: Tragelaphus eurycerus (assembly GCA_935064755.1). Classification (NCBI taxonomy): domain Eukaryota; kingdom Metazoa; phylum Chordata; class Mammalia; order Artiodactyla; family Bovidae; genus Tragelaphus; species Tragelaphus eurycerus. The sequence goes on from CAKXYN010000020.1 coordinate 26,815,856, forward strand.
TCGGACATGACTGAAGTCACTTAGCAGCAGCATGACTATTTTGATATTTCTCCAAATATTTGCACTTAATCCTAGGGAACGTGCTCTATATTTATTAATTTTTAAGTTATCAGCCTTCCCATCCATCCCCACCCCTGTTACTAGATTATAAACTTCATGTGAGCTAGATAAAAACTGTGCATCTTCACTGATGTATCTCCAAAATCAAGGACAGTGCCTGCCTACTACATAATAGATGCTTAACAAATATGTGAGTGAATTAATCAGTTCCAAAATTAAATGTGATGCTTATGTAATTTTGACTGTTGTCTACTTTTATTTTTACCTCCTATGAAAAGAATCCATCTACATTTTGCAGATAGAAAAACAGAATATCAGCTTAACTGATTCTTAACGAAGGATGTTCTCGCTTTTCCTAGTTCACATTAAGAGTATCATTAATACTATTGATAGTAATACATATGTTACTATTAATAGTAATACACACACACAAACACACACACATATCCTAGACCCAATAAAATTTAGGTGGGTATTTGCAGAGTGTTTAATTGGTTGCCTTTATGATTTTGTTTAGAGGGAATCTGTGTTACACACTTGACTCAATCTTGAAGTCCTTTAGGATACCTAACCCTTGTTTCTTAATTTCTTCTTTTTCACTTTGCATAGAACTCTTCTAAATTCTTTTTCCATCCACTTGCTACAATAGTCCAACCAACCTATCAAAGTAATCAGGGTTCAGTCTTATATTATACCTTTACCGTATCAAATCCTAAGGTATTAAGTGATGATGGAGTGGTTTGTATCTGTCCAGTTACTGGTGGTGGTTTAATTGCTAAGTTGTGTATAACTCTTTGCAACACCATAGGCTACAGTCTGCCATGCTCCTCTGTCCTTGGGGTTTTCCAGGCAAGAATAATGGTATGGGTTGCCATTTCCTTCTTCAGGGGATTTTCCCCACCCACAGATCAAACCTGAGTCTCCAGTTATTGCTGCTCTGCACATAAAAGTGTACCTTTGGGCCTTGCTATTGGAAGGTTAAATGGTAAATTGCTCTCTTATAGATAGTGGGAATGGGAGTGCCAGTTATCAAGGAAGGATGTTGTGCAGGGGAGCTTCCACCAAAGGCTGTAGCAGTTTATCTTGTAGAGTGTGTAAATTAATATCTTGCCAAAATGAGAAATAATATTCTTTCCAAACCTCTACTGAGTCTGTGTAAGAATTTGTGGTGACTTCTAATAGTGCTGAATTTCACAGAAACTACTCATCTTTAACCTTTCCCTTATTATGCTAAGAAGCATCCTTACCATCTCCTCATTCTGTCCTCTTAGTTATTGCATGAACCATCCTACATTAACTGGTGATAAGTAGTGTCATATCCAAATTGTTTCCTTTGGAACTCAGAGGACAAAATATTAATCCTCCCAGCTATACTCATTATATTCCCGTGCAAACAAATATTAAGAAAATGTTTTTCCCTTTCTTTTCTACTTGCATGTATTAAGTCAGTTATTTTACATTCATTATCACTGAACAGACTCATGGTAAATACACAATAGGAACCACTGCCCATGAAATTGCCACCTACCTAACTGCCCAAATGTCTCTAATACCCACTTTGCTTTTATTGACACCATATCTGATTCTAATTAGTACTTTTATTTTAATATTGGCTGCAACTTTGTACATAGTTAAGGAATGTGTAAAAATCCATTGATTTTCAGGTAGAACTCTTAAAGGAAACATTACATAGAATTGTAGAACTTTTTGAATTACAAGGAATGAATATACATTTGTCATAGAAAAATTGCACTGGACACAGTTATATAAAGAAGACTTCATTCAAGACTCTTGCAGCAGGGAAGGGAGATTGAACCCAACTCTGCTGAAACAAAGGATTAAGGGTTTTTGAGGGCTCGGGAGATCTAGTGGAAAAGTACTGGAGGATTTCAGAGGGGAGCTTGGCCAATTGAGCACGTCATCCGTGTTTGTTAATTGTCCCTTTGAAAGTTAGGCCCCTTCCTACCATAGAGACGGGGAACAGGGACCCTACTTTGCTTGATGATTACATCATTTCAAGGATTGACTTGCAGGTCCTTGAGAATGACATCCCTGAGTTGTAAAACTGGCAAGAGGCAAGGAGAAGATTTACGTTTCACAGGGATGGAAGAAGACTTTACAATTGAAAATTTTCTAAAGTAAATGCTGTCAGTAAAGGGAGGTCAGTGACCTGTAGTCAGGGAATAATCCCATCTAAAGTTTATTCAATTTTAGTGGAACATGAAAAATGTCTAGGTCATTTTAAAGTTCTGGTACATTAGGCACTTTCTTTTGAATAACCTTAAAACATCCTGAACAGTAGGGACTATAATGTACATTGTATGTAAGAGAAAAAGCACTGAAAGTGTGAAGTAGCCAGCCTAATAGAGAAAAGGGGGAGGGTAGATTCTGGATTCTCTCGAGGTGCTGTAAGAAAGCCTTGTGTCCTTACCCATCACTGTCTAAGCTATTTCTTCTTTTCTCTGTATTTCGTAAAATCCCTGGGGAAGCCACACAGAACTCCTCATACCACCTGTCCTACCAGCTCCACAGTGTCTACAGTACTTCCTGTAGGAAAAAGTGCTTTCTAATCTCTCCAAGATCACCTCAAGTAATCCCAGGCTCTCCTCGCTAAGCCGTCAGCCTCTTTTGGCTTCTTCCCCACCTGGAAGGCTGCAGTCCATGGGGTCGCTGAGGGTCGGACACGACTGAGCAACTTCACTTTCACTTTTCACTTTCATGCATTGGAGAAGGAAATGGCAACACACTCCAGTGTTCTTGGCTGTAGATTCACAAGATGGGGGAGCCTGGTGGGCTGCCGTCTATGGGCTCACACAGACTCGGACACAACTGAAGTGACTTAGCAGCAGCAGCAGCAGCCACCTGGAAAAGATTATCCTCATGAAACTCCAGATAGTTTGCATCAAGCAGTTTTTGTTTTTTCCCTAAAACAGCAACTCAGTTCAGATCCAACGGAATTATTTTTAAGTGATCATCAAGGAAATCACTTTGGAGAAAAAGGTCCTGAGGTTAAAAAACAAAAATAACAGACAAGCTACAAGTGATGAGGCCTTTTGATTGGTGAGAATAAGATCAACAAAGAGAAAATTCAGTTCTTTGAGCTGACATCTCCTCCCCTTAGTTACTCCTAATGCTATAATTGTCTTGGTCCTCAGTTTTGATGAGATCTTGCAACTGGTAAAAAATCTTGCATATTAGAAAAATCATCCTCATTTTCAAAATAATTTCATAACTCTATTCAAAGTGAATACTTGATGAAATGATTTAATTGGGCAACTTTTCATTCTGTGATAAGCTCCTATTGTATATTAGTTCAAAAATGTGGTGGATAATCATTTTTTATACATCCTGAGATTGTAGAGTGGGAAATAAGTGAGTCTGCAGTGCATTTTATTAGCACAGACCGTGATCTCAGATGACTTAGGTCAGAGCCCTATGTTTATTTCTCAAGAGAAAGTATTTGAACCTGGATAAACCATACAAATGTTATTGCATATGATTGTGTAAACTTTGCTTTGGTGAGAGTTAGAGCAATGCAACAAATATTTATTGAATGCACATTTATTTCCTTCCTGTAATATAGCCTCCACATTCTCAGCTAGAGTGATCTTTTTAAATCACAAATGTGATCTCACCACTCATATTTTAAAGACCGCCCCTCATGATAGGCTGTTTGTTAGCTATCACTTTAACTAGAGTGCCCAAACACTAGGGCTACAGAGGTCTGCCAAGGATATCCACAGTACAGGATAAGGAATTAATACTGAATTTATTTTTTCAAATATTTGAACGCAATATTTATTTTTGTAATAAAAACTCATCAGAATGGTTAGAATATGACATTCACACACATTTTAAGCTAAAGTAGGACATTGTATAAAACAAACAATGTTATTGGTGGCATTTTGGACTATATCTCTAGTCCCCAGAGGATATGTATTCTAGCTCATCTTCTATTAGAAATATATGAATGGAAGAATTTGAGAAACAATTGACCAGAGTGAGATCCAAATTCTTCAGCAAACAATGCTAAATCCTCCATTATCGAACACATTGTTCTTGCACTGTCACCATTTGGCACCTCTTGTTCACACTATGCTCCATCAATTTCAGACTTTGCTTTTATGAAAGTCATTTTACTCAGAGTATCTCCCTCTCATCCTATTCTTCCAAATACATTCCTATATGTCCATCAATATCTTGATTGAGAATCATCTTCCCTCTTAAATGTTGCTTGAAAATTCCAAGTATAATTAATTCACTTCCATCTCTATAAAAGCATTATGACTATCATATTCCTGCACAGCAGGAATAAGACAGACATGGTTTCACTCCCAAGGAGGTTACAATCAAGAATTGGTAGACTGGCAATAAATGAGTTTGTGTCATTTTCTTTGTTCACTAGTATAAAAATATGCTATGCAGTAAATAAAGCGATAAGGATTGCCAAGTTTGATTAGCCAAGAGAGTCTTGGGTAATAGCCAAGATTTGAATTTGAATAGCCAAGAGAATCTCTCTAAAAAGATACTATCTAAGCATAGATCTTTAAAGGGAGCTCAATTGTACAGAGTTTAATTAAAAATAATTACAGCAAAGGGAAGAACTGTTGCAAAGACCCCAGATTAAAATAGGCTTGATTTGTATAATAAAGAGAATAATGTGAGTATAGCTTAAGAGTAATGTCAAAAAGAGGGGATAATGATATTATGAGGGAAAAGTAGACAGAATAAGTATACAAGCCAACAAAAGGAATTTGGATTTTATTCTACTTTGTTGGGCAAAACATTGAATGTTTAAGCAAAAGAGGATTATAATTTCTTTTCTTAAAGAAGAAGCATATTTTTGCTTCTGTGTAAAGAATAGAACATAGTAGCAGTGAGAATGGAAGGAAGAAACTATTCAGAAGGCTTTCAAGCACCAAAAGTGAGATAGTGTCTTGGGACCAGGAAATAATAATAGACATGTGGGCACGACTTGTAGATATCTTAGGTGTGTGGTATAAAGGAAAGAAAAGATGCAAAAGGAAATGTTTTATTAGCCAGGTGAATAGCTAATAACAGTTTTTCTTTGAAAGGAAAGATGAGGAATGACAGGTTTGGAATGGGTTAGAGGGATTAAGGGTCAGAAAGAGTATTTGTCCATAGTAAGCGTTCTTTTGTATACACAGTCAGAGATGCCAAATAAGAAATGTGACATATAAATCCGTGTTGAACAAATGAATGATTTATTAAAAGCTTAGCCAAAAGTTAAATAGATAAAATCGTGTTGAAGGTCAATTCACAGGAACAGAATTCTGCAAATGTCATTACATTTTAAGTCTCAACATTTGAATATCCCAATTCTTTCCCTATCACCATTCAAGTGTCCTCTTAACTAGCAATTACAATATTAAGATTGACCTTATAGTTGCATTGCATTTGAATGCCTCTTCTTATAGATTGACCTGGAATGTGCTCTCATGTAGCTCTGTAGTGCTAACTGGAAGGGGCTCAACCTCAGCTGTGGTTTAACCTTTCTCCTGTGACTATCAAGTGTGTTTTGGTGTACACATTGGTGATGAGTTTGAAACCTATTACTAGTATGAGAATGTTTGGGGCTTCTGGCACCATTGTCCTTCCTAATGCGCACCATGAGTCATCAGTGATGAGATTGCCAAGATTACACAGAACCTAGATAACAATTGCCTGCAAAACCAAGTTGCAATTTTAACTATATCCTAATTACAAGGAAGATTATACAATATCCGTGTGATAACAGAAGGGCCTTCAAGATGGCATAAAGCACAAAGTAATTCTAAGCATGATTTTAAGAAATGCTTAGCCAAGAAAAACTTAAGACATAAAGAAGCGTCATATAAGGGAGAGGACTATAGAGGGAAAACCACCACATAATTTACAACAGTTACCTCAACAACAAAAAATACCAACAATAACAAAAGCAAGACTATCGAAAGTATCAACAACAGAGAGGCAGACCCAAATTAACCACTGAAAAACCTGTTACTTTCAAGTAGTGTCTTGGTGGTAAGGATTCCCTTAGTTTCTTTATTATGTCATTTTCAACTTTATTTTTAATACCCAAAAGCATATTTTAATTCTTTCGTCTCATATATCATTTTCCCCCCATGAAGCTGTTTCTTTCTTTAGTGAACCATATGCCTTTTACACTTGAATCCACGCACATTCTGTCTGATAGTCCTTTTAGCTCACTCTGAACTTCAGGGAGGAATGAATGGCTCACAAAATAATAATATATAAAAATAAAGAGTGGATATGAAGTCACTGCCATACAGTAGTGATTCTTACATCATTAGTTTTTCCCATAAACACATAACACTTATTTATCTAGTGCCTGCCTACTATCACCAAGTAATCTACTAGGTCCTTATTCATGAACGAGTATAGCAATAAATATTAAAATGACACAAATAATCAATAACATGATTGATTTTACAAAAGAGGATGTAGAGAGTACTCTGGAAGCTTGACTTTTGGCACAAATATCTTGGGACTGGGCTCTTGAATGTGAATTTCCAAATGATTTTGCACTATTCAAATGAAAAAAAAAGAATAAAGCTAAAATACAGGCAAACTGGAGTGGGATAGAGAATCATTTTCTCTTATATTATTAATAACTAATAACTATATATTATTTACATCTAGTCAGAGGAACCATTTCCCAGATTGTCTCCAACACCCCCCCCCCCACATAAACACACCCATCCACACACACATATATCTCACACATGTCCAGTTGAAAACGTGAAATTTCTAACTTGAAATATGAAAAGAAAAAAAAATAATAATATGGCTTCTTGGTGTGTGGAAGATTCTCCCATTCCTCTCACTGTTCCGCCTCTCCCCATACCTAACCCTCCTCTGCTTTTTGCTTCCCTCTGCCCTCCATTCCTCTCTCTCACCTTCTATTCTTCCCTCCTTCCATCTCTTCCTTCAATCCTTCCTTCATTTCTTCCTTTCTTTCCTTCATCTATAATATGCTAGCCACTGTGCCAGGAATTGGAATACAATATTAAACAAAATAAATGGCTATTAGGATTGCCTTATCTCCTCAGCATTTCACTCACATGGATATCATATATTAAAACTTCATAACCCCCAATCCTCTGAATCTGCATTTTGACCAACAGCTCAGGTAATTCTGATACTGACAATAAGCAAGTCCCTCTTTGTGAGAAGGAAAAAAAGAGTTTTATTTGGTAGGCGACTAATTCTCATGTGGCCTAAATTTGCAAACTGAGCTATCTTAGCACTTTATCATCATCATCATCATCATCACTTTTTTTTTTTTTACGATTCTTATTTGGCCTATATTTTGTGATTGGCTTAAAATCTTGTCACCTCACTGTCTTCCATCATCACCACTCCAAATACATCCAGGAAAACCTCCTGAATCAGGGCTCTCCAGGCTCTGTGGAGCTGCTGCTCCAAACTAAATGAGATTATATCTCATTCCCCACAGTTCTAAAAATGACAGCAAAACCCAAGATTACTGGCTAACAGGGCAATTACAGAGGAATAACACAAAATGAAATAATGCATTGTAAAATGTATTTTCAACATCTGGAACAAGTACAGAACTTTATCATCTAGCTTATTATTCCATAAAGAAATCAAACCCAGGACAGTTCAGTCCAGTTCAGTTGCTCAGTCTGACTCTTTGAGACCCCATGAACCACAGCATGCCAGGCCTCCCTGTCCATCACCAACTCCCAGTGTCCACCCAAACCCATGTCCATTGAGTCGGTGATGCCATCCAACCATCTCGTCCTCTGTTGTCCCGTTCTCCTCTTGCATTCAATCTTTCCCAGCATCAGGGTCTTTTCAAATTAGTCACTTCTTCACATCAGGCAGCCAAAGTATTGGAGTTTCAGCTTCAACATCAGTCCTTCCAATGAACACCCAGGACTGATCTCCTTTAGGATGGACTGGTTGGATCTCTTTGACTCCAAGGGACTCTAAAGAGTCTTCTCCAACACCAAAGTTAAAAAGCATCAGTTCTTCTGCACTCAGCTTTCTTTATAGTTCAACTTTCACATCCATACATGACCACAGGAAAAACCATAGCCTTCATAAATGGAGCTTTGTTGGCAAAGTAATGTCTCTGCTTTTGAATATGCTGTCTAGGTTGGTCATAACTTTTCTTCCAAGGAGTAAACGTCTTTTAATTTCATGGCTGCAGTCACCATCTGCAGTGATTTTGGAGCCCAGAAAATAAAGTCAGCCACTGTTTCCACTGTTTCCCCATTTATTTGCCATGAAGTGATGGGACTGGATGCCATGATCTCAGTTTTCTGAATGTTGAGCTAGCTTTAAGCCAACTCTTTTCACTCTCCTCTTTCACTTTCATCACGAGGCTCTTTAGTTCTTCATTTTCTGCCATAAGGGTGGTGTCATCTGCATATCTGAGGTTATTGATATTTCTCCTGGCAATTTAGATTCCAGCTTGTGCATCCTCCTGCCCAGAGTTTCTCATGATTTACTCTGCATATAAATTAAATAAGTAGGGTGACAATATACAGCCTTGATGTACTCCTATTTTAATACTCCTTAACTATTCCTATTTTAAATCAGTCTGTTGTTCCATGTCCAGTTCTAACTGTTGCCTCCTGACCTGCATACAGATTTCTCAAGAGGCAGGTCAGGTGGTCCGGTAGTCCCATCTCTTTAAGAATTTTCCACAGTTTATTGTGATGCACACAGTCAAAGGCTTTGGCATAGTCAATAAAGCTTAAATAGTTGTTTTTCTGGAACTCTCTTGCTTTTTCAATGATCCAGCAGATGTTGGTAATTTGATCTCTGGTTCCTCTGCCTTTTCTAAAACCAGCTTGAACATCTGGAAGTTCATGATTCACATATTGCTGAAGGCTGGCTTTGAGAATTTTAAGCATTACTTTACTAGCATGTGAGATGAGTGCAAACGTGCTGTGGTTTGCACATTCTTTGGCATTGCCTTTCTTTGCGATTGGAATGAAACTGTCCTCTTCCAGTTCTGTAGCCACTGCTGAGTTTTCCAAATTTGCTGGTGTATCATCTTTCAGGATTTGAAATAGCTCAACTGGAATTCCATCACGTCCACGAGTTTTGTTCATAATGATGCTTCCGAAGGCCCACTTGACTTCACATTCCAGGATGTCTGGCTCTAGGTCAGTGATCAAACCATTGTGATTATCTGGGTCATGAAGATCTTTTTTGTAAAGTTCTTCTGTGTATTTTTGCCATTTCTTCTTAATATCTTCTGCTTCTGTTAGGTTCATACCATTTCTGTCCTTTGTAGTGCCCATCTTTGCATGAAATATTCCCTTTCTATCTATAATTTTCTTGAAGGGATCTCTAGTCTTTCCCATTTTATTGTTTTTCTCTATTTCTTTGTTTTGATCATGAGGAAGGCTTTCTATCTCTCCTTACTATTCTTTGGAACTCTGCATTCAAATGGGTATATCTTTCCTTTTCTCCTTTGCCTTTCACTTCTCTTCTTTTTCTCAGCTATTTGTAGAGCCTCTTCAGATGACTGTTTTGCCTTTTTGCATTACTTTTTCTGAGGATGGTCTTGATCACTGCCTCCTATACAATGTCATGGACCTCCGTCCAAAGTTCTTCATGTACTCTGTCTAATGAGATCTAATTCCTTGAATCTACTCATCACTTCCACTGTATAATCATAAGGGATTTGATTTAGATCATACCTGAATGCTCTGGTGGTTTTCCCTAGTTTCTTCAATTTAAGTATGAATTTGACAATAAGGTGTTCATGATCTGAGCCATAGTCAGCACCTGGTCTTGTTTTTGCTGACTATATAGAGCTTCTCCATCCTTGGCCACAAAGAATATAATCAATCTGATTTTGGTCTTGACCATCTGATGATGTCCTTGTGTATCGTCTTCTTGTGTTGTTGGAAGAGGGTGTTTGCTATGACCAGTGCATTCTCTTGATAAAACTCTGTTATGCTTTGCCCTGCTCATTTTGTACTCCAAGGCCAAATTTGCCTGTTATTCCAGATATCTCTTGACTTCCTACTTTTGCATTCCATTCCCATGTAATGAAAAGGACACCTTTGGGGGTGATAGTTCTATAAGTCTTGTAGGTCTTCATAGAACCGTTCAACTTCACTTTACTGGCTGGAACTTTGACTTGGATTACTGTGATATTGAATGTCCTATATTTGTCAGTTAATGGTATTTATATCCAATGATATTATTATGCATATAAGATTCTAAAACAATGAGGTGGTCTATAAAATGTATTCTCTGCTTCTCAGTTAATTCTTTAGTAAAGCAGGGAAATATGAAAAACGTAACAAATAGTTTATGATATGCATTTGCATAATAAGCAGCAGCTGCTATTATTAATTTATGATTGTTTTTTCTCTGTTTTGGGCCCCTTGACCTCAAGAACACTGGTTTATTCAATTCTCTATTTCCTATGTCTATCACAATTCCTTGATAACCTTGAAAAATCTTGCTATATTTCGTATGTGCCATTTCTAACAAATGTAAGGTGAAATCCTCAGGTATTTTTCTTAGAAAGTTTTAGAAATCATAAAATTGATGGAAGTGACTTAAAAAGTGATGGGCCTAAGTAGGTGCTCAGTAAATATGATTTATAATTATTACCCTTAATCTTTCTCTCTAGTGTACCTTCTTATGTGTTAATAAAATGGATAATTGGTACCAGATACTTATTTGATTGTCTATTCTTCAGCCCTAAAGGGACTTGATGATAGGTCTCTAGTTTGAGTAGGGAAAGTATTGCAGGAAAACTATCATATATTTTTAAAATACTCATTGGAAAGTTATCTACCCAATCTCACTTTAGTGTCAAGGTGCTTTATATATTATTCAATAATGACTATGGTTAGTAGTTTAGGTTCAAAGAAACTAAATCACAGACTCAAATGAGAATAGTCAAGTCACGATTTGAACCTTAGTCTCTCTTTCTTTGAAATGCTTCCTCTCTCCAGGATTTCATACTTCCTCTGGGTTTGTCATCTGTTTTCATAACATCTGCCCAGGTATTGCTAGTGCAATTGTTCACATAGTACAAGGAATATATGGGCAAGTGGTCCTAGATTTCTTTGTTAATTACATTTTCCTTATCTCTTAGGTATCCTGCCAAGGCTTTGACTCATTCAGGTGATGACCTTTTGAGAAACACAGACTTTAGTCTGCCAGTTCCTAAGTAGCCATCCTAATGAATAACCCATGGACAGCCTGTGGCTTCACAGGGACTGGAATGAGAATGGGCAAAATGTATCACTTAATATAATGTGTCTAATAAATGAGCTAATTGCAGTATGTCATTTAGTTATCAGGGGCATTTTATTTTTCTTTATGGTTTGAGTTCTCCAGTAAAAAAATAAAAAATAAAAATAAAAAGATAAACCATGCCATTTTTGTTTGTTTTATTTGCCAATGCATATTTTAGAAAAATATCTTCTGAGGAAGGTAATATCAATGTGCTTATTAGGACTTTGTAAAATAGATGATAAAATCAGGGACATGAAAAAGACAGCCTCAGGAAGATACTGAATAATCTCATAAAACCACCAATCCACATCAGGAGAGGTGGGCTTGACCACTGGGGCAACTGTTGAGATGTTGACATTTTGGGAGCTCTCGGTTTTATGCCTTGGCATCTATCTGCATGACAGTTTTATGTATCTTACTTTCTGTACATGACAGGTTTTTTTTTTTTTTTCTTAGTATGAAGGAAAGAACAGCACCTGACAATTCTTAGTAGTATACCTTTAGCCTCTTTTTCCTATGTCCAATAATAAGTCTGGGAAGGGAATTATTGGCACTGCCCGTGTCTATTTCTAGGGCAAAGTGATAAGTAGGAGTCAGGATGATTGACCTCATTTGTATAAGGTGATCATTTATACGCTAAGCAACTAGGAGATGGCGTCATGCAAGTTCCTATCTAGTCCTACCTGAAGATTATATGGACAAGGTGGGGAGAAGTCACAAGAGTGGTATCTGATAATAGGAGCAAGGTGGCAATGGCAGTGTAGGGATCACTGGGGTAAGAGGACTATATGCCTTATCTTCCCCATCCCTGCTGTGTGCCCAGACAAAGCTGTGGCTCATTCAGTAAGACTGCCAACTTTCAGGACCGTGGTTACTTCTCTCCGCTATAAGAGCAGTTTCCCAAATTGCAAGTGGGGAAATCAAGATTCAGTAATGAGCTTGGACACTTGGAGCATCACAGCTAGTGAGTATTCTGGGTTCTTCTATTTACATCAGTGGTTACAAACAAGGTATAATTTAGAGAACTTCAGGAAATTGTCTGTGTTTAGCAATGTACTTCTCAAAATTCTAGAATGTTATCAATGAATTTTAAAACCAATACTAGGGTATAAAGGAAAATAGTGACTTCAGGTACTCTAATTTTAGCTGCCCATTTACATTTCACATAACCTAACAAGGGTCACTAACCTATGCTGGTGGGAAAGTACACCATACTAAAATCTTCTAACACCTTAAAATTATTCTTTTTTTTGCATAAATGCTTTATAAGTGTAAAATGAATACCATATAAAAGTGAAAGCTCTATATAATGTGTGTTTTTTCCGATTGGTTCATCTCTCTTAATTTTTTTCACCTCTCTGAGTTCATATATGTGCACTGTCTGGCCCCTTTCTGTTTGAATCTATACGCTCAGAACCCATTTTGAAGAGTTCTTCCAACTTGAGTGTGAATGCTTCCGGTAACAACTTCTCTACATCTATACTCAGACTTCTGCATTATCAGATGGTCTTAATTATTAGTGAACCATTCCTTATATTGATATGAATCTGCCACCTTTTAACTTTCTAATAATGATCATTGTTCTCCTTTCTGTGGCAATCAGGAAGGATCTTTTTCTCCTGAATATGGAATGCAGTAGAATGCTTGAAGCTATCCCTGCCTTTCTGCTTGACAGCATAGCTACCCTATGCTTAATTTTGCAGACCTTTCAAGCTTTGCTGTTTTTCCTGATAAAACCTTTCATTGAATATGTTTCCCTCTATCCTACCTTAACCTTTAGGGCTTGAAACCTATCATCACACCATCGTCACAATGTAGTCAATGTCTGCTTCTCCAGTAAACTATATACACCAGGTAAGGACAGGGACTTCTCTCCTTTTCACTATTGTTACTAAATGCCTATTGCAGTGCCTGATATATTGGAATTGTTCATTGAATGTTTTGATGAGCAAATGAAGAGTAGCTCTTCATTAGCATTGCGAATAGGTCACCTCTCACCCAAGTGAGAAAATGTTAATGTAAATATTAAATTGGAAACAAATGCTATATTTGTTGAAAACTTTCTAGTCTATATTTAAAATTGAACTAAATCTTGAAAATATATTAGTTATTCAAGGGTACACTTTTGTATTTCTCCAATCTGAGGGAGAAAGCTGAGTTGAATTCTACTTTCAACATTCCACTTTCTTCTCTTGGGCCTTTCACAAAGAAAGCATGGCTGCATTTTGCTTCTGTCAATATTGGTATAAACTCAGTAAATTCCTTCTCTTCACTTGCCCCTCATGTACCATCAACTACATTTCCTTCTGAGAGTTCTACTAAAATTTTCTGCATCTCTTCATCCCACTGCTGCTGATTTTGAAAGATCAGCTAAGGTGAAGATGGCTTGAACCAAATCCAGTTCTGATGATGCAACTTTATTGTATGTGGTTTAAAAATATAATCTTGAAGAACATTTGACTTTCATTCTCCCATGCTTTGATGGCTCAGTAAGACCTGAAGGCAAAAAGTCTTGCATCCCACTCTGAAAGTCTTCATTAACCTTATAAAATTGCATTAATTGCATATTTATTTGTGTGATTATTTGAATTGTCTGCCTCCTCCACTAGAAAGTTTCATATCCTCTAAGGGGGCATGGACCATATCTATTTTAATCTCACTCCACCTGCAGCCACTAAGGGATAAGGAGTTCAGGAAAAAAGGTACTGAATTACTGGGTAAATTGTAATTCCCAATTCATGAGTTTATAGAAAAATTCCCTTTTGCAGCCTCTTTCCTTGCATGCCATCTATGAGGTTCTTTTGCTCAGCCATTTAACTTAACTCAGTAAAAACCACTTTACTAGCTGATTCACTTTCTAGAAATTTCTTTTTTCAACTCATAATTTCTACGTCTCTAATTTCAGTTAATTCTAAAAGGTTCAAACTTTCTCCATTTCTATGAATTTGTCCTAAATATCTGACAGGGCTGTATGATGACCCTACCATGGACTCTAACACTGTACTGTGCTTAGTTGCTCAGTCCTGTCGGACTCTTTGTGACTCTATGGACTGTAGCCCACCAGGCTCCTCTGACCATGGAGATTCTCCAGGCAAGAATACTGGAGTGGGTTGTCATGCCCTCCTCCAGGGGATCTTCCCAACCCAGGGATCAAACCTAGGTCTCCCATTTTGCAGGTGGATTCTTGACCATCTGAGCCACCAGGGACATTTTCAGGCAGTTACCCATTTATTTGTTTCTCTCCCCCACCTCCCTTCTCCATGGGAAAAAAAAAAAAAACCCTTGAGAATAGGGAACCCTTTCTTATTCAGTACTCTAAACACTTAAAACAGTCCTTTGAGAAGTTCACCTTGTGGATGAGTGCTAAGTCACTTTAGTCGTGTCTGACTCTTTGCAACTCTATGGACTATAGCCTGCCAGGCTTCTCATTCCATGAGATTCTCCAGGCAAGAATACTGGGGTGGGTTGCCATGCCCTTATCCAGGGGATCTTTCTGACCAAGGGATCGAACCTCTGTCTCCTGATTTGGAGGCAGATTCTTTACCACTGAGCCACTGGGGAAGCCCAATATAGTAATAAAAGTGAATGCTTAAATTTTCAAAAAAAATGTTTTAGTTTATAGATAATTTTATTTTCTTCTTCCCTCGTAAATACTTCAATGAATTCTATCCTTTGAAGGTAAAAATAGCAACATACTTTCTCTTTGTCAGTATCCCTTGTCCTTTTTTGGTTTGACAAATGCAGCAGATCATACATGTGTAGTTGTAGAGAAAGACTGAAGGGAACCAGGGGGCATCTTTCACAAGAAGCAACCCATCAGGCAGCACTAGCCATTTCTGGTAAGAAGATGTCTGTGCTACAAAGACTACAACTGAACATTTCCATAGTAATTCCTACTCAACTACAATGTGATATAACATGTACCTCGGCATTCTGGAGAGCAAGTTTCTAGCAAAAAGGATGTATTATGTTTTAGTGATCTTTAAAGTGGTATGTGTGTGTGTGTGTGTGTGTGTGTGAGAGAGAGAGAAAGAGAGAGAAAGGGAGGGAGGGAGAGAGAGGGGGACAGAAATTTTAACTGATAGTTTTGATTTTCCATAACTCTTAGATTGTTGACAAGCAATTCAAATTTGGGGAAATATTGTATAATAAATATATTCAATTTACATAATAATCCTATATAATAGTATGGTCATTCCAAACCATCTTCCAACAGCAAGCTTCTGAAAAAACTACTCAATATACCTTATCTTCTTTTTCTCATTGTTTATTAAAGTGTCTGGTATGAGGTCCACTCTGATTTCAGACTAGCAGTAATTTATTCAACCTGCAATAGAGATTAATACAATAGAATCTAATATATTCAATATTTGAGAATACATAACCTAGAGAATAAACAGTCAAATAATCTCATGAGTTAATATAATCATCATCACCATTGTTGGAAATCTTCCGTTTCTCTGTAGTAATACTCAGACTTCAAAATCCAAGGACAACTGAAAAGCACCATTACATTTACAGTTAGTAGTGTTAACTTTAAATCAGACAACTACCTGCCTGTATGAGTGAGGAAAATCAATTAACCTCTCTCAGGAAAGGCTTCCTGGTTAAAAATTAGGCCAAAGATTCTTTTGTCACCTCCATCTCCAGGTAGTTAAGGAACAAATTAGATAATTCTAAATGAGAAGTTTTCTGCAGCATGAAGTGTCATGCAAATACAGGCTATAATAACATCTCTCTGAAAACAATAACATAGGACATAAGCAGGGATCGCTGGATTGTCCCATCTTCCTGCTCAGAGTGCTAGACCTAAACTCCACTGCATTTATTTTGTTGCATCCATTGTAGCCACATTTGAAAACTCGTTGCTCCTTGAATACTTCACACATTTCCATGTGTCCATGTCTTTCTATACGCTTTTCCCTGCCTAAATATTCTGTTTAATCTTTACCACTGATCCACTCTGTTAACTTCTGCTCTTCAAATCTCAGTCCTTCTTTGCTGCTCTTTAAGTATGTCATCCAATCCCACCCCCGCCCATTCAGAGTTGCCACAGCTGCTCCTTGTTTCTGCTTGGAAAGATGTTATCTATTCCTTCACCAAATCAATTATTTGCAGTTATTTATTTATGCATCAGATTCCCCAGCTATTACATCAGGATTTTAATGGAATGGGACAAGTCCTAACAGCCATAATGAATTAAATACCTAATCTGTGTTAGGCACCATATCCACATAATTATGTCCTATTTTTAGAAACAACTCAGCTCCATAAATCTTATAGGAAGTAAATGACTCCAGTGATATTGAAATTGGCATTTAGGTGCTATTTTTTTTTTTTTTTTTTTTTGAAAGCTCAGTAACTAGAGTTTTTCTGTGTAAGTTCTGAGTACCAAGGAACTCCAGGTTCATTCTGGGCAAACACCATACTTGGCACTCTCCATCTTCTTCCCAACTGTTTGCATGTATCCTAGACATTCCCTCAAACAGTGATCATTGATTGTCAATGATCTGTGTCACTTCTTTATTCAGGATTGAATAGTCTTTATTCAAGTCTCAAGTCTTTATTAGATTAATAAAGATCTCAAGTCTTTATTCAGGACTTGAGATCAAATCATGATATTGACATGTCTTGCTAGGGTATAGATTTCTTTAGTTCTTTGTCTGTACATTGTCAACACAGCAGATGTCACAGTTCAGAGCTATTTCTTGTCCCCTGGCCTTTCTGCTTATGTGTGGTTTATCAGGATCAGCTTGACAAAAGGTTGTAGTTCTTTGGAAGTCAATTGCTCCATTATGTGTATGTTTCTCTAAAACACACAGTATAATTATAATTTTATATAAGGAAACAAGAAATTTTCTCTGTATCTTAAAGTAATGATCTTCATATTTTTAGGAATGGTCTTTTAGTCTGGATCCAGGGAATCATAGATGACTTTTGGGGTTCTAGAAGCCTATGAAACTTGAAACTGAATCATTGTTTTTTTTTTGGCAAGGTACACATTTATATTTCTCTGAAAACGGTAGCCAAATTTTTTTATTTAATTAATTGATTTATTTATTTTACTTTACAATATTGTATTGGTTTTGCCATACCTTGACATGAATCTGCCATGAGTGTACATGTGTTCCCCATCCTGAATCCCCCTCCCATCTCCCTCCCCATCAGATTTCATAAGACTTATTCACAGAGAAAGGTAGAGGAAGAAATATTTATGACAGTATTATTGTTTTAACTTCAAACTGAAAATAATCCAAATATATATCAGTACTTAAATGGATAAACAAAATGAGGTATATCTATACAATGTAATATACTTGGATATTAAAAAAAAACATAGATGTACACAACATGGACGAAGTTCAAAAGCATGCTAAATGAAAGAAATCAGACACACACACACACAAACTACTTACTTTATGGTTCTATTTATATGCAATTTCAGAAGAGGCAAAATTATAGAGATAGAAAGCATATCAGTGGTTGCTTGAAGTTGGGGTGAGAGTGGGGATTGACATTCAAATAGACATAAAACACTTTTTTTGGAGTGATGGAACTGTTATAAAACTGGATATTGGCTATGTATTAGTATAAATTTACTGAATATGAATTTACTCTATATATATACACATGCGATGGGTGAATTTTAGGTATATAAATTTCATCTTGAGCAGTTAATTTAGGAAGGTAAGATAAGAACTAGAATTTTGGAATACATTTGCTCTTTATATCTAATAATCAGCTTACAAAGTCGCAGGTCCACCAATATTAACATTTTTTGGCAAATAAATTTGGAAATCGATACATATGTCAATAAGACTGAGAAAAATCATTTGAAAACTACAGTCACTGTGAAAATGTCACTACTTATGGAAAATGCAAAAACCTAGAATAAGAGCAGTTTACCATTTTAAGTATCTCTCTCTCTCTCTCTCTCTCTCTCTCTCACACACACACACACACACACAATGTATGGTGTAATGAAATCTATTCACATTATAGCAAAAGATTTAAATGTACTTAAGATAGGATTCAGAACTTAGAGAATAATAGTCTTGACACTAGACATTCAGATCATGGCACGAGTTTAATTATAATATTATAGTATTATAATAATATATATTCTATGTGCCAGGTACTGTTGTAAGTACTTTATATACATTATCCCAATCAAACTTTACAATAATAGTGTACATTATTGCTTCTATTCTCCAAATGTTATATTTTCAGAAATTGAGTTTCAAAAGAGTAAAAGTAATTTTGGCTACAATTATATGAACCTTTGGTGTTCAGCTGTCTTTATATTCCAACTCTCACATCCATACATGACTACTGGAAAAACCATAGCTTTGACTAGTCAGAACTTTGTCAACAAACTAACATTTCTGCTTTTTAATATGCTGTCTAGGTTGCCCATGAAATTAAAAGATATTTGCTCCTTGGAAGAAAAGTTATGACCAACCTAGACAGCATATTAAAAAGCAGAGACATTACTTTGCCAACAAAGGTCCAACTAGTCAAAGCTATGGTTTTTTCAGTAGTCATGTATGGATGTGAGAGTTGAATTATAAAGAAAGCTGAGCACCAAAGAATTGATGCTTTTAAACTGTAGAGTTGGATAAGACTCTTGAGAGTCCCTTGGACTGCAAGGAGATCCAACCAGTCCGTCCTAAAGGAAATCAGTCCTGAATATTCATTGGAAGGACTGATGTCGAAGCTGAAACTCCAATACTTTGGCCACCTGGGGTAAAGAACTGACTCATTTGAAAAGAGCCTGATGCTGGGAAAGATTGAAGGCAGGAGGAGAAGGGGATGACAGAGGATGAGATGGCTGGATTGCCTCACCAACTTGATGGACATGAGTTTCAGCAAGCTCTGAGTGTTGGTGATGGACAGGGAGGCCTGGTGTGCTTCAGTCCATAGGGTCACAAAGAGTTGGACATGACTGAGTGACTCAACTGAACTGATATGAACCTTTGAAGCTGTCTAACTTCAAAGTCCCTGCATATAACCTCAGTGTAACTCATTACCTTATCACCTTCTATAATAAATTATGGTATTTATAATATATACCACTAAGTATTCATACCACGCTAATTGGTACTAGAGGAAGTTGGACTTCCTACTGGAAAAGAAAGGCAACAAAAGAACCATACAGTATCAAACTTTAGTCCTGTATTCACATTTCTCAAGCGTTCATTGTTAATATCAGCTACTATCATGGAAGCTTTGCTTGAGGTATTACCATGACTTCTTTAACACATTTGTCTCAAAATAGACCAGTCTCCCACCCACCTTCTGTTTGAGTTAGCTTATATCTTTCAAAAAGACTAGCTAACTCAGGTTCCTCTCCAAGAAACTAGAACTAAAGGGAGGATTAAGGCATGGTGATTTGTGGGAAGTAAATTTTCATTTCAGGCCCCAACGTTGTCTCATCCACTAAAGGGGATGAGGATAGCTTCAAATGTATCCTTTTTCCTGTTCAGGATTATCTCTGTGACTGGGACAAGCAGGACCTCTGCTAAACAGGGCATAGGACCAAAGTACTGTCATATTTTATAAACAGACTAACCACCAGTGTAAAGCATCTACTAACTTTTTTCCTTAAAATTAAGTGATAGAGAGAGAGGGGAGGAGAGAATCAGATAAGCTAGTCTAAGAAAATACTTGTCAGTTTTTTTTTTCCTCCATTTGGTTAACTAAATCCTTTTCCCTCAAGCTAAAAGTTGTCTCATTAAGAAGGCATCGGTGTATTGACAGTTATAAACAATATTAGTTGTGCTTGTCAGTGATCCATGCTGTCCCAATTACCATTACTCTAAAAAGATTTCAGTCACAAGTCATCCTTTATACAACGAAAAGATCAAAACAAGCTTGCAATTAGATGTGTAATTTTAGAGCATCTTTTTACATTAACGCATTACTGTGTCTTCTGATAAATGTCCCTTTTGGACAAGAGCAAATAGCATGAGCTTTCCTCATTAATAACTGATTCTCTTTAAAATTCTTTACTGTCCAGAATGAGATGATCATGTCTCAAAAGAATTAAATACCTCTGTTCTTCATTGCAGTTAAGCTGAATGTAGCATGATGGAGGAACACTATTATCTGAGTTGCAATTAGGGTACCTGTTCAAGTTGTGACAGATAAAGGTAAATGTAATCAAAGAACAATTAACAAGTAATTATACTGTTACTACCTAAATTCATGGCTGGAGTGAGCAGAGATCCTGAATTTCAGTCTGTGACAATTTAGGTGAATTATTTATTTTCATTGAATAACTATTGAGGAAAGCAAATGAGGCAAGAACAGATATCATCCATTTATCTGACAAAACTAAATATAATAGTCAATAGACTATCCACCTAATAGGTGGAAGTCCATTTGGAAAAGATTATTTACATAACTGTTCTCTTGGAAAATAACTATGCCGTAAGAAAGTTTTAAAAATAATGTTTTAAATTATAAATTAGCAGTTTTATTATTAAATGAAAAAATATGACATTTAACTTCCACCTTTTTAGTACATATGACATTGCTTTTGAACCTTGAAGCAATCTTACTCTTTATAAACTGTAGATTACTTTTTGTTTCTACAGGGCCTAAAAGTTTGTCTTGTGCATAGTCCTTGGTGACAGTTTGTTGAACAACTGGACTGTGTAACTACTGGCCCAGTTATACTTCAGGTGTTGACTTCTCCACCATTCCATTTGGAATGTTGTTGGAAATTCTAAGTATTCTGTCATGGGGTTTACAACTTAGCAAGGTCAAATTAATATATATATATATAGTTAAAACTTCAATGGTATATTCCTCAGCTGAGAATTTGTTCCTCAATAGATGTTTATTGAACCCCTGGTTTTAGAAAAGGCAGAAGAACCAGAGATAAAATTGCCAACATCTGCTGGATCATGGAAAAAGCAAGAGAATTCCAGAAAAACATCTATTTCTGCTTTATTGACTATGCCAAAGCCTTTGACTGTGTGGATCACAAGAAACTGTGGGAAATTCTGAAAGAGATGGGAATACCAGACCACCTGACCTGCCTCTTGAGAAATCTGTATGCAGGTCAGGAAGCAACAGTTAGAACTGGACATGGAACAACAGACTAGTTCCAAATAGGAAAAGGAGTACATCAAGGCTATAATCTTGTCACCCTGCTTATTTAACATATATGCATAGTACATCATGAGAAACGCTGGACTGGAAGAAACACAAGCTAGAATCAAGATTGCCCGGAGTAATACCAATAACCTCAGATATGCAGATGACACCACCCTTATGGCAGAAAGTGAAGAGGAACTAAAAAGCCTCTTGATGAAAGTGAAAGAGGAGAGTGAAAAGGTTGGCTTAAAGCTCAACATCCAGAAAACGAAGATCATGGCATCTGGTCCCATCACTTCATGGGAAATAGATGGAGAAACAGTGGAAGCAGTGTCTGACTTTATTATTCTGGGCTCCAAAATCACTGCAGATGGTGACTGCAGCCACGAAATTAAAAGGTGCTTACTCCTTGGAAGGAAAGTTATGACAAACCTAGATAGCATATTCAAAAGCAGAGACATTACTTTGCCAACAAAGGTCCGTCTAGTCAAGGCTATGGTTTTTCCTGTGGTCATGTATGGATGTGAGAGTTGGACTGTGAAGAAGGCTGAGAACCGAAGAATTGATACTTTTGAACTGTGGTGTTGGAGAAGACTCTTGAGAGTCCCTTGGACTGCAAGGAGATCCACCCAGTCCATTCTGAAGGAGATCAGCCCTAGGATTTCTTTGGAAGGAATGATGCTGAAGCTGAAACTCCAGTACTTAGGCCACCTCATGTGAAGAGTTGACTCATTGGAAAAGACTCTGATGCTGGGAGGGATTGGGGGCAGGAGGAGAAGGGGACGACAGAGGATGAGATGGCTGGATGTCATCACTGACTGGATGGAGGTGAGTCTGAGTGAACTCCGGGAGTTGGTGATGGACAGGGAGGCCTGGAGTGCTGAGATTCATGGGGTCTCAGTCGGACACAACTGAGCGACTGAACTGAACTGAACTGAACCCCTGGTATGTTCTAGATCCTGGAATAGCTATGTTCTTGTATCACATGTAATCCTTAGAGACATCTTGTAGTAGGCTTTCTCACCTCTTTTTTATGCTGAGGAATGAGGTTCAGAGAGGCAGCGTTCATCACGGAAAAGCAAAAGGTTTATGATTCCATCCAACCTGATTCAAATTCTGACTCATGTGTGGACTAAACTGTTATTTACATCTGTGATGGTGAAGTGAAGTGAAGTGAAGGTCACTCAGTCATGCCCGATTCTTTGTGACCCCATGGACTATACAGTCCATGGAATTCTCCAGGCCAGAATTCTGGAGTGGGTAGCCTTTCCCTTCTCCAGGGGATCTTCCCCCACCCAGGGATCAAACCTAGGTCTCCTACATTGCAGGTGGATTGTTTACCAGCTGAGCCACGAGGGATGGTGGGTTTTAACCAATTGTAATATGGAGGCAGTAAGGAGTTTGCTACTGGCTCATATATCCTGTGTTCATAGTGCTCAGTACGGAACACAACTCATGGTAAGCATTTAATACACTGAAAATTTTTATATTACTGTTGTTTTCTTGTAGTGATAATAAAGGTGTTAATCATAACGATGGCTAGTGAATTTGCTTCCCAAGCACATGATGTTAGACATGAATCATAATAATATCTTACACTTATTGTTAGACACCAAGGCCAGTGATATTTTTACTTTAAATTGTTACTCATTTATGAGATTAATGAGAACAGCATACACAAACACACTCACAAACACACAAACCCACATGGGTATACATAAAGGATAATAGAAGATATCTGAACTTGGCCAAGTAACCAAAAGAAGAACACAGAATGCATTTCCTGAATCAAATAGATTCAGAAAGTAAATAGTTTATGCCACTCTGGGAAATAATTAATCTCTCAGTCATGTCCGATTCTTTGGGACCTGGTGGACTGTAGCCCACTATGCTTCTCTGTCCGTGGATTCTGCAGGTAAAAATAATAGAGTGGGTTGCCATTCCTTTCCGCAGCAGATCTTCCCAACCCAGGGACTGAACCTTCTCCTGCATTGCAGACAGATTCTTTGCCAATCTAGAAGACACACACACACACACACACACACACACACACACACACACACATGAAAGCTTTTTACAGAATTAAAGGAACTCCTACTTTTCTCCTGGTACATTGTAGATACATGGTAAGGAATGAATAGTGTAGTAAAGGGTAGTGTATATTAATCAAGTAATAAAATAAATTCATGTAAAATCTCAGTGACAACAAACATACACACATACTGTGTGTATATATATATAAATTTTTTTTTACTTGTAAAAGGATGGTATTAAGAGAGTGTGAAGTTTAAAACAGGTGTTTGCAAACTAGACAGACCAGGAAGGGAACACAATAATAATCTAATATTCCATCTGAGATCTGAGGTGAACAGAAGGTAGCTCATTGAAGAGAGGAAGGCAAGATTTGTGGAAGAAAATGAATTTGTAAATATCATTGTTCAGTAGTTCTGTGGAATTTATAAGTTATGGTATTTCTTGAGTGGAAAAGAAAAGAAAGAGGAAGCTGGTATATTTGAATCTGGAAATAGCGGTAGAGCTTAGCCCTTCTTGTTCTTACTCTTTTTCTCTATGTATTTTCTCCATTTTGAGTGCTATTTACATTGCCTTTTTTTGTTTGTTTTTAGCAATTTCTAGTGTCCTTTTATGGGGAAGGCAATGGCACCCCACCCCAGTACTTTTGCCTGGAAAATCCCATGGATGGAGGATCCTGGTAGGCTCCAGTCCATGGGGTCGCTAAGAGTCGGACACGACTGAGCGACTTCACTTTCACTTTTCACTTTCATGCATTGGAGAAGGAAATGGCAACCCACTCCAGTGTTCTTGCCTGGAGAATCCCAGGGACTGGGGAGCCTGGTGAGCTTCCGTCTATGGGGTCGCACAGAGTCGGACACGACTGAAGCGACTCAGCAGCAGTGTCCTTTTATGGAGCAGGCAATGGTACCCCACTCCAGTACTCTTGCCTGGAAAATCCATGGACAGAGGAGCCTGGTAGGCTGCAGCCCATGGGGTCACTAAGAGTCGGACACAACTAAACGACTTCACTTTCACTTTTCACTTCCTTGCATTGGAGAAGGAAATGGCAACCCACTCCAGTATTCTTGCCTTGAGAATCCCAGGGACGGGGGAGCCTGGTGGGCTGCCAGCTATTGGGTCACACAGAGTCAGACACAACTGAAGCAACTTAGCAGCAGCAGCAGCAGCAACAGTGTCCTTTTAATGTCTACTGTTTTGAATTTTTCTCTTTAGTCTAGGTCTGTTGCCTTGCTAGTCTATTTCTGTATGGATGCCCATTTTTGCATCTCATTTTAATGTCTATTACAAAAGTCTACATATTCTCAATAATTTTCAAAAGTGCCAAAAAACATTTTCTGAAATTTTCACTTCTGTTCTGAATTAATTTTTAAAATTAAAATTTCATTGACCATTTAGAATCTTTAATATTGAATATGTATGAATCATTTTTCTGTGCCTCTCATGGGTTTTTCTCTCCTTTTCCTATCCCCCAACTTTTTTTTTAACTTCTTATTCTTTGAATAGCCCTGAGAAACATCTTAACATTTTCCTTAGTTGTGTCTAAAGTATGGTGCTACTATTTTCTCATGCGTCCTCATTGTTTTTCATTCTAGAATTATCAGTACACTAGAAAATCAGGTCAAAAATTTTTCAGAGAAGCATCATAAATCTTGTTTCTGGTTTGATTTAATTTTAAAAACTTGCTTAATATTTCTCTATTTTTTAAGTCTGCTTAACAGATGTAAAATATATCTTCTCCCTTCTTTAACTGACAGAAGTATTTTCAAGATTAGTGGCATAGTGTTGAGGAAGAAATTCAGTTGGATAAAGAAGTGAATGATAAATTAAATATCCAAATGGGGCTAATCTCTCTCTCTCTTCTCTCTCTCTCTCTCTCTCTCTCTCTCTCTCTCTCTCTCTCTCTCTCTCTCTCTCTCTCTCTCACACACACACACACACACACATTCTCAGTCACACCTTTCATCAACCTAAAATTTATTACTATGTTTTTGTGTGCATGTGGGGGTGCATAGATGTTAATTAACTCATTACCTATTTTTTTAAATTAACTTTTTAATTTTTTTTTCCTTTGAATTATCATGATTGTGAAATTATATATCATGGCTGTTAAAATTTCTTTTATTATTAAAAAGTCTTTCTTTAAAGTAAGACTTTGAAATACATATGTCACATTTTGTTAAGCCATTTAAGGTTTAACATGTTCCTTTAATCTTATGTTTACTGAAATGTATTTTACTGCCTCCTTTCCTCTAAAATCCTAACCAGTTATTTCAATTGCACTTGTCAAAAAACATGTCCTCTCTTGCTGACTTAAAAATGTTGGCATTATCATATTCTGAAATCAGTATATCATATAAACAGCTAATTCTATTTCTATACCAGGAATAAAGTATATATGTGGGTGAATATGTGTGTTCTCAAATGTATGTTTTGTATTTTTATTACATATATATGGTAAAGCTCTTCTTCTATTAATATATTTTCTTTCTTTTTTTTTTCTACCTCCCAATAGGCTATCCATCTGGATTGTTTTTGCCAAATGAGCTTTTCAAATTTGCTGGAGAAATATCTTTAGGATCTCTTTGAATTCATGTGTCAAGTTGAAAATGCCTTATATCTTTGTAAGAGTGTGCCTTTCCATACACTGATTTTATCCCCCTTTCATGACTCTAGCAAGGAAAAATACATGAGTAAACCATGATAGATAATTTCTTATGGCCCTGTGTGAAAGGAAGAAAAACAACTTGGGCAAAGAAAACTTGTAAAGGATGTGGATTAGATTAAAATGTCATTTCTGTAGGTAATATAGTGAATACTTTGTTAGATACTGAATTTGGATTTTAAGGAGAACCAATAAAATATAGAGTTCTTTTTCAGATCAGATCAGATCAGTCGCTTAGTCGTGTCCAACTCTTTGCGACCCCATGAACTGCAGCACGCCAGGCCTCCCTATCCATCACCAGCTCTCGGAGGTCACTCAGACTCACATTCATCGAGTCAGTGATGCCATCCAGCCGTCTCATCCTCTGTCGTCCCCTTCTCATCCTGCCCCCAATCCCTCCCAGCATCAGAGTCTTCTCCAATGAGTCAACTCTTCACATGAGGTGGCCAAAATACTGGAGTTTCAGCTTTAGCATCATTCCTTCCAAAGAAATCCCAGGGCTGATCTCCTTCAGAATGGACCGGTTGGATCTCCTTCAGTCCAAGGGACTCTCAAGAGTCTTCTCCAACACCACAGTTCAAAAGCATCAATTCTTCGGCGCTCAGCCTTCTTCACAGTCCAGCTCGCACATCCATACATGACCACAGGAAAGACCATAGCCTTGACTAGGCGAACCTTTGTTGGCAAAGTGATGTCTCTGCTTTTGAATATGCTATCTAGGTTGGTCATAACTTTCCTTCCAAGGAGTAAGCGTCTTTTAATTTCATGGATTTAGAAAAGGCAGAGGAACCAGAGATGAAATTGCCCACATCCGCTGGATCATCGAAAAAGCAAGAGAGTTCCAGAAAAACATCTATTTCTGCTTTATTGACTATGCCAAAGCCTTTGACTGTGTAGATCACAATAAACTGTGGAAAATTCTGAGAGAGATGGGAATACCAGACCACCTGATTTGCCTCTTGAGAAATCTGTATGCAGGTCAGGAAGCAACAGTTAGAACTGGTCATGGAACAACAGACTGGTTCCAAATAGGAAAAGGAGTACGTCAAGGCTGTATATTGTCACCATGTTTATTTAACTTATATGCAGAATACATCATGAGAAATGCTGGACTGGAAGAAACACAAGCTGGAATCAAGATTGCCGGAAGAAATATCAACAACCTCAGATATGCAGATGATACCACCCTTATGGCAGAAAGTGAAGAGGAACTCAAAACCCTCTTGATGAAAGTGAAAGTGGAGAGTGAAAAGGTTGGCTTAAAGCTCAACATTCAGAAAACGAAGATCATGGCATCGGGTCCCATCACTACATGGGAAATAGATGGAGAAACAGTGGAAACAGTGTCAGACTTTATTTTTCTGGGCTCCAAAATCACTGCAGATGGTGACTCCAGCCATGAAATTTACTTAAAAACAATTGTCTTGCTCTTAAGATTAATGAAAATTGGTATCAGAGTGAAAATGGAGATCTGGATCTGGTTATTTAACAGAGCAATTTTTTGTTACTCCCTCTCATTGAGCCTAAATAACAGATGGAGATCTGTAAGAATGACTGGGGAGAAAGCAAATGAAAATCAAGTGGACAATTGCTCATTAGGTTGAATAAAGAAAATATTGTAGTAACTGGGGATTTAGGAACCTTGTGCATATAAGATGCATACACGCAAAGTAAGAAGGCTTCTAATATAAATTTATTTTTATGGGAATTCTATATAAATGGCTTCATTTTGGAGATCACTTAATCATATAGGGGCTTCCCTTGTGGCTCAAGTGACAAAGAATCTTCCTGCAGTGTGGGCGACTTGGGTTCAATCCCTGGTTGGGAAGATCCCCTGGAGAAGGGAAAGGCTACCCACTCCAGTATTCTGGCCTAGAGAATTCCATGGACTATACAGTCCGTGGGGTCACGAAGAGCTGGACATGACTCAGCAACTTTCACTTTCACTTTAATCATATATACTCATGATATAATATTTTATATAAAGCTGCAATATATTTATATAGCATAGTAATAAAGTGAAAACACCCAACATAAGAACTTATATATTATTAATATCTTTGGAGATATCATTGTCTTGAACTCTGGCCATATGGAAGCAAGATGTGCAAAATTACATATCATTTTTCACTGCTGCAAATCTGATTCTTCACCTTCTCTATTTCTCTTAAAGTCTATCATCTTCTTTTCTTTTATTACTTACCTACTCTCTGGAATAAGGGATGAAACAGGGAATTTGCTGTTTATTCCTCACATTTCTAAAACTGTGTAATTGTATCCTTGGAGATATCTTTTAAATGAGGTACATATCACAAACATCAACAGCCTGTGATGGCATTTCAAAGGCAATGGCTGTATTTGTTTTTGAAGTATAAAGACAAAGTTATAAAGATACTTTTCAGAAAAGTTAAAACTGTGAATGGAGTCAATGGAATGAAAGCAACACAAGTAGAATGGAGTTTGAGAATTATGTCCAGGGACTGAAGTAGAAACATGAGGAGGAAAGATGTATCCATGACAACGAGTGTATTTTGGATACACTTGTTAAATGCTATTGATAATGGACAGAGTGCTGTCTCAATGAGGGTTGTATGCTAAATATGAAGTACTTGTTAGAAATGCTGATGGAGATGGCTGGAAGATGGTTCTTTTCCTTTGAAAAAGAAATGTGCTACTTAACCAACTGGCTGAGACTAGATATTATAGGTTTCAGACTCTCCTGCATGTAGATAATAATATAAACATCACAAATTAATGAATTTATGAGACATTTAATATTTAAACTGATATTTAAAGACAGTTCAGTTCAGTTCAGTCACTCAGTCATGTCCGACACTTTGCGACCCCTTGAATCGCAGCACGCCAGGCCTCCCTGTCCATCACCAACTCCCGGAGTTCACCAAGACTCACTTCCATCGAGTCAGTGATGCCATCCAGCCATCTCATCCTCTGTCGTCCCCTTCTCATCCTGCCCCCAATCCCTCCCAGCATCAGAGTCTTTTCCAATAAGTCAACTCTTCACATGAGGTGGCCAAAGTACTGGAGTTTCAGCTTTAGCATCATTCCTTCCAAAGAAATCCCAGGGCTGATTTCCTTCAGAATGGACTGGTTGGATCTCCTTGCAGTCCAAGGGACTCTCAAGAGTCTTCTCCAATACCACAGTTCAAAAGCATCAATCCTTCGGCTCAGGATTCTTCACAGTTCAACTCTCGCATCCATACATGACCACAGGAAAAACCATAGCCTTGACTAGACTAACTTTTGTTGGCAAAGTACTGTCTCTGCTTTTGAATATGCTATCTAGGTTGGTCATAACTTTCCTTCCAAGGAGTAAGCGTCTTTTAATTTCATGGCTGTAGTCACCATCTGCAGTGATTTTGGAGCCCAGAAACATAAAGTCTGCCACTGTTTCCACTGTTTCCCCATCTATTTCCTATGAAGTGATGGGACCAGATGCCATGATCTTCGTTTTCTGAATGTTGAACTTTAAGCCAACTTTTTCACTCTCCTCTTTCACTTTCATCAAGAGGCTTTTTAGTTCCTCTTCACTTTCTGCCATAAGGGTGTTGTCATCTGCATATCTGAGGTTATTGATATTTCTCCCGCAATCTTGATTCCAGCTTGTGTTTCTTTCAGTCCAGCGTTTCTCATTATGTACTCTGCATAAAAGTTAAATAAGCAGGGTGACAATATACAGCCTTGACATACTCCTTTCCCTGTTTGGAACCAGTCTGTTTTTCCATGTCCAGTTCTAACTGTTGCTTACTGACCTGCATACAGATTTCTCAAGAGGCAGATCAGGTGGTCTGGTATTCCCATCTCTTTCAGAATTTTCCACAGTTTATTGTGATCCACACAGTCAAAGGCTTTGGCATAGTCATTAAAGCAGAAATAGATGTTTTTCTGGAACTCTCTTGCTTTTTCCATGATCCAACAGATGTTGGCAATTTGATCTCTGGTTCCTCTGCCTTTTCTAAAACCAGCTTGAACATCTGGAAGTTCACGGTTCACATATTGCTGAAGCCTGGCTTGGAGAATTTTGAGCATGACTTTACTAGCGTGTGAGATGAGTGCAATTGTGCAGCAGTTGGAGCATTCTTTGGCATTGCCTTTCTGTGGGATTGGAATGAAAACTGTCCTTTTCCAGTCCTGTGTCCACTGCTGAGTTTTCCAAATTTGCTGGCATGTTGAGTGCAGCACTTTCATAGCATCATCTTTCAGGATTTGAAATAGCTCAACTGGAATTCCATCACCTCCACTAGCTTTGTTTGTAGTGATGCTTTCTAAGGCCCACTTGACTTCACATTCCAGGATGTCTGGCTCTAGGTCAGTGATCACACCATCGTGATTATCTGGATTGTGAAGATCTTTTTGTACAGTTCTTCTGTGTATTCTTGCCACCTCTTCTTAATATCTTCTGCTCCAGTTAGGTCCATACCATTTCTGTCCTTTATTGAGCCCATCTTTGCATGAAATGTTCCCTTGCTATCTCTAATTTTCTTGAAGAGATCTCTAATCTATCCCATTCTGTTGTTTTCCTCTATTTCTTTGCATTGATCGCTGAAGAAAGCTTTCTTATCTCTTCTTGCTATTCTTTGGAACTCTGCATTCAGATGTTTATATCTTTCCTTTTCTCCTTTGCTTTTTGCTTCTCTTCTTTTCACAGCTTTGTAAGTCCTCCCCAGATAGCCATTTTGCTTTTTTGCATTTCTTTTCCATGGGGATGGTCTTGATCCCTGTCTCCTGTACAATATCATGAACCTCATTCCATAGTTCATCAGGCACTCTATCAGATCTAGGCCCTTAAATCTATTTCTCACTTCCACTGTATAATCATAAGGGATTTGATTTAGGTCATACGTGAATGGTCTGGTGGTTTTCCCTACTTTCTTCAATTTAAATCTGAATTTGGTAATAAAGTTAGAGACAGTAAAGAAATAACTACACATAAATAATGAAGGAACGAGGGACAGCTATAAAATAAATGTATTTTGGAGTCCAGACTAAATTGTACAAATTTTGGATGGTTTAAAAAAAAGAGCAGTATGGAAATAAAGACAGTTTATCATAAATTTATGAGCACAAAAATTTAGAGGATATGACCGAAAAGTTACTTGAGTCTTCTTTACATTTGATTCTACTGTGATATGAGATTAGTTGATTGAGGGATGTGAAGATGGCAGGTGTAAATTAACCTTTGGCAACAATCTTATTTCAGCTTTAAAGGGTAACATCACAGATCCCCAGTATTATCTACATCATTGCTGAATTTTCTTGATTATAGAAAATTTTCACTTTAAAGAACATAACAGTGGTCAAGGTGGATTGTCTCATATCATCACAATATATAGTATGTGTTGTTAACTGCATACCATGCATCATGAAGATTTTAATATTAATCCACTGAACTCTTAAAATAAACTTGTAATTTTAGAAAGTTTTGGCTATTAAAAATTTGCCAACATAGTAAAAAGAGTTCTCACAAACTGCATACAATATCCTTTATTATTAACATATTATTGTGACAAACTTGTCACAATTACTGAGCCAATATTGATGTAAGTAAAGCCTATACTTAATAGTTATTTAATGTCTTTTTTAAGAAGCTCTAGGTAGGTCTCATCTAGAATATCACATTACACTTTCTCATAATACACCTTAAATCTCCTTTTGACTATGACAGTTTCTCAAACTTTTCTTCTTCTTGATAACCTTAAGTTTTAGTCAAGTATTATAGAGTGTCCTTTAATCAGGGTTTGTCTGATGTTTTTCTAATAATTAGACTAAAACTATGAATTTGAAGGAGGAATATCAGAGGGGGAGATGGTGTTTTAATCACATATCAAAGGTACATATCAACTTGATTTATTACCATCGATGTTAACCTTGATCACATGGCTAAGGTAGTATGTTGGCAATTCCACCATAGTTTCTTTTTTCTTCTGCTTTTTCATACTGTTCTCTCTGGAAGGAAGTCATGTGTACAGCCAACATTTAAGGAGTGGGGAATTTTGATTCACCTCCTGAGGGCAGAGTATCTAAATTATTTGAAATTCTTCTCTATAGGATATTTATTTCTTCTGCTCCATTTATTTAATCATCCAATGCTTCATTTATATCTGTATGGACTCATTGTTTTTATTTTATACTTTAGTTTATAATCCAATTCTACTTTTTAAAAATTATTCCAGCTTTTGCTTTTGGGAACTCTTCATTTGGCTCTCATTTCCCTTTGGAATACTACCACCATTGAGGGATCCTTTTTTTAGCACTCTCTTATATTTTCTTACTACATGATGCTCCAAGCTCACCTTGTATAATTCTTTTCATGTACTTTAATCAGCAGTTGCTCCTGGGAGCCTTTGTTTCTTTTATTGAAGAATGGTATTTGAATCCAAGTTCTGGGTGCTAAGTGTGATTATTGCCACTCTAATATAGATGCTCCTGGACCCTCTCAGATGATAAAACATGGACTTCTATATGAGCGTAGTAAACTGTGTATATACATATATGTACAAATACTATTTGTACACACCTACATTTATATTAAGTTAACATAGCTTCATACTGATACATTCAATTTAAATGCATTACCACATGAATCATTCTAGCCTTCTCTTGTTTATTAGTAACCTCCCAACAGTGAGGAATCTAACTCTTACCACTGGGCATTTATTTGCGTTATGATTATTTCCAGTTTACATGTAAGGCAGTATCACAGCTGTTAACCTGTACCCTCATAGTAAACCATTTCATCAGCTTACTATACTGCTTTGTTATTGTTATTTAGTTGCTACATCATGCCCAACTCTTTTGTGATCCTATGGACTGTGGCCTGCCAGGCTTCTCTGTCCATGGGATTTCATAGGAAAGAATACTGGAGTGGGTTGCCATTTCCTTCTCAAGGGAATCTTCCAGACTCATGGATTGAACCCATGTCTCCTGCATGGCAGGCAGATTCTTTACCACTGAGTCACCTGGGGAGCCCCGGCATACATACTGCTTAAGTAGTTTATTTTGCCTTTAGTTTTAAGATTCCACTTGTTTTCAAAGTTACTTAGGTCAACATCCTTTCCCCCAACATCCTGTAGTAAGGTTAGTTCATATATCTGTAATGCAGTTAGGTTGTTTTATCACCTTCTCAATTCCATCTAAGGATCCCATAACATTCTAAATGAGTTTTTAAAATTTGCATACAGCAAGTTTCACTCTTTGTCCTAAGTTCTATGAATTTTGGCTAGTTCACAGTGTTATGAAATAACCATTATGGTTTTATATAGAAAGGTTTCACCTACAAAAATTCCTTTGTACTTAATCTCTACAGTAGCACCCCCTCCTCCCAAACTCATAGGAACCACTGACTATTATTATTATTATTTTTAAACAATCCTTATAGCTTTCCTTTTTCCAGAAGAGCTTACAATTGAGGACATTAAGTGTGTAGTCTTTTCAGACTGGATCCATTCACCTTTGTGAAGGTTTTTATGTGGACATGAGTTTTCAAATAAGTTGAATGGATGCCTAGGAGCATGATCACTAGACCATGTTAAGACTATTTTGCCTTATAAGAGATTCTCGAACAATTTTAAGAAGTGTCTTTACCATTTTGCAGTCTCATCAGCAAAGAGTATGAGTCACTTTTGTTCCTCATCCTCTTCAACAGTAGATATTGTCAGGGTTTTATTTTGTTTTGGTTTATTTGTTATTTATTGGGGGGGGGGAGGACATCTTAGTCATTGTAATTGGTGTGAAGTGAAGTCTTGTTATTTGAACTAGAAGTTCCATAGTGTAAAATTATGCTTATTTTCATCCACATGTCTTCTTTGGCAAGATGTCTTTTTAAACTTTTTGCCTATTTGTCTGGGCCCATTTTTGATTATTAAAAGTTCTTTCTATATTTGGGATATATGTCCTTTATCAGAGATGATTTCTTTTCCAGTATGTTTCTCCTTTTCATTATCTTAACAGTGTCTTTCACAGAGTAGAATTTTAAATTTTAATGAAGCCTATCTTATTAAATTTTGTTCTTATAAATTATGCTTTTGTTATTACATGTCAGCACTCACCTAAGGTCCTTAAGACTCTCTTCTATGTTTTCTTCTAAATGTTTTATAGTTTTCCATTTCACATCTAGATCTATAATCCATTTTTTTTTAAATTCCATTTTAGTGAAAGGGTTACAGTGTGTGCCAGTTTCAGATTTGCACATGGCACATGGATATTGAATTCCTCCATTATTATTTGTTGCAGTAATTATAATTTTTTATTAATTGGACTTTGCTCCTTAGTCAAAGTCCAATTATATATATGGATCTATTTCTGGGGTCTCTATTCTGTTTCATTGATACTGTTTCACCAATACTATGTAGTCTAGGTTACTGTAGTTCTATAGTAAATCTTGATAAAGGATAGTGTGAGTCCTCCAAATTTCTTCTCCTTCTCCTCCTTTTCCTCTTCCTCCTTTTTCTTTTTCTTTAGTATTTTGTAGGTTATTCTAGGTCTTTTGCCTTTCCTTATAAATTTTAAAATAATTTTACAAAGATTGATCGCAATCTTATGATTAAGTATCAGTCTTTCATGGACTTGTGTCCCTAGGTTGTGATCTTTACAAGTAGTTCTTCTATTTGTCCACTGTTGTTGAGACAGGAAGGCTACTGTAGGCTGTAATGGTAGAAATACCCTTTTCTCAGTTGGGATAGGCTGTGGTAAAGGCTTTTCTATGGAGAGCATCCCTTTGTTATAGAGAATGCTCAGGGACCAAAGCCAATACTCAAAGCTTTGTTTGCTGTCTCCTGTCATAGTTTCATGTTAAGGTAACATTTTCACCTTAATGTTAATTGTGGGGAATCAGTGGTCCAGAGGTGTTTGTGCTAAGAATGGAAATTTGTGTATGAATTAAACGATGTCCTTTTGCATACTAACTAAAGACTTTGGTCAGTTACTGTGGGTCCTGGATAATTGAGAGTCTACTCTCCTGCATCACTTAGGGTGGCCATAGGAAACAAATGAACCACTCAAATTACTGTAACTGGAGGAAAGTTTAATTAAGTACTATTCATAAAAGTACAGGCAGGGAATAGGAGAACACACAAAAAATAGGGTGGAAACCCAAGATTAGCAAAAACAGAGATATAAGTACTGCAAATCCTGAAGAATGGGGGAAAAGAGTAGGTACCAAGAACCCAGAACCAGAGATGCAAAGAGAAAGTTCCCTGGAGAGGCACAGTGACTTCTGGGTGAATGACAGTCTAGACAACCTATACATTTACTGTCTCCTTTCCCTTCATGCCCAACAGTGCATCCATTCATCTAAACACAAACGGAAGGAGCATATCAGGGAGTCTGCAGATGCAGTTCTTTTATTCGGCCTCCCAGCACAGCGAGTCCTGGAGAGAAGGGAGGAGAATAGGCATGGGCAGCGCAATGGGCAGTATCCAGCAAAGTAACCAGTTCTTTGTTAAAAACCGTGCCTAAAGCAATGATGTGTTGCTCAATTTGTCTTTCTGTCGTTTTGAAATATATTGTACACACACACACACACATGCACACACCTTGGTGCATCCCAAAATGATGTTAACATTCCATTTTAAAAGCTGAAGATTGATAGGAGGGATAAACATACTCCCTAGAGAGAATTCAATTTTCACTTTTACGGAAATTACATTCAGTGTTAATTCATGTGTTTAAGAACTCATGTGAAAAACAAAACAAAGCATTGCCAAATTTTTAAAGCGAGGAATATTTATATACACATTTAAATACATATGGGCTTCCCTAGTGGCTTCACAGTAAAGAAACTGCCTGAAATGGAGGAGGTGCAGGAGATGGACTTTGATCCCTGAATCTGGAAGATTCTCTGGAGAAGGAAATGGCAACCCACTCCATTATGCTTGCCTGGGAAATCCAATGGACAGAGGAGCCTGGCGGGCTGCAGTCCATGGGGTCAAAAAAGAGTCGGGCGTGATTTACTGACTGCTGCTGCTGCTGCTAAGTCACTTCAGTCGTGTCCGACTCTGTGTGACCCCATAGACAGAAGCTCACCAGGCTCCCCCACCCCTGGGATTCTCCAGGCAAGAACACTGGAGTGGGTTGCCATTTCCTTCTCCAATGCATGAAAGTGAAAAGTGAAGATGAAGTCGCTTAGTCGTGTCCGACTCTTAGCGACCTCATGGACTGGAGCCTACCAGGCTCCTTCGTCATATGGGATTTTCTAGGCAAAAGTACTGGGGTGGGGTGCCATTGCCTTCCCCGGATTTACTGACTAAACAGCATGTTTAGCGTGATTTAGTGACTAAACAGCAACAATATATCAATGTATTATATATATATACACACACATTATGTAGATATATGTAGATGTAAATATAGAGTGTGCAAAAATTTAATTATGTTCCTAGTATGATTTTTAGGTATCTATTTTCTTAAATGAAATATAACCATCAAATAACAGCTTAACAAACTGACCACTGAATTTTTATCTGACATTTGGTAGATACAATTTAACACGTTTTGTTCACTTCTACAACATATATTAAACACACATATTAAAAGTCTAATATGTGCCAAACATTATACTATACTGATTTATTTCTAAAAAAAGTAAAGTGAGTACTCTGGAGTTACTTTCCAGGTTCAGTGGCTGGAGGTGGAAAGTCAAAGTATTGGCCTGTACTTCATTAAGTAGGATTTGATTGGCAAACCTAGTGATAACATGCATGTGTGTGAATGCTGGAAAATGGAAGTAAACAACCTGGCAAATTAATCCTAATTTAGTCATAATTTGACTGTGGGAATTCAATCGCTATAGTCCTTGTGTGATTCCCACCCCCAACAGGAAACTTTTTAAGCTATAAATGTAAGGAGATATTGAAGTCGATGAACTAGCATTGTGTAAAATCACAATTTACTCCACAGGAGTGAGTCAATAAAACATGGAATAGAAAATCTCTGTGAAAGGACGTCAGTTTACGGTTGTGGCAGTGGCAGGATAGAATAAGCCAAACAACAGGTATCAAATACTGAGTTTTGTTGTTGTTTTCCAGTTGCTCATTCATGTCTGACTCTTTGCAACCCCATGGAGAGTAGCATGCCAGGCTTCCCTGTCCTTCACTATCTCCTGGAGTTGGCTCGAGGTCATGTCCATTGAGCTGGTGAGGCTGTCTAACCATCTCATCCTCTGCTGCCCTCTTCTTTTGCTTTCAGTCTTTCCCAGCATCAGGGTCTTTTCCAATGAGTTGGCTTTTCATATCAGGTTACCAGAGTAGTGGAGCTTCAGCTTCAGCATCAGTTCTTCCAATGAATATTTAGGGTTGATT
Source organism: Tragelaphus eurycerus (assembly GCA_935064755.1). NCBI lineage: Eukaryota > Metazoa > Chordata > Mammalia > Artiodactyla > Bovidae > Tragelaphus > Tragelaphus eurycerus. The sequence goes on from CAKXYN010000020.1 coordinate 26,853,296, forward strand.
TCCTTTAGGATTGAAAGTTTCGACCTCCTTGTGGTTAGGTTAAAACAAAACAAAAACCAACAAGCAGAAAACGTGAACATGTGAAAAAAATATTGCATATTTTCTAGCCTGATTTTGGGAAGAAAACCTATAATCATGAGGACCACCAAAGCTCCACATAACCTAGTAACCTATTAGGTTAACCTATAAACAAGTGATTTTTTGTTGTTGTTGTTGTTCTGTGGCCCTTATGAGCCAGAGTCAGAGGTCAAACCCAACCCATATGGATCTGGGGTCTTAAAGCCTATTTTAGAGTGACTTCTCCCATCCTTTGGACATAGTTCTTTTATCTATCCTAAGTATTCATATCCTTGATGGTCTTGGGACCCTTAATCTTCAGATAAGTCTGGAAGCAGTACTAAGTGGAAGAGATCTTACATTCCCCTAGGTACTTAGCAGAAACAATCAGACTATCTCTCCAGAGAAAGACATATCAATCTGTGTTTCTAGGAGGAACCCAAATTTAATGTTATTGGGAAATTGCAAGCAACAATAATGAGGAAGCTTATGACTAAAACAAAAGGGAAAAAAAGCATGCCAAAACTAAACAAATTAAGCTCATATATCTATATTATTAACAGAAAGATGGAAGTCAAGGCAAAGTCTGTTACAGCGATAAAGGTACCCGTTACTTGAAAATGATGTTGTGAGTGAAAAAAAATCACAATTTTAATTACTTTTTTCCACTGAGTAACGTGGTCTCAAAATATATAAACAATGATAGAAAATAAAGTAAAAGTGTTATTCACTCAGTCATGTCCAGCTCTTTTGTGACCCCATGCACTGTAGTCTGCCAGGCTCCTCTGTCCATGGGATTCTCCAGGCAAGATTACTGGAGTGGGTTGCGTTTACCAGGGGATCTTCCTTACCAAGAAATCGAACCCAGGTCTCCTGAATTGCAGGCAGATTCTTTACCATCTAAGCCACCAGGAAAGCCCAATCTAGAAATGAACTGCATAATAATCTATGAGTAAAAACAGCAAATAAATAAAAATAGGTTATATATTGACTTGAATGATAAAGAGAATAACCCATCAAAAATTGTTTCACTGAAAGGAGTACTTGCAGCACAATTTGAAGGCTTTCCTGTGTGTTGAAACCAGTCACTTCTAAAGGAAATGAATCCTCAATATTCATTGGAAGGACTGATACTGAAGCTGAAACTCCAATACTTTGGCCCATCTGATGTGAGGAACTGACTCATTGGAAAAGACCCTGATTTGGGGAAAGATTGAAGGCAGGAGGAGAAGGGGACGACAGAGGATAAGATGTTTGGATGGCATCACCAACTCGATGGACATGAGTTTGAGCAAGCTCCAGGAGTTGTTGATTGACAGAGAGGCCTGGTGTGCTGCAGTCCATGGAGTTGCAAAGAGTCGGACATGACTGAGCAACTGAACTGAATTTGTATGTTGCAAAAAGGAAAGAAATAAAACTAATGAACTAAGCTTCAGAACAAATTTTGTGAAAGAATAGCAAAATAAAATTATGTATAAGGAAAAAATATTAAAGTTGAGGGCAAATTTAAATGGAATAGAAAGCAAATATATAGAGGATGTACAAGATTCAAAGTAAATTATTTGTTGGTTAGCTTTGGAAAGACTAATAATATTGACAAACCTGTAATAAAACTTATCAAGAATTCAAAAATGGAAGAAGACTTGAAACTTCTCTGGCAGACCAATGGTTAAGACACTGCACTGCCACTCTTCAGGGTATGGGTTCCATCACTGGTCAGGGAAATAAGATCCTACACACCTCAGCACAACAAAAAAAATGAATAAATAAATAAAAAGGAAGTCCTTTTGATGCTACTCTGGAGCATTGTCCAATGGGCTAATGCAAGGGTAGGTAATTGGTTAGAGGGATATGCCTTTGTTTGACTTCTACTTTCTATTGATTAGGGCCCAAACTGTGAAATTATATGTTAACTTACAAAGATTTTTCCAGTAGAGGTTTAAATAATTTCAATCTAGTAGAAAAAAACAAACACAATGGTTATGGTTTTATTATCCTGTAGGAATTAGCCCCCGTTAAGTCTCTAGCTCAGCAAACATTTCAGTGTGATATTCTATCATTTCCTTGAAACCCAAGTTCCCTCGTTATTCACTTAAATAAATATTTGATACGAGTCCCTTCAAAAAAAATAAATAAAAATGGAAGACAGCCATGAACAGAAGTCATTGCTCCAGGTATGTAGTTAATGAATGCTTAATAATGTAAGGGCAGTAACAATTTTATGTTGTTAAATTTGAAAATATTGATGAGATGTATGTATTCCATATATGCAATGGATATTTCATTAAGTTTTTGACTGTGCTCTTTTCAATAAATGTTGTTAAAGTATGAGTACTCAATTCCATGTGTACCTACCATCCAACAATTCAAACATATATTATGTATATATTCACTCAGTATGTACACACACTTCTGTATAACATGTATATATACATACATATGTATGCTATGCTATGCTATGCTAAGTCACTTCAGTCGTGTCTGACTCTGTGTGACCCCATAGATGGTAGCCTACCAGGCTCCCCCGTCCCTGGGATTCTCCAGGCAAAAACACTGGAGTGGGTTGCCATTTTCTTCTCCAATGCATGAAAGTGAAAAGTAAAGTGAAGTCACTCAGTCGTGTCCGACTCTTAGCGTATACATATATAAAAGAAAAATTCAATCCTGACTTTTACAATATACCATACACAAAAACTGAATTCCAGATAAATTGTAAATCTAAATTGAAAGATTGAAAAACAAATATGTAAATAAATAAAATTTTTAAATAAAATGTAGGAGAATATCTTTGTTTTGGGGGTAAGAAAGGTATACTTAAATAGGACCCAAAAGTTTTAATCAGAGAATAAAGTATTAATACATTCAACCTGTTGAATTTGTTGATGTTCAGTTGCTCAGTTGTGTCCCACTCTTTGCAGCCCCATAGACTGCAGCACACCAGGCTTCCCTGTCCTTCACCATCTCCTGGAGTTTGCTCAAACTCATGTCCATTAAGTCAGTGATGCCATCCAACCATCTCATCCTCTGTTGTGCCCTTCTCCTCCTGCCTTCAATCTTCCCCAGCATAGGGATCTTACCAGATTTAAAAAATATCTCACAGTCTGGTTCTTTTTGATATTCTGAAATAAATATTTGACTTTTAAGAATATCAAGATAATGAAGAACCAAGACAGACTGAGGAAAATTTCAGGTTGAGAACATTAGTGATATGACAAATACATCTCATGATCTTCAGATTGATAACAGGTCAAATTCTTTTTCTTTTGCAATAAAGACAATAGGGAGACAAATGGCAAAATTTGAATAAGGCTTGTAGATTGGATGATAATACTATATCAGTATTAATTTTCTGATTTTGATAATCCTAAGAGTGGAGAGGACAATGGCACCCCACTCCAGTACTCTTGCCTGGAGAATCCCACGGATGGAGGAGCCTGGTAGGCTGCAGTCCATGGGGTCGCTAAGAGTCAGACACGACTGAGTGACTTCACTTTCTCTTTTCACTTTCATGCATTGGAGAAGGAAATGACAACCCACTCCAGTGTTCTTGCCTGGAGAATCCCAAGGACAGGGAAGCCTGGTGGGCTGCCGTCTATGGGGTCACACAGAGTCGGACACGACTGAAGTGACTTAGCATAGCATAGCATAGCATGGTTAAGAGAATATAATTATTATTAGAAAATACATTCTGAATTTCTTAGATAAAAAGTGACATTGTGTATGTAATGTATTTTCAAGTGATTCATAAAAAAATAATGTGCATGAGAATGTTGGGGGGCAGTGAGAGGGAGAGATAAACAGAGAGCAGAGTTAGTGGAAGGGAAAGAGAAACTGGAGAAAAGTATACTTAAGTTCTTGATATCATTTTTGCTACATTTCTGTAAGTATAAAATAATTTTAATATACTTCCAAATAAAATGTGAAAAATTAAGATTATGCTCATCACAAGACACAATATTAACTTCTAGTGTTAATCATGGCCAGTGCTAGCAATTACTTTATATGTTTCTAATACTTTTGCCACCTCATGAGAAGAGTTGACTCATTGGAGAAGACCCTGATGCTGGGAGGGATTGGGGGCAGGAGGAGAAGGGGACAACAGAGATGAGATGGCTGGCTGGCATCACTGACTCGATGGACATGAGTTTGGGTAAACTCCAGGAGTTGGTGATGGACAGGGATGCCTGGCGTGCTGCGATTCATGGGGTCGCAAAGAGTAGGACACGACTGAGAGACTGAACTGAACTGAACTGAATAAATATGCAGTATTACCTCATAAACTTCTGAGTGGAAATAAAAGAAAACTGAATTTGCAAAGAATTTTAGTCTTACCTCAATTTTATAAGATACATGATATTCAATTTAATTATGACAATAATTTGGTTAAAAATTATGTTCATACTGCATATGACATTAAGTGAAGTTTTTTGAAATACTACTACCATATTTAATAAATATTTTACTAAGAATTCCTTGTATGTAGTAATTATACTTGCTAAAAGTTATTGGCTGCATATGTATATTCTTAAGAGTGTCTATCAGAATTCAATTGCATGTGCAGTCTTGTAAACATCTATTACTTGTCCACTGTAGTACATAGAAACCTATATTTCTGGCTTGTGTCAAAATAGTTGACATCTGGCAACAGTGAGCTTTCATTTTTTCATGGCAACAATTCACTGGCACAATCCACTTAGCCTAGGTCCCTGCCTCACTGTTTTGGGTATTTCACAAATATTCATTTCCCATGCCTTCCTGCCCTTCGTAGGCATTTTAGTGTGTGGTTTTGGCCTGAATCTGCCCTTTGAGATGTCATGGATATAAGAAGTAATTTTTCATATTTTCCCCCATAGCTAGTAAAAAGTAAAGCTTCAGTTCAGCTCATGAAACAATATTATTGCACCCTGCAAATGAAGGAACTTTTGAGTCAGCCCGATATGAAGGTATGGAGTTGGGCATATCTGAATCTCAGTTCCCAGCTTGAAGGGCCATCATTTCTTTTTCTTGTATCTCAGTTTTCTCATAATGAAATGAAGATAAACATGCATACTTATGTTGAGAGTAAGGTAATTGTCTGACATGTAATAAGCACTCAAATACAGTAACTACTTCTTTTCCCTCCCTCCACAGTATATCAGTGCTTTCCATATATGTCCTCCTTTCCAGATATATTCCTCTCACTAGCATTTCTGTATTTCATGTAAGGAAAAAAGACATTTAATTTAGTTAGTTTTATAAGGATCTAATAAATAGAACTCCTATTACTGAAGTGTAGACTCTGATGCTGGGAGGGATTGGGGGCAGGAGGAGAAGGGGACGACAGAGGCTGAGATGGCTGAATGGCATCACTGACTCAATGGATATGAGTCTGGGTGAACTCCGGGAGTTGGTGATGGACAGGAAGGCCTGGCGTGCTGCGATTCATGGGGTCTCAAAGAGTCGGACATGACTGAGCAACTGAACTGAACTGAACATTTCAAATATAATTAGATACTACCAATTTCCTACAAAATGACAACAATATATGCTTACATAGCTTTAGAAATTAGACCTAAAACTGAAAGAGTGAATGTAGAATGCCCACTTTGTAGTACCCAAAGTCCCATGTCATATTTGGTGACTGGTCTTGTCCTGTCACAATTACTATGATGCTCTATTCTCAGAGTAAATTGTGAGTATAATTATATGTAGAACCATGTTCTTCTGATAGATGGAAGAGAACACATTCTCCTTCTAACACATCAGCTTATCAGCTCATGAGCTATTTACTTCTTGGGTTTGATAGAAGCAATTGTTAGAAAGATTAGACTCAATCCTACATCATGCACAAGGGGAGTGATCTTATTGTCTTGTCCTCATTTGAATCCCTAGGCCAGACATGGTTCCTGGGACACAGTTGATATTCAGCAGTTATCCATTGATTAGATGAATGAATGGAAATAGTGTTATAAAATATCCATTTTATAAACAGTTAAAATGGTTGTGATTACAAGTATCAGAAAACACCAATACGATAGAAATCAACAGTACCAAATTATTAGCTCACATCATAATGACTTTAAAGCAGGGGAGCTCAAAGATGAATTACCTCATATGTTATCAGCAGCCCATGATTTTCTTTCTTTTTTTTTTATTATTAAATTTTATTTTGCTTAACTTTACAATATTGTATTGCTTTTGCCATACATCAAGATGGATCCGCCACATGTGTTCCCCATCCTGAACCCTCCTCCCGCCTCCCTCCCCATACCATCCCTCTGGGTCGTCCCAGTGCACCAGCCCCAGGCACCTGTTATCAGGCATTGTACCTGGACTGGCGACTCATTTCAGATATGATATTATACATATTTCAATGCTATTCTCCCAAATCATCCCACCTTCTCCCGTTCCCAGAGTCCAAAAGTCTGTTCTATACATCAGTATCTCTTTTGCTATCTCATAACCAGGGTGATTGTTACCATCTTTCTAAATTCCATATATATGCGTTAGTATACTGTATTTGTGTTTTTCTTTCTGGCTTACTTCACTCTGTATAATAGGCTCCAGTTCCATCCACCTCATTAGAACTGATTCAAATGTATTCTTTTTAATGGCTGAGTAATACTCCATTGTGTATATGTACCACCGCTTTCTTATCCATTCATCTGTGGATGGACATCTAGGTTGCTTCCAAGTCCTGGCTATTGTAAACAGTGCTGCTATGAACATTGGGGTACACGTGTCTCTTTCAATTCTGGTTTTCTCAGTGTGTATGCCCAGCAGTGGGATTGCTGGGTCATAAGGCAGTTCTATTCCCAGGTTTTTTGAGGAATCTCCATACTGTTCTCCAAAGTGGCTGTACTAGTTTGCATTCCCACCAACAGTGTAAGAGGGTTCCCTTTTCTCCACACCCTCTCCAGCATTTATTGCTTGTGGACTTTTGGATCGCAGCCATTCTGACTGGCGTGAAATGGTACCTCATAGTGGTTTTGATTTGCATTTCTCTGATAATGAGTGATGTTGAGCATCTTTTCATGTGTTTGTTAGCCATCTGTATGTCTTCTTTGGAGAAATGTCTATTTAGTTCTTTGGCCCATTTTTTGATTGGGTCATTTATTTTTCTGGAATTAAGCTGTAGGAGTTGCTTGTATATTTTTGAGATTAGTTGTTTGTCTGTTGCTTCATTTGCTATTATTTTCTCCCATTCTGAAGGCTGTCTTTTCACCTTGCTTGTAGTTTCCTTTGTTGTGCAGAAGCTTTTAAGTTTAATTAGGTCCCATTTGTTTATTTTTGATTTTATTTCCAATATTCTGGGAGGTAGGTCATAGAGGATCCTGCTGTGATGTATGTCAGAGAGTGTTTTGCCTATGTTTTCCTCTAGGAGTTTTATGGTTTCTGGTCTTACATTTAGATCTTTAATCCATTTTGAGTTTATTTTTGTGTATGGTGTTAGAAAGTGTTCTAGTTTCATTCTTTTACAAGTGTTCAACCAGTTTTCCCAGCACCACTTGTTAAAGAGATTGTCTTTAATCCATTGTATATTCTTGCCTCCTTTGTCAAAGATAAGGTGTCCATATGTGCATGGATTTATCTCTGGGCTTTCTGTCTTTGTGCCAGTACCATACTGTCTTGATGACTGTGGCTTTGTAGTAGAGCCTGAAGTCAGGCAGGTTGATTCCTCCAGTTCCATTCTTCTTTCTCAAGATAGCTTTGGCTATTCGAAGTTTTTTGTAGTTCCATACAAATTGAGAAATTATTTGTTCTAGCTCTGTGAAGAATACCGTTGGTAGCTTGATGGGGATTGCATTGAATCTATAAATTTCTTTGGGTAGTATACTCATTTTCACTATATTGATTCTACCAATCCATGAACATGGTGTATTTCTCCATCTATTAGTGTCCTCTTTGATTTCTTTCACCAGTGTTTTATAGTTTTCTATATACAGGTCTTTAGTTTCTTTAGGAAGATATATTCCTAAGTATTTTATTCTTCTCATTGCAATGGTGAATGGAATTGTTTCCTTAATTTCTCTTTCTATTTTCTCATTATTAGTGTATAGGAATGCAAGGGATTTCTGTGTGTTGATTTTATATCCTGCGACTTTACTGTATTCGTTGACTAGTTCTAGTAATTTTCTGGTGGAGTCTTTAGGGTTTTCTATGTAGAGGATCATGTCATCTGCAAACAGTGAGAGTTTTACTTCTTATTTTCCAATTTGGATTCCTTTTATTTCTTTTTCTGCTCTGATTGCTGTGGCCAGAACTTCCAAAACTATGTTGAATAGTAATGGTGAAAGTGGGCATCCTTGTCTTGTTCCTGATTTTAGAGGAAATGCTTTCAATTTTTTCACCATTGAGGATAATGTTTGCTGTGGGTTTGTCATATATAGCTTTTATTATTTTGAGGTATGTTCTTTCTATTCCTGCTTACCACTGGGGCTTTTTTCTCTGGTTAGCTCTCTATTGTGGGTGGCCTCTTGGTTGCAGGGTTTTATAAAATCACACGCAGCATTTCAATGACTGAGAGTGGAAGAGCAATCTCCTCTGTCATGTGTCTATTTTTAAAAGAAATTAAATCCTTTACCATAAGCCCACACCTAGGCCTCATCTTACTTTGCCCTGATTAACACTGGCCTATGTAATCAGCTCTACTAACAAAGAGAAGGGTCTTTTCCATGATCAATTTAGAAGAATTAGACAACTCTAAATTAAAGAGGAGGTTGATTCACTTTATCTGGGATAAAGTGAAGGCACAGAATGTCTAAATAATACTGGAGTTTTGTAAGGGGAAAGGGACATCAATCACACTGAAAAAAATGTTTTAATCATAAAACAGATTAATATTTCTTAAAATTTAATATCCCTGAAAAACAGATTATTTTGTTCAACTGTTTAAGCAGTAGATTTCAAAGGTAGTGTTTATAAGCAACAGTATAAATTTTTCTCTCCATCCAGTTTTCCTGAGCTGTGACCTCTTGTAGTAAGAGCCAGAAAAAATACTTTTAAACAAAGTTTACAAGTTTAGCCCTGCCTAAGCACAATAGTCATAGATATCAGTTGCCCATGATTCCTAAGAAGACAAGATATTTACTTAAAGCCTCCTTGCACTGCCATATAAAGAGCATATACTATAATTTTATGGTATCAGCTCCCCATTTTCATAGATGAGGAAACTGAATATTAAAAAGCCTATTTACTTTTCAAGGTTATATTGCTGAGAGTGATACAGTTAGGTTCAAAGACCAGACTGCACTGACTCTGACTTCTAAGGTGAGCTGCCTCTAAGTGAAAAAAATGTGTACAGGAAAATTCTGTCCACTGAAGTGATTTCAAAAGGAAATAACATTCAAAAGAATTTCAAATAAGGGATATTAACATTTCAACAATTTTCATGTATTCAATAAATGTTTCTGCTGCATATACTCCGTATCCAAAATACTGGAAAATAAAAACTCAGCTGTATCTTCCCTTCTATTGTGAAGATGTGGAATACATTATTTTTAAAGCTAGAGATCATTGCCACTGTAGTAGATAAATCAGTGGAAAATGTTGAAAGAAATATACATAGGGTCATGGACAGAGTTCATTATAATGTCATGGACTAGATTTTATCTGATAAGCTTCATAGAAGTAAAAAGCAGAAATCTAAATTAAACCTCAAGACTAAATAGAATATCTGTTGGTTTATGTATCTATGTGAATTATGCCATGTTTTCCCTTAACACTCTTTTTTTTAGATTTCCACTTTTTTTCTAGATCTTATTTATTTTAATCTAAGTGCCTTCATCAAAGAAAATCTCTGAAAAAGAACATAAATTAACATAAAAATAACTAGCATACTATATGGATTTGTTAATTACCAGCAATGATTTGCTTCCATAAAATATAGGAACCAGTATTTAAACGTTAGTATGGAGAAATATCGGAGAAGGCAATGGCACCCCACTCCAGTACTCTTGCCTGGAAAATCCCATGGATGGAGGAGCCTGATAGGCTGCAGTCCATGGGGTCGCTGGAGTCGGACATGACTGAGCGACTTCACTTTCTCTTTTCATTTTCATGCATTGGAGAAGGAAATGGCAACCCACTCCAGTGTTCTTGCCTGGAGAATCCCAGGGATGGGGGAGCCTGGTGGGCTGCCGTCTATGGGGTCGCACAGAATTGGACACGACTGAAGTGACTTAGCATAGCATAGCATAGCATGGAGAAATATAAGTGGAGGAAATTTAGATAAATGGATAAGTAATTCACAGAAAAGAAAAACTCTATGGAGAAATTTAACATCTAAATAAGTGTTTAATCAGGAGAATTTAATGAAAGCAATGATCATATACTTATATATGTGGGGAACATGGCAACCCACTCCAGCATTCTTGCCTGGGGAATCCCATGGACAGAAGAGCCTTCTGGGCTATAGTCCATGGGGTCACAAAGAGTCGGACATGACTGAGGGGACTTAGCACACAGCATGCCCACCAATACACCAGGCTCCTCTGAGAAATTTCTTCTTTGAGTATGTACGTGGATATTCACTGCAGTATTGCATATGATCAAGAGCAAAAACTGAGAACAATATAAATATCTTTGTGTAGAGGAATTATTCAATCACATGCAGTGTGTTGAGAAAATAGATTTAGAAATATAGTGCTGATACCTGGCAGCTGGTTACTGACAGCGAGGAGCTGACAGGTCAGCGGTATCCCCTAGTGAACATGAAGAACTTTCAGAGTATGAACAGTACTCAAGCAGGTTACTATGTAACCATCATGGAACAGGAGAGAGATAAAGCCACTCTGAAATCACCACAAATGAGACAGAGCAAGTATATTGTGCAACCACACACACACACACACACACAACTACACAACTAAACATCCTTGTTTTTTGAATAACTGATTTACTATTTATTGAAATAAAATTCTATACTCTCTAGGAACATAAAGAACATTCTCATTCCACTTTAACCCTCCCACGTCCTATGTAAAAGATAAAATTTACCCAGGCACTGAATTGTCTCTTCATATTTTGACCATAACCAATTTGAAACAGGTCATTGCTATATTAAAATTTTCTCAAAGTCATTTAACACAAGACAGGCTGAGAGTCCCTCATCATTGCTATCTCAGCGCTGTGTATTTACTTTAGCCATGGCACTTCTCACATAGTTATTGTTACATTTTTGTGTTTCTGTACCTGCTTGTCTTCAAGACTTTGACCTCCTAGAGCCAACAGACTCTGTGTTGGTTGGGCATTTTGCATCCATCATGATGACCAGCACATATGCTCAAGAAACATTTTATTGATTCATTGGTACATTGATAACTAAATAAAAACAATCACTGGGAAGCAACCTACGTTTCATTTAGTTCATAAAATGTTGTATACAAAGATTATACACTTTGGCATAAAAATTATAGACTAAGGAAATGTAATTTTCTTGACATTTCCTACCATTATGTCAATTCCCAGCTTCCCTTAATTCCACAAAAGGAAGGGAAAAAAATGAAAAATGAAGATAAATATCTATTTATCGATTTTCAAACATGCAGCTTCTATTTGCAACTTGCAGAACCCTATTTTGAAAGTTGTGTGCGTGGTAGTGTATTAATTATGGGGATTATGAAATCCGGAGGCTTGATGTGTTAAAACATAAAAGGGTTTTAAATCTAGGGAACCGCCTCTAGATTTTGATGAGAAATAAAGTTTCTTGCATCGACCCTGCACTAATGAAGATCAGAATGCTCTCTTAGTGTGATCAGAGCTACTCCCATGTTGATTGCCTCTCAGTGAGTTGAGAGGAAATGAAAAAGCAAAAGCATTGATTTTGAAGAAATTTCTTGTCTTGCAAAGCACATATTACCCAAATAGATTTACTCTTAATCTTTTAATAAACTGAAACAGTTAGTGATTTCTGCAAATGTTGCCTCAGTCTAATCTCACAGAGGACTCTACAGTTCTGCAGTGGATTAGAAAAGTCTCCCATCTTTCAATATTTGTCTTTGTTCCTTTCAGCAGCTGAATTTAATTCTTATTATCCTCAACGACAAGGCAATTTCAGATGATGAAATTTCTCATGTGAAACCTACACCTTTCAAATAATAAATCACAACTTCAAATTGGATTGGGGTGTGTGTGTGTGTGTGTGTGTGTGTGTGTGCATAAACACACAATTCACCTGAAGATGACAGTCTGATTTGTGAACATATAATTCATTTCATAGATTAAAATGTTTTTAGCCAAAAGAAATTAAGCATTCTTGTTTTCAAAGAAGGTTTCAACTGGTATTATCTTCAGGTTCGTAATAAGAAATGAAGTAGCAAGAGTAAATACAACAACAGAACAAACAGAAAACAGCCTCATATTCTAATGTGTGATATGTCAGTAGTTTTAGTTGAGTTGGAATCTTTTTCATCTACCCAAGTTCAGATGTGCACATTTTCTATAATCTTCCTGATTGCTTTCCACCTGTAAAATTTCACCTTATCCATTTATTCATTCTTAGCATTTCTATTAGAATGATCTTTCTAAAATTCCATTTATGATAAAAGCAAACATGTTATTTGCCTGTTTAAATCTAAAATGTTAAAGCTTTTAACCATGTGCCAGGCATTATTATAGATGGCATGATCTATCTGTTTTATTTATTTTTTACATGACCACTGTGTAGATGTGGCTCTTCCTTCTTAGTATGAGGAATCTGAGATTCAGGAAAGTTAGGGTAATTTATATAAGGTCTAGAACAAGATTCCTCAACAGCAGTATAATTGGCATTGTAGTCAATTATTTTTGGGCTCCAAAATCACTGCAGATGGTGACTGCAGCCATGAAATTAAAAGACGCTTACTCCTTGGAAGGAAAGTTATGACCAACCTAGATAGCATATTGAAAAGCAGAGACATTACTTTGCCAACAAAGGTCCGTCTAGTCAAGGCTATGGTTTTTCCAGTGGTCATGTATGGATGTGAGAGTTGGACTGTGAAGAAAGCTGAGTGCCAAAGAATTGATGCTTTTGAACTGTGGTGCTGGAGAAGACTCTTGAGAGGCCCTGGGACTGCAAGGAGATCCAACCAGTCCATTCTGAAGGAGATCAGCCCTGGGATTTCTTTGGAAGAAATGATGCTAAAGGTCAAAGTCCAGTATTTTGGCCACCTTATGCGAAGAGTTGACTCATTGGAAAAGACCCTGTTGCTGGGAGGGATTGGGGGCAGGAGGAGAAGGAGACAACAGAGAATGAGATGGCTGAATGGCATCACTGACTCAATGGACGTGAGTCTTAGTGAACTCTGGGAGATGGTGATGGACAGGGAAGCCTGGCGTGCTGCGATTCATGGGGTCGCGAAGAGTTGGACACGACAGTGCACTGAACTGAACTGAACTGAACTGATTTGTTATGAAGTACTATCCTATTCACTCTGTAGAATGTTAGCAGCTTCCCTTCCCTCTACCATTCTACGCAAGTAACTGTCCCCTGGCCTCAGGTGAGAAGGCCAAAGATATATCTAGACAATGAGAAATTCCCTCTTGGAAAACTGACAAAATTATGATTAAGAAAGTTAAGAATCATTGGCCTGTACATGTATCTCTTTCATAATAATGTAATTCACATAGTTTAATGGCCTCATGATTGTGTACTTCATCATTCTCAAATATTCATTAATTCATTCGTATCTTGACTCAGTTTTCTGGAATATGTTTAAGAACTTAGACTCATTGCCAGTCTGCCTGAGTTTTTATCACAGTTCTACTATTAATTGGCTTTATCACATTGAGCAAGTTCTCAACCCCTCTCTTCTTTTGGTCCCTTACCTGGATTTGGGAACGATAATCACAAATAATTCATAAGTGTATTAAAATCACCCTTTCTCCTTATAGTGATCACTGCATGGTTATCACTAGTAGGATGGTCCAGAGTTGTCAAATTCCACGAACTAGTAAGCAAAGATCCACTGTCAAACATTCTCCTAAGACTCCTTAGTATTGTCTTACTTTGCAGTACATTGTGAACCATTTTCCAAAAAGTTGAGTGAATACTTGTATTGGTTTCACCCTGCTCCTGATAGGTCTTCAGCTCCTCCTGAAAGCAATTATTTCTTCCTTATGTCTTTTACTTTTAAATTTTACTTTATTGTGTTAATAACAGTTTTATGAGATCAACCCTCTAAACAAATTTGCCTTCCTCTCACTCTGAGAACATAGCCTTTAAGACCTCAGATCCATATGAGTTGGTTCTCTCATAAACCTTTCCTCTGTTCAAGCCCTAATCTCTAACCTCTGACTCAGGCTCATAAGGGCCACAGAACCTAGAAACACTTGTTTGTAATGAATATTTTAGATTATGTGGTGCTTTGGTGTTCTTTTATTATGTATGCCTGTCTGATTATAGGCTTTCTTCCCAAAATAGGACCAGAAATTTTACAATATTTTTTTCAGATTCTCAGGGTGTGTGTGTGTGTGTGTGTGTGTGTGTGTGTTTAACTTACCTCTATTTTTTTCTTCTTCATTTGGTTAGCTCTGTCTCATCTTTCAGTTGTTAGCTCAAATCCTACCTTCCCAGGAAGTTCTTCTCTAACTACTTCATCCTAGTTTGTAAAACTCTAATTATCATTATGGGGACATTTTTTTTTTTAATAGAGTGTCTTCCAATAGAAGTTCTTTATTGTCTGCTTTCCAGAAAATAAATACAAGTTTCCTGAGTACAGAGGAATTCGTCTTTGTTCTTTGCATTGTCAGTGCTTAGAATTTTTTTCCAGCACTCGGTGCACAAAACATACATATTTAATGAGTGAAGGAAAATTATCTGTTGTAATGCCACTTGCCAGTTGTAGTCCAGCAACCTATGGCCTTGACAGAAGCCAGATCTCTGTAATAGTAGAGGCATTACCCTGACAAGAAAGTGAATGGGAGAGAAGGCTTTCTTTCAGTAAGTCATTTTTTTTTTTCAACTTACTTAGCCAAGAGTTTGGCTCTCCTGTCCTTATTCAAAGC
This sequence comes from Tragelaphus eurycerus, assembly GCA_935064755.1. Classification (NCBI taxonomy): domain Eukaryota; kingdom Metazoa; phylum Chordata; class Mammalia; order Artiodactyla; family Bovidae; genus Tragelaphus; species Tragelaphus eurycerus. Next base: position 26,868,317 of record CAKXYN010000020.1, read on the forward strand.
TAAGACTATGTGGATATCAGGCCAAGCAATTGTGAAGGGGCATAATTTGGAATTCTCTCAAATTTCTGGATGCTAAAACAGAAGAGCTACCCAATCTCATAAACAGCAGGGTTAGGAACAAACAGACATTTTTAACAACAACAATTGTTTATATACTAGGTTTGCATTGAAACAAGCACATACTTTTTCTCAAAGTCACTTGTCATACTTTGTGAGCGTAGAGGTGAGTTGTGCACTTTAGACAGCTGACATCAAACAAAATACATCCAGAGGGAAGTATTACTTCAGTTCTAAGCATGGGTGGGAAGCGAAATTTAAATCTTTACTATGAAAGACATTTTGGATGTACTAATCTGCTCAGTTTCATGGATCTCATTTTGTTCTAATTAGCTTTAGGGTAAGAAATAAGAGCATATGAATCACATCAAACTATGGGCTCAGATTTCTAAAGGTCTAATATGGTAAAATATACAATTTACAATGTATTTTCAATTACAATAATTTGAAAGCTTCATGAATAGAGTGCAACAGTGGATTTTTTTCTCAACTAAAACCCAGCTAAAGTCCAGCTCGTGCTTTTGCCATTTTCATTCCTGACCCCTCTCTGCAGCGATGGGTCCATAAAGTCATGGTTTTGTTGAAATCATTTTATATTATGCTTCCTAGTACAATGTTTTGACCATGTTTGATTATATAGCTCAATTGGAGTGGAGAAAATTGCCCAGTAATTTAGAAAAGAATTCCCTTTCAAAGCCTGCAGGAATCTGCTCTTCAATTTAGAAAGAGATTTACAGAATCGGGTTGTTTGTATGAGTTGTAAGTATTGTTTAGTGTTTTGACCCGATTGCTTGATATATCACTCAACCAAATATGATTTTATGTTTGTCTCTTTCCCCTTTTCTCTGTGATATGAATTCAGATGAACTCAGAATATCTTCTTTGCCATTGAGTTTTGCACACCCTTCTCTCTCTAGTTTTGCTATAGATTTCCAGTGTATGTATTTAAGCCATAACTGTAATAAATAATGGGGGGGGGGGGGGGTGTGTGTGTGTGTGTGTGTGTGTGTGTGTGTGTGTGTGTGTGTGTTGCTCAGCAGTGTCCGACTGTTTGCGACCCTGTGGAATATAGCCCTCCAGGGTCCTCAGTCCATGGGATTCTCCAGGTGTAAATATTGGAGTGGGTAACCATTTCCTTCTCCAGGAGTCTTCCCAATCCAGGGATCCAACCCAAGCCTCTTGCATTGCAGGCAGATTCTTTACCATCTGAGCCACCAGAAAGCACCTAAATAATGGTGGTGTAGTGGTAAAGAATCCGCCTACCTATGCAGGAGGCACAAGAGATACAGGTTCAGTCCCTGGGTTAGGAAGATACCCTGGAACAGAAAATGAAAACCCTCTCCAGAATTCTTGCTTGAGAAATCCCAACAACAGAGGAGCCTGGTGGGCTACAGTCCATGGGACCACACTGAGTCAGGCACGACTCAGCATGCATGCACACATAATAAATAAGGCTCCCCATTATAACCCTGCTTAAAATAAGAGATGAGTGCATTTTCTTCTTGCAAGTACTTTTTAAAGCCATTTCCATATTTAGAAGAGAGCAATAAAAAATTTAAAATGTGTATGTTAAGAACCTGTGTTGGTTGGAAATACCCAAAGGTGTTTGTGAAACTGAGCTTTTGTGAGATCTCTCTCTCTTCCTTTTATGTCCTAAACTTCATCTTCATTACAAATTGCCTGACCCTTGTGGAAGATTGCTGTTGGGCACACATATGAGGAGGTTAATTACTACTTTATAACTTGCATATTTTTCTATTTTACAGCATTCAGGTTTTTTGTGTTTTTTTTTCCCTCTGTTACTGCATAGAGATGTGTTAGATTTCTTCCTTCAATTGTTGAGAATGATTCTGTTTCTCTATATACTTAGGAAAAAAGTCCTTTCATACCGCATAGCATAATCACATTTTGGACTTTTGTCATGCTCCCCAAATCAATCTTTTAACATAAATTGCTAGGTGCTGTGCGTTCACAGATATCTAATGCATGAGTTCTATCTAGTGAGAAGATCAGGTAGGCACCTGAGCAAAATAAAACATGAAAATCCAATAGTAGGAGTGGGTACCAGACACAACAGACAGAAATCAATGAGGGACAAGTAGATATTGGGCTCAGTAATATCTATCTAGAGAAATATATCATGAAATAGAACTTTGAAGAGCTGGCAAAGGGAGGAAGCACATTTTGGAAGGAGGGAGAAATATATATAAAACTACAAAAGCATCAGAGATAGAAGATACATTTCAGGAACTATAAGTGCTTAATAGTTTAGGGTCTCAGGACTCACAGGGGCAATGAGATTATCAAATTTGAGAGCAAGGACCAAAATGTGGATATCAGTCATAAAATTTCCAATTCTTAACAATCTATATCCAGAGTAGATGCAGATTGAAGATTATATTAGTTGTATCTGATGTAGATCTAGACAAAATCCTAATATCTATTTCTTTGATGTTTTTAAAACAGTAAAATCATGGAATCAGAAATCTTGTGCTCCCAACTGCTGAGGGACTTTGGACATGTTGTTTTCTAATCTGAGCTTTCATTTTCTCAATTGAAAATTACATACAATAAAATATTAATCTCCTAAGGTTTTTGGATAATTTTGCATGTGTTGAAAAGAGAAAAGACTTTGAAATCTAAGAAGTCCCCTCCAAATTAATGTCCCTCTTTCACATTCACATATTTCCAAATATTTGAGGGTTTACAATCCATCAGGCACTAGTCTAGCCAACAGTGAATTTATCAGTAAGCATGGCAAGTTAGAGCTCCTGATTCCCTTTTCTGTGGAGCTCCTGACTCCCTTTTCTGTGGCATTTTATCTGAACCTAAAAAGATCATGTATGCTAAGTTGCTTCAGTCCTGTCTGATTCTTTGTGACCCTATGGACTTTGGGTCCCCAGGCTCCTCTGTCTATGGGATTTTCCAGACAAGAATACTGGAGTGGGTTTGACATTTCCTTCTCCAGGGAATCTTCCCAACCCAGGGAAGATGTGGGATTCAAACCCACATCTTTTATGTCTTCTGAATTGGCAGGCGAGTTCTTTACCACTAGCGCCACCTAGGTCATGGGGAGAAAGATTTCAGAAAGAAGAAACAGCAAGTATAAAGATCCCAAACCAAGAATGAAACTGGCATAAAATGCACACACATTCACAGAACATGAGAGGACTGGATTACAACTCCAGAAGTTAGGCCCCTCCAGAAGGACTGGTGAAGTGGGATTTACACCCAGGACAGCCATTCTCCTAATTATACACATACAGCATATGGACCAGGGACAAGCAGCACACATGCATGGCTTTAGCCTTTAACACCCCCTCACCAAAAAAGAAGAAAAATCCCTTTGTGTTGCTAGGATACCTCTGCATCTTAGAATCTGCAAAGGTATTGGGCTCTTGACTGTTGCCCTTTAATGTCACTTTTCATCTGTCAAGGTTCTCAGAGGAGAGTGTCAGGAAACTTTGTAGTGGTCTCCTGCTTGACAATCCAGAGATCGACATCGACTTCTCTTATGGGTCCTATTACTTAATATTTTTCTTTCCCTTCTTCTAAATTGTCCTGGAACTTTTCTTATAGAGATGTCATAGTAAGTCAAGAATGGCAAATATATGCTAGGTTGAGTGCTCGCTCTGATCCTTTGATGATGAAAGTGAAAGTGTTAGTGGCCTCGTTGTGTCGACTCTTTGCAAGCCCATGGACTGGAGCCCTCCAAGCTCCTCTTATCTATGAGATTTCCCAGACAAGAATACTGGAGTGGATAGGAATTCCTTTCTCCAGGGGATTTTCCTTACCTAGGGATCAAACCTGGCTCTCCTGCATTGCAGGGAGATTGTTTACCATCTGGGCCATTAGGGAAGCTCAATTCATTGACTGTAGGTGACTAAAATACCATGTGGGAAAACATTCTAGCTAAGTGGGAAACTCAGCAGAGAGTTAAATAACAAAACTACATTTTCTTTGGATTGAGTGAGTAGCAAAGATGCAGAATTGGACTGGATTTTCCTTAAAGAAAATCTGCATTTTTACTCTAAGATTAAAGTCACAATTGGATCATTCTTTTCTTTAGCATATTTTATATTCAATAAATTTTCTTAGATAGAGAAGAAAACTTATCATAGTTGTCTTAAATAAACATTAGTCCCAAGAAGATAGCCTAAAAAGCTATAGATACTATCTTCTATGAGACTTTTTTCCCTTAATAAGTCCACATAAATTGTCACTAATATTCTGACTTTCTTGGACATTATACAAATGACAATATTTCTCAGCTTGTTTCTTATCTGTATGATGAGAGTAATAAGAGAACTTATGTCCTAGAATTGATGGAAAAATTAAATGAGAAAATTCCTTTAAAGAACTTCCACTAAGTTCAATGCATAAAAATTTATTAATAATTCTTTAATAAAATTTAAATGATGGCAATGATGTTAATCAAGTCTCCAATGATGTGAAAAGAATGATCCATGCATTCAACCTAAGATGGGAGCATCTAGCCAATTCCTGAGTCCAATGTTATACAGTGTGGTAATTGCACATCCATTTCACTTTGGTTATTAACTTTGAATATCCAGTGAATGACTCCATCCAGCTGTGTCTTTAGAAGAAATTAAGATATGTGTCACATCTGCCATTTTGCCAGCATTTATTTTCTTTCAGTATAAATCTAGGTTTCATTATATCCCTTTTTAATATTTTTAATGTATTAGTTTTCTCAATTGTGGTAGTTGAAACAGAATTAAATTATCAGAGTGAATATTAAAAAGAAAAAATAATAAAATGAAATGTAATGTGAAATCTAGTAACTTTAACTTGGTGGAAATGTAGATAAATTAAACCTGAGTTGAAAATCATATTTATAAATGAACAAATTATTTAATGTATATATTGATAAATAATCATTTGATCATTTGTCACAATTCTAGATCAGTGCTGAACAATAGAAATAATAATGCAAGATGCATATGTTATTTAAAAATTTTATAGTCATGTTAAAGAAGTAAAAAGGAACATATACAGTTAGTTATAATAATACATTAATATTACATTTAATGCATTATACCCAATATATTATATTATAATATATAATCAATATCTAAAAGTATTAATAAAATGTTTTATTTTATCCATATTACTTTTTGAACATGAAGTATGTATTTTACACTTTAGCACAATCTCAATTAAGTTGCTAAATTTTCATTGAAAACACTGATCTATCCTTAGATTTCATAAGATTTACAGTTGATAAATTCAATTGGCATATTCTAATATGCCAAATATACTTAAAAGTTTCCCAATATCTGAATTGAGTGCTCCAAGATACCTTTATTTTAATACATAAACATTGACAAAACTAGTTTATAATTTTTAAAAGGATGGATTTGACTTTGAAGTAAAAGCATATTAATTTCAAAATTGCATCTGTCCAAGTTTAATAAATTGACTAACACTTGGGTCAACTTATTATGTTAAACATCAAATACAAAGGAATGTTTTCTAAAATGAAAAACAGCACTAAATTTATCAATATCACAAAGCATTCTTCATTTTTCCACATTTTGTAGTCAGTTTGCATGATGCTGTCATTTGCAATTAAAATTTGCATACTGACATATTTTATACAATGTTATAAATCATAGTTCATGATTTGTTTTATAAAAAAAATTCAATTTTGACATAAGTTTTCTTACCTAAGTCACAGATTGCCTTTTTATTCCCCTGGGTGCTTCAAATTTAGTTCTTCCATATGCAACTTAACATTGATGAAATCACATAATTCATGCTGCCACGTTTTGTCTTTGATTATTGAATATTTAGCAAACATTCCTTTATTTCAAGAAAGACTTGAACCTGAATTAATAGTACAGTAAAACTATGTAAAACTTTTTGACATTTAAACAAATGAGCATTTTTGGTAAAAGAACATGAGGCTATGAAATTCTTTGTTTACTTTGAATGTACATACTGGAAGACTTAAAAAATTGTATTCATGAAGCTTTTCACAAAGTCTTTCTCAGGTAACTGAGAACCAGTATTTTCCACAAGTATCATACAATTGGGCTTCCCTGGTGGCTCAAACAGTAAAGAATCTACCTGCAATACAGGATACCCAGGTTCAATCCTTGGATTGGGAAGATACCCTGGAGAAGAGAATCCACTCTCTCCTTGCCTAGAGAACCCCATGTACAGTGAAGCCTGGCAGGCTACGGTCCATGGGGTGACAGAGTCAGACATGACTGAGCGACTAACACGTCATAGAGCAGTTAAATGACACAGCAAGGGAAAACATCAATCTCCTAATTTAAAGTGGAATAATTATTTTTTAACATAATATACCTGGAACACCATTCACTTCATAGAAATGTTAGTAAAAAATATTTAGCTAAGATTTCTCTTCTTAAGGCTTCCCATGTAGCTCAGCTGGTAAATAATTTGCCTGCAATGTAGGAGACCCCAGTTCGATATCTGGGTTGGGAAGATCCACTGGAGAAGGGACAGACTACCCACTCCAGTATTCTGGCTGGGAGAATTCCATGGACTGTATAGTCCATGGTGTCACAAGCAGTCAGACGTGACTGAGTGACTTTCACTTCTCTTCTCCAGATGCAAAAGTTTCAGAAGGATATATGTCATGAGTTTCACATTTTAGATTATAAATTGACAGCATTTCATTGTGAATTAGGGAGATCTTTAAAATTAAACTGTACCCAAATACTATTTCTGCAGTGTCTCTTTTACTGCATAACTAAAAGTAGGGAAAAGTAATTACAGTTATCCAAAATTTGAGTCAGTTGATAATTGATGCTGTTAGAAATATTTTATATTATACAGACAATAATTTGCTGGCTTAATTGAGAATCTTTCATTTTATGGAAATATATTTTTACTGTTTTTATCAAAACATTAATAAAATAGTCAGTATAAGTATTTCTTTAACATCTATAAAAAGATATTTGCTTCTTTTTTTGCACAAATCCAAACACTATTATGGCCGACCAGTATTACAAGCTCAGATTATTTTACACATCATTAACTTTTTTGTGTTTGTTGACATTTGTTTCTGATTTCAGACAACTATATAAGTTCATTCTCTGTTTTTCTTTCATATTTAAAGACAATTATTTCAGAGCAATTTTGATTCACAGAAAAATCAAGGGAACAGTACAAAAAGTTCCCATATATATCCTCCACAGCTTGTGCATAGCCTCTCCAGTTATCAATGTCTGCGACAAGAGTGGTACATTTGTTACAACTAATGATTGAACATTGGCACATCATCATCACCCAAAGTCAATAGTGAACATTTGGGTTCACTCTTGGTATTGTACATTCTATGTGTTTGGACAAGCCCATCATTATAAATGTAGTCTGCCTCTAGATTCATTCTTTTTTTTTTTTTCTTTTTGAATGTGAATGTTTAGTTCTTCCACCCCCATCTTTTGAAAAGACAACCTTTGTTTCATTGTGTTGCTTTTGCTCCTTTGTTGAATATCAGTTGTTTATATATGTCAGTGCCTGTTTGGGACTCTGTTCTATTGATGTATTTATTTCTTCCTTTTTCATTACCATACTGTTTTAGTTACTGTAGTTTTATGGCAAATCTTGGAGTGGTGAACATCAGTCCTTCAACTTTTTTTCTTCTCCTTCAGTAATTATGTTGACTATTTTGGGTCTTTTGCCTGATATAAATTCTGCAGTGTTTGTCAATATCCACAAAATAACATGCTGGAATTTTTATTGTGATCATATTGAATCTATAAATCATGTTGGTAGAAACTTACATCTTGACAAATTTAAGTCTTCCCGTTCATGAAATTAGAATATCTATTTATTCTAAAATCTTATCTTATCTAAAATATTTATCTAAAATCAAAGTTCTTCTTTGATTTTGTTCATTAAAATTTTGTAGTGCTCCTCATATAGATCTCATACACATTTTGTTACATTTTTACCTCCGTTTGTCATTTCAAGTACTAATATAAATAGCATTTTCTTTCTACTGTCAAATTTCACTTTTTATTTTGCTGGTATAGAGGAAAATTATTGACATGTGTATACTAGCCTTTATCCCGCAACCTTGCTATACAGTTGACCCTTGAACAACATGGTTTTGAATTGTGTGGATTCACTTGTATGTGGGTTTTTTCCAATAGTAAATTTTACAGTACTAGCTGCAGCTGATTGAACTTATACATGTGTAACAACAGAAGAACCATGGACACAGATGGCCAATTCCATGTTATACATAGATTTTTCAACCTTGAGGAGAGTCAGTTGTCTGACTTTGGTATTAAGACAACTCTGGCCTCATCACGTGAGTTAAAAGCAGTCCCAAAAGCTTCTATTCTTCAAAATAAATTGTAGAAAATCAGTGTAATTATTCCCTTAAATATTTTGTAGTATTCACCAGTAAACCCACGTGAGCCTGGTGCTTTCTATTTTCAAAAGTTATTAATAGTTGATTTAGTTAATACGTATAGTCCTATTCAGATCATTTCTTTCTTCCAACGGTTTGGTAAATTGTGTCTTTTAACAAACTGGTCCATTTCATCATCTAGTTTATCAAATTTGTCACCATAGAGTTGTTCATAGGATTCCTTTCTTATCTTTTTTAATTTCCCTAGGTTATTCAATGTTGTCTTTCCTTTCATTTCAGTAATAATTTGTGTCCTATTTATCTTTTATTTAGCTAGCCTCATCAAAGCCTAATTATTGATTTTTTCTTTCAGAAATAGCCCTTATTTTTGTGATTTTCTCTATTGATTTTGTTTCCCATTTCAGTGATTTATGCTCTAATTCATAATATTATTTCTTTCTAATGCTTACCTTGGATTTAAGTTGCTTTTCTTCTTCTAATTTCCTAAGATGTATACTTAGATTCAGAGAAGGCAATGGCACCCCACTCCAGTACTCTTGCCTGGAAAATCCCATGGACAGAGGAGCCTGGTAGGCTGCAGTCCATGGGGTCGCTAAGAGTCGGACAAGACTGAGCAACTTCACTTTCACTTTTCACTCTCATGCATTGGAGAAGGAAATGGCAACCCACTCCAGTGTTCTTGCCTTGAGAATCCCAGGGACGGTGGAGCCTGGTGGGCTGCCATCTGTGGGGGTCGCACAGAGTCAGACACGACTGAAGCAACTTAGCAGCAGCAGCATACTTAGATTACAGACTTTAGATCTTTCTTCTTTTCTACTGTATGCATTCAATGCTATAAGTTTTCCTCTAATCAGCAGTTTTACTGCATCCTACAAATCTGGATGTTGAATTTTCATTTTAATTAGGTTTAAAATTTTTTTTTTCATTTTCTTGAGATTCTTTGCTTTAAGTCATATGATATTTATAAGTGGCCATAAGTCATATGATATTTATTAATCACCACATATTTTAGAACTTTCCATCTTTATTTTTGTAATTGATTTCTGTTTTAATATTCCCTGGTGGCTCAGAGGGTAAAGCGTCTGAGCAATGCAGGAGACCTGGGTTCAACCCCTGGGTCAGGAAGATCCCCTGGAGAAGGAAATGGAAACCCACACCAGTACTCTTGCCTGGAATCCCATGGACAGATAAGCCTGGTAGACTCCAGTCCATGAGATCTCAAAGAGTCAGACACGACTGAGCAACTTCACTTTCACTTTCTGTTTTAACACCATTGTAGTCTGAGAACAGACATTGTATAATATCTCTTTTTAAAAGTTTATTGTGTTTTATAGCTGACAGTGTGGTCTGTCTTGGTAGAATATTCTATGTAAGATTTATAAAACGTGTAATTTGCTGTTGCACGAAATCCTCTGTAGATAACCATTGTATCCACCTGACCAAATTTAACATTATCCTTACTGACTTTTTGGATTCTGCATCTGCCCATTTTTGACAGAATGGTGCTGAAGTCTCCAGCTACAATGGTAGGTTAATCCCTTTTTCTTTGCGGTTCTGTCTGTCAGTTTTTGATTGATGATGTGTGACAATCTGTTGTTAGGCACATACATCTTATTATTCTTATATTTTATTGGAGATTTGACCCTTTTTCATGCTGTAATACAATTCTTAATCCTTACTAAGTTCCCTTGCTTTGAAGTCTGCTGATTCTAAATGTAGTACAGTTACTGTTGCTTTCTTTTGATTTGTGTTAGCATTGTATATCTTCATATATCCATTTACAGTAGTTAGTTGAGTAGGGTCATTTTTATTTTTTAATCTACTCTAGATCTTTGGTGAACTTATTTTATTAATATTAAAATTGTTTATTGGCATGTTTAATTACTATTTACCATGTATTTTATTTTTTATTGTTGTTGCCCTTTTTCTTTATTGCTATTTGAGTCTTCTGTTCCTCCTTTTGTAGCTTAATTGAGCATTTTATATGATTAAATTTTTTCCATATGAGTTATATACATACATTTAATTTTAAATGGTTGTTGTAAGTTTGCATTATACATTTACAATGAATCCAAGTGTATTCCTCCAAGTGTAGAAGAGTTTTATTAAAGTGAAAAGGGACAGAGAAAACTTCCTACATAGATATCAGCAGGGGGATGGAGAATGCCCTACTTGCTAGTCTTATCAAGGGAATTATATACTTTTTAAATTAGTAATTATGATAAATCAAAAGAATGTCTCAAGGTTGTAAAAATTTTACAAGGCCCACTCCCACAATTTACATTTTAAGATAATAGGATTCAGTTCAGTTCAGTTCAGTCGCTCAGTGGTGTCCGACTCTTTGCGACCCCATGAATCGCAGCATGCCAGGCCTCCCTCCACATCACCAATTCCCAGAGTCCACCGAAACTCATGTGCATCGAGTCAGTGATGCCATCCAGCTATCTCATCCTCTGTCGTCCCCTTCTCCTCCTGCCCCCAATCCCCCCCAGCATCAGAGTCTTTTCCAATGAGTCAACTCTTTGCATGAGGTGGCCAAAGTATTGGAGTTTCAGCTTCAGCATCATTCCCTCCAAAGAAATCCCAGGGCTGATCTCCTTCAGATTAGACTGGGTGGATCTCCTTGCAGTCCAAGGGACTCTCAAGTGTCTTCTCCAGCACCATTCAAAAGCATCAATTCTTCGGTGCTCAGCTTTCTTCACAGTCCAACTCTCATATCCATATATGACCATTGGAAAAACCATAGCCTTGACTAGACAGACCTTTGTTGGCAAAGTAATGTCTCTGCTTTTCAATATGCTATCCAGGTTGGTCATAACTTTCCTTGCAAGGAGTAAGTGTCTTTAAATTTCATGGCTGCAATCACCATCTGCAGTGATTTTGGAGCCCCCCAAAGTAAAGTCTGACACTGTTTCCACTGTTTCCCCATCTATTTCCCATGAAGTGATGGGACCAGATGCCATGATCTTCATTTTCTGAATGTTGAGCTTTAAGCCAACTTTTTCACTCTCCTCTGTTACTTTCATCAAGAGGCTTTTTTAGTTCCCCTTCACTTTCTGCCATAAGGGTGGTGTCATCTGCATATCTGAGGTTATTGGTATTTTTCCTGGCAATCTTGATTCCAGCTTGTGCTTCTTCTAGCCCAGCATTTCTCATGATGTACTCTGCATATAAGTTAAATAAGCAGGGTGACAATATACAGCCTGGATGTACTCATTTTCCTATTTAGAACTTAACAATAGAAAGATTTTAGCAGAACCACTCCCATCAGGATTAGTCAGAGGTTTCAGGAAGGGGAAACTGTCCTCAAGCAGGATACATTGTTGTTATATAGTCCTTGCTGCTGCTGAGTTGCTTCAGTCATGTCCAACTCTGTGCAACCCCATAGACGGCAGCCCACCAGGTTACCCTGTCCCTAGGATTCTCCAGGCAAGAATACTGGAGTGGGTTGCCATTTCCTTCTCCAGTGCACAAAAGTGAAAAATGAAAGTGACGTCTCTTAGTTGTGTCCAACTCTTAGCGAACCCACGGACTGCAGCCCACCAGGCTCCTCTGTCCATGGGACTCTCCAGGCAAGAGTACTGGAGTGGGGTGCCATTGCCTTCTCCAATATAGTCCTTAGTACAGAATTTAAATTGAGTTGTTTGTTGTGTAATCATCAGTTCCAGTTCCTGGCTTAAAGAAAAAAACGTTTTATGAATGTAGAGGGAAAAAAATGTCATTTCCTCCTCCTTGAGAATTCCAGACCCCTATCTCCTTTTCCAGGGCCCCAGATTCCTCTCTCCTCCTTGGGAACCCCAGATTTCTTATCAACCTACCTAGAAATTGACTCCCTCATCCTCCCCCTTTTCTTTTAGGAGAATTTTGTTGCCAAGGGAAAGGGGTGTCATTTTAATTCCATAACTACTTCCTGCTGTTGAGGAGTTCTGTCCCTAAATTGTTGAGCAACATATTCTCCTAACCCTCATATTGAGGGTCTCTGATCCAGGGACCCCAAGTAATAGTTGGAGGGGGCTGTGGTGCTGGTAACAGCTTGGACAGCCATTTGTTACCTAAAAAGCTTTCAGATGGTTAGAAACAAATCCAGTTACACAGTTCCAGATATAGGGAGCAAAATAAGTCATTAAACCAAGCTAAAACATGATCAAAATTAAAAATTACATTATGTCCATAGTTACATTAGTCCATTTTATGATTGTTAGATGTCATCAGATCAAGAAGAGGTGTCACATAAGATTGTTGGTGAAGGTTTTCACAGAGTTGAAGAAAGTCCTATCCTTGAAGTAGATAAATCCACCTTTGGAAGTCTTCAATTGATGAAGAGGGGTAGCGCTCCACAGACCCAGCAATTAGAACAATTGTGGAGGCTGGGTCAGGGGTCACCCCCCAGAATTCTCATAATGTCTGTTGAAAAGCTAAAAGCTGGGTCACATAGTTAATTCTAAGGCTTTAGGATCTATGACAATATCTGTGTGCAAAAATGGTTTGTCATTGAGATAATTCCATTACCGAGACGAAAGTTCGAGCCCTCATTAAAGGTATGGGTAAAACTTTAAGCCAACTATCTTGTATTTCATGAATTAGTGTACACAGATGCCTCTTAATAATGTCATTAGCCTTTTTAAATTTTTATGAAGATCGGGGTTTCTGGGAACAGTATAAGTGATGTTTTATTCCTAGAGCCTTGACACCCCTTGAGTTAACAGTAGCTTTAAAGGTGGATCATTATTGCTCTGAACTTTAGAGTAAGTAAGATCCCACTTATGAGAAGTCAGTACAGTAAGATTTCACCCATTCCTTAGCCTCCAGCTTTAGTGAATACTGCTTTTGCTGCAAAAATAGGTGAGGGTCTTTGATATTAATAATGACAGGATTATTTTTGTGCTCGACCCACAGTTTTTTCATCAGCCCACACTCTAAGATTTACATTTTGTTCAGTTAAAAAAGAGCAGGTTCCATATTCATTAAAACAGAGGCCTAGACCTTGCTCAGTATATCCCTCCCCCGAAGGGATGAGGGATACTCTGGTACTATTAGAAACTCAAGAAAAATAGCACAGAGTCCCAATTGCAGCTTAAAGGATGACTGAAATAATAGCACTTGGTTTGTCCAGACAGCCCCATTATGGTAGTGGATTGGAAGGAAAGCAGACCAAGGGCTTCAGTGAGCACAGAGAAAGTTGCCCCAGTGTCCAAAGAAAATCGACTGATCGGCCCTTCACAGTTATTAATATCCAGGTTTCCTCAGGTGTTATTAGGATGGGGGCTTGTGTGGGTACTCCCAAGCACCTTCAGTCCTGATTGTCCTGAGAGTCCAGCCCATGGGGCCTCCACCTTGGAGGGCAGTCTCTTCTCCAGTATGGTCCTTTGCAGACAGGACATGGAAGCTGGGGCAGCTTAGATGCCTGAGAGCAGTCCTGTTTGAGATTTCCCTCCTTTCCACAGTAATAACAAGCTCATTCCTTTTCACCTGGGTCCCTCTGGGCATTTTTCCTCAGGCTGTTTCAGAGCAGGTCTAACAGCCATTGTTGGGGCTTCAGTGTTTTGCTTGGGTCTTTTTTCTTCCTATTCTTCCTCGTATTTTCTACTGTAATATACTGTCTGAGCCAGCTGTAGCAGTTTTTCTAAAGACTGATTTGGTCCAAACACCTGTGTTTGGTGTTTGGATAGCTTACAGTGGATAGCTGGAGCTGACTGAGTGAGATATCTATCTTTTAAGATTATTCCTCCCTCGAACTTTCAATATCAATGTTAATAATCTTGCACAGAGCCTCCTGTAGTCTATCTAGGAATTTACCAGGAGTTTCCTTCTCTCCCTGTTCTATGTCATTCAACTTAGCATAGTTTAAAGTCTTAGTGCATGCTCGCTTGAGTCCTTCAAGAGTGCATCTGGCAAACTGGTTCTGATCCCACCCTCTTTTAGCCATGTTATAGTTCCAATCTGGCTCTGTCATGGGAACTGCTTGGCTCTCAGTAAGAAGAAGGGCTATTTCATGTTCCCTCTTTACCCTTGTCACATGTTCAAGCCATTTATCTCCAAAAGTAGTAGCTTATCCCAAAACTCGAGCTCTCGAGTCAGAAGTCAGAATCTGGCCCAAGACATACATTACATCTCTCCAAGTAAGCTCATAAAGTAAGCTTAGTCCCGTAAAAGCTTCTACGTACTTTTCTGGATCTTCTCTATATTCTCAACCCCAACTAGCATTGTTTGAATTTCTACCGAGACTGAGGCAGCCCCTCCTGGGAGGGTACACTGATTCTCATCCTGTTCAGTTAGGAGCCCCAGATACAGGGGCAAAGTAAGAGGACAGGAGGGAGCTGAAGGTTTCACACCCAAATCTGCACCCTTAGGACATAAGTCTGGCATGTCTTGCAGAGAGTTGAAGAGCAACCCATATGTCACTTCTACCAATTTCCCTTATTTTCTACAGAACCGATCTAGTTGTAAAACAGTATTGTAATTAAGAGACCCTTCAACTGGCCAGCATTTGCTGTCTTCCACAGGATAGCATAGAAGATCAGGTATGTCCTTTTTAAACTCTGAGGGTCAAACTTGTCCCAGTTTTTTAAATACATTGTAAAGGAGGGGTTCTGAAACTGCTAGCTCCCATCTGTAAGAGAGAAAAAAAGCAGCATCCACAGCCATGGCTTCTTTCCACCAGAGATGACCCTCCCCACTCTAGATGGGGGTGTAGACAGACTCTCCACCAAAGCTTTCCTTCCTTGGTCAAACTTAGTCTGTCTCTTACCTATGTAGGCATCTTACTCGTCCCTCCCAGTTCTACCACCGAGGTGGGGTGGAGATGCACCAGGGGTAGACCTGACGGCATCTCAAATTGGTTTTGAGTTCCTTACCACCAAAATCTTTTATTTGCCCTTTTCTCTGATGCTACCCAGAGTGTAACAGAGTTACACTGTAACTGAGTAACTTTCTCTGTTACTGAGTACTGTAACAGAGTAGCTTTCCAGAATGTTTCCCCAGCTAGGACTACAAGGGGAAGCATCTGTCTTGCATGTGCCTGTGCACATTCCTGAGTACAGTCCTGATCACAATAGAAGCATTAAGTTATAAAGGGATGAACAAAAAAACAAGCTGTCTCTTCTGAGTGTCATCACACCAGTATATGTGATAGCAAAAGGGGTTGTGAAGAGTTGGCCAGCGAGGAAAAGGTGATTTTTGTCCTCAAGCTACTAGGGCCAATCCTTCCAGTTCATTTCCACAGATTCCACAAAAGGAATATCTAGGGAGTTGAGACAGAAGCCACTGGAGAGCTTTCTCTCGTCTGCTAGCAGCTAGCACTACCAAAGGTAGAGGCCCTCTGCACGTCCAATCTGAACAGATCCTCCAATTTCTGATCTATGTCTTCAGAAACCTCTTGCTCACTAGCAGTGCTTCTATCCACATAGATCAGAGGCACAGCCATGACAACACAGACTCACTTTCAGTTTGTTGGCCCCTGAAGCAGGCAGCCAAGAGAGTGACCTCTAGCCTAAGAGACATTCCTGGAGCTAGAGCTCCACCTCACTCCCAAATGTGCTCTTGTAACTTTCAGCTACTAGCAAGGCTGGGCACTTCCATACTTGGGGTCTAAATAAAAGTATTAGTATCAGCATGGATCACAAGTCCCTTGAAAGTCTATGATCCAACAGATTATGTTAGTAGTTCTAATTCCCCATGCAATTACAAAATGGTCAAAGAGATCAGGTAAAGGTGACAGAGAGGAAAGTTCAGGCCAGATGCTTCGCCCATTTCTGGTCACTCCCCTCCCAGGGACCTTGGTTGTCTCTTGGCATTGGCAGGTCAGTATAAACCCCCGACAAGGCTCCCTTTTTTTTGGGACTGCCTTCAGTCATTACGAGGCATCATGAAACCGCAGGGCAGGGCTCATCCCTTGCTTCACGCAGGTGATGAATGTGTCATTCATTCACACAAGTGCACCAAAGAGTTAGTGAAATGAAGCAGAAAACATGTATACTGAGAAAGCAGACAGGCTAGAGCTCTGAGTGTCCCTTCCTTGTCCTGGAGATCCTGGACAAGTCCCCAAGACGATAGCTTATGGTGAACGGTGTCGGATTTGTGATCTCCAAAGATTTAACTTCAGGACCAGGGACAAGTCTTGATCACTCAAGAGGTTTTGTATAGCAGAGTTTTATTAAAGTGAAAAAAGACAGAGAAAGCTTCTGACATAGACATCAGAAGGGAGACAGGGAGTGCCCCCAAAGTCTATTCTAGAATAACACTATGCTGCTTCATGAGTAGTATGAATAAACACACACACACACACACACACACACACACACACACACACACACAGATGTATACATAAATATACATCATCAAATAAACTGCCTTATGATCCAGCAATCCCACTGCTGGGCATATACACTGAGAAAACCAGAATTGAAAGAGACACGTGTACCCCAATGTTCATAGCAGCACTGTTTGCAATAGCCAGAACGTGGAAGCAACCTAGATGTCCATCCACAGATGAATGGATAAGCAAGCTGTGGTACATATACACAATGGAGTATTACTTAGCCATTAAAAAGAATACATTTGAATCAGTTCTAAGGAGGTGGATGGAACTGGAGCCTATTATACAGAGTGAAGTAAGCCAGAAACAAAAACACAAAGACAGTATACTAACGCATATATATGGAATTTAGAAAGATGGTAAAAATAACCCTATTTACGAGACAGCAAAAGAGACACTGATGTATAGACCAGACTTTTGGACTCTGGGACCGGGAGAGGGTAGGATGATTGGGGAGAATAACATTGAAATATGTATAATACTATATCTGAAATGTATTAATTGTTCAAACTAAATACTGTCATGTTACAATTTGTTCATATTAGATGTTTGTAATGTTTCTGATAATCAATAAAAGAGATTCTTGATAAAAAAAAAATTTCGAACAAACTTGTTTCTGTTAGATCAATTTAGGATAATAAAAGTGAAAGGTTTTATTTTTTCTTCATTTATTCCTAATTTTGTGTTCTCCCTTTCCTTATGGTAGATCGAAGTTTCTGATCTATATCGTTACTTCTCCCTTAAGGACTTATTTAATATTTCTTGCAATGCAGACCTACTAGTAACACATTTCTTCTATTTTGTTTGAGCAATTATTTCATCCTTTATGAAGGATATTCTTTCAGAGTAAAGAATGCTGAGAGCATTTTAATTTTTCTTTTTTTCTCTTAACACTTTAAATATTTCTTTCCATCCCACTTCTTGCTTGCATGGTTTTGTGAGAAGTTATATGCAATTATTATCTTTGTTCCTCTATAGATAAGGTGCTTTGCCCTCAGATTTTTTTTCTGGACTTTTTTTCCTCATCTCTAATTTTCTGTATTTTGAAAATAGTATCAACAAGTTTAGGTTTGTTTGTTTTCACATTTATTCTATTTAGTGTTCTCTGAGATTCCTGGATCTTTGATTTAGTGCATGACATTAGCTTGGAGGAAATTCTGTCATTTTTATTTTTAATATTTCTACTATCCCTTTCTATTTTTTTTGGTTAGTTTTCCTGATATCTGCCTTCTATGTGTATTACACCTTTTATAGCTGTGTCATGCTCCTGGATTTTGTAGTTTGGGTTTTTTCAGTCTTTTCTTTTCTATGCTTCTCAGTTTTGGATATTTATTTTTTTAACTATTTATTTATTTTAAAATATTTATTTATTTTTATTTGTTTATTTGATGTACTGGATCTTTTTTGCTGTATGAGGGATCTTCAGTTGTGGCATGCAAATTCTTAGTTGCAGCACGTATTATCTAGTTCCCTGACCAGGGATTGAACCTGAACCCCCTGCACTGAGGGAACAGAGTCTTAGCCACTGGACCACCAGAGCAGTCCCATTGGGTATTTCAGTAGAGGCTTTCTCAAGCCCAGAGTTTCATCCCTCTTCCATATCTAGCCTATCATTTGCCTTCAAAATCCTTTATTTTTTAATCTCTTATTATGATTATTTTAATATCTATTATTTCTTTTAGTTCTTTCTTAGGTTTTCCAATTTTCTGCTTACATTTGTCCATCTATGCTTGCATTCAGTCTGCTTTATTTTTTAGTACCTTTACCATTTAATCATATTTGTTTCAAATTCCCAGTCTAAGAATTCCAACATTTCTGTCACTTATGGTTCTAGTGCTTGCTCTGTCTCCTCAAATGATGTTTTTTGCCTTTGAGTATGCCTTGTAATTTTTGTTTTTGTTTTTTCTTGATAGCTGGATATGATGTAATGGACAAAAGGAGCTGCCATAATTATGCCTTTAGTAGTGTAGTGGCAAGTTGTAGGGGGAGGGAGGAAGCATTCTATGGTTGTATGATTAAGTCTCAGTATTTTTGTAAGCCTCCACCTCTGGACTTTGAACTTGAAGTTTTTATGAGTCCCCCTCGCATCCCCATTTGGTGGACCCAAATGGTTAAAGTGGGCTAGAGCTGAATATTTCTCTTCTCCTTTGTAAAAGTTTAGAGCTGACTGGGCTTGGGTATATCCCTTCCCCCAAGCATTTAGCACTGGGCTTCACTGGTGGCTCAGAGGGTAAATAATCTGCCCACAGTGCACGAGACCAGAGGTTGATCCCTGGGTTGGGAAGATCCACTGGAGAAGGAAATGGCAACCCAGTCCAGTAGCCTTCCCTGGAGATTTTCATGGACAGAGAAGGCTGGCAGGCTATATAGTTCATGGGGTCACAAAGAGTCGAACACAACTGAGTGACTAACACACACACAAGCAGTTGCAGTTAGCATTTTTTTTAAAAAACTCATTGATTTTTGGCTGTGCTGGATCTTCATTGCTTTGGCTTTTCTCTAGTTGTGGTGAACAAGGACTACTCTCTAGTTGCAGTGCGCAGCTGCTTATTGTGGTGGCTTCTCACATGTGTGCTTCAGTAGTTGTGGTATATGGCCTCAACAGTTGAAGCTCAGAGAGCACAGGCTCAGAGGTTGTGGTGCATGGGTTTAGTTGCTCCACAGTTATGTAGGATCATCTCAGACCAGGGATTGAACCCCTGTCTCCTTCACTGACAGGTAGATTCTTTACCACTGAGTCACAAGGGAAGCCCTAGGCTCTGATTTTTTTAAAAAAAGAAATATATATAGCAAATTAGGCTCTGGTTAACTAGTTTCTTCTGAGGGCAGTGCTTGTAAAGAAGAACAGAGTGCTCTGATGTATTTCAAAATGATTCCTTTTAACCCTTCCCCTGTTGGAAGCCAGAGGAGATTTTTTTCCTCTAATTCTTACTATAAGAACCTGGCTGATAAAACCAAATAAAGCTCACAAAAAAAATGGTGTGTCCCCTATGACTAAATCACCCTGAAGTATTTAACTCTCAGACAGTCTATACTGAGTTTCCAGCAATTCATCAATTACAGTTTGTGTTTTCCTACCCTGGCACTGACTGCTATGGAGGTTTCTACTCCTGAACTTCTGTGAGGTGTCACTCCCTGTTTCCACCTGTCTTTATAGTCTTGGAGGAGTGGTTTGCCCTGTGACCTCACCTCTCTGATGCATTCAAGAAGAGTTGTTGATTTTTTATTTACTCATTGTTAGAACAGAGAGGCAATTTCCAGACTCCTTAATACAGTACAGGAAATCTGAACTCATTGTCAATTCCTCTTCCTTTTTTAAAAATAATTGGTGAAACAAATCTTATAATATTATTTACTTTATTATTTGAAAGAATATATTTTACATGGAAAAATGAAGTTTTCGTTTTGCCTGCCACCGTAAATTGCATATGTTAGTCAATGTGAAATATTTCATATGCCTACATCTAGTATTCTTTCTTTTTTTTCCTCTTTTTGATGTATTACAGATCCTCTGCTGCTTCTGCACTCAATTCTGCATCATTAGAATACTTTGGCTTTAAGTAAAAATGTGTCTATACTTATTTCTTTAAACCAGTGAAAATTTATAATGCTGCAATTTAATTACCAGTTAAAATTGCAGTGGTATCATTTTAAGTACTTCTCTCTGCATAAAACATTCAAGTAAACATATTGCAGTACATTAGACTGATACATGGAAAAAGTCATTTGAACTGAATCTGTTGACTCCAAGTAGATCAGTGATGTGTTTTGTGTAATACTCAAAATGACATTCACATTTAACATGTACACCCAGATGCAGCAATATCTTACATGTTGCATCAGCTAAAATGCAATCCTGACAAAGTTACATTCGATGTTCCAGTGACTGTTTCAATGGAATAAGAAGTTGCTCTTCTTCACTTTTCATAAACTTGTTACTTTAAATTAATATTAAGTGAAAAATGCAGTTCCTCAGGCATATCATAAGCCACATGTCAAGTACTTTATGGTCACTTGTGGTTACTGGCTACCTTATTGGAAATTGCAAGCCAACATTTTGTTACAGTCAATTTATAAGAACTGACCATTGGTGATTAGTTCCAAGTGCATACTTTGAAATACTTGTTATTATAAAGTACTTTGCCTTAAATGCTCTATACTGTAGAGAGTGATTTTAACCATTCAGGCTGGAGGGAAATCTCTAATCTATGGTTGAAAATTCATTTTTGTTATCTAAAAGCATGCTTTTCCTCTGGATAATTTATACTTTAGCTTTAATGAATGCTATGCAGTAGTCAACTTTTCAGTAATCAATTTAAATAACCAAAGCTCTAAGAGATTATTACAGACACATAGTTAGTCTAGTCACATATTTGTTTTGTTCTTAAGCGGAAAATATGACATCATGAAAACAAATCATTCTTTGCAACCCCTCATTGAATTTATTTTACTCTTGGTAATTTCACTTTTATATTAAGGTTTATCTTTGGACAAAAGTAAACCATGAAGGGGCTTTAGCTCATGCTGGATAGATAACAGTGAATCCATCCCTACCTTTAGATGAATTTGCCTGCCTGCGTGTTTTTAGGGCTATAGTGCCAATTGGTGTACTTAGAAGTTAAGGCAAGAAAGAACAACATCCAAGAATATAAAAGTAATTAGGTGTGGAATCTCCCTGAGGCAGACTCTGCCACTTTATTCAGATCTATGCTCAAATACCATCTCTTCAGAAGCAGTCTCCCCAGTTGTCTCTGTCAACCATTCTCTTACATGATATAGCATGCTTCAGATTAACAATCTACACATTTTAATTTTATACATGGTTTTTGTTACCTTCACTCTCAAGAGAAAAATAAGCTCCATAAAAGTGGAAGCTTGTCCCTTTAGTTCATGACTGTATTTTTCTGAAATAGAGGAATATCAGGCATGTTTTGGGTGCTCAATACATATTCAATTATCCATTGGATAAGTTAATAAAAGTGTTAATAATAAACTATGCATTATTAAAATTTTGTGTATATATACATACATGCAAATGTGTATATGTGCATATTAACACATACTTGTGTGTGTCCATGTATGTACTCCTTCATTAATTGAGGATCCATTATCAGATCAGATCAGATCAGTCGCTCAGTCGTGTCCGACTCTTTGTGACCCCATGAACTGCAGCACACCAGGCCTCCCTGTCCATCACCAACTCCCAGAGGTCACTCAGACTCACATCCATCGAGTCAGTGATGCCATCCAGCCATCTCATCCTCTGTCGTCCCCTTCTCCTCCTGCCCCCAATCCCTCCCAGCATCAGAGTCTTCTCCAATGAGTCAACTCTTCGCATGAGGTGGCCAAAATACTGGAGTTTCAGCTTCAGCATCATTCCTTCCAAAGAAATCCCAGGACTGATCTCCTTCAGAATGGACTGGTTGGATCTCCTTGCAGTCCAAGGGACTCAAGAGTCTTCTCCAAGACCACAGTTCAAAAGCATCAATTAGGAAAATATAATGAGATTATGCCGCTAAGTCACTTCAGTCGTGTCCGACTCTGTGCGACCCCATAGACGGCAGCCCACCAGGCTTCCCCATCCCTGGGATTCTCCAGGCAAGAACACTGGAGTGGGTTGCCATTTCCTTCTCCAATGCATGAAAGTGAAAAGTGAAAGTGAAGTCGCTCGGTCATGTCCGACTCCTAGTGACCACATGAACTGCAGCCTACCAGGCTCCTCTGCCCATGGGATTTTACAGGCAAGAGTACTGGAGTGGGGTGCCATTGCCTTCTCCAATAATGAGATTATAATGTTGAACAAATACATATAAAACCCCTTTTGACTTTACAGATCTTAGAGTTTAATTGGGTAAATACATTTTAATCAAATTATTACCTCAAACAGTGATTTCTAACTATGGTTATTAATATGAAGAAAGGTGAAAAAAAATATGAAGAAAGGTGATAAAAGTTTATAAGGGCATATATATAGGACCTTAATTTCATCTCAGTTCAGTTCAGTCACTCAGTCATGTCTGACTCTGCAACCCCATGGACTGCAGCACACCGGGCCTCCCTGTCCATCACCAACTCCTGGAGTTTACTCAGTCTCATGTCCATTGAGTCAGTGAGGCCATCCAACCATCTCATACTCTGTCATCCCCTTCTCCTGCCCTCAATCTTTCCGAGCATCAGGGTCTTTTCAAATGAGTCAGTTCTTTGCATTAGGTGGCCAAAGTATTGGAGTTTCACTTTCAGCATCAGTCCTTCCAATGGGTATTCAGGTCTGATTTCCTTTAGAGGACTGGTTGGATCTCCTTGCGTCAAGGGACTCTCGAGAGTCTTCTCCAACACCACAGTTCAAAAGCATCAATTCTGTGCTCAGCTTTCTTTATAGTCCAACTCTCACATCCATACATGACTACTGGAAAAACCACAGCCTTGATTAGACGGACCTTTGTTGGCAAAGTAACGTCTCTGCTTTTTAATATGCTGTCTTTTCTTCCAAGGAGCAAGTGTCTTAATTTCATGGCTGTTGTCACCATCTGCAGTGATTTTGGAGCCCCCCCCCCCAAATAAAATCTGTCACTGTTTCCACTGTTTCATCTCAGGTGTCAGGGAAGTTTTTCCTCATGAAATTGTATTTAATTTAAAATATTAATAATGAAAATAAGTAAATAGAGAAAATGGAAATAAAATGTTCACACCGAGTAGCATAAGCAAAGGCCTATGACAGGAGGTCACACAGAGTCTTTACTCAATAGAGCACAGTAGCTGAAGCTCAGAAAAACGAAGACAGCTTTATAGTGAAGCTGGGGCTTTCTGTATGGATCTGTATGCCATGCCAAATATTTTTTATAAGTATTTTGATCTGTATTCTGAGAAATAGGATGCTATTGAGTGATTTTAAGCAGTGGGTATATGACATTTATAAAATATGAAATTAATATGGATACCTTGAATTAAAGTAGCAACAGCCCAAATCTTTTTGCTTTAAGATCAAGTATACATAAAAGAACACAAAGTCTGCCTTCATGTTCCCAGTAGGATGTTCACTGTGTCAATTTGACTTCATTTTCAGCCTAATCATTAAAACTAGTCTCTCTTATCCTCTAAACAATTGTTCTGCAAATGAAAAGGTTAGCTCAAATCTTAACTGCTCTTTTGTAGCACTCAGTGTTCATCTGAACACAGATATAGAGTTTCATACACCCTGAATGTAACCATTATGTTTAATATTTCTGTAGCACTCATGTAAAAGGCACTATTTTCAGTCCTTCACTTTTATTAAGTAATTTGATCCTCCAACCACCCTATAAGGTAGGTGATACTATCTTCATTTTATATATAATGAACCAAGGATGTTAATGGCTGTGTCCATCCATGTGTCCAAAATTAGAAGGCAGCTCTTACCTTCCCATACTGGGATCATTTTCAACAGTGACATTTTGTAATATATGTCTCTTCCTAACTCTCACCTTAAAGGCATAGCATTTCTGTTTTCTGCAGAAAACATATAGAGGCCATGGCATGATCATAATTCCATGTTACATCAAATGCATGGGGAGGTCAAGCAGTAGACAGAGTTATATAAACTGCCTCAGGGATATATTTATCAAGTCCAGCACCTCAGATGTAGGCCAGCTGGTAAAGTCGGCCATCCGAGGAGAAGAGGAAACAAATCATTAAAGAATATTCAGTTAGCTCTTCAATGACATTTCTTTTTAAATGACCATGATAAAGTCTAGGGCTTGAAGGAAAATTTAAATGGAAATATGCCACTAACAGCAGCTTAAAATCCCCTAGATATGCTTAAGGAAGTATCAAAGAAACTAAAATAAAAATAATTACAAGTAAGTGGTTTTAAGCTTAGACATTAACTATAGTTAAGCACAGAATGATTCTTTTAAAATTGCTGAGGGATTCTGTGCTAGTTGAAAGGGACTACGAGGTCACTAGGTTGTAATCTGCTCTCATATTTTTCTCTTCTCTGACTTCTTTTTATGTTTTCACCTTTCTCTTATCAAAGAGCAACTTCTGACAACTCATTAACAGCTATAGTAGAAATCTGGAGTCTGACAAAACTTTGTTAAATTCCTGCTATTCCACACAGTACTATGCCTTTGAATAGTGCCTCAGCTTCTTGATTCCTCCCATCTTCCAAAGAGGGGGTTGACAGACTACTTTGAAAGTTGTAAAAGTTAAGTGAGATAATGTATTAAGTGTCTGGGACATAATAATGGGACATAATCCATAGTGCATTGATAAATGAATGGTTGAATGATTTCATGTGATTTCCTTTACAATTCAATTCCATGTTCTTTATAGAGAAAAGTTAAGACACAGTTTTGGAGAATGATGAAGATAAAATATAAATAATGCTTGGGAAAACCATCATTTTAACTTAAATTTTTCTTGGACATTGCTATCTTAAGTTCCAAGCTATAGAAATTTAAATAACTTTTTTTTTTTTTAAAAGAACAATATTGGGTCTGAATGCAGTCTGTCATATGCAGGTACTTAATTCAGACAGGAAATACCTGACCTAAATCTTTTGCATGTAATTGGTGGGTTGAATAAAATGTCTTCCCAGGTGTAATTTTTCTTTAACAGCAGGTAGCTGGGTTTTGGATTCTGTCCCTTGTCTAGATTTTACTTCTAGGCTGAAATTTTGTGAGCACAAAAGTACCTTCCATCAGGTAAAATTATAGTTATTATGTAGCATTAGAAAAAATCTAAGTATTTTCAGCTAAAAATTTACATCAATTGCTAATAGCTCTTATATCCTTTAAAAATATATATATACTGCCTTCCATTTTAGGATTTCTATTACTAGTATATAAACTCCAATACAAGATTCATTTAAAGATATATAACCACAGAAGGACTTGGCCTACATTAATAAAAAGAAATACATTCTGATTTGTTTTGATGAAATTAGAAATATTATATTGCTTTCCTGAGACATAATTAAAGGAGACCTTTTATAGATAGTGAGATGCTTAACTGTGCCATAACCAGCTGCTTGACATTACCTATGCTGATGGAATTTATCTGTCTTTGGAAATTCACAGAGATGGCTGAAATTAAAGACATATTCTTATGAAAAAGAGATCTAGGATTTTGTTTTTTAATCCCAAGAATGACATTTTCACAGTTGTTCTTTTGGTATAAGCTACTATTTTCAGCAATACTGTAATTATTATTCTGTTGATCCATAAGCCTATAGAATTTTACTTATTTTTTCCTAATAAGTAAAAAGATTAACATACATATATAAAACTATTGAAGTAAGGTCAAATTTCTGATAAGGAAGTAGAAAATTAGAAGCACTCTGTCTAATATCTTAGTTGCATCTTGATTTGCCCCAGGTAACCTAAAAAGGCTGGTATCAAAGTCTTTCTTTTCACTTAGTGGGACTTCCCTTGTAGCTCAGTTGGTAAAGAATCTGCTTGCAGTGCAAGAGACATGGGGTTGATCCCTGGGTCAGGAAGATGCCTTGGAGAATCCCATGGCTCTGTCCATGGGGTCACAGAATGTTGGACACACCTGAGTGACTAACATTTTCACTGAGTAATAGTGCTTCCTTTTAAAACTACCACCAACCATAGAAACACCCTCTATGACTTTACCAAGATGTCCTACTTTTGTCCTACATGGATCCATGTAACAATCTAATAGTTCTTCAAAGATGCCACTGTTTCCTTAACTTTACACCAATATCAAACATATGGAAGGGTGTAAATGGACATTCCATTCTCAGGAAGAGAACTTCTGCTTATAGTTTATCAGGAGCACTCCATGGTCCAAGTTGGTGCACAACATGAATTGCCTTTGACTGTGTTCACTGTACTTATGATGCACAGTCCCAAATTTCTCTGATCCCTTTCTCCTCTTCCTTTGCCCCTGTCCGTATTTTCTGTTGCTTCTTCAATACCTCTTTACCCTCTCTGGAGACATTCTTTTTTTTTTTTTAATTAAATTTTACTTTGCTTAACTTTACAATATTGTATTGCTTTTGTCATACATCAAGATGGATCCGCCACAAGTATACATGTGTTCCCCATCCTGAACCCTCCCTCCCTCCTCCCTCCTCCCCTCCCCATACCATCCCCCTGGGTTGTCCCAGTGCACCAGTCCCAGGCATCCGTTATCAGGCATTGTACCTGGACTGGCGACTCATTTCAGCTATGATATTATACATAGTTCAATGCTATTCTCCCAAATCATCCCACCCTCTCCCATTCCGAGAGTCCAAAAGTCTGTTCTATACATAGTGTTTTTTCTTCTTACAACAGGGTTATTGTTACCATCTTTCTAAATTCCATATATAGGTTAGTATACTGTATTTGTGTTTTTCTTTCTGGCTTACTTCACTCTGTATAATAGGCTCCAGTTCCATCCACCTCATTAGAACTGATTCAAATGCATTCTTTTTAATGGCTGAGTAATACTCCATTGTGTATATGTACCACCGCTTTCTTATCCATTCATCTGTGGATGGACATCTAGGTTGCTTCCAAGTCCTGGCTATTGTAAACAGTGCTGCTATGAACATTGGGGTACACGTGTCTCTTTCAATTCTGGTTTTCTCAGTGTGTATGCCCAGCAGTGGGATTGCTGGATCATAAGGCAGTTCTATTCCCAGGTTTTTGAGGAATCTCCATACTGTTCTCCATAGTGGCTGTACTAGTTTGCATTTCCACCAACAGTGTAAGAGGGTTCCCTTTTCTCCACACCCTCTCCAGCATTTATTGCTTGTGGACTTTTGGATCGCAGCCATTCTGACTGGCATGAAATGGTACCTCATAGTGGTTTTGATTTGCATTTCTCTGATAATGAGTGATGTTGAGCATCTTTTCATGTGTTTGTTAGCCATCTGTATGTCTTCTTTGGAGAAATGTCTACCTAGTTCTTTGGCCCATTTTTTGATTGGGTCATTTATTTTTCTGGAACTGAGCTGTAGGAGTTGCTTGTATATTTTTGAGATTAGTTGTTTGTCTATTGCTTCATTTGTTATTATTTTCTCCCATTCTGAAGGCTGTCATTTCACCTATGACCCACCTCCCAGAATATTGGAAATAAAATCAAAAATAAATAAATGGGATCTAATTAATCTTAAAAGCTTCTGCAAACAAAGGAAACTATAAGCAAGGTGAAAAGACAGCCTTCTGGAGACATTCTTAAAGGTTCTTGGCTACATCATGGAAGACCTACCAAAGCAGCCATTTATTCCAGATTCTCTGGAATTGGTTCTGTATAAACAACACATATTTCTAGTTCTGATATAAAGTCTACTTCAAATTATAATAAATATTAATTATGTTAATATTATTTAAAACTTGGTTCATGTACCCACCTCCAGAAGTGTGGTTTTCAATTTGTGTTTTCTTGGGTTCTGTATTTGTCTCTTTGGTATCCTTTCATTACAGGGTCAATTATACTGACTTTATTGTGTTATCTTCTCTATTCTTGATTTTCTGCCATTTATGGCCTCATTGATACAAACCTCCCCAGGGCAGTCTTTTTAGAGAAAGCAATTGGATTAAGAAAGCATGTCTTTCTTGTACATACCAACCAATCCTGTCTGTTCGAGTGTGTATGTGCTCAGTAGCTCAATCTTGTCTGACACTTTGTGAACCATTGTGACTGTAGCCCACCCGGCTCCTCTGCCCATGGGATTTCTCAGGTAGTAATACTGGAATGGATTTCCTTTTCCACCTCTATGGTACCTTCCCAACCCAGGGATTGAACCCATATCTCCTGCATTGACAGCCAGCATCTTTACCACTGAGCTGCCTGGGAAGCCCTATCCTAAGTCTAAATCCCATATAAATCCCATTTATCTAACTCTCACACACACAAAACACTATTTTCCCTGCCCCAAATCAATCCAGGGCCAGGTACCAGACAGTTAGAAACCACCCATGTAGCCCAGAGCCCATGTACATTATTCACACTGTCTAATTCTAAGCAATTTATTCTGTCCTGTCTTGCCTTTCTTGCAGAAACCCAATAAAAGTTTTGACCTGGTCTTTGTCATTATTTCTGCTAATAAAAATCTTCCTTAAAAAAGGCATTAGCCTTTTCATGTTGTCATTCAGTCATACATTTAAATTGAGACCTGAGTTCAGAACATGTGGAAATGGGAAAAAGAGGAAGATTTCAGAGATAGAGAAAATATAGTTCTTCTCTGCTCTTATAACTGATATGACTTCAGATAACATATACTCACCTTCCAAAAAGGCTATAGCAAGACACTCCTAGTCTCACAAATATGAGAAAGTACATTACTTTATAATTTTTATTCAGCAAATAAATTCCAGCAAAAGGATATCATGCTTCTATATCTATCACCTTGGCTCTGTGATCAGTTTCCTGTCAGCTGAATTTTCCTATAAAAACCTCATAATTTATTATTGACCAGCTGTCTTCTTTCAGCATGTGTGTATTCCTAAACCCTCCTACAATGCACTGTATTTCAACATAATATGAAGAAATCTATAGATGTAAAATATAAGATGCATTATATGCATATACAGGCTTCCCAGGAGTGCTAGTGGTAAAGAACCCGGCCTGCCCATGCAGGAGGCATAAGAGATGCAAGTTCAATTCCTGAGTCTGGAAGATCCCCTGGAGGAGGGCATGGCAACCCACTCCTGTATTTTTGCTTGGAGAATCCCATGGATAGAGGAGCCTGGCGTGATAAAGTCCATAGAGTCACCAAGAGCCAGACACAACTGAAGAAACAGCATGCAGGCATACAAATATATGCTAATCTGAAAGGCAAACACTCCTCTCAGTGAAATCTATATTGACCTGAAATGTGTTCTTTTATAGATTCTTTTCCATATTTGTCTAGAGTCTAAAGCCAATTTTCAAAATTATTTTGTGATTATATTTGTTTTAAAAATATCTTCCTCCTTGAAGATTCTAACCTAGAAGGAACTTGACTCATCTTTTCTAGGTAAACACATTGAATCCAAAACTGCAAAGATTCCTGGTGACCAAGCTTCCCCTTTGTGCTAATTGCTATTGCCCAGAAGGCGGACTCAGCAGTGAAAGTGGGACAGGCCTGGCCTGGGGGCATTTCAAATACCATGCTATGGAGTATAGTAAGCCTTGTGATCAAAGAGTAGCTGATGAAGAGAACAGTGTCCAAAAGTGTTAGATTATGCCATGAGAAGAGGCTCATTTAAGAATTAGTTATCCTGATAAAGTGTTGCTGAAGCACAAAGAAAGAGCAGATTGCTGACTTGAGGTTTGTTAACAAGAATCTTCTGTAGAGACACAGAAGATCACGCCCCCCAGCTAATGAATATTGTAGCGGGGAAATGGCATGACAGGTTCCTTCTTGTTCCAATTGAGCCTGTTTCTCCAAGAACAAGAGGTCAGTTGTGCTAAAGATATTTAGAGAAGTGTAGTTTGGACATGCCTTTCAGCACACCAGAGTTCGATGGTTGCTGTGGAATTGATTTCTTACACCAAGACCAGATGGTGGCCAGGGAAAAAAGTCAGAATATGCCATTCTCTTTACTAAAGATTCAGAACACAATCACCCTTAAGAGGAGATGTAACTCTTCAGGGAGCCACATTGGTTTATTTAAGAATAAAATTGGCTCAGTGAACTGATCAAACTACCACTGTTCATTGCACCAAAAAAAGCTTTTTAATAATCAATAGATCATTAAAAAGAAAAGGAATCACTTTTATTATCCAACTGCTTTGTGAAGTTTTGAATAGATTTTTTTTTTCCCCACTTTGGTTATTAGGTGTGCATATGTGTCTAAGTGTACACAGTATACATTATCAGTGCTTCTTAAGAAAAAATTTTAAGAGAACAAGAGAAAAACGATAAAATATAACTTTAACACTAACCGCATACCAAAGCAGCTACTATGAATGTTTACTCCACAGAGATCCCCCTTTTTTTTTTTTTTAAATATCAGAGCACATCTAGTTTCTTTCTTCTTTTTTTTCCTCTCTTTCATGATGGGGAGGAGAAAGAAACCTTTAATATAGATAATATTTAGAGTTGCTCTTCTTTTTCTAATATGTATATAACTCTAGGAAACCAATCTCTCTTTTTCTGTGGCTTAAATTTTAATGGATTGTCTTCTAGAAACTAGCATATACCATAACTGTGTGCTAACATATATGTATATATGCAATATTTCAGTGTTCAATTGGGTCATTAGAAATTGTTTAGCCCTAAAATCTCATTTTAAGAGAATAAAAATGCAATTTCTGGGTATGTTAAATAGTCTTCATTAATGTGACCTCAGTTTTCTTATGATCTAAGAAGAGTTGTGGGTTTTCAGTTTGTTCAGAATTTTCTCTATTGTGTCATAAGAATGATGACTTATAAGCTCCATACATCTTAGACAGAAATCAAAAGTTCATCATTTTACTCTTAATATTTTTCTCTCATTACACTTAGATTGTGACTTTTAGAAAAAACATGTCTGCAACTGATTTTTTGAAATATATTTTCTTATCTGAAAACATTTATTTTATTAAACCATTTATAAATTTACATTATTGGTGTTTTGGCTTGAATATGTTATCTAAATTTTAAATTTCTTTTAGTCTTGGCCTTTTTTTCTTCACTATTTTTGATTAGCTAAATTTATATTTTTCACTTTTTAATATTCCTCAGTTCATTTCTGTCACTCAGTTGTGTCCCACCCTTTGCACCCCATGGACTTCAGTATGCCAGGCCTCCCTGTCCATCACCAACTCCCAGAGTTTACTCAAATTCATGTCCATTGAGTCAGTGATGCCCTCGAGCCTTCTCATCCTGTCTCGTCCCCTTCTCTTCCTGCCTTCAATCTTTCCCAGCATCAGGGTCTTTTCAAATGAGTAAGTTCATCGCATCAGGTGGCCAAAGTATTGGAGTTTCAGTTTCAACACCAGTCCTTTCAATGCATATTCAGGACTGATTTCCTTTAGGAAAGATTGTTTAGATCTCCCCAATGTCAAAGGGACTCTCAAGAGTCTTCTCCAACACCACAGTTCAAAAGCATCATTTCTTCAGTGCTCTGCTTTCTTTATAGTCCAACTCTCACATCCATGCATGACCACTGGAAAAACGACAGCCTTGACTAGACGGACCTTTGTTGGCAAAGTAGTGTCTCTCCTTTTTAATATGCTGTCTATGCTGGTTATACCTTTTTTTCCAAGGGATCAGATCAAATCAGTGGCCAGTCGTGTCCAACTCTTTTCAACCCCATAAATTGCAGCACGCCAGGCCTCCCTGTCTGTCACAAACTCCTAGAGATCACTCAGACTCACGTCCATCGAGTCAGTGATGCCATCCAGCCATCTCATCCTCTGTCAGCCCCTTCTCCTCCTGCCCCCAATCCCTCCCAGCATCAGAGTCTTCTCCAATGAGTCAACTCTTCCCATGAGGTGGCCAAAGTACTGGAGTGTCAGCTTTAGCATCATTCCTTCCAAAGAAATCCCAGGGCTGATCTCCTTTAGGATGGACTGGTTGGATCTCCTTGCAGTCCAAGGGACTCTCAAGAGTCTTCTCCAACACCACAGTTCAAAAGCAGCATTTGTAAATTTCATGGCTGCAGTCAAAGTCAACCACTATTTCCACTGTTTCCCCATCGATTTGCCATGCAGTTATGGGACCAGATGCCATGATCTTATTTTTATGAATATTGAGATTTAAGCCAGCTTTATAACTCTCCTCTTTCACTCTCATTAAGAAGCTATTTAGTTCTTCTTCACTTTCTGCCATAAGGGTGCTATCATTTGCATATCTGAGGTTATTGATATTTCTCCCAGCAATCTTTATTCCAGCTTGTGCTTCTTCCAGCCCAGCATTTCTCATGATGTACTCTGCATATAAGTTAAATAAGCACGGTGACAATATACAGCCTTGATGATTCCTTTTCCTATTTAGAACCAAACTGTTGTTCCATGTCCAGTTCTAACTGTTGCTTCCTAACTTGCATACAGATTTCTCAAGAGGCAGGTAGGTGGTCTGTTATTCCCATCTTTTTCAGAACTTTCCACAGTTTGTGGTGATCCATAAAATCAAAGGCTATGGCGTAGTCAGTAAAGCAGAAATAGATGTTTTTTCTGGAACTCTCTTGCTTTTTCCATGATCAAGCGAATGTTAGCAGTTTGATCTCTGGTTCTTCTGCCTTTTTAAAATGAGCTTGATAATTTGGAAGTTCACAGTTCATGTATTGCTGAAGCCTGGCTTGGACAATTTTGAGCATTACTTTACTAGCGTGTGAAATGAGTAAAATTGTGTGGTAGTTTGAGGATTCTTTGGCAGTGCCTTTCTTTGGGATTGGAATGAAAACTGACCTTTTCCAGTCCTATGGCCACTGCTGAGTTTCCCAAATTTGCTGGCATATTAAGTGCAGCACTTTCACAACATCATCTTTTAGGATTTGGAGTAGCTCAACTGCAATTCCATCACCTCCACTAGATTTGTTCATAGAGATGCTTTCTAAGGCTCAAATTACTTCACATTCCAGGATGTCTGGCTCTAGGTCAGTGGTCAAACCATCATGCTTATCTGGGTCATGAAGATCTTTTTGTGCACTTCTTCTATGTATTCTTGCCACTTCTTCTTAATATCTTCTACTTCTGTTAAGTCCATACCATTTCTGTGCTTTATTGTGCCAATCTTTGCATGAAAAGTTCCCTTCAGTTCAGTTCATTTCAGTCGCTCAATCGTGTCCAATTCTTGTGACCCCATGAAATGCAGACACCAGGCCTCCCATTCCATCACCAACTCCCAGAGATCACCCAAACTCATGCCCATCTAGTCCGAGATACTATCCAGCCATCTCATCCTCTGTTGTCCCCTATTCCTCCTGCCCCCTATCCCTCCCAGCATCAGAGTCTTTTCCAATGAGTCAACTCTTCAAATGAAGTGGCCCAAGTATTGGAGTTACAGCTTTAGCATCAGATCAGATCATATCAGTAGCTCAGTTGTGTCCGACTCTTTGCAACTCCATGAATTGCAGGACATCAGGCCTTCCTGTCCATCACCAACTCCCGGATTCACTCAGACTCACATCCATCGAGTCAGTGATGCCATCCAGCCATCTCATTCTCTGACGTTCCCTTCTCCTCTTGCCCCAGTCCCTCCCAGCATCAGAGTCTTCTCCAATGAGTCAACACTTCGCATGAGGTGACCAAAGTACTAGAGTTTCAGCTTTAGCATAATTCCTTCCAAAGAAATCCCAGGGCTGATCTCCTTTAGGATGGACTGGTTGGATCTCCTTGCAGTTCAAGGGACTCTCAAGAGTCTTCTCCAACACCACAGTTCAAAAGCATCAATTCTTCGGCGCTCAGCCTTCTTCACAGTCGAGCTCTCACATCCATACATGACCACAGGAAAAAC
Source organism: Tragelaphus eurycerus (assembly GCA_935064755.1). Classification (NCBI taxonomy): domain Eukaryota; kingdom Metazoa; phylum Chordata; class Mammalia; order Artiodactyla; family Bovidae; genus Tragelaphus; species Tragelaphus eurycerus. The sequence continues at coordinate 26,902,421 of CAKXYN010000020.1, forward strand.
CATAGCCTTGACTAGGCGAACTTTTGTTGGCAAAGTACTGTCTCTGCTTTTGAATATGCTATCTAGGTTGGTCATAACTTTCCTTCCAAAGAGTAAGCGTCTTTTAATTTCATGGCTGCAGTCACCATCAACAGTGATTTTGGAGCCCCCCAAAATAAAGTCTGACACTGTTTCCACTGTTTCCCCATCTATTTCCCATGAAGTGATGGGACCAGATGCCATGATCTTCGTTTTCTGAATGTTGAGCTTTAAGCCAACTTCTTCAGTCTCCTCTTTCAATTTCATCAAGAGGCTGTTTAGTTCCTCTTCACTTTCTGTCATAAGGGTGGTGTCATCTGCATATCTGAGGTTATTGATATTTCTCCCAGCAATCTTGATTCCAATTTTTTTTTTCCAGTCCAGTGTTTCTCATGATGTACTCTGCATATAAGTTAAATAAGCAAGGTGACAATATACAGCCTTGATGTACTCCTTTTCCTATTTGGAACCAGTCTGTTGTTCCATGTCCAGTTCTAACTTTTGCTTCCTGACCTGCATACAGATTTCTCAAGGGGCAGGTCAGGTGGTCTGGTATTCCCATCTCTTTCAGAATTTTCCACAGTTTATTGTGATCCACACAGTCAAAGGCTTTGGCATAGTCAATAAAGCAGAAATAAATGTTTTTCTGGAACTCTCTTGCTTTTTCCATGATGCAGCGGATGTTGGCAATTTGATCTCTTGTTCCTCTGCCTTTTCTAAAACCAGCTTGAATGTCTGGAAGTTCACGGTTCACATGTTGCTGAAGCCTGGCTTGGAGAATTTTGAGCATTACTTTACTAGCGTGTGAAATGAGTAAAATTGTGCGGTAGTCTGAGCATTCTTTGGCATTGCCTTTCTTTGGGATTTCAATGAAAACTGACCTTTTCCAGTCCTGTGGCCACTGCTGAGTTTTCCAAATTTGCTGGTATATTGAGTGCAGCACTTTCACAGCATCATCTTTCAGGTTTTGGAGTAGCTCAACTGGAATTCTGTCACCTCCACTATCTTTGTTCATAGTGATGCTTTCTAAGGCCCACTTGACTTCACATTCCAGGATGTCTGGCTCTAGGTCAGTGATCACACCATTTTGATTATCTGGGTTGTGAAGATCTTTTTTTGTATAGTTCTTCTGTGTATTCTTGCCATCTCTTCTGAATATCTTCTGCTTCTGTTAGGTCCATATCATTTCTGTCCTTTATTGAGTCCATCTTTGCATGAAATGTTCCTTTGGTATCACTGATTTTCTTAAATAGATCCCTAGTCTTTCCCATTCTGTTGTTTTCCTCTATTTCTTTGCATTGATCGTGAAGAAGGCTTTCTTATCTCTTCTTGCTATTCTTTGGAACTCTGCATTCAGATGTTTATATCTTTCCTTTTCTCTTTTGCTTTTGCTTCTCTTCTTTTCACAGCTATTTGTAAGGCTTCCCCAGACAGCCATTTTGCTTTTTTGCATTTCTTTTCCTTGGGGATCGTGTTAGCATAAGTCCTTCCAAAGAACAGCCAGGACTGATCTCCTTTAGAATAGACTGGTTGGTTCAACTTGCAGTCCAAGGGACTCTTAAGAGTCTTCTCAAGCACCACAGTTCAAAAGTATCAATTATTCAGCGGTCAGCTTTCTTCACAGTAAAACTTTCACATCCATACATGACCACTTGAAAAACCATAGCCTTGACTAGATGGACCTGTATTGGCAAAGTAATGTCTCTGCTTTTGAATATGCTATCTAGGTTGGTCATAACCTTCCTTCCAAGGAGTAAGCGTCTTAATTTCATGGCTGCAGTCACCATCTGCAGTGATTTTGGAGCCCAAAAAAATAGTCTGACACATTTTCCACTGTTTCCCCATCTATTTCCCATGAAGTGATGGGACGAGATGCCATGATCTTCGTTTTCTGAATGTTGAGCTTTAAGCCAACTTTTTCACTCTCCTCTTTCACTTTCATCAAGAGGCTTTTTAGTTCCTCTTCACTTTCTGCCATAAGGGTGGTGTCATCTGCATATCTGAGATTATTGGTATTTCTCCTGGCAATCTTGATTTTAGCTTGTGCTTCTTCCAGCCCAGCATTTCTCATGATGTACTCTGCATATAAGTTAAATAAACAGGGTGACAATATACAGCCTTGACGTACTCCTTTTCCTATTTGGAACCAGTCTGTTTTTCCGTGTTCTAACTGTTGCTTTCTGACCTGCATACAGGTTTCTCAAGGGGCAGGTCAGGTGATCTGGTATTGCCATTTCTTTCAGAAAATATCAATTTTATGAAAAAGTTGAAAAAAGAGAGTGAAAAAGTTGGCTTAAAGCTCAACATTCAGAAAAATAAGATAATGGCATCTTGTCCCATTACTTCATGGGAAACAGTGGAAACAGTGACAGACTTTATTTTCTGGGGCTCCAAAATTACTGCAGATGGTGATTACAGCCATGAAATTAAGAGACACTTAGTCCTTGGAAGGAAACTTAGGACCAACCTAGATAGCATATTAAAAAGCAGAGACATTACTTTGCCAACAAAGGGCCATCTAGTCAAGGCTATGGTTTTTCCAGTGGTCATGTATGGATGTGAGAGTTGGACTGTGAAGAAAGCTGAGTGCTGAAGAATTGATGCTTTTGAAGTGTTACTAGAAAAGACTCTTGAGAGTCCCTTGGACTGCAAGAAGATCCAACCAGTCCATTCTAGAGGAGATCAGTCCTGGGTGTACTTTGGAAGGACTGATGCTAAAGCTGAAACTCCAGTACTTTGGCTACCTCATGGGAAGAGTTGACTCATTGTAAAAGACCCTGATACTGGGAGGGATTGGGGGCAGGAGGAGAAGGCAATGACAGAGGGTGAGATGACTGGTGTCATCACCGACTCGATGGACATGAGTTTGGGTGGACTCTGGGGGTTGGTGATGGACAGGGAGGCCTGGCGTGCTGTGGTTCATGGGGTCTCAAAGAGTCAGACACGACTGAGTGACTGAACTGAACTGAACTGAACTGCCCACAGTGGGCCATGCTCAGTAAATCTTTAATCCAATTTTCTGTTGCACTCCAGCTGTGTTCCCTCCCTGTTATTCGACCTGAGGTGAAACTATGGTGGAGGTCATGAAGATAGCGGTGACCTCCTTCAAACAATCCCATTCAGGCACTGCTACACTCACTGCCCCCAACCCTGCAGCAGGGCACTACTGACCCACACCTCTGCTTGAACACTCACAGGCAAGTCTGGGTTAGTCTCTTGTGGGGTCACTGCTCCTTTCTCCTGGGTCCTGGTGCACACAAGGTTCTGTTTGTGCCCTCCAAGAGTCTGTTTCCCCAGTCCTGTGTAAGTTCTGGCAGCTCTGTGGTGGGTTAACGGCAACCTCTTCCAAGAGGGCTTATGTCATTCCCGGGTCTGCTGCACGCAGAGCCCCTGCCCCCACAGCAGTCCACTGCTGACCCATACCTCTTCTTAAATTTTGATACTTTTACTCTAGTTTTTGGTATATTTTCTAGAAATTACACGGCATATTCTTGCTTCTTTATGGTTTGGTATGAATTATTATTTTTTACTGTTCAACAGAAAGCGTAAGATATTGGACTTTTTTTTTTTAAATTGAGGAATAATTACTTTACACTGTTGTGGTGATCTCTGCCATACATTGGGTTTTGGATATTTAAGCTCCATTTAAACTCCTTTCTTTTGAGTTATTGGCATGTATTTTATTTCTCACAAGACATTATCATTATTTTCTGTAAAGTGAGAGGGAGATACAGAAATTTGTTATACATATCCTGCCCCAACACTTGCATGGTCTCCTGGTTATAAACACCAAATAGTGCATTTCTTACCATGAATAAACCCACACTGAGACATCATTTATCACCCGAAGTCTGTGGTTTACATTAGAATTCACTCTTGGAGTTTTGCGTTCTACTTGTTTAGACAAATGTATGATGGCATGTATCCATCATTATGCACTCATGCATGCTTACTCGCAGTCGTGTCTTACTCTTGTGACCCCATGGACTGTAGCCCTCCAGGCTCCTCTGTTCATGGGATTCTCCAGGCAAGAATACTGGAGTGGCTTGCCAGGCCCTGCCCCAGGGGATCTTCCTGACCCAGGGATCTAGCCTGCGTCTCCTTTGTGTCTTGCATTGGCAGGCAGGTTCTTTACCCCTAGCACTAGCTGTGAAGGCCTATACATCATTATAGTAACATACAAGTTATTTTTGCTGCCCTAAAATTTCTTTATGTTCCATGTATTCATCCCTCTGTATATCCCCAACTCCTGGCAACCACAGACCTCTTTGTTTTCTTCATTGTTTTGCCTTTTCCAGTTGAAATCATGCAGAATCGAGCCTTTTCTGACTGGCCTTTTTCACTTAGTAATATGCATTTAAGATTCTTCCATGTCTTTTTATAGCTTGATAGCTCATTTCTTTTTAGTATTTCATTGTCTGTCTCTATCACAGTTTATTTATCTGTTTGCCTACTGAAAGACATCTTGCTTGCTTCCAAGTTTTTGGCAAACATTAATATGGATAAAACTCCTATAAATATCCGTGTGCAGGTTTTAGTGTGGACATACCTTTCAGCTCATTTGGGTACACATCAAAGAGTGTAACTGCTGGACCATATGTTTAAGAGTATGTTTAGTTTTGTAAAGATTTACCAAACTGTCTTCCAAAGTGGTTTTACCTTTTTGCATTCCTACCAGCAAGGAATAAGAATTCTCACTGCTCCATATCCTCACTAGCATTTGTTGTTTCTGATATTTCAGATTTGGGCCATTTCTATGGATATGCAGGAATGTTGCATTAATATTTTAATTTGTATTTCCCTGATAACATATAATGTAGAGAATCTTTTCATATGTTTATTTGCCATCTGTGCACCTTATCTGGTAAGGTTTCTGTGAAGATCTTTAGTGCATGTTTTAACTAGGTTATTTATTTTCTTATTTTTGTGCTTTTCAGGCATGTTTCAGATAACAATCCATTATCAGATTTATCTTTTATAAGTATTTCCTTCAAATCTGTGGCTTCTTTTCTCAAACTTGATGTCTTTTGTAGAGAGGAAGTTGTAAAAATTAAATATAGCTCATCAGTTAGTTCTTTTATGCTTTGTGATTTTTGTATTATATCTAAAAAGGCATTACCATACACAGAGTCATCTAGGATTGCTCCTATATTTTTTATAAGCCTCTTAATTTTTTTCATTTTATATATAGATATATAATTAATTTTGAGCTGATATTTATAAAGGATGTAAGATTTAGATTCTTTGTTGTTTGTTTCTTATTGTTGTTGTTTTTTATGTGTGGATGTCCAGTTATTTCAGTAACTTTGCTCCTTTATCAAAGATCAATTGATATATTTATGCAGTAATATTTCTGGACTTTTCTGTTCTGTTCCATTGATCTATTTGTCTAATATTTCACCAAAATAACAGACTGCTTTTATTCCTACAGCTTTGTAGAAAGACTTGAAATTAGGTAGTATTAGTTCTCCAACTTCGGGGAAGGCAATGGCACCCCACCCCAGTACTTTTGCCTGGAAAATCCCATGGACAGAGGACCCTGGTAGGCTCCAGTCCATGGGGTCGCTGAGAGTCGGACACAACTGAGCGACTTCACTTTCACTTTTCACTTTCATGCATTGGAGAAGGAAATGGCAACCCACTCCAGTGTTCTTGCCTGGAGAATTCCAGGGACAGGGGAGCCTGGTGAGCTTCCGTCTGTGGGGTCGCACAGAGTCGGACACGACTGGCGACTTAGCAGCAGCAGCAGCAGCAGCAGTTCTCCAACTTTATTCCTATTCTTCAACATTGTGCTGGGTATTCTGGATCTTTTGACTCTACGTGTAAATTTTGTTATTTTTTATTTATTAATATTTTATTTATTTATTCATTTGACCGCACTGGATCTTAGCTGTGCATGTGGGATCTAGTTCCCTAACCAGAGATTGAACCCAGGCTCCTTGTATTGATTGGGAGCACAGAGTCTCAGTTGCTGGGCCACCAGGGAAGGCCCCTGCATATATGTTTTAGAATCTGTTTGTCAATATCAACAAATACCTCATTGGGGTTTTGTTTGGGATGGATGAAATTTATTGATCAAGTGGGGAAGAACTGACATTTTCATAATATTGAGTCCTACTATGAACATGAAATAATTCTATTTAGTTCTATAATTCATCAGTGTTTTGTACTTTTTATCATACACATACACATGTATCTATTTTGTTATATTCATACTTTACCATTTCATTTTTGAGGGGTTCCAATATAAGCTGTTTTCAATATCAAATTGTACCTGTTAACTGCTGGTTTATAGGAATGTTATTGACATACTAATCTTGTATCCTGAAACTTTGCTGTAATTGTTTATTGATTCCAGTAGGTTTTTTTTTTTTTTTTTGTCAAATTCTAAATATTTTCTAAATAAACAACCATGACATCTGTGAATGACTTCTTTCCAATCTTTTTTGATTTTTTTTTTTTTTTTTTGCTTTATTACATTACAAAGGATTTTTCAGAAAAACATTGAAAAAAACTGGTAAGATGGTAAAGGTAAAGAAAGGTAAAGCCTTTCCCTGTACCTGATCTTGGTAGGAAAGCTTCTAGTTTCTTACCATTAGTATGATGTTAGCCAACATTTTTGGTAAATATTCTTTATTTGATTGAGAAAGCATCCCTCTATTCCTATCATACAAAGAGTTTTTAACATGAATATGTATTCAACTTTTTAAAGTAATATTCCTGCATCTTCTGATTATAATAATGTGATTTTTCATTTTTACTTCTGATTTTTGAAGTTGAATTAGCCTTCCACACAAATGGAATATCCCATTTGGTCATGGTATGTAATTATTTTTATATATGGTTGTATTTGATTTTATATTTTGATAAGGATTTTTAGACCTAACTTCATGAGATTGATTTATGTTTCTTTTCTTATAACATCTTTCTAAATATAATTTTGTTATTTGTTGTTTGTTGCTTAGTCACAAAGTTATGTCTAGTTCTTTCTGACCCCATGAACTGGTGCACCCTAGGCCTTTCTGTCCATGGGATTGCCCAGGCAAGAACACTGAACAGGGTGTCATTTCATTTTCCAGGGGATCTTTCTGACCCAGGGATTGAACCTGTGTCTTCTACATTGGCAGGAGGATTCTTTATCACTGAGCCACCAGGGAATCCCATTAGGGTAATTTTGACTACATGGAGTGAATTAATAAATACTCTCTCTGCTTTTTTTTCTTTTTCTCTGAAAAAAGATTGTAGAGAATTGTTATAATTTATTTCCTAAATGTTTGGTAGAATTATCCAGTGACTCCATTTGAACCTGATGCTTTTGTTTTGGAAAGTTATTGGTAATTGACTAAATTTCTTTAATAAATTTTTCACTATTCACATTGTCTTTTCTTCTGTGAGTTTTGGCAAACTGTGTCTTTTAGTAGTAACAAATTGGTCCATTTTATCATCTAGATTATCAAATTTGAGGGAACAAAGTTTTTCACAGAATACCTTTATTACTATTTTAATTTCCATAGAATTTGTAGTAATACCCTCTCATTTACTTCTGATATTAATAATTTGTGTTTTTTCTGTTTTTCATAAGTTAGCCTAACTGGACACTTATTGAACTTACTAGCTTTCGATTTTGACTTTCTCCATTGATTTCTTGTTTCTATCAAATTAATTTCTTTTATTTCTTTTAATTTACTAATTTGGATTTAACTTCTTATTTTTTCCACTTTTCTAAGGTCAAAACTTAGATTATTTACTATAGATGTCTCTTCTTTACTAATATATGTATTCAACACTATAAATTTCCCTCTAAGTAGTGCTTTTCTTGTATCTCAAAAATACTGACGTTGCATTTTGATTTTCAATTAGTTCTGTTTTCAAAAAAAGATTATCTTGGGCTTTCTTCTTTGAACCATGTGTTGTTTAGAAGTGTGTTGCTTAATCTTCACATGTTTGGGTACTTCCAGTTATCTCTTTGTTATTGATTTCTAATTTATTTCCATCGTGTTCTGAGAGCAGACATTTATTCTTTCTGTTCCTTTACATTTGTTCAATTGTGCTTTCTGACTCAGAATGTGATCTTCTTTGGTGAATATTTCATATTAGCTTGAGAAAAAATATGTATTTTCCTATTTTTGGATGAAGTAGTCTAGAGATGTCAATTATATCCCGTTAATTGACGGTGTTGTTGAATTCACCTACATCCTTACTGATTTTCTGCCAACTGGATCTGTTCATTTCTAAGAGAAGGGGATTAGTATCTAAAGCATAGTGCTTCTATCAGTTTTTGTCTCATGTAGTCTAACACTCTGTTGTTAGGCACATAACTTAATAAGCATTATTATGTTTTCTTGGAGAATTGACCTCTTTATCATTATGTAGTGCTCTTCTTTGTCCCTAGTAAATTTTCTTATGCTGAAGTTCGTTCTGTCTCAAATTAATATAGCCGATCTTATTTTTTTTTTTTAAGTTAGTATGGTATATTTTTCCTCATATTTATTTTTAATTGATAAGAGTATCTATATTTAAAGTGGATTTTTTGTCAGTACCATGTAGCTGGGTGTTATTTTTTGACCTACTCTGATTATCTTTGTATTTTATTTAATTAATTTAGAGTAATGATTTTCTCTAAGTCATGACTGATATAGTTGGATTAATATATATCATATTTGTTATTGTTTTTCTATTTTCTGCCTTTGTTCTTTGTTCCTATTTTTGTCTTTGGTATTTAGTATAGTTATGTACCTATATTTTTTTTTTTTTCATCTTCTTCTGCTTAGATTTCCCAGAATATATTGAAACTGACGGTTTGGGGTTGTCTACTAATTTTGGGAAAAAATCTAATATTTATCTCTTTAAACATTACTTTTTCACCAATCTCATTTCTCCTTTTGTACCTCTAATTATACTTATTAGTACCTGTAACCACCATCCTTTTATCTTTTACTCTTTCCTGTGTTTCCTGTCAATTTTTGCTCTTTGTGATTAAATTTAAATATATTACTTTCCCTGATCTTTAAGTTCACTTTAAAAAAAAAAAAAAAATCTGTTCTGTCCTTTCTGTTGGGACATCTAGCAAGTGATTTTTTTTTTTTTTTTAATCCTTTGGCTGTACCATATGGCATATGGAATCGTATTTCTCCTACAAGGGATTGAACCCACACCCCTGCATTGGAAACATGGAATCTTAACCACTGAACGTCCAGGGAACTCCCTAGCAAGTGAAATCTTATCTTCAACTGTCTTTTTTTTTTTTTTCAGTTTAAATTTTTCCTTTGGTTTTTTAAATGGGTTACTACATTCTAGTTAAACTTTTCATTTTTTTCATCTATTTTCATACAAGTATTTACAACATTTGTGTTAAAGGCTGATTACTAAGATTATATATAGGTCCATTTCTTGGTTTTTCTCTTGAACTTTTTGTTTATTCATTTATTCCAAACAGAGCAAAAATTTTAGGAGACAAAAAGAAAGTAACCAGATAGAGATTGAAAAGCTAAGCAGAATTTTCCACAGAGACCTAGAGTTGGGGAGAAATATAGACAGAATTCAGAGACCACTAAGGATGAGAAGGACTTTCCTGGTGGCTCAGATGGTAAAGAATCTGCCTGTAGTGCTAGAGACCTGGGTTTGATCCCTGGGTTGGGAAAATCCCCTGGAGGAGGGCTTGGCAACCCATTCTGGTATTCTTGCCTGGACCATACCATGGACAGAAGAGCCTGGTGGACTATAGTGCATGTGGTAACAAGGAGTCAGACATGACTGAATGACTAAGCACAGCAAGAATGAAAAGCCCTCATAAGTAACCCAGATACCCAGGTGTCACTGAACTGCTTAAGTCCAAATAAGTGTAAACATGAACTAGACCAGGTCTTTAAAACTGACACCCAGCTTTGTATTACCTGAATACTCAGCTTTATTAAGTTTATAGATGTATCACTGATACAATAAGACATACATTTACAGAGCACTTCCAGTTATCATACACTGTACTTAGCAATTGACTTTTAAAAGTTGGGCAAAGGATGAAATGAGAAGGGAAAAAATATAACAGATGATCCAAATGTTTAACTCATTTTGAAGAGTCAGTATGTTGTTATGAGCAGAATTTCTTAGATTTCTGTTTGTTTGTTTAATTCAGGATTCCCCTCTTATTTAAAAAAAAAAAAAAAAAAAAAGCATTTTAAGAAAGAAGACATCAGATCAGATCAGTCGCTCAGTGATGTCTGACTCTTTGAGACCCCATGAATCGCAGCACGCCAGGCCTCCCTGTCCATCACCAACTCCCAGAGGTCACTCAGACTCACATCCATTGAGTCAGTGATGCCATCCAACCATCTCATCCTCTGTCGTCCCCTTCTCCTGCCCCCAATCCCTCCCAGCATCAGAGTCTTCTCCAATGAGTCAACTCTTCGCATGAGGTGGCCAAAATACTGGAGTTTCAGCTTTAGCATCATTCCTTCCAAAGAAATCCCAGGGCTGCCGATCTCCTTCAGAATGGACTGGTTGGATCTCCTTGCAGTCCAAGGGACTCTCAAGAGTCTTCTCCAACACCACAGTTCAAAAGCATCAATTCTTCAGCGCTCAGCCATTTTCTCGTCCAGCTCTCACATCCATACATGACCACAGGAAAGACCATAGCCTTGACTAGATGGCCCTTTGTTGGCAAAGTGATGTCTCTGCTTTTGAATATGCTATCTAGGTTGGTCATAACTTTCTTTCCAAGGAGTAAGCGTCTTTTAATTTCATGGCTGCAGTCACCATCTGCAGTGATTTTGGAGCCCAGAAAAATAAAGTCTGACAGAGTTTCCACTGTTTCCCCATCTATTTCCCATGTAGTGATGGGACCAGAAGGCATGATCTTCGTTTTCTGAACGTTGAGCTTTAAACCAACCTTTTCACTCTCCTCTTTCACTTTCATCAAGAGCCTTTTTAGTTCCTCTTCGCTTTCTGCCATAAGGGTGGTGTCATCTGCATATCTGAGGTTATTGATATTTCTCCCAGCAATCTTGATTCCAACTTGTGTTTCTTCCAGTCCAGCGTTTCTCATGATGTACTCTGCATATGTTAAATAAACAGGGTGACAATATACAGCCTTGACATATTCCTTTTCCTATTTGGAACCAGTCATACAGATGGCTAACAAACACATGAAAAGATGCTCAACATCACTCATTATCAGAGAAATGCAAATCAAAACCACTATGAGGTACCATTTCATGCCAGTCAGAATGGCTGCGATGCAAAAGTCCACAAGCAATAAGTGCTGGAGAGGGTGTGGAGAAAAGGGAACCCTCTTACACTGTTGGTGGGAATGCAAACTAGTACAGCCAATATGGAGAAGAGTATGGAGATTCCTCAAAAACCTGGGAATAGAACTGCCTTATGATCTAGCAATCCCACTGCTGGGCATACACACTGAGAAATCCAGAATTGAAAGAGACACGTGTACCCCAATGTTCATAGCAGCACTATTTATAATAGCCAGGACATGGAAGCAACCTAGATGTCCATCAGCAGATGAATGGATAAGAAAGCTGTGGTACATGTACACAATGGAGTATTACTCAGCCATTAAAAAGAATACATTTGAATCAGTTCTAATGAGGTGGATGAAACTGGAGCCTATTATTTGGAGTGAAGTAAGCCAGAAAGTAAAACACCAATACAGTATACTAACGCATATATATGGAATTTAGAAAAATGGTAAGAATAACCCTGTATACGAGACAGCAAAAGAGACACTGATATATAGAGCAGTCTTTTGGACTCTGGGAGAGGGAGAGGGTGGGATGATTTTGGAGAATGGCATTGAAATAAGTATAATATCATATATGAAACGAGTCTCCAGTCCAGGTTCCATGCCTGATAACGGATGCCTGGGGCTGGTGCATTGGGACGACCCAGAGGGATGGTATGGGGAGGGAAGAGGGAGGAGGGTTCAGGATGGGGAACACATGTATACCTGTGGCAGATTTATTTTGATACATGGCAAAACCAATACAATATTGTAAAGTTAAATAAAATAAAAATAAAATTTAAAATATTCTTGATAAAAAAAAGAATTATTCTTGATACACACAAAAAAATAATCAGCAAATATTTATTAAGTTTGGGGGAAATACCTTTGCTTCTAGAATACACGGATCTTCAAAATTTCCATTTTTAAAAAAATTCCGTATTTTTAAAATGTCCATATTTTTTAAAATTCCAATTGCTGTTAAATATTTTATTTTGTTTTCAGTGTCTTCTTGTTTATCCTGATCCTCAAATGAGTTAAACAATAGCATATTAGTAGTATATGGGTGTTGCTTTTGACCTAGCAACTATAGCGAGTGGTTTGCAGCAGTCCTGCTTCTCATCATGTAACTTACCATACAGAGTGTATTATAAATCTGTTTGGGTCATCTTCTGACACTACCTTTTGTACTTTCAGTCATGACATATCTGAGAGTTCCTTTAATATGAAGTTTTGGCGAGTCTTGCCTCTGGGTCATTTTCATCTTTTTCTATACAACAGCTTTCCTCATTTATGTCAATAACTTCACCTTCACTAAACTCCTCTGCCTTCATTCCCAGAGTCTCTCAAATGGTTTCAATGTTAGTGTTCCTAAGTTCAGTCTTTTATTCTATAACATTCAATTCAGATCCTGGAGGCAATTTGTAAGTGTGGTAAACATTTCTGTCATACTGTATGCATATACTTCTTAACTTCCTTCCATGATGTTCTTAGCTTCTATCACCCTTTTCACATGTTCTAATCACGTCCAATTTTACTCCCACTATTTTAATTTTTGGTTTTGTTTCTGCACATTTGTTGTTGCTGGCTAATTCTATCAGTTATCCAATTTTATAAAAGGTTATCATCATTGGAAGAAAAGATGGCAAAAAATACTTGCTTCCTTTTTGTGCATGAAGTGAAAATGGATGTGTAGTACTCAATCACTGACCATAAGAGAAGCAAAGTTGATTGATCACTGATCATGGTGCACATTTATATATGCACTGATGTGTGGACACAAGTCTAACCGAGGAGTTTTTACTTTTTATACTTGCTCACAGTTAATACGCCATGGTAACTAGCATTTGAACTGTTATTACAGACTAGTGGATTATTTAATAAGGCATTGTAACTGAAACGTGTGCCTATTAAAAATATTCAAAGCAACAGTCGCCTTTAGATAGTTTTGTGTGGAAGCATTGGGTGGCTGATTATAATTTTCATCTTTATGCATTAATGTGTTGTACATATTTTCCAAATGTGGCACTGATTATTCACTTAAGAAAAGAAGGATATTGAGTCCCCATAAAACCCTTATATAGACAACTAGTACATTCTATTTAACCCTAATAAACTTGGCTAAATCTTGCCATTTACAATATTCAAAGACATCTTCTTCACATGGACTTTGGAATTTGACACATTATCCAAATAATTGGCTCACTTTCCTTTTATGTAAAATTTTAATAACATTATCTACTTTCTATAGTTGGTAGAGGGATGGAAATAAAATTACAAATGGATAATAGCAGCATAGTATTTAGTTCAATAGTAGGTATTTTTTATACACCATTAAACATCCCATTTTCTTCAACATAAATATCAAAGGAAATTCTTCAATATATCTCTTCATTTTGTTGTCTAGTGGCTTCTGCAAAGCAAAAATAAAGGTTTGTCTCACTCAACCATATGACTAATCTCAACTATAATAAAAAGCTTTGGCTCTCCTACAAACCCCACCTTGGCAAGTATTCTGACTGTCAGAGAAATTCAATACAAAAGTCTTCCAAATTATGTCAGTTTAGTCATCAGAAACAACCTAATAGATCTCCTACGAACCAGACAAATTTCTCAAGAGGGAGATCAGGTGGTCTGGTATTCCCATCTCTTTCAGAATTTTCCACAGTTTATTGTGATCCACACAGTCAAAGGCTTTGGCATAGTCAATAAAGCAGAAATAGATGTTTTTCTGGAACTCTCTTGCTTTTTCCTCAGGGAAGGCAATGGCACCCCACTCCAGTATTCTTGCCTGGAAAATCCCATGGACAGAGGACCCTGGTGGGCCGCTGTCCATGGGGTCTTAAGAGTCAGACACGACTGAGTGACTTCACTTTCACTTTTCACTTTTATGCATTGGAGAAGGAAATGGCAACTCACTCCAGTGTTCTTGCCTGGAGAATCCCAGGGACGGGGGAGCCTGGTGGGCTGCCATCTATGGGGTCGCACAGAGTCGGACACGACTGAAGCGACTTAGCAGCAGCAGCAGCTTGCTTTTTTCATGATCCAGCGGATGTTGGCAATTTGATCTCTGTTTCCTTTGCCTTTTCTAAAACCAGCTTGAACATCTGGAAGTTCACGGTTCACATATTGCTGAAGCCTGACTTGGAGAATTTTGAGCATGACTTTACTAGCCGTGTGAGATGAGTGCAATTGTGCAGTAGTTTGAGCATTCTTTGGCATTGCCTTTCTTTGGGATTGGAATGAAAACTGACCTTTTCCAGTCCTGTGGCCACTGCTGAGTTTTCCAAATTTGCTGGCATATTGAGTGCAGCACTTTCACAGCATCATCTTTCAAGATTTGGAATGGCTCAACTGGAATTCCATAAACTCCACTAGCTTTGTTCATAGTGATACTTTCTAAGGCCCACTTGACTTCACTGTCCAGGATATCTGCTTCTAGGTCAGTGACCACACCATTTTGATTATCTGGGTTGTAAAGATCTTTTTTGTACAGTTCTTCTGTGTATTCTTGCCATCTCGGCTGAATATCTTCTGCTTCTGTTAGGTCCATACCATTTCTGTCCTTTATTGAGCCCATCTTTGAATGAAATGTTCCCTTGCTATCTCTAATTTTCTTGAAGAGATCTCTAGTCTTTCCCATTCTGTTGTTTTCCTCTATTTCTTTGTGTTGATTACTGAAGAAGGCTTTCTTATCTCTTCTTGCTATTCTTTGGAACTCTGCATTCAGATGTTTATATCTTTCCTTTTCTCCTTTGCTTTTCACTTCTCTTCTTTTCACAGCTCTTTGTAAGGCCTCCCCAGACAGCCATTTCACTTTTTTGCATTTCTTTTCCATGGGGATGGTCTTTTCCATGGGGATCCCTGTCTCCTGTACAATGTCACAAACCTCATTCCATAGTTCATCAGGCACTCTATCAGATCTAGGCCCTTAAATCTATTTCTCACTTCCACTGTATAATCATAAGGGATTTGATTTAGATCATACCTGAATGGTCTAGTGGTTTTCCCTACTTTCTTCAATTTCTGAAAGAGATGGGAATATCAGACCACCTGATCTGCCTCTTGAGAAATTTGTATGCAGGTCAGGAAGCAACAGTTATAACTGGACATGGAACAACAGACTGGTTCCAAATAGGAAAAGGAGTATGTCAAGGCTGTATATTGTCACCCTGCTTATTTAACTTATATGCTGACTACATCATGAGAAATGCTGGGCTGGATGAAGCACAAGCTGGAATCAAGATGGCCAGGAGTAACATCAATAACCTCAGATATGCAGATGACACCACCCTTATGGCAGAAAGTGAAGAGGAACTAAAAAGGCTCTTGATGAAAGTGAAAGAGGAGAGTGAAAAAGTTGGCTTAAAGCTCAACATTCAGAAAATGAAGATCATGGCATCTGGTCCCATCACTTCATGGGAAATAAATGGGGAAACATTGGAAACTGTGTCAGACTTTACTTTTCTGAGCTCCAAAATCACTGCAAATGGTGACTGTAGCCATGAAATTAAGATGCTTACTCCTTGGAAGGAAAGTTATGACCAACCTCGATAACATATTCAAAAGCAGAGACATTACTTTGCCAACAAAAGTCCGTCTAGTCAAGGCTATGGTTTTCCCTGTGGTCATATATGAATGTGAGAGTTGGACTGTGAAGAAAGCTGAGCGCTGAAGAATTGATGCTTTTGAACTGTGGTGTTGGAGAAGACTCTTGAGAGTCCCTTTGACTGCAAGGAGATCCAACCAGTCCATTCTTAATGAAATCAGCCCTGGGATTTCCTTGGAAGGAATGATGCTAAAGCTGAAACCCCAGTACTTTGGCCACCTCATGCGAAGAATTGACTCATTGGAAAAGATTCTGATTCTGGGAGGGATTGAGGGCAGGAGGAGAAGGGGACGACAGAGGATGAGATGGTTGGATGTCATCACTGATGCTATGGACATGAGTCTGAGTGAACTCCGGGAGTTGGTGATGGACAGGAAGGCCTGGTGTGCTCTGATTCATGGGGTCACAAAGAGTTGGACATGACTGAGTGACTGAACTGAACTGAAGAACCATATGGAAATTAATCTCTATGAGTATAACAGAAACATGGATGGGGAGATAGTCCGGTGCTGCCTCTAAGCAGGCAAGGAATTCTTTTTTTTTTTTTTTTAATTTTATTTTACTTAGCTTTACAGTATTGTATTGGTTTTGCCATACATCAAGATGAATCTGCCACAGGTATACATGTGTTCCCCATCCTGAACCCTCCTCTCTCCTCCCTCCCCGTACCATCCCTCTGGGTTGTCCCAGTGCAGCAGCCCCAGAAATCCGGTATCAGGCATCGAACCTGGACTGGTGACTCGTTTCAAACATGATATTATACATATTTCAATGCCATTCTCCCAAATCATCCCACCCTCTCCCTCTCCCAGAGTCCAAAAGACTGTTCTATATATCAGTGTCTACTCTGCTGTCTCGTATACAGGGTTATTGTTACCATCTTTCTAAATGCCATATATATGCATTGCTGCTGCTGCTGCTGCTGCTAAGTCACTTCAGTCGTGTCCGACTCTGTGCGACCCCATAGACGGCAGCCCACCAGGCTCCCCCGTCCCTGGGATTCTCCAGGCAAGAACACTGGAGTGAGTTGCCATTTCCTTCTCCAACGCATAAAAGTGAAAAGTGAAAGTGAAGTCACTCAGTCGTGTCTGACTCTTAGCGACCCCATGGACAGCGGCCCACCAGGGTCCTCCGTCCATGGGATTTTCCAAGCAAGAGTACTGGGGTGGGGTGCCATTGCTTTCCCTGATATATGTGTTAGTATACTGTATTGGTGTTTTTCTTTCTGGCTTACTTCACTCCATATAATAGGCTCCAGTTCCATCCATCTCATTAGAACTGAGTCAAATGTATTCTTAATGGCTGAGTAATACTCCATTGTGTACATGTACCACAGCTTTCTTATCCATTCATCTGCTGATGGACATCTAGATTGCTTCCAAGTCCTGGCTATTATAAACAGTGCTGCTATGAACATTGGGGTACACGTGTCTCTTTCAATTCTGGTTTTCTCAGTGTGTATGCCCAGCAGTGGGATTGCTGGATCATAAGGCAGTTCTATTCCCAGGTTTTTGAGGAATCTCCATACTGTTATCCATAGTGGCTGTACTAGTTTGCATTTTCACCAACAGTGTAAGAGGGTTCCCTTTTCTCCACACCCTCTCCAACATTTATTGCTTGTAGACTTTTGTATCACAGCCATTCTGACTGGCGTGAAATGGTACCTCATAGTGGTTTTGATTTGCATTTCTCTGATAATGATTGATGTTGAGCATCTTTTCATGTGTTTAGGGTTAGGGTTAGGGTTAATTCTTTTTTTTTTTACGCAAGCAATTCTTCAGAGATTGCACAGAATAATACTATTAATACCATAATAATACTATTAATAATACTATTAATACCATAATACTAACTGAGATATCTCCTTTTCTTCTGGTGCTTCAAAGCTAGTAAATGCCAATGGGTAAATATCACAGTGGTCCTATTCTCTGATACATTCTGACACCTTTGTGAACTAGGTATCCATTTAATGTATTGAGCAGTATGGTTTGCTTTATATATACACTGTGTGGCTTAATATGGGAAACAGTGCCGGTAATACACTGTCCCTCTTTACATCTCTGATTTAAAGACTAAGTGGGAAATATTGTAATATAAATAATATTCTAATATTAGAGATATAAAAGTGCCCTACATTAATAAGAAGCAGGGATTTAAATTAAGAATGCTGGCTGGAAGGGTTTTCTTATTCCAAGTGACAGAGAACAGAGGGAAGGTAGGATTTGAATGAGCTCCATTAAATGAATGGGAGAGAAAGGGAGAAAATAGTAAGAAGACAGCATGAGTGATGATTTGGAGGTATCAAAAGACAGTGTTTGTTCCAGGACTGAGCTATCATGGTATGGTTGTAGCTTCAATGATACTAAATGGAGAGAGAATAAAAGGAGTGTGGGCCTACAAATAAATGCTACTTTATCTGTCAAACATTAAGCATTCATTCATTGGTATCAGACAGACCTAAAGATTAAACACCAAAAATACCACTAATAACATTATTATTATTACAAAACATATTCTAAGATATACCCCAAATGCCCCATGATTGATTTATTATCATCATTCTGTATATAATGTAGTGCTGCTGTGCTTGATAATTATTAAGTGTTACCAAGTTAAAATATATCTTTGTTAAATGACTAGTGTGTGCTAGATACTTTTAAAAGCTCTTTATTGGTACAATGTCATTTTATATTTTAAAATCATGGATTATATAAAATTATAGTCTCCATTTTTCACATTTGATAAACAGAGGCTTATTTTAAAAGAGTAATTGCCCAAAGTTCACACAGGCGATAAATCTTGTAATCTAAATTAAAACTCAAGACTCGTAAATGTAAAAACACAACCAACAAACAAAAAATAATCAAACTAAAACTATCCTGTGTTACAAGAACCCAATATGTAAATCAGGCAAAGTTATCTCATTCATTTAAGAGATTTCTTAAATCTCTTAAATGAGGAATCAACACAGACTCAAGAAATACTAATAATACAAGAAAAATAGTGAAGAATCAGTCAAGTTCAGATAACTCAGAGATTGCTTCTATTTGTGTGGTGAGAAAGAACTTAAGGAGGTGAACTTTAAGTAGGAAGTTGAAAAAGCAGAAGGTTTAATTTCAATTTCTTAGAAAAGGTAAAATGTCAGAACAAAATAATGGCAAGAGGTTAAATTTGCTTGCTTTTAGTTTTCTAATGACAGAGAAAATATTTTGAATTATAAATGCAGCACAAAAGCAGCAATGAGACAATATGTTTTATTGTGTCAGGAACTATGAGAGATAGTGTTCTTGCCTGGAGAATCCCAGGGATTGGGGAGCCTTGTGGGCTGTCGTCTATGGGGTCGCAGAGTCAGACACGACTGAAGTGACTTAGCAGCATGAGAGATAGTAGATCGGCTGTCTATTTTTTTTGGTAATGAATAGATATGCTCAATAAAGATTGACCTGTTCTTTCTCCAGTACTATATTTGTCATCCTCTTGACTTTTTTTTAAAGTTTTATTGAAATATATTTGATATACAAAGAACTGTGCATGTATAATGTATACAATTTGACAAGTTTGGACATAAGTCATCACATGGGATACCATCACCACAAGCAAGGAAATAGACATATACAGCACCTCTTGAACTTTCCATGTACCTCTTTGTTTCTGCAGGGGAAATGAGAATTGTTCAATGGGTGAAAGATTTCAGCTACACTGTATAAATGAATTCTAAAAATGTATTTCACAACAAGTACATATAGTCTTCTTGACTTTTGAAAAATGAAACTTTTTTCTAGAGGAATTAACATGTGAGATACATATAAAAACCAAGTGGTTAATGCCACCTGAGTCATTTATTTTTTCCCTTTTATTGATGTGTAGTTGATTTATAATATTATACTAGTTTCAGGTATACAACTTTGTGATTCAAGATTTTTGTAGATAATACATCATTTAAAGATAATACAAAATAATGGCTTTATTTCCCTGTGTTCTACAATACATCCTCATTGCTTATTTATTTTTTTATACATAGTTGTTTGTGTCTTTTAATCTCATACCCCTATCTCAGCCCTCCTCCTTTCCCTCTCTGCACTGGTAACCACTAGTTTCTTCTCTGCATCTGTGAGTTTGTTTCTATTGTATTATATATATTTATTTGTGTTACTTTTAGATTCTACAGACAAATGATATAGTATAGTATTTATCTTTGACTTATTTCACTAAGGATAGCATTCTCTAGCATTCGCCAACCACATTGCTATACATGGCAGAATTCAATTCTTTTCATGGTTGAGTAATAGTCCGTTGTTTATGTGTGTTTATATATCCTTCCCAGGTGGTGCTAATGGTAAAGAACTGACGTGCCAATGCAGGAGGCATAAAAGACGTGGATTCGATCCCTGGATCAGAAAGATCCCCTGGAGAAGGAAATGGCAACCCCCTATAGTATTCTTGCCTGGAGAATCCCTTGGACAGAGGATCCTGAGGGGCTATAGTCCATAGGGTCACAAAGAGTCAGACATAACTGAAGTGACTTAGCATGCATGCATGCATACATATATCAAATCTTCTTTATTCATGCATCTATTGATGGACACTTGTGTTGTTTCCATAGTCTGACTATTGTAAATAATGCTGCTATGAACTTTGAGGTGTGTTTCCAAGTTCGTGTTTATATTTTTTTTTTCATATATATACCCAAAAGTGAAATTGCTGGATCATAATGGTAGCTCTATTTTTAGTTTTTTGAGGAACTTCCATTCTGTTTTATATAGTGGCTGTGCCAATTTATATTCCCACTAACAGTGTATCTTTACTGACATTTGTTATTTGTAGGCTTTTTTGATGGCAGCCATTCTGACAGGTATAAGACTATCTCACTATGACTTTCATTAGAATTTCCCTGATAATTACCATTATTGAGATGGTGATTGCAGCCATGAAATTAAAAGACGCTTACTCCTTGGAAGGAAAGTTATGACCAACCTAGACAGCATATTCAAAAGCAGAGACATTACTTTGCCAACAAAGGTTCATCTAGTCAAGGCTATGGTTTTTCCAGTGGTCACGTATGGATGTGAGAGTTGGACTGTGAAGAAAGCTGAGTGCCGATGAATTGATGCTTTTGAACTGTGGTGTTGGAGAAGACTCTTGAGAGTCCCTTGGACTGCAAGGAGATCCAACCAGTGCATTCTGAAGGAGATCAGTCCTGGGTGTTCTTTGGAAGGACTGATGCTAAAGCTGAAACTCCAATACTTTGGCTACCTCATGTGAAGATTTGACTCATTGAAAAAGAGCCAACTCTGATGGTGGGAGGGATTGGGGGCAGGAGGAGAAGGGGATGACAGAGGACGAGATGGCTGGATGGCATCACCAACTAGATGGACATGAGTCTGAGTGAACTCCGGGAGTTGGTAATAGACAGGGAGGCCTGGTGTGCTGCAATTCATGGGGTCGCAAAGAGTTGTACATGACTGAGCAATTGAACTGAACTGAACTGAACTGAGCATCTTTTCATGTGCCTTTGGCCATCTGTATGTCTTCTTTAGAAAAATATCTGTGGTGACCCAAGGATGAAAGAGCAGATACAATCAAGGAGGGTCTTGGAATGCAGAAACAGAAAAAACAGACCCTTACTGACCTTCCCTCCCATCCCCAATGATGTAACTATTAATTAATTTCAGGTCTTCCTGACCAGTATAACTTGTCTCCCCTCCTTCCCCATATAGAGAGAAGGTATGTGCCTTACTCTACCCCCACCATAGACCTACCTCATCCAATCAGCAAATGACCTGTAAGACCCCTATCCCACTCCTCACACGCAGGACATAAAAATGAATCAAGAACCCCTTATCACTGTCAGCTCTCCCTGACTATCAGGAAGCCGGCCCACTGTGCTGGCAGCGACTCTCCCCTCGGCACTCTAATAAACTTTCTTCTTCTTTCATTCTACCTCATGTCTGGAAATTCTTTTCCAACCCGCACCCAGACCATGATAATGTCTATTCAGGTCTTCTGCCCATGTTTTTTTGTTGTTGTTTTTTGTTTGTTTCTTAATAACATTTTGTTTTTTGTTTGTTTCTGTAACCATGCCAAAAGGGAAAACCTGGTGAAACCAAGTGCAGCCTTCAGTTTTAACTTTAACTTCTACTGTGACCTTGAAATTTTTCTCTTACTTGTAAAATAAAGGAAGTAAGATGAATTTAAGCTCTGTTCTTTAAAGGTCTAGATGGGTAAGCATCTTGATCTTAAATTGAATATAACCTGCCTGGCCTCTTGTTTTAATAGAATCATTTAGTGAGATTGTTTCTTTAATAGTAAGAACAATTCTGTGTAACTTTGCATCCTGCTGTGTCCATTGTAATTGCTTCCTATTTTCCCCCTGAAAGGAAGATTTAGCAAATTGGACTTTAAGCTTAATACCCTTCAGAGGATATCTCCTTTATATTTTCTCCTTGATAACTATTTCAGAACTACTTAATACACCAGAAACCAACAATCATTAGTATCTGTTTTACTGTTACATAGTGACTGCAAAATAAAATGTTACCTGCGTTTAGTTTGAAATGTTTTACTTGTTGTTTTAACAACTTTTGAGTAGTTTTACAACATAATTCTTTTTAAGAGGTTAGAAAATAATATTGAATGGGAAATACACTGAAGTATTAACTTTGGAGAAGTTAACACTTGAAGTAACAAAGTAACCTAATGAAAATAAACACTTGGTAATTATTCCCAAAGTTGAGTGGTGTCTAACTTTCTTCCTTGCTTGTCTGAGAGCTTCATAAGCAGCCTTTTGAAGATAAACTGTATAGAATGAGGCTGTCCATTTCCTGTCTGTGTGAGAATGAGATAGAGCACACAGGCTGCTGTGCCCTCAGAACCACATAGTGTTTAATCATAAAGATATCTGCATGTGCTTCTCTGAATCCCTAACAGTAAATTTTCATCTTACAGTACACCAATTTATTTTCCTGTTGCTCCTGCATTTCTCTTTTGTCTTCTTTTATATTCTCTCTAGCAATAAAAGATATTCAACCTAGTATTACTGAATGAATTAAAGTTAACACCAGAGTGTTCAAAACTATGAGTTATAAAGGCTTATTTTACTTTTCCCCTACCCCCTCAGCACTTACTGCTGCTGCTGCTGCTAAGTCGCCTCAGTCGTGTCCGACTCTGTGCGACCCCATAGACAGCACCCCACCAGGTTCCCTCTGTCCATGGGATTCTCCAGGCAAGAACACTGGAGTGGGTTGCCATTTCCTCCTCCTATGCATGAAAGTGAAAAGTGAAAAGTGAAAGTGAAGCTGCTCAGTAGTGTCCGACTCTTAGAGACCCCATGGACTGCAGCCTACCAGGCTCCTCCATCCATGGGATTTTCCAGGCAAGAGTATTGGAGTGGGGTGCCATTGCCTTCTCCGCAGCACTTACTAATCTGCTGCAAATGGGATTCAAGCAACATCATCTTCCTGCCTGAGGGCCTTTCTGGCAGTGGTGAACACCTGAGACGTTTGGGCAAAAATAAAGTTTGCTGTTTTAAGCCACTAAGTTTTGAAGAGGCTTGATTTACAGCAATAGGTTATTGATATTAGCGCCAATACACACACACACACACACACACACACACACACACACACATCATAGTTCTGTTTATATTTCTGTTTATATTTCTGCCACTAGCAACTACATTGGGCTTCCCTGGTAGCTCAGGGAAAGAATCTGCCTGCAATGTGGGAGACCTGGATTTTATCCCTGGGTTGGGAAGATACCATGGAGAAGGGAATGGCTACCCACTCTAGTATTCTGGCCTGGAGAAATCCATGGGGTCACAAAGAGTCAGACATGAATTAGCAACTTTCACTTTCAACTTTTCAGCAACCATATGGTTCTAACTTGAATATCTTTATTCATCTACTCACTAACTTTATTATCTTCGACAAAAGATTATAACATTTTTTTCAACTGGAATGATATGAAGATTGGAATATTACATTTTAAATTATCATACAAAAAATGAACTTTTGAAAAATTGTTTGTAATTGTTAAATAAATTATTATCTTGATAGTTCCCAGAAAGTGATAGAGCATCTTATACAGGATAGATGCTTCACTGAATTCACAAATTTACAGAATGAATAGAAGGTATTTGTCAATACAGTGATACTGATTCAGATTTATCTTAGGAAGACAGGAATCTGCTCTAAAGGGAAATTTTGTGTAACCACACATATACAAACTATGCATATACATTTTAACCATATAGCCTTAAAGTATTCAAAATTAGCTAAACATTCAAAATTAATATTTTAAAATTAAATTAAAATGATACCTATAGTTTGGCATGTGTAATGTTTGTCTACTTTGTGTTAACATTTGTTAATGTAAATATTATAGGACAAAGCATTTATTTACATTATGCAGTATAAACTGATTTCATGTATCAGTGCCTTTAACTAAGTGGTTAGTTTTTATTCTTCCATATTAATTTAAGCTGTTTAAAAAATTATGATTAAGAAATAAACAAGTAGAAATGCAAATGAACACAATATCTTTTCTCACAGACTGTTTACATATGTCACCTCTTTAGCTTCTTAAAGAAATGAGTACCTGAGGGTTTAAGAGCCTAGGCAGGATGGCTACTTATAGTCTCAGAAGAATGACAGGTTCATTTTTAGTGAAAAAACTGCTTTAATGAACCCATTTGATAGATTTTTTGGAAAGCTCAGAATCAGAGAATGTCACCACATATGACTGTAATTTTGTCACATGTACATTTCTTATTATTTTAGCCCCAGATTACAAAAATTCTAGAAAGCTAAGATTAAATACCTTTTGACCAAGTAATTTCTTTCAGGAAGACATCCCAAATAAACAATTCAAAATGAAAAAAAAAGACCTTTATATAAAATTAGGATTATTATATAATTGTCCATGGTATTGAAACAAAAGGAAAATTAACAAGATGGTCAAATTATAAATCAGTTTAGGTAAAATAAAGTATATATTTTCAGAGTATATAAATAATGATGATATAGATATTGTATTAATAGTAACATAGGTAATTAAATTGTTGTTGTTGTTCAGTCACTAAGTCATGTCTAAGGGACTCTCAAGAGTCTTCTTCAGCACTGCAATTCATAAGCATCACATTAAATAATAAATAGCATATTATTTAAGAAATTAAGGGTAAAAGTTCATGTATAATGCAATGATAAGCTTAAAATAAAACCGAACAGACAGGAAATTTAAAAGATACATGGTTACTTGGGGAAAAAAACTAAAAGTCACATGCTTCAGTAAAAGCATAGCAAGGTAATTCTGTTTTTTAACTTGGTTCTGTTCTTAATGGTTCTGTGATTCATCTGGGCTAGTCATATAATTCCTCTGAAAGTTTTCTCATCTATAAAAGAAGGACTTTAGTTACATTTTCTTTCCAAGATTAGTATAATGATTGGAAATAATTTACTTGAAAGACTAGGTCTACAGTAATACTCAATGAATTACCGTTAATATTAGTACTATTTCTCTTGCTTGTGATTAGGTAGAGGGATTAAAGGTCATTTTCCCCCCCACTTTTATTGAGATATAGTTGACCTACAGCAGTGTGTAAGTTTAAGGTGCACAGCGTACAGACTTGACATATATCGTGAAATAGTTACCATGGTGAGGTTAGTTAGCATCATCATCTCATATAGATACAAAAATGTTTTTAAAAAATTAAAATGGAAAAAAAAGAATTTTTTTTTCCTTGTCTGAGAACTTTTAGGATCTACATTCTGCCTACCAGGGGTACAACTCACACCCCATGCAGTAGAAGCATGGAGTCCTAATACCTGAAACAGTAGAAACATGGAGTACCTAATACCTGAAATAACTTGCAGGTATAGCATACAGCCGTGTTATCCTGGACTGCGAGGAGTTCAAACCAGTCCATCCTAAAGGAAATCAGTCCTGAATATTCATTGGAAGGACTGATGCTGAAGCTGAAACTCCAATACTTTGACCACCTCATGCAAAGAACTGACTCATTTGAAAAGACTCTGATGCTGGGAAAGATTGAAGGTAGGAGGAGAAGGGGATGACAGAGGATGAGATGGTTGGCTGGCATCCCCGACTCGATGGACATGAGTTTGAGTAAGCTCAGGGAGTTGGTGATGGACAGGAAAGCCTGGTGTGCTGAAGCCCATGGGATTGCAAAGAGTGGGACACAACTGAGTGACTGAACTGAACTGAACTGAAGTGTTAACTATGGTGATTTTTCTTCTCTCTTTTTCCTGAGCCTACGGTCATTAGCTTTACAGTGGAACACATTTATGTATAAAGAAAGAAATCAGAACTCAGGTCTTAATGGTCCATCTTATTTCAACTTCAGTTCAGGTTAAAAAGACTAAGGATGCACCAAGTGATCAATTTCATCCCCAACTATACACCTGCACTTTTTGCTTTCATATAAAAGGAGAACAAATTCCTTCCAGTGACCCAAATCTCAGCTACAGAGAATACTTGGGAGGAAGTCCTGTGTGCATGTATGCTAAGTCATTTCAGTCATTCCGACTCTATGCGACCCTATGGACGATAGGCCACCAGGCTCCTCTGTCCATGAGGAGGAGTGTTATGCCAGGCAGGAATAGTGGAGTGGGTTGCCATTTCCTCCTCCAGGAGAGGAAGCCTCAGTTCAGTTCAGTCGCTTAGTCAAGTCTGACTCTTCACAATGCCATGGACGCCAGCCCTCCCTATTCATCACCAACTCCCAGAGTTTACTCAAACTCATCTCCATTGAGTCCGTGATATGATCCAACCATTTCATCCTCTGTCATCCCCTGCTCCTCCTGCCTTCAATCTTTCCCAGCATCAGGGTTTTTTTCAAATGAGTCAGCTCTTCGCATCAGGTAGCCGAAGTACTGGAGTTTCAGCTTCAACATCAGTCCTTTCAATGAATACTCAAGACTGATCTTTAGGATGGACTGGTTGGATCTCCTTGCAGTCCAAGGGACTCTCAAGAGCCTTCTCCAACACTACAGTTCAAAATCATCAATTCTTCGGCACTCAGCTTTCTTTATAGTTCAACTCTCACATCCATACATGACTACTGGAAAAACCATAGCCTTGATGAGACAGACATACCTTTGTTGGCACAGTAATGTCTCTGCTTTTTAATATGCTGTCTAGGTTGGTCATAACTTTCCTTACAAGAGGAAGTCTAAATATCATCAATCCCACCAAATTGAATTTCTTAAAGTATTATGGCAGTTACATCAATTTATCTTTTAAATGTAGCTAAATAAATGTAAATATCATAATATAAAGTATTAAAACTAGCCACATAAACAGTGCTCAGTGATACTGAGGAAATTAATTGAAATTCTCATTTGGTGTTTAGTGAAAGAGATCTTTTCTCCAGTTATCTGCCATTAGAAGGTATGTGTTTCTTGCCAGTAAAAAATCCAGCAAACAGCCTTGTACTGTGTCAGATCAGATCAGATCAGTCGCTCAGTCGTGTCCGACTCCTCGCGACCCCATGAACCGCAGCACGCCAGGCCTCCCTGTCCATCACCAGCTCCCGGAGGTCACCGAGACTCGCATCCATCGAGTCAGTGATGCCATCCAGCCATCTCATCCTCTGTCGTCCCCTTCTCCTCCTGCCCTCAATCCCTCCCAGCATCAGAGTCTTCTCCAATGAGTCAACTCTTCG
Organism: Tragelaphus eurycerus; assembly: GCA_935064755.1. Taxonomy (NCBI): domain Eukaryota; kingdom Metazoa; phylum Chordata; class Mammalia; order Artiodactyla; family Bovidae; genus Tragelaphus; species Tragelaphus eurycerus. Next base: position 26,929,958 of record CAKXYN010000020.1, read on the forward strand.
CATGAGATGGCCAAAATACTGGAGTTTCAGCTTTAGCATCATTCCTTCTAAAGAAATTCCAGGATTGATATCCTTCAGAATGGACTGGTTGGATCTTCTTGCAGTCCAAGGGACTCTCAAGAGTCTTCTCCAACACCACAGTTCAAAAGCATCAATTCTTCGGCGCTCAGCCTTCTTCACAGTCCAGCTCTCACATCCATACATGACCACAGGAAAGACCATAGCCTTGACTAGGCGAACCTTTGTTGGTAAAGTAATGTCTCTGCTTTTGAATATGCTATCTAGGTTGGTCATAACTTTCCTTCCAAGGAGCAAGCGTCTTTTAATTTCATGGCTGCAGTCACCATCTTCAGTGATTTTGGAGCCCAGAAAAACAAAGTCTGACACTGTTTCCACTGTTTCCCCATCTATTTCCCATGTAGTGATGGGACCAGATGCCATGATCTTCGTTTTCTGAATGTTGAGCTTTAAGCCAACCTTTTCACTCTCCACTTTCACTTTCATCAAGAGGCTTTTTAGCCCCTCTTCACTTTCTGCCATAAGAGTGGTGTCATCTGCATATCTGAGGTTATTGATATTTCTCCCGGCAATCTTGATTCCAACTTGTGTTTCTTCCAGTCCAGCATTTCTCATGATGTACTCTGCATATAAGTTAAATAAACATGGTGACAATATGCAGCCTTGACGTACTCCTTTTCCTATTTGGAACCAGTCTGTTGTTCCATGACCAGTTCTAACTGTTGCTTCCTGACCTGCATACAGATTTCTTAAGAGGCAGATCAGGTGGTCTGGTATTCCCATCTCTTTCAGAATTTTCCATAGTTTATTGTGATCCACACAGTCAAAGGCTTTGGCATAGTCAATAAAGCAGAAATAGATGTTTTTCTGGAACTCTCTTGCTTTTTCCATGATCCAGCGGATGTTGGCAATTTGATCTCTGGTTCCTCTGCCTTTTCTAAAACCAGCTTGAACATCAGGAATTTCACGGTTCACATATTGCTGAAGCCTGGCTTGGAGAATTTTGAGCATTACTTTACTAGCATGTGAAATGAGTGCAATTGTTCGGTAGTTTGAGCACTCCTTGGCATTGCCTTTCTTTGGGATTGGGATGAAAACTGACCTTTTCCAATCTTGTGGCCACTGCTGAGTTTTCCAAATTTGCTGGCATATGTGTAGAAGGGACTTATTTTTAAGGCTTCTTTCTTTCTTTCTCTATGTCTCACCAAATGCTGGTCTGAGGTTTCTAAAAATATCTGATGTCGTATAAATCCCAGGGCATTTACTTGGAATACTGTTTTGTTAGGTTTATTAACGCTCACATTTTTTATTGCATTATTCCTGTTACTTTTTTATTGCACAATTAGTCTGCTTACACACTGTATGTTGAAATTAGTTTTCAGTCTTGTTCTGATAGATACTTTTTTAAAAAGTAAAATAAGAAAGTTATCATGAAGTGTCATGTCTCAATTTAAATGGAATTTTGACAAAGAAGCTTTTTCTGATCTAAGAGAATGGGCTTTTTTCTTCCTGTTATACTGTGTCATGCCAACCAATGTTGTTCCTTCCACCCTCTCCCTGTCATTTACCTCAACTTGTTCCCTGTTATCATAGGTTCTTTTCTCATTCTCTTCCCACTCTCTTAAAGTTGTTTTTCCTCCTCTCTTTAATGAATTAACTTTGCTAATTCTTTAGATCTCAGCTGCATCACTGCTTCCTCAGGCACACCTTCCCTGATTTCCACGACTAGGACAAACTCTGTTTGGAGGAGCACTCACACTAACACGTACATCACCACAACACTTTTCTGGCTGAATTTTACACTTGCACATGATTAATTTGATTAATGTCTTTATGACTGTTAGCCTATTACAAATGTCAGGGCAAAAGCCAAGTCTATTTTCTAATAATTATACCCCTCGGGTTTAGAACAACACTGGAAATATAGAAGGTACTCAATAAATATTCAAGGAATGATCAAATAAAGATTTTAACATTAAATGAATCAATATATGTGGGAAACTTTGTCCATATTATGTGATCTTTTATAATCAGAGTAACTTAATTATTTTTGATTAGATCTGGAGTGAGCAAAGTAACAAATATCTCTAAATGAAATTGATTAAGATGAGTAGTTGAGTGTCAGCTATTATTTAACATATTAAAAGAAGCAAGAGGTGATATCAGTGACAATTGGTTCTGAATGCATGAGAAAGAAGCCTGGACCTTTTCATGGATACTGACTCTTTCACTGGCAGAGTAGATGACCTGAGTGGAATTTGTTGAAAAACACCAGGTTTTTATTTTATATGATTCCAGAAGATTTGTTTAAAAATAACATGCTAATTATGAACTAGCATTTTTAAAAATGTGCCTGTGCTTTCCATGGAAAGGGTCATTGTGTGATAAACAGAAATGCTTTGGAGCCAGATAAATGTTCTTTTTCAGCCTAAGTTCTGTCACATCAAAATTTAAATGAATAAGTTTAGCAAATATTCTGTGCTATGCTGCTGCTGCTGCTGCTAAGTCGCTTCAATCGTGTCCAACTCTGTGGGACCCCTGAGATGGCAGCCCACCAGGCTCCCCCGTCCCTGGGATTTTCCAGGCAACAATACTGGAGTGGGTTGCCATTTCCTTCTCCAATGCATGAAAGTGAAAAGAGAAAGTGAAGTCACTCAGTCGTGTCCGACTCTAAGCAACCCCATAGACTGCAGCCTACCAGGCTCTTCCATCCGTGGGATTTTCCAGGCAAGAGTACTGGAGTGGGGTGCCATTGCCTTCTCCAATTCTGTGCTATAGAGTAACTTAAATAATGGTACTCTCACTGCCCTCCTCTCACCACACATACACACAAACATAACAAACATAACAGGCCTACCGATGATGGTTACCTAGTGGTCCTGGGCCTAGTGCTTAGTTGCTCAATTCTGTCTGACTCTGCAATGCATTGAACTACAGCCCACCAGGCTCCTCTGTCCATGGGATTTTTCAGGCGAGAATACTGCAGTGGTTTCCATTTATCCTCCAGAGGATCTTCCCAACCCAGGAATCAAACCTGTGTCTCCTGGAGAGCCGACCTAGTTGTCCTACAAAGGAAGAAAAAGAGTAAAAGTGATATTTCTTAAGTAACTTTCATATGCAAAGCATATTCATGTGAATTATCTAATATCCTCTCCAGTGGCTGAGAGGTTGATTCAAGAGAGGAAACTAAGTTCAGGATAATTAAGCATAATGCCTCAAAATCACAAAGCCACAAGACTTTCTTTTCAGAAGAAAGATGTAAGGGCATAACCTCTGAGGCATATTCTAATTTTATTGGTATGAAATTTTAACTAGATGGATCTGAACACCCTATAGAGATGAAATTGCTATGAAACTCTGGAAAAGGAACACATAGCTTTTCTTAATATTCCTAATTTTTTAATTTTTTAGCAAATTAATCTATTACCTTTTTCAGTTCAGTTGCTTAGTCATGTCTTACTCTTTGTGACTGCAGCACACCAGGCTTCCCTGTCCATCACTAACTCCCAGAGCTTACTCAAACTCATGTCCATTGAGTCGATGATGCCATCCAACTATCTCATCCTCTGTCATCCCCTTCTCCTGCCATCTTCAATCTTTCCCAGCATCAGGGTCTTTTCCAATGAGTGTGTTCTTTGTATCAGGTGGCCAAAGTATTGGAGTTTCAGCTTCAGCATCAGTCCTCCAGTGAATATTCAGGATTGATTATTTTTAGGACTGACTGCTTTGATCTCCTTGCTGTCCAAGGGACTCTCAAGAGATCCATTGGTTTCTATTTTATGCGTTTCTGGGATATTCAATTCAGTTCAGTTCAGTCAATTGTGTCCGACTCTTTGCAACCCCATGAATCGCAGCACGCCAGGCCTCCCTGTCCATCACCAACTCCCAGAGTTCACTCAAACTCATGTCCATTGAATTGGTGATGCCATCCAGCCATCCTCTGTCATCCCCTTCTCCTCCTGCCTTCAATCTTTCCTAGCATCAGGGTCTTTTCCAATGAGTCAGTTCTTTGCATGAGGTGGCCAAAGTATTGGCGTTTCACCTTCAGCATCAGTCCTTGAAATGAACATTCAGGACTATCTTAGCAAACTAAATAAAAGAATATAAAAGAAAAATTCAGTGTCAAAGCCATTGAGGTAAGTCATCATCTTGGTGAGCATGCCAATGAGAAAACTGCCAATAATTTAAACAAAGCTTTATCCCATTGAAGGCATTAAAGCAGAGAAGTTTAGCAAATGCCAACACAAGAAGCCATGTGATGTAACGAAATTGGGTTTTGACAACAAAATGATGAAAATTCCAAACTCAGCAACTGCTAGCCATGTGTTCTTAAGTTTATAGTAACTATTTTCTGTTTACTCAGCAATAGAGTAAGAATTAAGTTGATTTTGGCATGAGAATTTCAGCTATTGCATACAGAAACAAAGTGACAAGTATAGTCTTGGTATTCAGTGTAATAGCTATTCATGTTAAAATGTCTGTAACAACTACTGTATGTGTTCACAATGGTAATTCCCTTTTAAAATGAAAGAAATGAGAGCCTTTTTTTCTTTTACCAAAGTGCTGGCTCCCTCCCTTCTAGCACCTAACATGGACCCAGGCACCTACAGTAAGTGAAGACTGATAGAATAATTACTAGTTCAGTCACTGAGGAAATTTATTTCTCCTCTTTACTCTCCTACTCCTCCCCTTCTTCTTCCTTCTTCTCCTTCCTCTTCCTCCTTGTCCTTATTCTTGTTGAGATAATGAAGAACTTAACCCGGGCAGGAGATGGGAAGAACTCTGCTTCTGTAGAATGGGTTATTTGGGTAGAATATGCATGCAGAGAAAGCATCCTAGTATGAATGTTATGTAATACAATGTAACATAATACAGGATAGTATTTCAATTCCATTGAAAGTGGAATTACTTTATAAAAGTTGTTAAGCGAGCACTCAATCTCAACCAACTTTGACTAATAACAAGAGGGTTACTTTGTCTATTTAACACATATTTTCTCAGTACAACTGTATGTACACTTCTTGTCAAAGGGTCAGGGGTACCGGTATAAGTGAGAGGGAGAGCTTGGGCTCAAATACTGTCCAGGACACCACTCTGAGCATCTGAGCTCAGAATGAATATGAAACTTCGAAACCAGATATAGTGTGCCTCAAAACAGAGAAAGATAACTTCAAAATTTTGATCCAAAGCATACAATGAACTTTAAAATTCTGTACTTTGTTAATTATTCAATTCAGTTATCATAATAATTTTATTGTATTTCATTACTCACATGTCCCTTGCATGGTTTGTCATCTGTAACAATTACAGTCCATATATACATATGACAATAATTGGGAATTAGTCCATAATAATTCACATTTTCTGATCTATTTTCCAAAGCATCTTGCAAATACAAAGAGATTTACTATAAAAAATGTCTAATTGTTTGAGTTTCCTGAACACACAGCAAATTCCTGCTGACTCAAACAGGCGCTCTGTATCAACCTAGAGGGGTGGGATGGAGAGGGAGATAGGAGGAAGTTTCAAAAAGGAGGGAATATATGTATACCTATGGCTGATTCATGTTGAGGTTTGACAGAAAACAGCAAAATTCTGTAAAGCAATTATCCTTCAATAAAAAATAAATTAATTTTAAAAAAGAGCCCAGTGAATATGATGCATCATATTCAGTGAATATGATGCATCATATTCACTGGTCTTATCTTATTAAAGAGTCTGAGGAGTTCAAGATCTGCGCTTGGCAAGCTGGAGACCCAGTAAAGCCTATGGTATCATTCTGACTCCAAAGCCCTAAAAATTAGAAAAGTCAATGGTATTTGCCTTTTCAAGCTCAAAGGCAGGAGAAAACTGATGCCTCAGATTCAAGATAGTAAGACAGAAAGAAATAGTAATTTCTTGTTGTTCAGTTGCCCAGTTGTGTCTGACTCTTTGTGACCCCATACTGCAGGACCACAGGCCTTCCTGTCTCTCGCCATATCCCAGAGTTTGTGATGGGAAGGCCAAGTTCATGTTCATTGCATTTGTGATGCTATCCAGCCATCTCATCCTCTGATGCCCTCTTCTCCTTCTGCCCTCAATCTTTCCCAGGATGAGGGACTTTTCCAATGAGCGTCTGTTCGCATCAGATGACCAAAATACTGGAGCTTCAGCTTCAGCATCAATCCTTCCAGTGAGTATTCAGGGTGTATCTCCCGTAAGATCGACTGGTTTTATCTTCCTGCTGTCCAGGGAACTTTCAAATATCTGGGTACCCCATGGTCCTGTCAAGTTAACCATCACAGGAGTGTAGACAGAAGTACTCAACAGAAGTTTTAAACACTGAATCATTGCTTTCAAATAAATATGTGTATATTATAAAGTCCCAGGTAGAAAAGCTTATGGACAATTTCATATTCCAAGTTAATTCCTACAGGGACAGCTTCTCTTGTTAGGTTGCCCTAGTACTGGAAGGCCAAGATCACGGAATTCCTACCACCAGCTTTTGCCTGATGCATCATATTCACTGGGCTATAAAGCTGAAGACTTCCCATTTAACCTTGGCCATATGTCTTCCACTTCCATGCACTTAGTTATATGGGAAATGGACAGCTGCCTGGTTAAATCATCCAAAGTTCTTCCAAGAGCTGCTTTAAAAATAGGGGTCTAAGACAGTCAGCATTACAGATCTGATGTCTCTTTAAATCTTTCTATGGTTTTATCCCAAAATTTGTTCATCAAGCATCCATTCAACAGATATTTATTGAATTTCTACTTGGTGAATTTATAGTGCAGGATGCTATTGGTGTTGGAGGACAAAACACGATGCTCAGGCCCTAGGAAACTTAAGTCTGTCAAGGTTTTTCCCTTTGTAAGCTGGGATTACCCTGAATAGATTGCTGTGCCTTCTACACTGTAGGATTTAAGTCTGCTCACATCAGTGCAACATATGGTACCCATTGGTTATCTAGAAACTGGATATCCTTGGTCTTTTCTAAAGCTGGACTGACACTTGCTGGCAGGTCACTTTAATATCACATTAGCTTTAATTTTGTATTAGAAAGCATTTTATTGTGTGATTGTAACATATTTTCCATATACCCATATTGCTGCTGCTAAGTCGCTTCAGTCGTGTCCGACTCTGTGCGACCCCATAGACGGCAGCCCACCAGGCTCCCCCGTCCCTGGGACTCTCCAGGCAAGAACACTGGAGTGGGTTGCCATTTCCTTCTCCAATGAATGAAAGTGAAAAGAGAAAGTGAAGTTGCTCAGTCGTGACCGACTGGTAGCGACCCCATGGAATGCAGCCCACCAGGCTCCTCCATCCATGGGATTTTCCAGGCAAGAATACTGGAGTGGCTTGCCATTGCCTTCTCTGTATACCCATATTACTCTGATATAAATCAATGTAGGTCCTCAGTGCAGGTGAAATTGGAGAATTTTGAAGGGGCTATTTTTTATAGGCATTTTAACAATTCAAAAAGTAACACCTGTTCATTAGAGAGTGTCATAATGCCCAGAAGGGAAAATAAAAGTAGAAAATACCAAGACTTACCACCTAAATATAACCATTGCCAGTTATAAAAAGATGCTTTTGGTCTCCATATATGAAATATAAAATGCCTAATATTTACTGAATGCTTTTCTGCTAAGTTTCTGTTCACAATACTTTTAGGGGTGTGGAGTAAAGTTCCATCTTATGACCAAAGTATTTTTAGTATTTATACCCTAAAAATAATAAAAATTAAGCAGAATGAGATGAAGTAACTTTCTCTAGTTAGTGCTATCTAATTAATAAATAGCTTTCTCTGCTTAGTGAATATCCAATCCTGGCATGCCAACACTGTGCCCCTAAATGTTGTATTCCAGTGAATATTCATATTCACACATGCTCATAGTTTTTTTTTTTTTTTTAAAGAGCACAAGACCATTATGTAAATTCTGTTTGTAATATGCTTTTTAACTTAACAACATGTGATAAAAACATTGTATTGTCATTAATATGCTTTTGTATTCTCATATTTGAAGTTTATTTTAAAGACCTTTTTAAAAAAGATAATTGTGCTATGATTTTTAGGGTGTATTTTATCTTGAAGAGTATTTTTATTGCCATTCTTTTAGAAAGTGAATATTCCTGAGAAATATCTGCTAAAACTATGCTGAGTCTTGATGAATTAGGACAGAAAACAACTTTGAGGAATAGGAGGCTTCCTGCTTTCCCAAGTTCAGTATAACTCCTCAGACTTAGTGTGGTCTAAACACTGACTACATTTGATCCTGTTTCTGAGCATTGGTAAGCCTAAATAAAATTGTTTAAACTGTCTTTTGTTCACATAACATTGGGAGAGAAATGAAGGGAGGTTCAAGTTCTCTTTCTGTATATCCATGCCATTTAACAATCCTTGGGATTCTAGTGACACGCAGTCCTCAACTCATGTCTTCTGTTAAGAGAGAGAAGATAGCCAGCTAAATAATTCCCTTCAAAGGTAAAAGCTACTGTATGTTAAAGAGAGGAAGAAAAGTACTGTGGGACTTCGGGAACAGGGAGGGGCTCACCTTGACTTGAGAGACTTTATTTTTGGGGGGCTCCAAAATCACTGCAGATGGTGACTGCAGCCATGAAATTAAAAGGTGCTTACGCCTTGGAAGAAAAGCTATGACCAACCTAGACAGCACATTAAAAAGCAGAGACATTACTTTGCCAACGAAGTTCCATCTAGTCAAATCTATGGTTTTTTGAGGAGTCATGTATGAATGTGAGAGTTGGACTATAAAGAAAGCTGAGAGCCAAAAAATTTATCCTTTTGAACTGTGATGTTGGAGAAGACTCTTGAGAGTCCCTTGGACTTTTTCAAGGAGATCCAAACCGTCCATCCTAAAGGAAATCAGACCTGAATATTCATTGGAAGGACTGATACTAAAGCTGAAACTGCAATATTTTAGTCATATGATACAAAGAGCTGACTCATTTGTAAAGACCCTGATGCTGGGAAAGATTGAAGGCAGGAGAAGAAGGGGACAACTGGGGATGAGAAGGTGGGATGGCATCACCGACTCGATGGACATGAGTTTGAGTAAGCTCCAGGAGTTGGTGATTGACAGGGAGGCCTGGTGTGCTGCGGTACATGGGGTTGCAAAGAGTCAGACACAACTGAGTGACTGAACTGAAGGTTGAGTTGCAGGGAAATTTAATAGTTTCAGTCCATATGGTGGGAGTCACAGCTGGACAGAAGGTTCGTGTCAGGAAAATACAGGGTCCAGTAGTAAATATTTGCTACCTTCCACAAGTGGACATTGGGGAATTCCTTTACAACAGTGGTTGCCTATTTTGTTGAGTCCTTATTCACTAACAGGAAATATAATATTCATTCTGTATCTCCACCATACATTCTGTCTCACTATGAAGCCCATGTCCTTTCTCCTCTGCAGCAACATTTCTGTGTCTATGGATTTCAGTTATCTCATCTGTCTTTGTAATCCCTGCTCAAACCCAAAGATAGCTAATATATTATTAGCCACATACTTTTATACCCTGTGTCTCACTTTATCTATCTGTCTATCTGTAGCACTCTTCTTTAATACAGGCATCATTTCTCCATTTACAAAAGAGTTTCTCATGTGTTAGGTAGGTGGAGCTATATGAAACTTGCACTGCCTCATCTGCAAACATATCAGTTCTATCAATATGTGTTAGTGAGGAGGTGTTCTCTAAACTACAACAACCCAATAATTGTCATATGATATAGGTTACATGTGAAATAATATATAAAATAGATAATATTATAGTGTGTATTTAGTACCTAATGAAGATTTTATAATTTTCAGTTCAGTTCAGTTCAGTCACTCAGTCATGTCCGACTCTTCGTGACCCCATGAATCGCAGCACACCAGGCCTCTTTGTCCATCACCAACTCCTGGAGTTCACTCAAACTCAGATCCATTGAGTCAGTGATGCCATCCAGCCATCTCATCCTGTTGTCCCCTTTTCCTCCTGCCCCCAACCCCTCCCAGCGTCAGGGTCTTTCCAATGAGTCAAATCTTCACATGAGATGGCCAAAGTATTGGAGTTTCAGCTTCAGCATCAGTCCTTCCAATGAACACCCAGGACTGATTTCCTTTGGGATGGACTGGTTGGACCTCCTTGCAGTCCAAGGGACTCTCAAGAGTCTTCTCCAACACACAGTTCAAAAGCATCAGTTCTTCAGTGCTCAGCTTTCTTCACAGTCCAACTCTCACATCCATACATGACTACTGGAAAAACCATGGCCTTGACTAGACAGACCTTTGTTGGCAAAGTAATGTCTCTACTTTTGAATATGCTATCTAGGTTGGTCATAACTTTCCTTCCAAGGAGTAAGCATCTTTTAATTTCATGGCTTCAGTCACCATCTGAAGTGATTTTTGAGCCCCCAAAAATAAAGTCTGACACTGTTTCCACTGTTTACCCATCTATTTCCCATGAAGTGATGGGAGCAGATGCCATGATTTTAAGCATGTAAAATTATATTTTACAAGCTCAAAATTTTTGAAAGAATTTGAGAGTAATTCTTATTATGCTCAGTAATCTATTATTATTACGTAATTCTTATTATGCTTAGTAATCTCTTATTTGGTCTTAAACAGCTAAGAGATGGGTACCTGTATATATTCTTTCATGTCAATGTGCTTTGAGTCTAAATAAGTGCTGCCATATTTTTATATAAAAATGGTATCTAAAATACACTATAATTGAACACATTATAAACTAATTGAGGGGCTTCCCTGGTGGCTCAGTCAGTAGAGAATCCACCTGCAATGCAGGAGGCCCAGGTTTGATCCTTGGGTTGGAAAAATCCCCTGGGAAGAAATGGCAACTTACTTCAGTATGCTTGCCTGGTAAATCCTATGGACAGAGAATCCTGGCAGGCTACAATCCATGGAATTGCAAGTGTTGGACATGACTTAGCCACTAAATCACCACATAAACTAATTTAGTGTAATGTGCACCAAAAATAAAAAAGAGAGAGAGTGGAAATGAAGATTCAGTGCTTTCCTCTTGCTGGAAGCAGAGTGGGCAACAGAATCATGTAGCTCAGTACTCTGCCTGCCACCAGTTAAGTGACTCTGGGTGAGTCATTTCCCAGTCAAAGACAGTCATTTGTGCAATTTATAAATTTGTAAATTTAAAAAATAGAAGAGTTGTTAGTCTGGTGTATGATATACAGATGATATCCATAATAGTTTCTGCTTCTAACAGAGATTTTTAAAATTTTAGAAGACAATATTATTGTAAAACCTTGTGTTGAACCTACTTTTGAGGTCATTTTATTCTTCTTAGAAAGCCCATGCTGTAATTAAATCATGTCTATAACTTATCAGAAAACACCTCAACACAGAGTAACTCCCCTGTTAACTTTTAAATTGAAAAAAAAAAAAAAAAAAAAAGGTTGAGCCTTACTTTTCTCTCAGCTAACTTATAGCTGACCATTTTTCCTTTCTACACGATTTATTTACAGAATATGCATGGCCTTTTGTTTATTTATTCTTTCCATAACTAGTAAAGGCATTGCTATCCAAGATACAATCATGCAGCAGCTGACTAGGATTTTTCTCTGATGCCCCAAAGAACAAATGTCTGAAGGTCACCACATGCATTTTTGTTCCTAACATTTGTTTTGGTTTTGTGACATTGTTTTAAATCCTTTTCTTCAAAACTGGAAATCAGGAAAGTCTCTTTTCTAACACTAGCTCTGCATTTGCTGTTGTGGTAGCTTGCTGTTGTCCTCCAGGCAAGTGATTCTCCATGTACTGGAATTTTCATCTATACTGTGTGCAGGCTGGATCAGTTTGATATAGCAGATGGGTATTATTTGTTTGGCCTTCTAAAGGAGAAAGCATGTTGCCCAAAGCCCTGGATGGAGATGTTGAATCTAATTGTGAAGCAATGCATGTAGAGATGAATTTGATGCCTCTGCCATAAGAAAAGATAACCCCAAGAAGTATAGGACACATTTCCCCATCCTGAGTTTCTAATGATCTTTTCAGCATAGAGATTCGGTGATTAGGTTAATCTTTGAGTATTGTTAGCACTTCTTCACTTCTGCAGTGTGAAATAATACTAATGATGCTGAATAATATTTGCAACTTCATGTGTGGCAGATGCATGAGTTACTTTTTTGCAAATTTCCCTCTTCTCTCTGAATTCATTTCATTTATTTCCAGAAAAATAAGCATGATAAAGAACATTGGTAAATTTGCAGAAAGAACATTCAAGACATAAACAACAGGTGACAGAAAAAGTGAATTAAACATTTTGTCTAGAATCTTGAAATTAGTAATAAAATATTTCTAATCCATAAACACACAATGAATAGCTCTTTTCACTCTTTTACTGGATCTATACCTTGATGATAGCAATTCCATTAAGCAGATTACTATCCTCAATTCACCAATGAACAATAATGTCAGTTAGGGATAAAATGACTTCTCATGATCCCATAACTAGTAAGAGATAGAATTAACACTGGCCTCCTTTTTAACAACTAGCTTAGGATTTTATATCCTCAAGTTTACCTGATTCCAAACCAATATTTGATATATTTAAAATATCTTAGTGTGACTCATTAAATATACCTGCTTGGGTAGCTTTCATTTATATCATCACAGTCCAATGTAAATAAATAAATGAATGATGGTCTGCTATGTGCTATATAAAAAGATAATTATAGGTCCAGATAAGTATCTTGATATTTGACCAACGTGTCATATGTTTATTAAACTAAATAACCTCACTTATGATACCGTGTTTTCTTTCTGATGATATATGAATCCTATGGATGTGAGCAGAAATTCACTTTGTGAGTGCTTGGGACTGTACATGTTTATGTGGGAAAGTGCACTTACATAAGAATTTGTGGGCTTGAGGAATTATTCTTTGGAACAAGGACATAACTTCCCTTTAGATTTCTTATCGCCAATGATAGTGCTTTTGAAAATGAGACTATTTTAATCCTACTGTCCAACACAGATAGAAGATAGAAAGGACCTGCGCAGATAGAAGAAAAAGTCATAAATATTGGATCAATATGAGGGTGATAGTCTTGGACATATTTCCTCTTCTTTCCTTTCACTTTCTTTCAACATATATGTCAGATACTTTATCAGTCATAAGACAAACTTATGAAACACTGACTGCTCTTTATCTATTCCTAAGATGAAACACTCTTCACATCAGTCATTGTGGTTTTAGAGACTGTCTTTTTTTGACCTCCTATACAGTAAGAATAAGTATGTAATCCAGGATGGTCTCTGAAGTTAATACAGCCCAAGACATAACAATTGAGTTTTCCTTGGGATGATCAAATCACAGGTAACAGGAAGAATGGAATATTTGTACTGGAGTTCCTAAACTAGGAGTAGGTAAATGTATGGAGAGATACCATCTAAGTAGTAAAGTTAAGCAACCAAGAATATCAGAGTTGAGAGGGGAGAGCAAAAGCCAAGAACACCACTTGAGGTGCTCAATATGACAATGACTTTCTTTGTGTCAACTCTGGACTTTCCAATCAGATGAGCCAAGAACTTCTGTTTTTTACAAATTGACTGGTTGTTGCTTGCACGAAAAATATCCTGGACAGTGCATGGTACAAAGATACTTTTCTGCCTTTAAGCATCCATCAGCCCACCAGTGAGGTGTTTGTGTGTATTTAGTCGCATCACAATGAGATTTAAAATCTGAATCTTCTATCACTGGGCTCCAAAAGACCAGGAGAAACCAAGCAGAGTAAATTAGCAGAGTCTGAAGATCAAGGTTGGCTTAAAGCTCAACATTCAGAAAACGAAGATCATGGCATCTGGTCTCATCACTACATGGGAAATAGATGGAGAAACAGTGGAAACAGTGTCAGTCTTTCTTTTTCTGGGCTCCAAAATCACTGCAGATGGTGACTGCAGCCATGAAATTAAAAGACGCTTACTCCTTGGAAGGAAAGTTATGACTAACCTAGATAGCATATTCAAAAGCAGAGACATTACTTTACCAACAAAGGTTTGCCTAGTCAAGGCTATGGTCTTTCCTGTGGTCATGTATGGATGTGAGAGCTGGACTGTGAAGAAGGCTGAGCGCTGAAGAATTGATGCTTTTGAACTGTGGTGTTGGAGAAGACTCTTGAGAGTCCCTTGGACTGCAAGGAGATCCAACCAGTCCATTCTGAAGGAGATCAGCCCTGGGATTTCTTTGGAAGGAATGATGCTAAAGCTGAAACTCCAGTATTTTGGCCACCTCATGCGAAGAGTTGACTCATTGGAGAAGACTCTGATGCTGGGAAGGATTGAGGGCAGGAGGAGAAGGGGACGACAGAGGATGAGATGGCTGGATGGCATCACTGACTTGATGGGTGTGAGTCTGAGTGACCTCCGGGAGCTGGTGATGGACAGGGAGGCCTGGCGTGCTGCGGTTCATGGGGTCGCAAAGAGTCGGACACGACTGAGCAACTGATCTGATCTGATCTGATCTGAAGATTAGAAATCACACAACCCGCACACTTCATAGTCACTTTCAAGTGACTCTTTTGGACCTTCTAGAGATGAGTGATATGTCTCCAGTGTGAACATTATCGTTTTCATATCTTCAACAATCAGCACATTTACTGAACACTTCATATCATCATGGACTAGGTTCCAGTGAGATTTGGATAATAGTTTAGCTCTGTGGATATATATACCCTACTGATGGAAACAGGGATGTCAACAGAGCATCACAATAGTTAGTAATATGCACTCTAATAGAAATACAAGCAAGGGTTGTGAGAACACAAAGAACAGAAGCATTTCTGTTTATTAGATTCATCTTAGCCAGGTAAAACCAGAGAGAAGACAGAAAATGTTTTTAACAGAATAGCCAGTATAAAGGCGTCGAGGCAAGAAGGGACATTAAACATTTGATATATATGAGTTATTTGTATATTTGGAATGGAGGGATATTGGGTAGTGTTAGGAGGGGAGATAAGAGAGGTACAGAGGTACAAACAAGATAAGGAAGAGCCACAATAAATACAAATAAAGACATTAAAGTATTTAAAGCAAACTTGGTATAGTATGCAGATTGAAACTGAAGTTGGTTTGTTTTAGTAATCATGATGAAATATGATAAAAGTCTACCACTGCATTGGAGGAGTATGTCTTTGAAAGTTCATTCTTGTGAGAACTGGTGATGTCGCGTTTGTCATGACCCTGTAGCAAAGTTATTTCTCATGTCTGAGTCTCAGTTTGCCCTTATGGATTATGGAATCTGCTGAACCAGGTAGATTCCAAAGCTCAATCCTTCTCTAAACTTGGTGACCCTACGAACCATCATCCCACATGAGAACAATTTGAAACATTTCATAGATATACTTGAGCTAAAAATATAGTTGAAATAAGTGTGTTTCCAATAATGCAAGTGACAGTTGTGGCTATCCACATCAAGGTGCTTAAATTTATTGAATCTCATAAATTTATTGAATCTCTTATTGAATAGATTAAAAACTAGCAAATCTGTGTCATGACTGAAATATAATTCTGATGAAAGAGAAATCCTCATTCTGTTATTTACAATGAATATAAATCCTGAAGATAAGGATTAGAAAGAGATATGGGAATCATTAAAATGCTGTGTCTATCAATGTTTAATATAATCAGAGTGCTTATTTTTACTGTAAAATCAGTTAGAGGATATGATTAATCTTTATTCCTCTATGAAATAGGCTGTCTAATAATGTATAGTCTGATCCAAAGTTAAAACTTCTGATGAAAAAAAGAAAGTGAAAGAAATTCAATGTGAACTTAGAATCAGGTGCTCTCAGAATCAAATGCTCTCTTAGAATCAACGGCTCTCCTTTGACGTTCACTTTTATGGCAAGCTGTCTGTTTCCCACTGAAGTGATGCACTAAGGGTTCATCAGAAGATTGAGGCATGATTAACTCTTACTTGTACCTTTTGGACATCACTGCCATTCAGAATTCTAAATAGCATCTCTGGCAACATTAGAGATATTCAGTGGATGTCAAGCATCATACATGGAGACTAAGGAGAAAGATGTCTGGGTTCTTAATTCAGTCCAGCATGTGAGTCTTGACCTAGGCTGTGTGACTTAGGGAAACTGACTGCCCTCTCTGACTCACGTTCCCCTTCTGGAAAACTTAGATTGTAATATATAAGCACATAAAAGATTATAGTTTTATTTGCCCCACCTCCACCTCCAAGTCACCTGGGAATCATATTGTTTTCTGAAAATTAAATACTCTTAACAGTAGAACTTGGTTGGTACCCAACTCAGATTCACGAGATCTGTTTTCTCACATCTTTGAACCCATCACTTGCCTTCCATGTCCTTTGTTGCTGACAGCCAGCACATGGAACTTCTGAGGCTGACTCTTGAGCACAAGAGAAGATCAAGGGAAGATCCAGAAGTAGCTGAGAATTTTATTGCCCTCTCTTCAAAACTCAGAGTGTTCTGTAACCAAGGTCTGTGGGGGCAGTACAAAAGCCCATCTCCTTTCCCTCAAAGTGATCCAAATTCTGATGTAATCTCTTCTTCTGAACCCTGCAGGTGATCACATTGCACATGGGACTCCATGTGAAATCATACCTTTATTTGGCTCCTCTCCTTCCTCTTTTGGACCCCTGCATTCCTGGGAGCATTTCTTTATGAGCAGCACTGAATCATTCCCCAAGAATCTGCTGCTGATAGACCCTGACCTAACACATACACAGAGATGGTCAGTGTTAATTTCATGTACAGCTTTTGTTGAGACTATAGTGTTTGAGGGTGTGAGGAACTAAATTTTAAAGATTATTATCTGATATCTTAGAAGATGATCTTGGACTAGAAAGAGATTGGGAGTACAAAGAATAAAAAACAGTCGGTTATGTTTAGAAAGGTTCTGTTAACCACAAGAAACTAGCCAAGTAGAAGTCAGGGACAAGAACTCAGGGGAGTTCATCAGGACTACACAGAGAACACCAGCCTTCATGAAAATGAATGCTTTAGTCACTGTTTTATTTAAATAGTTGTCACTCATCTCTGGATGGAAAATTACTCAAGACAGGTTGCTTTTGATCACATTCTGTGATTCTTAAACAGATTACTAAGTAATGTGGATAAAGAGGGTGATAGTCCAGAAAAAAAAGATGGGAGATCAATTCTAAGAACCAGTCTTGTCTTTCTTTCTCATGTGTAGCCTTCATACTATCCTTAGAAAGCTTCTTATTTTTATTGCAGTTATGTTGTTTCATATTCTGATCAGAGGCTTTTTCATTATTCCCCTCCCCACCAAATCTTTCTTTTTTTAAATTTTATTTTGCTTAACTTTACCATATTGTATTGCTTTTGCCATACATCAAAATGAATCCGCCACAAGTATACATGTGTTCCCCATCCTGAACCCTCCTCCCTCCTCCCTCCCCATACCATCCCTCTGGGTCATCCCAGTGCACCAGCCCCAGGCATCCATTATCAGGCATCGTACCTGGACTGGCGACTTGTTTCAAATATGATATTATACATATTTCAATGCTATTCTCCCAAATCATCCCACCCTCTCCCGTTCCCAGAGTCCAAAAGACTGTTCTATACATCAGTGTCTCTTTTGCTGTCTCATAAACAGGGTTATTGTTACCATCTTTCTAAATTCCATATATATGCGTTAGTATACTGTATTTGTGTTTTTCTTTCTGGCTTACTTCACTCTGTATAATAGGCTCCAGTTCTATTTAGACTGACTGAGGTAGGATACTAGGATGTCCTGTCCTGGTTCTAGCTTCTGGTACCCAGCTTTCAGCACCTTTTCATTCATCTGTGTCTGGGGAGGTCTGTTATAGGAGGACACTGTCAGCCACCAGAATGTATGACCAAAACTATTTATTTACATGCTCTCTGGCAGGAGGTGGGAAAGAGCCTTCTCAGCATATTGCTCTGTCCATATATGTATATGACTTGCAGCCATGCTGCCAAATCTGTTACTTACCTTCTTTTCAGGCTCAAACAGGTCTATTTCACTGTAAGTTAAAAACCTAGAGCCCTTCAGGCCTATTTCTGTAAGTAAATGTATTTATGATTGAAGCAGGGAAGTCATGATGCACTGATCACAGGCTGGCAGCCAGGTTAATGGTAAATGCATGGTCAGTTTTGGGGGTTTTTTGGTTGTTAATTAACTCATATCTTCACCAGTATTTGACTCACATTTTACACATTTGATTCAAATATACATTTTTAGGTAAAAAAAAAAAAATACCTTTAGTCTCTATCACGCTATCACAATCCATAGGATCTCATTATGCTATGCTATGCTAAGTCGCTTCAGTCGTGTCCGACTTTGTGCGACCCCATAGACGGAAGCTCACCAGGCTCCCCCATCCCTGGGATTCTCCAGGCAAGAATACTGGAGTGGGTTGCCATTTCCTTCTCCAATGCATGAAAGTGAAAAGTGAAAGTGAAGTCGCTCAGTCGTGTCAGACTCTTAGCGACCCCATGGACTGGAGCCTACCAGGATCCTCTGTCCATGGGATTTTCCAGGCAAAAGTACTGGGGTGGGGTGCCATTGCCTTCTCATTACATGTATACTATTGTGACTCTGAAAGAAAATTTATTATGCAAATTCCTGGATATATCCATTTGAAATATTTGAAAATTTTGAGCCAGTATATTTTCTTATATATACATATATATGTATATATATATGTATATACATATATATGTGTGTGTGCATGTACATATGTGTTTATATATATGATATATATATGTGTGTGTGTATATATATATGTATATAAATATAATGTTCAAAGAACCACTGTCAAGCCTCAGAGGCTTGATATATTAGAGCTTCCATTAACTATTTAAACATGACTTTTCTAAAATGCCTGTTCTCAAATCATAATATCTTAACACTATAGAGAAATTTTGTTTAGGGCTGTATTAGGGCATTAATCTCTACACAGTGTGAACTGTGGCTGGGAAATATGTCTACATAGAATGTTAGATAAGACCTATTAAGTAAGAGACTCTCAAAAGAGGCTGGATACTTATTAGATGTCATGTACACAGTTTTCAGTGATATATGAGTTTACACATAATGGTAATATATATTTCAGAATGCTGTGCTGCTCATATAATATGTATGGTTAAAAATAGGGGATATAGAAAGACTGTAAGCTCAAGAAAAATCAATTTGTTATCATTTAATGTGGCACACTGCCCCTATCCTAAAGTAATAGGCAGTTGAAAAGAGTGGAGGATATTCCATTTCTCTCATGCTCAGTTATGAAAAAAAATATTAGTGGCTTCCATTTTTCAACATTATGTTAATGGAATGCAAATAGAAATAGTGGAAAGGAAAACTGGATGGCAAGATTACACTTCCTGCTGGATTCAACATTTTAGAAAAAAGTCCACAGCACAAATCTCATTTTCTGTGTGAAGCAAGAAGGTTAAAATTTGTATTTAATCATGGATTGGACTTGCTACAGCTCTGAAAAGCCATCATAAAGCATTGCCTGCATGGACACATTTGTTGGCCGGATAGTAGCATACGATTCAATTTTCCACTCTTTGCGGTTCAATACAGATAAAAAAGGAGTGAAATGTATAAATTCTCTTACCCAAAATGATATTTCTAGTTGATGATATTCAGCTGTATAAGTCTGCAAAATTTCTTGGCTCTCCAAAGGCAATGGCTAAAAACAAAACCTGAAAGTTGATAGGTTGACATCCTTAAAACAGATACATAAAGATGCAAACATTTTTAAAAGATTAAAAAGTAAAAGTAAATAAACATAGGAGATGTATGGACAGTGTGTAGATTGTCTCATTTTTCAACTGCCAAGGTCCTTGATCCAGCAAGGTCCCAGCTAATGAAATCTAAGTCATACTCATGGCTTGGTGAGAAGGCTTCATACGCATTATTCCCCGAGATAACACAGAGTACCAACAAAAAATAGCAATTCCAAATCTTTAGGAAAAACTAAGTATACTGGCCCCAAAAGTGAAGGAAAAATCAAATACATGATCCTGAGTATGTAAAATCAGGGAGAACTGAAAAGAGTTTAGAAATCATCATTAACAGCAGACTGGTGTAAGGAACAAGCAGATGTATAGGTAGCTCATGATATCAGCAAAGGTTAGCCTAACTGAATAATGGCATTAGGTGAGCAAGTTAGAACTACCATAATCAGGCTGATGGAAAGAGCTCATATTTCAAGCCAAACATGATTTTGAAATATAATTATACTTCTTTACAGGCTGAGTAAACTTAAATTCATAATTTTTTGATCTCTTAGTTTCATCACCTATAAAACAGGTTCATAATCGACTTTATGTGAAGATTAGAGAAACAGTATGTATCATATATCTGGTTTGATCCTTATCACACAGCATATCTTAAATAAACAATTTTTCTCCTTTTACTACAAATGGCAGCAAAAGTTTTATTAAAAAAGAATCTCATGGATTTGCATTTCTACCTAGAAAATCAATCTGAAAACTTCATATAACAATGTGAAATGTCTGTTTGTTACTGAGACAGTTGGGGATAGCCAAAGCTTTCTTCTGATTTTATCCACAAGCAAAAACAGCATCTGAGGCAAAAATCACGGTTCACTATTCTAGAGAACAGTCTTCAATTCTGTAAGTCAAGAGCAGAAATAAGTCATGGATCACAGAGATAAGAGAATAGAGATGGTAGAAGAGGGTGGCTGGAGGTTATCAGGATTGCCAAGGTCTCTCTCTGCCTAGTGCCTGTGTCGTGGCCAGTACGTGAGCATGATGTGAGACTGTATCAAGGTTTATTATGGAACCTAGAGCGACTTCACTTTGACTTTTCACTTTTATGCATTGGAGAAGGAAATGGCAACCCACTCCAGTATTCTTGCCTGGAGAATCCCAGGGACGGGGGAGCCTGGTGAGCTTCCGTCTATGGGGTCGCACAGAGTCGGACACGACTGAAGCGACTTAGCAGTAGCAGCAGATAGCATATTGAAAAGCAGAGACATTACTTTGACAACAAAGGTCCGTCTAGTCAAGGCTATGGTTTTTCCAGTGGTCATGTATGGATGTGAGAGTTGGACTGTGAAGAAAGCTGAGCGCTGAAGAATTGATGCTTTTGAACTGTGGTGTTGGAGAAGACTCTTGAGAGTCCCCTGGACTTCAAGGAGATCCAATCAGTCTATTCTAAAGGAGATCAGCCCTGCGTGTTCTTTGAAAGGAATGATGCTAAAGCTGAAACAAGTACTTTGGCCACCTCATGTTAAGAGTTGACTCATTGGAAAAGACCCTGATGCTGAGAGGGATTGGGGGCAGGAATAAAAGGGGACGACAGAGGATAAGATGGCTGGATGGCATCACCGACTCGATGGATGTGAGTTTGAATGAACTGCGGGAGTTGGTGCTGGACAGGGAGGCCTGGTGTGCTGCGATTCATGGGGTCGCAGAGTCAGACACGATTGAGCGACTGAACTGAACTGATAGTTGAATATCTGGGAAATAGGAAGCAGAATCTACTTTATCTTGATGAGTGAAGGATACACAAACATTATTGGAGTCATCTGCTTGTAGTTCATTCTTATTTCCACCTGTAGCATCTAACTGACCTTCGAATTGGGATACCAAGCCTGCAACCTCATAGGAAGGGAAGACGACAATATGTTAGAACTTGTGGACTTGCTTGGCTTCTTCCAGTATAAGCACAAATACTTTGAAATCCTATGTCTGGAGGCAGCCATGATATCCTTTTAGTAAGAATTTTAATTTGAAAGAGATAGAAATGAGAGTGCAACTACTGAACTCGTGTGTGCGTGTTTTGTAGCTGTTTAGTGTGACTCTTCTTTATTTAGTCAGTGTGGAATAACCTCTAGCTCTAGGGACCCAAATCCAAGTCAGCTTTCAACATGAGAAAACTCATTTTGATTCCCCCATTTGACAGAGGTGATGAACCTGTGTTGACCTTGGTGACAGTTACAGGCAGGAGCTGGGCACAGAGTGTAAAAACAGCAGGCATCAGTGAACAGGCTCTCAGAGGTAATGAGCCAAAGATGAGACGCTCTTCCAGTTCCTTTGGGAAATTACTAAAAATAGACCCTTTGCTGACTCTAAGTATAAAGCTAGAATAAATAGTGGGGGATACTGAGACCATGAGGTATAGACATTAATTTAAGGCCTACAAAATGATCCAAAGGTGAAAAGATGAATTCTTGGAGAATATTAAACTTGATTGAAAGTGACAACAAAAATCTATGTATCCATGGGTGTAATAGCTGAAAGGGCCCAGAGGAAACTCACCCTCTTGATTTTACAGATAAGGAAACAGGCCCCAGAGAGTTTGTCTAACTCGCCCAAGGATGCGAATAAGTTAGAGGCAGAGGCAGGTATGCTGCTGCTACTGCTGCTAAGTCGCTTCAGTCGTGTCCAACTCTGTGCAACCCCATAGACAGCAGCCCACCAGGCTTCCCGTTCCTGGGATTCTCCAGGCAAGAACACTGGAGTGGGTTGCCATTTCCTTCTCCAATGCATGAAAGTGAAAAGTGAAAGTGAAGTCGCTCAGTCGTGTCTGACTCTAGAGACCCCATGGACTACAGCCTACCAGGCTCCTCCATCCATGAGATTTTCCTGGCAAAAGTACTGGAGTGGGGTGGCAGGTATAGAACCCTTCAATTTGCTGTAGTATTTTGCACTTATGTTCTACTATCACACATTAGCTCCTGTGTAGAGGCTTAAACACATAGTTGTTTTCTTAGATACAGTGAAGATTAAATAAAATATTTTAAAATGATATAGATTATTTCAAATACCTAGAAATTGTACCTCTATGAATAACATTCAATTCTACCCTTGGCAAATAAAGAATGATGACATCCAGGGAATATTTGTGTCAGAGTAGGGGGGTGGGGGAGGTTTCTGAGAACTTTGCTATGTGCAGAATGATTATGTAAGTAAATTATCAATTAACATTCAATTTTAAATTTTATTAAGTAGGACTTCCCTGGTAGTTCAGTGGTAAAGAATCTGCCTAACAATGCACAGGATATGAATTAGATCCCTGATCCAGGAAGGTCCCACATGCCGTGGAGCAACTGAGGCCCTGTGCCACAACTACTGAGCCCGTGTCCACAATTACTTAAATCCACGTGCTGTAAAGTCCATGCTCTGCCACAGGAAAAGTTACTGCAGTGAGAAGCCAGTGCAACACAATAAAGAGGAGCCCCCACTTACTGCACCTAGAGAAAACCCTTGCACAGCAGAAAAGACCCAGCACAGTGAAAACAAATCTTGGCCAACCTATATGTCTTCACTGAATTAAACATGCTCTAACTCTAGATGTTTAAACACCAAAACAAATACTTGGTTGTTTTGGACAAAGAGAAAAAGACACAAACAGCACAAACTTTACCAGCTGACCAATCTCCTGTTTGGTCCAAGGGATGAATACTGCCTTAAACCTTAAGATACTTTCCTTTAGGATTAACAACAGTAGCAGAAGTTATGCAGTGTAAAGCTTTGCACTGACCACAGTTACACTGTTGGGTCTCCACCTTTCCCATCCAAGGGAATGCTGGCATATAAATTTATGTCTTAAGGCATTGTCCTAGTGTAATGAAATATCCAAGATGCAGACCTATTATATGCTATATTAGTTGTTGTCAGGACATTTATTTGTCAACCTCATTTGTTTTACCCTTCTTCTTTAATAATGAGAGAGTCATTTCCTAGGCAGGTTGATAAGAAATCTAGGGGTCCTCAAAGAGAGAGGGGTCTGGAATTCTCAAGGAGGAAGAAAGGACAAACATTTTTCCCTCCACATTCCTTAGGATTATACAACAATACTGTATCCTGCTTGAAGACAGTCTCTGGATTAAACCTTCTGGCTAATCCTGTTATCTTAAAATGTAAATTATGGGAGTAGGTCTGGTGAGGTCTTTACAACCTCCAGACATTCTTTTGATTCATTGGATGGTATATAACTCCACTGCTAACACTAGGAAGGGGATACTCTTTCTCCCCCTTCTGATGCCTATGTCAGAAGCTTTCTCTGTCTCCTTTATACTTTAATAAAACTTTATTACACAAAAGCTCTGAGCAATCAAGCCTTGTCTCTGGCCCCGGATTGAATTCTTCTCCTCCAGAGGCCAGGAATCCCTGCGTCTTTTCGTGCTTCAGCAACAACCTTTCAATAATATTAAAACCCCAAATTTTGGCTAGCCACAGATTATGAAAAAAGTCTACATCTCCCAACTAGTTTTATTTCAGTGACTGATCTCGCCTAAAGAATATGAAAATGGAACTCTCATGAGGTTTATGAGTCTTGTACAGGAAAATATTTGACCTATATTTGTCATAATTTACTTTTTACTTGTTCCATTATGCTGTTTGAAACACAGATATGATGGTTGGAGCTCCAGCAATCACCTTGGGTAATGAGTTTAAGATCTGTAGCCAGGTTTTTGAAGTCTTCATGGAGCTAACACATCAGACCTAAATTTTCCATAGCTAGCTGGCCTTGTTTGAAGAAAAGAATAATATTATCTACTAAATTCATTTTTATAAGTTTTATGTCACATGAAGTTAAAATCTAAGTTATATCTATCTAAGATTCAGTAAGATAGAGGATCTCTTTACTATTGAATCAACAACTTTATCTTAGTAATTCAAGTCTTTTATCACTTTTGATCCATTTTTTAAAAAGTTAGCATTGTTCATGATATTGTTATGTAGGACCTGAATAATACACTAAGTTTTCAAAGGGAAGAGAAATATCAGTAGACAAATATGACTAGTTAAAATATTCTCTGACTTTATTATTTTAACTCAAGTGCTAGATAATCACCTATGTGACATAAGACAAGTAAACAAACGTGAAACTCTTCATTAAAGCCTTTCAATACCATACCATCATCCATTTGTTTCTTTTTTGGTCACTCTGTGTAACTTTTAGGGTCTTAGTTTCCTGACCAGGTACTGAGCCAGGGCCATGGCAGTGAAAACTCTGAGTTCTAACCACTGGACTGCCAAGGGATTCCATTTGTTTCCTTATTGAACCACTATTGAGCATCCTATTCTGTGCTGGGCACTGCCATCTGTACCTGTAGATGATTTTTCTTTTTCAATACTCCTTAAAATCTAGTAGATTAACTTAGCTTTGCCCGCTTTTGAATTAGTCCATTTTTTCATAGATCCTAATTAAAGTTTCTCTCAAAAACATCACCCTTATTTGTTTACATAAATTCCGTGTGCTCCAGGCTTGCTTTGAAATCTAATTTGGCTTTTCAACATGGCTGAAAGAAACAGAGGAAGAGGGGGGAAAGAGAAGTAGAAAAAATTGAGCACTGGTCTGTATTTGTGTGCAGTTAGAGGGAGAAGGCAATGGCACCCCACTCCAGTACTCTTGCCTAGAAAATCCCATGACGGAGGAGCCTAGTGGGCTGCAGTCCATGGGGTCACTAGAGTCGGACATGCCTCAGCAACTTCACTTTCACTTTTCACTTTCATGCATTGGAGAAGGAAATGGCAACCCACTCCAGTGTTCTTGCCTGGACAATCCCAGGGACGGGGAAGCCTGGTGGGCTACTGTCTATGGGGTCGCACAGAGTCAGACACGACTGAAGCAGCAGCAGAGGGAGGCATGTGTTAGTGTGTATGATAAGCCTTGAGCAGTTCTCTACTGGATTCTAGAAAACATCTATAGATATTGTGAGGATGCTGTAAGTGCTATCATCCACTACCTTAGATCTGTCAGACTAGTTAGAGACTTCCTGGGACCCTGGAGTGGTACTCTTAAATTTCTGGCACTATGACTCTACTTCCCAGCTGGACTCGGCATCATCAGTGACTTTCCTAAAGCCCCAAAGGGCTTGTACATTTTAGTTTTGGAAGAAGATCAGGAAATTTTAAAATTTTTTTGTCATCTCAGTGTCAGCTCTGCATGCTTTTGACAGTCTTGGCATCCTCTACAAATATGTGTATGATTTAAAGTGCACACTAAAGACTGGTAGCCTGGTGTTTCTTTTATCCATATTAGCCCTGGTGGGATTTGGTGTCTTTTAGCCTGCTTGTAAAGGACTCTGTTTACTCACTAGTCACAAGCACTTATCAGACCAGCTTCACTAATTTAGAATAGTTGTGTGTTAAGAGCTGGCTGTGTTGAAGTAATAAAATATCTCGATTATTAGCTATCTTAACGTATTTAAATATGGATATTTTGGAGGAAGGTGTACTTTAACTAGAATGAATTGCTAACAATGTGTGATGAAAATCAACTTTAATATTTAGATGAAAACTTCGAGACTGCTGTATTGTATGTATATCACTAGCTCTGCACACTGATGTGTCGCAATAATGGATTTCCACACTTAGTTTGCTTTTATCTAAGATCTACAATGTGGAGGGCCTTATAATAAGTGCCATTGTAGTTAGATACAGAGTTGCACATAGTGTCATCCCACAGCCAACAAGATGGCAAACACACAATACCATTTGAAGTCAGATCTGGATTCAAATCTCAATCCTTACATTAAAAAAAAAAAAAAAGTGTGTTTAGGATGATTATATCATCTCTCTGAGTCTTTATTTATGCACCAGCTCTTTGCAGTGCTCGAAAGAAAGAGTAATGTCAGTTTCAGGCTCAGGATATTTGCTTACACTGTGTTAGTGCCCTTCGTGTCTGACTCTGTGCGACCCCATAGATGGCAACCCACCAGGCTCCCCCGTCCCTGGGATTCTCCAGGCAAGAACACTGGAGTGGGTTGCCATTTCCTTCTCCAATGCATGAAAGTGAAAAGTCAAAGTGAAATCTCTCAGTCGTGTCCAACTCTTAGCAACCCCATGGACTGCAGCCTACCAGGCTCCTCCATCCATGGGATTTCCAGACAAGAGTACTGGAGTGGGCTGCCATTGCCTTCTCCTATAAGAGAGAGAAGAAAATATTTATTTAGAAGTTTTAAAGATGAATTGATCCCTTTGGGCCTAAATATCAAGGATTTGGAGGATAACATGTTGGGGTGGCTTTTGCAGAGATGGTGCTTGGAGAAGTAAAGGTATGAGTAGTGCTTGGAAAGGGAAATTTTGCTTAGCAACATGGAATCATTTGGGCCAAGTGCTGGAAATAGGAGGGCATGATTCCTGTGTAGAATGTATGGATGGTTAAATGTGGTCAAAGCGTAATTTAATGTTCTAAAATAATTTCCTTATGCAACCTGAATCTTATTTGGAATCCTTGTTGGATTATTTAAGCTTATTTTTTCTGACATCATTAAAATGAGGTGTTTCAAATTGCCAGGGCTTGAATTATCACACTTACTGGATTAATAGAATCTGAATAAACACCCAGTGGACACTGAGCTTCCAACTCCACTGTGAGAATAAATTTATCACCTTCGCTTTCATCAGTGGGCACTTGACACAAAGGATCCCATAGAGACACAAACACAATGCCTATGTTACTGCTGTTTGTTTTTTTTTTTAAACTTGACCTTTCTTCCTTTCAAATAGATATGCACAGAATTGTTTATAAGATGAGATAACCTGACTCTATTTGAAGTGTTTACAGAAAAGATTTCCCAAGCTGCTTTAAGAAGAAAGATTTCAGAGACTATCAAAGTCTTGTTAATAGCCATCAATAAAACCATGGATTAGTTTATCTCATGTTAATCCAAACAAAATTTTATGATCCAAGGGCAGACTTTCATCTTGGTTAGACCATCAAACCAGGAATGAAAATTCATTTCAGGAATTATTGAATTGCACTGGACATTAGCACTAGGAAGATCTTGATCTGAATCTTAGATCCACCATTAACTAGTTGTGTGCATATAATTTTTAAGTTCTGTTTTCTTATTGGCAAAATGGGAATTAGAACTGTCTCAGAAGGTATTGCATTAACAGTTTCAAGATATATTTTAAAAGCCTGGCATTGTGCTTACTAGTAAGGTTTTAATAATTATTTATTATTTTTATTTAATTGTATACATGACATTTAGTTTATACAAATATATGCCAGAAGTAATTGCTGTCTTAATGGAACTTTATAGTGGAGGAAGGACTGATTTATTAGTAATAAATTATGGTAGAGTAAAATTAATCTTTAAGGGATTCATAAGCATAATTCTACAAGAGCACAAATGAAAGAATGATTAATTTGGGTTTGAGAGATTAGGGGACACCTCCCAGCAGCATTGACATTTGAGTTTGGCCATAAAGGATGACTTTTCTAATAATCTGAAAATGAAGGTAGAGATGCTGTGAATGAGGAACTGCATGGAGCCCGGGGCAGGGATAGTAGTCCTCTTGAAATGTGGAATGGAGCACTATATGATTAGCCTTTTCAGTTTTTGAGAGACATTTGGCTGCCTTATCTATGTTTCCATCTGAGAGTCCCTTATTATTACATTGTATCACTGCCCACCACTTCCTCCCTGTTCTCCAGCTTATCCTTCTCTCTTCTCTCATCTCATCACTTTGCCTTTCAGAGTCCTGCCACAGCTCTATTTCCATAAGATCTATCATTTGCCAAGGAATCATCAATACATATCTCTAGCACCATAAGAGATTTGGGGGGAAAATATTCAAGTGGAGAGTAATAGTGTGCACACAATTCTCCCAAACTCTAATTAAACCCCAGTTTTATCCAGTCATAGTTGTTTACTCATCATAGGTCAGAGTTCGAATGGAGAGTGGCCCTGCATCCATGATATTTTGTGTATAACAGAGACAACAAGCCGGAAACATTGATGTGTCTATATGATGACGAAAGTAGCCTGACAGTACAGTCTCAAGTTCAAGTTCAGTCACTCAGTCGTGTCCGACTCTTTGAAACCCCAAAGTAGCCTGACAGTACAGTCTCAAGTTCAAGTTCAGTCACTCAGGTCTGACTCTTTGAAACCCCATGGACTGCAGCATGCCACGCTTCCCTGTCCATCACCAACTCCTGGAGTTCACTCAGACTCATGTCCATTGAGTCGGTGATGCCATCCAACCATCTCATCCTCTATCGTCCCCTTCTCCTCCTGCCTTCCATCTTTCCCAGCATCAGGGTCTTTTTCACTGAGTCAGTTCTTCGCATGAGGTGGCCAAAGTACTGAAGTTTCAGCTTCAGCATCTGTCCTTCCAACGAATATTCAGGACTGATTTCCTTTAGGATGAATTGGTTGGATCTCCTTGCAGTCCAAGGGACTTTCAAGTCTTCTCCAACACCACAGTTCAAAAGCACCAATTCTTTGGCACTCAGCTTTCTTTGTAGTCCAACTCTCACATACATACACATCCATACATGACTAATGGAAAAACCATAGCTTTGACTAGACAGTCCTTTACAGTCTATGGGGTCACAAAGAGTCAGACTTGACTGAAGTGACTTAGGACGCAGGGAGTAACAGTGAAGATCACCAGATGTTTGACACAGATGTGAAAAATATGGTTTCTTATGCAAGACACTCTGCTTATGAATACTCTTGAGCATTTAGATCCTTTTTCAAGCTAGTGCAACTTCCACAGAGTTTTGCCCCAAGTTGATCCTGGAGGTAAAACTTATCTTGGCATTCTGTAGTTCTATACTCTAGACATGGAAACTTAACTTCGCCAGATACTGCAGACATAGAAAGGACTTTAGATAGTAGGCCATTCCCCTGGTTCCTACCTCCTTTGTCTTTATATTAGCTAATGGTTTTCCCGAATGACTAGGGAAGTGTACTATGAGAAATGGAGGTCTAGACATGATTTTTATTCTCATCTGTATATTCTCTTATCTTAATTTGTAACAGTAGTATAAAATAGAAAACAAAGAGGGTGTTTATGAAAAAGTCAAAACTAAAAAATAAATCAGTAAAATGAAGGGAGGGAAGAATAAAAATAAAGCAGTCTGGAGTGCCTGGAAAATGAATTACCTGCAAAGACAGAGATAGAGATTGTGTGACTCTAATCAAAAATTCAGAGTATAATTTAGCTTCATAAATGAAAGAAGTATAGGAAAGAGTATATCATCCTACATAATAACTAGATTCATTCTAGATTTAAAATAATGAAAAAATGGACACTTGTTTTTTTTTTTTTTTTTTTCCTAAAGGAATGGAGGAGCCTAGGAAAAGTAATCCATGTATAACCAAATCACTTATGTGGTTATTTTTGCATGTGAACAATAAAAGTGTTGAAATTGGTCTGTAATATTGGTTATTGCTGAATCCATATGGAAAGCACTAAGCAAAAGCACTTGCAAATTAAATAGCATCAATTTGTACTGTTGATTTAATCCTTCATATAAATAAGGTTTAACAAACTTCTAAGAAAAAGAGTATAAATGGATAATGACATATATGGAGTTCAAAATTGCATGTATCACACCCACAGATGAATTAGATCAAGAGAATGTAGGAAGGTCCACTCAGAACTGCTTTCTGAAAATAGAAAACAGAAATTGTAGTTGAAGAAATAGATTTTCCTGGGACCCTTTCCTGAAAATTCTCAATAAATTATGATAAAGAGATTAAGAACGGTGATACTGACTTTAATTCTTTGAAATTACTTTTTGTCCCAGAGACAAAAATTGAAAGGGTGAAAGCAAAAGCTGGAATCATGTTTTGTTTTCATCAGTTTGGTCCCTTAGGATGTAGCCAAAGCTTGGATCACGTTGCTAGTCACAAACTAAAAATAATTCATGAAATCTTAATAGGCTGGAGACTACTTTTTGAAGGAGGAGAGGCATGGGAGAAATAATATTTATTCACAGCTTTTAAAAAAATGTGTGGTTGATATAATAATTTTTATTTGTAAAATAAAATTTAGTACTTCTTATTGGAATATAATTGCTTTACAATGTTGTGTTAGTTTCTGCTATACAGTGAATGAATTAGCTGTAAGTATGCATATATAGCCTCCCTCCCACTACCTCTCATCCCACCCATCTGGGTCATCACAGAACACAGAGCTTTGCTTCCTGTGCTTCACAGCAGGTTCCCACTAGCTATCTGTTTTACACATGATAGTGTATATGTGTCAATCCTAATTTTCCAATTTGTCTCTTCCTCCTCTTCCCCATATTTAGGACTTCTTAACCCTCGCTATAATGATGCTATAGTAGGAGATAACTGTCTTTCTCTTTACAGATATATGAAATAAATTCTAAAGAGAGTAGGTAATTTTTCCATTTACTTAGGAGGCTTAGATGAGATTTTTCCCAATTATCTTAGGAGGCAGACCTAGAGTTTCAGAGGCTTAAACCATCTCCTAAGGTATTAACCATCTCTGGGTAACACTTGTCCCACCAGATGTTAGAAAGTGGTAGATTTTTAAACACAGGGGATGTTTAGCCAAGCTCTTTGAACTATCTTGTTGTAGTTCAGTCACTAAGTCATGTCTGACTCTTTGCGACCCCATGGACTACAGCACATCAGGCTCCTCTGTCCTTCACTATCTCTTGGAGTTTGCTCAGATTCATGCCCATTGAGTCAGTGATGCTCTCTAATCATCTCATCCTCTGCTGCCTCTTCTCCTTTTGCATTCAGTCTTTCCCACCATCAGAGTCTTTCCCAATGAGTCAGCTCTTGGCATAAGGTGGCTAAAGTATGAGATTCAGCTTCAGCATCAGTCCTTTCAATGAATATTCAGGGTTGATTTCCTTTAGCATTGACTATTTTGATCTCCTTGCAGTCCAAGGGACTTGTAATAGTCTTCTCCAGCACCACAGTTTAAAAGCATCAATTCTTCTGCACTCAGCCTTTTTATGTTCCTACTCTCACATCTGTACGTGACTACTGGAAAAACCATAGCTTTGTGTTTGTTGGCAAACAACTAAGGAGCCCAATATTTGGTCAAAGTCACAACATAGCATTCACAATATAAACCACAACTACTCATTTATAAACTCTGAAACTTAAGTGAGAAATGGTTCAAAAAGAAACAAAGGCCTTATACTATGTGAACAATAAATGAAATGAAGCAATAGTCAATAAAACAAAGCATATTAAGTTATAACAAATATATCTCTGACAATTGTACCCTTCTTTGGAAACAATTTCACTGTAGAAATTTTAAACACATTAAAACAGGCACAGTTACATAAACACATGTCCCTCTGTCACACTGAGTGGAATTTACTACTACTTCCACCTAAACCCTCCTGAGCCAGCAATGCCAAAGACATTTTTTTTTTTTTTATCCTGGCAACAGCATCGTATCTGTGGTCTGATGTGTGCTAAAGTACCCTTTACAGTGGTCCCCAAACTTTTTGGCACCAGTGACTGGTTTTGTGGAAGACAATTTTCCATTTTTCCATGGACAGGGATGGGGAGGATTGTTGAACCTTTATTGTGAGCCACAAGGAATGGCAGATGAAGCTTTGCCTACACATTTGCTGTTTACTTCCTACTGTTCCTAACAGGCTATGGACCAGTACTGGTCCTCAGCCTGGGGATTGGGGACCCCTGCTTTAACCCTTTTCGCTTTCATGCATTGGAGAAGGAAATGGCAACCCACTCCAGTATTCTTGCCTGGGAAATCCTATGGATAGAGGAGCCTAGTGAGCTACAGTCCATAGGGTTGAAAAGAGTTGGACATGATTGAGCAACTGAGTACACACACACACATTTCTCTTAAAAGTAGCCTCCAACTCAAGAATACCTGAGTTTTTGTATATAGTTTCTTAATATAATATTAATGTATTCTCCTATAATATTATCTCCTACAGTGACTTTTCCTCTGGTCATTATTTAACAAACAATACTGCTGAATAAGTCTTATTCAGCACCTCCTCTGTGTCATGAAAGATGCTGACATCCTCTGAGAGTCAGATGCTTCTTTTCATGTTTTATTTTAGCTATTCCTAAAGGAAGCAGTTTATGGAAATATAATAGAATGTTGAGGAAATAATTATTCTGTCACATCTGAACTAGCAGCGGTATGTAACATGAAAATAAGATTAAAGTCAGGTTTCTAAAAGTACCTTTTAAGTGTGGACGTTACTTTTGCAAGTGAAATATTTTGTTTTATTCAGTTACTTTTTGTTGTATCCTATTGTTTTTTTCCTAAAGACTACATTTTAGTATATATATATATATATATATATTTATTTATACATATATTTATTTTATTGGCTCTGAAGAAAGCAAAATGTTCGATGATGTGTTATACAAATTATATAAACAGAACATAATCTCTAGATAAATACTGAGATTCCAAAATGGCTTTGGTCACATGGTTTTATCCTTGGAGAGAAAGCTGAATTACCAGTTGTAAAGAGCAGGTTAGAGAGCATCACTGACTCATTGGATATGAATTTGAGAAAACTCTGGGACGCAGTGAAGGACAGGGACACTGGCATACTGCAGTCCATGGGGTCAAAAAGAGTCAGACACAACTTTGCAACTCAACAACAATGAAGAACAGGGACTTTTTACTGAGTAGGTTCAGGTGTCTATTCCTGACAGTTATTAACTTTGGAGCTTTGACCAAGTTACTTACTTTATCTTTTGAGTCATAGTTTTATCCTTTACTAAATGGGAATTAAAAATACCAAGAGAGAGAGGGCGTGTAGCTTTGTAAAAAAAATGTGAGTATACACTTTGATTCGTAGCAAATGATCAATGAGTGATTTCTGCAGTTTTTCTAGAACTCCTCTTTTCAAAAAAAAAAAAAAGAATGCTTGTTTTTATGTACATCATGCTATATCATGCTAACTATTTTAAATAAAAGAAGTTGCATTGTATCAAAAAAAAAAAAAAAAAACAATTCCTAGTTAGTAGATTTCTATGTACTCCACTTTTGCAACCACATAAAAATAGTAGGCTCCACAGGCTATCAATAATTTACACTTCATAGGGCAACTGGTTGTTGAGTTAAGCAGACTGGCACATGACTTTTTTTGTAAAATAAGTAAATTATGTATGAGGGGTTTGGGGCAAGGCTTTCCTTTCATGGAGTTTCAACTGCTGTAGTACCCGTTACAGAGGAATTATGAGCCATATTTGACCCACTTTAGTTGTTTTCTGTCAAATTAAATGTTAAGCAAAGTGAATACTACAAAATTCTTCCTATGAGAAGGTTATTAATATAAAAAGTTGGCTTAAAGCTCAACATTCAGAAAACGAAGATCATGGCATCTGGTCCCATCACTACATGGGAAATAGATGGAGAAACAGTGGAAACAGTGTCAGACTTTATTTTTCTGGGCTCCAAAATCACTGCAGATGGTGACTGCAGCCATGACATTAAAAGACACTTACTCCTTGGAAGGAAAGTTATGACCAACCTAGATAGCATATTCAAAAGCAGAGACATTACTTTACCAACAAAGGTTCGCCTAGTCAAGGCTATGGTCTTTCCTGTGGTCATGTATGGATGTGAGAGCTGGACTGTGAAGAAGGCTGAGTGCTGAAGAATTGATGCTTTTGAACTGTGGTGTTGGAGAAGACTCTTGAGAGTCCCTTGGACTGCAAGGAGATCCAACTGGTCCATTCTGAAGGAGATCAGCCCTGGGACTTCTTTGGAAGGAATGATGCTAAAGCTGAAACTCCAGTATTTTGGCCACCTCATGGGAAGAGTTGACTCATTGGAGAAGACTCTGATGCTGGGAAGGATTGAGGGCAGGAGGAGAAGGGGACGACAGAGGATGAGATGGCTGGATGGCATCACTGACTCGATGAATGTGAGTCTGAGTGACCTCCGGGGGCTGGTGATGGATAGGGAGGCCTGGCGTGCTGCAGTTAATGGGGTTGCAAAGAGTCGGACACGACTGAGTGACTGATCTGATCTGATAGTTGGAATGTTTCTCTAGGAAGCCACGTATGCTCCACCAGGCTGGGGCCACCATAGGAATTAAAAATCGTCAACAAAACCGCATCAGCAAATAACATTAGCACGGTTGCTCTATTTTCCACATCCAGACAGACACTGCTAGAGGAGATTCCAATTAGACTAGCTGAGAAATTGGCGTCATCTCCTTGAGCTTTTTTCCACGGAAGGATTCTGACCCTTGGCAAGACTCCATACAAAGAGGGAATTCCTTCAGTGAGAAAAGGTGATTGGAGGCCCCCTCCAAACAGTAGTCACTGCAGCTCTCTTTCCTGGCTCAGTAAATTTGCCTCTCTCTGGATTGGCAGCATCCTCTCCTATGCATCAACTTTTTCCATTTGTTAGCAACAAAGACTGCTAACAAATGCCAAATTTATATATTCATCAAGAAAGGGGAAATCATTAATTCTCTTTTTTTGCATTTTTATGAATTGTGAGAATTTTTTGGATTATCAGTATTTAGAATGCATGCTCATCTCTGTTGCCAGGAAAGTCCTCAGTTGACATCTCTCATTAAAACACGGTTGAATTAGGCATAGAGTCATTTACTCTAAAGATTTTAGCTTTATATAGGTATCCACATTTGCACTTGACTGAAGAGAATATTGAACTTAGAAGATACAAGGCAACTTCTATACAGTTATAAGAATGCTGGATGCTAGAACATATATTGAAATTCAGTATGTATGGCTGTCTTTAAAATGCACCCTTCTGCCTTCCAACTTCTCCGTAAATAGGAAGTATGGTCACACAAGCTATTTAACTCTCCATTGCTCCAATCATTTGATGAAATAATGGATAATTTAAAGAGTTTGAAAAGTGAAATGGCAGTAAAGATTTTAATTAAACCTTCAGTAGTCAGCTACTTTAAGCACTACAAAAATATTTGATTGAAATTTTCTAGTCAACTTTAAAAAAATTTAGCAAATTTAGCCTGATTTAGCAAAATATCTCTAGGGATGGGAGGAAAGCGCCACCCACCCCCCCGTCACCTTAATTTTTAAACTAATGTTTTATGAAATAGTCTTGCCATGAAGTTTCATTATTTGGGAGTTAATTATCAAAGACAAAACTGTGTCATCTCAGTGATTAGAGATTAATGATAATTTAGGCAGAAAATTTTATACCAAATTATACAATAGTGTGGGCTTCCCAGGTGGCACTTGTGGTAAAGTACACCTTGCCAATGCAGGAGACATAAGAGATACAGTTTCAGTCCTTGCATTGGGAAGATCCCCTGGAGGAGAGTATGGCAACCCACTCTAGTATTCTTGCTCAGAAAATTCCCGAGACAGAGGAACCTGGTAGGTTGCAAAGAATAAGATGCAACTGAGTGACTTAGAATGCATGCAATAGTGTACTTATGCTAAATTATTGTTTCCAAACCTGAATAATCATCAGAATATCCTTAGAGAATATTCAGTATTTTAATTAATGCAGATACATAGGTTTCACGTAAGAGTTTCGAATTGTAACTTTGTGGGTTATTATAATACAGAAATACATATTTTTTAAATGCTCTCAGAGTAATTTAATGATTAGATGGGATTGGATGCTACATAGCAAAATGATGTATTTAATAGAAAGATTACACTTAAACATTTTCTTAGTCTTTAAACCATTTCACTACAGGATTTTAAGGTTATATGTGAAAGGATTTTCCTATGGCTCCATTACTATGCAAAATATAGAGTTTTTAACTTATTTATACTACTATTCCGGAGAAGGCAATGGCACCCCACTCCAGTACTCTTGCCTGGAAAATCCCATGGACAGAGGAGCCTGGTAGGCTGCAGTCCATGGAGTAGCAAAGAGTCAGACACAACTGAGCGACTTCCCTTTCACTTTTCACTTTCATGCATTGGAGAAGGAAATGGCAACCCACTCCAGTGTTCTTGCCTGGAGAATCCCAGGGCCGGGGGAGCCTGGTGGGCTGCCGTCTATGGGGTCGCACAGAGTCGGACACGACCGAAGCAACTTAGCAGCAGCAGCAGCAGCATACTATTATTCAATGTCTTTAGACATTTGTTGATGATGGAATATTCACCTATAAGTGAACGTGTACATGGAAATCCAGACATAACTGTATGTTCAGGAAATAGAATATGACTTCTGTATTGGCAACCATTAGCCTAAGTTATGACACCCCACTCCAGTATTCTTGCCTGGAAACTCCTATGGATGGAGGAACCTGGTAGGCTGCAGTCCATGGGGTCGCTAAGAGTCAGACACAACTGAGTGACTTCACTTTCACTTTTCACTTTCATGCATTGGAGAAGGACATGGCAACCCACTCCAGTGTTCTTGCCTAGAGAATCCCAAGGACAGCGGAGCCTGGTGGGCTTCCGTCTATGGGGTCGCACAGAGTCGGAAACGACTAAAGTGACTTAGCAGCAGCAGCCTGAGTTAATTCAATTTTTTTTTTTACACATTTATTGAGCAACATCTATCTTATGGACAGTGTTAGGATCTGTGAGAGTAGGGGAGAAATATAAAAGTAAAAATTTTAAATTTAGTCAGTTAAATTGGCATGTGGTGATTAATAAAGTAGATTTTTCTGTTTAAATAATAAGCTCTGCATTTTAGGCAGAATTAAATGCACCAGTGAAAAAAATAAAGCTAAAAAATAAAAGTCATAAAGATGAAATGGTTAAAAGGAACAAATCAGAATTACTATTATGGTATTACTCTGGAAGCCAAGTGTAAGATTTACCAGAGTAAGAGAGACAGTTGGAGTTTTGAGGGCTGCAGGAAGTAAGAATCAGGATTTGACAAGGTGATGGATGAGAAAGTAGAATGGAATCTTCAGCTCTGCCAACTGCCAAATGTCCCTGGTGGGTTATCTCTAGACTTAAAGGAACCAAGTACAAATGCTTTGTCTTTATACAATGTTATAGATGAGGTTTAGACTGGATTCCCTAACTTCAGTCAAAGTTCAGATCCCTGAAGGGCTTCCCAAGAGGCTCAGTGGTAAAAAAAAAAAAAAAAAAATCCACCTGCCAATGTAGGAGACACAGGTTTGATCCCTGGGAAGATCCCCTGGAGTAGAAAATGTGCAACCCTCTCCAGTATTCTTGCTGGTGTAATCTCATGGACAGAGGAGCCTGGCAGGCTACAGTCCATGGGGTCACAAAAAGTCAGACATGACTGAACACACACACAAGCATGCTCTCTCAGATCCCTGATTGTTATTTAATGGAATTATAGTGCTATCAAGGTACAGTGCTTCCTAAGACAGAGTGAATGGTTCACATTCCTGGGGACTTGGGTCAAGATAACACTGTTTTTCCCAACAAGAAGAATGGCAGACTGTCAGAAGTGGTCTAACTGCTTAGCTAAAAGATCACTATCTTTCTCACTAATCTCCAAGTTGTTGTTGTTCAGTTGCTCAGTTGTGCCCGACCCCATGCGCTGCCCCATGCCAGGTTTCCCTGTCCTTCACAATCTCCTGGGAATTTGCTCAAAGTCATGTCTATCAAGTCAATGATGCCATTCAACCATCCCATCTTCTGTTGTCCCCTTCTCCTGTCCTCAGTCTTTCCCAGGATCAGGGTCTTTTCCAACAAGTCAACTCTTCACATCAAGTGGACAAAGTATTGGAGCTTCAGCTTCAGTATCAGTCCTTCTAATGTATTTTCAAGGTTGATCTCCTTTAGGATTGATTATCAGGCTCAAAAATGAAAATAAAATGTGGAACAGTATGTCTAACAGACTAGCATCATTTATACATATCATTTAGGTTGACTTGATGGGTGTGAGTCTGGGTGACCTCTGGGAGCTGGTGATGGACAGGGAGGCCTGGCGTGCTGCGGTTTATGGGGTCGCAAAGAGTCGGACACGACTGAGTGACTGATCTGATCTGATCTGATCTGTGTGCATTTGTTATCAGGGTGATGATGGCCTCATAAAATGAGCTTGGAAGTATTCCTTCTTCTGCAATTTTTTGGAAGAATTTGAGAAGGATGGGTGTTAGCTCATCTCTAAATATGTGATAGAATCTGCCTATGAGGCCATCTGATCCCGGACATTTGTTTGTTGGAAGATTTTAATCAGTTTCAGTTTATTTACTTATGACTGGTCTGTTCATACTTTCCATTTATTCTTGGTTCAGTCTTAGAGGGTTGTTACTTTCTAAGAATTTGTGTATTTCTTCCAGGTTGTCCATTTTATTGGCATATAGTTGCTTATAGTAGTCTCTTTATGATCCTTTGTATTTCTGTAGTGTCTGTTGTAACTGTGACTAGGCTTAGATCACAAAATGTCTTAGGCCAAAAATGACTTCTTTTATATGAAGAAACCCATGCCTGGTTCTTTTTCTCCAGGAATCCCCTACCCTATCTGATTACAAAGCTGCTACATAAGTATTGAAACTTAATAACCATATAGTTATGTGGTTTCGCTTCTTGCAAATTTTTCTAACAATACAGGAAATAAAGCCTAAGGACTATACTGTGTGTGTGTATGTGTGTAATTTTTAAAACATCTGAGAGCCCAGGAAAAACATTTAAAGACTGGAAGTGTTTTTTATAGGCTTCTAGTTAGCCTTCTCCCCCGACATTTAGGCTATTTTACTTATGAAGCACCAAGTAGTCAACATACACCACCAGTGTGCAATCCACTGGTTTCACATAGCTCCTATTAAGTCGCTTCAGTCGTGTCCGACTCTGTGCGACCCCATAGACGGCAGCCCACCAGGCTCCGCTGTCCCTGGGATTCTCCAGGCAATAACACTGGAGTGGGGTGCCACTGCCTTCTCCAATGTATGAAAGTGAAAAGTGAAAGTGAAGTCGCTCAGTCATGTCCGACTCCTAGCGACCCTATGGACTGCAGCCCACCAGGCTCCTCCGTCCATGGGATTCTCCAGGCCAGAGTACTGATTCCAGTGGTTTGCCATTGCCTTCTCCAGATTCACATAGATATCTTGCTAAATCGCAACCTTTTTCTTTTCTAAGCTTATCTATACCTCTTACTTCCGTATACTCTTAATTCTCATTCTTTAGGCTTAGAATTTGGTCTCAGCCTGATTTTATTCTATGCTCTTACTCTAAAAATGGCTCGACTGTCGTTTTCTCTTTCAGCTTCCTTTGAGGTAATACACTATACACCATAGAACCCACTAATATCATCCATGGAAATAATTCCCTTAGACTATATAGGTTTCTTGAAGGTCAAGAATAATATTGACTCAGAGAATTGTTTTGGTTTTTGTTGTTACTAATGATCACCAATTCTGCACGTTTTCCCATTTCTAAATTGATCAAATTCAGTAATAACCATTATTTGTCAGTAATGTTAGTACACTGAAAAATCTTCCAAAGTATGGTGCCCATGTGGAAAAACTGCAATCAAAGCACTCCTCAGAAAACCAATTTTCCCCCTCCTTGGAAGTGAAAAGATAATAATACAATAACTGGACCAAGTTATAACTAAGAATCCTTTGATATTTTACTTTTTATGTTTTTCTCTTTCACTGCAATTTATTTTTATCAGCAATTTACAAGTTTCCCTTGGACAAAAAAATTACATGCACCACGGTGAGATTATTTTCCTCTTCCTTTTTGATTATGAATTCTGTTACCAGAATGTAAGCAAATTCTACACTGAGCCCTGTGATTTAAAGATAAATAATAAGAATCAAGGAATCAATAGTTAATAGAATAATTTAGAAAAAAAAAAACAATAAATTTTTGTATTTGAAGATTAACTTGGTTGTTTTTCTCTCCTTATAAAATTAGTTTTGTTCAAGGCCTACTGTGCAGGGAAGGCCTTAGGGAAATAAAGTGGTACATTTTTCATTGTCTTCAAATCTATTTTCTGCTTGAACAGAGTCAGCATTAAATTTAAAGCAAGAAAATCACTTGCTGATGGAAGTCTCAGTATAAGAAGCGTGGTAGAAAGGCCCCTCTCTTCTGGGTGTTGATTTTTAGGTCACTCAACTGCACACTTTTCTGACCACACACACACACCAGGAATTTGATTTAACACAGTTTGATCACCTAGCCTATATCACAACAAGAGGAAATTCTTTTAAAAACACAAATGTTGCTGTTTACAGCTAATCTGGTAGAACAAAGAGGCTCAGCTGTTAGATCTGAGAGACCCGTTTTCAAATCCTTACTCTTATACATACTAGCTGTGTGACCTTATGCCATATTTAACCTCACTGAATATTAGTTTCCCCATCTGATCAAATTTGTCTGACTCCTATGTTCCATATTATTCCTGTGACATCAGACTTCTCTCAACATGCCTGTATCCACATAATCATCGTTATTATTAAACAATTTCCACTACAATGTTCTCTTCAGGCCCCACTATTGTATGCCATGTCCTCAGAGTCCATGGCATGTCTATTCTCATCCTTTTTTTTTTTTTTTATCACATGCAAATACCCATCAAAGTTTTAGCATTACTTTACTCGGCCTATTTAACACTATTAGACTGTGACGTCCGTAAGTCTGCTCTGCACATTTCTGTTTCCTGAAATCAAAGAAACCATCAGGGTCATTAGAAATTAGTATGTGCTTAATAATTATTACTTCTTCTTCCTCCATTTAAATATAGGATAATTTCAATAAACTAGAAAGTTTGCTAAAGGGGTTATCTTCAAATTAGCTCTAGATTTGGAGTTCTCTGCTTGAAAGGAAAGAAAGGGAACTAAATAAAATAGTCCAACAGCATGTCATGCTACAGAAAGGGCTGTGAGCAAGCTGGTTGCCATTAAACAGTATCCCACATTGATGGCTCAATTTTTTTCCTCCTTTTAAACATGTTCGTTTTTCAGAGGAATACGTGTTGCTGGAGGGAGAGAAAGGTCACAGCAGGAGATGACATATGTCACTACCTGTGTCATTACTAGGAGAGTCTACCTCGCCATGTTTACCTCTCAGCAGTCTCCTGCTTATTTTCGTCTTCCCACTGAAGCAAACTCGTTTCAAGTACACAATTCAGGGAGCAGTGCCACAGGAAGGAAGGCAGCAGCATGGGCGGTACTCATCCAGTAGACACCTGGAAAGCTTTCCATGGACAAGAATTCAGTTTTGTACCCTGCTTTTGGATGCAGATCTTCCACCTGGTTGACGCTGTTGAAGAGAAGCCCAGGGAAATGCTATTTGCCCCTTTGATTAACCTAATATTCTGCTCAGAAAAAATTCTTCAGTGTACAATGCATGCATAGAATGTTAAATTTTTAAATAAGATAGGCAAATACAAGTAGGAGGGAGACAAATGTGACTGAGATATATTCATTTATTCAACTGATATTTGAGGAGCGATTATTAAGTGCCATGCACATAATTTCTGGCATGCTAGAAGTCTCCTGTGATGGATGAAATTGTCTAGTCAACAGAGGGAAGAGAGAACAAGTATGCAAATAATTAAAAAGTGATTAAAAACTGGAAGAGTTGATATGAAGGAATCGTAGAAGGGATTTAATAGATGGTGACATGAAGAAAAGAAAGGGAAAGGTCATAGCAAGCCTTATTGGTGGTCGTGACATTTGAACTTGGAACTGAAAGATGATACTTCTGCTCATAATAAAGATGATATAACAGGGACTGGATTTAACTTTGACCTGAAACAATCATAAAACAAATGAAACAGTTGACATAAAAGTTTTTCAAGACATAGGCATCCGGCAACAAAAGCAGCAGGCCTGAGTGTTGGCAAGCAAACAAGAAAGTTTGTCTGCTCTTGGCTGATCTTACAGTCTTGAGAAAGTTTCCAGACAATGCTGCAGACAGGAAAACCCAGGCAGCATGCAAGTGTCTCCTTGAATTGAAGAAGTAGGGCTGAGAATGTGGGATTGATGATGGATAAAGTCCGTAGGTCAGGGGAACTGGTGAGAGAGCTATATACAGAGTAAAGTACATATATCTGCAAGGGTCC
Organism: Tragelaphus eurycerus; assembly: GCA_935064755.1. NCBI lineage: Eukaryota > Metazoa > Chordata > Mammalia > Artiodactyla > Bovidae > Tragelaphus > Tragelaphus eurycerus. The sequence continues at coordinate 26,972,620 of CAKXYN010000020.1, forward strand.
CCAGTGTGTATCAACACATGCATGAGAGGAGATCACTCAAAACTGGGAAATGATCTCACAGAAAGATAGAAGTTGACAGAGGGTGACATTTATAGAGGTCCAGAGTAGTGCTTGTTCTCAGCAGTCAGATTGGGAAGCTTTATAATTCATGGGACATTGGCTGCAATACACAGGGAAGGAACCTTACATTGAACATTGGTTGTCTTTCAGTTGCTAAGTCATGTCTGACTCTCTGCAACCCCATGAACTTCAGCATGTCAGGCTTCCCTGTCCTTCACTATCTCCTGAGATCAGATCAGATCAGATCAGTTGCTCACTCGTGTCCAACTCTTTGCGACCCCATGAACTGCAGCAGGCCAGGCCTCCCTGTCCATCACCAACTCCCGGAGGTCACTCAGACTCACATCCATCAAGTCAGTGATGCCATCCAGCCATCTTATCCTCTGTCATCCCCTTCTCCTCCTGCCCCCAATCCCTCCCAGCATCAGAGTCTTCTCCAATGAGTCAACTCTTTGCATGAGGTGGCCAAAATACTGGAGTCTCAGCTTTAGCATCATTCTTTCCAAAGAAATCCTGGGGCTAATCTTCTTCAGAATGGACTGGTTGGATCTCCTTGCAGTCCAAGGCACTCTCAAGAATCTTCTCCAACACCACAGTTCAAAAGCATCAATTCTTTGGCGCTCAGCCTTCTTCACAGTCCAGCTCTCACATCCATACATGACCACAGGAAAGACCACAGCCTTGACTAGGCGAACCTTTGTTGGTAAAGTAATGTCTCTGCTTTTGAATATGCTATCTAGGTTGGTCATAACTTCCCTTCCAAGGAGTAAGCGTCTTTTAATTTCATGGCTGTAGTCACCATCTGCAGTGATTTTGGAGCCCAGAAAAATAAAGTCTGACACTGTTTCCACTGTTTCCCCATCTATTTCCCATGTAGTGATAGGACCAGATGCCATGATCTTCGTTTTCTGAATGTTGAGCTTTAAGCCAAACTTTTCACTCTCCACTTTCACTTTCATCAAGAGGCTTTTTAGTTCCTCTTCACTTTCTGCCATAAGGATGGTGTCATCTGCATATCTGAGGTTATTGATATTTCTCCCAGCAATCTTGATTCCAACTTGTGTTTCTTCCAGTCCAGCATTTCTCATGATGTACTCTGCATATAAGTTAAATAAACATGGTGACAATATACAGCCTTGACGGACTCCTTTTCCTATTTGGAACCAGTCTGTTGTTCCATGTCCAGTTCTAACTGTTGCTTCCTGACCTGCATACAAATTTCTCAAGAGACAGATCAGGTGGTCTTGTATTCCCATCTCTTTCAGAATTTTCCACAGTTTATTGTGATCTACACAGTCAAAGGCTTTGGCATAGTCAATAAAGCAGAAATAGATGTTTTTCTGGAACTCTCTTGCTTTTTCCATGATCCAGTGGATGTTGGCAATTTGATCTCTGGTGCCTCTGCCTTTTCTAAAACCAGCTTGAACATCAGGAAGTTCACAGTTCACATATTGCTGAAGCCTGGCTTGGAGAATTTTGAACATTACTTTACTAGCGTGTGAGATGAGTGCAATTGTGCGGTAGTTTGAGCATTCTTTGGCATTGCCTTTCTTTGGGATTGGGATGAAAACTGACCTTTTCCAATCTTGTGGCCACTGCTGAGTTTTCCAAATTTGCTGGCGTATTGAGTGCAGCACTTTCACAGCATCATCTTTCAGGATTTGGAATAGCTCCACTGGAATTCCATCACCTCCACTAGCTTTGTGCGTAGTGATGCTTTCTAAGGCCCACTTGACTTCACATTCCAGGATGTCTGGCTCTAGGTTAGTGATCACACCATCATGATTATCTGGGTCGTGAAGATCTTTTTGTACAGTTCTTCTGTGTATTCTTGCCACCTCTTCTTAATATCTTCTGCTTCTGTTAGGTCCATACCATTTCTGTCCTTTATCGAGCCCATTTTGCTTAAAATGTTCCTTTGATATCTCTGATTTTTTGAAGAAATCCCTAGTCTTTCCCATTCTGTTGTTTTCCTCTATTTCTTTACACTGATCGCTGAAGAAGGCTTTCTTATCTCTTCTTGCTATTCTTTGGAACTCTGCATTCAGATGTTTATATCTGTCATTTTCTCCTTTGCTTTTCGCTTCTCTTTTCACAGCTATTTGTAAGGCCTCCCCAGACTGCCATTTTGCTTTTTTGCATTTGTTTTCCATGAGGATGGTCTTGATCCTATCTCCTGTACAATGTCACGATCCTCATTCCATAGTTCATCAGGCACTCTATCTATCAGATCTAGGCCCTTAAATCTATTTCTCACTTCCACTGTATAATCATAAGGGATTTGATTTAGGTCATACATGAATGGTCTAGTGGTTTTCCCTACTTTGTTCAATTTAAGTCTGATTTTGGCAATAAGGAGTTCATGGTCTGAGCCACAGTCATCTCCTGGTCTTGTTTTTGCTGATTGTATAGAGCTTCTCCATCTTTGGCTGCAAAGAATATAATTGATCTGATTTTGTTGTTGACCATCTGGTGATGTCCATGTATAGAGTGTTCTCTTGTGTTGTTGGAAGAGGGTATTTGCTATGACCAGTGCATTTTCTTGGCAAAACTCTATTAGTCTTTGCCCTGCTTCATTCTGTATTCCTCAAACTCATGTCTGTTGAGTTGATGATGCCTTCCAACCATCTCATCTTCTGTCACCCCCTTGTCTTCCTGCCCTCAATCTTTCCTAGCATCAGAATCTTTTCCAATGAGTTGGCTCTTTGCATGAGTAGGCCAAAGTATTGGAGCTTCAGTTTCAGCATCAGTCCTTCCAACGAATATTCAGGACTGATTTCCTTTAGGATTGATTGGTTTGATCTCCTGCCTATCCAAGGGACTCTCAAGAGTCTTCTCCTGCACCACAGTTTGAAAGCATCAGTTCTTCAGTTCTCAGCCTTATTTATGGTCCATCTATCACATTTGTACATGACTAATAAAAAAATCATAGCTTTGACTATATGGACCTTTGTCAGCAAAATGATATCCTGCTTTTTAATAAGCTGTCTAGTTTTGTCATAGCTTTTTTTCCCCAAGGATCAAGTGTCTTTTAATCTCATGGCTGCAGTCACCTTTCACAGTGATTTTGGAGTTCAAGAAAATAAAAACTGTCACTGTTCCTACCTTTTCCCCATATATTTGCCTTGACTAACTAACTAACACTGGTTAGTTCTACACACACACAAACAAAAAAAATCATAAAATTGAGACCCAGAAGGACCAAACTGCTTCCAATTTTCTGAACTATGTCCCATAATTAGACTTAATAGTATTATATGAGATTAGAGAAAGCTCTAACACTCAAAAAAATAAAATCCACTATAGGCTTCCCTTGTGGCTCAGCTGGGAAAGAATCCACATGCAATGTGGAAGACTTAGGTTTGATCCCTGGAATTGGAAGATCCCCTGGAGAAGGGAAAGGCTACCCACTTCAGTCTTCTGGCCTGGAAAATTCCAGGGAGTGTATAGTCCATGGGGTAGCAAAGAGTCCCACACAACTGAGCAACTTTCACTTTCACTTTTATGTTTAGTATACAATAAGATTATCAGACATGCAAAAAAATGTGGACTCTATTACTAGATGGTACATAAATGGAAAGAGATCCAGAAGTATCATGGGTTTTAGATTTAGTAAGCAAGAACATTAAGATGCTCATTATGACTGTACCTTAATATGAAACCAAAGATAAGTAGAAATATTATGGATATGAAAAAGATAAATTTTTACAGATGAAATTTTTTAAAATCTTTTTTAAAATTTATTTATTTCAATTGTAGGCTAATTACTTTACAATATTGTTGTGGTTTTTGCCATACATTGACATGAATCAGCCATGGGTGTACATATGTTTCTCATCCTGAACTCCCCTCCCACCTCCCTCCCTATCCCACCCCTCAAGGTCATCTCAGTGCACCAGCCCTGAGCACCCTGTCTCATGCATCGAACCTGGACTGGCGATGTATTTCACCTATGATAATATACATGTTTCAATGCTATTCTCTCAAATCATCCCACCCTCACCTTCTCCCACTGAGTCCAAAAGTCTGTTCTTTATATCTTTGTACACATGAAAATTATAATGTCTGAGAAGAAATATAGAGTAGATGGAAGTTATAGAATATTAGATATTTCAGAAGAAATGAATAGTAAATTTGATGATAAAGCAGTAACAATTATTTTTTTTAAAAGAAAATAGAGAAACAGAATTTTAAAAACTTGCAGTGAGTTGTGAGACAAGTTAAACCAACCTAATATACATGTAGTTGTTGTTCTGGAAGTCAGTCAGAATACAGTAAAATGTGTTTTAAAAAATAATGGCTGAATAATTTCAAATTTTGATTAAAATTGAAGATGCACAGATCCAAGAGCAACACAAAAGCATATCATACTCAGATTTCTCAAAACTGGTTATAGAGAGAAAATCTTAAACGTACACATTGTGCACACACACATACACACACACACAAAGATAAAGCCTAGAATTCTTTATCCAGTGAACATATCCATAAAAATAGAAATACTTTTCCGACATACAAAAGCTGAAAGAGTAATCACCAAAGGGCTCACATTCAAAGAAATGTTATAAATATGTCCTTCAGACAGAAGAAAAATGTACCATTTGGAAATATACCTCTAGACGAAAAGGAATGAAGAACAGTGAAAACAATTACGTGGATAAAATACAAACTAGTTTCCTTTTATTTAAATCTCTTTAAAATACAATTGACTGTCTAGACAAAAATAATAATATATAGAACCAAATTACATGACAACAAGAACACGTATTTCCTGGAATGGAGGGGTATAAGTATATTGTTGTAAGTTTCTTGTGTTAGACGTGAAGATGTATCACTGAAAGGAAGTGTTTGAAAGGTTAGAATGGTTGCTATAAACTCTACAGATACCAAATATCAAGCAAAGAGTTATAACTACTAAATCCCACAAAAAGAGATAGAACAGAACCAAAAAAAAAAAAAAAAAAAAAATAAGTAACATTAATTCAAAAGAAAGCAGAAGAGGGGAAAGTGAACCATAAACAAAAGGGGCATAGACAAATGAAGTAATACATTGATAGATATAAAGCTAATAAGATAAATATTTAAATTAAAAGCAAACAGTAAATACCCCATAGGCTAAAAACAAGACCCACCTATATGTTGTCTGCAAGAAATATTCTTTGTAAAGGCAAAAATAACTTTCGTTTAATTAACTGAAGTTAAAAGAATAGAAAAAGGTATGCCATGCTAACACTAACTGAAGGAAAGCTGGATATTAATTTTAATTATTACTACATAAAATTAAAATCAGTAGCTGTCAGAGCAAATATTCTAATAGACAAAGATGGTCATTGCATAATTATAAAGAAGCCAATTCTTTTCTAAACATTTATTCACCTCACATCAGAACTTTGAAACACATGAATCAAAAATGATAAAGCTGTACAGAGAAATAGATAAATCTGCAATATAATCAGAGATCCCCAATATTATCAATAATTTATAGAACAAATAGAAAACCAGTAAGATATAGAAGATTGGAACAATATCAGTATCTATCTTCTCCTAGTGGACTTCTTTTTTAAAGGACCACAGTAAACTGTGGAAAATTCTGAAAGAGATGGGAATACTAGACCACCTGACCTGCCTCTTGAGAAATCTGTATGCAAGTCAGGAAGCAACAGTTACAACTGGACATGGAACAACAGACTGGTTCCAAATAGGAAAAGGAGTACGTCAAGGCTATGTATTGTCACCCTGCTTATTTAACTTCTATGCAGAGTACAGTAGTTGTGGCTTGCTTAGTCGCCCCTAAGGCATGTGTAATTTTCCGGGTCCAGGAATAGAAGCATTGTCCCCAGGCAAACCCTTAACCAATGGGCCATCAAGAAAGTCCTCAAAGTGACATTTATAGATGCTGCTGCTGCTGCTAAGTCGCTTCAGTAGTGTCCGACTCTGTGCGACCCCATACACGGCAGCCCACCAGGCTCCCCCGTCCCTGGGATTCTCCAGGCAAGAACACTGGAGTGGGTTGCCATTTCCTTCTCCAATGCATGACAGTGAAAAGTGAAAGTGAAGTGCTCAGTCATGTCCAACTCTTAGCGACTCCATGGACTGCACCACACCAGGCTCCTCTGTCCATGGGATTTTCCAGGCAAGAGTACTGGAGTGGGGTGCCATTGCCTTCTCCTTTTATAGAAGAGTACTCCATAAAACATGTAGTTGTACTAATTAAATTCCAAGATACCATAATGATAGAAAATTCAGACCAAAAAAAGAAGTAAAATTTTGGATTGTTTTAGTCTCTCCCTGCATTGACTACATGCTTGTATTCCTGCAGTAAATCTAGTTAATCTTCTTGGACTTTTCCTCTTTAAATAATTCTATATATTTCTCCAAGAAATATCTCCTAACTTTTAGGTTTCTGAATTTTCCCTTGATTTAAACTGCCAAGTGGATTTGTTCTAGAACCAAATCATAGAAGTTCCCCTCATGTAGCCCACCCAAGAGTCTGACTATATTTCCCATAGATTATAGTATTAACCTTCCATTCTTACTGTATTATACTGTTTCTTAAGTAAATTATTTTCATCCTTCACCCCAACACCTTTCTCACACTTCTTCTGCACCCTTCTCTATCATCCCCATGAAATCGGATTTGTGTGTATTTATGATCATTCATGTGATTTTATATTGAAGCAAAGATAACATCTCCTCCTTTCCCTATGATCAAGAAATGAGAAATTTAATTTTAAAAGCATGTGGGCAAATACAGTTCTAATGCTTACTAAGTAAAGAAGAGTAAAACATTGTTTTTCTCTTTCCTAGAAAAAGGGATTTCACTTTCCATTTCCTGGATGTTGTGAAGTGAGCTCAAAATTAATATGTAGAGACCTGTTCAGTGGTCAGCATATTCAGACAGATATCCACACATATGAAAGTGTGCATATGTATATATTAGATGAATCCAGTTTCTATTACATCAAACTATAAATTCTTATGTAAGTCATTTAGTATTCCTGACCCTCAGTTTCTTCAGCTATAATATGAATATAAGAACCCCTGCTGTGCTGCTACAGGGTTGTTATGAGTGTTATAAGGGAAATATGACCTTAAAGAGCTTTAAAATTTTATTCAATTCTTTATATACATGAGAGACCTTTATTATTTGCAGAGTTGATGTGAAATATAAGTAATGCTAGTGATTTTCAAAGTTTTAGTTGTAAAACTTAAGTATCACATTTGATTATATATAACCAAAACATTCACAGTTTGTTAGAAGTTTATATGAAAGTACTGAGTTTTATCTCGACTCTTCCTGTTATAGTTTATATTTAAGCAAGTTATGTAATTTCTTTGAATCTTGAATTGAAAGTAAGAGGATACGTTCTGAGTCAAGAATATGTGGGAGAATCAAATGAGATAATATAAGAATTGCATTGCAAGGTACACATATACACAGTCTCCTGTGCTTCATACATTGATACCAAGATAAAGGCATAAAGAATATGAGAAACTTTTAACATGAGTTTGAGCAAACTGTGGGAAATAGTGAAGGACAGGAAAGCCTGGAGTGCTGCAGTCCATGGGATCGTAAAGAGTCGGATGCAACATACAGACTGAACAACAACAGCAATTGGGAAAATGAATTATTTAGTACATTTTTTTGTTCACATCAAACCCTCAATTCATTTCATAATGTAGTGATTCTTCCTGGTAACCCCAGGGAACTTTTGGTGATATATGAAGACATAGCTAGGGGGCTGAAGAATGGTAGGGGCATCTATTGGGTGGTGGTAAGAGAGGCTGATAAAAAAAGGATATTGTGCAAAGGCAACTCCCAACAACACATTATCCGGCCCCAGATGTCAAGAGTTCCAGGGTTGCAAAATCCCACTGTCATGAATAAATGAAGAACATGCAGGATTCTATTCCTCATATATGTACAGCTTCTAACATGAAAAATCTGTTTGTACTCAGAGAAAAAGACAAACCAAAAGGATATATTCTGTGATTTTTCTTTATTTTTGCCTCTTCTTTTTTTGCTCATATTTTTCCATAGACATTTCTCAAGTTTTGTCAGAGTTAGTGGTCAGCTGGGTTCAATAAAACAACCACATCTTGTGGAGAAGCCCTGACTATTGTCATAATAAAGCTAGAACATTGTACCCAGTATGTGACATTACTCTTGATTCATTTTGTCTTTTTTTCCTTGCAAGATACTTAAATTATTTCTTAGAAGCTCTGTATATGTCTGACTATATAAACTGTGTGCAAGATGTGGGCTGGTTTGTGCTAGAGATATAGTCTTCCAAATTTTGAGTCCTGTTATTAAGACCCTAGCAGGATCATAACTTTTAATTATGAATGACAGGAATCATGCATTTCTTGTATATGCCAACTTTATCATAAGTTTTTAAAATGAAGGAAAACCTTGCAAATGTACAAATAAAGCCTTGTATCCAGATCTAAACTAGTAACAATTTCTAGTTGGTCAAGACAGATATCCAATTTTCATTGATAACCCCAGATCATAAATCGTGTACACATGACCCTTCAAAGGATTCTTTATCTCATGTTGTATGCCAGGGTATTGCTCCTCCAACCAAGAATTCATTTATGTGTGGCAGCACAAATGCACAGAAGTTCAAAGGCACAAAGACAAGTGATAACACTGCATATTGGGGGGCAATACAAGCCACATGAGTGACATGAACACAGGTCAAGATTACATTGGCTCATTATTTTTTAAACATTTTATGGTTGTATAAGAGGGTAAGGACATTAAAATAGATTTGCCATAATGTCGGTCTTCACCAAGCTGAATTAATACTTGGATGGTTACTTGAGATTAAACAATTGACTTACTATTGTTCTTAGGGTAAAAGCCAAAATCCTTTACATGGTGTGCAAAGCTAACTCTGTTTTAGTGCCTTGAATCCTTCCCCTTGTCTTCCCCATCTAGCCTTTACTAGATCTTCTTACTGATCTTTCAGTCCCAACTTTCATGAAATAAGCCCCTGTTGAGATGGTAGCCTAGACTCCACCTCTTTAGACAGTTGTCTCTGATTGTCTGTGACATATATCTCTCTTCTTTATGTTTCCTATTGTGATTTTAATGTTAAATGTGTCAATGTAGTTATTTGGTGAATCTCCTACAAGATTGTGAATTCTATAACTAAAGCCAGGACTGTGATAATATTCACTCACCAGTTTATCTCTGGTGTCTCTACATGGTACCTGCTACCTACTGGGCTTTTCAATAAATAATTATGGAATAAAGAAATGCATAAATGAATAAAAAGAAGAATCTACACATCCTATGTGTTTTCTCCGGCCATTCTAGCCACAGGGGAACAAAATAAAATGTACAAGTTATACTCTTATTAAAATATTTCACAGTCTGGCAGGGAACTTAGACATTGGAGCATACAAAGCAGAATAAATATTAAAAATGTTTTGATAATATTATATAAAAGAGTTATAAGAACACTGAAGGAGGAAAATGCACAGACTTTCCTTTACCTCCTGGACAGCAACATATCAGTTTCATTTCCATTGGCTTACCACATTCGAATAAAAATATTCTTCTTTCTGTCATTGTTTATTTTCTTAAGAAACTTGGTCACAGTTAAGTCCTTTGTAATTTTTTTACATATATTTGAACCTCTGCCTGTACCACTTTGTCTCCATTTGCTTATTCAAGGATCATTTCCTAAGAGATATCTCCCTAATAATCAAGTTTATGGTACTCTTCACTCTTCCTTGGTATTTTTCACTCTTGCTCTGCTCATACTTTTTCATAGTACTTATCACCATTTTAAAATGTATTGCTCATTTTTTTTGCTAATTTTCTATTTTTTTCTACCCTCTAGAATGTGTTATAAGAGGACAATTTTTCTGTATTTTTCTGCATGTTCTCTCTGACAGCTCAAAGAGGGTGTGGAGCTGAAGAAAACACATAATATTTTTTGAGTCAATATATGATTAGGGAAAGAAAGAATGCATAACTGGAGAAGACCTTAGAAATTCTAAAATTTGAATTTGATCTCACTGAGTGAAAAATAATTTCTTATTCAAAAAAGACAAATTTGAGGGAGAAGTAAAGTGTGTAGTCATTGAGGGAGTCATGGTATATTAAGGATTTTTTTTTTCTCCTAAATCATCATATGTTTCTTTTGGCAGGTACTAGAGACAGGCAGCAAAAGTAGAAAGATGAGATTAAGGCAGAGTATAGAAGGACCTCAAAGTTAATAAATTCATCTTCTCTTCTCTGAGCAATAGGAAGTCATAGAAGGTAATTAGACTAGTAAATGAAATGATGCATTTTGCATTTTAGGAAGATCAATTCAGCAGTTGGATGGAAATGAAATGGAAGAGATAGTGGCTGTTGGCCAAGAAATCAGCTGGAAGACTGTTGCCAAAATCTGGAGTGTATTTATAAAGCATCACCTATATGACTCTCAGTTTTGTTTTCTTTAAAATATGAATTTGACCATTATAATGTTAAAAAAGGCTTTAAATATCTATTCTTCTGCTGTTATTCATTAAAAATTTTGTGCACTTTTATTTTAAGTTTATCAATATAGGGAAATATAAAGGGAAATAAGAAAGATCAGAGATATTTTCTTAAGCCTGCTTTATTTAACAGGCAAGTTATCAAAGGTTAAACTATATAGATGCATTTATAAGTAGAGGGTGCAAAGAGGCCAACATAATACACACAGAAAAACTAAGACCAGAGGAGAAGGTCAGTATTACCATAGGAGACTCGATAGATTAAAGGATTGCATATTTAGAAGAAAAACAGTGATATTAAAATTAGAAGTACTGGCAGGTATCAGAGTGACAAAGACCACTCTGAGGGCAAAAGGCTGATTTGAATACAAAATAGCAGGACTCAGCCTGACCCAGCCTCTGGTTCTGACTCTGATCCTTGCTAGGAGCATGACACCGAGTGAGACTATTCCTTCCCTCTCTGAGATTCACTTCTTTTCTCTCTCAAATGAAGACATTGGTCTCAATAGGTTATTAAAGCAGGGATCCTCTGCTTCCTAAAATACTTAGTGATGAAGCTTTGAGAGCTACACTCAGTGTTTCAGAACTCCAGAAGGAATTCTACATTTTCCAATGATAGAGTTAAGAAGTTATCCACAACATCAGAGTTCTTTTTTATGACTCAAGATAGGATTCATTGTAGTCATTTTGTATTGGTGATGGCTCTCATTCCTGATGATATATTCCCTGCTCACAGAATTGGAAACATTGTTGCTGCATCGATATTATTTAATTCCCAAACATTTACCAAACTTGGAGCAGAGGGTAGACACAAAACCTAATAGATGCCTAAGAAAGTAGCTCAGATTTGGGGACCCAAATGGTGAATGTAGCTTGATCATTCCAGGTCCTTCACTTGTTTTCTCCTTATAACTTTTCAGGGAAGGTAAATAATACAGTTTTCCTTTGCCAGCCTCAGAGAAGCAACTGTAAGACATCCTCAACAGAACACTAAAGAGTTAATATTATGAAATGTTAATTTGTGAAAGGGAAAAACACAACTGGGAATCTCAGGCCTATTTTGTCATCCCTTCTAAAGTTTTCTATTGATGATGAGGCTCTATCTCAGACTGTAGGAGCCCTGCGTGGATTTTTCTTATGCCTTTGAAACTAATTGTTGATTTTACACATGAGATAAATTACTCTCTTTCTGAAACTTCTTATTTCCCCCCAATGATAGAGGGTTGATGATTTCTTCCTAGTTATTTGGCAAGAAATTTGGCTTTCCTTTTGATAGAAAATAATTTAGAGAATGTAGAAATGGTGACCTTTGTGGAAACAAGATTTCCAAGTTTGTCTAGGGCATTACAGGATACAATTCTAGGAGCAACTGTGACCTGAGAAATTGGTGGAATGTGGACAGTTATTAATTGGCATCAGAATAAGCTCTGAAGCACTGTTAGGAGTGGCCTACCATTACACATGTATGATTGATACATATTAGACTTTGCTGGAGCCGTCCTGGTTTAGGAGTTTTTACCTCCAAGTCTAGTTATGAATAGGGGCCCCTTTCACTGTCAGAAATGGCCCGCTTTGGATGAACTACTAAATACTCATAATATTTAAACAGAACTGGGTCCAGAATCCATATTTCAGAAGTTTCATATAGTTTCTGCTCCATGACTTGCAGTGTACCCAGCTGGGGTCAGGCGGATATCCTTGATTTGTGACTTTTGGCATGGTGCTCAATTCTACTTCTCTGGTTCACCTGATTCTGATTAACTTGGGAATTAGATTTTAGTTACCCTATCCGGACATGTGAAAAGTTTTCTTTTTTTCAGGGGAGTAAGGGGTAGGATCAGAGAAGGCAATGGCACTCCACTCCAGTACTCTTGCCTGGAAAATCCCATGGACGGAGGAGCCTGGTAGGCTGCAGTCCATGGGGTCGCTAAGAGTTGGACACGACTGAGCAACTTCTCTTTCACTTTTCACTTTCATGCATTGGAGAAGGAAATGGCAACCCACTCCAGTGTTCTTGCCTGGAGAATCCCAGGGACGGAGGAGCCTGGTAGGAGGCCGTCTATGGGGTCGCACAGAGTTGGACACGACTGAAGCGACTTAGCAGCATCAAGAAGTAGGATGATTTCTATCCCTAGAAAATATCCAAGATCCACTCTCCATTCTCTACAGTGTTACCTTTGAATCAGATCTGAGCAATTAGTTTAGAACCTGGCTGGGTTCCAGATACCACTTTCTGTCTACTTTAGGCCTGTCAATTTCTTGTTAGCATGTTTCTCCTGGGGAAAGTTAGACTTGGGATCTTGAGTCCATCATTTATTTACCCTCTGACCAGATATATGATACTAGGACATCATCAGTTTTAGGTGCTTTTTCATTTCCTCAACTCTAAAAGGGAGATGTGCCTTCATTCAGAAAAATAATAAACAGGTAAGACAATTACTGACTATAATATATGGCATAGAGTAGTTGATGAAATGCTAGTTCTCACTTTTCCTAACCTGAAAATATTAAATAAATATATCAAGAATTTGACATGCAACTGTTTAGAAAACTGTGGCATTTTTTACCTAAAATATCAGTTTGCATGATTGTAAATACTCTAGGTATCTCATATAAGTGGAGTCACCCAGTGTTTACATGTCTCTATTTCACTCAGCATACTGTCCTCCAGGTCCATCAGTATTGTGGCATGTGACACTGTAGGATGTCTTTTTTTTTTTTCTTTTAAGGGTGAATAATATTTCATTGATTTTTCCAGGTGGCTCAGTGGTAAAGCATTTGCCTGCCAAGCAGGAGACATGGATTCAGTCCCTGAGTTGGGAAGATAACCTGGAAAAGGAAATAGCAACCCACTCCAGTATTTTTGCCTGGGAAATCCCATGGACAGAGAAGCCTGGTAGGCCACAGTCCATGGAGTCACAAAGAGTCGAACATGACTTAGCGACTAAACAACAACAAAAATATTTCATTATATGTGGATGCCGCCTTTTGTTTATCCAGTTATCCCACTACAAGATGATCTGAGTTGCTTCCACTTTTTGGCTATTGTTAACAATGCTGCAGTGAACATGGGTATGCAAATATCTTTTCAACATTTTGCTTTTCTTTATTTTGTATATATAGCAGAATGAAATACCAGAAAGGTGTCAAACATGTCTGATTGGAATGAGATTTTATTTTTGTTTCTTATGGTGATCTGACCAAAATGTTTTTGAGAGTCTTAGATTATGTATGAAAGAACGTACTTGAATAATTGATTCAGGGAAACTTCCAGGTGTTAATAGGCACATAACATTTGCATCATAAAATATCATTTTGCATCCTGATTTCCTCATTACAGGAGATGCATATGATTGAGAGTAATAAACATGATACCTTGTAAAACAGAGACCCAGGGAACTGAATTGTCCCTGCATTTGGTGTAACCTGATTAAATAAGGTGTCATCAGGTCCTCAGGAACTTCATCCTTAAGAAAAATGCATTGCCAATTGCAGTAGGGTATCACGTGCATGAAACAACTGTGATGTACCAATGACTGCAAAGCCTTTTAATGAAAAAAGCAGGAAAAATCAGTGATGATGACTGAGGGAGAAGACAAAGTTCTATCGATGAACTTCAGTATTTATAAATATCAAGGCCTAAATAAATAAATATAATAAAATAAATAAATACAATGAAAGGCACAAAGAAAAAAATTACCTATCCTTTATTGGGAAATGGAATCTCAATGTGCCCAGTCTCTTCAGTCATGTCCAACTCTGTGACCCTATTGACTGTGGCCAATCAGGCTCCTCTGTCCATTGGATTCTCCAAGCTAGAATACTGGAGTGGGTTGCCATGCCCTGCTCCAGGGGATCTTCCTGACCCACGGATCGAACTTGCATCTCCTGCATTGCAGGCAGATTCTTGAGCCACTGAGCCACCTGGGAAGCCCTAGAATATCAATAGTCACCATCAAAAAATATTACATGTGCTACATTTCCCTACTTAACTCAAATAGAAATCAACTGAGCCCATTCTTTTCTCCTCCCACATTTTAATTTGTGCCATATACTTATATCTCAGGAGCCATTTATGTGTCTACTTAAAGTCCCAGAAACAAGTGACATAAATTTATTGGAGACGTGGGTTTACAGGGTGGCAGAAAATTTACAAACTTACAGACTCAGGCATGGAGATCTTACTGAAACCATGCAATAGAAACACAGGTTCTTTCAAATGCAATGCATTTGAAGGTGGTTCTCATTCTTAGTATCACATAGGAGTTTATGAAAATCAGTTGACTGGTGTCTACCAACTGGTATAAATAGAAGTGTCTCACTCAATCTCTAGGTTTAATTGTAGTTTTCAAGATATCCATGGCATACTGTATAAATGACCTCTCCATAGATAAGTAGCAAAGGAAAACCTGAAAGAATGTCTTCTCAGGGAAGACCTTTTGTGTTTCCCCCCACACACCCCCCCCCCCCCCCCCCCCGGCACCCTTTAGAATGTGAATTAAGGGCACACATACACACAGAGTTTTATTCTTCACTGAAGTTTTAGCTCTTCAAGTGTCTCAATGTTAATACTTGACCTTGTCTGGTCCATTGTCTTGTCCATTTCTCCCTTGAGGCTCATTGGATCAGAATTGACTAATGCCCACAGGATAGCTGAAGTATCAGAGGTTTTCAGCTTCTATAGAAAAGTTTGACCCTTGGGGATTTCCCTTAATATCTTGTAAATTCAACTGAGCAATTGAATGCACTTTTGCTATTGTTTTTCCAATATTTTAAGAATGCTAGAATGGTTAGTTTTTCAGGAATCAATCTATCATATGGCTGAAAACAATATCAAATTATTCTACTTCTACTAACAAGCACAATAATCCTTAAAAGGTATTACCACATGCAAGTACTTCTTACTAAGTGAATTTCTTGGAAAATTCATTACTCTTTTGAATCAATGAAATTCTTTCCTGGTGAGTACTGCCATCCCCAGGCATGCAGTTTTCAATTCTTTATAATGAACTGCAAGGTTTTAACAGAATACAGAAAGCTTTCCTAAAGCAACTTTTGTTCTCATGCCTGCTTCACTCTCACAAGGCTTGCCTCATCCCCTGATAACAAAGTACTAATATTTCCCACGTCTGACATTTATGTCATATTGTTCCTATTATCTTGAAAACCCTTCTTGAATTTCATTACCTTGTTCCTCTTCTTCATCTGTGACAACTCAAGTCAGATGATACATATTCTGCAAAAACTTCTTCAGTCCCTAAAACTAACCCATATGTCCATCTTTCATCTTAGGCAAATGGTGCTTTTTAGCAGTTAGTATAAAATTATACACAATGAAGAGTAAATATCTTATCCCAAATTCCTTAATATATATTCCAGGTACAAGGTTTCAACAGCTTCTTGTATACTCAAGAGAAATAATAACCTAAGCAAATACATTTAAGTGATTATCTTTTAATTTGTTAATCAAACTAAACTCTATAAATTATTATTTATTTCTATTTTTTATTTCCTAGTTGTACATACTATATATTGTTCTATATCACATGGTAGTTTATAAACCAATTATCATAGTTTTCACAATGCATTTAAGTTACTGGCTTACACATGGGTTTTGTAATTGAGCAATTTCCACCTTTAAAGGCGGGGGTAGCTTGCTCATCTGTGTAGCTGGATGTCAACAAGGGTGGCTGGCATGAAGACATTCAGGATATAGTTATTGAACAAATGAAAGTGAATTTAGTTTGTACTCGTTAATGTATTTTTATTTCACCAAGTAATGTTCATACTGTATCAACATTGCTCAGGAAACTCCATTAACTATTATGTTAATGTTTGAGTTTTATAGGGACAATGCTATTCCCCTTAAATTGTGAAGCAAATTTTATTGTACTCAATGTGGCTTTAAAAAAAGAAAAACACAGATTAGGAATTTGAAGTACCTTGAACACCGGTTCACTTAAGGAGAGAAACAATTCAGAAAGCCGTCACTAACATCCTCCTGCACAAGCATTGTGTGTGTGGAATCAGCTTTGCCCTTTTGAAAATTTCTAGCTGACCTTTAGAGAAAGCAGAGCTTCTGGAGCTCAGCAGTAATCACATAGTGTCACTAGTACCATTACCAATTTTGAACAAAGGAAAACTCATGAAACATTTAAAAGGATGTCTTTGGTTACTTAACAGTTTTTATGTTTTAAGCTCATGAATAGAAATAGGCTTTTAAAAACAGTAAATATTTAAATGCAGATCTCATCTGTGTGTGTGTGTGTGTGTCTGTGTGTGTGTCTATGTGTGTCTGTGTGTGTGTATTTGGAAGTCTTGATCTGCTACTTACTAGTTGTACAATTTGATCAGTTTCTGTAATTCTTATTCCCCATTTCTTTTCCTGTAAAACTGTCATAGTCTCGGTGAGGCACATAGCACAGACTCTTTGCAGGGAGTGGATACTGAAAGAAACCCAAAAGTTATGCAGCACACTCCCTGACACAGGGGAGGAAAGACTTGGCTGTTAGTTGGAAGTTGGGAGTTCTAGTTCTGGATTTGCTGCTAATTTCCTTTTGATCATTCCCCCTAGTGATCAATGAGGAGTGTGGACTGGATGCTCAGAGCATCCCTTTCCATCCTTCAAGAAGAAGAACATCATTTATGCTTCCTCTGCATCCCTCCCAGGGGCAAAGCTTTCACTCAACTTCATTTAAGTTTACAACACATTCCTTCCCCATGTCATGCATGATTTTCAAGAACTTATTGAAGAATCAGCACTTGTAAAATTGGGAAATATACCAAGGAAAAATAAATACAAGGGGAATGTCTGATGAACAAAACAATGTTGAAGAAAAGGGAGGGAAAATTCCAAAATGGCACCTACACAGTAGGTCTAGGAAGCAATCCATGTAGGCTGGGACGGGAGACTATGGGAATCTCAATGGAGATCTTCAGGGAAAAGAAGAAAGAAGAACTAGACACAGATAAATTGTCTGTTTTTTTTTTTTTTGACTGTTTAATGAGTTATACTGAAAAATTTTTTTAAAGAGCCCTGGGAAAATGTAGAAAACTTGGGTTTTCACAGAAAAATGGCTTTAAAAATGAAACGGTTATTAATAAAACAAAAACAGTTGTTCAAAACAGACAAGTCATAATTTATTTCTTGGCTCACTAATGGACACTATTTATATAGATATAGAAATAACAATGAAATATGTATCTGGAAAGTGAGATGCAACTTATTTGGTGGAAGGGAGAAAGGGCAGAAGTGTGAAAGAACTCAAGCACATCTAAAATAAAGAGAAACAAATTTGACCAGGTGGGAGATAATAGGTTGCATGTATTGTTTAGACATAGGAAAGTAAATACCAATATAAATTTCTAAATGAACTAAAAAATAAAAATTTGCTGAGTAGGGAGAGCTGCTTCTTGTAGTAGGCTACAGATAAAAGAAGGAAAATATTGGCTACATTTCACTGCTGCTTTTCAACCAGATACATGATCTCTCTCTCTTTTTTTTTTTCCTATTAAGCATTAAAATAAGGCTGTAGAGTAACAGATACAAAGGAACTTGTTAACTATGGCATACAGAGAATGGGATTTCAATCTCTCTGAGTATTGATAGTGCTAAATATATTTTACCTGTTTCCTACATACATGTTATGTGATAAAATGTGTTACTAGCTAACAGTATAAAGGAACAGAACAAGGTTTGAGGAAATCATGATGTCAACAGATAGTAGTAAAAGAATCACATTTGGATCTTTTGATTATAAATAACATGTTCTTGCCTTCTCAGAGTACTGCCACATTTACAATCTCTAAAAATGTCTACTCTAGTTAGTTCACTGAGATACAAGAACTTTGGAGTTGCTTATGACCCCTTCTACTCCTACCTCCGGATGAATAGGACTACTTCAGACATAATATCTCACACCTGTCCAAGGGAAAGTCTGACATCAGGGATCCAAGCCCTAGGAGCCTCTTTCTACTTTGTTCAGTTGAGTTCAGTGGCTCACTCATGTCCAACTCTTTGTGATCCCATGACTGCAGTACACCAGGCCTCCCTGTCCATCACCAACTCCTGGAGTATACTCAAACTCATGTCCATTGAGCCAGTGATGCCATTTAACCATCTCATCCTCTGTCGTCCCCTTCTCCTCCTGCCTTCAATCTTTCCCAGCATCAGGGTCTTTTCAAATGAGTCAGTTCTTTGCATCAGGTGGCCAAAGTATTGCAGTTTCAGCTTTTGCATCCGTCCTTCAAATGAATATTCAGGACTGATTTCCTTATGATTGACTGGTTGGATCTCCCTGCAGTCCAAGGGACTCTCAAGAGTCTTCTCCAACACCACAGTTCAAAAACATCAATTCTTTGGTGCTCAGCTTTCTTTATAGTCCAACTGTCACATCCATACATGGCTACTGGAAAAACCATAGCTTTGACTAGACGGACCTTTGTTGGCAAAGTAATGTCTCTGAGACAGCAAAATAGACACAGATGTAAAAAATCGACTGTTGGACTCTGTGGGAGAAGATGAGGGTGGGATGATTTGAGAGAATAGCACTGAAACATGTATATTATCATATGTGAAATAGATCACCAGTCCAGGTTTGATGCATGAGACAGGGTGCTCAGGGCTGGTGGACTGGGATGACTCTGAGGGATGGGATGGGGAGGGAGGTGGGAGGGAAAGTCAGGATAGGGAACACATGTACACCCATGGCAGATTCATGTGAATGTATGACAAAAACCACCACAACATTGTAAAGTAATTAGCCTCCAATTAAAAAAAAAAAAAAGATTATCTTCTTGAAGATGGAAAGCATTTTGGATTCATGTCATGTCACTTGCCATTCATTTCAACGTAATAAAATGGTCATTTTCTGTTAAAAAATATATATGCGATTTAGGTTGTTCATAACTTTTCTTCCAAGGAGCAAGCGTCTTTTAATTTCATGGCTGCAGTCACTATCTGCAGTGATTTTGGAGCCCTCAAAAATAAAGTCTGCCACTGTTTCCACTGTTTCCCCATCTATCTGCCATGGTGTGATAGGACCAGATGCCATGACCTTAGTTTTCTGAACATTGAATTTTAAGCCAAGTTTTTCACTCTCCTCTTTCACTTTCATCAAGAGGCTTTTTAGTTCTTCTTCACTTTCTGCCATAAGGGTGGTGTCATCTGCATATCTGAGGTGATTGATATTTCTCCTGGCAATCTTGATTTCAGCTTGTGCTTCCTCCAGCCCAGAGTTTCTCATGATATACTCTGCACAGAAGTTAAATAAGCAGGGTGACAATATACAGCCTTGACATACTCCTTTTCCTATTTGAAACCAGTCTGTTGTTCCATGTCCAGTTCTAACTGTTGCTTCTTGACCTGCATGCATATTTCTCAGGAGGCAGATCAGGTGGTCTGGTATTGCTATCTTGTTCATTATGGCAATAGCCTTAGAGTTCAACAGATTAAAAAAAAAAAAAGAATAAGAAGAAAACTACAGGAAAACACAGGAGTGTTATAAAATTATAGTTACTTGTAGCAGAATTTTATTTGCTGTCCCAGGGAAAAATACAAATAATTAACAATAGTGTGCACAAAACAGACCTGACCAGTAATGAGATAATAATTTTTAGACTTTGAGTTTGCAATTTTATCCTCCAGTGCTTCTGAGTATTATACATTTAGCAATTGCTGATAACAGTTGCCATTAACAAAATGATATTCCAGAGGCCAAACCTCAGCACTTCTGGCAAAAGAGAGAATTTCAACATTATAAATAAATATAATTCCATAATCTTAGAACTTTGTTCTGTGTAAACATTTCAAATAGGGATGCAGTCATAGGGGCACTTTCTGCCTTTACTATAAACTAATAATATCTGGTACCTGGTATCTTTCAGTTCTAAGGATAACTAGTAGCAGAGGTTGTAGTAGTAGTATTATTATCAATAATAATACTGCAAGTGGGAAATGGTAGAAAATTATAATTGCTTCAATATGATTTCTCCCCTGAAACAACTATTTAAATGTAAGGACCACTGTAGTTTGTGCCTGAACAATACTTATTAATGTGTACTTTGTTGTCTTTTAAATGCCACCATTGGTTTATCCGTCCACACATGGATAGATGCATGCATGTGTTCAAATGTTCAACAAACATTTACTAGGTACCCACCACCTGCCTGACCTGGTTCTATGCCGAGTGGACAAGCATAGTTCATAACATAGCCTTTAATAGTAGGAGATGTAACTCAAGGACATACTTTCAATATGAAATGACAGAGGGTAATTAAAGTAAATTAAGGCCCCAGCTTGAGTCCAGGGTAAACTCATCTCAGTCTTCTACCTTAGGAGTCCCTGTGCAATTGGTTCTTTTGGGTATTTCTTTCCACAGTAAAGGAGAGAACTAAGACTCAAGGAAATACACCTGGGTCCAAGGGAAGGGTTGATTCTAAACATATCTGCATCTTGCCTGTCCTCTAGCCCAACTCTCTCCAATTCTTCCTGATGTGGGGGGAGATTCCAGACGAATGATTAAGAATTATAGTCTCTCTCTCGTCTCTGGTATATCTCCATGTACCTGATGTTAAGAAACTGGAAGAGTCAAGAAGCAGAAATCAGACAATGATCAAAGCCCAGTTTCACTCAACATTCTTCCTATGGATAGGAATATCATAGAATTTACAATAAGAAAACACTATTTGTATGATACACCCTAGTTTCATACTCTGAAATGACCTTAAATAAATCTTACTTGCCCTCTGAGCTATAGGTAGAGAGAGGGAAGGAGAAAATTCTTTTTATTTTTTGTTTAATTTTGGCCTCAGAGCTAATTGTTTAATAAGAATAGGTGACTACCCTTCCTACCAAAAACAGATTTTTGGCTCAGCTTGTCACAACATTTTTGAGTAATTTCCCCCTTAAATTTAGCGTATTATCTTACTGAACTCTATTCTTGAGGCTATGAGGGGAATTAGGAAGCAAATCCTGTGTTCTTTGTTTCAACAACTTGTAGAAGAAGGATTTTAAATAAGGAGAATTAAAAAGATAAATTAGATGAGAAAATACAATTTCAGATGTTGTTTACGTTTCTAACTTAAACACATCTCAAAGCATCTTCAGATATTTCTGACATGAAGTTGCTGTTTTTATCCCCTCAGGACAAAGGGAAGAGATGTTGATCTTTTACAGATTTTTTCCTCTCTGAACATTGTTGTTTTTCCCCCAACAAAAGTGTCCTTTCATTGTTTCAATAGCTGAACAAATGGCACTTTCAATCTTGTGTAATTTGGTTTAAATATCTGTCATTTCCGAGGATTAATGCCAGACGGACACTGAGAATATTTCTAAGAATTCACTGCTGAAATAAAGAGAGAGTCCAAATACACACCTGGCCACAAATGATGAGAGTGTGATGGATAATAGGCATTTATTCAACAGGAGGATATACAGATGGCTTTGCAATAGAAGTGAAAGATTGAGGTTGACCTCTTAAAGTAAAATGCAACAGAACATGGGCCAGAAGTCTCGTTTGCCTCTTATTTTAAATGACCATAGATTCAGTTCACTAAGCATTTACCACATACAGGACACTAGGCTAACCTTAGTCGTCTTGACAAGGTTCACTGCTTATGTTCATTATAATGACTGAGGAAATAGACTCCAGCAGAGTAAGTGATATACCTAATTAACATTTTTTAAAGTGACAAGAGTGAGATTTTAATCCACAGATTTCCAGCTTTCAACCTTTGTATGCTGCTGCTACTGCTGCTGCTAAGTCATTTCAGTCATGTCCGACTCTGTGCAACTCCACAGACGGCTGCCCACCAAGCTCCGCCATCCCTGGGATTCTCCAGGCAAGAACACTGGAGTGGGTTGCTATTTCCTTCTCCAACCCTGTGTTCATTGTTATTTACTTACAAAATTTGTAACAAAACTAGCACATCTTGATAGCTTTCAGGATGTTTTCTCTCTCAATGGATTATGAATATATTGTGGACAGTTGCCATTTTATTTACTTTGTATCCCTCTGTTGCTTTATCTCAGGATGGGATACATGGGAACATTTGTTGTTGTTCAGTCACTAAGTCCTGTCCAACTCTTTGTGACCCCGTGAACTGCAGGAATCCAGGCCTCTCTGTCCTTCACCCTCTCCCTGAGTTTTCTCAAACTCATGCCCACTGAGTCAGTGATACCATCCAACCATCCCATCTTCTGTCACAACCTTTTTCCTCTTGCCCACAATCTTTCTGAGAACCATGGTCTTTTTTAATAAGTGAGCTCTACTCATCAGGTGGCCAAAGTATTGGAGCTTCAGCTTCAGCATCAGTCCTTCCAATTAATTTTCAGGGTGGATTTCCTTTAGGAGTGACTGGTTTGACCTTCTTGCTGTTCAAGGGATTCTCAAGAGGCTTTTCCAGCACCACAGTTTGAAAGTATCAATTCAATGGAGTAGCCATCATGGTCAACAAAAGAGTCCAAAATGCAGTACTTGGATGCAATCTCAAAAACGACAGAATGATCTCTGTTCGTTTCCAAGGCAAACAATTCAATATCACAGTAATCCAAGTCTATGCCCCAACCAGTAACGCTGAAGAAGCTGAAGTTGAATGGTTCTATGAAGACCTACAAGACCTTTTAGAACTAACACCCAAAAAAGATGTCCTTTTCATTATAGGGGACTAGAATGCAAAAGTAGGAAGTCAAGAAACACCTGGAGTAACAGGCAAATTTGGCCTTGGAATACGGAATGAAGCAGGGCAAAGACTAATAGAGTTTTGCCAAGAGAACTCACTGGTCATAGCAAACACCTTCTTCCAACAACACGAGAGAAGACTCTACACATGGACATCACCAGATGGTCAACACTGAAATCAGATTGATTATATTCTTTGCAGCCAAAGATGGAGAAGCTCTTTACAGTCAGCAAAAACAAGACGAGGAGTTGACTGTGGCTCAGACCATGCACTCCTTATTGTCAAATTCAGACTGAAATTGAAGAAAGTAGTGAAAACCACTAGACCATTCAGGTATGACCTAAATCAAATCCCTTATGATTATACAGTGGAAGTGAGAAATAGATGTAAGGGACTAGGTCTGAGAGATAGAGCACCTATGCACTGAGGTTTGTGACATTGTACAGGAGACAGGCATCAAGACCATCCCCATGGAAAAGAAATGCAAAAAAGCAAAATGGCTGTCTGGGGAGGCCTTACAAATAGCTGTGAAAAGAAGAGAAGCGCAAAGCAAAGGAGAAAAGGAACGATATAAGCATCTGAATGCAGAGTTCCAAAGAATAGCAAGAAGAGATAAGAAAGCCTTCCTCAGTGATCAATGCAAAGAAATAGAGGAAAACAACAGAATGGGAAAGACTAGGGATCTCTTCCAGAAAATCAGAGATACCAAAGGAACATTTCATGCAAAGATGGGCTCGATAAAGGACAGACATGGTATGGACCTAACAGAAGCAGAAGATATTAAGAAGAGGTGGCAAGAATACACAGAAGAACTACACAAAAAAGCTCTTCACGACCAAGATAATCATGGTGGTGTGATCACTTGTCAAGTGGGCCTCAGAAAGCATCACTTTGAACAAAATTAGTGGAGGTGACAGAATTCCAGTTGAGCTCTTTCAAATCCTGGAAGATGATGCTGTGAAAGTGCTGCACTCAATATGCGAGCAAATTTGGAAAACTCAGCAGTGGCCACAGGACTGGAAAAGGTCAGTTTTCATTTCAATCCCAAAGAAAGGCAATGCCAAAGAATGCTCAAACGGTATACCGCAAAATTGCATTCATCTCACATGCTAGTAAAGCAATGCTCAAAATTCTCCAAGCCAGGCTTCAGCAATATGTGAATCATGAACTTCCTGATTTTGAAGCTGGTTTTAGAAAAGACAGAGGAACCAGAGACCAAATTGCCAACATCCGCTGGATCATCGAAAAAGTAAGAGAGTTCCAGAAAAAATATCTATTTCTACTTTATTGACTATGTCAAAGTCTTTGACTGTGTGGATCACAATAAACTGTGGAAAGTTCTGAAAGAGATGGGAATATCAGACCACCTGACCTGCCTCTTGAGAAACCTATATGCAGGTCAGGAAGCAACAGTTAGAACTGGACATGGAACAACAGACTGGTTCCAAATAGGAAAGGGAGTACGTCAAGGCTGTATATCGTCACCCTGCTTATTTAACTTATATACAGAGTACATCATGAGAAATGCTGGGCTGGAAGAAGCTCCAGCTGGAATCAAGATTGCCAGGAGAAATATCAATAACCCCAGATATGTAGATGACACCACCCTTATGGCAGAAAGTGAAGAGGAACTAAAAAGCCTCTTGATGAAAGTGAAAGAGCAGAGTGAAAAAGTTGACTTAAAGCTCAACATTCGGAAAACGAAGATCATGGCATCTGGTCCCATCACTTCATGGGAAATAGATGGGGAAACAGTGGAAACAGTGGCAGACTTTATTTTGGGGGGCTCCAAAATCTCTGCAGATGGTGACTGCTGCCATGTAATTAAAAGATGCTTACTCCTTGGAAGGAAAGTTATGACCAACCTAGATAGCATATTATACAGCAGAGACATTACTTTGCCAACAAGGTCCATCTAGTCAAGGCTATGGTTTTTCCAGTGGTCATGTATGGATGTGAGAGTTGGACTGTGAAGAAGGCTGAGTGCCAAAGAATTGATGCTTTTGAGCTGTGGTGTTGGAAAAGACTCTTGAGAGTCCCTTGGACTGAAAGGAGATCCAACTAGTCCATTATTAAGGAGATCAGTCCTAGGTGTTCTTTGGAAGGACTGATGCTGAGGCTGAAACCCCAATACTTTGGCCACCTCATGCGAACATTTGACCCATTGGGAAAGACTCTGATGGTGGGATGGATTAGGGGCAGGAGGAGAAGGGGACAACAGAGGATGAAACAGCTGGATGGCATCACTTACTCGATGGACATGCGTTTGAGTGAACTCCAGGAGTTGGTGATGGACAGGGAGGCCTGGGGTGCTGCAATTCATGAGGTCGCAAAGAGTCGGACATGACTGAGCAACTGAGCTGAACTGAACTGAGCAGCCTTCCTTATGACCCACCTCTCACATCCATACATGACTTCCGGAAAAACCATAGCGTTTACTATATGGAACTTTGTCAGCAAAGTTATGTCTCTGATTTTTAACATACTGTCTAGGTTAGTTGTAGGTATTCTTCCAAGGAGCACGCATCTTTACATTTTGTAGCTGCAGTCATCATCCATAGTGATTTTGGAGCCCAAGAAAGTTGAATCTGACACTGTTTTCACATTTTCCCCATCTATTTGCCATGAAGTGATTGGACCAGATGCCACGATCTTCATTTTTTGAATGTTGGGTTTTAACCCAGTTTTTTCACTGTCCTCTTTACCTGCATCAAGAGGCTCTTTAGTTCCCCTCCACACTCTGACATTTAAGTGGTATCATATACATATCTGAGATTCTTGATATTTCTCCAACAATCTTAATTCCAGTTTGTAATTCATTCAACCTGGCATTTTGCATGATGTACTCTGCATATAAGTTAACAAAGCAGGGTAACAATAAACAGCCTTGAGATACTTCTTTCCTAATTTGAACCAGTTGGTTGTTCCACGTCCAGTTCCAACTGTTGCTTCTTTTTCTGCATACAGGTTTCTCAGGAGGTGGGTAGTGTGCTCTGTTAGTCCTGTCTTGTTAAGAATATTCGTTAAGAATATTCAACAGTTTGTTGTGATCTGCACAAAGGTTTTAGCCTAGTTGTAGGAAATGCATAAAAATTATCTGATGCACAAATTTAACATCAACTATAAAGCTGCAGACAAAGTTGTGTTTCTCTTTTATTTTACTGTCAATTCCTACCCTTCTATTTAGACTCTTATTTCACCATCTTTCCACTTCTCTCTTAGATAAATTAATTATCTAAAATTAATTTAGATAATTTTATCTAAATTATCCTTCCATATGTTTTCCCAAGTTTTAGCTAATCTAGGAATGGTTATCACATGATTAGTCTTCTAAAGAACTTGTTTGCTCACAGGGATATATGGAAATTTCACATTAATTTATGATAATTTATAGACAATGAGAGGTAATGGATAGACAATGACTGATGCTGGAAACTTTTGCAATACCTTTTATTTTATTTATAAAAACCCAGAAATTCCTATGATAAACAACTTTACAAAACTGCAGAGTATTTAATAAGGATTTTATGTGTTTTTGGCTTTTAATGAGTCAAGTATTTTTAAATATTTAAGAAATTTGCCTTTTAATGAAAGGTTTAAATATATGACAAGTATAAAACTGGCATCATGCTAAAAACATGTTTGCAGAAGGATCACATATACATCAAATTTAAATAAAAGTCTCTGACAATTAAGATGAATAGAAAACATGGTGGAAATAAGAAGAGTGAAATGTCACAGCTTTAATCAACCATAATGTTAAGTGTGAACAGCTAATAGCTAAAATTAATATGAGAAGCCTAGCAAGGAAAGTACATATTTCAAATGGGAAAATGCAATGGAAGTTGCCAAGAATCAAATTTAAACACATGTAATGAATGCTCTGAGTTTTCCACATTTGAATTATGAAACACATGAATAATCAAAATTCAATTCATGATTATAATAAGAGCTTCTAGAATGGCTCAGTAATGCTAGGTTCAAAACAAATGCAATTGACCCTTGAGCAACATGGGTTTGAAGTGTACAGGTTTGAAGTGTACAGGTTTGAACTGTTGTTCTTTTTTTTATATAAATAGATATACCACAGTAATACACAATCCATGAATGGCTGAATCCACAAATGAAGTACCACAGATATGAAAGGCTGGCTTTAAAGTTACATGTGGACTTTGGCTGCATGCAGGGTCAGTACCACTAACACTTGAGTTGTTCAAAGGTCGAGGTGTTCCATTGAGTCTGTGGTCATCTCATCTATGAAATAAAAATGACCATGCATGTGATTCTGTTAAAGGTGAAGTAAACAGAATTGTCCAAATATCTCAAAATGAAAATTAGGCACGAGAGAGTAGTTAACATATACTGTTTACATTTATGTATAATTGGGCTTTTGATAAAATTTATATGCTTTACAGATATCTCAATATCTTTGTGATGATTCAAAACTAATATTTTTTTTTTTTAAGATGAGAATTGGAAGTAAAACTAAGATGCAGGTCAAAGCAGTCAATAGAGTGTCAGTTATGAGTTTCAAAGCAAATTAATCAGGTTTCTTGTTTTAACTCAGCATTTGCTCTCCCTCTTTTAAAACTTCTAATGACTCCTCATTGCCAATATGTTTAGCCCCAAAGCTAGATAACAGAAGGTAAGATTTATATTTATATTTATATTCAGTTTCCTTATGTAGTGTCTGTCTGTATTCCTGCCAAGGAAGCTATATGTGTTCATTCAATCATCAAAAATACTCTGGCATGTACTATGGGCAGGTTGCTATGCAAGTCACTGAGAAGATACAGATGAATAAGAAAACTCTCCATTCTTAATGAGATCATAGTATTCCTATAGAGATAGATAGTTCATTTAAGTAAACATTAGAATTAAGCAGAGGAAATCTCAAGCAAGTATTGAAACAGGAGAAATGGGCATTTAAATTAGACTAGAACACAATGTAGAGAAGGCAATGGCACCCCATTCCAGTACTCTTGCCTGGAAAATCCCATGGACGGAGGAGCCTGGTAGGCTGCAGTCCATGAGGTCCCTAAGAGTCGAACACGACTGAGTGACTTCCCTTTCACTTTTCACTTTCATGCATTGGAGAAGGAAATGGCAACCCACTCCAGTGTTCTTGCCTGGAGAATCCCAGGGATGGGGGAGCCTGGTGGGCTGCCGTCTATGGGGTCGCACAGAGTCGGACATGACTGAAGTGACTTAGGAGGAGGAGAACACAATGAATAAGTTTAGAGATCTACTGTACAATATGGTGCCTATAGTTATCATTAACTTAAAAAAATGTCAAAAGATAGATCCGTGTTAAATGTTCCTAATACATATATACATCCACACAGAGGAAATTTTTGAAGGTAATGAATATATTTATTTTCATCGCGGTGAAGGTATCATGTGCATATGTGCCTGTCCAAATGCACTAATTGCAAATGTCCAAACGCACAATTGCACTCATCTCACATGCTCAAAATTCACACGCTCATATGCAAAATTGACTCATCTCACACGCTGAAATAAGTAATGCTCAAAATTCTCCAAGCCAGGCTACAGCAATACATGAACCATGAACTTCCACATGTTCAAGCTGGTTTTAGAAAAGGCAGAGGAACCAAAGATCAAATTGCCAACATTCACTGGATCATGGAAAAAGCAAGAGAGTTCCAGAAAAAACATTTATTTCTACTTTATTAAATATGTCAAAGCCTTTGACTGTGTGTATCACAATAAACTGTGGAAAATTCTGAGAGAAGGGAATACCAGACCACCTGACCTGCCTCTTGAGAAACTTATATGCAAGTGAGGAAGCAATAGTTAGAACTGGACATGGAACAACAGACTGGTTCCAAATAGGAAAAGGAGTACGTCAAGGCTGTATATTGTCACCCTGCTTATTTAACTTTTATGCAGAGTACATCGTAAGAAATACTGGGCTGGAAGAAGCACCAGCTGGAATCAAGATTTTCGGGAGAAATATCAATAACCTCAGATATGCAGATGACACTACGCTTATTGCAGAAAGTGAAGAGGAACTAAAAAGGCTCTTGATGAAAGTGAAAGAGGAGAATGAAAAAGTTGGGTTAAAACTCAACATTCAGAAAACGTAGATCATGGCATGTGGTCCCATTGCTTCATGGGAAATAGATCAGGAAACAGTGGCTGACTTTATTTTTCTGGGCTTCAAAATCACTGCAGATGGTGACTGCTGCTGCTGCTACTGCTAAGTCGCTTCAGTCGTGTTCGACTCTATGCGACCCCATAGACAGAAGCTCACCAGGCTTCCCTGTCCCTGGGATTCTCCAGGCAAGAACACTGGAGTGGGTTGCCATTTCCTTCTCCAATGCATGAAAATGAAAAGTCAAAGTGAAGTCGCTCAGTCGTGTCAGACTCTTAGCGACCCCACGGACTGGAGCCTACCAGGCTCCTCCGTCCATGGGATTTTCCAGGCAAAAGTACTGGGGTGGGGTGCCATTGCCTTCCCCAATGGTGACTGCAGCCATGAAATTAAAAGACACTTACTCCTTGAAAGAAAAGTTATAACCAACCTAGATAGCATATTGAAAAGCAGAGACATCACTTTGCCAACAAAGGTCCGTCTAGTCAAGGCTATGGTTTTTCCTGTGGTCATGTATGGATGTGGGAGTTGGACTATGAAGAAAGCTGAGTGCCAAAGAATTGATGCTTTTGAACTGTGGTGTTGGAGAAGACTCTTGAGAGTCCCTTGGACTGAAAGGAGATCCTACCAGTCCATTCTAAAGGAGATCAGTCCTGGGATTTCTTTGGAAGGAATGATGCTAAAGCTGAAACTCCAGTACTTTGGCCACCTCATGAGAAGAGTTGACTCATTGGAAAAGATTCTGATGCTGGCAGGGATTGGCAGCAGGAGGAAAAGGGGACGACAGAGGACGAGATGGCTGGATGGCATCACCAACTCGATGGACGTGAGTTTGAGTGAACTCCAAGATATGATGATGGACAGGGAGGCCTGGCGTGCTGCAATTCATGGGGTTGCAAAGAGTCGGACATGACTGAGCGACTGAACTGAACTGAAACCACTAATGGTAGACGTTAAGTATACACAGTTTATTTTTTTTCTTGTATATCAGTTATACCTTAATAAAACTGTAGAAACATAAATTAGGCTAGAACATATGTTCAGGGAAAACATTAAGTATGAAGAAATAACTTGAGCTAGTAGTTAAAAATAAATTGAGGACTTCCTTCCTTTATGGCTCAGATGGTAAAGCATCTGCCTACAATGCAGGAGACCGGGATTCAATCCCTGGGTCGGGAAGATCCTCTGGAGAAGCAAATGGCAACCCACTCCAATACTGTTGCCTGGAAAATCCCATGGATGGAGGAGTATTGTAGGCTACAGTCCATGAGGTTGCAAAGAGTCAAACATGACTTAGTGACTGAACAATGAATGCATGAATTTAATTTTAAAAAATTCAAGACAAGTAGAGCATGGAAGCATGACATTGTCTAGACATGTGGAAGAGCATAGGAGTTTTACTGTTACTGAAACATGCAATATCCCTTAATGCCTCTGTGCATTGCAAACGTTAGTCACATTGACTCTACATATGTCCCTTTATCTCTTCTGCCATTGGCACCTGTTAATTTATCAAGATCAAATGAAAATATAAATTATTTCATGAGGCCTGTTTAAGTACTCAAGCTGAGGTATTTATGTCATCCTTTGACTTGGTGGTCAAAACAATGGTGCATATTCTTTTTAGTGGATTCTGTGTATTGCAGCAAGATCCTCTCTTGAAGGCCAGAGTTTCTGATCACCAACCTAATAGAAGAGGAAATAGGAGTGAATTATTACTTACAAAGGTTGGCTCAGTATATGAGTGTGAGATAAATATTGACTCTTCTAGTATATTGCCTCTAATGAATAGTCATGAAAGAGAGCAGAGAGGCGGGGTGGGGGGGGGGCAGTCGGAAGAGCTCTCGGTGGTGTAATTGTCATCCAATATGTGTGAAAATATAGTGGACTGAGACAAGAATGTGATTGGACTCGTAGGTAGTAGCAAATGGATAACCTCTTTGATCATGGGACTAGAAAGAAAGTGTTTGGAAGATCGTGAATGAGGAAATCTTAACTCAAGGCTTCCTTGGTAGCTCACCTGGTAAGAAATCTGCCTGCAATGCAGGAGGCTCCATTTCAATTACTGGGTAGCAAAGATACCACAGAGAAGGAATAGGGTACCCATACCAGTATTCTTGGGCTTCCCTCATGGCTCAGCTGGTAAAGAATCTGCCTGCAATGTGGGAGACCTGACCTGGGTTTGATCGCTTCGTTGGGAAGATTATCTGGAGAAGGGAGCAGCTACCCCCACTCCAGTATCACAGCTGGAAGAATTCCACGGACTGTATAGTCCATGGGGTCACAAAGAGTCGGACATGACTGAGCAATTTTCACTTTTCAGAAAGCAAGCATGCAGATGGACATATAAGATTGAGCACAGAGTATATTATTTTTATAATATATGTTAACACCCACCAGAGAACATCCACCACCAGAAAGACAGTAAAAATCAAGAGCACAACATTATCAGCCAACTGACCTCAGTTAGCCTCTTCCATCTCTCTTCCAAAGAGAGATGCATCTTTGTGTACAAACAGACTACTGAGATGCTGGGATAGAGACTTTGTGGGCATGGACTCCTATTCACTAGGACTGATTTAGGTATGGAACCGCTGAGTGACCAACGTGATGGGAACAGAAATCAATGTTGATGACATCCTCAGAGAAAGAGGGTATTCTGTTTACAGACTGCAATTGGTCTTGAATTTGCAACAACACCTCTTCTCTAGGTCCCCAACCTGAAGGTATTAATGTCAGGCTTTTTAGCTTTCTTAATTGTGTGAACCAGTTTCTTAAAATCTCTCTCTATATTTAGATATAGATAGATAGATTCTCTTTTGCTAGATAAAGCTGCCTAATACAACACTGTAAAAGAGAGGAACTCTAGAAAGTACTCTAGAGAAGCCAAATTCAAACTTCTATATTTGTAACATATGACTATATACTTTAAATACAACATGTAATTTATCCAAATTAAATTTAGATTACCATAATTTAAACAAATATCAATGGGAGTTGTTTTGGTTTTATAATATTATTTATTTTTAAAAGCAGAGTAACATTTTTTTTTAAATATTAAAACTCCAATATATTCATGGTGCACTGTCTGTGGCCATCAGAAATCAATCTATTTTTCAGATAATCTGCTTAAGGATTAGAGGGATTAGTCGATACTTCTTATTAATCAACTCTTAAGCTTTAATTTCATTTAAAACCAGCTTCACTGGAAGAAAGATGGGTTATTTTTTATCTCTCTATAAAATAAGCAGGAAAAGCATTTGTAAAAATGAAGCTGGATTTTGATCTGTGTTCACAGTTGTTAGTACTTACAATTGCACTTATAAAATTGAAATTCCTATTTGGCACACAATATTAATACAAATTTGATTTGATTTTTAAGGGTTGATCATATTTTAATGCTCTGTATCTCTTTCAGTTTGTGACATATTACTTGAATAAATTATTTCTAAAGGAAGGAAGATAACAGCATTTTTACAGTTGTGGTATTTTCATACCATAATAATTTAAGTTTATTATTCCTTTTCCAAAGAACATAGAAGTGATTTTCCTTTCAGGGATGATGAATCGCTATCATTGACTCATCAATTGATGTATATAATTGACAGTTAGTGGTAAATGACTTGGTCCTTTATTCTAATTCAGTGTTTGGAAATAGGAGCAAGATTTATTTTGAGTACCTCTCTGATAAGTTGACATATATAACTGCACGGTTAACTAAATCAGGGCTTTCCAGGTGTCTCAGATGGTAAACTGTCTGCCTGCAATGCAAGAGACCTGGGTTCCATCCCTGGATCAGGAAGATCCCCTGGAGAAGGAAATGACAACCTACTCCAGTACTCTTGCCTGGAAAATTCCATGGATGGAGGAGCCTGGTGGCTATAGTCCATAGGGTCACAAAGAGTTGGACATGACTGAGTGACTTCACTTTCACTTTCACTTTTAACTAAATCAAACCATAACACAGATGCCTAACTTATTTCCAACACACTAATTGAACCGTAAGCAAGAACATCTGTATCAGAGTCAAGCAGCATCATTTTCCAGCATCATTCTTTGGTCTTGAGAAGATGTTTGTCACTTTATTCATAGTCACTCATGGGTTGCTGCAGTGGAACAAAACCTTGAAAGAGCTATAGGAAGCATATAGTTAATTTCCCTGAAGCAGATATTCTTTCACAACAGAAATATAGATGTTGCCTCTGATGATTTCATTCAATAAGACAAAAAATAAATGATTGGGTAATAGCCTGATTATTGAAAATTTGGGTGGCCGACCTAGCACTGTAATTAGTAAAGTTCAGTTCAGTTTAGTTCAGTTGCTCAGTCATGTCCCACTCTTTGCAACCCCATGGACTGCAGCACTCCAGGCTTCCCTAACCATCACCAACTCCTGGAGCCTACTCAAACTCACGTCCATTGTGTTGGTGATGCCATCCAACCATCTCATCCTCTGTCATCCCCTTCTCCTGCCACCTTCAATCTTTCCCAGCATCAGGGTCTTTTCAAATGAGTCAGTTCTTCACATCAAATGGCCAATGGATTGGACTTTGAACTTTAGCATCAGTCTGTACAATGAATATTCAGGACTGACTTCCTTTAGGATTGACATGTTGGATCTCCTTGCTGTCCAAGGGACTCTCAAGAGTCTTCTCCAACACCACAGTTCAAAAGCATCAATTCCTGGCTCTCAGCTTTCTTTATAATCTAACTCTCACATCCATACATGACTACTGGAAAAACCATAGCTTTGACTAGACGGACCTTTGTTGGCAAAGTAATGTCTCTGCTTTTTAATATGCTGTCTAGGTTGGTCATAGCTTTTCTTCCAAGGAGCAAGCGTCTTTTACTTTCATGGCTGCAGTAAACATCTGCAGTGATTTTGGAGCCCCCAAAATAAAGTCTGTCACTGTTTGCCCTGTTTCACCATCTATTTGCTATGAAGTGATAGGACTGGATGCCATGATCTTAGTTTTCTGAATGTTGAGCTTTAAGCCAACTTTTTCATTCTTCTCTTTCACTTTCATCAAGAGGCTTTTTAGTTCTTCTTCACTTTCTGCCATAAGGGTGGTGTCATCTGCATATCTGAGATTATTGATATTTCTCCTGGCAATCTTGATTCCAGCTTGTGCTTCATCCAGCCCGACATTAATTAAAATATTTAAAGTTAGTAAAGTATTGACTCTAATTTATGGGTTCTAGGAAAACTGCAATTAAATGAAAACAACACATAAGCCACAATGTGTATATATATATAGTATTCTATATATATGTGTATATATACACACATATATATATATACACATACATATATATACACATATATATAGTATAGTATATATATAGACACACATATATAGTATAGTATATATATATACACATATATATATACACATGTATATATATATATAGTATTCTCTCTTACATGTGGAAAAATATGGGCAAAGTGTGCATGGTGGTGGAGATTAGGGACTCTTTAGAGCTGGGAAGGCAGTGCTGTGGATCTTCACAGTCTGAGTCTCCCCAGTTCCATAGAAGACACAGAGCAATAAGTCAGGTAAAGCATGTGTAAGTACTTTTGAATGAGAAACTTGATATCACAGAGACAACAATCTGTCCTCCTTTCCTATGAAGTATATTCATGGGAGCTAGAGGAAGGTGGAATGTGGATAAATAGTAGGATTGTTTTTCCAGAGGGTCTAATTATGCTTATTTAATTGTATTTTCTTTAATATGTAATTTATTTATTTGGCTTGTTCAGGTCTTAGTTTCAGGATCTGAAACAGGATCTAGTTTCCTGACCAGGGATTGAACCTGGGCCCCCTGCATTGGAAGCATAGAGTCTTAGTTACTAGACTACCAGGGAAGTCCCATTTAATGATTTTTTCAATCAACTGTTCAAGGAAGCTGAAATGAACCTATTATATAAGTGAAGGTGAAGGATACAAAATTCTCTCTAAATCCAATGTATCTGACTAAATTAGATATGGAAATTTAAAAAAAAAAAAAGAAGAAATTGCTTTACCCGTTCCAAGATATTATGCTCAGTGATTTTATTTATCTCATTTTATTTTCAGAAAAAATTACAGAGGTTAGATATTGTCTTTACTATAAATATAAAAATGTTAGATCTTGGAGAGCTGAGGTATTTTGCCTGTAGTTATAATGCATATCCAGACTTCCCAGGTGGACCAGTGATAAGGAATCCACTTGCAACGCAGGAGACTCAAGTTTGATCCCTGAGTTAGTAAGATTTCCTGGAGATGGGAATGGCAACACACTCCAGTATTCTTGTCTGGGAAATCCCATGGACAGATGAGCCTGGCAGGCCAACAGTCTATAGGGTCACAAAGAATCAGACACAGCTTAGCAACTAAACAAACAAAAAACAATGCATATCCAGATTTCAAATCCGTGTCACATTACCCAATAACTATGCTGTTTCCACTGAAAAATTTTGTCTTTATACTGTATATGATAACTTAAATGATTATATAAGTGAAAGAATTATGTTTTTCTAACAAGTCTATGAACACTGTTAGATGCTATCAGCGATGGAGGTGTGGGACAAGAAAGCCCTGCTTTGAATGAGAACAGAAGTGTGGATATCTTGTTTAGTGTCACTCTGTAGGACTTGTGTCCTAATATCATGTTAGTGTGTCATAATATGAAATCT
Organism: Tragelaphus eurycerus; assembly: GCA_935064755.1. Lineage (NCBI taxonomy): Eukaryota > Metazoa > Chordata > Mammalia > Artiodactyla > Bovidae > Tragelaphus > Tragelaphus eurycerus. Next base: position 27,008,652 of record CAKXYN010000020.1, read on the forward strand.
GCATAGCCCTAATATTTCTAATTCTTCTTCCCTTAAGAGCATATCAAAAAATTGAACTTTCCTGACCCTTTGAAACTATGAATGGTTATCTAATTATGCCAATAGAATATATGAAAAGAAGAGGCTGGCTGCTTCCAGGACAAGACATTTGTCAGTACTTGATTGTTCAGCTGTCTCCTTCCCATGCTACAAAGAATCTGAAGGCATTTGTGTGCAATAGCATATGAAAAGATGGCATAATATTATAAAACTGCATACGGTGAATGTGTAGACCCAGACTCACCATTAACATGTGTTGGGCATGTAACATGAATATGAAAAATACAATTAGTTGTGCTAAACCATGAAGATTTTTGATATTTTGTTACTGCAACATAGTTTAATCTCTCCTGACTGAGGGAGATGTAGTAGAATAATATTTCTGATGTATTATTTCTCTTTGCAAAGCAGAGTAACATGTAAAATAGCTTATATAGGAAAATAACATCAGGAGTAAAAAGTTGTTTCCACACTCATTATTGCATTTCATCCTCCTACAACCTGTATTTTTTATCATCCTATGTTGAAAAAGAAGGTGTTCAGGTTCATGGAGGTAAAGGTATTTGTTCTGTGTCGCACAGAAATTATGTGGAATCTGGATGTGAATGCAGATACTCTAGCTTTTAGAACAAGATTTCTTTCTCTTGTCTGTGGCCACTCCTAGTTCTTAGTGCCAAATCCAATTAATGTGCTTCAGCCCTAAATGGACTCTTTTAGTAGACTTTTCGCACCGCATTTGATGTTATTGACATTACCCTCCTAAAAACTCTCTCTTCCTTTGACTCCTGTGACACCACTTTGCTTTATTCACTCTTTTATCTGTCTTTGCTTCCTTCATGGACTTCACTTCCTCTGTGTGTTTCTTAAATGTTCGTATTTTTATGTGTTCTCTGATAATTTCATTCCTCTTTAACATCTCCAGCTGGGTGATCTCATCCACTCTCATGGTTGTAATTCTCACTTTTATGCTAATGACTCCATTTATAGGCAAGTATGAACTCATTCTGAAATTGGAAGCTCTGTGGCTAGTGCCCTAGATATATCTCCTTTTGAGTATTCCCAAGACAGCTCAACCTATCACATCCAAAATAAATGCATCTTTCTTCCCAATGTGCCTGTTACATGGTTCCCTGTATCCAAATAAACGTCACATTCACCTAGTCTCTAAATTCAGAAACTTGGACATCACCCCAAACTCTTCCATCTTTGTCACCACAATGCCACCTGTCAAACTCTAAAGTGTGCTCATTATAATTTCTAGGTAATATGGTTATTTTTGAGTGCATTTTCCACCTTCTGCCCAAATCCTAGATTAGTTGTTTCATTTTCTTTTTTTCCTTTTAATTTTTTTGTTTAGTCCTCCTTTAAACCTGTGTGTAAACAATAACTGGGCATTCTCCTTTCTATCTTCATCCTTCTTCCCCAATAAACCACATTTTTCTCAGTATACTGTCTCAATAACATATTCCTAATTTAGTCTGCTAAAATATGTTGCATATGATAAACTTTATACATGTTTAAATACAGAGTTTGCTAAATATAACGGGTGTATAAATACTCATTTTACTGGTGCTTTTGAACTCCTGTAAGATAAATATACTGAACAGCTTAAAAAATAGAAATTTATTTTCTAACACTTCTGGAGGCTAGACGTTGACGGTTGAGATTCTAGTCTATTTGGTTTCTGGTAGGAGCTCTCTTCTTGGCTTGCAGATGGACCCAAAAGAAAAATAGAAAGTGACCTCTGATATGTCTTCTTATAAGGACACTACTCCTACTGAATCAAGGTACCACCCTTATGACCTTATGTAACCTTACTTCTTCAAGATCCTATCTCCAAATATAGTCACATTGGGGGTTAGAGTTTCAACACATGAATTTGGGGTAGACTTAATTCATTCCACAGCACCTGTATTTTCACCATTTCCATCCAGATATAAAACATTTCCTTAACCAAGAAAACAATAATTTTATGACTCATTACATCCAACACACCTATACACTCAAAAACACATAAACAACAACAACAAAAATAAAACAAATCTAGTAAGCCACTGGGGAGAAGGCAATGGCACCCCACTCCAGTACTCTTGCCTGGAGAATCCCATGGACGGAGGAGCCTGGTGGGCTGCAGTCCACGGGGTCGCTAAGAGTCGGACACAACTGAGTGACTTCACTTTCACTTTTCACTTTCATGCATTGGAGGAGGAAATGGCAACCCACTCCAGTGTTCTTGCTTGGAGAATCCCAGGGACGGCGGGGCCTGGTAGGCTGCCGTCTATGGGGTCACACAGAGTCGGACACGACTAAAGCGACTTAGCAGCAGCAGCAGCAGGGTAAGCCACTGATCATCTTTCTGTCCCTGTAAATTACTGTCTTCTCTAGAGTTCCTTTTAAGTGGATCTTATAGTGTTTTGTTTCTTTTACTCTGTATAATGTTTCTGAGATGTGTCCGTTTTGTCTGTGTTCCCTAGTTGTGTTCTGTTTTATTGATAAATAAGTAATATTCCATTGTATAAATATACCACAACTTGTTTATCCATTCATCTGTTATCAGTGGGTTGTTTCCAGTTTGGAACAATTGTAAGTACAGGTGCTGTTAACTTTTATGTACAACTATTTGAGTGAATGCATGCTCTTATTTCTTGAGGTAAATACCTATGTGTAGAATTATATGTTCAGTTATGATCTAATCATATTGAACGTGTGTAGGTTTCTCTTTATACTTTGATAGAAAACAATTCAAGGTATTTTGTATATGTGGCTAACTTATGAAGGAGTGAACTCCACTCTTTTTCCCTTATAAATTTTATACTTCATTTTAGTCTTTCTTTATGAGGAGAATACATCTTACTTTCGTGTGTCATCTCTGCTGCCTTGTTAGATCCTAAGTGGTGTAGGGTTGAGAATAAGGTCATATGGAAATTTTTTCACTCTGGTGAGCCTGGAGCTCTTAAGTCCTCAGACAGTACCCTTTCCTTTTACAGTCTGATCTCTACCATCTTTTTCTGTTCTCAATGACATAGCAGATACTCTCTGATAAGCTCAGGTGGTCCCAACATGCATAGTACAACCCAACCTTCAGCCACAAATTTAAGGGAGATCCCACATGAATTCTGGGACCCTTCTTTGAAGTTCCACCTTTCAGACTCAGCTGCCTTTATCTCTGATTTCCACTTCCTTAGCTCAGTGGACAGCCATACCCTTCCCGGGCTTTAACCTTATGGGGTAAGAAATTTTTCCTAGACAGATATCTGGCCAGTGGGACTCACCTTCTGAGCCCTTCTCCCATCAGAAATGTCACAGTTATTACTGCCTATTCTCTGAGTCTGAAAGTGTCACCTTGTATATCTTGTCCACTTTTATAGTTCTCATTGGTGGGAGTGCTAGCCTGGGATCTGGTACTACCTGGAACATACATTTTCCTATATAATTTTAGCTACCTTTACACTTGCTGAAAATCCTTTAAAATGTATATATGACAATCAGATCAGCATATTTTTCAAGGTCCTTCCTGCCTGGCTACTTGAGTTTGCTCTTTAGTCTCTCCTAATCTTCTCATTTCTGAAATTCTAGATTTCTTAAAAACACCATGCTGTTGTTAGCCCCCACACATATCTCCACACATGCTTTGTTGTTTGATACCAAGCTTACATATGTAAAAAGAGCTAGGGTCCCTCAAATTCTCAAACTGCCATTTAGATATATATACCCCATATATTGACAATAGGCTACTGGGGATATAGTCAACTTAATAAACAAGAGTTATGTGAATACCTTCAAAGGCGAGAAAATAATCTTTCAATTTTTTTTAGTTGTAAATGACCAAATGTCAGAAGTATCTGTCAGATAAGCAATACCAAGGTCTCCTTTGTTGAAAAGGAGGAGCATTACTATTCTTTTGAAACAATAAATCAGGTATGAAAAGAGATTATTTCTTTTACATTTTCTTTAAAACTTCCCTGGTGGCTCAGTGGTAAAGAATTTGCCTGTCAGTGCAGGAGACATGGGTTTGATCCCTGATCCAGCAAGATCCCACATGCCATGGAGTGACTAAGCTCATGTGCCATAGCTATTGAACCTGTGTTATTTATACTTTAACGATATCTAGTTGGACACAGTAGGGATTACTGTCCTATTTTCTACATAAGGAAGCTGAGCCTCTGTAAGTATAGTAGATACTGTCAGTGCCCACCCTTATGTTCTCAGAACTCTTGTCTTCTATATGCACTGATGGTTTTCTACTTTCAGAGCTTGTGATACTTTGACTGATGTTGTTCTCTGGCAATTGGATCAGGCTTGCTGCCTCAGGGTGGACCAGAAATGATGGAGATTAATGTCCCTGGTTCAGTCTTTGCCTAGTGATGACAGGAGTTGGTGGATAAACGTGCCACCTTCCTCAGTCTTCTTCAGAGACACTTGACACTCTGATACATATTCTTTGCACTGTCTCAGAGATTTCAAGTGGGACTGAACCTTTACACACAAACAACCCACAGAGTTCATTAACGTTCTTTTTATTGACTTCCTTCTCTGTCCCATATACATATCTTCCCTACTATGCCTTCTAGGGTGGCTTCTTATGTTAAATACTTGCACACAAATCATTGTCACAAGGTCAGCTTCTGGGCAAACAACTTTATGAAGATCACTGACTATTTTAAATTCATACAGCTAAAAACTGATAAAGGTGATAAAGGTAATAAAAGTGTTAGCCCCTTGGTCATATCTGATTCTTTGTGACCCCATGGATTATAGCCCACAAGGTTCCTCTGTCCGTGGAATTCTCCAGGCAGGAATACTGGAGTCAGTTGCCATTCCTTTCTTCAGGAGATCCTTCCTGACTCAGGGATCAAATCTACGTCTCCTGTGGCTCCTGCATTGGCAGGCAGATTCTTTACCACTGAGACACCTAGGAAGCTCAAGAGGTAATACAAGGCTACATATATCCCAAACCTAAATACATTGTCATTTTTAACCTCAAGAATTGCACTGAGATAAAGGTCTTCCTATGAATATTCCTCTTAATCCATCCTGTTAACAAATGGCTCTTTACAATTAAAATAAGGGAATTTAGCCTATGACTCTTCATTTTCAGTTAGTTATTTCTCACTAACATGCCAGTTAAATAATAATTTTTCAAAGACAATCTAACTTAATGGAAAGGGAAGGTCTTTGGAATAAGAAAGGCTTGTTTTCAAATCTCTTTTCTACCTCCTATGTTTGTAAATACTAATGTACTATTGCAAGTTTCAGGAGCCTCTTCTATAAAATGATGTATGCATAATGGAATCTAAGTCATGGGTCTTTGTATGGACTAAATAAAAGAATGTACATAAACCACTTAACATAGCTTTGTTGATCCTACATATATCTGGCACTTTCTGATATGATGGTGATTTCTTTTTTAAGAGTAAAACTTTTTCATTTGACTTCATATCAGTGGCAGATTAATACTTGGAATAAAATGAGTAACTGGGATTTTCTGATCTCTTGGATTAAATGAACAAACTTAAGATTCCTTATATGAAAGAAGCTACACTGGCTATTTTAGTGCACAGGAAAAAGTTCTAGCAGAGCAGTAATCCTCTCACAGGCTTTGGGAAATCTGCTTGTAGAACCATCATTTTACAGGCCCAAAGACACTTAGAGAGCAAAGAGCCGTATCTCTTTCTACCAGTTGCTTTATTACCGATATTCTTCCTGGCCCCAGGTAACAATATATGAAAGTTGAGCTTATCTGGAAAGTACTAAATTACTTCACTTATTTTGTTAGGAAAAAAAACAAACAAACAGAATAATAATGTGGTTCATTTCAGGAAAGATTGTTTATTCCTAACAATCCATAATGTACTTCTAGAAATAGTCAAGCCGTCTAACCTTTGGCAATGCCAACACAATCAGATCAGATCAGATCAGATCAGTCGCTCAGTCGTGTCCGACTCTTTGCGACCCCATGAACCGCAGCACGCCAGGCCTCCCTGTCCATCACCAGCTCGCGGAGGTCACCCAGACTCACATTCATCGAGTCAGTGATGCAATCCAGCCATTTCATCCTCTGTCGTCCCCTTCTCCTCCTGCCCTCAACCCCTCCCAGCATCAGAGTCTTCTCCAATGAGTCAACTCTTCGCATGAGGTGGCCAAAATACTGGAGTTTCAGCTTGAGCATCATTCCTTCCAAAGAAATTTCCACTGTTTTCCCATGTATTTGCCATGAAGTGATGGGAACAGATGCCCTAAAGGATATCAGTCCTGAGTATTCATTGGAAGGACTGATACTGAAGCTCCAGTAAATTGGCCATCTGATGTGAAGAGTTGACTCATTAGAAAATACCCTGATACTGGTAAAGATTGAGGGCATAAAGAGAAGGGTCCAACAGAGGATGAGATTGTTGGATGACATCACCAACTCAATGGACATGAGTTGAGTAAGCTCCGAGAGATAGTGAAGGACAGGGAAGCCTGAAATCCTGCAGTCCATTAGGTCACAAGAAGTCAGACACAACTGAGCAACTGAACAACAACAAATCATATAACATATATGTATAATATATAATGAGATATAGTATATATCTCTGATTAACCTTAAACAGCCTCAAATATTTTGACAGATGCATTAATTCATTTATTTATTTGGATTCTGTTTTGTGATTACCTCATCTGTGTCCCACATTTTGAAAACCACTAAGAATGTGGCAGTAACTTAGTTTCCACTCCAAGGATGCATTCTCTAGTCTAGAAACAGACTTGAGGGACAATAATTTTATAGCAGTAATATTTACTATGACATGTATTTCAAAATGTAAAGATATTGTAAAGATTTGGAAAAATGAAGCTGACTTGAGGATTCTGAGAAGTTCTCAAAGAAGCATTAATTTTGAGTCTGAAAATACTGAATATGTTTGTTACTATTCTACTACCTGCCTGGTACTATTCTAACTGCTTTATGTGTATCAAAGTTTAATTCCTTATAATAATGATATATGCTAAATGATCGATGAAAAATTTGGCATATTAAGATTTAAAAAATTGAGGTCAAGAGACACAATAGTGTCAGAGTCACTAGTCACTAGATAACAGAAACAGAATTTGGGTACAGTCAGTCAAACTCATGAGACAGTTCTTGTTTAGTCACTAAGCCATGTCCCATTCTTTGGCAACCGCATAGAATATAGCTCAACAAGCTCCTCTGTCCATGGGATTTCCTAAGCAAGAACATTGGAGTGGGTTGGATTTCCTTCTCCAGGTTATTTTCCCAACCCAAGGATTGAACCCACGTTCATGCATTGGAGGCAGATTCTTCACCGCGCCATCCAGGAAGCCTAGAAAATGAAAGAGGCAAGGGAACTGATTCACTCCCAGAAGCTCCAGAAAGGAATGCAACCCGTTTTAGCTGACTGAGACCCACATCTGATTGTTGACCTAAAGACCTCTGAGATTTTTTAAAAAATGTGTTGGTTTGAACTACTAAGTTTTTAGTAATTTGTTGCACAGCAATAGAAGCTGGGAGTGAGAAGAGGGTCAGAGAAGGACACACAACACATTCACACACCCATCTTACAGTTTGACTTGAGGTCCCATAATCTCTCTGTCACACTAACCTGTGTTGGAGGAATGTATTTTCCCTAGAAGCCTCCCTCTTGCGGATCAAGGACAGATTTTATAGCAGGAGGAGACATAATTTCTGGGGCTGACATGAAAATATTTCCACAGAGTAAAGATTTAATATTATGACATCAGATTTTATGGAAGGTGAGTATAAGAAACATCATTTTAAAGAGCATGTCTGTGTCTTCTCTAAACTTACAGTATTATTTGTTATGTTCAGTCATGCCAGTTAAATTCAAAAAAGACTGATAAACACAATCATGCTGTCCACTAATAGGAGATATTGTGCTAGTGGAATGAATTTTAATATTACTACACAACAGTAACTTTAAATTGCAGTATGTTTTATATTACCCTTGTTTGTCTGTCCAAAAAATAAAGAATAACATTCACAATTTCTGAAACAAGAGAGTTTAGCAACAAATGTTAAACAAATTCTGATAAGTAAATCTAATCATATATGCTTGGGAAACTGTATCACTTTTTTGTATTAGTATGTTGTTCTATATTGTCTGCCACATCACCATTTTCTTAAACAGCAAGGTTTCAAATAAATTTATTCCATATATTATATTACTATGTAATGCAATATTAGTGCTTTAATGCATGTAAGAATACATATATTATTTAAAATATATATTGTGGGATGCTTTAGTATATGTGCACAATTTTGAGTACTTACCTTCACTCACGTCCATCATCACACACATTACTACTACTAAGTCGCTTCAGTTGTGTCCAATTCTGTGCGACCCCACAGACGGCAGCCCACCAGGCTCCACCGTCCCTGGGATTCTCCAGGCAAGAACACTGGAGTGGGTTGCCATTTCCTTCTCCAATGCATGAAAGTGAAAAGTGAAAGTGAAGTTGCTTAGTCATGTCCGACTCTGTGCGACCCCATAGACGGCAGCCCACCAGGCTCCCCCATCCCTGGGATTCTCCAAGCAAGAACACTGGAGTGGGTTGCCATTTCCTTTTCCACACACACATTACTCTTAGTCTGTGTAATATGGTGTATCAGGTCAGATCAGTCGCTCAGTCGTGTCCGACTCTTTGTGACCCCATGAATCGCAGCACGCCAGGCCTCCCTGTCCATCACCAACTCCCAGAGTTCACTCAGACTCACGTCCATCGAGTCAGTGATGCCATCCAGCCATCTCATCCTCTGTCATCCCCTTCTCCTCCTGCCCCCAATCCCTCCCAGCATCAGAGTCTTTTCCAATGAGTCAACTCTTTGCATGAGGTGGCCAAAGTACTGGAGTTTCAGCTTTAGCATCATTCCTTCCAAAGAAATCCCAGGACTGATCTCCTTCAGAATGGACTGGTTGGATCTCCTTACAGCACAAGGGACTCTCAAGAGTCTTCTCCAACACCACAGTGTTAAACAGTTTTTATTTCTAATGGCAACTCTGGATATTGCGTAGTCATTTTCTAAAATGCTTTTTTGGAAAGGATTCAGATGGCTCATCTGACAGCCATGGGCAGTACACGCATAATGAAAGTTACCATGGTCACAGTAAGGGAACATTGCTGCATGTTTAATTCTCCTTTGCCAACTCAGAACTAAGTATATGCAACATATTCATACACTATTTCCTGTGTCTGAGTGGGTGTGTAAATGCAGTTAGTTTATTTCAGGAAGTGATCCTACAAACTAGGAGTGAGGAATTAGGAGCGGAAAATGAGGAAGAAGAGAAACCCCGTCTAGCAGTACATAATCAAAGTGGTCATCATGATAGGGACCTGGGCCTCTCCATCTCTGCAAACATCTGAGGAACCATCTATGGACCTCTGTGGTGGTCTAGCAGTTAAGAATCCAGCTTGCAGTGAAGAGGAAGAGGGTTTGATCCCTTGTTGGGGAACTAAGATCCCACATGCCACAGTCAACTAAGCCCATGCATGTATCACAACTACTGAGCCCACATGCTCTAGAACCCACACCCTGCAACTACTGAGCCCGTGAGCCACACCTAGAGAGACCATTGTGAGTGCCACAACTAAGGCCTGATGCAGCCAAATAAATAAATAAAAATAAGGAGCCATGTAGAATGCCCCAGAGTTGTCCATCCAAGGGACAGAAAAGGGAACATTTGTCTACTTAGTTCTTCTATCACATTTATCAAGGATTGACTCTGGGTTGCTCTTACCCTTGCTTTTCCAAATTTGTGCATTTATGGGATTAGGTTCCTTCAGACATCCCATACTATAACATCAGAGAGATCATTGGACAGCAAGAGAAAGGAATGTAGGCTAGCTGACTAATCCCTTTAAACATATATTTTCAGAAGTTTGTTTTTTACAGCGATGACTGGAATGAAAAGTGGGACATGAGATAGTTAAAACATATACATTGATAGATAGTAGGTAGGTTAGGTAGATAGATAGACAGGAGATGAAACTTTCATATGCAAACATTTATTTTCCACCCAGTCTTTTGCCAAAAGAATCCATCAATGTTTTAAATGTGTGTTCATCCCTTTATGTGCATGCACAAAAGTGCAAATAATTTCTGTGAATGATTTCCCATGAACAAAGCCAGGGGTGAGTAAACCTTTTAGACCATGCATTTATTTTAAATGTGCTGGGTATATCAGCATTATCCAAGGACATCTTAGTACAATCAAGTAAAGAAGCTACACAGCGAGAAGAATACCAACTGAAGTGTGTTTAGGGTTAGAATTCTCAGTTCCATGGCAGAACACTGGAAGAGGATGAATTGTGAATATTTTAGGCTTTGCAGCTATGAAGACTCTGTTGCAACTACTTGTCCTGCCGTTGAAGGACAAAAGGAGCCATGGCAAATTAAAAAACAAAACAAAACAAAACAAAGGGGGAGGCTGTGTTCCAATAAAGTTTTATTTACAAAAAAAGCAGGAAGTAACTTGCTGACACATTGTTTTAATTATGGGAAAGTAATTTTTGTAATGTGAGATTAGAAAAAAATGTATATATATTTGAGGTATTTATGAAATTAGATAATAAGAAGCTTAGAAAATAGAGCTGGTAAACATAAATTACTAAGCACTGTCTGATCATGGACTGCTAAATCCTGTCAAGTAAACACAGAATGAGATGAGAGATCACATGCAGAGAGCATAGGAAAAAACATGAGGACTGAAAGCAGGAAACTTAGTCTTTAATCTTTTCTCTGTTACTTCATCTTAGTGATTTTTGGCAAAAATACTTAAATCATCTGTGATTAAACTTCATCATTTTAAAATGGGACCAGTATTAGAACTTTCAAATTGTGAAAGTTAAATGCAACCTTGGCGTATAATAGGCACTCAGTAAATAACTGACTAAATCTCAACCAGATAGCTTGCCCAGGAGGTGTGGTCATTCCAGTCACTGAAGCCACTTGCAGCGCTCATTCAATCTGTGTGAATATTTTGCCTAAAATCAACTGTTTCACAATCAGCAACAATGCCTCCTGTCTGTGGTAGAACTAGAACAGAGGCCTCTCAGAGAAATGACTGGCAGGAAGTCAAATACCCAGATGCCACTAGGTCATTTTTGAGTCTTCTCTGAAACTGGAAATTCTATGATCCTGAACCATATCACTGGTTGCTTTTAGAAAATGCAATTATCAATACTAAACTTTCTAACTTGATAATGGCTGAGTTGGTGAAACAAAATTATCATAATGTATTTCAGAGCAGAAATCTTAGCATGCAGTTCATTTTGGCAAGTAAGAGTATGCCATCTCCCTTCCTTAACGATTATTGTCTGATGGATGTGCTTTCCTAAGAGGTAGAGAACTATGTGAGTCACTCGAAATGAACTCACATCTTGGAAGAAAGCCTTTCCAGGAATGTATCACTAGAGGATGGGGAAGCCTCATCAATTTTTTCAATAGTCAGCTTAGTGAGTTAAGCACAACTTCTTGTAGAATGAGCTTTAAACTTCTGTATCATGGAGTGAGAATTCACAATTGCAACATTCACTCACCAAGAATCAATAAGCTTTATTCTAAAAACTCTCCCATTGTCAGCAGGGAGATTCCTCTCCCCGCAGCTGCTGTCTTTCTTGGCTGCTGTTTCGGAGTGCCCGTTGTTTCAAGGAATGGGGGAATCCCTCTGTCAGAATTGAGTGAAATGCAGCAGGAAATCAGCCGTCTCACACCATTGCTTCTCTGGGAATGCATCTCCCAAATCATTAACGGTTTACTCAAGTGCCTCTTAGGATGTTGCTAACGTGAAATGTGGCATAGAGATGCAGAGGCATGGATGGGAGGGAGGGAGGAGGTGGTATCATCTTAATTTATCTAAGTGAAGTGAAATGAACTCGCTCAGTCTTGTCTGACTCTTTGCGACCCAGTGGACTATGGCCGGCCAGGCTCCTCTGTCCATGGGATTCTCCAGGCAAGAATACTGGAATGGGTTGCCATTATCTAGGTCAGTAAAATATTTCAGTGGAAACTACTGGGAAGTTTTCTTATAATTAGGTGATATTTTTGTTGTTGCTACCTGATAATTTTTCATCCACTAATTTAAATAGCAATTACTGCCACTTATTCTAACTCAGATCTTGGTCTAAGTACTAGAATTAATGCAGTAAATAAAATACCATCTCTATTTGCAATTAACTTATATGCTAGTCAGGAGAAATACATGAATTAAAAGATTATAAAATACACCATGAAGTGGTTATGTACTGGAGGTATTTCCTTACTGTGTACCTCACTCTCTCTGTGGCTATTTCTCAACAAATAGACACAGATAAGGAAGGCAGCAGTATTTATTACAATAGAGTTTGACAATGAAAGTTAAGAACTTTGCTACCTGCTGATTGCCTACTTGTTCTAATGTACTCACTTGACTCTCCTGGATTTTCTCCTGGCCAGTTCTTTCAGCACCATAACTCAACTGTGATCCTTTCAACGCCATTATATGGAATTTGAGTTTGAACTAATGTTTTCTTATTTTAACCTTGTCACTGTTTCATCAAATTTTAAAATATGAATATGTGGCCTTAATGACAAATTCTCTGGGGAAAATGCAGAACCTCCCTGCCTCTTCCCCAGTGCATTCATTCTGGGAACTCCCTAACCTCCACTCAAACCCACCAGAATGTTAGAGGGCTGTGCACAGTGCCCATGATATGAAGAGGACAGCATCTCAGATACTTCCCCGGAGACTCAATCAAGACTTCCCAGAGGAGGCAATATTTGAGATGAGACAGTAGATGAAAGAGTTTGTTACGTAGATAAGCTTAAAAGAGCATGCCAGATGCATAGATTTTCATGTTCAGTTGTTCAGAAAAGTACAAATATGCTTCAAATAACCATAAAATCATTGTTACTCTTGCTGTTTGGTTGCTGAGTCATGCCCACTCTTTGTGACCCCATGGACTGCAGCCCACCAAACTCTTCTGTGCATGGGATTCTCCAGGCAAAAATACTAGAATGGCTTGCCACTTCCTTCTCCAGGGGATCTTCCTATTTCAGGGATAGAACCTGCATCTCATGTACTAGAAGGCATATTCTTTACAGCTGACCCACCAGGGAAGCCCCATAAAATCATTGGAAATTGCCAAATTATCAGATCAAAGATGGGATGGTTTGGGAGGCATGGTTATAACATTATAAGATATGTAAATGCTTAAGAAAAGGTTCAAATTGTAATACATATCATCATAAGCTACAGAAAAATTCTAACAAAACAAGGAATTGATAAATTGCATTATAACCAAGGGTTCAAAGCAACTGGATTGAATAACGCAAAGATTAGAAGCAAGAGACAATGACTAGAATCAAGATGCCAACGACAATAATTTGAAATACAACAAAGTATTAGGGATGGAGAGCATGAAAAAAAAAAAACAGAGGATTTTGAAAAAATTCATTCTGTAGAGCCAGTGTCATATTAGTAGACAGCAAGTTGGCAGAGTTATACACAGATTTGGAAGTCAGACAGAATCTGATTTGAAGATTTCATAATAGCTGAAACCACCGACATGAATCAAATTGACTAGGGAGAATATGCAGGATGAGAACAGAATATCAGGGAGATAGTGAAAGACCAGTCATTGAGTGTTTATTGATAGACCTATTTTAGGCCTAAGACTGGTTAACTTTAAGCCCTGCAAGAGAGACAGACAGACAGACTGAGAGAGAGAGACCCAAGAAGAAGAGAAAGAGAGGTTGTGAGAAAGAATCTAATATTTAAAATATTTTAAAAATAGAAACAAAGTACAAAATGCCAACACTCCAGTTCACTTGTTCATTCATCATTTAATTTTACAAAAATATTTAGGGAGCACTTCTTATGATTCAAGACAATTTGGATGCAGTAGTGGCTCAGAGGTTAAAGCATCTGCCTGCAATGCAGGAGACCTCGGTTCGATCCCTGAGTTGGGAAGATCCCCTGGAGAAGGAAATGGCAACCCACTCCAGTATTCTTGCCTGGAGAATCCTATGGACAGAGGAGCCTGGTGGGCTACAGTCCACGGGGTCGCAAAGAGTCGGACACGACTGAGTGACTTCACTTTCTCTTTCACAGTGAAAGGGAACCATATACACTTGCTTCTGGGCCTTTTGGTGTCTTCCCCTTGTTCGTTGTGCTATCACATGACTTCCCCAAATTGCAATCTGTAGCTCAATGCTATTTACACAGAATGTCACTTGTGGACCAATGAGCATTATAATTAATAACTAGGAAAAGAAAATAGGGCAATGTAATGAAGACTATGAGAGACACACAGAAGTCTGCATTATATCCTCAGAGCTGGGGTTACATGGTTAAACTCATACATTCAAAAAACTTATTTTATCTTACCAGGTAATTCACCTCTTGCGAGATAAAACTAATCAATTGGGAACAAAATGAATATGATTTCAATTGTATTGTCCTTTAGACTTTTACTAGAGAAGCCAATTAATGCTGTAATGAATAATAATGTATCTGGATGCTCACTGTCACTGAAGTGAATACTCTGATTGTTCTATAACTAGATAACACACTCCTACAAGACAGAACTTTACTAATATTAAATAAAAATTGATATGGGCTGTTTCCATTTGCTCTTATGACAAAGGTGTAAATTTCATCCTTTAAGCAATGTTCCGGAGAAGGCAATGACACCCCACTCCAGTACTCTTGCCTGGAAAATCCCATGGACGGAGGAACCTGGAAGGCTGAAGTCCATGGCGTCGCTGAGGGTCGGACATGACTGAGCGACTTCCCTTTCACTTAACACTTTCATACATTCGAGAAGGAAGTGGCAACCCACTCCAGTGTTCTTGCCTGGAGAATCCCAGGGACAGGGGAGCCTGGTGGTCTGCAGTCTGTGGGGTCGCACAGAGTCGAACACGACTGAAGCGACTTTGCAGCAACAGCATCAAGCAATGTTTCAACCTCTACTTAGGTAAATGACATCTTGTCTAATGTAAGAAAGAGGAGAAACATGCTGGTTGATTTTTTTTTTTTTTTTTTTTGCCCTACAGGTACCCTCAGCAACCACAGTTACCCAGGTTTACTCTGATACCATGTAGTGGTGATGTTTCAGTTGGACTTGGGAGGATGTACCCAAGACAGATGAACAAGCCCAGGTTCCTAGGTTTCACAAGAGTTATCTGATGTCAAAGATTCATGTCATCAATATTTGAAGATGCTTTGAAATGTATTTAAGTTAGAGATATAAGCAACATCTGAAATAGTATTTTTTCTCTAATTTATGATTTAAGTTCTCCTATATAAAATCCTTCTCTCCTAAGAGTTGTTGAAACAAACACACAGGATGTGCTTTGACTTAAATACTTTTAAGTGATATACTCCTAATTCTCTCTCCCAGTCTCAAAATTAATGTAGCTTTCTAGTGTCCACTGAGTGAGTGTTCAGTTATCATTGGGAAACCTGGCTGTTCTGTCTAAGGAAAGGCACTTAAAGAAGAGAAAACTCAAATGGGTGGGATATGTAAGAGCAGAGGGGACAGGTGAGGCAGATTTCCGTGGCGGGCAGTAGCACTCCAAAGTGAGGAATGACCGACTATGATAAGACTGTATGTGTGTGGTGGGTGTGTTTGCTACTTACTTTCCTTCCTCTGTGTGTCTTTGCTGGTATGTGTATTTTGGGGGTGGAGGAGAGGTAGCAAGAGACTCAGAGACTCTGTTTCTCAAGTCAGTGCTGAGTTATACATTTTTTTCTCTTTTTTCTTTCTAAGGTTTTCTTTTTCAGCCCTCCCCACTCCAGTATCACTACCGTATGTCCAGATCATCAATAAGTCCAGACCAGATAAATGGAATAATTAACATATAAGATTTAAAAATTAGATTTAAATCAGAAAGAAAAACATCAACTCACACAACATTGTAAATCAACTATACCTCAATAAAAGTTAAATAATAAAGACATCATATTTAGGCATAAATATACAACATTTCAGTGTTAGATACATAAATTTGATCTGAAGCATGTTTATCATAAAGAAAAGTTAAATCAAAAAAGATGTCACCTCTAAATATTTCTAAATGGCCTTATGTAAGTAAAACATTTGGTAGCTGTATGTATCTATTTATCTATCTTCAAATCCATCTATTTCCATCCATGCATCTACTTATCCATCTATTCATCTAACATCATCTAGTATCATCATCAATATTATCTATCTGTCCTTTCATACACTATACTAAAGGAGAAATAGCAAAATATTTGATACTCAGAATATAGACAATGACATTTAGGAAGATTCATTCTTTGAACCTTAATTTCCTGTATTACCAGTGTTTTTTGGAAGGTATGTGTGCACATAGAGAACATTTATTCCATTAGTTTTGGCAGATATGTCTTTTTGGAGAGATTTTTTTAAGTGATTTCTGCTTTAAGGGCTTACCAACATACTTTCCTTCATATCACCAATGAAATAATTTTGGCTCAAAAAAACAGGAGGGTAAATTGTTTATTTATTTTTATTTATTACCCTGAGTTTAAGATGATATTTATGAAGTTAATCCTTAGGATACTCATTGTGTAGTCTTCTCAGTTGATAGTCTTTCATTGTGCCAGAGCTCTTGGAAAGACCACAGACATTTTCTGTGAAAGAACATACTAATGTTTTTCTCTTGAGAAGACTTTACTCATTTGCTGTAGGATAAATAGATAAGGATGATTACACAGTTCCTTAGTAAGTGTGTGTGTGTGTGTGTGTGTGTGTGTATGAGAGAGAGAGAGAGAGAGAGAGAGATGTGTTTTACTTCTTTCAGGAAGTATAATCAAAAGAGTCAAGTATTATACATGAAGAACATGTTAATTAATATATAATCTATATGAGGTACATGTTGAAGACAGGACCAAAATGGTATCGTTAGCTTTTGTCTCTTTTCTGCTCACTGTGTCTTCATATTGAAATATAAAATATCAATACTGAAAGGGTATCTACAAATCATTTTGTCCAACTATCTTGCAATATATATAGTTGGGAAATATCAACTCTATATGAAATTGATGTGTGGTAAGTCCTTGAGCAAAGAAAAGAACCCAGACTATAATGCAGTTTGCCCAACATCCCATAACATAGATTTCCCTAGAGACTTTTTCCATGATCTACAATTACATTCTAGTGGAAAATTTTACAAGGTGACTATTCGAGTCTCTGTGACCCTTTATATTGTAAAACTGAGTAACTCCAAGGAAATGAAAACAAAAATTTTAACTTTTTGTCATTCATAACTTGAATCAGGATCCAGTAGTATTTTATGTTTTCCAGAATAAATCCTGATGACTGTTGAAGAACTATAATGAAATTCAAGAGGTTTTATTTTTTTCTCTTATCTTTTACTACCAAGCAAAAAGGACCTCTAATGCCCCACTAACATCTGCACAAGAGTCAGGTGCTATGAAATATAGGGGGATTAATGGAGAAATAATAGTTATAACAACAACAATAAAATTATAGAATTTATTTGCTAGGGCTTCCATAAACAAAATACCACAAACTAGGTGGCTTATACAAGATAATTTATTGTGACAAAGTTCTGGAGATGAGGAGTCCAAAATCAAGATATCCACAAGTTTGCTTCTTGAGGGCTGTGAATTTTTTTCATTCTTCTCACCTAGCTTCTGGTGGTTTTCTGGCAGTCTTTGATGTTCTTTGGCTTGTAGAAGCATTTTCCCAATAGCTGCTTTTATTGTCACAAAATATTTCACCTACATGCATGCATGTCTTCAAATTTCCCTCTTTTATAAGGACACTAGTCATACTGAAATAGGATCCAATCTAATAATTTCATTTTAACTTGATTATCCTCTGTAAAGATAAAAACTGCACCCCCAATAAGGTCACATTCCCTGTTACTGGGTGTAAGGAGCTTGCCATATAAATTTATGTGAGACACATGTCAACCCTTAAAAACACTAAACAACAATAAAACTATTTTTACCATGGTAACAGATAAGAGTTCCTGACACTTACGAGATAACATATGACATAATATATCAAGATGCACTGGACACATTTAATGATCACAGTAGTCTAAAACTAATATGTTATTGTATGTTAGTTGCTCAGTGGTGTCTGACTGTTTGCAACTCCATGGATTACAGGCTCCTATGCTTCTCTGTCCATGAAATTCTCCAGAAAGAATATTGGAGTGGTTACCCATTCCCTTCTCCAGGGAATCTTCCCAATGCAGGGATCGAACTGGGTCTCCTGCATTGTAGGCAGATTCTTTATTGTCTGAGCCACCAGAGAAGCCCCAAAACACTAATATACTGCTGCTGCTAAGTCACTTCAGTCGTGTCCGACTCTGTGCGACCCCATAGATGGCAGCCCATCAGGCTCCCCCGTCCCTGGGATTCTCCAGGCAAGAACACTGGAGTGGGTTGCCATTTCCTTCTCCAATGCATGAAAGTGAAAAGCGAAATATCAGTAGCCTAATTTTATAAGAGTTCCAGAAAAACATCTCTTTCTGCTTTATTGACTATGCCAAAGCCTTTGACTGTGTAGATCACAGTAAACTGTGGAAAATTCTGAAAGAGATAGGAATACCAGACCACCTGATCTGCCTCTTGAGAAATCTGTATGCAGGTCAGGAAGCAACAGTTAGAACTGGTCATGGAACAACAGACTGGTTCCAAATAGGAAAAGGAGTCCGTCAAGGCTGTATATTGTCACCATGTTTATTTAACTTATATGCAGAGTACATCATGAGAAATGCTGGACTGGAGGAAACACAAGCTGGAATCAAGATTGCTGGGAGAAATATCAATAACCTCAGATATGCAGATGATACCACCCTTATGGCAGAAAGTGAAGAGGAACTCAAAAGCCTCTTGATGAAAGTGAAAGAGGAGAGTGAAAAGGTTGGCTTAAAGCTCAACATTCAGAAAACGAAGATCATGGCATCTGGTCCCATCACTACATGGGAAATAGATGGAGAAACAGTGGAAACAGTGTCAGACTTTCTTTTTCTGGGCTCCAAAATCACTGCAGATGGTGACTGCAGCCATGAAATTAAAAGGCGCTTACTCCTTGGAAGGAAGGTTATGACCAACCTAGATCACATATTCAAAAGCAGAGACACTACTTTGCCAACAAAGGTTCGCCTAGTCAAGGCTATGGTCTTTCCTGTGGTCATGTATGGATGTGAGAGCTGGACTGTGAAGAAGGCTGAGCGCCAAAGAATTGATGCTTTTGAACTGTGGTGTTGGAGAAGACTCTTAAGAGTCCCTTGGACTGCAAGGAGATCCAACCAGTCCATTCTGAAGGAGATCAGCCCTGGGATTTCTTTGGAAGGAATGATGCTAAAGCTGAAACTCCAGTATTTTGGCCACCTCATGAGAAGAGTTGACTCATTGGAGAAGACTCTGATGCTGGGAGGGATTGGGGGCAGGAGGATAAGGGGACAACAGAGGATGAGATGGCTGGATGGCATCACTGCCTCAATGAATGTGAGTCTGAGTGACCTCCGAGAGCTGGTGATGGATAGGGAAGCCTGGCGTGCTGCAGTTCATGGGGTCGCAAAGAGTCGGACACAACTGAGCGACTGATCTGATCTGAATTTTATAAAAAGAAATAGAAGAGTTAAAACTTTACCAGACTCATACAATGAGCATGGCAGCTATTTGCAACAGGTGGCTGGTTTACCTTAATTCAGTTCAGTTAGTTCATTTCAGTCATTCAGTCATGTCCGACTCTTTGTGACCCCATGAATCACAGCATGCCAGGCCTCCCTGTCCATCACCAACTCTCGAAGTTTACTCAAACTCATGTCCATCAAGTCGGCGATGCCATCCAGCCATCTCATCCTCTGTCGTCCCCTTCTCCTTCTGTCCCCAATCCCTCCCAGAATTAGGATCTTTTCCAATGAGTCAACTCTTCCCATGAGGTGGCCAAAGTATTGGAGTTTCAGCTTTAGTATCAGTCTTTCCAATGAACAGCCAGGACTGATCTCCTTTACAATGGACTGGATGGATCTCCTTGCAGTCCAAGGGACTCTCAAGAGTCTTCTCCAACACCACAGTTCAAAAGCATCAATTCTTAGGCTCTCAGCTTTCTTCACAGTCCAGCTCTCACATCCATACATGACCACTGGAAAAACCATAGCCTTGACTAGATGGATCTTGTTGGCAAAGTAATATCTCTGCTTTTGAATATGCTATCTAGGTTGGTCATAATTTTCCTTCCAAGGAGTAAGTGTCTTTTAATTTCATGGCTGTAGTCACCATCTGCAGTGATTTTGGAGCCCCCAAAATAAAGTCTGACACTGTTTCCAGTGTTTCCCCATCTATTTCCCCTGAAATAATGATGGGGCCAGATGCCATGATCTTAATTTTCTGAATGTTGAGCTTTAAGCCAACTTTTTCACTCGTCTTTCACTTTCCTCAAGAGGCTTTTTAGTTCCTCTTCACTTTCTGCCATAAGGGTGGTGTAATCTGCATATCGGAGGTTATTGATATTTCTCCCAGCAGTCTTGATTCCAGCTTGTGCTTCTTCCGGCCCAGCGTTTCTCATGATGTACTCTGCATAAAAGTTAAATAAGCAGGGTGACAATATATAGCCTTGATGTACTCCTTTTCCTATTTTGAACCAGTCTGTTGTTCCATGACCAGTTCTAACTTTTGCTTCCTGACCTGCATTTAGGTTTCTTAAGAGGCAGGTTAGATGGTCTGGTATTTCCATCTCTTTCAGAATTTTCCACAGTTTATTGGGATCCACGCAGTCAAAGGCTTTGGCATAGTCAATAAAGCAGAAATAGATGTTTTTCTGGAACTCTCTTGATTTTTTTATGATCCAGAAGATGTTGCCAATTTGATCTCTGGTTCCTCTGCCTTTTCTAAAACCAGGTTGAACATCAGGAAGTTCATGGTTCACATATTGCTGAAGCCTGGCTTGGAGAATTTTGAGCATTAATTTACTAGCATGTGAGATGAGTGCAATTGTGCGGTAGTTTGAGCATTCTTTGGCATTGCCTTTCTTTGGGATTGGAATGAAAACTGACCTTGTCCAGTCCTGTGGCCACTGCTGAGTTTTCCAAATTTGCTGGCATATTGAGTGCAGCACTTTCACAGCATCATCTTTCAGGATTTGAAATAGCTCAACTGGAATTCCATCACCTCCACTAGCTTTGTTCAAAGTGATACTTTCTAAGGCCCACTTGACTTCACATTCTAGGATATCTAGCTCTAGGTCAGTGATCACACCATCGTGATTATCTTGGTCATGAAGATCTTTTTTGTACAGTTCTTCTGTGTATTCTTGCCATCTCTTCTGAATATCTTCTGCTTCTGTTAGGTCCATACAATTTCTGTCCTTTATCGAGCCCATCTTTGCATGAAATATTCCCTTGCTATCTCTAATTTTCTTGAAGTGCTCTCTAGTCTTTCCCATTCTGTTGTTTTCCTCTATTTCTTTGCATTGATCACTGAAGAAGGCTTTCTTAGCTCTTCTTGCTATTCTTTGGAACTCTGCATTCAGATGCTTCTATCTTTCCTTTTCTCCTTTGCTTTTTGCTTCTCTTCTTTTCACAGCTATTTGTAAGGCCTCCTCAGAGAGCCATTATGCTTTTTTCCATTTTGTTTTCTTATTTTCAAATTTATATTTTGTGGTTTTCCTAATTAATTGATTAATTTGACTGTGCTGGTCTTAGTTGCAGCATGTAGAATCTTTAGTTGTAGGTTGTGGGATCTACTTCCCTTTGAACCCAGGCCCCCTGCATTTGGAGCCTGGAACCTCAGCCACTGGACCATAAAAGTTCCCGATTTTGTGTGTTTTATGTTTTAATGTGTGTAAGAGAACATCCATAAAACTTCTATGCACCTTATTCAGATTACATGTTTTAATATTTTCCTGTCAAATTTAATTGTTTTAGACTGAAATCAAGGTAATGTTTTCCCATAACACATATTTTGTGTAAATTCTCACTCATTATATGCATAATGCAGGGGATTGGCCACATACAGTTTAATATACTCTCCATCTAAAACTTCAGTATACTGATGGGAGAGAGAGAGAGATCAGTCTCTCAGTTGTGTCCGACTCTTTGTGACCCCATGAATCGCAGCACACCAGGCCTCCCTGTCCATCACCAGCTCCCGGAGGTCACTCAGACTCACATCCTTTAAGTCAGTGATGCCATGCAGCCATCTCATCCTCTGTTGTCCCCTTATCCTCCTGCCCCCAATCCCTCCCAGCATCAGAGTGTTCTCCAATGAGTCAACCCATCGCATGAGGTGGCCAAAGTACTGGAGTTTCAGCTTTAGCATCATTCCTTCCAAAGAAATCCCAGGACTGATCTCTTTTAGAATGGACTGGTTGGATCTCCTTGCAGTCCAAGGGACTCTCAAGAGTCTTCTCCAACACCACAGTTCAAAAGCATCAATTCTACAGCACTCAGCCTTCTTCACAGTCCAACTCTCACATCCATACATGACCACAGGAAAAACCATTGCCTTGACTAGACAAACCTTTGTTAACAAAATAATGTCTCTGCTTTTGAATATGCTATCTAGGTTGATCATAACTTTCCTTCCAAGGAGTAAACATCTTTTTTTCATGGCTGTAGTCACCATCTGTAATGATTTTGGAGCCCAGAAAAATAAAATCTGACACTGTTTCCACTGTTTCTCCATCTATTTCCCATGAAGTTATGGGACCAGATGCCATGATTTTCATTTTCTGAATGTTGAGCTTTAAGCCAACTTTTTCACTCTCTTCTTTCACTTTCCTCAGGAGGCTTTTTAGTTTCTCTTCACTTTCTGCCATAAGGGTGGTGTCATCTGCATATCTGAGGTTATTGATATTTCTCCTGGCAATCTTGATTCCAGCTTGTGCTTCTTCCAGTCCAGTGTTTCTCATGATGTACTATGCATAGAAATTAAATAAGCAAGGTGACAGTATACAGCCTTGACGTACTCCTTTTCCTATTTGGAACCAGTCTGTTGTTCCATGTCCAGTTCTAACTGTTGCTTCCTGACCTGCATACAGATTTCTCAAGAGGCAGATCAGGTGGTCTGGTATTCCCATCTCTTTCAGAATATTCCACAGTTCATTGTGATCCACACAGTCAAAGGCTTAGGCATAGTCAATAAAGCAGAAATAGTTGTTTTTCTGGAACTCTCTTGCTTTTTCCATGATCCAGCAGATGTTGGCAATTTGATCTCTGGTTCTTCTGCCTTTACTAAAACCAGCTTGAACATCAGGAAGTTCACGGTTCACATATTGCTGATGCCTGGCGTGGAGAATTTTGAGCATTTCTTTACTAGTGTGTGAGATGAGTGCAATTATGCGGTAGTTTGAACATTCTTTGGCATTGCTTTCTTTGGGATTGGAATGAAAACTGACCTTGTCCAGTCCTGTGGCCACTGCTGAGTTTTCCAAATTTGCTGGTATATTGAGTGCAGCACTTTCACAGCATCATCTTTCAGGATTTGAAATAGCTCCACAGGAATTCCATCACCTCCACTAGTTTTGTTCGTAGTGATCCTTTCTAAGGCGCACTTGTCTTCACATTCCAGGATGTCTGGCTCTAGGTCAGTGATCATACCATCGTGATTATCTTGGTCATGAAAATCTTTTTTGTACAGTTCTTCTGTGTATTCTTGCCACCTCTTCTTAATAGCCTCTGCTTTCGTTAGGTCCATACCATTTCTGTCCTTTATCGAGCCCATCTTTGCATGAAATGTCCTTTGGTATCTCTGATTTTCTTGAAGAGATCCCTAGTCTTTCCCATTCTGTTGTTTTCCTCTATTTCTTTGCATTGATCACTGAGGAAGGCTTTCTTATCTCTTCTTGCTATTCTTTGGAACTCTGCATTCAGATATTTATATCTTTCCTTTACTCCTTTGCTTTTTGCTTCTCTTCTTTTCACAGCTATTTGTAAGGCCTCCTCAGACAGCCATTTTGCTTGTTTGCATTTCTTTTCCATGGGGATGGTCTTGGTTCCTGTCTCCTGTACAATGTCACGAACCTCATTCCCTAGTTCATCAGGCGCTCTATCTATCAGATCTAGTCCCTTACATCTATTTCTCACTTCCACTGTATAATCTTAAGGGATTTGATTTAGGTCATACCTGAATGGTCTAGTGGTTTCCCTATTTTCTTCATTTTAAGTCTGAATTTGGCAATAAGGAGTTCATGGTCTGAGCCACAGTCAGCTCCTTGTCTTGTTTTTGCTGACTGTATAGAGCTTCTCCATCTTTGGCTGCAAAGAATATAATCGATCTGATTTCAGTGTTGACCATCTGGTGATGTCCATGTATAGAGTCTTCTCTTGTGTTGTTGGAAGAGGGTGTTTGTTTTGACCAGTGCATTTTCTTGGCAAAACTCTGTTAGTCTTTGCCCTGCTTCATTCCATATTCCAAGGCCAAATTTGCCTGTCACTTCAGGTGTTTCTTGACTTCCTACTTTTGCATTCCAGTCCCTTATAATGAAAAGGACATCTTTTTTGAGTGTTAGTTCTAAAAGGTCTTGTTGGTCTTCATAGAACCATTCAACTTCAGCTTCTTCAGCGTTACTGGTTGGGGCATAGACTTGGATTACTGTGACATTGAATGGTTTGCCTTGGAAATGAACAGAGGTCATTCTGTCGTTTTTGAGATTGCATCCAAGTAAGTCGCACTGCATTTTGGACTCTTGTTGACCATGATGGCCACGCCATTTCTTCTGAGGGATTCCTGCCCACAGTAGTAGATATAATGGTCCTCTGAGTTAAATTCACCCATTCCAGTCCATTTTAGTTCTCTGATTCCAAGAATGTCGACGTTCACTCTTGCCATCTCTTGTTTGACTACTTCCAATTTGCCTTGATTCATGGACCTGACATTCCAGGTTCCTATGCAATATTGCTCTTTACAGCCTTGGACCTTGCTTCTATCACCAGTCACATCCACAGCTGAGTATTCTTTTTGCTTTGGCTCTATCCCTTCATTCTTTCTGGAGTTATTTCTCCACTGATCTCCAGTAGCGTATTGGGCACCTACTGACCTGTGGATTTGCTCTTTCAGTATCCTATCATTTTGCCTTTTCATACTGTTCATTGGGTTGGGTTCTCAAGGCAAGAATACTGAAGTGGTTTGCCATTCCCTTCTCCATTGGACAACATCCTGTCAGATCTGTCTACCATGACCTGCCCATCTTGGGTTGCCCCACGGGCATGGCTTAGTTTCATTGAGTTAGACAAGGCTGTGGTCCTGGTGTGATTAGACTGACTAGTTTTCTGTGAGTATAGCTTCAGTGTGTTTGCCCTCTGATGCCCTCTTGTAACACCTACCGTCTTACTTGGGTTTCTCTTACTTTGGGCGTGGGGTATCTCTTCACAGCTGCTCCAGCAAAGCACAGCCATTGCTCCTTACCTTGGACGAGGTGTATCTCCTCACCACCGCCCTTCCTGACCTTCAATGTGGGATAGCTCCTCTAGGCCCTCCTGCGCCCACACAGCCACGGCTCCTTGGACGTGGGGTTGGTTCTCCCGGCAGAACCCCTAAGGGGCTCAGGATTTGGAGATGAATTGAAGAGGGTGTGAACTAGGAGAATTCTTTATTTATTTTTTTGTTATTTACAGAACAGTTGCCTTTTGTCAGGTTTCCCCTAGGAGATTAGATTAGTCCTTCATTTCCCACTGAGTCTTCCCCCTCATGGAAGATAAGAAGCCCACTATGTAAAATATTTAATCAAAAGACCTGCGCTCAGCCAATCTAGTTGAAATGTGAAGCTGAAATGAGGGAGCAGTTAAATAAAAGTGAAAAATGTATGATCTATGTACTATGCAATGGGACACTTTCCACACTAATCAAAAAATTCAGGAAGCATGGCTTATGCCTACTAAAGCAGTGAATTAAGAGGATTCATCTGTAAAGAAACTGAATGAAGCCAATTAAACACACACACACACACCTCCAAGACAATGGCATACACTTATATGTAGACAATAAACTGAGGACCACTATTTATCAGTATTTCCCCCCTTGCACAAAGTTTACTACTTTATTGAATGGACAAGAATTACCTGATATCTGAGGAAATCCTCCAATAAGAGAGTGACAAATACAAAGAAATTAGAAACTGGTAAAATGTAAAGAGCAAGTAAAAACTAAAAAACAAACAAACAAAAAAACCCAAAACTTTAAAAATGAATGTTTCATGTCTCAGTGGTAAAGAAGTTGCCTGCCAATGCAGGAGACATGGGTTTGATCCCTGGGTCAGGATTGATCCCCTGGAGGAGGAAATGGTAACTAGCCTAGGCTAGGTTCCTAGGCTAGTATTCTAGCCTAGGAAATCCCATGGACAGAGGAGCCTGAAGGGCTATACTCCATGGGATCACAAAGAGTTTTACATGACTTAATGACTAAACGACAACAGGACAACAGATAAACTTAATCCTTAATCACTAGACTGTTTGAAAGATAATATTGAAAGAAGTTATAAAGAGTAACCAAAAGCATAAAGATATGGGAAATAGGAGAGGCAAATAAAAAAAATTAATCAGAAATCTTAATGCTTAATTTAACAAGTTTCAAATGGAAAAAGTAAAAGTAAAGGAAAGGAAAATTTAAGGATCAATAGGACCTTAAAGAAAAATAAACTGTTGCACACACACAGATAAACACACATACATCAAGATATACAAGTGTGAAATTTCAGAATACCAAGGATAAAGAGAAAAATTTTGATAGGCTAAAAAGATTAAAAGATCATGGCCAAAATAATGTAAACTATTTAGTAATGTAAATGTATATAGTATTGGACTTTTCAAGTAGCACTGAATAATAAAATAGATTGCAGCAATGCCTTCAAAATTCATAAGAACAAAAAATCACTTGCATCCTAGATTTCTATACCTAACCCAATTATCAATGATGTAAGTAAATTTATATGGGCTTCCCAGGTGGGATTAGTGGTAAAGAACCTGCCTGCCAATGCAGGAGATATAAGAGATGCAGGTTTGATCCCTGGGTCGGGAAGATCCCCTGGAGGAGGGCGTGGCAACTCACTTCAGTATTCTTGCCTGGAGAATCGCATGGACAGAGGAGCCTGGTGGGCTACAGTCCATAGGGTTGCAAAAAGTCAGACATGACTGAAGCAATGTAGGCACACACACACACACACACACACACACACACACACACACATTTATATATACATCCATTTATGGATGTATTAGAAATATACCTAAATAGAAATATATACATATAGAAATACACACACATATATCCATTTGTGAATGTATTAGAAATATACCTAAATGAAATTCTGTGATAAATTTAAATGCATTCATGGAATATAGGAAAAAGCACTCCATATCAAGAGAATGGCAAATAAATATCCCATGATTCTGCAATCTCAAATTTCCATTGTAGATTTTGAAGAGAACCACCAATACTAATTGCAGTATAAACACAAAAGACACTAGGAAGAATGTCTTAGGGACAAAGTACACTGTACATTACAACATTGTGGGGTATATTGCTCAGTGTCAACTGAAAAAGGACAAATGATAAAGCAGCACACATAGATAGGCTTCTTAGAGAGGATATCACATCAGATCAGATCAGTCGCTCAGTCGTGTCCAACTCTTTGCGACCCCATGAATCGCAGCACGCCAGGCCTCCCTGTCCATTACCAACTCCCAGAGTTGCAGTCCAGAGTCGGATCTCCTTGCAGTCCAAGGGACTCTCAAGAGTCTTCTCCAACACCACAGTTCAAAAGCATCAATTCTTCGGCACTCAGCCTTCTTCACAGTCCAACTCTCACATCCACACATGACCACGGGAAAAACCATAGCCTTGACTAGACGAACCTTTGTTGGCAAAGTAATGTCTCTGCTTTTTTTGTTGTTGTTGTTGTTTATTTTTTTTTTTAACTTTACAATATTGTATTGGTTTTGCCATACATCAAAATGAATCTGCCACAGGAATACATGTGTTCCCCATCCTGAACCCCCCTCCCACCTCCCTCCCCCTAATTTTTGAATATACTATCTAGGTTGGTCATAACTTTCCTTTCAAGGAGTGAGCATATGTTAATTTCATGGCTGCAGGAAATCACATGGGGACAATGATAAATGATATGTGGGAGTTGTCACTACTTTCAAGGTCAGAACATAGAGATCTAGCAGGATTGGATACTCGACATCCAGAGAAAGACCCAGAACTTTGTGCTGTTAAAATTTCAATATATCTGATCTGAGAATCATTAGCTCCTCACCTACCACTATCAAGGGCTCAATGTAATAGAAACAGAATGTGGCAATACCGCATCTCCAAGTTTATCTTGATAGCTCAGCAATCTGGAATGATTAAACATCTAGAATCCAAGTTTGAGTTTACAGCTCTGTGGCGGGGTGAGATATGGCATGATCTCACTGTGTATGGTGAGAAGAGCATCAGCCCTTCTACTGAAGTCAAAGAGCGTTGGTCTCCAGCCTTGTCACTGATAAAAGTATTTGGCGGTGTCTACATTCTGCAGTTTAGCAGGAGGCAAACTCCTTTACTGGAAAGACAAATGCAAGTGATCAGTCTCGGACATGTTAATCCTTACCCAAGTTAAATTACTAATTCTAAGAAGAATATAATGTTTAAAAATATCTATGTAATATATGGCTCAGTTATAAGTAAAATTTACATTACTGTACACACTGTAGATTTTAAATGATAATTATAACTTTAAAGTATCAGCTGAATGATGATGGAGAAATAAGAAAGAGATATAAGAAGAATAAAAAGTGTATTCAGTTCAGTTCAGTCGCTCAGTCTTGTCTGACTCTTTCAGACCCCATAAATCACAGCACACGAGGCCGTCCTGTCCATCACCAACACCCGGAGTTCACTCAGACTCACGTCCATCGAGTCAGTGATGCCATCCAGCCATCTCATCCTCTGTCGTCCCCTTCTCCTCCTGCCCCCAATCCCTCCCAGCATCAGTGTCTTTTCCAATGAGTCAACTCTTCGCATGAGGTGGCCAAAATACTGGAGTTTCAGCTTTAGCATCATTCCTTCCAAAGAAATCCCAGGGCTGATCTCCTTCAGAATGGACTGGTTGGATCTCCTTGCAGTCCAAGGAACTCTCAAGAGTCTTCTCCAACACCACAGTTCAAAAGCATCAATTCTTCGGCGCTCAGCTTTCTTCACAGTCCAACTCTCACATCCATACATGAGCACAGGAAAAACCAAAGCCTTGACTAGACAGACCTTTGTTGGCAAAGTAATGTCTCTGCTTTTGAATATGTGACCTAGGTTGGTCATAACCTTCCTTCCAAGGAGTAAGCGCCTTTTAATTTCATGGCTGCAGTCACCATCTGCAGTGATTTTGGAGCCCAGAAAAATTAAGTCTGACACTGTTTTCACTGATTCCCCATCTATTTCCCATGAAGTGATGGGACCGGATGCCATGATCTTCATTTTCTGAATGTTGAGCTTTAAGCCAACTTTTTCACTCTCCACCTTCACTTTCAATAAGAGGCTTTTTAGTTTCTCTTCACTTTCTGCCATAAGGGTGGTGTCATCTGCATATCTGAGGTTATTGATATTTCCCCCGGCAATCTTGATTCCAGCTTGTGTTTCTTCCAGTCCAGCGTTTCTCATGATGTACTCTGCATATAAGTTAAATAAGCAGGGTGACAATATACAGCCTTGATGTACTCCTTCAAGAAAGATTAGTTTATCATATCTAATTTAGATAATGGAATCAAGTATTGTAAGAAACATCTCAATGAGTTTAAATTCACCACCTTATAGAAGCAAAACTGAGAAAGGGTAACCATGTATTTTTTAAATTATAAATCCTTTGTAACTATTTGTGTTTTTATCTTTATTCATGGATTAATTTAAATACACAAAATATGATAAAACCTGCTAAAACATGGTATGTTACATGGAAATTTTTAAATGTTAAAAATCATTACTTAACTATCCATTCATATGGACAACACAAATGTTAAAGTTTAGATTTTTCTTCTAATCATTGTATATATTTCTATTGTCATACAGTTTGTGATTTCCTAACTTTTGTTACACAGTTTTTGATATATGTTTCATTATATGTGAAAATACACATATCTAATAACCTGTATGTATTTGGGACATGGTCCATATAGCTCCTGTTTCCATACTTCTCTGTGCCAGGAGTGGTAGGGATGTTACCTGTATGGATCACATTAACAGCTTCCTATTCAGTTACTAGACCACCTGATCTGCCTCTTGAGAAATCTGTATGCAGGTCAGGAAGCAACAGTTAGAACTGGTCATGGAACAACAGACTGGTTCCAAATAGGAAAAGGAGTACGTCAAGGCTGTATATTGCCACCATGTTTATTTAACTTATATGCAGAGTACATCATGAGAAACGCTGGACTGGAAGAAACACAAGTTGGAATCAAGATTGCTGGGAGAAATATCAATAACCTCAGATATGCAGATGGCACCACCCTTATGGCAGAAAGTGAAGAGGAACTAAAAAGCCTCTTGATGAAAGTGAAAGTGGAGAGTGAAAAGGTTGGTTTAAAGCTCAACATTCAGAAAACGAAGATCATGGCATCCGGTCCCATCACTAAATGGGAAATAGATGGAGAAACAGTGGAAACAGTGTCAGACTTTCTTTTTCTGGGCTCCAAAATCACTGCAGATGGTGACTGCAGCCATGAAATTAAAAGACACTTACTCCTTGGAAGGAAAGTTATGACCAACCTAGATAGCATATTCAAAAGCAGAGACATCACTTTGCCAACAAAGGTTCGCCTAGTCAAGGCTATGGTCTTTCCTGTGGTTATATATGGATGTGAGAGCTGGACTGTGAAGAAGGCTGAGCGCCAAAGAATTGATGCTTTTGAACTGTGGTGTTGGAGAAGACTCTTGAGAGTCCCTTGGACTGCAAGGAGATCCAAAAAGTCCATTCTGAAGGAGATCAGCCCTGGGATTTCTTTGGAAGGAATGATGCTAAAGCTGAAACTCCAGTATTTTGGCCACCTCATGCGAAGAGTTGACTCATTCGAGAAGACTCTGATGATGGGAGGGATTTGGGGCAGGAGGAGAAGGGGATGACAGAGCATGAGATGGCTGGATGGCATCACTGACCCGATGGATGTGAGTCTGAGTGACCTCTGGGAGTTGGTGATGGACAGGGAGGCCTGGCGTGCTGCAGTTCATGGGGTCACAAAGAGTCGGACACGACTGAGCGACTGATCTGATCTGATTCAGTTGGCCAATTAGAAGCCAATATCAGAGCAAATAAAGGAAGTGAGGTGGAATAATTTATTTCACCATTTTTTTTCATGAGAAACTTGTCTCAGTTTGATAATTCTTTGACCAAAATTCTTAGTTCCTTCCAATGCAGGCATCTTTACCCTTAAATTGTGTTAACCTCTACATACTCTGATTTAATTCAGACCAATTCAGGTAAGATCTCTCTGTTATTAATTATCTTTTTATGCTGTTTCTATATCCTGTCCATAGCATGTAAAGAGTACCTTTAATAAACCCTATTCAAATTATAAATTGAGAGTTCTGTTTCCTGCTAGGACCTCTAGTGAAACAAGCATGTGATGTTAAATAATGGAAAAAAGGAAAAGTAAGGTCTTGTAAAAAGAATAGTCTTGCTCTGAAATTTGGCACAGACGTTATCAAACTATCTCTCCCAGACAGTTTCCTTATCTTTAAAATGAAAGATAACTCTTTTGTTTATTATTCATTTTTTTTTTTTAAGAAATCATGAGTTAATCAACAAGGAGGAACGATCAACACCTGGCACAAAGCAGATGCTCAATCAGACAGACAGATCAGTCGCTCAGTCGTGTCCGACCCCGCGACCCCTGAACGCAGCACGCCAGGCCTCCCTGTCCATCACCAGCCCCGGTCACTCAGACTCGCATCCATCGAGTCAGTGATGCCATCCAGCCATCTCATCCTCTGTCGTCCCTCCTGATGCAACCCCTGGCACATAGCAGCGTGATGCTCCCAGTGACTGTTGATCCGCCGGCCCGAGCCCCCCCCCGCCGCCCTCCAGCGCCTACTCCAACGACCACAGGAAAGACCATAGAACAGCAACAAAAATAGGCAGTACCTTATACCATATCTCAACACTTCTCAAACTTTAATATACATATGAAACAACTGACAATGTTATTCAAAAGGAAAATCTTGATTCAATAAATATGGGGTGGGTTCTGTGATTTCACATTTTTTATAAGCCTCCAAATGATGCCACTGCTGCTAATTCATAGACCATAATGTAAATGGCCAAGTTCTGTATTATTCTAAATGCATTGCTATACATGCTTTGGGTAAATATTCAATAATGTGCAAGTTCAGCCATTGTTTTTATATTTAACCATTTCTTTATTGGAATATAATTGCTTTCTAATGTGTTCATTTCTGCTATACAACTTTTTAAAATATGTTTTTACATTATTGTTACAAATTCTCACTTATATGGTAGGCTACTACCACCACTTCTTCAAAAGTGAGTTTACGCCAGCCACTAAGTTAAAACAGAGAAGGCAATGGCAACCCACTCCAGTACTCTTGCCTGGAAAATCCTATGGATGGAGGAGCCCGATAGGCTGCAGTCCATGGGGTTGCTAAGTCAGACACGACTGAGCAACTTCACTTTCAGTTTTCGCTTTCATGCCTTGGAGAAGGAAATTGCAACCCATTCCAGTGTTCTTGCCTGGAGAATCCCAGGGATGAGGGAGCCTGGTGGGCTGCCGTCTATGGGGTCGCACAGAGTCGGACACGACTGAAGTGACTTAGCAACTAAGTTAAACTTCCTTTGACCACATTTAATTATTATGGCAACATTATAAGGCATGTATTAGTTCCTTTGTTTCGGAAGACAAAAAGAACACTCAAGAATAGTTAGGTGACTCTTCAAAGTTTTCACCATAGGGATATCTGCTCCTGCTGCTATTGCTGCTACGTCGCTTCAGTCGTGTCCAACTCTGTGCAACCCCACGGACAGCAGCCCACCAGGCTCCTCTGTCCCTGGGATTCTCCAGGCACACTGGAGAATCCCAGGGACACTGGAGTGGGTTGCCATTTCCTTCTCCAATGCATGAAAGTGAAAGTGAAGCTGCTCAGTCATGCCCGGACTCTCAGCGACCCCATGGACTGCAGCCTACCAGGCTTGTCCATCCATGGGATTTTCCAGGCAAGAGTACTGAAGTGGGGTGCCATTGCCTTCTCCTTCGGGAGATCTACCTGATTCAAAATATTTGTGGGGTGACAGAGGATGCATAGCATGAGAGAGTGTTGAGCACCTCTTCCAGAAAGAACCCTCTCTTGGTGGTGGGTGCTACTTATTACAGTAACTGTTTATTTTCCTTAAGTCTAGGGCATCAGGTGCACATTTCCATGGCAACACAAAGCTCAGCTGATGACATCTGTTCAGAGAATTTTTCTTCAGCTCTCTGTCTATATCCATGTATCTAAATGAGATGTGAGGAAGACTAGGCTCTGAACCTCAGTTTTGTCTATTTTAATTTCACCAATCTTGTTTTTTTATTTAATTTTATTTTTTAACTTTACAATATTGTATTGGTTTTGCCATATATCAAAATGAATTCGCCACAGGTATACATGTGTTCCCCATCCTGAATCCTTCTCCCACCTCCCTCCCGCTACCATCCCTCTGGGTCGTCCCAGTGCACCAGCCTCAAGCATCCAGTATCATGCATCAAACCTGGACTGGGGACTTGTTTCATATATGATATTATACATATTTCAGTGCCATTCTCCCAAATCTTATAAAGAAACATTGTTCCATAAATATGGTTGGTACCAATGCTCTGTTATCTATAACTGTCAAGGAATAAGGGTAGTCTGCTCTCACAGCATTATCAACGTATCCTTTTTCCAGCACTCAGTCAGGGGTAGGGTAAGCTGTGCCAGCTGGAGCTCAGCACACAGAACTCACCCACTATTAATCAATTACTTATCAGGCACTCAGCTTCAGCCAATAAAGTTTCCATGCAGTGGCAGAGTAAAATAAAGTTAAATATAGAATTCAGCTATATACACTCTTTTCTTACTTACAACAGCAAAACAAAGCTTACAAATGATCTTCACATGTCAAGGTTATTTCATGCTGGAACATGAAAACAATTGATGTTGCATTTCTTCTAAATGCATTTTATATCATTAAAGTTATACTTATTTATTTTTCATATATGCAAAATATACCTTCAGGTTTTGTTCCTAGTCACTATTCATAGAACCAAGAGAAGACTTGGCCTTGAGAGGTAACTTAAAACAAGAGCAAGGAATGGATATTGTAAGCCATATCTCAGGACCATGTATGAGATAATAAGACATAACTCACATTTTTTATACTATGTGACTAACTATAAGTCACCCAGCCTTATTGGATCTCAGTTTCTTCATCAACAAAATGAATGGATTGGATGAAGTCAATAGTTTTCCAAAGTGGAACAGAGCACTAGTGTGGTGAATTATTTGTCAAGAGTTCAAGAATTAGTATAATAATAAAATAAACATGGTAAGGCCACCAATATTTAGAAATGGTTTACTTTAAAAGAATAATAATTGCATTCAATTTTTCCGTTTTTAAAAACCTGTAAGCTGGACTGAATACATTAAATATATTAAATAGACAGTGGCTAGCCATTCTCATATGGCTTCTTGGTGGGTAAATAATGCCTAAAATTGTAAAAAAAAAAAAAAAATCTGAAGTTACCTAATCTAGGGCTACAGTAAACATAGTGATATTAACAGTTTGTTCTTTTTTAAACAAAACAGTTTTATTTGGCTGTTCTGGGTCTTCATTGCTGTGTGGGTTTTTCTCTAGTTGCAACAAGTGGGAACTATTGTATAGTTGTGATGTGGTGGCTTCTCTTGTTGCAAAACACAGGCTCTAAAGTATGTGGACGTCAGTAGTTGTGGCACTTGGGCTCAGAAGTTGCAGCTCCTAGGCTCTAGAGCACAGGCTCAGTGGTTGTGGAGCATGGGATTAGTAGCCTCACAGCATGTGAGATCTTCCTGGACCAGGGATAAAACCCATGTCTCCTGCACTGGCAGACAGATTCTTTAACCACTGAGCCATGAGGGAAGCCCCCAGTTTGTTCTTAATGAGTGCAGTGATTAGAGATTATTGTAGTAATTTATAACCTTGGATTTTTACACAAATAGATATTTCCCATAGGGGGTATTTGCAAATGTGGTGTTATCTGTCATGCAAACAGAATGATTGAGAACCCCTAAATGCAATGATCCTACCCTTCCATTGATGGTTTAGAATTTTATAAATCTATGAGACAACTTCTGCAGAGGGGATAGCTCAGTTGATTTTTTCTCTTCAGTTTGG
Source organism: Tragelaphus eurycerus (assembly GCA_935064755.1). Classification (NCBI taxonomy): domain Eukaryota; kingdom Metazoa; phylum Chordata; class Mammalia; order Artiodactyla; family Bovidae; genus Tragelaphus; species Tragelaphus eurycerus. Next base: position 27,044,043 of record CAKXYN010000020.1, read on the forward strand.
CACTTAAGATGTATCAGGTATGGTGCTTGAATGCTGACACATGGATGAAAAGGCTGAGCACTTCCTTAAGAGATTCACAACCAGGTAGTGGAAATAGAATAAGCAACCCCAACGTATAATTGTAGTAATAATGATAAGCTTTAACAGTGGGGCTGTTAAGAAATCTTCGAAGAATGATTACCTAAAGAAATGGTGCAAAAATTCATGCTATAAGAGGCGAGTTTTATATGATGAATATTGTAGGAAGAAGAAACTATATAGACAGAAGCGTAAAGGACTGACAACCTGAAAAGTGTTGAAAGTGAAAGTGTTAGTCACTCAGTCATGTCTGATTCTTTGTGACTGATGGACTGAAGCTTGCCAGGCTCTTCTGTCCATGGAATTCTCCAGGCAAGAATCCTGGAGTGGGTAGCCATGGTGGCTACAGAGAAATACTTTGTAATTGCAAGGATGGTTTTAGAGTGGGAGACAATAAATTTCCCCTATGAATGTTTGGATAATTGAATTAGGAAAGTCATTTAAGGAGAAGCTGACAATGAGGGCTGCTTTGGTTGCCCTTAATCTTCTGTCTATGGATTTGCTGTCAGCATTTAGTGGCTTTTAATGAATTGGAAACCCTTTGCACCTTACCTCACCCAGAAGTATTCTAAGAGTCAAAGCTACTGACATATTCGCCACACATGCTAGTACAGTGTTAAAAGTTAAGATGCCCTGGGATTGACAAGAAGGAGTTGCTTCCTTTGAAAAGATGGTGATGGTGGTTTTGGCTCTTCCAGGTCCATTCTTTTCTATCCTGTACCCAAACACACTGGAAGGAGGCCCTGAGAGTTAGTAAGAAGGCCTTTTGTTGGAGAGGGATGTTAGGGAGCAAATAAGGCCCACTCTGGGTGGGATCTCATCAAAGTCTTGTTTTGAAATAGCGATTTCTTATTTAGTGACCCTTTGAATCTCCCTTGTGATGAAAGAGATTTTCGCATACTTACATATGGGGTAGTCATAGTGGCTTATACATGATTTAACATGAATTTTATGCTAACTAAAACAGTCTGCTTGCAGCCTATCAAACACACATTGTATATCTACTTTAATTATTAAAGAAAGCGTGTGTAATCAGAAGTAAAGAATATCCATGTTAAAAATAAAGATTAAATGCCTCCCTTTGTGATGCCAATGCTGGTAATCTTTCGATGATAAGACTCCCTTCCCAGATGCCAAGATCAATTATGTACATGCTAATGTGTTGTTTATTTGTTTGTTTGTTTTTAAACTTTAAAGCAAAATATCTGTGAATTGTTTGATGTCAACTATGCTTCTCTAGAGCAGTTCCTCAAAGTTATCTGAGATGCTGTCTCCCAGGCTATAGTCCTTAGTTTCACTCAAATAAAATTATTTTCTATTCCTATTGTAGATTTATTATTGATTATTTTTGTTGACACTGGCTTAGACTGAACTAGAGGTCAGCTGCTCAGAACAGAAATATGGGAAGGAAGCATCAAATGGCCTTTTGTGTAGCCCATCAGAGTATTTCCCACAGTGTCACATAAGCTCAAAAAAGAGGAACTGAAAATATAAGCCCTACCCATATCGACATCTTCTTGCACAGCCATTGGTAGGTAGTAAGACTCAATAAATGCTTGTTGAATTGATAGTATCGGCAGCTCATTCACTTTATTTTAATTAAATTTCTTTTTCAGCTGTAAATTGGCTTTTCATTGAGCACATTTCAGATAGAAGTTTTTAGACACAGACAATGCAGCCGCAAAATGAACTCAAATCCTGTTTGATTTGATGAGTGCATTTTATTATCTACCATTTGCTAGCAATTAGATACCAAAAATCTGAAGCTTCCGTAAACACAAGGGGGCTTAAAGTACAGCAAGCTCACCAACTACTTGTGATGCTTTTCAAGGAGACTTAGATGAACTCTTTTCTTTTGTGTTGTTTGTTTTGCTTTATTGTAAAAGATTCTCTAGAGCATATCTGTTCTCTCAGAGGAACTAGGTGAAAATGGCATTTGAGTATTTAAGAAAGGAGCCTCAGGACATATAAATAGACTCATTTATCCAGAGAAGAATCAGCTTCAGAAGATGTTCTTGCTTACAGCCCACTTTGATCACCTTCCCGATAGGTCTCCACTTCAGCTTAGCGGATGAATCCTGGAAGCTCATATGTGTTTTGTCGCAGCTGTGGGTGAAATATTATGTAATTAAATTTTACATTACATCAGTCCAACTGAATAATAAAATGTCATCTGGTTAATTCTGGTTTCCAAATGTGCTTTATAACCAACTCAGACAAAATATTACATGTGATTCATACCACAAATTGTTATGTAGGCATGTACTAGCATATTTATGGTATTATACTGCATGCCAAATGATGCACTAAATTCAAATATGGACATGCTAATTTCCCTTGTGTTGACAATATGAAGTTCTAAGCATTATTCTGTAATCAGAACACAACCAGTTCACTGAAGCCATAAAGTAGACTTCTCCCAAATCTTCTTGCTTCCTTACTTATTCAAAGAAGTAAATTCATTAACTCTTCAAAGTGTCAGTAGACAAAGGAATTTCACACACACACACACACACACACACACACTGATACATAAACACTTTAATGCATTGCACATTTCTCAGTTCAATCACAGAACTGAGGATGCAGGGATATTTTGGAATAAATATTACTTATCTGACTGAAAATATTTTTGATGGGTCTACATGAAAATTGTTAGAAAAATAATACAGGTAAACAAATGACTTGTGTATAGAAAATGATTGGGGTTTGGTATGATATTTTATCAGGCTATCTGAAACCAGAAAAAAAAAAATGAATATAACAGGATTTTAAAAGTATTTCAGTGTATCATGAAAAACAACAAAAACCTGCATTTAATTTTATCCTTTTTCCAGAATTTAAAAATGATCTGGAAGAGAATAATGACATTGATTGTGTTACCATTAGGTTGTGTAGGCATTGGACTCTTTCCTTTATAACTGTTATCTAATTGATGATCACCAAACCTATTGTGATCAGCTTAATTTATAATTTAATTTTTTCCTGTTATCAACATTAAAAAAAGAAAAAACTGAAATCAGTCCAAGTATAAACATTATGATGTAGGTATAACTATCAAGTAGATTCCAAGTTGAAATATAAGTAACAACTTCAGTGGCAGTGGACTGGGTACTGAGGATATAATAAAAACATGCATTAAAGTTATTTAAATTAAATATGTGGATTTATCAGTGCCAAACAAGCAAACTATCAGCTCATTTACTTAACAAACACAGAGAACCATTGTCAGCTTGAATATTCATTGCTTGAATATGCTTGAAAAACAATGGCACTAGGGATAGGGGCCAAGGGGTATTTTGGGCGAATTTTAGCTACTCTTTAGGATTCCAGTCTTCTGTCAAGAGGGTGCCCCTGGGGTGAATGATGCTTTTCTCATAATTCTGTCAGTGCTGATCCCCTCAATCCATGCAAGATAAGCAAATAATCCAGTGAAAATACAGTTTCCTATGCAAATGTACAGCTAAGAAATATCTCTAATGCACATATTGACAACTCTAAGTCCCTCCTATATAGAAATTTTAGATTCTTCCATTTTAGTGGAAGAATTTTAATGAACTACTAAAAATGGCATCACCAACTCGATGGACATGAGTTTGGGTAAACTCCGGGAGTTGGTGATGGACAAGGAAGCCTGGCATGCTGCGATTCGTGGAGTCACAAAGAGTCAAGACATGACTGAGCGACTGAACTGAACTGAAAGTTAATCCGGGCAAGACAGACTTATGTGTTTTCATTTATTTGAAATAATATCATTGGAAATCATTCCACTTATCAAAGAAATTGTACACATATATAACTTTTTTAAAAGTTTAACATTTGTGCACCATGTTATGTAAGCTATGCACCTAAACACACACATACATACTTTCACAATAACAAACCCAACAACATCAGCAGCAACAGATTTCTACTGCACTAGAATGCATCATTTTGTTCATTTACATAAGTTTGGAAGTTTGAAAAGGGTTTTTGTTATTTATACATATTCATTCAAATTCATTTGTTCAGTGAACATTGTTTGAGCACAAAGCATGTCCAAGGCTTTGTTTTAGTTACCAGGGACACAACTGTGAAAAAAATAAATAAATAAAATGACATGATCCATATATCTTCTTGCACACTTCACATGAAGAGTCAGGGTGTGGGTTAGAACAATTGATAATTACACTTTTAGGCAATATGATAAGAAGTAATATGAAGAAAAGACAGTGCAAGAAAAGCTCCTAGAAGGAGACACCTAACACTGATGAACAGTAATAAAGTTTTCTGAGCTAGCTATCCTTATTTGCCTTCCAAATACTTTCTAGCCTTTCTTTGCTCTGTCTTCCTCTATGGTCTCCAAGGGTGCTATCTCCTGAATTCCTAAGCTCTCTAACTTCTGTTGGATTTGACCAATAGGAGGCAGCCCCCTGCAGAAAATTTAAAAAAAAAAAAAAAAAAAAAAACAAAGGAGAGTTCAAGGATTATGCTTTGGCTTCCTTTCCAGCTTTACTCTGTATCCAGATGGATTAATTCTCCTAAAAATACAGTTAAATGACTTACTTCCAAGCTCCATTTTACACCATGTTCTAAGTAACTCTGACATTTCCTTTATCCCAATCTAGGAAGAATAGCAGCTTCCGTCAGCCATTAGTCTTTGTGTGACTCATTATCACGTGTTGGTTGCTATAAGCCTGACTACAACTTCATAAATAATCCCTAAATTATATTCTTTCTAGTTAAGTCATTCCATGTGTGCTGTAATTTCCTGCTAGGACCTAGATTGAGAGATTTTTCATACAAAGATAAACCCATGGAGAGTAGGTATATTACAACTAAGAATGTTTATAGTTGTTGGTGGTTTGGTCTCTATATCATTTTCAACACTTGAAACCCAATGGACTGTAGCCTGCCAGGCTCTGTCCATGGAATTTTTCAGGCAGAAATACTGGAGTATGTTGCCATTCCCTTCTCCAGGGGATCTTCCCAATCTAGGGGTCAAACTTTGGTCTCCTGCATTGCAGATTCACCAATGCCATGTGAGCCATTTGGAAGCCCAACTCAATTTTAGATGTTTCACCTACAGTTTCCCCAGAGAATAGTAAAGATCATAGGGAAAGCAAGGGAATTCCAGGAAAACATCTACTTCGGCTTCATTATGACTATGCTAAAGCCTTTAACTGTGTGGGTCACAAAAAACTGTGGGAAATTCTTCAAGAGATGGGAATACCAGACCACTTTACCTGTTTCCTGAGAAACCTATATACAGGTACAGAAGCAACAGTTAGAACCAAACATGGAACAACAGACTGGTTTAAAATTCAGAAAGGCATTTGTCAAGGTTGTATATTGTTACCCTGCCTATTTATCTCATATCCAGAATACATCATTGGAAATGCTGGGCTAGATGAATCCTATGTCTGTGGAACCAAGATTGCCAGGAGAAATAGCAACAACCTCAGATATGCAGATAATACCACTCTAATGGCAAAAAGCAAAGAGGAACTAAAGAGCTTCTTGAAGAAGATAAAAGAGGAAAGTGGAAAAGCTGGCTTAAAACTCAACATCCAAAAAACAAAGATCCTGCCTCTGATCCCATCACTTCGTGGCAAATAGATGGGGAAACAATGGCAACAGTGACAGACTTTATTTTTGGGCTCCAAAATCACTGTGGGTGGTGACAGAAGCCAAGAAATTAAAAGACGCTTGCTCCTTAAAAGAAAATTTATGACAATTCTAGAGAGTGACTTTGCCACCAAAGGTCTGTTTATTCAAAGCTATGGTTTTTCCAGTAATCATGTATAGATGTGAGAGTTGGACCCTAAAGAAGGCTGAGCACAAAAGAATTGATGTTTCTAAATTGTGGTGCTGAAGAAAACTTTTGAGAGTCCCTTGGAAGGAGATCAAACCAACCATTCCTAAAGGAAATCAACCCTGAATATTCATTGGAAGGACTGATGCTGAAGCTGAAGTTCCAATACTTTGGCCACCTGATGTGAAGAGCTGACTCATTGGAAAAGGCCTTGATGCTGGGAAAGATTGAGGGAAAGAGGAGAAGGGGGTGACAGAAGATGAGATTATTGGATGGCATCATCAACACAATGAACATGAGTTTGAGCAAACCCTGCGAGATTGTGAAGGTCAGGGAAGCCTGGTGTGCTGCAGTCCATGGGGTTGCAAAATGTTGGACATTACTTAGTGACTAAGCAACTGTTTACACTGTGAGCTTTTTGTATTGGTATTTCTAAAGCTCAGTCTTCTCATCCATAAAACCATAAGATCTAAAAAGTCATGAAAAAAAGCTTAGACTTTGTCCACAATGCTGCGAGAAGCTACTTTGTTAAGTAAAGGTATGTCTATTTGCCATATGATTTCAAAAACCTGTGCTTGAATTTGTAGTAGGGAAAGAATAATGGATATTAACACTAAGATCTACGAGACTGAGATTTTTATGTTTTTGTTCTTCATTTTTAGCCAGTGCCATTTTATAAGGGCACTAAGAAAGAATCCAAGAGTTAATGTTGCTTATACAGGTCAGGGAAATAGTTTTCATCTGAATTCCAATTCTTGTTTTCATTTTCTTTCACTGAAATGATGAGTCACTCTATCTGGAAAATGGAAACATGCTTAAAAATAGAGATGGGTGTAGTTTATATATTAATCAAGGACTTTGGAAGTCTGGATAGAGATGTCCTGGGATTTGTGGGCCAATTAGTAACATGAATCCAGTAGTCATGTATGGACATGAGAGTTGGACTATAAAGAAAGCTGAGTACAGAAGAATTGATGTGATTGAACTGAAGTGTTGGAGAAGACTCGAGAGTCCCTTGGGCTGCAAGGAGATCCAACCAGTCCATCCTAAGGGAAATAAGTCCTGGGTGTTCTTTGGAGGGACTGATGTTGAAGCTGAAACTCCAATATTTTGGCCACCTGATGTGAAGATCTGACTCATTTGAAAAGACCTTGATTCTGGAAAAGATTGAGGGCAGGAAGAGAAGGGGATGACAGAGGATGAGATGGTTGGATGGCATCACCAACTCAATGCACATGAGTTTGGGTAAATTGCGGGAGTTGGTGATGAACTCGGAGGCCTGGCGTGGTGTGGTTCATGGGGTTGCAAAGAGTCAGACACGACTGAGTGACTGACCTGATACTGATAGTAACATGAGAAAATTGTAAACACTTGGTATAGATTACATTTCACAGGACAAGAACCAGCAATCTAAAACATATCCAATGGATCTGAGGGGACAGCTTTTTATCCTAAAGGTTGAAAATAAAAATATTAAATATATTAAAAAGAGCACAACTAACTTAAATACTAATAAAGCTATCTAGTGAAGGACGCACCATTTGAAGTTGTAGAAAGTATATAAAATGTGTATACTTGTAGGAACTTGAACTTTTGTGGAAAGCATATATAAACTAAGATTGAGACTAATGTTTTAAGTACAGAGTAACAAACATACTGTGTGCCTGTGTGTGGGGGGGTATCTTGAATGTAAATTAGTTTAAAAGAAACAAAGAAATGCTACCTTAGTATTAAATTCAAAGGAGTTTAAATAATATTAATTTATTAAGTTAGTTAAGAATATGATCTGTAAAAACATTTTGATAAAACTAAATGTAAATCTGGATCTTGACAATTATTGCCTGTATGACCATGAACAAATTAATCTTTCTGATCTTAAGTTTCCTCAGTGGCTGAAATAGGGCCTCAGCCTCATATCCTGAAAATTAAATTCATTTATTAATTTAGATTACTTTTACAGACCCAGTCTCTCAAATGCTATCATTATTGCTGTTAAAGATGAAGAGTTCATAAAGTTGAAGAGAGTAAATCTTAGGTAAATACAATTTAAAGCTGATCATTAAAAGCATGCTAATACATAAGAAATATTATAATAAATGTTCAACAACAGGCTAAATAATATAGTATTAGTTATCACTCTCTTCTCTTCCTTTGTATAGCTTTCCACTCTCCAACTAAGTATTTAAGTTAAGGATTCGTGATTTAAGGTAGGCTTTCATAACATAATTAGTATCATTGTATATCTTATTTTGAACATTTTTAAGTAAAACATTTACTACCTCCCAAATGATATTTCATATACATGTATGTATGATTATAAAAATCATATATTGGTTATATTGTTTAATTATGACTCATATATAATGTAGAAAAGTGAAAATCATCAAAAAATTTGCCGCAAATATTTCAGGGTTGGAAAACTCCACAAAATTAGCCTTGTATAAATCAGAAGTGAATTTTTTACTTTATCCATCCATGTAATTTTAGTGGCCCTTCAACCATACAGTTTTCAACAAATTTTGTTCTCAGAGTAAATGGTCAAATGTGATTTAGAAATATTTATCAGTGTTTAAACAGACAGTGTTAGTTTTTAAACGTATCCTCACATTAATTTATGGATTGGTTCAAGTTGTATTCATGAAAAATCCAAAAATTATATTTTCAATGCTGGAGTTGATGCTTTTGGAAGTAGAAAAAATCCCACACCTAATAAGTTATCTTTAACTTAAATACTCCAATTAAACCAATTCAATTGCTATATGGTGGCAATTTTAATTATGTTCTTATTTTTAATGAACTAATTACCTTCTAAGCTAAGCCATGCAAATTCTTCAGTATTCTCCAACAGTAATTCTTTTTTGTTTTTAAGTGTAGAGAGGCCAATCAACTGTGAAAGAAGATGAAAATTTGAGCCCATAACTTCTTTCCACAGTAGATGAGACGATACATGAAGTACCTCCTTACTCTGCCCTCATTTGTGATGTTCAATGAATATGGATTAGCGATTAACCATGGCTACATTCAAAGCTAAGATAGATTACAGGAATAAATTCAGGGTTGATCTGTGGTAGGCAGTCTGTATTGATCAGCTTGCAGAAAATGACCTCGGAATTACTTTCAACTCTATGTGGCTAGAGATAGTTCTTTCACTAGTATTTTCTCCAGTTATATAGGAGCTGTCATTAGAGATGTTGGGAAATTGCTAAGGAAGCAATTAGTGTAGGATAGGCTCCAGAAGAGTCATATTTATTTTAAACGCAAAGAAAATTAAACCCATGTTCACAATCTCATAGAACTATGATGTTATTAATAGCTCAGTCGTTCCTAATATTTCCTTAGATTGCCACTGTTGTTTAGTCATCAGTTATTCAACCGTGAACACTTTGGGGACAGGTGCTGTATTTTGGATCTCTATGCATTCAATATCTAGTTTGCAATGGTGAGTAATGAATATGTTTTAAATTGAACAAGGAAGCCAAAAAATTTCTAGAGCATTGAAAAATACAGAACATGTTCTCATTTAACACATTTGATATTTTTTCTCCATTATCCTATGTATCAAGATTTTTCAGATGAAGAAACTTACATATAGAAATATTTGCAAGTTATAGAGCAGGAGAACAGCCAGACTTTTTCTATTTTTAGATGTTTCTCATAGAAAATTAAAATGTAATGAACATTTAAATATTGTCCAGTTCAGTTCGGTTCAGTTCAGTTCAGTCGCTCATCATATCCGACTCTTTGAGACCCCATGAATCGCAGCATGCCAGGCCTCCCTGTCCATCACCGAGTCCCGGAGTTCACTCAGACTGACATCCATCGAGTCAGTGATGCCATCCAGCCATCTCATCCTCTGTTGTCCCCTTCTTCTCCTGCCCCAAATCCATCCCACCATCAGAGTCTTTTCCAATGAGTCAACTCTTCTCATGAGGTGGCCAAAGTACTGGGGTTTCAGCTTTAGCATCATTCCTTCCAAAGAAATCCCAGGGCTGATCTCCTTCAGAATGGACTTTTTGGATCTCCTTGCAGTCGAAGGGACTCTCAAGAGTCTTCTCCAACACCACAGTTCAAAAGCATCAATTCTTTGGCGCTCAGCCATCTTCACAGTCCAACTCTCACATTCATACATGACCACTGGAAAAACCATAGCCTTGACTAGACAGACCTTTGTTGGCAAAGTAATGTCTCTGCTTTTGAATATGTGATCTAGGTTGGTCATAACCTTCCTTCCAAGGAGTAAGCGTCTTTTAATTTCATGGCTGCAGTCACCATCTGCAGTGATTTTGGAGCCCAGAAAAAGAAAGTCTGACACTGTTTCCACTGTTTCCCCATCTATTTCCCATGTAGTCATGGGACCGGATGCCATGATCTTCATTTTCTGAATGTTGAAATTTAAGCCAATTTTTTCATTCTCCACTTTCACTTTCATCAAGAGGCTTTTTAGTTCCTCTTCACTTTCTGCCATAAGAGTGGTGTCATCTGCATATCTGAGGTGGTTGATATTTCTCCCGGCAATCTTGATTCCAGCTGGTGCTTCTTCCAACCCAGCGTTTCTCATGATGTACTCTGCATATAAGTTAAATAAGCAGGGTGATAATATACAGCCTTGATGTACTCCTTTTCCTATTTGGAACCAGTCTGTTGGTCCATGTCCAGTTCTAACTGTTGCATCCTGACCTGCATACAGGTTTCTCAAGAGGCAGATCAGGTGTTCTGGTATTCCCATCTCTTTCAGAATTTTCCACAGTTTATTGTGATCCACACAGTCAAAGTCTTTGGCATAGTCAATAAAGCAGGAATAGATGTTTTCTTTTTTGGAGCTCTCTTGCTTTTTCTATGATTTAGCGGATGTTGGCAATTTGATCTCTGGTTCTTCTGCCTTTTCTAAAACCAGCTTGAACATCAGGAAGTTCACGGTTCACATATTCCTGAAGCCTGGCTTGGAGAATTTTGAGCATTACTTTGCTAGCATGTGAGATGAGTGCAACTGTGCAGTAGTTTGAGCATTCTTTGGCATTGCCTTTCTTTGGGATTGGGATGAAAACTGACCTTTTCCAGTCCTGTGGCCACTGCTGAGTTTTCCAAATTTGCTGGCATATTGAGTGCAGCACTTTCACAGCATCATCTTTCAGGATTTGAAATAGCTCAACTGGAATTCCATCACTGCTTTGTTTGTAGTGATGCTTTCTAAGTCCCACTTGACTTCACATTCCAGGATGTCTGCCTCTAGATGAGTGATCTCACCTTCATGATTATCTGGGTCATGAAGATCTTTTTTGTACAGTTCTTCTGTGTATTCTTGCCACCTCTTCTTAATATCTTATGCTTCTGTTAGGTTCATACCATTTCTGTCCTTTATTGAGCCCATCAACCATTTTTTTTGGCAGAGGAAACTAAAGGAGAACCAGTTTTAATTATTTCATTTAAGAGACATGCTATTTAGTAACATATTTGGATTTAATGTTAATAATAACATTACTTGTCTTTAAATAATAAGAATCTCAATGTATATTGAATTTAAGCTAATATTCAAGCTTCTTATCAGGCCAATAAGTTTCTATACACTCTGGAAACCCTCTAACTTAATTGTGAGCCTTTCTCTCCTTCCTTCACTTTATTCTAGGTTTCCAATTTTCCTCTCAATTTTCAAATTTATTTTTGGTATTAAACACTTGGTACATATTCTGTATTCATCTTGGAATTTCATGTCCCTCTTGTCCTATAAACCTTTCACTGATTTTCTTTTATTGTTACACTCTTACCAGATCTTCCTAACTAAACCTATACCAGTATCCTTCTTTAATTAATCTCCATCAGTTATTATTTTGTTTACTAACATTATGGCATTCATTTCTCCCTTTCTAATTCTATTATTAATGGGTGACATATATAATGATATTCGCAGGAAACATGTTCTATGACGTCAGAGGTGATCTTTGTTTGACTAATTGCTCTATATAAATTACCTAAGATAGTGCTCAGTACATATTAGGCATTAGTAAACATCACCTCAGTTAATGAGTAAATGAACAAATGAATCATTGTCTTAGAGACTCAGCCACCACACTATTATAAAGATGCCTCAGGACTGGTCTGAATCTACTCAGGACATACAGGTCATTACAGTGACAGAGGTATGAAACTGAGAATCCAGCTTCTAATGATCAGCTGTATTCTGTGCATTATTCAGAGTGTCTTTACTGACCAGCAAATGCCTAATATTTACAAAATATAAATGATCTTTAGATAGTCTCCTACATAGGCTTATTTTTAAAGTGTCATGAAAAATTAAGCTCTGATATTAAGAAAGATTTTAAATTTTTCTTTTAAGAACTTATTAGTCTTCCCTATAAATGAGTGTTAGATGTAACTTGCTTATACAGATTTGTATTAATCAATTGATGAAAGAAAGTTATCACTCTTAAAAAGATATTAAAATTAATTTCTCTTAGTTTATTAAGAGTTATGTATTCCCTATGTGTAACACCCTTTTAGAAAATAACATGCATGTCATGCTTGGGTAAGACTGCTCAGGGCAAAGTGGTCTCAGAAGATTCCCCAGGGACCCAGAAAGAAGCTCAGACTCTTTTCTTCCCCAGCACAATGAGCATGGTATAAAGAGGATCAAGGGGCCATTGGTTGAATGTTGGCAGTTGCTTAACATTCCAAATGCAGCAAAGAAGAGAAAATCTGTGTACGTTTGTACCATGATATGTAATGCAAATTAATGACAAGGTTTATGGAAGAGTGCAAAGCATGAGGAAATCTTTGCAAGATTTTTTTTAAAAAAAGATTCATCTTCCAAGACAGTTAGAATGGTGCATGTCTTATGGTACATTGATGAGAATATGTTTATTTCAGTAAAGAAAAACAGGACTCACTTTGAAATATGAATTTAATAAATACTTACTGAATTAATACATAGATCTAAGACTGTTTTAACTAATAAAGTATTTGCCCATCTTTTCATCTATCTACTCATTCATTCATTCATCAACTTACTTAGTTGTGTAACATACTTTTAAGAAAAAAATTTATTTTCAAGTACTGAATCAGATGACATAAATACTATGTAAAGCTAAAATACTTTGTTCCTACCTCTATGGGGGTATTTTCAAGTACCAACTCACATTGTAAGCTAGATATATATATATATATTCATTCCATTTTTTCCCACAGTCCATCTTTCAGAAAACTACCTTTCTCCAATTCCATGTGGGGCTAATTGAGCTGACAATCTTAGCAAATTCTTTTTATCTTTGAGACAAGATAGTCCATGATACAGGACCTGGTAAAATATACTCTTTATTCCCTTGGCTTTAAATAGTTAATTTGAGTACTAGTTTAAGGGCAACTGCATAACTGAGGCCAAATCAAGCAGAGAAAGAATCTTCTTAGAAGCTGATCTACAGTAACTGCATAAATAAGCTCTATTTTTACAATGCAATTTCCAAGACTGGTGACTGTGACTTATAGGGCTGTGACATTCTTTTTAATGGCTATATGTGAAAAGCTTGTTTTCTGCGTAAAACAGACAGAGCTAAGCAGAAAAGAAGACAGAGGGAGGCCTTGTCCCTTTCTGACCCAGTGCCAAACTGTGGTATGAAGGAAGAAGGCTGCAGCTCTCTCTTTGAGTATGTGAACTACCTTGGCATTCGTCCCAGAAAGCAAAAGTATCTTAGATGAAATCAACCACTTAGATATTTCTTGATTGTTATGATGAATTTCAGAATAAAGGGGAAGATTACAAATACTCATGCATTTTTTAAAATACAGAGAATTGGAGATGAACAAGAAACAAAATTCAATGTAATCCTTGATTTCTCCTTAAACTAAGACCCTGAAAATATAGAATATCAAAAGCTCTAAATGTTTGAATATACCCAAATGAGGAAGAATATCAAAACAAATGCATTTATTCTGTGATAGTTGAGACAACCTTACCAGTTTTTCTCCATCAGCACTGTAATTGCTTGGTCTAGGTACTGTCAGCTCTTATTGTCACCATAATAATCATCTCCCTGAGCATCACTGACCTCTTAGACAGAGGTGTTAATATCTCTTGTACCTGGCTGACAGGAGGGTTGATGGAATCAAATGACAGGTTTGTGTGATAAGTCTGATTTTCTTGTAAGTGTGGTCCTATGACTCATAAGTTGTAGTTAAAACAATTAAGCTTCCCTAAAAACTGGTAATGGAAAAATTACCAACATCTCAAAATTTACCTATTTCTTACGGATCTATTATTTTTATGTTCCAGTATCTCATTGGTATTTAGGTTTCCAGACTTATTTTAAGTTTCTGCTAAATGATTCAAGAGCAGCACATTACTATTGGACACTATTACAAACTGTTCAGAGATAACTACACAAAAATGGTGCCATATAGTGTCTCACACACCTCCAGGTGATCTTTCTCGGTTTGGTGCTTAAAGATTCCAGAAGCATACACATTTGATAATGAAAGCACTAAAGTTGCGTAAAAGTTCAGTTCAAATTCTGTCAAAATTGGTCGTCAACACTTTGACTTCTATTAGAAGTGAAGAACTGTCTCAGTCTTAGACACGTTCTCCAGTCCTAGAAATGGCTAACATGAGCCTTGTGATTTTTCCTTTAAGCACAGGCATCAAATAGTACTAACAAAACACATGATCTTTTTTTTTTTTTAATTATTACAGTTAGTGTTTATCATAGAGAGTAAGTTCGGTTAAGTAGCTCAGTCATGTCCAACTCTTTGCAACCCCATGGGCTGCAGCATGCCAGGCGTCACTGTCCATCAACAAGTCCCGGAGCTTGCTCAATCTCACGTCCATCAAATCAGTGATGCCATCCAACCATCTTATCCTCTGTCATCCCCTTCTCCTTCTGCATTCAATCTTTCCCAGCATCAGGGTATTTTCAAATGAGTCAGTTCTTCGCATCAAGTGGCCAAACTATTGGCGTTTCAGCTTCAGCATCAATCCTTCCAATGAATATTCAGGACTGATTTCCTTTAGGATGGACTGGATAGATCTCCTTGCCTTCCAAGGGACTCTCAAGAGTCTTCTCCAACACCACAGTTCAAAAGTATCAATTCTTTGGCAGTCAGCTTTCCTTATAGTCCAACTCGTACATCCATATATGACTACTGGAAAAAACTGTAGCTCTGACTAGATGAACCTTTGCAAAGTAATGTCTATACTTTTTAATATGCTGTCTAGGTTTGTTATAGCTTTTCCTCCAAGAAGCAAGTGTCTTTTAATTTCATGGCTGCAGTTACCATCTGCAGTGATTTTGGAGCCCAAGAAAATGAGGCCTCTCACTGTTTCCCCATCTATTTGCCATGAAGTGATTGGACCAGATGCCATGATCTTAGTTTTCTGAATGTTGAGCTTTAAACCAGCTTTTTAACTCTCCTCTTTCACTTTCATCCAGAGGCTCTTCAGTTATTCCTCAGTTTCTGTCATAAAGGTGGTATCATCTGCATATCAGAGGTTGTTGAAATTTCTCCCACCAATCTTGATTCCAGCTTGTGCTTCATCCAGCCTGGCATTTTGCATGATGTACTCTGCATATAAGTTAAATAAGCAGGGTGACAATATACAGCCTTGATGTATTCCTTTCCCAATTTGGAATCAGCCTGTTTTTCCATGTCTAGTTCTAACTGTTACTTCTTGACATTCATACAGATCTCTCAGGAAGCAGGTAAGATGGTCTGATATTCCCATCACTTGAAAAATTTTCCACAATTTGTTGTGATCTACAAAAAGGCTTTGGTGTAATCAATAAAGCAGATGTGGATGTTTTTCTAGATTCTCTTGCTTTTTCTATGATACAACGGATGTTGGCAATTTGATGTCTGGATCCTCTGCCTTTTCTAAATCCAGCTTAAACATCTGGAATTTCACGGTTCATGCACTGTCAAAGCTTGGCTTGCAGAATTTTGACCATTACTTTGCTAGAATGTGAGATGAGTGCAATTGTGCGGTACTTTGAACTTCTTTGATATTGGCCTTCTTTGGGATTGAAATGAAAAGTGACCTTGTCCAGTCCTGTGGCCACTGCTGAGTTTTCCAGATTTGCTGGCATGTTAAGTGTAGCTCTTTAACAGCATCATATTTTAGGATTTGAAATAGCTCACCTGGAATTCCATTGCCTCCACTTGCTTTGTTCATAGTGATGCTTCCTATGGCCTACTTGACTTCACATTCCAGGATGTCTGGCTCTAGGTGAATGATCACACCATCATGGTTATCTGGGTCATGAAGGTCTCTTTTGTGTAGTTCTGTGTATTCTTTCCACCTCTTCTCGATATCTTCTGCTTCTGTTAGGTCCATACCATTTCTGTCCTTTATTGCGCCCATCTTTGCATGAAATATTCCCTTGGTATCTCTAATTATCTTGAAATCTCTAGTATTTCCCATTATATTGTTTTTCTCTATTTCTTTGCATTGATCACTGAGGAAGGCTTTCTTATCTCTCCTTGCTATTCTTTGGAGCTCTGCATTCAATTGGGTATATCTTTTCTTTTCTCCTTTGCTTTAGCTTCTTGTCTTTTCTCAGCTATTTGTAAGGCCTCCTCAGACAACCATTTTGCCCTTTTGCATTCCTTTTTATTGGGGATGGTCTTGATCCCTGCCTTCTGTACAATGTCAAAAACCTCTGTCCATGGTTCTTCAGGCACTCTATCAGATCTAATCCCCTGAATCTATTTGTCACTTCCACTGTATAATTGTAAAGGATTTAAGTCATACCTGAATGGTCTAGTAGTATTCCCTACTTTCTTCAATTTAAGTCTGAATTTGGCAATAAGGAGTTCATGGTCTGAGCCACAGTCAGATCCCTGTCTTTTTTTTTTGCTAACTGTATAAAGCTTCTCCATGTTTGGCTGCAAAGAATATAATCAATCTGATTTCAATATTGACCATCACTACACATAATGTCCATGTGTAATCTTTTGTGTTGTTGGAAGAGGGTGTTTGCTATGACCTGTGCATTCTGTTGGCAAATCTCTGTTAGCCTTTGCCCTGCTTCATTTTGTACTCCAAGGCCAAATTTGCATGTTATTCCAGGTATCTCTTGACTTCTACTTTTGCATTCCAGTCCTCAGTGATGAATAGGACATCTGTTTTGGGTGTTAGTTCTAGAAGGTATTGTAGGTCTTTATAGAAGCATTCAACTTCAGCTTCATCACCATTACTGGTTGGGGCATAGACTTAGATTGCTGTGATATTGAATGATTTGCCTTTGAAATGAGCAGAGATCATTCTATCATTTTTGAGATTGTACCCAAGTACTGCATTTTTGACTTTTTTGTTGACTATGATGACTACTTCATTCTTCCAAGGTATTCTTGCCCACAATAGTAGATATAATGGTCATCTGAATTAAATTTACACATTCCAGTCCATTTTATTTCACCAATTCCTAAACTGTTGATGTTCACTCTTGCCATCTCCTGCTTGACCACTTCTAATTTACCTTGATTGATGGACCTAACATTCCAGGTTCCTATGCAATATTGCTCTTTACAGCATCAGACTTTATTTTCATCACCAGTCACACCCACAACTGGGCATTGTTTTCACTTTGACTTCACCTCTTCATTCTTTCTGGAGTTATTTCTCTATTCTTCTCCAGTAGCATATTGAACACCTACCAGCCCAGGGAGTTCATCTTTCAGTGTCAATTTTTTCTGCCTTTACCTTCTGTTCGTGGGGTTCTCAAGGGAAGAATACTGAAGTGGTTTGCCATTCTCTTCTCCAGTGGGCCATGTTTTGTCAGAAACTTCCACTAGGGCCATCTTGGGTGGCCCTACATAGCATGGCTTATAGTTTCCTTGAGTTAGACAAGGCTGTGGTGCATGTGAACAGTTTGATTAGTTTTCAGCGACTCTGGTTTGGCTCCAGGGGACCTTTTGAAGGAGGTGGCCATTATCTTCATTACCTCCACCATAGTTTGGTCTCCAGTCAAACAACTGGGTGGGAAAACAGCCCCATCTATCAAGAGAAAATTGGATTAAAGATTTACTGAGGATGGCCCTGCCCATCAGAACAAGACCCAGTTTCTCCCATG
The DNA here is from genome assembly GCA_935064755.1 of Tragelaphus eurycerus. Classification (NCBI taxonomy): domain Eukaryota; kingdom Metazoa; phylum Chordata; class Mammalia; order Artiodactyla; family Bovidae; genus Tragelaphus; species Tragelaphus eurycerus. The sequence continues at coordinate 27,061,968 of CAKXYN010000020.1, forward strand.
GTCAGTCTCTGCCATAAGGAAGCTTCCATAGCCTCTTAACCTTATCCTTCAGAGGGCTGACTGTATGCGAGCCACAATCACAGATAGACAATAAATGTGGATTTAAATCTAAACACAGTGAGCAATTATTTTGGCCAAGTGTCATCTATTGTTGGACAATTAGATTGTTTTCATCTTGTTAATTGTGAATAATGCTATGTACTTCTGCTGCTAAAACATCTATGGCTTTATTGACTACCCCAAATCCTTTGACTGTGTGGAACACAAGAAACTGTGGAAAATTCTTAAAGAGATGGGAATACCAGACCACCTTACCTGCCTCCTGAGAAATTTGTATTCTGGTCAAGAAGCAACAGTTAGAATGGGACATGGATCCAATGGACTGGTTCCAAATTGGTAAAGGAGAACATCAAGGCTATATATTGTCACCCTTCTTATTTAACTTCTATGCAGATTACATCATGTGAAATTCCATGCTGGATAAAGCACAAGCTGGAATCAAGATTCCTGGGAGAATTATCAATAACCTGCAGATGACACCACACTTACAGCAGAAAGTGAAGAAGAACTAAAGAGCCTCTTGATGAGATTGAAAGAGCAGGGTGAAAAAGTTGGCTTGAAACTCAACATTCAGAAAACTAAGATCATAGCATCTGGTCCCAACACTTCATGGTAAATAGATGGGGAAACAATGGAAACAGTGAGAGACTTTATTTTCTTGGGCTGCAAAATCACTGCAGATGGTGACTGCAGCCATGAAATTAAAAGACACTTGCTCATTGGCAGAAAAGCTATGATGGACCTAGACAGCATATTAAAAAGCAGAGACATTACTTTGCAAACAGGGGTCTGTCTAGTCAGAGCTATGGTTTTTCCAGTAGACATTCAAGTATGTATGTGACAGTTGGACTATAAAGAAAGCTGAGCACTGAAGAATTGATGCTTTTGAACTGTGGTGTTGGAGAAGACTCTTGAGAGTCCCTTGGACTGCAAGAAGATCCACCCCGTCCATCCTAAAGGAGATCAGTCCTGAATATTCATTAGAAGGACTGATGCTGAAGATGAAGCTCCCATACTTTGGCCACTTGGTGCGAAGAACTGACTCATTTGAAAATACCCTAATGCCGGGAAAGATTGAATGAAGGAGGAGAAGGGGCTGACAGAGGATGAGATGGTTAGATGGCATCGCTGACTCGATGGACATGAGTTTGAGCAAGCTCTGGGAGTTAGTGATGCACAGGGAAGCCTCGCATGCCACAGTCCGAGATCACAAGGAGTCAGACACGACTGAATGATTGAACTGAATTGAACTGCTATGTATACTGAGATCCACATATCTTTTTGAACTAATATTTTTGTTTTTTTTCAGATATACACCTAAGAATAGAATTTCTCAGTCATATAGTAGTTCTATTTTTAGTTTTCTGAGCCATCTTCATACTTTTTAATACAGTGGCTGCATCAATTTACACTCCACCAACAGTGAACAAGGGTTCACTTTTCTCCACATTCTTGCCAGCATTTGTTATGCTTGGTCTTTTGGGCAGGTGTCAGGTGATACCTCATTGTGTTTTTTATTTTCAATTTTAGCTTGTGTGATGATAAATTAAATTAAATAGATGAAAACGTGCCCTAACAGTATTGGGCACATTATCATGCACTTATTGTCCATTTGTGTATCTTCTTCTGGAAAATATCTGTTCCAGATCTTTGTCTATTTTTAATTTTTCATTCAACTTTTTATTACTTAGTTGTGAGAGTGTTTAATATATTCTGTATGTAAATCCTTTATCATATTTAGGGATTGTGAATATATTCCTCCCATTTATGTCTTATCTTTTCATTTTCTTTATGACATGTTTGATGAGCAGAAGTTTTAAGATTTAATCAAGTCCAGTGTACTTTTTTAGTTTACTATATAGAGTTCTTTATGCCTTAGCTAAAGAGTCTTTGCCTAGCTCAAATTCATAGTATTAGTTATTCTTCTGCTTATTGTACTGGGAACTTCATAGTTTTAGCTTTTAATTTTTCTTATATAATGTGAGTAGGGATCATGTTTCACTGTTAAAAACCCCAATTTTTAATGCAGTTTTACGTGTCCATGGATCTGACATAAGAACTCCTAAGTTTGCAATTATATTTGTTAATGAAGAACATTATTCTGCCAATATTTGGTCTAGGATGGTGTCCTCTCTTTTGAAAATAAATAATTTACATTTCTAGACAGGATCCCTGTCATTAGCTAAGGTAGACATGCAGGGCTGGCTGACTCTTCTGACTTCTACTGCAGAGTCATGATAGAAACTCAGCTCCCTGCTGGGGTCCACAGCAAAGGAAAGGAGAGGGTAGAAGAGGAGTGGCAAATTTAGCCACACCTTCTATCACTTTTGTCCTTTCTTGCTGATATTTGATGGGAGGAGGATGCTCCATTTCCTTCAGACTTGTCAGTGCTTACATGGGTCAACTTTCCATGCTACAAACTATCACTATCCTGGCAGTGAAAACAGAACATCATCTGCTACCATCGTGTCGTGATGGGAGTCTGCTGTCTGCTCAGCCCCACTGTCACTGTCTCAAAAGGAGGATGGGGATGCAACCACCTGGGCAGGGAATGGAAGATCAGACCCACACTTGGTCCTACTGATATCACTGGGTTGGGGAAAAGGAACATTGCTGTAATTTTCTGAAGGTTGGTCCAAGTGCAGGGTTTCCACTGGTATTTGATGGCCATTGAGCATGTATTGCAACAATAACTACAAAAGAAGGGCTTCTTTTTTATCCCCCACTTTTTCCCATCGTAAGGTTTGGGCAAAAAAAAAAAAAAAAAAAGTATTTTATTTAGAGTTTTATTGATCTGATCCTATTAGTGATTCAGGGTTAGCGTCTTTGCAGCTTCCTCTGTGGGTCATAAAACAGCCATAGTAAACCTGGGGGATTCACTGAAGTGTATAGTTCAAGATTCATTTTCTTTAGGCAACCAACCAACCTTCTTTCCACCTTTCAGAGTTTGTCTACTTATGGCTTTTGTTATTTCCAGGGTACTTTAGTTGTAAAGGAAAAGACCTAAGAATGTAACTATTCCATCCTGGTGAATCCAGAGGTTACCTTACATTTTGTGATGATTTCATTTGGAAATAGTTCAGAAATGTATAATGCTAGATATGGTTGCAGTTTTTCTTGTTACTTGTTAAATTTCTCAGGTATCCTCTGAGGCAGTTTTATCCACGGTCACAGATTAGAGAATAGACACAGTGAGTTTAATTTCATCCACTTTGTTCATGCAACTACTAAGTAGTGGAATTTAGATTTGAACCCATGTATGTCTAACACATATCCTATGACCTTCTAATGAAAGCAGTGGTGTTAAGCTGTAGTGGAAAGCACAGGATATTTAAGTGTACTTTGAAGAAGCCTCCTTTTACGGGAGGGAAAAAAAAGGTTTGAAGAGGTGGGTGTCCAGTATTCCCTATTTTTGTCTCATCTACAGGCCTAATGAGACCTACCTATGGAATTTAGTGAAGCTTCTACACTGTCTCCTAGGAAGATTAATAATTACTGCTTTGCTTGCAATCTTTAATTAGTAAAGCTATTAGATTGCAGAAAGTACCTCCTGTCATACTGATGACTGTTCATAATATTCTGAGACACACATCAAAGACACTATCTTTAGTGGCACGTCCCTCACCTACCTATTCACTTAAATCCTAAAGCAAGATTTTATATATAAAGTTGTTATCATTGTGCTTTATATGTGTGCATTTTAAGTCACTTCAGCCATGTCTGACTTTGTGACCCTATGGGCTTTAGCCCACCAGGTTCCTCTGTCCATGGAATTCTCTAGGCAAGAATACTGGAATGTTGTTATGCGCTTCTCCACGGGATCTTCCTGACTCAGGAATCAAACCCGAGTCTCCTGTGTTGCAGGTGGCTTCTTTACCAACTGAGCCACCAGAGGTGTATATATATGTGTGTGTGTGTGTGTGTGTGTGTAATTCAATTGTTAGTTCCTTTTCTTCATAAATAAATTTTTCAGAGAAAGTAGAGAGGAAAAGCAGTTCTTCCCTTAATTGAATTAGTGTATCATGTCAAGATCTGATACTATATATATATATGTATATATACACATACACATACTTGGATATCTCATATTTTATACTGGGATATCTCCATACTTTAAATATATACATAAATCTATACAACCTCATTAACTGCCAGTTTAATAAGCTGTAACAGAAATTCAGGCCTCAGATCTCTCTGCTCTTTAAGTAAATAGTCAGTGTCCCCCATTACATTGGCTTATATAGAATTTATCACTGCCATATTACTTGGCTTCATTTTTAAATGGGGAATCTCAACTCTGGTACTTGACAAATATTCCTGTTCTTATTCATCATTCTAGAATAAACACAAAACAAAGAGAAAATGTTCCCTGGTAAAAGAGGTATTGATCTCTCAATACTCCTGTATAGGTCACCTTGGAAGTTTCAAGTAAGGAAACAAAGGCACAAAGTGATCCATGAAGATATTTTTTCCTTCAGTTTTTAAGGCATGCAACATATAAAGGAAATTGTTTGAGTTGGTATAATCCATTCTAAGAAGCTATGTTTTTCAGTCAGAGATGAGCATGTGGAATTCCCATGTTATTCCATTTCAACTGTGTGCCAGATTTCCGTAAAATCAGATAGGGAGAGAGAATGCCGTTTATTTTCTCACATAACTTTCAAGTAAGTGTTTACAATTATAAAGGTAGAGTCAACATCCATGGCTAAAACTTTAGCGAATTTCCTAACACAAAGTAATAGCAGAGTTATTTGTACAAATAAGAAGAGTAAAGTGAGAAGAAGGAGAAGTGCAGTTACTACTTTTATGCTAACTAATCAAGCATCCTTTAAACTGAGTCATGCTAGGCTCTTTACCATTTTTGTGTGTGTGTCATTGCTTCCCACACCCACCCCTAAATCAATTAGAGTTATCAAAATGCCTAACTTACACATAAGGTAGCTGAGGCTTGGGGAAATTTAGTAACTTGGCAAAGGACACACACATAATTTCAGGTGGCAAAAGTAGAATTAGATTCAGGTAATCTAAAGGCAAGCACCCCAGGTGGCTCGGTGGTAAAGAATTTGCCTGCTAAAGCAGGAGACTCAGGAGAATTCGATCCCTGGGTTGAAGGAGCCTATGGGGCTGCAGTCTATGAGATCACAAAGAGTTGGACCTGACTGAGCGACTGAGCCCACAGGCACACACAAGCTAAAGGCAGAGCTTAGGCTCCTGGGGAGTTTGGTATGTGTATTTCCATACAGTGAATTGTAATAACTAGTACCCCTTATCATTACAGTCACAAAACTTAGAGTAATGGTTTCAAGTGTATTGGTATCCATGTATGTGATGTGTGTGTGTGTTTGTATTTGTTATGTCCAAGCATGATGTAGGTATTAGATCTACAGAAGGCTCCAGGAAGTTTATATGTGTGCATTCATAGTAGTCTAATTTTTTTGAAACACAATGCAGGTACCTCTTTCTTCATCAAGACAAACCTTTACCTAATAGATTAATATACACACAAAGACAATTTGTCAAGAATAAGACATTAATTCAGTGTAACAGTCATCTGTTAGGATATTTTGCTTAAATGCACACAGTAATTTTACGTAAATGCAAACAAAGCCAGCAAAGTACTGCAGCACTTTCGTCACTCCAGACCCCCTACCCACCCTTCTCCAATCTGTTCTGTGCTTCCCCCACCCACTCACTTTGCCCTACTAGGTATAGAGTTTATCGGTGGGACTCCTTTGCACTCTGGCTTCCCATTGGCTTCAGTCTGTTGGGAGCCATGGCAGAAGATTAAGGGAAAGAAGAAGAAAGTGAGATCACAATATTTATTCCTTTTCCAAAGAATCACCTCTGACTTGTTGTTTCTGAATTAAATGAAAGCTTCTCCCTAGTTTTCCCTCAATATAGGCTTTTCTTCTTTCAGCTTACCTCAACCCTGTCTCTTCAATTTTTTCTTTTACCTAAGGGTGGTTAAACCCTGAGGGTGATGCCCTATCCTTTGTAGCATAACTTAAACTTTTCTACATATGTTTCAATACTGTCAATACATTCTCCAAATCCTGTAGTTTCCTTTTCCCAGTTAATTCTTTCTAGTATGCTAATACATATTTATATGTACATATACAATACATATATGTACAAACATATATATGTATGGGACACCTGGGTTTAATCCCTGCTTTGGGAAGATCCCCTGGAGAAGGAAAAGGCTACCCACTCCAGTATTCTGGCCTGGAAAACTACATAAACTGCATAGTCCATGGGGTCACAAAGAGTCAGGCATGACTGAGTGACTTTCACTTTCACCTATAACTATATGTGTATGTGTATATATATAGATATACACACATAAAAGAACTTCTTGTTTCACTCCTTATAGAAAATTCCTATAATAAAATAAGCATATATTAAGCACTGATCTACATATATTTTTAAAAATACAATTAATAAACTCAAATCTGGAGGAATTGAGAGGGAGGTCATGTGGGTACAGTCCTCTCACTGAACAATGGAGAAACTTCTCCTAGGTCTTAGTGTATGGCAATACTAGATAGGACCATGACTGTGACCTTTGAAATTCTTGGAGATTGATGTTTTTTCCACTGTATCTTGCTCCTATGCATTGTACATATTTGTACAATTCAGATTTTCATCATTCTAGCCATGAAGTTTTATTGCTGTAGTATTTTTTCACAGAAAACATTACAATCTTTTTTAAAAATATCATGTGATTCTTTTTTGTTTCCAAACACAATAAATAATATAGTGTAAAGTATAAATAAATAGCTTCATTTAAAATGCCACTTTCAAAATTACTCTACTTTTGTTCCACTTCGGAAAGAATTTAAGTCAGAGCAACAATGAGTTGACTATAAAGAATATCCCATTTGACAAGTATAAGCTCTGAAGTATAAATATATTTAGAGTCATTCTTAGACATGCCCTGTTTATCTTCAGTGACCAAATTGATTGTCCTTGACAAATTAGCCTGCTCAGGCACAAAATAGAACCAGTATCACAGTGTCTGAGGATTTATTTCCTGCTGGTTACAAAGCTGATCAGATGTAAACCATCTTTCTGACTAAAATAACTAGAAAGACACTTACTCATGAGGATATTTTTTGTGTTACACAAGTCATGGAAGATCACAAATATAGTCCTTTGCTCTCTATGCTAGCATTTTGTGGTATTTTAAGATAATACTTTGGCCATCTGATGCGAAGAGCTGACTCATTGGAAAAGACTCTGATGCTGGGAAAGACTGAGGGCAGGAGGAGAAGGGGATGACAGAGGATGAGATGGCTGGATGGCATCACTGACTCAATGGACATGGGTCTGGGTGGACTCCAGTAGTTGGTGATGGACAGGGAGGCCTGGCGTGCTGTGGTTCATGGGGTCGCAAAGAGTCAGACATTTTTCACTATTGAAGATAATGTTTGCTGTGGGTTTGTCATATATAGCTTTTATTATGTTGAGATATGTTCCTTCTGTTCCTGCTTTCTGGAGAGTTTTTATCATAAATGGATGTTGAATTTTGTCAAAGGCTTTCTCTGCATCTATTGAGATAATTATATGGCTTTTATTTTTCAATTTGTTAATGTGGTGTATTACGTTGACTGATTTGCGGATGTTGAAGAATCCTTGCATCCCTGGGATAAAGCCCACTTGGTCATGGTGTATGATCTTTTTAATGTGTTGTTGGATTCTTATTGCTAGAATTTTGTTAAGGATTTTTGCATCTATGTTCATCAGTGATATTGGCCTGTAATTTTCTTTTTTTGTGGCATCTTTGTCAGGTTTTGGTATTAGGGTGATGGTGGCCTCATAGAATGAGTTTGGAAGTTTACCTTCCTCTGCATGGATGTATAGAACAGTCTTTTAGACTCTGTGGGAGAGGGAGAGGGTGGGATGATTTGGAAGAATGGCATTGAAACATGTATAATATCATATAAGAAACGAATTGCCAGTTCAGGTTCAATGCAGGATACAGGATGCTTGGGGCTGGTGCACTGGGATGAACCAGAGGGATGATATGGGGAGGGAGGTGGGAGGGGGGTTCAGGATGGGGAACACGTGTACATCTGTGGCACACTCATGTTGATGTATGGCAAAACCAATATAATATTGTAAAGTAATTAACCTCCAATTAAAATAAATAAATTTAAATATTAAAAAGAAGAGTCAGACATTACTGAGCGACTGAATTGAACTGAAGATAATATTAATCATCTGCTTATTATGTATTGTTTTAGAATTCACTAAGTGCTTCTGTACATATGGTAAATCCAGTCAGAAATAATCCTTGTTGTAACAACATTCTGTTTGGGGGTGGAGGGGCTGTGTTCCTCTTTGTCCCCTTCTCAGCACCTGAATTTTGACTTAATATTCACATATGCGTCTCACTCTCTGTTAGTACCTGTGCTATTGAAGGGGTTCTTTAATTTGTATTATAAAGACAACAAAATTACAAACTGAAAATGCCTTAATTTACACTTCAGAATGAGACAGAGCTTACCATACCCTTAGTGTTGCACAGTTATAAATTTCAAAATTTTAATATTATCCAATTTTCTGATATTAAAGTTTAATTCCTCCTCTACTAAAAGAAAAGTGAGAATTTTTTTTAAAATATGGCCCAAAACTGTACAGTGTGGTCTTAATGCCTTTGTCCATATTCTTCTGTCATCTTTCTGTTCCCCATCACTTTCTTTTCCCATACCATCTGTGTTTTTATTGGTTATATTAAAAACCTTCATTTCTACTAGAAATACATTCTTAACCTCTACTGCCATTTATAGATGTCCACGTTCAAGAGGGTATTTAGTCAACTAATTTCTGTGAATGTTTGCTGCTTCAATTAATTTAGCAAAATGCCTTTTTCTTACTTTGCATTCAGGTTAAGGCTTATGTCCTTAATTTAATTGCTTTCTCTTGACTTGTGGCTTATTCAGAATATAAGCCTGCCTCATTTTATTGAAGTTCTCTTGAGTATAATATTATAATTCTCAGATAGCACATTTTTGCAAATTGTAGGTGTGTGGCCACCCGGCCTCAAGCATGTCTATAAACACCACTTTCCAACAGAATTTGCCCACCTTGTGTTTCTGTGTCACATTTTGGTAATTCTCTCAATATCTTCAACTTTTATTATTATTCTTATATCTGTTATGGTGATCTGTGATCAGTGATCTTTGATATTACCATTGCAAAGATATCATGACTCACTGAAGGCTTAGAGTATTGCCTTAGACTCAGCAATTATTTTTTTTAGCAATACAGTCTTTTGAATTAATATATGTACTGTTTTTGTAGACATAGTGCTATTGTATAGTGTAAATTACAATATACTGCATTATAATGTAAACATAGTTTTTATATGCGCTGGGAAACCAAAAAAAAATTGTGAGACTATCTTTGTTGTATTATTTGCTTTATTGCGGAAGTCTGGAACTGAAATCACAGTATCTCCATAATGTGCCTGTATTATGCTCTATTTCAGAGCAGAGTCATACTCAGAATGCTGTCCAAGTTGAAGGATGAATATTCAACAATAATAACAGCAAATCTTAAATGCCATAATACTTTCTAAACCATCTGTTAATATCTTTTACTTTTTCACTCTGACACTCACATTCAGTTTACCACTACACTGTGGTCGTCAATCAGATTTGTATCTGCTTATTTGTTTGTTGTTTCTTGTGTCATCATTAAATGTTAATATTGAGTATAGTTCAAGAGTATTGGAGTGGGATGCCATTGCCTTCTCTGTATTACATATATATTTGTTCTTATAATGTTATATTGATGAAATCAATCCCATATAAAGTAGAGAAAAAAAAAAAAAAAAACCTGAAGTCTAAAGAGCTTAGATGCATTTCTAAGACCCCTGGATTTGAGTTCTCAATAGCCATCCCTACTTCTTGCTCATTGACACATCCCTGGTTTATTTAGGCCATAATTAGCATGTTTTTGACCTAGGAATGATAGACTCTACCCAACCTGCAATCACATATTAGTGGTTCTCCAACTTTAGTTGGCATCAAATCACTTGGAGAACCAGTTAAAATACAGATTTCTGTTCCTCACATCCAAAGAGTCATTAATCTGTACTGTTTTCTAAAAATGAATCCTTTTAATCAGTTTGGTCTAAAGACATGTATCTTATTCAGGTCTAGTTAATAAGAAATACAAATTAGTTGGCTAGGGAAGATATCCCTTCTTTATATAGAAAATACATTACTTTAGAGGTACAGAGATCATCTTTAGCAAACCGAATCTCGAGGTAAGAATCATAAAGATGTAAAGCCATTACTATTAGGATGATGCAAGAGAAAGTTTGGAAGAAATAGGGTCTTGGATAATACATTTCAACTCTGTGTTCTTCTCTCAGTACCTTCCTTGCAATTTTTATTTTAATTAAAACAGTGTTGTTCAGTCATTAACACATGCCTGACTCTTTGTGAACATATAGACTACAGCACACCAGGCTTCTTTGTCCTTCAGTCTCCCAGAGTTTGCTCAAATTCATGTCCATTGAGTCAGTGATGCTACCTAACCATCTCATCCTCTGCTGCCCCTTCTCCTCTTGCCTTTAGTCTTTCTCAGCATCAGGATCTTTTCCAATGAGTTGGCTCTTCACATGAGGTGCCCAAAGTATTGGAGCTTTAGCATCAGTCTTTTCAATGAATATTCAAGGTTCATTTCCTTAAGGATTGACTGGTTTGATCTCCTTGCAGTCCAAGGGGACTCTCAAGAGTCTTTTCCAGCATCACAGTTCAAAAGGATCAATTTTTTGGCACGCAGCCTCTTTATGGTACAACTCTCACATCCATCCATGACTACTGGGAGAACCATAGCTTTGACTATGAAGACCTTTGTTGGCAAAATGATGCTTCTGATTTTTAACATACTGTCTGGTTTGTCACAGATTTCCACCCAAGGAGCAAGCATCTTTTAATTTCATGGCTGCAGTCACCATCACAGTGATTTTTGAGCCCAACAAACTAAAGTCTGTCACTACTTCCACTTTTTCTCCATCTTTTTGCCCTGAAGTGATCCTTCATGGATCACAGACTTGTTATGGCGAAGGAAGTTTCATAATAACTCAGTGAAGCTATGAGTCATACCGTGCAAAGCAGCCAAGATGGACACATCATAGTAAAGTTCTGACAAAATGTAATCCACTGGAGGAGGGGATGGCAAACCAGTCCAGTATTCTTGTGAGAACCTATGAACAGTATTAAAACAAATTCAGTTCAGTTGCTCAGTTGTATCTGACTCTTTATGATCCTGTGAACTTTAGCACACCAGGCTTCCCTGTCCATCACCAACTCCCAGAGTTTACTCAAACTCAAGACCATCAAGTCAGTGATACCATCCAATCATCTCATCCTTTGTTGTCCCCTTCTCCTCCTGCCTTCAATCTTTCCCAGCATCAGGGTCTTTTCTAGTGAATCAGTTCCTCACATCAGGTGGCCAAAGTACTGGAGTTTCAGCTTCACCATCAGTCCTTCCAATGAATATTCAGGGCTGATTTCCTTTAGAATGGACTGGTTGGATCTCCTTGCAGTCCAAGGGACTCTCTAGAATCTTCTCTGACACCACAGTTCAAAAGTATCAATTCTTAGGTTATTAGCTTTCTCTCCCATCCATACATGGTTGTGGGGAAAACCATAGCTTTGACTGGACAGACCTTTGTTGGCAAAGTAATGTCTCTGCTTTTTAACATACTGTCTCATTTTGTCATAGCTTTTCTCCCAAGGAGCAAGTATTTTTCCATGGCTGCAGTCACCATCTGCAGTGATTTTAGAGTGCCCCCAAATAAAGTTTCTTACTGTTTCCACTGTTTTTTCCTTCTATTTGCCATGAAGTGATGGAACCGAATTAAAACCACCTGATCTGCCTCTTGAGAAATTTGTATGCAGGTCAGGAAGCAAAAGTTAGACCTGGACATGGAACAACAGACTGGTTGCAAATAGGAAAAGGAATATGTCAAGGCTGTATATTGTCACCCTGTTTATTTAACTTATATGCAGAGTACATCATGAGAAATGCTGGACTGGAAGAAACACAAGCTGGAATCAAGATTGCCGGAAGAAATATCAATAACCTCAGATACGCAGATGACACCACCCTTATGGCAGAAAGTGAAGAGGAACTAAAAAGCCTCTTGAAGAAAGTGAAAGTGGAGAGTGAAAAAGTTGGCTTAAAGCTCAACATTCAGAAAACAAAGATCATGGCATCTGGTCCCATCACTTCATGGGAAATAGATCGGGAAACAGTGGAAACAGTGTCAGATTTTATTTTTCTGGGCTCCAAAATCACTGCAGATGGTGACTGCAGCCATGAAATTAAAAGATGCTTACTCCTTGGAAGGAAAGTTATGACCAACCTAGATAGCATATTCAAAAGCAGAGACATTACTTTGCCAACAAAGGTTCGTCTAGTCAAGGCTATGGTTTTTCCTGTGGTCATGTATGGATATGAAAGTTGGACTGTGAAGAAGGCTGAGCGCTAAGGAATTGATGCTTTTGAAATGTGGTGTTGGAGAAGACTCTTGAGAGTCCCTTGGACTGCAAGGAGTTCCAACCAGTCCATTCTGAAGGAGATCAGCCCTGGGATTTCTTTGGAAGAAATGATGCTAAAGCTGAAACTCCAGTACTTTGGCCACCTCATGTGAAGAGTTGACTCATTGGAGAAGAGTCTAATGCTGGGAGGGATTGGGGGCAAGAGGAAAAGGGGACAACAGGATGAGATGGCTGGATGGCATCACTGACTCGATGGACGTGAGTCTGAGTGAACTCCAGGAGTTGGTGATGGACAGGGATGACTGGTATGCTGCCATTCATGGGGTCGCAGAGTTGGACACAACTGAGCAACTGAACTGAACTGAAAACAAGTAATCTGTGATTAATTTAAACTGAAGCTAGTTAGAAATTCACTGACTTTCTACCTCAGCTGATACAGCCACTCAATAGTTTTGAGGGAGCAGAGATTTCAAATTTGGTTTAGCCAACTTTTGTTTAAATTTGGTATCCAATAGATTCATCCTTTCCCTTCCCTCATGGGTTATGTGGTACTACCAATGAGTCATCTACTGATTTTGCTGCTTATTTTTCCTCTGAAAGGAATTCCAAATGCTCCTTCTGTTATTGAGATACATTAGTGAAGTGAAAGGTGCTTTGTCATGTCTGACTCTTTGAGACCCCATGGACTATACAGTCCATGGAATTGTCTGGGCCAGGATACTGGAGTAGGTAGCCTTTCCCTTCTCCATAGAATCTTCCCAACTCAGGGATCCTGCATTGCGGGCGGATTCTCTACCAGCTGAGCCACAAGGGGAGCCCAAGAATACTGCAGTGGGTAGCCTACCCCTTTGCCAAGGTATCTTCCCAACACAGGAATTGAACTGGGGTCTCCTGCATTGCAGGGGGATTCTTTACCAACTGAGCTATCAGGGAAGCCCTATATGCCAAAATAGAAAAGGCAACTTGTAAGCAGTAGGAATCATTATTTAAAAAGGAAAAAATCTGAATATTAAAATGTCAGAATAGAGTTGTGTGATGAATTAAACATGGGAATGAATTTAAAATCTCTAAATCATGGCAAGACAGCTATTTATGTGCTATTGTGTACTCTCAGAAAACATATTCCAGCTGTTCTAGAAAGCATTACAACAACCTAACCTGGCAAAGAACCCTGATCCTGAGCATGTTTTACTCCAGGCCATTGCCTAACATATGGATGGAAATTCCTACAGACATCAGCCCAAGCATGAATGCACAAACAAGCTAAGTCAGGCATGGCTCCACTTGACTCAGTGACTTGGCATAATGCAGTAAGTGTTGTGCAGTTAACACTTCAGTATAGTATCTTTGAAATCTTTCCTTGTCACACAGTTCCAGGACACAAAGAATCATAATATTTTAACTGATTTTTTAAACAATTATTTTTGTTGTCAATATATAATCAGGAAAACAAAGCCTGTATCTTATTATTCTTAGAGTAATTTCATATTCACCCTCTTATTTGAATTTTGAAACAATTCTGTGCACAATTAGTGTGACAGAAAAATCTGCACTTTACAGCTAAAGATATTAGGATTTTGAAAATTGAAATATGGGGAAAGAATTTTCAAGGTCATTTGTCCCCCCTTATGTATGAATTTTGTATTTGAACAGAGGACTCTCTTGCCACTGGTCCGAAGCCTTTGTTTAGCGCCGTGAGTGTGATCACTAGTCAATCAGTGCTAGAACTAAAACTAAAAGTTATATCGGCTGACATCTTTATTGTATGAAACTGATATTATGTTCTTTCTTCTTGATTCCAAGTTTCCAAGTTTAAAAATTAATTGACTCAGAACTTTGGATCCAGAGGCTTCCTATGCCGTGCCCTCGATGTATAATTAATATCCCTTTGAATTACTACAGTGGTAAAGATGAAGGTGCTTGTATCCAAAGGTCTGTGATATCCCTGGGTGAGACCAACAGGGCAGTAACATGTATCATAATAAAAAACATTTGGATTGTCATACAATGTCTATTAAATTAAAAGACTGTCCTTGACAAATCAGAGGAAATATAAAACTTAGAATTTTCTGGCAATTTGGGTTTAAAATATAGACTTGGAAATGTAATAACATTGGATCACCTCTCTATAAATAGATAAATAAATAGATTAACTGTTAGATAAAAAGTAAATGGTGGACAGTTGCTATGGTGATTTCATTACAGATTTTGATTGAGATACAAAGATTACAGAGAAAGCATTTGCTTGTCATGATTTTTCCAAGTTAAAGAAAAAAAAACTCTCTATGTTTATAGAAAAGCTATGACAAACCTAGACAGCATATTAAAAAAGCAGAGACAGAATTTTGCCAACAAAGTTCTGTCTAGTGAGAGCTATGGTTTTTTCCAGTAGTCATGGATGTGAGAGTTGGACTATAAAGAAAGTTGAGTGCTGAAGAATTGATGCTTTTAAACTGTGGTGTTGGAGAAGTCTCTTGGGAGTCCCTTGGACGGCAAGGAGATCCAACCTCCAACCAGTCCACCCTAAAGGAAATCAGTCCTGAATATTCATTGGAAGGACTGATGCTAAAGCTGAAACTCCAATACTTTGGCCACCTGATGCAAAGAACTGATTCATTGGAAAAGACCCTGATGCTGGGAAAGATTGAATGCAAGAGGAGAAGGGGACAACAGAGGATGAGATGGTTGGATAGTATCACCGACTTGATGGACATGAATTTGAGCACCCTCTGGGACTTGGTGATGGACAAGAAAACCTTGCATGCTGCAGTCCATGGGGTCGCAAAGAGCTAGACACAACTGGGCAACTGGATTAAAAACTGTAATGCTTATATATATATATATATATAATATATAAAATATATATATATATATAATAAAACTTAGGGCTGTTTCTCTGTGTGTTATACACACACACACACACACACACACACACACACACACACACACATATCAATTATCCATTCATTTATCCATCCATCTCTGTAACTACATGTGTCTGTGTGCATATAGACATATAAAAAAGTCTTTTATTGCAATACATTATCACCTGGGTTGTGAAGCAGCCCACTACCTTTTACAAATATTAATGCAAGCAGCATTCATTCAATTCCTCCTTTGTAAAAGGCCCTGAGAGAGTCATGTGGAGTATGCAAAGATGAGTAATATCTTGCTCATGTCTCTATTAGAGGGTTGATAATATTGTTGCAAACATGTTGGCATCCCTACTAGACAGTGTAGAGAAAAAGAAGTAGCTGAGATGGAGAAATCAGAGACCATAATTGATTGTTCTTTGTTCCATGGCTTCTGAGAAGAAGCATGATGAATGATGTACATTTTATTTTGATCTTCCCACAGTCTTGTTCTCCTTGTCAGGATTAGGAGAGACATATCCGATGTCAAACAGAGCAAACATGGAAGTCTCTTTCTGAGTTATACAGACCTTTAAATTAAATGTCCCATGACAGGATAAGCAAATAATTTCAGGGCAAATTCCAGCATTGCTAGTCCTATTTTTCTAGTGTCGGATAAATAAGAAAGCAAATTGTGTTTACGAACTACACCTTGTGCAATACTTTTCTTATACATAATATAATTGATAATATGTATTTTCAACTCATATTATCGGGCCTCATTAATTTTGTAAATCATTCAGAAAAGATGTATTTCTTGGTTGCGTGGGAAGAGTGTTTGCTGTTCACAAGCAATTTTGTGAACCTGAACTTTATTTTTTTGCCAATATTACAAAAATGAACAAGAACCATAATGAAAATTGTTTGTATATAAACACACACACATTTATACATATATGTGTACATCTTATCTTACTAAGATGACAAGAAGCAGATAAAAATCATGACTAAATATATATATATATGTGTGTGTGTATAAACACACCCTCATACACACAAACACATACAGAGACTTTTTTCCCTTTAGAAGTGACAGTGTTGTCAAGATATAACTTTTAAAATACTGTGTTTTCACTGACAGTAAGGCACCAAGATTCTGTTTCTAAAGGCATCTCATTGAAATTTGATATCTGTGACCCTGGTGACATATCTGTTAAAACACTCAAAAAAACAGAAAAAATCTGACATAAATGTATTGGCTTATATAATGGAATTGTTGAGTTTTTCATGAATTCAAACCCAGCTGGATTCATGGTTCAAATGGTGACAAGTGTCAAGTAAATTCCCACTTTTAGCTGCTTTCCTTTCTGCATCTTTAGTTTTTTTAGTCACATAGTAGCTGGGTGGAAGGAACACTCCTACCATACTCATAGAGTCAGCTGCATATGGGAAGAGGAAATCTCTTTCTCTGAAAGCCAAACATCTGTTGATTTCATTGGTTTAATTTGGACAAAAGCTTATTCCTAAACTCTAAGGTGAAAGGTTGTTGAACCACGCGAAGACACCAGGATTCTTGGACCCCGGAGGAGAAGAATTCAATCTGGGGCCAGAGACAAGGCTTGATCGCTCAGAGCTTTTGTGTAATAAAGTTTTATTAAAGTATAAAGGAGATAGAGAAAGCTTCTGACACAGGCATCAGAAGGGGGCAGAAAGAGTACCCACTTGCTAGTGTTAGCAATGAAGTTATATACTTTCCAATGAATCCAAAGAATGTCTGGAGGTTGTACAGACCTCACCAGACCTACTCCCATAATTTACATTTTAAGATAACAGAATTAGCCAGAAGGTTTAATCCAGTAACTGTCCTCAGGCAGGATACATTATTGTTCTATAATCCTAAGGAATGTAGATCAGATCAGATCAGTCGCTCAGTCGTGTCCGACTCTTTGCGACCCCATGAACCGCAGCACGCCAGGCCTCCCTGTCCATCACCAGCTCCCGGAGGTCACTCAGACCCGCATTCATCGAGTCAGTGATGCCATCCAGCCATCTCATCCTCTGTCGTCCCCTTCTCCTCCTGCCCTCAATCCCTCCCAGCATCAGAGTCTTCTCCAATGAGTCAACTCTTCGCATGAGGTGGCCAAAATACTGGAGTTTCAGCTTGAGCATCATTCCCTCCAAAGAAATCCCAGGCTCTGATCTCCTTCAGAATGGACCGGTTGGATCTCCTTGCAGTCCAAGGGACTCTCAAGAGTCTTCTCCAACACCACAGTTCAAAAGCATCTATTCTTCGGAGCGCAGGCTTCTTCACAGTCCAGCTCTCACATCCATACATGACCACAGGAAAGACCATAGCCTTGACTAGGCGAACCTTTGTTGGCAAAGGGATGTCTCTGCTTTTGAATATGCTATCTAGGTTGGTCATAACCTTCCTTCCAAGGAGTAAGCGTCTTTTAATTTCATGGCTGCAGTCACCATCTGCAGTGATTTTGGAGCCCAGAAAAATAAATTCTGACACTGTTTCCACTGTTTCCCCATCTATTTCCCATGTAGTGATGGGACCAGATGCCATGATCTTCGTTTTCTGAATGTTGAGCTTTAAGCCAAACTTTTCACTCTCCACTTTCACTTTCATCAAGAGGCTTTTTAGTTCCTCTTCACTTTCTGCCATAAGGGTGGTGTCATCTGCATATCTGAGGTTATTGATATTTCTCCCGGCAATCTTGATTCCAGCTTGTGTTTCCTCCAGTCCAGCATTTCTCATGATGTACTCTGCATATAAGTTAAATAAACATGGTGACAATATACAGCCTTGACGTACTCCTTTTCCTATTTGCAACCAGTCTGTTGTTCCATGACCAGTTCTAACTGTTGCTTCCTGACCTGCATACAGATTTCTCAAGAGGCAGATCAGGTGGTCTGGTATTCCCATCTCTCTCAGAATTTTCCACAGTTTATTGTGATCTACACAGTCAAAGGCTTTGGCATAGTCAATAAAGCAGAAATAGATGTTTTTCTGGAACTCTCTTGCTTTTTCAATAATCCAGCAGATGTTGGCAATTTGATCTCTTGTTCCTCTGCCTTTTCTAAATCCAGCTTGGACATCAGGAAGAGGTTCACATATTGCTGAAGCCTGGCTTGGAGAATTTTGAGCATTACTTTACTAGCGTGCGAGATGAGTGCAATTGTGCGGTAGTTTGAGCACTCTTTGGCATTGCCTTTCTTTGGGATCGGGATGAAAACTGACCTTTTCCAATCTTGTGGCCACTGCTGAGTTTTCCAAATTTGCTGGCATATTGAGTGCAGCACTTTCACAGCATCATCTTTCAGGATTTGGAATAGCTCCACTGGAATTCCATCACCTCCCCTAGCTTTGTTCCTAGTGATGCTTTCTAAGGCCCCTTTGACTTCACATTCCAGGATATCTGGCTCTAGGTCAGTGATCACACCATCATGATTATCTAGGTCTTGAAGCTCTTTTTTGTACAGTTCTTCTGTGTATTCTTGCCACCTCTTCTTAATATCTTCTGCTTCCGTTAGGTCCACACCATTTCTGTCCTTTATCGAGCCCATCTTTGCATGAAATGTTCCTTTGGCATCTCTGATTTTCTTGAATAGATCCTTAGTCTTTCCCATTCTGTTGTTTTCCTCTATTTCTTTGCATTGATCACTGAAGAAGGCTTTCTTATCTCTTCTTGCTATTCTTTGGAACTCTGCATTCAGATGTTTATATCTTTCCTTTTCTCCTTTGCTTTTCGCTTCTCTTCTTTTTGCAGCTATTTGCAAGGCCTCCCCAGACAGCCATTTTGCTTTTTTGCATTTCTTTTTCTTGGGGATGGTCTTGATCCCTGTCTCCTGTACAATGTCACGAACCTCATTCCATAGTTCATCAGGCACTCTATCTATCAGATCTAGGCCCTTTAATCGATTTCTCACTTCCACTGTATAATCATAAGGGATTTGATTTAGGTCATACCTGAATGGTCTAGTGGTTTTCCCTACTTTCTTCAATTTCAGTCTGAATTTGGCAATAAGGAGTTCATGGTCTGAGCCACAGTCAGCTCCTGGTCTTGTTTTTGCTGATTGGATAGAGCTTCTCCATCTTTAGCTGCAAAGAATATAATCGATCTGATTTCGGTGTTGACCATCTGGTGATGTCCATGTATAGAGTCTTCTCTTGTGTTGTTGGAAGAGGGTATTTGCTATGACCAGTGCATTTTCTTGGCAAAACTCTGTTAGTCTTTGCCCTGCTTCATTCTGTATTCCAAGGCCAAATTTGCCTGTTACTCCAGGTGTTTCTTGACTTCCTACTTTTGCATTCCAGTCCCCTATAATGAAAAGGACATCTTTTTTGGGTGTTAGTTCTAAAAGGTCTTGTAGGTCTTCATAGAACCGTTCAACTTCAGCTTCTTCAGCATTACTGGTTGGGGCATAGACTTGGATTACTGTGACATTGAATGGCTTGCCTTGGAAATGAACAGAGATCATTCTGTCATTTTTGAGATTGCATCCAAGTACTGCATTTTGGACTCTTTTGTTGACCATGATGGCCACTCCATTTCTTCTGAGGGATTCCTGCCCACAGTAGTAGATATAATGGTCCTCCGAGTTAAATTCACCCATTCCAGTCCATTTTAGTTCGCTAATTCCTAGAATGTCAACATTCACTCTTGCCATCTCTTGTTTTACCACTTCCAATTTGCCTTAATTCATGGACCTGACATTCCAGGTTCCTATGCAATATTGTTCTTTACAGCATCGGACTTTAGTTCTATCACCAGACACATCTACAGCTGGGTATTCTTTCTGCTTTGGTTCCATCCCTTCATTCTTTCTGGAGTTATTTCTCCACTGATCTCCAGTAGCATATTGGGCCCGTACTGACCTGGGGAGTTTCTCTTTCAGTATCCTATCATTTTGCCTTTTCATACTGTTCATGGGGTTCTCAAGGCAAGAATACTGAAGTGGTTTGCCATTCCCTTCTCCAGCGGACCACACCCTGTCAGATCTCTCCACCATGACCCGCCCATCCTGGGTTGCCCCACGGGCATGGCTTAATTTCATTGAGTTAGACAAGGCTGTGGTCCTGGTGTGATTAGATTGACTAGTTTTCTGTGAGTATGGTTTCAGTGTATTTGCCCTCTGATGCCCTCTTGCAAGACCTACCGTCTTACTTGGGTTTCTCTTACCTTGGGCGTGGGGTATCTCCTCCCGGCTGCTCCAGCAAAGCATAGCCATCGCACCTCACCTTTGATGAGGGGTCTCTCCTCACCGCCGCCCTTCCCGACCTCGGTTGTGAGGTAGCTCCTCTGGGTCGTGCTTAGTGTGCCAGTCCTCACCGCCGTCCTTCCTTGGTAGATGGGTAGCTCCTCTCGGGCGTGCTCTCTCAGTGCGCCGCGCGGCCGGCGAGGGGCTCTCAGTGCGCCGCGCGGCCGGCGAGGGGCTCTCAGTGCGCCGCGCGGCCGGCGAGGGGCTCTCAGTGCGCCGCGCGGCCGGCGAGGGGCTCTCAGTGCGCCGCGCGGCCGGCGAGGGGGGTCTCAGTGCAGCGCGCGCGCGGCCGGCGAGGGGGCTCTCAGTGCGCCGCGCGGCCGGCGAGGGGCTCTCAGTGCGCCGCGCGGCCGGCGAGGGGCTCTCAGTGCAGCGCTCGCGGGGTAGGCCCACACATACACACACACATCTATATAAAACTTAGTCAGTTTGGTGTGTCCCAGAAACTAACACAACATTGTAAATCAACTGTTCTTCAAAAAAAAAAAAAAATTAGAAATGTCAGAAGGATAAAAAAGAGGATTATGGATACATACCCCAAAGGGCCTCCTAGGATCACACACAACTGTGTGTCAGGAGAATGTGCATGTATTGTTCCTACTCAGAAACAATCAGAGTAAGATGTGGGGGAGATGTGAAGCATTTCCCAGGCCATACAAAAATCTATCAACAAAGAGTGGAATCCTCACTGGCACAACACAACTTAAGAACAACCTCTAAGTGAAAATGACAAAAAAGGGAACTTCAAGGGCCTCTCCCTCCACCGGTGGGGGGCAGTGGGGGGGGGCGGAATTTGGCAAAGATTCTCAAAATCAAGCTTAGCATAAGTCTGGCAAGAAAACGTTTACAGCAACCAAGGAAACAACAAGTCAAAAATAAGATGACTGAAACATGGTAGCAGAGCTTTGTGGCATTTTAACATACCCTTGCCTCAGATAGCAATTTAAATCAACATCCAAAAAAAAAAAAAGAAGCCCTAGTAAAGGTAATTATATAGGTAATTATAAAAGTTTCATTTTATATTTTCTCTTTCAACTGATTTAAACAGTAATTACAGTAAACAATATGTGTTATAGAATTGTAATAATGAAGAGTAAGAGCACAAAGGACGTGGGTGGGAAAAAATATGATTTGGAATAAGGAAGTGGGAGAGTCAATTCCTAGGCAGGTTGATAGGAAGTCTGAGGGTCTCCAAGGAGAGAGGGGTCTGGAATTCTCCAGGAGGAGGAAAGGACAAACATTTAACCCCACTCTACATTCCTTAGGATTATATAACAATAATGTATCCTGTTTGAGGACAGTTTCTGGAAAAAACCTTCTGGCCAATCCTGTTATCTTAAAATGTAAATTATGGGAGTGGGTCTAGTAAGGTCTTTACAACCTCCAGACATTCTTTTGATTCACTGTAATAACTAATTGAAAGTATATAACTGTTGCTAACACTACTGAGGGGACACTCTTTCGGCCCCCTTCAGATGTCTATGTCAGAAGCTTTCTCTATCCCTTTTATTCTTCAATAAAACTTTATTACACAAAAGCTCTGAGTGACCAAGCCTCCACTCTGGCCCTGGATTGAATTATTCTCCTCTGGAGGCCAAGAATCCTGGCGTCTTTCATGGTTCAGCAACAATCTTTCAGAAGTTCAGTTCAGTCACTCAGTCATGTCTGACTTTTGCGACCCCAGGAACTGCAGCACACCAGTCCTCCCTGTCTGTCACCAACTGCTGGAGTCTACCCAAACCCATGTCCATTGAGTCAGTGATGCCATCCATCCGTCTCATCCTCTGTCATCCCCTTCTCCTCTTGCATTCAATCTTTTCCAGCATCAGGGTCTTTTCCAATGAGTCAGCTCTTCGCATCAGGTGGCCAAAATATTGGAGTTTCAGCTTAAACATCAGTCCTTCCAATGAACACCCAGGACTGATCTCCTTTAAGATGGACTGGTTGGATCTCCTTGCAGTCCAAGGGACTCTCAAGAGTCTTCTCCAACACCACAGTTCAAAAGCATCAATTCTTCGGCATTCAGCCTTCTTCACAGTCCAACTCTCATATCCATGACTACTGGAAATACCATAGCCTTGACTAGATGGACCTTTGTTGGCAAAGTAATGTCTCTGCTTTTTAATATGCTATCTAGGTTGGTCATAACTTGCTTTCCAAGGAGTAAGCGTCTTTTAATTTCATGGCTGCAATCACCATCTGCAGTGATTTTGGAGCCCCCAAAAATAAAGTCAGACACTGTTTCCACTGTTTCCCTATCTATTTCCCATTAAATGATGGGACCAGATGCCATGATCTTCGTTTTCTGAATGTTGAGCTTTAAGCCAACTTTTTCACTCTCCTCTTTCACTTTCATCAAGAGACTCTTTAGTTCTTCTTCACTTTCTGCCATAAGGGTGGTGTCATCTGCATATCTGAGGTGATTGATATTTCTCCTGGCAATCTTGATTCCAGCTTGTGCTTCCTCCAGTCCAGTGTTTCTCATGATGTGCTCTGCATAGAAGTTAACTAAGCAGGGTGACAATATACAGCCTTGACATACTCCTTTTCCTATTTGCAACCAGTCTGTTATTCCATGTCCAGTTCTAACTGTTGCTTCCTGACCTGTATACAGGTTTCTCAAGAGGCATGTCAGGTGGTCTGGTATTCCTATCTCTTTCAGAATTTTCCACAGTTTATTGTGATCCACACAGTCAAAGGCTTTGACATAGTCAATAAAGCAGAAATAGATGTTTTTCTGGAACTCTCTTGCTTTTTCCATGATTCAGCAGATGTTGCCAATTTGATCTCTGGTTCCTCTGCTTTTTCTAAAACTGACTTGAACATCTGGAAGTTCACGGTTCACGTATTGCTGAAGCCTGGCTTGGAGAATTTTGAGCATTATTTTACTAGTGTGTGAGATGAGTGCAATTGTGTGGTAGTTTGTGCATTCTTTGGCATTGCTTTTCTTTGGGATTGGAATGAAAAGTGACCTTTTCCAGTCCTGTGGCCACTGCTGAGTTTTCCAATTTTGCTGACCAATTTTCAGAAGTTAGGCCAGATGAAAACTCAAATTCACATTTTTAAAAAATCAAGCAAGCCCGAAACAATAAATAAAAGGTTGATATAAGGAACTCTATAAATACATACTTACTTTCTATTCTTTGCTCATCTTCTTTAAGAAACATTAAATAAGACTGTAAAAGGTAATGAATACAGTAGCTAAATAGTATCTATACATAGATATAAACTAGGCAAATAAATATCATAAGAAAAATTAGAAAGCACTTTCAGATGAATGAAAATGAAATGCATACTTATGAGATGCTGCTAAAGGAGTACTTAGACAGGAATTTATAGTGATAACATCTACATTTAAATACATAAATAAATATATATGTTTCAAATTGGTAACTTAGTTTTTCACCTTAAAATCATAAAGAGAGAAGAGAAAACTCAAAGCATGCCTGAAGAATTAAATAATAAATATACAATTTTTAAAGGATTTAGAAAATAAATTTAGAAAATCAGTGCAATAAAAATTTGGTTCTTTGAAACGATGAAAATCTTGTTCATCAACCGACAAAGGGAAAAAAAAATAGAAGATTGAAATTGCTAAAATAACAAAAGGAAGAGGTGACTTCACTGCAAAATTTTAGAAATATAAAAGAATTTATAAGGTACTGTTTTAGGTAGCTCAAGTGGTAAAGAATCGGTCTGCCAACGCAGAAGACCTAGGAAACACAGGTTGGATCCCTGGGTCAGGAAGATCCCCTGGAGGAGCAAATGACAACCCAATATTGCCTGGAATATGGCTCCAATATTCTTGCCTGGAAAATTCCACAGACAGAAGAGCCTGGTGGGCTACAGTCCCTGGGGTTGCAAAGAGTCAGACATGACTGAGCATGCAAGCATGTGAGTATAGGAACTTACATGCAAGCAAATTGTATAAGTTTTATAGAACGGAAAAATCCCTAGAAAGACACAAGCTACCTAAATTGACTCAATAAAAATAGTAAACTTTACATATACATATAAGAGGTAAATAAATTCGTAATTTAAAACTGTCCACAAAAGAAAGCCCAAGACCAGATAACTTTACTGGTAATTTCTATTGAATTTTAAATGAGATAATCTCTGATTTTAGAAGACAGAAAGTGAAAGTGAAGTCCTTCAGTTGTATCCGACTCTTTGCAACCCTATGGAGTATAGCCCGCCAGACTCCTCTATACATAGGATTTTCCAGGCAAGAATAGTGGAGTGGGTCGCCATTTCTTTCTCCAGGTGATCTTCTGGACTAAGGGATAGAACTTGAGTCTCCTGCATTCCAGGCAGACTTTACCATCTGGGCCACAGGAGAACCCCCTGGAGGACAGGTAAATTGACACCAAAACCAGTTTAAGTAAGCATGAGAAAAACAAAACCATAAATTAACATTTTGTTGTTAATAAATATAAAACATCTCAGCAAAATAATTTTAAAATGAATACAATAATGTATAAAAGTATTATATACCATGACCAAGAGTATTTTTTCCCAGATATGCAGTTGGTTTAATATCTAAAAGCTAGTTAACACAACATACAATATCAACAAATTAAAATATAAACTAAACGATAACCTCAATATTAGCAGAGATAAGTATATCCCCAAATCCAAAATGATTCATGCTAAAAATTCTCAACAGTTTAGTTATAATAATGAACTCTTGCAACCTGATTAAAGGCACTTGTGGAAAAAGCAGAGCTAACATAATAATCAATGGTGAAAAAATGACTGTTGTTTCCTAAGGTCAGGAACAAAGTCAGAATATATGATTTTACCACTTTTTAAAAATTTTTTGTCTTATGTTAGAGTATAGTTGATTTTGCCTTTTCATACTGTTCATGGGGTTCTCAAGGCAAGAATACTGAAGTGGTTTGCCATTCCCTTCTCCAGCGGACCACACCCTGTCAGATCTCTCTCCACCATGACCCGCCCGCCATCCTGGGTTGCCCCACGGGCATGGCTTAATTTCATTGAGTTAGAAAAGGCTGTGGTCCTGGTGTGATTAGATTGACTAGTTTTCTGTGAGTATGGTTTCAGTGTATTTGCCCTCTGATGCCCTCTTGCAAGACCTACCGTTTTACTTGGGTTTCTCTTACCTTGGGCGTGGGGTATCTCTTCCCGGCTGTTCCAGCAAAGCACAGCCATCGCACCTTACCTTGGATGAGGGATATCTCCTCACCGCCGCCCTTCCTGACCTCGGTCGTGGGGTAGCTCCTCTCGGCCGTGCTTAGTGCACCAGTCCTCACTGCCTTCCTTCCTCGGTCGTTGAGTAGCTCCTCTCAGTGCACCGCGCAGCCGGCGAGGGGCTCTCAGTGAGCCGCTCGCGGGTGGGCCGGGAGCTCTCAGTGCACCGCTCGCGGGAGGGCCAGGAGCGCTCATGAACAGTATGAAAAGGCAAAATGATAGGATACTGAAAGAGAAACTCCCCAGGTCAGTAGGGGCGCAATATGCTACTGGAGATCAGTGGAGAAATAACTCCAGAAAGAATGAAGGGGTGCAACCAAAGCAGAAAGAATACCCACCTGTAGATGTGTCTGGTGATAAAAGTAAAGTCCAATGCTGTAAAGAACAATATTGCATAGGAACCTGGAATGTCAGGTCCATGAATCAAGGCAAATTGGAAGTGGTCAAACAAGAGATGGCAAGAGTGAATGTCGACATTCTAGGAATTAGCGAACTAAAATGGACTGGAATGGGTGAATTTAACTCAGAGGACGATACTGTGGGCAGGAATCCCTCAGAAGAAACGGAGTGGCCATTATGGTCAACAAAAGAGTCCAAAATGCAGTACTTGGATGCAATCTCAAAAACGACAGAATGATCTCTGTTCGTTTCCAAGGCAAACCATTCAATGTCACAGTAATCCAAGTCTATGCCCCAACCAGTAATGCTGAAGAAGCTGAAGTTGAACAGTTCTATGAAGACCTACAAGACCTATTAGAACTAACACCCAAAAAAGATGTCCTTTTCATTATAGGGGACTGGAATGCAAAAGTAGGAAGTCAAGAAACACCTGGAGTAACAGGCAAATTTGGCCTTGGAATACGGAATGAAGCAGGGCAAAGACTAACAGAGTTTTGCCAAGAAAATGCACTGGTCATAGCAAATACCCTCTTCCAACAACACAAGAGAAGACTCTATACATGGACATCACCACATGGTCAACACCGAAATCAGATCGATTATATTCTTTGCAGCCAAAGATGGAGAAGCTCTATACAATCAGCAAAAACAAGACTAGGAGCTGACTGTGGCTTGGACCATAAACTCCTTATTGCCAAATTCAGACTGAAATTGAAGAAAGTAGGGAAAACTACTAGACCATTCAGGTATGACCTAAATCAAATCCCTTATGATTATACAGTGGAAGTGAGAAATCGATTTAAGGGCCTAGATCTGATAGATAGAGTGCCTGATGAACTATGGAATGAGGTTCGTGACATTGTACAGGAGACAGGGATCAAGACCATCCCCAAGAAAAAGAAATGCAAAAAAGCAAAATGGCTGTCTGGGGAGGCCTTGCAAATAGCTGTGAAAAGAAGAGAAGTGAAAAGCAAAGGAGAAAAGGAAAGATATAAACATCTGAATGCAGAGTTCCAAAGAATAGTAAGAAGAGATAAGAAAGCCTTCTTCAGCAATCAATGCAAAGAAATAGAGGAAAACAACAGAATGGGAAAGACTAAGGATGTATTCAAGAAAATCAGAGATACCAAAGGAACATTTCATGCAAAGATGGGCTCGATAAAGGACAGAAATGGTATGGACCTAACAGAAGCAGAAGATATTAAGAAGAGGTGGCAAGAATACACAGAAGAACTGTACAAAAAAAGCTTCATGACCCAGATAATCATGATGGTGTGATCACTGACCTAGAGCCAGACATCCTGGAATGTGAAGTCAAGGGGGCCTTAGAAAGCATCACTAGGAACAAAGCTAGTGGAAGTGACAGAATTCCAGTGGAGCTATTCCAAATCCTAAAAGATGATGCTGTGAAAGTTCTGCACTCAATATGCAAGCAAATTTGGAAAACTCAGCAGTGGCCACAAGATTGGAAAAGGTCAGTTTTCATCCCGATCCCAAAGAAAGGCAATGCCAAAGAGTGCTCAAACTACCGCACAATTGCACTCATCTCGCACGCTAGTAAAGTAATGCTCAAAATTCTCCAAGCCAGGCTTCAGCAATATGTGAACTTCCTGATGTCCAAGCTGGATTTAGAAAAGGCAGAGGAACGAGAGATCAAATTGCCAACATCTGCTGGATTATTGAAAAAGCAAGAGAGTTCCAGAAAAACATCTATTTCTGCTTTATTGACTATGCCAAAGCCTTTGACTGTGTAGATCACAATAAACTGTGGAAAATTCTGAGAGAGATGGGAATACCAGACCACCTGATCTGCCTCTTGAGAAATCTGTATGCAGGTCAGGAAGCAACAGTTAGAACTGGTCATGGAACAACAGACTGGTTGCAAATAGGAAAAGGAGTACGTCAAGGCTGTATATTGTCACCATGTTTATTTAACTTATATGCAGAGTACATCATGAGAAATGCTGGACTGGAGGAAACACAAGCTGGAATCAAGATTGCCGGGAGAAATATCAATAACCTCAGATATGCAGATGACACCACCCTTATGGCAGAAAGTGAAGAGGAACTAAAAAGCCTCTTGATGAAAGTGAAAGTGGAGAGTGAAAAGTTTGGCTTAAAGCTCAACATTCAGAAAACGAAGATCATGGCATCTGGTCCCATCACTACATGGGAAATAGATGGGGAAACAGTGGAAACAGTGTCAGACTTTCTTTTTCTGGGCTCCAAAATCACTGCAGATGGTGACTGCAGCCATGAAATTAAAAGACGCTTACTCCTTGGAAGGAAGGTTATGACCAACCTAGATAGCATATTCAAAAACAGAGACATCACTTTGCCAACAAAGGTTTGCCTAGTCAAGGCTATGGTCTTTCCTGTGGTCATGTATGGATGTGAGAGCTGGACTGTGAAGAAGGCTGAGCGCCGAAGAATTGATGCTTTTGAACTGTGGTGCTGGAGAAGACTCTTCAGAGTCCCTTGGATTGCAAGGAGATCCAACCGGTCCATTCTGAAGAAGATCAGCCCTGGGATTTCTTTGGAAGGAATGATGCTAAAGCTGAAACTCCAGTATTTTGGCTACCTCATGAGAAGAGTTGACTCATTGTAGAAGACTCTGATGCTGGGAGGGATTGAGGGCAGGAGGAGAAGGGGACGACAGAGGATGAGATGGCTGGATGGCATCACTGACTCGATGAATGTGAGTCTGAGTGACCTCCGAGAGCTGGTGATGGATAGGGAGGCCTGGCATGCTGCAGTTCATGGGGTCGCAAAGAGTTGGACACGACTGAGCGACTGATCTGATCTGATAGTTGATTTACATGTTGTGTTAATTTCAGGTGTAGAGCAAAGTAATTTAGTTTTACATGTACGTTATCTATTCTTTTCTAGGTACTTTTTCTATATAGTTTGTTACAGAGTACTGAGTAGAGTTCCCTGTACCATGGTTCTTTGTTGATTATTTTATATATAGTGTTGTGTATATGTTAAACTCAAACTCCTAATTTACCACTTTTATTTTGCATTGTACATGATATTCCAGGACAATTAGGAAAGAAAAGTAAATAAATGGCATCCAGATTGGATAAAAATAACTAACTTATCTTTGTTTCTGTGTAGCATAATCTTTTATGTAGAATATTGTGAAGAGCTCAGTAAAACACACACAATTAGAACTGATATGCAACCTAAGGTAAGATGAAGGATGTAAGCTCAGTATATAGAAATCAATTGTGTTTCTATACACAGGGAATGAACAATGTGAAGGTCAACTGAAGAAAACAATGTTCTTTGCAATAGCATCTAAAAAGAATAAAGTACAATGCTTAAGGAAGTGCTGAAAACTACAAAACATTGGTGAGAAACTAAAGATTTAAATAAATGGAAATATATACCACTTTCACAGATTGGAAACCTTAATATTGTTAAGAAGAAGACATACATAAGGCTGAGCTACAGATTCAATGCAATCTGTATTAAACTCCCATCTGGCTTTTTGGCAAAAAGCGACAAACTTATCTTAAAACTCATGTAGAAATAGAATTGATCTAGAAAGTCAGATTTATCTTGAAAAAGAAGAATAAACTTGGGGGACTCATATTTCCTATTTCAAAACTTACAACAATGCTATATGATTAATACATTGTCATTCTGGATTAACAGTATCAGATCAGATCAGATCAGTCGCTCAGTCGTGTCCGACTCTTTGCGACCCCATGAACTGCAGCACGCCAGGCCTCCCTATTCATCACCAGCTCTCAGAGGTCACTCAGACTCACATTCATCGAGTCAGTGATGCCATCCAGCCATCTCATCCTCTGTCGTCCCCTTCTCCTCCTGCCCTCAATCCCTCCCAGCATCAGAGTCTTCTACAATGAGTCAACTCTTCTCATGAGGTGTCCAAAATACTGGAGTTTCAGCTTTAGCATCATTCCTTCCAAAGAAATCCCAGGGCTGATCTCCTTCAGGATGGACCAGTTGGATCTTCTTGCAGTCCAAGGGACTCTCAAGAGTCTTCTCCAGAACCACAGTTCAAAAGCATCAATTCTTCGGCGCTCAGCCTTCTTCACAGTCCAGCTCTCACATCCATACATGACCACAGGAAAGACCATAGCCTTGACTAGGCGAACCTTTGTTAGCAAAGTGATGTCTCTGCTTTTGAATATACTATCTAGGTTGGTCATAACTTTCCTTCCAAGGAATAAGCGTCTTTTAATTTCATGGCTGCAGTCACCATCTGCAGTGATTTTGGAGCCCAGAAAAAGAAAGTCTGACACTGTTTCCACTGTTTCCCCATCTATTTCCCATGTAGTGATGGGACCAGATGCCATGATCTTCGTTTTCTGAATGTTGAGCTTTAAGCCAACCTTTTCACTCTCCACTTTCACTTTCATCAAGAGGCTTTTTAGTTCCTCTTCACTTTCTGCCATAAGGGTGGTGTCATCTGCATATCTGAGGTTATTGATATTTCTCCCAGCAATCTTGATTCCAGCTTGTGTTTCTTCCAGTCCAGCATTTCTCATGATGTACTCTGCATATAAGTTAAATAAACATGGTGACAGTATAAAATAGAAATGAAAGTCCAGAAAGAAACTCTTAACTTTAGGGTCAATAATTTTTTTTTTTGAAAATAGTGCCTAGACATTTCAGTGGGGCAAGATTTGTCTTTCAATAATAGTGGCAATTGATTGCTGTTGTTTAGTCGATGAGTTTTGTCTGACTCTTATGTGACCCCATGGACTGTAGCATAGGATTTCCCCGGCAAGAATATTGGAGTGAGTAGCCATTTCCTTCTCTAGAGCAATTGATGATCTATAAATAAAATAGCAAATATGACCTCTTCTGCATGCCATATTTAAAAATTAAATCAAGCAGTAATTTAAGCATGAGTTAAAATTAAAAGAACTACTACAAGAAAACATTGGAACATATCTTTATGACCTTAGATGAGGTGTTGGTTCTTAGACATGACAGCAAAAGCACAAATGGTACAAGAAAAAGAGATAAATAGCTCTGAATCAAAATTAAATAATTTCACACCGCAAACAATAGCATCAAGAATGTGGAAAGACAACTCATTAAATGGGAGAAAATATTTGCAAATCATGTATCTATAAGGCTTGTGTATAGAGTATATACAAAAATAGTTTATGTTATGCTACGTCACTTCAGTCGTGTCTGACTCTTTGCGATCCTATAGACTGTAGACCACCAGGGTCTCTGTCCATGGGATTCTACAGGCAAGAATACTGGAGTGGGTAGCCATGCCCTCCTCTAGGGGATCTTCTCAATCTGGTGATCAAACCCATGTCTCATTATGTCTCCTCCATTGGCAGGCAGGTTCCTTACCATTAGCATCACCTGAGAAGCCCAAAGACAGCTTACAACTCAAAAATAGATACATAACCACATAAAAATTAGGCAGACTATTTGGATAGACATTTCTGTTTAGAAGATATATAATGTCTAAGAAGTACATTAAAAGATGCTCAGAATCATTAGTTGTTTAAAAAATGTAA
This sequence comes from Tragelaphus eurycerus, assembly GCA_935064755.1. Lineage (NCBI taxonomy): Eukaryota > Metazoa > Chordata > Mammalia > Artiodactyla > Bovidae > Tragelaphus > Tragelaphus eurycerus. The sequence continues at coordinate 27,093,795 of CAKXYN010000020.1, forward strand.
ATCAAAGCCTTAATATGGTATCACTCCACACTCACTAGGATCATTATAATTAAAAAAAAAAAGATAGGCAAAATAGATGTTTGACTATGATGCAAACAGACTGGAAACCATAAACTTTGCTGGTGGGAATGTAAAATGATGCCCATTTGGAAAATATTTTGCCAGTTCCACACAATGTTAATTATTAATTTGCTATATAACTCAGGAATTCTACTCCTAGGTATATACCAAAGTAGAACAAATTGTACATCCACACACAAAAAAATGTGTATACAAATGTTCATAGTAGTATTATTCAAAAGGTGGAAACAACTCAAATGTCCACCAACTGATGAATGGATAAATGATATGTGACATTTTTCATATGATGGAATATTATTCAGCCATGCATTGGAATGGAGAACTGATATATGTTAATATAGATGAACCTTGAAACCATTATGTTAAAAGAAAAAACACATTCACAAACCACATATTATTTTATTTCATTTATGTAAAATGGTAAGAACAGACATATTCATACTTCCCAGTTGGCACTAGTGGTAAAGAACCTGTCTGCCAATGTAGGAGACATAAGAGACACAGGTTTGAGACCTGGGTTGCAAAGATCCCCTGGAGAACAGCAAAGCAACCCACTCCATTAGTCTTGCCTGGAGAATCCCCATGGACAGAAGAACCTGGTGGACTACAGTCCATGGGGTCACAGGGTCAGACATGACTGAAGCGACTTAGCATACAGACAGAAATTAGGTTTGAATTTCCCTAGGATTATGGGTGAGAGGATAAGAGACATGATTTCTAATAGGTTTGGAATTTGTCTTGTAGGTGGTAGAATTGTTTTAAAATTAGATGTGGGTGTGGTTGTGTTTTCTGTATTAAGATTGGTGAATTTTATTTTATGTGAATTATGTCGCAGTAAAACTGGAAATTAAAAAAAAAATAAAGGAAGAGGATGGCTTTGTATATCTGTACATATTCCCAAATAATGGTTCAGGTGGTAAATATATTTTTAAGCCACACATAAAAGGCAGATAACAAGACAATAAACATGAGTATTTAATCTCTCACTGACCCTCATTTTTTGGAAAACAAAGCTGACTGATGTCTCTTCTAAAGTTCTGGAGCCAAGTAAAATTGTACAAACATGGCACCATCTCCTCTGACTATTGTTTATTTCAGTATCCTTAGCTAATGAATTGCAAATTTTTTCCAAACTTATTATGAAGGATGTGTGTATATATTGTGTGTGTATAGATATCACCCAAGATTTTTCTCTTTCCCAATTATAAAATAAAGTTTTAAACTAACCTAAGTTCACATACCTGTAACCTTTGAAATTAGGATAGTAAAATTCCACCATGCTCTATTGTTTACAGTGAGTTCATATAGATTTCTGTGGTCATATTTTATAAAAACAGGTAGTTAGTTCTTTTTCAAAAGAAAGTCAGTATGAATAATGAGACAGCTGTGAGTATGCGTAGAACATAAAAATCTACAATCAAACTATTTTGCTGCTCCTTGTTGCTATTTTGTAAAAAATCCTCTTTTACCTTGATATATTGCATGCCACCACCTGGAAATCACTATTCTATCATGTTGGAAGCCTTTTTTTTCCTTAGGAAAATAGTTTCAGAAAGGCTAAATGAACTTTCTCCATCCTTTGATCGGGAGGCTCTAAAGTTGATGTTATCAAACCTTTGGAGCTTTCACTGTCTATGTTTCTTGGGTAAATCTCAAAGGTAAAGTCAATGAAATCTCAGAAAATAATTGCATAGCAAAACCCCAAACTTCACAATAAACTGTGGAAAATTCTGAAAGAGATGGGAATACCAGACCAATTTGTATGCATATCAGGAAGCAACAGTTAGAACTGGATATGGAACAGCAGACTAGTTCCAAATAGGAAAAGGAGTACGTCAAGGCTGTATATTGTCACCCTGCTTATTTAACTTATATGCAGAGTACACCATGAGAAATGCTGGACTGGAGGAAACACAAATTGGAATCAAGATTGCCGGGAGAAATATCAATAACCTCAGATATGCAGATGACACCACCCTTATGGCAGAAAGTGAAGAGGAACTAAAAAGCCTCTTGATGAAGGTGAAAGTGGAGACTTAAAAATTTGGCTTAAAGCTCAACATTCAGAAAACAAAGATCATGGCATCTGGTCCCATCACTTCATGGGAAATAGATCAGGAAACAGTGGAAACAGTGTCAGACTATTTTTCTGGGCTCCAAAATCACTGCAGATGGTGACTGCAGCCATGAAATTAAAAGACGCTTACTCCTTGGAAGGAAAGTTATGACCAACCTAGATAGTATATTCAAAAGCAGAGACATTACTTTGCCAACAAAGGTTCATTTAGTCAAGGCTTTGGTTTTTCCTGTGGTCATGTATGGATGTGAGAGTTGGACTGTGAAGAAGGCTGAGTGCCGAAGAATTGATGCTTTTGAACTGTGGTATTGGAAAAGACTCTTGAGAGTCCCTTGGACTGCAAGGAGATCCACCCAGTCCATTCTGAAGGAGATCAGCCCTGGGATTTCTTTGGAAGGACTGATGCTAAAGCTGAAACTCCAGTACTTTGGCCACCTCATGCAAAGAGTTGACTCATTGGAAAAGACTCTGATGCTGGGAGGGATTGGGGGCAGGAGGAGAAGGGGACGACAGAGGATGAGATGGCTGGATGGCATCACTGACTCAATGGACATGAGTCTCAGTGAATTCCGGGAGTTGGTGATGGACAGGGAGGCCTGGCATGCTACGATTCATGGGGTCCCAAAGAGTCGGACACGACTGAGCTACTGATCTGATCTGATCTGAAACCGAAAACTTACACATTCATTGTCTAAGATCAAAACTTGCATCACAGGAATTCGCTAGCCAGTGTAATGATGGATATTATGTCATTTGTGGAGAAAAGATATTATTATACCAAACTAACCTCCAGGAAAATTGAGTGGTAGATGGGTCAGTGAACATGGGTTTTCTGTTCTGCCTCTAAACATGAGGGCTTCCACCATAGCTCAGTTGGTAAAGAACCCACCTATGAAATCCAGGAGACCCCAATTAGATTTCTGGGTTGGGAAGATCTCCTGGAAAAGGGATAGGCTACCCACTCCAGTATTCTTGGGCTTCCACGGTGGCTCAGCTGGTAAAGAGTCAGCCTGCAATGAGGGAAACCAGGGTTCAATCCCTGGGTTGGGAAGATCTCCTGAAGAAGCTTACTCACTCCAGTATTCTTGCCTGGAGAATTCCATGGACTGTACAGTCCATGGGGTTGCAAAGAGTCAGACAGGACTGAGCAACTTTCACTTTCACTTTCTAAACATGATCCTGGATTCTTGGTTAGCTGATGGCCCTAACAATACTTTGGTTCCAGGATATTTGACAGAAGTATCTTGAGGAGTCTGAAATTCCTTTGGTGGCGCCTGAATACTCCATATCATTGCTAACAGTTTTAGTGCAGAAGAGCCCTTGCTCTGTGCTTCCAAAACTCACTCCCCTTTTTGAGTTATCCCTCACATGGCATGCAGCTGACACTGCCTGCTTCATTCTTATTTTCTCTACTATTCTTGAAGCGATGTAAGGGTTAGGGCAATGTGTATCTTCCAAAATTCTGAGTGTTGGTAACTACCACAATTAGGGAAATACAGTAGATATTCAAAACTAAATGTGAAATAATAAATGTGAAATAATGGATGACTAGACAAATTAATCAAAATCTTGAGATGTTTAAATTTTTATAGGCTTGGTGCTAGAAAAAACCATTTAGGCCACCCAGTTAAGACTATCTCCAAGGAAGAAATACTATTTCTCTCAATGTCTTTAGTCAATGAACTACACCACTGAATCAACACCAGCAAATTAAACTACTGTGGAACACTTAGTGTTTTTCTTTCTAATAAGCCCAATTTCTCCTTCTCTTAAATGTGCTGTTCTTATGAGCAGAATAAATCATGCCCAATGTCTTTTTCCCATTAAATTTTGTATAACAGGAATGCCAACATGGAGACTTTACCTTTATTAGCTGAAAAGCACGTGTTTTTTTTTTTTTTTAATTTTTATAAATTTTCATTCACTCCAATATTGTTTCAATATCAGTTATTAATCATTCAGAAAAAAATTATCAGGCATCTATAAAATAGCTTAGGCATCAAGCCAGGTGGTCTTCCTGCTTATCCTCTGTTCTTGTTCCAATTGAAGCAGGAAGCTAAGATTATTAAAATTTATTATCTTGAGTAAGAACCAAAGGAGAACTATACTAAAGGGTAAAATATTGTATTTTCAGTGAGAAAATTATTTATAGCATAATCATTTCAAATTAGATATTTCTTGAATGCCAAGTATTTCTTATTCCTATGGAGAAGTTATTTATCCTTATGGTTTAAAATAGTGTTTAGTTATTATCTAAACCACCACCACCACCACACACACACACACATACACACACACATACACACAATTTCCAATGATTTAAATATGATAAGACTATTTTAAAGTCTGACCAGATATATTCAGACAGCTTAACTGAAAGTACAATTTCTTTTTCATCACAATCCATCTCTCTCGATACACTTGCTTTACCACAATTTCATTCTAAGGAGTGAAGGTTTAGTTTTTTTCTTGCACTAGACATTAAAGGAAGTGTTTCAACTTAAATTCTTCAAGAATTATCTAGGTCACATTCACAGCCTTTAACTCGTGTGGTGAAAACTGTGCTTCTTTCCCAGATGACAGAGGCTATGTAAGTGTGGAGGAAGATGGATAGGGAATCATGGTTTCTCAGTCTTATTCTCACATTTTCCTCAGTCCCAGGGGTGTTTTTTTTTTTCAGCTTTTCAGATTCACAAACTTAATTTCACTGGTTTACAATGTGACAGGACTCTCGCCTTGGTGAATTGATTCATGCTATTCTAAAGCACAAGAGACCACTACAGGAGCCACAATATAAGACATTAATTGATATTTTTTTTTAAGTTCCTAATGGAAGAAACACTAATGCTTGTTTATCAGGAATATCTGCCCTGAGAATATTAAAAAGCTGTAAGAATTATAGTTATTTTGTTTCTCCAACAAACAGTACATGACTGTTTAACTTGAAGTGCGTTGCCGATGCACATTGACTTGCACAGGAGACCCTTAGTGCAAAGGTACTCAGCCACAACTACCCATCAAATGTTTCTTTTTATCTTGTCCAGTTAAATAGAAACTCATTGGATGCGTTAGCCTCTGTCCTATTTAGTGCCTCACCTCCTCCAGTGTCACTGTGCCTTGACTCCTCAAAATTATCTCTGCCCTGTCAGTTTCTTATACAAACCCAACCAGGATAATGTTGGGAACGTTTCACCCGATCTCCAGTGAGGATTATAAATGATTTTGAGGTCTTATCTCAAATCCCTGGTTGAAACCATAGGTACTTTTGAGCTTTGGTCACAGATGTCCTCTTAGTTATCTATAATTAGCCTTACTATAGCATTCCTATGACTAAAAGGCATCTATTTTTGGATATACTAAAGATTCTGCCAATTCTATGTCCCCTAAACTTGAACTCAAGATCCTTTCCCCAAAACAGCTTTATGTCCTGTAGCCCTCATCACAGTGAACAGAAACCTCAGGCACAAAACCATCAAAGTTGTTATAACACAAATGTTTTGATTTGTGAGCCTGAAGTACAGGATAAAAAATGTATTTGTTTATTTAATGAAATTACAATGATTTTGTGTTCTTACCAGCACATATTTTCAAAGAGCCAAGTCTGATCTTGGGGATCTGCTCACCAAATATTTTTCAAAAGTCTGTGGAATAAGATAATTGTTATTATATTTTTTAGGTTTAGGTTCAGGAAAAATATATAATCATCTGCTTCCAGTCACAGCAGTGTAACTGTTTCAAGCCTTTCCCTCACAACCCAAAGAAAGGCAATGCCAAGGAGTGCTCAAACTACCGAACAATTGCACTCATCTCACACGCTAGTAAAGTAATGCTCAAAATTCTCCAAGCCAGACTTCAGCAATATGTGAACCGTGAACTTCCTGATGTTCAAGCTGGATTTAGAAAAGGCAGAGGAACCAGAGATCAAATTGCCAACATCTGCTGGATCATGGAAAAAGCAAGATAGTTCCAGAAAAACATCTATTTCTGCTTTATTGACTATGCCAAAGCCTTTGACTGTGTGGATCACAATAAACTATGGAAAATTCTGAAAGAGATGGGAATACCAGACCACCTGATCTGCCTCTTACGAAATCTGTATGCAGGTCAGGAAGCAACAGTTAGAACTGGTCATGGAACAACAGACTGGTTCCAAATAGGAAAAGGAGTACGTCAAGGCTGCATATTGTCACCATGTTTATTTAACTTATATGCAGAGTACATCATGAGGAATGCTGGACTGGAAGAAACAGAAGTTGGAATCAAGATTGCCGGGAGAAATATCAATAACCTCAGATATGCAGATGACACCACTCTTATGGCAGAAAGTGAAGAGGGGCTAAAAAGCCTCTTGATGAAAGTGAAAGTGGAGAGTGAAAAGGTTGGCTTAAAGCTCAACATTCAGAAAACGAAGATCATGGCATCTGGTCCCATCACTGCATGGGAAATAGATGGGGAAACAGTGGAAACAGTGTCAGACTTTGTTTTTCTGGGCTCCAAAATCACTGCAGATGGTGACTACAGCCATGAAATTAAAAGACGCTTGCTCCTTGGAAGGAAAGTTATGACCAACCTAGATAGCATATTCAAAAGCAGAGACATTACTTTACCAACAAAGGTTCGCCTAGTCAAGGCTATAGTCTTTCCTGTGGTCATGTATGGATGTGAGAGCTGGACTGTGAAGAAGGCTGAGCGCCGAAGAATTGATGCTTTTGAACTGTGGTGTTGGAGAAGACTCTTGAGAGTCCCTTGGACTGCAAGAAGATCCAACCCGTCCATTTTGAAGGAGATCAATCCTGGAATTTCTTTAGAAGGAATGATGCTAAAGCTGAAACTCCAGTATTTTGGCCACCTCATGCGAAGAGTTGACTCATTGGAGAAGACTCTGATGCTGGGAGGGATTGAGGGCAGGAGGAGAAGGGGACGACAGAGGATGAGATGGCTGGATGGCATCACTGACTCGATGCATGTGGGTCTGGGTGACCTCCGGGAGCTGGTGATGGACAGGGAGGCCTGGCGTGCTTTGGTTCATGGGGTCACAAAGAGTCGGACACGACTGAGCGACTGATCTGATCTGATCTGATATATATATATATATGTATACTGTGTGTCCTACTCTTTACAGCCCTATGGACTGTAGCCTACCCAGTTCTTCTGTCTATGGGATTCACCAGGCAAGAATTCTGGAGTGTATTATTTCCATGTTCTCCTCCAGGGGATCTTCCCGACCCAGGGATTGAACCTGTGTCTCCAGAATCTCCTGCATTGCAGGATTCTTTACCCACTGAGCCTCAATGCAGGAGATGAGGGTCACAAAAAGTTGGACATAACTAAGCCACTAACACATATACATATATACAAATACACACCAGTACATATATTGGTGTTCATTTTAACATAAGGTGATAGAATAAAAATGCAAAGACAATATGGAATTTTATTTTGTGAAATCTTGATATGTAGCTAATTGAAATATTTTAGTGGCAACAGCTTTATTGATATGGAATTCACACAGCATAAAGTTAACTCAAAGTGTACAATTCAGTCATTTTTAATAACTTTACAATATTGCTCAATAATCACAATAATTTTAGAATTTTTTATGACCCTGATAACATACTTTTTGCCTATTAACTGTCACTTCTCATCCCTTCTCACCTTACCTCCCCATCCCTTCTCACCTTACCTCCCCATCCTGAAGTCCTAAGTAATCACTAATCTTTTTTCTTTATAAGTTTGCCTAATTTGAACATTTTACACAAAGCAGAATGGGGAAAAAAAGTACTGCATCATAATTCCAATTATGATCTATCTAATCTATCCTTACAGATAAGCATATACATATGTATCGCCATTGTGAAAGAAGCAAACCTAAATATTAAAGTTGATTGTCTTCCATTTTTTATATGTATCATTATTTTCCAATTTTCTACACTAACAATGTATTAGTGCTCTATCAAAAAGTTTTTTTTTTTTGAAAGTTTTTACAATATGTAGGTCATATGAATGACGCTATGAAATGACTATAAAGGGTATATATATGATCTCTATTTTTATGAAGCAGTGAAGTACTAGAGTTTCATCTTGATGATGAACATTTCTTTTTCAAGTTTAGCAGCCTTGATTTTTAGTCTGTATTTTTCCAATCCTTTATTATAAATTTTATTTCAGCTTATATATGATACAGTTTCTAAGAGACTTAACATACTTCCTGCAATGAGTCATAATACAAATATATAGGTAAATAATATAAAGATTGATGAATATAATATAGATGTGTTAGCTGGAGATAGATGGAAGAAGAAAATAATTAGATATTGAAACCTATAGTTAAATACATCAGCTTGCCTTTTCATATTTTCTAACAAGGAGAAATGTTGACTGATTTGGATTCTCAGCTTTCTTTTCTTGTTCCCTTGAGGAGTTCCTTAGATGTAAGAAAATATGTTATATTTGGGAACTAGACAAACTATATCAGAATTATGCATGGTGTTTATTAAAAATGTGAGACTTACTGAATCAAAAGCTGTGGAGGCAGCGTCATGGAATTTAACTACTCTTCCAGGTGCTTCTAGTGTAAATAGAAATTCAGAATCTCAGGATGAAAGCAGAGGTGAGAGACTGGGGGTGTAATAGACAGACAGACACATGGCCCCTCACTGAGCAGCTCTCTCACAGGACCTTCCTTTCCTGGAAAAGGGATTAATATTACAAAATATTTTTAAAAAGAACTAGAAAGAAGTAGCAAAAAAATAATCTTAATTTAAAAATGAGCAAAGGACTCCAATAGATATTTCTCCAAAGAAGATAGACAGATAGCCAATAAGGACATAAAAAGGTGCTGAGTATCACTAAACATTAGGGAAATGAAGATCAAAATCACCATGAGACCACTTAATAATCATTACGATGGCTATTATAAAAAAAACCAAGCACAGAAAATAAGTGGAGAAGTGAGGATGGGGAGAATTCAGTATTCCTCCTACACAGCTGGTGGGTATGTAATGGTACAATTGCTTTAGAAAATAGTCTGTTAGTTCCTCAAAAAGTTAAGCACGGAATTATTTGATCCAGAATCTATACCAAACATAAAAAAAGTGAATCTGTACACAAAGCTTGTACACAGGTGTTTATGTCAGCATTATTCATAATAGCAAAGGTGGATACAATCCAAATGTATACTAACAAATGAATAAATAATATATGCCACAACTGTACAATGGAATATTATTCAGCCGTACACTGTAGTGAAGTATTTATGTATTTTACAAAATAGATAAACCTTGAAAACATTATGCTAAATGAATAACAGTCACAAAAGACCCCATGCTCAGAATATACATATGAAATAGATCAAGAGTTGCTTTGACCTGGCTAGGGAAGGGAGATTAGGGAGTGGCAGCTAAAAATATGTCATCTGTAGGGGATGCTGAAAATATACTAAAATTACATTTCAATAAACCTGCTACCAAAAACAAAACATAATGCTGGGCAATTGCTATAATGAATCTATTTAAGCACAAGTTTAGAATAAATGGGCTTCCCTGGTGGCTCAGACAGTAAAAAATACGCTGTGATGCAGGAGACCTGGGTTTGATCTCTGGGTGGGAAAGATCCCCTGGAGAGGGGAATGGCTACCCACTCCAGTATTCTTGCCTGGATAATTCCATGGACAGAGGAGCCTTGTGGGCTACAGTCCATGGGGTTGCAAAGATTGGACAGGACTGAGTCACTAACACTTTCACATTAGAATGAGCACCTCCTTTATTTATCCCTGTTGTATCAGACTGAAAGATAGGTAGCTGAACCACTGAGGGAAACCTGATTTTGTGAGGCCCTTGTTTCATTGAGGGAAATCCTACTCCATAGCCCTTTATCTCCCTCTATTAGTTAGCCTGGGATTGTGTTTCAATTCTGATTTTGGATGATTAACAAAAAAAACATGCATTTGGCCTCAACTGTCCTTCAAGAAGAAGGAATTATAAATCAAGTCAAAAAAGAAACAGAAATCAATCTTATACCAAAGTCAAAAGGGGATGTCCTAAATGCTAGTTCTTTTGACTTTAATAATAGGAATTTTCTAGGTTTGGTTTTTTTTTTTTCCTAAATTTCAACCGTCCTCTGGCATGTATTTCTCACTCTACAAGACAATATTACATTTTTGATTTCTGAGTTAGCAATGTTTACTGTTATGTTCAGCAATTTCATGTGTGTGTTGTATAGTACAATAAGTCAATAAGTCACTCTCTAGATTTAAGGTATCATAGTCAGATGTATTTTAAAATCATATGTCTGGGTAATCTTAACATAGATTTCTATATTAAAATTTCTGCAAATTTGTGAAATTCAATTTAACTTAGAGTCATGGTCTCCCAAATAGAAAATGACCAAGAAACCCACTATCTCTTTTTTTATTTGTTTTATTAACATTTGAAGGGATTCATATTCTACAAGACACAGATTAGGAAATGCTGTTTTAGTGCTTATGCCATATAGTTTTTTATGTAACCAGGTTGAAAATAAACTTATTGACAGGTTATTTAACTGTAAATGGGCAAGACAATACATGAGCTTATGGAGTCAAATATTCTGTGTCAATGTTCAGATGGACCTGCTGAATTAATTTGAAAAAGACTGTGGTTTTCCCATGGTGAGGATTCAGTCCAATGTGCTATAGTATTCTAGATGGTAGTCTGTGTGTTGGCATTTCTAACCTCCTGTTGACTCTGTGTATAAAGGTATGGTATTAGCTATGCAGGTAGTCTTTGCCTGCCTCGGGTTGTCTCATGCAGATTGAACAAATTCCCTACACTTTCTCGAAAAAATGTTGATAGACCTTTTCAATTAAGGTATTATTGACCTATGCATGTTTATTTTGTGGCTGACAAGAATATTTAGCCAAATCATTTATTCTGCATTAATAATCTCATTCCAGATAACAAAGTACATAAATAAAATATTAAATAGGCCATATTCATGTGGTTTTAAGTCAAGTGAGAGGTGAACATTTCTACACCATCTAAACATGGAGAGTTACAGGGGAAAATATTCCTGTAATGTGTTGCTTCTAGGCTGCCAATTAGTATTTTGTTAAAATGTCTACAACCATCTGGCAATTACAGGATGCTTGAGATAAAGTTGCCATTAAATTTAACTATATGAGGTCCAAAGAGAATTTTTCTATTTTTTGATAATTCAGATGCATTATCATTCAGATGTCCATTTATTTCAGATCAGATCAGATCAGATCAGATCAGTCGCTGAGTCGTGTCCGACTCTTTGCGACCCCATGAACCGCAGCACGCCAGGCCTCCCTGTCCATCACCAGCTCTCGGAGGTCACCCAGACTCGCATCCATCGAGTCAGTGATGCCATCCAGCCATCTCATCCTCTGTCGTCCCCTTCTCCTCCTGCCCTCAATTCCTCCCAGCATCAGAGTCTTCTCCAATGAGTCAACTCTTCGCATGAGGTGGCCAAAATACTGGAGTTTCAGCTTTAGCATCATTCCTTCTAAAGAAATTCCAGGATTGATCTCCTTCAGAATGGACTGGTTGGATATCCTTGCAGTCCAAGGGACTCTCAAGAGTCTTCTCCAACACCACAGTTCAAAAGCATCAATTCTTCGGCACTCAGCCTTCTTCACAGTCCAGCTCTCACATCCATACATGACCACAGGAAAGACCATAGCCTTGACTAGGCGAACCTTTGTTGGTAAAGTAATGTCTCTGCTTTTGAATATGCTATCTAGGTTGGTCATCCATTTATTTACTTAACCAATAATCACCAATATACTAGTTGCAAATCACTGATTTTAGCTATGAAAAGAAGAGTGCTCAGTAGAGATTATATGCTTTCTGACATCAAGAAAACATGTTCTTAAGATAAAAAGATATGTATGAGAGATAATTATAAAGTTAAGAATGTCATAAATGTCATAACTGGGGAAATAGAATAAATATTTATTGTCCCTATTTATGGGCATTACACTATGCTCTTTATATTTAAAGGGAAGTATATTGATTTGCTAGGACTGACTGCCATAAAAAATACCACAGACTGGGTAGCTTAAACAATAGAATTTTCTTTTGTCACAGTTCTGTAGGGTAGGAGTCCAAGATGAAGGGTTGGCAGGTGTAGTTTCATCTGAAGCCTCTCTTGGGCTTAGCAGATGGTGCCTTCTCACTATGTCCTCACATAATTGGCCCTGGATTTGTGTATGTCTGTTTCCTAATAAACTCTTCTAGTAAGAGACCAGTCATATTGGAATAGCACCCCCTAAAGACCTTGCTTGAACTTAATTACCTCTTTAGAGATTTTTTTCTCCAAATGTGGTTCCATTCTGAGGTAATGGGGGTTTCGGATTTCAATACATGAATTTAGCGGGAAACGCGATTTGGATAATAACATGTATTTTTTTTCCTTAATTCAAATATGAGAACTCTGAAACTCAAAGGGGATAACCAGATTACCATTGGAGACTCATCTGTCTTATGTTTCAAAACTCTTTGTATCAATAATAATAGAAGTGCTTTCAGTAAGTTTCTGTGTTTTGTGTTGAGAATTTTGTGTATACTAATTTACTTGGTACTCACAATAGTGCTATGAGGTAGGCAGTAACAATTGTACCATTTTAGAAATAAAAAAGATGAGATTTAGAAAGATTACACTTCCAACTCATTGTCATATATAACTTTTTTTTTTAACTCTAAACTTATCCCTTCTTTTCTGGAACTTGCTAGTTTCAAATCTTCTGACTCATGAAAAACACAGCAGCATGTGTTATTATATTTGATTTTATGCTTATGACCCAATAGTGGTAACATCAGTATGTTTGGGAATTTGGAAGCAAAAGAATATTATCTCCTTGAGTACACTGGCATCCAAGCAGAGGCCCAGAATTAAACCAAGAGTAACAAAGGAAAAGACCATAAGTAAGTAAACAGACTGTCTGAACTTGAAAATCAGTAGACCTACATTTAAAATATGCCATGCTATTTTTCATTGCAATTAAAAAAAAATCTTTGTTTATTTACTTATGGGTCTTAATTGCACCATGCAGGATCTGAGGCACACAGACCCTCCGATTGTGGCAGGCAGGCGTAGTTGCTCCAAGGCATGTGGAATCTTAGTTCCCTGACCCATGATGGAACCCAAGTCCCCTGCATTGGAGGGCAGATTTTTAACTGCTATACCCCCAGAGAAGTCTCTGCAAATGTTTTTGGGGAATCAACGTATTATAGTAATTCTACTCTCATTTGATTAACTTTTCATTAATAATGCAAATTCCTTATATCCTTCAACAAATCCAAAATATCTCTCTGGATGCAAATTCAGTGCACTGTGATTTGGAGACAAAAGAAAACAGAAAGAGACTGTCTAATGGACACAGATGTGAATGATCAGTGTAAATCAAAGGAAAAACTAAGCACCTTATTTTGCACACTGTCAGGTTGAATAAGAACAAGAGAGTCCATCTGACTGAGATGGTAGAATTGTGCGACCTCTAGAAGAGGTGGAGAAGGATCCTTTAAAGATGAGAAATGAAAATGTCACCAAAATTTTGAGAAAATACTACTTCCCAGGAGCAGATTAATGAAGCAGAAGCAAAGCTCCAACTGTCAGCAGCTGAATTATTAAAGGAAGAGAAGCAGAATCTGTGGACAGGTGCAGGCTTGTCCAGAAATGGAAAAATCTTAAACCAAATCTCTGAGTGAATCACAAGGAGCTTCATTTAACTTTTATCTGCACACTTTAATGGTTCATTTGTTTTATATTTTAACATTTTTAAGAGTACAATTTTTTTCATACATCTATACCCATTCTCTTCCAAAGAGGAATAGTCACATATCCGTGTCAAGAATCACAGATGGGAAAACACAAAAAGTAAGCAGACTGGCATCACACCAGTGCACTCATCATATGTGTGTTTTCAGTTAGACATCCCACTGCAAGCATGCCTTTGGAGAACTTTTCTCTGGGGTGAGACAGAAGAGCAGCGGACTAAAATCTACACTTTGCTTCAATAGAACTAGGTTTAAGTCCTGTCTCTGATGATATATTTCATGTGTGACCATGAATAAGTAAGTCTATTTAAAATCATTAACTCAGATTTTTCATTTAGAAATACCTCTTGATTAGGATATATTGTGAAGATTAAAAGATATAAAATATATAGAACACAGCTGTTTTCCTTTCGTTTTCTGTATCACCTCTGCTCTTTGTCCTTACTCTGTTCTGGTTTTGCCTCCCAGAACTTATCTTAAAGGAGCAGCCTGACTTCTTTTTGTCGTTTCCCTTGGCTGCAGAAGAAACTGTTCGAGATCCACAGTTAGTGAGGAATCAAATACAGTTATGACAGTTTGCAACCCTAAATATAACAATGAACAGAACTGCTCACAGAGGCATTATTTACTTTTTATTTAATACTAACAAGTAGGTAGAGCCTACCATATTATTAGGCATCCAAATACAGGGATTCAGACAGTGTGCCTATAATGGATAGCAATCAAATGCCTTAGTGCAGGATCTAAAACAAATTTAGGGTATAAACACATTGATTTCTGCAGTTGAACAATTCATGAACTTTTCAGTGAACATTTCCTATCTAGGAACAACACAGATTTAGATAGAAATGCACATACATATTTTGTGTATGTATGTATATCTATTAAATAATTTAAAAGGTGTTACTACAGTGACTAATCAACTATTCTGTAATCTCATTTGTTATTTATAACAATACATTTATGCATATAATAGAATACAAGTATATATGCATATGTGTGCATAATTTATACTATTTTGCTTATAAATTAAACAAGAGATTCATAATTACTATGGTGGATGCACTTTGGGAATGTAAGACTTTTTCTTCTACCTGATAAGAATGATGACAAGATAATCCTTGACCCTTAGTTGTCAATCCTCCTTGTGGACTGTCTCAGTGGAAGGTAATAACAGTGTCCAGAACTGTTTCTGGACACTTCTTTTCTGTGGCACCCTTCATGTGGCTATAGATTGCCACAAAGGAACAAAAGCCCAGCCCCCAAATTTGCTTATAAACCTATCTCTCCATCAGATTGACAGCTTCCTTTATCAGATGTCAATCTAAAAATGCCCCTACTCCTCTGAAAAACATACATTATTCCATTTTAGAATCTCCATTCCAAGGAAAAAATACCTAAAACAAATGCTCAGAAGGATGAGTTGGTTGAAATGGGGAGAGATAGACCATTAACAACAATGAAAAGAAAAACAAAATATGACAGTTGCTTTTTGGAGGGTGAAAATGAAAGAGGCGGTGATAAATGAAAGAGGCGGTGATAAAAGAGTGATGATATCTTCCCTGATGGGAAGGATGGTGGCGACTCTACTTAGAGGATAGTTAATTGTGCTCATCCTAGAGGCCAGTCAGGCTAAAATGTTGTCTCGACTTCTATTTAGCTTATATGTCCGTGGGTAAGAACTTCAACCTTCTAATACATAATAGAGTACATGCCTGGCAGACAGCATTGTGTCTTGTACATATTAAACACAAAATAAGTATGTGAACAAATAAATTGTAAAAGATTTCAATTGTTAACAGCTAAATTACCCCCAGAGCTGAGGTTCCAGAGGCATTTTTTCAAATAAGCTCTTTTTCCATTTTACTTTATAACAGTTCTGTCCATATTTAAAAAGTAAAGAATCAGATCAGATCAGTCGCTCAGTCGTGTCCGACTCTTTGGGACCCCATGAATCACAGCACGCCAGGCCTCCCTGTCCATCACCAACTCCCGGAGTTCACTCAGACTCACGTCCATGGAGTCAGTGATGCCATCCTGCCATCTCATCCTCTGTTGTCCCCTTTTCCTCTTGCCCCCAATCCCTCCCAGCATCAGAGTCTTTTCCAATGAGTCAACTCTTCGCATGAGGTGGCCAGAGTACTAGAGTTTCAGCTTTAGCATCATTCCTTCCAAAGAACACCCAGGGCTGATCTCCTTCAGAATGGACTGGTTGGATCTTCTTGCAGTCCAAGGGACTCTCAAGAGTCTTCTCCAACACCACAGTTCAAAAGCATCAATTCTTCGATGCTCAGCCTTCTTCACAGTCCAACTCTCACATCCATACATGACCACAGGAAAGAACATAGCCTTGACTAGACGAACTTTTGTTGGCAAAGTGATGTCTCTGCTTTTGAATATGCTATCTAGGTTGGTCATAACTTTCTTTCCAAGGAGTAAGCGTCTTTTAATTTCATGGCTGCAGTCACCATCTGCAGTGATTTTGGAGCCCAGAAAAAGAAAGTCTGACACTGTTTCCACTGTTTCCCCATCTATTTCCCATGAAGATGGGACCAGGTGCCATGATCTTCGTTTTCTGAATGTTGAGCTTTAAGCCAACTTTTTCATTCTCCTCTTTCACTTTCATCAAGAGGCTTTTTAGTTCCTCTTCACTTTCTGCCATAAGAGTGGTGTCATCTGCATATCTGAGGTGATTGATATTTCTCCCGGCAATCTTGATTCCAGCTTGTGCTTGCTTCTTCCAGCCCAGCGTGTCTCATGATGTACTCTGCATATAAGTTAAATAGACAGGGTGACAATATACAGCCTTGACGTACTTACATAGAGTGATTATGCTTGGTCAATGGGAGACACAGCAGTGAGGTCAGAGGGTTGGAGGAGATTCAATCAGGCTACCAGGTCCCCCAGTCCACCCAGTTCTCTTCTCTGTGTTCCAGTAATCACTAGCTTCTCACTTCTTCAGTCCTGATATTTGTCATATCATTTGGCTCTTGGTACATGTAGGGCATATCAGTATCCCTTGGTTTCTTCCTTATCCTCTGACCATATCTTGGTAAATAGTGACTTTACTGAATTTCTTGCAAATTAACCAGATCAAAAGCCAATGCTCCATCTCCCTCCTCCTCCTGCTAGAAATCTAAGTAAGTCTACCTAAGGATTAAAATAATGTGTTTTAATTTGAAAAAACTGTATTTTCATTCATATTCTTTTCAAAATCATTTTTTCCATCATGTGGAACATTAAAGTAAATGATTTGAGCTGCATTCAACATGAAATTTCTATGACTTTACTCATAAGTAATCTTGTATACTCAATTCTATTGAAATGTCTCAAATGAGAAAATCAGTTAAAAAATGTTGTTTTAAAATTGAAAGATTTCAACCAAAGGGTTCATTTAAAGTGACAAATGCTATTTCTTTAAACTTTTTTTTTTTCCATACTGATTACATCTAAGAGACAAATATAGATTTCCTTGGTTTTGGCTTACTTTAAAAAAATAAATGTTAAGAAAAAGAAATTAAAGCCCCAAAAGAAAACAAACAAAAAGATCTGTATTCTAACATATGTTCACTATGTTAGATATATATAACATATATATAACATATATTCATTAGCTCAATACTGAAAATTGCTTACAAATCAAAATGATTTAAAATCATAATATAAAGCATGATATACCCAAGACTTGGAAAATTATGTAGGCTCTAAGAATGTTTTTATGAAAAAAAGTATAGTTTAGTACGTGAGTGGAAGA
This sequence comes from Tragelaphus eurycerus, assembly GCA_935064755.1. Taxonomy (NCBI): domain Eukaryota; kingdom Metazoa; phylum Chordata; class Mammalia; order Artiodactyla; family Bovidae; genus Tragelaphus; species Tragelaphus eurycerus. The sequence continues at coordinate 27,111,487 of CAKXYN010000020.1, forward strand.
TTATATCTTTATGTTAGGTGAGAAAAAAAGCAGGATATTCATTTTAAATGCTAAAATTTTTAGAAGAAAACACATAAAAACTATTGATATGATTTCATCCAAGTCATAGAGCACAGATAGTATTATCTGCTACTTAAAAGTTTTCTGAAGTCCCGTATTGTCAATAATAAGAATAGAAATAATTGTCAGAAAAAGTACCAATGTTTTTTAAATTTCTGCATTAAAAACTAGTGAAAAATAGATTATTTCTGCATGTTTTTAATATATTCAAGGGAATTCATTTGTCTTAATAATATATCTATACTAGTCTGGCTCTGCGATTTAAAAGAATGAAGTGAACAGTGCCAAAATTACTATATATGCATATATATATATTTTAGTAAAGATCTTATTTTAGTCATAGAACCTTGGTTAACATGAATATAATAGGTATCATCCTAATTCCCTCTAAATTACACTTAATTAATGCATAGATCTTAGTATTATCTTTTAGAACTGAATCGCTTTCATAAGAAACCACATCAGTTCAATATAAATTTTCAAAGACATAGATGTACTAATATAACAGTGCAGGAGATTTTGGAACAAAATCACCTTAATTCCCTGGGATTTAACTCATATGTAGTCCCTTTTGTCTGTGACATATTTTTGTTTCAATATTACCAGAGAATTCATAGGAACTTGGTTTGATGTTAATGATAGTCTATGAGTACAAAAAAAAGCTCTTAAAATATTTTTTTGGAGGGAGCAGATATTATTCAGTTTGTACAAATCCCCAAATTTTATCACAAGTTATATCAACAAGCAATAAAATGCACAAGAACTTCTGTGATAATAACGCAGAAGGATGGTATATCCCAATTTAGAAATGTTGGTGTTTTTTAGTATTCCCGGTCTAGTTCTTCCTACTTTCCTTTGTTTTAGGAAGGCCAGTTACCCTTTGACGGAGAAGGAAATGGCAACCCACTCCAGTACTCTTGCCTGGAAAATTCCATGAACAGAGGAGCCTGGTAGGCTACAGTCCATGGGGTCGCACGGAATCAATCACGACTGCCCGATTTCACTTCCTTCACTTCACTCACTTCATATTTTATCATGGAGAAGGAAATGGCAACCCACTCCAGTATTCTTACCTGGAGAATCCCATGGACAGAGGAGCCTGGCGGGCCATGGTCCATGGGATCTCAGAGAGTCGGACAGGACTGAAGTGACTAAGCACGCACGGAAGCACAATACCCCCTGAAGCACTAGCTTTCATTACACATTTCTGTCATACATGTTCTTTGCCATGAATGCACAACCACCCTTGAAGTAGAGGTGATAAAGTTTACTTGATATTCTTCTCTTTGGTTAATTTAGGTAATTTCTGTTGTCCATAATTATAAATAGCATCATAATAAATAGTGACCCATGCTGATATTTTTATAATGTAAACCTATATCAAGCCAGCTGTAAACATGGAAATCAATTACAAAAAATATTGATGTTTTCAGTTCAGCAGTATCAAGTTATTTGGGCCTAGCTTTCCTTTAGTTTCATTTTTCTTGAATTACTGTACTAAAAATATTTTCAACATCTTGAAATACCAACCCCTTCTTCCAAGTATCTTACAAATTCCTCCAGTTTCCCACCTACTCTTTCTTGGGCCTAAATTGCCCTTAACCTTACTGTCCAACCACTGAAAATTCTTCTCATTGTCTTGAAACAAAAACTCAATATCGCTCCTTGTCTGAAGCTTTTCCTAAATATCTAATTTAGGATTAAACTATTTTTTTTTCCTTTTTCACACAGAATTTTACATGCTGACATATTAGCATTTACTATATCACACTGTTGTTTCATGTCTATGAGTAACAGTTAAAATCAGGCTTAGTCTCTGCAGACTCGGCTGGGAGTGACCCAGACCTTGGTGTTCCTCACCTCCCAGTAACATTTCCTTGGAAACTCTAGAGTTAAGATAAATGTAGACCATTGCTTTAGCCTCATTTGCTTTCTGGGAACACAACTGCTTTTGTTAAGCTGAATAGTCAGGCATGTGTGAGACCTATGTGAACTCAAATGGTATAAAAGATTGGTGGAAAACTGAGGAAACTACCTCTCTATATCAAAGTGATGCACAGACACTTCAGTCTTATTCATGGAAGCCATATAGTGCTCATGTTAAGTGAGGAAGCAATACACTGTGTGCTTACCCCAGAATCAATAAGGTTTCTCAACAAAATGAAGATACTATATCTGTTGTGCCTGTTGCTTGTATACTTTTGAAAGCTAAGAAGCTGTAGTGTTAGATTAAAGCTTAATTTTGTTTCATGAGTCTACTTATTAACTAGAATCCATACCAGAGTTTTGGTGCTGGAATTATATCTATATATCTATATCTATATATGTGTATAATTTGCTTATATTAATTACATACATAATTTGTTTCTATTTCTGTTTTTTTTTTTTTTTTAAGTGAACTATGTGCTCTGATGCTTTTTTCAGTCAATTCCCTTTTAATATCTAATTTCAGGAAGATTCCTTATATGGTTAGTTTGAAATGTAATTTATTTTTAAAGACTGTTTAAAAATTAAAATATGAACAACAAAAAAGTGTGTTCAGAAGTTATGATCATGTTTTTTTCTAATATTTTTGTTTTTTAAATACAATTGTAGTATCTTTTATAAACTATGTACAACCTCTGCATCTACCTTGACTCAAACTGACACAGTAGAAAACTTAATTACCCAGAATGACACTCTCCAGGTAATTTGTTATGACTTCTTATATGAACTTTGTTGCTTGCATTATCTGGACCACTCAAGAGTCTTCCAGAATGCCAAGGGTCAATTTTGTCTCTTGCCCTAATGATATGTATACGGAAATATATGGCTAGATTTTGACATAGACTATTTACTTTACAACAAAGGTTCGCCTAGTCAAGGCTATGGTCTTTCCTGTGGTCATGTATGGATGTGAGAGTTGGACGGGGGGAGCGAGAATTGATGCTTTGATGTGGTGTTGGAGAAGACCGAGAGTCCCTGGACTGCAGAAGATCAACCAGTCCACTGAGGAGTCAATCCTGGGAAGGATGATGCTAAAGCTGAAACCCAAATTTGGCCACGGAGTGACTCAGGAGAAGACTGAGCTGGGAGGGAGAGGGGGAGGAGAAGGGGAGAAGGGAGAGATGGCTGGATGCATCACTGACCGATGGATGCGAGTCTGGGTGACCTCCGGGAGCTGGTGATGGACAGGGAGGCCTGGCGTGCTGCGGTTCATGGGGTCGCAAGGGGTCGGACACGACTGAGCGACTGATCTGATCTGATCTGATTATGGAGTTTGAGGACATAATTAGACAACAAAAGACATGTCTTGATTGTGTACTTTGCATTCAAATAGGACTCAGCTGGAAAAAATATGTAGTATATAAAGGAGTTAGTTTAAGTTTCTCTGGCTATGTTGTTTACATATTGAAAGATGAACAGGAAGATCATTTGGCCATGGGTATTACACTCCCTCTTATTTGAAGAGCTGGGCAATCCTGGCTGAATATTAAGTGGTTGACTGTGATGTGGGCTGTATTTTATAGACTTGAGGCTGAGGAATACAGGAAATCTTAGGGATTAGATAGGTCAAACATAAGTTATACACTAGAAAAGATACCAATAATCACCAATCATGTAGAACATGAAGTTTGGGGACCATACAAACAACACAGTCCTTATGAAGTCAAAATTAAGGCTAGGAACAACTCTGGATAGAGAATGTTTCCTAATTTGTATGGAGAAAGGCATAAATAGGTGTATTCTACTGTTGTAAAGTGTGTGTTAGTCACTCAGTCATGTAAGACTCTTTGCGACCCCACGAACTGTAGCCTGCAAGGCTCCTCTGTCCATGGAATTCTTCAGGCAAGAATACTGGAGTGGGTTTCCATTCCCTTCTCCAGGGGATATTCCCAACCCAGGGATCAAACCTGGGTCTCCTACACTGCAGGCAGATTCTCTATAGTCTGAGCCACCAGGGAAGTTACTATTGTAAATGACCAACAATATACTAAAAACTGGAAAATGAGTATTAGTCATTAACTCAACCTATAAGAGTAAAGAGTCCTGCTTTGGACAACAAAATTTTAATTTGTATTATTTTGGTTTGGTGGCTCAGTCAGTAAAGGATCTGCTTGCAATGTGAAATCCATGGGTTGGGAACATTCCCTGGAGAAGGGGATGGCATCCCACTCCAGTATTTTTGCCTGTAGAATCCCATGGGTAGAGGAACCTGGCTAACTACAGTTCATAGGGTCACAAAAAGTCGGACACAACTGAGCAATAAGCACACACACACACACACACACACACACATTTTGGTTTTTATACATTTTCCTGAGGGGAAGCCATGGTTTATATCTTTTTTGCAGGGGAGATGGATCTCAACACCAGTTGCTAGGATTCTCCTGGCTTTAAAAATCCCATGGTATAATGGAAAGATAGATAGTATATTGTTTTCTGTGAAGGTTAGGGCATATTATTCTGGGGCAAAACACACACACACACACACACACACACACACACACACAACAGCCCAGTCCTAAAAGGAATAAAGTCATAGTCCCAGAGATCATATACAAATGATATAATAAAACCAGATTCATTTCATGTCAAGATTTTTTTTAAAGTTCTTTATTGAAGATAAGTCAAATTTAGAGTGGAATCAGTAGGAGTACACAAAGAAAGCTGTCATGAACCTTGGAACTCCCCTAAATTCAAAGAAGAAAAAAATGAGAAGATGAATTTGAAATAGTTCTAAACTTTAGAAGCATTATGCAATAGCTACTCTTTGATCCTCAAAGCACAGAAATGGTTATTTGGGAAGACAGAAATCTCTATTAACAAAGGTCATTAATGTTGGGGTGTCTGTATTTCTCCAATTTCTTGCCTTTGAGTCTTATTTATGCTGTGACTCTTTAGAGCAGAAGAATGTGAATCATTCTTAGGATAGTGCCAAAGACCCCGGGACATTTTATTTCTCATTTATTATAATAACTATATTTTGAGAAGAGTTTAATAATTCTTCCAATTGTCTGTCTGAGGCATCAACGTGTGTGTGTGTGTGTGTGTGTGTGTGTGTGTGTGTGTGTGTTAGTCACTCAGTCATGTCCTATTCTTTATGATCCCATAGACTGTAGCCTGCCAGACTCCTCTGCCCATGGGAGTCTCCAGGCAAGATTACTGGAGTGAGTTGTCATTTCATCCTCCAGGGTATATTCCCAACCCAGGGATCAAACCTGGGTCTCTGCATTGTGGGCAGATTCTTTACCTTCTGAGCCACCAGGGAAGCCCACATCGATCTGTGATGATTCTAATTGAATCCAGCATCCTTCTGGTTTATAATATCATATGACATACATAACCAAATCTAACTTAAGCATGTCTCCTTATCATTTAATCTTCAGAAAATTCACAAAAAAGTGCCGCATATTAAAAGAAGTATGTTTATCTTTCTTTTTATTACTACCGCCATTTCCATCAATGAGAAGAACGTTGATACCATAGCACATGTATTCATGTAGCAAATGTTTCTCATAAGTCTTCTGATTTGGTGGTCCCCACGTTTCCATTCCTATGAGATTACCTTTGAAATTTTGATAAAATGCATACATATAACCTCTGATATTATAAGTCAGGTTTGTGTGAATTGTGGTCCTACATTTTATTTAAAAACCCTGGTGACTCTGATATATGAAGCCCATAGACTGCACTTAGGGAAACATTGTTAAACATTAGACATTATTTAGCCACTGTAAAATAAGACTGTTATGCATATACCCTGTAATCAAGGAGCATACCAGGGAAGAAAGGAGAAGGCTAGGGAAAAAGAGGAACATAGGAGGAACTATAAGATGAAAGTATGTGACAGGAGATGGGAGAGGTAAAAAAATATTGAATACCTTTTATCTTCCATGCACTCTATGGGGCATTTTATATACATTATAAAATTTAAGGAGAAAATCTCCAATTTGCATATAAGGAAACAGGTTGAATTAACTTAATAAATCAGTCAGGGTACCCATAACGAGTAGCAGAATAAAAATCTTATTCCATGTCAGTCTTTAGAAAAAAAAAAATCAATGGTTTTACATTGATAGTGTAACAGATTGAAAAATGTGTGCATATGTAATTATAATGCAAAAAAAGCAAAAACACTCCATAATATAAGCACAATTTTCTTCACAGATTGGAAAATACCACAGTGACAAGCCTAGGGTAGGCATTTAGTCAATTACTTCCTATTTTGTTTGGAGAGGATAATTAAGGGCTCATTCAAGGAGATCAGTCATATAGAGTATTTGAATTGCAGTTATTATTTTCATATTGACACATGAAAGTAACAACTAGATCCTTTTTTAAAAAGTTAAAGTCCTAAAAGTCTTAGATATGTTGCCAGCTTTTTTTTTTTTTTTTTTTAAATGATCAAATGAGGCCCTGAAAGGGTTAGAAACTTGCTATAATTCACAGTAAACTAGTTTTGCTAGCAAGACTTTTCATGATAAGGTATTTTTTAATATCCCCTCTTTGTGCTACTTTGGGTTACTTCCCAAAACACACCTTAAAATACTTCTGTGTCAACTATAATAATGGATGTTGTGTTGTGCTGGCCTTTCAGATTTTCCGTTTTGTACCAGTGCTCTTCCTCAGCGGCAGCTGGGACTGTAGGCAGCTAAAAACTCTGCACTTGTCTCTCTGGATGACTCTGTTGCTGTTGTTTAGTCGCTATCTTGTGTCCAACTCATTTGCGACCTCATGGGCCGTAGCCCGTGAGGCTTCTCTGTCCATGGGATTTCCCAGGCAAGAATACTGGAGTGGGCTGCCATTCCCTTCTCCTGGGGATTTTCCCGACCCAGGAATTGAACATGAGTCTCCAGCATTGGCAGAGAGAGTCTTTACCAGCCAGCAGGGAAGCCCTCTTCAGGAATTGTCTTTAGCCAAAGAGAATGTCCTCAATCAAGACGACGCCCTCTACCACCTATGCAGCCTGCATCCTCTGACAAGTAAGTGTCAAGGCCTCACTTCCTTACTTTAAGACAGGACAATTCTGAAGGGCCGGTCAGAATTCCGAGAGCTCCCCAAGTGACTCAAGAATTCCCAGAATTCCCCAAGAATTCTCAGAGCTCCCAAATCAGCAGAGCTCCCCAAGTGACTGTCTAAGCCTTATTTGCAACTCAACCACAATTCAATTCCTCCCTCTAAGCCACCCTCTGCTATCATTCCCTTACATGTATTATCCTGAGGACACTCCTAACATGTAAATTTGCATCCATTACCCCAGAAACCTGACTTAAGACATCAGCTTATTAGCTCTTCCCTTCAGGTGCTCTAATTTTCTGCATATTTATGACTGACATGCTACCTTTTGGGGTATTATTCTTCTGTGGACAACCCAATGATATTTTCAGCTTGAATTGCACATTAATTAGGATACCAGTGGGAAATTGGTATCTTTAAGTTATTATAATTTCAGGAGGGATTGTTATAAAGAAGACTATAAAATCTTGCCTGGAAAATCCCATGGACGGAGGACCCTGGTGGGCCACAGTCTATGGGGTCGCTAAGAGTCGGACATGACTGAGCGACCTCACTTTCACTTTTCACTTTTATGCATTGGAGAAGGAAATGGCAACCCACTCCAGTGTTCTTGCCTGGAGAATCCCAGGGATGGGGGAGCCTGGTGGGCTGCCACCTATGGGGTCGCACAGAGTCGGACACGACTGAAGTGACTTAGCATTAGCATAAAATATTTAGAAAGAAGACTGAAAGAAGACTATAGAATATATAGAAAACACCAGGGATATTCCTGCCTGCACAGTGGGACTGAGTGATACCCCTCTTGACTCCAATGAGATGAGGGGAATGAAAGAACGTAGGAGAGATGCTATTATAGAGAGAAGAGCTGGGTCTCACAGCTAAAGGAAACAGTTGGTTCAAATGCACCTTTAGAGAAGGTTTTGGAAAATAAATACACCAAGTTTGAGAGTAAGGGGATACGTAAATCTGGATGAGAAAATGGAGACCATAATGTCCAGGTACAATAGGCATCTTGCTTCAGGTCACAAAGTAGTGCTGCTACTATAGAGCCACCCACAAGAATGCTTATGCCATCATTTGATTTAATAAATAAGTATCTTCCATTTTATTATCATATTATATTTGTGTGTTTATATCTGAGGAAGATTTTGAGCTTCCTAAGATGCAGGGTTAAATATTACTCTTTCCAGAATTTCGAACACCTAACACCATGCTGAGTGTAAAGCAACTTCCTTATTCCTTGCTTACACTTAGCTTAAAGTCCTCTTCATTTTTTTAAATTCTCCTTTGTTAAAAATTGTTAACCTGCCTCGCTCTAAAAATTATTCATTATATTTTCCTGGAGATGTATTTGGAGGTGTTAAAGAGAATGGGACATCAGTCCGGAATGTTAAGACAGCTGACAGACGCTGGAGATGAGTGGGCTGATGGCTGTCACAGCCATAATACCATAAAAATCAATAAAATGTATTAAGTGACTGAGTGAGTGAAGGAAGTTAATGACACGACTAGGATGAAGTATGAGTTTCTTCATTTTTAGCTCCACTATTTCTTGCCAACACGTGATAAGGCCTTTTTAAAGGAATGATGAATGTATGAATGAACAACTGACATCCTCAAGAGCAGACAGATATACTACAAAATCACATATTAAAATCATGTTAAAAGAAGAAAAACAGATATTCTGTATCTCTTTGGAAATAGGGAGGTTACCAAAATATATCATCAGAGAGAATTCAGCTTTGATGAAGAAATTGGAAAGAACAAATCACTGATCTTAATTAACCACTATTGATTCTGTGGCATGGGACTGAAAAAAATGGAGCAAAAGAGAAATGGCAGTCATGAAGGTCTTCTCCTTTTAAGCTACAAAGAGAAAGGGAAATTTAGGCCTATGAGGGAAGAGGCTCTGCCAGGTTTCAGAGGCCAAAGAAACAGGCCCCAGATGGAGTCCTATGGACTTCTGCCATCTCCTTGGCTGGGCTGAATTCCTGCCATTTGCCAGCATCTGTCAGTGCAGAAGGGAAAATTTCTCCCTTCCCACCCACCTACTTCTACCTCCACCACCCACCCAGCCTTTTCAAAATACATTTTATTTTATCACCTCATTATTTATTGGAGATAATCTCTGGAACTCCTCTCCACCAAAAGCAGCCTACTTCCTGCTGTATGGGAACTAACTTTTCTGCCTGGAGCAGGTGTTATTGTTTAAAAATACCAAACAAAACTCCTTTAGCTACTATAAAAAGCAGAGCTCTAGAAGCTTTATATAATTTTCAGAGCAAATGGCATTAAGAAATTTGCTCTTGCACCTGCCTACTCTTCAGATTTGCATAAATGTTCATTGCTGTACAAATGTAGCACTGCATTTGGTTCTATTTAATGCAAAAAACAGAGGCTCTGTCCATCTGTAAAGCATCTTCCAAAAGAGTCACAGACATTCACTTTACTTCAGTACATGAAAGAATGAGGGAAAGTTTCAAAATTTTCATACTAAAAGAAATTTTTAAAAACACAAAATATTAGAAAATGACAGGCCAAGACTATGCATGTATTTTTGTCTGTAAGATTTAAGTGTCTGCTTAAATATATTACATTCTGAACATTAGGCAGTGGTTTATGAGAGAATTTCCCTAATAACATGAGCATAATAAGCCTACTTTAGAGTCTGTAATGTGAAAAAATGGTCTCGAATTCTGGTAGCATTGGTGGTGATATGGTCCAACAAATTGGCAAGGGTCTAGATTTTTCAAAATATAAAATATCTTTTAAGAATAATAAAGGGGAAAATAACCTATAGGGGAATTCAAACCGAATTAAACTACTGCTCTAAGTGCATAGTTTTCTTTACATCTTGATTCAAATGTAAATCTTTTTATACATATTTCACTGAACAAAGCAGCAATTCTCTCAAAACTGCTTTATCCACTAAATGCTGTTGTGTGTACTTTTAATGATTTGATATCCTCTATCTTGTTCCATCTCTGTAGTCTTACTTCATATTTCCATAATTACTTGCCAAAATTACTACAATAACTACTGCAATACTCTAATTATTGGTATCACAGCATTTAATTTCAGTGCCAACAGATTTATCTTCCATACTTCAATTTGTAGAGTTATCTTGGATAATAAATAAAAAATGTAATTATGCTGTTTAAACAATATCACTTCCTCCCATTACCCATAATAAGATATCCAAGCTCTATATGTGAGATTTTACTTCAATTCCAACCTCTTTTTTCTATTGGTCCTTTATCTGTTTTTTAAAATCACTGTTGACATTTGAAAGCTTCCTTTGTAGGTTAGTCAGTAAAGAATCCACCTGCCACTGCAATGCAGAAGACCTAAGTTCAATTCCTGAGTCAGGAAGATTCCTCTGGAGAAAGAAATGACAACCTACTCCATTACTCTTGCCTGGGAATCTCATGGACAGAGGAGCCTGGTAGACTATAGTCTATGGGTCACAAGAGTCAGACACAACTGAATGACTAAACCACCACTATTGATGGTTTGGACCAAGTAATGTTTTCTAATTCTAGTTTTAGTTTTTATTAAGGTAACATGTGTTTTTATTTCTGCTTCTGTATAGCCACAGCGTGTCCACCACCACAAGTTTAGTTTCCATGTCTTACCATACATTTGATCCCTTTTATCCATTTTGGCCACTTCTTCCGCCACCCCCACTCTGCCCTTCCCCTTTGCTAACCACTGCTCTGCTCTCTGTATCAGCATGCTTAGTTTGATTTGTTCATTCATTTTGTTTTTTGTTTGTTTGTTTGTTTTTGTTTTTTATTCCACATATGTGTGAAATCATATGGTATTTGTCTTTGTCTTATTTCACTTAGCATAATACTCTCCAGTTCATCAATATTGTTGCAAATTGGGCTGAGTATTTTTTTGATGTTTGTTGTTGACCTTTGCTTTCACATTGTAAGGGCTTTAGCAGCATACCTAGCCTCAGCTCACTAGATTCTCCTAGCATCTCCTTACAAGTCATGGCAATTAAAAATGGCTCCAGGCACTGCCAAATGTTCCATGGTCACAAAATTTTTCCTCATTAAAAACCACTCATCTTAACACTGGTTTCATGAAACTCATGTATATCCTCACATCCAAATCCATTTACACAGGAATTTTAGCATCCACTTAACCTACTCCTACTCATTCATCGTGATCTGACTCAAGTGCCATTGCCCATCTGAAATTTTCTGTGATTCTTCTAAAAATTAATTCTTTGTGCCATCTTAGATATAACCCTATTTTATCGCATATTACCCTGTATTTAAACACATTTTATGCCTTCTCCATAAACCTCTGAATTTATCAAATGTAGAACTTGTTTTTTTATACAGATCTTTGACTATGCTATTGCCTAGTAAAAAGACTGCCACATGAAAGAGAGGAACTCATTTAAAATGTCTGAAAGAGTGATTTAGTGATCAAATAAGTTGTTTCAAGATCAAACAAGATGTTGAACAGATGTTTGTCTATGTGCCACATGCTTGCATATAGTATATAATCAATATATGTTTAAAGAAAGGATGAGTGAAGTGGTCAATGTAATTGTCCTCAAAATGGTGGGAGCCTATATAAAACCATGACCCTTCAGCAACAAATCTCAAAACCTTCATGGATATTCATTTCAAATTATGAAAGCTCTTAGAATATTATCCTTTAAGAGCAAGCCAAGTTGTTCATGTAAAAAATTATCCTTATTTCATTTCAGATGTGCTAAATTAAACAGACTCCTGTTCCATCTTATCTATTCTGTAACCTTTACTAGATTGGAAGATGAATCTTAAATGATCCTGGAGAGTCTGTGATCCATGCAAAATAACTGCAATCCATTTACCTTTCTCTCTCATTTTTACCCTTTCCTCATAGGGCCACTCTCTTATCCTCCAATTCTTTGTGTGGTTTAGCATGAACTACTGACTGCACATTTAAGGCCTATAAGAGTTTATAATCTGAATTATAGCAGGAATGGCTTTTGACATGAATTTGCATTGTGCATGTTGTTATAAAAAATAAGAGAAAGGGAATAAGGTAAAGGACTGTGAACTCTTTTCACTTCTCTGACATCATTTGAGTCATAAGAAGACAGGTCAAGAATAGATCAGTAGATAATGGATCAAGAAGTGAGGATGAATGAAAGTACACCTCAGGTTGAAATCTGTGTATAAGTATGTGTGTGTGTGTGTGTGGGGTGTGTGTGCGTGCGTGTGTGTGTGTAAATATACCTACAGCCATATATATATATATGTCTATCTGGAGACAGATTTATTATAAGAAATAACTCACGTGACATGGAGACTAAATCCTACAGTCTGTTATCTTCAAGCAGAAGAAACAGGAAAGCCCAGTTGGTGGTATAATTCAGAACAAGCCCAGAAACCTGAGACTTGGGAAATCAGTGGTTATATCTTGATCTGAGTCCTAGAACCCAGGAACCAAGAGCACTGATGTCTGAAGGCAGGAGAAGATGCATGTCTTAGGTCAAACAGTGGGAGCAAATTTGTCCTAACTTTGCCTCTTTGTTCCACTCAGGCTTTTAGTGGATGGACATTGCCCACATGCACTGGTGAAGGCCATCCTCTTTACCAATCTGTGGAGTCAATGATAGTTTCTTCCAGACACTCTCAGACACACCTTGAAAAAATGTTTTACCAGCTCTCTGGGCATCTCTTAACACAGCCAAGATGACACATAAAATTAATGATCATGCTGCTGCTGCTGCCAAGTTGCTTCAGTCATGTCCAACTCTGTGCGACCCCATAGACGGCAGCCCACCAGGCTCCCTTATCCCTGGGATTCTCCAGGCAAGAACACTGGCGTGGGTTGCCATTTCCTTCTCCAATGCATGAAAATGAAAAGTGAAAGTCAAGTCACTCAGTCGTGTCTGATTATTTGTGACCCCATGGACTGCATGCAGCCTTCCAGGCTACTCCGCCCATGGGATTTTCCAGGCAAGAATACTGGAGTGGGGTGCCAGTGCCTTCTCTGTTAATGATCATACATGTGTTCAAAAAATAGAGAATTAAAAAATAACAATGCAATGGAGAAAAGAAATTTAGACTCTCATTTCCACCTCAGTGTGTATGTTTACCAATAAATGGAATATAAAAAAGTAAAAGTTGCTCATTATGTCTAACTCTTTGCGACCCCACGGACTGTAGTCTGCCAGGCTCTTCTGTCCATAGGATTCTCCAAGCGAGAATACTGAAGTGGGTTGCCATTTCCTCCTCCAGGGACTCTTGGTACTCATAAATAAGAATTGGTTATTGTCTTAAAGATCTTATTAGAAAGCATTAACACATAATTAGCAAATATGCTGGGGTGTACTTAGGGTTTAGAATCTCGCATGTTTTGAAATCACCACCCTTTCAACAATGTCATTCTTTTCCTTGAGTTCTGGTTTCCCAGTTTTGTACAGTATATGCAATACTGTACATTACTTGCAGTTTAAACCTATTGATGTAATATTGATTTAAGTTTGCATCATTTTGACAATCTAATATAGCTTTCATTTTATTTAGAATTCTAAAAGTGGTATTGCAAGTATTTTAAGATTGTATAATTTTAAGGTTGTATATTTTAAAGTTATATATTTTACAATAATAAGATTTTGTATGTTTGTGGTCATTTTATATCAGATCAGATCAGTCTCTCAGTCATGTCCGACTCTTTGCGACCCATGAACTGCAGCACGCCAGGCCTCCCTATCCATCACCAGCTCTCAGAGGTCACTCAGATTCACATTCATTGAGTCAGTGATGCCATCCAGCCATCTCATCCTCTGTCATCCCCTTCTCCTGCCCTCAATCCCTCCCAGCATCAGAGTCTTCTCCAATGAGTCAACTCTTTGCATGAGGTGGCCAAAATACTGGAGTTTCAGCTTTAGTCACCAGACACATCTACAGCTGGGTATTCTTTCTGCTTTGGTTCCATCCCTTCATTCTTTCTGGAGTTATTTCTCCACTGATCTCCAGTAGCATATTGGGCCCCTACTAACCTGGGGAGTTTCTCTTTCAGTATCCTATCATTTTGCCTTTTCATACTGTTCATGGGGTTCTCAAGGCAAGAATACTGAAGTGGTTTGCCATTCCCTTCTACAGCGGACCACACCCTGTCAGATCTCTCCACCATGACCCGCCCATCCTGGGTTGCCCCACGGGCATGGCTTAATTTCATTGAGTTAGACAAGGCTGTGGTCCTGGTGTGATTAGATTGACTAGTTTTCTGTGAGTATGGTTTCAGTGTATTTGCCCTCTGATGCCCTCTTGCAAGACCTACCATCTTACTTGGGTTTCTCTTACCTTGGGCGTGGGGTATCTCTTCCCGGCTGCTCCAGCAAAGCACAGCCATCGCACCTTACCTTGGATGAGGGGTCTCTCCTCACTGCCGCCCTTCTATATATATATATATATATCCTTCTGGAAAGGAGCTGAATATGTGAAAAAATATTGTTCTCTCCCACAGTCATTTTCCATGACTTTATGGTCTTTTTTTCCATGAGCAATCAGCTTTTTTCCTCTTTGTGCTATCACATAAATATTGTTGTTTGTGAGGGTAAAAATCAATGGCTTGATTCATATATCCATGTATCAAATATGTTACACAAAACCATTTTCTAATATTGAAAAGCAAGAAGAAAAGTTATTTCTCTAAGAAATTGCAATTTATTTTCTGGTGACTTATCAGCAAAGTCTGCTGAGTTTCAGAAAATCCCATAACTGGATTTGTTTTTCCAAAAGAAGTGTTGGAGAGGTGATCTGTTCAGCTTTTCACATCATAAAAATTAATTACTCTGATAGGACTCTGGAAGACAGACTAGCAAATGATGAAATGAAAGCTGATTGGAAAGCTGTGGTCCTAGACTTGAGCAGATCCAGGCAGGGTACAGTAGTGCAGATGCGGCAAATGCATTATGGTATTTCTTATAACATATTGAATTAATTTTTTTGTGAACTTTAGAGCACTATCCAATTGCTGCTATATATTAGGCAGACTATAACGATGTTCAGTTTTTGAAAGAGGGCTTATTTGTGCTCCTTCAAACTGTAGAGTCACACACAATTTGGCATAATTTCTGAAAACAGGAGTCATAACCTTACCTCTGCCTCTTACCTATGCTTATCCTTACATCCATATGTGTGAAATGTGTAAACTTTACAGATGCACACACATACACACATGCACACGTTATTTCAGTTTTTTAACTACCAGTAATTCTGTGGTGATTTTCTTTCCATAATTCAGTAAAATTCTTTCTAAAATTGCTTTTACTTCATAATGAATCCTCTGTTGTGAGGAGGAAGTGCCAGTTGTGGAATTTGAAATGGATGTAATGTTACCCAATGAATTAAAAAAATCTAATTTCTCTCCTCTCATTGTACAAGCACCTTAAAATTTCTAATCCCATTTTTGTTCTGAATATTCATAGTCCTTTGATTATTAGACTATTTTTCTGAAAAAGAAAGAAAAGTAGTAAAGGCTTCATTTGTAGTAAAGATGTTAGAGTGGGTCTACTTGTTCAGAATCACTTGAGGTAATTTAATAATTTACATTTCTTTCATGTGTGTGTTTGAAAAGTATGCTCTGTTATAGGTAATAAGCGCTGAAGTCACTCACATCAAACCTTGCCTTCTGATTCCCTCTCCTATGAAATGAAATATCTGAATCAAGAATTACCATATCTTAGAGGCTCAGACTGTGTAATTATGCCAATTTTCAAGGCAGCTCAAATGGTTAGATAAAATGTATTTGAAAATCAGTATTTTGCACTGATCACTTGATTCAGTCTCATTAGATAGCATCACCTTACTCCCAGACATCAATTAATGCAATGGCTAGAGGATGAATATTTCTATATTCCTGGCTTTATTTTGCCATCAAATTAGGTGCAGAGATAAACGAAGGACACAGAACATTAGGCAAGAAAAGGAAAAAAAATATTGTTTTAATGATTATTGAATGTGATTATATGAAAGAATAGGAATATTTTGAAGGCATAGCTGAAGTCCTGTCATCTCAAAGCAAAAATAATTCCAGTGGAGATTTAAGTCTTTTTTTCTTAAAGCCCTGGGCTTTTTTTTTTTTTTTTTGCCAAGAATGAGGCCTAGGGTAGACTGAGCCTTTGATCTCAGAAATCACCAAATAAGCCCTTTTCTTTTACTAGTAAGGAAACCAGGTCACAGTAGTGATGGTGGTGAGTAATTTTTTGGAAAGGCAATATGAAATAAGTGGGACTGAGTTTTTTTTATAAAAGAAGATTCTAAATGTTAGATGCTTCCCAACATGTTGTCACCACAATCAAAAGCAAAGTCCTGCCACCAACAGCCTTTCTCTTTCCCTGAACTAGATAAGGTACAGCCATGCTGTGTTCAGATCCTCCCAGGACAAGGACAAGAGTTCTTCTTTGCATCATCTATTTAAGGTTACCTGATCGCTAAAGTAGGCTTTCCTGGTGGCTGAGTGATAAAGAATCTGCCTGCCAAAGCAGGAGACGTGGGTTTGATCCCTGGGTTGAGACGATCCACTGGAGAAGGAAATGGCAACCCACCCACTCCAGTATTTTTGCCTGGAGAATTCCATGGACAAAGGAGCCTGGCAGGCTACAGTCCATGGGGTCGCAAAGAGTGAGGCACAACTTGGCGACTAAATAGCAACAAATCTGCTAAAGTAAGGATATTTACACACCAAATATAATAATATATACAGCCTTTACTGCATGCAACATTTTTTTTTTCTTCCCAAATTATCTTTATGAAGAAGGCAAAGTATTTCTTTTGAAACTCACATACTTCCCCCATGTGTTACCACGCTCTCCATTAGGCTTAATGATGCTAAGTACATTATAAGTTATGAAGCAAAAATATAAACTCACCTCCATGCAGGCAAACCAGGCATCTACATGTCAGAGGAACTATTAAGTACATCTGATCATAGTAGTGAAGAATGAGGCTCTAAACCCTGCTACTTATTGACCCTAAAACAGACCCTGGCATGCATTGAACATACCTAAACTCAGTTCACCACCCAGTTCTCTGATTTTTCATGTTCCTTCTGGCCCTGTGTTCATCATACATTCCAATTTCCAGTAATCAGCCTTGACATCTCATTCATTTCTTCTTACTGATTACAACTCATGATCTCTCTAGTTCCTGCTTCAAAGGGTTTGTCCTTAGAAACCTTGCCTGGGATGCTTCCTGAGAAGTAGTTGTAGGGTATTGGGTGGAGGTGGGTGATGGGCTGGAGCTCTGTTTTCCTTTCTGTCTGAATATCCCCTTGATTACTTGATTGTCTCAGCCTTGGCCAGTGCCTCTTTGTGCTTGGAGGAAGTGGGTGGGGTGGGTGGGAGCAGATTAGAACTGCTAGTTTGAAGACCCAGAGCTGCTAGCTCATCCTGGCCCTCTCCGGTGTCCAGGAACCTAAAGAGATCTGCAGTGGCGGGTAATAAACAGTATGAAAAACCTAGACAGCATATTAAAAAGCAGAGTTTGCCGACAAAGGTCCCTATAGTCAAAGCTATGGTTTTTTCACTAGTCATGTATGGATGTGAGAGTTGGACCATAAAGAAAGCTGAGTGCCGAAGAAATGATGCTTTTGAACTGTGGTGTTGGAGAAGACTTTTGAGAGTCCCTTGGACTGCAAAGAGATCAAACCAGTCAATCCTAATGGAAATCAGTCCTGAATATTCATTGGAAGGACTGATGCTGAAGCTGAAGCTCTAATACTTTGATCACCTGATGTGAAGAGCCAACTTGTTAGAAAAGACCCTGATGCTGGGAAAGATTGAAGCCAGGAGGAGAAGGGGATGACAGAGGATGAGATGGCTGGATGGCATCACCAACTCAACAGACATGAGTTTGAGCAAGCTCTGGGAGGTGGTGAGGGACAGGGAAGCCTGGCATGCTACAGTCCATGGGGTCACAAGGAGTCTGATATAACTGAGCAACTGAACAATAAAACAACAAAAGACAGAAGCGGTGGGGTGGGGGGAAGAGAAGGATCAAGGAGTGGGCTCCTGTTGGCCCTGTGTCCATTCAAAGGTGTTGGTAGGTTGGTGTGTGTGATGATCTTCTATCTCATAACAAAAGGTCTGTTGGTGATCTAAACTGTATACCTCCTGAGGCTTTGCAAAATTTTAAATACACTGAAACAAGAGCAAGAGGGTTGGGGGTGGAGGGGAAAGCTAGTCTACTCTGTTAAGAATTACACCACAGTATATTATCTTCTGAACTGAGGGGTATGTGGTGATGACTTAGAAAATCAATGAGATAAAGCTCTGTGCCCTGATATTTATGCGGATTTCCCAAAGAACACAATCTTCCCCAGTGATTCAGCAAGTTTTTAAGAGCACAAGCACTCTGTCTTCTACCTATGTTTCCTATAGTTTCTTGAGCATATCACTTAAGTTTTCAATTTCCCAGGATGAGTATAAAGCTGACAATTTGCTTTGCTTATCTGGAAAGCACAAGAGAATATGATGGGAGAACAAAATTATATATATTTTTTCTCATTTAATATGCTAAATATTTACCTAACAAATTTACAAAAAACAGGACCCCCCCAAAAAATAAATCTGATAGTCTTTTAAAATATCAAGAAGGCATTCCTCTAAATTAGGCACAGGCAGCGGGCAGGCAGGCATAGACAATATATAGTGATCATATCCCATTATCACATTTTTTAATAAGGTGAGAAAATAAAGAAGAAATTCTAGATCAGACTCACCACCTGGAGACAATTTAACAATTTGTGAACCTGGGATTCTGACAAGTCCCTGGGATCTGAGCCATTCAGGACCCTGTTTTGTCTTCTGGACTAAACACAAGTTGTGAAGGCAATATCGTCCTGAGGCATAATCCTACGTTTACATAGACTCTGCCTCCTGGCTTGCGCTCTTGAATAAAAGTCTAACCTAGCATCCACCGTTCACTGAACTCTTGCACACTGATCATTTAAAACAGTCTTTGTTTTCTTGCTGTTACAAACTTTCTGTACAACTTGATTCACTTTAGAAGGGAGCACAGTGCCCCGTGTGTATTGAGCACTCACACAAGTTGTGCCATTGGACAGGGTGCTCTAGGACATGTTATCTCAGTGAGTCCTCTGAACAGCTCTACTTAATGAAGACTATTATGTTTAATAGTCTTTTTACTTTTTAAAAGGAAGAAAGTAAATTTAAGTGTTACGTTCAAAGTCATATAGCTTATAGAAAAGCCAGGATTGGAACACAAGTCTTTTTTAACTTCTAATGTCATGCTTTTTACATAATCTTTTCATGATGTCATACTGCTAAGAGAGTGAAGAAGAGGAATGTCAAGTTCCTTTTAAGGAGAAGGAAATGGCAACCTACTCACGTATTCTTGCCCAGAAAATTCCATGGACAGAGGAACCTGGTGGGCTACAGTCCACAAAGAGTAGGACATGACTGATGACCAACTTTTTTTTACACTGGGTATGACATTTTCTCCAAGGTCCAAAAATAGAGATTCACACAACATGACATTCAGGAAAGAGAATGTAAAGAGGCTTATTCTCTTAATAAACATCACCATTCATAGCCTAAGAGTCCCTCAGAGAGATGCAGGTCTAGTTCCTTTGAGATTGCCTGGAAAGCGTTTTGTTGTTATTGTTGCTGTTCAATTGCTCAGTCATGTTCGACACTTTGTGACTCCATAGACTGCACCGTGCCAGGCTTCCCTGTCCTTCACCATATCCTGGACCTTGCTCAAACTCATGTCCATTGAGTCGGTGATGTCATTCAACAATCTCATCCTCTGTCATCCCTTTCTCCTCCTGTCTTCAATCTTTCCCAGCATTAAGGTCTTTTAGTCAGCTCTGCCCATCAGGTGGCCAAAGTAATGGAGTTTCAGCTTTCAGCATCAGTCCTTCCAAGAATATTCAGGACTGATTTCCTTAAGGATTGACTGATTTGATCTCGTTGCTGTCCAAGGGACTCTCAAGAGTCTTCTGCAACACCACAGTTCAAAAGCATATTCTAAATAAATATCCATATTTCTCTATGTCTGGAGTGTTTGCTTTAGAATGTTTAGGATGGACACTTATTTCTCTCTCCCCACTACCACCACTGGGTAATTCTTACATGTGTCTGAAATTGGAACTGACCATTTTACACTGTATTCTTAATCTCAGTTTAGGTCAGAATTCCACTAACAGAGAGAGAATATCAAATATACTTCCAAAGCCCTCAAAACATCTTATGCTGTCTTCTTGGGAAGCCAAATTTTGGACATTTTGAGAGGCTGTTATAGTCATTAAGAACCTGGGTGGGTTTATCACATATTATTTTTGTATTTGAGCATGTTATTTAAACCCTCTGTGTCTGAGGATAATGAGACATTCTACAATTATGAGAAGATCAAATGAGACAAAATACAGGAAGCACTTGGCGACCTATTACTGTTGTTATTGATGCTGCTGGGTACCCGTGGTATACCTGTTAGCTCTTGCACACTTGACATAGCAAATTATCCAAGAACTCTGTGGCTTACAACAATAAGCATTTCTTCTCAGGGAGGTTCAAGTCAACTGTGATTTGGCTAAGCCTGTCTGGATCTCAGCTGGATGGATTTACTCCAGGTGGCAAATACAGTTAAGCATGGCTTTAGGCTCTGGATTGGGTTTATATGTGCTCCGTGAGTGCTTGTTCTGGGACCCAGAATCTAGGGCCAGCAAATGCTTGGGACATAATTTTTTCATGTCTGGTCACTAATGTGCTGAGCCAAGTCAGGCTACCAGTATGTATATGGCCTCTGCTAGCATCACTTTTGCTAACATCGTATTAGTCAAAGCTAGTCAAATAGTCAAGGCTGCATCATTTAAGAAGGAAATCAGATTCCATTAATCTGAGATTAGGAGCAGCAAGAGTGAAAATATATGGGAAAATAATTCAAACTGTCAAAAACTATAATAAGAATGATTCTCAATAAGTATAATCTCTTTAACATTTGTTGTTGTAGGACTATAGTTTGCCACATTCTGTGCTAAAACATACTGTGCTATGAAGTGTTTAAAGGTATGAGAATGAAAAACCACTACCACTGTAACCAGCATATAATGAGAACTATCTTTAACTTTTCTTTCTCTGGGAAACACATTTATGCTATGACCCTTCTTTTACAGGTGACTCAGAGTAATTCAAATTAGAACAGCTGATTTCAAGGTTCTGTCCTAAAATACTTAGAGACATCAGAAATAAGGAAATATGGAAGAGGTGTGCATACTCTGGGACTTCCAAGGTGACTCAGTGGTAAAGAATCTCCTAGCCAATGCAGGAGCCACAAGATACACGGGTTCATTTCCTGGGTCTGGAAGATCCCTTGGAGGAGGAAATGCAACCTGCTTCAGTGTTCTTGCCTGAAAAATTCCATGGACAGAGGAGCCTGGTGAGCTACAGTCCATGGGGTCACAATGAGTCAGACATGACTGAGAGACTGAGTACACACATGCACGCATGTGCACACTCAAGACCTGGGTATTATCTGTGAGAGAATGTTATCTGGGACTTGAGAAAAGGGTAACCAGTTTGGTTGATTAATTCCGAAGACATTTATTGCAAACTGATGCTATCCTGAGGGCAAATACACTGAAACCATACTCACAGAAAACTAGTCAATCTAATCACACCAGGACCATAGCCTTGTCTAACTCAATGAAATTAAGCCATGCCCGTGGGGCAACCCAGGATGGGCGGGTCATGGTGGAGAGATCTGACAGGGTGTGGTCCGCTGGAGAAGGGAATGGCAAACCACTTCAGTATTCTTGCCTTGAGAACCCCATGAACAGTATGAAAAGGCAAAATGATAGGATACTGATAGAGAAACTCCCCAGGTCAGTAAGGGACCAATATGATACTGGAGATCAGTGGAGAAATAACTCCAGAAAGAATGAAGGGATGGAACCAAAGCAGAAAGAATACCCAGCTGTAGATGTGTCTGGTGATAGAAGTAAAGTCCGATGCTGTAAAGAACAATATTGCATAGGAACCTGGAATGTCATGTCCATGAATCAAGGCAAATTGGAAGTGGTCAAACAAGAGATGGCAAGAGTAAATGTTGACATTCTAGGAATTAGCGAACTAAAATGGACTGGAATGGGTGAATTTAACTCAGAGGACCATTATATCTACTACTGTGGGCAGGAATCCCTCAGAAGAAATGGAGTGGCCATCATGGTCAACAAAAGAGTCCGAAGTGCAGTACTTGGATGCAATCTCAAAAACGACAGAATGATCTCTGTTCGTTTCCAAGGCAAACCATTCAATGTCACAGTAATCCAAGTCTATGCCCCAACCAATAATGCTGAAGAAGCTGAAGTTGAACGGTTCTATGAAGACCTACAAGACCTTTTAGAACTAACACCCAAAAAAGATGTCCTTTTCATTATAGGGGACTGGAATGCAAAAGTAGGAAGTCAAGAAACACCTGGAGTAACAGGCAAATTTGGCCTTGGAATACGGAATGAAGCAGGGCAAAGACTAACAGAGTTTTGCCAAGAAAATGCACTGGTCATAGCAAATACCCTCTTCCAACAACACAAGAGAAGACTCTATACATGGACATCACCAGATGGTCAACACCGAAATCAGATGGATTATATTCTTTGCAGCCAAAGATGGAGAAGCTCTATCCAATCAGCAAAAACAAGACCAGGAGCTGACTGTGGCTCAGACCATGAACTCCTTATTGCCAAATTCAGACTGAAATTGAAGAAAGTAGGGAAAACCACTAGACCATTCAGGTATGACCTAAATCAAATCCCTTATGATTATACAGTGGAAGTGAGAAATAGATTAAAGGGCCTAGATCTGATAGATAGAGTGCCTGATGAACTATGGAATGAGGTTCGTGACATTGTACAGGAGACAGGGATCAAGACCATCCCCAAGAAAAAGAAATGCAAACAAGCAAAATGGCTGTCTGGGGAGGCCTTGCAAATAGCTGCAAAAAGAAGAGAAGCGAAAAGCAAAGGAGAAAAGGAAAGATATAAACATCTGAATGCAGAGTTCCAAAGAATAGCAAGAAGAGATAAGAAAGCCTTCTTCAGCGATCAATGCAAAGAAATAGAGGAAAACAACAGAATGGGAAAGACTAAGGATCTATTCAAGAAAATCAGAGATACCAAAGGAACATTTCATGCAAAAATGGGCTCGATAAAGGACAGAAATGGTGTGGACCTAACGGAAGCAGAAGATATTAAGAAGAGGTGGCAAGAATACACAGAAGAACTGTACAAAAAAGAGCTTCATGACCCAGATAATCATGATGGTGTGATCACTGACCTAGACCCAGACATCTTGGAATGTGAAGTCAAGTGGGCCTTAGAAAGCATCACTAAGAACAAAGCTAGTGGAGGTGATGGAATTCCAGTGGAGCTATTCCAAATCCTGAAAGATGATGCTGTTAAAGTGCTGCACTCAATATGCCAGCAAATTTGGAAAACTCAGCAGTGGCCACAAGATTGGAAAAGGTCAGTTTTCATCCCGATCCCAAAGAAAGGCAATGCCAAAGAGTGCTCAAACTACCGCACAATTGCACTCATCTCACATGCTAGTAAAGTAATGCTCAAAATTCTCCAAGCCAGGCTTCAGCAATATGTGAACCTGATGTTCAAGCTGGATTTAGAAAAGGCAGAGGAACCAGAGATCAAATTGCCAACATCCGCTGGATTATCGAAAAAGCAAGAGAGTTCCAGAAAAACATCTATTTCTGCTTTATTGACTATGACAAAGCCTTTGACTGTGTAGATCACAATAAACTATGGAAAATTCTGAGAGAGATGGGAATACCAGATCACCTGATCTGCCTCTTGAGAAATCTGTATGCAGGTCAGGAAGCAACAGTTAGAACTAGTCATGGAACAACAGACTGGTTCCAAATAGGAAAAGGAGTACGTCAAGGCTGTTTATTGTCACCATGTTTATTTAACTTATATGCAGAGTACATCATGAGAAATGCTGGACTGGAGGAAACACAAGCTGGAATCAAGATTGCCAGGAGAAATATCAATAACCTCAGATATGCAGATGACACCACCCTTATGGCAGAAAGTGAAGAGGAACTCAAAAGCCTCTTGATGCAAGTGAAAGTGGAGAGTGAAAAGGTTGGCTTAAAGCTCAACATTCAGAAAACGAAGATCATGGCATCTGGTCCCATCACTACATGGGAAATAGATGGAGAAACAGTGGAAACAGTGTCAGACTTTCTTTTTCTGGGCTCCAAAATCACTGCAGATGGTGACTGCAGCCATGAAATTAAAAGACGCTTCTCCTTGGAAGGAAAGTTATGACCAACCTAGATAGCATATTCAAAAGCAGAGACATCACCTTTCCAGCAAAGGTTCGCCTAGTCAAGGCTATGGTCTTTCCTGTGGTCATGTATGGATGTGAGAGCTGGACTGTGAAGAAAGCTGAGCGCCGAAGAATAGATGCTTTTGAACTGTGGTGTTGGAGAAGACTCTGGAGAGTCCCTTGGACTGCAAGGAGATCCAACCAGTCCATTCTGAAGGAGATCAGACCTGGGATTTCTTTGGAGGGAATGATGCTCAAGCTGAAACTCCAGTATTTTGGCCACCTCATGCGAAGTGTTGACTCATTGGAGAAGACTCTGATGCTGGGAGGGATTGAGGGCAGGAGGAGAAGGGGACGACAGAGGATGAGATGGCTGGATGGCATCACTGACTCGATGAATGCGGGTCTGAGTGACCTCCGAGAGCTGGTGATGGATAGGGAGGCCTGGCGTGCTGCGGTTCATGGGGTCGCAAAGAGTCGGACACGACTGAGCGACTGATCTGATCTGATCTGATGCTATCCTAGTCTCATGCCAGGTAGAACTTTAAAATGAGTCTAGAAACATAACAAGATTTAGTAAGGAAATTAACAGAAGAGAAAGATAAAAGCTAAAATGATGTTGATGGTGGTAATAATGATAATAATAATAAATAAAGTCAGATTATAGAAGGGCTTAAATGGAAGATTACACTTTATTGTATTGGAAGTAAGGAGGGATTGACACTGGTGAGCAAACGTTAGTATATAGGAGATTCATCCTTCTAGGACAATTTTAAGTATATATAACATTCAGTTCAGTTCAGTTCAGTTCAGTCTCTCAGGAGTGTCTGATTCTTTGCGACCCCATGAATCGCAGCACGCCAGGCCTCCCTGTCCATCACCAACTCCTGGAGTTCACCCAAACTCATGTGCATCGAATCGGTGATGCCATCCAGCCATATCATCCTCTATCATCCCCTTCTCCTCCTGCCCCCAATCCCTCCCAGCATCACAATATTTTCCAATGAGTCAACTCTTCGCATGAGGTTGCCCAAGTATTGGAGTTTCAGCCTCAGCATCAGTCCTTCCAATGAACACCCAGGACTGGTCTCCTTTAGGATGGACTGGTTGGATGTCCTTGCAGTCCAAGGGACTTGTAAGAGTCTTCTCCAGCACCACAGTTCAAAAGCATTGATTCTTCGGCACTCAGCTTTCTTCACAATCCAGCTCTCACATCCATATATGACCACTGGAAAAACTATAGCCTTGACTAGATGGACCTTTCCTGGCAAAGTAATATTTCTGCTTTTTAATATGCTATCTAGGTTGGTTATAACTTTCCTTCCAAGGAGTAAGCGTCTTTTAATTTCATGGCTGCAGTCACCATCTGCAGTGATTTTGGAGCCCAGAAAAAGAAAGTCTGACACTGTTTCCACTGTTTGCTCATCTATTTCCCATGAAGTGATGGGACCAGATGACATGATCTTCATTTTCTGAATGTTGAGCTTTAAGCCAACTTTTTCACTCTCCTCATTCACTTTCATCAAGAGGTTTTTAATTCCTCTTCACTTTCTGCCATAAGGGTGATGTCATCTGCATATCTAAGGTTATTGATATTTCTCCTGGCAATCTTGATTCCAGCTGGTGCTTCTTCCAGCCCAGCAGCTTACTAATATAATTTTAAAGGAAAAATTGAAAAGTCAGAAGGAAATCAAAGAATCAGAGCTGGACATTTTTTCATGCCTCCAAATCAGTCCCCTTCCTTTTATTCCACACCTTCTTGTGCTTATAAAGATCTGGATCAGATGCGTGCATGTGTGCTAAGTTGCTTCAGTCATGTCTGACACTTTGCGACGCTATAGACTTTAGCCCTCCAGGTTCCTCTGCCCATGGGATTCTCCAGGCAAGAATACTAGAGTGGGTTGCCATGCCTTTCTCCAGAGGATCTTCCCAATCTAGGGATCAAACACATGTTTTTTTAAGTTTCCTGCATTGGCAGGTGGGTTCTTTACCACTAGCACCATCTGGGAAGCCCCTTGGATCAGATGACATCATGCTTATAAAAGTTATTTGTCCACTACATACACTTAAATGGAAATAATGATTATAGAACAAAGCAAAATGCGTTTCTTTAAAGTTAGCAAAACCAGACCCATTTAAACAACTTGCATAAGCAAATTACTTTCCAACAGTAATCTAAATCATTAAATTTTAAAATGGTAGTTTCATGTATTTTAATAGACTTTTTCCACTGCATGTTCTTTAGAATTCACTTTTCAATTTAGGTGTCTTAAAACATGTTAAGAGTAAGTTATGGCTCATTCTCTCAAGGGTGTGATATTCTGAGAGGACAAAATTAGGTATAATAATTTCTTTAAGGATAATCATGATAATAATATAACCACACAAAATTGAAAGTAATATGAATCATTAAAGACAGAGACTAAATCCCAGGGGGTGAGGCACGTAAAGAGTTTTAGGAAAATATTCCCTTGAGAAAGAAGCTATTGCCTAACTATTGAAGAAGTATTTTAACCTGATCTCAAGACATCGTGCTTTGTCCCTGAGATTTAATGAACAGATACTGTTTTTTTTTTTTTTTTTTTTTTTCTGTTCCATGAATTGTCCAAAACTCTGGATATGCAAAAATGCATGAGCACACTGTTCCCCAAGAGAAAAGACAGATATTTCAAGGTGACTGGAACTCGGTAAGTTCTGAAGTAAGAATGTGAGCACCATGAAGAAGCACTATATAATAAGTTAAAGAACCTTTTAAGATGAGCCTTAAAGGATCAACTGTAGTTTATCTGGAGTAGAAGGGTGGCAATATACTTCTATGAAGAATAAACACTGAGCAAAGACATGAGGGCACAAAATTACACACAGTTTGAGAAAGCATACATATTACTGCCAAAGACAATACCCACCAGGAGCTCTTCTATTCAGCTTTAAATAAATATGAATATTTACAAGACTGTCAGAGGACATACCTGGTTGCAGCTACTCAGATTTAGGCAACAAAGCACCACACACCAGCCGTTCAGCATGCCCTTACAGAAGTGGACCTGTTCACATAGTTAACCAGCAAATACTTTTGGCCAGCTCCCCTTACTTCCAGCAGGGGAAAGCTCAGGTAATGGAAGAATACATACCTGTATGCATGTGATCCAGCCTAGTTTCAAAGCGTCATTTCCAACATGAGCCAGTATCTATTAACCACTTCAGTGTCTATGAAGTTAGCTTTTAGGATCTCTACCAGTTAAAAGAGTCTCTTTTGTGTAGAATTTCAAAGCTATGGTTCCAAAGCAAAATATTTTCAGCCATACAAAGACATCACAAGCCAGACACAATTTAATAATTAGAGATTTTTTTTTACCATAAGCAATGCTGCTAATAACACACCTGAAAATCTACCTTTATTAAATCTCTAGGGGAGCAGGGGTTTGGCTGAAAGGAAGGAGACCAGCTATGACTACACATCAGCACCGGATCTTTGCTCCAATTCTTTCCAGTTTGTGGCAAATGTTTGAGGAAGTAACAATATGGATGGAGACAAGCAGGAAGGTTTCAGAGACTCATCATAGGCATGTTATACAGATTGTGGTAACAGGGCCCTGGGAATAAGGGCAAGGAAGTGGTCAAGTGTCCCTGTGAAAGTTACCTAAAGCTAAGGAGGAAAATGGTTCTCAGAGAGTTTGATATGTTTCATGTCTCCCACTTCATGTCCTACCATAATCCTTTTAACAATTTGCTTTCTGACCATGTTCATCCATCTTGCACTTGAATATGCTTTATTACCTCTAGTTATAGAACTTTTGCATAACTGTAAGCTTCTGTCTGGGGTGACATCATCATCACCATCACCATCACATACATATATATATATATATATATATATATATATATATATATATATATATATATATATATATATATATATAATACTTCACACATCCTTTACTTAAGGAAGTCACACTGAATACCACTGGAGGAATTCTCCCAACCAAATATCCTCTTGGTATCTTGCCACTTTATATCACAGATTTAAACACAGTTTTCCTTCTATCGTCATTTCAGTTATTCATTTATACTTTCCCTCTAGATTGTAAGCTTGATGAATGTAGAAGACATACCTGGTTTTGCGCCTTGCCCATTTCTCGGCGCAGAGTGAGTACTTATAAAATTATTTTGAGTTCATTAATCAAAGGACAAATGTATAAGCAAAACAAATATAGACTATCATGAGATAATTTTTAATAATGTTTAGAAGAAAAATGTAATTTCAGTTGGTGTATGAATTACCAGTAAGATATCTAAATTTGAAAACGTTCAATTAACAGTGAGAATATGATAGGACCAGAGATAAGGATCTGATGGTATGTATATAAAAAGTTGTAAAAGTCTTAAATAATCATGATCATTGAGGTTTAACATATCTAAATATAAGAAATTATGAGTCACATGAGGCTTATCATATTTTGAAGAAAGAGAAATTCCCTAGCAAAGTGTTTGTGGATAATGTCTATGTGCATGCTAAGTCGCTTCAGTAGTGTCCATCTCTTTGTGATCTTATGGACCTTAGACCACCAGGCTCCTCTGTCCATGGGGATTCTCCAGGCAAGAATACTGGAGTGGTTGCTAGATCCTCCTTCAGGGGATCCTCCTGACCCAGGGATGAAATCCACGTCCCTTATGTATCCTGAATTAGCAGGTGAGTTCTTTACCACTAGCGCTACTTGGGAAGCCCTTAGGAATAATGGGAAATCATCAATTGACCTTTGTTGCTACTGCTGCTGCCAAGTCGCTTCAGTTGTGTTCGACTCTGTGCGACCCCATAGACTGAAGCTCACCAGGCTCCCCCGTCCCTGGGATTCTCCAGGCAAGAACACTGGACTGGGTTGCCATTTCCTTCTCCAATGCATGAAAGTGAAAAGTGAAAGTGAAGTAGCTCAGTCGTGTCTGACTCTTAGCGACCCCATGGACTGGAGCCTACCAGGATCCTCTGTCCATGGGATTTTCCAGGCAAAAGTACTGGGGTGGGGTGCCATTGCCTTCCCCGCAATTGACCTTTACGACTTGGTAAAACGTTGACACTATCTCATTTAAAGTTAAAAGACAGCAAGTAAGGGTAGAACCTAACAGTCACTTAGTACTGTTTTCTGGAAAGCACCACTTTCGTAAACTCTTTTAATCATCACAAAGGATAGTTGTGATCTCATTGTCAAGGCCTCCGAGGTAGCTCAGTGGTTAAGAAACCACCTGCCAATACAGGAGAGGCAGGAGTCACAGGTTTTACACCTGGGTCAGGAACATCCTCCTGGATTAGAAAATGTCATCCCATTCTGGTATTCTTGCCTAGAAAATCCCATAGGCAGAGGAGCCTGGTACGCTACAGTCTATGGGTTGGAAAAGAGTCGGACACAACTGAGCATGCACGCACAAATTCATCAGTGTCTTTTTCAGTGTAAGAAAATGGGTTCCAGAAACTTAACTAATTTGCTCAGTGTAGCACAGTAAGTAAATAAAAATGACATGTCCCCAAACAATATTTGCATGTATATTATTCCAATACATTAATTCATCTTTCATATTTCTTGACCTTTTCCAATGCCCTTCACTAGTCAACTCCATTGACCCAGTATTTTCTGTTTAATGCTTCCCCAGGATCAGAATGGCTAAGTCCTTTCAAGTTTTATTTTTTTTAATAAATGGAAACATCCCCTAGGCTATATAGTCTTTGCTTGGTGTTTTCTAGAAACAAATCCACACCTGTCAAAGATCCTGGCTGCAGCTTCACTCAGATGAATCAGTGTCATTTCTTTGTGGGAAGGTGGAGTAATTTCTATACCTTTTTTTTCATCACCTGCTCTCTGCTCCAATTACTTCTAATTTGGAGGCCTCTCTTCTCATTTATCCCTCTCAGTTCAATCTTTTCTTCCTTGTGCAGGGTGAGGGATCCTACACTCCTGTCCGAATGCCAAATTACCAGTTAGCAATTAAGGAAGCTCATTTACAAACAGACATAATCATTAAATTATGTGAAAGTCAGAAGAATGGTCTCTTTCCCTGATGCTGGCATCCTAAGCCACATCAAAGAGGCTGGTATTTATTTCAGATCATTATACCTTGATGACTGATCAATTTGACCATCTTCCTATTCTGTGAGACAAACAAAAGGAATCTTTGTCTGGATTTCATGGCCATTTATCATTCCTCTGGCTTTCAAATTGCAAGTCTGAGATCAAAGGAAAGGGGAGGAATGATATTCTGCTGCCTAATGCTGAGAGCAAAGCATGATCACACCTCAGTATTTTCTAATTGTTAAACATCACCTCTGCCTATTTTGTATTGTGAAAACAAACAAACGCTGGAAACAGTAAGATAGCTAACTCTCTTAATATATTGCACATCAAATTCTATTTGTTCTCTTTGATTTTAGAATCAAAATAAGCTCCCAAGTAATCAATCTGAATATGGATTCCAATTCATATACATCCCTAGTTTCTGCTGGTAATTTGCTGTGTGATTTGGTCAGGCAGCATTCCTTATCTGGACCTAATTTTTCATACATATAAAGTGAAAGAATGGGAACTTGATCATTTTTGGCATTTTCATTAACAAATTAAAGACTCAGCTTTGATGGCCAAGTTATATACCAAATTAATTTACTTGTTATCATAATTATTTTTATTCCACAAGCATATTTCATAAATAAGAAGAGTGTTATGAATATGAACACAGGAATTTTTCTATATAGAATATATACCCATAATGTGATTTTTTTTGCTCATATGGGGCATTTCATTCCTATAAAATGTGAAATCCTGAAATGTAACACTTTTATTTGTTTAATCATAAAATGCATAAATAGGTAGCTCATAATATGAAAGCCTCAAATAATACCTTAAAATCTCCTACTTCTCTCCAGGGGAACCACCTGTAAGAGCTTGTGAGCACCCTATCACAAAATATTTTTTGTACCTGTATGTGGATTTGGCCTTCAGCATTTGTTTTCTGTTAATAAGGGTGTATTTTGCATGTTGTTTTGTATGTCTTTTCCTTACTGTTTTTAGGAATACACTTTCCAGTGCTATCCCTCTGAGCATATAGAGCTATCTCAGTCACTGTCCTTGTGGATACATGGTAATCAGCATCATAAATGTATCACAATTCAAGGTGTCCATCTGTTGATATACATTTAGATTTTAAATTTCATTTTGACAATGACAAAAATGCTGGAAAAAAACTTTTTTTTTTCCAATTGCAACTGTGCTTTTTCATCTATTTATTTGTAAGAGTTCTTGGCATATGAATAGGGACTCAGCATATATCTGATGTTTAGTTCATGGAAAGATATTGTTATATATTACCTAACAATGGCTTCCCCTGGTGGCTCAGCGGTAAAGAATCTGCCTTCAATTCAGTAGACTCAAGAGATGTGGGTTTGATCTCTGGGTAGGGAAGATCGTCCAGAGAAAGGCTTGGCAAACCACTCCAGTATTCTTGCTTGGAGAGTCCCATGGACAGAGGACCCTGGCAGGCTACAGTGCAAGGGACTGCAGAGTTGGACATAACTAAAAGGCGCTAACTCCTTGGAAGGAAAGTTATGACCAACCTAGATAGCATATTCAAAAGTAGAGACATCACTTTGCCAACAAAGGTTCGCCTAGTCAAGGCTATGGTCTTTCCTGTGGTCATGTATGGATGTGAAAGCTGGACTGTGAAGAAGGCTGAGCGCCAAAGAATTGATGCTTTTGAACTGTGGTGTTGGAGAAGACTCTTGAGAGTCCCTTGGAGTGCAAGGAGATCTAACCGGTCCATTCTGAAGGAGATCAGCCCTGGGATTTCTTTGGAAGGAATGATGCTAAAGCTGAAACTCCAGTATTTTGGCCACCTCATGCGAAGAGTTGACTCATTGAGAAGACTCTGATGCTGGGAGGGATTGAGGGCAGGAGGAGAAGGGGACGACAGAGGATGAGATGGCTGGATGGCATCACTGACTCGATGAATGTGAGTCTGAGTGACCTCCGAGAGCTGGTGATGGATAGGGAGGCCTGGCGTGCTGCGGTTCATGGGGTCGCAAAGAGTCGGACACGACTGAGCGACTGATCTGATCTGAAAGTGACTGAGCATGCACAATGATGATGTTAGGTTTGCTGTGGTGAAAATAAGATTCTCTACCAGTTTTTGACTTTTACTCTGATTACTAGATGGATCTAGGAAACCAGAATCAATTACAAGCATGATAAAGGGCAATAATTGAAAGATTCAAAAGTATAATTCTTAACCCAGGGAGCAGAGGATATCCATAAGACAGAAAAGATTAAAAATCTAGAAGAACTAAGGGGGAGAAAAAATGATCAAGATATTTCAATCCATTTATCCACCTATTCTTTTTTTCCCGACTTGCTCAATTATTTGTTTAAATAGCAAATGTTTCTTGGTGTTAGCTGCAGTCATGTCAAACTCTTTGTAACCCCATGGACCGTAGCCCACCAGGTTCCTCTGTCCATTGAATTCTTCAGGCAACAATAGTGGAGCAAGTCACCATTCTCTTCTCCAGGGGATCTTCCTGACCCAGGGATCAAACCGGGGTCTTCTGCCTTGCAGGCAATTCCTTACTGGCTGAGCCAGCATCTGGCAAATACTGGTCACCTTTACTTGTTATCAGGCAGTGTAGTAAAAATTTGAACAAGAATGTTATTTATGGAGGTTTACCATGTTTTATTTACTCTACCACATAAATATAATGTATTTCATACAACAGTATCACAAGGTAGGGTTTTTATTTCAATTATGTACAAATAGAGAATCATAGAATGACTTCTTCCAGGGTATAGAGTGTGACATTTACAGTCAGACAAAATAGATTCTGAATCTAAGATAACTAAGCCAATAAATGATACTTTCTAAGGCCCACTTCACCTGGAATGGGAAGTCAAGTGGGCCTTGGTGAGCATCACTATGAACAAAGCTAGAGGAGGTGATGGAATTCCAGTTGAGCTATTCCAAATTCTGAAAGATGATGCTGTGAAAGTGCTGCCCTCAATATGCCAGCAAATTTGGAAAACTCAGCAGTGGCCACAAGACTGGAAAAGATCAGTTTTCATTCCAATCCCAAAGAAAGGCAATGCCAAAGAATGCTCAAACTACCGCACAATTGCACTCATCACACATGCTATAAAGTAATGCTCAAAATTCTACAAGCCAGGCTTCAGCAATATGTGAAACGTGAACTTCCAGATGTTCAAGCTGGTTTTAGAAAAGGCAGAGGAACCAGAGATCAAATTGCCAACATCCGCTGGATCATGGAAAAAGCAAGAGAGTTCCAGAAAAACATCTATTTCTGCTTTATTGACTATGCCAAAGCCTTTGACTGTGTGAATCCCAATAAACTGGTGAAAATTCTGCAAGAGATGGGAATACCAGACCACCTGATCTGCCTCTTGAGAAACCTATATGCAGGTCAGGAAGCAACAGTTAGACCTGGACATGGAAAAACAGACTGCTTCCAAATAGAAAAGGAGTACGTCAAGGCTGTATATTGTCACCCTGCTTATTTAACTTCTATGCAGAGTACATCATGAGACATGCTGGGCTGGAAGAAGCACCAGCTGGAATCAAGATTGCCAGGAGAAATATCAATAACCTCAGATATGCAGATGACACCACCCTTATGGCAGAAAGTGAAGAGGAACTCAAAAGCCTCTTGATGAAGGTGAAAGTGGAGAGTGAAAAAGTTGGCTTAAAGCTCAACATTCAGAAAACGAAGATCATGGCATCTGATCCCATCACTTCATGAGAAATAGATGGGTAAACAGTGGAAACAGTGTCAGACTTTGTTTTTCTGGGCTCCAAAATCACTGCAGATGGTGACTGCAGCCATGAAATTAAAAGACGCTTACTCCTTGGAAGGAAGGTTATGACCAACCTAGATAGTATATTTGAAAGCTGAGACATTACTTTGCCAACAAAGGTCCATCTAGTCAAGGCTATGGTTTTTCCAGTAGTCATGTATGGATGTGAGAGTTGGACTGTGAAGAAAGCTGAGCTCCGAAGAATTGATGCTTTTCAACTGTGCTGTTGGAGAAGACTCTTGAGAGTCCCTTGGACTGCAAAGAGATCCAACCAGTCCATTCTGAAGGAGATCAGTCCTGGGTGTTCTTTGGAAGGAATGATGCTAAAGCTGAAACTCCAGTACTTTGGCCACCTCATGCGAAGAGTTAACTCATTGGAAAAGACCCTGATGCTGGGAGGGATTGGGGGCAGGAAGAGAAGGGGACGACAGAGGATGATATGGCTGGATGGCATCACCGATTCAATGGACGTTAGTTTGAGTGAACTCTGGGAGTTGGTGATGGACAGAGGGGCCTGGCATGCTGGAATTCATGGGGTCGCAAAGAGTTGGACGCAACTGAGCGACTAAACTGAACTGAGACAGCGTATTAAAAAGCAGATACATCACTCTGCCAAAAAAGATCCATCTAGTCAAGGCTATGGATTTTCCAGTAGTCATGTATGGATGTGAGAGGTGGACTCTAAAGAAAGCTGAGCACCAAAGAATTAATGCTTTTGAACTATGGTGTTGGAGAAGACTCCTGAGAGTCCCTTGGACTGCAAGGAGATCAAACCAGTGCATCCTAAAGGAAATCAGTCCTGAATAAGTCATTGGAAGGATTGATGCTGACGCTGAAACTCCAATACTTTGCCACCTGATGTGGATAATTGACTCATTTGAAAAGACCCTGATGCTGAGAAAGATTGAAGGCAGGAAGAGAAGGGGACAGAAGAGATGTTTGGATGGCAACATTGACTCAATCGACATGGGTTTGATGTTTAACTCCAGGAGTTAGCGATGGATACAGAGGCCTGGCGTGCTGCAATTCATGGGGTCACAATGAGTCATACATGACTTTACCACCTTTGACTCACTCACTTGCCAATGATTTAATCACTTTCCCCTTTTGTCTGCTGATCACCATTTACCAAAGCAAGACAAGTGCTTGGTGGACAAGAGAGTTTCTACCCTGCATTTCTTCAGCTCAGAGAGTTGTGACCTATTTGTCCTTGGAGTTGCTCAAAACCAGTAAAATTCAAATCTGTTCACTTGTATGCCTTGCTCTCTTTTTGCTTCGGTTTCTCGCTACTGTTTTTAAACAGATGACAGGAAGAAAAACTTGTTATTTGAGACCAGGCACCATGGCTTTTCATCTGGCTTGTCTTGGTACTAAGCAGTTGATTTGGCATATTGGATCACCTGATCCAGTCTTCATCTTTAAACTACAAGGATAATATTTAATTTCCAAGGTTGTTACACCATAACTACAATAAATAAAGTGAGGCACTGGGAAAGAAAAAAAACACGATTAATGTTCTGCTATTTTTCTCTTTATAGTAGATAACTAACACTGAATAAGCTAAAAAGCCCTACACAAATTTCAGAATTTGCTTTTCACATTGTTTATATAACTCCTAATTTGAAGTTTATATGGTATTTTTCTAGCTGTATTATGATAAAGGTTTCAAAGGATAGTACTACTTGGACTAGACTCTCCTCCTGCTGTTCTTATTAAAAAATCAAAGCTGAAGAGTAGCACTTCTAGGAAAGTATTTGCATATAGATGAACTCAGTAGTTACCCTGGACCTTTTGACCCATTTCAACCTCTATGGCAACAGTCCTTAGTTCTTTTAAATAGCTGTGTTACTCGGTGCTAACATGACTCGTATTTTGAAACCTTTAATAATCTTTTTAAAACACTCTATTTCCATTCATAAGAGCAGGGCATAAAATGTAATGTCACAGATTACTTGGGACTTGGATTTAAATACCAAGGAATGGAGCTTTTGTAGTCACTGAATGGTATGATCCTACCAATTTTCATACCAAACATCCAATTGTGTCTTTTGAATAAAAGTTAGTGAGCCCAAAGATCACACTTTAAACAGTTTTCAAGAGTAATCCATAGCTTTTGTTACAGGCCTCATATAAAATCCATTTGATTTTATAACCAGTTTTACTGTAATATAGTTTCTGTATTACTTAAGCTATCTAACTACAAGGAGGATTTTACAAATAAAGACACATAAGCTAAATGAAGGTAGAGAGAAGTGAGGGGATGATAAGAAAATCATTTATAACACTGCAGGGTGCTCAGTATGCCTGGAATGGTGTTGAAAGGAAAGAGAAATAGGAGCAACACTGGATATTGCTTTCTCTCTCTCTCTCTCTCCTTCTGGCTGCATCCCAGTCTTCCTTCATGAATCATGCACTTCAGAATCTACACTCCTCCTCCTAGTCTTTTGTAGATTCGCTTTCCCTATTCCTCTGGCATTGAGAATTTCCCCTTTAAAATAACCTTCTGAATGGGCTATATTGTAGTATTCTATTTACTTCTCTGTCTCCAGCACTATCTTGTGAGCATCTCCAAATGTCTTGTTCAGACATTCCGTTGTGTAGCATACAGCTAAGTACTCATCACGCCTTTACTGAAATGGAGTTAATGCAGGTCTTTATAGTAAGATGAGATCTTAATGAGATCACCAGAGCTTGGTGCTTAACTTCACTATTACTAAAGTCGAATCTCACCATATGTTTAGTGATCGTGTCCTGAATATAACACAAATTCTAATGAAAGGGTTAAAAGGGTATAGGGAGATACATCTCTAACCTTAACGGGATCATATGCAGTCTCTCTAGTTTTATAGCTGGCCAATGTGTGAATTTCTCATGAAGGGCTCCCTTAGTTGTACTCCTATGAGAATCCTGGGCCCAGGTATGACTTCTATAAGCATTTACTTTTAAGCTAAGAAGCCATTAGGTTAAGGCTAAAATTTAACCCATAGTTAAGACAAGGAACTAGATCAAAATGGGGAAGTGGTACCTAGTAAATCAGGTAGAGATACTTAAGGAAATTAACTGAGTCAGAAATCCGCTCTAAATGCTATTCAGCAGAGCAGATGGTTGGGGAGATGATTTTAGAGTTTGACTTTCATGGATGTCTCTGGATTCAACACTGAAATGGGTTGGCATGCATTACTATTCTGGTTGCACTGTTAGGAAATGGATAGTCATGGCTGACTTCAATGACCCATGCAGGTCAGGGAAGTAGCAGAAGAGCCTGACTTGAAAAAGAAACCCATTGCCCAGCCAATTCAAGTACTATTACAGGGACATGAGATAAGCATTGTGAAACATGGGACAGAAAGAAGCTTAACCTATCTTGAAGGATTGTGGAAGTTTCACCAAAGAGGCATCAAATGAGGTCATGAAGAATGAAAATCAGCTCAGTTATAATCCTTCATTCATATATAGAATTCTTCACATTAAAAAAATAAAGTATGCAAGATCCATTATCATTTTACACACACACACACACACACACACACACACACACACACACACACACACCCCTTTGTTGGAGACCAAAGACAATTATCTATAACCTAAAGATGAGGAAACCAAGGATCAAAGAGTACAGATCTTGTCTAATATTATCCTTTAAGCAACATATTCTATGAAAGAAAAAATTTCCACTTGAAATCCTCTGTTCTTGTACAACATTCTGCCTTTCCAGGGATGTCTGATGCATTTAAATACAAAGAGTAATCTAAATGATAAAATAATGTCCTTTAGGAAAATTTAGCTATTTAACCTCTTCAAAGAATGCTAATAATTTGATAAGGAAGTAAATAGAATCTTAAAAATCAAAAAGACCATACTTAAGATTGGCACTTTACATATATTACACCTTTTAATACAAAAATCATGGAAGGTAGTAATTATGGCCATTTATCAACATGGAAGAATTGCACTCTTGCCCTTTAAAAATCCATTTTCTTTCAAAAGCCAGAAAGGTATCTAAACCAGATATTCTGTATGAGGGTCTCAAATGAGATGTAGCAAGAAAGAAGTGCTGCTCTCCAAGACTACAATTACTGTAATGCAGAAAGAGCTCCTTGGAGCAGGCGGCTTTGATGGATTAATCAGGAGGAGATTCTAGTAGGAAGATAAGAGATGCTCCATCTGAGCTGAAAATATTGGGCTAGGAGTCAACAAATCTGGTTCCTACTCCCAGAAGTTGCTATGTAGGGACTCTAGCCAAAATATTTCCCCCAAACTTTAAATAAAATAAAGTGTTTGATAAGTTCTGACTTAATTAGCTCTCACAACCTCTATTGGTTTCCTGCGGCTGCTATAGCAAATTGCCACAAACTTGGTAGCTTAAAACAATTGAAACTTACTTCCTCCCCATTCTGGAGGCTAGAAGTTCAACATCAGTTTCATTGGGGTTAAGTCAGGGTGTGTCAGATGTTGGCAGGGTCACATGCCATCCAGAGGCTCTAGAGAAAGAATCCATCGTCTGTTTCCAATTTCTGGTGGCTGATGGCATTTCATTGTTTGTGGCCCAATCACTACAGTCTCTGCCTCCATCTGCTCCTTGTCTTCTCCTCTTTTATGTGTATAATCCTTCTCTTCCTCTCTGAAAAGGTCACTTGTGCTTGGATCTGCTGCTCCTGCTAAGTTGCCTTAGTTGTGTCCTACTCTGTGAGACCCCAGAGACGGCAGCCCACCAGCCTCCCGCGTCCCTGGGATTCTCCAGGCAAGAGCACTGGAGTGGGTTGCCATGTCCTTCTCCAATGCATGAAAGTGAAAAGTGAAAGTGAAGTCGCTCAGTTGTGTCCGACCCTCAACGACCCCATGGACTGCAGCCTACCAGGCTCCTCCGTCCATGGGATTCTCCAGGCAAGAATACTGGAGTGGGGTGCTTGGATCTAGGATCTCTCAGATAATCAAGGATAATCTCCTCATCTTAAAACATTCACAAGTTCCAGGTATTAGGACCACTGTTTAAGAAAGTGAAAGAAAGTATTAGTCTCTCAGTCATGGCTGATTCTCTTGTGACCCCATGGACTGTAGCCCACCAGGCTCCTCTGTCCGTGGAATTCTCGAGGCAAGAATAGTGGAGTGGGTTGCCATTCCCTTCTCCAGGGGATCTTCCCCAGCCAGGGATCGAACCTGGTTCTCCAGCATTGCAGTCAGATTAGTTACTATCTGAGCCACCAGGGAAGCTCCATTATTCAGTATTGAAGATATTATCATACTGTTCATGGGGTTCTCAAGTCAAAAATACTGAAGAGGTTTGCCATTCCCTTCTCCAGTGAACCACAGTTTGTCAAAACTCTCCACCATGACCCATCTGTCTTGGGTGGCCCCACGTGGTATGGTTCATATTTTCATTGATTTAGACAAGGCTGTGGTCTATGTGATCAGTTTGATTAGTTTTCTGTGATTGTGGTTTGCATTCTTTCTAGGCCTCTGATGGATAAGGATAAGAAAACTCCAATACCTTGGCCACCTGATGCAAAGAACTGATTATTTGGAAAAGATCCCGATGCTGGGAAAATTGAAGGCAGGAGGAGAAGGGGACGACAGAGGATGAGATGGTTGGATGGCATCACCGAGTTGATGGACACGAGTTTGAGCAAGCTCCGGGAGTTGGTGCTAGACAGGGAAGCCTGGTGTGTTGCAGTCCATGGGGTCACGAAGAGTTGGACACAACTGAGCAACTGAACTGACTGACTGAAGATATTATCTCTATTATTATTATTATATTTTGATCTTGAGCCTCATTCTGCAAATTATTGGGCAAAGTACAAAATTTTTCTTATATGTAAAATGGAAATAAAAACTGTACCTATTTTGTGGATTTATTATGAGGATTTATAAGTTAATACTTAATGAAGTACTTAGAACAGTGCCTATGACAGGATAGGTGACCAGTAAAACTTTTATTATTAACTGTTACTATTTCCCAGCCATGAAAAGCCTGCATATATTGAAAGATCTTGTCTACCAAAGACAAGCCATGTATTCAGTAATATTTAATTTGATTCCTAATGTTTTATTAATCAAAGACATTTATCACTGCCTGTCAGAGCTGATTCAGCAGGAGATAACCAGAGTATCCGCAGTGAGTTGACACAACACCAGCCCAAAGAACAGACTTAACATTTTTAACCTGTGTACTCATAGTCTGAGCCAAAATTCCAATACTGATAACACTTGTTGTAATAGTGAAAATATCTGTTTTACCTCTAATTAGTAAGTAAAACATTAGTTTTTTCTAAGGTATATAAAACCTTTAAAATCTTATTTATTTATTCATTCTTTCATTACATATTTTCCACCACTACCCAGGGAGCCTAGGCCTCTTTGAGAACTCTACCCTTAGGCAATGTAGCACCTTTAAGGAGACCTTCAAAGCTTCATCATCACCTTGGAGGCTTTTCACTGGGAGCTTGTCTGGGAGGAGGCCATCAGGTGAAAGTTGTTAACATACAACTTTAAATAGCCCTACCAGGATGCCAACTCAAGCAAGCTCAGCCATTAATCCCGGTGAAATTTACTGCCACGTGGACGTGGGTGAGACAGAGGCACCTTTAGCGTCCTAAGAAATTTTTAAGACAGGCAGAAATATTCTTTTTCACATATTATATGCTAGGATGAGCTAATTGCCAAATACATCAACGTCCATCTGCGACTGACCCCACAGCCTGGTTTAGAGCTCTGTGACAGCTTTCCGTTTCCAAAGGCCTTGCCAAAAACCATGTCTCTCCTGTCCTTAGGAGGTGCACATGCCCAGCGTCAGGAAAGCAGCATTATGAAAAGGAAGAAAGCATGGCAAGTGATCCCATTTTGCAGGTGACTGCCTAATCTATCTCCATGCATGTTTGTTGGGGTTAAAGTGAGAAATTCATGTACAATATGCTATATGTGTGCCCCTTCCTCATTCTCCAGGTCTCCTGACACCTGCAGGACACCGAAGCCAGGCCCTTCAACAGAGGGCGGCGAGGCAGGTAGGACTCAAACCTAATAGAGACAAGAGATAAGATAAATTTGCCGCTATATTCCATGAACTATAGATAATAAGCTTTGAATGATTTTCTAATGCTAGACACTCTGATTTACACATAATTGCTCACACACACATATACACAAAGTAAAGCGGTACACGCAGTAAAGATGGTGGAACTGAAGCTGTAATGGTAAATATCTAAAATATACCTTATAGGGAGCAAATGGAGATAGAGGAGGTGAACTGGAATAGTAGGGACTCCGAGTCCAAGCTTTTAGTTGTCTGCTGTATCACTTTCTAATGTGCTGAATTGCCAGCCTGCTTTCTTACTCTCATTTCCCTTTCTCGTCATTTACTAGGATAGTGACCTTCCACGTTTGTCTGACTGATTCTTGGCAACTTTGTCCTCTGCCTCCCCAATAATCTCTTGTTTGACTCCAGCCACCTGTTTCCCACTTCCCCAGAGTACACAGCTGTAACCTACTAGAAACAGATGAAAGTGTGACCTGTGACCTGTATTGAAGCCTTGCCTGAAGATACCAACCCCTGACAGTCCTATTACGGAGAGCATAGTACAAAATAGAATTCATAATTCCACATTCGGATGTGATACTTTATACATCTCTTTGTCTTGTGTGGCATTTTACTGTGTTTTACTATAATCGTCTGTTCAATATTTCATTATAGTTCACTGAGCTGTAGAAGAGATAAAAAGTTATTGAAAGGAGTCAGAAAAATGCATGTTTAGCACATGAAACTCTTGTTTAGCCACGTTGCCTTGAATTTCAATATTTCATTAGTAAAATAGAATTAAATTCATCTTGTTAAATGGATCAGATAAGAAAACATTTTTAAAGTAGAGCACAGTAACAGGAACATCGTAAGTCCATGGCAGCTGCTAGATATTTGAAAAATAATTGTTATTGTTTACAAAGTTGTTTTTTTTTTTTTTTTTTTTAACTAAGTCCTTCACGTTTCTTAACATTACAGCCTCGTCCTTTTCATCTTCAAATCTTACTCTGTTACTTGGCCCATAGCAGAGGCTCCATGTGTGGTAGTGAAATTGAATTTCTGAGAGTTGTTTAGACTTTAAATGAGTCCCTGGAAATTCTTGCTAGTCTAAAAATTCTTGCCCTAATCTAAGATTAATTCTTTGGAAATTGAAGAGGGAAAAAGATGAGGGATGCAAGTAGGAAAGAGAGAGAGAAAAGAGATTATCTGTGAGATATTTATCTAAATAGCCTGGCAGTGAGAGTGGCAGGCTCTCGATGGTCTCCCGGTGTGGGAGGGGAGATGAATGGTTTCCAGGGCACCCCGGTGCTACTCCTTAAAGGAGCCTGCTGTGGCCAGAGCGGGCCCCTTTGACCCTGTTTCAATGTAGGAGGAAGGATGGGTAGAATCATAAAAGGAACACACTCTCTCACACTCCCACTGTAGTTCCCCTGGAAATACTGGATCTGTTGAGGCAGTTGGCATGCGAGGATGCTTGGTGAGGCAAAAAGCACTTGAAATGTGACTCTGCTGCTGCAGCTCTGTGACCTGAGGC
Source organism: Tragelaphus eurycerus (assembly GCA_935064755.1). Taxonomy (NCBI): domain Eukaryota; kingdom Metazoa; phylum Chordata; class Mammalia; order Artiodactyla; family Bovidae; genus Tragelaphus; species Tragelaphus eurycerus. The sequence goes on from CAKXYN010000020.1 coordinate 27,154,248, forward strand.
TCATTATTCGGCCCTTTGTGCTCTTTACTCACTCGTGAAACTAGGAAAATAATGTCTACTTTGCGGGGCTATTCTGGTGGTTAAGTAATACAAAGCATATTAAAGCTATTCAGTTTGTATATTATGCCAGTAGCTAAATCTGCTATGTATTATAGATATTTTAGGCTAAATGTGAAGAATAACTTTTTTCAGATGGTTGATCATCTTTACTGAAAATTAACCCTTAAGTGTTGCCATCAACGTGTTTGTTATATGATCCTGTCCTGTTGACCAGATGTCATGGAACCAGAGGTGGATATAAGATCTTAAATGATGCAGACTTCTCTTTCCTAAAAATATAGTTTGGAGGCAAAGCTTTGTGTGTATGTGTGTCTGTGTGTGGGGAGGAGAGTGAGGGATGGGGAGAGAGGGAGAGAACGAATTTGGAATATCCCGTTCATACCTTTCCCTAGGAGTATAATCTTAGTAAATACTTTCACTAGAATCCCAGTCTTAGGCTTTGCTTCTAGAAAAGTCAATTCTAAATCACTTGGCATGGAAGTTGTTTGCAAGAAATAACAAGCCCTAAGGTCTATGCCAGTGTCTATAAAAGCACACTGCAAAGGCCATTTATATATATATATATATATATATATATATATATATATATATATATATAAAATGGTCTGTAGAGTCTGACAAGTTTGGGTCGGCGTGTTATATTGACTGCTGCTGCTGCTGCTGCTAAGTCGCTTCAGTCGTGTCCGACTCTGTGCGATCCCATAGACGGCAGCCCACCAGGCTCCTCCATCCCCGGGATTCTCCAGGCAAGAATACTGGAGTGGGTTGCCATTTCCTTCTCCAATGCATGAAAGTGAAAAGTGAAAGTGAAGTCGCTCAGTCGTGTCCGACTCTTAGCGACCCCATGGACTGGAGCCTCTAGCCCCATGGACAGGCTCCTCCATCCATGGGATTCTCCAGGCAAGAGCACTGGGGTGGGGTGCCATTGCCTTCCCCTGTTATATTGACTACTAACTGTTTAATCTTGGGAAAATTACTCAACCTCTAGTGACTCAGTTTCCTTGTCTGCAATATTTATCTCACAGGGCTATTTGGAGAGGTAACAGGTAGAGGATCTTCCCAGATGTCCTGCTGTATCATATAAATTTCATAAGTCATAGCGTCGGTTGTGACTATTACTACTACTTACTACCATTGTTTCTCTGTGCATGATTCTTGTTCAGGCATTCTGCTTGAAGCTCTTTGGCTGTATTATTATTTATTTATTTATTTATTTACTATTTACAACAGTGCTCCTAACTTACACTTAAACCAGAGTTAGAAAGTAGTCTCAAAGTCAGTAGTTTAAATGGAAGCTTTACTATAAACACAATTGGAAGAGACTGGTTGTCATGGTGATGCTTTTGCCAAAGTAATGGAGAGATAAATTAAATGCCAAGGGAGGCTGTAAAAGTTGCCTGTGTTCTTTAAGTGCATTCAGTGTGATGGACAGAAGAATTGTATTTATCAGACATTTTTCTCTCTTTACAATCTTTATTTACAATGAATGCATCTTTACTCCAGTGCTGCTATTATCCACAATTTTTTTTATCTATCACTAGCAAACGTTTCTGTAGAAAGGATATGGTATCATACAGTGGTTTTGGAATCAGACTTCCTGAATCTGAATCTGAGTTTGGCAATTTTGTTCCCAAATTTTGTCCACATTGACCAGTCTAGGACTCACTTTTCTCATATGTAAAGTATGAAGAAGGCTATATCTGATCCATATGCTTGTCTAAGTACTGTATGAGGTAATTCATATGAAGTAATTAGGAAGGAGCCTAGCATTTAGTGAACAATGCGTTAGTTTTACTGTCAAACTAGCATATCTATTCTTACCACTGTTATCTTCATTGTTCTAGAATAGTAGAGCTTGGCCAGTCCTGAGGGATCATTTAGTTAAATTCTATCATCTTATAAAGATAATTTGCCACTTATCAACAATGAGATTGAGCCTAACTTATACATATGTATTCATTGGCCTTAGGGGACTCAGGTGCCAAATGTTGTTTTAGATCTACAAGCTTCGTTAAGGTTAAAGGGTGTACATGTTTTCACCATTGAGTCTAAGCAGGGTGACTTGTGTGGTGTGGCACCAGGTATGAGTATGTATTCAATAAATCTCAATCAAAAGAATGAGTTAAAAAATGGATAGGTTAGTAACTCAGTAATTCTTGAGTAAATGAACTGGGGCTCAAAAGTAAGGCTTCAGGTGGTATGCAATATACAGGGGCCTAACCTGACCTAGGGTTACGTTTGAGAACATTTCCCTAAACACAGAGGATTTATTCTCCATCCTGTGGGAGGGTGTGGGTCTGAGTGTGTTGAGGTATAGGGATCAGAGGACCTTAAATGATAACCATGTAACCCTTTTATCATGAAGTACAAATGAAACACAAGCATTGATGTTTAGGTTTTTGTAGATGTCTCTGATGTGATCCCTTCCTCCAAGCACTATTCTAGAAAATTAGTATTGAGATTTTAGGAATCTTCTATTTACTGCTTGCCCTTGCTCAGCCCCCATCTGACCCATACTATACTTTATAGCCTCAGGTTCCAGGAAGAGAAGCCTTACGTCAAGAACTCTGATTTGAAAGCTGGGTTACTTGCATTACATAAATACGTCCACAGCTTTCTTTTCCTTCTAAACTGGGTTTCTTTTACCTCTAGGCCAAAAATCTGTGCCGTGTCAATGCCTCCATTCTGTCTACATGCCTTGTGACTATCTGTATATTAATTTCTAAAGGACATATTAATTCCAGGCTGAGCAATGATTGGTTATTAGATCGCCAATCTATGCATGAATAGATTTTACATTATCTTCTTGTCTATTGTTTCTAGAAAGTGGTAAGTAAACTGTTTCATTGGTAAGAGCTACATGCCAGGCACCATGTTAAGTATTGATACTTTCATAGCCATGACTGGAATATATCATCACAGCTGCAAGACATTTTGCACAGCTGCAAAATGCATTTTACAAATGAGAAAATAATTTTATAGGAATTAGGTACTTTGTGTAATATAAACAGGATGTGCTATCACTGGACAGTGTATGAAAATATGCACAGTATATAAGAGTTTTTAGCTCTTTGGTACTAGAAGAGCCGTAAGCCATATTCTAATAACAGATTTCAGTTGATGGTATCAAGGAACCAAGATCATGAAATTGAAAAATGATAAAATCAGTTTACAAACCCATTTTTTCCCCATTTCACTTCTAGAGTAGTCTTCATTGTGTCTTGGCATCACAAAGAAGAAAGTGAGAAAAATAGCTACCTAATAAGGAGTATGTCCTCTGGAGTGGATTGAGGGGGTTCAGATTCCAGCGTTGCCTCATGTTAGCATTGTAAACCTTGGCAAGTCAATAAGATGAGTATACTAATAGTTACATAACAGTTTATTTTAAAATATGATTAGTCAGGGCCTCCCTAGTGGTTCAATGGTGAAGAACCTGCCTGCAATGCAGGAGACATGGGTTCAGTCCCTGTGTGGGGAAGATCCCCTGGAGCAGGGCCTGACAACCACTCCAGTATTCTTGCCTGGAGAATCCCATGAACAGAGGAGTCTGGCGGGCTATACAGTTCATGGGGTTGGGAAGAGTCGGACATGACTGAAGCAATGATCACACATACATGGTTAGACATGCAAGGTGCTTAGCATTGTATCTAAAATACAACTTGTGCTCAATAAATGACATTTATTGTTATGATAATATACTTTAGTTTTGATTAAGCTGCAAATAATTTGATTAAGTTGCAAATAAATTGCTAATGTAGAAGGGTTTGATGGCTGCAGTAAAAATACTTCTCATTTTAAATGGCGGACAACACCCACCGTTTGCTTTGGAGGACTTTCCTGCTTCCCTAATGGAAGATTAATCCCTGTCAAGGGTTTGGAAGCTGATTAAATGAGCTCATCATTTTATCTAAGAAAGTCATTTCCTCTGCCCAGGCTTCCTGCTGAACTAGCACCTTTGAATGATACTCATGTAATATTTAACTGGTGTGGGCATTGGAGTACATTTTGTTCAAAATGATATTTTCCTTGGAGTGTACCTAATCCAGCTAGAAATGTTTATTTTCATATTCTGAGCCAATCGATTTGCAGGTTTCCTCCACTCTCTGGAAGTAGTAGTCTTGTGAAACCTTTCATAAGCCAAAATGGTATAAAGCGAAGAACCAGTGAGCTTAGGAAACGTCTTGTTAACAGAAACACAAAATAAACCAAGATAAAGCACAGATGCTCACAGATACAGTTCAAAGCTATGATGGCTTGATGCTGAGAGTGGTTCCTAGGAAAGAGCTGGTAGGGAGCACTATGCTCAGCGTGTGCACTGCCTATATAAGAGCTCTTCTGCAAAACAAATGCTGAAGGCTAATTTCAATTAATGCCTTTTTATTTTTTATTTTGTAAAAGTGAAAATCCTCTTCAGATTTCTTTTGATTAGTGAAAACTGGTGTGATGCAAATTTTTCATAAAAATGAAGTAGCATAAAATGAATTTCTAAAAGAGGAATGATTACCACTTCCTCAGTTAATCACAAGTAGTGACTTACCTCTGTCAATAGCTTTATCCCATCTGAGTAACTCTACATATTTACTCTATAGTTTTAAATATTCTGAACAATATTCAATCCTAATACTTCTATAGAATATTGATTGATATAGGCAGATAGTTATATGATATGTCAATCTTATCAACTTAAAGGCTCTGTACACTGTAAACTCACTGTAGATTCAAGAGATTAGATCTGATAGAGTGCCTGAAGAAATATGGATGGGGGTTTGTGACATTGTACAAGAGGCACTAATCAAGACCATCCCCAAGAAAAAGAAATGCAAAAAGGCAGAATGGGTGTCTGAGGAGGCCTTACAAGTAGTGAGAAAAGAGAAGCTAAAGGCAAAGGAGAAAAGGAAAGATATACCCATTTGAATACAGGGTTCCAAAGAATAGCAAGGAGAGGTAAGAAAGACTTCCTCAATGATAAATGCAAAGAAATAGATGAAAACAATAGTATGGGAAAGACTAGAGATCTCAAGAAAATTAGAGACACCAAGGGAACATTTCATGCAGATGGGCACAATAAAGGACACAAATGGCATGGACCTAACAGAAGCAGAAGATATTAAGAAGAGGTGGCAAGAATACATAGAAGAACTGTACAAAAAAGATCTTCATGACCTGGATAATCATGATGGTGTGATCACTCACCTAGAGCCAGACATCCTAGAATGTGAAGTCAAGTGGACCTTAGGAAGCATCACTATGAACAAAGCTGGTGGAGGTGATGGAATTCCAGTTGAGCTATTTCAAATCCTGGAAGATGATGCTGTGAAAGTGTTGCACTCAATATGCCAGCAAATCTGGAAAACTCAGCAGTGGCCACAAGACTGGACAAGGTCAGTTTTCATTCCAATCCCAAAGAAAGGCAATGCGAAAGAATGCTCAAACTACCACACAATTGCACTCATCTCACATGCTAGTAAAGCAATGCTCAAAATTCTCTAAGCCAGGCTTCAACAGTACATGAATCATGAGCTTCCAGATGTTGAAGCTGGATTTAGGTAAGACAAAGGAACCAGAGATCAAATTGCCAACATCACTGGATCATTAAAAAAGCATGAGAGTTTCAGAAAAACATTTACTTTTGCTTTATTGACTATGCCAAAGTGTTGACTGTGTGGATCACAACAAACTATAGAAAATTCTGAAAGAGATGGGAATACCAGACCACCTGACCTTCCCCCCCTGTATGCAGGCCAAGTAGCAACAGTTAGAACTAGACATGGAACAACAGACTGGTTCCAAATCGGGAAAGGAGTAAGTCAAGGCTGTATATTGTCACCCTGCTTATTTAACTTATATGCAGATTATATCATGAGAAACACTGGGCTGGAGGAAGCACAAGCTGGAATCAAGATTGCTAGGATAAATATCAATAACCTCAGATATGAAGATGACACCATCCTTATGGCAGAAAATGAAGAAGAACTAAAGAAACTCTTGATGAAAGTGAAAGAGTGGCTTAAAACTCAACATTCTGAAAACTAAGATCGTGGTATCTGTTCCCATCACTTCATGGAAAATAGATGGGGCAACAGTGGAAACAGTGACAGACTATTTTGGGGGCTCCAAAGTCACTGCAGATGCTGACTTCAGCCATGAAATGAAAAGACGTATGCTCCTTAGAAAAAAATTATGACCAACCTAGACAGCATATTAAAAAGCAGAGACATTACTTTGCCAACAAAGGTCTGTATAGTCAAAGCTATTGTTTTTCCAGTAATCATGTGTGAATGTGAGACTTTGACTATTAAAAAAAGCTGAGCACTGAAGAATTGATGCTTTTGAACTGTAATTTTGGAGAAGACTCTTGAGATTCCCTTGGACTGCAAGGAGATCAAACCAGTGCATCTAAAGGAAATCAGTCCTGGGTGTTTATTGGAAGGACTGATGTTGAACCTGAAACTCCAATACTTTGGCCACCTGATATGAAGAAATGTGTCATTTGAAAAGACCCTTATCCTGGAAAAGATTGATGCTGGGAGGAAAAGGGGATGACAGAGGATGGGACAGTTGGATGGCATCAGCGGCTCAATGGATCTAAGTGTGGATAAGCTCTGGGAGTTGGTGATGGACAGTGAGGCCTGGTGTGCTGCAGTCCATGGGATTGCAAAGAGTCAGACATGACTGAGTGACTGAACTGTAGTGAAACTGTAAACTCACATTTGCGCGTGCACACACACACACTCATTCATACATGCACACAAATACCTTATCACATATATGTGCATAAATGTACCTTTTTGATTAGAGAATGTTTTGTGCTTGAATGTAACCCAGGTATACATTCAGTTTGTGAATAATCTTGTTTTTATCTTCAATAACATTTCATAATTAATACAGGTCTCAATACTTCTAGAATCCCCTCCCTCATACTAGAACTAACTCTGAAATGCCTATGGAATTCTAGACTTGTTAAAAGTGTCTTCAGTGCACCCTAATTAAGAGTTCAGACATTTATATTTAGGAAGGTAAAAGAAGAGAAATCAATAATGGCAATGATGTCTGTGCTTGTATAGTATTTTTTCTTCATATCCCAAAGGTCTCCAAAATGCCAAGAAAGACAGGCTGCATGTTATTACCCTCAGCTAACAAATGAAGAAATTGGGGATTAGAAAATTTAAGTAAATTGACTACTTAAAATAGCATATAAACCTTCCCCCCTTTTGTTTTACTATAAACGCAAAGCTTCTCAAACTATTTGATTCCCCCACCCAAAATTATAACAGTAAATAGTATACTAGAGAAAAAGGAGATAACTTACAGAATTAGATACCAATAACTAAATGTTAAGCAACCTTCTTTTTTGGATCACTAAACACTTGATGATTAAATCCCTAATATCTGACATGCCCCTTATCCATGATGCCAATTTAGATGACAGTACCATATAGCTCCGAATAACCTTTGTACTCAAAACTAGTACATGAAACATAAATTCAGTCTGTTGTCTCAGTGTTAGACTATGATGGATCACATACTCAGGGACTGATCTTAGTTTTTATCATGAAATTTATCCTCTGCTTCTTGACATATTTTCCATGTTACCACTTCCTCTGTGTAAAGCTACATGTCTCTGCCTTACTTGGGTCCATAGCTGATTTCAACAAAGTGCTTATATAGGGTGAATTTAAAGAAATTGTTAGGCCAGTTTTCATTCCATCTTGTCTATCATGGAGGCAAAGAAATTGGACTGTGTAACTAACCATTACTGAGAAGTTTTGAAAGTGCTTATTATTTATTAGAAATGGTAGCGGTGTTGTCCTGTCATGGCTCTGCTTTGCAGACAAACATAATACTCAGAAATGAAATAAAATTCATTTACCTTTGCACTACTCTAATTCCTGTGTTGTCTGCTTTTCCTGTTACTGGTTGAGGATATGGGACCGTACTACTCACTCGTTCAAACATGGTAATACATGCACACACACAAAACTCAGCACCAGATGGGTTCTGGTTCCTTGAAAACTGGAAACAATCTAAGCAAGTGAAAATTGAGGCTACATTAGAAATTCATGGTTTCTTCAGATTTTATTCTCCCTCTCTTAAAAGTTTTCAGTTCTTGCAAATTTATATCAAGATTCTTATTTGTGTATCCTAAAGAATTGATACCAGTAAGCTGGGTGACACATTCTAAAGTCAAACCACAATTAAGTGTGTTTGAATTTACAAAACCACAACTTCAATGAAGTTACATTGCAGTTTAAAGAAGAACGTTCATGAAAGATGTAATGACATTGTCTCATGACCTACACAATTTATTCTCACCTTACTTCCGTTCTTATATGATCAAGTGAAACATTTTTCTTCCATAGTCTAAGAATTTAAGATTTTCAAATCATTGTTCATTAAGCATCAAAATACTTTATTCTACAACTAAATCCTTCCTCAAAGTTTCATAAAGTAAATAAACAGTGTGATTCCATGGGTCTGTAAATACTATCATCTGTTGTTTGAAGGAGAAAGACAACACAAAAGCTTGGTCTTCCTATTTCACAGCTCCAAACAATATAATTTCTACTAAATAAGAGTTTGGAATTCTGCTTCTCTTCTGAACCTTTTTCTCACTACCCTTATTTTATTATTAAGCCTTCATTATCTCACCTTTAGACAGATCTAATGTTCCTTTAATCTGTTATTATTATCCGTTTTATTCTTCATCCCCACCTCTAGGCCCATTAATCCACTTTCTATCCCACTGTGAGAGTAGGATGACTGAGAAAAAAAACAAATGACCAGGTCACCCTTTTGTTACATAGGAAAATAAAAAGTCTGAGTTCTAAACAGATAATGCAAAGTCTCTTAGTATGGTCAAAGTCCAGCTCTCTCTCCTTATTCCCTTTTGCCTTTGAGGCACAGAATAAATTAAGGAATAAATGAGAGTGAGTGGAGACATGGCAATTGGTAGTATGCTGAATTTTTTGTCTGTACAAAATCTACAAACAGGCAAAGATATTCTACTGGTTCAATGATAAAGAATCCACCGGCAATGCAGGAGACACAGGCTTGACCTCTGATCTTCCCCTAAATTGGGAAGATCCCCGGGGGAGGGAATGGCAACCTACTCCAGTATTCTTGTTGGGAAATTCCATGGACAGAGGAGCCTGGTGGGCTACAGTCCATGGGGTCACAGAGAGTCAGACACAAATGAAGTGACTGAACACACACACACACACAGATTCTATTTACGAAATAATTTTTGACTGGTTTTTAAGTTGTTAAAAATGGGGGAGGGATATCCAATGGTCAGCTCTTTCTATCCCTTTTGAAGAGCCTATAAACTGAACAATATTGGTTTATGAATGACAGATTTCACTTCATTACAGTGAAAATTCACCATCTTGTATTGAAAGAAACAAATTTAGATAATAAGAACTCCTATAATCATTATTCAAACATTAGTATATTTTAATATTCTCTTTTGAGGGGCTTTTCTCAAAGAAAACAACAGTAAATTATCTTGGAAGTATTAACATAGCACCTGAAATATATCTCTGTAAAAGAATGACCTTCAGGTAGAAATCTTGTTGAGGGAATTTTTCTGCATCATTCAAACTCAAGCCTTTGTTGCTGCTGCTAAGTCACTTCAGTCGTGTCCAACTCTGTGCGACCCCATAGACGACAGCCCACCAGGCTCCCCCATCTCTGGGATTCTCCAGGCAAGAACACTGGAGTGGGTTGCCATTTCCTTCTCCAGTGCATGAAAGTGAAAAGTGAAAGTGAAGTAGCTCAGCCGTGTGCAACTCAGCGACCCCATGGACTGCAGACCACCAGGCTCCTCCGTCCATGGGATGTTCCAGGCAAGAGTACTGGAGCGGGTTGCCATTGCCTTCTCCGCAAGGCTTTGTTAGTTAAAACAAAATGAGAGAAAAATAAATCTTGATGTGGAATATAGATTACAAAGTTGCTGGAGGGATTTAATTTGGGAGTAATTGTTTTACCTAGTTCAAGAAAAGGTAATTTAGATTCACAGGGAGCAAAGGAATTATATATGACCAGGAGTGACATAGAGAGAAGGCAATGGCACCCCACTCAAGTACTCTTGCCTGGAAAATCCCATGGACAGAGGAGCCTGGTAGGCTGCAGTCCATGAGGTCGCTGAGGGTCAGACAGGACTGAGCAACTTCACTTTCACTTTTCACTTTCATGCATTGGAGAAGGAAATGGCAACCCACTCCAGTGTTCCTCCCTGGAGAATCCCAGGGACGGGAGAGCCTGGTGGGCTACCGTCTCTGGGGTCGCACAGAGTCGGAACGACTGAAGCGACTTAGCAGCAGCAGGAGTGACATGATGGTCCAGTTATGCATCAGTTAGAATCTGTACACACTAAGACAACTTTTCAAGAATCCTGAAACTATTAACAGACAAGCCAGAAACCCAGGATCAAGATCCCATTACTTTCTAAACTTTAGGGTTCTAATATCAGGTCCAAGAGTTATTGCTAAAAACAAGGTCAATAAAATCATCGCTTCAAAATAAATAAGCTTATCTTATTTATCATCTTCAGCTTTTATATTACATAACTGTATAATCTCAGTCTATTAGAGGCTTCCCTGGTCATTCAGATGGTAAAGAATCTTATTAACCTAATATGTTTAATGAAATATTCAATCTGGAAAGACCTCATTGTAAGTAAGGCTTCTACTATGACTGTAACTTTCTAATATTCTAAACTTTATGCATGAACCCTACTAAACTAATGTTATATCCTAATGCATTATGCTCTGTATGTTTGTTCCTTTGTTCATGTCTAGAATGCCTTCTCCTTGCCCCATCCTTTTTTGTTGACCAAAAGAACCCCTAATCTTCTTTAAAACCATGAGTCATTTTACCTCCTTCAGGAAGCCTTGCCTGCATTTTAATTCATTCATGTTTATATTTATAAAATGTTTGCTAGATGAATTGAAAGTGCTTATACACTTAATATTTTTATCTCAATGTCTTTGGGCTAATTATTTCTCTCATGTTATGGGAGAAGAAATTTCAGTTCTTTGATTATGAGTAAGTTGTCAAATATTGTAAAATGAAAATAGGATTCAAGCCCAACCATAAACCCTACAGTGACTGTCCAGTTCCTTATTGTACTGCAGAGTATTGGGTTTGACCAACTCTGACTCTTCATGCATGATATTAATTTTGCCCCATTACTTACAAAAATTTCAACTTAATTTCTTTCTTTACAATGGCTAGTCACATATATACACAACAAATACACAAAAATGAATACTTAACTAAAATACCAAAATAATTATACTTTATAAATCTTGTTTTCTTTTTAAATCATTGTGAGTCTGACTTGGGTAATGCACACCATGTGAAGCTAAAATCTACACTGCTATTATATCCATGTGCATAGCCATTACTTGAAAAAAAAATCTATCAGGAGCAGAGTGGCAAAGTTAAATTGGAAGGAGGATCAAGGTCTAACATCTTATATAAAATGAATGACTTTGGAATAACTATGCATTGCATTGATATTTAATATTTCACAGATGCATGTATTCTATTTGTATGTGCTATTACTCGAACAGAAGCATTTGATGAAATTCCTCCCTCAAGGTCTGTAGGGTTTTTTAAATTTTCATGTTACAATGAATTTCTCAGGTCAAGTCAGTGGTAGCAAGGGAAAAAATGGCTATGATAAAATTTTCTTTTCTAATCTTCTGCTAGAGTCAAAGTTGTCTCAATTTATCACTCACTCTGTCCTCATTAAAATCATTCTGCCTGCAGAGCATTTTATTAGTTTCCACATATGGAAATGGAGGACATAGGGGAGACAATAAGTCATTTTTTTGAATGCACTGATGATAAAAGCTGCCATATTGTTAATTAACTTATATAAATTTAATAAGCAATATGAATAGAGAAATGCATAGGTAAATGTACTAATGGTTGAATATTATTATTATTCCATTTTTAAACATATATGTGTGTCTATTTGTTTTTTTTATATTTTATATTTATTTTTCAAAAGAAATACCTAAACATGTTAAGGTATATTTATGTCTATAGATTATGTGTCTATCCCTTTCTTAATAGTTATGTGGGAAGGCAGATTTATGGATATTGATTTTTTTCCTTGTGCTTATTCTAGTTATTTCTAAGGTCTTTAAACTTTTATTTTATTTTTGGCTGCACTGGGTCTTGGTTGCTTCTTGGGGGCTTTCTCTAATTGTGGCGAGCAGGGGCTACTCTACAGTTGTGAGGTGCAGGCTTTTCTTGTTGCAGAGCAGAGGCTCTAGGCACACTGGCTTCTTTCAGTGGTTGCAATGTGTGACTCTAAGGAAAGTAACTCAGAAGCTGTGGCATGTGGAATCTTCATGGCAGGAAAGTAACTCAGAAGCTGTGGCATGTGGAATCTTCATGGACCAGGGATCAAACCTGTGTTCCCTGAGTTGGCAGGAGGATTTTTATCTACTTGTCCAAGATGTTCTATTCTAGTTATTTTAAATTTATATCAATTGCATAATTATTAAACAAAGCACTGTAAGAAATTAAGCATTTAGCCTTTATATAACTTCATCTAATGTCTACTAAAAGTTTCAGTTCCCTAGAAGTTCTTAAAAACTATCCATTTTAATCCTGAATATTGTTTTGTAAGGTCAACTTCAGTCTCTTTTCCACTAAACAATTTGCAATTTGGTTCAAGTCACATATCTGCTAAGTAAACTTTATATCTGTATCTTTTACAAATGGAACCCAATCCATAAGCAGCTTGTTTCTTCTAACTTTAGAAAAAGCATTTAAAATATGAATGATTCCCCGCATACATTCCTACTACCTGAATTGAAGTCCCCATCAACTCTCATGTTAATTGCTGCAATTAACTGCTAACAGATCTTCTTGACACTTTTTTGGTCCCCTATAATCTATCACATGCTAGCTTACAGGTTTAGCGATTCTTGACGAGACCAATGTGGCTTCTTTTTCAAGATTGTTGCTTTAACTCTTCACTTCACCTGATGTATTCAACACTGGACTGCTGCATGACTTGATCCTTCATTTTATTCAAGTTTTGTTTGCAGAGGACAATCATGACCAGCTTATCTGAAATATCTCATTCCTTAAAACACTGGGATTTTTCTAGTATGAACTAGTTATCCTTAACTGTTGCGTTTTTGTCTTGTCAATTTAACAGTTTTTCATTGGCCTTTAGCCTTTAATCTATCGTCATCATTACAAATTTTATCGCAAAATGTCCCCCTACACTTAAAAAAATAATTATTGAGGTATAGTTGATTTGTAATGTTATGTTAATTCCTGCTTTACAGAAAAGTGATTCAGTTATACATATATACATTCTTTTTTCTAAATTATTCATCCATGTATTTATTTTTGGCAGTGCTAGGTCTTCGTTGCTGCATGCAGACTTTCTGTAGTTGTGGTGTGCATGCTTGTCATTGCAGTGGCTTCTCTTGTTGCAGAGCAGTGGCTCTAGGGCATGCTGGCTTCCCTAGTTGTGGTGCGTGGGCTGCAGTAGCTGTGGCATGTGGGCTCAGTTGCCCCATGGCGTGTAGAATCCTCTCAGACCAAGGATCCAACCTGTGTCCCCTGCATTGGCAGATTCCTAACCACTGGACCACCAGAGAAGTCCCATTCTTTTTCGTAGTCATTTCTATTACGGTTTATTACAAGATATTGAATATAGTTCCCTGTGCTATACAATAGGACTCTCTATATTTGTTTTTTTTTTTTTTTTAATAGAGCTTATATATTCCCATTCTTGTTTGAGAAGTTTCCCGCCACCCTTAGCTTTTACATGTAGACTCCAAGATTTACTTCTAACATTGCTATTCCATAATGCATCTGAAAATTACTTTGCATTATGATGTGAAGTGGAAGCTTAACTTAGCTTCATCCATTCACTTCTACAAATCTTTACTTCATTTTATATTTATATTTCTCCATTGTATTTGTGTTGATTTAAGTTCTGATTATTGTCTGTTTTTCCTACTTGAATATATTATACTCATGAATAAGGCATTTTGTATCTTGATCATCACCATAACATTTGAACTGCACACAGTAAGGACCCTGTAAATGTTTGTTAAATAAGTTAACACATACAGACACTAACATCATTTATTGTTTTAATTACTAAAGTAATATTTAGACTCAGAATATACTTAATCTTTTTCCATTGAAAGTATACTTTATATTTTCATTTCATAAATGATGGAATTGGATAAGAATATGAGAACACTTGTACTTGTTAGGTGAGTGGGAAAGCTGGATGTGGAATGCACAGCCTGTGGATCATAATGTCTTCTGTTGTCTTCAGTGAAGAAGTAACTCCCTCTAGGCTTTTATTACTTCAACTGAAGATAAGGAACATGATCCTGATTTCCTAAGCAAATAGTAAACCATTCCAAGGACCTCAGAATCACTGATTCTCATTACTTTTAGAATCAGTTTCAAGTTTTCATCAGGTAGCCAGAGAGTAAAGGTTTCCATCTTCACATTAAAATTGAGGATCATGGAAAATATTCTTTAATATTGATCAGTTTGGTCTAGTGACTTTGCAGAGTTTCCAGAAATTTGAATGGATCTGTCCACTTTCCTTAGTCATTCAGTTTGCCAGTCTGAGCTTATTTTTATTTCACTCTAGAGAAAATGCTCTTCTTAGTATTCACCTGAATTTTAATGGTTTGTTTGTTTGTACACAGATTAGTAGAAAAAAAATATCCTCCAATTATGCTGGTATTTCCAGAAGTCCAAGTCTTAGATGGATTTGTCTTAATTATATTTCAGGTTCTTCTGACACTCACAAACACATAAAAGCAAATTTTATTCTGTTCATCTATATCTTTAATTTGAGTAATCAATTGATATCTCCTCTATCTTTAAATTTACTGATATTTTCTTCTCAAATGCCTTTTTGCTGATGATCCCATCCAGCAAATAATTAAATTACCAATATTATATTTTTATTTTTTAGACATATCATTTGGTTCTTTCATACTTTCCATTTTTCTCCTTTTTTGGTACATATTTTACTTTAACCCTTCAGCATAGTAAAATCAGATGTGTGTATGGGCTAAGTCATGCCCATTATTTTTTGATCCCATTCTCTGCAAGTTCTCCAGGCTCCTCTGTCTATGGGATTTCCCATGTAAGAATACTGGAGTGGGTTTCCATTTCTTTTCCAGGGGATCATCCTCACCCAGGGATCAAACCCATATCACCTGTCAACTCATTCCACTGAGCCACCAGGGAAGCTCCAAATAATGTGTCTTGTCTGTAAATTTTATCATCTATGTCATTTCTGTTTTTAATGATCATTTAAAACACTTTTTGGTTGACATATTTTAGATATCATCATGCTTCACAAATTTTAAGTGGATCTTGGATGTTGTGAATGTTATATTCATGAGTATCTGAATTTTGCTGTTTTCCTTTAAAGAATTACTGTCTGAATTACCAGGGAAGGAAGTATGAGCTTTATTATGACAGTATTAATTCACTCATCTATCAGCTTTAGTTTATTGAGATTTGTCTAGGCACTTTTTAAGAGTACCTATTACTTTAGAAACTATTTAGCCCTACTACTCAGTTCAGTTCAGTTGAGGCATACCAAACACCCTCTTCCAACAACACAAGAGAAGACTCTACACATGGACATCACCAGATGGTCAACACCAAGATCAGATTGATTATATTCTCTGCAGCCAAAGATGGAGAAGCTCTATACAGTCAACAAAAGCAAGACCAGGAGCTGACTGTGGCTCAGATCATGAACTCCTTATTGCCAAATTCAGACTGAAATTGAAGAAAGTAGGGAAAACCACTAGACCATTCAGGTATGACCTAAATCAAATCCCTTATGATTATACAGTAGAAATATACAGTGAGAAATAGATTTAAGGGACTAGATCTGATAGAGTGCCTGATGAACTATGGACTGAGGTTCGTGACATTGTACAGGAGACAGGGATCAAGACCATCCCCATGGAAAAGAAACACAAAAAAAGCAAAATGGCTGTCTGGGGAGGCCTTACAAATAGCTGTGAAAAGAAGAGAAGCGAAAAGCAAAGGAGAAAAGGAACGATATAAGCATCTGAATGCAAAGTTCCAAAGACTAGCAAGAAGAGATGAGAAAGCCGTCTTCAGTGATCAATGCAAAGAAATAGAGGAAAACAACAGAATGGAAAAGACTAGAGATCTCTTTAAGAAAATTAGAGATACCAAGCTCATGCAAAAATGAGCTCGAAAAAGGACAGAAATGTTATGGACCTAACAGAAGCAGAAGATATTAAGAAGAGATGGCAAGAATATACAGAAGAACTGTACAAAAAAGAGCTTCACGACCCAGATAATCACGATGGTGTGATCACTGACCTAGAGCCAGACATCCTGGAATGTGAAGTCAAGTGGGCCTTAGAAAGCATCACTACGAACAAAGCTATGGAGGTGATGGAATTCCAGTTGAGCTATTCCAAATCCTGAAAGCTGATGCTGTGAAAGTGCTGCACTCAATATGCCAGCAAGTTTGGAAAACTCAGCAGTGGCCATAGGACTGGGAAAGGTCAGTTTTCATTCCAATCCCTAAGAAAGGCAATGCCAAAGAATGTTCAAAGTACCGCACAATTGTACTCATCTCACACACAAGTAAATAATGCTCAAAATTCTCCAAGCCAGGCTTCAGCAATACATGAACCATGAACTTCCTGATATTCAAGCTGGTTTTAGAAAAGGCAGAGGAACCAGAGACCAAATTGCCAACATCCACTGGATCATGGAAAAAGCAAGAGAGTTCCAGAAAAGCATCTATTTCTGCTTTATTGACTATGCCAAAGCCTTTGACTGTGTGGATCACAATGAACTGTGGAAAATTCTGAAAGAGATGGGAATACCAGACCACTTGATCTGCCTCCTGAGAAATTTGTATGCAGGTCAGGAAGTAACAGTTAGAACTGGACATGAGACAACAGACTACTCAAGTTGTGGGCATTTTACAGTTTCTACTGAATGCCAAAGTGAGAAATGAAAAATCTATGATGAATTATAGCTAAAAAGTCTGCCTATGTAGTGTGATTTCTGAGAAGTATTCTGTTTACAGCACAGTCATTATTCTTTGCAAGGCCTCCTGGAATTTTGCTCCATATATACATACCTGGCTTAGTGTTTGGCAAAGACAGAACAGATTCCTGTTCAGGTTTCTGGTACTCTTTCTCTGTGTAGATCTGTTGTCTCCAAAATTCTGCTCAGTGACATTCTTTAACCTCACTAACTTCTAATCTCTGTCTCTTAACTCCATGAAACCACTATGTTCTGCTTTCAAAATTTCCATCCAAGTTTGGAAACTGGAATGGGTTTCTAGGAAGAAAACTAGGGCCATAGCAGAGTCCACCTTCATTTCTCTTCTCTCAGAGGTAACATTCCTGTGCTGCCTGTTATCCAACATCTGAAAATAACTTACATATATGGTATCTTGTCTTATAGTTGTTAAGAGTAGGAAGGTGTAATGGTCTGAATTTTGCCTGCCCAAAATGCATACATTAAAGTTGTGATCCCCAGTGCCTTAGAATGTGACCGTATTGGAGATAAGACCTTTAAGGATGTGGCTGAGATAAAATGAGACCACACAAGTGGACCTTAATCTATTACAGTCGGAGGTCTTATACAAAGAGATAATTAGGACACAGATGCACATAGATCAAGGGACAAGCATGTGAGGAATCAGTAAGAAGACGGCTGTCTCCAGATCAAGGAGAGAGACCCCACAAGAAAGCAAACCTGGCTACACTTGGATCTTGGACTTTGATACTGCACTTTTGCACTTTGATCTTGGCGTTCTTGTCTCCGGAACTGTGAGAAATACATTTCTGTTATTTAAGCCACATCGGGGAAGGCAGTGGCACCCCACCCCCAGTACTTTTGCCTGGAAAATCCCATGGACGGAGGATCCTGGTAGGCTCCTGTCCATGGGGTCGCTAAGAGTCGGACACGACTGAGCAACTTCACTTTCTCTTTTCACTTTCGTGCATTGGAGAAGGAAATGGCAACCCACTCCAGTGTTCTTGCCTGGAGAATCCCAGGGACGGGGGAGCCTGGTGAGCTTCCATCTATGGGGTCGCACAGAGTCGGACACGACTGAAGCGACTTAGCAGCAGCAGCAGCAGTAAGCCACATAGTCTGTGGTATTCTGCTATGGTAGTCCCAGTAAACTCATGCAGGTTAAGTCAGATTTTCATTACTCCATCCTTTCCAGCAGAAGAGTGCCTTAATAACATTATAAATTGCCCAGTATCATTTAAATTATATCTTAAAAATCAGGTATTCCACATATCACCTAGATGCCGTTTAGAAGATTTATTTGAGGAAACACAAGTGTTGTAACTGTTAAATTGGATTTTGTGCAATCTTTTTTATTTGAATGATTCACAGTATCTTATTATACAACATAGCCTTGTTTCAGTAAATTAGTGAGAAAAAAGCAAATGGCCTTTTCTTCCTCTAGCACTGAGCACTACAGCAACTGTTGGGCATTTTATAAATGAACACTTTTTCCATGAAAGGAAAAGGGGCAGCAGTTTCCTGTATGTCCATTGAATCCTAAGGATGATGTAAGTTATGGTTATATATTATTTTTAAATACACATGACACAGTGTTTTTCACAGTGCCCAACTTTACTAGATGATGGAAATGATCAAGTGAGCTTCTTAAATGGACTAGTAAATGAAAGAACTAAGATTCTTACTGGTTAACCTTCCTGTTTCTGTGAGCTCTTGGTCTTTTTCCACATTAAAGGGGATAGTTTCATCATTTTGAGTGAGGCTGCTGTTCTTTCTCCATATGAGCATGCCCCGTGGGATATTTAGAAATTTTTGTTTGTTTGTTTATGCTAAGGATGATCAAAACTTATTTTAACAAATGCTTTTGTAAACCTGTGCAAATTAACCAATGAATACAAGATTTTGTTAAGAAAACTCTTTGTGTACTTTGAAATATTTTTTGTTTTGCTTTATAATATATGGGGGAAACCTTGGCAGATGGGTATTGCAGATATGAACTGCACATACATGCCCACTGTTTCTCTTAATATTCCTGAATAGATTATTTGTTGGTTTTTGGTTTAGTTGCTAAGTTGTGTCCAACTCTTTCGACCCCATGGACTGTGGCCTGCCAGGCCCCTCTGTCCATGGAATTCTCCAGGCAAAAATACTGAAGTGGGTTGCCATTTCCTTCTCCAGGGGATCTTCCCAACACAAGGTTTGAACTTGGGTTTCCTGTACTGCAGACAGATTCTTTACCAACTGAGCTATTCTGCTGCTGCTGCTAAGTCACTTCAGTCCTGTCCGACTCTGTGCGACCCCATAGACGGAAGCCCACCAGGCTCCCCCGTCCCTGGGATTCTCCAGGCAAGAATACTGGAGTGGGTTGCCATTTCCTTCCCCAATGCATGAAAGTGAAAAGTGAAAGTGAAGTCGCTCAGTTGTGTCTGACTCCCAGCGACCCCATGGACTGCAGCCCACCAGGCTCCTCCATCCATGGGATTTTCCAGGCAAGAGTACTGGGGTGGGGTGCCATCGCCTTCCCCGACTGAGCTATTAGGTAAAACCTATTTTACCATAGTTGAATTGTGAATTTGTAAGACATTAAAAAATTTTAAAGAGTTTTCTACTCATAGAGTAACATTAATAATAAATACCGTGTTACCTGGATTGTTAAGATACTTTGAACAAAATCTTTGCTTTGGAAATACATATGTTGTACTCAAGCTGAATCAGATTTAGCTTTTGTTTAACAGATGGACAAGTTCTTTCAAAATGTTAATCCTAGCTCAGAATTCTCACTGACTGCTGTCATCTCAAGCCTTCTTTGATTCCTTGAAGAATACATGTGCCCAAACTTAGCATTTATCTGACTCTGCAAGGAGAGAAATGGATTTCAGGAAAATTTAATTAATTATGTTTTTAAAGGAGAAGATAAATTTATCATCATCAATGCACAGATTTTTCTGATGGCACAATCACCGGCTACAAACATGACATTTTCACAATGTCAGTGAGCATATAGAGAGGCCTAAATAGACTTCCCATGAATGAGGGCACTGGGACAAGTCCTGAATGCCTCCAGATGACATAAGCTACACTCAAATAACCTTGGTGCCCCATTAATTACAAAGGGCTGAATAGAATTAGGCAATGTATTCATTAAGACAAACTCATAAAATATTAGAATATGTTGTATCATGATATAAGGGAATGTGTTAAGATTAAATGAATAGACATCATGTCTCCCTGTCCAGAACACCATAATAGAATGCTTCACAAACATTTAATGAATGAGTCTTCACTTTCTTCAAGTAGTAAATGGAAATTAAATCAACACCAGCTTGTAAGTAGATGGTGGTGGTTGATGGTGGCTTAATTACTCAGTTGTTACCAGTTCTTTGGGACCACATGGACTATAGCCCTCCAGGCTCTTGTCCATGAGATATTTCAGGCAGGAATACTGGATAGTTTGTGTCAATACCAAACATTCCAATAACTAACTGAATGATCTTTGACATAATAGTGAACTTCATGTCATGAGCTTATTTTCTTAACTATAAATTGTTTTTTTTTTTTTCATTCAAAATACTAGTTTTTCAAGAAAGTTTTGTATGTTCAGTAAAACGAGCTGAGAGAACTCTAGTGAATGTATTGCCCATTTGGAGAGTCACCAAAATCACTAAAACCCTCATAAACATCCTGACGGTAAAGACATATATTGCATATTAGGTAAAATTTTTCAAAACTTATTTAACAAAGAATCCATTTTTATCTACTTCTATAATATCTATTACTGATCCATTAAATGCAGCACAAAGAGGAATAATTTGCCAAGACTCTTTCCAGAAGAAGCATAACTCAGTATGTTACAAGACTCCATTGGATGGTCAATAAATGAAATAAATTGTTTCCTTCCCAATCTTCACTGGTGAATATTCCTTAGTAGCTTTGAAAAATTGTTGGGGTTTTAGACTTTGAGCTCCATTCTTCAGAAAACCCAGGACAAAATTAAAAATATTCTCAAAATGGCTCATAGAACCAAGTGTAAAATGCAAAACTATAAAACTCCTAGAAGACAATACAGGAGAAACTCTCTTTTAGTCTAGAGATGAGTTTTTAGATACAACAGCAAAGGGGGTGAAGGAAACAATAAGTTGAATGTCATTACATATTTTTAATTATTATGAAAAAAAATATTGCCAAAGGATTAAAATACATACCATGGACTGGAAGAAAATATTTGCAAAAGACATATTTGATAAAAGAGCTGTTATCCTGAATATACACATTATTCTTAAAACTTAGTCATAAGAAAATAATTCAGTTTTAAAATGAGCAAAATATCTGAATCTCACCATGGAAGATATACACATGACAAATAGACATATGAAAAGAAGCTCAAAATTATATGTAGTTAGAGAATTTTAAAGTAAAAGACAAACTAGATACTACTACACACATGTTGCTAAAATTAAAAACATTGACAGTACTAAATGCTGACAAGGATGTGGAACAAATGAATTCTGATTCGTTACTGGGTGTAATACAAATTGGCACAGCCACTTGGGAAGTGAGTTGGCAGTTCTTGGAGAACTAAATATCTTACCATAGTATCCAGCAGTCATGCCCCTTAAACTTTGATTAATGAATTGAAAACTATATCCACACAAAAGCTGTACATAGATGTTTGTAGCAGCTTTATTCATAATCGCCAAAATTTAAAGGAAACTAAGATGTCCTTCAATAGGTTAATGGATTAAATCAGGCAAGACCAGTTCAGTCGTTCAATTGTGTCCAACTCTTTGCAACCCCATGAACTGCATCACGCCAGGCCTCCCTGTCCATCACCAACAATAGGAGTTCACCCAAACTCATGTCCATAGAGTCGGTGATGCCACTCAGCCATCTCATACTCTGTCGTCCCCTTCTCCACCTGCCTCTAATCCCTCCCAGCATCAGAGTCTTTTCCAATGAGTCAACTCTTCCTGTGAAGTGGCCAAAATATTGCAGTTTCAACTTTAGCATCAGTCCTTCCAGTGAACACCCATGACTGATCTCCTTTAGGATGGACTGGTTGGATCTCCTTGCAGTTCAAGGGACTCTCAAGAGTCTTCTCCAACACCACAGTTCAAAAGCATTAGTTCTTCGGTGCTCAGCTTTTTTCACAGTCCAACTTTCACATCCATACATGACTACTGGAAAAACCATAGCCTTAACTAGACGGACTTTTGTTGGCAAAGTAATGTCTCTGCTTTTCAATATGCTGTCTAGGTTGGTTATAACTTTCCTTCCAAGGAGTAAGCATCTTTTAATTACATGGCTGCAGTCACCATCTGCAGTGATTTTGGAGCCCCCAAAATAAAGTCTGACACTATTTCCACTGTTTTCCCATCTATTTCCCATGAAGTGATGGGACCAGATGCCATGATCTTCATTTTCTGAATGTTGAGCTTTAAGCCAAATTTTTCACTCTCCACTTTCACTTTCATCAAGAGGCTTTTAATTCCTCTTCACTTTCTGCCATAAGGATGGTGTCATCTGCATATCTGAGGTTGTTGATATTTCTCCCAGAAATCTTGATTCCAGCTTGTGCTTGCTTCTTCCAGCCCAGCATGTCTTATGATGTACTCTGAATAAAAGTTAAATAAGCAGGGTGACAATATACAGCCTTGATGTACTCCTTTTTCTATTTGGAACCAGTCTGTTGTTCCATGTCCAGTTCTAACTGTTCCTTCCTGACCTGCATATAGGTTTATCAACAGGTAGGTTAGGTGGTCTGGTATTCCCATCTCTTTCAGAATTTTCCACAGTTTATTGTGATCCACATAGTCAAAGGCTTTAGCATAGTCAATAAAGCAGAAATAGATGTTTTTCTGGAACTCTCTTCCTTTTTTGATGACCCAGCAGATGTTGGCAATTTGATCTCTGGTTCCTCTGCATTTTCTAAAACCAGCTTGAACATCAGGAAGTTCACGGTTCATGTATTGCTGAAGCCTGGCTTGGAGAATTTTGAGCATTACTTTACTAGCGTGTGAGATGAATGAAATTGTGTGGTAGTTTGAGCCTTCTTTGGCATTGCCTTTCTTTGGGATTGTAATGAAAACTGACCTTGTCCAGACTTGTGGCCACTGCTGAGTCTTCCAAATTTGCTGGCATATTGAGTGCAGCACGTTCACAGCATCATCTTTCAGGAATTGAAATAGCTCAACTGGAATTCCATCACCTCCACTAGCTTTATTCGTAGTGATGCTTTCTAAGGCCCACTTGACTTCACATTCCAGAATGTCTGGCTCTAGGTGAGTGATCACACCATCGTGATTATCTGGGTCAGGAAGATCTTGTTTGTACAGTTCTTCTGTGTATTCTTGCCACCACTTCTTAATATCTTCTGCTTCTGTTTGGTCCATACCATTTCTGTCCTTTATCAAGCCTATCTTTGCATGAAATGTTCTCTTGGTATCTCTAATTTGCTTAAAGAGATCTCTAGTCTTTCCCATTCTGTTGTTTTCCTCTATTTCTTTGCATTGATTGCTAAGGAAGGCCTTCTTATCTCTCCTTCCTATTCTTTGGAACTCTTCATTCAGATGCTTGTATCTTTCCTTTTCTCCTTTGCTTTTCACTTCATTTCTTTTCACAGCTATTTGTAAGGCCTCCCCAAACAGCCATTTTGCTTTATTGTGTTTCTTTCCATGGATATGGTCTTGATCCTTGTACAATGTCATGAACCTCCGTCCATAGTTCATCAGGCACCCTATGTATCAGACCTAGTTCCTTATATCTATTTCTTACTTCCACTGTTTAATCATAAGGAATTTTATTCAGGTCATATTTGAATGGTCTAGTGGTTTCTCTACTTTCTAAAATTTAAGTCTGAATTTGGCAATAAGGAGTTCATGGTCTGAGCCACAGTCAGCTCCCAGTCTTGTTTTTGCTGACTGTATAGAGCTTCTCCATCTTTGGCTGCAAAGAATATAATCAATCTGATTTCAATGTTGACCATGTGGTGATGTCCATGTGTAGAGTCTTCTCTTGTGTTGTTGGAAGAGAGTGTTTGCTATGACCACTGAGTTTTCTTGGCAAAACTCTGTTAGCCTTTGCCCTGCTTCATTCCATATTCCAAGGCCAAATTTGCCTGTTACCCCAGGTGTTTTTTGACTTCCTACTTTTGCTTTCCAGTCCCCTATAATGAAAAGGACATCTTTTATGGGTGTTAGTTCTAAAAGATCTTGTAGGTCTTCACAGAACTGTTCAACTTCAGCGTCTTCAGTGTTTCTGGTTGGAGGATAGACTTGGATTACTGTGGTATTGAATGGTTTGCCTTGGAAACGAACAGAGATCATTCTGTCGTTTTTGAGATTGCATCCAAGTACTGCATTTCAGACTCTTTTGTGGACTATGATGGCTACTCTATTTCTTCTGAGGGATTCCTGCCCGCAGTAGTAGATATAGTGGTCACCTGAGTTAAATTCACCCATTCCAGTCCATTTTAGTTCACTGATTCCTAAAATGTCAATGTTCACTCTTGCCATCTCATGTTTGACCAGTTCCAGTTTGTCTTGATTCATGGACCTAACATTCCAGGTTCCTATGCAATATTACTCTTTACAGCATTGGACCTTGATTCTATCACCAGTCACATCCACAACTGGGTATTGTTTTTGTTTTGGCTTCATCCCTTCATTCTTTCTGGAGTTATTTCTCCACTGATCTCCAGTAGCATACTAGTCACCTACGGATCTCGGGAGTTCCTCTTTCAGTATCCTATCATTTTGCCTTTTCATACTGTTCATGGGGTTCTCAAGGCAAGAATATTGAAGTGGTTTGCCATTCCCTTCTTCAGTGGACCACATTCTGTCAGACCTCTCCACCATGACCCGCCTGTCTTGGGTGGCCCCACACAGCATGGCTTAGTTTCATTGAGTTAGACCAGGCTGTGGTCCATGTGATTAGATTGACTAGTTTTCTGTGATTATGGTTTGTGTGTCTGCCCTCTGATGCCTCTAACAACACCAACCGTCTCACCTGGGTTTCTCTTAACTTGGACGTGTGGTATCAAAAAATATGGTACATCCAGACAATGTAACATTATTCATTACTAAGAAGAAAAGAAATGAAAATACAAAGAAGAATCTTAAATTGAATTACTCAATGAAAAAGCTAACCTGAAAAGACTACACACTGTTAAATTCAAACTACATGACATTCTAGAAAAGGCAAAACTATGGAGACAGTTTAGTTACTGTCTGGAACTAAAACTACTGGAAAAGATTAGTTACTCTCATTGTA
Organism: Tragelaphus eurycerus; assembly: GCA_935064755.1. Classification (NCBI taxonomy): domain Eukaryota; kingdom Metazoa; phylum Chordata; class Mammalia; order Artiodactyla; family Bovidae; genus Tragelaphus; species Tragelaphus eurycerus. The sequence continues at coordinate 27,179,637 of CAKXYN010000020.1, forward strand.
TTGAGGGAGCAAAGGATGAATAGGTGGTCTATAGGGGATATTTAAGGATGTGCAAACTATTCTGTATTAAGCGGTAATGGTAGACACCTGCTCTTATACATTTGTCAAAACCCATAGAATGTAAAACACAGTGAAGTCTAATGTAAACTATAGACTTTTGGTGATAATGATGTGTCAGTGTTGGTTCATCAACTGTAACATGCATACCATTCTTACCTAGGATGTGGATGGTGAGATTATGAGGGGAGGGAGCATATGAGAACTCTGTAGCTATACGTTTTTCATTGTATGAATATATCACCATTTACTTATCTATTTTATTCTCTTGATAGACTTTAAGGTTGTTTTCTGATCAGGGCTACTTCGAGTACTGCTGCCATAAAAATTCTTGTATATGTCTCTGTGGTACATATGTAGGCATTTCTGTTGTATATATATATATATATATATATATATATATATTTTGCTGGATATATTGCTGGATCTTATGATATGCTTGGTTTAACAGCTAATCTCAAATATATCTCTAAAGAGCTTTTCCCAGTATGAGTGTTTACTGCTCCTTCTTCTTGCACACGGAGTTACCATATAATTTCAACCATGCTAGTGGTTTGTAATGTATTTTGTTGTGGTTTTTATTTTAATTTCTCTGACTAGTGGCATTAAGCAACCTTTCACATATTTGCTGAACATTTGGGTGTACAGGTTTTTGTAAAATTTCTTTTCAAGGACTTACCAATTTTTTCTCTGCCCCACCTTCCTTTCTTCCCTTCCTTTTTCCCTCCTCCTTTGTCTTTTCTCCCCCCACAGTTGGATTGTGTATCTGTTTATTATGCATTTGTGAGAGTTCCAAATGTACTCTACATATGATGGATCCTTTGCTAAATATATGTTTTGTAAAGATGTTTTTGATATAAGTTGAAATTTTTATTTTTAATGTAGTTCACTAAAGGAAATTTTTGTTTTATGGTTACTACATTATGTATGTTAGCAATTTTTTCCTTCCCAAGTCATAAAATAATTATGCTATATGTAGCATTCTAGAGTCTTCATTGTTCAACCTTTCATATTTAGATTTATAAACAATCTGGGACCTATTTTGTTTATGATGTGTGGTAAGAGTATAAAGTTACTTTTTCACTATGAATATACAAGTGCATGTATATTATTTATTTAAAAGATATGCAATTTTTTGTGCCCCGACTGATATATTTGTCATAAATTATTCTACTTTACTTGTGTGAGTCTGCTTCTGACCTGTCTATGCTGTTAAATTTAAAATATATATTTTTTTTAGTTTTAAGAGCAGTTTTAGGTTTAAACACATTATTCCATTTTTTAAATTGATTTTTGGCTGAGCTGAGATCTTCGTTGCTGAGCATGGGCTTTGTCTATGCAGCAAGCAGGGACTGCTCTTCATTGCAGTGTATGGACTCACATTGTGGTGGCTTCTCTTGCTGTGAGGCACAGGCTCTGGGCACATGGGCTTCAGCGGTTGCAGCTCGTGGACTCCAGAGCACAGGCTCAGTAGTTGTGATGAACAAGCTTGGTTGCTCTGTAGCATGTGGGATCCTCCTAGAACAGGGATTGAACCCATGTCCTTTGCATTGGCAGGCAGATTCTCAACCACTGGACCATCAGGGAAGCCCCTCCATTTTTTGTTCATCTAACTTTGGACCAATTTGATACCACTCATTCTTTAGTGTTTTTTATATTAATATCTTGTAGTTCAAGACATTCAATTATGTTTTTTCTTTAGAAAATCTTGATGTTAGAAATTTTATTCAATATAGAGTAGAAAAAACAATAAATTAAAAATAAAAGGTCAAAATGAAACAAAATTCTTGTTACGCATTTATATTTAAAAAAAATACATTTATTAGGTCCTCTTTTCTCTCTTATTTACTGTGTGAAGGTCTTGCATATCTCACGTCTATTTACCCTTTATATTTGGTGTTATTTTGATACCACTGTAAATGTTACATTTTATCTTTCCATTTTTTTTTTCTAAGGGTTTTAGTGCCTGTGTACATGAATGAAATATTTTGTTGTTCAGTCTCTCAGTTGTGTCTGCCTCTTTGTGACTCCATGGACTGCATGCCAAGCTTCCCTGTCCTTCACCATCTCCTGGAGCTTGCTCAAACTCATGTCCATTGAGTGGGTGATGTCATCCAACCGTCTCATCCTCTGTTGTCCCTTTCTCCTCCTGCCTTCAGTCCTTCTCAGCATCCAGGTCTTTTCCAATGAGTCAGGTCTTTTCCAATGAGTCAGCTTTTCCAGTGACCATTTTGCATCAGATGGTCAAAGTATTGGAGCTTCAGCCTCAGCATCAGTCCTTCCAATGAATATTCAAGATTGACTTCCTTTAGGATTGACAGGCTGGATCCCCTTCTAGCCCAAGGGACACTCAAGAGGAGTCTTCTCCAATACCACAGTCCAAAAGCATCAATTCTTTGGTGCTTAGCCTTCTTTATGGTACAACTCTCACATCCATACATGACTACTGGAAAAACCATAGTTTGACTAGACGGACCTCTGTTGGTAAAGTAATGCCTCTGCTTTTTAGTACGTTGTCTAGGTTTGTCATAGCTTTTCTTCCAAGGAACAAGTGTCTTTTAATTTCATGGCTGCAGTCACCATCTGCAGTGATTCTGGAGCCAAAGAAAATAAACTCTGTCCCTGTTTCTGTCATTTCCCTATCTACTTGCCATGAGGTGATGGGATGGGATGTCATGATCTTAGTTTCTTGAGTGTTGAGTTTTTAGCCAGCTTTTTCACTCTCATCTTTCACTGTCATCAAGAGGCACTTTAGTTCCTCTTGGCTTTCTGCTGTAAGGGTGGTGTCATCTGCGTATCTGTGGTTGTTGGTATTTCTCCCAGCAATCTTGATTCCAGCTTGTGCTTCATCCAGCCTGGCATTTTGCATGATGTATTCTGCATATAAGTTAAATAAGCAGGGTGACAATATACAGCCTTGGCATACTCCTTTCCCAGTTTTCAATATAGTCCTGCATATGCTTTACAGTGCCTAAATTCACACATGGATGTTAACATATGTTCTATGATCTTAGAATTTTTATATAAACAATCATAGAAATTTTAATTTCTCTCTTTCAAATTTTTATATGCATGTAATGTTTTCCTTTATTTTTCTTGTGTATTATATTGGTTAGATTCTGTTCAATAACTGTGGTGTTGGAGAAGACTCTTAAGAGTCCTTTGGACTGCAGGGAGATCCAACCAGTCCATCCTAAAGGAAATCAATCTTGAATATTCATTGGAAGGACTGATGCTGAAACTGAAACTCCAATACTTTGGCCACCTGATGTGAAGAACTGACTAATTTGAAAAGACCCTAATGCTAGGAAAGATTGAAGGCTGGAGGAGAAGAGGATGACAGAGGATAAGATTATTAGATGGCATCACTGACTCAATAGATATGAGTTTGAGTTGGTGATGGACATGGAGGCCTGGCATGTTGCAGTATATGGGGTCACAAAGTGTTGGACATGACTGAGAGACTGAACTGAACTGAACAAGATACCAGAGATTGGGTAGTTTTTAAACAATATATATTCATTTCTCACAGTTTCAGAGGCTGAAAGTCTGTAATCTGGGGCGGGGGGGGGGGGGGGGGCAGCATGATCAAGTGAAAGTTCTCTTTTAGCTTGCAGACTTCTTATTGTATCTTCAGATGATGGAACAAGCTAGCTAGCTCTGTGGAATCTCTTTTTAAAAGGGCATTTCACCCATTCCTCCATGCTCATGATCTAATCACCCTCCAAATGCACCCCTTACTATTACCATCACTTTTGAATATGAATTGTGAGGAAATATTTATACCATAGCAATCTTCTAATGTCATTATCATTAAACAGAAGTAGTAATAGTGAAACATTTTTTCTGATTCCTAATCTTCAGAAAAAGTTTTTAATAATTTATCACAAAGTACAATTTATCTGAAAGTATTTGTGGAATTTCTTTACCAGATTAAAAGCTCTAATTTCTAGTTCATAGAATTTATTTAGTAAATCCGTGATGAATATTCTAAAATGCTTTTTTCAACTGTTATAATAATTCAGTTCAGTTCAGTCACTCAGTCATGTCCAACTCTTTGCGACCCCATGAATCACAGCATGCCAGCCTCCCTTTCCATCACCAACTCCCAGAGTTCACCCAAACTCATGTCCATCGAGTTGGTAATGCCATTTAGCCATCTTATCTTCTGTTGTCCCCTTCTCTTCCTCTCCCAATCCGTCCCAGGATCAGGGTGTTTTCCAATAAGTCAACTCTTCACATGAGGTGGCCAAAGTATTGGAGTTTCAGCCTCAGCATTAGTCTTTCCAATGAACGCCCAGAACTAATCTCCTTTAGGATGGATTGGTTGGATCTTCTTGCAGACCAAGGGACTCTCAAGAGTCCTCTCCAACACCACACTCCAAAAGCATCAATTCTTATGCATTCAGCTTTCTTTACAGTCCAACTTTCACATCCATACTTGACTACTGGAAAAACCATAGCCTTGACTAGATGGACCTTTGGTGGCAAAGTAATGTCTCTGCTTTTTAATATAGTATCTAGGTTGGTCCTAAGTTTCCTTCCAAGGAATAAGTGTCTTAAATTCATGGCTGTAGTCACCATCTGCAGTGATTTTGGAACCCCAAAAAATAAAGTCTGACATTGTTTCCACTGTTTCCCCATCTACTTCCCAGGAAGTGATGGGACTAGATGCCATGATCTTCGTTTTCTGAATGTTGAGCTTTAAACCAACTTTTTCACTCTTATCTTTCACTTTCATCAAGAGGCTTTTTAGTTATAATAATTATACATCCTTTATTCCTTAGTGTGGTGAATTGTCTTTATTGAACTTTAAATGTGAACAGCAAGCATTCAGAATTAATCTTCGCTTGAATGTGATGTATTATGTTGTTTAAATAATGTAGTGTTCATTTTAAATATTTTATTAAGAAATTTTCATTTACGTGCATGCAAGACTGCCTTGCCAATTTCCATTCTCAAAATATTTTTGGTCTTAGTATCAAGACCATATATAATAAACTCATAAATGAGTTAGGGAGTGTTCCTTCGTATTCTATTTTGTATATAATTTTGTGTAAGTGCTGACATTTGTTCTCTTGGAATAATGCACATAATTCACAAGCAATGCTGGGCCTGAAGTTTTATTTTTAGGAAAAGTTTTACTTAAATATGTTAGTTTAATAGATATAAACTTCTCAGGTTTTCTAGTTCTTCTTTTGTCCATTTGGTGTTTTCATTTTTGAAAAAAATTTGTCCATTTCACCTGAATTTTCTAATGAACTGTTCATAATAATTATAATAATGGTTCATAAAACTTACTATAATTATTGCCTGTAGGATTTTTGTTATTTTCTCATTCATAATACCAGTTATTTGTGCTTTTTTTCTCTACCATTAATTTCAATCCAACTTTTTTAGATTTTCACTTTTACATGTGTGTTCTTCACTTCATTGGGTCTTGCTCTTATTTTCATAATTTCTTTCCATCAAATACATTTAGTAGCCATTCAGATTCATATCATGATTTCTTTTAGAATTTTATTGCTAGTTAACTAATACAAATATTTGAGGAGTTTGAATGTACCTTTTTGTTGCAGATATGTAAATGTAAGCCATTGTTTAGGATGTTAAATTATGCATGATTTTAATCCTTAACAGTCCTTCAGATTTAGCTTATGGTCTATCATCTGATCAGTTTTGATTATATATATATATATATATACACACACACACATACATACACATATACATATACTTGAAAAGTTTGTTCATTTGCAGTTATTCTTTGCAGGGTTCTAGATATATCAGTTTTGTTAACTTTATTAATCATTCTACCAAACTATTTTATGTTCTTTAAATTTTTATCTGATTATTCTGTTGAAGCTTCATAGACATCTATTTCCCTAAGACGGTAGATGTTTCTGTATTTCTTGTTAGCTTAGCAAGGACTTGTTTTAATATGTTTTAAATTATGATCTTAGACAAATATAATTGAGGATTATTATATATGTCTAAAGGTTGATCCTATTAACTTCTTGAATGCCCCTCTGTGTATCCTGTAATACTACATATCCTAAGACTATCTAATGTTAGTTATGCTACCTAGGTTTCATTAGTGTCTGCATTACATATCTTTTTTCAATTAGGGTCAAACTCTGTATTTTTATATTAAAATGTTGTTTCCTGTGAACAATAAATCATTGGATATTGTTTATTTATCCAGCCTACCAACCATTGTCTTTTTTATGGAAAATTTATTCTACATGTATTTAGTGTAATTACTATTTGGGTTAAATCATTACTATTTCTTTATTTAACCAACTTATTTATTTTCTGATTCTTGCCTTCCTTTGGATTCATCTATTCCTTTTCTATTATTTAATTTCCCATTTAGAATGTCAGTTATATACTTTTTCCCAATTTTTTCCTATTGTGGTGAAAAACACACATAACGTAAAATCTACCAACTTAATCATTTTTTTATTTTCAGTTTTATAGATCTGCAATTGACATACAACACTGTATAAGTTTAAGGTGTACAACATAGTGATTTGAGTTACATACATACATCATGAAATAATCACAGTAACTTTAGTCAATATTCATCATCTTGTATAGATAAAAAATTAAAGAAAAAACTTTTTTTTCCTTTATGATGAGAACTTTTAGGACTTACTCTCTCAACAACTGACATATATAATATCACAATATTAATTATTTTTATCATGTTGTACATCACATCCCCGGAGAAGGCAATGGCACCCCACTCCAGTACTCTTGCCTGGAAAATCCCATAGACAGAGGAGCCTGGAAGGCTGCAGTCCATGGGGTCGCTAAGAGTCGGACACGACTGAGTGACTTCCCTTTCACTTTTCACTTTCATGCACTGGAGAAGGAAATGGCAGCCCACTCCAGTGTTCTTGCCTGGAGAATCCCAGGGACCGGGGAGCCTGGCGGGCTGCCGTCTCTGGGGTCGCACAGAGTTGGACACGACTGAAGTAACTTAGCAGCACATTACATCCCTGGTACTTTTTTATCTTATAATTGGAAGTTTATGACTACCTTCATTTAGTTCTCCCTGTCCCCCACCTCCACTTTGGTAACCACAAATCTGATCTGTATGAGTTTGGTTTTTAAGTATAATTGACCTACTATTCTATGTTAGTTCTTAGTGTCCAGTATAGCAATTCAATATTTCACCATAATAAGCCTAGTTACCATATATCATTATTTAACTTATTATTGACTATATTCCCCATACTGTACATTTCATAGCTATGACCCATTTATTTTGTAAATGAAAGTTTGTACCTCTTAATCATCCATACCTTCTTCTCTCCTCCCTCCCACCTTTTCCCTCTTTCAACTCCCTATTTTTTCCTTATATATATATATATTGCTCTGTTTCTGTTTTGTTACGTTCATTTATTTTGATTTTTAATTCCATATGTAAATACAGTCATACACTATTTGTCTTTCTCTTTGAAATAAGTGACTTATTTCACTTATACCCAGCATAATACCCTCAGGGCCATCCATTGTGTTGCAAATAACAAGATTTCATTCTTTTTTCATGGCAGAGTAATTGGGTAAAATTCCATTTTACATATACACACACACACTTACTTACATACATGCCACATTTTTTTTATCCATTGATCTATGATGGGCAGTTATGTTGCTTCCATATCTTGGTTCTTGGCTATTGTAAATAATACTGTAATGAACATAGGGTTGCATGTATCTTTTTGAGTTAGCATTTTCATATTCTTTGGAAACATATCCAGGGATGGAAAAGCTGGATCATAATGTACTTCTATTTTTAAGCTTTTTGAGGAACTTCCATACTGCTTTCCATATTGACTACACCAATTTACATTCCCATGAACAGTGCACAAGGATTCTTTTTTCTCCACAGCCTCACTGATACTTGTTATTTTTCTTTTATCATTTTGATAATAGTCCTAACAGGTGAGGTGACATCTTATTGTGGTTTTAACTTACATTTTCCTGATTCTTACTGAAGTGGAACATCTTTTCATGTGCCTGTTGATCATCTTATGTCTTCTTTGGAAAAATGTCTGTTGAAGTCCTTTGTCCATTTTTAAAACCACATTTTTTGTTGTTTGTTTATTTGATGTTGAGGTGTTATATTAATCCCTTATCAGATGTATCTTTTGCAAATGTGTTCTCCCGTTCAGTAGGTGCTCTTCATTTTGTTGATAGTTTCCTTTGCTGTACAAAAGATTTTAGTTTGATACAGCCCCATTTGTTTAATTTTGCTTTTGTTTCCCTTGCCTGACTCCTCACAAAGAGTCAGACATGACTGAGTGACTTCACTTTCACTTTATCTTTCACTTTCCCTTGTCTAAGGTGATCTACCCAAAAAATATTGCTCTGACCAACATCAAAGTGCACACTGCATATATTTTCATCTAGGAGTTTCATGACTTCGAGTCTCATGTTTAAATCTTTAATTCATTTGAACTTATTTTGTATATGATACAAGAAAGTAATCCATTTTGATTCTTTTGCATGAAGCTGTCCAGTTTTCTCAACATCACATATTGAAGAAACTGTCTTTTCCTCATTGTATATTCTTCCATCCTTTACTGTAGATCAATTGACCATATAAATGTGGGTTCATTTCTGGACTCTTTATTCTATTCCATTGATCTACATGTGTTTTTGTGTCAGTACTATTTTAATTACTGTAGCTTTATAGTATAGTTTGAAATCAAGGTGACTTGATATCACTAATGTTTTTTCTTTCTCAAAATCTTTTTGGCTACTTGATGTCTTTTGTGTTTCCATACAAGTTTTAAAATTCTTTATGCTGGTTCTCTGAAAAATGCCATTGATATTTCATTAGGGATTGCATTGAATCTGTAGATTGCCTTAGGCAGCATGGTCATTTTAACAATGTTAATTCTTCTAATCCATCTGTAAAACATATCTTTGTTTAACTTATCAAAATATCCACAAGCATTATCTATGTTGTAGCATTTGCCATGATATCCTTTCTTTTTAAGGTTGAATGATAATATATGCAAATACTACATTTTAATTATCCATTCATCCATTGTTCATCCCAAATTACTTCCATATTTTAGCTATTGTGAATATTGGTGATATGAACATGTATGTACAAATATTTCTTTGGGATCCTGCTTTCATTTCTTTCGGGTATTTTGTCGCTGTTCAGTTGCTGAGTCATGTCCTACTCTTTAAGACCCCATGGACAGCAGCACAGCAGGCCCTTCACTATGACCTGGTGTTTGTGCAAATTCATGTCCATTGAGTCAGTGATGCTATCTAACCATCTCATCCTCTGCCTCTCCCTTCTCCTTTTGCCTTCAAACTTTCGCAGCATCAGAGTCTCTTCCAATGAGTATATACTCATTTGGGGTATATACTCATGCCATAGGCTGAGTGTTTGTACCCTCTAAAAATCATGTGATGAATTCTTAATGCCCATTGATGATATTATGGGGTGAGCCTTTTAGAGGGTGATTAGGTTATGAGGGCTCTGCCCTCATGAACGAAATTAATATCCTTATAAAAGTGGTCCAAGAGAAATCCCGTGTCCCTTATGCTGTATCCACATGTGTCTTTTTATTTCAATAAGTTTTATATTGAAAAAGGAACCATATTTTCATTGGATTTTTATGGCCTTTTGACAGCTACTTGTGACTAGTTACGACTGCTGCTGCTACTACTGCTGCTAAGTCGCTTCAGTCATGTCCAACTCTGTACAACCCCATAGATGGCAGCCACCAGGCTCCCTGGTCTCTGGGATTCTCCAGGCAAGAACACTGGAGTGGGTTGCCATTTCCTTCTGGCAAATAGAAATTACCTCTAGTAGTGTTAGGAGCCGGGGAAGGCAATGGCACCCCCACCCCAGTACTCTTGCCTGGAAAATCCCATGGACAGAGGACCCTGATGGGCCGCTGTCCATGGGGTCGCTAAGAGTCGGACACGACTGAGCGACTTCGCTTTCACTTTTCACTTTTATGCATTGGAGAAGGAAATGGCAACCCACTCCAGTGTTCTTGCCTGGAGAATCCCAGGGACGGCAGAGCCTGGTGGGCTGCCGTCTATGGGGTTGCACAGAGTTGGACACGACTGAAGTGACTTAGCAGCAGCAGCAGCAGTGTTAGGAGCAGTTGACATGGAAAGTGAATCTTTTATTGTAGGGGAGGTTTTTTTTTTTTTTTTTTTTTTTTTTATGATTTACTGTATTATGCCCCTATTTCTTGTTTACTATTTCAACTCAAAGTATTTACATGATTGTATAGTACTTAAGTCACTTTCACCAGTGGAAATGAAAAATGCAGAAGGCTTGCCATTGGTTGGAAAAGTTGGCGTTATATGAGGCAGGGCAACATATTTTTGCAACTCTGTTTAAGGCCATGTCTTAAGGGCATTTTAGACGTGTGATCAACATTAATCTCCAGAGCAACCCTGTGAGAGGAGTGATGCTAATTTCACCTTATAGGAAACGAAATGGATCAAGAGACATCAGATCTCCCTGCAAATTAGCAGATGCGTTTCACTTGAAAGTCTGTGAATTTTCCACAACAAATGGCTAGAAGTCCATTCATGGGACACTGTCTCTGCCCTTCATCTGCTCAGTGTCTTCAGGCCAAAAAGAATTTTTAGGGAAAATGAAACATGACCTCATATCTGATACAAAAAAAACAGTGGGACTGCTTTGGCAAAATGTGGTGGACATATGTGTTTGATCCATTTGTAAGGTATCTTCATGCTCATCTGCTCTTAACCTTAGGACACCCCTAGACCATGAACCATTCTGGTTAAATAAAGTTTCTAAACCAGGCCTTAGTAATCAAACAATTTGTTTTTACAGACAATCTTTGGGTAGCAAAAAACAGTTTTTTCTAATGTTCCAACTCTAACCTTACAAAAAGAGCCTCCTATAAATAAGGCCAATGTTTCATTTCCACCATAACCTAAATGTTTTTCTAACAAAACAATATATAACCTATCATTGGAAAAGGCGATGGCACCCCACTCCAGTACTTCTGCCTGGAAAATCCCATGGACAGAGGAGCCTGGTAGGCTGCAGTCCATGGGGTCATAAGAGTCGGACATGACCGAGTGACTTCACTTTCACTTTTCACTTTCATGCATTGGAGAAGGAAATGGCAACCCACTCCAGTGTTCTTGCCTGGAGAATCCCAGGGACGGGGGAGCCTGGCGGGCTGCCGTCTCTGGGGTTGCACAGAGTCGGACACGACTGAAGCGACTTAGCAGCAGCAGCAACTTATCATAGAAACTAAAAACTACATATAATATTACAATCAAAGCAGAAATAAAAACAAATTTTACTTTTATTTATATTTTTAGTTGTTTTATGTACTTTCTTTATGTAAAGTCTATATTTACACAGCTGAAATTCAATTAGATTTTTATCGTCTTTGTTTCCTTACGTTTGTGTGATAAGTATTTTTGCATGTTTATAAATTCTTTACAAACCTCAATTTAATGGCTACCTAGTATCCTCTAACACAAATATATGCTACTTGAGTTATTTATTCCTCAGTTATTATGTATTTAATGATTTCCATTTTTGTGAATCCAAACAAAGTTGAAATAAATGTCTTTTATATAAATATTTCTCCTGATTTCATAGTATGCTTATATATTATATCTATAGATAAAGTTTCTGAGTCCAGGGTAAACATTATGTTTTATTTGTTCATGGAAATTGTGCATTCTATAAAACTATGGGTATAAATTTTAGTTTGGTATCTAAAAACTAGGCTTTGACATGTTGGAGAGTGGAGTGGTAAAATCAACAGAGAAAATGGGGTTCTCTGAGGAAGGGATAAATGGATAAGTGACATTGGTCTTCTCCATAACCTTGAAATCTGCAGACATAGGCAGTCATCTGCCCTATCTTATGAAAGTGGTGAGGTTGCCCAGGACAGGTCCTGGTACATACTAAGAGTAAAATCTAACTGCTTTGATTTTTTTCTTCCCTGTCCCAACAACTTGTATCAGACAATGCCATTGTCCTGGCCTTCTGTTCTTAGCTCAGACCTCCCTTTCTCCTTCCAAAAGTGCATGCTGAGTCTCACTTTCTGTAGACAATCAACAACGGCCTTCTCTCCCTTTAGGGGAATTGCTTTGCTTTGCTTTGAAATTGCAGGAAAGCCTTCATTTAATGTTTGCATTTGGTTGAAAAGCCTGAGAAGACTCAGCAAGGACAAGCAAATGAATATAAAATAGGGAGGAGAAAAGGGACGGAATAAGAAATAGGATTCAGTGGCACTGTTTTTTCTTTTTTCTTTTCTTTTTTTTAAATTGGAGAAATAGACATGCCACCCACATGTGTAGGTCACAGACTCAGAAATTCAAAGATGATGATTCTGAATATCAAAGTAAAAGTTACTCAGACAGAATATAGATGTTTCTCATTTATATGGGTGATTTCTCTGACTTAAATTGCTGACTATCTTCAGGACAGTTCTGTCTTCAGTTTTCTGTTCATAGGTGCAATTACAATGAAAAGGAAAACTGGGAGGGACTATTTGTTGTCACAGTTTGCCATGACTTTGAGAGGATAACCCATTTAATCTTTATGAAGTCCAGTAGGAATTTCTGTTCTCACCTTTAGGCAAAGAAATAGAGCCATGTTAAGTAAGTTGCCCCCAGATTTTCATTACTGTACCTGGTACTTTTAAAAATACTAGCTATGTATTAATATCTAGCAAAAACATTGCTTGTAGGCATATACTTAGAAAAACATATCAGGGATGTGAATTACAGCATTGTGTTTCATAACAAAAGCAGAAAAAACAAATATACATTAATTACTAGTAGGATGTGGATTTTAAAGTGTGATATATTCATTGACTAGAACCCTTTGCTGAAATTAAAATGTGTAAACTGAAATTATATGAACCAACTTCCTCAAATTATACCCAAATTATTTACCAAAAAGTAAGATACTGAATGATTTATGCTGTGTGATAATGTTATATGAAGTTTGAGTACATAAAGATAGTTGTAAACATAGATTGCTGCTGCTGCTAAGTCACTTACAGCTACTTAAATAATACTCGTATAAGAAACATTTATAGGGATGAAATAGAAAAAAAATCAGGAAAGTGATTAATTTTGAGTAGGGAAATGGGGATAGAATCAAGGAAAATTTACAAAGAAAATCTCTTTTCTGTTTGAATAACCATGAAACCAATGGTAAAATCTTACAATTTTATTTAGTTAGGCTGTGGCACTCAGACATTTATTGTATTATTATTTTCAAATAATTATTGAGTGCATAAATGATTGGCAATAAAGCAATGAAGGAATGTAAGCAATATTTCTCAAATATAAAATAAACAATTTGAATCTGAATTATATTTTTTCCATTAAAATGCAGATGTCTTGATTCTATCCTATGTAAAATAAGTTGTATCTGTGGGACTAGGCCTAGTAGAAAGAACTCTAATGTGCACACACACATCACATACACAACATCATTCCTGAGATGTGTTCTGCATGTTTGTATGTTGCACACTATGTTTTGAGAACCACTGCTCTGAAAGAACATTTATTGAATTCTCTGGAGCCAAATAAAAAAATAAATATTTCCCCAAGGACATCTTGGATTATCTACTCAACCTAATTAATAAAACAAAGTGATGTGAAAAGAACAAATAAAAACTAACAACATGATTTCGATGCTAGCTTTGGCTTTAACTTGCTGTCCTGAGTAAATACTTAAACTTGTTCTCCCCAATTTCCTACGCATAAAGTGATAGCAATGGAATAAACCAATATAGCACTTTCTTTTAATGCTCTTCCAGCAAATCTGAATTATCCAGATTCTTCTAATATTAAACAGTGATTATATCAGGTCATTCATTTAATTGAGTGCCTTTGACTCTTGAACAGCACAGGATTTAGGGACACCTACCCTCCACACAGCCTAATAGTTGGACTGGCTGTCCCTGGTTCCTCATATCCATGGTTGTGCCTGTGTGGACCCAGTAGTACATGGTATTGACTGTTGTAAAAATCTGCACATAAGTGCATACATGGAGTTCAAACCCATGTTATTTAAGGGTTAACTGGATTTATTGGGTACCTAACACATACCAAACCCTATTTTAAAGCTCAGTCCTTACTTTAGGCCTGTCCTATGGCCATAGGTGGGATTATGTGGTGCTGATCTTCTCAGCATCAAAGAAAGGCCGGAGTATATAAAAGGCCCATACATTATGTAAGACATAATCACAACAAATTATTGCAGTAATCTAGAAGACATAAACATGTATCTCTTCTTTATAGACAAGGCAGCTGAGGCTCAGTTATGTTAAATAACTGTTTAGTTATAAAGCCATAATATAGCAAAGCCAATATTTTAATTACATCCTGCAAGTTATAAACCGAGGCCCTTTTTTTTGTGGTTAATTAGGGGTGCCATTGCCTTCTCCAAGGGGTGTAGTGGCCTTAATAATTTCTCCCAATCTGATACTGATGGATTCAATTGTCTGGCAATTGTCATCCTCTGGTACTAGGATGGGGCCTTAGTTAACCACAACTGAAATGCCATGCTCTTTGAAAATATTTCTGATATTTCCATTGTTTGACATTTTGAGTTTCTCCTCCCACAAGAGTATCATGTTGGACTCTGATTCAACCTTGGCTAAGATATCCTCTGTCTTTGTGGAATGAACACCTTGCCTCAGAATTCTTTATTAATCACTAGATTTGTACCCTTCAGTTATATTTGGAACATAAAAATCCTAATTATGACTCCAAGTTGTCCTTTCAAAGTAACAAAATAAAACCCTAATCCTTGGAGCTCTCACTCTAACATGGGAGGGAAAATAGTATATAATTCCTAGCACAAGTCAGGGCATCATCATGGTCTAAGGCCCAGGGTAGGAGCCCCTCCCTTTTAGTCATCCAGGAAATTGCTCAGTATAGCTAGTTTGATCCTCTGTCCTACAGGGCATGCCAACATTGCCCTTCGTTCTCACCATATAATATTCTTGCAAAGCTGTTGATTTCAACTTGGCCAGGAGAACTCAAGGACTCTTAATGGATCTGAGAAACCAGGGATTTCTGGTATGATTTTGTGGAAAAAAAAAAGAAAAAAAAAAAGCCACAGCCCTCTCCATTTTCCACTGAGGGTTATTTCCTGACGCCTGGTCAGCATCTTAGTTCTCTCCTTCCTGTCATCTGGCTACAGGATCTCAGCCCATGTTGGTAGTTGCTCCCATTCTTGTCTATGTTACCTCCCTAATTATCAACTTAGAAGTGGAGTCTCCATTATTTTCCAGGGGAGAAGAAAGGGAAGTGAGAGATTCCGCCCCCCCCCCCCCATACATAAAACATCTAAACATTCCAATACCTCACCTATATTTACACCAGGCCAAATTCTACCCATTTTTTGCCCTCTTCACAAATAGTAACCATCTGTGAAGACTTCCATGATCATGCTTAACCATATCTATTGCACCTTATTGTAATAACTGTGTTATTAAACTGTTTGTTTTTATGCCTCCTTTCAAAACTGCAAACATTTTGAAAACTGAGGACATGCCTTATGTACATTCATAACCCCAAAACTAAACATAATGCAAAAAAGATTATATATTTATTTTTGTTGAGGATTTCAAAGCAACCATCATCATTTTCTCACTTATAAAATCTGCTTAATGGAAAATTCACATCCATTTATGTTGTGTAGACAATTAATGCTCATAACCTCAAAGAGACAAATTTCAAGCAGTAAAAGGATCATATATGGGTTGTTGCTGCTGCTGCTAAATCACTTCAGTCGTGTCTGACTCTGTGTGACCCCATAGATGGCAGCCCACCAGCCTCCCCAATCCCTGGGATTCTCCAGGCAAGAACACTGGAGTGGGTTGCCATTTCCTTCTCCAATGCATGAAAGTGAAAAGCAAAAAGTGAAAGTGAAGTCTCTCAGTCATGTCCAACTCTTAGCGACCCCATGGACTGCAACCCACCAGGCTCCTCCGTCCATGGGATTTTCCAGGCAAGAGTACTGGAGTGGGGTGCCACTGCCCTCTCCAATATATGGGTTAGTTATACATTTTTTTAAATTTAACAAAGATGTTATAAGTGTATTCCCTGACTTCGTAGTAAAGCAAAAACCTTCAACTTGTGGATTCTGCATTTAGTTCTTGGGATGAATACCACAATCCTCTAGTTTTGTTTCCAGGATACATTTCACCTATTTTCCCCCACTGATACTATAACTCCCTCTATAATTCTAGCCAAGTCTGTTCTCAGTGCCTTGATAGCTAAAGTAGTAGAGAATAGTTGATGACCACTGATTATAAAGGGACCATTTGCAATTGGAGACATTTTTTTGGTGACATTTCACTGGGACTCTACCTCTCAGAATAAGCACATGTTAGGGGAGGAAAAAAAAAACTACATGTAATAGTAGTAACTAAATAGATGTCTTAAGACTTTCTCAAAATAGCATATCGAAGACATGAGAAATCACATAAAATCCTTCCGCTGTGCCAAAAATTGTGTAAAATACCACATACCTCTTCTCTGTTTCTTGTAGAGCCTTGTGATGTGGGCCCTATTAAACCTGCTCTACAAGTAAACTGAGATTCAGAGTCAGGTCAAGTGATATTCTAGGACTAGACAACAAAAAGTGGCAGAACTGTGAACACTGTTTGGTTTTCTTGCAGACTGAGGTTCAGTACATTTTATTTCTCATTTAGGCCTAAGATCCTGAAAAAAACTCACTCTTCTAACTTCACAACAGTGGCAGTGTTGGTGGCCACAGTCCCATAATGGTTGCTGGTGAACAATTATAGGCACCCTGAGACATAAGAGGAATGAGTAATAGAGTTTATGATGGGAACTACTCTGGTTTTTGCTGCAAGCTGACTCTGGTGCTTTCTTGGGTGACCTTTGTTGGCTATGCCAAGGGGTTTCCTTTTAATGCTGCTGCTAAATGCCATTAGTAGCAACAGCTGTGATTTTCTCTCTGTCACTCTCATTAACCTCAGGAGAGAAGGTTCCAAGGAACCTCTTCTAAGGAAGGTCACTGGCTCTTTCTGTCATCACACTACTGGTCTGTGATTAGAATAGTCAGGGGGGAAGTCAATGGAATGGTAAACTGAAAATTTGGAGAAACAAAGGAGAATTAAATTAGAATTAGGCTTCCAGACCAGGAAATCATAAACACTGTGGACCAGAGGGGCAAGTGATGGGGGTGGGAGGGTGGCACACTAGTGGAGAAGAGGGAATGTTATTTTGTTTCCCTTTTTCATAAGAAAGGCAAAATAAATTCTACAGTGTTGTACCACATATTTTTTGGTTTTGATGTTGAAATCTGTGCTTGATGTTTAAAATGACAGAAAAGAAATAGGTGTAGGGGTGAGGAATCTAAGCCAGGTATATGGAAGAATGCTCTTTTATCAACAATGATTTCAGAGATCTCCATTAAAATGCAACACAATGTAGATATTAAAGCTATTCTGATGCTTTGGGTCTTATGTGCAGTATCTCAGACGTTCTCACAAGTCACAGTGGATCTCACAAGGCATTAGTTCCTCACAGAGCCTGTGAGATTGCCAGTTCACTGAAAGGGAAAAATTTACGTTCCTGGAATTGATGCTATGTGAGCTCCCTCTACTGCCCCTCCTTAATTCTAAAACTACAAAGATTTGTTCTAGGGAAAGCTGACAGATTCAAACATGAAGTTCCTATGGGATTTTCCTGATGCAATTAAAGTAAGGAAATATGTGGAAAGAATGGCTTCAATGAAGGGTACTTTTTCATGGATGATATGTTATTGTGATCGTGGAAGGGGATGATGGAAGTGGGTGATGGAGTTAAGTGTTAAGGTCTTACATGGCTTAAGGACCTTTGTTGTTAAAATTATGCTTCATTTTTAAAAAAGGTCACTGTTAAATATATATTTGCCTTTAAAAATCTTGCCAGTTCAAGCTATTCTTGGTATTTTGATCTCTTTAGGGGACTTCTAAAGCTGAAAGGGAGCTTTATATATTTCTAAGATTTCATAAAATATTAGCAAAATTTCTAAAATGCAGCCCCCCGCCTTAACAACTAAAGGAGAGACTTACATTTCTCCCGATCATCTGTTAAAATATTGTTTTTTTTTGTGAGCCATACTATGTGACAGAGCTATTAAAGCTAGAATCAAAAAATATTACTGATAAGCTTCTCTTCCCACCTTTCCTGTCTCCCCAGCAGTCTTCTTTATGTTTCCATTGTCCACTGTTATAACCTTAAATAGTATGTAACTAAATTTCTCTCACTGACTGCAGTCTCTTAAAAGTCATTTCAGGAAGAGAGACCAGTGTTCATAGACTTTGAGCCAAGAAAATCTACATCGAGAAGGACTTTGATATGATCAAGAAGTGTTCAATTTCCCTTAAATACCCAAAGAGTGACAATGAGAAATGAGATGCTACTGAAGAAGTAGACAGAGGATGATTCATACTGCTCCAAAAGTCTGTGTTAATCTTTAATTAAAAAGCAGTGAAAGGCCTTGGATAGTATTGTCATTTTAACGATGTTAATTCTTGAAATCCAAGAAATGGAATATATCTTTCTGTTTGTGTTGTCTTCCATTCTTTCATCAGTATCCTAAGGATATATAATAGAACACAAAGAATATAGCCAGTACTTAAAATAAGTATAGATGGAGTATAACCTTTAAAATTGTGAACCTAAGAGTCAGACACGACTGAGCGACTTTACTTTCACTTTTCACTTTCATACATTGGAGAAGGAAATAGCAACCCACTCCAGTGTTCTTGCCTGGATAATCCCATGGACAGGGGAGCCTGGTGGGCTGCTGTCTATGGGGTCACACAGAGTCAGACACGACTGAAGCGACTTAGCAGCATCAGCAGCAGCAGACACCCATAGCTTATATAATATTTTACATCAAATGTACTTAAATTAAAAAAAAAAAAATCAACTCAGGATGAGAAAGGTAAATATCTTCCCTCCTGTGATAATCTCTGACTTGTTATTGCTCCCAACAATAAAGATTTAATTTTTTAAATGAATAATAATAAAAAGGAATGTAAGGCCAAGGAAGGCTTCCTTTTAAGACTCTTTCATAGTTGTCAAGAGATGAAGGCAGACAAAAATTGGTGAAGGTTCTAAATAATGTTTCTAGTCTGAAGACATTTTCATTCAGATAACTTAGAGATGATATATAAAACCAAGTAAATGTTAGATAATAAAAATTTTAATTAAGCATTTCATGTTGACATAGTTGTATATAGATATGCAGTTATAAGTAATAGTATATGTTATTAAGGTTTTGTAAGCAATCTCCATTGGGGAAACTATGTAATGAATATGTGAGGTCTTCTTGTACTATTACTTTAACTGCATACCATCCTACAGATGTAGCAAATGAAATGCTTAATTAAAAATTCTATTTTCTAACCACAATCAATATATTGTTAGTTACACAGACAACATGGGTGGCTTGGTGGTAAAGAATCCACTTGCTAATGCAGGTGGGTTTAATTCCTGGATCAGGAATGTTTTCTGGAGAAGAAAATGGCAGCCTAATGCAGTATTCTTGCCTGGGAAATCCCATGGACAGAGGAGCCTAGGTCAATTAGACACTACTTAGTGACTGCACAATAACAACAACAAATACAGACAAGATACTGAACATTTGCTTCACCCCAAGGATCCCTCAAATTGTTCTTTTCAAGCCACATTTACTTACCCCTGCCTCATCCCTTATTTAAGCCCTGGCATCTACTATTTTTCTTCTTCTCTATAGTTTTATAATTGCTAGAATGTTATATAAATGCAATAATGCACTATGTAAATTTCAAAGAGTAATTTTTGTCACTGAACATAATTTTTGGGAGATTCATCTAGATTGCTGCATGTGTCACAATTTTAGTAACTTTCTATTATTATTTACTAGTATTCCATTGTATGGATGTGCAACAGTTAATGTCACTATTCAGGCATTGCAGGATATCTAGGTTATTTTCAATTTTGGGTCTGACAAAGATGCTACAAACATCCATGTATGCATTTCAGTGTGAACTGAAGTTTTCCTTTTTTGATTGTCCAAGATTATAATTGTTAAGTCATGTGGTAGCTGAATCTTTAATTATTTAGGAAATTGCTTTCCAGAGTGGCTGTGCCATTTTAAATTTTCACAAGCACAATATGAACAAATCAGTTTCTCTGCACCCTCACCAGCATTTGCTGTAATCACTACTTTTTTTTTAAATTTAGCTTCCTTTTTAATATTCATTTAGGGATAACTCATGTTATTTTAGGAGAAGGCAATGGCACCCCACTCCAGTACTCTTGCCTGGAAAATCCCATGGACGGAGGAGCCTGGTAGGCTGCAGTCCATGGGGTCGCTATGAGTCAGACATGACTGAGCGACTTCACTTTCACTTTTCACGTTCATGCATTGGAGAAGGAAATGGCAACTCACTCCAGTGTTCTTGCCTGGAGAATCCCAGGGATGGGGAAGCCTGGTGGGCTGCCGTCTATGGGGTCGCACAGAGTTGGACACGACTGAAGTGACTTAGCAGCAGCAGCAGCATGTTATTTTAATCTGCATTTCCCTAATATGTATAAAAATACAATTGATTTATGCACATTTACCTTGTATCCCACAAACTTATTGAACTTACTACTTGGATAACTTTTATTTTAGTAGATTCCTTGGGATTATCTATGTAGATAATCATATTATCTGCATATTGCAAAGCTTTTATTTATGATCTGCATACCTTTAAATTTCTTTTCTTGCCTATTATAGTGCCTCGAACTTTCAGCACTATGTTGAATAACATGTAGGAGTGGACATCTTTACCTTGTTCTTGCTTGTAGTAAGAAATGCACTGTTGTAGGAAGTATTATGTAATATTAGTTATTTTTTATACATGCTCCTTTTTAGGTTAAAGCGTGTTCATAATTCTTTGAATCATTTTTATGATGTCACTTTCTAATCTTTGTCAGTTAATTCTAACATATCAATCTCAACATTGACATGTGCTGATTGACATGTGTGGAGGAGGTGTTGGCCTTGTTAACACTTGGTGATGCTGAAAGTCCTCAACTTCTGCTAGGTGTTCTTTGAAAACATCCCTGCTGGGAGGGAATGGAATGCTTTGATACTGTTGCAAGACTGGGATCTGAAAGTCTAGGTCACTCACATTGTTTCCTTTGACACCCTGTTGTGATGTGGAGATGAAAGTTACCAACTGTCAAGGGTGAAATTCTAGACTCTACATGCTGTTCTTTGACACCACCCTGGTGAGGATGTTGGAACACTTCATTACAAGAATGGGAGTCTAGACTGATCACTCAGCCATTGTGGTATGGATGGCAGTGAACCCACCATTTTTGCTGTATGTTTGACTAGAGTGGATGGATCATTGTCTAAAAGTTTTCTTTCTTGCTAGGCTGACCTTTTGCTGGTCTCTGGTTGGACTTGGTGAGCAAGTTTATTGGTAAATTTTGGCTGTGCTCATTGACGTTTTTGTGGGGCTGGCTTCTTCAGCTCCAAGTCTGGGATATACAAGGCTAAAAGAGAGGGAATCCAAGGAACTCACCAACATGACATTCCTTGGGCCCTGAGTCCCCTAGCTCACCTGTCTTCTTGTCTCAATATTTGTTATAAGATATCCTAGGATTTTAATTGTACTTAGGAGGAGAAATAGGAAGAAGTACATCGACTTTGTCTTCCCAGAAGTAGGATTCTCAAGAATATACATTTTTATGAGGTACCAATTCATATATGGGAACTATTTGAATACTGACCAATAAGGATGGTCAGTATTTAGGATGCAAGAAAATGAATAAAGGGAAGTGTTTGGAAGAATTCCAAAACAGCAAACATTCTGAGAATCAAATATTAGTTTATTAATATGTCATACTGATTACTAGCAATGGGTAGATTTCTGTGATAAAGTTTACCATGATTTTATAAACTTAATAATGTGATTTTTGATTTTGTTTGCTTGCTTGTTTTATCAAATCACTTTAGCCCTGATACTAAATATTATGCTGATTATTAAACATTGATCATTTTGAAAACACCTTTAAAACAAAAGGGATTATAAGACCATGGACTTTACTGAACTGATGTTAAAAAAAAATAAGGATAAATAGCACAGTCAATAATATTTTTTTAAAAACTAAAAACCATCCCTTTAGAGAGTAGTGCAATGATTGACAACATAGTCTATGGATATATTGCATTGCACAATTATAAAAGTTTAACTGTAGTTGTGTTTACACATCAAATGTTTTATCACAATAAACCCTCTCTTCAGTCATGTCCAATTCGACTGGTGTGTGACCCCATAGACGGCAGCCCACCAGGCTCCACTGTCCCTGAGATTTTCTAGGCAAGAACACGAGTGGGTTGTCGTTTCCTTCTCCAATGCATGAAAGTGAAAAGTGAAAGTGAAATCGTTCAGTCGTGTCCGACCCTCAGCAACCCCGTGGACTGCAGCCTTCCAGGCTCCTCCATCCATGGGATTTTCCACGCAGGAGTACTGGAGTGGGGTGCCATTGCCTTCTGGAATCATAATATATCACAGAGGACTAAATGTTAATGCTCTGTGTTTTCCTTGGGCATATGGTGCAAATCTAGCTATTTTAAAAGCCAGAATTGCAGAGTCAATATAGTGCTGTGCTGGTTGATTCTAAGGGAGATGAGAATTGTCAAGGTAACTCCCAAAGAAGACCTAATAACTGTACTTAATCAAGCCAGATGTGACTTTTGGAAGGCTTTTGGATTCTATTCACTCTCCAAAGTCTCTATCAACAAATGAAAAAGAAAAAAAAAAAAAAAACCCAAACAATTCAGAATGTAGAAAAAGTGTTTTGGGCCCTGAATAAATTTGTAACAGAATATAATTTTAAAATGTCCACAGTTATATTTCAGTACCACATGGTCTTCTAGTACCTAGGGAATGAGAAGTTTATTTCTCTTCTTTAATTGTACCACCTTAATCAACTTATTGTAGCAGAAGTGACGCTGTATGGTATTCATAGCTAGGTAATAAGAGGCACCACACCTTACTCTCTCTCTCTCTTCCCTTGCTCAGCCCTTGATATCAGTTGATCATGTTGTAAGGAATCCCAGGCTGCATCAGAAACTGTCTCTGTTCCTGTTAACAGACCCAGCTAAATTTTAAGGACATATGAGAAAGTACTCAAAAGAAACCATCAGGTCTGTGAATGCACGAATCTGTAGATGATTTCAACCTTCAGCCTGCCAACCACTAGGGCTTATGCCATGTGACAAGTTTGTGGGAACAGAATATCACTGGGAGTCAAAGCAGTCCTATGACAGGAGGTAAAATTATTTATTCTTGCCGAGACTTTGTGTTCAATACCTTCTACTAAAATGAGTATATCTGTCTCTCTTGGCTTTTATGCAAGTTAAATAATATCATTGGTTTAAAATCCTGTTAGAGGGCTGTGATTATGCTGACTCTAACTAAACAAAGCTGATATGGCATCTTATTTATATACTTGAATATAACCATGATGTTTGAAGTAATTTAAACATCCTAATGATTGAAAATGCGAATTTCATTGGGAGTGCTTTGGTAGTTCATATAAATAAGCTTTGGGGTCAGGCTTCATGGAAGGAAATAGTACATTTTTTTTTTTTTTTTACAAGTTTTGATGTTACTAAGAGAGAAAATGAAATAAGAGACAATTCTTGGGTGAAAATGTTGCAGTAAATCAGAGGAAAAAAGAGGCAAGAGAAAATTTTAAATTCTTAGGAAAATAAGAGAAAGAGAATATAAACTTGGTTTCATCATGTAAGTCTGGATCTGTAAGACACATGATTTCCCTGCCCTGGGATTAGTGCTTGAAGAAAAAAAAATGCATTGAAAATCTTATTTTTAACAAAAAGAGGTAAAGGATTGGTTGGCCAATTGTAGGACCACCATGTTGATATCTTACTCCTATGCAATATACATAAACAGTGTGCTGAAACACTTAGACATCTTTTCCATTCTGGTTGTTACAGGTGTTTATTTTGGATTAGTATCCTCTTCCTAATCTCCATTTTCTGGAGCCACCAAAAGAAAATATGTCATTCTTTCTCATGAAAAACTGTGATTTTTTGAGAGTTATAATCCCTATCCAGTCTTTTTCTTGTTTCTGGTAAATAGAAAGGAAAAAAAAAAAAATTTGATGATTGTTTTGTAGGACTCACTTGGAACTCTCTTTACATCACGATATTGTTCCTTTGGACATGCTCTGTTTGCTCCAAGCTAATTGAGTAACATGAAGCACATGTGAGCCTTATAAAATATAAACAGTAGGAACTATAACTGTGATTTGCAAAATGCATTCAGTATAGGTTGTATTTGTTATTTATGGCCATTCAAGTACCAGATTTCAGATAAACTAAAAGTAAAAAATACAAAACAAAACAAAAAAGAAATGTAAAAAGCTAAGAGTATTACTAAATACTGCTTACTCAGCCCCAGTATGTTTTAGTCTCATAGCTGAGGAGCTCATTTTTATGTACTACAACAGAAACAAAAGATAAGAACAGAAATATATATTTTGGGATACTTCTGATTTATTTTATTGCTACCACTGGAAGGGTACGCCATAATTATGGAAAAGATAATATGTTTTGACTACAGATATCTCTGAATTAGAACTCAGACTTCATTTATTTATTAGCTGAATAAATTTATTAGCTGAATTGTTATTTGGGGACCTTAATTCTCAGACTTTGTATGAGTCATGATAATGCCAGACACCTAACAAAAACAGATTTCTTTCACAGAAGAAATACAAATAAAATGTTGTTTTCCCAGAACTAGTATTTAAAGATTCTTTGTAAAGTTTTGCTTAACACAGTATCAAAGGAAAAGGGTGTTCATTCTCCTTTGTGCATTCTTTTCCATCTTGAATTGATAATGACACCGGTTTCTCGAAAAGGCACAAAGAAAGATTCTTATTGATGGAACAATATGTAGAGAGGAGAGATACTGTGTTTTCATGGTGATCAAATCTCCCCTTTGGGCGCTCTTAGATTACGAGCTGTAGTTAGTGTTTGGAACTGAAACCTAACAGAGCCTACATACATCATTTTCAAGCAAAGTAAAATGTAGCCTGGCCTTATATATCTATAATTTCAAGCCCTTGTATGTGGCAGCAGTCAACTTCATTAACAGTTAGTGCTAGGCAATACTAGCGTTCTTCAGGCATGTTCATTTTATTTATTCACTTCAAAAACATTTCTTAGACACTTGATATACACAGACATTAGAGGCTGCAGTCCATGGGGTCGCTAAGAATGGGACATAACTGGGCGACTTCACTTTCACTTTTCACTTTCATGCATTGGAGGAGGAAATGGCAACCTACTCCAGTGTTCTTGCCTGGAGAATCCCAGGGACGGTGGGGCCTGGTGGGCTGCTGTCTATGGGGTTGCACAGAGTCGTACACGACTGAAGCAACTTAGCAGCAGCAGCAGCAGCAGCAGTGAGGTAGTAAGAATCAGTGAAGGTTGAGCCATAATTCACTGCCTCCTCATTTTCTTCCCCAGTCACAATAATAGAAGCTCAGCTTCAGACAATGTGGCCTAGAGGGTATGGTTTCTTCACGCAGCTCCCGGAATTGCTGAGAGGAATAGGTTACCCTCCCAGCTTCATAAGTGAAGAGGCTAAACTATAGGCGACTGCAGCCAAGAGTTCATGAGCTCTCTTTCTTTACCTATTCTCTTATGCGGTGAGGGTCTATTCAAGAAATGGCAGACTGAGATTTCTGTAATAAAATGTGAAATATATTACCCATGATGAAAAATACCCTCAGTTCAGTCAGTTCAGTTGCTCAGTCATGTCAGACTCTTTGCAACCCCATGGACGGTAGCACTCCAGGCTTCCCTATCCATCACCAGCTCCCAGAGGCTGCTCAAACTCATTTCCATCGAGTCAGTGATGCTATGCAACCACCTCATCCTCTGTCATCCCCTTCTGCTCCTGCCTTCAATCTTTCCCAGCATCAGAGTCTTTTCCAGTGAGTCAGTTCTTCGCATCAGGTGGCCAATATATTGGAATTTCAGCCTCAGCATCAGTCCTTTCAATGAATATTCAGGACTGATCTCCTTTAGGATGGACTGCTTGGATCTCCTTGCAGTCCAAGGGACTCACAAGAGTCTTCTCCAGCACCACAGTTCAAAAGCATCAATTCTTCAGTGCTCAGCCTTCTTTATAGTCCAACTCTCACATCCATATATGACTACTAGAAAAACTATAGCTTTGACTAGACAGACCTTTGTTGGCAAAAAATATCCTAGAGAGGTTCAAAAGTGGATCTTAATTGACTGAAGAAACACTCAGCAAACTTAAAGATAGATTAATAGAAAATATGCAATCCAAACAACCATAAAACAAGGACACACTAAGAGAAAATCTTGAAATTAGTAAGATATAACCAATTAATTATGTACAGTGGGACTCTGAAAAAATAAAAATTCAGCCTCCCATTACACAAAACAGAGGCCAAAAAGAATGTTAAAACATATTCAAACTACTCTAAGGAATGGGAAAAAAAATCCACCCAGCAAAACTATCTTTTGAATTGAAGATTAAATATATTTCATAGTACAGAAAAACTGAATGTGTTGCTAGAAGACTCAACTCATAAGATATACTAAAGAATAAAGGTAAAGGAAGTTCTTCCAGTTGAAATAAGGGAAAGCAAACAGTAATTTAAATCCACATGAGCGAAGAAACAAAACCACAGTGCTGATAAATGTAATTATATAATTGTGAAAAGTAATTTATATGAATATCTTTCTTCTCTTAACTGATTTAAATATGAAGTATATAAAATATTTATAAAATAATCTAGGGCCTTTGTAATATATACAAATATAACATTTCATAGTAACAGCAAAACATGATGGATGGGAGCAAAATGCCCAGTACAAGATATGATGTTCAATTTTAACTAAAATAAAGAGAACCTTTGAAGATAAATATAAAGACAACTTAGAGGTAAAAAAAATAATAATTTAAAAACTTTACAAATATGTAAGCAAATAGCTAGTACCTTATATTTTAATGGAATACTGTCCAATCAAAATGTTCTAAGCTTTTATTAAAAATAAGATCCTATTCTACGTTGTCTTGCTTATAATTCCCTTTGCTATGCAAAAAGCTTTTAAGTTTCATTAGGTCTCATTTGTTTATTTTTGTTTTTATTTTCAAGCAGTGTTCTGCCTAAGTTTTCCTCTAAGACTTGTATAGTGTTTGGCCTTAAATTTAGGTTTTCAACCCAGCTTGAGTTTGTTTTTGTATATGGTGTTAGGTAGGGTTCTAATTTCATTGTTTCACATGTAGCTGTCCAATTTTCCCAACTCCACTTATTGAAGAGACAGTTTTCTCTGTTGTTTATTTTTTCCTCCTTTGACATAGATTATGTGGCTGTAGGTGCATGGGTTTATCTCTGGGTTTTCTATCATCTTCCATTGATCAATATTTCTGTTTTTGTGCCAGTATCATGCTGTCTTGAAAACTCTAGGTTTGTAGTACAGTCTGAAGTCAGGGAGCCAGATTCCTCCAGCTCCATTTTTCTTCCTCAGGATTGTTTTGACTATCTGGGGTATTTTGTGTTTCCATAAAATTTATAAAATTCTTTGTTCTAATTCTCTGAAAAAAAATCCATTAGTAATTTAATAGATATTGCACTGAATCTGTAGATGCTTTAGGTAGTATAATCATTTTTATATTCTTCTATAAAAGATTCTAATATAATCTTTTATATTAATTCTTCCAATCCAAGAACATATATGTGTGGAACCTTAAAAAAATGAACTCATAGAAGCAAAGAGTAGAATGGTGTTTTCCAAGGGCTTGGAAGGGTGAGAAATGAGGACATTTTGGTCAAAGAGGACAAAATTGCATCTCTGTAAGACAAATGTCTACAGATCTTATCTACAGGCACGATAAATATAGTTAATAATACTGTATTGAATATTGGAAATATGCTGAGAGTAGGTTTAAAATGCTCTCACCACAAAAATGTAATGGTGACTATGTGATATGATATGTTGATTAGCTTGACTATATCATTTCAGTTGTATATATGCATATAAAATAATCATGCTGTGTACATAAATATATATATAACTTTTATTAAATCTATGTATTTATATATAAACATATAAGATTGCTAGCATATGTGGATATCCTACAGATACACTCTTGCCCCCACTTGTCAGCTTCCCAAATTCCAGTCATTCTGAAAATTAGATTCTTAGATTTTCATTATAGAACACAGCATTACCTGAATTTTCATACTTATGTGTTTTCCTGTTTTGTCAGCTCATGCATCCTTTATTATTTTAGAAAGCCTGTGACATAAACACTGAGAGGATAAGGAAAATATTACTCCTATCATCTACTGTCTATGCTTAACATAGTAAACACATACACATAAACACACACACACACACAGGCACACAATCTTTCTAGATTTTACCATGTTTTCTTCCGATCACTAGGGATTTCTTCAGTAGCTATGTATGAATTTTAAAGTAAATATGTAAGATCAGAGTTTTAAAATTGCATTATTAAAATATGCAATATTTTTTGTTTTCCTCACCTATCACACCCTGAGCTCTATCACAGTTGGGTAGCGAAGTACACTTGGACTGCTTTATATTTTCCATATTCCTGCTTGGATATGAGTATATGGATGTCCAGACAGGGTGCTGCCCTTTCATATTCCTCTGTCACTTTCCTAAGCTTGCATAATTCAGGAAAGTCTTTTTGGAGGAAAATATTAATACAGTGATTTTTGGAAACACCCAGAGAATATGTATGTTCAATAGTTATGGACTTAACATCATGGAATAAATGATATATTCAAAACATATCTCACTCTTATCCTTCTCAAACAGCAACAAATCAATAGCAGTAATACTCAAAATTCTGTAGTAAGCAGATTGTTTTGCAAAGAAAATTTACGAGCTATTGTTATTTCAAGATTGTGTATTATCCCCGCAACTAGAACACCTGGATAAACTAAAACATGAAAGATGCATTTGTTTTTTAAGCTGGAATCATAGTGACTTAGGAATTATCCAGGCAAAATACTGGAGTGGGTAGCCATTCCCATCTCCAGGGGAATCTTCCCAACCCAGGGATCAACCCAATTTCCCACATTGCAGGCAGATTCTTTACTGTCTGAGCTACCAGGAAAGCCCAAGGAAAGAAATGTTAACAAAGTAAATTCTTATGGTGAACAGGAATATTTATCCAAGCCAGTTTTTAAAAAGTAGATCAGAAGTCAGATTTATTCTACAGAATGCCCCGATTTGTGAAACTTAATAGAAAAATTCAGCAACTTATTTTAACATAGGTCTTTCTGGGAAACCATGTTGGTGAATCGGTGTCATTTCAAAAAGGTCTTATTAAAAAAAAAAGTTCAATGTTAATCTTCAAGTTTTAGTGCTTATAACACCTCAGGGTAATATTTGGATCCACAGTGCTCTGTTTGCTTCTCTCAACATTAGAAAATTTAATAGGCAGAGAAAAATCTAATTCTCCTTCTTATTCATTAGCATGTCTGAACTTATGGATATTTGATTATATTCTGGCAATTAAAATATGAATCACACACATTGTCACCATGAGTTTCTCCATGGGAGACATATCCCTTACTCCCTTCTCTGGAAAGAACCATTTGCCATACCATCTCCTTCAGCTAAAATTCCATTTTGCATTTATTCAGGCATGAAGTGCATCAAGCTACCTGACACATGGCAGTAAAACATTTTGTCTACTGTCAGTTCCAACTTGTTGAACAGCTATTAAATATTTCAGATGGAAGAAGTCATTCCAAATAGAGCATTAGTTTCTACAGTGGAAAAATTGGCACCCAAATCTACCTTATTTATCTCATATTCCCAACTTTCCCAAATACTCCCTGAGGTCCTTAGTCTAGCAAGCTCTCTCTGAACACTCTTGTCTGAATGTACCTGGAATGGCCGTGTTTATAGGAACAACTACCAAGTTTCAATATTGTTTAATAGTTTCCTCTCAGCTTCATGAAAAGTGGCACAAAAGTGGCATATGGTGAGTCAGGGCTTAAGTTCTCAGAGGAAACAGAAATCACCATCTGCTATCCTCAACTGAATTATTGCTATCTTGGTCCCAGAAATAGTCAGTAAGGCAGAGAACGACTCACGGATTTATATCTCCATGTTTTTATTCATCCATTCAACAACCTTTAATTGAGTACAGTGATACCAAAATTAGAATGCTACATACAATCCTGTTCATATATTTAAGAAGCTTAAATTTTTGTAAAGGAAACAGATAAGAGAATCAATGATGAAATATTAAATTAAAATCTCTGAATAGGTACAACATTATGTGAAGTGAAGGAATAAGATGAGGGAAAACTCCCATCCTAGTTAGGCTTTTCCCAAAAGGACGCACTGAGTTAAGGTCTTGAGTACAGATACTTCGGTTGGGAGGTGATCAAAAATTACAAGAGAGGGCGGGAGTAAAATGAGATAGAAAAGAAAGATAATGAAAGTTTTGTTAGTTACTGCTGTGAGTAACTGGAGCTCCAAGACACTGAGGACCTGTTGAGAATCTGTGTGAAGCATGCTCAGAATTATATAACCAGAGAACTGGAGATTGAGCCATTTATTCAGCAATTCCCACTCCCTAAAGGCAGAGGGTTGCCCCCAGGTGTTGATTTCCCACATTTCAAAATAAGGAGCTACTTTCTGTTTAGCAAACCTCAGGGGTGCTGGAGAAAACTCTTGGAGAAGTAGAGTTGTAGATGCTTGAGTTAGGGAGGTATCAGTATTAATCCCTCTATTTTACAGGAAAGAAAATTATTTTTTCATTGTGGGAAGGCACATATCCCTACACATACACTCCAAATCACAAATAACTTTAGATTCTGAAAATTTTTGAGTGGCAACCTGCTATAGAACTTTGCCATTGGTCTGTGAGTACCGGTAAAAAGAAGTCCTTATAATCACATATCTTATACTGGTTGATAGATATCACTCTTCTATTGTTTAGGATCCTGACTAGACTCCTCCCCTCTGTTGTTCCTAAATTGTCCCCTGTCCAAGTAAAGGGAAAACAACATGATCCTTCAGTGATGCATAAGTCCTTCCCTGTTAAGCCATGGAGTCACTCAGTGCATCTAAAACTAGATTGTAAGACATGTGGAACTAGCTCTGACCTTGGGATAAATGGGAAAAGATGTACATTTTAATTGGATTCAGATAAGTAGCTATGTTTGCTTTATCCTCCAATTCTGTGTTGACTCCTTTCTTCCTGAGGCAGAATTCCTCAGAGCCTGAAGCTGTGCCTGCCCCCACACCCCTCGGCTTTTAAACCTCTGCTCTCTTAACAACCTTATGCCTGAGCAGAGAGGAGCTGGGAATCTCTGCATGCTGGGATTGTCCCTAATCACACTTTGCTGGGTGACCTTGATACACAGGTCTTGGTTTAGCACCTACCTCATAGTTTGATAAATGGATGAATGAATGATCAGTGCTTTCCCAGTTCAGTTCAGTCACTCAGTCGTGTCCAACTCTTTGCTACCCCAAAAATTGCAGCACGCCAGGCCTCCCTGTCCAACACGAACTCCCAGAGTTCACTCAGACCCACATCCATTGAGTCAGTGATGCTATCCAGCCATCTCATCCTCTGTCGTCCCCTTCTCCTCCTGCCCCCAATCCCTCCCAGCATCAGAGTCTTCTCCAATGAGTCAACTCTTCGCATGAGGTGGCCAAAGTAGTGGAGTTTCAGCTTCAGCATCATTCCTTCCAAAGAAATCCCAGGGCTGATCTCCTTCAGAATGGACTGGTTGGATCTCCTTGCAGTCCAAATCAGATCAGACCAGATCAGTCGCTCAGTCGTGTCCGATTCTTCGCAACGCCATGAATCAAAGCACGCCAGACCTCCCTGTCCATCACCAACTCCTGGAGGTCACTCAGACTCACATTCATCGAGTCAGTGATGCCATCCAGCCATCTCATCCTCTGTCATCCCCTTCTCCTCCTGCCCCCAATCCCTCCCAGCATCAGTCTTCTCCAATGAGTCAACTCTTCGCATGAGGTGGCCAAAATACTGGAGTTTCAGCTTTAGCATCATTACTTCCAAAGAAATTCCAGGGCTCATCTCCTTCAGAATGGACTGGTTGGATGTCCTTGCAGTCCAAGGGACTCTCAAGAGTCTTCTCCAACACCACAGTTCAAAAGCATTAATTCTTCGGTGCTCAGCCTTCTTAACAGTCCAGCTCTCACATCCATCCATGACCACAGGAAAGACCATAGCCTTGACTAGACGCACCTTTGTTGGCAAAGTGATGTCTCTGTTTTTGAATATGCTATCTAGGTTGGTCATAACTTTCCTTCCAAGGAGTAAGCGTCTTTTAATTTCATGGCTGCAGTCACCATCTGCAGTGATTTTGGAGGCCCCAAAAATAAAGTCTGACACTGTTTCTACTGTTTCTCCATCTATTTCCCATGCAGTGATGGGACCAGATTCCATGATCTTCGTTTTCTGAATGTTGAGCTTTAAGCCAACCTTTACACGCTCCATTTTCACTTTCATCAAGAGGCTTTTTAGTTCCTCTTCACTTTCTGCCATAAGGGTGGTGTCATCTGCATATCTGAGGTTATTGATTTTTCTCCCAGCAATGTTGATTCCAGCTTGTGTTTCTTCCAGTCCAGCATTTCTCATGATGTACTCTGCATATAAGTTAAATAAACAGGGTGACAATATACAGCCTTGATGAACTCCTTTTCCTATTTGGAACCAGTCTGTTGTTCCATGTCCAGTTCTAACTGTTGCTTCCTGACCTGAATATAAATTTTTCAAGAGGCAGATCAGGTGGTTTGGTATTCCCATCTCTTTCAGAATTTTCCACAGTTTATTGTGATCCACACTGTCAAAGGCTTTGGCATAGTCAATAAAGCAGAAATAGATGTTTTTCTGGAACTCTCTTGCTTTTTCCATGATCCAGCAGATGCTGAAAATTTGATCTCTGGTTCCTCTGCCTTTTCTAAAACCAGCTTGAACATCAGGAAGTTCATGGTTCACATATTGCTGAAGCCTGGCTTGGAGAATTTTGAGCATTACTTTACTAGCGTGTGAGATGAGTGCAATTGTGCAGTAGTTTGAGCATTCTTTGGCATTGCCTTTCTTTGGGATTGGGATGAAAACTGACCTTTTCCAGTCTTGTGGCCACTGCTGAGTTTTCCAAATTTGCTGGCGTATTGAGTGCAGCACTTTCACAGCATCACCTTTCAGGATTTGGAATAGCTCCACTGGAATTCCATCACCTCCACTAGCTTTGTTCGTAGTGATGCTTTCTAAGGCCCACTTGACTTCACATTCCAGGATGTCTGGCTCTAGGTCAGTGATCACACCATCATGATTATCTGCGTTGTGAAGATCTTTTTTGTACAGTTCTTCTGTGTATTCTTGCCACCTCTTCTTAATATCTTCTGCTTCTGTTAGGTCCATACCATTTCTGTCCTTTATTGAGGCCATCTTTGCATGAAATGTTCCTTTGGTATCTCTGATTTTCTTGAAGAGATCCCTAGTCTTTCCCGTTCCATTGTTTTCCTCTATTTCTTTGCACTGATCACTGAGGAAGGCTTTCTTATCTCTTCTTGCTATTCATTGGAACTCTGCATTCAGATGTTTATATCTTTCCTTTTCTCCTTTGCTTTTTGCTTCTCTTCTTTTCACAGCTATTTGTAAGGCCTCCCCAGACAGCCATTTTGCTTTTTTGCATTTCTTTTCCATGGGGATGGTCTTGATCCCTGTCTCCTGTACAATGTCATGAACTTCATTCCATAGTTCATCAGGCACTCTATCTATCAGATCTAGGCCCTTAAATCTATTTCTAACTTCCACTGTATAATCATAAGGGATTTGATTTAGGTCATACCTGAATGGTCTAGTGGTTTTCCCTACTTTCTTCAATTTCAGTCTGAATTTGGCAATAAGGAGTTCATGGTCTGAGCCACAGTCAGCTCCTGGTCTTGTTTTTGCTGAGTGTATAGAGCTTCTTCATCTTTGGCTGCAAAGAATATAATTGATCTGATTTCGGTGTTGACCATCTGGTGATGTCCATGTATAGAGTCTTATCTTGTGTTGTTGGAAGAGGGTATTTGCTATGACCAGTGCATTTTCTTGGCAAACTCTATTAGTCTTTGCCCTGATTCATTCCGTATTCCAAGGCCAAATTTGCCTGTTACTCCAGGTGTTTCTTGACGTCCTGCTTTTGCATTCCAGTCCCCTATAAAGAAAAGGACATTTTTATTTTTGGGTGTTAGTTCTAAAAGGTCTTGTAGGTCTTCATAGAACCGTTGAACTTCAGCTTCTTCAGCGTTACTGGTTGGGGCGTAGACTTGGATTACTGTGACATTGAATGGTTTGCCTTGGAAATGAACAGAGATCATTCTGTCGTTCTTGAGATTGCATCCAAGTACTGCATTTCGGACTCTTTTGTTGACCATGATGGCCACTCCATTTCTTCTGAGGGATTCCTGCCCACAGTAGTAGGGATAATGGTCCTCTGAGTTAAATTCACCCATTCCAGTCCATTTTAGTTCGCTGATTCCTAAAATGTTGACATTCACTCTTGCCATCTCTTGTTTGACCACTTCCAATTTGCCTTGATTCATGGACCTGACATTCCAGGTTCCTATGCAATATTGCTCTTTACAGCATCAGACCTTGCTTCTATCACCAGACACATTCACAGCTGGGTATTCTTTTTGCTTTGGCTCCATCCATTCTTTCTGGAGTTATTTCTCCACTGATCTCCAGTAGCACATTGGGCCCCTGCTGACCTGGGGAGTTTCTCTTTCAGTATCCTATCATTTTGCCTTTTCATACTGTTCATGCAGTTCTCAAGGCAAGAGTACTGAAGTGGTTTGCCATTCCGTTCTCCAGCGGACCTCATCCTGTCAGATCTCTCCACCATGACCCGCCCATCCTGGGTTGCCCCACGGGCATGTCTTAGTTTCACTGAGTTAGACAAGGCTGTGGTCCTAGTGTGATTAGATTGACTAGTTTTCTGTGAGTATGGTTTCAGTGTGTTTGTCCTCTGATGCCCTCTTGCAACACCTACCATCTTACTTGGGTTCCCCTTACCTTGGGCGTGGGGTATCTCTTTCCGGCTGCTCCAGCAAAGCACAGCCATCGCACCTTACCTTGGACAAGGGGTCTCTCCTCACTGCCGCCCTTCCTGACCTTGGAGGAGGAGTATCTCCTCACGGCCACCCTTCCTGACCTCAGTCATGGGGTAGCTCCT
This sequence comes from Tragelaphus eurycerus, assembly GCA_935064755.1. Classification (NCBI taxonomy): domain Eukaryota; kingdom Metazoa; phylum Chordata; class Mammalia; order Artiodactyla; family Bovidae; genus Tragelaphus; species Tragelaphus eurycerus. Next base: position 27,215,031 of record CAKXYN010000020.1, read on the forward strand.
CTCGGTCGTGCTTAGTGTGCTGGTTGCAGCCACCGAGACTCTTAGTGTGCTGGTCGCAGCCGCCGAGGCGCTTGCAGTCCAAGGGACTCTCAAGAGTCTTCTCCAACACCACAGTTCAGAAGCATCAATTCTTCAGCCCTCAGCTTTCTTCGCAGTCCAACTCTCACATCCATACATGACCACAGGAAAGACCATAGCCTTGACTAGACGCACCTTTGTTGGCAAAGTAATGTCTCTGCTTTTGAATATGCTATCTAGGTTGGCCATAACTTTCCTTCCAAGGAGTAAGTGTCTTTTAATTACATGGCTGCAGTCACCATCTGTAGTGATTTTGGAGCCCCCCCAAATAAAGTCTGACACTGTTTCCACTGTTTCCCCATCTATTTCCCATGAAGTGATGGGACTGGATGCCATGATCTTCGTTTTCTGAATGTTGAGCTTTAAGCCAACCTTTTCACTCTCCACTTTCACTTTCATCAAGAGGCTTTTGAGTTCCTCTTCACTTTCTGCCATAAGGGTGGTATCATCTGCATATCTGAGGTTATTGATATTTCTCCTGGCTATCTTGATTTGAGCTGGTGCTTCTTCCAGTCCAGCGTGTCTCATGATGTACTCTGCATTTAAGTTAAATAAGTAGGTGAAAATATACAGCCTTGATGAACTCCTTTTCCTATTTGGAACCAGTCTGTTGTTCCATGTCCAGTTCTAACTGTTGCTTCCTGACCTGCATACAAATTTTTCAAGAGGCAGATCAGGTGGTCTGGTATTCCCATCTCTTTCAGAATTTTCCACAGTTTATTGTGATCCACACTGTCAAAGGCTTTGGCATAGTCAATAAAGCAGAAATAGATGTTTTTCTGGAACTCTCTTCCTTTTTTGATGATCCAGCAGATGTTGGCAATTTGATCTCTGGTTCCTCTGCCTTTTCTAAAACCAGCTTGAACATCTGGAAGTTCACGGTTCACATATTGCTGAAGCCTGGCTTGGAGAATTTTGAACATTGCTTTACTAGCGTGTGAGATGAGTGCAATTGTGTGGTAGTTTGTAAGGTCTGATGCTGTAAAAAGCAATATTGCATAGGAACATGGAATGTCAGGTCCATGAATCAAGGCAAAGTGGAAGTGGTCAAACAGGAGCTGACAAGAGTGAATGTCAACATTCTAGGAATCAGAAAACTAACATGGACTGGAATGGGTGAATTTAACTCAGATGACCATTATATCTACTTTTGTGGGCAGAAATCCCTTAGCAGAAATGGAGTAGCCATCATGGTCAACAAAAGAGTCAGAAATGCAGTATTTGGATGCAATCTCAAAAACGACAGAATAATCTCTGTTCATTTCCAAGGCAAACCATTCAGTATCACAGTAATCCAAGTCTATGCCCCAACCATTAACACTGAAGAAGCTGAAGTTGAATGGTTCTATGAAGACCTACAAGACCTTTTAGAACTAAAACCCAAAAAAGATGTCCTTTTCATTATAAGGGACTGGAATGCAAAAGTAAGAATTCAAGAAACACCTGGAGTGACAGGCAAATTTGGCCTTGGAATACGGAATGTAGCAGGGCAAAGACTAAAAGAATTTTGCCAAGAAAATGCACTGGTCATAGCAAATACCCTCTTCCAATAACACAAGAGAAGACTCTACACATGAACATCACCTGATGGTCAACACCAAAATCAGATTGATTATGTTCTTTCCAGCCAAAGATGGAGAAGCTCTATACACTCAGCAAAAACAAGACCAGGAGCTGACTGTGGCTCAGACCGTGAACTCCTTATTGCCAAATTCAGACTGAAATTGAAGAAAGTAGGGAAAACCACTAGACCATTCAGGTATGACCTAAATCAAATCCCTTATGATTATACAGTGAAAGTGAGAAATATATTTAAGGGACTAGATCTGATAGAGTGCCTGATGAACTATGGACAGAGGTTCGTGACATTGTACAGGAGACAGGGATCAAGACCATCCCCATGGAAAAGAAACACAAAAAAGCAAAATGGCTGTCTGGGGAGGCCTTACAAATAGCTGTGAAAAGAAGAGAAGCAAATAGCAAAGGACAAAAGGAAAGATATAAGCATCTGAATGCAGAGTTCCAAAGAATAGCAAGAAGAGATAAGAAAGCCTTCCTCAGCAACCAATGCAAAGAAATAGAGGAAAACAACAGAATGGGAAAGACTAGGGATCTCTTCAAGAAAATTAGAGATACCAAGGGAACATTTCATGCAAAGATGGGCTCAATAAATGACAGAAGTGCTATGGACCTAACAGAAGCAGTAGATATTAAGAAGATGTGGCAGGAATACACAGAAGAACTGTACAAAAAAGATGTTCACGACCAAGATAGTCACAATGGTGTGATCACTCACCTAGAGCCAGACATGCTGGAATGTGAAGTCAAGTGGGCCTTAGAAAGCACCACTACGAAAAAAGGTAGTGGAGGTGATGGAATTCCAGTTGAGCTATTCCAAATCCTGAAAGGTGATGCTGTGAAAGTGCTGCATTCAATATGCCAGCAAATTTGGAAAACTCAGCAGTGGCCACAGGACTGGAAAAGGTCAGGTTTCATTCCAATCCCAAGGAAAGGCAATGCCAAAGAATGGTCTCCCAGACAACCACCTATATATTGTCATTGGAACAACTTAAGAATAAAGTTGTATATTCCTTGCTGGCCACACTTTTGTGATATAAATAAAGATGAAACAAACAGGTACAGCCAAATTCTGTTTATCTATATGAAATGAATTTGAAATTGGCATTATCCCTCAAGACATACTCATGGATAAGCAAGTAATTGAACAAGACTGAAATGTAATTTTTTTGAAAGGAAACAGACTTATGTTAGGAAAGGCAGAACCTGAAGTGCTTTGTCTTTCTAAGAAGTAATGAAGAACTACTGATTTTTCCCTCATAGGTCTGTCAGTAAAGAATCTGCCTGCAATGCAGGAGACCCAGGTTCGATTCCTGGGTTGGGAAGATGCCCTGGAAAAGGAAATGGCAACCCACTTCAGTATTCTTGCCTGGATAATCCCACGGACAGAGGAGCCTGGCAGGCTACAGTCCATGGGGTCGAAAGAGTCAGACACGACTTAGCGACTTAACTAATTACTGATTTTTATCCACCGGGATGAGATTTCAATCTGGCTGATCTGTAGTTGATAGATTTTGCTGTTTTTGGATGAAATGCATGTAATAGATTTAGCCCAACCCTTTGTTAAATCCTACTGGAGATACTTCTGAGATTAGGAAATGTGACTCTTCTGGTGAATTCAGGATTCTAAATATTTTCCTTTAGCCTAAATGATTCCCACTGGAAGCAGGAGATATCTGTGAAGTGCTTAGACAAATGTGGTTAATATAGCCTATCATTAATTTGTCAAGTCTAAAAAATGGTATCAGTTACCAGATGCAGAGAGAGACCATTACACTTCCTGGGAGTATAAAAAAGGCAGTCAAGGAGGCTGCTGAAACCTATACTCTCCTTGGATCACTGGAAGTAATGGGGTAACAATGGTTGTGCTAAATAGAATACTTAACAGAATTGAGGGTGTATATAGTGCTGACCCTCTGTTCAACTGCCATTCTGGCTGGGCTGAGGATAATCTAAGCAATGGATTTTCTAGGCTGTGCCAAACTGAGGTCACAGATACTGTCTTTGAATTTACCCTATCCTCTTGTATCTCCATCATGTTGATGATTAGTTAAACTGATGGGGCACTAATACATATGTATACATATAGGTATATAAATGCATATATATATTAAAATTGGGGCTTCCCTGGTGGCTCAGATGGTAAAGAATCTGCCTGCAATGTGTGAGACCCAGGTTTGATCCCTGGGTCTAAAAGATCTCCTGGAAAAGGGAATGGCTCACCACTCCAGTATTCTTGCCTAAAAGTGAAAGTGAAGTCACTCAATAGTGTCCCACTCTTTGCTACCCCATGGACGGTAGCCTACCAGGCTCCTCCGTCCATGAGATTCTCCAGGCTAGAATATTGGAGTGGGCTGCCATTTCCTTCTCCAGGGGATCTTCCCAACCCAGGGATCGAACCCGGCTCTCCAATGTTGCAGGCAGACACTTTACCCTCTGAGCCTGGAGGGTATTTAAACGTAAATATATATTTAAATATACAACACACATATATACATGTATATATATTTGTATATATAATGCTTTACATATCTTAAATATGCAGATTCAAGTTAACTTTGATGCTTCTATGTCAACCTTTCTTTCAGGGTTCCATGAAGCTCTCCTTTGCACACTTCTCCAGTGTCTTTTCCCAAGGTAGTAGTAGCTAGACAAAGTATAGTCCCATCTCCAATCACGAGCTGTAATTTTTACAATTATAGTGCTGGTAACAAAGCAGGTACCCTTTTAACAAAAGCACAGCAATCAGACAAGGAAAGGCTTGTTTTAAAGGCCATTTTTATCTCTTCCTGGTCAGATTTTTACTATGCTTTTAGTCACACTGACTCATCAGTTTAATAAAGTGCAAATCGTACTCAGGTCGGCTTTCTCCCATCTTTTCTTGTCCTTTCACTCCCATAATAATTTATATACTTGGCTATAGTCTCACTAACTGAACAATATTTTTCTGTAAATTTGCCACCTTAAATCTTATTATTTACACTACTGAATCTTGACATATGTCCCTTTATAAATCCATTAGCGATTGATATATCAACATATATGCAGGCATAACTTTGATATATTTGTGTTTGTGTGCTTCCACTTCTCGCATTTCTGCCCTTTCCTCTTTCTTTAAACCACTACTATCTTGATTCAAGACTCTTATTTTTGTTCAAATTATTGGGAGTTTCTCTGGACTCTGTTTCCTCTTTCAGTCTTTGCTTCTTATGATCATTTGACAGACCATAAGTCAACTATTAAGAACATATTAACTCCCTGCTCAGTTGTCAAAGTCTTTTACTATTTGGAACAAATTTCACCTTGTTGGCTCCACCTGTCACTGGACCCTATTAGTGTTCAATAAGAGAGTTCCAGAAAAATATCTACTTCTGCTTTACTGACTATGCCAAAGCCTTTGACTGTGTGTACCACAACACTCTGGAAAATTCTTAAAGAGATGGGAATACTAGACCACCTGACCTACCTCTTGAGAAATCTGTATGCAGGTCAGGAAGCAACATTTAGAACTGGATGTGAAACAACAGACTGATTCCAAATAGGGAAAGGATTACATCAAGGCTGTATACTGTCACCCTGCTTATTTAACTTATACACAGAGTACATCATGAGGCACACTGGGCTGGAATGAAGCATAAGCTGGAATCAAGATTGCCAAGAGGAACGTCAATAACCTCAGATATGCAGATGACACCAAACTTATGGCAAAAAGTGAAGAAGAACTAAAGAGCCCTTGATGAAAGTGAAAGAGGAGAGTGAAAAAGTTGGCTTAAAGGTCAACATTCAGAAAACAAAGATCATGGCATCTGGTCCCATCACTTGGCAAATATATGGGGCAACAGTGGAAACAATGTCAGACTTTATTTTTGGGGGCTCCAAAATCACTGCAGATGGTGATTGCAGCCATGAAATTAAAAGATGCTTACTCCTTGGAAGAAAAGTTATGACCAACCTAGACAGCATATTAAAAAGCAGAAATATTACTTTGTCAACAAAGGTCCGTCTAGTCAAAGCTATGGTTTTTCTAGTAGTCATGTATGGATGTGAGAGTTGGACTGTGAAGAAAGCTGAGCGCAGAAGAATTGATGCTTTTGAACGGTGGTGTTGGACAAACCGTCCAGTCTTGCCAGTCTCTTGAACTGCAAGGAAATTCAGCAAATCTGTTCTAAAGGAAATCAGTTCTGAATATTCTTTGGAAGGACTGATTCTGAAGTTGAAACTCCAATACTTTGACCACCTGATGTGAAGAACTGACTCATTTGAAAAGACCCTGATGCTGGGAAAGATTGAAGGCAGGAGAAGAAGGGGATGACAAAGGATGAGATGGTTGGATAGCATCACTGACTCAGTGGATATGAGTTTGAGCAACCTGCGGGAGTTGGCAATGGACAGGGAGACATGGCATGCTACAGTCTGAGAGAGAGAGAGAGAGAGAGAGAGATCAGTCGCTCAGTCGTGTCCGATTCTTCGCAACGCCATGAATCGAAGCACGCCAGGCCTCCCTGTCCATCACCAACTCCTGGAGATCACTCAGACTCACATTCATCGAGTCAGTGATGCCATCCAGCCATCTCATCCTCTGTCGTCCCCTTCTCCTCTTGCCCCCAATCCCTCCCAGCATCAGAGTTTTCTCCAATGAGTCAACTCTTCGCATGAGGTGGCCAAAATACTGGAGTTTCAGCTTTAGCATCATTCCTTCCAAAGAAATCCCAGGGTTGATCTCTTTCAGAATGGACTGGTTGGATCTCCTTGCAGTCCAAGGGATTCTCAAGAGTCTTCTCCAACACCACAGTTCAAAAGCATCAATTCTTTGGCGCTCAGCCTTCTTCACAGTCCAACTCTCACATCCATACATGACCACGGGAAAGACCATAGCCTTGACTAGGCGAACCTTTGTTGGCCAAGTGATGTCTCTGCTTTTGAATATGCTATCTAGGTTGGTCATAACTGTCCTTCCAAGTAGTAAGCGTCTTTTCAGTTCATGGCTGCAGTCACCATCTGCAGTGATTTTGGAGCCCAGAAAAATAAAGCCTGACACTGTTTCCACTGTTTCTCCATCTATTTCCCATGTAGTGATGGGACTGGATGCCATGATCTACGTTTTCTGAATGTTGAGCTTTAAGCCAACGTTTTCACTCTCCACTTTCACTTTCATCAAGAGGCTTTTGAGTTTCTTTTCACTTTCTGCCATAAGGGTGGTGTCACCCGCATATCTGAGGTTATTGATATTTCTCCCAGCAATCTTGATTCCAACTTGTGTTTCTTCCAGTCCAGCATTTCTCATGATGTACTCTGCATATAAGTTAAATAAGCAGGGTGACAATATACAGCCTTGACGTACTCCTTTTCCTATTTGGAACCAGTCTGTTGTTCCATGACCAGAGGATTACAAAGAGTTGGACATGACTGAGCAACTGAACTGAACTGAACTGAACTGTACTGATCCACATGGAATTTCTAACCCTTTGTCTGGGATGGATCCAATTTTTTTTTCAGACTGAATACCCTCCCCTTTCATCTTCACTGATAGAAATTCTATTCATCTTTCAAAAATCACTGTAAATTTTCTCTTAAGAGATCTCATATAGTGTCCTCCCAAAAAAGTAATTGATATTTCAATTATATACTCCCAAATTAAACTTTGGCTGTCTACAACATTGCCTCTTTTGTTTTCTAATTCTCTGATGTCCTGGCTTTATCTCATAACCCTTAAATATTAGATTATTCTTTATCTTTCAGTATTCATCATTGAACATGTCATAGTGTTTACACACATAAATCCTTTGTATAATGGCATTTACACAAACCCAGGCTGGTGAAAAAGGAACATCTATACTATGTCTTTGCATGCCTTCTACTAGCCAAACACACTGAAGGATTTTACACACATTTTCAGAGAACATCCTCACAACCGCCATATAAGTAAATATTGTCCAAACATGAATGAATGCATTTTAGAATAAAAGGTAGCACTGTTAATAATATCATCAGAAAAACAGATGAACTGTCTTTCCAGGGTAAACCAAGACACATAGGCATCCCACCTATAATCCTCTGATATGAAGTTTTACTCTTATAGAGGCAAAAAGTCTTTCCTAAGATCTTGAATGTTAACCCAGGATAGTATGAGTCCAAGTGTGTGTGTATACATATATATGTGCATGTAATATACGTACATGGGCTTCCCTGGTGGCTCAGCAGTAAAGAATCTGCCTATCAATGCAAGAGACACAGGTTCAATTCCTGAGTCAGGAAGATCCCCTGGAGAAGGAAATGGCAACCTGCTTCAGTATTCTTGCCTGGAAAATCCTATGAACAGAGGAGCCTGGCAGACTACAGTACATGCAATCACAAAAGAGTTGGACATGACTTAGCAACTAAACAACAACAATGATGTGTGTGTGTGTGTGTGTGTGTGTACCTTTGTGTGTCTGTGTATATATATACCTTTTTTCATTAACCTGGACTTGTTCAAATGACATTGGGCAAAGAGTTTATGTGATCAGTGATGAATAATAAAAGATAAATGAAAACCCAATTCTTAAGACTCATGGCATACAGTTAGGACACCAGAAACTTAGAAGACAAAAATTGAGCCACAAGTTATAAGTAAGTATACATACATGGCCATTCTGCTTCCCAGTGAAAGACTATTCTGAAATTTCTGTTACATAAAGAATCTTTATTTGTATTTTTAAGTTAGGCTTATTTCTAAGATGTCCCATAAAAGCCAGGCCTTTATTGTAATCTTAATAATCTTGGTTATTGAATAAAACACTAATCTAGGCACTGCTCTGAAGGAATTCTGGAGATGTAACTAAAGTCTGACATCAGTTGATCCTATGATGAGACTATGCCTACCTAAGTAGGTGAACCCTTTGAAAACAGAACATCTCCTCCAGCTAGTCCCAGAGGAAGGCCTTAGAAATAAACACTTCTCTGGCTTGAAAGAAAGCAAATGGTCTTATCATGAAATTCTTTTACAGACTATTTGGCAGGGAATTATGGACAGCATTGGGCTTCCCCAGTGGCTTAGTGGTAAAGAATCCACCTGCAATGCAGAAGACACAGGAGATGCAAGTTCAATCCCTGGGTCAGGAAGACCTCCTGGAGGAGGACATTGCAACCCACTCAGTATTCTTGCCTGGAGTATCCCATGGACGGAGGAGTCTGGAGGGCAACAGTCCATAGGGTCACAAAGAGTCAGACGTGACTGAAGCGACTGAGCATGCATACATGCTCAGGCAGTATTAGAAATTGGTCCCTGTTTAACACCTAGCAAGAGAAAAGCTACCTCAGTATCGCAGCCACAAGGAACTCAATTCTGCCAGCAAATTGAATGAACTTCTTTTAGGACCCTGGTCTGTAGAACAGGTAATAAATACATAGTGGCTTAAGCTGCTGAACTGATAGTAATGTATTACATAGCAATAAACCAATACAATGTTTAAATTATCTGAATAAATGAATGGTAGAATGCTTGAATATGGATGAAACCACATATTCATTTGAAAGTGAAAGAAAGTGAAGTTGCTCAGTCATGTTTCGATTCTGTGTGCAACCTCATGAACTGTAGCCTACCAGGCTTCTCTGTCCATGGGATTATCCAGGCAAGAATACTGGAGTGGGTTGCCATTATCTTCTCCGGGAGATCTTCCCAACCCAGGGATTGAACCTGGGTCTCCTACATTGTAGGCAGATGATTTACTGTCTGAGCCAAAAAGGTAAATGTTAATTTATTAATTAGCACATCATTCGCTAAACTGACATCTAGAGTCTAGTCTTCAAAGTAGGGAATTCTGTTACCCAGACATTTAATATATGCCTACAAAAGTGTACAAAGTGGAAGATAGAGTAGAAAGCACTTATTGGCTAATTCAAAGGCAAAGCACTTTATTATAGATTGGTGACAGAGGTTAAAAGTGATTATTTCTGAGGGGTTTGGGTCAAATGGCATGTCTATAAAGTTGGCTTTATTCTGCAATTTCACTTGAACTGATAAGCAGTAAAATTAATGAAAGAAATCTCAGATAGTATCTATATATTGACCTTTCTTATTTTGAACAGCTTAATTCGTGTTCCATCTAATTTCTTACACATCAAATGTCACTATGCCCAAAATAATAGGGTAAGAGTCACCTCATTCTACATGGAATATATAAGCCTCCATTATACTCATTAACATTTCATTTCTGAAATCACTGTCAGCATATTATTTTCCAACTATTCTTTTCTTCTCTGACCCTATTTTATATACATTTTTCTGAACTCCATGGCCTTCTTTTCTGTCATTTTAATTTTCAATTTCTATTCTAATTTTAATTGTAATCAGCACCATTATTTCAAGGGAGCAAATGTCAAAATTGCATTTGAATCTCTGGATAGCACAAGAAAAAGTAGTTATTTTCTTGAAAATCACCTGAAGCAAGGAAAGGTATGACTCTTATAGATTTCCAAGTACTTTGAAACATGATCCTGAATAATAAATGGAAAACAGAGTCAAATTAAAGATGTGCCTATCTGAGTGTGAAAGATATACTCCACTGTACTCAGTTGGTGGATATTTATTTATTTTACAGATAAAGACTCTAATCCATGAGCATAACTAATATTTTAAATAACACATTCTGTTTTTAATATACATGCAGTACATAAGGAGAAAACATTTAAATTACTGCAACAGATGCTTGTTTATATGTATTTAGTACCATTATATAAAAAACAAAAAACAGCCTAGAGAATACATGACTGAAGGTTCTCATCTATATACCCAGTGCTAAGGGAAATGGATTTTATTTCTGGTAATTTAAAGCATCTAATCACTGTCATTAAACAAATAAGGATTCATTACATGAACCAGGGGGAGATGCTGTAAACACAGTGCAACTTGGAAATAAATGTGATCTAGAACCTAAATTTCTATGCACATCTTATTTGAGCACAATTTATGTGGGAGGTTTATGATCTGTGACTATTTTCCAATTTGAGACAACTACTGCAAAGGTAAGTCTCAGCCACTTGCATAATTGGAATAGAGATGGGTCAGCTGCAGAGAGAAAAGAGGTGCTGCCTTTAAAATTCCACATGGACACACTTAAAGTTGGAGGTGCCGACTGCTTTAAGAGGAGATCATTCACAGATATAATGGCCCAGTAGCTTAAGAGAGAGAGAAGCCACCAGGGCAGCCATAACAATTGTCAGTTGTTAAGTAAAAATGACTTTTCATTGGAAAAGACCCTGATGCTGGGAAAGATTGAAGGCAGGAAGAGAAGGGGATGACAGAGGATGAGATGTTTGGATGGCATCACTGACTTGATGGACATGAGTTTGAGTAAGCTTCAGGAGTTGGTGATGGACAGGGAAGCCTGGTGTGCTGCAGTCCATGGGGTCCCAAAGAGTAAGACACGACTGAGCGACTGAACTGAACTGAAGTAGAAACCAGCCAGATGACACCCAATGATTCCTCCAATTGTAAACAGCCCTCTCTTCTTTGGTCTGGTAGAAATAGTGAAGACTTTGTATTTAACAAGTCTGACGTAACTCTCAGCTCCATCATGTGTGAATGTCCTAGCCACAGGCACAGGTTAAGTCTTGCAGCCTAGTTTTATCTTCCTTGAAACTGATTTCATGATTCTTCCCTTCAGGTATTTCGTGAGGATTAACATCTATGGAAGTTGAGGTTAAGTTACCAACAGTTTGTCTTTTTATCCATAATTTTAATAATTAATGAATAACCCATTTTAATTAGTAAAGAAACCCTCAGAGGATATATCTAATAAGAATGTGTAGCTTACCTTATAAGAGGTATATGGCAAACCTAAGATTATCCAGAAAAATGAAAACTACTTTTGTAGCCTACTTGAATGGATTATAGAATTTTAGAAAAGATTGAAAGTGTCCAGAGAGAAAGTTCATGAGGAGAAAAGTATTAAAAAAAAAAAGTTATTTAAAAATAGCCTAAAACAACAAAAACAAAAAATAAAAATAGCCTAAAATAAAAACAAATTAACGGTTTTTGATATTTTTTTTTTCTGGAGTATTTGTAATTGTTGTAGAATTTATAGTTAGATTATGGTCTAAAAACTTAATATCCTCTGAGGGAGATATATGCATGTAGGAACCACATGAAAGCAATGAAATGATCTACTAGTAGCTAGAATCTAGCTAGTGTCTATGAATATTAAATGAGTCAATGGGTGGATGGAAGGCCTGACAGATGGGTGAATGAGAGCTTTGGGCCCAAATCCCAATTTTAGACTTCTTATATGAGGGTTGTAGTGACTTGTGAGGAGAATTGTATTTCTCTATTCTGTTGCTATGTAGTCCTATGCCAAAGAAAAATTTAAAGCTGATTACTCCATATGCTACTAGTGTACGCTTCTGATTCTTAGATTCTCATATTTCTCTGTTCTTATATAAATATTTCCTCTAGTTCTAGAGTTACATTCTCTCTTTTTCTCTGTTATTCTCTTTCTCTATCATAGATGTAAATAGAGATGTAGATATAAATTTAAATAGATAAACAGATATATTTACCATTAAGAACAGAGGGCAAGAAAGAACATGTTCCAGAGAACATGTGAATTACTTAACTGATAAAAGATTAACGTTTCTCTGAAGTGACTATCTGAATGAAGAAAAGTTGAAGTTTGCACAAATCCTTTGACATAGAAAATTGAAAAAAAAAAAGTAATACAGAGATAGCTGTATATATTGAAATTGGAAATGATCAAAGTGAAGGTCATCTGACTTCAAAAGAATTTTATATAAACTAAAAGGTGCAAGAGAAAGAAAAACACAAGGGCTTTCCCCACCACACTCCCTTCTTTTTTAACAAAAAATTATTTATTTTAATTAGAGGCTAATTACTTTACAATATTGTGTTGGTTTTGCCATACATCAACATGAATCCACCACGGGTGTACATGTGTTCCCAATCCTGAACCCCCTCCCACCTCCCTCCCCATACCATCCCTCTGGGTCATCCCAGTGCACCAGCCGCAGGCATCCCTTCTTGTTCAGTTCAGTTTAGTCGCTCAGTAGTATCTGACTCTTTGAATCCCATGGACTGCAGCATGTCTTCTTGTAGGAGGTATGTTCCCTTCATGTTCCTTTCTTGTAGGAGAACAACAAAAAAAAAGTGCTGTCAGGTATCATTCAGTGAGAATCCAAAAGCAGACAGAGAGACCAGTGTGGTTACTATGTGGGGCAGAAGACTATCCCGGATTTCATGTGACCTTGGTCATACTCCCTTCCCATTATCTAGAAGAAGCAGAGCTTAAGTGTTTTATAAGAACTCTGAAAAACTAAGAAAGGATTGCTCTACTAGCACATCAAGAGCCACACCTATTGTATCAAAAATATCAAATGGTTTTAAAACCACTTGACAATGTTTTTGTGGTTTGAATCTGCAATGTCCAACCTGAGACATTTGACAAGTCAATGTTTGCCTGTTCTAAAAACCCTTCTATGTGTGATTCTGGACAGAAGGTGTCATCAGAGAAGGGACCCAAGTGACTCTGTATCTTCTGTGGACACTGCTTAGTTCAGTCTGTTAAATCCAACCAAAATTGTCTGACATATTCAAAATGGTGTCATCTCTGGTGAAAAATGAGGCTGGGAATTCCATCCTTTCAAAGGAATAATGAATGACTCCACAAGCCAGAGAATAGAAAGGGGGAAGGGAGCCCTCTTTTAAGCCTAAACTTTCTCATATGTAAAATAAGATTTACCACCTTTTGCTGTGCTTATTAGACAATATATGAAGAGAAATACAAAAATAAATTCACTGAATAATATTTTAGGACCAACTATCTCATGACTATTAGTGTCAAATATTGCAGTCATGGTTGCTTAGTAATAAACATGAAATTTAGAGACAGTAATTATAGCCTCTACAGACAAGATCCCCAAATTTTGAACTAGACATATCTGTGTTCAAGCTGTGTCACCTTAGACAGCTTACTTTACCTTTCTCAAACTTTATGTCCTCATTGGGTTGTGACAGCCTAATATTTAAAAGGTTTTAAAAACTAAGTTTGACAATACAGGTAAAACACTTAGCAAAACCTCACTGTACAGCAGTTCTCTTCCTTCTCTGTTTTTCCAGTTTATTATCCTCTGATTTTAGCATTGTCTCTAAGGTCATTCTTCTTTGTGGTGATATTTTGAAACATCCCACTTTCTTCTATTTGTCTTGGGTGGCCAGAGCTGTCTTCATTAAAAGCCTTGCATTTCCTGTTCTACTGGATGGCTCTCATGTTCCATATTCATCACTTGGAATATATGAATATTCTTATATGATAACTTGGATTGTGCTTCTTATTCCAAATGGAAGTCAGAAATCTGAACACAGTGAGTATGATAGTACCCTAGGAGGGCTGAATAAATATTCCTCTTCAGATGATAAATAAGTTCCAAACATCCCTTCATTTGTTACTTCATCCGTGACTATATCATACAACTAGAGCTTGTGCACTAGGCAATGTGGAGGACTCTGCAGTGCATTACTGAGATCCACCTTTAGGACTAGGGCACCTGTTCTCCTAGTAGATGGAATTCTTGATTGCTGAGTGCTAGAGCTTGAGTGGTGTTTGTCATTCAGTCGTTTCTGACTCTTGCAACGCCATGGACTGTAGCCCACCAGGCTCCTCTGTCCATGGGATTCTCCATGCAAGAATACTGGAGTGGGTTGCCATCTCTTCAGGGGATCTTTCCAGCCCAGGGATCAAACCTGGGTCTCCTGTATTGCATACAGATTCTTTACCATCTGGGCCACCAGGAATGCTCAAGTGGATGAGTACTTCCCCTCTGTCTTCAACAGAAATAAGTGCTGTTCAGTTTCACTGGAGGCAGCTCATTTTCACTAATTACACGGATATCAGAGCCTATTTTCTTTCCTCAACCTGCAACATTTCTGAAATACCATCCAAACAGTGAAAGTGAGTTGCTTCCCAGTAGAATTTTCTGTGCCTTATTTTTGTTTTCTATTGAAGGTAATATTGGTGTCCACCTCTTGTAATTATTAGGCAAATTATACAAACTGCTACTTCTAAAATGTTTAACATAGTTCCTAGAACATAAAAATTACTCACAAAATGTTAGCTAAATATCAGTTAATTTTTATTATTGATAAACAGCTGAACGGGCACTTTATAAAGCTAATCGTGTTTTTGACTCCTTCAACTGCCATTAAAGTGATATGGGTTATGGTTATTTCCCATGTTATTTAATAAGAAAATACAAGGCATAGTTGGAGGAGGGTGTTACTCATCAGAAAGTGTAACACCTTCTCTTCTTCACTGATAAAAAATACTTTGTAACCATTGGTTCTGGGTTCATTTTTTCAATCAGTTTATGACTCTGCGTGTAGTCTGCTGTTCGAGTCTTCAGAATTACCTTGAAGGTGTTCTCAGTAAGAAAGATGGCATGCTTAGATGTAATGATAACAGTCTCTGTGGTACCATCAAGGGGAAATGCTCCAAGCACAGTGACCTAGGGTGGTACATGGGGAAGTGCAGTGGGTTGTCTTTGCTACAATCGAGACAAACTCAGATTGGACTCTGGCCTCTTGAACCTCAGTGAGTGAGATGAGATGTCCTTAACGACTGTTTCTGAGTCTCTCCAAGTTTCCACTGTTGTTGTATCCCTATACCTTCCCTCCACTTTTTTTTTTTTTTTTTAAAGAAATAAAGCCAACACTTATTTTCTTGCTCTGCTGTGCTGGGGTGCTGGGGCTTTCAAATGTTGAACTAAATCTGTGTAGTTTCTGTAGGACTCCCATGGGTTATATCCATTTCTCTGTGTCTGGTCCTATAGGATAGATACAAAATCTCATACGTGAGAAACAAAATGTTTTCCAAGTAATTAGAAAGCGATACTCAATTTGATGTTTAGCTTTATAAAAGACAAGTTATATTCACTGTCAATATCAGGCTTTGGGCACTGTAAGAACGTAAATAAAATGAGAAATGCCTGGGAATATGTATCCTGCATATCAGTACAGCTAGCCTTAAGCGTATACAGTTTTCTTCATTTAGAAAACACCACTACTTGTCCCTGTTAGTATTCATAGGTAATTATTGATCAATCAGGCCCATTTAACATTTATTAACTGAAATCATTGCCTTTAAAAACAATAATTTTAAAACGTCACATAGATGTCCTATTAATGAAAAATAGGGAATAGAAATAGAAAAAAGTCTTTTTTTCCCAGCTTTACTGAAATATAATTGACATAAAACATTGTGTAAATTTAAGGTGTACAATGTGTTGATTTGATACATTTATTTATTGCAAAATGTTTACCACCATAGAAATAGGTCCATTTTCTATATAATTTCTGAAACTAAATACAACACATGTATAAAAGTGATTAGGTTTCTAAGACCCTTTATTATTGAAATACCCAAAATGTGTTTCAATATTTAATTGATGAATAAATGAATTGTTCCTTAAACATAGGAGGGATCTTAATGAATATGTCTATTCTGTTATTGTTTTGTTTTTTATGATTATCATCATCTCTGGTCCACATTAACAGAATAATACACCAATGTTGTTTTTAGTATTAAATTACGTAAACTTAGAGGAAAACAACATAGAACTTGGAGGTTCTGAAATCATGATACTTAAGTGCAGCAAGTTTCTATAGATGGTGATCTATTTGAAAAATTGTGTAGTAGTACAGTAAAAAGACAGACACCATTGGCTCTTGAACAAGCAGAAGAATACAGCATAACCCGGAGATTAAATTTGGGAAAAGAAAGTATAAATTACATAATCTAACTGATCTAATAGGAATCTGGAATGCACTTCCAGGAATAGGAATCTGCTATGCACTTCCTAATGTGCATAGCACTACCAATTTCTCCCCAAATGATGTGGACTAGAGCAAGAGAGGAGGTTGAAATAAACAATGTAGTTACATAGTACTTAGATTTATATTTAGAAATCAGTGATTTCTGTACCCATCACCTTTCTTCTTCCAATATTCTTCTGTGAAGGAAGGATCATGTGACCTCTTGGCAGAGGGTGTATTTAACTGATCTGCTCTGGATCTCAGCTAGTCTGCAGAACAATATCCCTCGTGTGCTTCATCTTTCCTGTTATGACTGGCTGGTTTTTAGTTGGTAGCTGATTTAATTCATGCTTTGATCTGGATATGGTCATCCTCCATTTGTCTCTTGCTAAGTTATAGAAATGCTCTGATTTCTGTTACACTTGTTCCTGAAGTTTTCCTCTGGGCTTTGCTGGCTCCAAATGCAACATCCATGCCAAAGGATATTCCAGGGAGATTGCAGATTTTGCAAAATTAACTTCTCTGAATTTCAGCTAAATCATGTACAAAATGATTTTTTTCCCTTCCAGGGTAGAAGTGAATATTAAATAATAATAAATAGCATTTAAAATCACTTAAAACTGTACTGTTATACAGTTAAAATATATTAAACATGCTTATAATAAAATAACAGAGAAGGCAATGGCACCCCACTCCAGTACTCTTGCCTGGAAAATCCCACGGACAGAGGAGCCTGGTAGGCTGCAGTCCATGGGGTCGCTAAGAGTCAGACATGACTGAGCGACTTCCCTTTCTCTTTTCACTTTCATGCATTGGAGAGGGAGGTGGCAACCCATTCCAGTGTTCTTGCCTGGAGAATCCCAGGGACGGGGAAGCCTGGTGGGCTGCCGTCTATGGGGTCACACAGAGTCGGACACGACTGAAGTGACTTAGCATAATAAAATAATAAAATGACAAGGAAGATGAAGTGAAGGAGTCACTATTATTTATACCTTAATACTTTAAAAACAAACAATAGCAGATGAAAATGGGCATTAGAAGACTGAGTTCAGTTTATCTCGTTCACACTGTATGCCTTTCAACCAATTTTTCCCTCCTTTGGTGTCAACTTCTTTTAATACGGTCTCCAGTAAATTCTCCCTAAAGTCTTGATATTTATTTTGGCTAAAGAAGATCAAAACAGTGATTTTCTGCCATGAAAACTTTCAGTGTCTCCTTGAGTGCTCAACAGTACAACAATAGAATAACAAAAATTCCCTCATCAAGAACTTGTATAGACTATAGTTCACAATATTAGACTCATTATCTTAATTAAGTCTTAATGGTCTTCCAATTCATTTTCATGTTTACATGTGACCTAGAAGTTCTGCCAATCATGGTGTACTTGATACTTTATTCAGACTTCTAGATCCTCACAAAGTATGGCATTCTAAAGACTCGAGGCTAAAATTATCCCCATGAATATTACTGAGAGAAACTAATGTCACAGCCCTGCCGTGGACATGTTGGTAAGATTTAGGTTACTCATTTCTTCCTTGTGCCCTGTTCTTTGTATCAGTTTGGACTAGAACCAAGTAATTAAGAAGGTTACATGAGCTTTCAAAAATAGTAATTTTTAATAACCCCTATTACTGCATTAAAAAAAGAAAACTCAGCTAAATGAAGTTTGGCACCCAACATATCCTAATAAACATGTTTGATATACTGTGGACTCCAAATACACTATGGAGGCATATTTTTTCTGTGCTGGGAATGAATAGGCTGTGATGTGAAACAATGGATTTAGTATAGAATTCTGGCTAATTAGAACTAACAGGTGACTAAATAGGTATCAATTGTTGTATCTCTCATTGACTAGCATTTCCACTAAGACGTTATATCTCTGTGCATGAATAAATCTGTTAGTTCCTTGCTAACTGGGCCATGGTCAATGCTGTGCTAGGCTTGGTGAGGATAAACAGATTTATACAATAGATTGGATACTGCTAGAGCATTCAATAAAGCTTACCGGTTAAGACTATGATCTCTGAATCTTAGCTCTGCTCTTACTTGTTCTGTGACCTCGTGCCAAGTATTTAACTTTGGAAACCTAGTTTTTTTCTGTTTTGGAGATAGAGACAAACACTAATAGAATTAAGTAAAGTATTGTCTGTTCTTCTAGGACAGCACACCAAATCAAACATTTGTTATTGTTCAGTCACTCAGTTGTGTACCACTCTGTGTGATCCCATGGACTGCAGCACACCACGTTTCCCTGTTCTTCACCATCTCCTGGAGCTTGCTTAAATTCATGTTCATCAAGTCAGTGATTCCATCTAGCTGTCTCGTCCTCTGTTATCCTCTTCTTCTCCTGGAGAAAGACCCTTCAATCTTTCCTAACACAAGGATCTTTTCTAATGAGTTAGCACTTTGCATCAGGTGGCCAAAGTATTGGAGCTTCAGCTTCAGCATCAGTCCTTCCAATGAATATTCAGGATTGATTTATTTTAGGATTGACTGATTTGATCTTCTTGCAGTCATGCATGAAGTGGCTCAGTTGTGTCTGACTCTTAGCAACCCCATGGACTGTAGCCTACCACACTCCTCTGTCCATGGGATTTTTCAGGCAAGAGTACTAGAGTGGGTTGCCATTTTGTTCTCCAGAGGATCTTCCTACCCAGGGATTGAACCTGGGTCTCACGCATTGTAGGCAGATGCTTTACCGTCTGAGCCACCAGGGAAGTCATGCATAGTCCATAATAATAAATGCTAGTTGTTATTATTATAATCATGAAATTTCTGGGTTGAAATGATATATTTATTTAAATATATAAGTGAGATGTTCCCACTCACATCATTGATTTTACTTGATCTTCAGAGCAATTCTCTGAGTGAGACTTTACTATTTCAACATACACATGATGAATTCACAAAAAATCAAGACCACTATGATCATTTACAGCCTTATGAATTATTAGTGGCAGGTAGCATTTCTTTTCTGTTATACAAACCATATAATTTCTCAGCCATAATTGATAGCATATACTTTTTCACCACATATGTTTTTTGAGATCATAAAAATTAGTCATAATTTTGTCTATCACTATGCTACAAAGCCTCCTGTGGCCTTACTGCCCAATGCCTGTTCTACTCACTCTTTGTCTTAAGCACTTAGCAAAGAGACAGAAAGATGTTTATGTCACATCAGATGAGGGATAGAACAATGAGGTCCTAGAGACTGCAAAAGTCACTGAGCACCGAGACACTATGGGGCTGCCCCAGGGTGGTTGAAGGCTGAGCTGATATAAATGATAGACGGAAGTTGTAACAGTGAAATCTGTTCTCCCAGGTTTTAAAATCTCAAGGGAAATGAAGTTATGAAAGAAGGATTAAAATAGACTATGCAAGTCCTTGAATGCCATTGTAAACAAACTAATAGACTATTTTACTTTCTAGGTCAGTGTTTCTAAAAATGGATTTTCATGCTATCACTTGGAGTTATGTATGTAAATACAGTGAAGAAAGGTTCTGTAGTCAAATATGATTGGAAAATTCTGGGTAAAATAAAATGTCATTATTGAGGATTTATTTCTCTGAATTGTGAATGCTTAAAAAGGGAATATTTTGTTGCATGGAGCATTTCCAAAATATAAGATGTGGATGATGAATTATGGGGAGGGGGGGCTAGTACTGCTCAGAATATAATTGGGGATCTATGTTCTGGTGAACAGGGCATGATTACAGGATTTTGTATGAAATTCTTACGTGTTAGTAAGTGAAGAGATAGTGGACAGATTTCAAGTCCTTCTTTGCTTATGCTTTGATTGGGACGGAGATTCGTATTAGACCTCTGGCAAACTCAAAGATTTCAGAGTTAAAACAAAAAGTAAAAATATGTGAAGGCATCACTGATAAGGTTCTGCAAAGGCTTGATATGTTTTGAGACATTGTCATAACACTTGAGTGCAAACCAGCTCTTCTTTGTTGTTCAGTCGCTAAGTCGTTTCCAACTCTTTGCAACCCCATTGACTGCAGCACACCAGGCTTCCCTGTCATTCACTATCTCCTGCTGCTGCTAAGTCGCTTCAGTCCTGTCCAACCCTGTGCGACCCCATAGATGGCAGCCCACAAGGCACCCCCGTCCCTGGGATTCTCCAGGCAAGAACACTGGAGTGGGTTGCCATTGCCTTCTCCAATGCAGGAAAGCGAAAAGTGAAAGTGAAGTCCCTGAGTCTTGTCTGACTCTTAGCGACCCCATGGACTGCGGCCCACCAGGCTCCTCCATCCATAGGATTTTCCAGGCAAGAGTACTGGAGTGGGGTGCCATTGCCTTCTCCGCACTATCACCTGAAGTTAGCACAAATTCATGTCCATTGAGTTGGTGATGCTATCTAACCATCTCAACCTATGGTGCCCTCTTCTTTTGCCTTCAATCCTTCCCAATGTCAGGGTCTTTTTCAATGAGTTGGTTCTTCTCATCTGGTGGCCAAAGAACTGGAGCTTCAGCATCAGCTCTTCCAATGAATATTCAGGGTTGATTTACTTTAGGATTGACTGGTTTGATCTCCTTGCTGTCCAAGGGACTCTTAAGTCTTCTCCAGCACCACAGTTTGGAGGCATCAATTCTTCACCACTCTGCCTTCTTTATGGTCCAATTCTCACACCTGTATATGACTACTGGAAAAACCATAGCTCTGACTATATAGACCTTTGTTGGAAAAGTGACTCTGACAAAACAGTCTAAGTTTGTCATAGCTTTCCTTCCAAGGAGCAAGTGTCTTTTAATTGCGTGGCTGCAGTCACACTGTCCACAGTGATCTTAGAGTCCAAGAAAATAAAATCTGTAATTGCTTACACTTTTTCCCCATTTATTTGCCATGAAGTGATGGTATTGGATACCATGATCTTAGGTTTTTGAATGACGAGTTTTAAGTCAGCTTTTTCATCTCTCTTTTCACCTTCATCAAAAGGTTCTTTTGTTCCTCTTTACTTTCTGTCATTAGAGTGGTATCATCTGCATATCTGAGGTTGTTGATATTTCTCCTGGTAATCCTGATTCCAGTTTGTGATTCATCTAACATGGCATTTTGTATGATGTACTCTACATAGAAGTTAAGTAAACAGGGTGACAGTATACAGCCTTCTTGTACTCCTTTCCCAATTTGGAACCAGTCAGTTGTTCCATGTAAGGTTCTAAACTGTTGCTTCTTGACCCACCCACATACAGGTTTCTCAGGAGACAGGTAAGACGGCCTGGCATTCCCATCTCTTTAGGAATTTCCCACAGTTGGTTGTTATCCATACAGTCAAAGGCTTTTGCGTAGTCAATGAAGCAGAAATAGATGATTTTTCCTAGAATTTCCTTGCTTTCTCCATGATCCAACAGATGTTGGCAATTTGATCTCTGATTCCTGTGCCCTTTCTAAACCCAGCTTATACATCTGGAAGGACAAGTAGTTTCTTGCCTTCTTGTTGAAAAGGGAAAAAAAAATATTCATTTCAGCCACTGAAATGCTTGTTCAGCAACAAATGTACTACTACTATGTGTCTATGTACTTCTGCTAGTCTGCATTTCACAGTAATTTGTGCACATGTGATTGTATATGTATATATGTGTATATACATGCAAGAGAAAGAATTAAATATCATTTGGAGTATTTAGAAATCTTATAATTCTTAATTATATATTTAAAAATTATTTAATTATTATTATTAATGTATGTATGATGATATATGTCCTGCACTTTCAGGATTATTTAAGGATATTATACACACACATACAGACACATACATAACAAAAGAAGTTCTACTGCTCCTGGAAAAAATAAATATACTCCTCAGGAATGAAAATTTTCAGGGCAACATCACAATATATTAGAGGCAGTACATTCTTTTCACTCTATTCTTCTACCTATTGTATATCATCTCAAGGAGACATGTTCTGTTATACATCAAGGGCAGATGTTACAATGGAGCCACTTTTGGAAACCTCCTCCCCATTCCTTTGTGCACTTGTGGAATTTTTGATGAGATAAAAGTAGAGGGGCAAAATTTGTTTCTTTCTCAAATGTAATCTCTTTTCTGTTCTTAAAAAAATTCATGGTGAATTTGAAAATAGTATTAGGGAAGATCGTGTGAGAATATCTGTGTTCATATGACTCCAAACAAAAAGAACAAATGTAGGAGGACAAGAGAAAGCAAAGAACTGTGAGACCGCAGGTTCACAGGAAAGAAAAAGCGAAAGCACATCTGGATTTCAAATCTGCCACAATGAGTGCTCAAACATGCAAAATTAGTCTTGCCAGCTTCCTGTTTCAATTCTTGAGGATAAAAGTCCAGACTCCTAATCATAGCACATGAGACCTTTCCTGGACCTTCCTTCATTTCCTTGGACAGTCTTCTTTTACCATCTTAAACTGTTCTCATGGGAAAGTTGAAAACGAATTCCCAGTACACTCCAATTTCGTCCACTTCCCTCTCAATCTGACCAGATGTATCTGTCTATATTTTTTTTTAGTCAGCATCAACTGTTTGGAATTGCACTTCCTGTTATGCTGTCTAATGCCCTCCTGTTACTCTGCTTGGCAAACGCCTACTTATGTGCCAAGAGCCAACATCACAGAATGGAGATAATTCCTATGACCAGATCAAGTATCCTTCTATGCACTTCAGTGATTTACTCCACTGTAATGCACTTGAGTCTTATTGTAACCAGAAGTAGGTTGTGAGCACATTTACAGAGTAGACTGATTTATTTTAGAATCTCTTGTTCATTTGTGTCCACAATATAGGCCCTTAGGAAATATTTACAGAACTAATAAAGCACTATCTGTTTATAAGGCAGGGAGATTTTGCCAAAGAGTATTCCTATAATGTATCCAAAATGTTTTATATTTTCCCATGTATAAATATATTATTTTCCTGAGAATATTAGGATATCTGATTGAGTTAGAAGAAGCAATTCTGTAGACTTTTATTTAGCCTAGTCATTTAAAACATTCACCAGGGAAACATTTCTAAAGTCTAACTAATACATGAATAGCTTTTACTATAGGCCAGTTCATTTCTTCATTTCTATTTTCTCAAATTTAACTCAAGTAGATTTTGATAATGCCACTGTTAAATCAGTTTTAAGGCAGGGTATAGACTAAACTAATACAGACATGAATCAGGAAAGCCATAAAGGTTTGGATGTGAAACAGGAAGCAGGGTGGATATGCTGAAATTCCATATAGATTGCATTCTGTCTTTGTATCATATTTAATAAGTCCATAAATCTTTCTAAATGCTGACAATAATGCTATTTCAGGCTGGTGGAAATGGCAGTCACTAAATAACTGTGTCATTCAAAAATGTGTTCTAACATGTACTTTTTACTATAATTATGAAGAGGCCCCAAATCATCAAATTAAGCAGTCTGTAAATCCCTAAGAATTCTACATGGGATATTAGCTTTACAATTATGGCCCCAACAGTGAACAATATTTTTCAAAGTAACAACTGCTTGAGATTGAGAAATGCTTTCTCAGCAGGTAAAATTAGAGTTGGTGATAAAAATAAAATCTGTTTAAGGTGTGTGTATGTATCTATGTATATATATTATGATTAGCATTTATACATAATTTTATAATTGCTAAAAGGGAGACAGTTTTCCTTTATAAACAAATAGCATGTATAAAATTTTAAAATTTTAACAGGTACAGTATTAATTATTTATTAATAACAAACTTTATACTCTGATTAAAGGGATAATTGAGAAAGCATCAGATCACATCAGTCACTCAGTCGTGTCCAACTCTGCGACACCATGAATCACAGCAGGCCAGGCCTCCCTGTCCATCACCAACTCCAGGAGTTCACTCAGACTCACATCCATCGAGTCAGTGATGCCATCCAGCCATCTCATTCTCTGTCGTCCCCTTCTCCTCTTGCCCTCAGTCCCTCCCAGTATCAGAGTCTTCTCTAATGAGTCAACTCTTTGCATGAGGTGGCCAAAGTACTGGAGTTTCAGCTTTAGCATCATTCCTTCCAAAGAAATCCCAGGGCTGATCTCCTTCAGAATGGATTGGCTGGATCTCCTTGAAGTCCAAGGACTCTCAAGAGACTTCTCCAACACCACAGTTCAAAAGCATCAGTTCTTCGGCGCTCAGCCTTCTTCACAGTCCAACTCTCACATCCATACATGACCACAGGAAAGACCATAGCCTTGACTAGATGCACCTTTGTTGGCAAAGTAATGTCTCTGCTTTTGAATATGCTATCTAGGTTGGTCATAACTTTCTTTCCAAGGAGTAAGTGTCTTTTAATTTCATGGCTGCAGTCACCATCTGTAGTGATCTTAGAGCCCCCCCAAATAAAGTCTGACACTGTTTCCACTGTTTCCCCATCTATTTCCCATGAAGTGATGGGACTGGATGCCATGATCTTTGTTTTCTGAATGTTGAGCTTTAAGCCAACTTTTTCACTCTCCACTTTCACTTTCATCAAGAGGCTTTTTAGTTCCTCTTCACTTTCTGCCATAAGGGTGGTGTCATCTGCATATCTGAGGTTATTTATATTTCTCCCGGCAATCTTGATTCCAGCTTGTGTTTCTTCCAGACCAGCGTTTCTCATGAGGTACTCTACATATAAGTTAAACAAACATGGTGACAATATACAGCCTTGACGAACTCCTTTTCCTATTTGGAACCAGTCTGTTGTTCCATGTCCAGTTCTAACTGTTGCTTCCTGACCTGCATACACATTTCTCAAGAGGCAGATCATATGGTCTGGTATTCCCATCACTTGCAGAATTTTCCACAGTTTATTTTGATCCACACAGTCAAAGGCTTTGGCATAGTCAATAAAGCAGAAATAGATGTATTTCTGGAACTTTCTTGCTTTTTCCATGATCCAGTGGATGTTGGCAATTTGATCTATGGTTCCTCTGCCTTTTCTAAATGCAGCTTGAACATCAGGAAGTTCACAGTTCACATATTGCTGATGCCTAGCTTGGAGAATTTTGAGCATCACTTTACTAGCGTGTAAGATGAGTGCAATTGTACAGTAGTTTGAGCATTCTTTGGCATTGCCTTTCTTTTGGATTGGAATGAAAACTGACCTTTTCCAGTCCTGTGGCCACTGCTGAGTTTTCAAATTTTTCTGGCATATTGAGTGCAGCACTTTAACAGCATCATCTTTCAGGATTTGGAATAGCTCCACTGGAATTCCATCACCTCCACTAGCTTTGTTCATAGTGATGCTTTCTAAGGTCCACTTGACTTCACATTCCAGGATGTCTGGTTCTAGGTCAGTGATTACACCATCGTGATTATCTGGGTCGTGAAGATCTTTTTTGTACAGTTCTTCTGTGTATTCTTGCCACCTCTTCTTAAAATCTTCTCCTTCTGTTAGGTCCATACCATTTCTGTCCTTTATGGAGCCCATCTTTGCATGAAATGTTCCCTTGGTATCTCTGATTTTCTTGAAGAGATCTCTAGTCTTCTCCATTCTGTCGTTTTCCTCTATTTCTTTGCACTGATCACTGACGAAGGCTATCTTATCTCTTATTGCTATTCTTTGGAACTGTACATTTGGATGTTTATATCTTTCCTTTTCTCCTTTGCTTTTCGCTTCTCTTCTTTTCACAGCTATTCTTAAGGCCTCCCCAGACAGCCATTTTGCTTGTTTGCATTTCTTTTCCATGGGGATGGTCTTGATCCCTGTCTCCTGTACAATGTCACAAACCTAAGTCCATAGTTCATCAGGCACTCTATCTATCAGATCTAGGCCCTTAAATCTATTTTTCACTTCCACTGTATAATCATAAGGGATTTGATTTAGGTCATACCTGAATGGTCTAGTGGTTTTCCCTACTTTCTTCAATTTTAGTATGAATTTGGTAATAAGGAGTTCATGATCTGAGCCACAGTCAGCTCCTGGTCTTGTTTTTGCTGAGTGTATAGAGCTTCTCCATCTTTGGCTGCAAAGAATATAATCGATCTGATTTCGGTGTTGACGATCTGGTGGTGTCCATGTATAGAGTCTTTTCTTGTGTTGTTGGAAGAGGGTGTTTGTTATGACCAGTGCATTTTCTTGGCAAAACTCTACTAGTCTTTGTCCTGCTTCATTCTGTATTCCAAGGCCAAATTTGCCTGTTACTCCAGGTGTTTCTTGAATTCCTACTTTTGCATTCCAGTCCCCTATGATGAAAAGGATATCTTTTTTGGGTGTTAGTTCTAAAAGGTCTTATAGGTCTTCATAGAACCTTTCAACTTCAGCTTCTTCAGCGTTACTGGAGAAAGCATATCACATACCAAGCATATCACATACCAAACTAAGTTTATGTTTGATAAACTTAGATATGTGATTTCCTTGAATACCTTTGAAAACTTAGAAATGTGGACCTAATATTTATTTTTATGAGGGATTTGGAATTAACATGGACCTTGGGAGAATTTATCAAAACTCAAACAGTAGAAATCCAGTTGTCCTAGATTGGTTGTCTTGTCTATGCTATCAGCCTCAACATTGTTTTTATGTATCATGATTTATGTTTCATCTTATATTCAATCAAATGAGTTATAATGAAGGTAAAACTAAATGTTTTGAAGAACATTAATGAAGAGATATTATTAGATTATTTCAAGTTGTAATAGCATTTCTAGGGTTTATGAGATTAGATTGGATAATATAAAAGAAATTACTTTTTGAAGTGTAAAGTGCTGTATAAGCACTCAATACTTAACACACAGCCAGTACTTGCTGAGTACCTATTATCTTCCAGACACTATCCTAGGCTTGAAGGTTAGAGTAACAAAGTATACCTTGTTATGAAAGTATACTGTTATGTTATGAAACTCCTGTTTTAGATTGGAGAATCAGGATATAGGTAGACAATTAAGTGAATGGGATAATTCTTAGCCTGATGAATGCTATAAAAATATGATGTAATAAAAAGCAAGCTACAAGAACAAGACTAGCGGGAAACATGGTGTCTCTAGATTGAATGGTCACCAAGGATCAAGTGTTGGGGAGCCATGACTTAGCCTCTGGGAATAGCATTACATACAGAAACACACCCATGCACATGCATACACAAGTATGTGCACACACACATATGTAATGCAAATTGCACAGAGTGCTCAAATGGCAAGAATAAACTTGAAACTTTCAAGGGACAGAAAGAAGAAGTCAGTTTGACTATATTCTGTTGGGAAGAAGAAAATGGAGTGAGACTTTTCTCATTGGAAAGTCAAAGAGAGCTAGAGACAAGTTGAACCTCTTAGAGTGAAAGATTTGGAGAGCAGTCAAGGCAGTGAGTCTCAAAACTAGCTGGAGAGAAGGACAAGTTGTTTTTTCTGTTTTGTCTTAATTTCTAACTCAGTGATAGGTTGATAATCTTGTAAAATCCAACAAAAATTAGAATGAGACTAGTATACTGATGGAAAATTACTATAAAACTGCGAAACACTTGCTCTCATTCATCTAACTGTGGACTAGTAATAAAATGTTCATAATTATTCATCTAACTGTGGACTAGTAATAAAATGTTCATAGATTAGACATGTTTTTTGAAATAGTATGGGTTTTTGAGCAGCAGCAGTTCTCATTGAGAGGGTTTGGAACAGAATAGTAAGCCAATCTGATATAAAATATAATATAAATATGTATGTATGTGTGTGTGTATGTATAGTGACACCATTGAACCTTATAGCCTAGGTAATAAGAAATATATTTCCCTTTGGTTCTTGGACAGGATTTGTTACTTTTTCCCTCCAGGGATATCAGAAAAAGCTCACATAAAGTTTTATTTTGTCTTGTACTTCAGTTCAGTTCAGTCGCTCAGTCGTGTCCGACTCTTTGCAACCCCATGAACCACAGTACGCCAAGCCTCCCTGTCCATCACTAACTCCCAGAGTTCACCCAGACTCACGTCCATCGAGTCAGTGATGCCATCCAGCCATCTCATCCTCTGTCGTCTCCTTCTCCTCCTGCCCCCAATCCCTCCCAGCATCAGAGTCTTTTCCAATGAGTCAACTCTTTGCATGAGGTGGCCAAAGTACTAGAGTTTCAGCTTTAGCATCATTCCTTCCAAAGAAATCCCGGGGCTGATCTCCTTCAGAATGGACTGGTTGGATCTCCTTGCAGTCCAAGGGACTCTCAAGAGTTTTCTCCAACACCACAGTTCAAAAGCATCAATTCTTCAGTGCTCAGCCTTCTTCACAGTCCAACTCTCGCATCCATATGTGACCACAGGAAGAACCATAGCCTTGACTAGATGAACCTTTGTTGGCAAAGTAATGTCTCTGCTTTCGAATATACTATCTAGGTTGGTCATAACTTTCCTTCCAAGGAGTAAGCGTCTTTTAATTTCATGGCTGCAGTCACCACCTGCAGTGATTTTGGAGCCCAGAAAAATAAAGTCTGATGCTGTTTCCACTGTTTCCCCATCTATTTCCCATGAAGTGACAGGACCAGATGCCATGATCTTCGTTTTCTGAATGTTGAGCTTTAAGCTAACTTTTTCACTCTCCACTTTCACTTTCACCAAATAATAACAAGATGAAACAAAACGTAATGATGAAGTCAGAGAAAACAGTGCTTCTACAACATTTCAGAACTAAATTTTAAATTTAATAATGGATCTGAAAATAGACTCCTACATGTAAATTAGTATTATTTAGCATCTGCTCACAGTGAATCTATAATGGTGATATTTGTCTGAAAAACCTCTCCTGTTTTTGTCCATCAAATTGTAGAAGAGATTAACTTATACATGTAACGAAGAAAATTTTACTTAAAAAAGAAAAATCCTGAAGTGCAAAGAGGTTAATTCTGCCCAAGTTCTTGCACACAGGACAAGGCAGAACTGAGAATGGGGTGGGTTTGTGTGTTGGGGTCTTGCTCCTTGTATGTAATCCAAATCGCTCGTGATGCGAGCTTGATACTAGTTTAAAATAATGTAAATTAACTTCTCGCTTCTTATATTTTACTTCATAGTTCCTGAATTCACATTTTGTTTATGCTATCAACATGTTGTAAGTACTATATCAAACATATTTCAGTCAGATTTCTTAAAGAATCAATCATTTTCTAAAAGATGTTAAAATCTACTGAACTTTAATCATGAATTTTGGGGAAAAAAAGACACTTAAAAGTACAGATTATACTTGAGATCCTCAGATCTGACAGACCCTATTTTACTTTTTACATCAAATGCTAGAATTGTCTACATCTTAATAAAGTGGGTTTTACAAATGAAATGCTTTAAAGGCATTAGGAAAGATGCATTGAATAACAAATGGGTGCCATATTTTGCTTGCGTTGGGCTTCCCCCTTGAAAGGATGACATAAATTATGAGAATATGCAGACAAATTATGAGGATACTCTCCATGTGGCTAATAGAATCATCGATATGAATAGGAAGGGAGACGAATGGCACATAGCATACAACAGTCACATACCAGTGCTCACAACCAAACGTCTAATCAATTAAAACCTCCTTTTGTTAAATAGTACTAAATTATACTTCATAAGAGAGCGGAATGATACAAGCAGATTTTTGTAATTATAAAATTATAAATAAATTGTGCATATCAAAAGTGGCCTATGTATCTTTTAAATGCTTTATTTAATATTGGGTACACAGGCCTTTTACCCAAATGTGTCCCATGCTCAGCTGAGACCTACATCTTGCCTTTCGGTCACAGGCTCTTCTCCATTTATGAAGCCCTGATGTCTGTCAAGGACCATTTTTACCTTCTGCCTTAGGAAAAGACTTGTCTCTAATGTATTTTTTATTTTTGTTGTTGTTATTTCTGCTCTCTTTTTTTGCTTGTTGAGTCATTTTTTTATTAGATATAAAAAACACAATGAATATGCATTTTTATTACTGAATATTTTGGAAATTTTGTTATGTTCTGGGAATATGCTTCCTGTTCTCAATGAAATCCTAGTTTAGCATCTCACAGATAGATTTCTTGAGTATAGACAACACTAAAAGGCAGATGTTGTGAATCTAAGCATATTCTAAAATAAAATGTTTATCTAATAAAATAAAAGTAGATACCGAAAATACCATCATGTTAGTATCCTAATGATTAAACACAAAGGTTTTGTTTAAATCCCAGCTCAGCCATTTAATAGTATTGAATAAAGCTGTAACTTTGGAAACATTATATAAACCTCTGTTTCACTATTTCCAAAGTGAAAATTATAATAGTGGAGATGAAGAAGGTTAAGCTCCTATCCTCACTGAAATGGGAGTACTATACATGGACTGAGAAATACCACTGCTGCTTAATGTGTTAATACGTATAAAGCTTTTCAGCTCAACGTTTAGCTCACAGTGCCTACTCAATAAATGTTGCTATTGGCACTACTAGTGATTTTAGAAGTAGGAACAATCGTAATATATTGCTGCTGCTAAGTCACTTCAGTCGTGTCTGACTCTGTGCAACCCCATAGACGGCAGCCCACCAGGCTCCCCCGTCCCTGGGATTCTCCAGGCAAGAACACCAGAGTGGGTTGCCATTTCCTTCTCCAGTGCATGAAAGGGAAAAGTGAACGTGAAGTCGCTCAGTCGTGTCTGACTTTTAGTGACCCCATGGACTGCAGCCTACCAGGCTCCTCCGTCCATGGGATTTTCCAGGCAAGAGTACTGGAGTGGGGTGCCATCGCCTTCTCTACTACTTCTATTACTTAATACTCTATGATGCAACATAATGAATGCTGAATAAATTAATATATAAATCAATAAACAGTTTAAGCTTTGAACCTTTTTCAGAAAGGAATAATATATATGATAGTGGAGAAGTAAAATTTGTACATGAATTCTCATTCCAAAGGATTTGGATCATACAACTTAAAGGTACTTAAATGATCAGCTGGTTCAATTCTCTCATCTGTGGAGAAATATACTAAGTTCAAGGGAAACCTAGTATTCTGTCAAAAGTCACATAGCTCTTGGCAGATTAAGACTCCCTTGGATTTAATTATGTGATGGATCAAACATTCACATGCATACCAGGATGTATGATATTTTTCTCATAGTGGTGAAAGTGGTTAATATATAAACTATAAATATACATGTATGTGTATATTAAACATATAGTGAGAATCTGTATAAACTCTACTAAAGATGTAATTGTCATGGAAAGAAAGATGAATATATATCCATTAAAATTTATAAAGTTTGCTTTAAAAATAGGAATAGTAGTAATAAAATATTGTATTACGGCTCTTTGCGACCCCATGGACTGTAGCCTACCAGGCTCCTCTGTCCACAGAATTTTCCAGGCAAGGATACTGGAGTGGGTTGCCATTTCCTTCTCCAGGGGATCTGCCCAACCCAGGGATCAAACCCAGGTCTCCTGCATTGCAGGCGGATGCTCTACTGTCTGATCTGCTAGGGAAACATTACATGTTGATTAAAAAATCAACGAAATGTAGGGAAGTAATCAGTTTCATCGTCATGCTTACATTGTTGTCTCAAGCCCACATGCCAATTTCCTCCAAGGGAGCCCAGGAGTATTGACATGACAGCTGCCTGTGGAGATTTTGCAGTGTCTTCGTTTTAGTTAATATCTTTCCACCAGAAACTTCATGACCATTAGAATAATTCCTGATCACTGGAATTACATTTTCCTTTCAAATTTTCTTGATTGTTGGCTTTATGTTCTTATGAACATAAAGACACTTTGCAAAAAATATAGAAATATTTTTGCTGGTACTAGCAGAGAAGAAAATTCCTGTCTTCTTTTTCTTCTGATTTACAGTCCTTGTTAAGAAGAATGTATCAGGCCTTAACTTACCTGACCAGATTCCTTAATTCTTTCATACATTCATTCCATAAATTCTCATTAAATTCTCTCTCTGTGTTTAAGGCACAGTGGCTAATAAAGTTTCATACTATTCCTCATGGAATTTATGGTCTAATGGAGGATATCGGCAAGTGTCCAGTCATTGGTGATGAATGAATGTCATCACAGTGGTAGGTGCACTTTGAGAGCATAGAAAAGACACCCAAGTCAGACTTGGAAGAGTACAGAATGCCTCTTAGGGAAAAAAACATGCCCTTTGAAGGTGATAGCTGGAGTAGAAATGAGTAAAGTGAAGGGTATCCCAGGAAGAAGGATCAACATGGTGTAAAGTCAATTAGCAAAAAGAACATGGGGTATTTCACAGACCTGAAAGGAAGAAAGAATAAGATAGGGGAAGCTGTGGGAGGTATGGCTGGAGAGAGAAAGAAGAATTCAATGAAAAAAGGCTTCAGATCAGATCATATCAGATCAGTCACTCAGTCGTGTCCGACTCTTTGCGACCCCATGAACCGCAGCACGCCAGGGCTCCCTGTCCATCACCAACCCCCGGAGGTGACTCAGACTCACATTCATCGAGTCAGTGATGCCATCCAGCCATCTCATCCTCTATCGTCCCCTTCTCCTCCTGCCCCCAATCCCTCCCAGCATCAGAGTCTTCTCCAATGTGTCAACACTTCGCATGAGGTGGCCAAAGTACTGGAGTTTCAGCTTTAGCATCATTCCTTCCAAAGAAATCCCAGGGTTGATCTCCTTCAGAATGGACTGGTTGGATCTCCTTGCAGTCCAAGGGACTCTCAAGAGACTTCTCCAACACCACAGTTCAAAAGCATCAATTCTTCGGCGCTCAGCCTTCTTCACAGTCCAGCTCTCACATCCATACATGACCACAGGAAAGACCATAGCCTTGACTAGGTGAACCTTTGTTGGCAAAGTAATGTCTCTGCTTTTGAATATGCTATCTAGGTTGGTCATAACTTTCCTTCCAAGGAGTAAGCGTCTTTTAATTTCATGGCTGCACTCACCATCTGCAGTGATTTTAGAGCCCAGAAAAATAAAGTCTGACATTGTTTCCACTGTTTCTCCATCTATTTCCCATGTAGTGATGGGACCAGATGCCATGATCTTCGTTTTCTGAATGTTGAGCTTTAAGCCAACCTTTTCATTCTCCACTTTCACTTTCATCAAGAGGCTTTTGAGTTCCTCTTCACTTTCTGCCATAAGGGTGGTGCCATCTGCATATCTGCAGTTATTGATATTTCTCCTGGCAATCTTGATTCCAGCTTGTGTTTCTTCCAGTCCAGCATTTCTCATGATGTACTCTGCATAGAAGTTAAATAAACATGGTGACAATATACAGCCTTGACGTACTCCTTTTCCTATTTGGAACCAGTCTGTTGTTCCATGTCCAGTTCTAACTGTTGCTTCCTAACCTGCATACAGATTTCTCAAGAGGCAGATCAGGTGGTCTGGTATTCCCATCTCTCTCAGAATTTTCCGCAGTTTATTGTGATCTACACAGTCAAAGGCTTTGACGTAGTCAATAAAGCAGAAATAGATGTTTTTCTGGAACTCTCTTGCTTTTTCCATGATCCAGCGGATGTTGGCAATTTGATCTCTGGTTCCTCTGCCTTTTATAAAACCAGCTTGAACATCAGGAAGTTCATGGTTCACATATTGCTGAAGCCTGGCTTGGAGAATTTTGAGCATTACTTCACTAGCGTGTGAGATGAGTGCAATAGTTCGTGAGACATAGACACACATGTA
The DNA here is from genome assembly GCA_935064755.1 of Tragelaphus eurycerus. NCBI lineage: Eukaryota > Metazoa > Chordata > Mammalia > Artiodactyla > Bovidae > Tragelaphus > Tragelaphus eurycerus. Next base: position 27,249,034 of record CAKXYN010000020.1, read on the forward strand.
AGATGCACATGTACACACACACTCATAGCCTCTCTGAGACTATGTGAACATATAGCGCCCGCCAGCTAATTTGCAGCTATCTATACAGAAGCTCAATCATGGATTTCTCGTGAGAGATTTTATAATCATCTCCTCTTTATGTGCTGTCTTCATTTGAGTTTGAATACATTTTTGAAGAATCTATCTTCCACAATGCTTTCTGGCTAGACCTTTACATGTATTTCAGATGCATTTTTTTCACATTTAATCTTGAAACTGGCAAAATGGGGAATCAAGTGAAGACTACAATTATTGCTCATGAACTTTTCATAATATTATCTGCAAAGGTCTGTTCACATTCCTATATGAGCACAAGCCTGCCAGAATATAGAGACATATTTTTCTTCCATTTCAAAATTGTATTTTTCAAAGTCTATTTCTAAGGTCAGATTGAGTATGACAGCATGTTGGAGGGCATGCTTGTCTAACGTGTTTGCAATTCCATGAGTTGGAAGGCCCTTTCTTTCAACAACAATTATTTATGGAGAAATGCTTTCTTAGAATCAGACAGCACACAAGATGTGTTTGTTAGAAAGAGATATAAAGACAACTCCAAATTAATAAACTCAGTTTGTATTTCTCTGTGAAACACTAATGGACAAAGCTATTTGCCAGTGTAGATGTAGAAGATGGTAAGATGCAAACAGAGAGGCAGGTTTATGTTCATGTCATGCTTTAGTTTCTAACAGGCACAACAGCTCTCCCCCACAAAGCCCTGCATAGTTGTTAGGAAAGGACTTCTCATCCCCATTCAACATATAAGGAAACATCATTTAAAATTGTTACATATTTTACCAAAGACCAGTTGAAAGTAAATTACATAGCCAGGGTTAGAACACCAATCATCTGACTCCCAGTCCAGATCTCTTTTAAATGATCTTGCCCTCTCTGTGGAACATGGTTCTTCCCATCTACTTAACTCATTCCACAGGTCAAAATTTGATTTTTTTCCCCCACATAACTGTGTGTCACAAAATTTCCCAAATGTGTGTGCCTAAAATATGCTGATTAAGGAAAGGAGACATTGGTTTATAGATTCACCTATATAATATTGTAACTGACTACCCAAACCCAGCAGAAGTAAATTTATCACACTGTACGTCATCTTTCAACTTGACTTCAAACCACATGCTCATTGCCTAAGTAGTGTGATGAGGGAACAGTAACATGGGTCATATGCTTTGTTTCTGAGTTACGGAGTATCTCACTGTAGGAAAAGTCATGACTCACCATGCCTACCACTGCTCAAATACAATTCCTTGATTCTCACTTGTCATAAATGTGGATAGACTGTGCTAAAAATGAAATTATACACAAATATAAAGCCTATATGAGGATTTAATTCATTCTGTAAAAGTTTGAGATTAATAATAACTATGCATTCTATACATTTATAGAACATGGTCTATTTTATGATAAATGCTAAGAAAAGATCTTTCACCTCTATGAAAAGTATATTGCTAATTTATATTTCTCTTTATTCTCTATTGTATATATCTTGTTTATTCTTTATAACTACAGTTTCCCTTATCTATTATTTAATTATTTCCATTTCCTTCCTATAATGCATAAATTTTACTTTATTATTATTATAGCTCTTTTTGAAGAATAGTATATATCTGCAGAGGTAATAAAAATAACAACTATGAAGTTACTTTGTTTTACACACAGAAAATAGCAATTTCAACATGTCACCCCCTGGTTATGTTATAGTCTAGTATACTCGTTCATTGCCTGTATCATTTAAACTATTAAACCTTTTTATACAGCAGTTTTACAGTCTGTAGCAAGAACTATGATGATACTTTTAGTTATCAATCAGGTTATTCCATTATTTTAATTCACCTAAATATATAATTCAATGAAAGCAGAAGCTATGTACAGTAGTTTGAACAATGCCAAGTCTTTGGCGTTGCCCTTCTTTGGAATTGGGATGAAAACTTGACCTTTCCCAGTTCTGTAGCCACTGCTGAGTTTTCCAAATTTTCTGACCTACTGAGTGCAGAACTTTAACAGCATCATCTTTTAAGGTTTAAATAGTTCAGCTCCTGCACAACAAAGGAAACTATAAGCAAGGTGAAAAGATAGCCTTCAAAATGGGAGAAAATAATAGCAAATGAAACAACAGACAAACAACTAATCTCAAAAATATACAAGCAACTCCTACAGCTCAATTCCAGAAAAATAAATGACCCAATCAAAAAATGGGCCAAAGAGCTAAATAGACATTTCTCCAAAGAACACATGCAGATGGCTAACAAACACATGAAAAGATGTTCAACATCACTCATTATCAGAGAAATGCAAATCAAAACCACTATGAGGTACCATTTCATGCCAGTCAGAATGGCTGCGATCCAAAAGCCCACAAGCAATAAATGCTAAAGAGGGTGCAGAGAAAAGGGAACCCTCTTACACTGTTGGTGGGAATGCAAACTAGTACAGCCACTATGGAGAACAGTATGGAGATTCCTCAAAAAACTGGGAATAGAACTGCCTTATGATGCAGCAATCCCACTGCTGGACATACACATTGAGAAAACCAGAATCGAAAGAGACACATGTACCCCAATGTTCATAGCAGCACTGTTTACAGTAGCCAGGACATGGAAGCAACCTAGATGTCCATCCACAGATGAATGGATAAGAAAGTTGTGGGACATATACACATTGGAGTATTACTCAGCCATTAAAAAGAATACATTTGAATCAGTTCTAAGGAGGTGGATGGAACTGGAGCCTATTATATAGTGTGAAGTAAGCCAGAAAGAAAAACACAAATACAGTATACTAACGCCATGAAAAAAAGACGCGCGGGACCAACCTAGAGAACAGAGAGCGGAGGAGGAGAGGAGGAGAAGGCGGAGAGATGGGGGAGAGACGAGAGTCCGGACGGAGAAAGTCAGAAGGAGAAACCGGGGGAGCAAGGAAACCCAGATGGAAGGAAGAGGAAGGAGAAGAGATGGGGAGGGAGAGGGAGGAGGAGAAGGGGACGACAGAGGAGAGATGGCTGGATGGCATCACTGACTCGATGGATGCGAGCGAGTGACCTCCGGGAGCTGGTGATGGACAGGGAGGCCTGGCGTGCTGCGGTTCATGGGGTCGCAAAGAGTCGGACACGACTGAGCGACTGATCTGATCTGATCTGAACGCATATATATGGAATTTAGAAAGATGGTAACAATAACTCTGTTTACGAGACAGCAAAAGACACACTGATGTATAGAACAGACTTTTGGACTCTGGGACCGGGAGAGGGTGGGATGATTTGGGAGAATAGCATTAAAATATGTATAATATCATATCTGAAATGAGATGCCAGTCCAGGTACAATGCCCAATAACTGATGCCTGGGGCTGGTGCACTAGGACGACCCAGATGGATGGTATGGGGAGGGAGTAGGGAGGAGGGTTCAGGATGGGGAGCATGTGTATACTGGTGGCGGATCCATCTCGATGTATGGCAAAAGCAATACAATATTGTAAAGTTAAGCAAAATAAAATTTAATTTAAAAAAAAGAAAGAAAGAAAGAAAATAAAAAACTATTAAAATAAAAATAGTTCAGCTCCACTAGCTTTGTTCATAGAAATGCTTCCTAAGGCCCACTTGACTTCATACTCCAGGATGTCTGACTCTAGGAGTGACCTGGTGGTTATCTAGATCATTAAAATAATTTTTGTATAGTTTCTGTGTATTCTTGCTACCTCTTAATCTCTTCTGCTTCTGTTAGGTCCTTACCATTTCTGTTCTTTATCATGCCCATCCTTGCATGAAGTGTCCCTTGATATCTCTAATTTTCTTGAGGAGATCTCTAGTTCCCATTCTCTTGTCTTATATTTCTTTGCATTGTTCATTTAAAAAGGCCTTCTTACCTCCCCTTGCTATTCTCTGAAAGTCTGTGTTCAGTTATCTTTCCCTTTCTCTCCTGCCTTATGCTTCTTTTCTTTCCTCAGCTATTTGTAAAGCCTCCTCAGAGAACTGCTTTGCCTTCTTCCATTTCTTTTTCTTGGGATGGTTGTAGTCCATACATGATCTCTAACTCCATAATACTTTCCTTCCCTTAAGTAAGTAAGTAAGTTGCTTGCTCAGTTGTCTCTGACTCTTTGTGACCCCATGGACTGCAACCTACCAGGCTCCTCCGTCCAAGGAATTTTCCAGGCAAGAGTACTGGAGTGGGGTGCCATTGCCTTCTCCCATATCTATGCACTGCTGCTGCTAAGTTGCTTCAGTCGTGTCCGACTCTGTGCGACCCCACAGACAGCAGCCCACCAGGCTCCGCCATCCCTGGGATTCTCCAGGCAAAAACGCTGGAGTGGGTTGCCATTTCCTTCTCCAATGCATGAAAGTGAAAGGTGAAAGTGAAGTTGCTCAGTTGTGTCCGACTCTTAGCGACTCCATGGACTGCAGCCTACCAGGCTCCTCCATCCATGGGATTTTCCAAACAAGAGTACTGGAGTGGGATGACATTGCCTTCTGGAGTGAGTTGCTATTTCCTTTTCCAGGGGATCTTCCCAAACCAGGGATGGAACCCACATTTCTTGAGTCTCCTGCTTTGGCAGGCAAATTCTTTACCATGCACACCATTTGGGAAGCCCCTTCCTTCCATTAATCTGTTTATTATTTATTGTCCATGCCATCAGTCAAGAGATCTCAAATTCCTATGTGATGTATCCTATTGTTGTGATGGTTAATTTTACAAGTCAATTTGACTGGATCACAGATGCCCAGGCATTTGATCAAACAGTATTCTAGCTGTGTCTGTGAAGGTGTTTCTGGGTGAGATTAACATTTGAATCAGTAGACTGAGTAGAGTAGATAGCTTTAACATGGGTGGCCCTCATCTAATTGACGGCCTGAGTAGAACAAGGAGGCTGACACTTTTGCCAGTAAGAGGGAACTCCTACCTGACTTCTGAGCTGGGATATTGGTCTTTCTCTGCCTTTCTGTTTGAAATGAAACATTAGCTCTCTTTGTGTCTTGATCCTCCTAGCTTTTGCATAGGAACTCACACTCTCCCAGTTCTCAGGCCTTTGGACTTGGACTGGAATTACAGCTTACTGATTGCAGAGTTTGGGACTTAACTTCCATCATCATCTGAGCTAATTTTTGATAAAAAATATCTTCCTATGTAGTTATATCATGTTTGCTCTATTTCTCTGGAGAACTCAGATTAACACAACTATATATGCAAAGACTTCTACACAACCATTAGCCACATGAGTTCCAGGCCAGTGACTTATGTGTTAATAAATCATATGTGAAAGTGTATAGATATTGTTTTTCTTAGAAGTAGTTTGTTGGATCCTTGATTGTTTTTCACTACCATTTGTTCATACAGTCTGTAGTCTTAAAAGTACTTGTGAGTTTGGTTAAATAAAATCTACAGCAAGTCCAGTGCAAAGGCACTGTAGTAATTGCTGTTTGTGGGCTTGATATAAAAATGTTAAAACAGAATTTCCCCTTCCAGACATTTCATAATATCTTTTAATTTTTTTAGTTTGATAATTTTAGCTTTATGAATGTGCTCTCACAGAGGATGTAATCACAGGTGACTTCCTTTTTCATTGAATATTACAAGAATAAGCTTACCCATTCTTTGTAGCCTAGTTATTTTGTGGTTGTATAATATTCCACTGAGTCAGTATATCATAATTGAATCAACCATTTCTAAATATTTGTTTTATTCTAGCTCCTAACTATTATGAACAAAAATTTCTCTAAATTTTTTACCCTGATATTTCATTGTAAGGTCATAAATGATGTAAATGCTAAAATTTGTGAGATAATGCAAAAGCATTTCTTAAAATGATTTTGCCATTTTATACCATTTTATATTTCTTCATCCAACAATATTATCAGATTTCCACTTTTTACTGACCTAATGAGTGTGAAATTGATTGTAAGTTGCATTTTTCTAATACCTGTTGCTGCTAAGTCACTTCATTCATGTACTTGTGCGCCCCATAGCGGCAGCCTACCAGGCTCCCCCTTCTGGTTTGTCCAAGCTTGAAAGTGAAAAGTGCAAGTGAAGTCGCCGGCGTGTCCGACTCGTAGGACCCCATGGACGGCAGCCTACCAGGCTCCTCCGTCCATGAGATTTCCCAGGCAAGAGTACTGGAGTGGGGTGCCATCTAGGAAAAAGGAGTCCAAAATAGTGGTGGCCAAAAGACAAAGAAAAGAAAAGGCCCACAAAAATAGAAAAAAGGAATGTCCAAGGACCAGAGTGAGAACCACAGGTGAAACAAACAGCTCTTCTGGGTAGATCAGTTTACATAAAGCAGGCTCAGGGAGAGGACAAAAAGCATAAAAAGAGGAGCCAAAATTGAGTTATGTGAATTACTAAAGTGAGCCTTTTACTTCCTAGAGACAATATGAGTATTCTTCTATATTTTATTCTAAGGGTTTTAGGAGTTTGGATTTATGTTTAATTTCTTATTCCATTGTTGTATGTGTGTGTGAGTTTGTGTGTGTTTGTGACATAGTGGTCTAATTTAATTTTTAAATATGTATAGCCTGTTCTCTCAACACTTTATTATGTGGGATCATCTTTCTCCAGTGATCACTGTGCTACATCTATTGACTTGCTAAGTTTACATATCCCCTAAATAAGTGTCTACAGTATCTGTTGTCTGGCTTTGGTCATTGTATCAATCCTTGTGTCAATACTATACAATAACCTCTACTTCTATGTTTATGCTTTTTCATATAAAATTTTGAACTACTTGTCAAACTCCTCAAAAAATCCCCTACATTTTGAATGTAACTGCCTTAAACCTATGATCAACTTGGTCACACTTCTCATTGGTATATTTAATCTATCTGTGAATTTGTATATCTCTTTTTTTAAAGATTTTCTTTATCCTGGTATCAACATTGCCTAAAACTATGACTGAAACGTTGATATTTGCATGTAAATATGGCTAAATGGAAATATATAAATGTAAATCTAATGGAAATATTTGCATGTAGACATTAATATTTGCATGTAAATATGTCTAAATAGAAAATATTAATGGCATTAGGACTGGTGTTACCTAAAGAAAGAAATAAGCTAAACCATTAGCTGATTTTAAAATTCTCTTTGCAACAATTCCATCAAAGGTTTGTCTTGTCTCTATTGGGCACTGCCATTGAGAGGGCACTTACTACCTGCTGAGGAGGTTTCTGAAGAATGAATGTTTTTTGGTTGTTGTTTTTTAAATCAGTTTCTCAGCTTGTTCTAAAATTTCCCATTCAGTTTGACTTATTTATAAAATTTCACATATTTCCTTTTAGATTTCCGTTTAACTAGCTCAGTTTTTCTTTTTGGCTGCCATTTCCTTAACCTCTTCTTACTGATCACAGATTTGTTCTTTCTTATGCTTTATAATTTATAGAATCCTCTTACTTGAAACAGAAGCACCATTTATCAAAGGTTTCAGTGTAAGTCCATGTGTCCAGCTTCGTCCTTTGTATTTTCTCCCTCACCATTCATTGAGATAGTGAGATCATCTTCTAAGCCTGCATATGTTTCATCTTCTAAATTTTATGATATACACAGCCATGCTACAAACCCATCAAAGCCTTAATTTTTCCCCATTTATATGACTCTGTAGGAAACATTTGCTGTCATTTATTAATATTTTAAAAAGCCATTCTTTCCTACATTCTTTTATATTTTAAATGCTATAACACTCTCTACTTTGTCTTTCCTTTTCCCTGGTAATGAAATTACTTCAAATTTCTCCCCATTTACATGTGAAAAACTAAGGCTATGCTTATGATCTCACCTATGCCATAGGGGGCTTTTCCAAGGCTATTGACAATTTTAATTAATTAAATGGGTGAGGATGGAGTCTGCCTTTGAATCCCAGCTTCTCTCACTCTAGAAAAAAAAATTGTAGAATCATAATTTCATAGCTTTTAAATAAATTTAGGAGATGAAGAACTTGAGATCAGAGGAAGCCAGTTCATATTGTGCTATTGCTTCATTTGCTTTAGAAAGTATTTCAACTTATTAAAGGAATGAATGTCTTGAGTAAGGGCAGGAGTAGCTCTCCTGAGACTTTCTGTATTTCCCATCCTTGTAACTTTGCTGAGTCCAGTATAGATGCTCAATATATTTTCATCAAACACATTTACTGATAGAAGGTATTTTAGAAACAGGACTACCTGTCAGGTCTGATATTTCTTTTAGAAGAATTATAAATATATATAAAAAATGCAATTGGCAAATAAAAAGGCTCCATGATTTTTATTGCAGATGATTTTTAATAAAAAGGAAAATTACTGCATGAGAGGATCCAGCTCTATTAGCATACATTGAAACATTTTCCAATATTAGCACTGCATTCCATTATGACCTGCCACTGGTTCTGATCTCAGGCAGCAAGCTGAGACTTCTGCCTTTGCTCAGCTAAGCCTTATGAACACACACACTCTCTCTCTCCTTCTCTCCCTCCCCCTCTCCCTCACCCTCCCTCTGCCCTTCTCTGTTTCACATCTAAGTCCTGGACTCAATCTGTAATTTGCCCCATGCAGCAGCCATTCTCATTCCCTTCCCAGTAATTATACCAAGGACAGAAAATGCCCCTAAATTAATCCATCACACTGGTACAGATTCTAATGAGTGGGAAATGCCAAAAATGATCCATTATCACTGCAACTGGAAAATCATAATATCATAGTTCAGCTTGAGCATCCAGTAAAGGAAATCTCTGAAGCATACAGTGAAGGCTGGATGTGGAAAGCAATCTCTGGCCCCGGAGCTGCCTCGGTGGGACACTAACTGATTCATATGTCCACACAGCTATGCCCATCCACATGTACAGACATTACCCAAGAGTACCCTTGTGTGCGCATCCTGGGTTTTGAAAAACTAGATTACTCTTCCCCAGTTGAGTTTTAAAAGGTCATTTAACCAAAATGCAATGCCACAGTGCCCTCCAGTGGCATAACATATTTAGAATAATTATTTCTTGGTGGCAGGGTTCTTGCTTCAAAAACCATAAAATGTTTTTAAGAGAAGGTAAAAGATATGAACAACGGCAGCAGCAAGCTCTTTCTGCACCTACCTACTCTCATTTTTTAAAACTGCTCTCCTTTTTGCATTGTCTCACTTTTCTCAGCATCCTTAACGTCCAATAGTTCTGTATTCCTTTAGTTCACCTTGCAAAGGTGGCAGACCAGCCACTCCAAGGTCTGTATTGTTAGTGCAGCAGTTGGATGGATGAGTCAGGGAAACCAGTTTCTCCACTTCTCCTACCAAATGGGGGACGTAATATGAGCAAAGTGTCCAAAGAAAGATGACCTAACCCCTTAGATGTGAAGATAATCAAAATCTTTACATCAGGCTCTGGTGAATTTATACTTTGTGTATAACTAAATTTCAGGAATATTCCTATCAGTTCTGAGTTTTACTGTGGGCTGCACATAGTAAAATGCAAATATCCTTAAATCATTACTCTGATTAATCGGTTTAGCAATTATACATTAATAATTTTAAAATTTTTATTTCATCATATTTTATGTATTTTCCCCCCATTAACCAGGTCTCACAGATTCCATTATGAAAAATATGGTGACAAGTTTATGCATGGCATTTGGGAGTCAGAATTAGGTGTACCATTTTTCTTTATTTGAATTTTAAACCATTGTGCAATTCCAATTAATAAATGGAAGAATCACTTATATCACTTATCAAGAATCACTTGATAAGTGGAAGAATTACTTATCAAGAAATTATTATCAAAAGGAAAAGTCAGAATGTCATGGCTGAATGGTGGCAATGAAATAAAATAAGTTGGGTTGGTAAATCTTTTGTATATATAATATATACTCATGTAAACTGTTTTGTGAAACAAAAGAAAAAAAAAAAAAAAAACACCACAGAAAATTTACATTGTAGTGATCACAAAAGTGGAATTCATGAGAACTGAGTTTGACTAAATAGAATACAGAACCCAGGTAGAGATGAAGGGTGTTTGCAATATTCCCATATACCAAGTCATGAAGCTCTCAACCTATGAGAATCATAAAAAAAAAAAAGCATGCAAATATTTAAGTAATATTTAAGCAGATATTAACCCACTCCAGTGTTCTTGCCTGAAGAATCCTAGAGACGGGGGAGCCTGGTGGGCTGCCGTCTCTGGGGTCGCACAGAGTCAGACACGACTGAAGCGACTTAGCAGCAGCAGCAGCAAGCAGATATTACTCTTAGCCCTTATTTTCTCGGCTATTCTTCCAATAAAAAAAGGAAAGAGTCATTTTTATTCATGAGGTTAGAAAAGGAGGAAGTTACACAGTGTGGTTACCTTTGAGCTGGGCTATGAAGACAGCCACCTGAAGCAGCATTTCAGAGCAAAAGCTTCAGCCATTAGACAAACCAACTACAGAAGTCCAGGCTCTGAGACATTTTGTCCATGAGTTCTATATGACCATGAGTGCTGTTTTTTTTTTTTTTTTTTTTTTAATCAGTCTGAGATTCTTCCTGCATAAAATAAGACTACTTAAGAATACCAATATCATAAGGTCATTGAAATAATTCAAGGACACAATATCTGTAATTGTATAAACATAAGAAAAAAACCTAGTATATATCTAAGGCAATATGCCCAGCATAGTAAATAACCAGCCAGTTTAATTTAAATTTAATTTAATTTTTCTTATTTATCAACCATGTCAGATTACAGAAAGTGTGTAAGCATTCCATATACATTGTGAACCTGGTTAAGTAGTTTCCATAATGCTTCAATCACAGGAAAAACTGCAGTTCAGTTTTGTTAGATCCAGGTCAGAGAAAATTTGAGTAGTGAAGAATTACTATTTTAAAATGACCCTGATTTCCACAAATTAATGATCTCATAGTTTACTTGAGTCTCAGTGCTGTCATCTTAAAAATGGGAAAAATAAATTTTAGGTCATTTCAGTTACTAAAATATTCAATATATTAATTTAACATATACTAAAATATTTTAACATATATTAATACTATAATGTAGCAAAAATCTGTCACATTACAAAGAAAGAATTCACTCAGAGTACAGTATTATGTTAAATAAGCAGATGTAAGATCTTGAAAATCTCATTTTCCTCTCAATGAAGCCTGTAATTATAGTCACAGTAAGGTATGACCAGAAATCTTAAAAGTACATATTATATGTGACAGATTCTCTTAATTTTGTAAATAAACAGACAGTTATTGATGGTTGCAGGGAACTTCCCTGGGTTTTAAAGAGGTGTTTGGTCACAGATTTTGCTTAATCGTGTTCTCTAAGTATGACGATGTGGCACCTATAGAGTCTTCCCTTACTCTCCAGCAGCGGGCAATAGCAGATCTGAGAGAAGTGTGTTCACATACCATGCCAGGCACTGCAGCACTGGTTTCCCTCAGATCTCTTTAAATGCATCTCCCACCACTTCTGTCTGTGGCCCTACAGCCCAGCCACATCTCACACTTGGTCTCTGTCTGACCTTGACAGGTCATTTAATGTCTCCAGTCATTGCTCTTCCTGTGTTGTCACCCACATCGCCATGCTCTCTTCATACCCAGAAACATCCTGTGATTTGTAGCACTCGTCCTAACTCTGATATTGACTTTTCCGATCTCCTTCTTCAGAATTGATTGCTCCTTCCCTTGCCTTCTTAGAGCATTGGTGCTTTTTGCTAATAGTTATTTTGTTTGGACTTAATACAAATGACTTTGTCCGTCCATGCTTCTCTCCATCATCCCAATCTAGTGCTGGAAATGCACGCCTGAAGGTAGGTAGGAGAACAGTCTAAGGGTTAGGAATTTGATTTCAGAGAAATGCATCATGTGCTCCTTCTCTTCCACTTACCACTCTGGACAATTTAACAGCTTTCAGGCTCAGTTTACTCATCTGTAAGATGTAGGCCAAAAGCAGTGTACTGGCATTACAGGCCTTTGAGAACATTGGTGGAAATGGGCTTAAAACACTTATTCTGGATCTAGTAAACACTCAATACATGCAGTAGCTATTATGATTACTATTATTACTATTCTGTCTTTCTATGCTGCTGCTGCAAAGTTGTTTCAGTTGTCTCCGACTCTGTGCGACCCCATAGACGGCAGCTCACAAGGCTCCACCGTCCCTGGGATTCTCCAGGCAAGAACTCTGGAGTGGGTTGCCATTTCCTTCTCCAATGCAGGAAAGTGAAAAGTGAAAGTGAAGTCTTTCAGTCGTGTCCGACTTTTAAGGACCCCATGGACTGCAGCCTACCAGGCTCCTCCATCCATGGGATTTTCCAGGGAAAAGTACTCGAGTGGGGTGCCATTGCCTTCTCTGTGTCTTTCTATCAGATCAGATCAGATCAGATCAGTCGCTCAGTCGTGTCCGACTCTTTGCGACCCCATGAATCGCAGCACGCCAGGCCTCCCTGTCCATCACCAACTCCCGGAGGTCACTCAGACTCACATCCATCAAGTCAGTGATGCCATCCAGCCATCTCATCCTCTGTCATCCCCTTCACCTCCTGCCCCCAATCCCTCCCAGCATCAGAGTCTTCTCCATTGAGTCAACTCTTCGCATGAGGTAGCCAAAATACTGGAGTTTCAGCTTTAGCATCATTCCTTCCAAAGAAATCCCAGGGCTGATCTCCTTCAGAATGGACTGGTTGGATCTTCTTGTAGTCCAAGGGACTCTCAAGAGTCTTCTCCAACACCACAGTCCAAAAGCATCAATTCTTCAGCGCTCAGCCTTCTTCACAGTCCAGCTCTCACATCCATACATGACCACAGGAAAGACCATAGCCTTGACTAGGCGAACCTTTGTTGGCAAAGTAATGTCTCTGCTTTTGAATATGCCTATCTAGGTTGGTCATAACTTTCCTTCCAAGGAGTAAGCGTCTTTTAATTTCATGGCTGCAGTCACCATCTGTAGTGATTTTGGAGCCCCCCAAAATAAAGTCTGACACTGTTTCCACTGTTTCCCCATCTATTTCCCATGAAGTGATGGGACCAGATGCCATGATCTTCGTTTTCTGAATGTTGAGCTTTAAGCCAACCTTTCACTCTCCACTTTCATTTTCATCAAGAGGCTTTTTAGTTCCTCTTCACTTTCTGCCATAAAGGTGGTATCATCTGCATATCTGAGGTTATTGATATTTCTCCCAGCAATCTGGATTCCAACTTGTGTTTCTTCCAGTCCAGCGTTTCTCATGATGTACTCTGCATATAAGTTAAATAAACAGGGTGACAATATACAGCCTTGAGATCAGATCAGTCATTCACTCGTGTCCAACTCTTTGCGACCTCATGAACTGCAGCATGCCAGGCCTCCCTGTCCATCACCAGCTCTCGGAGGTCACTCAGATTCACATCCATCAAGTCAGTGATGCCATCCAGCCATCTCATCCTCTGTCGTCCCCTTCTTCTCCTGCCCCCAATCTCTCCCAGCATCAGAGTCTTCTCCAATGAGTCAACTCTTTGCATGAGGTGACCAAAATACTGGAGTTTCAGCTTTAGCATCATTCCTTCCAAAGAAATCCCAGGGCTGATCTCCTTCAGAATGGACTGGTTGGATCTCCTTGCAGTCCAAGGGACTCTCAAGAGTCTTCTCCAACACCACAGTTCAAAAGCATCAATTCTTCGGCGCTCAGCCTTCTTCACAGTCCAGCTCTCACATCCATACATGACCACAGGAAAGACCATAGCCTTGACTAGGCGAACCTTTGTTGGCAAAGTGATGTCTCTGCTTTTGAATATGCTATCTAGGTTGGTCATAACTTTCCTTCCAAGGAGTAAGCGTCTTTTAATTTCATGGCTGCAGTCACCATCTGCAGAGATTTTGGAGCCCACAAAAATAAAGTCTGACACTGTTTCCACTGTTTCTCCATCTATTTCCCATGTAGTGATGGGACCAGATGCCATGATCTTCGTTTTCTGAATGTTGAGCTTTAAGCCAACCTTTTCACTCTCCTCTTTCACTTTCATCAAGAGGCTTTTTAGTTCCTCTTCACTTTCTGCCATAAGGGTGGTATCATCTGCATATCTGAGGTTATTGATATTTCTCCCAGCAATCTTGATTCCAGCTTGTGTTTCTTCCAGTTCAGCATTTCTCATGATGTACTCTGCATATAAGTTAAATAAACATGGTGACAATATACAGCCTTGACGTACTCCTTTTCCTATTTGGAACCAGTCTGTTGTTTCATGTCCAGTTCTAACTGTTGCTTCCTGACCTGCATATAGATTTCTCAAGATGCAGATCAGGTGGTCTGGTATTCCCATCTCTTTCAGAATTTTCCACAGTTTATTGTGACCTACACAGTCAAAGGCTTTGGCATAGTCAATAAAGCAGAAACAGATGTTTTTCTGGAACTCTCTTGCTTTTTCCATGATCCAGCGGATGTTGGCAATTTGATCTCTGGTTCCTCTGCCTTTTCTAAAACCAGCTTGAACATCAGGAAGTTCATGGTTCACATATTGCTGAAGCCTGGCTTGGAGAATTTTGAGCATTACTTTACTAGCATGTGAGATGAGTGCAATTGTGTGGTAGTTTGAGCACTATTTGGCATTGCCTTTCTTTGGGATTGGGATGAAAACTGACCTTTTCCAATCTTGTGGCCACTGCTGAGTTTTCCAAATTTGCTGGCATATCACTTTCACAGCATCATCTTTCAGGATTTGGAATAGCTCAACTGGAATTCCATCACCCCCATTAGCTTTGTTCGTAGTGATGCTTTCTAAGGCCCACTTGACTTCACATTCCAGGATGTCTGACTCTAGGTCAGATTATCTGGGTCATGAAGATCTTTTTGTACAGTTCTTCTGTGTATTCTTGCCACCTCTTCTTAATATCTTCTGCTTCTGTTAGGTCCATACTATTTCTGTCCTTTATCGAGCCCATTTTTGCATGAAATGTTCCCTTGGTATCTCTCATTTTCTTGAAGAGATCCCTAGTCTTTCACATTCTGTTGTTTTCCTCTATTTCTTTGCATTAATTGCTGAAGAAGGCTTTCTTATATCTTCTTGCTATTCTTTGGAACTCTGCAGTCAGATGTTTATATCTTTCCTTTTCTCCTTTGCTTTTCTCTTCTCTTTTCACAGCTATTTGTAAGGCCTCCCCAGACAGCCATTTTGCTTTTTTGCATTTCTTTTCCATGGGGATGGTGTTAATCCCTGTCTCGCCCATTTTATATCTGTCATCAAGTCCTGAATCCTGAACTTCAAACATGTACAGCCACTGTCCTCTAAACATCCCAGTTTAGTATCTAAGTAACATGTAAAATTAACCTCTCAAAGCTGAACTGCTGGTGAGCCCCCAAAACAAAATCTTTCTTATTCAGTTGCCCCATCTAATATATCAGATCAGGTCTGTGTGTGTGTGTGTGTTTGTGTATAAAATATGTATAATATTATACACAAAGTCATGTCTGTAATATTTATAACATATGTATATAGATCTCCCCAACACGGTGATTGGGCATGGGTCTCCTGCTTTGCAGATTCTTTACCATCTGAACCACGAGAGAAGCCCATATAATATTATGTACATATATATTTAATATACATACACACACACACACACACCCACCTCTATATATATATATATAGTTAATGCTCAAGTTATTTTGGAGTCCTTTCTCTCTTTCATACCCGATATCCACTCTATTAGAAAATCATACTGGCTCTTCTAACAAACATCTAGAATAGTACCACTATGCTCTACCCCCAGTGTTTCCATGTTGATCTGAACCACTGTAATTCTTTACGTGTGCTACTGAATTTGCTTTTCTAGGTGGAATCCTTGCTTCAGCCTTTGTCTTCCTTAACATGTGCTGTGCTGTTGTGTTCTGTGCTTAATCGCTCATTTGTGTCTGACTAATTGTGACCCCATGGACTGTAACCCACCAGGCTCCTCTGCCCATGGGATTCTCTAGGCAATACTAGAGTGAGTTGCCATTTCCTTCTCCAGGGATCTTCCTATCCCAGGGATTGAATCCAAGTCTCCTGTACTGCAGGCAGATTCTTTACTGTCTGAGCCACCAGGGAAACCCCATACATAACTAGGTATTTTAACATAAAAATATATTTGTAAAAGCATCACAAAAATCAGTAAATGTACCCATCACCCTCAGAAATTTCCACTTGGTATTCTCCTCTTTCCTTTCTTCCTTTTCCAACCAATCACTGAATTGATTTACATCGTCAGATCAATTTGCTTTTTGTATTATTCTGTGCAAGTTGAATCATACGGTGGGTGATTTTGTATTCAAGTCTTCACATGAAAACATGCCATTGTTTCACTGAGCAAATAACAGAATAAGTGGAGAGGCTAAATCTTATGGTTGTGTATGTACAATTTTTTGAGAACAGCTAAAAAGTTTTCTAAGTTGGTTCTGTTGTTTGTCATGCCCACTGGTAGTGTTTGAAGGTTCCAGTTGCTCAATATCCTATGTAGCATTTGGTATAGCTAATCTTTCCAATTTTAGTCATTCTACTCTGTGTGCAGTTGTATTTCACTGTGGCTTAAATTTGCATTGCTATAATTAAGGAACATAATTTTATGTGTTTATTTGACATTTGTGTATCTTATTTGGAGAAGCCTCTTTTCAAATACTTGCCATTTTATTGTTTTCATGTTGTTGAGTTTGAGTTTTACATATTTTTGCTTTCCTCGTGGCTTAGATGGTAAACAATCTGCCCACAATGCAGGAGACCTAGGTTTGATCCCTGGGTTGGGAGGATCCCCTGGAGAAGAGGAACACTACCCACTTCGGTATTCTTGCCTGGAGAATTCCACAGAAAGAGGAGCCTGGGAGGGCTACAGTCCATGGGGTTGCAAAGAGTTGGACACAACTGAGCGACTAACACTTTTTCACATATTTTGCATTCAGTTCCTTTATCAGATATGGGCTTTCCTTAGTTATTCTCCCAGTATGTTGTCTTCTTATTTTCCTAATAGTGTTTTGAAGATAAGGTGCCCAATTTCTTGTTTTAAGAGCTGTGGTTTTGGCATCACATGTAAGACCAGAGTCCTAGAGATATATCCTATTTTCTTTTTAATCATGGTATATTTCTGTAAATTTAGCCTTTCTTCAATTTCTCTTATATTTTTTATATTTCAAATATTGCTTATATCCTATAAACTTCCTAAACTCACTTATTTTTCCTACTTACATATTGTAGATTTCATTAGTTTTTTCACATAGACAATCAGGTTGTCCGTGAATACTGACAGTTTTCATTCTGTTTTCTTTTTATTTTTTAATTGGTAGAAAATTGCTTTACAATGTTTTGTTGGTTTCTGCTGAACAACAGTGCAAATGATACGTATCCTCTCCCTCTTGAGTCTCCCTCCTGTCTCCCATCCCACTCTCCTATGTCATCACAGAGAGTTTTAATTCTTTCTTTAATTTTATGTATTTATTTACACTGTGCTGGGTCTTTGTTGCTGTGAGGCTTTCTCTAGTTATAGGAAGCAGGGGCTACTCTCTACTTCCAGCATCCAGGCTTCTCATTGTGGTGGCATCTCTTGTTGCAGAGCATGGGCTCTAGGGCACTTAAGCTTAGTAGTTGCAGTTCCCGGGCTCCAGAGCACAGGTTCAATAGTTGTGGTACAAAAGCTTACTTGCTCCGCAGCATGTGGAATCTTTCCAGACTAGGGATTAAGCCCAAGTCTCCTGCACTGGCAGGTGGATTCCTTACCACTGAGCCACCAGGGAAGCTCAGGAGTTTAAATTCTTATTAATTTAATATTAATACTTTCCATTCTCAATCTTTTTTATTTTATTTACTGCACTGAGTAGAAACTCTAGATCAATGTTGAATAGAATGGATAACATTTTTATCTTGTTCCTCATTTTGTTGTTGTTTTCAGTTGCTCAGTCATGTCTGACTCTTTTCGACCCCATGGACTGTACCACACCAGGCTTCCCTGTCCTTCATCATCTCCTGGGGCTTGCTCAAACTCAGGTCCATTGAGTCAGTGATGATATCCAACCATTTCATTCTCTGTCATCCCCTTCTCCTCCTGCCTTCAGTCTTTCCCAGCATCAGGGTCTTTTCTAATGAGTCAGCTTTCTGCATCAGGTGACCAAAGTATTGGAGTTTCAAATTCAGCATCAGTTCTTCCAATGAATATTCAGGGTTGATTTCATTTAGGATTGACTGGTTTGATTTCCTTGAGGTCCAAGTGACTCTCAAGAGTCTTCTCCAACACCACAGTTCAAAAGCATCAATTCTTCAGCACGCATCTTTCTGTATAGTCCAACTCTCACATCCATACATGACCACAGGAAAAACCATAGCCTTGACTAGACGGACTTTTGTTGGCAAAGTAATGTCTCTGCTTTTCAATATGCTGTCCAGGTAGGTCATAACTTTCCTTCCAAGGAGTAAGCGTCTTTTAATTTCATGGCTGCAGTCACCATCTGCAGTGATTTTGGAGCCCAGAAAAATAAAGTCAGCCACTGTTTCCACTGTTTCC